>CM056719.1:18592893-28592893 GCA_029844215.1 Przewalskia tangutica
AGATTAATATCATCTTACATGGTATCAGAGCCATGTCCATTCCAATTCTTTGTTCACTGATGTTGGGCCCCCAAGTTATATTATCCATTTTTCAGTTAACGGGGTCTGGGTGTGCGGGGAGTGTTAAGAGACACATCGGTAATGGTATGGGAACATGGACTCCTTACATAGTATCAAGAGCCTGAACCAAAAAAACCTAGAATTGTTTTAGCACCCCGGCATCTCAGCGGCGCTTCCCCCTCTCCTCCCAAAATTCTTGGTTTTTTTTCTTCATTCCTCTCTTCTATAAATGGATACTCATGATTCTTCCAATACTTCTAACGCTTCCACCTCCACAAATACCACCACCACATTGTCATCCCCTTTTCATCCCGCTCTAACTGTTACCAACATCAAGAATTATATTTTCATTCTTCTTGATCAAGAAAACAGTCAGTATTATCCTTGGGTTGAACTGTTTCGTAATCATGCATGTCTCTATAATGTGCTTGACCATATCGATGACAATATTCTGCGCCCTCCGGAGGTTGATGATTCTACTTGGCAAGGACAGTTTCAGCAGTCCGCTTCCGGCATGACCCCATCTGAGTTGGGTCAGGCTTTCAGCAGCCTCAATCTGCAACAGCCTGACAACAATTGGTTCATGGACTCCGGAGCCACATCTCACCTCACTCAGTCTGCAGGTAATATTCCCAAACTGTTCAGTTTAAAGCATCCTCAATTTGTTACAGTTGGTAGTGGCCACTGCATTTCAGTAAAGGGTTATGGTACATCCTACACACCACCTCCTCATCTAATCCCCCTTAAGAATACCCTATATGCCCCACATATAGTTAAGAACCTAATCTCTATCTGCAAATTTACTCGTAGTAATTCTGTCTCTGTTGATTTTTAATGTGAATGATCTTCATACGGGACCTTTTACGAGATGCAATAGCACGGGGGATCTCTATCCATTCACTCCCACCTCCGCTGCCAGATATTGCTCTCCCGTCTCTCTAGCGGTTATTTCTTCTTCAACATGACACAATAGACTTGATCATCCAGGAGCCCCAATTTTTAAATTTCCTAGAGGCAATAATTTTATTACTTGTAATAGAAAGCTTGCCCAAAACTGTGTTTCTTGTTCTTTAGGCAAACATACTCATTTTCCATTTCAGTCATCTACTAGTGTTACCTTTGCACCATTTGATATTATACATGCCGATTTATGGACATCACCTGTTGCTAGTTCTTTCGATCATAAATACTATCTTATCTTACTAGATGATTTTTCTCACTTTGTTTGGTTGTATCCTCTCAAATTTAAATCGGAAGTGTTTGCTAAATTTCTTGAGTTTCGAACATTCATTCAAACACAATTTGAAAAAGGTATAAAACCTTTTCAGTGCGATAATGATAGTGAATTCAACAACTTTATGTTTCACCGTTTTTGTACTAATAATAGCATGGTCTTTCGCTTCTCCTGCCCCCACACCTCCCCTCAAAACGGTAAAGCTGAAAGAATCATCCGCGCCATTAACAATATGATTCGCACTCTATTGATTCATGTCTCCCTACCTCCATCCTTCTGGGTCTATGCTGCTAAAATGTCAAAATACGTTCTCAATATTCTCCCTACTAGCACCCTTCACAATATGACCCCTACCGAAATCCTATATCATAGAGTCCCCTCTTATGACCATCTACGGATATTCGGCTGTCTATGCTATCATAACCTTGCCTCTACTGTCCCTCACAAACTAGCTCCCCGATTCACTCCTTGTGTCTACCTTGGCTTCCCGCCTAACCATAGGGGTTATCTACGCTACGACTTGTCAACTCATCAAATACACATCTCCCGTCACGTCACATTCGATGAGACTACATTCCCGTTTTTGAATATTCAGAAATTCCAAAAACTGGACTACTCATTTCTTGACGAGCCTGCCATCTCTCCCATTATCTTTAATTAGCTCACTCAATCATTCCAGTTGTCAGCGTCGCGGCTCATCGAGACAGAGCCGCAGCGCCTCCCTTCCAGTGAACACCATATTTCTTCCAGGGAATTAGCATCGCGGCCCCTCGGGGATGCGCCACGGGCCCTCTCTTCCAGTGAGCACCCAGTTCTCGAAACACATTTAGAGCCGCAGCCCCTCAGTATTGGCGCCGTGATGCCTTCGACGGACTTTCGCCTCCATCCCATTACCCGACAATGTCTTCTGCTCCCGCAAATCTGACGCCACAGCCACTAAATGTCCCCACTCACCAAATGGAAACTCGTTCCAAGCATTAAATCTTCAAACCCAAAGTCCAATTTAACTTGTCTGCCCAAATTATTTCTCCAATTCCCAAGAACCCTAAATTGGCCAAACAAGACCCTAATTGAAATGTGGTTATGTATGAGGAATTTAATGCTTTAACTTAACAACACACATGAGATCTAGTACCTAGACCTGAGGGGGTGAATGGGATCGGTTGCATGTGGCTATTTCGTCAAAAATTCAGAGACAATGGAGATCTTGAGAGGTATAAGGCACGACTTGTGGCTAATGACACAAATCAGCAGGAGGGCATTGATTGTGGTGAGACCTTCAGCCCAGTTGTCAAACCGGCTACTATTCGCACAGTTTTGAACATTGCTATGGGCAAACACTGGCCGATCCATCAACTTGATGTCAAGAATGCATTTTTATATGGGGATCTGAGAGAGACAGTCTACTTGCATCAGCGGCCTGGGTTCACCCATCCAGCAGTTCCTCACTATGTGTGTCGTCTCCGTAAGTCACTATATGGCCTGAAACAGGCCCCTCGTGCGTGGTATGATCGCTTTACAGGTATATCTTGCAGATTGAGTTTGTATGCAACAAGAGTGATACATCACTTTTCATTTTTCATCGAGGTAGTAGCACTTCTTAGTTATTACTTTACGTGGATGATATTGTTCTTACTATCTCCTCTGACGGGTTGAAAAATGAGATTATTGTCTTGCTTAAGTCCGAATTTGCAATGACTGATTTGGGAAAGCTAAGCTATTTTTTTGGGATATCAGTGACCAGGTCTGCCAACCACATGTTCTTGTGTCAGCGTAAGTATGCAGAGGAGATCGTGTACAGAGATAAGATGATGAATTGCAAAGTTTCACCTACTCCAGTTGATTCAAAATCTAAGCTCAGTGCTATGGATGGTGCTACAGGAAAGAGTCCTGGTTTTGGAGAGCCAGTTGATATCTGTTGAGGATTTGAAATCTAAGTTGGCTCGTCAGAATAGGACATGAAGGTTTATCGCGAGGAGGTTGCGAGATTCCACAAGAAGCTTCTAGACCTTCAAGGGAAGTGGGCCGAGTATAAAGAGAATTTTGCCAACATAGTCCAGATGGAAACGAAGATGGCCGAGCGACTTCAGATCATGGAAGTTGAGCTCGAGGCTTGTCAAAGGGACAAGGCATCCGCTGAAAGAGACCTGAGTGTACTGAAGGGAAAATACGAGGGCCTACTGACTCGTTATCATAGACAAGTTAAATGCAATCAGAGCTTGACCAAGAGCAATACTTCCCTCTGAGCGGCTTTGTAGAAGGTCGATATGTCCGACATAGATGATAAAATTCAGCGGCTGAAGCTGGATTTTATCCTTAAAAAGGCCCATGTTGTGTATCAGGCTCGTCGGCAAGTTCTCCGGAAGGTTAGAGAGGGCTTGATAAACGTTGAGAATGCTCTAGCTGATACTTTGAGGTTAGAAGAAATGGCTTAAAAATATTTTCCTATGCGCGCTCCGTCTGTGGACCTTGCTCCATCTTCCGATAATAAAAGTTGGTCTCAGGAGGGTGAAGGGAGACCTCTCTGAGCATGAGGTACATTCCCATGAGGTTCCCATAGCTAAGAGTGGGAGCGAAAAAGGCAAAGGGGAGGTGACCCCTTGTGGTAACCCTTTTATAGCTCCAAAAGTGGGAGGAGATTGTGCAAATACGATCCTTCCGAAATATCCTCCGACTATTGTTGCCCTGCAGACGCATGCCCTCATTGGAAACTATGATGCTCCGGTTGCTGAAGCTTGACCTTTGTACTCCATTCGTGGAGTTTTTTAATATTTTATATATATATTTTTAACTTTTTCTGGAAGACAATTTGTTTTATATTGCTAGTATCGCCTATGCTTTTGGGCCCTTTTTATTTAACAAATACATTCCTTCTTGTGATAGTGATTTTCGCTTGTCTTTGAATTACCGAGTTTTTTTGTACCGAATTTCCTAAGTCCCATGCAGGAGGCATTTGATCATTATTTGTCATTCTAGTTATGTTGGTATGCTTTGTGACCGGGTGCGTTAATTACCCGGTCCTTTGAAGTGGAGCAGTTCACTAATAGAGATCCTTCCACCCAAGGACTGCCTCATCGGGACTATGCTCTATGGTGAATTCGATTGTTTGTGTTTAAGTTCCATTATATGCATTTTTATTTCTTCTCATCATATGCAATATTTCAAGCAATCACTTCCCCCAATCTGAGAATATTACTTTCGACCGCGTATTATATGATTGGAAATTTAAATAATCCATTTGATAATAAAATAAGAGGCCATTTTTGTTCGATGTCGACGAGGAGGATGTATTGACCTCGTCTCATATTGTCATAAGGTTATGTTTCCTTCACGCTCTGAGGCCAATAGACCATGTCGTGTGTTCGAGGTGGATATTATCTGGTTCTGGAGGACGTGTTCGTACCAACAACTTTAGAGTGTAGGAAGCTTTTGAAGCAAGCCTATTCTTATATATTTCATTCGACATTCAGACTTGAGTACATGCGTATTTTTTTACTTAAACAAGTACAAGAAAGGCGACGACCCTCGACCCCTGTAGCTAGGAGTTTATTTCTTCCCTTTGTATTTGTATTTTCAGGATTGGTTCTTCTAATTAATACGTTTTTCAGTTTTTGCCTCGGTAAAAACCTCGCTGACAAAATCCCATTCGGGAAAAAAATCGGTCAAGAAAAAGAGTGCAACACGTATTTTTCGATCTTCATTTCGACATCCTCTAGGCCAGGAATTTTCACAACTAGTCCCAGTGTTGATGTTAGTCCCAGTCCTGCGATCATAAAAGGTTACGAAAAATGTAAAAATGAAAATGAATGGATTCATACCTCGAGATTTTCAGGGTCGTATTATGGGGGTGAAATCAACCGTGAACTCCGGTAGACTCGATGTTTGTATCACTGATTGGGGTTGATAGGTCAGATTATATTTGCTTATTTCGACTGAATATTTTGTTAGTCGACTTGTAAGATTCTCCCCTTTCCATAATACCTGCAACGAGGTGTCGTTCACGATAGTTACTAGATGACATTGGAAATATGGTCGCAGCTTTCGTGTGGCAGTGACGAGGGCCAAGGCTAGCTTTTCCATTTTTGAATATTGTGACTCAGCCCCGATCAATATATTAATGGCCTAATAAATAGGGAAATACTCTTTCCCTTCTTCTCGTAAGAGGGCGATGCTGATTGACACAACTGCGACCAACATTCATCAATATAAACTTTCGTAGTACAACCAATTTTCTTTTTGAACATTTTGTTCACCAACCTTTAGTAAGTGACCCCTGCATTCTTAAGACAAAAAGACATTACGTTATAACAATAGTTACCGTGATTAGTCATGAAAGAGGTCTTTTCCTTATCATTTGGGTGTAGGCTGATCTAATTGTACCTGGAGTATGCATCCAAGAAGTTGAGCAACTCATGTCTAGTTGTAGCGTCTATCGGCTGATCAATATATGGCAATGGAAATGAATCCTTAAGGCATACCTAATTCAAGTCCTTGAAGTCCACGCACATTCTGAACCAGGGCCTCTTAAGTATTGCATTATACATCATATCTCTAGACTAGACGTTAAAGGTCGCGACTTGCTTCACGCCATCGGCACAAATAGTCAATTTGACTTCCTCATTTGTTAGTTCGTTGGACATATTGAATCCTGCCAGCACCTTTTTCACGGGGTGATTGATTTATCCATCTGCATTTTTTCAGGACCCGAACTGGATGATATTTGTTGAACTTCATGGATCAATCAAAACACACTCAGTAAAATATTTATTAATTTTCAAAGATATTACTAGGGCCTCATTATGAGGTGAAGTGAAGTTTCTACAGTCGCTGTCAGAAAAATATTATGTCCTGACTCTCCGTGGATTCCCACTCATAGCTCGTGGTTGTGATCGAGACCTTGGAATTTCTCATTGATATATACGTGATCTTATTGACCACATCTGTATCGAAGATCATATGAATAGTGTGAGTAGGCGGAAGCGCTTGACTCGGTCTTTTCCCATCATTCCTGCTTAAGTTGAGCTATGCTCAGTCGCCGATGTACTCCCTCATATGCCCTACTCGTAGCAGCTGCACTAATTTTATCCTCAAGTTACCATAATCCTCTATAGTGTGACCGTGTGTGCTATGAAAATAGCACCACAACCCCGTGTTCATTTTCTCCAGGTTGGTACGCACGTCATCTAAGAACCTGACTTCTTTCATTGTTTTCATCACGACCACTAACTCTATCATATTTATGCTGAAATTGTGGTCAGATAGCTTCGGGGGAAGGGACAGTCCCTTTGGACGTGAACCTTTCTATTCGTTGGGGGCCTCATTTAATAAGACCTTGATGATTCTTGGTGTTGCTCCGACGCTGGGAGTTCAATGAGACCATGATAATTCCTGGTGTTGCCCCAGCTCATCTCGCGCTTGAGAACATCCTAGCATTATACGGTTTGAACCATTCATCGTTTGTTGTGCAAGTGTTATATCCTTAGCATGACCTCAGTGGGGGTGATTGCCTATGTATGTCGATATTGCCACTCGGTGGTCTTCCTCAATTCGCATCTTAGCAGTGTACCTACGATTTATTTCACTCCATGTTTTTGCTGGGAACTCCTTTAGGCTTTCCTTTAGCTTTCTTAAGGCATTTAAACTTTTTGGGTTCAACCTATCTATGAATGCAGCCACCGCCCAATCTTATGAGATAGATGGCAACACCATTTTCCCCTCTCGAACTGTCCATGAAACCATGCAATAACTCATCCCCTCGCTGCATTATTGTGAGTATGTCATGTTTGTGTGTTTCTACCATCCGGGCCCCTAAATGAGCCTTGACAAAAATATCTGCAAGAGAAGCAAAGTAATCAATAGAATTTTCGAATAAGCGAGTATACTAAGAGAGTGCTCCCTTTATAAGAATTTGGCCGAATGTTTTTAGCATAATAGATTTTATTTCGTGTTGTTCGAGGTTGTGCCAAGTGACAGATGCCTTGAAGGTCACGATGTGCTCTTCTGGATTTGTGGTGCCATCGTATTTTGATATGTCATACATCTTAAACTTTTTTTGGGATTGGGATAGGGGCTACATTTTCTGGATACGGTAGGATCCCATACCTTCTAGCCCTCGTGCCCTTTATGATGGGCGAAGCCCTGGATATTGTTTACTTTATTTTTAGTACTGTTTTAGAGTATATTTTAGGAAGTCTTTTAGTTGTTTTGTGCATTATTATGCATGTTTTTGCTTTGTTTTCAGTTTAAGCGGTTCATGATGGATGAGGCGGAGATTAAAGAAAATAGGAAGCTACGCATGATAAAAATGGCTACATAGGCAGAAAATCGGTTTCGAGAAGTGTTGAAAAATCGAAAGATGAAGTATCGCAGCGCAACAAGCATGGATCCACGGCACTGAAAGGTCGCGACCAAGGAAGCAAGGGCTGAGGCACCTAACTGACATAAGGCTGGAAGAAGTTGATTGGATTTAGGGCCGCGAAACCAAACATTAGAGCCGCGGCGCCCCACCAGCAAAAAGTTCAGAAGAGAATTAGCGTTGTGACGCTCTAATAGCTGAGTCGCGGCGCCCACGATGTCCAAGCAGCGAAAAAACATAAATTTAACAAGGACAAAAAGGTCCATTCTGGGGTTTTTCGTTATATATGCTGAGGGAGGCGAATTTAAGAGGAGTATCTTACATTAGAAGCAAGGAACAAGAGATCCAGAAGCAATTAGAGACATCAATTGTCCAAGTTCTTTTCATTTTCTTTACTTTAATTCAGTTTATGTTGGATATTAAGTTAATAAGTCTTATTAGCATGTCTATGAGTTAATTACTTTTATTAGGGATTTTCGTTGAACCACTTGAAACTCTATTATGATTTAATGTATTGCTAGTGTTTCTTCTTCATCTATTAAGATCTATTCAACTTGCGTTTATTGAATGAGAATTGATTGACCATTAGTTTTCAGTACCTATGTGATTTTAAATCAAGATCTGAAAAGTGAGATTTGAATATGCTATAGTTGATTAGACGTAGGTTTAATCTTGAAGGAGAATATCACGATTGTCTGTGTAGCTTTTCAGGTTATTGATCTTAATCATCCTATGTGATTGAATTTATCATAGAAATATAGAAAATTCTCACTTTGGTTGAGTTTTTATATGTCCTAACCGAGATATAAAATATCTCAATTAATCTGCTATCTTAATAAGAAGAAGAATCGCTAGTCCTGCATTAATGAATGATAGAGTGGAAAGTTGATGAGATTAGAACCCCTAATTGCCTTCATTATTGAATTATACTTCGTGTGTTTTCACTGCTATTTTATTCCCATAATCTATTTTAGTTTGTTATTTCTTTAGTTTAGAAATCACCAATTATATTCGTTTGCCAAATAGAAATTAAAGATTAGTTAATTGGTAATTAATAAATCAATCTCTGTGGACGATACTCGGTTTTATCAAAATTATTACAAATTACAATACGTACACTTGCGTAGCATCTAGAAATTTCACAACAACTTTTGGAGCCATTGTCGGGGACTGAAATATTATCAATATCAAAATAATTAATCTTATTACTAATTTGGTTGTTCCTAGAACACATTTTTGACTTGATCTGCATGCATTGTTTTTTACCAATTTTAGGTAGCTTTGTTATATGCGGAGCAGAAGTGGGGCAAATAGACTTGTTTCTCTGAATCTGGAGATTGAAAAAGCGTGCAAGCAGAACCGAAAGAACAAAATAATTTCTGATTCAATTGCTATGGCAAATCAACATGATAATGATGGGTTGAATAGAGGAGGACCAGCAGGGATGATAGACCCAACTCAGAATCCTACTATGATGAGATTACGGGACTATATATTGCCAACTGTTACAAGAGTGCAGACATGCATAAGACCACCGGCTGTGGAGGAAAATAATTTCGAGATTAAGCCATCAATCCTGCAGATGGTCTAGAGCATAGTTCAGTTTGGTGGGTTGCCCTCAGAAGATCCACACATGTATTTGGCGAACTTTTTAGAGTTATGTGCTACATTTAAGTATAATGGTGTTACTGATGATGTTATTAGGTTGAGGCTCTTCCCATTCTCACTCAGGGACCGAGCCAAAAACTGGGTGAACTCTCTACAAGCTAACTCTATCACTACATGGCTAGACCTGGCACAAATGTTTCTTGCAAAATTCTTCCCTCCATCAAAGGTTTCCAAGCTGAGGGGAGAGTTAAACAACTTTTACCAGCTGGAAGGAGAATCATTGTATGATGCTTGGGAAAGATTCAAATAGTTACAAAGGAAGTGTCCTCATCATGACCTGGAACATTGGATGTTGGTCTATAATTTTTATAATGGTTTGTGTGGTACTACTCGTATCATCATTGATGTTGCTGCTGGAAGGACCTTTATGAGCAAGAGTGCTAATGAGGCGTATGAATTGTTGGAAGATATGGCAAAAAATAACCATCAGTGGTCCGATGAAAGATCTACCAACAACAGAAAGGTGGCTGGAGTACATGAGTTAGATGCTATCACTGCATTGACTGCTCAGATTACTTTTTTGACAAAGCAATTACAGCATAATACTATGGCAGCAAATGTTGTTAAGACACATGTGATATGTAAATTTTGTGGGGGGCCACATACTTTTGATCATTGCACAGCAGTGGATCCCAACATTGTCCCTATGGATCAAGCACAAGTTCAGGCAGTTGGAAATTTTTATAAACTATACAACAACCCATTCTCCAACCCTTACAATCCTGGGTAGATGAATCACCTTAATTTTTATGTAGAAATAGCCAGAACCAGCAACAACAGTTCCAAGGGCAGTATCAATAAAACAATCAACAACAGCCCATGGGTCAAGCGTCTCCGTCTCAGCAGCCCAGACCACAAGTTCAACAAGTTGATCCCAATGAATTACAAGCAGCCTTGTTGACGCTCATCAGGAACTTGGAGACATAGGCGGGACAACTGGCAAATATGTTGAACAACAGATCGCAGGTGAATCTCCCTAGTAATACTGTTGTAAATTCGAAGGAGCAATGGCAGGCTATAAATTTGAGAAGCGGTAAGCAAGTTAAACCAACTGCACATCTACCATATGCAGAGAAGACGAACAAATTGGGTGAGACATCTAATTCAGATAATGCGGTGGTTGCTGAAAACCATCCCACAGCAGAAGAAAAAACATCACCAGCAGTGAGTAATGTGCCTCAAATCAGAGTTCCATACCCTCAGAGGCTTAGGAAAAATTCTCTGGATAAATAATTTTTTATGTTTTTGGAGGTTTTCAAGAAACTACACATAAATATCGCTTTTGTTGATGCCCTAGAGCAGATGCCTAATTATGTAAATTTATGAAGAAGATTCTCTTTAAAAATATAGAGATAGAAGATTATGAAACTATGACATTAACTGATAAGTGCAATGTTATGCTACAAAGAAAGCTTCCCTAGAAGCTGAGAGACCTAGGAAGCTTCACCATTCCATGCACTATAGAGAAATTTAAATGTCAGCATGCTCTGTGTGATTTGGGAACAAATATCAACTTGATGCCTTTTCGGTATTTTGTAGACTTGGTGTGGGATAAGCAAGGCCTACAACCATTACTTTGCAGTTAGCAGATCGTTCGATCAAGCATCCACGAGGTATCATTGAAGATGTGCTAGTAAAAGTGGATAAGTTCATATTTTGTGCTGATTTCATTATTCTAGATATGGAAGAAGATGAGAATGTGCCCATCATCCTGGGGAGGCCATTCTTAGCTACAGGGCAAGAAATTATAGATGTTCAGAAGGGGGAGTTAAAACTCTGAATCCAGGGAGAAGAAGTTATTTTCAATGTATTCAGGGTAGCAACTTATCCAAGAGCAAGTGCCAACTGCTTTTCCATTGATGTGATTGAAAAAGTTATTTCTGAGAAAAGCTTCAAGAGTACTAATGCTCTTGAAGTAGCATTGACACAATACGATGAAGATAACAGTGACGATACAGAGCTTGTGGAGTATGTCAAATGGGTGAATTCCTATAAACCCTTCTATAGAAGGAAATATGAGGAGTTAGGGAAAATGCCAGAGATACTATTGCCTTCCACAGAAAAAGCTCCAGTGTTAGAATTGAAGGCCTTACCAAATCATCTGTACTATAAGTATTTAGGTGAGAATGAAATTTTATCAGTGATTTTGTATGCTTACCTGTCTAAAGTGGAAGTTGAAAAATTGTTGAGATTCTTAAGAGCTCACAAGCTTGCTATTGGGTAGATATTGGCGGATATTAGAGGGATAAGTCCTTCTATAGTGATGCATAAGATCTGTTTGGAAGATGAGAGCAGGCCTTCATAGGCGCAAAAGAGGCTAAACCCAACTATGAAGGAGGTAGTGAGAAAAGAGATTCTGAAATGGCTTGATGCTGAGGTGATTTACCCTATTTCTGATAGTGCATGAGTGAGTCCAGTGCAATTAGTGCCTAAGAAGGTGGTATGATTGTGGTGAAGAATGAAAAAAATGAGATTATTCCATCAATAACAGTGACATGATGGAGGATTTGCATTGACTACCGCAAGTTGAATAAGGCAACAAGGAAAGACCATTTTTCTTTGCCTTTTCTAGACCAGATGTTTTATAGACTGGCAGGCCATAACTACTACTGTTTCTTGGATGGTTATTCTGGGTATCATCAGATTGCAATTTCACCAGATGATCAAGAGAAAACCACATTTACTTGTCCCTATGGTACGTTTGTTTTCATAAGAATGTCATTTGGGCATTGCAATGCTCCTGCTACCTTCCAACGATGTATGATGGCCATTTTTTCTGACATGGTGGAGAGAACTATTGAGATCTTCATGGATGATTTTTCAGTTTTTGGGTCCTCTTTGATGAATGTTTAAGGCACTTGGAAGCAGTGTTGCAGCGTTGTGAAGAGTCAAATATTGTCCTGAACTGGGAAAAGTGCCACTTTATGGTGAATAGAGGTATTGTTCTTGGCCACAAAATTTCTAGCCAAGGCATTGAGGTATACCGAGCTAAGATTTCTCTTATTGAAAATCTACCACCTCCAGTGTCAGTGAAAGTGGTTAGAAGTTTTCTTGGACATGTTGGTTTCTATAGGAGATTCATCAAAGACTTCTCAAAAATTTCAAAGCCTCTTTCAACCTTATTGATGAATGGTGTTGCGTTTGATTTTAATGAAGAGTGCCTAAATGCTTTTAAGGCACTTAAAGAGAAGTTAATTTCAGATTGAGAGCTTTTATTTGAACTGATGTGTGATGCTAGTGATTATGCAGTGGGAGCAGTTTTTGGGTAGCGAATTGACAAGGTATTTCGATCTATTTACTATACTAGTAAAACTCTCAATGATGCACAATTGAATTATGCCACAACAGAGAAAGAGTTTCTAGTCATAGTAAATGCATTCGATAAATTCAGGCCATATCTTATTGGGAACAAGGTAATTGTGTACACTGATCATGCTGTTATCAAGTACTTAATGACAAAGAAGAATGCAAACTCCTGTCTCATTTGATGGGTGCTATTGTTGTAAGAATTTTACATGGATATTCGTGATAAGAAGGAAACAAAAAAATTGGTTGCAGGCCACTTGTCAAGGCTTGAGGTGGAAAAGAGACAGAATGCCAAAAATGTGCAAATTAATAACCATTTCCCAGACGAGCAACTTTTTAAGGTAAGTGTCAGTTCAATTGTGCTTTGGTATGCTGACTTTGTTAATTTTCTTGCAACAAATATTGTACCTCCTGAGATGACAAGGCAACAATTGACGAAGTTCTACTCTACGGTGAAGCACTACTACTGGGAGGAGCCTATTCTTTATAGGAATTGTGTTGATTAAGTCATTAGACATTGTGTGTTAGAGAATGAAATGCACCAAATTCTCACTCATTGTCATACTTTACAATGCATATTGAGTCTTCAAGGACAGTTACTAAAGTGTTGCAAAGTGGATTCTATTCGCCAGGACTGTTCAAAGATGCTAATACTTTTGTGAAAGCCTGTGATCGATGTCAAAGCACTGGGAACATCTCAAGAAGGAATAAAATGTCGCTGAATGGGATTCTAGAAGTTGAACTCTTTGATGTCTGGGGCATTGACTTTATAGGCCCTTTTCCACCATCCTTCAATAATCAATACGTCTTGCTAGCAGTGGATTATGTGTCTAAATGAGTTGAAGCAGTAGCAACTAAGGATAATGATGTTAAGACAATCTTGAACTTCCTGCACAAGCACATATTCACAATGTTTGGTACTCCCAGAGATCTCGTTAGCGATGAAGGGAGTCATTTTTGTAACAAGCATCTTGAGGCCCTCCTTGCTCGATATGGAGTCTACCACCGCATTGTCTTTCCAAATCACCCACAGACAAATGGTCAAGCTGAAATTTCAAACATAGATATGAAGATGGTGGATAGCTCTAGGAAGAACTAGTCTACGAAGCTGGATAATGCAGTTTGGGCCTATAGGTTGACATTCAAAACTCCTATTGGAATGGATCCCTATAGGTTGGTTTTGGAAAAGCATGTCATCTACCAGTGGAGCTGGAGCTGGAGCATCGAGTTTCGAAATTGAATGAGCTTGATGAGTTTCGAATGAAGCCTATGAGAATGTCAAGATTTATAAGGAATGCACTAAAGCATGGCATGACAAGAACTTGATCCGAAAACAGTTTCAATATGGACAACATGTACTTCTATTCAATTCAAGGTTGAGGCAGTTTCCAGGCAAGTTAAAGTCTAGATAGTCGGGTTCATTTACTGTTGAGAGAGTTTTTCCATATGGTTCAGTCGAAGTGCGAGGAAAAGATGGTTCACCATTCAAAGTGAACATACAAAGATTGAAGCCATATTGGTGGTCCTAGTGAGCAGGCAAAGTCTGTTATCTTCTTGAAATCAATATGAATAGAAAATCTACGTCCGACTAAATGATGGTAACGACAGCGCTATTGGGAGGCAACCCAACATCTTAATTGTGTTATTTTGTTTTGAACAATCTTATTGTCTTGTTGTTTCTTGGTCTGTGTTTTTTTATGTTAGGTGAATTGTGAGCCAACTCTGGGGTGCAAAAAGTGCCGCGAGATGTTGAAATCAGAAGCAAAAATCAGAATGCCCGAATTTGAATTAGAGTCGCGGCGCCCAGAATTTGAGCTAAGGCGCTCTGAAGGCAATGAGCAAAGAATGTTTTTCGATGATTTAGCGCCACGATGCTAGAACATTAGGGACGCAGTGCCATGCCGGCAGAAAACTATTTAAATCTGGGATGAATTAGCATCGCGGCACAGAGGGACAGGACTGCGGTGCCTTGCAGGTAGAGAATAAAGGCAATTGTTGAGGAATTAGCGTCGGGACGCCACAAGATAAGCGATGTAGCCCCTGTAAAACAGTGAAAGTAATGTTGAATTAGCGTCGCGGTGCTCTATATTAGGGTCGTGATGCCACGTCTATTTCCAGGATAAGACCCTATCCTCCATCTCTCTTTCTCTCACAATTCATAAACAACTCATTTTCTCCTTCTCCAAAAATCCGAAAACAACCCCATTTTTACTAAATCTCAAGCTTTTCTTTCCAAAGACACTCTTACCCCCTCTCAAATCCCATAGGTTCCACCACTCCCACTCCACAAACTCCCCAATTCTCTTTTCCACAAACCCAAAAATTCTAACTTCAAGATTCTTTGTGCAAGTGGAGCTTCATATATGATCTCTCCCCTCAGTAAGTACTTTCATTCAAAAGTTGTAATTTCTTTTATGAAATTAAGTTTTGGGGGAAGATAATTTTGTTGTGGTGACTATTTGGTGTTGTGAGGTGCTTATTGTGGTGACTATTTGGTGTTGTGGGTGTTCATTGTGCTAACTATTGGCGTTGTGGAGTGTTTAAATTGTTATATTGTAATATTGTGCAACATTGTGTTGAGTTGAGTTGAATTGTTGGCTGTGAAATAGAGGAATTAAGGGGAAACTCTGCCGATTTTTTCTTAAGAAGTGCCTACAGGTTTGACATGGGTCCAAGGAGAACATCTGTCAATCATCCTCATCCAGGGGTCCTCCACCACCATCGATAGATTATGATGCGAGAAGGTTTTCCAATAAAGCTACCCAAGATAGGTATAACAAGCTATGTACTCATTCTATGGTAGCAGAAAGGGAGATGGAATTCCAGACTGTGCCATACGAGGATGAGAGGTATATGAACCCATCAGGGCCATGATTGCTTCTAGAGGTTGGGGGAATTTCTCAATCCTTATTTGGGAAATCAGAATATCGTTCTAGTCTACGAATTCTATGCCAACTATTCTGAGAAGCAAGACAACACTTATTTCGTACGAGGGAGAAGGGTACCAGTTGGGACTGAAGCTATAAATGTTATATGTGGGGTTATAAATTTTCTGGATGAAGATGAGGAATATGACTTTACTAATTGGAAGCGTTCAAAAATTGACTGGGTGAAGGTGGCTAAGATAGTATGATGCCCAAGGTCCCATTGCACATATACATACGATGCGCCCAAAGGCATGTTCCATTGCCAGTTCAATAAAGTTGTCAAAACTTGGCTCTACTTTGTGAGTACCCTCCTGATTCCCTCCACACTTCTCTGATATACCAGTGGATTGTATCAAGCTGGTTTATGCTATCATGAAAGGATTTTCAATAGATGTGGGTCGAGTTGTCAAAAATAGTCTCAGTTGGATATGAAGATTAAACACAACAGTAGGGCTGGGCATGGATCTTTGATCACAGCACTATGTTGTGCACATGGAGTGTCTTAGGGTAACAATGATGTAATGGCAAAGTGCAACAACCTCTAACCTGGACAATGGTCAATGCATACCCAGACCCTACACCTGGAGAAAGCAGTCGAACCCAGCCAAAGCAGAGGGGGATGGATGACGAGAATGCAACAGCTGAAGTGGGTGATCCTAGACAGAGCAGCAATGCACCAATATTTGCTCTTGAGGCCCTATTGATTCACACACCCAAATGACTCATAATCAGTTAGAC
Source organism: Przewalskia tangutica (assembly GCA_029844215.1). Lineage (NCBI taxonomy): Eukaryota > Viridiplantae > Streptophyta > Magnoliopsida > Solanales > Solanaceae > Przewalskia > Przewalskia tangutica. The sequence goes on from CM056719.1 coordinate 18,609,182, forward strand.
TATATCATCCGACAGAATCAACACATGATCCAGTCGCACCATGCTCAAAATCAACATTTGAGCAACTATATGCAACAGTGACATTATTATGAGATCTGCCATATCGACCAACTCAACTCTTTAGTCGATCGTTGGTCAATGGGTGATGCCTGAATGAGCCCTACTTTGGCTATCCTCCGCAGTACCAACCCTATCAGCCACCGCCACCATCATACTGAGATCGATGTCTTTGTTTATGTAAGTCTTCGTTTCCTTGCTTTCCTTTTTCACATTGGGCATAATGTGTTAATTAAGTTTGAGGGGAGTCTTACTGCTTTGTGTTAGTAGTCTTTAATTGTTTGTGTTAAGTTATTTGTTTATTATTAGTATCTTTGTTTTAGTGTATGTGTTTGAGTGTCTTGTGTCAATGAATTAAGCTAATAATAATAACCCATGAGATTGAGTAAACACATGTGATAGAATTAGATGAAATTGATAGTCATGAGATGCATAAATCTGTGTGCTTAAATTGGATAGGTCTTGAGTTGTTTTTAATTATTAATAAGTATGAAAACTTGATCATGATTGGTGGATTTCTTGTACTCAAATATTAGTTTATGCATGATTGAATTTTGGTTTGAGGAAAGATGGTGGATAGTTCTAGAACTTGATTGCTTGCTATTTGAGACGAAATCATAGATGATGCATGCTTAGAAAAATGATTTAGGCTATTTTTTGGAACGATTGAGTCTTTCAAACCACCTTTGATTACATTAATTTCTAGTTACCCCGTTAAGCCTAAAACTGATTTCTTTGTTGACCAATGCCCATGATAAAGCCTATTTGAAACCATTTACAAAAAAAATCCTTCCCTTGAATTTTACCATAAGCATAGGAATATATGATTGTGGATCGATTTTAGTTGTGATTGGTAATATGTATTGGGAGTCATCAAGAGAAAAGTAAAAAGATTGAGAAGTAAAATGATTTTTTTTTTTGCATAAATGTAAGTTCTCTCAATCTAGAAAAAAAATGGGGATTGGTTATCGATTTGTAAATTCCATATCAAAGGTTGGTTTGATCAGTCTATGTGCTTATGGTAATTGTGAGCCTAAATGGAAATTTTTTACCTACCCAAGCCTAAGCCTATCATTACAACCCTTGAAAGTCATATCGATTCCCGAGCATGTTTGTCTAAATTAGCGGAGAGTAGCAAGTTAGCAAACTTATAGAACATGGACTTGATGAACTGTTGGTGAGAATTAGTTGTGCATGAATTAATATTAAATATTTTTTAAAGTCAATAATCATGATTGAGTGGTCATATGCATTAATAACTTTAAGCAAATTTGAGGAATATCTGACTTGAAATTCTAGATAGCAAATTAGTGGCTAGAATGTTCCTGAAGATTATATTGCATGTTGTTCATGATCTTCGAGGCATAATCTATTGTGGTTGACCTGATTCATTTTTAGAGTTTATGTGTTTTTCCTTTTAGGGTTTCTAGAGTTTTTTACTCGAGGACGAGTAAAGTTTAAGTTTAGGGTGTTTGTTAAGTCTGTTTTTAGTACTGTTTTAGGAAGTCTTTTAGTTGTTTTGTGCAGTATTATGTGTGTTTGCTTTATTTTTAGTTTAAGAAATTCATGATGGATGAGGCGGAGATTAAGAAAATAGATAACTACTGAGAATAAAAATGGCTACCTAGGCAGAAAAAGCGGTTCAAAGAAGTGTTGAAAAATCGAAAGATGAAGAGCCACGATGCAACAAGCATGGAGTCGCGGCGCTAAAAGGTTGCGGCCGAGGAATCAAGAGCCGAGGTGACTGACTGGCAGAAGGCTAGAAGAAGTTGATCGGATTTAAAGTCACGGCGCCCCACCGGTAGAAAGTTCAGAAGCGAATTAGTGCTACGGTGCTAAAATAGCTGAGCCGCGGCACCGCCGACGTCCAGGCAGCGAAAACCCCTAAATTTAACAAGGGCAAAAGGTCCATTCTGAGGGTTTTCGTTATATATGCTGGGGGATGCGAATTTAGGAGGAGGATCTCACATTAGAGGCAAGGAACAAGAGAGCCAGAAGCATTTAGAGACATCAATTGTCCAAGTTCTTTTCATTTTTCTTACTTTAATTCAGTTTATGTTGGATATTAAGTTAATTAGTCTTATTATCATGTCTATGAGCTAATCACTTTTATTAGGGTTTTCCGTTGAATCACTTGAAACTCTATTATGATTTAATTCATTGTTAGTGTTTCTTCTTCATCTACTAAGATCTATTCAACTTGCGTTTATTGAATGAGAATTAATGGACCATTAGTTTTCAGTACCTGTATGGTTTTAAATCAAGATCTGAAAAGTGAGATTTGAATATGCTATAGTTGATTAGACGTAGGTTTAATCTTGAACGAGAGTATCATGATTACATGTGTAGCTTTTCAGGTTATTGATCTTAATCCTCCTATATGATTGAATTTATCATAGAAATATAGAGAATTCTCACTTAGGTTGAGTTTTTATATTTCCTAACCGGAATATAGAATATCGCAGTTAACATGCTATCTTAATAAGAAATAAGAAGAAGAATCGCTAGTCATGCATTAATGAATGATAGAGTGAAAAGTTGATGAGATTGGAAACCCTAACTGCCTTCATAACTGAATTAAACTTTGTGTGTTTTCACTGCTATTTTATTCCCGCAATCTATTTTTGTTTGTTAATTCTTTAGTTTAGAAATCACCACTTATATTCGTTTGTCAAATGAAAACTAAAGATTAGTTTATTGGTAATTGATAAATCAATCTCTATGGACGATACTCGGTTTTACAAAAATTATTACAAATTGTGATACGTAACTTGTGTAGCATCTAGAAATTTCGCAACATGTATTTAGCTTATCAGTTCATTCATTTTCTTTTCACTCGATACAATCCTTATGTGAATGCGTCAAACCGGTCCTTCTCGTCTTCATCTTTCTTTTTGCTACTTTTAGGGGAAGCCGAGGCCTTCGCAGCTTATTGATTCGACGCTGGAGTCCCATCCCTCGCTTCTATGTGCAACATCATCTCTTTTGTCCTTTCAGGATAGCTGCAATCATTTTCTTAGTGATAGATCCTCATTTATCAGTCGTTTGGGGCTTGCTAGATTTGACCGAGCTCCTCCCCTCTAGTGTTTCTCTTTGGGTTACTTCCGCTTTTGCTTTATCCAAAATTTCCTCATCGCGTTCTTTCTCAGATGGTCTTATCGAAGACCCGCTCTTGCGGCTCCGCTGCCCTTGTTTGGATTCCTCTTCTGCCTCTGTTCGTAAGGTTTCTGAACGGTTCGTTGGGTTTTGATGCTTTGCCCCATGAGAAATGTTGTATTTGCTTGGCATGTTGTGAGTTACAACATTTTTGTTAAGTTTTTTTTAAGAAGATCATCTACAGATCAAGACAACTCCACAACTATCTATCCCCACAGACGGCGCCAAACTATTTTCAGGTGAAAATGATTTTAACTAAAAATACAATTAGAGATTTATTTTCAATGGTTTAAAGACAAGTAGGTTGTATCCCATCTGAATAGCCTCTTGATTGAGTCCGGGATTGATACTAGGTTATAGATATGTGAGATTAAAAACACAAGTAAAAATATGACAGTAAGCAAATAAAGAAAACAAATAGGTTAGATCTGAAAATAAGTTATGAATTAAGCAAGAGTCAAGGCTGAGAATGGTGTATTAGCTTGAGAGAGACCTGAGTTAGAATTGTGAGTTAGAGAGAATACAATGTGTCTTTCTTCTCTTCTAAGTCTTCCATATATAAGACAAAACTTAGACTGTTATGACCTTAGAGAGTTGTGGCGATGTGAGCATACTGATGTCATTGTATCCATGTGTGGCGTGACACTCTAATCTAGGTAGGCTGATTTGACGAGAGTGGAAGGCATCTGTGTAAATCTGTTGGGGATTCCGGAGCCAATAATCTTCTTATATACGCTTAATGCCTCCGGATGCGTTTTTACCCAATACAAATAACATAGAGATTAAGGCTTTATTTGTTTGCACTGAATTCTAATTACTCAGTTCTCATTCATTAATGGACAGGATCCATTTTAGAACTAAACTAATAATTTAGTGACCATAAATGGATTCTCTTTAATAATCATATTATATCGCATCTGAAGTAAGGATCACAAGTATGTCTAGGCAACTATTTAAAGAGAAAAACTATATAGTAATATTTTAACTATATATAAAACAAATATATTATTATACCTATTAAATATATCATCTATTAAAGATAGGAATAGTAGGTGGGTATAATTTTGAGGATTTCGCATCGCACCCGCCCCAAGTTGGGGCGGTTATGGGTATAACTTTGGCGGGTAGTAGACGGGTATGGATGTTGAAAATGTACCAGCCACGGGTGGTGGGTAGGTGACGAGTATAAATTTTTCTGACGGATATGGGTGCGGGGAGGGGGTACCCGCACCCGCCCCGCCCAATGGTCATCCATATTACAACCCCGCACCCGCCCCGCCCAATGGTCATTCATATTACAACTTTATATTTATCTAAAGCCTAAATAATTTGGCACATATAATTTTAGCAGCCCATAAGCTAAATAATAATAAATTTTGAGGATATTCACTTGGGTGGTGGAGCGGGTGTGGATTTAGAAATATACCCGTCTAGGCGGATATGGATGTTGAAATGTACCCGCCACGGATGGCAGGTAGGTGACAGGTATAAAATTTTCTGGCTCATACGGAAAGAGGGGGAGGGGGTACCAGCACCCGCCCAATTGCCATCCCTAAAAATAGAGGCTTAGGGTTTCCGTGGGCTAGGCCCAGCAGAAAATCAGACTGGAAAAATTCAGACTGTCATGATCCGTACAGGCACCGCGGTGCTGCCCAGTGTTCTTGGCACCGCAGTCCCAAAACAGGGCACCGCGGTCCTGTCCTATTTTTCAGTCTTTTCCCATTTTAATGTCTCGGTCATCAACCAAACATATAGGTATAATCTCCTTCTAATTACATCCTTCAATCGACGGAACATTTGACTTAGTGTTACCCTTCAGGCCTTTACATATCGTCACTAATTACATTAGGATCTTCACGAAACTCCTAGACTGCGCCGGAAGACGAACTCAATATGTAAAGTTAGCTACATAAAATATGTGAATTGAACCTATATGTGAGAAGATAAAATCCTTTCATTCTTGACACACTCAATCAAGCTTAGGATCTGTCAAGTGTCTATCTAAATGATTTGATTATTATAACTCATCTATATTAATTGACAACAGGACCATGTCACATACACGTCCATTGCATTGGCCAATGACTTAGTCAACCTAATGTCATATGAGTACCTGAGTGTTCACTCGAATATAAATTCAAGGAATGAATCCTTTATTGGCTCACATACCACCTTTAATCTACTTCGTAATGCACCCAAAACAAGTCGCGTCTAAACCTATAAGCCATTTGAGCTTAGGACAGGATCAAAGTACATTACTCCGTAAACAAGATGATATTGACCTCAAGTCTAAGGACTTTTATCTTCCACACGTCGATGACATTATAGACATATAACAAAACAGTACATCAGCAGGGCATACCAATACTTCAACAAGTATCCATGTGTCCATCACGAGTTGCCATAACTCGTAGCAAGTGAGACATACTACATCCCCTAAGGATATGATGCAGACCACATGTCGACGCATCGCATATCATCGATATCCCAATTTCGATGATCAGTCGAGGTAATTTAAGAGTTACGTTATAACATTAATTCTCACATCATTAATAAAAATGTAACCTCTAGGGATGCATTTATAGAATATTATAAACAATCAATTAATAATTCAACAAATGCAAATGTTATAATATTAATCATCATTAATATAAATACGAATGTGTATAAAGTACATTGTGTCCTAATACATATTGTCTCTAGGACATACATATACTTTAATTGGCATCTCTGGTTCAAGTGAGGATCAAGAAACAGTAAGTTAATTTTTGCAGAAAACACAAATGCTTAAGTTAATTTTTGCGTGAAAACACAAATGCTTCTTTGCTCGTAAAAATACTTGCACTTTTAGTGTCTAAAAGTTCTAAAAGTACAAACAGTAAAGTTCAGATTCCTAGAGGATTAGAAACAAAATATCACTCAATCAACTACACCTTAATCCCAATTAGTTGGAATCAGTTTTATGAATCCTCCCATCTATTCAGGTCGATCGATGGATTTCAAACCTCCAAGTTCAGATGTTGCTCATGATCCTTCTCATCAAATTTTTAGATTGCAAATATTCTGAATGTTGCAGTGGTCAATTAAAGTCAAAGCACAAACTACTTTAAGATGATGTCTTTAGTTGCTTATTTTTTAGACCTTTCAATTATTTTTTTAAAAAAGACGAAAATGTTCTTTGACAGCCTGCAGGAACAACTCTGGAGGACAGATATGTTTCAGAACAAGAAGCCAAAGAATACAGCAGCAAACCAACACAGAAAAGAGTGAATGCTGTTCAGATTCATGATAAAAGAACATCAAAACAGTGGGTAAATACAAATATGGCCAGCATAAAAGCTCCATGTGGAATAATGGAACAAGAAGTGGTCCATACTGAGACTGATTGTACTACAGAAGACACAAGACCACATCTGCTAAACTCTGAAAGGAATTACAGAAGTGAGCCACGAAAAAAGTTAAAGCGTGGAGGTGACTCTGATGTTCTTCATAATGCTTACATACTGCTATTGAAGACAATATGAAGATGATTTAAAAGGATAGCAAAAGAACAGTCCCGAAGCATCTCAGATAGATGCATGTTAAATATAGAAATGGGTGATAAATCTTCATGAGTATTTACATCAATGTGTTTGGTATAAGGCAAAACTCACTTAGATAGGCTGTCTTGGCGCCACAGCGCCGAACAAGCCGATGGACGCAGATCGTTTGTTTAGAACATTCGATCAAACAAGAGTTACAGATTGTTTGTAATTGGTTTGGAGACCTACTAGGTTGTGTTGTTTAAGTTATCAGCCACAACAAATGCGAAGATAGCATGAACCTAGAAATTGACCCATTATGACCATATTTGATATGAGTCTGTATTCTACCATGGGGTCGAAGAGTATGTTAAAATAGTGAGAACTAATTTAATCAAAGGCCATGTTAATTAGTTAACGAATGTGTTCAATAGAAATTATATTAGAATTTAATTTCAAGTTTATCTCTTCAGTCTATATAAAATGTCGAATCTATCGCTGGAAATGTTGGTCGAGACAAACAAGTTGACTGGAGCAAATTACCCTGAATGGTTGAGAAATCTGCGATTGGTGTTAAGACTAGAAAGAATTGAGTATGTGTTAGACAAAGTGTTTCCCACAGTCTCTGCTGAAGATTCTGCTGAGTATGCCCTATTTGACAAGGTGGCTTATCAGAAACATCTAGACGATGCTACCTCGGCACAATGTGTAATTTTTTCCTCCATGACTGTAGAGTTACAGAGGCAACATGAAAACATGGGCCCTAACGAAATGCTAGAACACTTGAAGAGTCTCTATGACTCACAATCTCAGACAATGGAGTATGAACTGTTGAGAGATCTTTTAAAGTGTAAGTTGAACGAAGGAGGTCAAGTGTTAGCGCATGTTCTGAAGATGATCGGTTTGATAAAAAGGTTGGCTTCAATTGGAACGAAGCTGCCTATAAATGTCTCTGTCAACCAGATCCTGAATTCGCTTCCTGGTTCATTTGAGAATTTCATTGTGAACTTCAATATGAATGGGACAAAGGCAAGTCTTCCAGAACTTCACAACATGTTGAAAACCTTTGAATCATCTACATCTAAAGATAAAGATGTGGTGAGCTCATCTAGCAAGTTCAAACCCAAGGGTAAGAACATGCAGAAGAAGAAGGGTAAGGTAGTTGTTGCACCTACAGTTTTGAAACCTAGAAGAGGTGTTCAGAAGAAGGCAAAAGTAGATGCAGATGTGTGCCACAACTGCAAGAAGAAATGGCACTGGAAGAAGGACTGCACAGCTCCAGGATGAGGCAAAGCACTGGGTGTTTCTATCTCTACTGGACAGTGTATGTTTGTCATTAAAATAAATATGTCTATAAGAAATTCTCAATGCTGGGTATTAGGTGTCGCGCCCATTTTTTACCTCGGGGTCTGAACGGTATCTGCAACGTTTCTTTTTGGCGTGGTTCCCTGGATGAAGCAAAAATGCTAATTTTGAGGAGTCGCCACCTAATTATTTAAGTGAATTAGGACACTAAAAATGATCTACATATGATGGTCTGCGAAATTAATAAGATTCTGAATCAGGGTTCTTTATTATCCTAAAGGGAAGGGGTTAGGCATCTTTTAAGATCCGCTAACTTGCAGCTATCCGATAAAACCTACGTTAGTTATATATTGGCTTTTTATTCTACCTATTCTAAACATTTTTTCATAATCTATAATTAAAATAAAATGTAATACCGAATAATAAAACTAAAATTAAATACGACATAAAATAAAAGTCCAGGACATCTTTTTGAAATGCAACTCCGGGTACCTGTATAAACACTTAGTAAAAGTGTCAGTAAGAGTAAATAAATTTTCAAATAATGACAAGAATTAAAAGTAAAACCCGTCTTTTGTATAGGGGATGACTTGAAAATCATACGGAGATTCCTTCATCGGCCAAATTGTAGTATCTTGTTCAAAATCATCTTAATAAAATGAAAAGGAGGCAAAATCGCCCAAAATCAGTAACAAAATCATGTCCAAAATCATCCAACAAATAACCAAAAATCACTAGCAACAATGGCCTAAAATCAGTAACCAAATAGCCAAAATCAGTCCAGCAGTAGCCATAAAATCTGTAGTAAAAATGGGCAAAAATCAGTCCAGAAAGGCCGAAAAACAATCCATCAAATAGCCGAAAATCAGTCCAGCAACAATGACCAAAATCAGTTCAAAACATGGCCAAAATCAACCAACAAAACATAGCAAAAATCAGTCCAGAACATGGCTAAAATCAGCCTAACAAATAAATGAAAATCAGTAGTGAGAATGACCAAAATCAGTCCATTAAAATAACCAAAAATTAGTAGCAACAATGACCAAAATCAGTCCATTAAAATAACCAAAAATTAGTAGCGAAATGACTGAAAATCAATCCATTAAAATGACGAAAATCAGTAGCGACATAGCAAGTATAACAGCAGCGCAATAATACAATATCATAGCAGCAACAACAATAAAAATGGTCCTGAAACCAGTGGAAATAACCACAAGTCCACTGGAACTTTAAATTGTCGTCGGAAAGTACTCACAATAACAGTAGCAAAATGACCCACAAGAGAAATAACAACCATTGTTAACGTCGTCAGAGTTCACAAACTCCGGCCAAGTACAAAAACGAGAATCAGTCCGTCAATCAACACCAGAAACAAATATCAGAAAATAAGAAACAACGCAGGTCGCCGGAGTTTTTAAGAACTCAAACCGGATATAAAAATCAGAAAAATCATGTGAAATCCGTCCAATAAACAACAAAAAATATACAATACAGCGAGGGTAAGGGTTGAGTTTAAAAATCTGAAATGAAGGGTTCTTTTTTGGTCCACTAAATGAAGAATCACCAGCAGCAGCACAAAGAGAAAGAGAGAGCAGCGAGTGTTTGGATGAAATTAAAAAATGTAGGATTGGACTGATCCGGATTGTGTCTCAGATTAGAATGGCTTGATTAAATTGGTTTGAAAAAAATACAAAAAGAATTTATTTACTTAAAAGAAAAATTATTTAAAGAGATGTAAAATTACAAAAATAAAAATATCGGTGCAATAATAATAAAATATATATTTTGAGAAATGTTTAATGCCTAATAAAATAAAAATGCGATGTCAATTTGCAAAAAATAAAACAACATAAAATATTAGGTAAAACATATATAAAAAATGCAAAAAATGATGATTAAAATGCGGTGTCCTAAAATACTGAAAATGCAACAAATAATATGAAAAGCGGGTCAAAATTGACTGTCAACAACATGCCCCTCTTTGTACGGAGACGGTGTAAGAGTCTTCGGACAAAGACGTTGACTGGTAGCCAATTTTGACCTGAGTTATAAATTAGAAAATCAAAAGCGGGGTTGATGCAGCCTCAAAATTATGCCCCAGTATCGAGTTATGATGACATCGGGCTACAAGTACAACAGAGTGCTGAAAGACAGGGTGTTCATTCCCTGTAATGCTTCAAGGTGTTTGTTCCCGAGGTCAAAATGAAAAAGATATTTATCGATGCTGAGATGCATGATCAGGATGCTGATGACGCTGGTGTATGAGCGGAATGCTGATGACGTCGGTGTATGGGCGGAATGCTGATGACGTCGTTGTATAGACGTGATGCTAATGACGTCGGTGTATGGGCGGGATGTTGATGATGCCGATATATGGGTGTGATGCTGATGACGCTGGTGTATAGGCGTGAATGCTGATGACGTCGGTGTATGGGCGTGATGAAGTGACGCCGGTGTATGGGCGCAATGAAGAAAGTGACCATGAGGCCAAAGTATTTTGTTGATTTTTTTTTTTTACAACTATGGATGAAAATCTCATGCGGGGATGTATGTGATGTGCAATGACTAGATGAGAATGCACCCCTCAAAATTTCTCAGTTTGTGATGCATGAAGATGTTGAACTTTTAATGGGATAGAGCCAAAACTCGTAGCCTGATCAAAGCGACGAAGTAAGCATTTTTTTTATCATGAATGAAAAGCTAATGCAGGGACCTAGATGATGTACAATTGAGTAGATGAAAATGCAACCCTCAAAATGCCCCAGTTTGTGATGCATGAAGATGCTGAACTTTTAATGGGACAGAGCCAAAACTTGCAAGTTGATCAAAGCGACCAAGTAAGCATTTTTTTTTTTGAAACCAAAGCCGATGTGGCTACCTACGTATCCCGCCGAGTGAATCAGGTCAAACGTAGTTCGTGATGCAAAAATATGAATTGTAAAGTTTTTCTGAATGTGGGACCGAAGTCGATGTGACCGCCACGTATCCCGCCGAGGGAATCAGGTCAAGACGTAGTTCATGACAAAAGAGAATTGTAATATATATATTTTTTGTTGTTTTTCTGAAAAATGAAAGACAGCATCACATTCTGACTTTAGCTGATACCAACAATTAGTATTGTGCATAAGGATTTTCCTTTTTTTTCTTACCGGGATTGACTCCGGTGTAATTCCTATAACTTCAGATGGTACCTTAGACATACCTGAGTGTCGACACTTACTTCAAGCAAAGATTTCGAACTGTACGCATCCTCATGTTTCAAATGCCCTCACTGAAAGAAAAGTCTATTTCTCACATATATTCCAGCATTTTGAATTTTAGGACGTTTAGAGAAATACACTCGCACTCAGAAAAATGTTCAATGCGGGAAACTGTGATTACCATAGGCTTGGCCGTCATGTAAGTATTCACTAATGTGAGCACCCTCAGTATAAGATCATGTAGTGCTTGTCACGGGGTTGTAATGTAGGCTTGGGGAAAGGGATGGATATTATTTGGGTAAGGAGTGACTAATCCTTTCTTGAGCGTGGGACTATGTCCGTGCTTGATATTTGCTGATCTGCTATCTTTTTGTCCCTTTCTTTTGGATTGACTTCTTTTGAATTTTCGTTTGGAGCCCCCTATTTTCAGAGTTAATTTCTCTTCTTTTTTTTTTTGATTTTGTCGGGACTTTTGATTTTCCCCTTTTTGTGAAGTCGTCCTTTGCAGTTTTTTTTTCTTTTGGACTTTGACAACTTTTGTCTTTGAAAACTTCAACTTGAATATTTATCAACAATTTGCACATTCCTAAAGCGCTCAAGAAGATCGGGCCAAGAGAGGGATAGTGCGTGTACGCACACAGAAAGGGTATAGGCTTAATACGTGGTTGTAAAAAAAAATAGGCTTTAGGCTCAAAGGGGGTATGCTAAGGATAATGCTATTTGGTAGGATGCAAAGGCACACACGGGTCAAAGAAGGCCTACAATCATTTCCTATACCAAGTGTTACCCAGGATTTCGCCTCAACAAACATTCAAGCCAAGTTCTAGATCACAATGCAATGCAATTGAACTTATTCTAGAAGCTCACCACGCAATGCATATGAAACAATGAGGTTGGTTTCGTCCTTATCTTGGAAGCATGCCAGACAATTTCATTACAGGTGTGAATGAGAGGTACCAAAAGAATCTATGATTTACCACGAAGTCAGCCCATACTGATTTTTTTTCGATGCACACTCCTAACTGTGTTGGTATCAACCAAGTCAAACAATGATACTTAAAAAAAATGTTTTGATATTTTTGAATAATATTTTTTTTTTGTATTTTTGAATAAAATATTTTTTTTTGTATTTTCTGAATAAAGGGTACCGAACCCGAATATGACTGCCTATGTATCCCGCCGAGAGAATCAGGTGCGCGTAGTTCATTCAACTAGGTTATAAAATGTATGCTTGAAAAAGAATTAATGCGTGACAGAATAACAGTAGTAAAACCTGTGCAAAATAACTTATTATCCACAATGAGATGAATGCAAAGTAAAATGAGTATAATAAAAATGAATGTCCGTGATAGGATGAATGAAAAACATGAATGTTGATTATTATTTTTTGTGGTGCCGAACCCAATAGGGGTTGCCTACGTATCACACCGTGTGGTGAGAATCAGACACGCATAGTTCAAGAAGATATGTTATGCCATGTATAATATGAAGGTATTATGTAATTAAGACTAAACAATCAATTGAATTTGCAAATACGTATAAAAAATGCAACAGTATGAAGAGAAAGCAAAAAAAAAATCAGAGCGATGTCTCGTTGAATTCGGTATTGACTGACTTCTTTAAATCCACAAAACTCCCAATCATTTTCTTTTCCTTTCCTTTTTTTTTTGTTTTTCAACGACCGTCTCGCCTGTTTGCGAGGACGGTCATCCTGCAAAAAATATGAGAAATGGGTGAGAGTAGGAAAGTCACAAAATAATAAAATGTAAAGGGTGACGATATAGTCAGAGACTCCTCTGATTGATTTGACCGGACTGGAGGTTGATGCTTCACGAGGTCCAAATCGCCGTAAAAGTTTTGATTGTAATAAGACACCAAAAGTGCAAAAAGTGCTCGTATTCGGAGTTGCAAGAGTATGACATGATATGTACAGAGTTAAAAGGGTAATTATTTCTTTAAATAATATGTATAAAATTGCTATCGACAAAAAATAGTAAGCAAAAAGCATGTGAAATCAAGCGCGTGCCTTAGAATGCACGGTACCTCTCTTATGCCAGAGGTGGGCCTAAACGCTAAATATGTGAGATAGTGACAGATTAATCCAAATTGCTAAACATTAATGATTTTGTCGAAAATGAATGTACATTTCCAATTTTGACATGTCATGATTAGGCTTGAGTTAGTCTATCATTATCACGCTACACATATATGCTGATTGATCGTTGGATTGTGAAACCCGTCGACAATTTGGTGGGTGCCCTAATTATGGAGACGATACCAATGATCGACTCACCTAAGGTTTATGCATGCATGACTTAATATAAAATGTGGTATAGCTGTATCTTAAATTTGCTAAGATTTGGCTTACTAGACGCAAGCGGACTACTCGAGCGAGAAGGCTACGCGGCCACCGGTTGGACCGGACACTCCGCGCAAAACGCCGACTCTCCTAAATTTGGGTATCAGAAAAAAAATTGCTGGTGTGCAAAGCACACCTCGCGTGTAGTGTGTGACAGTGTGAATTTTCCGTAAGGGATAAAATATGAGCGGAATGCCAGTTTAAGGAAAGCAGTAAAAGAAAGTAGCAATTAAAACAGTTAATTACAAAATTAAAAGCAAACAATTTAAACATTTATAATAAAAATAAAAGTAAAATAAAGCACAATATTTAATTAACCTGATTTTGCTATGGTCAAGACCTGATATCCCCAGTGGAATCGCCATGTTGGGTATTAGATGTCGCGCCCGTTTTTGACCTCGGGGTCTGAACGGTATCCGCAACATTGCTCTTTGGCTCGGTTCCCTAGATAAAGCAAAAATGCTAATTTTGAGGAGTCGCCACCTAATTATTTAAGTGAATTAGGACACTAAAAATTATCTCCATATGATGGTTCTGCGAAATTAATAAGATTCTGAATCATGGTTCTTTATTATCCTAAAGGAAAGGGGTTAGACATCCTTTAAGATCCGCTAACTTGCGGCTATCCGATCAAATCTAGGCTAATTATATATTGGCTTTTTATTCTACCTATTCTAAGCATTTTTACATAATTTACAATTAAAATAAAATGCAATACCGAATAATAAAACTAAAATTAAATACAACGACATAAAATAAAACTCCGGGACATCTTTTTGAAATGCATCTTCGAGTACCTGTATAAACAGGTAGTAAATGTGTCAGTAAGAGAGTAAATAAATTTTCAAATAATGACAAGAATTAAAAGTAAAACCTGTCTTTTGTACAGGGGAGGCCTTGGAAATCAGACGGAGATTCTTTCATCGGCCAAATTGTATAATATTGTTCAAAATCAACTTAATAAAATGAAAAGGGGGGAAAATCACCCAAAATCAGTAACAAAATCAGCCAACAAATAACCAAAAATCACTAGCACAAATGGCCTAAAATCAGTAACCAAATGCCAAAATCAGTAACAAAATGACCAAAATCAGTCCAGTAGTAGCCATAAAATCAGTAGTAAAAATTGGCAAAAATCAGTCCAGAAAGGCCGAAAAACAATCCATCAAATAGCGAAAATCAGTCCAGCAATAATGACCAAAATCAGTTCAAAACATGGCCAAAATCAACCAACAAAACATAGCGAAAATTAGTCCAGAACATGGCTAAAATCAGCCTAACAAATAAATGAAAATCAGTAGTGAGAATGACCAAAATCAGTCCATTAAAATAACCAAAAATTAGTAGCAACAATGACCAAAATCAATCCATTAAAATAACCAAAAATTAATAGCGAAATGACTGAAAATCAGTCCATTAAAATGGCGAAAATCAGTAGCGACATAGCAAGTATAACAACAGTGCAATAATACAATATTACAGCAGAAACAACAATAAAAATGGTCCCGAAACCAGTGGAAATAACCACAAGTCCACTAGAACTTTAAAATGTCGCCGGAAAGTACTCACAATAACAGTAGCAAAATGACCCACAAGAGAAATAACAACCATTGTTAACGTCGTCGGAGTTCACAAACTCCGGCCAAGTACAAAAATGAGAATCAGTCCGTCAATCAACACCAGCAACAAATATCAGAAAATAAGAAACAACGCAGGTCGCCAGAGTTTTTAAGAACTCAAGCCGGATATAAAAATCAGAAAAATCATGTGAAATTTGTCCAATAAACAACAAAAAATATACAATACAGCGAGGATAACTGGCGACGGAATTTGAAAGCAAGATGGGAGCAACGGTTTCACCGGAGCTTAGAGCTCCGACGTTGGCAGCAAGGTCGATGGAGTTCGCGAGAGTGTTGGGGTGTGGTTTGCCGGTGGCTCAGCGATGGTTGTGAGGTCGACGGGCAGTGGTTTGATGGTGGGGATACAATGGGTGTGATATATGGATTGGATTGGGTAAGGGTTTGAGTTTAAAAATCTAAAATGAGGGGTTCTTTTTTGGTCCATTAAATGGAGAATCACCAGCAGCAACACAAAGAGAAAGAGAGAGCAAGAAGAGTATAGGGGTGTGCGGCTGGGAGGTTGAGAACATGAAGTGTAAAAATGAAAGTGGGGAAGTCCTTTATTATATAGATTATATAGGGTATTTAGGTTTAGGGTTTGGTTTGGGGAAAAAAATAAAAGTGGGTATTGTTTTTGGGGGGGAAATAAAAGGGCGTGTTTGGATGAAATTAAAAAATGTAGGATTGGACTAATCCGGAGTGTGTCTCAGATTGGACTGGCTTGATTAAATTAGTTTGAATAAAATACAAAAAGAATGTATTTACTTAAAAGAAAATTTATTTAAAGAGATGTAAAATTACAAAAATAAAAATGTCCGTGCAATAATAATAAAATATAATTTTTGAGAAATGTTTAATGCCTAATAAAATAAAAAAATGCGATGTCAATTTGTAAAAAATAAAACAACATAAAATATTAGGTAAAACATATATAAAAAATGCAAAAAAAATATTGATTAAAATGCGGTGTCCTAAAATACTAAAAATGCAATAAATAATATGAAAAGCGGGTCAAAATTGACTGTCAACATTAGATACCGTTTGTGGCTTACACATTTGTAATAATGTGCAGAGTCTGACTAACCGCAGAAAGGTTGGATCATGGGAGGTAGACCTGCGTGTTGAAAATGGAGCACGAGTGGATGTTGAACGTGTGGGAATTTATAGACTAGATTTACCTTCAGGCTTTTGTTTAGAACTAAATAATTGTTATTTTGTTCCCTCATTGACGAGGAATATTATTTTTATCCTAGTGTTAGACATTGAGGGGTTTTCCTCATTTATTGCCAATGACAGTTATGTACTGTCTTTTAATGATTTTTATTGTGCAAATGCTCCGTTTGTGAATGGTTTGTATATTCTAAACTGTAGTCGTGCAATATTCAATATGCAAAATAAACGATCTAAGATAAGTAATCCAAGAAACCCCCACATACTTATGGCACTGTAGACTTAGTAACATCAATGAATCAAGGATAGCAAGATTAAGGAAGTTAGACTACTTGGAGCCATTTGACTTAGAGTCCTATGGTAACTGTGAATCTTGCTTGAGAGGAAATATGACCAACAAGCTACTTTCTGGGAAAGGTGTGTGAGCCAAAGAGGTGCTTGAGTTGGTCCATACTGATGTATGTGGGTCATTTTCAACTCAAGCTAAGGGAGTCTTCCCTCACTTCATCACTTTTACAGACGATTTCACAAGATTTGGGCATGTGTATCTTATGAAATACAAGTCTGAAGCTTTTGAGAAATTCAAGGAGTACAAGTCAGAAGTAGAGAAGCAATTTGAAATAAGTATCAAGACACTTCGACCAGATCGAGGAGGTGAATACTTTAGTAAAAAAATTATGGGTTACTTGAAGCTTCATGGAGTCCAATCACAATGGACACCGCTTGGAACTCCACAAATGAATGGTGTTGCTAAAATAAGAAATTGAACCCTATTAGATATGATTAGATCCATGATAAGTTTTTCAGCTCTACCAACATACCTTTGGGGATATGCATTACAAAACTTAATTTATATTCTGAACAGGGTTCCTTCAAAACCAGTAGAGAAAACTCCATATGAGATATGGAATGGCAAGAAACCAGCACTTAAACACATGTGACCCAAGGGTGTCGTGCATATTTAAAGAAGAAGCTTACTGACAAGTTGGAATCTAAAAGTGAGAAATATTATTTTGTGGGGTATCCGAAGGAAACTAAGGGATATTATTTCTATCTTTCTGGAAAACATAAGGTCATTGTTTCCAGAAATGCAACTTTTCTTGAAGAAGGCCATGTCTATAAGGAACAGAGTTGCACTGAGGTAGAACTTAAAGAAATTCAAGAAGCACAAGATAACACGGAAGTTGAACCCGTGTCGAATGACCTAGACAAGGATTCAGTGGGAGTATTTGGTGAAGATTGGGTACTTAAAGACGTCCTTAAGCCAGTGAGAGTGTTATGAGAGATAGTGCAGAAATGCAAAACTCTCATACACAACCAATGGAAGATGATACAATAGTTATACATCATTTCATTCAGGAAATACATGAAAATGACATTCATGAAAGCTCTCAAGGTGGTGGATTGTCCAGCACACAGACCTTCTCACAATCAAAATGCAACAAATATTGAAATTCAGAATAATCAACTCGTAAGACCACTAGGACTCATCGTCTGCCTGAAAGACTTAATCTCCTTGTTGAAACAAACAATGAGATAGATAATCCTGATGACGATGAACCTATAACCTACAGTGAAGCTATGTTAGACATTGATTCGCAAAGATGGCAAGAAGCCATGAAATCTGAGATGGACTCGATTTACATCAATCAAGCTTGGAACTTGGTTGATTTGCCAACAGGGGTTAGATCCATAGGATGCAAATGGGTCTTCAAGAAAAAGATTGATGCATATGGCAAGGTACAGACTTATAAGTCAAGATTGGTGGCTAAAGGTTATAATCTACGGTCTGGGGTCGATTATGATGAAACATTTTCACTTGTTGCGAAAATTAAGTCCATTCGGATTTTGCTTGAAATAGTCGCATACTATAATTATGATATTTAGAAAATGGATGTTAAAATCGATTTCCTCACTGGTAATCTAATTGAGTAGGTGTTTATGATACAACCTGGGGGTTTTACATCCAAGACTAAGCCCAAAGCAGTATGTAAGGTACAGAAGTCTATTAATGGAGTTAAACAAGCCTCATGGAGTTGGAATATTTTCTTTGACAAAGTAGTCAAATCGTTTGACAATTGTTAGAAGTAAAGAAGATCCCTGCATTTATAGTAAGCATAATGAAGGGAGTATGGTCTTCATTATTACATATATAGATGGCATATTAGTCATGGGAGACAATAAGACTCTCATGCAATCAATCAAAGAATGGTTATCCAACACCTACATGATAAAGGACTTGGGTGAAGCCTGCTACATTCTTAGATTTGGGATCTATAGAGATAGACCTAATAGATTGTTGGGTTGTCATAGTCCATATATATAGACAAAGTTCTAAGACGATTCTCTATGGAAAACTCCAAGAAGGAAGGTCTTTTTATGGGTTAAGGCATCAAGTTATCAAAGAAGAATAGTCCTTCTACTATTGTAGAACTTGAACGCATGAAAAAAATCCCACATGCTTCAGCTATAGGATCAATCATGTATCTCATGACCTGTACGAGGCCAGATGTGGCCTATGCACTTAGTATGACTTGTAATTCCAGCAGAATCCAATGAAAGAACACTGAAAAGCAGTCAAGAGTATTCTTAAGTATCTTAGACGAACTAAAAAATATTTCTTAGTCTATGGTGGACAAGAGAAGCTAGTATACCTTCATTTCTTGATGACTTCAAGTCTCAGTTTGGATATACCTTCATTTTCAATGGTGGAGAAGTGAGTTGGAAAAGTTCCAAGCAAGCAACAACGGCAGATTCGACAACTGAAGCCGAGTACATTGCTGGATCAGAAGCTAGTAAAGAAGTTCTAATGATATCTGAGTTCCTGAAGGAACTAGGGGTTATTCCTAGTTCCACTTATTCAATAACGATTTATTGTGACAACACTGGTGCGATTGCGCAAGCTAAGGAACCAAGATCAACAAACAAAAATAAGCATGTACCAAGGAAATACTACATACTCAGGGAGATGGTGGAAAGTGAAGAAATAAAATTAGACTATGTTCCCACAGATAATAATCTAGCTGACCGATTTACTAAACCATTAAGTTTAGTTAAGCATAATGATCATTTTAAAACATGGATATTAGATCTTTAGGCCAAGTGGGAGATTGAAAGTATGTATGTCCTAGAGACAATCATTATTAGGGACAAATGTACTTGAACACATTCGTATTATTAATAAGATTAATATATTTATGGCATTTGCAATTATTGAATTATTATTTGATTATTTATAATTATTCATTAATGTACATTATTTGAGCTTACATTGTCATTAATAGAGTGAAATATTGATGATAGAGCGTAACTCTCAAAATAGTCTCGACTAATGATCATCGAGAATGGAATATCGATGATATGCTATAAGTTGACATGTGGTTTGCATCATATTCTTGAAGAATGTAGTATGTCTTACTTGCTGCTAGTAATGATTACTAGTGATAGACACATGGATACCTTTGGAAAGTATTGGTATGTCCTGCTGATAAACTATTTGTTATACATGTCTAGAGTGTTATCAACGTGTGGGAGATAAAGGTCTTTTGCTTGAGGTCAATACACACATTGTTTACAGAGTAATGTACTTTGACCCCGTCTTAAGCTTAAACTCCTTATAGGATAAGATACAACTTGTGTTGGGTGCATTATGATGTAAACTAAGGTGGTAGTTGAGCCAAGAATAAGATTCATTCCTTGATTGGATATTCGAGAGAGCATTCAATTTCTCAGTGATATTAGATCGACTAAGTCATTGTCCAATGCAAGAGACATATTTAGAATATGGTCTAATTGTCGACTAATATAAATTAGAAAAAGTGAGCAAGCCATTTGATAGACACATAGAAAATCCTAAGCTTGATCGAGTGTGTCACAAATGAAAGGAATTTATCATCTCACATAAAGGTTATATTTGTTGGATTCATGTAAACGTACTACACATATTGAGTTCGTCAGCGCAATCTAGGAGTTCCGTATGGACCTTAATTGGATTATGTCAGTATGTGAAGGCTTATAGGGTCACACTATGTCGATTGTCTCTTCGATCTAAGGGTGTATTGAGAAAGTACTAAATATTCGATTTGGAATCGAGATATTTAAATTTATAATAACTATGGAATAATTTTTGTTTGATGGAAATTATTTAATTAAATCAAATTGGACACTATGCTGAAGTGTATTTCTCTCTCAAGAAAGCCAGAAAATCTTGGCAGAGGTTTGAGAGAATTTTATTCCAAACTCTAAGTCTGAAATTGATTTAGAATTAAGTGTATAAAACTTATGGGGTAGTGATGTTTATATAGGAGAGATTAGGTTAACAAATCATATTAGGGTTGGGCTCTAAGCCTGACCCAAAACTGAGATGCAGTGGCCCAGTTTGACTGGGCCCACTACTGTGTAGGCGCCGCGGCTCAGCCTAGCATGCGTCGCGGTGCCTTACTCCCCTTTTTTTTGCACTTAATTAAATCTAAAATCCAATTTTAATTTAATTAAATAATTTACATCAAATAGAAATTATCCCATAGTTATTATCAATTTAAATATCTCGATTTCAAATCGAATATTTAGTACTTTTTCAATACACCCTTAGATCGAAGAGACAATTGACATAGCGTGACCCTATAGGCCTTCACATAATGACACTAATCCAATTAAGGACCATACGAAACTCCTAGACTGCGTCGTACGATGAACTCAATATGTGAAGTAGGTTTACATGAATCGAGCAAATATAACTTTTATGTGAGATGACAAATTTCTTTCATTTGTGACACACTCGATCAAGCTTAGGATTTGTTATGTGTCTATCGAAATGGATTGATCACTTTATCTCATTTATATTAGTCGACAATTAGATCATATTCTAAATATGTCTCTTGCATTGGTCAATGACTTGATCGACCTAATATCACTGAGAAGTTGAGTGCTTTCCCGAATATCCAATCGAGGAATGAATCATATTCTTGGCTCAACTGCCACCTTAGTTTACATCATAACGCACCCAACACAAGTCGTATCTTATCCTATAAGGAGTTTAAACTTAGGACGGGGTCAAAGTACATTACTCTGTAAACAAAGTGTGTATTGACCTCAAGTCAAAGGACATTTATCTCCCACATGCTGATAACACTCTAGACATGTATAATAAATAATTTATCAACAGGGTATATCAATACTTTTCAAATGTATTCATGTGTCCATCACTAGTAACCATTACTAGTAGCAAGTGAGACATACTACATTCTCCAAGAATATACTGCAGACCACATGTCGACTTATAGCATATCATCATTATCCCATTCTTGATGATCATTAGTCAAGGTTATTTTGAGAGTTACGCTCTATCATCAATATCTCACTATATTAATGACAGCGTAAGCTTAAGGGATGTACATTAATGAATAATTATGAACAATCAAATAATAATTCAATAATTGTAAATGCCATAAATATATTAATCTTATTAATAATACGCAAGTACATTTGTCCCTAATAATGATTGTCTCTACGACATACATACTTTCAAATGCATTATGAAAAATAAATAAGAACTAGATATGAATCACATATAATTCATAGTTCTCGGGTGAAACGATAACATTGGGTGAGTGTATCAACAGAGATTATGAACAGAATGTTCCACATATTGGGTATATAGTGGGTGAAGTTGTAAGATTGTTGTGCGGTTCATGCAAGACGTGTGGCAAGAAACACTGTTGGAAATTTACTAAATGTGGAATGAAGTTTAACCCATTATTTATGACTCGAACAATCGAGGTCTCGCACGTCGGAAATGTCATTTCCACACACGTGCACACGTAGTGCCAAGTATCGTAAATTTCATAAGTGAAAGAGATATTGGTACGTAAGTGAAATGTTTGAGACATAGAATGATGGACGGTTATTGACTAAATGACGCGTTTTCCACGTTGGTAAATGAAGGAAGAAGTGTACGATGTGTAAGATCGGAACGGGTCGAAAAAGGGCCGGGGCGCCACCGCCACAAGGGTCGCGGCGCATGACCTTGTGTTGGTCAATGAAATCCAGGCGCTGCGGCGCTAACGAGGCAGTGTCTGGTTCGATGGAATCCCAAAGGTTTGGTTGTTAAGGGGGTTTCAATGGCATTGAATCCATCAAATAACTGTCATTACTTGGACCATTATTTTGTTGAATTACTTGGGGATTAAAGGTCATCCATTACATGACAATTGAATGCCATTGTGGGGCAATTGAAATGCCATCTTGCACACTTATATATTGAGGCATTTGGCTCAATTGGAAAAAGACTACACACTTATGTAAATTCAGATTTTTTGAATTTTTCCTCTCTAGCATACTTTCATACACTCAAAGGTTCTTCTTGAGAAACACTTGAGTTTTCTTTGCTCATGTGTTAGTTGTTGTTTTATCTTGGAAGACAGTTGTCCATATTGTAAAAGGATATATACGGGACAATAATGTCTTAAGGACAGAGTGAATATCACTCGACTCAACAGCGCAATTGTAACGCTGCCATATTTAATCTCTCTTGATTTCAGGCTATCAAGATCAAGGAGCTCGTAGCGATTGGAACGAAGATCCAAGACGGAAGATTCAAGACGGATTCAAGAACAAAGATCAAGATCATAAAACTTGTTGTTGTTGTTGTTATAACTCTTGTTAGGCTTCATGTCTGTTGTATTGTAAACCATTATAGTTTATCCTTTCGAAACACTAGTATTAGTTGTTCACTATTCCCGTAAATCCATTGTAACTCACAAACACTATTATAGAGGAGACTTTTCCATGGACTTACTAATTGAGACATGAGAAGGGTGCTATGGTGGAAGACACTTGAGAAAGGAAAAACGGGGAGTCACACTGGATAGTGTTCCTCGTAGAGATATTCCGATCAGGATTGAGAAGAAAATATGAAAAAAGGATTAGATGGTGTGGAAGGAGATGTATACAAAACATTGGCGGTGGAATCACACTATAGGGAGTTAATTGAGGAGGAGGGTAAAAGTGTGGTGTGGAAGAATGTTTAGGGTACTAAAGCACCATGGAAAGTATTTTTTTTTCACATGTACTGTAAAGGGGCAATATTGATGATACAGTATTATGGGGTTTGGGGTGCAATGTTCCAATTATTATACACCAAGGAGCAATATTGACGACGTGATAATCTTATGAATATAAGGAGAATTGTAGTGAGTTGGTGTCGTTTGTGCAAAGAAAGTGGGGAAGAGCACTGACCACGTCTTGTTGCATTGCAAATTACAAAATAGCTATGAACATCACATGTTCATTGTTCAATGTTGGAAGGGCTTCACCAAGGATAGTGGAGGAGGCAATTATGAGTTGGAAAAGAATGGAGGCTATATGGATGGAGAGCTATGCAGCTCTATATTTTTTTGGGGTAGTGTAGAAAAGGACAGTCCGGTGCACTAAGCTCTCTTTCCGCTATGCGCGGGGTACGGGGAAGGGCCGGATCATAAAGGTCTATTGTACGCAACCTTACCTTGCATTTCTGCAAGACTGTTTCCATGACTTGAACTCGTGACCTCCAGGTCATGACAGTAACTTTACCAGTTACTCCAACTTTGGGAATAGTGGAGAAGTTAAAAGAAAATTGTTCCTTCATAATGAAAGAGATAAAAGTAACTTCATTTTTGTTTCATATAGTGTTCCGGTGTAAAGCGAAAATCCGTAATTGTGAAGACGAAGGGTGATTGAGCCACTCATTCTCATTGTACATATTCTTTACATCATCTTCTTGTGGTTTAAATGAAAATTTCTGATCTATCAAAGAATGAGAAGGGAGGGAAACTAACATACAAAGTAAACACTCAATGATTTCTACACATGTTAGCTTCACAGGTTAGAGAGAGGAGATTCTAGATTACCTTTCTTCCTCCAGTCAAGCTCAGCATCTGTCAGCCTTCAAACTCTATAATGAGGCATCAGAGACATGGAGAGGTTATATGACTATTATCCCCTACTGGACAATCATGTTCTATAAAGATGTTTGTGCCTTGATTAAGACGTATAAAACTGTTCTAGCTGAAATAATGAAATCATATTGATGAAGTGAATAATGTCACTCTAATAGGACAATAAAATAGCTACGCGGCTTAAGTTTGGAAATATAGATTTTTGTTAGATGCAACATTCTGAGTTCTATGGAATTGCTCCGATTCTGCATCCTGAAACAAAGCGAGTATCCTTTTACCCTTACTGGGTACCCATAGTATTAAAAAAAAACAGTCCGGTGCATTAAATTTTCGCTATGCGCGGGTCCAGAAAAGGGTCGGACCACAACGGTCTATTTTACGCAGTCTTACCTCACATTTCTGTAAGAGGTTGTTTTCATGGCTTAAACTCATGACCTCCTGGGTACCCATCATATGCATGTGAAAATTTTGAAGTTTGGAAAAACTTGTACCCCTTGTGGTTCAATGAAAGATACAATCTTATACCACATCATTGCAAATTTCCACATGATAATAACCCTCCATCTCTATCCACACCATTTTAACTTGATCCACCAAGATCTCAAAGCAAAGGTGCTTCCCTAGTTTCAACTTTCAAAGTCATGCTAAACCTTCTTCTTATACTAAATTAATTTTAGATTTGCTTAAAAACAAAGATGAATCAGATTCAGACCTTGAATGTCACTTAAAGCAAACACATATCAACAGCAAAAACAAAGTTGGAAACTTTGCCATTGTCAATATCGAATTTAGCTTTTATATCAGTACTACTATACTCATCTGTTTAGCTGCTATTACTCCCAGTTGCAACTGCTAGGCATAAATCTTTATCCCATGTATCCTCCGTCAGTAGCCTCAATGTTGAATAATGCATATGTCCTTACTGCCACAACTAAGATCTTGGTTTGCTTGAAAGAAATAATCACTTGATTATTCTCATTAATGAAAGGGGTATATATACAAGTTACATATAGGAATTTTTTTTTCTATTCTACATCTAAAAACCTATTCTAAAAGCAGATTACGCAACCAACATGACTCGGAGACCACATTGGCTACCCCTCGATACTCGGCCTCTACACTAGAATGGGACAACGTTGATTGACGTTTTGCAGACCATGAGACCAAGTTATTACCAAGAAACATACAATAGCCAGATGTAGACCGTCTGGTGTCTGGATAGTCACCCCAATCAGCATATGTATATGAGACAAGTGTAGACGTCGACGACGGATATAAATGCAAGCCATAATCAAGTGTCCCCTGGATGTACCGAATAATGCGTTTGAGCACATTCATGGGCTCAATCCTGAGATCATGCATAAACAAACATACCTGTTGTACGGCATATGTAATATCAGGTCGCGTGAACGTAAGATACTGAAGGGCCCCTGCAAGACTGCGATAGCAGGTCGGATCCTCATATGAGGAGTCAGTCGCAGCACCCAACTTGGGCTTAGTATCAACTGGAGTGTAAGTGGACTTACAGGATGACATCACAACCCTTTCAATGATCTCAACATCATACTTCCTTTGTGATAAGAACAACCCACCTGCATGACGAGTGACATCAATCCCCAAAAAGTAACTCAAGGGCCCCAAGTCTTTCACAGTAAACTCAGAACTGAGCATTGTCATAATAGACTGGCGTAATGCAACAGAAGTGGAAGTCAAGATAATATCATCCACATATAATAGTATATAAGTCAAGGAGGAACCACGACGATATATGAACAATGAATTATCAGACCTGATGTGAGAAAACTCAATAGTCGAAACATAGTTTGCAAACCTCTTATACCAAGCCCGTTGAGACTATTTAAACCCATATAAGAACTTCTTTAACAAACAGACATGATGAGGGTATTTGAGATCCCTAAACCCCAAGGGCTGATGCATATAGATTGTCTCCTTGAGATCACCATGTAAGAAAGCATTCTTCACATCTAACTGATGAATGGGTCATGCTTTTGAAATAACCAAACTAAGCACAATGCGAATGGTAGCCGGTTTGACCACCGGACTAAATGTCTCACCACAATCTACACCAACTTGTTGAGTCTTACTATCACCTACAAGACGAGTCTTATGCCTCGCAAAAGAACTGTCAAAATTGTCCTCATGAGCAAAAATCCACATAGACCGAATAATATTAACACCAGAAGGACGGGGCACTAACTCCCATGTCTCATTATCAATAAGAGAATTATATTCGTCGGTCATAGCAATTCTCCAATTCGGGTCATGTAAAGCGGACATTGGGTTATGGTGTAGAGGAGATTTAAGAACATTAGAATTCAAATTAAAATGTCTTTTTGGTTTAAAAATGTCATGTTGACGACGAGTGACTTGAGTGACTGGTCTATGACTCGAGGTAGAACTGGGCAGATTTTGGGAATTATCGGGATGTGTGACGGACTGGCCAGCAGACAGTGAGCCTGCTAGCCCAAATCGGTAAAGTGCGGATGTGATTTACGGCAAAGTTGGGCAAGAGGCCCGATTCTCACATCGCCCATCACCGGATCGGGCGGTGGGACGGTCTCGTAGAAGTGGGCGACGCAGGGCCAAGCAGCGATGGGCATTGGAGGTTTTTGGATACGGGGTAGATCCAATAAATGGTGAATAATATACGGAGATATACCATCATTCAAAAAATTATACGAATTAGGCACGGGTTTAATATCCTTAGCAAATGGAAATTGGGATTCATAAAAAATTACATGGCGACTAATGATGATTTTATTAGAAGATAAATCAAAACATTTGTAACCACGGTGATTAGACGGATAACTCAAAAACACACATGGGGTAGAACGGGCATGAAGTTTGTTAATTGTAGTAGACGGAAATAACGGATAACATAAGAACTCAAAGACTCTAAGATGCGAATACGAAGGAGTCTTATGATGCGCGATTTTATGCACACACTTACGCAAATGCACGTGTCGAGTCAAGTAATATAGTCTTGGAAGACCGAGTTATCTTCCTCAGGGATTAGTGTTCAAGTACCAAATTCTATTCTTTGTTATCTATTTGGTGACCGATAATTGATTTGTTGTTTATGATTCTAATTATGAAAACTAAATAACTATGTTGTTTTACTCAGTAATAATGGAAATAGAGCTTCCAAATCTCCTCAACTATCCGCTTAACTTACTTATTAATGCAATTAATGATGGTTCTTCTTCTATTTTGAGATAGCAGGTTTACTAAGCCGTTTTATACTCCTGTTAAGGCTATATAAACACTCAACCCCAGTACAGCACCTTTCTACCTTTCGGTGATAAGGTTGACTCTAGAGGAGGATTAAGACCAAAAACCTATTAATACTACACAAGTAATCGGGGTACTTTCGTCCGCAATTTAACCTATGTTTATCCAACTACGACATATTCACAACCTCCCCTTTCGGATTTCGGTTAGAAATCATAAGAATTATGATAATTAATGATCAGGTAATTACCAAGCAATCAAAACATATATTGAATAAATCTCAACAATAAGAAGAAGAACCACAAACATGCATTAATTCATAAAGAAAAGGTTCAAGTGAATTGACATGGAAAGCCCTATATTAGAATTAGTTCCTAACCATAGACATGACAAGAACTAATTCAATACCCAACATAAACTGAAAATAAAGTAACAACAAGAAATTACTAAAGAAAGGTCTTCAATCTTGAACTCCAAGAAGTGATGTGATTTGACAAGAAGGGGAACCCTCAAAACTGCTCTAGGGTTCTCTTTTTATAGTTTCAAAATGAGGTGCAGGTTTTCCCTCAGGCCTGGCCCATGATTCATTCAAAAATCTGATTTTTTCCGCTTCGACGCCGCGGCGCCGGAACTCCTGCAACCCTCTGAAGATTAGGCGCCGCGGCGCTCTGACTCTGCTGTCTAGAGGCGCCGCGGCGCTGGCCTGTTCTGCGCCTGGTTCGCCACTTTCTCGCTTTTCGAGCTCTGGAACCTCCGTTTCTGCCCTCTTTTTGCTCCTTTTCCGCCAAAGAGCCACTTTAACCAATATGACTCAAAAGAAAGAAAATCTATCCTAAGACGACACGTATTTGTACAAAAAAGGACAAAAGACTCACTAAAAATGACTCAAAAAGTGTATATAAAATACACCGATCAAATACCCCCAAACTTAACATTTTCTCGCCCTCGAGCAAAGATCAAAAGAAAGAAATAACGACACAAGGAAAAAAAATAGAAGACTCAACGACATTGATCACTTTGCTGCATTGGTGTTACTTAGAAAAACATGAAGGTTAGCAGAATAATATGCAGGAACATATAGCATGAATTTTTAGCATTCTAAACATATTAAACTAGATATTTCGCAAACTCAATTTAATCATGCTTAATGGAAGTAAGAATACTGAATTATGCATGTCAATTTCAAAAATTCTATGGCATGTTTACTTGCTATTCTCCACTAATCATGGATATGCATATAAGAGATCTTCAGGACTTTTCAAGGTTGTAATGTAGGCTTAGGCATGGGTAGGTAAAAATAGGCATTTAGGCTCATTTTATGTACCATAAGCTCTTTTGCTTTTCAATTATTCCCTTTTCTTTTGATTTCCTTTCTTCACTCCATATCTATCTTTCCCCTCTTTTGTTTTGAGAGAGTGAAGTGTATTATGAATAACAAACACCCCCAAACCTAGGCTTTTGCCTATTTCTTATTACTTTTTTATTGGGGTGCATCAAACTTGTTCACTCTTTTTGTCTCTTTTTTAACACTTTCTATTTCAATCTTTTCACATTATTACTTATGGCACAAGTGTGGAATTAGAGGGTGTCAAAGAAAAAGTTCAATTTTTAGGCTCAACGGGACTGACTAGGGATATTTTTAATATCAGGGATAGGAAAAAGTGGTAAGAATTGGCTAACAAAGAAACGTCTGAGTCATCTCCCCTAACATGCATATCCTAACTATTTCGCCTCAAATAGCAAGCAATCATAACACATAGGTTTTAATCTTTTAACAATGCACAATTCAAGCAGAAACTCAAAATAGACAGATTTCATGAGTTTTTGGCATCTCTAACCTAAGTGTTTAGATAGTTGCTTCTAATTCCATTACATTATTCAACCTTACTTCACTAGGTGTTTCTAGTAACTACAGCATGCATGATCTTTGACAGACAATTATGACTAAAAAATTAAAATTTTATGACTCAAAAATACACAAAACAAATTAAAAAGACTCAAACATACTAAAACAATAAGACACAAAAATAAAACATCCCCCCAAACTTAAATCACACATCGTCCCCAATGTGTGCAAGACTCAAAGAAAATAAAAGAAACAGGACAACTTACAGACTTGGTTTAAAGTGATGGCGGTGGATAATGCAATGACTCCCGTGAGAGAGGCAGGGCTCTGGATTTTTTTTTTTGATTTGGAGAAAGCATCGTCGGAATAGGGCGTCTTCAACTTTTCCATCGTGGCGCCGTGGCGCCCAAATTCCAGCGCTCTTCTGAACTTTCTGCGTCGCGGCCCTGCAACTGGGCGCCGCGGCGCTAGGCCGATTTTCTGGAAATCTTCTTTCGGCTTCTTTTCAGTTTTCGCCCTCCAAATTCTTGGCTTTGCACCTGTCATCACAACACACAACAATACCTCCGTGAGACTGCTCTAAGTAAAGACTAACTGCATTAAAGTAAATAAATTAAAATACATTGGGTTGCCTCCCAAGTAGCGTTGTCTTTAACGTCTTTTAGCCGGACGCAAGTTTCTTATCATTTTAGGGTGAGAGAGGTTACTAGGTTCATATATTCCATTTCATTGATCAAATAGGGTTTTACCATCTATCCGTTTACCTTGAAGGAGGCTCCCTCTCTCCCTTTTACTTCAACTGCACCATAGGGGAATACTCTTACCACAGTGTATGGTCCTGACCAACGCGATTTTAACTTGCCTGGAAATAACTTTAACCTTGAATTGAATAAGAGCACTTGTTGTCCTTCTTGGAAGTCTTTTGGTATCAACATCTTGTCGTGTCATACTTTCGTTCGTTCCTTGTAGATCTTTGCATTTTCATAGGAGTTGTGCCTGAATTCATCCAACTCGCTCAGCTGTAGCAGCCTCTTCTGCCCTGCTGCTTTGGCATCCATGTTTAGCTTCCTCATTGCCCAATAAGCTCTATGTTCCAACTCTACTGGCAAATGACATGCTTTACCAAAAACTAACTTATATGGTGACATTCCAATTGGTGTTTTGAATGATGTTCTGTACGCCCACAGTGCATCATCTAGTTTGATAGACCAATCCTTCCTTGAGCCATCCACCGTCTTTTCCAATATGCTCTTCACTTCCCTATTTGACACTTCTGCTTGCCCATTCGCATGGGGGTGGTAGGCAAGTGTGGTGCGGTGGTAGACTCCATATCGGGAGAGCAATGAATTCAGCTGCCTATTGCAAAAGTGACTTCCTTCGTCACTGATGATGGCCCTCGGAGTAGCAAATCTTGTGAAAATATTCTTTTGAAGAAATCTTTGAACAGTCTTACTATCGTTTTCTTTTGTGGCTACTGCTTTTACCCATTTGGACACATAATCCACTGCCAGAAGGATATACTGATTCCCAAAGGACGACGGGAATGGACCCATGAAATCGATTCCCACACATCAAATAGTTCCACTTCCAATATCCCTTGCGAAGACATTTTATTTCGTCTTGAAATGTTCCCTGTTCTTTGACAACTATCACATCTCTTCACAAAGGTATGGGCATCTTTAAAAAGTGTTGGCCAATAGAACCCGCTTTGCAGTACCTTTGTCGTTGTTCTTGATGCTCCAAAGTGTCCACCACATGGTAGGGTATGACAATGAGTGAGAATCTGGTGCATCTCCTCATCTGGTATACATCGCCTGATGACTTGATCGGTACAATGTTTGTATAACATCGGCTCCTCCCAATAGTAGTGTTTTACTTCGGAGTAAAACCTCTTCACTTGCTGTCTTGTCAATCCTGGGGGTATTACCTTAGCTGCAAGAAAATTAACAAAATCGTACGAGGTAAATTACAAACCGCACTTACTTGAAACAATTGTTCATCTGGGAAGTGATCATTTATCTGCACATCCTTGGTGTTCTGGCTTTCTGTGTTCTCAAGCCTTGACAAGTGGTCTGCAACTGAGTTATATGTCCCCTTCTTGTCATGAATTTCCACGTCGAATTCTTGTAGTAGCAAGACCCATCGAATGAGGCGAGGCTTTGCATCCTTCTTTGTCATCAAGTACTTTATGGCAGAATGATCAGTGTATACTATCACTTTATTTCCAATCAAGTATGGCCTGAATTTCTCAAATGCATACACTATTGCTAGCAATTCTTTTTCTGTAGTCGCGTAATTTAACTGTACGTCATTTAGAGTTTTACTAGCATAGTAAATGGATCTAAATACCTTATCTATTCTCTGTCCAAGCACTGCTCCCACTGCATAATCACTTGCATCGCACATTAGTTCAAATGGGAGCTCCCAGTTTGGTGCAATGACTATGGGTGCTGAGATAAGCTTCTCCTTGAGTGTCTGAAAGGCGGTCATGCATTCCTTATTGAATTCAAAAGCAACCCCCGTCATTAGTAAGGTGGAAATGGGCTTTGAAACCTTTGAAAAATCCTTGATGAATCTTCTATAAAAACCGGCATGCCCAAGGAAGCTTCTGACTCCTTTCGTTGATACTGAAGGTGGTAGATTTTCGATTACTGAAATCTTTGCTTTGTCTACCTCAATACCTTGGTTTGATATTTTGTGTCCCAGGACAATCCCTTTTTTTTACCATAAAATGACACTTCTCCCAGTTTAGCACAAGGTTAGATTCTTCACATCGGTTTAACACTGCTTCCAAGTGCCTCAAACATTCGTCGAATGACGCCCCAAATACCGAGAAATCATCCATAAAAATCTCTATAGTCCTCTCCACCATGTCTGAGAAAATTGCCATCATGCACCTCTGAAAGGTCGCAGGTGCATTGCAAATCCCAAATGGCATCCTTCTGAATGCGAATGTACCAAAAGGGCAGGTGAATGTCGTCTTTTCCTGATCTTCTGGCGCTATCGCAATCTGGTGATACCCTGAGTAACCATCCAAAAAGCAGTAGTAGTTATGCCCCGCAAGTCTATCCAGCATCTGATCTAGAAATGGCAATGGGAAGTGGTCTTTTCTGGTTGCCTTGTTCAACTTGTGATAGTCAATGCAGATTCTCCATCCAGTAACTGTTCTAGAAGGAATGAGTTCGTTCCTTTCGTTGGTCACTACTGTCATACCACCCTTTTTGGGTACCACTTGTACTGGACTCACTCATGCGCTGTCAGATATAGGATAGATTACTCCAGCATCGAGTCATTTCATGATTTCTTTTCTGACTACCTCTTTCATGTTTGGGTTTAGTCTCCTTTGTGCCTCAATGGGGGGTCTGCTCTCCTCATCTGGACGGATCTTATGCATTACTGTTGATGGACTTATCCCCTTTATGTCTGCTAATGTCCACCCAATGGCACGCTTGTGAGCCCTCAGTACTCTCAGCAGCTTATCAATCTCTACTGTGGATAGATGGCATGAGATGATCACTGGTAGGGATTGATCTTCACCTAGATATTGGTACTGTAAATGATTGGGTAGAATTTTTAACTCTAACTCTGGAGCCTTTTCTGTGGATGGTACTGATCTTTCTGGCATCTGCCCAAGCTCTTCATATCTCCTTCTATCCCATTTCTCATAAGAATTCATCCAATTTGCATACTCCATCAGCCTTGGGTCGTTTCCACTACTATCATCCCATCTGGTCAGTAGTTCTTCAAGCGTATCGTCATTTTTAAACCCCTTGTCTGACACTGCATCTTCGATTATGTCGATGGCCGAACAATTCTCACTTGCATCTGGAAAGATTGCTGCCCAAAAAACATTGAAAATCACCTCTTCTTCTTCCACCCGGAGCTTCAACTCCCCTTTGTGCACATCGATGAGAGCCTGTCCTGTGGCTAGGAAGGGTCTGCCAAGTATTATAGGGATTATGTCGTTATCTTTTATGTCTAAGATGACGAAATCAGCGGGAAAGATGAATTTGTCCACCTTCACCAACACTGTCACGACCCGACCCCGGATCCGTGACCGGTGCCTTGACCCGGGCACCCTTGTGACACAACATCAGAGAAAACCAGCGGAATATAAACTCAAAATAAAACAACCATAATGGTATAAATAGTCTAGCCCAAAATGGCTACCCCAAAAGTACATAAAACCGAACAGCTATATCCTTAAACAAACCAAGTTATGACAAGACTACAGGCCTCTAAGAATGAGTAATACTATGACGGGACAGGGCCCCGTCATGCCCCTG
This sequence comes from Przewalskia tangutica, assembly GCA_029844215.1. NCBI lineage: Eukaryota > Viridiplantae > Streptophyta > Magnoliopsida > Solanales > Solanaceae > Przewalskia > Przewalskia tangutica. The sequence goes on from CM056719.1 coordinate 18,642,887, forward strand.
AATGTACAAAATATCAACAACACCAGGGAGAATCATACCAAAAGTCGAGCTTCCGAAGAAATGGAGCTCCTGACACCTGAGTAAAAGATCTTAGGAATGAGGATCTACCACCTGCTTTCCCTTACCTGCGGCATGAACGCAACCCCCGAGGAAGGAGGTCGAGACACAACGTACTGTATGTAAAACTGGAAAATACTGTAGTAATATCACAAGTCAAAGATAAGCTGGAGTCATAGATAAAAATCAATTTCCTTGCACTGTGCCTTACTAACAATGAGAGTAACGAGTATAAAACTTATAGCATAAAAATAGGAGGCTCACGATCAAAACAGGGTACCTCGCCCGTATTATCATTAAGCAATCCTACTCCTGGGACTATTTCACCCGCATAGGTCCTGTGGACCCGCATGAGGTCATCCGCCTCGTCATGGGACTATTTCACCCGCATGAGACTATTTCACCCGCATGGATCCTGTGGACCCGCATGAGTATCATCGCCGTACTCGCATGGGACTATTTCACCCGCATGGATCCTGTAGACCGGATCCGCATGAGTACAAACGTCGCACTTACATCATGGGTAGCAAAGTCATGGCATAAGTAGTAAACCATCCTATTGGAGCATACCCGTGGGCCACCCATCGTGTCAGTATGTCCAAAGAAAATAACAAGAATAACCCGGGGTTTACCCGTAATAATATATATATAACATAGCTCATCCGGCTATCATACATAACATAAGCACTACCGGCCTATCATACGTAACATAAGCACTACCGGCCTATCATATCATAACATAAGCACTACCGGCCTATCATAACATAAGCACTACCGGCTTATCATATCACAACATAAGCAAGTTAAGAAATCCCCTAACTTCTTATTAACTTTATTACTATATCCTCTCATTTTAGTATCCTAAGGCACTACCATGACTTTTAATAGAAAATCCGGGAATTCAACCCAAGTACCATGTACTTCTAACTTTTTAAGAAAAACCCTTTTTATACAAAGATTCCAAGATACTAATCACCATAGTATCAAGTTACGATTTCTTTTCAAGACAAGTCACATCTCCTTTTAGAAATATAATAGGCTTCTAAATCAAGTGACTTCATTTTCTTTAAAACCTTAGGCAACCAATGCCTAAAAATCAATTCACCTTTCTTAGTTTCAAATCCTTTACCCGTACTTGTTTTAATTAGAGTAAACCTTTCTTTGTGAACCTTTCAAGTAAACTAATATAACCAACTTCCCATAAAGTCATTATATTAGTGTTATCCCTTTGTCAAAAACATTTTCCCTCAATCCAAGGGACTTATACTTTTGAAATGAAACAAGTATCATATACTTTAAAACAAGTGTAGATTATCAAATCTTGTACGTATACCGTACTACATAGATACAACTATTCATGTTCAAGAGATAGGAAAGCTCTACATACCTCTTCGGTCAATCCACTTGTTAATTCCAACTATCGCCCGTAATACGTCAACCTATAATGACCATAATATGTTTATTAACTCCTAATTTCAATGTAGAAATTCCAAATTCAAGTTACCAATTCCTAAGGAAAATTGGGCAGCATTTCCTTTGTTTCTACTCACTTTGCCACCTTTTTCAAAGGCCGATTTTCAACACTCAAACGCCTCATTAAGGCCCAACATCCAAACCAACACAAAGGGGATTACACACCTAATCTTGGGTGTGTAAAATTCTGCCCCATAAGTTATAATAATACACTTAACAATTCTAAAGTAGTTTTTAGGCTACAACATGCTCATAATATCTCTTTAGCCAAATCCTTCATACCCAACCCACATTTTTTGCATGCAATGACTCTAATAGCATTATTTACTACCACAAGTACTTCCTTCTTCACATGCAATACTAAAAACTAATAATAGAGGAAGAATCATTACCTTAAAGCTTTAGCCAAATTTATCCAACAATTTGCTAGCTTCTATTCCAAGAACACCACCACAACAACCTTCACAAGCTAGCCACAAGCTTCCTTCTTGCCTTTTACTTTTTCAGATTTTTCCTAAGGCTAGAATACCTCTTGGAGTTTTAGAGAGAAGGAGGAGCTTGAAATAATTTAAGAGAGAAGGAGGAGTTTTTTCTAAGAGAGAGATGAGAGATGACCAAGTCTTTAAGACTTGGTCAATATAATGCATGCAATAATCATGGGGGGACACTTGTCCCCCACCCATGTCCTTTTAAAAGAAAATATCAGATTTTCCTAAGTTTTTCCGCCAGATTTCCCGCATGGCCGCAACTCTGCGGACTTTCGACTTTCTGGCGCGCGCTTCGCTTCCATGCGCGCAAAACTTCAGCGACCCTCAGATCTTCCGGCCGCGTACGTTTTCCGCGCGCGCCCTACGATCACCCGCCTTGGCGCGTACGCTCAGCCGCGCTGAGGCCCCGATCAGCCTGCACGAACCACGGGGTATAACATTCTCCCCCCCTTAGAAACATTCGTCCCGAATATTCCTTCTAGGCTTACTCGAATCACAAATCGACGTAGACGCTCTTAACTACTCTTTTGCAAATAAAGATGCTCCCCACGGCCACAATAATACTTAAGCACAATTGCTAAATCAAAACTAACAAGCGGGAAAGTGGGTTACCTGGAGGTGTAGGGAATAAGTGAGGATACTTCTTCATCATGTCATCCTCTGCTTCCCACGTCATTTCCTCCATGTTCTCGTTCCGCCATAAGACCTTGACGGAAGCCACGTCCTTCGTCCGAAGTCGCCTAACCTGTCGATCGAGTATCGCTATAGGACTCTCCTCATACGATAACTCCTCTGTCACTTGGACATCATGAACCGGGTGCACTCTAGATGGATCTCCAATACATTTTCGCAACATGGACACATGGAATACTGGATGTACCGCCTCCAAATCGGACGGCAGATCTAACTCATAGGCAACCCTGCCTACCCTACGGACAATCTGATACGGCCCAATGTACCTTGGGCTAAGCTTCCCCTTCTTTCCAAATCTCATCACGCCCTTCATGGGCGATACCTTTAGAAAAACCCAATCATCTATCTCAAATTCCAAGTGTCGACGCCGATGATCTGCATACGACTTCGCCGACTCGAGCCGCCAACAACCGTTCTGGATAAGCTTCACCTTATCCATCGCTGCTGAACCAAGTCCGCCCGACTAATCGAACTTCTCCTACCTCGAACCAGCCTATCGGTGACTGCACTTCCTCCGTATAAGGCCTCATAAGCGCGCCATCCGAATCTGGAATGGTAGCCGTTGTTGTAAGAAAACTCCACAAGAGGCAAATGATCCTCGGCTACCCACGAAATCAATAACACAAGCCCGCAGATATCCTCGAGTGTGCGGATAGTGCGCCGGCCTGTCCGTCGTTCGAGGTGAAATGCGATCGAGACTCACCTGTGTCCCTAATCCCTTCTGAAAAGACCTTCAGAAGTTAGCCGAGAACTGGGCTCCTCTATCTGATATAATCGACACCGGGACTCCGTGCAGTCTCACAATCTCTCTAATATATAATCTGGCATAGTCCTCAGCTGAGAACGTCATTCTGACCGGAAGAAAATGGGCTGATTTCGTCAGCCTGTCGATGATTACCCAAATGGAATCATGCTTTCTCTGAGTGGTAGGTAGCCCTGTAATAAAATCCATATTTATCACCTCCCACTTCCAAGTCGGAATATCAATAGCTGCAATGTTCCACCGCTTCGTGATCAATCTTAACCTGCTGACAATTCGGGCACTGTGCCACGAACTCCGCAACGTCCCGCTTAAGGCCATCCCACCAATACACGCATCTGAGGTCATGATACATCTTAGTCGACCCCGGATGAATAGAATAACGAGCACTGTGTGCCTCCCCCAGAATTTGCTGACGAAGTCCTGTCACATCGGGAACACACAACCGACCCTCGAATCTTAGCACCCCATCAGGCGCTACCTCAAATAGACTCTTCTCCTTCTGGAGAGCTGCATCTCGATCGCATGCAAAATCGGATCCTCATACTGTCGCCTCTTCACCTCCTCGACGATGGAAGACTCGGCAACCTCTCGAACCCGAATTCCGTCACTAACAGAATCAACCAACCGAACCCCAAGGCTCGCTAGCTGATGTAACTCTCGGACCATATCCCTTTTCTCTGGCTGAACATCAGACAGACTACCCATCGATCTGCGACTAAGGGCATCTGCAACTACATTGGCCTTCCCTGGGTGGTACAGAATATCAACATCGTAATCCTTAAGTAGCTCCAACCACCGTCTCTGCCGCAAGTTCAGCTCCCTCTGGCTGAAGATGTACTGGAGACTCTTGTGGTCTGTGTAAATGTCCACATGAACTCCATATAAATAATGTCTCCAGATCTTCAAGGCATGAATCACTGCTGCCAACTCCAAGTCATGTGTGGGATAGTTCTTCTCATGCTTCCTAAGCTGTCGAGATGCATAAGCTATAACTCGCTGCGTCTTTGCGTCAGACGCACTCCAAACCCGACACTGACGCGTGACAATAAACCACATATCCATCTAAACCTCCGGAAGAGTAAGAATCAAGGTCGTCAACTTCTCCTTTAGCAACTGGAAACTTTCCTCACAAGTATCCGTCCACCGGAACATAGCTGCCTTCTGAGTCAGCTTAGTCAAAGGTGCTGAAATAGAAGCAAACTTCTCCACAAACCTCCGATAATAACCTGCAAGGCCCAAAAAGCTGCGCACCTCTGTCGGTGTAGTGGGTCTAGGCCAAGTCTTGACTGCCTCAATCTTAGTTGTACCATCGGCCCCGATAACATGCCCCAAGAAAGCCACTGAAGCCAGCCAAAACTCGCATTTCGAGAACTTGGCATACAACTGTCGGTCCCTGAGGACTCCCAATACCGTCCTCAAATGATCTGTATGCTCCTGCTCTGTGCGCGAATACACCAAGATATCATCAATGAACACTATAACGAACATATCCAAGAATGGCCTGAACACCCTATTCATCAAATCCATGAATACCGCTGGAGCGTTGGTCAATCCGAAAGACATCACCCTGAACTCATAGTGCCCATACCGGGTCCTGAATGCAGTCTTCGGGATATCTGCCTCTCTAACTCGCACCTGATGATAACCAGAACGCAGGTCTATCTTGGAAAAACATCTCGCACCCTGCAACTGGTCAAACAAATCATCAATCCTGGGGAGGGGATATCTGTTCTTGATAGTTACCTTGTTCAGCTGCCTGTAATCAATACACATACGCAGCGTCCCATCCTTCTTCTTTACAAATAACACTGGCGCTCCCCAGGGAGAAACACTTGGCCTGATAAAGCCTTTTTCCAGCAAATCTTTCAGCTGACCCTTCAATTCCCTTAACTCGGCCGGTGCCATTCTGTATGGCGGAATAGATATCGGTCGAGTGTCTGGCGCCAAATCGATGCAAAACTCAATCTCCCTCTCAGGAGGGATACCCGGAAGCTCGTCTGGGAATACGTCTGGAAACTCTCTAACAACCGGATCGATCAAGGTCAGATCTCAGCCTCAGTATCGAATACCCGAACCAAATGGTAAATATACCCCTTCTGTACCATCTTCCTAGCCTTGAGGTAAGAAATAAACCTACCCCTCGGCGATGCAGTATTCCCCTTCCACTCGATAACCGGCTCACCAGGAAACCGAAACCGAACTAACCTCTCTCTGCAGTCCACATTGGCATAGCAAGACGCTAGCCAATCCATACCCATAATCACATCGAAGTCTGTCATATACAACTCTATCAAGTCATCTAGAGTCTGACGACCATCTATGGTCACTGGGAAAGCCTTATATACCCGCTCAGCTACCACCGAAGCACCTACCGGCGTAGCCACCTCAAAAGATTCTATGGACTCAGGCTCTATCCCTATTCTACCAGCAATATGAGGAGATATATAGGACAACGTAGAACCTGGATCTATCAAAGCATATACATCACAGCAAGAAACCAATAATGTACCTGTGACGACATCGGGTGACGCCTCCTGGTCCTGACGACTGGACATAGCATAGATGCGGTTCTGAGGACCGCTGGAACTAGAACCCCTGCCACGACCCTGCGCCGGCTGCTGGTCCGTGAACACCACGCCTCCGGGCGCATAACCATCAAGATGAACACCCAACAATCGAATCGGTGAGCCATAGCATTTCCGCCGCCTGCTCGGACAATCTCTCTTCAAATGGCCTGCCGCCACAAGAGTAACAAGCTCTGGAGGAACACGACACTTCATAATGGCAATCACCACATCGACCACACCGAGGCATAGGTGGCCTCATCGGATGGAACTCGGTCCTCCGAAACCCAAGCCACGGAACCTGTCCCGCTCACGAATACTTTGCGTCCCGAAGATGGTGGAGGAGCGCTCTGGACCGGCTGTGGTGTAAATCTGGTCTGCTGCTGGGGTTGTCTGCCCCTAAAACTACCAGAGGACCCTGCTGTCCTGGCCCTCTTCTGCTGATACATGTCGATCCGTCGGCCCCTGCGTTCCTCACACCCAAGTGCATATGCCCGTCATCGAGCCCTGTGACGTAGCGGTGCACTCTGTCCTCCATATCTGCTACTAAAGTGGGTACATATCGAGCCAATGAGTCAAACTCGACGTTGTACTCCCGGGACCGTCGCCCACTGCTCTGTCGTAAATCTTCGGACATGCCCTCCTCATCTGTGGAGGCAAGAAATGACCAAGAAATGCCGCCGAGAACTCGTCCCATACAGCTGGAAGCGCATGCTCCCCCCGGGACAACTCCCATAAATCAAACCAGTCCACTGCGGTATCACGCAGCCGATGCGAACTCAATACAACTGACTCGGTATCCGAGGCCTTGATCACCCTCATGATCCGTCAGAATCGCCGGATGAATTCACGAGGATCATCCTCGTGCCTCGACCCATAAAACTCTGGCGGTCGGCTCGAAGTCCCGTTTTACGCTATCGACTGGGAGGAACTACGGGTATAGTCGGAACCCGCCTCGCATGCTCGCCGTCAGCCACTATCTCGGCGATAATCGCCATCTCGTAGCCCATATCCTTCGCCTCGCCGCTGGATGGGGCTCGTACATGCGGTCTCGATGGCCGCTCTGCTGCCTCAGACTCTGCTGGGGTTGGCGGCGTTGTAGAACTTCGCCGTCAAACACCTCATCCGGTGGGGTGGGCACGTGCCACGTAACCGGTGCCCTTCTAGTAGTTCCCTCTACTGCCTTGCACTTCTGGGCCGCGGTTGCCTTGCGTGGAGGCATAACTGATTCAGGAAAAATACGTCAGAGGAAATTCAACCTATAACACGGCTCTATTGCACGATCTTAGAGTGAAATAATTGTAACCAATCCTAAATATCCTGCGCCTCACGATTATAGATGTGGTGCACAACACACCGATAATCAAGACTCTACTAGATACGGCTGTAGACCTTTCCGAGGATTAATCGCTCGATACCACTTTTGTCACGACCCAACCTCGGCCGCGATCGTACTCACCGGTACCACTGTCGGTATATGTCGAGAATAGCGATAAACATACATAACACATAACTTATAAAAAGGGTAACATCATCGCCACCGATAAGGTCGCTTTCCATAAACATACTTAAACAAAGTATAGTAGTACAACCGGTTCTTATAGCCCAAAACATATATGTGACCACGCACTCTAAAGATAACAATCGTATGACAGGCCCCGTCATGCCCCCGAATGTAAAAATATCAAAAACACCGGGGAGAACCATACCAAAAGTCGAGCTTAGAAGAAATGGAGCTCACGACACTGAGTAAAAGATCCTAGGAATGAGGATCTACCACCGCTTTCCTTACTGCGCAGATGAACGCAGCCCGGCGGCGGGGTCGACACAACGTGCAGTATGTAAAACTGGAAAATACTGTAGTAATATCACAAGTCAAAGATAAGCTGGAGTCATAGATAAAAATCAATTTCCTTGCACTGTGCCTTACTAACAATGAGAGTAACGAGTATAAAACTGATAGCATAAAAATAGGAGGCTCACGATCAAAACAGGGTACCTCGCCCGTAGTATCATTAAGCAATCCTACTCCTGGGACTATTTCACCCGCATAGGTCATGTGGACCCGCATGAGGTCATCCGCCTCGTCATGGGACTATTTCACCCGCATGAGACTATTTCACCCGCATGGATCCTGTGGACCAGCATGAGTACCATCGCCGTACTCGCATGGGACTATTTCACCCGCATGGATCCTGTAGACCGGATCCGCATGAGTACAAACGCCGCACTCGCATCATGGGTAGCAAAGTCATGGCATAAGTAGTAAAACATCCTATTGGAGCATACCCGTGGGCCACCCATCGTGTCAGTATGTCCAAAGGAAATAACAAGAATAACCCGGGGTTTACCCGTAATAATATATATATAACATAGCTCATCCGGCTATCATACATAACATAAGCACTACCGGCCTATCATACGTAACATAAGCACTACCGGCCTATCATATCATAACATAAGCACTACCGGCCTATCATAACATAAGCACTACCGGCTTATCATATCACAACATAAGCAAGTTAAGAAATCCCCTAACTTCTTATTAACTTTATTACTATATCCTCTCATTTTAGTATCCTAAGGCACTACCATGACTTTTAATAGAAAATCCGGGAATTCAACCCAAGTACCATGTACTTCTAACTTTTTAAGAAAAACCCTTTTTATACAAAGATTCCAAGATACTAATCACCATAGTATCAAGTTACGATTTCTTTTCAAGACAAGTCACATCTCCTTTTAGAAATATAATAGGCTTCTAAATCAAGTGACTTCATTTTCTTTAAAACCTTAGGCAACCAATGCCTAAAAATCAATTCACCTTTCTTAGTTTCAAATCCTTTACCCGTACTTGTTTTAATTAGAGTAAACCTTTCTTTGTGAACCTTTCAAGTAAACGAATATAACCAACTTCCCATAAAGTCATTATATTAGTGTTATCCCTTTGTCAAAAACATTTTCCCTCAATCCAAGGGACTTATACTTTTGAAATGAAACAAGTATCATATACTTTAAAACAAGTGTAGATTATCAAATCTTGTACGTATACCGTACTACATAGATACAACTATTCATGTTCAAGAGATAGGAAAGCTCTACATACCTTTTCGGTCAATCCACTTGTTAATTCCAACTATCGCCCGTAATACGTCAACCTATAATGACCATAATACGTTTATTAACTCCTAATTTCAATGTAGAAATTCCAAATTCAAGTTACCAATTCCTAAGGAAAATTGGGCAGCATTTTCTTTGTTTCTACTCACTTTGCCACCTTTTTCAAAGGCCAATTTGCAACACTCAAACGCCTCATTAAGGCCCAACATCCAAACCAACACAAAGGGGATTACACACCTAATCTTGGGTGTGTAAAATTCTGCCCCATAAGTTATAATAATACACTTAACAATTCTAAAGTAGTTTTTAGGCTACAACATGCTCATAATATCTCTTTAGCCAAATCCTTCATACCCAACCCACATTTTTTGCATGCAATGACTCTAATAGCATTATTTACTACCACAAGTACTTCCTTCTTCACATGCAATACTAAAAACTAATAATAGAGGAAGAATCATTACCTTAAAGCTTTAGCCAAATTTATCCAACAATTTGCTAGCTTCTATTCCAAGAACACCACTACAACAACCTTCACAAGCTAGCCACAAGCTTCCTTCTTGCCTTTTACTTTATCAGATTTTTTCTAAGGCTAGAATACCTATTGGAGTTTTAGAGAGAAGGATGAGCTTGAAATAATTTAAGAGAGAAGGAGGAGCTTTTTCTAAGAGAGAGATGAGAGATGACCAAGTCTTTAAGACTTGGTCAATATAATGCATGCAATAATCAGATGGGGGGGACACTTGTCCCCCACCCATGTCCTTTTAAAAGAAAAGATCAGATTTTCCTAAGTTTTTCCGCCAGATTTCCCGCCTCGACGCCGCGCGGCCTGCGATGGCGCGCCGCCGCGCGACTCTGCGGACTTTTCGGAACTTCCGCCACGCTTCCGCGCGGCCTGAAACCGTGACCGAATCTTCCCGCGCCGCGGCCCTGTCTTCCGGCGCCGCGGCCCTACAATCACCCGCCTTGGCGCGCGGCTCGCTGCAGCGCCGCGCGCTGAGGCCCACGACCGTTCGGACCGAACCACGGGGTATAACAAACACATCCTCGATGACTCCTCTAGGATGGACTATGGAGCGGTCAGCTAACTGCAAAGTGATGTTTGTAGGTTTGACTTCTCCCACTCCAAGTTTGCAGAAAACTAGATAAGGCATCAAATTTATGCCTGCCCCCAGATCGCACAACGCTTTCTAACATTCGAACTTTCCAATAGTGCATGGAATGGTGAAGCTCCCTGGATCTTGTAATTTCTGAGGTAGTTTTCTCTGTAGGATGGCACTGCATTCTTCAGTCAACACCACTGTTTCGTAGTCCTCTATCCTCCTCTTTTTGCTAAGAATGTCCTTCATGAACTTTACATAGCTCGGCATCTGCTCTAGTGCTTCAGCAAACGGGATATTGAGTTGCAATTGTTTGAGAATTTCCACAAATTTAGAGAATTGATTGTCAAGAGCACATGTTTTTAGCCTCTGGGGGTATGGTATCTTCACCTGGGGTGCGTTCACAACGTCTTCCACCCTTTTCTCAGCTTATGGGCTTTGGGTGCCGCGGCCCTGAGATTCGGCGTCGTGGCGCCTAAAGTTTTGTACTGTCCCAGAATCTTCGGCGCGCGCCAACGCTGCCGCGTCGCACTGCGCCGCTTTGCGCTTCTGTTCCCACTGATTCGGCATTCTTCAGGTCAATCGCCTGACATTGCGCTTTCTTATTTCCTCCCATATGTGCAGAGTGCTTTCCTTGCATTCCGCTGCTCAGCATGCCCGCGAGTTGTCCTATTTGCGTTTCCAAATTCTTTAAGGACACTCTCGTTTCGTCCATGAACTGAGTTTGGTGCTTAGTCAAACTGAGTATGGCTGCTCGTAACTCATCCTTCTTTTCTTGTGGGGTTGGAGGTTTACCTTGTTGATAGTAGTAATCCATGTCTTCAGGATTCCTGAGATGAATCAAAACCAACAACGGATCACGGCACACTGGTTTTCACAAAATAAAATAAAAAAGTAATAAATAAAAACAAAAATAAAAACCAAATTAGAAATTAAGAATAGATAAAATTGATATTGAACTACGTCAATCCCCGGCAACGGCGCCAAAAACTTGATGCGCGATTTTATGCACACACTTACGCAAGTGCACGTGTCGAGTCAAGTAATATAGTCTTGGAAGACCGAGTTATCGTCCTCAGGGATTAGTGTTCAAGTACCAAATTCTATTCTTTGTTATCTATTTGGTGACCGATAATTGATTTGTTGTTTATGATTTTAATTATGAAAACTAATTAACTATGTTGTTTTACTCAGTAATGATGGAAATAGGGCTTTCAAATCTCCTCAACTATCCGCTTAACTTACTTATTAATGCAATTAATGATGGTTCTTCTTCTATTTTGAGATAGCAGGTTTACTAAGCCGTTTTATACTCCTGTTAAGGCTATATAAACACTCAACCCCAGTACAGCACCTTTCTACCTTTCGGTGATAAGGTTGACTCTAGAGGAGGATTAAGACCAAAAACCTATTAATACTACACAAGTAATCGGGGTACTTTCGTCCGCAATTTAACCTATTTTTATCCAACTATAACATATTCACAACCTCCCCTTTCGGATTTCGATTAGAAATCATAAGAATTATGATAATTAATGATCAGGTAATTACCAAGCAATCAAAACATATATTGAATAAATCTCAACAATAAGAAGAAGAACCACAAACATGCATTAATTCATAAAGAAAAGGTTCAAGTGAATTGACATGGAAAGCTCTATATTAGAATTAGTTCCTAGCCATAGACATGACAAGAACTAATTCAATATCCAACATAAACTGAAAATAAAGTAAGAACAAGAAATTACTAAAGAAATGTCTCCAATCTTGAACTCCAAGAAGTGATGTGATTTGGCAAGAAGGGGAACCCTCAAAACTGCTCTAGGGTTCTCTTTTTATAGTTTCAAAACGAGGTGCAGGTTTTCCCTCAGGCCTGGCCCATGATTCATTCAAAAATCTGATTTTTCCGCTGTAGCCAGCGCCTCGACTGTTTGCAGAAGCGCTGGCTGCTCGCGCCTGGTTCGCCACTTTCTCGCTTTTCGAGTTCTGGAACCTCCATTTCTGCCCTCTTTTTGCTCATTTTCCGCCAAAGAGCCACTTTAACCAATATGACTCAAAAGAAAGAAAATATATCCTAAGACGACACGTATTTGTACAAAAAGGGACAAAAGACTCACTAAAAATGACTCAAAAAGTGTATATAAAATACACCGATCATCTTATGATATAAAATTTGAAGAGGGGACGAATATGTCAAACCTTTTGAACGAAGAATGTTAAGAATATATGTAGCCATTTGTAGAGCATGATACCAAAAAGATGGGGGTATGAAAGCATGAATCAATAAAGTTCGGACAATGTTATTAATGTACGATTTTTGCGTTCGGCTTTCCCATTTTGTGAACGAAAAAAATTGATCTTATTATTTGCACAAAATTCCTGAAACACCCCATTGTCATATTCTTTGTCATTATTACATTGAATAGTTTTTAGTTCCCATTTGAATTGAGTTCTAATGAATGCTCTAAATTTTAAGATGGAAAAAACTTGAGATTTTTTCGCTATTGGAAAAGTCCATAAAAACATAGAATAATCATCCAAAAATAGAACATAATACCGATGACCCAGAGAACTAAGAACAGGAGATGTCTATAAATCACTATGAATAATATCAAATGACATTAAAATATGAGAATTAGAGTTTACAAATGGCAACTTAATAATTTTTCCTAAAGATCAAGATTGATAATACGGAGTACTATGCGTACCCTTACAAGAAATAAGATTATTTTTATCTAAAACAGACAAAATAGATGATCTCGTATGACCTAGACGAGCATGTCACAAGGAAGGAGCAAGAGCTGCAAAAGTTAAAGGCATGGCTTGACTCGAGAAACCGAGACTTGGTGTGATTGGATAAAGATTCCCCCTACTATCACACCTCATGAGAGGGTTCCACGTCTTGAAACCTTTACAAAAAATCCAAATGATCAAAATTAACAGAAAACCCAATTATCAGTTGTGAATTTACCGACATACACCAAATTTTTAATTAATTTTGGGGCATGAAGGGTATTTTCAAGACAAGTGGTGGATGGGGGGAGATAGAGTTTTATGACCATAACCACAAATTGGAATTGAATTACCATTACCAATAATTTTACCATGATTATTGCTCAAATTGGAATAAAACGAGAGAGCACCTTGGTCGGATGTCGTGTGGGTAGTGGCATCGGTGTCCATGTACCGGTTCGGGTTCGGAGGAGTTAATTATAGCGTGTTCATTGTGGCTTCAATATCTATCAGAGACGGGATGGATGTGGGTCCCTCAGACGCAAAGGCCTGCTGTGGCCGAGGCCCAAGCAGGTCTGGTGCTTGCCAAGACCCAATTGGACGGGACTGCCCTTGGGGTTTAGAGACCTCAAATATCCGCATCATATCTGTTTGTTGAAAATGTCCTTGTATAGGCTTAAGAAGTCCCCCCCCCCCCCCCCCCGGGCTTGGTATAAGAGGTTTGGAGACTTAGTTTTGACTATTAGATTCTCGCACAACAGGTCTGATAATTCATTGTTCATATATCGTCGTGGTTCTTCGTTGGCTTATATACGGTTATATGTGGATGATATTATCTTGACCGCCTCTTTTGATGCATTATGCATGTCTATCATGACAATGCTCAGTTCTGAGTTTGCTATGAAAGATTTAGGGCCCTTGAGTTATTTTTTGGGGATTGTTGTCACTCGTCATACAGGTCGGTTGTTCTTATCACAGAGGAAGTATGCAGCTGAGATCAGTGGGAGGACGAGGATGTCATCATGTAATGCACTTCCACTCCAGTTGATATTAAACCTAAGTTGGGTGTTGCGGCTGGATCACCGTATGAGGATCCTACCCGCTATCGCAGTCTTGTAGGGGCCCTTCAGTATCTTACTTTCACGAGACCACTTACTTTCACGAGACCATATATTACGTATGTCGTACAATAGGTGTGTTTGTTTATGCATGATCCAAGGGTTGAGCACATGAATGCACTCAAACGCATCATTCGGTACATCCAGGGGACACTAGACTATGGCTTACATTATATCCTTCGTCGACATCTACACTTGTCTGGTATACGGATGTTGATTGCGGCGACTGTCCACACACCAGACGGTCTACGTCTGGATATTGTATGTTTCTTGGTAACAATTTGGTCTCTTGGTCTGCAAAGCGTCAGTCGACTTTATCACGTTCCAGTGCAAAAGCCGAGTATCGAGGGGTAGCCAATGTGGTTTTTGAATCATGTTGGTTATGTAATCTTCTTTTAGAGATTCATTGTCCTATTCAAAAAGCAACATTGGTTTATTGTGATAATGTTAATGTCATCTACCTTTCTGGGAATCCGATTCAGCACCAGTGCACTAAACATATCGAGATGGACATTCACTTTGTTCGAGAAAAGGTTGCTCGAGGACAAGTACGCGTCTTTCATGTCCTGTCCAAGTATCAAATTGCACACATCTTTACAAAGGGACTTCCCTCGATCCTTTTTGAAGATTTTAGAGACAATCTTAGCATATGAAGACCTCCCGCTATGACTGCGGGGGTGTGTTAAATATACATCCCTCGGATTAGGCCCACATGGGCAGTGGCCCCACAAAACATAGTTTGTATATAGTATGTATTAGACTTGTACCTTAATTAGTCTTGTACTCTTACCATAATTGTATAGTTAGTATCCAAATAGAATAGGATTTTAGATGTAGAATAGGAAAAAAAATTTCCTATATGTAACCTGTATATATACCCATTTTATTGATGAAAATAATCAAGAGATTATTTCTTTCATTTTCGAACACGTGTATTTCATACTAATTAATACACACACAATGATTCCTTTATTTTATATGTCAACAACGCCGACTATGATTGCAAATGTTTCATGTCTTAAAAGTTTTGCCTTCTTTATTAAAAATTGTAGTCTTGTCCTTTTTACCGTCGCATACAAGTCAATGGATATATAAAATTGTGATCAATCAAATATTGCAAGGTCCCGATATTTATTATCAATCAGAATTGGACCAGAACGGAATTTTGGTCTATACCGACACCATAATATCATATTGGGGAGGAAGATCAGAATTAAAAATTAATAGGACAGCCGAAAAAGTAAAAGTGACTGAGATGCGAGGGGAAAACTGGAATTCGAAAGATTCCCTAGGAAAAAATATAAATGTCTCCTACGTTACCCATAATATGTGGAAGTATCGACGTAATTTCATAGAATCATTCGGTCTGAATGCTACATGAAGAACATAAGACAGGTGACGGAACGGGTCTTACCCGGGATTTAGAAGATCAAAACATGAATGATTCGGATATTTGAATTCATATATATATCCACCCATATGGTACTTCATTCTACAATATATATATATAAGATTCATTTGTACAGATCAATATCATCATCTACATCTAGAAAGTTGTATGCTTTGAAAGAAGTTTGTACAGTTTGGAAAGGGGTTATCAAATGAAAGTATAAAAGGAGGACATATATTTTCCTTCCTTTCATTATTTATTTATTTATTTATTTATTATCAAATAGTTATAAATAGATAAACATAGAAATTGTCATCTGTAAAGAAGATGGAGAAATAATTTGAATAATAGAAATACAAAAGTCGAAAGAGAAAGTGCTCGAGAAATAAATAACATAACAGCTGCAAAGTATAAGATGTCATCTTTCCTAGCTTCAGTGTAAAGGAACATACATAAGATACTTTATTCGAAACACAATAGTAAAGAGAAGAAGCCGTAAAAGATAAAAAAAGTTAATCTGTGAATTATTGCAGACTTAGTGAAAGAAATAATTTCTTCATTATTTTCATTAATTAAAAAATTATATATAAACTTTACATATTTCCATAAATAGGAATATCTTATTTCTATTTTACTCCTAAAACCTTATTCTATTTGAAGATTAACTATACAATTATGGTAAGTGTACAAGACTATTTAAGGTAAAAGACTAATATACAAAGTATACCTAAATTATATACAAAACCCGTGATGGCTATCGTGATAGGCTAGCCACACCGATGGCCCAAATCTGTGAGCCCAAATCTGTTGTATATCACGTGTATATTTCATATATTTAACACACCCCCGCAGTCATAGCGGACGGACTTCGTACGCTGAAACGATATTTAAAATCTTCAAAAAGGACCGAGGAAAGATCCTTTGTAAAGATGTCTGCAATTTGATACCTGGAAGGGACATGGCGCGTACTTGACCACAAACAACCTTTTCGCGAACAAAGTGAATGTCAATTTCAATATGTTTAGTGCGCTGGTGTTGAACAGGAATATCAAAAACATAGATGGAACTATCATTATCACAATAAACCAAGATCGATTTCTGAATAGGACAATGAAGTTCTAACAACAAATTACGTAACCAACATGATTCAGAGACCACATTAGCTACCCCTCGAAACTCGGCCTCTGCACTGGAGCGGGACAACGTCGACTGACGTTTTGCAGACCATGAGACTAAGTTATTACCAAGGAACATACAATAGCCAGATATAGAGCGTTTGGTGTCCGGACAACCACCCCAATCAGCATCTGTATACGAGACAAGTGTAGACGCCGAGGATGGATATAAATGTTAGCCAAAGTCAAGTGTCCCCTAATTATATCTTATAATACGTTTGAGCGCATTCATGTGCTCCACCCTGGGATCATGCATAAACAAACACACATATTGTACGGCATACGTAATATCCGGTCTCGTGAATGTAAGATACTGAAGAGTCTCTGCAAGAATGCGATAGCGTGTCAGATTCTCATACGGTGCACCAGCCGCAACTCCCAACTTGGGTTTAGTATCAACCGGAGTGGAAGTGGACTTACTGGATGACATCCCAGACCTCTCAATGATCTCAGTTGCATGCTTCTTTTGGGATAAAAACAACCCACCAGCATGACGAGTGACAGCAATTCCCAAAATATAACTCAAGGGCCCCAAGTCTTTCATAGCAAACTCAGAACTGAGCATTGTCATGATAGACTTGTGTAATGCATCAGAAGAGGCAGTCAAGATAATATCATCCACATATAATAGTATATAAGTCAAGGAAGAACCACGACGATATATGAACAACGAATTATCAGACCTGCTGTGAGTGAACCCAATAGTCGACATATAGTCTGCAAACCTCTTATACCATGCCCGTGGGGACTGCTTAAGCCCATATAATAACTTTTTCAACAACCCTAAATCTCAAGGGTTGATGCATATAGAATGTCTCCTTGAGATCAACATGTAGGAAATCATTTTTCACATCTAGCTGATGAATGGGTCATGCTTTCGAAAGAGCCAAGCTGCGCACCGTGCGAATTGTAGCCGGTTTGACCACTGAACTAAATGTCTCACCACAATTCATACCCACATGTTGAGTCTTACCATCACCTACAAGACGAGTCTTATGTCTCACAAAAGAACCGTCAGAATTATCCTTATGAGCAAAAATCCACATAGACCGAATAATATTAACACCAGATGGACGGGGCACCAACTCCCACATCATATTATCAATAAGAGTATTATATTCGTCGGTCATGACAATTTTCCAATTCGGGTCATTTAAAGCAGACACACAATTACGAGGTAAGGGTGATTTCAAAATATTATAATTAAAATTAAAATGTTTTTTTGTTTAAAAATACCATGTTGACTACGAGTGACTGGTCTTTGACTCGGGGGAGAATTGGTAGATTTTGGGACAATTCAAGACTTGGGACGGGTGGCGGCGGTATTGGGCTCTTGGCCCGAGCTGAACACGGAACCGGTTGAATTGGGCGATGTTGAAAGTAGAACTTGGGCCACGGAGGACACAGGCGAGACCTGAACTGAGCAAGAATTGGGCTGGAAAGATGGCCCAGTTGCTGGATCCATTGACGACGTTACAGCAGACCCATCGAGTAGTGGGACCGCTGGTGAATTTTGGATGCGGGACATGTCCGAAAAATGGTGAATAATATATGAGGATATACCATTATCTAAAAAATTATACGAACTAGACACATGATTACTAACCTTAGCAAAAGGAAATTGGGACTCATCAAACAAAACATGGCGACTAATGATGATTTTATTAGACGGCAAATCAAAACATTTGTAACCACGATGATTAGACGGATAACCCAAAAACATATAAGGAGTAGAACGGGCCTGAAGTTTGTTAATTGTGGTGGATGGAAACAACGGATAACATAAGCACCCAAAACTCGAAGATGTGAAAACGAAGGAGTCTTATTATATAAAACTTGAATAGGGGATGAATACGTCAAAGTTTTGATAGAAAGAATGTTAAGAAAATATGTAGTCATTTGGAGATTATGATGCCAGAAAATAGGGGGTACGGAATCATGAATCCAAAAAGTTCGGATAGTGTTGTTAATGGTACGAATTTCTCGTTCGGTTTCCCATTTAGTGAAGACGTATGAGGACAAAAAAATGAAAATTAATCTCATTATTAGCATAAAATTCCCGAAACACTCAATTATCATACTCTTTTCCATTATCACATTGAATATTTTTTATTTTCCGTTCGAATTGGGTTCTAATGAATGCTCTAAATTGTAAGAAAGTGGAAAAACTTGAGATTTTTTCGCTATTGGAAAAGTCCATAAAAATTAGAATAATCATCCAGAAATATAACATAATAACGATGACCCAAAGAACTGAGAATGAGATATTGTCACGACCCGTTCCGGGGCCCGTGACTGGTGCCTTACCCGGGCACCCAAGTAGTCACACATCAGAGAAATCAGCGGAAAAATAAAACAACCAAGATATGAAACAGTATAAATTGAGACACAGTTATCTGAAGAAAAGTTGCCTTTCGGCAATATATATATAATTACCCAAAATGAACAGTTACATCCCAACTTTACAACAGGACTACAGACCTCTAAGAGTTTAGAACAACAATGGCGGGACAGGGCCCCGCCATACCCCTGAATGCAAATATCTACAACAACAGGGGACCATACCAAAATGCTAAGTCTCCGGAGGAACGGAGCTTTTCCAACGCTGAAACGGTGATCCTAAGAACGTGGATCAACAGTAGGAGTACCTTTACAGGCGTGAACGGCCCGAAGGAGGTCGATCTGCAGTACCAAGTATGTGGCCCGAAAATCGTAAATGAAATCATAGTAGTCTATATAAGGCGGGAGACATGTATGATAAGCCAAAACTACGATTCACAATAAATAGCGATCGTGTCAAGTCGTGACTCACGCGCCAAAGTCATCATAAAAATCGTGCGGGGTAAATGCGAAGGCATAGCCGACTACTAAAAACCCCGGTACAAACAAGGTCAAATCGTATCATGAGATCTGTCTGCCGTCACATGATCAAAGCGGCCACTCGCGCGATATCTAATGTCGCGTCTAGCCACGAACTTCCCATAGCTCGCGTGGGCCATTCTAATGGCGCGTGAGGTATTCTCGCGTCGGTAGCTACTCCCCGGCGTCTGGACTCGCGCGTCGCGTAGCCACAAGACGCGTGACCACAAGGGCGCATACTAACTGGAACTCCGTAGCTCGCGCATAGGCCATACTGACTGCGTAAGGTATTCTCGAATCATAGGTCACTAGACCGCTGAGTCTACCGCGTCGGAGGCGGCTTAACCCCCGGAGTCATGAGTGATATGATATCATCATAACCGCTTATCGTTAAACAACCTAAGCACAACAAGGGAAAACCCCTTTACACAAACATCACAAGATACTAACTCACGTAGCACCCTAACATGCTTACTTATCAAGTCAACAAGAAAGTATTACAAGACTATCACAAATCAATACAATCAAGTTATTCACACAAGGTACTTTCTACATTATGATAACAAGTTCGGGTTTTTAGCCCCAAAGTACTTCATGTATTACTCCTTTAAAAGATCCGTTTATTTCACAAAAGTCATACAATACCCGTAGTATAAAAATAGAGTAATTTCCTTTTGAAGTAAATCAAAAACACTTCTCTTTGTAAAATCAAGTAACAACATTCTTTTCCTAACGTTCAAGTTTGCCTAGTTTCAATTACTCAAGTTTCTCATTTTCGAAAGGTTAGTAGTTCATAGTTTTAATCCTTTAAAACAATTTGAGAAACATATACCCTATGTGAGTAGGTTATTATTGTTCATAACAATCGATTCTGACATAGTGATCTAGGAAATGAAATATCATTTTGTCTCATCTTAGCTCATATGCAGATGGAAGTTTCTACTGGTTTTAATAATACATTATTAGTCAAAACATTTCTTTTTTATTAGCGCAGCTGTGGTTTGTTCGACATTCATTCTGATCGGTAAAACATCATTCTTTTTATCACTCTTAAGCCGTTATACCTAACTTCCCATAAAGCTAGTATAACTCTTAAGCTTTTAAAACCAAGTGTTACTCTTCTAAAAAGGTTTCTTAATTCTTTTGAACTACTTCAGATTCTTTTTATTCAGGCTTAAGTCAAAAGACATTGCCGTACTTATTATTCAGGCTTAAGTCCGAAGACATTGCCGTAATTATTATTCGATTAACACACGCGTCGTCTGCGTACTATATACATATTCTTTAAAATATCATGCTCGAGAGGATAGGAAGAATCACATACCTTCTCGCGAAAACCACCGAGTTGAATATGTCGCGCGAGTATCGACTATATCGATCAAATCGTCTATCAACGTCTGAGGATCAGTATAAAGCTCTAAGCAGAGGGTTCGCTATTCTATGGACATTTGGGCGACTCCACTGCGGTGAGCTACTCGAGTCTCATGTGAAAGCAGTCACATGTAATCTGATTCTATTATTCTTCTTTTAAGCCGCCTTCTGTGATATGATTCAATTCTATTCGATATCCTTCTAAGTATTTAATACTTATTCCTATACTTCTACAGTGTATATACTCTAATTACAACAGGAAGATAAGGTTATTTACCTCGGTAAGCCCAATAATATCCTAGATAAAAGTCGCGCCTGAGCAAGGTTTAGCTCCTAAGTTGTACGCTCCGGTAGCTCCAAGGAAACCTTAGAAGTTCTTCACAACTTCTACTAAGTACTAAGAGATTAGGGCTAGGGTATTTTGGGCATTATAACAATACTAGAAGGCAACTTTTCTACCAAGGGAGGGGGGGTAGATTTCGGCTAGGCTAGGGGGAGGGGGGTTGCTCTCGGCTAGAGCTTCTCAAAGGGGAGGGGTGTGTTTGGACGAAAACAACAAGAGGGAGAGGGAGGGATTTGAGACTTAGAAAGATTGCTCAATTTAGGATGAAATAACTCTTCAACAAGGGGGGTATTTATAGGTCAAGGGATGGCCAACCAATGGCCAAGATTATGCCAAGTGCAAGGCAAGTGTAGGGTGAGGATTTAGGCAAGTGTCCTTGGCCAACTTGCACACAAAATATCCTACCAACTCGAGACAAAATAAGCAACCCAATCGCCGTATTGTAGTGTGACATACATCAATGAGAGGGTGACAAGTGTCGCCTCTCGTTGATCAACGTGTTGCGTCTCTCGGAAAAATCCGCAAAAATTAGAAATGATATAGCCGGAATTTATCCTACGCGAGTTGTGTAAAGCGTTTAAAAAAACGACTCTAGCGGGTGTTGTGTACAAAGTGGAATTCGTCGAGCCAACTAGGGGTGACACGTGTCGCCTCTACTCATCCAAAATATTTCATCTTCCAAAATATCCACAATGGCCAAAATCTCAAAACAAAGTGGGCCCTACAAAACAGTAAATTTTCTCCGTGGGCCCACGTGACCATTCAGAAAATAAAATTCCATAATTCTCTAATATTCCAAGAAGTCCGAATACCAAATCTGGGAATCCAATTCCCATTAACGAACCTTTTTCCTTCACAAAAAACCGGAAACTTTTCCGTGGAAAAATCACCTCTTTCTTCCTTTCCAATTTCAATGTCGTATTCTCGTGCGTCGCCCGTATACATACCACGAAACTACGGGTATAACATTCTCCTCCTTAGAAACATTCGTCGAATGTTCCTTCTAAGTCTCAAAACAAGCAGCACCAATATAGTCGCCATTTCTTTACTTACGAAAACAACCATGCCACACCTGGCCACAGAACACCTGCGCAAAAACTTACATCCAATTCCGCGAGGAATCACCTTTCATCACAAAAGCTCCCCCTCCAGGGGTCTAAAAGATACTTCCCATCGCACCAACTCTTTACAAACGAAATGATCACATCTATGCCTGTAATACATGCTCGCTTCTTCCCATACCACTTTGCCTTACTCGTCGTACCCTTCTTGTACACTCGAACTCTTTCTCATAACTTACCATGTTTACGTCTGACCTCCGCGACTCTGGCTGCCAATGACCTCTTACGGATAAGCTCCACCTATCCACGCCTGTGAACAAGTACGAACCAACTGCGCGCACCTTACATCGAATCAATCGATCGGCAATCTTACACTGCGCTTATAAAAGGCTCCAAATGGCGACACCGAATCTGAAATGGTAGCTATAATATATACTCAACAAGAGGCGAAGAGTCCTTACGGCTACTCGAAATCCAACCACTTGCCCGAGGTGAATCGACACCGAGATTCACCGAGTTCCTAACCTTGCACAGTAACTCTTCCGGAAAAAGCAGTAGTAACTTGGACTCCACATCGGCCATAAGGTTAAGGTAGGCACCCAGTGCAGACTTACAAACTTCTTTAAATAATAATATAGCAACTAACTACCGAGTACGGTTTGAATAAAAGATAAGACCGGTGACCTCGTGGCGACCTCACGATCGAACGCATCCACGAACTCGTACAATGGTTAACTAAACCTGGGCCTAACACCTTCGTGATCCTGACACAAAGCGGGGCCACCACAAAATGACCCCCTCACTAAACAGGGCGTGGGTCGACCCGCAATCATGGCCTCAACCCGACCCGGTCAACGCGCAAAACACTAGCTCCACTTTTGTCACTCTATCGCGAGTCCCACTCCGAGGACCCAACAAATGGTACCGGGCTGCTTGCGATCCCACACACAGCGGACGTGCCATACGGAGAGCCACGGTTCGGGTCTGTTCCCGTGGTAGAGGCTCTGGCCTCTTTATACGCTCAGCCCCCCGAAGGAACAATCTCACTAATCACGTTACGAAAACCTAGCGGTCTTCTAAGCTCAACTACCCTCTTTCATTTCACAACACTCAGGGATTCATCCCACAAAAATATCTCACGTATACTATGCACCTCGATAAGGGTCAAACACGAAATAATTCTTTTACCAAAGATGGCCTCGCCTCTAAGGTCTCTACGTATAATATTCTAAGGCTCCCACTCTCTCTATCCCCCAATCTTACCCGGTTAACTAAAACTAATTCTAATCACACTAACACCATGCTAACCGAAAACAATACTTAATATATATTTGCATCTTACTACACATATAAATCTCTAAAGGGTTAAGGATATACCTGTATCTACGCGGCACTTCCCCTAGGTCGTTCTAATCAATCCCGCCCTGTTGGGCGCATAGCTGGGAAAGGTGATGAACTATCCACTGATCCCGAATTTGAGTCCCTACATCGCCAACTCGGTTGGACAATTTCTCATAAAATGGCCTGTGTCCGCACATAACAAGCTGTCGCGAAGCACGACACTCCCACGATGACATCGACCACAACGGCCACCGGTGGGGTGGCCTCTCAGCTAACATCCCCTCCTCTCCGAACCACTGCATCCACAACTGGTCTAGTAGGCTGAGTCCTCCTACTTGCATCCTTCCTCATAGAAGATTCCCTCGTCATATGGCCCTGACGGCCGCAAGAAAAACAAGCACCAGTAAAAAGACGGCATTTCCTGGGATGACGCTGCCACCTGTGAACAACGAGGAAAAAGCGAACCACTGTGAGGACACTGCACTTGGCGGAGGCGCATGTCCAATCTCTTTGTTGAGGCGGTTCGCCTCGAGAGTTACCAAATGATCCACGCCAATCGGGCCCTCTTCTGCTGCTCTCGGTTACTCTGTCGATCTCTACATCTCTCAGCCCGCTGCACATAACCCTGAACGCAAGCCTGGCCCATTCCTGACTGACGGGCTACTTCTTCACAACCCTTCTTTAGATAATCATCAATATCCTTGGTATACCGGTACATAAAATACTCCCGGCCGCCAAATCCTTGCTAGTAATGGCCGTCTCCTTCCAATCCATATTTTACGCTCCAAGTCGTGGGCGAAGGTCGGATGTCATGGCCGCGATGGAAGCTGCGCCGTGCCAAACTCGCTTCTTCTGGCGACGCCTCGAACTCCGTATGAAGCATCACCCGGTGATGATTGGGCTGTGCCATAACTCTCTGAACTCACTCGCGGCTCCGCCATGCCTTGCCCTCTGGGCCCGAGTTGCTGGCGGAGGCATCAGTAAAGGAAAGGAATACGTTAGAGGGTCCAACTTATAACACGGCTCTAAAGCACGATCTCGAGTGAGAAGAATGGAAACCAATCCTAAATATCCTATAGCCTCACGATTATTGGTGTGGTGCAACACACGATAATCAAGACTTACTAGATACGATGCGTAGACACTTTCCGAGGATTAACTGCTCTGATACCACTTTTGTCACGACCCGTTCCGGGGCCCGTGACTGGTGCCTTACCCGGGCACCCAAGTAGTCACACATCAGAGAAATCAGCGGAAAAATAAAACAACCAAGATATGAAACAGTATAAATTGAGACACAGTTATCTGAAGAAAAGTTGCCTTTCGGCAATATATATATAATTACCCAAAATGAGCGATTCGTCAACTTTACAACAGACTACAGCACTTAAGAGTTTAGAACAACAATGGCGGGACGGGGCCCGCCATACCCTGAATGCAAATATCTACAACAACAGGGACCATACCAAAATGCTAAGTCTCCGAGGAACGGCTTTTCAGCCAAACGGTGATCCTAAGAACGGATCAACGGTAGGAGTACCTTTACTGCGGCGTGAACGCGGCCCGAAGGAGGTCGATCTGCAGTACCAAGTATGTGAAACTGAAAATACTGTAAATGAAATCATAGTAGTCTATATAGGCAGGAGACAGGTATGATAAGCCAACACTACAGTTCACAATAAATAGCGATCGTGTCGTCGGGGACTCACGCCAAAGTCATCATAAAACCGTGCGGGGTAATGCGAAGGCATAGCCGACTACTAAAACCCCAAGACAAACAAGGTCGAATCAGCGTATCATGAGATCTGTCTAGACCGTCACATGATCAAAGCTGGCCACTCGCCCGCAGTATCTAATGTGCGCGTCTAGCCCTGGAACTTCCCATAGCTCCGCATGGGCCATTCTAATGGCCCGCATGAGGTATTCCTCGCATCGAGGGTAGCTACTCCCCGGCAGCGTCCTGGACTCGCGTCCGCATGACCACAAGGGCCGCATACTAACCTGGAACTCCCGTAGCTCCGCATAGGCCATACAGACCTGCATAAGGTATTCTCGAATCATAGGTCACTAGACCCGCCTGAGTCTACCCCGCATCGGAGGGCAGCTTAACCCCCGGAGTCATGAGTGATATGATATCATCATAACCGCTTATCGTTAAACAACCTAAGCACAACAAGGGAAAACCCCTTTACACAAACATCACAAGATACTAACTCACGTAGCACCCTAACATGCTTACTTATCAAGTCAACAAGAAAGTATTACAAGACTATCACAAATCAATACAATCAAGTTATTCACACAAGGTACTTTCTACATTATGATAACAAGTTCGGGTTTTTAGCCCCAAAGTACTTCATGTATTACTCCTTTAAAAGATCCGTTTATTTCACAAAAGTCATACAATACCCGTAGTATAAAAATAGAGTAATTTCCTTTTGAAGTAAATCAAAAACACTTCTCTTTGTAAAATCAAGTAACAACATTCTTTTCCTAACGTTCAAGTTTGCCTAGTTTCAATTACTCAAGTTTCTCATTTTCGAAAGGTTCCGTAGTTCATAGTTTTAATCCTTTAAAACAATTTGAGAAACATATACCCTATGTGTGAGTAGGTTATTATTGTTCATAACAATCTGATTACAGCAGCCGTGATCTAGGAAATGAAATATCATTTTGTCTCATCTTAGCTCATATGCAGATGGAAGTTTCTACTGGTTTTAATAATACATTATTAGTCAAAACATTTCTTTTTTATTAGCGCAGCTGTGGTTTGTTCGACATTCATTCTGATCGGTAAAACATCATTCTTTTTATCACTCTTAAGCCGTTATACCTAACTTCCCATAAATCTAGTATAACTCTTAAGCTTTTAAAACCAAGTGTTACTCTTCTAAAAAGGTTTCTTAATTCTTTTGAACTACTTCAGATTCTTTTTATTCAGGCCTTAAGTCAAAAGACATTGCCGTACTTATTATTCAGGCTTAAGTCCGAAGACATTGTCGTAATTATTATTCAGTTAACACACGTACGTCTACCGTACTATATACATATTCTTTAAAATATCATGCTCAAGAGGATAGGAAGAATCACATACCTCGTGAAAACCACTTGCCAAGTTGAATATGTCGCGCAGAGTATCGACCTATATCGATCAAATACGTCTATCAACGTCTGAGGCATCAGTATAAAGCTCTAAACAGAGGGTTCGCTATTCTATGGACATTTGGGCGCAACTTCCTGCGGTGAGCTACTCAAGTCTCATGTGAAAACAGTCTATGTAAATACGATTCTATTATTCTTCTTTTAAGCCGCCTGCGTGATAACAGTTCAATTCTATTCGATATCCTTCTAAGTATTTAATACTTATTCCTATACTTCTACAGTGTATATACTCTAATTACAACAGGAAGATAAGGTTATTTACCTCGGTAAGCCCAATAATATCCTAGATAAAAGTCGCGCCTGAGCAAGGTTTAGCTCCTAAGTTATGCGCTCCAGAGCTCGAGGAAACCTTAGAAGTTCTTCACAACTTCTACTAAGTACTAAGAGATTAGGGCTAGGGTATTTTGGGCATTATAACAATACTAGAAGGCAACTTTTCTACCAAGGGAGGGAGGGTAGATTTCGGCTAGGCTAGGGGGGGAGGTGGCTCTCGGCTAGAGCTTCTCAAAGGGGAGGGGGTGTGGTGGACGAAAACAACAAGAGGGAGAGGGAGGGATTTGAGACTTAGAAAGATTGCTCAATTTAGGATGAACTAACTCTTCAACAAGGGGTATTTATAGGTCGAGGATGTGACCAATGGCCAAGATTATGCCAAGTGCAAGGCAAGTGTAGGGTGAGGATTTAGGCAAGTGTCCTTGGCCAACTTGCACACAAAATATCCTACCAACTCCAAGACAAAATAAGCCAACCCAATCGGCCTATTGCGTGTGACGTCCATCAATGAGAGAGGTGTGAGTGTCTCCTCTCGTTGGTCCAACGTGTTGCGTCTCTCGGAAAAATCCAAAAATTAGAAATGATATAGCGGAATTTATCCTACGCGAGTTGTGTAAAGCGTTTTCGAAAAACGACTCTAGCGGGTGTTGTGTACAAAGTGGAATTCGTCGAGCCCAGTAGGGGTGACACGTGTCGCCCTCCTACTCGTCCAAAATATTTCATCTTCCGAAAATATCCACAATGGCCAAAATCTCGAAAACAAAGTGGGCCCCACAAAACCGTAAATTTTCTCCCGTGGGCCCCACGTGACCATTTCCGAAAATAAATTTCCATAATTCTCTAATATTCCAAGAAGTCCGAATACCAAATCTGGGAATCCAATTCCCATTAACGAACCTTTTTCCTTCACAAAAACCGGAAACTTTTCCGTGGAAAAATCACCTCTTTCTTCCTTTCCAATTTCAATGTCGTATTCTCGTACGTACGTCCTCGTATACATACCCTGAAACTACGGGGTATAACAGATATGTCCATAAATCGCTATGAATTATATCAAATGACATTAAAGTATGAGAATTTGAGTCTACAAACGGCAATCTAACAATTTTCTCTAAAGAACACGATTGATAATTCAGAGTACTATGTGTACTCTTACAATAAATAAAGTTATTTCGATCTAAGGAAGAAAAAATAGACACTCCCGGATGACCTAGACGAGCATGCCACAAGGAAGGAGCAAGGGAGGAAACGTAGATGGCAATGCTGGACTCGAAAAACCGAAACTCGGTGTGATTGGATACAAATATCCCTCACTATCACACCTCATTAGTGGACTCCCCGTCTTGAAATCCTTCACAGAAACCCAAACGAATCAAATTCAACAGAAACATAATTATCAGTTGTGAATTTACGGACAGACACTAAATTTTTAATCAATTTAGGGGCATGAAGGGTATTTTTCAAAATAACTGGTGGATGGGGTGTAGACAACGTTTTATGATCATAACCACGAATCAGAATTGAATTACCATTACCAATAATTATACCACAATTACTGCTCAAATTGAAATAAGATGAGAGAGTACCTTGGTCGGACGTCATGTGTGTAGTGGCGCCGGTGTCCATGTACCAATTTGCATCGGGGGGATTTAATCCAAGTGTGTGCATTGCGACTTCAATGTCGATTTGTGTGGGGGCCACTGTATGATGGGCCTGTGAGGCCGAGGCCCAAGCACACTGGCCTGCTGCCCCTGCCCAAAGGATGTCCTGTTTCCCAAGACTGGACTCGAGAAACTAGGCATGGGCTGTTGTGAATACTGGGCCCAGTTTCCCGGGTAACTCACTGGATAAGGGCATTGTTTTGCCCATACAGTCCAACCCAGTTCCATGGCATAGGGGCCCAATATTGTTGTTGTCCACTGCCCCGAGGGCCGCCACCATTGTTGCCACCTCGATTTTTACCATTATTTTTGCAGTTCTGATCCTTTTTTGTCGCCACCGTTGTTGCGGTTTTGGATTGAATTGTTCCCAAAATTAGGAGAAGTAGTGTAATCCATCACCATGGCCACGAGACTCGCACTTTTAGATGACTTCTTATCCAAGTCATCTTCTTCCAAAGTAAGCATGAAGCGTGCTTGATAGAATTTTGGAAGGGGAATACTTTGACGAATGAGAGTTTCAACGCCACTATAGGCCTCAGAGAGGCCTGCAACCATCTGTAAAACTAGGCGATCGTCACTAACGGGCGCACCAACATTGCGGATTTGGTCCGCCAATTCTTTCAACCTTTTTGCAATACGCTGAAATGTTCGATAAATTTTCTATGTTAACGAAAATTCCTGCTCAAATGTTACAGCTATGCAGTTCTGATTATCTTGGAATATGTCACGCAGCCTATCCCAAGCAGCCTTTGCCATAGCGTCCGACTCAATAATCATTTGCAACAGGTCGGTCGAGATAGTGTAGTAAATCCACTGAAGAACGGTGACATCAAGCGTCGTCCACAACTTTGGATCATCCTCGTATTTTGACACCTCCGTATCCTCAAGAGCCGCGGGGATTATGTGATGGATGACTTGATGCGAGCGTGTGTGAATTTTGAACAGTTCGGCTCAGTCGCATATTGAACGTTTTCTATTTCAAGAACAAGAGGGATGTGATTCTTGATGTTATAAATTGTAAGGGCATGATGGAACGTGTTTTTTGAGGAAGACATATTGATAGAATAATATGTGAGTGAGGGATTTGGAAGAAAGATTTTGAGTAGGAGAAAACAATTCTCGGAAACCGAAACAATACTCCACGAAAATCGAGGACAATTTTCGGCGGATGCAAGGAAGAAAATTAGCCTAGACTTTTGATACCAGAAATAATCTATTGATTATTTTCATTAATTGAAAGACTATATATACACTTTACATATTTCCATAAATAGGAAGATCATATTTCTATTCTATTCCTAAAACTTTATTCTATTTGAAGACTAACTATACAATTATGGTAAGTGTACAAGACTATTTAAGGTACAAGACTAATATACAAAGTATACCTAAATTATATACAAAAACCGTGATGGCTATCGTGATGGGCTAGCCACACCGATGGCCCAAATCTGTTGCAACACGTGATATACCTCAAGTGCATATCACGTGTATATTTCATATATTTAACACTTAGTGATTAGAAAGTTCATTGTGCATTTTTATAGTGATTATAGAATATAAAAATACTGCAAAAATATTCCTACTACCATGAAAGATAGAAAGAAACAAAACTGATAGTATATGCTTTCAATACATAATTATGAAGAGTTATAGCTGAAAATCAGTTTCATTTCTCTTCAAGAATAAAATGTATAACAGAAAACAATTATGAGTAATTGTTGCCATATCAATATTTAACTATTACTACGTGGAAGATATAAGGGGAAAACTGAAATGTAATCAAAGATAAATTCATCTATTTTTCCAATAAAGGTGGATCTCCCACCCCAGGAGCCCCCACACCCCGGTCCGACAGAATTGTGAAGGAGTTAATCATGGTAATTCAACTGATTTCAAAGGTTAGACCACTACTACGCTGCGCACAGGGGGTCCTCCTTTATTTCAAGAAGTAACCCCCACTCTGCCGCTGACGGAATTCGATCTTGACCATTTTTCCAATTATCCCCTTGAGAACCAGTTGAGCTTGACTTAGTACGTGGAAGATGGGAGGGACAAAACTGATATGCAAATTAATACCATATTCAACCTTTATGTTACTAAAACATTACTATTTAATTTAGTGTATAGGCAAATGGTAACTAGAGACCTGATGATTTATAAAAGTTTCCCAAGCCCCCAACCATGCAGCAAATGCCACTTTAAGAAGCTCCAAGCCTGACGTTTTAAATAAGATCCCATATTCACTTATGTCCTGTGTACTCCATCAAAGACCAGGAGCATAATCTTTGTTGAAGATACAATGAGTTAACATGAGATCCCAAAACACCACCCAAACCAAACGGACATCAACTGTGACCTTTTATTTTTCTTTCTTCTGTGACCTAATAATGTAAACTTCATTACAAGAATGAATTTTGGGCCTAACTCAACCTCAAAAGCTAGTTTGTAAGATAAAGATTGTCCAAGTTTATGTTCTCATTCCATTTTCGATATGAGACACTTAACACTCTCCGCACGCGTTAACTAGAGCGTAAACAATATAATTTGGGGGCCCAATGGGTTTGGCTCTAATATCATGTAAAGAATGGATTTTGGGCTTAACTCAACTCCAAAAGCTAGCTTATAGGGTGAGTATTGTCCAAATCCATATAAGGAGTACATTTCTCATTCCATTTCCGATGTGGGACACTTAACATACATTACCGATGTATTGATGAAATCATGTTATGGTACACAAGCATGAATCGTCGAGGTATTAATTTTTAGATATAATTACAAAATTGTAGAAAGTATAAACTAGCAGTTTGTCTTTTCTCCAAATATAGAAGTTCTTAATTATGAATTTTTGCAGTAATGGTTTGA
This sequence comes from Przewalskia tangutica, assembly GCA_029844215.1. Lineage (NCBI taxonomy): Eukaryota > Viridiplantae > Streptophyta > Magnoliopsida > Solanales > Solanaceae > Przewalskia > Przewalskia tangutica. The sequence continues at coordinate 18,674,497 of CM056719.1, forward strand.
ACAATCTCAAAAATGACAAAGATATGAATGATAACTAACTTTAATGTTTTTCTTCATTTCTTTCATCTTTTCTTCTTCTCTTCTAATTTGGTTGTCCTAAACTATGAAGTGCTTCCCCAAGTATAATATCTCACTACAAAAAGGTCAAAAGTCTTTTAAAAATGCAACTCTTTTCTATGTTGCTTTTACTAACTCTTTCATATCGATCACTTGCTTCCAACAACATGAAGAAATCATTTCACTTGGTACTGCTAGTCATAATCACCTAAAACCACCATCCTTTCCCACTCCAACATTATTACCTCTAATCTCTAACCAACACAAAAAGTAGCAATAAAATGATTCTTCCAATCCAGCACAAAAATGAGCTAAAGTATAAACAACAAACAAAATTTAACTCTACAAAAAAGTTGTTTTATACCCTTACAAATTCTACCATTTCTTTCTCTGTGGAGAAGGAAAAAGAAGCCTAACTTGTAATGAAAAAATCACTTTTAACTGAACAAAATAAAATTTAAAATTTTCCCTTCCCCCATAGCAGATTTGTAGTTCCTGGATGCCCCTGCATTTGCTGTTTTTTACCTTCCTAAATGACTTAGAACTAGACTTATTGCGATCACCAGCCCTGCACTGCCTGCAGGACTATAATGAACTCGTCTGTTGGCCTCCGGTCGGATAAAGTAAGAAGAATCCTGAAGTCAGCTTAACCAACATCATCTTTTCACCCATCTGTGAGAGTAACCTTTTAAGCTGGTTCAATGATAGCAACGGGGGTGCAATCCACATACAATGGCTCTTTCACACACAACTTATATGACATCTTAATTAAGAATCGGATTTATTCGCCCATGCTAGCCTTAAACTAGTTCTGCCATGCTCAAGTGAAAAGCCTGATGTGCCCAGTTTCTCCGAAGCAACCTTGTCAGGATATATTAGATCCAAGCTTCTGTAGGGCATTGACCTCAATCTGTTGGTTGATTGAATATCTTTCCTTTCTTCACTTGTCACAGTCTGCTTCTGTCCAGACGGATATCCTATTGCAGGTGAGAAAATAAGATTAAGCTAGTAAGACAGCTTGGTTTCTCTTCTAAAATTAAACCTTAGAATGATATCCACATATATCCATGTCAATACACCAGCCTATGAGAAAAAATCTACTCCCGTCCCAATTTGTGTGATGGTATTTGACTTGACATGGAATTTTAAGAATACTTTTGAAATGTGTGATCTAAAAATATGTCACATCCCAACCTTGGGGGGTGGCCGGCACCCGGTGCCCTAAGGTCTGAGCGTACCAACCCTGATACATGTGGCACAATCAACAACTGATAGGCCGACAAGGCTTCTGATAAATACTTAGTTGAACAGAGACACAATTACCTGCACGCAGAAAAGATCCAATGTATGTATATATATAACAAGACTGACATGAACACAATAAGTCTACTAGAGAGGCCGACAAGGCCACACACCAAACCACAATACACAACACGACTGTCTACAAGCCTCTAAAGAGTATAATGACAACGTCTGGTCAGGACAGGGCCCCGCCATACCCAACTATATATATATATATATATATATACACACCCATCATACCTAGCTCACTAGACAGCTCCAGAAGAAAGGAGTGTGAAAACCTTAATCTAAGTCGAGTCACTTATTGTGAGGCATCTCTATTTGTACGTGCGGGCATGAAACGCAGTGTCCCTCGAAAAGGACATTAGTACGAAAGATGTACTGTAAATAAGTGCAACACTGTAAATGAAGCATAAGCTGAGACTGTAACTGAATGTACAACTGTAAGATAAAGCAGTGGAAATACAACCTAGAGTACTCTGAGTGTCTCTGTGGGTCAGAATATGCATAATGAAGTATAATCGCGTATATAACGTCGTAGGCCTCTGGAGGCAATATTATCTATGTCATATATGTATGAGCTGCGTATATAACACAATAGGCCTCTGAGGGCAATATCATCAATCTCATAGCTGTATAACTGCGTATATAATGCCATAAGTCTCTGAGGGAAATATAGATATATAATGCATGCATATGATGACCCCTTTAAGGATTACCGAATACTCTTCGAACTCATCGGAGTGACGTAAGGTCGTTGCACCTCCGTCTCCTTTATGAGGGTTAACACATCACTTGTTACTTTTTCCATGACTCTAAAGGAACCATAAATCACATTGTAAGATTAACTTTTAGGAAACAATAAGGAGTCGACCTTTATAGACATCAAAAGAATACTTTGGCACGAGAAATGTAATTTGACAAAGAATGGTAATACACAACAACACACTTATAGGAGAATCACCAATGCCTTCGTAAGGACTTTAAAATAGAGTTCTTATTGGATTTCATTTCGTAATAATCGTTTCAATATGATCATGCTAAAAAGAAGGAAGTGAGCCTTACATACCTTGTCCACGAAGCTACAATCGTTTTACAAGTCCTCGCACTTCTTACATATGATTATCTATATCACAAAAAGGGTTGATGTCAATATCAAATCCAAATTCTATAGAGAAACTCACTTAGGCATCCTTCGACAACTTTAAGCATATAGGATTCTTTAGGCTTCTTTTATACGAAAAATTTATGTAATTTGATCCCACAATCATTTAAACCGTACTTTCCTTAGTCCCATAACGTATAAAATCAGTTCGATTATCCAATTCCAACTCATACTTTAAGTAAAACAGCCCAACAAATCATATCACGATGATTCCATAAGTTAACAAGTTTCTAGGGCCTGGTCGTGGAGAAAATGAGGTCTCAAATCGCAAAAACCCGATATAGACCCGAAACAAAATTGCACCGTCTCAAAAGGACGGTCCTTTTAACGGTCCGTCAATCTGGATCGTCAAATCCAGATCTGAGATTTCAAAATGCATAACAAAATTGACGGTTCAGATTTTCCATTTTGACGGTCCTTCAATCTTGTTGTCAAATGAAACATTTTTCCGATTTCGTCGAAACTTATTTTCTTCGATCCGGTTAACTTTCATACACTCCAATGCTTCCATAAACAAATTGTAAACCTTTATTACCCTTTCGTAAGGTCGTACCTCTTCTCGGGACATCGGTATTCATTAACGACACGACGTAACGCGTCTACGAGGTGTAACAAAATAAACCATAGGCATTTGTGTAGCTATAAATCATCTCATTAAGGTTAAATGGCATTTTAATGTTAAATTGTTACTAAATTTTGAAAGGTGTCATTCTTTTTGAATTGGGACGGAGGGAGTAACTAATAGGTATTTACCAAAACATAGCTGCTGAAAACAATAACTTTCTTTTCATAGGTGTGTGGACATAACTATAAGATATCTAAGTTACTGTACTGGATTTCAAAACAAATTAACTACTTTGACAAGCTATGAGATTAAGAAAAGGAGTATGGATGCAATTTTTGAAAACAAATGTTTTAACTTGTATAATGCAAGGGGAGGACACTTATACACCTAAATCAAAATACTAACACTTCTACCCATCCCTCCTATTATTATAGTGAAAATAATATAAGAGTTGTTCCATACTTCAAGTGTGTTACAGTGAAGTATCCCATGCTACACAATTCATAGGCTAATACCAGAAGAGTCTTGAATTTCATATTGTGCTACGCCTTCATAATGAAATCTGAAGGCTGCAATTATTGCTCCTGAAATTAAAAGAAACATTGCCTTTTTTTATTCTCTATAGGTCATGCATCATAGTCAACTCAAATACTCAAAAGGATATTATTTCCTAACACTAAAAGAATACTTTCTTACAGCTATTGAAGTCTACCTCATGTTCCAGGCAGTTTAGTGTGTATTCTTTATGTGTGAGTCTGAAGTTGACCAAAGTACTTATATAAGATTGAGACAGGGACTTTGAATTATCAAATTGATATGTATACAAAACAGAAGACCAGACATTTGATCACACTATTCTCTCTGACCTAAAACGTGTGTGGTTTTATTTTTAAATAACAATAGTGTCAGTTTGGGCGCACCTTGTTACCTGTTACCTCCAACCAATATGGGTATTGAGCAATTCTGCTCACCGAGGCTTAGGAAAATAAGAAAAATGTATCTAATTGTTTTTTGCCTCTGCTGAGATTTGAATTCCAATCTCCAAGGAATGCATAATTTCATATTGACTATTAGGAAAAACCCTTGGTGCAGAACTCTGTGGCTACCTTTGCCCTTTGGTATATTGATAGAACATCAAAATTTTCCAACAAGTGTCAGATAGAGAATAAATTCTGTCGATCAGTGTGTACCGGACAAGATCCAAATAGAACATTTATGATATTGAAGATTCATATAGCTGACTCCAACTAACTTGGGATTGAGGCGTTATTATTGTTTGGCATACCCGACAAACAAGCTTGATATTCATGGATAAATGGCCCATTTCTTGCTTGTCAGTATAGTTTTTCTTATTGCAGCTAGAGCTTTTCTTTTCCAAAGTCAACTTTCTAGTTTGTTTTAAGTCTACTTTATGTAGATTTATATATGGTATATTTGAAAAATAGCAGTTTTGCAACGACCAAAATGAAATATTATTTAACCGTGATAATTGGAACAGATGCCAGCATACCGATTACAAGATTCACATATGATTGCTGGCATAACCATAAAAACTATATTCCTGCCAGGCTATGCAGGTTACATCAAGATCATTTTGTAGAATATCTGCTTCAGGTTGGTTGTGTTAAGACTTCCAGAACAAATAAACAAATCTTTTTGTACATTTCTTTCTCAAATAAGCTAATGCCTTCTATCTGCAATGTCAACAGGGAAGTAGGAGGACTAGATTATCTTATTCAGCTGGCTAATCCAATTATGTATTTTCAATTGTGATTTGTGGTAAAAAAATATACATAACTAGGGCCTAGAGGAGTTCATATAGAATATAATCTAAGCCAGGAAATCTAATGAAATGTGGAAGGACTGCGGAAATTTGTGAGGAGAAGCCTCCAGGGCTTTGTTCTAGTGATAAGATCGCAGCCCGTGATATGTGGGTTAGGCGCACGCTACTGGTTGGACCCCTGCCGTGGACAAAAGCTTAGCCTGGTAAATAAGTGAAGAAGGTTAGAGAGGCACGCCATTATCTGTCGAGTTTTGCACTGTGCACCACAGACACTAGGCGATTTCTCGGTTATTAGAAAATTTGTGAGGAGAAACTTTAAAAATTGCAAGAATAATCCTTGAGACACTATCCTCAATTCTCATAGTCAAACAAATCTGTAATATTATGCTCATTAAAATACTTATGATTAATTGCTGACTTTAAATATTGACATCTCAGAGGAACAAAGTTATTCCTTCTTCTCTTCTTTCTTTTCCTAGCTTAAAGCTCAAATGAATTCATCTTCATAAGTAACTCTTGTTTTGCCAAACAACCAGTTTTAAGGTACTCTGATATCAGGCCAGTTTCATTTTTCAAATGGATTTCCATGTTTCAAATCTTAGCCTAACTGGTTTGCTGAACTTTCATATCCTTATAGTCATGATATTCTTCACTTTTTCATTATCACAAAGTGCTTCTGCGGCCATTCTTGGTAATAATGAAACAGACAAACTTGCACTTGTTGATTTCCAGTCAAAACTAGCCTCTGATCCTCTACAAGTTGTATCGTCTTGGAACGAGTCGATACATTTCTGCCAGTGGAGAGGTGTCACATGTGATGCAAGTCTTCAAAGGGTGATTAGCCTGGATCTTACAGGGCAGCAGTTGGCTGGAACCGTGTCGCGAAGAATTGGAAATCTCTCTTTTCTTGAAACACTTTACTGTCAGACAATTCTTTCACTTCTGTAATACCTCAAGAATTAGGCTCCTTGACAACGCTCCAGAGATTGAACTTGAGCTTCAACTTCTTTGAGGGGAACATACCACCCAATCTGTCTAGCTGCATAAATCTCATTAATCTTGATCTGAATCACAATTATCTTACAGAACAAGTCCCTCCAGAACTAGGGTCATTGTCAAAGCTTCAAAAATTATATCTCAACAACAACAACCTCACCGGGAACTTCCCGGATTCTTTTGGAAATCTTTCATCCCTCCAAGAACTTAGTGTGAATTATAACTACCTTGAAGGAGAGATTCCATCTAAGATTGCCCTTTTACGAAGTCTAACCGTGTTCAGAGTGGCGGTGAACCATTTTTCTGGTGTGTTCCCACCTCCACTTTACAATTTGTCATCACTTCAAATTCTCTCAATCACTCAAAACAATTTTCATGGAAACCTGAAGGAGGATCTGGGGCTTATTTTTCCTAATATTCAGAGGCTTTACTTGGGTGGTAATGGTTTCACCGGCGCGATACCTGTATCATTATACAATGCTTCAAATCTTCTACAGCTAGATTTGTCAGCTAACAAGTTCACTGGATCCATACCCTTGAGTTTTGGAAATCTCAGGGATCTCCTTGTCCTTAATGTCAATTCTAATCAACTCAGAAGTGATGATTTGAACTTTCTTACTCCTTTAACAAATTGTAGCATTTCTAGATATTGCCTACAACCAGTTTACTGGCGAGTTTCCCGGCTCGATCAGTAACTTATCATCCCAGTTGAGTTGGCTAAACTTTTACAATAACTCTATACATGGGAGCAGTGGCGGATCTACGAGTTTTGAAGTGGTTGTTCGAAATATATAGAAAAAAAAATTCAAGCAATATTACTCTTTGATGCAATAAAACTAGACAACAATCTTTATAAACATAAATTCATAAAATTCAATAAAGTTTTTACACAAATATTAACAATCTTACAATTCATGTTTTCTTGTGCTCATTTTTTGAAAATGATCTAAAATTTCTCGAGAATCTATACCCATGAATATATATCTCTCAACAAAAGTTACAAGACGATCATTTAACCATTGATCCCCCCATCTTGTTCCTCAGCTCACTCTTAACATGCTTCATGAAAAAACTCGTTCAATTGTTATGTCTCGTTTTTATTTTTAAAACACAAAACGACTTCGTTTTGTGTTTTTGCAAAACGACGTCGTTTTGGTGTTTTGGCAAAACGACGTCGTTTTGGTGTTTTACCAAAAATTATGCTTGATCAACCGAACAAGCATGAACACTGGCATCCGCCCCTGCATGGGAGCATTCCTGCAGAGTTTGCAAATCTTGTTGGTTTAACAGCATTGGGAATGGGCCTAAACTTCTTGACAGGCAATATTCCAGCTTCACTTGGAAGACTTCCAACGTTGCAAGTGCTTTACTTGGGCTCAAATCAATTAACTGGTGAAATCCCCTCTTCCCTAGGAAACCTTACACAATTACTGTACCTATACTTGCATAATAACAGTCTAGAAGGAACCATACCTTCTGGTTTTGGCAATTTCAAGTTTCTGCAAGAAGTTGACCTTTCTCACAATAGCTTAAATGGGACCATTTCCAAACAATTTATCGGCCTTTCCACCCTTTCCAGAATATTTAACTTGTCACACAACTCCTTGACTGGTGCATTGCCTAGTGATGTTGGAAACTTGCAACTTCTGGCTGCACTTGATGTTTCATACAACAGATTGTCTGGTGACATACCTAATGAGATAGGCAAATGTTTTTCCTTAAATAAGCTTTATCTTCGATCCAACCTCTTCCAAGGAACCATTCCAAATATGGGTCAGTTGACAGGTATTCAGTATTTAGATCTTTCGAATAACAGGTTAAGTGGTCAGATACCTCAGGATTTGGTTAAGTTGCATTCTTTACTTAATCTGAACTTGTCGTTCAACAATCTTGAAGGCAACATTCCCGTAGATGGTGTGTTCAAGAATTCTAGTGCAGTTGAAATGAGAGGCAACAGCCTTTGTGGGGGAATCCCACAGCTTCATTTACATCCATGCCTTGTAAAGAACAAAGGGAAACAAATAAAGAAAGATGTGGTGCTCAAGATCACGCTGGCAGTTGTCGGTGCATTTTCTTTCTTTCTTCTGGTGTTGTCCACATTAACCTTCATTTACTTGAAGAAAAGAAGGTTAAAAACTCAAGAACTGAACTTCCTCCAACACCATCAACAGAGGATATCCACTTCCACCCCAAAATAACATACATGGAGCTTTATAATGCAACCAGGGGATTCTCATCAAAGAGTTTGATTGGGACTGGTAACTTTGGCAGAGTGTACATAGTCGCTCCTCTGCCAAGTGAAGTACCTATTGCAGTTAAGGTTCTTAATCTCCAGCAGAAAGAAGCTTCCATAAGCTTTCTAGCTGAATGCCAAGCGTTAAGGAACATTCGCCATAGAAACCTCGTGAAGGTTATAAGTGTATGCTCAAGTTCTGATTTCCAGGGAAACGATTTCAAGGCTCGTATATACCAATTTATGCCAAATGGGAGCTTGGATATGTGGTTGCATCCACAAGAAGGACAATGTGGATATGCAAGTTTAAATATTCTTCAAAGAATAAACGTCGTAGCAGATGTTGCTTCTGCACTGCATTATCTTCACTACCAGTGCCCAACTACGGTAATTCATTGTGATCCAAAGCCTAGCAATGTGCTTCTTGACAATGATCTAACAGCTCATCTCAGTGATTTTGGTATAGCAAGGCTGCTTGTAAAATTCAACAGGGAAACTGATGTGAATCAGTTCAGCTCCCTAGTGGTTAAAGAAACCATTGGATATGCAGCTCCAGGTTATGTACTTTAGTATGATTATGAAGATTAATTTAGATAGAACATTAATTCGTACGATAGTACATTTTTCCGTTCTTTTTTTGTTCAGTATATGGAATGGGAGGTGCTGCATCAACCTGGGGAGATGTCTACAGCTATGGAATTCTCTTGTTGGAGCTGTTCACTGGAAAAAGTCCCATCGATAAACATTTCAAGATGGTTTCAACCTTCACAACTTTGTCAAATGTTCATTACCAGATCGCGTGCTAGAAATTGTTGACAAATCAGCTCTGGAAGAAGCAGCATACCAGGGAAACTTCAAGACTGAAAGGATTGCATGTTTGGTTTCTGTTCTTCAAATTGGAGTATCATGTAAAGCAGAACATCCACAAGACAGAATGAATATGAGGCAGGTTCTTGATAGACTTCATTCAATCAGAGACATGTTTCTTGGATCCGAAAATTCACCCTGAAGTGCACATGCATACTGCTATTGTACATGATTGTTGAGTTCATGATTCATTTTTTCCAGATTTCTACATGATCAAACTTGTTTTTCAAATGACTGTAAATTAGTAGGTGTTACACAAGCATGAATAATCGAGGTATTAGTTTTAGATATAAATAATCTACATAATTGTAGAAAGCATAAATCAGCTTGTCGTTGCTCCAAAGATAGAAATTTCTCAATGATGAGCGTGTTCATAATTTTTGCAGTAATAGCTTGTACAATCTCTTAAATCAGAAAGATATGAATGAAAACAAACTTCAATGTTTTTCTTCATTTCTGTTCTTCTCTTCCTAAACTATGAAATGCTTCGCTAAGTATAATATATCACTACAGAAGTGGCAAGTCTTTTAAAAATGCAACTATTTCCCAACTCTTACATATCACTTGCTTCAATATTTCACTTTGTACTGCTAGTCACAAACTTGAAAAAACCAAAATCCGCCATTCTTTCCGGCTCCAACATTATTACCTCTAATCTCTAACCAACAGAAAAAGAAAGAAATGAAATGATTTTATAATCCAGCAAAAAAATGAGCTAAAGTATAAACAGCAAAAAAATGAGCTAAAGTATAAACAGCAAAAAAAAATTAACTTTATAAAAAAGGTGTTCTACACCCTTAAAAGTTCTACTATTTCTTTCTCTTTGGGGAAAGAAAAAGCAGCCTAACTTGTGGTGAAAAATCACTTTTTAACTTCAGGAAAAAAAAAACTGCTCCTTCCCTCATAAGCAGATTTGTCCAGGATGCCCTTGGAATTGTTGTCTTTTACCTTCTGATATGACTTAGAACTAGACTTATTCTGATTACCCAGCCTTGTCCCACTACTTGCAGGATTACAGTGAACTCGTCTATTGGCCTCTGGTCAAATACACCAAGAAGAATCTTGAAGTCGGCTTAACCCAATCCAGTATCATCTTTTCACCCATCTGTGAGAGTAGTCATGTCAGCTGGTTCGGTGACAATAACTTAGTGCAATCACAATCTCTCCACACTCATTTACTTATACCACGTCTTAAATAAGAACCAATTTCTTCGCCCATGATAGCCTTAGACTAGTTCTACCATGCTCAAGTGAAAAGCCTGATGTGCCTAGTCTCTCCAAAGCAACCTTGTCAGGATATTAGATCCACCTTCTGCAGGCAATGACCTCAATCTGTTGTTTGACTGAATAGCTTTCCTTTCTTCACTGGTCACAATCTGCTTCTGTCCAGACGGATGCCCTATTGCAGGTGAGAAAAGAAGATTAAGCTAGTAAGACAGCTTGGTTTCTCATCTATAATTACGGTTAGAAAGATATCCACATATATCCATGTCAATACCCCAGCCTATCTAAAAAGGGAAAAAAATCTACTTCCTCCATCCCAATTTGGTGATGGTGTTTAACTTGGCATGGAGTTTAAGAACACTTTTGAAACTTGTGATCTGAAATAAACAATAGGCATTTGTATGACTATAAATAATCTCATTAAGGATAATATGGGAATTTTAAAGTTATATTGTTACTAAAAAGGAAAGAGTTTGGGCGGGAGTAACTAATAAGTATTTACCAAAACATAACCTGCTGAAAACAATAACTTTCTTTTCATGGGTGTTGTGGACATAACTATAACATATCTAAGTTACTCCCCTAGACTTCAAAACAGATACCTGCTTGGATAAGCTCTGAGATTAAGAAAAGGAGTGTGAACGCAAATTTTGAAGTAAATCGAGTAGCACAGTAATGTGGCAGCAAGATGGTGTCTAGTAATACTTAATATCCTTTCTCAAACATCATTATTGTAGAATTCCTGCACACTGAATTGAATTTTGTATGGTAAAATATATCTTTTATGAGAAATGGACATGCAATGGAAAAACATACTATTGTTCTCCCTCTTTCTGTCAATTTATGCAGAATTTCTGTTTCCATTTGTAATAGTACTACTAATGTACGAGAATTTAAGTTTTTAATTAGTGTTTAAGTGCTTGGTATAACAGGAGATTAGAGTCAAATTGGGTGGGTTGCGCTATGACCTATTACTTACTGCAACTCTACCTAGCTCATCTTGATCCAAGTAAACTTTAGATGGTTTGAGACATGATCCATTCACTGACAACCTGCAGCTGAGCACAGGGGAAACCGAGCAAATTAAATTAGTTTTGTTGGGGGAAAAAGTGTTTATGTAAATAAGCATGTATTAAATGCAGTACGTACAACATCATATGCATCAAAAAGAAGCAAACACATGTTCTTCCACCTAAATCACCCTGAAGCATTAAAGAAAGTGCCGGGGGTCTTTCGTAAACAGTCACTCTACCTCCCAAGGTAGAGGTAAGGTCTGCGTACACTCTACTCTACCCTCCCCAGACCCCGCTTGTGAAATTATACTGGGTATGTTGTTGTTGTTGCATTAAAGAAAGAGCCTTTAAGAAGAACCAAAATGCAACCACAATGTACTGGAAAAATGCGAATAAACGAGAGCACAAAAACAGAAAACGAAAGTTTTAGCTTGTTAATGCAAGGGGAGGACACTTATACACCTAAATCAAAATACTAAAACTTCTAGCCATCCCTTCTATTATTATAGTGAACAATAATATAAGAGGAGTTCCATACTTCAAGTATGTTTACAGTATTAGGAAAGCATCCCATGCTACACAATTCATAGGCAAATGCTACAGAAAGTCAATCTGAAGGTTGCAGTTATTGCTCCTGAAATTAAAAGAAACATTGCCTTTTTTTATTCTCTATCCGTCATGTGTTGGAAAATCGGGGGAGGAGAAGTACTCTTAATCATTCAATTTCTCTCTTTAAGACAAGTGAGGCAACGATTCTTCTTTGTTCCACTCAACTTGCCTTACATAATCAATCATTCTCTTTGAAGAAAAGTGAGAATATTTCCATCCACCAACTTAACTTACATTTTGGTTTACATTTTTTCTTCTTTTCATAAAATGACTATAGTACCTAGGTATTTATAAGAATTCTCTAGCACGCACCTAGATACATGCACCTAATTTAATTCTAGAAATTCTTTTTATTTTCCTAGTTGATGAACAATTTTCATCTTTCCTAGTGCATGAACAAACTAGGATAATACATGTATCATAATTAATTTCCTATACATGAACTAAGATAATTCATGTATCAAAAAAAATACTTTTTCGTTTCTCAATACAAGGTTCATTTTTCAACATCATGCATCATAGTCAACTCAAATACTCAAAAGGATATTCTTTTCTAACACTTCAACAAATATCTACGTTCAATGAGATGATGTCGCTTCAGAAGAATACTTTCTAACAGCTATTGAAGTAGCTACCTCGTGTTCCAGGCAGTTTAGTGTGTATTCTTTATGTGTGAGTCTGAAGTTGACCAAAGTACTTAATATAAGATTGAGACAGGGGCTTTGGATTATCAATTTTTTTAGTATGCAAAACAGAAGACCCGACATTCACACTGTTCTCTCTGACCTAAGATGTATGTGGTTTTTTAAAGTGTCAGTTTGTGCGTACCTTGTTACCTGTGACCTCCTACCAATACGGGTATTGAGCAACTTTGCTTACCAAGGCTTAGGCAACAACAACATACCCAATGTAATCCCACAAATAAGAAAAATGTATCTAATTGTTTTTTGTCTCTCCTGAGATTTGAATCCCGATCTCCAAGGTATGCATAATTTCATATCGACTAATAAGAAAACCCTTGGTGCAGAACTTTGTGGCTACCTTTGCCGTTGGTATATTGATAGAAGATCAAAGTTTTCCAACAGGTGTCAGATAGAGAATAAATTCAGTCGATCAGTGTACCTGACAAGACCCAAATGGAGCATTTATGATATTGAAGATTCATACAGCCGACTCCAACTAACTTTGGATTGAGGCGTTGTTATTATTGTTAGGCATATGTGACAAATAAGTTTGATATTCATGGATAAGGGCCCATTTCTTGCTTGTCAGCATAGTTTTTCTTATTGCAGCTAGAGATTTGCTTTTCCAAAGTCAACTTTCTAGCTTGTTTTAAGTCTACTTTATGTAGATTTATATATGGTATATCTGAAAAATGGCAGTTTTGCAACGGCCAGAAGGAAATATTATTTAATCATTGATAATTGGAACGGATTCCAGTTACAAGGTTCACCTATGATTGCTGGCATAACCATAAAAAGTTAAAAAAAATTCCTGCCAGGCTATGCAGGTTACATCAAAATCATTATGTCGGATATCTACTTCAGGCTGGTTCTGTTAAGACTACCAGAACAAATAAACAAATCTTTTTGTACATTTCTTTCTCAAATAAGCTAATGCCTTCTATCTGCAATGTCAACAGGAAGTAGGAGGACTAGATTATCTCTCTCAGCTGGCTAATCCAGTTTTTGTTTTCAGTTGTAATTTGTGGTAAAAAAGAAATACATAATTAGGGCCACAAAACCTAATGAAATGTGAAAGGACTGCAAAATAATTGTGAGGAGAAGCCTCCATAATCAAATAGGGTGGGTTGTGCTATGACCTACTTGGTGTAACTTGAACTAGCTCATTTTGATCGAAGAAAAAATTGGATGGGTTGAGTCATGATCCATTTACTGACTTAATCAATTTAACCCAACAGAGTTTGACCCAACCTACCCATTTGTGATTTGACAGTCCTAGAACTCAAAAGATCCCTTTGAAATATCATCTTGACCAAAAAGGTCGACCCATGACCCGTGAATTGTGAAATGAGGAGTCAAATTGGGTGGGTTGCACTATGACCCATAAGCAGGATAATGCACGTGAAAGTGTGTGCTAGCTTCAAGAACCATCTATTCTAAACATTCCAGTAAAACCTTTCAGGCAAAGGTGAAACCAGCAGCCGAGCACAGGGGAAACTGAGAAAATTAAATTAGTTTTATTGGGGAAAAAAGCGATTTCATAAATAAGCATGTATTAAATGCCGTAGGTACAACATCAATATGCATCAAATATAAGCAAACACATTTTCTTCCACCCAAATTACCCTGCATTAAAGAAAGATGCTTTAAGAAGAACAAATAAGTAACCAAAAGTTACTGGGCAAAATGCGAACACGAGAGCACAAAACAGAAGACGAATATTTAACTTGTATAATGAAAGGGGAGGACACTTATACACCTAAATCAAAATACTAAGACTTCTGCCCATCCCTTCTATTATAGTGAACGATACTATGAGAGAAGTTCTATACTTCAAGTGTGTTATTAGGAAAGCATCCCATGCTACACAATCCATAGGCAAATGCTAGAAGAAAGTCTTTAAAACGTCCAATTTTCTTCCTTGAATTTTTAAATATGCAGTACGCAAAGGGGAAAGACGAAATGAACAATGTAGCATGCATACCTGGAAAAGGAAGATCTGTTCCCTATTTATCTGTTAGAGACCACCATCAAGTTATGACTGCACGTAGCCGCTTCATTGTTGAAAATGCCAAAGCCACCACAAATGATCATCTTTTATAACACAGGAAGTTATGTAGCGGCCACCTAAACAACCACTTCTATGCATTACAGTTCAAAAATATTGTTGTGCTCGAATTATGCATATATTCATAAGTTCAAGCACTTTCTGGAGATCTGTTTCTCTGCAGTATTTGGCTCCAGTAAAAAATTTAGTCTCGAGCAATATTCAGCAATCTGGCACACTGAAAAAGTTCCAAGTGCACAAGCAGGCTTGTATCTACATGTTCTAGTGACATGTTACAAGTTAAGATCATGTCCATAACTTTGAAGCAGAACGGGATAGAAAATTTCAGCCCTTCAGAAGATTAAGATGTCTGAGAGCCCATTTTCCTAACCTTGGGTTATCGTAGTCCTTGGAAGAGTCAAAAACTCTTGTTAACATAGGGGCAGTGGGTTGAAATGGCATCTTCTTAACAAAATCTTCAAGCTCATCAAAGAATCCATGCAGACCATATAACATAATCATGGATTCGTAATGCTCCAATTGTGGTATAATAAAGTAATCATCACTCATTGAATTGAAATATTGTCCACCCAATTTCACACAACCCTGAGAAATACATGCAAGCAATACAGCTTGGAAGGTAGTACTATCTGGCTTCACCCCATCCTCCTTCATCAACTCAAACAATTGCAATAACGCGTCACTTTGTTTGTTATAATAACATCCCAGCATCAGAGAATTCCAGAGAACAACATCTTTAACAGGAGTCTCAATGAAAACATTCAGAGCATAGTTTGGAGAACGACATTTCGAATACATATCAACCAAAGCTCCTCTCATCACGATGTCCAAATCATAACCATTTCTAATCATAAACCCATGGATTTGTTTACCTTGTTCACGAGCAAAAATGTTTGCACAAACCGCCAAGAGAGTAGCAAAAGTGAATTTACTAGGGATCGCCTCTCCTAGCATTTCCCAGAAAATCACTAAAGCTTCTTCACTCATCCTATGACGAGCATAGCTACTCAACAAAGCATTCCAAGAAACCATATCTCGGAAATGACTCATTTCGTAGAACCAAGCTCTAGCCTTTCTCAAGTTCCCACATTTCCCATACATATCAAGAAGTGCATTGGCAACACACAAGTCGGAGTAGAAACCATGCCTATACATGTATCCATGAACCTGCTTTCCCAATTCAACATCTGAAATCCCTGCAGAAACATTTAGGATCAAACTTAGAGTCACATGATCAATGTCCCTCGTATCATTGCACATTAAAATGATTAACTCCATTGCTTTATCCCATTGTGAATTACGTGAATATCCTACTAGCATTGCATTCCATGAAACTATACTGCGTTCAGGCATCCTATCAAAAAGCTCCCTTGCTTGCCTGATTTTCCCACTCATGGCATATCCTGACACCATAGAAGTCCAATGAACCAAATTTTTATGGGACAACAGGTCAAAAATTGTCCGAGCACTTGCCACATCCCCACATTTGACATACACATCAATCAGAGAGCATGAAACCAACTCATCCTCTTCGTAATTAATCTTGATAGTAAAACCATGAATTTGAATTCCTTCATGAAATCCTCCAAAACTAGAACAAGCAACTAAAGCATTCGAGACTGTAAATGTCAGTGGCCTCGCATTAAGACTAATCATTTTGAAAAACAGAAAGACGGACTCTTTTCCATTACCCATCTCAAGATACCTTCTAACAATCACATTCCAAGTAACAGTGTTCGGTCTCTCAATTTCATCAAACATTCGCCGTGCATCACTCATCCTCCTACACTTCCCATACACATCCACAAGTGAACTCTCTAAAATCACATTACCACCAAAACCATATTTCAAAATAAGGGCATGCACCTGTCTAGAAACCCAAATCGCCAAGGTAGACGCACACGAAGCAAGAACACCCGCAAAAGTAACCTCAGCAGCAAAAATCCCAGACGTATGCATATCAGAAAACACCCCCAATGCCTTCCCAGCATACCCATTTTGTGAATAAGCAGTAACCATAGCATTCCAAGACCCACCATCTCTTTGAGGCATTTCATCGAACAGTTCCCGGGCATCAACCAAACACCCACATTTCCCATACGCTTCAATTGCTCGATTGAGCAAAAACACAGGTGGGGTTGGTGCGAAACTAACTAAATGCGATTCCACTTTACGGACTTCAACAATGGCCTTATTTGAGGCACATATTTTAAAGAGATGAGCATAGAGAGCAAAAGGGAAAGGTACTGGGGCTGAGAATAAAACAGATACGGCTTTACCAAGTCGACCTAAACGAAGATGATTGATTATTGTTGTGGTTAAGGCTTTGGTTTCTGGGCTTCTTGGAACTTTGGAGGTGTGTGGGGTGGTGGGTTCGCCATTGATGATGTGGTTAAGGACGGATGCTGCGTTTATGCCCATGCAATAGTTGCATACAACACTGAAATTCTTAATGTATAGTTTAGAGATTCCAACTATATTTGGATGTCATCAAAGTTCAAACTTGACAAACAACGCTCGATTCGGTCTGTTGTCGTTAACTTGAGAGATTTAACTTACGTGACAAAAAAGTCCAGTAATTAGTACTAATCAGAAAAAGTGACAACTTTGACCATCAAAGCCCACTTAAAAATCTGATTAAATTAATTGAGATCCGAAATGTAATTTTTAAAAATTGTTAATCTTTTACAAAATTCCAAAACACCCACATTATATCAATATCGTTGCAAAATCACTCACATTTCAAAATCAAAAAGTCTCTTCAGTTCTCTTATCAAACAAATCGTCTAAACCCTCCTTCTTCTTCAAACGCTCAAACAATATCGTTTCTCTCTCTCGTCTTTGTTGTTGTTGCTTCTCTGCCATTTAAGGTAAAGTTTTCTTCTTCACTGGGTTCAAAAATTAAGGTGTTCCACTTGTTGCAACAGTTAGAGTTTTGAAATCAAAGTTATGGTGTTCAAAAGTTAGGGTTTTGAAATTAGAGTGTGAAAATGATGATTTTGGTTAGAGAGATGAAGAAGAGCATGGTTTTTCTTGAATGTTGTTTGTTTTGTTGTAATTTCGTGTATTTGTTGCACTTATTGGGGTTTGTGAGTTTGTAAATAGTGGTTGTGGTTGTGAAATTATGGTTTTTGATGCTGTTTTTGTTCTTCTCCTTGTTGTTTCGAAAAAAAAGCTTGCAATTTTATTGATATCTTCCAACAACTGAGGTTACCTGTTGCAGCAAATTCAGCACTTATTTGACAGTTGCAAACATCTGCTGAGGTTGTATGGTTTGGTGTATTTTGTTTAAGTTGTGAGTGAGATTTGTGATGGTTGTGTGTTTGTAGTGAAATATAGATGTTTCACTATAAATTACTAATTTGTTGTACAATATCAGCGGATGATGAGCAACTCTTTGCAACAAATTACTAAATCTTTAGAAATTTTTCAACAGATGAGATACTCTTGACAAGTTACCCATCTGTTGGAAAATGTCCAACGGATGATAAACTCTTTGCAACAAGTTGATAACTGTTGGACAATTTCCAACGGATGATAAACTGTTATGTAAGTTGACAATCATTGGACAATTTCCAACAAGTTACCCATCTCTATTCTGATAAGTTTTTCAACAAGTCTGATAATTTGTTGCGATAAATTACTAATCATTTATGATATCCAGCGGATGAGCAACTCTTTGCAACAAATTACTCATCTGTTGGAAATTTTCCAACAGATGAGATATCTGCTGCAACAAGTTACTCATCTGTTGGAAAATGTCCAACAGATGATAAACCTGCTACAACAAGTTATTTCCAACAGATGATAAACCTGCAACAAGTTGACAATCTGTTGGACAATTTCCAACAGATGAGGTACCGCTGCAACAAATTACCCATCTGTTGGAAAATTTCCAACAGATGATATACCTGCTGCAACAAGTTACCCATCTGTTGAAAATTTTCCAACAGATGAGATACATGTTGCAACAAGTTACCCTTCTGTTGGAAAATGTCCAACAAATGATAAACCTGCTGCAACAAGTTGACAATCTGTTGGACAATTTTCAACAGATGAGGTACCTGCTGCAACAAGTTACCCATCTGTTGGAAATTTTCCAACAGATGATATATCTGCTGCAACAAGTTACCCATCTTGTCACGACCCGGCAAGACTGCGCGGTGCCTTACGGGCACCCAGTAGTCAAACAACATCGAGAGAAAATCGTGAAATTAAAACTCATACATGATAACGATGAAAAGAAAAGCAGGCTAACGAATGGTTACCTTTTACGAAAATAACTAACACACGAGCGATTCTGATCCACTGCCACATCGATTACGGACCTCAGAATTTTTATAACATCTTTGTGGGGACGGGGCCGCCATACCACGAATGTACAAAAAGTTCTACAACTTGAGGAACCGTACCAAGTGACAAAGTCTCGAAGGAATGGAGCTTTCGAGGCGAACAACGATCCAAAGTGCGGATCAACAAGCGATGTATCTCGACTGCGGCGTGAGCGCGGCCCGAAGAATTCGATAACAGTGCAGAGTATGCAAGCAGAAAAATCAGTAAATGAAATCATAATAGTCTATAAGGAAAGCGAGACATGTATGATAACGAACTACGATGCACCACGTATATCTGATTCGGTCAAATCAAACCCCATCAAGTCGGGGACTCACGCCGAAAGATCATTACTCAAAGTGGGCGCATACTCGTGGGCTGCAAGCGTGTCGGTATGTCCCAACCAATAACAAGATAATACTCACCGTGGGCCACGTACTGCGTGGGCTACCAAATCGGTATGTCAAACAATTACCCAGATAATACTCTGTGGGCGCGTACTCGTGGGCTACCCAACGTGTCGGTATGTCGAACAAATACCCGGATAATACTCGCTGTGGGCGCATACTGCGTGGGCTACCCAACGTGTCGGTATGTCGAACAAATACCGAATAATACTGTTGTGGGCGCGTACTCGTGGGCTACCCAACGTGTCGGTATGTCCAAACCGATTTACAAGATAACACTCACAATAGAAGCGTACGTGGGCTACCCAACGTGTCGATATGTCCCAAAGGATCGATAT
This sequence comes from Przewalskia tangutica, assembly GCA_029844215.1. NCBI lineage: Eukaryota > Viridiplantae > Streptophyta > Magnoliopsida > Solanales > Solanaceae > Przewalskia > Przewalskia tangutica. The sequence continues at coordinate 18,694,139 of CM056719.1, forward strand.
AGTGGAAGCGTACGTGGGCTACCCAACGTGTCGATATGTCCATCATACCACCCGATATCCGCCCTCGTCGAGAGACTCGGTGGCAAAGTCAAACACTTGCACAACAACAAAACTATCACCACAAGCACGCAAGTTACACACAACTCAAAGTACGCCGTTTAAGTCAACAAACGGGTTCCAACCCCAAAATACTACATTCTTCCTACCTTCAAAGACCTGCTGCGTAAAACCATACGATACTATCACACAGTAGTATCACACATTCATGTTTAAAACACGTCGCAAACACAATTAACATAACGTCAAGTATACTTTTTAAAAGTCGAGTAATTAACTCCTTTAAGGTCAAGTATTCCTACCTTTTAAAACCAAGTCATTTACTTTTCCCAAGAAAAGTTCGATATTTGAAACAAGTGATTTATACTTTCAAACTCAAGTTACTTCTCTTTTCCAAAATCCGAAGACATTATCCTTTACAATCCATTAAATTCATTCTTTGGAATTTTAAGAAAAGTCGAACTTGTTATCCATGATTCTCATTTAAGCGACCGTGATCTAGGAAATGTAATATCATTTTGTCTTATCTTAGTTTCTATGCGGATGGAGGTTTCTCTTGGTTTTAATATAATCAATTAGTCGAAACCATTTCCTTTATTAATGACTGCGATGGTGTGTTCGATACTTGTTCCCACTTTCAAATCCATTTCACATTCTTATGCGTTATACCTAACTTTACATAAAGCTAGTATAACTCTTAAGTTTTCAAAAACCAAGTATTACTCATTACTCACGAATGAGGTTTTACAACTTTTGAATACATTACAAAACTTTCACAATTCTAAGTTAAGTCTCTTATCTTACAAGATCAAGTCTCTTAACTTCTACTAATCAACAAGTTCTTTTATTCACATAAAGTTGTTATAACTAACTTCCCATAAAGCCGTTATAACCCTTTATGTTTTAAACCAACCAATTACCACATAAACATTTATGAGACCAAGAGGACTCATTCTTAAGCACTAGAGTGCCCATTACTAACGGATAAGACTTACTACTCTTACATAATGAAGCCCTTTACACTTCATAACAAGTCAAGACACAATTTGGAAAATCAATTTCCTTTAACACACGCGTCGTCAACCGCTATATATTTCACAAATAGTCATGCTTTGAAGAGGATAGGAAGAATCACATACCTCGCGACGATTGTCGACACTAAGCAAAATGCTCCTCGATCTTATCTCCTTAAGAAGAATAGGCTACACGTAGTACTTCAATCCTATAAGGGCCATAAAACGTCTATCAAACTCTAGTTTCGAACGTAGAGTAAACTAAGTACAAGGCCCCTACATTCTACGGAAATTGGACAGAACTTCCTTTGTTTCTATTAACTTGCCACCTTTCACAAGGCCGAAATCAACAAGGCTACAAGATCCAAATCTAAGCCAACTTAACTATAACAGCCTCAGGCTCACAAATCTATACAAACTCTAAATATAACAGCCTCAGGCTCACAAATCTATTCAAACTCTAAATATAACAGCCTCAGGCTCACAAATCTATTCAAACTCTAAATATAACAGCCTCAGGCTCACAGATCTATACTACTATCACAAGTAAAAACTCAAATCCAAGAGGAAGGGAAACTTTTACCTTTTGGAAAAGCCCAAGCCCTTTTCTTCCACTTCCTTTCACAAACTCGTCCACCATTGCTTCCACAAGTTCACCAACACCCTTTTTCTTCCTTGCCGCGCTCAGCGGTCCCTAAGGCGGGTTTCTCAAAACCTAGAGAGAAGGAGAGGGGTTTTCTCTTGGGAGGGTTTGAAATGAAATGGCCAAGTCTTTCAAGACTTGGCCCTAAAGTAAACTTATCATTTGGTCAAAGGATGGGAGGACACTTGTCACCCTCCCATAGGCTCATATAAAAATATCACGATTTTCTCCTTTACCCATGAAAATCCGCCGGCCTTGCGCCCGCCGCGCCAGCGCTAACACTTTCGAAAATAATTGCACGCAGCGTCACGGCGGCCTGCGTCCGGCCAAGGCCAACACCGCAGACCCTGACCACCGGTCTGATGTGCGCGCGGCCGTGGCCGCTGCACCTGAGCAGCTGCTGCGCTGCTGCGCGCAAACTTGAAACTTCCATAACTTTTGACTCGATGTCAATCGACGGCGAGCGGTTGGTTGCGTTGGGACCTAGATTCAATGACTACACACTAGGCCTTTTAAACACCTTACAATCCTTAACAACTGGGGTCCAATACTCAAAGGTAAACTCAAAATCCTTCCAACACATGTTTGCAACTTATCTATCCTCTAGAATTTACTGGTGTAACATTCTTCCTTAGAAACATTCGTCGAATGTTCCTTCTAAGTCTTGAGAACATGCGCGGTATAGTCTTCACTACTATACCTACAAAACTCATTTATGCCTCTCATGGCCATAATATAGAAATCACGCATCTCCAAATTCCAATAACGGAAATCACCTCTGCGTGCAAACATCACTATTTTCTCCTCCTTGGTCTAAAGGATACTCTCGCTTACTCGGCGTACCTTCCTGTACACTCACACCTCTCTAGTACACGTTCACAATTCGATCCACTCGCTGCTTTCTACCACCTCGAGTCACTACCTCCAACTCGTCCATCTTACTAATCCACGTCATGGAAGCTACCACTTCCATCGCAAACTACCCGTGGAATCATCACACAAACTCCATGTATACCATACACTCAGACAAGGATTAACGATGAAAGGCTTCTACCCAAGACGGCCTTACATCTAAGGTCTCAACTGTTATAAATTCTAAGGTTCAAAATTTTTCTCATCCCCAAACTTACCCTCTTTATTAACCATGCTTCCAAAACACATTATATATACACACAAAGCTACCCGAACATAGCACTCGACACATCACCACAACATCAATGCATACAATACTCAGAGGGTTAAGAACGTGCACTGTAACTATTGCTTCACTTCCTTCTTGTCGCTCTACTCATGTTCTTTCCGACGACGCACAAAGGAGGAGGTGAATCGCCCATCGATCCCGAAGCGAATCTCAACCTCCGCGCTATCTCTGGTGGGACAATTCCTTGCAAAATGGCCGGTGGCCGCGTGTAAAAGCAGATTCCCCTATTAGCACGACACTCCATCGTGGAGCCTACCACAATAGTCACAACGAGGTAAGGGTGGTCCCATCCGACTAACATCCCCGATCCCCAAAACTCGAAACCTTGGAGCCCGACCGCTTCCCGGTTTTCGAGCGTCCGACGATCGAGGTGGAGCACTCCGTCGGGCGGAGGCGCATAACTAACTCTTGCCGCCTGCCCGAAGGTCACCAAAGGACCTGCCGCCTTGGCCTACTCTGCTGATCTTGGTCATTCCGTCGACTCCTCGTGCCTCGCATCCAAGTGCGTGAGCTGCGTGCGGCAATGTCCATGCGGTGAAGAGCTACTCGAGCAACTCTCGCCAAATAGTCATCAAGCCTCGTGACATAGCGGTGCACTCGTCCTCCATGTCGGCTACTAACGCGGGCGTCGAGCTAGTGAGTTAAACTCCACGTTGTACTCTGAACCGTGCGCCGTTCGCCTCAACATCAAAAATCGCCGGCCGAGTCCTCATCCGCGAGGCAAGAAATGTGCAAATGCCTCGAGAACTCGTCCCCATTCGGAAGTGCATGCCCTCCCGACAGCTCACGAATCAAACGATCATTGCGGTATCACGCGGCCGATGCGAACCTAGGACCACCGACTCGGTCTCCGATGCCTTGATCACTCGCGATCAGAATCGTCGGATGAACTCCTGCGGATCATCCTCGTGCCTCGACCGTAGAACTCGCGGGCCACAACTCGAAAAGTCCCGCACCTCAAACTATCCGATCTCGGGTGAACCATCGGTGCTCTTTGAACTGCGTCGGCCCATATCTCGTGTCGCCACAACGGCCAATAATCGGGCGACTCGCGTAACCCGTCTCTCGCTCCGGGCCATCGGATGGAGGCTCGTCTTGTGGTCTGTAGAGATCGCCGCCGCTTACTCGCAGCTCCTCACGCTTTGCCTTGCCCGGGCCTGGTTGCCTTCGCGGAGGCATAATCGGTAAAACGAAACACGTCGGAGGGTCCAACTTACAACACGACTCTAAGGCACGATCTCGGAATGAGAAGAATAGAAACTAATCCTAAATGTCCAGCCTCCTCGATTATAGATGTGGTGCACAACACATCGATAATCAAGACTCTACTTAGACGGTGCGTAGACACTTTCCGAGGACTAATCGCTCTCGATACCATACTCGCCACGACCAAACCGGCTCGCGATCGTGCCTTACCCGCACCCAAGTAGTCAAACAACATCGAGAAAATCACGGAAATTAAAACTCATACATGATAACCAATGAAAAGAGAAAGCAGGCTAACAAATGGTTACCTTTTCAAAATAACTAACACTGAGCAGCCACAATCCACCTTACATCATTTACAGACCTCTAAGAATTTTTATAACATCTTTGTGGACGGGGCCGCCATACCACGAATGTACAAAAGTTCTACAACTTGAGAGGCCGTGCCAAGTGACAAAGTCTCCGAAGGAATGGAGCTTTCGAGAACCGAACAACGATCAAAGTGCGGATCAACAAGCGATGTATCTCAACTGCGGCGTGACGCGGCGAAGAAGTCGGTACAACAGTGCAGTATGCAAAGCGTAAAAATCGTAAATGAAATCATAATAGTCTATAAGGAAAGCGGAGACATGTATGATAACGAACTACGATGCACCACGTATATCTGATTCATCAAATCAAACCCATCAAGTCGGGGACTCACGCCGAAAGATCATTACTCAAAGTGGGCGCATACTGGGCTACCCAACGTGTCGGTATGTCCAACCAATAACAAGATAATACTCATCGTGGACGCGTACTCGTGGGCTACCCAACGGGTCGGTATGTCCAAACAATTACCCGAATAATACTCATCATGGACGCATACTGTGGGCTACCCAACGTGTCGGTATGTCCAAACAAATACCGGATAATACTCAGTGGGCCGCATACTGCGTGGGCTACCCAACGTGTCGGTATGTCAAACAAATACCCAGATAATACTCGCGGGCGCATACTCGTGGGCTACCCAACGTGTCGGTATGTCCAAACCGGTTTACAAGATAACACTCACAATAGAAGCGTACGTGGGCTACCCAACGTGTCGATATGTCCCAAAGGATCAATATAGTGGAAGCATACCGTGGCTACCCAACGTGTCGATATGTCCATCATACCACCCGATATCCGGCCCTCGTCGAGACTCGGTAGCACAAAGTCAAACACTTGCACAACAACAAAACTATCACCACAAGCACAAGTTACACACAACTCAAAGTACCTTCGTTTAAGTCAACAAACGGGTTCCAACCCCAAAATACTACATTCTTTCCTACCTTCAAAGACCTCTCTTTACGTAAAAACCATACGATACTATCACACATAGTATCACACATTCATGTTTAAAACACGTCTTCAAACACAATTAACATAACGTCAAGTATACTTTTAAAAGTCAAGTAATTAACTCCTTTAAGGTCAAGTATTCCTACCTTTTAAAACCAAGTCATTTACTTTTCCCAGAAAAGTTCGATATTTGAAACAAGTGATTTATACTTTCAAACTCAAGTTACTTCTCTTTTCCAAAATCCAAGACATTATCCTTTACAATCCATTAAATTCATTCTTTGGAATTTTAAGAAAAGTCAGAACTTGTTATCCATGATTCTCATTTAAGCAGCCATGATCTAGGAAATGTAATATCATTTTGTCTTATCTTAGTTTCTATGCAGATGGAGGTTTCTACTGGTTTTAATATAATCAATTAGTCGAAACCATTTCCTTTATTAGCGCTGCAGTGGTGTGTTCGATACTTGTTCCCACTTTCGAAATCCATTTCACATTCTTATGCCGTTATACCTAACTTTACATAAAGCTAGTATAACTCTTAAGTTTTCAAAAACCAAGTATTACTCATTACTCACGAATGAGGTTTTACAACTTTTGAATACATTACAAAACTTTCACAATTCTAAGTTAAGTCTCTTATCTTACAAGATCAAGTCTCTTAACTTCTACTAATCAACAACCGTTCTTTTATTCACATAAAGTTGTTATAACTAACTTCCCATAAAGCCGTTATAACCCCTTTATGTTTTAAACCAACCAATTACCACATAAACATTTATGAGACCAAGAGGACTCATTCTTTAAGCAGAGTGCCCATTACTAACGGATAAGACTTACTACTCTTACACATAATGAAGCCCTTTACACTTCATAACAAGTCAAGACACAATTTGGAAAATCAATTTCCTTTAACACACGCGTCCAACCGCACTATATATTTCACAAATAGTCACTTTGAAGAGGATAGGAAGAATCACATACCTCGCGACGATTGTCGACACTAAGCAAAATGCTCCTCAAGACTATCTCCTTAAGAAGAATAGGCTACACGTAGTACTTCAATCTATAAGGGCCATAAAGCGTCTATCAAACTCTAGTTTGAGCGTAGAGTAAACTAAGTACAAGGCCCCCTACATTCTACGAAATTGGACAGAACTTCCTTTGTTTCTATTAACTTGCCACCTTTCACAAGGCCGAAATCAACAAGGCTACAAGATCCAAATCTAAGCCAACTTAACTATAATGACCTCGGGCTCACAAATCTATACAAACTCTAAATATAATGACCTCGGGCTCACAAATCTATTCAAACTCTAAATATAACATGACCTCGGGCTCACAAATCTATTCAAACTCTAAATATAATGACCTCGGGCTCACGGATCTATACTACTATCACAAGTAAAAACTCAAATCCAAGAGGAAGGAAACTTTTACCTTTTGGAAAAGCCCACAAGCCCTTTTCTTCCACTTCCTTTCCACAAACTCAGGCTTCGTCCACCAAGCTTCCACAAGTTCACCAACACCCTTTTTCTTCCTTGCCGCTCAGCGGTCCCCTAAGGCGGGTTTCTCAAAACCTAGAGAGAAGGGAGAGGGTTTTCTCTTGGGAGGTTTGAAATGAAATGGCCAAGTCTTTCAAGACTTGGCCCTAAATAGGCTTCTATCATTTGGTCAAAGGATGGGAGGACACTTGTCACCTCCCATAGGCTCCTTATAAAAATATCCACTGATTTTTCTCCTTTACCCGAAAATCCGCCTGGCGCCGCGGCCGCCACGGCCAGCTAACACTTCGAAAATAATTGCCGCAGCGTCGGGCGCGGCCTGCATCCGGCGCGGCGCCAACACCGCAGACCCTCGGTACAATCGCGCGCGTCCGGCGTCGCTGGCCACTGCGCCAGCAGCTGCGCTGCTGCGCACCAAACTTGAAACTTCCATAACTTTTGACTCCGATGTCCAATCGACGAACGGTTGGTTGCGTTGGGACCTAGATTCAACGGACTACACACTAGGCCTTTTAAACACCTTACAATCCTTAACAACTGGGGTCCAATACTCAAAGGTAAACTCAAAATCCTTCCAACACATGTTTGCCAACTTATCTATCCTCTAGAATTTACGGGGTGTAACACATCTGTTGGAAATTTTCCAACAGATGAGATACCTGCTGCAACAAGTTACCCATCTGTTAGAAAATGTCCAACAGATGATAAACCTGCTGCAACAAGTTGATAATCTGTTGGACAATTTCCAACAGATGAGATATATGTTGCAACATATTATTAATCTTGCAACAACTGATTACTTGTTGCAACTTATTATTAATCTGTTGCAACATATTATTAATTTATTGCAACAAGTAATCAGTTGTTGCAACATATTCTTTTTCCCTTTTTACTTTAAATGTTGCACTAACCAATTAAAACTGTTTTTTTATCTCATGTGTGTAGATAAAATGGATCCAGTTAAAAGAAAATGAGAGAAACCAACTGAGTGAGAAAGTAGTAAAAGAGCTAAGGTGCAAACACCATTAGATAAACTTGTGACTGCTATTTGTGAATTAACATACGAGGAAATAGTTAGTGAAACTGGGGCTTCAGAAAGAGAGGAAACCCACGACACATTTGTTGGGCATGAAGAATCTGCTGAAGGAGATGAAGAAAATGAAGAAAATGTTGAAGGAAATGAAGAAGAAGTAAGTGAAGATGAAGGAGATGAAGGAGATGAAGAAGAAGGAGATGAAGGGGATATTGGAGCTGAAGGAGGTGAATAAGATGCAGAAACTGAAAATGGCAATGAAGAAGAAGAAGAAGAATCAACAGATCAGACCTTGGTCGAGTTAAGAAGAAAAAGGAAACATAATGTGGATGTCAATCTTGTTGAGTCTTCTAGTATTGTCATAGATCCCAATAGACCTTCGATTGAGGAGGTCGTTAAGAGTTTCAGCATTGAAAAGTACGGCGTGACGATGCCGCTGAATGAAAATAAGGATTTGTCCGGTGATTTTGTGGTTAGATCAACCATGGCAAAGGGCTTTGACACCTTTAGGGGCGTTCTCCGGCAGCAGGGGTTGGAGAATTTCTTTAAGGCTAGCTGTTTTGGGTTCTATTTAGATTTGCCTGAAGATACCGGTGTCCGATTTCAAATGACAATGGTTTCTGAGCTTTTGAAGCGTAAGATTATTTGTAATAGAAAGGATGAGATTTGGATCAATTACTGTGGCATGCCGGTTTGCTTTGGCATGAGGAGTTTGCCATAGTTACCGGATTGAGATGTTATCCTTGTGAGCCTCTTCCTACTGTTGTATTAACCAAGCCAGCCCAGACGCCCAAGGCAGCCAAGAAAGCAAAGGGTTCCAAAGCTAAGAATGATGTCTCTTTGATAAACTTAGTGGGAAAGAGATACATTCAAAAGAAATTGTTGGAAGACTTGGAGTCCACAACTTTCTCAAAAAAGCACAAGGACGCACTGTGCTTAGTTTGGTTTGTGCACAGTGTTCTCTGGGCAAAGGACGTAAACAACAACATACCGTTTGGATTGATTAAACTTGTTGAGGACTATGATGCCTTCAACAACTATGCCTGGGGTTTTCAAAGCTTTAGCTTAACTGTTGAATATTTTATGAAGGATTTGAAGCCAACAGGGAAGAAACAAAACCTATATGGCTTCCCTTGGGCTTTCATGGTAAAGTTTCTTTAATGTTTTACCATTTTTTTTATTTATTTCAATCAATATTTTGATTTTTGATGGCATCTTTTTTCTAGGCTTGGGCATTTGAAGCCATTCCTCACCTCAGGCATCAAGTTAAGGAGTACTCCAAAGAAGTTACCTATCCAAGAATTTTTCGATGACTCACTGCCATGAATAACACAAAATTGTAGCTGGTATCTCATCTGTTGAAGATGTCCAACAGATAAACCTGATGCAACAAGTTACCCATTTGTTGGAAATTTTCCAACAGATGAGATACCTGCTGCAACAAGTTACTCATCTGTTGGAAAATATCCAACATATTATAAACCTGCTGCAACAAATTGACAATCTGTTAGACAATTTCCAACAAATGAGATACCTGCTGCAACAAGTTACCCATCTGTTGGAAAATGTCTAACAGATGATCAACCTGCTGCAACAAGTTGACAATCTGTTAGACAATTTCCAACAGATGAGATACCTCCTGCAACAAGTTACCCATCTGTTGGAAATTTTCCAACAGATGAGATACCTGCTGCAACAAGTTACCCATCTGTTGGAAATTTTCCAATGATGAGATACCTGCTGCAACAAGTTACCCAATTTTCCAACAGATGATAAACCTGCTGCAACAAGTTGACAATCTGTTGGACAATTTTCAACAGATGAGATACATCCTACAATAAGTTACCCATCTGTTGGACAATTTCCAACAGATGAGATATTTGCTGCAATAAGTTACCCATCTATTGGAAATTTTCCAACGATGAGATACATGCTGCAACAAGTTATCCAATTTTCCAACAGATGATAAACCTGTTGCATTAAGTTGACAATCTGTTGGATAATTTCTAACAGATGAGATACCTGCTGCAACAAGTTACCCATCTGTTGAACAATTTCCAACAGATGAGATACCTGCTGCAACAAGTTACCCATCTGTTGGAAAATGTCCAACAGATGATAAACCCGTTGCAACAAGTTGAGAATCTGTTGGACAATTTCCAACATATGAGATACCTCCTGCAACAAGTTACCCATCTGTTGGAAAATGTTCAACAGATGATAAAACTGCTGCAACAAGTTGACAATCTGTTGGACAATTTCCAACAGATGAGATACCTCATGCAATAAGTTACCCATATGTTGGAAATTTTCCAACCGATGAGATACCTGCTGCAACAAGTTACTCATCTGTTGGACAATTTCCAACAGATGAGATACCTGCTGCAACAAGTTACCCATCTGTTGGAAATTTTCAAACATATGAGATACCTACTGCAATAAGTTACCCATCTGTTGGAAATTTTCCAACGATGAGATACCTGCTACAACAAGTTACTCAATTTTCCAATAGATGATAAACCTGCTACAATAAGTTGATAATCTGTTGGAAAATGTCCAACAGATGATAAACCTGCTACAACAAATTGACAATTTGTTGGACAATTTCCAACAGATGTGATACCTGCTGCAATAAGTTACACATCTATTGGAAATTTTCCAACAGATGAGATACCTGCTGCAACAAATTATCCATCTGTTGGAAATTTTCCAACAAATGAGATACCTGCTGCAACAAGTTACACATCTGTTGGAAATTTTCCAATGATGAGATACCTGCTGCAACAAGTTACCCAATTTTCCAACAGATGATAAACTTGCTGCAACAAGTTGACAATTTCCAACAGATGAGATACCTGCTGCAACAAGTTACCCATCTGTTGGAAATTTTTCAACGATGAGATACCTGCTGCAATAAGTTACCCAATTTTCCAACAGATGATAAACCTGTTGTAACAAGTTGACAATCTGTTGGACAATTTCCAACAGATGAGATACCTGCTGCAACAAGTTACCTATCTGTTGGAATTCCAACAGATGAGATACCTGCTGCAACAAGTTACCCATCTGTTGGAATTCCAACAGATGAGATACCTGCTGCAACAAGTTACTCATCTATTGGAAATTTTCCAACATATGGGATACCTGGTGCAACAAGTTACCCATCTGTTGGAAATTTTCCAACAGATGAGATACCTGCTGCAACAAGTTACCCATATGTTGGAAATTTTCTAACAGATGAGATACCTGCTGCAACAAGTTACTCATCTGTTGGAAATTTTCCAACATATGGGATACCTGGTGCAACAAGTTACCCATCTGTTGGAAATTTTCCAACAGATGAGATACCTGCTGCAACAAGTTACCCATATGTTGGAAATTTTCTAACAGATGAGATATCTGCTGCAACAAGTTACACATCTGTTGGAAATTTTCCAATGATGAGATACCTGCTGCAACAAGTTACCCAATTTTCCAACAGATGATAAACTTGCTGCAACAAGTTGACAATTTCCAACAGATGAGATACCTGTTGCAACAAGTTACCCATCTGTTGGAAATTTTTCAACGATGAGATACCTGCTGCAATAAGTTACCCAATTTTCCAACAGATGATAAACCTGTTGTAACAAGTTGACAATCTGTTGGACAATTTCCAACAGATGAGATACCTGCTGCAACAAGTTACCCATCTGTTGGAATTCCAACAGATGAGATACCTGCTGCAACAAGTTACCCATCTGTTGGAATTCCAACAGATGAGATACCTGCTGCAACAAGTTACTCATCTATTGGAAATTTTCCAACATATGGGATACCTGGTGCAACAAGTTACCCATCTGTTGGAAATTTTCAACAGATGAGATACCTGCTGCAACAAGTTACCCATATGTTGGAAATTTTCTAACAGATGAGATACTGCGCAAGTTACTCATCCATTTGGACATTTTCCAACATATGGGATACCTGGTGCAACAAGTTACCCATCTGTTGGAAATTTTCAACAGATGAGATACCTGCTGCAACAAGTTACCCATATGTTGGAAATTTTCTAACAGATGAGATATCTGCTGCAACAAGTTACCCATCTGTTGAACATTTCCGAATAGATGTGTAACCTTTTGCAACAACCTGATAAATTATTTTAAATAGGTTTTGCTTTTTATGATTTAGCACCATTATGATATATCTATTTTTTTATTGTTGGTTGTGAACCCATGGCTTGTCCCAACAATAAGAGAGTTGGAGATGTCATGCCTTGTCACCTTTGTGCCCATAGAATATGTGTCTGACAGATTGATTGATGAGTTCAAAGGGGAATTGGCTGGAGTGACAGTCATCACTAAAGTTGATGATGTTGTAACTGGTGGTGGTGGTCATGTTGTTGTTGGTGTTGTTGTGATGTTGTTGTTTATGATGGTAGTGTTGATGTTGTTGGTGGTGTTGTTCAGCATGTTGATGTTGTTGTTGTTGGTGGTGGTGTTGGTGATGATGTCCCAGCAAGTATTGCTGGAGAAAAATTAAGAGATGATGATGCGAATATTGGTGGATTTACTTCAGTTCCTGGATTGGGTTATTTTTCTGGGTTTGGTGGTAATTTTAGTGGTGGTGGATTGAGTGGTAGAAGATCTGTTGATGTTGGTGTCGGTACTTCTAAGGTGCCCTCATGTTCTTGTGAGTGCACCACTTGCAAAGACAAAATGGATAATTTGATTAGAAAGGTGGAGGAATTGGCGCAGGCCCAAGAAGCCATAAATACTTCTATACAGAGGTTGATATCCAGGAGAGGTATCAAACCATCAAAGAATCTTTCCTCACCTTATACTCATGTTCATGCTCGGAGAAGGGGCAAAGCAATTGCCAAGGCACTTGCATCAGTTAGATCAAGAAGATCTGTTGCTACTCCCAGTAAGTCAATTGAGACTCCTCTTCTTGATGTTGGGCCAAAAGTGCTAAAGAAGGTGGATATTTTCAAGCCTGTATATGCCCAAAGAAAGAAAAAGGTTGAGACTGCAATCAAGTCCAAAAAGAGTGGAAAAACCTTGTACTCAATGCATGAATTTGGAGCAGCAAACTTCAAGGCTCTGACAAGCATGAAAGTTTGGTGGGAGGTGTCACGACCCGACTTCGGGCGATCGTGCCCTACACAGGCACCCGCATACGTATACATCGTAGATAATCACGAACATACATGAAACTTATAAAATAAATCAACAGAAATAAAATCAACAAATTTGTCGATAAGGCTACCTTCCTGGATATATAAATACATAACCGAAGCAGTTGCCTCCTTTCCTTTACAAACTGACCCACAATATGTGACTACAGACCTCTAAGAGTTTTAACATAACAACTGTGGTGGGACAAGGCCCTGCCGTACCCTTGAATATACCTAGCCATAATGACAAGCTCCGGAATATTGGAGTCATCTCAAAATGCTGAACCAGGATCCTAAGCTCGCAGATCCACAACTGTGTACCTAAACCTACGGACATGAACGCAGCCCCCCGAAGGGGGTCAGTACACAGGTACCGAATATGGAACGGAAATAAGGTACAGTAAACAGATCATAATTGTACAAAAGAATGACATGACAAGTATAAAAAGTAAATACCAGATCCTACCATGCCATTACACCTCATGAACTTAATCGTACATAATTATCCTTTCCCATTTTTCAATAAGAGTTATAGTCAAATTCTTACGTACATACTTAGGAGAAATCATTAAGTTCATAACCATATAACTTACTTATCTTGCATAACATAATCCGGCCCTTTCTGGAGGGACGCCTATACTGCCCGACCCATTCTGGGACGCGATAAAGTCACATAAGTCTGCCCATAAAGGTATACTGCCCGACCCAATCTGGGACGCGATAAAGTCACATAAATCTGTTCATAAAGGTATACTGCATAAAAATAGGAAGTTTATGACCAACTTAGGGCCATCTGCCCATAGTATCATTTGACAATCCTACTCCTGGGACTATTTCACCCGCAAGGGTCTTGTGGACCCGCATAGGACAATTTGTCCCGCATAGGACTATTTCACCCGCACAGGACTATTTCACCTGCTTAGGCCCTACGGGCCCGCAATGAGCATAAACGTCATGCTCGCATCATGGGTAGCAAATCCATGGAGATGTATAATGTCTTGGAGGTTTACCCCATAATTATACTCAGAAGGTGTATAACGTCTTGGGGGTTTACCCCGCATTTATACTCAGGAGGTGTATAACGTCTTGGGGGTTTACCCCACATTTTTATTCATGAGGTGTATAACATCTTGGGGGTTTACCCCGCATTTATACTCAGGAGGTGTATAACGTCTTGGGGGTTTACCCCGTATTTATACGCATAATACTAGCACCAAAGGCTATCATACATAACATAAGCACCACCGGCTTATCATACATAACATAAGCGCTACCGGCTTATCAAACATAACATAAGCGTTACCGGCTTATCATACATAACATAAGCACTACCGGCTGATCATACATAACATAAGCAAGTTAAGAAATCCCCTAACTTCTTATTAGCCTTATTTATATACACCCCCATATTAGTTTACTTAAGGCACTAACATGTCATTATAAAATCCGGGAATTTAACCCAAAGTACTACGTACTTCTTTTCTTTTAAAAATAACTCTTTTTCATATAAACTTCCAAGATACTAATAACCGTAGTATCAAGTCATATCTACTTTTCAATACAAGTCACAATAGCTTTTAGAAATACATTTATAGGCTTCTAAATCAAGTGACTTCTTTCTTTAAAACCTTAAGCAATTGGTGCCTTCAAAATCCATTTGCCTTTCTTTATTTTAAGTCATTTATCATTATTTACATTACTAGAGTAAACCACTCTTTCATCTTTCCATAAAGCTATTATAACCAACTTCCCATAAAGTCGTTATACTAACTTTATACTTTAGGCAAATACATTCTTTTTATAACCAAGAGACTTATACTTTCGAAAACCAAGTATCGTATACTTTCAAAATACTTCAAGTCTCTTATCTTTTAGAAATCAAGTTTCTTACTTTAGAAATCAAGTCTTCTTATCTTTAGAATGTCAAGAAAATCAATACTTTCCAAATCAAGTATTCTATACTTTTAAATCAAGTCATTTCTTCCTTTAAGAATCAAGTCCTATAACTTGAAAAATAAAGTCTCTTAACCTTTTAAGAATTTAAGGTTCATAGTCTTAAAACTTCATAACGTAAACTCTTTAAATTAAGTAACATATACTTTTGTGCGTTGTGAATAGGTTATACTTGTTTATAACGATCTTATTAAAGCAGCCATGATCTAGAAAATGTAATACCATTTTGTCTTATCTTAGCTTCTATGCAGATGGAGGATTCTACTCATTTTAATTTAATTGATTGTCGATACATTTTCTTTTATTAACGTTGCAATGGCTTGTTCGATACTTATTCTCATTCGTGCAGTAAATTAGCAAAGTCATCTCGACTCCAAATACTTCCTAACGACTCTTACCAACATCCCCCATAAGACTTGGTAAGAACTTAGGATAACTTAGACATAACCTTTACATAGCGTAAATCAACATACATACCCCTTAACTTCTAAGAGTAGAAGGAAACATGAAATAATACCACATGTATATTCTATACATAGAATAATGCCAAAAGAAGGAAGAGGTTCACATACCTCGCGACGATTATCGACAAGTAGCAAAATGCTCCAAAGTACTTCAACCTTGATAGTTATTTCATCCCTTAAGTAGAATACGCTATACGTAGTACTTCAACCTATAATGGCCATAATACGTCTATTAACCTCTAGCTTCAAACGTAGAATATTATAAGTGAAAAGTCACCAAATTCTACGGAAAATAGGACATCACTTCCTTTGTTTCTACATACTTTTCCACCTTTTTCAAGGTCCGAAAATCAATAACCAAGCGCCACATTTAAGGCCCAACAATTCAGCAAATACAAAGAGGATTATACGCCTTAACATGACGTGTAAAATTCTGCCCCACAATTAATATAAAACTGTCCAACAAGTTGAGCCATTCTCGGCTTCCATCCATATCAACAACAATGTCAATTTTTCCGTTCAATTCCTTTAATCCAAGTTGTTATTCCAATATGTTATATACATAATAACCATTACAACAACTATAAATCCTTTCTTCCTTAACATGCGACGATTGTAACTACCGTCCAAATTAATTACAACATTAATGGCTAACTTGTCCATTTTTCGGTTTTAACATGTCGACATGATCCAAATCTTTTCAAACTTCAATATATATACCACATGCTCATTTCTTAACTACTATAACATGTAATCTTCAATTACAATAAGAGGATGAAGATTTTACCTCAATAAGCCCTAATAATGTCCAAGCGTAAAAGTCGATCCTTAGCAACTTTTAGCTCCTCATCTTATGTTCCAATCCGCTCCAAGCACTCCTTAGAATCTCATGAAGAACTCCTCTTCAAGTTCCATCTTCAAAGTTGAAGAACACCTTAGGGTTTCGCCTTGCTACTAACGTAAAAACGTCGTTTTTCGGAGATCTTTCTATTGAGATATCCATACAATACCCCTAGGGACCTTGGGTTAAAGTCTTGTGGCTAAATAACCACAAACGAAAATATTTTCTTGTTCTTAGAGGGCAAACCTGAGAGCCTCTAACCTTGCACAAGGCTTCTCCAATTTTTTCTAAGTGTTGGAAGACTTGTCTTGCTACTAGTGTGCTTATATAACACATTGGAGGGTCTAGATTATAACACTTGTTAGGTTTGGATGGAAGAGATCAAGCCAAGTGGCTCTTGACTTAGTCAATTATCTCAAGCTCTTAGCTTGCAAGACTTTGTCATCTATACTTTGGTCAAATGACCATTTTACCCTTGGACTAATTCGTGCAAGACCATGTGGGGGGGTGACACGTGTCTCCCTCCCATTCGTCCATAAAATTTTGTAACCCCCGTGGGCCCCACAAAACGTAAAATTTATCGGGTGGGCCCTACGTGACCAAATCCGTAACAATAAATTTTCATAATGATAATACATTCCATAATCCTCAAATAATGCATTTAAGAATCTAATTCTCACCAACGAACATTTTTCCTTTCCGACATTCGGAAGATATTTCCGTCGGAAAAACAATTCTTTCTTTCGTACCAATTTTCAAGTCTTGTGTTCTCGCGTCTATTCTCTTATTAATGTCCTGGAATTACGGGGTGTAACAGGAGGATTGGGTAAGTTTCAACACTTGTATTTATCTATCTAATTCAGTATGTTGTTGCAACAAGTAGATAATATTTTGCAACAAGTTAATTAGCTGTTGCAACAAGTAGATAATTTGTTGTATCTGTTGCACCAAGTTACTAACTGTTTTACTACTTTTACTTTAGTATGTAGATGAAGTCTTGCTTCTAATGCGTATGAGGCAATTCAATTTCCCTGAGTACTATGATTCCACTGACATAATCATGGACCTCAACTTTTACAACAACATGTCCAAGAGGTACGCAGCATTGACAAAAGAGAGTATAGTTTCAAATGTCATGCCTCTGATGGTTAGACTTGCTGAATTCAAGTGGGATAATGATATACTCGATTATTGTAGGGGTGTCAGACCCTACCCGGGAGGCTGCTTGTGGGCTGGTGCAAAGAGGATTTTAACGGTGATGAAATATTAATGTCACATTTTGTCACTCTCGAGTTCATGATTGAAGAGAGAGTGGTAAATGTGTATGACTGCAACACTCCTATCTACGAAGAATGTGATTTCTTTTGTTTCATGGAGCCGGTAATGGAATTGTGGCCCAAGTTATTGCAACAGAGTGGAATGTTCGCACACTTGCCTGCAAAGTTACTGAATGAATCGTGGGAATTCAATAGGCTACAAAATCTCCCCCGTAATGTCACTGGTAGTGCATGTGGTTCGTGGTCAATTGCTTTTATGGAGGCTTTGCTTACTGGCACAACTGTGACAAAACCCGAAAGCCTAATCAGCGACAACTCTGTAGGGAGGATGCAATGAAGATGGGCATTAGGTGTCATTGAAAAGGTGTTGGAGCCCTAAGATGGGTTGATAAACAATTCATTAATTTTGCATTTTTTGGCATGTTGAATAATTTAAATATATATTAGGAGTTTTTATGACATTATGTAATTTAAGTATATATTAGGTGTTCAGTTATTGCAACAAGATGTAAATTTATTGCAACAGATGGTTAAGTTATTGCAACATATGGGTTAGTTGTTGCGATAAATCTAACAGTTGTTGAAGAAGTTGCAACAACTGAACCATCTGTTGCAACAGATCACAAACTTGTTGCAACAACTGACTCATCTGTTGCAACAGATTCTAACTACCAAACACACCCTGAGTGTCATCTAAATCAAGAAATTAAATACTAATATATGACTAATAATTAGCTTTATGTGTGGAGTGTCTCACATCAATCACTATATGTCACTATATAGCTTTTTCTGTATGAACTATATATGGAGTGTTTCAGAACAATCACATCTCATATTATTTGACTATTCCAATAATTAATTAGATTTAACAGATGGAAATAACATAATCTGTTGCAACAAAATTATGATTTGTTGCAATAGATGAGTCAGTTGTTGCAACAAATCTTTCAATTATTGAAGAAATTGCAACAACTTACCCATCTGTTACAACAAGTTTGTAATCTGTTGCAACAGATGAGTTAGTTGTTGCAACAAGTTATAATATGTTGCAACAAGTGCATTATCTGTTGTAATGGATAGTAACCTGTTTAATAGCTTCACATTTAGTAAATAATAAGTATTATTGGTTTTCGTTGTTTACACCTAAATATGGGTGAATCAAGTAGTTCTCATCAAATTACACCAACGATCGCTCGATTTGGGAAGTATACGCTTAGTTGATCATTTGTCTTGACTCAGAATACCATCAAATTGGTTAGGAACATTTAGTAAATAATAAGTATCATTGGTTTTCGTTGTTTACACCTAAATATGGGTGAATCAAGTAGTTCTCATCAAATTAAACCAACGATCGCTCGATTTGGGAAGTATACGCTTAGTTGATCATATGTCCTGACTCAGAATACCATCAAATTGGATAGGAACATTTAGTAAACAATAAATATCATTGGTTTTCGTTGTTTACACCTAAATCAAGTAGTTCTCATCAAATTACACCAATGATCGCTCGATTTGGGAAGTATACACTTAGTTGATCATATGTCATGACTCGGAATACCATCAAATTGGTTAGGAACATTTAGTAAACAATAAGTATCATTGGTTTTCGTTATTTACACCTAAATATGGGTGAATCAAGTAGTTCTCATCAAATTATCGATCGCTCGATTTGGGAAGTATACGCTTAGTTGATCATTTATCTTGACTCAGAATACCATCAAATTGGTTAGGAACATTTAGTAAACAATAAGTATCATTGGTTTTCGTTGAGTAGACCTAAATATGGGTGAATCAAGTAGTTCTCATCAAATTACACCAACGATGACTCGATTTGGGAAGTATACGCTTAGTTGGATATTGTACAACAGATTAGTAATTTATAGTGAAACATCTATATTTAACTACAAACACACAACCATCACAAATCTCACTCATAACTTAAACAAAATACACCAAACTATACAACCTCAACAGATGTTTGCAACTATCAAACAAGTACAATAATTTGTTGCAATAAATTACTAATAAGTTGTACAATATCCAACAGATGAGCAACCTGCTGCAATAAATTACCCATATGTTGGAAATTTTCCAACAGATGAGATACCTGCTGCAATAAGTTACCCATCTGTTGGAAATTTTCCAACAGATGAGATACATGTTGTAACAAGTTACCCATCTGTTGGAAATTTTCCAATATATGAGATACATGCTGCAACAAGTTACCCATATGTTGCAATAACTGAACCATCTGTTGCAACAAATTTACATTTTGTTACAACAACTTACTCATCTGTTGGAAAACCAAGTTAAGTTAGTTGTTGCAACAAGTTCGATTAATGATTGGCAAAATCCTTACACAGCTGTTGCAACATAATTTTTACTTGGTGAAAACTGTTCAGAAATTGCAAAACCACAGAACATACATTAGTGATTTGAGCAAGATCAACATATCATTTAAACCAATTTTACTAACAATTTCATAAAATGTCATAAACACAAACAATAGTAATTATTATTACAAGACATTGCAAATTTAACAACTAGGGAATAATTCGATTTGGGCGTATAGTTTTTTTATGGCCACCTGTTTTGCATATGGAGCATTTGTTTTTCCTCGTTGCAAGTGATTCCACGTCTCCTCTGTGTAGTGCCCAATGTATTGCTCGCAACTTCGGGTATAGGAATCGGGTCAGCCCCACTTCCATTATCTGGGATATCCACATCCACCCCATCTAATTCATCATTTAACACATCTTGTTGGTCTTGAGAAAAATTTTGGTTCTCTACCGGGCTTTCAACATCGTACACCCTTAAAATGTGCCTAGTTACATCATTCAAATAAGCACGCAAACGAACCTGATCAGTTATCTTAAATGGCAAGACCCTCTGATTTTCAAAAAAGGTGTGCATGTAAGTGATGGAAAGATCTTTTGGTTCACAAGTTAATTCGCAATAGGTGATGATTAGGTTCACAAAATCATCGAACATAACATCTCTTTGGACAGTCATCGCTATCGTATCTAACGTGTCGCTACACTTCCATCGCCAAATATATCGATTGTTCTTCTCGATCCATTCACCATGGCAATCAGCCCCAATTGTTATTGAGTCCCCCATTAGTGGTGTTCGAGGTACCTGAAGATATTTTATTTAACAAAAAATTGGTCATGAGAGTACATACCAATCTATAACAAGTGGACTACTTGTTGCAAAATGTAATAAAATTATTGCAACAAGTCACTAATCTGTTGGAGTCAGCTTCAGTTTTTTTTGGGTAATGTTTCAGACTATCGAAGATATCCAACAAATAAACCTGCTGCAACAAGTTACCCATTTGTTGGAAAATATCCAACAGATGATAAACCTGCTGCAATAAGTTGACAATCTGTTAGACAATTTCCAACAGATGAGATACCTGCTGCAACAAGTTACCCATCTGTTGGAAAATTCCAACAGATGAGATACCTGCTGCAACAAGTTACCCATCTGTTGGAAAATGTCCAACAGATGATAAACCTGCTGCAACAAATTGACAATTTGTTGGACAATTTCCAACAGATGTGATACCTGCTGCAACAAGTTACACATCTGTTGGAAATTTTCCAACAGATGAGATACCTGCTGCAATAAGTTACCCATCTGTTGGAAATTTTCCAACGATGAGATACATGCTGCAACAAGTTACCCATCTGTTGGAAATTGAGATGCCTGCTGCAACAAGTTCCCATTTATTGGAAAATGTCCAACATATGATAAACTTGATGTAACACGTTGACAATCTGTTGAAGTTGTTGAAGAAGTTGCAACAACTGAACCATCTGTTGCAACAGATCACAAACATGTTGCAACAACTGACTCATCTGTTGCAACAGACAACTAAAGTTGACTCCAACAGATCGTTGAGTTGTTGCAACAAGTGCAACACCTGAGTAAATTTATACCCAGGTAAAAATTTGAAATAAAACAACATTGTTGTACTTACCAAATGAGCGGAAAACACTTATGAAGTAATTGTCAGTGCTACACCAACAAAATCCAGTCAAAAAATTATAAAATCGGGTGGTCATATTTTTTCTTTCTTGAGCAACAATGGCGGACGAAGAAGAAAAAGAAAGCAGAACAATGGAAAGAGTTATGAAGTAATTCCTAGTGCTACACGAATGAAATCCAGTCAAAAAGTTGCAAAATCACGTGGTCTTGTTTTTTTCTTTCTTGAGCAAAATCCAGTCAAGACGAAGAAGAAGAAACGAGCAGCAACATAAGAAGAATTAGCAAGAAGAAGAAGAAACGAAGCAAAAAAGAAGAGCAAAAAATGGTGGAAAAGCGCAGACAAATATAAAATTTGGCGCGTTTTTTTTTGCTATCTAGGGTTTATATGGGTTGGGTCAAAATGTTAAAAATAAAACTTGGGGACAAAGTGTAAAAAATAAATCTTGGGGTCAAAGTGTTAAAAATATAACTTTGGGGTGAGTCAAAACTCTCAAATCACTAATCCAAAGTTTATCACCCCTACTCAATTAAAAAAACTCGAGTTACCCCAACTCAATTTTAAAACTTATTTGTCACCTATAATTAAAAGCCCCGTATAGACAAGGCATCGTTAGCAAATGGGCTGACCCAAAAAAGTCTTTTAACAAATTAGGTATCATTTCGCATACTAGAAAAAGAATCCCTCAATTCCAATTTATCTCGTATAATTTAACTCAAGATGAAATATTTTTAAAAAACTTCTCATATCAAATATGCTATATGCGCGGGCACGAGAGACCAGGACGGATGAGATCTCAGTTGAATTTTAGAAGAGCACCAGCAGGGCAGGCTTGGAGTGGATGACAGAGCTGTTGAAGTCATTTTTAAGACGGTGAGATTGTCCGAAGAATGGAGGTGGAGTACAATGGTTCCTTTGTACAAGAATCCAAAATTGCAATAACTATAGGTAGACATGTCCAAAGCTCAGATCGAGCAGGGTCAGGGTCGGGTTACGTGGTTTTTTTTTCTACTTGTCCGACCCTGACCCCATTTTTTTTTTAATTTCTCGACCCTGGCCCTGACCCTATGGGTCACGGATCGGCCCTGACCCGCTCTACAAAATAAAATAACAGGAAAATTTAGAAGGGTCGGGTCGCGGGACCCGACTTTTAAAAAAAATGAATTTCTAACACTGAAATTGACATTCACACCTATATTACCACGGAATTTGAACGTTGAAATCTATTGTATATCGTGAGATCTCAGCTAAAGAAAATAGGAAATTAGTAATTGATTTGGGGAAAAGTGAAATTGATTGGCAATACAGACGTTTTTTGAGAAATCGGATGCGCCAAACCGCCATCCGGCCCATCTCGGAAAAATACGCAAAACAAAAAAATAGGGTAAAACGGACACCCGAGCGCAAAGTTATGACCATTTAAAGTTGCACCAATTTACAACTACTTTCGCTCCCTATGTCAATGTTTCACATTAAAACATAAAGTCTACATATATTCTTTAAACATGTAAAAAAACTCCAAATATATATATGTATACAATATACCTTCCTCATTAACCCAATAATCAAAACTTGCACATTGGCGGGTCGACGTCGGGTCGGAGGTCGGGTCGGGCCTGGATGGTCAAAAATTCTGACCCTGGCCCAACCATACATAAGATTGAATCCCCGGTTTTTCGGGTCAGATGGTTCATGGGTCAGAAATACACTGATCCTGGCCCTGGCTTTTCGGGACATGTCTAACTATAGGGGTAAAACTGATGAGCCACACTATGAAAGTCTGGTAAAGGGTTGTGGAAATGAAGGTGAGAAGAGGCGAATATATTTCTGAGAAGCAGTTTGGATTCATGTCGGGACGTTCGACTACAGAAGTCATCCATCTTATTAGGAGGTTGGTGGAGTTGTATAGGGAGAGGGAGAGAGACTTACATATGATTTTCATCGACCTCGAGAAGGTATACGATAAAGTCCCTATAGAGATCTCTAGAGGTGTTTGTGACACGACCCGACGGGCTGCGACTAAACGTCCTAATTGGACGTCATTACTGACATGTCATTCTTAATCCAATTAATACCAAGATCTATAGAAATTTCGGCAGCACAACGCTGCTTTTACAACATATCCCCAAATAGGCGAGCCAACAAGGCTGCCTTACACAACTAATCAACAAACAAAACAGGCTAGCCGACTAGGCTGCCACCAAACAACATTATATACACAAAGGAATAGTCAAAATAGGCCAGTCGGCAAGGCTTAACAACAGGAATAACCGGGAACATCCCAACACAGAGTATAACAACATCGCAAGCCAGAACAAGGTACAAACCTCCAACCCACATCTGTCTACAGACCTCTAAGAGTACAATACTGACATATGACGAAACAGGACCCCGTCGTGCCCAAAATATGCATAAGTCTGAAAGATAAAGATCTGTACAAAAATAGATGGCTCCGGAACAAAGGAGTTCTCGGAATTTGGTAGGCATCCTAAATCAAGGTCGCTTAATCGATATCATGTACTGCGGGCATGAGCAGCGACCTCCAGAAAAGGGGTCGATGCGAAATAATGTCGAGTATGAAAGCATGAAATACTGTAAATAAGATCATAACTGTGTCATGTAAGGTAGAGAGTCAACTGTGTCATAAAGAATGAGAGTCATACCAGTACTCATGCATGCTTAGTCAAAAAATCATCAGATATAAGTAAGTGAATAAACTGTTCGGCCCTTTGGTGAGGGACGCAGTGAAATATATTGTCCTGTGTATATGTACTTGCATCACGGATTCCTGTCCGTGAAATCATCATATATATACATAAATTGTCCGGCCCTCTAAGGAGGGACGCGGTGAATCATCCTGAAATATGTGCACGAATCTGCCCGGCCGGGACGCGGTGAAGTGGAAAAATGACTCTTGGCAAGAGTAGATATCATGAGCAATTGTATGCAATCTAAATCATTTCTCGGTTCTCATTAAAATTATTAGATAAACTTCTTACTAGACAATCACATGTACTTCCCATAACTCATATTACTAAGAATTAGATTGTGAAGAAGTCATGTACGTCCGCCGTACATTCACTATGTTCAAGACATATGTCAAGATGAAAAGAATAAGAATTCATGTAATCATGTCAAAAGAAAGAAGGATAGACTCACATACCTTATAGTCGCGCTATCCAACTCACTACTAGAATATGCCTCGTCTAATACTTCAACCTATAATAAGGGGAATACGTACGTCAATTCTATGATTTCTAACGTAAGTTATATTGAATAGCGACTTCCTATTTCTATAGAAATTTGGGCAGCATTTCCTCTGTTTATGTGTGTATCCACAATTTTACCAATAATCCAAATCAACCAACAATTCAAATCCAACCAATAATCACTATCATTTCAATATGTAGTCAAAATTATCTCAACATTCCATTTACGTCGTTAGTGCGCATACCTTCGCTTTGTAAGTATTTCATTTAACAACTTCAATAACCAAGACAACTACTATATTTATTTCTCGTAGTAGTCAATCATTTAGTTACGTTATAATTATTCATGGGAGCAATCTAATCCTCTAACAACATCGTCAATTCAAGAATGTGAATTTAACACTTTTCCCACTTTAATCCTTTCAAGACATGTTTAGACAACCACCTTTATACTTATGCATGTTTGTAGCTTATTTTTAAACACCAAATTCAGCCCGTAATACGTCACTATAACGTTCAACAATTTTCATCAACTTTTCGGCCAACACATATTTCAATTTCAAAGCTTTTCCAAAATTCCTTACTTTTCAATTAAGCCTCCAACACTTCTTATAACAACTATAATTTTAATCATCAGGGTTCCATCCAAATTTTCACATGCAATTAGTCATAACATACCAACACAATTAATCAATTTCAATGTATGCCAAGAATGAGTTCTAATTCGGTTTCGACCTCTAATAATCGCATGCATTGTCCTCTTTCTATTTCTTCTTTAACCTAGATAATTCTCCTAACTATAATATCAATTAATCTATCAAATATCAAATGAAAGGGGTAAATTTTTACCAATTTTCGAGCTCAAAACAGCCCCCTTCGAGCAGCCACTGCTCCCAGCGATTTTGCCCCCTTTTTGTCGACTTTTCGCCGAAATTTTTCTCTTCTTTCAACTCCAAAATAAGATGCAATCCTTCTACAATGTTACCCAACATTTATACATGTTTTCCTTCCACATTTTGTCTCAAAATCCTGAAAATTTGAAGCTAAAAAATCGACAGCAGTGGGGCCGAAACCCACTGCTTTGGGTGTTAAAATTTTGGTTTAGAACTAACCTAGGAAGAGGGATTGAAAAGCCTAAATTTTGCTAAGGAATTGGGACTATTTTCGGCCAGCTTGATGAAGATGAAGAAGTGAGAATGGTGTTTGAAAATGGAGTGAAATGTGAAGGGTATACTAAGTCTTGTAGGCAAATAACAAATCTGAAAATGACAATTAATGTGTACACTTTGGTCCCTAATTTTCTTTTAAAATCAATCTCTCAACTTATCAAAATAAATCTTAAACTCTACTTCTTTAAAATCTTGAAAATTCCATAAGCCCTCGTAATCCGTAACTAATCCATAATAAAAAATACAACCAACATTTTGAATTTCCACTGTTACTTTCGTCGTAACCAAAATTATTCCTTAATAACGTATGTAAATATATTTTATAACCACCTTTGAATCTTATTTCCTTAATGATGTTCTTAATTATCGTCTTAAACTTACGAGGTGTAACAGTTTGGAGGCTAAAGGTGTACATGTGGCGTACACTAGGGAAATCAAGGATATGTATGATGGAGCCAAGACTAGAGTACAGACGGTGAAAGAGACTCAGAACACTTTTCTGTGATGATGGGGCTGAACCAAGGATCAACTCTTAGCCCATTTTTATTTGTCTTGGTAAAATAAAATGACGAAATGAATGCAGTTTAGGTCATATGCAATTACTACCTAAGTCATATGCAAAAATTGAGGGATTGCTTTTCTTTTCCCGAAACCAAACAAATCAAGGAAGCAAATAGTGTGAAGAGAAAAATAGAGAGATTTCGAAGACACTGGTTCAACTGATAGGGCAAAACGACTTACAAATGTTGGAGTTGTGCGTCTCAAAAAGCACGGTAACTGTTACGAAATCACTTGTTATAAGAATAAGGTCCTCTTATGGCATTCTAGCGTGTAAGTTATTCTATTTTTATCAAATACTAGTAAAAATTGTATATATTAGACTAGTGTAAAAAGTAGAATCTTAATTGTTGGATAGTAGACAGATTAAGGGTGTGTTTCGTACGACTGGAAAATATGTGGCTTTCTTACTCGTTTTCTTGTGTTTGGTATGATCCCAGAAAATATTGTATTAAAAATATTTGTATCTGATGGTGTGGCCTAGTGGTCAATGAATTGTGTTGAGTACGTGTTGTTGCTGGTCGGAGGTGGCAGGTATTTCGTGTAATTAGTCGAGATGCGCACAAGCTGACCTAGACATCGGGGTTATAAAAGAAAGTATTTGTATCTAATCTAGACAAACACTGTAGAGGTAAGGATATGAGTGTGGGGTTGTGGAGATGGAGGCTATGAGGGTGTGGTGGGGGTGGAGTGTGTTGGAGGGTGGGTAGGATACAATTAATATGAAATGCTTACGAAACATGTTTTCCTTACTTTCATTAGGGAGTCATTTTTTCTCATTTTTAAATAATTTATTTTCTCTGGGAAAATATTTTCCAAATTTTTTGACCAATTAAATATTGGAAAACAACGTTAATGAAAAAGGCTTTTCAGGTACCTTTGAGGAAAAACCCATAACTTTTCCCTGGATTACATCTTGTAAGTCTATTAACTTTATTAATCTTGTGCAGAATAAGAAACAACATCTGAATTATCTACAACAGAAATTAATGGTTTATAACATCAATAACCAGCTGACAAATCCTAAATTACAGGATAAGATTAAAGGAATAGAACATGATTTTTCTATTTGCAATGATTTGCCAACTGCTTTTTGGAACAGGAAAAAACACATTGTCACACTTCCATATGAAGAAGGTTTTCAGGAACAAAATATTCCAACCAAGGTCAGGCCTTGTCAAATGAATATGGAATATCTGGAAATCTGTAAAAAGGAGAATGCAACTCTTATAGAGAAAGGGTTAATTCACCCTTCAAACTCCCCATGGAGTTGTACAATGTTTTATGTTAATAAACATACAGAACATGAACGAGGAGTTCCTAGATTAGTTATTAACTATAAGCCATTGAATAAGGTTTTAAAGTGGATTAGATATCCAATTCCTAATAAAAAGGATTTACTAGATAGGTTATACTAGTCTAATATATTTTCAAAATTTGATTTAAAATAAGGATTTTGGCAAATACAGGTTAATGAATCTGACAGGTATAAAACTCTCTTTACAGTCCCATTTGGGCATTATGAATGGAATGTCATGCCTTTTGGACTAAAAAATGCTTCATCCGAATTTCAGCATGTCATGAATGATATTTGTACCCCTTATAGTGATTTCATAATTGTTTATATTGATGACATATTAGTCTATTAAAAAACAACACAATAGCATATGAAACATCTTGATATTTTCAAGAAAATTGTTATTACTAACGGTTTGGTAATTTTTAAACCAAAAATGAGTATTTTTCATACTAAGATTAGATTTCTTGGTCATAATATTGAACAGTGAAAATTATTCCTATTTTTAGAAGTATTGAATTTGCTTCTAAATTTCCTGATGAAACTCCTGACAGAACCCAATTACAAAGGTTTCTAGGAAGTTTAAATTATATTTCTCCTTATTACAAGAGTTTATCTGTAGATGCAGTTGTCTTATATGATATGTTAATGAAAACTGCCACACCTTGGACTAATGTCCATACAGAAGTAGTAAAAAAAGATTAAGAAGAATGTTCAAGCTTTGTCATGTCTTATGGTTGTCAACCCGAATTGGGGAAAGATTATTGAAACTGATGCTTCAGATATTGGTTATGGTGGAATTCTGAAACAGATAAATCTCCAGACTAAACAAGAGTATCTTGTTCGTTATTATTCAGGAAAATGGAGTAATAGTCAAAGAAATTATGCTACTATAGCCAAAGAAATTCTTGTTATAGTAAAGTGTGTCTTGAAATTTCAAGATGATCTTTATAATACCAAGTTCTTAATAAGAACAGACTGTAATGCAGCCAAATTCATGTTTCAAAAAGATTTTAAACATGATGTATCCAAACAAATGTTTGCAAGATGGCAGACTCATTTAGCCCATTTGATTTTGAAGTTCAATATCTTAAAGGTGAAAATAATTCACTCTCTGACTTTTTAACTCGTGAATTTTTGCAGGGATAAGATGTGTCCTACATGGACACCACCTACTCTTAATAGGGGTAGAGGACGAGGCCGCGGCTCAGGTCGAGGTCGAGGAAAAACATAAGGGAGTAATACTCCTCAAAATATTCCAAGATTCATACTCGTGGAAGAATGCTCATCTAGCCAACAAAAGGGCTCATATGCTCAAAAACTCCAACAACGGGAGTAAGATAGGAACCAATATTTGGTTCGACCACATGAGGAAGTTATACTTCTCTTAACTCATGAAGATAAAAACTATCTAAATGATCCATAGATGCTCATGAATCGTTATGTAGAGAATATCTACCATCCTTTCAGAAAAGGGAAAAATAGGATGTATTATGAATATATCCTTACAGCAACAAGTACTGCTGAGATTACTTCTTTCCCGGATCATAAGCCAGGAGTAGAAAGGACCTTCTCAAAGTTCTATCTAAAGAAGATCATATCTTCGTATGAATGGGGGATTAGCCTATTCCGATCAAATGAATTTATAATTCCCATGACAGACATAAAATTGGCATTCAATTATTATGACATGTTGATGCTTTTATTTATACTTTTATTATGAAAACAAAAGGCATGATCATACTTAGTGGATTAAATTAAATTCAGGTATCTTTACGAACAACCAAAATGGCCAGTTACTTCCAGGTTGGATATTTCCATGGTGGAATATGATTGGGCCTGAAATTTAGGTTTTGTCAGAACCCTATATGGGTTATTATAAGGAATGGATACAGTTGACACCATGTGTCTCTCCTGAAAATCCTTCTGATTATATCGAAGGATCTGCATCATTATTATTTTTTATGCAGACATGTATCCCATGGATCTGGAAGTGGATTCCTGAATCAGGAAGAAATTCACAAGACATATTATATCTTAAGAGAAATTTCCTCCGTAAATTTTGGTCTAAATTATTAGACAGCGATAAAGAGAACCCAACTCACAAATATGGATGGCAGTTGGAAGAAGATATTACTTTTATTCATCATATGAAAAAACAGGCTAATGAAGATGAATCATCTTCTTTCTTTTCTAAATTAGAAAAACCCATTAAATTGAAGAACCCTCAAGCTTCGGATGAAGAATTAATGACTGCTTATCTTGATAAGATAAAAGCAGATTTTGTAAAGAATTTTAAAATAAAAATAGATGGCAGTCCCTATTCAGAGACGTCAACTGCTTCCATGAAAGGAGCTCAACATGACAACCCATATGAATGTCTGGGGGGGAATCCTAGCCGCCGGAAGATTATACCTACCAGCCCACAATAGAAGATCAGTTTGACAGTCTAATTGAAGCAGTAAGAGAAAAGGCAAAAGCCAAGAAAGAGGACACGAATTCACGTGGAAAAACAAAGATGATAGAATAATGTGACTAAAAGTCCCACACCCGACAATCATAATGGAGGGAAAAATATGAAATGACATTGTCCACAAAACTTTAATAAAGTTATTCCAACTTTAATAAAGTTATTCTGACTTTAATAAAGTCTTTTATTTTCTTTTTCAGAAGATGGGATGTCTTTATCTTCTTTTTATAAAGTCGTTTGGAGTCTTGTAATTATTTAGATTTCTTTACTATTTATTTTGTATATTGTATTTAGAATTGAAGTTCGCCTTCACTTATAAAAGGGGACTCTCGTTCATTTGTAAAAATCAAGCCTTGGAACGAAACGACCAAGCACTGTAAATTTCTGAGATAAATAATATTCAATTTCCACACATACTTTCTCTCTCTTGGATACATCTTAGGTAAATATCTCTTTATTAATTTTGAATTTTACATACTTTAATTTTCTATTTGTCTTATGATAGGCTAATAAGCCTATATTGTCTGAGATGCTCTGAGAGACTAATGGCTTAAAAAAAAGGACAGAATCCTACTTCAAATTTTCAGGAAGGATTATTTACAGACATATCACCATAGGTGTGAAGGTATCCTGATAGTTATACTCTTGTCGCACGGAGTGCCCTTCCAACCGTTGTCGTTTGATGTTAGGCGTAAGACATTATTATGAGCCGTTTTTCGAATTGATCTATGTATGACTGTTAGGTGTATACTTCATGATAAATCCTCGATTGGTGAACAGTACTGGGATCCATCCGGGTTGTAGAATTCTGATTCCTTATTTTATTTTATTCTATTTTATTTTGTTCATCTGTACTCTATCTCTCTCTCTTACTCTTGTGGCTCTGATACCACTATCATTACTATTATAAATAAATAGGTCATTGTAATTATCATAATGTGTAATTACTTGGCTGCATAGTAATTACACCAATTTCAATTATCAGGTGGCTTTCAAAACAGACTCTAAGTCATATGCAAAAATTGAGGGATTGCTTTTCTTTTCCCCGAAACCAAACAAAACTAAGGAAGCAAATAGTGTGAAGATAAAAATAGAGAGATGCCAAATACGTTGGTTCAACTGATAAGGCAAAAGACTTACGAATGTTGCAGTTGTGCGTCTCAAAAAACACGGTAACCATTACAATTTCGCTTGTTATAAGAATAAGGTCCTCTCATGGCGTTCTAGTGTGTAAGTTATTCTTTCTTTTAATTCATTTTGTGAAATACTAGTATATATTAGGAACGAAATAGTCTTGTGTAAAAAGGGATTAAACTAGAATCTTAATTAAGGGCTGAGAGCTGATAGGACTTGGGGGATACGACTATGTTCAATTTTAGGAGTATTAGTTACAACCAAAATGTATTAAAATGAGCAATCAAATTATCGTTTGCAAGTCTGCGAAAAACATCCCTCAAATCATAAAACAAAACTTAGAATTACTAACATTTCATGATAAAAATACTACTAGAACAAAAGAACCGAGCATAACATCTAATCAAATCAAGCCTCAACCCGACTCTCAGGTGCTGCCTCCTTAGTGGCGTAGACAATAACTTATTGGCAGGCTTAGCGATAAACAATAAGCAAATTGCATGCAAATTAAGTATGCGCTCTAACATGCTTTGGACCTCTTTTATGCAAGAGGTGGGCCTAAACGCCAGATATGCGAGGTTATGATAAATAGGTCAAAGTCGTTTAAACTGCAATGTTTTGTTGGAAACAGCGACAAAATGAACGCGCATTTTCCAATTTCGGCGTGATTTAGGCTTGGATCTGTTTATCATTATCACACTACACATAGTATGCTGATTTGGTCATTGGGTTGCGAGACCCGTCGACATTTGGTGGAATTCTTAATTGTGGAGACGATACCAAGGATCGATCCACCTAAGGTAAATGCATGCATGACTTAAAAATGAAGGGTGGTATATCTCTATCTTAAATTTGCTAATATTTGGCTTACTAGACACAAGGTTCCCGAGCGGACTGCTCGAGTGAGAAGGATACGCGGCCATCGGTTGGACCGAACACTCCACGTATATGCCAACTCTCTTAAATTTGGATTTTATGAAAGAAATTTGCTGATGCACAAAGCGCATCTCGTGTGTAGTGTGTGATAGTGTCAATTTTTTAGAATGGAAGAAATATGAACGGAATGTCAGTTTAAGGAAAGCGATAAAAGAAGATAACAGTTTAAGCATACAAAATTAAAGTAAACAATGTAAAACAAATAAAACAAATAAAAATAAATAAAGCAAAACAATAATAAACCTAGATTTGTTATGGTCAAGAACCTGATTGTCCCCAGTGGAGTCGTCATGCTGTCGCGCCCGTTTTCGACCGGAGCCTCGACGTTGCTGCAACGTTGCTTTCAGTGATTCGTGAATTAAACCAACGTCTTTAAGGAGTCGTCATCTAATTATTATAGTGAACTATGACACTTTTACATAGCATAACAATACTCTAAATGATCTCCATTTAAAGGTCTGCGAAAAATATGAGATTCAGGGTAAGAGTTTTTTATTATCCTAAAGGGAAAGGGTTAGACATCCTTTAAGATCCGCTAAAAACAAGTAAGAGAAGGTATGCACACATCTCAAACAAACAAGGATAGCAACAACCCACCACAATATTATTAATCATGTTCAGAAATTATTTGAATTACAATACGCATGGTGATACATAGAATTGAATATATCATGACAAAGATAAGTATGTCTTCAAAAAAACAACCCACCACAATATTATTTAATCATGTTCAGAAATTAGAAAGGTACATACAAGACACATTCTAGCTATCTCATTGTTCTGTTCATACAAACACATATTCAGGTTTACTAAACCTTTGTCAGTACTATGCATGAGATTCAGGTGGATAAAGCCGAAATGTAAGCTCACATTCAATAAATAATACAAAAGAACGGTTACCAAATAGATACCATAGAATAGATATTCGGTACTTGTTAAACCAGTCTCTGTGGACGATAACTCGGTCTTACAGATCTTTATTACTTGAACGATACGTACACTTGCGTAAGCATCTAAATATCGCAACAAGTTTTTGGCGCCGTTGTCGGGGACTGACGTACTTTCAATATCGAATTATCTATTCTTAATTCTAATTTGGTTTTTATTTTCTTTTTCTTTTTATTCTGTTTTAGAACATTTTTGCTTTGATCTGTTTGTTTGTTTTTTTATCGATTTCAGGAGCTTAGTTTATGCGAAGTAGGAGAGGAGCAGACACTCATATCCCTCTGAATCCCGAGATTGAAAGATTGTGCAGACAGAACAGGAAAGACAAGAGAATTGCTGATTCTTTAGCAATGGAATATCAGTAACACAATAACGTGGGGAATGATGAGTTACCGGTTGTGATGAGACAAGTCCCGCATCCTGCAGAGAGAAGCTTAGGGGACTATGTGATGCCGACTATTATAGGGGTACAGACTTGCATCAGGTTTCCAGCTGTGGAGGCCAATAATTTTGAAATCAAACCAGCAATTTTGCACATGGTTCAAGGTTCAGTTCAGTTTGGGGGGTTACCGTCTGAGGATCCCCATATGTATCTAGCAAACTTTCTGGAGTTGTGTGCAACATTTAAGTACAATGGTGTTACGGATGATGTCATTCGGTTGAGACTCTTCTCATTCTCACTCAGAGATAGAGCAAAGAGCTGGTTGAACTCATTGCAGACGAACTTCATTACCACATGACAAGACTTGGCCCAGAATTTTATTGCCAAATTCTTCCCTCCATCCAAAACAGTCAGGCTCAGAGGTGAGTTGAATAACATCTATCAGCTGGAGGGAGAATGTTACACCCCGTAGTTCCAGGGCACACAAGTGAGAACGAAAGTAAGAAAATAAGATTGGAAGATTGGAAGGAAATTATATTTACATTTTCGGATATGAAAAAATTTTGGATAAAAAAAAAGTGACGACAATAATTAATATTAGTGGTTGAATTCTTTCCAAATGGAATTATGGACTTTGGATAGTATTGTTAAATCTTGGGATTAAGAATATGAGCCAATTGAAAATTTCACAATTTTTTTGGGGGAGGGGGGGGGGGGGGTCCATCAAAAAATACTATGATTTAACTAAGTGTTGGATTAATATTTTGTGAAGAGATTAGTGTGGATTAATTAAGTCTTGGTATTGTGAAGGGAGGTGATGCGCGTTAAGATGCACACACTTTTAAACGCAAGTGCACGTTATCGTATCAAGTAGTATAGTCTTGGATAAGACCGAATATCGTCCTCTAGGATTAGGGTTCAAGTACCGACTATCTATTTTCTAGTATCTATTTGGTGAATTAATGATTGATTGTTTTGTTTACAACTAAGAATTATTAAAGACAAGTAAATATAAAGAATTACTTCAGATGTGATGAGAATAGGGCTTCTATGTATTCTCACTATCCGCTTATGCTACTTACTAATTCATTACTTATGGTGTTCTTCTTTTGGAGAAAGCAGGTTTACGAAATCGTTTTATACTCCCGTTAGGGTTATATAAACACTCAACCCCAGTATTGTTCCTTACCTAACTTTCGCTGATAAGGGTAACTCTATAGGAGGATTAAGAACAAAAACCTAGTTGATCGTCACGCACAATGCGCAAAATTAGGGTTGTTAAGCCTCATCAACGCTTACAAAACTAATTGAGGTATTTTCATCCCCAATTCAAGCTGTCTACCCAACTTACAAGATATTCACAATCCCCCCTTTTCAGAATCTGATTAGAAATCATATAGTGATAACTAGTTGTCAATTAGCTACCAAGAATTCAACTCAATTATTGGATAGATCTCTCAATAAGAAAAATAACCATAAGCATGCATTAATTTATAACATAAGTTTCAAGAAATTCAACATAGAAAGCCCTATAAGAGAATTAGTTCCTAGCCATAAATATGACAAGAACTAATCCCATGTTCTTCATAAAAACTGAAATAAAGTAAAAGAAAAGAAAAGAAAATTACTAAGAACGAGTCTCCAAGCCAAGCATCCAAGGGTTGTGTTGTGGAATATTTACAAGATGGATTGGTGGAAGGATGGATGTAGAATGGTGAATGGTAGAATGGAGAATGAATAATTCTTCTAATGATGTATAGTATTTATAGCCAAAGAATCCTTTTGGTGAAGGGTTAGGGATTTGTAGGAAAGGAAAAGTTGTTAGAATCCTTTTAGGTAAGGGTTTTAAGGTAGAAAAAGTTATCCCTTTAGGTAGGAAAAGTTATCCCTTTAGGTAGGAAAAATAATCCCTTTAGGATTCTGAAAACATGTCAAATTCGGCCAGCACTTCATAATTCCCGCGTCGCGCCAGCGCCTGTGATCGCGCGGCTGAAATTCAAGAACTCTCGGGACTTCAAAGACTTTGGCGCGCGACTCTGCTTCCGGAGCTTGGCGCGGTGATATTTCTCGCGAATTCCGCTTTGCGTCTTTTCTCGTCGGACTTCATCGATTTTCTCTATAATTCCGGAACTTTTTAGACTTAATTTCTTGGCCCTTTTGTTTGCATTTCAATCTAAATTAAGCTCATTTTCTATTCTTTTCGTCATTTGTCCATTTTTGACCGCTGTGACGAAAAAGAAAGGAAAACGACCCTAATACTATACTAAACATAAATAAAATGAGTAAAATACTAAATAAAAATGACTCAAAAGTGTATATAAAATACAGATCAAATACCCCCAAACTTAACCTTTGCTCGCCCTCGAGCAAAGATAGAAAGAAAGAAATAAAAGACTCAAGAAATGAAAAATAAAAGACTCACTGACATTGATCACTTTTGCTGCATTTAGTGTTATCTAGAAAAACATGAAGGTTAGCAGAATAATATGCAGGAACATGTAGCATGAAATTTTTCAGCACACTAAACACATTGAGCTAGATATTTCGCAAACTCATATTTATCATGCTTTAATGGAAGTCAATATACTAAATCATGCATATAAATTCAAAAATCCTATGGCATGCTTACTTGCTATTCTCCACTAATCCTGAATATGCATAAAAGAGATCTTCAGGACTTTAAGGGTTGTAATGTAGGCTTAGGTAGGGGTTGGTAAAAATAGGCATTTAGGCTCATTTTTGTGTACCATAAGCTCTTTAGCTTTTCAGTATTTCCCTTTTCTTTTTGTTCTTTTCTTCATTTCGATTCTATCTTTCCCCTCTTTTGTTTTGAGAGAGTGAAATATATAATAATGACAAGCACCCCCAAACTTAGGTTTTTGCCTATTTCTTATTACTTTTTTATTGGGGTGCAACAAGCTCATTCACTTTTTTTTTGTCTCTTTTTTAACACAATTTATTCCACTACTTCATATTTTTACTTATGGCACAATTTGTGGGAATATAGGGTGTCAAAGAAGAAGTTTCAATTTTTAGGCTCAATGGGGCTGACTAGGGATACTTTTAAAGTCCGGGATAGAAAAGAATGGTAAGAATTGGCTATCAAAGAAATGCCTGAGTCATCTCCCTAACATGCATATCCTACTTATTTCGCCTCAAATAGCAAGCAATCATAACACATAGGTTTTCATCATTTAGCATGCATAATTCAAGCAAGAAACTCCAAATAGACAAATTTTGTGAGTTTTTGACATATCTAACCTAGGTGTTTAGATAGTTGCTTCTATTTCGTTACATTATTCCACCTTACTTCACTAGGTGTTTCTAGCAACTACAGCATACATGATCTTTGATAGGCAATTGTGACTCAAAAAGTTTTTTTTTTTTGGTGACTCAAAATAAACACAAAAACAATCACAAAGACTTAAATAAAACATAACAAGACACAAATAAAACACCCCCAAACTTAAATCACACATTGTCCCCAATGTGTGCAAT
The DNA here is from genome assembly GCA_029844215.1 of Przewalskia tangutica. Lineage (NCBI taxonomy): Eukaryota > Viridiplantae > Streptophyta > Magnoliopsida > Solanales > Solanaceae > Przewalskia > Przewalskia tangutica. The sequence continues at coordinate 18,731,405 of CM056719.1, forward strand.
ACTAAAAAAATATGGACAACTTACTGACACAACAACGGTCATAATGGAGGTCTAGGAGGAAAAATTCGGAATTTGCGGAAATATGGCTCTCTGAAGTTCGCGCCACGGCACGAGATTCGGCGCCACTGCTAATCTTGTGGCTCTTACGAGATTCTGGCGCGCTGCCCGATTTTAGCGCGCGTACGACAGCTGCTTTTCCTTTTTTCAGCGTTTTTTTGCTCCTTTTTCCTCGGTTTTAGCTTTCAGTCCACCTGTCATCCAACAACACAAAACAAGAACCCAAGACCGTGAGACTGTTCTAAGCAAAATAACATAAAATAAAGACATAAATTAAAATAACCTAATTAAAAACATTGGGTTGCCTCCCAACAAGCGTCTTTAACGTCTTTTAGCGGACGCAATTAACCTTTCCGAGTGCCCATTGGATCCTTCTCGCTGCTTGCAATCCGCAGAGTTATTGTTGCAGGTCTCATTCAACTACAACAATTGCTTCAAACAAGGGCCTCAAATATACGATTATCCCCCAAGTATACAAGACATGCTTGTCTTTTAGGTTCTCTCTAATGTAGGGATCAGTGAGATTCCCTACATCTTTCAACTCTAGGGGGTGCCCTTGATGGTATTGACTTCCTGTTTGGGAGTCAACTTTGACAGCTGGTGGTGTTTCTTCTGCAATAGGTACAAGAAAAAGTTTTTTCAAGGAATCCAAGAAGGTGAATAATTGGATCTCTGCACTCTTCTCCTTCTCTACACCAACTGTCTTGCCAGATTCCTCAATAGTTGGATTTGGTTCGGGCTCCTCAATTTGTTGTTCGTTGTTGAATATGATTGCGAGTTCTGCTATTTACGTTTCCAACTTCTTTATGACCGACCTTATTTCGTCCATGAACTGAGCTTGGAACCTCGTGAGACTGAGTATAGTTTCTCGTAATTCCTCCCTCTGTTCCTCTATGGTTGGCTCTCTATCATATGGACAGTAAAAATCCATATCTAAAGTGTTCCTGAACGAATCAAAGCCAACAAAAGATCACGGCACCTCGAATTTTCGTAAAAACTAAAAATAAAAAATTTAAAACCAAATTAGAAATTAAAAATAGATAATTTGATATTGAACTATTGCCTAATCCCCGGCAACGACGCCAAAAACTTGATGCGCGTTAAAATGCACACACTTTTAAACGCAAGTGCACGTTATCGTATCAAGTAGTATAGTCTTGGATAAGACCGAATATCGTCCTCTAGGATTAGGGTTCAAGTACCGACTATCTATTTTCTAGTATCTATTTGGTGAATTAATGATTGATTGTTTTGTTTATAAGTAAGAATTATTAAAGACAAGTAAATATAAAGAATTACTTCAGATGTGATGAGAATAGGGCTTCTATGTATCCTCACTATCCGCTTATGCTACTTACTAATTCATTACTTATGGTGTTCTTCTTTTGGAGAAAGCGAGTTCTGAAATCGCTTTATACTCCCGTTAGGGTTATATAAACACTCAACCCAGATTGTTCCTTACCTAACTTTCACGATAAGGGTAACTCTATAGGAGGATTAAGAACAAAAACCTAGTTGACCGTCACGCACAATGCGCAAAATTAGGGTTGTTAAGCCTCTCATCAACGCTACAAAACTAATTGAGGTATTTTCATCCCCAATTCAAGCCTGTCTACCCAATTTACAGCATATTCACAATCCCCCCTTTTCAGAATCTGATTAGAAATCATATAGTGATAACTAGTTGTCAATTAGCTACCAAGAATTCAACTCAATTATTGGATAGATCTCTCAATAAGAAAAATAACCATAAGCATGCATTAATTTATAACATAAGTTTCAAGAAATTCAACATAGAAAGCCCTATAAGAGATTTAGTTCCTAGCCATAAATATGACAAGAACTAATCCCATGTTCTTCATAAAAACTGAAATAAAGTAAAAGAAAAGAAAAGAAAATTACTAAGAACGAGTCTCCAAGCCAAGCATCCAAGGGTTGTGTTGTGGAATATTTACAAGATGGATTGGTGGAAGGATGGATGTAGAATGGTGAATGGTAGAATGGAGAATGAATAATTCTTCTAATGATGTATAGTATTTATAGCCAAAGAATCCTTTTGGTGAAGGGTTAGGGATTTGTAGGAAAGGAAAAGTTGTTAGAATCCTTTTAGGTAAGGGTTTTAAGGTAGGAAAAGTTATCCCTTTAGGTAGGAAAACCTGCGACCCGCGACCGAGTTACCCAAAGCATCACTCCCTTCTCCCCTTCCCTCGTCGCCGCCACCACTGAACTCCCATCGCCGGCGAAACACCCCACAACCACTACCTCTCTCACACACACAAGCGGCCTCGCCGCCTCTCCGTCGACCACCACCATTAAAACCTCCTCACCTTTCCCGTCGCCCACCGCCGGCGAACCCCCTAGCAACGCCTCACTGCCACACACCTCGTCACCACTGACCCGTCGATCTCCCAACCCTTTTTCCGTCGCCTGTTGACCTCGCCTTCACGTCATTGCCACTGTCGAACAGCTGCTGGTGGCGTCGCTCCGGCGTTTCGCCATGGAAGTGATGCCGCCGCTCATTTGCTTCGCTGACACTAATGTCGAGCTCGAAACTCCGGTGACACTATGTTTGTTTCTCGTTATCTTGCTATTATATGTTTGTGGTTTTATGTTGGACTGATTTTCGTATTTGATGTCTTATTGGGTCTGCTTTATCCTCTTCGAGTTGTTGATTCTGCAGAAGTTCTCAAAACTCCGGCGTCCTCTGCTTGTTGTTATTTTGGGATATGTTGAATGTTTTTCTAATTGTGGGCCATTTTTGTTGTTTATTCCACTGTTTCGCGGCCCCTTGTTGTCACTGTTTTAGCCATTTTTTGCGGACTGGTAAGGCGATTTCGCTACTGATTTTGGCTATGATGCTGGACTGGTTTTAGGCTATTTCGCTACTGATTTTGGCTATGATGCTGGACTGATTTTTAGGCTATTTTGCTACATTTTGCTTGTTTACTGATTTAGAACAAATACTACACTGTTGGTATTTTACTGATTTGAACAAGATGCTACACTTGTTTGGCCAATGAAAAAGTTATCCGTCGATTTTTGAGGCCTCCACAGTTGCAAAGACGGAAAAATAAAATAAATGAAGCTTTCTGGGCAATGATGATTTCTTCCACTTACACCGGATAACCAACATGCGCCGGCAAGGCGAATTCTCGCAGCCGCACTTGTTTAGGCTGTCCTACTTTATTTTATATATATCTGAGCTCTCCGTGTTTAAAACTATTACTGTTTTGGCGCGGATCCGAAGGTTTTATCTATTTTATTGTGTTATAGCAATATTGGCCGATGAAGGATCTCCGTCTGATTTCCAAGGCCTTCCCTGTACAAAGACGGATTTATTTTTGGCTTTATTTATTAATTATTGCTATTACTTTAAAAATTATTTATTTTATTACTGACACTTTTACTAAGTGTCTATGCAGGTACCCGAAGATCATCTTGTGCAGAAAACCCTAAAAAAGGGTTAAAGATGTCCCGGATTCTTATCTCATGTCGCATTTAATTTTAGTTTTACTTTTGTATTGCATTTTATTTTAATTGTAAATTATGTAAAAATGCTTAGAATATGTAGAATAAAAGCCAATATATAATTAACCTAGGTTTGAACGGATAACCGCAAGTTAGCGGATCCTATAGGATGCCTGGCCCCTTCCCTTTAGGATAATAAAGAATCCTTACCTAGAATCTCACATAGCTTTCGCAGACCTTTAAATGGAGATCATTAATTGCAGTATTTTTATTGCAATAAATCAAGTGTCCTAATTCACTTAAATAATTAGGTGGCGACTTCTTAAATACATCTAGGAATCATACCATACGTGGTACTCCCGTTTCGACTCCGGTTAAAATGGGGTGTTACAGATGGCGACTCCACTGGGGATATCAGGTTCTTGACCATTACAAACCTAGGTTTATTATTGCTTGGCTTTATTTGTTTTTATTTGTTTTAAATGCCTTAAAATTGCTTGCTTAATTTTGTATGCTTAACTGTTTTAATTGCTATTTGTTTTTACTGCTTTCCTTAAATTGACATTCCGCTCATATTTCTTCCACTCTGGAAAATTCACACTATCACACACTACACGCGAGGTGCGCTTGGTGCATCAGCAAAATTCCTTCTTCAAAACCCAAATTTAGGAGAGTTGGTAATATACGTGGAGTGTCCGGTCTAACCGGTGGCCGCGTAGCCTTCTCACTCGAGTTGTCCGCTCGGGAACCTTACGTCTAGTAAGCCAAATCTTAGAAAACTTAAGATAGAGCTATACCACTTTTTATTAAGTCATGCATGCATAAACCTTAGGTGGGTTAGTCCTTGGTATTAACACCATTACGCCACAATTAGAAATCCACCAAACTTGTCGACGGGTTTCATAACCCAACGACCCTTTAGCATACTATGTGTAGCGTGACAATGATAGACGGATCCAAGCCTGGTCATGATACACCGAAATTGGGAAAAGTGCACCGTCATTTGGTCGCCATTTCCAGCAAAACATTGCAGTTTAACGGCTTGGACCTATTTATCATAATCTCGCATATCTGGCGTTTAGGCCGACCTCTGGCATAAGAGATGTCTCATGCATATTAGGCGCGCACTTGATTTGCATGTTTTGTTTACTATTGTTGTCGCTAGCAATTCTGTACATATTATTTAATGCAATAATTACCCTTTTAACTCCTGTGCATATCATGCTTATAATTCTGGTCATTAGCATTTGCGTTTTTTGCACTTTTGTTGTCACATTGCAATCAGGACTTCTACTGCGTAAATCGCTCTTGAACAACACGATTTGGACTTTGTGAAGCATCAACCACCAGTCCGGTCGAACCAATCAGGGGAGTCTTTGACTATATCGTCACGCCCTCACATTTTACTATTTTTGTGACTTGCCTACTCTCACTCATTTGTCATATTTTTGCAGGAAGGCCATCCTCGCAAATAGTCGAGGGCGGACAACAACAACAACAACAAAAAAAAAGTTATGTTGACGGAGAGATGTCAGCTTATACCAGATTCAACAAAGCATCGCTCTGGGTCTTATATTTTGCATTTTTATACATATTTGCAAGTCTAATTGACATGTCTAGTACTGATTACATAATTCTTTTTACAACATAATCATTCCGAACTACGCGTGTCTGATTCTCACCATACGGTGTGATATGTAGGCAACTCATCTAGGGTTCGACATCACCACATAAAAAATAAATAAATAAAAATAATAATAATAATAAAAGAGGGGGATATATTTAGTTCACCCATTCATTGCATTTATCCAATCACGGACATTCATTATTGCATTTCAATCATTCTAGCACATACATTCATTCATGCATTTCATCACAGCCATTCATTTTTTTCATTACATTCTTTTACTTTGCATTAGTCTTATAGTGAACAATCGTTTGTTTTGCACAGCTTTTACTTTTGCATTTCTTTCATGAATAAATTCTTTTTAAATCATAGTTTTATAACATATCTGAACGAACTACGCACACCTGATTCTCATCAAAGATGAGATACGTAGGCAGCCCTACTCGGGTTCGGTACCATTTATTCAAAAAATACAAAAAAAAATATCTTGTTCATAAATACAAAAAATGTTATCCAAAAATACAAAAAAAAAACATTTTTTTTAGTATCATTGTTTGACTTGGTTGATACCAACATAGTTGGGAGTGTGCATAGGAAAGAAATTGTAATAATCAATATGGGCTGACTTCGTGGTAAACCATAGATTCTTTTGGTACCTCTTATTCACCTGTAATGACATTTTTGCATGCTTCTAAGATAAGAACGAAACCAACCTCATCGTTTCATGTGCATTGTGTGGTGAGTTTTAGAATAAGTTCAATTGCATTGCATTGTGATCTAGAACTTGGCCCGAATGTTTGTTGAGGCGAAATCCTGAGTAACACTCGGTGTGGGAAATGATCGTAGGCTTTCTTTGACCCGTTTGAGCCTTTTTCAGCCTACCCAAATAACATTATCCGCAGTACACCTCTTTTGAGCCTAAAGCCTATTCTTTTGACAACCGCATATTACACCTATACCCTTTCTGAGTGCGTACGCACTATCCCTCTCTTGGCCCGACCTCCTTGAGCGCTTTGGAAATGTGCAAGTGGCTGACGAAGTTCTGCGTCGAGGTTTGCAAAGACAAAAGTTGTCAAAGTCCCAAAAGGGAAAAGAAAACACAAATGACGACTTCACAAAAGAAGAAATCAAAAGTCCCGGCATTATAGACAAAAATGAATGAAATGATAGAATAACTTTGGAAAAACGGGCTCCAAACGAAAATTCAAAAAGAAGTCAGTACAGAAAAACTGGGACAAAAAGAAAGCAGGTCAGCATTAAAGCACACAAATGTCAAGCACGGACGTAGTCCAACGCTCGAGGAAGGATTAGTCACTTTTTACCCAAATGATATTCATCCCTTCCCCCAAACCTACATTACAAACCCGTGACAAGCCCTACATGATCTTATACTGAGGGTTCTCACATTAGTGGATACTTACATGACGGCCAAGCCTATGGTATCACAATTGCATGCATTGAACATCCTTTTGAGTGTGAGTGTACTTCTCTAAACGTCCCAAAATTCAAAATACTGGAATATATGTGAGAAATGGGACTTTCTTTCAGTGAGGGCACTTGAAACGTGAGATTACGTGTAGTTCGAAATCTTGGTTGCAAGCAAGTGTGTCGATACTTCGGTGTCTGAGGTACCATTTGAAACTATAGGAATTACCCAGAAGTCAGTCTTGGTTAGACTGGAAGTGAATAACGGAATTCCTAAGCACAATACTATTTGTTGGTATCAACTGAAGTCAGAACGTGATTGTCACGACCCGACCCCGGGCCCGCGACCGGTGCCCTACCTGGGCACCCTTACAGGTATACATCAGAGAATAGCAGCGGAACATACATGAAACTTATAAAATAAAATAACAAGAAATTAAACCACAGGTTAGCCGATAAGGCTACCTTCCTGGACACATATACATCTTTGTAACGCCCCGAACCCGGGCCCGTTACTGGTGCCTTACCCCGGGCACCCTAGTGATACAACATCAGAGAAAACCAGCGGAAAAATAAAACATGAATCATGAAACAAGAGATATAATAAATAAACAGGCCAACCAAAACAGTTGCCTTCAGTATATACATAAAACCCGAACAGTTTAATCCTTTTACAACCCTGCCCACAACAGTGCTACAGACCTCTAAGATTTACAACAACTATGACGGGACAGGGCCCCGCCATACCCCTGAATGTATAAGCATCTACAGACTCAGGGTAACATACCAAAAGATAAGCCTCCGAAGGAACGGAGCTTTCCAATACGCTGAAAGGTGATCCTAAAAGCGGGGATCGACAGCCGATGTACCTTTTACCTGCGGCATGAACGCAGCCCCCCGAAGGAGGTCGATAACAGTACTAAGTATGTGAAATCACAACATCAGAAATGAAATCATATAGTCTATATAAAGCGGGAGACATGTATGATGACCAAACTACGATATATAACATATAACGATTCACATCAGAGCGAGGACTCACGCCCTCCAAATTATCACTCGTGCCCGTGGAATTTCTTCCTCACTGCCGGCAGTTTATGATATAACAATACCAAGGAGTATACATGAACACCAGGTCCCACCTGTGTCATAAAAACCGTACGGGGCAAGTATAACTACCAGATCCGACCGTACCAATAATACAATGCAACCAAAACACGAAGCTGACACGGGGCAAGTACGAAAGCCGACTACCAGATACCAAGGCCGGTCACGCGCTGACCGGGCAAGTACTGGTGACCACCGGGGACCAGCGTATCACGAAACTTCGTCACTATCTCGAACGGGGCAAGTCAGGGTGACTACGGATACCAAGGCCGAATCGGCCACGAGGCGGGGCGGTGAGCCGACCACCGGATACCGGGCGAGCGGAAGAAACCTCAACTACCAACCGCCCTTTATCGAGAGACGCGGTAACACAGAAATACCACACTTGCACAACAAAGGCTATCATCACAAGCATAGGCAAGTTTCACAACAACAAGCATAGGAATGTTTCACCACAACAAGCATAGGCAAGTTTCACATCACTCAAAGTACCTTCATTTTATGCCAAAGTCCGGTTTCAACCTAAAGTACTACGTCGTTAAATTCTTTAAAAGAGATCCATTACTATCAAAGTCACCCGATACCCGTAGTATTAGAATGACCAACCCACATTCCTTTTTAAAATCAAGTAACAACATTCTTTTCCTAAGTTCCAGTTTGCCTAGTTTCAATTACTCAAGCTTCTCATTTTCAAATGGTTTCATAGTTCATAAACTTAATCACTTGGTTCGTTTTAGAACAATTGAGTAATATAAGTCTCACGTGAGAGTAGGTTATTCTTGTTTACAACATTCTTATTACAATGACCATGATCTAGAAAATGTAATATCATTTTGTCTCATCTTAGTTTCTATGCGGATGGAGGTTTCTACTGGTTTTAATACAATTCATCATTATTCAATACATTTTCCTTTATTAACGCTGCGGTGGTGCTGTCGATACATTCGATTTCCAAATCAAGTAAAACATTATCCTTTAAATAAAACCAAGTACTCATAACTCACGAATGAGGTTTCACACAAACATCCACATTAAAACAAATAAGTTAAGTCTCTTATCTTATAAGATCAAGTCTCTTAACTTCTAACATCAGTAAACCATTTTCTTTACCTTTCTTAAGACGTTATACCTAACTCCCCATCAAGCTCGTATAACTCTTTTAAAACCTTTAAAACCAAGTGTTACTCCTTCAAAACGATTTAGAAATCTTTTGAAATACATCAAGTTCTTTATTATAACTAGCGTTATAATTCACATCGATTACCTTTTAAAACCACAAAGTATTTTCTTACCTACATAAAGTCATTATAACCAACTTCCCATAAAGCCGTTATAACACTTTATGTTTAAGAACAATCGAACACGCTTAACACGTATGCGTCACCGCACTACATAGTTCACACATATCATGCTAGAAGAGATAGGAAGAGGTTCACATACCTCGCGACGAGTGCCGACTACTAGCAAAACGCTCCAAGTACTTCAAACGTCGGCTACTCCTTAAGCCACGTAGATCGCACCACACGTAGTACTTCAACCTATAAGGCCACGCGCGCTTATTAACATCTAGATCTCATCGCTCCATATTCTACGTAAAATTCGCAGACCTCCCCATGCAGCGTAAATCTCCTCTCTATCGAGGTCGGCTACCAAGCCAACCGAGTGGGTTAACACGCCTAACCGACGCGTACAATTCTACTACACAAGAATGCTACATAAGTCTCATCAGAATACAACCCTAGGTAATTACGATTCGGTTCTTCTCTTTATTATCCTACTATGTGATTCTTGCTCAATTCTTCATTCTTCAGGCTTAAGTCAAAAGACATTGCCATAATACTATATATTCAACACTTATGTAATTTCCAATTACAATAGGGGGACAAGATATTTACCTCGATAAGCCCAAAAATTATCCGAGTTTAAAGTCGCTCCTGAGCAAGGTTTAGCTCCTACTCCGAGTGCTCCAATCCGCTCCAAACAACCCTTAGAAGTTCTAACCAACTTCTACTCCAAAACTTCAACCAACAGTGAAGGTTTCCTTAGGGTTTCGGTTTGAGACTAAAAGGACAAAAGGTAGTATTTCCGGACTCTACGTATAGAGGTAACTTTGGAATACTACAAGGTATAAGGCTAAGGTATTTTGGGCATTATAACAATACTTGGAGGAGTATTTCAATACCACAAAAGGGGGGGTACCACACGAGAACAACACCCTAAGGGAGGGGGGGGTGTTCTCGGCTTTAGGCTCACAAAGGGGGAAGGTTTCGGCCAAAAGGCCTTCACAAGGGGGAGAGGGGCTCTTGGACGAGTCAACAAGAGGAGGAGGGTTCTCAAGACTTAGGCAAGTGAAGAGTGGATGAAGAAGTCTTCAAAGAGAGGGGGTATTTATAGCAAAACCAAAGGCCAACCAATGGCCAAGATCAAGCCATGTGCAAGGCAAGTGTAAGGCCAAGATCAAGCCAAGTGCACCCACAAAACACTCCACAAAACAAGCCACAAAGCAAGGCACAAAAGGAGGGACCAATCGGCGAGGCCAAGCCTCCTCTTTGCCGTCAACGAGGTGACAAGTGTCACCTCCCGTTGGTCCAAAATGTTCCGTCGCCGGAAAAATCCGCAAAATACTAAATGACATAGCCGAATTTTTCCAACGTAAGTCGTGGAAACGCTTTCGTAAAACGACTCTAATCGGCACTTGTGCCCAAATTTCGAATCCAATGCCTAACTTAAGGCTCAAATTTCAGACGCGTCGTCCATACGTACATACTGCGGAAATACGGGTATAACATTCTTCCTTAGAAACATTCGTCCGAATGTTCCTTCTAGGTCTCAAAACAAGCGGCGTCGAGATAGTCTTCACCGCTATACGTGCGAAAATAATCATGCCACACCGCCACAAAAACACGCTCACTTCTCCCTTTCGTAGTACTCGTCACGAACACTCGAACTCGTTCTAGTATCCGTACCACACTTCACAACGCTGTTTCCAACCCGAGTCACTACCTCAAACTTGGTCATCTCCTAACCTCGATTTCCCTAAGGCCATTCCCGCCTTCGAACTGATTCGATCGAACGCATCCACGAACTCATACGATGGTCATCTAAACTTGGGCCTAGCACCCTCGTGACCCTACCACCGGGACCACCCAGAACGACCCCACCCCAAACCGGGTTACGGTTGACCCGCAAATGGTCCTCAACCCGACTTCAACGGCGCAACTCTTGTTCCCGATCCGAACAATCTTACTATTTCACATCATGAAAGCTACCACTTCCATCTCACACTACCTGAGGACTTACCCTTTTCACTAAAACAGTTTCTAAATCACATTTTTAGCACAAAGCTATCCAAACATAACATTAAACACATCAACAACATCAATACAACAAAACTCTGTATGTTAAGGATATACAAACTAGGCGGTTCAAGGACCGCTAAATCGGGAACTCCGCGACCTCTACCGTGGGCTTCCGGTGTACTAACATCCTGACTGGCTATGGAAGGTGAAGAACCCGCAACTGCTCTAGTAGTCCATGCTATCCTACAGTGCTACCCCGCAGTGGACAGTCTCTTGCGGATGGCCCGCTGGGCGCAAAATAACAATCTCCGAGTTAGTGCGACACTCTCCCTTATGAAGCTTTCCCTGGCGGCCACCGAGACAAGGGCAACCTCATCCGCGAGCACTCCGCTCCCGAAAATCTGAAACACAGGAGCCCCGACCGCTCGCGAATATCGAAGGTCCCGAAGCCGGGAGGACCACTCAGATCGACGAGGTACATAACTAGTCTTCTGGAGGCGGTCCGCCTCGAAAGTCACCAAAAGACCCTGCTGTTCTGGCCCTCGTCTGTTGACTTTGGTCATTCCGTCGATTTATCCGCTCCTCACATCCAAGTGTATACGCCTGCATGCGGGCAATGTCCATGCGGTGAAAGAGCTACACCGAACAACTCTCGCAAGGCAATCATCGAGCCTCAGAACATATCGGTGCACTCGATCCTCCATACTAGCTACTAACGCGGGACGTCAAGCCAATGAGTCGAACTCCACATTGTACTCCCGAACCGTACGCCCGTTCTGCCGTAACACCAAAAATCTGTCGGCCCGAGCCCTCCTCATCTGGGGAGGCAAGAAATGTGCAAGAAAGGCCTCTGAGAACTCGTTCCATACCGCTGGAAGCGCATGCTCTCCCCTGGACAGCTCCCAAGAATCAAACCAGTCGACTGCGGTATCACGCAGTTGATGTGAACCTAGGGCCACCGACTCGATCTCCGATGCCTTGATCACTCTCATGATCCGCTGTAACTGTCGGATGAACTCCTGCGGATCATCCTCAGGCCTCGACCCATAAAACTCTGGCGGCCTACAACTCGTAAAATCCGTAGCCTCGAACTATCGGATCTAGGGTGAACCATCGTGCTCATCGGGCTGCTGCGTCCGGCCCTATCCTCAAGTCTGCCACAACCTCGCCATTAATCGGGCCCACTCCTTGTAACTCATCTCTCTGCTCCCGGTGCGGATCGAGGCTCAGTATCGTGGTCTCGCCATTTGCTCTACTCGCAGATCCCTCTGCTGCCTTGCCCTTCTGGGCCCGGGTTGCCTTTCGCAGAGGCATAACTGGTAAAAACGAAACACGTCAGAGGGGTCCAATCTTATCACACAGCTCTAAGGCACGATCTCAGAATGAGAAGAATGGAAACCAATCCTAAATGTCCTATAGCCTCCTGATTATAGATGTGGTGCACAACACACCGATAATCCAGACTCTACTAGACACGGTCTGTAGACACTTTCCGAGGATTAACTGCTCTGATACCACTTTGTAACGCCCCGAACCCGGGCCCGTTACTGGTGCCTTACCCCGGGCACCCTAGTGATACAACATCAGAGAAAACCAGCGGAAAAATAAAACATGAATCATGAAACAAGAGATATAATAAATAAACAGGCCAACCAAAACAGTTGCCTTCAGTATATACATAAAACCCGAACAGTTTAATCCTTTTACAACCACACAATTACTCTGCACTCTAAGATTTACAACAACTATGGCCGGGACGGGCCCGCCATACCACGAATGTATAAGCATCTACGCACTCAGGTAACATACCAAAAGATAAGCCTCGAAGGAACGGAGCTTTCAATACGAAAGGTGATCCTAAAAGCGGGATCGATGGCCGATGTACCTTTTACTGCGGCATGAACGCACCCGAAGGAGGTCGATAACAGTACTAAGTATGTGAAATCACAACATCGTAAATGAAATCATATAGTCTATATAAAGCAGGAGACATGTATGATGACCAAACTACAGTATATAACATATAACGATTCATATCAAGCGTGGACTCACGCTCCAAATTATCACTGTGCGTGGAATTTCTTCCTCACCGGCGGTTTATGATATAACAATACCAAGGATTATACATGAACACCATGTCCCACTGTGTTATAAAAACCGTGCAGACAAGTATAACTACCAGATCCGACCGTACCAATAATACAATGCAACCAAAACACGGCCGACACGGGGCAAGTGCGAGCCGACTATCGGATACTCAAGGCCGGCCACGCGGTGACCGGGCAAGTACGAGGGTGACCACCGAGGACCAAGGCAGATCACGAAACTTCGTCACTATCTCGAGCAGGGCAAGTGCGAGGGTGACTACCGATACCAAGGCCGAATCGATCACGAGGCAGGCGGTGCGAGCCGACCACCGGATACCCGGGCGAGCAGAAGAAACCTCAACTACCAACCGGCCTCTATCGAGACGCGGTAATACGAAACACCACACTTGCACAACAAAGGCTATCATCACAAGCATAGGCAAGTTTCACAACAACAAGCATAGGAATGTTTCACCACAACAAGCATAGGCAAGTTTCACATCACTCAAAGTACCTTCATTTTATGCCAAAGTCCGGTTTCAACCTAAAGTACTACGTCGTTAAATTCTTTAAAAGAGATCCATTACTTATCAAAGTCACCCGATACGTAGTATTAGAATGACCAACCCACATTCCTTTTCAAAATCAAGTAACAACATTCTTTTCCTAAGTTCCGGTTGCCTAGTTTCAATTACTCAAGCTTCTCATTTTCAAATGGTTTCATAGTTCATAAACTTAATCACTTGGTTCGTTTTAGAACAATTGAGTAATATAAGTCTCACGTGAGAGTAGGTTATTCTTGTTTACAACATTCTTATTACAGCAGCCATGATCTAGAAAATGTAATATCATTTTGTCTCATCTTAGTTTCTATGCGGATGGAGGTTTCTTGGTTTTAATACAATTCATCATTATTCAATACATTTTCCTTTATTAACGCTCGCGGTGGTGCTGTCGATACACATTCGATTTCCAAATCGGAAACATTATCCTTTAAATAAAACCAAGTACTCATTACTCACGAATGAGGTTTCACACAAACATCCACATTAAAACAAATAAGTTAAGTCTCTTATCTTATAAGATCAAGTCTCTTAACTTCTAACATCAAGAAACCATTTTCTTTACCTTTCTTAAGACGTTATACCTAACTCCCATCAAGCTAGTATAACTCTTTTAAAACCTTTAAAACCAAGTGTTACTCCCCTTCAAAACGATTTAGAAATCTTTTGAAATACATCAAGTTCTTTATTATAACTAGCGCTATAATTCACATCGATTACCTTTTAAAACCACAAAGTATTTTCTTACCTACATAAAAAGTTATAACCAACTTCCCATAAAGCCGTTATAACACTTTATGTTTTAAGAACAATCGAACACGATTAACACGTATCGTCTACCGTACTACATAGTTCACACATATCATGCTAGAAGAGATAGGAAGAGGTTCACATACCTCGCGACGAGTCCGACTACTAGCAAAACGCTCCAAGTACTTCAAACCGTCGGCTACTCCTTAAGCCACGTAGATCGCACCACGTAGTACTTCAACCTATAAGGCCACAAGCGCTTATTAACATCTAGATCTCATCGCTCCATATTCTACGAAAATTCGGCACCTCCCCATGACAGCGTAAATCTCTCTATCGAGGTGGCTGCAAGCCAACCGGGGGTTAACACGCCTAACCTGACGCGTACAATTCTACTACACAGTAATGCTACATAAGTCTCATGTAATACAACCCTAGGTAATTACTGATTCGCTTCTTCTCTTTATTATCCTACTATGTGATTCTTGCTCAATTCTTCATTCTTCAGCTTAAGTCAAAAGACATTGCCATAATACTATATATTCAACACTTATGTAATTTCCAATTACAATAGGGGGACAAGATATTTACCTCGATAAGCCCAAAAATTATCCGAGTTTAAAGTCGCTCCGAGCAAGGTTTAGCTCCTACTCGAGTGCTCAATCCGCTCCAAACAACCCTTAAGTTCTAACCAACTTCTACTCCAAAACTTCAACCAACAGTGAAGGTTTCCTTAGGGTTTCGGTTTGAGACTAAAAGGACAAAAGATAGTATTTCCGGACTCTACGTATAGAGGTAACTTTGGAATACTACAAGGTATAAGGGTCATGTATTTTGGGCATTATAACAATACTTGGAGTATTTCAATACCACAAAGGGGGTACCACACGAGAACAACACCCAAGGGAGGGGTGTTCTCGGCTTTAGGCTCATGAGGGAAGGTTTGGCCAAAGGCCTTCACATGGAGAGGGCTCTTGGACGAGAGTCAACAAGAGGGAGGAGGGGTTCTCAAGACTTAGTCAAGTGAAGAGTGGATGAAGAAGTCTTCAAAGAGAGGGTATTTATAGCAAAACCAAAGGCCAACCAACGGCGAGATCAAGCCATGTGCAAGGCAAGTGTAAGGCCAAGATCAAGCCAAGTGCACCCACAAAACACTCCACAAAACAAGCCACAAAGCAAGGCACAAAAGGAGGGACCAATCGGCCAAGGCCAAGCCTCCTCTTTGCCGTCCAATGAGGGTGACAAGTGTCACCCTCCCGTTGGTCCAAAAATGTTTCGTCGCTCGGAAAAATCCGCAAAAATACTAAATGACATAGCCGGAATTTTTCCAACGTAAGCTGTGGAAACGTTTCGTCAGAAAACGACTCTAATCGGCACTTGTGCCCAAATTTCGAATCCAATGCCTAACTTAAGGCTCAAATTTCGTACGTACGTCCATACGTACATACTCTGGAAATACGGGGTATAACATATACATAACAACAGCAGTCACTTCCCTTTCCTTTTACAAAACGACCCACAATATGTAACTACAGACCTCTAAGAATTACAACTGCGGCGGGACAGGGCCCCGCCATACCCCTGAATGTACATAAGTCTACCATATCAGGGAAACCGTACCAAAGATGAGCCTCCGGAGTGAAAGGAGCTTCTTTCCAAAAACTGAACAGAGATCCTAAAAGCAAGGATCACCAACACGGGTACTATAACTGCGGGCATGAACGACCTCAGAAGAATTCGATCTGCAGTACAAAGTATGGAAATGTAAATAAAATGCAATAACCAAATCGTATCTGTATAAAAGAATGTCCTTTTAATTCCTGAAATCAATCATATATTAACCGTTCATTTCCTTCTTTCAATAAAATTTAACAACATATTCTTACATACATACTTAAGAGTTCGATCAAGTTTTTCCACATAACTTACATATCTTACATAACATAATCCGGCCCATTATGGAGGGACTTCTTATTTGGGAGCTTACTTTGATTATCCATACGTGATAACGTAATCCGGCCCATTTGCGGGACACGGTGTACGCATAAATCATGTTGCATAATCCGCCCGCTGTGGGGCTAGGTGTACTGTGGAATCATGTAGCATAATCCTGCCCGCCTGTGGGGCTCGGTGTACTGTGGAATCATGTAGCATAATCCGGCCCGCCTGTGGGGCTCGGTGTACTGTGGAATCATGTAGCATAATCCGGCCCGCCTGTGGGGCTCGGTGTACTGTGGAATCATGTAGCATAATCCGGCCCGCCTGTGGGGCTCGGTGTACTGTGGAATCATGTAGCATAATCCGGCCCGCCTGTGGGGCTCGGTGTACTGTTGAATCATGTAGCATAATCCGGCCCGCCTGTGGGGCTCGGTGTAAGATGACGTAACCCGGTCTATGTGAAGGCTCGGGGTAATATGGCGTAATCCGGCCTATGTGTAGGCTCGGTGTATCTCATAACGTGTCTGGCCTATTCGTAGGCTCGGTGTATTTCATAACGTAATCCGCCTATTTGTAGGCTCGGTGTATCTCATAACGTAATCCGACCTATTCGTAGGCTCTGTATTTCATAACGTGTCCGCCTATTTGTAGGCTCGGTGTATCTCATAACGTAATCCGCCTATTCGTAGGCTCGGTGTGATTTTCCTTACGTAACATTTTTAAACCATCTTTCAACTTCTTCTTAAGTCGTCATAACAACTTCCCATAAAGCTATTATAACAACCATTCATTTTAGAGAACTTATGTCACTTTTATTCTTACAACACTTAGGAAAACGGGATCCAAAGATACTACGTACATACATACTTAAAAAGAATCGTATCACTTAAAACTTCATAATCCTTAAAAGACAATCAAAGTTCTTAGTCTTCAAACTTCATAACATACTTCCTTTAAAGCCCAATTACTTATACAAAAACATATAAAGTTCCATACCTTCCAAAACCAAGTAATTCATTCCCTTAAAATCATATAACTTCCACTTTTAAAATCAATCCCCTTTTCACATATAAATTCAAGTCATTTTCGAACATAAAATCCACTTACTTACTTTAAACAAATCAAGACACATAGCCTTTAAATCAAATCTCATAACTTCCTAACCGTTCTTACCAACGTCTCATAAGACCTAGTAAGGACTTAGGACAATTTAAACATACTCTTAACTTAGATTCAACAATGTAAATACTTCTTAACTTCTAAGAGTAGAAGGAATCTTGAAATACTATCACATGGAGATTTCATACGTAGGATCATGCCAAAGAAAGAAGAGGTTCACATACCTCGCGACGACTAGCGACAAGTTGCAAAAAGGCTCCAAAGTACTTCAACCTATAATGGCCACAATACGTCCATTAACCTCTTAATTCAAACGTAGAATATTCCAAGTGCTAAGTCGCTAAATTCTACGGAAAATCGGACAGCACCTCCTTTGTTTCTACTCACTTTGCCACCTTTTTCAAGGCCGAAATACAATAACCAAACAGCCCCAATTGGCTCACAACAAAAAGAAGGTAGTCCAATACAAATGAATAACTAAATGACTCGATTGGCTCACAATTTAGAAAGTAGTCCAAAGTCGACCACCTAGAGTTCAACCATACCAATACTTATCAAATTTCCATTTCAATCCAAATTGTTAATCATAACATGATATCAAGTCGCATTTGGTTAAAACTACCACAATCTTTAAATCAATAACATGCGACGATTCTAATAACGACTAAATTGAAATCCAACTTAACATGGATTATATTACATTCCGGATTTCCAATGCTACAATCAATCCACAATCCTTATAAACTTCTACATATCAACTTCATGCTAGCAACACGTAAAGCTAACAACAACAATATAAATATATAATCTCGTAACACATTAAAGGACAAAATTATACCTCAACGAATCTTAATCCAATTCCAATCCGAAGTCGCTCCTAGTAGTTTAGAACCCCTCCAAGACACTTCAATCCGCTCGTTGAGACCCTTAGAACCATACCAACAACTTTCCTTCAACTTCCAATCCAAAACCTAGAAAGACCCTTAGGTTTTCGTTTTGCGACTAACCCGTAAACTATTTTTTTCCAAGATTTTTCTATTGAGATACACTTACAATACACTCAAGAACCTTGGTTTAAAGTGGGGAGATTATTGGACAAGAAACAAATTTTTTTCCTCCTTTGATCAACCAAACCCGAGAGCTCTCCTATAGTGGTCTTCAAATTTTTGTGAAAAAATGGCTAAGTGTTAAGCTTAGTCTTGCACTACTAGTATTATAAAGGGACATGGAGGGTCAAGATACACACAATTGGGTGGTTAGGATGTAGTCTTACAAAATATCAAGACTTGGTGGGTCCATTGACTTGGTCAAGAAACTCAAGCTCACTACTTGGAAGACTTTAGTCATACAAGACTATGGTCAATGACCATCTTAGCCATGCTATTTTTCGTCCAAGGCAACATTAAGGGGGGGTGACACATGTCGCCCTCCCATTCGACACAACATTACGTTTCCGACAATTTCATAATTAGTTAAAAATTTCTGTGTCTCAAATCTTAACACTTATGAGTTCTTACGTACATTCTTAAAACATGTCCTGTAATTACTGGTGTAACATTCTTCCCCCTTAGAAATATTCGTCCCGAATGTTCTTTGAGCTCAAGCTATCATTCCTTGGCATAGTCTCATAAGCTTGCACTTAGCAAAACCTAATTATGCCACCTATGACCTAATATACGCACTTGCATATTTATCCATCACAAACCAAACGAGGAAACAATCCATAGTGTGCATCATCACTATATACTCACATTCAAGGCCTAAAAGATTATCTTTCAGATTTCCAACTTACTTCTAGCATACGTACATAATTTCAATATTATCCGTTCTTGATACTTAAACATAAAATAACCTTATCATGCATACATATCTGTAAAGGGCCGAAGATATAACTGAATTCATATAGGCGGTTCATAGGACAGCTAAAACTGGAAACTTCCACCACGACCCCTGCCACGGCTGCCGTGGATGAACATCTGCCTAGCTCAAGGCGAAGAACCCGCAATCGATCCGGTAGACTTTTCTATCCCTCCCGCAACTCTCCTACTAGGACAATCCTCAACATATGGCCCCGACCACAGCAAAACAGCACCGATGCACGACGACATTCCCGTGGTGATCACGCCACACCGTGAACATCGAGGAAGAGGGGCCGTATCGTTAGAACCCATGTGCGTATCTGAATCCAAGCCACGAGCTCGACCGGCTCGAATTACGGTGATCTAACCTCCGCGGCGGGAAGGAGCACTCTGTCTTGGTGATCAGACCTAGCTGCTGCGAGGCTCTCGCGCGAAAATCACCTCAACCCCTATCGTCCCGCCTCTTGGGTGGCCTTGCTGGTTGGTCTCTCTCCTCTGTCCTCGATCCTCAGTGCATAAGTGCGCATCTGGCAATATCCATTCTGGTGAAGGGCTACTCCCGCAAGCGGTGATCATATAACGGTCTAGCCCCATAACATAGCGATGAACTCTATCGGCCATGTTAGCCACAATAGTATGCGCGTATGCGGCGAGTCAAACTCAAGCTATATTCTCTCGATAGTCCTCCGCTCGCCTCAAGGTCGAATCTGTCTGCGGGCTCTCCATCTCGTGAGGCAAAAGTGATCCATGAAGGCCTCAGTAAACTCCTCCTCCCAAATTTGGAAGAGCATCATCACCTCTTGAAAGCAACCACGACTCAAACCGGTTCAACGCGATATCGCGTAACGGTGGGAGGCTAGCGTAATGCACTCGTCTCTGAAGCCCTAAGAACTGCGTGGTCCATTGTAGCTGCGAATGAACTCATGCGGATCCTCATCGACCTCGAACCATAAAACTCGTGGATGACATCCTAGAAAATCCCTAATCCATGGCCCATCGGCTGCAGGGTGAAATCGCTGCTCGCTCGCTTGCCCGGACTACTATCTTGGTCAATAATCGGATCTGCTCCCGTAGTCTCTATACTCGGCACGCGGGCTCGAGGCTGCAGGAACCTCTGGAGCTACTGCCGCTCTCGGCTCTCTATCGCCGCGTGGCTGAACTCGCCGACCGCCTACTACCTCGGGCATATTGCGTGCGACTCACGTAACTCTCTGCGCCATCGCGGCTCTGCCGCTTTGCCTTGCCACGGGCCTGGTCGCCTTCCGTGGAGGCATAGGCGATTCACATACATAAGAATACGTCGAGACGGATCAACCTATTAATACTGACTCTCTTGCGATCTCGAGTGAGAAAAATGAAACTAATCCTAAATGTCCTGCGACCTCACGATTATAGATGTGGTGCACAACACACCGATAATCAAGACTCTACTGAACACGGTGCCTAGACACTTTCGAGAGGACTAATCGCTCTGATACCACTTTTGTCACGACCGACCCGGGCGCGGCCGGTGCCTACACAGGCACCCTTACAGTATACATCGGAGAATAGCAATGAACATACATGAAACTTATAAAATAAAATAACAAGAAATTAAACCACGTGTTAGCCGATAAGGCTACCTTCCGACACATATACATATACATAACAACAGATCACTTCCTTTCCTTTTACAAAAGCGACCCACAATATGTAACTACTGCACCTCTAAGAATTACAACTGCGGCGGGACAGGGACCCGCCATACCACTGAATGTACATAAGTCTACCATATCAGGGAAACCGTACAAAAGATGATCCTCCGGAGTGAAAGGAGCTTCTTTCCAAAAACTGAACAGAGATCCTAAAAGCAAGGATCACCAACCTGGGTACCTATAACCTGCGGGCATGAGCGGCCCGAAGAAATTGATAACAACAGTGCAAGTATGGAATGTAAATAAAATGCAATAACCAAATCGTATCTGTATAAAAGAATGTCCTTTTAATTCCTGAAATCAATCATATATTAACCGTTCCTTTCATTCTTTCAATAAAATTTAACAACATATTCTTACATACATACTTAAGAGTTCGATCAAGTTTTTCCACATAACTTACATATCTTACATAACATAATCCGGCCCATTATGGAGGGACTTCTTATTTGGGAGCTTACTTTGATTATCCATACGTGATAACGTCCGCCCATTTGCGGGACACGGTGCGCGTAAATCATGTGGCATAATCCGCCCGCTGTGGGGCTCGGTGTCTTGTGGAATCATGTAGCATAATCCGCCCACCCGGGCTCGGTGTCTTGTGGAATCATGTAGCATAATCCGCCCGCTGTGGGGCTCGGTGTCTTGTGGAATCATGTAGCATAATCCGCCCGCTGTGGGGCTCTCGGTGTCTTGTGGAATCATGTAGCATAATCCGCCCGCTGTGGGGCTCGGTGTCTTGTGGAATCATGTAGCATAATCCGCCCGCTGTGGGGCTCGGTGTCTTGTGGAATCATGTAGCATAATCCGCCCGCTGTGGGGCTCGGTGTAAGATGGCGTAACCGGTCTATGTGAAGGCTCGGGGTAATATGGCGTGTCCGCCTATGTGTAGGCTCGGTGTATCTCATAACGTGTCGGCCTATTCGTAGGCTCGGTGTATTTCATAACGTGTCCGCCTATTTGTAGGCTCGGTGTATCTCATAACGTAATCCGACCTATTCGTAGGCTCGGTGTATTTCATAACGTGTCCGGCCTGTTGTAGGCTCGGTGTATCTCATAACGTAATCCGCCTATTCGTAGGCTCCTGTGATTTTCCTTACGTAACATTTTTAAACCATCTTTTCACTTCTTCTTAAGTCGCCATAACAACTTCCCATAAAGCTATTATAACAACCATTCATTTTAGAGAACTTATGTCACTTTTATTCTTACAACACTTAGGAAAACGGGATCCAAAGATACTACGTACATACATACTTAAAAAGAATCGTATCACTTAAAACTTCATAAACCTTAAAAGACAATCAAATTTCTTAGTCTTCAAACTTGAACATACTTCCTTTAAAGCCCAATTACTTATACAAAAACATATTAAGTTCCATAGCTTCCAAAACCAAGTAATTCATTCCATTAAAATCATATAACTTCCACTTTTAAAATCAATCCCCTTTTCACATATAAATTCAAGTCATTTCGAACATAAAATCCACTTACTTACTTTAAACAAATCAAGACACATAGCCTTTAAATCAAATCTCATAACTTCCTAACCGTTCTTACCAACGTCTCCCATAAGACCTAGTAAGGACTTAGGACAATTTAAACATACTCTTAACTTAGATTCAACAATGTAAATACTTCTTAACTTCTAAGAGTAGAAGGAATCTTGAAATACTATCACATGGAGATTTCATACGTAGGATCATGCCAAAGAAAGAAGAGGTTCACATACCTCGCGACGACTAGCGACAAGTTGCAAAAAGGCTCCAAAGTACTTCAACCTATAATGGCCACAATACGTCCATTAACCTCTTAATTCAAACGTAGAATATTCCAAGTGCTAAGTCGCTAAATTCTACAGAAAATCGGACAACACCTCCTTTGTTTCTACTCACTTTGCCACCTTTTTCAAGGCCGAAATACAATAACCAAACAGCCCCAATTGGCTCACAACAAAAAAGAAGGTAGTCCAATACAAATGAATAACTAAACAACTCCAATTGGCTCACAATTTAGAAAGTAGTCCAAAGTCGACCACCTAGAGTTCAACCATACCAATACTTATCAAATTTCCATTTCAATCCAAATTGTTAATCATAACATGATATCAAGTCGCATTTGGTTAAAACTACCACAATCTTTAAATCAATAACATGCGACGATTCTAATAACGACTAAATTGAAATCCAACTTAACATGGCTTATATTACATTCCGGATTTCCAATGCTACAATCAATCCACAATCCTTATAAACTTCTACATATCAACTTCATGCTAGCAACACGTAAAGCTAACAACAACAATATAAATATATAATCTCGTAACACATTAAAGGACAAAATTATACCTCAACGAATCTTAATCCAATTCCAATCCGAAGTCGCTCCTAGTAGTTTAGAACCCCTCCAAGACACTTCAATCCGCTCGTTGAGACCCTTAGAACCATACCAACAACTTTCCTTCAACTTCCAATCCAAAACCTAGAAAAACCCTTAGGTTTTCGTTTTGCGACTAACCCGTAAACTATTTTTTTCCAAGATTTTTCTATTGAGATACACTTACAATACACTCAAGAACCTTGGTTTAAAGTGGGGAGATTATTGGACAAGAAACAAATTTTTTTTCCTCCTTTGATCAACCAAACCCGAGAGCTCTCCTATAGTGGTCTTCAAATTTTTGTGAAAAAAATGGCTAAGTGTTAAGCTTAGTCTTGCACTACTAGTATTATAAAGGGACATGGAGGGTCAAGATACACACAATTGGGTGGTTAGGATGTAGTCTTACAAAATATCAAGACTTGGTGGGTCCATTGACTTGGTCATGAAACTCAAGCTCACTACTTGGAAGACTTTAGTCATACAAGACTATGGTCAATGACCATCTTAGCCATGCTATTTTTCGTCCAAGGCAACATTAAGGGGGGTGACACATGTCGCCCTCCCATTCGACACAACATTACGTTTTCCGACAATTTCATAATTCCGTTAAAATTTTTACAGGTCTCAAATCTTAACACTTATGAGTTCTTACGTACATTCTTAAAACATGTCCTGTAATTACGGGGTGTAACAGTGATGCTGTCTTTCTACTTTTCAAAAAAAAAAATACATATAAAATAATCATTTTTTGCATCATGAACTACGTCTTGACCTGATTCCCTCGACGGGATACGTAGGCAACCACATTGGCTTCGGTCCACATTATTTGAAAACCCATAAAAATCCTTATTCTTTGCATCATGAAATACATCTTGACCTGATTCCCTCAGCGGGATACGTAGGCAGTCACATTGACTTCGGTCCACATTGTTTGAAAAACCCATAAAAATCATTTTTGCATCACGAACTACGTCTTGACCTGATTCCTCGGTAGCGATCGTGGCGGCCTCATCGGCTTCGGTCACACCATTAGAAATTTTCTCATTGGCTCACGTGCGACAAAATGCGTTTGTTTATTCTGAAAAGAGATATGAGCAATTTTCGCCATGAGTTAAGTCTTGCCCATGCGTCCCGCATAACGAAAACTGGGACAATTTTGAGAAATGCACCGTGAAGAGATCATACTAAGGATTCCAAAAGCAATCAGCATTGACAGCATCACATCAATACAACCACCATCACAGGATCTTCATATCAGCAAAGGCGGGAGCACAACAATAAGCCCATGCGGGTTACAAACGCACAACGTCTATGCAATGACGTTATCTCAACCCAGGCGAGTCACAAGGCAGGTACGTCCATAAAATGACACAATTTCATTGTAAGCCTATGCAACGACTTCATTCTTGCTTCTTCTATACAACGACGAACATTTGCATCTCGTTCATACAAGACGACAACGCTCATACAAGGCGTCATTTGCATCTCGTCCATACAAGACGACAACACCCATACAAGGCGTAATTTGCATTTCGTCCATACAAGACGATACGCCCATACAAGGCGTCATTTGCATTTCGTCCATACAAGACGATAACGCCCATACAAGGCGTCATTTGCATCTCGTCCATACAAGACGATAACGCCCATACAAGGCGTCATTTGCATTTCGTCCATACAAGACGATAACGCCCATACAAGGCGTCATTTGCATCTCGTCCATACAAGACGACAACGCCCAGACAAGGCGTCATCTGCATTTCGTCCATACAAGACGACAACGCCCATACAAGGCGTCATTTGCATTTCGTCCATACAAGACGACAACGCCCATACAAGGCGTCATTTATATCTCGTCCATACAAGACGACAACGCCCATAAAAGGCGTCATATGCATTTCGTCCATACAAGACGACAACGCCCATACAAGGCGTCATCTGCATCTCGTCCATACAAGACGACAACGCCCATACAAGGCGTCATTTGCATCTCGTCCATACAAGACGACAACGCCCATACAAGGCGTCATCTGCATTTCGTCCATACAAGACGACAACGCCCATACAAGGCGTCATCTGCATTTCGTCCATACAAGACGACAACGCCCATACAAGGCGTCATCTGCATTTCGTCCATACAAGACGACAACGCCCATACAAGGCGTCATCTGCATTTCGTCCATACAAGACGACAATGCCCATACAAGGCGTCATCTGCATTTCGTCCATACAAGACGACAACGCCCATACAAGGCGTCATCTGCATTTCGTCCATACAAGACGACAACGCCCATACAAGGCGTCATCTGCATTTCGTCCATACAAGACGACAACGCCCATACAAGGCGTCATTTGCATTTCGTCCATACAAGACGACAACGCCCACACAAGGCGTCATCTGCATCTCTTCCATACAAGACGACAACGCCCATACAAGGCGTCATCTGCATTTCGTCCATACAAGACGACAACGCACATACAAGGCGTCATCTGCATTTCGTCCATACAAGACGACAACGCCCATACAAGGCGTCATCTGCATCTCGTCCATACAAGACGACAACGCCCATACAAGGCGTCATTTGCATCTCGTCCATACAAGACGACAACGCCCATACAAGGCGTCATTTGCATTTCGTCCATACAAGACGACAACGCCCATACAAGGCGTCATTTGCATTTCGTCCATACAAGACGACAACGCCCATACAAGGCGTCATTTGCATTTCGTCCATACAAGACGACAACGCCCACACAAGGCGTCATCTGCATCTCGCCAATACAAGACGGCGTATCATCACATCACTTCATTACATCTACAAACACCATGTCTTTTCCAGCACCGCATCACCTGCAACCCAGTGTCAATCATACTTCGACACTGGGACAAATTTTGAATTTGCGTCGGCCGGTTTTTATTTTCTAGCATTGCAGCAACCCAGTGTCTCATAATTCGACACTGGGACAAATTTTAAATCTGCATCAGCTTTGTCTTTTACCTTGGCATCACAGCGACCCAGTGTCGGCTTTTGCCCATTCTTTGCTTAATCCTTGTTTTAATTCTGACGATGGGACAAAATTGGCCACAAGTCAACGTCTTTGTCCGAAAACTCTTTCATCGTCTTCGGTCAAAGAGGGACAACTGTTGACACCCAATTTTGACCCATCTTTTAGTTATTTCTTGCAATTTTAAGCATTTTAGGACACCGCATTTTATCACAATTCTTGACATTTTTGTATATTTTTTTACCTAACATTCTATGTTATTTTATTTTTGTAAATTTGCATCATGTTTTTTACTTTTAATTAGGTATTAAACATTTTTTCAAATTTTGTATTTTTATTACTATTACATCGACATTTGCATTTTAATAATTTTGCATCTTTTAAATAATTTTTCTGTTAAATAATTAACCCATTTTGCATTTTTGCCAAATCAGTCCAATCCGCCAAAAACCGAAGCCCAAACTGAGGCCCAATACACCTTTCATCTTTTTTCCTCCAATACTCAATACCCAATACCCAAAGCCCAATACCCAAAACCCAATACTCCAAAACCCTAAACCTAAAGCCCACACTATAAATAAAATCTTACCCCCTCATTTTCAAACATACCCTACATTACCCTATTATACCCAGCCGCAACATTCCCTCACCCTAATTCACGCAGCCATCACTCGAAACACACAAAAATCACCCTTCACTTTCCCTCACAACACTCAGCCCTAGAAAACCCTATCAGCCCTTACTACATTACCCAGCCCTCAACCCTATTATTACCCTATTATCTACCCTCAGCCGTCCCTCTCTCATCAGCAGCCCTACTTCACCCTCACTCCCTCACCCGCACACCCTCACTCCCTTCTCCCCCTCCCTCGTCGCCGCCACCACTGAACTCCCATCACCGGCGAAACACCCCACAACCACTACCTCTCTCACACACACACAAGCAGCCCTCGTTCCAAGCCCGTGACAAGCCCTCGTTCCCGCACCCTCGTTCCATCGCCAGCCGGGATTCTCGCCGGAGAATCCGGCGAATCCTGAACCAAATCATCCCACAAATCACACTTACCATAACCAAATCATCCCACAAATCACATTTACCATAACGAAATCTTCCCTTCTGTTTCGAACCATCCGAGAATCGTAGTAAAATCCTCCAAATCATCCACACAGCCAGCTCTCCCTTACCATAACAAGAACAGTACGAGAATCAACCCAAAAATAGCCCACAAATCCTTAACAAAACCAGTATGAATCGTCCCCTCAAATCAAGTCCTAAACTTACCATAAATCGAAGCCTAACTAGGGACTATAAAGACCAACGTTTTGACATGCAATAAGGGGGAATCATCGAGAATACTCATAGCATCGAGCCTAGAACCCCTCTTTTATTTTCGCCATCGTTATACTGCTCGCAGCTTCTTTGCGAACTTTCCTTCGACGATTCTGGGAAACATTTGTCGTCGCCTCAGTTCGCTACCCGTAAAAGGTCCAGAAACCTACTCTCTTTCTACTATTTAGTTGTTTAATCGGTATTGTGTGCCCTGCATGATAATATCCATATGTTATTTTTTCTATTTTTGACTTAACTTAGCCATCGTTTCCAGAAAATACTTGAGTTCTGGCTTTCAGTATTTTGTGATGTTGATTCTGTTTTAAGCATGTGTGCATTCGATCGCGATTTTGTTTTCTACGGGTATGGTTAGGTGTATAACATTTGTATAAGGGTCGTAGATCCATTTTGTGTTAATTATCTGCTATTAATTTATGATTATCTAAATGTTGATTTGGATATTCTATATTTGTATATTTTAGGTCACAGGATTGCGCATGTTCATGTGAATATTTAGATGCATGTTTAATATTGTGTTGTGTGGGATCTTCTGTGCTATCTCAGGGTATTTGTAGTTAGTTAAGTGAATAATACGATATTGATTCATCTTCAGGATCACAATCTGTGGCATTTGAATATCTGTTTATTAACTCATTCAATTGAATGAAATAGTTTGTCCTGCCTCTATTGCCCTTTAAAAGTTTCATTGAATTATGTAGAAATGTATGCTACATGTTAAGAGTCGAGATATTTTGAGTCATTTTGTACCACTGTCCTGCCTAGTTTGACTCCATTTAGACCATGCCTATGTTACCATTTGAACCATTTTCAGAATATATGAATATGTGTTAGCTTGCCTGAGTTGTGTTCTTTCTTGGGATGTCGTACTGATGGATATGCAGCATGAGGGTGACCACACATGCTTAACCAGTCCATCAGTGGTTATGTATGATCTAATATATATTGTTTCTAAGGAGTCATCTAGCCATTTATGTATGTTGGCTATGTCTAATAAGCCATTATGCCTCGCATATCTTGCTAATGAATTCCATGTATGGATCCAGCAGTTTATCCAGAACTAAAAATGAGTTTGTCCCACATGCACTTAAACCATTGGTCTTGGAAATGTCTATCATATATTTTCCTTTTGAGTTCTGCCAATCCAGTGTATCAGTGATCATAAAAAATAACTGCTGACTCACTCTCATATCTGCTCCGCTGCCTAATGCTCAGTATTTCCCATTATCTGATATCTTGTTTAAATTGCACTAGTGTACATCCGATGTATATGGTTGTATACCTCTTATGGTTATGTGGATGTCTTGTGTGTATCAACTTTTATATGGCTAGATACATTAGAAGTAAGTTTGTATAAATGGGCCTGTTTGGGGTGATAACACTGATATTTTCTTTGAAATCTGAAAAGTAAAATCTGATGCTACTGGGTTTAAGTCATGTTTTCTGCATATTGAGGCACATCAATTGATTAATCTCTAGATGTTTACTTGCTGGTAGAGATTCGTTATCTGTATTGCCTCAGTTAATACTGGCAGCATGTGTACTTGTATGTTTAGTTTAACATCTCACTTATTTTCGTATATGATGGAGTTTAGAATATTTACTAATCCTTTTCTTTCTTATTTTTACATGACATGCATCGGGAGAATAATCAAGAGTCTCGGTATAAGACTCATCATGATCTCCATACCGCCAATCACACTTCTGCCGCAGGGCTTCCAAACAACTATGGGATGGATGGTGTCGCCATCCGTTCTAGACGTTACATCAACTCCAATCTCATTCCTTCCTTGCTTATTTATTTATCTATTTATTTATTATTGTTATATTTGTTAACCTTGTAATTAATAGGATAATTAACTCTACTAGTCTTTGAATACATTGGAAGGGTAGTTTAAAAGATGAATTCGTCCCTTATTTATTCTAGGTTCATCATACAAATCTAAATCTAAAATAATTCAATTAACCCTAGCTATGCTTTAGTCATGTAGTCAATATATCACTCCACATCTAATTCTTAAGAAATAAATTTTCTCATAAACTCTTCATAAATATCATATGAGTAATTTTTCGATTTCCTTCTTATCACTAAACTTTTTTACAAAGGTGATTTCATAACTAATTTATATATAAGAGTCTTAACCTTACATATACTTATAGGAGTAATTTATCATTTTTTTTACTTTTGTCAAATAAAATAATTTCATGTCTTATAAATGCATAATCAACTTTACATATTTTTGTGAGTCTTATAAGACCCTTTTTAGTTATCAATATATATTATTTAGGTATTTGCCACATCCCTTTTTTTTTTACTTAAATAATCTTTTCTAAAACATACATCTCTTGACCAGATAAATTAACCTAGGGTTGAATGGACAACCGTAAGTTAGCGGATTCTAAATGATGCATAATCCCTTCCCTTTAGGATAATAAGGAACCCTTACTCAGAATCTTATTTAGTTTCACAGACCATTAAATGGAGTTAATGTTGACTTTAATCGGTTAGCATTTAGGTGTCCTAATTCACCCAATTAATTAGGTGGCGACTCCCTTAACATTTAACATTTTTTACATTTTTGGGGAGGATAACCATTCCGTCGCGCATTCATAAAGCCCGAGAGTTCAAAATCGGGTGCGACAACATGGCGACTCCGCTGGGGATATATTCCTCGTCTACCGGATTCTCTGCGAGATGATCTGCTAATGTTTGCCCCTTGACTGCCTTTTGGGTGACATATACGATGTCGAATTCACTTAAAAGAATCTGCCATTTTGCAAGTTTTCCAGTAGGCATAGGCTTCTGAAAGATATACTTGAGCGGGTCCATCATCGAAATGAGGTAGGTGGTGTATGCGGATAAATAATGTCTGAATTTTTGTGCGACCCAAGTCAAGGCACAGCATGTGCATTCCAGCATTGTGTAACGAGCTTCGTAAGGCGTGAACTTTTTACTCAAGTAGTACATTGCTTGTTCCTTCCTTCCCGTCTCAAGTCGCATCAAGTTTTGAAATTCATCTGGAATTATTATGAAGTTGTGGTTGAGGGAGACAAGGATAACACTGCTAACACCAAAGGGGCAATTCCAGTCATCGAGAGTATGGAAAGGCTGGATGGGTCTGTCTACCATATGAACAAGATCGTAGACGTTAGCAAGGCTAAAGGAATGCGACTACCCCGCACTCCCAAAATGGTGGCCCGAGAGATGCTAAGAAATGGTTTCGAGCCAGGTCGAGGACTTGGACCAAAATTAAGGGGAATCACAGAGCCGATTCGCCTGCCGGAGAAGAATGACACTTTTGGCCTCGGATATCAGCCCACTGCCGAGGAGATGTTGTTATTTGATCACAGAAGGAAGGGTGAGTCTCA
Source organism: Przewalskia tangutica (assembly GCA_029844215.1). NCBI lineage: Eukaryota > Viridiplantae > Streptophyta > Magnoliopsida > Solanales > Solanaceae > Przewalskia > Przewalskia tangutica. Next base: position 18,762,500 of record CM056719.1, read on the forward strand.
TCTACCAAGACCTGTTCCACCCCTGAATCATTCATTTGTCAAAGCATACACTGCTCAGCTATCAGAAGAGGAGGATGCAGACATTCTCGCGGAGGGACTTCAAGGCCTTTTCATTTCTGAGGAAGAAGCAGAGTGTCATGCGATTTTGGAAGACTACGATGACTGCACCATTTGGAGTCAGAGCCGTGAGATGTCTTGAGCAATCGACTGCACCCCACCGCTTTTTCATGAGTCTGGGTAGAATTAATAATTAGTCGCTTTTAAACAATTCAATTCGTATTTTTCTGAATTATGGAACACAGTTTTTATGAGTTTATTTCCCTTTTGAAGTTTTAATGACAAGTTATGTTTTAATCAACGTTCTTTATTCCCTTTCTTTCAGCATACAAAATAATATACTTGTCGATAATGAAAATGTGACATGTCATGAAACAAGCGAACAAAGTCAGAACCGCGAAAATAATCCAACAGAACCCGAAGGAAATTTTCCATTAGAGGAATTAACGGAAGAGTTAGGAAAGTTCGAGGATAAGCCGAAACCAAATCTGGATAAAACAGAAACAGTAAACCTAGGAGGTGATAAAGTCGTGAAGGAGACGAGGATCAGCGTTCACTTGAATACCGCACAGAAAGAAGATTTGGTGGCCCTATTGAAGCAGTATGTTGACATATTCGCTTGGTCTTATGATGATATGCCAGGTCTGAGCACGGACATCGTTTCTCATAAGTTGCCCATTGAACCATCCTGCCGTCCAGTGAAGCAAAAACCAAGGAAAATCAAGCCGGATCAGAGTTTGAAAGTCAAGGAGGAGATCTCCAAACAATTGGACGCAAAGGTCATTCGGGTAGCAAGATACCCTACTTGGTTAGCCAATATTGTGCCAGTAACAAAGAAGGATGGTAAGATACGAGTTTGTGTCGATTACAGGGATCTCAACAAGGCAAGCCCTAAGGATGATTTTCCCCTTCCGAACATTCATATACTCATCGACAATTGTGCGAAGCATGAGTTGCAGTCATTTGTCGATTGTTTCGCTGGGTACCATCAAATCTTAATGAACGAAGAAGATGCAGAGAAGACCGCATTCACCACTCCGTGGGGGGTATATTATTATCGAGTCATGCCGTTTGGACTTAAAAACGCAGGTGCCACTTACATGAGAGCCATGACTACCATTTTTCATGATATGATCCATAAGGAAATTGAAGTCTACGTGGATGACGTCATCATCAAATCACGGAGGGCTACGGACCATTTGGTCCATCTGAAGAAGTTTTTTGAGCGATTGAGGCAATACAAACTGAAGTTGAATCCGGCAAAGTGTGCCTTCGGCGTCCCAGCGGGAAAATTATTAGGTTTCATCGTGAGCAGAAGGGGAATAGAGTTGGATCCTTCGAAGATAAAGGCCATTCAGGGACTACCGCCTCCGAAAAGTCGCAAGGAAGTGATGAGTTTTCTCGGTCGTTTGAATTATATCAGCAGGTTCATAGCACAATCAACAGTGATATGCGAACCAATATTCAAGTTACTAAAGAAGGACGCTGCCACTAAGTGGACATTGGAGTGCCAACAAGCCCTTGATAAAATCAAAGAGTATCTGTCAAATCCGCCGGTCTTGGTGCCTCCAGAACCCGGGAGGCCTTTGCTGTTATACTTATCCGTATTGGAAGGTGCGTTCGGATGCGTGTTGGGACAACATGATGAGACGGGAAGGAAGGAACAAGCAATATACTACTTGAGTAAAAAGTTCACGCCTTACGAAGCTCGTTACACAATGCTGGAACGCACATGCTGTGCCTTGACTTGGGTCGCACAAAAATTTAGACATTATTTATCCGCATACACCACCTACCTCATTTCGAGGATGGACCCGCTCAAGTATATCTTTCAGAAGCCTATGCCTACTGAAAAACTTGCAAAATGGCAGATTCTTTTAAGTGAATTCGACATCGTATATGTCACCCAAAAGGCAGTCAAGGGGCAAGCATTAGCAGATCATCTCGCAGAGAATCCGGTAGACGAGGAATATATCCCCTTGCGGACCTACTTTCCAGATGAAGAAGTGATGTTTGTAGGAGAAGACATCCTAGAAGAATATCCGGGTTGGAGAATGTTCTTCGATGGTGCCGAAAATTTCAAAGGAGTAGGTATCAGAGCTGTTTTGGTATCAGAAACAGGACAACACTACCCAATATCAGCAAAGCTCAGATTCCCGTGCACCAATAATATGTCAGAATATGAAGCTTGCATACTAGGACTCTGAATGGCTATTGACATGAACATACAAGAGTTGTTGGTCATAGGGGATTCAGACCTGTTGATTCACCAAGTGCAAGGCGAATGGGCCACCAAGAATATGAAGATACTTCCTTACTTACACTGCGTGAAATAATTGCGCAAAAGGTTCGTTAAGATAGAGTTCAGGCATACTCCGAGGGCTCAAAATGAGTTTGCAGACGCTCTAGCAACTTTGTCCTCCATGATTCAACATCCAGACAAGAACTATATTGACCCAATCAAAGTAGATGTGCTAGAGCAGCCAGCCTATTGTTCTCAGATAGATGAAGAATCAGAGGGCAAACCTTGGTATGACGAAATCAAGAGGTATCTCAAGGCAGGTGAGTACCCGGAAGGCATGACCAACTGTTATACCCCGTATTTCCAGAGTATGTACATAAGGGAATACGTACAAAAAGTCTAGCCTTAAAGTTTAGGCAAAACGTTTTTTTTGGGCACAACTCACAAAACGAATAGTTTTCCGACGAAACGTTTCCACGACTTCGTAGGTAAATTCTCACACGACCGAACCGGGCCGTGGATCGTGCCTTACCCGGCACCCAAGTAGACATACATCGAGTAATCACGGAACATAAAGACAATACATGAAACCGATGTAATAAGACGGTGAAATAAGAAGACAAAGCAACTAAAAGCGGTTACCTTCGGTATATATATAAATAGCAACTTTTTCAACATGAACAGTTTAATCCTTTTACAAACCACGCCTACAACATTACTACGCACCTCTAAGAATGATACGACAACAATGGCGGGACGGGGCCCGCCAAACCCCGAATGTAAACACTTACGACGACAGGGACTATACCACCGATAAGCCTCCGAGAAACGGAGCTTCCCAAACGCTGAAACTGCGGACCACGAGCTAGGATCAACGGCGGTGTACCTCAACTGCGGCATGAACGCAGCCCCGAAGGTCGAGACAACAGTACAGAGTATGTGAAATCAAAATACATCGTAAATGAAATCATAGCGATCATATAAAGCGGGAGACATGTATGATAACCAAACTACGCTTTCTGACAAAGCGATATGTCAAGTCGTGACTCACGCCTCAAGTCATCACTCAAGTATAACAATGGGTCTCGTGCCCACAACATCAATCATGCGTGGAATACCTTCCTCATCACGGCGATCTATGATATAAAAGCACCAAGGAACACATATGAACACGTGTCCCACGTGTCATAATAAATCAGACGGTAAGTACGAAGGCATAGCCGACTACTAAAAACCTACAGCACCAACAAGGTCATGAATCAGATCATAAGATCTGTCTAGACCGTCACATGATCAAAGCCGCCACTTGCCCGCAGATCAATGTCTGCGTCTAACCTCGAACTCCGCAGCTCGCGTAGGCCAATCTCATCGCCCGCATGAGGTATTCCCGCATCGAGGGTAGCTACTCCCGGCATCGCCCCGACTTCGCATCGCGTGGCCCATGGACCGCATGCCCATAAAGGACGATACTAACTCGGAACTCTCGTAGCTCGCATAGGCCGGGACTGCGTAGGTATTCTCGAATCATAGGTCCATCGACCGAAGTCTACCCGCGTGGAGGCGGCTTAACCCTAATAATCTCAAGAGATGAGTGATGTAAAATACTAACACAACAGCTAATCGTTAAGCAACATAAGCACAAAAAAGGAAAACCCTTTACACAACATCACAAGATACTAACACACGTAGAATCCTAGCATATTTACTTATCAATCAACAAGAAAGTATTCACAGGCTATCTCAAACCATCTCAATCAAGTTATACACACAAGGTACTTTCTACTATATGACAACAAGTTCGGGGTTTTATACCCAAAGTACTTCATACATTAACTATTTAAAAGATACGTTACTTTCACAATGTCACACAATACCGTAGTATAAAATAGAGTGACTATCCTTTTAAAGTAAATCAATTACTTCTCTTTGTAAAATCAATTAGCAACATTCTTTTCCAATGATCAAGTTTGCCTAATTTCCAATGTTCAAGTTTCTCATTTTAGAAAGGTTTCAGAGTTCATAGTCTTATTTATTTAAGAATATAATTCTCCTTTAAACTATCCGAGAAACATAAGTCTTATATGTGAGTAGGATATTCTTGTTTATAACAATCTTATTACAATGACCATGATCTAGAAATATCATTTTGTCTCATCTTAGCTTCTATGCAGATGGAAGTTTCTCTGGTTTTAATAATACTTAATTATTAAAAACATTTCCTCTTATAAACGCCGCAGTGGTTTGTCGATACACATTCGATTTCCAAAATCAAGAAACATTCTTAAGACGTTATACCTAACTTTCCATAAAGCTAGCATAACTCTTAAGTTTTCAAAACAAATCAAGTATTACTTCTTCTTTCAAATGATTCAAAAATCTTTTGAAATACTTCAAGTTCTTTATTAACACATAACACGCCGCTTATAGTTCAAATCGCTTACCTTTTTAAAAACCACAAGTATTTTCTTACCAACATAAAGTCGTTATAACTAACTTCCCATAAAGTCGTTATAACACTTTATGTTTTAAACAACCAAATACATTTAGCACGTATGCGTCACCGTACTACATAGTTCACGATATCATGCTAGAAGAGATAGGAAGAGGTTCACATACCTCGCGACGAGTATCGACTAATAGCAAACGCTCAAGTACTTCAAACCGCCGCTACTCCTTAGCGATGGATCGCGCCATACGTAGTACTTCAACCTATAAGGCCACAGGCGCTTATTAACATTAAGATCCCTTTGTAGAACATTCTACGTAAAATTCGGCACCTCCCGCATGGCAGCGTAAATCTCCTCTCTATCGAGGCTGGCCAAGCCAACCAAGGGTTATACATCTAACCTACGGGTACAATTCTACTCCACGGTACTACTTCACAAGTCTCCCGTGTACTGACCTAAGTAATTCTGATTCAGTAATCTTCTTTAAATTCAGGCTTAAGTCGCAAGACATTGCCGATAACTACGTTCAGTTCTATATATAGTATACTTCAACTATATATTCTAACAATATGTAATTTCCAATTACAATAGAGGGACAAGATATTTACCTCAATAAGCCCATAATTATCCAAGTATAAAGTCGATCCTGGGCAATCGTTTAGCTCCAACTCCGAGCGCTCCAACCCGCTCTAAACCACCCTTAGAAGTTCTAACCAACTTCTACACAATACTCCAACGGACTATGGAGATTTTCCTAGGGTTTCGGTTTTGTGACTGACGAAAGTATAATAGTATTTTCTGGGCTTTTCGTATAGGTATATCCTTAGAATACTACAAGGTATATGGCTAAGGTAATTTGGGCATTATAACAATACTTTTGAGAGTATTTCTACCAAGAGGGGGTATATATACGAGACAACACCACAAGGGGTGGTGTATACCCTCGCCTACCCACTAGGGGTACTCTCGGCCAAGGGGAAGGGTGCTCTCGCTAAGCCTCACAAAGGGGGCGAAACCACAACCAGGGAGGGGGAGAGTTTAACACTTAAAGATTTGTGGAAAGGATGAAGAATTCATCAAAGGGAGAGGGGTATTTATAGGTCAAGGGATGGCCAACCAAAGGCCAAGATCAATCCATGTGTTAGGCAAGTGTAGGGCTAGGATTTACCAAACACAAATATCCTACCTACCCTTGACTTTGTCAAGGCACAAAAAACGTGCCTTACATGTCCATTTCGTCCAAGTTGGACGATTTCGCCACCATTTGGTGGGTGCCAAGTGGCGCCATATTGTTGGTCAAAATTGTTTCGTCTCTCGTAAAAATCCGCAAAAATTAAAAATGACATAGCCGGAAATTCCCCTACGAAAGCTGTGAAAACGTTTCGCCGAAAAACGACTCTAACCGGGTGTTGTGCACAAAATTAAATCGGCCAAGCCTACTTGAAGTTCGAAATTTCCTACGTACGTTTCTGCGCACCTACTCCGAAATACGGTATAACATTCTCCTCGCCTTAGAAACATTCGTCGAATGTTCCTTCTAAGTCTCAAACAAGCGCGCGCCCAAGATAGTCTTCACTACTATACTTACGAGAACAAACCTGCCACACATGGCCACAGAAACAACTGCGCAAAATACTTATATCCAAGTCCACGAGGAAACACCTCTAACATCACCACAACCACCTCTCTCCAGGGTCTAAAATATACTTCCTTCGTACCGTCTCTCTACAAAAGAAATGATCACATCTATGCTCGCCATACATGCTCGCTTCTCTCTTTACTCGTCGTAGATACCACTTTGTCACTTTGTCGCGAGCCTTGCTCCGACGACCCAACAAATGGTACCGGGCTGCTTGCGATCCCGGAGGATGTCGTACACTCGAACTCTTACCACATTCTGACACGGCTTCAGTATCCAAAACTCGGGGTTACTATCTCTAACGTGGTCATCATTAACTGGGAACACTCTGGATGGATCTTCGATACTTCCCCGAACATCACAATACGAAAGACCGGACGCACTGCCTCCTACGTCGGACGACAAATGCTAACATAAAGGCAACCTGGCCTATCCTTCACATGAACTCACAAAGGCCCAAAGTAACTCGGGCTAAGTTCCCTCTGTTTTCCAAAACTCGTCGCACCCAAACCCGGGGTGGTACTTTCAAGAAGACCGACCGTCAACCTGAACTCTAAGCGTCGTCGCCGATTATCCGCACGATTCCTCTGAGCTGCCAGAACCTCTTCTAGACAAGCTTCTCACTATCCACAGTCTGCTGGAACAAGCCTGAACCAACTGCTCGAACGCGCCAACATCGAACCAATCGACCGACAACTTACACTTCCGCCCTTACAAGGCTTCATAAGGCGATATCCGAACACTGAAATGGTAGATCAAACACTACCTCCACAGAGACAACAATCCCACAACTATCCTCGAAATCCAAACACCGGCGAGGCGAACGCGGTCGAGACTACCGAGTTCCTAACCTGCTCGTAAACTTTTAGAAAACGAAAATAGCCCTGACACTGGCTTCACCGCTCGACATAAGGTGAAGGTAGGCACCGTGCAGCCTTTCAACCGCGGATAACTCAACACACCAGTAAACGGTCGAGCGAAGAACACGATGGGCTGCCCCATCGACCGACCACGGTCGAACGATCCACGAACTCAGACGTGGTTAATCGAACATGGGCCTAACACCTCGTGACCCTACCACAAGGCGGGACCACCACAAACCGACCCACCACCAAAATCGCGCGGGTTGACCCGCAACGTGGCCTCAACCCGACCCGCAACGCGCATCATACTAGCTCCCGAACCGAACAATCTCACTAATCACGTTACGAAAACCTAGCGGTCTTCTTAGCTCAACTACCTCTTTCATTCCACACTACTAGGGACTGTCCCAACATAACTCACGTGCACTATGCACTCGATAAAGTCAAACATAACACTACACCTTTTTCTCGAGATGGCCTTACCTCTAAGGTCTCTACGTATAAAGCTCTAAGGCTCACACTTTCTCTATCCCCAAAATCTTACTCGGTTAAACAACCATGATTTCAAATCACAACTAACACCGCTATCGTAACATAGCACCTAAGGTATACTCACCTTATCACCTATACAAAACTCTGAGGGTTAAGGATAGATCTATGTTCATCGCTTCACTCCCTTAGTCGTTCTAATCAAACTGCCCGTGAGCGCATAGCTAAGGAGGTGACGAACTACCCACCGATCAAGGCAAAGTCCTCCTACAAGGACACTATATCGACAAATGACCTCGACGGTCATAGTACAACAAGTACCAACTAAAAGACGACATTCCCGTGATGACGTCGCCAATGAACCGGAAGCCACGGAGTTCTAACCAACTCTGCATACCGAACGCCCCGAAATCCGTGGAAGACCACTCTGCATTGTGGATATGCATAATCAAATCTCCGTGAGGTGACTTGCCTCGAAAGTTACCAAAGGACCTTCATTACGCCCTCTTCTGCGTCGCCTGGTTAACGCCGATCTCTACGTTTCTCGGCCGTGTATAAGCTCATACACCGCCATGCTCAACTAATCAAGAACTACTCTTGCACAACCCTCTCGTTGATATTCATCAAGATTCGCGATACATCGGTATACTCTGCGGTAGTTAAATCCATAGCTAGTAATAGGGTCGCCTCTTTGCAATCCATATTCTCTGTTCTCGTCGTGGGCGAAGGTTCAAATATCATGGCGCGATGAAGGCTGCGCCGCCGTGCTAAACTTTCTTTGGGGCTAGTGGCGTCGCAGAACTCCCGAATGAAGCACCACGGTGATGATTGGGCTGTGCCCACGTAACCTCAGATTTACTCTCGCGGCTCCGCCGGCGCCGCCTCACGGGCGAGTTGCCCTACGCGGAGGCATAACGATGAGGAAAGAAATACGTCGGAGGTCCAACTTACAACACGGCTCTAAGGCACGATCTGAGTGAGAAGAATAGAAACCAATCCTAAATACCCTATAGCCTCACGATTATTGGTGTGGTGCGCAACACACCGATAATCAAGACTTCTTGGATACGGTGCGTAGACACTTTCCGAGGATTAATCGCTCGATACCACTTTTGTCACGACCGAACGGGCGTGGATCGTGCCTACCCTGCACCCAAGTAGACATACATCAGATTAATCAGCGGAACATAAAGACAATACATGAAACTAGTGTAATAAGACAGTGAAATAAGAAAAGCTAACAAAAACGGTTACCTTCGTATATATGTAAATAACAACTTTTTCAACATGAACAGTTTAATCCTTTTTACAAACCCTGCCCACCACAGTACTACAGACTTCTAAGAATGATATGACAACAATGGCGGGCGGGGCCCGCCAAACCCCGAATGTAAACACTTACGACGGCGGGGACTATACCACGATAAGCCTCCGAGAAACGGAGCTTCCCAAACATCAAATCGTGACCACGAGAGCTAGGATCAACGATCGTGTACCTCAACTCGCGGCATGAACGCAGCCCGAGGAGGTCGATAACAAAGTGCGAGTATGTGAAATCAAAATACATCGTAAATGAAATCATAGCGATCATATAAAGCGGGAGACATGTATGATAACCAAACTACGCTTACAACAAAGCGGTCATGTCAAGTCGGTGACTCACGCCTCAAGTCATCACTCAAGTATAACAATGGGTCTCGTGCCCACAACATCAATCATCATGCGTGGAATACCTTCCTCATCGCGATCCATGATATAAAAGCACCAAGGAACACATGAACACGGGTCCCACTGTGTCATAATAAAACTGCGGGGGTAAGTACGAAGGCATAGCCGACTACTAAAAACCCACAGTACCAACAAGGTCATGAATCAGATCATAAGATCTGTCTGGGCCGTCACATGATCAAAGCCGCCACTTGCGCGATATCGATACGCTGCGTCTAACCCGAACTCCGCAGCTCGCGTAGGCCAATCTCATCGGCCGCATGAGGTATTCCCGCATCGAGGTAGCTACTCCGGCATCGCCCCGACTTCGCATCCGCATGGCCACATGGACCGCATGCCCATAAAGGACGATACTAACACGAACTCGTAGCTCCGCAGGCCGGGACTGCGTGAGGTATTCTCGAATCATAGGTCCATCGACCGCCCGAAGTCTACCCGCGTCGGAGGCGCTTAACCCGGAATCATCTCAAGAGATGAGTGATGTAAAATACTAACACAATGACTTATCGTTAAGCAACATAAGCACAACAAAGGTAACCCCTTTACACAACATCACAAGATACTAACACACGTAGCATCCTAGCATGTTTACTTATCAATCAACAAGAAAGTATTACCAGGCTATCACAAACCAACACAATCAAGTTATACACACAAGGTACTTTACTATATGCCAACAAGTTCGGGTTTTATCCCCAAAGTACTTCATACATTAACTCTTTAAAAGATCGTTACTTTCACAATGTCACACAATACCCGTAGTATAAAATAGAGTGACTATCCTTTTAAAGTAAATCAATTACTTCTCTTTGTAAAATCAAGTAGCAACATTCTTTTCCAATGATCAAGTTTGCCTAATTTCCAATGTTCAAGTTTCTCATTTTAGAAAGGTTTCGTAGTTCATAGTCTTATTTATTTAAGAATATAATTCTCCTTTAAACTATCTGAGAAACATAAGTCTTATATGTGAGTAGGATATTCTTGTTTATAACAATCTTATTACAAAGACCATGATCTAGAAATATCATTTTGTCTCATCTTAGCTTCTATGCAGATGGAAGTTTCTCGGTTTTAATAATACTTAATTATTAAAAACATTTCCTCTTATAAACGCTGCGTTGGTTTGTCGATACACATTCGATTTCCAAAATCGAGAAACATTCTTAAGACGTTATACCTAACTTTCCATAAAGCTAGCATAACTCTTAAGTTTTCAAAACAAATCAAGTATTACTTCTTCTTTCAAATGATTCAAAAATCTTTTGAAATACTTCAAGTTCTTTATTAACACATAACACGCCATTATAGTTCAAATCGATTACCTTTTAAAAACCACAAGTATTTTCTTACCAACATAAAGTCGTTATAACCAACTTCCCATAAAGTCGTTATAACACTTTATGTTTTAAACCAACCAAATACATTTAGCACGTATGCGTCTCTGGTACTACATAGTTCACACATATCATGCTAGAAGAGATAGGAAGAGGTTCACATACCTCGCGGCAGTATCGACTAATAGCAAAACGCTCCAAGTACTTCAAACCGTCGGCTACTCCTTGCCGCAGATCGCGCCACGTAGTACTTCAACCTATAAGGCCACAAGGCGCTTATTAACATTAAGATCCCTTTGTAGAACATTCTACGTAAAATTCAAAGACATCCCCGCAACAGCGTAAATCTCTCTCTATCGAGGCCGCTACCAAGCCAACCAGGGGTTATACATCTAACCTAACGGTACTATTGTACTCACGGTACTACTTCACAAGTCTACCATGTCTGACCTAAGTAATTCTGATTCGGAATCTTCTTTAAATTCAGCTTAAGTCGCAAGACATTGCCGATAACTACGCTCGATTCTATATATAGTATACTTCAACTATATATTCTAACAATATGTAATTTCCAATTACAATAGAGGACAAGATATTTACCTCAATAAGCCCATAATTATCCAAGTATAAAGTCGATCCCGGCAATCGCTTAGCTCCAACTCGAGCGCCCAACCGCTCTAAACCACCCTTAGAAGTTCTAACCAACTTCCACACAATACTCAACTGACTATGGAGATTTTCCTAGGGTTTCGGTTTGTGGACCGACGAAAGTATAATAGTATTTTCTGGCTTTTCAGATAGGTATATCCTTAGAATACTACAAGGTATATGGCTAAGGTAATTTGGGCATTATAACAATACTTTTGAGAGTATTTCTACCAAGAGGGTATATATACGAGACAACACCACAAGGAGGTGTATACCCTACTCCCACTAGGGGTACTCTCGCCAGGGAAGGGTGCTCTCGCTAAGCCTCACAAAGGGGACGAAAACACAACAAGGGAGGAGAGTTTAACACTTAAAGATTTGTGGAAAGGATGAAGAATTCATCAAAGGGAGAGGTATTTATAGGTCAGGGATGGCCAACCAAAGGCCAAGATCAATCCATGTGTTAGGCAAGTGTAGGGCTAGGATTTACCAAACACAAATATCCTACCTACCCTTGACTTTGTCAAAAACGTGCCTTACATGTCCATTTCGTCAAGTTGGACGATTTCAAGCCACCAATTGGAGGTGCCAAGTGGCGCCCTCTTGTTGGTCCAAAATGTTTCGCCTCTCGGAAAAATCCGCAAAAATTAAAAATGACATAGCGGAAATTCCCCTACGAAAGTCAGAAAACGTTTCTAAAAACGACTCTAGCAGGGTGTTGTGCACAAAATTAAATCGCCAAGCCTACTTGAAGTTCGAAATTTCCTACGCACGTTCTGCGTGCCTACTCGGAAATACGGTATAACAATTCCGCTATGCCATTTCTAATTTTTGCGATTTTTCCGAGACGAAACATTTGACCAACGGGAGGCAACACTTGTCACCCTCCAATTGATGGACTTGAAATCGTCCATTTGGACGAATTGGACAAGGTGAGCACGTTTTTTGTGCCTTGTGCACAAGTCAAGGAGTTGGTAGGATATTTGTGTGGAGTAAATCTTCACCCTACACTTGCCTTGCACTTGTCTTAATCTTGGCCATTGGTTGGCCACTTCTTGACCTATAAATACCCCCTTAGAGATGAAGAGTTCTTCATCCACAAATCTTTCCAAGTCTTGAAAAATCCTCTCCTCTCCCTTTGTAGCTCTTTCGTCCAACACTCCCCTCCTCATGAAGTTTGGCGAGGCCTACCCCTAGCCTAGCCAAAACCTACCCCCCTCCCTTGGTAGAAAAGTTGTCTTCTAGTATTGTTATAATGCCCAAAATACCCTAGCCCAAATCCCTTAGTACTTAGTAGAAGTTGTGAAGAACTTCTAAGGTTTCTTGGAGCTACCGGAGCGTACAACTTAGGAGCTAAACCTTGCTCAGGCGCGACTTTATCTAGGATATTTTTGGGCTTACCGAGGTAACTAATCCTAACCATCTTTTGATTTAGAGAATACATCCGTAGTAATATTAGAATAAGTATTAAATACTTAGAAGAATATCACAGAATAGAATTGAACTGTTACCACAGTAGAAGGGTTTAAAGAAGAATAATCAAAAGATTTACATGGGACTGTTTTCACGATAGACTTATATAGCTCACCGGTAGGGAAGTCTTAACTTTCCATAGAATTGTGAACCTCTGTTTAGAATGACCTTCGAGTAGTCTTTGATAGATGTGCGTGACTATTATAGGTGACTCTCTGCTTGCGACATATTCAACTTGGCAGTGGTTTTATTTGAGAAGGTATGTGATTCTTCCTAAAGCATGATATTTTACAATATATATAGTACGGTGACGTATACGTGTTAATCGAATAATACTTACGGCAATGCCTCACCTTAAGCTGAATAATACTTACGGCAATGCCTCGGCTTAAGCTGAATAACACTTACTGATGCCTCACGGCTTAAGCTGAATAATAAAGATCCAAAGTATTTCATAAGAATCTTGAATCATTTTTATGTAAGAGAACTAATTGGTTTTTAAATGTGCTTAAGAGTTATACTAGCTTTATGGGAAGTTAAGTATAACCACTTAAGATTGATAAAAGAAAGCAGTTTGCCTATGTGTTTATAACAGACTTATATTTAATTGTGAAAAGAATAATAAGATGGTTTGATAAGTATACATGATATGATGCTATGTGTGTTAGTGTCTTGTAACGCTTGTGTAAAAGAGTATTCTTGTTGTGCTTATGTTGTTAACGATAAACTGTTAGGTTAGTGTAAATTCACTCACCTCTTGACATATTACCGGGGGTTAAGCCGCCTCCGTCTGGGGTAGACTCGGATGCAGGACCATGATTCGAGAATACCTCATGCGGGTCCAAGGACCTATGCGAGCTACGGAGTTCCATTTAGTGTGCGGGTTATACCTCATGCGGTTACATGTGGCCGTGCGGACGACGAGTCGGGGCGATGCCGAGTAGCTACCTCGATGCGGGGTTATATACCCTATGCGGGCCTATGTGATTGGCCTATGCGGACTACGGAGTCGAGATTAGGCTTGCATGGTGATACTACGGGCAATTGGCCCTGCTTCGATCATTCGCAGCCTAGAAAAGACCTGTTACAGTTTACCTATTGCTGCTCTTATTTTTGATGTGGCACTATGTGCGGTTTCCTTGGTTGTTTTATACATACTTGCAAAACTGTTTTTAAAATGATATGTTTCATTTAAGTATTTTACAGTTTCATATACTTAGTACCTGTTGTACTGACCTCCTTCGGGAGGCTGCGTTCATGCCGCAGGTAAGGGCAAGCAGGTGCTAGATCCACATTCTTAGGATCTCTACGTTGGTGTCGGGAGCTCCATCTTTTCCGGAGGCTCTACTTTTGGGTATGATCTCCCTGTTGTAGATAGTTTTGTGCGATCGAGGTATGGCGGGCCCTGTCCGCCATAGTTGTATATTTCCTTAGAGTGCTGTAGTCATGTTGCGATGTCGGATGTAACTGCTAAACCATGTTTATATATATATGCCGAAAGGCGATGTTTTCTCACATAAACTGTGTCTTATTTTATAAACTGTTTCATGTCTTGCTTTATATTTCCGCTGATTACTCTGATGTATGACTACTTGGGTGCCCCGGTAAGGCACCAGTCACGGGCCCCGGAACGGGTCGTGACACCAACATACAGAAGAAGACTCTTCGGAGGTTAGCAAACCATTTCTTCCTGAGCGGCGAGGTCCTTTATCGGAAAACTCCGGATTTGGGTTTGTTAAGATGTGTTGACATTCAAGAAGCAAAAAAGTTATTAGAAGAGGTACACAGAGGTATGTGCGGACCCCACATGAACGGTTTCACGCTAGCAAAAAAGATACTACGAGGAGGTTACTTCTGGATGACAATGGAAACAGATTGCATCAGTTTCGTGCGAAAGTGCCATCAATGTCAGATCCATGGCGACTTGATTCACGTGCCGCCAAATGAGCTCAATGTCACTAGTTCCCCATGGCCATTCGCAGCTTGGGGCATGGACGTCATCGGTCCTATTGAGCCGACAGCGTCAAATGGACACAGGTTTATCCTAGTGGCGATCGATTACTTTACAAAATGGGTAGAAGCATCATCGTACAAGTCTGTGACCAAAAGAGTAGTAGTGGATTTTGTTCATCACAACATCATCTGTAGGTTTGGAATTCCAGAATCAATCATAACCGACAACGGGTCCAATCTCAATAGTGGTCTGATGAAGGAAATGTGTGAGAAGCTCAGAATCACTCATCGCAACTCTACTCCATATCGACCACAAATGAATGGAGCAGTCGAAACGGCCAACAAGAACATCAAGAGGATACTGAGGAAATGATAGATAACTACAAGCATTGGCATGAAAATTTGCC
The DNA here is from genome assembly GCA_029844215.1 of Przewalskia tangutica. Taxonomy (NCBI): domain Eukaryota; kingdom Viridiplantae; phylum Streptophyta; class Magnoliopsida; order Solanales; family Solanaceae; genus Przewalskia; species Przewalskia tangutica. The sequence goes on from CM056719.1 coordinate 18,777,780, forward strand.
TTTCGCCCTCTTGGGTTACCGTACTACAATCCGAACCTCCACAGGAGCAACACCGTATCTCTTGGTTTATGGAGCAAGTTGTCCGCCAATAGGTGGAAATACCATCTTTAAGAATCATCCAGGAAGCCGAACTAAATGAAGCCAAATAGATACAGAGTAGGTATGCACAATTGATGCTTATTGATGAGAAATGAATGAATGCAGTCTGTCACGGACAACTTTACCAGAACAGAATGGCCAGAGCTTTTAATAAGAAGATACGACCAAGAAACTTTCAACCAGGACAGCTGGTGCTGAAACGTATATTCCCTAACCAAAGTGAGGCGAAAGGGAAATTCGCGCCCAATTGGCAAGGACCTTACATGGTTCACCGAGTGCTTACAGGGGGGGCCCTCATCTTAGCTGAAATGGATGGCGAAGTGTGGCCGAGAGCCATCAACGCAGATGCAGTGAAGAGATACTACATTTAGGTTGCTTTATTTTCCATGTAATTACTTTGCTTGTAATTTGAACTACGTTTGACCTGATTCCCTTGGCGGGATACGTAGGCGGCCATATCGGCTTCGGTCCCATTTCTAGAAAAAGCCCAATTACTTTTCTTGTAATCGGAACTACGTGTGACCTGATTCCCTTGACGGATACGTAGGCGGCCACATCGGCTCGGTCCCGTCTTTAAATTTTTTAAAATCTTGTCTGTAATGAACTACGTTCGACCTGATTCCCTTAACGGATACGTAGGCGGCCTACATCGGCCTCGGTCACACCATTAGGTAATCTTCATTTTGTCATTTTGCATTTTTAGTGAGTTGTACTCAGTCCTGTCATACACACAAGACAAATGAACGACATATATCCGACTCAGTTTCGTCAGTCAAAAACTGGGACAATTTTAGGGACTTCGCCACGGAAAGACACCGACAAATATGATTCAATATGCTTGAAAGATCGACATAAACTGGGACAATTTTAAGGGTTTTACTACAAATGACATCGATGGACATGATTAATTTATTTAGGGTTCCATGTCCCAAAATCGACAAATTTAAAAAGAGTTTCACGGCAACGGAGCACCGAGAATATGGGAGAATATACCGCCAATTTCGGATAAGGATGTTCGCACTTGTTTCACAACATGTCACTATTCAAAGATCGACATAATTTCCTACTAATATATATAAGTATATTTTCTCAAGATAGAATATTTTCAACAAATGTTTTGATCGAGACTCGAAATCAGACAGGGGTTACACGTCCAGACAAGACAACGCGTGCAAGTATCAAGAGCCGACACAAATCGGCCGACCCCTCCCCGAACTCACAATTTTTCTTTGAGTGAATTTTACAGGACAACAGGAACAAGAAGGACAACAACATTCCAATACAACAGATTCGCTCACAAAGTCCATCTGCAACAAGTCTACATCAAATACATCTCGCAGAAAACCGCATCTTCTTTACTCAGGCTACATCATTTACACTTTAATTATTTCATCTAGTTAACGCCCATACAAGGCGTCATTTGCATTTCGTCCATACAAGACGACAACGCCCATACAAGGCGTCATTTGCATTTCGTCCATACAAGACGATTCCGCCCATACAAGGTGTCACTTGCATTTCGTCCATACAAGACGATTCCGCCCATACAAGGCGTCATTTGCATTTCGTCCATACAAGACGATAACGCCCATACAAGGCGTCATTTGCATTTCGTCCATACAAGACGACAACGCCCATACAAGGCGTCATTTGCATTTTTCGTCCATACAAGACGACAACGCCCATACAAGGCGTCATTTGCATTTTTCGTCCATACAAGACGACAACGCCCATACAAGGCGTCATTTGCATTTTTCGTCCATACAAGACGACAACGCCCATACAAGGCGTCATTTGCATTTCGTCCATACAAGACGACAGCGCCCATACAAGGAGTCATTTGCATTTCGTCCATACAAGACGATAACGCCCATACAAGGCGTCATTTGCATTTCGTCCATACAAGACGATAACACACATACAAGGCATCATTTGCATTTCGTCCATACAAGACGATTCCGCCCATACAAGGCGCCATTTGCATTTCGTCCATACAAGACGATAACGCCCATACAAGGCGTCATTTGCATTGGTCCATACAAGACGATAACGCCCATACAAGGCGTCATTTGCATTTCGTCCATACAAGACGATAACGCCCATACAAGGCGTCATTTGCATTTCGTCCATACAAGACGACAACGCTCATACAAGGCGTCATTTGCATTTCGTCCATATAAGACGATAACGCCCATACAAGGCGTCATTTGCATTTCGTCCATACAAGACGATAACACCCATACAAGGCGTCATTTGCATTTCGTCCATATAAGACGATAACGCCCATACAAGGTGTCATTTGCATTTCGTCCATACAAGACGACAACGCCCATACAAGGCGTCATTTGCATTTCGTCCATACAAGATGATAACGCACATACAAGGCGTCATTTGCATTTCGTCCATACAAGCATTTACAACGCCCATACTGGCGTATTTGCATTTCGTCCACACATTTATAACGCCCATACAAGGCGTCATTTACATTTCGTCCATACAAGACGATAACGCCCATACAAGGCGTCATTTGCATTTCGTCCATACAAGACGATTCCGCCCATACAAGGCGTCATTTGCATTTCGTCCATACAAGACGATAACGCCCATACAAGGAGTCATTTGCATTTTGTCCATACAAGACGATAACGCCCATACAAGGCGTCATTTGCATTTCGTCCATACAAGACGATAACGCCCATACAAGGCGTCATTTGCATTTCGTCCATACAAGACGATTCCGCCCATACAAGGCGTCATTTGCATTTCGTCCATACAAGACGATAACGCCCATACAAGGCGTCATTTGCATTTCGTTCATACAAGACGATAACGCCCATACAAGGCGTCATTTGCATTTCGTCCATATAAGACGATAACGCCCATACAAGGCGTCATTTGCATTTCGTCCATATAAGACGATAACGCCCATACAAGGCGTCATTTGCATTTCGTCCATACAAGACGATAATCAGAACGACCGCTCGGGGCCGCATCGTGCCTTACCGGCACCCTAGTGACACAACATCGAGTAATAATCACGAACATAAAGACAATACATGAAACCAATGTAAAATGACGGTGAAATAAGACAAAGCAACCAAAGCGGTTACCTTCAAGATATATATCGATAGCAATTCGAGCCATTAACCTCTTACAAATTCTGCCCACAACAGATTACATGCACTTAAGAAATGATACGACAATAATGGCGGGGCCCCCGCCAAACCCCGAATGTAAACACTTACTACGACGAGGACTATACCACTGATAAGCCTCCGAGAAACGAGCTTCCTAAAAATGAACCGTGATCCTAAGAGCGAGGATCAACGGCGGTGTACCTTTACCTGCGGCATGAACGCGGCCGAACAGTTCGAGTATGTGAATCAAAATATGTGAAATCAGAAATGAAATCATAGTAGTCTATATAAAGCGGAGACATGTATGATAACCAAACTACGATTCACAATAAATAAGCGATATGTCAAGTCGGGGACTCACGCCTCAAAGTTATCACAATAAACCGTGCGGTAAGTACGAAGGCATCGCGACTACTAAGACCCACACGCACCAAAATACCACAACCGTATCCGAGGTCTTTCTGACCGCACCACATGATCGGGCGCCCCGCCCGCAATATCAATGCGCGTCTATCCCTCGAACTCTCGCGACTCGCGCATAGGTCACACACGGACCGCATGAGGTATTCCTCGAATCATGGTCCTGCATCACCGAGGTATACCGCGTCGAAGCGGCTAACCCTCGTATCCGCTAGGCTCCGCAGACCGCATAGTCTCAAAAGACCGCATAGTCTCAACAGACCGCATAGGAATCCCGCGTCGTGCTAGACACCGGAATGATCAATCCGGAGCTACCGCGCTGCGTAGTCACGAGGACCGCGTAGCCGTAAAGACCCGCGTCGAGGGTGGCAAGCCCTCGGTATAATAAGTCAAAGGGTATGTGATACAATAACGATCTGACGGGCTTAACGTTTAACAACGTAAGCACAACAAGAATGACCCCCTTACATCACGATCACACAAGATACTAACACACGTAGCATCCTAACATGTTTACTTATCACATCAACAAGAAAGTATTTACAAGGCTATTTCAAACCAACACAATCAAGTTATTCACACAAGGTACTTTATGCTAACAAGTTCGGGTATCTATCCCTAAAGTACTTCATACATTAAAGCTTTTTAAAAGATCCATTGCTTTCACATAAGTCACACAATACGTAGTATAAAATAGAGTGGTATCTTTTTAAGTAAACCAAAACACTTACCTTTGTAAAATCAAGTAACAACATTATTTTCCAAACGTTCAAGCTTGCCTAATTTCAAATGTTCACGTTTCTTATTTTAAAAAGGTTTCGTAGTTCATAGTCTTATTCATTTAAGAATATAATTCTCTTTTCAATAATCAGGAGACATAAGCCTTATATGGAAGTAGGATATTCTTGTTTATAACAATCTTATTACAAAGACCATGATCTAGGAAATATCATTTTGTCTCATCTTAGCTTCTATGCAGATGGAGGTTTCTCGGTTTTCTTAATACTTAATTAGTCAAAACATTTCCTTTTATTAACGCTGCAGTTGGTTTGTCGATACACATTCGATTTCCAAATCAAGAAACATTCTTAAGCGTTATACCTAACTTCCCATAAAGCTAGTATTACTCTTAAGTTTTCAAAAACCAGTATTACTTCTTCTTTCAAAATGATTCAAAAATCTTTTGCAATACTTCAAGTTCTTTATTAACACATAACAAGCGCTTATAGTTCAAACCAGCTACCTTTTAAAACCACATGTATTTTCTTACCAACATAAAGTCATATAACCAACTTCCCATAAAGCCGTTATAACACTTTATGTTTCAAACCAATCAAATACATTAAACACGTATCGCCTCACCGTACTACATAGTTACACACATATCATGCTAGAAGAGATAGGAAGAGGTTCACATACCTCGCGAGTATCGACTAATAGCAAAACGCCCAAGTACTCTCCAACCGTCGGCTACTCCTTAAGCCCAAGTAGATCGCGCCATACGTAGTACTTCAACCTATAAGGCCACAAGCGCTTATTAACATTTAGGTCTAACCGTAGAACATTCTACGAAAATTCGTGATTTCCCGCAACAGCGTAAATCTCCTCTCTATCGGTAGGCTACCAAGCTTGACGGGGGTTATACATCTAACCTAACTGTACAATTCTACTCACGGTATTACTACACAAGTCTCATCAGAATACTATGTAAAAACAGTTTAGTACTCTTCTTCAAAGGTTTCTTATTATTCAGGCTTAAGTCCAAAGACATTGCCGACAACAACGTTCAGTTCTATATATACAGTATACTTCAACTATATAGTCTAACAATCATGTAATTTCCAATTACAATAGAGGGACAAGATATTTACCTCGATAAGCCCATAATTATCCGAGAATAAAGTCGATCCTGGGCAATCGTTTAGCTCCAACTCCGAGCGCTCCAACCCGCTCCAAACTACCCTTAGAAGTTCTAACCAACTTCTACATACTACTCCAACTAACCATGGAGATTTCCCTTAGGGTTTCGGTTGGTGACTGACGGTAAGTATAATAGTATTTCTGGGCTTTTCGTATAGGTATAACCTTAGAATACAACAAGGTATATGGCTAAGGTAATTTGGGCATTATAACAATACTTTTGAGAGTATTTCTACCAAGAGGGGGGGTATTATACGAAAACAACTAGGCTAGTGGTACTCCACGGCTAGCACCCAGGAGGGGGTGTATACCCTCGGCTGCCAGTGGGGACTCTCGCCAAGGGGAGGAAGGCTTTGGACGAGAATCACAAGAAGGGAGAGGGAGGGATTTTAACACTTATAAGATTTTAGGATGAAGAAAGTCTTCAACATAGAGTGGTATTTATAGGCAACCAATGGCCAACCAATGGCCAAGATCATGCCAAGTGCAAGGCAAGTGTAGGGCAAGATCTTGCCAAGTGCACCCTAACCAACTAACACAAAAATATCCTACCAACCCTTGACTATTTCAACCACACTTTCGGCCCAAGCCTTTACATTCAAACCTAACCAATGAGAGGGTGACAAGTGTCGCCTCTTGTTGGTCCAAAATGTTTCGCCTCTCGGAAAAATCCGCAAAAATTAAAAATGACATAGCGGAAATTCCCTACGAAAGTCATGGAAACGTTTCATCGAAAACGACTCTAATCGGGGTTGTGAACAAAAAGAATTCGAGCCTAAATCACAAGTTCAAATTTTCTACGCACGTCCTGCGTACATACTGGAAATACGGTATAACATTCTCCCCTCTAGAAACATTCGTCCGAATGTTCTTTCTAAGCCTCAAAACAAACGCGCCAAGATAGTCTTCACTACTTATTCTTACGAGAACCAATCGCCACATCCGCCACGAAACACCGCGCATAAAAACTTACATCCAAGTCCACGAGGAAACACCTCTAACCTCACCAAAATGATACCACTTTGTCACTTTGTCGCGAGCCTTGCTCGACGACCCAACAAATGGTAACGCCGCTGCGCGATCAAGGTATCGTGCACTCGAACTCTTACCATATTTACGATCGCTTTAGTTTCCAAAACTCGGTTACTATCTCTTAACGCGGCATCATTAATCGGGAACATTCGGATGGATCTTCGATACTTTCCGAACATAACAATACGAAAGACCGGACGCCCCGCCTCCTAAGTCGGACGGCAAATGCTAACATATAAATGACTGGCCTATTCTTCACATGAACTCACAAAGGCCCAAAGTAACTCGGGCTAAGTTTCCTCTGTTTTCCAAAACTCGTCACCCAAACCGGTGGTACCTTCAAGACCGATCATCCTTTGAACTCTAAGCGTCGCCGATTATCCGCACGATTTCCACAGCTGCGAACTTCTTCTAGACAAGCTTCACTATCCACGGTCTGCTGGAACAAGCTGAACCAATGCGAACCTTGCCAACATCGAACCAATCGGCCGGACTTACACTTCCGCCTCTTACAAGGCTTCATAAGGCGACATCCGAACACCGAAATGGTAGCTTAAACGCCTCTCTACAGAGACAACAATCCCACAACTACCCTCGAAATCCACACGCCCGGCGGGGCGAATGCGGTCGAGACTGGCAGGTTCTTAACACATGCCCGTAAAACTTCCGAAACAAAAACAGCCATAACACTGGCTCCATGCCGCCATAAGGTGAAGGTAGGCACCGTGCAGCCTACAACCTTCGATAACTCAACACGGTAGTAAACGGTCCGATCGAAAAACACGATGGGCTGCCCCATCGCCCGACCATCGGTCGAACGCATCCATGAACTCGTATCTTTGGTTAACTAAACTTGGGCCTAACACCTCGTGATCCCACCACCGTGAGCACCACTGCGACCCACCAACAAACAGTCGCGGGTTGACCCGCAACGCGGCCTCAACCCGACGCCGCACAATACTAGCTCCCCGAAGGAAAACTCTCACTAATCACGTTACGAAAACCTAGCGGTCTTCTTAGCTCAACTACCCTCTTTCATTTCACACTACTCAGGGACTTATCCCACAAACATAGCTCACGTGCACTATGCACTCCTATAAGGATCAAACATAACACTACACCTTTACCCGAGATGGCCTTACCTCTAAGGTCTCTACGTATAAAGCTCTAAGGCTCACACTTTCTCTATCCCTCAACATCTTACTCGGTTAAACAACCATGATCTAATCAAAACTAACACACTGCTATCAGAACATAGCACTTAAGGTATACTCACCTGATCACATAAACAAAACTCTAGAGGGTTAAAGATATACCTGTAACTACTGTTTCACTCCCCTTAATCGTTCTAATCAAACCTGCCCCGTAGGGCGCATAGCTGAGGGAGATGACAAACTACCCACCGATCCTGAAGGCTAAGTCCTCCTTACTAGGACACTCTTCGACATTAGACCCTGACGGTCATAGGTACAACAAGTACCAACTAAAAGACGACATTCCCCGGGATGACGTGCATCCGCAATGAGCGGAAGCCACGGAGTTCTGGCCAACTCCTGCACACCCCGAACGTCCTGAAATTCGTGGAAGACCACTCTGCACTGGTGGATGTGCATAATCTAATCTGCTGGTGAGGTGACTCGCCTCGAAAGTTACCAAAGGACCTTGCTGCTCTGGCCCTCTTCTGTTGTCCTTCGTTAACCCGTCGATCTCTACGTTTCTCGGCCTGCTGCGCATAAGTCCGTACACAGGCCATGCTCAAGCCTAACTGAAGGATTACCCTTTGCACAACCTTCTCTTAGGTAGTCATCAAGACTCGCGATACATCGGTATACTCTCTGGTAGCCAAATCCATAGCTAATGCGGTCGCCTCTTTGCAATCTATATTCACTGTTCCCGATCGTGGGCCGAAGATTCAAATATCATGGCGCAGCAGGAACGCGCCCGTGCTAAACTTTGGGGCTAGTGATGTCGCGAAATCCCGAACGAAGCACCTAACTCGGGTGATGATTGGGCTGTGCCTCGTAACCCTCCGGACTCTACTCGCGGCTTCCTGGCCTTGCCTCCCGGGCGGGTTGCCTACGCGAGGCATAACAATGAGGAAAGAAATACGTTTAGAGGTCCAACTTACAACACGGCTCTAAGGCATGATCTCGAGTGAGAAGAATAGAAACCAATCCTAAATACCCTATAGCCTCTCGATTATTGGTGTGGTGCACAACACACCGATAATCAAGACTTCATCGATACGATGCCTAGACACTTTCCGAGGATTAATCGCTCGATACCACTTTTGTAACGACCCATTCGGGCCCGCATCGTGCCTTACCCGGCACCCTAGTGACACAACATCGAGTAATCACGAACATAAAGACAATACATGAAACCAATGTAAAATGACGGTGAAATAAGAAGAGCAAGCTAACAAAAGCGGTTACCTTCAGATATATATAGATAGCAATTGAGCGATTACAACCTCTTACAAATTCTGCCCACAACAAGATTACTACGCACCTCTAAGAAATGATACGACAATAATGGCGGGGCGGGCGCCAAACCCCGAATGTAAACACTTACTACGACAGGACTATACCATCGATAAGCCTCCGAGAAAGCGGAGCTTCCCAGCGAACTGTGATCCTAGAGCGAGGATCAACGGGTGTACCTTTACTGCGGCATGAACGCATCCCGAAGGAGGTCGATCTGTGTGCACGAGTATGTGGCGAAAATAAGTATCGTAAATGAAATCATAGTAGTCTATATAAAGCGGGAGACATGTATGATAACCAAACTACGATTCACAATAAATAGCGATATGTCAAGTCGTGGACTCACTCCTCAAAGTTATCACAATAAAATCGTGCGGGGTAAATGCGAAGGCATAGCCGACTACTAAGACCACAGCACCAAAAATACCACAAACCGTATCCCGAGGTCTTTCTGCACCGCCACATGATCGAAGGCGCCCGCCGCGCAATATCAATGTCGCGTCTATCCTCGAACTCTCGCGACTCCGCATAGGTCACACACGGACCGCGTAGGTATTCCTCGAATCACGGTCCTGCATCACCGAGGTATACCCGCGTCGGCGGCTAACCCTCGGTATCCGCTAGGCTCCGCAACCCGCATAGTCTCAAAAGACCGCATAGTCTCAACAGACCGCATAGTGGAATCCCGCGTCGTGCTAGACACCGGAATGATCAATCCACGAGCTACCGCGCTCGCGTAGTCACGAGGACCGTGGCCGTAAAGACCCGCATCAAGGGTGGCAAGCCCTCGGTATAATAAGTCAAAGGGGTATGTGATACAATAACAGTACGACGGGCTTAACGTTTAACAACGTAAGCACAACAAGAATGACCCCCTTACATCACGATCACACAAGATACTAACACACGTAGCATCCTAACATGTTTACTTATCACATCAACAAGAAAGTATTTACAAGGCTATTTCAAACCAACACAATCAAGTTATTCACACAAGGTACTTTATGCTAACAAGTTCGGGTATCTATCCCTAAAGTACTTCATACATTAAAGCTTTTTAAAAGATCCATTGCTTTCACATAAGTCACACAATACCCGTAGTATAAAATAGAGTGGTATCTTTTTTAAGTAAACCAAAACACTTACCTTTGTAAAATCAAGTAACAACATTATTTTCCAAACGTTCAAGCTTGCCTAATTTCAAATGTTCACGTTTCTTATTTTAAAAAGGTTTCGTAGTTCATAGTCTTATTCATTTAAGAATATAATTCTCTTTTCAATAATCTGGGAGACATAAGCCTTATATGGAAGTAGGATATTCTTGTTTATAACAATCTTATTACAGCAGCCATGATCTAGGAAATATCATTTTGTCTCATCTTAGCTTATGCGGATGGAGGTTTCTCTTGGTTTTCTTAATACTTAATTAGTCAAAACATTTCCTTTTATTAACGCTGCAGTGGTTTGTCGATACACATTCTGATTTCCGAAATCAGTAAAACATTCTTAAGCCGTTATACCTAACTTCCCATAAAGCTAGTATTACTCTTAAGTTTTCAAAAACCAGGTATTACTTCTTCTTTCAAAATGATTCAAAAATCTTTTGCAATACTTCAAGTTCTTTATTAACACATAACAAGCGCTTATAGTTCAAACCGATTACCTTTTAAAACCACATGTATTTTCTTACCAACATAAAGTCATTATAACCAACTTCCCATAAAGCCGTTATAACACTTTATGTTTCAAACCAATCAAATACATTAAACACGTATGCGTCTGGTACTACATAGTTACACACATATCATGCTAGAAGAGATAGGAAGAGGTTCACATACCTCGCGACGAGTATCGACTAATAGCAAAACGCCCAAGTACCTCCAACCGCCGGCTACTCCTTAAGCCAGTAGATCGCGCCACACGTTTTACTTAAACCTATAAGGCCACAATGCGGTTATTAAAATTTTGGTCTAACCGTAGAACATTACGTAAAAATTCGGCTCACACATGGCCGCGTAAATCTCCTCTATCGGTAGGCTGCAAGCCAACCAGGGGGTTATACATCTAACCTAACGGTACAATTCTACTCCACGGTATTACACAAGTCTACTTTATGTCTACCATGTAAAAGCAGTTTAGTACTCTTCTTCAAAAGGTTTCTTATTATTGGGCTTAAGTCCAAAGACATTGCCGACAACAACGTTCAGTTCTATATATACGATACTTCAACTATATAGTCTAACAATCATGTAATTTCCAATTACAATAGAGAGACAAGATATTTACCTCGATAAGCCCATAATTATCCGAGAATAAAGTCGATCCTGGGCAATCGTTTAGCTCCAACTCCGAGTGCTCCAACCCGCTCCAAACTACCCTTAGAAGTTCTAACCACCTTCTACATACTACTCCAACTAACCATGGAGATTTCCCTTAGGGTTTCGGTTGGTGGTGACTAAGTATAATAGTATTTCGGGCTTTTCAGATAGGTATAACCTTAGAATACAACAAGGTATATGGCTAAGGTAATTTGGGCATTATAACAATACTTTTGAGTATTTCTACCAAGAGGGGTATTATCTGAAACAACTAGGCTAGGGGGTACCCACTGCTAGCACCCTGGAGGGGGTGTATACCCTCGGCCACTAGTGGGGACTCTCGACGAGGGGGAAGGCTTTTGGACGAGAATCACAAGAAGGGAGAGGGAGGGATTTTAACACTTAGAAGATTTTAGGATGAAGAAAGTCTTCAACATAGAGTGGTATTTATAGGCCAACCAATGGCCAAGATCATGCCAAGTGCAAGGCAAGTGTAGGGCCAAGATCTTGCCAAGTGCACCCTAACCAACTAACACAAAAAATATCCTACCAACCCTTGACTATTTCAACCACACTTTCGGCCAAGCCTTTTACCGTCCAAACCTAACCAATGAGAGGGTGACAAGTGTCGCCCTCTTGTTGGTCCAAAATGTTTCGTCTCTCGGAAAAATCCGCAAAAATTAAAAATGACATAGCGGAAATTCCCTACGAAGTCGTGGAAACGTTTCGTCGAAAAACGACTCTAATCGGGGGTTGTGAACAAAAAGAATTCGGCCAAGCCTAAATCACAAGTTCAAATTTTCTACGTACGTCCCTGCGTACATACTCTGGAAATACGGGGTATAACAATAACGCCCATACAAGGCGTCATTTGCATTTCGTCCATACAAGACGATAACGCCCATACAAGGCGTCATTTGCATTTCGTCCATACAAGACGATTCCGCCCATACAAGGCGTCATTTGCATTTCGTCCACACAAGACGATAACGCCCATACAAGGCGTCATTTGCATTTCGTCCATACAAGACGATAACGCCCATACAAGGCGTCATTTGCATTTCATCCATACAAGACGATAACGCCCATACAAGGCGTCATTTGCATTTCGTCCATACAAGACGATAACGCCCATACAAGGCGTCATTTGCATTTCGTCCATAAAAGACGATAACGCCCATACCAGGCGTCATTTGCATTTCGTCCATACAAGACGATAACGCCCATACAAGGCGTCATTTGCATTTCGTCCATACAAGACGATAACGCCCATACAAGGCGTCATTTGCATTTCGTCCATACAAGACGATTCCGCCCATACAAGGCGTCATTTGCATTTCGTCCATACAAGACGATAACGCCCATACAAGGCGTCATTTGCATTTCGTCCATACAAGACGATAACGCCCATACAAGGCGTCATTTGTATTTCATCCATACAAGACGATAACGCCCATACAAGGCGTCATTTGCATTTCGTCCATACAAGACGATTCCGCCCATACAAGGAGTCATTTGCATTTCGTCCATACAAGACGATTCCGCCCATACAAGGCGTCATTTGCATTTCGTCCATACAAGACGATAACGCCCATACAAGGCGTCATTTGCATTTCGTCCATACAAGACGATTCCGCCCATACAAGGCGTCATTTGCATTTCGTCCATACAAGACGATAATGCCCATACAAGGCTTCATCTGCATTTCGTCCATACAAGACGATAACGCCCATACAAGGCGTCATTTGCATTTCGTCCATACAAGACGATAACGCCCATACAAGGCGTCATTTGCATTTTGTCCATACAAGACGATAACGCTCATACAAGGCGTCATTTGCATTTCGTCCATACAAGACGATAACGCCCATACAAGGCGTCATTTGCATTTCGTCCATACAAGACGATAACGCCCATACAAGGCGTCATTTGCATTTCGTCCATACAAGACGATTCCGCCCATACAAGGTGTCACTTGTATTTCGTCCATACAAGACGATTCCGCCCATACAAGGCGTCATTTTCATTTCGTCCATACAAGACGATAACGCCCATACAAGGCGTCATTTGCATTTCGTCTGTTATACCCCGTATTTCCAGAGTATGTACGTGGGGGACGTACGTAGAAATTTTCGAACTTCACTAGGCTTGGCCGAATTCTATTTGTACACAACACCCGATTAGAGTCGTTTTTCGACGAAACGTTTCCACAGCTTTTGTTGGGAAAATTCCGGCTATGTCATATTTAATTTTTGCGGATTTTTCCGAGAGACGAAACATTTTGGACCAACAAGAGGGCGACACTTGTCACCCTCTAATTGGTGAAGGTGGACGGCAATGGTGGACGATTTTGGGTGTCAATTTTTGTCAAGGAGTTGGTAGGATATTTTGTGTAGTTGTTAGAATGGACACTTGCCTAAATCCTAGCCCTACACTTGCCTAACACTTGGATGAATCTTGGCCATTGGTTGGCCATTCCTTGACCTATAAATACCCCTCTAAGTGAAGGCTTTCTTCATCCACAAATTGTTCTAAGTGATAAATCCCTTCCCCTCCCTCTTGTAGACTCTCGTCCAAGAGCTCCTCTCCCCCTCTCTTGTGAGCTAGCCGAGAGCCTCCCCCTCCCCCTTAGCCGAGGGGTACACCCCCCCTCTAGTGGTGCTATTCGTGGGGTACCCCCCCCCTAGCCTAGTTGTTTTCGTATAATACCCTTTGTTGTGGTATAGAAATACTCTCCTAGTATTGTTATAATGTCCAAAATACTTTAGCCCAAATACCTTGTAGTACTTTCCAAAGTACCCTTTGTACGAAAAACCCGGAAAATACGCTTATACCTTCCTTTAGCCTCTAAACGAAACCCTAAGGAAATCTTCACCCATAGTTGAAGTTGTAAGTAGAAGTTGGTTAGAACTTCTAAGGGTTGTTTGGAGCGGATTGGAGCACTCAGAGTAGGAGCTAAACGTTACTCAGGAGCGACATTATACTTGGATAATTTTGGGCTTATCGAGGTAAACACTACTGTCCTTCTATTGTAATTGGAAATTACATATTGTTAGAATATATAGTTGAAGTATACTATATATAGAACTGAACATAGTATTGTGGCAATGTCTTTTGACTTAAGCCTGAAGAATAAAGAATCAATCGAATCAGTAATTACATGAGCTGTATTAAGAGACTTGTATAGCATTCTTGTGTAGTAGAATTGTACACGTCGGTTAGACGTGTAAAACCCCCGTTGGCTTGGTAGCGGCCTCGATAGAGGAGGAGATTTCTGTTGTGGCGGGGAGAGTCTTGCCGAATTTTCTGTAGATTATGGAACGTTGAGATCTAGATGTTAATAAGCGCCTTGTGGCCTTATAGGTTGAAGTACTACGTGTGGAGTGATCCACTTGGCTTAGGAGTAGCCGCGGTTTGAGGTACTTGAGCGTTTTGCTATTAGTCGACAATCGTCGCGAGGTATGTGAACCTCTTCCTATCTCTTCTAGCATGATATGTGTGAACTATGTAGTACGGTGACGCATATGTTAATCGTGTTTGATTGTTCTTAAAACATAAAGTGTTATAACGGCTTTATGGGAAGTTGGTTATAATGACTTTATGTAGGTAAGAAAATACTTTGTGGTTTTAAAGGTAATCGATGTGAATTATAAGCGGCTAGTTATAATAAAGAACTTGATGTATTTCAAAAGATTTATAAATCGTTTTGGAAGGGAGAGTAACACTTGGTTTTAAAAGGTTTTAAAAAGAGTTATACTAGCTTTATGGGGAGTTAGGTATAATGTCTTAAGAGAGGTAAAGAAAATGGTTTACTGATGTTAGAAGTTAAGAGACTTGATCTTATAAGATAAGAGACTTAACTTATTTGTTTTAATGTGAATGTTTGTGTGAAACCTCATTCGTGAGTAATGAGTACTTGGTTTATTTAAAGGGATAATGTTTCCGATTTAAATCAGAATGTGTATCGACAGACCACTGCAGCGTTAATAAAGAAAAATGTATTGAATAATGATGTATCGTATTAAAACCAGTAGAAACCTCCATCTGCATAGAAACTAAGATGAGACAAAATGATATTACATTTTCTAGATCATGGTCATTGTAATAAGAATGTTGTAAACAAGAATAACCTACTCTCACGTGAGACATATATTACTCAATTGTTCTAAAAAGGAATCAAGTGATTAAGTTTATGAACTATGAAACCATTTGAAAAATGAGAAGCTTGAGTAATTGAAACTAGGCAAACTGGAACTTAGGAAAAGAATGTTGTTACTTGATTTTGAAAAGGAATGTGGGTTGGTCATTCTAATACTACGGGTATCGGGTGACTTTTATAAAAGTAATGGATCTCTTTTAAAAGAACTTAACGTATGTAGTACTTTGGGGTTAAAAACCCGGACTTTGGCATAAAATGA
This sequence comes from Przewalskia tangutica, assembly GCA_029844215.1. NCBI lineage: Eukaryota > Viridiplantae > Streptophyta > Magnoliopsida > Solanales > Solanaceae > Przewalskia > Przewalskia tangutica. The sequence goes on from CM056719.1 coordinate 18,793,610, forward strand.
AAGTACTTTGAGTTGTGTGAAACTTGCCTATGCTTGTTGTTGTGAAACTTGTCTATGCTTGTTCTTGTGAAACTTGCCTATGCTTGTTGTTGTGAAACTTGCCTATGCTTGTTGTTGTGAAACTTGCCTATGCTTGTGATGATAGCCTTTGTTGTGCAAGTGTGGTATTTCTGTGTTACCGCGCCTCTCGATAGAGGGCCGGTTGACTTGTTGAGAACTTACTTGGACGTGCTGGCAGTGATGGAGAATTCCACGGGTATGTTTCCATTTTTGATTACTGTCTTGTTGTTGATGTCACATGGACATGTCTACACCGTCAGATTTCGGGGCACGCGGCCATGCGGCGGGTTGATTACCGATATATGGTTATTACCGCAACATCGACGTGTCTGCCGTCAAGATTCCGGCATGTGGCGTACGGCGTGGTTGACCACCCAGATATTGTTATTGAGGTTACATGGGCATCTACACCGTCACGATTCCGGCATGTGGCCACGCGGCCTTATGTGTGTTGCATCATGGACATGTCTACACCGTCACGATATTAGGGCACGCGCCATGATCGCGAACATGATGGATGTTGTGGCGTGAGACCCATAGTTATATTTGAGTGGTGAGTTTGAGGCGTGAGTCCACGACTTGATCGCTTATGTTGCGTCTGCGTATTTTGGTTATCATACATGTCTCCTTTTTAGGCTATTATGAATTCATTTACTGATTTGTGATTTCACATACTTGGTACTGTTGTCTTGACCTCCTTGGGGCTGCGTTAAATCTGTGCAGTAGGTACATCGGCCGTGGATCCCGCTCTTAGGATCTCATTTCGCGTGTTGGAAAGCTCCGTTCCTTGAGGCTTATCTTTGGTATGTTTCCACTGAGTTGTAGGTTCTTGTACATTCGGGGTATGGCGGCCCTGTCCGTCATAGTTGTTGTAAATCTTAGAGTGCAGCCTTTGTTGTAAGCGGGGTTTGTAAAAGGATAATTGTTCGGGTTTTTATGTATATACCAAGGCAATCGTTTTGGTTGGCCTGTTTATTTATTATATCTCTTGTTTCATGACTCGTGTTTTATTTTCCGCTGGTTTTCTCGATGTTGTATCACTAGGGTGCCCGGTAAGGCACGATGCGGCCCGGTTGGGCGTTACAAAGTGGTATCGAGCGCTTAGTCCTCGGAAAGTGTCTACGACGTGTCTAGTAAGTCTTGATTATCGGTGTGTTGTGCACCACATCTATAATCGAGGCTATAGGACATTTAGGATTGGTTTCCATTCTTCTCATTCGAGATCGTGCCTTAGAGGCGTGTTGTAAGTTGGACCCTTCCGACGTGTTTCGTTTTTACGCTATGCCTCTGCGAAAGGCAACCAGGCCCGAAGGGCAAAGCGGCGGAGCTGCTAGTGGGATTCAGAGAACGCAGCGCGAGCAGTCGGCCAAGAGGTAGTGCTTGACGGCGAGTTTTGCGACGCCGCCAAGACCAAAGAGTTTAGAGCGCAGCGGTGGTGCCGAGACTCTGATACTGAGCCTCGGTCCACGATGCAGGCGGGAGATGGGTCACAAGAGATGGCGATTATTGGCGTGGTTGTGGCCGATATGAGATAGGTGGGCCGGCCAGTTCGATTCAGCGCAGTAGTGCGCAGGCGCGATTTGAGGCTACGGATTTCTTAGTTGTAGCCCGCTTTGAGTTTTACGGTCGAGGCGGAGGATGATCCGCAGGAGTTCATCCGTCGATTCTGCAGAGATCATCACGGGTGATCAAGGCTTCGTAGACCGAGTGCGTGACATTTGTTCGCGTCGGCCGCGTGATACGCGATCGATTGGTTTGACTCGTGGGAGCTTTCGGGAGAGCATGCACTTCCGGCCGTTTGGGGCGAGTTTTTGAGGGCCTTCCGGCACATTTCTTGCCTCCACAAATGAGAGGGCTCGGCCGACAGTTTTTGATGTTGAGGCGAGCAAGCGTCTGATTCGGGAGTACAATGTGAGTTCGACTCATCGTCGGTATGTTCCCGCATTAGTAGCTAGTATGGAGGATCGAGTGCACCGATATGTTCTGAGGGCTCGATGATTACCTAGCGAGAGTTGTTGGTGTTTCTCTTCACCGCATGGACATTGCCGCGTTGAGCTCGTGCACTTGGGTGCGAGGCGCGCAGATCGGCAGGTGGACCGCTTTAGCGAGAAGAAGGCGAGCGGCGGATATTTTAGCGACTTCGAGGCGGACCGCCTCGGCCAGCAGACTAGTTATGTACCTCCGCCATTGCAGAGTGGTCCTCCGCAGCTTTCGGGACCGCCAGGATATTCAGGAAGCGGTCGTGGCTCCTGTGTTTGAGATGTTGAGGAGTAGGGGTGTTGGCGAGTGCGATCACCCTACCTCGGTGTGGTCGATGTGGTAGACCGCATTTGAAGTGTCGTAGTACGAGGAGCTTGTTATTCTTGCGCCAACGGGGCCATATGACGAGAGCCGTCAGGCCGAGGGTAGCGGCGGTAGGATAGCACTGCACTACTAAAGCGATTGCGGGCCACGGTAAGTCGCGGTGGAAGTTCATTTTAGCGGTCCTTGAACCGCCTAGTTTTGGTATATCCTTAACCACGTAGATACTTGTATGTATTGATGTTAATGATGTGTTAAGTGTTATGTTCGGATAGCTTTGTGCTATAGTGTGATTTAAAAATCTGGTTAGTGTGAGATGGAAGTGGTAGCTTGGCGATGTGTTCCGTGTCGAGGCGGGAGTTGGCGCTACTGATGGTTCGGGTTGGGGCCATGTTGCGGGCCAACCGCGTCCGTTCGAGGAAGGGTCAGCTCTGGGTGGTCCCGCCAGGTGGCAGGGTCACGAGGGTGCTAGGCCCAAGTTTAGATGACCATCGTATGAGTTCGTGGATACGTTCTACCAGAATCGGTTCGTGAAGGCCGGGAATGGCCTTAAGGGAGATCGAGGCTAGTGAGATGACCAAGTTTGGAGGTAGTGACTCCAAAGTTTTGGAAACAAAAGCATTGACGGAAGTGTGGTACGGAAACTAGGAAGAGTTCGAGTGTTCGAGAAGGGTACAACGAGATAGGGGAGAAGTGAACGTGTGTGATCGTTTCTTTTGTGAAATGAATGTGCGAAGGGGGTATCTTTTGGACCAGGAGTGAGCATTTGTTTTGTATCTTCGAGGTGGATCCTCGTGGACTTGGGATTACGTATTTTGTGCAGGTGTTATTTTGTGGCCAGGTGTGGCATGTTTGATCCTCGTAAGTATAGTAGTGAAGACTATACTGGCGCACGTTTGTTTTGAGACTTAGAAGGAACATTCGGGACGAATGTTTCTAAGGAGGGGAGAATGTTATACCCCGTATTTCCAGAGTATGTACGTGGGGGACGTACGTAGAAATTTTCGAACTTCACTAGGCTTGGCCGAATTCTATTTGTACACAACACGATTAGAGTCGTTTTTTTAAACGTTTCCAAAACTTTTGTTGGGAAAATTCCGGCTATGTCATATTTAATTTTTGCGGATTTTTCCGAGAGACGAAACATTTTGGACCAACAAGAGGGCGACACTTGTCACCCTCTAATTGGTGAAGGTGGACGGCAATGGTGGACGATTTTGGGTGTCAATTTTTGTCAAGGAGTTGGTAGGATATTTTGTGTAGTTGTTAGAATGGACACTTGCCTAAATCCTAGCCCTACACTTGCCTAACACTTGGATGAATCTTGGCCATTGGTTGGGCATTCCTTGACCTATAAATACCCCTCTAAGTGAAGGCTTTCTTCATCCACAAATTGTTCTAAGTGATAAATCCCTTCCCCTCCCTCTTGTAGACTCTCGTCAGAGCTCCTCTCCCCCTCTCTTGTGAGCTAGCCGAGAGCCTCCCCCTCCCCCTTAGCCGAGGGGTACACCCCCCCTCTAGTGGTGCTAGCCGTGGGGTACCCCCCCCCTAGCCTAGTTGTTTTCGTATAATACCCTTTGTTGTGGTATAGAAATACTCTCCTAGTATTGTTATAATGTCCAAAATACTTTAGCCCAAATACCTTGTAGTACTTTCCAAAGTACCCTTTGTACGAAAAACCCGGAAAATACGCTTATACCTTCCTTTAGCCTCTAAACGAAACCCTAAGGAAATCTTCACCCGTAGTTGAAGTTGTAAGTAGAAGTTGGTTAGAACTTCTAAGGGTTGTTTGGAGCGGATTGGAGCACTCAGAGTAGGAGCTAAACGTTGCTCAGGAGCGACATTATACTTGGATAATTTTGGGCTTATCGAGGTAAACACTACTGTCCTTCTATTGTAATTGGAAATTACATATTGTTAGAATATATAGTTGAAGTATACTATATATAGAACTGAACATAGTATTGTGGCAATGTCTTTTGACTTAAGCCTGAAGAATAAAGCGAATGACAGTAATTACATGAGGTATTACTGAGACTTGTATAGCATTCTTGTGTAGTAGAATTGTACACGTCCGGTTAGACGTGTAAACCCCCCCCCCACTGGTTGGCTTGGTAGCCGGCCTCGATAGAGGAGGAGATTTACGCTGTTGTGGCGGAGAGTCTTAGAATTTTCGTAGATTATGGAACGTTGAGATCTAGATGTTAATAAGCGCCTTGTGGCCTTATAGGTTGAAGTACTACGTGTGGAGTGATCCACTTGGCTTAAGGAGTAGCCGCGGTTTGAGGTACTTGGGCGTTTTGCTATTAGTCGACAATCGTCGCGAGGTATGTGAACCTCTTCCTATCTCTTCTAGCATGATATGTGTGAACTATGTAGTACGGTGACGCGTACGTGTTAAGCGTGTTTGATTGTTCTTAAAACATAAAGTGTTATAACAACTTTATGGGAAGTTGGTTATAACGACTTTATGTAGGTAAGAAAATACTTTGTGGTTTTAAAAGGTAATCGATGTGAATTATAAGCGGCTAGTTATAATAAAGAACTTGATGTATTTCAAAAGATTTATAAATCGTTTTGGAAGGAGAGTAACACTTGGTTTTAAAAGGTTTTAAAAAGAGTTATACTAGCTTTATGGGAGTTAGGTATAATGTCTTAAGAGAGGTAAAGAAAATGGTTTCTTGATGTTAGAAGTTAAGAGACTTGATCTTATAAGATAAGAGACTTAACTTATTTGTTTTAATGTGAATGTTTGTGTGAAACCTCATTCGTGAGTAATGAGTACTTGGTTTATTTAAAGGGATAATGTTTCTTGATTTCGAAATCGAATGTGTATCGACGCACCACCGCAAATGCGTTAATAAAGAAAAATGTATTGAATAATGATGTATCGTATTAAAACCGGTAGAAACCTCCATCCGCATAGAAACTAAGATGAGACAAAATGATATTACATTTTCTAGATCATGGTCTTTGTAATAAGAATGTTGTAAACAAGAATAACCTACTCTCACGTGAGACATATATTACTCAATTGTTCTAAAAAGGAATCAAGTGATTAAGTTTATGAACTATGAAACCATTTGAAAAATGAGAAGCTTGAGTAATTGAAACTAGGCAAACTGGAACTTAGGAAAAGAATGTTGTTACTTGATTTTGAAAAGGAATGTGGGTTGGTCATTCTAATACTACGTATCGTGACTTTTATAAAAGTAATGGATCTCTTTTAAAAGAACTTAACGTATGTAGTACTTTGGGGTTAAAAACCCGGACTTTGGCATAAAATGAAAGTACTTTGAGTTGTGTGAAACTTGCCTATGCTTGTTGTTGTGAAACTTGTCTATGCTTGTTCTTGTGAAACTTGCCTATGCTTGTTGTTGTGAAACTTGCCTATGCTTGTTGTTGTGAAACTTGCCTATGCTTGTGATGATAGCCTTTGTTGTGCAAGTGTGGTATTTCTGTGTTACCGCGCCTCTCGATAGAGGGCCGGTTGACTTGTTGAGAACTTACTTGGACGTCTTTGGCGATGATGGAGAATTCGGGTATGTTTCCATTTTTGATTATCGTCTTGTTGTTGATGTCACATGGACATGTCTACACCGTCGCAGATTCCGGCACGCGGCCACGTGCGGCGGGTTGATTACCGATATATGGTTATTATCGCAACATGGGCGTGTCACACCGACGCAGATTCGGGGCATGTGGCTACGCGGCGTGGTTGACCACCCAAGATATTGTTATTGAGGTTACATGGGCATGTCTACACCGTCGCAGATTCCGGGGCATGTGGCCACGCGGCCTTGTTATTATTGTTGCATCATGGACATGTCTACACCGTCAAGATTCCGGGGCATGCGGCCATGATGCGAACATGATGGATGTTGTGGGCGTGAGACCCATAGTTATATTTGAGTGGTGACTTTGAGGCGTGAGTCACGACTTGGCTTTATGTTGCGTACCGTATTTTGGTTATCATACATGTCTCCTGCTTTTTAGGCTATTATGAATTCATTTACAGTATTTGACAGTTTCACATACTTGGTACCTGTTGTACTTGTCACACCCCGAATTCCGGGCCCGTGACTGGTGCCTTACCCCGGGCACCCTAGTGATACAACATCAGAGAAAACCAGCGGAAATAAAAACTTTAAACATGAAATGAGAGACATAATAAATAAACAGGCCAACCAAACAGTTGCCTTCAGTATATATACATAAAAACCCGAACAGTTATCCTTTTTACAAACCCTGCCCACAACAGTGCTACAGACCTCTAAGATTTACAACAACTATGACGGGACAGGGCCCCGCCATACCCCTGAATGTACAAGAACCTACAACTCAGGGAAACATACCAAAGATAAGCCTCCGAAGGGACGGAGCTTTCCAACGCGCTGAAATGAGATCCTAAGAGCGGGGATCCACGACCGATGTACCTCTACCTGCGGCATGAACGCAGCCCCCCGAAGGAGGTCAGTACAACAGGTACCAAGTATGTGAAACTGTACAATACTGTAAATGAAATCATAACAGTCTATACAAAGCAGGAGACATGTATGATAGCCAAACTACAGTACACAACATATAACAGTTATATCAAGTCAGGGTCTCACGCCCACAACATCAATCATGCCCGTGGAATACCTTCCTCACTGCCGGCAGTCTATGATATGATAACAACAAGACAGCAATCCAAATGGAAGCATACCCGTGCGCTACGCATCGTGGTCGTGATGTCCAAAGGGAAACAATAAGACAACATTCCAAATGGACGATACCCGCGCGCTACGATCGTGTCGGTATGTCCAAAGGGAAACAATAGACAAAGATTCCAAATGGACGATACCCGCGCGCTACGATCGTGTCGAGATGTCCAAAAGGAAATCACAAGGCGATAATCAAATGGAAACATACCCGCAGCGCTACGATCGCGGTCGATATATCCAAAGCGATTAACCACAAGACCTCAACCAAATGGAAGCATACCCGCAGCGCCACGATCGTCGCAGATGTCCAAAGCGATTAACAACAATAATACTATCAACGAACGCATCTGCGGAATTTCTCCGCCACCGCCGCGACGCCCAAGTAAGTTCTCAACTACCAACCGACCTCCATCGAGACGCCAGAACACGTAAATACAACGCTTTGCACAACAAAGGCTATCACAACAAGCATAGGCAAGTTTCACAACAACAAGCATAGGCAAGTTATACACAACTCAAAGTACTTTCATTTTATGACAAAATCCGAGTTTTAACCCTAAAGTACTACGTACGTTAAATTCTTTTAAAAGAGATCCATTACTTTTATAAAAGTCACCCGATACCCGTAGTATTAGAATGACCAACCCACATTCCTTTTCAAAATCAAGTAACAACATTCTTTCCTAAGTTCCAGTTTGCCTAGTTTCAATTACTCAAGCTTCTCATTTTCAAATGGTTTCATAGTTCATAAACTTAATCACTTAATTCCTTTTTAGAACAATTGAGTAATATATGTCTTACGTGAGAGTAGGTTATTCTTGTTTACAACATTCTTATTACAAAGAAACATGATCTAGAAAATGTAATATCATTTTGTCTCATCTTAGTTTCTATGCAGATGGAGGTTTCTACCGGTTTTAATACGATACATCATTATTCAATACATTTTCCTTTATTAACGCCGCAGTTGGTCCTGTCGATACACATTCTCGATTTCCAAATCAAGAAACATTATCCCTTTAAATAAAACCAAGTACTCATTACTCACGAATGAAGTTTCACACAAACATCCACATTAAAACAAATAAGTTAAGTCTCTTATCTTATAAGATCAAGTCTCTTAACTTCTAACATCAGTAAACCATTTTCTTTACCTCTCTTAAGACATTATACCTAACTCCCCATAAAGCTAGTATAACTCTTTTTAAAACCTTTAAAACCAAGTGTTACTCTCCCTTCAAAACGATTTATAAATCTTTTGAAATACATCAAGTTTCTTTATTATAACAAGCCAGTTATAATTCACACCAGTTACCTTTTAAAACCACAAAGTATTTTCTTACCTACATAAAGCTGTTATAACCAACTTCCCATAAAGCCGTTATAACACTTTATGTTTCAAACCAATCAAATACATTAAACACATGTACGTCTACCGTACTACATAGTTACACACATATCATGCTAGAAGAGATAGGAAGAGGTTCACATACCTCGCGACGATTGTCGACTAATAGCAAAACGCCCAAGTACCTCAAACCACGGCCACTCCTAAGCCGTGGATCACTCCACACGTAGTACTTCAACCTATAAGGCCACAAGGCGCTTTATTAACATCTAGATCTCAACGCTCCATAATCTACGTAAAATTCGCAAAGACTCTCCGCAACAACAGAAATCTCTCTTTATCGAGGTCGCTACCAAGCCAACTGGGGGTTAACACGCCTAACCGACGCTGCATAATTCTACTACACAAGAATGCTACATAAGTATATCGTAATACAGCCCTAGGTAATTACATTCGCTTCTTCTTTATTATCCTTCTACGTGATTACTGCTCAATTCTTCATTCTTCAGCTTAAGTCAAAAGACATTGCCACAATACTAAGTTCATTCTATATATAGTATACAACAACTATATATTCAACACTTATGTAATTTCCAATTACAATAGGACAAGATATTTACCTCGATAAGCCCAAAATTATCCTAGTTTAAAGTCGCTCCCGAGCAAGGTTTAGCTCCAACTCCGCGCTCCAACCCGCCTCCAAACTACCCTTAGAAGTTCTAACCAACTTCTACTTACAACTTCAACAACGGTGAAGATTTCCTTAGGGTTTCGTTTTAGTGATCGAGGGAAAATATAACGGTATTTTCTGGCTTGTATAAGTGTAACCTTGGGAATACTACAAGGTATTTGGGGCCAAGGTATTTGGACATTATAACAATACTAGAGAGTATTTCTATACCACAACAAGGGTATTTATAATGAGACAACTAGGCTAGGGGGTTACTCTCGCCAACAAGGCCTTCACAAGTGGGGAGGGCTCGCAAAGCGGGGGAGGGAGACTAGGACGAACACCACAAGAGAGGAGGAAGGCTTAAACACTTAGGAAATATTTTTGACGAAGAAGTCTTCAACTTAGGGTGGTATTTATAGCCAACCAATGGCCAACCAATGGCCAAGATTAAGCCAAGTGCTACACAAGTGTAAGGCCAAGATTCACCCAAGTACGCCTTATCCATCTACCACACCAAACAACACAAAATATCCTACCTACTCCCACTCACCCAAATCGTCCAAACCGCCCAACACTTCACCAATGAGAGGTGCCAAGTGTCGCCTCTTGTTGGTCCAAAATGTTTCGCCTCTCGGAAAAATCCGCAAAAATTAAAAATGACATAGCCGAAATTCCCTACGAAAGTCGTGGAAACGTTTAAAAAACGACTTTTCGCACTTGTGTACAAATTTCGAAACTAGCCTACTTTAAGGCTCAAATTATAATACGTACATACTCACGCATATTACTGGAAATACGGTATAACATTCTCCTCTCTTAGAAACATTCGTCCGAATGTTCCTTCTCAAGGCGATAAAGATGAAGTTCTTCTAACAAGTTTCCACCGCCACACATGGCCATAAACATAACACACGTTCTCTTCCTTCCTTACTCGTCGTGCCTTCTCGAACACTTGAACTCTTCTAGTATATGCACCATACTCCGCCATCGCTCAGCTTCAAAACTTTGGAGTCACCACCTCCAAACTTGGTCATCTACTAGCCTCAATCTTCCTTAAGGCCCTTCCGCCTTCACGACCGCTTCGTCGAACATATCCACGAACTCATACGATGGTTACCAAAACTGGGCCTAGCACCCGCGTGACCCTACCACCGGGCGACCACCCAGAGCTGACCCTACCACGAATAGATCGCGGGTTGGCCCGCAACATGGCCCCAACCCGACCTACTAACGCGTCAAGCTCTTGTTCCCGATCCGAACAATCTTATTTATACAGCCGCGAAAGCTACCACTTCCATTTCACACTACCCGGACTTACCCTTTTCCCTAACTGTGTTTCTAAATCACATTTTAGCACACACTATCCAAACATAACACTAAACACATCAACAACATCAATACATACAAAACTCTGTAGGTTAGGGATATACCTGAATCTACCGCTCCTCTCTAATCATAGGCCCACTGCAGGTGCATAATCAGAAGGCGATGAACCACCATCGATCCTCGGCGTCGAGTCGTAACATCCGTGCTTCCTTGGTCTGACAGCTCGCAAAATGGCCTCGCTGGCCGCATGCAAAACAAACTCCCATTTAGCACGACACTCTCCAAAATGGAGTCTACCACAATGGTCACAACGAGGTAGGGTGGCTTCACCGTTAACACCCTCGCTTCTCCCGAAAATCTCAACCTCGAGCCCCGACCGCTTCCTCAAGACGGTGGAGGACCACTGCATCGCGGGGTACATAACTAGCTCGGCCGAGGCGGTCCGCCTCGAAGTCACCAAAGCGACCGCCGCCCCGGCCCTCTTCTCGCCGATCCCGTCATTCCGTCGACCTCCGTGCCTCACATCCTAGTGCATGAGCTCGCATGCGGGCAATGTCCATGCCCACAAGAGAAACACCCGCACAAGACTCAAATATAATCATCTAGCCTGACGTAGCGATGCACCCTATCCTCCATACTAGCTACTAATGCGAACATACCGCCAACGAAGTCGAACTCCACGTTGTACTCGAATCAGACGCCCGCTCGCTCAACATCAAAAATCACCCGAGCCCTCTCATCCGCGAGGCAAGAAATGTGCCGTGAAGGCCCCAAAACTCGCCCCAAACGGCCGGAAGCATTCTCTCCCGAGAGCTCCACGACCAAAACCACCGATCATGTATCACGCAGCCGATGCGAACCTAGACCACCGACTCGGTCTCCAAGCTCGATCACTCATGATCCGTCAGAATCGCTTGATGAACTCCTCGCGATCATCCTCGTGCCTCGACCCATAAAACTCTGGAGGTTACACTCGTAAAAATCCCGTAGTCTCAAACCGCTCGCCGGGGTGAACTACGGTGCTACTGGACTGAATCGCCAGATCCAAATTTATCCTCATATCTGCCACGACCGCCAAGAATCGCCATCTCCTTGTACTTATCTCATCTCGCTTCCAGCCGGGACCGAGGCTCAGTATCAGAGTCTCAGCAGCCTCTCGCCGCGCTCTAAACCTCTGGTCTTTGCCGGGTGTCGCCAAACTCGCCTCAAGTACTATCTCGTGCATGCATCGCTCGCGCTGCATACTCTCTCAGATCTCACTAGCAGCCTCCTCGCTGCCGCTCTTCTCGGGCTCGCTGCTTGCGCGAGGCATAATCGTAAAACGAGATACGCCGTAGGGTCCAACTTACAACACGCCTCTAAGGCACGATCTCGTAATGAGAAGAATGGAAACTAATCCTAAATGTCCTATAGCCTCGATTATAGATGTGGTGCACAACACACCGATAATCAAGACTCTACTAGACACGGTTCAGACACTTTCCGAGGATTAACTGCTCTGATACCACTATGTCACACCCCGAATTCCGGGCCCGTGACTGGTGCCTTACCCCGGGCACCCTAGTGATACAACATCAGAGAAAACCAGCGGAAATAAAAACTTTAAACATGAAATGAGAGACATAATAAATAAACAGCCAACCAAATGGGCAGCTTTCAAGATATATACATAAAAACCCAACAGCTTATCCTTTTTACAAACCCCGCCCACAAAGGCTCTGCACTTAAGATTTACAAGAACTATGACGGACAGGTCTCGCCATACCCCGAATGTACAAGAACCTACAACTCAGTGGAAACATACCAAAGATAAGCCTCCGGCGGACTGAGCTTTCCAACGCTACCAAATGAGATCCTAAGAGCGGATCCACGACCGATGTACCTCTACTCGCAGATGAACGCAACCCCGGGCGAGGTCGATAACAGTACCAAGTATGTGAAATCGCATAATATCAGAATGAAATCATAACAGCTATACAAAGCGTGAGACATGTATGATAGCCAAACTACAAGACACAACATATAACGCTTATATCAAGTCGTGGTCTCACGCCCACAACATCAATCATGCCCGTGGAATACCTTCCTCATCACGGCAGCCTATGATATGATAACAACAAGACAAAGAATCCAAATGGAAGCATACCCGCAGCGCTACGATCGTGTCGGATGTCCAAAGGGAAACAATAAGACAACATTCCAAATGGACGATACCCGCGGCGCTACGATCGTGTCGTGATGTCCAAAGGGAAACAATAGACAACATTCCAAATGGACGATACCCGCGCCACGATCGTGTCGGTATGTCCAAAAGGAAATCACAAGGCGATAATCAAAATGGAAACATACCCGCGCGCTACGCATCGTGTCGAGATATCCAAAGCGACAACCACAAGACCTCAACCAAATGGAAGCATACCCGCGCCACGATCGTGTCGGTATGTCCAAAGCGATTAACAACAATAATACTATCAGAACGCATCTGCGGAATTTCTCCGCCACCGCCGACGCCCAAGTAAGTTCTCAACTACCAACCGACCTCCATCGAGACGCCAGAATACGTAAATACAACGCTTTGCACAACAAAGGCTATCACAACAAGCATAGGCAAGTTTCACAACAACAAGCATAGGCAAGTTATACACAACTCAAAGTACTTTCATTTTATGACAAAATCCGGTTTTAACTCCTAAAGTACTACGACGTTAAATTCTTTTAAAAGAGATCCATTACTTTTATAAAAGTCACCCGATAATTCGTAGTATTAGAATGACCAACCCACATTCCTTTTCAAAATCAAGTAACAACATTCTTTTCCTAAGTTCCGCTTGCCTAGTTTCAATTACTCAAGCTTCTCATTTTCAAATGGTTTCATAGTTCATAAACTTAATCACTTAATTCCTTTTAGAACAATTGAGTAATATATGTCTCACGTGAGAGTAGGTTATTCTTGTTTACAACATTCTTATTACAGCATTCATGATCTAGAAAATGTAATATCATTTTGTCTCATCTTAGTTTCTATGCAGATGGAGGTTTCTACTGGTTTTAATACGATACATCATTATTCAATACATTTTCCTTTATTAACGCTGCAGGGTCCTGTCGATACACATTCCGATTTCAAATCAAGAAACATTATCCCTTTAAATAAAACCAAGTACTCATTACTCACGAATGAGGTTTCACACAAACATCCACATTAAAACAAATAAGTTAAGTCTCTTATCTTATAAGATCAAGTCTCTTAACTTCTAACATCAGTAAACCATTTTCTTTACCTCTCTTAAGACATTATACCTAACTCCCCATAAAGCTAGTATAACTCTTTTTAAAACCTTTAAAACCAAGTGTTACTCTCCCTTCAAAACGATTTATAAATCTTTTGAAATACATCAAGTTTCTTTATTATAACAAGCCAGTTATAATTCACACCAGTTACCTTTTAAAACCACAAAGTATTTTCTTACCTACATAAAACTGTTATAACCAACTTCCCATAAAGCCGTTATAACACTTTATGTTTCAAACCAATCAAATACATTAAACACATGTACGTCTACCGTACTACATAGTTACACACATATCATGCTAGAAGAGATAGGAAGAGGTTCACATACCTCGCGACGATTGTCGACTAATAGCAAAACGCTCCAAGTACCTCAAACCGCCGCCACTCCTTAAGCTGGATCACCCACACGTAGTACTTCAACCTATAAGGCCACAAGGCGCTTATTAACATCTAGATCTCAACGCTCCATAATCTACGTAAAATTCGCAGACTCTCCCCGCAACAACAGCGTAAATCTCCTCCTTTATCGAGGTCGGCTACCAAGCCAACCAGGGGGGGTTAACACGTCTAACCGGACGCGTACAATTCTACTACACAGTAATGCTACATAAGTCTACTGTAATACAGCCCTAGGTAATTACAGTTCAGTTCTTCTCTTTATTATCCTTCTATGTGATTACTGTTCAATTCTTCATTCTTCAGGCTTAAGTCAAAAGACATTGCCACAATACTAAGTTCAGTTCTATATATAGTATACAACAACTATATATTCAACACTTATGTAATTTCCAATTACAATAGGGGGACAAGATATTTACCTCGATAAGCCCAAAATTATCCTAGTTTAAAGTCGCTCCTGAGCAAGGTTTAGCTCCAACTCCGTGCGCTCCAACCCGCTCCAAACTACCCTTAGAAGTTCTAACCAACTTCTACTTACAACTTCAACAACGGGTGAAGATTTCCTTAGGGTTTCGTTTTAGTGACTGAGGGAAAATATAACGGTATTTTCTGGGCTTGTATAAGTGTAACCTTGGGAATACTACAAGGTATTTGGGCCAAGGTATTTGGACATTATAACAATACTAGGAGAGTATTTCTATACCACAACAAGGGGTATTTATACGAGACAACTAGGCTAGGGGTTACTCGCCAACAAGGCCTTCACAAGGGAGGGGCTCTCGCAAAGGGGGAGGAGACTAGGACGAGAACACCACAAGAGAGTGAGGAAGGCTTAAACACTTAGGAAATATTTTTGGATGAAGAAGTCTTCAACTTAGGTGGTATTTATAGGCCAACCAATGGCCAACCAATGGCCAAGATTAAGCAAAGTGCTACACAAGTGTAAGGCCAAGAGTCACCCAAGTACACCTTATCCATCTACCACACCAAACAACACAAAATATCCTACCTACTCCCACTCACCCAAATCGTCCAAACCGCCAACACTCACCAATGAGAGGTGCCAAGTGTCGCCTCTTGTTGGTCCAAAATGTTTCGTCTCTCGGAAAAATCCGCAAAATTAAAAATGACATAGCCGAAATTCCCTACGAAAGTCGTGGAAACGTTCATTTAAAAACGACTCCTTTCTGCACTTGTGTACAAATTTCAAACTAGCCTACTTTAAGGCTCAAATTATAATACGACACACTCACGCATACTGGAAATACGGGTATAAAAGTACCGACCTCCTTTGGGGTTGCGTTCATGCCGCAGTAGAGGTACATCGACGTGGATCCCCGCCTTAGATCTCATTTCACGTGTTGAAAGTCTGCTCTTCCTGAGGCTTATCTTTGCATGTTTCCGAGTTGTAGGTTCTTGTACATTCGTGGTATGGCGGGCCCCGTCCCGTCATAGTTGTTGTAAATCTTAGAGGTCCAGAGCAATCGCAAGTGTGGTTTGTAAAAAGGATAATTGTTCTGTTTTTATGTATATACCAAGGCAAATGCTTGGTTGGCTGTTTATTTATTATATCTCTTGTTTCATGACTCGTGTTTTATTTTCCGCCGGTTTTCTCGATGTTGTATCACCAGGGTGCCCGGTAAGGCACCGCGAACGCCCGGTTCGGGCGTTACAAAGTGGTATCGAGCGCTAGTCCTCTGAAAGTGTCTACGCACCGTGTTCAGTAGAGTCTTGATTATCGTGTTGTGCACCACATCTATAATCGTGAGGCTATAGGACATTTAGGATTGGTTTCCATTCTTCTCATTCGAGATCGTGCCTAGAGCCGTGTTGTAAGTTGGACCCTCCGACGTGTTTCGCTTTTACCGCTATGCCTCGCGAAGGCAACCAGTGGCCCGTATGGCAAGGCGCCGAGGAGCCGCTAGTGGGATTCAGAGGAGTACGAGGGCGCAGTTCGGCCAAGACTGGGTAGGCTTCAGACGGCGAGTTTTGCGACGCCGCCAAAGACCAGAAGTTTAGAGCCGCAGCAGCTGGGCCGAGACTACAAGACTGAGCCTCCACCCCACACCGAGCGGGAGATGGGTCACGCGAGATGGCCCGCTTATCGCCGTGGTCAGGCTGAGATATGAGATAGGCCGGACGCAGCAGCCTGGGCTCCAAAGAAGACTGTAGTGCACCCGAGGCGCATACTGAGGCTACTGGATTTCCTTAGTCAGTAGCCCGCCCGAGTTTTACGGTCGAGGCCGGAGGATGATCCGCAGGAGTTCATCCGCTTCTGCAGAGATCACGCGGGTGATCAAGGCTTCAGACCGAGTCTGTGACATTTGTTCGTGACGGCCGCGTGATACCGCTAGCCGATTGGTTTGACTCGCGGAGCTTTCCGGGAGAGCATGCACTTCCACCGTTGGGACGAAGTTTTCGGGCCTTCTCGGCACATTTCTTGCCTCCACAAACGAGGAGGGCTCGCCGCATGATTTTTGATGTTGAGGCGTAATCGCGCATACCGGGAGTACAATGTGGAGTTCGACTCATCGCCCGGTATGTTCCCGCATTAGTAGCTAGTATGGAGGATCGAGTGCACCGATATGTTACGTGGCTCGATGATTACCTAGCAGAGTTGTTCGGTGTTTCTCTTCACCGCATGGACATTGCCCGCATTCGTGCTCATGCACTGCGCGGCGAGCGCAGATCGACGCAGCGGACCGCTGCCACAGGAAGGCCAAGACGGCCGGATATTTTGGCGACTTTCGAGGCGGACCGCCTCGAGCAGACTAGTTATGTACTCCGCCATTGCAGAGTGGTCCTCCGCAGCTTTCTCGACCCTTGGGATATTCGTGAGCGTGTCGTGGCTCCTGTGTTTCAGATGTTCGCGAGTAGGGTGTTGGCGGTGCGATCACCCTACCTCTGTGGTCGATGTGGTAGACCGCATTTCGGGAGTGTCGTAGCACCAAGGGAGCTTGTTATTCTTGCGGCCAACAGTGCCATATGACGAGACTGTCCACTGTGGTAGCGCTGGTAGATAGCACAGACTACTAAAGCAGCCATGGCCACTGTAGAGGTCGCGTGGAAGTTCCGATTTAGCGGCCTCAACCGCCTAGTTTCGTGTATATCCTTAACCTCGTAGATACTTTTATGTATTGATTTTAATGATGTGTTAAGTGTTATGTTCGGATATATTTGTGATATATTGTGATTTAAAAATCTGGTTAGTGTGAGATGTAAGTGGTAGCTTCATGATGTGTTCCGTGTCGGCGAGCGGAGTTGGCGCGCTGATGGTTCGGGTTGGGGCCATGTTGCGGGCCAACCCGCCCCGCTTCGGCGGCGGTCAGCTCAGGTGGTCCCGCCAGTGGCAGGTCACGAGGGTTCTGTGCCCAAGTTTAGATGACCATCGATGAGTTCGTGGATACGCTCTACCGAATCGGTTCGTGAAGGCCGGAATGGCCTTAAGGAGATCGAGGCTAGTGAGATGACCAAGTTTGAGGTAGTGACTCAAAGTTTTGGAAACAAAAGCATTGACTAAGTGTGGTACGGAAACTAGGAAGAGTTCGAGTGTTCGAGAAGGGTACAACGAGATAGGGAGAAGTGAACGCGTGTGATCGCTTTCTTTTGTGAAATGAATGCGCGGGGTATCTTTGGACCAGCGAGCATTTGTTTTGTATCTTCGAGGTGGATCCTCGTGGACTTGGGATTACGATTTTGTGCAGTGTTATTTTGTGGCCGTGTGGCATGTTTGATCCTCGTAAGTATAGTAGTGAAGACTATATCGGGCGACGCTTGTTTTGAGATTTAGAAGGAACATTCGACGAATGTTTCGGCGAGGAGAATGTTATACCCCGTATTTCCAGAGTATGTACGTGGGGGACGTACGTAGAAATTTTCGAACTTCACTAGGCTTGGCCGAATTCTATTTGTACACAACACCCGATTAGAGTCGTTTTTCGACGAAAAGTTTACACAGCGTTTGTTGGGAAAATTCCGGCTATGTCATATTTAATTTTTGCGGATTTTTCCGAGAGACGAAACATTTTGGACCAAAAAGAGGGCGACACTTGTCACCCTCTAATTGGTGAAGGTGGACGGCAATGGTGGACGATTTTGGGTGTCAATTTTTGTCAAGGAGTTGGTAGGATATTTTGTGTAGTTGTTAGAATGGACACTTGCCTAAATCCTAGCCCTACACTTGCCTAACACTTGGATGAATCTTGGCCATTGGTTGGCCATTCCTTGACCTATAAATACCCCTCTAAGTGAAGGCTTTCTTCATCCACAAATTGTTCTAAGTGATAAATCCCTTCCTCCCTCTTGTAGACTCTCGCCCAAGAGCTCCTCTCCCCTCTCTTGAGCTAGCCGAGAGCCTCCCCTCCCTTAGCCGGCGGGTACACCCCCTCTAGTGCTAGCCAGGGTACCCCTAGCCTAGTTGTTTTCAGATAATACCCTTTGTTGTGGTATAGAAATACTCTCCTAGTATTGTTATAATGTCCAAAATACTTTAGCCCAAATACCTTGTAGTACTTTCCAAAGTACCCTTTGTACGAAAAACCCTAAAATACGCTTATACCTTCCTTTAGCCTCTAAACGAAACCCTAAGGAAATCTTCACCCGTAGTTGAAGTTGTAAGTTGGTTAGAACTTCTAGGGTTGTTGGAGCGGATTGAGCACTCAGTAGCAGAGCTAAACGTTGCTCGTGAGCGACATTATACTTGGATAATTTTGGGCTTATCGAGGTAAACACTATCGTCTTCTATTGTAATTGGAAATTACATATTGTTAGAATATATAGTTGAAGTATACTATATATGTAATCAACATAGTATTGTGGCAATGTCTTTTGACTTAAGCTCAAGAATAAAGAATCGAATCGAATCAATTACATAGGCGTATCAGACATGAGACTTGTATAGCATTACTTCGTAGTAGAATTGTACACGCCCGTTAGACGTAAACCCCGGTTGGCTTGGTAGCCGATAGAGAGGAGATTTACGCCGCGTGTGGAGGCCGCCGAATTTTCTGTAGAAAATGGAACGCTGAGATCTAGATGTTAATAAGCGCACTGTGGCCTTATAGGTCAAGTACTACGTGTGGAGTGATCCACTTGGCTTAAGGAGTAGCCGGTTTGAGGTACTGAGCGCTTTGCTATTAGTCGACAATCGTCGCGAGGTACGTGAACCTCTTCCTATCTCTTCTAGCATGATATGTGTGAACTATGTAGTACCAGACGCATACGTGTTAATCGTGTTTGATTGTTCTTAAACATAAAGTGTTATAACAAACTTTATGGGAAGTCAAGTTATAATGCTATGTAGGTAAGAAAATACTTTGTGGTTTTAAAAGGTAATCGATGTGAATTATAATCGCTAGTTATAATAAAGAACTTGATGTATTTCAAAAGATTTATAAATCGCTTTTGGAAGAGAGTAACACTTGGTTTTAAAAGGTTTTAAAAAGAGTTATACTAGCTTTATGGGAGTTAGGTATAATGTCTTAAGAGAGGTAAAGAAAATGGTTTATCATGTTAGAAGTTAAGAGACTTGATCTTATAAGATAAGAGACTTAACTTATTTGTTTTAATGTGAATGTTTTGTGAAACCTCATTCATGAGTAATGAGTACTTGGTTTATTTAAAGTGGATAATGTTTTACCGATTTCGAAATCGAATGTGTATCGACGCACCAATCGCAGTTAATAAAGAAAAATGTATTGAATAATGATGTATCGTATTAAAAACCAAGAGAAACCTCCATCTGCATAGAAACTAAGATGAGACAAAATGATATTACATTTTCTAGATCATGGCTGCTGTAATAAGAATGTTGTAAACAAGAATAACCTACTCTCACGTGAGACATATATTACTCAATTGTTCTAAAAAGGAATCAAGTGATTAAGTTTATGAACTATGAAACCATTTGAAAAATGAGAAGCTTGAGTAATCAAACTAGGCAAACCGAACTTAGGAAAAGAATGTTGTTACTTGATTTTGAAAAGGAATGTGGGTTGGTCATTCTAATACTACGTATCGGGTGACTTTATAAAAGTAATGGATCTCTTTTAAAAGAACTTAACGTATGTAGTACTTTGGGGTTAAAAACCCGGACTTTGGCATAAAATGAAAGTACTTTGAGTTGTGTGAAACTTGCCTATGCTTGTTGTTGTGAAACTTGTCTATGCTTGTTCTTGTGAAACTTGCCTATGCTTGTTGTTGTGAAACTTGCCTATGCTTGTTGTTGTGAAACTTGCCTATGCTTGTGATGATAGCCTTTGTTGCGTGCGTGGTATTTACGTTACCGCGCCTCGATAGAGGCGCTGACTTGTTGAGAACTTACTCGACGCTACCGGGCAATGGAGAATTCCACGGGTATGTTTCCATTTTTTATTACTGTCTTGTTGTTGATGTCACATGGACATGTCTACACCGATGCAGTATTCCGGGGGCATGCGGCCATGCGGCCGGGTTGATTACCCGATATATGGTTATTACTGCAACATGGACGTGTCTACACCGACGCAAAGATTCCGGCACGTGGCTACGCGCAGGTTGACCACCCAAGATATTGTTATTGAGGTTACATGGGCATGTCTACACCGGCGCGATTCGGTACGGGCCACGCGGCCTTGTTATTATTGTTGCATCATGGACATGTCTACACCGATGCAGATTCCGGCACGCGCCATGATGCGAACATGATGGATGTTGGGCGTGAGACCCATAGTTATATTTGAGTGGTGACTTTGAGGCGTGAGTCCCCGACTTGATCGCTTTTATGTTGCATCGTATTTTGGTTATCATACATGTGTCCCGCTTTAGGCTATTATGAATTCATTTACGATTTGACAAGCCACATACTGGTACTGGCCAGATCGACCTCCTTCGGCTGCGCTCACGCCGCAGTAGAGGTACATCGGCCGTGATCCCCGCCTAGGATCTCATTTCGCGTGTGAAAGCTCCGCCTTCTGAGGCTTATCTTTGGTATGTTTCGAGTTGTAGGTTCTTGTACATCTGTGGTATGAAGGGCCCCGTCCCGCCATAGTTGTTGTAAATCTTAGAGGTCAGAGTAATCGCTGTAAGTGTGGTTTGTAAAAAGGATAACTGCTGGTTTTTATGTATATACCGGCAATCGCTTGTTGGCCTGTTTATTTATTATATCTCTTGTTTCATGACTCGTGTTTTATTTTCCGCTGGTTTTCTCTGATGTTGTATCACTAGGGTGCCCAGGGTAAGGCACCAGTAACGGGCCCGGGTTCGGGGCGTTACATCGTCCATACAAGACGACAACGCCCATACAAGGCATCATTTGCATTTTTCGTCCATACAAGACGACAACGCCCATACAAGGCGTCATTTGCATTTTTCGTCCATACAAGACGACAACGCCCATACAAGGCGTCATTTGCATTTTTCGTCCATACAAGACGACAACGTCCATACAAGGCGTCATTTGCATTTCGTCCATACAAGCAACGCGCCATACAAGCGAGTCATTTGCATTTCGGCCCATACAAGACGATAACGCTCGTTATACCCGTAGTTGCGGTGGTATGTATGTGAGGACGACGCATTTGAGTGTACTGCAGAAATTTTGAAAGGAAAGAAAGACGCTGAGTTTTCACTTTAAAAGTTTCCTGCTATTTGTGAAGAAAAAGGTTCGTTAACGGGAATTGATTCCCGATTTGGTATTTGGACTTCATAGATTATATTAGAATTTTGAGATTTTATTTTCCGAATGGTCACGCTGGGCCCACGGAGAAATTTACTGCTTGCTGGGCCCACTTTGTTTTCGAGATTTTGGCCATTGTGGTTATTTTTTCAAAGACGCTGAGGGCTATGAGGGTGACACGTGTCACCCCGCCAGTGGCTTGGCCAAAGTTACATTTGGGCACAAGTGCCGACTAGAGTCGCTTTCCGACGAACGCTTCCACAGCTTTCGTAGGAAAATTCCGCTATGTCGCTTTGTATTTTTGCGGATTTTTCCGAGAGACGAACATGTTGGATCAACGAGGGTGACATGTGTCACCTCACATCGAAGCAAGTTACGCCCGTGAACGAACGGTTCACGCTTGGCTTGATCTTTTGGCTCACGCTGTGCCTATTGGTTCCTTGTTTTGTGCCTTGTTTTGGCCTTGTTTTGTGGCTTGTTTGGTGCAATGTTTTGTGGAGTAGGGTTAGGTGCACTTGGCTTGATCAAGGCCTTACACTTGCCTTGCACATGGCTCGATCTCGCCATCGTTGGCATTCGAGTTTGCTATAAATACCCCCTTTGTGAAGACTTCATTCATCCACAAATGTTTCCAAGTCTTGAATCCCTCCTCCTCTTGTTGACTCTCGCCCAAGAGCTCCTCCCCTCGAAAGTGGCCTCGCCGCGAGGTCTTCCTCCCTCGCGAGGTCTAGCCGGGTACCCCTAGCCTAGTTGTTTTCAGATAATACCCCTTGTTGTGGTATAGAAATACTCCCTAGTATTGTTATAATGCCCAAAATACCTTAGCCTTGTACCTTGTAGTATTCCAAAGATACCTCTTTGCGTAGAGTCCTAAATACTACCTTTGTCCTTTAGTCTCAAACCGAAACCCTAAGGAAATCTTCATAGTTGGTCAAGTATGAGCAGAAGTTGGTTAGAACTTCTAAGGGTTGTTTGGAGTGGTTTGGAGCGCTGAGTGGAGCTAAACCTTGCTCAGATCGACATTATAACTTGGATAATTTTGGGCTTATCGAGGTAATTATCTTGTCCTCTATTGTAATTGGAAATTACATGTTTGTTAGGATATATAGTTGAAGTATACTATATATGGAACTATACTTAGTATTATGGCAATGTCTTTCGACTTAAGCCTCAAGAATGAAGATTTGAACAAGAATCACATGTAGGTTAATAAAGAGAAGAATCGAATCAGAATTACCTAGGTTGTATTACAAGAGACTTATGTAGCATTACCGTGTTGTAGAATTGTACGCGTCCGTTAGACGTGTTAACCCCGGTTGGCTTGGTAGCCGACCCGATAGAGGAGGAGATTTACGCTGCCATGGGAGGTGTCGCCAATTTTCTCAGAGAAAGATGGAACGTGTGTTTAAGATTTTAATAGACGCCAGACCTTTATAGGTAAAAGACTAAGAGTAGCGATTCTACTCGAGGAGTGGAAAGGGCTAGTGCGTTGTAGTACTTGGAGCATTTTGCTTATTGTCGATAAATCGTCGCGAGGTATGCGAACCTCTTCCTATCTCTTCTAGCATGATATGTGTGAACTATGTAGTACGGTAGACGCATACGTGTTAATCAGGTTTGATTGTTTAAACATAAAGTGTTATAACGCTTTACGGGAAGTCGTTATAACACTTTATGTAGGTAAGAAAATACTTTGTGGTTTTAAAAGGTAATCGATGTGAATTATAACGCTAGTTATAATAAAGAACTTGATGTATTTCAAAAGATTTCTAAATCGCTTTGAAGGAGAGTAACACTTGGTTTTAAAGGTTTTAAAAAGAGTTATACTAGCTTTATAGGGAGTTAGGTATAATGTCATAAGAGAGGTAAAGAAAATGGTTTACTGATGTTGAAGTTAAGAGACTTGATCTTATAAGATAAGAGACTTAACTTATTTGTTTTAATGTGGATGTTTATGTGAAACCTCATTCGTGAGTAATGAGTACTTGGTTTTATTTAAAGGATAATGTTTTACCGATTTCTAAATCGTAACGTGTATCGACGCACTCACCGCAAATAAGTAATAAAGGAAAATGTATTGAATAATGATGAATTGTATTAAAACCAGTAGAAACCTCCATCCGCATAGAAACTAAGATGAGACAAAATGATATTACATTTTCTAGATCATGGTCAGTAATAAGAATGTTGTAAACAAGAATAACCTACTCACGTGAGACTTATATTACTCAATTGTTCTAAAACTAATCAAGTGATTAAGTTTATGAACTATGAAACCATTTGAAAACGGAAGCTTCGAGTAATCAAACTAGGCAAACCGAACTTAGGAAAAGAATGTTGTTACTTGATTTTGAAAAGGAATGTGGGTTGGTCATTCTAATACTACGTATCGGGTGACTTTAATAAGTAATGGATCTCTTTAAAAGAACTTAACGCACGTAGTACTTTAGGTCAAACCCGACTTTGGCATAAAATGAAAGTACTTTGAGTCAGGTGAAACTTGCCTATGCTTGTTGTTGTGAAACTTGCCTATGCTTGTTGTCGCGGAAACTTGCCTATGCTTGTGATGATAGCCTTGTTGTGCAAGTGTGGTATTTCAGATACCGCCTCTCGACAGGCCTCGACTTGTTGAGAACTTACTCGACATGCCGGGCGTTGATGGAGAATTCCACCGTATGCTCCTCGCTGATAGTGTTATTCCACGGACTAGCTCTCCATGAGGTTTCTACCGCTCGCCTGGTATCCGTGGTCGGCTCGTGATTGCCCCGCCTCGCGACCGATTCGGCCTCGTATCCGTAGTCACCGCACTTGCCCCGCTCAAGATAGTGACGGTTTCGTGATACGCCTGGTCCCCGTGGTCACCAGATTTGCCCCTGGCCACCGCGTGACCGCCTGGTATCCTAGAGTCGGCTCGCACTTGCCCCGACGCCGTGTTTTCGTTGCATTGTATTATTGGTACGGTCGGATCTCGTAGTTATACTTGTCTCAGACGGTTTTATAACACGTGGGACATGGTGTTCATGTATAATCCTTGGTATTGTTATATCATAAACCGCCGGCAGCTGAGGAAGAAATTCCACGCACGAGTGATAATTTGGAGGCGCGAGTCCTCGCTCTCGATGTAATCGTTATATGTTATATATCGTAGTTTGGTCATCATACATGTCTCCCGCTTTATAGACTATTATGATTTCATTGCAGATTTACGCTTTCACATACTTGGTACTGCCAGTACTAACCTCCTTCGGGGCCGCTCATGCCGCAGTAGAGGTACATCTACCGCCGATCCCCGCTAGGATCTCATTTCAGCTGGAAGCTCCGCCTGGCGGAGGCTTATCTTTGCATGCTACCCGAGTCCGTAAGTTCTCAGACGCTCGTGGTATGGCGGCCCCGCCCCGCCATAGTTGTTGTATAAATCTTAGAGGTCCGTAGTAATCGCCGCGCGTGGTTGTAAAAGGATTAAACTGCTCGTGTATTATGTATATACCGGGGCAATCGCTTTGGTTGGCCTGCTTATTTATTATATCTCTTGTTTCATGATTCATGTTTTATTTTCCGCGGTTTTCTCGATGTTGTATCACTAGGGTGCCCGGTAAGGCACCAGAATCTGCCCGGTTCGGCGCACAAAGTGGTATCGAGCGCTTAATCCTGAAAGTGTCTACGCATCGTGTCTAGTAGAGTCTCGATTATCGACGTGTCAGGCACCACATCTATAATCGTGAGGCTATAGGACATTTAGGATTGGTTTCCATTCTTCTCATTCCGAGATCGTGCCTGTGAGTCGTGATAAGATCGACCCTCCGACATACTTCGCTTTTACCGCTATGCCTCGCGAAGGCAACCCGCCCGTGGCGGCAAGGCACAGAGGATCTGAGCAGAGCAAATGCAGAGACCACAAGACTGAGCCTCCACCCCGCACCTGGAGCAGGAGATGAGTTACGCGAGCTGGCCCGCTAACGGCCGTGGTCAGGCCGACTGAGGATAGCCGGACGCAGCAGCCCAAAGAGCACCGCCGTTCACCCTAGATCGAGTAGTTCGAGGCTACGGATTTTCCGAGTCAGAAGCCGCCGTAGTTTTACGGGTCGAGGCCCGAGGATGATCCGCAGGAGTTCATCCGACGCCATGCACGATCGAGAGTGATCAAGGCATCGGAGATCGAGTCGGTGGTCTAGGTTCACATCAATCGCGTGATACCGCAGCCGATCGTTTGATTCTCGAGCCGCCAGGAGAGCATGCACTTCCAGCCGTATGGAACGAAGTTCTCGCAGGCCTTTCTTGCACATTTCGCCTCCCGCATGGCGAGGGCTCGCCGGCGATTTTTGGTGTTACGCAGAATCCGCGCATTTGCTCGGGAGTACAATGTGGAGTTCGACTCATTGGCCCTGACGCCCCCGCGTTAGTAGCTAGTATGGAGGATCGAGTGCACCGATATGTTACAGGCTCACGATTGCCTTGCAGAGTTGTTCGTAGCTCTTCACCGCACGGACATTGCCCGCACGCAGCGATACACTGATGCGAGGAGCGGATAAATCGACGAATGACCAAAGTCGCAGAAGAGGGCCGTAACAGCAGGTCCTTTGGTGATTTTCGAGGCGACCGCCTCAAAGCAGACTAGTTATGTACCTCACAAGACAGAGTGGTCCTCCACAGCCTTTCGGACCTTCAGATATTCGTGAGCAGTGCCTGGCTCCTGTGTTTCAGATTTTCGTGAGAGCAGAGTGCTCACGGACGAGGTTGCCCTTGTCTCAGCCGTGGCCGCCAGGGAAAGCTTCATAAGGGAGGTGTCGCACTAACTCTGAGATTGTTATTTTTGCGCCAACAGGCCATCCGCAAGAGATCGTCCACCACTGTGGGTAGTAATCGGGTAGATAGCATGGACTACTAGAGCAGCTTATGGTTCTTCACCTTCCGTAGCTGTCAGCAGATGTTCGCATTCTAAGGCCCTGCAGAGGTCGCTGGAGTTCTCGCTTAGCGGCCTCGAACCGCCTAGCTGTGTATATCCTTAACCTCTAGAGTTTTGTTTATGTTGCTGATGTGTTTAATGTTATGTTTGGTTAGCTTTGTGCTAAAATGTGATTTAGAAACCCGTTAGTGAAAAGGTAAGTCCTCGGGTAGTGAGACGGAAGTGGTAGCTTTCATGACGTGAAATAGTAAGATTGTTCCGGACGGGAACAAGAGTCGCGCGTCGGTCGGGTTTAGACCATTTATGGTCAAACCAGAACCCGGTTTGGGGGCCAGCTGGGTGGTCCCGCCAGTGGTAGGGTCACGAGGACGCTAGGCCCAAGTTTGTATGATCATCGATGAGTTCGTGGACGCGCTCACCGTAGCCGTTCGTAAAGGCCGAATGGCCTTGGAAGTTTGAGGTTAGTAAGATGACCAAGTTCGAGGTAGTGACTCCAGAGATTTTCGGAATGGAAGTAATGATCAAGTATGGTACATACCGAGAGTTCAAGTGTTCGAGAAGCGGCACGACGAGTAAGGGAAGGAAGATTACGCTGGTATTTCGCGCCGTCGGCGCTGACAACTCGTTAGAGGAACTTCATCGATATCCGTTTGAGAAGGAACATTCGACGAATGTTTCTAAGCGAGGAGAATGTTATACCCCGTAGTTGCAGTGGTATGTATGTGAGGACGCACGCATTTGTGTACGCAGAAATTTTGAAAGGAAAGAAAGACGCGAGTTTTCACTTAAAAGTTTCCTGCTATTTGTGAAGAAAAAGGTTCGTTAATGGGAATTGATTCCGATTTGGTATTTGGACTTCATAGATTATATTAGAATTTTGAGATTTTATTTTCCGAAATGGTCACGCTGGGCCCACGAGAAATTTACTGGCTGTGGCCCACTTTGTTTTCTAGATTTTGGCCATCAGGTTATTTTTTCGAAAGACGCTGAGGGTTTCCATAGGAGGGTGACACGTGTCACCCCCGCCTAGGTGGCTTGGCCAAAAGTTACATTTGGGCACAAGTGCCGACTAGAGTCGTTTTCCGACGAACGCTTTCCACGCCTTCGTAGGAAAATTCCGCTATGTCGCTTTGTATTTTTATGGATTTTTCCGAGAGACGAACATGTTGGATCAACGAGGGTGACATGTGTCACCCTCACATCGAAGCAGTCACGCCCGCGAACGAACGGTTCACGCTTTGGCTCGATCTTTGGCTCACGCCAGGCCTATCGTTCCTTGTTTTGTGCCTTGTTTTGGCCTTGTTTTGTGGCTTGTTTGGTGCAATGTTTTGTGGAGTAGGGTTAGGTGCACTTGGCTTGATCAAGGCCTTACACTTGCCTTGCACATGGCTTGATTCGCCATCGTTGGCATTCGAGTTTGCTATAAATACCCCCTTTCAGGAAGACTTCATTCATCCACAAATGTTTCCAAGTCTTGAATCCTCCTCCTCTTGTCGACTCGCCCAAGAGCTCCTCTCCCCTTGAAAGTGGCCTTCGCCGTGAGGTCTTCCTCCTCATGAGGTCAGCCTGGTACCCCCTAGCCTAGTTGTTTTCAGATAATACCCCTTGTCAGGTATAGAAATACTCCCCTAGTATTGTTATAATGCCCAAAATACCTTAGCCTTGTACCTTGTAGTATTCCAAAGATACCTCTTTGCGTAGAGTCCGAAATACTACCTTTGTCCTTTTAGTCTCAAACCAAACCCTAAGGAAATCTTCATAGTTGGTCAAGATGTGAGTAGGTTGGTTAGAACTTCTAAGGGTTGTTTGGAGTGGTTCGAGCGCCTGAGCGAGCTAAACCTTGCTCAGATCGACATTATAACTTGGATAATTTTGGGCTTATCGAGGTAATTATCTTGTTCTCTATTGTAATTGGAAATTACATGTTTGTTAGATATATAGTCAAGTATACTATATACGGAACTATACTTAGTATTATGGCAATGTCTTTGACTTAAGCCCAAGAATGAAGATTTGAACAAGAATCACATGTAAGGTTAATAAAGAGAAGAATCGAATCAGAATTACCAGGTTGTATTACAGAGACTTATGTAGCATTATCGTGTCAGAGAATTGTACGCGTCCGTTAGACGTGTTAACCCCGTTGGCTTGGTAGCCGACTTCGATAGAGGAGGAGATTTACGCCATGTGGGAGGCGCCGAATTTTCTCAGAGAAAGACGGGAACGTGTTTAAGATTTTAATAGACGCCAGACCTTTATAGGTAAAAGTACTAAGAGTAGCGTATTCTACCGGCGTGGAAAGGGCCAGTGCGTTGTAGTACTTGGAGCATTTTGCTTATTGTCGATAAATCGTCGCGAGGTATGCGAACCTCTTCCTATCTCTTCTAGCATGATATGTGAACTATGTAGTACGTAGACGCATACGTGTTAATCGTGTTTGATTGTTTAAAACATAAAGTGTTATAACGCTTTACGGGAAGTCAAGTTATAAATTTTACGTAGGTAAGAAAATACTTTGTGGTTTTAAAAGGTAATCGATGTGAATTATAATCGCTAGTTATAATAAAGAACTTGATGTATTTCAAAAGATTTCTAAATCGTTGGGAGAGAGTAACACTTGGTTTTAAAGGTTTTAAAAAGAGTTATACTAGCTTGACGGGAGTTAGGTATAATGTCTTAAGAGAGGTAAAGAAAATGGTTTACTGATGTTAGAAGTAAAGAGACTTGATCTTATAAGATAAGATACATAACTTATTTGTGTTAATGTGGATGTTTGCGTGAAACCTCATTCGTGAGTAATGAGTACTTGGTTTTATTTAAAGGATAATGTTTTACCGATTTCGAAATCGTAATGTATCGGCGCACCACCGCAAATGCTAATAAAGGAAAATGTATTGAATAATGATTAATTGTTTTAAAACCAAGAGAAACCTCCATCCGCATAGAAACTAAGACGAGACAAAATGATATTACATTTTCTAGATCATGGTCATTGTAATAAGAATGTTGTAAACAAGAATAACCTACTCTCACGTGAGACTTATATTACTCAATTGTTATAAAACGGAATCAAGTGATTAAGTTTATGAACTATGAAACCATTTGAAAATGAGAAGCTTCGAGTAATTGAAACTAGGCAACCGAACTTAGGAAAAGAATGTTGTTACTTGATTTTGAAAAGGAATGGGTTGGTCATTCTAATACTACGTATCGGGTGACTTTAATAAGTAATGGATCTCTTTAAAAGAACTTAACGCACGTAGTACTTTAGGTCAAACCCGACTTTGGCATAAAATGAAAGTACTTTGAGTCAGGTGAAACTTGCCTATGCTTGTTGTTGTGAAACTTGCCATGCTTGTTGTTGTGAAACTTGCCTATGCCATGATGATAGCCTTTGCGTGCAAGCGTGGTATTTCAGACACCGCGCCTCTCGATAGAGGCCGGCCGACTTGTCGAGAACTTACTTGGACATGCCGCGCGATGGAGAATTCCACGTATGCTCCTGCTGATAGTGTTATTCCACGGACTAGCTCTCCACGAGGTTTCATCGCTCGCCCGGTATCCGTGGTCGCCTCGTGATTTTGCCCCGCCTCGTGACCGATTCGCCTCGTATCCGTAGTCACCGCACTTGCCCCGCTCAAGATAGTGACGGTTTCGCGGATACGCCTCGTCCCCGTGGTCACCAGATTGCCCTTGCCACCGCGTGACCGCCTTGGTATCCTGTAGTCGGCCGCACTTGCCCCGTGACGGCTTCAGGTTTTCGTTGTATCAGACATTGGTACGGCCGGATCTCGTAGTTATACTTGTCCTGCACGGTTTTTATAACACAGTGGGACATGGTGTTCATGTATAATCCTGGTATTGTTATATCATAAATCACGGCAGAGGAAGAAATTCCACTGCACGAGTGATAATTTGAGGGCGCAGTCCTCGCTTTGATGAATCGTTATATGTTATATATCGTAGTTTGGTCATCATACATGTCTCCTCGCTTTATAGACTATTATGATTTCATTGCGATTTACGCTTCACATACTTGGTACCGCTGTACTAACCTCCTTCGGGGCCGCGCTCATGCCGCAGTAGAGGTACATCTACCGCCGATCCCCGCGCTAGGATCTCATTTCAGCTGGGAAGCTCCGCTCCGCCGAGGCTTATCTTTGCATGTTACCCGAGTCCGTAAGTTCTGTACGCTCGTGGGTATGGCGGGGCCCCGTCCCCATAGTTGTTGTATAAATCTTGGAGGTCCGTAGTAATCACAAGCGGTGGTTGTAAAAGGATTAAACTGCTCGTATTATGTATATACCAAGGCAACTGCTTGCTGGCCTGCTTATTTATTATATCTCTGTTTCATGATTCATGTTTTATTTTCCGCCGGTTTTCTCGATGTTGTATCACTAGGGTGCCCGGTAAGGCACCGAACTGCCCGGTTCGGCGCATAACGCCATACAAGGCGCCATTTGCATTTCGCCCATACAAGACGATAACACACATACAAGGCATCATTTGCATTTCGCCCATACAAGCATTTATCTCCGCCCATACAAGGCGCCATTTGCATTTCGTCCATACAAGACGATAACGCCATACAAGGCGCTATTTGCATTTCGTCCATACAAGACGATAACGCCATACAAGGCGCGCTATTTGCATTTCGTCCATACAAGACGATAACGCCATACAAGGCGCCATTTGCATTTCGTCCATACAAGACGACAACGCTTCATAAGGCGCCATTTGCATTTCGGTCCATACAAGCATTTATTAACGCCCATACAAGGCGTCATTTGCATTTCGTCCATACAAGACGATTCCGCCCATACAAGGTGTCACTTACATTCCGTCCATACAAGACGATTCCGCCCATACAAGGCGTCATTTGCATTTCGTCCATACAAGACGACAACGCCCATACAAGGCGTCATTTGCATTTCATCCATACAGCATTTACAACGCCATACAAGGCGCCATTTGCATTTCGCCCATACAAGACGATAACGCCATACAAGGCGCCATTTGCATTTCGCCCATACAAGATTTATTCGCCATACAAGGCGCTATTTGCATTTCGCCCATACAAGACGATAACGCCATACAAGGAGTCATTTGCATTTCGTCCATACAAGATTTATTCCGCCATACAAGGAGTCATTTGCATTTGTCCATACAAGGCGATAACGCCCATACAAGGCGCTATTTGCATTTCGCCCATACAAGACGATAACGCCATACAAGGCGTCATTTGCATTTCGTCCATACAGCATTTATTCCGCCATACAAGGCGCTATTTGCATTTCGCCCATACAGCATTTATAACGCCCATACAAGGCGCCATTTGCATTTCGCTCATACAAGCATTTATAACGCCATACAAGGCGCCATTTGCATTTCGCCCATATAAGACGATAACGCCATACAAGGCGCCATTTGCATTTCGTCCATACAGCACGATAACGCCATACAAGGCGCCATTTGCATTTCGTCCATACAGCATTTATAACGCCCATACAAGGCGCCATTTGCATTTCGCCCATACAGCATTTATCTCGCCATACAAGGCGCCATTTGCATTTCGCCCACACAAGACGATAACACCCATACAAGGCGCCATTTGCATTTCGTCCATACAAGACGATAACGCCATACAAGGCGCCATTTGCATTTCATCCATACAAGACGATAACCCCATACAAGGCGCTATTTGCATTTCGTCTATACAGACAATAACGCCCATACAAGGCGCCATTTGCATTTTTCGCCCATTAAGACGATAACGCCCATACAAGGCGCCATTTGCATTTCGCCCATACAAGACGATAACGCCCATACAAGGCGCCATTTGCATTTTGTCCATACAGCATGATAACGCCCATACAAGGCGCTATTTGCATTTCGTCCATACAAGCATTTATTCCGCCCATACAAGGCGTCATTTGCATTTCGTCCATACAAGACGATAACGCCCATACAAGGCGTCATTTGCATTTCGTCCATACAAGACGATAACGCCCATACAAGGCGTCATTTGTATTTCATCCATACAAGACGATAACGCCCATACAAAGCGTCATTTGCATTTCGTCCATACAAGACGATTCCGCCCATACAAGGCGTCATTTGCATTTCGTCCATACAAGACGATTCCGCCCATACAAGGCGTCATTTGCATTTCGTCCATACAAGACGATAACGCCCATACAAGGCGTCATTTGCATTTCGTCCATACAAGACAATTCCGCCCATACAAGGCGTCATTTGCATTTCGTCCATACAAGACGATAATGCCCATACAAGGCTTCATCTGCATTTCGTCCATACAAGACTATAACGCCCATACAAGGCGTCATTTGCATTTCGTCCATACAAGACGATAACTCCCATACAAGGCGTCATTTGCATTTTGTCCATACAAGACGATAACGCTCATACAAGGCGTCATTTTCATTTCGTCCATACATTTATAACGCCCATACAAGGCGCCATTTGCATTTCGGCCCATACAAGACGATAACGCCATACAAGGCGCCATTTGCATTTCGCCCATATAAGACGATAACGCCATACAAGGCGTTATTTGCATTTCGCCCATACAAGCATTTATAACACCCATACAAGGCGCCATTTGTATTTCGCCCATATAAGATTTATAACGCCCATACAAGGTGTCATTTGCATTTCGTCCATACAAGACGACAACGCCCATACAAGGCGCTATTTGCATTTCGCCCATACAAGATGATAACGCATATACAAGGCGCTATTTGCATTTCGCCCATACAAGATTTACAACGCCATACAAGGCGCTATTTGCATTTCGCTCTACAAGCATTTATAACGCCCATACAAGGCGCTATTTACATTTCGCCCATACAAGACGATAACGCCCATACAAGGCGCTATTTGCATTTCGCCCATACAAGACGATTCCGCCCATACAAGGCCTATTTGCATTTCGCCCATACAAGACATTTATTCCCATACAAGGAGTCATTTGCATTTTGTCCATACAGCATTTATAACGCCCATACAAGGCGCTATTTGCATTTCGTCCATACAAGACGATAACGCCCATACAAGGCGCTATTTGCATTTCGCCCATACAAGATTTATTCCGCCCATACAAGGCGCTATTTGCATTTCGCCCATACAAGACGATAACGCCCATACAAGGCGCTATTTGCATTTCGCTCATACAAGACGATAACGCCATACAAGGTGTCATTTGCATTTCGCCCATATAAGACGATAACGCCCATACAAGGCGCTATTTGCATTTCGCCCATACTAGACGATAACGCCCATACAAGGCGCTATTTGCATTTCGCCCATACAAGCATTTATAACGCCATACAAGGCGCCATTTGCATTTCGCCCATACAAGATTTATTCCGCCATACAAGGCGTCATTTGCATTTCTCCACACAAGACGATAACGCCCATACAAGGCGCCATTTGCATTTCGCCCATATAAGACGATAACGCCATACAAGGCGCCATTTGCATTTCATCAATACAAGACGATAACCCCATACAAGGCGCTATTTGCATTTCGCCCATACAAGACGATAACGCCATCAAGGCATCATTTGTATTTCACCACACAAGACGATAACGCCATACAAGGCGCTATTTGCATTTCGCCCATACAAGACGATAACGCCCATACAAGGCGCTATTTGCATTTTGTCCATACAAGACGATAACGCCCATACAAGGCGCCATTTGCATTTCGCCCATACAAGCATTTATTCCGCCATACAAGGCGCTATTTGTATTTCGTCCATACAAGACGATAACGCCATACAAGGCGCTATTTGCATTTCGTCATACAAGATTTATAACGCCATATAAGGCGCCATTTGTATTTCATCCATACAAGACGATAACGCCATACAAGGCGCTATTTGCATTTCGCCCATACAAGACGATAACGCCCATACAAGGCGCTATTTGCATTTCTCCCATACAAGACGATAACGCCCATACAAGGCGCCATTTGCATTTCGTCCATACAATACGAAAACGCCCATAAGGCGCCATTTGCATTTCGTCCATACAAGCATAACGCCATACAAGGCGCTATTTGCATTTTGTCCATACAAGACGATAACCCCATACAAGGCGCTATTTGCATTTCGCCCATACAAGACGATAACGCCATACAAGGCGCCATTTGCATTTGGCCCATAACTTTATAACGCCTATACAAGGCGCTATTTGCATTTCATCCATACAAGACGATAACGCCCATACAAGGCGCTATTTGCATTTCGTCTATATAAGATTTATAACGCCCATACAAGGCGTCATTTGCATTTCGTCCATACAAGACGATAACGCCCATACAAGGCGTCATTTGCATTTCGTCCATACAAGACGATTCCGCCCATACAAGGCGTCATTTGCATTTCGTCCATACAAGACGACAGCGCCCATACAAGGAGTCATTTGCATTTCGTCCATACAAGACGATTCCGCCCATACAAGGCGTCATTTGCATTTCGTCCATACAAGACGATAACGCCCATACAAGGCGTCATTTGCATTTCGTCCATACAAGACGATAACGCCCATACAAGGCGTCATTTGCATTTCGTCCATACAAGCATTTATCTCCGCCATACAAGGCGCTATTTGCATTTCGCTCCATACAAGCATTTATTACGCCATACAAGGCGCTATTTGCATTTCGTCCATACAAGACGATTTACCACCCATACAAGGCGCTATTTGCATTTTCGCCCATACAAGACGATTCCGCCCATATAAGGAGTCATTTGCATTTCGCCCATACAAGACGATTTATCGCCCATACAATGAGTCATTTGCATTTTGTCCATATAGCATTTAACGCCCATACAAGGCGCCATTTGCATTTCTGGCCCATACAAGACGATAACGCCCATACAAGTGCTATTTGCATTTCAGCTCCATACAAGACGATTCCGCCCATACAAGGCGCTATTTGCATTTCGCTCCATACAGATTTATAACGCCATACAAGGCGCTATTTGCATTTCGTTTCATACAGCATTTATAACGCCATACAAGGCGCTATTTGTATTTCTCCCATATAAGACGATAACGCCCATACAAGGCGCTATTTGCATTTCGTTCATACAAGACGATAACGCCATACAAGGCGCCATTTGCATTTTCGTCCATACAAGATTTAAATCGCTTCATACAAGGCGCTATTTGCATTTCGCCCATACAAGACGCATT
The DNA here is from genome assembly GCA_029844215.1 of Przewalskia tangutica. NCBI lineage: Eukaryota > Viridiplantae > Streptophyta > Magnoliopsida > Solanales > Solanaceae > Przewalskia > Przewalskia tangutica. The sequence continues at coordinate 18,829,497 of CM056719.1, forward strand.
AACGCCATATAAGGCGCTATTTGCATTTTCTGGCCCATACAAGACGACTTCCGCCCATACAAGTGTCACTTACATTTCGCCCATACAAGATTTATTCCGCCATACAAGGCGCTATTTGCATTTCGTCCATACAAGACGACAACGCCCATACAAGGCGTCATTTGCATTTCATCCATATAAGACGCGACAACGCCCATACAAGGCGTCATTTGCATTTCGTCCATGTTAAGACGATAACGCCTATACAAAGCGCCATTTGCATTTCTTGTCCATACAAGACGACTCCGCCATACAAGTTGCGCCATTTGCATTTCTGGCCCATACAAGACGATTCCACCCATACAAGGAAGTCATTTGCATTTCGTCCATACAAGACGATTGCGCCATACAAGGCGCCATTTGCATTTCTGGCCCATACAAGACGACAATACCATACAAGGAGTCATTTGCATTTCGTCCATACAAGACTATTCCGCCCATACAAGTGAGTCATTTGTTATGTCTCAGATTTCCAGTATGTACGCTGAGGCGCATACAATTTGAGCCTTAAGTAGGCATAGTTTCTGAAATTTGTACACAAGTGCCGAAGGAGTCGTTGACGAAACGTTTACGCTTACGCTGGGAAAATTCCGCTATGTCATTTAGTATTTTTAAGTGATTTTTCCGAGCGATTTTAACATTTTTGATCAACGGAAGCAACACTTGTCACTCATCGACGGCAAAGAGGAGGTTTGGCCTCGGGCCGATTGGCTCCTCTTTTGTGCCTTGCTTTGTGGCTTGTTTTGTGGAGTGTTTTGTGAGTGTTTGGGTGCACTTGGCTCGATCTTGGCCTTACACTTGCCTTGCACATGGCTTGACTTGGCCATCGTTGGCCTTTGGTTTTGCTATAAATACTCTCTTTGAAGACTTCTTCATCCACTCTTCACTTGCCTAAGTCTTGAGAACCCTCCTCCTCCTCTGTTGACTCTCGCCCAAGAGCCCTCTCCTCAGGAAGGCCTTTGGCCTAAACCTTCCCCTATGAAGCCTAAAGCCGAGAACACCCCTCCCTTGGTGTTGTTCTCAGGTACCCCTTTGTGGTATTGAAATACTCCTCCAAGTATTGTTATAATGCCCAAAATACCTTAGCCTTATACCTTGTAGTATTCCAAAGATACCCTTTACGTAGAGTCCTGAAATACTACCTTTTGTCCTTTTAGTCTCAAACCGAAACCCTAAGGAAATCTTCATAGTTGGTTGAAGTGCATGAGTAGAAGTTGTTAGAACTTCTAAGGGTTGTTTGAAGCGTTTGGAGCTATTTTGAGTGGAGCTAAACCTGCTCAGCGCGACATTATACTCTGATAATTTTGGGCTTATCGAGGTAAACACTATCGTTCTTCTATTGTAATTGGAAATTACATGTTGTAAGAATATATAGTTGAAGATACTATATATAGAACTATACTTAGTATTATGGCAATGTCTTTTGACTTAAGCCCAAGAATTAAGAATCGAATCAGAATTACATAGATCAGACATAAAGATCGGGTAGTAGAATTGTACACGCCCTGCTAGGTAAAAACCTCGGTTGGCTTCGTAGCCGGCTGACAGTATGAGATTTACGCCATGGCGGGGAGGTGCCGCGAATTTTCTCAGAATATGGAACGATGAGATCTAGATGTTAATGTCACTGCGGGCCTTATAGGTCAAGTACTACGGTGGTGCGACCACGTGGCTTAAGGAGTAGCCGACTTGAAGTACTTGGAGCGCTAGTAGTCGTGACTGGCCGCAGGTATGCGAACCTCTTCCTATCTCTTCTAGCACGATATGCTGAACTATGTAGTACGCAGACGCATACGTGTTAATCGTGGTTTGATTGTTTAAAACATAAAGCTGTTATAACGCTTTACTGAAGTCGTTATAAATGTTTTATGTAGGTAAGAAAATACTTGTGGTTTTAAAAGGTAATCATGTGAATTATAATCGCTTGTTATAATAAAGAACTTGATGTATTTCAAAAGATTTATAAATCGCTTTAAGTGAGAGTAACACTTTGTTTTAAAAGGTTTTAAAAAGAGTTATACTAGCTTTTACGAGTTAGGTATAATGTCTTAAGAGAGGTAAAGAAAATGGTTTACTGATGTTGTGGTTAAGAGACTTGATCTTATAAGATAAGAGACTTAACTTATTTGTTTTAATGCTGATGTTTATGAAACCTCATTCGTGAGTAATGAGTACTTGGTTTTATTTAAAGGATAATGTTTCATCGATTTCGAAATCGAACGGTATCGACATCAATCGCAGCATAATAAAGGAAAATGTATTGAATAATGATGAATTGTATTAAAACCAGAGAAACCTCCATCCGCAGAAACTAAGACGACAAAATGATATTACATTTTCTAGATCATGGTCAGTAATAAGAATGTTGTAAACAAGAATAACCTACTCACGCTGAGACTTATATTACTCAATTGTTCTAAAAAGGAATCAAGTGATTAAGTTTATTAACTATGAAACCATTTGAAAATGAGGCTTGAGTAATCAAACTAGGCAAACCGAACTTAGGAAAGAATGTTGTTACTTGATTTTGAAAAGGAATACGGTTGGTCATTCTAATACTACGTATCGGGTGACTTTATAAAAGTAATGGATCTCTTTAAAAGAACTTAACGATGTAGTACTGGGGTTAAAAACCGACTTTGGCATAAAATGAAAGTATTTTGAGTCAGGTGAAACTTGCCTATGCTTGTTGTTGTGAAACTTGCCTATGCTTGTATTGATAGCCTTTGTCGCAAGTGTGGTATTTCAGATACCGCTTCTCGATGAGGCCTACGACTTTGTCGAGAACTTATCGACGGGGCGTTGACGGAGAATTCCACGATGCTCCGCTGATAGTGTTATTCCACGACTAGCTCCATGAGGTTTATTACTCGCCTTGGTCCCCGGTGGTTCCGCTCGCACTCCGCCTCGACCGATTCGCTCGTATCTCGTAGTCACCGCACTTGCCCTGCTCAATAGTGACGGTTTCGCGATACGGCTCGTCCCCGCGGTCACCAGATTGCCCTTGCCACCGCGTGACCGCCTTGGTATCCTGGAGTCGCCTCGCACTTGCCCCGTGACGCTTCGTGGTTTTGCTGTATTGTATTATTGGTACGGCCGGATCGTAGTTATACTTGTCTGCACGGCTTTATAACATGCGCTGGACATGTGTGTTCACGATAATCCTGGTATGGTTATATCATAAATCGCCAAGAGGAAGAAATTCCACGCACGAGTGATAATTCGAGGGCGCAGTCCGCCTTGATGTGAATCGTTATATGTTATATATCGTAGTTTGCATCATACATGCCTCCGCTTTATATAGACTATTATGATTTCATTTATGATTTACAGCCACATACTGGTACAATTGTAGATCGACTCTTCGGGCCGCGTTCATGCCGCAGTGAGGTACATCGGCGATCCTCGCCATGTGATCACAAGCAGATTCAAGCTCCGCTTCTCCCGGAGGCTTATTTTTGGTGCAGGTTCGAGTTGCAGGTTCTGTACATTCGTGGTACGTGGGCCCCGTCCCGCCATAGTCAGATATCTTAGAGGTCTGTAGTAATCGCAGTGGTTGAAAAAGGATTAAACTGCTCGTGTTTTATGTATATACCGAAGGCAACCGCTTTTGTTGGCTCGCTTATTTACTATATCTCTCATTTCATGTGTAAAGTTTTTATTTCCCGGTTTTCTCGACGTATGTATCGCTAGGGTGCCCGGTAGCGCACCAAGACGCCTGATTTTCGGCGCCACAAGTGGTATCGAGCGCTTAATCTCTGAAGTGTCTAAGGCATCTGTCTAGTAGTCTTGATTATCGCATGTCAGGCACCACATCTATAATCGTGAGGCTATAGGACATTTAGGATTGGTTTCATTCTTCTCATTCTCGAGATCGTGCCTGTAGCCGGCGGTGGATAAGATCGACCCTCCGACGTGTTTCGCTTTTACCGCTTATGCCTCGCGAAGGCAACCCGCCCGTAGGCGGCGTGCGTGCAGAGGGAGTCGCGAGCAGAGCACGCAGACCACAAGACTCCTGAGCCTCCAGCCCGGAGCAGTAGGAGATGAGTTACAAGGAGCTGGCCGCTTAACGGCCGTGGTCAGGCTGCATTTCGAGGATAGGCCGACGCAGCAGCCCAAGAGCACCAGCCGTTCACCCAGATCGAGTAGTTCGAGGCTACGGATTTTCCGAGTCAGAGGTCGCCAGAGTTTTACGGGTCGAGGCCGAGGATGATCCGCAGGAGTTCATCCGACGCCATATGGATCGCGAGAGAGTGATCAAGGCATCGAGATCGAGTCGGTGGCTCTTAAACACATCAATCGCGCGATACCGCAATGATCGTTTGATTCTTGAGCCGCCCAGGAGAGTATGCACTTCCAGCAGATGGAACGAAGTTCTCGAGGCCTTTTCTGACATTTCTTGCCTCCCGCATGGCGAGGCTGCCGGCGATTTTTGTGTTACGCAGAATCCGCGACGGTCGGGAGTACAACGGAGTTCGACTCATCGGCCAGACGTCCCCGCGTTAGTAGCTAGTACGAGGATCGAGTGCACCGATATGTTACAGGCTCGGCGATTGCCTTGCAGAGTTGTTCGCAGAGCCTTCACCGGCACGGACATCGCCCGCACGCAGCGATACACTTGATGCGAGGAGCGGATAAATCGACTAATGACCAAAGTCGCCAGTAAGAGGCTGTACAAACAGGTCCTTTGTGACTTTCGAGGCGGACCACCAAAGAAGAGACTAGTTATGTGACTCACAAGACAGAGTGGTCCTCCCGCTTTCAGACCTTCGATATTCAGGAGCGTGCCTGGCTCCTGTGTTTCAGATTTTCGCGAGCAGGAGTGCTCGCTTGGACGAGGCCCTTGTCTCAAGCGGCCGCGTGGAAAGCTTCATAAGGGAGAGGTCGTACTAACTCGAGATTGTTATTTTTGCGCCAACAGGCCATCCGGCAAGAGATCGTCTCACTGTGAGTAGCAATCGTAGATAGCACGGGCTACTGTGAGCGCTTATGTTCTTCACCTTCCGTAGCGCAGATGTTCATACACCTAGGCCCCCAGAGGTCACTGGAGTTCCTACTTTAGCGGTCTCAACCGCCTAGTTTGTGTATATCCTTAACCTCTGAGTTTTGTTCAGATGTTGTTGATGTGTTTAATGTTATGTTTGAATAGCTTTGCGTTAAAATGTGATTTAGAAACCCGTTAGAGAAAAGGGTAAGTCCCCGGGTAGTGTGAGACGGAAGTGGTAGCTTATGATGTGAATTAGTAAGATTGTTCCTGATCGGGAACAAGAGTCGGGCGCGGTCGGGGTCGGGTCGAGGACCACCGCGGTCAACCCAGAACCCGTTGGGGGTGGGTCACTGTGGTCCCGCCAGCGGTAGGGTCACGAGGGTGCTAGCCCAAGTTTAGATGACCATCGATGAGTTCGTGGACGCGCTCGATCGTAATCGCTTCGTGAAGGCCGGAATGGCCTTAGGGAAATCGAGGTTAGCGAGATGACCAAGCTCGAGGCAAGTGACTCGCGGTTGGTAATGTTACGTCGATGTATGGTACTGATACTAGAACAAGTTCGAGTGTTCGTGACGAGTACTACGAAAGTTAGGGAAAAGTGAACGATGTTTTGGGCCAGCGCGCATGATTGTTTTCGCACGATAAAGAAGAAGACTATAATCGACGCCGGCTTGTTTTGAGATTCAAGGAACATTCGGACGAATGTTTCTGCGGGGGAGAATGTTATGCCCGTGATTTCCAGAGTATGTACGGAGGGCGACGTACAATTTGAGCCTTAAGTAGGCATAGTTTCAAATTTGTACACAAGTGCCGAAAGGAGTCGTTTCGACTAAACGCTTCCACAGCCTTACGCTGGGAAAATTCCGCTATGTCATTTAGTATTTTTATGGATTTTTCCGAGACGAACATTTTTGGATCAACGAGGGTGACACTTGTCACCTCATTGACGGCAAAGAGGAGGCTCGCCTCGCCGATTGGCCCTCTTTGTGCCTTGCTTGTGGCTTGTTTTGCGAGTGTTTTCATGAGTGTTTCAGGTGCACTTGGCTTGATCTTCGCCTTACACTTGCCTTGCACATGGCTTGATCTTCGCCATCGTTGGCCTTTGGTTTTGCTATAAATACCCTCTCTCTCAAGACTTCTTCATCCACTCTTCACTTGCCTAAGTCTTGAGAACCCTCCTCCTCTTGTCGACTCGCCCAAGAGCCCTCCCCTCAGGAAGGCCTTTGGCCAAACCTTCCTCATGAGCCTAAAGCCGAGAACACCCCTCCCTTAGGGTGTTGTTCTCGCAGGTACCCCTTTGTGGTATTGAAATACTCCTCCAAGTATTGTTATAATGCCCAAAATACCTTAGCCTTATACCTTGTAGTATTCCAAAGATACCTCTTACGTAGAGTCCTAAATACTACCTTTGTCCTTTTTAGTCTCAAACCAAACCCCAAGGAAATCTTCATAGTTGGTCAAGATGTGAGTAGAAGTTGGTTAGAACTTAAGGGTTGCTCGTGGTTTGAGCGCACTGAGCGAGCTAAACCTTGCTCAGCGACATTATACTTGATAATTTTGGGCTTATCGAGGTAAACATCATCGTTCTTCTATCAGAATTGGAAATTATATGTTGTAAGAATATAGTGAAGTATACTATATAACTATACTTAGTATTACGGCAATGTCTTTTGACTTAAGCTCAAGAATTAAGAATCGAATCAGAATTACATAGATCAGACATAAGAGATCGTAGTAGAATTGTACACGTCCGGTTAGGCGTAAAACCCCGTGGCTTCAGCATTTCGATAGAGAAGAGATTTACGCACATGGGAGGTGCCACTAATTCTCAGAGAATATGGAACGAGATCTAGATGTTAATGTCACTTGTGGCCTTATAGGTCAAGTACTACGTGGTGGTGCGACCTACGTGGCTTAAGGAGTAGCCGACGGCTGAAGTACTTGAGCGCTTGCCAGTAGTTTCGACTGGCCGCGAGGTATGCGAACCTCTTCCTATCTCTTCTAGCATGATATGTGTGAACTATGTAGTACGGTAGACGCATACGTGTTAACTGTGGTTGATTGTTCTTAAAACATAAAGTTGTTATAACGCTACGGGAAGTCAAGTTATAATACTTTATGTAGGTAAGAAAATACTTGTGGTTTTAAAAGTAATCGATGTGAATTATAAATCGCTTGTTATAATAAAGAACTTGATGTATTTCAAAAGATTTATAAATCGCTTGGAAGTGAGAGTAACACTTTGTTTTAAAAGGTTTTAAAAAGAGTTATACTAGCTTTACGGAGTTAGGTATAATGTCTTAAGAGAGGTAAAGAAAATGGTTTACTTACGTTGGGTTAAGAGACTTGATCTTATAAGATAAGAGACTTAACTTATTTGTTTTAATGTGATGTTTATGTGAAACCTCATTCGCGAGTAATGAGTACTTGGTTTTATTTAAAGGATAATGTTTTATCGATTTCGAAATCGTAACGTATCGCTGCACCACCGCAAAGTCATAATAAAGGAAAATGTATCAATAATGATGAATTGTATTAAAACCAAGAGAAACCTCCATCCGCATAGAAACTAAGACGACAAAATGATATTACATTTTCTAGATCACGGTCACGAATAAGAATGTTGTAAACAAGAATAACCTACTCACGCGAGACTTATATTACTCAATTGTTCTAAAAAGGAATCGTGATTAAGTTTATGAACTATGAAACCATTTGAAAACGGCTTCGAGTAATCAAACTAGGCAACCGAACTTAGGAAAAGAATGTTGTTACTTGATTTTGAAAAGGAATACGGGTTGGTCATTCTAATACTACTGCATCGTGACTTTATAAAAGTAATGGATCTCTTTAAAAGAACTTAACGATGTAGTACTTGGGGGTTAAAACCCGACTTTGGCATAAAATGAAAGTACTTGAGTCAGGTGAAACTTGCCTATGCTTGTTGTTGTGAAACTTGCCTATGCTTGTGACGATAGCCTTGGCAAGCTGGTATTTCAGATACCGCGCTCTCGACAGAGGGCCGACTTGTTGAGAACTTACTCGACGTACGCGCGATGGAGAATTCCACTGTATGCTCCTCGCTGATAGTGTTATTCCACGGACTAGCTCTCCATGAGGTTTATTATCGCTCGCCTTGGTCCGGCTCGACTTCGCCTGCCTCGCGGATCGACCGCCTCGTATCCGTGGTAGTCACCGTGACTTGCCCTGCTCAAAGATAGTGACGGTTTCGCGATAATGCCTTGGTCCTCGTGGTCACCAGATTTCGCCCCACCACCGCGCGGACCGCCTTGTATCCTGTGATGGCTCTCGCACTTGCCCCGTGACGCTTCGTGTTTTCGTTGCATTGTATTATTGGTACGGCGGATTCCGTAGTTATACTTGTCCCGTACGGCTTTATAACATGTGGGACATGGTGTTCATGTATAATCCTTGGTATGGTTATATCATAAATCCGCAGCTGAGAAGAAATTCCACGCACGCAGTGATAATTGAGCGCGAGTCCTCGCTCTGATGTAATCGTTATATGTTATATAACAGTTTGGTCATCATACATGTCTCCCGCTTATATAGACTATTATGATTTCATTTACGATTTACGCTTCACATACTTGGTACAATTGTACCGATCTCTTCGGGCCGCTCACGCCGCAGTAGAGGTACATCTGGCCGTGGATCCTCGCCATGATCACAGCCAACAGATTCAAGCTCCGCTTCTCCGAGGCTTATTTGCAGTGTTCCCGAGTCAGAGGTTCTGTACATCTGTGTATGGCGGGCCCCGCCCGTCATAGTCATCAGATATCTTGGAGGTCTAGTGCATCACAAGTGGCTGAAAAAGGATTAAACGTTTCGTGTTTTATGATATAATCAAGGCAACCGCTTTGGTCATGCTTATTTACTATATCTCTCATTTCATGTGTAAAGTTTTTATTTCCGCTGGTTTTCTCTGATGTATGTATCGCTAGGGTGCCCGGGGTAAGGCACCAGTGACGGGCCTGATTTTCGGGGCGTCACAATTTGCATTTTGTCCATACAAGACGATAACGCCCATACAAGGCGTCATTTGCATTTCGTCCATACAAGACGATAACGCCCATACAAGGCGTCATTTGCATTTCGTCCATACATGTTATGCCCCGTATTTCCAGAGTATGTACGTGAGGGCGTACGTGTACAATTTGAGCCTTAAGTAGGCATAGTTTCGAAATTTGTACACAAGTGCCGAAAGGAGTCGTTTTTCGACGAAACGCTTCCAGCCTTACGCTGGGAAAATTCCGCCATGTCATTTAGTATTTTATGGATTTTTCCGAGCGATTTTAACATTTTTGGATTAACGGAGGGCGACACTTGTCACCTTTATCGACGGCAAAGATGAGGCTTGGCCTCGCCGATTGGCTCTCAGGCCTTGCTTTGGCTTGCTTTCATGAGTGTTTTGTGGAGTGTTTTGTGGGTGCACTTGGCTTGATCTTCGCCTTACACTTGCCTTGCACATGGCTTGATCTTGGCCATTGGTTGGCCTTGGTTTTGCTATAAATACCCTCTTTCAAGACTTCTTCATCCACTCTTCACTTGCCTAAGTCTTGAGAACCCCTCCTCCTCTTGTCGACTCTCGCCCAAGAGCCCTCTCCTCAAGGCCTTTGGCCGAAACCTTCCCCTTTGAAGCCTAAAGCCGAGAACACCCCTCCCTTGGTGTTGTTCTCATGGTACCCCCTGTGGTATTGAAATACTCCTCCAAGTATTGTTATAATGCCCAAAATACCTTAGCCTTATACCTTGTAGATTCCAAAGATACCTCTTTACGTAGAGTCCGAAATACTACCTTTGTCCTTTTAGTCTCAAACCGAAACCCTAAGGAAATCTTCACTTGGTTGAAGTGAGTGGTTGGTTAGAACTTCTAAGGGTTGTTCAAGTGGTTGGAGCACTGAGTGAGCTAAACCTTGCTCAGCGCCGACATTATACTCGGATAATTTTGGGCTTATCGAGGTAAACACTCATCGTTCTTCTATTGTAATTGGAAATTACATGTTGTAAGAATATATAGTCAAGTGATACTATATATGTAACTATACTTAGTATTACGGCAATGTCTTTTGACTTAAGCCCAAGAATTAAGAACCGAATCAGAATTACATAGATCAGACATGAGATCGTAGTAGAATTGTACACGCCCTGTTAGGCGGTAAAACCCCGGCTGGCTCAGTAGCCGAGCAGGAGATTTACGCGACATGGGAGGTGCCGCCAATTTTCTCAGAATGGAACGCGAGATCTAGACGCACAAGTCACTGCGGGCCTTATAGGTCAAGCTACGCAGCAGCGATCTACGTGGCTTAAGGAGTAGCCGACGCTTGAAGTACTTGGAGCGCTTAGTAGTCTGCACTGCCGCGAGGTACGCGAACTTCTTCCTATCTCTTCTAGCATGATACGTGAACTATGTAAGACGGTAGACGCATACGTGTTAATCGTGTTTGATTGTTTAAACATAAAGTGTTATAACGGCACGGGAAGTCGTTATGCCTTACTTTAGGTAAGAAAATACTGTGGTTTTAAAAGTGTAATCATGTGAATTATAATCGCTTGTTATAATAAAGAACTTGATGTATTTCAAAAGATTTATAAATCGCTTTGAAGAGAGTAACACTTGGTTTTAAAAGGTTTTAAAAAGAGTTATACTAGCTTTATGGGGAGTTAGGTATAATGTCTTAAGAGAGGTAAAGAAAATGGTTTACTGATGTTGGAAGTTAAGAGACTTGATCTTATAAGATAAGAGACTTAACTTATTTGTTTTAATGTGGATGTTTATGAAACCTCATTCATGAGTAATGAGTACTTGGTTTTATTTAAAGGATAATGTTTTACCGATTTCTAAATCGTAACGTGTATCGGCGCACTCACCGCAATACTAATAAAGGAAAATGTATCAATAATGATGAATTGTATTAAAACCAGTAGAAACCTCCATCCGCATAGAAACTACATTTAGACAAAATGATATTACATTTTCTAGATCATGGTCATGTAATAAGAATGTTGTAAACAAGAATAACCTACTCACGCTGAGACTTATATTACTCAATTGTTCTAAAAAGGAATCAAGTGATTAAGTTTATTAACTATGAAACCATTTGAAAACGGTTTGAGTAATCAAACTAGGCAACCGAACTTAGGAAAAGAATGTCATATTTGATTTTGAAAAGGAATACGGGTTGGTCATTCTAATACTACGTATCGGGTGACTTTTATAAAAGTAACGGATCTCTTTGAAGAACTTAACGATGTAGTACTGGGGTTAAAAACCCGACTTTGGCATAAAATGAAAGTACTTTGAGTCAGGTGAAACTCGCTTATGCTTGTTGTCGAAACTCGCCATGCTTCGGATGATAGCCTTTGCGCGTGGTATTTCTCAGATACCGCTCTCTCGACAGAGGCGGCCGACTTGTCGAGAACTTACTCGACGTGCCGCGTGATGGAGAATTCCACGTATGCCCTCGCTGATAGTGTTATTCCACGGACTAGCTCTCCATGAGGTTTATTATCGCTCTACGTCCCCGGTGGTCGCCTCGCACCGCCCGCCTCGTGGATCGATTCGCCTCGTATCCGTAGTCACCGCACTTGCCCTGCTCAAAGATAGTGACGGTTTCGATACGGGCTCGTCCCGGTGGTCACCAGATTTGCCCTGCCACCGCGTGACCGCCTTGCATCCTGTGAGTCGGCCGCACTTGCCCCGACGCTTCGTTTTGCTGCATTGTATTATTGGTACGGCCGATCTCGTAGTTATACTTGTCCAGACGGTTTTTATAACACAGTGGACATGGTGTTCATGTATAATCCTTCGTATGGTTATATCATAAATCCGCCAGCAGGAAGAAATTCCACGCACGAGTGATAATTTGAGGCGCGAGTCCTCGCTTCATGTAATCTGTTATATGTTATATATCAGAGTTTGGTCATCATACATGTCTCCCGCTTTATATAGACTATTATGATTTCATTTACGTGATTTACGCTTACATACTTGGTACCGTTGTAGATCGACTCCTTCTGGCCGCGTTTCATGCCGCAGAGGTACATCGGCCGTGGATCCTCGCCATAGGATCACACGTCAACAGATTCAAGCCCGCTTCTCCGAGGCTTATTTTTGCAGTGTTCTCGAGTTGTAGGTTCTGTATCTGTGGTACGTGGCCCCGTCCCGCCATAGTCATTGTATATCTTAGAGGTCCAGAATCACTGCCAGTGTGGTTGAAAAAGGATTAAACTGCTCGTGTTTTATGATATACCCAAGGCAACCGCTTGGTTGGCCTGCTTATTTACTATATCTCTCATTTCATGTGTAAAGTTTTTATTTCCGCTGGTTTTCGACGATGTATCGCCAGTGGTGCCCGGTAAGGCACCGCTGACGGCCCGATTTTCGGCGCCACAAGTGGTATCAGAGCGCTTAATCTCTGAAAAGTGTCTATCGCGTTCAGTAGTCTTGATTATCTGCATGTTGTGCACCACATCTATAATCGTGAGGCTATAGGACATTTAGGATTGGTTTCATTCTTCTCATTCCAGATCGCGGCCTGTGAGCCGTGGATAAGATCGACCCTCCGACGTGTTTCTGCGGCTCGCTTATGCTCGCGAAGGCAACCCGGCCTGGCGGCAAGGCGCAGCAGGAGTCGCGAGCAGAGCAGCGCGAGACCACAAGACCGAGCCTCCACCCGCAGCCGGAGCAGAGATGAGTTACGCGAGCCGCCCGCTTAACGGCCGTGTCAGGCTGACTGAGGATAGCCGACGCAGCAGCCAGAGTACCAAAGTTCACCCTAGATCGAGAAGTTCGAGGCTACTGATTTTCCGAGTCAGCAGGCCGCCGCAGTTTTACGGGTCGAGGCCGAGGATGATCCGCAGGAGTTCATCCGATGGCCATACGATCGCGAGAGTGATCAAGGCATCGAGATCGAGTCGTGGTTCTAGGTTCACATCAATCTGATACCGCACTGATCGTTTGATTCTCGGGAGTCCAGGAGAGCATGCACTTCCAAATGCATGGAACGCAGTTCTCGTGAGGCCTTTCTGCACATTTCTTGCCTCCCATGTGCGAGGGCTCGGCCGATGATTTTTGGTGTTACTGAACTGGGCATTTCGCTCGGGAGTACAATGTGGAGTTCGACTCATTGGCCCAGACGCCCCGCTGCAGTAGCTAGTATGAGGATCGAGTGCACCGACATGTTACGTGGCTCGGCGATTGCCTTGCAGAGTTGTTCGTAATTTCACCGCACGGACATCGCCGCACGCAGCGATACACTGACGCAGCGAGCGATAAATCGACAATGACCAAAGTCGCAGAAGAGGGCCAGAACAGCAGGGTCCTTTGGTGATTTCGAGGCGACCGCCTCAAAGCAGACTAGTTATGTACTCCACAAGCAGGGTCCTCCCCGCTTTCAGACCTTCGATATTCGTGAGCGTCGGGCTCCTGTGTTTCTCAGATTTTCAGGGAGCAGAGTGTCACGACGAGGTTGCCCTTGTCTCAGCCGGGCCATGGAAAGCTTCATATGGAGAGTGTCAGACTAACCTGAGATTGTTATTTTTGCGCGCCAACAGGCTATCGCAAGAGATCGTCCGACTGCAGAGAGCACCGGTAGATAGTACGGGCTACTAGAGCAGTTGGGTTCTTCACCTTCCGTAGCGCAGATGTTCATACACCGAAGGCCCTGAGGTCACGCTGAGTTCTCGCTTTAGCGCCTCGAACCGCCTAGTTTGTATATCCTTAACCTCTAGAGTTTTGTTTGTCAGATTGACGTTGTTGATGTTTAATGTTATGTTTGAATAGCTTTTGTGCTAAAATGTGATTTAGAAACCCGTTAGAGAAAAGTAAGTCCGGTAAGTGAGACGGAAGTGGTAGCTTATGACGTGAATTAGTAAGATTGTTCCGATCGGGAACAAGAGTCATGCGGGTCGTGGTCCGAGGACCACGGGTCAACCAGAATCCGCTTGGGGTGGGCCGCTCGGTGGTCCCGCCAGGTGGTAGGGTCACGAGGGTGCTAGGCCCAAGTTTAGATGACCATCGATGAGTTCGTGACGCGCTCGATCGAATCAGTTCAAGGCCGGAATGGCCAGGAAATCGAGGTTAGCGAGATGACCAAGCTCGAGGCAGTGACTCCGGGCTGGTAACATGTGTTGACATGGTGGTACGGATACTAGAACAAGTTCGAGTGTTCGTGACGCAGTACCACGAGTTGTGGTGTGAACGATGTTTTTGCGCGCCGCGCGCATGATTGTTTTCAGACGATAAAGCAGTTGAAGACTATACCGACGCCGGCTTGTTTTGAGATTCAAGGAACATTCGACGAATGTTTCCTAAGGGGGAGAATGTTATGCCCGTATTTCCGCAGTATGTACGCGAGGGCGACGTACAATTTGAGCCTTGGCAGGCATAGTTTCAAATTTGTACACAGCGCCGAAGGAGTCGCTTTCGACTAAACGCTTCACATTTACGCTGGGAAAATTCGCCATGTCATTTAGTATTTTTATGATTTTTCCGAGCGATTTTAACATTTTGATCAACGGAGCGACACTTGTCACCTCATTGACGCGTTATGAGGCTCGCCTTCGCCGATCGCTCCTCTTTGTGCCTTGCTTGCGGGCTTTGTTCAGGAGTGTTTTGAGTGTTTTGTGGTGCACTTGGCTTGATCTTGGCCTTACACTTGCCTTGCACATGGCTTGATTCGCCATCGTTGGCCTTTGGTTTTGCTATAAATACTCTCTCAAGACTTCTTCATCCACTCTTCACTTGCCTAAGTCTCGGAACCCTCCCTCCTCTTGTCGACTCGCCCAAGAGCCCCTCTCCCTGTGAAGGCCTTTGGCCAAACCTTCCCTTTGCGTAGCCTAAAGCCGAGAACACCCTCCCTTGTGGTGTTGTTCTCAGGTGGTACCCCTCATGTGTATTGAAATACTCCAAGTATTGTTATAATGCCCAAAATACCTTAGCCTTATACCTTGTATTCCAAAGATACCTCTTTACGAGTCCTAAATACTACCTTTGTCCTTTTAGTCTCAAACCAAACCCTAAGGAAATCTTCATAGTTGGTCATGATGTGAGTGTGGTTAGAACTTCTAAGTTGTTTGAAGTGGTTCGAGCGCACTGAGTGGAGCTAAACTTGCTCAGCGCCGACATTATACTTTGATAATTTTGGGCTTATCGAGGTAAACACTATCGTCTCTTCTATTGTAATTGAAATTACATGCTGTAAGTTAATATATAGTCAAGATACTATATATAGAACTATACTTAGTATTACGGCAATGTCTTTTGACTTAAGCTCAAGAATTAAGAATCGAATCAGAATTACATAGATCAGATATGCAGATCGTAGTAGAATTGTACACGTCCTGTTAGGCTGAAACCCCTCGGTTGGCCGTAGCCCGCCGATAGGCGAGATTTACGCCATACGGGGAGGCGCCAATTTTCTCAGAGAATATGGAACGACGAGATCTAGATGTTAATAAGCTTCCAGGGCCTTATAGGTCAAGTACTACGCAGGTGCGATCTACGCGGGCTTGGAGTAGCCGACTTTGAAGTACTTCGAGCGCATGCTAGTAGGCGACTCGCCGCGACAGGTACAACCTCTTCCTATCTCTTCTAGCATGATACGTGGAACTATGTAGTACCTGAGACGCATACGTGTTAATCGTGTTTGATTGTTTAAAACATAAAGTGTTATAACCATGGAAGTCAAGTTATAATTTACGAGGTAAGAAAATACTTTGTGGTTTTAAAAGGTAATCATGTGAATTATAATCGGTTTGTTATAATAAAGAACTTGATGTATTTCAAAAGATTTATAAATCGCTTTTGGAAGGAGAGTAACACTTTGTTTTAAAAGGTTTTAAAAAGAGTTATACTAGCTTTACGGGAGTTAGGTATAATGTCTTAAGAGAGGTAAAGAAAATGGTTTACTTGACGTTGGTTAAGAGACTTGATCTTATAAGATAAGAGACTTAACTTATTTGTTTTAATGCGGATGTTTACGTGAAACCTCATTCGTGAGTAATGAGTACTTGGTTTTATTTAAAGGATAATGTTTTACCGATTTCTAAATCGTAACGCATCGGCTGCACCACCGCAGCTAATAAAGGAAAATGTATCAATAATGATGAATTGTATTAAAACCAAGTAGAAACCTCCATCCGCATAGAAACTAAGACGAGACAAAATGATATTACATTTTCTAGATCATGGTCACTGTAATAAGAATGTTGTAAACAAGAATAACCTACTCACGTGAGACTTATATTACTCAATTGTTCTAAAAAGGAATCAAGTTGATTAAGTTTAACTATGAAACCATTTGAAACGGTGTTTCGAGAATCAAACTAGGCAAACCGGAACTTAGGAAAAGAATGTTGTTACTTGATTTTGAAAAAGGAATACGGGTTGGTCATTCTAATACTACGTATCGTGACTTTTATAAAAGTAATGGATCTCTTTAAAAGTTAACTTAACGATGTAGTACTGGGGTTAAAACCCGACTTTGGCATAAAATGAAAGTACTTTGAGTCAGGTGAAACTTGCCTGCTTGTGTTGTGAAACTTGCCTATGCCGATTGATAGCCTCATTGCGTGTGGTATTTCAGATACCGCTGCCTCTCGATAGAGGCCTGGCCGACTTGTTGAGAACTTACTCGACGTGCCGGGCGCGATGGAGAATTCCACTCGTATGCTGATAGTGTTATTCCACGGACTAGCTCTCCACGAGGTTTATTACCGCTCGCCGTCCCCGTGGTCGGCCATTCCGCCTGCCTCGATCGATTCCCTGTATTCGTAGTCACCGTGACTTGCCCTGCTCAGATAGTGACGGTTTCGATACTACCGTCCCCGGTGGTCACCAGATTTCACTGCTGCCAAGTGGACCGCCTGGTATCCTGTGAGGCCTCGCACTTGCCCGTGACGGCCAGGTTTTGCTGTATTGTATTATTGGTACGGCCGGATCTCGTAGTTATACTTGTCCTGCACGGGTTTTTATAACACAGTGGGACATGGTGTTCATGATAACTTGGTATGGTTATATCATAAATCACGGCTATAAGAAATTCCACGCACGAGTGATAATTGAGGCGCGAGTCCGCTCTCATGAATCGTTATATGTTATATATCGTAGTTTGGTCATCATACGTCTCCTCGCTTTATATAGACTATTATGATTTCATTTACGTGATTTAAGGCCACATACTTGGTACTCGCCAGATCGACTCTCTTCGGCCGCTCATGCCGCAGTAGGTACACGGCCGTGGATCCTCGCCATGTGATCACAAGCCAACAGATTTCAAGCTCCGCTTTCCGAGGCTTATTTTTGGTGCGTGTTCTCGAGTCAGAGGTTCTTGTACATCTGTGGGTACAAGGCGGTCGCCCCGCCATAGGCCTATCAGATATCTTGTAGGTCTCGTAGGCATCGCTGCCAAGTGGTTGAAAAGGATTAAACTGCTCGTGTTTTGTATATACCAAGGCAACCGCTTTCTGGCGCTTATTTACTATATCTCTATTTCATGTAAAGTTTTTATTTCCGCCGGTTTTCTCGACGATGTGACGCTAGGTGCCCGGTAAGGCACCAAATGACGGCCTGATTTTCTGGCGCCATAATACAAGACGATTCCGCCCATACAAGGCGCCATTTGCATTTCGTCCATAGCAAGACGATAACGCCACAAGGCGCCATTTGCATTTCGCTCATACAAGACGATAACGCCATACAAGGCGCCATTTGCATTTCTGTCCATATAAGACGATAACGCCATACAAGGCGCTATTTGCATTTCGTCCATACAGCATTTATAACGCCATACAAGGCGCCATTTGCATTTCGCCCATACAAGCATTTATAACACCCATACAAGGCGCTATTTGCATTTCGCCCATATATTTATAACGCCATACAAGGCGCTTTGCATTTCGCCCATTAATGCAAGACGATAACGCCATACAAGGCGCCATTTGCATTTCATCCATACAAGATTTATAACCCCATACAAGGCGCTATTTGCATTTCGCCCATAGAAGACGATAACGCCATACAAGGCGCTATTTGCATTTCGCCCACATACATTTATAACGCCCATACAAGGCGCTATTTGCATTTCGCCCATAGCACGATAACGCCATACAAGGCGCCATTTGCATTTTGTCCATACAAGATGATAACGCCATACAAGGCGCCATTTGCATTTCGCCCATACAAGACGATTCCGCCCATACAAGGCGTTATTTGCATTTCGCCCATACAAGACGATAACGCCTACAAGCGCTATTTGCATTTCGTCCATACAAGCATTTATAACGCCTATACAAGGCGCTATTTGTATTTCATCCATACAAGACGATAACGCCCATACAAAGCGCTATTTGCATTTCGCCCATACAAGACGATTCCGCCATACAAGGCGCTATTTGCATTTCGTCTATAAAAGCATTTATCTCCGCATAAGGCGCTATTTGCATTTCGCCCATACAAGACGAACGCCATACAAGGCGCTATTTGCATTTCGTCCATACAAGATAATTCCGCCATACAAGGCGCCATTTGCATTTTCGCCCATACAAGCATTTATAATGCCTATACAAGGCTTCATTCGCATTTCGTCCATACAGCACTATAACGCCATAAGGCATGCCATTTGCATTTCGCCCATACAAGACGATAACTCCATACAAGGCGCTATTTGCATTTTGTCCATACATTTATAACGCCATACAAGGCGCCATTTGCATTTCGTCCATACAAGATTTATAACGCCATACAAGGCGCTATTTGCATTTCGCCCATACACGATAACGCCATACAAGGCTATTTGCATTTCGTCCATATAGCATTTATAACGCCATACAAGGCGCCATTTGCATTTCAGCCCATACAAAGACGATAACACCATACAAGGCGCTATTTGCATTTCGCCCATATAAGACGATAACGCCATACAAGGTGTCATTTGCATTCGCCCATACAGCATTTATAACGCCATAAGGCGCTATTTGCATTTCGCCCATACAAGATGATAACGCATACAAGGCGCCATTTGCATTTCGCCCATACAGCATTTACAACGCCATACAAGGCGCTATTTGCATTTCGTCCATACAAGACGATAACGCCATACAAGGCGCTATTTACATTTCGTCCATACAAGCATTTATAACGCCCATAAGGCGCCCTTTGTATTTCGCCCATACAAGATTTATCTCCATACAAGGCGCTATTTGCATTTCGCCCATACAAGACATTCCCGCCATACAAGGAGTCATTTGCATTTGTCCATAAGCACGATAACGCCATAAGGCGCTATTTGCATTTCGCCCATACAGACGATAACGCCATACAAGGCGCTATTTGCATTTCGCTCATACAAGATTTATAACGCCATACAAGGTGTCATTTGCATTTCGCCCATATAGCATTTATAACGCCCATAAGGCGCTATTTGCATTGGCCCATACATTTATAACGCCTACATAAGGCCATTTGCATTTCGCTCCATACATTTATAACGCCATACAAGGCGCTATTTGCATTTCGCCCATACATTTATTCCGCCCATACAAGGCGCTATTTGTATTTCGTCCACATAAGCACGATAACGCCCATACAAGGCGCTATTTGCATTTCGCCCATACAAGACGATAACGCCATACAAGGCGCCATTTGCATTTCATCAATACAAGATTTATAACCCCATACAAGGCGCCATTTGTATTTCGTCCATACAAGATTTATAACGCCCATACAAGGCGCCATTTGCATTTCGCCCATTAGACGATAACGCCATACAAGGCGCCATTTGCATTGGCCCATACAAGATTTATAACGCCCATACAAGGCGCGCTATTTGCATTTTGTCCATACAAGCATTTATAACGCCATACAAGGCGCCATTTGCATTTCGCCCATATAGCATTTATCTCCGCCATACAAGGCGCTATTTGCATTTCGCCCATACAAGACGATAACGCCCATACAAGGCGCCATTTGCATTTCGCCCATAAAAGATAACGCCTATATAAGGCGCTATTTGTATTTCATCCATAGCACGATAACGCCCATACAAGGCGCCATTTGCATTTCGTCCATATAGATTTATCTCCGCCATATAAGGCGCCATTTGCATTTCGTCTATAGCATTTATTCCGCCCATACAAGGCGCTATTTGCATTTCGCCCATACAAGACGATAACGCCATACAAGGCGCCATTTGCATTTCGCCCATACAGCATTTATCTCCGCCCATACAAGGCGCCATTTGCATTTCTGTCCATACAAGATTTATAATGCCCATACAAGGCTTCATCTCGCATTTCGCCCATACAAGACGAGCAACACCCATACAAGGCGTCATTTGCATTTCTGGCCCATACAAGCATTTATAACTCCCATATAAGGCGCCATTTGCATTTTGTCCATACAAGACGATAACGCTATAAGGCGCGCTATTTGCATTTCGGCCCATACAGCACGATAACGCCCATACAAGGCGCCATTTGCATTTCGCCCATACAAGACGATAACGCTATACAAGGCGCCATTTGCATTTCGCCCATACAAGACGATTCCGCCATACAAGGCGCTATTTGCATTTCGTCCACACAAGACGATAACGCCATACATGCCATTTGCATTTCGCCCATACAAAGCATTTATAACGCCATACAGGCGCCATTTGCATTTCATCAATACAAGCATTTATAACCCCATACAAGGCGCTATTTGCATTTCGCCCATACAAGACGATAACGCCCATACAAGGCGCTATTTGTATTTCTCGGCCCACACATTTATAACGCCATACAAGGCCATTTGCATTTCGCCCATACAAGATTTATAACGCCATACAAGGCGCCATTTGCATTTTGTCCATACAAGACGATAACGCCATACAAGGCGCCATTTGCATTTCGTCCATATACATTTATTCCGCCATACAAGGCTATTTGCATTTCGCCCATATAAGACGATAACGCCCATACAGGCGCTATTTGCATTTCGCCCATACAAGATTTATAACGCCTATATAAGGCGCTATTTGTATTTCATCCATACAAGATTTATAACGCCATACAAGGCGCTATTTGCATTTCGTCCAAAGACGATTCCGCCATACAAGGCCATTTGCATTTCGCTCCATACAAGATTTATCTCCGCCATACAAGGTATCATTTGCATTTCGTCTATTAGACGATAACGCCCATACAAGGCGCTATTTGCATTTCGCCCATACAAGACGATAACGCCCATACAAGGCGCTATTTGCATTTCGCCCAGACAAGATTTATAACGCCATACAAGGCTATTTGCATTTCGCCCATATAAGACGATAACGCCCATACAAGGCGCTATTTGCATTTCGCTCCATACAAGACGATTCCGCCATACAAGGCGCCATTTGCATTTCCCATACAAGATTTATTTCGCCATACATGCCGCTATTTGCATTTCGTCCATACAAGATTTATTCCGCCATACAAGGCGCTATTTGCATTTCTCCATACAAGACGACAACCATACAAGCGAGTCATTTGCATTGGCCCATACAAGATTTATTCCATATACAAGGGAGTCATTTGCATTTTGTCCATATTAGCATTTATAACGCCATACAAGGCGCTATTTGCATTTCTGTCCATACAGACGATAACGCCCATACAAGGCGCTATTTGCATTTCTTGGCCCATACAAGATTTATCGCCATACAAGGCTATTTGCATTTCTGTCCATACAAGACGATTCCGCCCATACAAGGCGCTATTTGCATTTAGTCCATATAAGACGATTCCGCCATACAAGGCTATTTGCATTTCGGCCCATACAAGACGATTCGCCATACAAGGAGTCATTTGCATTTCGCCCATACAAGACGATTCCGCCATACAAGGAGTCATTTGCATTTTGTCCATATAGACGATAACGCCATACAAGGCGCTATTTGCATTTCGCCCATACAAGCATTTATAACGCCATAAGGCGCCATTTGTATTTCGTCATACAAGCATTTATCTCCGCCATACAAGACGCTATTTGCATTTCGCCCATACAAGACGATAACGCCATACAAGGCGCTATTTGCATTTCTGCTCATACAGACGATAACGCCCATACAAGGCGCTATTTGCATTGGCCCATAGACTTTATAACGCCATACAAGGCGCTATTTGCATTTCGCCCATACAAGACGATAACGCCATACAAGGCGCCATTTGCATTTCCCATACAAGACGATAACGCCATAAGGCGCTATTTGCATTTCGCCCATACAAGACGATAACGCCATACAGGCGCCATTTGCATTTCGCCCATACAAGCATTCCGCCATACAAGGTGTCACTTACATTTCGCTCCATACAAGATTTATTCGCCATACAAGGCGCCATTTGCATTTCGCCCATACAAGACGACAACGCCCATACAAGGCGCTATTTGCATTTCATCCCATACAAGACGATAACGCCATACAAGGCGCCATTTGCATTTCGCCCATACAACACGATAACGCCCATAAGGCGCTATTTGCATTTCGTCCATACAAGACGATTCCGCCATACAAGGCGCTATTTGCATTTCTCCCATACACCCATAAATACCATACATGAGTCATTTGCATTTCGCCCATACACATTTATTCCGCATATGAGTCATTTGCATTTTGTCCATACAAGATTTATAACGCCCATACAAGGCGCTATTTGTATTTCATCCATATAAGACGATAACGCCATACAAGGTGTCATTTGCATTCGCCCATACAAGCATTTATAACGCCATACAAGGCGTCATTTGCATTTCGCCCATACAAGATGATAACGCACATACAAGGCGCTATTTGCATTTCGCCCATACAGCATTTACAACGCTTCATAAGGTGCCATTTGCATTTCGCCCACACAAGCATTTATAACGCCATAAGGCGCCATTTACATTTCGCCCATACAGACGATAACGCCCATACAAGGCGCTATTTGTATTTCGCCCATAGCATTTATAACGCCATACAAGGCGCTATTTGCATTTCGTCCATATAAGCATTTATAACGCCATACAAGGCGCTATTTGCATTTCGGCCCATACAAGACGATAACGCCCATACAAGGCGCCACTTGCATTTCGCCCATACAGCACGATAACGCCATACAAGGCGCCATTTGCATTTCGCCCATACAAGACGATTCCGCCATACAAGGCGCCATTTGCATTTCGTCATACAAGACGATAACGCCCATAAGGCGCCATTTGCATTTCGCCCATAGAAGACGATAACGCCATACAAGGCGCCATTTGCATTTCGTCCATACAAGACGATCTCCCATACAAGGCCATTTGCATTTCGTCTATATACAGACGATTCCGCCCATACAGGCGCCATTTGCATTTCGTCATACAAGACGATTCCGCCATACAAGGCTATTTGCATTTCGTCCATACAAGACATTTACCATACAAGGAGTCATTTGCATTTCGCCCATACAAGATTTATTCCGCTTCATACAAGAGTCATTTGCATTTTGTCCATACAAGACGATAACGCCATACAAGGCGCCATTTGCATTTTGTCCATACAAGACGATAACGCCCATTAAGGCGCGCTATTTGCATTTCGTCTATACAAGACGATAACGCCATACAAGGCGCTATTTGCATTTCGCCCATACAAGCATTTATTCCGCCCATACAAGACGCTATTTGCATTTCGCCCATACAAGACGATAACGCCCATACAAGGCGCCATTTGTATTTCGCTCATACATTTATAACGCCATAAGGCGCTATTTGCATTTCGCCCATATATACGATAACGCCCATACAAGGCGCTATTTGCATTTCGCCCATACATTTATAACGCCATACAAGGCGCTATTTGCATTTCGCCCATACACATTTATTCCGCCATACAAGGCGCGCTATTTGCATTTCGTCCATAAGCACGATAACGCCATACAAGGCGCCATTTGCATTTCGCCCATACAAGACGATAACGCCATACAAGGCGCTATTTGCATTTCGTCCATACAGCATTTATCTCCGCCATACAAGGCGCCATTTGCATTTCGCCCATACAAGCATTTATTCCGCCCATACAAGGCGCTATTTGCATTTCGTCATACATTTATAACGCCCATACAAGGCGCCATTTGCATTTCGCCCATACAAGACGATAACGCCATACAAGGCCATTTGCATTTCATCCATACAAGACGATAACCCCATACAAGGCGCTATTTGCATTTCGCCCATACAGCATTTATAACGCCATACAAGGCGCCATTTGCATTTCGCCCACATTACATTTATAACGCCATACAAGGCGCTATTTGCATTTCGCCCATACAAGCATTTATAACACCTATACAAGGCGCTATTTGTATTTCCCATATAAGACGATAACGCCATACAAGGTGTCATTTGCATTTCGCCCATAGACGATTAACGCCATACAAGGCGCCATTTGCATTTCGTCCATACAAGATGATAACGCACATACAAGGCGCCATTTGCATTTCGCCCATACATTTACAACGCCATACAAGGCGCTATTTGCATTTCGTCTAATAAGCACGATAACGCCCATAAGGCGCCATTTACATTTCGCCCATATACATTTATAACGCCATACAAGGCGCTATTTGCATTTCGCCCGCATAGCATTTATAACGCCATACAAGGCGCCATTTGCATTTCGTCTATAAGACGATAACGCCATACAAGGCGCTATTTGCATTTCGCCCATACAAGACGATAACGCCATAAGGCGCGCTACTTGCATTTCGCCCATACAAGACGATAACGCCATACAAGGCGCCATTTGCATTTCGCCCATATACATTTATCTCCGCCATACAAGGCGCTATTTGCATTTCGCCCATACAGCATTTATAACGCCATACAAGGCGCTATTTGTATTTCTTTCGTCCATACAGACGATAACGCCATATAAGGCGCTATTTGCATTTCGCCCATACAAGACGATTCCGCCATACAAGGCGCTATTTGTATTTCGCCTATACAAGACGATTCCGCCATATAAGGCGCTATTTGCATTTCGTCCATACAAGACGATTCCGCCATACAAGGCGCCATTTGTATTTCGCCCATACAAGACGACATTTACCATACAAGGAGTCATTTGCATTTGGCCCATACAAGATTTATCTCCCATACAAGCGAGTCATTTGCATTTTGTCCATACAGCACGATAACGCCCATACAAGGCGCTATTTGCATTTTGTCCATACAAGACGATAACGCCATACAAGGCGCCATTTGCATTTCGCCCATACAAGACGATAACGCCATACAAGGCGCCATTTGCATTTCGCCCATACAGCATTTATCTCGCCATACAAGACGCTATTTGCATTTCGTCCATACATTTATAACGCCATACAAGGCGCTATTTGCATTTCGTTTCATATAGCATTTATAACGCCATACAAGGCGCTATTTGCATTTCGCCCATATAAGACGATAACGCCATAAGGCGCCATTTGCATTTCGCCCATAAGCACGATAACGCCCATACAAGGCCATTTGCATTTCGCCCATACAAGACGATAACGCCATACAAGGTGTCATTTGCATTTCGCCCATACAGACGATAACGCCATACAAGGCGCCATTTGCATTTCGTCCATACAAGACGATTCCGCCATACAAGGCGCTATTTGCATTTCGCCCATTAAGACGATAACGCCATACAAGGCGCCATTTGCATTTCGCCCATACAAGACGATAACGCCCATACAAGGCTATTTGCATTTCATCCATACAAGACGATAACCCCATACAACGCTATTTGCATTTCTGGCCCATACAAGACGCATAACGCCATACAAGGCGCCATTTGCATTTCGCCCACACAGCACGATAACGCCCATACAAGGCGCTATTTGCATTTCGCCCATACAGCATTTATAACGCCATACAAGGCGCTATTTGCATTTTGTCCATACAAGCATGATAACGCCATACAAGGCGCCATTTGCATTTCGCCCATATAAGCATTTATTCCGCCATACAAGGCGCCATTTGCATTTCGCCCATATAGCATTTATAACGCCATACAAGGCTATTTGCATTTCGCCCATACAAGACGATAACGCCATACAAGGCGCCATTTGTATTTCATCCATACAAGACGATAACGCCATACAAGCGCCATTTGCATTTCGCCCATACAAGACGATTCCGCCATACAAGGCGCCATTTGCATTTCGGCCCATACAGCATTTATCTCCGCCATAAGGCGCCATTTGCATTTCGTCCATATAGCACGATAACGCCCATACAAGGCGTCATTTGCATTTCGTCCATACAAGATAATTCCGCCCATACAAGGCGTCATTTGCATTTCGTCCATACAAGACGATAAAGCCCATACAAGGCGTCATCTGCATTTCGTCCATACAAGACTATAACGCCCATAAGGCGCCATTTGCATTTCGCCCATACAAGACGATAACTCCCATACAAGGCGCCATTTGCATTTTGTCCATACAAGACGATAACGCCATACAAGGCGCCATTTTCATTTCGCCCATAGAAGACGATAACGCCCATACAAGGCGCTATTTGCATTTCGTCTATACATTTATAACGCCATACATAAGGCGCCATTTGCATTTCGCCCATATAAGATTTATAACGCCATACAAGGCGCTATTTGCATTTCGTCCATACAAGCATTTATAACACCCATAAGGCGCTATTTGTATTTCGCCCATATAAGATTTATAACGCCATACAAGGTGTCATTTGCATTTCGCCCATACAATTTAACAACGCCCATACAAGGCGCTATTTGCATTTCGTCCATACAAGATGATAACGCATACAAGGCGCCATTTACATTTCGTCCATACATTTACAACGCCATACAAGGCGCTATTTGCATTTCGTCCATTAGACGATAACGCCCATACAGGCCATTTACATTTCGCCCATACAAGACGATAACGCCATACAAGGCGCTATTTGCATTTCGTCCATAAGACGATAACGCCATACAAGGCGCCATTTGCATTTCGCCCATATAAGACGATAACGCCATACAAGTGCCATTTGCATTTCGCCCATACAGCATTATAACGCCCATACAAGGCGCTACTTGCATTTCGCCTATACAAGACGATAACGCCATACAAGGCGCTATTTGCATTTCGCCCATACAAGTTACGATTCCGCCATACAAGGCGCCATTTGCATTTCGCCATACAAGATAACGCCCATAAGGCGGCCATTTGCATTTCGCCCATACAGCACGATAACGCCATACAAGGCGCCATTTGCATTTCGTCTATACAAGACGATTCCGCCATACAAGGCGCTATTTGCATTTCTCGCCCATACAAGACGATTCCGCCATACAAGGCGCCATTTGCATTTCGCCCATACAAGACGATTTACGCCCATACAAGGCGGCTATTTGCATTTCGCCCATACAGCATTTATTACATACAAGGAGTCATTTGTATTTCGTCTATACAAAGATTTATTCCGCCATACAGCGAGTCATTTGCATTTTGTCCATATAAGACGATAACGCCATACAAGGCGCTATTTGCATTTTGTCCATACAGCATTTATAACGCCCATACAAGGCGCTATTTGCATTTCGCCCATACAAGACGATAACGCCATACAAGGCGCTATTTGCATTTCGTCCATACAAGACGATTCCGCCATACAAGACGCTATTTGCATTTCGCCCATATAAGATTTATAACGCCATACAAGGCGCTATTTGCATTTTCGCTCATACAAGACGATAACGCCATACAAGGCGCTATTTGCATTTCTGCCCATATACATTTATAACGCCATACAAGGCGCCATTTGCATTTCGCCCATACAGCATTTATAACGCCTATACAAGGCGCTATTTGCATTTCGGCCCATACAAGACGACAACGCCATACAAGGCGCATTTGCATTTGGCCCATACAAGACGACAACGCCATACAAGGCGCTATTTGCATTTCGCCCATACAAGACGATTCCGCCATACAAGGCGCACTTACATTTCGCCCATACAAGACGATTCCGCCATACAAGGCGCTATTTGCATTTCGGCCCATACAAGACGACAACGCCATACAAGGCGCTATTTGCATTTCATCCATACATTTACGATAACGCCCATACAAGGCGCCATTTGCATTTCGTCCATACAAGACGATAACGCCATACAAGGCGCTATTTGCATTTCGCCCATACAAGATTTATTCCGCCCATAAGGCGCCATTTGCATTTCGCCCATACAAGATTTAACGCCCATACAAGGAGTCATTTGCATTTCGCCCATACAAGACGATTCGCCCATACAAGAGTCATTTGCATTTTGTCCATATAGCATTTATAACGCCATAAGGCGCTATTTGCATTTCGCCCATAAAGACGATAACGCCATACAAGGCGCTATTTGCATTTCGCCCATACAAGACGATTTATCCGCCCATACAAGGCGCCATTTGCATTTCGCCCATACAAGACGATAACGCCCATACAAGGCGCCATTTGCATTTCGTCATACAAGACGATAACGCCATACAAGGCGCTATTTGCATTTCTGGCCCATATAAGACGATAACGCCTATAAGGCGCGCCATTTGCATTTCGGCCCATACAAGCATTTATAACGCCATACAAGGCGCGTTATTTGCATTTCGCCCATACAAGACGATAACGCCATACAAGGCGCCATTTGCATTGGCCCATACAAGACGATTCCGCCATAAGGTCGCCCATTTGCATTTGCCCACACTAGACGATAACGCCATACAAGCCATTTGCATTTCGTCTATACAAGACGATAACGCCCATACAAGGCGCTATTTGCATTTCATCCATACAACATTTACAACCCCATACAAGGCGCTATTTGCATTTCGCCCATAAGCATTTATAACGCCATAAGGCGCCATTTGCATTTCGGCCCATTAGCACGATAACGCCATACAAGGCGCCATTTGTATTCGCCCATACAAGACGATAACGCCCATAAGGCGCCATTTGCATTTTGTCCATACAGCATGATAACGCCATACAAGGCGCCATTTGCATTTCGCCCATATAAGACGATTCCGCCATACAAGGCGCCATTTGCATTTCGTCCATATAAGACGATAACGCCATAAGTTGCGCTATTTGCATTTCGTCCATACAAGCATTTATAACGCCATACAAGGCGCTATTTGTATTTTCATCCATACAAGACGATAACGCCATACAAAGCGCCATTTGCATTTCGCCCATACAAGACGATTTATCCGCCCATACAAGGCGCCATTTGCATTTCGCCCATACAAGACGATTCCGCCATAAGGCGCCATTTGCATTTCGCCCATACAAGACGATAACGCCATACAAGGCGCCATTTGCATTTCGCCCATATAGACAATTCCGCCATACATGCCATTTGCATTTCGCTCCATACAAGATTTATAATGCCTATACAAGGCTTCATCTCGCATTTCGCCCATAGCACTATAACGCCCATACAAGGCGCTATTTGCATTTCTGGCCCATACAAGACGATAACTCCCATACAAGGCGCCATTTGCATTTTGTCCATATAAGACGATAACGCTCATACAAGGCGCCATTTTCATTTCGCCCATACAAGACGATAACGCCATACAAGGCGCCATTTGCATTTCGCCCATATAGCATTTATAACGCCATAAGGCGCTATTTGCATTTCGCCCATATACACGATAACGCCATAAGGCGCTATTTGCATTTCGCCCATACAAGACGATAACACCCATACAAGGCATGCCATTTGTATTTCATCCATATAAGATTTATAACGCCATAAGGTGTCATTTGTATTTCGCCCATACAAGCATTTACAACGCCATACAAGGCGCTATTTGCATTTCGTCTACAAGATTGATAACGCATATACAAGGCGCCATTTGCATTTCGCCCATACATAGCATTTACAACGCCATACAAGGCGCTATTTGCATTTCGTCTATATTAGCACGATAACGCCCATAAGGCGCCATTTACATTTCGCCCATACAAGACGATAACGCCATAAGGCGCTATTTGCATTTCGTCCATAAGACGATAACGCCATACAAGGCGCTATTTGCATTTCGCCCATATAAGATTTATAACGCCATACAAGGCGCTATTTGCATTTCGTCCATAAGACGATAACGCCATACAAGGCGTCATTTGCATTTCGTCCATATAAGACGATAACGCCATACAAGGCGCTATTTGCATTTCGGCCCATACAGCATTTACCGCCATACAAG
The DNA here is from genome assembly GCA_029844215.1 of Przewalskia tangutica. NCBI lineage: Eukaryota > Viridiplantae > Streptophyta > Magnoliopsida > Solanales > Solanaceae > Przewalskia > Przewalskia tangutica. The sequence goes on from CM056719.1 coordinate 18,859,798, forward strand.
CGAGTCATTTGTATTTCGCCCATACAAGATTTATTCCGCCATACATGAGTCATTTGCATTTTGTCCATACAAGACGATAACGCCCATACAAGGCGCCATTTGCATTTCGTCCATAAAGACGATAACGCCCATACAAGGCGCCATTTGCATTTCGCCCATACAAGATTTATTCCGCCATAAGGCGCCATTTGCATTTCGCCCATAAGCATTTATAACGCCATACAAGGCGCCATTTGCATTTCGCTCATACAAGACGATAACGCCATACAAGGCGCTATTTGCATTTCGTCTATAAGACGATAACGCCATACAAGGCGCCATTTGCATTTCGCCCATACAAGACTATAACGCCCATAAGGTGTCATTTGCATTTGGCCCATACAAGACGATAACGCCCATACAAGGCGCTATTTGCATTTCCTCATACAAGACATTCTCCATACAAGGCGCTATTTGCATTTCGCTCCACACAAGACGATAACGCCATACAAGGCGCCATTTGCATTTCGCCCATACAAGACGATAACGCCATACAAGGCGCCATTTGCATTTCATCCATACAAGACGATAACCCCATACAAGGCGCTATTTGCATTTCCCATATACATTTATTCCGCCATACAAGGCGCTATTTGCATTTCGCCCACATTAGCACGATAACGCCATACAAGGCGCCATTTGCATTTCGCCCATACAAAGACGATAACGCCATACAAGGCGCCATTTGCATTTTGTCCATACAAGATGATAACGCCATACAAGGCGCCATTTGCATTTCGCCCATACAAGACGATTCCGCCATACAAGGCGCCATTTGCATTTCGCCCATACAAGACGATAACGCCCATACAAGGCGCTATTTGCATTTCGCCCATATAAGCATTTATAACGCCATAAGGCGCCATTTGTATTTCATCCATACAAGACGATAACGCCATACAAAGCGCCATTTGCATTTCGCCCATACAAGACGATTCCGCCATACAAGGCGCCATTTGCATTTCGCCCATACAAGACGATTCCGCCATACAAGGCGCCATTTGCATTTCGTCCATATACATTTATAACGCCATACAAGGCGCCATTTGCATTTCGCCCATACAGCATACAATTCCGCCCATACAGGCGCTATTTGCATTTCGTCCATACAAGACGATAATGCCCATACAAGGCTTCATCTGAATTTCGTCCATACAAGACTATAACGCCCATACAAGGCGCTATTTGCATTTCTCGCCCATACAAGACGATAACTCCCATACAAGGCGCTATTTGCATTTTGTCCATACAAGACGATAACGCCATACAAGGCGCCATTTTCATTTCGCCCATACAAGACGATAACGCCATACAAGGCGCCATTTGCATTTCGCCCATACAAGATTTATAACGCCATACAAGGCGCCATTTGCATTTCGTCATATAAGATTTATAACGCCCATACAAGGCGCTATTTGCATTGGCCCATACAAGACGATAACACCCATACAAGGCGCTATTTGTATTTCGCCCATATAAGACGATAACGCCATACAAGGCGTGTCATTTGCATTGGCCCATACAAGACGATAACGCCATACAAGGCGCTATTTGCATTTCGCCCATACAAGATGATAACGCATACATGCCATTTGCATTTCGCCCATACAAGACGACAACGCCATACAAGGCGCTATTTGCATTTCGTCCACACAAGACGATAACGCCATACAAGGCGCCATTTATTTCGCCCATACAAGACGATAACGCCATACAAGGCGCCATTTGCATTTCACAATACAAGATTTATTCCGCCCATACAAGGCGCCATTTGCATTTCTTCCATACAAGACGATTCCGCCATACAAGGAGTCATTTGCATTTTGTCCATACAGCACGATAACGCCATACAAGGCGCCATTTGCATTTCGCCCATACAGACGATAACGCCATAAGGCGCCATTTGCATTTCGGCCCATACAAGACGATTCCGCCATACAAGGCGCTATTTGCATTTCGCCCATACAAGACGATAACGCCATACAAGGCGCTATTTGCATTTCGTTTCATACAAGACGATAACGCCATACAAGGTGTCATTTGCATTTCGCCCATATAAGACGATAACGCCATACAAGGCCATTTGCATTTCGCCCATACAGAAGATAACGCCATACAAGGCGCTATTTGCATTTCGCCCATACAATAACGCATTTCATAAGGCGCTATTTGCATTTCGCCCATATACACGATTCCGCCCATACAAGGCGCTATTTGCATTTCGCCCACAAGACGATAACGCCATACAAGGCGCCATTTGCATTTCGCCCATACAAGACGATAACGCCATACAAGGCGCCATTTGCATTTCATCAATACAAGACGATAACCCCATACAAGGCGCTATTTGCATTTCGCCCATACAAGACGATAACGCCATACAAGGCGCCATTTGCATTTCGCCCACATTAAGCATTTATAACGCCATACAAGGCGCCATTTGCATTTGGCCCATACAAGACGATAACGCCATACAAGGCGCCATTTGCATTTTGTCCATATAGATTTATAACGCCATACAAGGCGCCATTTGCATTTTCGCCCATATAAGACGATTCCGCCATACAAGGCGCCATTTGCTTTTCGTCCATACAGCACGATAACGCCATACAAGGCGCCATTTGCATTTCGCCCATACAAGACGATAACGCCATATAAGGCGCCATTTGTATTTCGCCCATATAATACGATAACGCCTACAAGGCGCTATTTGCATTTCGTCCATACAAGACGATTCCGCCCATACAAGGCGCTATTTGCATTGGCCCATACATTTATTCCGCCCATACAAGGCGCCATTTGCATTTCGCCCATACAAGACGATAACGCCCATACAAGGCGCCATTTGCATTTCGCCCATACAAGACTATTCCGCCATACAGCGCCATTTGCATTTTCGTCCATACAAGACGATAATGCCCATATAAGGTTTCATCTCGCATTTCGCCCATACAAGACATTTATAACACCATACAAGGCGTATTTGCATTTGGCCCATACAAGACGATAACTCATATAAGGCGCCATTTGCATTTTGTCCATACAAGACGATAACGCCATACAAGGCGCCATTTGCATTTCGTCTATACAGATTTATAACGCCATACAAGGCGTCATTTGCATTTCGCCCATAAAGACGATAACGCCATAAGGCGCTATTTGCATTTCGCCCATATAGACGATAACGCCATACAAGGCGCCATTTGCATTTCGCCCATACAAGACGATAACGCCATACAAGGCGCTATTTGCATTTCGCCCATATAAGACGATAACGCCATACAAGGTGTCATTTGCATTTCGCCCATACAGCATTTACAACGCCTATACAAGGCGCTATTTGCATTTCGCCCATACAAGATGATAACGCATATACAAGGCGCCATTTGCATTTCGTCCATACAAGACGATAACGCCATACAAGGCGCCATTTGCATTGGTCCATACAAGACGATTCCGCCATACAAGGCGCCATTTGCATTTCGCCCATACAGCATTTATAACGCCATAAGGCGCCATTTGCATTTCGCCCATACAAGACGATTCCGCCATACAAGGCGCCATTTGCATTTCGTCCATACAAGACGATAACGCCATACAAGACGCCATTTGCATTTCGTCTATACAAGCACTATTCCGCCCATACAAGGCGCTATTTGCATTTCGCCCATACAAGACGATAACACCTATACAAGGCGCTATTTGCATTTCGCCCATACAAGACGATAACACCATACAAGGCGCTATTTGTATTTCGTCCATACAAGATTTATCTCCCATACAAGGCGCCATTTGCATTTCGCCCATACAAGACGATTCCGCCATACAAGGTATCATTCGCATTTCGTCCACACAAGACGATAACGCCATACAAGGCGCTATTTGCATTTCGCCCATAAGACGATAACGCCATACAAGGCGCTATTTGCATTTCGCCCATACAAGACGATAACGCCTATACAAGGCGCTATTTGCATTTCGCCCATATAAGACGATAACGCCATAAGGCGCCATTTGCATTTCGTCCATACAAGACGATTCCGCCATACAAGGCGCTATTTGTATTTCGCCCATACAAGACGATTTCTATACCCCGTATTTGCAGAGTATGTACGTAAGGACGACGTGGAGAATTGAGCCTTGTTAGGCTTGTTCGAAATTTGGGCACAAGTGCTAATAGAGTCGCTTCCACTAAACGCTTCCATAGCTTACGCTGGGAAAATTCGCTATGTCATTTAGTATTTTTGCGAATTTTTCCGAGAGACGAAATGTTTGACCAATGGAGGTGGCACTTGTCACCCCTGCCGGGCGTTTGTCGCCGATTGGTCACGCTTCTATGGCCTATCGCCTTGTTTTGGCCTTGTTTGTGGCTTGTTTGGTGCCATGTTTCAGGCCTTGTTTTGTGGAGTAGGTTTAGGTGCACTTGGCTTAATCTTGTCCTTACACTTGCTATACACTTGAAGGATCTTCGCCCTCGTCAGCCTTGGTTTTGCTATAAATACCCTAAATGTGAAGACTTCATCCATTCCAAAACTTCCAAGTCTTGAAACCCTCTCCCCTTTCAGGAGATCTAAACCGCAGCCTTCCTCCCCTTTTTCGCTTTGGCCGAGAACACCCTCCCCTAGCCTAGTGTGCTAGCCGAGCCTACTCCCGGGTTGGCTTCGATGGCCTACAGAGAGGAGATTTACGCCGCATGTGGAGGTGCCGCCGAATTTTCAGAGAAATGGAACCTTGTGTTTTGAAGTTAATAGACGCCAGGACCTTTCTAGTGAAAGATTTAAGAGTAGCGATTCTACTGATGAGTGAGCAAGTGCGTTGTAGTACTGGAGCATTTTGCTTATCATCGATACTGTCGCGAGGTATGTGAACCTCTTCCTATCTATTCTAGCATGATACGTATGTAGCTATGTAGACGCGGACGACAGTGCTAAGTGTATTTGTTTGTTTAAACATAAAGTGTTATAACCGCTTTACGGGAAGTTGGTTATAACAATGTTTTACGTAGGTAAGAAAATGGTTTATCATGTTGTTAAGAGACTTGATCTTATAAGATAAGAGACTTAACTTATTTGTTTTAATGCTGACGTTGTGTGAAACCTCATTCGTGAGTAATGAGTACTTGTTTTTAAAGTGGATAATGTTTTACCGATTTCTAAATCGTAACGTATCGGCTGCACCACCGCAAATGCTAATAAAGGAAAATGTATTGAATAATGATGTGTTGTATTAAAACCAAGAGAAACCTCCATCCGCATGTAAGCTAAGACGACAAAATGATATTACATTTTCTAGATCACGGTCATTGTAATAAGATCGTTATAAACAAGAATAAACTACTCACATATATGACATATGTTACTCAATTGTTTTAAAAGGATTAAGACTATGAGTTATGAAACCTTTCTAAAATAAGTGACTCGAGCATTTGAAAACGGTAAGTTGAGTAATCAAACTAGTAAACCGGAACTTAGGAAAAGAATGTTCATACTTGATTTTGAAAAGGAACGGGTTGGTCATTCTAATACTACTGCATAGGTGACTTTTATAAAAGTAATGGATCTCTTTAAAAGAACTTAACGATGTAGTACTTTGGGGTTAAAACCCGACTTTGGCATAAAATGAAAGTACTTGAGTCAGGTGAAACTTGCCTATGCTTGTCATTGAAACTCGCTGCTTGTTGTTGTGAAACTTGCCTATGCTTGTGATGATAGCCTTTGTTGCGCAAGTGTGGTATTTCAGTTACCGCTGGCTCTCGATGTAGGCCTGGCCGACTTGTCGAGAACTTACTGGACGTCGCGCAATGACGGAGAATTCCACGCATGTTTCCATTTTGATTATCGCCTTGTTGCTGATGTCATACGGACATGTCTACACCGACGCAGATTCCGGCACGCACGCCACGTTGATTACCCGATATATTGTTATCAGGTTACACGGACATGTCTACACCGAGGTAGAATTCGGCACGCGTTACGCGCGCAGGTTGATCACCCAAAGATATTATCGTTGACGCCACGGACGCTCACACCGAGGTAGAATTCGGCACGCTACGGGCATTGGTATTATTGGCATCATGGACATGTCTACACCGGCGCAATTCCGTACGCGCCACGACGCGAACATGATTGACGCTGGGCGAGACCCATAGTTATATTTGAGTGACGACTGAGGCGCGAGTCCCTCGATCGACACGATCGCTTATGTCGCGAATCAGAGTTTGTTATCATACATGTCTCCGCTTTATATAGACTAGTATGATTTCATTACATTTTTACGCTTCACATACTGTACCACAGATCGACTTTTCGGCCGCTCATGCCGCAGTGAGGTACATCTGCCGTGATCCTCGCCTAGATCTCGGGCCTTGGGAAGCTCCGCTCCGAGGCTTATCTTTGCATGGTTCCCGAAGTTGTAGGTTCTTGTACATTCGTGGTACGTGGGCCCTCCGGGCCATAGTTGTAAATCTTAGAGGTCCGTAGTACTCAGCAAGTGGTTTGTAAAAAGGATTAAACTGCTCGCTTTGTAAGAGTTGTATTTATATATGTTATCAGCGTAACCGCTGGGTTGGCCTGCTTTATGATCATATATCTTGTTTCTTGTTTAAAGTTTTATTTTTCCACCGGTTTTCTCGATGTCAGGTCACTAGGTGCCCGATAAGGCACCAAGAACTGCCCCGGACGTCGTTACAAAAGTGGTATCGCAGCGCTAATCTCTGAAAGTGCTACAGCATCGCGTTCAGTAGTCTTGATTATCGGCGTTGTGCACCACATCTATAATCGTGAGGTCAGCAGGACATTTAGGATCGTTTCCATTCTTCTCATTCCGAGATCGCGGCCTAGAGTCAGGTTGTAAGTCGACCCTCCGACGATCTCGCTTTTTACCGCTTATGCCTCCGCCGTTGCAACCAGAGCCCCGGGCGGCAAGACAGCCGAGGGAACCGCTAGTGAGATACAGAGGAGTACGAGGGCGCAGCCCGCAAGCACTGAGGTCAGGCTTCGACGGCGGTTTTGTGAAGCCGCCAAAATTTCCCAGAGGTTGGAGCCGCAAGAATGGCCGAGACCGCAGCACTGAGCCTCCAAATGCCCCACACCGCAGGAGACGGCGCGAGATGGCCGCTTGCCGCCGTGGTCGTGGCCGATACGGGATAGGCCGACGCAGCAGCCTGCCCAAAGAGCACCAGCCGTTCACCCCGATCAGATAGTTTGAGGCTACTGGACTTTCGAGTCAGTTGTCGCCAGAGTTTTACGGGTCGAGGCTCGAGGATGATCCGCAGGAGTTCATCCGCAGCTACAGCCGATCACGCGGTGATCAAGGCTTCAGAGACCGAGTCAGGACCTTGTTCGCACGGCCGCGTGATACCGGCCGATTGGTTTGATTCATGAGCTTTCCGGAGAGCATGCACTTCCAGCAGATGGGATGAGTTTTCTGGCTTTCTCACTCACTTTGCCTCCGCATGAGGAGGGCACGGGCCGACAGATTTTTGATGCTTAGACAGAGCGCGCGACGGCTCGAGTACAATGCGAGTTCACCCATCGTCTTGACGCCCAAATATTGTAGCTAGTATGGAGGATCGAGTGCACCGATATGTTACAGGCTCGATGATTACATGTCGAGGCATGTTCGTGAGTAGCTCTTCACCGCATGGACATTGCCCGCACGCAGCTCACGACCGATGCGAGGCACGAGAGGTCGACTGAATGACCAAGATCAGCAGAAGAGGCCGTAACACAACAGGTCCTTTCAGGACTTTCGAGGCGGACCGCCAAAGAAGATACTAGTTTTGTACCTCCGCCAAGCAGAGTGGTCCTCCACAACCTTCAGAGTATTCGGAGCGTCGTGGCTCCAAGGGTTCAGTTTCAGGAAGTGCGGTGTCGCTGACGCGGTCACCCCTACATCGGTGTGGTCGATGGTAGACCGCATTTCGGGAGTGTCGCGCGTGGGGAGCTTGTTATTTTTGCGCAGCAGGCTATTTTGCAGGAATCATCCACCAAGGGTAGCACGGATGTTACGACTCACCACGGACGCGGTCGTTCATCGCTTTCTAGCATACTACTGGGCCGCCTATGATTAGAGCGAGCAGAGCTTCGTATATCCTTAACCTCTAGAGTTTTGTATGCTTGTTATGATGGTCTCATTATTACGTGCTATGTACTAATAGCGCCAGGTTAATTGTGAGTTAGAAAACATGCTTAGTCGGATACGATGGTATGGTAAGTGTGAACCTTAGACTATGTCACGACCGAGACCTTGGGTAAGGTCGCCTGAGTTAAAGATTTATTTTATGTTTGACCTTATCGTGAGTAGTAGTATACGTGGGATTTATTTGTGTGATAAGTCCGTGGTAGTGGAGACGGAAGCGGTAGCTTTCATGACGTGAATTAGTAAGATTGTTCCGGACGGAACAAGAGTTTGGCGCTGTCAGTCGGGCCGAGGACCATTTGCGGTCAACCAGAACCCAGGGGCCGGCCGTGGTCCTCCAGTGGTAGGGTCACGAGGACGCTAGCCCAAGTTTGTTTGACCATCGATGAAGTTGTGGATATGTTCGACCGTAAGCCGATCGCGAGGCCGAACTACTTTAGAAAAGATCGTTAGTAAGATGACCAAGTTTGGAGGTAGTGACTCGCGGTTGGAAATAGTGCCGGACTGCTGCGGGTATGATACTGAAAGAGTTCGAGTATTCGGTAGCGGTACAACAAGATAGGTAAAGTGAACGCATGATCGCTTTTGTGAAATGAAGGCGCCATGAGTATATTTAGACCTCGTGCGGGTTTTGTGATGATTAGAGGTGTTTCTCGCTGACCCGCTTAAGTATCGCGCGCTTGTTATTTTTATACAGCGTGCATGATTGTTTTCGCAGATAGCGAAGCGCTATACTAGCGCATGTTTGTTTGAGACTGAGAAGGAACATTCGGACGAATGTTTCTAAGGGGAGAATGTTATACCTGTATTTCCGCAGTATGTACGTAAGGACGACGTGGAGAATTTGAGCCTGTTAGGCTTTGTTCGAAATTGGGCACAAGTGCCGACGAGTCGTTTTCCGACTAAACGCTTCCATAGCTTACGCTGGGAAAATTCGCTATGTCATTTAGTATTTTTAATTTTTCCGAGAGACGAAATGTTTTCGACCAACGGAGGGTGGCACTTGTCACCCTGGCGGGCGCTTGGGCCGATCAATCACGCTTTATGGCCTATTGGCCTTTGTTTTGGCCTTGTTTTGTGGCTTGTTTGGTGCCATGTTTTGGCCTTGTTTTGTGGAGTAGGGTTTAGGTGCACTTGGCTTAATCTTGTCCTTACACTTGCTATACACTTGAAGGATCTTCGCCCTCGGTCGCCTTTGGTTTTGCTATAAATACCCCTAAATGTGAAGACTTCATCCATTCCAAAAACTTCCAAGTCTTCAAACCCTCTCCTCCCCCTTTGTGAGCTCTAAACCGAGAGCCTTCCTCCTTTTTCGCGTGGCCTTGCCGAGAACACCTCCCCTAGCCTAGTGTAGCCGAGCCTACCCCCCGGTTGGCTTGATGGCCTACAGAGAGGAGATTTACGCTGGCTAGTGTATGGTGCGAATTTTCTCAGAGAAATGGAACCTTGTGTTTAAGTTAATAGACGCCAGACCTTTCTAGTGAAAGTAAGAGTAGCGATTCTACTCTGAGTGGAAAGTGGCTAGTGCGTTGTAGTACTTGGAGCATTTTGCTTATTGTCGATACTGCCGCGAGGTATGTGAACCTCTTCCTATCTATTCTAGCATGATACGCGTAGCTATGTAGTACGCCGGACGACAGTGCTAAGTGTATTTGTTTGTTTAAACATAAAGTGTTATAACGCTTTACGGGAAGTTGGTTATAAATACTTTACGAGGTAAGAAAATGGTTTATCACGTTAGAAGTTAAGAGACTTGATCTTATAAGATAAGAGACTTAACTTATTTGTTTTAATGTGGACGTTTGTGTGAAACCTCATTCGTGAGTAATGAGTACTTGGTTTTTAAAGTGGATAATGTTTTACCGATTTCTAAATCGTAACGTATCGCTGCACCACCGCAAAATAATAAAGGAAAATGTATCAATAATGATGTTGTATTAAAAACCAAGAAACCTCCATCCGCATAAGCTGGCAGATGACAAAATGATATTACATTTTCTGCATCACGGTCACGTAATAAGATCGTTATAAACAAGAATAAACTACTCACATATATGACATATGTTACTCAATTGTTTTAAAAGGATTAAGACTATGAGTTATGAAACCTTTCTAAAATAAGTGACTCGAAAGCATTTGAAAACGGTGCTTGAGTAATCAAACTAGGCAAACCGAACTTAGGAAAAGAATGTCATACTTGATTTTGAAAAGGAACGTGGTTGGTCATTCTAATACTACTGCATAGGTGACTTTTATAAAAGTAATGGATCTCTTTAAAAGAACTTAACGATGTAGTACTGGGGTTAAAACCCGACTTTGGCATAAAATGAAAGTACTTTGAGTCAGGAAACTTGCCTATGCTTGTCGGAAACTTGCCTACGCTTGTCGCGGAAACTTGCCTATGCTTGTGATGATAGCCTTGTTGTGCAAGCGCGGTATTTCTGCGTTACCGCTCTCGACAGGCGGCCGACTTGTCGAGAACTTACTGACGCCGGCAAAGGATGGAGAATTCCACGTATGTTTCCATTTTGATTATCGCTGTTGTTGATGTCACATGGACATGTCTACACCGACGCAAGATTCCGTGGCACGCGCCACGCGCCGATTACCCGATATATTGTTATTGTGGTTACATGGACATGTCTACACCGAGGTAGAATTCGGCACGGGCTACGCAGGTTGATCACCCAAAGATATTATCGTTGACGTCACACGGACGTTCTACACCGAGGTAGAATTCCGGTACGTGGGCCGGGCATTGGTATTATTGTTGCATCATGGACATGTCTACACCGGCGCACTCCGGCACGCGCCATGACGCGAACATGATTGATGCTGGGCGTGAGACCCATAGTTATATTTGAGTGATGACTGAGGCGAGTCCCCGATCGACATGATCGCTTATGTCGCGAATCAGAGTTTGCTATCATACATGTCTCCCGCTTTATATAGACTAGTATGATTTCATTACGATTTTTACAGCCACATACTGTACCGCAGATCGACTCCTTCGTGGCCGCTCATGCCGCAGCAGAGGTACGGCCGTGATCCTCGCCTAGATCTCGCCATTGCTGGAAGCTCCGCTTCTCCTGAGGCTTATCTTTTGGTATGTGTTCCTCGAGTTGTAGGTTCTGTACATTCGTGGTACGTGGCCCCGTCCCGCCATAGTTGTAAATCTAGAGGTCTGTAGTATCGCCAAGTGTGGTTTGTAAAAAGGATTAAACTGCTCGCTTTGTAAAGAGTTGTATTTATATATGTTATCAAGGTAACTGGTTGGCCTGCTTATGATCATATATCTTGTTTCTTGTTTAAAGTTTTATTTTCCGCCGTTTTCTCCGATGTCAGGTCACTATGGTGCCCGGATAAGGCACTGAACGCCCCGGACGGGTCGTTACAATTTCGCCATACAAGGCGCCATTTGCATTTCGCCCATACAAGACGATTCCGCCATACAAGGCGCTATTTGCATTTCTTCATACAAGCATTTATCTGCCCATACAAGGCGCCATTTGCATTTCGCCTATACAAGACGATAACGCCCATACAAGGCGCCATTTGTATTTCGCCCATACAGACGACAACGCCCATACAAGGCGCCATTTGTATTTCATCCATACAGCATTTATAACGCCATACAAGGCGCTATTTGCATTTCGTCCATACAGACGATAACGCCTGCATAAGGCCATTTGCATTTCCTATTTACAAGACGATTCCGCCATAAGGCCATTTGCATTTTCGCCCATACAAGACGATAAACGCATACAAGGAGTCATTTGAATTTCGTCCATATAAGACGATTCCGCCATACAAGGCGCCATTTGTATTTCGTCCATACAAGACGATAACGCCATACAAGGCCATTTGCATTTCGGCCCATAAGACGATAACGCCCATACAAGGCGCTATTTGCATTTCGTCCATACAAGACGATTCCGCCCATACATGCGCCATTTGCATTTCGCCCATAAGACGATAACGCCATACAAGGCGCCATTTGCATTTCGCCCATACACATTTATAACGCCATACAAGGCGCCATTTGCATTTCGTCCATATAAGACGATAACGCCATACAAGGCGCTATTTGCATTTCGGCCCATACATTTATAACGCCATACAAGGCGCTATTTGCATTTCGCCCATACAGCATTTATAACGCCCATACAAGGCGCCATTTGCATTTCGGCATACAAGACGCATTTATTCCGCCATACAAGGCGCCATTTGCATTTCGTCCACAAGACGATAACGCCATACAAGGCGCTATTTGCATTTCGCCCATTATTAAGACGATAACGCCATAAAAGGCGCTATTTGCATTTCGCCCACAAGCATTTATAACGCCATAAGGCGCCATTTGCATTTCGCCCATATTAAGACGATAACGCCCATACAAGGCGTCATTTGCATTTCGTCCACACAAGACGATAACGCCCATACAAGGCGTCATTTGCATTTCGTCCATACAAGACGATAACGCCCATACAAGGCGTCATTTGCATTTTGTCCATACAAGACGATAATGTTATACCCCGTATTTCCAGAGTATGTACGTAAGGACGTACGTAGAAAATTTTTGAAGTGTAAAGTGGCTTGGCCGAATTTATTTTGTTCACAACACCCGTTTAGAGTCGTTTTTCGACGAAACGTTTTCACAGCTTTCGTAGGGAATTTACGGCTATGTCATTTTTAATTTTTGCGGATTTTTCCGAGAGACGAACATTTTGACCAACGAGAGGGCGACACTTGTCACCCTCTCATCACGGAGTGTGCGGTTGGCTTCGACGATTTGGTGACAATTTTGTCAAGTAGTAGGTGGATATTTCAGGTGTTAGTCGTTAGGTGCACTTGGCAAGATCTTCGCCCTACACTTGCTATGCACTTGGCATGATTCGCCATTGGTTGGCCTTTGCTAGACCTATAAATACCCCTGGAAGACTTCTTCATCCATTCCAAATATTTCCTAAGTGTTAAAAATCCTCCTCCCTTTGTGGTGTTTTCGCCCAACACCCCTCTCCCCTTCGAGTTGGCACTTTGGCCGAGAGCCCTCCCCACCCTCGTCGAGAGTACCCCTAGCTGGGTAGGCCGAGGGTATACACCCCCTTGTGGTGTTGTCTCGTATATACCCCCTCTGGTAGAAATACTCTCAAAAGTATCATATAATGCCCAAATTACCTTAGCCAGATACCTTGTTGTATTCTAAGGTCATACCTACAAAAAGCCCATTATACTATTATACTTCCCACAATACCAAACCGAAACCCTAGGGAAAATCTCCATGGTTAGTTGGAGTAGTATGTAGAAGTTGGTTAGAACTTCTAAGTAGTTTGGAGCGGTCGAGCGCACGGAGTCGAGCTAAACGATTGCCCAGATCGACTTTATACTCTGATAATTACGGGCTTATCGAGGTAAATATCTTGTCCTCTATTGTAATTGGAAATTACATGATTGTTAGACCATATAGTCAAGTATACTATATATATAGAATCAACGTTGTTCTGCAATGTCTTTGGACTTAAGCCCGAATAATAAGAAATCTTTTCAAAGAAGAGTACTGAATCGCTTTTTACATAGGATCAGACATGAGACTTGTGTAGCTTTTTCCGCGAGGTAGAATTGCACGCCCGTTAGATGTATGAACCCCGGTTGGCTTGATAGCCACCCGATAGAGTGAGGAGATTTACGCCGTCATGTGGGGAGGCGCTTAATTTTCTCGTAGGATGTTCTACGATGGATATAAATGTTAATAAGCGCTTTACGGCCTTATAGGTCAAGTACTACGTATGGCGCGATCTTCCGCAAGGAGTAGCCGACGGTCAAGTACTTGAGCGCTTTTGCTATTAGTCGATACTGGCCGCGAGGTACGTGAACCTCTTCCTATCTCTTCTAGCACGATACATGTGTAACTATGTAGTACGGCAGACGCATACGTGTTAAATGTATTTGATTGTCTAAAACATAAAGTGTTATAACTACTTTACGGGAAGTTGGTTATAATACTTTATGTTGGTACTAAAATACTTGTGGTCTTTAAAAGGTAAATCGATTTGAACTATAATCGCTTGTTATGTGATAATAAAGAACTTGAAGTATTTAAAAAGATTTTTGAATCATTTTGAAAGAAGAAGTAATACTTGGTTTTTGAAAACTTAAGAGTTATACTAGCCTTACGGGAAGTTAGGTATAACGGCTTAAGAATGTTTTACTGATTTCTAAATCGTAACGTATCGACAAACCATCGCAAATAAGCATTAAAAGGAAATGTTTTGACTAATTAAGTATTATTAAAACCAGAGAAACTTCCATCCGCATGTAAGCTAAGATTAGACAAAATGATATTTCCTAGATCACTACAGTAATAAGATTGTTATAAACAAGAATATCCTACTCACATATAAGGCTTATGTTTCTCGATTGTTTAAAAGAGAATTATATTCTTAAATGAATAAGACTATGTATTACTAAACCTTTCTAAAATAAGAAACGTGAACATTTGAAATTAGGCAAACTCGACGCTTGGAAAATAACGTTGTTACTTGATTTTACAAAGGTAAATGTTTTGGTTTAATTAAAAAGACAAATACTCTATTTTATACTACGTATCAGGTGACTTATGTGAAAGCAAATCTGATCTTTTAAAAGATTTAATGTATTAAGTACTTTAGTGATAGATACCCGAACTTGTTAGCATAAAGTACCTGCGTGAATAACTTGATCAGGTTGGTTCGAGATAGCCTTGTAAATACTTTCTTGTCATGTGATAAGTAAACATGTTAGATGCTACTTGTTAGTATCTTGTGTGATCGTGATGTAGTGGTCATTCTGTCAGGCTTACGTTGTTAAACGTTAAGCCCGCTGTAATCGCTATTGTATCACATACCCCTTTGACTTATTATACCGAGGGCTTGCCACCTTGACGCGGTCTATACGGCCTACGCGGTCCTCGTGACTACGCGAGCGCCAGAGCTCCAGGATTGATCATTCCGGTGTTTAGCCTGACGCGAGGATTCCTACGCGTCCGCCGAGACTATGCGGTTTTGAGACTACGCTGGCGGAGCCTGCCTGCGCGATACCGGTTGCCGCCTCGACGCGGTATACCTCGTGCGGCTCGGGACCATGATTCGGCGGATACCTCACGCGGGTCCGTAGACCTATGCGAGTCAGCGAGAGTTCCAGAATAGACGCGCCGCGCCTGATACATCGCGGGCGAAAGGCCGCCTTCGACATGTGCGGTCTAGAAAGACCTCAGATACGCTTTATGGCATTTCAGGGTACTCGTCTTAGTAGTGGCCATGCCTTCGCATTTACTCCGCACGCTTATTTATCAGGATTTTCTGGCGCGAGTCCCCGGACATACGACCGCTATCAGGAATCGTAGTTTGCTATTATACATGCTTCCTGCTTATAGACTACTATGATTTCATTTACGATTTTCGCCATACTGCAATTGTCAGATCGACTTTCTTCGGGCCGTCATGCCGCAGAAAGGTACACTACCGCCGATCTCGCCTGTGGTCACACCCAATATTGGGAAAGCTCCGCTTCTCCGAGGCTTATCAATGTATAGTCCCCGTTGTAGGTATTTACATCTGGGTACGGCGGCCCCGCCCCGCCATTGTTGTCGATCATTTCTTAGAGGTCTGTAGTAATCGCTGGGCGTGGTTTGTAAAAAGGATTAAACTGCTCATGTTGAAAAGGTTGTTATTTATATATACGCCGAAGGCAAGTTTTTTCGTGATTATTGTTTCATATTTCATAATATGTCTTGTATCGCTTTATGTTCATTACTGACATGATGTTGTATCACTAGGTGCCCGGTAAGGCACTACCACGGACTCTGAACGGGTCGTGACAAAAGTGGTATCGTGAGCGCTTAATCCTGGAAAGTTCTACTGCATCGTATCCAAGAGTTCGACATTCGCTGTCGCGCACCACACCAATAATCGTGAGGCTATAGGATATTTAGGATTGGTTTCTAATTCTTCACTCGAGATCGCCTGAGCCGTGTTGTAAGTCGACCCTCCGACGATTTCTTTCCTCACCGCTATGCCTCCGCTGCAGGCAACCCGCCCAGAGGCGCGCAAATGAGTACCGGCGAGCCGCAGTAGTTCGTGAGGTGGCGCAGGCACAGCCCAATCATTACCTAGGGTGGTGCTTCTTTCGGGAGTTCTCGACGCCACTAGCCCCAGCAGAGTTTAGTACGGCCAGCAAAGCGCATCACGCGCCATGATATTCAACCTTCACCCCACGATCGAACAGAATATAGATCGCCAAGAGACAACCTCATTAGCTACGGATTTGGCTACCAGAGAGTATACCGACGCATCGCGAGTCTTCGAGGACTATCTAAAAGCAGCTGCAAGAGTAATTCTTCAAATAGTTGGCTCGAGCATGGCCTCGCACGCTTACGCAGCAGCCGAGAAACGTAGAGATCGACGGTTAACAAAGGACACAGGCGCCAGAGCAAAGAAGGTCCTTTGGTAACTTTCGAGGCGAGTCACCTCACCAAACAGATTAGATATGCACCTCCGCCAGCAGAGTGGTCTTCCACGGATTTCGTGACGCTCGGGCGCGTGCAGAGTTGGTCGTAACCTGTGGCTTCCGGCTCATTGCGCGATGCACGCCATCCCGCATGTCGCCTTTTAGTTGGTACTTGTTGCACCCACGACCGCCGTGGTCCGATGTCGCAGAATGTCCTTCGTAGGAGGACTTAGCCTTCAGATCGCGGTAGTTCGCCATCTTCCTAGCTATGCGCCTCACGTGGCGTGCCTGATTAGAACGACTAGGAGTGAAGCAGATATAGATATATCTTTAACCTCTAGAGTTTTGTTTATGTGATAAGTGAGTATACCTTAAGTGCTATGTTCATAGCAAGGTGTTAGCTGTGATTAGATCGTGGTTGTTTAACCGAGTAAGATTTCGGGGATGTAGGCGTGCGAGCCTTAGAGTTCTACGCGTAGTAGACCTTGTGAGGTGCGCCATCTCGAGTAAAGGTGTAGTGGTTATGTTTGATCCTTATCTGAGCGCTTTAGTACGCAGATATATTGTATGATAAGTCCCCGAGTAGCGTGGAACGAAAGGGGTAGCTGAGCCAAGAAGCACCGCCAGGTTTTCGTAACGTGATTAGAAAAGTTGTTCCGATCGGAGCAAGTGTTTTACGCGAGCTGGTCGGGTTGAGGGCGCGCGTCAACCCGCGCTCGCTTGTCAGTGGGCCAGTTCGCGTGGTCCCGCGTGGTGGGGTCACGAGGGTGTTAGGCCCAAGTTTAGTTAACCAACAGACGAGTTCGTGGACGCGCTCGACCAGCTGGTCGGGCCGACGGGGCAGCCCGTCGTGTTTTTCTGGCCAGACCATACTCGCAGTTGTTGTTATATCGTAAAGCGTTGTAAGGCTGCATCGGGTGCCTACCTTCACCTTATGTCGATAAATGAGCCCGTGTTACTGGCTGTTTTGTTTCGAAGCTTTGCTACGTGTTAAGAACTCAGTAGTCTCGACCGCATTCGCCTCCGCCGCTGGTCAATTTCGCGGGTAGTTGTGGAGATTGTCGTCTCCCGTGGAGGGAGTGTTTAAGCTACCATTTCAGTTCGGATGTCGCCTTATAAAGCCTTGTAGGGCGGATGTAAGTCACGGCCGAGTGGTTCGACGTGGCGTTCGCATACTGGTTCAGCTTGTTCCAACAGATCGTGGATAGCGAGAAGTTTCTGTAGAAGTTCGCACAGAAATCGTATGGAAAATCGCGACGACGCTTTAGAGTTCAGTGCCGACGGCTGGTCTTCGAAAGTACCACCCCTGATCATGTGACGAGCTTTGAAAAACAGAGGAAACTTAGCCCGAGTTGCTTTGGGCCTTTAAGTTCATGTGAAGAATAGGCCGATTGCCTATATTGTAGCTTTGCCGTCGACTGGGAGGCAAGACGTCCGGCTTTCGTATTGTTATGTTTGGAAAGTATCGAGATCCATCCAGTGTTCCCGCTAATGATGACCACGTTAGAGATAGTAACCTCGAAGTTTTGGAAATCCAAGATTTAAATATGGTAAGAGTTCGAGTGTACGCCAGTGGATCGATCGACGCACTCGGCACCATTTGTCGGGTCACGAGTGAACTCGCGCAAAGTGACAAAGTGGTATCATTTCTTTTGTAAAGAGGCGCGAAGTATATTTTGGACCCCTGAGAGAGGTGTTTGTGGTGATGTTAGAGGTGTTTCGTGGACTCGAGGTAAGTATTTTGGCGCAAGTTGTCCGCGGCTACGCGCTGGAGGATTGTTTTCGTAAGTATAGCAATGAGGACTATACCGCGCCGCTTGTTTTGAGATTAGAAGGAACATTCGACGAATGTTTCTGCGAGGAGAATGTTATACCCCGTATTTCCAGAGTATGTACGCAAGGACGACGAGAAAATTTTTTGAAGTGTAGTGGCTTCGCCGAATTTATTTTGTTCACAACACCCGCTTAGAGTCGCTTTTTCGACTAAACGCTTTCACATTCTCGTAGGGAATTTACGCTATGTCATTTTTAATTTTTTGCGGATTTTTCCGAGAGACGAAACATTTTGGATCAACGAGAGGGCGACACTTGTCACCCTCATCACTGGAGCGGGCTGGCTTCGACGACGGTGACAATTTTGTCAAGTAGTAGGTAGGATATTTCGCGTGTTAGTCGTTAGGTGCACTTGGCAAGATCTTGGCCCTACACTTGCTATGCACTTGGCATGATCTTGGCCATCGTTGGCTTTGCTAGACCTATAACAATACCCCTTGAAGACTTCTTCATCCATTCCAAATATTTCCTGTGTTAAAAATCTTCCTCCCTTTCATGGTGTTTTCGCCCAACACCCTCTCCCCTCTTCGAGTTGGCACTTTGGCCGAGAGCCCTCCCCACCCTCGTCGAGTACCCCTAGTGGGGTAGCCGAGTGGTATACACCCCCTTGGTGTTGTCTCGTATATACCCTCTCGTAGAAATACTCTCAAAAGTATGTTATAATGCCCAAATTACCTTAGCCGTGATACCTTGTTGTATTCTAAGGTCATACCTACAAAAAGCCAGCTATACTATTATACTTCCCGTCAATACCAAACCGAAACTCCTAGGAAAATCTCCATGGTTAGTTCGAGTAGGTAGGCGTTGTTAGAACTTCTGGTAGTTTGGAGCCGGGTCGAGCGCACGGAGTCGAGCTAAACGATTGCCCAGATCGACTTTATACTCGGATAATTACGGGCTTATCGAGGTAAATATCTGTCCTCTATCAGAATTGAAATTACATGATTGTTAGACCATAGTCAAGTATACTATATATAATCAACGCCGTTCATTGTCGGCAATGTCTTCGACTTAAGCCTAATAATAAGAAATCTTTTCAAAGAAGAGTATCGAATCGCTTTTTACATAGGATCAGACATGAGACTTGCGTAGCTTTTCCGAGGTAGAATTGCACGTCCGGTTAGATGTATGAACCCGGTTGGCTTCGATAGCCTACCCGATAGAGAGAGATTTACGCCATGGGGAGTATCGCCAATTTTCGTAGGATGTTCTACGATGGATATAAATGTTAATAAGCGCTTTATGGCCTTATAGGTTGAAGTACTACGATGGCGCGATCTTCCGCAAGGAGTAGCCGACGTTTGAAGTACTTCGAGCGCTTGCTATTAGTCGATACTGCCGCAGGTACGTGAACCTCTTCCTATCTCTTCTAGCATGATATGTGTAACTATGTAGTACGTAGACGCATACGTGTTAAATGTATTTGATTGTCTAAAACATAAAGTGTTATAACCTTTACGAAGTTGGTTATAACACTTTACGTTGGTACGAAATACTTGTGGTCTTTAAAAGGTAATCGATTTGAACTATAATCGCTTGTTATGTGTTAATAAAGAACTTGAAGTATTTCAAAAGATTTTTGAATCATTTTGAAAGAAGAAGTAATACTTGGTTTTTGAAAACTTAAGAGTTATACTAGCTTTACGGGAAGTTAGGTATAACGGCTTAAGAATGTTTTAATCGATTTCGAAATCGTAACGTATCGACAAACCATCAGCTGCTAATAAAAGGAAATGTTTTGACTAATTAAGTATTATTAAACCAAGAGAAACTTCCATCCGCATGTGCTTAAGATGAGACAAAATGATATTTCCTAGATCACTACCAGAATAAGATTGTTATAAACAAGAATATCCTACTCACATATAAGGCTTATGTTTCTCGATTGTTTAAAAGAGAATTATATTCTTAAATGAATAAGACTATGTACTACTAAACCTTTCTAAAATAAGAAACGTGAACATTTGAAATTAGGCAAACTCGACGCTTGGAAAATAACGTTGTTACTTGATTTTACAAAGGTAAATGTTTTGGTTTAATTAAAAAGATACCAATTTATTTTATACTACTATCAGGTGACTTATGCGAAAGCAACGGATCTTTTAAAAGATTTAATGTATGAAGTACTTTTAGGATAGATACCCGAACTTGTTAGCATAAAGTACCGTGTGAATAACTTGATCAGGTTGGTTCGAGATAGCCTTGTAAATACTTTCTTGTTGGACGTGATAAGTAAACATGTTAGGACGCTACTTGCGTTAGTATCTCGCGTGATCGCGATGTAGCGGTCATTCTTGTCAGGCTTACGCTGTTAAACGTTAAGCCCACAATCAAGTTATTGTATCACATACCCTTTGACTTATTATACCGAGGGCCACCCTTGATGCGGTCTATACGCCTACGCGGTCCTCGTGACTACGCGGAGCGCAGAGTTCCGTGATTGATCATTCCGGTGTTTAGCCTGACGCGGATTCCCTATGCGGTCCGCTGAGACTATGCGTCTTTCGAGACTACGCGGTCACGGAGCCCAGCGATACCGGTTGCCGCCGACGCTGGTATACCTCAAAGCGGTCTGGGACCATGATTCGAGGGATACCACGCGGTCCGCAGGACCCATGCGGAGTCGCGAGTTCCAGAATAGACGCGCCACGATATCGCGCGAAGGCCGCCTTCGATTACGTGGTGCGGTCTAGAAAGACCTTGTGATACGCTTTATGGTATTTGTGGTAATCGGGGTCTTAGTAGCTCGCCATGCCTTCGCATTTACTCCCGCACGGTTTTATCACGACTTCTGGCGCGCGAGTCCCCGGATTTGACACGATCGCTATCAGGAACTGTAGTTTGGTTATTATACATGTCTCGCTTTTATAGACTACTATGATTTCATTTACGTATTTTCGCCACATACTTGGTATTGCCAGATCGACTCCTTCGGGCCGCTCATGCCGCAGAAAAGGTACACCACCGCCGATCTCGCCTTGTGGTCACACCTGGGTCATGGGAAAGCTCCGCTTTCTCCGAGGCTTATCACGTATAGTCCCCTCGCTGTAGGTATTTACATTCGTGGGTATGGCGGGCCCCATTCCGCCATCATTGTCGATCATTTCTGTAGGTCTGTAGTAGAGTACCGGTAAGGTGGTTTGTAAAAAGGATTAAACTGCTCATGCTGAAAAGGTTGTTATTTATATATACGCCAAAGGCAAGTTTTTCTCAGATTATTGTTTCATATTTCATAATATGTCTTGTATCGCTTTATGTTCAATGACACTGGATGTTGTATCACCAGGTGCCCGGTAGGCACTGGGCCACGATTTTAACGGTCGTGATGTATAACGCCATACAAGGCGCCATTTGCATTTCGCCCATACAAGACGATTCCGCCCATACAAGGCGCCATTTGCATTTCGCCCATACAGACGATAACGCCCATACAAGGCCATTTGCATTTCGCCCATACAAGACGATAACGCCCATACAAGGCGCCATTTGTATTTCGCCCATACAAGACGATAACGCCATACAAGGCGCTATTTGCATTTCGCTCCATATAAGACGATTCCGCCATACAAGGCCATTTGCATTTCGTCCATATACATTTATTCCGCCATACAAGGCGCTATTTGCATTTCTGGCCCATACAAGACATTCCACCCATACAAGGCGCTATTTGTATTTGGCCCATACAAGACGATAATGCCCATACAAGGCTTCATCTCAGCATTTCGCCCATACAAGACGATAATGCCCATATACAGGCCATTTGCATTTCGCCCATACACATTTATAACGCCATACAAGGCCATTTGCATTTTGTCCATACAAGATTTATAACGCTATAAAAGGCGCTATTTGCATTTCTGGCCCATATAAGATTTATTTCGCCATACAAGGCGCTATTTTCATTTCGCCCATACAAGACGACAAAGCCTATAAGGCGTCATTTGCATTTTGTCCATACAAGACGATAACGCATATACAAGGCGCATTTGCATTTCGCCCATACAAGACGACAACGCCATACAAGGCGCTATTTGCATTGGCCCACATTACATTTATAACGCCATACAAGGCGCCATTTACATTTCGCTCCATACATTTATAACGCCTACAAGGCGCTATTTGCATTTCGCCCATACAAGACGATTCCGCCCATACAAGGCGCTATTTGCATTTCTCGCCCATATAAGACGACAACGCCCATACAAGGCGCCATTTGCATTAGTCCATACAAGATTTATTCCGCCATAAGGCGCTATTTGCATTTCGCCCATACAAGATTTATAACGCCATACAAGGCGCTATTTGCATTTCGTTTCATACAAGACGATTCCGCCATAAGGCGCTATTTGCATTTCGCCCATACAAGATTTATAACGCCTATACAAGACGCCATTTGCATTTCGTCTATACAAAGACGATTCCGCCCATACAAGGCGCTATTTGCATTTTTCGGCCCATACAAGATTTACAACGACTATACAAGGCGCCATTTGCATTTTTCATTCATACAAGATTTATAACGCCCATACAAGGCGCTATTTGCATTTCTGGCCCATACAAGACGACAAATACCATACAAGCGAGTCATTTGCATTTCCCATACAAGACGATTCCGCCATACAAGGCCATTTGCATTTCGCCCATACAGCATTTATAACGCCATACAAGGCGCCATTTGCATTTCGCTCCATACACATTTATAACACCCATACAAGGCGCTATTTGCATTTCGTCTATATAAGATTTATTCCGCCATACAAGGCGCTATTTGCATTTCGTCCATACAAGCACGATAACGCCATACAAGGCGCTATTTGCATTTCGCCCATACAGCATTTATAACGCCATACAAGGCGCCATTTGCATTTCGGCCCATATAAGATTTATAACGCCATACAAGGTGTGTCATTTGCATTTCGTCCATACAAGACGACAACGCCCATACAAGGCTATTTGCATTTCGCCCATACAAGACGATTCCGCCCATACAAGGTGTCACTTGCATTTCGCTCCATACAAGATTTATTCCGCCATACAAGGCGCCATTTGCATTTCGCCCATACAAGACGATAACGCCCATACAAGGCGCTATTTGTATTTCGCCCATACAAGACGACAACGCCATACAAGGCGCTATTTGCATTTCATCCATACAAGACGATAACACCCATATAAGGCGCTATTTGCATTTCGCCCATAAGACGATAACGCCATATAAGGCGCTATTTGCATTTCGCCCATACAAGACGATTCCGCCATACAAGGCGCCATTTGCATTTGGCCCATACAAGCATTTACAACGCCATACAAGTAGTCATTTGCATTTCGCCCATACAAGACGATTTATCCGCCATACAAGGCGCCATTTGCATTTCGTCCATATACACGATAACGCCATACAAGGCTATTTGCATTTCGCTCCATACAAGACGATAACGCCTATACAAGGCGCCATTTGCATTTCCCATACATACATACAACGCCCATACAAGGCGCTATTTGCATTTCGCTCCATACAAGACGAGCAACGCCATACAAGTGCCATTTGCATTTCGTCCATACAAGACGATAACGCCATAAGGCGCCATTTGCATTTCGGCCCATATAAGACGATAACGCCTATACAAGGTGTCATTTGCATTTCCCATACAAGACGATAACGCCATACAAGGCGCCATTTGCATTTCATTCATACAAGATGATTCCGCCATACAAGGTGTCACTTGCATTTCGTCCATACAAGACGATTCCGCCATACAAGGCGCTATTTGCATTTCGTCCATAGCATTTATAACGCCATACAAGGCGCCATTTGCATTTCGCCCATATTACAGCATTTATTAACGCCTATACAAGGCGCCATTTGCATTTCATCCATATAAGACGATAACGCCATACAAGGCGCTATTTGCATTTCGCCCATACAAGACGATAACGCCATAAGGCGCTATTTGCATTTCGCTCCATATAAGACATTTATTCGCCCATACAAGGCGCTATTTGTATTCGCCCATACAAGCATTTACGCCATACAAGGAGTCATTTGCATTTCTGCCCATACAAGATTTACAACGCCATACAAGGCGCTATTTGCATTGGTCCATACAAGATTTATTCCGCCCATACAAGGCGCCATTTACATTTCATTCATACAAGACGATAACGCCCATACAAGGTACGATAACGCCCATACAAGGCGCTATTTGCATTTCTGCCCATACAAGATTTATTTCCCATACAAGGCGCTATTTGCATTTTTCGCCCATATAAGACGATAACGCCATACAAGGCGTATTTGCATTTCGTCCCCATACAAGACGATTTCGCCAATACATGCTATTTGCATTTCGCCCATACAAGCATTTACAACGCCATAAGGCGCCATTTGCATTTCGTCCATACAAGACGATAACGCATATACAAGGCGCCATTTGCATTTCTCTGCTCATACAAGACGACAACGCCATACAAGGCGCTATTTGCATTTCGTCCATTAAGCACGATAACGCCATAAGGCGCCATTTACATTTCGCCCATACAAGACGATAACGCCCATACAAGGCGCTATTTGCATTTCGTCCATACAAGACGATCTCCGCCATACAAGGCGCTATTTGCATTTCGCCCATAAGAATTTACAACGCCCATACAAGGCGCTATTTGCATTGGTCCATACAAGACGATTCCGCCATACAAGGCGCTATTTGCATTTCGCCCATACAAGACGATAACGCCCATACAAGGCGCCACTTGCATTTCGCCCATACAAGACGATTCCGCCATAAGCGCGCTATTTGCATTTCGCCCATACAAGACGATAACGCCATACAAGACGCTATTTGCATTTCGTCCATACAAGACCATTCCGCCATACAAGGCGCCATTTGCATTTCGCCCATACAAGACGATTTACAACACCTATAAGGCGCTATTTGCATTTCGCCCATACAAGATTTATAACGCATATACAAGGCGCCATTTGCATTTCGCTCATATAAGATTTACAACGCCATACAAGGCGCCATTTGCATTTCGCCCACATTAAGACGATAACGCCATACAAGGCGCCATTTACATTTCGCCCATACAGACGATAACGCCATAAGGCGCCATTTGCATTTCGGCATATACGATTCCGCCATACAAGGCGCTATTTGCATTTCGCTCCATACAAGACGACAACGCCATACAAGGCGCTATTTGCATTGTCCATACAAGACGATTCCGCCATACAAGGCGCTATTTGCATTTCGCCCATACAAGACGATTCCGCCATACAAGGCGCCATTTGCATTTCGCCCATACAGACGATAACGCCATACAAGGCGCTATTTGCATTTCGCCCATACATTTACAACGCCATAAGGCGCTATTTGCATTTCATCCATACAACGATAACGCCACAAGGCGCCATTTGCATTTCGGCCCATAGACGATAACGCCCATACAAGGCGCTATTTGCATTTGGTCCATACAAGATTTATTCCGCCATACATGCTATTTGTATTGGCCCATACAAGCATTTACGCCATACAAGAGTCATTTGCATTTCGCCCATATAAGACGATAACGCCATACAAGGCGCTATTTGCATCGTCCATACAAGATTTATCTCCCATACAAGGCGCTATTTACATTTCGCCCATACAAGACGATAACGCCATAAGGCACGATAACGCCATACAAGGCGCTATTTGCATTTCGCCCATACAAGATTTATTCCCATACAAGGCGCTATTTGCATTTTTCGTCCATAAGACGCATAACGCCATGTTAAGCGCTATTTGCATTTCGCCCATACAAGATTTATTTCGCTAATACAAGGCGCCATTTGCATTTCGTCCATACAAGACGACAACGCCCATACAAGGCTATTTGCATTTCGCCCATACAAGACGATAACGCATATACAAGGCGCCATTTGCATTTCTCATACAAGACACAACGCCATACAAGGCGCTATTTGCATTTCGCCCATTAGCATTTATAACGCCATACAAGGCGCTATTTACATTTCGTCCATACAAGATTTATAACGCCATACAAGGCGCTATTTGCATTTCGCCCATACAAGACGATTCCGCCATACAAGGCGCTATTTGCATTTCGCCCATATACATTTATTAACGCCATACAAGGCGCTATTTATTGTCCATACAAGCATTTATTCCGCCATACATGCGCTATTTGCATTTCGCCCATACAAGCATTTATAACGCCATAAGGCGCTACTTGCATTTCGCCCATACAAGACGATTCCGCCCATACAAGGCCATTTGCATTTTCGCCCATACAAGACGATAACGCCATACAAGACGCCATTTGCATTTCGTCCATACAAGACTATTCCGCCATACAAGGCGCCATTTGCATTTCGCCCATACAAGACGATAACACCTATACAAGGCGTCATTTGCATTTCGTCCATACAAGACGACAACGCCCATACAAGGCGCCATTTGCATTTCGCTCCATACAAGATTTATTCCGCCCATACAAGGCGCCATTTGCATTTGGCCCATACAAGATTTATCTCCGCCATACAAGGCATCATTTGCATTTCGTTCACACAAGACGATAACGCCCATACAAGGCGCCATTTGCATTTCATCCATACAAGACGATAACGCCATACAAGGCGCCATTTGCATTTCGCCCGCATAAGACGATAACGCCATACAAGGCCTCATTTGCATTTCGCCCATATAAGACGATAACGCCATACAAGGCGCCATTTGCATTTCGCCCATATAGATTTATTCCGCCATAAGGCGCTATTTGCATTTCCCATACAAGATTTATTTCGCCATACATGCGCTATTTGCATTTGGCCCATACAGACATTTATTCCGCCATATGCCATTTGTGATTTCGCCCATACAAGACGATACGCCATATACAAGGAGTCATTTGCATTTCTGCCCATATAAGACGACAACGCCCATACAAGGCGCCATTTGCATTGTCCATACAAGACGATTCTCGCCATACAAGGCGCTATTTACATTTCGTCCATACAAGACGATAACGCCATACAGCAGTACCGATAACGCCATACAAGGCGCTATTTGCATTTCCCATACAAGACGATTCCCATACAAGGCGCCATTTGCATTTTTCGCCCATACAAGATTTACAACGCCCATACAAGGCGCTATTTGCATTTCGCCCATACAAGACGATAACGCCATAAAGGCGCTATTTGCATTTCGCCCATACAAGCATTTACGCCATACAAGTAGTCATTTGCATTTCTGCCCATACAAGATTTATTCCGCCTATACATGCTATTTGCATTTCGTCTTAGCAAGATTTATAACGCCATACAAGGCCATTTGCATTTCGCCCATACAAGATTTATAACGCCATACAAGGCGCCATTTGCATTTCGTCCATACAAGACAAACCGCCATACAAGGCTATTTGCATTTCGCCCATAAGCCGATAACGCCATACAAGGCGCCATTTGCATTTCGCCCATACAAGACGATAACGCCCATACAAGGCGCCATTTGCATTTCGTCCATATAAGACGATAACGCCATACAAGGTGTGTCATTTGCATTTCGCCCATACAAGACGCATTTACAACGCCATACAAGGCGCCATTTGCATTTCGCCCATACAAGACGATTCCGCCATACAAGGTGTCACTTGCATTTCGTCCATACAAGACGATTCCGCCATACATGCCATTTGCATTTCGCTCCATACAGCATTTATAACGCCCATACAATGCCATTTGCATTTCGCCCATACAAGATGTTATACCTCGTAGTTCCAGTGGTATGTATGCGAGGACGCATGCAGAATACGCATAAAGATTGGAAATAAGAAAGAGGCGATTTTTCCACTAAAAGTTTCCTGCCAGGAAGGAAAAGGTTCATGCTTACGGGAATTGATTCTCGATTTGGTATTCTGACTTCGAATATTAGAGAATTATGGAATTTTATTGAAAATGGTCACTGGGCCCACGAGAAATTTACTGTGGGCCCGCTTTGATTTTGAGTTTTGGTCGCTTTGGATATTTTCTAAGACTAAATATTTTGATTTAATCGGGGCACACGTGTCACCCCATGCACCTTTCGGGTAAATATGTTTGTGCACAACACCCTGCTAGAGTCGCCGACTAAACGCTTTCACCTTTCGTAGGGGAATTTCCGCTATGTCATTTAGTATTTTTATGGATTTTTCCGAGAGACTAACATTTTGGACCAACGAGAGGCGCACTTCGCACCCTCTCATCAGCGGGCAAAGCCATGCATACTGACGATTGGGCAAGTGGAGATATTTTTGTATATTTTGTGTGCAAGTCAAGTACATGGGTAATCTTGGCCCTACACTTGCCTAACACTTGTGTAATTCGCCATTGGTTGGCTTTCACTTGACCTATAAATACCTCTCCCTCGAAGACTAATTCATTCACAATTTGCCTAAGTCTTGAAAGCTTCTTCCTTCCCTAGCGTGGTGTCTGGCCGAGCCCCTCCTCCCCTCGCCGAGTCCCCAGCTGGCAGGCCATGGCAGACACCCTCCTTTCGAGGTGCTAGTCATGGGTACCCCTAGCCTAGTTGCTTTCGATAATACCCCTCGTGGTATAGAAATACTTCCAAGTATTGTAATGCCCAAATTACCTTAGCCTTATACCTTGTTGTATTCTAAGGTTATACCTTACTAAAAGCCCGTAAATACTATTATACTTCCCACCACAAACCGAAACCCTAGGAAAATTTCCATAGTTCGGAGTATCGTGTAGTTGGTTAGAACTTCTAAGGTGGTTTAGAGCTGGAGCGCCGAGTCGAGCTAAACGATTGCCCAGATCGACTTTATACTTGGATAATTACGGGCTTATCGAGGTAATTATCTTGTCCCCTATCAGAATCGGATATTACACGTCAGGAGTATATAGTCAAGTATACTATATAGTAATCGAACTATAATTACATAGGATCAGACATGAGACTTGTGTAGTAGTACCGTGAGTAGAATTGCACCTAGGTTGGGATGATAACCCCGGTTGGCTTGCATACCGATAGAGGAGAGATTTACGCTCATGTGGGGAAATGTCGAATTTTCTGAGAAGTTCTACGATGAGATCTAGATGTTAATAAGCGCTGGGGCCTTATAGCGGAAGTACTACGCAGGCGCTCTACTGCTTAAGGAGTAGCCGACTTGAGGTACTTGAGCATTTTGCTATTAGTCGATAATCGTCGCAGGTATGCGAACCTCTTCCTATCTCTAGCATGATATGTGTAAACTATGTAGTACTGTGACGATACGTACAAATGTGTTTCGAGTGGTTTTAAAAGGTAATCGATTTGAACTATAATCGCTTGTTATATGGTAAGAAAGAATCTTGAAGTATTTTCAAAAGATTTTTGAATCATTTTGAAAGGAGAAGTAATACTTGGTGTTTGAAAACTTAAGAGTTATACTAGCTTTACGGAAGTTAGGTATAACGCTTAAGAATGCTTTATCGATTTCGAAATCGAACGTATCGACAAACCATCGCAAATGCTAATAAAAGGAAATGTTTTGAATAATTAAGTATTATGAAAACCAAGAGAAACTTCCATCCGCATGTAAGCTAAGATTAGACAAAATGATATTTCCTAGATCATGGTCATTGAATAAGATTGTTATAAACAAGAATATCCTACTCACACATAAGGCTTATGTTTCTCGATTGTCTAAAAGAGAATTATATTCTTAAATGAATAAGACTATGAACTACTTAACCTTTCTAAAATAAGAAACGGAACATTTGAAATTAGGCAAACTTGGACGCTTGGAAAATAATGTTGTTACTTGATTTTACAAAGGTAAGAGTTTTGGGTTTCTAAAAGACAAATACTCTATTTTATACTACGTATCAGGTGACTTATGAAAGAAACAGATCTTTTTAAGATTTTAATGCGTAAGTACTTCGGATAGACCTAACTTGTTAGTAGAAAGTACCTGTGTGAATAACTTGATTGTATTGGTTTGTGATAGCCTTGTAATACTTTCTTGTTGCCTTGATAAGTAAACGTGTTAGGATGCTACGTGTTAGTATCTTGCGATGTTTGTGTAAGGGGGTTTCTGATTTTGCTTATTAACTATCGTTATGATAGTATTGTGGCATTCATCTCGAGATGATTCCGGGTTAAGCCTCCGACGGGTAGACTCAGCGGTCCGGGACCATGATTCGAGAATACCTCATGGTCCCGGGGCCTACGCGAGCTACGAGTTCCGTGTTAGCGACGCCTTTACGGGCACGCGTCCTCGGGCTATGCGGATCGCGGTCCGTGACGATGCCGGAGTAGCTACCGATGCGGGAATACCACGCGGCCGACGAGATTGGCCTACGCGGAGTCGCGAGTTCCCAGACTAGACGCGCACATTAGATATCGCGCAAGGCCGCCTTGATCACGGGCGTTCAGACAGATCTTATGATACGCTTTATGACCTTGTTGGTACTGTGGTGTTAGTAGTCGCTAGGCCTTCGTGATTTACCCCCGCATATTTATTAGACACGCGGGACCCGTGTTCATATATTCCTCGTGCCAGATATCATAAACCGCCAGCCGGCGAAGGTATTCCACGCACGATTGATGCCGCGGGCGTGAGACCCATTGTTAAATCGAGCGATGACTGGCGTGCGAGTCCTCGACTTGACATGATCGCTATTTACGGTGAATCAGAGTTCGTTATCATACATGTCTCCCGCTTGTATAGACTACTATGATTTCATTTACGATTTATCTTTAGTTTCACATACTCTGTACTGCTGTATCGACCTCCTTCGGCCGCGCTCATGCCGCAGTCGAGGTACATCGCCGTTGATCCTAGCTCGCAGGTCACGCTTCAGGCTGGGAAGCTCCGCTTCCGAGGCTTATCACGTATAGTCCTCGTCGTAAGTGTTTACATTCGTGGTTTGGGCCCCGTCCCGCCATCGTGGTCGTATCATTCTGTAGAGGTCCGTAGTACCGCAAGGTGGTTGGTAAAAAGGATTGCCGTTTCATTTGTAAAAGAGTTGATGGTTATATATACGCCAAAGGCAAGTTTTCACGCATTATTGTTTTATATATTTCGTTATCTCATGTCAGGTTTTATGTTCCACTGACACTGACATGTCAGGTCACTAGGTGCCCGGTAGCACTACCACGCCCGTTCGGTCGTGACAAAAGTGGTATCGTGAGCGCTTAATCCTGAAAGTTGTCTACGCATCAGATCCAAGAGTTCGATTATCGCTGTCGCGCACCACACCAATAATCGTGAGGCTATAGGATATTTAGGATTGGTTTCATTCTTCTCACTCGAGATCGCGGCCTCAGAGTCGGTTGTAAGTCGACCTCCGACGAAATTCATTCCTTATCGCTATGCCTCCGCAGGCAACCCGCCCGTGAGGCGTGGCACCGCGGAGCCGAGTCGAGTTCGTATGTGAGGGCACAGCCCAATCATTACCTAGGTAGTGCTTCATTCGGGATTTCTCGACGCCACTAGCCCCGCAGAGTTTAGCACTGACGGCAGCTCCATCAAGGCCCACGATATTCAACCTTCGCCTACGATCGAAAGTGAATATAGATTGCAAAGAGGCGACTCGCACTAGCTATGATTTGGCTACCAGAGATTATACCGACGTACCACGAGTCTTGATGACTACCTAAGAGGGTCAGGCAAGAGTAATTCTTCATTGTTTGAGCATGGCCCGTGGTACGCTTGTACAAAGCAGCCGAAAACGTAGATTGACGTTAACCAAGTGACAGCAGTAAGAGGCCAGCAAGAAGTGTCCTTCTGAACTTTCAAGCGAGTATACCTTAAGTGCTATGTTCGATAGCAAGTGTGTTAGTGTGATTAGAAATCACACGGGTTAACCGAGTAAGATTTTGAGGATAGAGAAAGTGTGAGCCTTAGAGCTTTATACGCAAAGACCTTAGAGGTAAGGCCATCTCGTAGAGACGTATGTTTATGTTTGACTTTATCGGAGTGCATAGTGCACGTGAGTCGTGTTGGGATAAGTCCCTGTAGTATGAAATGAAAGAGGTAGTTGAGCTAAGAAGACCGCTAGGTTTTCGTGAACGTGTTTAGTAAGATTGTTCCTTCGGAGATGGTATTTCGCTCTTGCCGCCTGTTGAGGCTACGCGGGTCAACCCGTAGGTTTGGCGGTGGGGCAGTTTGTGGTGGTCCCTCTTGTTAGGGTCAGGGTGTTAGGCCCATGTTTAGTTAGCCGCAAGTTCGTGGATGCGTCGACCAGCTGGTCGGGCCGACGGGGCAATTTATCATGTTCTTCTGGCCGTGGTCGCCTCGGCAGGTTGATGTTATCCAAAAGGTCGCGAGGTTGCACGGTGCCTACCTTCACCTTATGACGACAAAGGAGCCTGTGGTACCGCTGTTTCTCTTCAGAGTTTGTACCTGTGCAGGCTAGAACTCAGCGAGTCTCCTCAGACGCATTCGCCTGCCGTTGTTTTGATTTCAGGCGAGGATCGCTGTTCCTGGGGGAGTGTTTACCATGTCGTTGTTCGGATGTCGCTCGTGACGCCTCAGGGCAGTAAATGCAAGTCACGGCCGATTGGTCTGATGTTGGCGTTCGAGATAGGTTCAGCTTGTTCCAGCAGATCGCGGATAGCGGTGCTTGTCTGTAAGGTTCGCACCGTATAATCGTATGATAATCGGGCGACGACGCCAGAGTTCGTGCCGACGGCCGGTCTTCAAAGTACCACCTGACAGGTGTGACGAGTTTTGGAAACAGTATGAACTTAGCCCGAGTTACTTGGGCCTTTGTGAGTTCATGAAGAATAGGCCAGTTGCCTATATGTTAGCATTTGCCGTCCGACTTGTGAGAAGGACGCCCGCCTTCATTGTTATGATCGGAAAGTATCGAGATCCATCCGCAGTGTTCCCAGCACGATGACCACGCGAGATAGTAACCCCGAAGTTTTGGAACCGGCCGACGTAACGTGGTAAGAGTTCGAGTGTACGATCCTCCGATCGCAGCACCTGCACTATTTGTCGGGTCGCCGAGCAAGGCTCGCGACAGAGTGACAAAAGTGGTATCGCGACTAAGGAAGTATATTTTGACCCCGGAAGAGGTATTTGTGGTGATGTAGAGGTGTTTCTCGACTTAGATGTAAGTTTTGGCGCAGTGTTTCCATGGCCACCGTGGCAGGATTGTTTCGTAAGTATGAGAAGACTATAATCGCCACGCGTTCGCTTTGAGACTTAGAAGGAACATTCGGACGAATGTTTCTGCGGGGAAGAATGTTATACCCCGTAGTTCCGTGGTATGTATGCGAGGACGACGCATGAGAATACATGTAAAGATCGAGCTAAGAAGAGGCGATTTTTCCACTAAAAGTTTCCGCTTTTGTGAAGGAAAAGGTTCGCATACGGGAATTGATTCCCGATTTGGTATTCTGACTTCCCGAATATTAGAGAATTATGGAATTTTATTTTCGAAATGGTCACGCTGGGCCCACGGAGAAATTTACGCTTTGTGGGGCCCGCTTTGATTTTGAGTTTTTGGTCGCTGGATATTTTCTAAGACGAAATATTTTGATTTAATCGGGGCACACGTGTCACCCCACGTGGCACCTTTGGCCGAAATATGTTTGTGCACAACACCCTGCTAGAGTCGCTTTGACGTAAACGCTTTCACGCCTTTCGTAGGGAATTTCCGCCATGTCATTTAGTATTTTTATGATTTTTCCGAGAGACGAACATTTTGACTAACGAGAGGCTGCACTGCACCCTCTCATCGGGCAAAGCTGGCGCATACGGACGATCAGTGCAAGGAGATATTTTTGGTAGATATTTCGCGGCAAGTCGCTAGGTACACACGCTGAATCTTGGCCCTACACTTGCCTAACACTTGTGTAATCTTCGCCATTGGTTGGCTTTCACTTGACCTATAAATACCCTCCCTTGGAAGACTAATTCATTCACAATTTGCCTAAGTCTTGAAAGCTTCTTCCTTCCCTTAATGTGGTGTCTTCAAGAGAGCCCTCCTCTCCCCTCGCCGAGTCCCCTAGTGGGTAGGCCGATGGTAGACACCCCCTCCTGAGGTGCTAGCCGC
Organism: Przewalskia tangutica; assembly: GCA_029844215.1. Classification (NCBI taxonomy): domain Eukaryota; kingdom Viridiplantae; phylum Streptophyta; class Magnoliopsida; order Solanales; family Solanaceae; genus Przewalskia; species Przewalskia tangutica. Next base: position 18,894,344 of record CM056719.1, read on the forward strand.
GGTACCCCCAGCCTAGTTGCTGTGATAATACCCCTCAGGGTATAGAAATACTCCAAGTATCAGAATGCCCAAATTACCTTAGCCTTATACCTTGTTGTATTCTAAGGTTATACCTTACGAAAGCCCGTAAATACTATTATACTTCCCACAATACAAAACCGAAACCCTAGGAAAATCTCCATAGTCCGGAGTATCAGGTGTGTTTAGAACTTCTAAGGTGGTTTAGCTGGTCGAGCGCTGAGTCGAGCTAAACGATTGCCCAGATCGACTTTATACTTGGATAATTATGGGCTTATCGAGGTAATTATCTTGTCCCCTATTGTAATCGATATTACATGTCAGGAGAGTATATAGTTGAAGTATACTATATATAGTAATCAACTATAATTACATAGATCAGACATGAGACTTGGTAGAGTACCGTGAGTAGAATTGCACTGCTAGTGGTTAGACGATAACCCCGTTGGCTTCGTAGTCACTGACAGAGAGAGATTTACGCTGCTGGGGAAATGTCGAATTTTCTGTAGAAGTTCTACGATGAGATCTAGATGTTAATAAGCGCCAGGGCCTTATAGTGGAAGTACCACGCGGGGCGCTCTACTTGGCTTAAGGAGTAGCCGACATTGAGGTACTGAGCATTTTGCTATTAGTCGATAATCGTCGCAGGTATGTGAACCTCTTCCTATCTCTCTAGCATGATACGTAAACTATGTAGTACGCAGACGATACGTGCTAAATGTGTTTGAGTGGTTTTTAAAAGGTAATCGATTTGAACTATAACCGCTTGTTATATGGTAAGAAAGAATCAAGTATTTTCAAAAGATTTTTGAATCATTTTGAAAGGAGAAGTAATACTGGTGTTTGAAAACTTAAGAGTTATACTAGCTTTATGGAAGTTAGGTATAACGGCTTAAGAATGCTTTATCGATTTCGAAATCGAACGTATCGACAAACCACCGCAGCTAATAAAAGGAAATGTTTTGAATAATTAAGTATTATGAAACTAAGAGAAACTTCCATCCGCATGGCTAAGATGACAAAATGATATTTCCTAGATCATGGTCAGAATAAGATTGTTATAAACAAGAATATCCTACTCACACATAAGGCTTATGTTTCTCATTGTCTAAAAGAGAATTATATTCTTAAATGAATAAGACTATGAACTTTAACCTTTCTAAAATAAGAAACGTGAACATTTGAAATTAGGCAAACTCGACGCTTGGAAAATAATGTTGTTACTTGATTTTACAAAGGTAAGAGTTTTGGTTTTTAAAAGGACAAATACTCTATTTTATACTACGTATCAGGTGACTTATGTGAAAGAAACAGATCTTTTTAAGATTTTAATGTGAAGTACTTCGGGGATAGATACCAACTTGTTAGCAGAAAGTACCTCGTGAATAACTTGATTGTATTGGTTTGTGATAGCCTTGTAATACTTTCTTGTTGCCTTGATAAGTAAACGTGTTAGGATGCTACGTGTGTTAGTATCTGTGATGTTTGTGTGCGGGTTTCTGATTTTGCTTATTAACTATCAACGTTATGATAAGATTGGCATTCATCTCGAGATGATTCCGGTTAAGCCGCCTCCGACGCGGGTAGACTCAGCGGTCCTGGGACCATGATTCGAGAATACCTCACGCGGGTCCCGGGGCCTACGGAGCTACGAGAGTTCCGTGTTAGCGTACGCCCTTACGGGTACGCGGCCTCAGGCTATGCGGATCGCGTCCGTGACGACGCCGGAGTAGCTACCGATGCGGGAATACCTCGCGGGCCGATGATTGGCCTACGCGAGTCGCGGAAGTTCCAGACTAGACGCGCACATTAGATATCGCGCAAGGCCGCCTTTGATCACGTGGCGGTTCAGACAGATCTTATGATACGCTTTATGACCTTGTTGGCATCGCAGGTGCAGTAGTCGGCCAGCCTTCAGATTACCTCGCATGCTTTATTAGGACACAGTGGGACTCGTGTTCATATGTATTCTCGTGCTTGTATATCATAAATCCGCAAGAATGGCAAGGTATTCCACGCACGATTGATGCTGGGCGTGAGACCCATTGTTAAATCGAGCGATGACTGGCGTGCGAGTCCTCGACTTGACATGACCGCTATTTATGGTGAATCAGAGTTGGTTATCATACATGTCTCCCGCTTGTATAGACTACTATGATTTCATTTACGATTTATCTTTAGTTTCACATACTTGCACTTGCATCGACCTCCTTCGGGCCGCTCATGCCGCAGTCGAGGTACATCGCCGATCCTAGCTCGCAGGTCACGTCATTTGGGAAGCTCCGCTTCTCCGAGGCTTATCAGCCGTATAGTCCCCGTCGTAGTGGTTTACATTCGTGGCTCATGGGCCCCGCCCCGCCATCGTGGTCGTATCATTCTGCAGGTCAGTAGTAATCGCTGCAAGGTGGTTGGTAAAAAGGATTGCCGCTCATTTGTAAAAGAGTCGATGGTTATATATATGCCGAAGGCAAGTTTTCACAGATTATTGTTTTATATATTTCGTTATCTCATGTCAGGGTTTTATGTTCCGACACTGATAACAGGTCACTGTGTGCCCGGTAGGCACTACACTTGCCCGGTTCGGTCGTGACACAGACGACAACGCCATACAAGGCGCCATTTGCATTTCATCCATACAAGACGATAACGCCATACGAGGCGCCATTTGCATTTCGTCCATACAAGACGATAACGCCATACAAGGCGCCATTTGCATTTCGTCCATACAAGACGATTCCGCCATACAAGGCGCCATTTGTATTTCGCCCATACAAGACGACAAATACCATACAAGTGAGTCATTTGCATTTCGCCCATACAAGCATTTACAACGCCCATACAAGGCTATTTGTATCGTCCATACAAGACGATTCCGCCATAAGGCGCCATTTACATTTCGCCCATACAAGACGATAACGCCTATACAGCACGATAACGCCATACAAGGCGCTATTTGCATTTCGCCCATACAAGACGATTCCCATACAAGGCTATTTGTATTTCGCCCATACAAGACGATTCGCCATACAAGGCCATTTGCATTTCGTCTATACAAGACGATTCCGCCATACAAGGCGCTATTTGCATTTCGCCCACATAGCACGATAACGCCCATACAAGGCGCTATTTGCATTTCGCCCATACAAGACGATAACGCCATACAAGGCGCTATTTGCATTTCGTCCATACAGCACGATAACGCCCATACAAGGCGCTATTTGCATTTCGTCCATATAAGACGATAACGCCATACAAGGCGCTATTTGCATTTCGCTCCATACAAGATTTATTCCGCCATACAAGGCGCCATTTGCATTTCTGGCCCATACAAGACGATTTCGCCATACATGCCGCTATTTGTATTTCGCCCATACAAGATTTATCTCCGCCATACAAGGCGCCATTTGCATTTCGGCCCATACAAGACGACCGCCATACAAGTAGTCATTTGCATTTCGTCCATACAAGACGATTCCGCCATAAGGCGCTATTTGCATTGGCCCATACAAGCATTTATAACGCCCATACAAGGCGCCATTTGCATTTCGCCCATACAGACGATAACGCCCATACAAGGCGCCATTTGCATTTCGCCCATACAAGACAATAACGCCATACAAGGCTATTTGCATTTCGCCCATACAAGACGATAACGCCATACAAGGCGCCATTTGCATTTCGTCCATACAAGATTTATAACGCCATAAGGCGCCATTTGCATTTCGCCCATATAAGACGATAACGCCATACAAGGCGTCATTTGCATTTCGCCCATACAAGATTTATAACGCCATACAAGGCGCTATTTGCATTTCGCCCATACAAGACGATTCCGCCATACAAGGCGTCATTTGCATTTCGCCCATACAAGACGATAACGCCCATACAAGGCGCCATTTGCATTTCATCCATACAAGACGATAACGCCATACAAGGCGCTATTTGCATTTCGCCCATACAAGATTTATAACGCCCATACAGGCGCTATTTGCATTTCGTCTATACAAGCATTTATAACGCCATACAAGGCGCCATTTGCATTTCGTCCATACAAGATTTATAACGCCCATACAAGGCGTTATTTGCATTTCGCCCATACAAGACGATAACGCCATACAAGGCGCTATTTGCATTTCGTCCATACAAGACGATAACGCCATACAAGGCGCCATTTGCATTTCGTCCATACAAGACGATAACGCCTATACAAGGCGCTATTTGCATTTCGTCCATACAAGACGATTCCGCCATACAAGGCGCTATTTGTATTTCGGCCCATACAAGACGATAACGCCCATACAAGGCGCCATTTGCATTTCGCCCATATAAGATTTATAACGCCATACAAGGCGCTATTTGCATTTCGCCCATACAAGATTTATAACGCCATACAAGGCGCCATTTGCATTTCGCATATAAGACGATACGCCATACAAGACGATAACGCCCATACAAGGCGCTATTTGCATTTCGCCCATACAAGACGATTCCGCCATAAGGCGCTATTTGCATTTCGCCCATACAAGACGATTTCGCCATACATGGCGCTATTTGCATTTCGTCCATATAAGACGATTCCGCCCATACAAGGCGCTATTTGCATTTCGCCCATACAAGCATTTATAACGCCATAAGGCGTCATTTGCATTTCGCCCATACAAGACGACAACGCCATACAAGGCGCTATTTGCATTTCGTCCATACAAGATTTATAACGCCATACAAGGCGCTATTTGCATTTCTGTCCATATAAGACGATAACGCCATACAAGGCGCTATTTGCATTTCGCCCATACAAGATTTATAACGCCATACAAGGCGCTATTTGTATTTCGCCCATACAAGACATTTAACGCCATACATGGCGCTATTTGCATTTCGGCCCATACAAGACGATAACGCCCATACAAGGCGCTATTTGCATTTCGTCCATACAAGACGATAACGCCATACAAGGCTCATTTGCATTTCGTCCATACAAGACGATAACGCCATACAAGGCGCCATTTGCATTTGGCCCATAAGACGACAACGCCATACAAGGCCATTTGCATTTCGCCCATACAAGACGATAACGCCCATACAAGGCGCTATTTGCATTTCGTCCATACAAGATTTATAACGCCCATACAAGGCGCCATTTGCATTTCGCCCATACAAGACGATAACGCCCATACAAGGCCATTTGCATTTCGTCCATACAAGATTTATAACGCCATACAAGGCGCTATTTGCATTTCATCCATACAGCATTTAACGCCATACAAGGCGCTATTTGCATTTCGCCCATAAGCATTTATAACGCCATAAGGCGCTATTTGTATTTCCCATACAAGACGAACGCCATACAAGGCTATTTGTATTTCGCCCATACAAGCATTTATTCCACATACAAGGCGCTATTTGTATTTCGCCCATACAAGACGATTTACGCCATACAAGGCGCTATTTGCATTTCGGTCCATACAGCATTTATAACGCCATACAAGGCGCCATTTGCATTTCTGTCCATACAAGACGATAACGCCTATACAAGGCGCTATTTGCATTTCGCCCATACAAGACGATAACGCCCATACAAGGCGCTATTTGCATTTCGCCCATACATTTATAACGCCATACAAGGCGCTATTTGCATTTCGTCCATAGCATTTATAACGCCATACAAGGCGCTATTTGCATTTCGCCCATACAGCATTTATAACGCCATACAAGGCGCTATTTGCATTTCGCCCATACAAGACGATAACGCCATACAAGGCGCCATTTGCATTTCGTCCATACAGCATTTATAACGCCATACAAGGCGCCATTTGCATTTCGCCCATACAAGCATTTATAACGCCATACAAGGCGCTATTTGCATTTCGTCCATACAAGACGATCTCCGCCATACAAGGCGCCATTTGCATTTCGCCCATACAAGACGATAACGCCATACAAGGCGCTATTTGCATTTCGTCCATACAAGACGATAACGCCATACAAGGCGCTATTTGCATTTCGCCCATACAAGATTTATAACGCCCATACAAGGCGCTATTTGCATTTCGCCCATACAAGACGATAACGCCATACAAGACGCCATTTGCATTTCGTCCATACACATTTATAACGCCCATACAAGGCGCCATTTGCATTTCGCCCATACATTTATAACACCTATACAAGGCGCTATTTGCATTTCGCCCATATAGCATTTATAACGCCATACAAGGCTATTTGCATTTCGCCCATACACATTTATCTCCGCCATACAAGGCGCCATTTGCATTTCGCCCATACAAGATTTATTCCGCCATACAAGGCATCATTTGCATTTCCCACATTAGCATTTATAACGCCATACAAGGCGCTATTTGCATTTCGCCCATAAGCATTTATAACGCCATACAAGGCGCTATTTGCATTTCGTCTGCACAGACGATAACGCCATACAAGGCGCCATTTGCATTTCGTCCATATAAGACGATAACGCCTATAAGGCGCCATTTGCATTTCGTCCATACATTTATCTCCGCCATACAAGGCCATTTGCATTTCGCCCATACAAGACGATTTCGCCATACATGCCGCTATTTGCATTTCGTCCATATAAGATTTATCTCGCCATACAGGCGCTATTTGCATTTCGCCCATACAAGACGATAACCATACATGAGTCATTTGCATTTCGTCCATACAAGATTTACAACGCCATACAAGGCGCTATTTGCATTCGTCCATACAAGACGATTCCGCCATACAAGGCCATTTACATTTCATCCATACAAGACGATAACGCCATACAGGCAACGATAACGCCATACAAGGCGCTATTTGCATTTCGCCCATACAAGACGATTCCCATACAAGGCGCTATTTGCATTTTTCGCCCATACAAGACGCACAACGCCATACAAGGCGCCATTTGCATTTCTCGTCCATACAAGACGATTTCGCCAATACAAGGCGCTATTTGCATTTCGTCCATACAAGACGACAACGCCATACAAGGCGCTATTTGCATTTCGCCCATACAAGATTTATAACGCATACAAGGCGCTATTTGCATTTCGGCCCATATACATTTACAACGCCATACAAGGCGCTATTTGTATTTCGTCATTAAGCATAATAACGCCATACAAGGCCATTTACATTTCGCCCATACAAGACGATAACCCCATACAAGGCTATTTGCATTTCGTCCATACATAAGACGATTTCGCCATACAAGGCCATTTGCATTTCTGGCCCATATAAGACGCATAACGCCATACAAGGCGCCATTTGTATTCGTCCATACAAGACGATTTCGCCATACAAGGCGCTATTTGCATTTCGCCCATATAGATTTATAACGCCATACAAGGCGCTACTTGCATTTCGCCCATACAAGATTTATTCCGCCATACAAGGCGCTATTTGCATTTCTGGCCCATACAAGACGATAACGCCATACAAGACGCCATTTGCATTTCGTCCATATAAGACCATTCCGCCATACAAGGCGCTATTTGTATTTCGTCCATACAAGACGATAACACCTACAAGGCGCTATTTGCATTTCGTCCATACAAGACGATAACGCCATACAAGGCGCTATTTGCATTTCGCCCATACAAGATTTATTCCGCCATACAAGGCGCTATTTGCATTTCGCCCATACAAGACGATTCCGCCATACAAGGTATCATTTGCATTTCGTCTACATTAGACGATAACGCCATACAAGGCGTCATTTGCATTTCGTCCATACATTTATAACGCCATACAAGGCGCCATTTGCATTTCGCCCATAAGCATTTATAACGCCCATACAAGGCGCCATTTGCATTTCGCCCATATAAGACGATAACGCCATACAAGGCGCCATTTGCATTTCGTCCATACAAGACTATTCCGCCATACAAGGCGCTATTTGCATTTCGCCCATACAAGACGATTTCGCCATACATGCCGCCATTTGCATTTCGCCCATACAAGATTTATCTCCGCCATACAAGGCGCTATTTGTATTTTACATATACAAGACGATTCCGCCATACAAGGCGCTATTTGCATTTCGTTTATATAGACGATAACGCCATACAAGGCGCCATTTGCATTTCGTCCATACAAGACGACAACGCCATACAAGGCGCCATTTGCATTTCATCCATACAAGACGATAACGCCATACAAGGCGCTATTTGCATTTCGCCCATATAAGACGATAACGCCATACAAGGCGCTATTTGCATTTCGTCCATACAAGACGATTCCGCCATACAGGCGCTATTTGCATTTCGCCCATACAAGATTTACAACCAGATAAGGAGTCATTTGCATTTTTCGCCCATATACATTTATCTCCCATACAGGCGCTATTTGCATTTCGCCCATACATTTATAACGCCATACAAGGCGCTATTTGCATTTCGCCCATACAGCACGATAACGCCATACAAGGCTATTTGCATTTCGTCCATATACATTTATTCCGCCATACAAGGCGCCATTTGCATTTCGCCCATACATTTATAACGCCATACAAGGCGCTATTTGCATTTCGCCCATACAAGACGACAACGCCTACAAGGCGCGCTATTTGCATTGGTCTATACAACGATTTATCCGCCATACAAGGCGCTATTTGCATTTCGCCCATACAAGACGATAACGCCATACAAGGCGCTACTTGCATTTCGCCCATACAAGACGATTCCGCCCATACAAGGCCATTTGCATTTCGCCCATACAAGACGATAACGCCATACAAGACGCCATTTGCATTTCGTCTATACACTATTCCGCCCATACAAGGCGCTATTTGCATTTCGTCCATACAAGACGATAACACCTATAAGGCGCTATTTGCATTTCATCCATACAAGACGATAACGCCATACAGGCGCGCTATTTGCATTTCGCCCATACAAGACGATTCCGCCATACAAGGCGCTATTTGCATTTCGCCCATATACATTTATTCCGCCATACAAGGTATCATTTGCATTTCGCCCATACAAGACGATTCCGCCATACAAGGCGCCATTTGCATTTTCGCCCATACAAGACGATAACGCCCATACAAGGCGCTATTTGCATTTCGCCCATACAAGACGATAACACCCATACAAGGCGCTATTTGCATTTCGCCCATACAAGACGATTCCGCCATACTGTCACACTCAAAATCGCCCGTGATCGTGCCTTACCGCACTTAATGATACATACATCGTAGAAAATCAGCGAATATAAAACATGAGTCATTAAACAAGAGATATAATAAATAAACAAAGCAACCAAAATAGCTTGCCTTCAAGATAATCATAAAACTAGCTTTAATCCTTTTACAACCCCGCCACAACAAGATTATGCACTTAAGATTTACAACGACTATGACGGATGGCCCCGCCATACCCCGAATGTACAAGAACCTACAACTCAGTGGAACACATACCAAAAGATAAGCCTCCGAGAAACGAGCTTCCTAACGCTACCAACGGTGATCCTATGAGCGAGGATCCACGACCGACGCACTTACTCGCAGATGAACGCAGCCTCCGGGCGAGGTCGCATAACAGTACTAAGTACGTGAAACTGCATAATGTCAGAAATGAAGTCATAATACTATTCAAAGGTGAGACATGTATGATAGCCAAACTACAAAGACACCACATATAACAGCTTATATCAAGTCGTGGTCTCACGCCCACAACATCAATCATGCCCGTGGAATACCTTCCTCACCGCTTAAATGATGATATGATAACAACAAGACAAAGAATCCAAATGGAAGCATACCCGCGCGCTACGATCGTGTCGTGATGTCCAAAGGGAAACAATAAGACAACATTCCAAACGGACGATACCCGCGCGCTTACGATCGCGGTCGCATGTCCAAAGGGAAACAATAGGACAACATTCCAAACGGACGATACCCGCAGCGCCACGATCGTGTCGTGATGTCCAAAAGGAAATCACAAGGCGATAATCAAATGGAAACATACCCGCGCGCTACGCATCGTGGTCAAGATATCCAAAGCGACAACCACAAGACCTTAACTAAAATGAAGCATACCCGCGCGCCACGATCGCGGTCGCATGTCCAAAACGACATTAACAACAATAATACTATCAACAGAACGCATCTGCGGAATTTCTCCGCCACCGCCGACGCCCAAGTAAGTTCTCAACTACCAACCGACTTTATCGAGACGCGTAACACAGAAACACAACGCTTGTACAATAAGGCTATCATAACAAGCAAAGCCAAGTTTCACAACAACAACCATAGTCAAGTTTCACACAACTCAAAGTACTTTCATTTTATGCCAAAGTCCGGTTTTTAACCCCAAAGTACTACATACGTTAAGTTCTTTAAAAGAGATCCATTACTTTTATAAAAGTCACCCGATAATTCGTAGTATTAGAATGACCAACCCATCTTCCTTTTCAAAATCAAGTAACAACATTCTTTCCTAAGTTCCAGCTTTGCCTAGTTTCAATTACTCAAGCTTCTCATTTTCAAATGGTTTCATAGTTCCCAAACTTAATCACTTGATTCCTTTTAGAACAATCGAGTAATATATGTCATATATGCGAGTAGTTTATTCTTGTTTATTACGATCTTATTACAAAGAACATGATCTAGAAAATGTAATATCATTTTGTCTCATCTTAGCTTCTATGCAGATTGAGGTTCCTACCGGTTTTAATACAACACATCATTATTCAATACATTTTCCTTTATTAACGCCGCAGGTCCTGTCGATACACATTCTGATTCCCAAATCAAGAAACATTTTCCCTTTAAAACCAAGTACTCATTACTCACGAATGAGGTTTCACACAACATCCACATTAAAACAAATAAGTTAAGTCTCTTATCTTATAAGATCAAGTCTCTAACTTCTAACATCAAGAAACCATTTTCACTACATAAGGTCGTTATAACTAACTTCCCATAAAGCTATTATAACACCCTATGTTTTAAACCAACCAAATCACTTAGCACATGTACGCCTACCGTACTACATAGTTCACAACAATCATGCTAGGAAAGATAGAAGAGGTTCACATACCGCGACGATTTATCGACAATAAGCAAAATGCTCCAAGTACTACAACCTTGCTAGCCCTTTCCACTCCTCGAGTGAATACGCTACTCTTAGTACTTTCACCTAAAAGGCCACAACTTCTATTAACCTCAAACACAAGGTTCCATTTCTCTACGTAAAATTCGCAAAGACTCTCCCCGCAACAACGTAAATCTCCTCCTCTATCGAGGCCGCTACCTAGCCAACTGCGTGGGTTTATATGCCTAATCGACGTACAATTCTACTCGCAATACTACACAAGTCTATCGCAATACAATTCTATGTAAATACAAATACTTCTTCTTTATTAACCTTCTATGTGATTACTGCTCAATTCTTCATTCTTCAGCTTAAGTCAAAAGACATTGCCACAATACTAAGTTCGCTTCTATATATAGTATACAACAACTATATATATTCAACACATATGTAATTTCCAATTACAATAGGGACAAGATATTTACCTCGATAAGCCCAAAATTATCCGAGTTTAATGTCGCTTCCCGAGCAAGGTTTAGCTCCTACTCCGAGTGCTCCAACCGCCTCCAAACAACCCTTAGAAGTTCTAACCAACTTCTTAAGTACTTCAAACAACAAATGAAGATTTCTTAGGTTTCATTGAGACTAAAAGGACAAAAGGTAGTATTTCCGGTTCTACGATAGAGGTATCTTTGGAATACTACAAGGTACAAGGCTAAGGTATTTTGGGCATTATAACGATACTTGGGGGAGTATTTCTATACCACAACAAGTGGTATTATGCGAAACAACTAGCAGTGGGTACCCCACTAGACACCACAAGATGTGGGTTTCTACAAAGTGGCCTCGACATGAGGGGAACTCTCTCAAGGCCTCACAGTGTGGCGGGAGTTGGACGAGAGCCAACAAGAGGAGGAGAGGCTTTCAAGACTTAGACAGCGAGGAGCGAATGAATAAGTCTTCACAAGTGGAGGGTATTTATAGCAAAGCCAAAGGCCAACCAATGGCCAAGATCTAGCCAAGTGCTACACAAGTGTAAGGCCAAGATCAAGCCAAGTGCTCCCTAGACCCTACTCCTTAAAACCTCACAAATATCTACACAAATATCTTGCCCAACCCTATCTCCCAATCGTCCCACGCGCCCACCTTGCCCACCAACGAGGTGCTGCGCCGCCTCTCGCTGGTCCAAATGTTCCGCCGCCGAAAAATCCGCAAAAATACAAAACGACATAGCCGGAATTTTCCTTCGCAGCTACGCGAAAACGCTTCGCCAAAAACGACTCCAACCGTGTCGCGCACAAAGGTAAAATCGCCAGTGCCACACGGGGTGACACGGTCGCCTCGATTCGCCTGTAATATTTCGCCTTCCGAAATATCCAAAATACCTAAATCTCAAAACAAAGCGCTCTACAAAATCAGAATTTCTCCCGTGGCCCCACGTGACCATTTCCAAAATAAAATTCCATAATTTCTAATATTCCAGAAGTCCGAATACCAAACTGGGAATCCACCCCATTAACGAACCTTTTTCCTTCACAAAACCGAAACTTTTCCGTGGAAAATCACCCTTTCTTCCTTTCCCATCTTTCTGTCAGATTCTCGCACGCACGCCCTCGCATACATACCCCGAACTACGGTATAACATTCTCCTCCTTAGAAACATTCATCCCGAATGTTCCTTCTCAAGACGGATATCGGGAAGCTCTTGCAACAAAATTGCCCACGCCACATCTTCGCCACGAAATAACACACGCTCTCCTCCTTCCTTACTCGTCGTGCCCTTCTCGAACACTTGAACTCTTCTAGTATACGCATTCACACTTCACCATCGCCTCAGCCTCCCAAAACCTCGAGTCACCACCTCCAAACTTGGTCATCTTACTAGCCGTAATATCCCCTAAGGCCATTCCCAGATTCACGAACGATTCGGGTCGAACACATCCACAAACTCATACGATGGTCATACAAACTGGGCCTAGCATCCTCGTGACTTACCACCGTGACCACCCATAATCGACCCACCCCAAACCGGTTACGTTGACCCGCAAATGGTCCTCAACCCGACTTCAACCGCGCTAAACTCTTGTTCCCGATCCTAACAATCTTATTAATTCACATCACGAAGCTACCACTTCCATCTCACACTACCCACTGACTCATCACACGATAAATCCTACGATACTACTCACCCTTATAAAGGTCAAACATAAAACGAATCTTATACTCAAGACGACCTTACCTCTAAGGTCTCAGTCGTGAAATAGTCTAAGGTTCACACTTACCATGCCCCCATACGTAACCTTCCAACTAACCATGTATTCTAACTCACACATATCACAATTCTATCCGCATAGCACACAATAACGAGATCATCATAACAAGCATACCAAAACTCTGAGGGTTAAGGATATACTGGGGCTACCGCCCACTCTAATCATAGGCTCCGCAGGCGATAGTCAGAGGCGTGATGAACCACCACAAATCTCGGGCGTCGAGTCGTAACATCCGCACTTCCTTGGCCTGACAGCCTCGCAAATGGCCTCGCTGGCCGCATGCAAAACAAACTCCCAATCTAGCACGACACTCTCCAAAATGGAGTCTACTACAACGGTCACAACGAGGTAGGGTGGCTTCACCGTTAACACCCCGCTTCTCCCGAAATCAACCTCGAGCCCCGACCAGATCTCAAGACGCGGAGGACCACTCAGACCGCGGGGTATATAACTAGCTCGGGCCACGAGGCGGTCCGCCAAAGTCACCAAAGGACCCCGCCCCGCCCTCTTCTCGCCGATCCGTGTCATTCCTTCGACCCTCCGTGCCTCACATCCTAGCGCATGAGCTCGCATGCTGGCAATGTCCATGCCCTACCAAGAGAAACACCCGCACAAGACTCAAATATAATCATCTAGCCCGTGACGTAGCGATGCACCCTATCCTCCATATTCGCAACTAGCGCAGTACATATCGAGCCAAAGAATCGAACTCGACATTGTACTCCCGACAAGGCGCTCTCTCGCCTCAAGAATAAAAATCGTTTACCCGCGCCCTCCTCATCCGCGAGGCAAGGCGCGAGGAAAGCCCCAAAACTCATCCCATATCACTGAGGCGCATGCTCTCCCGAAAGCTCCTATGAATCAAACTAATCGATCGCAGATCACGCAGCTGACGCGAACCAAAGGTCACAGACTCGGTCTCTCAAGCTCGATCACCCGCATGATCCGTCATTGTGAATCGCCGGATGAACTCCTCGCGATCATCCTCGTGCCTCGACCAGAAACTCGCGGCTACAACTCGTAAAGTCCCGTGAGCCTCAAACTATCTCGCCTGGGTGAACCATCGTGCATCGAATCGAATCGCCGTGATCCAAATTTATCTCATATCCGCCACGACTCGCCAATAATCGCCATCTCTCGCGACTCCATCTCCCCGCCTGCATCGTGGACCTGAGGCTCAGTATCAGAGTCTCAGCAGCCCATCGCCGCGCTTTAAACTCGCTGTGCCGGGCGGCGCTAAACTCGCCGTCAAGGCACTGCTCGTATCGACCGCTCGCGCGCTCGAACTCCTCTCAGATCTCACTAGCAGCCTCCTCGCCGCTTTGCCCTTCGGGCTCGTTGCCTTGCGCGAGGCATAATCGTAAAACGAGATACGCCGTAGGGTCCAACTCACAACATGCCTCTAAGGCACGATCTCGTAATGAGAAGAAATGGAAACTAATCCTAAATGTCTTATAGCCTCTCGACATAGGATGCACAACACACCGATAATCAAGACTCTACTAGACACGGTCCTCAGACACTTTCCGAGGACTAATCGCCTCGATACCACTATGTCACACCCTCAAAACGGCCCGTGATCGTGCCTTACCCCGGCAATTCTAGCGATACATACATCGTAGAAAATCAGCGAACATAAAACATGAGTCATTAAACAAGAGATATAATAAATAAATAAAGCAACCAAAACAAAGCTTGCCTTCAGATAATCATAAAACCCGAACAGCTTTAATCCTTTTACAACCCCGCCCACAACAAAGATTTATGCACTCTAAGATTTACAACGACTATGACGGACAGTGGCCCCGCCATACCCGAATGTTGTCACACCCCAAATCCGCCCGCGGATCGTGCCTTACCCCGCACCCTAGTGATCCAACATCGAGAAAACCAAATGAAATAAAAACTTTAAACATGAAATGAGAGACATACTAAATAAACAGCAACCAAACAGCTTGCCTTCAGATATATATATATAAAAGCCCGAACAGCTTATCCTTTACAAACCCCGCCACAACAAAGGCATGCACTTAAGATTTATATAACAACTATGACGGACAGTGGCCCCGCCATACCCCCGAATGTACAAGAACCCACGACTCAGTGGAAACATACCAAAAGATAAGCCTCCGAGAAACGGAGCTTCCTAATACGCCGAACGGTGATCCTAAGAGCTGGATCAACGATCGACGTACTCTACCGCTGCAGATGAACGCACTTCAAGGAGGTCGCATAACAGTACTAAGTATGCGAATCAGAAATATCAGAATGAAATCATAATAGCCTATAAAACAGAGACATGATGATAACCAAAATACAAGACGCAACATAAAAGTTAGCCAAGTCGTGGACTCACGCCTCAAAGTCACCACTAAATATAACCACGGACTCACGCCACAACATCCATCATGTTCGCATCACGGCCGCATGCCCTAATACAAAGACGGTAGACATGTCCATGATGCAACACACGACAAGGCCGCACGCCACATGCCCTAATACAAAGACGGCAGACATGCCCATGTAACTCAACAACAATATATCATGGTCAACCCCGCCGCACGCCACATGCCCCTAATACAAAGATCGCAGACACGCCCATGGAACAAGAATAACCATATATCGGTAATCAACCCGCCGCATGGCCACATGCCCCTAATACAAAGATCGGTGTAGACATGTCCATGTAACCACAATAACAATATATCACGCAACTGTGCTATCACAAGCAAGCTCAAGCAAATTACCATACTTCTAAACTTTCATAAAAGATCCATTCTTTCTCAATGAGTCACTGACATCAACACTTGCACAACAAATGCTATCTCAACAAGCATAGGCGTAGCTACACAACAAAGAAGCATAGGCAAGTTACACAACAACAAGCATAGGCAAGTTACACAACAACAAGCGAGGCAAGTTACACAACAACAAGCGAGGCAAGTTATACACAACTCAAGGTACTTCCATTTTATATCATAGTCCGGTTTTAACCCTAAGTACTATGTACGTTAAGTCCTTTTAAAAGAGATACATTCCTTTATAAAAGTCACCCGACAACCCGTAGTATAAAACTAGAGTGATTCACATTATTAAGTAAACTGTAACACTTTCCTTTTAAAAATCAAGTAACAACATTCTTTTCCTAAGTTCCACTTTGCCTACTTTCAATTACTCAAGTCTCTTGCTTTAGAAAGGTTTCATAGTTCATAGTTTTAATCCCTTAAAACATATGCCTAACATGTGAGTAGTTTATTCTGTTTATAACAATCTTATTACAGAAACATGATCTAGAAAATGTAATATCATTTTGTCTCATCTTAGTTTCTATGCAGATGGAGGTTTCTACCGGTTTTTAATAATACAATTCATTAGTCAATACATTTTCCGTTATTAACGCCGCAGTTGGTTTGTCGATACACATTCTCGATTTCAAATCAAGAAATATTCTTAAGCCGCTATACCTAACTTCCCACAAAGCTAGTATAACTCTTAAGTTTTTCAAAACCCAAATATTACTCCTCTTTCAAAACGATTCACAAATCTTTGAAATACATCAAGTTCTTCATTAACACATAACAAGCCGCTTATAATTAAATCGCTTACCTTCAAAACCACAACCCATTTTCTTACCTACATAAAGTCATATAACCAACTTCCCATAAAGCCGTTATAACACTTTATGTTTTAAAACAATCAAACATAGTTAACACACGACGCTCACCGCATTACATAGTTCACACATATCACGCTAGAAGAGATAGGAAGAGGTTCACATACCGCGACGAGTACCGACTAATAGCAAAACGCCCAAACAAATGGCTACTCCTTAAGCCAAGTAACTCGCGCCACACGTAGTACTTCAACCTATAAGGCCACAAGCGCGCTTATTAACATCGCAGTAACTTTCTACGTAAAAATTCGCAAAGACTCTCGCCACAACAGAAATCTCCTCCTTTATCGAGGCCGCTATCAAGCCAACCGGGGGTTAACACATCTAACCTGACGAGTACATTTCTACAACACAAGAATGCTACACAAGTCTATCAGAATACACCCCATGTAATTACAAGCTCACTTCATTTAATTCTTCAGCTTAAGTCAAAAGACATTGCCACAATACTAAGTATAGTTCTATATATAGTATACTTCAACTATATATTCTAACAACATGTAATTTCCAATTACAAATGTATGACAAGAGTAATTACCTCGATAAGCCCAAAATTATCCAAGTTTAATGTCATACTGAGCAAGGTTTAGCTCCTACTCCGAGTGCTCCAAACCGCTCCAAACAACCCTTAGAAGTTCTACTAACTTCTACTAAACACTTCAACCGACTATGAAGGTTTTTCTTTAGTGGTTTCGCTTTTAAGACCGAGGGAAAGTATAATGGTATTTTTCCTGCTTTTTGTATAAGTATAACTCGAATACTACAAGGTATTTGGGCTAAGGTATTTGACATAATAACAATACTTTGGAGAGTATTTCTATACCACAAAAGTGGGTATTTATACGAGACAACTAGGCTAGTGGGTAGAACTCTACCAACAAGGCCTTCACAATGAGGGGCTCTCGCCAAGGGGGAAGAGGAGGCTGTGACGAGAACACCACAAGAGAGTGAGGAGAATTTAACACTTAGAAATATTTTTGTGATGAAGAAAGTCTTCAAAGAGGGGGTATTTATAGTACAAGCCAAGGCCAACCAATGGCCAAGATCGAGCCAAGTGTGGTGCAAGTGTAGGCCAAGATTTACCACACACAAATATCCTACCAACTCCCTTGACCAAACAAGCACAAAAACGCAAGCTTAGCCATTTGGTCAGTCTAACCTCTTCCAATGCGAGGGTGACACATGTCACCCTCCCGCTGGTCCAAAATGTTTCGCCTCTCTAAAAATCCGCAAAAATTAAATATGACATAGCCGAATTTTCCCAACAAAAGTCAGAAACCGCTTTCGCCGAAAAACGACTCTAATCGGGTGTCAGAGCAAAATTAATTCGCCAAGCCACTTTGTAGTTCGAAATTTCTACGCACGCCCCCACGCATATACCGGAAATACGGTATAACATTCTCCTCCTTAGAAACATTCGCCCCAATGTTCCTTCTAAGGCTCAAACAACGCGCCAAGATAGTCTTTACTACTATACTTACGAGAACAAACCTGCCACATCTGGCCACAGAAACACCCACTCAAAAATACTTACATCCAAGTCCACGAGGAAACACCTCTAACATCACCGCAACCACCTCTCTCCGGGGTCCTACAATATACTTCCTTCGCACCTTCTCTTTACAAAAGAAATGATACCACTTTTTCATAATGTCGCACACAGCCCAGCGACCCAACAAAAGGTACCACATTTGTCACTTTGCCTGAGGCATTAACCTTCTCAGGCGATCTAACAAAGTGTACCGGCCGCTTATGATCCTCGAGGCCGCAGACACTCGAATCCTTACCACATTTCCGAGCATCGCTCAGCTTTCCAAAACTCGGTACACCCTATCCACAAATACCGGAACAAGCTCAACTAACTATCCAACTTTGCCAACATCGAACCAATCGACCAAGAACTTACACTTCCGCCCCTACAAGGCTTCACAAGACGACATCCGAACACCGAAATGGTAGCTAAAACACTTTCCAAAGGAGACAACGATCTCACAAATACCCCGACATCAAAACATCGCCCGAGGGCAATACGATACGTAGACTCACCCGAAGTTCCCAACTCGCTCGTAAAATTCTTAGAAAACGAAAATAGCCACCACCGGCTTCACCGTCATTATAAGGCGGGTAGGCACCCTGCAGCCTTACAACCTCTCGATAACACCAACACCGCCGAGGAACGACTTAACCAAGAACACGATAGTCGCTCTCATCGCCCGACCACCGTCGAACGCATCCACGAACTCGCACGATGGTCATCTAAACTGGGCCTAGCACCCTCGCGGACTTACCACCAAGCGACCACCTGTAGCCGACCCACCTCATTCCGCCACGGTTGACACGCAACACGCCTCAACCCGACCTCCATCACGCCAACTCTCTAGTTCTCGATCCGAACAATCTTACTTATTCAAGTCATGAAAGCTACCACTTCCATCTCACATTACCTGGACCGATCACACAAATATATACCCCACGCACACTACGCACTCGATAAAGGTCAAACATAAAATAGATCTTTACTCAAGACGACCTCACTTGTAAGTGTCTCAATCGTGACATAGTCTAGTGGTTCACACTTACCATGACCCCATACTTAACCTCCCAACTAACCATGTTTTCTAACTCACAATTTACACAACGCTATTCGCACATAGCACATAATAATGAGATCATCATAACAAAGATACCAAGACTCTAGAGGGTTATGATATACCGGTTACCGCCCACTCTAATCATAGCCTCACTCGCAGGCGCATAATCGTAGGGCGCGGCGAACCACCATCGATCCCGGCCGAGTCGTACGCTCAACCTCTCCTATAAGCACGCCTCTCTTCATACGGCCCCGACGGCCGCAGAATAACAAGCTCCTCGTACTACGACACTCCCGGAATGCGGCTACTACATCGACCACACCGAGGTGGTGATCGATTCGCCAACACCCCTACTCCCGAACATTCAAACTCGGGAGCCCCGACCGCCCCGATCTCCCAAAGGTCCCGGCGTCGCGAGACCACTGAAATGGCGAGGCGCATAACTAGTTCACGCCGAGGCGGTCCGCTCGAAATCACCAAAGGACCTCGCTGCTCGCCCTCTTACGCCGACCTCGTCATTCCGCCGATTTCTCCGCCTCACCCCAAGCGCATAAGCTCGCACGCGGCAATGTCCATGCCCTACCAAGAGATACACCAACAACTCTCTCGCTAGGTAATCATCGAGCTCAGAACATATCGTGCACTCGCCCTCCATACTAGCTACTAATGCGGGACATACCAAGCTAATGAGTCGAACTCACATCAGACTTCCGAACCGCACGCCTGCTCGCCGCAACACCAAAAATCTTACCGAGCCTCCTTATCCGCGAGGCAAGAAGTGTGCAAGAAAAGCCTTGAGAACTCGGCCCCACAAGGCCGGCAGCATTCTCTCCCGACAGCTCCCACGATCAAAACCACGATCGCGTATCACGCACCGACGCGAACTTAGACCACCGACTGGTCTCCGATGCCTGATCACCTCACGATCCACAGAATCGCCGGATGAACTTCGCGATCATCCTCGTGCCTCGACCAGTAAAACTCGCGCTACAACTCGTAAAATCTCGTAGCCTCAAACTATTCGCTTGACGCACCACCGTGCCGCTGAACTCGAATCGCCGCATTCACTGCTCATATCCGCCACGATCTCGCCGCATGGGCCATCTCTGTACTTCAACCCTCCGCCTCTGTGCCGCGGACCGAGGCTCAGTATCGTAGTCTCAGCAGCCATCGCCGCCGCCTAAACTCACTGGCCGGGCGCCGCAAAACTCGACGCTCAAACACTACTCGTGCATCGACCGCTCGCGCTGCATTCTCAACCACACTAGCATCTCCTCGGCACTTTGCCCTTCTCGCCCGCCGCTTTGCGCGAGGCATAATCAGAAAACGAAATACGCCGTAGGGTCCAACTTACAACACGCCTCTAAGGCACGATCTCGTAACGAGAAGAATGGAAACTAATCCTAAATGTCTCGCAATTCCTCCGACATTATGTGGTGCACAACACACCGATAATCAAGACTTACTAGACACGGTTCAGACACCTTCCGAGGATTAATCGCTCGATACCACTTTGTCACACCCCAAATCCGCCCGCGGATCGTGCCTTACCCCGGCACCCTAGTGATCCAACATCGAGAAAACCAATGAAATAAAAACTTTAAACACGAAATGAGACATACTAAATAAACAGCAACCAAACAATGCTTTCAAGATATATATATATAAAAGCCCTAACAGCTTATCCTTTTACAAACCCCGCCCACAACAAAGGCATGCACTTAAGATTTATATAACAACTATGACGGACAGTGGCCCCGCCATACCCTCGAATGTACAAGAACCTACGACTCAGTGGAAACATACCAAAAGATAAGCCTCCGAGAAACGAGCTTCCCAATACGCCGAACGGTGATCCTAAGAGCGGATCAACGATCGATGTACTTACCATGCAGATGAACGCAGCTTCAAGGAGGTCAAGACAACAGTACCAAGTATGCGAATCAGAAATATCAGAATGAAATCATAATAGCCTATAAAACAGAGACATGATGATAACCAAAATACAAGACGCAACATAAAAGTTAGCCAAGTCGTGACTCACGCCTCAAAGTCACCACTAAATATAACCACGGACTCACGCCACAACATCCATCATGTTCGCATCACGCCGCATGCCCCTAATACAAGATCGGTAGACATGTCCATGATGCAACAATAACGACAAGGCCGCACGGCCACATGCCCCTGAATACAAAGATCGCAGATACGCCCATGTAACCTCAACAACAATATATCGGTGGTCAACCCCGCCGCACGCCACATGCCCCTAATACAAAGACGGCAGACACGCCCATGGAACAAGAATAACCATATATCGTAATCAACCCGCCGCATGGCCACATGCCCCTAATACAAAGATGTGTAGACATGTCCATGTAACCACAATAACAATATATCACGCAACCAGCTATCACAAGCAAGCTCAAGCAAATTACCATACTTCTAAACTTTCATAAAAAGATCCATTCTTTCTCAAGCGAGTCACCGACATCAACACTTGCACAACAAATGCTATCTCAACAAGCATAGGCGAGCTACACAACAAAGAAGCATAGGCAAGTTACACAACAACAAGCATAGGCAAGTTACACAACAACAAGCGAGGCAAGTTACACAACAACAAGCGAGGCAAGTTATACACAACTCAAGGTACTTCCATTTTATATCATAGTCCGGTTTTAACCCTAAGTACTATGTACGTTAAGTCCTTTTAAAAGAGATACATTCCTTTATAAAAGTCACCCGATACCCGTAGTATAAAACTAGAGTGATTCACATTATTAAGTAAACCGTAACACTTTCCTTTAAAAATCAAGTAACAACATTCTTTTCCTAAGTTCCGCTTTGCCTACTTTCAATTACTCAAGTCTCGCTTTAGAAAGGTTTCATAGTTCATAGTTTTAATCCCTTAAAACATATGCCTAACATGCGAGTAGTTTATTCTTGTTTATAACAATCTTATTACAAAGAAATGATCTAGAAAATGTAATATCATTTTGTCTCATCTTAGTTTCTATGCAGACGGAGGTTTCTACCGGTTTTTAATAATACAATTCATTAGTCAATACATTTTCCGTTATTAACGCCGCAGTTGGTTTGTCGATACACATTCCGATTTCCAAATCAAGAAAATATTCTTAAGCCGCTATACCTAACTTCCCACAAAGCTAGTATAACTCTTAAGTTTTTCAAAACCCAAATATTACTCCTCTTCAAAACGATTCACAAATCTTTTGAAATACATCAAGTTCTTCATTAACACATAACAAGCCGCTTATAATTAAATCGCCACCTTCAAAACCACAACCCATTTTTCTTACCTACATAAAGTCGTTATAACCAACTTCCCATAAAGCCGTTATAACACTTTATGTTTTAAAACAATCAAACATAGTTAACACACGCACGCTCACCGCATTACATAGTTCACACATATCACGCTGTAAGAGATAGGAAGAGGTTCACATACCTCGCGACGAGTACCGACTAATAGCAAAACGCCCAAACAAATGGCTACTCCTTGCCAAGTAACTCGCGCCACACGTAGTACTTCAACCTATAAGGCCACAAGGCGCTTATTAACATCGCAGTAACTTTCTACGTAAAATTCGCAAAGACTTCTCCGCCACAACAGAAATCTCCTCCTTATCGAGGCCGCCATCAAGCCAACCGGGTTAACACATCTAACCTGACGAGTGCATTTCTACAACACAAGAATGCTACACAAGTTCATCAGAATACACCCTATGTAATTACAGCCTGGGCATTTAATTCTTCAGCTTAAGTCAAAAGACATTGCCACAATACTAAGTATAGTTCTATATATAGTATACTTCAACTATATATTCTAACAACATGTAATTTCCAATTACAAATGTATGACAAGAGTAATTACCTCGATAAGCCCAAAATTATCCAAGTTTAATGTCACACCGAGCAAGGTTTAGCTCCTACTCCGAGTGCTCCAAACCGCCTCCAAACAACCCTTAGAAGTTCTACTCAACTTCTACTAAACACTTCAACCGACTATGAAGGTTTTTCTTGTGGTTTCGCTTTAAGACCGAGGAAAGTATAATGGTATTTTTCCTGCTTTTTGTATAAGTATAACTCGAATACTACAAGGTATTTGGGCCAAGGTATTTGGACATAATAACAATACTTTGGAGAGTATTTCTATACCACAAAAGTGGGTATTTATACGAGACAACTAGGCAGTGGGTAGAACTCTACCAACAAGGCCTTCACATGTGGGAGGGCTCTCGCCAAGGGGGAAGAGGAGGCTGTGACGAGAACACCACAAGAGAGTGAGGAGAATTTAACACTTAGAAATATTTTTGGACGAAGAAAGTCTTCAAAGAGTGGTATTTATAAGACAAGCCAAGGCCAACCAACGGCCAAGATCGAGCTGCAAGTGGTGCAAGTGTAGGCCAAGATTTACCACACACAAATATCCTACCAACTCCCTTGACCAAACAAGCACAAAAACGCAAGCTTAGCCATTTGGCCGTCTAACCTTCTTCCAATGCGAGTGACACATGCCACCCTCCCGCTGGTCCAAAATGTTTCGCCTCTAAAAATCCGCAAAAATTAAATATGACATAGCCGAATTTTCCCAACAAAAGTCAGAAACCGCTTTCCGAAAAACGACTTAATCAAAGTGTCGAGCAAAATTAATTCGGCCAAGCCACTTTGTAGTTCGAAAATTTCTACGTACGTCCCCACGTACATACTCTGGAAATACGGGGTATAACAAATGTACAAGAACCTACAACTCAGGGAACACATACCAAAAGATAAGCCTCCGGAGAAACGGAGCTTCCCAATGCGCTGAACGGTGATCCTATGAGCGAGGATCCACGACCGACGACTTCTACCGCAGATTTAACGCACTTCAAGGAGGTCAAGACAACAGTACCAAGTATGTGAAATCGCATAATGTCAGAATGAAGTCATAATACTATTCAAAGGTGAGACATGATGATAGCCAAACTACAAAGACACCACATATAATAGCTTATATCAAGTCGTGGTCTCACGCCTACAACATCAATCATGCCTGAATACCTTCCTCATCACGGCAATGATGATATGATAACAACAAGACAAAGAATCCAAATGGAAGCATACCCGCGCGCTACGATCGTGGTCGCATGTCCAAAGGGAAACAATAAGACAACATTCCAAATGGACGATACCCGCAGCGCTACGATCGCGGTCGCATGTCCAAAGGGAAACAATAGACAAAGATTCCAAATGGACGATACCCGCAGCGCCACGATCGCGGTCGCATGTCCAAAAGGAAATCACAAGGCGCGATAATCAAATGGAAACATACCCGCAGCGCCACGATCGTGTCAGATATCCAAAGCGATTAACCACAAGACCTTAACCAAAATGGAAGCATACCCGCGCCACGATCGTGGTCGATGTCCAAAACGACAACAATAATACTATCAACAGAACGCATTCGCGGAATTTCTCCACACCGCAAGACGCCCAAGTAAGTTCTCAACTACCAACCGAATTTATCGAGACGCGTAACACTAAAACACAACGCTTGTACAATAAGGCTATCATCACAAGATAGGCAAGTTTCACAACAACAAGCATAGGCAAGTTTCACACAACTCAAAGTACTTTCATTTTACGCCAAAGTCCGGTTTTTAACCCCAAAGTACTACATACGTTAAGTTCTTTTAAAAGAGATCCATTACTTTTATAAAAGTCACCCGATACCCGTAGTATTAGAATGACCAACCCATCTTCCTTTTCAAAATCAAGTAACAACATTCTTTCCTAAGTTCCAGCTTTGCCTAGTTTCAATTACTCAAGCTTCTCATTTTCAAATGGTTTCATAGTTCCCAAACTTAATCACTGATTCCTTTTAGAACAATCGAGTAACATATGTCATATATGTAGTAGTTTATTCTTGTTTATAACGATCTTATTACAAAGAATCATGATCTAGAAAATGTAATATCATTTTGTCTCATCTTAGCTTCTACGCAGATTGAGGTTCCTACCGTTTTAATACAACACATCATTATTCAATACATTTTCCTTTATTAACGCCGCAGTTGGTCCTGTCGATACACATTCGATTCCCAAATCAAGAAACATTTTCCCTTTAAAACCAAGTACTCATTACTCACGAACGAGGTTTCACACAACATCCACATTAAAACAAATAAGTTAAGTCTCTTATCTTATAAGATCAAGTCTCTTAACTTCTAACATCAAGAAACCATTTTCACTTACATAAGGTCGTTATAACTAACTTCCCATAAAGCTATTATAACACCCTATGTTTTAAACCAACCAAATCACTTAGCACATGACGCCTACCGTACTACATAGTTCACAACAATCATGCTAGGAAAGATAGGAAGAGGTTCACATACCTCGCGACGATTTATCGACAATAAGCAAAATGCTCCAAGTACTACAACCTTGCTAGCCCTTTCCACTCCTCGAGTGAATACGCCACTCTTAGTACTTTCACCTAAAAAGGCCACAACTTCTATTAACCTCAAAACACAAGGTTCCATTTCTCTACGTAAAATTCTAAGAAGACTCTCCCCGCAACAACAGAATCTCCTCCTCTATCGAGGCCGGCCACCTAGCCAACCAGGTGGTTTACACGCCTAACCTGACGTGTACAATTCTACTCAAGAATACTACACAAGTCTATCGCACATACCCTATGTAAATACATAGCTTCTTCTCTTTATTAACCTTCTATGTGATTACTGCTCAATTCTTCATTCTTCAGCTTAAGTCAAAAGACATTGCCACAATACTGTTCGTTCTATATATAGTATACAACAACTATATATATTCAACACATATGTAATTTCCAATTACAATAGTGGACAAGATATTTACCTCGATAAGCCCAAAATTATCCGAGTTTAACGTCGCCTCCCGAGCAAGGTTTAGCTCCTACTCCGAGTGCTCCAATCCGCTCCAAACAACCCTTAGAAGTTCTAACCAACTTCTTAAGTACTTCAAACAACAATGAAGATTTCCTTGTGGTTTCGCTTGAGACTAAAGGACAAAAGGTAGTATTTCCTGTTCTACGTGATGAGGTATCTTTGGAATACTACAAGGTACAAGGCTAAGGTATTTTGGGCATTATAACAATACTAGGAGTATTTCTATACCACAACAAGTGGGTATTATACGAAACAACTAGCAGTGGGTACCCCACTGGCCAGACACCACAAGATGTGGGGTTTCTACCAAAGGCCTCGACAAGTGAGGGAACTCTCGGCTCAAGGCCTCACAGCGTGGGGGGAGTTGGACGAGAGCCAACAAGAGGAGGAGAGGCTTTCAAGACTTAGACAAAGGAGGAGGAATGAATAAGTCTTCACAAGGAGTGGTATTTATAGCAAAGCCAAAGGCCAACCAACGGCCAAGATCTAGCCAAGTGCTACACAAGTTGTAAGGCCAAGATCAAGCCAAGTGCTCCTAGACCCTACTCCTTAAAACCTCACAAATATCTACACAAATATCTTGCCCAACCCTATCTCCCAATCGCCCCACGCGCGCCCACCTTGCCCACCAACGGAGGGTGCTACGCCGCCTCTCGCTGGTCCAAAATGTTCCGCCGCCGAAAAATCCGCAAAAATACAAAACGACATAGCCGAATTTTCCTTCGCAGTTACGCAAACGCTTCGCCGAAAACGACTCCAACCGGTGTCAGACAAAGGTAAAATCGCCAGCGCCACATTGGGGTGACACGTGTCGCCTCGATTCGCCGTAATATTTCGCCTTCCAAAATATCCAAAATACCGGAATCTCAAAACAAAGCTGTCCCACAAAATCAGAATTTCTCCCGTGGCCCCACGTGACCATTTCCAAAATAAAATTCCATAATTCTCTAATATTCCAGAAGTCCGAATACCAAACTGGGAATCCACCCCATTAACGAACCTTTTTCCTTCACAAAAACCGGAAACTTTTCCGTGGAAAAATCACCTCTTTCTTCCTTTCCCATCTTTCTGTCGTATTCTCGTACGTACGTCCTCGCATACATACCCTGGAACTACGGGGTATAACACATACAAGGCGTCATTTGCATTTCGTCCATACAAGACGATAACGCCCATACAAGGCGTCATTTGCATTTCGTCCATACAAGACGATAACGCCCATACAAGGCGTCATTTGCATTTCGTCCATATAAGACGATAACGCCCATACAAGGTGTCATTTGCATTTCGTCCATACAAGACGACAACGCCCATACAAGGCGTCATTTGCATTTCGTCCATACAAGACGATTCCGCCCATACAAGGTGTCACTTGCATTTCGTCCATACAAGACGATTCCGCCCATACAAGGCGTCATTTGCATTTCGTCCATACAAGCATTTATAACGCCCATACAAGGCTATTTGCATTTCGGCCCATACAAGACGACAACGCCATACAAGGCGCTATTTGCATTTCATCCATACAAGATGATAACGCCATACAAGGCGCTATTTGCATTTTCGTCCCATACACGATAACGCCCATACATGCTATTTGCATTTCGTCCATACAAGACGATTCGCCATACAAGGCGCTATTTGCATTTCGTCCATACAGCATTTACAACGCCATACAAGTAGTCATTTGTATTTCGTCCATACAAAGCATTTATTCCGCCATAAGGCGCTATTTGCATTTCGTCCATACAAGACGATAACGCCCATACAAGGCGCCATTTGCATTTCGTCCATACAAGCATAACGCCCATACAAGGCGCCATTTGCATTTCGCCCATACAAGCATTTATAACGCCCATACAAGGCGCTATTTGCATTTCGCCCATACAAGACGATAACGCCATACAAGGCCATTTGCATTTTCGCCCATACATTTATAACGCCTATATAAGGCTATTTGCATTTCCCATATAAGCATTTATAACGCCTATACAAGGCGCTATTTGCATTTCGCCCATACAAGACGATAACGCCCATACAAGTGTCATTTGCATTCGCCCATACAAGACGATTCCGCCCATACAAGGCGCTATTTGTATTTCGTCCATACAAGACGATAACGCCATACAAGGCTATTTGCATTTCTGGCTCCATATAGCATTTATTCCGCCCATACAAGTGCTATTTGCATTTTGGCCCATACAAGCATTTATAACGCCCATACAAGGCGCCATTTGTATTTCGTCCATACAAGACGATTCCGCCATACAAGGCTATTTGCATTTCGCCCATACAAGACGATAACGCCATACAAGGCGCTATTTGCATTTCGTCCATACAGCATTTATCTCGCCATAAGGCGCCATTTGTATTTCGTCCATATACATTTATAACGCCATACAAGGCGCCATTTGCATTTCGTCCATACAAGCATTTATAACGCCCATACAGGCGCCATTTGCATTTCGGCCCATACAAGACGATAACGCCATACAAGGCGCTATTTGCATTTCGCCCATACAGCATTTATTCCGCCCATACAAGGCGCCATTTGCATTTCGTCTATAGACGATTTAACGCCATACAAGCGCTATTTGCATTTCGCCCATATAAGCATTTATAACGCCATACAAGGCTATTTGCATTTCGCCCATACAAGACATTTAACGCCATACAAGGCGCTATTTGCATTTCGTCCATACAAGATTTAACGCCATACAAGGCGCTATTTGCATTTCGTCTATACAAGACGATAACGCCCATACAAGGCGCTATTTGCATTTCGCCCATACAAGACGATAACGCCATACAAGGCGCTATTTGTATTTCGCCCATACAAGATTTATAACGCCATACAAGGCATGCCATTTGCATTTCGCCCATATACATTTATAACGCCATACAAGGCGCTATTTGCATTTTTCGCCCATACAAGACGATAACGCCATACAAGGCGCCATTTGCATTTCGCCCATACAAGACGATTTCGCCATACAAGGCCATTTGCATTTCGCCCATACAAGCATTTACAACGCCATACAAGCGCGCCATTTGCATTTCGTCCATACAAGATTTATAACGCCATACAAGGCGCTATTTGCATTTCGCCCATACAAGACGATAACGCCATACAAGGCGCTATTTGCATTTCGTCCATTAATAAGACGATAACGCCATACAAGGCGCTATTTACATTTCGCCCATACAACATTTATAACGCCCATACAAGGCGCTATTTGCATTTCGCCCATACAAGACGATAACGCCATACAAGGCGCTATTTGTATTTCTGCCCATACAAGACGATAACGCCATACAAGGCGCTATTTGCATTGTCCATACAAGCATTTATCCGCCATACAAGGCTATTTGCATTTCGCCCATACAAGACGATAACGCCATACAAGGCGCCATTTGTATTTGGCCCATACAAGCATTTATTCCGCCCATACAAGGCGCTATTTGCATTTCGGCCCATACAAGCCGATAACGCCATACAAGACGCTATTTGCATTTCGTCCATACAAGACCATTCCGCCATACAAGGCGCCATTTGTATTTCGCCCATACAAGATTTATAACGCCGCATACAAGGCTATTTGCATTTCGCCCATACAAGACGATAACGCCATACAAGGCGCTATTTGCATTTCGTCCATACAAGACGATTCCGCCATACAAGGCGCCATTTGCATTTCGTCCATAAGCATTTATAACGCCATACAAGGCATCATTTGCATTTCGTCCATACAAGACGATAACGCCCATACAAAGGCTATTTGCATTTGGCCCATACAAGACGATAACGCCATACAAGGCGCCATTTGCATTTCGCCCATATTAGACGATAACGCCCATACAAGGCGCCATTTGCATTTCGGCCCATATAAGACGATAACGCCATACAAGGCGCCATTTGCATTTCGCCCATACAGCATTTATAACGCCCATACAAGGCGCTATTTGCATTTCGGCCCATACAAGATAACGCCATACAAGCCGCTATTTGCATTTCGCCCATACAAGACGATTCCGCCATACAAGGCGCCATTTGCATTTTGCCATACAGCATTTATAACGCCATACAAGGCGCTATTTGCATTACGCCTATATAGCATTTATAACGCCATACAAGGCTATTTGCATTTCGCCCATATAGCATTTACAACGCCCATACAAGGCGCTATTTGCATTTCATCCATATACAAGACAATAACGCCATACAAGGCGCCATTTGCATTTCGCCCATACAAGATTTATAACGCCATACAAGGCGCTATTTGCATTTCGCCCATACAAGACGATTCCGCCATACATATTTGCATTGCATTTATACGCCATACAAGACAGTGAGTCATTTGCATTTCGCCCATACAAGACGATTCCGCCATACAAGGCGCTATTTGCATTTCGCCCATACAAGACGATAACGCCATACAAGGCGCTATTTGCATTTCGCCCATACAAGACGATAACGCCATACAAGGCGCTATTTGCATTTCCCATACAGCATTTATTCCGCCATACAAGGCTATTTGTATTTCGTCCATACAAGATTTATAACGCCATACAAGGCGCTATTTGTATTTCGCCCATACAAGACGACAACGCCATAAGGCGCCATTTGCATTTCGTCCATACAAGCATTTATCTCCGCCATACAAGGCGCTATTTGCATTTCGCCCATACAAGACGATAACGCCATACAAGGCGCCACTTGCATTTCGCCCATACAAGACGATTCCGCCATAAGGCGCTATTTGCATTTGGCCCATACAAGCCGATAACGCCATACAAGACGCCATTTGCATTTCGTCCATATACAGCTATTCCGCCATACAGGCGCCATTTGTATTTCGCCCATACAAGACGATAACACCTATAAGGCGCGCCATTTGCATTTCGCCCATACAACGATAACGCCTATACAAGACGCATACAAGCGAGTCATTTGTATTTCGCCCATACAAGATTTATTCCGCCATACAGGCGCTATTTGCATTTCGCCCATACAAGACGATAACGCCATACAAGGCGCTATTTGCATTTCGCCCATACAAGCCGATAACGCTTCATACAAGACGCTATTTGCATTTTCGTCCATACAAGACTATTCCGCCCATACAAGGCGCTATTTGTATTTCGCCTATAAGACGATAACACCTATAAAGGCTATTTGCATTTCGTCTATACAAGACGCCATAAGGAGTCATTTGCATTTCGTCCATACAAGACATTTATCTCCGCCATACAAGGCGCTATTTGCATTTCGCCCATACAAGACGATAACGCTCATACAAGGCGCTATTTGCATTTCGCCCATAAGACGATAACGCCATACAAGGCGCTATTTGTATTTGGCCCATATACATTTATTCCGCCTATACAAGGCGCTATTTGCATTTCGCCCATACAAGATTTATAACGCCATACATGCGCTATTTGCATTTCGCCCATACAAGCACGATAACGCCATACAAGGCGCTATTTGTATTTCGTCCATACAAGACGATTCCGCCATATAAGGCGCCATTTGCATTTCGTCCATACAAGACGATAACGCCATACAGCGCTACTTGTATTTCGCCCATATAAGCATTTACGCCATACAAGGCCATTTGCATTTCGCCCATACAAGACGATAACGCCATACAAGACGCCATTTGCATTTTCGCCCATACAAGACTATTCCGCCATACAAGGCGCCATTTGCATTTCTTCGCCCATACAAGACGATAACACCTATACAAGGCGCCATTTGCATTTCGCCCATACAAGATTTATAACGCCATACAAGGCGCCATTTGCATTTCGCCCATACAAGCATTTATTCCGCCATACAAGGCGCTATTTGCATTTCGCCCATACAAGACGATTCCGCCATAAGGCGCATTTGCATTTCGCCCATATTAAGATTTATAACGCCATACAAGGCGCGCTATTTGCATTTCGCCCATACAAGACGATAACGCCATACAAGGCGCTATTTGCATTTCGCCCGTACAAGACGATAACGCCATACAAGGCGCTATTTGCATTTCGTCTATATAGCATTTATAACGCCATACAAGGCGCTATTTGCATTTCGCCCATAAGCATTTATTCCGCCATACAAGGCGCTATTTGTATTTCGCCCATACAAGACGATTTCATACATGCTGCCATTTGCATTTCGCCCATACAAGACGATTCCGCCATACAAGGCCATTTGTATTTTGTCCATATAGCATTTATTCCGCCATACAAGGCTATTTGCATTTCGTTTATACAGCATTTATAACGCCCATACAAGGCGCTATTTGCATTTCGCCCATACAAGACGACAACGCCATACAAGGCGCTATTTGTATTTCATCCATATAGCACGATAACGCCATAAAGGCTGCCATTTGCATTCGCCCATACAAGACGATAACGCCATAAGGCGCTATTTGCATTTCGCCCATACAAGATTTATTCCGCCATACAAGGCGCTATTTGCATTTCATCCATACAAGCATTTACGATACCATACAAGCGAGTCATTTGTATTTCGCCCATATACATTTATTCCGCCATACAAGGCTATTTGCATTTCGCCCATACAAGATTTATAACGCTCATATAAGGCGCGCTATTTGTATTTCGCCCATACAGACGATAACGCCATACAAGGCGCTATTTGCATTTCGCCCATACAAGACGATTCCGCCATACAAGGCGCTATTTGCATTTCGCCCATACAAGATTTATAACTCCCATACAAGGCTATTTGCATTTCGCCCATACAGCATTTATAACGCCATACAAGGCGGCTATTTGCAATTGCCCATACAAGATTTATAACGCCATACAAGGCGCTATTTGCATTTCGCTCCATATAGCATTTACAACGCCATACAAGGCTATTTGCATTTCATCCATACAGCATTTATAACGCCATAAGGCGCTATTTGCATTTCGCCCATACAGCATTTATAACGCCTATACAAGGCGCTATTTGCATTTCGCCCATACAAGATTTATTCCGCCATACAAGGCGCCATTTGTATTTCGCCCATACAAGACGATAACGCCATACAAGGAGTCATTTGCATTTCGCCCATACAAGACGATTCCGCCATAAGGAGCCATTTGTATTTCGCCCATACAAGCATTTATTACCATACATGAGTCATTTGCATTTCGCCCATATAAGACGATTCCGCCATACAAGGCCATTTGTATTTCGCCCATACAAGACGATAACGCCATACAAGGCGCTATTTGCATTTCTTGGCCCATATAAGACGATAACGCCCATACAAGGCGCCATTTGCATTTCGGCCCATACAAGCATTTATCTCCCATATAAGGCGCTATTTGCATTTCTCGTCCATACAAGACGAGACCATACAAGGCGCTATTTGCATTTCGCCCATATAAGCATTTAACGCCATACAAGGCGCTATTTGCATTTCTGCCCATACAAGACGCATAACGCATACAAGGCGCTATTTGTATTTCGTCCATTAAGACGCATAACGCCATACAAGGCGCTATTTGCATTTCGTCTATATAAGACGAGTAACGCCATACAAGGCGCTATTTACATTTCGGCCCATACAAGATTTATAACGCTACATAAGGCTATTTGTATTTCGCCCATACAAGACGATAACGCCATACAAGGCGCTATTTGCATTGGCCCATACAAGATTTAACGCCATACAAGGCGCTATTTGTATCGTCCATACAAGATTTATTCCGCCATACAAGGCGCTATTTGTATTGGCCCATACAAGACGATAACGCCCATAAGGCGCTACTTGCATTTCGCCCATACAAGATTTATTCCGCCCATACAAGGCGCCATTTGTATTTCGTCCATACAAGCCGATAACGCCATACAAGACGCTATTTGCATTTCGTCTATACAAGACCATTCCGCCATACAAGGCGCCATTTGTATTTCGCCCATACAAGACGAGCAACACTACATAGGCGCGCTATTTGCATTTCGCTCCATACAAGATTTATAACGCCATACAAGGCGCTATTTGCATTTCGCTCCATACAAGATTTATTCCGCCATACAAGGCGCTATTTGCATTTCGGCCCATACAAGCATTTATCTCCGCCATACAAGGTATCATCATTTGCATTTCTGCCCACACAGACGATAACGCCCATACAAGGCGCTATTTGCATTTCGCCCATACAAGACGATAACGCCATACAAGGCGCCATTTGCATTTCGCCGTATAAGACGATAACGCCATACAAGGCGCCATTTGCATTTCGTCCATATAAGACGATAACGCCATACAAGGCGCTATTTGCATTTCGCCCATACAAGATTTATTCCGCCCATACAAGGCTATTTGCATTTCGCCCATACAAGATTTATTTCGCCATACATGCTGCTATTTGTATTTCGCCCATACAAGATTTATTCGATTTATACAAGGCGCTATTTGCATTTTGCTATACAAGATTTATCTCCGCCATAAGGCGCTATTTGTATTACGCCTATATAAGACGATAACGCCATACAGCGCTATTTGCATTTCGGCCCATACAAGACGATAACGCCATACAAGGCGCCATTTGCATTTCATCCATAGCATTTATAACGCCTATACAAGGCGCCATTTGTATTTCGCCCATACAAGACGATAACGCCATACAAGACGCTATTTGCATTTCGCTCCATATAGCACTCATTCCGCCATACATGCTATTTGTATTTCGCCTATACAGCATTTATAACACCTATACAAGGCTATTTGCATTTTCTTCGGCCCATACAAGACGACTGCATAGCGAGTCATTTGCATTTCGTCCATATAGATTTATTCCGCCATACAAGGCGCTATTTGTATTTCGCCCATACAAGACGATAACGCCATACAAGGCGCTATTTGCATTTCGTCCATATAAGATTTATAACGCCCATACAAGGCGCTATTTGCATTTCGCCCATACAAGCATTTATCTCCGCCCATACAAGGCGCTATATGCATTTCGGCCCATACAAGATTTATAACGCCATACAAGGCGCTATTTGCATTTCGCTCCATACAAGACGATAACGCCATACAAGGCGCCATTTGCATTGTCCATACAAGACGATTCCGCCATACAAGGCTATTTGCATTTCGTCCATATAGCATTTATAACGCCATACAAGGCGCTACTTGCATTTCGCCCATACAAGATTTATCTCCGCCATACAAGGCGCTATTTGTATTTCGCCCATACAAGACGATAACGCACATACAAGACGCCATTTGCATTTCGCCCATATACTATTCCGCCCATACAAGGCGCCATTTGCATTTCTGGCCCATACAAGATTTATAACACCTATAAGGCTATTTGCATTTCTGCCCATACAAGACGATAACGCCATACAAGGCGCTATTTGCATTTCGTCCATACAAGATTTATTCCGCCATACAAGGCGCTATTTGCATTTCGTCCATACAAGATTTATTCCGCCCATAAGGTATCATTTGCATTTCATCCATATAGCACGATAACGCCTATAAGGTGCGCTATTTGTATTTCAGTCCATACATTTATAACGCCATACAAGGCCATTTGTATTTCTGCCCAGATAGCATTTATAACGCCCATATAAGGCGCTATTTGCATTTCGGCCCATATAAGACGATAACGCCATACAAGGCGCCATTTGCATTTCGCCCATACAAGATTTATTCCGCCCATACAAGGCTATTTGTATTTCGCCCATACAAGACGATTTCGCCATACATGCTGCCATTTGCATTTCGTCTATACAAGACGATTCCGCCATACAAGGCGCTATTTGCATTTTGTCCATATAAGACGATTCCGCCCATACATGCCATTTGCATTTCGCTTATATAGCACGATAACGCCCATACAAGGCGACATTTGCATTTCGGCCCATACAAGACGACAACGCCATACAAGGCGCTATTTGCATTTCATCCATACAAGACGATAACGCCATACAAGGCGCCATTTGCATTTCGCCCATACAAGACGATAACGCCCATACAAAGCGCCATTTGCATTTCGCCCATACAAGACGATTCCGCCATACAAGGCGCCATTTGTATTTCATCCATACAAGACGACAACCATACAAGGAGTCATTTGTATTTCGCCCATACATAACGATTCCGCCATACAAGGCGCTATTTGCATTTCGCCCATACAAGACGATAACGCCATAAGGCGCTATTTGCATTTCGCTCCATACAAGACGATAACGCCCATACAAGGCGCCATTTGCATTTCGCCCATATACATTTATTCCGCCATACAAGGCTATTTGCATTTCGCCCATACAAGACGATAACTCCCATACAAGGCGCTATTTGCATTTCGTCCATATACATTTATAACGCCATAAGGCGCCATTTGCAATTGCCCATACAGACATTTATAACGCCATACAAGGCGCTATTTGCATTTCGCCCATATAGACGATAACGCCATACAAGGCGCCATTTGCATTTATCCATATAAGACGATAACGCCATACAAGGCGCTATTTGCATTTCGCCCATACAAGATTTATAACGCCATACAAGGCTATTTGTATTGCCCATACAAGATTTATTCCGCCATACAAGGCTTCATTTGTATTTCGCCCATACAAGCATTTATACGCCATACAAGTGAGTCATTTGCATTTCGTCTATACAAGATTTATCTCCGCCATACATAGGCTATTTGCATTTCGCCCATACAAGCATTTACGCCATTTACAAGGAGTCATTTGTATTTCTGGCCCATACAAGACGATTCCGCCATACAAGGCGGCCATTTGCATTTCGCCCATACAAGCACGATAACGCTCATACAAGGCGCCATTTGCATTTCGCCCATACAGCATTTATAACGCCATACAAGGCGCTATTTGCATTTCGTCCATAAGACGATTCCGCCATACAAGGCTATTTGCATTTCGGCCCATACAAGATTTATAACTCCCATACAAGGCGCTATTTGCATTTCGCCCATACAAGACATTTATTTCGCCAATACAAGGCTATTTGCATTTCGCCCATACATACATTTACAACGCCATATAAGGCGCCATTTGTATTTCTGTCCATACAAGACGATAACGCATATACAAGGCGCCATTTGCATTTCTTCGCTCCATAGCATTTACAACGCCCATACAAGGCGCTATTTGCATTTCGTCTCATAATAGCATTTATAACGCCCATACATAGGCGTCATTTATATTTCTGGCCCATACAAGACGATAACTCCCATACAAGGCGCTATTTGCATTTTCGCCCATACAAGCATTTATTCCGCCATACAAGGCGCTATTTGTATTTCGCTCCATACAAGACGATAACGCCATACAAGGCGCTATTTGCATTTCGCTCCATACAGCATTTATTCCGCCATACAAGACGCCATTTGCATTTCGCCCATACAAGACGATTCCGCCCATACAAGGCGCCATTTGTATTTCGCCCATACAAGACGATAACACCCATACAAGGCGCTATTTGCATTTCGCTCCATACAAGACGATAACGCCCATACAAGGCGCTATTTGCATTTCGCTCCATACAAGCATTTATTCCGCCATACAAGGCGCTATTTGCATTTCTGGCCCATACAAGATTTATTCCGCCCATACAAGGTATCATTTGCATTTCGCCCACACATTTATAACGCCATACAAGGCGCCATTTGCATTTCGTCCATACAAGACGATAACGCCCATACAAGGCGCTATTTGCATTTCGCCAGACAAGACGATAACGCCCATACAAGGCGCTATTTGCATTTCGGCCCATATAAGACGATAACGCCATACAAGGCGCTATTTGCATTTCGCCCATACAAGACGATTCCGCCATACAAGGCGCTATTTGCATTTCGCCCATACAAGACGATTTACGCCATACATGCTGCCATTTGCATTTCGTCTATACAAGATTTATTCGCCATACAAGGCGCCATTTGTATTTTGCCATACAAGATTTATTCCGCCCATACAAGGCGCTATTTGCATTACGCCTATACAAGACGATAACGCCATACAAGGCGCTATTTGCATTTCTGGCCCATACAAGACGACAACGCCATACAAGGCGCTATTTGTATTTCATCCATACAAGACGATAACGCCTATACAAGGCGCTATTTGCATTTCGCCCATACAAGATTTATAACGCCATAAGGCGCTATTTGCATTTCGTCTATA
Organism: Przewalskia tangutica; assembly: GCA_029844215.1. Lineage (NCBI taxonomy): Eukaryota > Viridiplantae > Streptophyta > Magnoliopsida > Solanales > Solanaceae > Przewalskia > Przewalskia tangutica. The sequence continues at coordinate 18,933,072 of CM056719.1, forward strand.
CAAGATTTATTCCGCCATACAAGGCGCTATTTGCATTTCGCCCATACAAGCATTTACGCCATACAAGGAGTCATTTGCATTTCGCCCATACAAGCATTTATTCCGCCATACAAGGCGCCATTTGCATTTCGTCCCATACAAGATTTATAACGCCATACAAGGCGCCATTTGCATTTCGTCCATATTAGCACGATAACGCCCATACAAGGCGCCATTTGCATTTCGCCCATACATTTACTTATTCCGCCATACAAGGCGCTATTTGCATTTTCGTCCATACAGCATTTATAACGCCATATAAGGCGCTATTTGCATTTCGCCCATACAAGACGATAACGCCATACAAGGCGCTATTTGTATCGGTCCATACAAGACGATTCCGCCCATACAAGGCGCTATTTGCATTTCTGGCCCATACAAGACGATAACGCCATACAAGGCGCTACTTGCATTTCGCCCATACAAGATTTATCCGCCATACAAGGCGCTATTTGCATTTCGCCCATACAAGCCGATAACGCCATACAAGACGCTATTTGCATTTCGCCCATACAAGACTATTCCGCCATACAAGGCTATTTGTATTTCGCCCATACAAGACGATAACACCTATACAAGGCGCTATTTGCATTTCGTCCATACAAGACGATAACGCCATACAAGCATTTACGCCTGCATAAGGAGTCATTTGTATTTGGCCCATACAAGACGATTCCGCCATACATGCTATTTGTATTTCGCCCATACAAGACGATAACGCCATACAAGGCGCCATTTGCATTTCGCCCATACAAGCCGATAACGCCATACAAGACGCTATTTGCATTTCGCCCATACAAGACTATTCCGCCATACAAGGCGCTATTTGTATTTGGCCCATACAAGATTTATAACACCTATACAAGGCGCTATTTGCATTTCGTCCATACAAGACGATAGCGCCTGCAAGCGAGTCATTTGCATTTCGCCCATACAGCATTTATCTCCGCCATACAAGGCGCTATTTGCATTTCGCCCATACAAGATTTATAACGCCATAAGGGCGCTATTTGCATTTCGCCCATACAGCACGATAACGCCATACAAGGCGCTATTTGCATTTCGTCCATATAGCATTTATTCCGCCATACAAGGCGCTATTTGCATTTCGCCCATATAGCATTTATAACGCCATACAAGGCCATTTGCATTTCGCCCATACAAGACGACAACGCCATACAAGGCGCTATTTGCATTGGTCCATATAAGATTTATTCCGCCATACAAGGCGCTATTTGCATTTGGCCCATACAAGATTTATAACGCCATACAAGGCTACTTGTATTTCGCCCATACAAGATTTATCTCCGCCCATACAAGGCGCTATTTGCATTTCGGCCCATACAAGACGATAACGCCATACAAGACGCTATTTGCATTTCTGCCCATATAGACTCATTCCGCCATACAAGGCGCCATTTGCATTTCGCCCATACAAGACGATAACACCTATACAAGGCGCTATTTGCATTTCGCCCATACAAGACGATAACGCCATACAAGGCGCTATTTGCATTTCGTCCATACAAGATTTATTCCGCCATACAAGGCGCTATTTGTATTTCGCCCATACAAGACGATTCCGCCGCATACAAGGTATCATTTGCATTTCGTCCCATATTAGCATTTATAACGCCATAAGGCGCTATTTGCATTTCGCCCATATTAGCATTTATAACGCCATAAGGCGCCATTTGCATTTCGTCTGCATAGCATTTATAACGCCATACAAGGCGCTATTTGCATTTCGGCCCATATAAGACGATAACGCCATATAAGGCGCCAATTGTATTGGCCCATACAAGACGATTCCGCCATACAAGGCGCTATTTGCATTTCGCCCATACAAGACGATTTCATTTCGCCTATACATGCTGCCATTTGCATTTCCCATATATACATTTATCTCCGCCATACAAGGCGCCATTTGCATTTTGTCCATATAAGATTTATTCCGCCATACAAGGCGCTATTTGCATTTCGTTTATATAGATTTATAACGCCATACAAGGCGCTATTTGCATTTCGTCCATACAAGACGATAACGCCATACAAAGCGCTATTTGCATTTCATCCATACAGCACGATAACGCCATACAAGGCGCTATTTGCATTTCGCCCATACAGACGATAACGCCATACAAGGCGCTATTTGCATTTCGCCCATACAGCATTTATTCCGCCATACAAGGCGCTATTTGCATTTCGCCCATACAAGACGCAAATACCATACAAGGAGTCATTTGCATTTCGCCCATACAGACATTCCGCCATACAAGGCGCCATTTGCATTTCGTCCATACAAGACGATAACGCTATACAAGGCGCTATTTGCATTTCGCCCATATAGCATTTATAACGCCATACAAGGCGCTATTTGCATTTCGCCCATATAAGATTTATTCCGCCATACAAGTTGCCATTTGCATTTCGGCCCATACAAGATTTATAACTCCCATACAAGGCTATTTGCATTTCGTCCATATACAGATTTATAACGCCATACAAGGCGCCATTTGCAATTCGCCCATACAGCACGATAACGCCCATACAAGGCGCTATTTGCATTTCGCCCATACAGCATTTATAACGCCATACAAGGCGCTATTTGCATTTCGCCCATACAAGACGATAACGCCCATACAAGGCGCCATTTGCATTTCGCCCATACAAGATTTATTCCGCCATACAAGGCGCCATTTGTATTTTCGCCCACACAAGACGATAACGCCATACAAGTGTCATTTGCATTTCGCCCATTACAAGACGATAACGCCATAAGGCGCTATTTGCATTTGCATTTCGTCCATTATTAGCATTTATAACGCCATACAAGGCTATTTGCATTTCGCCCATTATTAGCATTTATAACGCCATACAAGGCGCGCTATTTGCATTTCGCCCACATTAGACGATAACGCCATACAAGGCGCTATTTGCATTTCGCCCATACATTTATAACGCCATACAAGGCGCTATTTGCATTTCGCCCATATAAGCATTTATAACGCCATACAAGGCGCTATTTGCATTTCGTCCATACAGCATTTATAACGCCATACAAGGCGCTATTTGCATTTACCATACAAGGCGCTATTTGCATTTCGCCCATACAAGACGATTCCGCCATACAAGGCGCCATTTGCATTTCGCCCATATAAGATTTATCTCCGCCTACAAGGCGCCATTTGCATTTCGCCCATACAGCATTTATTCCGCCATACAAGGCGCCATTTGCATTTCGCCCATAAGGTAAGATAACGCCATACAAGGCTTCATCTGCATTTCGCCCATACAAGATAACGCCATACAAGGCGCCATTTGCATTTCGTCCATACAAGACGATAACGCCATACAAGGCGCCATTTGCATTTCGCCCATACAAGACGATAACGCTAAAAAGGCGCTATTTGCATTTCGCTCCATACAAGACATTTATTTCGCCAATACATGCTATTTTCATTTCGCCCATACACATTTACAACGCCCATACAAGGCGCCATTTGCATTTCGCCCATACAAGCACGATAACGCCATACAAGGCGCTATTTGCATTTCGCCCATACAAGATTTATAACGCCATAAAAGGCGCTATTTGCATTTCGCCCATATACATTTACAACGCCATACAAGGCGCCATTTGCATTTCATCCATATAGCATTTATAACGCCATAAGGCGCTATTTGCATTTCGCCCATACAAGACGATAACGCCATAAGGCGCCATTTGCATTTCGCCCATACAAGACGATTCCGCCATACAAGGCGCTATTTGCATTGCCCATATAGCACGATAACGCCCATACAAGGCGCTATTTGCATTTCGCCCACACAAGACGATAACGCCATACAAGGCGCCATTTGCATTTCTTCCATACAGATTATAACGCCATACAAGGCGCTATTTGCATTTCGCCCATATAAGATTTATCTCCGCCATACAAGGCCATTTGCATTTCGTCCATACAAGATTTATTCCGCCCATACAAGGCGCTATTTGCATTTCGCCCATACAAGCATTTATCTCCGCCATACAAGGCGCTATTTGCATTTCTTATCCCATACGTTAAGATAACGCCTATACAAGGCTTCATCTGCATTTCGCCCATACAGAAGATAACGCCATACAAGGCGCCATTTGCATTTCGCTCCATACAAGCATTTATAACGCCCATACAAGGCGCTATTTGCATTTCGGCCCATACAGCATTTATAACGCCATACAAGGCGCTATTTGCATTTCGCCCATAAGCATTTATAACGCCATAAGGCGCTATTTGCATTTCGCCCATACAAGCATTTATAACGCCATAAGGCGCTATTTGCATTTCGGCCCATATAAGACGATAACGCCATAAGGCGCTATTTGCATTTCGCCCATACAGCATTTATAACGCCATACAAGGCGCTATTTGCATTTCGCCCATACAAGATTTATAACGCCATACAAGGCGCTATTTGCATTTCGCCCATATACATTTATTCCGCCATACAAGGCGCTATTTGTATTTCGCCCATATAAGACGATTCCGCCCATACAAGGCGCTATTTGCATTTCGCCCATACGAGCATTTATCTCCGCCATACAAGGCGCTATTTGCATTTCGTCCATACAAGAAGATAACGCCCATACAAGGCTTCATCTGCATTTCGTCCATACAAGAAGATAACTCCCATACAAGGCCATTTGCATTTCGCCCATATAGCACGATAACGCCATACAAGGCGCTATTTGCATTTCGCCCATACAAGATTTATAACGCCATAAAAGGTGCTATTTGCATTTGGCCCATACAAGATTTATTTCGCCAATACAAGGCGCTATTTTCATTTCGCCCATACAAGACGCATAACGCCATACAAGGCGCTATTTGCATTTCGCCCATACATTTATAACGCCATACAAGGCGCTATTTGCATTTGGCCCATACAAGACGATAACGCTCATAAAAGGCGCTATTTGCATTTCGCCCATACAAGACGATAACGCCATACAAGGCGCCATTTGCATTTCATCCATAGCATTTATAACGCCATACAAGGCGCTATTTGCATTTCGCCCATACAAGATTTATAACGCCCATAAGGCGCTATTTGCATTTCGCTCCATACAGACATTTATTCCGCCATACAAGGCCATTTGCATTTCGCCCATACAAGACGCATTTACCATACAAGGAGTCATTTGCATTTCGCCCATACAAGACGATTCCGCCATACAAGGCGCCATTTGCATTTCTGGCCCATACAGACATAACGCCCATACAAGGCGCTATTTGCATTTCGCCCATATAGCATTTATCTCCGCCATACAAGTGCTATTTGCATTTCTGTCCATATACATTTATAACGCCATACAAGGCGCTATTTGCATTTCGGCCCATATAGCATTTATAACGCCATACAAGGCGCTATTTGCAATTCGTCTATATAAGACGATAACGCCCATACAAGGCGCCATTTGCATTTCGCCCATACAGCATTTATAACGCCATACAAGGCGCTATTTGCATTTCGCCCATACAAGACGATAACGCCATACAAGGCGCCATTTGCATTTCGCTCCATACAAGACGATTCCGCCCATACAAGGCGCCATTTGCATTTCGCTCACATTAAGCATTTATAACGCCATACAAGGCGCTATTTGCATTTCGTCAATATTAAGACGATAACGCCATAAGGCGCCATTTGTCGCCACGACCAACCGGGTTCGGATCGCGCTTACCCCGCACCTAAGAGACATACATCGAGTAATCAATGAACAAACACAACTATACGAGATAATGTATATAAAACAATAATCAGGAAAACTTGCCTTCTGATATATATAAATGACAACTTTTAACACGAATGCTTTAACTCTTTTACAAACCATGCCCACAATAAGATTACGCTGCACTTAAGAATGATATGACAACAACGGCGGGATGTACCCGCCAAACCCCGAATGTAAACACTTACTACGCATGCGGGACTACACCACCGATAAGCCTCCGAGAAACTGAGCTTCCAAACGTCGAACCGTGACCGAGAGCTAGGATCAACGATCGCGTATTTCAACTCATGCAGATTAACGCAGCCTCAAGCGAGGTCAAGATAACAAAATTTGCATGTGAAACTAAAAATACTGCAAATGAAATCATAATAGTCTATAAAGCAGAGACATGTATGATGACTCAAACTACGCTTTACAATAACTGCAAATATATCAAGTCGTGACTCACGCCTCAAGTCATCACCAAAGAATATAACAAGGGTCTCACGCCCACAACATCAATCGTGTCTGTGGACACATTCTCACCGCCAGCTTATGATATAAAAGTTCCAAGGAACACACATGAACACCGTGTCCCACTGCGCTATAATAACACCAGACGTGGGTAAGAAGGCATAGCCGCTTACTAACACCTACGCATCAACAAGGTCATGAATCAGATTATAAGATCTGCCTGCATCATTACATGATCAAAGCCGCCACTTGCCCGCAGATCTAATGCGCGCTTAGTCCTCGAACTTCCCGCACTCCGCATAGGCCAATCTCATTGGCCCGCATGAGGCATCCCCGCATCGAGGGTAGCTACTCTCGATCGCCCCGACTTCGCACCGCACGCCACAAGGACCGCATGCCCATAAAGGACGACACTAACTCGAACTCAGAGTTCCGCAAGATAGCCCCCGACTCGCACGAGGTATTCTCGAATCATAGTCCATCGACCGCCGAAGTCTACCCCGCAGACGGAGGGCGCTTAACCCCTAATCATCTCAAGAGATGAATGCCACAATACTATCATAACGACCGATAGTTAATAAGCACAATCGCGGAAACCCTTCACACAAACATCACAAGATACTAACACACGTAGCATCCCAACACGCTTACTTATCAACGCAATCAAGAAAGTATTACAAGGCTATCACAAACCAATACAATCTGTTGTTCACACAAGGTACCTTCTACTATATGATTAACAAAATCGGTTTTTATCCCCAAAGTACTTCATACATCAACTCTTTAAAAGATACGCATTTCACAATGTCACACAATACCCGTAGTATAAAATAGAGTGACTATCCTTTTAAAGTAAATCAATTACTTCTTTGTAAAATCAAGTAACAACATTATTTTTCAAACGCCCAAGTTTGCCTAATTTCAAATGTTCACGCTTCTTATTTTAGAAAGGTTTCGTAGTTCATAGTCTTATTCATTTAAGAATATAATTCTCTTTAAACAACTGAGAAACATAAGCCTTATATGTGAGTAGATATTCTTGTTTATAACAATCTTATTACAAAGAACATGATCTAGGAAATATCATTTTGTCTCATCTTAGCTTCTATGCAGATGAAGTTTCTACCGTTTTCATAATACTTAATTATTCAAAACATTTCCTTTATTAACGCCGCAGTGGTTTGTCGATACACATTCTGATTTCCAAATCAAGAAAGATTCTAAGCCGTTATACCTAACTTCCCATAAAGCTAGTATAACTCTTAAGTTTTCAAACACCAAGTATTACTTCTTTCAAAATGATTCAAAATCTTTTGAAAATACTTCAAGTTCTTTCTTATCATATAACAAGCCGCTTATAGTTCAAATCGCCACTCTTAAAAACCACATGTATTTTTCTTACTAACATAAAGTCGTTATAACCAACTTCCCATAAAGCCGTTATAACACTTTATGTTTTACACCATTCAAACACATTTAGCACACGCACGCTCACCGCATTACATAGTTCACACATATCATGCTAGAGAGATAGGAAGAGGTTCACATACCTCGCGACGACATCGACTAATAGCAAAATGCTCCGAGTACTTCAAGCCGCCGCCACTCCTTAAGCCAAGTAACGCGCCACACGTAGTACTTCAACCTATAAGGCCACAAGGCGCTTTATTAACATTTAGGTCTCATCGTAGAACTTTCTACGTAAATTTCGCAAAGACTCTCCCCTCAACAACAGAACCTCCTCCTCTAACGAGGCCACCACTAAGCCAACCAGTGGTTATACATCTAACCCTAACTGCACAATTTACTCCACTGCAGATTACTACACAAGTCTCATCAGAATACACCCATGTAATTACAACAAGACTATATATAGTATACTTCTACTATACAATCTAACAACATGTAATTTCCAATTACAATAGGACAAGATAATTACCTCGATAAGCCCATAATTATCCGAGTTTAAAGTCGATCCGGCAATCGCTAGTTCCAACTCCGAGCGCCCAACTCGCTTTAAACCACCCTTAGAAGTTCTAACTAACTTCTACACAAAACTCCAACTGACTATGGAGATTTTCCTAGTGGTTTCGCTTTGGACCGACGGGAAGTATAATAGTATAACTGGCTTTTTGTAAAGGTATAACCTTAGAATACTACAAGGTATATGGCTAAGGTAATTGGGCATTATAACAATACTTTGAGAGTATTTCTACCAAGAGTGGGTATTATATGAAAACAAACTAGGCAGTGGGTACCCCACTGCCACACCACAAAGCGAGTGGGTGGCTACCTCTCTACTACCCCACTGGGGAACTCTCGCCAAGGGGGCCTCACGGTGCGAGTGGAAGGCTCTCAAGACTTAGGCATTTTGATGACGAAGTTCATCAAAGGAGAGGGGTATTTATAAGACAAGCCAAGGCCAACCAACGGCCAAGATCTAGCCAAGTGCCTAGCAAGTGTAGGCCAAGATTCACCCAAGTGTCCTAGCCAACTTGCACACAAAATATCTACCAAAAATATCTCCCACTTGCCCTCCCAAATCGCCCACGCCGCCACTTTGCCCACCAACGAGAGGTGCTGCGCCGCCTCTCGTTGGTCCAAAATGTTCCGCCTCTAAAAATCCGCAAAAATACTTAATGACATAGCCGAAATTCCCTACGAAAGTCGTGGAAAACGCTTTCGCCGAAAAACGACTTAACCGTGTCACAGACAAACATATTTCGCCCAAAGGTGCCACACGGGGTGACACGTGTCGCCCCGATTCGCCCAAAATATTTCGCCTTCCAAAATATCCAAAACGCCAAAATCTCAAAATCAAAGCTGCCCTACAAAATCAGAATTTCTCCCGTGGGCCCCACGTGACCATTTTCAAAATAAAATTCCATAATTCTCTAATATTCCAGAAGTCCGAATACCAAACTGGGAATCCAATTCTATAAACGAACCTTTTTCCTTCACAAAACCGGAAACTTTTCCGTGGAAAATTCACCTCTTTCTTCCTTTCCAATCTTTCTCCGATTCTCGCACGCACGCCCTGCATACATACCCCGAACTACGGTATAACATTCTTCCTTAGAAACATTCGCCCCAATGTTCCTTCTAAGTCTCAAACAAACGCGGCGCCAAGATAGTCTTCACTACTATACTTACGAAACAATCCTCGCCATACCGCCACGTAAATACCGCGCAACACTTACATCTAAGTCCACGAGGAAACACCTCTACATCACCACAAATAATACTACTTTTGTCACTTTGTCGCGAGCCTCGTCCGACGACCCAACAAACGGTACCGGCCGTACGCGATCATCAAGCCGTTGTACACTCTGATTCTTATCACATTTCGACATCGCTTTAGTATCCAAAACTCGGGTTACTATCTCTAACGTGGTCATCATTAATCGATCATTCTCGATGGATCTTCGATACTTTCCGAACATAACAATACGAAGACCGACGCCCTTCCTCCTAAGTCGGACGGCAATGCTAACATATAGGCAACTCCGCCTATTCTTCACATGAACTCACAAAGGCCCAAAGTAACTCGCTAAGTTCCTTCGCTTTCCAAAACTCGCCACACTTCGCCCGGTGGTACTTTCAAGAAGACCGACCACAACTCAACTCTAAGCGCCGCCGATTATCCGCACAATTCCTCCGAGCCGCTAACTTCTTCTAGATAAGCTTCACTATCCACATACCGGAACAAGCTCAACCAACTATTCAACCTCGCTAACATCGAACCAATCGACCGCAACTTGCATTTCGCTTACAAGGCGCCGCAAGACGACATCCGAACACCGGAATGGTAGCTTAAACACTTCAACCGAGACAACGATCTCACGGCTACCAAATCAAAACACCGCCCGAGGCGAATGCGACACGAGACTCACCAGTTCCTAGCCCCGCTCGTACAAACTCCCGTGAAGAGAAACACCGCACTGGCTCCATCGTTCATAAGGTGAAGGTAGGCACCCTGCAACCTCACAACCTTTTCGTATAACATCAACATCGCCGAGGAACGACTCGACCAAGAACACGATAGTCGCCCCATCGCCGTACCACCGGCCGAACGCATCCACGAACTTGCACGGCTAACCAAACACGGCCCTAACACCTCATGACTCCTAACACAAAGAGGACCACCACAACCGACCCCACCACTAAACCTACCGCTGGTCGACTCAAGACGTAGCCTCAACCCCGACTCCGCAAGGCGCAAAATACCATCTCCCGAAGGAACAATCTTACTAAACACGCATTTAAAACCTCGCGGTCTTCTTAGCTCGACTACCTTCCTTCAAATCACGCTACTCGACTTATCCCACTAACATAGCTCACGTGCACTATGCACTCCTATAAGGGTCAAACATAACACTACACCTTTCTCGAGACGGCCTTACCTCTAAGGTCTTTACGCATAACACTCTAAGGCTCACACCTTCTATCCCCAAAATCTTACTCCTGCTAACCCACCATGATTCTAATCACAACTAACACACCGCTATCGTAACATAGCACTTAACGTATACGCACCTTGAAAGTTACCGACTCCGCCCGCCCTCTTCGCCGCCTCGTTAACCCACACCCTACGCTTTTTCGCCCATTGACATAAGCCCGCATACGTGCCGCGCTCAAGCCCAATCAAGAATTACTTCGCACAACCTCTCTTAGGTAGTCATCAAGACTCGTGGTACATCGTATAATCTTCCGTAGCCAAATCTATAGCTAGTAACAGGTCGCTTTGAAATCTATATTCACTGCTCCCGGCCGGAATCAAGGTTCAAATATCGCGACGCAGAGGAACCGCCACATCGTATAAACTCACTGGGCTAGTGACGCCGCAGAATCCCCGAACGGAAGCACTACCCTAGGTAATGATCGGGCCTCGTGCTCGCCACCCTCAACTCTACCAGCCTCGGCCGCGGCTCCCGGCTCGTGTTGCCTTACGCGAGGCATAATGATAAGTGGAAAAGATTTCACCGAGGGTTCAACTTACAACACCTCTAAGGCACGATCTCAGAGTGAGAAGAATAGAAACCAACTTAAATATCCTATAGCCTCCTGACATCACGCGCGCACAACACACCGATAATCAAGACTTCATCGGATACGGTTCAGACACTTTCCGAGGATTAATCGCTCGATACTACTTTTGTCACGACCAACCGGGCCGTGGATCGTGCCTTACCCCGCACCCAAGTAGACATACATCGTAGTAATCACGAACAAACACAACTATACGAGATAATGTATATAAAACAATAATCAGGAAACTTGCCTTCTAAGATATATATAAATGACAACTTTTAACACGAATGCTTTAATCCTTTTACAAACCATGCCTACAACAAGATTACGCACTTAAGAATGATATGATAACAATGGCGGACATGGCCCCGCCAAACCCCAATGTAAACACTTACTACGCATGCGGACTACACCATCGATAAGCCTCCGAGAAACGAGCTTCCCAAACGCTGAATCGCGGACTCGAGAGCTAGATCAACGATCGTGTACCTCAACTCGCGATTTAACGCACTTCGGGGAGGTCAAGATAACAGTACCGGTATGTGAAACTAAAAATACCGCAAATGAAATCATAATAGTCTATAAAGCATGAGATACGTATGATGACCAAACTACGCTTTACAATAACTAAGCAATATATCAAGTCGTGACTCACGCCTCAAGTCATCACCAAAGAATATAACATGGTCTCACGCCACAACATCAATCGTGCTGGGACACATTCTCATCGCCAGCTTTATGATATAAAAGTTCCAAGGAACACATGAACACCAGTCCCACTGCGCTATAATAACACCAGACGTAAGCACGAAGGCATAGCCGTTTCACTAACACCTACAGCACTCAACAAGGTCGCGAATCAGATTATAAGATCCTTCATCATTACATGATCAAAGCCGCCACTTGCCCGCAGATCTAATGCGCTGCCTAGTCCCGAACTTCCCGCACCCGCATAGGCCAATCTCATTGGCCCGCATGAGGCATCCCCCGCATCGAGGGTAGCTACTCCGCATCGCCCCGACTTCGCAGTCCGCACGCCACAAGTGACCGCATGCCCATAAAGCGACGACACTAACCCGAACTCTCGTAGTTCCGCGATAGCCCGACTCGCATGAGGTATTCTCAATCATGTGTCCATCGACCGCCCGAAGTCTACCCCAGACGGAGGCAGCTTAACCCTAATCATCTCAAGAGACGAATGCCACAATACTATCATAACGACCGATAGTTAATAAGCACAATCAAGGGAAACCCTTCACACAAACATCACAAGATACTAACACACGAAGATCCCAACACGCTTACTTATCAACGCAATCAAGAAAGTATTACAAGGCTATCACAAACCAATACAATCAAGTTGTTCACACAAGGTACCTTCTACTATATGATTAACAAAATCGGTTTTTATCCCCAAAGTACTTCATACATCAACTCTTTAAAAGATACGCATTTCACAATGTCACACAATACCCGTGAGTATAAAATAGAGTGACTATCCTTTAAAGTAAATCAATTACTTCTTCTTGTAAAATCAAGTAACAACATTATTTTTCAAACGCCCAAGTTTGCCTAATTTCAAATGTTCACGCTTTATTTTTAGAAAGGTTTCGTAGTTCATAGTCTTATTCATTTAAGAATATAATTCTCTTTAAACAACTGAGAAACATAAGCCTTATATGTGAGTAGATATTCTGTTTATAACAATCTTATTACAAAGCCTATGATCTAGAAATATCATTTTGTCTCATCTTAGCTTCTATGCAGAAGTTTCTCGTTTTCATAATACTTAATTATTCAAAACATTTCCTTTTATTAACGCCGCAGTTGGTTTGTCGATACACATTCGATTTCAAATCAAGAAAGATTTCTTAAGCCGCTATACCTAACTTCCCATAAAGCCAGTATAACTCTTAAGTTTTCAAACACCAGACATTTCCTTTCAAAATGATTCAAAATCTTTTGAAAATACTTCAAGTTCTTCTTATCATATAACAAGCCTTATAGTTCAAATCGCATTTTAAAAACCACATGTATTTTTCTACTAACATAAAGTCGTTATAACCAACTTCCCATAAAGCCGTTATAACACTTTATGTTTTACACCATTCAAACACATTTAGCACACGACGCTCACCGCACTACATAGTTCACACATATCACGCCAGAGAGATAGGAAGAGGTTCACATACCTCGACGACATCGACTAATAGCAAAATGCTCCGAGTACTTCAAGCCGCTTTTACTCCTTGCCAAGTTAGAACGCCACACGTAGTACTTCAACCTATAAGGCCACAAGGCGCTTATTAACATTTAGGTCTCATCGAGAACTTTCACGTAAATTTCGCAAGACTCTCCCGCAACAACGTAAACCTCCTCCTCTAACGAGGCCGCCAAGCCAACCAGTGGGGTTATACATCTAACCCTAACTGCACAATTCTACCCACTGCACTACTACACAAGTTCATCAGAATACGCCCTATGTAATTACGTCAAGATTATATATAGTATACTTCTACTATACATCTAACAACATGTAATTTCCAATTACAATGTGGACAAGATAATTACCTGATAAGCCCATAATTATCCGAAGCTTAAAGTCGATCCCGGCAATCGCTTAGCTCCAACTCCGAGCGCCCAACTCGCTTCTAAACCACCCTTAGAAGTTCTAACTAACTTCTACACAAAACTCCAACTGACTATGGAGATTTTCCTGTGGTTTCTGCCAGACCGACGGAAGTATAATAGTATAACTGGCTTTTGTAGGTATAACCTAATACTACAAGTATATGGCTAAGGTAATTGGGGCATTATAACAATACTTTGAGAGTATTTCTACCAAGATGGTATTATATGAAAACAAACTAGCAGTGGGGTACCCCACTACCACACCACAAAGCGAGTGGTGGCTACCTCGCCTACCCCACTGTGGGGAACTCTCGCCAAGGGGCCTCACCGGTGCGGAGGGGGAAGGCTCTCAAGACTTAGGCATTTCTGACGAAGTTCATCAAAGGAGTGGTATTTATAGCAAGCCAAGGCCAACCAATGGCCAAGATCTAGCTGCTGCCTAGTGCAGGTGGCCAAGATTCACCCAAGTGTCCCAGCCAACTCACACACAAAATATCTACCAAAAATATCTCCCACTGCCTCCCCAAATCGCCCACGCCCACTTTGCCCACCAACGAGAGGTGCTATGCCGCTCTCGCTGGTCCAAAATGTTCCCTCTAAAATCCGCAAAAATACTTAATGACATAGCCAAATTCCCTACGAAAGTCGTGGAAAACGCTTCACTAAAAACGACTTAACCTGTCAGGACAAACATATTTCGCCAAAGGTGCCATATGTGACACGTGTCGCCTCGATTCGGCCCAAAATATTTCGCCTTCCGAAATATCCAAAACGCCAAAATCTCAAAATCAAAGCTGCCCCACAAATCAGAATTTTCCCCTGGGCCCCACGTGACCATTTTCAAAATAAAATTCCATAATTTCTAATATTCCAGAAGTCCGACAAACTGGGAATCCAATTCCCATAAACGAACCTTTTTCCTTCACAAAACCTAAACTTTTCCGTGGAAAATTCACCTCTTTCTTCCTTTCCAATCTTCTCACACTCGTGACGCACGCCCTCGCATACATACCTGAACTACGGTATAACATTTGCATTTCGCACATAAGACGATAACGCCATACAAGGCCATTTGCATTTCGCCCATACAGCACGATAACGCCATAAGGCGCTATTTGCATTTCGCCCATACAAGCATTTATCTCCGCCATACAAGGCGCTATTTGCATTTCGCCCATACAAGATTTATTCCGCCATACAAGGCGCATTTGCATTTCGCCCATACAAGATTTATTCCGCCATACAAGGCGCCATTTGCATTTCGCCCATAAGAAGATAACGCCATACAAGGCTTCATCTGCATTTCGCCCATACAGCAAGATAACGCCATACAAGGCGCCATTTGCATTTCGCCCATACAGCATTTATAACGCCATACAAGGCGCCATTTGCATTTCGCCCATACAAGATTTATAACGCCATAAAAGGCGCTATTTGCATTTCGCCCATACAAGACGCATTTCGCCAATACAAGGCGCTATTTTCATTTCGCCCATACAAGCATTTACAACGCCATACAAGGCGCTATTTGCATTTCGCCCATACATTTATAACGCCATAAGGCGCCATTTGCATTTCGTCCATACAGCATTTATAACGCCATACAAGGCGCTATTTGCATTTCGCCCATATAGATTTATAACGCCATACAAGGCGCTATTTGCATTTCGTCACATTAGCATTTATAACGCCATACAAGCGCTATTTGCATTTCGTCACATTAGCATTTATAACGCCATACAAGGCGCTATTTGCATTTCGCCCAATATTAGCATTTATAACGCCCATACAAGGCGCTATTTGCATTTTCGCCCACATTAAGCATTTATAACGCCATATAAGGCGCTATTTGCATTTCGCCCATTATTAGCATAACGCCATACAAGGCGCTATTTGCATTTCGCCCATACAAGACGATAACGCCATACAAGGCGCTATTTGCATTTCGCCCATACAGCATTTATAACGCCATAAGGCGCTATTTGCATTTCGCCCATACAAGACGATAACGCCATACAAGGCTATTTGCATTTCGCTCCATACAGCATTTATAACGCCATACAAGGCGCTATTTGCATTTCGCCCATATAGCATTTATAACGCCATACAAGGCCATTTGCATTTCGTCCATATAAGACGATTCCGCCATACAAGGCGCTATTTGCATTTCGCATATACATTTATCTCCGCCATACAAGGCGCCATTTGCATTTCGCCCATACAAGATTTATTCCGCCATACAAGGCGCTATTTGCATTTCGCCCATACAAGATAACGCCATACAAGGCTTCATCGCATTTCGCCCATACAAGAAGATAACGCCATACAAGGCTATTTGCATTTCGCCCATACAGCACGATAACGCCCATACAAGGCCATTTGCATTTCGCCCATACAAGACGATAACGCTCATAAAAGGCGCTATTTGCATTTCGCCCATACAAGACGATTTCGCCAATACAAGGCCATTTTCATTTCGCCCATACAGCATTTACAACGCCATACAAGGCGCCATTTGTATTTCGCCCATACAAGCATTTATAACACATATAAGGCGCTATTTGCATTTCGGCCCATAAGACGCATTTACAACGCCATACAAGGCGCTATTTGCATTTCGGCCCATAAGACGATAACGCCATGTTAAGGCGCCATTTACATTTCGCCCATACAAGACGATAACGCCATACAAGGCGCCATTTGCATTTCGCCCATACAAGATTTATTCCGCCATACAAGGCTATTTGCATTTCGGCCCATACAAGACGACAACGCCATACAAGGAGTCATTTGCATTTCGCCCATACAAGACGATTCGCCCATACAAGGCGCCATTTGCATTTCGCCCATACAAGACGATAACGCCATACAAGGCGCCATTTGTATTTCGTCCATACAAGATTTATAACACCCATACAAGGCGCCATTTGTATTTCGTCCATATACAAGATTTATCGCCCATACAAGGCGCTATTTGCATTTCGCCCATACAAGACGATAACGCCATACAAGGCGCGCTATTTGCATTTCGCCCATATAAGACGATAACGCCATACAAGGCGCCATTTGTATTTCGCCCATATAAGACGATAACGCCATACAAGGTGTCATTTGCATTTCGCATACAAGACGACAACGCCATACAAGGCCATTTGCATTTCTGGCCCATACAAGACGATTCCGCCATACAAGGTGTCACTTGTATTTCGTCCATACAGCATTTATCTCCGCCATACAAGGCGCTATTTGCATTTCGCCCATACAAGACGATAACGCCATACATGCCATTTGCATTTCGTCCATACAAGACGACAACGCCCATACAAGGCGTCATTTGCATTTCATCCATACAAGACGATAACGCCCATACAAGGCGTCATTTGCATTTCGTCCATACAAGACGATAACGCCCATACAAGGCGTCATTTGCATTTCGTCTATGTTATACCCCGTATTTTCAGAGTATGTACGTAAGGACGTACGTAGAAAATTCGAATTTGAGGATTAGGCTTGGCCGAAATTTATTTGTTCACAACACCCGGTTAGAGTCGTTGACTAAACGCTTACAGCCTTTCGTAGGGAATTTCCGCTATGTCATTTATAATTTTATGAATTTTCCGAGAGACGAACATTTTGGATCAACGGAGGTGACATGTGTCACCCTCACATTGGCCTTTAGTGGGCTGAATGGTGACTAAAAGAGAGCTTTAGTTGGTAGGATATTTCAGGCAAGTTGTGGTAGATGGATAAGGTACACATGGTGGAAATCTAGCCCTACACTTGCTATACACTGATGCATCTTGGCCATTGGTTGGCCTTTGCTTGACCTATAAATACCCACCCTTTGGAAGACTTCTTCATCCAAAAATCTTCCTAAGTCTCAAGTTCTCTTCCTCCCTCCTCAGTAGTTCGGCCCACCACACCCCCTCCCTCTTGAGAGCCTCGCCGAGAGCCACCCCTCCCCTCAGGTGTTTTTGCCGTGAGGTACCCCTAGCCTAGTTGCTCAGATAATACCCCTTGGTGTAGAAATACTCTCCTAGTATTGTTATAATGTCCAAATACTCGCCCAAATACCTTGTAGATTCCCAAGGTTACACGATACAAGCCCGTAAAATACCGCTATACTTTCCTCACCACTAAAACGAAACCCTAAGGAAATCTTCACCCGTTGTTGAAGTTGTAAGGCTGGTTAGAACTTCTGGGTAGTCGAGCGGTCGAGCGCACTGAGTCGAGCTAAACCTGCTCGTGAGCGACTTTAAACTAGATAATTTTGGGCTTATCGAGGTAAATATCTTGTCCTCTATTGTAATTGGAAATTACATATTGTTGAATATATAGTTGAAGTATACTATATAAAGAATCAACGTAGTAGTCGGCAATGTCTTTTGACTTAAGCTCGAATACTTACGCATGCTCGCGACTTAAGCCCAATTTAAATAAGAGAATCGAATCAGAATTACATAGGATCAGACATAAGAGACTTGTGTAGCATTGCAGTAGTAGAATTGTACACGCCCGGCCAGACGTGTTAACCTCGTTGGCTTCAGCCGCTACAGATAGAGAGATTTACGCCGCCATGGCGTGTGCCGCAATTTTCTCGTAATATTCTACGCCGGATCTAAAGGTATTAAAAGGCGCCAGGCCTCTATAGTGTAGTACTACGGTGGAGTGATCCACTTGGCTTAAGGAGTAGCCACGGCTTGAGGTACTGAGCGCTTTGCTATTAGTCGACAATCGTCGCGAGGTACGAACCCTTCCTATCTCTTCTAGCATGATATGCTGAACTATGTAGTACGGTAGACGATACGTGCTAAATGTATTTGATTGTTTAAAACATAAAGTGTTATAAAGGCTTTTTACGAAGTCTCATATAATACTTTACGTGGATAAGCAAATACTTTCATGTTTCTAAAAGTAATCGATTTGAATAATAACGCTTGATATGTGTTAATAAAGAACAAGTATTTCAAAAGATTTATGAATCGCTTTGAAAGAATGAATAGTACTTGGTTTTGAAAGCTAAGAGTTATACTAGCTTTATGGAAAGTTAGTATAATCCGCTTAAGAATGTTTTAATCGATTTCGAAATCGAACGTGTATCGACAAACCACCGCAAAGCTAATAAAAGGAAAATGTATTGACTAATGAAGTATTATTAAAACCGAGAAACCTCCATCCGCATGTGTTTAAGATGAGACAAAATGATATTACATTTCCTAGATCATGGTCGCTTAATAAGATTGATTATAAACAAGAATAACCTACTCACATATACATATATGTTTCTCAAAACGCTTAAAGGAGAATTATGTTTTAAAGGACTAAAACTATGAGCTACTAAACCTTTTCTAAAAATGAGAAACTTGAGCATTCAAATTAGGCAAACTCGAACGCTTGGAAAATAAGGTTGTTACTTGATTTTTACAAAGGAAAGCATTTTGGTTTACTTAACATCGTTAGTCACTCAAATTTTATACTACGTATCGGTGACCTTTGTAAAAGAAATGGATCTTAAAAGGAAGTTAATGGACGTAGTACTTTAAGGTTAAAAATCCGACTTTGATATAAAATGAAAGTACTCGAGTCGCGGTAACTTGCTTATACTTGTTGTTATGAAACTTGACCATGTTACGCGTGATAGCCTCACAGGTAAGTACCGTGTTCTACTCGACCACCGCTCATCCGAATGTATATCACTTGACTACCGTCATCCGAATGTATATCACTTGACTACCGGCTCATCCGAATGTATTTCACTCGACCACCGGCTCATCCGAATGTGTTTCGCTGATTACACGGCTCATCCGAATGATTTCACTGAGGACCGGCTCATCCGGAATGTATTTCACTTGACTACCGGCTCATCCGAATGTATTCCACTTTTCTATATCGGGTCCATAAGATGGGCCGAGACCGTTATACGATCACATGATTTGTACTCGCCATCAGCGGCGAAGGAGTTCCACGCATGGCGGATGACTTTTAGTGGCACGAGTCCTCGACTTGACATGATCGCTTATGTTGTGAATCAGAGTTTGGCTATCATATATGTCTCCGCTTTATAGACTATTATGATTTCATTTACGATTTTGCGCTTCACATACTGTACTGCTGTGATCGACCTTCGGGCCGCGCTCATGCCGCAGTAAAGGTACATCGACCGCCGATCCCCGCTTATAGGATCACATTTCAATGTTGAAGTCTGCTTTCTGAGGCTTATCTTTTGCATGTTACCCTCGAATCAGATTCTTATACATTCGTGGTACGGCGGCCCCGTCCCGTCATAGCCTGTAAAATCTTAGAGGTCCAGAGTAATCACAAGTGTGGTTTGTAAAAGGATAACTGTCGTATTTTATGTATATACGATGAAGGCAACTGCTTGCTGACTCGCTTATTTATCTTTTCTTAATTCATGTTCATGTTTTTATTTCCACGATTTTCTCCGATGTTAGATCACTAGGTGCCCGGTAGGCACTACCACGCCCGGTTCGGTCGTGACAAAAGTGGTATCAGAGCGCTAGTCCTCTGAAAGTGCTCCATGCACCGTGTCTAGGTAGTCTTGATTATCGGTGTTGTGCACCACATCTATAATCGTGAGGCTATAGGACATTTAGATTGGTTTCATTCTTCTCATTCGAGATCGTGCCTAGAGTCGTGATAAGTCGACCTCCGATGTATTTCATTTTTACCGCTTATGCCCGCAAGGCAACCTGCACTCAGACGGCAAGGCAGCCGAGGAGTCGCTAGTGGATACAGAGGAGTACGAGGCGCAGTCCCGCCAAGACTGAGACAAGAGCCCGACTGGGTTTCGTGACGCCGCCAAAGACCAAAGCAGAGCTTAGAGCCGCAGCAGTTGGCTGCCGAGACTACAAGACTGAGCCTCCATCCCACACTGGAGCGTATGAGACGGGTACAAGGAATGGCCCACATCGCCGTGGTCGTGGGCCGACATGAGGATCTACTGACGCAGCAGCTCCAAATTTCCTGAGCACCCGTAGTTCACCCCGAGCATAGCTTGAGGCTACGTGACTTTCTCGAGTCAGAGCCCGCCTGTTCTATGGATCGAGCCGAGGACGACCTCGTGAGTTTATCCGACAACACCGATCATGAGAGTGATCGAGCCTCAGGGCGCAGTCGGTGGTATTAGGTTCGCATCACCGCGCGATACCGCAGCTGACCGTTTGATTCGCGGAGTTGTCCCGGAAGAGCATGCACCTCCACGTGCATGGACGAAGTTCTCAAGGGCTTTTTGCACATTTCTTGCCCCCACAGCATGAGGAGGGCTCGGGCCGATTTTTGACGCTGAGGCGTGATCGCGACTGCTAGAGAGTACAACGTGAGTTCGACTCATTAGCTCAGATGTTCCGCAGAGTAGCGGATATGGAGGACAGAGTACACCGCCACGCCACCGGCCGACGACACTTCGCGAGGCTTGTACGGTGTAGTTTTTCACCGCATGGACATTGCCCGCACGCAAGCTCACGCACCAGGACGCGAGGCACCGAGAGGTCGACTAACGACCGAGATCGCCAGGCAGGCCGTAACAGCAGGTCCTTGGTAATTTCGAGGCGACCGCCTCGAAGAAGCCTAGTTATGTACCTCCACCAAGACAGAGTGGTCCCCGCCTTCGGACGCCCAGGTATTCGGAGCTGGTCGAGCTCTGTGGCTTCCGTTCACTGTGTATACGCGAAAGCCGAAGCCCGGATTCACGTCTCTCGCAGCACGATGTGGCAACATCATCCCTGGAATGTCGTTTTTTATCGGTGCTTGCTTCACCGCGCCGCTGTGGCCATGTGACAAGAGATCAGGCTTATAGAGAGGTACCGGCACTGGCGCAGCCACCGGACAAGGCGTGTTCATCGCTTTCATACGCATACTACAGGCGCATTTACGACAGAGCGAATAGCTTGTGTATATCCTTAACCTCTAGAGGCTTGTATGTTTTGATGTTATGTTAATGTGTTAGGTGTTATGTTCGATAGCTTTGTGCTAAAATGTGATTTAGAACCCGCTGGGAAAAAAAAAAAAAAAGGTAAGCTCCAAGTAGGAATGATTAACCTTAGAATATTACAATGAGACCTTAGATGTAAGGCCGCCTGGGTACAAGATTTTGCGAGTGATCCTTGTCGAGTGCATTTTATGCCTAGAAAGTATCAGGTGATAAGTCCTGGTCGATGAATGAAAGTGGTATCTTTCATGACGTGATTTAGCAAGATTGTTCCGTCGGCGAGCAAGAGTCGGGCGCCAGCTGGTCGGGTCAGCCATGTTATGGCCAACCCGGCCCCGCTTCGAGGAAAGGTCGCCTGGGCGGTCCCGCCAGTGGCAGTGGTCACGCGGTGCTAGCCCAAGTTTAGATGACCATCTTACGAAGTTCGTGGATACGTCACTGTAATCAGCTCGTGAAAGCCGAGAGTGGCCTTAGAGGAAATCGAGGTTAGTAAGATGACCAAGTTTGAGGTAGTGACTCAAGGGTTGGAAATGTAAGCGCTGATCAAGCGTGCGTGATATCGGAAGAGTTCGAGTGTTCAACAGGTACCACGAGGTAGGGAGAAGTGAACGAGCGTGATCGCTTTCAGGATAACAGAGGTGATTCCTCGACTGGGATTTCGTATTTTGTGCATTTGTTATTTCATGGCCAGCGTGGTATGATTGTTTTCAGACGATAGCAACAAGACTCATCGGCGCATGCCAGGTCGAGATTGAGAAGGAACATTCGGACGAACGTTTCTGGGGGAAGAATGTTATACCCCGTATTTTCGTGAGTATGCACGTATGACGCACGAGAAAATTCGAATTTGAGGATTAGGCTTGGCCGAAATTTATTTGTTCACAACACCCTGCTAGAGTCGCCGACGAAACGCTTTCACAAATTCGTAGGGAATTTCCGCCATGTCATTTATAATTTTTATGAATTTTCCGAGAGACTAAACATTTTGGACCAACGGGAGTGACATGTGTCACCCTCACATCGCCTTTAGCGGCGGTAATGGTGGACTAAAAAGAGAGCTTTAGTTGGTAGGATATTTTGTGCAAGCTGTGGTAGATGGATAAGGTACACATGGTGGAAATCTAGCCCTACACTTGCTATACACTTGATGCATCTTCGCCATTGGTTGGCCTTTGCTTGACCTATAAATACCCCACCCTTTGGAAGACTTCTTCATCCAAAATCTTCCTAAGTCTCAAGTTCTCTTCCTCCTCCTCAGTAGTCTGGCCCACCACACCCCCTCCTCTTTGAGAGCCCTCGCCGAGCCACCCCTCCTTTGTGGTGTTTTGCCGTGAGGTACCCCTAGCCTAGTTGCTGTGATAATACCCCTTTGTGGCGTAGAAATACTCTCCTAGTATTGTTATAATGTCCAAATACTCGCCCAAATACCTTGTAGTATTCCCAAGGTTACACGATACAAGCCTGTAAAATACCGCTATACTTTCCTCACCACTAAAACGAAACCCTAAGGAAATCTTCACCCGTTGTTGGTTGTAAGTAGGTTGGTTAGAACTTCTGGGTAGTCGAGCGGTCGAGCGCACGGAGTCGAGCTAAACCTTGCTCAGAGCGACTTTAAACTAGATAATTTGGGCTTATCGAGGTAAATATCTTGTCCTCTATTGTAATTGAAATTACATATTGTTGAATATATAGTCAAGTATACTATATAAAGAATCGAACGTAGTAGTCGCAATGTCTTTTGACTTAAGCTCGATTAATACTTACGAATGTCTCGCGACTTAAGCCTCAATTTAAATAAGAGAACCGAATCAGAATTACATAGATCAGACATAAGAGACTTGTGTAGCATTGCGGTAGTAGAATTGTACACGCCCGGCCGACGTGTTAACCTCGTTGGCTTCGCAGCCGCCGATAGAGAGGAGATTTACGATGGGGAGGTGTCGCCGAATTTTCAGAGAATATTCTACGCCGATCTAAAGGTATTAAAAGGCGCCAGGGCTCTATAGCGTAGTACTACGCAGGAGTGATCCACTTGGCTTAAGGAGTAGCCGCGTTTGAGGTACTTCGAGCGCTTTGCTATTAGTCGACAATCGCCGCGAGGTATGCGAACCTCTTCCTATCTCTTCTAGCATGATATGTGAACTATGTAGTACAGACGCATACGTGCTAAATGTATTTGATTGTTTAAAACATAAAGTGTTATAAAGGCTTTACGGAGTTATAATAATTTACGTGGATAAGCAAATACTTTGTGGTTTCTAAAAGGTAACCGATTTGAATAATAACCGCTTGATATGTGTTAATAAAGAATTTGAAGTATTTCAAAAGATTTATGAATCGCTTTGAAAGAATGAATAGTACTTGGTTTTGAAAGCTTAAGAGTTATACTAGCTTTATGAAAGTTAGGTATAACGGCTTAAGAATGTTTTATCGATTTCGAAATCGAATGTGTATCGACAAACCACCGCAAAGTAATAAAAGGAAAATGTATTGACTAATGAAGTATTATTAAAACCAAGAGAAACCTCCATCCGCATGTAAGCCAAGATGAGACAAAATGATATTACATTTCCTAGATCATGGTCGCTTAATAAGATTGATTATAAACAAGAATAACCTACTCACATATAAGACATATGTTTCTCAAAACGTTTAAAGGAGAATTATGTTTTAAAGGACTAAAACTATGAGCTACTAAACCTATTTCTAAAAATGAGAAACTTGAGCATTCGAAATTAGGAAAACTTGAACGATTGGAAAATAAGGTTGTTACTTGATTTTTACAAAGGAAAGCATTTTGGTTTACTTAACACCGTTAGTCACTCAAATTTTATACTACAGTATCGTGACCTTTGTAAAAGAAACGGATCTTAAAAGGAAGTTAACGGACGTAGTACTTTAAGGTTAAAAATCCGACTTTGATATAAAATGAAAGTACCTTGAGTCGTGTGTAACTTGCTTATACTTGTTGTTATGAAACTCACCATGTTACGTGATAGCCTTCGGCTTGTAAGATCGTGTTCTACTCGACCACCGCTCATCCGAACGATATCACTTGACTACCGTCATCCGAATGTATATCACTTGACTACCGGCTCATCCGGAATGTATTTCACTCGACCACCGGCTCATCCGAATGTGTTTCGCTTGATTACCGGCTCATCCGAATGTATTTCACTGAGGACCGGCTCATCCGGAATGTATTTCACTTGACTACCGTTCATCCGGGAATGTATTCCACCCTTTTCTATATCGGGTCCATAAGACGGGCCGAGACCGTTATACGATCACATGATTTGTACTTCAGATCACGCCAGCTGGCGGCGAGTTCCACGCACGAGGGATGACTTTTGCGCGAGTCCCCGACGGATACGATCGCTTTATGTTGTGGAATCAGTAGTTTCGTTATCATATATGTCTCCCGCTTTATAGACTATTATGATTTCATTTACGATTTTGCGCTTTCACATACTGTACTTGCCAGATCGACTCCTTCTGGGCCGCTCACGCCGCAGTAAAAGGTACATCGATCGCCGATCCCCGCTATAGATCACATTTCGCCATTGGGAAGCTCCGCTCTTCAGAGGCTTATCTTTTGCATGTTACTCCGAGTCAGATTATTATACATTCGTGGTATATGCGGGCCCTCGTCCACATAGCCGTAAAAATCTTAGAGGTCCGTAGTAATCGCACAAGGTGGTTTGTAAAAAGGATAACTGTTTCGTATTTTATGATATATGATGAAGGCAAATCGCTTTGCTGACCTGCTTATTTATCTTTTCTTAATTCATGTTCATGTTTTTATTTCCACGATTTTCTCTCGATGTTGTATCACTAGTGCGCCGGTAAGGCACTACCACGCCCGGTTCGGTCGTGATACTATATAAGACGATTCCGCCCATACAAGGCGCTATTTGCATTTGGCCCATACAAGACGACAAATACCATACAAGTAGTCATTTGCATTGGCCCATACAGATTTATTCCGCCCATACATGCCATTTGCATTTCGTCCATACAGCATTTATAACGCCCATACAAGGCGCCATTTGCATTTCTGGCCCATACAAGACGATAACGCCCATACAAGGCGCTATTTGCATTTCGCCCATACAAGACAATCCGCCCATACAAGGCGCCATTTGCATTTCGCCCATACAAGATTTATAACGCCATACAAGGCCATTTGCATTTCGCTCATATAGCATTTATAACGCCATACAAGGCGCCATTTGCATTTCGCCCATACAAGACGATAACGCCATATAAGGCGCCATTTGCATTTCGCCCATATAAGATTTATAACGCCATACAAGGTGTCATTTGCATTTCGCCCATACAAGATTTATAACGCCATACAAGGCGCTATTTGCATTTCGCCCATACAAGACGATTTATCGCCATACAAGGTGTCACTTGCATTTCGCCCATACAAGATTTATTCCGCCAAACAAGGCGTGATTTGCATTTCGCCCATACAAGCACGATAACGCCATACAAGGCTATTTGCATTTCGGCCCATACAGCATTTACAACGCCATACAAGGCGCCATTTGCATTTCATCCATAAAGCATTTATAACGCCCATACAAGGCGCCATTTGCATTTCGCCCATACAAGACGATAACGCCATAAGGCGCTATTTGCATTTCGTCCATACAAGACGATAACGCCATACAAGGCGCTATTTGTATTTCGCCCATATAAGACGATAACGCCATACAAGGTGTGTCATTTGCATTTCGTCCATACAAGACGATAACGCCCATACAAGGCGCCATTTGCATTTCGCCCATACAAGATTTATTCCGCCCATACAAGGTGTCACTTGCATTTCGCCCATACAAGCACGATTCCGCCATACAAGGCTATTTGCATTTCGCCCATACAAGACGATAACGCCCATACAAGGCGCATTTGCATTTTCGCCCATACAAGATTTACAACGCCATACAAGGCGCCATTTGCATTTCATCCATACAAGACGATAACGCCATAAGGCGCTATTTGCATTTCGCCCATATAGCATTTATAACGCCATACAAGGCGCATTTGCATTTCGCCCATATAAGCATTTATAACGCCCATACAAGGCGCTATTTGTATTTCGCCCATACAAGACGATAACGCCATACAAGTAGTCATTTGTATTTCGCCCATACAAGACGATTCCGCCATACAAGGCGCTATTTGCATTTCGCCCATACAGCACGATAACGCCCATACAAGGCGCCATTTGCACTTCGCCCATACAAGACGATAACGCCATACAAGGCGCTATTTGCATTTCGCCCATACAAGCATTTATAACGCCATACAAGGCGCCATTTGCATTTCGCCCATACAAGACGATAACGCCATACAAGGCGCCATTTGCATTTCGTCTATACAAGCATTTATAACGCCATACAAGGCGCTATTTGCATTTCGCCCATATAGCATTTATAACGCCCATACAAGGCGCTATTTGCATTTCGCCCATATAGCATTTATAACGCCATACAAGGCGCTATTTGCATTTCGCCCATACAAGACGATAACGCCATACAAGGCGCTATTTGCATTTCGCCCATACAAGACGATAACGCCATACAAGGCGCTATTTGCATTTCGTCCATACAAGACATTTATAACGCCATACAAGGCGCCATTTGCATTTCGCCCATACAAGACGATAACGCCATACAAGGCGCCATTTGCATTTCGCCCATACAAGACGACAACGCCATACAAGGCGCCATTTGCATTTCGCCCATACAAGACGATTTATAACGCCATACAAGGCGCTATTTGCATTTCGCCCATACAAGACGATAACGCCATACAAGGCTATTTGCATTTCGCCCATACAAGACGATTCATACAAGGCGCTATTTGCATTTCGTCCATACAAGCATTTATAACGCCATACAAGGCGCCATTTGCATTTCGCCCATACAAGACGATAACGCCATACAAGGCGCTATTTGCATTTCGCCCATATAGCATTTACAACGCCATACAAGGCGCCATTTGCATTTCGGCCCATACAAGACGATAACGCCCATACAAGGCGCCATTTGTATTTTCGCCCATACAAGACGATAACGCCATACAAGGCGCTATTTGCATTTCGCCCATACAAGCATTTATAACGCCATACAAGGCGCCATTTGCATTTCGTCCATACAAGACGATAACGCTTCATAAGGCGCTATTTGCATTTCGCCCATACAAGATTTATAACGCCATACAAGGCGCTATTTGCATTTCGCCCATACAGCATTTATAACGCCATACAAGGCGCTATTTGCATTTCGCCCATACAAGACGATAACGCCTATACAAGGCGCTATTTGCATTTCGCCCATACAAGACGATAACGCCATACAAGGCGCTATTTGCATTTCGCCCATACAAGCATTTATAACGCCATACAAGGCGCTATTTGCATTTCGCCCATATACATTTATAACGCCATACAAGGCGCTATTTGCATTTCGCCCATACAAGACGATTTAACGCCATACAAGGCGCTATTTGCATTTCGCCCATACAAGACGATAACGCCATACAAGGCGCTATTTGCATTTCGCCCATACAAGACGATAACGCCATACAAGGCGCTATTTGCATTTCGCCCATACAAGATTTATAACGCCATACAAGGCGCCATTTGCATTTCGCCCATACAAGCATTTATAACGCCATACAAGGCGCTATTTGCATTTCGCCCATACAAGACGATAACGCCATACAAGGCGCTATTTGCATTTCGGCCCATACAGCATTTATAACGCCATACAAGGCGCTATTTGCATTTCGCCCATACAAGATTTATAACGCCATACAAGGCGCTATTTGCATTTCGCCCATACAAGACGATAACGCCATACAAGGCGCTATTTGCATTTCGCCCATACAAGATTTATAACGCCATACAAGGCGCTATTTGCATTTCGCCCATACAAGCATTTATAACGCCCATATAGGCGCTATTTGCATTTCGCCCATACAAGCATTTATAACGCCCATACAAGGCGCTATTTGCATTTCGCCCATACAAGATTTATAACGCCATACAAGGCGCCATTTGCATTTCGCCCATACAAGACGATAACGCCATACAAGGCGCTATTTGCATTTCGCCCATACAGACGATAACGCCATAAGGCGCCATTTGCATTTCGCCCATACAAGACGATAACGCCATACAAGGCGCTATTTGCATTTCGCCCATACAAGCATTTATAACGCCATACAAGGCGCTATTTGCATTTCGCCCATACAGCATTTATAACGCCATACAAGGCGCTATTTGCATTTCGCCCATACAAGACGATAACGCCATACAAGGCGCCATTTGCATTTCGGCCCATACAAGATTTATAACGCCCATACAAGGCGCTATTTGCATTTCGCTCCATAAGACGATAACGCCATACAAGGCGCTATTTGCATTTCGCCCATACAAGATTTATAACGCCATACAAGGCGCTATTTGCATTTCGCCCATACAAGACGATAACGCCATACAAGGCGCTATTTGTATTTCGTCCATACAAGATTTATAACGCCATACAAGGCGCTATTTGCATTTCGCCCATACAAGACGATAACGCCATACAAGGCGCTATTTGCATTTCGTCCATACAAGATTTATAACGCCATACAAGGCGCTATTTGCATTTCGCCCATACAAGACGATAACGCCATACAAGGCGCCATTTGCATTTCGCCCATACAAGCACGATAACGCCATACAAGGCGCCATTTGCATTTCGCCCATACAAGACGATAACGCCATACAAGGCGCTATTTGCATTTCGCCCATAGCACGATAACGCCATACAAGGCGCCATTTGCATTTCGTCCATACAAGATTTATAACGCCCATACAAGGCGCTATTTGCATTTCGCCCATACAAGACGATAACGCCATACAAGGCGCTATTTGCATTTCGTCCATACAAGATTTATAACGCCATACAAGGCGCTATTTGCATTTCGCCCATACAAGACGATAACGCCCATACAAGGCGCTATTTGTATTTCATTTGCATTTCGCCCATACAAGCATTTATAACGCCATACAAGGCGCTATTTGCATTTCGCCCATACAAGACGATAACGCCATACAAGGCGCTATTTGCATTTCGCCCATACAAGACATTTATAACGCCATACAAGGCGCTATTTGCATTTCGCCCATACAAGACATTTATAACGCCATACAAGGCGCTATTTGCATTTCGCCCATACAAGACGATAACGCCATACAAGGCGCCATTTGCATTTCGCCCATACAAGACGATAACGCCATACAAGGCGCTATTTGTATTTCGCCCATATAGCATTTATAACGCCATACAAGGCGCTATTTGCATTTCGCCCATACAAGATTTATAACGCCATACAAGGCGCCATTTGCATTTTCGGCCCATACAAGACGATAACGCCATACAAGGCGCTATTTGCATTTCGCCCATACAAGACGATAACGCCATACAAGGCGCCATTTGCATTTCGCCCATACAAGCATTTATAACGCCATACAAGGCGCTATTTGCATTTCGCCCATACAAGACGATTTATAACGCCATACAAGGCGCCATTTGCATTTCGCCCATACAAGATTTATAACGCCATACAAGGCGCTATTTGCATTTCGCCCATACAAGACGATAACGCCATACAAGGCGCCATTTGCATTTCGCCCATACAAGACGATAACGCCATACAAGGCGCCATTTGCATTTCGCTCCATACAAGCATTTAACGCCATACAAGGCGCTATTTGCATTTCGCCCATACAGCATTTATAACGCCATACAAGGCGCTATTTGCATTTCGCCCATACAGCATTTATAACGCCATACAAGGCGCTATTTGCATTTCGCCCATACAAGACGATAACGCCCATACAAGGCGCTATTTGCATTTCGCCCATACAAGACGATAACGCCATACAAGGCGCTATTTGTATTTCGCCCATACAAGACGATAACGCCATACAAGGCGCTATTTGCATTTCGCCCATACAAGACGATAACGCCATACAAGGCGCCATTTGCATTTCGCCCATACAGCACGATAACGCCATACAAGGCGCCATTTGCATTTCGCCCATACAAGACGATAACGCCATACAAGGCCATTTGCATTTCGCCCATACAAGACGATAACGCCATACAAGGCGCTATTTGCATTTCGCCCATACAAGACGATAACGCCATACAAGGCGCTATTTGCATTTCGCCCATACAAGCATTTATAACGCCATACAAGGCGCTATTTGTATTTCGCCCATACAAGACGATAACGCCATACAAGGCGCTATTTGCATTTCGCCCATACAAGATTTATAACGCCATACAAGGCGCCATTTGCATTTCGCCCATACAGCATTTATAACGCCATACAAGGCGCTATTTGCATTTCGCCCATACAAGACGATAACGCCATACAAGGCGCTATTTGCATTTCGCCCATACAGCATTTATAACGCCATACAAGGCGCTATTTGCATTTCGCCCATACAAGACGATAACGCCATACAAGGCGCTATTTGCATTTCGCCCATACAAGACGATAACGCCATACAAGGCGCTATTTGCATTTCGCCCATACAGCATTTATAACGCCCATACAAGGCGCTATTTGCATTTCGCCCATACAAGACGCATTTATAACGCCATACAAGGCGCCATTTGCATTTCGCCCATACAAGACGATAACGCCATACAAGGCGCCATTTGCATTTCGCCCATACAAGACGATAACGCCATACAAGGCGCTATTTGCATTTCGTCCATACAAGATTTATAACGCCATACAAGGCGCTATTTGTATTTCGCCCATACAAGATTTATAACGCCATACAAGGCGCTATTTGCATTTCGCCCATACAAGACGATAACGCCATACAAGGCGCCATTTGCATTTCGCCCATACAAGACGATAACGCCATACAAGGCGCTATTTGCATTTCGCCCATACAAGACGATAACGCCCATACAAGCGCTATTTGCATTTCGCCCATACAAGACGATAACGCCATACAAGGCGCCATTTGCATTTCGCCCATACAGCATTTATAACGCCATACAAGGCGCCATTTGCATTTCGCCCATACAAGACGATAACGCCATACAAGGCGCCATTTGCATTTCGCCCATACAAGCATTTATAACGCCATACAAGGTGCCATTTGCATTTCGCCCATACAAGATTTATAACGCCCATACAAGGCGCTATTTGCATTTCGCCCATACAGACGATAACGCCATACAAGGCGCTATTTGCATTTCGCCCATACAAGACGATAACGCCATACAAGGCGCTATTTGCATTTCGGCCCATATAAGCACGATAACGCCATACAAGGCGCCATTTGCATTTCGCCCATACAAGATTTATAACGCCATACAAGGCGCTATTTGCATTTCGCCCATACAAGACGATTTACGCCATACAAGGCGCTATTTGCATTTCGCCCATACAAGACGATAACGCCATACAAGGCGCCATTTGCATTTCGCCCATACAAGATTTATAACGCCATACAAGGCGCTATTTGCATTTCGCCCATATACACGATAACGCCCATACAAGGCGCTATTTGCATTTCGCCCATACAAGACGATAACGCCATACAAGGCGCTATTTGCATTTCGTCCATACAAGACGATAACGCCATACAAGGCGCCATTTGCATTTCGCCCATACAGCACGATAACGCCATACAAGGCGCTATTTGCATTTCGCCCATACAAGATTTATAACGCCATACAAGGCGCTATTTGTATTTCGCCCATACAAGACGATAACGCCATACAAGGCGCTATTTGCATTTCGCCCATACAAGCATTTATAACGCCATACAAGGCGCTATTTGCATTTCGCCCATACAAGACGATAACGCCATACAAGGCGCTATTTGCATTTCGCCCATACAAGCACGATAACGCCATACAAGGCGCTATTTGCATTTCGCCCATATAGCATTTATAACGCCACAAGGCGCTATTTGCATTTCGGCCCATACAAGACGATAACGCCATACAAGGCGCTATTTGCATTTCGCCCATATAGCATTTATAACGCCATACAAGGCGCCATTTGCATTTCGTCCATACAAGATTTATAACGCCATACAAGGCGCTATTTGCATTTCGCCCATACAAGACGATAACGCCATACAAGGCGCTATTTGTATTTCGCCCATACAAGACGATAACGCCATACAAGGCGCTATTTGTATTTCGTCCATACAAGCATTTATAACGCCATAAGGCGCTATTTGCATTTCGCCCATACAAGCATTTATAACGCCATACAAGGCGCTATTTGCATTTCGTCCATACAAGACGATAACGCCATACAAGGCGCTATTTGCATTTCGGCCCATACAAGACGATAACGCCCATACAAGGCGCTATTTGCATTTCGCCCATACAAGCACGATAACGCCATACAAGGCCATTTGCATTTCGCCCATACAAGATTTATAACGCCCATACAAGGCGCTATTTGCATTTCGTCCATACAAGATTTATAACGCCCATACAAGGCGCTATTTGCATTTCGGCCCATACAAGACGATAACGCCATACAAGGCGCTATTTGTATTTCGCCCATACAAGACGATAACGCCATACAAGGCGCTATTTGCATTTCGCCCATACAAGACGATAACGCCATACAAGGCGCTATTTGCATTTCGCCCATACAAGCATTTATAACGCCATACAAGGCGCTATTTGCATTTCGCCCATATAAGACGATAACGCCCATACAAGGCGCTATTTGCATTTCGCCCATACAAGCATTTAACGCCATACAAGGCGCTATTTGCATTTCTGGCCCATAAGACGATAACGCCATATACAAGGCGCTATTTGCATTTCGCCCATACAGCACGATAACGCCATACAAGGCGCTATTTGCATTTCGCCCATACAAGACGATAACGCCCATACAAGGCGCTATTTGCATTTCGCCCATACAGCATTTATAACGCCATACAAGGCGCCATTTGCATTTCGCCCATACAAGCATTTATAACGCCATACAAGGCGCTATTTGTATTTCGTCCATACAGCATTTATAACGCCATACAAGGCGCTATTTGCATTTCGCCCATACAAGACGATAACGCCATACAAGGCGCTATTTGCATTTCGCCCATACAAGCATTTATAACGCCATACAAGGCGCTATTTGCATTTCGCCCATACAGATTTATAACGCCATACAAGGCGCTATTTGCATTTCGCCCATACAAGACGATAACGCCATACAAGGCGCTATTTGCATTTCGCCCATACAAGACGATAACGCCATACAAGGCGCTATTTGCATTTCGCCCATATAAGCATTTATAACGCCCATACAAGGCGCTATTTGCATTTCGCCCATACAAGATTTATAACGCCATACAAGGCGCTATTTGCATTTCGCCCATACAAGACGATAACGCCCATACAAGGCGCTATTTGCATTTCGCCCATACAGCATTTATAACGCCATACAAGGCGCTATTTGCATTTCGCCCATACAAGACGATAACGCCATACAAGGCGCTATTTGCATTTCGCCCATACAAGACGATAACGCCTATACAAGGCCATTTGCATTTCGCCCATACAAGACGATAACGCCATACAAGGCGCTATTTGCATTTCGCCCATACAGCATTTATAACGCCCATACATGCTATTTGCATTTCGCCCATACAAGACGATAACGCCATACAAGGCGCTATTTGCATTTCGCCCATATAGCATTTATAACGCCATACAAGGCGCTATTTGCATTTCGCCCATACAAGACGATAACGCCATACAAGGCGCTATTTGCATTTCGCCCATATAGCATTTATAACGCCATACAAGGCGCTATTTGCATTTCGCCCATACAAGACGATAACGCCATACAAGGCGCTATTTGCATTTCGCCCATACAAGCATTTATAACGCCATACAAGGCGCTATTTGTATTTCGCCCATACATTTATAACGCCATACAAGGCGCTATTTGCATTTCGCCCATACAAGCATTTATAACGCCATAAGGCGCTATTTGTATTTCGCCCATACAAGACGATAACGCCATACAAGGCGCTATTTGCATTTCGCCCATACAAGACGATAACGCCATACAAGGCGCTATTTGTATTTCGGCCCATACAGACGATAACGCCATACAAGGCGCTATTTGCATTTCGCCCATACAAGCATTTATAACGCCATACAAGGCGCTATTTGCATTTCGCCCATACAAGACGATAACGCCATACAAGGCGCCATTTGCATTTCGCCCATACAAGACGATAACGCCATACAAGGCGCTATTTGCATTTCGCCCATACAAGACGATAACGCCCATACAAGGCGCTATTTGCATTTCGCCCATACAAGCATTTATAACGCCATACAAGGCGCTATTTGCATTTCGCCCATACAGCATTTATAACGCCATACAAGGCGCCATTTGCATTTCGCCCATACAAGACGATAACGCCATACAGGCGCTATTTGTATTTCGCCCATACAAGCATTTATAACGCCATACAAGGCGCCATTTGCATTTCGCCCATACAAGATTTATAACGCCATACAAGGCGCTATTTGCATTTCGCCCATACAAGCACGATAACGCCATACAAGGCGCCATTTGCATTTCGCCCATAGCATTTATAACGCCCATACATAAGGCGCTATTTGCATTTCGCCCATACAAGCATTTATAACGCCATACAAGGCGCCATTTGCATTTCGCCCATACAAGACGATAACGCCCATACAAGGCGCTATTTGCATTTCGCCCATATAGCATTTATAACGCCTATACAAGGCGCTATTTGCATTTCGCCCATACAAGATTTATAACGCCATACAAGGCGCTATTTGCATTTCGCCCATACAAGACGATAACGCCATACAAGGCGTCATTTGCATTTCGCCCATACAAGACGATAACGCCATACAAGGCGCTATTTGCATTTCGCTCCATACAAGACGATTCGCCATACAAGGCGCCATTTGCATTTCGCCCATACAAGATTTATAACGCCATACAAGGCGCTATTTGTATTTCGCCCATACAAGATTTATAACGCCCATACAAGGCGCTATTTGCATTTCGCCCATACAAGACGATAACGCCATACAAGGCGCTATTTGCATTTCGCCCATATACATTTATAACGCCATAAGGCGCCATTTGCATTTCGCCCATACAAGACGATTAACGCCATACAAGGCGCTATTTGCATTTCGGCCCATACAAGATTTATAACGCCATACAAGGCGCTATTTGCATTTCGCCCATATAGCATTTATAACGCCATACAAGGCGCCATTTGCATTTCGCC
The DNA here is from genome assembly GCA_029844215.1 of Przewalskia tangutica. NCBI lineage: Eukaryota > Viridiplantae > Streptophyta > Magnoliopsida > Solanales > Solanaceae > Przewalskia > Przewalskia tangutica. The sequence goes on from CM056719.1 coordinate 18,969,309, forward strand.
CATACAAGACGATAACGCCCATACAAGGCGCTATTTGCATTTCGCCCATACAAGATTTTAACGCCATACAAGGCGCTATTTGCATTTCGCCCATATAAGATTTATAACGCCATACAAGGCGCTATTTGCATTTCGCCCATACAAGCATTAACGCCATACAAGGCGCTATTTGTATTTCGCCCATACAAGACGATAACGCCATACAAGGCTATTTGCATTTCGCCCATACAAGATTTATAACGCCCATAAGGCCATTTGCATTTCGCCCATACAAGACGATAACGCCATACAAGGCGCATTTGCATTTCGCCCATACAAGACGATAACGCCATACAAGGCGCTATTTGCATTTCGCCCATACAAGACGATAACGCCATACAAGGCGCCATTTGCATTTCGCCCATACAGCATTTATAACGCCATACAAGGCGCTATTTGCATTTCGGCCCATACAAGACGATAACGCCATACAAGGCGCTATTTGTATTTCGCCCATAGCACGATAACGCCATACAAGGCGCTATTTGCATTTCGCCCATACAAGACGATAACGCCATACAAGGCGCCATTTGCATTTCGCCCATACAAGACGATAACGCCCATACAGGCCATTTGCATTTCGCCCATACAAGCATTTATAACGCCATACAAGGCGCCATTTGCATTTCGCCCATACAAGACGATAACGCCATACAAGGCGCCATTTGCATTTCGCCCATACAAGATAACGCCCATACAAGGCGCCATTTGCATTTCGCCCATACAAGACGATAACGCCCATACAAGGCGCTATTTGCATTTCGCCCATACAGCATTTATAACGCCATACAAGGCGCTATTTGCATTTCGCCCATACAAGACGATAACGCCATACAAGGCGCTATTTGCATTTCGCCCATACAAGCATTTATAACGCCATACAAGGCGCTATTTGCATTTCGCCCATACAAGCATTTATAACGCCATACAAGGCGCCATTTGCATTTCGCCCATACAAGACGATAACGCACATACGCGCCATTTGCATTTCGCCCATACAAGACGATAACGCCATACAAGGCGCTATTTGCATTTCGCCCATACAGCATTTATAACGCCATACAAGGCGCTATTTGCATTTCGCCCATACAAGACGATAACGCCATACAAGGCGCTATTTGCATTTCGCCCATACAAGATAACGCCATACAAGGCGCTATTTGCATTTCGCCCATACAAGCATTTACGATAACGCCATACAAGGCGCTATTTGCATTTCGCCCATACAAGCATTTATAACGCCATACAAGGCGCCATTTGCATTTCGCCCATACAAGACGATAACGCCATACAAGGCGCATTTGCATTTCGCCCATACAAGCACGATAACGCCATACAAGGCGCTATTTGTATTTCGCCCATACAAGCATTTATAACGCCCATACAAGGCGCTATTTGCATTTCGCCCATACAAGACGATAACGCCATAAGGCGCTATTTGCATTTCGCCCATACAAGACGATAACGCCTATACAAGGCGCCATTTGCATTTCGCCCATACAAGACGATAACGCCATACAAGGCGCCATTTGCATTTCGCCCATACAAGATTTATAACGCCATATAAGGCGCCATTTGCATTTCGCCCATATAGCATTTATAACGCCATACAAGGCGCCATTTGCATTTCGCCCATACAAGACGATAACGCCATACAAGGCGCTATTTGCATTTCGCCCATACAAGACGATAACGCCATACAAGGCGCCATTTGCATTTCGGCCCATACAAGCATTTAACGCCATACAAGGCGCTATTTGCATTTCGCCCATACAAGACGATAACGCCATACAAGGCGCTATTTGCATTTCGCCCATACAAGATTTATAACGCCATACAAGGCGCCATTTGCATTTCGCCCATACAAGACGATAACGCCATACAAGGCGCTATTTGCATTTCGCCCATACAGCATTTATAACGCCATACAAGGCGCTATTTGCATTTCGCCCATACAAGCATTTATAACGCCATACAAGGCGCTATTTGCATTTCGGCCCATACAAGACGATAACGCCCATACAAGGCGCTATTTGCATTTCGTCCATACAAGATTTATAACGCCATATAAGGCGCTATTTGCATTTCGCCCATACAAGCATTTATAACGCCCATACAAGGCGCCATTTGCATTTCGTCCATACAAGACGATAACGCCATACAAGGCGCTATTTGCATTTCTCGCCCATACAGCATTTATAACGCCATACAAGGCGCTATTTGCATTTCGCCCATACAAGACGATAACGCCATACAAGGCGCTATTTGCATTTCGCCCATACAAGACGATAACGCCCATACAAGGCGCCATTTGCATTTCGCCCATACAAGATTTATAACGCCATACAAGGCGCTATTTGCATTTCGCCCATACAGCATTTATAACGCCATACAAGGCGCTATTTGCATTTCGCCCATACAAGACGATAACGCCATACAAGGCGCTATTTGCATTTCGCCCATACAAGCATTTATAACGCCATACAAGGCGCTATTTGCATTTCGTCCATACAAGACGATAACGCCATACAAGGCGCCATTTGCATTTCGCCCATACAGCATTTATAACGCCCATATAAGGCGCCATTTGCATTTCGTCCATACAAGCATTTATAACGCCATACAAGGCGCTATTTGCATTTCGCCCATACAAGACGATAACGCCATACAAGGCGCTATTTGCATTTCGCCCATACAAGCATTTATAACGCCATACAAGGCGCTATTTGCATTTCGCCCATACAAGATTTATAACGCCCATACAAGGCGCTATTTGCATTTCGCCCATACAAGCATTTATAACGCCCATACAAGGCCATTTGCATTTCGCCCATACAAGACGATAACGCCCATACAAGGCGCCATTTGCATTTCGCCCATACAAGACGATAACGCCATACAAGGCGCTATTTGCATTTCGCCCATACAAGACGATAACGCCATACAAGGCGCCATTTGCATTTCGCCCATACAGCACGATAACGCCATACAAGGCGCTATTTGCATTTCGCCCATATACAAGACGATAACGCCCATACAAGGCTATTTGCATTTCGCCCATACAAGACGATAACGCCATACAAGGCGCTATTTGCATTTCGCCCATACAAGACGATAACGCCATACAAGGCGCTATTTGCATTTCGCCCATACAGCATTTATAACGCCATACAAGGCGCTATTTGCATTTCGCCCATATAAGACGTTACAACGCCCATACAAGGCGCTATTTGCATTTCGTCATACAAGACGATAACGCCATACAAGGCGCTATTTGCATTTCGCCCATATAAGACGATAACGCCATACAAGGCGCCATTTGCATTTCGCCCATACAAGACGATAACGCCATACAAGGCGCTATTTGCATTTCGCCCATACAGCATTTATAACGCCCATACAAGGCGCTATTTGCATTTCGCCCATACAAGACGATAACGCCATACAGGCGCTATTTGCATTTCGCCCATACAGCATTTATAACGCCATAAGGCGCTATTTGCATTTCGCCCATACAAGACGATAACGCCATACAAGGCGCTATTTGCATTTCGGCCCATACAAGACGATAACGCCCATACAAGGCCATTTGCATTTCGCCCATACAAGACGATAACGCCATACAAGGCGCCATTTGCATTTCGCCCATACAAGATTTATAACGCCATACAAGGCGCTATTTGCATTTCGCCCATACAAGCATTTATAACGCCATACAAGGCCATTTGCATTTCGCCCATACAAGATAACGCCATACAAGGCGCTATTTGCATTTCGCCCATACAGCATTTATAACGCCATACAAGGCGCTATTTGCATTTCGCCCATACAAGACGATAACGCCATACAAGGCGCTATTTGCATTTCGCCCATACAAGACGATTTAACGCCATACAAGGCGCTATTTGCATTTCGCCCATACAGCATTTATAACGCCATACAAGGCGCTATTTGCATTTCGCCCATACAAGACGATAACGCCCATACAAGGCGCCATTTGTATTTCGCCCATACAAGCATTTATAACGCCATACAAGGCGCCATTTGCATTTCGCCCATACAAGACGATAACGCCATACAAGGCCATTTGCATTTCGCCCATACAGCATTTATAACGCCATACAAGGCGCTATTTGCATTTCGCCCATACAAGATTTATAACGCCATACAAGGCGCTATTTGCATTTCGCCCATACAAGACGATAACGCCATACAAGGCGCTATTTGCATTTCGCCCATATACATTTATAACGCCCATACAAGGCGCTATTTGCATTTCGCCCATACAGCACGATAACGCCATACAAGGCGCTATTTGCATTTCGCCCATACAAGATTTATAACGCCATACAAGGCGCCATTTGCATTTCGCCCATACAAGCATTTATAACGCCATACAAGGCGCTATTTGCATTTCGCCCATACAAGACGATAACGCCCATACAAGGCGCTATTTGTATTTCGCTCCATACAAGACGATAACGCCATACAAGGCGCTATTTGTATTTCGCCCATACAAGACGATAACGCCCATACAAGGCGCCATTTGCATTTCGCCCATACAGCATTTATAACGCCATACAAGGCGCTATTTGCATTTCGCCCATACAAGACGATAACGCCATACAAGGCCATTTGCATTTCGCCCATACAAGACGATAACGCCCATACAAGGCGCTATTTGCATTTCGCCCATACAAGACGATAACGCCATAAGGCGCTATTTGCATTTCTCGCCCATACGCTATTTGTATTTCGTCTATACAAGACGATAACGCCATACAAGGCGCATTTGCATTTCGGCCATATAGCATTTATAACGCCCATACAAGCGCTATTTGCATTTCGCCCATACATTTATAACGCCCATAAGGCCATTTGCATTTCATTCATAAGACGATAACGCCATACAAGGCGCTATTTGCATTTCGCCCATAAGACGATAACGCCATACAAGGCGCTATTTGCATTTCGCCCATACAAGCATTTATAACGCCATACAAGGCCATTTGCATTTCGCCCATACAAGACGATAACGCCCATACAAGGCGCTATTTGCATTTCGCCCATACAGCATTTAACGCCATATAAGGCGCCATTTGCATTTCGTCCATACAGCATTTATAACGCCCATACAAGGCGCTATTTGCATTTCGCCCATACAGCATTTAACGCCATACAAGGCGCTATTTGCATTTCGCCCATACAGCACGATAACGCCATACAAGGCGCCATTTGCATTTCGCCCATACAAGATTTATAACGCCATACAAGGCGCTATTTGTATTTCGCCCATACAAGACGATAACGCCATACAAGGCGCTATTTGCATTTCGCCCATACAAGACGATTAACGCCATACAAGCGCTATTTGCATTTCGCCCATATAGCATTTATAACGCCATAAGGCGCTATTTGCATTTCGCCCATACAAGCATTAACGCCCATACAAGGCGCTATTTGCATTTCGCCCATACAAGACGATAACGCCATACAAGGCGCTATTTGCATTTCGCCCATACAAGACGATAACGCCCATACAAGGCTATTTGTATTTCTCCATACATTTATTCCGCCATACAAGGCCATTTGCATTTCGCCCATATAGCATTTATAACGCCATACAAGGCGCTATTTGCATTTCGCCCATACAAGACGATAACGCCATACAAGGCGCCATTTGCATTTCGTCCATACAGCATTTATAACGCCCATACAAGGCTGCTATTTGCATTTCGCCCATACAAGACGATAACGCCATACAAGGCCATTTGCATTTCGCCCATACAAGATTTATAACGCCCATAAGGCGCTATTTGCATTTCGCCCATACAAGCATTTATAACGCCATACAAGGCGCTATTTGCATTTCGCCCATACAAGAAGCATTTATAACGCCATAAGGCTATTTGCATTTCGCCATACAAGACGATAACGCCCATACAAGGCGCTATTTGCATTTCGCCCATACAAGACGATAACGCCATACAAGGCGCTATTTGCATTTCGCCCATACAAGACGATAACGCCATACAAGGCGCTATTTGCATTTCGCTCCATACATTTATAACGCCATACAAGGCGCTATTTGCATTTCGTCCATACAAGACGATAACGCCATACAAGGCGCTATTTGCATTTCGCCCATACAAGACGATAACGCCATACAAGGCGCTATTTGCATTTCGCCCATAAGACGATAACGCCATACAAGGCTATTTGCATTTCGCCCATACAAGACGATAACGCCATACAAGGCCATTTGCATTTCGCCCATACAAGATTTATAACGCCCATAAGGCGCTATTTGCATTTCGGCCCATACAAGATTTATAACGCTATACAAGGCGCTATTTGCATTTCGCCCATACAAGACGATAACGCCATACAAGGCGCTATTTGCATTTCGCCCATACAAGCATTTAACGCCATACAAGGCGCTATTTGCATTTCATCCATACAAGACGATAACGCCATACAAGGCGCCATTTGCATTTCGTCCATACAAGACGATAACGCCATAAGGCGCCATTTGCATTTCGCCCATACAAGACGATAACGCCTGCAAGGCGCCATTTGCATTTCGCCCATACAAGACGATAACGCCCATACAAGGCGCTATTTGTATTTCGCCCATATAGCATTTATCGCCATACAAGGCGCTATTTGCATTTCGCCCATATACAAGCATTTGCATTTCGCCCATACACGATAACGCCATACTATTTGCATTTCGCCCATATAAGACGATAACGCCATACAAGGCGCTATTTGCATTTCGCCCATACAAGCATTTATAACGCCATACAAGGCGCTATTTGCATTTCGCCCATACAAGACGATAACGCCATACAGGCCATTTGCATTTCGCCCATACAAGACGATAACGCCATACAAGGCGCTATTTGCATTTCGCCCATATAAGATTTATAACGCCATACAAGGCGCTATTTGCATTTCGCCCATACAAGACGATAACGCCATACAAGGCCATTTGCATTTCGCTCCATACAGCATTTATAACGCCATACAAGGCGCTATTTGTATTTCGTCCATACAAGACGATAACGCCATAAGGCGCTATTTGCATTTCGCCCATACAAGACGATAACGCCATACAAGGCGCTATTTGCATTTCGTCCATACACGATAACGCCCATACAAGGCGCTATTTGCATTTCGCCCATACAAGACGATAACGCCCATAAGGCGCCATTTGCATTTCGCCCATACAAGACGATAACGCCATACAAGGCGCTATTTGCATTTCGCCCATACAAGATTTATAACGCCATACAAGGCGCCATTTGCATTTCGCCCATACAAGACGATAACGCCATACAAGCGCTATTTGCATTTCGCCCATACAAGATTTATAACGCCATACAAGGCGCTATTTGCATTTCGCCCATACATTTATAACGCCATACAAGGCGCTATTTGCATTTCGGCCCATAAGACGATAACGCCATACAAGGCGCTATTTGTATTTCGTCCATACAGCATTTATAACGCCCATACAAGGCGCTATTTGCATTTCATCCATAGCATTTATAACGCCATAAGGCGCTATTTGCATTTCGCCCATATAGCATTTATAACGCCATACAAGGCTATTTGCATTTCGCCCATACAAGACGATAACGCCATAAGGCGCTATTTGCATTTCGTCCATACAAGACGATAACGCCATACAAGGCGCTATTTGCATTTCGCCCATACAAGATTTATAACGCCATACAAGGCGCTATTTGCATTTCGCCCATACAAGACGATAACGCCATAAGGCGCTATTTGCATTTCGCTCCATATACATTTATAACGCCATACAAGGCGCTATTTGCATTTCGCCCATACAAGACGATAACGCCATACAAGGCGCCATTTGCATTTCGCCCATACAAGACGATAACGCCATAGGCGCTATTTGCATTTCGTCCATACAAGACGATAACGCCATACAAGGCGCCATTTGCATTTCGCCCATACAAGATTTATAACGCCATACAAGGCGCTATTTGCATTTCGCCCATACAAGATTTATAACGCCATAAGGCGCTATTTGCATTTCGCCCATACATTTATAACGCCATACAAGGCGCTATTTGCATTTCGCCCATACAGACATTTACGCCATACAAGGCGCTATTTGCATTTCGCCCATACAGACGATAACGCCATACAAGGCGCTATTTGCATTTCGCCCATACAAGACGATAACGCCATACAATGCCATTTGCATTTCGCCCATACAAGACGATAACGCCATACAAGGCGCTATTTGCATTTCGCCCATACAGCATTTACGATAACGCCATAAGGCGCTATTTGCATTTCGCATCCATACAAGACGATAACGCCATAAGGCGCTATTTGTATTTCGCCCATACATTTATAACGCCCATACAAGGCGCCATTTGCATTTCGCCCATACAAGCATTTATAACGCCATAAGGCGCTATTTGCATTTCGCCCATACAAGACGATAACGCCATACAAGGCGCTATTTGCATTTCGCCCATACAAGACGATAACGCCATACAAGGCGCTATTTGCATTTCGCCCATACAGCATTTATAACGCCATACAAGGCGCTATTTGCATTTCGCCCATACAAGACGATAACGCCATACAAGGCGCCATTTGCATTTCGCTCCATACAAGCACGATAACGCCATACAGGCTATTTGCATTTCGTCCATACAGCATTTATAACGCCATACAAGGCGCTATTTGCATTTCGCCCATACAAGACGATAACGCCATACAAGGCGCCATTTGCATTTCGCCCATACAAGACGATAACGCCATACAAGGCGCCATTTGCATTTCGCCCATACAAGACGATAACGCCATACAAGGCGCTATTTGCATTTCGTCCATAAGACGATAACGCCATACAAGGCCATTTGCATTTCCCATACAAGCATTTATAACGCCATACAAGGCGCCATTTGCATTTCGCCCATAAGACGATAACGCCCATACAAGGCGCTATTTGTATTTCGCCCATACAGCATTTATAACGCCATACAAGGCGCTATTTGCATTTCGCCCATATAGACGATAACGCCATACAAGGCGCTATTTGCATTTCGTCCATACAAGACGATAACGCCATACAAGGCGCTATTTGCATTTCGCCCATACAAGACGATAACGCCATACAAGGCGCTATTTGCATTTCGCCCATACAGCATTTATAACGCCATAAGGCGCTATTTGCATTTCGCCCATACAAGACGATAACGCCATACAAGGCGCTATTTGCATTTCGCCCATAAGCACGATAACGCCATAAGGCGCTATTTGCATTTCGCCCATACAAGACGATAACGCCATACAAGGCGCTATTTGCATTTCGCCCATATAGCATTTATAACGCCCATACAAGGCGCCATTTGCATTTCGTCCATACAAGACGATAACGCCCATACAAGGCGCTATTTGCATTTCGCCCATACAAGACGATTCCGCCATACAAGGCGCTATTTGCATTTCGGCCCATACAAGACGATAACGCCATAAGGCGCCATTTGCATTTCGCCCATACACATTTATAACGCCATACAAGGCGCTATTTGCATTTCGTCCATACAAGACGATTCCGCCATACAAGTGCCATTTGCATTTCGCCCATACAAGACGATAACGCCATACAAGGCCATTTGCATTTCGTCCATACAGACGATAACGCCATACAAGGCGCCATTTGCATTTCGCCCATATAAGACGATAACGCCATACAAGGCGCTATTTGCATTTCGCCCATACAAGATTTATAACGCCATACAAGGCGCTATTTGCATTTCGCCCATACAAGACGATAACGCCATAAGGCATGCCATTTGCATTTCGTCCATACAGCATTTATAACGCCATAAGGCGCGCTATTTGCATTTCGGCCCATACAGCATTTATAACGCCATACAAGGCGCTATTTGCATTTCGCCCATACGATAACGCCATACAAGGCGCCATTTGCATTTCGCCCATACATTTATAACGCCATACAAGGCGCTATTTGCATTTCGCCCATATACATTTATAACGCCATACAAGCGCCATTTGCATTTCTCCATACAAGACGATAACGCCATACAAGGCGCTATTTGCATTTCTCCATACAGCATTTATAACGCCATAAGGCGCTATTTGCATTTCGCTCCATACAAGACGAACGCCATACAAGGCGCTATTTGCATTTCGCCCATACAGCATTTATAACGCCCATACAAGGCGCCATTTGCATTTCGCCCATACAAGACGATAACGCCATACAAGGCGCTATTTGCATTTCGTCCATACAAGACGATAACGCCATACAAGGCGCTATTTGCATTTCGCCCATATAGCATTTATCGCCATACAAGGCGCTATTTGCATTTCGCCCATACAGACGATTCCGCCATACAAGGCCATTTGCATTTCTTCATACAAGACGATTCCGCCATACATGCTATTTGTATTTCGCCCATACAAGATAACGCCATACAAGGCGCCATTTGCATTTGCCCATACAAGACGATAACGCCATACAAGGCCATTTGCATTTCGCCCATACAGCATTTATAACGCCATACAAGGCGCCATTTGCATTTCGTCCATACAAGACGATAACGCCATACAAGGCGCTATTTGCATTTCGCCCATACAAGACGATTTATAACGCCATACAAGGCGCCATTTGCATTTCGTCCATACAAGACGATAACGCCATACAAGGCGCCATTTGCATTTCGCCCATACAAGATTTATAACGCCCACATAGGCGCCATTTGTATTTCGCCCATACAAGATTTATAACGCCATACAAGGCGCCATTTGCATTTCGCCCATACAGCATTTATAACGCCATACAAGGCGCCATTTGCATTTCGCCCATACAAGACGATAACGCCATACAAGGCGCCATTTGCATTTCGCCCATACAAGATTTATAACGCCATACAAGCGCTATTTGCATTTCGCCCATACAGCATTTATAACGCCATAAGGCTGTCATTTGCATTGTCCATATAGCATTTATAACGCCATACAAGGCGCCATTTGCATTTCGCCCATACAAGACGATAACGCCATACAAGGCGCTATTTGCATTTCGCCCATACAAGCATTTATTCCGCCATACAAGGCGCTATTTGCATTTCTCGCCCATACAAGACGATAACGCCATACAAGACGCTATTTGTATTTCGCCCATACAAGACTATTCCGCCATACAAGGCGCTATTTGCATTTCGTCCATACAAGATTTATAACGCCATACAAGGCGCTATTTGCATTTCGCCCATACAATACGATAACGCCCATACAAGGCGCTATTTGCATTTCGTCCATACAAGCATTTATCGCCATACAAGGCGCTATTTGCATTTCGCCCATATAAGATTTATTCCGCCATACAAGGCGCTATTTGCATTTCGTCTATACAAGACGATAACGCCATATAAGGCGCTATTTGTATTTCGTCCATACAGCATTTATAACGCCATACAAGACGCCATTTGCATTTCTGCCCATACAAGACGATAACGCCATAAGGCGCTATTTGCATTTCGCCCATACAAGACGATAACGCCATAAGGCGCCATTTGCATTTCATCCATACAAGATTTATAACGCCATACAAGGCGCTATTTGCATTTCGCCCATATACGATTCCGCCATACAAGGCGCTATTTGCATTTCGTCCATACAAGACGATAACGCCATACAGCGCTATTTGCATTTCGCTCTATATACAGACGATAACGCCATACAAGGCGCTATTTGCATTTCGCCCATACAGCACGATAACGCCATACAAGGCGCCATTTGCATTTCGCCCATACAAGACATTTACGCCATACAAGGCGCTATTTGCATTTCGCCCATACAAGACGATAACGCCATACAAGGCGGCCATTTGCATTTCGCCCATACAAGATTTATAACGCCATACAAGGCTATTTGCATTTCGCCCATACAAGACGATAACGCCATACAAGGCGCTATTTGTATTTCGCCCATACAGACGATAACGCCATACAAGGCGCCATTTGCATTTCGCCCATACAAGACGATAACGCCATACAAGGCGCTATTTGCATTTCGTCCATACAAGACGATAACGCCATACAAGGCGCCATTTGCATTTCGCCCATACAAGACGATAACGCCATACAAGGCGCCATTTGCATTTCGCCCATAAGACGATAACGCCATACAAGGCGCCATTTGCATTTCGCCCATACAAGACGATAACGCCCATACAAGCGCTATTTGCATTTCGTCCATACATTTATTCCGCCCATACAAGGCGCCATTTGCATTTCGCCCATACAAGACGATAACGCCATACAAGGCGCTATTTGCATTTCGTCCATACAAGATTTATCTCGCCATACAAGGCGCTATTTGCATTTCGCCCATACAGCATTTATAACGCCATACAAGGCGCTATTTGCATTTCGCCCATACAAGACGATAACGCCATACAAGGCGCTATTTGCATTTCGCCCATACAAGACGATAACGCCATACAAGGCTATTTGCATTTCGCCCATACACATTTATAACGCCATACAAGGCGCCATTTGCATTTCGCCCATACAAGACGATAACGCCCATACAAGGCGCTATTTGTATTTCTGGCCCATATAAGAGCATTTAACGCCATACAAGGCGCTATTTGTATTTCGCCCATACAAGACGATAACGCCATACAAGGCGCTATTTGCATTTCGTCCATACAGCATTTATAACGCCATAAGGCGCTATTTGCATTTCGCCCATACAAGACGATAACGCCATACAAGGCGCTATTTGTATTTCGCCCATACATTTATAACGCCATACAAGGCCATTTGCATTTCGCCCATATACAAGACGATAACGCCATACAAGGCGCTATTTGCATTTCGCCCATACAGACGATAACGCCATACAAGGCGCCATTTGCATTTCGCCCATATAGCATTTATAACGCCATAAGGCGCTATTTGCATTTCGTCCATACATTTATAACGCCATACAAGGCGCTATTTGTATTTCGCATACAGCACGATAACGCCATACAAGGCGCTATTTGCATTTCGCCCATACAAGACGATAACGCCATAAGGCCATTTGCATTTCGCCCATACAAGACGATTTATTCCCATACAAGGCGCTATTTGCATTTCGTCATACAAGACGATAACGCCATACAAGGCGCTATTTGCATTTCGTCCATATAAGACGATAACGCCATAAGGCGCTATTTGCATTTCGCCCATACAAGACGATAACGCCATACAAGGCGCTATTTGCATTTCGTCCATACAAGACGATTCCCCATACAAGGCGCTATTTGCATTTCGCCCATACAAGACGATAACGCCATACAAGGCGCTATTTGCATTTCGTCCATATAGACGATTCCGCCATACAAGGCGCTATTTGCATTTCGTCCATACAAGACGATAACGCCATACAAGGCGCCATTTGCATTTCGCCCATACAAGACGATAACGCCATACAAGGCGCTATTTGCATTTCGCCCATACAAGATTTATAACGCCATACAAGGCGCTATTTGCATTTCGTCATACATTTATAACGCCATAGCTATTTGCATTTCGCCCATACAAGACGATAACGCCATACAAGCGCTATTTGCATTTCGCCCATACAAGATTTATAACGCCATACAAGGCGCCATTTGCATTTCCCATACAAGACGATAACGCCATACAAGGCGCCATTTGCATTTCGCCCATACAAGACGATAACGCCATACAAGGCGCCATTTGCATTTCGTCCATACAAGACGATAACGCCATAAGGCGCTATTTGCATTTCGCCCATACAAGACGCATAACATTTATCGCCATAAGGCGCCATTTGCATTTCGCCCATACAAGCATTTATAACGCCCATACAAGGCGCCATTTGCATTTCGCCCATAGCACGATAACGCCATACATGCTATTTGCATTTCGCCCATACAAGACGATAACGCCATACAAGGCGCTATTTGCATTTCCATACAGCACGATAACGCCATACAAGGCGCCATTTGCATTTCTTCCATACATTTATAACGCCATACAAGGCGCCATTTGCATTTCGTCTATAAGACGATAACGCCATACAAGGCTATTTGGCCATACAAGGCGCCATTTGCATTTCGCCCATACAAGACGATTCCGCCATACAAGGCGCTATTTGCATTTTGTCCATAGCATTTATTCCGCCATACAAGGCGCCATTTGCATTTCGCCCATATAGATTTATAACGCCATAAGGCGCTATTTGCATTTCGCCCATACAAGACGATAACGCCCATACAAGGCGCTATTTGCATTTCATCCATACATTTATAACGCCATACAAGGCGCTATTTGCATTTCGCCCATACAAGACGATAACGCCATACAAGGCGCTATTTGTATTTCGCCCATACAAGATTTATTCCGCCATACAAGGCGCTATTTGCATTTCGCCCATACAAGCATTTATAACGCCATACAGGCGTCATTTGCATTTCCATATAAGCATTTATTCCGCCATACAAGGCTATTTGCATTTCGCCCATATACAAGACGATAACGCCATACAAGGCGCTATTTGCATTTCGCCCATACAAGACGATAACGCCCATACAAGGCGCGCCATTTGCATTTCGCCCATATAGCATTTATAACGCCATACAAGGCGCCATTTGCATTTCGGCCCATACAAGACGATAACGCCATAAGGCGCCATTTGCATTTCGTCCATACAAGACGATAACGCCATACAAGGCGCTATTTGCATTTCGCCCATACAAGATTTATAACGCCATAAGCGCCATTTGTATTTCGCCCATATAGCATTTATAACGCCATACAAGCGCCATTTGCATTTCGCCCATACAGCATTTATAACGCCATACAAGGCGCTATTTGCATTCGCCCATACAAGACGATAACGCCATACAAGGCGCTATTTGCATTTCGCCCATACAAGACGATAACGCCATACAAGGCGCTATTTGCATTTCGCCCATACATTTATAACGCCCATAAGGCGCCATTTGCATTTCGCCCATAAGACGATAACGCCATACAAGGCGCCATTTGCATTTCGCCCATACCATACAAGACGATAACGCCATACAAGGCGCTATTTGCATTTCGCCCATAAGCATTTATCCCATACAAGGCGCTATTTGCATTTCGTCCATACATTTATAACGCCATACAAGGCGCTATTTGCATTTCGCCCATACAAGACGATAACGCCATACAAGGCTATTTGCATTTCGTCCATACAAGACGATAACGCCATACAAGGCGCTATTTGCATTTCGTCCATACAAGATTTATAACGCCTATACAGCGCTATTTGTATTTCGCCCATAAGCATTTATAACGCCATACAAGGCCATTTGCATTTCTCCATAAGACGATAACGCCCATACAAGGCGCTATTTGCATTTCGCCCATACAAGATTTATAACGCCATACAAGGCGCTATTTGCATTTCGCCCATATAAGCATTTACGCCATACAAGGCTATTTGCATTTCGCATACAAGATACAAGGCTATTTGCATTTCGCCCATACAAGATTTATAACGCCATACAAGGCGCCATTTGCATTTCGCCCATACATTTATAACGCCATACAAGGCTATTTGTATTTCGCTCCATATACAAGACGATAACGCCATACAAGGCCATTTGCATTTCGGCCCATACATAGCATTTATAACGCCATACAAGGCGCCATTTGCATTTCGCCCATACAAGACGATAACGCCATACAAGGCCATTTGCATTTCTCCATACAAGACGATAACGCCATACAAGGCGCCATTTGCATTTCGCCCATACAAGACGATAACGCCATACAAGCGCCATTTGCATTTCGCCCATACAAGACGATAACGCCATACAAGGCGCTATTTGCATTTTCGCCCATATACATTTATAACGCCATAAGGCGCCATTTGCATTTCGCCCATACAAGATAACGCCCATAAGGCGCCATTTGCATTTCGCCCATACAAGACGATAACGCCATACAAGGCGCTATTTGCATTTCGCCCATACAAGACGATAACGCCATACAAGGCGCTATTTGCATTTCGTCCATACAAGACATAACGCCATACAAGGCGCTATTTGCATTTCGTCCATACAGCATTTATAACGCCATATAAGGCGCTATTTGCATTTCGCCCATACAAGACGATAACGCCATACAAGGCGCCATTTGCATTTCGTCCATACAAGACGATTCCGCCCATACAAGCGCCATTTGCATTTCGTCCATACAGCATTTATAACGCCTATATATGCGCTATTTGCATTTCGCTCCATACAAGACATTTGCATTGGCCCATACAAGGCGCTATTTGCATTTCGTCCATACAAGACGATAACGCCATATGCCATTTGCATTTCGTCCATATAGCATTTATAACGCCCATACAAGGCGCTATTTGCATTTCGCCCATACAATACATTTATAACGCCATACAAGGCGCCATTTGCATTCGCCCATACAAGCATTTATAACGCCATACAAGGCGCCATTTGCATTTCGCCCATACAAGACGATAACGCCATACAAGGCGCCATTTGCATTTCCCATACAAGACGATAACGCCATACATGCTATTTGCATTTCGTCCATATACATTTATAACGCCCATACAAGGCGCTATTTGCATTTCGCCCATACAAGCACGATAACGCCCATACAAGGCCATTTGCATTTCGCCCATACAAGATTTATAACGCCATACAAGGCGCCATTTGCATTTCGTCCATACAAGACGATAACGCCATACAAGGCGCCATTTGCATTTCGCCCATATGCATTTATAACGCCATACAAGGCTATTTGCATTTCGCCCATACAAGACGATAACGCCCATAAGGCGCTATTTGCATTTCGTCTATAAGACGATAACGCCATACAAGGCCATTTGCATTTCGCCCATACAAGACGATAACGCCTATACAAGGCGCTATTTGCATTTCGCCCATACAGCATTTATTCCGCCATACATGCCATTTGCATTTCATTTCGCCCATACATTTATAACGCCATACAAGGCGCTATTTGCATTTCGTCCATACAAGACGATAACGCCATACAAGGCGCTATTTGCATTTCGCCCATACAGCATTTATAACGCCATACAAGGCGCTATTTGCATTCGCCCATACAAGCATTTATACAAGCGCTATTTGCATTTCGTCCATACAAGACGATAACGCCATAAGGCGCTATTTGTATTTCGCCCATACAGCATTTATAACGCCATACAAGGCGCTATTTGCATTTCGTCCATACAAGACGATAACGCCCATACAAGGCCATTTGCATTTCGCCCATACAAGACGATAACGCCCATAAGGCGCCATTTGCATTTCGCCCATACAAGATTTATAACGCCATACAAGGCCATTTGCATTTTCGCCCATACAAGACGATAACGCCATACAAGGCGCTATTTGCATTTCGGCCCATACAAGACGATAACGCCATACAAGGCGCTATTTGCATTTCGCCCATACAAGCATTTATAACGCCTATATGCTATTTGCATTTCGCCCATACAAGACGATAACGCCATACAAGGCGCTATTTGCATTTCGTCCATAGCATTTATAACGCCATACAAGGCCATTTGCATTTCATCTATAGCATTTATAACGCCCATACAAGGCGCTATTTGTATTTCGCATACAAGACGATAACGCCATAAGGCGCTATTTGCATTTCGTCTATACAAGA
Organism: Przewalskia tangutica; assembly: GCA_029844215.1. Taxonomy (NCBI): domain Eukaryota; kingdom Viridiplantae; phylum Streptophyta; class Magnoliopsida; order Solanales; family Solanaceae; genus Przewalskia; species Przewalskia tangutica. Next base: position 18,987,104 of record CM056719.1, read on the forward strand.
TTTATTCCGCCATACAAGGCGCTATTTGCATTTCGCCCATATACAAGACGATAACGCTTCATACAAGACGCCATTTGCATTTCGTCCATAAGCAGACATTCCGCCATACAAGGCCATTTGCATTTCGCCCATACATTTATAACGCCCATACAAGGCGCCATTTGCATTTCGCCCATACAAGACGATAACGCCATACAAGGCTATTTGCATTTCCCATACAAGACGATAACGCCCATAAGGCGCCATTTGCATTTCGCCCATACAAGACGATTCCGCCATACAAGGCGCCATTTGCATTTCGCCCATACAAGACGATAACGCCATACAAGGCGCCATTTGCATTTCGCCCATACAAGATTTATAACGCCCATACAAGGCGCTATTTGCATTTCATCCATATAGCATTTATAACGCCATACAAGCGAGTCATTTGCATTGGCCCATACAAGACGATAACGCCATACAAGGTGTCATTTGTATTTCGCCCATACAAGACGATAACGCCATACAAGGCGCCATTTGCATTTCGTCCATACAAGACGATAACGCCATACAAGACGCCATTTGCATTTCATCCATACAAGACGATAACGCCATACATGAGTCATTTGTATTTCGCCCATACAAGACGATAACGCCATACAAGGTGTCATTTGTATTTCGTCCATATAAGCATTTATCGCCCATACAAGGCTATTTGTATTTCGGCCCATACATTTATTTCCATACAAGGCGCCATTTGCATTTAGTCCATACAAGACGATTCCGCCCATACAAGGCCATTTGCATTTCGCCCATACAAGACGACAACGCCCATACAAGGCGCTATTTGCATTTCTCGTCTACACATTAGCACGATAACGCCATACAAGGCGCTATTTACATTTCGCCCATATAGCACGATAACGCCCACACAAGGCGCCATTTGCATTTCGCCCACAAGGCGATAACGCCATACAAGGCGCTATTTGCATTTCTTCCATACAAGACGATAACGCCATAAGGCGCTATTTGTATTTCGTCATATAAGACGATAACGCCATACAAGGCGCTATTTGCATTTCGCCCATACAAGACGATTCCGCCCATACAAGTGTCATTTGCATTTCGCCCATACAAGACGATTTCGCCATACATGCTATTTGCATTTCGTCCATACAAGATTTATTCCGCCATACAAGGCGCTATTTGCATTTTGTCCATAAGCATTTATTCCGCCATACAAGGCGCTATTTGCATTTCGTTTATACAGCATTTATAACGCCATACAAGGCGCTATTTGCATTTCGCCCATACAAGATTTACAACGCCATACAAGGCGCCATTTGCATTTCATCCATAGCACGATAACGCCATAAGGCGCCATTTGCATTTCGTCCATACACGATTTATAACGCCACACAAGGCGCTATTTGCATTTCGCCCATACAAGACGATTCCGCCATAAGGCGCTATTTGTATTTCGCCCATACAAGACATTTACGCCATACAAGGAGTCATTTGCATTTCGCCCATACAAGACGATTCCGCCATACAAGGCTATTTGCATTTCGGCCCATACAAGACGATAACGCCATAAGGCGCTATTTGCATTTTCGTCTATATAAGACGATAACGCCCATACAAGGCGCCATTTGCATTTCGTCTACATAAGCATTTATTCCGCCCATACAAGGCGCTATTTGCATTTCGCCCATACAGCATTTATAACGCCATACAAGGCGCCATTTGCATTTCGCCCATACAAGACATAACGCCATACAGGCGCTATTTGCATTTCGCCCATACATTTATAACGCCATAAGGCGCCATTTGCATTTCGCCCATACAAGCACGATAACGCCATACAAGGCGCTATTTGCATTTCGCCCATATACATTTATAACGCCATACAAGGCGCTATTTGTATTTCGTCTATATAGCATTTATTCCGCCATACAAGGCGCTATTTATTTCGCCCATTATTAGCACGATAACGCCATACAAGGCGCTATTTGCATTTCGTCCATTAGCATTTATAACGCCATACAAGGCGCTATTTGCATTTCGGCCCACACAAGACGATAACGCCATACAGGCGCTATTTGCATTTCGCCCATACAAGATTTATTCCGCCATACAAGGCGCTATTTGCATTTCGCCCATACAAGACGATAACGCCATACAAGGCGTCATTTGCATTGGCCCATACAGACGATTCCGCCATACAAGGCTATTTGCATTTCGCCCATACAAGACGATAACGCCATACAAGGCGCTATTTGCATTTCGCCCATACAAGACGATTCCGCCATACATGCTATTTGCATTTCGTCTATATAGCATTTATTCCGCCATACAAGGCGCTATTTGCATTTCGGTCATAAGACGATTATCTCCCATACAAGGCTATTTGTATTTCTGCCCATAAGATTTATTCGCATATAAGGCGCTATTTGCATTTCGCCCATACAAGATTTATACGCCATACAAGGCTATTTGCATTGGCCCATACAGCATTTATAACGCCATACAAGGCGCTATTTGTATTTCGTCCATAAGCATTTATAACGCCATACAAGGCGCTATTTGCATTTCGCCCATACAAGACGATAACGCCATACAAGGCCATTTGCATTTCGCCCATACAAGACGATAACGCCATACAAGGCGCTATTTGCATTTCGCCCATACACGATAACGCCATAAAGCGCTATTTGCATTTCGCCCATACATTTATAACGCCATACAAGGCGCTATTTGCATTTCGCCCATACATTTATAACGCCATACAAGGCCATTTGCATTTTCGCCCATACAAGACGATAACGCCATACAATATGCCATTTGCATTTCGCCCATACAGCACGATAACGCCATACAAGGCGCTATTTGCATTTCGCCCATACAATACGATAACGCCCATACAAGGCGCTATTTGCATTTCGCCCATACAAGACGATAACGCCATACAGCGCCATTTGTATTTCGTCCATACAAGACGATTCCGCCATAAGGCGCTATTTGCATTTCGCCCATACAAGACGATAACGCCATATAGGCGCCATTTGCATTTCGCCCATACAAGACGATAACGCCATACAAGACGCTATTTGTATTTCATCCATACAAGCATTTATAACGCCATACAAGGCGTCATTTGCATTTCGCCCATACAAGACGATTTCCATACAAGTGCCATTTGCATTTCGTCCATACAGCATTTATAACGCCATACAAGGCGCTATTTGCATTTCGCCCATACAAGACGATAACGCCATACAAGGCGCCATTTGCATTTCTTCCATATTAGCATTTAACGCCATACAAGGCGCCATTTGCATTTCTCCATACAAGACGATAACGCCATACAAGGCTATTTGCATTTCGCCCATACAAGATTTATAACGCCATAAGGCGCCATTTGCATTTCCCATATACAAGACGAGCACGCCATACAAGGCGCTATTTGCATTTGTATTTCGCCCATACAAGACGATTCCGCCATACAAGGCGCTATTTGCATTTTGTCCATACAAGACGATTCCGCCATACAAGGCGCCATTTGCATTTCGTATATACATTTATAACGCCCATACAAGGCGCCATTTGCATTTCGTCCATACAGCATTTAACGCCATACAAGGCGCTATTTGCATTTCATCCATACAAGACGATAACGCCCATACAAGGCGCTATTTGCATTTCGTCCATACAAGACGATAACGCCACAAGGCGCTATTTGTATTTCGTCCATACAAGATTTATTCCGCCATACAAGGCGCTATTTGTATTTCGCCCATACAAGATTTACAACGCCATACAAGGCGAGTCATTTGCATTTCGTCCATACAGACGATTCCGCCCATACAAGGCGCTATTTGCATTTTCGCCCATACAAGATTTATAACGCCATACAAGGCGCTATTTGCATTTCGCCCATACAGCACGATAACGCCATACAGGCGCTATTTGCATTTCGCCCATACAAGCATTTATCGCCATACAAGGCGCCATTTGCATTTCGCCCATACAAGATTTATAACGCCATACAAGGCGCTATTTGCATTTCGGCCCATACAAGACGATAACGCCCATACAAGGCGCTATTTGCATTTCGCCCATACAGCATTTATAACGCCATACAAGGCGCTATTTGCATTTCGCCCATATAAGCACGATAACGCCATACAAGGCGCTATTTGCATTTCGTCCATACAAGACGATAACGCCATACAAGGCGCCATTTGCATTTCGCCCATATAAGATTTATTCCGCCATACAAGGCGCTATTTGCATTTCGCCCATACAGCATTTATAACGCCATACAAGGCGCTATTTGCATTTCGGCCCATTAGACGATAACGCCATACAAGGCGCTATTTGCATTTCGTCTACACAAGACGATAACGCCATACAAGGCGCTATTTGCATTTCGCCCATTACAAGATTTATTCCGCCATACAAGGCGCTATTTGCATTTCGCCCATACAAGACTAAATACCATACAAGGAGTCATTTGCATTTCGCCCATATAAAGACGATTCCGCCATACAATGCTATTTGCATTTCGCCCATACAAGACGATAACGCCATACAAGGCGCTATTTGCATTTCTGTCCATACAAGACGATTCCGCCATACAAGGCGCTATTTGCATTTCGCCCATACAAGACGACAATACCATACAAGGCGCTATTTGTATTTCGTCTATACAAGATTTATTCCGCCATACAAGGCGCTATTTGTATTTCTGGTCTACACAAGACGATTATCGCCCATACAAGGCGCTATTTGCATTTCAGCCCATACAAGACATTTACGCCATACAAGGAGTCATTTGCATTTCGGCATATACAAGATTTATTCCGCCATACAAGGCGCCATTTGCATTTCGCCCATACAAGACGATAACGCCATACAAGGCGCTATTTGCATTTCTTGCCCATACAAGACGATAACGCCATACAAGGCGCTATTTGCATTTCGTCCATACAAGACGCATTCCGCCATACAAGGCGCCATTTGCATTTCGCCCATACACGATAACGCCATACAAGGCGCTATTTGCATTTCGCCCATACACATTTATAACGCCATACAAGGCGCTATTTGCATTTCGCCCATATAAGACGATAACGCCATACAAGGCCATTTGCATTTCGCCCATACAAGACGATAACGCCATACAAGGCGCCATTGGCATTTCGCCCATACAGCATTTATAACGCCCATACAAGGCGCTATTTGCATTTCGCCCATACAAGACGATAACGCCATAAAGGCGCTATTTGCATTTCGTCCCATACACGATAACGCCATACAAGGCGCCATTTGTATTTCGTCCATACAAGACGATAACGCCATACAAGGCGCTATTTGCATTTCGCCCACACAAGCGATAACGCCATACAAGGCGCCATTTGCATTTCTTCCATATAAGACGATAACGCCATACAAGGCGCTATTTGCATTTCGCCTATAAGACGATAACGCCATACAAGGCGCTATTTGTATTTCGCCCATACAAGACGATTCCGCCATACAAGGTGTTATTTGCATTTCGCCCATACAAGACGATTTATTTCCATACATGCCGCATTTGCATTTCGCCCATACAAGACGATTCCGCCATACAAGGCGCCATTTGCATTTTGTCCATATAAGCATTTATCCGCCATACAAGGCGCTATTTGCATTTCGTTTATATAAGACGATAACGCCATACATATGCCATTTGCATTTCGGCCCATACAAGACGACAACGCCCATACAAGGCGTCATTTGCATTTCATCCATACAAGACGATAACGCCCATACAAGGCGCCATTTGTATTTCGTCCATATAAGACGATAACGCCACACAAGGCGCTATTTGCATTTCGTCCATACAAGACGATTCCGCCATACAAGGCGCTATTTGCATTTCGCCCATACAAGACGATAATACCATACAAGGAGTCATTTGTATTTCGTCCATACAAGATTTATTCCGCCATACAAGGCGCTATTTGCATTTCGTCCATACAAGATTTATAACGCCATACAAGGCGCCATTTGCATTTCGCCCATACAAGACGATAACGCCATACAAGGCGCTATTTGCATTTCGCCCATACAAGATTTATTCCGCCATACAAGGCGCCATTTGCATTTCGCCCATACAGCATTTATAACGCCATACAAGGCGCTATTTGCATTTCGCCCATATAGCATTTATAACGCCATACAAGGCGCTATTTGCATTTCGTCCATATATAGACGATAACGCCATACAAGGCGCCATTTGCATTTCGCCCATACAAGACGATAACGCCCATACAAGGCCATTTGCATTTCGCCCATACAAGACGATAACGCCATACAAGGCGCTATTTGCATTTCGCCCATACAAGATTTATCTCCGCCATACAAGGCGCTATTTGCATTTCGTCTACAAGACGATAACGCCATACAAGGCGCTATTTGCATTTCTGCCCACATAAGACGAGCATTTATAACGCCCATACAAGGCGCTATTTGCATTTCGCCCATTATTAGCATTTATAACGCCATACAAGGCGCTATTTGCATTTCGCCCATACAAGATTTATTCCGCCATACAAGGCGCTATTTGCATTTCGCCCATACAAGACGATTCCGCCATACAAGGCGATTTGCATTTCGCTCCATACAAGCATTTATTCCGCCATAAGGCGCCATTTGCATTTCGCCCATACAAGAAGATAACGCCATACAAGGCTTCATCTGATTTCGCCCATACAAGAAGATAACGCCATACAAGGCGCTATTTGCATTTCGCCCATACATTTATAACGCCATACAAGGCGCCATTTGCATTTCGCCCATACAAGACGATAACGCCATAAAAGGCGCTATTTGCATTTCGCCCATACAAGACGATTTCGCCATACATAGGCGCCATTTTCATTTCGCCCATATAAGACGACAACGCCATACAAGGCGCTATTTGCATTTCGCCCATACAAGACGATAACACACATACAGTATGCCATTTGCATTTCGCCCATACAAGACGACAACGCCATACAAGGCGCTATTTGCATTTCGCCCATTATTAGCACGATAACGCCCATACAAGGCGCCATTTACATTTCGTCCATACAAGACGATAACGCCATACAAGGCGCCATTTGCATTTCGTCCATACAAGACGATTCCGCCATACAAGGCGCCATTTGCATTTCGCCCATACAAGACGATAACGCCATACAAGGCGCCATTTGCATTGGTCCATACAAGACGATTCCGCCATACAAGGCGCTATTTGCATTTCGCCCATACAAGACGATAACGCCATACAAGGCGCTATTTGCATTTCATCCATACAAGACGATTCCGCCATACAAGGCGCTATTTGCATTTCGTCCATACAAGACGATAACGCCCATACAAGACGGCATTTGCATTTCGTCCATACAAGACTATTCCGCCATACAAGGCGCTATTTGCATTTCGCCCATACAAGACGATAATGCCTATACAAGGCGCCATTTGCATTTCGCCCATACATACGATAACGCCATACAAGGCGCCATTTGCATTTCGTCCATACAAGACATTTATCTCCGCCATACAAGGCGCCATTTGCATTTCGCCCATACAAGATTTATTCCGCCATACAAGGCGCTATTTGCATTTCGGCTACACAAGACGATAACGCCTATATAAGGCGCCATTTGCATTTCATCCATACAAGACGATAACGCCATACAAGGCGCCATTTGCATTTCGCCCATACAAGACGATAACGCCCATACAAGGCGCTATTTGCATTTCGCCCATACAAGACGATTCCGCCATACAAGGCGCTATTTGCATTTCTGGCCCATACAAGACGACAATACCATACAAGGCGAGTCATTTGCATTTCGCCCATATAAGCATTTATCTCCGCCATATACATGCTATTTGCATTTCGCCCATACAAGACGATAACGCCATACAAGGCGCTATTTGTATTTCGCCCACACAAGACGATAACGCCATACAAGGCGCCATTTGCATTTCGCCCATACAAGACGATAACGCCCATACAAGGCCATTTGCATTTCGCCCATACAAGATTTATTCCGCCATACAAGGCGCTATTTGCATTTTGTCCATATAAGACGATAACGCCCATACAAGGCGCCATTTGCATTGGTCCATATAAGACGATTCCCGCCATACAAGGCGCTATTTGCATTTCGCCCATACATACGATAACGCCCATACAAGGCGCCATTGGCATTTCGCCCATACAAGCATTTATCTCCGCCATACAAGGCGCTATTTGCATTTCGTCCATACAAGACGATAACGCCATACAAGGCGCTATTTTCATTTCGTCCATACAAGACGATTCCGCCATACAAGGCGCTATTTGCATTTCGTCCATACAAGACGATAACGCCATACAAGACGCCATTTGCATTTCGCCCATACAAGACCATTCCGCCATACATGTGTTATACCCGTAGTTCCGTGGTATGTATGCGCGAGGACGCACGCATTTGAGAATACGCATGTAAAGATCGAGCGAAGAAAGAGGCGATTTTTCCACTAAAAGTTTCCGTTTTGAAGGAAAAAGGTTCGCTTACGGAATCGATTCCCGCATTTGGTATTCTGACTTCCCGAATATTAGAGAATTATGGAATTTTATTTTCGAAAATGGTCACTGGGCCCACGAGAAATTTACTGGCTTTGTGGGGCCCGCTGATTTTGAGATTTTGGCCGCTGGATATTTTCTAAGACGAAATATTTTGATTTAATCGGGGCGACACGCGTCACCCCACGTGGCACCTTTCGGCCGAAATATGTTTGTGCACAACACCCTGCTAGAGTCGCTTTCGACTAAACGCTTTCACACTTTCGTAGGGAATTTCCGCCATGTCATTTAGTATTTTTATGATTTTTCCGAGAGACTAACATTTTGGACCAACGAGAGGCTGCACTGCACCCTCTCATCAGCGGGCAAAGCTGGCGCATACGGACGATCAAGGCAAGTGGGAGATATTTTCGTAGATATTTCAGGTGCAAGTCGCTAGGTACACACGGGTGAATCTCGCCCTACACTTGCCTAACACTTGGTGTAATTCGCCATTGGTTGGCTTTCACTGACCTATAAATACCCTCCCTCGAAGACTAATTCATTCACAAATTGCCTAAGTCTTGAAAGCTTCTTCCTTCCCTTAGCGTGGTGTCTTCGCCGAGAGCCCTCCTCCCCTGGCCGAGTCCCCAGCTGGTAGGCCGGCGGGTAGACACCCCCTCCTTCAGGTGCTAGCCGCGGGTACCCCCAAGCCTAGTTGCCAGATAATACCCCCTCAGGGTATAGAAATACTCTCCAAGTATGTTATAATGCCCAAATTACCTTAGCCTTATACCTTGTTGTATTCTAAGGTTATACCTTTACGAAAGCCTGTAAATACTATTATACTTCCCACCACAAAACCGAAACCCTAGGAAAATCTCCATAATCCGCTGAGTATCAGGTGTTTGGTTAGAACTTCTAAGGGTGGTTTAGAGCGTCGAGCGCCTGAGTCGAGCTAAACGATTGCCCAGATCGACTTTATACTTGGATAATTATGGGCTTATCGAGGTAATTATCTTGTCCCCTATCAGAATTGGATATTACATGTCAGAGAGTATATAGTTGAAGTATACTATATATAGTACCGAATCAGAATTACATAGACTCAGACATGAGACTCAGGTAGTAGTACCGCGGAGTAGAATTGCACTGCTAGGTTAGATGATAACCCCGCTGGCTTCGTACTCGATAGAGAGAGATTTACGCTGCATGTGGGGAAGTGTCAATTTTCAGAAGTTCTACGATGAGACCTAAATGTTAATAAGCGCCTGGGCCTTATAGGTGGACGTATCACGCAGGCGCGATCTACGTGGCTTAAGGTAGCCGACGCTTGGAAGCATTGAGCGCTTACATGAGTCGATACTCGCCGCGAGGTATGTGAACCTCTTCCTATCTCTCTAGCATGATATGTGTAAACTATGTAGTACGGTAGACGCATACGTGCTAAATGTGTTTGAGTGGTTTAAAACATAAAGTGTTATAACGCTTTACGGAAGTTGGTTATAACAAATTTTACGTTAGTAAGAAAATACATGTGGTTTTTAAAAGGTAATCGATTTGAACTATAACCGCTTGTTATATGATAAGAAAGAACTTGAAGTATTTTCAAAAGATTTTTGAATCATTTTGAAAGGAGAAGTAATACTTGGTGTTTGAAAACTTAAGAGTTATACTAGCTTTACGGGAAGTTAGGTATAACGCTTAAGAATGCTTTATCGATTTCGAAATCGAACGTATCGACAAACCATCGCAGTTGCTAATAAAAGGAAATGTTTTGAATAATTAAGTATTATGAAAACCAAGAGAAACTTCCATCCGCATGAAGCTAAGATTAGACAAAATGATATTTCCTAGATCACGGTCATTAATAAGATTGTTATAAACAAGAATATCCTACTCACACATAAGGCTTATGTTTCTCGATTGTTTAAAAGAGAATTATATTCTTAAATGAATAAGACTATGAACTACTTAACCTTTCTAAAATAAGAAACGTGAACATTTGAAATTAGGCAAACTTGGACGCTTGGAAAATAATGTTACTTGATTTTACAAAGGTAAGAGTTTTGGTTTCTTAAAAGGACAATACTCTATTTTATACTACTGTATCAGGTGACTTATGTGAAAGAAACAGATCTTTTTAAGATTTTAATGTGAAGTACTTTGGGGATAGATACCCGAACTTGTTAGTAAAGTACCAGTGTGAATAACTTGATTGTATTGGTTTGTGATAACCTTGTAATACTTTCTTGTTGCTTTGATAAGTAAACGTGTTAGATGCTACGCGTGTTAGCATTCGCGATGTTTGTGTAAAGGGTTTCTTGATTGCGCTTATTAACTATCACGTTATGATAGTATGGTGGCATTCATCAATCGAGATGATTCCGGTTGCCGTCCGACGCTGGTAGACTCAAAGCGTCGACGGACCTATGATTCGAGAATACCTCACGCAGTCCCGGCCTACGCGGAGCTACGAGTTCCGTGTTAGTGTACGCCCTTACGGGCACGCGTCCATGTGGCTACGCGATCGCGAAGTCCGTGACGACGCCGGGAGTAGCACCGACGCGGGAATACCTCACGCGGGCCGACGAGATTGGCCTACGCGAGTCGCGGAAGTTCCAGACTAGACGCGCACATTAGGTATCGCGGCAAGTGGCCGCTTTGATCACGTGACGGCCTAGACAGATCTTATGATACGCTTATGACCTTGTTGGTACCGTGGTGTTAGTAGCTCGCTATGCCTTCGCATTTACCCCGCATAGCTTTATTAGACACAGCGGACTCGTGTTCATGGTATTCCTCGCGCCAGATATCATAAACCGCCAGCGGCGAAGGTATTCCACGCACGATTGATGTCGCGGGCGTGAGACCCATTGTTAAATTGAGTGATGACTGAGGCGCGAGTCCCCGACTTGACATGATCGCTATTTATGGTGAATCAGAGTTCGTTATCATACATGTCTCCCGCTTGTATAGACTACTATGATTTCATTTACGTGATTTATTTTTAGTTTCACATACTCTGCACTGTATCGACCTCCTTCGGGCCGCTCATGCCGCAGTCGAGGTACATCGCCGATCCTAGCTCGTGGTCACAATCAGCTGGGAAGCCCGCTTTCTCCGAGGCTTATCACGTATAGTCCCCGTCAGGTGTTTACATTCGTGGTTTGGCGCCCCGCCCCGCCATCGCGTCGATCATTCTGTAGGTCCGTAGTAATCGCAAGGTGGTTGGTAAAAAGGATTGCCGCTCATTTGTAAAAGAGTTGATGGTTATATATACGCCGAAGGCAAGTTTTCACAGATTATTGTTTTATATATTTCGTTATCTCATGTCAGGGTTTTACGTTCCACTGACACTGATGTCAGGTCACTAGGTGCCCGGTAGGCACCAACACGCCCGGTTCGGTCGTGACAAAAGTGGTATCGTGAGCGCTTAATCCTGAAAGTGTCTACGCACCATATCCAAGAGTTTGATTATCGCGTGTCGCGCACCACACCAATAATCGTGAGGCTATAGGATATTTAGGATTGGTTTCTATTCTTCTCACTCCGAGATCGTGCCTTAGAGTCGGTTGTAAGTCGACCTCCGACGAAATTCTTTCCTTATCGCTATGCCTCCGCAGGCAACCCGCCCAGAGGGCAAGGCACCGGCAGAGTCGCGAGCAGAGTTCAGAGGTGGCGAGGCACAGCCCAATCATTACCTAGGTAGTGCTTCATTCGGAAGTTTTACACGCCACTAGCCCCAAGCAGAGTTTAGCACGGCGCAGCAAGGCTTACAATGACCATAATATTTGAACCTTCGCCCACGACCGAACAGAGAATATAGATCGCCAAGAGACAACCTCATTAACTATAGATTTGGCTACCGTAGAGTATACCGATGTACCGCGAGTCCGGAGGACTATCTAAAAGAGGGTCAGGCAAGAGTAATTCTTCGCTTAGGCTTCGAGCATGGCCTCGTACGCTTATGCGCAGCAGCAGTCGAGAAACGTAGAGATCGACGTTAACGAAGGACAATGTAAGAGGCCAGAGCAGCTAGCGTCCTTTGGTAACTTTCGCGAGTATACCTTAAGTGCTATGTTCGATAGCAAAGGTGTTAGTTGTGATTAGAATCACGCGGGTTAACCGAGTAAGATTTTGGGGATGTAGGCGCGAGCCTTAGAGTGTTATACGAAAGACCTTAGAGGTGCGCCATCTCGAGAAAGGTGTAGTGTTATGTTTGACCCTTATAGAGTGCATAGTGCACGCGAGCTATGTTCGTGGATAAGTCCCCGAGTAGCGTGATTTGAAAGAAGGTAGTCGAGCTAGGAAGACCGCTTAGGTTTTCGTAATATGATTTGTGAAATTATTCCTTCGGAGCTAGTGTTTTGCGCAACGCCTGCCGGGTTTGAGGCTGCGGGTCAACCCGCGCGTATGCGCGGGTCCGGGCCAGTGGTCCCGCCTTTGGTAGGGTCACAGGGTGTTAGGCCCATGTTTAGTTAGCCGTGCAAGTTCGTGGATGCGCTCGACTGCTGGTCGGGCCGACTGGGCAAATTATCGTGTTCTTCTGGCCGTGTCGCTCTCGCAAAGGTTGTTGTTATCTAAAAGGTCGCGAGGTTGCACGGTGCCTACCTTCACCTTATGACGACAACTGAGCCTGTGGTACTACTGCTTTCTTCTCGAGTTTGTACCGTGCAGGCTAGAACTCGTAAGTCTCAGACCGCATTCGCCTCGCCGTTGTTTTGATTTCGCGGTAGCCGCGAGGATCGCTGTTCCGGCTGGGGAGTGTTTAAGCTACCATTTCGTTGTTCTGATGTCGCCTTGTGACGCCTTGTAGGGCAGAAATGCAAGTCACGGCCGATTGGTCTGATGTCAAGGTGGTTCGATAGTCGTTCAGCTTGTTCCAGCAGATCGGATAAGCGAAGTTTGTCTGAAGAAGTTCCGCACTCGAGGAATCGTATGGATAATCGCGACGACGCCAGAGTTCAGTCGACGGCCGGTCTTCTTGAGTACCACCCCTGCTAGTGGTGTGACGAGTTTTGGAAACAAAGCGGAACTTAGCCCGAGTTACTTGGGCCTTTGCGAGTTCACGTGAAGAATAGGCCAGTTGCCTATATGTTAGCATTTGCCGTCCGACTTCAGAGGAAGGACGTCCGCCTTTTCGTATTGTTATGTTCGGAAAGTATCAAGATCCATCCGCACGTTCCCGCTAATGATGACCACGCTAGAGATAGTAACCCCGAAGTTTTGATACTAGCAAGATTTAAATGGATAAGAATCCGAGCGCACGATACCTTCAAAGGATCGCACGCAGCTCCGGCATCATTTGTTGGGTCGCCGAGCAAGGCTCGCGACAAAGTGACAAAAGTAGTATTATTTGTGGCGATGTTAGAGGTGTTTCCTCGTGACTTGATGTAAGTATTTTACGCGGTATTTCGCCACCGTGGCAGATTGTTTCGTAAGTATAAGAGCGAAGACTATACCGCCACGTGTTCGCTTTGAGATTTAGAAGGAACATTCGACGAATGTTTCTGGCCGGGAAGAATGTTATACCCCGTAGTTCCGTGGTATGTATGCGAGGACGCACGCACGAGAATACGGCGTAAAGATCGGAAAGAAGAAAGAGGCGATTTTTCCACTAAAAGTTTCCGCTTTTGTGAAGGAAAAGGTTCGCTACGGAATTGATTCTGATTTGGTATTCTGACTTCCCGAATATTAGAGAATTATGGAATTTTATTTTCGAAATGGTCACGCTGGGCCCACGAGAAATTTACTGCTTTGTGGGGCCCGCTGATTTTGAGATTTTGGCCGCTTTGGATATTTTCTAAGACGAAATATTTTGATTTAATCGGGGCGACACGTGTCACCCCACGTGGCACCTTGGGCCGAAATATGTTTGTGCACAACACCCTGCTAGAGTCGCCGACTAAACGCTTTCACAAATTTTCGTAGGGAATTTCCGCTATGTCATTTAGTATTTTATGGATTTTTCCGAGAGACTAACATTTTGGACCAACGAGGGCGGCACTGCACCCTCTCATCAGCGGGCAAAGTCATGCATACGGACGATCGGGAAGTGTCGAGATATTTTTCGTAGATATTTCAGGTGCAAGTTGGCTAGGTACACATGGGTGAATCTTGGCCCTACACTTGCCTAACACTTGGTGTAATTCGCCATTGGTTGGCTTTCACTGACCTATAAATACCCTCTCCTGAAGACTAATTCATTCACAAATTGCCTAAGTCTTGAAAGCTTCTTCCTTCCCCTTAGCGTGGTGTCTTCGCCGAGAGCCCTCCTCCCCTTGGCCGAGAGTCCCCAGCTGGTAGGCCGAGGGGTAGACACCCCCTCCTGAGGCACAGCCTGGGTACCCCAATTTAGTTGCTCAGATAATACCCCTCAGGTATAGAAATACTCCAAGTATTGTTATAATGCCCAAATTACCTTAGCCTTATACCTTGTTGTATTCTAAGGTTATACCTTTACGAAAGCCCGTAAATACTATTATACTTCCCACACCACAAACCGAAACCCTAGGAAAATTTCCATAAATGTCGGAGTATCAGGTGTGTTGGTTAGAACTTCTAAGCGTGGTTTAGAGCTGGTTCGAGCGCTGAGTCGAGCTAAACGATTGCCCAGATCGACTTTATACTTGGATAATTATGGGCTTATCGAGGTAATTATCTTGTCCCCTATTGTAATCGATATTACATGTCAGAGAGTATATAGTCAAGATACTATATATAGTAATCGAATCAGAATTACATAGACCAGACATTAAGAGACTTGTGTAAGAGTACCGCGGAGTAGAATTGTACCGCTAGGTTAGATGATAACCCCGGCTGGCTTGGTAGCCACTGATAGAGAGGAGATTTACGCCGCCATGTGGGAAGTCACGAATTTTCTCGTAGAAGTTCTACGACGAGACCTAAATGTTAATAAGCGCCAGGGCCTTATAGCGGACGTACCACGTGGCGCGATCTACGCGGCTTGCCGGTAGCCGACGCTTGGAAGTACTTGAGCGCTTTGCATGAGTCGATACTGCCGCGAGGTATGCGAACCTCTTCCTATCTCTCTAGCATGATATGTAAACTATGTAGTACCTAGACGCATACGTGCTAAACGTGTTTGAGTGGTTTAAAACATAAAGTGTTATAACGCTTTACGGAAGTCGTTATAATGTTTACGTTAGTAAGAAAATACATGTGGTTTTTAAAAGGTAATCGATTTGAACTATAACCGCTTGTTATATGATAAGAAAGAACTTGAAGTATTTTCAAAAGATTTTGAATCATTTTGAAAGGAGAAGTAATACTGTGTTTGAAAACTTAAGAGTTATACTAGCTTTACGGGAAGTTAGGTATAACGCTTAAGAATGCTTTATCGATTTCGAAATCGTAATGTGTATCGACAAACCATCGCAAATATAATAAAAGGAAATGTTTTGAATAATTAAGTATTATGAAAACCAAGAGAAACTTCCATCCGCATGTGCTAAGATTAGACAAAATGATATTTCCTAGATCATGGTCACAGAATAAGATTGTTATAAACAAGAATATCCTACTCACACATAAGGCTTATGTTTCTCGATTGTTTAAAAGAGAATTATATTCTTAAATGAATAAGACTATGAACTACTAACCTTTCTAAAATAAGAAACGTGAACATTTGAAATTAGGCAACTTCGACGCTTGGAAAATAATGTTACTTGATTTTACAAAGGTAAGAGTTTTGGTTTCTTAAAAGGATACCACTCTATTTTATACTACTGTATTGTGTGACTTATGTGAAAGAAATGATCTTTTTAAGATTTTAATGCGTGAAGTACTTTGGGGATAGATACCAACTTGTTAGTAGAAAGTACCTCGTGTGAATAACTCGATTGTATTGGTTTGTGATAACCTTGTAATACTTTCGTTGCTTTGATAAGTAAACGTGTTAGATGCTACGGTGTTAGTATCTTGTGATGTTTGTGTAGCGGTTTCTTGATTGTGCTTATTAACTATCGTTATGATAGTATGGTGGCATTCATCAATCGAGATGATTCCGGTTGTCGCCCTCCGACGCGGGTAGACTCAGCGTCGACGGACCTATGATTCGAGAATACCTCACGCAGTCCCGGGCCTACGCGAGCTACGAGTTCCGTGTTAGCGTACGCCCTTACGGGCACGCGTCCATGTGGCCACGCGGATCGCGTCCGTGACGACGCCGGAGTAGCTACCGACGCGGAATACCTCACGCGGCCGACGAGATTGGCCTACGCGAGTCGCGGAAGTTCCAGACTAGACGCGACATTAGGTACCGCGCAAGTGGCCGCTTTGATCATGCGACGGCCCAGACAGATCTTATGATACGCTTATGACCTTGTTGGTACCGCTGGTGCAGTAGCTGGCCATGCCTTCGCATTTACCCCGCATACGCTTTATTAGACACAGCGGACTCGTGTTCATGTGTATTCCTTGGTGCTTGTATATCATAAATCCGCCAAGCAGTAAGGTATTCCACGCACGATTGATGTTGCGGGCGTGAGACCCATTGTTAAATCGAGTGATGACTGAGGCGCGAGTCCCCGACTTGACACGATCGCTATTTACGGTGAATCGTAGTTCGTTATCATACATGTCTCCCGCTTTGTATAGACTACTATGATTTCATTTACGTGATTTATTTTTAGTTTCACATACTGCACTGGCCAGATCGACTCTTCTGGGGCCGCTCATGCCGCAGTCGAGGTACATCGCCGCTGATCCTAGCTCGTGGTCACAGCTCATTGGGAAGCTCCGCTTCTCCGAGGCTTATCAATGTATAGTCCGTCGTAGTAAGTGTTTACATTCGTGGCTTGGCGGCCCCGCCCCGCCATCAGGTCGATCATTCTGTGAGGTCCGTAGTAATCGCAAGTGTGGTTGGTAAAAAGGATTGCCGCTCATTTGTAAAAGAGTTGATGGTTATATATATGCCAAAGGCAAGTTTTCACAGATTATTGTTTTATATATTTCGTTATCTCATGTCAGGTTTTATGTTCACTGACACTGACAACAGGTCACTAGGTGCCCGGTAAGGCACTACCACACGCCCGGTTCGGTCGTGACACAAGGCGCCATTTGCATTTCGCCCATACAAGACGATAACGCCATACAAGGCGCCATTTGCATTTCGCCCATACAATACGATAACGCCCATACAAGGCGCCATTTGCATTTCGCCCATACAAGATTTATTCCGCCCATACAAGGCGCTATTTGCATTTTGTCCATACAAGACGATAAAGCCCATACAAGGCGCGCTATTTGCATTTCGTCCATACAAGACGATTCCGCCATATATATGCCATTTGCATTTCTGCCCATATTAGCATTTATAACGCCATAAGGCGCCATTTGCATTTCGCCCATACAGACGATAACGCCCATACAAGGCGCGCCATTTGTATTTCGCCCATACAGCATTTATAACGCCATACAAGGCGCCATTTGCATTTCGCCCATACAAGATTTATTCCGCCATACAAGGCGCTATTTGCATTTCGCCCATACAAGATTTATTCTCCCATACAAGGCGCTATTTGCATTTCGCCCATATAGCATTTATTCCGCCATACAAGGCGCGCTATTTGCATTTCGCCCATACAAGACGATAATGCCTATACAAGGCTTCATCTGCATTTCGCCCATACAAGACGATAACGCCATACAAGGCGCCATTTGCATTTCGTCCATACAAGACGATAACGCCATACAAGGCGCCATTTGCATTTTGTCCATACAAGACGATAACGCCATAAAGGCGCTATTTGCATTTCGCCCATACAAGACGATTTCGCCAATACAAGGCGCTATTTTCATTTCGCCCATACAGCATTTACAACGCCATACAAGGCGCTATTTGCATTTCGCCCATACAAGACGATAACGCACATACAAGGCGCTATTTGCATTTCGCCCATACAAAGACGATAACGCCATACAAGGCGCTATTTGCATTTCGCCCACATTAAGCATTTATAACGCCATACAAGGCGCTATTTACATTTCGCCCATACAGCATTTATAACGCCATACAAGGCGCTATTTGCATTTCGCCCATACAAGATTTATTCCGCCATACAAGGCGCTATTTGCATTTCGCCCATACAAGATTTACAACGCCATAAGGTGTCATTTGCATTGGTCCATACAAGACATTCCGCCATACAAGGCGTTATTTGCATTTCGCCCATACAGACGATAACGCCATACAAGGCGCTATTTTCATTTCGCCCATACAAGATTTATTCCGCCATACAAGGCGCCATTTGCATTTCGCCCATACAAGATTTATAACGCCATACAAGATGTCATTTGCATTTCGCCCATACAAGACCATTCCGCCATACAAGGCGCCATTTGCATTTCGCCCATACAAGACGATAACGCCATACAAGGCGCCATTTGCATTTCGCCCATACAATACGATAACGCCCATACAAGGCGCTATTTTCATTTCGCCCATACAAGACGATTCCGCCCATACAAGGCGCTATTTGCATTTCGCCCATACAAGACGATTCCGCCATACAAGGCGCTATTTGCATTTCGCCCACACAAGACGATAACGCCTATATAAGGCGCTATTTGCATTTCGCCCATACAAGACGATAACGCCATACAAGACGCCATTTGCATTTCATCCATACAAGACGATAACGCCCATACAAGAGTCATTTGCATTTCGCCCATACAAGACGATAACGCCATACAAGGTGTCATTTGCATTTCGCCCATATAAGACGATTCCGCCATACAAGGCGCTATTTGCATTTCGCCCATACAAGACGATTTCCATACAAGGCGCTATTTGCATTTCGTCCATATAGATTTATTCCGCCATACAAGGCGCATTTGCATTTCGCCCATACAAGCATACAACGCCATACAAGGCGCTATTTGCATTTCGTCCATTAGCATTTATAACGCCCATACAAGGCGCATTTACATTTCGGCCCATACAAGCATTTATAACGCCATAAGGCGCTATTTGCATTTCGTCCATACAAGACTTTATTCCGCCCATACAAGGCGCTATTTGCATTTCGCCCATACAAGATTTATAACGCCATACAAGGCGCTATTTGCATCGTCCATACAAGATTTATTCCGCCATACAAGGCGCTATTTGCATTTCGCCCATATAGACGATAACGCCCATACAAGGCGCTATTTGCATTTCATCCATACAAGATTTATTCCGCCATACAAGGCGCCATTTGCATTTCGCCCATACAAGACGATAACGCCATACAAGACGCTATTTGCATTTCGCCCATATACAAGACTATTCCGCCATACAAGGCGCCATTTGCATTTCGCCCATACAAGACGATAATGCCTATACAAGGCGCTATTTGCATTTCGCCCATACAATACGATAACGCCATACAAGGCGCCATTTGCATTTCGCCCATACAAGATTTATTCCGCCCATACAAGGCGCTATTTGCATTTCGCCCATATAAGACTTTATTCCGCCATACAAGGCGCCATTTGCATTTCGTCCACACAAGACGATAACGCCTATAAGGCGCCATTTGCATTTCATCCATACAGCATTTATAACGCCATACAGGCGCTATTTGCATTTTCGCCCATACAAGATTTATAACGCCATACAAGGCGCTATTTGCATTTCGCCCATACAAGATTTATTCCGCCATACAAGGCGCTATTTGTATTTCGCCCATACAAGATTTACGCCATACAAGGCGAGTCATTTGCATTTCGGCCCATACAAGCATTCCGCCCATACAAGGCGCCATTTGCATTTCGCCCATACAAGACGATAACGCCATACAAGGCGCTATTTGCATTTCGCCCATACAAGCATTTATAACGCCATAAGGCGCTATTTGCATTTCGCCCATATAGCATTTATTCCGCCCATACAAGGCGCTATTTGCATTTCGTCCATATAGCATTTATAACGCCATACAAGGCGCTATTTGCATTTCGCCCATACAGCATTTATAACGCCATACAAGGCGCCATTTGCATTTCGCCCATATAGCATTTATAACGCCATACAAGGCGCCATTTGCATTTCGGCCCATACAAGACGATAACGCCATACAAGGCGCCATTGGCATTTCGCCCATACAGCATTTATAACGCCCATAAAGGCGCTATTTGCATTTCGCCCATACATTTATAACGCCATAAAGGCGCTATTTGCATTTCGCCCACATTAGCATTTATAACGCCATACAAGGCGCTATTTGCATTTTCGCCCACAAGGCGATAACGCCATACAAGGCGCCATTTGCATTTCTTCCATACAAGACGATAACGCCATACAAGGCGCTATTTGCATTTCGCCCATATAAGATTTATAACGCCATACAAGGCGCTATTTGTATTTCATTCCCATACAAGATTTATTCCGCCATACAAGGTGTCATTTGCATTTCGCCCATACAAGACGATTTATTTCGCCATACATGCCGCTATTTGCATTTCGCCCATACAAGACGATTCCGCCATACAAGGCGCTATTTGCATTTTGTCCATATAAGCATTTATTCCGCCATACATGCTATTTGCATTTCGTTCATATAGCACGATAACGCCCATACAAGGCCATTTGCATTTCGTCCATACAAGACGACAACGCCATACAAGGCGCCATTTGCATTTCATCCATACAGCACGATAACGCCCATACAAGGCGCTATTTGCATTTCGGCCCATACAAGACGATAACGCCACACAAGGCGCTATTTGCATTTCGTCCATACAAGACTTATTCCGCCATACAAGGCGCTATTTGCATTTCTGGCCCATACAAGACATTTATTACCATACAAGGCGAGTCATTTGCATTTCGGCCCATACAGACGATTCCGCCATACAAGGCGGCTATTTGCATTTCGTCCATACAAGATTTATAACGCTCATACAAGGCGCCATTTGCATTTCGCCCATACAAGATTTATAACGCCATACAAGGCGCTATTTGCATTTCGTCCATATAAGCATTTATCTCCGCCATACAAGGCGGCTATTTGCATTTCGCCCATACAGCATTTATAACGCCATACAAGGCGCTATTTGCATTTCGGCCCATACAGCATTTATAACGCCATACAAGGCGCCATTTGCATTTCGCCCATATAGATTTATAACGCCATACAAGGCGCTATTTGCATTTCGCCCATATAGCATTTATAACGCCATACAAGGCGCTATTTGCATTTCGCCCATACAAGACGATAACGCCATACAAGGCGCTATTTGCATTTCGCTATACAGCATTTATTCCGCCATACAAGGCGCCATTTGCATTTCGCCCACACAGCATTTATAACGCCATACAAGGCGCCATTTGCATTTCGGTCCATTAAGCATTTATAACGCCATACAAGGCGCTATTTGCATTTCGCCCATTAGCATTTATAACGCCCATACAAGGCGCTATTTGCATTTCGCCCATTAAGACGATAACGCCATACAAGGCGCTATTTGCATTTCGTCCATTATTAAGACGATAACGCCATACAAGGCGCTATTTGCATTTCGCCCATATAGCATTTATAACGCCATACAAGGCGCTATTTGCATTTCGCCCATACAGCATTTATAACGCCCATACAAGGCGCTATTTGCATTTCGCCCATACAAGACGATAACGCCATACAAGGCGCTATTTGCATTTCGCCCATATAAGACGATAACGCCATACAAGGCGCTATTTGCATTTCGCCCATACAGCATTTATCTCCGCCCATACAAGGCGCCATTTGCATTTCGCCCATACAAGCATTTATCTCCGCCATACAAGGCGATTTGCATTTCGCCCATATAAGCATTTATCCGCCCATACAAGGCGCCATTTGCATTTCGCCCATATGCAAGATAACGCCATACAAGGCTTCATCTCGCATTTCGCCCATACAGTTAAGATAACGCCATACAAGGCGCTATTTGCATTTCGCCCATACAGCACGATAACGCCATACAAGGCGCCATTTGCATTTCGCCCATACAAGACGATAACGCCATAAAAGGCGCTATTTGCATTTTCGCCCATACACATTTATTTCGCCAATACAAGGCGCCATTTTCATTTCTGGCCCATACATTTACAACGCCCATACAAGGCGCTATTTGCATTTCTGGCCCATACAAGATTTATAACACACATACAAGGCGCTATTTGCATTTCTGGCCCATAGCATTTACAACGCCATACAAGGCGCTATTTGCATTTCTGGTCTATTAGCATTTATAACGCCATAAGGCGCTATTTACATTTCGCCCATACATTTATAACGCCATACAAGGCGCCATTTGCATTTCGCCCATACAAGACGATTCCGCCATACAAGGCGCTATTTGCATTTCGCCCATACAAGATTTACAACGCCCATACAAGGCGCTATTTGCATTGTCCATACAAGCATTTATTCCGCCATACAAGGCGCTATTTGCATTTCGGCCCATACAAGACGATAACGCCATACAAGGCGCCATTTGCATTTCATCCATACAGCATTTATCTCCGCCATACAAGGCGCTATTTGCATTTCGCCCATACAAGACGATAACGCCATACAAGACTTGGTATTTGCATTTGCTCCATACAAGACCATTCCGCCATACAAGGCGCTATTTGCATTTCGCCCATACAAGACGATAATGCCTATACAAGGCGCTATTTGCATTTCGCCCATACATACGATAACGCCATACAAGGCGCCATTTGCATTTCGCCCATACAAGATTTATTCCGCCATACAAGGCGCCATTTGCATTTCGTCCATACAAGACATTTATTCCGCCATACAAGGCGCTATTTGCATTTCGTCCACAAGACGATAACGCCATATAAGGCGCCATTTGCATTTCATCCATACAAGACGATAACGCCATACAAGGCGCTATTTGCATTACGCCCATATAAGACGATAACGCCATACAAGGCGCTATTTGCATTTCGCCCATACAAGATTTATTCCGCCATACAAGGCGCTATTTGCATTTCGCCCATACAAGCATTTACGCCATACAAGGAGTCATTTGCATTTCGCCCATACAAGATTTATCTCCGCCATACAAGGCGCTATTTGCATTTCGGCCCATACAAGACGATAACGCCATACAAGGCGCTATTTGCATTTCGCCCATACAGCATTTATAACGCCATACAAGGCGCTATTTGCATTTCGCCCATATAGCATTTATCTCCGCCATACAAGGCGCTATTTGCATTTCGCCCATAGCATTTATAACGCCATACAAGGCGCCATTTGCATTTCGCCCATACAGCATTTATAACGCCATACAAGGCGCCATTTGCATTTCGCCCATATAAGACGATAACGCCCATACAAGGCGCTATTTGCATTTCGCCCATACAGCACGATAACGCCATACAAGGCGCTATTGGCATTTCGCCCATACAGCATTTATAACGCCCATACAAGGCGCCATTTGCATTTCGCCCATACAAGACGATAACGCCCATAAAGGCGCTATTTGCATTTCGCCCACACAAGCATTTATAACGCCATACAAGGCGCTATTTGCATTTCGCCCACACAAGCATTTATAACGCCATACAAGGCGCCATTTGCATTTCGCCCACACAAGCGCGATAACGCCATACAAGGCATCATTTGCATTTCTTCTTCCATATAAGACGATAACGCCATACAAGGCGCTATTTGCATTTCGCTAATATTAGCACGATAACGCCCATACAAGGCGCTATTTGCATTTCGCCCATACAAGACGATAACGCCATACAAGGCGCTATTTGCATTTTGTCCATACAAGACGATAAAGCCTATACAAGGCGCCATTTGCATTTCGCCCATACAAGACGATTCCGCCATATAAGGCGCTATTTGTATTTCGCCCATACAGCATTTATAACGCCCATACAAGGCGCTATTTGCATTTCGCTCCATACAGCACGATAACGCCATACAAGGCGCTATTTGTATTTCGCCCATACAAGACGATAACGCCCATACAAGGCGCTATTTGCATTTCGCCCATACAAGACGATTTATCCGCCATACAAGGCGCCATTTGCATTTCGCCCATACAAGACATTTATTCTCCCATACAAGGTGCTATTTGCATTTGGCCCATACAAGACGATTCCGCCATACAAGTGCCATTTGCATTTCGCTCCATACAAGCACGATAATGCCCATACAAGGCTTCATCTGCATTTGGCCCATACAGCACGATAACGCCATACAAGGCCATTTGCATTTCGCCCATACAAGACGATAACGCCATACAAGGCGCCATTTGCATTTTGTCCATACAAGACGATAACGCCATAAAAGGCGCCATTTGCATTTCGGCCCATACAAGACGCATTTCGCCAATACAAGGCGCTATTTTCATTTCGCCCATACAAGACGCATAACGCCATACAAGGCGCCATTTGCATTTCGGCCCATACAAGATTTATAACGCATATACAAGGCGCTATTTGCATTTCGCCCATACAAGACGACAACGCCATAAGGCGCTATTTGCATTTCGCCCATTACAAGACGATAACGCCATACAAGGCGCTATTTACATTTCGCCCACAAGACGATAACGCCATACAAGGCGCTATTTGCATTTCGCCCATACAAGACGATTCCGCCATACAAGGCGCGCTATTTGCATTTCGCCCATACAAGATTTACAACGCTTCATAAGGCGCCATTTGCATTGTCCATACAAGACGATTCCGCCATACAAGGCGCCATTTGCATTTCGTCCATACAAGCATTTATAACGCCCATACAAGGCGCTATTTTCATTTCGCCCATACAAGCATTTATTCCGCCATACAAGGCGCTATTTGCATTTCTGGCCCATACAAGACGATAACGCCATACAAGACGCCATTTGCATTTCGTCCATACAAGACCATTCCGCCATACAAGGCGCTATTTGCATTTCGTCCATACAAGACGATAACGCCATACAAGGCGCCATTTGCTTTTCGCCCATACAATACGATAACGCCCATAAGGCGCTATTTGCATTTCGCCCATACAGCATTTATTCCGCCATACAGGCGCTATTTGCATTTCGTCCATACAAGATTTATCTCCGCCATACAAGGCGCATTTGCATTTCGTCCATTAATAAGACGATAACGCCTATATAAGGCTATTTGCATTTCGCCCATACAGCATTTATAACGCCATACAAGGCGCTATTTGCATTTCATCCATACAAGACGATAACGCCATACAAGCGAGTCATTTGCATTTCGCCCATACAAGACGATAACGCCATACAAGGTGTCATTTGCATTTCGCCCATATAAGACGATTCCGCCATACAAGGCGCTATTTGCATTTCCGCCCATACAAGACGATTTCCATACAAGGCTATTTGCATTTCGCCCATACAGCATTCCGCCATACAAGGCGCCATTTGCATTTCGCCCATACAAGACGCACAACGCCATACAAGGCGCTATTTGCATTTCGCCCACATTAGACGATAACGCCATACAGGCGCTATTTACATTTCGCCCATACAGACGATAACGCCATACAAGGCGCTATTTGCATTTCGCCCATACAAGATTATTCCGCCATACAAGGCGCCATTTGCATTTCGCCCATACAAGCATTTACCATACAAGGAGTCATTTGCATTTGGCCCATACAAGACGATTCCGCCATACATGCTATTTGTATTTCGCCCATACAAGCACGATAACGCTATACAAGGCTATTTGCATTTCGCCCATACAAGACGATAACGCCATACAAGGCGCTATTTGCATTTCGCCCATACAAGATTTATTCCGCCATACAAGGCTATTTGCATTTCGTCCATACAAGCATTTACAACGCCATACAAGGCGCTATTTGAATTGGTCCATATAAGATTTATTCCGCCATACAAGGCGCTATTTGCATTTCGCCCATACAAGACGATAACGCCATACAAGGCGCTATTTTCATTTCGCCCATACAAGACGATTCCGCCATACAAGACGCCATTTGCATTTCGCCCATACAAGACGATAACGCCATACAAGGCGCCATTTGCATTTCGTCCATATACACTATTCCGCCATACAAGGCGCCATTTGCATTTCGCCCATACAATACGATAACGCTTATACAAGGCGCCATTTGCATTTCGCCCATACAATACGATAACGCCCATACAAGGCGCCATTTGCATTTCGCCCATACAAGATTTATTCCGCCATACAAGGCGCCATTTGCATTTCGTCCATATAAGACGATTCCGCCATACAAGGCGCTATTTGCATTTCGCCCACATTAAGACGATAACGCCATATATATGCCATTTGCATTTCGCCCATACAAGACGATAACGCCATACAAGGCGCCATTTGCATTTCATCCATACAAGACGATAACGCCATACAAGTGAGTCATTTGCATTTCGTCCATACAAGACGATAACGCCATACAAGGTGTCATTTGCATTTCGCCCATACAAGATTTATTCCGCCCATACAAGGCGCTATTTGCATTTCATCCATACAAGACGATTTCCATACAAGGCGCCATTTGCATTTCGTCCATACAAGATTTATTCCGCCATACAAGGCGCCATTTGCATTTCGCCCATACAAGATTTACAACGCCATACAAGGCGCCATTTGCATTTCGTCCAACATTAGCATTTATAACGCCATATAAGGCGCCATTTACATTTCGCCCATACAAGACGATAACGCCATACAAGGCGCCATTTGCATTTCGCCCATACAAGACGATTCCGCCATACAAGGCGCTATTTGCATTTCCCATACAAGCATTTATTAACGCCCATACAAGGCGCTATTTGTATTGTCCATACAAGACGATTCCGCCATACAAGGCGCTATTTGCATTTCGCCCATACAAGACGATAACGCCATACAAGGCGCCATTTGCATTTCATCCATACAAGACGATTCCGCCATACAAGGCGCTATTTGCATTTCGCCCATACAAGACGATAACGCCATACAAGACGCTATTTGCATTTCGTCTATAAGACCATTCCGCCCATACAAGGCGCCATTTGCATTTCGCCCATACAAGACGATAATGCCTATACAAGGCGCCATTTGCATTTCGCCCATACACACGATAACGCCATACAAGGCGCCATTTGCATTTCGTCCATACAAGACGATTCCGCCATACAAGGCGCTATTTGCATTTCGTCCATACAAGATTTATTCCGCCCATACAAGGCGCTATTTGCATTTCGCCCACACAAGACGATAACGCCATATAAGGCGCCATTTGCATTTCATCCATATAGCATTTATAACGCCATACAAGGCGCTATTTGCATTTCGCCCATACAAGACGATAACGCCATACAAGGCGCTATTTGCATTTCGCCCATACAAGATTTATTCCGCCATACAAGGCGCTATTTGCATTTCGCCCATACAAGACGACAAATACCATACAAGCGAGTCATTTGCATTTCGCCCATACACATTTATTCCGCCCATACAAGGCGCTATTTGCATTTCGTCCATACAAGACGATAACGCCATACAAGGCGCCATTTGCATTTCGCCCATACAAGACGATAACGCCATAAGGCGCCATTTGCATTTCGCCCATACAAGCATTTATTCCGCCCATACAAGGCGCTATTTGCATTTCGCCC
The DNA here is from genome assembly GCA_029844215.1 of Przewalskia tangutica. Classification (NCBI taxonomy): domain Eukaryota; kingdom Viridiplantae; phylum Streptophyta; class Magnoliopsida; order Solanales; family Solanaceae; genus Przewalskia; species Przewalskia tangutica. Next base: position 19,015,308 of record CM056719.1, read on the forward strand.
ATACAGACGATAACGCCATACAAGGCGCTATTTGCATTTCGCCCATACACATTTATAACGCCATACAAGGCGCTATTTGCATTTCGTCCATATAGCATTTATAACGCCATACAAGGCGCATTTGCATTTCGCCCATACAAGACGATAACGCCATACAAGGCGCTATTGGCATTTCGCCCATACAAGCATTTATAACGCCATACAAGGCGCTATTTGCATTTCGTCCATACAAGACGATAACGCCATAAAGGCGCTATTTGCATTTCGCCCACATTAAGCACGATAACGCCATACAAGGCGCCATTTGCATTTCGCCCACACAAGACGATAACGCCATACAAGGCGCCATTTGCATTTCGCCCACAAGGCGATAACGCCATACAAGGCGCCATTTGCATTTCTTCCATACAAGACGATAACGCCATATCACACGACCAACCTGCCTGCGGATCGTGCCTTACCCCGCACCCAAGTAGACATACATCGAGTAATCACGAACATAAAGACAATACATGAAACCAAATGAAATAAGGCAAGAAATAAGAAGACAAAGCAACCAAAAACGGTTACCTTCAAAGATATATATAAATAGCAACTTTTTCAACATGAACGCTTTAACTTTTTACAAACCCCGCCACAACAAGATTACACTTAAGAATGATATCGAGCAACAACGGGCGGACAGTGGCCCCGCCAAACCCCCGAATGTAAACACTTACGACTTACGTGGACTATACCATCGATAAGCCTCCGAGAAACGAGCTTCCCAAACGCTAAACTGGACTCGAGAGCTAGATCAACGATCGTGTACCTCAACTCGCAGCATGAACGCACTTCGGGCGAGGTCAAGATAACAGTACCGAGTATGTGAAACTGAAAATACATATCAGAAATGAAATCATAGCAATATATAAAGCAGAGACATGATGATAACCAAACTACGCTTACAACAAAGCAAATATGTCGTTGTGGACTCACGCCTCAAGTCATCACTTAAGTATAACAACGGGTCTCGTGCCCACGACATCAATCACGCCCGTGGAATACCTTCCTCACCGCCGGGCAGCTATGATATAAAAGCACCAAGGAACACATGAACACCGTGTCCCACTCAGGTTATAATAAAATCAGACGGTAAGTACGGCGCATAGCCGACTACTAAAAACCTACGCACTCAACAAGGTCACGAATCAGATTATAAGATCTCGCTTGCATCATTACATGATCAAAGCCGCCACTTGCCCGCAGATTACCGTACGCTGCCTAACCTCGAACTCCCGCAGCCCGCATAGGCCAATCTCATCGCCCGCATGAGGTATTCTCGCATCGAGGGTAGCTACTCAAGATCGCCCCGACTTCGCACCGCACGCCATACGGACCGCATGCCCATAAAGGACGTGACACTAACTCGAACTCAGAGCCCGCGATAGCCCTCAGACTGCATGAGGTATTCTCGAATCATAGGTCCATCGACTACCGAAGTCTACCCCAGACGGAGGGCGCTTAACTCTAATCATCTCAAGAGATTTAACGCCACAATACTATCATAACGACCGATAGTTAATAAGCACAATCAAGGGAAACCCCTTCACACAAACATCACAAGATACTAACACACGTAGCATCCCAACACGCTTACTTATCAACGCAATCAAGAAAGTATTACAAGGCTATCACAAACCAATACAATCAAGTTGTTCACACAAGGTACCTTCTACTATATGATTAACAAAATCGGTTTTTATCCCCAAAGTACTTCATACATTAACTCTTTAAAAGATACGTTACTTCACAATGTCACACAATTCGTAGTATAAAATAGAGTGACTATCCTTTTAAAGTAAATCAATTACTTCTCTTTGTAAAATCAAGTAGCAACATTCTTTCCAATGATCGAGTTTGCCTAATTTCCAATGCTCAAGTTTCTCATTTTAGAAAGGTTTCAGAGTTCATAGTCTTATTCATTTGAGAACATAATTCCCTTAAAACTATCCGAGAAACTTAAGTCTTATATGTGAGTAGGATATTCTTGTTTATAACAATCTTATTACAAAGAACATGATCTAGGAAATATCATTTTGTCTCATCTTAGCTTCTATGCAGATGAAGTTTCTACCGGTTTTAATAATACTTAATTAGTCAAAACATTTCCTTTTATTAACGCTCGCAGTTGGTTTGTCGATACACATTCTCGATTTCCAAATCAAGAAACATTCTTAAGCCGTTATACCTAACTTCCCATAAAGCTAGTATAACTCTTAAGTTTTTCAAAACCAAGTATTACTTCTTCTTTCAAAATGATTCAAAATCTTTGAAATACTTCAAGTTCTTTATTAACACATAACAAGCCGCTTATAGTTCAAATCAAGACTTTTAAAAACCACATGTATTTTCTTACTAACATAAAGTCGTTATAACCAACTTCTCATAAAGTCGTTATAACACTTTTATGTTTTAAACATACATTTAGCACACGACGCTCACCGCACTACATAGTTCACACATATCACGCTAGAAGAGATAGGAAGAGGTTCACATACCGCGACGACATCGACTAATAGCAAACGCCCAAGTACCTCAAACCGGCTACTCCCTAAGCCAAGTAGATCGCGCCACGCATAGTACTTCCACCTATAAGGCCACAAGGCGCTTTATTAACATAAGGTCTCTTCAGAGAACATTCTACGTAAAATTCGCAAGACTCTCCCCGCAACAACAGAATCTCCTCCTCTATCGAGGCCGGCCACCAAGCCAACCAGTGGGTTATATAAACTAACCCTAACTGTACAATTCTACTCCACTCAGACTACTACACAAGTTCATCAGAATACAACCCTATGTAATTACAACAAGATTTTCTTTACATCTGTGCTTAAGTCACAAGACATTGCTGTAAGTATTATTCAGCTTAAGTCAAAAGACATCGCTAATAACTACGCTCAGCTATATATAGTATACTTCAACTATATATTCTAACAATATGTAATTTCCAATTACAATAGAGGACAAGATATTTACCTCAATAAGCCCATAATTATCCAAGTATAAAGTCGATCCCGGCAATCGCTTAGCTCCAACCCCGCGCCCAACCCGCCTCCAAACAACCCTTAGAAGTTCTAACCAACTTCTACCTACTACTCCAACTAACCATGGAGATTTTCCTGTGGTTTCGCCAGGACCGACTGAAGTATAATAGTATTTCTGGCTTTAGATAGGTATAACCTTAGAATACTACAAGGTATATGGCTAAGGTAATTGGGCATTATAACAATACTTTGAGAGTATTTCTACCAAGAGTGGGTATTATACTAAAGCAACTAGGCAGTGGGTACCCTACCACACTACTGTGAGGGGGAAGGGCTCTCGCCAAGGGGGGGGGCTCTCGCCACTACACTACACAAAGGGGGAGAAGAAGCTTTCAAGACTTAAGAGATTTTGACGAAGAAGTTCATCAAAGGGAGGGTATTTATAGTCAAGAAGGCCAACCAATGGCCAAGATTTAGCCAAGTGCAAAGTGTAGGCCAAGATCTTGCCAAGTGCACACTAGCCAACTAACACAAAAATATCCTACCAACCTTGACCACAATGGCCAACTTTCGCCACTACATTATCACTTCAAGGTGTCCCAATGAGAGGTGACAAGTCGCCTCTTGTTGGTCCAAAATGTTTCGCCTCTCTAAAAATCCGCAAAAATAAGAAATGACATAGCCGGAAATTCCCTACGAAAGTCGTGAAAACGCTTTCGCCAAACACGACTCTAACCGGGTGTTATGCACAAATAAAATTCGGCCAAGCACTTTAAGGCACAAACTCAAATTTTCTACGTACGTCCTTACGTACATACTCTGGAAATACGGGGTATAACACATACAAGGCGTCATTTGCATTTCGTCCACACAAGACGATAACGCCCATACAAGGCGTCATTTGCATTTCGTCCATACAAGACGATAACGCCCATACAAGGCGTCATTTGCATTTTGTCCATACAAGACGATAAAGCCCATACAAGGCGTCATTTGCATTTCGTCCATACAAGATTTATTCCGCCATATAAGGCGCTATTTGCATTTCGTCATACAAGACGATAACGCCATACAAGGCGCTATTTGCATTTCGTCCATACAGACGATAACGCCCATACAAGGCGCGCCATTTGTATTTCGTCCATACAAGACGATAACGCCCATACAAGGCGCTATTTGCATTTCGCCCATACAAGACGATTCCGCCCATACAAGGCGCTATTTGCATTTCGCCCATACAAGCATTTATCTCCCATACAAGGCGCTATTTGCATTTCGCCCATACAAGCATTTATTCCGCCATACAAGGCGCCATTTGCATTTCGTCCCATACAAGACGATAATGCCCATACAAGGCTTCATCTGCATTTCGCCCATACAAGCATTTATAACGCCCATACAAGGCGCCATTTGCATTTTCGTCCATACAAGACGATAACGCCATACAAGGCGCCATTTGCATTTCGTCCATACAAGCGATTTATAACGCCAATACAAGGCGCTATTTTCATTTCGCCCATACAAGACGACAACGCCATACAAGGCGCCATTTGCATTTCGTCCATACAAGATTTATAACGCATATAAGGCGCTATTTGCATTTCGCTCCATACAAGACGACAATGCCCATACAAGGCGCTATTTGCATTTCGTCACACAAGACGATAACGCCCATACAAGGCGCTATTTACATTTCGCCCATACAAGACGATAACGCCATAAGGCGCTATTTGCATTTCGTCCATACAAGATTTATTCCGCCATACAAGGCGTCATTTGCATTTCGCCCATACAAGATTTATAACGCTTCATACAAGGCGTCATTTGCATTTCGTCCATACAAGACGATAACGCCCATACAAGGCGTCATTTTCATTTCGTCCATACAAGACGATTCCGCCCATACAAGGCGTCATTTGCATTTCGTCCATACAAGACGATAACGCCCATACAAGACGTCATTTGCATTTCGTCCATACAAGACCATTCCGCCCATACAAGGCGTCATTTGCATTTCGTCCATACAAGACGATAACACCTATACAAGGCGTCATTTGCATTTCGTCCATACAATACGATAACGTCCATACAAGGCGTCATTTGCATTTCGTCCATACAAGACGATTCCGCCCATACAAGGCGTCATTTGCATTTCGTCCATACAAGACGATTCCGCCCATACAAGGCGTCATTTGCATTTCGTCCACACAAGACGATAACGCCCATATAAGGCGTCATTTGCATTTCGTCCATACAAGACGATAACGCCCATACAAGACGTCATTTGCATTTCATCCATACAAGACGATAACGCCCATACAAGGAGTCATTTGCATTTCGTCCATACAAGACGATAACGCCCATACAAGGTGTCATTTGCATTTCGTCCATACAAGACGATTCCGCCCATACAAGGCGTCATTTGCATTTCGTCCATACAAGACGATTTCCCCCATACAAGGCGTCATTTGCATTTCGTCCATACAAGACGATTCCGCCCATACAAGGCGTCATTTGCATTTCGTCCATACAAGACGACAACGCCCATACAAGGCGTCATTTGCATTTCGTCCATACAAGACGATTCCGCCCATAAAAGGCGTCATTTGCATTTCGTCCATACAAGACGATAACGCCCATACAAGGCGTCATTTGCATTTCGTCCATACAAGACGATAACGCCCATACAAGGCGCCATTTGCATTTCGTCCATACAAGACGATTCCGCCCATACAAGGCGACATTTGCATTTCGTCCATACAAGACGATAACGCCCATACAAGGCGTCATTTGCATTTCGTCCATACAAGACGATAACGCCCATACAAGGCGTCATTTGCATTTCGTCCATACAAGACGATAATGTCCATACAAGGCGTCATTTGCATTTCATCCATACAAGATGATTCCGCCCATACAAGGCGTCATTTGCATTTCGTCCATACAAGACGATAAGGCCCATACAAGGCGTCATTTGCATTTCGTCCATACAAGACGATAACGCCCATACAAGGCATCATTTGCATTTCGTCCACACAAGACGATTCCGCCCATACAAGGCGTCATTTGCATTTCGTCCATACAAGACGATAACGCCCATACAAGGCACGATAACGCCCATACAAGGCGTCATTTGCATTTCGTCCATACAAGACGATTCCGCCCATACAAGGCGTCATTTGCATTTCGTCCATACAAGACGATAACGCCCATACAAGGCGTCATTTGCATTTCGTCCATACAAGACGATAACGCCCATACAAGGCGTCATTTGCATTTCGTCCATACAAGACGATAACGCCCATACAAGGCGTCATTTGTATTTCGTCCATACTAGACGATAACGCCCATACAAGGCGTCATTTGCATTTCTGTTACACCCCGTATTTACAGGATATGTTTTAAGAACGTACGTAAGAACTCACATTGTTAAGATTTGAGACTTGTAAAAATTTATCGGAAATTTGAAATTGTCGGAAAACGAATTATTGTGACGAATGGGAGGGCGACACGTGTCACCCCCCTTAGAAAGGCCTTGGACGAAATTGCAAGGGCTTAAGGGTCATTGGACCTTTGTTGGCAAGACAAGTCTTGCAACTTGGAGCTTGAGTTTCTTGACCAAGTCAATGGACCCACAAAGGCTTGATATTTGCTTAGACCTCATCCTAGCCACCCAAATGTTTGTATCATGACCCTCCAATGTGCTTTATATTACTACTAGTAGCAAGATAGGGCTTAACACTTAGCCAAATATCACAACAAATTGAAGAACTATGAGAAAGAGCTCTCGGCTTTACCAACAAGAAGAAAGAATTTTTTTTTTTTGGTTTGTTGTCCAATAATCTTCCCACTTTAAACCAAGGTTCCTAAGTGTATTTTAAGCATATCTCAATAGAAAAATCTCGGGAAAAGATAGTTTTCAGGTTAGTCGCAAAGCGAAAACCTAGTTGCTTTCTAGGTTTTGGATTGGAAGATTGAAGGAAAGTTGTTGGTATGGTTCTAAGGGTCTCAAGTAGTGGATTGAAGTGTCTTGAAGAGTCTCTAAGTTGCTAAGGAGCGACTTCGGATTTGAAGATTGGATTAAGATTCGTTGAGGTATAATCTTGTTTTTTTTTTAAAGTGTTACAAGATTATTTATATTGTTGTTAGCTTTACTTGTTGCTAGCATGAAGTACATGTGTTGAAGTTTATAAGGATTATGGATTGATTGTAGCCTTGAAAATCCGAAATGTAATGTAGACCATGTTAAGTTGGATTACAATTTGGTCGTTTATTAGAATCGTCGCATGTTATTGACTTGAAGATTATAGTAGTTATAATCATTTGCGACTTGATATCATGTTAGGCTAATAGCTTGGATTGAAATGGAAATTGGATAAGAATTGATGTTGTAGTACTTCAAGTTAGCCGAAATGGGCCTAGTAAGTCATTAATTTGATATCGCCATGGGCGGAATTTTACACGCCTAGTAGGCGTGTAATCCTATTGTTGATTTCATTGATTGGGCCTTAAATGTGGCGTGTTTGGTTATTGTATTCGCCTTGAAAAAGGTGGCAAAGTAAGTAGAAACAAAGCGAGGTGTTGTCCGATTTTCCGTAGAATTTAGTGACTTAGCACCTAGGATATTCTACGCTTGAAATAAGAGGTTAATGGACGATGGTGACCATTATAGGTTCAAGTACTAAGTATAGCGTATCCTACTTGAAGAATGGAATAGCTCAAGGTTGAAGTACTTTGGAGCATTTTGCTACTTGTCGACAATCGTCGCGAGGTATGTGAACCTCTTCCTTCCTTCGCATGATTCTATGTATGGAATATACCTGTGGTATCATTTCATGTTTCCTGTTACTCTTACAAGTTAAGAGGTAGTTGTGTGATCTACTCTATGTAGAACTTTTCCTATCTTTGAGCATGACTAGTTGCACGTATGTAGTACGGTAGACGTACAACACCTTGATATCCTTTACTAGTTTGTGAATAGCCAAGTCGGGTGAGTTGGGAGATTTACTCACTTCTTTGAAAGTATGAAGGATGTCTTAAGTTTTATTAAGGTTAAGGGACTTGAAGAGTTTTAAAGTATGTGATACTTGTTCCGTTTTAAACGTATAAGTCCCTTGGATAGGAAATTGTTTTTGGCTAAGGTATAAAGTGAATATAACGGCTTTATGGGAAGTTAGTTATATTTGCTTTATGGAAAGATAAATGACTTGATTTTAGTGAAAAGACAACTTGTTTTTAAGGCATAAATTGCCTAAGGTTTTATAATAAAATGAGTCACTTGTTTTCTAAAGGTTAAGAGACTAATTGTATTTTTGAAAGTTATGAGAATTGATTTGAAAGTATATAATACTTGGTTTCAAAAAGTAGAAGTCTCTTGGTTATAAAAGGAACGTGTTGGTCTAAACCATAAAGGGTTATAACGGCTTTATGGGAAGTTGGTTATAATGGCTTTATGGAAGGTTAAGAGAATGGTTTTCTCTAATGAAGTAATCAAAGAAATAACTTGTATTAAGGAAGGGCAAATTGTTTTAAAGGTACCAATTGCTTAAGGTTTTTAATAAAGAAGTCACTTGATTTGTGTTCTGTAATTATATTTCTAAAAAGGTATTGTGACTTGTCTTGAAAGGTGTATAGGACTTGATACTACTTGTTAGTATCGGGAAGTTTTATTTGGAAAGGAGTCTTTGAAAAGAATATACGTACGTAGTACTTTGGCTTGATTAATTGAGAATTAGTCTAAGTGTGCCTTGATAAGTACTTTGGCTTGTTAAATGAGAATTATTCTATTTGTGCCCAGATAAGTACTTTGGCTTGTTAAATGAGAATTATTCTATTTGTGCCCAGATAAGTACTTTGGCTTGTTAAATGAGAATTATTCTATTCAGGCTCGATAAGTACTTTGGCTTGTTAAACGAGAATTATCCTATGTGTGCCTTGATAAGTACTTTGGCTTGGTTAATTGACAATTAGCCTATATGTCGGGTGATAGCCTTTGAGTGCAAGTATTATGTTTTATTACGCTGTCGCGACTCTCGGCCGAGGTCACCGTCTTGTTGTAAGTTACTCGACGCACCGACGGTGATGTGGATTCCACTGTATGCTCGCTATTCGAGTACTGGGTTAAATTCCGGATTTTTATAAAGGACATGATAGTGCTTATGTATTGTTAGATGGTCGGTCGAGATAGGTAAGAGTATAAACGGCGGTAAACCCCAAGACGTTATACCACCTTCTCCGTAAGAGATCGATGGCGGTAAACCCCAAGACGCTATACCACCGCTTTACCACCTTCTCCGGTAAGAGTATCGGTGGCGGTAAACCCCAAGACGCTATACCACCGCTTACCACCGCCTCCAGGTAAGAGTATAAATGGCGGTAACCCCAAGACGTTATACCACCGCTGATTGATGTTATGGGCATGAGACCCATGTTTATATTTTACACTTATAGTCGCCGCGATGATGGGATTCCACGCGAGAGATATATATGTATTGTGTATGTGTACGCCGACAGTGAGGTGGGATGCCACGCGCGTCACATGGTTATATTTTACACTTATAGCTGTCGGCAGTGATGGGGGATTCCACGGCCACACTTTGCTATTTTGTGACTTGATCGTGTCCTGGATCGGGCCGAGTAAGATACGCCCTCCATAAAAGCGGTCGGATTGTGTTATGAATGATAAGTAAGTTTTATGGTAATGAACTTAATGATTTCTAATCATGTACATAAGAGTGTGACTATAACTTTTATTGAAAATGGGAAAAGATAATAAGGTACGATTAAGTTCATAAGTTGTAATGACACGACAGATCCGTATGTACTTTTATACTTGTCCTCGTCATTCTTTTGTACGCTTATGATTTGTTTATCAGACGTTATATTCTGCTCCATATTCGCACTGTTAATCGACTTCTTCTGGGTCGTTCATGCCCGCAGTTTTAGGTACCTGTGTGGTGATCCTTGCTCTTAGGATCTCGGTTCGCTTTGAGAGAAAGCTCCATTTGCTCCGAGGCTTAGCTCTTGGCACGGTTTCCTCGAGGTAGTTGATTCATGTATATTCGTGGGTATGGCGGCCCCGTCCCGCCACGCTTGTTATGTTAAAACTCTAGAGGTCTGTAGTCACATGTCAGGGTCAGTTTGTAAAGGAAAGGAGGCAACTGCTTCGGTTGTTTATATTTATGTCCAGGAAGGTAGCCCTATCGGCTAACCTGTTATTTTACTTCTGTTGTTCATTTTTTTAAGTTTCATGTATGTTCCGCTGATTATCTCTGATGTATACCTGTAAGTGCCTCAGTAGGGCACCGCGGCCCGGGTCGGTCGTGACAAAAGTGGTATCGTGAGCGCTTAGTCCTCGGAAAGTGTCTACAGACCGTGTCTAGTAGAGTCTTGATTATCGGTGTGTTGTGCACCACATCTATAATCGTGAGGTCGCAGGACATTTAGGATTAGTTTCATTCTTCTCACTCAGATCGCGGCGATAGAGTCAGGTTGTTAGGGTCGCCCTCCCTAACGAGTTATGTTGATTGCAATTACGAGAAAGGCGCAGCGACCAGAATGACTATGTGGATTGCGTATCCAGGTTGGTAATGATTATAGTATAGTTGGTATTGTGACATACATCTATACGGAGTTATGTATGAGGGTCCGACGCGTGTTGCCTAGAATGATTTTAGATTTCCAGGAATTGGTAAAGACTAACTAGATACCGGGAAGGTATGGAATAGTTAATTTATTTTCGCCAAGGTTTTGTGTTTTATTTCGAGATAATTGGGAAAGGATGAGTCATCTGACAGTGGTAGTGAACCCTTAAGAAGCCATGTTAAGGAACCTAACGGAATGTCATGTTAATAGATTAAGCTGCGTAGTAGGCTTAAGAGAATTGTACGGATGAGGTCCGTATAGAGTAAGTAATGGTTGTTGTGATCGAGACAACATGGTTTTGGTTTTATGAGAAGTTTTTGTACCCGTTTACTGGGGGACTGGTAAGGTAGGCTTGGAGCATGGAAATTGCGAGCCTAAGAATATTGATTACTGCCGAGACCTTAGGTATATAAGGCTTTCTCTGGCAATAAGATTTTAAGTCAGACCAAGGATAAGAGTTAAGTGCGACGTTGAGTCGGGTTGAGGACCTGTTACGGGTCTCCCCATGGCCTGGAATGGAGTGGGATCAGTTGGTAGTAGTTCCGCTACGTGACAGGGTCACGAGGGTGCAAGGCCCAAGTCTAGTTAATTGTTTTACGGGTTCGTGGACACGTTCCACCGGAACCAGGTCGTGAAAGCCGGAAATGGTCGTATATTGTCTTATAGAGTGACTCCAAAGATTAGAGGCCAGAATTTGTATGTATGTATGTATGTTAGAAGGAGTTGGAAGTACGAAAAGGTAACCTCTTTTGGGCTTATGATGGACGGGTATGCGTGTGCGAGGTATTAGGGCCATGTGTGGCATTATTGGTATGTCGGGGTTGTGAAAGGAAACTATGTCGCAAATTATAAAGATTGACTCCGAAAGAACATTCGGGGACGAATGTTTCTAAGGGGGGAAGAATGTTACACCCCGTATTTACAGGATATGTTTTAAGAACGTACGTAAGAACTCACATTGTTAAGATTTGAGACTTGTAAAAATTTATCGGAAATTTGAAATTGTCGGAAAACGAATTATTGTGACGAATGGGAGGGCGACACGTGTCACCCCCCCTTAGAAAGGCCTTGGACGAAATTGCAAGGGCTTAAGGGTCATTGGACCTTTGTTGGCAAGACAAGTCTTGCAACTTGGAGCTTGAGTTTCTTGACCAAGTCAATGGACCCACAAAGGCTTGATATTTGCTTAGACCTCATCCTAGCCACCCAAATGTTTGTATCATGACCCTCCAATTTGCTTTATATTACTACTAGTAGCAAGAGAGGGCTTAACACTTAGCCAAATATCACAACAAATTGAAGAACTATGAGAAAGAGCTCTCGGCTTTACCAACAAGAAGAAAGAATTTTTTTTTTTGTTTGTTGTCCAATAATCTTCCCACTTTAAACCAAGGTTCCTAAGTGTATTGTAAGCATATCTCAATAGAAAAATCTCGGGAAAAGATAGTTTTCGGGTTAGTCGCAAAGTGAAAACCTAGTTGTGTCACGACCCGAAACTGGGCCCGTGACTGGTGTCTTACCCCGGGCACCCTAGTGACACAACATCAGAGTAATCAGCGGAACATAAAACACATACGTGAAACAAATGAAGTACAAAACAGTAATCTGTGAAAACTTGCCTTCCGGCATACATATAAACAACAACTCTTTCAATCATGAACAGCTTAATCCTTTTACAAACCCTGCCTTACCCCGGGCACCCTAGTGACACAACATCAGAGTAATCAGCGGAACATAAAACACATACGTGAAACAAATGAAGTACAAAACAGTAATCTGTGAAAACTTGCCTTCCGGCATATATATAAACAACAACTCTTTCAATCATGAACAGCTTAATCCTTTTACAAACCCCGCCTACAACAAGATTTCATGCACTTAAGAATGATATGACAACAACGACGGACAGTGGCCCCGTCATACCCTCGAATGTAAGCACCCACAATAACAGGACTATACCAAGATAAGCCTCCGAGAAACGGAGCTTCCCAAAAGTCAATCGCGTGACTCCTAAGAGCGAGGATCAACGATCGTGTACCTTTACTGCGGCATGAACGCAGCCCAAGGAGGTCAAGATAACAGTACAGGTATGAAATCAAAATATCAGAAATGAAATCATAGTAGTCTATATAAAGCAAGAGATACGTATGATAACAAAACTACGCTCACAATAAACAAGCGATATATCAAGTCGTGACTCACGCCTCAAGTCATCACTCAAATATAACAATGGGTCTCACGCCCACAACATCAATCATGCCCGTGGAATACCTTCCTCATCGCCAGCTTTATGATATAAAAGCACCAAGGAACACACATGAACACGTGTCCCACTGCGCCATAATAACACCGCATGTAAGTACGAAGGCATAGCCGACTACTAACACCTACGCACTCAACAAGGTCATGAATCAGATCATAAGATCTGTCTAGACCGTCACATGATCAAAGCCGCCACTTGCCCGCAGATCTAATGCGCGTCTAGCCACGAACTTTCCGCACTCGCGTAGGCCAATCTCATCGCCCGCATGAGGTATTCCCGCATCGAGGGTAGCTACTCCCGCATCGTCACCGACTTCGCAGCCGCATGGCCACATGGACCGCATGCCCATAAAGGACGACACTAACACGAACTCTCGTAGCCCGCATAGGCCCTCAGGACTGCATGAGGTATTCTCGAATCATAGGTCCATCGACCGCTGAAGTCTACCCCAGACGGAGGCGGCTTAACCGGAATCATCTCAAGAGATGAGTGATGTAAAATACTAACACAACACTTATCGTTACAACATAAGCACAACAAAGGAAAACCCCTTTACACAACATCACAAGATACTAACACACGTAGCGTCCTAGCATGTTTACTTATCAATCAACAAGAAAGTATTACTGTGCTATCACAAACCAACACAATCAAGTTATACACACAAGGTACTTTCTACTATATGCCAACAAGTTCGGGTTTTATCCCCAAAGTACTTCATACATTAACTCTTTAAAAGATACGTTACTTTCACAATGTCACACAATACCCGTAGTATAAAAATAGAGTGACTATCCTTTTAAAGTAAATCAATTACTTCTCTTTGTAAAATCAAGTAGCAACATTCTTTTCCAATGATCAAGTTTGCCTAATTTCCAATGTTCAAGTTTGCCTAATTTCCAATGTTCAAGTTTCTCATTTTAGAAAGGTTTCAGAGTTCATAGTCTTATTCATTTAAGAATATAATTCTCTTTTAAACTATCTGAGAAACATAAGTCTTATATGTGAGTAGGATATTCTTGTTTATAACAATCTTATTACAGCAGCCATGATCTAGGAAATATCATTTTGTCTCATCTTAGCTTCTATGCAGATGGAAGTTTCTACTGGTTTTAATAATACTTAATCACAAACATTTCCTTTTATTAACGCCGCAGTTGGTTTGTCGATACACATTCGATTTCAAATCAAGAAACATTCTTAAGCCGTTATACCTAACTTCCCATAAAGCTAGTATAACTCTTAAGTTTTCAAAAACCAAGTATTACTTCTTCTTTCAAAATGATTCAAAAATCTTTTGAAATACTTCAAGTTCTTTATTAACACATAACAAGCCAGTTATAGTTCAAACCAGTTACCTTTTAAAAACCACAAGTATCTTCTTACCAACATAAAGCTGTTATAACCAACTTCCCATAAAGCCGTTATAACACTTTATGTTTTAAACCAATCAAATACATTTAGCACATGTACGTCTACCGTACTACATAGTTCACACATATCATGCTAGAAGAGATAGGAAGAGGTTCACATACCTCACGACGAGTATCGACTAATAGCAAAACGCTCCAAGTACTTCAAACCGTCGGCTACTCCTTAGCCAAGCAGACTACCACGTAGTACTTCAACCTATAAGGCCACAAGGCGCTATTAACAATTAGATCCTATCGTAGAACATTCTACCAAAAATTGGGCGGCTCCACACATGTCAGCGTAAATCTCCTCCTTTATCGAGGCCGCTACCAAGCCAACCTGGGGGTTATACAACTAACCCGAACGGTACAATTCTACTCCACGTAAAAGCTATACAAGTCTATCAGAATACGTCCATGTAAATACAACAAGATTTTCTTTCAAAAGGTTTCTTATTATTCAGCTTAAGTCAAAAGACATCACGATAACAACGTTCAGTACTATATATAGTATACTTCAACTATATAATCTAACAACATGTAATTTCCAATTACAATAGGGGGACAAGATATTTACCTCGATAAGCCCATAATTATCCAAGTAAAAAGTCGATCCTGGGCAATCGTTTAGCTCCAACTCCGAGCGCTCCAACCCGCTCTAAACCACCCTTAGAAGTTCTAACCAACTTCTACACAATACTCCAACGGACTATGGAGATTTTCCTAGGGTTTCGGTTTTGTGACTGACGGGAAGTATAATAGTATTTCTGGGTTTTTTTGTATAAGCATAACCTTAGAATACTACAAGGTATACGGCTAAGGTAATTTGGGCATTATAACAATACTTTTGAGAGTATTTCTACCAAGAGGGGGGGTATTATATGAAAAACAACTAGGCTAGGGGGGGGTACCCCACGGCTAGCACCCCGGAGTGGGTGGCTACCCTCGCCTACCCCACTAGGGGGGGAACTCTCGGCCAAGGGAGAGGGGCTCGCCAAGACACTACACTGGGGGAGGAAGAAGCTTTCAAGACTGAGGCAATTTGTGGATGAATTAGTCTTCAAAGGGGTATTTATAGTTCAGCAAAGGCCAACCAATGGCCAAGATCTTGCCAAGTGCAAGGCAAGTGTAGGCCAAGATCTTGCCAAGTGCACCTTAACCAACTACACACAAAATATCCTACCAACTACTTGACAAAATAGTCACCATTTCGTCCACTCTACCACACTAATGAGAGGGTGCCAAGGCGCCTCTTGTTGGTCCAAAATGTTTCGCCTCTCGGAAAAATTCGCAAAAATTAAAAAGTCATAGCCGAATTTTCCCTACGAAAGTCGTGGAAAACGCTTCGTAAAAACGACTTAATCGGGTGTTGTGCACAAATAAATTTCGCCAAGCTACTTTCTCAAGTTCAAATTTTCTACGCACGCCCCACGCATACTGCGGAAATACGGTATAACATTCTCTCCTTAGAAACATTCGTCCCAATGTTCCTTCTAAGTCTCAAAACAAACGCGCCAAAAGATAGTCTTCACTACCATACTTACGAAACAATCCTGCCACAATGGCCACGAAACAATCACGCAAAATACTTACATCCAAGTCCACGAGGAATCACCTCTAACATCACCACAAACACCTCTCTCCTGGTCTAAAATATACTTCTTCCACACTTTTCCAAACAAAAGAAATGGTCACATCAATTCTCGCCATACATGCTCGCTTCTTCCGATACCACTTTTGTCACTTTACCGCGAGGTTCTAGTGTCACCCGTGACCAACAAATGGTACCGGACTACATGTGATCCCCGAGGTCGTGACACTCGAACTCTTACCACATTTACGACATCGCTTCGCTTCCAAAACTCGGTTACTATCTCTAACGTGGTCATCATTAATCGGGAACACTGGATGGATCTCCGATACTTTCCCGATCATAACAATACGAAAGACCGGTCATACTGCCTCCTAAGTC
The DNA here is from genome assembly GCA_029844215.1 of Przewalskia tangutica. Classification (NCBI taxonomy): domain Eukaryota; kingdom Viridiplantae; phylum Streptophyta; class Magnoliopsida; order Solanales; family Solanaceae; genus Przewalskia; species Przewalskia tangutica. The sequence goes on from CM056719.1 coordinate 19,031,625, forward strand.
GGACGGCAAAAGCTAACATATAGGCAACCTGGCCTATTCTTCACATGGACTCAAAGGCCCAAAGTAACTCGGGCTAAGTTCCCTCTGTCGGGCTAAGTTCCCTCTGTCTTCCAAAACTCATCACACCCACCCCGGGGTGGTACTTTCAAGAAGACCGACCACAACTCAACTCTGGCGTCGCCGATTATCCGCACGATTTCCGAGCCGCCGTAACCTCTTCTAGACAAGCTTTACTCTATCCACAAATACCGGAACAAGCTCAACCAACTATCTCAATCTCGCCAACATCGAACCAATCGACCGGCGACTACACATCCGCCCCTACAAGGCTTCAAAAGGCGACATCCGAACACTGAAATGGTAGCTTAAACACTCCTTCAACAGGAGACAACAATTCTCGCAACTATCCCTGAAATCCAAACACTGGCCCGAGGGCAAATGTGATTCTGAGACTTACTCGAGTTCCTAACCTTGCTCGTAAAACCTCCGTAAAAGAAACACCGCAACTGGCTCCACTGTCTGACATAAGGTGAAGGTAGGCACCTCGTGCAGCCTTACAACTTTTCTGATATATCATCTCGCATAACCTCTCACGAGTAAACGGCCTTTGCTGAAGACAACACTACCGACCTCCTCGCCCAACTAATGGTCGAACGATTCATGAAATCGTGACGTTGGTTAACTAGACTCGCCTAACACCCTCGTGACTTATCACAAGGCGACCACCACAACCGACCCCACCACCAAACATGACGCGGGTTGACCCGCAACGTGGCCTCAACCCGACCCGCAACGCCGCAAACGCTAGCTCCTCAAGGAAAACTCTCACTAATCACGCTACGAAACCTAGCGTCTTCTTAGCTCAACTATCCTCTTTCATGCCACACTACTCGTGACTTATCCCAGAACATAGCTCACGCGCACTATGCACTCCTATAAGGGTCAAACATAAACATACGCCTTTTACTCGAGATGGCCTCACCTCTAAGGTCTCTACGTATAAAACTCTAAGGCTCACACCTTCTCTATCCCCCAAATCTTACTTGGTTAACTAACCAAGATTTCTAATTACAACTAACACACCGCTATCATAACATAGCACTTAAGGTATACTCACCTTATCACTCATATCGATCTCTGAGGGTTAAAGATATATCTATATCTACCGCTCCACTCCCTTAAGTCGTTTAATCAAACTCGCCTGTAGGGCGATAGCGCGGAGGTGACAAACTACCCACCGATCCTCAAGGCTAAGTCCTCCCGCAAGGACACTCTTTCGACAACGACTCGACGGTCATAGTACAACACGCACAACTAAAAGACGACATTCCTCGACGACGCCCGCACATTGTGAACACCGAGAAAAATCAATCGGATGGTCGAACCTACGCCAGAATGGAACCTAAGCTCGAGCTCGACCAACTCCCGCATACCCCAAAGTCCCAAATTCGCGAGGACCTCGCCAGATCGTGGATGTGCATAATCTAATTCACGCGAGGCGACTCGCTTTAAAAGTTACTAAAGGACCTTGCCGCTCGCCCTCTTCTCGCCCTTCGTTAACCCGTCGATCTCTACATCGCTCGGCCGCGCATAAGCCCGCATACGTGCCATGCTCAAGCCTAATCAAGAATTACTGCACAACCTCTCTTAGATAGTCATCAAGACTCGCAGACATCGGTATACTCTGTAGCCAAATCCATAGCTAGTAACAGGTTGTCTTTTCGCAATCTATATTCTCTCGCTTCCGGCGAAACCGGTCCAAACATCGTGGCGCGGTAGAGAACCGCCGCCGCGGCTAAACTCATTAAGCTAGTGACGTCGCAAAACTCCCGAATGAAGCACCACCCAAGGTGATAATTGGGCTGTGCCCACGTAACCCTCTCAGATTTACTCGCAGCCTCCTGCCGCTTGCCCTCCCGCCTGGTTGCCTACGCGAGGCATAACGATAAGTGGAAATAATTTCGCGTAGGTCCAACTAACAACACAAATCTAAGGCACGATCTCGAGTGAGAAGAATAGAAACCAATCCTAAATACCCTATAGCCTCCTCGATTATCGTGGTGCACAACACACCGATAATCAAGACTTCATCGATACTCTGTAGACACTTTCCGAGGATTAATCGCTCGATACCACTTTTGTCACGACCAAATCGGGCGTGGATCGTGTCTTACCCGCACCCTAGTGACACAACATCGAGTAATCACGGAACATAAAACACATACGTGAAACAAATGAAGTACAAAACAAGAATCAGGAAAACTTGCCTTCCAGATATATATAAACAACAACTCTTTCAATCATGAACAGCTTAATCCTTTTACAAACCCTGCCTTACCCCGGGCACCCTAGTGACACAACATCAGAGTAATCAGCGGAACATAAAACACATACGTGAAACAAATGAAGTACAAAACAAGAATCAGGAAAACTTGCCTTCCAAGATATATATAAACAACAACTCTTTCAATCATGAACAACTTAATCCTTTTACAAACCCCGCCACAACAAGATTACTGCACTTCTAAGAATGATATGACAACAACGACGGACAGGCCCCGCCATACCTCGAATGTAAGCACCCACAATAACAGGGACTATACCAAGATAAGCCTCCGAGAAACGGAGCTTCCCAAAGTGAATCCGTGACCCTAAGAGCGAGGATCAACGATCGGTGTACCTTTACTGCGGCATGAACGCAGCCCCAAGGAGGTCGCATAACAGTACCAAGTATGTGAAATCGAAATATCAGAAATGAAATCATAGTAGTCTATATAAAGCGAGACATGTATGATAACAAAACTACAGCTCACAATAAACAAGCGAATATATCAAGTCGTGGACTCACGCCTCAAGTCATCACTCAAATATAACAATGGGTCTCACGCCCACAACATCAATCATGCGCCGTGGAATACCTTCCTCACCGCCGCAGCTTTATGATATAAAAGCACCAAGGAACACACATGAACACCGTGTCCCACTGCGTGCCATAATAACACCGCATGGTAAATGCGAAGGCATAGCCGATTACTAACACCTACGCATCAACAAGGTCATGAATCAGATTATAAGATCTGTCTAGCCGTCACATGATCAAAGCCGCCACTTGCCCGCAGATCTAATGCGCGCGTCTAGCCTGGAACTTTCCGCAGCTCGCATAGGCCAATCTCATCGCCCGCATGAGGTATTCCCGCGTCGAGGGTAGCTACTCCCGCATCGCCCCGACTTCGCAGCCGCGTGGCCACATGGACCGCATGCCCATAAAGGACGACACTAACACGAACTCGTAGCTCGCATAGGCCCCGGACTGCATGAGGTATTCTCGAATCATAGGTCCATCGACCCGCTGAAGTCTACCCCGCACGGAGGGCGACTTAACCCTAATCATCTCAAGAGATGAGTGATGTAAAATACTAACACAACAGCTTATCGTTAAGCAACATAAGCACAACAAAGGAAAACCCCTTTACACAACATCACAAGATACTAACACACGTAGCATCCTAGCATGTTTACTTATCAATCAACAAGAAAGTATTACCAGGCTATCACAAACCAACACAATCAAGTTATACACACAAGGTACTTTCTACTATATGCCAACAAGTTCGGGGTTTTATCCCCAAAGTACTTCATACATTAACTCTTTAAAAGATACGTTACTTTCACAATGTCACACAATACCCGTAGTATAAAAATAGAGTGACTATCCTTTTAAAGTAAATCAATTACTTCTCTTTGTAAAATCAAGTAGCAACATTCTTTTCCAATGATCAAGTTTGCCTAATTTCCAATGTTCAAGTTTGCCTAATTTCCAATGTTCAAGTTTCTCATTTTAGAAAGGTTTCGTAGTTCATAGTCTTATTCATTTAAGAATATAATTCTCTTTTAACTATCTGAGAAACATAAGTCTTATATGTGAGTAGGATATTCTTGTTTATAACAATCTTATTACAGCAGCCATGATCTAGGAAATATCATTTTGTCTCATCTTAGCTTCTATGCAGATGGAAGTTTCTCTGGTTTTAATAATACTTAACTGTCAAAACATTTCCTTTTATTAACGCCGCAGATGGTTTGTCGATACACATTCTCGATTTCGAAATCAAGAAACATTCTTAAGCCGTTATACCTAACTTCCCATAAAGCTAGTATAACTCTTAAGTTTTCAAAACCAAGTATTACTTCTTCTTTCAAAATGATTCAAAAATCTTTTGAAATACTTCAAGTTCTTTATTAACACATAACAAGCCGCTTATAGTTCAAACCAGATTACCTTTTAAAACCACAAGTATCTTCTACCAACATAAAGTCGTTATAACCAACTTCCCATAAAGCCGTTATAACACTTTATGTTTTAAACCAATCAAATACATTTAGCACACGTACGCTCACCGCACTACATAGTTCACACATATCATGCTAGAAGAGATAGGAAGAGGTTCACATACCTCACGACGAGTATCGACTAATAGCAAAACGCCCAAGTACTTCAAACCGCTTGGCCACTCCTTAGCCAAGATAGCGCCACGTAGTACTTCAACCTATAAGGCCACAAGGCGCTTATTAACAATTAGATCCTATCGTAGAACATTCTACCGAAAATTCGGCAGCACCTCCCCCCCCGCAACAGCGTAAATCTCCTCCTTTATCGAGGCCGGCTACCAAGCCAACCAGGGGGGGGTTATACAACTAACCCGAACGGGTACAATTCTACTCCACAGAAAAGCTATACAAGTCTACTGTAATACAGTCCTATGTAAATACAGTTCAGTACTCTTCTTTCGAAAAGGTTTCTTATTATTCAGGCTTAAGTCAAAAGACATTGCCGATAACAACGTTCAGTACTATATATAGTATACTTCAACTATATAATCTAACAACATGTAATTTCCAATTACAATAGGGGGACAAGATATTTACCTCGATAAGCCCATAATTATCCAAGTATAAAGTCGATCCTGGGCAATCGTTTAGCTCCAACTCCGAGCGCTCCAACCCGCTCTAAACCACCCTTAGAAGTTCTAACCAACTTCTACACAATACTCCAACGGACTATGGAGATTTTCCTAGGGTTTCGGTTTTGTGACTGACGGGAAGTATAATAGTATTTCTGGGTTTTTTTTGTATAAGCATAACCTTAGAATACTACAAGGTATACGGCTAAGGTAATTTGGGCATTATAACAATACTTTTGAGAGTATTTCTACCAAGAGGGGGGGTATTATATGAAAACAACTAGGTACCCTAGGGGTACCACACTACAGCACCCTGGGAGGGGTGGATACCCTCTACCTACCCCACTCGGGGGGAACTCTCGGCCAAGGGGGAGAGGGCTCGCCAAGACACTACACTAAGGGGAGGAAGAAGCTTTCAAGACTTAGGCAATTTGTGGATGAATTAGTCTTCAAAGGGGTATTTATAGGTCTAGCAAAGGCCAACCAATGACCAAGATCTTGCCAAGTGCAAGGCAAGTGTAGGGCCAAGATCTTGCCAAGTGCACCTTAACCAACTACACACAAAATATCCTACCAACTACTTGACAAAATAGTCACCATTTCGTCCACTCTATCACACTAATGAGAGGGTGCCAAGTGGCGCCTCTTGTTGGTCCAAAATGTTTCGTCTCTCGGAAAAATCCGCAAAAATTAGAAATGTCATAGCCGGAATTTTTCCTACGAAAGCTGTGAAAACGTTTCGTCGAAAAACGACTCTAATCGGGTGTTGTGCACAAATAAATTTCGGCCAAGCTACTTTCTCAAGTTCAAATTTTCTACGTACGTCCTTACGTACATACTCTGGAAATACGGGGTATAACAAGTTGCTTTCTAGGTTTTGGATTGGAAGATTGAAGGAAAGTTGTTGGTATGGTTCTAAGGGTCTCAAGTAGTGGATTGAAGTGTCTTGAAGAGTCTCTAAGTTGCTAAGGAGCGACTTCGGATTTGAAGATTGGATTAAGATTCGTTGAGGTATAATCTTGTTTTTTTGAAAGTGTTACAAGATTATTTATATTGTTGTTAGCTTTACTTGTTGCTAGCATGAAGTACATGTGTTGAAGTTTATAAGGATTATGGATTGATTGTAGCCTTGAAAATCCGAAATGTAATGTAGACCATGTTAAGTTGGATTACAATTTGGTCGTTTATTAGAATCGTCGCATGTTATTGACTTGAAGATTATAGTAGTTATAATCATTTGCGACTTGATATCATGTTAGGCTAATAGCTTGGATTGAAATGGAAATTGGATAAGAATTGATGTTGTAGTACTTCAAGTTAGCCGAAATGGGCCTAGTAAGTTGTATTAATTTGATATCGTTTGTGGGGCGGAATTTTACACGTCTAGTAGGCGTGTAATCCCCTATTGTTGATTTCATTGATTGGGCCTTAAATGTGGCGTGTTTGGTTATTGTATTCGGCCTTGAAAAAGGTGGCAAAGTAAGTAGAAACAAAGGAGGTGCTGTCCGATTTTCCGTAGAATTTAGTGACTTAGCACCTAGGATATTCTACGTTTGAAATAAGAGGTTAATGGACGTATGGTGACCATTATAGGTTGAAGTACTAAGTATAGCGTATCCTACTTGAAGAATGGAATAGCTCAAGGTTGAAGTACTTTGGAGCATTTTGCTACTTGTCGACAATCGTCGCGAGGTATGTGATACTTGTTCCGTTTTAAACGTATAAGTCCCTTGGATAGGAAATTGTTTTTGGCTAAGGTATAAAGTGAATATAACGGCTTTATGGGAAGTTAGTTATATTTGTTTTATGGAAAGATAAATGACTTGATTTTAGTGAAAAGACAACTTGTTTTTAAGGCATAAATTGCCTAAGGTTTTATAATAAAATGAGTCACATGTTTTCTAAAGGTTAAGAGACTAATTGTATTTTTGAAAGTTATGAGAATTGATTTGAAAGTATATAATACTTGGTTTCAAAAAGTAGAAGTCTCTTGGTTATAAAAGGAACGTGTTGGTCTAAACCATAAAGGGTTATAACGGCTTTATGGGAAGTTGGTTATAACGGCTTTATGGAAGGTTAAGAGAATGGTTTTCTCTAATGAAGTAATCAAAGAAATAACTTGTATTAAGGAAGGGCAAATTGTTTTAAAGGTACCAATTGCTTAAGGTTTTTAATAAAGAAGTCACTTGATTTAGAAGCCGGTAATTGTATTTCTAAAAAGGTATTGTGACTTGTCTTGAAAGGTGTATAGGACTTGATACTACGGTTGTTAGTATCGGGGAAGTTTTATTTGGAAAGGAGTCTTTTGAAAAGAATGTACGTACGTAGTACTTTGGCTTGATTAATTGAGAATTAGTCTAAGTGTGCCTTGATAAGTACTTTGGCTTGTTAAATGAGAATTATTCTATTTGTGCCCAGATAAGTACTTTGGCTTGTTAAATGAGAATTATTCTATTTGTGCCCAGATAAGTACTTTGACTTGTTAAATGAGAATTATTCTATTTGTGCCCTGATAAGTACTTTGGCTTGTTAAATGAGAATTATCCTATGTGTGCCTTGATAAGTACTTTGGCTTGGTTAATTGACAATTAGCCTATATGTGCTGGTGATAGCCTTTGAGTGCAAGTATTATGTTTTATTACGTTGCCGCGACTCTCGGTTGGAGGGCCGGCTGTCTTGTTGTAAGTTACTTGGACGTACCGACAGTGATGTGGGATTCCACGGGTATGCTTCCGTTATTTGGAGTACTTGGGTTAAATTCCCGGATTTTTTATAAAGGACATGATAGTGCTTATGTATTGTTAGATGGTCGGTCGAGATAGGGTAAGAGTATAAATGAGGGGTAAACCCCCAAGACGTTATACCACCTTCTCCAGGGTAAGAGTATCAGTGAGGGGTAAACCCCCAAGACGCTATACCACCTGCTTTACCACTTTCTCCAGGGTAAGAGTATCGGGGTAAACCCCAAGACGCTATACCACCGCTTTACCACCGCCTCGGTAAGAGTATAAATGGCGGTAACCCCAAGGCGTTATACCACCGCTTGATTGATGTTATGGGCATGAGACCCATGTTTATATTTTACACTTATAGTCGGACGGTGATGTGGGATTCCACGCGGGAGATATATATATGTATTGTGTATGTACGCCGACAGTGAGGTGGGATGCCACGGGCGCGTCACATGGTTATATTTTACACTTATAGCTGTCGGCAGTGATGGGGGATTCCACGGCCACACTTTGCTATTTTGTGTGACTTGATCGTGTCCTGGATTGGGCCGGGTAGTATATGCGTCCCTCCATAAAAGGGCCGGATTGTGTTATGAATGATAAGTAAGTTTTATGGTAATGAACTTAATGATTTCCCTAATCATGTACATAAGAGTGTGACTATAACTTTTATTGAAAATGGGAAAAGATAATAAGGTACGATTAAGTTCATAAGTGGTAATGACACGACAGGATCTGGTATGTACTTTTTATACTTGTCCCTGTCATTCTTTTGTACAGTTATGATTTGTTTATCAGACGTTATATTCTGTTCCATATTCGTACTGTTGTAATCGACTTTCGGGACTGCGTTCATGCCCGCAGGTTTTAGGTACCCAGGTTGGTGATCCTTGCTCTTAGGATCTCGGTTCAGTTTTTGAGAGAAAGCTCCATTTGCTCCGGAGGCTTAGCTCTTGGTACGGTTTTCCCTGAGGTAGTTGATTCATGTATATTCAGGGGTATGGCGGGGCCCTGTCCCGCCACAGTTGTTATGTTAAAACTCTTAGAGGTCTGTAGTCACATGTTGTGGGTCAGTTTGTAAAGGAAAGGAGGCAACTGCTTCGGTTGTTTATATTTATGTCCAGGAAGGTAGCCCTATCGGCTAACCTGTTATTTTACTTCTGTTGTTCATTTTTTTAAAGTTTCATGTATGTTCCGCTGATTATCTCTGATGTATACCTGTAAGGGTGCCCAGGTAGGGCACCAGTCGCGGGCCCGGGGTCGGGTCGTGACAATTTCATCCATACAAGACGATTCCGCCCATACAAGGCGTCATTTGCATTTCGTCCATACAAGACGATTCCGCCCATACAAGGCGTCATTTGCATTTCGTCCATACAAGACGATAACGCCCATACAAGGCGTCATTTGCATTTCGTCCATACAAGACGATTCCGCCCATACAAGGCGTCATTTGCATTTCGTCCATACAAGACGATAACGCCCATACAAGGCGTCATCTGCATTTCGTCCATACAAGACGATAACGCCATCTGGCGTCATTTGCATTTCGTCCATACTGAGCGATAACGCCATACAAGGCGTCATTTGCATTTGTCCATACAAGCGATAACGCCATACAAGGCGTCATTTGCATTTCGTCCATACAAGACGATTCCTCCCATACAAGGCGTCATTTGCATTTGTCCATACAAGATTTATTCCGCCCATACAAGCGTCATTTGCATTTCGTCCATACATTTATAACGCCTTACAAGGCGTCATTTGTATTTCGTCCATACAAGACGATAACGCCCATATAAGGCGTCATTTGCATTTCGTCCATACAAGACGATAACGCCCATACAAGGCGTCATTTGCATTTCGTCCATACAAGACGATAACGCCCATACAAGGCGTCACTTGCATTTCGTCCATACAAGACGATTCCGCCCATACAAGGCGTCACTTGCATTTCGTCCATACAAGACGACAACGCCCACACAAGGCGTCATCTGCATCTCGCCTATACAAGACGGCGTATAATCACACCATATAGTATATACGATTTGACTACAACCACAACACAAAATTCACATTCTTACATTGTTTTGTTTTGACAGTTATGCACTAATGCTTCTATCTTAGCTTCAATCTACAGAGGCGCAAAAGATGGAGCACAACGTGGATTTTCTCTTACAGCGAACCGGGGCAATTTGTTGGGGGGCCAACCTTCCCAACAAATGGCAGAAGCGGCCTCAAGCGTCGGTCCACTCGTTCCACATCACCATAAAACCCAGCATAATAAGTCGACACCGGTACACCTCAGGTTCAAGCCAGTTATTTTATTTTCTTTATTTTTTATTTTTTTTAGCACCACATACCCAGTGTCGTCATAACTCGACACTGGGACAAATTTTGAGTCCGCATTAGCCCGCCTTGGTGTTTTGACCATGGTAGCCCAGTGTCGTCATAACTCGACACTGGGACAAATTTTGAGTCCGCGTTAGCCCGCCTTGGTGTTTGACCATGGTAGCCCAGTGTCGTCATAACTCGACACTGGGACAGTTTTTGAGTCCGCGTCAGTCTTGCCTAATTGCCCAACATTTTAATTCTGAGGGTCGAGACAAAATTGGCTATGAGTCAACGTCTTTGTCCGAAGATTCTTCCATCATCTCCATACAAATAGGGACAACTGTTGACACCCAATTTTGACCCTCCCGTCCAGACAGTAGCTATAAAATTACACTAATTTTGCAAAATAATTTTTTATGATTTCTTATAATAAAATGCAGCGATAAGACATTAATACAGACATGAATAAACAATTTAATAATGGCACCGCGTCTGACGTAGAAAATTACGCACTTAGAGTCTCGCGCCCATATTTATTAATTTTAAGCCTGTCATAATTCTTAATAATAAATAATAAATACATAAAATAATAATCTAACACACGTGTTTTAATAATATCATTCATAAAAGAATTAAGAAGTCATATCTGCATGTAGCATTTAAATAACTCAATTTTTATTTAATAAATTTTAATAACGACATCGCATTATAAATATCAAGCACTAATTAAATAGCACACTCGCATTTATTATTGTAATAATTTTAAAACTCAGACTAATAAAACATCTAAATAATCTAATCATAATTTAAATAACTTACCACTAATTAAATACCTAAAACTAATTCCTAAAACTAACACTTTAAACTAATACCCATAAAACGCCACTTAACCACGACCGACCGGGATCGCGATCGTGCCCTACTGCACCCTTACGAGTAAACATCGAGAAAATCAGCGAACATACATGAAACTTATAAAATAAAAACAACGATAATAAAACAACGGGTTAGCCGATGTGGCTACCTTCCCGAACGTCATACATAAACGGAAGCGGTTGCCTCGCTTTCCTTTACAAAGCGACCCACAATATGTGACTACGGACTTACAGGAATAACAACTGTGGCGGGACAGGGCCCCGCCATACCCCTGAATATACATGAATCTTCTACCTCAGGGAAAACTGTTCCAAGAGATAAGCCTCCGGAGCAAGTGGAGCTTTCTCTCAAATCAACCGAGATCCTAAGAGCAAGGATCACCAACTGGTACCTAAAACTCGCGGCATGAACGCACCCAAGAAGTCGATAACAAAAATTTAATATGGAGCGTAAATAACGTCTGATGAAATGATCATAAGCGTACAAAGAATGACAAGGACAAGTAAAAAAATACATACCAGATCCTGCCGTGTCATTACCACTTATGAACTTAATTTCACATCAATATCTTTTACATTCCGTTAAGAGTTATAGCCATATCTTACGTACTTACTTAGGAGAAGTCATTAAGTTCATCTCTATCTAACTTACTTATCTTTCATAACATAGTCCGGCCCATTACAGAGGGACACATATACTACCCGGCCCAATCTGGGACGCGATCAAGTCACACAAATAGCAAAGTGTGCCCGTGGAATACCCCATCACTGCCAACAGCTATAAGTGTAAAATATAACCATGTGACGCGCCCGTGGCATCCCACCTCACTGTCGGCGTACACATACACAATACATACATATATCTCCTGCCCGTGGAATCCCACATCACTGTCGACAGCTATAAGTGTAAAACATAACCATGGGTCTCACGCCCATAATACCAATCAAAACAGGTGGTATAGCGTCTTGGGGCTTGCCCCTCATTTATACTCTTACCCTGGAGGAGTGGTAAAGCGGGGTATAACGTCTTGGGGCTTACATCACGACCGAACCGGGCCGTGGTGGTGCCTTACCCCGGCACCCTGGTGATACAACATCGAGAAAATCGGAAATAAAAACATGAACATGAATTAAGAGAAAAGATAAATAAGCAAAGCAACCAAAACAATTGCCTTCATCATAAATACATAAATACCCGAACAGTTATCCTTTTACAAACCACGCCCACAACAAAGCATGCACTCTAAGATTTTACAACAGACTACGACGGACGGGGCCGCCATACCCCGAATGTATAAGCATCTACGGACTCGGTAACATACCAAAGATAAGCCTCCAAGGAACGGAGCTTTCAATACTGTGAAAGGTGATCCTAAAAGGGGATCGACAATGATGTACCTTTTACTGCGGATGAACGCGGCTTCAAGGAGGTCGATAACAGTACCAAGTATGTGAAATCAGAAATATCAAATGAAATCATAATAGTCTATATAAAGCAGAGACATGTATGATAACCAAAATACTGTTCACAACATAGAAGCAGTCATGTCTAGTCAGGGTCTCACGCCCTAATAGTCATCCCTCATGCCCGTGGAACTCCTTCCTCACTGCCGTCAGTCTAGGTACAAATCATGCGATACGATAACGTGTCTCGCCCATCTTATGGACCCAATATAAAAAAAGTGGAATACATTCCGGTTCATCCTATGAACCGTGAGTCGAGTGGAATACATTCGGATGAACCCAGAGTCAAGTGAAATACATTCGGATGAGCCGGTCCTCAAGTAAAATACATTCCGGATGAGCCGTAATCAAGTGAAACACATTCGGATGATGAACCGTGGTCGAGTGAAATACATTCGGATGAACCGTAATCAAGTGATATACATTCGGATGACCGGTAGTCAGTGATATACATTCCGGATGACCGGTAGTCAAGTGATATACATTCCGGATGACCGTAGTCGAGTAGAACACGCACTTACACAACAAGGCTATCACACGTAACATGGTCAAGTGTCATAACAACAAGTATCCGCCAGTTACACACGACTCAAGGTACTTTCCTTTGATATCACAGTCCGGATTTTAACCTTAAAGTACTACGTCCTAAATTCCTTTTAAGATCCATTTCTTTTACAAAGGTCACCCGATACGTAGTATAAAAATAGAGTGACTAACATTGTTAAGTAAACCAAAATGCTTTCCTTTGTAAAATCAAGTAACAACCTTATTTTCCAAACGTTCAAGTTTGCCTAATTTCGAATGCTCAAGTTTCTCATTTTAGAAAAAGGTTTCGTAGTTCATAGTTTTAAATCCTTTAAAACATAATTCTCCTTTAAACGTTTTGAGAAACCTATGTCTTATAAGTGAGTAGGTTATTCTTGTTTATAATCAATCTTATTAAGCGACCGTGATCTAGGAAAATGTAATATCATTTTGTCTCATCTTAGCTTCTATGCAGATGGAGGTTTCTACTGGTTTTAATAATACTTCTTTAGTCAATACATTTTCCTTTTATTAACGCTGCAGTGGTTTGTCGATACACATTCTGATTTCCGAAATCAGTAAAACATTCTTAAGCCGTTATACCTACTTCCCATAAAGCTAGTATAACTCTTAAGCTTTCAAAACCCAAGTAATACTCATTCTTTCAAAACGATTCATAGATCTTTTGAAATGTTTCAAGTTCTTTATTAACACATATCAAGCCAGTTATTATTCAAATCAGTTACCTTTTTAAAAACCCCAAAGTATGTGCTTATCCACATAAAGCTATTATAACCAACTTCCCATAAAGCCGTTATAACACTTTATGTTTTAACTCAATCAAATACATTTAGCACATGTACGTCTACCGTACTACATAGTTCACACATATCATGCTAGAAGAGATAGGAAGAGGTCCACATACCTCGCGACGATTATCGACTAATAGCAAAACGCTCCAAGTACCTCAAACCGCTTACGACACTCCGATCAAGCAGATCACCCACACGCGATTACAACCTATAGAGGCCACAAAGCGCCTATTAATACCTTTAGATCCGGCGTAGAATATTCTACGTAAAATTCGAAGACTCCCCGCAACAACAGAAATCTCCTGGTCTATCGAGGCCGGCTACCAAGCCAACCAGGGGGTTAACACGCCCGACCGGCGTGTACAATTCTACTACACAAAGAATGCTACACAAGTCTCATCTGATACACCCTATGTAATTACGATTCGATTCTCTTATTTAAATTGGGCTTAAGTCGCAAGACATTGCAGTAAGTTTTATTCGAGCTTAAGTCAAAAGACATTGCCGCACAATTATAATGTTCATTCTATATATAGTATACTTCAACTATATATTCCTACAACATGTAATTTCCAATTACAAATGGTCAAGAATGTTTACCTCGATAAGCCCAAAATTATCCGAGTTTATATGTCGTTCTGAACAAGGTTTAGCTCCTACTCCGCGGCGCCCAAAACGCTCCAAGAAACCCTTGAAGTGTCTACACAACTTCTACTTAATACTTCAACTACGGGGTGAAGATTTTTCCTTAGGGTTTCGTTTAGTGGCTAAAGGAAAGTATAATAGTATTTTAAGCCAGATAAAGTGGTACTTTGGAAAGTACTACAAGGTATTTGGCTAAAGTATTTTGGGCATTATAACGATACTTGTAGAATACATTTCTACCAAGGGGGTAGTATTTTGACTAGCACAACTAGGCTAGTGGGGTTGCTCGCCAGAGCCACTAGGCAAGGGGCTCGGCGAGGGCCTTCAAGAGGGGAGAGGGGTGGTGTTTGGACGAGAACAAGGTTAAGGGAGAGGAGGGATTTTCAAGACTTAGACAATTTTGGATGAAGAAGTTCATCAACTAAGGGGGTATTTATAGGTCAGTGAAGGCCAACCAATGGCCAAGATGAAGACAAGTGTGGTGCAAGTGTAGGCTAGATTTAAGCCAAGTGCACCTTATCCATCTACCACAACAACTTGCACAAAATATCCTACCTAACCCCACTCACCAATTCGTCCAAATTGCCGTCCCACTCCATCGATGTGAGGTGACACTTGTCACCCTCCCGTTGGTCCAAAATGTTTCGTCTCGGAAAAATCCGCAAAATTATAAACGACATAGCCGAAATTCCCTACGAAAGTTGTGAAAGCGTTTCGCCGAAAAACGACTCTAACCGTGTTGTGCACAAAAAGAATTCGCCAAGCCTAAAGAAGTTCGAAATTTCTACGTCGCCCCCACGCATATACTGAAATACGGTATAACATTCTCCTCCTTAGAAACATTCGTCCGAATGTTCCTTCTCAAGACGGATAACGATAAAGTTCTTCTAATAAGTTGCCAACGCCACAATCGCCACTAAACAACATATGCACGCAAATACTTATATCCAAGTCCACGAGAAAACACCTCTACCATCACAAACTAGTGTCACTTTGTCGCGAGGTTCTAGTGTCACTCCGGCGACCCAACAAACGGTACCGGATCGCACGCGATTCCCGAGGTCTAAAATATACATCCTTCGCACCTTCTCCCTTTACAAGAAATGATCAGATCTATGCTCGCAATACATGCTCGCCTCTGCCCTTACTCGTCGTACTCTTCTCGAACTCTTGAACTCTTTTAGCATCGCATCACACTTTAGTTTCCAAACTGAGTCACTACCTCCCAACTTGGTCATCCTATTAGCCTCGATCTTCCTTAAGGCTATTCCCGCCTTCACGATCTACGGTCGAACGTATCCACGAACTCATACGATGGTCATCAAAACTGGGCCTAGCACCTGGTGACCCTACCACCGGCGGGACCACCCAGGTGACCCCACCTCATACCGCCACGGTTGACACGCAACACGCCTCAACCCGACCTCCGCCATGCCAACTCTCTTGTTTCTCGATCCGAACAACGCTAAATCACATCATGAAAGATACCACTTTCATTTACCCAACCCAGGGACTTATCACACAATATTTTCTAGGCATAAAATGCACTCAGACAAGGATCACTCGCAAAATCTTGTACTCAAGACGGCCTTACATCTAAGGTCTCAACTGTAATATTCTAAGGTTCATCATTTTCTCACCCTCAGCTTACCCTTTTTTCCCCAAACTGTGTTCCTAAATCACATTTTAGCACAAAGCTATCCAACATAACACTTAACACATTAACATAACATCAAAACATACAAGCCTCTAGATGGTTATGATATACCTGGCTACCGCTCCACTCTAATCATAAGTCCGCCTGCAGGCGCATAATCGTAAGGCGATGAACTCGCCATCGATCCGTAGTCGCGCTGCCGCCGCATTCTCCTATAAGCACGCCTTCGTCACATGGCTCGACGGCCGCAGTGAAACAAGCACCGATAAAAGACGACATTCCCGATGATGTTTGCCACATCGTGCACACCGAGGGGACGTGAATCCCGCCGCTAGCACTCACGTATACCGCGGAACGAAGCCCGAGCTCGACCAGCCTCGAATACCCCGAACGCCCCAAGATCGCGGGGACCACTGCATCTTGGTGGAGGTACATAACTAGATCGGCCACAGGCGGTCCGCCTCGAAAGTTACCAAAGGACCTCGCTGCTCGCCCTCTTCGCCGATCTCGGTCATTCCGTCGACCTCTCCGTGCCTCACATCCTAGTGCATGAGCTTGCAGACGCGGCAATGTCCATGCGGTGAAGAGCTACACCCGCATAAGCCTCGCCAAGTAATCGCCCAGCCTGGCGTGGCGGTGTACTGTCCTCCATATCCGCATTACGGCGGAACATACCGAAGCTAATGAGTCGAACTCCACATTGTACTCTCTAACCGCCCCGCCCCGCCTCAACGTCAAAAATCTGCGACCGAGCCTCTCATCTCGCGAGGCAAGAAATGTGCAAGAAATGCCTCGAGAACTGTCCCAAATCGCTGGAAGTGCATGCTCTTCCCGACAGCTCGCGAATCAAACGATCAATCGCAGATCACGCGGTGATGCGAACCCAATACCACCGACCGCCTCGAGGCTCGATCACTCTCATGATCCGTGGAGTCGGATAAACTCCCGAGGGTCGCCTCGGCTCGATCCATAGAACACCGGAGGCTACAACTCGGGAAGTCACGTAGCCTCAAATGCGCTCGCCGGGTGTACTACGGTGCTACTGGGCCGGAATCGCATCCCATTTATCTCATATCTCGCCACGACTCGCCGATCGCCATCTCCTTGTACCCGTCTCATCGGCTCAGTGCCGGGACCGAGGCTCGTGTATCAGAGTCTCGGCAGCCCACCGCTGCGCTCTAAACTCTCTGGCCGCGGCGTCGCGAAACCCGCCGTCTTGGCATCGTTCGGGCATCGACCGCTCGCGCTGCATCTCTCTGATCTCACTAATGACTCCTCGATTGCCTTGCCCATATCGGGCTCAGGTTGCCTTACGCGGAGGCATAATCGTAAAGGAAAGGAATACGTCGGAGGGTCCAATTTATCACACTCTAAGGCACGATCTCGTAATGAGAAGGATGGAAACCAATCCTAAATGTCTGCAGCCTCGATTATAGATGTGGTGCACAACACACCGATAATCAAGACTCTACTAGACACGATGCGTAGACACTTTCCGAGGACTAATCGCTCGATACCACTTTTGTCACGACCAACCTGCCCGTGGATCGTGCCTACCCCGCACCCTAGTGATACAACATCGGAGAAAATCAATAAATAAAAACATGAACATGAATTAAGAGAAAAGATAAATAAACAAAGCAACCAAAACAGCTTGCCTTCATCATAAATACATAAATACCCGACGGTTATCCTTTTACAAACCACGCCACAACAAAGGCATGCACCTCTAAGATTTTACAACAGCCTACGACGGACAGGGGCCCCGCCATACCACGAATGTATAAGCATCTACGGACTCGTGGTAACATACCAAAAGATAAGCCTCCAAGGAACGGAGCTTTCCAATACGCTGAAAGGTGATCCTAAAAGGGGATCGACAAATGTACCTTTTACTGCGGATGAACGCACCCAAGGAGGTCAAGATAACAGTACCAAGTATGTGAAATCAGAAATATCAAATGAAATCATAATAGTCTATATAAAGCGGAGACATGTATGATAACCAAACTACGATTCACAACATAGAAGCGATCATGTCAAGTCGTGACTCACGCCTAAAAGTCATCCTCATGCCCGTGGAACTCCTTCCTCACCGCCAGCCTAGGTACAAATCATGTGATACGTATAACGTGTCTCGCCCATCTTATGGACCCAATATAAAAAAAGTGGAATACATTCGGTTCATCCCATGAACCAGAGTCGAGTGGAATACATTCCGGATGAGCCGGTAGTCAAGTGAAATACATTCCGGATGACCAGGTCCTCAAGTAAATACATTCCGGATGAACCGAATCAAGTGAAACACATTCCGGATGAACCGAGTCGAGTGAAATACATTCCGGATGAACCAGAATCAAGTGATATACATTCCGGATGACCCAGTAGTCAAGTGATATACATTCGGATGACCCAGAGTCAAGTGATATACATTCCGGATGACCCAGAGTCGAGTAGAACACGATTTACACAACAAGGCTATCACACGTAACATGGTCAAGTTTCATAACAACAAGTATAAGCAAGTTACACACGACTCAAGGTACTTTCATTTTATATCAAAGTCCGGATTTTAACCTTAAAGTACTACGTCCGTTAAATTCCTTTTAAGATCCATTTCTTTTACAAAGGTCACCCGATACCCGTAGTATAAAAATAGAGTGACTAACATTGTTAAGTAAACCAAAATGCTTTCCTTTGTAAAATCAAGTAACAACCTTATTTTCCAAACGTTCAAGTTTGCCTAATTTCGAATGCTCAAGTTTCTCATTTTAGAAAAAGGTTTCGTAGTTCATAGTTTTAAATCCTTTAAAACATAATTCTCCTTTAAACGTTTTGAGAAACCTATGTCTTATAAGTGAGTAGGTTATTCTTGTTTATAATCAATCTTATTAAGCAGCCATGATCTAGGAAAATGTAATATCATTTTGTCTCATCTTAGCTTCTATGCAGATGGAGGTTTCTACTGGTTTTAATAATACTTCTTTAGTCAATACATTTTCCTTTTATTAACGCTGCAGTGGTTTGTCGATACACATTCTGATTTCCGAAATCAGTAAAACATTCTTAAGCCGTTATACCTACTTCTCATAAAGCTAGTATAACTCTTAAGCTTTCAAAACCCAAGTAATACTCATTCTTTCAAAACGATTCATAGATCTTTTGAAATGTTTCAAGTTCTTTATTAACACATATCAAGCCAGTTATTATTCAAATCAGTTACCTTTTTAAAAACCCCAAAGTATGTGCTTATCCACATAAAGCTATTATAACCAACTTCCCATAAAGCCGTTATAACACTTTATGTTTTAACTCAATCAAATACATTTAGCACATGTACGCTCACTGCACTACATAGTTCACACATATCATGCTAGAAGAGATAGGAAGAGGTCCACATACCTCGCGACGATTATCGACTAATAGCAAAACGCTCCAAGTACCTCAAACCGTCGGCGACACTCTCAGTCAAGCAGATCACTCCACACGCAGTACTACAACCTATAGAGGCCACAAAGCGCCTATTAATACCTTTAGATCCCGACGTAGAATATTCTACAGAAAATTCGGCGACACCCCGCAACAACAGAATCTCCTCTCTATCGAGGCCGCTACCAAGCCAACCGGGGTTAACACGCCCGACCGGGCGTGTACAATTCTACTACACAAGAATGCTACACAAGTCTCATCGTAATACACCTATGTAATTACATTCGGTTCTCTTATTTAAATTCAGCTTAAGTCGCAAGACATTGCAGTAAGTTTTATTCAGCTTAAGTCAAAAGACATTGCCGCACAATTATAATGTTCAGTTCTATATATAGTATACTTCAACTATATATTCCTACAACATGTAATTTCCAATTACAAATGTAGGTCAAGAATGTTTACCTCGATAAGCCCAAAATTATCCGAGTTTATATGTCGTTCTGAACAAGGTTTAGCTCCTACTCATGCGCTCCAAAGCGCTCCAAGAAACCCTTAGAAGTGTCTACACAACTTCTACTTAATACTTCAACTACGGGTGAAGATTTTTCCTTAGGGTTTCGTTTAGTAGCTAAAGGAAAGTATAATAGTATTTTCCAAGCCAGATAAAGGGTACTTTGGAAAGTACTACAAGGTATTTGGCTAAAGTATTTTGGGCATTATAACGATACTTGTAGAATACATTTCTACCAAGGGGGTAGTATTTTGACTAGCACAACTAGGCTGTGGGGTTGCTCTCGCCAGAGCCACTAGGCGTGGGGGCTTCACGAGGCCTTCAAGAGGGGGAGGGGTGGTGTTTGGATGAGAACAAGGTTAAGGGAGAGGAGGGATTTTCAAGACTTAGACAATTTTTGGATGAAGAAGTTCATCAACTAAGGGGGGTATTTATAGGTCAAGTGAAGGCCAACCAATGGCCAAGATGAAGACAAGTGTGGTGCAAGTGTAGGGCTAGATTTAAGCCAAGTGCACCTTATCCATCTACCACAACAACTTGCACAAAATATCCTACCTAACCCCACTCACCAATTCGTCCAAATTGCCGTCCCACTCCATCCAATGTGAGGGTGACACTTGTCACCCTCCCGTTGGTCCAAAATGTTTCGTCTCTCGGAAAAATCCGCAAAAATTATAAACGACATAGCCGAAATTCCCTACGAAAGTTATGTAAAACGTTTCGTCGAAAAACGACTCTAACCGGGTGTTGTGCACAAAAAGAATTCGGCCAAGCCTAAAGAAGTTCGAAAATTTCTACGTACGTCCCCCACGTACATACTCTGGAAATACGGGGTATAACATTACCCCTCATTTATACTCTTACCCTGGAGAAGGTGGTACAACGTCTTGGGGCTTGCCCCTCATTTATACTCTTACCCTATCTCAACCGGCCGACAATCAACACATAAAACAGGTGGTACAGCGTCTTGGGGGTTTACCCCTCACTTATACTCTTACCCTGGAGAAGGTGGTACAACGTCTTGGGGCTTGCCCCTCATTTATACTCTTACCCTATCTCGACCGACCATCAACAAGACATAAGCACTACCATGTCTTCTATAAAAATCCGGGAATTTAACCCAAGTACTACAAGTAATGGAAGCATACCCGTGGAATCCCACATCACTGTCGGTACGTCCCAGTAACTTACAACAAGACAGCCGACCCTTCAACCGAGAGTCGCGACAACTTAATAAAACATAATACTTGCACTCAAAGGCTATTACCGACATATAGGCAAGTTCTCAATTAACCAAGCCAAAGTACTTATCAAGGCACACATAGGATAATTCTCATTTTATCAAGCCAAAGTACTAATCAAGGCATACATAGAATAATTCTCTTTTAACAAGTCAAAGTACTTATCAAGGCACACTTAGACAAATTCTCAATTTATCAAGCCAAAGTACTAATCAAGGCATACATAGAATAATTCTCTTTTAACAAGTCAAAGTACTTATCAAGGCACACTTAGACAAATTCTCAATTTATCAAGCCAAAGTACTAATCAAGGCATACATAGAATAATTCTCTTTTAACAAGTCAAAGTACTTATCAAGGCACACTTAGACAAATTCTCAATTTATCAAGCCAAAGTACTACATACGTACATTCTTTTATAAAAGACTCCTTTCTATGTGAAGCTCCAAGATACTAACACCCGTAGTATCAAGTCCTATTCACCTTTCAAGACAAGTCACAATACCTTTTTTTTAGAAATACAAATACCGGCTTCTAAATCAAGTGACTTCTTTTATTAAAAACCTTAAGCAATTGGTACCTTTAAACCAATTTGTCGTTCCTTAATACAAGTTATTTCTTTGATTACTTTATTAGAAAACTATTCTCTTAACCTTCCATAAAGCCGTTATAACCAACTTCCCATAAAGCCGTTATAACCCTTTATGGTTTAGACCAACACGTTCCTTTTATAACCAAGAGACTTCTACTTTTTGAAACCAAGTATTAAATACTTTCAAATCAATTCTCATACCTTTCAAAAATACTACTAGTCTCTTAACCTTTAGAAAACAAGTGACTCATTTTATATAAAACCTTAGGCAATTAATGCCTTAAAAACAAGTTGCCTTTTCACTAAAATCAATTCATTTATCTTTCCATAAAGCAAATATAACTAACTTCCCATAAAGCCGTTATATTCACTTTATATCTTAGCCAAAAACAATTTCCTATCCAAGGGACTTATACGTTTAAAACGGAACAAGTATCACATACTTTAAAACTCTTCAAGTCCCTTAACTTAATAAAACTCAAGACATCCTTTATTCTTTCAAAGAAGTGAGTTAATCCCCTAACTCACCCGACTTGGCTATTCATAAAATTAGTAAAGGATATCTAGGTGTTATACATCTGCCGTACTACATACGTGCAACTAGTCATGCTCAAAGATAGGAAAAGTTCTACATAGAGTAGATCACACAACTACCTCTTAACTTCTAAGAGTAGAAGGAAACATGAAATGATACCACAAGTATATTCCATACATAGAATCATGCCAAAGGAAGGAAGAGGTTCACATACCTCGCGATGATTGTCGACAAGTAACAAAATGCTCCAAAGTACTTCAACCTATAATGGTCACAATATGTCCATTAACCTCTTACTTCAACGTAGAATATCCTAGGTGCTAAGTCACTAAATTCTACGGGAAATCGGACAGCACCTCCTTTGTTTCTACTTACTTTGCCACATTTTTCAAGGTCGAATACAATAACCAAACAGCCCCAATTGGCTCACCACAATCTATAAGGTAGTCCAAAACA
This sequence comes from Przewalskia tangutica, assembly GCA_029844215.1. Classification (NCBI taxonomy): domain Eukaryota; kingdom Viridiplantae; phylum Streptophyta; class Magnoliopsida; order Solanales; family Solanaceae; genus Przewalskia; species Przewalskia tangutica. Next base: position 19,054,394 of record CM056719.1, read on the forward strand.
AATGAATAACAAACTACTAGTCCAATTTTCGGCCATAAAGAATACAACAATACCAATTCTTATCCAATTTCCATTTCAATCTAAATTGGTAGCCTCACATGATATCAAGTCGCATTTGATTATAACAACCGTAATCTTCAAGTCAATTACATGCGACGATTCTAACAACGATTAAATTGTAATCCAACTTAATCATGGCTTACATGTCATTTCGGATTTTAAGCTACAACAATCCATAATACTTATAAAACTTCAACACATATACTTCATGCTAGTAAGAATGTAAGGCTAACAACAATTACATAATCTTGTAACACTTAAAGAGAACAAGATTATACCTCCACGAATTGTAATCCAATCTTCAAAACCAGGTTGCTCCTTAGCAACCTAGAGCCTCTTCAAGACACCTCAATCCGCTCCTTGAGACCCTTAGAACAACCCCAACAATTTTCCTTCAAACTTCTAAACAAAACCTAGAAAGACAACTAGGTTTTGCTTTGCGACTACTACGAAAACTCTCTTTTTCCGGGATTTTTCTATTGAGATACACTTACATAACACTCAAGAACCTTGGTTTAAAATGTGGAGCTTAAAGAACAAGCAACGAAAATTTTTCCTTTCTTCTCCATGGTGAACCCGAGAGCACCATTAGTGTAGTCTTCAATTTTGTGAAATTTTAAGTGTTAAGTCCTCTCTTGCTACTAGTATTAAATATAGGGACATGAGGGTTAAGATGCAACCAATTGGGTGGTTTGGATGAGCTCTAGCTAAATATCAAGACTAAGTGGGGTCATTGACTTAGTCAATTTACTCATGCTACTACTTGCAAGACTAAATCATCCAACCAAAGGTCAAATGACCATTGTGCCCATGCTTCAATTCGTCCAAGACAACATAAGGGTGACACGTGTCGCCTCCCATTCGTCACAATAATACGTTTCCGACAATTCCATAATTCCGTTAAAAAAATTTTACGCCTCAAATTTTAACACTTGCGAGTTCTTACGTGCGTTCTAACACACGTCCCGTAAATACGGTGTAACATTCTCCCCTTAGAAACATTCGCCCTCGAATGTTCTTTCGGAGTCAATCTTTATAATTAGCGACATAGTTTCCTTTCACAACCCCGACATACTAATAATGCCACACATGGCCCTAATACCTCGCACACGCACATCCGTCCATCATAAGCCCAAAAAAGATTACCTTTTCGTACTTCCAACTCCTTCTAACATACATACATAACTTTCATACCAATTTTTGGCCTCTAATCTTTGGAATCACTCTATAAAACAAAATAAGGCCATTTCCGGCTTTCACGACTGAATTCGGAACGTGTCCACGAACCCGTAAAACAACTAACTAGACTTGGGCCTTGCGCCCTCGTGACCCTGTCACGTAGCGGAACTACTACCAACTGATCCCACTCCATTCCAGGCCATGGGGAGACCCGCAACAGGTCCTCAACCCGACTCAACGTCGCACTTAACTCTTATTCTTGATCTATAATAAATCTTATTGCCAGAAAAGCCTTATATACCTAAGGTCTCGGCAGTAATCAATATTCTTAGGCTCGCAATTTCCATGCTCCAAGCCTACCTTATCAATCCCCCAGTAAACGGGTACAAAAACTTCTCATAAAACCATAACCATGTTGTCTCGATCACAACAACCATTACTTACTCTATACGGACCTCATCCGTACAATTCTCTTAAGCCTACTACGCAGCTTAATCTATCAACATGACATTCCGTTAGGTTCCTTAATATGGCTTCTTAAGGGTTCACTACCCTATCAGACAGCTCATCCTTTCCCAATTATCTCGAAATAAAACACAAAACCTTGGCGAAAATTCATTAATTATTCCATACCTTCCCGGTATCTAGTTAGTCTTTACCAATTCCTGGTAATCTAAAATCATTCTAGGCAACACGCGTCTGACCCTCATACATAACTCTGTATAGATGTATGTCACAATACCAACTATCTCGTAATCATTACCAACCCGATGCGCAATCCACATAGTCATTCCCGGTCATCACGCTTTCTCAGCTGCAATCAACATAACTCGTTAGGGAGGGACGACTTAACAATACTGTCTATCGCACGATCTCGAGTGAGAAGAATGAAACCAATCCTAAATGTCCTGCAGCCTCACGATTATAGATGTGGTGCACAACACACCGATAATCAAGACTCTACTAGACACGGCGTAGACACTTTCCGAGACTAATCGCTTCGATACCATTTTTGTCACGACCACCCGGACCGCGATCGTGCTCTACACAGGCACCCTTACAGTAAACATCGAGAAAATCAGCGGAACATACATGAAACTTATAAAATAAAAACAACAAGAATAAAACAACAAGGTTAGCCGAAGTGGCTACCTTCCGAACGCATACATACATAAGCGGTTGCCTCCTTTCCTTTACAAATCGACCCACATATGTGACTACGCACTTAGGAATAACAATCGTGACAGGCCCCGCCATACCCCGAATATACATGAATCTTCTACTCGTGGAAAACCGTTCCAAGAGATAAGCCTCCGAGCAAGTGGAGCTTTCTCAAAATCAACCGAGATCCTAAGAGCAAGGATCACCAACCTGGTACCTAAAACTGCGGCATTTAACGCAGCTTCGGGCGGGCCGCATAACAAAATTTAATATGGAATGTAAATAACGTCATGAAATGATCATAACTGTACAAAAGAATGACAAGGACAAGTATAAAAATACATACCAGATCCTGCCGTGTCATTACCACTTATGAACTTAATTTCACATCAATATCTTTTACATTCCATTAAGAGTTATAGCCATATCTTACGTACTTACTTGGAGTAGTCATTAAGTTCATCTCTATCTAACTTACTTATCTTTCATAACATAGTCCGCCCATTCTGAGGGACACATATACTACCCGGCCCAATCTGGGACGCGATCAAGTCACACAAATAGCAAAGTGTGCCCGTGGAATACCCCATCACTGCCAACAGCTATAAGTGTAAAATATAACCATGTGACGCGCCCGTGGCATCCCACCTCACTGTCGGCGTACACATACACAATACATACATATATCTCCTGCCCGTGGAATCCCACATCACTGTCGACAGCTATAAGTGTAAAACATAACCATGGGTCTCACGCCCATAATACCAATCAAAACAGGTGGTATAGCGTCTTGGGGCTTGCCCCTCATTTATACTCTTACCCTGGAGGAGGTGGTAAAGCAGGGGGTATAACGTCTTGGGGCTTACCCCTCATTTATACTCTTACCCTGGAGAAGGTGGTACAACGTCTTGGGGCTTGCCCCTCATTTATACTCTTACCCTATCTCAACCGGCCGACAATCAACACATAAAGCAGGTGGTACAGGCCTTGGGGTTTACCCTCACTTATACTCTTACCACGGAGAAGGTGGTACAACGCTTGGGCTTGCCCTCATTTATACTCTTACCCTATCTCGACCGACCATCAACAAGACATAAGCACTACCATGTCTTCTATAAAAATCCGGGAATTTAACCCAAGTACTACAAGTAACGGAAGCATACCCGTGGAATCCCACATCACTGTCGGTACGTCCAAGTAACTTACAACAAGACAGCCGACCCTTCAACCGAGAGTCGCGACAACTTAATAAAACATAATGCTTGCACTCAAAGGCTATTACCAGCACATATAGGCAAGTTCTCAATTAACCAAGCCAAAGTACTTATCAAGGCACACATAGGATAATTCTCATTTTATCAAGCCAAAGTACTAATCAAGGCATACATAGAATAATTCTCTTTAACAAGTCAAAGTACTTATCAAGGCACACTTAGACAAATTCTCAATTTATCAAGCCAAAGTACTAATCAAGGCATACATAGAATAATTCTCTTTTAACAAGTCAAAGTACTTATCAAGGCACACTTAGACAAATTCTCAATTTATCAAGCCAAAGTACTAATCAAGGCATACATAGAATAATTCTCTTTTAACAAGTCAAAGTACTTATCAAGGCACACTTAGACAAATTCTCAATTTATCAAGCCAAAGTACTACATACGTACATTCTTTTATAAAAGACTCCTTTCTATGTAAAGCTCCAAGATACTAACACCCGTAGTATCAAGTCCTATTCACCTTTCAAGACAAGTCACAATACCTTTTTTAGAAATACAAATACCGGCTTCTAAATCAAGTGACTTCTTTTATTAAAAACCTTAAGCAATTGGTACCTTTAAACCAATTTGCCGTTCCTTAATACAAGTTATTTCTTTGATTACTTTATTAGAAAACTATTCTCTTAACCTTCCATAAAGTCGTTATAACCAACTTCCCATAAAGCCGTTATAACCCTTTATGGTTTAGACCAACACGTTCCTTTTATAACCAAGAGACTTCTACTTTTTGAAACCAATTATTAAATACTTTCAAATCAATTCTCATACCTTTCAAAAATACTACTAGTCTCTTAACCTTTAGAAAACAAGTGACTCATTTTATATAAAACCTTAGGCAATTAATGCCTTAAAAACAAGTTGCCTTTTCACTAAAATCAATTCATTTATCTTTCCATAAAGCAAATATAACTAACTTCCCATAAAGCCGTTATATTCACTTTATATCTTAGCCAAAAACAATTTCCTATCCAAGGGACTTATACGTTTAAAACGGAACAAGTATCACATACTTTAAAACTCTTCAAGTCCCTTAACTTAATAAAACTCAAGACATCCTTTATTCTTTCAAAAGTGAGTTAATCCCCTAACTCACCCGACTTGGCTATTCATAAAATTAGTAAAGGATATCTAGGTGTTATACGTCTGCCGTACTACATACGTGCAACTAGTCATGCTCAAAGATAGGAAAAGTTCTACATAGAGTAGATCACACAACTACCTCTTAACTTCTAAGAGTAAGGAAACATGAAATGATACCACAAGTATATTCCATACATAGAATCATGCCAAAGGAAGGAAGAGGTTCACATACCTCGCGACGATTGTCGACAAGTAGCAAAATGCTCCAAAGTACTTCAACCTATAATGGTCACAATATGTCCATTAACCTCTTACTTCAACGTAGAATATCCTAGGTGCTAAGTCACTAAATTCTACTGAAATCGGACAACACCTCCTTTGTTTCTACTTACTTTGCCACCTTTTCAAGGTCGAATACAATAACCAAACAGCCCCAATTGGCTCACCACAATCTATAAGGTAGTCCAAAACAAATGAATAACAAACTACTAGTCCAATTTTCGGCCATAAAGAATACAACAATACCAATTCTTATCCAATTTCCATTTCAATCCAAATTGGTAGCCTCACATGATATCAAGTCGCATTTGATTATAACAACCGTAATCTTCAAGTCAATTACATGCGACGATTCTAACAACGATTAAATTGTAATCCAACTTAATCATGGCTTACATGTCATTTCGGATTTTAAGCTACAACAATCCATAATACTTATAAAACTTCAACACATATACTTCATGCTAGTAAGAATGTAAGGCTAACAACAATTACATAATCTTGTAACACTTAAAGAGAACAAGATTATACCTCCACGAATTGTAATCCAATCTTCAAAACCGAAGTTGCTCCTTAGCAACCTAGAGCCTCTTCAAGACACCTCAATCCGCTCCTTGAGACCCTTAGAACAACCCCAACAATTTTCCTTCAAACTTCTAAACAAAACCTAGAAAGACAACTAGGTTTTTGCTTTGCGACTACTACGAAAACTCTCTTTTTCCGGGATTTTTCTATTGAGATACACTTACATAACACTCAAGAACCTTGGTTTAAAATGTGGAGCTTAAAGAACAAGCAACGAAAATTTTTCCTTTCTTCTCCATGGTGAACCCGAGAGCACCATTAGTGTAGTCTTCAATTTTGTGAAATTTTGCTAAGTGTTAAGTCCTCTCTTGCTACTAGTATTAAATATAGGGACATGGAGGGTTAAGATGCAACCAATTGGGTGGTTTGGATGAGCTCTAGCTAAATATCAAGACTAAGTGGGGTCATTGACTTAGTCAATTTACTCATGCTACTACTTGCAAGACTAAATCATCCAACCAAAGGTCAAATGACCATTGTGCCCATGCTTCAATTCGTCCAAGACAACATAAGGGGGGGTGACACGTGTCGCCCTCCCATTCGTCACAATAATACGTTTTCCGACAATTCCATAATTCCGTTAAAAAAAAATTTACAGTCTCAAATTTTAACACTTGCGAGTTCTTACGTACGTTCTTAACACATGTCTCAGAATACGGTGTAATGCACCAGATGTGCCCAATGCCCGCGGGCCCAACTCCCCCTTCAGCCTTTTATTCCGCCCAACCCAAGCCCTAAGACATTTAACCTACAACCCTTCCATCGTCCCTCTACCAACATTTACCCTAAAAGAAACCTTAACGAAAACCTAAAGATTTCTTCCATCGCCGCACCTGCCCTGCCGAGATTCTCGCCTGAGAATCCGGCGACCTTCCTTACCCATGCACACCCAGCCAGCAAACCTTCACTGTCGACACTCAAGAAATCGACACTCAAAAACCGTATCTCATAAAATCAGCAAGAATCTTACCATATTTCATCCCTTACAATCAAAAGCTTATCAAAAATGAATCCCATAATGTTACCAGAATCAAGCATGAATCAGCCCATAAAATCGTCTAAAATTAGCTACCAAACTTAGAACCAAAATCGAGACTATAAATTAATCATTTTATACATGCAATAGGCATCATCAGCTATGGTCCAGAACCTAGTACCTTTCTGAACCCAGAAAGATCCATTCGAACATCAAGAGCAATCGGGGAGGAAACCGAGAACCTTTCTGAATCCAGAAATAAGAGGAAAAACAGTGAAGAACGGCTGAACATCAGTAAGCAGAAAAGCAAAACTCCTGCTAGCATCAGTTAATAAGTCTTCAATCTCGATAAGAATCCTCTAGCATCAGGAAAATCCCAATCGAATCAGGAAAAGTTTCATTCCCTCCATCGCATAAGAACAAACTTTCGAGTGGCTTCGACGACTTGATACGCTGCCTCGGTTCGCTGCCCGGAGAAGGTAAAATCAGAATTCTCCTCGTATTTTGTTTGCATTTATTTGAATTTAATCGTCTGTGATTACGTTGATATAATTAAATTTGTCATATTAAGGATCAAAGTGTCAAATTTTCGATCAGTCTGTTTATGTGACTTGAATGTGTTAACCTATTTGATTGGTAATAAGGTTTATGTTTATTATGGCATGCCAAGTATGCAGTTCATTTAAATCCAGAATAGATATGAGTCGACGACGCCTGTTATCGTAACTGTTCATAAATCCGATTTAATTAAATGATTAATGTTTGGATGTTGCGCTAAGGGATTACAAGTTTAATTTGGCACATGGTTCTTGGGTTATAATAGCATGAGCTAGAATCAGTTTGGACTATGAAATGTCGTCCTGTCAGTTTATGATGTTAACTGGACCCTGCACTGCTTGACTGTCTTCGTCGCACCCATCCTGAGTTAAATCTCTATTATACTTTGGAGGTTTGCTTTCTCACTGTGTGTTAGTCATTTGCTGGTTTTGTATATCAGAATGTTGGTCGTAGTTTGTAACTCCATCCGCGTTCTTACTTCGTGAGGTTAATGTACTAAGAAAATACACTTAAAATATGTATGTTATCTAACTTATAATGGTATAAATCTGGACAGGCCTATATACGTAAGAAACGTCATCTTGATTACTGTTTGTCTATCTCTATGCTGATTTTGTCCAAATCTGGTGGGTGTCGATGACTGTTCATACGCGTTAAGTGAGTTCGTTGATCGCATTTTCTATTTGTTTGTTAAACTTCATAACTTTGCCTTAAGTGCGTTTGGGTCGAAACATTGCTTGGAATGGCTATTCTGGTTAGTTGGGAGGTTGTGTCAGCTACAAATGTGTAAACAAATTAGTATAGATGTGTTGTTAGTCCTTATGGCCGAGGTTATGTTTTCATGTAAAACTAGAGTAATGTTTAATGAATCTGAAAAGTATAGTCCAAATTTGATTATTTGATTCATTCCCAACTGAGTTGGTCGCCTTGTTTATTACTTGTCTCAGTAAGGATGTTACACCCCGTAAAATCTAGAGGATAGATAAGTTGGCAAACATGTGTTGGAAGGATTTTGAGTTTACCTTTGAGTATTGGACCCCAGTTGTTAAGGATTGTAAGGTGTTTAAAAGGCCTAGTGTGTAGCCCGTTAAATCTAGATCCCAACGCAACAAACCGTTCGTCGATTGGACATCGGAGTCAAAAGTTATGGAAGTTTCAAGTTTGGTGCAAATGCCGCTGCAGCTTCTGCATGAGGATACAGTGGCCATGGCCGGATCGCAGGGTCGCGCGCCAGCTTGTATCTTGGGGTCACAGGTTGCAGCCGCGCGCCGAATACGGGCGCGGCGCCGACAGGCGGAAGATTTATTTTGGAAGTGGAGCGCATGGCCGTGGCAGCGCGCCGAGGCGGGATTTTTGCGCAGTAAGTGACGAAAAACAGGGGATATTTCGTTTATAACCTATGGGAGGGTGACAAGTGTCCCTCCCATCCTTTTTATCAGTAAGTGGTCCTATTTTAGGGCGAAGTCTTGGAAGACTTGGCCATTCCATTCCATTCCATTTCATTTCATTTCAAAACCCTTCCATGGAAACCCTCTCCCTTCTCTATAGTTTTTGGAAGAAAACCTAGCTTTAGAGGAGATTGTTGGGGCGGCGGCAAGAAGAAAAAGTGTGGGTAAACTCGTGGGTAACGCTGGTGGGCGATTTTGACGGAAAGAGGTGGAAGAAAAAGGGGCTTTTGTGGGCTATTCCTTAAGGTAAAAGTTTCCCCTTTCTCTTGGTTATGAGCCTAAGGCTGTTTTATTATAGTAGTATAGATTTGTGAGCCTGAGGCTGTTATAGTTAAGTTTGTATAGATGTGAGCCTGAGGCTGTTTTATTTTAGTAGTTTAGAGTTGAGCCTGAGGCTGTTTTATATTGCATGGATTTGGATCTTGTTGTCCTGTGGAAAACCGAAGTGGGCATGTTAGCCTTAAGATTGTAACTACCTTTTGGTGACAAAGTTAGTCGTTGCATGTTGTATAGAAGGAAATTGTGGTAGTTGAAGATGTTTAGGTTAGACATCATGTTAACCTAAAACTTTAATTGACAGAGTATTGAAAAGGGTTTAGAATGGGTTACTGTTTTCGACCTTGGATAAAGGTAGTAATTTCAGTAGAACCCAGGGGCTTTGCTTTTAGCTTATTCTACGTTCGAAACTAGAGTTTGATAGGCGTTTTATGGCCCTTATAGGATTGAAGTACTACGTGTAGCATATTCTTCTTAAGGAGATAGTGCGAGAGCATTTTGCTTAGTGTCGACAATCGTCGCGAGGTATGTGATTCTTCCTATCCTCTTGACATGACTATTTGTGAAATATATAGTGCGGGTGACGCACGTGTGTTAAAGGAAATTGATTTTCCAAATTGTGTCTTGACTTGTTATGAAGTGTAAAGGGCTTCATTATGTGTAAGAGTAGTAAGTCTTATCCGTTAGTAATGGGCACTCGGTGCTTAAAGAATGAGTCCTCTTGGTCTCATAAATGTTTATGTGGTAATTGGTTGGTTTAAAACATAAAAGGGGTTATAACGGCTTTATGGGAAGTTAGTTATAACAACTTTATGTGAGTAAAAGAACGGCTGTTGATTGGTAGAAGTTAAGAGACTTGATCTTGTAAGATAAGAGACTTAACTTAGAATTGTGAAAGTTTTGTAATGTATTCAAAAGTTGTAAAACCTCATTCGTGAGTAATGAGTAATACTTAGTTTTGAAAACTTAAGAGTTATACTAGCTTTATGGGAAGTTAGGTATAACGGCATAAGAATGTGAAATGGATTTCGAAAGTGGGAACAAGTATCGAACACACAACTGCAGCGCTAATAAAGGAAATGGTTTCGACTAATTGATTATATTAAAACCAGTAGAAACCTCCATCTGCATAGAAACTAAGATAAGACAAAATGATATTACATTTCCTAGATCATGGCTGCTTAAATGAGAATCATTGATAACAAGTTCTGACTTTTCTTAAAATTCCAAAGAATGAACTTAATGGATTGCAAAGGATAATGTCTTTGGATTTTGGAAAAGAGAAGTAACTTGAGTTTGAAAGTATAAATCACTTGTTTTCAAATATCGAACTTTTCTTAAGGGAAAAGTAAATGACTTGGTTTTAAAAGGTAGGAATACTTGACCTTAAAGGAGTTAATTACTTGGACTTCTAAAAGTATACTTGACGTTATGTTAATTGTGTTTGAAGTGCGTGTTCTAAACATGAATGTGTGTGATACTACGTGTGATAGTATCGTATGGTTTCTACGTAAAGAGAGGTCTTTGAAGGTAGGAAAGAATGTAGTATTTTGGGGTTGGAACCGGTTTGTCGACTTAAACGAAGGTACTTTGAGTTGTGTGTAACTTGCACATGCTTGTGGTGATAGTTTCGTTGTTGTGCAAGTGTTTGACTTTGTGCTCACGAGTCTCGACGGAGGCGGATGTCGGGTGGTATGATGGACATATCGACACGTTGGGTAGCCACGGGTATGCTTCCACTATATTGATCCTTTGGGACATATCGACGCGTTGGGTAGCCCGGGTATGCTTCTATTAAGTGTTATCTTGTAAAGCGGTTTGGACATCTTGACACGTTGGGTAGCCACGAGTATCGTCCACGATGAGTATTATCTGGGTATTTGTTTGGACATCTTGACACGTTGGGTAGCCCACGAGTATCGTCCACGGTGAGTATTATCTTGTTATTGGTTTGGACATGCGACACGTTGGGTAGCCCAGTATCGTCCACGGTGAGTATCATCTTGTTATTGGTTGGGACATCCGACACGTTGGGTAGCCAGTATGCGTCCACGATGAAGTACTATCTTGTTATTGGGTTGGACATCGCGACACGTTGGGTAGCCAGTATCGTCCACTTTGAGTAATGATCTTTCGGGCGTGAGTCACGACTTGATGTGATTTGATTTGGTAGGCGTATATCGTGGTGTCTTGTAGTTTGGTTATCATACGTGTCTCTGTTTTCCTTATAGACTATTATGATTCTTTTCTGATATTTTTACATTTCGCATACTCGGTGCAGGTTGTCTTGACCTCGCCGAAGTGCGTTCATCCGCGAGTTGAGATACATCGCTTGTTGATCCGCACCCTTTGGATCATTGTTCGTTCTCGAAGCTCCATTCCTTGGAGACTTTGTCATTTAGTACGGTTCCACGAAGTTGTAGAACTTTTTGTACATTGGGGTATGGCGGCCACTGTCCGTCGAGAGATGTTATAAAAATTCTTAGAGTGCATGTAAATGCGATGTGGCGAGGATTGTATGGCGTTCGGTGTTAGTTATTTTGAGAAAAGGTAACCGTTTGGTTGCTTTGTTTTCTCTTTTCATTGGTTATCATGTATGAGTTTTAATTTCGCTGATTTTCTCGATGTTGTTTGACTACTTGGGTGCGGGTAAGGCACGATCGCGAGCCGGTTTGAGTCGTGGCAGTGGTATCAGGCGATTAGTCTCGGAAAGTGTCTGACCGTGTCTAAGTAGAGTCTTGATTATCGATGTGTTGTGCACCACATCTATAATCGGAGGCTGAGACATTTAGGATTAGTTTCTATTCTTCTCATTCGAGATCGTGCCTTAGAAAGTGTTGTAAGTTGGACCCCTCGGCGTGTTTCGTTTTTACGATTATGCCTCTGCGAAAGCAACCAGGCCCGAAGGGCAAGCGGCGAAGAGGCTGCGAGTAAAGCGGCGGCAGTCTCTACGAGACCACGATGCACGAGCCTCGGTCCCGGATGCGGAGGCGAGAGAAGATGGGTTACTGAGTTGGCGATTATTGGCGAGGTTGTGGCGAACACGAGATAAGTGGCCGGTTCGATGCACCGATGGTTCACGAGATCGGATAGTTTGAAAGTGCGGGACTTTACGAGTTGTGGCGCCCGAGTTCTGGTCGAGGCACGAGGATGATCGCGGGAGTTCATCCAAGCGATTCTGACGGATCATGAGAGTGATCAAGGCATCGGAGACCGAGTCGGTGGTCCTAGGTTCGCGTCGGTGCGTGATACGCGATCGGCGGTTTGATTCGTGGGAGCTGTCGGGAGGGCATGCACTTCCACGAGATGGGGACGAGTTCTCGGAGGCATTTCTTGCACATTTCTTGCCTCACGGATGAGGAGGACTCGGTAAACAGTTTTTGATGTTGAAGCGAGCGGCGTCTGGTTGAAGTACAACGTGGAGTTTAACTCACTAGCTCGATGCGTCCGCGTTAGTAGCCGACATGGAGGGCGAGTGCACCGCTATGTCACGCGAGGCTTGATGACTATTTGGCGAGAGTTGCTCGGGAGTAGCTCTTGGTAGGGCATGGACATTGCCGCGTGCGAGCTCGTGCACTTGGATGTGAGGCACGTGAGTCGGCGGAATGACCAAGATCAGCGAGTAGGGCCAAGCGGCGGTCCTTTGGTGACGCCGGGCGGCGGCCTCGGTGAGTTAGTTATCGCCTCCTCCAAGACGGAGTGCTCCACCTCGATCGTCGGGGCGTTCGAAATTCGGGAAGCGGTCGGGCTCCAAGGTTTCGGGTTTTTGGGGGATCAGGGATGTTAGTCGGATGGGACCACCCTTACCTCGTTGTGACCATTGTGGTAGGCTCGCGATGGGAGTGTCGTGCTAATAGGGAATCTTTTACATGCGGCCGGGCCATTTTGCAAGGAATTGTCCACCAGAGATAGCGCGGAGGTTGAGATTCAGCCTTCGGGATCAGTGGACGATTCACCTCCTCCTTTTGTGCGTCGTGCCGGGAAAGAACATGAGTAGAGCGACAAGGAGGGAAGTGAAGCAATAGTTACAGGTACGTTCTTAACCCTCTAGAGTATTGTATGCTTTGATGTTGTGGTGATGTGTTGAGTGCTATGTTCGGGTAGCTTTGTGTGTATATAATGTGTTTTGGAAGCATGGTTAATAAAGAGGGTAAGTTGGGGATGAGAAAAAAATTTGAACCTTAGAATTTATAACAGTTGAGACCTTAGATGTAAGGCCGTCTTGGGTAGAAGCCTTTACTGTTAATCCTTGTCGGAGTGTATGGTATACATGGAGTTTTGTGTGATGATTCCATGGGTAGTTGCGATGGAAGTGGTAGCTTCCATGACGTGGATTAGTAAGATGGACGAGTTGGAGGTAGTGACTCCAAGGTGGTAGAAAGCAGGCGATGGTGAATTGTGGGCGTGTACTAGAGAGGGGTGTGAGTGTACAAGGAAGGTACGCGAGTAAGGAGAGTATCCTTTAGACCAAGGAGGAGAAAATAGTGATGTTTGCGTTAGAGGTGATTTCCCGTTAGATTTGGAATTTGGAGATCGTGATTTCTATATTATGGCCATGAGAGGCATAAATGAGTTTTGGTAGGTATAGTAGTGAAGACTATACCGCGCGTGTTCTGAAGACTTAGAAGGAACATTCGGGACGAATGTTTCTAAGGGGGGAAGAATGTTACACCCCGTAAAATCTAGAGGATAGATAAGTTGGCAAACATGTGTTGGAAGGATTTTGAGTTTACCTTTGAGTATTGGACCCCAGTTGTTAAGGATTGTAAAAGGTGTTTAAAGGCCTAGTGTGTGGCAGTTAAATCTAGATCCCAACGACAAACCGTTAAATCGATTGGACATCGGAGTCAAAAGTTATGGAAGTTTCAAGTTTGGTGCGCGATCAGTGCTGATTCTCGATGCTGAGGATCTGACGCGCCTTGGACTGAGGGCAGGCGCGATTATCTTGAAGTCCACGGGGTTGCAGGCCCGCGGCCGAATGGGCCGGCGCCGACATGCGGAAGATTTATTTTGGAAGTGGAAGCGCCCATGGCCGCTGGGCATGGCGCGGCGGATTTTTGCGTGATAAGTGACGAAAAGCAGGATATTTCGTTTATAACCTATGGGAGGGTGACAAGTGTCCCTCCCATCCTTTTTATCAGTAACTGGTCCTATTTTAGGGCGAAGTCTTGGAAGACTTGGCCATTCCATTCCATTCCATTTCATTTCAATTCAAAACCCTTCCATGGAAACCTCTCCGCCTCTATAGTTTTGGAAGAAAACCTAGCTTTAGAGGAGATTGTTGGGGCGGCAAGAAGAAAAAGTGTGGGTAAACTCGTAGTACTTGGTGGTGGCGATTTTGTGGAAGGTGGAAGAAAAAGGGCTTTTGTGGGCTATTCCTTAAGGTAAAAGTTTCCCTTTCTCTTGGTTATGAGCTAAAGAATTTTTTATTATAGTAGTATAGATTTGTGAGCACAGAGGTTGTTATAGTTAAGTTTGTATAGATGTGAGCACAGGCTGTTTTATTTTAGTAGTTTAGAGTTGAGCACGAAGTTTGTTTTATATTGCATGGATTTGGATCTTGTTGTCTGTGGAAAAAAGAGTGGGCATGTTAGCCTTAAGATTGTAACTACCTTTTGGTGACAAAGTTAGTCGTTGCATGTTGTATAGAAGAAATTGTGGTAGTTGAAGATGTTTAGGGTTAGACATCATGTTAACCTAAAACTTGAATTGAAAGAGTATTGAAAAGGGTTTAGAATGGGTTCTTGTTTTCGACCTTGGATAAAGGTAGTAAGTTAAGTAGAACCGGGGGCTTTGCTTTTAGCTTATTCTACGTTCGAAACTAGAGTTTGATAGGCGTTTTATGGCCCTTATAGGATTGAAGTACTACGTGTAGCATATTCTTCTTAAGGAGATAGTCTTGAGGAGCATTTTGCTTAGTGTCGACAATCGCGAGGTATGTGATTCTTCCTATCCTCTTGACATGACTATTTGTGAAATATATAGTGCGGGTGGCCTTGCGTGTGTTAAAGAAATTGATTTTCCAAATTGTGTCTTGACTTGTTATGAAGTGTAAAGGGCTTCATTATGTGTAAGAGTAGTAAGTCTTATCAGATTAGTAATGGGCACTCGGTGCTTAAAGAATGAGTCCTCTTGGTCTCATAAATGTTTATGTGGTAATTGGTTGGTTTAAAACATAAAGGGGTTATAACGGCTTTATGGGAAGTTAGTTATAACAACTTTATGTGAGTAAAAGAACAGTGTTGATTGGTAGAAGTTAAGAGACTTGATCTTGTAAGATAAGAGACTTAACTTAGAATTGTGAAAGTTTTGTAATGTATTCAAAAGTTGTAAAACCTCATTCGTGAGTAATGAGTAATACTTGGTTTTGAAAACTTAAGAGTTATACTAGCTTTATGGGAAGTTAGGTATAACGGCATAAGAATGTGAAATGGATTTCGAAAGTGGGAACAAGTATCGAACACACAATCATAGCTAATAAAGGAAATGGTTTCGACTAATTGATTATATTAAAACCGGTGAAACCTCCATCTGCATAGAAACTAAGATAAGACAAAATGATATTACATTTCCTAGATCATGGCTGCTTAAATGAGAATCATTGATAACAAGTTCTGACTTTTCTTAAAATTCCAAAGAATGAACTTAATGGATTGCAAAGGATAATGTACTGGATTTTGGAAAAGAGAAGTAACTTGAGTTTGAAAGTATAAATCACTTGTTTTCAAATATCGAACTTTTCTTAAGGGAAAAGTAAATGACTTGGCTTTAAAAGGTAGGAATACTTGACCTTAAAGGAGTTAATTACTTGGACTTCTAAAAAGTATACTTGACGTTATGTTAATTGTGTTTGAAGTACGTGTTCTAAACATGAATGTGTGTGATACTACGTGTGATAGTATCGTATGGTTTCTACGTAAAGAGAGGTCTTTGAAGGTAGGAAAGAATGTAGTATTTTGGGGTTGGAACCCGGTTTGTCGACTTAAGCGAAGGTACTTTGAGTTGTGTGTAACTTACTGTGCTTGTGGTGATAGTTTCGTTGTTGTGCAAGTGTTTGACTTTGTGCTACCGAGTCTCTCGGCGGCGGATATCGGGTGGTATGATGGACATATCGACACGTTGGGTAGCCCGGGTATGCTTCCACTATATTGATCCTTTGGGACATATCGACACGTTGGGTAGCCACGGGTATGCTTATTAGGAGTGTTATCTTGTAAACCGGTTTGGACATCTTGACACGTTGGGTAGCCAGCAGTATCGTCCACGATGAGTATTATCACGGGTATTTGTTTGGACATCTTGACACGTTGGGTAGCCCGAGTATCGTCCACGATGAGTATTATCTTGTTATTGGTTTGGACATACCGACACGTTGGGTAGCCGAGTATCGTCCACGATGAGTATCATCTTGTTATTGGTTGGGACATCTTGACACGTTGGGTAGCCAGTATGCGTCCACGATGAGTACTATCTTGTTATTGGGTTGGACATCTGCGACACGTTGGGTAGCGCGAGTATCGTCCACTTTGAGTAATGATCTTTGGCGTGAGTCCACGACTTGATGTGATTTGATTTGTAGAATCGTATATCGTGGTGTCTTGTAGTTTGGTTATCATACATGTCTCTGTTTTCCTTATAGACTATTATGATTCTTTTCTGATATTTTTACATTTCGCATACCGGTGCGGTTATCGACCTCGCCCGAGGCTGCGTTCATCCGCGAGTTGAGATACATCGCTTGTTGATCCGCACCTTTGGATCGTTCGATTCTCGAAAGCTCCATTCGCCGGAGACTTTGTCATTTAGTACGGTTCCGAAGTTGTAGAACTTTTTGTACATTGAGGGTATGGCGGAGCCCTGTCCGTCGAGATGTTATAAAAATTCTTAGAAGTGCATGTAAATGCGATGTGGCGAGGATTATGGCTGACCGGTGTTAGTTATTTTGAGAAAAGGTAACCGTTTGGTTGCTTTGTTTTCTCTTTTCATTGGTTATCATGTATGAGTTTTAATTTCCGCTGATTTTCTCTGATGTTGTTTGACTACTTGGGTGCCCGGGTAAGGCACCAGTCGCGGGCCCGGTTTCGGGTCGTGACAAAGGAAATATTAAACTTGAATTGAATTGTTATACCCCGTATTTCCGGAGTATGTACGTGAGGGCGTACGTACGAAAGTTTGGCCTTAAAAGTTTAGGCATGGCACGTTTTTGGGCACAACTCACTCAAGGAATCATTTTCCGACGAAACGTTTTACACAACTCGCGTAGGATAAATTTCGGCTATGCCATTTCTAATTTTTGCGGATTTTTCTGAGAGACGAAACACTTTGGGCCAACGGGAGGGCGACACTTGTCACCCTCCAATTGGTGGACGTGAGGCGTCTATATGGCCGAATGGAGTGGCTTATTTTTTCAAGTAGTTGGTAGGATATTTTGTGTGCAAGTTGGCTAGGTACACTTGCCCAAATCTTGACCTTACACTTGCCTTGCACTTGACATAATCTTGGCCATTGGTTGGTCATCCCTTGACCTATAAATACCCCTCTTGTGATGAAGAGTTCTTCATCCACAAACAAGTTTTCCAAGTCTTGAAATCCTCTCCTCTCCCTTGTAGCCTTTTTCGTCCAACACACCTTTGGAGTGAGCTTGGCGAGGCAACCCTCCCAGCCAAGCCGAAATCTATCCCCTCCTGGTAGAAAAGTTGCCTTCTAGTATTGTTATAATGCCCAAAATACCTAGCCCAAATCCCTTAGTACTTTGTAGAAGTTGTGAAGAACTTAAGGTTTCCTGGAGCTATCGGGCGTCTGACGTGGGAGCTAAGCCTTGCTCGGATCGACTTATATCTAGGATATTATTGGGCTTACCGAGGTAAATAATCCTAACCCTCTGTTATAATTAGATAATGCATACTGTAGAAGTATAAGAATAAGTACAAAATACTTAGAAGGATATTACATAATAGAATTGAAGCTATTATCACAGTAGAAGGGTTTAAAGAAGAATAATTGCGTACTCACATAGAATTTTTTCTGATGGCTTGTATAGCTTAGGGTAGGGAAGTGCTGCCCAAATTCCCATAGAATAGAGAACCCTCGACTTAAAGCTTTATCTGATGCAGATCTAGGCGTTGATAGGCGTATTTGGTATTATAGGTGATTCTGCATGCGACATATTCGACTTGGCGGAGGTTTTCGCCGAGAAGGTATGTGATTCTCCCTGTACCCTTGAGCATGATATTTTAAATATATATATAGTACGGTAGACGTACGAGTGTTAACTGAATAATACTTACGGCAATGTCTCGCGACTTAAGCCTGAATAATACTTACGGCAATGTCTCTGCGACTTAAGCTGAATAATACTTACGCAATGTCTCACGACTTAAGCACGAATAATAAGGATCAAAGCATTTCAAAAGAATCTTGAATCATTTTTATGAAGAGAACTAATTGGTTTTAAGCGAAAGCTTAAGAATTATACTAGCTTTATGGGAAGTTAGGTATAACAACTTAAGAATGATAAAAGGAACAGTTTACTTATGTGTTTTATAACAGACTTACATTGATTTATGGAAAGAATAATAAAATGGTTTGATAAGTAGACATGATATGATGTTATGTGTGATAGTGTCTTGTAACGTTTGTATAAGAGGGTATTCTTGTTGTGCTTATGTGTTTAACGATAAGCTGTTATATTAGTATTATATCACTCACCTCTTGACAAATACCGGGGGTTAAGCTGCCCTCCGATGCGGGGTATACCTCAGGCAGTCTGTGTGACTATGATGCGAGGACACCTCATGCGGAGTGCAGTGACCTATGCGGGCTGCGAGAGTTCGAGTTAGTGTGCGGGGTTATACCTCATGCGGTCTATGTGTCCATGCGGACTACGAGTCGGGGCGATGCCGAGTAGCTACCACCGATGCGGGGTTATGCCATGCGGGCTACGTGAGTGGCCTATCACGGTTCTGAGTCGAGATTAGGCTTGCTTAATGATACTATGGGCATTTGGCCTGCCGATCATTCGCGACCTAGAAAAGACTATTCTGATTTACCTATTGTTCTATTGTTTAGGATGTGGCACTATTTGCGGTTACCTTGGTTGTTTCATACATATATATAAACTGATTTGAAAATGATATATTTTCATTTAAGTACTTTACAGTTTCGCATATTTAGTACCTATTGTACTGACCTCCTTGAGTGTGTTCATGCATGGTAAGAAAGCAGTGCTAGATCCACATCCTTAGGATCTCTTTGCATTGGTGTCGGGAGCTCATCTTCTCGGAGGCTCTACTTTTGGGTATGATCTCCTTGTATTGTAAATAGTTTTGTACATTCGAGTATGGCGGGGCCTGTCCGCCATAGTTGTTACTTCCTTAAGTGCGTAGTCCTAGTGTATGCAGTTGGGATGTAATCGCAAAACTTGGGTTATTTATATATATATGCGAAAGGCAAGCTTTTCATCGAGATAAAGCGTGTCTCATTTACAATGTTTCATGTCTTGTTTTTATATTCACGATTACTCGATGTATGACTACTTGGGTGCGGGTAAGGCACGATCCACGAACCGAGGCAGTCGTGACAAAAGTGGTATCGAGCGATTAATCCTCGGAAAGTGTCTGACCGTATCTAGTAAGTCTTGATTATCGGTGTGTTGTGCACACACCAATAATCGGGAGGCTATAAGATATTTAGGATTGGTTTCCATTCTTCTCACTCGAGATCGTGCCTTAGTACGTGTTATAAGTTGGACCCTCTAACGTATTCCCCTACATGTGATTATGCCTCACGTAAGGCAACCCGGGCGAAGGGCAAAGCGGCCAGGAGGCTGCTAGTAGGACACCAAGATTCACGAGGCTCGAGCCCGATCTATACCTCGACGGCGAGTTCTATGGCGCCCGGCCCAGCGAGACCACAGTACCCACCTCGCATCCCGCGGCACAGGCGGAGAGTTAGGAAATCTGAGAGATGTGACTATTGGCGGGATCGTGGCGAACATGAGGACAGTGGATCAGCGATTCGATCCAGCTCGATCGTGCAGTGGTTCACCCGGGCGAGAAGTTTGAGGCTACGAGATTTCTGAGTTGTAGCCGCGAGTTTTTGGTCGAGGTCGGAGGATGATCGCGAGGAGTTCATCCGTCGCCTCTGAAGGATTATGAGAGTGATCGGGCGTCGGAGACCGGTCCGTGATCTTTGGTTCACATAGGTGCGTGATACCGCGATCGATTGGTTTGATTCATGGGAGTTATCCCGGGAGCACGCGTCCCAGCTACTGGGATGAGTTCTCGAGGCTTTCCTCACTCACTTCTTGCCTCGCGGATGAGGAGGCGCGGGTGACAATTTTTCTGCTTGAGACAGAGGGGCGTCTGATTAGAGTACAATGTCGAGTTCGATTCTTTGGCTCGAGATGTCCCAGCATTGGTAGCAGATATGGAGGACAGGGTGCACCGCTACGCCACCGGGCTAGATGATTATATGGTCGAGTCTTGTGCGGGTGTTTCTCTTCAGCCGGGTATGGACATTACCCGCATGCAGGCTCATGCACTAGGATGCGAGGAGCGTCGAGGCCGACGGGTTGTGACAGGCGAGAAGAGGACCGGGCAGCGGGGTCGCTTTGGTAGTTATCGGGGTGGGCGGCCTCGGCGGCGGTCTGGGTCGCACCACAGCCAGCTCAGAGCACTCCTGCACCATCCTCAGCACAGCCAGAGTATTCAAGGGCAGGTCAGGGCCCCAGGACTTCAGACTTTCAGGGTGGCAGAGGTGCCGGCTGGTCGGGACCACCCGCCGGTGTGGCCGTCACGGTAGATCCATTTCGGGAATTGTGGTGCTCCTCAGGGTTTGTTCTGATTGCGGCGACGGGTCATATTGCGAGGGCTTGCCGTCGGAAGCGCGGGTGGTAGGGCTCGGCTACGAGTCGATTGCCGGTTCTTCATCCCCGCGATTACTCGCCCGGGCAAGGTACTCGTGGACCAGCAGTGTCGCGGCGAGGTCGTGGCGCGGGTCGATTCTAGCGGTCCTCGAGCGCATTTATGCCTTGTCCGGTAGCGGGATCGGGAGGCCTCACCGATGTCGTCCACAGTACCTTATCGGTTTAGGTTTGATGTGTATGCTTTGATAGATCGGGTTCTACTGCATCTATATATCTCCCCTTGTTGCTAGTAGGATAGGGATAGAGCACGAGTCCATAGACCACTTTCGAGGTAGCTACGCGATGGGTGATTCGGTGGTAGCTCGGCGGGTATATAGAGCTTGTCTGTGACCATTTACGATCGTCGGACCTGGCCGACTTGATAGAGTTGGATATGATTGATTTCGACGTGATCATGGGTATGGATTAGCTAGCTTCTTGCTACGCCAATGTAGACTGCGAGGAGAAGTAGTGCGGTTCGATTTCTAGAGGCCGGTTGTGAGTGGGAGAGAACCTTTGTATCGCCGAGGGTAGGTTTATTTCCTACCTCGAGGCTAGGAAGATGGTGCGAAAGGGTATATCTACCATCTCGTTCGGATGTTTGATCACGAAATTTGCGGTACCAGATTTTGATCGATTCCGATGGTCGAAGAGTTCCCGGGCGTGTTTCGAGCGACCTCGGGTATCCCTCACGAGAGGAGATTGAGTTTTGTATAGATGTGTTGCGGACACTCGGCTATTTCCATTCCGCCATATAGAATGGCACCGGCGAGTTGAGAGAGTTGAAGGATCAGCTTAGAGACTTCTGGAGAAGGGCTTCATCGGACCTAGTGTTTCTCGCAGGAGCGCGGTATTGTTCGTGAAGAAGAAGAAGGGCGGGGCCTGCGCATGTGTTGATCTGAGCGGTGAACAAGGTGACCATTAAAACGAATACCCCATTCCGAGATTGATGATTTGTTCGACCCGATTGCGAGTGCGAGATGTTTCTCAAGATTGATCTACGGTCGGGCTATCATCAGTGCGAGTCGAAGTCGGACATCCCTAGATCGCATTCGGACCGATATGGGCACTACGAGTTTAGGGTTATGTCGTTTGGTTTGACCAACGCTCGGCGGTATTCATGGATGTGATGAGCGAGTGTTCAAACCATTTTGGACACGTTTGTGATAGTGTTCATTGATGATATCTTGGTTTATTCTCGCTCGAGCGGGAGCATGCGAGCATTTGAGGCTGTCTTGTGATTCTCGAGACCAGCGATTATCGCCAAGTTTTCCAAATGTGAGTTTTGGTTAACTCGGTGGCTTTTCTTGGGCATATTGTGGTGATGGCATTTGAGTGGATCTGGCCAAGATCGAAGCGATCGGACTTGGCCTAGACCTTACTCCGGCTGAGGTTCGCGATTTACGGGCCTTGCGAGTTATTATCGGTTCGTAGAAGTTTGCTTCTATCTCTGCACCATTGACTAGGTGACTCGGAAGGAAGCTAAGTTTGATGGACGGATGCTTGTGGCGGGGTTTCGATTCTTTGAAGGAGAGGCGGCCGCCCCGTTCTTAATCTTCGAGAGGTCCGACGGTTATGTCGTGTATTGTGATCGTCGAGCATCGGGTTGGGATGTGTGTTGATGCGGCATGGCAAGGTTATAGCGTATGTATCCCGACAAGCGAAGAAACACGAGGAACTACCCCCATGATTTGGAGTTGGCGGTGATTCACGCTTTGAAGATCTGGAGGCACTATTTGTATGGGGTTCATGTGGATATTTATACGAGACCATAAGAGCCTCCGGTATATCTTGACGAGAGGAGTGAACTTACGGCGAGGCGGTGGTTAGAGTTGCTTAAGGATTACGATGTTGATATCTGTACCACCGGGAAGGCCAATGTTGTGGCGGATGCTCTTAGTCGTAGGTCGATGGGAGTCTATCGGATATGCGGCCGAGAGAGGAGAGACATGGTTCGTGATTTGCATCGATTAGCGAGCCTTGGTGTCCGTTTGATTGATTCGATAGCGATGGGGTTCGAGTTCGTGAGGTTGCGAGTCTTCCATCGTCGAGAGGTGAAAGAGGCGATTTGAGATCGATTTTGACACGTTATCGTGATACGGCTCTTCGTGAAGGGAATGGTCCTTTTGAGGTAGCACCTGATGGGGTGCTAAGGTTTGAGGCGAGTTGTGTGTTCGGATGTTTGAGACTTGGCGGCGAGTTACGGGAAGCACCGGCGCGCGTTATTCTATCCATCGAGTCGACCAAGATGTACCACGACGCCTTAGATCTATGTATTGGTGGGATGGCTTGAAGAGGGGCGTTGCGAGTTCGTAGCTCGGTGCCGTGTTGTCGGCGGTGAAGGTAGAGCACGAGGCACGGTGGTTTGTTCTGACGATAGAGATCCCGACACGGAAGTGGGAGGTAATCAACATGGACTTCATCACGGGATTACCTGCACTCGGAGAGACATGATTCTATATGGGTTATCGTCGGCGGTGTGAAATCAGCCCACTTTCTTCCGTTAGGGCGACTTTTGGTGAGGATTATGCGGACTTTACATCAGAGATCGTCGGTGCATGGAGTCCCTATTTCGATCATATCGAGCAGAGAGCCCGGTTCGGCTAACACGGAGGTCCTTCGAGAAGGGTTTAGGGGCCTTGAGTGAGCACAGTCTTGCATTCCATCCACGAGCAGACGGACAGGCGAGCGCACTATCCGGACTCTTGAGGATATCTTTGTGAGCCTGTGTTATTGACTTCGAGGTAGGCGGGAGGATCATTTGCCTCTAGTTGAGTTCGCGTATAATAATAGCTACCACTCCGATATTCGGATGGCGCCTTATGAGGCCTTGTATGGGAGAAGTGCAGATCGCCTATAGGCTGGTTCGATGTGGCGAGTGCGATTAGTGGGACCGGACTTGGTGCGGCGGCGATGGATAAGGTGAAGCTTATCGAGGCGGCTATTGACAGCTCGAGTCGGCAAGTCGTATGCAGATCATCGTCGTCGGCATCAGAGTTCGCGATTGATGATTGGGTTTTCTGAAGGTGTCACCCATGAAGGGTGTGATGAGATTCGGGAAGAAGAAGCTTCAGCCCAAGGTACATTGGGTCGTATCAGATTGTCCGCAGGGTAGGCAAGGTTGCCTATGAGTTGGATCTGCCGTCCGATCTGGAGGCAGTGCATCCGGTGTTTCACGTTTCTATGCTGAGGAGATGTATCGGGGATCCATCTAGGGTACACCCGATTGACGATGTCGGTGGCCAGGGGTTATCGTATGAGGAGATTCCCATAGCGATAGTCGATCGTCAGGTTAGGCGTCTGCGGACTAAGGACGTGGCTTCCGTCAAAGTCTTGTGGCGGAACGAGCTCAGGGAGGAGATGACGTGGGAAGCTGAGGAGGACATGAGGCAGAAGTATCCTCACCTATTCCCCACACCTCCAGGTAATTCACTTTCCTATTTATAAATTTTCATTGTCATATTTTGCCTAAGTGTTGTTCTGTGGCCGTGTGTGGCATTTGCAACTGTTTAAGTTATGAAGAACCTTATCGTTAACTGTCTTGGGAAGAAACATTCGGGACGAATGTTTCTAAGGAGGGGAGAATATTATACCCCGTATTTCAGGTATGTATGCGTGAGGCGTCGTCTGAAAGTTTGGCCTTAAAAGTTTAGGCATGGCACGTTTTTGGGCACAACTCACTCAAGGAATCGTTTTCCGACGAAACGTTTTACACAACTCGCGTAGGATAAATTCCGGCTATGCCATTTCTAATTTTTGCGGATTTTTCAGAGAGACGAAACACTTTGGGCCAACGGGAGGGTGACACTTGTCACCCTCCAATTGGTGGACGTGAGACGTCTATATGGCCGAATGGAGTGGCTTATTTTGTCAAGTAGTTGGTAGGATATTTTGTGTGCAAGTTGGCTAGGTACACTTGCCCAAATCTTGACCTTACACTTGCCTTGAACTTGGCATAATCTTGGCCATTGGTTGGCCATCCCTTGACCTATAAATACCCCTCTTGTGATGAAGAGTTCTTCATCCACAAACAAGCTTTCCAAGTCTTGAAATCCTCTCCTCTCCCTTGTAGCCTTTTTCGTCCAACACACCCCCCCCCCTTTGAGTGAGCTTGGCCGAGGCAACCCTCCCTAGCCTGGCGCAAATCTATCCCCCCTCCCTTGGTAGAAAAGTTGCCTTCTAGTATTGTTATAATGCCCAAAATACCCTAGCCCAAATCCCTTAGTACTTTGTAGAAGTTGTGAAGAACTTCTAAAGTTTCCTTGGAGCTATCGGAGCGTACA
This sequence comes from Przewalskia tangutica, assembly GCA_029844215.1. Taxonomy (NCBI): domain Eukaryota; kingdom Viridiplantae; phylum Streptophyta; class Magnoliopsida; order Solanales; family Solanaceae; genus Przewalskia; species Przewalskia tangutica. The sequence goes on from CM056719.1 coordinate 19,079,464, forward strand.
ACGTGGGAGCTAAGCCTTGCTCCGGATCGACTTATATCTAGGATATTATTGGGCTTACCGAGGTAAATAATCCTAACCCTCTTTTATAATTAGATAATGCATACTGTAGAAGTATAAGAATAAGTACAAAATACTTAGAAGGATATTACAGAATAGAATTGAACTGTTATCACAGTAGAAGGGTTTAAAAGAAGAATAATTGAACTGTACTCACATAGGACTGTTTTTACAGTAGACTGTATAGCTTACCGGGTAGGGAAGTGCTGCCCAAATTCCCATAGAATAGAGAACCCTCAGCTTAAAGCTTTATACGATCTGAGGCGTTGATAGGCGTGTTGGTATTATAGGTTGATTCTCTGCGCACGACATATTCGACTTGGCAGGAGGTTTTCGCCGAGAAGGTATGTGATTCTCCCTGTACCCTTGAGCATGATATTTTAAATATATATATAGTACGGTAGACGTACGAGTGTTAACTGAATAATACTTACGGCAATGTCTCGCGACTTAAGCCTGAATAATACTTACGGCAATGTCTCGCGACTTAAGCCTGAATAATACTTACGGCAATGTCTCGCGACTTAAGCCTGGATAATAAGGATCTGAAAGCATTTCAAAAGAATACTGAATCATTTTTTAACAGAAGAGAACTAATTGGTTTTTAAACAGAAAGCTTAAGAATTATACTAGCTTTATGGGAAGTTAGGTATAACAACTTAAGAATGATAAAAGGAACAGTTTACTTATGTGTTTTATAACAGACTTACATTGATTTATGGAAAGAATAATAAAATGGTTTGATAAGTAGACATGATATGATGTTATGTGTGATAGTGTCTTGTAACGTTTGTATAAGAGGGTATTCTTGTTGTGCTTATGTGTTTAACGATAAGCTGTTATATTAGTATTATATCACTCACCTCTTGACAAATCTGGGGTTAAGGCGCCTCCGTCGTGGTATACCTCGAGCGATGCGTGTGACTATGATGCGAGGACACCTCATGCAGTGCAGTGACCTATGCGGGGCTGCGAGAGTTCGAGGTTAGTGTGCGGGGTTATACCTCATGCGGTCTATGTGGCCATGCGGACTACGAGTCGGGGCGATGCGAGGAGTAGCTACCCTCGATGCGGGGTTATGCCTATGCGAGCTCGTGAGTGGCCTATTGTCACGACCGTTCGGGGCGTGGTAGTGCCTTACCGGGCACCCTAGTGACACAACATCGAGTAATCGAACATAAAACACATACATGAACAAGTGAAGTACAAAGCGATGTCGAGAAAACTTGCCTTTCGGCATATATAAATAACCACTTTTACAAATGAGCAGTTTAATCCTTTTTACAAACCACACGCCTTGCGATACTACGGACCTCTAAGAAATGATCGACAACAACGACGGGGCGGGGCCGTCATACCCACAGAATGTAAGCACCTACAACAGGGGACTATACGAATAAGCCTCGGAGAAAGCGGAGCTTCCCAGCTGACGTGACCACTAGGCGAGGATCAACGGCGGTGTACCTTTACTGCGGCATGAGCGGCCCGAGAGGTCGATACAAAAGTGCAAGTATGTGAAACTAAAAATAAATCATAAATGAAATCATAGTAGTCTATACAAAGCGGGAGACATGTATGATAACAAACTACGATTCACCATAAATAGCGATCGTATGTCAAGTCGGGGACTCACGCCCTCGATCGTCACTCGATTTAACAATGGGTCTCACGCCACGCACATCAATCGTGCGTGGAATACCTTCGCCATGCTGGCGATTTATGATATACAAGCACCAAGGAATACACATGAACACGAGTCCCACGTGTCCTAATAAAGCGATGCGGGGTAAATGCGAAGGCATAGCCGACTACTAACACCAGCGGTACCAACAAGGTCATAAGCGTGTCATGATATCTGTCTGAACCGTCACATGATAAAGGCGGTCACTCGCGCGATATCAAATGTGCGCGTCTAGCCACAGAACTCTCCGCGACTCGCGTAGGCGGTCGAGATAGGCCGCATGAGGTATAACCCGCGTCGAGGTAGCTACTCCCGGCGTCGTCTGGACTCGCGATCCGCGTAGCCTGAGGACGCGTGACCACAAGGGCGCACACTAACCTGGAGCTCCGTAGCTCGCATGGATCCCTGGACCCGCGTGAGGTATTCTCGAATCATGGTCCCGGACACCGCTGAGTCTACCCGCGTCGGAGCGGCAACCCCGGAACACAAGTCGAGGTGAGTGGTACAATACCAACATAACGGTGATAGTCAAACAATTTTAAAGCGCGATCGAGGAAAAACCCTTTACACTAACATCACAAGACACTAACACGTAGCATCCCAACATGTTTACTTCTCAAATCAACAAGAAAGTATTTACAAGGCTATCACGAACCAATACAATAGAGTATTCACACAAGGTACTTTCTACTAACAAGTTCGGGTATCTAACCCCAAAGTACTTCACACATTAAATCTTTAAAAGATCTGTTTCTTTCACATAAGTCACACAATACCCGTAGTATAAAATAGAGTGACTATCCTTTTAAGAAAACCAAAACTCTTACCTTTGTAAAATCAAGTAACAACATTATTTTCCAAACGTCCAAGTTTGCCTAATATCAAATGTTCACGTTTCTTATTTTAGAAAGGTTTAAAGTTCATAGTTTTATTCATTTAAGAATATAATTCTCTTTTAAACAATCGGAGAAACATAAGCCTTATATGTGAGTAGGATATTCTTGTTTATAACAATCTTATTACAGCAGCCATGATCTAGGAAATATCATTTTGTCTCATCTTAGCTTCATGCGGATGGAAGTTTCTCTTGGTTTTAATAATACTTAATTATTCAAAACATTTCCTTTTAATGTATTGCGGTGGTTTGTCGATACACATTCGATTTCAAATCGATAAAGCATTCTTAAGCGTTATACCTAACTTCCCATAAAGCTAGTATAACTCTTAAGTTTTCAAACACCAAGTATTACTTCTCCTTTCAAAATGATTCAAAAATCTTTTGAAATACTTCAAGTTCTTTCTTATCATATAACAAGCGATTAAAGTTCAAATCGATTTACCTTTTAAAAACCACATGTATTTTCTTACTAACATAAAGTTGTTATAACCAACTTCCCATAAAGCCGTTATAACACTTTATGTTTTAAACCACTCAAACACATTTAGCACGTATGCGTCTGGTACTACATAGTTCACACATATCATGCTAGAAGAGATAGGAAGAGGTTCACATACCTCGCGGCAGTATCGACTAATAGCAAAGCGCTCAGTACTCCCATTCGGCTACTCCTAAAGCCCAAGTAGAGCGCGCACGTAGTACTTCAACCTATAAGGCCACAAGGTGCTTATTAACATTAAGATCTTATCGTAGAACATTCTGAGAAAATTCGCGACACCTCCCCCATGACAGCGTAAATCTCTCTCCTCTCACGGTAGGCTGCGAAGCCAACCGGGAGGGTTATCATCTAACCCTAGCAGTACAATTCTACTCCACGGTACTACTACACAAGTCTCTGTCTGACCCTAAGTAATTCTGATTCGGTACTCTTCTTTAAATTCGGGCTTAAGTCGCAAGACATTGCGAAAGTATTATTCGAGCTTAAGTCAAAAGACATTGCGAAACTACGTTCGATACTATATATAGTATACTTCAACTATATAATCTAACAACATGTAATTTCTAATTACAACAGTGGCAAGATAATTACCTCGATAAGCCCGTAATTATCCGAGTTTAATGTCGATCCTTAGCAAAGTTTAGCTCGACTCAGGCGCTCGACCGCTCTAAACCACCCTTAGAAGTTCTAACCAACCACACAATACTCAACGGACTATGGAGATTTTCCTAGGGTTTCGGTTTGTGGTGACGGAAGTATAATAGTATTTCCGGGCTTTTCGTATAGGTATAACCTTAGAATACTACAAGGTATTTGGCTAAGGTAATTTGGGCATTAACAATACTTTTGAGAGTATTTCTACACCACAAAAAGGGGGGGTATTATACGAAAACAACTAGGCTAGGGGGGGGGGGTACCCCACGGCTAGCAACTCTAGGAGGGGGGGGCACTACTCTCGGCTAGCACCCCTAGAGGGGGGGGTGCTCTCGGCCACAAGGGGGGGAGGCCCTTGGCCGAACTCAACACAAGGGAGGGAGAGGATTTTACACTTAGAAACATTTAGGAATGGATGAAGAATTCATCAAAGGGAGAGGGGTATTTATAGCACAAGCCAAGGCCAACCAATGGCCAAGATTGAGCCAAGTGCTACACAAGTGTAGGGCCAAGATATGCCCAAGTGCCCCCTAGTCCCTACTCCTTAAAACCCTCACAAATATCTACCAAAATATCTACCACTTGACATCCCCATTTCGTCCAAATCGCCGCTTGCCGCTTGAGAGGGTGCCAAGTGCGCCTCTCGTTGGTCCAAAATGTTCGTCTCTCGGAAAAATCCATAAAAATAAGAAAAGACATAGCGGAATTTTCCGCCCGCAAGTTATGTAAAGCGTTTAGTCGAAACGACTCTAGCAAGGTGTTGTGCACAAATGCCAATCGGCGAGCCACTAGGCGGGGTGACACGTGTCACCCTTCTATTATTAAAATAAAACATCTTAGAAAATATCCACAATGGCCAAAATCTCGAAAACAAAGTGGGCCCCACAAAGCAGTAAATTTCTCCGTGGGCCCACGTGACCATTTCAAAATAAAATTCCATAATTCTCTAATATTCCGAAGTCCGAATACCAAATCACGGGAATCAATTCCCATTAACGAACCTTTTCCTTCACAAAACCGGAAACTTTTAGTGGAAAAATCGCCTCTTTCTTCCTTTCCGATCTTTGCATGCCGTATTCTCGCAAATGCGTGCGTCCTCGCATACATACCACGGAACTACGGGTATAACATTCTTCCCCAGAAACATTCGTCGAATGTTCCTTCTAAGTCTCAAAGCGAGCGCGTGCGAGATAGTCTTCACTACTATACTTACGAAACAATCCTGCCACGGTGGCCACGAAATACCCGCAAAATACCTACATCCAAGTCCACGAGGAAACACCTCTAACATCACCACAAATAATACTACTTTTGTCACTTTGTCGCGAGCCTTGCTCCAGCGACCCAACAAATGGTGCCGGCTGCGTCACGATCACTGAAGGCGTGCGCTCGAATTCTTACCATATTTACGATCGCTTTAGTATCCAAAACTCGGGGTTACTATCTCTAACGAGGTCATCATTAGCGGGAACATTACGGATGGATCTTCGATACTTTCGAACATAACAATACGAAAGGGACGTCCTTCCTCCTAAGTCGGATGGCAAATGCTAACATATAGGCAACTGGCCTATTCTTCACATGAACTCACAAAGGCCCAAAGTAACTCGGGCTAAGTTCATACATTTCCAAAACTCGTCACACCTGTCCGGGTGGTACTTTCAAGAAGACCGACCGTCGGCACGAACTCTGGCGTCGTCGCGATTATCCGCCCGATTCCTCTGAGTGCGGAACTTCTTCTAGACAAGCTTCACTATCCACGATCTGCGGAACAAGCTGAACCAACTATCGAACCACTGCCAACATCGAACCAATCGGCCGTGACTTACACTTCCGCCCTGCAAGTCTTCATAAGGCGACATCCGAACACGAAATGGTAGCTCAAGCGCTCCCTCCACAGAGACAATCCTCACAACTACCCACGAAATCCACGACCGGCGGGGCGAATGCGGTCTGAGACTCACTGAGTTCTTAACCACTGCTGGTAGGACTTTCGAAACAAAAACAGCGTAACACAGGCTCCATGCATGTCATAAGGTGAAGGTAGGCACCACCGTGCGACCTTACAACCTTTCTGATAAATCAACACTGCCAAGTGAACGGTCCCGACCGAAGAACACGATGGGCTGCCCCCATCGGCCCGACCACCGGTCGAACGCATCCACGAACTCGTACGTTGGTTAACTAAACTTGGGCCTAACACCCTCATGACCCTACCACAAGGCGGGACCACCCCAAACTGACCCCGCTACCAAACTGCGCGGGTTGACCCGCACGTAGCCTCAACCCGACCCGGCAAGACGCAAAATACCATCTCCCCGAAGGAACAATCTTACTAAACACGTTACGAAAACCTAGCGGTCTTCTTAGCTCAACCACCCTCTTCATTTCACACTACTTAGGGACCTATCCCCAAACACAGCTCACGTGCACTATGCACTCCTATAAGGGTCAAACATAAACATACGTCTCTGCAGAGATGGCCTTACCTCTAAGGTCTTTGCGTATAAAGCTCTAAGGCTCACACTTTCTCTATCCTCCAAAATCTTACTCGGTTAACCCACCATGATTTCTAATCACAACTAACACTGCTGCTATCGAACATAGCACTTAAGGTATACTCGCCTTGAAAGTTACAGAAGGACGCTTCTTTCTGGCCTCTTACTGCATCCTTGGTTAACCGTCGATCTCTACGTTTCTCGGCCTGCTGCGCGCATAAGCGATACCACGAGGCCATGCTCAAGCCAATGAAGAATTACTCTTGCACAACCCTTTCTTAGGTAGTCATCAAGACTCGTGGTACATCGGTATAATCTCTGGTAGCCAAATCCATGGCTAATGCGAGGTTGCCTCTTTGCAATCTATATTCTCGGTTCGATCGTGGGCGAAGGTTCACGTATCATGGCGCGATGGAACTGCCGTCGCCGTGCTTAAACTCTTTGGGGCTAGTGGCGTCGCAAATCCCGAATGAAGCACTACCTAGGTAATGATTTGGGCTGTGCCTCGTGACCCTCTGTATTCTACTCGCGGCTCCGCCATGCGCTTGCCTCACTGGGCGGGTTGCCCTACGCGGAGGCATAGCAGTAGGAAAGAAATACGTTTAGAGGTCCACTTAAAACGACTCTAAGGCACGACCTCAGTGAGAAGAATAGAAACCAATCCTAAATATCCTATAGCCTCACGATTATTGGCGTGGTGCACAACACACCGATAATCAAGACTCTCTTGGATACGATGCGTAGACACTTTCCGAGGATTAACACGCTCGATACCACTTTTGTCACGACCGTTCGGGGCGTGGTAGTGCCTTACCGGGCACCCTAGTGACACAACATCAGTGTCGGCGGAACATAAAACACATACATGAACAAGTGAAGTACAAAGCGATGTCGAGGAAAACTTGCCTTTGGCATATATAAATAACCACTTTTACAAATGAGCAGTTTAATCCTTTTTACAAACCACAACTTGCAGCTACTCTGGACCTCTAAGAAATGATCGACAACAACGACGGGCGGGGCCGTCGTACCACGAATGTAGCACCTACAACAAGGGGACTATACGAATAAGCCTCGGAGAAAGCGGAGCTTCCCAGCTGACTGTGACCACTAAGGCGAGGATCAACGGCGGGTGTACCTTTACTGCGGCATGAGCGGCCCGAAGGAGTCGATCTGGCAGTGCAGTATGTGAAACTAAAAATAAATCGTAAATGAAATCATAGTAGTCTATACAAAGCGGGAGACATGTATGATAACAAACTACGATTCACCATAAATAGCGATCATGTCAAGTCGGGGACTCGCCTCGGTCATCACTCGATTTAACAATGGGTCTCACGCCACCACATCAATCGTGCGTGGAATACCTTCCTCACTTGGCGTGATTTATGATATACAAGCACAAGGAATACACATGAACACGAGTCCCACTGTGTCCTAATAAAGCGATGCGAGGTAAATGCGAAGGCATAGCCGACTACTAACACCAGTACCAACAAGGTCATAAGGCGTGTCATGATATCTGTCTAGGCCGTCACATGATAAAAGGCCGGTCACTGCGCCCGCGATATCAAATGTGCGCGTCTAGCCACAGAACTCTCGCGACTCGCGTAGGCGGTCGAGATAGGCCGCGTGAGGTATAACCCGCGTCGAGGTAGCTACTCCGGCGTAAATCACGGACTCGCGATCGCGTAGCGCGAGACGCGTGACCACAAGGGCGCGCACTAACACGGAGCTCCGTAGCTCGCGTGGATCCCTGGACCCGCGTGAGGTATTCTCGAATCATGGTCCCGGACCGCTGAGTCTACCCGCGTCGGAGGCGACAACCCCATGACACAAGTCAAGGTGAGTGGTACAATACCAACATAACTTGGTGATAGTCAAACAACTTTAAAGCGCGATCGAGGAAAAACCCCTTTACACTAACATCACAAGACACTAACACGTAGCATCCCAACATGTTTACTTCTCAAATCAACAAGAAAGTATTTACAAGGCTATCACGAACAATACAATAGAGTATTCACACAAGGTACTTTCTACTAACAAGTTGTTATCTAACCCCAAAGTACTTCACATTAAATCTTTAAAAGATCTGTTTCTTTCCATAAGTCACACAATACGTAGTATAAAATAGAGTGACTATCCTTTTAAGAAAACCAAAACTCTTACCTTTGTAAAATCAAGTAACAACATTATTTTCCAAGCGTCCAAGTTTGCCTAATATCAAATGTTCACGTTTCTTATTTTAGAAAGGTTTAAATAGTTCATAGTTTTATTCATTTAAGAATATAATTCTCTTTTAAACAATCGGAGAAACATAAGCCTTATATGAGTAGGATATTCTTGTTTATAACAATCTTATTACTGACGACCATGATCTAGGAAATATCATTTTGTCTCATCTTAGCTTACATGCGGATGGAAGTTTCTCTGGTTTTAATAATACTTAATTATTCAAAACATTTCCTTTTAATGTATTTGCGATGGTTTGTCGATACACATTACGATTTCGAAATCGATAAAGCATTCTTAAGCGTTATACCTAACTTCCCATAAAGCTAGTATAACTCTTAAGTTTTCAAACACCGAGTATTACTTCTCCTTTCAAAATGATTCAAAAATCTTTTGAAATACTTCAAGTTCTTTCTTATCATATAACAAGCCAGTTAAAGTTCAAATCAGTTACCTTTTAAAAACCACATGTATTTTCTTACTAACATAAAGCTGTTATAACCAACTTCCCATAAAGCCGTTATAACACTTTATGTTTTAAACCACTCAAACACATTTAGCACGTATGCGTCTCTGGTACTACATAGTTCACACATATCATGCTAGAAGAGATAGGAAGAGGTTCACATACCTCGCGACGAGTATCGACTAATAGCAAAACGCTCCAAGTACTCCCAACTGTCGGCTACTCCTAAAGCCAAGTAGAACGCGCCACACGTAGTACTTGACCTATAAGGCCACAAGCGCATTAACATTAAGATCTTATCGTAGAACATTCTCTGAAAATTCGGACCTCCGCACATGCGGCGTAAATCTCCTCTATCACGGGTAGGCTACGAAGCCAGCGGGGTTATACATCTAACCTAGCGGGTACAATTCTACTCCACGGTACTACTACACAAGTCTCATGTCTGACCCTAAGTAATTACGATTCGGTACTCTTCTTTAAATTCGGGCTTAAGTCGCGAAGACATTAGAAAGTATTATTCGGGCTTAAGTCAAAAGACATTGCGAAACTACGTTCGATACTATATATAGTATACTTCAACTATATAATCTAACAACATGTAATTTCTAATTACAACAGGGCAAGATAATTACCTCGATAAGCCCATAATTATCCGAGTTTAATGTCGATCCTTAGCAAAGTTTAGCTCAACTCAGCGCTCAACCAGCTCTAAACCACCCTTAGAAGTTCTAACCAACTTCTACACAATACTCCAACGGACTATGGAGATTTTCCTAGGGTTTCGGTTTTGTATTGACGGAAGTATAATAGTATTTAGGGCTTTTAGATAGGTATAACCTTAGAATACTACAAGGTATTTGGCTAAGGTAATTTGGGCATTAACAATACTTTTGAGAGTATTTCTACACCACAAAAAGGGGGTATTATCGAAACAACTAGGCTAGGGGTACCCACATTGCAACTCTAGGAGGGGGCACTACTCTGGCTAGCACCCCAGAGGGGGTGCTCTCGACCACTGAGGGAGGCCATGGCGAACTCAACACAAGGAGGAGAGGATTTTACACTTAGAAACATTTAGGAATGGATGAAGAATTCATCAAAGGGAGAGGGTATTTATAGCCTGAGCCAAGGCCAACCAATGGCAAGATTGAGCCAAGTGCTACACAAGTGTAGGGCGAGATATGCCCAGTGCCCCTAGTCCTACTCCTTAAAACCCTCACAAATATCTACCAAAATATCTACCACTGACATCCCCATTTCGTCCAATCACGCCCCTTGCCACCAATGAGAGGGTGCAGTGCCGCCTCGTTGGTCCAAAATTTAGTCTCTCGGAAAAATCCATAAAAATAAGAAAAGACATAAGCGGAATTTTCCGCCCATGAAGTTATGTAAAGCGTTTAGTCGAAAACGACTCTAACAGGGTGTTGTGCACAAATGCCAATCGGCGAGCCACTAGGCGGGGTGACACGTGTCACCCTCTATTGGCCCAAAATAAAACATCTTAGAAAATATCCACAATGGCCAAAATCTAGAAAACAAAGTGGGCCCCACAAAACAGTAAATTTCTCGTGGGCCCACGTGACCATTTCCAAAATAAAATTCCATAATTCTCTAATATTCCAGAAGTCAGAATACCAAATCTGGGAATCAATTCCCATTAACGACCCTTGGTCCTTCACAAAAACCGGAAACTTTTCCGTGGAAAAATCGCCTCTTTCTTCCTTTCCAATCTTTCTGTCGTATTCTCGTACGTACGTCCTCGCATACATACCCTGGAACTACGGGGTATAACACCTATGCGGACTACGGGAGTCCAGGATTAGGCTTGCATAATGATACTATGGGAAATTGGCCCTGCTTCGATCATTCGCAGCCTAGAAAAGACTATTCTGATTTACCTATTGTTGCTCTTGTTTATGATGTGGCACTATGTGCGATTTACCTTGGTTGTTTCATACATATATGTAAACTGATTTTAAAATGATATGTTTTCATTTAAGTACTTTCTGATTTCGCATACTTAGTACTGTTGTCTTGACCTCCTTGAAGTGCGTTAAATCTGCGGTAAGAGCGGCAGTGCTAGATCCACATCCTTAGGATCTCTTTGCATTGGTGTCAGGAGCTCCATCTTCTCCGGAGGCTCTACTTTTGGGTATGATCTCCTTGTATTGTAAATAGTTTTGTACATTCAGGGTATGGCGGGGCCCTGTCCCGCCATAGTTGTTTACTTCCTTAGAGGTCTGTAGTCCTAGTGTACAGTTGGGATGTAACTGCAAAACTTGGGTTATTTATATATATATGCCGAAAGGCAAGCTTTTCATCAGATAAACTGTGTCTCATTTTACAACTGTTTCATGTCTTGTTTTTATATTCCGCTGATTACTCTGATGTATGACTACTTGGGTGCCCGGGTAAGGCACCAGTCACGGGCCCCGGAACGGGTCGTGACATGAATTAGGAAAACCAAGCATAAAAATGTCAAAATAGGATAGCTCCTGAAGCACACTGTTTCGGGATTTGGTACATACTTAATCTGAAATATGTAGGTGTCGGTTCCATTTTTCTGCATTTTAGATTCTCATGTATGTTGCATACCGGAAACTTAAATTCAAATCGGCTTATTGAGCATAGTCGATGTTAGAAGTTTGAAGTATGTTTGTCCTGATATGTTGTCGGCTATCCCGGAAATATCTAATGATTGCCTCCAATTCATATTTGAGTTCACTGCATAAGGAACCCGGAATTGCTAATTATGCTTCTGATCAATTTGAATCATGCTATGATTTCTTTTCTCTTGTTAGAATACTTAAGGATCGATTCTGATAAATCTATCGGATAAAATTTGAGGCCCTATCATTTCGTTTGCCTTCTTGTTTGAAATTTACGCCTAATCAGAGGCACTGTAAGTCTTTGTTTTCACTCCACCTGCTATGCGGTCCATGAATATATCTGGAACAAGCCCATTTAATTTGCTAACTGTTATTCATTATTAAGTAGTACCACTGTAAGTCCAATCATCTAGTCTAAATGTCTATCTCGTTAAAAGATGAAATTCTGAACTACCGTGTTAACCACTGTGATGTGCCTGCGTGTGGACTGAATAAGAAAGTACTTGTCTATAAGTTGCTTCTCTTTTATTTGGTATAAGAATATGCATTGGTCACACCTTCCATATATAGCCTGTCTGTTGTGTACCGCTGTAATTGACTGGAACATTTAAGTTTAAATGAAACCCCACACTAATTTTTGGCAAGTTTGTTTAATTTGTTTGGTCCAGCAGCCTTGTTTATGTTCTAAATACACATGTGCTTATCATATTTGGGCCACTTACATTTTGCATACTTCTTGAGACATAATTCTAACTTTGATAAAGAAATGGTTTGATATCATTTTGGGACACAGTTGTTACCAAATAAAGTATTTATCTATGTTTAAATTTTATGCTGATGTTGGCTATTATTTGATAATATACTAATCCTTTTTTTTTGTTCTTACATGAAATGCATCGGAGCAAAACGAAGAGTCTCACGGCGAGACTCATCATAAGCTACAACGGTATCTTATGTGCTTCATCCTCTCCGCATCACCAACTCCAAATCATAGGCGAGATGGCCTCGCCGTTTCTTCGAGTCATTATTAATTCATATCCTCACTATGATTTGTTGTAATTATTTGTCTAACATTACGCTACTAGTAGTACACTTAGAATAATTAAACTTTGGGCGGTCATTAGAAAATGGTTTGACGCTAGAAATTCACTCTCCTTTAATTAGTTATTTTATGACTAGTTATGCATTGCCTAAGTCATACTAAAATGACATAAATATTCACGTAGCTAAAACGTCACTCGCTATTAAATCCTTAGTATAATAAATTAATTTCTTCATAAACTCTTACTAACATTCATAATTAAAAATTATTTTGTTAGCCTTTGCATAATAGATATTTCACATCTTATTTTATAAGTATACATTTCGTCATAATAAGATTTTGCATTTTTGCAATACATGTATCTTATCTAATACGTTATGAATGCAAGTTTTTATCCAAAACTAATTTTATATTCTAAATAAATCTTACAATTTTATCCCTTTTATTTAAACACTTTTAAACATGCATTTTTATAGAATAATAATTCCCTAGGTTTGAACGGACAACCGCAAGTTAGCGGATCCTTTAGGGTGTCTAACCCCTTCCCTTTAGGATAATAAAGAACATGTCACGACCCGAACCCGGGCCCGTGACTGGTGCCTTACCCCGGGCACCCCAGTAGTCATACATCAGAGAAAATCAGCGGAACATAAATCAATAACATAAAATAACAGAAGTATAAGCAATAACCTGTGAAAACTTGCCTTACGGCATATATATAGAAACAACAACTCCTTCAACCTGAACAGTTTAATCCTTTTTACAAACCCTGCCCACAACAGTACTACAGACCTCTACGAATGATATGACAACAACGACGGAACAGGGCCCCGTCATACCCCTGAATGTAAACACCTACAACAATGAGGACTATACCGAATAAGCCTCGGGAACGGAGCTTCCCAACGCCGAATGACCCTAGGCGCAGGATCAACGATCGTGTACCTTTACTGCGGCATGAACGCTGTTATACCCCGTAGTTCCGTGGTATGTATGGCGGGGCGTGCGTGCAGAATACGACAGAAAGATTGGAAAGGCCGAAAGAGGCGATTGATCCACGGAAAAGTTTCCGGTTTTGTGAAGGAAAAGGTTCGTTAATGGGAATTGGATTCCCAGTTTGGTATTCGGACTTCTGGAATATTAGAGAATTATGGAATTTTATTTTGGAAATGGTCACGTGGGGCCCACGAGAAATTTACGGTTTTGTGGGCCCACTTTGTTTTCGAGATTTTGGCCATTGTGGATATTTTCTAAGATGTTTTATTTTGGGCCAATAGGAGGGTGACACGTGTCACCCCGCCTCAGTGGCTTAGCCGAATGGCATTGTGCACAACACCCGTTAGAGTCGTTTTTTCGAAACGTTTTACATAACTTGCGAGGAAAATTCCGGCTATGTCTTTTCTTATTTTTGCGGATTTTTCCGAGAGATGAAATGTTTTGGACCAACGAGAGGCGACACTTGTCACCTCGAGTTGAGTGGAGTTAGACGCCACCGGGCGTTTGAAGGGTCAGTTGGTGAGATATTTTGTGAGGATTTGTGGAGTAGGGACTAGGGGGCACTTGGGCACATCTTGGCCCTACACTTGCATAGCACTTGGCTAGATCTTGGCCCTTGGTTGGCCTTTGCTTACCCTATAAATACCCTCTCCTTTGAAGACTTCTTCATCCTCAAATCTCTAAGTCTTGAGAACCCTCTCCTCCTCTTGTTGACTCGCCCAAGAGCCTCCCTCCCTTTCATGTGGCCTTGTGGCCGAGAGCACCCTCTCCCCTTCCTAGTAGGCCTTCCGGTAGAGCACCCCACTCTTGGGGTGTTCTCAAGTACCACTGGGTTGAGAAATACTCTCAAAAGTATTGTTATAATGCCCAATACCTTAGCCTTATACCTTGTGGTATTCTAAGGTTATACCTATACGAAAAGCCCTAAATACTATTATACTTCCGTCGATTAAACCCGAAACCCTAAGGAAAATCTCCATGGTTAGTTGGAGTGCTTTGTAGAAGTTGGTTAGAACTTCTAAGGGTTGTTTGGAGCGGGACGGAGCACCCGGTGTAGGAGCGAAACATTGCTAAGGATCGACTTTAAACTCGGATAATTATGGGCTTATCGAGGTAATTATCTTGTCCCCCTATTGTAATTGGATATTACATGTTGTTAGAATATATAGTTGAAGTATACTATATATGTAATCGAACGTAGTTGTTAGCGATGTCTTTTGACTTAAGCTCAAGAAGAATAAACCGAATCAATTTGTTTTACATAGGCGTATTCTGATGAACTTGTGTAGTATTACGGTATAGTAGAATTGTACCCGTTCGGGTTAGATGTATAACCCCCCCCTGGTTGGCTTGGTAGCCGGCCTCGATAGAGGAGGAGATTTGCGCTGTGGCGGGGGGGGGAGGTGCTGCCGAATTTTCTGTAGAATGTTCTACGATGTTAATAAGCGCCTTGTGGCCTTATAGGTTGAAGTGCTACGTGTGGAATGATCCACTTGGCTTAAGGAGTAGCCGACTGTTTGGGCGTTTGCTATTAGGCGATACTCGTCGCGAGGTATGTGAACCTCTTCCTATCTCTTCTAGCATGATATGTGTGAACTATGTAGTACGGTAGACGTACATGTGCTAAATGTGTTTGAGTGGTTTAAAACATAAAGTGTTATAACGGCTTTATGGGAAGTTGGTTATAACAGCTTTATGTTAGTAAGAAAATACATGTGGTTTTTAAAAGGTAACTGATTTGAACTATAACTGGCTTGTTATATGATAAGAAAGAACTTGAAGTATTTCAAAAGATTTTTGAATCATTTTGAAAGGAAGTAATACTTAGTGTTTGAAAACTTAAGAGTTATACTAGCTTTATGGGAAGTTAGGTATAACGGCTTAAGAATGCTTTAATGATTTTAAATCGAATGTGTATCGACAAACCATCGGCGTTAATAAAAGGAAATGTTTTGAATAATTAAGTATTATTAAAACCAAGAGAAACTTCCATCCGCATAGAAGCTAAGATGAGACAAAATGATATTTCCTAGATCATGGTCTTTGTAATAAGATTGTTATAAACAAGAATATCCTACTCACATAAGACTTATGTTTCTCAGTTGTTTAAAAGAGAATTATATTCTTAAATGAATAAGACTATGAATCTGAAACCTTTCTAAAATAAGAAACGTGAACATTTGAAATTAGGCAAACTTGGACGTTTGGAAAATAATGTTGTTACTTGATTTTACAAAGGTAAGAGTTTTGGTTTTCTTAAAAGGACAATCACTCTATTTTATACTACGGGTATTGTGTGACTTATGTGAGAAAGCAGATCTTTTTTAAGATTTAATGTGTGAAGTACTTTGGGGATAGATACGAACTTGTTAGTAGAAAGTACCTTGTGTGAATAACTTGATTGTATTGGTTTGTGATAGCCTTGTAATACTTTCTTGTTGCTTTGATAAGTAAACGTGTTAGGATGCTACGTGTGTTAGTATCTTGTGATGTTTGTGTAAGGGGGTTTCTTGATTGTGCTTATTAACTATCGGTCGTTATGATAGTATTGTGGCATTCATCTCTTGAGGTGATTCCGGGTTGCGCCTCCGTGTGGGGTAGACTCGGTGATGCAGGACCATGATTCGAGAATACCTCATGCGGGTCCGGGGCCTATGCGAGCTACGAGAGTTCCGTGTTAGTGTCGTCCTTTATGGGCACGCGGTCGCGTGGCGTGCGGACTCGAAAGTCGGGGCGATGCGGGAGTAGCTACCCTCGATGCGCGGAATACCTCATGCGGGCGATGAGATTGGCCTATGCGGGCTGGAAGTTCGAGGACTAGCAGCGCCATTAGATCTGCGGGCAAGTGGCGGCCTTTGATCATGTAATGATGCATGCAGATCTTATGATCTGATTCATGACCTTGTTGGTACTGTGGGTGTTAGTAGTCGGCTATGCCTTCGTACTTACCCTGTACGGTTTTAGTTGGACACAGGTGGGACCTGGTGTTCATGTGTATTCCGTGGTGTTTTTCTATCATAGACTGCCGGCAGTGAGGAAGGTATTCCACGGGCATGATTGATGTTATGGGCTTGAGACCCATAGTTATATTGGAGTGATGACTTTGAGGGCGTGAGTCCCTGACTTGACACGACTGCTTATTTATGGTGAACTGTAGTTTGGTTATCATACATGTCTCCTGCTTTGTATAGACTACTATGATTTCATTTCTGATTTATTTATTTTGTTTGTTTCACATACTAAATTTTTGTTATCGACCTCCTTGAGGCTGCGTTCATGCCGCAGTAAAGGTACACGATCATCGATCCTCGCTCTTAGGGTCACAATTCAGCGTGTGAAAGCTCGCTTCTCGGAGGCTTATCGTGGTATAGTCCCGTTGTTGTAGGTGTTTACATTCGGGGTATGGCGCGGCACATCCGCCATTGTTGTCGTATCATTTCTTAAGTCAGAGTAATCATGTGTAGGCGTGGTTTGTAAAAAGGATTAAAAGCTCATGTTGGAAAAAGTTGTTATTTATATATATCGCCAAAGACAAGTTTTTCTCAGATTATTGTTTCATATTTCATAATATGTCTTGTATCGTTTTATGTTCCGCTGATTACTCTGATGTTGTATCACTAGGGTGCCCGGGGTAAGGCACCAGTCACGGGCCAGGAATCGGGTCGTGACAAAAGTGGTATCAGAGCAGTTAATCCTCGGAAAGTGTCTACCAGTATCGATGAAGTCTTGATTATCGGTGTGTTGTGCACCACGCCAATAATCGTGAGGCTATAGGATATTTAGGATTGGTTTCTATTCTTCTCACTCACGAGTGCGTGCCTTGAGTCAGTGTTTTAAGTTGGACCTCTAAACGATTTCTTTCCACTAGCTATGCCTCCGCGTAGGGCAACCCGGGCCCAGGAGGGCAAGGCAGCCGAGGGAGCTGTGAGTAGAATACAGAGGGTTGCGAGGGCACAGGCCCAATCATTACCTAGGGTAGTGCTTCATTCGGGGATTTCTGCGACGTCACTAAATTTCAAAGTGAGTTTAGCACGGCGACGGCAGTTCCTACTGCGGCCATGATATTTGAACCTTCAGTTCCACGATTGGGAACAGAGAATATAGATTGCAGAGAGGCGACCCTGTTACTAGCCATGGATTTGGCTACCAGAGATTATACCGATGTACCACGAGTCTTGATGACTACAAGAAAGGGTTGTGCAAGAGTAATTCTTCATTGGGCTTGGCATGGCACGTATGCGGGCTTATCGCAAGCAGGCGAGAAACGTAGAGATCGACGGGTTAACCAAGGGCGAGAAGAGGGCGGGCGGCAGGTCGCCGGTGACTTTCAAGGTGAGTATACCTTAAGTGCTATGTTACGATAGCGGTGTGTTAGTTGTGATTAGAAATCATGGTGGGTTAGCAGTAAGATTTTGGAGGATAGAAAGTGTGAGCCTTAGAGCTTTATACGCAAAGACCTTAGAGGTAAGGCCATCTCGGGTAGAGGCGTATGTTTATGTTTGACCTTTATAGGAGTGCATAGTGCACGTGGTATGTTTGGGGATAGGTCCTAAGTAGTGTGAAATGAAGAGGTGGTTGAGCTAAGAAGACCGCTAGGTTTTCGTGAGCGTGATTAGTGAGATTGTTCGATCGGGAGCTAGTATTGTGCGCGTTGCGGGTCGGGTTGAGGCCACGTTGCGCGTCAACCCGGCATGTATGGCGGTGGGTCCGGTTGTGGTGGTCCCGCTTGTGGTAGGGTCACGAGGTGCTAGGCCCAGTTTAGTTAACCAACGTCTGAGTTCGTGGATGCGTTCGACCGGTGGTCGGGCGATGAAGTAGCCGTGAAGATCGTTGTCTCGGTTGGAAGTGTTTAAGCTACCATTTCAGTGATCGGATGTCGCCTTATGAAGCCTTGTAGGGGAAGGAATGCAAGTTCTTGGTCCATTGGTTCGATGTTGCACAGTTGGATAGTTGGTTCGATCTTGTTCCACAGATGTGGATAGTGAAGCTTGTCTAGAAGAAGTTACGGCATTTCGTAGAATCGTGCGGATAATCGGCGGCGCCAGAGTTCGAGTTGGCGGTCGGTCTTCTTGAAAGTACCACCGGACAGGTGTGACGAGTTTTGAAACGAAGGAACTTAGCCCGAGTTACTTTGGGCCTTTGTGAGTTCATGTGAAGAATAGGCGGGTTGCCTATATGTTAGCATTTGCCGTCCGACTTAGGAGGAAGGACGTCCGGTCTTCGTATTGTTATGTTCGAAAGTATCAAGATCCATCCGAATGTTCCCGATTAATGATGACCTCGTTAGAGATAGTAACCGAGTTTTGGATACTAAAGCGATGCTCGAAATATGGTAAGAATTAGTGTCACGGCTTGATGATCGCATGACGGCCGGTACCATTTGTTGGAGTCGTTGGAGCAAGGCTCGCGACAAAGTGACAAAAGTAGTATTATTTGTGGTGATGTTAGAGGTGTTTCCTCGTGGACTTGGATGAGGTATTTTGCGTGGGTATTTACGTGGCGGTGTGGCGGGATTGTTTCGTAAGTATAGTAGTGAAGACTATCTTGCACGCGTTGTTTTGAGATTTAGAAGGAACATTCGGACGAATGTTTCTAAGGAAGAATGTTATACCCGTAGTTCGTGGTATATGGCGAGGGCGTGCGTGCGAGAATACGGCTGAAAGATTGGAAAGGAAGAAAGAGGCGATTTTTCCACGGAAAAGTTTCCGTTTTGTGAAGGAAAAGGTTCGTTAATGGGAATTGGATTCCCGATTTGGTATTCGACTTCTGGAATATTAGAGAATTATGGAATTTTATTTTTGGAAATGGTCACGTGGGGCCACGAGAAATTTACGGTTTTGTGGGCCCACTTTGTTTTGAGATTTTGGCCATTGTGGATATTTTCTAAGATGTTTTATTTTGGGCCAATAGGAGGTGACACGTGTCACCCCGCCTAGTGGCTTCGCCGAATGGCATTTGTCAGGACACGCTTAAGTCGTTTCGACGAAACGTTTTACATAACTTGCGAGGGGAAATTCCGGCTATGTCTTTTCTTATTTTCGCGGATTTTTCCAGAGATGAAATGTTTTGGACCAACGAGAGGCGACACTTGTCACCCCAGTTGGTGGAGTTGGACGCCAGCGGGCGTTTGAAGGGTCAGTTGGTGAGATATTTTGTGAGGATTTGTGGAGTAGGGACTGGGGGCACTTGGGCACATCTTGCCCTACACTTGCATAGCACTTGGCTAGATCTTCGCCTTGGTTGGCCTTTGCTTACCCTATAAATACCACTCCTTTGAAGACTTCTTCATCCTCAAATCTCTAAGTCTTGAGAACCCTCTCCTCCTCTTGTTGACTCTCGTCCAAGCTCCTCTCCCTTTCATGGCCTTGTGGCGAGCACCTCACCCTTCCTAGTAGGCCACTTGGTAGAGCACCCACTACCTTGGGGTGTTCTCGTGGGTACCATGGTTGAAATACTCTCAAAAGTATTGTTATAATGCCCAATACCTTAGCCTTATACCTTGTGGTATTCTAAGGTTATACCTATCTGAAAAGCAGGAAATACTATTATACTTCCCGTCCTACAAAACCGAAACCCTAAGGAAAATCTCCATGGTTAGTCGAGTGCTTTGTAGAAGTTGGTTAGAACTTCTAAGGGTTGTTTGGGCGGGACTGAGCACCGGTGTAGGAGCGAAACATTGCTAAGGATCGACTTTAAACTCGGATAATTATGGGCTTATCGAGGTAATTATCTTGTCCCTATTGTAATTGGATATTACATGTTGTTAGAATATATAGTTGAAGTATACTATATATAGAATCGAGCGTAGTTGTTAGCAATGTCTTTTGACTTAAGCACGAAGAATAAGGAACCAGATGAACTGTTTTTACATAGGATGTATTCTGATAGACTTGTGTAGTATTACGGTATAGTAGAATTGTACCCGTTCGGGTTAGATGTAACTTACTGGTTGGCTTGGTAGCCGGCCTCGATAGAGAGGAGATTTGCGTGTGGCGGGAGAGTCTTGCCGAATTTTCGTGAATGTTCTCGATGTTAATAAGCGCGCGTGGCCTTATAGGTTGAAGTGCTACGTGTGGAATGATCCACTTGGCAAGGAGTAGCCATTGTTGGAGCGTTTGCTATTAGTCGATGCTCGTCGCGAGGTATGTGAACCTCTTCCTATCTCTTCTAGCATGATATGTGTGAACTATGTAGTCACGATGACGTCGTGTGCTAAATGTGTTTGAGTGGTTTAAAACATAAAGTGTTATAACGGCTTTATGGGAATTTGGTTATAACGACTTTATGTTAGTAAGAAAATACATGTGGTTTTAAAAGGTAATCGATTTGAACTATAAGCGGCTTGTTATATGATAAGAAAGAACTTGAAGTATTTGAAAGATTTTTGAATCATTTTGAAGGAGAAGTAATACTTGGTGTTTGAAAACTTAAGAGTTATACTAGCTTTATGGGAAGTTAGGTATAACGGCTTAAGAATGCTTTCTTGATTTGAATCGAATGTGTATCGACAAACCAACTGCGGCGTTAATAAAAGGAAATGTTTTGAATAATTAAGTATTATTAAAACCGAGAAACTTCCATCTGCATGAAGCTAAGATGAGACAAAATGATATTTCCTAGATCATGGCTTTGTAATAAGATTATTATAAACAAGAATATCCTACTCACATAAGACTTATGTTTCTCAGTTGTTAAAAGAGAATTATATTCTTAAATGAATAAGACTATGAACTGCGAAACCTTTCTAAAATAAGAAACGTGAACATTTGAAATTAGGCAAACTTGGACGTTTGGAAAATAATGTTGTTACTTGATTTTACAAAGGTAAGAGTTTTGGTTTTCTTAAAGGACAATCACTCTATTTTATACTACGTATTGTGTGACTTATGTGAAAGAAGCAGATCTTTTTTAAGATTTAATGTGTGAAGTACTTTGGGGATAGATGCAGAACTTGTTAGTAGAAAGTACTCTTGTGTGAATAACTTGATTGTATTGGTTTGTGATAGCCATGCAATACTTTCTTGTTGCTTTGATAAGTAAGCGTGTTAGGATGCTCGTGTGTTAGTATCTTGTGATGTTTGTGTAAGGGGTTTCCCTTGATTGTGCTTATTAACTATCGGTCGTTATGATAGTATTGTGGCATTCATCTCTTGAGGTGATTCCGGGTTAAAACGCCCTCCGATGCGGGTAGACTTCGAGTGATGCAGGACCGTGATTCGAGAATACCTCATGCGGGTCTGAGGGCCTATGCGGAGCTCACGAGTTCGAGTTAGTGTCGTCCTTTATGGGCATGCGGTCTCTTGTGGCCGTGCGGACTCGAAAGTCGGGGCGATGTCGGGAAGTAGCTACCTCGATGCGAGAATACCTCGTGCGGGCGATGAGATTGGCCTATCGCGGGTGCGGAAGTTCGAGGACTAGGCGCGCGCATTAGATCTGCGGGCAAGTGGCGGCTTTGATCATGTGGCGATCTAGACAGATCTTATGATCTGATTCATGACCTTGTTGGTGCGTAGGTGTTAGTAGTCGGCTATGCCTTACTTACCTGTCACGGTTTTAGTTGGACACAGTGGGACACAGTGTTCATGTGTATTCCTTGGTGTTTTTCTATCATAGACTGCCGGCAGTGAGGAAGGTATTCCACGGGCATGATTGATGTTATGGGCTTGAGACCCATAGTTATATTGGAGTGATGACTTTGAGGGCGTGAGTCACTGACTTGCATCGCTTATTTATGGTGAAGCTTAGTTTTGGTTATCATACATGTCTCTCACTTTGTATAGACTACTATGATTTCATTTCTGATGCTATTTTCAGTTCATCCCTGAGCTACCTGGCGTCTGCCTCGCTGGCGTGGGTTGTGGTGAGGTACATCGATCGTTGATCACAGCTCAGTCCTGATTCAGCGTTTAGGAAGCTTTCAGATTTCCGAGAAATATCGGTGGTATAGTCCTGTAGTAAGTGTTTACATTCGGGGTTTAGCGGAATTTGTCCGCCATTGTGGCCTCGTATCATTCTTAGAGTGCAGCCAATCTTTATTTGTGTAAATGGGAATTTGGTAAAGAGATTAAAACGTTCATTTGTAAAAAGTTGATAGTTATATATATCTTTTTAAGCGAGCGAGTTTCTGATTATTATTTTATATTTGTTATCGTATTTGTTGTTTTATATTCCGTGATTACTCACGATGTTGTGTCACTAGGGTGCGGTGAAACACCCGATCCGCGGGCGATTTGGAGTAGTGGCCGAGTGCGTTCATCTTAGCGGTAGAGTCTTGTCGGTTGATCCTCCTTCATGGGTCATAGTTACAACGTTTTGGGAAGCTCTGTTTCTTTTGGTATGGTTCCATCATTGGCAGGTTACGTATGCATTCGGGGTATGCGGCGGGGCGCGTCGTCATAGTTATTATAAACTCTTAAGTGCAGCAGATCTGATGTGAGTTGGGTTACCGTAAATGATATAATTGTTGGGCTTTGATTTTTTTATGTCATGTTGAAAGGAAACATTATCGGTCCTTTGTTTAACATTTTACATTGTTCCGTATGTATCGTTTATTCTGGCGGTTTTCTCGATGTATATCACACTAGGGTGCGAGGAGTAGGTACCGATCGCGGGCGAGTCGGAGTGCCGTGACAAAGTGATATTAGAAGCGATTAATCCTCGGAAAGTGTCTGAGCGAGTATCTAGTAGAATCGCGATTGTCGGCGTGTTGTGCACGCGCCTATGTCGAGGAGGGCTCGTGATATTTGGATTGGTTTCCATTCTTCTCACTCACGAATCGTGCAAATAAGTTGTGTTATAAGTTGAGAACTCCCTCTGTGTATTCTTATGTACAGTTGTACCTCGCGCGAAACAGCACGCGGCCGAAGAAGCCCAGCGTGAAGGCTGTTAGTGAGACTCGAGGTTACGGGGCACGAGGCCCGGTCATTGCGGTGGTGCTTGAGCCAGGCAAGTTCTCACAGCGCCGCCCAGTCAAGAAGGAGTTTAGAAAGCAGCAGTATCTCACGGGCCACGATACACGAGCCTCAAGTCCGCGACCCCGAGCAGAAGGATATAGATTCCCACAAGAATGCTTGATTCTGCCCAGTAGAGATGGAAGTGGCCGGCGGGAGGGCCAGAGCGGGGCCGTGAAATGCGGAGTGTGCACGAAGCAGAATGGTTTGAGCTTGGGACTTCTTTGAGTTGCAGTCCACGAGTTATGGATCAAGAATTGAGGAAAGATCCTCGAGGAGTTTATTCGGCAGTATGACAGGATCATGAAGTCAGGGCGCCAGAGTGAAATTAGTTGTTGCGTGTATTGTGTTCACCGTATTGCGTAATCTGCCGATCCGTGGTTTGATTTATGGGAAGGCGTCGGAGGAGCATCTTTATTACACCAGTAACTCCGAGGACATGTTTAAGAGAATGCGTAAGGAGCTGAAGACAGGAATTGGTGCGAAAAGAATTGTTTTTTAAACGGAAGAATCAGAGAGCGTCGGAAGGAGAAATGTTCGTTGGTGAGAATTAGATTCTCAAATACATTAATTGATGAAGTATGGAACTTATTATCATTATGGAAATTTATTTTCACAGTTTGGTCATGTGGGGCCCACAGAAATTTCGCGTTTGTGGGACCCACGAGGGTTCTGATTTTATGGGCGAATGGGGGGAGGCAGTGGCTGCTCCAGCATCAACTGGTCGATTATGTAAGGGGGTATTATGGTCATTGACCGTGGTGAAGACTAAGTCTTGCTAATTAAAAGAGCTTGACATTGTTGGTAAGTCGGGCAGCTTAGCGATCTGCTTCCCTCGAAGCTTTACATGTGTTGATATCTAGACCGCCGATGTGTTTTATATACGTACTAGTAGCGAGAGCGAGGCTATTTTACACTTAGAAAAATTGAAGAACTCTTGATGCTCCTTAGAAGTACTCTGGGTTGCTAAGAAGGAAAGAAGAATTTTTTTTTGTTTGTGGTTCGTTAGCCCACAGACTTTAACCAAAGGTTCATGAGTGTATTGTAGCGTATCTCCAGGCCGAAAAATCTCGGAAAAGATAGTTTTAGTTAATGCATAAAAGTGAAAACCTAGTTGCTTTCTGAGTTTTGGATTGGAAAGTTTGAAGGAAGTTGTTGGTGCATGGATTCTGGGGTCTCAGTGGCGGATTGGAAGTGTCTTGAAGAGGCTCTAAGTTGCTAAAGGCGACTTGGATTTGGAGTTGGATTGAGATTAGTTGAGGTATAATCTTGTCTAATAGTGTTACAAGATTATATATATATTGTTGTTAACTTTACATATTGCTATCATGAAGTTGATATGTTGAAGTTTATAAGTATTATGGATTGCTTGTGGCCTTAAATCGAAATGTAATGTAAGCCGTGAAGTTGGATTACAATTTGGTGGATTTACTAGAATCGTCGCATGTTGCATACTTGGAGATTATAGTAGTTTGTCAGTGCGACTTGATATCATGTTATACTAGCAACTTGGATTGAAATGGAAATTGGATAGGAGTGGTGTTATGGCTTTCAATGTAGCGAATTGGACATAGTTTGATATCTATTGTGGTAGAATTTTGCGTCTAGTAGGCGTGTAATCCCTATTGTTAATTCGTTGATTGGGCCTTAAATGTAGGCGTGTTTGGTTGTGTAGTCGGCCTTGAAAAAGGTGAAAGTAAGTAAAAACCACAAAGAGTCTTTGTCAGATTTTCGTAGAATTGCGACTTAGCACTTGAAGTATTCTCATTTGAAGTAAAGGTTAATGGGCGTGTGTGCCATTATAGGTTGAAGTACTGCGTATATCATTATCTGCTGAGAGGATGGAATAGTATCAGGTTGAAATGCTTTGGGCGTTTTTGCTACTTGGCGATGTCGTCGTGGTGTATTAACCTCTTCATTCCTTTGGCATGATCACATGTATGGAATATACGTGAGTATCATTCGTATTTCATACTCTTAGAAGTTAAGGTAGTTGTGATTTACTCCTATATGTAGAACTTTCCCTATCTTTTGAGCATGACTAGTTGCATTATGTGATAAAGTGACGTCTGTTACCTTGATATCCTTTACTAGTTTTATGAATAGTCGGGTGAGTTAGGAGATTGCTTTCAACTGCGGAGAATAAAGGATGTCTTAAGTTTTATTAAGTTAAGGGACTTGAAGATTTTTAAAGTATGTGTGATACTTGTTCGTTTTAGCGATATAAGTCCTTGGATAGGAAATTATATTTTTATTACAAAAGGTATAAAGTGAATATAACGACTTTATGGGAAGTTGGTTATATTTTCTTTATGGAAAAGATAAATGACTTGATTTTGATGAAAGGCAACTTGATTTTAAAGGAATCAATTGCCTAAGGTTTATAATAAAGGAGTCACTTGAGTTACAAAGGTTAAAGAGACTAGTGTATTTTTTGAAAGTTTGAGGATTGATTGAAAGTATATAATACTTGGTTTCAAAAAGTATTAGTCTCTTGGTTATAAATGAATGAGTTGACTTTAAAACCATAAAGGGTTATAACGGCTTTATGGGAAGTTGGTTATAAGGCTTTATGGAAGGTTAAGAGTGGTTTCTCTAATAAATGTAAGCAAAGGTGATTTGAAATAATGAAGGGCAGAAATTGTTTTAAAGGTACCCGATTAAGTAAGGTTTAATAAAGAAGTCAACGATTTAGAAATGGTAATTGTATTTCTAAAGGTATTGTGACTTGTCTTGAAAGGTGGATAGGACTTGATCTTATAGTTGTTAGTATCACGGGAAGTTTTACTATTTGAAAGAGTCTTTAAAGGAGTAGAATCGTGATACGTTAGGTTAAATTCGGGATTTTATAGACATTATAGTCGAGGAAAATGGGCAGGCGTTATACCTTTACGGGCGAGACTATATGACATTATAAGTCCCGAAATGGTGAGCGATCTCCACACTGCAGGCGAACTATATGACATTACTCGTCCCGAGAGAAATGGGCAGGCGATATACCTTCACGAAGGCAGACTATATGACATTATAAATCCCGAGAAATGAAGCGAGGCGGTATCGCTGCAGGCGAGACTATATGACATTGCTCGTCCCGAGAAATGGGCGAGCGGTATACCTTCTGACCGGAACTACCATGGCATTATCGTCCCGAAATAGGCGAGCATTATACCTTTCACGAAGGCGAACTATATGACTATCGTCCAGAAGTAAGTGGGCAGTATACTTCTGAAGCTGGTATATGATATTATCGTCCCGAAATGGCGGCATTATACCTTCGAGCGAACTATAAAACATTATCGTCGAAATGGTAGAGCGATATCTGTATGGAAATGGACATATTGTTATGCTCGCCCAGTTGGGTCGAGGCGGTATAAGTCGCCGAGGTCGGAGTAGGTTATGTAAGGTAAGTAAGTTATATGGTAGTGACGATGATTTTAGGAAGTAGTGCGTAGAAAGTGACTATAACTTTTATTGAGAAATGGGAAAAGATAAGTGCGATTAAGTTCCGCGTGATAATGACTTGGTAGGTTCGGTGTTACCGCGCATACTTCACCACTGTCATGGTTTTATGGATATGTTTTGTTTAATGTACACTTTATTTAGTTCACGTAATCGATGCGTGTTGTGCGACCCCACTTGGAAGTGTTAATGCCGCGAGTGTTAGGTGCAGGTTGGTGATCCTTGCTCTTAGGATCTCGGTTCGATTTTGGAAAAAGCCGTTTATTTCAGACTTATCTTTGATACGGTTTCCACGAGGTGGTTGATTCGTGTATATTGGCGGGGTATGGCGGGCTACGTCTACTTCACAGTTGTTATGTTAAAAACTCTTAAGTGCAGTAGTCACATATTGTGGAGTCGGTTTGTAAAAAGAAAAGAGAAATGGCCGCCGTTTCTGTATTTCTTACTTATCGGTAACATCGCTAGCACCGTTGATTTTATCTTTGATGATTTATTTGCAGTTTCATGTATGTTAAAGCTGATTATCTCGATGTATACACATGAGGTGCCCGAATTATTAGAAGACACCAGTCCTTGAGACTTCGAGAATTAGGAGTAAGTGACAAAAATGGTATCGAAGCGATTGGTCACTCAGTGTCTACGGCGGGTATGCAGTAGAGTCTTGATTAACTCGGTGTGTTATTACACCACGCATCCTGTCGGAAATTTGCAGGACATTTTAGGATTAGTTTCCATTCTTCTCACTCACGAGATCGTGCGATAAACATGTGTTGTTAAGTCGTCTCTCCACTAACGAGTTATATTGATTAAATTCTGGCAAAGCGTGATGACCAGGAAGAATTTATGCGGATTGCGTATCGAGTTGGTAATGATTGTATAGTTGGTATTGTGACATCTGACTACGGAGTTATGTGAGAAATTCGGGCGTGTTGCCTAGAATGATTTTAGATTGCAAAGGAAGAGTTGGTAGAAGCGAAGTCCGCGGGTGCAAGGCCAAGTCTAGTTAATTGTTTGAGGTTCGTGGGCGCGTTCGCGGAATTAGTCGTGGCGGAAATGGCGGTATATTGTTTTATAGAGTGACTCGAATTAGGGCGTGGTATGGAAGTTATGTGTATCTTTAGTATGAGTTGGAAATATGGAAGAAGTCGACCGATGAAAGATAGCAACGAAGTGTAAAGGAATAGGCACGAATCCGTAGAGCACCGAGGTAACTACGCGTGAGTGTTTGGGGTGTGTGGCGGGTATATGAGTATGCGGTAATTATCTGATCGTCGGTTAACCAGTAGACCTAAAGTAGAGATGATTCACGACCAGGACTTTGAGGTCATTAAGAGTATGGACTAGTTGGCTTTGTGATGCGAGTTGGCGTCAGTATAAGTATTTGTTATGTGGCGTAGGTGACATATGTAGTATGAAGATGCGATGGGAACTATGTCGCTATCTAGTGGAATTGGACTCAGAAAGAACATTCGAGACCGAATGTTTCCTAAGGGAAAGAATGTTACACCGGCGTAACTCGAGGACATGTTTAAGAGAATGTCGTGAGAACTGAACTTGAGAGGTGGTGCGAAAGGAAGAATTGTTTTAAAGCGGAAGAATCTTCGACGTCGGAAAGGAAAATGTTCGTTGGTGAAATTAGATTCTCAAAATACATTAATTGATGAAGTATGGAACTTATTATGTTATGGAAATTTATTTTCACGATTTGGTCATGTGGGGCCCGCAGAGAATTTTCGTTTGTGGGACCCGCGAGGGTTCACAATTTTATCTGACCGAATGGAGGATGCGTGGCGCCTCCCGCAACTAAATGCGAATTATGGGGAGTATTATGGTCGTGACCGTAGTGAGCCCAGAATGCTAGCCCCAATTAAGAGCTTGACATTGTTGACTAAGTCCAAGGAGGCCGCAGCGATCTCTTATCGAGATTTACATGTGTTGATATCTAGACCACTCGATGTGTTTTATATACATGCTAGTAGCAAGACAAGGCTATTTTACACTTAGAAAATTGAAGAACTCTTGTTCTCATAGAGGTGCTCTCGGGTTTGCTAAGAAGGAAAGAAAGAAATTTTTTTGTTTGTGGTTAGGTGTACAAGACTTTAACCAAGGGATTCATGAGTGTATTATGAGCGTATCTCAATGAAAAATCTCGGAAAAGATAGTTTCGGATTAGTGTAATGAAAAACCTAGTTGCTTTCTAGGTTTTGGATTGGAAAGTTGAGAAGGGAAGTTGTTATGGTTCTAAGGGTCAGTAGGATTGAAGTGTCTTGAAGAAGCTCTAAGTTGCTGAGCGACCGGATTTGGAGTTAGTTGAGATTGGTTGAGGTATAATATTGTCTCTTAATAGTGTTACAAGATTATATATATATATTGTTGTTAGCTTTACATATTGCTGCATGAAGTTGATATGTTGAAGTTTATAAGTATTATGGATTGCTTGTAGCCTTAAATCAGAAATGTAATGTAAATCGTGTGAAGTTGGATTACAATTTGATGGATTTACTAGAATGCGTCGCATGTTACATACTTGAGATTATAGTAGTTTTAATCAATTGCGACTTGATATCGTGTTATACTATGACTTAGTTGAAATGGAAATTGGATAAGAATTGTGGTGTTATGGCCTCAGTGTAGCGAATTGGACATATAGTTTGATATCTATTGTGGGGCCAATTTTACGTCTAGTAAGTGTAATCCCATATTGTTAATTGCTGATTGGGGCCTTAAATGTGGTGTGTTTAGTTATTGTATTCGGCCTTGAAAAAGGTGTCTGCCCGAACCCAGGGCGTGGTGGTGCTACGAGGCGCCCCTTCTATAACAACACAAGTAGTATGCGGAGTTACAGCACTCTTTTTTAAAACCAGCGTGCGTGCAGAACCGCGAAAGATCCAGGCTGCCATATAATATATAATGAAAGACAACACTGTATGCGTAGGTCCAATCCAGCATGCAGTCTGGACACCAGAGTTTCTTTGAAATATGGCGGGACAAGGCCGTGGTACCCATGCTTGTGCAAAGCTGTCTTTTGAAGGAACGCACCAAAATGATAAACTCCGAGCAGGTATCCAAAACTACGACGGTCACCACACTGTAGATCGCAAACGATACCTAAATGCGGCGTGAGCGGCCGAATGAGTGCGATGCGAAGAATGTACCGTATGTGAGCGATGAAATCTTGTAATAAAATCATAACGATCTAAACAAGCAGAACATGTATGATAGCGACCTACGATACATGTACATGCTTGATGCGTATCAAATCGGGGGCGGCGCCAGTCATTACTACGACTATAGCTATGGGTCTACAGCATACGTAATATCAATAAATGCGAGTAGAATCGCCCATCTCCAGCAGGCGATCCGTGATGTAATAACGACAGGATCATGAACGCGATCCTCTGTGTCTAAGAAATGCCGCGGTCTCGTGCCACGGAATCTATCGTAAAAGCATGACCCGTAGGGTAACCACCGTCGAAATCAGGGGACATATATGATAATCAAATTACGACGCGTTGTGCCTTCTGTAATGAGTGTGATAGTATCGCACAATATAAAATAGGGGCTTCGCCTTATTTAACAAGCCAAAGTATTATCAGGGCACAAATAGAATAAATTCTCATTTAAGAAGCCAAAGTACTTATCAAGGCACACTTAGACAAATTCTCAATTTATCAAGCCAAAGTACTAATCAAGGCATACATAGAATAATTCTCTTTTAACTAGTCAAAGTACTTATCAAGGCACACTTAGACAAATTCTCAATTTATCAAGCCAAAGTACTAACCAAGGCATACATAGAATAATTCTCTTTTAACTAGTCAAAGTACTTATCAAGGCACACTTAGGATAATTCTTATTTAACAAGCCAAAGTACTTATCCGGGCACAAATAGAATAAATTCTCATTTAACAAGCCAAAGTACTTATCAAGGCACACTTAGACAAATTCTCAATTTATCAAGCCAAAGTACTAATCAAGGCATACATAGAATAATTCTCTTTTAACTAGTCAAAGTACTTATCAAGGCCCACTTAGACAAATTCTCAATTTATCAAGCCAAAGTACTACATACGTACATTCTTTTATAAAAGACTCCTTTCTATGTAAAGCCCCAAGATACTAACACCCGTAGTATCAAGGCGTGTCTATTTTTCAAAGTAAGTTACTACACTTTTAGAAAACTCATTTCAAAGCTTGAAATCAAGTAACTCCAAATTTTCACAATCTAGGCAACTTATGCCGATTTAATCAAAATAGACAACTTTCTAAACCTTCTCCATAAAGCCGTTATAACTAACTTCCCATAAAGCCGTTATAACCCTTTATGGTTTTAGGAATATCCATTCCTTGATAATCAAAGAGACTTATACAATTAAAACCAAGTATCACATACTTACAAATCAAGTTCTTAACTTTCAAAATACTTCAAGTCTCTTTACTAGTTAGAAAACAAGTTTTCTTCTACTTTTAAACCTCAAGTAACTTCACCTCAACCAGTTACTTCTCTTAAATCATGTCATTTCTCCTCTTTTAAATCAACTAAGTAAATCACTCCTTTGACTCCCCTAAAGTCATTATAATGACCTTTAGGTTTTAGAACTAAGGCATTAGTCAAAAGATTTGGAAAACCACTTCCTTTTCAGAGTCTCTATGTACTTTAAGAAAAATACTATCACTTTTAAGAATCCAAACTTCCCTAAGGAAATGGATTATACTACTTACAATTTAAACATCAAAGTACACCAGGAAGTACATAGAACAAATTCTATCTTAGGCAATCCAAATACAAGCAAGGAATGGATCATTCAAGAGTAGAACTTACTTTCTTTTATTCTAAGGAATCATGCTAGAAGAGGAGATAGTTCACATACCTTTTCGGCTAAATCCACAAGCTAAGCCGAATACACCGTACGTAGAAGTGTCAACCTATAATGGTCACAACAAGGCTATCAACTTCTAGTCTCTATGTAGAATAATACTAAGTATTTAGTCTCTAATTCTACGGAAAATCGGGCAAAGACTTCCTTTGTTTCACTCACTTTGCCACCTTTTTCAAGGCCGAATACAATAACCAACAAGCCACATTTAAGGCTCCAAACAACATCCAAACAAAGGGGATTACACGCCTTACACCACGTGTAAAATTCCGCCCCCATAATTCATACGAAATAGTATAAAACTTCACTAGCCATTCTCGGCCAACATATAACCAATCACACTACGACTTTTCCAATCCTTTTCCAATTTCAAGTTCTTAGGTCTAACATGTTATATAGTTATAAACCACTTCAACAACTATAATTTCCTTCCTACACAACGCGACGTCTTAAACGAATAATCAACTTGAATTCCAATCTTAAGAAGCTAAACATGCTAGATTTGGATTAGGGTTCCAATAGTCAAAATACTTATCAAACTTCATACTATATAACTCATGCTTGCTAATAACAATAGCTACAACAATAAGTAAACCTAATTGCTAAAGCGATGCAAATATACCTTTATAAGCCCTTAAAATTTCCAAGATTCCAAAGTCGCGCCTTAGCAATTCTTAGCTCCTTTCCTTAGGTTCCAATCCGCTCAAGCACTCCGTAGAGGCCTGAAGAACCCTTCTTCAAGTTCCAACTTCAAGTTGAAGAACTCCCTGTTTCGCTCATTGCGACTAACGTAAAAATACGTTTTTCCAATTCTTTCTATTGAGATAACCTTACAATACCCTTGGGGACATTGGGTTAAAGTCTTGTGGCTAATGGATCAAAATCACAAAATTTGTGTGTGGAGAAGGTGCACTAGAGAGCAACTATGGAAGAACACAAGGTTCTCTAATTTTTCTAAGTGTAAAAAGCTAGTCTTGCACTAGTGTAGTGAATATAAAACATATTGGAGGGCTTAGACTTAAACAAATGTGAGGCTAGGATTAAAATCACATGGATCAAGCTTATGTGGCAAGTTGACTTGTCAACAATATCAAGCTTGCAAGACTTATCTTCCAAGATGGTCAATGACCATTATACCCTTGCATAAATTTCGACCAAGCCAGGTGGGGGTGCCACGTGTCGCCCTCATTCGTCCATAAAATTCAGAGCCTCTAGGCCCCGAAAATGTAAAATTCTCAGTGGGCCCACGTGACCAAATCATAAAAATAAATTTCCATAAGGTTAAGAGTTCCATACTCTTCAAATAATGCCTTTTGAGAATCCAATTCTCAACAACGAACATTTTTCCTTTCCGACGTCCGGAAGACTTTCCGTCGGAAAAAAGATCCTTCCTTTCGTACTAATTTCCAAGTCTTGTGTTCCTTGCGTACATTCACTTACACATGTCCTGAACTTACGGGGTGTAACAATAGGTCACACACAGACCCGCATAAGGTATTCCTCGAATCATGGTCCTAGACCGCCTGAGGTACACCCGCATCGGCGCAAATAACCTTCGGTATCCGCCAGCTCCGCGAACCCGCATAGTCTCAAAAGACCGCATAGTCTCAACAGACCGTAGGAATCCGCATCGGGCTAAACACCGGAATGATCAATCCTGAGCTACCGCGCTCCGCATAGTCACAAGGACTGCATAGGCCGTATAGACCGCATCGACGGTGGCAAGCCTCCGGTATAATAAGTCGTGGGGTATGTGATATAATAATAGTACACGGGCTTAACGTTTAACAACGTAAGCACAAGAATGACCCTTACATCATGATCATACAAAATACTAACACACGTAGCATCCTAACATGTTTACTTATCAAATCAACACGAAGGTATTACAAGGCTATCACAAACCAATACAATCAAGTTATTCACGCATAAGGTACTTTCTATATGATTAACGAGATCGGGTTTTTATCCCCAAAGTACTTTATACAATAACTCTTTAGAGATATGTTACTTCACAAAACCACACAATACGTAGTATATGAAAATGAGTGGTTATCTTTTGAAGTAAATCAAAACACTTACCTTTGTAAAATCAAGTAACAACATTATTTTCCAAACGTCAAGTTTGCCTAATTTAAAATGTTCACGGTTCTTATTTTAGAAAGGTTTCGTATTTCATAGTCTTATTCATTTAAGAATATAATTCTCTTTTAAACTATCTGAGAAACATAAGCCTTATGTGTGAGTAGGATATTCTTGTTTATAACAATCTTATTACAGCAGCCATGATCTAGGAAATATCATTTTGTCTCATCTTAGCTTCTATGCAGATGGAAGTTTCTACTGGTTTTAATAATACTAAATCTGTCAAAACATTTCCTTTTATTAACGCTGCAGTGGTTTGTCGATACACATTCTGATTTCCGAAATCAGTAAAACATTCTTAAGCCGTTATACCTAACTTCCCATAAAGCTAGTATAACTCTTAAGTTTTCAAAAACCAAGTATTACTCCTTCTTTCAAAATGATTCAAAAATCTTTTGAAATACTTCAAGTTCTTTATTAACACATAACAAGCCAGTTATAGTTCAAATCAGTTACCTTTTAAAAACCACAAGTATTTTCTTACCAACATAAAGCTGTTATAACCAACTTCCCATAAAGCCGTTATAACACTTTATGTTTTAAACCAATCAAATACATTTAGCACATGTACGTCTACCGTACTACATAGTTCACATATCATGCTAGAAGAGATAGGAAGAGGTTCACATACCTGCGACGAGTATCGACTAATAGCAAAACGCTCCAAGTACCTCAAGCCGGCTACTCCTTGCCAGTAGATCGCGCCACCGTAGTACTTCAACCTATAAGGCCACAAGGCGCATTAACATCTAGATCTTATCGTAGAACATTCTACGAAAATTCGGCATCACCTCCCACACACGCGTAATCTCCTCCTCTATCGAGGCCAGCTATCAAGCCAACCGGGGGGGGGTTTATACGTCTAACCGGAAGTGTACAATTCTACTTCACGAATGCTACAAGTCTCATCAGAATACAAATCTATGTAATTACAGCTCGTTCTTTATTCTTCGTGCTTAAGTCAAAAGACATTGCACGACAGACTACGTTCAGTTCTATATATAGTATACTCCAACTATATATTCTAACAACATGTAATTTCCAATTATAATAGGGGGACAAGATAATTACCTCGATAAGCCCATAATTATCTGAGTTTAAATGTCGATCCTGAGCAAGGTTTAGCTCTACTCAGGCGCTCCGACTAGCTCAAACAACCCTTAGAAGTTCTAACCAACTTCTACTACTACTCCAACTAACTATGGAGATTTTCCTTAGGGTTTCGGTTTTGTGACTGGAAGTATAATAGTATTTAGGTTTTTAGTATAGGTATAACCTTAGAATACTACAAGGTATATGGCTAAGGTAATTTGGGCATTACAACAATACTTTTGAGAGTATTTCTACCAAGAGGGGTATTTATACGAGACAACACCACAGGGGGTGTATACCCTCGCCTACTCCCACTAGGGTACTCTCGGCCGACGGGAAGAAGGGCTCTCGCCAAGGCCTCACAAGGGGAGGGGCGAGAACTATACTACAAGGGAGGGAGGAATTTTAGACTTAGGAAATTATTTGGATGAAGAAGTCTTCAAAGGGAGAGGTATTTATAGGACAAGCCAAGTCCAACCAATGGCCAAGATCTTGCCAAGTGCAAGGCAAGTGTAGGGCCAAGATCTTGCCAAGTGCACCCTAACCAACTAACACACAAAATATCCTACCAACCGCCCGACCACAAAGGCCTCACTTTCGCCACTTACCGCCCACACTCCGCCATGAGAGGGTGCCGTGGTGCCCTCTTGTTGGTCCAACACGTTCGTCTCTCGGAAAAATCCGCAAAAATATAAATGACATAGCCGGAATTTTCCTACGAAAAATGTGAAAAGCGTTTCGTCAACGACTCTAACCGGGGGTTGTGCACAAAAATAAATCGGCCAAGCCAAATCTTCAAGTTCAAATTTTCTACGTACGTCCTTACGTACATACTCTGAAAATACGGGGTATAACAGAACACTTGTCCAGAATCTCACAATTTAGCAGACCATAAAAAATAGAGTTAGTGTTGACTTTAACCTAGTTGACATTTAGGTGTCCTAATTCACCCAAAATAATTAGGTGGCGACTCCGCGAACCCTTTTAGCACCCTTTTAACATTTTAGCATTCTTTTGCACATTTAGCATTTTATTATTTATTTTTTATTATTTTATTTAAGCAGGAGGGTTCGCTAGAATAAAGTCGCGGTCGAAAAAGGGCGCGACAGAATGGTGACTCCGCTGGGGAATTCCATACAAGACGACAACGCCCATACAAGGCGTCATTTGCATTTCGTCCATACAAGACGATTCCGCCCATACAAGGCGCCACTTGAATTTCGTCCATACAAGACGATTCCGCCCATACAAGGCGTCACTTGCATTTCGTCCATACAAGACGATTCCGCCCATACAAGGCGTCATTTGCATTTCGTCCATACAAGACGATAACGTCCATACAAGGCGTCATTTGCATTTCGTCCATACAAGCGACAACGCCCATCTGGCGTCATTTGCATTTCGTCCATACTGTCGACAACGCCCATACAAGGCGTCAATTGCATTTTTCGTCCATACAAGACGACAACGCCCATACAAGGCGTCATTGCATTTTTCGTCCATACAAGCGACAACGCCCATATAAGCGTCATTTGCATTTCGTCCATACTGGCAGCAGCGCCCATCTGGCGTCATTTGCATTTCGTCCATACAAGACGACAACGCCCATACAAGGTGTCATTTGCATTTCGTCCATACAAGACGATTCCGCCCATACAAGGCGTCATTTGCATTTCGTCCATACAAGACGAAAACGCCCATACAGCGGCGTCGCTTCCACGGCAAGGTCGCCGGAGCGACGCCACCGCAGTGGTGAGATTCGTCGGTGAGCAGTGGCGGCGACGGGTGTGTGGTGACGAGATGTGTGACGGGAGTGATGTTAGTGTGTTGTTGGTTCGCGAACCGAAAGCTCGGCGTGGCGGCAGGAATGGGGAAAGAGGGTGAGGGCGGCTGGGTTATGTTGTTGTCCACTGAGGGTGTGAAGGGAGAGATAGGTTAGGGTTAAAGAGAGAGGGCAGAGGGGAGTCGAAGTAGGGTGAGTGAGAGTAGTAGATATAGAGGCGGTAGTCCCTGAATGGCCTTTATCTTCGAAGGATCCAACTCTACTGGGGATACGTACAAATTGCTACTGATTTGGCTATGGTGCTCCACTGTCTCACGGCTATTTTGCTATTGATTTGGCTATGATGTCGGGCTGATTTTTAGGGCTATTTTTGCTACTGATTTTAGGCTGGTTTTACTGATTTTGAACAAGATACTACACTTGGTATTTTTACTGATTTTGAACAGATAGCTTACAATGAAATTGTGTCATTTTATGGACGTACCTGCCTTGTGATTCGCCTGGGTTGAGATAACGTCATTGCATAGACGGTGTGCGTTTGTAACCCGCATGGGCTTATTGTTGTGCTCCCGCCTTTGCTGATATGAAGATCCTGTAAAATGTGATGGCGGTTGTATTGATGTGATGCTGCAAATGCTGAGATTTCGTCCTTGCACGGACGTGTTGAATGTTTTGTGGCTTAATTATTTCGTCCAGCCAATTAAAAAGTTATCCGTCGATTTTTGAGGCCTTCACAGTTGCAAAGACGGAAAATAAAATAAATGAAGCTTTCTGGGCAATGATAATTTCTTCCACTTACACCGGATAACCAACATGCGCTGGCAAGGCGAATTCTCGCAGCCGCACTTGTTTAGGTTGTCCTACTTTATTTTTTTACATATATCTGAGCCCTCCGTGTTTAAAACTATTACTGTTTTGGCACGGATCCGAAGGTTTTATTTATTTTATTATTTTTAGCAATAATGGTCGATGAAGGAATCTCCGTCTGATTTCCAAGGCCTCCCCTGTGCAAAAGACGGATTTATTTTTGGCTTTATTTATTAATTATTGCTATCACTTTAAAAATTGTTTATTTTATTACTAACACTTTTACTAAGTGTCTATGCAGGTACCCGGAGATCATCTTGTGCAGAAGGCCTAAAAAGGGTTAAAGATGTCCCGGATTTTTATCTCATGTCGCATTTAATTTTAGTTTTACTTTTGTATTGCATTTTATTTTAATTGTAAATTATGTAAAATGCTTAGAATAGGTAGAATAAAAGCCAATATATAATTAACCTAGGTTTGAACGGATAACCGCAAGTTAGCGGATCCTATAGGATGCCTGACCCCTTCCCTTTAGGATAATAAAGAACCCTTACCTGGAATCTCACATAGCTTTCGCAGACCTTTAAATGGAGATCATTAATTGCAGTATTTTATTGCAATAAATCAAGTGTCCTAATTCACTTAATTAATTAGGTGGCGACTCCTTAAAGACAAAATATGAGCGGAAAGCAGTAAAAACAAATAACAATTAAAACAGTTAAGCATACAAGATTAAAGCAAACAATTTTAAGGCATTTAAAAATAAAAATAAAGCCAAGGAATAATAAACATAGGTTTGCTATGGTCAAGAACCTGAATCCCCAGTGGAGTCGCCATCTGTAACACCCCACTTTATATATTTTTATATCTGAGCCCTCCGTGTTTAAAACTATTACTGTTTTGGCGCGGAATTTTAACAAGGCGTCATTTAGACCATGCCTATGTTACCATTTGAACCATTTTCAGAATATATGAATATGTGTTAGCTTGCCTGAGTTGTGTTCTTTCTTGGGATGTCGTACTGATGGATATGCAGCATGAGGGTGACCACACATGCTTAACCAGTCCACCTAATTAATTGGGTGAATTAGGACACCTAAATGATAACCGATTAAAGTCAACATTAACTCCATTTAATGGTCTGTGAAACTAAATAAGATTCTGAGTAAGGGTTCCTTTTTATCCTAAAGGGAAGGGATTAGGCATCCTTTAGAATCCGCTAACTTACGGTTGTCCATTCAAACCTAGGTTAATTTATCTGGTCAAGAGATGTATGTTTTAGAAAATATTATTTAAGTAAAAAAAAGGGATGTGGCAAATACCTAAAGAATATATATTGATAACTAAAAAGGGTCTTATAAGACTCACAAAAATATGTAAAGTTGATTATGCATTTATAAGACATGAAATTATTTTATTTGACAAAAGTAAAAAAATGATAAATTACTTCTATAAGTATATGTAAGGAAAGGTGAGGAGGTTAAAATGGGGTGTTACAGATGGCGACTCCACTGGGGATTCAGGTTCTTGACCATAGCAAACCTATGTTTATTATTCCTTGGCTTTATTTTTATTTTTAAATGTCTTAAAATTGTTTGCTTTAATCTTGTATGCTTAACTGTTTTAATTGCTATTTGCTTTTACTGTTTTCCGCTCATATTTCTTCCACTCTGGAAAATTCACATTGTCACACACTACACGCGAGGTGCGCTTGGTGCATCAGCAAAATTCTTTCTTCAAAATCCAAATTTAAGAGAGTTGGCATTTTGCGCGGAGTGTCCGGTCCAACCGGTGGCCGCGTAGCCTTCTCACTCGAGTTGTCCGCTCGGGAACCTTGCGTCTAGTAAGCCAAATCTTAGAAACTTAGGATAGAGCTATACCGCCCTTTGCATATTCAAAACTGGGACAAGGTAGGAAACC
This sequence comes from Przewalskia tangutica, assembly GCA_029844215.1. Classification (NCBI taxonomy): domain Eukaryota; kingdom Viridiplantae; phylum Streptophyta; class Magnoliopsida; order Solanales; family Solanaceae; genus Przewalskia; species Przewalskia tangutica. The sequence continues at coordinate 19,119,135 of CM056719.1, forward strand.
AGACAGGGGTTGCAGGTCCAAGCAGGCCAGGCACGCAGATTTCAAGGAACAAGGCGGCGAAGTCAAATACGAATCGACCCCCCCCCCCCAAAACTCACAAATTTTCTTTGAGCGCAGGTTTTTCATACTAACAAAAGCAGAAAGTGCAACAGCTGAAGCAGAAAATACGGCAAAAAGTTTCTTCGCGACGAAAAGAATGCGAGGCGTAAGATATGACAACAATCCAAAGTTCAAAGTCCACACTAGAAGCAGCAGAAACAGAAAAGGCCATCGACAATCAGCAGTCAAAATTCAAAGTTCCGCAACAAAGCCTAGCGCATCAACTCGGGCATAAAGCTAAATTTACAACCCACACATCGCACACAACAAAGGCACCATGACAATTCGTCAGTTGCAGCGTTTAGCATGTCCGTGCAAGGACAACATCTCAGTATTCATCAGGCGTATCAGGGACGACATCTCTACCCATAGAATTGCACCTCTCATATGTATTTATCATTTCGTTTAAACAGGTATACACTAATTTTTCTCAAACTTAGCTTGCAGGAGCCTTTATTCTACAGGAGCATAACACGTCCGAACGCGGCGTTTATCGGTAACGACGCCAAGTCAGCGGCGTCGGCGACAATACGTCCAGCAACGACGTTATCAGCACAACAAGTCCAAAAACGACGCCAACAGCAACATTCCAATACAACAGATTCGCTCACGAAGTCAAACTGCAACAAGTCTACATCAAATACATCTCGCAAACAACCGAGGGCGGTCGGAAAAAAAAATGAGTGTTAGTTAGTCTATATCAGATTCAACGATACATCGCTCTCACTTCTTTACTTTGTATTTTTATTCATATTTGCAAATTCAATTAACATGTTTAGCGTTGATTGCATTGTTCTTTCATATCATGCATTTTACAGCATAATTATCCCGAACTACGCGTGTCTGATTCTCACCATACGGTGTGATACGTAGGCAACCCATCTAGGGTTCGACACCACCACATAAAAAAATAAAAAATAAAAAAAGGGAGACATATTTGGTTCACCCATTCATTGCATTTACCCAATCACGGACATTCATTATTGCATTTCAATCATTCTATCACATTCATGCATTTCATTCATTCATTTTTTCATTACATTCTTTTACTTTGCATTAGTCTTATAGTAAACAATCATTTGTTTTGCACAGCTTTTACTTTTGCATTTCTTTCATGAATAAATTCTTTTTAAATCATACGTTTTATAACATATCTCGAGCGAACTCGCACTTTGATTCTCGTCAAAGATGAGAAACGTAGGCAGCCCTACTCGGGTTCGGTACCATTTATCCAAAAAATACAAAAATATTTTATTCAAAAAGCAAAAAAAAAACACTTTTTAAAGTGTCATTGTTTGATTTGGTTGATACCAACACAGTTAGGAGTGTGCAAAGGAAAGAACGAGTAATAATCAGTATGTGTGGACTTCGTGGTAAACCATAGATTCTTTTGGTACCTCTCACGCACACCTATAATGACATTATTGCATGCTTCTAAGATAAGAACGAGACTAACCTCATCGTTTCATGTGCATTGTGTGGTGAGTTTTAGAATCAGTTCAATTGCATTGCATTGTGATCCAGAACTTGGCCCGAATGTTTGTTGAGGCGAAATCTTGAGTAACGTTTGGTGTAGGAAATGATCGTAGGCTTTCTTTGACCCGTTTGAGCCTTTTCAGCCTACCAAATAACATTATCCGTAGTACACCACTTTGAGCCTAAAGCCTATTCTTTCGACAACCGCATATCACACCTATACCCTTTCTGAGTGCGTACGCACTAACCCTCTCTTGGCCCGACCTCCTTGAGCGCTTTGGAAATGTGCAAGTGGTGACGAAATTCTGTGTCGAAGTTTGCAAAGACAAAAGTTGTCAAAGTTCCAAAAGGGAAAAGAAAACACAAATGACGACTTCACAAAAGAAGAAATCAAAAGCCCCGGCATTATAAACAAAAATGAATGAAATGAGAGAATAACTTTGGAAAAAGCGGGCTCCAAACGAAAGATTCAAAAGGAAGTCGATCTGAAAAAGCGGGACAAAAAATGAGAAAAAGAAAGCGGTCGGCATTAAAGCACACAAATATCAAACACGGACGTGGTCGGCCTTTCGAGGAAGGATTAGTCACTTTTACCCAAATGATATCCATCCCTTTCCCCAAACCTACATTACAAGCGTGATGAGCCTACGTGATCTTATCTTGAGAGTTCTCACATTAGTGGATACTTACATGGCAACCTATGGTATCACAATTGCATGCATGAACATCCTTTTGAGTGTGAGCTGCTTCTCTGCGTCCCAAAATTCAAAATCTTTGGAATATATGTGAAATGGGACTTTCTTTTGATGAGGGCATTTGAAGCGTGAGATTACGTGTAGTTCGAACCTTGGTGCAAGCGAGTGTGTCGATACTTAGGTGTCACAAGTACCATTTGAAACTATAGGAATTACCAGTCGGTCTTGATTAGGAAGTGAATAACGAATTCTAAGCACAATACTAATTGTTGGTATCAGTGAAGTCGAGCGTGATCTTTGTCTTTCGGTTTTCAAAAAACATGCATATAAAATAATCATTGTTACTTCACGAACTACGTCTTGACACGATTCCTCGGCGGGATCGTGGCGCCGCATTAACCGGTATCATTTTTGAAAATTATGCGGTCATATTTTGCATCACGAACTACGTCTTGACTGATTCCTCGGCGGGATCGTGGCGACCACGTCGGCCGGTCCGCATCATTTAAAATCATAAAAATCCTTATTTTGCATTACGAACTACGTCTTGACACGATTCCCTCGGCGGGATCGTGGCGGCCACGTTAACCGGTCGCGTTGTTTGAAAAACCCATAAAACTCCTTATTATTTGCATCATGAACTACGTCTTGACTGATTCCTCGGGATCGTGGCGCCACATTAACCGGTCCGTTGTTAAAAAAAAAACAACATAAAAATCCTCACTTTTGCATCAAGAACTACGTCTTGACCTGATTCCCTCAGCGGGATACGTAGGCGGCCTAAATCTGCTTCGGTCACACCATTAGAAATACTCCCATTGGCTCGTGTGCGAAGGGATGCGTTTGATTATTCTGAAAAGAGATATGAACAATTTTCGCGAGAGTTAAGTCTTGCCCATGCGCTCGTATGCGGCTAGGACAATTTTGGGAAATGCACCGTGAAGAGATCATAATAAGGATTCAAAGCAATCAGCAATCGCGACTTTCGTAGCATTCGCGGCGTTGACAAGTCGCCGAGGCGCATCGACTTTCGCGACGTTCGGCAAGCACCTGACATTCAACACGTCGTGCGGGCGAAATATCGGCATTCGCGTCGCGTCAATCTGACCATCACGTTTCACGGGATCTTCATATCGACAAAGGCGGAGCGCGACAATAAGCCCGTGCGGGTTATAAGCGCCTGGCGTCTATCTGATGGCGTTATCTCGACCAGGCGAGTCCACAAGGCGAGTGCGTCCGTAAAATGACACTATTTCATTGTAAGCCTGTCGCGGCTTCGTTCGTGTTTCGTCTATCTGGCGAACATTTGCGTCTACGTCATACAAGGCGACACGCCCATCTGGCGTCGTCTGCGTCACGTCCATACGAAGGCGACAAGCGCCCATCTGACGCGTCATACGCGTTTCTCGTCCGTACAAGGCGCCAAACGCCCTGGCGTCATTTGCATCTCGTCCATACAAGGCGACCGCGCCCATCTGAGCAAAGCGCCCGTCTGGCGTCGTTTGCGTCGTCCATACAAGGCGACAGCGTCCATCTGGCGTCATCTGCGTCGTCCATACAAGGCGACAACGCCCGTACAAGGCGTCATCTGCATTCGTCCATACAAGGCGACAACTCCCATCTGGCGTCATTTGCATTTCGTCCATACAAGGCGACAACGCCCATCTGGCGTCATTTGCGTCTCGTCCATACAAGGCGACCGCGCCCATCAAGGCGTCATCTGCGTCTCGTCCATCAAGGCGACCGCGCCCATCTGGCGTCGTATGCGTCTCGACCATCTGAGCGACAAGCGCCCGTGGCGTCATTTGCGTCGTCCATACGGCGACAAAGCCCATCTGGCGTCATTTGCATTTCGTCCATCGAGGCGACCGCGCCCGTACTGGCGTCATTTGCGTCTTGTCCATACAAGGCGACAAGCGCCGTACAAGGCGTCGTCTGCGTCTAAATCCATCAAGGCGACCGCGCCTATACAAGGCGTCATCTGCATTCGTCCATCTGAGCGACAACTCATCTGGCGTCATTTGCGTCGTCCATCTGAGCGACCGCGCCCGCTGGCGTCATTGCGTCGTCCATACAATGACCGCGCCCATCTGGCGTCATCTTCGTCTCGCCCATCTGAAAGCGACAATGCCCATCTGGCGTCATCTGCGTCGTCAAGAGCGACAGCGCCCATCTGGCGTCATCTGCGTCTCGTCCGTCTGAGCGACCGCGCCCATCTGGCGTCATCTGCGTCTCGTCCGTCAGATGACAGCGCCCATCTGGCGTCATCTGCGTTCGTCCATAAGAAGATAACGCCCATCTGGCGTCGTTTGCATCGTCCATCTGATACGACCGCGCTATCTGGCGTCATCTGCATTCGTCCATACAGGCGATAACGCCCATCTGGCGTCATTTGCATCGTCAAACAAGGCGACCGCGCCCGTACAAGGCGTCATTTGCATATCATCCATACAAAGCGACAGCGCCCGGCTGGCGTCGTTTGCATCTCGTCCATGAGCGACAACGCCCGTACTGGCGTCGTTGCATATCGTCCATACAAGGCGACAACGCCCGTACTGGCGTCATTGCATCTCGTCCATACAAGGCGACAACGCCCATCTGGCGCCGTCTGCATTCGTCCATCTGAGCGACAACTCCATCTGGCGTCATTTGCATTTCGTCCATCTGAGCGACGCGCCATCTGGCGTCATTGCGTCGTCCATCTGAGCGACAGCGCCCATCTGGCGTCATCTGCGTCTCGTCCATCTGAAAGCGCGCCCATACTGGCGTCATGTGCGTCTAAATCCATCTGAGCGACCGCGCCCGTCTGGCGTCATACGTATTCGTCCATGAGCGACAACGCCCATCTGGCGTCATTTGCATTCGTCCATCTGAGCGATAACACCCATCAAGGCGTTATCTGCGTTTCGTCCATCAAGATGACAACGCCCATACTGGCGTCATTTGCATCTTGTCCATCTGAAACGACAACGCCCATCTGGCGTCGTTGCGTCTGTCCATCTGAAAGCGCCCATCTGGCGTCATCTGCGTCGTCCATCTGAGCGACAACGCCCGTATAAGGCGTCATTTTCATCTCGTCCATACTGGCGACAACGCCCGTACAAGGCGTCATCGTCTCGTCCATCTGACAAGGCGACAACCCATCTGGCGTCGTTTGCGTATCGTCCATCAAGGCGACAACGCCCACAAGGCGTCATTGCGTCCGTACAAGGCGACAAACGCCCATCTGGCGCCATCTGCATTTCATCCATCACAACTCGGCAACTCTGGCGTCATTTGCATTTCGTCCATCAAGGCGACCGCGCCCATCTGGCGTCATTGCGTCTCGTCCATCTGAGCGGCCAGCGCCCATCTGGCGTCATCTGCGTCTAAATCGTACAAGCGACCGCGCGCATCTGGCGTCGTGCGTCTACGTCCATCTGAACGACCGCGCCCATCTGGCGTCATCGTATTCGTCCATACAAGCAGCGACCGCGCCATCTGGCGTCATTTGCATTCGTCCATGAGGCGATAACACCCATCTGGCGTTATCTGCATTCGTCCATACAAGATGACAGCGCGCCTGAGGCGTCATTTGCATCTTGTCCGTAACGACAAGCGCCCGCCCTGGCGTCATTGCGTCTCGTCCATCTGAGGCAACGCCCATCTGGCGTCATCTGCGTCTCGTCCATCTGAGCGACAACGCCCGTATAGCGTCATTTTCATCTCGTCCATACGCGACAGCGCCCGTCTGGCGTCATCGCATCTCGTCCATCTGAGCGACAACACCCGTACAAGGCGTCATCGCGTCTAGTCCATACAAGGCGACCGCGCCCTGATCGTCATCTGCGTCGTCCATCTGAGCGACAACGCCCGTACAAGGCGTCATCTGCGTCGTCCGTCGAGATAAGCGCCCGTACTGGCGTCATCTGCATTTCGTCCATACTGAGCGATAACGCCCATCTGGCGTCATTTGAATCTCGTCCATGAAGGCGACAGCGCTATCTGGCGTCATCTGCATTCGTCCATCAAGGCGATAACGCCCATCTGGCGTCATTGCATTTCGTCTGAGGCGACAACGCCCATCTGGCGTCATTGCATTCGTCCATACAAAGCGATAACGCCCGTATAAAGCGTCATTTGCATTTCGTCCATCTGAGCAACGCCCATCTGGCGTCGTTGCATTCGTCCATACAAGCGATAACGCCCATCTGGCGTCATTGCATTCGTCCATCTGAGCGATTCGCCCCATCTGGCGTCATTTGCATTCGTCCATACAAGCGATACGCCCATCTGGCGTCATTTGCATTTCGTCCATCTGAGCGATTCCGCCATCTGGCGTCATTTGCATTCGTCCATACAAGCGATAACGCCCATCTGGCGTCATTGCGCCGTCATCTGGCGATACGCCCATCTGAGCGTCTTTTGCATTCGTCCATCTGAGCGATAACGCCCAAGGCGTCATTGCATTTCGTCCATCTGAGCGATTCGCCCATCTGGCGCCATTTGCATTCGTCCATCTGAGATGATAACGCCCATCTGGCGTCATTTGCATTCGTCCGCGAGCGATAACGCCCGTCTGGCGTCATTTGCATTCGTCCATACAAGGCGATACGCGCCCGTAAATGCAAAGCGACAGCGCCCATCTGGCGTCATCTGCGTCGTCCATACAAAGCGAGCGCCCATCTGGCGTCATGCGTCGTCCATCTGAGGCGACAACGCCCATCTGGCGTCATCTGCGTCGTCCGTACAAGGCGACAGCGCCCGTACTGGCGTCATTTCATCTCGTCCGTCAGATGACAGCGCCCATACTGGCGTCATGTCATTTCATCCATCTGAGCGATAACGCCCATCTGGCGTCGTTTGCATCTGCGTCCGTACAAGCGACAGCGCTATACAAGGCGTCATCTGCGTTTCGTCCATACAAGATGATAACGCCCATCTGGCGTCATTTGCATTCTTCCATCTGAGCGACAACGCCCCTGGCGTCATTTGCATTCGTCCATACAAGACGATAACGCCCGTATAAAGCGTCATTTGCATTTCATCCATCTGGCGATAACGCCCATCTGGCGTCATTGCATTCGTCCATACAAGATACGCCCATCTGGCGTCATTGCATTCGTCCATGAGCGATTCCGCCCATCTGGCGTCATTTGCATTCGTCCATACAAGGCGATAACGCCCATCTGGCGTCATTGCATTTCGTCCATCTGAGCGATTCGCCCATCTGGCGTCGTTGCGTTTCGTCCATACAAAGCGATAACGCCCATCTGGCGTCGTTGCGCCGTCCATCTGAGCGATACGCGCCCATCTGGCGTCTTTTGCATTCGTCCATACAAAGCGATAACGCCCATACTGGCGTCATTGCATTTAAATCCAAGGCGATTCGCCCATCTGGCGCCATTGCATTCGTCCATCACATGATAACGCCCATCTGGCGTCATTGCATTCGTCCCGCGAGCGATAACGCCCGCCTGGCGTCATTGCATTCGTCCATACAAGGCGATAACGCCCGTACAAATCTGAGCAAGCAGCGCCCATCTGGCGTCTGCGCATCTACGTCATCTGACAAGCGCCCATCTGGCGTCATCTGCGTCCGTACAAGGCGACCGCGCCCATACAAGGCGTCATCTGCGTCGTCGTACAAGGCGACAACGCCCGTACAAAGGCGTCATTTCATCGTCCGTCGAATGACCGCGCCCGTACAAGGCGTCGTATGCATTTCATCCATACAAGGCGATAACGCCATACTGGCGTCGTTTGCGTCGTCCATACAAGGCGACGCGCTCTACAAGGCGTCATCTGCATTTCGTCCGTACAAGATGATAACGCCCATCTGGCGTCATTGCATTCTTCCATACAAGGCGACAACGCCCGTACTGGCGTCATTTGCATTCGTCCGTACAAGGCGATAACGCCCGTATAAAGCGTCGTTGCATTTCGTCCATACAAGCGATAACGCCATACTGGCGTCATTTGCATTCGTCCATCTGAAGATAACGCCCATCTGGCGTCATTTGCATTCGTCCATCTGAGCGATTCCGCCCATACTGGCGTCATTGCATTCGTCCATACAAGGCGATAACGCCCATCTGGCGTCATTGCATTCGTCTGAGCGATTAAAGCCCATCTGGCGTCATTTGCATTCGTCCATACTGGCGATAACGCCCATCTGGCGTCATTTGCATACGATAACGCCGATCGCGCCCATCTGGCGTCTTTTGCGTCCATACAGAGCGATACGCGCCCATCTGGCGTCATTTGCATTCGTCCATCTGAGCGATTCCGCCCATCTGGCGCCGTTGCATTTTCGTCCATCAAGATGATGCGCCCGTACAAGGCGTCATTTGCATTCGTCCACGAGCGATAACGCGCCCGCCTGGCGTCATTTGCATTTCGTCCATACAAGCGATAACGCCCATCTGGTAGGCGCAGCGCCCATCTGGCGTCATCTGCGTCTCGTCCATCTGAGCGACAGCGCCCATCTGGCGTCATCTGCGTCGTCCATACAAGGCGACAACGCCCACAAGGCGTCATCTGCATCTCGTCCGTACAAGGCGACAATCTGGCGTCATTTCATCATCCGTCAGATGACCGCGCCCATCTGGCGTCATATGCATTTCATCCATACAGCGATAACGCCCGTACAAGGCGTCATTTGCGTCGTCCATCAAGGCGACAGCGCTATGAGGCGTCATCTGCATTTCGTCCATACAAGATGATAACGCCCATCTGGCGTCATTTGCATTTCTTCCATACAAGCGACAACGCCCATACAAGGCGTCATTTGCATTCGTCCATCAAGGCGATAACGCCCATATAAAGCGTCGTTGCATTTCATCCATGAAAGGCGATAACGCCATACTGGCGTCATTTGCATTCGTCCATACTGAAGATAACGCCCATCTGGCGTCATTTGCATTCGTCCATACAAGCGATTCCGCCATCTGGCGTCATTGCATTCGTCCATCTGGCGATAACGCCCATACTGGCGTTATTTGCATTTTGTCCATACAAGGCGATTCCGCCCATACAAGGCGTCATTTGCATTCGTCCATACAAAGCGATAATGCCCATCTGGCGTCATTTGCGCCGTCCATACTGAGCGATAACGCCCATCTGGCGTCTTTTGCATTCGTCCATCTGAGCGATACGCGCCATCTGGCGTCATTGCATTTCGTCCATATAAAGCGATTCCGCCCATACAAGCGCCATTTGCATTCGTCCATACAAGGCGATAACGCCCATCTGGCGTCGTTGAATTTCGTCCGCCGAGCGATAACGCCCAAGGCGTCATTTGCATTTCGTCCACAAGGCGATAACGCCCATCTGGCGTCATTTGCGCCGTCCATACAAGCGATAACGCCCATCTGGCGTCATTGCATTCTGTCACACCGAACCGGGCGGTATGCGGTGCCTACGCAGGCACCCTGCATAACAACTAAGTACATTGCGAAATTAGTGACTCATTTTTTTAAAATAAGCGTGCGTGCGAGGCAAAGGCGACAAGGCGCCATATATACATAAACAATGATACTACCTTGCGTAGGTCGATCCAGCATGAATACAGACCTCAGAGTTAAAGCGAACTATGGCGGACAAGGCCCGCGTACCCAAAGCGTACAAAGCTTTATCTTGAAGGATATATACCAAAAGATAAACTCTGAGCAGAGGAGCTATCCAAAAACCACGGCGAGGATCTACGCTGCCGATCACGAACAGCGTACCTAAACTGCGGCGTGAGCGGCCGAAGGAGGTCGATCTGAAGAATGTACAAGTATGTGAGCAGAAATCGTAATAAAATCATAACAGTCTAAACAAAGCGGGAGACATGTATGATAGCCAACCTACGATTACATAATACATAGCGATCCACATCAAGTCGGGGCGCGGCCACCGAGTCATTACTCAAATATAACCATGGGTCTCACGCCCATAACATCAATCATGCGTGGAATCTTTCCTCACCGCCGTGATCCATGATATAAGTACAACACCAATAGGCATACATGAACACCAAGTCCCACCGGTGGTATAGCATCTTGGGGTTTACCCTCACTTATACTCTTACCACAGAGAAGGTGGTAGCGGTGGTATAGCATCTTGGGGTTTACCCTCACATATACTCTACACGGAGAAGGTGGTAAAGCAGGTGGTATAGCGTCTTGGGGTTTACCCCTCACATATACTACCTGGAGAAGGTGGTAAAGCAGTGGTATAGCATCTTGGGGTTTACCACTCACATATACTCTGCTGGAGAAGGTGGTAAAGCAGGTGGTATAGCGTCTTGGGGTTTACCTCACATATACTCTACCACTGGAGAAGGTGGTAAAGCAGGTGGTATAGCGTCTTGGGGTTTACCCTCACATATACTCTACTGGAGAAGGTGGTAAAGCAGGTGGTATAGCATCTTGGGGTTTACCCTCACATATACTCTACGGAGAGGTGGTAAAGCGGTGGTATAGCGTCTTGGGGTTTACCTCACATATACTCTACCACTGGAAGGTGGTAAAGCAGTGGTATAGCGTCTTGGGGTTTACCACTCACATATACTACTGGAAGGTGGTAAAGCGGGTGGTATAGCGTCTTGGGGTTTACCTCACATATACTCTTACCCTATCTCGACCGCCGTCGAACAAGACATAAGCACTACCATGTCTTTTATAAAAGAATCAGGAATTTAACCCAAGTCTTACCAATAACGAGCATGCGTGGAATCCCACTCTCCAACCGAGAGTCGCGACAACGTAATAAAACATAGTACTTGCACTCAAAGGCTACCACCGGCACACATAGGTAATTCCCAATTAATCAAGCCAAAGTACTTATCAAGGCGCACATGGAACAATTCTCAAGCCAAAGTACTTATCAAGGCACACTTAGACAAATTCTCAATTTATCAAGCCAAAGTACTAATCAAGGCGCACATGGAACAATTCTCAATTATCAAGCCAAAGTACTTATCAAGGCACACTTAGACAAATTCTCAATTTATCAAGCCAAAGTACTAATCTTTTCAAGAGACTCCTTTTGTGTAAAATCCCAAGATACTAACACGTAGTATCAAGCGTGTCTATTCTTCAAAGTAAGTTACTACATTTTTAGAAAGCTTATTTCAACACTTGAAATCAAGTAACTCGATTTTATTTCACAATCTAGGCAACTTATGCGATTAATCAAAATAGACAACTTTTAAACTTTCCATAAAAGCGTTATAACCGACTTCCCATAAAGCGTTATAACCCTTTGTAGTTTTAGACATATCCATTCCTTTTATAACCAAAAGACTTATACTTATTAAAATCCAAGTATTAAATACTTTCAAATCGATTTTCTTAACTTTTAAAAATACACTTAGTCTCTTAACCTTTAGAAACCAAGTAACTTATTTTATTACTAAACCTTAGGCAATTGATGCCTTAAAATCAAGTTGCCTTTTCATTAAAATCGAGTCATTTATCTTTCCATAAAGCAAATATAACCAACTTCCCATAAAGTCGTTATATTCACTTTATACCTTAGCCAAATACACTTTCCTATCAGGGACTTATACGTTTAAAACGGAACAAGTATCACATACTTTAAAACTCTTTAAGTCCCTTAACTTTCAAAACACTTCAAATCTCTTAATATGTAGAAAACAAGTTTCTTCTCTTAAATCATGTCATTTCTCCTCTTTTAAAACAATTAAGTAAATCACTCCATGACTCCTAAAGTCATTTTAATGACCTTTAGGTTTTGGAACTAAGGCACTAGCCAAAGGTTTAGAAACCACTTCCTTTTCAAGACTACATGTACTTTAAGTAAGATACTTTCACTTTTAAGAATCCAAACTTCACTAAGGAAATGGATTATACAACTTACAATTTAAACATCAAAGTACAATCAAGGAAGCACATAGAACAAATTCTACTTTAGGCAATCCAAATACAACCAAGGAATGGATCATTTAGGGAGTAGAACATACTTTCTTTATCTTAAGGAATCATGCTAGAAGGAGATAGTTCACATACCTTTTAGGCTAATTCCACAAGCTAAGCGAATCGCCGTGCGTGAAGTGTCAACCTATAATGGTCACAACAAGACTATCAACTTCTAGTCTCTACGTAGAATAATACTAAGTGTTTGGTCTCTAATTCTACGGAAAATCGGGCGACTTCCTTTGTTTCTACTCACTTTGCCACCTTTTTCAAGGTCGAATACAATAACCAACACGCCACATTTAAGGCCCCGACAACAATCAAACAAAGGGATTACCGCCTTACACTACGTGTAAAATTCCGCCCACAATTATATACAAAGTAGTTCAAACTTCACTAGCCATTCTCGCCAACATACTAACAATTCAAAGTCTTTTCCAATCCTTTTCCAATTCCAAGTTCTAAGGTCTAACATGTTATATAGTTATAAACAACTTCAATAACTACAATTTCCTTCTTTATACAACATGCGACACTTAACGAATAATCAACTTGAATTGTAGTCTTAAGGCTAACATGCTAGTTTTGGATTAGGGTTCAATAGCGATATACTTGTCAACTACATAATATATACTTCATGCTTGCTACTATCTATAGCTACAACAAGTAGTAACTCTTAACTACTAAAACGACAAGATTATACCTTTATAAGCCCTTATAATTTCCAAGATTCAAAGTCGCGCCTTAGCAATTCTTAGCTCCTTTCCTTAGGTTCCAATCCGCTCAAGCACTCCTAGAGGCCTATGAAGAACCCATCTTCAAGTTCCAACTTCAAAGTTGAAGAACTTCCTAGGTTTTCGCCTTGCGACTAATACGAAAACTCCGTTTTTCCGAAATCTTTCTATTGAGATAACCTTACAACACTCTTAGGAACCTTGGGTTTAAGTCTTATGAACAAAGGGTCACAAACTAAAAATTTTCTTGTGGGGAAGGTGGCTAACCCGAGAGCTAACTTAAGAACAAGAAATGTTTGTGATTTTTCTAAGTGTTGGAAACTTAGTCTTGCACTAGTAGTGAGCTTATATAAAACATTGGAGGGCTTGTATTATCACAAATGTGTGTCTAGGATGAGTTTCACATGGATTAAGCTTAGGTGGACAAGTTGACTTGTCAACAATATCAAGCTTGAAGACTTATCATCTACTTAGGTCAAATGACCACTTTAGCCTTGCAAAATTTCGTCCAAGCCTTGTGGAAGGAGTGCCACGTGTCGCCCTCTCATTCGTCCATAAAATTTCGTAACCCTCGTGGGTCCCACAAAAATGTAAAACTCCTCGGGTGGGCCCCACGTCACCAAATCCGTAAAAATAAATTTCCATAATATTATTAAGTCTCATACTCTTCAAATAATGTATTTTGAGAATCCAATTCTCAACAACGAACATTTTTTCTTTCCGACGTTCGGAACATTTTCCGTCGGAAAAACAATTCTTCCTTTCGCACCAATTCCCAAGTCTTGTTTCCTTTCGTACATTCTCTTTTACATGTCCTGGATTTACGGGGTGTAACAATTTCGTCCATACAAGACGATAACGCTCATACAAGGCGTCATTTGCATTTCATCCATACAAGACGATTCCGCTCATACAAGGCGTCATTTGCATTTCATCCATACAAGACGATTCCGCCCATACAAGGCGTCATTTGCATTTCGTCCATACAAGATGATAACGCCCATACAAGGCGTCATTTGCATTTCGTCCATACAAGACGATAACGCCCATACAAGGCGTCATTTGCATTTCGTCCATACTGAGCGATAACGCCCATCTGGCGTCATTTGCATTCGTCCATACAAGGCGATTCGCCCATCTGGCGTCATTTGCATTTCGTCCATACAAGCGATAACGCCCATACAAGGCGTCATTTGTATTTCATCCATACAAGCGATTCGCCCGCCTACAAGGCGTCATTTGCATTTCGTCCATACAAGGCGATAACGCCCATCAAGGCGTCATTTGTATTTCGTCCATACAAGCGATAACGCCCGCCTGGCGTCATTTGCATTTCGTCCATACAAGGCGATTCGCCCATACAAGGCGTCCTTAGCATTTCGTCCAAACAGAAGATAACGCCCATACAAGCGTCATTTGCATTTGCATTCGTCCATACAAGGCGATAACGCCCATACAAGGCGTCATTGCATTTCGTCCACAAGGCGTTAACGCCATCTGGCGTCATTTGCATTTCGTCCATACAAGGCGATAACGCCCATACAAGGCGTCATTTGCGCCGTCCATACAAGGCGATAACGCCCATCTGGCGTCTTTTGCATTCGTCCATCTGAGCGATAACGCCCATACTGGCGTCATTTGCATTTCGTCCATCTGAGCGATTCCGCCCCATACTGGCGTCATTTGCATTTCGTCCATACAAGACGATAACGCCCATCAAGGCGTCATTTGCATTTCGTCCATACAAGGCGATAACGCCCATACTGGCGTCATTGCATTTCGTCCATACAAGGCGATAACGCCCATACTGGCGTCATTTGCATTTCGTCCATCTGAGCGATTCCGCCCATACAAGGCGTCATTTGCATTCGTCCATACAAGGCGATAACGCATATACATAAGGCGTCATTGCATTTCGTCCATACAAGGCGATAACGCCCATACAAGGCATCATTTGCATTTCGTCCATACAAGACGATTCGCCCGCCTGGCGTCATTTGCATTTCGTCGCGCGAGGCGATAACGCCAATACAAGGCGTCATTTGCATTTCGTCCATACAAGACGATTCGCCCATACAAGGCGTCATTGCATTCGTCCATACAAGATGATAACGCCCATACTGGCGTCATTTGTATTTCGTCCATCTGAGCGATAACGCCCATACAAGGCGTCATTTGCATTTCGTCCATACAAGACGATTTCGCCCATACAAGGCGTCATTTGCATTTCGTCCATACAAGACGATAACGCCCATACAAGGCGTCATTTGCATTTCGTCCATACAAGACGATAACGCCCATACAAGGCGTCATTTGCATTTCGTCCATACAGGACGATAACGCCCATACTGGCGTCATTTGCATTTCGTCCATACAAGATGATAACGCCCATACTGGCGTCATTCCATTTCGTCCATACAAGACGATAACGCCCATACAAGGCGTCATTTGCATTTCGTCCATACAAGACGATTCCGCCCATACTGGCGTCATTTGCATTTCGTCCATCTGAGCGATTCCGCCCATACTGGCGTCATTTGCATTTCGTCCATACAAGACGACAACACCCATACTGGCGTCATCTGCGTCTCGTCCATACAAGCGATAACGCCCATCTGAGCATCATTTGCATTTCGTCCATACAAGACGATAACGCTCATACAAGGCGTCATTTGCATTTCGTCCATACAAGACGATAACGCCCATACAAGGAGTCATTTGCATTTCGTACATACAAGACGATTCCGCCCATACAAGGCGTCACTTGCATTTCGTCCATACAAGACGATTCCGCCCATACAAGGCGTCACTTGCATTTCTTCCATACAAGACGACAACGCCCACACAAGGTGTCATCTGCATCTCGCATACTCAAGACGGCGCATCATCACATCATTTCATTATATAGAATATACGATTTGACTACAACCACAACACAAAATTCACATTCTTACATTGTTTTGTTTTGACAGTTATGCACTAATGCTTCTATCTTAGCTTCATTCTACAGGAACTTTAACAAACTGCAAAAGATGGAGCACAACGTGGACCTACCTCTTACGGCGAACTGAGGTAATTTGTTGGGGAGCGGACTTTGACAAAGGCAAAGCGCCGACGCCGACCTACTCTCTCCCAACATTCTAACACCACAATAACTCATTGTCACCATAGCTCGATACTGGGACAGATTTTAAATCCGCGTCGGCCCCACCTTTAGTTTTCAGACACCAACAACACATTGTTCCAATTCCGATGACCCAAACAAAATTGGCTATAAGTCAACGTCTTTGTCTGGAGATTCTTTCATCTTCTCCATACAAAGAGGGACAACTGTTGACACACAATTTTGTCCACCCCCTTAAATCAATAACCGATAAATTAAACAATTTTCTTTTTTTTAGAACTGCAATTTTTACATCGCAAAATACACATAATAAGTAAGTTTTAATAACGGTCTAGCATTATAAAATATTAAGCACTAATTAAATAGCATGCCCGCGTTTATTATTATAATAATAGCTTAGACTAATAAAACACCTAAATAATTTAATCACAATTTAGATTTCATTTATCTACCATTAATTAAATAATACACCTAAACAAATACACAAAATTAAAATACCCCAAGCCCACTTATTTTTCGTCCAAAACAAACCAGCCCAACAAATTCCCTGGCCCAAACCTGCGACCCGCGACCCGCAGGCCCAGTTACCCAAAGCCTTATAACCCTTCGTTACCCCTAACCTCAGAAAAACCAAAACCCTAATACCATTCAACCGCCACACCCTCGTTCCATCGCCAGCCGGGATTTTCGCCGGAGAATCCGGCGAATCCTGAACCAAATCATCCCCCAAATCACACTTACCATAACCAAATCATCCCACAAATCACACTTACCATAACGAAATCGTCTGTTATACCCCGTATTTCCAGAGTATGTACGTAAGGACGTACGTAAAAAAATTTGAACTTTAAAGTGGCTTGGCCGATTATTTTTGTTCACAACACCCGATTAGAGTCGTTTTTCGACGAAACGTTTTACACAACTCGCGTAGGGTAAATTCCGGCTATGTCATTTCTAATTTTTGCGGATTTTTCCGAGAGACGAAACATTTTGGACCAACGGGAGGGTGACACTTGTCACCCTCAATGGACGGACGAAAAGGGGCAAGTTGGCACGTTTTTTGTGCATTGTTTTGGTCAAGGAGTTGGTAGGATATTTTGGGTAGATGGATAAGGTTGCACATGGCTTAATCTTGGCCTTACACTTGCCTTGCACTTGGCTTCATCTTGGCCATTGATTGGCCTTTGGTTAGCCTATAAATACCCCTCTAAGGCAAGAGTTATTCTTCATCCACACTTGTGAAATTCCAAGTAAAATACTCCCTCCCTCTTGTGAGCAAATCGTCCAACTCTCCCCCTCCCCTTTGAGAAAGGCCTTTTGGCCGAGAGCAACCCCCCCTAGCCTAGTTGTGCTAGTCGAAATACTACCCCCCCTTGGTAGAGAAATACCCTCCAAGTATTGTTATAATGCCCAAAATACTTTAGCCCTAATACCTTGTAGTATTTCCAAAGTACCCTCTATACGAAAAGCCCGGAAAATACTATTATACTTCCCGTCAGTCACAAAACCGAAACCACAGGAAAATCTCCGTAGTTAGTTGGAGTATTGTGTAGAAGTTGGTTAGAACTTCTAAGGGTGGTTTGGAGCGGGTTGGAGCGCACGGAGTTGGAGCTAAACCTTGCTCAGGAGCGACATCTGTACTTGGATAATTATGGGCTTATCGAGGTAATTATCTTGTCCCCCTATTGTAATTGGATATTACATGTTGTAGGAATATATAGTTGAAGTATACTATATATAGAACTGAACATAGCTTGTGGCAATGTCCTTGGACTTAAGCCTGAATTTAAAGATGAGAACTGAACTGTAATTACGTAGGACGGTATTACAGTAGACTTGTGTAGTTTGACGGGTAGGGAAGGGCTGCCCAATTTCCCGTAGGGTCTTGTATCTAGATTTATTCTACCGAGTAGTCTAGACTTTGATAGACTTGTATAACCTGTATAGGTTGAATGTTCTGCGAGTAGCATGTGCTACTTGAGAAGGTGGACCAGGCTAGCCGGGTTATAGCCGTGGAGCGATTTGCTTATAGTCGATAATCGTCGCGAGGTATGTGAACCTCTTCCTATCTCTTCTAGCATGATATGTGTATAACTATGTAGTACGGTAGACGTACGTGTGTTAATTGAGCGTGGTTGTGCGGCAATGTCTTTTGACTTAAGCCCGAATAATAATAATCTTGAAGTAGTTCAGAGAATTAAAAGCTGTTTTTAAAGAAGAGTAATACTTGGTTTTAAAAGCTTAAGAGTTATACTAGCTTTATGGGAAATTAGGTATAACGGCTTAAGAAAGATAAAACGAATGATTTAATTATTTTAGAAGTTAAGAGACTTGATCTTGTAAGATAAGAGACTTAACTTAATTGAATTATGTGAATTTTGTGTGAAACCTCATTCGTGAGTAATGAGTACTTGGTTTTTAAAAGGGTTAATGTTTCTTGATTTGAAATCGAATGTGTATCGACAAACCACATGCGTTAATAAAAGGAAATGTTTTGACTAATTAAGTATTATTAAAACCGGTGAAACCTCCATCTGCATAGGAGCTAAGATGAGACAAAATGATATTACATTTCCTAGATCACGGCTGCTTTAATCAGATTGATTATGAACAAGAATAACCTACTCACATATAAGGCATATGTTTCTCAGGTTGTTTTAAAAGAGGATTATATTATTACGTGGTTAGTAATATGAACGACGAAACCTTTCTAAAATAAGAAACGTGAACATTTGAAATTAGGCAATCTTGAACGTTTGGAAAATAATGTTGTTACTTGATTTTACAAAGGTAAGTGTTTTGGTTTACTTAAAAAGACAGTCACTCTTTTTGTACTACGGGTATTGTGTGACTTATGTGAAAGAAATGATTCTTGTAAAAGATTTAATGAATGAAGTACTTTGGGAATAGATACCCGAACTTGTTAGTAGAAAGTACCTTGTGTGAATAACTTGGTTGTATTGGTTTGTGATAGCCTTGTAATACTTTCTTGTTGATTTGATAAGTAAACATGTTAGGATGCTACGTGTGTTAGTATCTTGTGGTTGTTATGTAAGAGGGGTCATTCTTGCTGTGCTTACGTTGCTAAACGGTAAGTCCATTGTCCTGTTATTATATCACCTACCCTCGACTTATTATACCGAGGGCTTGCCACCCTTGATGCGGGTCTATACGGCCTATGCGGTCCTTGTGACTATGCGGAGCAGCGGTATGCTCCAGGATTGATCATTCCGGGTGTTTAGCCTGATGCGGGGGATTCCCTATGCGGTCTGTTGAGACTATGCGGTCTTTTGAGACTATGCGGGCTGCGGGAGCCTAGGCGGATACCTGGGGTTAAAGCGCCTCCGATCAGGTATACCTCATGCGGGTCTGTGTGTGACCTATGCGGAGCTGCGGTAAGTTCCAGGGATAGACGCGCACAGTGATACTGCGGGCGAGTGGCCAGCTTCGATCATGTGGTGCGGTCTAGAAAGACCTCGTGATATAGTTTATGGTATTTCTGGTACTGTGGGTCTTAGTAGTCGGCTATGCCTTCGTACTTACCCCGTACGGTTCTATTGTGATGACTTTGAGGGCGTGAGTCCCTGACTTGGCATGACTGCTTATTTATTGTGAACTGTAGTTTGGTTATCATACATGTCTCACCTTTATATAGACTACTATGATTTCATTTACGATATTTATTTTGATTTCACATACTTGGTACTGTTATCTTGACCTCGCCCGGGCTGCGTTCATGCCGCAGGTAAAGGTACACCAGTCGTTGATCCTCGCTCATAGGGTCACAGTTCATCGTTTGGGAAAGCTCCGTTTCTTCGGAGGCTTATCTTGGTATAGTCCCCTGTTGTTGTAGGTGCTTACATTCAGGTATGGCGAACCACTGTCCGTCGTTGTTGTCATATCATTCGTAGAGTGCAGTAATCTTGTTGTGGCAGGGTTTGTAAAAAGGATTAAACTGTTCATTTTTGAAAAAGTTTTTATATATACGCCGAAAGGCAACTTTTCTTCAGATAAACATGTGTCTTCTTTACAATGTATCATGTTATTGTTTTATGTTCCGCTGATTTTCTCTGATGTATGACTACTTGGGTGCCCGAGTAAGGCACCAGTCACGGGCCCCGGTTCGGATCGTGACATCGTCCCTCCTATTTCGAACCATCCGAGAATCGTAGTAAAATCCTCCAAATCATCCACACAGCCAGCTCTCCCTTACCATAACAAGAACAGTACGAGAATCAACCCAAAAATAGCCCACAAATCCTTAACAAAACCAGTACGAATCGTCCCCTCAAATCAAGTCCTAAACTTACCATAAATCGAAGCCTAACTAGGGACTATAAAGACCAACGTTTTGACATGCAATAAGGGAGGAATGATCGAGAATACTCATAGCATCGAGCCTAGAACCCCTCTTTTATTTTCAGTTTACTGTTATCTGTTCTGCAAACAGTTCTTTGCGAACTTTCCTTCGACGATTCTGGGAAACATTTGTCGTCGCCTCAGTTCGCTACCCGCAAAAGGTCCAGAAACCTACTCTCTTTTTACTATTTAGTTATTTAATCGGTATTGTGTGCAACAAGACGATTCCGCCCATACAAGACGTCATTTGCATTTCATCCATACAAGACGATTCCGCCCATACAAGGCGTCATTTGCATTTCGTCCATACAAGATGATAACGCCCATGCAAGGCGTCATTTGCATTTCGTCCATACAAGACGATAACGCCCATACAAGGCGTCATTTGCATTTTGTCCATACAAGACGATAACGCCCATACAAGGCGTCATTTGCATTTCGTCCATACAAGACGATAACGCCCATACAAGGCGTCATTTGCATTTTGTCCATACAAGACGATAATGCCCATACAAGGCGTCATTTGCATTTTGTCCATACAAGACGATAACGCCCATACAAGGCGTCATTTGCATTTCGTTCATACAAGACGATAACGCACATATAAGACGTCATTTGCATTTCGTCCATACAAGACGATAACGCCCATACAAGGCGTCATTTGCATTTCGTCCATACAAGACGATAACGCTCATACAAGGCGTCATTTGCATTTCGTCCATACAAGACGATAACGCCCATACAAGGCGTCATTTGCATTTCGTCCATACAAGACGATTCGCCCATACAAGGCGGCGGGCTAACGCGGACTCAAAATTTGTCCCAGTGTCGAGTTATGACGACACTGGGCTACCATGGTCAAAACACCAAGGCGGGCTAATGCGGACTCAAAATTTGTCCAAGTGTCGAGTTATGACGACACTGGGTATGTGGTGCTAAAAAAAATAAAAAAAAAAGAAAATAAAATAACTGGCTTGAACCTGAGGTGTACCGGTGTCGACTTATTATGCTGGGTTTTATGGTGATATGGAACGAGTGGACCGACGCTTGAGGCCGCTTCTACCATTTGTTGGGAAGGTTGGCCCCCCAACAAATTGCCCGATTATTTGTAGAGAAAATCCACGTTGTGCTCCATCTTTTGCAGTTCCTGTAGATTGAAGCTAAGATAGAAGCATTAGTGCATAACTGTCAAAACAAAACAATGTAAGAATGTGAATTTTGTGTTGTGGTTGTAGTCAAATCGTATATACTATATGGTGTGATTATACGTCGTCTTGTATAGGCGAGATGCAGATGACGCCTTGTGTGGGCGTTGTCGTCTTGTATGGATGAAATGCAGATGACGTCTTGTATGGGCGTTATCGTCTTGTGTGGACGAAATGCAAATGATGCCTTGTGTGGGCGTTATCGTCTTGTATGGACGAAATGCAAATGACGTCTTGTATGGGCGTTATCGTCTTGTATGGACGTTATCTTCTTCCATCGCCGCACCTGCCCTACCGAGATTCTCGCCTGAGAATCCGACGACCTTCCTTACCCATGCACACCCAGCCAGCAAACCTTCACTGTCGACACTCAAGAAATCGACACTCAAAAACCGTATCTCATAAAATCAGCAAGAATCTTACCATATTTCATCCCTTACAATCAAAAGCTTACCAAAAATGAATCCCATAATGTTACCAGAATCAAGCACGAATCAACCCATAAAATCGTCTAAAATCAGCTACCAAACTTAGAACCAAAATCGAGACTATAAATTAATCCTTTTATACATGTAATAGGCATCATCAGCTATGGTCCAGAACCTAGTACCTTTCTGAACCCAGAAAGATCCATTCGAACATCAAGAGCAATCGGGGGGGGAGGAAACCGAGCACCTTTCTGAATCCAGAAATAAGAGGAAAAACAGTGAAGAACGGCTGAACATCAGTAAGCAGAAAAGCAAAACTCCTGCTAGCATCAGTTAATAAGTATTCAATCTCGATAAGAATCCTCTAGCATCAGGAAAATCCCAATCGAATCAGGAAAAGTTTCATTCCCTCCATCGCATAAGAACAAACTTAGCTTGCAGGAGCCTTTATTCTACAGGAGCATAACACGTCCAGGCAACGACGTTTATCAGCAAAACGACGCCAAGTCCGAAAACGACGCCAGCAGCAATACGTCCAGGCAACGACGTTATCAGCACAACAAGTCCAAAAACGACGCCAACAGCAACATTCCAATACAACAGATTCGCTCACGAAGTCAAACTGCAACAAGTCTACATCAAATACATCTCGCAAAAACAACATCTTCTTTACTCAGGCTACATCATTTACACTTTAATTATTTCATCTAGTTTTGATTACGCATGAATTACGACACAACTCCACATATAGAGCAATTTTTATCTATACCTTAGGTGACGCCTTGTATGGGCGGAATCGTCTTGTATGGACGAAATGCAAATGACGCCTTGTATGGGCGTTATCGTCTTGTATGGATGAAATGCAAATGATGCCTTGTATGGGCGTTATCGTCTTGTATGGACGAAGTGCAAATGACGCCTTGTATGGGCGTTATCGTCTTGTATGGATGAAATGCAAAAGACGGGTGAACGTCTTGTATGGACGAAATGCAAATGACGCCTTGTATGGGCGTTATCGTCTTATATGGACGAAATGCAAATGACGCCTTGTATGGGCGTTATTCTAGGTCTGAAGTCGCCATGGATCTGTAACACCCCATTTTAACCGGAGTCGAAAACGGGAGTACTACGTATGGTTGATTCCTAGATGTATTTAAAGGAGTCGCCACCTAATTATTTAAGTGAATTAGGACACTTGATTTATTGCAATAAAAATACTGCAATTAATCTCCATTTAATTGTCTGCGAAAGCTATGTGAGATTCTAGGTAAGGGTTCTTTATTATCCTAAAGGGAAGGGGGTCAGGCATCCTATAGAATCCGCTAACTTGCGGTTATCCGTTCAAACCTAGGTTAATTATATATTGGCTTTTATTCTACCTATTCTAAGCATTTTTACATAATTTACAATTAAAATAAAATGCAGTACAAAAGTAAAACTAAAATTAAATGCGACATGAGACAAGAATCCGAGACATCTTTAACCCCTTTTTAGGTTTTCTGCACAAGATGATCTTCGGGTACCTGCATAGACACTCAGTAAAAGTGTTAGTAATAAAATAAATAATTTTTAAAGTAATAGCAATAATTAATAAATAAAGCCAAAATAAATCCGTCTTTGTACAGGGAAGGCCTTGGAAATCAGACGAAGATTCCTTCATCGGCCAATATTGCTAGAAAACAATAAAATAGATAAAACCTTCGGATTCGCGCCAAAACAGTAATAGTTTTAAACACGGAGGGCTCAGATATAAAAAATATAAAGTGGGACAGCCTAAACAAGTGTGACTGCGAGAATTCTCCCTGCCAGCGCATGTTGGTTATCCGGTGTAAGTGGAAGAAATCATCATTGCCCAGAAAGCTTCATTTATTTTATTTTCCGTCTTTGCAACTGTGGAGGCCTCAAAAATCGACGGATAACTTTTTCATTGGCCAGAACAAGTGTAGTATCTTGTTCAAATCAGTAAAATACCAACAGTGTAGTATTTGTTCTAAATCAGTAAAGCAGCAAAAATATATGTTCCAGATCAGTTTAATAACATAGCAAAAGGGAAAAAATCGCCCAAAATCAACATGGAACAACAAAACCGTCGCAACGCAACAAATAGCAGCAGCCATGATAATTCAACAAAAGATGGTCCAGAACCCAGTGGCAACAACAACGGGTTCGCCGGAATAATCCCAACAATGCAGAATCAACCCAACAAAAATCAGAAGCATTGACAACAACATAGAAACAATAATGGTCCAGAAACCAGTGGAGACAAGCAGCGAGTTCGCCGAAAAGCCAGAGGCTCACCGGAGTTTAAAAACTCCGGCAAAATACAAGAAATCATTCCAAATCAAAACAACAAACAGGAACAGTAACCAACGACCGCCGGAGTTCCTCAAACTCCGGCGAGATTCAATAATAAAGGAAATCAGTCCAAATAAGAAATATGCCGATAAATCTAAAAATGGAACCAAACCCAAGCAGCGATGGTGGCGGCGTCACTTCCACGGCGAACACCGGAGCGACGCCGCCTGACGAACGCTGGGACAGTGACGGGCAGTGGTGGGGTGTGATGGCGACTGTTGTGGAGGGCGTTCGCCGGTGATGGACGGTGGTTCAGGGAGAGGGCGACGGCGACGGGAAGGCAGGGAAGAGGAGTATGGCTGGAAAAGGGTTTGAGGATGTTGCTAGGGGGTTCGCCGGAGCACCGAGCTCCGGCGGTAGGCGACGGGAATGGGGAAAGAGGGTGAGGGCAGCGGGCTGCTGAAGTAGGGTCAGGGGAGAGTGAAGGTGAGAAAGAGAGAGATGTGCGGCTAGGTTAGTAGTAGGGGGGCTGATGGGTTCTTTTTAGGGAGATGGGTGTGCGGCTGGGTAGAGAAATGGTAGGTAGAAATAGGGTTCAGATGGTGGGCTGCGTGAATGAGAAGGTTGCGGCTGAAGGGTCAAGTAGGGAATGAGGGGTAAGGTTTTATTTATAGGGGGTATTTAGGTTTAGGGTTTTGGGTATTGGGCTTTGGGTATTGGGTATTGAATATTGGAGGGAAAAGATGAAAGGTGTATTGGGCCTCAGTTTGGGCTTCGGTTTTTTGGCGGATTGGACTGGTTTGGCAAAAAATGCAAAATGGATTAATTATTTAAAAGAAAATTATTTAAAGATACAAAATTATTAAAATGCAAATGCCGATGCAATAATAATAAAAATACAATATTTAGCAAATATTTAATGTCTGATTAAAAGTAAAGACGGGATGTCAGTTAATTATTTAAAGAGATGCAAAATTAGTAAAACAAAATGATCGTGCAACAATAATAACATAATATTTAAAAATGTTTAATACCTAATTAAAGTAAAAACATGATGTCAATTTACAAAAATAAAACAACATAGAATGTTAGGTAAAAAATATACAAAAATGTCAAAAATGGTGATAAAATGTGGTGTCCTAAAATGCTTAAAATTGCAAGAAATGACTAAAAGATGGGTCAAAATTGGGTGTCAACAGTTTTCCCTCTTTGACCGAAGACGATGAAAGAGTGTTCGGACAAAGACGTTGACTTGTAGCCAATTTTGTTCCCATCGTCAGAATTAAAACAAGGATCAAGAAAAGAATGGGCAAAAGCCGACACTGGGTCGTTGTGATGCCAAGATAAAAGGCAAAGCTGATGCAGATTTAAAATTTGTCCCAGTGTCGAATTATGAGACACTGGGTTGCTGCAATGCTAGAAAATAAAAGCAGGCAGACGCACATTCAAAATTTATCCCAGTGTCGAAGTATGATTGACACTGGGTTACATGTGATGTAGTGCTGGAGAAGACATGGTGTTTGTAGATGTTGATGAAGTGATGTGATGATACGCCGTCTTGTATTGGCGAGATGCAGATGACGCCTTGTGTGGGCGTTGTCGTCTTGTATGGACGAAATGCAAATGACGCCTTGTATGGGCGTTGTCGTCTTGTATGGACGAAATGCAAATGACGCCTTGTATGGGCGTTGTCGTCTTGTATGGACGAAATGCAAATGACGTCTTGTATGGGCGTTCTCGTCTTGTATGGACGAAATGCAAATGACGCCTTATATGGGCGTTATCGTCTTGTATGGACGAAATGCAAATGACGCCTTGTATGGGCGCTGTCTTCTTGTATGGACGAGATGTAAATGATGCCTTGTATGGGCGTTGTCGTCTTGTGTGGACGAGATGCAAATGACGCCTTGTATGGGCGTTGTCGTCTTGTATGGACGAGATGCAAATGACGCCTTGTGTGGGCGTTATCGTCTTGTATGGACGAAATGCAAAAGACGCCCTGTATGGGCGTTATCGTCTTGTATGAACGAAATGCAAATGACGCCTTGTATGGGCGTTGTCGTCTTGTATGGACGAAATGCAAATGACGCCTTGTATGGGCGTTGTCGTCTTGTATGGACGAAATGCAAATGACGCCTTGTATGGCGTTGTCGTCTTGTATGGACGAAATGCAAATGACGCCTTGTATGGGCGTTGTCGTCTTGTATGGACGAAATGCAAATGACGCCTTGTGTGGGCGTTATCGTCTTGTATGGACGAAATGCAAATGACGCCTTGTATGGGCGTTGTCGTCTTGTATGGACGAAATGCAAATGACGCCTTGTATGGGCGTTGTCGTCTTGTATGGACGAGATGCAAATGACGCCTTGTATGGGCGTTGTCGTCTTGTGTGGACGAGATGCAAATGACGCCTTGTATGGGCGTTGTCGTCTTGTATGGACGAGATGCAAATGACGCCAGTATGGCGTTGTCGCTTGTATGGGCGAGATGCAAATGACGCCTTGTGTGGCGTTGTCGCTTTCATGGACGAGATGCAGATGACGCCTTGTATGGGCGTAGTCGTCTTGTATGGACGAGATGCAAATGACGCCTTGTATGGGCGTTATCGTCTTGTATGGACGAGATGCAAATGACGCCTTGTATGGGCGTTGTCGTCTTGTATGGACGAGATGCACATGACGCCTTGTATGGGCGTTGTCGTCTTGTATGGATGAAATGCAAATGACGCCTTGTATGGGCGTTGTCGTCTTGTATGGACGAAATGTAAATGACGCCTTGTATGGGCGTTGTCGTCTTGTATGGACGAAATGCAGATGACGCCTTGTATGGGCGTTATCGTCTTGTATGGACGAAATGCAAATGACGCTTTGTATGGGCGTTGTCGTCTTGTATAGACGAGATGCAAATGACGCCTTGTGTCACACCCCGAAATCCGGGCCCGTGACTGGTGCCTTACCCCGGGCACCCTAGTGATACAACATCAGAGAAAATCAGCGGAACATACAACATGAACATGAAATAAGAGATAATATAAATAAACCTAGCCAACAAGCGATTTGCCTTACTGCGTATACATAAAAAAAAACCGACAGTTATCCTTTTACAAACCACACTTGCCCAAAGGCTCTGCACCTCTAAGAGAGAATAACAACCTATGACGGACGGGGCGCCATACCACAGAATGTACAAGAACCTACAACTCGGAAACTACGAAGATAAGCCTCAGGAAGGCAGCTTCCCAAAGCTGAAACGTGATCCTACTGGCGGGGATCGGCGACGATGTACTTACTGCGGCATGAGCGGCCCCGAAGGAGGTCGATGCAGTACCAGTATGTGAAGCGTAAAATCAGTAAATGAAATCATAATGGCCTATAAAGCGGGAGGCGGTATGATAACCAAAATACAAGACGCAACATAAAGCGATCAGTCGGGGACTCACGCCTCAAAGTCACCACTCAAATATAACTATGGGTCGTACCACGACATCCATCATGTTCGCATCATGGCCACATGCCGAATCTTGCATCGGTGTAGACATGTCCATGATGCAACAATAATAACAAGGCGCATGGCCACGTACCGAGAATCGCGCCGGTGTAGACATGCCCGTGTAACCTCAACAACAATATCTTTGGGTGGTCAACCTGCGCGTATGGCCACGTGCCGGAATCTGCGACGGTGTAGACGCGTCCATGTAACAAGAATAACCATATATCGGGTAATCAACC
Organism: Przewalskia tangutica; assembly: GCA_029844215.1. Taxonomy (NCBI): domain Eukaryota; kingdom Viridiplantae; phylum Streptophyta; class Magnoliopsida; order Solanales; family Solanaceae; genus Przewalskia; species Przewalskia tangutica. Next base: position 19,147,180 of record CM056719.1, read on the forward strand.
CGCCGCACGCCACATGCCGAATCTGCGTCGGTGTGAATCGCCCATATAACGATAATAACCATATATCGGGTAATCAACCGTGGCGTAGCCACATGCCGGACATCTGCAGATTAGACATGTCCATGTAACCACAATAACAATACATCACACAACCAGGCTATCACAAGCAAGCTCAAGCAAAATACCATACTTATAGACTTTCATAAAAGATCCATTCTTTCTCGAAGTCACCGATATCAACACTTGCACAACAAATGATATCACAACAAGCATAAGCGAGTTACACAACAACAAGCATAGGCAAGTTATACACAACTCAAGGTACTTCCACTTTATATCAACGTCGGGTTTTAACCTAAAGTACTACGTCGTTAAGTCATTTTTAAAGAGATACATTCCTTTATAAAAGTCACCCGATACGTAGTATAAAACTAGAGTGATTCACATTATTAAGTAAACGAACACTTTCCTTTTAAAATCAAGTAACAACATTCTTTTCCTAAGTTCCGGTTTGCCTACTTTCAATTATTCAAGCCTCTTACTTTAGAAAGGTTTCATAGTTCATAGTTTTAATCCCTTAAAACATACGCCTATGAGAGTAGTTTATTACGATTTATAACATTCTTACTATAGCGACCATGATCTAGAAAATGTAATATCATTTTGTCTCATCTTAGTTTCTATGCGGATGGAGGTTCCTCTTGGTTTTAATAATACAATTATTAGTCAATACATTTTCCTTTATTAACGCTGCGGTGGTTTGTCGATACACATCCCGATTTCCAAATCGGTAACATTCTTAAGCCGTTATACCTAACTTCCCATAAAGCTAGTATAACTCTTAAGTTTCTCAAAACCAAGTACTACTCTTTCTTTCAAAAGCGATTTACAAATCTTTTGAAATACTTCAACTTTTTCAAGCCAGTTATAATCAAATCAGTTATCTTTCGAAAAACCACAACCCATTTTCTTACCTACATAAAGCTGTTATAACCAACTTCCCATATAGCCGTTATAAAAATTTATTTTTTAAAACAATCAAACACGATTAACACGTATGCGTCTACCGTCTACATAGTTCACACATATCATGCTAGAAGAGATAGGAAGAGGTTCACATACCTCGCGACGATTATCGACAATAAGCAAAATACTCCAGTACTACAACCTTGCACTGCTTTCCACTCCTCGAGTAGAATACGCTACTCTTAGTACTTTCACCTATAAAGGTCACAAACGTCTATTAACCCCAAAACACAAGTTTCTATCTTTCTACGAGAAAATTCGTGACACCTCCCACAACAGCGTAAATCTCCTCCTTTATCGAGTGGCTACCAAGCCAACCGGAAGTCTTACACGCCTAACCTGACGTGTACAACTCTACTCGATAATACTACACAAGTCTCTGCAATACCCTATGTAAATACGATTCGCTTCTTTTCTTTATTCTTGGGCTTAAGTCAAAAGACATTGCGAATACTAAGTATAGTTCTATATATCTTATAATTCAAATATATATTCAACAAACATGTAATTTCCAATTACAATATAGGGCCAACAAAATTAACTCTAAGAGCACATAATAATCAAAGCTAAATGTCGATCCTTAGCAACGTTAGCTCCAACTCCGGGTGCTCCATCCCGCTCAAACAACCCTTAGAAGTTCTAACCAACTTCTACTCAAATCCTTCAACTAACAATGAAGTTTTCCTTAGGGTTTCGGTTTGAGACTAAAAGGACAAAAGGTAGTATTTCCTGACTCTAAGATTAGAGGTAACTTTGGAATAATACAAGGTATAATGATTAGGTATTTGGGCATTATAACAATACTTGGAGGAGTATTTCAATACCACAAAGGGGTGTATTATACGAAACAACTAGGCTAGGGGTACCCACGGCTAGACCTCACAAGGGGAGGGAGACCTCACGGCGAGGCCACTTTCAAGGGGAGGAGCTCTTGGGCGAGAGTCAACAAGAGGAGGGAGGATTCAAGACTTGGAAACATTTGTGGATGAATGAAGTCTTCACAAAGGGGGGGTATTTATAGCAAACCCAAATGCCAACCAATGGCCAAGATCAAGCCATGTGCAAGGCAAGTGTAAGGCCTTGATCAAGCCAAGTGCACCCTAACCCCTACTCCACAAAACATGGCACAAGACAAGCCACAAAACAAGGCCAAAACAAGGCACAAAACAAGGAACCAATAGGGCCAAAAACGTGAGCCACAATATCAATCCAATTCGTGAACCAATCGTCCACTTGGACGCCCACAAGCTTCCAATGTGAGGGTGACACATGTCACCCTCCGGTTGGTCAAAAATTTTTCGTCTCTCGTAAAAATCCGCAAAAATTAAAAAGGACATAGCCGTATTTTTCCCTACGAAAGCTGTGGAAACGTTTCGTCGGAAAACGACTCTAGTCGGCACTTGTGCCCAAATTTCGAACCAAAGCCTAACTTAAGGCTCAAATTAACATACGTACGCCCTCACGTACATACTCTGGAAATACGGGGTATAACATTCTCCCCTCCTTAGAAACATTCGTCCCGAATGTTCCTTCTAGGTCTCAAGACAAACATGCGCCAAATACTTAAATCCAGGCTAACTAGGAATCACCTCGACGATGCAAAACAATACAAATTCTCACTCATGGTCCAAGGAACACGTCCTCGCATCTTCACTTCACAAAGAAAGCGATCACACACGTCCACTTCTCCCTATCTCGTTGTACCCTTCTCGAACACTCGAACTCTTACTAGTATCCGTACCACATTTCCGTCAATGTACGCTTCCAACCTCGAGTCACTACCTCCAAACTTGGTCAACTTACTAACCTCGATTCTTCCTTAAGGCCATTCCCGGCCTTCACGATCCGCTTCTGGTCGAACATATCCACGAACTCATACGATGGTCATCTAATCTTGGGCCTAGCACCCTCGTGACCCTGCCACCTGGCGGGACCACCCAGAGTGACCCACCTCGAACAGCGGCGGGTTGGCGCAACATGGCTGACCCGACCAGTCGCGCCAACTCTTTCTCCTCGACACAGAACAATCTTGCTAAACACATCATGAAAGCTACCACTCTGTAATGGCGGAGGTACAAAACTAGTATGCTGCTGAGGCGGTCCGCCTCGAAGGTCGCCAAAATATCCGGCCGTCTTGGCCTTCTTCTGCTGAAAGAGGTCCACCCGACGATCTCTGCGCTCCTCGCACCCAGTCGTGAGCACGAATGCGGGCAATGTCCGTACGGTGAAGAAACACCCGCACAAGACTTCGGCCATATAATCATCTAGCGGTGGCGTAGCGATGCACCTATCTTCCATATCTGCAACTAGGCGAGGACATATCGAGCCAAAGAATCGAACTCGACATTGTACTCACGACGGTCGCCTCTCTGTCTCGAGAACAAAAATCATCGGCGTGCCCTCCTCATCTTCGGAGGCAAGAAGTGCGTGAGGAAAGCCCCCGAAAACTCATTCCATACTGCTGGAGGTGCATGCTCTCCCCGGGAAAGCTCCCACGAATCAAACCAATCGATCGCGGTATCACGCGCGGATGCGAACAAAGGTCCGCACTCGGTCTCGAAGCCTTGATCACCGCGCGTGATCCGTTGTAGCCGACGGATGAACTCCTGCGGATCATCCTCGTGCCTCGACAGTAAAACTCGCGGGCTACAACTCGTAAAATCTCGTAGCCTCAAACTATTCGCTCTGGGTGCACGCAGTGTTGCTGGAACTGATCGCCGCGTCCGGCTGTCTCATATCGGCCACGACCACGGCCAATAATCGCCATCTCGCGTGACCCATCTCCCCTGCTCCAGACTGTGGGACAGGAGGCTCAGGTACTGTAGTCTCATCAGCCACGGCTGCGGCTCTAAACCCTGCTGGTGCTGGCGGCGTCACGAAACTCGCCGTCGGGAGCACTGTCTCAGGTACTGACCGGGCCTGCGCCCTCGGACTCCTCTGTATCTCACTAGCAGCTCCCTCGGCTGCCTTGCCCACCTGGGCCCGGGTTGCCTTGCGCGGAGGCATAACTGGTAAAAACGAGACACGTCAGAGGGGTCCAACTTATAACACAGCTCTAAGGCACGATCTCAGAATGAGAAAAATAGAAACCAATCCTAAATGTCCTATAGCCTCCTGATTATAGATGTGGTGCACAACACACCGATAATCAAGACTCTACTAGACACGGTCTGTAGACACTTTCCGAGGACTAACTGCTCTGATACCACTATGTCACACCCCGAAATCCGGGCGTGGTCGTGCCTTACCGGCACCTAGTGATACAACATCGAGAAAATCAGCGGAACATACTGACATGAACATGAAATAAGAGATAATATAAATAAACCGCCAACCAAAGCGGTTGCCTTCTGCGTATACATAAAAAAACCCGACAGTTATCCTTTTACAAACCCGCCACACTTGTGATTACTCTGCACCTCAGAGAGAATAACAACCTATGACGGACGGGGCCGCCATACCACAGATGTACAAGAACCTGACTCGGGGAAACCTACCAAAGATAAGCCTCAGAAGGCAGCTTCCCAACGAAACGTGATCCTGGCGGGGATCGACAACGATGTACTTCTACTGCGGCGTGAACGCAGCCCCGAAGGAGGTCGATCTGCAGTACAGTATGTGAATCGTAAAATCGTAAATGAAATCATAATGGCCTATAAAGAAGGAGACAGGTATGATAACCAAAATACGATCGCAACATAAAAGCGATCGGTCGGGGACTCACGCCTCAAAGTCACCACTCAAATATAACTATGGGTCGTGCCACGACATCCATCATGTTCGCGTCATGGCCACGTGCCCGAATCTGCGTCGGTGTAGACATGTCCATGATGCAACAATAATAACAAGGCGCGTGGCCACGTACCCGAATCTTGCATCGGTGTAGACATGCCCATGTAACCTCAACAACAATATCGGGTGGTCAACCTGCCAGATGGCCACATGCCGGAATCTGCGTCGGTGTGAACGCGTCCATGTAACGATAATAACCATATATCGGGTAATCAACGGCGCGTAACATGCCCGGAATCTGCGTCGGTGTGAACACGCCCATGTAACAAGAATAACCATATATCGGGTAATCAACGGCGCGTAGCCACATGCCCGGACATCTGCATCGGTGTAGACATGTCCATGTAACCACAATAACAATACATCACACAACCAGGCTATCACAAGCAAGCTCAAGCAAAATACCATACTTATAGACTTTCATAAAAAGATCCATTCTTTCTCGAAGTCACGATATCAACACTTGCACAACAAATGATATCACAACAAGCATAGGCGAGTTACACAACAACAAGCATAGGCAAGTTATACACAACTCAAGGTACTTCCACTTTATATCAACGTCGGGTTTTAACCTAAAGTACTACGTGCGTTAAGTCCTTTTAAAGAGATACATTCCTTTATAAAAGTCACCCGATACCGTAGTATAAAACTAGAGTGATTCACATTATTAAGTAAACCAGAACACTTTCCTTTTAAAATCAAGTAACAACATTCTTTTCCTAAGTTCCAGTTTGCCTACTTTCAATTATTCAAGCCTCTTACTTTAGAAAGGTTTCATAGTTCATAGTTTTAATCCCTTAAAACATACGCCTAACATGAGAGTAGTTTATTACGATTTATAACATTCTTACTATAGCGACCATGATCTAGAAAATGTAATATCATTTTGTCTCATCTTAGTTTCTATGCAGATGGAGGTTCCTACTGGTTTTAATAATAAAATTATTAGTCAATACATTTTCCTTTATTAACGCTGCAGTGGTTTGTCGATACACATCCTGATTTCCGAAATCAGTAACACATTCTTAAGCCGTTATACCTAACTTCCCATAAAGCTAGTATAACTCTTAAGTTTCTCAAAACCAAGTACTACTCTTTCTTTCAAAAGCGATTTACAAATCTTTTGAAATACTTCAACTTTTTCAAGCGATTATAATCAAATCGCTTATCTTTCAAAAACCACAACCCATTTCTTACCTACATAAAGTCGTTATAACCAACTTCCCATAAAGCCGTTATAACACTTTATGTTTTAAAACAATCAAACACGATTAACACGTATGCGTCACCGTACTACATAGTTCACACATATCATGCTAGAAGAGATAGGAAGAGGTTCACATACCTCGCGACGATTATCGACAATAAGCAAAATGCTCCAAGTACTACAACCTTGCTGGCCCTTTCCACTCCTCGAGTAGAATACGCTACTCTTAGTATTTTCACCTATAAAGGTCACAAACGTCTATTAACCCCAAAACACAAGTTTCTATCTTTCTGAGAAAATTCGTGACACCTCCCCACATGACAGCGTAAATCTCCTCCTTTATCGAGGCCGCTACCAAGCCAACGGGTCTTACACGTCTAACCGGACGTGTACAACTCTACTCGATGTACTACACAAGTCTGCGCAATACAAATCCTATGTAAATCTGATTCGATTCTTTTCTTTATTCTTCAGCTTAAGTCAAAAGACATTGCGAATACTAAGTATAGTTCTATATATAGTATACTTCAACTATATATTCAACAAACATGTAATTTCCAATTACAATAGAGGACAAGATAATTACCTCGATGAGCCCATAATTATCCAAGTTAAATGTCGATCCTTAGCAACGTTAGCTCCAACTCCGGGTGCTCCATCCCGCTCAAACAACCCTTAGAAGTTCTAACCAACTTCTACTCAAATCCTTCAACTAACAATGAAGATTTCCTTAGGGTTTCGGTTTGAGACTAAAAGGACAAAGGTAGTATTTCCTGACTCTACGCATAGAGGTAACTTTGGAATACTACAAGGTATAAGGCTAAGGTATTTGGGCATTATAACAATACTTGGAGGAGTATTTCAATACCACAAAGGGTGTATTATACGAAACAACTAGGCTAGGGGTACCCACGGCTAGCCCTCACACGGGGGTGGGGGAGACCTCCCGGCCAAAGGCCACTTTCAAGGGAGAGGAGCTCTTGGGCGAGAGTCAACAAGAGGAGGAGGGATTCAAGCCTTGGAAACATTTCTGGATGAATGAAGTCTTCACACCGGGGGGGGGATTTATAGCAAACCCAAATGCCAACCAATGGCCAAGATCAAGCCATGTGCAAGGCAAGTGTAAGGCCTTGATCAAGCCAAGTGCACCCTAACCCCTATTCCACAAAACATGGCACAAGACAAGCCACAAAACAAGGCCAAAACAAGGCACAAAACAAGGAACCAATAGGGCCAAAAACGTGAGCCACAATATCAATCCAATTCGTGAACCAATCGTCCACTTGGACGCCCAAACTTCAATGTGAGGTGACACATGTCACCCTCCCGTTGGTCCAAAATGTTTCGTCTCTCGGAAAAATCCGCAAAAATTAAAAAGGACATAGCCGGAATTTTCCCTACGAAAGCTGTGGAAACGTTTCGTCGGAAAACGACTCTAGTCGGCACTTGTGCCCAAATTTCGAACCAAAGCCTAACTTAAGGCTCAAATTAACATACGTACGCCCTCACGTACATACTCTAGAAATACGGGGTATAACACCTTGTATGGGCGTTGTCGTCTTGTATGGGCGTTGTCGTCTTGTATGGACGAGATGCAAATGACGCCTTGTATGGGCGTTATCGTCTTGTATGGACGAGATGCAAATAACGCCTTGTATGGGCGTTGTCGTCTTGTATGGACGAGATGCAGATGACGCCTTGTATGGGCGTTGTCGTCTTGTATGGACGAGATGCAAATGACGCCTTGTATGGGCGTTGTCGTCTTGTATGGACGAGATGCAGAAGACGCCTTGTATGGGCGTTGTCGTCTTGTATGGATGAAATGCAGATGACGCCTTGTATGGGCGTTGTCGTCTTGTATGGACGAGATGCAGATGACGCCTTGTATGGGCGTTGTCGTCTTGTATGGACTAGATGAAGATGACGCCTTGTATGGGCGTTGTCGTCTTGTATAGACGAGATGCAAATGACGCCTTGTATGGGCGTTGTCGTCTTGTATGGACGAGATGCAAATGATGCCTTGTATGGGTGTTGTCGTCTTGTATGGACGAGATGCAGATGACGCCTTGTATGGGCGTTGTCGTCTTGTATGAACGAGATGCAAATGACGCCTTGTATGGGCATTGTCGTCTTGTATAGACGAGATGCAAATGACGCCTTGTATGGGCGTTGTCGTCTTTTATGGACGAAATGCAGATGACGCCTTGTATAGGCGTTGTCGTCTTGTATGGAAGAGATGCAAATGATGCCTTGTATGGGCGTTGTCGTCTTGTATGGACGAGATGCAGATGACGCCTTGTATGGGCGTTGTCGTCTTGTATGGACGAAATGCAGATGACGCCTTGTATGGGCGTTGTCGTCTTGTATGGACGAAATGCAGATGACGCCTTGTATGGGAGTTTTCGTCTTGTATGGACGAAATGCAGATGACGCCTTGTATGGGCGTTGTCGCTTGTATGGGCGAGATGCAAATGACGCCTTGTATGGCGTTGTCGCTTGTATGTACGAGATGCAAATAGCGCCTTGTTCGGGCGTTATCGTCAGTATGGGCGAAATGCAAATGACGCCTTGTGTGGCGTTGTCGCTGTATGGACGAGATGCAAATGACGCCTTGTATGGCGTTGTCGTCTCGTATGGACGAATGCCCGACGTCTTGTATGGGCATTGTCGTCTTGTATGGACGAAATGCAGATGACGCCTTGTATGAGCGTTGTCGTCTTGTATGGACGAAATGCAAATGACGCCTTGTATGGACGAAATGCAAATGACGCCTTGTATGGGCGTTGTCGTCTTGTATGGACGAGATGCAAATGACGCCTTGTATGGGCGTTATCGTCTTGTATGGGCGTTATCGTCTTGTATGGACGAAATGCAAATGACGCCTTGTATGGGCGGAATCGTCTTGTATGGACGAAATGCAAATGACGCCTTGTATGGGCGTTATCGTCTTGTATGGACAAAATGCAAATGACGCCTTGTATGGGCGTTATCGTCTTGTATGGACGAAATGCAAATGCCGCCTTGTATGGGCGTTGTCATCTTGTTTGGACGAGATGCAAATGACGCCTTGTATGGGCGTTGTCGTCTGGTATGGACGAGATGGAAATGACGCCATGTATGGACGTTGTCGTCTTGTATGGACGAAATGCAAATGACGCCTTGTATGGGCGTTGTCGTCTTGTATGGACGAGATGCAAATGACGCCTTGTATGGGCGTTGTCGTCTTGTATGGACGAAATGCAAATGACGCCTTGTATGGGCGTTATCGTCTTGTATGGAAGAGATGCAAATGACGCCTTGTATGGGTGTTGTCATCTTGTATGGACGAGATGCAAATGACGCCTTGTATGAGCGTTGTCGTCTTGTATGGACGAAATGCAGATGACGCCTTGTATGGGCGTTGTCGTCTTGTATGGACGATATGCAAATGACGCCTTTTATGGGCGTTGTCGTCTTGTATGGACGAGATGCAAATGTTCGTCGTTGTATAGACGAAGCATGAATGAAGCCGTTGCATAGGCTTACAATGAAATTGTGTCATTTTATGGACGTACCTGCCTTGTGACTCGCCTGGGTTGAGATAACGTCATTGTATAGACGTTGTGCGTTTGTAACCCGCATGGGCTTATTGTTGTGCTCCCGCCTTTGCTGATATGAAGATCCTGTAAAATGTGATGGCGGTTGTATTGATGTGATCGCAAATCTTTGAGATTTCGTCCTGCGGGCGTGTTGAATGTTGTGTGCTTGCTGATTGCTTTTGGAATCCTTATTATGATCTCTTCATGGTGCATTTCCCAAAATTGTCCCAGTTTTCGTTATGCGGGACACATGGGCAAGATTTAACTCTGGCGGAAATTGCTCATATCTCTTTTCAGAATAATCAACGCATTCCGTCGCACACGAGTCAATGGAAGATTTCTAATGGTGTGACCGAAGCCGATTTAGGCCGCCTACGTATCCCGCTGAGGGAATCAGGTCAAGATGTAGTTCGTGATGCAAAAATGACTGTACAATTTTCAAAAATGAGACCGAAATCAATGTGGTCGCCTACGTATCCCGCTGAGGGAATCAGGTCAAGACGTAGTTCGTGATGCAAAAAAATGATTGTACAATTTTCAAAAATGAGACCGAAGCCAATGTGGCCGCCTACGTATCCCGCTGAGGGAATCAGGTCAAAACGTAGTTCGTGATGCAAAAAATGATTTTTATGGGTTTTTCAAACAATGTGGACCGAAGCCAATGTGGCCGCCTACGTATCCTGTCGAGGGAATCAGGTCAAGACGTAGTTCATGATGCAAAAAATAATAAAATTTTATATATGCTTTTTTTTTTTTGAAAGGTAGAAAGACAGCATCATGTTCTAACTTCAGTTGATACCAACAATTAGCATTGTGCTTAGAAATTCCATTATTCACTTCCAGTCTAACCAAGACTGACTTCTGGGCAATTCCTATAGTTTCAAATGGTACCTCAGACACCTAAGTATCGACACACTTGCTCGCAGCCAAGGCTTAGAACTACACGTAATCTCACGTTTCAAATGCCCTCACTGAAAGAAAGTCCCATTTCTCACATATATTCCAGTATTTTGAATTTTGGGACGTTTAGAGAAGTACGCTCACACTCAAAAGGATGTTCAATGCATGAAATTGTGATACCATATGCTTGGCCGTCATGTAAGTATCCACTAATGTGAGAACCCTCAGTATAAGATCATGTAGGGCTTGTCACGGGCTTGTAATGTAGGTTTGGGGAAAGGGATGGATATCATTTGGGTAAAAAGTGACTAATCCTTCCTCGAGCGTTGGACTACGTCCGTGTTTGATATTTGTGTGCTTTAATGCTGATCTGCTTTCTTCTTTTTCTCCTTTTTTTTGTCCCAGTTTTTCTGTACTGACTTCCTTTTGAATCTTTTGTTTGGAGCCCGCTTTTTCCAAAGTTATTCTCTCATTTCATTCATTTTTTGTTTATAATGCTGAGGCTTTTGATTTCTTCTTTTGTGAAGTCGTCATTTGTGTTTTCTTTTCCCTTTTGGGACCTTGACAACTTTTGTCTTTGCAAACCTCGACGCAGAATTTCGTCACCACTTGCACATTTCCAAAGCGCTTAAGGAGGTCGGGCCAAGAGAGGGTTAGTGCGTACGCACTCAGAAAGGGTATAGGTGTGATATGCGGTTGTCAAAAGAATAGTCTTTAGGCTCAAAAGGGGTGTACTACGGATAATGTTATTTGGTAGGCTGAAAAGGCTCAAACGGGTCAAAGAAAGCCTACGATCATTTCCTACACCAAACGTTACTCAGGATTTCGCCTCAACAAACATTCGGGCCAAGTTCTAGATCACAATGCAATGCAATTGAACTTATTCTAAAACTCACCACACAATGCACATGAAACGATGAGGTTGGTTTCGTTATTATCTTAGAAGCATGCAAAAATGTCCTTACAGGTGTGCGTGAGAGGTACCAAACGAATCTATGGTTTACCACGAAGTCCACCCATACTGATTATTACTCGTTCTTTCCTATGCACACTCCTAACTGTGTTGGTATCAACCAAGTCAAACAATGATACTTAAAAGAGCTTTCTTTTTTTTTCTTTTTTTTTTAATAAACTATTTTTGTATATTTTTGAATAAATGGTACCGAACCCGAGTAGGGCTTCCTACGTATCTCATCTTTGACGAGAATCAGGTGTGCGTAGTTCGTTCAGATATGTTATAAAACGTATGATTTAAAAAGAATTTATTCATGAAAGAAATGCAAAAATAAAAGATGTACAGAACAAATGATTGTTCACTATAAGACTAATGCAAAGTACTAGGAATGTAATGAAAAAAAAAATGAATGGTTGTGATAGAATGAATGAGATGCATGAATGAATGTGATAGAGTGATTGAAATGCAATAATGAATGTCCATGATTGGATAAATGCAATGAATATGTTTTTTTTTTCTTTTTTTTTGTGGTGGTGTCGAACCCTAGATAGGTTGCCTACGTATCACACCGTATGGTGAGAATCAGACACGCGTAGTTCGGAATGATTATGTTGTAACAAGAATTATGTAATCAGTACTAGACATATCAATTGAACTTGCAAATATGTATAAAAAATGCAAAATATAAGACCCAGAGCGATGCTTCGTTGAATCTGGTATAAACTGACTTCTTTCCGTCAACATAACTCAACTCATTCTTGGGATGATTTTTTTTTTTTTTTGTTGTCCGCCCTCGACTATTTGCGAGGACGGCCTTCCTGCAAAAATATGACAAATGAGTGAGAGTAAGCAAGCCACAAAAATAGTAAAATGTAAGGGCGTGACGATATAGTCAAAGACTCCCCTGATTGGTTTGACCGGACTGGTGGTTGATGTTTCACAAAATCCAAATCGTGTTGTTCAAGAGAGATTTACGCCGTAGAAGTCCTGATTGCAATGTGACAACAAAAGTACAAAAATGCAAATGCTAATGGCCGGAATTATAAGCATGATATGTACAGGGGTTAAAAGGGTAATTATTGCATTAAATAATATGTACAGAATTGCTAGCGACAACAATAGTAAACAAAAGCATGCAAATCAAGCGTGCCTAATATGCATGGGACCTCTCTTATGCCAGAGGTCGGCCTAAACGCCAAATATGCGAGATTATGATAAATAGGTCCAAGCCATTAAACTGCAATGTTTTGCTGGAAATGGCGACCAAATGACGGTGCACTTTCCCCAATTTCGGTGTATCATGACCAGGCTTGGATCCGTCCATCATTGTCACGCTACACATATTATGCTAAAGGGTCGTTAGGTTATGAAACCCGTCGACACGTTTGGTGAATTTCTAATTGTGGCGTTAATACCAAGGATTAACCCACCTAAAATTTATGCATGCATGACTTAATATTAAAAGGGTGGTATAGCTCTATCCTAAGTTTCTAAGATTTGGCTTACTAGGCCTTGAGTTCCGGCGGACAACTCGAGTGAGAAGGCTACGCGGCCACCGGTTGGACCGGACACTCCGCGCAAAAATGTCAACTCTCTTAAATTTGGGTTTTGAAGAAAGAATTTTGCTGATGCACCAAGCGCACCTCGCGTGTAGTGTGTGGCAATGTGAATTTTCCAGAGTGGAAGAAATATGAGCGGAATGCCAGTTTAAAGAAAGCAGTAAAAGCAAATAGCAATTAAAACAGTTAAGCATACAATATTAAAGCAAACAATTTTAAGGCATTTAAAAATAAAAATAAAGCCAAGCAATAATAAACCTAGGTTTGCTATGGTCAAGAACCTGATTATCCCCAGTGGAGTCGCCATTCTGTCGCGCCCTTTTTCGACCGCGACTTTATTCTAGGTGGTGTAGACGGGTGAAGTTTGATGGTATGGGGAAGTATTTTGGCTAAAGTGATCATAGTGAGGGTTTTGGAACGTCGGACTTTGGTATGTTTGGGGTTGGTATGTTTGGGGTTGGTATGTCGGGGTTTGATTTGGTTTGTGTTGTTGCACTGTCATGATAGGGGCTGCTCCATCCCTTTTCTTCTTATTCATTCCTCCGATTGACTCTGATTGTATTACTTTGCTTGTTGCTTGCAAAGCAGCCAGGTTCGTGATCCTACCTGTTCTGATTCCCTCTTCCACAAAATCTCCCATCTTTACTACTTCAGAAAAATTACGCCCAATGACGCTGATCAACCTCTCATAGTACGTGGGGTCCTTTAGAGATTGTACAAATAGTGTTGTCATTTCGCTTTCTGCCATAGGCGGCTGGACCTTCGCTGCTTCAGACCTCCATCTCATCGCATATTCCCTAAAAGTCTCTGTCGATTTTGTTATACCCCGTAGTTCCTGGGTATGTATGCGAGGACGTACGTACGAGAATACGACAGAAAGATTGGAAAGGAAGAAAGAGGCGATTTTTTTTCCACGGAAAAGTTTCCGGTTTTTGTGAAGGAAAAAGGTTCGTTAATGGGAATTGGATTCCCAGATTTGGTATTCGGACTTCCTGGAATATTAGAGAATTATGGAATTTTATTTTCGAAAATGGTCACGTGGGGCCCACGGGAGAAATTTACGGTTTTGTGGGGCCCACTTTGTTTTCGAGATTTTGGCCATTATGGATATTTTCGGAAGATGTTTTATTTTGGGCCAATAGGAGGGTGACACGTGTCACCCCCGCCTAGGTGGCTTGGCCGAATGGCATTTGTGCACAACACCGGTTAGAGTCGTTTTTAAAGCGTGTTACATAACTGCGAAGGAAAATTCGGCTATGTCTTTTCTCATTTTGCGGATTTTTCCGAGAGGCGGAACATTTTGGACCAACGAGGCGGCGTGGCACCCTCTCATTGGTGGGCAAGGTGGCGACACGTGGGACCAATTGGGAGGTCAGTGGTAGATATTTTGGTAGATATTTGTGAGGGTTTTAAGGAGTAGGGACTAGGGGCACTTGGGCATATCTTGGCCTACACTTGTGTAGCACTTGGCTCAATCTTGGCCATTGGTTGGCCTTGGCTTGTCTTATAAATACCCTCTCCCTTTGATGAATTCTTCATCCTTTCCTAAATGTTTCTAAGTGTAAAATCCTCTCCCCTCATGGTAGAGCACCCCCTCTGGGGTGCTAGCGAGTAGTGCCCCTCCAGAGTTGCTAAGTAGTAGGGTACCCACTGCCTAGGTTGTTTTCGATAATACCCTTGTTGTGGTATAGAAATACTCTCCTAGTATTGTTATAATGTCCAAATACCTTCGCCCAAATACCTTGTAGTATTCCCAAGGTTACACTTATACAAAAGCCAGAAAATACTATTATACTTCCGTCAATCCAAAACCGAAACCCTAGGAAAATCTCCATAGTCAGTTGGAGTATTGTGTAAGTTGGTTAGAACTTCTAAGGGTGGTTTAGAATGTTGGGCGCCGGAGTTCGAGCTAAAACTTTGCTAAGGATCGACATTAAACTCGGATAATTATGGGCTTATCGAGGTAACTATCTTGTCCCCCTTTTGTAATTGGATATTACATGTTGTAGGAAAATATAGTTAAAGTATACTATATATATAGAACTGAACGTGGTTAGTTGGCAATGTCTTTTGACTTAAGCACTGAATCCCAATCTGACGTATTCTGATGACTTGTGTAGTAGTACTGTGGAGTAGAATTGTACCCATTCGGGTTAGATGTATAACCCCACGGTTGGCTTGGTAGCCGGCCATTAGAGGAGATTTACTGTTGTTGCGGGGAGAAGTCTTTGCGAATTTTCTGTAGAATGTTCTACGATAAGATCTAAATGTTAATAAGCGCCTTGTGGCCTTATAGGTTGATGTACTACGTGTGGCGCGATCTACGTGGCTTAAGGGGTAGCCGACGTTTGGAAGTACTTGGAGCATTTTGCTATGAGTCGATACTCGTCGCGAGGTATGTGAACCTCTTCCTATCTCTTCTAGCATGATATGTGTGAACTATGTAGTACGGTAGACGTACATGTGCTAAATGTGTTTGGGTGGTTTAAAACATAAAGTGTTATAACGGCTTTATGGGAAGTTGGTTATAACAGCTTTATGTTAGTAAGAAAATACATGTGGTTTTTAAAAGGTAACTGATTTGAACTATAACTGGCTTGTTATATGATAAGAAAGAACTTGAAGTATTTCAAAAGATTTTTGAATCATTTTGAAAGGAGAAGTAATACTTGGTGTTTGAAAACTTAAGAGTTATACTAGCTTTATGGGAAGTTAGGTATAACGGCTTAAGAATGCTTTACTGATTTCGGAAATCAGAATGTGTATCGACAAACCACTGCAGCGTTAATAAAAGGAAATGTTTTGAATAATTAAGTATTATTAAAACCAGAGAAACTTCCATCCGCATGAAGCTAAGATGAGACAAAATGATATTTCCTAGATCATGGCTGCTGTAATAAGATTGTTATAAACAAGAATATCCTACTCACACATAAGGCTTATGTTTCTCAGATTGTTTAAAAGAGAATTATATTCTTAAATGAATAAGACTATGAACTACGAAACCTTTCTAAAATAAGAAACGTGAACATTTGAAATTAGGCAAACTTGGACGTTTGGAAAATAATGTTGTTACTTGATTTTACAAAGGTAAGAGTTTTGGTTTTCTTAAAAGGACAGTCACTCTATTTTATACTACGGGTATTGTGTGACTTATGTGAAAAAAAACAGATCTTTTTTTAGATTTTAATGTGTGAAGTACTTTGGGGATAGATACCCGAACTTGTTAGTAGAAAGTACCTTGTGTGAATAACTTGATTGTATTGGTTTGTGATAACCTTATAATACTTTCTTGTTGCTTTGATAAGTAAACGTGTTAGGATGCTACGTGTGTTAGTATCTTGTGATGTTTGTGTAAGGGGGTTTCCCTTGATTGTGCTTATTAACTATCAGTCGTTATGATAGTATTGTGGCATTCATCTCTTGAGATGATTAGGGGTTAAGCCCTCCGTCGGGGTAGACTCGGTGATGCAGGACCATGATTCGAGAATACCTCATGCGGGTCTGAGGGCCTATGCGGAGCTACGAGAGTTCGGTGTTAGTGTGCGTCCTTTATGGGCATGCGGTCGCGTGGCCATGCGGACTCGAAAGTCGGGGCGATGCCGGAGTAGCTACCCTCGATGCGGGAATACCTCATGCGGGCGATGAGATTGGCCTATGCGAGTCGCGGGAAGTTCGAGACTAGCGCGCATTAGATCTGCGGGCAAGTGGCGGCTTTGATCATGTGACGGTCAGACAAATCTTATGATACGCTTTATGACCTTGTTGGTACTTGTAGGTGTTAGTAGTCGGCTATGCCTTACCTGCATGCAGTTTTATTAGGACACAGTGGGACACCGTGTTCATATGTATTCCTTGGTGCTTGTATATCATAGGCTGGCGGTGAGGAAGGTATTCCACGCACGATTGATGTTGTGGGCGTGAGACCCATTGTTAAATTGAGTGATGACTTGAGGTGTGAGTCACGACTTGACATGGCTCGCTTATTTACGGTGAATCGTAGTTTGGTTATCATACATGTCTCCGCTTTGTATAGACTACTATGATTTCATTCTGATTTATTTTTAGTTTCACATACTGCACTGTTGTCTTGACCTCGGCCGAAAGCGTATAAAGAGGCCGGAGCCTACCACGAAACGCACCGAACCGTGGCTCTCCGTATGGCACGTCCCGAGAAGGTCAAACCTCGGGGATCGCAGCCGGTACCATTTGTTGGGTCGTTGGAGCAAGGCTCGCGACAAAGTGACAAAAGTAGTATTATTTGTGGTGATGTTAGAGGTGTTTCTCGTGGACTTGGATGTAGGTATTTTGCGTGGGTATTTACGTGGCGGTGTGGCGGATTGTTTCGTAAGTATAGTAGTGAAGACTATCTTCGCACGCGTTCGTTTGAGACTTAGAAGGAACATTCGGACGAATGTTTCTAAGGAAGAATGTTATACCGTAGTTCCCGGTATGTATGCGAGGGCGTGCGTGCGAGAATCTGACGAGAAAGATTGGAAAGGAAGAAAGAGGCGATTTTTTCCACGGAAAAGTTTCCGGTTTTGTGAAGGAAAAAGGTTCGTTAATGGGAATTGGATTCCCAGTTTGGTATTCGGACTTCTGGAATATTAGAGAATTATGGAATTTTATTTTGAAAATGGTCACGTGGGGCCCACGGAGAAATTCTGGTTTTGTGGGCCCACTTTGTTTTGAGATTTTGGCCATTATGGATATTTTCTAAGATGTTTTATTTTGGGCAATAGGAGGTGACACGTGTCACCCCGCTCAGTGGCTCGCCGAATGGCATTTGTGCACTGGCCTTTGGTTAGAGTCGTTTTTAAACGTGTTACATAACTGCGAAGGAAAATTCCGGCTATGTCTTTTCTCATTTTGCGGATTTTTCAGAGACGGAACATTTTGGACCAACGAGAGGCGGCACTTGGCACCCTCTCATTGGTGGGCAAGGTGGGCGACACGTGGGACAATTGGGAGGTCAGTGGTAGATATTTTGGTAGATATTTGTGAGGTTTTAAGGAGTAGGGACTAGGGGCACTTGGGCATATCTTGCCCTACACTTGTAGCACTTGGCTCAATCTTGGCCATTGGTTGGCCTTGGCTTGTGCTATAAATACCCTCTCCCTTTGATGAATTCTTCATCCTTTCCTAAATGTTTCTAAGTGTAAAATCCTCTCCCCCATGTGGTAGAGCACCCCCTCTGGGGTGCTAGCCGAGAGTAGTGCCCCACTCCTGAGTTGCTAGCAGTGGGTACCCACTGCCTAGGTTGTTTTCGTATAATACCCCTTGTTGTGGTATAGAAATACTCTCCTAGTATTGTTATAATGTCCAAATACCTTGCCCAAATACCTTGTAGTATTCCCAAGGTTACACTTATACAAAAGCCAGAAAATACTATTATACTTCCGTCATCCAAAACCGAAACCCTAGGAAAATCTCCATAGTCAGTTGGAGTATTGTGTAAGTTGGTTAGAACTTCTAAGGGTGGTTTAGAGCGGGTTGGAGCGCTGAGTTGGAGCTAAAACTTTGCTAAGGATCGACATTAAACTCGGATAATTATGGGCTTATCGAGGTAACTATCTTGTCCTTTTGTAATTGGATATTACATGTTGTAGGAAAATATAGTTAAAGTATACTATATATATAGAATCAACGTGGTTAGTTGGCAATGTCTTTTGACTTAAGCTCAAGAATCAATCGAATCAGTATTACGATAGACTTGTGTAGTAATCTTGTGGAGTAGAATTGTACCCATTCGGGTTAGATGTATAACCCACCGGTTGGCTTCGTAGCCGGCCGTAGAGGAGGAGATTTCTGTTGTTGCGGGAGAGGTCTTTGCCAATTTTACGTAGAATGTTCTACGATAAGATCTAAATGTTAATAAAGCGCCTTGTGGCCTTATAGGTTGATGTACTACGTGTGGCGCGATCTACGTGGCTTAAGGGTAGCCGACGCGTTTGGAAGTACTTGGAGCGTTTTGCTGTAGTCGATACTCGTCGCGAGGTATGTGAACCTCTTCCTATCTCTTCTAGCATGATATGTGTGAACTATGTAGTACGGTGACGTCACGTGTGCTAAATGTGTTTGGGTGGATTAAAACATAAAGTGTTATAACGGCTTTATGGGAAGTTGGTTATAACAGCTTTATGTTAGTAAGAAAATACATGTGGTTTTTAAAAAGGTAACTGATTTGAACTATAACTGGCTTGTTATATGATAAGAAAGAACTTGAAGTATTTCAAAAGATTTTTGAATCATTTTGAAAGGAGAAGTAATACTTGGTGTTTGAAAACTTAAGAGTTATACTAGCTTTATGGGAAGTTAGGTATAACGGCTTAAGAATGCTTTCTTGATTTGAATCGAATGTGTATCGACAAACCAACTGCAGCGTTAATAAAAGGAAATGTTTTGAATAATTAAGTATTATTAAAACCCGGTAGAAACTTCCATCCGCATGTAGAAGCTAAGATGAGACAAAATGATATTTCCTAGATCATGGCTGCTGTAATAAGATTGTTATAAACAAGAATATCCTACTCACACATAAGGCTTATGTTTCTCAGATTGTTTAAAAGAGAATTATATTCTTAAATGAATAAGACTATGAACTACGAAACCTTTCTAAAATAAGAAACGTGAACATTTGAAATTAGGCAAACTTGGACGTTTGGAAAATAATGTTGTTACTTGATTTTACAAAGGTAAGAGTTTTGGTTTTCTTAAAAGAATGATACTCTATTTTATACTACTGTATTGTGTGACTTATGTGAAAAAGCAGATCTTTTTTAAGATTTTAATGTGTGAAGTACTTTGGGGATAGATACCCGAACTTGTTAGTAGAAAGTACCTTGTGTGAATAACTTGATTGTATTGGTTTGTGATAACCTTGTAATACTTTCTTGTTGCTTTGATAAGTAAACGTGTTAGGATGCTACGTGTGTTAGTATCTTGTGATGTTTGTGTAAGGGGGTTTCCCTTGATTGTGCTTATTAACTATCAGTCGTTATGATAGTATTGTGGCATTCATCTCGAGATGATTCCGGGTTAAGCGCCCTCCGTGCGGGGTAGACTCGGTGATGCAGGACCATGATTCGAGAATACCTCATGCGGGTCTGAGGGCCTATGCGAGCTACGAGAGTTCCGTGTTAGTGTCGTCCTTTATGGGCATGCGGTCGCGTGGCATGCGGACTCGAAAGTCGGGGCGATGCCGGAGTAGCTACCCTCGATGCGGGGAATACCTCATGCGGGCGATGAGATTGGCCTATCGCGAGCTGCGGGAAGTTCGAGACTAGACGCGCGCATTAGATATGCGGGCAAGTGGCGGCTTTGATCATGTGACGGTCTAGACAAATCTTATGATACGCTTTATGACCTTGTTGATGCGTAGGTGTTAGTAGTCGGCTATGCCTTACGTGCCACATGCAGTTTATTAGGACACGAGTGGGACACGGTGTTCATATGTATTCCTTGGTGCTTGTATATCATAGATCTGGCGGTGAGGAAGGTATTCCACGGCACGATTGATGTTGTGGCGTGAGACCCATTGTTAAATTGAGTGATGACTTGAGGTGTGAGTCCACGACTTGACATGGCTTATTTACGGTGAATCGTAGTTTGGTTATCATACATGTCTCGCTTTGTATAGACTACTATGATTTCATTTACTGATTTATTTTTAGTTTCACATACTAAATTTTTGTTATCGACCTCCTTGAATTTGCGTTCATCTGCGCAGTTGAGGTACATCGATCGTTGATCCTAGCCTCGTGGTCACGATTCGGCGTTTGGGAAGCTCCGTTTCTCGGAGGCTTATCGGTGGTATAGTCCCGTCGTAGTAAGTGTTTACATTCGGGGTTTTGGCGGGGCCCTGTCCGCCCATTGTGTCGTATCATTCTTAGGTCCAGTAATGCTGTTGTGGTTGGGTTGGTAAAAAGGATTAAGGCTCATTTGTAAAAGAGTTGATGGTTATATATATGCCAAAGGCAAGTTTTCACTGATTATTGTTTTATATTTCGTTATCTCACGTTGTTGTTTTATGTTCGTGATTACTGCGATGTTGTGTCACTAGGGTGCGGGGTAAGGCACGATCACGCGATTTGGTCGTGACAGATTTTTCTCAATTTCATGAGGTAGAATCTATCCAGACGTTATCGCTGTTAAATCTGAATCTGTCCACAAAGTCCTGTGCTATCGCCCCCCAACTACGCCATTTTCTTGGATCCTGGCTAGTGTACCAATCCAAGGCTTCTCCAGTCAAGCTCCTAATAAACAACTTCATAATGATCGATTGATCCCTTCCCACACCCACTAACTTGTCGCAATAGGATCTCAAATGTGCACGAGGATTACCTTTGCCATCAAACATGTCAAAATTTGCATCAGTTTCGTGCGAAAGTGCCATCAATGCCAGATCCATGGCGACTTGATTCACGTGCCGCCAAATGAGCTCAATGTCACTAGTTCCCCATGGCCATTCGCAGCTTGGGGCATGGACGTCATCGGTCCTATTGAGCCGGCAGCGTCAAATGGACACAGGTTTATCCTAGTGGCGATCGATTACTTTACAAAATGGGTAGAAGCATCATCGTACAAGTCTGTGACCAAGAAAGTAGTAGTGGATTTTGTTCATCACAACATCATCTGTCGGTTTGGAATTCCAGAATCAATCATAACCGACAACGGGTCCAATCTCAATAGTGGTCTGATGAAGGAAATGTGTGAGAAGTTCAGAATCACTCATCGCAACTCTACTCCATATCGACCACAAATGAATGGAGCAGTCGAAGCGGCCAACAAGAACATCAAGAGGATACTGAGGAAAATGATAGATAACTACAAGCATTGGCATGAAAATTTGCCTTTCGCCCTCTTGGGTTACCGTACTACAATCCGGACCTCCACAGGAGCAACACCGTATCTCTTGGTTTATGGAACAGAAGTTGTGCTGCCAGCGGAGGTGGAAATACCATCTTTAAGAATCATCCAGGAAGCCGAACTAAATGAAGCCAAATGGATACAGAGTAGGTATGAACAATTGATGCTTATTGATGAGAAACGAATGAATGCAGTCTGTCACGGACAACTTTACCATAACAGAATGGCCAGAGCTTTTAATAAGAAGATACGACCAAGAAAATGGCGTAGTTGGGGGGCGATGGCACAAGACTTTGTGGGCAGATTCAGATTTAACACTGACAACGTCCTGGATAGATTCTACCTCATGAAATTGGAGAAAAAGTGTTACACCCCGTAAGTCCAGGACATGTAGAAGAGAATGTACGAAAGGAAACAAGACTTGGAAATTGGTACGGCAGGAAGAATTGTTTTTCCGACGGAAAATGTTCCGAACGTCGGAAAGGAAAAACGTTCGTTGTTGAGAATTGGATTCTCAAAATACATTATTTGAAGAGTATGAGACTTATTATTATTTTGGAAATTTTTTGTTACGGATTTGGTCACGTGGGGCCCACCCGAGGAATTTTACAGAATTGTGGGGCCCACGAGGGTTACGGAAATTTTATGAACGAATGAGAGGGCGACACGTGGCACCCCCACATGGCTTGGTCGAAATTTATGCAAGGGTAAAATGGTCATTGACCATCTTGGAAGATAAGTCTTGGCGTGACATTGTTGACAAGTCAACTAGTCCACATAAGCTTGATCCAAGTGAAACACATCCAAGCCACACATTTGTTGTAACCTAAGCCCTCCAATGTATTATATAAGCATAGCTAGTGCAAGACTTGGCATTTAACACTTAGAAAATTTTAGAGAAACTCTTGTGCTTGTAGATGAGCTCTCGGCTTTGAGCACTATTCCCACACAAAATTTTGCATTTGATTTCCATTAGCCACAAGACTTTAAACCAAGGTTCATGAGTGTATTGTAAGTGTATCTCAATAGAAAAATCCCGGAAAGAGAGAGTTTTCGTATTAGTCGCAAGGTGAAAACCTAGTGGCTTTTCTAGTTTTTGATTGGAAATGGAAGAGAAGTTAGTTGTGAACTTCTAAAGGCTTATAAGGAGTGCTTGGAGCGGATTGGAACCTAAGGAAAGGAGCTAAGAATTTGCTAAGGCGCGACTTTGAATCTTGGAAATTATAAGGGCTTATAAAGGTATAATCTTGTCGTTTTAGTAGTTAAGAGTTACTACTTGTTGTAGCTATAGATAGTAGCAAGCATGAAGTATATATTATGTAGTTGGACAAGTATATTGGCTATTGGAACCCTAATCCAAAACTAGCATGTTAGCCTTAAGACTACAATTCAAGTTGATTATTCGTTTAAGCGTCGCATGTTGTATAAAGAAGGAAATTGTAGTTATTGAAGTTGTTTATAACTATATAACATGTTAGACCTTAGAACTTGGAATTGGAAAAGGATTGGAAAAGACTTTGAATTGTTAGTATGTTGGTAGAGAATGGCTAGTGAAGTTTGAACTACTTTGTATATAATTGTGGGCGGAATTTTACGTGGTGTAAGGCGTGTAATCCCTTTGTTTGATTGTTGTTTGGAGCCTTAAATGTGGCGTGTTGGTTATTGTATTCGACCTTGAAAAAGGTGGCAAAGTGAGTAGAAACAAAGGAAGTGCTGCCCGATTTGCCGTAGAATTAGAGACTAAATACTTAGTATTATTCTACGTAGAGACTAGAAGTTGATAGTCTTGTTGTGACCATTATAGGTTGACACTTCCACATACGGCGTATTCGGCAGCTTGTGGAATTAGCGAAAAGGTATGTGAACTATCTCTCTTCAGCATGATTCCTTAAGATAAAGAAAGTCGTCCTACTCTCGAATGATCCATTCCTTGCTTGTATTTGGTTTGCCTAAAATAGAATTTGTTCTATGTACTTCCTTGATTGTACTTTGATGTTTAGATTGTAAGTTGTATAATCCATTTTCTTGATGAAGTTTGGATTCTTAAAAGTAAAGGTATTTTACTTAAAGTACATGTAGTCTTGAAAAGGAAGTGGTTTCTAAACCTTTTGGCTAGTCAGTAGTTCCAAAACCTAAAGGTCATTAAAATGACTTTAGGGAGTCAAGGAGTGATTTACTTAATTGTTTAAAGAGGAGAAATGACATGATTTAAGAGAAGAAACTTGTTTTCTATATATTAAGAGACTTGAAGTGTTTTGAAAGTTAAGGGACTTAAAGAGTTTTAAAGTATGTGATACTTGTTCGTTTTAAACGTATAAGTCCTCGGATAGGAAATTGTATTTGGCGAAGGTATAAAGTGAATATAACGACTTTATGGGAAGTTGGTTATATTTGCTTTATGGAAAGATAAATGACTCGATTTTAATGAAAAGGCAACTTGATTTTAAGGCATCAATTGCCTAAAGTTTAGTAATAAACTAAGTTACTTGGTTTCTAAAGGTTAAGAGACTAAGTGTATTTTTAAAAGTTAAGAAAATCGATTTGAAAGTATTTAATACTTGGATTTTAATAAGTATAAGTCTCTTGGTTATAAAAGGAATGGATATGTCTAAAACCATAAAGGGTTATAACGGCTTTATGGAAAGTTTAGAAAGTTGTCTATTTTGATTAATCGGCATAAGTTGCCTAGATTGTGAAAATTTGGAGTTACTTGATTTCAAGCTTTGAAATGAGTTTTCTAAAAGTGTAGTAACCTACTTTGAAAAATAGACACGCCTTGATACTACGGGTGTTAGTATCTTGGGATTTTTTTTACAAAAAGGAGTCTCTTGAAAAGATTAGTACTTTGGCTTGATAAATTGAAAATTTGTCTAAGTGTGCCTTGATTTGTACTTTGGCTTGATAAATTGAGAATTTGTCTAAGTGTGCCTTGATTTGTACTTTGGCTTGATAAATTGAGAATTTGTCTAAGAGTGCCTTGATTTGTACTTTGGCTTGATAAATGGAGAATTTGTCTAAGAGTGCCTTGATTAGTACTTTGGCTTGATAAATTGAGAATTTATTCTATTTGTGCCCTGATAAGTACTTTGGCTTGTTAAATGAGAATTATCCTATGTGTGCCTTGATAAGTACTTTGGATTGGTTAATTGAGAACTTGCCTATATGTGCTGGTAATAGCCTTTGAGTGCAAGTATTATGTTTTATTAAGTTGTCGCGACTCTCGGTTGAAGAATTCGGCTGTCATTGTAAGTTCTTGGGACGTCACAAGCGGTGATGTGGGATTCCACGGGTATGCTTCCGTTACTTGTAGTACTTGGGTTAAATTCCCGGATTTTTATAGAAGACATGGTAGTGTTTATGTCTTGTTTGATGGTCGGTCGAGATAGGGTAAGAGTATAAGTGAGGGGTAAAACTCCAAGATGCTATACCACCTGTTTTACCACCTTCTCCAGGGTAGAGTATATGTGAGGGGTAAACCCCCAAGATGCTATACCACCTGTTTTACCACCTTCTCCAGGGTAGAGTATATGTGAGGGGTAAACCCCCAAGATGCTATACCACCTGTTTTACCACCTTCTCCAGGGTAGAGTATATGTGAAGTACACCCCAAGATGCTATACCACCTTTCCACCTTCTCCAGGGTAAGAGTATAAGTGAGGGGTAAACCCCCAAGATGCTATACCACCGGTGGGACTTGGTGTTCATGTATGCCTATTGGTGTTGTACTATATCATGGACTGCCGGCAGTGAGGAAAGATTCCACGGGCATGATTGATGTTATGGGCGTGAGACCCATGGTTATATTTGGGTAATGACTCTGAGGGCCTGCGTCCCTGACTTGATGTGACTGCTTATGTATTGTGTACTGTAGGTTGGCTATCGTACATGTCTCCTGTTTTGTTTAGATTTATGATTTTATTACGCATGCTCACATTCGCTCATTCGATTCCCGTCTTGACCTCGCCCGGTGCGTTCATCTGCGCAGTTTAGGTACGTTGTTCGGTGATCGGCGTAGGATCTGCTCGGGGTTTTGGATAGCTCCTCTGCTCGTGAGTTTATCTTTTGGTATATATCCTTGATGTGCTTTATACAGTTTTGGGTACGGCGGGGCCTTGTCCCGTCATAGTTCAGTATAACTCTTAGAGGTCTGTATTCATATGTGGGATTGGACTCATGTACAGTGTTGTGTCTGTTGTTTATGTATATATGGCAGCCTTGTCGGCTTTGCCCTTACACGTACGTTTATTTTAGAGAAAAAAAAATGAGCTGTTACTAATTTCCGCAATGTACTTAGTTGTTAAGGTAGAAGGGTGCCCAGGTAGGGCACGATCCGAGCTTGAGGTTGGGGGTGACAGTGGTATCGAGCGATCGATCCTCGGAATGTCTGAGGCATCGTGTCTAATAGAGTCTTGCTTATCGGTGTGTTGCGCGCCACACCCATAAACAGAAGGCTACAGGACATTTAGGAGTTGGTTTCTATTCTTCTCACTCTGAGATCGTGCCATGAAAGTGTTAGTAAGATAATTCCTCTCGACGTATTTTTGTGTTCTGGTATGCCTCAGGGAGGCAACAACGGCCCAGAAGGGCAAAGGAGTAGCATGAGCTACTAGTCAGACTCAGAGAGTTGATAGGGCTCGTGCCCAGGGTATACCGGATGTTGTTCCACAGTCGGCGAGTTCTTCTGCGCCAGGTTTTGAGACCCCAGCACCAGAGCCTACAGTTTCTCAGTTAGGAGAAGACTTTAGGGTCATGAGGGAAGCAGTTATGTTATTGACCAAGTTAGCGATTACTCTGATTTCCACAAGCAGGAGTTGTTCGGCGATGCAGACAGTGTACAGAGGAAGAGGGCCAGCGGAGATCAGCGTAAGAGGCTAGACCAGGTTGGTTATCGGTGAGTTTTTGGACGAGTGCCTCAAGCCGGCGAGTGAGTATTCATCCCAATTACCCAGTACATACCCCGCAGCTCACGGGTGGGATATTTGACCCCAAGGTATTTAGGAGCAGTCCAAGCTCCCGGGGTCGAGGTTCCCAGAGGAGCAGAGGACCTTCTCGGTCGAGGCCACCTATTCCTCAGTGTATCAGATGTGGTAAACATCATTCAGGGAAATGCCGTTATGACACAGATGGTTGTTACTATTGTGGTCGTCCGGGCCACAAGAAGTGGGAATGCCCGGTTAGAAGGAGCGTCGGTAGGGTGGCTCAGCCTTTGAGGCCGATAGTTGGTTCCCCTTCCTCCGCGGTGTCGTCCCCGAGCGGTGTTCGGATGTCACCGATCGTGGTAGAGGTCGAGGGAGTTTATAGTTCGCGGTCCTTGAACCGCATAGATGACGTGACTACGGACAGATCGTGAGGCGACATCGCACGGGGTACAGTATATTTCGACTCTTTTGAATCATACGTGCTTTGATAGATTCAGATTTTGCCCTAGCATATATGTTTTCCTTGTGTTGCTAGCAGTTATAAGTGATAGTTCCCCAGAAGTAGGAATACTTTGATTACTAAGGTGGGGAGTTAAGAATGTCGACAAGAATGGTAAGTGAACTGAGACTATAGTTGTGTAGAGTTCACACGTAGTAATCGCCCCCTGACAGTGTAAGACCAATAGGGAAGATTGTACGGTAGAAATACTTCGACCTATGTGACGAACCTCTAGTAATTAGGGGATAGGGTAAGAAGTACCTTGAGATAAGAGAGAGATTTATTTCAGGCTAAGAACAAGAAGTTAAGTGTGACGATGAGTCGGGTTATAGACTCATTTCGGTCAACCGATAGTATGGAATCGGGTGAATGTCGGATAGAAATGGTCCGATTATGTGATAGGGTCCCGGGATGCCAGCCCAAGTTGAGTTAATCGTTATACGAGTTCGTGGATGCGTTCCACCGGAACTAGGTCGTAAGGACCGAGAAGAGCCTTAACGGGAGTGTAAGTAACAATATGGCCAAGTTTGGATAGTAACTCCAAGGATTGGAGAATAGAAACAAAATTTGAGATTTTGTACGTGTACTATATGAGTTTGGAAGTACGAGAAAGTATGATAAGTAAGGAAAGAAAGGAACCTCTAAGGATCCCGTGTTTTGGGAAGACTGTAACCTTCGAGTTTTGTGAGAAGGGGTCGCGGACGGAAGGTCCATTATTATGTTTACGTATGTTAGGTGATGGCCATGTGTGGCATCGTTGGTCTTGTGCAGTTTTGATTGTTAGGCATAGTATAGAGATTATGCCGGAGTTTGTATAGAGTGACAACCGACTAAGAACATTCGGGGACGAATGTTTCTAAGGGGGGAAGAATGTTACACCCCGTAAGTCCAGGACATGTAGAAGAGAATGTACGAAAGGAAACAAGACTTGGAAATTGGTACGGCAGGAAGAATTGTTTTTCCGACGGAAAATGTTCCGAACGTCGGAAAGGAAAAACGTTCGTTGTTGAGAATTGGATTCTCAAAATACATTATTTGAAGAGTATGAGACTTATTATTATTTTGGAAATTTTTTTGTTACGGATTTGGTCACGTGGGGCCCACCCGAGGAATTTTACAGAATTGTGGGGCCCACGAGGATTACGGAAATTTTATGAACGAATGAGAGGGCGACACGTGGCACCCCCACATGGCTTGGTCGAAATTTATGCAAGGGTAAAATGGTCATTGACCATCTTGGAAGATAAGTCTTGGCGTGACATTGTTACAAGTCAACTAGTCCATAAGCTTGATCCAGTGAAACACATCCAAGCCACACATTTGTTGTAACCTAAGCCCTCCAATGTATTATATAAGCATAGCTAGTGCAAGACTTGGCATTTAACACTTAGAAAATTTTAGAGAAACTCTTGTGCTTGTAGATGAGCTCTCGGCTTTGAGCACTATTCCCACACAAAATTTTGCATTTGATTTCCATTAGCCACAAGACTTTAAACCAAGGTTCATGAGTGTATTGTAAGTGTATCTCAATAGAAAAATCCCGGAAAGAGAGAGTTTTCGTATTAGTCGCAAGGTGAAAACCTAGTGGCTTTTCTAGTTTTTGATTGGAAATGGAAGAGAAGTTAGTTGTGAACTTCTAAAGGCTTCTAAGGAGTGCTTGGAGCGGATTGGAACCTAAGGAAAGGAGCTAAGAATTTGCTAAAGCGCGACTTTGAATCTTGGAAATTATAAGGGCTTATAAAGGTATAATCTTGTCGTTTTAGTAGTTAAGAGTTACTACTTGTTGTAGCTATAGATAGTAGCAAGCATGAAGTATATATTATGTAGTTGGACAAGTATATTGGCTATTGGAACCCTAATCCGAAAACTAGCATGTTAGCCTTAAGACTACAATTCAAGTTGATTATTCGTTTAAGCGTCGCATGTTGTATAAAGAAGGAAATTGTAGTTATTGAAGTTGTTTATAACTATATAACATGTTAGACCTTAGAACTTGGAATTGGAAAAGGATTGGAAAAGACTTTGAATTGTTAGTATGTTGGCGAGAATGGCTAGTGAAGTTTGAACTACTTTGTATATAATTGTGGGCGGAATTTTACGTGGTGTAAGGCGTGTAATCCCTTTGTTTGATTGTTGTTTGGAGCCTTAAATGTGGCGTGTTGGTTATTGTATTCGACCTTGAAAAGGTGGCAAAGTGAGTAGAAACAAAGGAAGTCTTTGCCCGATTTGGTAGAATTAGAGACTAAATACTTAGTATTATTCTACGTAGAGACTAGAAGTTGATAGTCTTGTTGTGACCATTATAGGTTGACACTTCCACATACGGCGTATTCGGCTTAGCTTGTGGAATTAGCCGAAAGGTATGTGAACTATCTCCTCTTCTAGCATGATTCCTTAAGATAAAGAAAGTCGTCCTACTCCTGAATGATCCATTCCTTGCGTGTATTTGGTTTGCCTAAAATAGAATTTGTTCTATGTACTTCCTTGATTGTACTGTGATGTTTAGATTGTAAGGTGTATAATCCATTTTCTTGATGAAGTTTGGATGCTGAAAAGTAAAGGTCTTTTACTTAAAGTACATGTAGTCTTGAAAAGGAAGTGGTTTCTAAACCTTTTGGCTAGTCAGTAGTTCCAAAACCTAAAGGTCATTAAAATGACTTTAGGAGTCAAGGAGTGATTTACTTAATTGTTTAAAAGAGGAGAAATGACATGATTTAAGAGAAGAAACTTGTTTTCTATATATTAAGAGACTTGAAGTGTTTTGAAAGTTAAGGGACTTAAAGAGTTTTAAAGTATGTGATACTTGTTCGTTTTAAACGTATAAGTCCCTCGGATAGGAAATTGTATTTGGCGAAGGTATAAAGTGAATATAACGACTTTATGGGAAGTTGGTTATATTTGCTTTATGGAAAGATAAATGACTCGATTTTAATGAAAAGGCAACTTGATTTTAAGGCATCAATTGCCTAAAGTTTAGTAATAAACTAAGTTACTTGGTTTCTAAAGGTTAAGAGACTAAGTGTATTTTTAAAAGTTAAGAAAATCGATTTGAAAGTATTTAATACTTGGATTTTAATAAGTATAAGTCTCTTGGTTATAAAAGGAATGGATATGTCTAAAACCATAAAGGGTTATAACGGCTTTATGGAAAGTTTAGAAAGTTGTCTATTTTGATTAATCGGCATAAGTTGCCTAGATTGTGAAAATTTGGAGTTACTTGATTTCAAGCTTTGAAATGAGTTTTCTAAAAGTGTAGTAACCTACTTTGAAAAATAGACACGCCTTGATACTACGGGTGTTAGTATCTTGGGATTTTTTTTACAAAAAGGAGTCTCTTGAAAAGATTAGTACTTTGGCTTGATAAATTGAAAATTTGTCTAAGTGTGCCTTGATTTGTACTTTGGCTTGATAAATTGAGAATTTGTCTAAGTGTGCCTTGATTTGTACTTTGGCTTGATAAATTGAGAATTTGTCTAAGAGTGCCTTGATTTGTACTTTGGCTTGATAAATGGAGAATTTGTCTAAGAGTGCCTTGATTAGTACTTTGGCTTGATAAATTGAGAATTTATTCTATTTGTGCCTGATAAGTACTTTGGCTTGTTAAATGAGAATTATCCTATGTGTGCCTTGATAAGTACTTTGGATTGGTTAATTGAGAACTTGCCTATATGTCTTTGGTAATAGCCTTTGAGTGCAAGTATTATGTTTTATTAAGTTCTGCGACTCTCGGTTGAAGGGTCTTTGTCTTGTTGTAAGTTCTTGGGACGTCTGAAGCGGTGATGTGGGATTCCACGGGTATGCTTCCGATTACTTGTAGTACTTGGGTTAAATTCCGGATTTTTATAGAAGACATGGTAGTGTTTATGTCTTGTTTGATGGTCGGTCGAGATAGGGTAAGAGTATAAGTGAGGTAAAACCCAAGACGCTATACCACTGCTTTACCACCTTCTCGGGTAGAGTATATGTGAGGGTAAACCCCAAGATGTTATACCACTGTTTACCACCTTCTCCAGGTAGAGTATATGTGAGGTAAACCCCAATCTTTATACCACTGTTTACCACCTTCTCCGAGGGTAGAGTATATGTGAAGTACACCCCGAATCTTATACCACCGCTTTCACCTTCTCCGGGGTAAGAGTATAAGTGAGGTAAACCCCAGATGATATACCAGGTGGGACTTGGTGTTCATGTATGCCTATTGGTGTTGTACTATATCATGGATCGCCGGTGAGAAAGATTCCACGGGCATGATTGATGTTATGGCGTGAGACCCGTAGTTATATTTGGGTAATGACTGCGAGTGCGTCCACGACTTGATGTATCGCTTATGTATTGTATCGTAGGTTGGCTATCGTACATGTCTCTGCTTTGTTTAGATGTTATGATTTTATTACGCATGCATCGCTCACATACTTGGTACATTCTTCGTCTTGACCTCGCTTGAAGTGCGTTCATCTGCATGAGTTTAGGTGCTGTTCGGTGATCGGCAGCGTAGGATCCTGCTCGTGGTTTTGGATAGCTCCTCTGTTCGAGTTTATCTTTTTGGTATATATCCTTCAGTACAGGCTTTGTACAGTTTTGGGTACGGCGGGGCCTTGTCCCGTCATAGTTCAGTATAACTCTTAGAGGTCTGTATTCATATGTGGGATTGGACTCATGTACAGTGTTGTGTCTGTTGTTTATGTATATATGGCAGCCTTGTCGGCTTTGCCCTTGCACGTACGTTTATTTTAAAGAAAAAAAAAATGAGCTGTTACTAATTTCCGCAATGTACTTAGTTGTTAAGGTAGAAGGGTGCCCAGGTAGGGCACCAGTCACGGGCCCGGGGTTCGGGGGGTGACAAAAAGTCAACAGAGACTTTTAGGGAATATGCGATGAGATAGAGGTCTGAAGCAGCGAAGGTCCAGCCGCCTATGGAAGAAAGCGAAATGACAACACTATTTGTACAATCTCTAAAGGACCCCACGTACTATAAGAGGTTGATCAGCGTCATTGGGCGTAATTTTTCTGAAGTAGTAAAGATGGGAGATTTTGTGGAAGAGGGAATCAGAACAGGTAGGATCACGAACCTGGCTTCTTTGCAAGCAACAAGCAAAGCAATACAATCAGAGTCAATCGGAGGAATGAATAAGAAGAAAAGGGATGGAGCAGCCCTACTTCACCCTCACTCCCTCACCCGCACACCCTCACTCCCTTCTCCCCCTCCCTCGTCGCCGCCACCACTGAACTCCCATCGCCGGCGAAACACCCCACAACCACTACCTCTCTCACATACACACAAGCAGCCCTCGTCGCCCTCTCCCGTCGACCACCACCATTAAAACCTCCTCACATTTCCCTCGCCCACCGCCGGCGAACCCCCCTAGCAACGCCTCACTGCCACACACCTCGTCACCACTGACCCGTCGATCTCCCAACCCTTTTTCCGTCGCCTGTTGACCTCGCCTTCACGTCATTGCCAGCATCGAGCAATTTCGGTGGCGTCGCTCGGCGTTCGCCGTGGAAGTGATCCGCGCCATTTGCTGTTGACACTAATCGGAGCTCGAAACTCCGGTGACGCTATGTTTGTTTCTCGTTATCTTGCTATTATATGTTTGTGGTTTTATGTTGGACTGATTTTCGTATTTGATGTCTTATTGGGTCTGCTTTATCCTCTTCGAATTGTTGATTCTGCAGGAGTTCTCAAAACTCCGACGTCCTCTGCTTGTTGTTATTTTGGGATATGTTGAATGTTTTTCTGATTGTGGGCCATTTTTGTTGTTTATTCCACTGTTTCGCGGCCCTTTGTTGTCACTGTTTTAGCCATTTTTTGCGGACTGGTTTTAGGCGATTTCGCTACTGATTTTGGCTATGATGTTGGACTGGTTTTAGGCTATTTCGCTACTGATTTTGACTATGATGCTGGACTGATTTTTAGGCTATTTTGCTACATTTTGCTGGTTTACTGATTTAGAACAAATACTACACTGTTAGTATTTACTGATTTGAACAAGATTCTACACTTGTTTGGCCAATGAAAAAGTTATCCGTCGATTTTTGAGGCCTCATGATTCTGAAGACGGAAAATAAAATAAATGAAGCTTTACAGGCAAGGATGATTTCTTCCACTTACACAGATAACCAACATGCGTTGTGGCGAATTCTGTGACCACACTTGTTTAGTCATCCTACTTTATATTTTTTACATATCTGAGCCCTCAGTGTTTAAAACTTTTACTGTTTTGGCGCGGATCTGAAAGTTTTATTTATCTTATTATTTTAGCAACAATGGTCGAGGAAGATATCTCCGTCTGATTTCCAAGGCCTTCCTGTGCAAAAGACGGATTTATTTTTTGGCTTTGTATATTAATTATTGCTATCACTACTAAGTGTTTATCCAGGTACCCGGAGATCATTTTGTGCAGAAGGCCTGAAAAGGGCTAAAGATGACCCGGAGTTTTATCTTATGTCGTATTTAAATTTTAGTTTTTTACTATTTTTGTATTGCATTTTATTTTAATTGTAAATTATGAGAAATGCTTAGAATAGGTAGAATAACCAAGGAAGGAAGTGTATTTGCCTAACCCCTGTTTGATTCCCTCGAAATAGCAAAAGTGTAATTTGTCTTTCGCCTCTTGGGTTACCGTACTACAATCTGAACCTCCACAGGAGCAACACCGTATCTCTTGGTTTATGGAACAGAAGTTGTGCTGCCAGCGGAGGTGGAAATACCATCTTTAAGAATCATCCAGGAAGCCGAACTAAATGAAGCCAAATGGATACAGAGTAGGTATGAACAATTGATGCTTATTGATGAGAAACGAATGAATGCAGTCTGTCGCGGACAACTTTACCAGAACAGAATGGCTAGAGCTTTTAATAAGAAGATACGACCAAGAAACTTCCAACCAGGACAGCTGGTGCTGAAACGTATATTCCCTAACCAAAGTGAGGCGAAAAGGAAATTCGCGCCCAATTGGCAAGGGCCTTACATGGTTCACCGAGTGCTTACAGGGGGGGGCCCTCATCTTAGCTGAAATGGATGGCGAAGTATGGCCGAGAGCCATCAACGCAGATGCAGTGAAGAGATACTACATTTAGGTTGCTTTATTTTGACGCCTTGTATGGGCGTTGTCGTCTTGTATGGACGAGATGCAAATGACGCCTTGTATGGGCGTTGTCGTCTTGTATGGGCATTGTCGTCTTGTATGGGCATTGTCGTCTTGTATGGACGAGATGCAAATGACGCCTTGTATGGGCGTTGTCGTTTTGTATGGACGAGATGCAAATAACGCCTTGTATGGGCGTTGTCGTCTTGTATGGACGAGATGCAGATGACGCCTTGTATGGGCGTTGTCGTCTTGTATGGACGAGATGCAAATGACGCCTTGTATGGGCGTTGTCGTCTTGTATGGACGAGATGCAGATGACGCCTTGTATGGGCGTTGTCGTCTTGTATGGACGAAATGCAGATGACGCTTTGTATGGGCGTTGTCGTCTTGTATGGACGAGATGCAGATGACGCCTTGTATGGGTGTTGTCGTCTTGTATGGACGAGATGAAGATGACGCCTTGTATGGGCGTTGTCGTCTTGTATGGACGAGATGCAAATGACGCCTTGTATGGGCGTTGTCGTCTTGTATGGACGAGATGCAAATGACGCCTTGTATGGGCGTTGTCGTCTTGTATGGACGAGATGCAGATGACGTCTTGTATGGGCGTTGTCGTCTTGTATGAACGAGATGCAAATGACGCCTTGTATGTGCGTTGTCGTCTTGTATAGACGAGATGCAAATGACGCCTTGTATGGGCGTCGTCGTCTTTTATGGACGAAATACAGATGACGCCTTGTATGGGCGTTGTCGTCTTGTATGGATGAGATGCAAATGACGCCTTGTATGGGCGTTGTCGTCTTGTATGGACGAGATGCAGATGACGCCTTGTATGGGCGTTGTCGTTTTGTATGGACGAAATGCAGATGACGCCTTGTATGGGCGTTGTCGTCTTGTATGGACGAAATGCAGATGGCGCCTTGTATGGGCGTTGTCGTCTTGTATTGACGAAATGCAAATGACGCCTTGTGTGGGCGTTGTCATCTTGTATGGACGAGATGCAAATGACGCCTTGTATGGGCGTTGTCGTCTTGTATGGACGAGATGCAAATGACGCCTTGTCTGGGCGTTATCGTCTTGTATGGACGAAATGCAAATGACGCCTTGTGTGGGCGTTGTCGTCTTGTATGGACGAGATGCAAATGACGCCTTGTCTGGGCGTTGTCGTCTTGTATGGACGAAATGCAAATGACGCCTTGTATGGGCGTTGTCGTCTTGTATGGACGAGATGCAAATGACGCCTTGTATGGGCGTTGTCGTCTTGTATGGACGAAATGCAAATGACGCCTTGTATGGGCGTTGTCGTCTTGTATGGACGAAATGCAAATGACGCCTTGTATGGGCGTTGTCGTCTTGTATGGACGAGATGCAAATGACGCCTTGTATGGGCGTTATCGTCTTGTATGGACGAGATGCAAATGACGCCTTGTATGGGCGGAATCGTCTTGTATGGACGAAATACAAGACTTGATTCCCTCAGCGGGATACGTAGGCGGCCTAAATCGGCTTCGGTCACACCATTAGGAATCAACCATACGTGGTACTCCCGTTTCGACTCCGGTTAAAATGGGGTGTTACAGATGGCGACTCCGCGAACCCTTTTAGCACCCTTTTAACATTTTAGCATTCTTTTGCACATTTAGCATTTTATTATTTATTTTTTATTATTTTATTTAAGCAGGAGGGTTCGCTAGAATAAAGTCGCGGTCGAAAAAGGGCGCGACAGAATGACGACTTCACTGGGGAATGAGGGTGAGGGCGGCTGGGTTATGTTGTTGTCCACTGAGGGTGTGAAGGGAGAGATAGGTTAGGGTTAAAGAGAGAGGGCAGAGGAGAGTCGAAGTAGGGTGAGTGAGAGGATGAGGCGTTGAGGATGGCTGTTGTTGTGATATTCTAGGGCTGAGGAGTTTTTAGTGTGAGAGAATGAGAGTATTAGATATAGAGGGGTAGACGGC
The DNA here is from genome assembly GCA_029844215.1 of Przewalskia tangutica. Lineage (NCBI taxonomy): Eukaryota > Viridiplantae > Streptophyta > Magnoliopsida > Solanales > Solanaceae > Przewalskia > Przewalskia tangutica. Next base: position 19,183,532 of record CM056719.1, read on the forward strand.
TGATTTAGGTTTAGAGATATAGGGGTAATGTTGTAAACGGTTGGGCAGAAATAGGCTGGGCCTTTTTGTTGTGGGGGGTAAGGTTTTATTTATAGGGGGTATTTAGGTTTAGGGTTTTGGGTATTGGGCTTTGGGTATTGGGTATTGGGTATTGAGTATTGGAGGAAAAAAGATGAAAGGTGTATTGGGCCTCAGTTTGGGCTTCGGTTTTTGGCGGATTGGACTGGTTTGGAAAAAATGCAAAATGTGTTAATTATTTAACAGAAAAATTATTTAAAAGATGCAAAATTATAAAAATGCAAATGTCGATGTAATAGTAATAAAAATACAAATTTTAAAAAAAATGTTTAATACCTAATCAAAAGTAAAAAAACATGATGCAAATTTACAAAAATAAAATAACATAGAATGTTAGGTAAAAAAAATATACAAAAATGTCAAGAATTGTGATAAATGCAGTGTCCTAAAATGCTTAAAATTGCAAGAAATAACTAAAAGATGAGTCAAAATTGGGTGTCAGCTTGTCCTCTTTTGACCAAGACGATGAAAGAGTTTTCGACAAAGACGTTGACTGTGGCCAATTTTGTCCCATCGTCGATTAAAACAAGGATTAAGCAAAGAATGGGCAAGCGACACCGGGTCATTTGTGATGCCAAGGTAAAAGACAAAGCTGATGCAGATTTAAAATTTGTCCCAGTGTCGAATTATGAGAACACTGGGTTGCTGCAATGCTAGAAAATAAAAGAGAAATGACGAATTCAAAATTTGTCGATGTCGAAGTATGATTGACCGGGTTGTCGTGATGCGGTCTTTGGAAAAGACATGGTGTTTGTAGATCTTGATGAAGTGATGTGATGATACGCCGTCTTGTATAGGCGAGATGCAGATGACGCCTTGTGTGGGCGTTGTCGTCTTGTATGGACGAAATGCAAATGACGCCTTGTATGGGCGTTGTCGTCTTGTATGGACGAAATGCGAATGACGCCTTGTATGGGCGTTATCGTCTTGTATGGACGAAATGCAAATGACGCCTTGTATGGGCGGAATCGTCTTGTATGGACGAAATACAAATGACGCCTTGTATGGGCGTTGTCGTCTTGTATAGACGAGATGCAAATGACGCCTTGTATGGGCGTCGTCGTCTTTTATGGACGAAATACAGATGACGCCTTGTATGGGCGTTGTCGTCTTGTATGGACGAGATGCAAATGACGCCTTGTATGGGCGTTGTCGTCTTGTATGGACGAGATGCAGATGACGCCTTGTATGGGCGTTGTCGTCTTGTATGGACGAAATGCAGATGACGCCTTGTATGGGCGTTGTCGTCTTGTATGGACGAAATGCAGATGACGCCTTGTATGGGCGTTGTCGTCTTGTATGGACGAAATGCAAATGACTCCTTGTGTGGGCGTTGTCATCTTGTATGGATGAGATGCAAATGACGCCTTGTATGGGCGTTGTCTTCTTGTATGGACGAGATGCAAATGACGCCTTGTCTGGGCGTTATCGTCTTGTATGGACGAAATGCAAATGACGCCTTGTGTGGGCGTTGTCGTCTTGTATGAACGAGATGCAAATGACGCCTTGTCTGGGCGTTGTCGTCTTATATGGACGAAATGCAAATGACGCCTTGTATGGGCGTTGTCGTCTTGTATGGACGAGATGCAAATGACGCCTTGTATGGGCGTTGTCGTCTTGTATGGACGAAATGCAAATGACGCCTTGTATGGGCGTTGTCGTCTTGTTTGGACGAAATGCAAATGACGCCTTGTATGGGCGTTGTAAATATGGGCGAGATGCAAATGACTCTTGTATGGGCGTTATCGCTTGTATGGACGAGATGCAAATGACGCCAGATGGCGGAATCGTCTTGTATGGACGAAATACAAGACTTGATTCCCTCAGCGGGATACGTAGGCGGCCTAAATCGGCTTCGGTCACACCATTAGGAATCAACCATACGTGGTACTCCCGTTTCGACCCCAGTTAAAATGGGGTGTTACAGATGGCGACTCCGCGAACCCTTTTAGCACCCTTTTAACATTTTAGCATTCTTTTGCACATTTAGCATTTTATTATTTTATTTAAGCAGGAGGGTTCGCTAGAATAAAGTCGCGGTCGAAAAAGGGCGCGACAGAATGGCGACTTCACTGGGGAATGAGGGTGAGGGCGGCTGGGTTATGTTGTTGTCCACTGAGGGTGTGAAGGGAGAGATAGGTTAGGGTTAAAGAGAGAGGCGGAGGAGAGTCAGTAGGGTGAGTGAGAGGATGAGGCGTTGAGGATGGTCTTCTTTGTGATATTCTAGGGCTGAGGAGTTTTTAGTGTGAGAGAATGAGAGTAGTAGATATAGAGGGGTAGACGGCTGATTTAGGTTTAGAGATATAGGGGTAATGTTGTAAACGGTTGGGCTGAAATAGGTTGGGCCTTTTTGTTGTGGGGGGTAAGGTTTTATTTATAGGGGGTATTTAGGTTTAGGGTTTTGGGTATTGGGTATTGAGTATTGGAGGAAAAAAGATGAAAGGTGTATTGGGCCTCAGTTTGGGCTTCGATTTTTGGCGGATTGGACTGGTTTGGAAAAAATGCAAAATGTGTTAATTATTTAACAGAAAAATTATTTAAAAGATGCAAAATTATAAAAATGCAAATGTCGATGTAATAGTAATAAAAATACAAAATTTAAAAAAATGTTTAATACCTAATTAAATGTAAAAAAACATGATGCAAATTTACAAAAATAAAATAACATAGAATGTTAGGTAAAAATAAATATACAAAAATGTCAAGAATTGTGATAAAATGCAGTGTCCTAAAATGCTTAAAATTGCAAGAAATAACTAAAAGATGAGTCAAAATTGGGTGTCAACAGTTGTCCCTCTTTGACCGAAGACGATGAAAGAGTTTTCGGACAAAGACGTTGACTTGTGGCCAATTTTGTCCCATCGTCAGAATTAAAACAAGGATTAAGCAAAGAATGGGCAAAAGCCGACACTGGGTCGCTGTGATGCCAAGGTAAAAGACAAAGCTGATGCAGATTTAAAATTTGTCCCAGTGTCGAATTATGAGAACACTGGGTTGCTGCAATGCTAGAAAATAAAAAGAGGCGACGAATTCAAAATTTGTCAGTGTCGGTATGATTGACCGGGTTGTCGGTGATGTGGTCGGAAAAGACATGGTGTTTGTAGATCTTGATGAAGTGATGTGATGATCGCCGTCTTGTATAGGCGAGATCGCAGATGACGCCTTGCGTGGCGTTGTCGTCTTGTATGGACGAAATGCAAATGACGCCTTGTATGGGCGTTGTCGCTGTATGGACGAAATGCGAATGACGCCAGTATGGCGTTATCGCTTGTATGGACGAATGCAAATGACGCCTTGTATGGCGGAATCGCTTGTATGGACGAATACAAATGACGCCTTGTATGGGCGTTGTCGTCTTGTATAGGCGAGATGCAAATGACGCCTTGTATGGCGTCGCCGTCTTTATGGACGAAATCTGAGATGACGCCAGTATGGGCGTTGTCGCTTATGGACGAGATGCAAATGATGCCTTGTATGGGCGTTGTCGCTTGTATGGACGAGATCGCAGATGACGCCTTGTATGGGCGTTGTCGCCTTGTATGGACGAAATGCAGATGACGCCTTGTATGAGCGTTGTCGTCTTGTATGGACGAGATGCAGATGACGCCTTGTATGGGCGTTGTCGTCTTGTATGGACGAGATGCAAATGACTCGCGCGGGCGTTGTCATCTTGTATGGATGAGATCTGAAATGACGCCTTGTATGGCGTTGTCTTCAGTATGGACGAGATGCAAATGACGCCTTATACGGGCGTTATCGTCTTGTATGGACGAAATGCAAATGACGCCTTGTGGGCGTTGTCGCTTGTATGAACGAGATGCAAATGACGCCTTGTTCGGGCGTTGTCGTCTTATATGGGACGAAATGCAAATGACGCCAGATGGGCGTTGTCGTCTTGTATGGACGAGATGCAAATGACGCCTTGTATGGCGTTGTCGTCTTGTATGGGACGAAATGCAAATGACGCCTTGTATGGCGTTGTCGTCTTGTATGGACGAATGCAAATGACGCCTTGTATGGGCGTTGTCGCCTTGTATGGACGAGATGCAAATGACTCCTTGTATGGCGTTATCGTCTTGTATGGGCGAGATGCAAATGACGCCAGATGGGCGGAATCGCCTTGTATGGACGAAATACAAGACTTGATTCCTCACGGGATACGTAGGCGGCCTAAATCGGCTTCGGTCACACCATTAGGAATCAACCATACGTGGTACTCCCGTTTCGACCCCAGTTAAAATGGGGTGTTACAGATGGCGACTCCGCGAACCCTTTTAGCACCCTTTTAACATTTTAGCATTCTTTTGCACATTTAGCATTTTATTATTTTATTTAAGCAGGAGGGTTCGCTAGAATAAAGTCGCTACGAAAAAGTGGCGCTGAATGGCGACTTCATTTGGGAATGAGGGTGGTAGTGGGTTATGTTGTTGTCCACTGAGGGTGTGAAGGGAGAGATAGGTTAGGGTTAAAGAGAGAGGGCAGAGGAGAGTCGAAGTAGGGTGAGTGAGAGGATGAGGCGTTGAGGATGGCTGCTGCTGTGATATTCTAGGGTTGAGGAGTTTTTAGTGTGAGAGAATGAGAGTAGTAGATATAGAGGGGTAGACGGCTGATTTAGGTTTAGAGATATAGGGGTAATGTTGTAAACGGTTGGGCTGAAATAGGTTGGGCCTTTTTGTTGTGGGGGGGGGGGTAAGGTTTTATTTATAGGGGGTATTTAGGTTTAGGGTTTTGGGTATTGGGTATTGGGTATTGAGTATTGGAGGAAAAAAGATGAAAGGTGTATTGGGCCTCAGTTTGGGCTTCGATTTTTGGCGGATTGGACTGGTTTGGAAAAAATGCAAAATGTGTTAATTATTTAACAGAAAAATTATTAAAAAGATGCAAAATTATAAAAATGCAAATGTCGATGTAATAGTAATAAAAATACAAAATTTAAAAAAATGTTTAATACCTAATTAAATGTAAAAAAACATGATGCAAATTTACAAAAATAAAATAACATAGAATGTTAGGTAAAAATAAATATACAAAAATGTCAAGAATTGTGATAAAATGCAGTGTCCTAAAATGCTTAAAATTGCAAGAAATAAATAAAAGATGAGTCAAAATTGGGTGTCAACAGTTGTCCCTCTTTGACCGAAGACGATGAAAGAGTTTTCGTACAAAGACGTTGACTTGTGGCCAATTTTGTCCCATCGTCAGAATTAAAACAAAGATTAAGCAAAGAATGGGCAAAAGCCGACACTGGGTCGCTGTGATGCCAAGGTAAAAGACAAAGCTGATGAAGATTTAAAATTTGTCCCAGTGTCGAATTATGAGAACACTGGGTTGCTGCAATGCTAGAAAATAAAAGAGGGCAGACGCGAATTCAAAATTTGTCCCAGTGTCGAAGTATGATTGACACTGGGTTGTCGGTGATGTGGTGCTGGAAAAGACATGGTGTTTGTAGATCTTGATGAAGTGATGTGATGATACGCCGTCTTGTATAGGCGAGATGCAGATGACGCCTTGTGTGGGCGTTGTCGTCTTGTATGGACGAAATGCAAATGACGCCTTGTATGGGCGTTGTCGTCTTGTATGGACGAAATGCGAATGACGCCTTGTATGGGCGTTGTCGTCTTGTATGGACGAAATACAGATGACGCCTTGTATGGGCGTTGTCGTCTTGTATGGACGAAATGCAGATGACGCCTTGTATGGGCGTTGTCGCCTTGTATGGACGAAATGCAAATGACGCCTTGTATGGGCGTTGTCGTCTTGTATGGACGAGATGCAAATAACGCCTTGTATGGGCGTTGTCGTCTTGTATGGACGAGATGCAGATGACGCCTTGTATGGGCGTTGTATGCTATGGGCGAGATGCAAATGACGCCTTGTATGGCGTTGTCGTCTTGTATGGGCGAGATGCAGATGACGCCAGTATGGACGTTGTATGCTTGTATGGACGAGATGCAGATGACGCCTTGTATGGCGTTGTCGCTTGTATGGGCGAGATCGAGATGACGCCTTGTATGGCGTTGTCGTCTTGTATGGACGAGATGTAGATGACGCCTTGTATGGCGTTGTCATTTGTATGGACAAAATCAGATGACGCCTTGTATGGCGTTGTCGTCTTGTATCGCCGAGATGCAAATGACGCCAGTATGGGCGTTATGTAAATGTATGGACGAAATGCAGATGACGCCTTGTATGGCGTTGTCGTCTTGTATGGACGAAATGCAAATGACGCCTTGTATGGCGTTGTCGCTTGTATGGGCGAAATACGATGACGTCTTGTATGGCGTCGTCTTGTATGGACGAAATGCAAATGACGCCTTGTATGGGCGTTGTCGTCTTGTATGGACGAGATGCAGATGACGCCTTGTATGGGCGTTGTCGTCTTGTATGGACTAAATGCAAATGACGCCTTGTATGAGCGTTGTCGTCTTGTATGGACGAGATGCAAATGACGCCTTGTATGGGCGTTGTCGTCTTGTATGGACGAGATGCAAATGACGCCTTGTATGGGCGTTGTCGTCTTGTATGGACGAAATGCAAATGACGCCTTGTATGGGCGTTGTCGTCTTGTATGGACGAAATGCAGATGACGCCTTGTATGGGCGTTGTCGCTGTATGGACTAAATGCAAATGACGCCAGATGAGCGTTGTCGTCTTGTATGGGCGAGATGCAAATGACGCCTTGTATGGCGTTGTCGCTTGTATGGACGAGATGCAAATGACGCCTTGTATGGCGTTGTCGCTTGTATGGACGAAATGCAAATGACGCCTTGTGTAGGCGTTGTCGCTGTATGGACGAGATGCAAATGACGCCTTGTATGGCGTTGTCGCTTGTATGGACGAGATGCAAATGACGCCAGATGGGCGTTGTCGCTTGTATGGGCGAGATGCAGATGACGCCTTGTATGGCGTTGTCGTCTTGTATGGACGAAATGCAGATGACGCCTTGTATGGCGTTGTCGTCTTGTATGGACGAAATGCAAATGACGCCTTGTGTGGCGTTGTCGTCTTGTATGGGCGAGATGCAAATGACGCCTTGTATGGCGTTGTCGCTTGTATGGACGAGATGCAAATGACGCCAGTATGGGCGTTGTGCTCTTGTATGGACCGAGATGCAGATGACGCCAGGTCACGACCCGCTCGGGGCCGTGGATCGTGCCTTACCCGCACCAGTAGTCATCGTAGTAATCGGAATATAAAAACAAGACATGGCGCTTGTAAAATGAGACACGCTTTATCGATGAAAAGCTTGCCTTTCGGCATATATATATAAATAACCCAAGTTTTGCGATTACATCCCAACTGTACACTAGGACTACAGACCTCTGAAGTAAACAACTATGGCGGACAGGTTCCGCCATACCTGAATGTACAAAACTATCTACAATACAGGAGATCATACCAAAAGTAGAGCCTCCTAGAAGATGGAGCTCGACACCAATGCAAAGAAATCCTAAGGATGTGGATCTAGCACTGCTTGCCCTGCGGCATGAACGCACACTTCCGGGCGAGGTCGACAACAGTACCAAGTATGTGAAATCAGAAAGTACTTAAATGAAATCAAGTATTTAAAACCATTTGCAAATCGGTTCAATTGCACATAGTGCCATATCACAAACAAGAACAATAATAGGTAAATTGTAATAGGTCATTCTAGGCGCGAATGATCGGGCAAGGCTGCGCCCATAGTATCATTATGCATGCCTAATCACGACTCCGCGATCCGCATAGTCACACGCACTGCATGAGGTATTCTCGCATCGGGGTATCTAACCGGTACCCGCTGGACTCCGCGATCGCATAGTCTCAATAGACCGCATAGTCACACGCACCGCATAGGGCATCCCGCGTCGGGCTAAAACACCGAATGATCAATCTCGAACTCCGCACTCCGCGTAGTCACATAGATCGCACAGCCGTATAGACCCGCATCAAGGGTGGCAAGCCCTCGGTATAATAAGTCAAGGGGGTAGGTGATATAATAACAGTACAACAGACTTACCGTTTAGCAACGTAAGCACAGCAAGAATGACCCCCTTTCACAGCATTACAAGACACTAACACAGGTAGCATCATAATATGTCTACTTATCAAACAATCTTACTATACTTAATAAACCAATACAAGGCTTTTATAAACAAACAAGTAAACAGTTCCTTTTATCTTTCTTAAGTTGTTATACCTAACTTCCCATAAAGCTAGTATAACTCTTAAGCTTTTGTTTTAAAAACCAGATATTTCTCTTCTGTTAAAAATGATTCAGTATTCTTTTAAAATGCATCAGGGTTCTTATTATTCAGGCTTAAGTCAAAAGACATTGCCGTAGTTGTTATTCAGGCTTAAGTCAAAAGACATTGCCGTAGTTGTTATTCGCTTAACACGTATCGCCTACCGTACTATATATATATGTTAAAATATCATGCTCAAGGGTATAGGAAGAATCACATACCTTCTCGGCGAAATCCACCTGCCAAGTTGAATATGTCGCGCGCAGAGAATCAACCTATAATAGTCAGACATGTCTATCAACGCGTTGAACTACTCATGCAGATTCTAAGCGAGAGGGTTCTCTATCCTACGAAAAATTGGGCAAGACTTTCCCTACGGTGAGCTACTCAAGTTCATCAGGAAAACAAATTCTATGTAAGTACAGTTTGATTATTCTTCTTTTTAAACCCTTCTACTGTGATAACAGTTCAATTCTATTTTGTACTATCTTTTTAAGTATTCAATACTTAATTCTATATTTCTACAGTATGTATTCTCTAATACAAAAGAGGGTTAGGATTATTTACCTCGGTAAGCCCAATAATATCCTAGATATAAGTCGATCCGGAGCAAGGCTTAGCTCCTAAGTTGTACGCTCCGATAGCTCCAAGGAAACCTTAGAAGTTCTTCACAACTTCTACTAAGTACTAAGGGATTTGGGCTAGGGTATTTTGGGTATTATAACAATACTAGAAGGCAACTTTTCTACCAAGGGAGGGGGGTAGATTTCGGCTAGGCTAGGGGGGGATAGCCTCGGCTAAGCTTCTCAAAAGGGGGGGGGGGGTGTTTGGACGAAAAGCTACAAGGGAGAGGGAAGGATTTTCAAGACTTGGAAAGGAATTTGTGGATGAAGAACTCTTCATCTCAAGAGGGGTATTTATAGGTCAAGGGATGTCCAACCAATGGCCAAGATTATGCCAAGTGCAAGGCAAATGTAAGGTCAAGATTAGGGCAAGTGTACCTAGCCAACTTGCACACAAAATATCCTACCAACTACTTGACAAAATAGGCACTCCATTCGGCCATATTGACGCCTCACGTCCACCAATTGGAGGGTGACAAGTGTCGCCCTCCCGTTGGCCCAAAGTGTTTCGTCTCTCGGAAAAATCCGCAAAAATTAGAAATGGCATAGCCGGAATTTATCCTACGCGAGTTGTGTAAAACGTTTCGTCGGAAAACGATTCTTTTAATGAGTTGTGCCCAAAAAAACGTCTCATTGCCTACTTTAAGGCTAAACTTTCGTACGTACGCCCTCACGTACATACTCTGGAAATACGGGGTATAACATTCTCCCCTCCTTAGAAACATTCGTCCCGAATGTTCCTTCCCAAGACAGTTAACAATAAGGTTCTTCATAACTTAAAATTTTTTGCAAATGCCACACACGGCCACAAAACAACACTTAGGCATAAACGATAATGAAGATTTACAAGTAGGAAAGTGAATTACCTGGAGGTGTGGGGAATAGGTGAGGATACTTCTGCCTCATGTCCTCCTCAGCTTCCCACGTCATCTCCTCCCTGAGCTCGTTCCGCCACAAGACTTTGACGGAAGCCACGTCCTTGGTCCGCAGACGCCTAACTTCGACGATCGACTATCGCTATGGGAATCTCTCATACGATAACCCCTGGTCACACTGGACATCGCCAATTGGGTGTACCCTAGATGGATCCCGATACATCTCCTCAAAGATAGAAACATGAAACACCGGATGTATCGCCTCCGGATCGGACGGCAGATCCAACTCATAGCAACCTTGCCTACCTCGCGGACAATGCGAAACGGCCCAATGTACTCGGGTGAGTTTCCTTCTTCCCGAATCTCATCACACGCTTCGTGGGTGACACCTTAGGAAAACCCAATCATGAACCTCGAACTCCGGATGCCGACGACAATGATGCGTATGACTTCTCGACTCGAGCCGCCAAGAACCTCTCTGGATAAGCTTCACCTTATCCATCTGCCGCGCCAAATCTGGTCCCACTAATCGCACTCGCCCACATCGAACCAGCCTATCGGCGATCCGCACTTCCCATACAAGGCCTCATAAGGCGCCATCCGAATCGGAGTGGTAGCTATTATTATCGCAAACTCAACTAGAGGCAAATGATCCTCCCGGCTACCCACGGTCAATAACACAGCTCGCAGATATCCTCGAGTCCGGATAGTGCGCTCGGCTGTCCGTCATGCGTGGATGGAATGCGACTCGTGCTCACTGCGTCCTAAACCCTTCGGAAAGACCTCGAAGTTAGCGTGGCGGGCTCCTGCATGCGATATGATCGAAATAGGGACTCCATGCGATCGACGATCTCGGATGTAAAGTCCGCATAATCCTCACCAAAAGTCGCCCTAACGGGAAGAAAGTGGGCTGATTTTGTCACCGTCGACGATAACCCATATAGAATCATGTCTCCTCCGAGTGCGAGGTAATCCTGTAATGAAGTCCATGTTGATCACCTCCCACTTCGGTCGGGATCTCTATCGTCAGTAACAAACCACGTGCCTCCGTGCTCTACCTTCACTGCGACAACACGGCACCGAGCTACGAACTCGCAACGTCCTCTTCAAGCCATCCCACCAATACACGGATCTAAGGTCGTGGTACATCTTGGTCGACCACGGATGGATAGGTAACGCGCGCTGTGTGCTTCCCAAGAACTCGCCAAGTCCTCAAACATCCGAACACACACGCCTCAAACCTTAGCACCCCATCGTGCTACCTCGCGACCTTCCTCACGAAGAGTCAGATCACGATAACGTGTCAAAACGGATCCTCGAATCGTTGCCTCTTCACCTCCTCGACGATGGAAGACTCGGCAACCTCACGAACTCGAACCCATCGCTATCGTAATCAATCAAACGGACACCAAGGCTCGCTGGCGATGCAAATCACGAACCATGTCTCTCTCTCGCCGCACATCGATAGACTCCCCATCGACTCGACTAAGAGCATCCGCCACAACATCGCCTTCCGGGTGGTACAGATATCAACATCGTAATCCTTAAGCAACTCTAACCACCGTCTCGCCGTAAGTTCAGCTCCTCTGGTGAAGATATACTGAGGCTCTTGTGGTGCGTATAAATATCCACATGAACCCATACAAATAGTGCCTCCGGATCTTCAAAGCGTGAATTACCGCCGACTCAAATCATGGGTGGGTAGTTCCTCTCGTGTTTCTTCACTGTCGGGATGCATACGCTATAACCTTGCCATACCGCATCAACACACATCCCAACCCGATGCCCGACGATCACAATACACGACATAACCGTCGACCTCCGGAAGAGTAAGAACGAGGCGGCCGTCGATCTCTCCTTCAAGAATCGAAACCCCGCCACAAGCATCACCATCAAACTTAGCCGCCTTCGAGTCACCTAGTCAATGGTGCGAGATAGAAGCAAACTTCTCCACGAACCGCCGATAATAACTGCAAGGCCCGAGCTGCGAACCTCTATCGGAGTAGTAGGTCTAGGCCAAGTCTGGCGCTTCGATCTTGGTCAGATCCACTCGAATGCCATCACCCATAATATGCCCAAGAAAAGCCACGAAGTTAACCAAAATTCACATTTGGAAAACTTGGCGTATAAGCTGGTCTCGAGAATCACAAGATCGCCAAATGCTCGCATGCTCACGAGCGAGAATAAACCAAGATATCATCGATGAACACTATCACAAACGTGTCCAAAAATGGTTTGAACACTCGGTTCATCAAATCCATGAATCTGCCGAGCGTTGGTCAAACCAAACGACATAACCCTAAACTCGTAGTGCGTGCATCGTCCGGAATGCATTCCTAGGGATGTCCGACTCTCTGACTCGCACCTGATGATAGCCCGACCGTAGATCAATCTTGGAGAAACATCTCAAACCCTGCAACTGGTTGAACAAATCATCAATCCTGAGAAGGGGGTATCTGTTCTTAATGGTCACCTTGTTCAGCTGCCTGTAATCAACACACATGCGCAGCGTCCCGTCCTTCTTCTTCACGAACAATACTGGCGCTCCCCAGGGAGAAACACTAGGTCTGATGAAGCCCTTCTCCAGCAAGTCTCTAAGCTGATCCTTCAACTCTCTCAACTCGGCAGGTGCCATTCTATATGGCGGAATGGAAATAGGCCGGCGTGCCGCAACACATCTATACAAAACTCAATCTCCTCTCGTGAGGATACCCGAGGTCGTCTGAAACACGTCGGGAACTCTCGACTCGAATCGATCAAAATCTGGTACCGCAGCCTCAGTATCAAACACCCGAACGAGATGGTAGATATACCCTTTCTGCACCATCTTCCTAGCCTTGAGGTAGGAAATAAACCTACCCCTCGGCGATACAGTGCTCCCCTCCCACTCGACAACCGGCTCCTCAGGAAACTTGAACCGTACTACTCTCTCCCTGCATTCTACGTGGGCGTAGCAAGAAGCTAGCCAATCTATACCCATGATCACATCGAAATCAGTCATATCCAACTCGATTAAGTCGGCTAGGGTCTGACGACTGTAAATGGTCACTGGACAAGCCCTATATACCCGCCGAGCTACCACCGAATCACCCACTGGCGTAGCTACCTCGAAAGGGTCTATGGACTCAGGCGCTATCCCTATCCTACTAGCAACAAGGGGAGATATATAGGACAGAGTAGAACCCGGATCTATCAAGGCATACACATCAATATCGGAGACTGATAAGGTACCTGTGACGACATCAGGTGAGGCCTCCTGGTCCTGTCGGCTGGACAAGGCATAAATGCGCTCGAGGACCGCTAGAATCGACCGCGCCACGACCTGCCGCGACTGCCGCCCACGAGTACCTTGCCCTCGGGCGAGTAATCGTCGGGGATGAAGAAGAATCGACCTGCAGTGACTCCTACCATCACGCCTGCGCTCGAGCAGACACTGCAAATGACCACGCACAGTGTAGCAAGCTCCCGGAGTAATCGCAACCCCTCGAATGGAACTCGCCACGCCGGACACACCGAAGCGGACCTCGATCGGTTAGCACCCTTGCTACCCTGGAAATCCGAAGTCCTGGGGCCCTGACCTACCCCCGAATACTCTGGCTGAATTGACAATGATGTGGGAGTGCTCTGAGCTGGCTGGGGTGCAAATCTAGACTGCTGCTGAGGCCGTCCACCCCGAGAACTACCAAAAGAACCGGCCGTCCTGGCCTTCTTCTGATGCTGATATCTATCGACTCGTCGGTCTCTGCGCTCCTCGCATCCAAGTGCATGAGCCTGCGTCGAGTAATGTCCATACGGTGAAGAGAAACACGCAAGACTCGGCCATATAATCATCTAGCGGTGACGTGGCGGTGCACCCTATCCTCCACATCGCTACCAACGCTGGGACGTGACGAGCCAAAGAATCGAACTCGACATTGTACTCCTAAGGCGGCGTCTCGCCTCAACAAGAAAATCATCGGCCGCGCCCTCATCCTGTGGAGGCAATAAGTGTCACGACCGATTGCCCGTGGCGTGCCTTACCCGGCACCCTAGTGATACAACATCGAGTAATCAATGGAACATAAACGATACAAGACATATTATGAAATATGAAACAATAATGAGAAAACTTGCCTTTGGCATATATGTAAATAACAACTTTTTCAACATGAGCAGTTTAATCCTTTTTACAAACCCCGCCACAAAGTGAGACTCTGCACCTCTAAGAATGATATGACAACAATGGCGGGACGGGGCCACAAACCCCGAATGTAAACACTTACTACGACGGGGACTATACCACCGATAAGCCTCCGAGAAACGGAGCTTCCCAAATCGTGACCACGAGCTAGGATCAACGGCGGTGTACCTCAACTGCGGCATGAACGCAGCCGAAGGAGGTCGATCTGCAGTGCAGAGTATGTGAAACTAAAAATCGTAAATGAAATCATAATAGTCTATAAAGCGGGAGACATGTATGATAAGCAAACTACGATTCACAACAAATAAGCGATCGTGTCAAGTCGTGGACTCACGCCTCAAAGTTATCACAATAAACCGTGCGGGGCAAATGCGAAGGCATAGCCGACTACTAAGACCAGCGCACCAAAAATACCACAAATCGTATCCGAGGTCTTTCTAGATCGCACCACATGATCGGTTGGCCACTCGCGCAATATCAATGTGCGCGTCTATCCTCGAACTCTCGCACTCCGCATAGGTCACACACGGACCGCATGAGGTATTCCTCGAATCATGGTCCTGCATCGCTGAGGTATACCCGCGTCGGGCGGCTAACCCTCGGTATCCGCTAGGCTCCCGCAACCCGCATAGTCTCAAAAGACCGCATAGTCTCAACAGACCGCATAGGAATCCCGCGTCGGGCTAAACACCGGAATGATCAATCCTCGAGCTACCGCTCCGCGTAGTCACGAGGACCGCATAGGCCGTAAAGACCGCATCAAGGGTGGCAAGCCCTCGGTATAATAAGTCAAAGGGTATGTGATACAATAATAGTACAACGCTTAACGCTTAACAACGTAAGCACAACAAGAATGACCCCTTACATCACGATCACACAAGATACTAACACGTAGCATCCTAACATTTTCACTTATCACATCAAGAAAGTATTTACAAGGCTATCTCAAACCAAAGACAATCAAGTTATTCACACAAGGTACTTTAAGCTAACAAGTTCGTATCTACCCCTAAAGTACTTCATACATTAAATCTTTTAAAAGATCCGTTGCTTTCACATAAGTCACACAATACGTAGTATAAAATAGAGTGATTTATCTTTTAAATAAACCAAAACACTTACCTTTGTAAAATCAAGTAACAACATTATTTTCCAAACGTCCAAGTTTGCCTAATTTCAAATGTTCACGTTTCTTATTTTAGAAAGGTTTCGTAGTTCATAGTCTTATTCATTTAAGAATATAATTCTCTTTTAAACAATCTGAGAAACATAAGTCTTATATGTGAGTGGGATATTCTTGTTTATAACAATCTTATTACAGTAGTGATCTAGAAATATCATTTTGTCTCATCTTAGCTTCTATGCAGATGGAAGTTTCTAATGGTTTTAATAATACTTAATTAGTCAAAACATTTCCTTTTATTAACGCCGCGTTGGTTTGTCGATACATTCGATTTCAAATCGATAAAACATTCTTAAGCCGTTATACCTAACTTCCCATAAAGCTAGTATAACTCTTAAGTTTTTCAAAAACCAAGTATTACTTCTTCTTTCAAAATGATTCAAAATCTTTTGAAATACTTCAAGTTCTTTATTAACACATAACAAGCCAGTTATAGTTCAAACCAGTTACCTTTTAAAAACCACAAGTATCTTCTTACCAACATAAAGTCATATAACCAACTTCCCATAAAGCCGTTATAACACTTTATGTTTTAAACCAATCAAATACATTTAGCACGTATGCGTCTCGTACTACATAGTTCACACATATCATGCTAGAAGAGATAGGAAGAGGTTCACATACCTCGCGACGAGTATCGACTAATAGCAAAACGCTCCAAGTACTTCCAACCGTCGGCTACTCCTTAAGCCAAGTAGATCGCGCCACACGTAGTACCTCAACCTATAAGGCCACAAGGCGCTTATTAACATTTAGCTCTCATCGTAGAATATTCTACCGAAAATTCGCAAGACCTCCCCGCAACAACGTAAATCTCCTCCTCTACCGAGGCCGGCTACCAAGCCAACCAGGGGGGGTTACACATCTAACCCTAACGGGTACAATTCTACTCCACGGTACTACTACACAAGTCTACTGTAATACAGCCCTATGTAATTACAGTTCAGTATTCTTCTTTAAATTCAGGCTTAAGTCGCAAGACATTGCCGTAAGTATTATTCAGGCTTAAGTCAAAAGACATTGCCGATAACTACGTTCAGTTCTATATATAGTATACTTCAACTATATATTCAAACAATATGTAATTTCCAATAACAATAGAGGGACAAGATAATTACCTCGATAAGCCCATAATTATCCGAGTTTAAATGTCGATCCTGAGCAAGGTTTAGCTCCTACTCCGTGTGCTCCAACCCGCTCCAAACAACCCTTAGAAGTTCTAACCAACTTCTACTTAATACTCCAACTAACTGTGGAGATTTTCCTTAGGGTTTCGGTTTTGTGACGGAAGGGAAGTATAATAGTATTTCTGGGCTTCTCGTATAAGTATAACCTTAGAATACTACAAGGTATACGGCTAAGGTAATTTGGGCATTATAACAATACTTTTGAGAGTATTTCTACCAAGAGGGGGGGTATATTATACGAGAACAACACCACTAGGAGGGGGGGTGAAGTCTCGGCCACAAGGCCACACAGGGAGGGCTCTCGCCAAGGAGGGACGAGAACAACAACAAGAGAGGGGGGATTTTAACACTTAGAGATTTGTGGAAAGGATGAAGAAGTCTTCAAAGGGAGAGGGTATTTATAGGTCAAGGGATGGCCAACCAAAGGCCAAGATCTTGCCAAGTGCAAGGCAAGTGTAGGGTGAGGATTAACTAAACACAAATATCCTACCAACTCCTTGACTTTGTGCAAGGCACAAAAACGTGCCAAAGTTCATCCAATTCGTCCCATGGACGATTCAAGTCCACCAATTGGAGGGTGCCAAGTGTCGCCCTCCCGTTGGTCCAAAATGTTTCGTCTCTCGGAAAAATCCGCAAAAATTAAAAATGACATAGCCGGAAATTCCCCTACGAAAGCTGTGAAAACATTTCGTCGAAAAACGACTCTAACCGGGTGTTGTGCACAATTAAATTTCGGCCAAGCTACTATCTCAAGTTCAAATTTTCTACGTACGTCCTTACGTACATACTCTGGAAAATACGGGGTATAACATTCTCCCCTCCTTAGAAACATTCGTCCCGAATGTTCCTTCTAAGTCTCAAAACGAACGCGCGCCAGTATAGTCTTCACTACTACACTTACGAAACAATCCTGGCACAGCTGGCCACAGAAGCACCTGCGTAAATACTTACATCAAAGTCCACGAGGAAACACCTCTAATCATCACCACAAAACACTTCTCACCGGGGTCTAAAATATACTTCCTTCGCACCTTCTCTTTACAACAGAAATGATCACATCTATGCTCGCCATACATGCTCGCTTCTCTCTTTACTCGTCGTAGATACCACTTTGTCACTTTGTCGCGAGCCTTGCTCCGACGACCCAACAAATGGTACCGGGCTGCGATCCCGAGGATGTCGTACACTCGAACTCTTACCACATTCGTCGAGCGGTTCCAAGACTCGGGGTTACTATCCCTAACGTGGTCATCATTAACTGGGAACACTCTGGATGGATCTCCGATACTTTCCCGATCATAACAATACGAAAGACCGGACGCACTGCCTCCCACGTCGGACGGCAAATGCTAACATATAGGCAACCTGGCCTATCCTTCACATGAACTCACAAAGGCCCAAAGTAACTCGGGCTAAGTTCCCTCTGTTTTCCAAAACTCGTCGCACCCAAACCGGGGTGGTACCTTCAAGAAGACCGACCGTCAACCTGAACTCAAAGCGTCGTCGCCGATTATCCGCACGATTTCTCTGAGCTGCCAGAACTTCTTCTAGACAAGCTTCTCACTATCCACAGTCTGCTGGAACAAGCCTGAACCAACTGTCTGAACCTTGCCAACATCGAACCAATCGACCGACAACTTACACTTCCGCCCTTACAAGGCTTCATAAGGCGATATCCGAACACTGAAATGGTAGCTTAAACACTCCTTCAACAGGAGACAACAATTTTCGCAACTATCCCTGAAATCAAACACCGGCGAGGCGAATGTGATTCGAGACTCAC
Organism: Przewalskia tangutica; assembly: GCA_029844215.1. Lineage (NCBI taxonomy): Eukaryota > Viridiplantae > Streptophyta > Magnoliopsida > Solanales > Solanaceae > Przewalskia > Przewalskia tangutica. The sequence goes on from CM056719.1 coordinate 19,201,666, forward strand.
CAGTTCCTATCCTTGCACTGGTAAAACCTTTAGAAAGCGAAAATAGCCACAACACGGGCTTCACATGCGACATAAGGTGAAGGTAGGCACCGTCGCGACCTTTCAATCTGTCGGATAACTCAACACAATGAGTAAACGGTCTGGCCAGAAGAACACGATGGGCTGCCCCATCGGCCCGACCACCGGTCGACGCATCCACGAACTCGTCTGGTTAACTAAACTTGGGCCTAACACCTCACAACCCTAACACAAGGCGGGACCACCACAACCCTGATCCCACCACCAAACCTACCGCGGGTTGACGCAACGTGGCCTCAACCCGACCCTAACGCGCACAATACTAGCTCCCGATCCGAACAATCTCACTAATCACGTTTGAAAACCTAGCGGTCTTCTTAGCTCAACTACCCCCTTTCATTCCACACTACTAGGGACCTATCCAAACATAACTCACGTGCACTATGAACTTCCGATAAGGGTCAAACATAACACTACACCTTTTCTCGAGATGGCCTCACCTCTAAGGTCTTTACGTAAAAATCTCTAAGGCTCACACCTTCTATCCCCAAAATCTTACTCGTTTAAACAACCATGATCTAATCACGACTAACACACCGCTATCGAACATAGCACTTAAGGTATACTCACCTTATCACACATACCGATCTCTGAGGTTAAAGATATATCTATATCTACCTTCACTCCCTTAGTCGTTCTAATCAAACACGCCGTAGAGGCGCAGCTAAGGAACGTGACGAACTACCACCGATCAAGGCAAAGTCCTCCTACTAGGTCACCCATTCGACCACATGGCCTCGACGGCGCAGTACAACAAGTACCAACTAAAAGACGACATTCCCGGGATGGCGTGCATGTCACTGAGCGGAAGCCACAGAGTTCGACCAACTCTGCATACCCGAACGTCCCGAAATTCGTGGAGGACCTCATTGACCGTGGATGTGCATAATCTAATCCCATGGTGAGAGACTCGCCTCAAAAGTTACTAAAGGACCTTCTTTGCTCGCCTCTTCGTCGCCCTTCGTTAACCCGTCGATCTCTACGTTTTCTCGGCCTGCTGCGCATAAGCCCGTACACAGGCCATGCTCAAGCCCGACTTGATGAATTACTTTCGCACAACCTTCTCGTTGATATTCATCAAGGCTCGCGGTACATCGGTATACTCTCCGTAGCCAAATCCATAGCTAGTAAGTGCGTCTTCTGCAATCTAAATTCACCGTTCGATCGTGGGCGAAGGTTCATATATCATGGCGCGATGAAGCGCTGCTGCCGCCGTACTAAACTCTGCTGGGCTAGTGACGTCGCAGAACTCCCCGAATGAAGCACTACCCTAGATAATGATTGGGCATGTGCCCTCGCCACCCTCTGAACTCTACTCGTAGCTCCGCCGCCTTGCGCCTCGCAGGCGGGTTGCCTGCGCGGAGGCATAGCGGTGAGGAAAGAAATACGTCGGAGGGTCAACTTACAACACGACTCTAAGGCACGATCTCGAGTGAGAAGAATAGAAACCAATCCTAAATACCCTATAGCCTCACGATTATTGGTGTGGTGCACAACACACCGATAATCAAGACTTCTATGGATACGGTGCGTAGACACTTTCCGATGATTAATCGCTCACGATACCACTTTTGTCACGACCCGATTCGGGCGTGGTCGTGCCTTACCGGGCACCCTAGTGATACAACATCGAGTAATCGGTGAACATAAAACGATACAAGACATATTATGAAATATGAAACAATAATCGAGAAAACTTGCCTTTCGGCATATATGTAAATAACAACTTTTTCAACATGAGCAGTTTAATCCTTTTTACAAACCCCGCCACACTTGTGATTACTCTGCACCTCTAAGAATGATATGACAACAATGGCGGGCGGGGCCCAAACCACGAATGTAAACACTTACTACGACGGGACTATACGTCGATAAGCCTCCGAGAAACGGAGCTTCCCAAATCTTTGGCGTGACCACGAGCTAGGATCAACGATCGTGTACCTCAACTGCGACATGAACGGCCCAGAAGGAGGTCAAGATAACAAAGTGCAGGTATGTGAAACTAAAAATACCGTAAATGAAATCATAATAGTCTATAAAGCGGAGACATGTATGATAAGCAAACTACGATTCACAACAAATAAGCGATCGTGTCAAGTCGTGACTCACGCCCTCAAAGTTATCACAATAAAACCGTACGGGGCAAGTACGAAGGCATAGCCGACTACTAAGACCCACAGTACCAAAAATACCCCAAACTGTATCCCGAGGTCTTTCTAGACCGCACCACATGATCGAAGGCGCCACTCGCGCAATATCAATGTCGCGTCTATCCTCGAACTCTCGCACTCGCATAGGTCACACACGGACCGCATGAGGTATTCCTCGAATCATGGTCCCTGCATCACCGAGGTATACCGCATCGGCGGCTAACCCCGGTATCCGCTAGGCTCCATGACCGCATAGTCTCAAAAGACCGCATAGTCTCAGCACCGCATAGGGAATCCCCGCGTCGGGCTAAACACCGGAATGATCAATCCCGAGCTCTGCGCGCTCCGCGTAGTCACGAGGACCGCATAGGCCGTAAAGACCGCGTCGGTGGCAAGCCCTCGGTATAATAAGTCAAAGGGGTCTGTGATACAATAATCGTACAACGGGCATAACGTTGAACAACGTAAGCACAACAAGAATGACCCCTTACATCACGATCACACAAGATACTAACACACGTAGCATCCTAACATTTTCACTTATCACATCAACAAGAAAGTATTTACAAGGCTATCTCAAACCAAAGACAATCAAGTTATTCACACAAGGTACTTTAAGCTAACAAGTTCGGTATCTACCCCTAAAGTACTTCATACATTAAATCTTTTAAAAGATCCGTTGCTTTCATAAGTCACACAATACGTAGTATAAAATAGAGTACTGTCTTTTAAATAAACTAAAACACTTACCTTTGTAAAATCAAGTAACAACATTATTTTCCAAACGCCCAAGTTTGCCTAATTTCAAATGTTCACGTTTCTTATTTTAGAAAGGTTTCGTAGTTCATAGTCTTATTCATTTAAGAATATAATTCTCTTTTAAACAATCTGAGAAACATAAGTCTTATATGTGAGTGGGATATTCTTGTTTATAACAATCTTATTACAGCAGCCGTGATCTAGGAAATATCATTTTGTCTCATCTTAGCTTCTATGCAGATGGAAGTTTCTACTGGTTTTAATAATACTTAATTAGTCAAAACATTTCCTTTTATTAACGCTGCAGTGGTTTGTCGATACACATTCTGATTTCCGAAATCAGTAAAACATTCTTAAGCCGTTATACCTAACTTCCCATAAAGCAAGTATAACTCTTAAGTTTTTCAAAAACCAAGTATTACTTCTTCTTTCAAAATGATTCAAAAATCTTTTGAAATACTTCAAGTTCTTTATTAACACATAACAAGCCAGTTATAGTTCAAACCAGTTACCTTTTAAAAACCACAAGTATCTTAACCAACATAAAGTCGTTATAACCAACTTCCCATAAAGCCGTTATAACACTTTATGTTTTAAACCAATCAAATACATTTAGCACGTATGCGTCTGCGTACTACATATTTCACACATATCATGCTGAAGAGATAGGAAGAGGTTCACATACCTCGCGACGAGTATCGACTAATAGCAAAAGCGCTCAAGTACTTCCAACCGCCGACTACTCCTTAAGCCAAGTAGATCGCGCCACGTAGTACCTCAACCTATAAGGCCACAAGGCGCTTATTAACATTTAGCTCTCATCGTAGAACATTCTACGAAAATTCGCAGACCTCCCGCAACAACGTAAATCTCCTCCTCTGCAGGCCGCTACCAAGCCAACCGGGGTTACATCTAACCCTACGGGTACAATTCTACTCACGGTACTACTACACAAGTCTCATGTAATACCCTATGTAATTACGATTCGGTATTCTTCTTTAAATTCAGCTTAAGTCGCAAGACATTCTGTAAGTATTATTCGGGCTTAAGTCAAAAGACATTGCGATAACTACGTTCAGTTCTATATATAGTATACTTCAACTATATATTCAAACAATATGTAATTTCAATAACAATAGAGGACAAGATAATTACCTCGATAAGCCCATAATTATCCGAGTTTAAATGTCGATCTGAGCAAGGTTTAGCTCACCTCAGTGTGCTCCACCGCTCCAAACAACCCTTAGAAGTTCTAACCAACTTCTACTTAATACTCCAACTAAGCGTGGAGATTTTCCTTAGGGTTTCGGTTTTGTGGAAGGAAGTATAATAGTATTTCGGGCTTCGTATAAGTATAACCTTAGAATACTCCAAGGTATACGGCTAAGTTAATTTAGGCATTATAACAATACTTGTGATATTATTTCTACCAAGAGGGGGGTATATTATACGAGAACAACACCACTAGGAGGGGGGGTGAAGTCTCGGCCACAAGGCCACACAAGGGGGAGGGGCTCTCGGCCAAGGGGGGAGGGACGAGAACAACAACAAGAGAGGGGGGATTTTAACACTTAGAGATTTGTGGAAAGGATGAAGAATTCATCAAAGGGAGAGGGGTATTTATAGGTCAAGGGATGGCCAACCAAAGGCCAAGATCTTGCCAAGTGCAAGGCAAGTGTAGGGTGAGGATTAACTAAACACAAATATCCTACCAACTCCTTGACTTTGTGCAAGGCACAAAAACGTGCCAAAGTTCATCCAATTCGTCCCATGGACGATTCAAGTCCACCAATTGGAGGGTGCCAAGTGTCGCCCTCCCGTTGGTCCAAAATGTTTCGTCTCTCGGAAAAATCCGCAAAAATTAAAAATGACATAGCCGGAAATTCCCCTACGAAAGCTGTGAAAACATTTCGTCGAACAACGACTCTAACCGGGTGTTGTGCACAATTAAATTTCGGCCAAGCTACTATCTCAAGTTCAAATTTTCTACGTACGTCCTTACGTACATACTCTGGAAAATACGGGGTATAACAAAGTGAGTAAGAAAGGCCTCCGAGAACTCGTCCCAAGTAGCTGGGGATGCGTACTCTCCCCGGGATAACTCCCACGAATCAAACCAATCGACTGCGGTATCACGCAGCCGATGCGAACCAAAGATCACGGACTCGGTCTCCGACGCCCTGATCACTCTCATAATCCTCTGTAGCTGACGGATGAACTCCTGCGGATCATCCTCTGGCCTCGACCCGTAAAACTCTGGCGGGCTACAACTCAGGAAATCTCGTAGCCTCAAACTCTCGGCCCTCGGGTGAACCACGAATGCAGTAGGCTGGAATCTGCTGCATCCAGCCTGTCCTCATGTCTGGCCACGATCCTGGCCAATAGTTGGGCCATCTCCTTGTACCCTAACTCCTCCGCCCCAGGCTGTGGGACAGGAGGTGTGGGTACTGTGGTCTCTGCTGGGGTCGGCGGCGTCATAGAACTCGCCGTCTGAGGTGTAGACTGGGCCTGAGCCCTCGTAACTCTCGGTGTCCTACTAGCAGCTCCTCATTGCCTTGCCCTACGGGCGGGTTGCCTACGTGGAGGCATAATCATTACGAGAAAGGATTACGTTAGAGGGTCCAACTTTAACACAACTCTAAAGCACGATCTCGAGTGAGAAGAATGAAACCAATCCTAAATATCTTATAGCCTCACGATTATTGGTGTGGTGCACACACCGATAATCAAGACTTATTAGATACGGCGTAGACACTTTCCGAGGATTAAGCGCTCGATACCACTTTTGTCACGACCCGTTCGGGGCGTGGTGCCTTACCCGCACCCAAGTAGTCATACATCGTAGTAATCGTGGAATATAAAAACAAGACATGAAGCGATTGTAAAATGAGACACGCTTTATCGATGAAAAGCTTGTCTTTGGCATATATATAAATAACCCAAGTTTTGCGATTACATCCCAATCGTACACTAGGACTACAGACCTCTGGAAGTAAACAACTATGGCGGGACGGGGCCGCCATACCTGAATGTACAAAACTATCTACAATACAGGAGATCATACCAAAAGTAGAGCCTCCGAGAAGATGGAGCTCACGACACCAATGCAAAGAGATCCTGGGATGTGGATCTAACACGCTTGCCCTTACCTGCGGCATGAACGCGGCCCGAAGGAGGTCGATTACAACAGTACAGTATGTGAAGCGTAAAGTACTTAAATGAAATCAAGTATTTAAAACCATTTGCAAATCGGTTCAATTGCACATAGTGCCATATCACAAACAAGAACAATAATAGGTAAATCGTAATAGTCCGTTTCAGGCGCGAATGATCGAAGCAAGGCCAGCGCCCATAGTATCATTATGCATGCCTAATCTCGACTCCGCGATCGCGTAGGTCACATGCACTGCGTGAGGTATTCTCGCGTCGGGGTAGCTAACCGGTACGCTGGACTCCGCGATCGCATAGTCTCAATAGACCGCGTAGTCACACGCATCGCATAGGGCATCCCGCGTCGGGCTAAAACATCGGAATGATCAATCCTGGAACTCCGCGACTCGCATAGTCACATAGCGCATAGCCGTATAGACCGCATCAGGGTGGCAAGCCCTCGGTATAATAAGTCGAGGGTAGGTGATATAATATGATACAATGCACTTACCGCTTAGCAACGTAAGCCGCGGACAAGAATGACCCTTTCACAAAGATTACAAGACACTAACACAGGTAGCATCATAATATGTCTACTTATCAAACAATCTTACTATACTTAACAGAAATCAATACAAGGCTTTTATAAACAAACAAGTAAACAGTTCCTTTTATCTTTCTTAAGTTGTTATACCTAACTTCCCATAAAGCTAGTATAACTCTTAAGCTTTTGTTTTAAAAACCAGATATTTCTCTTCTGTTAAAAATGATTCAGTATTCTTTTGAAATGCATCAGGGTTCTTATTATTCAGGCTTAAGTCAAAAGACATTGTCGTAGTTGTTATTCAGGCTTAAGTCAAAAGCCATTGCCGTAGTTGTTATTCAGTTAACACATGTACGTCTACCGTACTATATATATATGTTAAAATATCATGCTCAAGGGTATAGGAAGAATCACATACCTTCTCGGCGAAATCCACCTGCCAAGTTGAATATGTCGCGCGCAGAGAATCAACCTATAATAGTCAGACATGTCTATCAACGTTCAGACTACTCTGTAAACAGTTCTAAGCAGAGGGTTCTCTATCCTACGGAAAATTGGGCAGCACTTCCCTACCCGGTGAGCTACTCAAGTCTACTGTGAAAACAGTCCTATGTAAGTACAGTTTGATTATTCTTCTTTTTAAACCCTTCTACTGTGATAACAGTTCAATTCTATTTTGTACTATCTTTTTAAGTATTCAATACTTAATTCTATACTTCTACAGTATGTATTCTCTAATACAAAAGAGGGTTAGGATTATTTACCTCGGTAAGCCCAATAATATCCTAGATATAAGTCGATCCGGAGCAAGGCTTAGCTCCTAAGTTGTACGCTCCGATAGCTCCAAGGAAACCTTAGAAGTTCTTCACAACTTCTACTAAGTACTAAGGGATTTGGGCTAGGGTATTTTGGGCATTGTAACAATACTAGAAGGCAACTTTTCTACCAAGGGAGGGGGGTAGATTTCGGCTAGGCTTGGGGGGGATAGCCTCGGCTAAGCTTCTCAAAAGGGGGGGGAGGTGTTTGGGCCAGCTACTGAGGAGAGGAAGGATTTTCAAGACTTGGAAAGGAATTTGTGGATGAAGAACTCTTCATCTCAAGAGGGGTATTTATAGGTCAAGGGATGGCCAACCAATGGCCAAGATTATGCCAAGTGCAAGGCAAGTGTAAGGTCAAGATTAGGGCAAGTGTACCTAGCCAACTTGCACACAAAATATCCTACCAACTACTTGACAAAATAGGCACTCCATTCGGCTATATTGACGCCTCACGTCCACCAATTGGAGGGTGACAAGTGTCGCCCTCCCATTGGCCCAAAGTGTTTCGTCTCTCGGAAAAATCCGCAAAAATTAGAAATGGCATAGCCGGAATTTATCCTACGCGAGTTGTGTAAAACGTTTCGTCGGAAAACGATTCTTTTAATGAGTTGTGCCCAAAAAAACGTCCCATTGCCTACTTTAAGGCTAAACTTTTGTACGTACGCCCTCACGTACATACTCTGGAAATACGGGGTATAACACCTTGTATGGGCGTTGTCGTCTTGTATGGACGAAATGCAGATGACGCCTTGTATGGGCGTTATCGTCTTGTATGGACGAGATGCAGATGACGCCTTGTATGGGCGTTGTCGTCTTATATGGACGAGATGCAGATGACGCCTTGTGTGGGCGTTGTCATCTTGTATGGACGAGATGAAGATGACGCCTTGTATGGGCATTGTCGTCTTGTATGGACGAAATGCAGATGACGCCTTGTATGGGCGTTGTCGTCTTGTATGGACGAGATGCAAATGACGCCTTGTATGGGCGTTGTCGTCTTGTATGGACGAGATGCAGATGACGCCTTGTATGGGCGTTGTCGTCTTGTATGGACGAAATGCAGATGACGCCTTGTATGGGCGTTATCGTCTTGTATGGACGAAATGCAGATGACGCCTTGTATGGGCGTTGTCGTCTTGTATGGACGAAATGCAAATGACCCCTTGTATGGGCGTTGTCGTCTTGTATGGACGAAATGTAGATGACGCCTTGTATTGGCGTTGTCGTCTTGTATGGACGAAATGCAAATGACGCCTTGTATGGGCGTTGTCGTCTTGTATGGACGAGATGCAAATGATGCCTTGTATGGGCGTTGTCGTCTTGTATGGACGAGAAGCAAATAACGCCTTGTATGGGCGTTGTCATCTTGTATGAACGAGATTCAAATGTTCGTCGTTGTATAGACGAAACATGAATGAAGTTGTTGCATAGGCTTACAATGAAATGGTGTCATTTTATGGACGTACCTGCTTTGTGACTCGTATGGGTTGAGATAACGTCATTTCATAGACGTTGTGCATTTGTAACCCGCATGGACTTATTGTTGTGTTCCCGCCTTTGCTGATATGAAGATCCTGTAAAATGTGACGGCGGTTGTATTGATGTGATGCTGCAAATGCTGAGATTTCGTCCTTGCACAGACGTGTTGGATGTTGTGTGCTTCTTTGAATCTGCGAAGTCGCGTCACGATGTCTGCATGCGGACTTCTTTGAATGCTGCGAATGCTTGCTGAAAGTTGCGATTGTTGATTGCTTTTCGAATCCTTATTATGATCTCTTCATGGTGCATTTCCCAAAATTGTCCCAGTTTTCGTTATGCGGAGCGCATGGGCAAGACTTAACTCTGGCGAAAATTGCTCATATCTCTTTTCAGAATAATCAAACGCATCCCGTCGCACACGAGCCAATGAGAATATTTCTAATGGTGTGACCGAAGCCGATTTAGGCCGCATACGTATCCCGCTGAGGGAATCAGGTCAAGACGTAGTTCGTGATGCAAAAGTGAGGATTTTTATGTTTTTTTTTTTTTAACAATGTGGACCGAAGCCAATGTGGCCGCCTACGTATCCCGCTGAGGGAATCAGGTCAAGACGTAGTTCATGATGCAAAGAATAAGGAGTTTTATGGGTTTTTCAAACAATGTGGACCGAAGCCAATGTGGCCGCCTACGTATCCCGTCGAGGGAATCAGGTCAAGACGTAGTTCGTGATGCAAAATAAGGATTTTTATGATTTTAAAATGATGTGGGACCGAAGCCAATGTGGCTGCCTACGTATCCCGTCGACAAGTTTGGTGTTTTCCTAATTGTGGTGTCGATACCAAGGATCGACCCACCTAATGTAAATGCAAATGACGCCTTATTTACCCAGTGGAGTCGCCATCTGTAACACTCCATTTTAACCGAAGTCGAAACGGGAGTACCACGTATGGTTGATTCCTAATGGTGTGACCGAAGCCGATTTAGGCCGCCTACGTATCCCGCTGAGGGAATCAGGTCAAGACGTAGTTCGTGAAGCAAAGATGATTGTACAATTTTCAAAAATGAGACCGAAGCCAATGTGGCCGCCTACGTATCCCGCCGAGGGAATCAGGTCAAGACGTAGTTCGTGATGCAAAAATGACTATTTTATATGCATTTTAAATAAAAAAAAATGGAAAGACAGCATCACGTTCTGACTTCAGTTGATACCAACAATTAGTATTGTGATTAGAAATTCCGTTATTCACTTCCAGTCTAACCAAGACTGACTTCTGGGTAATTCCTATAGTTTCAAATGATACCTCAGACACCTAAGTATCGACACACTTGCTTGCAGCCAAGGTTTCGAACTACACGTAATCTCACGTTTCAAATGCCCTCACTGCAAGAAAGTCCCATTTCTCACATATATTCCAGTATTTTGAATTTTGGGACGTTTAGAGAAGTACGCTCACACTCAAAAGGATGTTCAATGCATGCAATTGTGATACCATAGGCTTGGCCGTCATGTAAGTATCCACTAATGTGAGAACCCTCAGTATAAGATCATGTAGGGCTTGTCACGGGCTTGTAATGTAGGTTTGGGGAAAGGGATGGATATCATTTGGGTAAAAAGTGACTAATCCTTCCTCGAGCGTTGGACTACGTCCGTGTTTGATATTTGTGTGCTTTAATGCTGATCTGCTTTCTTCTTTTTCTCCTTTTTTTATCCCAGTTTTTCTGTACTGACTTCCTTTTGAATCTTTCGTTTGGAGTCCGCTTTTTTCAAAGTTATTCTCTCATTTCATTCATTTTTTGTTTATAATGTCGGGGCTTTTGATTTCTTCTTTTGTGAATCGTCATTTGTGTTTTCTTTTCCCTTTTGGGACCTTGACAACTTTTGTCTTTGCAAACCTCGACGCAGAATTTTGTCACCACTTGCACATTTCCAAAGCGCTCAAGGAGGTCGGGCCAAGAGAGGGTTAGTGCGTCTGTATTTCGAGAAAGGGTATAGGTGTGATATGCGGTTGTCAAAAGAATAGTCTTTAGGCTCAAAAGGGGTGTACTACGGATAATGTTATTTGGTAGGCTGAAAAGGCTCAAACGGGTCAAAGAAAGCCTACGATCATTTCCTACACCAAACGTTACTCAGGATTTCGCCTCAACAAACATTCGGGCCAAGTTCTAGATCACAATGCAATGCAATTGAACTTATTCTAAAACTCACCACACAATGCACATGAAACGATGAGGTTGGTTTCGTTCTTATCTTAGAAGCATGCAAAAATGTCCTTACAGGTGTGCGTGAGAGGTACCAAAAGAATCTATGGTTTACCACGAAGTCCACTCATACTGATTATTACTCGTTCTTTCCTATGCACACTCCTAACTGTGTTGGTATCAACCAAGTCAAACAATAATACTTAAAAGAGTTTTTTTTTTTTTTTTTTAATAAACTATTTTTGTATTTTTTTGAATAAATGGTACCGAACCCAAGTAGGGCTGCCTACATATCTCATCTTTGACGAGAATCAGGTGTGCGTAGTTCGTTCAGATATGTTATAAAACTATGATTTAAAAAGAATTTATTCATGAAAGAAATGCAAAAGTAAAAGTTGTTACACCCCGTAAGTCCAAAACCTGTAGAGGAGAATGTACGAAAGGAAACAAGACTTGGAAATCGGTACGAAAGGAAGAATTGTTTTTCCGACGGAAAATCTTCCGAACGTCGGTAAGGAAAAATGTTCGTTGTTGAGAATTGGATTCTCACAAGGCATTATTTGTAAAGTATGGAACTTATTAACACTATGGAAATTTATTTTTACGGATTTGGTCACGTGGGGCCCACCCGAGGAATTTTACATTTTTGTGGGGCCCACGAGGGTTACGAAATTTTATGGACGAATGAGAGGGCGACACGTGGCACCCCAACTAGTGGTCTTGGACGAAAATGTTAAGGGTAAAATGGTCATTTGACCTATGTAGATGATAAGTCTTGCAAGCTTGACATAATTGACTAGTCAACTTGCCACATAAGCTTGATCCTTGTGATAATCATCCTAGCCTCACATTTGTTAATATCTAAGCCTTCCAATATGTGTTATATACTAACTAGTAGCAAGACTAGCTCATTTTAACACTTAGAAAAATTAGAAACCTTGTTGTCCACTATAGTTGCTCTCGGGTTTGCCATGTTCCCACACAAAAAAATTTGTAGTTTTGATCCTTTGTTCACAAGACTTTAACCCAATGTTCCCAAGGGTATTGTAAGGTTATCTCAATAGAAAGATTTGGAAAAGCGGAGTTTTCACGTTAGTCATGGCGGAAACTAAGGGAGTTCTTCTTTGAAGTTGGAACTTGAAGATGGGTTCTTCATAGGCCTCTGGGAGTGCTTGGAGCGGATTGGAACCTAAGGAAAGGAGCTAAGAATTGCTAAGCGCGACTTTGGATCTTGGAAATTTTAAGGGCTTGAAGGTATAAATTTTGTCGTTTTAGCAATTAAGCTTACTTATTGATTGTAGCTATGGTTATTAGCAAGCATGAGTTATATATTACGGTTTGATTATTATGTTGGCTATTGGAACTCTAATCCGAAAACTAGCATGTTAGCCTTAAGAGTACATTTCAAGTTGATTATTCGTTTAAGTCGTCACATGTTGTATAAAGAAGGAAATTGTAGTTGTTGAAGTTGTTTACGACTAAATAACATGTTAGACCTTAGAACTTGGAATTGGAAAAGGATTGGAAAAGACTTAGTGTTGCTATGTAAGTTGGCCGAGAATTGGCTAGTGTGCCTTAGACTATTTCGTATGAATTGTGGGGCGGAATTTTACACGTATTGTAAGGCGTGTAATCCCCTTTGTTTGGTTGTTGTTTGGAGCCTTAAATGTGGCTTGTTGGTTATTGTATTCGGCCTTGAAAAAGGTGGCAAAGTGAGTAGAAACAAAGGAAGTGCTGCCCGATTTTCCGTAGAATTAGAGACTAAATACTTAGTATTATTCTACGTTAGAGACTAGAAGATTGATAGTCTTGTTGTGACCATTATAGGTTGAAACTTCTACGTACGGCGTATTCGGCTTAGCTTGTGGATTTAGCCGAAAAGGTATGTGAACTATCTCTTCTAGCATGATTCCGTAATATAAAGAAAGTAGGTTCTACTACTAAAATGATCCATTCCTTGGTTGTATTTGGATTGCCTAAAATAGAATTTGTTCTATGTATTTCCTTGAGTGTACTTTGATGTTTGGATTGTAAGTTGTAGAATCCATTTTCTTGATGAAGTTTGGATTCTTAAAAGTGAAGGTATTTTTACTTAAAGTACATTTAGTCTTAAAAAGGAAGTGGTTTCCAAATCTTTTGGCTAGTGCCTTAGTTCTAAAACCTAAAGGTCATTATAGTGACTTTAGGGGAGTCAAAGGAGTGATTTACTTATTTGATTTAAAAGAGGAGAAATGACATGATTTAAGAGAAGTAACTTGTGTTAAGGGTGAAGTTACTTGAGGTTTAAAAAGTAGAAGAAAACTTGTTTTCTAACTATTAAGAGACTTGGAGTATTTTTGAAAGTTAAGAACTTGATTTGTAAGTATGTGATACTTGGTTTTAATAGTATAAGTCTCTTGGTTATTGAAGGAATGGATATGTCTAAAACCATAAAGGGTTATAACGGCTTTATGGGAAGTTGGTTATAACGGCTTTATGGAAGGTTAGAAAGTTGTTTATTTTGATTAATCGGCATAAGTTGTCTAGATTGTGAAAATTTGGAGTTACTTGATTTCAAGCTTTGAAATGAGTTTTCTAAAAGTGTAGTAACTTACTTTGAAAAATAGACACGCCTTGATACTACGGGTGTTAGTATCTTGGAGCTTTACATAGAAAGGAGTCTTTTATAAAAGAATGTCGATGTAGTACTTTGGCTTGATAAATTGAGAATTTGTCTAAATGTGCCTTGATAAGTACTTTGACTTGTTAAAAGAGAATTATTCTATGTATGCCTTGATTAGTACTTTGGCTTGATAAATTGAGAATTTGTCTAAATGTGCCTTGATAAGTACTTTGACTTGTTAAAAGAGAATTATTCTATGTATGCCTTGATTAGTACTTTGGCTTGATAAATTGAGAATTTGTCTAAATGTGCCTTGATAAGTACTTTGACTTGTTAAAAGAGAATTATTCTATGTATGCCTTGATTAGTATTTTGGCTTGATAAATTGAGAATTTGTCTAAAGTGTGCCTTGATAAGTACTTTGACTTGTTAAAAGAGAATTATTCTATGTATGCCTTGATTAGTACTTTGGCTTGATAAAATGAGAATTATCCTATGTGTGCCTTGATAAGTACTTTGGCTTGGTTAATTGAGAACTTGCCTATATGTGCTGGGAATAGCCTTTGAGTGCAAGTATTATGTTTTATTAAGTTGTCGCGACTCTCGGTTGAAGAATTGGTATGTCTTGTTGTAAGATTCTTGGGACGTCTGAAGCGGTGATGTGGGATTCCACGGGTATGCTTAGTTACTTGTAGTACTTGGGTTAAATTCGGATTTTTATAGAAGACATGGTAGTGCTTATGTCTTGTTTGATGGTCGGTCGAGATAGGGTAAGAGTATAAATGAGGCAAGCCCAAGACGTTATACCACCTCCTCCGTAGTAAGAGTATTAGTGAGGGTAAACCCAAGACACTGTACCACCGCTTTATGTGTTGTTTGTGGCCGGTCGAGATAGGGTAAGAGTATAAATGAGGCAATCCCAGACGTTATACCACCTCCTCCGGAGTAGAGTATAAGTGAGGGTAAACCCCAAGATGCTATACCACCGCTTTACCACTTTCTCCGTGGTAAGAGTATAAGTGAGGGTAAACCCCCGAATCTTTATACCGGTGGGACTTTATGTTATGTTATATCATGGACTGCCGGCAGTGAGGAAGGATTCCACGGGCATGATTGATATTATGGGCGTGAGACCCATAGTTATATCTGAGTAGTGACCTTGAGGGCTTGCGTCCCTGACTTAATATGACTGCTTATGTGTTTTGTACTGTAGGTTGGCTATCATACATGTCTCCTGTTTTGTTTAGACTGTTATGATTTCATTACGGTACTTATTGTTCACATACTTGGTACATTCTTCGTCTTGACCTCGCCGGGGCTGCGTTCACGCCGCGAGTTTAGGTCTGTTGTTTGGTGATCGGCAGTGTAGGATCCGCTCGGGGTTTTGGATAGCTCCTCTATCCGGGAGTTTATCTTTTGGTATATGTCCTTCAAGATGTGCTTTATACAGTTTTGGGTACAGCGGGGCCTTGTCGTCACATTTCGATTTAACTCCTAGAGTGCGTATTTATATGTGGGATTGGACTCGTATGCGGTGTAGTGTCTTTTGGTTATGTATATATGGCGGCGCTTGTCGGCTTTGCCACTTGCACGTCTGGTTGTTTTAAAAGAAAAAATAAATGAGGTGTTATTTAATTTCCGCATTTACTTGTATTGTTAAGGTAGAAGGGTGCCCGGGTAGGGCACGATCCTGAGCCGGGGTTCGGGCGTGATGAGTGGTATCGAGCGATCGGTCCTCGGAATGTCTACTGCATCGTGTCTAGTAGAGTCTTGATTATCGGTGTGTTGCGCGCCACACCCATAAACAGGAGGCTACAGGACATTTAGGAGTTGGTTTCTATTCTTCTCACTCGAGATCGTGCCCTGAAGGCCGTGTTAGTAAGATAATTCCTCTCGACGTATTGTTGTGTTCTGATTATGCCTCGAGGAGAACGGCCGCCAGAAGGGCAAAGGAGTAGCGAGAGCTACTAGTCGGACTCGGAGAGTTGATAGGGCTTATGCCCTGTGTTATCTGGATGTTGTTCATGATCGGCGAGTTCTTCTTCGCTGAGTTTTGAGAACACAGACACGAGCCTCTGATTTCGATTGAGGCGGACTTTAGGGTCACGAAGGAAGTCATTATGTTATTGACCAAGATAGCAATGCTGCAGCTTCCTCAGCAGAGGTTATTCGGCGATCTGAGACAGTGTCTGAGAGGGTAGAGGCGGTAGCGGAGATCTGCGTAAGAGGGCTAGACCGGTTGGTTATCCGGTGAGTTTTGGACGAGTGCCTCAAGGCGAGTGAGATATTCGTCCGCCACCCAGTACATACCCGCGGCTCACGGGTGGGAGATTTGATCCCACAAGGTATTTAGGAGCGGTCAGAGCTCCGGTCGAGGTTCTCGAGTAGCGAGAGGATTTTCTGGTCGAGGCCACCTATTCCTCGATGTATCGGATGTGGTAAGCGTCGTTCGGAAATGTCGTTATGGCACGGACTTTGTTTTTATTGTGGCGTCGGGCCATATTCTCGAGGGTATGTCCTTTTAGAAGAACGCAGGTGAGGTGGCTCGGCTATGAGGCCGATGGTTGGTTCCCTTCCCTCCCGGTATCGTTCCCGGACAGGTGTTGGATGTCGATCGGTCGTGGTAGAGGTCGAGTGGAGTTTATAGTTCGACGGTCCTTGAACCGCATAGATGATCGACTCATGGGCGAGGATCGAGAAGCAACGTCGCTAGGAGTTCTGTGTATATCTCGGTTCTTTTGAATCATACGTGCATTGTTAGATTCAGATTTTGCCCTAGCGTATATGTTTTCCCTTTATTGCAAGAGTTGTAAAGTGATAGTACCCCAGAGGTAGGGATACTGTAATTAGTAAAGTGAAAAGTTAAGAATATTGACAAGAATGATAAGTGGACTGAGACTATAGTTGTGTAGAGTTCACAAGTTGTAATTACCCCGTATAAGTGTAAGACCGATAGGGAAGATTGTGCGATGAAATATTTTGGCTTATGTGACGAACCTCTAGTGAATAGGGGGTAGGGTAAGAAGTACCTTGAGATAAGAGAGAGATTTATTACAGACTAAGAATGAGAAGTTACGAGTGACGATGAGTCGGGTTATGGACTCATTTCGGGTCAGCCGATAGTTTGGAATGGGGTAATGTCAGTTAGAAATGGTCCCGTTATGTGATAGGGTCCTGAGGATGCCAGGCCCAAGTCGTTCCACCGGAACTAGGTCGTAAGGACCGAGAAGGGCCTTAGCGGAAATTCAAGTAGCATAATGGCCAAGTTGGTTAGTAACTCGAGTTGGGAGCAGAAGCAGAATTTGAGATTTTGTCGTGTACTAGATGAGTTTGAAAGTACGAGAAAGTATGACAAGTAAGGAAAGAAAGGAACCTCTAAGGATCCGTGTTTGGGAAAATCAGTAACCTTCGAGTTTTGTGAGAAGGGACCACGGACGGAAGGTCCATTATTATGTTTACGTATGTTATGTGGTGATGCGTATGTGACATCGTTGGTCTTGTCGGTTGATTGATAGGCATAGTATAGAGATTGTGCCGGAGTTTGTATAGCGTGACAACCGACTAAGAACATTCGGGGACGAATGTTTCTAAGGGGGGAAGAATGTTACACCCCGTAAGTCCAAAACCTGTAGAGGAGAATGTACGAAAGGAAACAAGACTTGGAAATCGGTACGAAAGGAAGAATTATTTTTCCGACGGAAAATCTTCCGAACGTCGGTAAGGAAAAATATTCGTTGTTGAGAATTGGATTCTCACAAGGCATTATTTGTAAAGTATGGAACTTATTAACACTATGGAAATTTATTTTTACGGATTTGGTCACGTGGGGCCCACCCGAGGAATTTTACATTTTTGTGGGGCCCACGAGGGTTCTGAATTTTATGGGACGAATGAGAGGGCGACACGTGGCACCCCAACTAGTGGTCTTGGACGAAAATGTTAAGGGTAAAATGGTCATTTGACCTATGTAGATGATAAGTCTTGCAAGCTTGACATAATTGACTAGTCAACTTGCCACATAAGCTTGATCCTTGTGATAATCATCCTAGCCTCACATTTGTTAATATCTAAGCCTTCCAATATGTGTTATATACTAACTAGTAGCAAGACTAGCTCATTTTAACACTTAGAAAAATTAGAAACCTTGTTGTCCACTATAGTTGCTCTCGGGTTTGCCATGTTCCCACACAAAAAAAATTTGTAGTTTTGATCCTTTGTTCACAAGACTTTAACCCAATGTTCCCAAGGGTATTGTAAGGTTATCTCAATAGAAATATTTCGGAAAAACGGAGTTTTCACGTTAGTCGCGGAAACTAAGGAGTTCTTCAACTTTGAAGTTGGAACTTGAAGATGGGTTCTTGTAGGCCTCTAAGGAGTGCTTGGAGCGGATTGGAACCTAAGGAAAGGAGCTAAGAATTGCTAAGGCGCGACTTTGGATCTTGGAAATTTTAAGGGCTTCGAAAGGTATAAATTTTGTCGTTTTAGCAATTAAGTTTACTTATTGATTGTAGCTTTGGATATTGCAAGCATGAGTTAATTATTACAGTTTGATTATTATGTTGGCTATTGGAACCTAATCCAAAACTAGCATGTTAGCCTTAGAGTACATTTCAAGTTGATTATTCGCTTAAGTCGTCACATGTTGTATAAAGAAGGAAATTGTAGTTGTTGAAGTTGTTTACGACTAAATAACATGTTAGACCTTAGAACTTGGAATTGGAAAAGGATTGGAAAAGACTTAGTGTTCTTTATGTAAGTTGGTAGAATTGGCTAGTGTGCCTTAGACTATTTCAGATGAATTGTGGGCGGAATTTTACGTATTGTAAGGCGTGTAATCCCTGTTTGGTTGTTGTTTGGAGCCTTAAATGTGGCTTGTTGGTTATTGTATTCGGCCTTGAAAAAGGTGGCAAAGTGAGTAGAAACAAAGGAAGTCTTTGCCGATTTTCCGTAGAATTAGAGACTAAATACTTAGTATTATTCTACGTTAGAGACTAGAAGATTGATAGTCTTGTTGTGACCATTATAGGTTGAAACTTCTACGTCAGCGTATTCGGCTTAGCTTGTGGATTTAGCCGGAAAGGTATGTGAACTATCTCCTCTTCTAGCATGATTCCGTAAGATAAAGAAAGTAGGTTCTACTCCTAAAATGATCCATTCCTTGGTTGTATTTGGATTGCCTAAAATAGAATTTGTTCTATGTATTTCCTTGAGTGTACTTTGATGTTTGGATTGTAAGTTGTAGAATCCATTTTCTTGATGAAGTTTGGATTCTTAAAAGTGAAGGTATTTTTACTTAAAGTACATTTAGTCTTAAAAAAGTGGTTTCCAAATCTTTTGGCTAGTGCCTTAGTTCTAAAACCTAAAGGTCATTATAGTGACTTTAGGGGAGTCAAAGGAGTGATTTACTTATTTGATTTAAAAGAGGAGAAATGACATGATTTAAGAGAAGTAACTTGTGTTAAGGGTGAAGTTATTTGAGGTTTAAAAAGTAGAAGAAAACTTGTTTTCTAACTATTAAGAGACTTGGAGTATTTTTGAAAGTTAAGAACTTGGTTTGTAAGTATGTGATACTTGGTTTTAATAGTATAAGTCTCTTGGTTATTGAAGGAATGGATATGTCTAAAACCATAAAGGGTTATAACGGCTTTATGGGAAGTTGGTTATAACGGCTTTATGGAAGGTTAGAAAGTTGTTTATTTTGATTAATCGGCATAAGTTGCCTAGATTGTGAAAATTTGGAGTTACTTGATTTCAAGCTTTGAAATGAGTTTTCTAAAAGTGTAGTAACTTACTTTGAAAAATAGACACGCCTTGATACTACGGGTGTTAGTATCTTGGAGCTTTACATAGAAAGGAGTCTTTTATAAAAGAATGTACGTATGTAGTACTTTGGCTTGATAAATTGAGAATTTGTCTAAATGTGCCTTGATAAGTACTTTGACTTGTTAAAAGAGAATTATTCTATGTATGCCTTGATTAGTACTTTGGCTTGATAAATTGAGAATTTGTCTAAATGTGCCTTGATAAGTACTTTGACTTGTTAAAAGAGAATTATTCTATGTATGCCTTGATTAGTACTTTGGCTTGATAAATTGAGAATTTGTCTAAATGTGCCTTGATAAGTACTTTGACTTGTTAAAAGATAATTATTCTATGTATGCCTTGATTAGTACTTTGGCTTGATAAATTGAGAATTTGTCTAAAGTGTGCCTTGATAAGTACTTTGACTTGTTAAAAGAGAATTATTCTATGCATGCCTTGATTAGTATTTTGGCTTGATAAAATGAGAATTATCCTATGTGTGCCTTGATAAGTACTTTGGCTTGGTTAATTGAGAACTTTCATATATGTGCTGGGAATAGCCTTTGAGTGCAAGTATTATGTTTTATTAAGTTGTCGCGACTCTCGGTTGAAGGGTCGGCTGTCTTGTTGTAAGTTACTGGGACGTCTGAAGCGGTGATGTGGGATTCCACGGGTATGCTTAGTTACTTGTAGTACTTGGGTTAAATTCGGATTTTATAGAAGACATGGTAGTGCTTATGTCTTGTTTGATGGTCGGTCGAGATAGGGTAAGAGTATAAATGAGGCAAGCCCCAAGACGTTATACCACTCCTCCAGGTAAGAGTATTAGTGAGGGTAAACCCCAAGACTGTACCACCGCTTTATGTGTTGTTTGTGGCCAGTCGAGATAGGGTAAGAGTATAAATGAGGCAATCCCCAAGACGTTATACCACCTCCTCCGGTAAGAGTATAAGTGAGGGTAAACCAAGACGCTATACCACCGCTTTACCACCTACTCCGGGGTAAGAGCATAAGTGAGGGTAAACCCCAGATGCTATACCGGTGGGACTTGATGTTATGTTATATCATGGACTGCCGGCAGTGAGGAAGGATTCCACGGGCATGATTGATATTATGGGCGTGAGACCCATAGTTATATCTGAGTAGTGACCTTGAGGGCTTGCGTCCCTGACTTAATATGACTGCTTATGTGTTTTGTACTGTAGGTTGGCTATCATACATGTCTCCTGTTTTGTTTAGACTGTTATGATTTCATTACGGTACTTATTGTTCACATACTTGGTACATTCTTCGTACTGACCTCCTTCGGGGGGCTGCGTTCATGCCGCAGGTTTAGGTACGCTGTTTGGTGATCGGCAGGTGTAGGATCCTGCTCAGGGTTTTTGGATAGCTCCCTCTATCCAGGAGTTTATCTTTTTGGTATATGTCCTTCAGTACAGGCTTTGTACAGTTTTGGGTACGGCGGGGCCTTGTCCCGTCACATTTCAGTTTAACTCCTAGAGGTCTGTATTCATATGTGGGATTGGACTCATGTACGGTGTAGTGTCTTTTGGTTATGTATATATGGCAGCCTTGTCGGCTTTGCCCTTGCACGTACGGTTGTTTTAAAAGAAAAAAATAAATGAGGTGTTATTTAATTTCCGCAGTTTACTTGTATTGTTAAGGTAGAAGGGTGCCCAGGTAGGGCACCAGTCACGGGCCCGGGGTTCGGGGCGTGACAAAAGTTGTGCAAAACAAACGATTGTTCACTATAAGACTAATGCAAAGTAAAATAATGTAATGAAAAAATGAATGGCTATGATGAAATGCATGAATGAATGTATGTGCTAAAATGATTGAAATGCAACAATGAATGTCCGTGATTGGATAAATGCAATGAATGGGTGAACCAAATATGTCCCCTTTTTATTATTTTTTTATTTTTTATGTGGTGGTGTCGAACCCTAGATGGGTTGCCTACGTATCACACCGTATGGTGAGAATCAGACACGCGTAGTTCGGGATGATTATGTTGTAAAATGCATTATAAAGAATTATGTAATTAATACTAGACATATCAATTGAATTTGTATAAAAATGCAAAATATAAGACCCAGAGCAATGCTTTGTTGAATCTGGTATAAACTGACTTCTTTCCGTCAACATAACTCAACTCATTCTTGGGATGGTTTTTTTTCTTTTCTTTTTCATCCTCTTTTTTGTTGTTGTCCGCCCTCGACTATTTGCGAGGACGGTCTTCCTGCAAAAATATGACAAATGAGTGAGAGTAGGCAAGTCGCAAAAATAGTAAAATGTAAGGGCGTGACAATATAGTCAAAGACTCCCCTGCTTGGTTCGACCGGACTGGTGGTTGATGCTTCACAAAGTCCAAATCGTGTTGTTCAAGAGCGATTTACGCAGTTGAAGTCCTGATTGCAATGTGACAACAAAAGTGCAAAAATGCAAATACTTGTGGCCGGAATTATAAGCATGATATGTACATGGGTTAAAGGGGTAATAATATGTACATAATTGCTAGCGACAACAATAGTAAACAAAAAAAATGCGAATCAAGTGCGCGCCTAATATGCATGGGACCTCTCTTATGCCAGAGGTCGGCCTAAACACCAGATATGCGAGATTATGATAAATAGGTCCAAGCCGTTAAACTGTAATGTTTTGTTGGAAATGGCGACCAAATGACGGTGCACTTTTTCCAATTTCAGTGTGTCATGACCAGGCTTGGATCCGTCTATCATTGTCACGCTACACATAGTATGCTAAAGGGTCGTTGGGTTATGAAACCCGTCGACAAGTTTGGTGAATTTCTAATTGTGGCGTTAATACCAAGGATTAACCCACCTAAGGTTTATATGCGCATGACTAAATATTAAAAAGGGTGGTATAGCTCTATCCTAAGTTTCTAAGATTTGGCTTACTAGACGCAAGGTTCCCGAGCGGACAACTCGAGTGAGAAGGCTATGCGCCCACCGGTTGGACCGGACACTCCGCGCAAAATGCCAACTCTCTTAAATTTGGGTTTTGAAGAAAGAATTTTGCTGATGCACCAAGCGCACCTCGCGTGTAGTGTGTGACAATGTGAATTTTCCAGAGTGGAAGAAATATGAGCGGAATGCCAGTTTAAAGAAAACAGTAAAAGCAAATAGCAATTAAAACAGTTTAAGCATACAAGATTAAAGCAAATAATTTTAAGGCATTAAAAAATAAAAATAAAGCCAAGCAATAATAAACATAGGTTTGCTATGGTCAAGAACCTGATTCCCCAGCGGAGTCGCCATCTGTAACACCCCATTTTAATCGGAGTCGAAACGGGAGTACCACGTATGGTTAATTCCTAAATGTATTTAAGGAGTCGCCACCTAATTAATTAAGTGAATTAGGACACTTATTAAATAGCATAAAAATGCTATAAATGATCTCCATTTAAAGGTCTGCGAAAACTATGTGAGATTCTAGGTAAAAGTTCTTTATTATCCTAAAGGGAAGGGGTCAGGCATCCTATAGGATCCGCTAACTTGCGGTTATCCGTTCAAAATTATGTTAATTATATATTGGCTTTTATTCTACCTATTCTAAGCGTTTTACATAATTTACAATTAAAATAAAATACAATACAGAATAAGAAAATTAAAATTAAATGCGACATAAGATAAAAATCCGGGACATCTTTTAGCCCTTTTCAGGCCTTCTGCACAAGATGATCTTCGGGTACCTGCATAAACACTTAGTAAAAGTGTTAATAATAAAATAAACCATTTTAAAGTAATAACAATAATTAATAAATAAAGCCAAGAAATAAATTCGTCTTTTGCACAGGGGAGGCCTTGGAAATCAGACGGAGATTCCTTCATCGGCCAAAGTGTAGTATAATAATAAAATAAATAAAACCTTCGGATCCGCGCCAAAACAGTAATAGTTTTAAACAAGCGATAAAACTAACGCAATTTGCTAAATTTTAAGTCTGCATCTCGCCGGATTCCTACATTCATAAATAAACCATTTTAAAGTAATAACAATAAAATATTATCCTTGGTCTATATATAACATGTGGAAAATTATTGACCATGTGTTAAGTTGAGCCTAAATGATAACTATTAGTTATTGATGACGGTCGGTTTATGGTATACCTATCCACGGTCTCTTAGATTTGTGCAATTTGGGGTTTGGACTTTGGGGTTCCATTTTTTTAATTTTTTTTTTTGTCTGTTATACTCTTCGTCATCAGGATCATCATGTCACCTTACTCATAGAAATTCAATTTCAACATTTTGAGGTCTTCTTCCATTCACCCATATAATTACCACCTACTATAATATATTATGTAATAAACGCTATAATAAATTTATAATAAACTATGACTATGGTGCATGACTGCAATGGACGCCATAATAAGTCGTTGGAGACTGATTTTTTGATGAAAGTCAAAATTTTAGCCGGAAACGAAATCTGAAAAGTGAAGAAATCGGGAGCTTTTGGAGGGTAATATTTAGTTTTCTATTTCTTTTAGAGTAATTAAAATGTTGAGTGTTGGGGGTCAAAATATATTTTTCAATACTTTGAGTCTAGGTTTTTTTTTTTTTTTGACAAAGGAACCCGCAGCTGCTACTATTTCGAGTGCGCACAGGGTAAACCCCGGGCTGACGCAATAGCCTGCAAACCACGTCAACCGATTAACCACACTTGGCAAGCCATGTGTGACAGGCTCAACCAAGAAGGTTTATGCAGGGGATCGAACTCGTGACCTTACGGTCTCGCGCTCTACTGCTACACCAACTCGGTGCGACAGAATGGCGACTCCACTGGGGATATTTAGGTTCTTAACCATAACAAACATAGGTTAATTATTGTGCTTCATTTTTTATTTTTTCTTATTTGCTTAATTTGCTTATTTTGTGTTTCACGCTTATTTGCTTTTATGTTTTGCCTAAACTATTCTACTTTACATATAAATATTTGCATATTGCCTTTATTGCTATTTGTTACTGCTTTCCTTAAATTGGCATTCCGCTCATATTTCTTCCATTCTGCAAAATTCACACAATCACACACTACATGCGAGGTGCGCTTGGTGCATCAGCAAAATTCTTTCTTCAAAATCCAAATTTATGAGAGTTGGTAATATACGCGGAGTGTCCGGTCTAACCGGTGGCCGCGTAGCCTTCTCACTCGAGTTGTCCGCTCGGGAACTTTGCGTCTAGTGAGCCAAATCTTAGAAACTTAGGGTAGATCTATACCACCCCTTATTTTAAGGCATGCATGCATTTACCCTAGGTGGGTCAGTCCTTGGCATTGACACCACAATTAGGAAGCCCACCCAATTGTCGAAGGGTTTTTCACGACCCAACGACCGACAACATATTATGTGCTACGTGATATTGATGGACGAATCCGAGCCTAACGTGACATGCTAGCATTGGGAAATTTTGTATTTACTTTTGTTTTTATGTAAAGGATGAGCAGTATTCCAACAATCCCCGAAATCAGAATGGTGAGTGGTGTTCCGACAAAGTTAAAGATTTGGTGGGAGAATTTCGACGGCAGCAGCAAAATGACCATCAGAAGCAAGTTAGGTTGTCTCATGGCTTTGTTTGACATCACTCCAGATCAGCATATAGTTAGGGCATTGATTCAGTTCTGGGATCCGGATAGGGTAGTGTTCAGATTTCAAGACTTCGAACTCACCCCCACGTTGGAGGAAATCAACTATTTCACGAGCTTAGCTTACCAAGGCAGAGGACAAATCATCCCTTATAGTCAATCCGGAAAGAGATTCTTACATTACATGGGCCTGAAAAATACAAAGGAACTCCGTTGTTTTGAAAATAATTGGGTTTCCCTAGATTATTTGCACGAGAGGTATGGTCGCCAAGATAGCTATCAGTCGTTTAGAAAAGAATTCTCTTGCAGTCTGGGACAGTGGAAAACTAGACGACATACCGCGTTCGTTGTTGCTCTGCTAGGCACTCTAGTGTTTCCACTCGAGCATGGACGAATCAGCACATGCATATGTTCTGTGACCCGAATGGTTCTTGAAGGCATTAACGGCACGCAACTTACTTTGGTCCCCATGATTCTAGCTGAGATATTTCGAGCTCTGGGAAAATGCAAGCGAAGGGAAACCAATTTCTTCGAGGGATGCAATCTCATCTTACAAATGTGGGCCATGGAACACTTTTATCAGCGATCGAATATGACAGACATTTGTTTTAGCAATGATTATAGGATTGTGAGTTTTTACGACAGGATGAAGCGATTTGTGTCGCCGGTCGGTACTAGGGATTGGTATGAATTTCTGGCGTCCCGCACTAGCAACCAAGTACAATGGAGGTACCCACTGCTATCCCGTGTCAACAAGGCTTATGTAAGGAGCAAAAACCGTTATTACATCGAGCTCATCGGATTAAGGGGACTTCAGCCATATGCTCCGCTGCGTGTACTCCGCCAGTTTGGTCAAGAACAGGTGATCCCTCTCCGATCGGACATGAATGATTCAGAGGTCACGTTTGGGGCAGGTTACATCTTTCCCAGAAAGAGGCAAATCCTTGATGAATGGGACAACATTGAGAAAATAGAAGTCAAATATGAGCAAGCAGGAGGTACACCCGAATACTATGCATGGTTCAAGGAAGATTGTGGCAGTCCGAGTCCCAAGGGCAAACAGGGTTTTGAGGATATCAACATGACCAATTGGGTAAAAGTGTGCAGATTAGAGAGCAACGCCATCTCCCCTGAGACGTGGGATCAACTACAAAATATCATGCAATATTTGAAAAATGCAGGAGCAGGGCCTAGCAACACCATTACACCACCACCGCATTCTCCGTCAGCATAATGTAGCATTGGGGATAATCTTTAGTTTTGACATTTCTTTGTTGCAATTTAATCTTAGTTTTTCCCCAATAAAATCATCCGATGGCTCGGACCAATCCATCATTATCTCATATATGACGCTTAGGCTTACCTCTGGCATAATAGAGACCCCTTGCATATTAGGACGCGCTTTAATCTACTCTATTTGTTGAAGTTTCATTGTATTCCCATATGTTATGCTATTTTGTTTGATGCTAACACATGTTTTGGATAAAAAGGAGTTTGCTCTACTACTCCCCTCCTCGGCTGGTTTGTGTTGGCAAGCACTGGCTGAACACCCGTATTTCACAAGATCCAAAGCACGAGCAACAAAAATGAATGATTCAGGGGCAAACGAACATGATGGCTTGGGACTCATTGCCATTCAACGAGAGGAACCAGAAACATCAGAAAGGGGGAATGCCACATCTTCCGACGAATACCTCGCTCAAGTACTGCAACAAATGGCAATCATGCAAGCGGAAATGGATCGACTCCGGGACATCACTAAGCTATCCATAAGCCTCAATGCACAACTACCCACACTTCCAAATTCACCGTCTTTTCGACGCCCTCCCCAACACCCAACTGATAACCCACAGCCCCCCAATCCACAACTCAACAACACACCTCCTCGTAACCCACAAACCACAAATGACCCTGACCCGTACATACCTCAGCCCCAAATTATACAAACCACCTTGCCCACCCAAGACAACCAACCTGCTCAACCCGCACCGATGACATACCACAACAAACAATACGGACCACCCATATATGTGACCCATGCCCCACATCTCGACACACCCATACCTATACCTTCCCCGGAGTTTGCTCAGTATGAAGAGATGGAGAAGAAGACAAGAACTGGGATAGATGAAAACATGGCCAGAGAGATCCATGATTTGAAGAAAGCCTTTAAGAGCCTTCAGGTGAACAAGGGCCATGAGGGATTAGAGTACGAGAATTTGTGCATGCATCCCGACGTCGAGCTGCCCGTCGGATATAAGGTACCAAAGTTTGACATGTTTGATGGCAAAGGTAATCCTCGTGCACATTTGAGATCCTATTGCGACAAGTTAGTGGGTGTGGGAAGGGATCAATCGATCATTATGAAGTTGTTTATTAGGAGCTTGACTGGAGAAGCCTTGGATTGGTACACTAGCCAAGATCCAAGAAAATGGTGTAGTTGGGGGGCGATGGCACAGGACTTTGTGGACAGATTCAGATTTAACACTGACAACGTCCTGGATAGATTCTACCTCATGAAATTGGAGAAAAAGTCGACAGAGACTTTTAGGGAATATGCGATGAGATGGAGGTCTGAAGCAGCGAAGATCCAGCCGCCTATGGCAGAAAGCGAAATGAAAACACTATTTGTACAATCTCTAAAGGACCCCACGTACTATGAGAGGTTGATCAGCGTCATTGGGCGTAATTTTTCTGAAGTAGTAAAGATGGGAGATTTTGTGGAAGAGGGAATCAGAACAGGTAGGATCACGAACCTGGCTGCTTTGCAAGCAACAAGCAAAGCAATACAATCAGAGTCAATGAGAGGAATGAATAAGAAGAAAAAGCATGGAGCAGCCCCTATCATAACAGTGCAACAACACAAACCAAATCAAACCCAAACATACCAACCCCAAACATACCAACATCAAACATACCAAAGTCCGACGTTCCAAAACACTCACTATGATCACTTTAGCCAAAATACTTCCCCATGCCATCAACCTTCACCCGTCTACACCACCCAGCCAATATACAACCCGCCACGGGCGCTCGCCCATACAAATCCCTCACAATACCGATCAGCATACCCACCCCCGCAACAATACCACACACAAAACATACCCAGACCCCGAACCAACACCGAGAGGAGGCCCACAAAACCATACACCCCGTTGGCCGAACCATACTCCCAACTATATGAAAGACTGAGAGCCGCTGGTTTTATACAGCCGATCCCAGGGCGAAATCCCAATCCACTCCCACCATGGCATGATGAGAATAAGCATTGTGCATACCACTCAGGAGCATCAGGACACGATACAGATGGTTGTTATGCTTTGAAAAACAGAATTGAAGAGCTAATCAGAGAAGGAGCTATTCGGTTGAAAGAGTCTTCCCCTAATGTCAACAACAATCCCTTGCCAAATCACGACAATGCTGGCGTGCACATGATCACCTTTGATGATGTGTATGATCTGAAAGGGACCATCGTGTCAATCAAAGATAAAGAGACAGGGGGATCTTCAGCCCACATTGCTCATGTGATTACCGCTAAGGTCAGGGCGTCGTTGGAAGTAGAGTTAGTACCAGGATGGAGCCACTCGATCAAACAACAGAATGAGGGTAAACAAAAACAAGTGGTAGAAGTTGTTGCAGCGGGGGTGACGAGGTCCTGACAACGTTACGCGTCTGCAGAAGTATCGCGAAAGATGCCCCAGAAAAGACTGTGACCGAACCAGAAGTAGAGGAATTTTGGAGGAGAATGCCTACAGGAGACTATTCCATCAGAGAATTGAGTAAAACACCAAAGACAAATTTCTATCATCATTTGATGAATTAGTGAACCACTGCACTCTTTGATTGAGGTTTTGAAAGAGGCTCATGTGCCAGCCGAGACTGCTGATGAAAACTTCTCAGCACTGATCAGGCAAATTAAAGAGGTGCAAAAGATAATCTTCCATGAGAATGAATTACCTCATGAGTTATGGAACACAGTTTTTATGAGTTTATTTCCCTTTTGAAGTTTTAATGACAAGTTATGTTTTAATCAACGTTCTTTATTCCCTTTCTTTCAGCATACAAAATAATATACTTGTCGATAATGAAAATGTGACATGTCATGAAACAAGCGAACAAAGTCAGAACCGCGAAAATAATCCAACAGAACCCGAAGGAAATTTTCCATTAGAGGAATTAACGGAAGAGTTAGGAAAGTTCGAGGATAAGCCGAAACCAAATCTGGATGAAATGTAAAACAGAAACCTAGGAGGTGATAAAGTCGTGAAGGAGATGAGGATCGGCTCACTTGAATACCGCATGAAAGAAGATTTGGTGGCCCTATCAAGCGGTATGTTGACATATTCGCTGGTATTATGATGATATGCCAGGTCTGAGCACAGACATCGTTTCTCATAAGTTGCCCATTGAACCATCCTGCCGTCCAGTGAAGCAAAAACCAAGGAAAATCAAGCCGGATCAGAGTTTGAAAGTCAAGGAGGAGATCTCCAAACAATTGGACGCAAAGGTCATTCGGGTAGCAAGATACCCTACTTGGTTAGCAAATATTGTGCCAGTAACAAAGAAGGATGGTAAGATACGAGTTTGTGTCGATTACAGGGATCTCGGCAAGGCAAGCCCTAAGGATGATTTTCCCCTTCCGAACATTCATATACTCATCGACAATTGTGCGAAGCATGAGTTGCAGTCATTTGTCGATTGTTTCGCTGGTACCATCAAATCTTAATGAACGAAGAAGATGTAGAGAAGACCGCATTCACCACTCCGTGGGGGGTATATTATTATCGAGTCATGCCGTTTGGACTTAAAAACGCAGGTGTCACTTATATGAGAGCCATGACTACCATTTTTCATGATATGATCCATAAGGAAATTGAAGTCTACGTGGATGACGTCATCATCAAATCACGGAGGGCTACGGACCATTTGGTTCATCTGAAGAAGTTTTTAGAGCGATTGAGGCAATACAAACTGAAGTTGAATCCGACAAAGTGTGCCTTGGCCCCAAATAGAAAATTATTAGGTTTCATCGTGAGCAGAAGGGGAATAGAGTTGGATCGTTCGAAGATAAAGGCCATTCAGGGACTACCGCCTCCGAAAAGTCGCAAGGAAGTGATGAGTTTTCTCGGTCGTTTGAATTGTATCAGCAGGTTCATAGCACAATCAACAGTGATATGCGAACCAATATTCAAGTTACTAAAGAAGGACGCTGCCACTAAGTGGACATTGGAGTGCCAACAAGCCCTTGATAAAATCAAAGAGTATCTCACAATCCGACGGTCTTGGTGCCTCCGAACCCGAGGCATTCTTTGTTATAATTATCCGTATTTGGAGGTGCGTTCGGATGCGTTTTGGGACAACAAGATTATACGGGAAGGAAAGAAAAAGCAATATACTACTTGAGTAAAAATTTCACGCCACGGCTCGTTACAATCTTTGAACGCATACGCCGTGCCTTGACTTGGGTCGCACAAAAATTTAGACATTATTTATCCGCATACACCACCTACCTCATTTCGAGGATGGACCCGCTCAAGTATATCTTTCAGAAGCCTATGCCTACTGAAAAACTTGTAAAATGGCAGATTCTTTTAAGTGAATTCGACATCGTATATGTCACCCAAAAGGCAGTCAAGGGGCAAGCATTAGCAGATCATCTCGCAGAGAATCCGGTAGACGAGGAATATATCCCTTGCGGACCTACTTTCCAGATGAAGAAGTGATGTTTGTAGGAGAAGACATCCTAGAAGAATATCCGGGTTGGAGAATGTTCTTCGATGGCGCCGCAAATTTCAAAGGAGTAGGTATCGGAGCTGTTTTGGTATCAGAAACAGGACAACACTACCCAATATCAGCAAAGCTCAGATTCATGTGCACCAATAATATGTCAGAATATGAAGCTTGCATACTAGGACTCTGAATGGCTATTGACATGAACATACAAGAGTTGCTGGTCATAGGGGATTCAGACATGTTGATTCACCAAGTGCAAGGCGAATGGGCCACCAAGAATATGAAGATACTTCCTTACCTACATTGCGTGAAAGAATTGCGCAAAAGGTTCGTTAAGATAGAGTTCAGGCATACTCCGAGGGCTCAAAATGAGTTTGCAGACGCTCTAGCAACTTTGTCCTCCATGATTCAACATCCAGACAAGAACTATATTGACCCAATCAAAGTAGATGTGCTAGAGCAGCCAGCCTATTGTTCTCATATAGATGAAGAATCAGAGGGCAAACCTTGGTATGACGAAATCAAGAGGTATCTCAAGGCAGGTGAGTACCCGGAAGGCATGACCAACATACAGAAGAAGACTCTTCGGAGGTTAGCAAACCATTTCTACCTGAGCGGCGAGGTCCTTTATCGGAAAACTCCGGATTTGGGTTTGTTAAGATGTGTTGACATTCAAGAAGCAAACAAGTTATTAGAAGAGGTACACGGAGGTATGTGCGGACCCCACATGAACGGTTTCACGCTAGCAAAAAAGATACTACGTGGAGGTTACTTCTGGATGACAATGGAAACAGATTGCATAAGTTTCGTGTGAAAGTGCTATCAATGCCAGATCCATGGCGACTTGATTCACGTGCCGCCAAATGAGCTCAATGTCACTAGTTCCCCATGGCCATTCGCAGCTTGGGGCATGGACGTCATCGGTCCTATTGAGCCGGCAGCGTCAAATGGACACAGGTTTATCCTAGTGGCGATCGATTACTTTACAAAATGGGTAGAAGCATCATCGTACAAGTCTGTGACCAAGAAAGTAGTAGTGGATTTTGTTCATCACAACATCATCTGTCGGTTTGGAATTCCAGAATCAATCATAACCGACAACGGGTCCAATCTCAATAGTGGTCTGATGAAGGAAATGTGTGAGAAGTTCAGAATCACTCATCGCAACTCTACTCCATATCGACCATAAATTAATGGAGCAGTCGAAGCGGCCAACAAGAACATCAAGAGGATACTGAGGAAAATGATAGATAACTACAAGCATTGGCATGAAAATTTGCCTTTCGCCCTCTTGGGTTACCGTACTACAATCCGAACCTCCACAGGAGCAACACCGTATCTCTTGGTTTATGGAACAGAAGTTGTGCTGCCAGCGGAGGTGGAAATACCATCTTTAAGAATCATCCAGGAAGCCGAACTAAATGAAGCCAAATGGATACAGAGTAGGTATGAACAATTGATGCTTATTGATGAGAAACGAATGAATGCAGTCTGTCACGGACAACTTTACCAGAACAGAATGGCCAGAGCTTTTAATAAGAAGATACGACCAAGAAACTTCCAACCAGGACAGCTGGTGCTGAAACGTATATTCCCTAACCAAAGTGAGGCGAAAGGGAAATTCACGCCCAATTGGCAAGGGCCTTACATAGTTCACCGAGTGCTTACAGGGGGGCCCCTCATCTTAGCTGAAATGGATGGCGAAGTGTGGCCGAGAGCCATCAACGCAGATGCAGTGAAGAGATACTACATTTAGGTTGCTTTATTTTCCATGTAATTACTTTGCTTGTAATTGGAACTACGTGTGACCTGATTCCCTGTCGGGATACGTAGGCGGCCATATCGGCTTCGGTCCCATTTTCTAGAAAAGCCCAATTACTTTGCGTGTAATCGGAACTACGTGTGACCTGATTCCCTTGGAGGATACGTAGGCGGCCACATCGGCCTCGGTCCCGTCTTTAAATTTTTTAAAATCTTGTCTGTAATGAACTACGTTCGACCTGATTCCCTTAACGGATACGTAGGCGGCCTACATCGGCCTCGGTCACACCATTAGAAAATCTCCGTTTTGTCATTTTGCATTTTTAGTGAGTTGTACTCAGTCATGTCATACACACAAGACAAATGAACGACATATATCTGACTCAGTTTCGTCAGTCAAAAACTGGGACAATTTTAGGGACTTCGCCACGGAAAGACACCGACAAATATGATTCCATATGATTGAAAGATCGACATAAACTGGGACAATTTTAAGGGTTTTACTACAAATGACATCGATGGACATGATTAATTTACGCAAAGGGTTCCATGTCCCAAAACTGGGACAAATTTTAAAAGAGTTTCACGGCAACGGAGCACCGAGAATATGGGAGAATATACCGCCAATTTCGGATAAGGATGTTCGCACTTGTTTCACAACATGTCACTATTCAAAGATCGACATAATTTCCTACTAATATATATAAGTATATTTTCTCAAGATAGAATATTTTCAACAAATGTTTTGATCGAGACTCGAAATCAGACAGGGGTTACACGTCCAGACAAGACAACGCGTGCAAGTATCAAGAGCCGACACAAATCGGCCGACCCCTCCCCGAACTCACAATTTTTCTTTGAGTGAATTTTGCAGGATAACAGGAACAAGGAGGACAACAACATTCCAATACAACAGATTCGCTCACAAAGTCCATCTGCAACAAGTCTACATCAAATACATCTCGCAGAAAACCGAATCTTCTTTACTCAGGCTACATCATTTACACTTTAATTATTTCATCTAGTTAACGCCCATACAAGGCGTCATTTGCATTTTGTCCATACAAGACGACAACGCTCATACAAGGCGTCATTTGCATTTCGTCCATACAAGACGATTCCGCCCATACAAGGCGTCACTTGCATTTCGTCCATACAAGACGATTCCGCTCATACAAGGCGTCATTTGCATTTCGTCCATACAAGACGATAACGCCCATACAAGGCGTCATTTGCATTTCGTCCATACAAGACGACAACGCCCATACAATGCGTCATTTGCATTTTTCGTCCATACAAGACGACAACGCCCATACAAGGCGTCATTTGCATTTTTCGTCCATACAAGACGACAACTCCCATACAAGGCGTCATTTGCATTTTTCATCCATACAAGACGACAACGCCCATACAAGGCGTCATTTGCATTTCGTCCATACAAGACGACATCGCCCATACAAGGCGTCATTTGCATTTCGTCCATACAAGACGACAACGCCCATACAAGGCGTCATTTGCATTTCGTCCATACAAGACGATTCCGCCCATACAAGGCGTCATTTGCATTTCGTCCATACAAGACGACAACGCCCATACAAGGCGTCATTTGCATTTCGTCCATACAAGACGATTCCGCCCATACAAGGCGTCACTTGTATTTCGTCCATACAAGACGATAACGCCCATACAAGGCGTCATTTGCATTTTGTCCATACAAGACGACAACGCCCATACAAGGCGTCATTTGCATTTTGTCCATACAAGACGACAACGCCCATACAAGGCGTCATTTGCATTTTTCGTCCATACTGAGCAGCAACGCCCATCAAGGCGTCATTTGCATTTCGTCCATACAAGCGACAACGCCCATACAAGGCGTCATTTGCATTCGTCCATACAAGCGATTACGCCATACAAGGCGTCACTTGCATTTCGTCCATACTGAGCGATTCCGCCCATACAAGGCGTCATTTGCATTTCGTCCATACAAACGATAACGCCATACAAGGCGTCATTTGCATTTCGTCCATACAGCGACAACGCCCATACTGGCGTCATTTGCATTTCGCCCATACAAGACGACAACGCCCATACAAGGCGTCATTGCATCTCGTCCATACAAGACGACAACTTCCATACTGGCGTCATTTGCATCTCGCCCATACAAGCGACAACGCCCATACTGGCGTCATTTGCATTTCGTCCATATAGCGACAACGCCCATACAAGGCGTCATTTGCGTCGCCCATACAAGACGACAATGCCCATACAAGGCGTCATCTGCATTTCGTCCATACAGCATTTACGCCCATACAAGACGTCATCTGCATTTCGTCCATACAAGACGATAGTGCCCATACAAGGCGTCATCTGCATTTCGTCCATACAAGACGATGACGCCCATACAAGACGGCATTTGCATCGCCCATCTGGCCGACAACGCCATACAAGCGCGTCATTTGTCCATACAGCATAACGCCATACAAGCGCCCATATTTGCGTCATTTGCATTCGTCCATACAAGACGATAACGCCATACAAGGCGTCATTTGCATTTCGTCCATACAACGACGATACACAAGGCGTCATCTGCGATCTCGCCTATACAAGACGGGCAAGATCATCACATCATTTCATTATATAGTATATACGATTTGACTACAACCACAACACAAAATTCACATTCTTATTTTGTTTTGACAGTTATGCACTAATGCTTCTATCTTAGCTTCAATCTACAGGAACTTTAACAAACTGCAAAAAATGGAGCACAACGTGGACCTACCTCTTACGGCGAACTGAGGTAATTTGTTGGGGAGCCAGACTTCCCAACAAAAGGCAAAAGCGGCCCCGAACGTCGACCTACTCTCTCCCAACATTATAACACCACAATAACTCATTGTCACCATAGCTCGACACTGGGACAGATTTTAAATCCGCGTCGGCCCCACCTTTAGTTTTCAGACACCAACAACACATTGTTCCAATTCCGATGACCCAGACAAAATTGGCTATAAGTCAACGTCTTTGTCTGGAGATTCTTTCATCTTCTCCATACAAAGAGGGACAACGGTTGACACCCAATTTTTTCCACCCCCTTAAATTAATAACCGATAAATTAAACAATTTTCTTTTTTTAGAACTGCAATTTTTACATCGCAAAATACACATAATAAGTAAGTTTTAATAACGGTCTAGCATTATAAAATATTAAGCACTAATTAAATATCATGCTCGCGTTTATTATTATAATAATAGCTTAGACTAATAAAACACCTAAATAATTTAATCACAATTTAGATTTCATTTATCTACCATTAATTAAATAATACACCTAAACAAATACACAAAATTAAAATACCCCAAGCCCACTTATTTTTTGTCCAAAACAAACCAAATTCAACAAATTCCTGCCCAAACTCGCGACCGCGACGCAGCCCGATTACCCAAAGCCTTATAACCCTTCGTTACCCCTAACCTCAGAAAAACCAAAACCCTAATACCATTCAAACGCCGCACCCTCGTTCCATCGCCAGCCGGGATTCTCGCCGGAGAATCCGGCGAATCCTGAACCAAATCATCCCACAAATCACACTTACCATAACCAAATCATCCCACAAATCACACTTACCATAACAAAATATTCCCTTCTGTTTCGAACCATCCGATAATCGTAGTAAAATCCTCCAAATCATCCACACAGCCAGCTCTCCCTTACCATAACAAGAATAGTACGAGAATCAACCCAAAAATAGCCCACAAATCCTTAACAAAACCAGTACGAATCGTCCCCTCAAATCAAGTCCTAAACTTACCATAAATCGAAGCCTAACTAGGGACTATAAAGACCAACGTTTTGACATGCAATAAGGCAACAATTATCGAGAATACTCATAGCATCGAGCCTAGAACCCCTCTTTTATTTTGCCATCGTTATACATTGCGAAACAGTTCTTTGCGAACTTTCCTTCGACGATTCTGGGAAACATTTGTTGTCGCCTCAGTTCGCTACCCGCAAAAGGTCCAGAAACCTACTATCTTTTTACTATTTAGTTATTTAATCGGTATTGTGTGCCCTGCATGATAATATCCATATGTTATTTTTTTTTCTATTTTCGATTTAACTTAGCCATCGTTTTCCAGAAAATACTTGAGTTGTGGCTTTCAGTACTTTGTGATGTTAATTCTCTTTTAAGCATGTGTGCATTCGATCGCGATTTTGTTTTCTACGGGTATGGTTAGGTGTATAACATTTGTATAAAGGTCGTAGATCCATTTTGTGTTGATTATCTGCTATTAATTTATGATTATCTAAATGTTGATTTGGATATTCTGTTTTTTGTATATTTTATGTCACAGGATTGCGCATGTTCATGTGAACATTTAGATGCATGTTTAATATTGTGTTGTGTGGGATCTTCTGTGCTATCTCAGGGTATTTGTAGTTAGTTAAGTGAATAATACGATATTGATTCATCTTCAGGATCACAATCTGTGGCATTTAAATATCTGTTTGTTAACTCATTCAATTGAACGAAATAGTTTGTCCTGTCTCTATAGTCCTTTAAAAGTTTCATTGAATTATGTAGAAATGTATGCTACCTGTTAAGAGTCAAGATATTTTGAGTCATTTTGTACCACTGTCCTGCCTAGTTTGACTCCATGTAGACCATGCCTATGTTACCATTTGAACCATTTTTTAGAATATATGAATGTGTGTTAGCTTGCCTAAGTTGTGTTCTTTCTTGGGATGTCGTACTGATGGATATGCAGCATGAGGGTGACCACGCATGCTTAACCAGACCATCAGTGGTTATGTATGATCTAATATATATTGTTTCTAAGGAGTCATCTAGCCATTTATGTATGTTGGCTATGTCTAATAAGTCATTATGCCTCACATATCCTGCTAATGAATTCCATGTATGGATCCAGCAGTTTATCCAGAACTAAAAAAGGAGTCTGTCCCACATACACCTAAACCATTGGTCTTGGAAATGTCTATCATATATTTTCCTTTTGAGTTCTGCCAATCCAGTGTATCTGTGATCATAAAAATAACTGCTGACTCACCCTCATATCTGCTCCGCCGCCTAATGCTCAGTGTTTCCCATTATCTGATATCTTGTTTAAATTGCACTAGTGTACATCCGACGTATATGGTTGTATACCTCTTATGGTTATGTGGATGTCTTGTGTGTATCAACCTTTATATGGCTAGATACATTAGAAGTAAGTTTGATTAAATGGGCCTGTCTGGGTGATAACACTGATATTTTCTTTGAAATCGGAAAAGTAAAATCTGATGCTACTGGGTTTAAGTCATGTTTTCTGCATATTAAGGCCCATCAATTGATTAATCTCTAGATGTTTACTTGTATGTAGGGATTCATTATCTGTATTGCCTCAGTTAATACTGGCAGCATGTGTACTTGTGTGTTTAGTTTAACATTTCACTTATTTTCGTATATGATGGAAGTTTAGAATATTTACTAATCCTTTTCTTTCTTATTTTTACATGACATGCATCGGGAGAATAATCAAGAGTCTCGGTATGAGACTCATCATGATCTCCATATCGCCAACCACACTTCCGCCGCAGGGCTTCCAAACAACTATGAGATAGAATGACGTCGCCATCCGTCCTAGGCATTGCATCAACTCCAATCTCATTCCTTCCTTGCTTACTTATTTATTTATTATTGTTGTGATAAATATATTTGTTAACCTTGTAATTAATAGGATAATTTTTTTTTGTTGACGAAGGAACCCGCAGCCGCTACTCTTTCGAGTGCGCACAGGGTAAACCCCGGACTGACGCAGTAGCCTGCAAACCACGTCAGCCAGGTAAACCACACTTGGCAAGCCATGTGTGACAGGCTCAACCAAGAAGGTTTATGCAGGGGATCGAACTCGTGACCTTGCGGTCCCGCGCTCTACTGCTACACCAACTTGGCTACCCTTGCGGGTTAATAGGATAATTAACTCTACTAGTCTTTGAATACATTGGAAGGGTAGTTTAAAAGATGAATTCATCCCTTATTTATGCTAGGGCATCATATAAATCTAAATCTAAAATAATTCAATTAACCCTAGCTATGCTTTAGTCATATAATCAATATATCACTCCATATCTAATTCTTAAGAGATAAATTTTCTCATAAACTCTTCATAAATATCATAGGAGTAATTTATCACTTTTCTTAGTATCACTAATAGTTTTACATACGCTTACAAAGGCAATTTCATAACTAATTTTATATATAAGAGTCTTAACCCTATATATACTTATAGGAGTAATTTATCATTTTTACTTTTGCCAAATAAAATAATCTCATGCATAATTAACTTTGCATGAGTCTTATAAAACCCTTTTTTTTTAAAGTTATCAAAAATGCATTCTTTTAGATATTTGCCACATCCCTTTTTTACTTAAATCTTTTCTAAAACATACAGCTCTTAACCAGATAAATTAACCTATGTTTGAACGGACAACCGTAAGTTAGCGGATTCTAAATGATGCATAATCCCTTCCCTTTAGGATAATAAGGAATCCTTATTCAGAATCTTATTTAGTTTCACAGACCATTAAATGGAGTTAATGTTGACTTTAATCGGTTAGCATTTAGGTGTCCTAATTCACCCAATTAATTAGGTGACGACTCCCTTAACATTTAACATTTTTACATTTTGGGGAGGATAACCATTCCGTCGCGCATTCAAGCCTGAGAGTTCAAAATCGGGTGCGACATATGCTATGTCCAGCCGTCAGGACCAGGAGGCGTCACCAGATGTCGTCACAGGTACATTATTGGTTTTATGATGTGATGTATATGCTTTGATAGATCCAGGTTCTACATTATCCTGTATATCTCCTCATATTACTGGTAGAATAGGGGTAGAGCCCGAGTCCATAAAACCTTTTGAGGTGGCTACGCCAGTAGGTAATTCGGTGGTAGCCGAGCGGGTATATAATGCTTGCCCAGTGACTATATACGGTCGTCAGACTCTGGCCGACTTGATAGAGTTGGTTATGACGGACTTTGATGTGATTATGGGTATGGATTGGCTAGCGTCTTGCTATGCCAATGTGGACTGTAGAGAGAGATTGGTACGGTTCTAGTTTCTTGGTGAGCCGGTTATCGAGTGGAAGGGGAATACTGCGTCGCCGAGGGGTAGGTTTATTTCTTACCTCAAGGCTAGGAAGATGGTGCGGAAGGGGTATATCTACCATATGGTTCGGGTATTCGACATCGAGGTGAGATCTAGGACCTTGATCGATTCGGTCGTTAGAGAGTTTCCAGACGTATTCCCAGACGAGCTTCCGGGTATCCCTCCTGAGAGGGAGATTGAGTTTTGCATTGATATGGCGCCAGACACTCGACCGATATCTATTCTGCCATACAGGATGACACCTGATGAGTTGAAGAAATTGAAAGACCAGCTGAAGGACTTGCTGGGAAAAGGCTTTATCAGGCCAAGTGTTTCTCCCTGGGGAGCGCCAGTTTTATTTGTAAAGAAGAAGGATTGGTCGCTGCGTATGTGTGTTGATTACAGGCAGTTGAATAAGGTAACTATCGAAGCAGTACCCTTCCGTGATTGATGATTTGTTTGACCGATTGCGAGTGCGAGGTGTTTTTCAAGATAGATCTGCGATCCGTTATCATCAAAGTGCGAGTTAGAGGCGGATATCCCAAAGATCGCATTCAAGACCCGGTATGGCGCCATGAGTTCGGTGATGTCTTTCGGGTTGACAACGCCCCGTGATTCATGGATTTGATGAACGGGTGTTCAAGCCATTCTTGGATATGTTCGTTATAGTATTCATTGATGATATCTGGTTTATTCGCGCGAGGCGAGAACATGCGGATCACTGAGGGCGGTTTTGGGAGTCCTGCGGGACCGGCGATTGTATGCTAAGTTCTCGAAATCGAGTTTTGGTTGGCTTCATGGCTTTCTTAGGGCATGTTATTGGGGCGATGGTATTCGGGTTGATACAACAAAGATTGAGGCGATCAGACTTGGCCTAGACCACTACACCGACGGGCGCAACTTTGGGCCTTGCGGGTTATTATCGGAGATTTGTGGAGAAGTTTGCTTCCATCTCAGCACCTTTGACTAGGTGACTCGTAGCGGTATGTTCGGTGGGCGGATGCTTGTGAGAGAGTTTCGATTCTTGAAGGAGAAATTGACGGCCGCTCGCTTACTCTTCCGCAGGTTTAGACGGATATGTGGTTTATTGTGATGCGTCGGGTGTCGGGCTTGGGTGCGTACTGATGCAGCACGGCAAAGTCATAGCTTACGCATCTCGACAGCTCAGGAAGTATGAGAAGAACTATCCCACACATGACTTGGAGTTGGCAGCAGTGATTCATGCCTTGAAGATCTGGAGACATTATTTGTATGGAGTTCATGTGGATATTTACACAGACCACAAGAGCCTCCAGTATATCTTCAGCCAGAGGGAGCTGAACTTACGGCAGAGACGGTGGTTGGAGCTACTTAAGGATTATGATGTCGATATTCTATACCACCCAGGGAAGGCCAATGTAGTTGCATATGCCCTTAGTCGCAGATCGATGGGTAGTCTGTCAGGTATGCAGCCAGAGAAGAAGGGCATGGTCCGAGAGTTACATCAGCTAGCGAGCCTTGGGGTTCGTTTGGTTGATTCTGATAGTAATGGAGTTCGGGTTCGGGAGATTGCCGAGTCTTCCATCGTCGATGAGGTGAAGAGGCGACAGTATGAGGATCCGATTATGGTACGGTATCGCGATGCAACTCTTCAGAAGGAGAAGAGTCGATTTGAGGTAGCGCCTGATGGGGTGCTAAGATTTGAGGGCCGACTGTGTGTTCCCGATGTGACATGACTTTGTCAACAGATTCTAGGGGAGACACACAGTGCTCGTTATTCTATTCACCCGGGGTCGACTAAGATGTACCATGACCTCAGGTGTATCTATTGGTGGGATGGCCTGAAGAGGGACGTTGCGGAGTTTGTGGCGCGATGCGGGTGTCAGCAGTCGAGTTGAGCACCAGAAGCCCGGTGGGCTATTGCAGGCTATTGATATTTCGACTTGGAAGTGGGAGGTGGTAAATATGGATTTTATTACATGGTTAACTCACACTCAGAG
This sequence comes from Przewalskia tangutica, assembly GCA_029844215.1. Taxonomy (NCBI): domain Eukaryota; kingdom Viridiplantae; phylum Streptophyta; class Magnoliopsida; order Solanales; family Solanaceae; genus Przewalskia; species Przewalskia tangutica. Next base: position 19,243,470 of record CM056719.1, read on the forward strand.
GAAGCATGATTCCATTTGGGTTATTGTCGGCTGACGAAATCAGCCCACTTTCTGTCAGTCAGGACGACTTTTTCGGCCGAGGATTACGCTAGATTGTATATTAGAGAGATTGTGAGACTGCACGGAGTGCCTATATCGATCATTTGAGCGGGGATACCGGTTCTCGGCTAACCTGAGGTCTTTCCGAAGGGATTAGGACACAGTGAGTCTCGATCGCGTTTCATCCTCGGGCCAAGCGGGCGATCGTACTATCCGCACCGCGAGGATATGCTGCGGGCTTGTGTTATTGATTTCAGGGGTAGCTGGGAAGATCATTTACCTTTTGTGGAGTTTGCTTATAACAACAGCTACCATTCTAGTATCCAGATGACGCCTTATGAGGCCTTATATGGGAGGAAGTGCAGATCACCGATAAGTTAGTTTGAGGTGGGAGAAGTTCAGTTAGTCGGGCCAGACTTGATTCAGCAGGCGGTGGATAAGGTGAAGCTTATCCAGGAGCGGTTATTGTCATTCGAGTCGGCGTGAAGTCGCGAGATCATCGCGTCGACAACGAAGTTTGAGGTAGATGATTGGGTCTTCCTGAAGGTATCACCCATGAAGGGCGTGATGAAATTTGGGGAAAAGGGGAAACTTAGCCCAAGGTACATTGGGCCTTATCAGATTGTCCGTAGGGTGGGCAAGGTTGCCTATGAGTTGGATCTGTCGTCCGATCCGAGGAAGCGATATCCGATTTTCCACGTATCTATGTTGCAGAAATGTATTGGAGATCCATCTAGGGTGCACCCGATTCGTGATGTCCAGGTGACAGAAGGGTTATCGTATGAGGAGAGTCCCATAGCGATACTCGATCATCAGGTTAGGCGACTTCGGACAAAGGATGTGGCTTCCGTCAAGGTCTTATGGCGGAACGAGAACAGGGAAGAAATAACGTGGGAAGCAGAGGAGGACATGATGAAGAAGTATCCTCACTTGTTCCCTACACCTCCAGGTAACCCACTTTGCAGATTATTAGTTTTAATTTAGCAATTATGCTTGAGTAATGTTGTGGCTATGTGGAGCATCTTTATTTGCAAGAGAAATAGTTAAGAGGGTCTATGTCGATATTGTGATTTGAGTAAGCCTAGAAGGAACATTCGGGACGAATGTTTCTAAGGGGGGGAGAATGTTATACCCCGTAGTTCTGATCATGCGTATGAGAGCGTACGAAAGGGATTAAGACTTAAATCTTAGAAGGATAGGTTGACGGATTGTTTCGGATGGGTTTTAGTCAACTTTGGTACGGTTTATGTCCAGCTACATTGAGAGTTCCTAGGTGTTTCAAAAGCCTAGTGCGTATTTCGTTGAGTCTAGTTTCCAACGCAACCAACCGTTCGTCGATAGGACATCGGAGTAGAAAGTTATGGGGGTTACAAGTTCGGTCTTGTGATCGGACAGAAAATAATTCGGTCAGGAGCCACAGGGCCGCGGCGCCGGGAAGCAGGGCCGCGGCGCCGGAAGATCCGAGGGTTGGCAGAGGTTTCAGCGCCGCGGCGCCGAGGCGGGTTCTGCGAGGGTGAGTGGAAAAATCTGAACTGTTTTGTTTTAAAAAAGGCCATGGGAGGGTGACAAGTGTCCCCCCCATCTGATTTTTGCATGCACTATTTATTGACCAAGTCTTGAAGACTGGTCATTCTTCAAGCTCTTCTCTCTCTCTAAATTAGAAGCTCTTCCTTCTCTCTAGAAAATCAAGAGGAAATCAAGGATTGAGAAAAAAATCTGAAAAGTGTGGCAAGAAGGAAACTTATTTGCAAGCTTGTAGGAGTTATTGTGGTGGTGTTTTGGAAAGGAGGCTAGCAAATTTGTTGGATTAATTTGGCTAAAGCTCTAAGGTAACAATTCTTTCTCTTATTGCTAGTTTTTGGTGTTGCATGTGAAGAAGAAAGAACTTGTAGTTGAAAATATTGCTCTTAGATAAATTGCATGTAAGAAATATGGTTTGGATATGAAAGGATTGGATAAGAAGGTTATGTAAGCATGTTGTAGCCAAAATACTACCTTAAACTTGTTAAGTTAATTGTTATGTATTGTGGGGCAGAATTTTACACATCCAAGATTAGGTGTGTAATCCCCTTTGAATTGTTTGGATTGTTGGGCCTTAAAAGTGGCGTTTGGATGTTGAATTCGGCCTTGAAAAAGGTGGCAAAGCATGTAGAAACAAAGGAAACGCTGCCCAATTTTCCATAGAATTTAGTGACTTTGCACTTGGATTATTCTACGTTGAAACTAGAGGTTAATAAACGTATTATGGTCATTATAGGTTGACATACTACGTGCGATATTTTGGACTTAGCAAGTGGATTGACCAAAGAGGTATGTGGAACTTTCCTATCTCTTGAGCATGAATAGTTTTACCTATATAGTACGATAGACGTACAATGTTTTGATATCCCTTACTTGTTTTAAAGGATGGCCAAGTTTGGTGAGTAAGGGGGATTAACTCATTTCTTTAAAAGTATTAAGGGTGTCTTGAGTTTTCAAAGTTAAGGGACTTGATGTGTTTAAGTATATGATTCTTGTTTCTTTTTAAAAGTGTAAGTCCCTTGGGTTTTAGGAAAATGTATTCGACTAAGGTATAACGTTAATATAATGACTTTATGGGAAGTTGATTATATTAGTTTTATGAAAGGTTAACAAAGGAAGATTTACTCTAAGTAAAATGAGTACGGATAAATGATTTGAAGTTGTGAAAGACAAATTGATTTTTAAGGCATTAATTGCCTAAGGTTTTAAAAGAGTAGAAGTACATAGTACTTTGGGTTAAATTCCCGGATTTCATAAAGACATGTTAGTGCCTTAAGTAAACTAAAATGAGAATGTGTGTGAACAAGATTAATAAGAAGTTAAGAGGTTTCTTAACTTGCTTGTATTATGTATGATAGCCGGTTTGTGCTAATGATATATTATTATTTATTACGGGGTCATTCCCCGGGTTGTGGCATTTGTATATTCCGTGGATTTGCTACCCACGATGCGAGGAATACCTCATGCGGGTGAAATAGTCCCATGCATGTGAGTACAGCCTATGCGAGGAATACCTCATGCGGGTCCACATGACCCATGCGGGTGAAATAGTCCCAGGAGTAGGAGTGCTTAATGATACTGCGGGGCGGATGACCTTGCTTTGACCATGAGCTTCCTATTTTCATGCAGTATATTATATGCTTGATATTCTCATTATTAGCAAGGCACAGTGTTCTGTAAACTGATTTTCATACATATCTCCAGATATTTTAGACTTATGAGGTATTTTCAGTATTTTCCAGTTTCGCATACTTAGTACATATTGTCTCGACCCCTTCCTCGGGCTGCGTTCATCTGCCGATTAAGGGTAGCGGTGGTGGATCCTCACTCTTAGGATCACTGTTCTTGTGTCAGAAGCTCCATTCCTCCGGAGGCTTGTTTTGTTGGTACGATTTTTCCCTGATGCTATAGGTATTATGTACATTCAGGGGTATGGCGGGCCTGTCCACCACGATTGTTATTCTAGATATGCGTAGTCACGTTTGTGGTTTGGTGTAGGAACAAAGTTGTACTTTGATTAAGTATATTTTTATGGAAGCGGCGCCTTGTCAGCCGATGATGTTTACTTTATACAGGTTTATGTGTTATGTATGTTCATTGCTATTCTCTCGATGTATACGACGGTGCCGGTAGGCACCGATCAGCGACCGGTCGGTCGTGACATTATTGATGAGTTTGGCCTTCTTGAAAGGTGGAAAAGTACGTATAAGTAGGGGAAGTGCTGCCCGAATTTTTAGAGGAAAAGAGAGTCATTATGTGGTATATGTCTTATATATCATGAGGTTGATAGACGTGTTGTTGTCATTATAGGTTGAAGCACCTATTTGGGACATATTCTACTTGTCGTGTTGGTTAGTCGTCAATAAGGTATGTGAACCTCTTCCTTCCTTCTTTTGGCATGTTCAACATATGAAATATACATGTGGTATTGTTTCATGATTCATTCTACTCTTAGAAGTTAAGGAGTATTCATGTTATTGATTCTATGCTAAAGGCATGTCTAAATTATTCTCAAGTCTTTACCAAGTCTTATGGGAGATGTTGGTAAGAGTTTTTATTAAGCATTGAAGTCGAGTTGATCTTCCTAAGTTACAACACTAATGAAAAAAAGTATCGAACAAACCATTGCAGCGTTAAATGAAAAAGGAAATCGACAATCAATTATATTGAAATGAGTAGAATTTCCATCTGCATAGAAACTAAGATATAACCAGTTCGTTTTACACTTTCTAGGTTCACAGATGATTAGATAAGATCATTATTAATATATAACCTGCTAAAGGCTCATAAAATGGATTAATTTGGCAATTCGGAACGGTTATCACTATGCAAATGTTTCCATAATGTTAGCCAGAGGAGCGAGACGAATTTAGATTATCGGGTTGGTACAGACGACAAGCGGTATGTGAATTATCCTTTCTTCTTTTGAAAGTTGTTTATTTGAAGTAAGTGTACGGTGGACGTACGTGTTTTAAATGAATTCGAAATTCTTGTGGTATATAAGGTGGTAGTGTCTTGATTTGAAAAGTATAAGTAACTTGATTTGAAAAGTATACTTGTATTGATTTGAAAAGTATAAGTTACTTGGTTTGAAAAGTATAAGTAACTTGATTTGAAAAGTATACTTGTCTCGATTTGAAAAGTATAAGTTACTTGGTTTGAAAAGTATAAGTTACTTGATTTATTCTAAAAAGGAAGGCATGGTATTGCCTTGGTTTATTCTAAAAAGGAAGGCACGGTATTGCCTTGGTTTTAAAAGTATAAGTCACTTGGTTTTAAAAGTGTAAGTGTCTTGATTTTAAAAGAGTAAGTGACTTGATATTGCAAGGCTAGTGCCTTGGGGTTTATAAAGGAAAGGATGTACATCGGATGTGCATGGTACTATTGGGTTCAAGTCCCTAATATCGCATGATATGATTCTTTTTATAAAATGAATGTACATAGTACTTTTGGGTTCAAGTCCCTAATATTTACATGGACATGCTTACATGATGCAGGAATTCCATGGGCATGCTTCATTTATATTATTTACATGGACATACTTACATGATGCAGGAATTCCATGGGCATGCTTCATTTATATTATTTACATGGATATGCGTACATGATGCAGGAATTCCATTGCATGCTTCCTTTATATCATTTTCATGGACTAGCTCTCCTTGATGCGGGTTCGAGTCCCATGATACTATATATACTTATGCGGGTTCGAGTCCCGTGATATTATATTCTGAGGGCAGAGGTCCCTGATTTTGACATGACTTTCATATTTTGAAAAGGTACGGTTGATTTTCTATTTTAAAAATGTACAGTTTACTCTCATTACACCAAGTCCCACAAATGGGCCGGGTACGTTATGTGATACACCGAGTCCCTCACTAAAGGGTCGGGATATGTTACACTGATAATTCCACCGAGTCCCTCACTAAAGGGTCGGATCACGTTATAGGCATAAGGACATGATGGTTACATGATTTCACCGAAATGCGATGATGTCAGTTGATACAATGGTCTTGTGATCTGATGGTATAATGATACAAGGTACAGTTGGCTCTTATTTTATATGGCACGGTAGGATCTGGTGTTTAATTTTCATACTTGCCCCTGTCATTATTTTGTACAGTGATGATCTTGTTTATTATACTTCTTATTTACATACTTGGTACCTGTTGTACTGACCCCCTTCGGGGGGCTGCGTTCATGCCCGCAGGTATTAGGTACTCAGTTGAGTGATCTGTGAGCTTAGGATCCTTGGTCAGTGTTTTGGGATAACTCCAATATTCCAGAGCTTGTCATTTTGGCACAGGTCTTCCATTATGGCTATGTATATTCAGGGGTACGACGGGGCTTTGTCCCGTCATAGTTTACTGTCCAAACTCTTAGAGATCTGTATTCATATGTGGGCTGGAATTGCGTGAGTTGTATATATATTGTTGGTCAGTTGTACTACTGTGTTGTCGGGATGTTTCGTTTATATATAGCGGCAGTCTCATCGTCTTGCCTGTTTTTATAACATGAGTTTTCTTAGAGTTTTCGCTGATTTTTATATGATGTATGGGTAGAAGGGGGCCCAGGTAGGGCACCAGTCGCGGGCCCGGGGTTCGGATCGTGACAGAGAATCATTATATGATGCATGAGAGCGGTTTAAAGATTTGCAGAGGAAGTGTCACATCATGAGATTGAGAAGTGGATGTTAGTCCACATATTCTACAATGGGTTATGTGGTACTACGCGTACCATTATTGACGTTGCAGCAGGAGGGACGTTCATGAGAAAGAGTGTCAACGAGGCACATGATTTGCTAAAAGACATGGCTACAAACAACCATCAGGGGGCCGATGAGAGAGTAATGAACAACAGGAAAGTGGCTGGGATTCATGAGTTGGATGATATCACTGCATTGATTGCGTAGGTTGCCACTTTGACAATGCAGATGCAGCAGAGTACCATGTCAGTTAAAGCTGTCCAGACACCAGTGAGTTGTGAAATTTGTGGGGGTCCCCATACTTTTGATAGGTGTACAGTAGTGGACCCAAATAATGTGTTTATGGATCAGGTTTAGGCAATGGGGAATTTTCATAGGCCCTACAACAATGTGTTCTCCAAAACATATAATCAGGGGTGGAGAAATCACCAAAATTTTTCATGAAAGAATGAACAAGGACAGTAATCATAATTTCAGGCATCATCCTCACAACAGTTCAGCCTACCAGCCCCACAAGAGAAGTCAGATGACATAAAAGCAACATTGTTGACCTTGGCCAACTCTCAGACTCAATTCATGGCGGAAACCAGGTCCTCAATTTCATCCTTGGCCAATACTTAGACAAAGTTTATGGCAGAGATCACTCAGTTCATGACAGAGACTAGGTCATCTATCAGAAATTTGGAAACACAAGTGGGATAGCTGGCGAACACGCTGAATGACAAAGAGCAAGGTAGTCTTCCTAGCAATACAGTGATGAACCCAAGAGAAAATGACATGCGATCATATTGAGAGGTGGGAAGCAGTTAGAGCAGATTGGATCCCAACCAGTGGTAGAGAAGGAGAATGATGTAGAGGACAACTGAGGTAGAAAAATAGGGGGTTACTGATGACCGCCCTATTTTAGAGAAGGTTCCACCCGCAGTGATGATGAAGTATACATACAAAAAATTTTACCCTCAAAGACTGCAGAAGAAGGCTTTGGATAAGCAGTTTTCGAAATTTTTGGAGGTATTTAAAAAACTGCACATTAACCTTCCTTTCATTGAGGCCTTGGAGCAAATGTCAGCATGTGTGAAGTTCATGAAGGACATCTTTTTTAAGAAAAGAAAGCTGGCAGACTATGAGACAATGGTGCTGACAGAGGAGTGTTGTGCTATTCTGCAGAAGAAACTTCCCCTAAGATGAGAGACCCATGGAGGTTCACCTTACCTTACACTATAGGAAAGATGACATGTAAGCGGGCGTTGTGTGATTTGGGGGCAAGTATCCATCTTATGCCCCTATCTGTGTTTAAAAGACTTGGTTTGGGGGAGGCAAGGCCAACCACAGTAAATTTGCAGCTAGCTGATCGCTCTATCGTACATCCCCATGGAATAATTAAAGACGTATTGGTAAAAGTGGGCAAATTTATCTTACCTGTTGATTTCTTCATTCTTGATATGGAGGAAGATGAGAATATGCCACTAATCCTTGGGAGACCATTCCTAGCCACAGGGAGCGCCCTCATTGATGTTGAAAAGGGGGAGTTAAAGCTCAGAGTCCAAGGTGAGGAAATGGTATTCAAAGTTTGCAGACCACCCACTGAACCTCAAGTAAATGATAGATGCTTTGCCATTGGGATAGTAGACAGGGGTGTCACTGAGAAAAGCCTCACAAGTACTGATGCTTGTGGGGTACCATTAAAGCAGCATGGAGAACTTGATGGTAAGTCTTATAACCTTAGCCTGTGAAGAAGAAAAAGAGAAGGAGAAAGAGAATGGTGCTGAAATGGATATGCGGAGGGGATACTCTACCCCCTTGATTGAGTAAGAAAATTGCGTCCGGCTAAAAGACGTTAAAGACAACGCTACTTGGGAGGCAACTCAATGTTTTTAATTATGTTATTTCAATTCTTATTTTAGTTGTTTTATTTTATCTTGAACAGTCTCACGGTCTTGGTTTTTGTCTTATATTTTGATGGCAGGTGGACTAGGGACTGACCCTGAGTGTACAAGGATCAAAAACGCTGGAAAAGAGCAAAAATCGAGCACAGCGCCGTGGCGCCAAAATGCAGGGCCACGACACTGAAACTTTAGAGGGCCCAGAAGATGTGTAATTTCCAGAATTTCCTCCCAAAATTCCTTTATGACCGATGTTTTATGTCTGTAAGTTGTCTCTTTATTTTTAGTCTTCACACATTGGAGACAATGTGTCGAGTAAGTTTGGGGGTGTCTTATTTTCTTTTATTGTTTTATTTTGAGTCTTTTGAGTGTCTTTTTGTTTGTTTTATGTGTTTGTGAGTCATAATATTTTTTATGGATCATATATGTTATAGTGGTTGAAGATGTTGTGTGAATTAAGTGGATAATGTAATGGAATTAAAAACAAACAAATATGTGTGCTTAAGTTAGATATGCCAAAAATTCATGACATCTAATTATTTGGGATATTTGTGCTTAGCCTATGTGTGTCAGTTATGGAAAGAAAGGTTGAAAAATGTCTAGAAAATTTGTTTGCCTGTTATTTGAGGCGAAATAGTTAAGATATAAATGTTAGGGAAATGATTCAGACATTCTTTGATAGCCCTTCTTACCGTTCATTACCTACCTGACATATGTATCACTAGCCAACCCTTTGAACCTAGTATAATATCTTTGTTTGACACCCTATGATTGCCCTGTTGTGCCATAAGTAATGATGGAAAGTTTTTGGGATGAAAAATGTTGAAAAAGCAATAAAAATAGAGTGAAAGTTTGATGCACCCCACTGAAAAATATGCAAAAGTCTAAGTTTTGGGGTGTTTGTTATTAATAAATGTGTCTCATTCTCTCAAAAGAAAAGAAGGGAGAATATAGGTATGAGACAAAAAGAAAATCAGAAAGAAGAAAAAAGGGAGTTGAATGAAAAATGTTTATAGTACGTTATTTGAGCCTAAATGCCTACTTTTACCTACCCCTGCCTAAGACATTACAACCCTTGAAAGTCCTGATGATCTCTAATGTGTATGTCTATGATTAGTGGAGAATAACAAGTAAACATGTCTATAGAATTTTGGGAAAGATGGAATGAAATTGACATGCACAGGTTAGATGTTTGTATTCTCATTGATTATGATCTAAGTGGATTTGCGAAATAACTAACTTGAAATTCTAGATTGTTAAATATTCATGCTATGTATGTTCTAACATATTATCTTAACTTTCAGCCATGATTTTGAAGAAGCATTGCTATAACTATTTAATCCATTTCATAGAGTCGTCTCTTTGTTTTTATTTTTGTTTTTGTTTAAGTGATTTACTCGAGGGCGAGTAAAGTGTAAGTTTGGGGTGTTTGTTGTGTGTATTTTATACACTCTTTTGAGTCTTTTTTAGTTAGTATTTTACTCTTTTATTTTGCGTTTAGTATAGTATTAGGTGTGTTTTTCTTTCGTTTGTGTCACAACGATTATAAAGGAGAAAATACTACTTTTGAGGATGAAATTGCACTAAAAAGACCAAGAAATGAAGCCTAAGAAGTCACGGGAAGAATAGAAGAAATCTGACAAAATCCGGACATCAAAACGACGCACCATCGAAAAGTACGTCGACGGCGCCGCGACGCCGGAAGTCCTGAGCCGCAGTAATTTTGGCGCCGCGACGCCGACGCGGAATTTCAGATTTCTGGGTCGATTTTGACAGGGTTAAAAGGGTCCGTAACTCAATTTTTCTCAGCTATAAAATCCCTAAACCCTCACATTCTATAGGATACTTTGGTGGAGGCAATGAAGGAGGCAAGAGCAAGATTAGAGACATCTCATTGTTCAAGTTCTTTTCTTTCCTTTATTTATTTCAGTTTATGTTGGATTGTAAATTAGTTCTTGACATGACAATGTTTAGGAGCTAATTACTTTAGTAGGGTTTTCCATCGAATCTTCTTGAAACTCTTTCATATAGTTAATGCATAGTTATTGATTTCTTCTTTAGTCATGTTAAGATATATTCAATATTGTTGTGATTGCTTGATAATTAACTGATCACTAATTATCATAATTATATGATTTCGAATCGAGACCCGAAAGTGGAGATTTGAATATGCTGTAGTTGTTTAGACATAGGTTAAAATCGTGGATGAAAGTACCCCGATTGTGTAGTATTTAATGTTATTGTTCTTAATTCTCATGTGTGTTAAAATCTATCATAGAAATATAGAAGGTTTCTGCATAAGGTTGAGTTTTTATATGTCCTAACCGGAATATAAGACAGATTAGTTAACTTGCTATCTTAATAAGAAGAAGAGTCATTAGCATTGCATTAACAAGTGAAAGAGTGGATAGTTGAGGAGATTTGAAGTCATATTTCCTTCATAACTATTTTAAACCCAAAGTACTATCATCTTAGTTTATTCTCTGCACTTAGTTTTAATTCTTAGTTATAAAATCTCAAACAAAAGAACGGTTACCAAATAGATACCATAGAATAGATATTCGATACTTGTTAAACCAGTCTCTGTGGACGATAACTCGGTCTTACAAATCTTTATTACTTGAACGATACGTACACTTGCGTAAGCATCTAGAAATATCGCAACAGAATACATAGTTACTCTATTATAAGTAGGACAATCTAGTAATACTACCACTCATGACATGCATATACAATTGGGCCATTGGCAAAAGTTTGATGAATCAATTTCATATATGACTGAGCATGTAAATCATTATTACTATTATCCTTTTTTAATGAAAAAGATTTATCCGGAGGATAAATAATTTTGAGGACTTTTTTATAGTCCAAATGTCATTGCCTTTCTATAACATTAATATTAGGCAAAGCATAATCTTCAACAACCCATTTAACAAAAGTTTTAAAAGTTTATTTGGTTTGTAATTCATCATAAAATTGATCTCTGATAGAACATTGTTCTTCAGTAGTAAAGAAAGAGAAAAACCATTTTCGGAAAAGATAATATTCTTCACCAAGAAAATCTTTAGAAATATTTTTTCTTAAACCTGATCCTGGACTATAATCCAGATCAGGGGCATAATCCTCAGAGTTTTTATCCATCGGTAAAATACTCTGCGTATCACGTATTACTGGGAGTAAGATTACTCTCTTGTTCTGTCCTAACTTCAACAGGAATTCGATTTTCAACCTTAATTCTAACAACCTTCTCCTCTTAAGAAATTTCTGAGAGAGTGGTGATCTTATAAAGATTTTTATCTACCTGGGGGGTTGACGCCCTAGCAGTAGAGTGTGTAATTATGCCATCTAAATGGGAGATATAATAATGTGATGACATAGATCTACCTAATCTAGACAATTGTTTAGAAAACTGTAGACGGATATTTCCATCAGTATTTTGAACTACGTTAGCAATCTGAGAGTCTATCCTGGAATGAACATGGATAGCTTTCTCAATAAGCCAATCTTCGGGATATTCAATTTCATCTCAGCTTATAGGTTTTCTTGTAGTAATTTTAGACCTTTTAGCTGGATTAGTCTCTATAAGGACTGCTTGTCTATTTCTTTTGTCATCTATGATCCTACAATTAGGTTTCATAGTGTTTAGAACATGGAAATAGATACGATAACAGATACACATAACTTCTGTTTCAGGCATGTAATTATAACCATTTGCTTTTATGTATAATGTTAAAACATGTAGTATATTTGGATCTGTTAGAGATAAAGTAATATTAGGTCTGACATTAAAATATATTGGGCCATAGGCCAGACTGAATTGCATAGCACTCATAAGAGATTTCTTTCAATTTAAATTTCATAGCATCTCTTAAAAAAATCATAAAACTTTCTAGCAAACCTTCTAAAGTTAAAGGTTTAAAAGCAATTTGCAATAATCCAATATGCAAAAATTTATAATGCAATTTTTTATATCTTTCAATATATGTGTCAGAAAATAATTGTATAGTTTTTTCTTGATTATCCATTTGAACATATTCTTCTATAGTTTTGACAACATGACGATTTCGTAAGTTTTCAAATATGGCGATTTCGCAAGTTTGGCCACCACAAAGCATAAACATTCATATCGCTCGTTAGTTTGGTGACACCATGAGTCAAACAGTTTACCCTTTTCTTCTTAGTGAGAAACACCATTCTACTTGTAGGAATAGCAGAAAATGTACTAGTTGAGGTTCATTAAGTTTTAGAATAAATAACATTGACATTTCATAAGAATAAAGCTCAAGTTGAATTCAATGAAGAGGACGAATTCTAAGTAGAAAAATTGATACCAAACAACTACTCTTTATGGTCTTCTCCTATTGATAAGCAAGTATACAAGGACCAGCGCTCCCCAAGAGAAAAGTGTAATAAAATGACGAGGTTCAAGGGGATTTAACTGAAAAGTGAAAAGCTAACTGCACAATCTAATTACTATTTCAACATCCAGTATACAAGAATGGTAATACTAATTTAACAACTCAAATTAAATAGTATTTGTTGGAAATTTATTAACGTGAAATAAAGTTAATCCTATTATTTATGACTCGAACAATTGGAGCCCCGCACGTCGGAAACGTCATTTTCACACACGTGCACACGTTGTACCAAATATCGTAAATTTCCTTAGTGAAAGAGATATTGATATGTAAATAAAACGTTTGAGACATTAAATGATAGACGTTTATTGGTCAAATAACAAGTGGTTTCACGTTGGTAAAGGAAGAAAGAAGTATACAATGTGTAAAAGATGAAATGAGTCAGAAATCGTCGCGGAGCCGTGAAGAGTCGCGGTGCCTGGAGCACCGCGTCGCCTCCTCCCAAGGGCCACAACGCCTGTGACAATAAAATCACTGGGAAGCTACTGGACGTGAAGCACCTCGGCGCCTCGGCACCAGTGTGACTCTTGGGGACGAAAATTAACTGACTCTTGGGATGACATTGGAGCATTAATTCTCTATTATTTGCCTCATGAATTCATCCATTATTTGACTGAATTGTAACCTCAAATTAAAGGTCATTACATGACATTGAAGGTCATTACTTGACTATTTGGGAAGATATCTTGATCACACTATAAATTGATGTCATTGGCACAATTGAAGAACACATAATCTCATAATTTCTAATTTCTTCTTCCTCTCTAGCATACCTCCACACACTCAAAGTTCTTCTTTTCTAGTAAACTCTTGAGTTATCCTTTGCTCAATTGTTTGTTGTTGTTTTATCTTGGGAGATAAGTTGCCAATAGTCGTTAAGGGATTCATACAGGGCAACATAGTCTTAAGGAAAGATTGAATATCAATCGAAACAACAAACCATTTCCTTGTTCTTAATTTCAGATTTGTTATCAAAATTGTTGTTGCTTACTTTCCTATTTTCTTGTAACCGCATTGTATTACTCATAGTATTTGCAATTAGAATAACTAATTTCGGCATCCAATATACAGTAATGGTAATTCTAATTCAAGAACTCATATTAAGTATCATTATGATGTAATTTCAACAAGGCCTCAAAGAGGTAACTTCAACGCAGAAATCATTTTCAATTTTAGATTAATCAACATAAAAGAATCATTTGCAGCATTCAATTTCATATTTAATTTGGTTTAGTAAATGTAATAAAAAAAGTAGAGAAGTGTTCTAAAAATGCAAAAAGAGAAGACTAGAGTCAAAAGTAGCAGACAGAGATTCATGCTCCATAAATGATTTGGAACTCTTTAATAACATTCAATCATGCTTAAAATTTGAAACAAATCCATGCAACCAAGACTAGTTAAGCTAATAGGCAATGCTGTCAAACCAATTTAAGCAATGTCCTCGTTCATTACCAATAAATAACAATGACGTGGATCGTTTGTGAACAATTTTCAAACATTGCCTTTCAACCATTTGTACTCATCATTGAAACTGATATGCCGGTCTAAAGAACAAAACACGGTGAGCGAAGACTACAACTCTAAACTCATATACACACCGCTTGCAGGCCATCCGTAGTGGCCCGATATCAAGTCAAATTGGATCAATGTCCTATACCAGAAGAAGGAACAACAAAGTATTCATCCAAAGATGTAACTCTAAAACCCAAAGTGGATCAATGTTCTGTCATCAGAAATCTCTATATCTTTTTGAAACTTCGTTCTCTCATGCATTTCTGATAATCAGGACAAAATTGGCCTTAAGTCAACATTTTTGTTCGAAAACTCTTCATCGTCTCCAGGGACAAGCTGCTGACACCCAAGTTTGTCCCTCTCTTTCAATATTCTCACCGGTAAAATTAAACTATTTTTTAACACCGCAAAATAATTTTAACTTTAAATATAGATGCATACATACATATATATCTATATAAATATGGATTTTAATATCGTCATCTATCATTATTACTATTATTAATATTCATATTTCGATTATCGTGTATTTTTTTTTATCAAAATCATAATTTTCATTCTAATATTTTATGTTATTCACAAAATGACATCACATTTTATGTTAAGCACTACAACATTTTTAAAAATATTATTGTATTATTTATTATCATATTAGTAATTTTATCTTTATAATTTATAATTTTAATAAATCATTTTTTTTGTATATATCACGACTCATTATTAAACACCTAAAACTCTACCCAAACAAATAAAATACCTAGCCAAATTCCTCTTTATTGTTTTTAATTCCCAGCCCAAATACCCCTCAACCGACCCAACTCATTCTACTTTCTCCTGAAATTTCAAAGCCCCGGCCCATTTCTATCCCCTAAAATCTGAAGCCCAAACCCATTTTCGTCCATTCCTATTTCTCCAAAATGAAAACCCTAAAGCTCTTTGCCTCATTTTCGTGCTAGAGTTGTCAAGTCTCAACCACGTGAAGCCTGCAAATCCGTCTAAAACGTTCAGATTTTTGAACGATTCGTTTTGACATTTTTCAAAAATCTTGAGCACAAATCCCGCTCAAAATCGTGAGCCCTAACCAGGAAGCAAATAGTGTGAAGAGAAAATAGAGAGATGTCGAAGACACTGGTTCAACCGATAGGGCAAAAAAGACTTACGAATGTTGCAGTTGTGCGTCTCAAAAAGCACGGTAACCGTTACGAAATCGCTTGTTATAAGAATAAGGTCCTCTCATGGCGTTCTAGCGTGTAAGTTATTCTTGATTTTGTCAAATACTATTACAATTTCTATATATTAGACTAGTGTAAAAAGTAGAATCTTAATTATTGGATAGTAGACGGATTAAGGGTGTGTTTCGTACGACTGGAAAATATGTGGTTTTCTTACTCTTGTGTTTGGTATGAACCTAGAAAATATTTATTAAAAAACATTTGTATCTGATGGTGTTCCTAGTGGTCAATGAAGTGTGTTGAGTACCATGAATTCCCATGTTCAATTCCCCGCATTGACAAAACACTAGGTGATTTCGAGTTTTCGACCCATCATTTCTAGCCTCGGTGGACAGAATTACCTTGTACGTGTTGTTGCTGGTCGGAGGTGTCAGGTATTCCGTGTAACTAGTTGAGATGTGCACAAGCTGACCCATACACCGGAGTTATAAAAGTAGGGGATAGGGGTATGGGGTTGTGGGGATGGAGGCTATGAGGGTGTGGTGGGGTTGGAGTGTGTTGGAGGGTGGGTAGGATACAATTAATATGAAATGCTTGCGGAACTTGTTTTCCTTACTTCCATCAGGGAGTCATTTTTCTCATTTTTAAATAATTTATTTTCTCTAGGAAAATGTTTTCCAAAAGTTTTTGACCAATCAAACATCATACCAAACACACCCTAAGTATTGTTGGAACTTGGAAGATAGGTTGATGGATTTTTTTGTGGTGTAGAGAGAAAGATGTGGATGAAGTGTTGCAATCACATACTGTTTACTCGAATGTGTCAAAGGGTGTACTTGCAAAGTCTAAAGATTTGATTAGGGCTTTTGGAACCGATGATCAGACCAAAATCTGCCTTGAGGTGAGCATTTTCCCTCCCTTTTATAAGCATATTATATGAAGGTGTTTACTTGAATCATACTGCAGAAGATACTGAAAGTTATTGCTGACCTTTTTGGTTTCCTTCTCTTTATGGGGTTTTGTATGGTTGTATGGCTTCACGTTTCCTTTGATATGCATGTGTGCCAATTACAAGTATGATACTGCTTAAAATGGGTATGTTATACTTTGGTTACTTTCTTATCTGGCATATGAATATCATGATTCTGGAAAGTAATGTCTGAGTAATTGTTTTAGTTTATTACTTGTTGATCGTTAGGGCAACATGTTAGAATTTTGCACTTCTTGTTTTAATCCAATTCTTCCTTTTTGAATTGATAAGCTGAAAAAGTATTTGTTTTAATCCAGTTCTGCCTGTTCGGATTCATAAGCAAAATAACTATTTATTCATGTAAACTAATCAGCTTGACACGGCCTCCAGAACTTGTGATGCATCGGATACCAAAAGGACCTCTTAAAAGCCTACGGCATAGTGGTTTTAATCATGTCTTAACACTTTTAAAGTTGATAAGTCAAGCACTTGCCCAACAAAATTGTTTTAGCTTAACAGCAAAGGAAGCAGCTTAACTAAGTCCCACTAAATGGCACCCTGTATTTCCCTCTACTCTCAACCCCTCTTCAACTTAAGTGACATATTATGTAAAAAATATTTCGATGTTGTAGATTTTGGACAAAGGAGAGTTGCAAGTTGCAGGGAAGGAGAGGGAATCACAGATTTCAAGTCAGTTCAGGGATATTGCTACCATAGTTATGCAGAAGACAATCAATCCTGAAACTCAGCGTCCTTATACAATTAGCATGATTGAACGTCTGATGCATGAAATCCATTTTGCAGTTGATCCGAATAGCAGCTCAAAGAAACAGGTAACAACTTCTCTTAATCTTGTGAGGTTTTCAAAACTTGCCCTTTTAGTATTTTAGGTTTAATATCCTGAAAATTATAATTAACTTAAACAGGCATTGGAGGTCATTCGGGAGCTTCAAAAACATTACCCCATAAAACGGGCCCCTATGAGGCTGAGGATACATGTACCCGAACAGAGTAGCCCTTCCGTGTTGGACAAGCTTAAGGAATGGAATGCCTCCATTGTGTCGAGAGAAGAATCTGGAAGTCAGCACTCCATAGTAAGTGACACGTACATTTGGCATTTCAAATTGCAGTAGAGAAGATTCTTAATTTCTCTGGTGTTGTCTTCATCCAACTGATTTCCCTACCTTTAGGATATTATTAAATCCCAGGGATAAATGATTTTTTGTTCTGGGATGCTTCTACGTGTATCGTTTTTTTCTTTGTCAGAAATATTTTTAAAAAAAGAAAAAGAACCCCTCTTCCGGTTAACTTCTTCTCTTACCCAATATTGCATGCTTCCCTTCACCTATTCTACCTCTCTTTAATTATTATTCAAATTAACCTCAAGAAACACCACCAACTCAAAACTTTATCATCAAATACACCTAATGGGAGTTTGGAAAATTAAAAAGTCAGAGCCTTTCCATTTCTTTGTCTTATTAGCATAGGCGTTTGTCAACAATGAAAACTTCTGAACTTCAAACTCGAGCGGAGGAAAAGTAACAGGATCTTGGAGGGCTTTCAGGGACTGAGGAAGATTAGTGGATTATTAGGTAGGAGCAAATCAAATGTATTGTCCATCAGGATTAGGCGTGGACGTGTGGGATAGCATTGATGAATCCTCCTCCTCTAGTGAACTCAAACTCACCTGTAAAAAAAGGGACCAATTAGGAAGAAAATACAAGCTCAAAAAGCACATTGGGGATTCAGACACAGAAAAATACAAACAAGAGCGGTTGGCAGAAGAAAACAAAAGAATGTAACATGGGCTTAACAAAGGAACCAACTGATCCAAAAAAGAAAAACAAGGAAGAGAACAGGACACAAAGGAAGCAAGTTTGATTCATAAAGATAATGGTTCAAACCAGTCCCAGGCCCAAAAATACTCACACTTCCTAAAACACAGTCCCTAACTGATGCACAAACCACCCTCATCTAGAAAACCCCATTGGTAGGCTTGTCCCCCGATTTTTCCGTTCGAACATGTAAATTCCTTTTGAGTGTTGAGTGAGGCTAACCACAGACACCCCCAGGCATGTCTCTGACTGGATTATTGTTCAAGCTAGGACCCTTTTGGTTAGCTTAGAAGATATGAATTCTAAGGGTCCAAGGTTTATCTCTCATTATTTTGCTTCTGGTCTTATGTGTTTATGGGTGTGAACAGTTGTATGAAATCTTATTAGTTGTTCATGTTATCGGTTATCATCCTGTTTCATTAGTTTTTTTTTGTTGAAAATTTGTAATTGTATTAATTAAAAAAGCACCAAGATGATGCAAGAAAAAACATTTACAGATCAAAAACACAAGTATGTCCCTTCTGCTCTTTGAGGGGTCTTATTAGATATGACATCAGTTCCTCTGTTTCACTATTAAAATTCTGCTTATGCAAAAAAAAAAAAAAGGTAGACATCTCATTTTGATATTCTGAATAGAGCTTTCTTTGCCTTCAAAGCGCCTCATGTTCCTTCTCTCCAAATGGACCATAAAATACTAGAAGGTATAGTGTATCACCATTTCCTTTGCTTCTTGCTCCTGCCCTTGAGTTCCACCACTTCAAAAATAGGTGTCTATGGCCATGCACTATTTCCCACCGTGTTAAGGAACGATTGTTATAATTGACCCGTGATGTAGTATTGTAAAAACAAAGATCTATGCTCTCTGAGCTTGAACCACACGAAGAGCACCAGAAACACTGTTGGACTTTGCAAGTTATCCTGGGTGAAGCATGATTTATGGGCCACCAATCATGAGAAACACATCACATTGTAAGGAACGTTAGTTTTTCAGATATGTTTCCAAGGCCAAAAATTAACTTGTAGTCCTCTTGAAATCAAGTTATCATAGCAAGATTTTACTGTGAATTGACCTTTAATTTCAGCTTTCAAATTATCCTGAAACTGTGACATACCTTGAAAGGTCTCTAAAAGCAGTAGCAGTTCGGCAGTCTACCCATTTTGCAGTCATTCAAGTGCCTTCTAAAATTGAAGTTCCAACAATTATTACCTCAGTAGGACATTATGTTTGCTTCTTGCATCAAAGATTGTCTATGTATGTCAGGGAACATACACTTTGAGAGGAACATGTTCATCTTGTATCACTACTTCAGATACTCAAATGTTTAGCGATGTGATCAAGTTCATATTATGAATAGATTCCATTCCATTTCTATTGGGCTAAAAAGTGGAATTTCTCTCCCTATTCCATATGGTTTGGTAACTTATGGTTTATTCACCGTGCAACTGTTAAGCCATCTAAGAATGCTATTGATGCAGTGTGATCTATTTGGTTGACTCTTTTGAGTTTGCGACAAGTTGTATTAGTTGTACTAGGTAGACATAAATATTAGGTTCTGTTCTTTCTTATAGATCAAAGAACATTGAATGTCATAAAAAGAACAGTTGGGTGGGAAAGAGCTAAGGCTTATTGAACCTCGTTGACGACATAGAGCATAGACATTATTCAGTTGGGTCTGTGCATGGTCTTTTGTGGTACCAATTAGGTGGACACTATTATCAATCTATTCTGAACCTTGGGTTTTAGAGTTACATCTTTGGATGAACACTTTGTTCCTTCTTCTGGTATAGGACATTGATCCAATTTGACCTGAGATCAGTTTCACTATAGATGGCCTAGACAGTGTGTATATGAGTTTAGAGCTGCGAGTCTTCGTCTAGCTATGTTTTGTTCTTTAGACCGGCATATCAGTTTCAATTATGAGTACAAATGGTTGAAAGGCAATGTTTGAAAATGTTCACAAAAGATCCACGTCATTATTATTTATTTGGTAGTGAAAGGGACATTGCTTAAATTAGTTTGACCGCATTGCCTATTAGCTTGACTAGTCTTGGTTGCATGGATTTGTTTCAAATTTTAAGCATGATTGAATGTTATTAAAGAGGTCATTTTATTCCCAAATCATTTATGGAGCATGAATCTCTGTCTGCTACTTTTGACTCTAGTCTTCTCTTTTTGTATTGTTTTACATTTTTAGAACACTTCTCTACTTTTTTTATTACATTTACTAAACCAATTAAATATGAAATTGAATGCTGCAAATGATTCTTTTATGTTTTAATCTAAAATTGAAAATGATTTTTGCGTTGAAGTTACCTCTTTGAGGCCTTGTTGAAATTACATTCTAATGATACTTAATGAGTTACTTAATTAGAATTACTATTACTGTATATTGGATGCCGAAATTTGTTATTCTAATTGCAAATACTATTTAATTTCTCAAAAATGATATTTAATTTGAGTTGTTAAATTAGTATTACCATTATTGTATACTGGATGCTGAAATAGTAATTAGATTGTGAGTTAGCTTTTCACTTTTCAGTTAAATCCCCTTGAGCCTCGTCATTTTATTACGCTTTTCCCTTGGGGAGTGCTGGCCCTTGTATACTTGCTTATCAATAGGAGGAGACCATAAGTAGTTGTTTGGTATCACTTTTTCTACTTTGAATTCGTCCTCTTCATTGAATTCAACTTGAGCTATATTCTCATGAAATATCAATTTATTTATTCTAAAACTTAATGAACCTCAACCAGTACATTTTCTGCTATTCCTACAAGTAGAATGGTGTTGTTCACTAAGAAGAAAAGGGTAAACAGTTTGACTCCTGGTGTCACCAAACTAACGAGCGATATGAATGTTTATGCTTTGTGGTGGCCTAACTAATTTCTGCATTGTATATTTAAGTCAACCTTGCAGTTCAGTATTTGTTTTTGAGTGGACATGCTTGATCCTCATGCACCTCTTACTAGTTAAGCTACATTTTCTTTTTCGTGGTATTTAACTACCCTCCTAATCATTGTGTTGCAGATTTGTGAAATTGAGCCTAGTCTTTTCCGGGACTGTGATGCCTTGATAAGGAATCTACAGGGGAGAGTGGAAATTCTTGCAGTCAATGTACATGTGGAGGGAGATACTTTCGTCGATCAGTTCGATGATCACGAAGATGATTCAACTAGTTTAAGGAAGGATTCTACAGGTCCCGTCCTTCATCTGAGTGAGAAAATGCAAAAGCAGACTATTTCTTCAGAAAGTGCGATTTCCAGGGGAGAAGAAAAACTGAACAAACCTGCAAGAAGTGGGAGTTCCGAGGGCGAAGTAAAACTAAACAAGTGCACTACTTGCAATGCTGTTGTTGGAGATTCAAAAGAATACAGAGAGCATTTTAAAAGTGATTGGCATAAACATAACCTTAGGCGAAAAACTAGGCAACTCCCTCCACTTACAGCTGAAGAATGTATGGATGACCTGGAACTCAGAGACTCGAAAACTGATCTAAAAGAATACTCATTTTGAGGTTGGAACAATTTTCCTTGGCGTCAGACCTGTATTTTACATGATTGAAGACATACTTATTTTACCTAGCAAGACTTGAAGGAAAACATAATTTAGAGAAATGCCGGTAAAGAGATTTTGCCGATGAGTCTGGTTATTTTGCATTTTATTATATTTAATAATTGAACATAAAGAAAAAAAGACTATCTACATTCAGTCTCGTCTCTGCTCCTCTTATGTGCTCAAAGTGCTTACGTTGATGCCTCTCAGCCATCCTAGTGATATATTGGATGTTGGAGAGAAGGCATAGGCATCACCTTATGATCTCCAAGTATAATAGCATGGCTGCTTTCTTCAAACTATCCATTAGTCTCTCTTCTACATTGATGTGCTACATGTAGCATGCTGCAACGGACGAAATACTATATTGTTAATATTGAAGCTTAAAAGTCGGACTACGATCTAAATCATGTTGATAGGAATGGTTCCTCAAGCCTGAGTTTTATCCTTGTGCTAAGAGGATTGCTTCCATTATATAGAATGACACTTGGTCATTTTTGAAATGTAACATAGTAGCTATTTATATATAAAAAAGGTCTCATTTTCTGCATCAGTCGGAGCTGAAATTTTGTGCATATTTGGATCTACTGCCCCCCCCCCCCCCCCTTCCTCTTTTCATTTTTCCAGCAATATTAGTACTTAAAATTATGTTACTTTTTCCTTTTTTTGCAGGCTTTGATGCAACTATTACTGATGGTAAGGAGTGATGCTGCACAAGTCATGCATGTTATGTTGTGCGTAGATTGGTAACCAAGTTTCTGTTAAGAAGTCAGAGAGGTACTTGTTTGACTAATAGGTGTGCTGCTGGATATTTTTGACCAGTTGTTGGATTGAGCTATAGCTTGTACTAGGATAATCGTTGATACTATCTGGTATAATCTACCTTGTGCTTATGGTAAATGATATTTTAGCTTTCAAGCAGGATATAAAGCCTTCTGATGGTCGAGATGAAATTGCCATATTTTCCCACTATCTGAAATGAGAATTTTAAGGTCATCCATGATTGAACTGAATGGAATATGGGAACACAAATGTAATGGCAGAGGGTCATCCAACAGTTGGGATTATCTCAACTGATGCTCTTACTACTGGGATATACATCTTACACCCGCTCTCCCAAATCTTAACATTTCCTCCTCCTGGTATAAATATTTGGAAACATAGGACAAGAAAGGTTTTAGGAAATAAGAGAAAAATAAGTTGGAATTAAGACCATTACTAGTATCTTACACCGTTTGCATTTACTAGTATATTTGCTTCTTTAATATCCATGTCAAAGTAAATGACATTAGAGAAAATAGGAAATAAAAAGACCGTGAAATTTAACAATTCACAATACATTATATTTTATTTTACAGAAAAATATTCTTCTGATGATATCACTAGCTGTAATTTTTACCTGTGTGCTATGTTTCTCTCGTGCAAGAAGACTAATCCGGAGAGGATCTTTCGAGTGTAGCTGCTGATAATTTGTTCATCAAAAGGACCATATTCTTGAAGTAGTTTGAGAATTGATCCTCCTGGGACTTACTCCAAGTAGAGCGACAATTTGTCTCCTCTCTGTAACAAGATTGTCAATAGTCATTTTTCCTGGTTCATACTTGGTTAATTATAAGATGAAAGAAAGCATAATTTGCTTTTGCTTCTTCTGAGAACAAACACGTAGAGGCCATACCAATTCACTTCCATAATGTTCCACAATGTTTGGATGGACGAATTGACTGAGCAATGTGATCTCCTGTATAACCAAGAAACTAACTTGTTAGTACTTATTAATGAGAATAAATAAAGAAATGACTAAAGAACATGTAAAATAGCTAGATTTGAGTTGAAAATATACAAACCTGGTTCAGTTGTTTGAGACTTTCTTCTGATGTCATTAAAAATGATTCTCACTTCCTTTATAGCACACATTTGTCCATTATCACTGTTGCAGAAACAAAGTTAACAGCTTTTAGCGAGTGTTTCACTTCATAATTTTATATTTCTCCGTGTGTTCCATTTCTTTTCTTCTCTGTTATTTATTCTCCTTGAGAAATGACTTACTTTAAGGGCAGCTCGGTGCACTAAGCTCCCGCTATGTGCGAGGTTTGGGGAAGAGCGGAACGCAAGGATCTATTATATGCAGTCTTATCCTGCATTTCTGCAAGAGACTGTTTTCACGGCTTGAACTCATGACCTCCTAGTCACATGACAACAACTTTACCAGTTACTTTAAGTAATAATAATGGTAAATCTGATTTCAAGACCTCTAAATTATGGCTTATGACACAGGCATAAATAACGTAACATTTTGTCTTTGATAAGCACCCTGGGAACTAAGACTGCCAAAATATCTATCTTCTATAAATTGGTACTCTTAACATCAAGAAGCGGAGCTTGGAGCAATTGTAAAGTTATCTCCGTATGACCTATAGATCACGGGGTCAAGCCGTGGAATCCTGATGCTTGTTTTTGGATAGGCGCCTACATAAGAAGATTGCAACGGTTTTTCCATACCCTACGTGATTGTGGGATACCTTGTGGACGGATCTGCCGATACTCTCAATATCTAGCTACCTTGAAGAACATAAATATGAAAGGACTTAAGTTATTTACACTCATGGTGTAAAAATTAATGTAGTCTAACTTATTATAACATGTTAATTACCTATTAATGCTTATCATAAAAATTTATCTGTAATATTTTTAGTCAAAATTTAGAAGGTCGTCCAAGAAAGAGCAAAGATGTAAAGTAGGAAGAGTCAGTGTCATGACATACCTATTAAATCCAGCATAGACATGTATTAAATCCAACGTCTAAACAACTAGTTTTGTACTAATATTAATTTATATATTTGTTAGTATTATAATATTAATATTATGAATTGTATATGTAATTGTATACTCCGATATAGTATTCGTTATTGCGGTATGTTTTTATAAATACCAAATACCGTACTGAATATCATTTTTTTTAAAATGCATATCATATATCGTACCATAATATTGAAATCGCGGTGTAATTTTTTTTCAATTTCGATATGATAATTGATATCTACCGTACCATATCCACCCGTAGTCACGTCTCTTGTGAAAACACACTTTTAAAAACTATATATAAGGACACAAAATGTTTTACTGTTGCAAATAATTCTTCATTCAACTTCTTTGAAAAGCACCCAAAAATAATATTATCTCATGTAAGATGATATTAATCTTCCTTGGGGAGTCTTCTCGTTAATATCAAATATATATAGGTGTACAATGTTCATCCCAATTACAATAGGAATCCTAGTCCCATATACAAGAGGAATCCTAGTCTTACCATAATTATATTTACACAAATATTCTAATTATGGGTCGGGATCTTATTTTACTACACCTACACGTTTACACACCCCCTCAGTCGGAGCGGGAGGAGGCCAGACGCTGAGACTGGATTTGAAGTCAAGAAATAACTGTTTGAAAATTCCTTTGGTAAACATATCGGCATACTGATAGGACGATGGAACATGTAATACTCTGACATGGCCTAGAGAAACTTTCTCACGAACGAAATGGAGGTCTATCTCAATGTGCTTGGTTCGCTGATGTTGAACCGAATTATGAGAAAGATAGATGACAGAGATGTTATCACGATTACCTGATAGATGTCGACGCAAGGACACCAAGTTCTAACGATGAAATTTCTGAGCCAACAAATCTCAGCTACCACATTTGCAACGCCTCTGTACTCAGCCTCGACACTGGAACGAGATAGGGTAGCTTGTCGCTTGGCAGACCAAGAAATCATATTATCCTCTAAAAATACACAAAAGCCGGAGGTGGAGTGTCGCGTGTCCGGACACCCTGCCCAATCTGCATCCGTATAAGAGAGTAACCTGTTTGGTGCAGAGGGGTATAAGTGCAAACCATAATCAAGTGTGCCCTTAATGTATCGGATGATACGCTTAAGAGCAGTGAAATGAGACTCCCTGGGGGCATGCATGAATAGGCATACGTGCTGAACAACATAAGCAATGTCTGGCCTTGTAAATGTGAGATATTGAAGTGCACCTGCAAGACTCCTATACAAAGTAGGATCGGAGACTGGAGCACTATCCATAGCGTTGAGTTTAGATTTTGAATCAACTGGAGTAGGTGAAACTATGCAATTTGCCATCTTAGCCCTGTACACGATCTCCTCTACATACTTACGCTGACACAAGAACATGTGGTTGGCAGACCTGGTCACTGATATCCCCAAAAAATAACTCAGCTTCCCCAAATCAGTCATTGCAAATTCGGACTCAAGCAAGACAATAATCTCATTTTTCCACCCGTCGGAGGAGGCAGTAAGAACAATATCATCCACGTAAAGTAATAAGTAAGCAGTGGTACTACCTCGATGAAAAATGAAGAGTGATGTATCACTCTTGCTGCATACAAACCCAATATGCAAGATATACATGACAAAATGATCATACCACGCACGGAGGGCCTGTTTCAGGCCATATAGTGACTTACAGAGACGACATACATAATGAGTTACTGCTGAATGGGTGAACCCAGACGACTGATGCATGTATACTGTCTCTCTCAGATCCCCATGTAAAAATGCATTCTTCACATTAAGCTGATGGATCGGTCAGTGTTTGCCCATGACAATACTCAAAACTGTGTGAATAGTAGTCGGTTTGACAACCGGGCTGAAGGTCTCACCACAATCAATTCCCTCCTGTTGATTTGTGCCATTAGCCACAAGTCGTGCCTTATACCTCTCAAGATCTTCACTGTCTCGAAATTTGTGACGAAAAAACCACATACACTGGATCACATTCACCCCCTCAGGTCTAGGTACTAGATCTCATGTGTGCTGTTTAGTTAAAGTATTAAATTCCTCATACATAGTCGCATCCCAATTAAGGTCATGTTTGGCCAATTTGGGATTTTTGGGAAGTGGAGAAATGATTTGGGCGGACAGGTTAAATTGGACTTAGAGTTTAAAGACCCCATGTTTGGCACGAGTTTCCATTTGGTGAGTGGGGACATTTAATGGCTGTGGAGTCTGAGTGGCGGGAGCAGAAGACATTGTCGGGTAAGGGGATGGAGGTAGACAGTCCGTCGAAGGCGTCGCGGCTCCACTATCGAGGGGTCGCGGCTCTAAATGCGTTTCGAGAACTGGGTGCTCAGTGGAAGAGAGGTGCCGCGGCGCATCCCCGAGGGGTCGCGACGCTAATTCACTGGAAGAATCTGGTTGCTCACTGGAAGGGGGCACCGCGGCGCTGACGTCTGGGATGACTTAGTGAGATGATTAAGGATAATGGGAGAAATGACAGGCTCGTCAAGAAAAGTAGTCCGACTTTTGGAATTTCTGGAGATTCCAAAACGAGAATGTAGTCTCGTCGAATGTGACGTGACGAGATATGTGGATTTGACGAGTGGACAAGTCGTAGCATAAATAACCCCTATGGTTTGGCGGGAAGCCAACGTAGACACAAGGAGCTAGCTTGTGAGGGGCAGTAGAGGCAAGGTTAGGATAACATAGACAACCAAATATCCGTAGATAGTCATAAAAGGGGACTCTATGATATAGAATTTCGGTATGTGTCATATTGTGAAGGGTGCTAGTAGGGATAATATTTAGAATGTATTCTGACATATTAACAGCATATACCCAGAAGGACGGAGGAAGGGAGACATGAATCAATAGAGTGCGAATCATATTGTTAATGGTGCGGATGATTCTTTCAGCTTTACCGTTTTATGGGAAAGTGTGGGGGCTGGAGAAGCGAAAGACCATGCCATTATTAGTACAAAAACGGTGAAACATAGAGTTGTTGAATTCACGACCATATTCGCATTGAAAATATTTTATACCTTTTTCAAATTGTGTTTGAATGAATGTTCGAAACTCAAGAAATTTAGCAAACACTTCTGATTTAAATTTGAGAGGATACAACCAAACAAAGTGAGAAAAATCATCTAGTAAGATAAGATAATATTTATGACCGAGAGAACTAGCAACAGGTGATACACCTGTCCATAAATCGGCATGTATAATATCAAAAGGTGCAAAGGTAACACTAGTAGATGATTGGAACGGAAGACGAGTATGTTTGCCTAAAGAACAAGAAACACAGTTTTGGGCAAGCTTCTCATTACAAGTAATAAAATTATTGCCTCTAAGAAAATTAAAAACTGGGGCTCCTGGATGACCAAGCCTATTGTGCCATGTTGAAGAAGAAATAGCCGCTAGAGAGACGGGAGAGCAAGATCTGGCAGCGGTGGTGGGAGTGAATGAATAGAGATCCCCCGTGTTATTGCATCTCGTAAGAGGTGTCCTCGTATGAAGATCCTTCACAGTGAAACCAAAAGGGTCAAAATCAATAGAGACAGAATTATTACGAGTAAATTTGCGGATAGAGATTAGGTTATTAACTATATGTGTGGGCATATAGGGTATTTTGAAGGGGGGGGGGGTGGATGAGGATGTGTGTGTAAGATGTACCTTATCCCTTTACTGGAATGCGGTGACCACTACCAACTGTAACGTATTGAGGATGCTTTAAACTGAACAGTTTGGGAATATTACCTGCAAACTGAGTGTGGTGAGATGTGGCTCCGGAGTCCATTGTACGGTGTTGTCGGTATTGCAGATTGAGGCTGCTGGCGACCCACTCGAAGGGCCGTGCCGGAAGCGAGTGCTGGGCGTCGCTGCGTGAAGTGGGCACATTTGCGGTATCGGGCTTGTCAGTGGTGGGTGGGCTAACAACGTGTTGCAGCGAGTTGAAGAAATTTGAGTGCTGGAAGGCGGCCGTGCTGCATCGAGGCGCCACGACCCAGTTGTTCTGCATACCTTGTTGCTGCTGCTGTTGTTGGTTCTGCTGACCGCGACCCTTTCCACAACCACGACCTCCTCTGCCGTCGCGGCCCTGTCGTGGTTGAGAGTTTTCTGGTGGCGTCTGGTCTTGGGGTTGTGTGTCGACGGCTACGCCTGCTGACTGTGCTCATCCTGCTTAGCACGATGGGTCTTTCCAAGCAACAACTGCGAGCGAGCTTTGTTGAAACTGGGTAACGAATCTGCCTATTGTATCATGGTGGCTAACGTATCATAGTCGTCTTTGGAAAAGCCTTCAAGCAATTGCAACACCATTTTAATTTTTAATTTTAATAATTAAATTTTATATTTAAATAAAACTAACTGTATAATTACACTTATACAATCATACAATACGCTTGTATTTACATTATAATTACGTTGTTATAAATAAACAGGTTGTTGTAATTATCATAATGTGTAATTACTAGGTTGCGTAGTAATTACACCAATTTAAATTACCAGGTGTCTTTCAAAACAGACCCCAAGTCATATGCAAAAATTGGGGGATTGCTTTTCTTTTCCCCGAAACCAAACAAAACCAAGGAAGCAAATAGTGTGAAGAGAAAAATAGAGAGATGTCGAAGACAATGGTTGAACTAATAGGGCAAAAAAGACTTACAAATGTTGCAGTTGTGTGTCTCAAAAAGCATGATAACCGTTACAAAATAGCTTGTTATAAGAATAAGGTCCTCTCATGGCGTTCTAGCGTGTAAGTTATGCTTTCTTTTAATTATTTTGTGAAATACTATATATTAGGAACGAAATAGACTAGTGTAAAAAGGGATTAGACTAGAATCTTAATTAAGGGCTGAGGGCTGATAGGACTTGGGGGGATACGACTATGTTCAATTTTAGGAGTATTAGTTACAACCAAAATGTATTAAAATGAGCAATCAAATTATCTTTTGCAAGTCAAATCATAAAACAAAATTTAGAATTACTAACATTTCATGATAAAAATACTACTAGAACCAAACATAACATCTAATCAAATCAAGCCTCAACCCGACTCTCAGGTGCTGCCTCCTCAGTGGAGTAGACAATAACCTTATTGGCAGGCTTAGCCAAGATATCAAAGTACTCTTGGAATGGAGATTTAGTGAAGCGAGTCTCCTTCCAGAAGTCTGGAGTAAGGAACCCATAAGTCTTCATTAAACAATCAAAGGTAGCCTGCATACATAATCAGTGGTATTAGACTCAAACACATATATCTTAAATGAACACACAAAATAAGAGATGAAAGTTATGCTTTTTTGAAGCTATAAAAATCATCACCTTCACTTGGATGAAAGAATAGCAAAATCTTTCAGTTAGTATCTTTTCTTAAACAAAGTCTAATAAGAGACACTATATAGCTTTCTTTTCCAATTTCTTGAAAAACAAAGGGCTTATTTATCACACATTGCAGCATGTCCAGATTCATGAATTAAATTTAACCAAACTAGAAAGAAAAAAACACAAGTATTGCAGGAAATGATAAGAATTAATAATGGTACAGATTATATTCCCTAATTTAACTTGTTTCCGTTGCATTTAATAACAGATTCACTGTTACATCAAATATGGAATGTAAAGAATAGATATTGGGCTTAACTCAACGGTAGAATGAGGATTGTTCAAATTCATATAAAGAGTTCATGTTTTCATTTATGTGTAACTCTTAACACTCTATTGCACGCTCAGAACTTGTTAATTGGAGCATGAATAATATAAT
Source organism: Przewalskia tangutica (assembly GCA_029844215.1). Taxonomy (NCBI): domain Eukaryota; kingdom Viridiplantae; phylum Streptophyta; class Magnoliopsida; order Solanales; family Solanaceae; genus Przewalskia; species Przewalskia tangutica. Next base: position 19,273,634 of record CM056719.1, read on the forward strand.
TGGGAACCAACATCTGTGAACATAGAATTGAAATGGGTATGAGATTTGGGCATAACTCAACTCCAAAAGCTAGCTTGAAGGGTGAGGATTGTAAGTACATAAAAAGAGTCAATGTTACCATTTCATATTTGTTGTGGGACTTTTAACAACTCTTACTCTATCAAACCATTTGGAACTAAAAGTTGACAACGGGCACAATTTATATCCTATTCTACAAAGGACTGCTGTTATTTCGTAACATTGAATATTTGTCAGATATTGCACATCAATATAAGAGAATTATCACACAAAACATAAGAAAATAACAAGATCAGTTAAAACATCAAACCTTAACAAAGTTTCCAAGTGTCTTAGTAGATCCACGAGAAGACGTAAAAACATCATCTATCCCCGCAAACTGCAGAACCTTCTTAGGAACACGAGCCGCCACAATACCAGCACCACGTGGAGCAGGCACCATCCTAACAGTAACACTCCCACATTTCCCAGTAACCTTACACGGCACAGTATGTGGCTTACCAATTTTATTACCCCAATACCCTCTCCTAACCGGAATAACCGAAAGCTTAGCCAATATAATTGCGCCACGTATCGCAGTAGCAACTTCCTTAGAACACTTAACACCTAACCCAACATGTCCATTCCCATCACCCACAACAACAAACGCCTTGAACCGGGTTCGTTGTCCGGCCCGAGTTTGTTTCTGAACCGGCATGATTTTCATAACTTCATCTTTAAGTGATGGACCTATGAGATTATCGATGATTTGAAATTCCTTGATTGGGAGTGAATGAAGGTAGATTTGTTCTAGCGACCGGATTTTACCGTCCTTAACGAGGCGACCTAGTTTAGTGACGGGAACCCATTTTTCCTCTTCGGTTTCACGGCGGGGACGACGACCACCACGACCACCGCGACCTCCGCGATCACCACGACCGCGACCACCGCGACCACCGCGATCACCACCAAAGCCACGGCCAAAGCCTCCTCTCTCCGCCATTGTCAATAGAAAAAGTTAGGTTTACGGCTAGGGTTTTGTTGAGAGTGTGTGTGTGTGTGGAGAATGAGGGTTGCTTTTATATGGGCTAGTGTTTCTCTTGAACTTGGGCTTTTGAGGGAAACCTGATTGAGCCTGTGTATGATGTAGATTATTAGTCCATATAGAAGGGTAAGTTTGGCCCAAAGTATGTATGAGCTTTGGTGGTTATTTTTTTTTTGACGAAGGAATCCGCAGCTGCTATTCTTTCGAGTGCGCTTTGGGTAAACCCCGAACAGACGCAATAGCCTGCAAACCACGTCAGTCGTTTAACCACACTTGACAAGCCATGTGTGACAGACTCAACCAAGAAGGTTTATGCAGGGGATCGAACTCGTGACCTTGAGCTTTGGTGGTTATGTCATATAGTATTGTGGCTCAAATGTGATCTAACAAGTTTATGCACGGATTGTCTTCGGTCTTTAATTTTTGTTATTCCTGCTCATTTAATGAAAAAATTCATATATACTTCGTTCGGTATAAGTTCTGTAATATTTTAATTAGAGTAGAGGATTAGTAGATTTTTGCGTGAATTTCATTTTCGTATCAGGAGTATTGGTATATTTTTACGTTTGCTTATTCTTAGATCTCTAATATAACATGATTATTTCTTTTGCTTCGTTATCTTATTATCGTGTTGTTGTTACTCACTTTTCTAGGAGTTCGACAAAAGTTCTGTAATATTATGTTGAATGTTTGTTGTTAGGGATGTCAATGGGGCGGGGCGGTGGCGGGGGAAGGATACCCCATACATGTACCTGCCACCTACTACCCATCACCCATCACGAATAGTAATTTCTCCACCTGTTCCCGCCCCACTTACCACGGGCGCGTACCCACCTAAACAGCTCCCACAAATTACAACATTAGTATTTTATAAGTGTCAATCTTATTTCTAAGATGTGATGTGCATATTAGAGAAAGTGGATCTAAGATGCAAATACAACAGAGCTAAAATTGCATGGACATTATCGTGTGTTACAGGGTACTATACTTATGAGCCTAATGCAAAATATCACAAATGACCAAAGAGATTTGTCATCTTCACCTCCTCATCTTGACTCCCATAGGTAGCAAATGAATTGGTAATGTAGTAGAAATTATACTCTCTGTGTTTCGCCCACAAGATGATATATATTATATAAAAGAAATGTAGAACATCTAAAAGCACATGCAGTGAGATGTAGTAATGATCGAGAATAGTAATGAGAATATGAGATGTAGGGTTTTTGCCCTTTTGGCTTTTGCTGAGTTGAGTAACTGAGTTGGGCCTGAGGCCTGGGCTCTCTCAGCTGAATTAATAAAAAGGGAGGACCCATGTCAGTGAAGTTACATTTTAAATTAAGAAATAGCTAAATAAATTAGTAAATAGCCTAATTAAAATAATAGGCGGTGCGGGTATTGACGGGGTAGGTATGGATGGTTCGGGTACAGTGCATTCTTATATGAAATCCATCCCGCCCCACTATCCATGGCGGATAGCACTTTTGATACTCATACCCGCCCCACCACCCACCAAACTATCCCTATACCCGCCCCAATTGAAACGGGTGCGGGGCGGTACCCGCATTTACCCGCTCCACTGACATCCCTATTTGTCGTGTCCGGCATAACTTGTGGATGTTATGATACATATGCAGAGCTAAAGGTAAAATTTTATTAGCAAAATCTAAAGTTATGTCGCGTCAAAAGTGCTGAAGAAAAAAAAATCAAAGATCACAAATTTAAAGGGTAAAAATTAAAGACCAACACGAAATAAGGGAATTTGTGCGAATAACTCTTTTAACTTCCTCAAAGCCCAAATTTAGAATTAAGGCCGTTGTTGGACGAAGTGCACGAATATCCGTTTTTGGGATGGCCATTTAACTTGTGTTTGCTTTGTACTTTTTGCAAGTTTAGCCGCTTAAGGTACAAATTTAAACTGTTTCTTCTGAAGCTTGGCAACTTCAATCATTCTCATCTCAAAGTGTGGCCTTGTGAAGGTTGAATATTAGACATTTTCGATTGATGTTTTGTATGACTTGCCAAGACAAAGTTCAAATGTATTTTTAGTGTAGTGTGTGTAAAAATTAATTAAAATTTCAGTTATGTATGTCTGAACTTTCATGTATTTTTCCGAACTTCAATAGTACATAATTGAAAATGCATGTAAAAATATGCTAAAATTTAAGTGTGTCTGAATCTTTTTTGTCAATTTTTTTTATGTGTGTCTGCACCTCAGCCATACATTATAGAAATACATGTAAAACGGGCTAAAATTCAGACTTGTGCGTCTGAACAAACAATAATAATTTATTCTTCGCATTTCAATAATCCAATACACGGTTCAACCCAAATCTACTCTAAATAAGCTCAAATTTATAACATAAGTGTCATATATAATAAATAACAAACATAAAAAATACAAGAAATCTAATAAATCCTTTTAACACCCTTTTAATTTTTCAAGTATGTCTCCACTTTAGTCATGCACAGAATTACATGAAAAAATGGGCTGAAATTTCAGATAAGTGCGTCTCAACAACCAAGCAAGAATAAGTAGTAATTTCTATCTGAAGTTATCTAATAAGTGAGTATTCGTGCAAAATATATATATATATATATATATATATATGCGCGCACACACACAAGTCGAGTACATGTTAAATGGGGCAAATAAAATAGTGGTCCATAGAAGTCCTCCGGGGTATAGTCCAGTGGTAAAGCCTGGACGCTATAAGGCGCTCTAGCGTGGACAGCGTGGATTCGATTCCACGCAAACACGAGGAAACACTCTTAAGTACTCTGTTTGTTGGGGAATTTGACCTTGTCTCATTGATCAGTTGTACGTTCCCAGAAACTGGCCACTAAAGCACATCCCGCGATTTACCTGGTGATGGTGTTGAAGGACCGGTGCCATTACCTCGAGGACGTCTGAATAATACCAGTGAAGTAGTCAGGTGCAAGTCTGGAAACCTCGATTATAAAAAAAAAACAAAAAATAGTGGTCCATAGAATTTCTACGCCATGTTAATACGATATAAAGTATTTTTAAGAAAAATGTTTTTTAGGTGAAAGTTAATTTTTTGGTGCTTGGTCGGAAAATATTTTCTATCGAAATGAAAAAATGATTGTCCTGATTTAGGATGGAAGTCATTTTCTCAAAAACTATTTTGACTATTAATGTTACATTACTTGCTCCCATTAAAATTAAGATATTAATTTTATTTCTGGTACTAAAAAGTTTCATCAAATACTCTCTAATTTACTAATATTATGATTATTTCTAAAAAAATCACTCACCAATTAAATGCAAAAGAATATATATATATATATATATATATATATATATATATATATATATATATATATATATATATACGAAAATGTTTTCCAAAAAAAAAAAGAAAGAAAAACTCCAGCCATATCAACACAACCAAGTAATTACACAGTATAGTAATTATTACGACATGTTTATTTGCCATAACATAATTACAATGTAATTACAAGCGTATTGTTTGGTTGTACAAGTGTACTTACACAGTATATTAATTTAAAATAAAATTTCACTATAAAATATTAAAGGTTTAATATTTGAAAAATATGTTCCCTTATAAATAATATTAAATTAAATATTTAAGATACATATTATTTCTTAAAATACATTAACTAATAATCATATATTTGTAACTAATGTTTTAAAAAACAATTGATATATATATATATATATATATATATATATATATATATATATATATATATATATATATATATATATATATATTTCATTATAAAACTATTTATTTAATTAATTATAATTAAAAGCACGCATTTTGTAAGAACATCATGGAATTGATGTTTGACAAAAAGATTAATATATATAAATATAATGTCATAACATTATTCAAATATATGACAAAAAAATCTATCAATTGTAAGTGAAAAAATGAAAAATATGCAATGTAAATAACAAGGCAATAGTACTATAGCTGTTCTCGTAACCGGTGTGACGTATAAATTACAACTGAAAATATAAAACTAATCCAAATTCGTATTTTTAACATAATATTCTTATGTCAAATTCTAACATAACATTAAAAAGTTTTAACATAATTTAAGTAAATATAATTCAAAAGAAAAGAAAAACATAAGTCTATCAAAAAATAAGTCTTTAACCTCATTTCAAAACATTAACCAAGTTTGTTAATGGATTATTTTTGCTAATAATAGGAGGTGTAGTTTTAAAAAAATTAGAATAATAACTTAGTTACGCTAAATGACGAAAATAAATAAGAATTGAAAAAATATGAGCAATTACATGGAATTACAAGAAGTAAAGGTTGAAAAATGAAAGATAACAATGTAAAATAGAAAAATATAATAATTTAATAAGTAAATTAAAAAGAAATTAAGAAATAACCTTGTAATTACACTCAATTCTCAATACCCTCTTGAGAATTGAATAGTGTAATTACTATCTCTCAATTACACTGTATTATATGTTGACATTGTAATTATTTAGCTTGACAAATAAGTCATACTATGTAATTACACCCAATTCCAATTACATGCACGACCGACCTTAGGGGTAGGCGACATAGGCGGTCGCCTAGGGAAACACATCGCAGGGGGCAATAAAACGCAACGAGATACTGTATATATAGTATATATTTTATTTTACAAATGAGTCAGTAACTCAGTTGGTAAGAGCTATGTTCTTATTAAAGTGTCCAAATTCAACATTTCTCCAAAGTCTAAAACTTTCCATAAACTCTTCTCTTATTCTCTAGCAAAGACTATTCTTCAACAAATTTCTTCTCTTCTCCAAATTCAACAAACTCAAATCTCTTCTCAATCTCCTTAATCTAATTGGCTATTCCAAAAGAAAAAACGCATAGCAAGATCTCTTCAACGACCTTTCTACTTTCTAGGGTTTATATTTATATTGGGTATGTTTCTTTTATCTCTATAATTGACAATTTTCTTTGCTATTGCATTATACCTTGAAAGTAAATGTTGTTATCCGAATCTATAATTTGAATTAGTTGCTCTGTTTCAAAATGTAGTTTGAGTAATTGTGATTTAATCGATAATTTAAAATGCATATTGTTGAGTCATTTTTATATGAGGAGAATTCTTTCAATAATTTTATCAATTAGGGGCTGATATTAAGCAATTGATGATCTTTTAGACAGAAGTTTTACTTGCGTTAGCAACAAGTCTAGGTGCCTTGAAAAATTCTTGAAAACAGTCATAGATCACTTTGAAAGAACCTACCTCCCCTTTACTGGAGTCTGTTTAATTAGTTTATTTTCATGTGTATCATTACTAGAGGCAGGGGTAGAGTTTCTCACTTGCAACTCTGACTGGTAAAAGAAAACAAGAGTTTGGTTCTACAAATCGGAAAAACAAAGCTAGAAAGAACAAACTCATGGTAGAGATGGCAGGGACAATGGATAGATTTGTGATTTCTAAGCAGAAATCAAATGTTGATACTAATGATTTACATGAACATGTTACTGATGTTAGTGCTTTAAATGAGCACGTACAAATGAATGAGTTTGGTGTTAGTGTATTAGTTGAGAATGTGAATGAAGATGACATCTTTAATGATGATATGCTCGTTGATAATGTTTTAACTGGGAATATGATTGATGATGAAGTATTGAATGTGAATTATCATGGGGTTGGTGATTTTGATGATATATATGACCTAGACAATTGGAAAAAATATATGTCTCAAGGAGAAAGAGACTTGTTGGTAGAAAAGAGTCCAGTTAGAGGTAATGTTTTGAAGTATACAATCGTCAATGGAAGGAGTTTTAGTGAGGTTAGTTACACAAAAATTGTTGAAAATGGGGAAAAATATGATAGAAAATTGCTAGTTTATCCCGAAAAAAGATAAAATATTTTATTTTTGTTGTACCTTGTTCAAGAAGGGAGGACCAATTCGTTTAACAAATGTAGGTGTAGAATATGATGATTGACACAATATCCATAAAAGACTTATTCAGCATAAAAATAGTAGTGAACATTATGATAGTGTGATAGCTTGGATCGAGGCAGAGACAATGCTGAAAAAAATATAACTATTGATGTTAAGCTTCAAAATTCGATAGAAAAAGAAAGAAAGTATTGGAAAGAAGTTATGAAGAGGGTGGTGTCTATAATTAAAGGTCTTGCTACAAGTAATTTAGCTTTTCGTGGCTCTAAAGAAAAGATTGATGATGACAACAATGAATTTTTTTTAAAGCTAATTCAAATTATTGCTGAGTTTGATCCAATATTACAAGAGCATCTTAGGCGTATCCGTAGTAAAGAAACTCAGTTCATTACTTTGGTCATAATATCCAAAATGAATTGATAAATTTGTTGGCAATGGAGGTTAAAAATATGATCCTTAAAAATGTGAAGGAAGTAAAATATTACTCGATTATTCTCGATTGCACACCTTATATTAGTCATGTTGAGCAATTGACTCTTGTCTTAAGATGTATCAATACGACTACATCTCCAATAAGGGTGGAAAAATATTTTATTGAATTTTTGAAGGTAGTAGAAACTACGGGGGAAGCACTTTTTCATGAACTCAAGACTGTTTTGGAAGCTTTAGAACTTGATTTTAATGATGTTCGAGGTTAGGGCTATTATAATGGCTCTAATATCAAAGAGAAATACAAAGGTGTTTAGGCTAGAGTATTAAAGGAGTATCCAAGGGCATTTTACACTCCATGTGCCTGTCATTCCCTTAATCTTGCTATTTTTGATATGTCTATGACTTGTACACTAGCAAAACGTTTTTTTGGTTTGATACAAAGGGTTTACAATTTCTTTTCCGGTTCAACAAAGCGATGGGATGTTCTTTTATAGTATGTCAAATGTCATAATGGTAAAGGCCTTACTCTGAAGTTGTGGGCGGATACCCGTTGGGAAAGTCGTCTAGCTAGTGTAAAAGCAATGAGATTTCAAGCTCCACAAATCAGAAATGCATTGCTTCACATAACTAAACATAATTTTGATGTTGCGTCAATTAGTGAGGCTGATGCTTTAGCAAACTTTGGTATCGTGAAGCTAGATTTTCTCATTGGTATGATTATTTGGTTTGAAATATTGAATAAGGTGAACAATGTGAGCAAGTTGCTACAAAATAAAGACATGGATGTTGATGTGGCTATATGCCTTCTTAAGGGTCTTATTATATTTTTTTGAAGAGTATAGAGAGGATGGATTCGAAAAGGCTAAGGATGAAGCTAAACAGATTGCCAATGGGTGTTCATTTCAATTTTCAAGAGACACAGATTCGAACCAAGAATTTTTTTCATGATGAGACTGCTCACGACGAGCCCATAGAATGCACTGAAGACTCTCTTATGGTTAATTATTTTTTACCTGTTGTTGATCATGCATTATCTTCACTGTGGACTAGGTTTGAGAATTTTATGAAGTATGAAGAGATGTTTGATTTTTTATTTAACTTGAGGACGTTGAATGATGCAGGTGATGAGAGCTTGGAGTGCTCTTGTGCTATACTTGAATCTTTCATGCAACACGGAGACCACAAAGATGTTGATGGAAAGAAATTGTGTTCAAAGTTACAATTGTTGAGAAGATCATTACTAGCACAACGAAAGCTATTGAAGTCATAGAGTATATCAAGAGGACACACATTTGTTTTCCAAATGCTTGGGTAGCTTATAGGGTGTTGTTGACTATTTCTGTCACGGTTGCTACTGCAAAGAGAAGTTTTTCCAAGTTGAAGCTCCTTAAAAATTATCTTCGATCGTCCATGTCACAAAGTAGATTGATTGATTTGGTTACGTTGTCTATCGAGAAGAAAGTGTTACAGACAATTGATTGTGGTGCTACCATTAGTAATTTGCACTTCAAAAAGCTAGAAAAGTAAAATTTTAAATAATAATTTTATTTATCTAGAGATTCATGTGTAAGAGACTATTTGTTCATTACTTTTGGTTAATATAATTTTTTGATTTTATGTCTATTAGTGTAACACTTTGGTAAACGTAAGTGTTGTAATTATTAGTTAATTTTTTAAGCCTTTTGTATGTTAGTTTTATTGCAATTTTTTTTGAGGGGGCAATTTTTTTTGGGGACGACCCTGATTACATGTGTGACTTTTCCAACATGCCCTTAAAGAAAACTTAGACCTAGAGTGAGAAATGGTTTCACCAGCCACACTGGCTTCTTATCAATGATCGTTTCTGTCAATGCATACTTTGTAGTTCTATACTGGATGCATACATTTTCTTTGAATATCACCAGTCAACTTTCTTATATGACCCCTCAAGCATATTCTATTATTACTTCTTTTTTTATAGATATCAAGACAATTATTTTTAAAAGGTAATATCGATTAATCCGAAGCCCTAGACCAGTTGGTCTTGAAGGCAGAGGGTATCCTCATTGGGTGGTGTGGGAGAGCTTGGTCACAAGTTCAAACCTGCGTAACGCTCTTGACCAATTGGCACTGGCTTGCCAAGTGTGGTTTTAAGCTGGCGACGGTTTGGGCTATTGCGTCGTCGGGGTTTACCACTACACACTCGAAAGAAGCGTGCATTCTTCGTCAAAAAAAGAAGAAGGTAATATCGATTATTCTTTTGGACTTTACTTAATTTTGTTTGATGTTATTATATGCTCTATTGATTCTTCTTTAAAGAGAAACAGCCCACTTATTCATTTCATAATTTTTTTTAGTAAGACACAATTAGTCATCAGATAAAATTATTTACCCCCAATGGTTCAAGTTTCTCCAAAATCCATTTTATAGACTTAAACTAATCACAACTCATTTCCTAGTCTTTTTGATAATTGTTTATTTTTTATTTTTCATCAATATCTTTAGTTGTCTCTGTTTTTTGTTATTTTGTTTGTTTGCTCTTAATTTTTGTAACGACTCGTTTGGTCATTATTGCGCTTTTGACCATTTTACCCCTATTGACTTAATTCCTGAAGTTATCGGATGATCCTAGTGTAATTTGAAAGAATTAAAACATTTAAGTAAGAATGTGTCCTATTGTTTATCTTCTTTTTCAGTTTATTAGTTGTAGAATGGATGATGAGATAAAAAAACATAAAATTGTAGACTTGAGGAGGAGATCAAAAGCAAAAAATATTGACGGAGAATGAAATATTACCACATCAGGTACTCAAATATTTATTTTAGCGAGTGAGTGTCTTTGTACTTTTATTATATGAATATCTTTTAGAATGTTTAATTTTTTCTCCCTTTAAATTATTATTTTATAGAATTTTTATTATTGATTTTTTTCAGTTTGTTCATTGTAGAATGGATGAGGAGATCAAAAGCACAGAATTATAGAACTGATGAGGAGATCAAAAGCACAAAATGAAAAAAATGTTGATGGAGAAGGAACTATTCTCATGTCAGGTACTCAAATATTCGTTTTAGCAAGTGAGTGAGTGTGTTAATACTTTTATATCGATATCTTTTAGAATGTTTAACTTTTTTTTACCCTTTAAATTATTTTGTTATAGAACTTCTATTGTTGATCTTCTTTTTCAGTTTGTTCGTGACACAAAGTTATTGAGAATTGTCATCGTACCTTTTAGTTTAGTCTATTTTTTTTTATATTTATATTGTTTAATATATGAAAATCTCTATCTATATATTAAAGATGGCAATAAAGATGGCAATAAGATATGTGATGTGGCACCTCTCACAAGCAAGGATTTTTATTTAGCCTTTTCTCAATTTTTTTAGAATTTTCTTTATTTTAATTCATGTAATATGTTAAGAAAATCCAAAAAACATCTCATTTAATAAATGATGAAACTCGATAGAGAATATATAAATATTTTTCATATATTATGTAATTATTATTTTAGTGTAATTATGTAAAATAGATATTCTCATATGATTTAAGATTACAATTGTAAACACCTATATATATATATATATATATATATATATTGTATTAATGAGAAGACTCCAGACAAGGAGAATTATACTATTGTACATGGTATAAAGAGTCAAACCTTAAAACCCTCCCTACCCTAAATATTGTTCTCGGCCGTCACCCCCCCCCCCCCTTTCATTGCTTCCAGCGGCACCCCCTAAACCCTAACTAATTTCAGCCACCACCCCCCATCTCCTTCCAATTTTCTAATGTCAACTGGGTTCTCCTGACTCCTCATCCTCCACACAAGATGTCACACATCCTCCTCCTCATTCCTCATCTACCAACTCCTTTCATTCGACCTTCACCGTAACAAATATCAATTTTTTTATCCCTTTGGTTCTTGATCAAGAGGATAGACAATACTCTTTGTGGGTAGAATATTTTAAATTCATGCATGTGCCTACAACGTTCTTGATCACATCGACGCCACCATACCTCATCCGCCCGACATTGATAACACAACGTGGAAAAGGCTTGATGCTATTATCAAACAATGAATTTATGATACCATATCCAAGGATCTACTTCATAAGATTACGAAGACAGTTGTTTCGGCTCATGAACTATGGACAAGACTAGAGGAAATCTTTCAATACAACAAACATATACGTGTTGTGTATGTGGAGAAACAATTCAACAACATCCGTCTTGAAAACTTTGTGAATATGTCTCACTATTGTAAATAATTGAAATTGGTTGTAGATCAACTATCGAATGTGGGCACTCCGATCTAAAAAATTAAGACATTTCTATAACTAATTAATGGATTGCCAAATGGTGAGTACGATACCCTTGCAATGATGATCTAACAAGTCGATCCCCTCCATAGTTTCAACAAGGCCCGGTCACAATTACTATTGAAGGAAACTAGGCGTGCCAAACATGATGAACATAATCAAAAGGTGTTGGTAGTTGATGCACCAATTACCGCCTCCACACCCACAGAACAACCGTCACACATAGATGGTCACGTTTCGCGGGGTGGTAGGGGCGGCGGTAAAGGTAGAGGCCATGGCGGAAGAGGTTGCAGCGTAATACCAGTGGATAATTATAGTAGGCCCCACACCTATATTAGTAGGTCGGCCCACTACCATGGTCAATGTTTGGAAGTTAGACTTCACCCCATGCCCATATATGATGGCACCGATCCAAGGTAGTGGAAAGTGGCAGCAATCATGTATTTTGGGCTCCCACCCGAGCCCACGCCAGGTGGGACCGACACATCAGGTATATGTCTCAATGGCCCAAAATTAATAACAATAATACGACTTCCTTATCCCTACCGAACTAGGCTAGGCCTACAACACCATGAATTTACAGCAGCCCGATGATGCATGATATATGGATATGGGCGTCACATCTCAACTCACTCATAACTTCGGTAATCTACCTCAATTATTTAATTTGAATAATCCTCAATTTATTTTGGTTGGAAATGATAATCGCATTCTAATTCAAAGGTATGACACCACACAAACACTACAACCTTACCCTCCATTTTCCCTAAAAAGGTCATATATGCACCTAACATTATTAAGAAAGTTAGGAAATTTGCTAGTGATAATTTCGTATCTATTGAGTTTGATTATTTTGGTTTTTCTGTGAATGAACTACGTACGAGGAAATGTTTTACGAGATGCAATAGTGTGGCGGACCTCTATTCTTTCTCATCCAATTCCGATGCGAGTGTCACTCAACATACTTCTCTAGCTGCAATCCCTCAATCAACCTAGCATAGTAGATTTGGGCACCTGGGAGCACTAGTTTTTCATTTTCTTAGAAGTCAAAAATTTTATTCAATGTTATAAAGGGAAAGTCACCCAAAATTGCTATTCTTGTCCTTTAGGGAAGCATGTTAGAGTTAGACTTCATTTTATGTCGTCTTTAAGTGTTACTTTTTCTACTTTTGACATAATTCATGCAGATTTATGGACATCTCCTAGTCCTAGAAAATTGGGTCATAAGTATTATTAAGTATTATTAGATGATTTCTCTCATTTTCTTTGAGTCTATCCGCTCAAATATAAATCTCAGGTTTACTCCATATTTCTTGAATTTCAAACTTATGTTAAAATACAGTTTGAAAATGACATAAAATCATTTCAATGTGACAATGGTCGTGATATTAACAACTCCCCCTTTCATAAATTTTGTATGGACAACAACATGGTGTTTTGATTCTCGTGTCCTCATACCTAACCTCAAAATGATAAAGCCGAAAGAATCCTCCGCACCATTAACAACATGATCCGTACTATGCTATTTCATGCTTCACTTCCTCCTCTCTTTTGGGTATATGAATTACAAATGGTAGCATAAATTATCAATACATTACCTACACGTACCTTTCAAAATAAAATTCATACCGAAATTCTATACTGTCGGATCCCTTCCTATGGTGACTTTTATGTTATCCTAATCTCGCCTCCACGACCCCTCACAAATTAGCACCTAGAATTACTCCTTGATTTTTCTTAGGGTTTCTATTAAACTATAGGGGTACTTATGTGTTACACCCCGTACTTACAGGACATGTTTTAAGAACGTACGTAAGAACTCACGAGTGTTAAAATTTGAGACTTGTAAAAATTTATCGGAATTATGGATATTGTCGGAAATCGTATTATTGTGACGTATGGGAGGGCGACACGTGTCACCCCCCCTTATTTGATGTCTTGGACGATTACATGGGCACAAGGGTCATTTGACCCTTGTTAAGAAGACAAGTCTTGCTAAGTAGTAGAGCTTGACATGTTTGACTTAGTCAAGGGGACCATTAGTCTTGAGATTTGTAAGACTTCATCCAAACCACCCATTTGTTTGCATCTTGACCCTCCTTTGTGCTTTATAATACTACTAGTAGTGAGACTTAGTCCAACACTTAGAAAAAATTGAAGAGAATTGGATGAACTCCACTTTGAGCTCTCGGGTTCAAGGCCACTTGAAGAGCAAAAATTTTCGTTGCTTGTTCTTTAAGCTCCACACTTTAAACCAAGGTTCATGAGTGTTATGTAAGTGTATCTCAATAGAAAAATCCCGGAAAAAGAGAGTTTACGTATTAGTCGCAAAGTGAAAACCTAGTGGCTTTCTAGGTTTTGGATTGGACGTTTGAAGGAAAGTTGTTGGTATGGTGCTAAGGGTCTCAACAAGCGGATTGAAGTGTCTTGGAGAGGTTCTAATCTACTAAGGAGCGACTTCGGATTGGAATTTGGATTAAGAATCGTCGAGGTATAATCTTGTTCTTTGAAAGTGTTACAAGATTTTTTATTGTTGTTGTTAGCTTTACATGTTGCTAGCATGAAGTTGATATGTAGAGGTTTATAATGATTATGGATCGATTTTAGCCTTGGAAATCCGATATGTAATGTAAGCCATGTTAAGTTGGATTACTAATTGATCGTCTATTAGAATAGTCGCATGTTAAATTACTTGAAGATTACGGTTTATATAGTCAAATACGACTTGATATCATGTTATGCTACCAATTTGGATTGAAATGAAAATTTGATAAGAATTGGTAAGGTTGAACTCAAGGTGGCCGAATTTGGACTTTTAGTTTGTTTTTCATTTGTATTGGACTACTTTCCAAAATGTGAGCCAATTGGGGTTGTTTAGTTTTTATTTGTATTGGAGTACCTTATAGAAATTGTGAGCCAATTGGGGCTGTTTGGTTATTGTATTCGGCCTTGAAAAAGGTGGCAAAGTAAGTAGAAACAAAGGAAGTCTTTGTCCGATTTTCCGTAGAATTTGGCGACTTAGCACTTAGAATATTCTACGTTTGAAGTAAGAGGTTAATGGACGTATTGTGACCATGATAGGTTGAAGTACTAAGTATAGCGTATCCTACTTGAAGAATGGAGTATCTCAAGGTTGATGTACTTTGGAGCATTTTGCTACTTGTCGACAATCGTCGCGAGGTATGTGAACCTCTTCCTTCTTTTGACATGATTCTATGTATGGAATATACATGTAGTACTATTTCATGATTCCTTCTACTCTTAGAAGTTAAGAGATATGTATGTTGATTTACTCTACGTAAAGGTTATGTCTAAGTTATCCAAGTTCTTACCAAGTCTTATGGGGATGTTGGTAAGAGTCGTTAGAAATTATTTGGAGCAAGTTGACTTGGCTAATTTACGGCACGAATGAGAATAAGTATCGAACAAGCCATTGCAGCGTTAATAAAGGAAAATGTAATGACAATTAATTATGTTAAAACAAGTAGAATTCTCCATCTGCATAGAAGCTAAGATAAGACAAAATTGTATTACATTTTCTAGATCATGGCTACTTGATTAAGATAGTTATAAATAAGTATAACTTATTCACAACGCACCAAAGTATATGTTACTTACTTTATAAGGATTTACGTATGAAGTTTTAAAACTATGGACCTCAAATTGTTAAAAGGTTAAGGGACTTTATTTTTCAAGTTATGAGACTTGATTCTTAAAGGAAGAAATGAATCGATTTAAAAGTATAGAATACTTGATTTGGAAAGTATTGATTTCTTGCCATTCTAAAGTTAAGAAACTTGTTTTCTTAAAAGATAAGAGACTTGAAGTATTTTGAAAGCTATGTGATTTGAATTGAAAGTATAAGTTTCTTGGTCATAAAAGGAATGAATTTGTCTAAGACATAAAAGAGTTATAACGGCTTTATGGGAAGTTGGTTATAACAACTTTATGGAAGATTAAAAGAAGGGTTTTCTTGAGAATGTAAGCAAAGAAATGATTTGAAATAAAGAAGGGCAAATTGTTTTAAAGGTACCAATTGCTGAAGGTTTTTAATAAAGAAGTCACTTGATTTAGAAGCTGTAATTGTATTTCTAAAAGGTATTGTGACTTGTCTTGAAAGGTGGATAGGACTTGATACTACGGTGGTTAGTATCGGGAAGTTTTATTTGGAAAGAGTCTTTTGAAAGAATGTACGTCACGTAGTACTTTGGCTTAGTTAATTGAGATTTAGCCTATATGTCTTTGGTGATAGCCTTTGAGTGCAAGTATTATGTTTTATTACGTTGTCGCGACTCTCGGTTGGAGCGTTTGTCTTGTTATAAGTTACTTGAGCGTCTGAAGCGGTGATGTGGGATTCCACGGGTATGCTTCCGTTATTTGTAGCACTTGGGTTAAATTCCCGGATTTTATAAAAGACATGGTAGTGCTTATGTCTTGTTTGATGGTCGGTCGAGATAGGGTAAGAGTATAAATGAGGGGCAAGCCCCAAGACGTTATACCACCTTCTCCAGGGTAAGAGTATAAGTGAGGGGTAAACCCCCAAGACGCTGTACCACCTGCTTTATGTGTTGTTTGACGACCGGTCGAGATAGGGTAAGAGTATAAATGAGGGGCAAGCCCCAAGACGTTATATCACCTTCTCCAGGGTAAGAGTATAAATGAGGGGCAAGCCCCAAGACGTTATATCACCTTCTCCAGGGTAAGAGTATAAATGAGGGGCAAGCCCCAAGACGTTATACCCCCTGCTTTACCACCTTCTCCAGGGTAAGAGTATAAATGAGGCAAGCCAAGACGTTATACCACCTGTTTTGATTGATATTATGGGCGTGAGACCCATGGTTATGTTTTACACTTTTAGCTGTCGACAGTGATGGGAGATTCCACGGGCATGCTTTGATATTGGTGTGACTTGATCGCGTCCCAGTTTGGGCCGGGTAGTATATGTGTCCCTCCGTAGTGGGCCGGACTATGTTATGAAAGATAAGTAAGTTAGATAGAAATGAACTTAATGACTTCTCCTAAGTAAGCACGTAAGATATGGCTATAACTCTTAATGGAATGGGAAAAAGATATTGATGTGAAATTAAGTTCATAAGTGGTAATGACACTACAGATCTCGTATGTATTTTTATACTTGTCTTGTCATTCTTTTGTACGATTATGATCCATTTATCAGACGTTATTTCTGCTCCATATTCGCACTGTTGCATCGACTTATTCGGGCCGTTCATGCCCGCAGTTTTAGGTACTGTGTGGTGATCCTTGCTTAGGATCTCGGTCGCTTTTTATAAGCTCCATTTGCTCCGAGGCTTAGCTCTTGTACGCTTTCCCGAGGTAGTAGATTCATGTATATTCGTGGTATGGCGGCCCCGTCCCGCCACAAAGGGTTATGTTAAACTCTTAGAGGTCTGTAGTCACATATCAGGTCGCTTTGTAAAAGAAAAGAGGCAACTGCTTCTGTTGTATTTATATATGTTCAGTAAGCTAGCACTATCGGCTAACATCTTGTTTTACTTCCGATGGTATATTTATAAGATACATGAATGTTCCGATGAGTTTATCTGATGTTTACTGTGCGGTGCCTGTAGGCACGACCGCGATCCCGGGTCGGTCGTGACAAAAGTGGTATCGTGAGCGCTTAGTCCTCTGGAAAGTGTCTACGCACCGTGTCTAGTAGAGTCTTGATTATCGGTGTGTTGCACCACATCTATAATCGTGAGGTCGCAGGACATTTAGGATTGGTTTCCATTCTTCTCACTCCGAGATCATGCCATGTAGCCGTGTTGTTAGGGTCGCCTCCCTAACGAGTTATGTGATCGCAGCCACGAGAAAGCGCAATGACCCAGAAGGACTATGTGGATTGCGTATCCAGGTTGGTAATGATTGTAGTATAGTTGGTATTGTGACATACATCTATACGGAGTTATGTATGATGGTCAGACGCGTGTTGCCTAGAATAATTTTAGATTACCAGGAATTGGTAAAGACTAACTAGATATCGGGAAGGTATGGTATAGTTAATGAATTTTCGCCAAGGTTTTGTGTTTTATTTTGAGGTAATTGGGAAAGGATGAGTTGTCTGATAGGGTAGTGAACCCTGAAGAAGCCATATTAAGGAACCTAACTAATGTCATGTTAATAGATTAAGGCTGCGTAGTAGGCTTAAGAGAATCAGTACGGATGAGGTCCGCATAATGAGTAATGGTTGTTGTGATCGAGACAACATGGTTATGGTTTTATGAGAAGTTTTTATACCCGTTATTGGGGGATTGGTAAGGTAGGCTTGGAGCATGGAAATTGCGAGCCTAAGAATATTGATAACTGCCGAGACCTTAGATGTATAAGGCTTTCTCTGGCAATAAGATTTTAAGTCAGACCAAGGATAAGAGTTAAGTGCGACGCTGAGTCGGGTTAAGGACCTGTTACGGGTCTCCCCATGGCCTGGAATGGAGTGGGATCAGTTGGTAGTAGTTCCGCTATGTGACGGGGTCACGGGGGCGCAAGGCCCAAGTCTAGTTAATTGTTTTACGAGTTCGTGGACGCGTTCCACCTAACCAGGTCACGAAAGCCGGAAATGGTCGTATTTTTGTCTTAAAGAGTGACTCCAAAGATTAGTGGCCAGAATCGGTATGGAAGTTATGTATGTATGCTAGTATGAGTTGGAGTTACGGAAAGAGTACGGCCAGTACGATGGATAGCAACCAAGTGTAAAGGAGTAGAGCCTGAATCCATAAGAACCTTTTGAGGAAACTACACCCGTGAGTGCGTGGGGCGGTAGTTGAGTGGGAATATGAGGTTTTCCCGGTGATGATACAGTCGTCAGACCCTAGTAGACCTAGTAGTGAGGATTATGACATACTTTGAGGTCATTATAAGTATGGGCTAGTTGGCTTCGTGAGTGCCAAGGTTGACATCTTAGTATAAATATTGTTACGTGGCCATGGGTGGCGTATGTTGTAAGGAGGGTGTAGTATAAGGAAACTATGTCGCACTTTAATTAGATTGGACTCCGAAAGAACATTCGAGGACGAATGTTTCTAAGGGGGGAAGAATGTTACACCCCGTACTTACAGGACATGTTTTAAGAACGTACGTAAGAACTCACGAGTGTTAAAATTTGAGACTTGTAAAAATTTATCGGAATTATGGATATTGTCGGAAATCGTATTATTGTGACGTATGGGAGGACGACACGTGTCACCCCCCCTTATTTGATGTCTTGGACGATTACATGGGCACGCGGTCATTTGACCTTGTTAAGAAGACAAGTCTTGCTAAGTAGTAGAGCTTGACATGTTTGACTTAGTCAAGGGGACCATTAGTCTTGAGATTTGTAAGACTTCATCCAAACCACCCATTTGTTTGCATCTTGACCCTCCTTTGTGCTTATAATACTACTAGTAGTGAGACTTAGTCCAACACTTAGAAAAAATTGAAGAGAATTGGATGAACTCCACTTGAGCTCTGGTTCAAGGCGCCACTAAGAGCAAAAATTTTCGTTGCTTGTTCTTTAAGCTCCACACTTTAAACCAAGGTTCATGAGTGTTATGTAAGTGTATCTCAATAGAAAATCCTGAAAAAGAGAGTTTACGTATTAGTCGCAAAGTGAAAACCTAGTGGCTTTCTAGGTTTTGGATCGACGCTTGAAGGAAAGTTGTTGGTATGGTGCTAAGGGTCTCAACAAGCGGATTGAAGTGTCTTGGAGAGGTTCTAATCTACTAAGGAGCGACTTCGGATTGGAATTTGGATTAAGAATCGTCGAGGTATAATCTTGTTCTTTGAAAGTGTTACAAGATTTTTTATTGTTGTTGTTAGCTTTACATGTTGCTAGCATGAAGTTGATATGTAGAGGTTTATAATGATTATGGATCGATTTTAGCCTTGGAAATCCGATATGTAATGTAAGCCATGTTAAGTTGGATTACTAATTGATCGTCTATTAGAATAGTCGCATGTTAAATTACTTGAAGATTACGGTTTATATAGTCAAATACGACTTGATATCATGTTATGCTACCAATTTGGATTGAAATGAAAATTTGATAAGAATTGGTAAGGTTGAACTCAAGGTGGCCGAATTTGGACTTTTAGTTTGTTTTTCATTTGTATTGGACTACTTTCCAAAATGTGAGCCAATTGGGGTTGTTTAGTTTTTATTTGTATTGGAGTACCTTATAGAAATCATGAGCCAATCGGGCTGTTTGGTTATTGTATTCGCCTTGAAAAAGGTGGCAAAGTAAGTAGAAACAAAGGAAGTGTCATCCGATTTTCCGTAGAATTTGGCGACTTAGCACTTAGAATATTCTACGCTGAAGTAAGAGGTTAATGGACGATTGTGACCATGATAGGTCAAGTACTAAGTATAGCGTATCCTACTTGAAGAATGGAGTAGCTCGAGGTTGATGTACTTTGGAGCATTTTGCTACTTGTCGACAATCGTCATGGGTATGTGAACCTCTTCCTTCTTTTGACATGATTCTATGTATGGAATATACATGTAGTACTATTTCATGATTCCTTCTACTCTTAGAAGTTAAGAGATATGTATGTTGATTTACTCTACGTAAAGGTTATGTCTAAGTTATCCTAAGTTCTTACCAAGTCTTATGGGGGATGTTGGTAAGAGTCGTTAGGGGGTATTTGGAGCCAAGTTGACTTGGCTAATTTACGGCACGAATGAGAATAAGTATCGAACAAGCCATTGCAGCGTTAATAAAGGAAAATGTAATGACAATTAATTATGTTAAAACAAGTAGAATTCTCCATCTGCATAGAAGCTAAGATAAGACAAAATTGTATTACATTTTCTAGATCATGGCTACTTGATTAAGATAGTTATAAATAAGTATAACTTATTCACAACGCACCAAAGTATATGTTACTTACTTTATAAGGATTTACGTGAAGTTTTAAAACTATGGACCTCAAATTGTTAAAAGGTTAAGGGACTTTATTTTTCAAGTTATGAGACTTGATTCTTAAAGGAAGAAATGAATCGATTTAAAAGTATAGAATACTTGATTTGGAAAGTATTGATTTCTTGCCATTCTAAAGTTAAGAAACTTGTTTTCTTAAAAGATAAGAGACTTGAAGTATTTTGAAAGCTATGTGATTTGAATTGAAAGTATAAGTTTCTTGGTCATAAAAGGAATGAATTTGTCTAAGACATAAAGAGTTATAACGGCTTTATGGGAAGTTGGTTATAACAACTTTATGGAAGATTAAAAGAAGGGTTTTCTTCAGTAATGTAAGCAAAGAAATGATTTGAAATAAAGAAGGGCAAATTGTTTTAAAGGTACCAATTGCTTAAGGTTTTTAATAAAGAAGTCACTTGATTTAGAAGCCGGTAATTGTATTTCTAAAAAGGTATTGTGACTTGTCTTGAAAGGTGGATAGGACTTGATACTACGGTGGTTAGTATCGGGGAAGTTTTATTTGGAAAGGAGTCTTTTGAAAAGAATGTACGTACGTAGTACTTTGGCTTGGTTAATTGAGATTTAGCCTATATGTGCTGGTGATAGCCTTTGAGTGCAAGTATTATGTTTTATTACGTTGCCGCGACTCTCGGTTGGAGGCCTACGTCTTGTTATAAGTTACTTGAACGCATCAAAGTGATGTGGGATTCCACGGGTATGCTTCCGTTATTTGTAGCACTTGGGTTAAATTCCCGGATTTTATAAAAGACATGGTAGTGCTTATGTCTTGTTTGATGGTCGGTCGAGATAGGGTAAGAGTATAAATGAGGGGCAAGCCCCAAGACGTTATACCACCTTCTCCAGGGTAAGAGTATAAGTGAGGGGAAAACCCCCAAGAGGCAGAACCCCCTCGGTTATGTGTTGTTTGACGACCGGCCGAGATAGGTAAGAGTATAAATGGCGGCAAGCCCCAAGACGTTATATCACCTTCTCCAGGGTAAGAGTATAAATGAGGGGCAAGCCCCAAGACGTTATATCACCTTCTCCAGGGTAAGAGTATAAATGAGGGGCAAGCCCCAAGACGTTATACCCCCTGCTTTACCACCTTCTCCAGGGTAAGAGTATAAATGAGGGGCAAGCCCCAAGACGTTATACCACCTGTTTTGATTGATATTACGGGCGTGAGACCCATGGTTATGTTTTACAGTTTTAGCTGTCGACAGTGATGGGGGATTCCACGGGCATGCTTTGATATTGGTGTGACTTGATCGCGTCCCATTGGCGGGTAGTATATGTGTCCCTCCGTAGTGGGCCGGACTATGTTATGAAAGATAAGTAAGTTAGATAGAAATGAACTTAATGACTTCTCCTAAGTAAGTACGTAAGATATGGCTATAACTCTTAATGGAATGGAAAAAGATATTGATGTGAAATTAAGTTCATGTGGTAATGACACGGCAGGATCCGTATGTATTTTTATACTTGTCCTTGTCATTCTTTGTACGCTTATGATCCGCTTATCAGACGTTATTTGCTCCATATTCGCACTGTTGTATCGACTTCTTCTGGGCCGCGTCATGCCCGCAGTTTTAGGTACTGTGTTGGTGATCCTTGCTCTTAGGATCTCGGTTCGCTTTTTATAAGCTCCATTTGCTCCGAGGCTTAGCTCTTGGTACGGTTTCCGAGGTAGTAGATTCATGTATATTCAGGGGTATGGCGGGCCCCGCCACGATGGTTATGTTAAACTCTTAGAGGTCTGTAGTCACATATGTGGGTCGCTTTGTAAAAGAAATGAGGCAACCGGTTGTATTTATATATGTTCGTGAAGGTAGCCCTATCGGCTAACCTTTGTTGCTTTACTCGATGCTTTATTTATAAGTTTCATGTATGTTCCGCTGATTTTCTCGATGTTTACTGTAGTGGTGCCTGTAGGGCACCGCCGGCCCCGGTCGGTCGTGACATTATGCTACGATATGTCCACTAATAAAATCATAGTCTCCCGTCATGTCACATTCGAGGAGACCGTTTTCCTATTTGCAAATGTCCAAAAATTTTAAGTCACTGATTACGACGTCCTTGATGATCCGAACACTTCCCATCTCCTTAGAAACGAAATCCATGGTGCTAGTATTTTAGCTCAAAATTCACCGCCCATGCTAGCTATACCACCACTTCCCCATAACCCGTCTACCACACCCCTCCCATCGACTACCCCTACCCACTGCTCCTATTACGACCCTTCAGTTCCTGATAAATATCCCACTGCCCCATTACTTGGATCCCGTGACATCAGCCCCCCATCCCCGTCGACCACCCCCACCCCCAATGATCCCACTGCCTAACACTGCCCCCAGTTTCTTCCACCCAAACTGTCACGATCCGACCCCGAGCCGCGACTGGTGCCCTACCTGGGCACCCTTACAGGTATACATCAGAGATAATCAGCGGAACATACATCAAACTTATAAAATAATTCAACAAGACATAAACAACAGGTTAGCCGATAAGGCTACCTCCCTGGACATATATATACATATATAGCCAAAAGCAGTTACATCCCTTTTCTTTTTTTCTTTGCACAACCCAATCCACAAGATATGACTACAGATCTCTAAGATTTTGGACAAATACTATGACGGGACAAGGCCCCGCCGTACCCCTGAATATACATAGCCATTATGACAAGCTCCGGAACATTGGAGCCATCTCAAAATGCTGAACCAGATCTCACCATGGATTCACAATCGTACCTAAATCATGCGGATATGAACGCAGCTTCAAGGGGTCGAGACATGTGTACCGAATATGGAACGAAAATAAGGTACAAGAAATGTATCATAATCGCATAAAAGAATGACAGGGGCAAGTATAAAAAGTAAATACCAGATCCTACCATGCCATTACAACTCATGAACTTAATCGTACATCATTATCTTTTCAATAAGAGTTATAGTCAAATTCTTACGTACATACTTATAAAATAATCATCAAGTTCATAACCATATAACTTACTTATCTTTCATAACATAATCCGACCCTTTATGGAGGGACGCCTATATCGCCTTACCTAACTGGGACGCGATAAAGTCACATAAGTCCGCTATAAAGGTATAACGCCTACCCAATCTGGGATGCGATAAAGTCACATAAGTCTGCCCATAAAGGTATACTGCCCGGCCCAATCTGGGACGCGATAAAGTCACATAAGTCTGCCCATAAAGGTATACTGCATAAAAATAGGAAGCTTATGATCAACTTAGGGCCACATGCCCATAGTATCATTTGGCAATCATACTCCTGGGACTATTTCACCCGCATAGGCCGTATGGACCCGCATGAGGTAATTTCCTCGCAGATGATCAGATCCGCGCATAGGTCGTATAGACCGCATGAGGTAATCTCCTCGCATAGGACTGGTCCGCCCCGCATAGGACTATTTCACCCGCATAAGCCCTACGGACTCGCATGAGGTATTTCTCGCATCATGGGTAGCAAATCCACGGAATATGCAAATGCCACAAACCCGGGGAATGACCCCGTAATGAACAATATATCACTAGCACAACCGGCTATCAGACATAACATAAGCACTACTAGCTTATCATACATAACATAAGCACTACCGGCTTATCATACATAACATAAGCACCACCGGCTTATCATACATAACATATGTTGACACCCAATTTTGACCCTCCCGTCCAGTCATTAACTATAAAATTACACTAATTTTCAATAATTTTTAAATAATAAAATGCAGCGATAAAACATTAATACATGCATAAATAAATAAATAATTTAATAATGGCACCGCGTCTTACGCACTTAGAGTCCCGCGCCCATTTTTATTAATTTTAAAGCCATGTCATAATTCTTAATTGATAATAAAATAAACAAATACATAATTTAGCAAAGACGTCGTGTCAAGTAGCATAGTCGCATTTATTAATACGCAAAGCAATTTCATAACTTATTTTAATTAAATAATAATGCACAATAAATAAGATTTTAAATAATAGCACCGCATTTTGAGTAAAAGCTTTAAACAATTCTTAAATATCATACTTGCATTTAGCATTTAAATAATTTAATCTAAACTCAATTCAATTTTAATTTAACATCGCAATAATGCACAATAATAAGATTTTAAATAATAGCGCCACATTCTAAAATATTAAGCACTAATTAAAAAGCACGCCCGCATTTATTACTATAACAATTAGATTAACAAAGCACCTAAATAATTTAATCACAATTTACTAATTTAATTCACCACTAAACTAATTAATTAACTCCTAAGACTAATACCCTAATTAATTAACCCCAAACCCGCGACCCGCAAGCCCACACGCCCACCTGCCCTTATTTCCCTCTTTCTCAGCCCAGCAACGTCATTTCCCTCAGCCCAATTCATTTTTCCTTATCAACAGCCCTTTACCCTCACTTCATCTTCTTAAGAAGAACACGAACCCTAAACCTAAAACGCAAAGGCCCCTCCACGTCTCTTACCTTAAACAAATCTTTTCCACCCAAATCTTTACCATAAAGAGTCAATCTTACCATAAGAATCAAAATCAAATATTCCAAATCTTCCCCGAAAATGGCAACAAATCCCTGACTAAATCAACACAAAAATCGCACTAAATCAGCACCCTAAAATCGTAGTACCAATAACTTACCAAATTTAGAACCAAATTGAGACTATAAATTGATCCTCTTATACATGCAATAGGCAGCATCGATCGTCCAGAGCTCAGTTGGAGAAGACACAGAGCATCGATTCAGGGATTCAGAAAGGCATCGATTTTCAGAGAACAAACTCCCATACATCTATACTCTTTTCTGCTTTTAGGAGGTCGAACTCAATCGATTCTACGATAGAGGCTGTTAGAAAATCTTAATTCAGGCTTCACCCTAATCAATCGCATAGCAAAACCAAAACCCGTCGAGTGGACCGACGACTTGATACGTGGCCTCGGTTCGCTGCCCGGAGAAGGTAAAATCATTCTTTTAGCATTCTGTTTCATGTTGCATATCCTATATGTGTATGAGTTTTTCTTTCTTGGAAAATGACGTTTAAGCTTAATATGGTCGTCGTTCGAAATCTGTAGCGGTGTCGCAATGTATTTGTGTGTTAAACCTGTGTCGGTTAACTCGTTCAAATTGTCGGGTTCAGTGACGCATAAATGTGATTGCTTGGTATGCATAGCCTGTCTATTTTGACTGTCAATACTCAAATCTGCTGGGATTCGGGCATGATATTTATTTTTATGTATCTCATATTCAGCGTTAAGCAGATACAAATTTAAATTCCTCTATGACTTATATAACGTTGTGTCCTGTTTATATGCTATAGCAAGTCGCGCATCTGAGTTTCTCCTGTTGGCGTGGTGATAAACTTGTTATTTGCAAATTCAGGAATAGAAGAAAATGACAATTTCAGAATGGTTGTTTGAATCCAATATTATGCCTTAACAGTCTGTCCATGTTCTGTTTACACTAGGATGATATGGAAGCATACGGGCTCTTGTTGAGTGTTTCTAAGTTTGGTCTGATATTGTTTTTTTAATGTTACTGACTATGTATGCGTTGTCTGCATATTTATGTATTTGAGATAGAGTCCCTCATAAGTCTAACCATGCCGTATTTGATTTACTTCGGCTGACTTGCATCAATTGTGCACTTGTCTCATCTGCCCGTAATAAGAATGCCGCCATGTTAATATATAAGCTATCTGGCTCATGTTGCGTTAGATTAATTTAACTAAGTAGGAAAGATACTTAGTTTGGTTTAGGTAATCCATAAGTTTGCACAATGTCTCATCCAAATGGATTAAATCTGATGCAAAGAGGTTTATTAATTTGATTATGGGTCTATGGTGTGATAACTGAACATGAGAGGTGCCACTCGACAAAGACGTCCGCCCTCTCAAGCTCTTCGTGTGTCTATTAGTATTCAAGTGACGGTTTGGTTGAGTCTTCACATCCGCTTTAATGCTTTTGGATGATAACAAATGCCCTAAATATTGTTGGATAAGCATGTCAATTCTATAAAGATCATTTTTTGTGGTATCACTATGCTTCACATAGTCCGAATTGGGACCGTACATGTTTAGTTCACCCATATGTTAGCATGTTTCTTTGCTTAAGATCGAACACGCTGACATGTATGTCTAGCCTGTACCATCCATATTCCTCTTATTAGAGTGGTTTTCTTTTATCCCTTCCTGTATCTCCTGTGTTCATGCAGGTAGCCTGGACCCCTGTTTTGACACCAATTTAGTTTCCTTATGGCATGTATAGGCTTATATCAGCCTTTTCCTCCCATATTACTTGTGTGAAGCATACCAAGCATGGATATCTAGATATTTTTAGACGTAGACTATATCTTGGGGTGCTTTAGATATATCATGCATATACTATGATGTTTAGTGTTTGTCTGCGATTAAAAATCGAATGTGAACTGGCATTTTTTTGTAAATCTGCGTCTGGACATGCGCTTTCGAATTTGGACTTGTCTGCTTCCTCCTACCTCCTCCTGTCGTCGTTTGTTAAGTCCATTGTTTTCAAATTGCGGACTGTTTTATATTGTGCCAGCAGTTATCGAATTTGCCTGATCTACAATTTAGGTTTGACCCCTTTTCTAGCTCGCTGGGTCAGTTTTTCCTTTTGTCTTCTTGAGTCATTGTGACGTATTTATACAATAAATCTATGTGCTTGCTCTAATTATTTGTATCAATTATTATTTGGGCATATACTAATCTTTATCTTTTCTTATTTTACATGAAATGCATCGGAGCTAAACGAAGAGTCTCATTGCGAGACTCGTCAGGAGTTATAACAGACAAGGACTTATATCTGTGTGCATCTTCATCTCCGCCCTGAAAAATCCAAACTGCCGGCGAAAAGACATCGCCTTTCCTTCGAGTCATCTTTACTTATTCTTTATTCTGCCTCATTTATTTGTTGTAAATTACTTGTCTAACATTACTCTAACATTAATATATTTAGAATAGCCTAAGCTTTAAGTCGCTATTAAAAAAAATAGTTCAACACTAGAAATTTGCTTCTCATTAAGTTAATTATTCTAGCTTGCTTAACTTATTTTTGAACATCTAATAATACACTAATGCATTTTAAAAGAATTAATAACTCTTTCATTAATACTATAATTTATTATCCACAGACTTTGCAAACAAAGGCCTACCTTTAATCACTAAGTCAACTTTGCACAGTTATATTTTAGACTTCTCATGTATAACACTTTATATGATCTCTTTTCGAAATTAACTTTATAAACAAATATTATAAACATTTTTTTTAGGAACGCATCCTTTTTTACTTTTTTTTAATTTGTAGGCACCTCTTCACTTAAACTTTTAAAAATATGCATTGCTAGCATAAATAATTAACCCTAGGTTTGAACGGACAACCGCAAGTTAGCGGATCCTTTAGGGTGCCTAACCCCTTCCCTTTAGGATAATAAAGAACCCTTACGCAGAATCTCATTAAGTTTAGCAGACCATTAAATGAAGTTAATGTTTACTTTAAACTAGTTAACATTTAGGTGTCCTAATTCACCCAAATTAATTAGGTGGCGACTCCTAGCAACCCTTTTTTAGCATTTCTAGCACCTTTTAACACTTTAACATTCCTTTTTAACATTTAACTCTTTCAGCATTTTTATTATTTATTTTTCTAACATTTTTTATTAAGCAGGGTTCGCTTTTAGAAAGTCGCGGTCGAAATCGGGCGCGACAGAATGGCGACTCCACTGGGGATTTAAGGTTCTTAACCATAACAAACCTAGGGTTATTATTTGGCATTATTTTTGTATTTAATTTTGTGTGCTATATTTTGTTTATTTTAATTGCTACCTGCTTTACTGCTTTCCTTAAACTGGCATTCCGCTCATATTTCTTCCACTCTGGAAAATTCACACAATCACACACTACATGCGAGGTGCGCTGGGTGCATCAGCAAAATTCTTTTCTTCAAAACCCAAATTTAGGAGAGTTGGTAACATACGTGGAGTGTCCTGGCCTAACCTGGGTCACAGAGCCTTCACTCGAGTTGTCGCTCGGGAACTCAAGGCCCGTAAAAGCCAAATCTTAGAAACTTAAGACAGAGCTATACCACCTTTATTTTAGGGCATGCATGCATTTACCTTAGGTGGTCGGTCCTCGCATCGACACCACAATTAGGAAGACACCAAACTTGTCGACGGGTTTCTCAACCCAACGCCAACCAAAGATATTATGTGTAGTATGGTAATGACAGACAAATCCAAGCCTAATCATGACATGCTGAAATTGGGAAAACTGCACCGTCATTTGGTCGTCATTTCCAACAAAGGCATTATAGTTGGACGACTTGGACAAATCTATCATGGCCTCGTATATGTGACGCTTAGGCCTACCGCATAAAGAGGCCCCCGCATGTTAGGAAACGTTTGAACGTGCTATGTGCGATATATCCATTACATACCGCAAATTACGTGCTTTATGCTAACACCGCTTGTTGCATTTTTTTAGAAAGATTTATCATCTCCCAAAGGTCGATTTGTATTTGACTAAATGCGTAACATCGATATCTCACAAGATCAAAGGCACGGTCCAAATGATACGACCGATTCAAGCGGCATCCGAATGAACGAAGCCTAACTCGCTTGGTTCCTATAGGCAAAGCAGGGGTCTCAGAAGAGAAAGGCAGCATAGATCCGGTCGAGCAACTCGCCCAAATACCGCAAAGAAATAGCAAACTCGCATCCAAATAAGAAGTCTCAGAACATCATCAAGTACTCACATCGCAAATAACCAAAACAAATAAAATCCTCCAAATTATTACCAAGACTTCTTACTACATATCCCATTCAGCCAATATACAATGCACCCATATATCCCACACAAATGCCTACCACACTCCAGTCAAACACAAACCAAAGGCCACCACAAACCCACTTTTGCAATGCATACGACAACCCCTTACGATACCCATCCGTGCATGCGCCACAACCAAATGTCCGTTCACTAAACACCTTCAAACCCCGCATAGGTGCTAAGAGAAAACCAACCAGAACCTATACACCTTTAACCAAACCCATAACCCAAGTGTATGAGGAGCTGAAAGCCGCAGGAATACTCCAGCCAATTCCTTAAATATCCCTGTGCCTACTTCCCGAGGCACGATAAAACCAAACATCAGGCATACCACTCCTGTCGGCGGGCACGACATCGAAAATTGCTACTCCTCAAAGACGTAATCGAGGCGTTGATCAAAGAAGGGTAATTCACCAAGGAGTCCGCCCCAAATCCTTGCCAAACCACGCCACGCCAACGTGCACTGACAACCTTAGATGAGAATTCACTCTCGCCTATGCCCATTCCGCTGAATCAATCATTTATCCGAGCATGCACCACGCAGGCCAAAAGAAGAAGATATTGATAGCGAGCATGAAGACCCAAACACCATGACGCAGAGCAAGAAGGCGTATTGGTTGGATTTGCACCTTGTTCTCGTCCGCCAGAGTCTTGATAAGAAAGAACAATTTAGTTTAGCGTAATAATTCAAGACTCATATTTAAGCTTTAATAATGTTTTCCTTTGTTTTGCTTGTATCCGAACTACGTGTGACTGATTCCTTGGCGGATACGTGGCGCCACATCGCTTCGGCCCCACCTTTTAGAAAATTCCAATTTCTTTTGCTTGTAATTGGAACTACGCTCGACCGATTCCCTCAAGGATACGTAGGCGCCACATCGGCCTCGGTCCCACCTTTAGAATTTTACCCAATATTCGCTTGTAATGAACTACGCCATGACCGATTCCCACCGGGATACGTGGCGCCTAAATCGCTTTGGCCACACCATTAGGAAACTTTCCTTCGCTCAAAATAAAAACATACAAGCAACTCCATCGAGACCCCTTTTCAAAATCGGGACAAGGTAGAAACTGCATGCGGGTTGCAAGTCCAAATGTGCCGTGCACGCAGATGTCAAGGAACAAGGCGCCTAAGTAAAATACGAATCGACCACCCACCAAAACTCACAAAATTATCTTTGAGCGCAGTCCTTCATAGCGTAAGATACAACAAAAGTTCGCCATATTAGCAAAGAAGAAAGAAACAACATAAGGTAGAGAGGCACCGACAATCAACAAATAATTCAAAAGTC
This sequence comes from Przewalskia tangutica, assembly GCA_029844215.1. Classification (NCBI taxonomy): domain Eukaryota; kingdom Viridiplantae; phylum Streptophyta; class Magnoliopsida; order Solanales; family Solanaceae; genus Przewalskia; species Przewalskia tangutica. Next base: position 19,304,409 of record CM056719.1, read on the forward strand.
CGAACAAAATCTAGCGATCACTCTGCATAAAGCACACAACAAAGGCATCATGACAATTCGTCAGTTGCAAGGAAACATCTCAGGGACGACATCTCTACCCACATAATTGCCTTTCTCAAATATTTATCATTTTGTTTTAACAGTTATACACTAACTTTTTCTCAAGCTTAGCTTGCAGGAGCATTTATTCTACAGGAGCAAAGAATAACACGCCCAGAAACGACGTTATCAAGATTATGTCCAAAGCGACGACATATATCCGACTTCGGCCACAATAAATCGACAATTTTTAGGACTTCGCCACGAAAGGACACCGACAAATATGATTCCATATGCTCGAAAGATCGACGAATCGGGACAAATTTTAAAAGAGAGCTCGACGGAATGAGCACCGGTAGTATGGGAGAATATACCGATTTCGGATAAGGATGTTCGCCCGCTTTCATAACATGTCACTATTCAAAATCGACATAATTTCCTACTAGTATTTTCTCAAGATAGAATATTTTCAACAAATGTTTTCGTCGAGACTCAAATCGCATGCGGTTACATGGTCCAGACAAGACAACGCGTGCAAATATCAAGAGCCAACACAAATCGGCCGACCCCCTCCCCGAACTCACAATTTTTCTTTGAGTGAATTTTACAGGTCAACAGGAACAAGGAGGACAATAACATCCCAATACAACATCTGCATTTCGTCCATACAATGACGAACATCTACATCTCGTCCATACAACGACGAACATCTGTATTTCGTCCATACAACGACGAACATCTGCATTTCGTCCATACAACGATTTAACATCCGCATTTCGGCCCATACAACGATTTAACATCTGCATTTCGTCCATACAACGACGAACATCTACACAACGACGAACATCTACATCTCGTTCATACAACGACGGACATCTACATCTCGTCCATACAACGATGAACATCTGCATTTCGTCCATACAACGACGAACATCTACATCTCGTCCATACAACGAAGAACATCTACATCTCGTCCATACAACGCATTTAACATCTCGCATTTCGCCCATACAACGATTTAACATCTGCATTTCGTCCATACAACGATTTAACATCTACATTTCGCCCATACAACGATTTAACATCTACATCTCGCCCATACAACGATTTAACATCTCGCATTTCGCCCATACAACGATTTAACATCTACATTTCGCCCATACAACGATTTAACATCTCCATCTATCTCGCCCATACAACGATTTAACATCTCGCATTTCGCCCATACAACGATTTAACATCTGCATTTCGCCCATACAACGACGAACATCTACACAACGATTTAACATCTACATCTCGCCCATACAACGATTTAACATCTACATCTCGTCCATACAACGATTTAACATCTCCATCTCGCCCATACAACGATTTAACATCTACATCTCGCCCATACAACGACGCATCGCATTTCGCCCATACAACGATTTAACATCTGCATTTCATCCATACAACGACAAACATCTCGCATTTCGTCCATACAACGACGAACATCTACATCTCGCCCATACAACGATTTAACATCTACATCTCGCCCATACAACGACTAACATCTACATCTCGCCCATACAACGATTTAACATCTACATTTCGTCCATACAACGATTTAACATCTACATCTCGCCCATACAACGATTTAACATCTGCATCTCGCCCATACAACGATTTAACATCCGTGATTTCGTCCATACAACGATTTAACATCTGATTTCGCCCATACAACGACATTTAACATCTGCATCTCGCCTATACAACGATTTAACATCTGTGATCTCGCTTATACAAGACAACGATCATCACATCATTTCATTTTATAGTATATAATTTGACTACAACCACAAAGACAAATTCACATTCTTACATTGTTTTGCCTTAATAGCTATGCACTAACCGCTTGCTTAAGTCTTAGTACGCAGAGCGAGCACAACGGGATTTTCTTACAAATAACCGGCAATTTGTTGGGGCCAACCTTCCCAATGAACGGCGTAGCGCTCGAGCGCCGGTCCACTCGCTCCACATCACCACTCATTCCACAAAGACCATAAGCCATAGCAAGACACCCTGTGTTCAAGCCGCTTATTTTTATTTCTTTTCTTTTGCACCATAGCCCAAAGGTCATCAAAACTCGACATCGACAATTTGAGTCCGCGTTAGCCCGCTTTGGTGTTTTGACCACGGTAGCCCAAAGGTCGCCATAACTCGACATCGACAATTTTTGAGTCCGCGCTTACTTGCCCAATTGCCCAACATTTTAATTCTCGAGGTCGAGACAAAATCAAGCATGAGTCAACGTCTTTGTCCGAAGATTCTTCCATCATCTCCATACAAAGAGGGACAACTGTTGACACCCCCCGTCCAGTCATTAACTATAAAATTACACTAATTTTCAATAATTTTTAAATAATAAAATGCAGCGATAAAACATTAATACATGCATAAATAAATAAATAATTTAATAATGGCACCGCGTCTTACGCACTTAGAGTCCGGCGCCCATATTTATTAATTTTAAAGTCATGTCATAATTCTTAATTGATAATAAAATAAACAAATACATAATTTAACAAAGACGTCGTGTCAAGTAGCATAGTCGCATTTATTAATACGCAAAGCAATTTCATAACTTATTTTAATTAAATAATAATGCACAATAAATAAGATTTTAAATAATAGCACCGCATTTTGAGTAAAAGCTTTAAACAATTCTTAAATATCATACTTGCATTTAGCATTTAAATAATTTAATCTAAACTCAATTCAATTTTAATTTAACTTTGCAATAATGCACAATAATAAGATTTTAAATAATAGCGCCGCATTCTAAAATATTAAGCACTAATTAAAAAGCACGCCCGCATTTATTACTATAACAATTAGATTAACAAAGCACCTAAATAATTTAATCACAATTTACTAATTTAATTCACCACTAAACTAATTAATTAACTCCTAAGACTAATACCCTAATTAATTAACCCCAAACCCGCGACCCGCAAGCCCACACACCCACCTGCCCTTATTTCCCTCTTTCTCACCTCAAAGAAATGGCCATTTCCTCAAATTTCACCCATTCATTTTTCCTTATCAACAGCCCTTTACCCTCACTTCATCTTCTTAAGAAGAACACTAACCCTAAACCTAAAACGCAGTGCCCCTCCACGTCTCTTACCTTAAACAAATCTTTTCCACCCAAATCTTTACCATAAAGAGTCAATCTTACCATAAGAATCGAAATCAAATATTCCAAATCTTCCCCGAAAATGGCAACAAATCCCTTACTAAATCAACACGAAAATCGCACCAAATCAGCACCCTAAAATCGTAGTACCAATAACTTACCAAATTTAGAACCAAATCGAGGCTATAAATTGATCCTCTTATACATGCAATAGGCAGCATCGATCGTCCAGAGCTCAGTTGGAGAAGACACAGAGCATCGATTCAGGGATTCAAAAAGGCATCGATTTTCAGAGAACAAACTCCCATACATCTATACTCTTTTCTGCTTTTAGGAGGTCGAACTCAATCGATTCTACGATAGAGGCTGTTAGAAAATCTTAATTCAGGCTTCACCCTAATCAATCGCATAGAAACACCAAAACCCGTCGAGTGGACCGACGACTTGATACGTGGCCTCGGTTCGCTGCCCGAAGAAGGTAAATCATTCTTTTAGCATTCTGTTTCATGTTGCATATCCTATATGTGTATGAGTTTTTCTTTCTTGGAAAATGACGTTTAAGCTTAATATGGTCGTCGTTCGAAATCTGTAGCGGTGTCGCAATGTATTTGTGTGTTAAACCTGTGCTTGCTAACTCGCTCGCATTGTCGTTCAGTGACGCATAAATGTGATTGCTTGACTGTCTGTTAGCCTGTCTATTTTGACTGTCAATACTCAAATCTGCTGGGATTCGGGCATGATATTTATTTTTATGTATCTCATATTCAGCCAAGCGTATACAAATTTAAATTCTCTATGACTTATATAACGTTGTGTCTGCTTATATGCTATAGCAAGTCGCGATCCGAAGTTTCTCCTGTTGGCGTGGTGATAAACTTGTTATTTGCAAATTCAGGAATAGAAGAAAATGACAATTTCAGAATGGTTGTTTGAATCCAATATTATGCCTTAACACCATCCATGTTCGCTTACACTTAGGAATGATATGGAAGCATACGGGCTCTTGTTGAGTGTTTCTAAGTTTGGTCCGATATTGTTTTTAATGTTATCGACTATGTATGCGTTGTTCGCACATTTATGTATTTGAGATAAAGTCCTCATAAGTCTAACCATGCCAGATTTGATTTACTTCTACCGACTTGCATCAATTGTGCACTTGTCATCCGCCCATAATAAGAATGCCGCCATGTTAATATATGTTTATCCGGCTCATGTCGTTAGATTAATTTAACTAAGTAGGAAAGATACTTAGTTTGGTTTAGGTAATCCATAAGTTTGCACAATGTCTCATCCAAATGGATTAAATCGATGCAAAGAGGTTTATTAATTTGATTATGGGTCTATGGTGTGATAATCGAATACGAGGTGCCACTCGACGGACGTCCGTCCTCTCAAGCTCTTCTGTGTGTCTATTAGTATTCAAGTGACGGTTTGGTTGAGTCTTCACATCCAGTTTAATCTGTTTTGGATGATAACAGTCGTCCTAAATATTGTTGGATAAGCATGTCAATTCTATAAAGATCATTTTTTGTGGTATCACTATGCTTCACATAGTCCGAATTGGGACCGTACATGTTTAATTCACCCATATGTTAGCATGTTTCTTTGCTTAAGATCGAACACGCTGACATGTATGTCTAGCCTGTACCATCCATATTCCTCTTATTAGAGTGGTTTTCTTTTATCCCTTCCTGTATCTCCTGTGTTCATGCAGGTAGCCTGGTCCCCTGTTTTGACACCAATTTAGTTTCCTTATGGCATGTATAGGCTTATATCAGCCTTTTCCTCCCATATTACTTGTGTGAAGCATACCAAGCATGGATATCTAGATATTTTTAGACGTAGACTATATCTTGGGGTGCTTTAGATATATCATGCATATACTATGATGTTTAGTGGTATGTCTGCGATTACAAATCGAATGTGAACTGGCATTTTTTTGTAAATCTGCGTCCGACATGCGCTGAATTTGGACTTGTTCGCTTCCTCCTACCTCCTCCCGTCGCCGCTTGTTAAGTCCATTGTTTTCAAATCATGGATCGCTTTATATTGTGCGCCAGCTATCGAATTTGCCCGATCTACAATTTAGGTTTGACCCCTTTTCTAGCTCTGGCCGCTTTTTCCTTTTGTCTTCTTGAGTCATTGTGACGTATTTATACAATAAATCTATGTGCTTGCTCTAATTATTTGTATCAATTATTATTTGGGCATATACTAATCTTTATCTTTTCTTATTTTACATGAAATGCATCGGAGCTAAACGAAGAGTCTCATTGCGAGACTCGTCAGGAGTTATAATGCATAAGGACTTATATCTGTGCATCTTCATCTCCGCCTAAAAACCAAATCACGCTAAAAGACATCGCTTTCCTTCGAGTCATCTTTACTTATTCTTTATTCTGCCTCATTTATTTGTTGTAAATTACTTGTCTAACATTACTCTAACATTAATATATTTAAAATAGCCTAAGCTTTAAGTCGCTATTAAAAAAAATAGTTCAACACTAGAAATTTGCTTCTCATTAAGTTAATTATTCTAGCTTGCTTAACTTATTTTTGAACATCTAATCATGACACTAATACATTTTAAAAGAATTAATAACTCTTTCATTAATACTATAATTTATTATCCACAGACTTTGCAAACAAAGGTCTACCTTTAATCACTAAGTCAACTTTGCACAGTTATATTTTAGACTTCTCATGTATAACACTTTATATGATCTCTTTTCGAAATTAACTTTATAAACAAATATTATAAACATTTTTTTTAGGAACGCATCCTTTTTTACTTTTTTTTAATTTGTAGGCACCTCTTCACTTAAACTTTTAAAAATATGCATTGCTAGCATAAATAATTAACCCTAGGTTTGAACGGACAACCGCAAGTTAGCGGATCCTTTAGGGTGCCTAACCCCCTAACGACTCTTACCAACATCCCCCATAAGACTTGGTAAGAACTTAGGATAACTTAGACATAACCTTTACGTAGAGTAAATCAACATACATATCTCTTAACTTCTAAGAGTAGAAGAAATCGTGAATAGCACCACATGTATATTCCATACATAGAATCATGTCAAAAGAAGGAAGAGGTTCACATACCTCGCGACGATTATCGACAAGTAGCAAAATGCTCCAAAGTAATTTAACCTTGATAGCTATTCCATCCTTTAAGTAGAATACGCTATACGTAGTACTTCAACCTATAATGACCATAATACGTCCATTAACCTCTAGCTTCAAACGTAGAATATTCTAAGTGTAGATTTGTCTTGCTACTAGTATATGATTCTTGACTTGGCTAATTTCCGCCCCACTTGGGCCCATTGAGGGTGACACGTGTCGCCCTCCGGTTGGTCTAAAATATTTCATCTCCCGAAAATCCGATAAATTCTATAAGTCTCAAATATCAAATTTGGGAACTCAATTCTCATTAACGAGTAATTTTTCCTTCCCAAGGCTCGAAATAATTTTTCCGTAGGAAAAAGCAATTCTTCTTTCGTTTTAAATCTTAAGGTCGTATCTTCTTACGTACATTCTCTTAAACACATGTCCTGAAACTACGGGGTGTAACATTCTTCCCCCCTTAGAAACATTCGTCCCCGAATGTTCTTTCGGAGTCCAATCTATTTAGATAGCGACATAGTCTCCTTTTACTACACCCTTCATACAAAAATATGCCACCCATGGCCACATAACAATACTTATATTAAAACGTCAACCTGAACTCTAAGTGTCGACGTCGTTCATCTGCATAAAGTTTCTGCTGACTCTGAGCTTACTAATAATTTTTCCTGGATAAGCTTCGCCTTATCCACAGCCCGCTGAATCAAGTATGGGCCAATCATCTGAACCTCTCCTACGTTGAACCAACCTCTCTCTACAGTCAACCTTGGTACCCACGAAGCCAACTAGTCCATACTCATAATGATCTTAAAGCCTGTCGTATCCAGCTTTACTAGGTCTGCTAGGGTCTGACCACTGTATCATCACCGGGCAAATCTCATATACCCGCTCAACTACCACCCAAACACTCACGGGTGTAGTTACCTTGAAAGGTTCTTATGGATTCAGGCTCTATTCCTCTACACTTGGTTGCTTTCATTCTTACTGGTCATACTCTTTCCGTACTTCCAACTTATACTAGCATACGTACATAACCTCCATAATGATTCTGGCCTCCAATCGTTGGAGTTACTGAATCGAACAATATAAGGCCATTTCTGGCCCTCACGATCTGGTTCCGGTGGAACGCGTCCACGAACCCGTAAAACAATTAACTATACTTGGGTCTTGCACCCTCGTGACCCTGTCACGTAGCGGAACTACTACCAATTGACCCCACTCCATTTCAGGCTATGGGGAGACCCGTAATAGGTCCTCAACCCGACCCACCGTCGCACTTAACTCTTACCCCTAGTCTGAATAAAATCTTATTGCCCGAGAAGGCCTTATATACCTAAGGTCTCGGCGATTATCAATATTTTTAGGCTCGAATTTTCCATGCACCAAGCCTACCTTATCAGTCCCCCCGTAAACGGGTAAAATAACTTCTCCTAATACCATAACCTTGTTGTCCTTATCACAACAACCATTACCTACTCCATACGGATCTCCTTCGTACAATTCTCTTACGCACACCACGTAGCTTAATCTATTAACTTAGTCTTCCTTCAAGTTCCTTAACACGACTTTCTTAAGGGTTCATCACCCTATCAAACAACTCTTCATTTCCTAATTATATCAAATTAGCACATAAACCTTGATGAGAATTCATTTAGTGTTTCATACCTTCCCGGTATCTATTTAGTCCTTACCAATCCTGGCAATCTAAAATCATTCTAGGCAACACGCGTCTGACCCTCATACATAACTCCGTATAGCTGTATGTCATAATACCAACTATACTACAATCATTACCAACCTGGATACGCAATCCACATAGTTCTTCCTGGGTCACTGTTGCCTTTCTCGTAGCTGCAATCAACATAACTCGTTAGGGAGAGACAACCCTAACAACACAGCTCTATCGCACGATCTCAGAGTGAGAAGAATGGAAACCAATCCTAAATGTCCTGCAGCCTCCTGATTATAGATGTGGTGCACAACACATCGATAATCAAGACTCTACTAGACACGGTCTATAGACACTTTCCGAGGACTAACTGCTCTGATACCACTTTTGTCACGACCCGACCCCGGGCCGCGACTGGTGCCCTACCTGGGCACCCTTACAGGTATACATCAGAGATAATCAGCGGAACATACATTAAACTTATAAAATAATTCAACAAGACATAAACAACAGGTTAGCCGATAAGGCTACCTCCCTGGACATATATATACATATATAGCCAAAAGCAGTTACATCCTTTTTCTTTTTTTCTTTGCACAACCCAATCCACAAGATATGACTACAGACCTCTAAGATTTTGGACAAATACTATGACAGGACAAGGCCCCACCGTACCCCAGAATATACATAGCCATTATGACAATCTTCGGAACATTGGAGCCATCTCAAAATGATGAACCAGGATCCTAAGCCCGCGGATCCACAATTGTGTACCTAAACCTGCGGACATGAACGCAGCCCCCCAAAGGGGGTCAGTACACAGGTACCGAATATGGAACGGAAATAAGGTACAGTAAACAGATCATAACTGTACAAAAGAATGACAGGGGCAAGTATAAAAAGTAAATACCAGATCCTACCATGCCATTACAACTCATGAACTTAATCGTACATCATTATCTTTTCAATAAGAGTTATAGTCAAATTCTTACGTACATACTTAGAACAAAATCATCAAGTTCATAACCATATAACTTACTTATCTTTCATAACATAATCCGACCCTTTATGGAGGGACGCCTATACTGCCCGACCCAATCTGGAACGCGATAAAGTCACATAAGTCTGCCCATAAAGGTATACTGCCCGACCCAATCTGGGACGCGATAAAGTCACATAAGTCTGTCCATAAAGGTATACTGCCCGACCTAATCTGGGACGCGATAAAGTCACATAAGTCTGCCCATAAAGGTATACTGCATAAAAATAGGAAGATTATGATCAACTTAGGGCCACATGCCCATAGTATCATTTGGCAATCCTACTCCTGGGACTATTTCACCCGCATAGGCCGTATGGACCCGCATGAGGTAATTTCCTCGCATAGACTGTATCCACCCGCATAAGTCGTATAGACCCGCATGAGGTAATATCCTCGCATAGGACTATTTCACCCGCATAAGCCCTACAAACTCGCATGAGGTATTCCTCACATCATGGGTAACAAATCCACGGAATATGCAAATGCCACAAACCCGGGGAATGACCCCGTAATGAACAATATATCACTAGCACAACCGGCTATCAGACATAACATAAGCACTACTAGCTTATCATACATAACATAAGCACTACCGACTTATCATACATAACATAAGCACCACCGGCTTATCATACATAACATAAGCAAGTTAAGAAATCCCCTAACTTCTTATTAGCTTTGTTCATATACAATCTCATTCTAGTTTACTTAAGGCACTAACATGTCATTATAAAATCCGGGAATTTAACCCAAAGTACTACGTGCTTCTATTCTTTTAAAATGACTCTTTTTCATGTAAAACTTCCAAGATACTAATAACCGTAGTATCAAGTCATATCTACTTTTCAAAACAAGTCACTATATTTTTAGAAATACATTTCTAGGCTTCTAAAATCAAGTGACCCTTTAGAACTTTAAGCAATTGATACCGTTAAATCAATTTGCCCTTCTTTATTTCAAGTTATTTCTTGGTTTACATTACTAGAGAAAACCATTCTTTTAACCTTCCATAAAGTTGTTATAACCAACTTCCCATAAAGCCGTTATAACTCTTTTTGTCTTAGACAAATTCATTCTTTTATAACCAAAAGACTTATACTTTCAAATCGAGTTACATAGATTTTAAAATACTTCAAGTCTCTTATCTTTAGAAATCAAGAAATCAATACTTTCCAAATCCAGTATTCTATACTTTTAAATCAAGTCATTCCTTCCTTTAAGAATCAAGTCCCATAACTTGAAAAATAAAGTCTCTTAACCTTTTAAGAATTTAAGGTTCATAGTCTTAAAACTTCATAACGTAAACTTTTTTTTAAATTAAGTAACATATACTTTTGTGCGTTGTGAATAAGTTATACTTGTTTATAACGATCTTATTCAAGCAGCCATGATCTAGAAAATATAATACAATTTTGTCTTATCTTAGCTTCTATGCAGATGGAGAATTCTACTCATTTTAATTTAATTGATTGCCGATACATTTTCTTTTATTAACACTGCAATGGCTTGTTCGATACTTATTCTCATTCGTGCAGTAACTTAGCAAAGTCAACTTGACTCCAAATACTTCCTAACGACTCTTACCAACATCCCCCATAAGACTTGGTAAGGACTTAGGATAATTTAGACATAACATTTACATAGAGTAAATCAACATACATACCTCTTAACTTCTAAGAGTAGAAGAAATCATGAATAGCACCACATGTATATTCCATACATAGAATCATGTCAAAAGAAGGAAGAGGTTCACATACCTCGCGACGATTATCGACAAGTAGAAAAATGCTCCAAAGTACTTTAACCTTGATAGCTATTCCATCCTTTAAGTAGAATACGCTATACGTAGTATTTCAACCTATAATGACCATAATACGTCCATTAACCTCTAGCTTCAAACGTAGAATATTCTAAGTGTAGATTTGTCTTGCTACTAGTATAGGATATATACTGTACCAATGGCCTAGATTAAAACACTTGTGTGGATGAGATGTGGTCAACAATATCAAGCCAAGTGGCTTTCTTGACTTGGCTAATTTCCGCCCCATTTGGGCCCATTGAGGGTGACACGTGTCGCCCTCCGGTTGGTCTAAAATATTTCATCTCCCGAAAATCCGATAAATTCTATAAGTCTCAAATATCAAATTTGGGAACTCAATTCTCATTAACGAGCAATTTTTCCTTCCCGAGGCTCGAAATAATTTTTCCGTAGGAAAAATCAATCCTTCTTTCGTTTTAAATCTTATGGTCGTATCTTCTTACGTACATTCTCTTAAACACATGTCCTGGAACTACGGGGTGTAACACAAACGATCCCAGTTCCCATCACCCAACTGGTCCCGATCCTAACCTACCATATGAAAACCTGTGCCCAACAATGGATTTTCAAAACTGGAAGTCCACTTTAACCTATTCACTCAGACTATCTCCCCTACCTAAAGACCTAAAATTAGTCAAGCTTGACCTGAATTGGAATGCGACCATACGTGAGGAATTTGACACGCTCACTGCACAACGCACTTGGGATTTTATCCCGAAACTAGAGGGGTGAATGTGATTCAGTACATGTAGCTTTATCATCACAAATTCAGAGATAATGGTGAGCTTCAACACCATAAGGCGAGACTTGTGGCAAATGACATAGGGCAACAAGAGGGAGTTGATTGTGGTGAAACCTTCAGTCCAGTGGTTAAACTAACCACTATTCACACTATTTTGAGCATTGCTATGGGAAAGTATTAGTCGATTCATCAGCTTGATGTAAAAAAAACATTCTTACATGAAGATTTGAAAGAAACCGTATATATGTATCAACCACCTATCTTTGTGCATCCTTCGTCTCCTCAGTATGTCTACCGACTTTGAGAATTACTTTATGGCTTGAAACAAGCCCCCAAGGCTTAGTATGACCACTTTGTCACTTACCTCTTGTAGATTGAGTTCATATGCAACAAAAGTGATAACTCACTTTTTATTTTTCATCGAGTTATGACACTGCATATCTTTTGCTCTATGTGGATGACATTGTCCTGATTGCCTCCTCAAATGTACTGAAAAATGAGATCATTACTATGCTGAAATTCGAATTTACCATGACAGACTTGGAAAAGTTGAGTTATTTCTTGAGAATTTCCGTGACCAGTTTTGAGAAAGCATATTTTTGTGTCAGTGTAAGTATGTTGAAGAGATTGTTTATAGGTCTAAAATGTCGAACTTCAAGATCATGCCCATTCCAATCGACTCAAAATCAAAACTTAGCGCGGATGACGAAGATCCTGTGCTTGATCCTTCCCTTTATAGGAGTCTCACTGGTGCACTTTAGTATCTTACTTTCACTAGGTCCGATATTGCCTACGCTGTTCAGCATGTGTGTTTATTCTTACATGCTCCGAGAGTGCCTAACTTCACCACTTTTGAACGTATTATTTGGTACGTTAGAGGTACTCTTGACTATGGATTACATGTGTATCCAGCTGTACCGACTAGACTGATATCATATACGGACACTGATTGGGGTGGCTGTCCAGACACACGTCGATCTACTTTCGACTATTGTGTATTTTTGTGTGATAACCTCGCCTCGTGGTCTGCCAAGCGGTATGTCACACTTTCTCATTCGAGTGCAGAAGGAGAATATAGAGGCGTTGAAAACGTTGTTGTCGAGATTTATTTGCTCAGAAACCTCCTTCTAAATCTCCATTATCCCTTATGTAGAGCATCCATTATCTACTTTGATAACATATCTGTTGTCTACCTGTCTCATAACCCGGTTCAATAACAGCGAACCAAATATATTGAGATGGATATTCATTATTTTTGTGAGAAGGTTGCCATGAGCCATGTTCGGTGTTACATGTTACTTCTTCATATCAGTACGCATATATATATTTACTAAGGGAATTCCTCGGTAGTTGTTCCTCGACTTTAGATTTAGTCTGAGTGTTCGACCTCCTCCTACTACGATTGCGGGGGAGTAATAGAGAATATGTAAATATTCTCCATATACAACAACAACAACAATAACAACATATCAAGTACAATCTCACGACGTGGGGGTCTAGGAGAAGACTATATATAAAAACCATATGTAAATATTCTCCATATATTTTGTAATTATTATTTTAGCATATTTATGTAAAGTAGATATTCTTATATGATTAGCATTACAATTGTAAACACCTATACATATTGTATTAATGAGAAGAATGCTAAGCTGATAACATAATCAATAATAATAATAATAATAATAATCACTTCTTTGTTGTTTATTTAAGTATTGATTTCATACTAAATAAAATTGTATATATCTGTTGAACACAAAGTTTGGAGAGAGAGTTCATCTGGAATTAACTATGAAGTTATTATGTACTTTGTTAGCTGATATGCATCTTTCTTTTCATATTTCAACCACTTGATAATATTTTTAATCAATTTTTTGCATGTAATTTTTTTTGCAGGAGATGGGCACTAGACGAGTTTTAAATAATTGCTAAAGAGTGTATTATCGTGATTCAAGGTGCCTTTTGTTGATAAATTCAACAACTCTTTGTTGAAAATTTATTAACATGGCATAAAATTTATCCTATTATTTATGACTCGAATAATTGGGCCCCGCACGTCGGAAACGTCGTTTCTACATACGTGCACACGTTGTACCAATGATCGTAAATTTCTTTAGTGAAAGAGATATTGGTAAAATGTTTGAGACGTAGAATGATTGACAGTTATTGGCCAAATGACGAGTGTTTCACGTTGTTAAATGAAGGAAGAAGTGTGCATAATGTAAAGATTGGAAGGGGTCAGAAAAGGGTCATGGAACCGAGAAGGGTCGTGGCTCACCCTCGGAACTCGGAGAGCCGCGACGCCACACCCTTAAGGGCCGCGACTCAAATTGGTCAGTGGCTCATTGGAGCCGTGGCGCTTTCGAGGATGTGATTGTTCGACAAAAGTCCAAAAGTTTGGCTGATTATGGGGACGTTTTGGAGCATTGAAATGTCAATTTTTTCTCCATAACTCAGCCGTTATTTGGCAGCATTACTTGGTGGATTGAATGGCCATTATATGGTATTTAAATGCCATACATGAGAACTTGAAGAGGTCTTCTTACACTACTATATATTGAGGCATTTGGCTCAATTGGAGATACACAACAATCAGATTTTCTGAACTTCTTCTTCTCTAAGCATTCTTTCAAATACTCAAGTTTCTTCTTCTAGTAAACACTTGAGTTTTCTTTGCTAATTTGTTAGTTGATATTTTATTTTGAGAGACAATTGCACATTAACGTAAAAAAGATTTGTACAGAGCAATATTGTCTTAAGGACAGAGTAAATATCACTCGACTCAGCAAACCCTTGTATTTGTTCTTATTTCATTTTGCAAATCTTTGTAATAGTTACTTACTTCCCATTCCTAGAAATTGTTGTACTCACAATCTTAAGACAATATTCGTTGTAAATGCTAAGAAAGATGACTGGAGGAGAACAATCTGCTACTGAATCTTCTGCTGATGCTCAAGGCACACCTAATGCCTTCCCCACTGCTGCTCAAGGTACACACAGTGCATTCCCCAATGTTGTACAAGGCTCACACAACACATTTTCTACCGCTCAAGGGAACGCTACAGTTCCTCCACCCGTTGGATTTCACCATGAACGCCCAGAAAAGGTCATGGGCTCCAACTTTAAGAGATCACATCAGAAGATGTTGTTTTATCTGACTGTTATGGGAATGACTCGCTTCCTAACAGAAGATCCTCCACAAGATGTAGATGAAATTGACCCCCAGTCAAGTGAAACAACTGGAGAGGGCCAATGTATCCATGTCGTTAATGACATGAAAATGATTCTTGATGCATGAAATCATAGAGATTTTATGTGTAAGATATTCTGAACTGTTTTTCTGTCCGTCTCTACATGGTGTATTGCACCGTTGGCACCACCAAAGAGTTGTGGGAAAATATGTAGAAAAAGTATAACTCAAAGGATGTTGGTACTAAGAAATTCATCATTGGAAAATTCCTGAAATTTCAAATGGTGGATAGCAAAATTGTGATGTCCCAAGTCCAGGAATTCCAAATGATTCTACATCACCTCGATTTGGAAGGTATGAAACCAAATGAGCAGTTTTTGGTTGCATAACTAATTGAGAAGTTACCTCCCTCATGAAATGAATTTATGAGTACTTAAAACTCAAGACAAAGAAAATGACCTTTGAGGAACTTATTATCAAACTCTAGATTCTAGAGGATAATAATAAGACCTTGCCTAAGGGAAAGCAACCCGCTAAGGTAAAAGCAAATATGGCTGAGGCCAAAGGGAACACAAGTAAAAAGCGCAAGTTTCATAAAGATGGCAAGGTCCCAACGATATAGAAGTTCAAGGGGAACTGCCACCACTGTGGGAAATCTGGTCATATGATCAAGGACTGCCACAAGCTTAAGACTGAGCAAAAAGAGAAGGCCAAAGGCAAGACACATGCTAACGTCGAAGACACACTTTTTGTTGACATGATTGTGGAGTTCTCAACGGTGGTGCTTACAACAGACCTGATTGAAAATCCCATGCAATGGTGGATGGACACGGCTGCTACCTGTCACATCTGTTCTAATCGAGAAGACTTCTCCACATATACACCGATTACAGACAAGCATTTGTTCATGGATAACAACACTTCATCTGATGTGCTGGGGGTAGGAAATGTGGTCCTGAAGATGACTTCCGGAAATGAGCTTACTCTGAAGGAGGTGATACATGTCTCTGATATTAGAAGAAATTTAATTTCAGGTTTTTTATTGGTTAATGCTGGTTTTAGGCTAGTGTTTGAGTCTAATAAATATGTAATCACCATGAATGAAATTTTTGTGGGAAGGGCTTCATTTGTGAAGGCCTATTTATGGTTAACGTCGTGTCTGTAATGCCTTCTATCAATAAAATTGAAGCTTCCTCTTATTTGTTTGAGTCTTCTAATTTATGGCATCATAGATTAAGACATATAAACTATCAATCTATCCAAAGGTTGGTAAAGTTAGAGTTGTTGTAGTCTATCGACGTAAACCCTCAACGTATGTGTGAGGTGTACGTAGAGGCAAAACTCACAAAGACTCCCTCTAGATCTGTCGGAAGGGACACCACTCCTATAGAACTTATTCAAACATATATATGTGATTTAAAGTTTGTGCAAACTAGAGGGGGGAATAAGTACTTTGTGACATTCATAAATGATAGCACAATGTATTATTACCTTTACTTATTGAAAAGTAAGGATGAATCCTTTGAAGCGATCAAACGCTACAAAATAGAAGTTGAAAATCAACTAAGCATACAAATTAAATCAATTCGTAGCGATAGAGGGGGAGATTATATAGCTCCATTTGAAGAATATTGTGCTCAATCGATCATTGTTCATCAAATGACAGCTTCATACTCACCTCAATCAAACGGTATCGTTGAACGCAAGAACCGTACGTTAAAAGAAATGATGAATGTCTTGCTCATCAATTACAGTCTTCCCCAAAACATATGGGGAGAAGCTGTCTTTATCACTAATAAGATTTTTAATAGAGTCCCACATAAGGGTAAGGACAAAAATCCATACGAGTTATGGAAGGAAAAGAAACCCCCCTACAAATACTTGAAGGTGTGGGTTTTTTTGGCAAAGGTTGAAGTACCTAAACCAAAATAGGTCAAGATTGAGCCTAAGACTGTAGATTGCATTTTCATCGGATAGTAGTACTTATCACTTCTTAGTGCATAAGTCAGATGTACCAGACATCAAAGAGGGTACAATTATGGAATCAAGGAATGCCAATTTCTTTGAGGATAAATTTCCTAGAAATGAAAGAGACATGACCTATCACAAACGAAGTTATAAATAAAGCTCTAAGGATCCAGGAGTCGTTGACTGCCCGAATCTTGGTTCAGATCTAGTGGACTTTGAAGTGCCTGAATATCCGAAATCTAGTGTTTTAGATTTCCAGAACTTGGAAACTCCAGAGATGGAACCAAGATGAAGTAAAAGGGCTAGGAATGATAAATCCTTCAGTCCTGACTTTGTGGCTTATATGGTTCATGACGAACTATGGACAATTGTTGAAACGTTGTCAACTCCAGAAACACCGCTCTGAAAAAAAGTTATTGCGAGTGAAATAGACTACATCCTGCACAACCATACTTGAGAGTTGGTTGATCTTCCTCCAGAAAATAAACCATTGGATTGTAAGTGGATACTCAAATGGAAGTATAAAGCAGATGAGTCTATAGATAAGTACAAGGCTAGATTGGTAGTCAATGGTTATCGACAGAAGGAAGGCCTTAACTATTTTGACACGTACTCCCCGATGTCTAGAATGACGTCCATACGAGTATTCATTGTGATCGCCATATTACGGGACCTTGAGATACATCAAATGTATGTTAAGACAGACTTCCTAAATGATGATTTGGAAGAAAAAATTAATATGGACCAACCCGAACGGTATGTGATTCCAGGGCAAGAGAAGAAAGTCTATCGGCTTATCAAATCTCTATACGGGCTGAAATAGGCCCCGAGGCAATGACACAGAAAATTTGATAGTCCTCTACTATCGAACGGTTTCTCCATTAATAAGTGTGACAAATGTGTCTATATAAAAGGTAATGTTGACTCAATAGTCATGATATGTCTTTACGTAGATGATATGTTGATCTCAAAGAGCAGTCCTAGTTTGATCCTAGAGACTAAGAATATGTTGAAATAATGTTTAGACATGAAGGATATCAGTGTTACAGATGTCATCTTAGGGATCAAGATCTCTAAGACGTCTGACAGACTGGTCTTATCTCAGTCTTACTATATCGAGGATATATTGAGAAAGTTTGAGATGTTCGACAATTCGCCGATAATGTCACCACTGGATATAAATCAAAAGATTGATAAAAATCGTAGTGCGGCCGTATGCCAGGAGTGATATGCGTAGGTGATTGGTAGTTTGATTGACATAACAAACTGCACCCGACCTTATATCGCCTATGCAGTCAACAAATTGGGTAGGTTTACCCGTAATCCAAGTAATGATCATTGTAAAATGTTGAGTCGGGTACTACTGTACCTAAACTACACGCTAAATTATGAGTTGCATTATTCGAGATATCCAACTATACTAGAGGGGTACAGTGATGCAAACTGGATATCTGATATAGAGAACACCAAGTCCACCAGTGGGTATATATTTACAATTCGTGGTGGGGATGTGTCTGGGAAATCCTCTAAGCAAATTTGCATCACCCGATCCACGATGGAATCAGAGTTTATCGCTTTAGACAAAACATGAGAAGAAGTTGAGTGACTTCATGACTTCTTAGAGGATTTTCCGTGTTGGGATAAATTCGTACCTTCTGTAACGATCCACTACGACAGTCAGTCGGCTCTAGGAAGGGAACGCAGTTCTATGTATAATAACAAATTTCATCATATTCGACGGAGACATAAGACCATTATGCAGTTGATCACCACATGTATTATTCCCATTGATTATGTAAAATCAAAGGAAAATATAGCAGACCCTTTGACTAAGGGCAAACCCAGAGATCAGATGTTCTGCATGTCTAGGGGAATGGGCTTAAAACCCAAGCAAAATAACTGATACGGTGGAAACCCAACCTTACTGACTGGAGATCTTAGGAATTAGGTTCAATGGGAAAACTAAGTCGTAAATGTTCAGTTGAGCGCTTCAGTGGAAGCAAGAGCACTTCGAATGATGATTTCTGTAAAGAAATATGAATCCAAGGCCGTTTCTGTGATAGGCATTAAGTTCTATCTGCAGTGTGGGTAGAGGTTATGTTTCCAAAACCTTTAATGGTCCTCAACGGTTGAGGTTAAGTTGGAGAAACTTTTAATGGTTCCTAACACTTGTGAAGTGGGGTATAGCAGGATACCTTATAGGACACCACCTATTTAAGTGCAAAGATAGGCCGCCTCAAATGGACGCTTAAGAATCCAAAATGTCCACGCCCACAATGGATAAAACATTAAATAAGAACATTGTAAGGAAAGTTGTCATGATGGTACCGTTGACTTGGCTTACACTAAACACTGACGGTTCAAGACATCACGTTCACCGCGCAGTAAGTAAGTCCAATGGTATTCAACTATGGAAGGTTCAAAGCCAAGACTACCTATCGAGATGCAACATCGGTCCGCCGGAAGATTGCTAGAAATGCACCTTGTGAGTGCGCCAAAATATCTTTCAAGAGGGGATTGTTGGAAATTTATTAATGTGGAATAAAGTTTATTCCATTATTTATGATTCGAATAATTGGGGCCCCGCACGTCGGAAATGTCGTCTCCACACACGTGCACATGTTGTACCGAAGATCATAAATTTCCTTAGTGAAAGAGATATTGATACGTAAATAAAATGTTTGAGATGTAGAATGATGGACGGCTGTTGGCAAAATGACAAGTGTTTCATGTTGGTAAATGAAGGAAGAAGTGTGCATAGTGTAAAGATTGGAACGGGTCGGAAAAGTGTCGCGGAGCAGAGAAGGGCCGCGACTCGCCCTCTGAAGCCGGAGAGCCGCGGCGCTACACCCTTAAGGGCCGCAGTACCGAGGAGCCCCAAGGGATGAGCCACGACTCTAACTGGTCAATGGCTCACTGGATCCGCGACACTTCCGTGGTCGAGCCGTGGCGCTTCCGAGGCAGTGACTGTTGGAAGAAAGTCCAAAAATTTGGTTGATTATGGGGACATTTTAGTTTTTCCTCCATAACTCAGCCATTATTTGACAGCATTACTTGGTGGATTGAATGACTATTACATGACATTTAAATGACCATTACATGGGCACTTGAAGAGGCATTCTTACACTACTATATATTGAGGCATTTGGCTCAATTGGAGATACATCACAATCAGATTTTCTGAACTTCTTCTTCTCTAAGCATTCTTTCAAATATTCAAGGTTCTTCTTCTAGTAAACACTTGAATTTCCTTTGCTCATTTGTTAGTTGCTGTTTTATCTTGGGAGACATTTGCCCATTAACATAAGAGGATTTATACGAGGCAATATTGTCTTAAGGACAGAGTGAGTATCACTCGACACAATAAACCCTTGTATTTGTTCTTATTTCTATTTTGCAAATCTTTGTAATAGTTACTTACTTTCCGTTCCTAGAAATTGTTTGTACTCACACTCTTTCCTGAATTCATGCATATGCTATATCTCCAATATATAGTATGATTTTTTGTTGGGTAAGTTTCAATTAGATCTTCTACGGTAAAGTAGCCACATACATATTATTAGTTGTTTCATTTCTTTTGATTCATATAATTAAATGTTGGTTACAAAGGTGCAGGAAACGGAAATTACAAATAACTGCTAAGACTTACAAGAAATGAAAATATAATTCAACAACAAAATTGAAATTACAATGATGTTGTTGAACAAGAAAAATGGAAATTGTTTTGTGAATGCCGAGTCGAGTGTGACACTCTGTATTTAAGACAATATTACCCCGTATTTATCCTTTATACGTCCTGTAAAATTGTCTCCCAAGATAAAACAGCAATGGAATAATTGAGCAAAGGAAACTCATGTACTACAGTGAAGATTTTTGAGTAACGAAATGATGCTTGGAAGATTGTAGGAAGAAGAATTTTGTTTTGTGTTTTTCGTAAAATGTAATGTGTTATCAACAATGGTGCAAAGAGGTTGATTATATAGGTGAGGTAGGGGTTGTTGAACTGCCTCCATAAGTGCCATTACTGGCCATTATGGAGGTAGTAATACCACCAAAATAAATGGTGAAAAAGAGCATCTGATTGGCCATTATAGGAGGAGTAATTCAGCCAAAATAAATGGCTGAATTGAGTGTTGTGGCGTTTCTGATCTCTCTGCCCAATTCTGACTTTCTGGAAACTTCAGGGACCAAACTATACAAGGAATCTGGTCTAAAAAGATAATATCAGAAGACCTCCGACCCGACCGGGCGGCGGCGGCGCGCGTGTGGGCTTTCCTCGAACCGAAGCACATTTAGGTCCTCCCTCCTTTAAACACATGAGATACCCCTTGGGGTCCCAAACCCCAAACCAATTTTGAGTCTTATAAACACAACAATTCTTTCTTCCTCCACCGATGAGGGAGAATTGATCCCAAACCACACTTTTCCATGCTTCAAACACCTCACTTCGTGGACCAATATCTCTTTCATTTCTCAACGAAATTTGACGATCCTTGGCCCTACGTTTATCTACGTACTTAGTAGATCATGCATGTGTAAAGAACTGGATTCTCCAACATACGTAACACTAGTGTTTAAGCCGTTAAAGTTGATCGGTTGCAACTCCCGCCAAAGGCAAATTTCCAACATTAAACTCACAGAAAAATGATTATAAGCAACGGGGATATATAATCGTAAATAATGTATTTTGGGTCTAACTCAACCTCAAAAGTTAGCTTGTAGGGTGAGGATTGTCCAAGTCCATATAAGAAGTCCATGTTCCCATTCTATATCCGATGTGAGATTCTTAACACCTTCCCGCATGACTAGACCTTGTTAACTGGAGTGTGTATAATATAATTTGGGGGCCCAACATCGGTGAACTAACAATTGGAATGAGTCTGGTTCTGATATCATGTAGAAAATATTCTTCCTTGATTTTATTCATTAATGATTTACAATATATATAGTGTTACATAAATATTTATTTTGCTACAAACTAGGTAGCTAATCAATCCTAATTACAGGAGAAATATAATTCTACCTAATATAAGAGATGTACAATTAATTATTGTGAAAATATTTTATAGGGCCCGAACCGCTCCCCCCTTTCCATTTAATCACTGACAAAACCTACTGTCACGCCCCTTTTCGACCGCGACATTTTTTAGCGAATTCAACTCCTGCTTAAATGGAAATGTTAGAAAATAAATAAAAGTGCTAAAAGAATGCTAAAATGCTAAGGGTTCGCGGAGTCGCAACCTAATTAATTTGGGTGAATTAGGACACCTAAATGTTAACTAGTTTAAAGTAAACATTAACTCCATTTAATGGTCTGCTAAACTTAATGAGATTCTGGGCAAGGGTTCTTTATTATCCTAAAGGGAAGGGGTTAGGCACCCTAAAGGATCCGCTAACTTGCAGTTGTCCTGCCAAACCTAGGGTTTATGTTTAAAAATGCTTGTTTTGAAAATATGAAGGATGCTTCAAAATATTTTATAAAAGGAGGCATGTTGATGAAAATGCTATAAAGTTTTAAAGTGCGCATTTATATTGTTTATGGTGCAAAGTCGATTTATGGACTATAGATATGCATTTATCTGCGAAATCAAAGAAGTGGTGCGTTAATTTTAGATATGCAATTTTAACGATTAGGCAAGAGATTAAACATGAATGACAGACCTAAGATAGATAAATTAGAAGTGTGTTTCAAGTTTTAAAGCTAACCACCCCATTTCATGTATTCAAGGATTAATTGTTCTAGACAACCTATTAATTACAAAGTTAAATAATTAGGCAACAATTTAAACAAATAAGATAAAAGGTGGATATAATCGCGGCTTTCAAGATGTGTGGCGACATCATCTTATCCTATTTTGTCTTAGGAATTTCTGAAGCGGGAATGCGAATGCGGATGCACATAGACGCGGGTTGCCATTTGAAGTGTCTCGTGATGAGTCTCGCCGTGAGACTCTTCATTTTTGCTCCGATGCGTTTCATGTAAGAAATAAAAAAAGATAAAGATAAGTATGCACTCAAATAATACCGAAAATGAATAATTATATACTAAACACACATATGCTTATAAAGCACGTCGATCACATAACCCTTAGCAATTCCCTCTAAAATATTATTAGGCCTGGGCATAACTAGTTTCCAAGTGAAGACAAGTGAACAGTAGGCTTTGGTGATTCCTTGTTCTTGAAGCCATTTCATCAAGCAAACAGATGGGGAGTAAGCAGCCACAAACAGAGGAGCGAAAGGGATAACAGACAGGCCCAGGCAAATACCATTACCATATATACAGAATGCTCAAGTCAAAGCGCAAATAGGCTATACAACAGTTATCCCAATTCACACACATCATCCATATTATTGCAACTGGACATAATGGATATCAAATAATTAAGCAGGAGAATGACATGTAAACTTTCAGTATAAAGAGACTATCAACACTACAAATACTATACTTTAAAGTTCATATTTTGGCTTAGCCCTTCCAATATAACAACAACCAAGCAGAGAAAGGACATACAATGTAACTAGGAAAAGACTATTCTTAATATGCATGACCAATTTGACACGGCAAATACAAATGCAGACTTACTATCTCACGGACATAGTCAAGTCCCAGACGATCGTATGTCAAGGCGCATCGACTTTTAATCCTGCAGTGGCCAGTTTTGACACAAGCAGTCACATAAACAAAATCAGAAGCATGTTGACAAACAGACAGGTGCTTGAATTTAAACCAAGACATGGCGAGACAGTGAATCAGTAACTAAACCTCAAACTTGCAATAATGCCTTGCAACAAGTTATTAACATTATTTTGACATACAATATTAGATATAAATCTAACAATATTTTAGTAAACTGAATCAATTACAGACAGATTGACCAAACATCATACTCAGATATTTACAAACAGCCGAATTAAATCGATGATAAAACACGCGAAAACAGGGAAAGTAAAGCAAACTGAGAGGGATTCTAATTTACCTTCTCCGGGCAGCGAACCGAGGCAGCGTATCAAGTCGTCGGTCCACTCGAAGGGTTTTGGTTTTGCGATGCGAAAAAGGGTAAGCTTGTTTGCTGATTTCTTGGCTGATATTGAAAGGAAGGGTTTCAGACTCCCTATTCTTTGCGATGCTAATTGTCTGGGTGCTGAGCCCCCCTAACTTCCTATGCCTGTCGATTATTGACTAAAGGACTGCTCTCCCAACTCAGCTCTCTGCTCTCGATGTTCTCCTCTGAGCTCCCCTCTAAATGCCTATTGCATGTGCTTTATATAGCCATGGTTTGGGTTCTAATGTTGGTAAGTAATCAAGGTGCGATTTTGGCTAATATTTGGTGTTGATTCGTGCTTGATTCGTGCGATTTAGTACTAATTTTGAAGTAAGATTTGGGTGCTGGTTATGGTAAGAAATCGGCTGGGTGTGTGTGGGTAAAGGGAAACCCCGGATTCTCCGGCGAGAATCCAGGCTGGGGCGACGGGGGATGCGAGGGAGAGGTGCGGCGATCGTTGTTTTTTTAGGCTTAGGTTTCGTTAGGTTTTAGCGTGAGGGAGAAGGGCTGCTGGGTCTTTTCTTTTTGGTTTGTGGATTATGGACGAGAAGGGAAAAAGTGGCCGAGGAAATAAAGTGGGCGTGGGCTTCGGTAGAGGGAGCGCTGGGTCGCGTGGGTAATTGGGTAGTGGGCTAGGCGAAAATGGGTAGTTAGTTTTAATTAGGTATTAATTTGTTTGGGTAGTGTATTATTAATCAATTAGTGGTAAATTAAATTAACAAATGCAACCCTAGGTGTTTTATTAGTCTAAGCTTGAGTTTAAATTATTATAAAGAATAAAGACGGGTGTGCTATTTAATTAGTGCTTAATATTTTAATGCGATGCCGTTATTAAAACTTATGCGTATTATTATTATTTAAGCTAAGATTAAATTATCTTAATATGACTTTAGGCGCTACAATAATTATGAAATTGCTTTGCGTATTAATGAATGCGGCTATGCTATTTGACACGACGTCATTGCTAAGTTAATTATTTATTTATTGTATTTATTTATTTTATTATCGTTTAAGAATTATGACATGGCTTAAAATTAATAAATGCGGGCGCGAGACTCTAAGTGCTTAATATTCTGCGTAAGATGCGGTTCTATTATTAAATTGTTTATTTATGTCTGTATTTAATGTTTTATCGCTGCATTTTATTATAAAAATCATAAAAAATTATTTGCGAAATTAGTGTAATTTTATAGCTAATGACTGGACGGGAGGGTCAAAATTGGGTGTCAACAACTTGTCCCTCTTTGTATGGAGATGATGGAAGAATCTTCGGACAAAGACGTTGACTTATAGCCAATTTTGTCTCGATCCTCAGAATTGCAAAAAATGTTGGGCAATTAATACAAGGCTGACGCGGACTCAAAACTGTTCCAGTGTCGAGTTATGACGACATTGGGCTACCATGGTCAAACACCAATGCGGGCTAATGCGGACTCAAAATTTGTCCCAGTGTCAAGCTATGACGACACTGGGCTACCATGGTCAAAACACCAAGGCGGGCTAACGCGGACTCAAAGCTTGTCCCAGTGTCGAGTTATGACGACACTGGGCTACCATGGTCAAAACACCAAGGCGGGCTAACGTGGACTCAAAATTTGTCCCAGTGTCGAGTTATGACGACACTGGGCTACCATGGTCAAAACACCGCGGGCTAACGTGGACTCAATTTGTCCCGGTCGAGTTATGGCGACACCGGCCGCGTGCTAAAAATAAGTAAAAAATAAAAATAACTAGCTTGAACCTGGGGTGTAATGCTATCGGCTTATGGTGTTGGGTTTTATGGTGATGTGGAACGAGTGGACCGACGCTTGAGGCCGCTTCTGTCATTCAGTGGGAAGGTTGACCCCCCAACAAATTGCCCCGGTTCGCTGTAAGAGAAAATCCACGTTGTGCTCCTGCATGCTAAGACTTAAACAAACGGTTAGTGCATAACTGTTAAGGCAAAATGATATCGCATAATTTTTAAAAAGCAATGCAACTGTGAGTAGAAAATGTTATCCTGCAAAAGTGTGATGCCTGCTGCAAATGCTGTGATTTCGCCCTTGCACAGACGTGTTGCGATTGTGAATGCGGATATGTTGTCCTTGCTGCAACTGCTCCTGTAGATTAAAGCTTAAGAAAGAGTGAGTGCATAACTGCTAAGACATACTAATAAAGCATGAATAAGAAATGCAATTTTGAGAGCAGAGAAATCGTCCCTGCAAGATGTGATATGCTGATGATAGCGTCGTTTTCGGACTTGCGTCATTGCGTCATTTTCGGACTTGTTGTGCTGATAACGCCGCTGCTCGGACGTGCCGCCGGGCCGCTGCGTAGACATAATGCTGATCACGTCGTTGTCTGGACGTGTTGCCGCTGACATCGTTTTCGGACTTGCTGTGCTGATTACGTCGTTGCCGGGACGTGTTGCTGCAGGCGTCGTTGCATAGACATAATGCTGATCACGTCGTTGTCTGGACGTGTTGCTGCTGACGTCATTTTCGGACTTGGCTGGCCGATAACGCCGCTGGGACGTGTTGCTGCTGGCGTCGTTGCGTAGACATAATGCTGATCACGTCGTTGTCTGGATGTGTTGCTGCTGGCGTCGTTTTCGGACTTGCTGTGCTGATAACGTCGTTGTCGGGACGTGTTGCTGCTGGCGTCGTTGGGTAGACATAATGTTGATCACGTCGTTGTCTGGACGTGTTGCTGCTGGCGTCGTTTTCGGACTTGTTGTGTTGATAACGTCATTGCCGGGACGTGTTGCTGCTGGCGTCGTTGCGTAGACATAATGCTGATCACGTCGTTGCGGACGCGTGTTCCGCTAAGCGTCATTTTCGGACTTCTTTGTCGCGGCCGATAACGCCGCTGCCGGACGTGTTCCGCGCGCCGCGTAGACATAATGCTAATCACGCCGTTATGCGGGCGTGTTGCCGGGCGTCGCTGGACTTCTGCGGCCGATAACGCTGTTATTCCGGACGTGTTCTCCGGGCGTCGTTGCATAGACATAACGCGATCACGCCGTTGTCCGACGCGTTGCCGGGCGTCATTTTCGGACTTGTTGTCGGCCGATAACATCGCCGCCGGACGTGTTGTCGCCGGCGTCGCCGCGTAGACATAACGCCGCCACGTCGTTGTCCGACGCGTGCTTCGCTGGCGTCGTTGCAGACATAATGCCGATCACGTCGTTGTCTGGACGTGTTCTTCGCCGCGTCATTTTCGGACTTGCCGCTACCGATAACGCCGCGTCGTTTAACGCGTGTTCTTCCGGGCGCCGTTGCGTAGACATAACGCCGATCACGCCGTTGTGCGGGCGTGTTCGCCGGGCGCCGTTTCGGACTTCTTTGTCCGATAACGCCGTTGCTGGACGTGTTCGCCGCCTCCCGTAGAATAAATGCTCCTGCAAGCTAAGCTTGAGAAAACGTTAGTGTACACCTGTTTAAACGAAATGATAAATACATACGAAGTGCAATTTTATGGGTAGAGATGTCGCCCCGATCGCCGGATGAATATCGAGATGTTGTCCTTGCACGGACATGCTAAATGATGCAACTGACGAATTGTCATGATGCCTTTGTTGGGTGCGATGCGTTGGTTGCAAATTTGACTTTATGCCCGAGCTGATGCGCTAGCCCTTGTTGCGGAATTCAGAATTCTGACTGTTGATTGTCGATGCCTTTTTCTGCTTCTGCTGCTTCTGATGCGGACTTTGAATTTTGGATTGTTGTCATATCATCTGCCTCACCGCTTCTTCGCTTTTCGAAGAAACTTTTGCCGTATTTTACGCTTCTACTGCACTTTCGCTTCATTAATATGAAAAGACTGCGCCAAAGAAAATTTGTGAGTTTGGGGTCGATTCGCATTTGACTTCGCCGCTTGTTCCTTGACATCTGCGTGCGACCGCTTGGACTCGCAATCTCGCGGTTTCCTACCTTGTCCCAATTTTGAATATGCAAAGGGCGTTTGGCCTAAAGTGGGTCTCAATGGAGTTGCTTGTGTATTCTCGTTATTTTCAGAACGAAGGGAAAGTTTCCTAATGGTGTGACCGAAGCCGATTTAGGCCGCCTACGTATCCCCATGAGGGAATCAGGTCATGGCGTAGTTCATTACAAGCGAATATTGGGTAAAATTCTAAAGGTGGGACCGAAGCCGATATGGCCGCCTACGTATCCGCCAAGGGAATCAGGTCGAACGTAGTTCCAACTCTGCTTTGCCTATAGGGACCAAGACGGGTTCCGACTCGTTCTGCTCAAATGCCCTGTCACTGGACCATGCCTTTGAACTTGTGAAATATCGATGCTCTGTCATTGCTTAGTCAAATACAAATCGACCTTTGGGGGAGATGATAAATTCTTTTAGACAAAATATAGCAAACCGCGTTAGTGTAAAGCACGTGATTTTGCAAAAGTGTAAAAACATTTAGCCAGTACATGTTGCACATAAATGGTCACATGGCAAGCGAGTCCTAACATGCGTGGGACCCCTTTATGCCAGAGGTAGGCCTAAACGTCACATATGCGAGGTTATGATGGATTTGTCCAAGTCGTCCAACTGTAATGCTTCTGTTGGAAATGGCGACCAAATGACGGTGCACTTTTTCCACTTTTGGCATGTCATGATTAGGCTTGGATTTGTCCATTATTGTCACGCTACACATAATATGCTGGTTGGTCGTTGGGTTGAGAAACCCGTCGACAAGTTTGGTGTCTTCCTAATTGTGGTGTCGATGTCAAGGACCGACCCACCTAAGGTAAATGCATGCATGCCTTAAAATAAAGGATGGTATAGCTCTGTCCTGAGTTGCTAAGATTTGGCTTTACTAGACGCAGGGTTCCCGAGCGGACAACTCGAGTGAGAAGGCTACGCGGCCACCGGTTAGACCGGGCACTCCACGTGTATTACCAACTCTCCTAAATTTGGGTTTTGAAGAAAGAATTTTGCTGATGCACCAAGCGCACCTCGCATGTAGTGTGTGATTGTGTGAATTTTCCAGAGTGGAAGAAATATGAGCGGAATGCCAGTTTAAGGAAAGCAGTAAAACAAATAGCAAATAAAAATGAATAAAACAAAATATAGCACGCAAAAAATAAAATGCAAAAATAATGCCCAATAATAACCCTAGGTTTGTTGTGGTTAAGAACCTTAAGTCCCCAGCGGAGTCGCCATTTCTGTCACGCCCCTTTTCGACCGCGACATTTTTTAGCGAATTCAACTCCTGCTTAAATGGAAATGTTAGAAAATAAATAAAAGTGCTAAAAGAATGCTAAAATGCTAAGGGTTCGCGGAGTCGCCACCTAATTAATTTGGGTGAATTAGGACACCTAAATGTTAACTAGTTTAAAGTAAACATTAACTCCATTTAATGGTCTGCTAAACTTAATGAGATTCTGGGCAAGAGTTCTTTATTATCCTAAAGGGAAGGGGTTAGGCACCCTAAAGGATCCGCTAACTTGCGGTTGTCCTGCCAAACCTAGGGTTTATGTTTAAAAATGCTTGTTTTGAAAATATAAAGGATGCTTCAAAATATTTTATAAAAGGAGGCATGTTGATGAAAATGCTATAAAGTTTTAAAGTGCGCATTTATATTGTTTATGGTGCAAAGTCGATTTATGGACTATAGATATGCATTTATCTGCGAAATCAAAGAAGTGGTGCGTTAATTTTAGATATGCAATTTTAACGATTAGGCAAGAGATTAAACATGAATGACAGGCCTAAGATAGATAAATTAGAAGTGTGTTTCAAGTTTTAAAGCTAACCACCCCATTTCATGTATTCAAGGATTAATTGTTCTAGACAACCTATTAATTACAAAGTTAAATAATTAGGCAACAATTTAAACAAATAAGATAAAAGGTGGATATGATCGCGGCTTTCAAGATGTGTGGCGACATCATCTTATCCTATATTGTCTTAGGAATTTCTGAAGCGGGAATGCGAATGCGGATACACATAGACGCGGGTTGCCATTTGGAAGTGTCTCGTGATGAGTCTCGCCGTGAGACTCTTCATTTTTGCTCCGATGCGTTTCATGTAAGAAATAAAAAAAGATAAAGATTAGTATGCACTCAAATAATACCGAATATGAATAATTAGATACTAAACACACATATGCTTATAAAGCGCGTCGATCACATAGCCCTTAGCAATTCCCTCTAAAATATTATTAGGCCTGGGCATAACTAGTTTCCAAGTGAAGACAAGTGAACAGTAGGCTTTGGTGATTCCTTGTTCTTGAAGCCATTTCATCAAGCAAACAGATGGGGAGTAAGCAGCCACAAACAGAGGAGCGAAAGGGATAACAGACAGGCCCAGGCAAATACCCATTACCATATATACAGAATGCTCAAGTCAAAGCACAAATAGGCTATACAACAGTTATCCCAATTCACACACATCATCCATATTATTGCAACTGGACATGATGGATATCAAATAATTAAGCAGGAGAATGGCACGTAAACTTTCAGTATAAAGAGACTATCAACACTACAAATACTATACTTTAAAGTTCATATTTTGGCTTAGCCCTTCCAATCTAACAACAACCAAGCAGAGAAAGGACATACAATGTAACTAGGAAAAGACTATTCTTAATATGCATGACCAATTTGACACGCAATACAACGCAGACTACTATCTCATTGACATAGTCAAGTCCCAAAGACGACTGCATGTCAAGGCAGATCGACTTTTAATCCCGCAGCGCTGGCTTTGACACAAGCAGTCACATAGACAAAATCAGAAGCATGTTGACAAACAGACAGGTGCTTGAATTTAAACCAAGACATGGCGAGACAGTGAATCAGTAACTAAACCTCAAACTTGCAATAATGCCTTGCAACAAGTTATTAACATTATTTTGACATACAATATTAGATATAAATCTAACAATATTTTAGTAAACTGAATCAATTACGCATGTGACCAAACATCATACTCAGATATTTACAAACAGCCGAATTAAATCGATGATAAAACACGCGAAAACAGGGAAAGTAAAGCAAACTGAGAGGGATTCTAATTTACCTTCTCCGGGCAGCGAACCGAGGCAGCGTATCAAGTCGTCGGTCCACTCGGCAGGTTATGGTTTTGCGATGCGAAAAGGGTAAGCTTGTTTGCTGATTTCTTGGCTGATATTGAAAGGAAGGGTTTCAGACTCCCTATTCTTTGCGATGCTAATTATTCGCGCCTTGAGCCCCTAACTTCCTATGCTCGCCGATTATTGACTAAAGGATCGCTTCTCCCAACTCACTCGCTCTCGATGTTCTCCTCGAGCTCCTCTAAATGCCTATTGCATGTGCTTTATATAGCCATGGTTTGGGTTCTAATGTTGGTAAGTAATCAAGGTGCGATTTTGGCTAATATTTGGTGTTGATTCGTGCTTGATTCGTGCGATTTAGTACTAATTTTGAAGTAAGATTTGGGTGCTGGTTATGGTAAGAAATCGGCTGGGTGTGTGTGGGTAAAGGGAAACCCCGGATTCTCCGGCGAGAATCCAGGCTGGGGCGACGGGGGATGCGAGGGAGAGGTGCGGCGATCGTTGTTTTTTTAGGCTTAGGTTTCGTTAGGTTTTAGCGTGAGGGAGAAGGGCTGCTGGGTCTTTTCTTTTAGGTTTGTGGATTATGGACGAGAAGGGAAAAGGGCTGAGGGAAATAAGGCTGGGCGTGGGCTTCTGGGTAGAGGGGAGCGTTGGGCTTGCGGGTCGCGTGGGTAATTGGGCTGGGTAGTGGGCTAGGCGAAAATGGTGGGTAGTTAGTTTTAATTAGGTATTAATTTGTTTGGGTAGTGTATTATTAATCAATTAGTGGTAAATTAAATTAACAAATGCAACCCTAGGTGTTTTATTAGTCTAAGCTTGAGTTTAAATTATTATAAAGAATAAAGACGGGTGTGCTATTTAATTAGTGCTTAATATTTTAATGCGATGCCGTTATTAAAACTTATGCGTATTATTATTATTTAAGCTAAGATTAAATTATCTTAATATGACTTTAGGCGCTACAATAATTATGAAATTGCTTTGCGTATTAATGAATGCGGCTATGCTATTTGACACGACGTCATTGCTAAGTTAATTATTTATTTATTGTATTTATTTATTTTATTATCGTTTAAGAATTATGACATGGCTTAAAATTAATAAATGCGGGCGCAAGACTCTAAGTGCTTAATATTCTGCGTAAGATGCGGTTCTATTATTAAATTGCTTATTTATGTCTGTATTTAATGTTTTATCGCTGCATTTTATTATAAAAATCATAAAAAATTATTTGCGAAATTAGTGTAATTTTATAGCTAATGACTGGACGGGAGGGTCAAAATTGGGTGTCAACACCTACCTTTCAATTCGACGTAACGAAATTACTTCGACTTTAGAACAATCAATCGAACGGGTAAGGCCAAGGTAAGGGCCTGTTCATAATTCCTATTCAAATTGCTTGCTTGACTGATGTTGGTGGCTTTCCTGTTGTTCCAGTCACCGTGACTCTTGCTTGAGCCGAGAAATACAGAAGGCACAGAGGTGAGAAGTTTTTAAATTTTAGATACGAAGGCACGAAAAATGGACAGGTTTCAAGTAAGGCCAGTAATAATAGTTCCTAAGAATCTAATTCTGCTCCCTAAATCAAGATTTTGCTTGAGTATTTGATTATTTTTGCCTTATTTGTAACCATCTATTAGCTTTATACAGTAATTCTAATAGCATTCTGGCTTCTATTCTCTTCTTGGTGCCGAACGAAGTCAACTTGCATCGGAAAAATTCATTTTAGTCAAATGTGGAGTACAAAAATAAGTTATATATATGAAATGGATCATGATGTTTTCTTTTAACTTGGAAGGAGAAATATCAAACAATACATCAACATTTTGTCATTTTCATGAGCTTCTTTTTAGGTTGCCAACAAACGATTTTGCAATAAAAACTCCAGTTATAATGATATTTTACGCCTTAAAACTCCTTGTATATAAGTTGGCATGGGAAGCAGTGACAAGGATTACATCATTTATTATTTTTTATTTTATTTACTTGCTTTTTGCTATTAAATTTGGACTTTTCATACTCAAGAGTGAGTTCTAATGATTGATTGAGCGAATTATGATGATCGGAATATGACCAAAATTAGTCACATATTATTAGTTATTCCGAGTAAAATGTGTAGTAACAAAGAAATGAGAATGTAATAATAATAACAAAGATGTTAGAAATCTGGAAATAAATAAACAAGATGACTTGCTGAGTCGATTGTTTTTTCAATCTAGCCTTAAGATAATATTGGCCCGTATATTCTTTTAACGATGTAATGACAACTTATATTCCAAGATAAAACAGCAATCAAACAAGTGAGCAAAGGAGACTCAAGTGTTCGCTTAGGGAAGAAAGATCTATGAGTGTTTGGAGATTGCAAGAGAGGAAGACATCAGAAATTGTTAAGTGCTTTTGTGTTTTGTGTGGCAAATTAGCTCAAGGCTCCATTTTATAGTGCGGAGAAGATGACCTTCCACATAGCCAAGTAATGGCCAATAAAGATCATGTAATAGCCTTGATTGTGGAGTAACAATTCAACCAAATAATGGCTGAATTCATGAGCCAAATAATGGAGAATTAATGCTCCAAAGTTAACCCAAAAATCAGTTTTCGTTCTTCTCCAACGGTCTGCAACAGTCGTAGCGCCGCGGCCCTGCAGGGTGCCGCCGCGGCGCCGAAACTTTAGAGGGTTTCGGGCGTCGCCGGCGCCGCGACCCTTCGAGGCTCCGCGACATTATCCGACTTGTTTCATCTTTTACACATCGTACACTTCTTCCTTCATTTACCAACATGAACCATTGTCATTTGACCAATAACCATCTATTATCTTACATCTCAAACAATTCGTATATGTACGAATATCTCTTCCATTAAGGAAATTACGATCTTTGGCACATTATGTGCACGTGTGTGAAAATAACGTTTTCAACGTGCGAGACCCCAATTGTTCGAGTCATAATTAATAGAATTAAATTTATTTCACGTTTAATAAATATTTCCAACAATCCCCTCTTGGAAGAGATTTTGGCGCACGCACATGGTGTTTTCCTAGCAATCATCAGGCGGATCGATGTTGCATCTGGATAGGTAGCCGTAGCTTTGAACCTTCCATAGTAGAATACCATCAGACATATTTACTGCGTTGTGAACGTGATGTCTTGAACCGTCAGTGTTTAGTATATGCCAAAACAATGATACCCACACACACTTTTCCTTACTCTATCTTTCTTAAATGTTTTGTCTGTCCTGGGCCGTGGTCACTCTTGGATTCTTATGTGCGTTCATTTGAGACGGTCTGTCCTCGCACTTAAATAGGTGGTCTCATATAAGGTATCATGTAATACCCCATTATAGGGCTATTAGCGGTCCAAATACTCCCGATAGTTATCCAAGAACCGGACCGATAAACCCAGACCGATACTCGAACCTAAAAGTTAACGGTCCGGATACGAGTACCAAAATATTACCCGTACCAATAAGGACCCGGACCGCAGAACCCTAAAATACCCAGAACACCACCCCACCAAGTGCCCCTTCCCAAATTTCAAAGAAGCCCTAATTATATTTAATTGTAATATTCCCTAATGTTGGACTATTTTACATGTTTTAAATATATGTGATGTAGACTTTATGTTTTAATTTGAAGCATTGACATATAAAATATAGGTAGGGAGAGAAGAAAGTAAAGTAGTTGTAAATTAGTGAAACTTTAAATGGAGCAGCCGATTTCTCAAAAAACATCTGTCTTGCCAATCAATTTCACTTTTTCCCCAAATTATTACGTTTTTCCCCTTTTCAAAGATAAATATCTCGCGATATAAAATAGACTTCAACGTCCAAATTTCGCGGTAATGTGTCCAAGAATGTCAATTTCAATATTGGAATTCAATTTTAAAAAAAAATCCGGGTCACGGACCCTACCCGGAAAAATCTTACCGATTCGGACCGATAAGGTTTTGGTCTGGTCCCAGATCTTGTCCCAGGACCGAAACCTTATCAGTCCGGTCTCGGTCCGGTCCGACTCTGTCGATACCCGGACTGAACCGATAACAGCCCTACCCCACTACACGAGTGTTAGGAACCATTAAAAGTTTCCCCAACCTAACCCCAAACATTAAGGATCATTAAAGGTTTGAAAACTTATCCTTTACCCCTTTACATGTAGCACTTTATGTCTATCACGGGAACGACCTTGGATTATGTTTCTTAAGAAGAAATCATTATCCGAAGTGCTCTTGTTTCCACCGAAGCGCTCAGACTGAACCTTTACGATTTACTTTTCTCATTGAACCTACTTCCTGGGATCTCCAGTCGGTAAGGTTGGGTATCCACCGTATCAGTTTTTATTTATTGGGTTTTAAGCCCATTACCCTAGACATGCAAAACATCCGATCTCTGGGTATTTCCTTCGTCAAGGGATCTGCGATATTTTCCTTCGTCAAGGGATCTCCGATCTCTGGGTATTTCCTTCAGAATCAGCTTATTTTCGGACGTCATCTTGAGGATTACCTTTCCTACCTCCAGCACCTTTGAAGAAGAATTGTTGCCCATGAACAACTTCTTATCTGTGACTGGTGTATACGTGGAGAAGACATCTTTATTGGAACAAATGTGACAGGTAGCACCCGTGTCCAACCACCATTGCGTCAGATTCTCAACAAGGTTGGCTTCTACCACCACTACTGAGAATTATTCAATCATATCATCTACGAGCGTGTCTTCGACGATATTTTCCTTATCATTGCCTTTGGTCTTATCATGTTTGAGCTTGCGACAGTCTTTGGCCATGTGACCAACTTTATCATAATAGTTGCAAGTTCCCTTAAACTTTTCAGTTGTTTGGGCCTGGCCAACCTTCTGGAACTTTCGCTTTTTGCTTAGGTTCCCTTTGACTTCAGTCAGATTCGTCTTAGCCTCAGCGGGTTGTTTCCCCATTGGCATGGCCTTCTTATTGTCCTCCTGGATCTGGAGTTTGACAATAAGTTCGTCTAAGGTCATCTCCTTCGTTTTGAGTTTCAAGTAGTTGATGAACTCGGTCCATGAGGGAGGTAGTTTTTTGTTGAGTAAATTTTATACACTATTTTGAGTCTTTTTAGTTAAGTATTTTCCTTTTTTCGTTTGTGTTTAGTATAGTATTAGGTTTTTTTCCTGTCTTTTGAGTCACAACGATCATAAAGGAGAGAATACTACTTTTGAGGATGAAATTGAATAATAAAAGGGCCAAGAAATGAAGCCTAAGAAGTCCCGAGAAGAATAGAACAAATCAGGCGAAATCGGGTAAGAAAAGCAGGCAGGGCTGCAGCGCAACGCTTGGAAGGGCCGTGGCACTTACTGGGTCGAGGCCAAGTGAATTAGAGCCGGGGCGAGAAAATTTCAGAGAGTCGAAAATATTTCCATCGTCGAAGGCACCACGGCGCCGACATGTTAGCGATATTTCGAATGCTCACGCAAGCGTACACATCGTTCACAAGTAATATAGTTTGTAAGACCGGATACATCCACAGAGACTGGTTTCTAAGTACCGTTCATCTATTTTATGTTATCTATTTGGCAATCGATATTTGATTGGTGGTTTTATTTAACTACTACAATAATTGCAAGATTTAACCCAATAAAGTTGTAATCAGTTATGAATGAATTAAGGCTTCCAAAATCTTCGACTATCCACTTTATTCACTCCTTAATGCGACTAGAATAATTCTTCTTCTTCGTTAAGATAGCAGTTAACTAGACTGTCTTATATTCTAGTTAGAACATATAATCACTCAACCTCAGTGCAGAACCCTTCTATATTTCTATGATAGGATTTACCACATAGGAGGATTAAGAACAATAACCTATAATGCTACACAAGTATCGGGGTACTTTCGTCCGCGATTTTAACCTATGTCTAGTCAATTACAACATATCCAAATCTCTTCTTTAAAATTTTGATTCGAAATCATATAGGTTATGATAATTAGTGATCAATTAATTATCAAATATTCATACCAAATATTGACTAAATCTTAATCAAGTAAAGAAGAAATCAAACTACTGCATTAATTCATGAATAAAAGTTTCAAGCGATTCATAAGGAAGCCTTAATAGAGTGTTTAGCTCCTAGCCACAGTCACGATAAAAACTAACACAATATTCATACATAAATTGAATTAAAAACGAAAGAAAGCAAATTACGTAGAACAAAGTCTCCAATTATAGCTCCAAATCCGCCTTGTGTTGTGTTGTGTTGTGTTGTCGAATGACCAACCTCGCCCATAGCATTAATCCCTAGGGCTTAAATATCTTCTAATTTTCGTGTCCTATGGACCAATCTGCCCTTAGACAATTTGCTTTCGGAACTAAAATTTCCCGTGTCGACATCGCGGTTCTGCATACCGGCACCGCGGTGCCGAAACTCATGTAGTTTCTCAGCACAAATGGCACCGCGGTACTGTCTGATGGCACCGCGGTGCTGAAAGTCCTGTGACTCCTCGGTAAATATGGCACCACTTCTGCATAGTGGCACCGCGGTGCTTCCTTCTTTCGCTCTGAGTTGCCAACTTTCGTCCTTTTCACCTCGGGAGCACATTTTCTGCCCATTTCTCGTTCTTTTTTCCATTTTTTCTTTTTGCACCGATGTGACTCAAAAGAAAGAAAAACAAACCTACTACTATACTAAACACAATAAAAATGAGTAAAATACCAACTAAACATGACTCAAAAGGCGTATACAAAATACGCCTAACAAACACCCCCAAACTTAACCTTTGCTCGCCCTCGAGCAAAGATCAAAACAAAAACAAAGACACAAAAATAAAAGACTCAATGACTCAAATCAAGCAGCTACACAAATACTTAGAAACACATGAACATCAGTTGATAATATGCAGGAACATATATAGCATGAATTCAGCAATCTAGAATTTCAAGTCAGGTATTTCACAAATTCATTTCAATCACAAGTAATAGAAGCATGAATACCTAACCTATGCATGTCAATTTCATTTAGTCTACGGGCCTGTGTACTTGCTATTCTCCACTAATAATAGGCATACATACTAATGATCCTCAGGACTTTTCAGGGTTGTAATATAGGATTAGGCATGAGTAGGTAAAAATTAGCATTTAGGCTCAAATTATGTACCATAAGCGTTGTTCTCATTCAACCATTTGGTCCTTCTTCTTGGTATTCTTTTTCAGTTCATACCTATCGTTCCCCTTTTCTCTTTTTGAGAGCATGAAACACATTCACATAGGCACCTCCAAACTTAAGCTTTAGCATATTTTTTTTATTGAGGTGCATCAATTTTTCACTCTCTTTTGTATTTCTTTTTCACACTTCTTCATCCCAATTTTTTTCAATTACTGCTTATGACACACAAGGGAATCATATAAATAACTTATTTTAGGCTCAAAGGGGCTGACTAGAGATACAATTTATTGCAAAGTAAGTAATAAATGGTAAGAAGGACTAACAAAAAAATGTCTGAATCATCTCCATAACATGTACATCTTAACTATTTCGCCTCAAATAACAAGCAAGCAGACTTCACAAATATTTTTCAATTGACAACACATAGGCTAAGCATCAAATATTCCAAATAATCAGATTTTTATGAATTATTGACATATCTAACTTAAGCACACAAATTTTAGCTTCTCATTCCATTACATTATCTCACTTAGTTCACTAGGCATTCCAAATAAGCACAACATGCATGATATATAAAAAATGTTGACTCACATAAAACACAAAAACAACAAAAGACTCACAAAAATAAAATAAAATGAAATTCCCCCCCCCCCCCCAAACATAAACTACACATTGTCTCAAATGTATAAAAGACTCAAAAATTAAAATGGGACGACTTACAGACATACATCGGCTCAAAATGGTGGTGGTGGCGGCGGATACTGCATTGTGACGGTATCTGTGGGAGGCGATTTGGCGATTCAGGGCCTTTTTTTCGGAAATCGCTATCAGCACCGCGGTTCTGCATAGTGGCACCGCGAAGCCGATATTCCTGCGACCTCTCTGATTTTCTGGCACCGCGGTGCTGAAACTCTTAATTCTGTGTTTTCCTGCGTTTTTCCCTGCTTCATGTCTCATTCCTTCACCTGGCATCACAATACAACAAAAGTACCAAAATGAGACTGTTCTATTAAATCAATTGCATAATTTAAAAATTGGGTTGTCTCCCAAGTAGCGCTATTTTTTAACGTCTTGTAGCCGGACACATGTTACTCATTAAATCATTGAGGTATTTTAACCCCACGACCTATCCATTTCAAAATCCTCCTCCTCTTTCTCGCTCTGTTTTTCTTTTTCACAGGAGGGGGTTTAGTAAGACTTACCTGTTCGACGACTTAAATGTCATTCATTTTTGTTTCAGCATTCTTGCTGATCTGTGGGTTCACCGCTGTATGAATGATCTCCCTAGCTTTGGCCTGTGCTTGCTGAACAGCTGCGTCAGCTGTGCTGACTGCAAAATACTTGTTGATGGCACATGATTCAATGGTGGAATTGAACACTTTGAACACCATCTCTTCCTCCTGAACCCTTAGTCTCAGTTCTCCCTTTTCTACATCAATCGGGACTCTCCCAGTTGCAAGGAATGGTCTCCCCAAATAGTACAGGGCAAGGTGAAGCTCCCTGGATCCTTCAGCTTATGAGACAATTTCTTTTGCAGGATGGCACTGCACTCCTCTGTCAAAGAAACTGTCTCATAATCCGCTAGCCTTCTTTTTTCCCAAGTATCTCCTTCATGAATTTAAAGTATGCTGGCATCTGTTGTAGTGCTTCAATGAAGGAGATATTTATGTGAAGCTTCTTAAACACCTCCAAAAACTTGGTGAACTGCTTGTCAATTGCCTTCTTTTGTAACCTATGAGGGTAAGGGATTCTATCAATGTACTCCCTCAAAGGTGTTCGTGGAGCTGTCTCAACTGTAGGGCGGTCCCCAGTGACCCTCTCATTCTCCACCTCATCTGCTTTCTCACACTCCTTCTCACTTACCTCTGGGCCGGGAGCAACACGCTCCAACCGCTTCCACTCTCAACAACACCGCTGACACCGCTTCTCAGGATTTACCTCTATATTACTTGGGAGAGTGCCCTACGGCCTGTTGGTTGTCATGTTTGTCAGTTGTCCAACCTGCGTTTCCAGCTTCCTGAGAGCGGGCATGGTTTCAGATATGAACCGATTTCGCGACCGCGAGTGTCAAGAATGCAGCCTTCGCTCATCAAAGCCTCGCTGTGTAGGTGGTCTAATCTGCTGGGATGAAGTGGCCTGATTTTGCACCTGTTGGTTCTGGTAACCACCTTGATATGGTTGTTGCTGAGGCTGATCATTGTTGACACCCAATTTTGACTCTCTCGCCCAAACATTAACTATAAAATTACACTAATTTTTTAAAATAATTTTTAATAATAAAATGCAACAATAAAACATTAATCCAGGCACAAATAAACAATTTAATAATGACACCGCATCTTACGTAGAATATTAAGCACTTTGGGTCTCACGCCCACATTTATCAATTTTAAGCCCTATTTTATTTCCATTAATTCTTAATAATTTTAATAATAATAAATACGTAAATAAATAAATAATTTAGCAATGACGTCGTGTCAAATAGCATAGTCGCATTTATTAGTACGCAAAACAATTTCATAATTATTATAATAATTTAAACACAAGCTAAAATTAATAAAGCACCTAAAGTCATATTAAGATAATTTAATTTTAACTTAAATAATGATAAATAATGCACAATAAATAAGATTTTAAATAATAGCGTCGCATTTATAAAAGTATTAAGCAATCCTTAAATATCATATCTGCATTTAGCATTTAAATAATTTAATAATAATCTAAACCCCATTCAATTTTAATTTAACATCGCAAAATACGCATGATAAATAAGATTTTAATAACGGCATCACATTATAAAATATTAAGCACTAATTAAATAGCACGACCGCATTTATTATTGTAATAATAAAAATCCAAGCTAAAACTAATAAAACACCTAGGGTTGTATTTAAATAATTTAATTTACCACTAATTAAATAATACACCTAAAACTAATAATACACTACCCAAATTAAATACCTAGTACTAAGCCCAATTTCCGCAGCCCAACTACCCAAACCCGCGGCCCATACCCCAGATCCATTTAGCTCTCCCTTCAGCTCATTTTTTGTTTCATCCCCTCCCACTAATAAACCTAAAAAATGAAAATCCCCCTAACCTAAACCTAAGAAACTTCAAGCCGCCGCAACCCCATCGCCCAAATCTCCCCAAAATATTTACTTACCTTAACTAAATCTTACCAAATCGAAATCCTTACCTCAAATTAGCACTAAATCGCGCTAAAAAGATACAAAATCAGCCCAAAATCATAATAAAAGCCTACTAATTTTAGAACACAGAAGGAACTATAAAGAGGAATTTCTACACAGGCATTGGGCAGCAGGGAACCTCGGGAAGAATCCTTAAGTATCCAAAATAGGGGCAGAAAACCGAGGAGAAAACCAGTAAAAAAAACGATAAGAACAGGCATCCAAAAATTGGGAAAAGATCGAAAATTCAGTAGTAGAGCAGTAAGCACCCATAGTGAATCAGTCTAAAAAAAAAATCAAGAAATCAGCCTAAGAATCAATTCTTTGAAGTTAGAAGCAACACAACCTTTCATCGCCTCCAATCGCATCGCCATACACCCAGAGTGAATCGACGACTTGATACGCTGCCTCGGTTTGCTGCCCGGAGAAGGTAAATCCGAATTCCTCTCAGTTCATTTTGTATTTTTCTGTATGTTCGGGTGTCAAATATGTGTTATCTCATTCATACTGCTGTGTCTGTAGGATACATCTTCTTCGCTTGTTTTACTATATATTTTTGTTTGTTTGCGTTAATTATGTGAAGTGCTACAATTATCAAATTTGAAATCTGGATCTATATGATTTATTGGGTAATATAGATTGATTCGGGATATCTTTAATGTGGGATGTTAGTTCCGTTGTCGATTGTGGAATGCTTAATTTCGAGTGTAGTAGATTATATTAACTTGAGTTAGTAATATTCAGATTTGTGTATTCTGGTTCGGCAATATATAATTTCGCACTACTACTCTTATGATTTAATACGGATGGCTTATCAGACAATCCATGTAAATATGGTGTCTTTTAACTATTTTCTGGACTACACCATCATAAGAATTGAATGTCTGTTTTCATTCCATGTTGGGCTCAAGTGTTAAATACTTAGAACTCTAATGAATATGAAGTAAACAGTGGAGATAGGTGCATGTTTATGTTATTTTGGGCCGCTGTATGATCTTGCTTAGCTTGGAGATTAAAGTATCCTTGTTCTTTTGTTAAAATCCTACTCCTAGTTAATTATGTGTGAGATATT
This sequence comes from Przewalskia tangutica, assembly GCA_029844215.1. Lineage (NCBI taxonomy): Eukaryota > Viridiplantae > Streptophyta > Magnoliopsida > Solanales > Solanaceae > Przewalskia > Przewalskia tangutica. The sequence continues at coordinate 19,346,635 of CM056719.1, forward strand.
TGATAGACATAACATCGAGATTATTAAATTAGAACTTGTTTTGGTATACCCTTCTGCATGTGATTGGGCTTGCACCGCATTCAGTTTGTCCCGGGCAGATCTGGCCTTAATAAAGGTCATTTTGGGGCCTGTTGATTACCGAAATAAAGTGATTTTCTATGTTTAAATTTTATGCCGATGTTGTCTATTATTTGATAATATACTAATCCTTTTCGGTTTTCTTATTTTCTTACATGAAATGCATCAGAGCAAAAATGAAGAGTCTCATGGCGAGACTCATCATGAATTACTTCAAATGGGACCCGCATCCACATTCATCCGCATTCCTGCTTCAGAAATTCCTAAAACAAAAATAGGACAAGATGACGTCGCCATCCATCTCAACTCCTCTTACTCTTTAAATCTCATTGCCTCATTTTATGTCTTTATTTGTTTATATGCAATTTTATTATCTAACTTTGTAATTAATAGGAGAGTTAGTTCAATTAGTCTTTGAACATATAAGGTGGGAATGTGATTTAGAATTAAATGCACTTCTAATTATTTATCTTAGGCTTGTCATTCATGTCTAATCTTTTGCCTAACCGTTAAAATTACATATCTAAACATGAAACTAATGCATCACTTCTTTAATTTCGCAGATAAATGCATATCCTTAGTCAAATCAATCGACTTTGCGCATATTCATTTTATAAACAATATAAATGCATACTTTCAACTTTATATATATTTTACAATGCACTTATCCAAAATTAGCTTTACATGTATTTTTATAAAGCAAGTACATATATTTAGTCCATAAATCAACTTTGCATCGTTTACATTATAAATAATATAAACGCACACTTTAAAACTTTACATATATTTTTATAGCATTAGTCTTATAAACTTTTATCAATATGCCCCCTTTTATAAAATACTTTGAAACATCTTTTATATTTTCAAAACACGCATTTTCCTTAGCATAAATAATTAACCTAGGTTTGAACGGACAACCGTAAGTTAGCGGATCTTAGAGGGTGCCTAATCCCTTCCCTCTAGATTAATAAAGAACCCTTATCCAGAATCTCATATTAGTTTTGCAGACCATAATAATGGAGTTAGTGTTGACTTTAACCTAGTCGACATTTAGGTGTCCTAATTCACCCAAACTAATTAGGTGGCGACACCGCGAACCCTTTAGCACTTAGCACCCCTTACTTAACACCGTAGCACTACTTTTAGCACTTTTAACCCCTTTTTAGCATTTTATTTTATTTTCTAACATTTTTATAAAGCAGGATTCGCTAAAGAATAATGTCGCGGTCGAAAAAGGGCGTGACAATCATTCCACCACAAAAAGTTAGGGTGATTTCTCCACCATGGGTTGTATGTGTTGGAATTATAAGACCTCTGAAAGTTCCAACCGCCTGTACCTGTTCCATTGACACATTATTAGGGTCCACCGCTGTGCATCTATCAAAGGAATGCGGTCCACCACAAATCTCGCAATTTATCGCATCCGGATCGCATTCACGCATGGTGTTCTCGCAGCTTGCTTCGCCGGCGGCCACTTGTGCATTCAAGGCAGTGATGACATCTATTTCATGTATGCCCATAGTATTCCTGCTATTCACTGACCTGTCATCTGCCCCTTGATGATTGTTGGCAGCCATGTCTTCTAGTAAGTCATGTGCCTCATTGACACTCTTTCTCATGAACGCTCCACCTGCTTCAGCATCAATGATGGTACGAGTAGTACCACTCAATCCATTATAAAAAATGTGGACCAGCATCCACTTCTCTATGCCATGATGTGGGCACTTTCTTTGCAAATCCTTGAATCGCTCTCATGCATCATAGAGCGACTCACCATCCACCTGATAGTAATTGTTCAGTTCTCCCCTTAACTTTGAAGGAGGGAAGAACTTTGCTAGAAACTTTTGGGTCAGGTCCTGCCAGGTAATGACGGAGTTGGCAGGCAGTGAGTTCAACAATCTTTTGGCTCTATCCCTCAGTGAGAACGGGAATAGCCTTAGCCTAATGGCATCGGCAGTAACACCATTTTATTTGAAAGTGGCACACAGCTCCAGAAAGTTTGCAATGTGCATGTGGGGATCTTCAGATGGCAGTCCCCCAAATTATTCTGTGTTCTGGACCATGCTCAGCATGGCTGGCTTGATCTTAAAGTTGTTGGCCCCTATAGCTGGGAGCCTGATGCAAGTCTGTGCACCTGTGACCGTGGGAAGAATATAGTCCCCCAAACTTCTCTCTGATGGGACCTGTATTGGCTCCCCTGCATTCTCAGGAACCTCATTATCCGCCCCATTCTGATTTGGTTCGTTGTTCATGGTCACTGACTCAGATATCCTTTTGTTGCGCCTGTTTTGTTTGTAGGTTTTCTCAATTTCAGGATTTAAGAGAACAAGTGTATCTTCTCTTCTTCTTCTTCGCATACACTAGATTCCTGAAACAAATCAAAATCAACAAACAAATTAAGGCACACGGTTATGACAGTAAAAATTAAAATAAAAAAATAAAGTCAAAGTAGAAATAAAAACAAATGATTCGATATTAGATGTACGCCAGTCTCCGGCAACGACGCCAAAAACTTGTTAGCGATATTTCGAATGCTCACGCAAGCGTACGCATCGTTCACAAGTAATATAGTCTGTAAGACCGAATATCGTCCACATAGACTGGTTTCTAACTACCGTTCATCTATTTTATGTTATCTATTTGACAATCGATATTTGGTTGAAGTTTTTATTTAACTACTACAATAATTGCAAGATTTAAACCAATAAAGTTGTAATCAGTTATGAATGAATTAGGGCTTCCAAAATCCTCAACTATCCACTTTATTCACTCCTTAATGCGACTAGAATGATTCTTCTTCTTCGTTAAGATAGCGGTTAACTAGAATGTCTTATATTCTAGTTAGGACATATAATCATTCAACCCAGTGCAGAATCCTTCTATATTTCTACGATAGGATTTACCACATAGGAGGATTAAAAACATTAACCTAAAATGCTACACAAGTATCGGGGTACTTTCGTCTGCGATTTTAACCTATGTCTAGTCAATTACAGCATATTCAAATCTCTCCTTTCGGCTTTTGATTCGAAATAATATAGGTTATGATAATTAGTGATCGATTAATTATCAAACATTCATACAAATATTGACTAAATCTTAATCAAGTGAAGAAGAAATCAAACTACTGCATTAATTCATGAATAAAAGTTTCAAGTGATTCATAAGGAAAGCCCTAATAGAGTTGTCACGACCCGACCAAGGCGCGACTAGTACCTCACCGGTACCTGTCGAGTATACATCGAGAATAGCAATGAACATACATAACACATAACTTATAAAAAAGGTAACATCACTGGCCAACCGATAAGACTGCCTTCCATAAAAACATACTAATCAAAAGTATAGCAGTACAACTTGTTCTTACAGCCCAACACATATGTGACCACAAACCTCTAAGTATAACAACTGTGGCGGGACAGGGCCCCGCCATACCCCTGAATGTACACAATACCTATACCATCAGGGAGTAACCGTACCAACAAAACAAGCTTCCGGAGGGATGGAGCTTCTGACACTGCAATGTGATCCTAAGAACGAGGATCCACACCGCTACCCTTACCGCGGCAGATTTAACGCAGCCCCAGGAAGGGGTCAAGACACAATATGTACCAAGTATGTAAAGTGGAAAATACTGTAATAATGATATCATAAGTCTAAAAGTAAGTTGGAGTCATGGAAGACAATCAAAATACCTTTTACTGTGCCTTACTAACAATGAGAGTGACAAGTATATATATATAATACTGCATAAAATAGGGGCCTCATGATCAAAACAGGGTACCTCGCCTGTAGCATCAATAAGCACCCCTACTCCTGAGACTATTTCACCGTGACAGTCCCGTGGACCCGCACAGGTACTCGCATAGGTCAGACTACCGCATGAGACTATTTCACCCGCATAAGCCCATAAGGACTCGCATGAGGTATTCCTCGCATCGTGGGTAGCAAATCCATAGAACAGGTGGTATAATGATCTTGGAGACTTACCCCTCAGATATACTCTTACCCTGAAGCAGATGGTATAACGATCTTGGGGACTTACCCCTCAGATATACTCTTACACTGAAGCAGATGGTATAACGATCTTGGGGATTTACCCCTCAGATATACTCTTACACTGGAGGAGGTGGTATGACGATCTTGGGGCTTGCCCCTCATTCATACTCTTACCCTGGAGAAGGTGGTATAACGATCTTGGGGCTTGCCCCTCAGATAGACTCTTACCCTAGCTCAAACTGTCATCGTATCATAATCATAAATAAGTTAAGAAAACTTACAACTTCTTATTAGCCTTGGTCATATACCCTCTCATTTTAGTTTACTTAAGGCACTTAATCATATCTTTAATAAAAGGAAACCGGGAATTTAACCCAAGTACTACATACTTCAACTCTTTTAAAAGTGACTCTTTTCGTACATAAAACCTTTGGGCAATTGATGCCTTAAAATCAATTTGCCTTTTCATATACTTATCTTACTTAGAGTAAATCTTTTCTCATTAACCTTTTATAAAGCTAATAAACCAACTCCCCATAAAGTTATTATATTAACCCTATACTTTAGTAAAATCATACTTTTTCCCTAACCAAGGGACTTAAACTTCTTAAAAACGAAACAAGTCTTTATATACTTAAAACAAGTAAGAATACCAAATCTTGTACGTCTACCGTACTACATAGATACAACTACTCATGCTCAAGAGATAGGAAAGCTTCACATACCTCTTCCGTCCACTTGCTAAGTCCAAACTACCGCAAGTAATATGTCAACCTATAACAACCATGATACGTTTATTAACCTCTAATTTCAATGTAGAAATAATCTAAGTTCAAAGCCCCTAAATTCTATGGAAAATTGGGCAGCATTTCCTTTGTTTCTACATACTTTGCCACATTTCTCAAGGCCGAATTCAACATCCAAATGCCACACTTAAGGCTCAACAATCCAAACATATCACACACCTAAACTTGGGTGTGTAAAATTCTGCCCCAAAAGGTACAACAATTCACTTAACAATTCTAAGGTAGTTTTTAGGCTACAACATGCTCATAATATCTTCTTAACCAATTCCTTCACATTCAAACCATATTTCTTACATGCAATGACTCTAAGTGCATTATTTACTACTACAAATCTCTTCTTCTTCACATGCAACATTAATACTAGCTACAAGAGAAGAAATGTTACCTTTGGAGCTTTAGCCAAAACTATTCCAACAACTTTGCTAGCCTCCTTTCCAAGAACACCACCACAATGATTCCTACAAGCTAGCCACAAGCTTCCTTCTTGTCCTTAACTTTTCAGATTTTTCCTTAGGCTTGAATTCCTCTTGGAATTTTAGAGAGAAGTGAGAGCTAAGCTTAGAGAGAGAGAGAGAGAGAGAGATTTGAAAGATGAAGACTTGGTCAATATAAGGCATGCAAGAAATCAGATGGGGGAGGGGGGGGGGGGACACTGGTCACCCTTCCATGGCCTTTTTAAAAGAGAAATCTAATTTTTCTAAGTTTTTCCGCCATCCGCCTCGCGCGGCGCGGCGCGCCTGAAACCTCAAACTCTCGGACTTTCGAACTTCGCGCGCCGCTGCCTCAGCTGGCGCTGCAACTTCAGCGACCAAAATATCCGCGCGCTGCCTCGCATCCGGCGTCGCGCCTCGTTTCTTCTCGCTCAAACGCATTTCTGCCCGTCTGCGCTCTGAACTTGTAACTCCCATAACTTTCTACTCCGACGTCATATCGACGAACGGTTGGTTGCGTTGGAATCTAGACTCAACGAACTACGCCATAGGACTTTGAAATACTTAGGAACTCTCAATGTACCTGGGCATAACCCGCCTCAAAGTTGACTAAAACCCTACCGGAATAATCCGTCAACCTATCCTTTGAAAATTTTAAGTCTTACATGCTTTCGTACGCTCTCATACGTAGGGTCAGAACTACGGGGTATAACATTCTCCACCCTTTAGAAACATTCGTCCCGAATTTTCCTTCTAGACTTACTCAAATCACAGTATCGACATAGACCTCTTAACTATTCTTTTGCAAATAAAGAAGCTCCACGAGCCACAACATTACTCAAGCATAATTGCTAAATCCAAACTAACAAGCAGGAAAGTGGGTTACCTGGAGGTGTAGGGAATAAGTGAGGATACTTCTTCATCATGTCATCCTCTGCTTCCCACGTCATTTCTTCCCTATTCTCGTTCCGCCATAAGACTTTGACGGACGCCACGTCCTTCGTCCGAAGTCGCCTAACATGACGATCGAGTATCGCTATGGGACTCTCCTCATACGATAACTCCTCTGTTACCTGGACATCATGAATCGGGTGCACTCTAGATGGATCTCCAACACATTTCCGTAACATGGATACATGAAAAACTGGGTGCACCGCCTCCAAATCGGACGACAGATCTAACTCATAGGAAACCTTGCCTACTTTGCGGACAATCTGATAAGGCCCAATGTACCTTGGGCTGAGTTTCCCTTTCTTCCCAAACCTCATCACGCCCTTCATGGGCGATACCTTTAAGAAAACCCAATCATCTATCTCAAACTCCAAGTGTCGACGCCGATGATCAGCATACGACTTCTGTCGACTCTGAGCTGCCAACAACCGCTCCTGGATAAGCTTCACCTTATCCACTGCCTGCTAAACCAAGTCTGGCCCGACTAACTGTACTTCTCCCACATCGAACCAACCTATCGGTGACTTGCACTTCCTCCCATATAAGGCCTCATAAGGCGCCATCTGAATACTAGAGTGGTAGCTGTTGTTATAAGAAAACTCCACAAGAGGTAAATGATCCTCCCAGCTACCCCTGAAATCAATAACATAAGCCCGCGGCATATCCTCAAGTGTCTGGATAGTGCGCTCGGCTTGTCCGTCGGTCTGAGGATGAAACGTCGTACTGAGACTCACCTGGGTCCCTAATCCCTTCTGGAAAGACCTCCAGAAATTAGCCGTGAACTGGGCTCCTCTGTCTGAAATAATCGATACAGGCACTCCGTGCAGTCTCACAATCTCCCTGATATACAGTCTAGCATAATCCTCGGCCGAAAAAGTCGCCCCGATCGAAGAAATGGGCGCTTTCGCCACCGTCGACGATAACCCAAATGGAATCATGCTTCCTCTGAGTGGAAGGTAACCCTGTAATAAAATCCATATTTACCACCTCCCACTTCCAAGTCGGAATATCAATAGCTTGCAATGACCCACCGGCTTCGTGCTCAACTTGACTGCCGACACCGCATTGTGCCACGATCTCCGCAACGTTCCTCTTCAGGCCATCCCACCAATACACACATCTGAGGTCATGATAAATCTTAGTCGACCCCGGATGAATAGAATAACGAGCACCGCAGGCCTCCTCCGACCATCGACGGTCTCGCTACATCGGAACACACAATCGCTCCTCAAATCTTAGCACCCCATCGCGCTACCTCAAATAGACTCTTCTCCTTCGGAGAGCCGCATCTCATCGCATCAAAATCGGATCCTCATACTGTCGCCTCTTCACCTCCTCGACGATGGAAGACTCGGCAACCTCTCGAACTCGAATTCCGTCACTATCAGAATCAACCAAATGAACCCCAAGGCTCGCTAGCTGATGTAACTCTCGGACCATATCCCTTTTCTCGGTCAGACATCGCATGGACTACCCATCGACCGCGACTGGCGGCATCTGCAACTACATCGCCTTCCCGGATGGTATAGAATATCAACATCGTAATCCTTAAGTAGCTCCAACCACCGCTCGCCGCAAGTTCACTCCTCCTGGTGAAGATATACCGAGACTTGTGGTCTGTGTAAATGTCCACATGAACTCCATATAAATAATGTCTCCAGATCTTCAAGGAATGAATCACAGCTGCCAACTCCAAGTCATGTGTGATAGTTCTTCTCATGCTTCCTAAGCTGTCGAGATGCGTAAGCTATAACTCTGCCGTGCTGCATCAGCACGCACCCAAGCCCGACACCTGACGCGTCACAATAAACCACATATCCATCTAAACCCTCTGGAAGAGTAAGAACTGGGGCGGTTGTCAATTTCTCCTTTAGCAACTGGAAACTTTCCTCACAAGTACCCGTCCACCGGAACATAGCTTCCTTCTGAGTCAGCTTAGTCAAAGGTGCTGAAATAGAAGCAAACCTCTCCACAAACCTCCGATAGTAACATGCAAGGCCCAAAAGCGCGCACTCTCCGCTGTGTAGCTGGTGCAGGCCAAGTCTTGACTGCCTCAATCTTCGCTGTATCAACCCGAATACCATCGGCCCCGATAACATGCCCTAAGAAAGCCACTGAAGCTAACCAAAACTCGCATTTCGAGAACTTGGCATACAACTGCCAGTCTCGGAGGACTCCCAATACCGTCCTCAAATGCTCTGTATGATCCTGCTCTGTGCGCGAATACACCAAGATATCATCAATGAAATCTATGACGAACATATCCAAGAATGGCCTGAACACCCTATTCATCAAATCCGTAAACACTGCTGGGGCGTTGGTCAACCCGAAAGACATCACCCTGAACTCATAGTGCTCATACCGGGTCCTGAATGCAGTCTTTGGGATATCAATCTCTCTAACTCGCACCTGATGATAACTAGACCGCAAGTCTATCTTGGAAAAACACCTTGCACCCTGCAACTGGTCAAACAAATCGTCAATCCTGGGGAGGGGATATCTGTTCTTGATAGTTACCTTGTTCAGCTGCCTGTAATCAATACACATGCGCAGCGTCCCATCCTTCTTCTTTACAAATAACACTGGCGCTCCCCAAGGAGAAACACTTGGCCTAATAAAGCCCTTCTCCAGCAAGTCCTTCAGCTGGTCCTTCAATTCCTTCAATTCGGCAGGTGCCATCCTGTATGGCGGAATAGATATCGGTCGAGTATCTGGCGCCAAATCAATGCAAAACTCAATCTCCCTCTCCGGAGGGATACCCGGAAGCTCGTCTGGGAATACGTCTGGAAACTCTCTAACGACCGGAACTGACTGAAGGTCTGGTATCTCAGCCTCAGTATCGAATACCCGAACCATATGGTAGATATACCCTTTCCGCACCATCTTCCTAGCCTTGAGGTAAGAAATAAACCTACCCCTCGGCGATGCAGTATTCCCCTTCCACTCGATAACCGGCTCACCAGGAAACTGGAACCGAACTAATCTCTCTCTACAGTCTACATTGGCATAGCAAGACGCTAGCCAATCCATACCCATAATCACATCAAAGTCCGTCATATCCAACTCTATCAAGTCGGCTAAAGTCCGACGACTGTCTATAGTCACTGGGCAAGCTCTATATATACGCTCGACTACCACCGAATCGCCTACTGGCGTAGCCACCTCAAAAGGTCTTATGGACTCGGGCTCTATCCCTATTCTACTGGCAATATGAGGAGATATATAGGACAAGGTAGAACCTGGATCTATCAAAGCATATACACCACAACAAGAAACCAATAATGTACCTGTGACGACATCTGGTGACGCCTCCTGGTCCTGACGGCTGGACATAGCATAAATGCGGTTCTGAGGACCGCTAGAACTGGGACCCCTACCACGACCTCTGCCGCGGCCTGCTGGCCCGTAAGTACCCTGCCCTCCGGGGCGTCTGACCATCGAAGACGAAGATCCAAAGAATGCACTTCGCCTGAACCAACCATAACGCCGCTCCGCCTGGGCGACGACAATCGCTTCGGATGGCCTGCCGCCACAAGAGTAACACGCCTCAACCCATACGGCACTCGCCGGATGAGACCTACCGCATCGAACGCAACGAGATGTGGGTGGTCTCGATTGGTGACGGCCGCCTCGAAACTGAAGTCCCGGAGCCCCGACCGCTTCCGAATAACCCGGTGATCGGACTCCCGCCAAAAATCGGAAGGAGCACTCTGTCCGGGCCGAATGTGGACCTAGTTCGAGGCCGCCTTCTCGAAACCGCCCTGAGACCTCTGCCCCGCCTTGGGCTGCCTAAATGTTATACCCGTATTTCCGGAGTATATACGTAAGGACGACGCATTTACAATTTGAGACTTAAAGTTTGGCTAGTTTCAAATTTTGTGCACAACCCCATATAGAATCGCTTTTTTGAAACGTTTTACGAACTTGCGAAGGAAAATTCCGGCTATGTCGTTTTGTATTTTTATGCGGATTTTTCCGAGCGACGAACATTTTTGGGCCAACGAGACTTGTCACCCTGCCGGGCGATGTGGATGGCCGGTTGGGTCACTTTGGGCCAATTGGCTCCTTGTTTTGGCCTTGTTTTGTGGCTTGTTTGGTGCCTTGTTTTGTGCCATGTTTGGTGGAGTAGGGATAGGGTGCACTTGGCTTGATCAAGTCCTTACACTTTCCTTGCACATGGCTTGATCTTGGCCATCGGTTGGCTTTTGGTTTTCCTACAAATACCCCTAAGCTTCAAGACTTCATCATCCAAAATCTTCCAAGTCTTGAGTCCTCTCCCTCCCCTCTTGAGTTGTTCTCGTCCCAAGCCTTCCCCTCCCCTGAGTGGCCTGTGGCCGCAGGTTCCTCCTCCTGGTGTGGGCCGAGAGGTACCCCCTTGGGAGAAAGTTGTCTTCCAAGTATTGTTATAATGCCCAAAATACCTTAGCCTTTACCTTGTTGTATTCCAAAAGTTACCTCTATACGTAGAGCCCGGAAATACTACCTTTTGTCCTTTTAGTCTCAAACCGAAACCCTAAGTAAATCTTCATAGCGAGTTGGAGTATTTAAGTAGAAGTTGGTTAGAACTTCTAAGGGTTGTTTGGAGCGGATTGGAGCGCACGGAGTAGGAGCTAAACCTTGCTCAGGATCGACATTATTACTTGGATAATTTTGGGCTTATCGAGGTAAATATTCTTGTCCCCTTATTGTAATTGGAAATTACATGTTGTAGGATTATATAGTTGAAGTATACTATATATAGAACTGAACATAGCTTTGCGGCAATGTCTTTTGACTTAAGCCTGAATATAAAGAAGAATCGAATCATATTACATAGGGTTGTATGTGATGAGACTTGTGGTATTATCAGATAGTAGAATTGTATACGTCCGGTTGACGTATAACCCCTGGTTGGCTTGGTAGCCTCGATAGAGAGGAGATTTACGCCGCTGCGGGGAGGTGCCAATTTTCCGTAGAATATGGAACCGTGCGGTTAGAAGTTAATAGACGTTTGTGGCCTTATAGGAAGATCGCGAGTAGCGTATTCTACTTGAAGAGTGGAAACGGCTAGCCGGGTTACAGTACTGTGGAGCGTTTTGCTTATTGTCGATAATCGTCGCGAGGTATGTGAACCTCTTCCTATCCTTCTAGCATGATGCTTTGTAAACTATGTAGTACGGTGACGCATACGTGTTAAATGAGTTGGTTGGTTTAAAACATAGGGTGTTATAATAGCTTTATGGGAAGTTAGTTATAACGACTATATGTAGGTAAAAGATTGGTTTTTTGATTGTAGAAGTTAAGAGACTTGATCTTGAAAGATAAGAGACTTAACTTGTTTTACTTGGTTATTAACATTTTGTTAAATGTGTTGTGAAACCTCATTCGCGAGTAATGGGTACTTGGTTTTAAAAAGAATAATGTTTTACTGATTTCGGAAATGAGAATAAGTGTCGAACAAACCACAGCAGCGCTAATAAAGGAAAGTGTATTGACAAATAACAAATTGTTATTAAAACCAGTAGAAACCTCCATCTGCATAGAAGCTAAGATAAGACAAAATTGTATTACATTTCCTAGATCATGGTCAGTAACAAGATTGTTGTAAACAAGAATAAACGGCTCACGTACAAGACATATGTTACTCAATTGTTTTAAAAGAGATTAAGACTATGAGTTATGAAACCCTTTTAAAATGAGAAACTTGAGCATTTGAAATTAGGCAAACTTGAACGTTTGGAAAATAATGTTGTTACTTGATTTTACAAAAGGGAAGTATTTTGGTTTACCTAAAAATGTGAGTCACTCTATTTTTATACTACTGTATCGGGTGACCTTTATGAAAGGAATGGATCTCTTAAAAGGAATTTAACGTGACGTAGTACTTGTGGTTAAAACCCGGACTTTGATACGAAATGGAAGTACTTGAGTTGTGTGTAACTTGCCTATGCTTGTTGTTATGTAACTCACTTTGAGCTTGTTGTGATAGCCTTTGTTGTGCAAGTGTTGATATCGTGACTTCGGGAAGGAGTTGATCTTTTTATAAATGTCTAGAAGTATGGTAATTTGCTTAAGCTTGTTTGTGATAGCCCGTTGTGCGGTATATTGTTGTTGATGTCACATGGACATGTCTACACCGACGCAGACCGGGGCATGTGGCCACGCGGCAGGTTGATTACACGATATATTGTTATTGTGGTTACATGAACATGTCTACACCGGCGCACTCCGGGCGCGCTACGCGCGGGTTAATCACCCAAGATTATTGTTGATAATGTCACTGGACGCGTCTACACCGTCGCACTCCGGCATGTGGCCACGGGCATTGTTATTATTGTTGCATCACGGGCATGTCTACACCGGCGCGTAATTCCGGGCATGCGCCATGATGCGAACACGATTGATGTTGTGGGCGTGAGACCCATAGTTATATTTGAGTGATGACTGAGGCGTGAGTCCTCGACTTGACATGATCGCTTATGTTGTGAATCGTAGCTTTGTTATCATACATGTCTCTGCTTTTATATAGATCGTTATGATTTCATTTACGATTTTTACGCCACATACTTGGTACTGTTAGATCGACTCTTCGGGCCGCTGCGTTCATGCCGCAGTAGAGTACATCGGTAGTGGATCCCCGCCATAGGATCACGTCAACAGATTGGGAAGCTCCGTTCTCCGAGGCTTATCTTTTGTATGTTACCCGAGTTGTAGGTTCTTGTACATTCAGGGTATGACGGCCCCGTCCCGTCATGTTGTATAAAAACTCTTGAGGTCAGTAATCACTGTAAGCGTGGTTTGTAAAAGGATTAAACTGCTCGCTTTGAAAGAGTTGTTTATATATATTTTATTGGAAGGTAACCGCTTGGTTGGCCTTGCTTTATGATCATATATCTTGTTTCTTATTTAAGTTTTATATTCCTGGTTTTCTCTCGATGTTGTATCACCAGGTGCCCGGGTAGGCACGACCACGCCGGGTTCGGGTCGTGACAAAAGTGGTATCAGAGCAGTTAATCCTCGGAAAGTGTCTACAGACCGTGTCTAGTAGAGTCTTGATTATCGATGTGTTGTGCACCACATCTATAATCAGGAGGCTGCAGGACATTTAGGATTGGTTTCCATTCTTCTCATTCTGAGATCGTGCCTTAGAGCTGTGTTGTAAGTTGGACCCCTCTGACGTATCTCGTTTTTACCAGTTATGCCTCCGCGCAAGGCAACCAGAGCCCGGGAGGCAAGGCACGAGGAGCGCTAGTGAGATACAGAGGAGTACGAGGGCGCAGCCCGACAAGACTGAGGTCAGGCGCGTCGACGGCGAGTTTTGCGACGCCGCCACCCCAAAGAGTTTAGAACCGCAGCGATGGTCACGAGACCACAAGACTGAGCCTCCACCCCACACCGGAGCGGATGAGACGGGGTACAAGGAGATGGCGATTCTTTGCCGTGGTCGTGGCCAGATATGAGGATAGGTTGGATGCAGCGGTTCCAGTTCCAGTGGCACCAGTGGTTCACCCCCGAGCAGATAGTTTGAGGCTACGGACTTTACGAGTCAGAGCCCGCCAGAGTTTTATGGGTCGAGGCACGAGGATGATCCGCAGGAGTTCATCCCAGCGATTCTGGTCGCGAGAGTGATCAAGGCTTCGAGACCGAGTCGGTGGTCTTAGGTTCGCATCGGCCGCGTGATACCGCATGATCGGTTTGATTCGTGGGAGTTGTCCCGGGAGAACATGCACCTCCAAAGAAGATGGGACGAGTTCTCGAGGCATTTCACTCACTTCTTGCCTCCGCAGATGAGGAGGGCACGCCGACAGATTTATGATCTTTGAGACAAAGAGGCGTGCGGTCGAGTACAACGTGGAGTTTGACTCGTTGGCTCGGTATGTCCCCGCTTTAGTTACAACCATGGAGGATAGAGTGCACCGCTACGTCACCGGGCTAGATGATTGATTGAAATAGGCTTTTTCGAGTGTAGATCTTCAGCCGGGCATGGACATTGCCCGCACGCAGCTCACGACCGGGTGTGAGGCACGGAGAGGTCGACGGAATGACCAAGATCGCAGAAGAGGCCGAACAACAGTGGTCCTTTGGTGACTTTCGAGGCGGACCGCCTCGAAGATACTAGTTTTGTACCTCCGCCCGCAGCAGTGGTCTTCCACAACCTTCGTGAGCATCCAGAGTATTCGGAGCGGTCGTGGCTCCAAGCGGTTCGAGTTTCGAGGAAGTAAGGCGGTTGGCGGACGCGGTCACCCCTACCTCGGTGGTCGATGGTAGACCGCATTTCGGGAGGTCGCGCGCCAAGGAGCTTGTTACTTTGCGGCCAGCGGGCCATTTTGCGAAGAATCGTCCGACCAAGGGAAGCACGGATGTTACGACTCACCTTCAGATCGCCGTTCATCACCTTCACTACCGCGCACCGCAGGCGTGATCGTGATTAGAAAGCGGTAGAGACAGGTATATCCTTAACCCTCTAGAGTTTTTGTATGCTGTTGTGTTTAGTGTTATGTTCGGATAGCTTCGTGCAAAAATGTGATTCAGAAACGTGGTTAGTTGGAAGGGTAAGTATGGGGGCATGGTAAGTGTGAACCTTAGACTATGTCACGATTGAGACCTTAGAGGTAAGGTCGTCTTGAGTAAAAGATTTATTTCATGTTTGACCCTTATCAGAGTAAGTAGTACGTGGGAATTATTTATGTGATAAGTCCATGGGTAGTGTGAGATGGAAGTGGTAGCTTTCATGACTTGATTAGGTAAGATTGTTCCGCTTCGGCGAGCAAGTATCGCGCGATTGTGGTCGGGTTGATGGCGCTCGCGGGTCGACCCGCAGCCGGCCAGCGGGTCGTTCGGGTAGTCCCGCCGGTGGTAGGGTCACGAGGATGCTAGGCCCCGCTTTAGTTGACCATCGTATGAGTTCGTGGATATGTTCGACCGAGCGGTTCGTGAAGGCCGTGAATGGCCTTAAAGAATATTGAGGTTAGTAAGATGACCAAGTTTGGAGGTAGTGACTCCACAGTTTTGAGAACTGAAGCGATGACTGAAGTATGGCACGTCCTGAGTGACACTAGAACCTCAGGGATCGCATGCAGTTCGGTACCATTTGTTGGGTCGCCGGAGTGACACTAGAACCTCGCGGCAAAGTGACAAAAGTGGTATCGCACGGCGAGCAAGGAAGGAAGAGAACGTGTGTTATTTCGTGGCCAAGCCGCGGACGTTGGCAACTTGTTAGAGGAACTTTATCGTTATCCGATTTGAGAAGGAACATTCGGACGAATGTTTCTAAGAGGAGAATGTTATACCCCGTATTTCCGCAGTATATACGTGGGACGACGCACGACAATTTGAGACTTAAAGTTTGGCTAGTTTCGAAATTTTGTGCACAACCCCGATATAATCGTTTTTCACAAACGCTTTACGTAACTTGCGAAGGAAAATTCGGCTATGTCGCTTTGTATTTTGCGGATTTTTCCGAGCGACGAACATTTTTGGGCCAACGAGAGGGTGACACTTGTCACCTCGCCGTGGCGATGTGGACGGCGGTTGAGTCACGGTTTGGGGCCAATTGGCTCCTTGTTTTGGCCTTGTTTGTGGCTTGTTTGGTGCCTTATTTTGTGCCATGTTTGGTGGAGTAGGGATAGGGTGCACTTGGCTTGATCAAGGCCTTACACTTGCCTTGCACATGGCTTGATCTTCGCCATTGGTTGGCTTTTGGTTTTCCTATAAATACCCCTAAGCTGAAGACTTCATCATCCAAAATCTTCCAAGTCTCGAGTCCCTCTCCTCCCCTCTGAGTTGTTCTCGCCCTAAGCCTTCCTCCCCTTTGAGTGGCCTTGTGGCCGAGAGGTTCCCTCCTCCTGGTGTGGCCGAGAGGTACCCCTTGGTAGAAAGTTGTCTTCCAAGTATTGTTATAATGCCCAAAATACCTTAGCCTTTACCTTGTTGTATTCCAAAAGTTACCTCTATACGTAGAGTCTAAATACTACCTTTGTCCTTTTAGTCTCAAACCGAAACCCTAAGTAAATCTTCATAGCGAGTGGAGTATTTAAGTAGAAGTTGGTTAGAACTTCTAAGGGTTGTTTGGAGCGGATTGAGCGCACTGAGTGAGCTAAACCTTGCTCAGATCGACATTATAACTTGGATAATTTTGGGCTTATCGAGGTAAATATTCTTGTCCCCTTATTGTAATTGGAAATTACATGTTGTAGGATTATATAGTTGAAGTATACTATATATAGAATCAACATAGCTTTGCAATGTCTTTTGACTTAAGCCCAATATAAAGAAGAATCAATCATATTACATAGGGTTGTATGACAAGAGACTTGTGGTATTATCAGATAGTAGAATTGTATACGTCCGGTTGGACGTATAACCCCCCCCCCTGGTTGGCTTGGGAGCCGGCCTCGATAGAGGATGAGATTTACGCCATGGGGAGGTCGCCAATTTTCCGTAGAATATGGAACCGCGCGTTAGAAGTTAATAGACGCCGTGGCCTTATAGGTGGAAGATCGCGAGCAGCGTATTCTACTTGAAGAGTGGAAACGGCTAGCCGTTACGATCGTGGAGCGTTTTGCTTATTGTCGATAATCGTCGCGAGGTATGTGAACCTCTTCCTATCCTTCTAGCATGATGCTTTGTAAACTATGTAGTACGGTAGACGTACATGTGTTAAATGAGTTGGTTGGTTTAAAACATAGGGTGTTATAATAGCTTTATGGGAAGTTAGTTATAACGACTCTATGTAGGTAAAAGATTGGTTTTTTTTTATTGTAGAAGTTAAGAGACTTGATCTTGAAAGATAAGAGACTTAACTTGTTTTACTTGGTTATTAACATTTTGTTAAATGTGTTGTGAAACCTCATTCGCGAGTAATGGGTACTTGGTTTTAAAAAGAATAATGTTTTACTGATTTCGGAAATGAGAATAAGTGTCGAACAAACCACAGCAGCGCTAATAAAGGAAAGTGTATTGACAAATAACAAATTGTTATTAAAACCAAGAGAAACCTCCATCCGCATGTAAGCTAAGATAAGACAAAATTGTATTACATTTCCTAGATCATGGTCAGTAACAAGATTGTTGTAAACAAGAATAAACGGCTCACGTACAAGACATATGTTACTCAATTGTTTTAAAAGAGATTAAGACTATGAGTTATGAAACCCTTTTAAAATGAGAAACTTGAGCATTTGAAATTAGGCAAACTTGAACGTTTGGAAAATAATGTTGTTACTTGATTTTACAAAAGGGAAGTATTTTGGTTTACCTAAAAATGTGAGTCACTCTATTTTTATACTACGGGTATCGGGTGACCTTTATGAAAGGAATGGATCTCTTAAAAAGGAATTTAACGTACGTAGTACTTTAGGGTTAATGTCACGACCCGACCCCGGGCCGCGACTGGTGCCCTACCTGGGCACCCTGTTCAGGTATACATCAGAGAATAGCAGCGGAACATACACAACATAAACACATGTGTAAAATAATAAACAACACAGGCTAGCCGGCAAGGCCGCCTTCCATAATATAAACAAGGACAAAAGTACAACTTTACAACTCAGTTCTTATAGCCCAACCACATATGTGAATACAGCACTTAGAATAACAATCGTATGGACAGGGCCCGCCACACTCGAATGTACATAATCTACAACATCGTGACAAGATCGTACTAAAGAAAGACAAGCCTCCGAGAATGGAGCTTCGACGCCCGATAAGTGATCCTAAGAACGTGGATCTGCCACCGCTACCCTTTCCTCGCAGATGAACGCACGAGGAAGGGGGTCACACAATACATATGTACTAAGTATGTAAAACCGAGGTACTCAGAATTACAATGTAAGTTTAAAATAAAGCCGAGACATGTATGATAACAAAATTACAGACACAAGGCCTTACTAACAATGAGAGGAAATCAAGAGAATACGCATAACATCATAATAGCCTCGCAATCAAATCATGGGTGCGAACCTCAAACCAGGTGGTATAACGCCTTGGGGTTCTTACCTCATTTACACTCTTACCCTGGCGGTGGTATAATGTCTTGGGGGTTTGCCCCTCATTTATACTCTTACCCTGAAGAAGATAGTAACGCAGGTGGTATAACGTCTTGGGGGCTTACCCCTCATTTATACTCTTATCCTGGAGAAGGTGGTATAGCCTGGGGTTTGCCCTCACCGATACTCTTACCCTATCTCACAACCGTCATTATACAATAATTAAGCAAGTTAGCAATTCCCTAACTTCTTATTAGTCTTATTCTTCTACACTCTCATTTTAGTTTACTTAAGGCACTATCATGTCTTTTATAAGAATCCGGGAATTTAACCCAAAGTACCACGTACTCCTATTCTTTAAAAACAAATGACTCTTTTAGTAGAAAGCTTCCAAGACACTAGTAACCATAGTATCCAGTCCAAATTACATTTCAAGACAAGTCACAATACCTTTAGAATTTAAAGTAGGTTTCTAAATCAAGTGACTCCTTTTCTTATCAAAAACCTTAGGCAATTGATACCTTAAAATCAATTTGCCTTTCATTAACACAAGTCATTTACCTTTTTCATAAAGTCAATATAACCAACTTCCCATAAAGTCGTTATATTCACTTTATACCTTAGTCAAGCACATTTTCCTATTCAAGGGACTTATACGATTAAAACGACAAAAGTATCACATACTTTAAATTCCTTCAAGCCCCTTAACTTTACTAAGACTTAAGACATTCTTAATATTTTCAAAGAAGTGAGTTAACTTCCTAACTCACCCGACTTGGCATTTTATAAGGCTAGTAAGGAATGTCAAAGTCTTCAGACGCTCACCGCACTATATACGCCAAACTAGTCATGCTCAAAGATAGGAAAAGTTCTACATACCTCGTCGTCCAACCACTTGCCAAGTACAAAGTCCCGCCTGTAGTATGTCAACCTATAATGTTCACAATACGCCTATTAAGGCCTCACTACAATCGTAGAATATCATAAGTGTTAAGTCCCTATATTCTACGGAAAATCTGACAAAGACCTCCTTTGTTTTTACTTACTTTGCCACCTTTTTCAAGGCCGAAATACAATAACCAAACAACCCCAATTGGCTCACAATTATATAGCAAGTAGTCCAATTCAAATGAATAACTACATGCCCCAATTGGCTCACAATTATATAGAAAGTAGTCCAATTCAAATGAATAACTACACATTTCAATCGCTCACAATTATATGTAAAGTAGTCCAATTCAAATGAATAACCAAACAATACAACTACATTCCAAACTCGGCCACATTGATTCAACAAATCCAATTCTTATCCAATTTCCGTTTCAATCCAATTTAGTAGCATAACATGATATCAAGTCGCATTTGATTATAATAACCATAATCCTTAAGTCGATACATGCGACGGTTCTAACAACGGTTAAATTGTAATTCACTTAGTCATGGCTTACGTTACATTTCGGATTTCCAAGGCTATAATCAATCCATAATCCTTATAACCTCAAGATAACAACTTCATGCCCGCAACATACAAAGCTATCAATAACAATATAAAAATGCAATCTTGTAACACCTTTAAAAGAACAAGATTATACCTCAATGATACTTAATCCAACTCCAACCAAATCGCTTCCTTAGTAGTCTAGAACCTCTCAAGCCACTTCAATCCGCTTTGAGACCCTTAGAACAACACCAACAATTAACCTTCAAATTTCCAAACAAAACCTAGAAAGACCCTTTAGGTTTTCGCTATGACTAACCCAAAACAATCTTTTCCAAGATTTTTCTATTGAGATGTGTTTACAATACACCTAAGACCCTTGGTTTAAAGTGTGGAATCAAATGGACAAGAAACTAAATTTTTCTCCCTTTCCTTTTAGTGAACCCGCACTCTAAGTGTTCTTCAAAAATTGGGTAAAAAATGTCTAAGTGTTTAAGCCCTCTCTCTACTAGTAGTAATATAAAGTACCTTGGATGGTCATGATAAAAACACATGGGTGGTTTAGATGAAGTCTTCAAAAAAAAAAATATCAAGACCAAAAGTGAGCCCTTTGACTTTGGTCAATGTTCTCATGCTACAAGTAGCAAAACTTAGCCTTTAGAAGACTTATGGCAAATGACCATATTGGTCATGCCATTTTCGTCCAAGGCACTCTAAGGGGGGGGTGACACATGTCGCCCTCCCATTCGTCACAATAATACGTTTTCCGACAATATCAAAATTCCGACAAATTCCAAGTCTCTAATCTTAACACTTGTGAGTTCTTACTTATATTCTTAAAACATGTCCTGTAATTACGGGGTGTAACATTCTTCCCCCCTTAGAAACATTCGTCCCGAATGTTCCTTCGGAGTCACACTTACAATTAGCGACATAGTTTTCTTTTCACAACCCCGACATACCAATAATGCCAATCATGGCCACATAATGTCATTTAGGCAAAAGAGATACTTCAATTTAAAACTTGACAAGTAAAGGAAGATGAATTACCTGAAGGTATAGGAAATAAGTGAGGATACTTCCTCAACATATCCTCCTCCGCCTCCCAAGTCATCTCCTCTCGGTTATCATTCCTCCACAGGACTTTGACGGAAGCTACATCCTTGGTCCGCAGTCGCCTGACCTGGCGATCGAGTATCGCTATGGGACTCTCCTCATACGATAACCCCTCTGTCACCTGGACCTCACTAGTAGGAAAAACTCTCGCTGGATCACCGATACACTTCCGCAACATAGAAACATGGAAGACCGGATGCACCGCCTCCAACTCTGATGGCAGATCCAACTCGTAGGCAACCTTGCCCACCCGACGAATGATCCGTAGGCCCAATGTACCTTGGGCCGAAGTTTCTTCTTACCGAATCTCATCACACCCTTCATGGGTGACACCTTCAAGACCCAATCGCTTCACCAAACTCCAAATGCCGACGCCGACATTCTGCGTATGACTTCGCCGACTCAGCCGCTATCGCCTCCCGATAAGCTTCACCTTATCCACACCGCCGTACCAAGTCCGCCAACTAATCGCATTTCGCCCACGCCGAACCAACCGACGGCGACCGCATTTCGCCATATAAAGCCTCGTATGGCGCCATCTCAGAACCGGAATGGTAGCCGTTATTATAAGCGAACTCCACGAGGCAATGATCCTCCCACTACCATCGAATCGATCACGCAGCTCGCAGATATCCTCGTTGTCCGATAGTACGCCCGCCGCCGCTACCGAGGATGAAATGTCAGATCGAGACTCACCTGTCCCCAAACCCTTCTCGAAAGACTCCGGAGTTAGCCGAACCGGCTCCCTATCGTAAATAATCGACACCGACACCGCAAACCTCACAATCTCCTCGATGTACAATCCGCATAGTCTCACCAAAACGCCGCCCTAATCGAAGGAAATGGGCTGATTTCCACCACAACAATAACCCAAATGGAGTCGCATTTCCTCCGAGTACGAGGTAACCTCAGAATAAAGTCCATGTTGATCATCTCCCACTTCCAAGTCGGAATCTCAATAGATCGCAATAAACCATCGGGCCTCTCGTGCTCGACTTGACTCGGGCAATTAGGACATCAGGCAACAAAACTCGCCACGCCCTCTTCGTGCCATCCCACCAATACAAACATCCGAGGTCATGGTACATCTTGGTCGACCGGATGAATAGAATAACGAGCACCGCGTGCCTCCCTGCACCGTCGAGTCCTCGCCACATCGGAACACACAACCGCCTCAAATCTCAAAGACCCATCAGCGCCACTCAATAGACTCTTCTCCCCAAGAGCTGCATCACGCACCGCATCAACACCGGGTCCTCAAACTGCCGCTTTAGCTCATCAACGATGGAAGACTCGCAACCTCACGAACCCGCATCCACTATCGCAGATCGATCAATCGAACCCCAAGGCTCGCTAATCGTGGATCTCGACGACCATGTCCTCCGCTCTCCGCCGCACTCCGATAGGCTCCCATCGATCTACGACTCAAGGCATCAAGAATTACGCTGGCCTTCCCTGATGGTATAGAATATCAACATCATAATCTTTCAAAGAACTCTAACCACCGCCTCGCCTCAAGTTCAGCTCCTCTCGCTCAAGATATACCTGAGGCTCTTGTGGTCTGTATAAATATCCACATGAACCCCTGCATAAATAGTGTCTCCAAATCTTCAAGGCATGTATAATCGCGCCAACTCTAAGTCATGGGTGGTAATTCTCTCATGCTTCAGAATCGCCGAAGCATAGGCTATAACCTTGTCGTGTTGCATCAAACACACCCTAGCCCGATACCCGAGGCATCACAATAGATCACGCACTCCATCTAACCTCCTAAGAGTAAGAACTGGAGTCCGTAGTCAACCTTTCCTTCAACAACCGAAACCCTTCTCGCAAGCCTCGCCCATCGGAACTTGGCCGCTTTCTCGAGTCACCTAGTCAATCTGGCAAATCAAGCAACCGCTTCCACAAACTCGCGATAATAACTCGCCACCCTAAGAAATCGCGCACTTGGCCGGAGTAGTAGGTCTCGCCAAGACTTGATCGCCTCACCTTGCCGTATCTACCCGAACACCATCGCCCCAATAATATGCCCCAGAATGCCATCGAGGCCAACCAAAACTCACACTTGGAGAACTTGGCGATAATCGCCGGCCCGAGAATCCTAAGTACCGCCCTCGTGATCTGCATGCTCTCGCTTCCGTCCGTGAATAAACCAGATGTCATCAATGAATACAATCACAAATGTATCCAAAAACGGCTTGAACACCCGCTCATCAAATCCATAAATACCACCGAGCGTTGTCAAACCGAAAGACATAACCCTAAACTCATAGTGCCCATACCGGTCCCGAATGCGCTTTGGGATATCTCGCTCGAACTCGAACTCGATGATAACTGCATCGCAGTCTATCTTTGAGAAACACCTCGCACTCGCAATCGGTCAAATAAATCATCGATCCCGGGAGGGTACCTATTCTTAATGGTTACCTTATTCACCGCTCAGAGTCAACACACATACGCAGCTGGCCCCATCCTTCTTTCTTTACAAACAATACCGCGCCCCTGTGGAGATACACTAGGCCTAATAAAGCCTTTTTCCAAAGAAATCTTTCACCGTCCTTCACCTCCTCAACTCGGCAAAGTGCCATCCTCAGATGGCGGAATGGAAATAGGTCGAGTGTCCGCAACGTGTCAATACAAAACTCAATCTCCTCTCGTGAGGATACCCAAGATCATCCGGGAACACATCCGCAAACTCCCTAACCATCGGCATCGATCAAGAACTGCACCTCACTCAGACAAATACCCGCATCGATGATAGATGTACCTTTCTCGCACCATCTTCCTAGCCTTGAGGTAAGAAATAAACCTACCCTACGATGCCGTGTTTCTCCACTCGATAATCGCTCGCCAGAAACCGAACCGAACCAACCTGCTCTATACCAACGCTGGCATAACAAGAAGCCAACCACCATACCCATAATGACATCAAAATCATCATCTCCAGCCTCTATCAAGTTCGCAAGTGGTCTGACGATCAGAATATAAACCTGACAACCTTCAGACACCCGCCGCCTAACACCGAATCTCCCATAGGCGTAGCTACCTCGAAAGGCTCTATCGACATCGCTCTATCCCGATTCTACCCGCATAAGAGGGGACACATAGGACAAGGTAGAACTCGGATCTATCAATGCATAAACATCACACCAAATCGCGAATGCACTGCGACGACGCCGTGGAAGCCTCCCGATCTGGCGGCCGGCTAGAGAGTATATGCGCTCGAGGACCGCTAGAACTAGAACCACCACTCGACCTCTACCGCGCCCGCTCGTCCGGAGAACTCGCCCCGGGCGCATAACCACGTAAGGAGAAGAAGACCCAGAATCGATCCCGCTTACCGTGGCCGTACCACCCATACCGCTTCTAGACGGACAATCTCTTCAAATGGCCCACCGCCACAAGAGTAACAAGCTCCCGGCTCGCGACACTCGCTCGTGGAACCTACCGCATCGAACACACCGAGGTGTGGGTGGTCCCGACGCGACGGTTCCTCGCCTCGAATCTCAGAGTCCCGAGTTCTCGACCGCCTCGATCGACTGGCCGGTCGACTTCTTGCCGAAATCGTGACGAGCACTCAGGCCGGGCCGAACGCGACCTACTTCGCCGCCGAGGCCGCCCGCCTCGAAATCGCCCCGAGACCCCGATGTCCTCGCCTCGGGCTGGCCTACGCTAACTGGTCCTCCATCTCTATCCTCTATCCTCGTGCATAGGCTCGCATCCGGCGATGTCCATGCCGGGTCAAGAGCCACCCCAAGCATGTCAGAATCATACGACGGTCTAGCCCCATCACATAACGATGAACTCTATCCGCCATGCTAGCTACAATAGTGTGAGCATGCCCGCCAAGGAGTCAAACTCAGTGTCAGTACTCCTAACGGTCCTCCCGCTCGCCGCAAGGTCAAAAACTGTCTACCCGGCTCTCCTCATCTCGAGGTAAAAGTGATCCATAAAGGCCTCTCAGAACTCCTCCCAAACAGCCGGAAGAGCATCATCACCTCTCGAAAGCAACCACGACTCAAACCCTTCAACGCAATATCGCGCAACCCAGTAAGAGGCTAGTGTAATGCACTCGCCTCAAGCCCTAAGAACTCGCATGGTCCGTCAGACTGCCGAACGAACTCCCCGCGATCCTCATCGCACTGAACCATAAAACTCGTGTGGATGACATCCCGTAAAATCCCTAATCCGCAAACCGCTTTCGGCCGCTGCTCGCCGTTTGCGCCGCCGCTACTATACCGTCAATAACCGAACTGCTCTATAGTTCTATACTCAAATGGCCGCGAATCGAGGCTCGCATCGGAACCTTCGAGCTACCGCCGCCTCGCCTCTAATACCGCCGGCGTGGCTGAACTCAACGACCCGCCTACTACCTCGTGCATAGTCCGTGCTCGAGCCCGTGACTCCTCAGTACCGCTAGCAGCCTCCGCCGCCGCTTTGCCCTTCCGGGCTCGTAGCTTTCCGTGGAGGCATAGCTGTTTCATAAGAAGAGGTCGAGAGGATTCAACCTAATAAGACAAACTCTAATGCACGATCTCGCAGAAGAATGGAACTCAATCCTAAATGTCTCGTAGCCTCCTCGATTATAGATGTGGTGCACAACACACCGATAATCAAGACTCTACTAGACACGGCCTCAGACATTTTCCGAGGACTAATCGCTCGATACCACTTTTGTCACGACCGACCCGGCCGCGATCGTGCCCTACCCGGGCACCCTGCTCGTATACATCGTAGAATAGCAATGAACATACACAACATAAACACACGTGTAAAATAATAAACAACACAAAGCAGCGGCAAGTGCCGCTTCCATAATATAAACAAAGACAAAAGTACTACTTACAACTCGGCTTCTTATAGCCCAACCACATATGTGAATACAGCACTTCAGACAATAATCGTATGGATAGGCCCCGCCACACCCGAATGTACATAATCTACAACATCGTGACAAGACTGCACTAAAAGAAAGACAAGCCTCCGAGAATGGAGCTTCCGACGCCCGATAAGTGATCCTAAGAATGTGGATTCACACCGCTACCCTTTCCTCGCAGATGAACGCATTTCCGAGAAGGGTCGACACAATATGTACTAAGTATGTAAAACTGGGAGGTACTGTAATTACAATGTAAGTTTAAAATAAAGATGGAGACATGTATGATAACAAAATTACAGTACACAGTGCCTTACTAACAATGAGAGGAAATCAAGAGAATGCGTACAACATCATAATAGCAGTCTCGCAATCAAATCATGCGTGAACCTCAAACCAGTGGTATAACGCCTGGGGTTCTTACCCCTCATTTACACTCTTACCCTGAAGCAGGTGGTATAATGTCTTGGGGGTTTTCCCCTCATTTATACTCTTACCCTGCAGAAGATAGTAACGCAGGTGGTATAACGTCTTGGGGGCTTACCCCTCATTTATACTCTTATCCCGAGAAGGTGGTATAGCGCCTGGGTTTGCCTCACCGATACTCTTACCCTATCTCACAACCGTCACATACAATAATTAAGCAAGTTAGCAATTCCCTAACTTCTTATTAGTCTTATTCTTCTACACTCTCATTTTAGTTTACTTAAGGCACTATCATGTCTTTTATAAGAATCCGGGAATTTAACCCAAAGTACCACGTACTCCTATTCTTTAAAAACAAATGACTCTTTTTAGTAGAAAGCTTCCAAGACACTAGTAACCATAGTATCCAGTCCAAATTACATTTCAAGACAAGTCACAATACCTTTAGAATTTAAAGTAGGTTTCTAAATCAAGTGACTCCTTTTCTTATCAAAAACCTTAGGCAATTGATACCTTAAAATCAATTTGCCTTTCATTAACACAAGTCATTTACCTTTTTCATAAAGTCAATATAACCAACTCCCCATAAAGTCGTTATATTCACTTTATACCTTAGTCAAGCACATTTTCCTATTCAAGGGACTTATACGATTAAAACGACAAAAGTATCACATACTTTAAATTCCTTCAAGCCCCTTAACTTTACTAAGACTTAAGACATTCTTAATATTTTCAAAGAAGTGAGTTAACTTCCTAACTCACCCGACTTGGCATTTTATAAGGCTAGTAAGGAATGTCAAAGTCTCAGACGCCTACCGTACTATATACGCGAAACTAGTCATGCTCAAAGATAGGAAAAAGTTCTACATACCTCGTCGGGTCCAACCACTTGCCAAGTACAAAGTCCCGCCCGTAGTATGTCAACCTATAATGTTCACAATACGTCTATTAAGGCCTCACTACAATCGTAGAATATCATAAGTGTTAAGTCCCTATATTCTACGGAAAATCTGACAAAGACTCTCCTTTGTTTTTACTTACTTTGCCACCTTTTTCAAGGCCGAAATACAATAACCAAACAGCCCCAATTGGCTCACAATTATATAGCAAGTAGTCCAATTCAAATGAATAACTACACAGCCCCAATTGGCTCACAATTATATAGAAAGTAGTCCAATTCAAATGAATAACTACACAGCCCCAATTGGCTCACAATTATATAGAAAGTAGTCCAATTCAAATGAATAACCAAACAATACAACTACATTCCAAATTCGGCCACATTGATTCAACAAATCCAATTCTTATCCAATTTCCGTTTCAATCCAATTTAGTAGCATAACATGATATCAAGTCGCATTTGATTATAATAACCATAATCCTTAAGTCAGTGACATGCGACGGTTCTAACAACGGTTAAATTGTAATTCACTTAGTCATGGCTTACGTTACATTTCGGATTTCCAAGGCTATAATCAATCCATAATCCTTATAACCTCAAGATAACAACTTCATGCCCGCAACATACAAAGCTATCAATAACAATATAAAAATGCAATCTTGTAACACCTTTAAAAGAACAAGATTATACCTCAATGATACTTAATCCAACTCCAATCCGAAATCGCTCCTTAGTAGTCTAGAACCTCTCCAAGCCACGTCAATCCGCTTGTTGAGACCCTTAGAACAACACCAACAATTAACCTTCAAATTTCCAAACAAAACCTAGAAAGACCCTTTAGGTTTTCGTTTGCGACTAACCCGAAAACAATCTTTTTCCAAGATTTTTCTATTGAGATGTGTTTACAATACACCTAAGACCCTTGGTTTAAAGTGTGGAATCAAATGGACAAGAAACGAAATTTTTCTCCCTTTCCTTTTAGTGAACCCGAGACCCCCTAGTGTGTTCTTCAAAAATTGGGTAAAAAATGTCTAAGTGTTTAAGCCCTCTCTCTACTAGTAGTAATATAAAGTACCTTGGATGGTCATGATAAAAACACATGGGTGGTTTAGATGAAGTCTTCAAAAAAAAAAAATCAAGACCAAAAGTGAGCCCTTTGACTTTGGTCAATGTTCTCATGCTACAAGTAGCAAAACTTAGCCTTTAGAAGACTTATGGCAAATGACCATATTGGTCATGCCATTTTCGTCCAAGACACTCTAAGGGGGGGGTGACACATGTCGCCCTCCCATTCGTCACAATAATACGTTTTCCGACAATATCAAAATTCCGACAAATTCCAAGTCTCTAATCTTAACACTTGTGAGTTCTTACTTATATTCTTAAAACATGTCCTGTAATTACGGGGTGTAACAGTTAAAACCCAGACTTTGATACGAAATGGAAGTACCTTGAGTTGTGTGTAACTTGCCTATGCTTGTTGTTGTGTAACTCGCCTGAGCTTGTTGTGATAGCCTTTGTTGTGCAAGTGTTGATATCAGGTGACTTCGGAAGGAGGATCTTTTATAAATGTCTAGAAGTATGGTAATTTGCTTGAGCTTGTTTGTGATAGCTCGGTTGTGCGGTATATTGTTGTTGATGTCACATGGACATGCTACACCGATGCAGACTCCGGGCATGGCCACGCGCAGGTTGATTACCGATATATTGTTATTGTGGTTACATGGACATGTCTACACCGATGCAGACTCCGGGCGCGTGGCTGCGCGGGGTTAATCACCCAAGATATTGCTGATAATGTCACTGGACGCGTCTACACCGGCGCAATTCCGGGCATGTGGCCGTGGCATTGTTATTATTGTTGCATCACGGGCATGCCTACACCGGCGCAATTCCGGCACGCGCCATGATGCGAACACGATTGATGTTGTGGCGTGAGACCCATAGTTATATTTGAGTGATGACTTGAGGCGTGAGTCCTCGACTTGACACGATCGCTTTATGTTGTGAATCGTAGCTTTGTTATCATACATGTCTCCTGCTTTTATATAGATCGTTATGATTTCATTTACGATTTTTACAGCCACATACTTGGTACTGCAGATCGACTTCTCGGCCGCGTTCATGCCGCAGTAGAGTACATCGCAGTGGATCCCCGCCATGTGATCACGCCAACAGATTGGGAAGCTCCGCTTCTCCGAGGCTTATCTTTTGGCATGTTACCCCGAGTTGTAGGTTCTGTACATTCGTGGTATGACGGCCCCGTCCCGCATGTTGTATAAAAACTCTGAGGTCCTGAGTAATCTGTAAGCGTGGTTTGTAAAAGGATTAAACTGCTCGCTTTGAAAGAGTTGTTTATATATATTTTATTGGAAGGTAACCGCTTGGTTGGCCTGCTTTATGATCACATATCTTGTTTCTTATTTAAGTTTTATATTCCGCCGTTTTCTCTCGATGTTGTATCACTAGGTGCCCGGTAAGGCACTACCACGGGCCCGTTCGGTCGTGCGATACCAAATCTAATCGATCCTCTCTCGTCTCAATCCTCGCGCACGCTGCATCCCGAAATATCCATCCTCGGGTCAAGAGCCACCCCAAGCATGCAGAATCATACGACGGTCTAACCCCATCACATATCGATGAACCCCGCTCGCCATGTCACGCTACAACGGTATCGCGATACCGCCAAGGAGTCAAACCTGTGTCAGGTTTCTCGATAGTACTCCCGCCCCGCTCTCAAGGTCAAGAACCTATCTATCCGGCTCTCCTCATCTCGTGAGGTAAGAAGTGATCCAGAAAGCCTCGTGAACTCCTCCCAAACAAAGAAGAAGAGCATCCTCACCTCTCGACAACACCCATGACTCAAAACCGGCTCAAGCGCAATATCGCGCAACCTGTAGAAGCTAGTATAACGGACTCACCTCGAGGCCCTAAGGCACTGCATGGTCCGTCAGAATTACCGGACAAACTCTCGCGATCCTCCTCAAATCTCGAACCATAGAACTCGGGTGGGTGACAACCCAGAAATCCCGAATCCAGAACCGTCGGCTCTGGGTTGGCCGCCGCTTGGCACGCTCGCCACTATATCGGTCAATAAGCGGATCTGCTCTCGTAATCTCTATACTCACCGATCGTGGGATCGAGGCTCCGGCATCATGGTCTCGCAGCGCCTCACGCCGGAATTGCTGAGGTCGCGACGACGTGGAACTCGCCGCCTAAATATCATCTTCGTAAAGATCGAGCTCGCTCTCGTGACTCTCGCGCCCCACTAGCAAGACTCTCACCGCTTTGCCCTTCTCGGGCCGCGGTTGCGCGAGGCATAATCGATACATAAAGGAAAACATCGTAGGAGGTTCAACCTATAACATACGCCTCTATTGCACGATCTTAGAGTGAAAGAATGGAAACTAATCCTAAATGTCTCAGCCTCCTGATTATAGATGTGGTGCACAACACACCGATAATCAAGACTCTACTAGACACGGTCTGTAGACACTTTCCGAGGACTAACTGCTCTGATACCACTTTTGTCACGACCCGACCCCGGGGTCGCGACTAGTACCCTACCGGGGTACCCTGTCAGGTATACATCAGAGAATAGCAGCGGAACATACATAACACATAACTTATAAAAAGTTAAACATCACCGCCACCGATAAGGCCGCTTTTCATAAAACATACTAATCAAAAGTATAGCAAGACAACTTGTTCTTACACCCAACACATATGTGACCACGCACTTAAGGATAATAACCGTATGACAGGGCCCCGCCATACCCCTGAATATACACAATACCTATAGCATCAGGGAGTAACCGTACCAACAAAACAAACTTCCGGAGGGATAGAGCTTCTGACACCGGAACAGTGATCGTAAGAACGAGGATCCACACCGCTACCCTTACCGCAGATTGAACGCAGCCCCGAGGAAGCGGGGTCAAGACATAATATGTACCAAGTATGTAAAATCGAAAATACTGTAATAATGATATCATAAGTCTAAAAGTAAGTTGAGTCATGGAAGACAATCAAAATACCTTTTATCAGGCCTTACTAACAATGAAAGTGACAAGTATATATATATAATCGCATAAAATAGGGCCTCATGATCAAAACAGGTACTCGCAGTAGATCAATAAGCACCCCTACTCCCGACTATTTCACCCGCATAGTCCCGCGACCCGCATGAGGTACTCGCATAGGTCAGACTACCGCACGGGACTATTTCACCCGCATAAGCCCATAAGGACCCGCATGAGGTATTCCTCGTGATCGTGGGTAGCAAATCCACTAACAGTGGTATAACGATCTTGGGACTTACCCTCGATATACTCTTACCCCAAGATGGTATAACGATCTTGGGGACTTACCCCTCAGATATACTCTTACACTGAAGCAGATGGTATAACGATCTTGTGGATTTACCCCTCAGATATACTCTTACACTGGAGGAGGTGGTATGGCGATCTTGGGGCTTGCCCCTCATTCATACTCTTACCCTGGAGAAGGTGGTATAATGATCTTGGGGCTTGCCCCTCAGATATACTCTTACCCTAGCTCAAACTGTCATCGTATCATAATCATAAATAAGTTAAGAAAACTTACAACTTCTTATTAGCCTTGGTCATATACCCTCTCATTTTAGTTTACTTAAGACACTTAATCATATCTTTAATAAAAGGAAACCGAGAATTTAACCCAAGTACTACATACTTCAACTCTTTTAAAAGTGACTCTTTTCATACATAAAACCTTTGGGCAATTGATGCCTTAAAATCAATTTGCCTTTTCATATACTTATCTTACTTAGAGTAAATCTCTTCTCATTAACCTTTTATAAAGCTAATAAACCAACTCCCCATAAAGTTGTTATATTAACGCTATACTTTAGTAAAATCATACTTTTTCTCTAACCAAGGGACTTAAACTTCTTAAAAACGAAACAAGTATTTATATACTTAAAACAAGTAAGAATACCAAATCTTGTACGTCTACCGTACTACATAGATACAACTACTCATGCTCAAGAGATAGGAAAGCTTCACATACCTCTTCGGTCAATCCACTTGCTAAGTCCAAACTACCGCAAGTAATATGTCAACCTATAACAACCATGATACGTTTATTAACCTCTAATTTCAATGTAGAAATAATCTAAGTTCAAAGCCCCTAAATTCTATGAAAAATTGGGCAGCATTTCCTTTGTTTCTACATACTTTGCCACATTTCTCAAGGCCGAATTCAACATCCAAATGCCATATTTAAGGCTCAACAATCCAAACATATCAAAGGGGATTACACACCTAAACTTGGGTGTGTAAAATTCTGCTCCAAAAGTTACAACAATTCACTTAACAATTCTAAGGTAGTTTTTAGGCTACAACATGCTCATAATATCTTCTTAACCAATTCCTTCACATTCAAACCATATTTCTTACATGCAATGACTCTAAGTGCATTATTTACTACTACAAATCCCTTCTTCTTCACATGCAACATTAATACTAGCTACAAGAGAAGAAATGTTACCTTTGGAGCTTTAGCCAAAACTATTCCAACAACTTTGCTAGCCTCCTTTCCAAGAACACCACCACAATGATTCCTACAAGCTAGCCACAAGCTTCCTTCTTGTCCTTAACTTTTCAGATTTTTCCAGCTTGAATTCCTCTGAATTTTAGAGGTGAGAGCTAAGCTTAGAGAGAGAGAGATTTGAAAGATGACCAAGTCTTCAAGACTTGGTCAATATAAGGCATGCAAGAAATCAGATGGGGACACTTGTCACCCACCCATGGCCTTTTTAAAAGAGAAATCTGATTTTTCTAAGTTTTTCCGCCAGAATCCCGCCGCGCCGCGACTGACCGGCCATGGGCCACAAAACCTCGCGAACTTCCGGAACTTCCGCGCGCGCCGCTGCCTCAGCCATGGCGCTGCAACTTCAGCGACCCTCGAATATCCGGTGCCGCTGCCCGCATCCGCGCCATGTCCTGTTGCCGCCTGCTCAAGCGCTCTGAACTTGTAACTCCCATAACTTTCTACTCCGACGTTCTATCGACGAACGGTTAGTTGCGTTGGAATATAGACTCAACGAACTACGCCCTAGGCCTTTGAAATACTTAGGAACTCTCAATGTACCGGGTCATAACCCGCCTCAAAGTTGACTAAAACCCGTCCGGAATAATTCGTCAACCTATCCTTTGAAAATTTTAAGTCTTACATGCTTTCGTACGCTCTCATAAGTAGGGTCAGAACTACGGGGTATAACAAGAGTGTTTAGCTCCTAGCCATAGTCACGCTAAGAACTAACACAATATTCATACATAAACTGAATTAAAAACGAAAGAAAGAAAATTACGTAGAACAAAGTCTCCAACTGTAGCTCCGAATTCGCCTTGTGTTGTGTTGTCGAATGACCAACCTCCCCCATAGCATTAATTCTTAGGGCTTAAATATCCTCTAATTTCCGTGCCCTATGGACTAATATGCCGTTTGCCAATTTTCCTTTGGAACTGAAATTTCCCGTGTCGGCACCGCGATTCTGCATAATGACACCGCGGTGCCGAAACTCCTACAGCTTTTCAGCACAAATGGCACCACGATATTGTCTGATGCCACCGCGGTGCTGAAAGTTCTGTGACTCCTCGATAAATATGACACCGCGGTTCTGTATAGTGGCACCGTGGTGGTGCCTTCTGTTATACCCCGTAGTTCAGGCCATGCGTATGAGAACGTACGAAAGGGATTAAGACTTAAAATTTTAGAAAGATAGGTTGACGGATTATTTCGGATGGGTTTTTAGTCAACTTTGAGGCGGGTTATGACCCGTTACATTGAGAGTTCCTAGGTGTTTCAAAGGCCTAGTACGTATTTCGTTGAGTCTAGTTTCCAACGCAACCAACCGTTCGTCGATAGGACATCGGAGTAGAAAGTTATGGAAGTTACAAGTTCAGTGCGCAGTCGGACAGAAAAATAATTCGGACAGGAGCCACAGGGCCGCGGCGCCGGGAAGCAGGGCCGCGGCGCCGGAAGTTCTGAGGGGTTGCAGGGGTTTCAGCGCCGCGGCGCCGGCTGCAGGGCCGCGGCGCCGAGGCGGAGTTTCTGGCGGAAAAACTGAGGAAAATCAGATCTTTTCTTTTAAAAAGGCCATGGGAGGGTGACAAGTGTCCCCCCATCTGATTTTTGCATGCACTACTTATTGACCAAGTCTTGGAGACTTTGTCATTCTTCAAGCTCTTCTCTCTCTCTCTCTAAATTAGAAGCTCTTCATTCTCTCTAGAAATCAAGAGGAAATCAAGGATTGAGAAAAATCTGAAAAGTGTGGCAAGAAGGAAACTTATTTGCAAGCTTGTAGGAGTTATTGTGATGGTGTTTTTGGAAAGGAGGCTAGCAAATTTGTTGGATTAATTTGGCTAAAGCTCTAAGGTAACAATTCTTTCTCTTTTTACTAGTTTTTGGTGTTGCATATGAAGAAGAAAGAACGTGTAGTAGTAAATATTGCTCTTAGAAGAATTGCATGTAAGAAATATGATTTGGATTTGAAGGAATTGAATAAGGTTAGGATGTGAACATGTTGTAGCCAAGATACTACCTTAAACTTGTTAAGTTATTAGATAGGCATTGTGGGGCAGAATTTTACACATCCAAGATTAGGTGTGTAATCCCCTTTGAATTATTTGGATTGTTGGGCCTTGAAAGTGGTGTTTGGATGTTGAATTCGGACCTTGAAAAGGTGGCAAAGTATGTAGAAACAAAGGAAATGCTGCCCGATTTTCCGTAGGATTTAATGACTTTGCACTTGGGAAATTCTACGTTGAAGTTAGAGGTTAATAATCGTATTATGGTCATTATAGGTTGACGTACTACGTGCGGTAGATTGGACTTAGCAAGTGGTTTGACCCGAAGAGTATGTGAAAACTTTCTTATCTCTTGAGCATGAGTAGTTATAACTATATAATACGGTAGACGTACGTGTTTTAAATGAAGTAAATCCATTTGTTATACTTGACTTGTTTTAAGAAAATGTCTAAGTTGGTTGGGTCAAGGAGTTAACCCACTTGTTCTTAAGGAATGGTTTAGTCTAAATAAGGTAGACAAGGATTTCTTGACATGAAAAAGTGTAGAATACTTGGTGTGAAAGTATTGAGTATTGAATTATTCTAAAAATAAGAGACCTCATTTTTAAGTTAAGAAACTTGTTTTCTAAAGATAAGTGACTTGAAGTATTTTGAAAATTGTGTAAATTGATTTGAAGTATAAGTCTCTCGGTTAATAAAAGAACGAAATTGTTTGAGAAATAAGGAGTTATAACAGCTTTATGGGAAGTTAGTTATAACGGCCTTATGAAAGGATAATAATGTCTTAATTTCTAAAACATAAAGTTAGTATAACGGCTTTATGGGGAGTTGGTTATAATAACTTTATGGAAGGTTAAAGGATCTTTTGCAAGAGTAGAAGTACATAGTACTTCGGGTTAAATTTCTCCGGATTTGATTAAGCAATAAGAAGGTGCCTTAAGGTCAAGAATGAGATTTATTTTGTAGATTAATGAAAGTCTAAAGAAGTTATGAAAGTACTTGACGCACGTCGGTGATGGAGGATTCCACGTATGCTTCCATTGTCTTAGTATGAGTTTACTTGACGCATCGACGTGATGTGGGATTCCACGTATGCTTCCATGGTCGTAGTGCGAGCTTACTTGACGCACTGGTCGGTGATGGAGGATTCCACGTATGCTTCCACGGTCATAGTATGAGCTTATTTAGACGCATCGACAGCCGTGGGATTCCACGTATGCACTCGACATGCTTACGATGAGATTCCGAGGCATGCAAAGACGAGGTTACCAGACGCATCGACGGTGATGTGGGATTCCACGTATGCTTCCATGTGGTTGTGACATTTGTATATTCCGTGGATTTGCTACACACGACGCGGAGAATACCTCGCGAGTCCGCAGGCTCACGCGGGTGAAATAGTCCCACGCGTAGCATGTACCTATGCGAGGAATACCTCATGCGGTCCACATGACCCGTGCAGTGAAATAGTCCCGAGAGTAGGAGTGCTTAATGACATCGCGGCGGATGACCTTGCTTTGATCACGAGCTTCCTATTTTCATGCAGATAGTATATGATTGATATTCTCATTATTAGTAAGGCACGTGTTCTCAGAACTGATTATCATACATGTCTCCAGTTATTTTAGACTTATGAGGTATTTGCAGTATTTTTCCAGTTTCGCATACTTGGTACGTGTTGTACTGACCTCCTTCGGGGGGCTGCGTTCATGCCGCAGGTTGAGGTGCATAGCTTGTTGTTCCGCACTTTTAGGATCACTGTTCGATTCTTGAAAAGCTCCCTTTCTCCGGAGGCTTTGTCTTTTGGTACGGTTCCCTGAGGGTGTAGACTTTTGTACATTCAGGGGGTATGGCGGGGCCCTGTCCCGCCATAGTTGTTATTCCTAGAGGTCTGTAGTTACGTTGTGGTTTGGGCTGTAAGGAAAAAGTTGTACTGTTTTACTTTCGATTAAGTATATTTTTATGGAAGGCGGCCTTGTCGGCTTGCCAGTGATGTTTACTTTATACAGGTTTATGTGTTATGTATGTTCCGCTGCTATTCTCTGATGTATACCTGACGGGGTGCCCCGGTAGGGCACCAGTCGCGGCCCCGGGGTCGGGTCGTGACACCTTCTTTCGCTCTAAGTTGCCAATTTTCATCCTTTTCGCCTCGGGAGCACCTTTTCTACCCATTTCTCATTCCTTTTTCCATTTTGTCTTTTTGCACCGTTGTGACTCAAAAAACAAACAAACCTACTACTATACTAAACACAACAAATACGAGTAAAATACCAACTAAAAATGACTCAAAAGGCATATACAAATTATGCCTAACACGACACGAATATTTCAGGTTCTGGGCCAAATTTTGACTAGGGTAAAAGGGTCTGAAACACAGTTTTTCTTAGATATAAAACCCTGAAACCCTGTCATACTTTGGATGATATTTTTGGAGGATGGATGGAGAGTCACTCTATGATGCGTGGGAGCGGTTCAAAGATCTGCAGAGAAAGTGTCCACACCATGGGATTGAGAAGTGGATGTTGGTCCATATCTTCTACAATAGGTTATGTGGTACTACTCGTACTATAATTGATGCTGCTGCAGGGGGAACATTCATGATGAAGAGTGTCAATGAGGCACATGATTTTCTAGAAGACATGATCACAAATAACCATCAGGGGGCCGATGAGAGAGCTACAAACAGCAGGAAAATGGCTGGTGTTCATGAGTTGGATGCTATCACTGCATTGATTGTCCAAGTTTCCACTTTGACAAAGCAGATGCAGCAGAGTACCGTGTTCGTTAAAGTTGTTCAGACACCAGTGAGCTGTGAGATTTGTGGGGGTCCCCATACTTTTGATAGGTGCACAGCAGTGAATCCAAACAATGTGTCTAGGAGCAGGTTCAGGCAGTTGGAAATTTTTAGAGGCCATACAATAGTGCATTCTCCAACACATATAATCAGGGGTGGAGAAATCATCCAAGTTTTTCATGGAGGAATGACCAAGCGGCAATCTCGGTTGGGGCCAAATCAACCAGCGGCCACGAGAATCGGGCTGTTCCTCTCAGCGATTCATCACACGAGATCCATGAAGCGGATGAAGTTAGAGCAGCATTGTTGACCTTGGCCAACTCCAGACTCAATTCATGGCAGAAACCAGGTCCTCACTTTCAACTTTGGTCAACTCCCAGACTCAATTTGTTACGACCCGACCCGACGGGCCGCGACTAAACGTCCTAATTGGACGTCATTACTGACCTGTCACTCTTAATCCTTCTAATACAGAGATCTATATAAATTTCGGCAGCACAACACTGCTTTTACAACATCTCCCTAAAATGGGCGAGCCGACAAGGCTGCCAAATCAACAATAACACAACAATCATAATAGGCTAGTCGACTAGGCTGCCACCAAGCAACATTATGTACACAAAGGAATAATCAAAATAAGCAAGCCGACAAGGCTGCCACTAGCTAACAACAAATATAGCAAGAACGCCCAACACGTAGTACACGAGTGAATTAGAGGCGAGAAAATTCCAGAGAGTCGAAAATATTTCGTCGAAGCGCGGCCGATATCGCCATAACGGCGTGAATTCGATGAGCGGTGATTTGTCGAAGAAATTAGGGCCGCGGTGCCGACGCGAATATTTCATGTTCTGGGCCGAATTTTGACAGGGATAAAAGGGTCCGAAACGCAGTTTTTCTCAGATATAAAATCCTGAAACCCTGTCATACTTTGGATGATATTTTTGGAGGCTAGAAAGGAGGCAAAAGCTACAAGATTGGAGACTACTCTTGTTCAAGTTCTTTCTTTTCTCTTTTATTTAATTCAGTTTATGTTGGATTTTGTATTAGTTCTTAGCATGACAATGTCTAGGAGCTAATTTCTTTATTAGGTTTTTTCGTAGAATCGCTTGAAACTCTTTCATACAATTAATGCATATTTATTGATTTCTTCTTCAGCTATATTAAGATCTATTCAATATTGTAGTGATTGTTTGATAATTGACTGGCCATTAATTGTCATAACTTACATGATTTCGAATCAAAATCTGAAAAGGGAGATTTGAATATGTTGTAGTTGTTTAGACATAGGTTAAAATCGTGGACGAAAGTACCCCGATACTTGTGTAGTGTTTAAGGTTATTGTTTTTAATCTTTCTGTGTGGTAAAATCTATCATAGAAATATAGAAGGTTACTGCACAGGGTTGAGTTTTTATATATCCTAACCGGAATATAGAACATATTAGATAACCTGATATCTTAATAATAAGAAGAAGAATCATTAGCATTGCATTAACACGAGAAAAAGTGGATAGATGAGGAGATTGAAAGCCCTATTTCCTTCATAGCTGTTTTAAACCCTAAGTATCATCATCTTAGTTTATTTTCTGCACTTTGCTTTAGTTTTAATTCTTAGTTATAATTCTCAAACAAAAGAACATTAACTAAATAGATACCATAGATTAGATATTCGGTACTTGACAAACTAGTCTCTGTGGACGATAACTCGGTCTTACATACTATATTACTTGAGAGATACATACACTTGCGTTAACGCACAGAAATATCACAACACTTTTCGATTAACGCCCCAACCAAGAATTGCTCGTTAGGCTTCAATCCTTCCAAGTCTAGGTGATGAAGAATCATTTGGAATTCCTGGACTTGGGATGACACACTTTTGTTGTCCATCATTTGAAATTTTAGAAATTTCCCAATGACAAACTTCTTGACACCAGCATCTTGGGTGTTGTACTTATTTTGTAGTTTGTCCCACAACTGCTTGACAGTTTTAACGGTACAGTATACCGTGTAGAGAGGATCAGACAAACTGTTTAGAATGTAGTTCCTGCACATGAAATCAGTGTGTTTCCATGCATCACGAACCAACTTCATGTCGTCAACGACTGGATACCTTGGCCCCCTCTAGCCATATCATTTGGCTGAAGGTCCGTGTCTTCCCCAACTTGTGGAGGGTATTCGGTTAGGAAATGTGACATTCCCATAACCGTCAGGAAAAACAACATCTTTTGTTGCCATCACTTGAAGTGTGCACCCATGAACTTTTCGGGACGTTCATGGTGAAACCCAATGGGAGTTGAAGCAGTAGCGCTCCCTTGAGCAGTAGCAAAGACGTTCGGAGCGTCTTGAGCAGCAGAGTTGGCACCAGTTGCGCCAAAACCAGTGGAGTTAAAGACAGTGTTACCGCCTTGAGTAACAGCGTTGTAGGCAGTGGTATTGCCTTGAGCAGTGGAGGAATTTCCAGCGTTCAATTACTCTTGTCCAGTCATGTTGTTGTTGAAAACAACGAATATTATCTTAAGCTTGTGAGTAAAATGTGTAGTAACAAGGAAATGAGAATGTAACAACAACAACAAATATGTTAGAAATCTGGAAATAAATAAACAAGATGGCTTGCTGAGTCGATTATTTTTTCAATCTATCCTTAAGATAATATTGTCCCGTATATTTCTGTAACGGTGTAATGACAACTTATTTTCCAAGATAAAACATCAATCAAACAAGTGAGCAAAGGAGACTCAAGTGTTCGCTTAGGAAAGAAAGATCTATTAGTGTTTGGAGATTGCAAGAGAGGAAGACAATTTCAGAAATTGTTAAGTGCTTTTGTGTTTTGTGTGTTTTGCAAATGAGCCCAAGGCTCCATTTTATAGTGTGGAGAAGATGACATTCCACATAGCCAAGTATGAACAATAAAGACTATATAATAACCTTGATTGTGGAGTTACAATTCATCCAAATAATGGTTGAATTCATGACCCAAATAATGAAGAATTAATGCTCCAAATTCAACCCAAAAATCAGTTTTCGTTCTTCTCCAACGGTCTGAAACAGTCGTAGCACCGCGACTCCGACGTTGAGGCGCCGCGACATTTTCTGACTTGTTTCATCTTTTACACATCGTACACTTCTTCCTTCATTTACCAACGTGAAATTATTGTCTTTTACCAATAATCATCTATTATCTTACGTCTCAAACAATTCGTATACGTACCAATATCTCTTCCATTAAGAAAATTACGATCCTTGGAACATTATGTGCACGTGTGTGGAAACAACGTTTCCGACGTGCGGGACTCCAATTATTCGATTCATAATTAATAGAATTAATTTTATTTCACGTTTAATAAATATTTCAAACAGTTATTTCATTTCATTTGGGTGGTCAAAACTCATATCTATGTTCTTTCTTGTTACACCCCGTAAATTGCAGGACATGTTTATAAGAACGTACGTAAGAACTCAAAAGTATTAAGATTTGAGACTAGTAAAAATTTATCGGAATTATGAAAATGTCGAAAAACGAAATATTGCGACGAACGGGAGGGCGACACGTGTCACCCCCTTAGTGGTCTTGGACGAAATGGACATGGATAGAATGGTCATTTGACCAATATTAAGATGACCAAGTCTTGCAAAGACTTAAGCTTGATATTGTTGACTTAGTCAAGGCCACTTGGCTTGATCCTTGTGAA
Source organism: Przewalskia tangutica (assembly GCA_029844215.1). Lineage (NCBI taxonomy): Eukaryota > Viridiplantae > Streptophyta > Magnoliopsida > Solanales > Solanaceae > Przewalskia > Przewalskia tangutica. Next base: position 19,387,678 of record CM056719.1, read on the forward strand.
ATGCATCCAAGCCACCCATTTGTTTTAATCTTGACCCTCCATGTTTCTATATAGTAACACAAGTAGCAAGACAAGGCTTTACACTTAGACAAATTTCAAGAAAATTTGAAGAAAGCAAAGGGGGCTCTCGGGTTTGGGGTTCCAAGAACAAGATTTTTTTTCAATTGTTGTCCAATAATCTCCACACTTTAAACCAAAGTTCCTAAGAGTATTGTAAAGGTATCTCAATAGAAAGATCCCGGAAAAGTGGCGTTTTCGTATTAGTCGCAAGGTGAAAACCTAGTCACTTTCCTAGGTTTGGAATGGGAATTAAAGGAAAGTTGTTTGTGATCTTCTAAGGGTTTCAAGTGGCGGATTGGAGTGTCAAGGAGATGCTCTAAGTTTCTAGGGAGCGACTTCGGATCTTGAAGTGGATTAAGGCTCACTAAGGTAACAATCTTGTTCTCTTAAGTGTTATAAGGTTACATATTGTTGTAGCCTTACATTTAACTAGCATGAAGTATATGTATTAAAGATTGATAAGTGTTATGGATATTTGAAGCCTAAAATCCGAAATGACATGTTGAGCCATTGAAAATTGAAATACAATTTGGTCGCTAACTAGAATCGTCGCATGTTATCTACTTGAAGATTATTGTTGTTATAATCGATTGCGGCTTTATAACATGTTATACTAAACAACTTGTATTGAAAAGGAATTGGAAAGATATGTTGTGACACCTTTTGGCCGAGAATGGCATTGTCGTTTGGACTAGTTTGATATCAATTGTGGGGCAGAATTTTACACGTCCTGTTAAGGCGTGTAATCCCCTTTATATTGCTGAATTGTTGAGCCTTAAATGTGGCGTGTTTGGTTATTGAATTTGGGCCTTGAAAAAGGTGGAAAAGTATGTAGAAACAAAGGAAGTGCTGTCCGATTTTTCGTAGAATATAGTGACTTTGCACTTAGAATATTCTACGTTTGAAGTTAGAAGTTAATAGACGTATTATGGTCATTATAGGTTGACATACTACGTACGGCATATTGGACTTGGCAAGTGGATTGAACCGAAGAGGTATGTGAAACTTTCTTATCTCTTGAGCATGAATAGTTGCAAATATATAGTACGGTAGACGTACGAGATTTTTTGACAATCTAATCCATTTGATATCCTTGGCTTATATTAAAAATGTCCAAGTTGGTTGAATTAGGGCTTAACTCACTTGTTTAAGAATATTAAGGATATCTTAGTTTCTAAAAGTTAAGAGACTTAAAGTATTTTGAAAGTATATGATACTTGTTTTGTTTGGAAAGTTTAAGTCTCTTGGTTATAAAGAAGAATGGAAGTATCTAAGGTATAAAGCTAGTATAACGGCTTTATGGGAAGTTGGTTATAATAGCTTTATGGAAAGTTAAAAAGAGTGGTTTACTCTAAGTAATGTAAGTATGATAAATGACTTGAAATAATGAAAGACAAATTGATTTTAAGGCATCAATTGCTTAAGGTTTTAAAAGAAAGAAGTCACTTGATTTAGAAGCCTAAATGTATTTCTAAAAGGTATTGTGACTTGTCTTGAAAAGTAGATATGACTTGATACTACGATTATTAGTATCTTGGAAGTTTTATATGAAAAAGAGTCATTTTAAAAGAATAGAAGTACGTAGTACTTTGGGTTAAATTCCCGGATTTTATAATGACATGTTAGTGCCTTAAGTAAACTAAAATGAGAGTGTATATGAATAAGGCTAATAAGAAGTTAGGGAGATTTCTTAACTTGCTTATGTTATGTATGATAAGCCGGTAGTGCTTATGTTATGTATGATAGCCGGTTGTGCTAGTTTATGTTATTCTTACGGGGTAAAGCCCCGGGTTACTACTAATTCTATGGATTTGCTACCCATGATGCGAGTGCGGCGTTTGTACTCATTGCGGGCCCATTGGGCCTAAGCGGGTGAAATAGTCATGTGCGGGTGAAATAGTCCTATGCGAGGAATACCTCATGCGGGTCCATACGACCTATGCGGGCGGATACAGCCTATGCGAGGAAGTTACCTCATGCGGGTCTATACGGCCCTTGCGGGTGAAATAGTCCCAGGAGTAGGATTGCTTAATGATACCACGGGCGGGTGACCCTACTTGTCACGCGACCGACCGGGCGCGGTGCCTACCGGCACCCCGCAGTATACATCGTAGAATAGCGGCGAACATACATAAAAACTTAGACAAGAAAAACAACAAAGCTAGCCGATAAGGCCACCTTCCGTAAAAATATACTCAACCCAGAAATAGAACAGTACATTTTTTTTTCTTTACAACCCAATCCACAATGTGACTACAGACCACTAAGAATAACAACTCTGGCGGGACAGGGCCCCGCCATACCCCTGAATGTACAATAACCGACAATACCAGGGATAAGCCTCCGGAATAAAGGAGCTTCTCAACGGTGAGCAGTGATCCTAGAGCGAGGATCGACACGCACTTTACTGCGGCGTGAACGGCCCGAAGTCGATCTGACATGTACCAAATATGTGGCCAGAAAATCAGAATGAAATCATAAGTCTAAAATAAAACTGGAGACATGTATGATAACTCAATTAACAGTACATTGTGCTTTACTAACAATGAGAGTAAATAGGGTATACTTACAATATAAAGTAGGAAGGCTCACGATCAAAGCAGGACCACCCGCCGCGATGTCATTAAGCAATCCTATTCTGGGACTATTTCACCGCGTAGATCCGGTGGACCGCGTGAGGTATTCCTCGCATGGGACTATTTCACCCGCGTAAGCCCTTACGGACTCGCGTGAGGTATTCCTCGCATAGGTCGGACCGCCGCGTGGGACTATTTCACCGCATAAGCCCTACGGACTCGCGTGAGGTATTCCTCGCATCGTGGGTAGCAAATCCACGGAAAATGCAATGCCACAAACCCGGAATGACCCATGGCGAATAATATATGACTAGCACAAATCCGCTACACATAACATAAGCACTACCGGCTTATCATTCAATACATAAGCAAGTTAAGAAATCCCCTAACTTCTTATTATTCTTGTTTATATACACTCTCATTTTAGTTTACCTAAGGCACTAACATGTCTTTTATAAAAATCCGGGAATTTAACCCAAAGTACTACGTACTTCTATTCTTTAAAACCAATGACTCTTTTTGGTAGAAAACTTCCAAGATACTATAAATCCTAGTATCAAGTTCAAATTACATTTCAAGGCAAGTCACAACACCCTTAGAAATAAAGTTAAGTTTCTAAATCAAGTGACTCATTTTCTTATAAAACTTTAGGCAATTGATGCCTTAAAATCGAATTGCCTTCCATTAAATCAAGCCATTTATCTTTCCATAAAGCCAATATAACCAACTCCCCATAAAGTCGTTATATTCACTTTATACCTTAGTCAAGTACAATTTTCTTTCCAAGGGACTTATACGTTTAAAACGAAACAAGTATCACATTCTTTAAAACTCTTCAAGTCCCTTAACATACTTAAGTTACTTAGAGTAAACCACTCTTTAAACTTTCCATAAAGCTATTACACTAGCCTTATACATTAGCAATTTACATTCTTTCCTTATAACCAAGAGACTTAAATTTTCACACAAAACAAGTATTAAAATACTTTCAACATACTTAAAGTCTCTTAACTTTTGAAAACCAAGATATCCTTAATATTTAAACAAGTGAGTTAATTCCCTAACTCAAACAACTTGGACATTCTTTAAAATAAGCCAAGGATATCAAATAGACTAGATTGTCAAAATCTTATACGTCTACCGTACTATACATTTATAACTTAATCATGCTCAAGAGATAAGAAAGTTCCACATACCTCTTGGTTTAATCCACTTGCTAAGTCCATTTCGTCGCGTAGTATGTCAACCTATAATGACCATAGTGCGCCTATTAAATTCTAGTTTCAAACTTAGAATATTCCAAGTGCAAGTCACTAAATTCTACGGAAAATCGGACAACACTTCCTTTGTTTCTACTCACTTTGCCACCTTTTCAAGGCCGAATACAATAACCAAACACGCCACATTTAAGGCACAATCCAAGCAATTAATCAATAGGGGATTACACGCCTACTAGACGTGTAAAATTCCGCCCCACAACCAATAACAAACTAATACAACTACTAGTCCAATTTACACAATGTATATAACAATACCAATTCTTATTCAATTTCCATTTCAATCCAAAATGGTAGCATAATATGATAACAAGCGCAATTGATTATAGCTACTACATTCTCCAAGTAGGTAACGTCGACAATTCAATTTATCGATCAAATTGGATTTCAATTTCAAATGGCTAAATATGTCATTTTCGGATTTTGAGCTTCAATTCCATAACACTTATCAAACTTCATAACACATATCACACGCTGACCACTTATAACTTATCATAACATGAAATCTTCAATTACTAAAGTAAAGCGAAGATTATACCTCAATTAGCCCAAATATGATCCACGAGTACAAGTCGATCTCTAGACCTTTAGCTCCTCCTTTCGACGCGTTCCAATCCACTCCAAGCAACCCTAAGCTCATGAACAACTCATCTTCAAGTTCCAACTTCAAAGTTGAAGAACCTCTTAGGTTTTAAGCCTTGCGACTAATACGAAAACACCACATTTCCGGGATCTTTCTATTGAGAAACACTTACAATACCCTTAGGTACCTTGGTTTAAAGTGGGGAGATTATTGGACAAAATTGAAAATTTTCCCTCTTGAAAAATCCTCAAAGCCGAGAGCTACATAAGAGCTCTTCAAGATTTCTTTTGAAATTTTGCTAAGTGTGGAGCTTGTCTTGCACTAGTATACAATATATAACATGATGGAGGGTCAAGATTAGCACAATTGTGTGGCTTGGATGAGTTTCACATGGATCAAGTCTAGGTGGCCTTTGACTTAGTCAACTTTGTCAAGCTTCAAGACTAGCAAGACTTGGTCATTTAATTTATGGTCAAATGACCATTCTAGCCATGACAATTTCGTCACGACCGTAAGGGGTGACACGTGTCGCCCTCCCGTTCATCGCAATATTTCGTTTCCGACCAATTCCAAAAATTCCGATAAATTTTTACTCGTCTCAAACCTTAACATTTTTGAGTTCTTACGTACGTCCTTATAAACATATCCTGGAATTTCCGGGGTGTAACACTACTTGATCATGAGCCTCCTATTTTTATGCAATAAAAGTATACTCTTATTTACTCTCATTGTTAGTAAGACATAGTGTACTGTTAATTGAGTTATCATACCTGTCTCCAGTTTTATTTTAGACTTATGATTTCATTACGATCTTTCGGTTTCACATATTCTGATACGTGTTGTCTTGACCTCCTTTGCGTTCACGCGGTAGAGTATCTGAGTTGTTGATCCTCACTCTTAGGATCAATGTTCACCTTGAGAAGTTTCATTACTCCGGCTTATCACAGTATTGTTTGTTGTTATGCATTCGGGTATGGCGAGCCTGTCCGCCGATTGTTATTCTTAAAGTGCATAGTAGTCATATCTTGTGGATTTGGGTTGTAAAGAAAAAAAAGAGTGGTACCGTTTCATTTGTGGATTATGTATATTTTACGGAAGGTGGCCTTATCGGCTAGCCTGTTTATGTTTATTGTCTTAGTATTTATATGTGTTGTGTATGCGTTATTCTGATACCGATGTATCACGAAAGGGGTCTGCAGGGTAGGTCATGGACCCGGGATCGGTCGTGACATTTCTATCCCAAACACCCATAGACATATTAAAAAGTGAAAAAAAATTCTCGAAAATATTCACTTTTTCATTTAAAAGAAAATATAATAAAGAAAAATGCAATTCAACTAAGCTATAATAATTTTTATATTGTCAGCTCATCAATCTATAGATTTAAATCAGATTTTGTGTGTTTATATACATGAACGTTTTTCTCTATCTCGATTAAATTTATAAGTTTTTTTATTAACTAGTCTTTAATTAACAATAGAGAGACATTTTTAACATTCATATCTATCACAATTGTTCAATACGCGCTTCCCCGTCAAAGTTAAAGAAAAGCTAAAGTAACACGTAATAGCATGTCTCTCCCACTTAAAATCCAATTATCTGTGTATACTATACTTTTTTTTTTGTCGAAGAACCCGCAGCCCTCTTTCGAGCGCGCTCAGATAAACTTCGGACTGACGCAATAGCCGGCAAACCACGAGTATATTATACACTTCACCTATTTGTGTGTTGTTTTTAAATATCTGACTAGGTAAATTACTAAATTATACTAGTATCAACATCTTATTTGTTGTCTCTATGATTTTCAATTTTCATACCCTTTACTTTTTGATCTTTCTTCATTTCTGTTTTGTACCATCGTCAACAACAACAACATACAGTTAAATTCACAAAGTCGTGTTTTGTACAGTCATGATCTTGAAATTAGTTCTATTTGGTTTTGCTTCATTATTGATCTGGTCTATTTTGGACCTTGATGCTTTGCTTTTTATTGGGTCTTGTTTTTGTGCATTTTTGAATTAGATGATCTTGGTATTTTTTGTTTAATCGCAGGTTAGTTTGATTCTTGGTCATGTTCTAATTACTGTGTTTAAAGGGTCTGTTTATTTTCTTACCTTGGGATTTATCAATTCTTTTTAAAGTTTCTTTTTTTTCCTTTTAGGGAGATCAAGAATTTGAAGAGAGGGTGGAAAGATGGCTAATAATGCAGCAGCTTGTGCAGAAAGGGCAACTAGTGATATGCTGATTGGTCCAGACTGGGCGATAAACATTGAGCTTTGTGATATTATCAACATGAATCCTGGGTAACTATATCTTGCCTATCTCTCTCATTTGGTACTTTTGTAGCTGAGCATATTGTTGAAGTGATTATTTGTTTTGAATATTGGCTGCACTATGTTCCATGTTTTCTTGTTGAAAAGTTATTATTATTATTATTATTATTATTATTATTATTATTATTATTATTATTATTATTATTATTATTATTATTCTATTAATGATTACTTGAAAGGAACTTAGCTCTGGTATCTGAAGGTGAAATACATTATTTTTTCGTTTGTTGGTCATAATATCAAGATTCTTTTTGAGCACCCAAGGGTGTGGCCTAGTGGTTAATGGAGTGGGTTCAAATCCCAGCCGAGACAAAAATACCTGGTGATTTCTTCCTATATGTCCTAGTTTGGAAAGAGTTACCTGGTACCGATGGGAGGTGACAGGTATCCCGTGAAATAAATCGAGGTGCACGCAAGCTGGCTCAGACACCACGGTTATTATCTTCTTAATTTTTTTTCTTTAATCTTACTAGAAGTAGGAAAAGTAAGAGACGTGTGAATGAAGACCCTAAGGTAAGGAGATAGATGGAGTGGAGGAAATTGGTCAAAGGAAAATCCAGTCATAGAACTTGAATAGATCATCTCTTATCAAGAAATCAAAGCTACTTCATGATTCTGTTAGTTATGATGTTGACTATTGCTTTATGAAGTTGTTCTTGATCAGGTAAGTAAAATTTTATCAAAATCAGTACCAGGATGGTAACATGCAAATAAAGAAAAGTATCAGTACCAGGATGGTATGAGAAAACGCATGAATCAATAGAACTTGCTACATCACCATTAAGTCGGTGATGAAGCAGTTGAGAGAAAAGAGAGGTTGAGCCGAAGAGCTGGGAGGAAAAATAATATCTTGTATTCATTCCTCTTCTGAATTGGTATTATATACAAAACATAAAAGAGTAAAAAGACTAAAATACCCCTTTGTACAAATATCTAACTAACTAACTTTCATGTTATATAACTACCCAACTAATAGTATTAGCCTCTATTTAATTACAATGAGCAATATGAAATATCAAACACTACCAACTATGGAACTTGTATACACTTCTCAATTGTTTCAACACCCTCCCTCAAGCTAGATTCATAAAAATGTTCTTCAATCCTAGCTTGGATATCATTTGACTGTGATGGGTAATTTCAAGTGCTTTAGTAAGCACATCAGCTGGTATTAGCAGCTATTTGAAGGGCTGACTTACTGTCTGTAAACACCATCACAGGATGCTGTATGTGTACCCCTAGTTCTCCATACAAACCAGTAATCCAAACACGCAGCAATTGCCGCCATAGCTCTATATTCGCCTCGTGAACTTCTTGATATTGTCACCTGTTTCTTCGACTTCGAGATTGACTAAACAATACCAAATATCCAGTAACAGATCTCCTAGTGTTGATACATGAACCCCAGTCTGCATCACAGAATATCTGAAGTTTGCAACTATCATTTCTGGCCATGAATATTCCTGATCCAGGTGACTGCTTGATATACTTCACCAACCTTACTCTTGCCTCCAAGTGTGACTCTTTTGGTGCTTGCATAAACTAGCTCAAGCATTGTACAACAAAAGAGATGTCTGGCCTTGTGTTGGTGAGTCTGATAATCTTCAATTAACCTTCACGTAAGCACCGTGATCCTTGACAAAGAATCGGAACTGGCGTGCGATGTCTTGTGTATCACATTCTGGTCGTATGTGAGTGTTGTAAGTTTCTGGTTTACTTCCATTGGTGAAGAAACCTCGCTCGATCGCATGACCCAGTATGCGATATCAACTCGAGCATATTTTCTTCTTTGGTGCATAACAATTCCTTCTTTGCTCCTAGCAAACTCAATTCCAAGGAAATACCTCAGCTCACCTAAATCCTTGATTTTAAAGGCTGTCTGCAGTGTCTTCTTAGTCTGCAATATCATCTCTGAATCATTCCCTGTGATGAGTAGATCATCAACATATACAAGTATAACTACCATCTTCCCCTCCCTTTGTTTAACAAACAAAGAGTAATCCCTAAGGCTTTGGCTGAATCCAACTGCTGTTAATGCTGAGGTGAGCTTGATGTTCCATTGTCTAGAAGCTTGCTTTAAACCATACAGAGATTTCAGTAACCTACATACTTGCTTCTGATTTCCCTTGGTGTGGAAGCCTTCCGGAGGGATCATATAGACTTCTTCATATAAATCTCCTTGTAAGAATGCATTGTATATATTCGTTTGATAGATGATCCACTGCCTAGCAGAGGCTATAGCTACAACAACTCTCACAATTGTCATCTTGACTACTGGAGAAAAGGTCTCAGTGTAGTCAAGTCCCTCCTTTTGATTATACCCCTTTGCTACCAATCTGGCCTTGAATCTTTCAATCTCCCCTGATACTGTGTACTTCACTTTATACACCCATCTACATCCTATAGCCTTTTTCTCCTTTGGTAAGTCCACCATCTCCCATGTTTTGTTGTCTTCCAATGCTTTAATTTCAGCCTTCATTGCCTCTACCCATCTGTTGTCTCTCACTGCATCTGTATAACTATGTGGTTCAGTTTCCTTAGAGACTTGCCCCACAAAGTGCTGATATGTAGATGACAATCCTGAATAGTCTACACCATCTGAGATTGAATACAAACAACTAGAGGAACCATGACTAGTAACATAGTCTTTGTGCCAAATAGGTGGCTTAGGCTTCCTGATGGATCTCCTTACCCTATCCACATCTTCTACAGTTGTAACACTTTCTTGTTGTTCACATTCACTATCAATGCTGAGATTCTGTAATGCTGGTTCACTATCCAAACATCTCTGATCCTCACTGTTCAAGGATCTCCTTACTGTATCCACATCTTCTATGGGTGTAATACTTTCTTGTTGCTCACACTCACTATCAATGTTGGGATTCTGTAATGTTGATTCACCATCCAAGCATCTCTGATTCTCACTATCCAATGGTCTTTGATTCTGAGGCATCCTGAGGTCATCAAAATTGAAATGTTCCTTTTGTGTCTTAAAGATAGTCTTGTCCTCTGTATCATTCTTGAAAGGAAAGACTGACTCCATAAACACCACATTCCTACTCACGAAAATCACCCTATTTTCCATATCATATAACTTGTATCCCTTTTGTGAATTTCCATAGCCCAACAAGATGACTCTCACTGCCCTAGGGCCAAGCTTGTCCAGTTTGGGTAACATTGTTGCAAAGCATAAACATCCTATCACCCTTAGATGATTGAGTGAAGGTGTCTTCTCATACAACATCTCATATGAAGACTTGTTTTTCAAAACAGTGGAGGATACCCTGTTAATGATGTATGCAGCACCTTCAATGCAGAACCCCCAAAACCTATCTGGTAGATTGGCCTGAATCTTTATAGCTCTAGCTGGCTCTAACAAGTGTCTGTGTTTCCTTTCCACTACACCATTTTGTTGAGGTGTATATGGACAGGAGCTTTCATGTACAACATCATAATTCTGGAACAACTGCTTACAGTTTGAATTAAAGAATTCTGAGCCATTATCTGATCTCACACCTTTTATTGGTACATTAAACTGAGTTTTTATTTCTGTGAAAAAGTTCTTCAACGCAGTTATAACATCTGATTTCAACCTTAACAAAAATATCCAAGTCCATCTAGAGTAGTCATCCACAACAGTCAAAAAATATTTCATTCCATTGTAGGTGTCAACCTTGTAAGGTCCCCATACATTCATGTGTAGAAGTTGGAATGGTTTCAATCTTCTACTAGTACTAGTGGGAAAATAAAGTCTAACTTGTCTAGCCAATGGACATACCTCACAATTATTCAATGTAAAAGACTGATTATTACTAAAGAAAGGTATTCTCTGCATCACCTTTATTGGTACATGACACATCCTGAGATGCCAAGTAGTGGCATCAACCTCCTGTGAAACTGCCATAGCTCTAATCACTCCTCCTTTACTCCTCTCTCCAGCCAGACTCAGTATATACAAACCTCCTTCTTCATTACCAATCGCTCTCACCTTCCCAGATGAGAGATCCTGAAATACACAACATTTGGGAAAAAATGTAACACTGCAATGCAATTCTCTAGTTACTTTAGAAATTGACATGAGGTTGAACTTGAACGTAGGCAGGCATAAGACATCCTTAAGTACATCACCTCCTCCAAGATTATACTCTCCAATATGTGTGATATCTGCTGATTCTCCTGTGGGCATTTTCACTTTTCCTGCATTACCTGTCCAGTGTTTTGTTTTCAGTAACCTTTGATCATTAACCATGTGGTTTGTGGCCCCAGTGTCTACAATCCACTTTATGAGCTTCTCTTTCTTTAGGGTTGGCATACCTGCCATGTTTGCAATAACATCAGATATGTTCCCTGCTGCATCATCCTCATCTAGCAACTTCAGTAGTTTCTGCTGCTGTTTTAGTGTGAGATTCCCCAATTGTGTAGAAATCCTGTGGTTAACTTGCTGTGAACTTGTTCCTTGGTTACCATGTTGTCTCCTGTCTTCAAAACATGCACCTTCTCCCATCACAATATTTGCTTTTCTTGGCTTGCCTTTGAAGTCTTCAGGATAACCATTCAATTTGTAGCAATCATATGTGTCCAGTTTTGTGACAATAATCACACTTCATTAGCTTGAAGCAATCTATCTTCAAATGCCCATTAACATGACAGAAGTCACACATTGCGTTGGGATTATATGGCTTCCTTTGTTTCTGAGGTCCATTCTTATTCCTCGCAGTAAACATGACTGTAGGCTCTATCATATCCTGCATCAATTTTTGACTTTCCTCTTGATTAATCATAGCATATACTTGATTTAAACCAGGGATCTTCTGCATCATGAGAACTTGACTCTTCGCTTGATTAAAGCTATCATTTAGCCCCATTAGAAATTGGAGCATCCTTTGATATTGCAAGTGATCAACAAATTCCCTTGACTTATCACAGCAGGTTGGCAGTGGTATCATTGAGTTATATTCATCCCACAAATCCTTCAACTTCGAATAATATACAGACACTGATGAAGTTCCTTGTCTCTATGAGACTATCTCTTTGTGCAAATGGAAGGCTCTAGAACTATTGATCTTATCGAATATCTCCTTCAAGTCTTTCCAAATTGCGTACGCATCGACATTAAACAACATTCCTGTGAGAATATTCTTACTCACATTCCCCATTAGCCACGACACCACTATGGCATTACACCTCTCCCATACTCCAATCAAGGATCCCTGATATGAATCTCTTCTCATACTTCTATCTATGAAGCCAATTTTGTTCTTTCCTAGCAAGGCTAGTTTCATAGCCCTGCTCCACAAAATATAATTGTCCATACCTATTAAGATTACTCCGATGGACAGTGACCCTGGCGCATTCGAAGGAAATAGGTATAATGGATGATTATCAATCACCATTGATGTAGTCGATTCCTCTGTCGTTCCCATGCTTGCTTCAATTGCTTCAATTACAATCGGTAATAGAGATAGAGATATCTATCTTCTATTGATTAACTGCAACCACGAACCTCTTCGACATCAATCGATTATAAATCTCCCGATCTATTATTTCGATTTAACCACAATTCGATGTATGTCCCTATCCTTTGCAAATTCACTACGATATCACTTGTTCACCGTAGATCTTCACTCCTAACTTCCTCCAAACTCCAATCCTTGATTTCGATCTCAATCGAGATCTCTTGCATGCGATTATCTCGATCTTAATCGAAATTTCCTCGTGCCTTCCTAGACTACGATGGTCCTACGAATATGCAGGCTCTGATACCATGAGAAAACGCATGAATCAATAGAACTTGCTACATTACCATTAAGTCGGTGATGAAGCAGTTGAGAGAAAAGAGAGGTTGAGACGAAGAGCTGGGAGGAAAAATAATATCTTGTATTCATTCCTCTTCTGAATTGGTATTATATACAAAACATAAAAGAGTAAAAAGACTAAAATACCCCCGTGTACAAATATCTAACTAACTTCCATGTTATATAACTACCCAACTAATAGTATTAGCCTCTATTTAATTACAATGAGCAATATGAAATATCAAACACTACCAACTATGGAACTTGTATACACTTCTCAATTGTTTCAACATGGTACTGCAAGAGTTACAAAAACAGAGAGAATGTTACAATTTCTCCATTACATCCTCATGTCATCCAAAATATCCAAAATGGTGTCATATCCTCTATCGTATATCCCTTACACCAAAAGTATAAATTTTCTAAACATCACGTTAGAGAAGAAATATGGTCTTTCTTTCCCTCAAAACATCTTTTGTTTCTATCCACAAAAAGCATAATGGGATTGCCTTCCATAGCATCTTCAGTTTTCTACAGGTTCTTTGAGTCTGCCAGCAAGGCAGCAAACTCTTCACTTCCTTGGCATAACCCAACACACTCCAAACAGATTTAGAAAAATTTGACCAGATTTTCCGTACTTGGTTAGAGTGGAGGAGTAGAATATCAATGCAAATCCATACGCCAAGCGCTTCATAGCATGGAAGGAGGAAAGCTCTGAGGCAGTTGACACTTTTAAGATCGTTCTACTGCCTCCTGTGTAGGAAAAGGAAACAGATCTTTTTTTTTTTTTGCTGTACAGTAGAAGCTGAATGTGTAGCTACATAAACTCCTCTGTTGTTTATTACAAATGAAGCTGTTATGTGAAAATATATAAGTGATATGTCATTTATGAATGGACACCAAATAATTGCTTTATCGGGGACTGAAATCGTGACTACATGTTCATGCCTTCGAAAAGAAGACGTAATACCAAAGTTGAGAACCTTCCAGAAAAATGTGATTCTCTCAAAGACTATCCAGTCAGCACTAATGACTGGTATATCGAAAGTGTTCCGAAATACCAAAAAAAAAATTCTCTAATTTGTGCAGTGGAGTTTCCCGCTCCTAGAAAATGTTCCATTATTAGTTAGCCACATTTTTCTGTTGAAGCATCCTGGAATGTGGTTATTATTGCTGCAATCTTCATAATATTTCATCTGTTTTCTGCTTCCCCATGTAAAGAGGATTTTGTCTTGTGCACAAATGGCTTTGATCTCCTTATTAGGTAACATATTATATGTCAGCCCTGCCACTTCTATGTAGCGTTATGAACCTAAGTTTAGCTATTTTGACTGCTGCAGTTCTCAATGTTTACTAGTTGGGGTAATGGCATATACATAATCGCCTTCTTGCTTGACTAGTCCAAATCAATGTTACAGTTAGGGCATTAGGAATTTTATAACCTTGGGAGGCTCGTCGGCTTATACTACTTAGTGGGGATGACCGAAATCCACTCTATCCATGTCTTATGGTGTTTGAGCAAAAATCTTAAGTTAGTTTGAGATTTGATGTATAGTAGGTGCTGAACTTCTGTCCTTTTTTATTATAAAAATGTGGTCAGTAGTGAGCTCTTGCCATAACACGAGAAGAAGGGATTTTGAGAAGACATTTGTTGTTGAGGCAAACATGTTTTAGATTTTCTATATCTATCTAAGAAGGATAGCTATCCCCGCCTCCCCGAACAAAAAAGATCCAAAGAAAACACTATGTAAGAAGGATTTTCCATTGAACTTAGTCCTACAATGTGGTGTAAAGGAAGAATTAGACTCGCGTTCCTTTCACCCCACATTTTCTAGAGGTAGTTTCAAGGACTGCCTGTCGTGACTCATGATACATATATGTACACTTTCTTAAGCGAGCAGACTTTAACCTGAAATGACCCACTGACATCCTATCTTAGTCTCTCGAAGAAATCCCAGGCCATGATAGCAGTGAGGTAGGTAGACGTGTATGAAGTTGGAGGTAGACTTTCTGGCTGATAATAGCTTAAGATGCACTGCAGTTTTCCCTAGTTTGTTTTCACTATCAGTTCATGTTCCATCTTATGATCTTCTGAAGTTTTTCGTCTTCTTGTAGTGAAATTCAGATTGCCCTAGTTTGTTTTGCCAGGTTGAGCTTTTCTATAGTTGATTTCGTACCAGCTTACTGATTAAATTCTAATTGCAGACAAGCAAAGGATGCTCTTAAGATTATCAAGAAACGTTTAGGGAGTAAAAATCCGAAAATACAGCTCCTTACACTATTCGTAAGTACATTTCACTTGCACTTTACTTTTACTAGATTTCATCTTTTTGTTTAGGCTACATAAAGTTAATTTTCTGATATCTTCCAGATAATTGTTCTCTTGGTTTCCCCAATCATGAGTATAGAGATACAAGTCTAAAATTTGAACGTCCATATCCTAGTGTCCACTTATCTTTAGTTCAAGAAATGCCAATGGTCTCAACTTATTTTTCCTGACATATCGTCTGTGAAACTGATGTAACTGATAAAAGGTGAATATAGTTATCAAACTTTAGCTTGCTGGTGTACTATGTTGAAATATCTCCTCTGTGTTTCAGCACATCCATAGTGTTGGCATTTTTCAGATAGGTCAATAACAATTGGCCCTAGAAATTCACTTCATCAACGCATCTTGTGTCCCAAGACACATTTAAGTTATCAGTAACAAATTCAATGAATATCTTGGGAGTAAATTTGTTCATGTGCATATAATACTTCTAAATGTGACTCTCGTCATGGGATTTGCCCTTTGAAGTTGCAAAAATTTTGTAAACAGAAACTTGAATTGAAGACTATTTCTAATATTTTGTTTTCTCTGAACTTTTTATTCAGGTTCTTGAGACCCTGAGCAAAAATTGTGGAGAGAATGTGTTTCAGCAAATTGTCGAGCGTGACATTTTAAAAGACATGGTCAAAATTGTGAAGAAGAAGGTAAATAATTTCCTAATATACACGGTTTCTTCAACTTGGTATACCTCTTTGAGATCTCTAATAACTATGCTTATTGTTTTTTGTTACAGCCTGATTTAAATGTGAGGGAGAAGATTTTGATTTTGATAGATTCATGGCAAGAAGCTTTGGGAGGGCCGGGGGGGAGATTTCCCCAGTATTATGCTGCATATAATGAGCTGACGGTGATTCATTTGTGTCCCTATTATTACGTTCAAGCATCTATCTATCTTTGGGTGAAAGCCTGTGCATTGTCGTTCTTGGTTGATCTTTCCCTTAGTGTAGCGAAGTTTCATGTTTTCAGTTGCAGTTGGTAATAATAAGTTAATAACTTCGATATTTTATCACAGAAAAGAAATAAATTCCTGGATATTGCTGAATCAACTCCTCCCTCTTTCTTCCTTAATAAAGAGAACTAGGGGTGTAACCAAAAGTGGCTAAGCAAGTCTAGGTGTCACTGCTAATCTGTTAGATACAGTGTTATCAAAAGCGAAAAGTGCAAAAAGCTTTAAGGTCCATTGGGGCTTTAAGTGCAAAGCGCAAATAATGCGTGGGCTTTAATGAAAAAAAGGTGCAAATGGAGAAAAAAATACAAATATATATATTTAGTCCAAGACTAATAATTATAAGCACGAATAACAAACATAAGGAAAAAGAATAACAATAAAGTGAAATATTAATTTAGTGTTGCCTCTTCAGGAAACGCTCATTGGCAAGGAAAAATATGTCTTAGAACCTTGATGACTACAATGAAGCGCACTTTAAGCTAGGCAAAGTGCTCAACATGTTTTGTGACAACACTGGTTAGATAAGAAAGTGGATATGGTATCCCGATTCACATTGACCTCTATTTAGATATATTTTGAACTGGATAAAATGTACCGAAAGGAATGGAAAATGAACCAAAGAATGATATAGAAAACTGAAAGAAGAGAGTTCCTTCCTTTTGTCTAGGACCTCTAGGTACAGAGCAGAACTGGGGAAGACTAATTTTAATCTCTACACTGTCCTGTTGAAATAATTAAGTGGGCCTTAGTTGAAAATAATTTCTCCAAGTTCAAATTGTTTCCCTCTTCTCTATCCAAACCAAACAAGTTAAAAGGAAAACTGTTGCAACCATGCAGCAAAAGAAGGGCGAAACAACTATTGATCATGGAAGTTCTGCAGAACTTCTGTTCATGAGACTGCTATAGCCTAACCGATGGCTTCAACCTCATATTATCAATATGATTTTGCCTTTGGCTTCCGTGTGCTTTCCCATTCTTTTTGTAAAATGACTAAACTTACTCCAATATTATTTTGTTGAAGGGGAGCCTTGGAGTAACTGGTAAAGTTGCTGCCATGTGACCCAGGAAGTCATGGGTTCAAGCCGTGGAAACAGCCTCTTGCAGAAATGTAAGGTAAGACTGTGTACAATAGACCCTTGTGGTCCGACCCTTCCCCGGACCCCGCGCATAGCGGGAGCTTAGTGCACCGGTCTGCCCTTTTGTTTTTTACTCCAATATTATTTTGTCTGTAAGTTAGTTAACTGAAACTAGTCTTATTGACCTTCTTACTAGCTTCAGCCCTAAATTTTGAGTGGAAAAGACTTCCTAAGATGATAGTAATGTTATTCTTTCTTTTGTCAACTTTATAATTGCAAAAATATGCTACAAGCATTAATGTTCGAGTCCTTAAAACATGTTAGATATAATCAGTTCATTTAAGAAATCAATCCCTTTTTGGAAGTATGTATTTTTTACATGGAGCATTAACAAAAGATATATAGCTCCTGTCTAATAGGAAAAGAAAAAGAAATGGTTAACCTCACAACACTAAGATGTATGTTTTGGTTCTGTGAATGATCAGAAATATATCATGCAAGTTAGAGAGTTAGAACCACTTTTAGTAGGTTAAACACGGATTTGTTCCATAATAATATGGCAAGTGGACAAAAAGTGGAAGTCCTGCTGATCTAGGCATTAACTTTTCTATGCAGTTTATATCTTCTATATGCTACTACTCTTTTACTGTTCTGCGGTGCGTGCTCCTTTTTCTTTTAGTTTTTTCGAACTTTTCGAAAAAAAAGAAGATTTTTTAATTATCAAATGCCATCTATACTGCAGTAGCCAGTGTTACCTTGGCTTTATTGCCGGCCTCCATCTGAGTCCCATGGCCCACAGGGAAAAGGACTCATGGCTATGATATCATGTTATCTAATATTCGTGTTTATAAATGTGTGAGCCAAATTGGTTAACTTGAAGTTGGACTTTTCTGACTTCTTTCTCGAACTATTTAGTGACCTTTGAGATCTATTCTAAGTCATTGATGGTGATCAAGGGACATGGTGTTTGTTTCCAAGTTTAGTCGAAGACTATTTAGCATTAATTGAAAATTAAAAGTTACCACAAATTACAGAAGATACAAGATATATGATGATTATGCAATGTATGCATATTTAATAGAGTATTGTAAAAGGCTCTGAATGATTTGATTGTTGTATATGTAGAATATTTTTACATTTTTAACATTAATGTTAAGGAAATAATGCATATTAAGGGTAGTAAAGTCAATCAACATTTAAAGCTTATTTTAGTCATTCTGGCTTCCCACTTTTATAGATAATAGTAGTTTTTATCAATTTGATTGATCACCTATCAATTTGAAGGGGAGTCTTAACTGGTTTGCTGCCATGTGACCAGGAGGTCATGAGTTCAAGCCGTGGAAACAGTCTCTTACAGAAATGTGAGGTAAGGCGGCGTACAATAGACCCTTGTGGTCCGGCCCTTCCCCGGACCCCGCGGATAGCGGGAGCTTAGTGCACCAGACTACCATTTTTTTTATTGATCACCTATCATAGATTCATTCAAATCTTCATATATTTTCTTTAAAAATGATATTTGCAGGCTGCAGGTGTTGAGTTTCCACCTCGAGAGGAAAATAGTGTACCTCTATTTACACCACCACAAACCCATCCGATAGTCCACACACCTTCAGCTTATGAGGAGGATGCAGTTGAGGCCTCTCTTGAATCCGATCCTTCTGGACTCAGGTATTGCTTGACTTGTTCTTTTCCCTTTAGTATGGTTTCCTGCTCAAAATTTTAGAATTTTGTTTATGGACAGTTCACTTATTAAAAGACACTATTAAGATTTATATGGATATTGCTTATGTGCGCCACTCTATTTTCAGTATGTGCTCCACTATTATTTATATACACCTGTGTTTTAAAGCTCAATAAGCGTTCCTTTATTAGTCTCTCAAGTTAACTATCTAGAAATCAAAATATGAGGGAGTACTTGTGGTATCCAGCATTCATTGCAACCTTGTTCAAGTGTAAGTGAATTTTTTTATTCGAACAAGCATTGCTTTTTTTATTAAGTTATGTCTGTAATACCCCATTTTAACCCGAGTCGAAATGGTGTACGACGTATAGGTAACAACATACAACAACAACATACCCAGTAAAATCCCACCACGTGGGGTCTGGGGAGGGTAGAGTGTACACAGACCTTACCTCTACCTTGGTAGGTAGAGCGGCTGCTTCCGGAAGACTTATGTATGGGTGATTCCTAAATTTGTTTTAAGGAGTCGCCACCTAATTATTTTAAAGATGAATTAGGACATCTACTTAGCAAAAGTTTGCTAAAAAATAACTCCAATTAAAGGTCTGCAAAACTTAATGAGATATTAGGTAAGGGTTCTTTATATTCTAAAGGGAAGGGGTTAGACATCCTATAGAATCCGCTAACTTGCGGTTGTCCGGTCAAACTTAGGTTAATTATTGAGCTTTAAAAAAAATCATTAAAACGTCAATGCTCATGCATTTTGTTTGAAACTTGTGTTAAAATTGTAGTTCGTTTAAAAAATGCTTAAATTATAGATTAAAGACCTACATTCTCAAAAGTATACTTGAAGTAAAATATGCAAAGGTTTTGAGAACATCATTTTACGAAGCCAACTTTAAACCTTTAAAACATTCTAAATCATATGGGATTAAGTTTTATAAATTGAAAATTAATATACAGGAGATTACTCCAAAGCTGTCCATAGTGAAATCAATCACTTTGGGCTCCAAAATAAAAATAAAAATAGAAATAGCTGATGTTGAGAGAAAATTCTTTAAATATTTTAGAAGTCATTCAAATCCCATCCTGATGGCTACTAAGCGAAATTAAATTCATTTGGACTTATAAAAATGACTCATTAAAAATATCCCAAGCAGCCCTTTCTAGATTGGTTGTTCTAAGGCTGATAAACTTAAAGAGTCAAACAAGCAATCATAGATAAGCAAGCAAGTTAGTGAATCATAGGACAATAAAAAATGCAACAGTCCGCTCTTTCCTTTTCCAGAGATGGAAAGGATTAAGCGAAAAGACGGATGTGGATTCTAGACCTTCTCGCTCCTCTTTGCGATTTCTGTCCTGGGGAGTTTCAAAAGAGCAAAATACACCAAGTGAAGGAGGTGCACATTAAATCTAGCGGCGATATCAAGTCTGGATGTAAGACTCAAGAATGCTCCCAAATGTACATGTAAAATAAAGAAATAAAGGATTAGTAAATATCCCAAACCTTACCCAACAATGCAAATAAATAAGACGCTCGCATAAACTCAACCTCGTATGTGTTCATTACTTAACTAAATCAGTCCCAAAATAACAGTTTTAAGTAAAGTAAAATGATCCAAAAATCAGTTCGAAAAGCTGGCCAAAATCAGTCGGAAGAATGGCCAAAACAGTGCCCAAAATGGCAAAAAAAAAAAACAGTAGCGAAAAAATGGCCTGAAACAGTAAAAAACGGCCAAACAGCAGCAGGAAATGGCCAAAAAACAGCATTCAAATGGCCTGAACCAGTAACTAAAAACGAGTAACAAAAAGGGTCAAATATCGATCCGAAAAACGGCCAAAATCAGTAACCAAAATGTGGCTAAAAATCAGTCTGAGAATGGTCGAACCCGTGACCAAAATCAGTCCAAAAATCATATGGAACCACAACATCTCATATTAATCCAAACATGTTAGTCCTAGTCATATAGCTCATAATAACATGTCGTCTTGAGAATCATATTAAAATTACCACTTCTAGCACAATTTTAAGGTCATATTAAATTTTATCATATATGGATTCATTTTAAACTAAGCATAAAGACAACTAAAGAAAACTTGTTTCATATTGGACCCATAGGATCTTTTAACTTCAGAAAAATAAGCACAACCAGATTCGTCAAGACTTCTCATGTTATTGAATCATATGGATAAACCAAGCAATGCGTATCTAAACTAACCAACATTCACCACATAATTTTCAGTTCATCGATATTACAAACAGTAACCAATCGATACATAATTCCAGAAAAGAAAAATGAACTAACTAAAATTAACAGATTTGAATATTAAACACAACAACATAACTAGACCATATTATCACCCAAATCAGTATGTAAAACACATAAAACACGAAAATAAGAAGAGTTCGAGTCTCTAACAGACCTGCTTCGGGTGCGACGAACCGAGGCAAAGGGTCCTCTACTGCTACACCAACTTGGCTACCCTTGCGGGTGCAGTTCTGATCCTTGCGTAGCTGATGTATTGATACTTGAAGAATGTAGTAAACCACTAAGATTTTTTGGTGAAATAGCACTTTTATCGAAACACAGTTCCGATGTTGCCAGTTTGGATGCTGCTCACAACATTCATTTAGTAACCATTTTGTAGTTGGTATTAAATGCACCCATCTTAGCGGAGGTGATATTATATGACCTTTGGGGACTCTATGCACTCTAATTGCAGTGGATTTTTATCCGCCTTATGTCAAACTTTATTGCAACTTTGTCCAATGCCTTCTGTCCCTTGTCTGCTGTTTAACGAGACCTCATGCATAAAGAAAAAAGAACTGGTAATTTCAAGTAAGCGACATTTCTGGTTTCCTGTCTTTTCAGTGTTGCGGAGATCCAAAGTGCTGACGGGATAGTAGATGTTCTAACGGAGATGCTTGGTGCCTTGGATCCAAAGAATCCTCAGGTCAGAACTTGTTTTGCTCTTGTTTCTCAGGTTCATAGTGGTTACTTGTCCTCACTACTATAAAGTTGAAAACCCGAAGGGAAGAATGAATTATTCGTAGGTCAAATGAGTTTCCTTTTTTTGGATAGTCTTTGGCCACTGTATTCGGTTAAGTGGAAAATGTGAGGACTAAACTTTCTATGCTCCTTTCCACCCCTTTATTATTTGAAAAGAGAAGCTTAGGTAAAAAGATTAACTACCCCCGAGAAACAAAACCTTCATAAGTCCTTTAATGTAAAATATCTGGCATGTTTTTTTGCCCTTTTTGATGGGGTCATGTTGCTACATCTAGGTTTTTGAAGAAAAAATATTGCTGCAGTACATAAGGTTGAATGACAAGTTCTGGTTGAAAGATTGAATGCCGAAAGTAGAAGGCATCAATTTATTTTTTTGGTGAAAAACCAATTGGGAATCTGTCATTTTAATGTTTGATTAAGATATCTTTATGTGCTTATTACAGATATCTTGCTTCTTGTTTAATCTTGTAGGTTAAGTCCATATGGTTAATTATAGATATCCTATTCTTCCTTTCAATACTTTGGTTCTGGATAAGTGATGTTACACTCCATCATTGAGTGCTAAAATCCATGTTGGTTCATCATCATTGTTACATACAATTTATGTTCGGCGGTACTTGTTAAGAGTCCAAGATGAATACCGTTCATGTTTTAACTTATTACGTGACATCTATGCAGTCCGTGAAGGAGGAGGTGATAGTTGATCTTGTTGAACAGTTCCGTTCTTACCAAAAGCGTGTGATGATTCTTGTGAACAACACTGTGTAAGAACCTGTCGTTTTTGTGGTTTTATTTCATTTCAAATAGCCCCTTAACTTGTTTTCCTTCGCAAATTTAGAGATGAGGATCTGCTGTGTAAAGGATTGGCACTTAATGACAATCTGCAGCGAGTTCTTCGTAGACATGATGATATTGCCAAAGGAACTTCAACAATTACTGCACCGCCCAGAGAAACTCCTGTTGCACCCCTTCTGAATGTGAATCATGAAGATGATGAGTTAGAAGATGATTTCTCTAGCTTAGCACGGAGGTAATGCTTGTTCATTTTGCTGCTATTACTGTTCCTTCTCCCCCCACCCGCACAGTAAGTTTGTTTAGTTTTTCCAGCCGTATTCTCTGTTCTTACTGCAAATATTTCCACTTAAGACTACCTGATTCAGTAAAAGCATTTAGATGTGATCTTTAGATTGTCATTTATATGAGAATCTAAATTAACTCCCTTTATTCTCCATGAAGGGAAGTTGGATTTCATTTGTAGGGATGAATTTTATGTCAAATGGTTCCTAGAGATCATTTTCACTTTGGTTCTCCAAGCTAGTTAGGTGGTTAGTACACTTCGACATTTAGCCTGTTTGACATGCATCCGAGGTAGCCTACTTTCACATTTTCTTACTAAAAACAGTGGGTAGTTAATTCCATTGGTGCTTTTGAAAAGAGACTAGAGCTGTGATATTGTTTCAGACTTTGGGTTTCACCAAGGTTTAGAATAGACCCTTGTGGTCCGGCCCTTCCCCGGACCCCGCGCATAGCGGGAGCTTAGTGCACCGGGCTGCCCTTTTATAGTGATTAATTCATAAAAGAGTTGATGGAGCTTTTCCTCAACATCATTACCAGGTTATCATTCATTACCAAGCTCTCATAAGTAATAATTAGCTTCTGATTTTTATTTTCCACCAGCATAAACATATGTCCAGTTGCTTAATAGGACATTTTGGGGATAAAGAAAAGGAAGTGGTAGAGTTTCAATTCCTTTTTACAAATTTTAACTGAATAATTGGCTGATTATATTACCATAAGAAGTTCCGGGGGAAAAGGCCTTCAGAAAGTTTTGGAGGGGAAAGGTTAGGTAGAAGAGTCCATGGACCAATTCGTGATTTTTTAATTTCTTTTCTGGACCTACTTTTCCTACTACTGCCTTTGGTGGGGTGACCATAACTTCATAGTGTTGTCTGAATAGGAAAATTTACTGGTACCAGGGTTCTCAAGGGAAAGACTTTTGCAGATTGATATTGCTGTCCAGCATGCTTAAGAAATTGTGTAATCTAGTGTCGTTTTGAATTTACTTTATTCATCTGTGTGCTGGCATGTGCACAATTCTGTTTCTCGACTAAGAATCTTCTTTGGGTGAGAATTTCTTGAGCAATGAGTATGAAACCTTGCATGATCTATTACTTCTCTGAGTTGATATAATTGCCAATAATTTATCCCTTGGGGGACATTCTGTTACCTTTATCAAAAAATAATAATTTGTCCCTTGGGGGACATTTAACGATAAAGAGAGGTTAAAAGGGCAGCCCGGTGCACTAAGCTCCCGCTATGCGCGGGGTTCGGGGAAGGACCGGACCACAAGGGTCTATTATACGCAGTTATAATTGTCAATATCTTTATAGCCATTGTAGCGTGTAGGTTTTGTGCTTTAGTTTACTCCAGGATTCCAAAAAGAGCAGGAATGTTTTGTTGTGTTTTTTTCCAAAGTCTCTACTAGTATCCTTTTGACATTCTGGTTCTTGGCCTTTCTTTTTCCTTTTGTTGATGTGTTACCCTCACTCAATTTGCAGATCTTCAAGAGATCCATCACAGGGACAGGGGCGGAAGACTATTGATGTGAAGAGTGAACCTATGCGATTTACTCCGACTCTTCCTCCCCCACCTTCATCAAGGAGACCAGTTTTTACAGATGGGAAAATTGTTGATTATCTCAGTGGTGACAGGTTTGAATCTGAAAGATCTTTTGGAACAGAAGGATCCTCACCTATTGCTGCTCCAACTAATTCAAACAACGGCAGCTCCGTCCCGCGGTCAAGTCCTAAGACATCTTCATCTGCACCCCCTCCAGATGATTTGCTAAATCCAACTGCTGATGAGGACTTCCTGAACCCTACTGCATCTTTGTTTACTGAAAAAAACAACCACAACGAATCCGAGACAAAAGCCAAATCTGCTGATCACTTGCCTCCAGCACCTTGGGATGCTCCTCCTACTACCCCACTCCCTCCACCACCCACCAGATATGATCAGAGACAGCAGTACTTTGGGAAACATGTTTCTGGTGGTTCCCCTCCCTCAAGAACTGGATCGACAAGTTCTTATGACAGCTTAGTTGGACAAACAAAGAATCTCTCGATTAATTCTTCTTCACCATCCAAACCAGAGAAACCTGAGGATGCACTCTTCAAAGATCTTGTTGATTTTGCAAAAGCCAAGTCTTCGTCATCTTCAAACCAATCCAATAGATCATTTTAAGCGACTTTAATGAATATGAATAATTTGTGGTGGTGTATATCAACTTTTAGATCTTGTAGCAATAAATACCATAGATGATTGGTTTATGGATTACTGGAGCTGCTCCCTCTGGTTTATTTCCAGTTGGGCTTTCTGCCCTTAGGTGAGTGATAGTGTAGCTGACATGACATTTATATCTTGCATTATATGAGGTGGTTAATATTTTTTTCTTTTTTTTTTTCAACTGATTTGTAATCCTAACAATACTGGGGTTCTAGTATCTCTCAATTAGCAGGGAAACATTCGTCTATGACGGGTTTTAGTACGTGTATATGTTTTGCAGGTAGATCCAAAACCAAGTTATGGAAACAAGGTGGAACGCCAAGTGATACGTCTGCCTCGACCACATTATAGGGTATCATGGTGGGTGCTTAGGTATCTCATAATCTATTTATATGTTGCATTGACTGAACTAGAGGAAAACATGACATCTTCCCATGGAGTCTCATTAAAGATGATACTTAACATCCTGCACGTTGGAACAGTCGTCTTGTTTAACCATGTTAATGTGATGTGAACAGTGTTTAGGAACAATCTCTTAAGGATTCTAAGAAACTGATACATAGCTTTCTCCAGCCATCTTCTTAAGTCGTCTTTCTTTCATACCTCTTCTCAAATTTGCTGCTTTCTCCCATAATCCAATTTCAGCATACTTGTTTGCTACCATGACCAAATTCCCACTCCTTTTAGGCTCCAATCCAAGCAACCTCCTTCTCACTTTTTCTCCCACTCCAGTATAGTCGCTAATATCATGAATGTGGCATGCACTGAGCAATGTCCTCCATATAACTGCATCAGCCTCAACGGGCATGTCAATGATGAACTTGTACGCTTCTTCAAGACGACCAGCACGACTCAAGATATCTACCATCGCACCATAATGTGCCATCATAGGCTCAATCCTGTATACACTTTCCATCTCATGAAACAAACGATTCCCTTCTTCCACCATTCCGACATGGCTACAAGCACAAAGCACACCAAGAAAGGACACATAATTAGGCTTCACAGAACAATCCTTCATTTTCTGGAATAGTTCCAAGGCTTGTGCAGCAAATCCATGCTGAGCTAACCCAAGAATCATCGCGCTCCATGTCCACACATTTCTTTCACCAATCCTATCGAAGATCAAACGAGCATAATCCACTTCTCCACATTTAGCATACATGTCAACAAGGGAAGTTCCCAATTGACAATTCACAAACATCCCTTGCTCAATCACTAGACAATGAATCCATTTCCCTAAACACAAGTCACCCAACTCAGCACAACTCGAAAGCAAAACCACCATAGTCGTCTCATCGGGTTGAACCCCACATTTCCTCATCACACGAAAAATCTCAACCGCATCATAATACCAACGCCCTTCAACACAAGCCGAAATCATCGAATTCCAAGAAACAATAGTTCTAAGCGACATTTCATCAAACACCTTGTATGCATCCACAATTTTCTTGCAAGAACCATAGCAATGAATCAAAGTGTTCTGGACATACACATTGTTATAAACACCAATCTTGATGACATCACTATGAACCTGTTTCCCTTCTTTCAAACCCGAAAAGGAAGAACAAGCTTTGAAGAGAAAAGGGTACGTGAATTCATCCGAACCAACTCGAAAACGCCTCATTTCAACAAAAACCCGAATGGCTTCTTTACAGTTGTTGCCTGTGGCATAGTTTCTAATGAGGATATTCCACCATGCATTAGATATATTGTGGGATTGTTTGATGACAAGACTAGCGTAAGAAGAAGAGTTTATTGGAGTATGACAAGCAAAAAAGTTGATAATTTTGAGGATGATATTATTATGTTGAGATAGTCCTGAGATTATGATTTGAGTATGAATTTGGAAGAGGTGTTTTAGACAAGAACAAGAGTTGAAAAGAGATAAGAGTTGTTGCGTTTTGGAAGTGAACCTCATGCCACTACACACATAGATTTGCACAAATAGGATGTATATATTGAGGCAATTGTTTATCGATCGTAGTAATTGACGAAATGCTTCACGGTTCGAGACTCCCGTAAGACCACCCCTTTATAAGTTTTCTCTATCGCTCTAATGAATATGCTACTATTGGTCCAAACTAAAAACTAGAGCTGAAAATTCAACTGGTCATTATGATTGAAACTCGTTTTTTTTTTTTTTAATTTTCTTAATTACATAGGGGACAAAATGAAGAACAGATTACAACTTGGAGATTCGAACCATTACCACAAGTTAAAGTTTATATATCCAACCAACTGAGCTACTAGATTCCTACCATCGAAATTCATTTCATGGAGAATAGGGCAACCTTTTGAGATGCATCGAGGCAACTGTTTATATTTTGTTCTAATTTTAAGAAAAATTTATATAAATTATCACGGCGACACACAATTGGGAGAATGTAAAATTAAACTTGTTCAAATATTCACAAGTTTAGTCGAATATATAAATATTGCTCTTATTGTTCAATTTGTCACACGTTTTGCCAAACAACCACAACTCGATACTCCCTTAATTTTGTCTGTATTGTTAAATTATTTGCAAGTCCAACTTTACCTAGAAATATCTTGCATTTGTTTGTTTAATTGTTCACAAGTTTTATCGGATGAACAAATCTTAATGGAAAGGAGAGATATAGGCATATGACACTAGATGTTTCTTCTATTAGTACAAACCAACAGCCTGTGATAAGCATAGTTCATAAGTTGTTGGACAGATCACTAGCGAAAGCTTTTATTTAGTTGACATATCGGTCATTTTTTTACTACTACACATATATTACCATTAAAGAGGACACTAAGTTGTTGGACAGACCATTACCTACTTACTCATCACTACCTGATAAACATGTAGTAACAAGTGAAGATAATATGATGAAAGTAACAAGTAACAAGTCTATTGTACTATCAAGAGAGACCAAAACGAGAGGCAATCAAACAAAGATCATTCATTCTTCTTGCAGTTACCCCATCTGCTTCAGTCATGTCGAAATTGTCTGGAGTAACTCCATGAGGAGTTTTCCAGTCGAAGTGATAAAGCAACTGAGCTAAAGGATGTCCAACATTAACAAAACCGAATAACAATCCTGGACACATTCTTTTTTCTACACCAAATGTGTAAGATGATATTAATCTTCCTTAGGGGGTCTTCTCATTAATATCAAAGTATATATAGTATACAATATTCATCCCTTATACAATAGGAATCCTAAACCCAATCACAAGAGGAATCCTAGTCTTACTATAATTATATTTACACAATATATGAAATATATTCTAATTATGGGGTAGGGATGACTAATTGACTATATACACGTTTACACACCCCCTCAGTCGGAAAAGGAGGAGGCCGGACGCTGAGACTGGATCTGAAGTCAAGAAATAACTGTCTGGAAAGTCCTTTGGTAAATATGTCTGCATACTGATAGGATGATGGAACATGTAACACTCTGACATGGCCTAACACAACCTTCTCACGAACGAAGTGTAGATCTATCTCAATGTGCTTGGTTCACTGATGTTGAACGGGATTATGAGAAAGATAGATGACAGATATGTTATCACACTACACAATAGATGTCTGACGCAAAGGACACTGAAGTTCTAACAGTAAATTTCTGAGCCAACAAATCTCAGCTACCACATTTGCAACGCCTCTATACTCATCCTCGACACTGGAACGAGATAGGGTAGTCTGTCGCTTGGCAGACCAAGAAATCAGATTATCCCATAAAAATACACAAAAGCTGGAAGTGGAGCGTCGCGTGTCCGGACACCCTGCCCAATCTGCATCCGTATAACAGAGCAACCTGTTTGGTGCAGAGAGGTAGAGATGCAAACCATAATCAAGTGTGCCCTTAATGTATCAGATGATACGCTTAAGAGTAGTGAAATGAGACTCATTGGGGGCATGCATGAATAAGCATACCTGCTGAACAACATAAGCAATGTCTGGCCTTGTAAATATGAGATACTGAAGTGCATCTGCAAGGCTCCCGTACAGAGTAGGATCGGAGACTGGAGCACCATCCATAGCACTGAGCTTAGATTTTGAATCAACTGGAGTAGGTGAAACTTTGCAATTCGCCATCTTAGCCCTATACACGATCTCCTCTGCATACTTACGATAAAACAAGAACATGTGGTTGACATACCTGGTCACTGATATCCCCAAAAAATAACCCAGCTTTCCCAAATAAGTCATTGCAAATTCGGACTTAAGCAAGGCAAAAATCTCATTTTCAACCCGTCGGAGGAGGTAGTAAGAACAATATCATCCACGTAAAATAATAAGTAAGCAGTGCTACTACCTCGATGAAAAATGAAGAGTGATGTATCACTCTTGCTGCATACAAACCCAATCTGCAAGATATACCTGACAAAGTGATCATACCACGCACGGGGGGCCTATTACAGGCCATTTAGTGACTTACGGAGGCGACACACATAGTGAGGAACTGCTGGATGGGTGAACCCTGGCGGCTGATACATGTAGAATGTCTCTCTCAGATACCCATGTAAGAATGCATTCTTTACATCAAGATGATGGATCATCCAATGTTTGTCCATGACAATGCTCAAACTGTGCGAATGGTAGCCGGTTTGACAACGGGCTAAATGTCTCACCACAATCAATGCCCTTCTGCTGATTTGTGCCATTAGCCACAAGTCGTGCCTTATACCTCTCAAGGTCTCCACTGTTTCTGAATTTGTGACGAAATAACCACAGACAACGAATCACATTCACCCCCTCAGGTCTAGGTACTAGATCACATGTGTGTTGTTTAGTTAAAGCATTGAATTCCTCAGACATAGCCGCATTCCAATTAGGGTCTTGTTTAGCCAATATAGAGTTCTTGGGAATTGGAGAAATAGTTTGGGCAGACAAGTTAAATTGGACTTTGGGTTTGAAGATTCCATGCTTGACACGAGTTTCCATTCGGTGAGTGGAGACAGTGGGAGGTTGTGTCGGCTGAGGGGAAAGAGCCGAGACTGGGGGATCAGTTGGATAGGGAGAATGAAGAGGTGACGCCATGACACCGTTATCAAGGGCCGCGACGCTGGAGGAAAGCTACTCGCAGGAGTTTTGGCGCCGTGGCGCCAAATTATAGATCACCGCGACAGTCAACCGATCCTCTAAAGTTTGGCGCCATGCGGACGACAAGAAGAACTACCGGGAAAAGACGGTGATTCTGTGGAAGTGCTATGATCTAGTTTACTGAGAATGATGGGAGAGATGACAGACTCGTCAAGAAAAGAGTAATCCGGTTTTTGGAACTTTTTAAGGTTCGAAAACGGGAATGTGGTCTCGTCGAATGTGACGTGACGAGAGATGTGGATCTGACGAGGGACAAGTCATAAAATAGATAGCACCTATATTACACCCCGAAATTCCAGGACATGTTTATAAGAACGTACGTAAGAACTAAAAAATGTTAAGATTTTAGACTAGTAAAAATTTATCGGAATTATGAAAATATCGGAAAATGAAATATTGCGACGAATGGGAGGGCGACACGTGTCACCCCTACATGATCTTGGTCGAAAGGACCAAGGATGGGAAGGTCATTTGACCCAAGCAAGGATGATCAAGTCTTGCTAGGCTAGAGCTTGATAATATTGACTAAGTCAAAAGGGCCACTTGGCTAGATTTTTAAATGAATTGTATCCAAGCCACCCATTTGTTCTAATCTTGACCCTCCATAGTGTTATATATGCATACTACTAGCAAGACAAGTTCCCATACTTAGCAAAATTTTCAAGAAACTTGTTCTTGTCTTAGAAGAGCTCTCGGGTTTGCTAGGGTTTCAAGAAGAAAAATTTTCGTTTGTTGTTCAATAATCTCCATCCTTTAAACCAAGATTCCTAAGGGTATTGCAAGAGTATCTCAATAGAAAGATCCCGGAAAAATGTCGTTTTTGTATTAGTCGCAAGGTGAAAACCTAAGTCGCTTTCCTAGGGTTGGATTGGAAATTGAAGGAAAGTTGTTTGTGATCTTCTAAGGGCTTCAAGTGGCGGATTGTAGTGTCAAGGAGAGGCTCTAAGTTGCTAGCGACTTTGGATCTTGAAGTTGGATTAAGGCTCGTCAAGGTAACAATCTTGTTCTATTAAGTGTTATAAGAATACATATTGTTGTAGCCTTACATTTTAACTAGCATGAAGTATATGTATTGAAGATTGATAAGTGTTATGGATATTGGAAGCCTAAATTCGAAATGACATTGTTAGCCATTTGAAATTGAAATACAATTTGGTCGATAATTAGAATCGTCGCATGTTATCTACTTGAAGATTGTAGTTGTTATAATCGATTGCGTTATAACATGTTATACTAAACAACTTGGATTGAAAAGGAATTGGAAAGGGGGATATATTGTTACACCTATTGGCCGTGAATAGCATTGCCTTTTTGGACTAGTTGATATAAATTGTGGGGCATAATTTTACACGTCCTATTAGGCGTGTAATCCCCTTTTTGTTATCTACATTGTTGAGCCTTAAATGTGGCATGTTTGGTTATTGAATTCGGACCTTGAAAAAGGTGGGAAAGTACGTAGAAACAGAGGAAGTGTTGTCCGATTTTCTGTAGAATTTAGTGACATTACACTTAGAATAGTCTACGTTTGAAGTTAGAAGTTAATAGACGTATTATGGTCATTATAGGTTGACATACTACGTACGGCATATTGGACTTAGCAAGTGGATTGAACCGAAGAGGTATGTGGAACTTTCTTATCTCTTGAGCATGAGTAGTTGTAAATATATAGTACGGTAGACGTACGAGATTTTGACGAATCTAGTTTCATTTGATATCCTTGACTTATTTTAAGAATGTCCAAGTTGGCTGAGTTAGAGAATTAACTCACTTGTTTAAAAGATTAAGGATA
The DNA here is from genome assembly GCA_029844215.1 of Przewalskia tangutica. Taxonomy (NCBI): domain Eukaryota; kingdom Viridiplantae; phylum Streptophyta; class Magnoliopsida; order Solanales; family Solanaceae; genus Przewalskia; species Przewalskia tangutica. Next base: position 19,419,505 of record CM056719.1, read on the forward strand.
TCTTAGTTTCTAAAAGTTAAGAGACTTGAAGTATTTTGAAAGTATATGATACTTGTTTTTTTTGAAAGTATAAGTCTCTTGGTTATAAAGAAGAATGTAAGTGCCTAAAGTATAAAGTTAGTATAACGAATTTATGGGAAGTTGGTTATAATAGCTTTATGGAAAGATGAAAGAATGGTTTACTCTAGTGATGTAAATAAGGATAAATGACTTGAAATGAAGAAAGACAAATTGATTTGAAGGCATCAATTGCTTAAAGTTTTAAGAAAGAAGTCACTTGATTTAGAAGCCTATAAATGTATTTCTAAAAGGTATTGTGACTTGTCTTGAAAAGTAGATATGACTTGATACTACGGTTATTAGTATCTTGGAGTTTTATATGAAAAAGAGTCATTTTAAAAGAATAGAAGTACGTAGTACTTTGGGTTCTATTCCCGGATTTTATAATGACATGTCAGTGTCTTAAGTAAACTAAAATGAGAGTGTATATAAACAAAGCTAATAAGAAGTTAGGGGATTTCTTAACTTGCTTATGCTATGTATGATAAGTCGGTGGTGCTTATGTTATGTATGATAAGACGGTAGTGCTTATGTTATGTATGATAGTCGGTGGTGCTAGGTTATGTTATTCTTGCGGGGTAAACCCCCGGGTTACTACTTATTCCATGGATTTGCTACCCATGATGCGAGTGCGGCGTTTGTACTCATTGCGGGCCCACCGGGCCCATGCGGGTGAAATAGTCCCATGCGAGGTGGATGACCTCATTGCGGGTCCACAGGACCTATGCGGGTGAAATAGTCCCAGGAGTAGGATTGCTTAATGATACTACGGGTGGGTGACCCTACTTTGATCATGAGCCTCCTATTTTTATGCAGTAAAATATACGCTTGTTTACTCTCATTGTTCATAAGGCACAATGTACTGTTATTTGAGTTATCATACATGTCTCCAGCTTTATTTTTAGACTTTATGATTTCATTTCAGTACTTTCAGTTTTACATACTTAGTACATCTGTTGTCGACCCGCTTCCTCGTGGCTGCGTTAAATCCGCAGTAGGGTAGCGGTGGTGGATCCTCATTCTTAGGATTACTGATCAGGTGTCAGAAGCTTCATTTCTTCGGAGGCTTGTCTTTTGGTACGGTTTCCCTGATGTTATAGATTTATGTACATTCGAAGTGCGAAGGCCACGCATCATCACGATTATTCTTAGAGGTCTGTAGTCATATATTGTGGATTGGGTTATAAGAACAAAGATGTAACTGTTTTTATTTTGGGTTATGTATATTTCCGGGAAGGCGGCCTTATCGGCTAGCCTGTTGATATTTGATGTTAAGTATTTTATTAATTTTGTATGTTCCGCTGCTATTCTATGATGTATACCTGTAGGGGTTGCCCAGGTAGGGCACCAGTAGCGGGCCCGGGGTCGGGTCGTGACAAAAGTGGTATCAGAGCAGTTAGTCCTCGGAAAGTGTCTACAGACCGTGTCTAGTAGAGTCTTGATTATCGGTGTGTTGTGCACCACATCTATAATCAGGAGGCTGCAGGACATTTAAGATTGGTTTCCATTCTTCTCTGCGAGATCGCGTGCGATGAGCCGCCTTATTAGGTTGAATCCTCTCTAACCTATTCTGATGTATCAGTTATGCCTCCACGGAAGGCGACCAGGGCCCATAAGGGCAAGGTAGCAGCAGGAGCTGCTAGCGGTACGCAGAGGGTTACTAGGACTCGTGCCCGCACTATGCACGAGGTTGCGGGTCGTCGGCGAGTTCACCACGCCGACAGTATTAGAGGCCGAGAGCGGCCGTAGCTCGAAGGTTCCGATACGAGCCTCGATTCGCAGCCAAAGGCGAGTATAGAGATTACGGAGAGCGGTCGGGTTATTGACTAGCATAGTGGAAGAAGCGGCAAGCGAGCGAGTAGCTAACCCAGAGCCGACGGTTTGAGGATTCGGGATTTTCTCACGCAATCCACGAGTTCTATGGTTCGAGATCGGCGAGGATCCTCGGAGTTTATTCGGCGATTCTGGACTATTCAGGTGCTTAGGGCCTCGGAGACAGAGTCAGTTGTGTTAGCTTCTTACCGGTTACGCGATATTGCGTTGAACTGGTTTGAGTCATGGGAGTTGTCTAGAGGTGTGGATGCTCTTCCAGCTGTTTGGGATGAGTTCACAGAGGCCTTCCTTGATCACTTTTTGCCTCCTGAGATGAGGAGAGCCCGCGTGGATAGATTCTTGACATTGAGACAGAATGGGAGGACTATCAGAGAGTACAACCTGGAGTTTGACTCATTGGCCAGGTATGCGCCCACCATTGTGGATGACATGGCGGACAGAGTTCATCGCTATGTGATGGGGCTAGACCGTCATATGATTACTGCATGCCTGGGAGTGGCCCTTCAGCCAGATATGGATATTGCCAAGATGCAGGCTTATGCACAGGGGATAGATGACAGAGAGAGAGGATCGGCGGACTCGAGCCGGCCCAAGAGGTCGGGACAGCGAGGTTCGTGGTAACCTTCGAGGCGGACAACCTCAGCAGCAGGCTAGGTCCACATTTCAGCCGGCACAGAGTGCTCCTTCTCGGTTTTCTGGCAGGAGGTTTGATCGGTCGGGTTATTCGAGGCGGTCGTGGCTCAGGCGAGTTCCCGGAGGCAGGGGTTCTGATCGTATGAGGCCACCTTTACCTCGGTGTGGTCGATGTGGTGGTTCCCATCGTGGGGGTGTCGTATTCCTACAGGAGCTTGTTACTCTTACGGCCAGCATGGCCATTTGAAGAGAGATTGCCTAACCAGATGCATCATGAGTGGTATGGTTCGGCCGACAGGGTCGTTGCTGGGTCTTCTTCTTCTGTGGTTATGCGCCCCGAAGAGCAGGGTGTTCATGGACCGGCAGGCCGCGACAGAGGTCATGGTGGAGGTCCTAGTTCTAGCGGTCCACAGAACCGCATATATTCCTTAGCGGTAGCGGGATCGGAGGATTCCGGATGTCGCAGTACATTATTGATTTCATGTTGTGACATTTATGCTTTGATAGATCCTGTCCTATGTGTCCCTTCTCATTGCTGGTAGAATAAGGATAGAGCCGGTGTCGATAGAGCCTTTTGAGGTAGATACGCCAGTGGGTGATTCGATGTTAGCTGAGCGGGTGTACAAAGATTGCCCGGTGTTTATATACAGTCGTCAGACCCTAGCAGACTTGATAGAGTTGGAGATGACATATTTTGACGTCATTATGGGTATGGACTGGTTGACTTCTTGTTATGCCAACATTGACTGTTGAGACAGGTTGGTCCGATTCCAGTTTCCTGGTGAGCCAGTTATCGAGTGGAAGAGCGTCTGGCGTCGTAGGGTAGGTTTATTTCTTACCTCAAGGCTAGGAAGATGGTGCGAAAGGGTACATCTATCATCCGTTCGTATTTGATACAATGGTGAGGTGCCAGTCCTTCAGTCTGTTTCGGTGGTTAGAGAGTTTCCGGATGTATTCCCAGATGATCTTCCAGGTATTCCTCCCGAGAGGGAGATAGAGTTCTGTATTGACACGTTGCCAGACACTCGGCCTATATCTATTCCGCCGCATACGATGGCTTTCTTTGAGTTGAGGGAGTTGAAGGACCAGCTGAAAGATTTGTTGGAAAAAGGTTTTATCAGGCCTAGTGTTTCTCCCTGGGGAGCGCCGATTTTGTTTGTAAAGAAGAAGGATGGGACACTGCGTATGTGTGTTGACTACAGACAGCTGAATAAGGTAACCATCAAGAATAGATACCCCCTCCCCAGGATTGATGATTTGTTTGACCAGTTGCAGGGTGCGAGGTGTTTCTCCAAGATAGACCTGCGGTCTGGTTATCATCAGGTGCGAGTTAGAGAGGCAGATATCCCAAAGACTGCATTCAGGACCCGGTATGAGCACTATGAGTTCAGGGTGATGTCTTTCGGTTTGACCAACGCTCCAGCGGTATTTATGGATTTGATGAACCGGGTGTTCAAGTCATTTTTGGATACGTTTGTTATAGTATTAATTGATGACATCCTGGTTTATTCGCGCACAGAGCATGAGCATGCAGAATCGGCGAGGCGGTGCCAGAGTCCTCGAGCCGCGATTGTTCGCCAAGTTCTCCAAGTGTGAGTTTTGGTTGGCCTCAGTGGCATTCTTGGGGAACATTATTGGGGCTGATGGTGTTCATGTTGATATGGCAAAGAATGTTACACCCCAAAATTCCAGGACATGTTTATAAGAACGTACGTAAGAACTAAAAATGTTAAGATTTGAGACTAGTAAAAATTTATCGGAATTATGGAAATGTCAGAAAACGAAATATTGCGACGAATGGGAGGGAGACACGTGTCACCCCTACATGATCTTGGTCTAATGGACCAAGGATGGGAAGGTCATTTGACCCAAGCAAGGATGATCAAGTCTTGCTAGGCTAGAGCTTGATAATATTGACTAAGTCAAAAGGGCCACTTGGCTAGATTTTTAAATGAATTGTATCCAAGTCACCCATTTGTTCTAATCTTGACCCTCCATAGTGTTATATATGCATACTACTAGCAAGACAAGTTCCCATACTTAGCAAAATTTTCAAGAAACTTGTTCTTGTCTTAGAAGAGCTCTCGGGTTTGCTAGGGTTCCAAGAAGAAAATTTTTCGTTTGTTGTTCAATAATCTCCATACTTTAAACCAAGGTTCTTAAGGGTATTGCAAGGGTATCTCAATAGAAATATCCCGGAAAAATGTCGTTTTTGTATTAGTCGCAAGGTGAAAACTTAAGTCGCTTTCCTAGGGTTGGATTGGAAATTGAAGGAAAGTTGTTTGTGATCTTCTAAGGGCTTCAAGTGGCGGATTGGAGTGTCAAGGAGAGGCTCTAAGTTGCTAGGGAGCGACTTCGGATCTTGAAGTTGGATTAAGTCTCGTCAAGGTAACAATCTTGTTCTCTTAAGTGTTATAAGATTACATATTGTTGTAGCTTTACATTTTAACTAGCATGAAGTATATGTATTGAAGATTGATAAGTGTTATGGAAATTGGAAGCCTAAATCCGAAATGACATTGTTAGCCATTTGAAATTGACATACAATTTGGTCGATAATTTGAATCGTCGCATGTTATCTACTTGAAGATTGTAGTTGTTATAATCGATTGCGACTTTATAACATGTTATACTAAACAACTTGGATTGAAAAGGAATTAGAAAGGAGGATATATTGTTACACCTATTGGTCGTGAATGGCATTGCCTTTTTGGATTGGTTGATATAAATTGTGGGGTAGAATTTTACACGTCCTATTAGGCGTGTAATCCCCTTTTTGTTATATACATTGTTGATGCACGATTTATGCACACACTTACGCAAGTGAACATATCGTGACAAGTAATATAGTCTAGGTAAGACCGAATATCGTCCTCAAGGACTGGTTTTCAAGTACCGATTATCTATGCTTTAGTTTCTATTTGATTAACGTTAATTGAGTGGGAATTTTAGACTAATAATGCAGGAAATAAACTAATTAAGAAAATACTTTGAATTAAATCAGTTATGATGGAGAATTAGGGCTTCCAAGATCATCAATTATCCACTCTATTCAATCCTTAATACAATTAGACTAACTTCTTCTTCTACGTTAAGATAGTGGGTTAACTGGACCGTTTTATACTCCTGTTAAGGTAATATAAACACTCAACCCCAATGGAGAACCCTTCTACCTTTCGGTGACAAGATTGACTACAAAGGAGGATTAAGAGCAATAACCTATTAAGCTACACAAGTATCGGGGTACTTTCGTCCACGATTTAATCTATGTTTATTCAACTATAGCATATTCACAATATCCCCTTTCGGCTTTCGATTAGAAATCATATAAGTGATGATAACTAGTGATCAATTAATTATCAAGCAATCAAAACAATTATTGAATAAATCTTAAATAAGTGAAGAAGAAACCAAACTAATATATTAATTTATGAATAGAGTTTCAAGTGAATCACAAGGAAATCCCTAATAAAGTAATTAACTCCTAGTCATAGTCACGCTAAGAACTAATACAATCTCCATACATGAACTGAAATAATTAAAGCAAAAAGAAAGAAAAGAAAATACTCAAGAACGAGTCTCCAAGCCTTCTAGCATCCAAGGATTGTGTTGTGGAATATTTACAAGATGGAATGGAATGGAATGGTGGATGGTGGAATGGGATGGGTGATGGAGGATGTAGAATGTAGAATGAATGTAGAATGAATTCTTCTAATGATGTAGAGACTATTTATAGACCAAAAATCATTTAGGTAAAGGGTTAGGGATTATGTAGGTAGGAAAGGTTATGGAATTCCTTTAGGTAAAGGTTTTAGGAAAAGTTATGGAAAAGGGTTAAGGAATATGTAGGTAGGAAAAGTTATCCCTTTTGGACCCTGAAAATGTGTCAAATTCGGCCCAAAACTTCGAAATCGCGTCGGTGCGCGGCCTGACCGGCTCCGGCGCTGAAAATCGAAGGCTTCGGACGGCTTGGTGGTGTGGCTTGCGCGGTAGCATGGCGGTGACATTCTTCCGGATTTTTCGTTTCTTCGTCCTTTGTTCGTCCGGTCTTCGTCTGATTTCTTCTATATTTCCCGGAACTTCTTAGGCTTCATTTCTTTGCCCTTTTAGTATGCAATTCCATCTCATTTATGCTCATTTCATCTCCTTTTCGTCATTTCTCCATTTCTGACCGCTGTGACACAAAAGAAAGGAAAACGACCCTAATACTATACTAAACATAAATGAAATGAGTAAAATACTAACTAAAAATGACTCAAGAGGTGTATATAAAATACACCGATCAAACACCCCCAAACTTAACCTTTGCTCGCCCTCGAGCAAAGCTCAAAACAAAAATAAAACAAAACGAACAAAGACTCAAAGAGATGGATCAAGTAGTTATAATATTGCTTCTTCAAAATCATAGATGAAAGATGAGATAATATGTTAGAACATATATAGCATGAATAATCAGCAATCTAGAATTTCAAGTTAGATATTTCGCAAATTCACTTAGATCATGTTCAATGAAAATACAAACACCTAACCTATGCATGTCAATTTCATTCCATCTTTCCCAAATGCTATAGACATGTTTACTTGTTATTCTCCACTAATCATAGACATACATATTAAAGATCATCAGGACTTTCAAGGGTTGTAAGGTAGGCTTAGGCAGGGGTAGGTAAAAATAGGCATTGAGGCTCAATTACGTACCATAAGCACTTTTCATTCAAACTCTTTTTTCTTCTTTTTGATTTCCTTTTTAGTTTCGTACCCACTTTCTCACCTCTTTTCTTTTGAGAGAATGATATGTATTATAAATAACAGACACCCCCAAACTTAGACTTTTGCATATTTTTCATTGGGGTGCATCAAATTTGTTCACTCTCTTTTTATTTCTTTTTCACGCTTTTCATCCCAATACTTTTCCATTATTACTTATGGCACAACAAATGAATCATAGGGTGTCAAAGAAAGATATTTATTTTAGGCTCAAAGGGGCTGACTAGTGATATATTTTATGTCATGGTAGGTAATGAATGGTCAGAATGGATCATCTCCCTAAACATGTACATCTTAACTATTTCGCCTCAAATAGCAAGCAAACAGATTTTCTAGACATTTTTTCAACCTTCTTTCCATAACTGACACACATAAGCTAAGCACAAATATTCCAAATAATTAGATGTCAGGAATTTTTGGTATATCTAACTTAAACACACAGATTGTCGCTTTTAATTCTATTACATTATCCCACTTTATCCACTCAATATCTTTAGCAATTACAACATGCATGATCCATCAAATCAAAAAATTAAAAAATAATAATAATAATAATAAAAAATATAATGACTCAAAAATACTCAAAAAACACACAAAACAAATCAAAAAGACTCAAAAACAATAAAACATCCCCCCAAACTTAAATCACACATTGTCCCCAATGTGTGCAAGACTAAAAAAAAATAGGGACAACTTACTGACACAACACAGCGGTCATAACGGAGGTCTAGGAGGAAAGATTATGGAATTTGCACGGAATATGACTCTCTGAAGTTCCGGCGCCGCGACCCTGAGATTCGGCGCCGTGGCGCCAAATCTTGTGGCTCTGAGTTCGGCGCCATGCTGATTCTGGCGCCCTTGGCGCAGACGACTTTTCCTTTTTTCAGCGTTTTTGCTCCTTTTTCCTCGGTTTTAGCTTTCAGTCCACCTATCATTCAACAACACAAAACAAGAACTCAAGACCGTGAGACTGTTCAAGACAAAATAAAACAACTAAAACAAAAATTAAAATAACATAATTAAAAACATTGGGTTGTCTCCCAACAAGCGTTGTCTTTAACGTCTTTTAGCCGGACGCAATTAACCTTTACGAGTGCCCATTGGATCCTTCTGTGAACTGCTTGCAATCCGCATAGTTATTGTTGCAGGTCTCACTTCAACTACAACAATTGCTTCAAACAAGGGCCTCAGATATACGATTATCCCCCAAGTACATAAGACATGCTTGTCTTTTAGGCTCTCTCTAATGTAGGGATCAGTGAGATTCCCAACATCTCTCAACTCTAGGGGGTGCCCTAACCCTTTACCTAAAGATTTCTTGGTCTATAAATAGTATCTACATCATTAGAAGAATTCATTCTACATTCTACTTCCTCCATCACCCATCCCATTCCACCATCCACCATTCCATTCCATTCCATCTTGTAAATATTCCACAACACAATCATTGGATGCTAGAAATGGCGCCAAAAACTTGATGCGCGATTTATGCACACACTTACGCAAGTGCACGTATCGTGACAAGTAATATAGTCTAGGTAATAACACCCCCAAACTTAACCTTTGCTCGCCCTCGAGCAAAGATCAAAAATATAAACAAAGACACGAAAGAAAATAAAATGACTCAAAGACATTGATCATTTTGCTGCACAATTGTCACTTAGAAAAGCATGAAGGTTAGTAGGATAATATGTAGGAATATATAGCATGGATTTTTAGCATTCTAAACACTCAAGTCAGATATTTCACAAATTCAATTTAATCATGCTCAATGGAAGTAAGAATACCTAACTATGCATGTCAATTTCAAAATCCTATGACATGTTTACTTGTTATTCTCCACTAATCATGGATACACATATTAGAGATCTTCAGGGCTTTTCAGGGTTGTAATGTAGGCTTAGGCAGGGGTAGGTAAAAATAGGCATTTAGGCTCAATTTACGTACCATAAGCTCTTTTGCTTTAAATTCTTCCCTTTTCTTTTGATTTTCTTTTTCACTTCATACCTGTCTTTCCCCTCTTTTGTTTCGAGAGAATGAAGTGTATTATGAATAGCCGACACCCCCAAACTTAGGCTTTTGCCTATTTATTATTTCTTTTTCATTGGGGTGCATAAAAAATTATTCACTTTTTTTTTCTCTTTTTCAACACTTTGTATTCCAATATCTCTAAAAAAAATCACTTATGGCACAAATATGGAATTATAGGGTGTCAAAGAAAGGTCTTATTTTTAGGCTCAAAGGGGCTGACTAGGGATATAATTTGAATGTCAGGGATAGACAAAGACGGTAAGAAAGGGCTAACAAAGAAATGCCTGAATCATCTCCCTAACATGCATATCCTAACTATTTCGTCTCAAATAGCAAGCAAACGGACACATAGTTTTAATCACTAACAATGCATAAATCAAGCAAGATACCCCAAATAGTTCGATTTCATGAATGTTTGACATATCTATCCTAAGTATTCAGATGGTTGCTTCTAATTCCATTACATTATTCCATTTTACTTCACTAGGCGTTTCAAGTAACTACAACATGCATGATCTTAAAAAAAATATTATGACTCAAAAAAATACTCAAAAATACCTAAACAAATCAAAAAGACTCAAAAACAATAAAACATCCCCCCAAACTTAAATCACACATTGTCTCCAATGTGTGCAAGACTAAAAACAAATAGGGACAACTTACTGACACAACACAGCGATCATAACAGATGTCTAGGAGGAAATATTCTGGAATTTGCACGGAATATGGCTCTCTAAGTTCGTGCGCGGCGCCCAATCTTGTGGCTCTAGTTCGCGCCTTGTGCAGCGACTTTTCTTTTTTTCAGCGTTTTTGCTCCTTTTTCCTCGATTTTAGCTTTCAGTCCATCTGTCATCCAACAACACAAAACAAGAACCCAAGACCGTGAGACTGTTCAAGACAAAATAAAACAACTAAAACAAAAATTAAAATAACATAATTAAAAACATTGGGTTGCCTCCCAACAAGCGTTGTCTTTAACGTCTTTTAGTCGGACGCAATTAACCTTTACAAGTGCCCATTGGATCCTTCTGCGAACTGCTTGCAATCTGCATAGTTATTGTTGCAGGTCTCACTTCAACTACAACAATTGCTTCAAACAAGGGCCTCAGATATACGATTATCCCCCAAGTACATAAGACATGCTTGTCTTTTAGGCTCTCTCTAATGTAGGGATCAGTGAGATTCCCAACATCTCTCAACTCTAGGGGGTTCCCTTGATAGTATGGACTTTCTTTTTGGGGATCAACATTGACAGCTTGTGGTGTTTCTTCTGCAATAGGTACAAGAAAAAGATTTTCCAAGGAATCCAAAAAGATGAATGATTGGATCTCAGTAACCTTTTCCTTCTCTACACTAATTATCCCGCCAGATTCCTCAACAGCTGGGTATGGTTCAGGCTCCTCAATTTGCTTACCACCTCCCATAATGATGTCGCTAGGCAGATTTTCTTGAAGTGTATTGCTCATCCTATCCTTCAGTTGCTCTATGTGGGACTCCAAATTTTTGAGAGACTCCCTTGTCTCAGCCATAAACTGAGTCTGGCACTTGGTGAGCTTGAGTATGCCTGCCTGCAACTCATCTAGATCTTCCTCTAGAACCTGTGGGTTAAGCTGTTGTTGATGACTCCACTGTCTCTGATAGTAGTAGTTCATGTGTCCTCAGTTTTTGTTTTCGTTTTTTTGTTTGAATTTAACCTGCAAAATAAGAAAAACAGCAAAAGGTGATAAAAAGATGCTCGCAGAACAAGTTAGAAACTTGTTCTTGGAGCAACCAAATTAGAAATAAGAATAGATAAATCGATATTGAAAGTACGCCAATCCCCGGCAACGGCGCCAAAAACTTGATGCGCGATTTATGCACACACTAAACGCAAGTGCACGTGTCGTGACAAGTAATATAGTCTAGGTAAGACCGAATATCGTCCTCAGGGACTGGTTTTCAAGTACCGATTATCTATGCTTTAGTTTCTATTTGGTTAACGTTAATTGAGTTGGAATTCTAAACTAATAATGCAGGAAATAAACTAATTATGAAAATACTTTGATTTAAATCAGTTATGATGGAGAATTAGGGCTTCCAAGATCATCAACTATCCACTTTATTCAATCCTTAATACAATTAGACTAACTTTTTCTTCTACGTTAAGATAGCAGGTTAACTAGACCGTTTTATACTCCTGTTAAGGTAATATAAACACTCAACCCCAATGGAGAACCCTTCTACCTTTCGGTGACAAGATTGACTACAAAGGAGGATTAAGAGCAATAACCTATTAAGCTACACAAGTATCGGAGTACTTTCGTCCACGATTTAACCTATGTTTATTCAACTATAGCATATTCACAATCTCCCCTTTCGGCTTTCGATTAGAATCATATAAGTTATGATAATTAGTGATCAATTAATTACCAAGCAATCAAAACAACTATTGAATAAATCTTAAAACAAGTGAAGAAGAAATCAACTAATTTATTAATTCATGAATAAGAGTTTCAAGAGAATCACAAGGAAATCCATAACAAAGTAATTAGCTCCTAGCCATAGTCATGCTAAGAACTAATATAATCTCCATACATGAAATGAAATAAACAAAGCAAAAAGGAAGAATAGAAAATACTCAAGAACAAGTCTCCAAGCCTTCTAGCATCCAAGGATTGTGTTGTGGAATATTTACAAGATGGAATGGAATGGTGGATGGAGAATGGAATGGGTGATGGATAGTAGGATGGTATGAAGGATGTAGGATTGGTGGAATTTTAGAATGAATTCTTCTAATGATGTAGAGACTATTTATAGACCAAGAATCCTTTAGGTAAAGGGTTAAGGATTATCTAGGTAGGAAAGGTTATGGAATCCTTTTAGGTAAAGGTTTTAGGAAAAGTTATGGAAAAGGGTTAAGGAATATGTAGGTAGAAAAAGTTATCCCTTTTGGACTCTGAAAATGTGTCAAATTCGGCCCAAAAATCAGAATTCCCGCATGTGCGCGCGACATCATCGCGCTTGGCTAAAAATCGAGGCTTTCAAACATTGAGAACATTGGCGCATGGCCGTGTGACATTTTTTCGGGTTTTTCGTTTCTTCGTCCTTTGTTCGTCCCGTCTTCGTCTGATTTCTTCTATATTTTCAGGAACTTTTTAGGCTTCATTTCTTGGCCCTTTTAGTGTGCAATTCCATCTCATTTATGCTCATTTTTATCTCCTTTTCGCCATTTCTCCATTTTTGACCGCTGTGACACAAAAGAAAGAAAAACGACCCTAATACTATACTAAACATAAATGAAATGAGTAAAATACTAACTAAAAATGAGTCAAAAGGTGTATATAAAATACACCGATCAATTGTTGAGACTTAAATGTGGCATGCTTGGTTATTGAATTCGGACCTTGAAAAAGGTGGAAAAGTACGTAGAAACAAAGGAAGTGTTGTCCGATTTTTCGTAGAATTTAGTGACATTACACTTAGAATATTCTACGTTTGAAGTTAGAAGTTAATTGACGTATTATGGTCATTATAGGTTGACATACTACGTACGACATATTGGACTTAGTAAGTGGATTGAACCGAAGAGGTATGTGAAACTTTCTTATCTCTTGAGCATGAGTAGTTGTAAATATATAGTACGGTAGACGTACGAGATTTTGATGAATCTAGTTTCATTTGATATCCTTGACTTGTTTTAAGAATGTCCAAGTTGGTTGAGTTAGGGAATTAACTCACTTGTTTAAAAGATTAAGGATATCTTAGTTTCTAAAAGTTAAGTATTTTGAAAGTATATGATACTTGTTTTTTTTGAAAGTATAAGTCTCTTGGTTATAAAGAAGAATGTAAGTGCCTAAAGTATAAAGTTAGTATAACGACTTTATGGGAAGTTGGTTATAATAGCTTTATGGAAAGATGAAAGAATGGTTTACTCTAGTGATGTAAATAAGGATAAATGACTTGAAATGGAGAAAGACAAATTGATTTGAAGGCATCAATTGCTTAAAGTTTTAAGAAAGAAGTCACTTGATTTAGAAGCCTATAAATGTATTTCTAAAAGGTATTGTGACTTGTCTTGAAAAGTAGATATGACTTGATACTACGGTTATTAGTATCTTGGAGTTTTATATGAAAAAGAGTCATTTTAAAAGAATAGAAGTACGTAGTACTTTGAGTTAAATTCCTGGATTTTATAATGACATGTCAGTGCCTTAAGTAAATTAAAATGAGAGTGTATATAAACAAATCTAATAAGAAGTTAGGGGATTTCTTAACTTGCTTATGCTATGTATGATAAGCCGGCGGTGCTTATGTTATGTATGATAAGCCGGTAGTGCTTATGTTATGTATAATAGCCGGTGGTGCTAGGTTATGTTATTCTTGCGGGGTAAACCCCCGGGTTACTACTTATTCCATGGATTTTCTACCCATGATGCGAGTGCGGCGTTTGTACTCATTGCGGGCCCACCGGGCCCATGCGGGTGAAATAGTCCTATGCGGGTGAAATAGTCCCATGCGAGGCGGATGACCTCATTGCGTGTCCACAGGACCTATGCAGGTGAAATAGTCCCAGGAGTAGGATTGCTTAATGATACTACGTGCGGGTGGCCCTACTTTGATCATGAGCCTCCTATTTTTATGCAGTAAAGTATACTCTTGTTTACTCTCATTGTTAGTAAGGCACAGTGTACCTGTAGGGGGTGCCCAGGTAGGGCACCAGTCGCGGGCCCGGGGTCGGGTCGTGACAAGGGACAAGTCATAAAATAGATAGCCCCTATGGTTCAGTGGGAAGCCTAGGTAGACACATGGAATTGACCGAGGAGCTAGTTTGTAAGGGGTAGTAGAGGAAAGGTTAGGATAGCAAAGACAACCGAATATCCGAAGATGCTCATAAGATGAGACTCTATGATTGAGAATTTCGGTAGGGGTCATATTGTGAAGGGTGCTAGTTGAGAGAATATTGAGAACGTATTCTGATATTTTAGCAGCGTAGACCCAGAAGGACGGAGGTAGGGAGACATGAATCAATAAAGTGTGAATCATATTGTTAATGGTGCGGATAATTCATTCAGCTTTACCGTTTTGAGGGGAGGTGTGGGGGCAGGCGAAGCGAAAGACCATGCCATTATTAGTACAAAAATGGTGAAACATAGAGTTATTGAATTCACGACCATTATCGCACTGAAAAGATTTTATATCTTTTTCAAATTGTGTTTGAATGAAAGTTCGAAACTCAAGAAATTTGGCAAACACTTCCAATTTAAATTTGAGAGGATACAACCAAACAAAGTGAGAAAAATCATCTAGTAAGATAAGATAATATTTATGACCGAGAGAACTAGCAACATATGATGTCTATAAATCGGTATGTATAATATCAAAAGGTGCAAAAGTAACACTAGTAGATGATTTAAACAGAAGACGAGTATGTTTACCTAAAGAACAAGAAACACTATTTTGGGCAAGCTTTCCATTACAAGTAATGAAATTATTACCTCTAAGAAAGTTAAAAATTGGGGCTCTTGGATGACCAATCCTATTATGCCATGTTGAAGAAGAAATGACCGCTAGAGATACGGGAGAGCTAGATTTGGCAGCGGAGGTGAGAGTGAATGAATATAGATCTCCGTGCTATTGCATCTCGTAAGAGGTGTCCCCGTATGAAGATCCTTCACAGTGAAATCAAAAGTGTCAAAATCAACATAGACAGAATTATTACGAGTAAATTTGCGGATAGAGATGAGATTCTTAATTACATGTGGGGCATATAGGGTATTTTTAAGGGGTAATGGATTAGGAGGTGGTATGTAGGATGTACCATAACCCTTTACTGGAATGCGGTGACCACTACCAACTGTCACAAATTGAGGATGCCTTAAACCAAACATTTTGAGAATATTACCTGCAGACCGAGTGAGGTAAGAAGTGGCTCCGGAGTCCATGTACCGGTTGTTGTCGATCGCTGCATATTGAGATCGCCAAGGTCCGACCCAACTCGATGGGTGTCATCGCCGTGAGGGCTGAACCGGTCGCGGTGCGTAGTGGGCTTGCTACGGTAATCCGGACTTGCCGAGGGGCTGGAGCAGGACCCAACACCCCGTGGTGGGAGAACTGGTTGAAGGGTTGCTGGTACTGGATAATCTTGGGCGCCGCGTGCCGCATTTAATAATCTTGCCGCGCGCCGACCGATTCTCGCGCCCTGTTGTTGCTGCTGATTCTGCTGTCCGCGACCCTTGCCACGACCACGACCTCTTCTGTCGCGGCCCTTGACACCCTTTCCACCGCGTCCCTGCTGCGGTTGAGAGTTTTCTATCGGCGTTGGATCTTGAGGGCGCGTTTCGACAGCTAACACCTTCTGATTGTGCTCATCCTGCTTAGCACGTCGAGTCTCTTTAAGCAACAACTGCGAGCGAGCTTTGTTAAAACTGGGAAGCGGATCTGCCTGTTGAATCATGGTGGCTAACGTATCATAGTCGCCTTTGGGAAGACCTTCAATTAATTGCAACACCATTTTAGTATCCGAGACAGACGTGTCGACGTTGGAGAGTTGATCCGTCAGGAGTTTCAACTGTCTGCAGTACTCATTCATGTTGGAGAAATTTTCAAGGTGTGTATTGTTAAATTGTTCCTCCAAATACACCGCACGAGTGTGCTTGTTATCTTGAAAGATTTCCTCCAAGTGGTTCCATAAATCAAGGGTTGTGGCGCCAGATTTCATGATAGTAAGAAGAAGATCCTGAGAAATACTCACATAAATCCACTGTTTGACGTCGGCGTCTAGACGACGCCAAGTAGACTCATCAACCTCCGGAGGGCGCGGAATAATGTCATCGATATGATCAAACACGTTATAGAGACATGCATGATTACGAAATAGTTCAACCCAAAAAGACTGTTTTCTTGATAAAAAAGGATGAGAATATAATTCTTGATGTTGGTAACAGTTAGGGCGGGATGAAAATAAGATGACAACGTGATCGTGGGATTTGTGGAGGTAGAGGCGTCATAAGTATTGGAAGAATCCTGAGTACCCATTTAGAGAAAAGAAGAATGAAGAATAAAAACCAAGATTTTTTGGGAGGAGAGGGGGAGGTGCTGCGGCGGAACTGCCCGAGAGAAGAGGGGGAGTTGGGCGGCGGCGACTCCTAAAAAATTATAGGGTTTTGTGTTAGGCTCTTGATACCATGTAAGATGCTATTAATCTCCCTTAGGGAGTCTTCTCATTAATATCAAAATATATATAGTGTACAATATTCATCCCTTATACAATTGGAATCTTAAACCCAATCACAAGAGGAATCCTAGTCTTATCATAATTATATTTACACACTATATGAAATATATTCTAATTATGGGATAGGGATGACTAATTGATTATATACATTTAGAGAAGAGAGGAAATACGGAGAATACTGACTGTTTTTTTATCAAGAAGAATGAGAATATAATTATTGATGTTGGTAACAGTTAGGGCGGGATGAAAAGAGGATGACAACGTGGTGGTGGGATTTGTGGAGGTAGAAGTGTCAGAAGTATTGGAGGAATCCTGAGTATCCATTTAGAGAAGAGAGGAAAGAAGAAGAAAAACCAAGAATTTTGGGAGGAGAGGGGCCGCGGCGGAACTGCCAGAGAGGGGGGAGGGGGGGCTGGGCGGCGGCGACTCACACAAAAAATTCTAGGGTTTTGTGTTAGGCTCTTGATACCATGTCGAAATTGTCTGGAGTAACTCCATGAGGAGTTTTCCAGTCGAAGTGATAAAGCAACTGAGCTAAAGGATGTCCAACATTAACTAAACCGAATAAGAATCCTGGACACATTCTTTTTCCCGCACCAAATGGAATGAATTCAAAGTTATTTCCTCTAAAGTCAATAGAACTATTCGCAAATGTCTTAGGTATAAAGCTTTATGGATTATGCCAATATTTTGAATCTCTTCCAATTACCCATGCATTCACTAGGACTTTGCGTGAGCCTCCATTAACTTGGACTTCAATCCACTGATCTCATGAAGCCACTTTCGTGAAGGGAATAAGTCAGCCAAGTAAAATCCTGTAGCTGATATTTCATCCTCCACCAACATTATGAACTTATTTTGATCAAGTATCACTTTTCCGCAGGCAGAACTACAAGTTATGTTGATTTTGGATAGGATGTTGTGACAACATCTGCGAAAGCACAGGACAACATCTTCAGGATGTTGCCTGCGATGTTGGGACAACATTTCTTCAAACATCTATGTAACTGTTTTGCCTATTCTTCCGGCCTAAGCAGTTGAAGTTACTGCGAGTAAAAATGACCTAGGTAAGCTTACCAGATTGCTGTGTTTAAAATGTGGTGAAAGACCAAGTCAAAACATGGAGAGAAAGCAGCTTAGACCAAGTACAGATCGTTGAGGATTTTTAGGAGAAGACTCGGTCCAAGCTGCTGCCATCTTTTGCTCAACCTCCGCAACCATCAGTGAGGATTTCAAGGGAAGCTCAACACTATAAATAGATGAGATCTTCACAAGTATCGATATCCATATTTAGAGAAGAAGAACTTCCAAGAGAGCTCTCGGATTTTACATTAGAAAACTGGATCAACCTTTTAGCCTAAAGTTGTTTTAACAACATCTTGTCCCACATTGCAATCGCTATTTCTATTCTAGATTAAACTTATTGTTCAAGTGATTGTAATGAAGATGTTATCTTTTATGTTTTAGATTTTGTAACTTTAGGCAAAGTCATCTGCGACTTCATTTTTGTATGTAATTTCTTTTTCGTTTGTAACGCTCAATTTGTAAAAATAAATTCTTTGTAATTGTATATAATTTATACAATTCATTTGGTCATCGACCATCAAGGGATATATTCATATATACCCTTGAAAATATAAACCTTGTGTTCTTTTACTTTTCCGTTGCATTACTCTAACAAGGTTTATTCTGTTTTATTACAATGTTGCCTTAGATGTTGACCCAATATTGAAGGCAGCTTTTGTTGTTCTTAGTTTTTGGGACTTTAATCTTACGTTTTACGAATTCATAGCCCACGGGACCCTACAGGTGGTATCAGAGCCTGCAGTTGATACAATAAGTGTTTGATTCTGAATATTACGGCTATGGACTCAGCTGCACAAAATGTTGGTAGACTTCCAATACTTGACGAATTTAACTAAGCCTACTGGAAAATTCGTCTGCGTTCGCACATCAAATCCTTTGATGTTCGAGCCTGAAGATCTGTATCCGAAGGCTATGTAATTCCCAAGTACCCAGCAGATGAAGATGGTGATGTTCTCACTAAACCCGAGTCTGAATGGACCTAGGAAGAAAATCAACTCAGCAAGCTTTAACGAAAAGACCCTAAATGCGATATTTGAATGGGTAGATCTCTTTATGTTCAAACTTATCCAGAGTTATACAACGGCCAAAGATGCTTGGGAAACCTTACAAACCCATTGTGAGGGAACCTCAAGTGTTCGACGTACAAAGCTTCGCATGATCTTGAGTCAATTCGAGCGCTTGAGGAGTCTGACAACATAAAATCCTATTTTGAAAAGTTGATTGACATTGCTAATAAGTGTCAAGTGTTTGGGTCTCCATTAACCAACACACAACTTATGGATAAAGCTCTCAGATCTCTTTCTGAAAGATTTAATACTAAGATTGTGCTATTGAAGAGGCCCATAATCTTGCTACTATGGATCTTCACTCTTTAATGAGCATCTTTCAAACATATGAGATGAACATAAAACCCCAAAGAGATCTATACAAAGACAAGACTTTGGCACTCCAAGGACAAACCTCCGAATCTGAAATAGAAAACAAGGAAGAAAACCTGGAGGAACTGGGGAGTGATGCTATTGTTGCCTTACTCACTCTTAGATTCAATTCTATGGTGAGAAAGATCAACACTGACTGTAACAAAGCAAAATATAACAAGCATCAGAACCCCCTCTTAAATAAGCAGCCTAATAGGTTAACTTCTGAGCAAAGTAACCACTTTCCACTGAGGAAATCCAACTCCGACGGAACCAATTACAATCCCTCACAACTAGAGAAAGTGCAATGTCATGCATGCTCGGGTTGGGGACACTTCGCTAATGAGTGTGCAAACACCCTTAAGAAAATTGGTAAGGTTATGTGGGTAACCCTCAGTGATGATGAGAATGAAGAAGAAGAAGAAGATCGAGAAAAGAACAATCACAGGCAATACTTGCAGCCATGTTTGAACACTTACTGTCCGACGATGAAGATGTTGTTGACGATGTTGACCCAACATCTGAAACAACATCGGAGGCCACATCGGAAATGTCTGCATCATTAGAGAGGTATGTCTACTTTAATTATTCTGATGTAAATTGTTTTAGTGGATCTATTTCTTCAACTGAGGCTGCTGATTTGGATCTAGTTGACTCTAAAGACGAAACGATAAAGGAATTACAAAATCTTTGTAAAGCCTTAATCACTACATCTGAGCAACTAGACTCAAAAGCAAAATCATTGGCTCTTGAGAACTGCAATTTGAAAGGCACAATCAACCGATTAGAGGTGACCCTTACCAAGAAAGATCTTGAACTTGGCAAGATTCGTGCACGATTGTAGACATCTGAGACCACATTTCAAAGGCTAAACATGGGAATCTCCAAACTGGATGAAATTTTGAACTTCAGCAATCCCACAAGGACTGGGCTTGGTTATCATTCTCCAAGAAAACCCGATACTTCCAGGATCCATAGTCTAACTAAGAGGATAAAATTCGCAAAGAAAATGCTTGTAACTCTCAGAGCCCTATGATTGGATCGAAGTTTGTATGTAGCTTCTGTAAAAGTCAGGACATCGCATGCCCTACTGCTACAAGCTTCAAAATTCTGCTCTCAGCCTATTGCCTAAAGTGTTGTCCACCAATGTTTCCCAACATCACTGACAACATTCAAAGCAACAAGCCTGGAAGCGGAAGGAAGACAAGGTTTAAGAAGGAGTGGGTACCCAAACTAAATCTAAAATGTAATGTGTGCATAACTGCCTTGCGTACTAACATTACAGGTTCTTGGTACTTCGATAGTGGCTGCTCACGTCATATGACAGGTACTAAAAGTCTCTTGAAGGAGTATGGAGCATTCAATGGAGGGTATGTAACCTTTGGAGGAGGAAGTAAGAGTAAGATTATTGGTAGATGAACTCTTAATGTTCCGAATGTACCAGCCTTGAAGAATGTGCTTCATGTAGAAGGTTTAGTTGCTAATCTCCTTAGCATAAGCCAACGATGTGATGACGATCTAGAGGTGAAATTCAACAAACTTGGATGCAAAGTTACAAATTCTGCAAACAAGTGTGTCATGTTAGGAACCTGAATCGGAGATAACTGCTATCTAGTAAGTAAAGAAGAGGTTTGCAAAGGTAGGTGACTTGACACTTTGGCACCAGAAGTTGGGACATGTCAACTACGGCACCTTGGAGAAACTGATCTCGTTTGAGGCTGTTAAAGGCATTCCCAGACTGGATACAAAAGATAAAACAATGTGTGAGAATTGTTTGAAGGGAGAGCAGACCCGAGTCTCTCACAATGTTGTCCAATATGACAGACAGCATTCAGGTACGTCTCATTATTTCTAATTATTGCATATGAATCTTATTATGGGTCCAATTGAGGTAGACATCCTAGGAGGAATGAGATACTCGTATGTAATAGTTGATGATTTTTCCAGATTTACGTGGATATATTTTTTAAAGGAAAAATCACAAACCTTTGAGATGTTTAAAACTCTTTACTCTAGAAATAGGAATTTGTTTTGTTCTTCAATTTTCAGAATAAGATCTGATCATGAAAAGGAATTTGAAAATCAGACCTTTGCAAAATTTTGTGAAAATAAAGGCATATTTCATGAATTTTCGGCACCAAAAACACCTCAACAAAATGGGGTTGCCGAGAGAAAGAACATAATTTCACAGGAAATGGCAAGAGTAATGTTGAGTTCTAAGCAATTATCAAAGAGGTTTTGGGCTGAAGCATTGAACACATCATGTCACACAAGTAATAGAGTCTACTTTCGGCCAGGGATCAAAATAACGCCCTATGAACTGTTAAATGGAAAGAAACCTACAGTGAGGTATTTCCATGTCTTTGGGTATGTGTGTTATATTCTTAATGACAGGGATAAACTGGCCAAGTTCGACTCCAAGAGCGACAAGGGGATATTTGTCGGCTACTATCAGAATAGTCATGCTTACTAGATATAAAACCTTTGGACAAAGACCATTCAAGAGTCTGTCAATGTGATTTTTGATGATCTGCTGGACATATCTGGAAGATTCTCAGAAAAAAACATTGTGGTTGCAGAAGAAGAGGAGCAAATCACTGAAGCATCCGATGTTGACCCAAATATTGACCCAACACCATAAGTCACATCTGAACCTCAAAAAGAGAACATCGAGGAAGATGTCTAGAAGGAGTCTGCTACGGAGCTGAATGATCAAGTAAGAAGAGACCCTCCATCGAGGATTAGGAGGAACCATCCACCCGACCTAGTGATAGGGGGAGTTTTTTAGCAGAGGCGAACAAGGGAGAAAGAACCAGTCAATTACCGAGAGATGGTAAGGTATGTGTGCATGTCCACCATATACCAATAGGTTAGTCTTTCTTATTTTACATCTACATTGGAACCTAAGAATATTGGGGAAGCATTGAAAGATAATTTTTGGATACAAGCTATGCAAGATGAGCTTGAGCAGTTTTCCCGAACTGAGGTTTGGGATTTGGTACCACGACCCAACAACACCAATGTTATTGGGACTAAGTGGATATACAAAAACAAATCAGATGAGTTATGGCAGATTATGAGGAACAAAACTCGACTTGTTGCTCAAGGATATACACAAGTTGAAAGCATCGACTACGACGAGACCTTTGCACCTGTGGCTAGACTTGAATCAATAAGATTGCTTCTTGCCATTGCTTGTTACTTGAAAATTACCTTGCACCAAATGGACGTTAAATGTGTCTTTCTCAATGGATACTTGGACGAGGAAGTATACGTTGAACAACCAAAAGTATTTGAAGATCCTCACCATCCACAACATGTATACAATCTCAAGAAATCTTTGTATGGTCTAAAATAGGCACCACGTGCATTGTATGGTCGTTTGACAAACTTTCTTATTGATTTTGGTTTTATCCGTGGAGAAGCTGACAGAACTTTATTCATAAAGAGACACGAAGTAGATGTAATCATAGCTCAAATCTATGTTGATGACATTGTTTTTGGCTCGACTAAAGAATACCTCTTGAAGTCATTTGTCGAAGTTATGTCGACAATATTTGAAATGAACATGATTGGAGAACTAACATTTTTCTTAAGCTTGCAAATTAAACAGGTTGAAGACGGGATTTTTGTATCCCAAAGCAAGTATGCCAAGAATCTTGTTAGGAAGTTTGGTCTGGAAAATGCTAAACAAATGAAGACGCCAATGGGCTCTACGCAGCAGATTTGTAAAGACAATGTTGGACAAGATGTTGATCCAACATTGTACCGATCTATGATAGAGAGCTTTTTATACCTTACTGCCAGTCTCCTGGATATCATGTTTAGTGTGCGTGTTTGCGCTAGGTTCCAAGCCAGTCCCAAGGTATCTCATCTTAATGCCGTGAAATGTATCTTACGATATATTGCCGGTACAAGTGACTTGGGAATTTGGTACTCTAGAGACACTAACCCTAATCTAATAGGTATAGTGACTCAGATTGGGCCGATGATGTCGACGATAGGAAAAACACTAGTGGTGGTTGTTTTTATCTTGGTAACAATCTAGTATCATGGTACAGTCATAAACAAAATTGCGTGTCACTTTCGACTGCCGAATCCGAATATGTGGCAGTCGGAAGTTGTTGTGTGCAACTGATTTGGTTACGACATATGCTTGATGACTATGACATACCTTATAACTCTATGATTTTGTACTGTGATAATATGAGTGTTATTAATATTTCCAAAAATCCTGTTCAGCATTCACGTACAAAACACATTGACATAAGACATCATTTTTTAAGAGACTTAGTGGAAAAACAGCTAGTTCAAATCGAACATGTTGATACTTTTTCGCAACTAGCTGATATTTTTACCAAACTCTTAGATCATGAGAGATTTTCCAACTTGAAGAAATCTCTTGGTCTCTGTTTTCTCTGAAAATAAGACATGCAAGGTAGATGTTGTCCTAAATGTTGACCTAAAATTATGGGTAACATTTACCATTTGGGTCAGTGTACAGGATATGAATTGTAAGTAATGTTGCTCAATTTTTTCAAAGGAATCAAGCTTGACTTCACAAGGACAAGGTTTGAAAGTGATACCGTTCTCTGAGATAATGAATATCATAAAAATTGAGTATCATAAGAAGGCGAAGCCTCAACTAAAGATTTGGTTTTATCCAAAAAGAGCAAATCTCTAAGGTTGGTACCGTTCCTATTCTATAGGAGTACCATGTGCTTCAAGAAGATTGAAAATTCCTTAATATTTATTTCTTTTTATCCATATGTGTTCAACTAAGTTGATTAAGGACAATGGTAAAATGTCACATTTGTCCTGCGATCAGTCTTATAGAGAACATATACGGAAATCCTTTTGCCAAATCAGAAAATCCTTGAAGTCTCAAAATGCTAGTTGAACTTTGAAATGTTGCCAACATTACTCACAACATCGTGTTCCAGTACATTGGTCGATCTTGTTTACCTTATTTTATTCAGGATTTTAATTTGTAACAAGTCTCTATGAATAACGAAAATCCAAAAAATAAGGAGGACCGTTGCTTTTAATTTTTTTAAATGCCTTGTGTCATGCAACAACCCTTGTTTTGTGTATGTGTAGAGTTTAAATATTTTCCACTACCTTGATTTAAGGAAAAAAATTTGTGCGTAAATTAAAGATCTCCTTGATTAAAATCCCCATATTGCATTTGTCTTGTCACATCAGTCAGCCACCAAGTCGAACCATCAAATGGCAGCCCAAACATCACCGACCGTTTTTCAAAACTTTTCAAATTCGGCCAACTCTTCAAAACTCTCTTCCATGTCCATATCCCCCAAATCCTTCCAATCCTCCAAATCAAAAGAATATTCTCATATGTCAATAAGTCTACCAAACAACCACAAAATGTATAAACATTACAAAGTCATCAATGAAGAAAAACCTTCTGAGGAAGACGCAAGTGTAGCCCTGATTTTTCTGGGTTCCGATGAGAAATTAAATATGTGTTACCCTGGAGATTCGGAGAACCCAATAGATGTTGATACAATATCTGATTTTACAAACCTTGCGGCAAGAGGATCACAGTCAACAATACCGACGAGAATGTCGAAAAAGGTGTTTGAAAGCAGATTCGGTGAAGAGCAAACTGCCAAAAGGACCAGGGCAGAATCGACTTTTCTTGTTGAAGTGTCGAATTTCCCTGTTAAGTACACAACCTCAACAAGCACTGATTCAGACTTCAATCTACCCAAAAGTCTGACAGCTTCAACTACCACTCCAACCTCTCTAAACACTCCAACCGAAGCCGAATAGGAAGGAGAAGAGGAAATGTCTGACAACACTCCTCTAAGGAACTTCATGCCCAAGAGAGTGCGAAGAACATACTGGAACCCAGGTTCAAATGTTGCCTCAACATCGAAGGCAACAAAGGAAAAAGAAGCTGATCCTGACTATGTTGCCCCAACATCCGAGGCAACACCGGAAGCCACATCACCAGAACAAGAAAAACCAGAATCCGAATCAGATTCTGAGGTAATACCTTACTCTCTTTTGTTTCATAGTAAAACGTGCTCAAATAATTGGAAATGATTTAATAATAGAGGCATCAGAAGTGAAAAGGTGATAGACGAATCTTCATTTTCAGAATATGGTTTGATTGATTTTCTAATTAGTCGTAGGGTTCTGAACTCTGTAACTGGAAAGAATCCTTACTGTGAGAAAGTTGTTAGGGTGTTCTATGCCAATATGACCCACCTTGTAAGAGGCACAACCTCAAAGAAATTTGGAAGAGTGTATCTTTACAACAAGGTGTATAATTTTACCCCTGACATCATAAATACCACACTAGGGATCCCTAATGCTGTTAGAACCCCAGAAGCTACTCCCACTGCTGAAGAATTGCATGAAATGATCAAATACCTCACTGGAAATTTGATCACCACTTGGGCTCCTCGCAGTCCAGTGTCGAGGCTCACAACATTGTTTGCAACCCTGCATAGAATTGCCATATACAACTGGCTGCCCTCCGTGAATGAAACTATTGTTACCCTTGACCAAGAAACCCTACTATACAAGTTAGGAAGAAACTACAGAGTTGATTTTGGAACGCTGATTTTCAACCATGTCACAAACTTGGCTGAGAGATAATCTAACTCTGCTCTTCCATACCCCTCTCTCATTTTTCAAATATCACAACCAAAATCAAAACTTGAAAGGAGAAAAACTGAGTAAGCCCCTAGATGTTTATCCAGTACAAAGACCAGTAGTGAATAACAGGGACAGAGTCATATACTTGCCCTAGAAGAAAGAAAATTGGGACACCAAAACATCGCAGCATGTTGCCACTGAACCAACACAGGATGTTACCAACATTCCTGGCAACATCGAGTGTACTGTCCCTATGTCCAAGGATTGTCTAAGGAAGCACATTGCTGAACTTGATCGACAATTCTGGATCTTGTGCGTGCAAAAAACTACTATGAGGACATGCTTTCTTCACAAAAAGGGGGAGAGAGTATTGATGCAGCAGTTGAGGGAATGAGCAAACATAAAGAGGGAGATGGTGCATAGTCAAGAAAGCAGGGGGAGAAGAGATGAAGATGAAGATGGTGGTGATAGTATATTGATGCTGCTCGATCTCTACTATGTAAACAATCATTTGGTTAATAGTTTGATGTCCTTTAACTGACATTTGAATATAATTTTGTTTTGGTTTGTAATAATTAATTATGGGATATTTAGGTATGGTTTTTGCAGATATATCTTTGTGCTTATTTTCTATATATATATATATGTTTGCCTGATGTGAATTAGTGTTATGGATGTAGACTAACTATGCTCGCATCTGCTGAAAGTAAGTCACGATGGACATAACATAACTCCTAACTAACCATAACATCGATATCACCTTGCTTGAAATTTTGTAACTGCAGGTTAAGGGGGAGCACGACACTGATCTTACTGTTTCTTAGATTATCGAGGACTACATCAAGACTAAGTATCCTAGTCATTTTAGCAGCTATGGAGTTTTGTGAAGAAAGACAGAAAGGGGGAGATTGTTGATGTTGGATAAGATGTTGTGACAACATCTGCGAAAGCACAGGACAACATCTTCAAGATGTTGCCTAAAATGTTGCGACAACATTTCTGCCAACATCTATGTAACTGTTTTGCCTATTCTTCCTAGCGGATGGTTATCGCGAGTAAAATGACCTAGGCAAGCTTACCAGATTGCTGTGTTTAAAACGTGCTGAAAGACCAAGTCAAAACATGGAGAGAAAGCAGCTTAGACCAAGTACAGATCGTTGAGGATTTTTAGAAGACTTACCCAAGTCGCCGCCATCTTTTGCTCAACCTCCGCAACCATCAGTGAGGATTTCAAGGGAAGCTCAGCACTATAAATAGAGGATATCTTCACAAGTATCGATATCCAAATTTAGAGAAGAAGAACTTCCAAGAGAGCTCTCGGATTTTACATTAGAAAACTGGATCAACATTTTAGCCTAAAGTTGTTTTAACAACATCTTGTCCCACATTGCAATCACTATCTCTATTCTAGATTAAGCTTATTGTTCAAGTGATTGTAATGAAGACGTTGTCTTTTATGTTTTAGATTTTGTAACTTTAGGCGAAGTCATCTGCGACTTCATTTTTGTATGTAATTTCTTTTTCGTTTGTAACGCTCAATTTGTAAAAATAAATTCTTTGTAATTGTATATAATTTATACAATTCTTTTGGTCATCGACCATCAAGGGATATATTCATATATACCCTTGAAAATATAAACTTTGTGTTCTTTTACTTTTCCGCTGCATTACTCTAACAAGGTTTATTCTGTTTTATTACAATGTTGTCTTAGATATTGACCCAACATTGAAGGCAGTTTTTGTTGTTCGTAGTTTTTGGGACTTTAATCTTACGCTTTACGAATCCGTAGCCCACGGGACCCTACAAGTTACACAACTTGTAAACCAAAATATTTTATCAGATAGGTTGCTCAATGATTCATCAGGCATGGAATTAATAGATGAAATAACACTTGACATCTCTGCTTGTCGGATCGAGTTAAACGATTTGGCCATCTTCGTGCTAAGAAGTTCCAAGATGCACACTTTGCGCATATTTCTCCAGTAATCTCCGTATGGACAATTTCCTATCCGTGTAATTATAACAAATAATCTCTCCATGCATAAGTTTAGGCCTACTTGCAAAGTGGAGATCATGAGTTTTCAAACTTCTTTTGCCATTTCAGGTGAAGATACAACAACGGTAGACGTTTCTCCAGGACGTAAGTGAATGGTTGTCCCATATTTTTGCGACAGGCTTCTTAGAGTATGATGTGGTAGGCGACCATTCATTAATTGGTGCAAGTTCCCGATAAAAGGTAACTTCCATGGCCCCGGAGGCAATCTTTTCTTAAGGTTTGTTTTTGGTTTCTTCCATATAGGAAATAGACGGAAGATGAAGGAAAGGAATAGAAAGAGTGAAATTGGCCATTATAATTCAAAGTATATTTTCATGGATTTCACAGTAGAAGAGGACTATCAAAATATCTATTTCAGACGTAAAATATGGATTTTGGGTAATCTCATGCGCATAGTTACTTGGACTACTGAATTTTAACCCCGAAGAACAAACTCCTTTGGCCCCGATTTGGATTACTCTTCCTGGACTAAAATGGCATTACTTTAACTGGGATGCTCTACTTAGACGTACTTCTCCTATCGGTACGTTACTGAGAATCGACAAGGTGACTGATGTTAGATCTCGGCCTAATTTTGCTAAAGTCATGATTGAAGATTGGTCTTGCTATTCAGAAGAGGGATTCTATATGTGGGTTGGAATTAGAGGTGAAGATGGACGGGATGCTGGTGGTTTTTGGCAAGATATAGAGTGCGATTTCGTTCCGGATTTTTGTTTCACCTGCAAACATTAAGGGCATATAGAAGATGAATGTTTGAAGGCTAAGCATAAGAAGACCGAGGATAAAAGACAGGCTGTTCAAAGTTCCTCTAATTTAGCTTTTTTCAGTGCCAATATTCAGGTGAATAATGCAGGCAAG
Source organism: Przewalskia tangutica (assembly GCA_029844215.1). Classification (NCBI taxonomy): domain Eukaryota; kingdom Viridiplantae; phylum Streptophyta; class Magnoliopsida; order Solanales; family Solanaceae; genus Przewalskia; species Przewalskia tangutica. Next base: position 19,448,088 of record CM056719.1, read on the forward strand.
TATGAAGGAATCTCAGATCTCCCAACAGAAATCTCAACAAAACACAGCTTACAATCCATGACAAGGTTGATAACTCCCATTTACCAAGAACAAATGGCCATAACAGTCAAGTTGATAAGGGCAGTGTGCTGAACCAGAATAATCATGCTAATAAGAGTACTATGCTGGACCAAAACAGGCAGAATGCAAAAGGAAAACAGGTTGAGACTTTCGGGCATCAAGGCACACAGAACTTGGTTTACAATGCCATGAATGCGGGCATAATGGCTGTTGGTAAACAGAAAAATAGTGCTGTCAATAGGCAGAGGATACAAAATGGCATTAGAGCCAATTTGAGCAAGAAGAACACGATGAAATGGGTTGCTAGACCCTCCTCTAACAAAGATCTTATGCAAAAAGTTCAGCAAGCTAATGAAGAATCCAACAGTGACAAGAGCAACATGATGAACAATGATACTAAGGGTGTGGAGAATATGTTAGGGAATGTGGTGCAGCAATTACAAATATGTATTTCCAACCTCTATAACCACCCTATCACTACTGATAATTCTTTCCTTCCGCTTGCACAACTGGATGATACAAACTTGCCCGAGAACACTCAGTTGGTGAACACTAGTTTTGCTGCCAACAGTCGGGAAATCTTAGAACATGACGAAACTATTGAAACTTGTTCTTTTGGTACTGAGGCTTTTCAACAAGATAATGCCAACAGTGTGATTAATAAGCTGCCAGATAAGGTGAACACTGATTGTGAGATACAAGCTGATATGAGCACATCCATTTTTAAAGCTAACCAGTTTGAAAATTCGATTAGTGCGAACAATGAGGCTATGATCCAGACCGATGAAGGCACTGATAAGAATGAACCTTTATGCTGATATGAACACCGCAGTTGAGATTAAGACTACTAGTATCCAGAAAAGAAACTCCAACTCAAAGGCTCATGAACTGACAAAGGAAAATTTTGTTAACACGACAACTTCTGCTCAGAAAATAAATTCTAATATGATGAATGAGGGGACTTTTATAGAATTGGAGGAGCATGATCTGGCTTTGCAGGCCAAAGGGATAAACTTGGAAGTACAACTGAATATACCTGCTAGCATGTATAATTTTGACTTGCAACACAATGAACAGAACATTGGTAGTCCTGACAGGATGCCAATGGAAGAAGTGACTACGATTCAAGCCCAGGAGAGATTCAGTTATCAGAATCTGAAGACAACCAAGATGATGATCTTTATAAAGAGTGTAACTCTTCTGATGAAGAACAATTGAAAATTTGAGCCATGTGCATTAAAAGTAAGCACGGATTAAAAGTGGAGCACATGCGTTAAAAGTTAACATAGGTTGAAATTGGCCCAAGCGTTAAGAGTAAGCAACGGTTAAAAACGAGCTCATGCGTTAAAAAGTAAGCATGAGTTGAAAATTCCAAGCGTTAAAACTAAGCATGGTTTAATTTTTCTTTTCTTTTTAAGGATGTGCAACATCAGGATTGTTGAAATATGGTTTAAAATTGTCTCCACGTGTAGTATTTTGAATTTTGTTTTTACAAAAAATCTTAAAACTCAAATATGGTAAGAAAATGAGGGCAAAACCTTAACAGATATGCCATAAAGCAACAAGGATGGAGTTTAATATTGTATTAGACATGAGTTAACAAGAGTAATTCTTGTATACTATATTAATCTGACACCAAGATGTCATTCAGAAATACAAAAACGGATCAAGAAAGGTGAATTTGTATTATTCTCCTTTATAACTGAGGAAAATATGATTTTGTACTATGCTCAAATGTCATATCTGAGTGATCTACCGGGCAGTTTGTGAATAGAAACCAGTATTTTCGAAAGGGGTTCTCAATTCTCATAAACGGACATTCTATGTTGACAAAATGAGACCAATCCTAAAGCAACAGAGTGAACAAGGCAACCTGAATATAAAGATATTCACAGACAACATATGGAACAATTACTAAATGATATGTGAAAGGGTAAATAGTCTTTGGTTTTACAAGAATTGTCAGTCAAGAGCTCATTCGAAAGAATGCAACTACATACATACATACAAAAGAATCTAATGACCTTGCAAACAATTCTCGTCTTTACAAGTCATCGAAATGTAGGATCCCATGACTGACTCTAAAATGTGTTTCAAGAGAGATCCTTCCAACTGCAAATAGTAGAATCATTAGGAAGCCCAACTTGAAACGTCCAAAATCTGTGAATTCTCTCACCTTATGTATTAGCTTAGAGAAGGAAGGTGAAAAGAGCTTGGAAGATTGATTTTGCACCTCCCTGGATTTTCGGAGGGTGAAAATCTCCCTTGCTTGTCGATAACAATCCATTCATGTAATCCCCTTGTCTTCCCTGGAAAAAAAAAAGAATAAGTTGTATAAAATCTAAAGAATAACTTTAAATACAGTTCTCGATTCAATATCACTCCCTCGTCCCAATGTTTAGGATGATGATCAAAACCATAAATCTTCTAGTTGACTTCAAGCACCAATTCTATAATTTTCTTTAACAATAAAACTGAACATCTTACAATAAATCACACATTATAAAACTTGGAAACGACAAAAACATGTTTAAGAAAGCAATGATCATAAAAAAGTTAGACTCGCAAACTAGTAAGTTTAGCACACAAAATGGAAGAGAAGAGTGGGACCTTTTCTATTACACACACACATAAAAGATTTCCTTTTCATTTGTGTGCTGAACGATCATAATGACTTTTATTTATGAAAATTGGCTCGTTTAGACAAAACAGGTTTCAGGGAGTAGCAGATGACATTGTCATAATTTTGTGCTATACCTTAGCAGCATCTTTGAGAGGACCCCAGCATTCTACACGATTGTACTTCTTCGAGCCAGAATGGAAATAGACTCTAACAATAGCATTCATTAGTTCTTCATGCTCCTTGAAGAAATCTGAATCCCCATAGAGCACAGCCTCAAGTACCTGGCAGTTCAGTAAGGCAAATTAATCACGATCCCAATAGTTTTCATAAGGAAACTGCATATACTAATTTAGAGATGAAAACCAAATTAAGACCACAAAGGAATGAAAACGAAGTCCTTTTAAAGCTCATTGGATGGCTGTTTTCCAAGTTATGTACTAGAACAGTCGCAGAGTCAAAAGGAAACTCCAACCAGGTTCCTAATTCAAAGAATAAATTCCAAGAGGAGGAACATTTCAGAAATAGGAAAACATATTTGGTAAAAGGAGCTGAATCTTGAGCTCATCTAGACAACTGTTATCTTCATGTGGTAATAGGAGCCTAGCATTCTTGTTAAACTATTTATTGGCTGCATTAACTTGTTAGAGAAGGTTATGTTTACCAAATATTGTGCTAAGGCTAATACGGCAATACCAGAAAGATTATTATCTGCCCTTTTCTGTTTAAAGGGATTCATGTGCATTGACCACACAATTTTCTGGAGTTAATATTAGAGCCAGTGAAATGATTCAAGAAGTACCAAAATTGGACAAAACATTTTCCAAGTCGGAGCTTTTCTCTTCTTCTTTTTTTCTCTCAGTAAAAGTATAGTATTTAAATCTGCTAAATTTACGGGTTCCTTCATAAGGCACAGTAACAGGGGCACAAATATTTTAAGAATTTACCAATGGCAATTCCTTGGAGAATATATGGTATCTAAACTCAGCAGCCAGCTCTTGTAGGGGATTCGGTCCACTCACATAACAGTGGACATCAAGAAACAAATTGCCTTTCACTTCTGTCCATTCAGCAACCACATCATCCTTATTATACCACCCTTTCAACTGCTATCGAAAAAAAATGGTGCAACGATTGAACTCAAATTACAAATTTTCAAAATACAAAATCATTTTCCCGAACCAAGTTCAAAGCCAGAAAAAGAAAACATAATTCATAAATGCAGTTTAAGTGAAAAAATGGGTATGTTGTTGTTGTTGCAGCTTAAGGATAAGCACTTGCTCATATAAAAGTGAAAAATGCCATTACCTGATCGTATTGGATATTATTTGAGATGGTTAATGTCATATTAGCAGTAAAATCACAATGGGACAGTGTGTACGTCCTTGGAACGATACTAGAGTATGTATCAACTTCTTCTCCTTTTAACAGGACTTCCAGCTTTGAAGCTTCAATCTTGCTGGTGGACCTAAGAGCCTAACAGCCTGGATATGATGACACAGAAAGTAATTATTATTCAAGAACAAAAACTACATGGATTTAAAAATTAGAACACAAAGTTTTATGATTTATGAAACATAGTTGTCATGATTGATTACGTTAAACTCTGGGTCTGATTTAAACATTAGAACACCTTGTATATGACCTGTAGAAATTAACAGAACTCCAGTTTGAAATTGGTAGAATCCAACATGTCCAAATTCTTCTGGAAAAGGTCCAAGTTTAACCCCTCAACTTTTGACGATGGTTAAAAATTAACCTAGGTTGGAGCTCCATTAGGCTCAATGTCATTCTATAAGCGAGTTGATGTCACAATTGTGTATTGTGATATTACAGTTAGGTTCTTAAGTTTTTTATTCTACTAATTAGTATTTGCAATAGTGATTCTTGGCTATAAATATAACAATTGTATTGAACTTCATTAATCATAAATATATCAATTCTCTTACTCTTTCTCTCTCTTACGAATTAGTAACAGAACCTCAGTTCTGTTATAATGGTATCAGAGCCAGTGCAATCGCCGACGACGGCGACTTCGCTGGAATTGCCAAATATTTATGACTATCTCAGGACCATTAAAACGCAACTCTCAGTACTTGCCGATGACACACGCAAGAAGTTCGAATCCTTGCAAACGCAAGTAGAAGGAATCAGCGAAACCAATCGAAAACTCGAACTCATCTTGTCAAGTTTGAACATAGCACAATCCGGAGGGTCGATTCCAACCACACCGACGACAACACATGTGAACAACAACAGTACGGGAATATTACCCCCACCAATCACACCGGTAACCGACACAGCTTCAGGTAGCAAAACTCCTATTCACTCTCATGCTTCGTTTACACTGTCGACATTTATTGTGGGTCGGGGTTTTACATTCCCACCAGCCCCTTTGTTTTCTAGCCCCCTATTTTCGGAAACCCTAACTACTCATCTTCCGCACCACGTATACTTGCTGGAAATATCACACACATCCCTGAACCTGTGAGTAACCCAAGACTTATCAAACCAAAAATCCACTTCCCTGAATTTGAGGGTACTAAACCCGAAAAGTTGGATAAGAAAATGTGAGAAATTCTTTGAACTACATAACATTCCAGACCACGAAAATTGAGTTATGCAGTTGTACACATCGGAGATAGGGTGGACCTATGGTTGGATGGCTATACTGTGAGTCATGGTGGTGCTATGAATCGAGCAGTTCTGCATCAAGTCCGCCGAGGTTTGGACATTTAAGACCCCAGGATATAGTGAATGAATTTAATAAACTCACACAATATGGGTCTATAGAACAATATCAAAACAGGTTTGATGAACTGATCAGTCACATGGCAGTGTTGAATCCCCTGCTTAATGAGACACATTATGTTGCTAGTTTCATTAGTGGGCTTAAACCGAAAATTAAACCTTTAGTGAAATTGGCCAATCCCACAACTATGTTAGATGCTTATGAAGTGGCTCGTGGCTCGGTTGTATGAAGAATCCTTCAAGGCACTTACACCTTTTGTTACCACCAAATACTCTCCCTATCCTAATCCTAAACCATTAGCAATTGCCTACCCTAAAAGCCAAACAAATTCCATAAACAAACCAGCCATAATCCAGAATCATTCAACACCATTTAAACTAACTTACCCTACTCATAAGCCACAGTCTAGAACTCCATTCAAACCAAACAATTTGCCACCCCACCTGGAAGCATTAAGGGAACAAAGATTGTGTTACAAATATAAGGAGAAGTTCACTCCGGATCACCAGTGTAAAGCAAGATTGCTTTATGCTATGGAAGGGGCAGAGTTATAAGGAGAAGAAGAGCAACATGAGGAATTTGTAGATGTGGCTGAGACATTGGAAGAAACTGAGGAGGAACAAACTGAGGTTTCCCTACATGCTCTCCTGGGCTTAAGCTCTACCAAGGAAAGATTATCGACTATCAATATCATAGGGTATGCAAGTAAATTACCCTTAACATTACTCATAGACAGTGGGTCGACCCATTCAGTCATTGATCCTTATGTTATCAGAAGGTTAAGGCTACCTAGGCAACCTATGAAGAAGCCACTGAGAGTGGTTGTAGCTAATGGACATAAGATGAGTTGCCAAGAAGAAATCTCAACATTTAAATGGAGGATGCAAGGTGAAACAATTCAGTTTCAGATTCAGTCTCCTAAAAATGGGGGGGAGGGGGGTGCGATATGATACTAGGGATGGACTGGATAGATGTGGTGTCTACAGTGGTCTTGCACACTAGACCTCACAGTTTAAGTTTCTTAATTAATGGGAGGATAATCATATTGTATGGAGAGCAGGATGATACTAGAATAATAACAGTGGACACTAAGAAGTTAAGAAGGATGTTACAATGTGGGAGTTGTGAAGTAGTAGCTGAAATTTCAATGATCAAAACCGAGCTTGTGGTAAAAAAAGGGAAACAAATGGTGCCCCTTGATGTTGAAAGATTACAGCAAAAATACCAAAAACTATTTCAAGACCTACTGCATTGCCCCCAAAAAGGGATTGTGACAATAAATTTAACCTCATCTCTGGGGCTCACCCTTTTACTCTGAGGCCTTATAGGTATTCTTATGATCAAAAGAATATCATTGAATCAATCATTACAAGGATGGTAAGAGCTGAAACTGTGGTTCCAAGTTAGTCAGCCTTTGCATCTCCTGCACTACTAGTTAAGAAGGACTCCACTTGGAGATTATGTATAGACTACAGAAGGCTAAACAACTTAACCATAAAGAATAAGTACCCCATTCCTATGGTGGAAGACTTGTTGGATGAACTGTGTGGAGCAAATGTGTTTTCCAAGATAGATCTAAGGGCTGGATACCATCAAGTACGAATGAAAGAAGGGGAAGAACATAAAACTGCATTTAGGACACACCATGGACTGTGGAAATTCAAAGTCATGCCATTTGGATTAACCAATGCCCCTACAACCTTCCAATCACTTATGAATTGTGTCTTCAAGGAACAATTGAGAAAATTCATACTAGTGTTCTTTGATGACATCTTGATAAATAGCAAGACCATGGAGGAACACTTGATACACTTGGAAATTGTTTTGCAGCTACTTCAAAAGAACCAGCTATATGCAAATCTGGACAAGTGTGAGTTTGGACAGTCCCAAGTAAAATATCTAGGGCATATCATCAATAAAAAAATGGTGAGTACTGATCCTTGTAAGGTATTTGCAATGCTGGACTTGTCTTACCCAAACACTGTCAAAGAATTGAGGAGGGTTCTTGGGATTGACTGGATATTACAGGAAATTTGTAAAAAATTATGCACACATTAGCAAGCCATTAACTAATTTATTGAAGAAAGAGGAGTTTAGGTGGAATCCGGAAGCTGAGTTGGCTTTCAACAAGCTAAAAAAGGCCATGTCAATTACACCAGTCCTAGCCCTGCCAGATTTCAATAAGCCCTTTGTGCTAGAGGTTGATGCTTGCAACACTGGGATCGATGCAGGATAAAAGACCACTGGCATTTATGAGCCAAACTCTAAGCAAGAAACACCAAGGGTTATCCACTTATGAGAAAGAACTGATAGTATTACTACAAGCTATAGACAGATGGAGGCACTATCTACACCCACATCATTTGATTGTAAGGACTGACCATTTTAGTCTTAAGTTCTTACGGGATCAGAAAATAACAACTTCCTTATAACATAAAGGAGTACCTAAGTTGATGGGGTTAAGTTTTGAGATCCATTACAAGAATGAGAGTTATAATGTAGTTGTTGATGCCTTATCTAAAAAGATGAATCAGAAGGAGTATGTTGCTGGCACAGACACCAATCACTTCATGGTAATGGCACAACTTCAATCAAATTGGATTGAGGAAATCCTGGAAAGCTATAAAGGGGACCAAGAAGTATTACAAGCCATCACTACCCTGGGTACCTACCCTGATGCTGATATTCACATGTCATTGCAACAAGGGTTATTGAGATACAAAAAAAGAGTATGGGTGGGACAGAATGGTTCCTTGAGGCATCACTTAACCACAACCATACACAAGTCTAGTCTTGGAGGACATTCTGGAGTAGGAGCCACTTACCAAAGACTGAAGGCAGTTTTTTACTGGCCAACCATGATTGAGCATGTTAAAGTGGTAGTACAAGAATGTGAAGTGTGCCAGAGGTGTAAGGATGAACGAGTGGCATATCCTGGCCTGTTGCATCCCCTTCTCATACCTGAAGAGCATAGGAACACATATCCATGAATTTCATTGAAGGCTTACCTAAATCAGAAGATAAGAATAATGTGTTAGTGGTGGTTGATAGGTATAGCAAGTATGCATATTTCATTGCTATTGCTCACCATTTTACAGCACCATAAGTAGCAAGAGAATTCTTGGACAACATATATAAATTGCATGGGTTACCCAAGAGCATTGTATCTGAGACAAGGTATTCCTCAACAACTTTTGGAAAGAATTATTCAAACTCTTACAAGTTCAATTGTGTTATAGTTCAGTATATCACCCACAAACAGATGGCCGATTGCAGAGACTCAACAGATGTTTAGAAAACTAAGATGCATGACTAGCCACAAACCAAAAGAGTGGCACAAATGGTTAACACATGCAGAATTCTGGTACAACAACAACTACCACGAAGATGACCCCTTTCAAGGTTATGTATGGATATGATCCTCCACAACTTACCTTTGAGTTTGTTGCAAGTACCAGGGTGGACACAGTGGACCAAATGCTAAGAGAACGACAAATAATGACCAAAGTCCTAAAAGAGAACTTGATCAAGACACAGAACATAATGAAGGTAAATGCCGACAAGAGGAGGACTGAGAGAGAGTTCAAGGTGGGAGATTGGGTGTTTCTTAAGTTGCAACCTTATAGACAAACATCCATAGCCATCAGGAAGAGTCTCAAGCTTGTATCAAAGTTTTATGGGCCTTATCAGATCACTCAAAGAATTGGACAATTGGCTTACAAATTATCATTGTCAGTAAGCTCCAAAATACATCTAGTGTTCCACATCTCCCAGCTCAAGAAAAGAATAGGGGATCACACCATTCCTTCTGTCAACCCTTCATTCTGTTCAACTGAAGGAAAACCAATGATCAAGTCAGTAGCAGTGTTAGAAAGAAGAATTGTTAAGAAGGGCAACAGGGCAGAAGCTCAGATTCTTGTTTAGTGGGAAAATTTACTACCTGAGGAGTCAACCTGGGAAGATTACAACTTCATCAAATCTCAATTTTCAGACTTTGCAATGGACTGAAAGACGAGTGTTATTTGAAAGAGCATGGAATGTCACAATTGTGTACTGTGACTAAATTAGTTCATAGTTTAAATATTACAGTTAGGTCCTTAAGTTTCTTATTCTACTAATTAGTATTTGCAATAGTGGTCCTTGGCTATAAATATAACAATTGTACTGAACTTCATTAATCAAAAATATATCTAATTCTCTTACTCTTTCTCTCTTCTCTCTCTTTCTCTCTCTTACGAATTTTACAGTTGACTGAGTCTAAGAAGCTTTGCTTTTCTTGCCCATAATGCCTCGCTTCCTTTGCACTTGTTCGAAAATAGTCAAAATGGAATTCCATATGCAATGTTTGAATCCTATCTTATACGTGTTCTAATCAAAAGTTTCCAATTTATTATCCTAAACTCTGAATAAGAACATATTATATTTTGGAAGGATAAAGTGTTCATTGTGGATTGTACATTGTAAACTTGTAACCATAGGGGTCATCTTCGTGGTAGTTGTTGTTGTACCAGAATTCTGCATGTGTTAACCATTTGTGCCACTCTTTTGGTTTGTGGCTAGTCATGCATCTTAGTTTTCTAAACATCTGTTGAGTCTCTCTGTCTGGCCATCTGTTTGTGGGTGATATACTGAACTATAACACAATTGAACTTGTAAGAGTTTGAATAATTCTTTCCAAAAGTTGTTGAGGAATACCTTGTCTCAGATACAATGCTCTTGGGTAACCCATGCAATTTATATATGTTGTCCAAGAATGCTCTTGCTACTTATGGTGCTGTAAAATGGTGAGCAATAGCAATGAAATATGCATACTTGCTATACCTATCAAGGTTATGTATGGATATGATCCTCCACAACTTACCTTTGAGTTTGTTGCAAGTACCAGGGTGGACACAGTGGACCAAATGCTAAGAGAACGACAAATAATGACCAAAGTCCTAAAAGAGAACTTGATCAAGACACAGAACATAATGAAGGTAAATGCCATGAGGAGGACTGAGAGAGAGTTCAAGGTGGGAGATTGGGTGTTTCTTAAGTTGCAACCTTATAGACAAACATCCATAGCCATCAGGAAGAGTCTCAAGCTTGTATCAAAGTTTTATGGGCCTTATCAGATCACTCAAAGAATTGGACAATTGGCTTACAAATTATCATTGTCAGTAAGCTCCAAAATACATCTAGTGTTCCACATCTCCCAGCTCAAGAAAAGAATAGGGGATCACACCATTCCTTCTGTCAACCCTTCATTCTGTTCAACTGAAGGAAAACCAATGATCAAGTCAGTAGCAGTGTTAGAAAGAAGAATTGTTAAGAAGGGCAACAGGGCAGAAGCTCAGATTCTTGTTTAGTGGGAAAATTTACTACCTGAGGAGTCAACCTGGGAAGATTACAACTTCATCAAATCTCAATTTTCAGACTTTGCAATGGACTGAAAGACGAGTGTTATTTGAAAGAGCATGGAATGTCACAATTGTGTACTGTGACTAAATTAGTTCATAGTTTAAATATTACAGTTAGGTCCTTAAGTTTCTTATTCTACTAATTAGTATTTGCAATAGTGGTCCTTGGCTATAAATATAACAATTGTACTGAACTTCATTAATCAAAAATATATCTAATTCTCTTACTCTTTCTCTCTTCTCTCTCTTTCTCTCTCTTAGGAATTAGTAACAGAACTGAGGTTCTGTTACAGTTGACTGAGTCTAAGAAGCTTTGCTTTTCTTGCCCATAATGCCTCGCTTCCTTTGCACTTGTTCGAAAATAGTCAAAATGGAATTCCATATGCAATGTTTGAATCCTATCTTATACGTGTTCTAATCAAAAGTTTCCAATTTATTATCCTAAACTCTGAATAAGAACATATTATATTTTGGAAGGATAAAGTGTTCATTGTGGATTGTACATTGTAAACTTGTAACCATAGGGGTCATCTTCGTGGTAGTTGTTGTTGTACCAGAATTCTGCATGTGTTAACCATTTGTGCCACTCTTTTGGTTTGTGGCTAGTCATGCATCTTAGTTTTCTAAACATCTGTTGAGTCTCTCTGTCTGGCCATCTGTTTGTGGGTGATATACTGAACTATAACACAATTGAACTTGTAAGAGTTTGAATAATTCTTTCCAAAATTTGTTGAGGAATACCTTGTCTCAGATACAATGCTCTTGGGTAACCCATGCCATTTATATATGTTGTCCAAGAATGCTCTTGCTACTTATGGTGCTGTAAAATGGTGAGCAATAGCAATGAAATATGCATACTTGCTATACCTATCAAGGTTATGTATGGATATGATCCTCCACAACTTACCTTTGAGTTTGTTGCAAGTACCAGGGTGGACACAGTGGACCAAATGCTAAGAGAACGACAAATAATGACCAAAGTCCTAAAAGAGAACTTGATCAAGACACAGAACATAATGAAGGTAAATGCCGACAATGAGGATCGAGAGAGAGTTCAAGGTGGGATTGGGTGTTTCTTAAGTTGCAACCTTATAGACAAACATCCATAGCCATCAGGAAGAGTCTCAAGCTTGTATCAAAGTTTTATGGGCCTTATCAGATCACTCAAAGAATTGGACAATTGGCTTACAAATTATCATTGTCAGTAAGCTCCAAAATACATCTAGTGTTCCACATCTCCCAGCTCAAGAAAAGAATAGGGGATCACACCATTCCTTCTGTCAACCCTTCATTCTGTTCAACTGAAGGAAAACCAATGATCAAGTCAGTAGCAGTGTTAGAAAGAAGAATTGTTAAGAAGCAACAGGCGGGCTTCAGTTCTTGTTTAGTGGGCAAATTTACTACCTGAGGAGTCAACCTGGGAAGATTACAACTTTATCAAATCTCAATTTTCAGACTTTGCAATGGACTGAAAGACGAGTGTTATTTGAAAGAGCATGGAATGTCACAATTGTGTACTGTGACTAAATTAGTTCATAGTTTAAATATTACAGTTAGGTCCTTAAGTTTCTTATTCTACTAATTAGTATTTGCAATAGTGGTCCTTGGCTATAAATATAACAATTGTACTGAACTTCATTAATCAAAAATATATCAATTCTCTTACTCTTTCTCTCTTCTCTCTCTTTCTCTCTCTTACGAATTTTACAGTTGACTGAGTCTAAGAAGCTTTGCTTTTCTTGCCCATAATGCCTCGCTTCCTTTGCACTTGTTCGAAAATAGTCAAAATGGAATTCCATATGCAATGTTTGAATCCTATCTTATACGTGTTCTAATCAAAAGTTTCCAATTTATTATCCTAAACTCTGAATAAGAACATATTATATTTTGGAAGGATAAAGTGTTCATTGTGGATTGTACATTGTAAACTTGTAACCATAGGAAAAAAGATTTAAGATTGTGTCAGCCATTTGATCATCCCAACACCAATGGTCGGAGCCTAGAATGATACAGTGATACAAGCCTATGAACAGATCCTGTTCATTTAAGGTCGTGACTTGTACTCCCACTGCTCAACATTAAAAAAGGTATCTCTATTGTGTTGTTTCAGCGATGTGGGATGACTAGAAAGTCCTTATTTTTATTTTAGCATGTGTTAGATTCGTGAATAGTGAAACTAATATGTAGTACTTTGATTAGTCTTCTCTTTTGCTATACTTACTGAGCTAAACATGCAAATTAACACTTTCTATGGGCCTCATTAAGGGGCGGATGTAGAGGTTGATGAGGGTGTTCGACAAAGAATTACACTGTATATATATGATAGATTTTTTGTGTTTATGTACATATATTAACATTTGAATACCCTGAATAATTGCAAAAATGTTAACTCAAGTGTCTAGGGTGTTCAACATTATCTCTAGTATCTTAGGTTGATTCTCAAAACAACATTGTTTTTTGTGTTTAGCCTTTGTTGTTATTTTCGAACTTGAGCGAAAATCTTAGATCCGCCACTAGACGCTCATTCAACATCGGTATAGACCAAAATTTTAACTGAGGGAAAAGTTGCTCAATTTCAAATAGTACAAACACAAAGTTAGTTTTAGCCCACTAATGTTTTTGAACTAAATAAAATATTCTAAGTTCCACTGAATAGGAATGCACATACACAATCTACAGGATTTATCACAAGATGAAACTCATATTTACCAGCAAAACAGAACATTATGATATATATTCATAACAATTTAACAAAAATAAAAAAAGGAGGAGAAAGAAGAACCTGGAAGACAAGGGTGTTGTAAGGTGGTTTTCTGTCACTAAAAGAAGAAAACAGAATAGCAGGATTTGTTGAATGTTTAACTTTACAATTATGAATGTAAGAACAGTTGATAAAGCGACTGGCCATGGACTGCATGACAAACTCATCCTCCCCTTTCCTTCTCTCTACTACTATCTTCTATCCCCCCCCCCCTAAACATGACTTCACCAACCATTTATTTTTCCTCTTTGGGTTTCAAGAATGTGAAACTTGTGTGTGTGTCTTTGTGACAGAGACACTAGTGAGCGAAATGGAAGAGAGTGAGGAGATGATTTGTGGATATGAAAGTAGAATGTAAGGAGGCCCCACAAAATCCATGACAATTAAATGGACCAATGGTATTTACATTTATGTATAACTCTCATCCTCGAAACCACATAGCCATACAACATTTTAATCTATTTTCACGTTATTTTTTTCATTGGAATACATAAGTAATGAGGGATACAATACATTATTTTGTTACTGTTAATGTTGTGTTTTATATTATGACATTTTATCTAACATAACATTTTCAGAACTAAGTTAAAGTCAGAAAATGTTGGAACAAACGTCATGACATTCAGACCAACATTCTAATAACAGTTTTGCCCCTTCTTCATGGACTGAAGCTTATCTCGTGGGATTTTTACCACGATGATAAAGTGACCTGACAAAGAAATTTTTGAGCTGATTATACACGTGGGAAGACCAAGTTCAAGGCGTTGCTAAACTTGGGGAACAAGTCCAAGAGGTTGGAGGATTTTGCTCCACATTCGTCTCCAACAAACCTTATCAAGCTGCCCACCTTTTGCTCAACTTCCACAACGATTCATTGAGCATTTCAAGAAAGACTCTCTACTATAAATAGAGAGGCTACATCAAGGAATCGATATCCAGAAAATACAAGAGAAAAAGATTAAGAGAGCTCTCCAGAAATCTCGATCAGAAAACTGGATCACTGTGTTGCCTGAGCTTTTCGACGACATTCTGTCCAACGTTATAGTTGCTTCCTAGATTCTAGATTAGTTATTTATTGAAGCAATTATAATGAGATGTTGTCTATATCTAATTAGTTAGATTTTTTAAGGCATAAGTCATCTGCGACTTAAACCTTTTTATTCCTATTATAATATTTTGTAAGATTGTAAAAGAAGGAATATATTCAATTGTATACTTTTGGTCATTGACCATCATAGGTTATATTACTATATAACCTATGTAAATTTAAACATTTGTGTCTTTAATATTTCCGCTGCAAATTTACTCTTCAAAGGTTTTTTCTGTTTTTATCTAAGTGTCGTCAGTTCTGTCGGACGACATTGTTAACGACATTTGCAAACTGTTTCAGTGTACAAGCAATTTTACTTACTGTTTGTTTTTTATTATTCCATAGTATAACCCCCGGAACCCAACAAGTGGTATCAGAGTCAACACTTGATATAATAAGTGTTTGGTCCTGTTATATAAACTATGGATTCGGCTAATTCAACAATTGGTAGACTTCCTATTTTATATGGATCAAACTATGTCTATTGGAAAATTCATCTACGCTCTCATATCATATCCATTGATATTATAGCATGAAGATCTATTACCAATGGATATATTGTTCCAATGCTACCACCAGATGAGGAAGACGACATTCTTGCTAAGCCTGAATCCGAATGGAGTGTGAAAGAAACCAATAATGCAAGTTTCAATGAAAAAAACTTAAATGTTATTCTTGCATGGGTTGATCTCTACATGTTAAAGCTCATTCAAAATTTCTCCACGGGCAAGAATTCTTGGGATACTTTGCAAACCCATTGTGAAGGTAGCTCCAGTGTTCGTTGAACGAAGCTTCGTATGCTCATGAGTAAATATGAATATTTAAGGATGGAAGAGACGGAGGATATTAAAACATATTTTGAAAAGTTGATTGACATCCCTAATGAATGTCAAGTTCTTGGTTCACCGTTAACCAACAATCAACTTGTGGAAAAAACACTTCGTTCTCTTCCTAAAAAGTTTAATATAAAGATATGTGCGATTGAAGAAGCTCACAATCTTGCTACCATGGACCTTCATACTTTAATGAGTATTCTCAAAACTTATGAGATGAATATGGAGAATCAAAGGACATTGTATAAAAGCAAAGATATAGCACTTCAAGCAAAATCCTTAGAGAGTCACGTCGATGATTAGGATGAAAATCTTGAAGAAATTGGTGATGGTATAAATATTGCCCTCCTTACTCGAAAATTCAATTCGATGGTAAGGAAGTTCAACAATGACAAAAATAAATTTAAATTCAAAGAATACCAAAACCAAGTCTTCAATCAAAAGTCCATTAACCCCCTTTCTATAGTATAAAGAGGAAATCAACTAAGGAGAACCAACTCAGACATAACTAAATTTGATCCCAAATAACGAGATTCTGTGTAATGTCATGCTTGTTCATGATGGGTCATTATGCAAATGAATGTGCAAATACCTTAAGAAAATTTGGTAAAAATATGTGGGTCTCTTTTAGTGACGATGAAGAAGAAGAGGAAGGAGATCAAGAAATAGAGTCACAAGCAATGCTAGCCACTGTTTACGAACAGTCTCTCTTAGACAATGAAAATGACATCGACAGTGTTGTCCCAAATGTCACCACATTTGCGTCAACATCTGCGACGACATCTGCAGGTCCAGAAACATCCGAAAGGTATGAATATTTTAACTATCATGATGTTAATTGCTTTACTAATATTATTTCTTGTAGTGAGACTAGCTTTGACGATCAAGTTGATCATAAGGACGACATGATTAAGGATTTACAAAAACTTTGTAAAGACTTAATTCTAGAATCCAAGCAACTTGACTCAAAGTTAAGATCTTTAACTCTTGAGAATGCAGGTTTAAAAGGCACAATAACCCGTTTAGAGGTTACACTTACCAAAAAAGATCTTAAATTTGGTAAGATTAGTGCAAAGTTGGATCTAGCTGAAGCAACCTTCCATAAGCTCAATGCAGGTACCTCCAAACTGGATGAGATTCTAGGTGTTAGTTAACCATTACACGCAGGTATTGGGTACAAGAACTCACTTAATGTAGTATGCTCTAATTTATTTGACAAATCTGGGAGAATAGGCTTTGTAAAAGAGATAGGATCTAAAGACAAGCTCCCAGTCGCGTCAAATGACATGAAGTTTTTGTGCCATTATTGTAACTCCTCTGGGCACATAAGACCATATTGTCGCAAACTTCAGAATTCCAGGAGCAGAGTGTTGTCAAAACGGCTGTCCAACATTTCGGACAACACTCGTAGAAACATTCCTGACGGTAGAAAAGGGAAATGTTGTAAGAAAGTTTGGATGCCCAAACTGAATGTGAGATGTAATGTTGCCATAACTGCTACTTGTTGTAGCTTGTTGTCCGAAGATCACTCTCCATCAGATGGATGTTAAAGGTATCTTCTTGAATGACTATCTTGACAAAGAAGTCTATGTTGAACAACCCAAAGGATTTGAAGATCCTCACCATCCTCAGTTTGTATACAAGCTCAAAAAGGCTTTGTATGGATTGAAACAAGCACCTCGAGCATGGTATGGTCGTTTAACTCAGTTTCTTCTTGAATTTGGTTTTAAACGTGGTGAAGTTGATTTTACTTTGTTTATAAAACATCACGGAGTAGATATGGTTATTGCTCAAATCTATGTAGATGACATAGTCTTTGGTTCGACTTTACAGTCCCACCTTGAGACATTTGTCGAAGTTATCCTCCACATTTGAGATGAGCATGATAGGAGAATTAACCTTTTTCTTAGGTTTGCAGATAAAGCAAAATGAAGATGGAATCTTCATCTCCCATAGTATGTACGCCAAGAATTTGGTTAAGAAGTTTGGATTGGAGAATGCTAAATAGATGAAGACTCCAATAGGATCAACACAGAAAATATGCAAAGACGATGTTGGCGAAAATGTCGACCCAACATTGTATCGATCTATGATAGGTATTCTCCTGTATCTCACTGCTAGTCGTCCTGATCTAATATTTAGTGTTTGTGCTCGATTCCAAGTCTCTCCCAAAATTTCCACTTAAATGCCTTAAAACGTATCATTCGATATGTTGCCGACACATGTGAGTTGGGAATTTGGTATTCCAAAGACACTAATCCTAATTTAATAGGGCATGGTGACTCGGATTGGGCTGGTGATGTGGATGACAGAAAGAGTACGAGTGGAGGATGTTTTTACCTTGACAATAATCCTGTATCTTGGTATAGTCGCAAACAAAATTGTGTCTCACTATCAACTGCTGAATCTGAATATGTAGCAGCTGGAAGTTGTTGTTCTCAATTGATATGGTTAAGACACGTGTTAGACGACTATGATTTTTCAAATAATATCTTAGTTTTGTATTGTGATAACTTGAGTGCAATAAATATTTCCAAAAATCCTGTTCAGCACTCTCGTACAAAACATATAGATATTAGATATCATTTTTTAAGAGATTTGGTTGAAAAACAACTAGTTCAAATTGAATATGTTGACACTATTCATCAACTAGCTGATATTTTTACAAAAGCTTTGGATCATGAGCGATTTTCAAGTTTGAAGAACTCTCTTGGTCTCTGTAATCTCTGAATCGGCACTGGTGGGTGAATGTCAGCTGAAATGTCTCTAACATTCTGGGTGACATTTGCCTCTGTAATATCAGAATCTGATTGTGTTTACTGTTTTTGATGGTTTTACTTTTGTATTCACTCATGTATGATCCTAAAATAAGAACATGTTTTCAAAAAGTGATATCGTTCTCTGCAATGATATTAGATATCATAAAAAAAGAGTATCAAAATAAGGCAAAACCTTTTGTGACTTGTGTGGCAACTGTGCAAAAAGAGCAAAACTCTTTGAAAAATGATATCGTTCCTATACTATAGGAGTATCAAGTCCTTAAATAAGAAATTATGAGGATGCTAAATAGGTATTCTTATTTCTTTGACACAAAAATTAAATTTTGTATGTGGTTTATGATTAGATCAAAGACAATGGGAAAATGTTACATTGATCTGGAGGTTAAACTCATAAAATTACATATAAAACGTGTCTTGATTTGTTGCCAAAAACAAAAAGAGTTCTTGTAGGATCATAATACATGTGTCATCCAAAATGTTACCAACATTACGGTTGACATTCTCAGATAATGATATTTGTTGGGATACTGTTTGTAACTATTTTTTGAAAATTTGGTTATTTTCCCTATTTTTTTTGCCGATATTTTCTATTTTGTTGATAAAATCAAATGTTGATGTCTATCATTTTCATAAATTTAGGTGTAATTATTTGATTATAACTAAACACCTAAAATCAAGATTTTGTTTGTCAAAGTATAAAATCTTCCTCTTTAGTTTTTCTTTTTGTCTTCTGTTGTTTGTTTCCGAAAAAATTAAAAAAAGAAGAAGTAAACCATCACATCAATCTCGGTTTACTTCAAGCCGATGGACTCTTTCACTTTCTCTTCATCTTCCAAAACCCTAAAAACCTTAAAACCCTCTGAATTCTATCCTCACTACTCTCACATGGATACTAGCCCAATATCACCATCCATGACCTCCAACATCCACGATAACACACCAATGAGCACAAGTCCTCATTTATGCACATCTATTGTGCTAAGTGAATTTCAAGAACCACTTGAAATCGCATATCCAGGAGACACCAACAATCTCATTGATGTAGATGAAATCCCTAATGTCTCTGTCTTAGAGAAAAGAGAAATCACGTGTCAGAGTCCTACTAGAAGGTCGAATAGTGTGTTTGAGAGAACTTTTGATTCTCAACCAACAGTCAAGAAATCTAGGTTTGAAGCTCAAGCTCCTGCTTTTTCAAGCAGTAATACAGGTGATACAGACTACAACCTATTTTTTGAAACTACTGAGGAAGAAGAGACCCCTTCTGTTGAAAAAGAAACTGAAATCTCAGCTTCTCCATCTCATTCTGAAGAAGAAGACATTCCTGATGATACAACACTGAAGAGATTCTTTCAAAAGGGAATGACTCACAGAACCAGACATCATGTGGATGAAGATGTTTTTCCAAATGTCACAATATCTCCGACAACATTTCATTCGACTTCTGCAGAAGCATGTTCCCTTATTTCCCCAAAAAGTCCAGATTCTGCGAGACATGACTCATCTGAGCCAGATAGTGAGGTAACTGCTTTTTCTAACATATTCTATACTAAAGAAAAGCATGTAACTGATTTTTTTTAGAAATAGGGTGATTAGGCCAGGAAAAGAGTTAGATGTTGATACTTGTAGTGAGTATGGTATTGTTGAGTTTCTGAAGGACAAACGGTTGTTAGGATCTGTCACTGACAAAGAACCTTATGTTGATGAGGTTGTAAGTCTATTTTATGGCAATTTGGACTGTGATATAGAAAATACCTCTTCTAAGAAATATAGAAAGGTTTATCTCTATAATAAAGTTTATTGTTTCACCCCTTCAATCATAAATGAATGCATGAGATTTAGCGAAGAGCATGTGAGAGAAACAGAAAGAGGAGTTGCTGATAAGGATACAATGCTAGAATATCTCACAAGAGGTATACTCAAGAAATGGACTTCTTGATGCCCAGCGTCAAGACTCACTGCTTTATTTTCAATACTCCACAAACTAGTCATTCATAATTGGCTCCCCTCCCTAAATGAATCTATTGTCACAAGGGAACAAGCCACTGCTTTTCAAAATAGGAAAATGATTCAAAGTTGATATAGGCAAGATAGTCTTCTATTAGGTTGCCAATCTAGTAAAAAAAACATCAACTTCAATCCTACCTTTTCCTTCCCTAATTTTCAAAATATTAACTAGCCACGGCCTAGAACCTTTGAGAGAAGATATTTTGGGAAAAGTTGCAGAACTATACACTGTCAACAAAGCTATACTAAAGAGCAAAGATAGAGTGATTGACATTCCCTGATCACAGATATGCAAAATGTTGTCAGAAATGTTCCTAACATTCAGGACAACACTGATTCAAGACAGTATGAACTGTCTACTTATTGGCTAGTGTAACAGATTACTAAAATCAACTTACAAATTGCTGGAGTTGATAATGCCAGAGAAGCACTAGTGCAATCAAGGGACCATTTCCTACTTTTGTTTTCTTCACAAAAAGGGGGAGAAGAAGAAGCTGATGCTGAGGGGGAGCAGATGATGGATGGTGAAGGCACAAGTCGTGGAGATGTTGTTGTTAATGCAGAAGAAGTTGTTAATGCTGCCATGCAGAGAGAAGAAGCAGTTGGAAGAAAAGTCTTGCTGACAAGACTAAGGCTTCGCGTGTCGGTTGCAAGACAAAAGAGTGGCCGTCAAACCGCCGATTGAGGATGAACAGCGTAAATCATGGATAAGTAGAAAGCGGTTGGAAACTACTACGGATCCATGATATACAAGGGTATGTGCTGATATGAATGCTGATATAAAATAAGGGATACTGACTGGATATTGTTTTTGGGCATGTACTTAAACAATAGTGCTTACTGATTGGTTACTATTTGGATGTTGTGATCTAACAAGTATTTTTTTTTTTTTGGATGTAAGTATTTGACTTTATTTTTGGATTTGTCTAATCCTATGTATGAATAGCATAAATATTATTTTGTATATGTTGTTTGTGTGCCATCACAGGTTAAGGGGGCATTAATAATTGTCATAAGTCACTCGCACTAAAAAGGTTTGTTTTGTGAAGAAAGACAAAAAGGGGGAGAATGCTAATGTTGGGTTTTATGTTATGACATTTTATCTAACATAACATTTTCAGAACTAAGTTCAAGTCAGAAAATGTTGGAACAAATGTCATGACATTCAGACCAATATTCTGATAACAATTTTGCCCCTTCTTCACGGACTGAAGCTTATCTCGTGGGATTTTTACCACGATGGTAAAGTGACCTGGCAAGGAAATTTTTGAGCTGATTATACACGTGGGAAGACCAAGTCCAAGGCATTGCTAAACTTGGGAACAAGTCCAAGAGGTTGGACGATTTTGCTCCACATTCGTCTCCAACAAACCTTATCAAACTGTCCACCTTTTGCTCAACTTCCACAATGATTCATTGAGCATTTCAAGGAAGACTCTCTACTATAAATAGAGAGGCTACATCAAGGAATCTATATCCAGAAAATACAAGAGAAAAAGATTAAGAGAGATCTTTAGAAATCTCGATCAGAAAACTGGATCACTGTGTTGCCTAAGCTTTTCGATGACATTTTGTCCAACATTATAGTTGCTGCCTAGATTCTAGATTAGTTCTTTATTGAAGCAATTATAATGAGATTTTGTCTATATCTACTTAGTTAGATTTTTCAGGCATAAGTCATCTGCGACTTAAACCTTTTTATTCCTTTTGTAATATTTTGTAAGATTGTAAAAGAAGGAATATATTCAATTGTATACTTTTGGTCATTGACCATCATATGTTATATTAATATATAACCTATATAAATTTAAACTTTTGTGTCTTTATTATTTTCGCCGCAAATTTACTCTTCAAAGGTTTTTTCTGTTTTTTTCTAAGTGTCGTCAGTTTTGTCGGACGACATTGTTAACGACATTTGCAAATTATTTCAGTGTACAAGCGATTTTACTTACTGTTTATTTTTTATTATTTCATAATATAACCCCCGGCATTCAACAATTATCAATATTAAATCCATGGTCATGTTTGTTCGACCATATATTTTAAGTTAATTTACACACTATCTTTAACGTATCCCGCCTTATAAGACACCCTGACGATTTATATAGAAATTAAAAAAAAAAACTCTTTGCCAAACTCTTTTCTCACACTATCTTTGAAGACTTAAATTTAAAATCTTATATTGTAAATTTTATGCATTTAAAATTAAGAACTTGCTCATTTTGTTTTATGTGTTGGTTTGATTGAAAACCAAGTTTTAAAAAGTAAGAGAGATTGTTGAATCATCCGTTCTTAAACTAAAAATATGATAATGTATTAAAATGCCCTTTAAATTTTGAGATACCAAACATGTTAAGTGAGATAGTACTTATTAAAGTAAAGCTGTTAGGCATTTTTTTGGAGGCAAAATGAATTGGTCATTATATGTTAGAAGAACAGTGATCAACCGAAACAATGTGGAGTGGTCTAGTTTAACTAGTGATAACTACTTAGATTGAAATTCAATAATTAGATTTTACTTTCACAAATTAAACGAAAGTAAGGTGTTGTAGCTTTCTATAATGGAAGTTTTACATAGCATAGTTAACTCTAAGAGGTATTTATGGTTAGTAAGTACTATTTAATTTAATTATTTTTTGTAGCTACAGTGATTTTTTAATTTACATATCGTAGCTATACCAATTACATACGGTTAGGGGCTTGTATCAAGCATTCTCCTTCACCTCTCTTTTCTCCCTCGCCTATCTCTTCTCCCTTGGCTCTCACCCCTCTCTCTCAGTTCCCTCTCTCCTCTCCGGCTCGGGCGTCGTCATACACGTGGTGGTCCTTAGCACTGTCCCAGCTAAGGCGACAGTCGTAGCCGCCAATGACGCTAGAATCCATGGCTTCTTGAGATCTGGATGGATACTGATATCCACGGCTTCTTCTCATATCATATCCATCGATGATGACTCCGGCCCTTCGCAACAACTTCGGCTTTGTGCTCCCTGAGCTCTGTCCGTGAAACGATATGAATTTCTCCAATAGCGTAATTCTCATTCGATTCTAGATGGATTTGAGTATTTCTTTTCTCAGATCTAAGTGTATTCTTCTGGCTGGAATTTTGTATCTAAAATTTTGCATTTGAAAATTTTGTATGTATACAAATTTACCCCTGTTATTATTTTATAGAGCTAATTTTCATTTTTGAATACACTGTCACATTGATATACTAGCCGACAATAACACAAATACATTCAAATACAGTCGAATACATTCAACCTTGCGACGTGATCGAGCTTCATCAAAGCTTTCCACACAAATTCGAGCAAAAGAGTTTGAGGGCCTTCGAAGCATATGCATGAAGATGGATAATTGAGAGCATGATTTGGAGGCAATTGATGAAATTCGACCTACTTGAAGCCAAAAAAGCTCAAGTAGTTGAGGGAGAGAAGCATGAGATCGACTAGAGATGTCAAGGCCGAAGTCGAAGTAGAGAGGAAGGTGGTATTGATGCAAAGAGACTATTATTTAAATATAAGTCATCATCCATAAAGAAGATCAAGTAAGACCCTTATTTCATTAAGGGTATTTTTGTAATAGTTATAGTAGTCTTCTTAGCCTAGTTAGTATAAATACTAGACTTGTTATCTCATTAGGTAGATTTTGATTAATATTGATATTGTTGTAGATTTCATTACCTTGCAGAAATACAAGGTAATGTTGTGTACAATATATTTTTGTTGTCTGGTCTTTTTTCGAACCATGCGCATAGCGTGAGGTTGTGCACTAGACAACCCTTTTTATTGATATTGTTGTTTCTCTAGAGAGATTATGAGAGGCTTTTGGATAAGCTCTTGTTGATTGATTGTTGCTGAGAGATAGATTTCTTGGGAATCTAATTTTCTTGAGGCTTGTTAATGTTGGGTTTGATGTTGTGACATTTCGCCCAACATAGCATTTTCAGCTCTAAGTTAAAATCAGAAATGTTGGAACAAATGTCACGACATTCAGACCAACATTCTGTGAAATAATTTTGCCCTACTTCACGCAACTAAAGATCTCGTGGAATTTTTACCACAATAGTAAAATGACTTGGCAATGAGTTTTGGAGCTGATGAAAAACGTGGGAAGACCAAGTCAAAGTCATTGCTAAGCTTGGGGAACAAGTCCAAGAAGTTAGAGGATTTTGCTCCACAATCTTCTCCAACAAACCTAATCGGCTGCCCACCTTTCTTTCAACCTCTACAACGATTCAATGAGCATTTCAAGGAAGACCCTCTACTAAAAATAGAGAGGCTGCATCAGTGAATCAATATCCAAAAAAATTAAGAAAAATATCAAGAGAGCTCTCCGATATATTCATCAGAAAACTGGATCACAAGTGTTGCCTGAGTGTGTCGACAACATTCTGTCCAACATTATAATTGCTACTCAGATTCTAGATTTGTTACTTATTGAAGCAATTGTAATGTGATATTGTCTATGTCCATTTAAGTAGATTTTTTTCAACTTTTTAATTATTTTTGTACTATTTTGTAATATTGTAAAAGAAGAAATTTATTCAATTGTATATAAATATATACAATACTTTCGGTCACTGACCATCATAAATTATATTTTCAATATAATCTATATAAATATTAAACCTTTGTGTTCTTTATATTTCTGCTGCATTTATTCTTAAAATTTTCTGTTTTATTGAAGTGTTGTAGACAACATTATCGCTGACATTTGCAAACTGTATTAGTATTCGATTTTATTTTACTTCCAGTTTGTCTTTTACTATTACATAGTTAACCCCCGGGACCCAACAAGGCCTTCCTAAGATTTAGGTGCTTGTCTGGATACTCAATTGGGGATTTTGGCTAATCTGGAGCCTTAATTTTCAATTGGTACCTTTTTATGTCTATCTATAGGTTTAAGTGCTTGTTTTGGTTAATTCAATTGAGGTCTTAAACTTTATTATAACTTTTGATTCCATTTCTTGTGTCTACCTTCTATACTTTGTTGTTGTTTTCTTCAGCATTCGATATTGCATCACGACTTCTGGCGGCGACCTTGCTGATTGGAGCTCGAATACATTCAAATACATCAAAAGTACAAAACAATAGATCAATAAATAAATACGCTGAAATACACAACTCATTCGTGTATTTGGATGCACTGAAATACAATCATTTTGAATACACATGTATTCAAGGAAATTAAGGTTGCATGTATTCAAAATACATCCTGTTAAATATACATACAATGTGACCAAGGCCCAAAGCAAAACAGTGAGGCTGCACTGCCAACCCAGTCCGTGATGGCCCAGTTCGTGTAATATTCTAGCAGACATGTATATTCATTTATGGTAGTTTTGTATATTAATATTGTACCTTAATTAGTATTGTAATATTACCATAATTGTATAGTTAGTCTCCAAATAGAATAAAGTTTTAGATGTAGAATAGGAAAATGATTTTTCTATTGTAACTTGTATATATATGTCTTTCATCAATAAGAATAATCAAGGGAATAATTCTTTCAGGGTATCAAGAGTCTAGGTTATTTTCCTTGCTTCTGCTACTCACTTCTTTCTCGAATTTCTTTAGAATTCCGTGACAAAAATCCCCCCCCCCCTCAATTTTTGCAAAACCCGAGACCTCCCCCCCCTAAAAATCTTGTCCAAAGTTCGTTCTATTCACCATGACTGATAAAAACACTTTTTGTCCTGCCCTCACCGTTTCTAACATCAAAATCATCTTTCCTATTATTCTTGACCTAAAAAATGTTCAATATGGGACATGGGCGGAGTTATTCTAGATTCATGCAATGACACATCAAGTTCTTCACAATATCATCTCTCCGACTCCTAAAACGGGGGATGAGACCACCGAAGAGTAGTTTCCACCACCAAATATCATATCAATTATAATGGATTTCATCACTCATCACCATCAAATTCATTACCTACCATCAAAGTCATTCTTCTACCACCATAACTCACAACACATACCATAAATTTTATGACTCACATTCAAACTCGCATTATCACTCCAATCACCAAAAACTAACTTGATTCCTAAGTGTTCTCTTGTATCCAACTGAAGTTGTGACCCAACATGTTAAAGTATATAAATAATATGCATTTTGTAATTAACTATAGTCATTCAATATGGTTAGTAAAAAGGTTAACTATAGTTAGTTAGTATGAGCTGTATATAAATGTGTACACAAATATTGTAACTGCTTCTTAATTTATTCAATACAATTTCCTCATTCTCTTTCCTCTCATATTCTTCTTGCACATACTTCTTCCTTTTTCTTCTGCTCATAAACTTCTTCTTCTTTCTCTTCTTCTACATCTTTTCTTTTTCTACTTCACAGATTGTGCGATCCTCAACATGGTATCAAAGCCGGTTACTTGAAGGACACTATCGGAATAATCATTATAATACGATGATAGCACCTGATTAGCAAGAAACTCCCTGCTCTCCTCTTAGCAATGATCTGTTTAGGGCTACAGTCATAGATTGTGATTCAGTTGATATTCCAAACAAATCAGAACTGATGATTAATCGAGGCATAAATCTCAAGAAAATGATGACATGCAAGACAAATTTCCAAGGATCTCATATCACACTATGTAGATCTGCGACAATCGATCAATAATTGAAGATTGGAGGTAATGATGATTGCGAGTGATGGAAGATGTTGAATTCTGTCATAATTAAGGTAATCAAGTTACATGAATATATAGATTTTATGGAGAATTGTAAATTTGGAGGAATTGTTCTTTGTTACATCAAAGAGTTGTTGTTCGTTGTCGATTAAGGACAGACTGGAGAATTGTAGATCTGGAGGAGTAGTTTACAGAATTAAAGGAGATGTTGTCGATTAAGGACAGACTAGAGAATTGGAGATCTGGAGGAGTAGTTTACAGAATTAAAGGAGTTTCAGTTTTTCAGTCGAAAATTTTCTGTTTTCTGGAACTAGTATAGATATGGATACATTAGACACTGTTAAAGATGGATGAATGAATGTTGTAGGAGATATCACTAATTCACAAAATAACGTAGATCATAATCATCCTTTGTACTTGTTCCCATCGGATGCACATGGTTCTTTGTCGGTTGGAATTATTTTGAATGGGATGGACAACTATACAATATTGAGCAGAGTTGTGAAGCTAGCACTCTTAGGAAAGAACAAGATAGGGTTCATTGATGGGACAATCAGAAAAGAACACTATAACGATGATCTTGAGAAGATATATGGATGACGCAATGTTATCGGTGTCTCGCTAATTGTCACACCCGAACTGCTCGCGGATAGTGCCCTACCCGCACCCTTCTACCTTAACAAAACAAGTAAATCATGAATCAAATAACACCTCATTTTTTTTTAAAACAAACGTGCGTAGGGCAAAGCCGACAAGGCCGCCATATATACATAAACAAAAGACACTATATCGCATAATGAGTCCAATCCCACATATGACTACTGCACTTGCGAGTTAAATCGAAATATGACGACAAGGCCCCGCCAGCCCAAAATGCACAAAGCTCAGATCTTGAAGGATATATACCAAAAGATAACTCACGAGCAGAGGAGCTATCCAAAACCCCGAGCAGGATCCTACACGCCGATCACCGAATCATTACCTAAACTGCGGCGTGAACGCGGCCCGGCGAGGTCAAGACGAAGAATGTACGTATGTGAACGAAAGTATCAGTAATAAAATCATAACTCTAAACAAAGCAGAGACATGTATGATAGCCAACCTACGATATAATACATAGCGATACATCAAGTCAGGGACGCAGGCCCTCAAAGTCACTACTCAAATATAACTATGGGTCTCACGCCCATAATATCAATCATGCCCGTGGGATCATTCCTCACTGCCGGCAGTCCATGATATAACATAGCACCAATAGGCATACATGAACACCAAGTCCCACCGGTGGTATAGCATCTTGGGGGTTTACCCCTCACTTATACTCTTACCCTGGAGAAGGTGGTAAAGCAGTGGTATAAAGATCTGGGGTATACCTCACATATACTCTACCCTGGAGAAGGTGGTAAACAGTGGTATAGCATCTTGGGGTTTACCCTCACATATACTCTACCTGGAGAAGGTGGTAAACAGTGGTATAAGATCTTGGGGGTGTACCTCACATATACTCTACCTCGAGAAGGTGGTAAAGCAGTGGTATAAGATCTGGGGTTTACCCTCACATATACTCTACCTGGAGAAGGTGGTAAACAGTGGTATAAAGATCTTGGGGTTTACCCTCACATATACTCTACCTGGAGGTGGTAAACAGGTGGTATAGCATCTTGGGGGTTTACCCCTCACATATACTCTACCCTACCTCGACCGACCATCAAACAAGACATAAGCACTACCATGTCTTCTATAAAAATCCGGGAATTTAACCCAAGTACTACAAGTAACGGAAGCATACCCGTGGAATCCCACATCACTGTCGGTACGTCCCAGTAACTTACAACAAGACAGCCGACCCTTCAACCGAGAGTCGCGGCAACTTAATAAAACATAATACTTGCACTCAAAGGCTATTACCAGCACATATAGGCAAGTTCTCAATTAACCAATCCAAAGTACTTATCAAGGCACACATAGGATGATTCTCATTTAACAAGCCAAAGTACTTATCAGGGCACAAATAGAATAAGTTCTCATTTAATAAGCCAAAGTACTTATCAGGGCACAAATAGAATAAATTCTCATTTAACAAGCCAAAGTACTTATCAGGGCACACTTAGACAAATTCTCAATTTATCAAGCCAAAGTACTAATCAAGGCATACATAGAATAATTCTCTTTTAACAAGTCAAAGTACTTATCAGGGCACAAATAGAATAAATTCTCATTTAATAAGCCAAAGTACTAATCAAGGCACTCTTAGACAAATTCTCAATTTATCAAGCCAAAGTACTAATCTTTTCAAGAGACTCATTTTTGTAAAAAAAAATCCCAAGATACTAACACCCGTAGTATCAAGGCGTGTCTATTTTTCAAAGTAAGTTACTACACTTTTAGAAAACTCATTTCAAAGCTTGAAATCAAGTAACTCCAAATTTTCACAATCTAGGCCACTTATGCCGATTAAATCAAAATAGACAACTTTCTAAACCTTCCATAAAGCCGTTATAACCAACTTCCCATAAAGCCGTTATAACCCTTTATGGTTTTAGACGTATCCATTCCTTCAATAACTAAGAGACTTATACTATTAAAACCAAGTATCACATACTTACAAATCAAGTTCTCAACTTTCAAAAATACTTCAAGTCTCTTAATAGTTAGAAAACAAGTTTTCTTCTACTTTTTAAACCTCAAGTAACTTCTCTTAAATCATGTCATTTCTCCTCTTTTAAATCAAATAAGTAAATCACTCCTTTGACTCCCCTAAAGTCATTATAATGACCTTTAGGTTTTAGAACTAAGGCACTAGCCAAAAGATTTGGAAATCACTTCCTTTTCAAGTTTCTATGTACTTTAAGAAAAATACCTTCACTTTTAAGAATCCAAACTTCCCTAAGGAAATGGATTATACTACTTACAATTTAAACATCAAAGTACACTCAAGGAAGTACATAGAACAAATTCTATTTTAGGCAATCCAAATACAAGCAAGGAATGGATCATTCATGAGTAGAACTTACTTTCTTTATTCTAAGGAATCATGCTAGAAGAGAGATAGTTCACATACCTTTCTACTAAATCCACAAGCTAAGCCGAATACACTGCATTTAGAAGTGTCAACCTATAATGGTCACAACAAGGCTATCAACTTCTAGTCTCTATGTAGAATAATACTAAGTATTTAGTCTCTAATTCTACGGAAAATCGGCAAAGACTTCCTTTGTTTCTACTCACTTTGCCACTTTTTCAAGTAGAATACAATAACCAACAAGCCACATTTAAGGCTCCAAACAACATCCAAACAAAGGGATTACACGCCTTACACCACGTGTAAAATTCCGCCCCACAATTCATACGAAATAGTATAAAACTTCACTAGCCATTCTCCAACATATAACCAATCACACTACGACTTTTCCAATCCTTTTCCAATTTCAAGTTCTTAGGTCTAACATGTTATATAGTTATAAACCGCTTCAACAACTATAATTTCCTTCCTACACAACATGCGACGTCTTAAACGAATAATCAACTTGAATTCCAATCTTAAAGCTAAACATGCTAGATTTCGGATTAGGGTTCCAATAGTCAAAATACTTATCAAACTTCATACTATATAACTCATGCTTGCTAATAACAATAGCTACAACAATAAGTAAACCTAATTGCTAAAACGACAAGAATATACCTTTATAAGCCCTTAAAATTTCCAAGATTCCAAAGTCGCGCCTTAGCAATTCTTAGCTCCTTTCCTTAGGTTCCAATCCGCTCAAGCACTCCTTGAGGCCTATGAAGAACCCTTCTTCAAGTTCCAACTTCAAAGTGAAGAACTCCCTTTGTTTCCGCCATTGCGACTAACGTAAAAATCGTTTTTCCGAATTCTTTCTATTGAGATAACCTTACAATACCCTTGGGGACATTGGGTTAAAGTCTTGTGGCTAATGGATCAAAATCACAAAATTTTTGTGTGGAGAAGGTGCACTAGCCGAGAGCAACTATGGAAGAACACAAGGTTCTCTAATTTTTCTAAGTGTAAAAAGCTAGTCTTGCACTAGTGTAGTGAATATAAAACATATTGGAGGGCTTAGACTTAAACAAATGTGAGGCTAGGATTAAAATCACATGGATCAAGCTTATGTGGCAAGTTGACTTGTCAACAATATCAAGCTTGCAAGACTTATCTTCCAAGATGGTCAATGACCATTTTACCCTTGCATAAATTTCGACCAAGCCATGTGGGGGTGCCACGTGTCGCCCTCTCATTCGTCCATAAAATTCCGTAGCCCTCGTGGGCCCCGAAAAACGTAAAATTCCTCGGGTGGGCCCCACGTGACCAAATCCGCGAAAATAAATTTCCATAAGGTTAAGAGTTCCATACTCTTCAAATAATGCCTTTTGAGAATCCAATTCTCAACAACGAACATTTTTCCTTTCCGACGTCCGGAAGACTTTCCGTCGGAAAAACAATCCTTCCTTTCGTACTAATTTCCAAGTCTTGTGTTCCTTGCGTACATTCACTTACACATGTCCTGAACTTACGGGGTGTAACATTCTTCCCCCCTTAGAAACATTCGTCCCCGAATGTTCTTAGTCGGTTGCCAAGCTATACAAACACCGGCACAATCTCTATACTATGCCTAACAATCAAACTGCACAAGACCAACGATGCCACACATGGCCATCACATAACATACGTAAACATAATAATGGACCTTCTGTCCGTGGTCCCTTCTCACAAAACTTGAAGGTTCTGATCTTTCCCAAACGCGGGATCCTTAGAGGTTCCTTTCTTTCCTTACTTGTCATACTTTCTCGGGCTTTCAAACTTATCTAGTACACGTATAAATTCTCACATTCTGTTTCTGTTCCCCAATCCTTGGATTTACTAACAAATTTGGCCATTACGCTACTTGAATTTCCGCTAAGGCTCTTCTCGGTCCTTACGACCTAGTTCCGGTGGAACGCGTCCACAAACTCGTACAACGATTAACTAAACTTGGGCCTGGCACCCTCAGGACCCTACCACATAACGGGACCATTTCTAACTGACATCACCCCATTCCAAACTATCGGCTGACCCGAAATGAGTCCATAACCCGACTCATCGTCACGCTTAACTTCTCATTCTTAGTCTGAAATAAATCTCTCTTATCCCAAGGTACTTCTTACCCTACCCCTATTCACTAGAGGTTCGTCACATAAGCCAAAGTATTTCTCTCGCACCATCTTCCCTATCGGTCTTACACTTATTACGGTAATTACAACTTGTGAACTCTACACAACTATAGTCTCGCCACTTATCATTCTTGTCAATATTCTTACTTTTCACATTACTAATCAAAGTACTCCTACCTCTGGGGTACTATCACTTATAACTGCTAGCAACACAGGGAAAACATATATGTTAGGGCAAAATCTGAATCTATCAAAGCACGTATGATTCAAAAGAGTCGAAATATACCTGTACCCCACGCGATGTCGCCTCACGATCCTGTCCGAGTCACGTCATCTATGCGGTTCAAGGACCGCCGAACTATAAACTCCCACGACCTCTACCACGATCGGCCGACATCCAACACCGCCTGGGGCGACAACTGCGGAGGAAGGGAACTAACTACCGCCTCAAAGGTGAGCCACCCTACCGACGCTCTTTCTAACCGGCATTCTCTTCAGGTCTTGACGGCCACAATAGTAACAACCATCCGTGTCATAACGGCATTTCCGGATGATGTTTACCACATCCGATACAACGAGGAATAGGTGGCCTCGGCCAGAAGGTCCTGCGCTTCCTCGGAACCTCGACCCGGAGCTTGGACCGCTCCTAAATACCTGTGGGTCAAATCTCCCACCCGTGAGCTGCGGGGTATGTACCGGGTAGGTGGGACGAATACCTCACTCTCTTGAGGCTCGTCCAAAACTCACCGGATAACCAACCGGTCCTAGCCTCTTCTGATCTCCGCTACCGCCCTCTTCCTCTGTACACATGTCTTGGCCGAACAACTCCTCTTTGTGGAAATCTGAGCATCGCTAACTTGGTCAATAACATAATCGCTTCCTCTGACCACTAAAGTCTTCCTAATCGAGAAAGCAGAGGCTCGTGCTGGGTCTCAAAACTCGCGCAAGAACTCGCCGATTGTGGAACAACATCCAGATACCAGGCACGAGCCCTATCAACTCTCGAGTCGACTAGTAGCTCTGCTACTCCTTTGCCCTTCTCAAGGCCGTTCTCCTCGAGGCATAAGCAGAACACAACAATACGTCGAGAGGAATTATCTTACTAACACGCCTCTGGGCACGATCTTGGAGTGAAGAATAGAAACCAACTCTAAATGTCCCGTAGCCTCACTGTTTATGGGTGGCGCGCAACACACCGATAAGCAAGACTCTACTAGACACGAGTGTAGACATTCAGAGGATCGATCGCTCGATACCACTCTGTCACACCCCGAACCGGGCGTGGGTGCCCTACCCAGGCACCCTTCTACCTTAACAAAACAAGTAAATCGGAATCAAATAACACCTCATTTTTTTTTTTAAAACAAGCGTGCGTGCAAGGCAAAGCCGACAAGGCCGCCATATATACATAAACAAAAGACACTATACCGTATACGAGTCCAATCCTACATATGACTACACTCTGGGAGTTAAATCGAAATATGACGGACAAGGCCCCGCCAGACCCAAAATGTACAAAGCTTTCATCAAGGATATATACCAAAAGATAACTCTGAGCAGAGGAGCTATCCAAAACCCCGAGGATCCTACACTGCCGATCACCGAATCAGCACCTAAACTGCGCAGATTGAACGCACCCGGGCGAGGTCGATGCGAAGAATGTTCCAAGTATGTGAGCGAATGTAGCATCGTAATAAAATCATAACATCTAAACAAAGCGGAGACATGTATGATAGCCAACCTACGATATAATACATAGCGATCCATCAAGTCAGGGACGCAGGCCCTCAAAGTCACTACTCAAATATAACTATGGGTCTCACGCCCATAATATCAATCATGCCCGTGGAATCATTCCTCACTGCCGGCAGTCCATGATATAACATAGCACCAATAGGCATACATGAACACCAAGTCCCACCGGTGGTATAGCATCTTGGGGTTTACCTCACTTATACTCTTACCCTGGAGAAGGTGGTAAAACAGGTGGTATAGCATCTTGGGGGTATACCCCTCACATATACTCTACCCTGGAGAAGGTGGTAAAACAGGTGGTATAGCATCTTGGGGGTTTACCCCTCACATATACTCTACCCTGGAGAAGGTGGTAAACAGGTGGTATAGCGTCTTGGGGTGTACTTCACATATACTCTACCCTGGAGAAGGTGGTAAAGCAGGTGGTATAAGCGTCTGGGGTTTACCTCACATATACTCTACTGGAGAAGGTGGTAAAGCAGGTGGTATAGCGTCTTGGGGTTTACCCTCACATATACTCTACCCTGGAGAAGGTGGTAAAGCGGTGGTATAGCGTCTTGGGGTTTACCCCTCACATATACTCTACCCTACCTCGACCGACCATCAAACAAGACATAAGCACTACCATGTCTTCTATAAAAATCCGGGAATTTAACCCAAGTACTACAAGTAGCAGGCATACCCGTGGAATCCCACATCACCGCTTCGACGTCCCAAGAACTTACAACAAGACAAAGACCCTTCAACCGAGAGTCGCGGCAACTTAATAAAACATAATACTTGCACTCAAAGGCTATTACCAGCACGTATAGGCAAGTTCTCAATTAACCAATCCAAAGTACTTATCAAGGCACACATAGGATGATTCTCATTTAACAAGCCAAAGTACTTATCAGGGCACAAATAGAATAAGTTCTCATTTAATAAGCCAAAGTACTTATCAGGGCACAAATAGAATAAATTCTCATTTAACAAGTCAAAGTACTTATCAGGGCACACTTAGACAAATTCTCAATTTATCAAGCCAAAGTACTAATCAAGGCATACATAGAATAATTCTCTTTTAACAAGTCAAAGTACTTATCAGGGCACAAATAGAATAAATTCTCATTTAATAAGCCAAAGTACTAATCAAGGCACTCTTAGACAAATTCTCAATTTATCAAGCCAAAGTACTAATCTTTTCAAGAGACTCCTTTTTGTAAAAAAAAATCCCAAGATACTAACACCCGTAGTATCAAGGCGTGTCTATTTTTCAAAGTAAGTTACTACACTTTTAGAAAACTCATTTCAAAGCTTGAAATCAAGTAACTCCAAATTTTCACAATCTAGGCCACTTATGCCGATTAAATCAAAATAGACAACTTTCTAAACCTTCCATAAAGCCGTTATAACCAACTTCCCATAAAGCCGTTATAACCCTTTATGGTTTTAGACGTATCCATTCCTTCAATAACTAAGAGACTTATACTATTAAAACCAAGTATCACATACTTACAAATCAAGTTCTCAACTTTCAAAAATACTTCAAGTCTCTTAATAGTTAGAAAACAAGTTTTCTTCTACTTTTTAAACCTCAAGTAACTTCTCTTAAATCATGTCATTTCTCCTCTTTTAAATCAAATAAGTAAATCACTCCTTTGACTCCCCTAAAGTCATTATAATGACCTTTAGGTTTTAGAACTAAGGCACTAGCCAAAAGATTTGGAAATCACTTTTTCAAGTTTCTATGTACTTTAAGAAAAATACCTTCACTTTTAAGAATCCAAACTTCCCTAAGGAAATGGATTATACTACTTACAATTTAAACATCAAAGTACACTCAAGGAAGTACATAGAACAAATTCTATTTTAGGCAATCCAAATACAAGCAAGGAATGGATCATTCAAGGAGTAGAACTTACTTTCTTTATTCTAAGGAATCATGCTAGAAGAGGAGATAGTTCACATACCTTTCGGCTAAATCCACAAGCTGCCGAATACACCGCATTTAGAAGTGTCAACCTATAATGGTCACAACAAGGCTATCAACTTCTAGTCTCTATGTAGAATAATACTAAGTATTTAGTCTCTAATTCTACGGAAAATCGGGCAGCACTTCCTTTGTTTCTACTCACTTTGCCACCTTTTTCAAGGCCGAATACAATAACCAACAAGCCACATTTAAGGCTCCAAACAACATCCAAACAAAGGGGATTACACGCCTTACACCACGTGTAAAATTCCGCCCCCACAATTCATACGAAATAGTATAAAACTTCACTAGCCATTCTCGGCCAACATATAACCAATCACACTACGACTTTTCCAATCCTTTTCCAATTTCAAGTTCTTAGGTCTAACATGTTATATAGTTATAAACCGCTTCAACAACTATAATTTACTTCCTACACAACATGCGACGTCTTAAACGAATAATCAACTTGAATTCCAATCTTAAAGCTAAACATGCTAGATTTCGGATTAGGGTTCCAATAGTCAAAATACTTATCAAACTTCATACTATATAACTCATGCTTGCTAATAACAATAGCTACAACAATAAGTAAACCTAATTGCTAAAACGAAGAATATACCTTTATAAGCCCTTAAAATTTCCAAGATTCCAAAGTCGCGCTTAGCAATTCTTAGCTCCTTTCCTTAGGTTCCAATCCGCTCAAGCACTCCTTAGAGGCCTATGAAGAACCCTTCTTCAAGTTCCAACTTCAAAGTTGAAGAACTCCCTTTGTTTCCGCCTTGCGACTAACGTAAAAATACGTTTTTTCCGAATTCTTTCTATTGAGATAACCTTACAATACCCTTGGGGACATTGGGTTAAAGTCTTGTGGCTAATGGATCAAAATCACAAAATTTTTGTGTGGAGAAGGTGCACTAATGAGGAAGCAACTATGGAAGAACACAAGGTTCTCTAATTTTTCTAAGTGTAAAAAGCTAGTCTTGCACTAGTGTAGTGAATATAAAACATATTGGAGGGCTTAGACTTAAACAAATGTGAGGCTAGGATTAAAATCACATGGATCAAGCTTATGTGGCAAGTTGACTTGTCAACAATATCAAGCTTGCAAGACTTATCTTCCAAGATGGTCAATGACCATTTTACCCTTGCATAAATTTCGACCAAGCCATGTGGGGGTGCCACGTGTCGCCCTCTCATTCGTCCATAAAATTCCGTAGCCCTCGTGGGCCCCGAAAAACGTAAAATTCCTCGGGTGGGCCCCACGTGACCAAATCCGCGAAAATAAATTTCCATAAGGTTAAGAGTTCCAAACTC
This sequence comes from Przewalskia tangutica, assembly GCA_029844215.1. Classification (NCBI taxonomy): domain Eukaryota; kingdom Viridiplantae; phylum Streptophyta; class Magnoliopsida; order Solanales; family Solanaceae; genus Przewalskia; species Przewalskia tangutica. Next base: position 19,485,228 of record CM056719.1, read on the forward strand.
TTCAAATAATGCCTTTTGAGAATCCAATTCTCAACAACGAACATTTTTCCTTTCCGACGTCCGGAAGACTTTCCGTCGGAAAAACAATCCTTCCTTTCGTACTAATTTCCAAGTCTTGTGTTCCTTGCGTACATTCACTTACACATGTCCTAAACTTACGGGGTGTAACACTAATGGGGAATGTTAGCAAAAGCTTACTGACAGGGATGTTGTTTAATGCTGATGCACATAGTATATGGGAAGAGTTGAAAGAGAGATTTGACAAAGTGAATAGCTCTGGAGCTTTTCAGCGTCATAAAGAGATATTCACCTTGAGACAAGGAACAATTCTTGTTTCAGGATACTATTCGAAGTTGAAGGATCTCTTGGATGAGTATAATTCTATCATACCTCCCCTATCATGTTGTCCCAAGTCGAGCGAGTTTGTAAATCACTTACAATATCAGAGGTTACTACATTTCCTCATGGGCCTGAATGAGAGATACAACCATGCAAGGAGCCAAGTTCTTATGATGCAGCAGGTCCCAAGCTTGAACCAGGCCTATACACTGGTTAATCAAGAAGAAAGCCAAAGAGTACTGACAGGTGGGAGCAAAAAACATGATTACAATGAATCATCTGCAATGTTTACAACAAGGAGTGTAAGCAACAAGGGAGGACATGGAGGATATCATAAGCAGAGGAAACCTTTTAATCCTAATGCTATGTGTGATTTGTTTTCATATGAAGGGACATTATAGACTGGACTGTTTTAAACTAATGAAGTGTACTCATTGCCATAAGATAAGACATCTAGAGAAAGGCTGTTATCAGTTGATTGGATATCCAGATAACTTCAAGACAAAGCAAAAAAAAAGCTTATGCAGTAACATGTGAACTGGAAGGTATAGAACAAGATCTTGGTGCATCACAGTCTGGAGAAAAGATGATGAAGCAACATCAACAAGAGCTTTTCACTCTCAATCAACGACAACAGATCCTTCACGTGATGGATGAAAAGGACAGAAGCAAAAAATCACAGTGCAAATATGGCAGGTATACATGTCACTGATGAAGAATTACTGCAGTGGATTGTAGACTCAGGGGCAACAAATCATATGATAAGTGATTCTAAATACTTAAATACTAATCTGATGACAGAGGGATTAGGAAAAGTTCAATTACCAATATGAGATTCAGCTAGAATCTCACATGTTGGTGATTATCAACTAGGAAGAGGTGATGTTCTCAGAAATGTCCTATGTGTGTCTGTATTCAAATTTAACTTGATGTCAGTATCAAAAGTGACTAAGGAGTTGAATTGTAGTGTATCTTTCTTTCCATCATGTTGTATATTTCAGGACCTAGCGTCTGGGAAGGTGAGGGGGATTGGTAGTGAGAAGGATGGACTCTACATCCTCTGTCTGGATTCTCAGAATAAGGAGAAGGACCCGGGGAGATGTATGGTTGCTACACAACACATATATGCAATGACTTGGCATAAAAGACTGTGTCATGTGCCTATGACAGTGTTGATGAGGATTTCTTATTTTAAAGACAATGCTGATTTTGTTTTGAATAATTGTGAAATATGTCCATTAGCTAGACAAACCAGGTCTCCATTTCCTATTAGTACTAGTAGAGCAACAAAGCCTTTCCAGTTGCTACACTTAGATGTATGGGGACCATATAGAGTTGAGACATACAATGGAATGAGGTACTTCTTAACCATTGTATATAATTTTTCTGGATGGACATGGGCATTTCTAATGAGGCTGAAATCTGATGTGTCAACTGTTTTGAAATATTTTCTTGCTGAAGTTAACACACAGTTTAACTTTAAAATTCAGAGAATTAGATCAGACAATGGGACTGAGTTCTTCAATCAAAGTTGTAGGGAGTTATTTCAAACACTTTGTGTTATACATGAGAGTTCTTGCCCTTATACACCATAACAAAATGGTGTAGTTGAAAGGAAACATAGGCACATTCTTGAAACTGCTAGAGCTATCAAACTTCAAGGTAATCTACCAAACAAATTTTGGGGTATGTGTATAGAAGCTGCAACATATATCATTAATAGGATTCCATCAACTGTTCTGAAAAATGAATCTCCATTCCACAAATTATACGATAAAATACCACAACTTAATCACTTGAGAGTTATAGGTTGTTTGTGTTTTGCAACCATACTTCATACACATGATAAATTTAGTCCAAGAGCAGTTAGATGTGTTTTACTTGGATATGCACCTACACAAAAGGAATACAAGTTATATGATTTGGAGAATATGAGTGTCTTTGTCAGCAGAGATGTGTTGTTTAGGGAAAACATTTTTCTCTTTCAGAATGGACAGATTGAAGAAAATGTCACTATAAGGGCATATGAGCAATTTTCTTATGAAGTGTTGATAAATGATTATACTAATAATGTTTCTCCAGAAAATGGAGAATCTTTTGTAGGAGAAGGATCTGGTGGTACAGATCAAGAAACTCTTGTTACTGATTGTGCAGATATAGCTGAACAACAACATGAAGTTAATACACAGACAGATGTTCTTACTGTTGCTGGTGCAGATGCAGCTGAACAACAACATGAGAATATTACACATACAGTTTCTACCACAGAACTTGCAGTGAGGAAATCAGGAAGGAGCAGCAAGCCTCCCATCTGGCACAAGGACTACATCACTACCAAAGGCTCTTCTAATTGTCTATACTCTATTTCTGATAGTGTCACATACACAAGCTTATCTTCCACTTATCAATAGTTTGTTGCCAAGATTTCTCTGGATACAGAACCAGAGGGATATGCAGATGCAGTGAAGGATCCCAGGTGGATTGAAGCTATGGAATCTGAGATCAAAGCATTGAAATATGATGGGACATGGGAACTGGTAAAACTACCTGAAGGGAAGAAAGCAATTGGTTGAAGACGGGTTTACAAGATCAAATACAAAGCATCAGGAGAAGTTGAAAGATTCAAGGCAAGACTTGTAGCCAAAAGATACAATCAAAATGAGGGAATTGACTATCAGGAGACCTTTTCACCAGTGGTTAAAATGTCCACAGTCAGGGCAGTGGTGTCCATTGCAGTAGTGAAGAATTGGGTAATACACCAAATGGATGTTTATAATACATTTCTTCAAGGAGATCTATTTGAAGAAGTGTTCATGACAGCCCCTGAAGGTTTCAATATAAGTTACAGGAAGACACATGTATGTAGATTACTTAAGTCCTTATATGGCTTAAAACAGGCTTCCCGGCAATGGAACATCAAATTAACTACTGCCTTATTGTCATCAGGCTTCACACAAAGTCATAGGGATTATTCTTTATTCACCAAACAGGAAGAGGAGAAAATTGTGGTGGTATTGATCTATGTAGATGATTTACTAATAACTGGTAATAATTTGGTTCTTATTCAGTCTACAAAGGAGTCACTACAGTCAGCTTTCAAAATTAAGGATTTGGGGGGAGTTGAGGTACTTTCTTGGAATTGAGTTTGCAAAGAATTCTAATGCACCAAAGAAAGTATGCACTAGAGCTTATATCAGATATGAGGTTGTCAGGAGCCAAACATGTTTTCTCTCCTATGGAACTAAATCAGAAACTTACTAATATTGAACTGGACAAGCTTATAGCCTCTGAATCTGGATCATCACTTAGTTCAGACAGTCTGTTGAAGGACCCTTGCGTATACAGAAGACTGATTGGGAGGTTGTTATACCTGACCACTACACGACCAGATATCACCTATGCAGTCCATTCCCTCAGCCAATTCATGCAGGCACCTAAGATGTCGCATATGGAGGCAGGTCTTAGGCTTGTAAGATATGTTAAGCAGACACCAGAGATGGGTATTCTGATGTCAAGTTCATCTGATTGCATTCCTCAACTCAAGATGTATTGTGATTCTGATTGGGGAGGGTGTGTAAACACTAGAAGGTCAGTCACTGGATACTTGGCGACGTATGGTTCTTCACCTATATCCTGGAAATCTAAGAAGCGAATCATTTCTAGAAGTTCTGCAGTAGAATCTGAGCCACAGCCTGCTGCGGTGAAGTTGTATGGTTAGTTGGGCTATTTCAAGAACTAGGGGTTGAAGTATCACAACCAGTGACCATGTTCACATACAGTAAATCTGTTATACAAATTGCTGGGAATCCAGTTTTTCATGAGAGAACCAAGCACATAGATATCGATTGTCACTTTATTAGGGAGAAAATACAGGTTGGGCTGATTAACACTCACTTTCTGTCATCGAAGGAGCAACCAACTGACATTTTAACGAAGGCTTTAGGTCGACAACAGCATTCCCAAGGAACAACCAACTTTCTTGGAATTGAATTCACAAGGAATTCTAATGCACCAAAGAAAGTATGCACTAGAGCTTATATCAGATATGTGGCTGTCAGGAGCCAAACCTGTTTTCTCTCCTATGGAACTAAATCAGAAACTTACTAATATTGAACTGGACAAGCTTATAGCCTCTGAATCTGGATCATCACTTAGTTCAGACAGTCTGTTGAAGGACCCTTGCGTATACAGAAGACTGATTGGGAGGTTGTTATACCTGACCACTACACGACCAGATATCACATATGCAGTCCTTTCCTCAGCCAATTCATGCAAGCACCTAAGATGTCGCATATGGAGGCAGGTCTTAGGCTTGTAAGATATGTTAAGCAGACACCAGGGATGGGTATTCTGATGTCAAGTTCATCTGATTGCATTCCTCAACTCAGTATGTATTGTGATGCTGATTGGGGAGGGTTTGTACATACTAGAAGGTCAGTCACTGAATACTTGGCGACGTATGGTTCTTCACCTATATCCTGGAAATCTAAGAAGCAAGATACGATTTCTAGAAGTTCTGCAGAAGCAGAATACAGAGCCCTGGCTTCTGCTGCAGCTAAAGTTGTATGGTTAGTTGGGCTATTTCAAGAACTAGGGGTTGAAGTATCACAACCAGTGACCATGTTCACAGACAGTAAATCTGCGATACAAATTATTGAGAATCCAGTTTTTCATGAGAGAACCAAGCACATAGATATCGATTATCACTTTATTAGGGAGAAAATACAGGTTGGGTTGATTAACACTCACTTTCTGTCCTCGAAGGAGCAACCAACTGACATTTTAACGAAGGCTTTAGGTCGACAACAACATTCTCTTTTACTATCCAAGCTACGATTAAAGAATATCTTCATACATCCTAGTTTGATGGGGGTGTTAAAGTATAGAAATAATATGCATTTTGTAATTAACTATAGTCATTCAATATGGTTAGTAGAAAGGTTAACTATAGTTAGTTAGTATGAGATGTATATAAATGTGTACACAAATATTGTAACTGTTTCTTAATTCATTCAATACAATTTCCTCATTCTTTTTCCTCTCATCTTCTCTCACACTCTCTCCTCTCTTCTTCTTCTTGCACAGACTTCTTCCTTTTTCTTCTGCTCACAAACTTCTTCTTCTTTATCTTCTTCTACTTCACAGATTATGCGATCCTCAACACAACAAAAGATAGAAAGGGCAAAAATTTGAAGGAGATAGTTTCATTCATTTATTATTAATTTAATGACTGAAGGATAAAAATTAAAACAATAAAGATAGAAAGGGCAAAAATTAAAGACCGACCCAAAATAAGGGCATTTGTGTCAATGATCAATCTTCATATGTGCGATAGGAAATTGAAGATCTATTATGTTTTTGTGCTAGATTTAGTTGAAAACACCATTGCTTGATTTTGCTCAGCTTGATTATTGAAGAAAACAAAGTGGGTCAATTGATTTTTACAGATTTAGGTTGAATACAAATTATGTATTTGTACTAAAAATTAGAAGGCATGTCATGACTTTTTTGGCAAGACATATCTTTACCCGTCCATGACTTACGGCCAAGATCAAAACTTTAACTAGTGGTGTGAAATTAGCCTTTATTTCGTCGAGTAGTAATAAGAAATAAGAAGAAGATCATACAAAAAATGAAATAAAAATATAATTTGACCATAAGAGCCTTTTTGGTTAACTACTAAAAACTATTTAATTGAGAAGCACTTTGTTAAAATAGTTATCCAGAAAAATACTTTTACAGAGAAGTAAGTTGAATTTGGCCAATTTGTTTTTTTAACTATTTGATATTAATAATAGAATATTTACCGAATATTCTTTCATTAATTGTATATCTCTTATTTTAGGTAGAATTGTATTCCTATTGTAATTAGGTCTCCTATTTTAGGTAGAATTATATTATCTATTGTAATTATGTTGATTAGTTATCTAGTTTAAATATTCTTGTACTAATATATATATTGTACATTATTGATGAATACAATCAAAGAATATATTCCTTTATGGTATCAGTAGCCTAAAAATACCTCCACCGCCGCCGATCATAGCTCTCGTCCGCCACCCCCACGAAATCCTAGTGTTTTTTTCCAGCCATTCTCCTCCTAAATTTCATCTTCCATGGCTGATAAAATCAAATTACATCCTGCACTTGCGGTAAACAACATCAAAAACCTCATCTCTATCACCCTTGAGATGGAAAAGGGTCAATACTCCTCGTGGGCGGAGCTTTTAAAGATCCATTGTCGTGTTTACGAAGTTATCGACCACATCATCACTCCTACACTGAAGTTCAAAAACCTACCCTCGGCTTTGACTTCTGATGTTGCACTCCGGTCTCATTTGGACGCAGCCGTCCTCCAGTGGATATACACAACAATCTCTAATGATCTGTTGCACGCCATCATTGAGACTGATGCCACTGCCCGTCAAACGTGGGAACGTTTGGAAAGTATTTTCCACGACAACAAAACTGAACGAGTGTTATACCTTGAAAATCAGTTCAAGGATGTTCATCAGAACGATTTTTCAAACGTGTATGCATATTGTCAATCACCACTCATACCAGCATTGTCGACGCCGCACTCACCACCATTGTCGGGCCCTCAGCCAACGACAGGGCCTCCAACTCCGGCAACCAGAACCGCCGGCCCAATGACCCGCAACAACCCGTATCCACCCGCAAAAACCGCCTGAGTAGGCAGTCCAGCAAGGGCCGTAGTGGATGAAATTCTGGCAATAACGGCGGCAGGAAGAGGCAGTCCCCAACCGGCAGAAAATATCCAGCAGCGACCGCGGCAGTGGCAGCAGCCTCCGTCGTGGGCTGCCTATATGTCATGAGTTGTGTGGCCCCCACTATCATGGGCCTCTCCTCCTAGCTCGTATCCAACATCTTTGGGACTCCACCTCAGAACCGACAGGCCCACGTCCCCAACAAGCCTACACAGCACAGGTCATCCCACCCTCAACTTATGCACCGACTGAAATTGAGGCATCTATGATCACAATGTCACTCAATGCACCAGAAGAAAATTGGTATATGGACAAAGGTAGGGGTGGTAGATGAGTCGTTTGGGCTGAATCAATAGATGGGTCAATTCCAAACTCGCCCAAAACTTATATGGGTTAAGATGGGCGGGTCACGATGACTAAATGATGGGTCATAACCCAACTTGTCCAACTTGACCCATTACTTTTACAAATTTCAAACTTACCTTCTATGATGTTATTTTATTTTGTATGATATTTGATTTTTTACATATCTTTATTTTTAAAATAAGAATAATATTTTTAAGAATTTTTTTATTTTTTATAAAAGTAAAATAAATATATAAAATAATGGGTGGGAAGGCAAGGGCTAGTGGGGTGTGGTGGGTAGTGGGGTAAGAAAAGTTTTTAATTTTATAATTTTTTTGTATAAGTAAAATAAATATATAAATAAAAAAATTCAGGTGGGGTGGGGATGGGGTAAGCAATTGTTTTCTCATTTTTTATAAAAAAAAATTATAAAAGTAAAATAATTAAAATAAAAAATTTAGAGGTGGGTTGGGGGCGGGGGTTAGTGGAGGGGGAGGGGGTTGGGTGATTGGGTACGAAAAATTTACCATTTCTAATAAAATTTTATATATAAGTAAAATAAATATATAAAATAAAAACTTCGGGAGTGGTGTGGGAGGGCAGAGAGGTTGGGGGTAAGAAAATAATTCATATTTTAATAATTTTTTTATAAAAGTAAAAAAATATGAAATAGAAATTTGAGGATGAGGTAGAACATGGGGTGTAGGGGAGACTCGGTAAGGAAAAATTTCATATTTTTATTAATTTATTTATAAAAGTAAAAACAAATATGAAATAGAAATTTGAGGATGGGGTAAGGCCTTGGGTGGCGGGGGTTAGGGGGGAGGAGGTAAGAAAAAATCATATTTTTTAATAATTTTTTTTATAAAAGTAAAAATAATATGAAATCGAAATTTGAGGATGAGGGTAGGGCATGGGGTGGGGGTGTAGGGGGGGTGGTAAGTAAAAATTTCATATTTTAATAAAAGTAAAAAAATATGAAATAGAAATTTGAGGATGGGGTAGGGGTGGAGGGGGGTAGGTGAGGGCGGGGAGAGGGGGATGTTAGAAAAACTTTTAGATTTTTTTATAAATTGTTTGTAAAAGTAAAAACAAAATATGAAATAGAAATTTGAGAATGGGGTAGGACAAGTGCGGGTGAGGGTAGAGAAGGAGGTGAGGGAGATGGGATATGTGGGGTAGAGGTGGGTAAGGGTGGTAGGGGGTGGGTGGAGTAGGCAAGGTAGGGGCAGAGATGTGAGGGTGGTTCAGTGCTTGGGTGGGGGTTGGTATAGGGGAGGGGTAGGGTGGATGGATAATGTGGTGGGTGGTTGGTGTGCGATGATGTATTTTATTGTTCTGAAATAATAAAGGATTTTTTAAATTAATTATTTATAAACAAAAATCTTAATCTAGAGTGGAGCTCTAATCGTTAAAATTGAGCATTTTTGGAATCAACATGAGATCATTTAGGCTACTGATTTATGATGGTTTGGGCCATAGCCCAAACCAACCCATCATCAAAATCACTCTTGCCCAAACCCATAAAATTTTCGGCGGGTCATTTGATTTTGGGCTAATTTTGCCACTCCTAGACACAGGCGCCACATCTCACATGACGATATCACAAGGTACTATCTTCTCTTATTCCAATTTGAGTAATTTCAATCGGAATATTATTGTTTGTAATGGACAAGGCATTCTAATTCGCGGTTTTATTCATTCATGCTTATCCCCACCACATCCACCGCTAATCTGAAAAAATATCCTCCATGCCCCTAAACTAATTAAGAATCTAATCTTTGTGCGACGTTTCACAACTGATAATAATGTTTTCCTTGATTTTGATCCTTTTGGTTTTTCTGTGAAGGATTTTACGATAGGGAGACGAATAATGAAATGTGACAGCACCGGAGATCTTTACCCTATTTCAAACGCTGTCAACAATCCAACTTCAGTACCATCAACTTTTGTTATTCTTTCGTCTTCCTTATAGCACTCTAGTTAGGACATTCGAGAGATTTTGTTTTATGCTCCCTTAGGAAAAATAATTTTATTAATTGCAACTGTATTTCTAGGACTCTTATATGTGAATTCTGGGTTTTTGAGAAATATGTTAAATTATCATTTTCTGCATCCACAAATTATATTTTACTACATTTCGATATCATACATAGTGATTTGTGGACGTCTCCTATTTTAAGTACGACTGACTATCGATATTATGTATTGTTTTTGGATGATTATTCTAACTTTCTATGGACTTTTCCAATTGACAATAAATATCAGGTCTACCCCGTTTTTTCCTCATTTAGTGCTTTCGTAAAACAAAATTTGAAAAGAGCATTAAAGGTTTTCAGACAATGGCAGGAAATTCAATAATAATCAATTCTAACAGTTTTGCTCCAATAACGGTCTTACCTTTCATTTTTCCACACCTCATCCCAAAATGGTAAAGCCGAATGGAAAATATGAACCATAAACAACCTAATTCGTACTCTATTTGCTCATGCCTCAATTCCCCCCAATTTTGGCATTACACACTCTCCATGACCACCTATCTCCTAAACATAATCCCAAACAAGTCTCTAGCTCAACGGTCTCCTACTCAAGTTCTGTTTCGTAGGAAATCCTCCTACAAACACTTGTGTATCTTTGGATGTTTCTGTTATCCTCTTCATCAGACCACTCACAAAATCCAACCACAGTCCTCCCCGTGCATGTTTTTGGGTTACCCCGCCAATCATCGCGGTTACTCATTTTATGACTTGTCAAGTCGTAAAATTATTATTTCACGCCATGTCCTATTTGATGAGTCTCAATTCCCTTTTGCCTCCCTAAACTCGCTACCTCAGAATTCCTACGACTTCTTAGATAATGGCCTGAACCTTCTTTTAATTCATCATTTACATAGTCCGACGTCCCAGACCCGACACCTGCCCCCATCTCGGATAGTCTGCGATACACTGCCCACCCGATTCTGTCGATGGTGGCCCGAAATAGCCCGCCTCAGGGTGATTCCATAGCCACCCCTTCCCTTCCTCCTCTTCCTGGCAGTCCCACAACATATCTCCCTTCCATCTCGTGTCCCTAGACATGATCTCAAAGCATAGAAAACTGTGTCATGCACAGAATTCATAAACCTAAATGGCTATTTAACATATCTATTTCAGTTGTCCCTTTCCTTGTCCCTTGAAATCCGAAGGATGCCTTGTCCGACCCTAATTGGAAAGCCATAATGATTGACGAATATAATACTCTTATTGATAATAAGACGTGGGACCTAGTATCCCGTCCACCTTATGCTAACATTATTCGTTCTATGTGGATTTTTAGACATAAAAAGAAATTTGATGGTTCTTTTGAGAGGTACAAGACTCGTCTTATAGGTGATGACATGTTTCAACGGGTAGGAGTGGACTGTGATGAAATGTTCAACCCGGTCGTAAAGCCTGCAACCATCCGTACAGTCCTTTGCGTTACTATATCCAAGTCTTGACACATTCATCAGCTTGATGTCAAGAATGCATTCTTATATGCGTATCTTCATGAAACGGTATATATGTATCAACCTATGGGTTTCAGGGATCCTATTCATCCGGATTATTTGTGTCTGTTGCGAAAATTGCTCTATGGACTGAAACAGGCTCCTCGAACATGGTAGCAGTGGTTCGCCAATTATGTCCCCTCTATCAATTTTCACACAACAGTTTTGATCATTCCCTATTCATGTACAAAAAGGATACAGACATGGCTTACCCATTATTATATGTTGATGACATCATCCTCACCACATCATCTGATGCTCTCCGCCGGTCCATTATGTCTCTCATTTCCTTTGAATTTGCTATGAAGGATCTGTGCCATCTGAGTTATTTCTTGGGCATCTCTGTCACTCGACATTTTGGCGGCCTATTTATGTATTTGAAGAAGTACGCCGAAGAGATCCTTGACCGTGCAATCATGATATCTTGCAAACCATCTCACACGCCAGTAGACACCAATTCCAAGCTCAACGCTTATTCCGGCCCCCCTATTCAGACCCGACTCATTATCGTATCCTGGCTGGGGCCCTGCAGTACCTCAATGAGACCTGACATATCTATGTCGTGCAACAAATCTTCCTACACATGCACAATCCGACAGAAGCACACATGCATGTACTCAAACGTATTTTACGATACGTCCAAGGTACACTTCACTTCGGATTACATCTATACAGGTCCTCGCTCACTAGTCTCACTGCTTATTATGATGCTGAATGGAGTGGATGTCTTGACACCTGACGCTCCACGTCTGGTTACTGCATTTTCCTCAGAGATGACATATTGTCTTGGTCTTCCAAAAGGCAACCTACGTTATCCCGATCCAGTGCCGAAGCAGAGTACAGAGGTGTCGCCAATGTCGTTTCTTAGTCTTGTTGGATCCGTAATCTTCTACTTGAGCTTCACTTCTAGATTCAAAAGGCAAAACTGGTCTACTGCGATAATATTAGTGCGATATACCTTTCCAAAACTTTCATCCAATATCAGCGCACTAAACACATTGAGATGGATATTCATTTCATTCGCGAATGTTCGTGTCCTTCATGTTCCTTCCAGATATCAGATTGCCGACATCTTCACCAAAGGACTTCCCCGCATACTATTTGATGATTTTCGAGTCAGTCTCAGTGTTTTTGAACCTCCCGCTTCGACTGCGGGGCTGTAATAGAATATTTCCCGAATATTCTTTCATTAATTGTATATCTCTTAGTTTAGGTAGAATTGTATTCCTATTGTAATTAAGTTTTTTATTTTAGGTAGAATTATATTTCCTATTGTAATTAAATTTATTAGTTACATATTTTAAATATTCTTGTACTACTATATATATTGTACATTATTGATGAATACAATCAAGGAACATATTCCTGTTCCATAAATTGAAATAGGTCCATACGATCGAATAGGGTCTCTGCCAACCAGTGAGGAGGGCTTTACACCTGTCCTTGAAGGTTTTTAGTGCCAGTAAGGAAAATGACCTTCACGTTTGCGTCGCTTTTAGAGAAATAATTACCTTTAGGTTAGCTTTCTTTCTCTGCTCTCATTTTCCCTCTTCTTATTTGTAAAGTGCCATTCTTTCCTCAGTATGATGCAGGCCTTTACGAGTTAGGGAGGTTTCTTTCTCTCTCTTCGAAAAGTGCTTTTCCGCATTGTCTCTCTCCTTTATAGCAGTAGGGAATATATAATAGTTGATGCTATGCTTGGGATAGGTTCCTCTTTGCTTAGCTTGGTCTATTCTGGCTAAGCATTCACGGTGTCATCCTCGTCTCTAGCTCCAACTGCATTGTGTGACTAGGCTGCTTCGGGAGACAGTGAGGTTGTTCTGCTTGGGGAGTAGCCCGTCAGAGTGTCTTTCTATCTACTAAAGCATATAAAGGAAAATCGAAGATTGAAACTCATATTACAAGTAGTAGTATTTAAATAGAGAAAAGATTTAGTATATTTTTATAAAAAGGATTTAGTTTTTTATTTTTAAAATAAAATTATTTGACATATATATGAGTTAAAAGAACTTTTAATTTTTAGCTGAATACCTCAAATTACTGAAAAAAATAATACTTTTGGCTAAATACAGGATATTAATTTATATAGTTTAATATTTAAACTTATAACTTTAATGCTTTTACATTTCTTTATTTTTTGTTTCCCCCAATGTTCAGTATTCGCACTGGAGTATAATTATATCCAAATTCACGTTGATAAAATCCATTTATGCTAAAAACGCTCCCTATCAAAAAACAAAATCATACCCGTTCGAACTCGAGACCTCTATGCTTCCACATTTCGCTTATTCTCAGAGAGCGGAAAATTGGCTCCTTAAGCTAAACGAGTAGGGATGGCAATAAGGTAGGTTAGGGCGGGACAAGCTTTGACCTACTAAAATTTTGACCCGCCCTGCCTTGCCCCGTTTAGATTGTCTAAAAAAATGTTCTGCCCCGCCCTGTCCCTTATGTTATATTTTATCTTTGTTTTCACTTTTTAACATGAAATTCACTACAATTTAAGAAATATTTTTTGATTGAAATTCTATAACAAAACAATTATCATATTTTTCTACACTTTTAGTGTTTGGGATATTTTCTCCTTACTGTTTCATTGAAATTCTATAACAAAACTTCAAGGATTGATATGGTGGGTGAGATTTCTTTGCTGAAGATTTGATGTGTTTTTGTTCTTTTGGTTTCAATTTTTATGTATCTGTTTTGATTTGTTGATTTGTTATACTTTTCTATACTTTTTCTTAAGCGAAAATATTTTTTTTGTTTTGCCCTATTACCTGCCCTGCCCTATTATAATTTTCTGAAAATGTGTTTTGACCCGTCCTATCCCGCTCCGTTTAAGTATTCTCCTATCACGTTAAGTCCCTAACCTATCCCACCCTGCTTTTGCCCTGCCCATTGCCACCCTATAAACGAGTTTCGTGCAAAATCACGTGACTAAGATCTCCCCCCGTGGAAATATAACAAATCATTTAATTTTAAATTAATAACAATGAGAGGTGTCGGTGATTCATGTATTTAATCTGTATCTACGAGACCAAGATGGTGAAGAATGAGGCGAGAGCAACTAGTTTCCTATTTGGCACATGCAAAGGGTCCCATCCCAGTTTCCCTTTCATTCCCATTGGAAAATATTGTCGGTGAATACTATAGTCTATATACTTGTATGATTTAACCATCCAATTAATATATTCCAGTAATTAACACTTATGCAGTAAACTTTCTCACTTTCAAGTAGGGGTGCACAAAAGGTCAAAACCGGACCGGACCGGACCCGGACCAAGACCGATAAAAATGTAAGCGGACCGAATATTTCGGTCCGGTCGAGTTCGGTCGTCGATCCGGTCATTTGGACCGAATGGACCGATAGGACCGAATGAAGCAACTCACATTGACAATTTGACATAGTCACATAACATTTCACATATGCAAGCACAAGTGAACATCGTAAATTCAAAATCCAAATTACAACATTGTATTAACATATCTAGGTACAACCGCGCAAGTTTGCAGCTGCTGCTGGCTTCTTCACTCACTCGCCTCACCGCCTGCTGTCGATCCGGTCCACATTAGATTAGGCAATTAGGCATAGTCCACAATTTATTGTTGAAAATTTCTAATCCTAATGCCTCTTATTCCACTTCCAGAGACAATGACAAACATGCCAAAACTAAAAACAAGTAAACAACAGTAGTCACTAGTCAGTAGGGAAGAGAATGACATACATTATACATATACAAACACTCAAACCATCAAACATAGATGGTAGATTCATCAATTCCACACTTTTGAAAATCAGTGAAAGAAAATAATAAAGTTAGTAATAAGAATTGTAACTCTTCTTATGCTTGCAAGTTGCAATGAGATATCATCATATTCATATCAATATATCATACCATTCTCCAAATCTTGCAAGTCTTCTAATGATTCTTCCACATTAATTAGTTTGGATTTCTTCTTCAAAGTTGAACGAAGCCAATCTTGACCACAAATGAGTCCTTGCACCATCTTTAACATAAAATAAAAGTTAAAACAGAACTTACCAATTAATATAATAAAAATTAAATTTGGTTTACAAAAATACAAAAGAAAATGTATTACCTTAGGTGTCAAAGAACTCGAATTGATCAAGTGTTAGCCCTCCCAGGTACTAAATGCGACCTCGAGCAATCAGATCTTTGGAATAGCTAATATATCACGAGCCATGCGTGAAACAACGGGAAATCTTAGTGAATTGAGCTTCCACCAAGTTAAGATTTCAATATCTTCTTCATCCGTCTCTTCATTCAAATATCGATCAAGCTCTGGCCTCGTACTATATTTACCCTTTGCTTCTAACGATGATTTGAGCTTCCTAACTTTAGCCTTGAGATCTAATCTCATGTCACTTGATTCAGATACATCACTTGTCCCACTCAAAACAATAGGAAATACATAGCCTTATATTCATCGAACAAATCATTTAGGACTTGTTGAACATTCTCAAGCAAACTATCACCCTTCACTTCCCCATACATCTCATGTAGAGTCAATTGTAAACCAACCTTTTTCATCGAAGGATCAAGAATGGCAGCCACATAAATCAACATGTTAAACTTTTCTAAACTACCCCAATACTTATCAAACTTTTCTTTCATCTTACCAGCCATTGCACGCAATTCTACATCACAAGTACTTTCTAGATCTTTTAATGTTCCAAGAACTGTACCAATATCAAACAATGCACTATTGCACGTGACACTCAAAGAAGCAGAAACATTATTAGTTAAAATATAAAACTTTTCTAGAAAGATAACAAGCCTCTTGGCCAACAACCAATCATTCTCATTAGGAGGTCCTACATCATTAGGCTCTTTAAGATCGTTTTCTTTATGAAGTTCAAACATAGTAAAAACTCGCTCAAATTTTATAGCTGCCATCAACATAGTATAAGTTGAGTTCCAACGAGTGGGCACATCAAGTGACAACAAAGATTTGCTCTCTATTTTCAAGACTGTTGCAATTTCTTTAAATTTAAGAAGCCTAGCAGGAGAATTCCTCACAAATTTCACAATAGCTCGAATTCTTTCAATTGCTTTAAGAGAATCTTTTATTTTCAAACCATCCCAAACAATAAGATTAACAATATGAGCGACACATCTCATATGCAAATACTTTCCCTTACTTATTGCACTACCATTGCTTTGAACTATTCTCATCAAGTGACTACAAGCAACATCATTTGAAGAGGCATTATCAACAGTCACGGTAAAAAGTTTCATATGTAAATCCCAACTCTCTAAACAACAACTTATAGCTTTTGCAATTGACTCACCCTTATGACTTATAATTGGACAAAAGTTTAGAATTCGTTTTTGCAAATTCCAATCATTGTCTATAAAATGAGCGGTAAGGCACATATAGTTGATTCTTTGATTAGATGTCCATGAATCAGTTGTCACACAGACTCGTTGGCATGACAATTTGAGAAATTCTTTCAACTTTTCTTTTTCCTTCAAATAAAGTTGAACGCAATCACGCGCCACAGTCATACGGGAGGGTACTATAAACTCAGGGGCAAGCAGATATGAAATGCTTAAAACCGGGTTTTCAACACAACAAAAGGAAGTTCACAACTATCACCATATAGCACAACGCTTCCCTAACTTCATTTACATTTAAAACCCAATTTCTCAACTTTCCTTCTCCTTTTTAAACCCCACCACCCTCAAAAGGCAATTAACTTTGATTTTGTTTAATCACATTCGCCGGGTTTCGTCGGCATTGAGTTGCGTGATTTTTCACATTTTGTTACCATTAACAGCAGAGTCACACGCAAAAGTTTTATGGCAATACTTACATTCAGCTCGACGCTTGCCCTCGCCATTAGTCAAATAAAGCTTGTATTCCTTCCAATATTCAGCCCTTTGTTTGTTGCAAGTAATATATTGTCGTTCCTCCGTTGGCATAATACTTGCGAGTTGTCTCGTGTGAGTGTATTTGTTGGTGTTTGAGAAGGCAATACAAACTCGTGGTCGTGGTCAGGGCGGTGAGTCGGCCGACGAGTCATTTCATCGTCTCTTTTCCTTTTGGATTGGATATGAGATTCAGAGGTACAAGAAATCATCTACATGTGAATACAAACATTTAATATCATTTAACAATACAAATGAATACAAACGTTTGTTGCACAACTTTAAATGAAAAACAAATCAACTATACGAATCTGCCGATAGATTGCGCGAGGCGAGAGAGTGAGACGAGAGAGTGAGTCTCGAGTCTTAGTGGAGTGCGGAACTTGAGAACCGAGAAGAGAAGCGGCATTGAGAGGATTGAGATTGAGAGCGGCGACCGTCGGCCGACGCGCGTAAGCGTTGACGGACGGTCGACTCTCGAGTCCGGAGGCGGCGACGCGGGTGATGATCGATGGTAGCTGAGTCGATTGTGTCGGCCGAGTGAGTGGAGTGCTCTTTGTGCTACTAGTGCGATTGGGATTGGAATTTGGAATGGGATTTAGGGATTTAGGGATTTTGAATTAGGGATTTAGAATTAGGGAGAGAGAGGTATTGGGATTTGGGAAGGCGGGAGTGCAGGAACACGAGAAGTCGGGGAGGGGTTAATTATTATAAATTTATATTTTATAAGTATTAGTATAAATGTATAAATGTATTCGTAATCGTAGGGGCAGATGGGCGAGGGGGGTCTGGGTTATAATATTATATAATTATATTAGTATATATATAATATATTATAAAATAAAATTAAAAATCGTCCGACCGACGACCGATCGAACGGACGACCAAAACCGAAAAAAGAATTTTACAGGACCGAAGACCGGACCGATAATCTCGGTCCGGTTCGGTCCGGTCCAAAGAGGTTCGGTCCGGTCCGATTTTTCGGTCCGGACCGAAAATTGTGCACCCCTACTTTCAAGTACATCATAGGTAATTATTAGTAGCATCATTATAACTGTTCTTAATCTTTTCCAATTTCAAGATACCACGAAACTATTATTAAAAGTATTATACGCTCATAGTAATTTATGTTTCAAAAGCTTAGTATTGGATCCCGTGGTATGCTATGGAAATAAAAACAAATTGAAAGTAAAAATAAATCGAATATCAATACAGTTTGTAAATGTCGGCAACAATGTTGTCAGACACAAGTGTCAACACTTCCATAAAACAGAAAAATCTTTGAAGAGTAAGTTGCAGCAAAAATAATAAAGAACACAAAAGTTTAATATTTACATATGTTATATTGATTATATAAACTATTACGGTCAGTGACCGAAAGTATTGTATATATTTATATACGATTGAATAAATTCCTTGTTTTATAATTTTACAAAATAAAATAAAATAAATAAAAAAGTTGAAGTCGCAGATAACTTATTCCTGAAAAATCTACCTAAATAGACATAGACAATATCTTATTATAATTGCTTCAATAAAGAACAAATTTAGAATCTAAGCAACAATTATAATGCTGGACAGAATATTGTCGACACGCTCAGGCAACACTTGCGATCCAGTTTTCTGAGATGAATTCTCGATAGTTCTCTTGATAATTTTGCAATCTGATTCTGGACGTCCATTCACTTTTCTTTCCTCTCTATTTATAATAGAGAGTCTTCCTTGAAAAGCTCATCGACTTGTTGTAGAGGTTGAAGGAAGGTGGGCAGCTGATAATGTTTGTTGGAGAAGATCATGGAGCAATATCCTTTAATTTCTTGGACTTGTTCCACAATCATAGCAACAACTTTGACTTGTTCTTCCCACATTTTTCATCAGCTCCTAATCACCTTATCAAGTTACTTTACCATCGTGGTAAAAATCCCACGAAAATTACTTCAGTCCGTAAAGTAAAACAAAATTATTTATCATAAAAATGTTGGTCCGAATGTCCCTACACCACTGCCACTGATAAAGTGATAAAATTTATGGATCATGAGTGAAAATGAGTGGCACCCATTTTTTCCATTAATAGCACAAGAAAGAAATCATGGCCCCACAAACTGTACACCATGAAGGCAATAATGACAAACGCTGTCACTCTCTCTAGCTCAATATTTTGGCACCACTACACAAAACCCACTTCAAGAATCAATCTTAATTTCTTAATTTTTTTACTCGGATGGATATAGCTCAGTTGGTTCCAGGGTGGCAGATTGCTCCCAAGAATCAATCTTAATTTCAAAATTGGAGCTCACTATCTACCTCAACTAATATGGTCACTGGCACCACCACAAAGGTAGCTCCGACCATTATAGTTGGCGGTGGACGTGTGGACAGATCTTTACAAGATTTGGGTAATGGAGATGATGTTTTGGTTAAAAGAGGTGAACCTCTACTTATTGATTTTGAAGGTCCGATATTGATTAAAAGAGGTGGACGTTCTTTTTTTGTTGACGAAGGAACCCGCAGCCGCTACTCTTTCGAGTGCGCACAGGGTAAACCCCGGACTAACGCAGTAGCCTGCAAACCACGTCAGCCAGGTAAACCACACTTGGCAAGCCATGTGTGACAGGCTCAACCAAGAAGGTTTATGCAGGGGATCGAACTCGTGACCTTGCGGTCCCGCGCTCTACTGCTACACCAACTTGGCTACCCTTGCGGGTAAGAGGTGGACGTTCTTGTTAGTATTATAATTTGTATTTGGCTAAATAATATTTCAACATAATCTGTTAATCACTTAGTGAAACAGATTACACGATATAAACATTACTTAACAGTAAATTGATCATGAAACAATAAACGAAAACATAATCTGTTTTGAAAAATAATTTCAGAATATAATCGAGTTCACTTAGTTCAAAGTGTGTTCTTAAGGAAATTATTCCCCTCACAGTACTCGAGGTTAACGAAATATCGCCTCCCAGGATAGAAAAATTATCTTACCAGAATAGTAGTACTCCAAATTCCGGTAGCAACGAATCACTCAACGACAGTATATCACACAAAATGAAATTTTCGAGTTAAAGATGAAATTCAGAATTGAAGATGAATTAATTAATTCTTGGAACAATCAAGAATTTATAGGTTTGGAGGTACTGATTCTGAATGTTTGCAACCATTCAGAATAGTCACCTAATTTTGGAGGGAAATTCGAAAGAGGAGCGGACGGGTCGCCTGGTCATGGTCTTGGGTTGATCCATTTGGATTTATTTTTAATTAATTAATTAATTAATTAAAGAAACGTTTGTCCAAAAAGATTACCAATCAATCTTTTGACAAATCCAAATCCAAATTCAAATCCAAAGCCGAGCGAGCGACGACGACGCGAGGGGTCCTTGCCCTCTTAACTCTTTTAGCAACTAGAGAAGGTGTAATGTAATATATACACCTCTCTTTCTTTCTCTTTTTTCGATGTGGGACAAAAGAGCCTTTAACTCCCTTTAATTTTCATCCCATCATTTTCCATTCACCAATATCAAAACCCAACAGTTCTCTCACTCTCTGATTCCTCATCGGAGCAACAATTTCCTTCTGTCGTCGAAGTTCGTCAAATCTCCGCCGTGATTTTTCCGATCGATGCCGCCCTAGCGCCACCGCATGTAAAATACAATAAGGTCAAAGCCGCACCTCGAATACTAGCTCGTAAGACAAGGCAGACTAAACGAAAGTCGTTGAGCGGTGGAGCTGATGAAGGAGATGAAAATGGATTTTTATTTGACGGGGGTGATTATGATGGGCCGTTTGGCGGTGGGAGTAGCTGGAACGGTGGTGGTGGTCTATGTGGATCTGACGTGAATTTCTTTTTTGTGTTGTGGAGTTCAAGTCAGATTTCTATCCATGTCAGGAAAAATTTGACAATGCTAACGGGAAGGGCAATTTTGATCTCAAAATTTGACGGAGAGAAATGTTAAACTATTTAGCATAGTTTGAGGGCAAACTCGACCCTTTTCCCTTTTATGAATGTAGTAATATTCTAAGATCCCGTTTGATCATATATTTTAAGTTAAAATTTAAAATTTGAAAATTTGAGTTTTTGAAGTTGTGTTTAGACATTTATTTTATTTTGAAAAAATCTGAAGTTCTGTGAGTGGAAGTTTTTGAAACTAGATTTTTTTTGAAAATAGATTTTCAAAATCTATGGCCAAATAGATACTCTCTTCATCCCAATTTATATAATGTAATTTGACTGGGCATGCAGTTTAAGAAATAAAAGAAGACTTTTGAATTTTATAGTCTAAAATAAGCTAAAAATATTTGTGTGATTATATATCATCTCGTTAAGCGTAAAAAATAAAGTTTAAAGTCAAATGGTTGTTAACATTTGTTGTCCACGTACTGTAGTTTCTGATGTTAATGAAATTTTTCCTTTTATTTAATAATTTATGCTACTTCTTATTTCCTTCATTTTTGGAATAACAGCCTGGATTCTTTGAATTTTTTTCCGTAGTTAACTGAGAGTTTAAGCATAATTTGTTGTTTAGGTACTATTTTTTTTTTTGACGAAGGAATCCGCAGTCTCTACTCTTTCGAGTGCGCACAGGGTAAATCCCGGCTGACGCAATAGCCTGCAAACCACGTCAACCGATTAACCACACTTGGCAAGCCATGTGTGACAGACTCAACCAAAAAGGTTTATTGCAGAAGATCGAACTCGTGACCTTGCGGTCCCGCGCTCTACTGCTACACCAACTTAGCTACCCTTGCGTGTGTTGTTTAGGTACTATCGTTGAGTACTATATTAGTAATAGTAAACTTCTCTCTTATTTTAAGATAAGCTTTACCAAATATTTTATATGCATATTCTTATGATAATTAATTAGATTGTACGTAGATTTTCCATCTCTTCAATAAAAAATCGTCAATAAACTTGAAGATTAGACTATTAGTTTAAGTTTTTGTGGATTCTCTCTCCCCTTTTTTGATGATGTTATTTGTTGAACTAACTTCTTGAATCATTAAAATTATATTTATGCACCAAATAAAAGGCCTGGTTCAACATCCAAATGGAAAAAACTATATGAGAGAAAAAATTGGCTCAAGAGCAATAATAATTTGATTCCCTCCCAATTTCTTGACCCTCCTTAAGCAAAATAGTAATTTGATTTAAGATTTCAATAACAATTGTAATTATATGTATTTATGTGAATAGATATATATAAGAAAATGTACAAGTATATATTGTGATTACAAATGTGTAGAACGGAAAAATAACAACAACAACAAGTAAATAATAAATCTGAAAATTAAATAAGTAAAAGGTCTTGCTGAGTTGATTGATGTTTCAATCTTTCCTTAAGATAATATTGCCCCTGTATGTCCTTTCTACGGTTGTGTTAGCAATTTATCTCCCAAGATAAAACAACAATCAAACAAGTGAGCAAAGGGACTCAAGTGTTCACTTGATAAGAAAGATCTTTGAGTGTATTTTGATTGTTAGAAAGGAAGACAATTTTCAGAGAATTGTTTAAGTGTCAAGTGTCAAGTGTGTTTCTAAATGAGCATTGTGTCTCATTTTATAGTGCGTAGATGATGACCCTCCAAATGACTAAGTAATGATCATGAATGTCATGTTAATGCCTTGAATTTGGAGTTACAATTCAGCCAAGTAATGGCTGAATTCATGAGCAAAATAATGTAGAGTAAATACTCCAAATTCAGCCCAAGAATCAGTTTTTAATTCACCTCCAACGGATTGAAACAGTCGTGGAGCATAGTTTCAGGGCAAACTCGACGGAGAGAAATGTTAAACTATTTAGCATAGTTTGAGGGAAAACTCGACCCTTTTCCCTTTTATGAATGTAGTAATATTCTAAGCTCCCGTTTGATCATATATTTTTAAGTTGAAATTTGAAATTTGAAAATTTGAGTTTTTGAAGTTGTGTTTGGACATTCATTTTACTTTGAAAAAATCTAAAGTTCTGTGAGTGGAAGTGAAAGGGATTATCGTACTTAAACTATGGAATAAATAATTTCAGCACAGAAGAACAGAGGTAAACTTAAAGACAGTAAGTAATGTTCCCAAAAATGTTCTGTGACATGAACTGGAACATTAACAAAAACGCAGAACTAAAAACTGAGTTTAAGATGCAGCGGAAATAAATCAAGGACACCCAAGATTGTTTTTCATAAGTTATATAATTGTATATAACTTATAGTGGTCTCATGACCAAAAATTTATTGTATAAAACTTATACAATCTTACAAATCCCTTGAGAATGAATAGTAATCCGTAAAACAAAAAGGGATTAAAAGAAGTTAAATCCTAACTTCTAAGCCTGAAAAATCTATCTAAAATAGAAGTGAAAAACACCCTATTACAATTGCTTTGAGTTGAAAGAACACTTATAGATCTAAGAAAGCAATTCGTAATTTTGAACAAGTGTAATCACAAAAACAGGCTGCTCGATCCAGCTATGTTTGAGGCAATATTTGAGACGTCTCAGATCTGATTTTTGTTCTGCAAAAACTGGATATCAAAACCTTGGAGTGAACACTCTATTTATAGTGGAGAGTCCACCCGAGAGGCTCCTTGATTCTCGGTGGAGGTTGAGCAGAATAAGGTTGGTTGGAGCTATTCTTTAGCCTTAAAACTCTCACCAGATTTGACTTTGTCTTCCTGAGAATGCTCCTTCCGTTATGCACTCTCCTTGGACTCGGTCTTGTCAAGTACTATCGTGTTTCCCTTAGCTCCTAACCAAGCCAAACATTCACGTGATAAAATCTTCTCAGCTTCAGAATCTGCTCCGTGAAGATAGGCAAAACTTATGCCAGAAATGTCCTCCCAGATGTCACGACATTTGGGATGACATTTTCCTGTTTTTACTTAACACCAAAAAGAGACATGTTACGGAAAATGTTAGGACACAGAACCTAACACTAACAATCTCCCCCTTTTTGCCTTTCTTCACAAAACTAAATAGTTTAATGATTTTATCACAGGCAAATATCTCAACCTTCAACCTGCAACAGTTATATAGCACGATATATACACTATGTGCCAGTGAGTTACTCGAATCAGAGTATGATGCAAATGCGAGTATACATCTAAAAGATTAATGCACTGAAACCATCAATATACACATAAACAGTATAGAATAAATAGTAATATATAAACAGAATTAAAATGTCTCAAACTGTTAAGTCAAATAACTACAGTCCACAACTAAAAGCATTCAACTGCTACTTAGCAGCCTAAACACAGCAACACAACCTCAGAACTATTTCATCTCCAGATGTCTTCTGGTTTCATCTCCCCCTGTATCAGGAAGGATCCCCTCTGGTTTGAACATTCACCGGTTGCCCTCTGGTTTGAACATTCACCGCTACCGCTTGCTCCCGACTGCACCCATCTCCCTTTTTGGGAAGAAAGCAAAAATAGGTAACGTTCCCTAGCTTCCACCAGGGCTTTTCGTACCTGGTCCACTCCTGCGATCTGGGCATTGAGCTTTGCAATCTCTTGCACCAGCCAAGCAGTTGTAAAGGACGACTGTGAGATGTTACCGGAGATGTCTGGGACATTTCTGGTAACACTAGCACTTCCAGCTGTATTCGTCCATGGAAGATCAATGACTCTGCTCTTGCTCTTGGATCGTCGATTAACGACGTATACTTGAGTTCTTTCCAGAGCAGATCCTGCTTAGGGGCTTGAAATCCCTGTGAGGTTAGTACCTTAAAGATCAATGAGGGAAAGGGAAGGATGATACCTGTGTCCTTTTCTGCCATATTTACAATCTGTTGAAAGATTGTTTTTCCTATATCAACACTTAAACCTTTTCCTATTTTGTATAGGAACAATGCTTGTTCAATTGTTACAATTGATTTGTTCAAAGAACACAACCAATTGTGTATCATTAACTTGTGCAAAACAAAGAAATAAGGCGTGAGTCCGGATGTTGGACACCTTGAAATCCATTTCTTCACAACTCCACTGAGGTATGAAATCACTTCATCCCTATCATTTATCACTTCCCGTTCTGCCCTCTCATCATCATTCACTCTATTCAAACATTGGTTGATTGTAGTCGGTGTGAAGTCATAAAATTTGTTATAGAGAAACACTTTCCCAAAGTTTTTCGACTTGGGTTTCTCTATTTTGCTTGTTAGATTTGCATAAAATAACTTCACTACCTTGTCTACATAAGGACATTTGTTATTTACCGAGTCTAGTAGATTTCTTGAAGTGAAGAAATCCACCAGACCGTGGCTACTACAAGACGCAATGTCCAATACCTTCTCGGTTCGAATGGCTCGACCGTTGAACCAAGACCAATGTTTTGAGTGATTTGCTGTTAAAAATTCGGGAGAGAAAGAGGTTACCTCAGACGCAGATTCAGAGCTACTGCTTGTTAGACCTCGGACACTGGAATCTGAAGATGATTCAGAAGATGTCATAACATTTTCTGTGACATCTTGAGGGGTTGATGATGATTTTGTTTCCCCTGAAGTATGACGATTTCTTGAAATAAAACTTATTCGGAGGGTGTAAATGCGGAATCTCATCTTCCTCACTGGATTCTGGCAGATTTGTGAAGGAAGGTGAAGCAGGAGATTCCGGTTGGGACTCACCCGAAAGGGTCTTTTCTGAATCAGCAGAACTGGAGCTTGAAGAGGGAGGAGTTGCTGACTTCTTCCTTTTGGTGGAGGATTCACCACTGCCAAAGGCCTTCTCAAAGTTTCGGACCGACCTGCGAGTGGGAAAAGTTGCTTGATTTGTCCTCTTTGGTAGGACGGAAACATCCGGGGTTTCCTCTAAGTTGATAGGATTATTTGTTTCCCCTGGATAGGCGATTTCTAGAGGTTCTTGGAAAGCACTTATCACCAAATCTGTGCAATGGTGGACTTGTGCTCATTGGAGAGTGTTCTGGGACTGGTGGTGACATTTTCGGTGACATGGGTGAGACATCCATTGGAGAGAAGGGTGAAGAAGAGAATGTGAAGTTAGGGTTTTCGGAGGTTACGGGAATGGGAGAGGTTTGTGAGGGAGATGTGTTGTGCGAGGGGTTCATTGTGGGTAATGAGCTAAAATTTTGTTCCCGCCCCCTTTTTTTTTTTTTTTTTTTTGTTGTTGTTTCTTGGAGGAATTTTCTTTGGAAGTGAGAATTAGTATTTTAGTGAATGAGTATTTATACACTTGGCAAAAACTATCTACATAAGTGTTTAAGTTCTATACAAAGACTAGTTCCTAAGGTTTAGAGGTTGTTTCAAAATAGACATCAAAACCAAGAGAAATTTTTCAACAAAAACCAACTCAACATTAATCGACAAAAACTGGAAACTGAGTGGTATCAGAAATGTTAGCACATTTTGTGTAACACGGGAGTCATTTTCTCATAGGAACAACAGTTTCGGCAACTAAACAAGACACTTTATAGAGTTTTGTCTCTACGTTAGTGGAACAATGTATATTGAGTCCAAATAGATAAGATCTTGTGTCTATCATAATATAAAGTATGTTGATACTCCTATAGAATAGAACAGTATCACTTTTGTGGGCTTTGCCCAACATTTTACAATTGTCGAGAATTTTAAGGCTTTGCCTTATTTTTGATACTCCCTTTTATGATTTTTATATCATCGCAGAACGGTATCATTTTTAAAAAGGTGTTCCTTTGAGAAGTCATGACCGTTAGAAACACAAAACAACTTTAACATTTAAAAAGAAGCGTTCCAGTTTTACATTGAATGAATGTTACCACAAATGTCGTGACATTTGGATAACACACCCCAAGTGATGTTGATTTTTATATTGAGAGACCGAGAGAGTTTTTCAAGTTTGAAAACCTCTCATGATCTAAAGCTTTTGTAAAAATATCGCCTAGTTGATGAGAAGTGTCAACATAATCGATTCTAACTAGTTTTTCAACCAAGTCTCAAGAAAGTGATGTCTTATATCTATATGTTTTGTATGCGAGTGTTGAACAGGATTTTTAGAAATATTGATGGCACTCATATTATCACAAGACAAAACTAAGATATTTTTGAAACACCATAATCGTCTAACATGTGTCTTAGCCATATTAATTGAGAGCAACAACTCCCCGTGCTACATATTCGATTCAAAGGTTGAGAGTGAGACACAATTTTGTTTACGATCGTACAGAAACTAAGTTATTGCCAAGGTAAAAACATCCTCCACTAGTACTTTTTCTATCTTCCACATCCCATTAATCCGAGTCACTATATCCTATTAGATTAGGATTAGTGTCTTTGGAATACCAAATTCCCAACTCACATGCGTCAAGAACATATCTTATGACACGTTTGACAAGATTTAAGTGGGAAATTTTAGGGCATGCTTGGAATCGTGCACACACACAAACACTAAACATAAGATCCGGGCGACTCGCGGTGAGATACAAAAGACTACCTATCATAGATCCGTATAAAGTTGGGTCAACATTCTCCCCAACATCATCTTTGGATATAGTCAGGTTGATCCCATCGAGTCTTCATATGTTTGGCATTCTCCAATCCAAACTTTTAACCGAGTTCTTGGCATATTTGCTTTGTGAAATGAAGATACCCTCCTCATTTTGTTTTATCTGCAAGCCTAAGAAAAGGTTAGTTCCCTATCATACTCATTTGAATGTTGAGGACATAAGCCGACAAAAGTCTTAAGATGAGACATTGAAGTCGAACCAAAAACTATGTCATCTACATAGATTTGAGCAATAACCATATCTGATCCATGGTGTTTTATAAATAAAGTACAATCATTACACCACGTTGGAAGCCAAATTCAAGAAGAAATTGAGTTAAACGACCATACCATGCACGTGGAGCTTGTTTTAGTCCATACAAGGCCCTTTTAACTTGTAAACATGTTGTGGATGGTGAGGATCTTCAAATCCTTTGGGTTGTTCAACATATATCTCCTTATCAATATATCCGCTCAAAAAGGCACCTTTCACATCCATTTGGTGAAGAGTTATCTTTAAACAACAAGCTATGGCAAGTAATAATCTAATTGATTCAATTCTAGCTCTTTGGAGCAAAGGTTTCATCATAGTCGATACCTTCGACTTGAGAGTATCCTTGAGCCACTAGTCTAGCTTTATTTCTAATAATGTTCAGTTAAGTCGATTTATTCTTAAAGATCCATTTAGTTCCTATTACATTAGTCTCATCAGTGAGGAACTAGATCCCAAACCTCATTTCGTGAACTGTTCTAGTTCTTCTTGCATGGCTTGTATCCACCAACTGTCTTTTAGTGCTTCATTAATGTTTTTAGGTTCCAAAGTAGAAACATAGCTTACGATTGACTTACCTTGTGATGTATGGTGGACATACACGCATATTTCACCATGTCTCGGTAATTTTTGGCTCTTTTCTCCTTGTTTTTATTCCTTCGAATACTTCTCCTATTACATTGCTGGGATGCTTTCTTACGATTACGGATGAGGTATCCTGCGTCTTGAATCACGAAGTTCGATTTAATCCTCATCGTTGTTCTCATCTTGATTACAGTGTTCTGCGGATGTTGTGACATTTGGTGTAACATCTGCATTTTACGTGGTCCGCCTCTCAGTATTGCTACGACAAAGATCTCATCGTGTATTTCTGCATGATCTGCATTATCATCAAAAACAATGTTATGATTCTTGTACGGATTTGGTTCAAGATTGTACACTTTAAGCATGACTATTTTGAGAATAGCCTATGAAAATTCCCTTATCACTCTTAGAGTCAAACTTTGCTCGATTATCTCTATCATTTAGAACATAGCATACACACCCAAAAACAAGTAACGTAGATTTGGTTTCTTTCCATTCAAGATCTCATAGGTTGTCATTTTTTTTCCTGGTCTAAGATAGACTCTATTAGAGATGTGACTTGCAGTGTTTAAGGCTTCTGCCCAAAAACGTTTTGACAGTTTTTTAGAACTTAGCATAACTCTAGCCATTTCTTGTAGGGTTCTATTCTTCCTCTCTGCTACACCATTTTGTTGGGGGGTTTTGGGAGCAGAAAATTCATGGAAAATACCTTTTTTCTCACAAAATGTAGAAAATTGATTATTTTCAAACTCCTTTCCATGATCAGATCTTATCCGAAAAATAGAGGAATGATATAGATTTCTAATTCTAGAGTACAATATTCTAAACATGTCAAGCGTTTGAGACTTTTCTTTCAAAAGAATATCCAAGAGTATCTTGAAAAGTCATCTACAATCACAAAGCGAGTACCTCTACGCTCCTAGGCTATCTACCTCGATTGGACCCATAAGATCCATATGTAAAGTTGAAAGCAATGAGGCGCACGAGAAATGTCCATCAATGAACAACTTTGTGAGGACACGGGTTTGCTTACCTTTGAGACAATCTTCACACACCACTGGTTTCACTCATGGGACTTAGTTTAGGAATGCCTTTACCGCCTCATAAGATATCAATTTTCTAAGGTTGTGGTAATTGACATGTCCTAGTTTTTGATGCCACAATGTTGTGTCATCACCCTAACACTATTACATACCTTATGTTCTCCGACAAGATAACAATTATCACTTGTTCTTGTACCTGTCATTATGCATTTGTTAGTTTCATCAGTCACTGTACATGCATGTTTATTGAAGCTTACCTCTAAGTTGTCATCACACAGTTGGCTTATACTAATTAGGTTAGCCATCAGACCATCAACGTGCAAGACATTATTTAGTGCTGGAATTCCAGGGACATTAACAGTTCCTCTTCCTATTATCTTACTCTTTCCACCTCCTCCATATGTAACATTTCCTCCATTTAGAGCCGTAGTTCTTTAGATGCCTTTTGTTCTGTCATATGGCGGGGAATAGCATCACAAAGTACCACGATCCAGAGATATTGGTCCTTAGTGCGGCTATGGCTACATTACAACTTGTTTTCTTGATGGGAACCCAAACCTTTTTTGTTACCTTACGATTTTTGTAGATAGAGGAGTCTCTTAGAGTGCTGTCTGAAGTTCTTGACAGCATTCTGGAAGACCTTTTCTTTCTGAGTTTTAGTAACTTAAAGCAAAAAGGTTTTAAATGTCCAGATTTATTACAATAATTGCACACATAGTTGCTACCCTTCTTACGGTTCATTTCCCCATTTTTAACAAACAAGTTGGAGCATAATGTATTGATAGGATTCTTGTAGCCCAAACCAGTACGTTGAGGTTGACTAATACTAAGGATTTCATCTAATTTGGAGGTGCCTGTGTTAAGCTTTTTGAAGGTTGCTTCGGCCAGATCCAACTTTGCACTTATCTTTCCGAATTCAAGATCTTTTTTGGTAAGAGTCACTTCCAGTCGAGTAATGGTACTTATCAAATCTGCATTCTCACGAGTTAGAGTTTTCACCTTTGATTCAAGTTGATTAGATTCAATGATTAAGTCCTTGCAAAGGGCTTGCAATTCCTTAATCATATCATCCTTAGAGTCTTCTTGAGTCTTAGGATTAGAATCATTGTTTGAAATAAAACTACAGAAGCAATTGACATCTGAAGAATTAAAAAACTCATACATGTTCTTTGTCAGATTCTGCAGATGTTACCGATGTTCCCGGAAATGTCATGACATTTAGTGTATCACATCACTAAACCTTCATCATCCGACAGAATGTTCAAAAACAGCCAAGATTGCTTGTGACTCTATTTCGTATTCTCTTCCCTTCACCTTCATCATCACTTAGGAAATCCATAGACTTTTGCCAACCTTTCTTAGAGTGTTTGCACACTCGTTGGCATAATGGCCCCATCCCGGCGGGCATGACATTGAATGTCGTCGGTCGCTGAATCGAACTTGGT
The DNA here is from genome assembly GCA_029844215.1 of Przewalskia tangutica. Classification (NCBI taxonomy): domain Eukaryota; kingdom Viridiplantae; phylum Streptophyta; class Magnoliopsida; order Solanales; family Solanaceae; genus Przewalskia; species Przewalskia tangutica. Next base: position 19,515,860 of record CM056719.1, read on the forward strand.
TCGGTCAGAATTTATTCTCCTAAGTTGATTGCCTTTTTGTGCGGTGGGAAAATTCTTGGTAATTCGTGGATTGAGTCCTTGGTTTTGGTGCTCTTTAGGCATAGATTTATTCTTATCTTCGTTGAATCTTCTTAACATTGTATTGAACCTACGAGTAAGAAGAGCAACGTTGACACCATCCCCAATTTCTTCAAGTGTTTCATCCTCTTCATTGACTTCCGTCTCTAAGGATTTTGCTTGAAGGGTAACATCCTTGCCTTTGTATAAAGACCTTTGATTTTCCATGTTCATCTCATATGTTTTGAGAATGCTCATTAAAGTATGTAGGTCCATTGTGGCAAGGTTGTGTGCTTCTTCAATCGCACAAATCTTAATGTTGAACTTTTCAGGAAGAGATCGAAGGGCTTTTTCAACAAGTTGATTGTTGGTCAATGGAGAACCAAGAACTTGACATTTATTAGAGATATCAATCAACTTTTCAAAATAGGTTTTAATATCCTCCGATTCCTCCATCCTTAAACGTTCATACTTACTCATGAGCATGCGAAAGTTCGTCGAACACTGAGCTACCTTCACAATGAGTTTGTAAAGTATCCCAAGCATCTTGGCGCAAGAGAGCAATTTTGGATGAGTTTGAACATATAAAGATCAACCCATCCGAAAATAGCATTTAGTGCCTTTCGTGAAGCTTGCACTATTAGTTTCTTCAAAAGTCCATTCGCCTCGAGCTTGACCAAAATGTCGCCTTCCTCGTCCGGTGGAAGCATAGGAACAATGTATCCATTTGTAATAGATCTCCATGCTCTAACATCAATGGATTTGATGTGAGAACGTAGGCGAATCTTCCAATAAGGATAGTTTGATCCATCTAAAATAGGAAGTCTACCAATATTTGGATTACCCGGATCCATAGTTAAGTAAAAGGACCTTAGCACTTATTATGTCAAGTGTCGGTTCTGATACCAATTGAAAGGGGATTATCGTACTTAAACTATGGAATAAATAAAATCAGCAAAGAAGAACAGAGGTAAACTTAAAGACAGTAAGTAATGTTCCCAAAAATGTTCTGTGACATGAACCGAACATTAACAAAAACGCAGAACTAAAAACTGAGTTTAAGATGCAGCGGAAATAAATCAAGGACACCAAAGATTGTTTTTCATAAGTTATATAATTGTATATAACTTATAGTGGTCTCATGACCAAAAATTTATTGTATAAAATTTATACAATCTTACAAATCCCTTGAGAATGAATAGTAATCCGTAAAACAAAAAGGGATTAAAAAGAAGTTAAATCCTAACTTCTAAGCCTGAAAAATCTATCTAAAATAGAAGTGAAAAACACCCTATTACAATTGCTTTGAGTTGAAAGAACACTTATAGATCTAAGAAAGCAATTGTAATTTTGAACAAGTGTAATCACAAAAACAGGCTGCTCGATCCAGCTATGTTTGAGGCAATATTTGAGACGTCTCAGATCTGATTTTTGTTCTGCAAAAACTGGATATCAAAACCTTGGAGTGAACACTCTATTTATAGTGGAGAGTCCACCCGAGAGGCTCCTTGATTCTCGGTGGAGGTTGAGCAGAATAAGGTTGGTTGGAGCTATTCTTTAGCCTTAAAACTCTCACCAGATTTGACTTTGTCTTCCTGAGAATGCTCCTTCCGTTATGCACTCTCCTTGGACTCGGTCTTGTCAAGTACTATCGTGTTTCCCTTAGCTCCTAACCAAGCCAAACATTCACGTGATAAAATCTTCTCAGCTTCAGAATCTGCTCCGTGAAGATAGGCAAAACTTATGCCAGAAATGTCCTCCCAGATGTCACGACATTTGGGATGACATTTTCCTGTTTTTACTTAACACCAAAAAGAGACATGTTACGGAAAATGTTAGGACACAGAACCTAACACTAACAGGAAGTTTTTGAAACTAGATTTTTTTTTGGCCATAGATTTTCAAAATCTATGGCCACATAGATACTCCCTTCATCACAATTTATATAATGTAGTTTGACTGGACATGCAATTTAAGAAATAAAAGAAGACTTTTGAATTTTATAGTCTAAAATAAGTTAAAAATATTTATGTGGTTATATATCATCTCGTTAAGCGTAAAAAATAAAGTTTAAAGTCAAATTGTTTGTTAACATTTAGGTTTGTGATTCAGAACTACAAGTTTATATTTCCATGGTTATTGGGTATGCATTATTTGCAATTGAAAGCGGGGTTGTCCACGTACTGTAGTTTCTGATGTTAATGATTTTTTTCTTTTTATTTTAATAATTTATGCTACTTCTTATTTCCTTCATTTTTGGAATAACAGCCTGGATTCTTTGAATTTTTTTCCGAAATTAACTGAGAGTTTAAGCATAATTTGTTGTTTAGGTACTATTTTTTTTTTTTGACGAAAGAACCCGCGGTCGCTACTCTTTCGAGTGCGTACAGGTTAAACCCCGGGCTGATGCAATAGTCTGCAAACCACGTCAGCCGATTAACCACACTTGGCAAGCCATGTGTGACAGGCTCAACCAAGAAGGTTTATGCAGGGGATTGAACTCGTGACCTTGCAGTCCCGCGCTCTACTGCTACACCAACTTGGCTACCCTTACGGGTGTTGTTTAGGTACTATCGTTGAGTACTATATTAGTAATAGTAAACGTCTCTGTTATTTTAAGATAAGCTTTACCAAATATTTTATATGCATATTCTTATGATAATGAATTAGATTGTACGTAGATTTTCCATCTCTTCAATAAAAAATCGTCAATAAACTTGAAGATTAGAATATTAGTTTAAGTTTTTGTGGATTCTTTCTCCCCTTTTTTGATGATGTTATTTGTTGAACTAACTTCTTGAATCATTAAAATTATATTTATGCACCAAATAAAAGGCCTGATTCAACATCCAAATGGAAGAAACTATGAGAGAAAAATTTGGCTCAAGAGCAATAATAATTTGATTCCCTCCCAATTTCTTGACCCTTCTTAAGCAAAATAGTAATTTGATTTAAGATTTCAATAACAATTGTAATTATATGTATTTATGTGAATAGATATATATGAGAAATGTACAAGTATATATTGTGATTACAAATGTGTAGAACGGAAAAATAACAACAACAACAACAAGTAAATAATAAATCTGAAAATTAAATAAGTAAAAAGGTCTTGTTGAGTCGATTGAAGTTTCAATCTTTCCTTAAGATAATATTGCCACCGTATGTCCTTTCTACGGTTGTGTTAGCAATTTATCTCCCAAGATAAAACAACAATCAAACAAGTGAGCAAAGGGACTCAAGTGTTCACTTGATAAGAAAGATCTTTGAGTGTATTTTGATTGCTAGAGATGAAGACAATTTTCAGAGAATTGTTTAAGTGTCAAGTGTCAAATGTGTTTCCAAATGAGCATTGTGTCTCATTTTATAGTGCGTAGATGATGACCCTCCAAATGGCTAAGTAATGGCCATGAATGCCATGTTAATGCCTTGAATTTGGAGTTACAATTCAGCCAAGTAATGGCTGAATTCATGGGCAAAATAATGGAGTGTAAATACTCCAAATTCAGCCCAAAAATCGGTTTTTAATTCACCTCCAACGGATTGAAACAGTCGAGGAGCCGCGACCGCCTTCGGCCAAAGAATCACCGAACTGAACTGAACATCAATTAGAGCGGCCTTCTGAGGCGCCGCGGCCCTTCAATTCTAGTGAGTTACTGGAATAGAAACGTCAATTAGAGCTGCGACCCTTTAGAGGAAGAGCCGCGACCCTTACTTGGGGAGCCGCGGCCCTTCTCAGTTTCGTGGTGATTTCTGATTCATTTCATATTTACACATTATACACTTCTTCCTTCATTTGCCAACGTGAAATCATTCGTCATTTGACCAATAACCGTCTATTACCTTATGTTTCAAACAATTCGTATACGTACCAATATCTCTTCCATTAAGGAAATTTTGATCATTGACACTACGTGTGCACGTGTGTGAAAACAAGGTTTCCTACGTGTGGGGACCCAATTGTTCGATTCATAATTAATAGGATTTACTTTATTTCACGTTTAATAAATATTTCCAACAATCCCCTCTTGGAAGAGATTTTGGTGCACGCACATGGTTCCTTTCTAGCAATCACTTGACGGAACGATGTTGCATCCGGAGAGGTAGCCGAAGCTTTGAACCTTCCATAGTAGAATACCATCGAACATATTTACTGCGCGGTGAATGTGATGTCTTGAACCGTCAGTGTTTAGTATACGTCAAGACAATGGTACCAACACAATATATTTCCTACTCAATCTTTCTAGTGTTTTGTCCATCGTGGGCCGTTGATACCCTTGGATTCTTAAGTGCGTTCATTTGAGGCGGCCAACCCTCGCACTTAAATAGGTGGTTTCCTACAAGGTATCCTATAATACCCCGCTACACAAGTGTTAGGAACCATTAAAAATGTCACCAACCTAACCTCAACTTTTGAGAATCATTAAAGGTTTGGAAACTTATCCTTTACCCCTCTTACATGTAGCACTTTTTGTCTATCACGGGAACGACCTTGGATTATGTTTCTTAAGAAAGAAACATTATCCGAAGTGCTCTTGCTTCCACTAAAGCGCTCACGGAACCTTTACAGTTTAGTTTTCCCATTGAACCTTATTCCTGGGATCTCCAGTCTGTAAGGTTGGGTGTCCACTATATCGGTTCTTATTGTTTGGGTTTTAAGCCCATTCCCCTAGACAGGCAGGACAACTGATTTTTGGGTATTCCCCTCGTCAAGGGATCTGCTATATTTTCATTAGATTTTATGTAATAAATGGAAATAATACCCGAAGTGATCAACTGCCTAACAGACTCATGTCTCCGTCGAATATGACGAGACTTACCATTGTATATTGAACTTCGTGCCCTTTCTAGAGCCGACTGACTGTCGCAGTGGATCATTACAGAAGACACGGGTTTATCCCAACATGGGTCATCCTCTAAAAAACCATGAAGCCATTCAGCTTCTTCTCCCACTTTGTCCAAAGTGATAAATTCCGACTCCCTCATGGATCGGGGAATAAGGGTTTTCCTAGAGACACAACTCCACCACCAATTGTAAGATTGTATCCACTGGTGTACTTGATGTCTTTGCTATTGGATATACAGTTTGTACTGATGTACCCCTCTAGTACATTTAGACATCTCATGTCGTGTATCCCGAACTTTAGCGTGAGTTTCAGAAATCAACGATTTCCAGTGATCAATAAGTTGTCTTCATAGAGACATATTATGACGAGATTCCTTTCATGTAAACACACTTGTTACACCCGTTAATGGCGAAATTTTCCAATAGTACAGTACTATCTAATTTCTAGTGCCATTGTTTAGGGCTTATTTCAGTTCGTACTACGTTTTGACAAGCCGACAATTTTTGTCTCTTATTTTGAAACCACATACCCCTTGGGTTGGTCTATGTATATTTCTACTTCCAAATCACCATTTAGGAAGGCTATCTTGACATTCATTTTATGTATTTCAAGATCCCGCAAGACGGCGATAGTTATGAACATACGTATGAATGTCTTAGATTTATACTTGTTTATAGACCCATTGGCATTGTTGGTTCTCAAGATTTGGTTTGTGGCGCTTAGATGCTTTAGAAGCTTCGTCTTTACTTTTAAGTAAGTAAAGGTAGCACAACCTTGTGCCATAATTTAAGCAAGTCACAAAGTACTTGTTCCTCCTCTAGCTTGAGCGAACTTCAAGACACATATGTTGATATATGTGTGAGTCCTAGAGGAGCGGTTTCACTTTAGATTGATCTAAGGGGAGATTTTTGGAGATTCTTTGCCTCTATGCCTACCCCATACTTATGTTGAGGGTTTATGTTGATAGACGACAATGATTCCAACTTTACCAATTTCAGTATAAATTGATAGTTAACACATCTAATCTATGGTGCAATAAATTAGAAGATTACAACATGTAAGGAAGACTCAGTTTTATTGATAGTTAAAAGAAAGGTATTTCAAGTGCATTATTCGCCTAAGGAGGTCTTCACAGGCGAAACCTCTCTCTAAGTAGAAGGCATTACAGGTTTAGCATTAACTTTAAAGAGGCCTTCACAGACGAAGCCCCTACCTACAAAAGTTCCATTTTTCGTGATTACAAATTTGTTAGCCTCGAATACTAGCCTAAAACCAACATTGACCAACACATGTCCGGAGATTAAATTTTTTCAAATTTCTGGGACATGCATCACTTCTTTTAGAGTCAGATCCTTTCCGGACGTCATCTTGAGGACTACCTTTCCTACCCCCAGTACCTCGGAAGAAGAATTGTTGCCTATGAACAACTTCTTATCTGTGACTGGTGTATATGTGGAGAAGGCATCTTTGTCGGAACAGATGTGGCGTGTAGCACTTGTGTCTAGCAACCATTGCGTTGGATTATCAACGAGGTTGGCCTCTAGCACAAAGGCTGAGAACTCTTCAATCATATCGTCCAAGAGCGTGTCCTCGATGACGTTTACCTTATCCTTTCCTTTGGCATTGTCATACTTTTTCTTGCGGCAGTCTTTGGCCATATGACCAACTTTACCATAATAACTGCATGTTCCCTTAAACTTTTCAGTTGGCTGGGACTGACCATCCTTATGTAACTTCCGCTTTTTGCTTGGGTTCCCTTTAACCTCCGTCAGATTTGCCTTAGCCTCGGCGGATTGTTTCCCCTTTGACATGACCTTCTTATTGTCCTCCTGAATTTGGATTTGACAATAAGTTCGTCTAACGTCATCTCCTTCGTCTTGAGTTTCAAGTAGTTCATAAACCCAGACCATGAGAGAGGCAATTTCTCGATTAATGCCCCAACCAAGAATTGCTCGTTGGGCTTCAAACCTTCCAAGTCTAGGTGATGTATTATCATTTGAACTTCATGGACTTGGGATGATACACTTTTGTTGTCCACCATTTGAAATTTCAGAAATTTCCCAATGACAAACTTTTTGGCACCCACATCTTGGGTGTTGTATTTCTTTTGCAATTTGTTCCATAATTCCTTGGCTGTCCCAACGGTGCAATATACCGTGTACAAAGGATCGGACAAACTATTCAGAATATATTTCCTGCACATGAAGTCACTATGATTCCATGCATCTTGAGCCATCTTCATGTTGTTAATGACATGGATACATTGGCCCCCTCCCGCCATTTCATTTTGCTGAGGGTTCGTGTCTTCCCCAACTTGTGGAGAGTCTTCGGTTAGGAAACGTGACATTCCCATAACCGTCAAGAAAAATAACATCTTTTTCTGCCATCGCTTAAAGTGAGTACCCATAAACATTTCAGGACGTTCATGGTGAAAACCAACCGGAGTTGAAGCAGTGGTGTTTCCTTGGGCAGGAGCAAAGACGTTTGGAACGCCTTGAGTAGCAGTGTTAACACTTATGGTGCCAAGAACAGTGGTGTTACCTTGAGTGGTAGGATTGCCACTAGTAGTGCCAAAACCAGTGGAGTTGAAAGCATTAGGATTGCCTTGAGAGGTGTTCGAATTTCCAGCATTGATTTGATCTTGTCCAGTCATGTTGTCATTGAAATAGTAAATATAATCTTAAGCTTGTGATTACAAATGTGTAGAATGGGAAAATAACAACAACAAGAAGTAAATAATAAATCTGGAAATTAAATAAGTAAAAGGTCTTGCTGAGTCGATTGAGGTTTCAATCTTTCCTTAAGATAATATTGCCCCCGTATGTCCTTTCTACGGTTGTGTTAGCAATTTATCTCCCAAGATAAAACAAAAATCAAACAAGTGAGCAAAGGGACTCAAGTGTTCACTTGATAAGAAAGATATTTGAGTGTATTTTGATTGCTAGAGAGGAAGACAATTTTCAGAGAATTGCTTAAGTGTGAAGTGTCAAGTGTGTTTCCAAATGAGTCTTGTGTCTCATTTTATAGTGTGTAGATGATGACCCTCCAAATGGCTAAGTAATGACCATGAATGTCATGTTAATGCCTTGAATTTGGAGTTACAATTCAGCCAAGTAATGGCTGAATTCATGAGCAAAATAATGGAGAGTAAATACTCCAAAGTCAGCCCAAGAATCCATTTTTAATTCACCTCCAACGGATTGAAACAATCGAGGAGCCGCGACCCTTCAGTTCCAGTAACTCACTGGAACTGGAACGTCAATTAGAGTCGCGACCCTTCAATTCCAGCGAGTTATTGAAATTAAAACGTCAATTAGAGCCGCGACCCTTCAGAGGAGGAGTCACGACCCTTTAAGCGCCACGACCCTTACTTGGAGGAGCCGCGACCCTTCTTGGTTTCGTGGTGATTTCTGACTCATTTCATATTTACACATTATACACTTCTTCCTTCATTTACCAACGTGAAATCATTCGTCATTTGACCAATAACCGTCTATTACCTTATGTCTCAAACAATTCGTATACGTACCAATATCTCTTCCATTAAGGAAATTTTGATCCTTGGCACTACGTGTGCACGTGTGTGGAAACAAAGTTTCCTACGTGTGGAGCCCCAATTGTTCGATTCATAATTAATAGGATTTACTTTATTTCACGTTTAATAAATATTTCCAAACATATATTCACTCTATCTTTTCTCTCATATTATACCCTTCCATGTGTCTTAGTTGTTTTTGTTTTCATAGTTAATTTTACAAATATATATTCTATTTGTATTAATTATTTGAGATTTATATTTTAAGTACAATGTATACCCTATTAGAACATGCTTCGACACAAAAGTTTAAATATTCGTGTTGCAGGGGTGGTCTTTCTAATAATGTTTTTGAAATATATAATTAATTATACAATTGTATCAAAATATATAAGTATCTACTCTAAAGAAATCAAATTTATCAATTTATCCAAATGTATGTTATTTTTAAGGATTTCTTTCTCATAAAAAAGAAGGAGATTATCTAAATTGTTATAAAATATCTGATCTTTTCATAAATTTACTTAATGTTTTTAGACTAGACAAAGTGCAAAGCATACTACAACAAAATATAGAATTGACAACAAAATTTTAACAACAATAAATATATTATTGCAAAAAATGTAATGACAAAAAAATTAATATTTTATTGCTAAAAACGTAAATGGTAACAAAATAATAACTTATTATTGCGAAAACATTTCGCATCGAAAATTATTGCAGCAGCATATAATAATTTTTATTATTGTGAAAATTATTTTTGATAATAATATACCACGTATGATAACAAAAAATATTTTTGACAAATCATTTCTTCTTGTAGTGGTACCCTAAGTCCAATTACATCATGAGATTCTATACTTCTTGGATTGGTGATGAAAAGAGAATCATTAATTTCTGATTTACAAATCATTCTATGTATTGATTTTTTAATTAAAAATATTATATAATAACTATTTAGCTATATCTTAATTTTATAATGACCGCGCGAAGCGTAGACAATTTTATTAGGTACTTTAGAACTCTAGGAATACTTCATTTCGAATTTAATATACTAGAAGACTTTAGAAATATAGAATCAATTAATGAAAATTAATTTGGAATAAGAGGAGGTTCTATCCAAGATACCACCGGTCGAATATGCAATAATATCTCTCTGCAGATGAAGAATGAGCTACTCTTTAAAATTGTTATTTCAAAAATCATTTATGATAAACAATAATTTTTAAATTAAATAAATTTTGAAAATTTGACCAGCCAAATTTGTTTACACACGTGGCTGCTAAGTTGTTTAGTCTTTCTCCATAGAAATATGAAAAGATTTATAGTGCATGTTTGGATTAACTTTTGGGTATCGATAATCAATTTTGAGTATCTATTTTCGTGAAAATCAGAAAATTGACATGTTTGCCTGGCCAAAATTAATTATGTCAGAATAAATTTTGCCATTAATTTCAATTTGAATTTTACCATTTCCTTTATTACTTTCTTTAATTTTCGTCAACAACTCTATCCACTTTCATTACTCTCTTTAAATATCTAAAAATAATTAATAAAAAAATTCATATATACAACTTTCATTATCTTCTTTAAATATCTAGAAATAATTACTAAAAAAACATTCAAATATACAACTTTCATTACCCTCTTTAAATATCTAGAAATAATTACTAAAAAATCAAATATACTACTCATGTTCAGTTTTGAGTATGTTATTGTTAATTTTATGGCCTTTCTCGTACTTAGGAATGAGAATAGTGCAACTCATTTGGATTATCCTTCTCCTTTTTCTATTGTCTTCTTTCAAATACTTCGAATATTATTAATATTTTAAATGCGACAAAATGTGCACTACAATTTTAACTGAAAACCGATTCAAGGTACTTTTTAAAATAACTATTAAGTATAATATTATTCCTTTTTCTATAATGTATTATTAATATAAATGAAGCTAGTCCAAAAATTTTAAATGAAGCTAATCCCGAAAAATGCGTCAAAGTGTGATCTACAATTTTAACTGAAAACCGATTCCAAGGTACTTTTTAAAATAACTATTAAGTATAATATTATTCCCTTTTCTATAATGTATTATTTAATAATACATTATAAAATTAGTATTGTAATAATATTTAAATACTATTTGCACTTTAAATTAGTATTGTAATAATATTCTACTATATTGCACTTTAAATTCTAGTAATTTTTATTTACATACTTTCATCTATTTATATGTATATTTTTATTTATATGTATGTCCATTTTGATAATTCTACGTTCAAAAGCAATTTTGATAAAAAAACTATCCAAAGATAAATCAATTATAAGAATCACTTTTACATTGTTGAAATCACTTCTGTCAGAATCAATTCTGTCCACCGCTAATCCAAATACACCTTTAACCTTCTCTTATCCATAGCAAATAATTTCTTTTATTCTTAATTTTTATGAATATTAATCGCCCTGTACCAATTTATATATCTTTTTTTAGCTAGTCTAAATCTAAAAACACATTTTCTTATTTAATTATAATTTAATTTCAAATTTTACTTTATACGCTTAATGAGACCCTTGTGGTTCGATCCTTCTTCAAACCTACATATAACGAGAACTTAGTGCACCGTGCTGTCCCTTTTAAACTCATATTAGTTAAACCACATGATATAAATTGGAAGGAGAGAGAGTAATATTTTAAGTTTATCTGATATTACCTTTTTCAGAACCCACATTGTGGATTTCACTGGATATATTATATGTTGGTATTACCTTTTTGATGTATGTCTTTAGTGGTGTTGTAACTTGTAATTCTAGCAGGGGCGAAACCAGGATTCCGGGCTAGAGGAAGTCTATTTATATTTAAGGGGGAGTCCGGGTTAGGGGAGCCTATTTTGGTTTGGGGAATCTATTTTGATCCAGTTGTTCACACTTTAAAAGAAAAAGTGTAAAGAATTGAAGACTCTATTATAATATCATAAATATTAATAGTAGTATACTAACAAAAAATTAAATTTAAGGGGGAGCCGACCCCCTGGTTACAGCTCCACCACTGAATTCTAGGCTGTCGGCCAATGTCATTGTCATGAGTGAGTAACAACATCAGTCATCACACTCCCTCTTTTCCTTAAAATACACACTGCTTACGCGTTTAATGCAACCCTTATAAATCTCTAACTAATAAATCAAGATTCAACATCTTTCCAAACAAATGAGCTTCCAACACTAAATTGGTTTCCATCTAAAAGGTACAATTTTTCCTTCTTTCTATTACCATATGAATGCAAATCTTTTTTTTTTTATTACATAAGTGAGGGGATTATAAAACGGATTCGAACTTGACAACAAGGTAAAAGTTCGGTAGTATTACTAGATCATTACTGTATGAATGCAAATCTGTTATATAGTTTGTAATACAAGAGGTCTTAAATTGAATAGAGGTGAAAGGGCACGACTATTATTGAAAGTCTATCTCTCACATTTTATAAATATAAGTACACCACAAAATATAGAAAAATCTGCAGGTATAGCCATATGGACATGGTGTGTTGTATCTTGAAGGGAATTATTTGTATTTTTTCCCAATATGTATACGAGCAATATCTCTTTTAAGGAAAGTCAATTTACTTATGCCTCAAAGCCATTTCTTCTTCAATACCTATTTTTCTAACAAAATCTGTCTATTTTTTTCCCTTTCATTTTTTCTCTTTGGGGGTAAAAGGGTTATCTTTGTTTCTGATTTTATGAGTAGAATCTTCAAACTTTTGTTTTGTTATGTACTGTTGATTAGTTCTTGATTTGCAACTTTGATCTGAGATTGATCTTGCCATTTTGAATATTTTTGTTTTGTAATTCTGTGATGTTGTGAAGGATCTTGTAGTTTTGATGCTGTATCCTGTTTTAGGAGCATTATGGACTAGAAATGTGTATTTCTTGAAATATGGGAGTATAAAAGTGGTATTTGACTACATGTTTTTAATGAGTTTATGTTGAGGTCTGTATATGCAGAGGCAAATTCAAGATCTAGAGTCAGTGGGTTCAGTATGAGTTTGATCTTATTGTAAGTGTACATTTTAACTTGTTTTACATATGTATACATAGTTTGAACCGAAAATGATAGATCCAATTGAACCCACAGAACCTGCCTAGATCCGTCTTTGTGTATACGTGAATTGCTTATAGTGGAAACTCAAATATGGAAAGCTTTTGGTGGAAAATATTGCTACTTGTTAGAGTTTATTTTGGAATTGAGCAAGGAGAGTGTTAAAGAATCTGGAATTGAGCTAGGTATGCGTAAACTTTTTAAATTCATTGTGATGTCTTTAATGAATTCTGCTATGAGTATTTGAGTGTTCAGCTGGTATTTCATTAGATGTGCTTCAGATAAACAATAATTGCAACATTTGCACTTTGTTTTATTAAAAAAATAAAAATAAATATCTATAGGGTGAGTCTGTGTAGGTAAATTTTATCCCTACCTGTATTTAATGACAGAGATATTAGAACTGAAACTGTGGTGGGTACCTAGTCCTAGGGCCTCACAGTAGCACCATAGAAGTATGTTTTTCGAATATTGCTGCATCTTGTTTTTTTTGTAACATTGTTTTGATCCTAGCTTCTGATGTGGTTTTACCATACTCAGTTTTTTAATCTGGTCTACAAGACATTTTATACTACTATGTTTGATATTTCAATTTTTTTTCTCAAAATGTTCAGGGACAGAAAATATCGAATATTATGGCCGGGGGAAATTACTCCCATTTTGGTGGGAGGAAATTATCTGATTGGTGCTCAAAAATCACTGTTGTGACTTTTCTTGGAATTTCTTTCGTTGGGATATGGATGCTGATATCATCATCATCATTTAGTATACCTCTTCAAAATTCAGAGATATCTTCGACATTGAAACTGTCCAAGAACATTTTGGGGCAGGAGTTCCCAGTCAATGCAAAGAGAGAAGAGGATGAAACATTCCAGGGAGAGAAGGGGTTCAGAAGGGGAAGATCTTTAAAGGAGATTGAAGATGAGGAAATGGAAGGAGATAGCTCTAATTTAAGAAACGAAGAAGAAAGTCAAGAAAATTCTAAATCCAGTTCATCCGGTGATGAATCGCAGTCTGGCAATGAGAGTGAGGAAGTAGATTCAAGAGAGAAAGACTCAACTTCAAGCGGTGGCGAGTCAGATACCGGAGGTGAAGACTCAAATACAGATGAAAACGGTGACTTAAAATTGGACTCAGAGAAAGCAAAGAAGGGAGAAATAGAGAATGAGATTTTTCCAGCTGGTGATCAATCGGAGATTTTGAAAGAAACTACAACACAAAACGGGCCATGGTCAACTCAGGCTGCTGAGTCTGAAAAGGAGAATGAGACACAGGATTCTTCATCATCTAAGGGCTATAAGTGGAAGCTATGTAAAACTGATGCAGGGCCAGATTATATTCCGTGTTTGGATAATGTGCAAGCTATAAGGAAGCTCCCAAGTACTTCACACTATGAACATCGTGAGAGGCACTGCCCTATTGAACCTTCAACTTGCCTTGTTCCTCTGCCGTCAGGATACAAGCAACCAATTGGATGGCCTAGAAGCAGGGAGCAGGTATATCTTGTTTTTGTTTATCCATAGGGTTTTGCTTCTGATTACAAAATTTGATAAGCCAAATAACTTTGCATTTTATGGTTGAACAGATATGGTACTCTAATGTTCCTCATGGAAAGCTAGCAAAGGTCAAGGGGCACCAAAACTGGGTCAAAGTTACTGGAGAGTACCTTACTTTCCCTGGTGGAGGTACTCAGTTTAAGCAAGGCGCTCTTCATTACATTGATTTCATCCAGCAGGTAAGTTTTTGCTTAAATTCCCATGCTACTTCATGTTATATATAATTATTTGTTTCGTAAATATGGTGTTTAATTTTTTGCTCCATGCATCACCAATTGGTTAGTTTATGGCTTCCTGTATGCAGACCCTACCTCAACTTTCATGGGGCAAACAAACACGTGTTATTTTGGATGTTGGTTGTGGAGTGGCCAGCTTTGGAGGATACCTCTTTGAAAGAGATGTACTAGCATTGTCACTTGCCCCAAAGGATGAGCACGAAGCCCAAGTGCAATTTGCACTTGAGAGGGGCATCCCTGCTATATCAGCTGTTATGGGAACTAAAAGACTACCGTTCCCTGGTAAAGTATTTGATGCTGTCCATTGTGCACGGTGTAGAGTTCCGTGGCATATCGAAGGTGAATTAAAAATCTCTCTTTACAATTTTTTCTTGGTTTTGGAATGTCAGCCGATGGTAAACGTCCTAGCGTATTGCAGGTGGAAAACTTCTCCTAGAATTGAATCGTGTGTTGCGGCCTGGTGGTCACTTCATTTGGTCTGCTACACCAGTATATCGGAAGGATGAAGAAAATGTTGGAATTTGGGAAGGTGATTAATTGTGGTTCGACTTAGTTAACGTTTCTCATTTGCAAATGAAATCATAGACTGATAATCTCTCTCTGATTGTCTTGCAGCTATGTCTGAACTAACAAAGTCAATGTGCTGGGAACTAGTGGAAATTAATGAAGATAAAATAAATGAAGTAGGTGTAGCTATATATAGAAAGCCAACTTCAAATGATTGCTACCAGAGTAGAAAACAAAATGACCCACCTATGTGTGAAGAAGCTGATGATTCAGATGCTGCCTGGTACGTTTCTTTTATTCACTCAAGCATGAGCTTCTCTTGGCTAGTACCATCTCTCAGCAAAGTGCTGTATCAATCTTAAATCCAAATAGTCTACTTGGAGACACAGGTTTACAAAGCTTTTGCAATTAGGAAAGTGTGGAAATTGACATGTCTACATTATATAATACATTAACCAAAAGTAAAACCTCTACATTTTTTACATGGCTTTGATTTTAGAAATTACTTACTAGGACCCGTGTTGTGTAAATCAATTTGAACTAGAATGTCACACCAGATTAAACTTGATCCATTTTAAGCTGAAGTAATACTGTGACCAAAAATTTGGGATTTGTCAATATTCAATGTTGACAGAGAAAGGGAGATGACAACCATATACGGTTATATTCGTTTCCTCACATCATCTCTTCCATTTAATATAACTACAATTATTCGTCTCCTGAACACTCTACTTGAAAACAAATCCTAACTCGTTATTTTTCTCAATTCAGGAATATAACACTTCAGGGATGTATGCACAAAGCGCCAGCAGATTCATCTGCACATGGATCAAAGTGGCCAGCAAAATGGCCTTTGAGGTCGGAGAAACTTCCTTCTTGGTTGAGAAGTTCTCAAGTTGGAGTTTATGGAAAAGCAGCCCCAGAAGACTTTGCTGCAGACTATGATCATTGGAAAAATGTTGTGTCAAGATCGTATTTAAATGATCTTGGCATTAACTGGTCTTTAGTAAGGAATGTCATGGATATGAAAGCTGTTTATGGAGGGTAAGTTTTTATCAGTCGTTATTTTCCTCATTATCTCTTAGCTACTCATTCTCATTCCCTCTGTCATCACTGCCTTTCTTTGAAGAGCAAAGGAATAAAATTTACAAAAAAGATTTGGCAAAATTTAGAGTGATTTGATGAAATTAATTGATGATTGCTAGATGAAGTTTCCATCGACATGATTTTTGAAATAACACATCTAACTCAATTAATGTCTCTCTCTCTCTCTCTCTATATATATATATACACACACACACACACACATTATATTTATGTGTGTGTTCCAAAGAAAATTGTCTCAAAAGACTTACAATCTTTCGGAATCTATATGAGCTTAGTTATGAACAACATACAATGGAAGTAAATGATCCATAGAGGCAATATATACCAACTAGTTGGAATTACGGCTTAGTGATTGCTACACTTGCAATAAATACTTTTGTTAGGGGTCCTTTTATTCTCGTTAGACTTGTATATCCATGTAAGAATAGTGTGAGATTTAGATAACCTCTTTAGACAGAACCCCTAATTTGTCTTAAAAGACGAATATTTTAGTTCATGCTCTTGATAAATATCTTATCTTTTGATGATACAGATTTGCTGCAGCATTGAAAGATTTGAAAGTCTGGGTTATGAATGTAGTTCCAATTGACTCACCCGACACACTTCCAATTATATATGACCGTGGCTTGTTTGGCATTTACCATGACTGGTGTGAATCCTTCAGCACGTACCCCAGATCATATGATCTTCTTCATGCAGATCATCTTTTCTCCGATATTAAGAAAAGGTTAAATCCTATTGCACCCGTACTGTTAGCTTACTGGCAACAAAATTTTGCTTAGTTATGTAACCCGTGATCCTACTTTTGCCAACAGGTGCGCGATAGCATCAGTATTTGCAGAAGTGGACAGGATTTTGAGGCCAGAAGGGAAGTTAATTGTGCGGGACAATGCTGAAACGATACTTGAAATAGAGAATATGGCCAGGTCAGTAAAGTGGAAGGTGAAGATGTCTTACTCAAAGAATGGTGAAGGATTGCTATTTGTTCAAAAATCATTTTGGCGTCCAAAACAAGAACAGATCATCACGTCAGCTATTGCATAAAGCACAGAAGGAACAATTTCCAAAATTAGATACAAATTTGATGTTCTTTATATAATTTAGTTCACTTCCACTAAATTTTTAGAGAATGCCATCGCGATATGGTGATCATACCGTATGCATGATTTATTGATTTATCTACTGAGTTTTATCATGTTTGTCATTGTCTGTATAATTATCTCAACTTTGTATTTCATCAAATGGAAAGAAGTATACAGTACTGCGTTTTGCTTACTCCAACATCCCAATACATGGCATGTTTCATGTGCCATGTCAATGCAGCTATTAGAAAGAAGTTGAAACTGTTGTAAATTTGTGGGTGTGAACGGAAACGGAAGAACTGAAAGGATAGACTGAATAAAACTAAGTGTAACTTTGTCGAGTCGAGTGTTAGCACTCTTTTCTTAAGACAAAATTACCCTAGTATATAATGTCTTACGGTGGATGGGTAATAGTCTTTCAAGATAAAACGACAATATTTCTCAAGCACAAGCCAAATGCTTGAGAACCCTTGCAGAAGAAACAAGAACAAAAGATTGCTAGAAATAGAAAAAGAGCTTTCAACAATCTCAGATTTTGAAGTTGTAGTGAGTGTATAAAATCTGATTTTGAAGCCTCTATTTATAGGTGCAAAGTTATGATTCACAACACATGTGAATGTCTTAAATGGGGTACCTTGATCTCCTCAAAAGACACCTAGATCATGCCAAGAGTTGGTTGATCTTTGGCCATTCAAGTTAGTCCATGAATCAGAAGATTCTTGACATTTTTTGATTCACTGTACCGTCGGCGCCGCGACCCTAAATGGCCAGAAATGAACTTCGAGCTACTGCTCGAGAGGCGCCGCGACGCTGTCCCGTCGTGGCTCGGTGCCGCGGCCCTTTTCTCGAGGCGCCGCGGCTTTTCCCCATTTTTTTTTTTCGTATTTTGCACATTTCTTCTTTTCTTATACTATCGTGGGAGATACATTAATTTGGCCAATTAATCATCCATTCTTACCTAACTTAAGAACACTTTTAACATGTGTACCAATATCTCTTTCACTACGTGAAATTTAGCTAGACACTGTACGACGTATACATGTGTATGAAAATTATATTTTCGACATTCAGGGTCCCATGTATTCAAGTCATTAAGAACGAGATAAACCCAATTCCACTAGGTAAATTTTCCAACAATCCCCTCTTGAAAGAGGTTTTGGTGCACGTGGAGTGCCAACCATTAGCAATCTAGTAACGGAAGTTTATTGCATCGGAATATGTAGCATGCATCTTTGAACCTTTCCTAGTCAACTACCATCGAACATATTTATTGAGCGGTGAACATGATGTCTTGAACGTCAGTGTTTAGTATATGCCAAGACAATGATAGAGACACAAATGACTGTCCAATATCTCGTTTCTTCTTATGTTTTGTCCGTTGTGACCGTGGACACGCTTGAATTCTTAAGTGCGTACAACTGAGGCGGCCTGTCCTCGCACTTAAATAGGTGACCTCCCACCAGGAGTCATTTGAAGTATCTTCATCTTAACCTCGACTCTCGAGTATTGTGTTAATACTTCGACAACTAACCTTATACCCATAATTCAGGTAGCACTTTAATGTCAATCGCGGAAAGGCTTTGGATTAGTGTTTCCATAATGAACCAATATCCGAAGTGCTCTTGCTTTTCTATAAGCGCTCAACTGGACCTTTACAACTTAGTTTTCCAATTGAACCAAATTTCTGGGATCTCCAGTCAGTATGGATGGGTTACCACCGTATCGGTCCTTATTGCTTGGGTTTTAAGCCCATTCCCCTAGACAGGCAGATCATCTGATCATTGGGTAATTCCTTAGTCAGAGGGTCAGCTATATTCTCCTTTGATTTTATGTAATCGATGTAGATAATATTGTTAGCCGATTTCCACGTGCTTAACGCAAGTGTACGTATCGCTCAAGTAATATAGTCTTGGTAAGACCGAATATCGTCCTCTGGGACTGGTTTTCAATTACCAAACATCTATCCTAAGTTATCTATTTGACTATCGATATTTTATTTTGGTTTTATCTATAAACTACTGAAGTAATTGCAGAAATTAACTAAAATACTTTATTTGAATCAGTTATGGTGGAAATAGGGTTTTCAATCTCCTCGACTATCCACTCGCTTTAATCCTTAATGCAGCAATAAATGTTCTTCTTCTATTTTAAGATAGCAGGTTAGCTAGACTGTTTTATATTCCGGTTAGGATATATAAACGCTCAACCCCAGTGCAGAAATCTTCTATATTTAAATGATAGATTTTACCACATATGAGGATTAAGAACAATAATCTATGAAGCTACACAAGTATCGGGGTACTTTCGTCCATAATTTTAGCTTATGTTTATTCAACTACAACATATCAAAATATTCCCTCTCGGTTCTTGATTCGAAATCATATACGTGATGATAACTAGTGATCAATTAATTATCAAACTATCAAACCAAATATTGAATAAATCTTAACTATATGAAGAAGAAACCAAAATACTGCATTAATTCATAAAGACGAGTTTCAAGCGAGTCGAAAGGAAAAGCCTAATTAAAAGTTTAGCTCATAGCCATAGACATGCTAAGAACCAAATTAATATCCAACATGAACTAAATTAAAATAAAGCAAAGAAAAGAAAATACTTTGCAACAAGTCTCCAATCTTGTAGCCTCCAAAAACTATGTTGTGTTGTGAAGAAATGTTGAGTCCCCCATAAAAAATCTGTCCAAAGGGCCTTTTATAAGCTCAAAAAACGTGTACCCTTTTCCTCCTCGCCCTTGGCCAATTTCCTTTCGGATCTGGATAATTTTCCACCTCGGCGCCTTAACTCCTGTAGCCTCTCAGATCTTTGGGCGTCGTGGCCCTGCATTCCTGCACCACGGCGCTGCTTCGCCTTTGTGCGGATTGCCAGCTTTCGTCAATTTTTGGCTCGGGAACTTCCTTTTCTGCCCAATTATTTCTCTTTTTCGCCACTTTACCTTTTTAAACCACTGTGACCCAAAAGAAAGAAAAATACCCTAACACGACACATATTTGAACAAAAATGGGCAAAATAATAACTAAAAATGACTCTAAAAGTACATATAAAATATGCCTAACAAACACCCTCAAACTTAATCTTTGCTCGCCCTCGAGTAAAGATCAAAACAGAATTAAAGACACATAAACTATTTTCATTCAACTCCCTCTTCCTCCTTTTTGACTTTCTTTTTTAGTCTCATACCTATCTTCTTCCCTCATTTCTTTTGAGAGAATGAGATACATTATAACAAACACCCCTAAACTTAGGCTTTTGCATATTCTTCATTCATTGGGGTGCATCAAATTTTTCAATTCTCTTTTCGTTTCTTTTTTCAACACTTTTCATCCCAAGAGTTTTCAATTATCACTTATGGCACAAACATGAAATCATAGGGTGTCAAAGAAAGATCTTATTTAGGCTCAAGTGGGCTGACTAGGGATACAATTTATTGTCAGGGATAGGCAGTGAATGGTAAGAAGGGCTAACAAAAAAAATGCCCGAGTCATCTCCCTAACATGTACATCCTAACTATTTCGCTTCAAATAACAAGCGAGCAGACACATAGACCCTATCATTAACAACACATAAATTAAGCACAAGTACCCCAAATAATTCAATTTCATGAATTCTTGGCATATCTAACTTAAGCATTAAGAATTTTGCTTCTAATTCTATTACTTTATCCCACTTACTTCACTAGGCGTTTTAAGTAACTACAACATGCATGATCATAAAAAAAATTTGACTCATATAAAACATAAACAAGACAATCAAATAGACACAAAAATACACAAAATAAACTAAGAACCCTAACACCCCCAAACTTAAATGACACATTATCCCTAATGTGTACAAGACTCAAAATAAAAAGACGGGACGACTTACAGACTTTATGGTTTAAAATGGTGGTGGTGGCGTTGGCGGGTAATGCATGGCAGACACTTTCAGATAGACTCCGCAACCCTAATTTTTGGCCATGGCTACTGCAACTCTGCAGTTTTTCGAATTTCGCCGTGCTATCTATTCAGCGCCATGGTTCCATTTTTCCTGCGGCTCCCTTTCTTTACCCTTCTACTTATAATCCATGATATGCCTGGGATTACAAGATTGTGAGTCTGTTCATGAGAAAAATTAACAAAATTTCTAAAGTGTTGGGTTGCCTCCCAACTAGCGCTCTCTTTAACGTCTTGTAGCCGGACGCAGGCTCCTCTTTACATTGGCTTGATATGGATCACAGAGCTCACATGTTCTATGTCATTTATCAAGTAAGGTTTCAATCTCTGTCCGTTCACTTTGAATGGGGCTTCCTCTCTTCCTCTTACTTCAATTGCACCATAGGGGAATACTCTTTCAACAGTGAAAGGTCCTGACCATCGAGATTTAAGCTTTCCTGGAAAGAGTCGCAACCTTGAGTTGAATAAGAGCACTTGTTGTCCTGATTGGAAGTCTTTTGGGATCAAGTTCTTATCATGCCATGCCTTGGTTCTTTCCTTGTAGATCTTTGCATTCTCATAGGCGTTGTATCTAAGTTCATCTAACTCAGTCAGCTGTAGCAGCCTCTTCTGCCGTGCTGCCTTGGCATCCATGTTCAGCTTCTTCATTGCCCAATAAGCCCTGTGTTCCAACTCTACTGGTAGATGACATGCTTTCCCAAAGACTAACCGGTATGGTGACATTCCAATTGAAGTTTTGAACGCCGTTCTATACGCCCAGAGTGCGTCATCTAATTTGATAGACCAATTCTTCCTTGAGCCATCCACTGTCTTTTCCAATATGCTTTTCACTTCCCTGTTAGAAATTTCGGCTTGCCCATTTGCCTGAGGGTGATAGGGCAATGTGGTACGGTGGTAGACTCCATAGCTGGAAAATAGCGTGTCAAGTTACTTGTTGCAAAAGTGGCTTCCTTCATCGCTGATGATGGCTCTGGGGGTACCAAACTGTTATACCCCGTGGTTCAGGCCGTGCGAAAGGAGTTAGGACTCGAAATCAGAAAATTTCGGGCCTCGGGGCGCGCCACGCGGCCGAGGCGTGGCCGCGGCGCCAAGGCGGGAATTCGGCCGCGGCCGAATCGTGCCGCGAAGTTCCGAGTCCGCAGAGTCCGCGCAGGCTGCGCGCCGAGGCGGGAAATCTGGCGGAAAAACTTAGGAAAATCTGATCTTTTCTTTTAAAAAGGCCATGGGAGGGTGACAAGTGTCCCCCCCATCTGATTTTGCATGCAGTATATTGACCAAGTCTTGAAGACTTGGTCATCTTTCATCTCTCTCTTAGACAAAAGCTCTTCCTTCTCTCTTAAAATTTCAAGCTCCTCATTCTCTCTAAAATTCCAAGAGATATTCTAGCCTTAGGAAAAATCTGAAAAGAAAAGGCAAGAAGAAAGCTTGTGGCTAGCTTGTGAAGGTTGTTGTGGTGGTGTTCTTGGAAAGGAAGCTAGCAAGTTGTTGGAAAAATTTGGCTAAAGCTCTAAGGTAATGATTCTTCCTTTATAATTAGTTTTTAGTGTTGCATGTTAAGAAGAAAGAACTTGTGGTAGTAAATAATGCTCTTAGAGTCATTGCATGCAAGAAATGTGGTTTGGGTATGAAGGATTTGACTAAAGAGGTTATGTGAGCATGTTGTAGCCTAAAAAATTACCTTAAAACTTGTTAAGATTAATTGTTATAACTTATGGGGCAGAATTTTACACACCCAAGTTTAGGTGTGTAATCCCCTTTGTGTTGGTTTGGATGTTGGGCCTTAAATGTGGCGTTTGAGTGTTAAAAATCGGCCTTTGAAAAGGTGGCAAAGTGAGTAGAAACAAAGGAAATGCGCCCAATTTTCCATAGAATTAGTAACCTTGAACTTGGAAATATTCTACTTTGAAACTAGAAGTTAATAAACGATATGGTCATTATAGGTTGACGATTACGTGCGATAGTTGGAATTAACAAGTGGATTGACCAAGAGGTATGTAGAGCTTTCCTATCTCTTGAGCATGAGTAGTTGTATCTATGTAGTACTAAGATATCGCACAAGATTTGATAATCTTCACTTATTTTGAAGTATATGATACTTGTTTCGTTTTAAAGGTATAAGTCCTCGACATAGGGAAATGTGTTTGACTAACGTAAAAGTTAATATAACGGCTTTATGGGAAGTTGATTATATTAGTTTGGGAAAAGGTAAATAAAGAAGGGTTTACTTTACATAAAATAAGCAAGGGAAAATGAGTTGAATTTGTGGAAGGTAAATTGTTTTAAGGCATAAATGGCCTAAGGTTTTAAAGGAAATGAAGTCACTTGATTTAGAAGCTTGGGATATTTTCTAAATGGAAAATTGTGACTTGTTTTGAAAGTGGTTGTGACATGATACTATGGATATTAGTATCTTGGAAGTTTTATGTAAAAGAGTCATTTCGAAAAGGTTTACTGTGATGTGATACTTGGGTTAAATTCTGATTTCTCTTAAAAAGACATGTAGTGCCTTAATGAGCTAAAATGAGAGGATTTATATTAATAATGTTCATAAGTTAGAAGATTTCTTATCTTGTTTATGTTATGATAAGCGTGAATGTTATGCATGATACTAAATTGCTGTCCGATTTATGTATTATCATTGTTATTATCGTATTCCATGGATTTGCTACCCATGACGCGAAAGGCGCGCGCTTGTACTCATGCGGGCCCATCGGGTCCACGCGGTGAAATAGTCCCACGCGTCCACAGATCCATGCGGTGAAATAGTCCCACGCGAGACGGATGGCCTTATGCGGATCCACAGATCCACGCGGTGAAACAATCCCGTGAGTAGGATTGCTTAATGATACTACGGCAGAGATCCTGCTTTGATCACGATCCTCCTATTTTTATGCAAAGATTATACTTATACTTGTTACTCTCATTGTTAGTAAGACACAGGCAACCTAATTTGATTTTTATCTATAACTTCGTGTATTTTGGACTTATGATATTACTACGTATTTTCCGCTTTACATACTGCACGTACAGATCGACCCTTCTGGGCCGCGTTCACGCCGCAGTAAGGAAAGGTGGTAGATCCTCATTCCTAGGATCTTTTACTCAGTGTCGTGAGCTCCATTTCTTCTGAGGCTCGACTTTTGGTATGGTTCTCCTCGTGTTGTTGATGTTTTGTACATTCGGGCACGACGGCCCCTGTCCCGTCATAGTGTTACTCCTTCTGTAGAGGCCCGTAGTCTTGTCATTACTTGGTTTGTTTAAGGATGTAAATGCTCGGTTTTATGTACTTTTGGAGTAGCCATTTTGGGCTAGACTATTTTTTTATCATTACGGTTGTTCATCGTGAGTTTATATTCCATTGGTTTTCTCGATGTTGTGTCACGCGGTGCCCGTTAAGGCACCGGCCACGAATCCGGTCGGTCGTGACAAAAGTGGTATCGAGCGCTTAATCCTCGGAAAGCGGTCTACAGCCGTATCTAGTAGAGTCTTGATTATCGGTGTTTGTGCACCACATCTATAATCGTGAGGTTGCAGGATATTTAGGATTGGTTTCCATTCTTTCACTCTAAGATCGTGCATAGAGCCGTGTTATAGGTTGAATTTCCTCCGACGTATTTTTCCTCAGACGCTTATGCCTCCACGCAGTGCAACCGCGCCCGTATGGCAAGGCGAGAGGAACTACTAGTAGGGCACCGAGGTTACCAGGCACGTGCCCGTCCCTACCAGATGAGGTGTTTGGACGGCGAAGTTCTACAACGCCGCCAACCCCAAAGAAGTCGAGGCGCAGCAGCGCCATCGAGATCATGTACCTGAGCCTCCACCCAGCCACGAGGCAGAGGATATGGGCTACAAGGAGATGGCCCGCCATCGCCGTGATCGTGGGCAGACATGGCGATAGCCGAGATGCAGCCCGCTATACCCGTAGTTCAAGACAGAGCCGCTAGCTGAGATCGAGGACTTTTGAGCCGCAGCCACCGTAGTTTTATTGGTCGAGGCTCGAGGATGATCCTCGTGAGTTTATCCGACGCATGACGGATCACGAGGTGATCGGGGCCGAGACCGAGTCGGTGGTACTAGGTTCGACGGCCGCGGCAATCGTAGTTGATCGTATGATTCATGGAACTGCCCCGGGAGCATGCGCTCAGTGTTTGGGACGAGTTCTCGAGGCGCATTGGCCATTTCTTGCCTCCGCAGATGAGGGGCTCAGCCGATAGATTTTTGACATCGAGGCAGAGTGGGCGGACGGTCCGAGTACAACGTGGAGTTTGACTCATCGTTTCTCGGTATGTGCCCGCTTTGGTAGCGCATACGGAGGACGGTGCACCGCTATGTCACAAGACTCGATGATCACTTGGCCGAGAGTTGCACGGAGTGGCTCTTCACCGAATGGACATTGCCCGCACGCAGCATACGCACTGCGGTGTGAACGCAGGGCCGACGGATCGCAGTGCATCGCCAGAAGAGGCCAGACAGCAGGTCCTCTGGTAGTTTTGAGTAGACAACCCCGCCAGACACAGATTTGCACCACACCGGCCCAGAGCGCCTCCACCATCTTCGGACGCATGAGTATTCAAGAGCAGACAGGTTCCGTGGCTTCGGTTCCGCAGGACCAGAGTTCCGGTCAGATAAGGCCACCTATACCTCGGTGTGGTCGATGTGGCGATTGCCATTATGGGGGTTGCCGTGTTACTCCAGGAGCTTGTTATTCTTGCGGCCAGCAGGGCCATTTGAGGAGAGATTGTCCGACCAGAGGCGGCGGGAATATGATGGCTCACCGGCGGTCGCTGGTCGGATCTTCGTCTTGGTGGAAATGCGCCCGAGTGGTGTTCACGGGCCAGCAGGCCGCGCCAGGGGTCGTGGCAGGGTTCGAGCCCACGGTCCTCGAACCGCATCTATGCTATGTCCAGTCGTCAGGACCAGGAGGCGTCACCCGATGTCGTCACAGGTACATTATTGATTTCTTGCTGTGATGTATATGCTTTGATAGATCCAGGCTCTACCTTGTCCTATATATCTCCTCATATTGCTGGTAGAATAGGGATAGAGCCCGAGTCCACAAAATCTTTTGAGGTGGCTACGCCGGTAGGTGCTTCGGTGGTAGCTGAGCGGGTATATAAGGCTTGCCCAGTGACTATAGATAGTCGTCAGACTCTAGCTGACTTGATAGAGTTGGATATGACAGACTTTGATGTGATTATGGGTATGGATTGGCTAGCGTCTTGCTATGCCAATGTGGGTATGAGAGAGACTAGTACGGTTCCAGCTTTCGCGAGCCTGATCGAGTGGAAAGGGAATACCGCATCGCCGGCGGTAGGTTTATTTCTTACCTCAAGACTAGGAAGATGGTGCGGAAAGGGTATATTTACCATTTGGTTCGGTGTTTGATATCGAGAATGAGATACCTGACCTTCATCGGTTCCGTTGTTAGCGAAGTTTCACGTATTCCCGCACGAAGCTTCCGCATCCTCCCGAGAGAGAGATTGAGTTTTGCATTGATTTGGCGCCGATACTGACCGATATCTATTCCGCCATACGTAATGGCACCGCCGAGTTAAAAGAGTCAAGGACCAATCGAAAGATTTCGGAGAAGGGCTTTATCATGCCTAGTGTTTCTCCCTGGGGAGCGCCAGTGTTGTTTGTAAAGAAGAAGGATGGAACGCTGCGTATGTGTTGATTACGGAAGTGAATAAGGTAACTATCAAGAATGTATATCCTCCCGTGATTGATGATTTGTTTGACCAGTTGCAGGGTGCGAGATGTTTTTCCAAGATAGACCTGCGTTCTGGTTATCATCAGGTGCGAGTTAGAGAGGCAGATATCCCGAAGACTGCATTCAGGACCCGATATGGGCACTATGAGTTTAGGGTGATGTCTTTCGGGTTGACCAACGCCCCAGCAGTGTTCATGGATTTGATGAACCGGGTGTTCAGGCCATTCTTGGATATGTTCGTTATAGTATTCATTGATGATATCCTGGTTTATTCGCGCACGAGCGAGAACACGCGGATCATTCGGCGATGGTATCGAGTCCTCCGAGACCGGTTGTATGCCAAGTTCTCGAACGCGAGTTTTGGTTGGCCTCGGTGGCTTTCTTAGGGCATGTTATCGGGCCGATGGTATTCGGGTTGATACATCAAAGATTGAGGCGATCAACACTTGCCTGCACCACTACACCGACGGTGCGCAGCTTTGGGCCTTGCAGTTATTATCGAGGTTTGTGGAAGTTTGTTTCCATGTCGGCGCCTTTGACTAGCCGACTCGGAGCGGTATATTTCATGGCGAATGCTTGTGATGAGAGTTTCCAGTTACTAAAGGAGAAATTGACGACCGCCCCAGTCCTTACTCTTCCAGAGGGCTTAGATGGATATGTGGTTTATTGCGATGCGTCAGGTGTCGGGCTTGGGTGCGTGCTGATGCAGCACGACAGAGTTATAGCTTACGCATCTCGACAGCTTAGGAAGCACGAGAAAAACTATCCCACACATGATTTGGAGTTGGCAGCAGTGATTCATGCCTTAAAGATCTGGAGACATTATTTGTATGGGGTTCATGTGGATATTTACACAGACCACAAGAGCCTCCAGTATATCTTCAGCCAGAGGGAGCTGAACTTGCGACAGAGACGGTGGTTGGAGCTGCTTAAGGATTATGATGTTGATATTCTATACCACCCAGGGAAGGCCAATGTAGTTGCAGATGCCCTTAGTCGCAGATCGATGGGTAGTCTATCCGATGTACAGCCGGGGAAAAAGGATATGGTCCGAGAGATTCGTCAGCTAGCGAGCCTTGGGGTTCGTTTGTTTGATTCTGATAGTGATGGAGTTCGGGTTCGAGAGGTTGCCAAGTCTTTCATCGTCGAGGAGGTGAAGAGGCGACAATATGAGAATCCGATTATGGTGCGGTATCGAGATGCCGCTCTTCAGAGAGAGAAGAGTCTATTTGAGGTAGCGCCTGATGGGGTGCTAAGGTTTGAGGGCCGATTGTGTGTTCCCGATGTGACAGGACTTCGTCAGCAGATTTTGGGGGAGGCACACAGTGCTCGTTATTCTATTCACCCGGGGTCGACTAAGATGTACTATGACCTCAGGTGTGTGTATTGGTGGGATGGCCTGAAGAGGGACGTGGCAGGTTTTGTTGCACAGTGTCCTAATTGTCAGCAGGTCAAGGTTGAGCACCAAAAGCCCGGTGGGCTATTACAGGCTATTGATATTCCGACTTGGAAGTGGGAGGTGATAAATATGGATTTTATTACAGGGCTACCTACCACTCAGAGGAAGCATGATTCCATTTGGGTGATCGTCGACAGGCTAACGAAATCAGCCCATTTTCTTCCGGTCAGGACGACGTTCTCAGCTGAGGACTATGCCAGATTATATATTAGAGAGATTGTGAGACTGCACGGAGTCCCGGTGTCGATTATATCAGATAGAGGAGCCCGCTTCTCGCTAACTCGAGGTCTTTTCGAAGGGATTAGGGACACAAGTGAGTCTCGATCGCATTTCACCCTCGGGATCGACGGACAGGCCGAGCGCACTATCCGCACTCGAGGATATCGCGGGCTTGTGTTATTGATTTCGTGGGTACTGGAGGATCATTTACCTCTTGTGGAGTTTGCTTATAACAACAGCTACCATTCTAGTATTCAGATGACGCCTTATGAGGCCTTATACGGGAGGAAGTGCAGGTCACCGATAGGCTGGTTCGAGGTAGGAGAAGTTTAGTTAGTCGGGCCAGACTTGGTTCAGCAGGCAGTGGATAAGGTGAAGCTTATCCAGGAGCGGTTATCGCAGCCCGTAGCCCAGGTCGATGCAGATCGCGCCGACACTGGAGTTTGAGGTACATGATTGGGTTTTCCTGAAGGTGTCACCCATGAAGGGCGTGATGAGATTTGGGAAGAATGGAAAACTTAGCCCAAGGTACATTGGGCCTTACCAAATTGTCTGGAGGGTAGGCAAGGTTGCCTATGAGTTGGATCTGCCGTCTGATCTAGAGGCAGTACATCCAGTGTTTCATGTGTCTATGTTGCGGAAATGTATTGGAGACCCATCTAGAGTACATCCGATTCATGAGGTTCAGGTAACAGAGGAGTTATCGTATGAGGAGAGTCCCATAGCGATACTCGATCGTCAGGTTAGGCGATTACGGACAAAGGATGTGGCTTCCGTCAAGGTCTTATGGCGGAACGAGAACAGAGAGGAGATGACGTGGGAAGCAGAGGATGACATGATGAAGAAATATCCTCACTTATTCCCTATACCTCCAGGTAACCCACGTTCCTAAATTGTTGGTCTTTAAATTTAGTAATTATGCTTGAGTTTTGTCGTGTGGAGCGCCTTTATTTGAAAAAAGAATAGTTAAGAGATTCTATGTCGATATTGTGATTTGAGTAAGCCTAGAAGGAACATTCGGGACGAATGTTTCTAAGGGGGGGAGAATGTTATACCAGTGGTTCAGCCGTGCATGGGGCCGGCGAAGGAGTTAGGACTCAAATCGAAAATTTCGGTCGTGGCCTCAGTGCCATGGCGGAAGTTCCGGAGTCCGCAGAGTTGGCGCCATGGCTGGCGCCGTAAATCGGAAAAACTTAGGAAAATCTGATCTTTCTTTTAAAAGGCCATGGGAGGGTGACAGTGTCCCCATCCGATTTTGCATGCATTATATTGACCAAGTCTTGAAGACTTGGTCATCTTTCATCTCTCTCTTAGACAAAAGCTCTTCCTTCTCTCTTAAAATATCAAGCTCCTCATTCTCTCTAAAATTCCAAGAGATATTCTAGCCTTAGGAAAAATCTGAAAAGAAAAGGCAAGAAGGAAGCTTGTGGCTAGCTTGTGAAGGTTGTTGTGGTGGTGTTCTTGGAAAGGAAGCTAGCAAGTTGTTGGAAAAATTTGGCTAAAGCTCTAAGGTAATGATTCTTCCTTTATAATTAGTTTTTAGTGTTGCATGTTAAGAAGAAAGAACTTGTGGTAGTAAATAATGCTTTTAGAGTCATTGCATGCAAGAAATGTGGTTTGGGTATGAAGGATTTGGCTAAAGAGGTTATGTGAGCATGTTGTAGCCTAAAAAATTACCTTAAAACTTGTTAAGATTAATTGTTATAACTTATGGGGCAGAATTTTACACACCCAAGTTTAGGTGTGTAATCCCCTTTGTGTTGGTTTGGATGTTGGGCCTTAAATGTGGCGTTTGAGTGTTAAAAATCGGCCTTTGAAAAGGTGGCAAAGTGAGTAGAAACAAAGGAAATGCTGCCCAATTTTCCATAGGAATTAGTAACCTTGAACTTGGAAATATTCTACTTTGAAACTAGAAGTTAATAAACGATATGGTCATTATAGGTTGACGATTACGCGCGATAGTTGGAATTAACAAGTGGATTGACCAAGAGGTATGTAGAGCTTTCCTATCTCTCGAGCATGAGTAGTTGTATCTATGTAGTACGGATAATGACAAGATTTGATAATCTTCACTTATTTTGAAGTATATGATACTTGTTTCATTTTAAAGGTATAAGTCCCTCGACATAGGAAATGTGTTTGACTAACGTAAAAGTTAATATAACGGCTTTATGGGAAGTTGGTTATATTAGTTTGGGAAAAGGTAAATAAAGAAGGGTTTACTTTACATAAAATAAGCAAGGGAAAATGAGTTGAATTTGTGGAAGGTAAATTGTTTTAAGGCATAAATGGCCTAAGGTTTTAAAGGAAATGAAGTCACTTGATTTAGAAGCTTGGGATATTTTCTAAATGGAAAATTGTGACTTGTTTTGAAAGTGGTTGTGACATGATACTATGGATATTAGTATCTTGAAGTTTTATATAAAATGAGTCATTTCAAAAAAGTTTACTGTATGTGATACTTGGGTTAAATTCTGATTTCTCTTAAAAGACATGTAGTGCCTTAATGAGCTAAAATGAGAGGATTTATATTAATAATGTTCATAAGTTAGAAGATTTCTTATCTTGTTTATGTTAGGATAAACCGTAGCGCTTATGTTATGTATACTAGCCAGGTTGATTTATGTATTATCATTGTTATTATCACAGTATTCCATGAATTTGCTACCCATGACGCGAGCGGCTCTTGTACTCATGCGGGCCCATTGGGTCCACGCGGTGAAATAGTCCCACGCGGTGAAATAGTCCCACGCGGTCCACGGGATCCATGCGGTGAAATAGTCCCACGCGGTGAAATAGTCCCACGCGGGTGAAATAGTCCCACGCGAGGCGGATGGCCTTATGCGGATCCACAGGATCCACGCGTGAAACAATCCCGGAGTAGGATTGCTTAATGATACTACGGGCGAGATCCTGCTTTGATCATGAGCCTCCTATTTTTACGCAGATTATACTTATACTTGTTACTCTATCATAGTAAGGCACAAAGCAACCTAATTTGATTTTTATCTATAACTTCAAGTATTTTGGACTTATGATATTACTACAGATTTTCCGCTTTACATACTGCACGTTGTGTCGACCCCTTCCTGGGATGCGTTCATGCCGCAGGTAAGGGAAAACAGGTGGTAGATCCTCATTCCTAGGATCTTTTACTCAGGTGTCAGGAGCTCCATTTCTTCGGAGGCTCGACTTTTGGTATGGTTCTCCCTGGTGTTGTTGATGTTTTGTACATTCAGGTGCATGACGGGGCCCTGTCCCGTCATAGTGTTACTCCTTCTTAGAGGCCTGTAGTCTTGTCATAACTTGGTTTGTTTAAGGATGTAACTGTTCGGTTTTATGTACTTTTGGATTATCCATTTTGGGCTAGACTATTTTTTTATCATTATGGTTGTTCATTGTGAGTTTATATTCCGCTGGTTTTCTCTGATGTTGTGTCACAAGGGTGCCCGGGTTAAGGCACTGCTTATGGATCCGGGGTCGGGTCGTGACACAAACCTTGTGAATATGTTCTTCTGGAGGAATTTTTGGACAGTCCTACTGTCATTCTCTTTGGTAGCCACTGCTTCTACCCATTTGGACACATAATCCACTGCAAGAAGGATGTATTGATTCCCAAAGGACGACGGGAATGGGCCCATGAAGTCGATCCCCCAAACATCAAATAGCTCCACTTCCAAGATCCCATTCAATGGCATTTCATTTCTCCTTGATATGTTCCCAGTTCATTGACAACGATCACAGCCCTTCACAAAGGTGTTGGCATCTTTGAATAGGGATGGCCAGTAAAACCCACTATGTAGTACTTTGGCGGCTGTTCGTGATGCTCCAAAATGCCCACCACATTATAAGGTGTGACAATAGGTTAGAATCTGGTGCATCTCATCTTCTGGTATACAACGCCTAATGACTTGGTCGGCGCAGTGCTTGTAGAGAATCGACTCCTCCCAGTAGTAGTGTTTTACTTCTGAATAGAACTTTTTCACCTGCTGTCTTGTCAATCCTGGGGGTACTACCTTGGCTGCAAGAAAATTTACAAAATCAGCGTACCAGGGTAAATTAAAACCAATGCTTACATGAAACAATTGCTTATCTGGGAAGTGATCATTTATCTGCACATCCTTGGTGTTCTGGCTCTCCTTGTTTTCAAGACTTGATAGGTGGTCAGCAACCAAGTTCTCTGTTCCCTTTTTATCACGGATTTCCATGTCACACTCTTGTAACAACAACACCCATCGGATAAGACGAGGTTTTGCATCATTCTTTGTCATCAAGTACTTTATGGCAGAGTGGTCGGTGTACATTATCACCTTATTCCCAATTAGATATGGCCTGAACTTCTCACATGCGTATAC
The DNA here is from genome assembly GCA_029844215.1 of Przewalskia tangutica. Taxonomy (NCBI): domain Eukaryota; kingdom Viridiplantae; phylum Streptophyta; class Magnoliopsida; order Solanales; family Solanaceae; genus Przewalskia; species Przewalskia tangutica. Next base: position 19,548,573 of record CM056719.1, read on the forward strand.
TATCTCTAGCAGCTCTTTCTCTGTTGTGGCATAATTCAATTGTGCATCATTAAGAGTTTTGCTAGCGTAGTAAACGGATCTGAATACCTTATCAACTCTCTGCCCAAGAACTACTCCCACTGCATAATCACTTGCATCACACATTAGTTCACATGGGAGCTTCCAATTCGGCGCAATGACTATAGGTGCTGAAATTAGCCTCTCATTGAGTGTCTGGAACGAAGTCATGCATTCCTCATTGAATTCAAAAGTGACTCCGTTCATCAGCAAGGTGGAAAGGGGTTTCCAAATTTTTGAGAAGTCTTTGATGAATCTTCTATAGAAACCAGCATGCTCAAGAAAACTTCTAACCCCTTTTACTGACACTGGGGGTGGAAGATTTTCAATCACTGAAATCTTTGCTCTGTCCACCTCAATGCCTTGGATGAATATTTTGTGGCCAAGGACAATACCCTCATTTACCATAAAATGACACTTCTCCCAGTTCAGCACAAGGTTGGACTCTTCGCACCATTGTAACACTGCTTCCAAATTCTTCAAACACTCATAAAAAGAAGACCCAAAGACAGAAAAGTCATCCATGAAAATCTCTATGGTACTCTCCACCATGTCAGAGAAGATTGCCATCATGCACCGCTGAAAGGTAGCAGGTGCATTGCAGAGCCCGAATGACATTCTTCTGAAAGCGAACGTACCAAAGGGGCAGGTGAATGTCGTCTTTTCCTGATCTTCTGGTGATATGGAAATCTGGTGATACCCTGAGTAACCATCTAGGAAGCAATAATAGTTGTGTCCTGCGAGCCTGTCCATCATCTGATCTAGAAAGGGCAATGTGAAATGGTCTTTTCTGGTTGCATTGTTCAACTTGCGGTAGTCAATGCAAATCCTCCATCATGTAACTGTTCTAGATGGAATGAGCTCTTTCTTTTCATTGGTCACCACAGTCATACCACCCTTCTTGGGCACCATTTGTACAGGACTCACCCATGCACTGTCAGAAATAGGATAAATCACCCCAGCATCAAGCCATTTCATGATTTCTTTCCTCACCACCTCCTTCGTGTTTGGATTCAGTCTCCTCTGTGCCTCAATGGAGGATCTGCTCTCATCTTCTAGACGGATCTTATGCATCACTGTTGAAGGACTTATCCCTCTTATATCTTCCAATGTCCACCCAATAGCACGCTTGTGGGCCCGCAACACTCTCAATAATTTTCCAATCTCTACTTTAGATAGTTGAGCAGAAACAATTATCGACAATGTATTATTTTCACCTAAATACTGGTAGTGCAAGTGACATGTAGCGTCTTCAACTCTAACTCTGGAGCTTTTTCGATGGATGGTATTGATCTTTCTGGCATCTTCCCTAGCCCTTCATATTTCTTCTTATAATATGACTCATAAGAATCCATCTAATCCACATACTCCATTAACTCTGCATCATCACTTATGTCCTGGTCACATTGTGTTATCACCCACTCAAAAGCATCCACATTCCTGAGATTGTTCTTTGAAACTGTCGTTTCCATCACATAAATAGCATAACAATTTTCGCTTTCTCTTGGAAAGGTTGCTGCCCGGAATACATTGAAAATCACCTCTTCTTCCTGAACACGAAGTCTCAGCTCACCTTTTTGAACATCAATGAGTGTCTGTCTTGTGGCTAGGAATGGCCTGCCAAGGATAATGGGAATCAGTTCATCTTCTTCCATGTCTAAGATGATGAAATCAGCAGGAAAGATAAACTTGTCCACCTTAACTAACACATCCTCGATGATTCCTCTAGGATGGACGATGGAGCGATCAGCTAGCTGTAAGGTGATGGTTGTAGGTCGTGCTTCCCCCGCTCCAAGTTTGCAAAACATCAAATAGGGCATCAGATTTATATCTACCCCCAAATCACACAAGGCCTTCTGACATTCAAACTTCCCTATAGTGCAAGGGATGGTGAAGCTCCACGGATCTTTCAACTTCTAAGGTAACTTCCTCTGTAGGATGGCACTGCATTCTTCAGTCAACACAACTGTTTCATACTCCTCCCACCTCCCTTTTTACTGAGGATCTCCTTCATGAACTTTACATAACTCGGCATCTGCTCTATAGCCTCAGCAAATGGAATGTTGATTTGCAGTTGTTTGAAGATTTCCAGAAATTTAGAAAACTGTTTGTCAAGAGAACTTGTCTTTAGCTTCTGGGGATATGGTATCTTTACCTGGGGTGCGTCAACAACTGCTAGCAATGTTCTTTGTTTCGCACGAAGGTCTCCAGCAACCACTACGTCGTCTGATATATCGGCGCCGCGACCCTGTTCAGTGGAGCCGCGGCGCTGGAAATCCTGAGATCCTTCTGAGTCCTCCTTCTCCGAACACGGTGGTGGTGAGCTAGCTTCCACTAGTTCGCCATTTCTTAGATCAATCGCCGACACTGCTCTTTCGGATTCACCCCAATATTGTCAGGGTGGTTCCTTTGTATTATGTTGCTCAGCATGCTAGCGAGTTGTCCTATTTGTATCTCCAAATTTTTTAGTGACACTCTTGTCTCATCCATGAACTGAGTCTGGCGCTTAGTGAGCATGAGTATGGCTGCCTGCAACCCATTTTGATCTTTCTGTGGGACATGAGGGTTGCATTGCTGTTGATAGTTCTGTAGCCCGTGATAGTTGTGGTCCATGTTCGCTGGGTCCCTAAGATGGATCAAAACCAACAAACAAATCACTGTGCACGGTTCCACAAATAAAAGAAATTAATAAAAAGAAAATAAAAGCCAAATTAGAAATTAAGAATAGATAGTTTGATATTGAAACTACGCCAATCCCCGGCAACAGCGTCAAAAACTTGTTAGCTGATTTCCACGTGCTTAACGCAAGTGTACGTATCGCTCAAGTAATATAGTCTTGGTAAGACCGAATATCGTCCTCAGGGACTTGTTTTCAATTACCAAACATCTATCCTAAGTTATCTATTTGACTATCGATATTTTGTTTTGGTTTTATCTATAAACTACTGAAGTAATTGCAGAAATTAACTAAAATACTTTATTTGAATCAGTAATGGTGGAAATAGGGTTTCCAATCTCCTTGACTATCCACTCGCTTTAATCTTTAATGCAGCAATAAATGTTCTTCTTCTATTTTAAGATAACAGGTTAGCTAGATTGTTTTATATTCCGGTTAGGATATATAAACGCTCAACCCCAGTGCAGAAATCTTCTATATTTCTATGATAGATTTTACCACATAGGAGGATTAAGAACAACAACCTATGAAGCTACACAAGTATTGAGGTACTTTCGTCCACGATTTTAACTTATGTTTATTCAACTACAGCATATCCAAATCTCCCCTCTCGGTTCTTGATTCGAAATCATATACATGATGATAACTAGTGATCAATTAATTATCAAACAATCAAACCAAATATTGAATAAATCTTAACTATATGAAGAAGAAACCAAAATACTGCATTAATTCATAAAGACGAGTTTCAAGCGAGACGAAAGGAAAACCCTAATTAAAAGTTTAGCTCCTAGCCATAGACATGCTAAGAGCCAAATTAATATCCAACATGAACTAAATTAAAATAAAGCAAAGAAAAGAAAATACTTTGGAACAAGTCTCCAATCTTGTAGCCTCCAAAAACTATGTTGTGTTGTGAATAAAGGTTGAGCGCCAACTCTTGCCATGTAAATATTGAATCTGCTGGCAAAGAATTCAACCACACTTTTGCTCTATCCCTGAGTGAGAAGGGAAAGAGCCTCAATCTGACGGCGTCATCAGTAACGCCATTATATCTGAAGGTTGCACACAGCTCCAAGAAATTAGCTATATGCATGTGAGGATCCTCCGACGACAATCCTCCAAACTGGACCGTATTCTGCACCATACTTAGAATTGCAGGTTTGATCTCAAAATTATTTGCTCCTATTGCTGGGAGCCTAATACAAGTCTCTGCGGTTCGCTCACCCTAAAGACGTAATCTCCCAAGCTTCTCTCCGCTTGGACCTGAACTCTCTCCTCTACATCCATTGGCACTCTCCGAGGCATTTTTTGGTTAGGCTGATGATCGCCTAACCCCTCATTCATCTCGTTGTTGTTTTGTATGCCTTCCATCTCAATTAAGGCTGAAATTCGTTGGTTCCTTCTGTTCTGTTTACAAGTTTTCTCAATTTCTGGATTGAAGGAAACAAGAGTGTTTGCTCCTCTTCTCCTTCGCATAAACTGAGTTCCTGAAACAGATCAAAAACAAACAACGGATCACGGCACACTGGTTTTTCACAAAATAAAATAAAAAGTAATAAATAAAAACCAAATTAGAAATTAAGAATAGATAAAATTGATATTGAACTACGCCAATCCCCGGCAACGGCGCCAAAAACTTGATGCGCGATTTATGCACACACTTTAACGCAAGTGCACGTTGTCGAGTCAAGTAATATAGTCTTTGAAGACCGAGTTATCGTCCTCAGGGATTAGTGCTCAATTACCAACTTCTATTCTTTGTTATCTATTTGGTGACCGAATATTGATTTGTTGTTTATAACTAATAATTATGAAAACTAATTAACTATGTTTTTTACTTCAGTAATGATGGAAATAGGGCTTCCAAATCTCCTCAACTATCCGTTTATATTACTTATTAATGCAATTGATTATGGTTCATCTTCTTTTGGATATAGCAGGTTTACTAATCCGTTTTATACTCCCGTTAAGGCTATATAAACACTCAACCCCAGTACAACACCTTTCTACCTTTCGGTGATAAGGTTGACTCTAGAGGAGGATTAAGAACAAAAACCCTATTAATGCTAAACAAGTAATTGAGGTATTTTCATCCACAATTCAACCTATGTCTACCCAACTACAGAATAGTCACAACCTCCCCTTTCGGATTTCGGTTAGAAATCATATAAGTAATGATAATTAATGATCAAGTAATTACCAAGTAATCAAAACATATATTGGATAAATCTCAACAATAAGAAGAACAACCACAATCATGCATTAATTCATAAAATAAGGTTCAAGTGAATTGACATGGAAAGCCCTATATTAGAATTAGTTCCTAGCCATAGACATGACAAGAACTAATTCAATTTCCAACATAAAACTGAAAATAAAGTAAAAGAAAGAAAAAAATTTACTAAAGAATGGTCTCCAATCTTGAACTCTAAGATGTGTTGTGAATTGGCAAGAAGGGAACTCTTAATTCTGACCTAGGGTTCTCTTTTTATAGCCTCTCAACCGACATTAAGGTTTTCCTTCAGGCCTGACCCATAATTCATTCAGAAATCTAATTTTTCCCGCGTCGGCGCCGCGGCCCTACTACTGGCGTTGCGGCGCCGGAAGTTCTGCAACTCTCTGATGATTAGGCGCCACTGCAACTCGCTTGTTGCAGCGCGCGCTACTGGAACTTCGCACGCTCGATATTAGGCGTCGTGGCGCCTGGCCTTGCTGGCTGGAGGCGCCGCGGCGCTGACCTGTGTCGGTGCCTGGTTCGCCACTTTCTCGCATTTCGATCTCTGGAACCTCCGTTTTTGCCCTCTTTTCGCTTCTTTTCCGCCAAAGAGCCACTTTAACCAATTTGACTCAAAAGAAAGAAAATCTATCCTAAGACGACACGTATTTGTACAAAAAGGGACAAAAGACTCACTAAAAATGACTCAAAAAGTGTATATAAAATACACCGATCAAGTGGCAAAAAAGAGAAATAATTGGGCAGAAAAGGAAGTTCCCGAGCCAAAATTGACGAAAGCTGGCAATCCGAACAAAGACAAAGCAGCGTCGTGGCACAGGAATGCAGGGCCACGGCGCCCAAAGATCTGAGAGGCTACGGGAGTTAAGGAGCCGCGGCGCCGAGGCGGAAAATTGTCCAGATCCGAAAGGGAATTGTCCAAGGGTGAGGAGGAAAAGGGTACACGTTTTTGAGCTTATAAAAGGCCCTTTGGGAAGATTTTTTAATGGGGACTCAGAAATTTTTAGCAAAGTTCTTCCCACCATGCAAAGCAGCAAAGTTGAGAGGGGAGCTGAATAATTTCTATCAAGCCGATGGAGAATCATTATACGAAGTTTGGGAGAGATTCAAGGACTTGCAAAGGAAGTGCCCACATCACAGTATTGAGTTGTGGAATTTGGTCCACATTTTCTATAATGGGCTAAGCGGAACGACCAGAACGATCATCGATGCAGCCGCAGGTGGAACCTTTATGAGGAAAATTGCACATGAAGCTTATGATTTATTGGAGGACATGGCCACCAATAATCATGTCACAGATGATAGACAAGTGAGTGGCAGAAGAACAGTGGGAGTTCATAAGATAGATACCATCACTGCCCTGAATGCCCAAGTCGCCCTTTTAACCAAGCAGCTGCAACAAAATACAATGTCTGTAAATGCAGTGCAACTGCCCATGAGTTGTGAAATGTGTGGTGGTCCACATACATTCGATAGATGCCCTTCAGCTGATCCTAACAATATCTCGATTGAGCAAGCAGAGTGCCAAGCTGTAAGGAACTACCAGAGACCCCAGAACAACCCATACTCCAATACATACAATCCAGGGTGGAGGAATCACCTAAATTTTTCATGGAGAGGCGAGCAGGGGAAGCAGAATCAGTTTAGAGGCCAGTACCAAAATCAGCAGCCATTCACTCAGGCCTCACCTTCTCAACAATTCAATGCACCTGTTCATCCAGAAAAGCCAGACGAGCTTAGAGCAGCTTTGTTGACACTCACCAACTCCCAGACTCAGTTCATGGCAGAGACTAGATCCTCCCTCAGGAGTTTGGAAACACAGATGGGGCAACTGGCAAAGCTAGCAACCAACAGGCCACATGGTACACTGCCGAGCAATACAGAGATGAATCCTAGAGAACAATGCCAGGAAGTGCAGCTAAGGAGTGGCAAACAGTTGGAACAACGTGCACCTCAGCCGGTAGTTGAACAAAGGGTGGAAATAGAGAGAGAGAAGGTGGTTGAAGCTCGCCCAGTATTAGAGAAAGCTCCAGAGAAGGAGTATACTGAAAAGATTCCGTTCCCACAAAGATTGCAGAGGAAGGTAGTTGATAAGCAATTCTCCAAGTTTCTGGAGACATTCAGAAAGTTACATATCAACATACCCTTCATCGAGGCATTGGAACAAATGCCTTCTTACTTTAAATTTATGAAGGAGATTTTGGGAAAGAAGAAGAAGCTAGCAGAATATGAGATGGTGGCACTGACTGAGGAATGCAGTGCCATCCTGCAGAAGAAATTGCCCCATAAACTTAAGGACCCAGAGAGCTTTACATTGCCTTGCACAGTTGGCAGGGTAACATGCAATAAGGCCCTGTGTGACTTGGGGGCGAGTATAAATTTGATGCTTTTGTCAGTGTTTAAGAGGTTGGAATTAGGTGAAGCCAAACCAACCACGGTGAGCTTGCAACTAGCGGATAGAACGGTGGTGCACCCAAGGGGGAAGATTGAGGATGTGCTTGTTAAAGTAGGGAAATTCTTTTTTCCTGCAGATTTTCTCATTCTTGATATGGAGGAGGATGCAGAGATTCCCATAATATTGGGGAGACCGTTCTTGGCAACAGGGAGAACCCTGATTGATGTAGAAAATAGGGAGCTGACGCTGAGGGTAGAGAGCGAAGAAATGGTGTTCAAAGTGTTCAAACACATTATTGAACCCCCGGTCATGAGCAGGTGCATTGCTATAAGTACCATCAGAACTTCATATGAGCCAGTGCAAGACACAATAAGGGAGATAAGCCCGCCACAGCAAGTACGTGATATCGAACCTCCGCCAAAGCAGGTATGTGTTCCTGAACCTTCTCTTGAAAATAATTATAAAAAGAAAAACAGAAGAAGAAAAAGAAAAATGTTGAAAAAATGGATTGGTTGTGGGGTTAATATACCCCACACCTCTTGATCTAACGAACTTGCGTCCGGCTAAAAGACGTTAAAGACAGCGCTATTTGGGAGGCAACCCAAGGTATTTTTGATTTATTTTACTTTAATATAGTTAGTTTTTACTAAGAACAGTCTCACGAAGGTATTGTTAGTGTTGTGTTGACAGGTGCAGGCCAACATTTTGGAAGGGAAAAAACTGAAGATAAGAAAAGGGATTTCCAGAAAATCGGGTTAGCGCCGCAGCGCCCAGGAGCAGGGCCGCGACGCCAAAAGTCCAGAAAAAAAATCTGAAGTTTGAGCGCCGCGGCGCCCATTTGCAGGGCCGCGGCGCAGGAAGTCCAGAGGAGCACAGTAAATTGAGCGCCGTGGCGCCAGTTGCAGGGCCGCGGCGCCGAGACGGAAATCCAGAAATTAAAAGACGCCCCAAATCCGATTTTTCCCCAATTCCAAATCAAAACCTAAACCTTCTTCTCCACAAAACCCACGAAAATCCACACTTTACCTAAAAATCTTCCATAAACCAAACCCAAACACAAACAAAGCTCTTAAATTCCCTAAACCCTTAACCATCTCAACCAACAAACCTCATCCCATTGCCTCAAATCACCATTAGAAGCAAGAAAACCTTGAAGAACACCGTCAAAAGGTAATCTTTATATTTTTTTGAAAGCTTTACTCTAGTCAGAGGAGGTAGTAGATTGGAGGAGTGTTGTATCTGTGAAGTTGTTGGGGTGTTGAAAATTGGTTGTGAAATTTCGAGGAAGAGTATACAAGGAGGGTGTGGGTGTTGTGCAGGAGCTTCTTAAGTGAAGTTTGGGAGTGATAGGTGTTGTAGCTGCTAGTTGTTGGGTGATAGTGTTGGGTAACATTGTTGATACTAAGAAAACGCTGAAAAAAGTAATCTAAACATGTCTGGCAGAAAGAAAAGAGTCTCCACATCCACCTCAGCCCCTCAATATGATGATACTAGGTTTGTTAGCCAAAGAGCTCATGAAAGATACAAAAAACTTAGTACTAGGCCCTTAATCCCTGAAAGATGAATGGATTATCAAAGGGATTCGCTTGGGTAGGGGGATGTCTATGAGCCCATTCGGGCGATGATTGAGATGATGGGGTGGAGACGATTTGTTAACCCGGAAAAGATAGCACCAATGAACACAGCGATGGTACGAGAATTTTATGCTAACTTTCCGGAGAAGGTGGACGATAGATGCTTTGTGAGGGGAAGATATGTGCCTGTGACGGCAGAAGGGGTAAATGTGTTATTGAAAACAACAGATGTTGAAGAAAGAGGTGATGACCGAAGCTACTTCAGAACATGGTCTAGAAGCACCAACAACATCGACTGGACTATCGTCGCAGGCACAGTGAGCTACCCTGGGGCTGCATTTGATATTGCCAGAAATGGGTCAAGAGGTCTGAGCAGGTGTCAGTTCAACAAGACAACCAAGGGTTGGTTGTATTTCGTCAGTGCCCGCATGATTCCATCAACGCACTTTACCAGAGTGACAGAAGACAGAATCAAATTGATATATGGAATTATGTCGGGAAAGACGATTGATGTTGGGAATGAGATAGTGCAAAATATTGGAGAGACCAGCAGGTTGGTAACAACAGGTGGGTTGGGACATGGCTCACTTATTACATATTTATGCTCCATAAATGGGGTCCCAACCCTACCCACTGATACTTATGAGAAAAACCATCTGCCTGTGTCATATGGGATAGTGCACGCCTTCCCAGACCCAAGTCCCCCAGCAACGGCAAGAGAAGACCACCAACAGCACCAACAACAACAACAGAGGCTGCCATAGACGAAGATGAGCCTGAGATAGAGGCTCAATATGAGGCAGGAAGCAGCCATCAGCCACCCACATAATCAGAACCTCTAGTGCCTATGATGGAGCAGTTGCTCCAGAACCAGAGAAGGATGTTGCAGAATTTTGACACGGTGATACAAGGACAACAAGAAATGAGGCAGAGAATTGACGAGATGAGTTCCTTGTTCAACCAGTGGTCAATGCACTATCCACCGCCACCATTTTAAACCAAGTTTGTAAGTGTCCTGTTTCTTTTATTTTCTTTGAGTCTTGCACACATTGGGGACAATGTGTGATTTAAGTTTGGGGGGGTGTCTTATTTGTGTCTTATTGTTGTAGTATGTTTGAGTCTTTTGAATTGTTTTGTGTATTTTTGAGTCATAATTTTTTTTCTTTTTGAGTCATAATTTTCTGTCAAAGATCATGCATGTTGTAGTTACTAGAAACACCTAGTGAAGTAAGGTTGAATAATGTAATAAAATTAGAAGCAACTATCTAAACACTTAGGTTAGATATGTCAAAAACTCATGAAATATGTCTATTTGGGGTTTCTTGCTTGAATTGTGCATGGTTAAATTCTAAAACCTATGTGTATGATTGCTTGCTATTTGATGCGAAATAGTTAAGATATGCATGTTAGGGAGATGACTCAGACAATTCTTTGTTAGCCAATTCTTACCACTCTTTTCTATCCATGACATTAAAAAATATCCCTAGTCAGCCCCGTTGAGCCTAAACATGAAACCTTTTCTTTGACACCCTATATTCCCACACTTGTGCCATAAGTAAAAATGTGAAATGGTTGGAATAGAATGTGTTAAAAAAGAGACAAAAAGACTGAGCAAGTTTGATGCACCTCAATAAAAAAGTAATAAGAAATAGGCAAAAACCTAAGTTTGGGGGTGCTTGTTATTATAATACACTTCACTCTCTCAAAACAAAAGAGGGGAAAGATAGATATGAAGTGAAGAAAAGAAATCATAAGAAAAGGGAAAAATTGAAAAGCTAAAGAGCTTATGGTACACAAAAATGAGCCTAAATGCCTATTTTTACCTACCCATGCCTAAGCCTACATTACAACCCTGAAAAGTCCTGAAGATCTCTTAGATGCATATCCATGATTAGTGGAGAATAACAAGTAAACATACCATAGGAATTTTGAAATTGACGTGCATAGTTCAGTATTCTTACTTCCATTAAGCATGATTAAAATGAGTTTGCGAAATATCTAGCTTAATGTGTTTAGAATGCTAAAATTTCATGCTATATGTTCCTGCATATTATTCTGCTAACCTTCATGTTTTTCCAAGTAACACCAATGCAGCAAAGTGATCAATGTCGTTGAGTCTTTTATTTTTCTTTTTCTTTGTGTCTTTATTTCTTTCTTTTGATCTTTGCTCGAGGGCGAGCAAAGGTTAAGTTTGGTGGTATTTGATCGGTGTATTTTATACACTTTTTGAGTCCTTTTTAGTGAGTCTTTTGTCCCTTTTTGTATAAATATGTGTCGTCTTAGGATGAATTTTCTTTCTTTTGAGTCAAATTGGTTAAAGTGGCTCTTTGGCGGAAAAGGAGCGAAAAGAGGGCAAAAACGGAGGTTCCAGAGCTCGAAATGCGAGAAAGTGGCGAACCAGGCACCGACACAGGTCAGCGCCGCGACGCCTCCATCCAGCGAGGCTGCAGCCACGCCTAATATCCGAGCGTCGCGAGTTCCAGCGCGCGCACCTCTGAGACAAAGAGTTGCAGCGCCGCGACGCCTAATCATCAGAGAGTTGCAGAACTTCCGGCGCCGCGGCGCCAGTAGCAGGGCCGCGGCGCCGACGCGGGAAAAATTAGATTTCTGAACGAATTATGGGCCAGGCCTGAAGGAAAACCTTAATGTCGGTTTGGAGGCTATAAAAAGAGAACCCTATGTCAGAATTAAGAGTTCCCTTCTTGCCAATTCACAACACATCTTGGAGTTCAAGATTGGAGACCATTCTTTAGTAATTTCTTTTCTTTCTTTTACTTTATTTTCAGTTTTATGTTGGAAATTGAATTAGTTCTTGTCATGTCTATGGCTAGGAACTAATTCTAATATAGGGTTTTCCATGTCAATTCACTTGAACCTTATTTTATGAATTAATGCATGATTGTGGTTGTTCTTCTTATTGTTGAGATTTATCCAATATATGTTTTGATTGCTTGGTAATTCCTTGATCATTAATTATCATTACTTATATGATTTCTAACCGAAATCCGAAAGGGGAGGTTGTGACTATGCTGTAGTTGGGTAGACATAGGTTGAATTGTGGATGAAAATACCTCAATTACTTGTGTAGCATTAATAGGGTTTTTGTTCTTAATCCTCCTCTAGAGTCAACCTTATCACCGAATGGTAGAAAAGTGTTGTACTGGGGTTGAGTGTTTATATAGCCTTAACGGGAGCATAAAATGGATTAGTAAACCTGCTATCTCCAAAAGAAGAAGAACCATAATCAATTGCATTAATAAGTAATATAAACGGATAGTTGAGGAGATTTGGAAGCCCTATTTCCATCATTACTGAAGTAAATAACATAGTTAATTAGTTTTCATAATTATTAGTTATAAACAACAAATCAATATTCGGTCACCAAATAGATAACAAAGAATAGAAGTTGGTAATTGAGCACTAATCCCTGAGGACGATAACTCGGTCTTCAAAGACTATATTACTTGACTCGACAACGTGCACTTGCGTTAAAGTGTGTGCATAAATCGCGCATCACCACTTTACCTTTTTAAACTACTGTGACTCAAAAGAAAGAAATATACCCTAATACAACACATATTTGAACAAAAATGGGTAAAATACTAACTAAAAATTACTCTAAATGCATATAAAAAATGCCTAACAAATACCCGTGGAGATTAATTATCTAACGGTCTTATGTCTTCGACATATGTGTCGAGATTTGTCGTTGTATATGCTACTTCGTGCCCTTCCTAATGCCGACTGACTGTCGCAGTAGATCAACACCGAAGGTACGAGTTTATCCCAACAAGGGATATCCTTCAAGAAGTCATGAAGTCACTCAGCTTCTTCACCTACTTTGTCTAAATCGAAGAACTACGATTCCATGGTGGACCAGGCGAAACAAGTTTGTTTAGAGGACTTTCAGGACACAGCCCCACCACCAATTGTAAACACATACCCACTGGTGGACTTGGTGTTCCTAATATCGAATATCCAGTTTGCATCACTGTACCGCTCTAATACGACTGTATATCTCGAATAGTGCAATCCGTATGACATTGTATATTTCAGATACCAAAGTACTCGATTAAGCGTTTTCCAATGGTCATCTCCGAGATTGCGTGTATACCTCGCTAATTTATTGACGACATAAGCCATGTCAGGTCGGGTACAGTTTGTTACGTACATCAAACTGTCGATTACCTGTGCATATCGCTCCTGGAGTACGGGTGCACCATGATTCTTATCAATGGTTTGATTCATATCCATTGGTGACTTTAACGGTTGACAGTCAAACGTCTCAAACTTTCTCAGGACACTCACTATGTAATGAGATTGAGACAACACTAGTCCGTCAGATGACTTAGAAATCTTAATTCCTAAGATGACATCTGCGATACCCATGTCTTTCATGTCAAAACATTGTCTTAACATGTTTTTAGTTTCCAGGATCAAGGCTCGACTACTACCTGTGATTAACATGTCATCTACGTAGAGACAGATCATGACGAATGAGTCAGAGTCTCCTTTCACGTAGACACACTTGTCACACTCGTTAATGGAGAAACCTTTTGATAGTAGTGTACTATAAAAAATTTCATGCCATTATTTTGGAGCTTGTTTCAGCCCATACAGAGACTTGATAAGTCTACAGACTTTCTTCTCTTGTCCTGGAACTACATACCCCTCGAGTTGTTCCATGTATATCTCTTCTTCCAAATCACTATTTAGGAAGGCTGTCTTAACATCCAATTGATGGATTTCAAGGTCATGCAGTGCTGCAATGGTAATGAACACCCTTATGGAAGTCATTCTCGATACTGGGGAGTACGTGTCGAAGTAATCAAGGCCATCGGTTTGTCGGTATCCTTTGGCTACCAACCTAGACTTGTACTTATCTATAGATCCATCAGCTTTGTACTTACGTTTAAGTACCCACTTACAATCCAGTGGTTTATTTCCCGGAGGAAGATCAACCAACACCAGGTGTGATTGTGCATGATGGACTCTATCTCACTTTTCATAGCTTCTTTCCAAAACGATGCTTCTGGAGTTGACAATGCCTCTGCAATTGTCCGAGGTTCATTTTCAACCAAGTAAGCTAGAAAGTCCGGATCAAAAGATTTCTCTTTCATGACCCTTTTGCTTTGCCTAGGTTCTGTTTCAAGATCAGTTGGATTCTCATCCATATTTGTATCCATTTGGTCAGACTTGTCAGATCCCGGGGAACCATGACTCCTTTTGCGCGAGACGTCTTCATTTTCTTTCTTAGGAAAGATTGTCTCAAAGAATTCAGCATTAATTGACTCTATAATTGTACTCCCATGGATATCTGGTATATTTGACTTATGTACCATAAAGCGATAAGCACTACTGTTATTTGCGTATCCAATGAAGATGAAATCTACAGTCTTAGGTCCTATCTTGACATGTTTTGGTTTAGGTACCTCGACCTTGGCCAAACAACCCCATACCCTTAGGTATTTGTAAGAGGGTGCCTTTTCTTTCCATAGTTCATATAGAGTTTTCTCCTTTCTTCTGTGAGGGACTCTATTGAGTATCATGTTGGCAGTAAGAACTGCCTCTCCCCACATATTTTGCGCAAGACCGAAATTGATAAGCAAGACGTTCATCATTTACTTTAGTGTACGGTTCTTGCGTTCCGCCACACCATTTGACTGTGGAGAATATGGTGCAGTTGTTTGATGGATTATGCCGGACTGAGCATAGTATTCCTCAAACGGAGCTACATACTCTCTCCCTCTATCGCTATGAATCACTTTAATTCGTAGGCTTAGTTGGTTTTCAACCTCTATTTTATAGCGCTTAAAGGCATCGAACGCTTCGTCTTTAATTTTGAGTAAGTAAAGGTAGCACTGCAGTACCTTGTACTATCATTTATGAAAGTCACAAAGTACTTATTCCCCCCTCTAGTTTGAGCGAACTTTAAATCACATATGTCTGTGTGTATAAGTTCTAGAGGGGCGGTATCTCGTTCTATGGAACGGAAAGCCAATTTGGTAAAAATTGCCTCTACACATACCTCACATTTGGATTGAGGGTTTATGGCGGCAGACGACAATAACTCCAACTTTACCAATCGTTTAATTGACTGATAGTTTACGTGTCCCAGTCTATGATGCCATAGACTGGGCGACTCAATCAAGTAAGAAGATGCATTTTCATTAATGTTTAGAATTACAGACATGTCGTTCTACTTGAAGAGGCATTCACAAGCGAACCCCTTTCCAACAAACACACCATTCTTAGTAATAACAAACTTACCGGATTCGAACACAACTCGAAATTCGGCATGAACTAAAACATTAACAGAAATGAAATTCTTCCGGATGTCCGGAACATGCATGAGTTCTTCAACTTGAGGTCTTTGCCAGACGACATCTTGAGTACTACAATACCTTCCCCCAGCACATCCGAGGTAGCATTGTTTTCCATGTATAACTTCTTACCGTCAACAGTTGCATAGGTAGAGAGAGCATTTTGGTCGGAGCATATGTGACGGGTTGCACCCGTATTCAACCACCACTGTTTTGGATTTTCCACCAGATTTGCTTCTAGCACGACTGCCGAGAAGTCTTCACTGAGATCATTACGGATCTTGTCTTTAACCATGTTGACTTTGGCCTTCTTCTTTCCTTTGGCCTTCTCCTGCTGCTCGCGCTTCAATTGGAGACAGTATTTGACCATGTGGCCAGCTTTGCCACAATGGTGACAATTGCCCTTGAATTTCTCAACGGCCAGAGTATTTCCATCTTTTAGAAACTTGCGTTTCTTACTCGGGTTTCCTTTGGTCTCAACCAAGTTAGCCTTGACATCAGTTGTTTCCTTGCCTTTGAACAAGGTCTTCTTGTTGTCTTCATGGATATGAAGCTTGATGACAAGCTCTTCAAAACTCATCTCCTTGGATTTGAGTTTCAGATAACTAGTGAACTCATCCCATGACGGAGGCAATTTTTCAATAAGTGAGGGGACTAAGAATAATTCATTGGGCTTCATCCCCTCTAGGTCCAGATCATGGATGATTATCTGGAACTCATGTACTTGTGACATGACTGATTTGCCATTCACCATTTGGTACTTCATAAACTTTTCGACTATGAATTTCTTAGCCCCCACATCATGAGTGATGTACTTCTTCTGCAACAGACCCATAACTTCTTTGCGGTATTTGTAGTGCAATATACCGTGTAGAGTGGGTCACACAGATAATTCAGGATGTAGTTTCTGCACATATAGTCGTTTTGACTCCAGGGGTCAAATTTCATCATCAGGCCACCAGTAGCCTGGGTATCCTGGCTCGTCTGAACCGTGTTATCAGTTTGGACGTCCATGTCATCTACAACAGTAGGAAGATCTTCAGATAAGTATTTTGACATACCTAGTACGGTGAGATAAAACAACATCTTTTGCTGCCACCTTTTGAAGTTGGTGCCAGCAAACTTTTTGGGTCTTTCGGCTTGGAAGTTGGGAGGAATCATAGTATTTCCAATGGTACCGAAAGTGATACCAGCAGCAGTAACAGTGCGAGAAGATGTGGCATTATTGGAAGCAAAGACTTGTTCCTTTTCGTTGACCATCTTTCGTTCTTCATAATAATAATTTTGTCTTAAATTATTGTAAATTTGTGGGTGTGAACGGGAACGGAAGAAATGAAAGGATAGACTGAATAAAGCTAAGTGTAACGTTGTCGAGTCGAGTGTTATCACTCTTTACTTAAGAACAATTACCCCCGTATATAATGGCTTACAGTGGATAGGTAATATTCTCCCAAGATAAAACGACAGTACTTTCTCAAGCACAAGTCAAATGCTTGAGAACCCTTGCAGAAGAAACAAGAACAAAAGATTGCTAGAAATAGAAGAAGAGCTTTCAACAATCTCAGATTTTGGAGTTGTAGTGAGTGTATAAAATCTAATTTTGAAGCCTCTATTTATAGGTGCAAAGTTATGATTCACAAGACATGTGAATGCCTTAAATGAGGTACCTTGATCTCCTCAAAAGACACCCAGATCATGCCAAAAGTTGGCTGATCTTTGGCCCTTCAAGTTAGTCCATGAATCAGAAGATTCTGGACATTTTTTGTTTCACTGTACCGTCGGCGCCGCGGCGCCTCGAGAAGTGTCACGGCCCTAAATGGCCAGAAATGAACTTCGAGCTACTGGTCGAGAGGAACCGCAGTGCTGTCCCATCGTGGCTCGGTGCCGCAACCCTTTTCTCGAGGCACCGCGACTCTTCCCCATTTTTTTCGTATTTTGCACATTTCTTATTTTCTTATACCGTCGTGGGAGATACATTAATTTGGCCAATTAATCGTTGTGACGGAAATGACGGAATGAATGGGGATCCAATTGTTTTGCCAATGATGGATTTCGCGCCACGGAATGAATCGAGGAACTAAGCTCAAGCATCCAATCAATTGAAATAAGGGCCAACAAAAAACCAATGAAAAAGCTAGCAAAAGGGCAGGCCCAGTATTCAATCTAAAAGGTTGGCTCAGTGGGTTGGTTTGGCCAGCGGATGAGCGCACTAGCACGAAAGCTTTATCTCTTCCAACCTTCGACCAACATTTGTCTTCCATATGCCCTTGGTGCTTACACAACTTGCAATACCGTTTCGCCCAAGAAAGATAAATTGAATCATAAAAAATTTGGACCCACTTGCACGCTTCCTTGCAAGCATGAAATCGTCTGCCCTACAACAAATGAAACCTTTTGCGAACAAAAGGCACTAGGAAAACAAGTTCTTGCTAATGGTAAAAAAGGTGGGTTGAACGTGGGGGCTGTTGCCACACGAACTATCTTTTCCCTTCAGTTCAGCCCCTTTTCCATTCTTACCTCACTTAAGAACACTTTTAACATGTGTACCAATATCTCTTTCACTACGTGAAATTTAGCTAGACATTGTACGATGTATGCATGTGTATGAAAATCATATTTCCGACATGCGGGGCCCCATGTGTTCAAGTCATTAAGAACATGATAAACTCAATCCCACTAGGTAAATTTTCCAACAGAAACTACAACATTAATTCGTTTGGAATGATGGATAAGCAAAAATAGTCTCGGGATAAAATTTTAGTACCTCCTTATCTCATGTTTGGTTGGAATAAAATTCTGAGATAACTAATCCCGAGATTAGTTATCCCGGAATTATAGTGTTATTTTATCCCACATTGAAGGTGGAATAACTAATTCCGGGATAACTTGTTTCCCAATCAAACTAGCCAGTGTTAACACTAATTCAAAGGTGCTATGTTTGCACTGTCATCAGACAATAGTTCTATAGAACACAGTTAATTTTACTTATTTGCATCATTCACATAGTTTACATCTTTTGCCATCTCTGCACCATTTACTTTTAAAAAATTACTGAAAGGGTAATGGAAACTTTTCAATGTTACAATCTAGGGAATGAACTTGTACATCTTGTTTGGTGACACTATAAATTCAGGTGGTGACTATCATTGCATTTTCACAGGATTTATACAAACATCAATTCCATACATTTGTTGGATAAACTTATTTGTGTATCCCCGAAGTTAACTTTGTTTTCCTAGTAATCACCACAACCAGAAACAAACCTTGGAACACGTGAGGTGCATCAAGGACGAGGACGAAAAAGTACTGATGGAGGACGCATATATTAGGCGGAGATGACAATTTTACTTCAATAAACTATTGAACGAAAAAGAAGATAGAGACATTATACTGGGAGATCTGGAACACTCTGGTAGGTACCGGGATTTTGGGTGTTGTGAAAACATTAAGGTTGAGGAGGTTCAGGATGTTATTTGTAGGATACGCATGGGACGAGCGACCGGGCTTGATGAGATTCCAGTTAAATTTTGGAAGATCACAGATAGGGCAGGTTTGGAGTGGTTGACGGAGTTGTTTAACGTCATTTTTAAGACGGCGAGGATTCCCGAAAAATGGAGGTGGAGTGCAATGATTCTTTTGTACAAAAATAAATGTGATATCCAGAGTTGCAACTATAGGGGGTATCTAGTTGTTAAGCCACACTATGAAAGTTTGGGAAGAGTCATGGAGATAAGAGTGAGAAGAGGCGTGTCTATCTCCGAGAATCAGTTTGGATTCATGTCGGGGCGTTCGACTATAAAATACATTCATCTTATTAGGAGGTTGGTGGAGAAGTACATGGAGAGGAAGAGAGACTTACATATGGTTTTCATCGACCTCGAGAAGGCATACGACAAAGTCCATAGGGAAGTTATATGGAAATGTTTGGAGGTTAGAGGTGTACCCGTGACATACACTAGGACAATCAAGGATATGTATGTAGAGCCAAGATCAAGGTATGGACATTAGGAGGAGACTCGGAGCACTTCCAGTGATGATGGGGCTGCATCAGGGATCAACTCTTAGCCATTCCTATTTGCCTTGGTGATAATTGGACTGACGCGGCAAATCCAAGGGGAGGTGTCATGGTGTATGTTATTCGCAGATGACATAGTCCTGATTAATGAGACTCGCAGCGGAGTGAACGCTAAGCTGGAGGTTTGGAGACAGACTTTGGAGTCTAAAGGGTTCAGGCTGAGTAGGATCAAGACGGAATACTTGGAGTGCAAGTTCAGTAATAGGAGAGACCTTGAGACATACGCGGAGGTGAAGCTTGGTACTCAGGTCATTCCAAAGAAAGGGAGCTTCAAGTACCTCGGGTCTATTATCCAAGAGAATGGAGAGATTGATGACGATGCTACACATCGTATTGGTGCACGGTGGATGAAATTGAGGCTCGCATATGGAGTCTTGTGCGATAAAAAGGTGCCACAAAAACTTAAAGACAAGTTCTATAGGGTGGTGGTTACACCGACTATATTGTATGGGGCGGAGTGTTGGCCGGTCAAGACTTCGCACACCCAAAAGATGAAAGTTGCAGAGATGAAGATGCTAAGATGGATGTGTGGGCATACAAGGAGGGATAAAATTAGAAATTATGATATCCGCAACAGAGTGAGAGTGACCTCGGTGGAGGATAAGATGCGGAAAGCGAGGTTGAGATGGTTCAGACACGTGCAGAACAGAGACACAAATGCCCAGTGCGGAGATGTGAGAAGTTGACTATGGACGGGTACAAGAGGAGTATAGGTAGGCCGAATAAGTATTTGGGAGAGGTGATTAGACGGGATATGACGCAGATGCAACTCACTGAGGACATGACCTTAGATAGGGGGTTATAGAGGACACGTATTAGGGTAGTAGATAGTCCAGTGTAGTCCTACCTACGCTTACAAACTGGTAGTTGTAGTATTAGTATTGTAGGCTCGCCTAACTATCATACAAGTAGACACAATATTGCCTCATAGTCCCTTGTCGTTTGATTTATGATGCTATGTGTATTTTGTTTGTCTTATTTGCTTGCATTAGTTATTGCTTCTTTTTGCTTTCTTCTCTTTTTCAGAATTCGCTATCATGACTTACTCACTTTATTTGTCTTACTTTGTTTGGGCGTGTGCTTTGTCTTGAGCCGAGGGTCTCTCGAAAATAGCGGCTCTACCTATCAAGGTAGAAGTAATGTCTGCGTACACTCTATCCTCCCAAACTCCACATTATGGGATTTCACTAGGTATGTTATTGTTGTTGTCTAAACATTGGGCAAGGCTCCAACCAAAAGGACACTTTCATTAAACAAGAAAAGTAAATACTGCATTATTATCTAATACTTCCTCCAATCCCAAAAAAATTGACACTATTCATTTTTCGAGAGTCAAACTTCCTAATTTTGACCGTATTAGAATATAAATTTTAAAAAATAAAATTTACATATTTGAAAACTACGTAAAAAGTACTATAAGTTACCATAATTAGTAATTTAAAATTTTTTAAAAATATTTGAAAATATTACGGTAAAAAAACAACTTGTTTGACTCTCAAAAATCGATAAGTTCCAATCTTTTTGGGACGGAGAGAGTATCTGTTTACTTTTCAACGTACCTTTGTGATTATAATTTCATTAGTCTCTGGGAACCTGTGTTGCACATTTATCCAATATACATGTTACAAAGTTTGTATCGCAAATGATTTTTTTTAATGGTACACATATTTCCAAACTTTAATTTCTTTAATGAAGATTTTTCAAATATTTGTCAAGTAACACAAATTAAATCTTTTACTTTGTTTAGTGCGTTGATGTTGGACCAGATTTCTAGAAAGATAAATTGTACTAACCTTATCACCATACACCAACGTAGCTTTCTGAATAGAAAAGTGTAATTCTAATAAAAGATTACGCAGCCAACATGATTCTGACACCACATTCACCACGCCTCGATACTCGGCCTCTGCACTGAATCGTGATAATGTAGCTTGTCGTTTTGTAGACCACGAGACCAAGTTATCCCCAAGAAACATACAATAACCAGAAGTCGAGCGTCTGGTATCAGGACAACCACCCCAATCAGAATATGTATAAGACACAAGTATAGAAACGAACGTAGAATACAAATGCAAACCATAATCAAGTGTGCCCTGAATGTATCATATAATGCGTTTGAGTGTATTCATATGCTCAATCCGTGGATCCTTCATAAACAAACACACCTGTTGAACCACATAAATAATATCAGGCCTTGTGAAGGTAAGATACTGAAGTATCCTGTAAGGCTACGATAGTGGGTGAAATCCTCGAACTTAGTGCCAGATGTAGCACTCAACTTCGGGTTAGTATCAACAGGAGTAGAAGTAGATTTACAAGATGACATACCAGTTTTCAATGATCTCTTCGACATACTTCCTTTGTGATAAAAATAGACCATCTGAATGACGAGTGACAACAATCCCCAAGAATAACTCAAGGGTCCCAAGTCTTTCTTAGCAAATTCTGAACTGAGAAGTGTCATGATTGACTTGCGCATATTATCAGATGAAGCAGTCAATATAATATCATCGACATACAACAAAATGTATGTCAGAAAAGTACCACGACGATATCTAAAGAGAGAATGATCAGACCTGCTGTGAGAACAAATAATAGAAGATACATGATCTACAAACCTTTTATACCAAGCCTGTGGGGCCTGCTTAAGTCCATACAAGGACGTCTTCAACAAACAGACATAATGAGGATGATTGGGATCTCGAAAACCAAAGGGGTGATGCATATAAACTGTCTCCTTAAGATTGCCGTGTAAAAAAAGTATTTTTCACATCAAACTAATGAATGAGCCATGTTTTTGAGAGAGTCAAATTGAGAACAATATGAATAGTAGTTGATTTGACCACCAGACTAAACGTTTCACCACAATTTACACCAACCTGTTGAGTTTTACCATCACCTATAAGACGAGCCTTATGCCTTTCAAAATAACCATCAGAATTTTATTTATGAGTAACAATTCACATAGACCGAATAATATTAACACCAGAGGGACGAAACACCAACTCCTACGTCTTATTTTTAAGAGCATTATATTCGTCAGTCATATCCAATTTCCAATTCAGGTCATTTAATGCGAATATAGGGTTACGCGGGAGTGCAGATTTAAGGACATTCGAATTGAGATTAAAATGTCGATTTGGTTTAAAAATACCCCTTTGACTATGAGTAACGATCCCATAACTCGAGGAGGAATTGGATGGATTTTGGGCAATGTGTGGAAGGGGACAGACTAGCCAGCAGGCCCACGGCCTGCTAGCCCAATAACTGGAACATGAGTCTACAATGGAAGTGGAGTGGGTCGTACATACTGTTCTGGCCTAGATGGTGAAATAGGGAATGAAGCTGAGCCAACAGTGAGCGGATTCAGCGGAGTAGTGAGAATGGTATTGGGCCGCGATTCAGGCCCACCAGGCAGTCTAGTAGGAGCTGTGGCTACGGGAAGTTATGGGCCAGCAAGTAGTGGGCCTGCTGGCGGATTTTGGTCATGGGTCAAGTCGGATAAATGGTGCATAATATACTGTGAGACCCCGTCATCCAAAAAATTATACGAACTAGGCACGAAACTACATACTTTAGCAAACGAAAATTGAGTTGCATAAAAAATCACATGGCGACTAATAATGATTTTATTGGAGGGTAAATCAAAATATTTGTAACCACGATGATTATATGGGTAACCCAAAAACACACAAGGGGTAGAACAAACTTGTAGTTTGTTAATTGTAGTGAATGAAAAAAGAGGATAACATAAACACCCAAACACCCTAAGATGAGAATACAAAGGAATTCATTGGAAAAGATGTTTAAGTGGGAAATTATATGCTAGATTTTTGTTAGGAAGTATGTTAAGGAGGTGAGTGGTCATTTGTAGAGCATAGGAGGTATGAAAGCATGTGACAATAAAGTTCGGATAATATTATTAATGGTACGAATTTTTCATTCAGCATTTCCATTTTGTGAGGACGTATGAGGACAAGAGAAATGAAAAAACTATGCCATTAGCATCACAAATTACTGAAACAACCCATTATCATATTCTTTGTCATTATCATATTTAATAATTTTGTTTTTCTGTTCGAATTGGGTACGAATGAATGCTCTAAATTTTAAGAATGTGGAAAAGACTTGAGACTTTTTCGCTAACGGAAAGGTCCATAAAAAATTAGAATAATCATTTGAAAATAGAACATAATAACGATGACCCAAAGAACTTAGAACGGGAGATGTCCATAAATCTCTACGAATAATGTCAAAAGGCATCAAAGTACGAGAAGTATAGACTACAAATGGTAATCTAATATATTTCCCTAACGGACAGGAATGACAAATTGGAGAACTACGTGTACCCTTACAAGAAATAAAATTGTTTTTATGCAAGGAAGAAATAATTGACGACCCAGGATGACCCAAATGTGCATGCCACAAGGAATGAGCTAGAGCATCAAATGTCGATGACATGAATTGACTCGAAGAAGTGGGGGTGGTTGTGATTGGATAAAGATCTCTCCTACTATTGCATCTCATGAGAGGTATCCCTGTCTTGAAATCCTTCACATAAAACCCAAATGGATCAAAATTAACAGAAACTCAATTATCAGTGGTGAATTTTCTGACAGACAATAAATTTTTAATTAAGTGAGGGGCATGAAGGATATTTTCAAGACAAGAGATGGATGTGGGGGAGACAAAGTTGTATGACCGGAATCACGAATTGGAATTGAGTTATCATTACCAACAATAATGCCACGACTTTTGCTCAAATTAAAAAATAAGATGAGAGAGTACCTTGGTCGGACGTCATGTGAGAAGTGACGCCGGTGTCCATGTACTAATTCACGTCTAGAGGATTTAATCTAAGTGTATGCATGACAACCTCAATATCGGTGGGTGTCAGGATCGAATTCGGGCCCGCAACATTGAAGGCATGCGGAGGCCGAGGCCTAAGCAGACCGGCCTGCTGACCCAACCCAGAACGCTACTGGTTGTTTCCGTAAGAACCTGAGAAATTGGGCCTATGATTGGGCTGGATCGGGGCCCAATTTCTCAGGAAATAAATGGGCTGGCAGTAGGCAGGACTAGGCCACTGACCGCTGGTCCAGGCCCACTGCCAATGGGGCCTAGGACTAAGACCAGGCGGGATGGGGCCCAATACCCCGAGGCACACTGCCATCGTTGCTACTATTATGTCCAATGCTGTTGTTGCCTCTACGATTTTTGCCATTATTTTTACGAGTTTTACCCTTTTTGTCGCTACCATTGCAGTTTTGGCCTGAATTGTAAACAAAATTGTGAGAGTTATCAGACGTAGTCATCATCGCCACAAAACTTGTGCCGATAGCCGCCTTTTTTGCCAAGCCGTCTTCTTCTAACGTGAGCATCGAAGAGCTTGATAAAAAAGTGGAAGTAGATTACTTTGACGGAGTAGAGTCTCAATGTCATTATAGGCCTCAGATAGGCCTGCAACCATTTGTAGAAAAAGACTATTATTGGTAACAGGCGCTCCAACATTACAGAGTTTGTCCGCCAATTCCTTGAGCCGTTTACAATAAGCTGAAACATTCAGGAAATCTTCCATGCTGACTTGTGAAAATGCTTTCTCAAGAGTGACAACTCGGGAATGTTTGTTATCCTGGAATATATCACGCAGTCTATTCCAGGTAGCCATAGCCGTAGTGTCTGGTTCAATGATCGTCTGTAAAAGGTCGGTAGAAATAGTATAGTAAATCCACTGAAGGACGGTAACATCAAGGGTTATCTATAACTGAGGATTTTCCTTGGGGGTAGGTACATCTGTTGTGCCAGGTGTCAGAGGAATTATGTGATGGAGGACTTGATGTGAGAGTGCGTGAATTTTAACAATTTTTCCCACGTCATATATTGAACGTTTTTCATCTCAAGAACAATATGGATGTGGATCTTGATGTTGAAAATAGAAAGGGCAAGATGAAACATGGAAATTTGGGAAAAGAAAAAGAAAATATGCTCTGAATCGAGGGAGGAGACGGGCGGAATCCGAGAACAATTTTGGGAGAGGAGCGGAAGTATTTTAGTCCTAGACTTCTGATATCATGAAAGAAATAATCTCTTGATTATTCTTATTGAATGAATAGATATATATACAATTTATAATCTCCAAATATGAAAAATCTTATTCCTACTAAATTTCTAATATCTTATTTATACTTGTACAAGAATTCTAGAATTATGGTAATTATACAATATAATTTAATACTTCTATTTTTGGTTCAAGACTAGTCGAAACCGTATATATCATATATCTGGATATACACGGTATACAAGACTAGCCGAAACCGTGTATATCATAGGGATATACACAGTATATTCTATCAAAACCTAAGGAGGAGGACATTAATTTATAGTCACCTCCGCAAAGCAGTTAAACATTACCGTCTAGAGCAAACGAGAGTTTAAAAAATAAAGGAGAATGAACAATAAATAATATAATGGATAAACTGGAATATAAATATGTTAACTATGGAAAATTATATATACTCTAATTTGGAGAAAATCATGTTCAGATTTCATAAAAAATAGAAGACACAAAAGGAAAGTTACGTAAATCATGTTCAGATTTCATGAAAATGAATGAATGACAATACAAGTGACATAATATCGTTATACATTCGGCTAACATTGTGAATATTAACATATTTTTTGTATGCCTTAATAAGGACTTGTGAACATATTTAGACATGTTTTTAACATAGAAATCAATAACACGAACATTCTTTAACTATTAAGAGTAGAATAAATTATGGAGAAATATCACGGTTACGTTTCGGTACATGAAACATGTCAAAAGAAAGAAATAATTTTCCTTAACATGCCTCAAATATCCTATGATTTCTCCTTAACATACCTCGAATATCCTATGGTTTCGCGAAAATGCCACCAACCACGCCCACCAACACCAACACTACACAAAACATTTACACCCTAAATTCTCCAACTTATTCATCTATTCTAGAATTGCTTGGACAAAAGTATTCTAATACTACTTCGTGGGGTTTTAAATTTGAAGTCAAATGCCTTATTGGTTTCTGTTTCATTAGTAAAAGGGGTTGGATGGGTTGGCCTTTGTTTAGTGAATGTTGCACGACTTACTCCCTTTACCATATTAATATTAACCTCTCCCCCGAATCATTGGCCACTCCACGGGATGCCACCAATTAACTTACTACCTTTGTCATTAGGTAATTAATTGCTAAATTTACACATAACACCCCACCAAATATTGTCCCCCACAATTATTAATCAAGTGACATGTCTCCGTATAATTTATCAATCACACACATAATTAATTTCGTAATTTCAATTCACTTAAATCTTAATAACTCATAAGACCTTCATATCCTCAATGTCATAATTTTTATAATATGACACTAGTCCATAACAGCCTTTAGGGACATTTCCTGTTCAACCTCCAATTGAGGATTCCATCTAGGCTTCTAAAAGCGAGGGGTGGTCATTTGAGGACGAGGATGAGGTCCCAACGGGGACCATAGAGCATCCCATCGAAGCCATGGTTGATGGTGAAATATTTGAGCTTATGGAAGATGTCACTGAAAGGGGTCTTACTGGAGATTTGCCTGATCTCCCAACTCTAGAGGTTCGGAAACCCGCCGATGGACCCAGGGCTTCTGTTGATGATGCTACTTCTTAGTTACCTTTATTGTATTCCCCTTATGGTATCTTTAGACTTGTTTTGGAATTTCACCATGTTCTTGTAAAAATATTTACAATATTTGAATGTTGGTATTGCCCTCACTTTTAGGCCTTCATATGTATTTCAATTTTGTTGTGATTGCCCATTTTGTGTGTTTTCAATGTCGTTTTTGCAAGCCGTAATTCAATTGTCTTGGACGGGCCTATGTGACAACATTTTTATTTCCTATCACTCTAATTATTTTGGTATTTTTTGTGGATTAGAAGTAAAGCTTACCCGGTCCTTTGAAGGGGAATAGTTCAACCATAGGGACCCTTTCACCCAAGGACCCCCTCTCCTGGACTTTTCTCTATAACGATTTTAGATTCATGTGTTTAGATTCCAAGATTGTTTTTAATTTATCATTTATAGGTAAAAATCTTGTCGGGAAAAAACCTGGCCAAGGAAAAGAGTGCAACATGTATTTTGCGATTCTTGTCTGCTATTAATGGGGCAAGTCATTTCCATTCAATACCAGTCCCAGTCCTGCGGTCAAAGAGTTAGGGAAAATATAGAAAAAGATGGTCTAGTGATTCATACCTGTGATATTCAAGATTGTATAATGGTGACGAAGTCGTCTGAAAATTCCGGTAGGCCTGTGTGTGTATCACTGAGCGGAGCTAATACATTAAATCATATTCTCTTATTTCGACTGACCATTTTGATAGCTGGCTTGTAAGGTTCTCACCCTGCAACGACGTATGTAATGATGTATTTGTAACTACCATTATTGGATGTCATTAGAAATATGGACACAACTTTTGAGTGGCCATGATGAGGGCTAGGAATAGCTTTTCCAGACCCGGGTATAAGGATTCCACCCCTGTCAACATTTTGCTTGCATAATAGACGGGGAGTTATGTTTCTCCTTTCACCCTTACCGAAGCGATGATGAACGATACCACCAAAATCGTCATGTAGATGAACATGCACTCCCTTCTGTTCAATTTTTTAATTATGTGAGGGCTTGATAAATACGTCTTGAGATCCCTCAAGCTTTGGTGATGTTCCTGCATCTATCAGAACATATTGTCATTCTTCATTAAGTTAAAACAAATCATGGCATTAGTATGAAGATCCAGACACAAATCTCTCCAGGGCTGCGATTTTCTCTGTCAGCCTCTGAACCATTTTGATGTTGTTCAGTACGTCTGGCATTTATTGGATGGCCCTGACCTTATCGGGATTCATTTTAATACCGCGACTAGAAACAAGGAAACACATAAACATGCCTGACCTGACCCCGAAAGCACACTTCTCCGGGTTTAATTTCATATTGTGTTGGAGAAGGGCATCGAAAGTCTCTTACAAGGAGGACATGTGAGTTTCTACATTCTGAGAGTTGACCAACATATCATTGATGTAGACTTCCATGGACCTGCTGATATGTCCTTTTAACATCTTGTTCACTAGCCTTTGATAGGCCGCTCCTGTATTTTTAATACCAAAAGATATTACGTTATAATATAAATTATCGTGATTGGTCATGAATGAGGTCTTTTCCTGATCCTCCGGGTGCAAACTAATCTGGTTATAATTAGAGTAGGCATCCAAGAAGTTGAGAAACTCGTTCCATGTCGTAGCGTCGATTGTCTAGTCGATGTGTGGTAATAGGAATGAGTTTTTAGGATATGCTTCATTCAAATATTTGAAGTCCAAACATATCCTGAATTTATTAAGTTTTTTGGGGATCATTACCACATTGTCCAATAAATCCAAAATCTCCACTCCCTTTACCGACCCTATGTTGAGCAAATGTGTTACTTTCTCTTTTACGAACTGATCCCTAAAGGTTGTTATCGACTGCCTCCTTTGTTTTACCAGGAGATGGTTGGGATCGGAGCTCAGCCTATGGATAGCTATCTCCGAGGGGATCCCTATTAAATCAAGATGATACCAAGCAAAATAATTGGAGTTAGCTATTAAATAATTTAAAAATGTATTCCTGAGCTAGGGCAAAAGCTCCGAGTCTAGCTATACCTTTTTCAGAATATTCTTCAAAAAGCGTTACGCGTTCCAGCTTCTCTATCGTAGAGTCTGCGGGGTTCTTATATACCGGCACAATGAAACCCTTTGGGATGGCTTGATATTGGGGACCTTCTCCCGCAGTTATTTTCTACGCATGTTGTCCCTTCTCTCTTTCGGTTATATTTTGTGAATCTGGGGTCTGTGATAACTATTTGTCTATATTGCTTTCATGAGGTGTCATTATTTCCAGGACATCCCCTGCTCGAGATGTGTTATGGTTCCCCATGATCTCACCAACCCTTAAGGAGTAGGAAACTTAATGTTTCGATGAAAGGTGGAGAGGACCGCCTGCATTGACTCTATCCACGACCTTTCCAATATTTCCTTGTAAGCTATATTGTCGTATATGACATTGAAGGTTGTGTCTTGCTCCATGCCATTAACATATACTGACAACTCGATATCTCATTTTGTTAACTCACTCGACATGTTAAAACTTACCAATACCTTGGTTATCGGGATGATCAATCCATCTGCGTTCATTTCTTTCAAAACACGTAGCTGGATGATGTTTGCTGAGCTTCCTGGATCAACCAACACATGTTTAATAAAATAATTTTTAATTTGAATAGATATTACTAGAGCATCGTTATGAGGTGAGGCAAGGCCCGCACAATCATCACTAGAGAAGTAAATGTCTCTGCTTTTTATTGGCTCCTGGGTATGGCTCGTAGTTGTAATGGAGATTTTGGAATTCCTGAGCGACGTGTATGTGACTTTATTCACCATCTCTCCCCCAAAGATCATGTTAATAGTGCGAGTAGGTTGAGGTATTTTGTTAGGCCTTTGTCCGATATTTCGGCTCAAATTGAGCTTTGCTCGGTCACTAATATACTCTTTCGAGTGTCCTTCTTGAAGTAACTGGGCCACCTCGATCCTCAGATTCACTCAATCCTATGTGGTATGCCCATGCATGTTGTGGAAGTGGCACCACAACCTGGTATTCCTTTTATCCGGATTTGTTTGCATTTCTTCTAGAAATCTACCTTATTTCATCGTCTTCATTACTGCCACCAGCTCTACTACATTTATAGTAAAGTTGTGATCTGATAACTTTGGGGGTGGGGGGGAGGGTGGGCTAGTTTCTCTCGGCGCTAGTTTTTGGGGATGTGGAGGACCTTTCCGGACGAGCCCACGGTGGTTCCTGTTGCTACCCCAACTTATCCTCTGGCTAGGGAATCTGCGAGCATCATATGGTTTGAACCGTCCCTCATTGTTTATGGCATTCACGCTAAACCCTTGGTCCAATCTTTTCGCGAGATGGCTACCCTCTACCATTGGTGTTGCCACCCATTGATCCTCCTCAATACACATATTGACTGTGTATCTTAGGTTAATTTCACTTCATGTCTTGGCCAGAAATTCCCTCAGTCTTTCCTTTAACATCCTGGAGGCATTCGAATTGTTTGGATTCAAACCATTTGCAAATGCAGCGCCGAGTCTTTTAGGATAGCTGACAACAATACTATCTCCCTTTGAAACATGTACATGAACCCCCTCAACAGTTCATCTCCTCGTTGATTTATGACAAACACGTCTTGTTTATGTGTTTCCACCCTCCGGGCACCTGGGTGAGCCTTAACAAAAACATCTGCAAAAGTAACAAATTAGTCAATAGAATTTTCAAGCAAATGAGTATACCAGGAAATTGCTCCCTTTATGAGCGTCTAATTGATTTTTTTAGCATGACATATTCGATCTCATACTTTTTCATATCAATGCCCTGTGATTGCTGCTTCGAAGGTTATCACATACTCCTCGGAATCCGTGATCCCATCATACTTGGTATGTCAGGCATTTTAAATCTTTTCGGGATAGGGACAAGGGCATCGCTTTTTGGATACGGTAATACCTCGTATTTCCTAGGTCTCGCACCCTTTACCACAGGTGGTGCTCTCGGTATTTGACTCAATTAATTCGTTCATTGCCCTTTCAACCCTGAGGAGCCCCTCTATGAATGCATCCATCCATCCTTTTGCACCATCAACCTCTCATTTACTGGTTTTTCGTGACGTCGAGGTTTTCGCCGCGTTCTGGTTCGACGCTGGAGTCCCAACCCTAGAATGGTTGGCTATAGTGGCCACAACCATTTCCATACGCTGCATAATTTTGTTTTACACCTTGAGCACAACTATGATAACTTTATCCGTCAAGGAACCTCCTTTTTTGACAGATCTAGGTCCTTTAGTCTGAGATTTGACTCTGGTCTTTCTGTTGAATGTGTGTATATTTGGCCTCTCTGCTCCCTCATCAGTTCAAACACCTCATATACGCTCCTGCTAGGTTGACTTTGTGGGAACTCTCCTCTGATTCCGTTCAGATTCTTTGTTATACTACGACATCGGTACTTCCATAGGATCTACTATGCCTTGATCATTAGCTGGAACTAGAATATTCTTAAGTCTCTGTGATCCGTGGGAGCTGCCACTTGGTCCTGACATATTTACTTGAGTACGGTGGTTATGTTCGGTTTTTCCAAAGAGATCTGCTAGGAATTGAGAAAACACCACATCTGTCTATCCACAATCCACAGACGGCGCCAAACTATTTTCCGATGAAAATGGTTTCAACCAGAAAATCAATTAGTTTATATGATTTGAAGACAAGTGAGTTGTATCCGATCCGAAAAACTCCTTATCGAATCCGGATAAAGCGCTAAAAATATATATGTATGATTGATAAGTAAGATAATATAATGAACAAGCTACGATTCAAGCAAAAATAAGTGAATAGATAATGTATATCAATGTATATTTTTCCGAGAGAAATAATATTGCCTTGGAAAAATAATAATGCTAGGGTTACAAAGTGAACAAGATATATCTTTCTTTCTTCCTAAGCTTTACATATATAAGCTAAGGCTAGACTTTTTTATTCCTAAAGTAGTGATGACGTGACTCTGTTGACGTCCTAACATTCATGCGCGCCGCGACACTCTGATCGAGACTGACGGACGTGACATGAGTTGGTGGGAGTAGGGAACAACGGTAGGGATTTCCTAGATCCTTTGAGCCTTTGAATACGTTGATTGCAAATGAGAACTATTTGTTTAAGGAGGATCCGACCTCTCTAATTGATCAAAGGCCCTCTGACGCTGGGTGGATTATCGTAGAATAAGAGGAGCCGTCTTAGGAAATGACTTAACAACAAAGACAGATGCCGCCACTGCGAGGCGAGGGAGAAACTTGTCTGGTCTTGCGGTGCACTCATTCCCGTTACGAGAATGAAATGACGCCCCAACTTGACTCGAGACCAAGACTCCTTACAACTCACACCAATAGTGGCACTGAGCGGCCGAAGATTTATTGAAAATGCAGGCCCAGCCGAACCTCTCCCCCCCTAACCGCCTATCTACTCGTGTTCGTAGCTCGATCGGAGGTCTTTCTTATGATGACCTGGTCGAGAGAGTACGATACATCGGTGTAAAAGATTTCCTTTTTTCTTTGAGCTGGGCGGAGGGCGATTTGGTTCCGTGCAAGGCCCTCGCAGCAGGAAGAACCTACCTTTCGACATCGCTCGAAGGTCTAGTATCATCGATTATATTATTATAGATAGTAGCCGTCTAATCAACTAATTTCACATCAAGAAAGCTCTTACCTAGTCAGATAGGTATGGAAGAACGAATACAAAAATGGAGCGAAAAACCACTTCAATAGCCGGAGAGAGAACCTATTCAGTCCGACCTAAAGTAACTTACATTAGGCGAATAGGGCCTCTCTTCTCCCTCGACTGATCCTTAGGGTAATAAGGAGGATTTCATAGTCAGTCTCAGTTCTAATCTCTATCTTCTAGGAACAATGAAGACTCACTTCAACAAGAAAAGAATCCATAAATGAAGTTCAAAAGTGAACAAATGTAGTAGTTCAAATTTCGATTCCTCTTATTACATACCTCCTCTCTCCGGGGAAGGAACCCCTGGAATTCAGTTCAAATAGGGTTGGGAAGGTTCTGAGTCTGGGGGTTAGGTTTGATACCAAGCACCCATTGAAAAATCTCGATCGAAGCAGGAGCATATTCTATGTATGAATATGTCAACCACACCCTTGAATTAATATGCAAATCGACACATTCACTTGCTTATCGTAGAGGCTGTAAGTACACAGTGCCCCACAAGTAGGCTGCTTTTTCCGGAACGCAGTCCGAGATAACCGTAACCGTGTATATATAGAAATATATCTTCGACGCTGTCATTTCGAAATGTCCGCTTCAACCGCTCTTTCACCTCCCAAAGAGCAAAGTTGGCTTGATGAGCGCAGATGAGGAGCAAGAAAATGTCCTTTTTTTGCGGTCCATATGCGCTTTACACACAATACAAAGATATTTTTATGTCTTCACTTTTTTTGTGGGTAAAGTTAACTTACTTTAATATGACAAACAATAATATTGAGTCTTTTATGTTATAGTGGTTGAATTTCTTTGATCATACGTGCAATAAAATTACAATTCTAAGAACGAATCAAAGATTATCCCAACCTCAACTACCAGTGATCAGCAAGTGATGTTAGGTCTAATTGTAGTAAAACGTTTGTTGTCTATCACCAATATTTTTGTTGTATATATTATGCCATTTTATTAATTTATAAATTATGAAATTCATGGGGTGTTACGTCTTAGAAAACTGGTCTATGACCTATATTACTACTAAAATTTATAATTTCCATCATTGGGAATGAAGACGACAGCGGAAAAAGATCTCCTATACATTACCAGTGATTAAAAAATGATTGGATTTCACAAATAGTTTGGGACGAAAAATGATGAGAATTTGTAATCCTAGACCTTACACTGCTAAATTAAGAGGGATTTTGAAAAAAAAAAGAAACACATTCTGTTGCTTGATGGAAATAGATAACTACCCTTCAACACAAAGAAGCTATTGCTAGTAACTAAGAGACACGTTTGATATGTTGTATTACGCTAGACTGTACTGGATAAAAAAATAATATAGTGTTTGGTGGATATTTTCAGCCGGACTGGACTGTAATTATTTAGACAAATTATATTATAAGCTTCACCAAAAAGAAGCTGGCCTATGATGAAAGCAAGAGTTAGGGACTTTTTATAATTTAGACAAATACAACTGCCCTATGCAGAAACAAAGGGTTAATACATTTTTTGCTCCTTCAAGTATATGATTGAACCGCACGTACACTACCGACTGTCATTATCTCTCAATGCTTGTTTAAGAATTCCCTTTGTTGGCTGCAAAGTGTAGCTTATGCTTCTTTTTGGGACTTAATTTCTTCAACAAATGTTGGCCTTTTTCTCATATTGATTGTCTGTCTTCTTACTATACTTTTTATAATTTTATATGCACACGCCTCATGTTCGCATTATTGATATTGAGGAATCTTACAATAATGTTTAGTTGATCATGAGCTTATAAAGATTTAAACTATTTTTCTACTAGCACATGCTTTTTCTTATTGAAAATTTTATGCTACTTTGAGTTGGCTTTTAATTCTTCTGCCCATGTAGGAGGTGAAATTTTCATTAAGAGAGCTCATAATCTATTATATATACATAAAAGAATTAATCTTATATATATGAAAGTATATATATGTCCTAGAGACAATCTATATTAGGCCAAAATGTATTTTATACACATTCATATGTATATTAATAATGATTAATAGTATGACATTTGCATTTGTTGAATTATTAGTTGATTGTTTATAGTATTCTATAAATGCATCACTAGAGTTTACGTGTTTATTAATGATGTGAGAATTAATGTTATAACGTAACTCTTAAATTACCTCGACTAATGATCATCGAGATTGGGATATCGATGATATGTGATACGTCGACATGTGGTCTGCATCATATCCTTAGGGGATGTAGTATGTCTCACTTGCTACTGAAAGAAATAATCCCTTGATTATTCTTATTAATGAAAGACATATATATACAAGTTACAAGGGAGATCCTCTTCATATTCTACCTAGGAATCCCTATTCTATAAGAATACTAACTTTATAATTATGATAATATTACACTACTAATTAAGGTATAAATCTAAGTCTAATATTCACCAAATATACAACGGAAACCCAAAGGGTCCCATATACACTTTAACACACCCCCGCTGTCATAGCGGACAATTTTCGTACGCTGAGACTGTCTCTAAAATCTTCAAAAAGGACCGAGGGAAGACCCTTTGTAAAGATGTCTGCAACCTGATATCTGAAGGGACATGGCTGACGCGTACTTGTCCTTTAGCTACCTTCTATCGAACAAAGTGAATATCCATCTCTATGTGTTTAATACGTTGGTGCTGAACTGAATTACCAGAAAGGTAGATGACACTTATATTATCACAATACACCAAGGTAGCTTTCTCAATAGGACAATGAAACTCTAAAAGTAGATTTCGTAACCAACATGACTCGGAAACCACATTGGCTACCCCTCGATACTCGGCCTCTGCACTTGAACGTGAAAACGTAGATTGACGCTTGACAGACCATGAGACCAAGTTATTACCCAAACACATACAATAGCCAGACGTAGACCGTTTGGTGTTAGGACAACCACCCCAATCAGTATCTGTATATGAGACAAGTGTAGACGTCGATGAAGGGTACAAATGCAAACCATAATCAAGTGTTCCCTGAATGTACCTAAAGATGCATTTGAGCGCATTCATATGTTCAACTCCGGGATCATGCATAAACAAACACACCTACTGGACTGAATATGTAATGTATGGTCTTGTGAACGTAAGATACTGAAGGGCGCCTGCAAGACTATGATAACGGGTCAGATCCTCATACGGAGAGCCAACTGCAGCACCCAACTTGGGTTTAGTATCAACTGGAGTAGAAGTGGACTTACAAGATGACATCCCAGCCCTCTCAATGATCTCTGCTGCATACTTCCTCTGTGTTAAGAATAATACGCCTGCATGACGAGTGACTGCAATTCCCAAAAATAGCTCAAGGGTCCCAAGTCTTTCATGGCAAACTCAGAACTGAGCATTGTCATAATAGACTTTCTCAAAGCATCAGAAGAGGCAGTCAAGATAATATCATCAACATATAACAATATATAAGCCATGGAAGAACTCCGACGATATATGAACAATGAATTATCAGACCTGCTATGAGAAAAACCCATAGTCGAAACAAAATCAGCAAACCTCTTATACCAAGCCCGTGGAGACTTCTTAAGTCCATACAAGGACTTCTTCAATAGACAGACATAATTAGGATATCTAGTATCCCTGAACCCAACGACTGATGCATATACACTGTCTCCTGAAGATCACCATGTAGAAAAGAATTCTTCACATCTAGCTGATGAATGGGCCATGATTTTAAAAGAGTCAAGCTGAGCACATTGCGAATGGTAGAAGACTTGACCACCAGGCTAAATGTCTCACCACAATCCACACCAACCTGCCGAGTCTTACCATCAACTACAAGTCTAGCCTTATGCCTTGCAAGTGAACCATCATAATTTTCCTTATGAACAAAAATCCACATAGACCGAATAATATTAACACCAGATCGATGGGGTACCAACTCCCACGTTTTATTATCAATAAGAGCATTATATTCCTCGGTCATGACAATTTTCCAATTAGGGTCATTTAAGGCAGACACATGATTATGGGGTAAGGGAGATTTCAGAACATTAGAATTCAAATTGAAATGTCTTTTTGGTTTAGAAATACCCTGCTGACTGCAATTAACTGGACCAAGACTCTGGGATGGATTGGGTGAATTTTGGGAATTTTCGGGGATTTATGGAATTACCGTCGAAGACATCGCGACGCTAGGGGCGAGGACCACTGCGCCAGAAGAGCTGCAGAGCTCTCTGAAGTTTTGGCACCGTGGAGCCTCTGTGCAGGGCCGCAGCGCTGACGACATTTTTTCAGGCAAATTTGAAAAATGACGTAGAACATAGGGGGAGATATCCTCATCCAAAAAATCATAAGAACTAGGCACGGGTTTTTTTACGTTAGAAAAGGGAAATTGGGATTCATCAAAGAGAACATGACGACTAATGATGATTCGTTTAGAGGACAAATCAAAGCATTTATAACCACAGTGATTTGACGGAAAACCCAAAAACACACAAGGAGTAGAACGTGCCTGAAGTTTGTTGATTGTAGTGGATGGAAACAGTGGATAACATAAGCATCCAAATACCCTGAGATGAGAATATGACGGAGACTTATTATATAAGACTTTGAGAAGGGATGAATATGTCAAACCTTTAGAAGGAAGAATATTGAGTAGATCAGTATCCATTTGTAGTGCATGATGCCAAAATAATTGAGGAACGGAAGAATGAACCAATAAAGTGCGGACAATATTATTAATGGTACAAATTTTTCTCTCAGCTTTCCCATTTTGTGAAGATGTATGACGACAAGAAAAATGAAAATTTATCCAATTTTGAGCACAAAACTCCCTAAATTCTCCATTGTCATACTCTTTACCATTATCACATTGAATGTTTTTTATTTTTCGTTCAAATTGTGTTCTTATGAAAGCTCTAAATTTTATGAAAATGGAAAACAACTTGAGATTTTTTCGCTATTGGAAATGTCCATAAATATTTAGAATAATCATCTAAGAATAAAACATAATAACGATGACCCATAGAACTGAAAACCGGAGATGTCCACAAATCACTATGAATAATATCAAATGACATTGAAGTAGTAGAATTCGACGCTACAAATGGAAACTTAATAATTTTTCCCAAAGCAGAAGATTGAAAAAGTGGAGTACTACGTGTACCCTTACACCAAATAAACTTATGTCTATCTAAAGAAGATAAAATAGACGACCCTGGATGACCTAAACGAGCATGCCACAAGGAAGGAGCAAGAGCTGCAAAAGTGGATGGCATAACTTAACACGAGATGTTGAGACTTGGAGTGATTGGATAAAGATCACCCCTACTGTTACACCTCATGAGATGACTCCCCGTTTTGAAATCCTTCACAGAAAATCCAAACGAATCAAAATTAACAGAAACCCAATTATCAGTGGTGAATTTACGGACATACACCAAATTCTTAATCAATTTTGGGGCATGAAGGGTATGTTTCAGGACAAGGGGTGGATGAGGAGGGGACAACGTTTTATGACCATAACCCTTAATTGGAATAGAATTGTCATTACCAACAGTTATACCACGATTAGTGCTCAAATTGGAATAAGACGAGAGAGTACCTTGATCGGATGTCATGTGGGTAGTGGCGCAGGTGTCCATGTACCAATTTGGGTCCGGTTGAGTCAAGTCAAGCGTATGCAACGCTGCTTCAATGTCGGTCTGGTGGGCCCCACTGCGTGGTGGGCCTGCTGGGGGCGAGGCCCAAGTATACTGGACTGCTGGGGCTGCCCATAAGCTAGTCTGAACTGGGAAGAAGATGGGTCGCGACTGAGGCATTGTGGCGCTGTAAGTGTCACGACCCGACCCCGAGCCCGCGACTGGTGCCCTACCTGGGCACTCCTATAGGTATACATCAGAGACAACCAACGAAAGCTAAATAATCTCATAGACATGCGTCAACAGGAAGTAAGAAACAGGCTAGCCATGTGGCCGCCTATATACATATATACATGATCCAAAAGATCTACATCTTTTTTTTTACAAGTCCAACCCACAACATGACTACAGACCTCTAAGAGTTTTAAACAGTACTAAGACGGGACAGGGCCCCGCCGTACCCCTGAATATACATACACTAAAATATAAGGCTTGTACCTATATATCAAACTCCGGAATAAATGGAGCTATCACAAAAGCTGAGTGGAGATCCTAAGCTCTCGGATCACCAATCTGAGTACCTATCCCTGCGGCATGAACGCAGCCCCCCGAGGAAAGGGGGTCAGTACGAAAGATGTACAAAGTATGTGAAACTATAAGTACTGTAAAAGAGATCATACAGTCCAAATATAAAGCAGGAGACAAGTATGATAATCAAAATAACAGTACAACTATGCATTATCAACAATGAGAGTAATACGAGTAATCTGTACCGTGTTAACATAGGAAGGTTATGATTAATTTAGGGCCATCCGCCCGTAGTATCATTATGCAATCCTATTCATGGGACTGTTTCGCCCGCATAGGTCTAGTGGACCCGCATATGACAATTTGCCCCGCATAGGACTATTTCACCCGCATAGGACTATTTCACCTGCTGATGCGCGAAAAGATGCACACACTTTAACGCAAGTGCACGTTATCGTGACAAGTAATATAGTCTTGGTAAGACCGAATATCGTCCACAAGGATTAGTGTTCAAGTACCAATTATCTATCTTTTGGTATCTATTTGGTAACATATATTTGATTTGTTGTTTATAACTAACAATTATAAATACTAATTTAACTAATGTGTTTACTTCAGTAGTGATGGAAATAGGGCTTCCACGTCTCCTCAACTATCCGCTTATGTTACTTATTAATGCAATGAATTATGGTTCTTCTTCTCTCGGAGCTAGCAGGTTTACGAAATCGTTTTATACTCCCGTTAAGGCTATATAAACACTCAACCCCAGTATTGCTCTTTTCTACCTTTCAGTGATAAGGATGACTCTATAGGAGGATTAAGACCAAAAACCTAGTTAACTGTCACGCGCCATGCGTAAAATTAGGTGTTTTAAGCCTCTCATTAACGCTACATAAGTAATTGAGGTATTTTCATCCCCAATCCAAAATATGTCTACCCAACTTACAACATATTCACAACCTCTTCCTTTCGAAGTTTGATTAGAAATCATATAAATAATGATAATTAGTGATCAATTAATTACCAAGCATTCAAAGCAATTATTGGATAAGTCTCAACAAGAAGAAGAAAAACCATAAACATGCATCAATTCATAACATAAGTTTCTAGTGATTTAACATGGAAAGCCCTATAAAAGAATTAGTTCCTAGCCATTGACATGACAAGAACTAATTCAATATCCAACATAAAAACTGAAATAAAGTAAAAGAAAAGAAAAATACTTAAGAACGAGTCTTCAAGCCTTCTAGCATCCAAGGATTGTGTTGTGGAATATTTACAAGATGAAATGGTGGATGGATGGATGTAGACTGGTGAATGGTAGAATGGAGAATGAATTCCTCTAATGATGTAGAGACTATTTATAGACCAAGAATCCTTTAGGTGAAGGGTTAAGGATTTGTAAGTAGGAAAAGTTAATAGAATCTTTTTAGGTAAGGGTTTTAAGGTAGGAAAAGTTATCCCTTTAGGTAGGAAAAGTTATCCCTTTAGGATTCTGAAAACATGTCAAATTCGGCCCAGACTTCATAAATCCCGCATCGGCGCCGCGACTGCAGATCAGCCGCGGCCAAAAATCAGCAACTCTCGGTCTTTCAAGACTTTCAGCCGCGCGCCGCCAGCGCCGCGCCGGTGACGTTCAAAGTGATTCTGCTTCGTCGTCCTTTTCGTCCGGACTTCGCCCGATATCCTCTATAATTTCCTAACTTAGACTTCATTTCTTGGCCCTTTTAGTGTGCAATTCCATCTCTTTTATGCTCATTTCATCTCCTTTTCGTCATTTCTCCGTTTCTGACCGCTGTGCCACAAAAGAAAGGAAAACGACCCTAATAATATACTAAACATAAATAAAATGAGTAAAATACTAACTAAAAATGACTCAAAAAGTGTATATAAAATTCACCGATCAAATACCCCCAAACTTAACCTTTGCTCGCCATCGAGCAAAGATCAAAAATATAAATAAAGGCGTGAAAGAAAAGAAAATGACTCAAAGACACTGATCATTTTGATGCACAATTGTCACTTAAAAAAGCATGAAGGTTAGTAGGATAATATGTAGGAACATATAACATGTATTTTTATCATTCTAAACACTCAAGTCAGATATTTCTCAAATTCAATTTACTCATACTCAATGGAAGTAAGAATACCTAACTATGCATGTTAATTTCAAAATCCTATGGCATGTTTACTTGCTATTCTCCACTAATCATGGATACGCATATTAGAGATCTTCAGGGCTTTTCAGGGTTGTAATGTAGGCTTAGGCAGGGGTAGATAAAAATAGGCTTTTAGGCTCAATTTACGTACCATAAGCTTTTTTTCTTTCAACTCTTTCCTTTTCTTTTGATTTTCTTTTTCACTTCATACCTATCTTTCTCCTCTTTTGTTTTGAGAGAATGAGGTGTATGATGAATAGCGGGCACCCCCAAACTTAGGCTTTTGCCTATTTATTATTACTTTTTCATTGAGGTGCATAAAAATTGTTTACTCTCTTTTTGTCTCTTTTTCAACACTTTATATTCCAAACATCTCAATTTTTCACTTATGGCACAAGTATGGAATTATAGGGTGTCAAAGAAAGGTCTTATTTTTAGGCTCAAAGGGGCTGGCTAGGGATATAATTTGACTGTCAGGGATAGGCAAAGAATGGTAAGAAAGGGCTAACAAAGAAATGCCTGAGTCATCTCCCTAACATGCATATCCTAACTATTTCGCCTCAAATAGCAAGCAAGCAGACACATAGGTTTAATTACTGTAACGCCCTATTTTCAACCGGAGTCGAAAAACGGGATTACTGCGCATGGTTGGATTCCTGAAATTGCATTTAAATGAGTCGCCACCTAATTATTATAGTGAATTAGGACACTGGAAATGTAGCATAAAATACTACGAATGATCTCCATTTTAAAGGTCTGCGAAACTATGTGAGATTCTAGGTAAGAGTTCTTTATTATCCTAAAGGGAAGGGGTTAGACACCCTAAAGGATCCGCTAACTTGCGGTTGTCTGTTCAAACTTAGGGTTAATTACTATATGTAAAAATGCATGTTTTGGAAAGCATAAAATTTAAGAAAAGATGTTGCAGATATTTATTTGAAAGATGTATGCATATATTTGATAAAATTGCATGAGGTTTATTAAAAATGCACAAAAATGGTTTATTGGGAATTTATATGTTGCATGTAAAAATTAATCTTTTTATGAAAATACCTATTTGAATAACTTGATTTAAAAATGGGTTTTGCACTTGATAATAAAGAGGATTTTTATTGCAAAAATTGATTATTTTTTAGGAGTTTAATGAAAATTGAAATCATATTATTTTGTAATGCTCATGATGCATAAGAAAATAACTAAATTATTTTGAGAGCTTAGACATGCATAACGAGCCTAAAATAAGCTAGCGTTGGGTTTCCGATTTTAGGACTACCCCTTTCTAAGTTATTAATCCTAAGTCTACCTATTCTAAACAAATTATAGAAGTGCAATAAATTAAATTACAGCAAAGTAAATGGCGGAATTAAGGAATAATAATAAAGAGCGACTCAGGACAGATTGACATTGTCATCCATGCCCGTTTGTTTCGAAAATCCTGAGGCGGAAGAATGCAAGGAACACGGAAGCGGGTCTTCGTTTGACGAGAGTGAGGATAAGTCTCATAACGGGACTCTTCGTTGCTCCCGATGCATTTCATGTAAATCAAAGAAAGAAAAGGATTAGTATAGGCACAAACGGTATACAATAATGCAAATAAATAAAGTATTCAAGTAAACTTAAACACATATATATATTTTATTTACTCACATATCTAAGCAAAGTAAAGCCTCAAAAATTAATAGCAAAATGGCCAAAAAATAGTCCAAAAAATGGCCCAGGACCAGTCCAATAGATTTGAATTCATCACAAGATATTATGAATAAAGGAATTGCTTTTAGACTAAGCCATAAAATAAACTTTCAAACAAACAGTCCATTAAAATTAGTTTTTAGATAATCGTACATTTATACCAATGTGTCAATCTAACGACAGTGAATCCATACTAAAGAAGAAAAGCACATAGAAACTTTTAATTTCGGATTTGAAATAAATACACAAGATTTATCAAACTTCACATGTTTTTAAACCAAAGGGTGGTAATCAGATACAGATTCTTAGCCACTTCTTTAAATTACTAACCTATCATACCTAAGCTCAAAAATGTCCAAACCATACGAGTTGAACTACATACACTTAAATACATCAAGCCACTGCTTGATTAATCAAACATGTATTATAAGAACACCTAAAATAACCAACATTCATCACATAACATTTAGCTAATTATCATTTTTTATTCTTCTAAACAAACAACAACTAACAAATAAAATGTTGCTAAAACATAAATAAACTTAACCAACTTTAGCATGTTTCAACACCAAGTACAATAACATGAATAGGCTATATTATCACTAAATCAGTAACCAAATCAATCACAATTACAGAAAAATAAAATATCGAAAAAGAATTTAAATTTACGGACCTTCTTCGCGCAGCGAACCGTGGCGTGTTTCGAATCGTCGAATCCGCTTGGAGAAGTTATTTATCAAAGATGTTGATTTCTGATTTATTTTTTCGGAATTTCAGACCAAGAAATCTGGAAGCAGACCCGAACCGGATTTTTAAAAAAAAAATGCAAAAGAAGTGAGGAACAAAGTCTGATTTTTAGATTGCGGATTTGGAAACAAAAGAAGTGTTTTCGGATTTTTTTATCCGACCCGAAATATGCAGAACAACAAGAGATTTTCAAGCTTGAGATTAAAATGATATTTTCAGATTTTGAGAATTAGAGGACAAAGAAGAGTATATATTTTCTATTTCAAATTTCAGACTTCACTTTGAAGAATGAAGAACAAGGAATGTAATGCAAGAATCAAGGGTCAAATTTCGGACCTCTTTAAAATGAAAAACAAATAGATGATATGCAGAATAAATTATTAAAAATCGGGTCCCCTCCAATGAAGAATGAAGGGGTTTTTATAGATGAGTTTTCCCCCTTTTACTAACGTTCAAACCAATTTTAAAAAAAAATATACAAGACTGATTTTCATCCAGTTTTGGGGATTTGAATTGATTTCGGGGATGGGAGATTGGTTGAGGTGATGGGGCGAGAGGCGGTTGGGTGTGGGTAGGGTAAGAGGCGATGGGGCGCGT
Organism: Przewalskia tangutica; assembly: GCA_029844215.1. NCBI lineage: Eukaryota > Viridiplantae > Streptophyta > Magnoliopsida > Solanales > Solanaceae > Przewalskia > Przewalskia tangutica. The sequence goes on from CM056719.1 coordinate 19,592,615, forward strand.
GGGAGTGTTGAGAGAAAGGGAGCTGGTTTTTTGTTTAGTTTTAGGTTTTGTAATGTTATGTTTTAGGGTTTAGGTTATGGGAGATTAATGGGAGAAGGGAGTTGGGCTAGGGCTTTAGGGCCGAATTGGGCTTGCGGTGGGTTGTGCGGTGTGGGCTAGCGGGTTGGTCCAAAAATTTAAAGAGGGGATGGTTTTGAAATTTGTGGGTTGTGGGATTTAAAGGTGGGGCTGATTTATTAAATTAGGGTATTAGTTTTAGGAGTTAGTTTTTAGGCAAAGATTAATTAGTGGTAAATTAGGAATTAAAACTTGTGATTAAATTATTTAGATGCTTTATTAAATCTAAATTATTACAAAAATAAAGACGGGCGTGCTATTTAATTAGTGTTTAATATTTTAGAATGCGGTCAGTTATTAAAACTTATTTATTATGCGTATTCCGCGAAGTTAAATTAAAACCGAACGGGGTTTAGACTATTATTAAATTATTTAAATGCTAAATGCAAATATGATATTTAAGGACTGCTTAATGCTTTTATAAATGCGACGCTATTAAAAATGCATGTATTAGATTGAAATTAATTTAAATTACAAATTACGAAATTGCCTTGCTTTAAGTAAAAAAAAATGCGAATATTCTATTTAACACGACGTCATTGCTAAATTACTTATTTTATATAATTGTTAATGATTATTCGAGTTTCAATTAATGAAAAATAAAAATTACGAATGATATTAATGAAATTGCTTGTTATTAAAACGATTTAACGCGCGTGAGACTCAAGGTGTGCTTAGTACTCTACGTAAAATACGGTGCCATTATTAAATTGCTTATTATGCCTGTATTAATATATTATTGATGCATTTTATTATAAAAAATTATTTTGCAAAATTAGTGTGATTTTATAGTTAACGGTCGGGCGAGAGGGTCAAAATTGGGTGTCAACAACTTGTCCCTCTTTGTATGGAGATGATGGAAGAGTCTTCAGACAAAGACGTTGACTTAAAGCCAATTTTGTCTCGATCCTTAGAATTAAAAATGTTGGGCGATTAAGACGAGGCTGACGCAAAATTCAAAATTTTGTCCCAGTGTCGAGTTATGATGACACTGGGTTTTGTGACGCCAGAAAAACCAAAGCGGAAGAAGATTTAAAATTTGTCCCAGTGTCGAATTATGATGACACTGGGGTTATTGGCGTTGCGACGCCGATGGAAGCGGATCGACATTCGAGGTACAAATTGCTTGGTCCGTAGAGGTAGTTCCACGCCGTTGTGCTCTGTTCGATGCTAAGACTTAAACAAGCGATTAGCGCATAATCATAAGGCAAAATGATAACGCATGAATTTATAAGCAATGTAATCGCGGTAGTAGAAAATGCTATCCTGCGAAAATGCGATGCTGCACAAATGCTTTGTGATTTTCGCTTCGCATGACGCGTTGCGTGGAATGCGAATATGTTGTCCTTACTGCAACTGCCCCTGTAGACTAAAGCTCAAGAAAGAGTTAGTGCATAACTGCTAAGACAGAGTAATAAAGCATGAATAAGACAACGACGTTGCGACTTGCACAGACGCGTTGCGACTGTGAATGCGAATATGTTGTCCTTACTGCAACTGCCCCTGTAGACTAAAGCTCAAGAAAGAGTTAGTGCATAACTGCTAAGACAGAGTAATAAAACATGAATAAGAAATGCAATTTTTGAGAGTAGATGAATTGTCCTTGCGTAGATGTGATATGCTGATGACGTCGTCTTTGGGCGGGGCGTCGTTTTTGGACTTTGGCGTCGTTTTCGGACTTGGAGTCATTTTCGGACTCGGCGTCGTTTTCGGACGTGGCGTCGTTTTCGGACTTTGGCGTCGTTTTCGGACGTGGCGTCGTTTTCGGACGTGGCGTCGTTTTCGGACTTGGCGTCGTTTTCGGACGTGGCGTCGTTTTCGGACGTGGCGTCGTTTTCGGACGTGGAGTCGTTTTCGGACTCGGAGTCGTTTTCGGACGTGGCGTCGTTTTCGGACGTGGCGTCGTTTTTGGACGTGGCGTCGTTTTTGGACTTGTTGTTGCTTCTCCTGTAGACTAAAACTCAAGAAAGAGTTAGTGCGTAACTGCTAAGACAGAATAATAAAGCATGAATGAAAAAAGAAGAAAGAAAAAAAAAATGCAATTTTGAGAACAGAGAAAATCGTCCCTGTGTAGATGTGATATGCCGATGATGGCGTCGTTTTCGGACTTGCTGTGCTGATAACGTCGTTGCTGGGCGATGTTCTTTCCGCCGTTGCGTAGACATAATCGATCACGTCGTTGTCTGGACGTGTTCTTTGCTCGCGTAGAATAAATGCTCATAAGCTAAGCTTGAGAAAGCGTTAGTGTATACCGCTTAAACAAAATGATAAATATATATGAGAAGTGCAATTTTATGGGAATAGGGATGTCATCCCTGTATGATATGTGGGGTGTTGTGAATGCTGGGATTTTGTCCTTGCCGGACATGCTAGATGTTGCAACTGCTGAGATGTTGTTATGATGCATTTGTGAACCATATGGATTGCCCTGATGACTTTGTTGTGCGTTTGTGCACTGCATGGATTGCAATTTGACTATATGCCCGAGCTGATGCGCTAGACTTTGTTGCGGGATTTGAACTTTGATTGTTGATGTATATGCCTGCTGCTTCTTTTACGCTAATATGAAGAACTCCTCGAAAGAAAATTTGTGAGTTTGAGGCGGTTGATTTGCATTGACTTTGTAGTTTTGACTCTTGATGCTCGGACGTCTGCCTTGTTTGGACTCATAACCCCTGCCTGGTTTCCTACCTTGTCCCAGTTTTGAATATGCAAAGGGCGTTTCAGCCTAAAGTGGGTCTCAATGGGGTTGCTTGTATATTATGTGTATTTTCGTTATTTTCAAAATAAGAGAAGGTTTCCTAAAGGTGTGGCCGAGCGATTTAGGCGACTACGTATCCCAGCGAGAATCAGTCATGACGTAGTTCATTACAAGCGAATATTGGGTAAAATTCTAAAGGTGGGGCCAAGCGATATGGCGCTACGTATCCCCACGAGGGAATCAGGTCACACGTAGTTCCAACAAGCAAAAGAGAAATTGGGATTTTCTAAAAGGTGGGACCGAAGCCGATATGGCCGCCTACGTATCCGCCAAGGGAATCAGGTCGAATGTAGTTCAGATTATTACATATAAAGGGCAAAATGTATTAAACTAACTATTTCAGGACTCAGCGGGCCAAGGCAGGGGCACGAATCCACTTCTTCTTGCTCTGTGGATGAGTCTTCAGCGGGATCATATCTTGCAGCACACAACTAGACGAATGACTTATTCAATGGTTAAACAATCTCCGGCAAGGAGCACCTCCTCTTCTCTGACGGTTGGTCGATGATTCAACTTTCTTCCCTTTTCGGGCTGGCGTAATAGTCCCTTCCAGACTGTTTTCTCCATCTTTAGCTATCATGCTCACGTGGGCATCTTCATAGCCGGGAAAAAGGTTATTGTTTACCCTGAGAGGGGCATCTTTCAGCTGAATGACTCCCTCTTCGATTAAATCCTCTATTTTGTCTTTGAGTGTATAACAATTTGCGATGTCGTGCCCCTCGACACCGGAGTGGTATGCACAATGTTTAGTTTTATCGTGCCCTAGGGAAGTAGGCCTGGGGGTATTTCTGGGAATTGGCTGGAGTATTCCTGCGGCTTTCAGCTTCTCATACACTTGGGCTATGGGTTCAGCTAAAGGTGTATAGGTTCTGGTTGGCTTTCTCTCAGCATCTATGCGGGGTTTGGGTCCGTTTGGTGTGCGGGTTTGTGATTGTGGTGAGTATTTTGGGTATGCTGGTTGGGTATGGTAAACAGGACATGGGGTGGTGCAGTGCTGATAATATGACTGTGGATGGTAAGAAGGCGGTGGGCTTTGGTACACTGGAAGTTGTTCTGGCCTATGCCCCTGAATGACCATGATAGAGGGTGATGCATCTCTTCTCCTCTGGGAGGTACCTCCGATGGAATTTGACTGCACTGCTCTGCTAGTTGCTTGTAGGACTGTCAGGTTTGTAATCCTGCCTGTCTTAATGCCTTCTTCCACGAAGTCGCCCATTCTTACGACTTCTGCAAAACTTCGCCCAATTACACTGATCATCCTTTCATAATACGTCGCGTCTTTTAACGACTGCACGAACAAAGTGGTCATTTCGCTCTGCCGTTCGAGGTTGGACCTTTCTTTGCCTCGACCGCCACCTCATGGCGTATTCCCTGAAAGTTTCTGTGGATTTCTTTTCAAGTTTCATAAGATAAAATCTATCCGGGACAGTGTCAGTGTTGAATCTGAATCTATCCATGAAATCTTGTGCCATGGCATTCCAACCGTCCCATTTTCGAGGGTCTTGGCATGTGTACCAGTCCAGCGCCTCGCCGGTTAGACTCCTGATGAATAGTTTCATGATGATTGCTTGATTTTTCCCAACTCCGATCAATTTATCGCAATATGACCTTAGATGAGCTCGAGGATTCCCCTTTCCATCAAACATGTCAAATTTGGGCACCTTGTATCCCATAGGTAATTCAACGTCGGGGTGCATGCATAAGTTTTCATATTCTAAACATGCCTCTCCCTTGTTCATCTGAATGCTTCTAAATGCCTCTTTCAAACTACGGATTTCTTTCGCCACATTTTCATCAGCTCTAGCTCGAGTCTGCCGTTCCACTTCCTTGTATTGATCTGTCTCTTGAGAGGATGCATGCATAATAAACGGTTGACTTTCGGTCGGATGTGCTAATGCCCCATATTGCTTGTTAGGACTAGTGATGCATGTCCTCTGCTCGTATTGGGTGACTTGGCAATTTGGGCTGAGTGGGGAGATATAAGTAGGTGGAGGTTGAGATATGTATGTAGTAAACGGATCATTTTGGAGGTCGGCTTGCAAATTGACCAAGCAGTGACATTTTGGTGTGAGCTGGTATGTTGCGGCCTCTGCGGGGAGCTTTGGGGAAGTGGAGGCTCAAGGGCCTGTGACACGATTGCATTTGTCCCTTGCTCGGGGAGTGGTGCATTCAAGCTAATAGACAGGTTTGTGATATTTCGGAGCCTTTCTATTTCGGCTTGCATAATTTCCATTTGCTGTAATAGTTTGGCGAGGTGTTGATCATTGGTATTTCTCCTTTCTAATGCCTCTGCATCCTCTACAGGAACGGGGATGAGTCCTAAGTTGTTTCGTTCCGGTGCCTCTGGATTAGTCATTTATTGGATGATTGTGCTTCTACCAGTCAACGCGAATCAACCTTTTGGGGATAAGCTATGCAAAATAACCCTTTTTCAAATGAAGCAAACCAAGTTAGTATAATATGCAAAAAGTTGCAGGCAATATATATTAATAAGCAAATTGCAAATCAAGTGTGTGTTCTAACATGTTTGGGACCTCTTTATGCCAGAGGTAGGCCTAAACGTCACTTATGCGAGATTATGACGGATTTGTCCAAGTCGTCCAACTGTAATGCTTTTGTTGGAAATGGCGACCAAATGACGGTGCACTTTTTCCAATTTTAGCATGACATGATTGGGTTTGGATTTGTCTATCATTGTCACGCTACACATAATATGCTGGTTGGTCGTTTGGGTTGAGAAACCCGTCGACAAGTTTGGTGTCTTCCTAATTGTGGTGTCAATGCCAAGGATTGATCCACCTAGGGTAAATGCATGCATGCCTTAAATGAGGGTGGTATAGCTCTATCTTAAGTTTCTAAGATTTGGCTTTTCTAGACGCAAGGTTCCCGAGCGGACAACTCGAGCGAGAAGGCTACGCGGCCACCGGTTAGACCGGACACTCCACGTATATTACCCACTCTCCTAAATTTGGGTTTTGTAGAAAGAATTTTGCTGATGCACCAAGCGCACCTCGCATGTAGTGTGTGATTGTGTGAATTTTCCAGAGTGGAAGAAATATGAGCGGAATGTCAGTTTAAGGAAAGCGGTAACAAATAGCAGTTAATGCAAATATTTATATGTAAAGTAGAATAATTTAGACAAAACATAAAAGCAAATGAATGTAAAACACAGAAGAAGCAATTTTAAGCAGATAAGAAAAATAAAGCACAGTAAATAACCTATGTTTGTTATGGTTAAGAACCTAAATATCCCCAGCAGAGTCGCCATGCTGTAACACCCTATTTTCAACCGGAGTCGAAAAACGGGATTACTGCGCATGGTTGGATTCCTGAAATTGCATTTAAATGAGTCGCCACCTAATTATTATAGTGAATTAGGACACTGGAAATGTAGCATAAAATACTACGAATGATCTCCATTTTAAAGGTCTGCGAAACTATGTGAGATTCTAGGTAAGGGTTCTTTATTATCCTAAAGGGAAGGGGTTAGGCACCCTAAAGGATCCGCTAACTTGCGGTTGTCCGTTCAAACTTAGGGTTAATTACTATATGTAAAAATGCATGTTTTGGAAAGCATAAAATTTAAGAAAAGATGTTGCAGATATTTATTTGAAAGATGTATGCATATATTTGATAAAATTGCATGAGGTTTATTAAAAATGCACAAAAATGGTTTATTGGGAATTTATATGTTGCATGTAAAAATTAATCTTTTTATGAAAATACCTATTTGAATAACTTGATTTAAAAATGGGTTTTGCACTTGATAATAAAGAGGATTTTTATTGCAAAAATTGATTATTTTTTAGGAGTTTAATGAAAATTGAAATCATATTATTTTGTAATGCTCATGATGCATAAGAAAATAACTAAATTGTTTTGAGAGCTTAGACATGCATAACGAGCCTAAAGTAAGCTAGCGTTGGGTTTTCGATTTTAGCACTACCCCTTTCTAAGTTATTAATCCTAAGTCTACCTATTCTAAACAAATTATAGAAGTGCAATAAATTAAATTACAGCAAAGTAAATGGCGGAATTAAGGAATAATAATAAAGAGCGACTCAGGACAGATTGACATTGTCATCCATGCGCTTGTTTGAAAATCTTGAGCGGAAGAATGCAAGGAACACTGGCGGGTCTTCGTTTGACGAGAGTGAGGATAAGTCTCATAACGGGACTCTTCGTTGCTCCCGATGCATTTCATGTAAATCAAAGAAAGAAAAGGATTAGTATAGGCGCAAACGGTATACAATAATGCAAATAAATAAAGTATTCAAGTAAACTTAAACACATATATATATTTTATTTACTCACATATCTAAGCAAAGTAAAGCCTAAAAAATTAATAGCAAAATGGCCAAAAAATAGTCCAAAAAATGGCCCAGGACCAGTCCAATAGATTTGAATTCATCACAAGATATTATGAATAAAGGAATTGCTTTTAGACTAAGCCATAAAATAAACTTTCAAACAAACAGTCCATTAAAATTAGTTTTTAGATAATCGTACATTTATACCAATGTGTCAATCTAACGACAGTGAATCCATACTAAAGAAGAAAAGCACATAGAAACTTTTAATTTCGGATTTGAAATAAATACACAAGATTTATCAAACTTCACATGTTTTTAAACCAAAGGGTGGTAATAAGATTCAGATTCTTAGACACTTCTTTAAATTTCTAACATATCTTAACTAAGCTAAATCATGTCCAATCCATACGAGTTGATATACATACACTTAACTACATCAAGCCACTGCTTGATTAATCAAACATGTATTATAAGAACACCTAAAATAACCAACATTCATCACATAACATTTAGCTAATTATCATTTTTTATTCTTCTAAACAAACAACAACTAACAAATAAAATGTTGCTAAAACATAAATAAACTTAACCAACTTTAGCATGTTTCAACATCAAGTACAATAACATGAATAGGCTATATTATCACTAAATCAGTAACCAAATCAATCACAATTACAGAAAAATAAAATATCGAAAAAGAATTTAAATTTACGGACCTTCTTCGCGCAGCGAACCGAGGCGTGTTTCGAATCGTCGAATCGCTTGAGAAGTTATTTATCAAAGATGTTGATTTCGATTTATTTTTTGAATTTCGGACAAGAAATGCAAGCGGACCACCGGATTTTTAAAAAAATGCAAAAGAAGTGAGAACAAAGTCGATTTTTAGATTGCGGTTGGAAACAAAAGAAGTGTTTTCGGATTTTTGATCCAGGCCGAAATATCAGAACAACAAGAGATTTTCAAGCTTGAGATTAAAATGATATTTTCAGATTTTGAGAATTAGAGGACAAAGAAGAGTATATATTTTCTATTTCAAATTTCAGACTTCACTTTGAAGAATGAAGAACAAGGAATGTAATGCAAGAATCAAGGGTCAAATTTCGGACCTCTTTAAAATGAAGAACAAATAGATGATATGCAGAATAAATTATTAAAAATCGGGTCCCCTCCAATGAAGAATGAAGGGGTTTTTATAGATGAGTTTTCCCCCTTTTACTAACGTTCAAACCAATTTTTAAAAAAATATACAAGACTGATTTTCATCCAGTTTTGGGGATTTGAATTGATTTCGGGAATGGGAGATTGGTTGAGGTGATGGGCGAGAGGCGGTTAGGTGTGGGTAGGGGGTAAGAGCGGTGGGGCGCGAGTGGGAGTGTTGAGAGAAAGGAGGCTGGTTTTTGTTTAGTTTTAGGTTTTGTAATGTTATGTTTTAGGGTTTAGGTTATGGGAGATTAATGGGAGAAGGGAGTTGGGCTAGGGCTTTAGTTTGGGCAATTGGGCTTCTTGGGTGTGCGGGTGTGGGCTAGCGGGTTGGTCCAAAAATTTAAAGAAAGGGATGGTTTTTGGGCTGTGGGATTTAAAGGTGGGGCTGATTTATTAAATTATGGTATTAGTTTTAGGAGTTAATTTTTAGGCAAAGATTAATTAGTGGTAAATTAGGAATTAAAACTTGTGATTAAATTATTTAGATGCTTTATTAAATCTAAATTATTACAAAAATAAAGACGGGCGTGCTATTTAATTAGTGTTTAATATTTTAGAATGCGGTGCCGTTATTAAAACTTATTTATTATGCGTATTCCGCGAAGTTAAATTAAAACCGAACGGGGTTTAGACTATTATTAAATTATTTAAATGCTAAATGCAAATATGATATTTAAGGACTGCTTAATGCTTTTATAAATGCGACGCTATTAAAAATGCATGTATTAGATTGAAATTAATTTAAATTACAAATTACGAAATTGCCTTGCTTTAAGTAAAAAAAAAATGCGAATATTCTATTTAACACGACGTCATTGCTAAATTACTTATTTTATATAATTGTTAATGATTATTCGAGTTTCAATTAATGAAAAATAAAAATTACGAATGATATTAATGAAATTGCTTGTTATTAAAACGACGAATGCGGGCGTGAGACTCAAGGTGTGCTTAGTACTCTACGTAAAATGCGGTGCCATTATTAAATTGCTTATTATGCCTGTATTAATATATTATTGATGCATTTTATTATAAAAAATTATTTTGCAAAATTAGTGTGATTTTATAGTTAACGGTCGGGCGAGAGGGTCAAAATTGAGTGTCAACACTAACAATGCATAAATCAAGCAAGATACCCCAAATAGTTCGATTTCATGAATTTTTGGCATATCTATCCTAAGTGTTCATATGGTTGATTCTAATTCCATTTCATTATTCCACTTTACTTCATTAGGCGTTTCAAGTAACTACAGCATGCATGATCATAAAAAAAATTATGACTCAAAAATGACTTAAAAATACACGAAAACAATTCAAAAAAAAAAAAACTCAAAAACAATAAAACATCCCCCCAAACTTAAATCATACATTGTCCCCAATGTGTGCATGACTCAAAAAAAAAATATGGACAACTTACTGACACAACACAACGGTCATAACGGAGGTCTAGGAGGAAAAATTCTGGAATTTGCACGGAATCTGGGTTTCTGAAGTTCCGGCGCGGCAGATTCGGCTCGCGGCGCTTCTAATCGTGGCTCTCTGAGATTCGGCGCCGCTTCCGGGCATGGCACGGCAACGCTTTTCCTTTTTTTCAGCGTTTTTGCTCCTTTTTCCTCGGTTTTAGCTTTCAGTCCACCTGTCATCCAACAACACAAAACCAGAACCCAAGACCGTGAGGCTTTTCAAGACAAAACAAAATAAACTAAAGACAAAAATTAAAATAACATAATTAAAAACATTGGGTTGCCTCCCAACAAGCGCTGTCTTTAACGTCTTTTAGCCGGACGCAATTAACCTTTACGAGTACCCATTGGATCCTTCTGATCGCTTGCAATCCGCGAGTTATTGTGCGAGTCTCACTTCAACTACAACAATTGCTTCAAACAAGGGCCTCAAATATACGATTATCCCCCAAGTACACAAGACATGCTTGTCTTTTAGGCTCTCTCTAATGTAGGGATCAGTGAGATTCCCAACATCTCTCAACTCTAGGGGGTGCCCTTGATGGTATGGACTTTCTGTTTGAGGGTCAACATTGATAGCTGGTGGTGTTTTTTCTGCAATAGGTACAAGAAAAAGATTTTCCAAGGAATCCAAAAAGATGAATGATTGGATCTCAGTACCCTTTTCCTTCTCTACACCAATTATCTCGCCAGATTCCTCAACAGCTGGGTGTGGTTCAGGCTCTTCTATTTGCTTACCACCTCCCATAATGATGTCGCTAGGCATATTTGCTTGAGTTGTATTGCTCATCTCATCCATCAATTGCCCTATTTGTATCTCCAACTTTCTGAGGGACTCTCTTGTCTCAGCCATAAACTGAGCCTGGCACTTGGCGAACATAAGTATGCCTGCCTGCAACTCATTTCGATCTTCCTCTGAAATCTGTGGGTTAAGCTGCTGTTGATGACTCCACTGTCTCTGATAGTAGTAGTCCATGTGTCTTGATTTTATTATATATATATTTTTTTTAATTTTTTTTCCTTTTTTTTCCCGAATTTAACCTGCAAAATAAGAAAAACAACAAAAGGTGATAAAAAGATGCTCGCAGAACAAGTTAGAAACTTGTTCTTGGAGCAAAATAAAAATAAAAATAAAAATAAAAACAGAAATAAAACCAAATTAGAAATTAAAAATAGATAAAATTGATATTGAACTATGCCTAATCCCCGGCAACGGCGCCAAAAACTTGATGCGCGAAAAGATGCACACACTTTAACGCAAATGCACGTTATCGTGACAAGTAATATAGTCTTGGTAAGACCGAATATCGTCCACAAGGATTAGTGTTCAAGTACCAATTATCTATATTTTGGTATCTATTTGGTAACCGATATTTGATTTTGTTGTTTATAACTAACAATTATAAATACTAATTTAACTAATGTGTTTACTTCAGTAGTGATGGAAATAGGGCTTCCACGTCTCCTCAACTATCCGCCTATGTTACTTATTAATGCAATGAATTATGGTTCTTCTTCTCTCGGAGCTAGCAGGTTTACGAAATCGTTTTATACTCCCGTTAAGGCTATATAAACACTCAACCCCAGTATTGCTCCTTTCTACCTTTCGGTGATAAGGATGACTCTATAGGAGGATTAAGACCAAAAACCTAGTTAACCGTCACGCGCCATGCGTAAAATTAGGTGTTTTAGCCTCTCATTAACACTACATAAGTAATTGAGGTATTTTCATCCCCAATCCAAAATATGTCTACCCAACTTACAGCATATTCACAACCTCCTCCTTTCGAAGTTTGATTAGAAATCATATAAATAATGATAATTAGTGATCAATTAATTACCAAGCATTCAAAGCAATTATTGGATAAATCTCAACAACAAGAAGAAAAACCATATACATGCATCAATTCATAACATAAGTTTCTAGTGATTTAACATGGAAAGCCCTATAAAAGAATTAGTTCCTAGCCATTGACATGACAAGAACTAATTCAATATCCAACATAAAAACTGAAATAAAGTAAAAGAAAGAAAAGAAAAATACTTAAGAACGAGTCTCCAAGCCTTCTAGCATCCAAGGATTGTGTTGTGGAATATTTACAAGATGGAATGGTGGATGGATGGATGTAGAATGGTGAATGGTAGAATGGAGAATGAATTCTTCTAATGATGTAGAGACTATTTATAGACCAAGAATCCTTTAGGTGAAGGGTTAAGGATTTGTAAGTAGGAAAAGTTATTAGAATCCTTTTAGGTAAGGGTTTTAAGGTAGGAAAAGTAATCCCTTTAGGTAGGAAAAGTAATCCCTTTAAGATTCTGAAAACATGTTAAATTCGGCCCAGACTTCATAAATCCCGCATCGGCGCGCAGATCAGCGCGCGCGGCGAAAATCAGCAACTCTCGGTCTTTCGGCACTTTGGCGCCATGCCACGCCAGCGCCGCGCTCCGTGACGTTTTGAGCGGATTGTTTCGTCGTCCTTTTCTCGTCCGGACTTCGTCTGATCTCCTCTATAATTTCCGGAACTTCTTAGACTTCATTTCTTGGCCCTTTTAGTGTGCAATTTCATCTCTTTTATGCTCATTTCATCTCCTTTTCGCCATTTCTCCGTTTCTGACCGCTGTGACACAAAAGAAAGGAAAACTACTCTAATACTATACTAAACATAAATGAAATGAGTAAAATACTAACTAAAAATGACTCAAAAAAGTGTATATAAAATACACCGATCACCTGCATAGGCCCTGTGGACCCGAAATGAGCATATACGCAATACTCGCATCGTGGAGAGCAAATCCACGGAATGTACAATGTCCCGGGGGTTGACCCCGCAATAAATAATATAACACTTGCACTAATGGCTATCATGAACAACATATGCAAGTTAAGTAGTCTTTTACTCTCATTAGAAGCAAATGAATGAACCATCATTTTATTAGACTCAAGGCACTATCATGTCGTGTAAAATCCGGGAATTTAACCCAAAGTACTATGTACATCTATTCCTATAAAATGAATCACATCATGCAATATAGGGGAGTTGAACCCTATAGCACCATGTACGTCCGTCGTACATTCTTTCCTTTATAAAATCCCAAGACACTAACACCCGTAGTATCAAGACACTTCTACTTATAAAATCAAGTCAAGTGTACCTATCTCATTCAAGTAACTTAGTCTTTAAACATCAATTCACTTATACTATATAGGGTCGATACTGTTGCACGAAAACACCACCCCGCGCCCTAACTAATCCTCGGCACCTTCACAGCGGCAGCCATGGCCGCACTATGGCGCGCGTCTTTGGAACTTCGCGCCTTACGAGTTTTGGAGCCACGACCCTGCAACTTGGCGCCGCGGTCCCAAACCCAAATTCTGCAGTTTCACATTTTTCTAAGTCTTCTTTCAATCAAGTAACTTCCCTTATATACTACCAGGAATCCGAGTTCATTTAAAACATGTGCGTTCATCGTACGCTCATTTTTATAAAGTCATGCTCAAAGGAGATAGAAGAAGTTCCACATACCTCTTCGGTTAATCCACGCGCCACGTAGAACACGTCACGAGTATTACTTCAACCTATAATGACAATTAACACTTCCATCAATTCCATGCTTTCAAGTGTAGGTTATACCAAATAATGGTCCCCATTATTCTACGTAATGTTACACCCCGTAGTTCCAGAGTATGTATGTGAGGACGTACGTAGGAGAATACGACATTAAGAATGGAAAGGAAGAAAGATTTGATTTTCCGGATTTTGTGAAGGAAAAAAGTTCGTAAATGGGAATTGGATTCCCAGATTTGGTATTCAAACTTCTGGGAATATAATAGAATTATGGATTTTATTTTCCGGAATTGGTCACGTGGGGCCCACGGGAGAAATTTACGGTTTTGTGGGGCCCACATTGATTTCGACATTTTGACCGATTATGGATTTTTCGGAAGATGAATTATTTTAGACCAATAGGAGGGCGACATGTGTCACCCCCATGTGGGCCTTATGGCCGAAATTGTGTGCCAAGTGGACAAGACAAGTGGCCTTGTCTTGCAAGATATTTTGTGTGGACAAGTGGCTTGTGGGACCCACACACACTTGTCCCCAATCTCAACCACACACTTGCTTTCATCCTAGCCCTTGGTTGTCTTATATATGCACCCTTAGTTGATGAAATCTTCCACACTTAACCATTTCAAGACTTAAGAAAAATACTCCCTCTCCCTTCATGCTTGCACTCAGCAATGGCCATGTTTTGTGACCTAAATTTGTCCAACAATTCTTAAACTCTTAAGTGTTCTTCCTTAAGGTGTTAGGAAGATTGTGAACCAAGAGTTAGACAAGATTTCACACCCCTAGCCTTTGAAACACCCCTTGGCCGAAAGTTGCCATAGTTGGAACCTAAGTGTTCTTCACTTTTTGGAGTTGAATCTTGAAGAGAAGTTGGTTAGGAGCTTCTAAGGGTTGCTTGTAGCGGATTGGAACGTAAGGATTTGGAGCTAAACTTGCTAAGGAGCGATAAGTTCTTGGATATTTTTGGGCTCTTTGAGGTAATAAACCTTGTCCTATTTGTGAAGTTGGATATTATATATGTTGGAAGTATATTATGGAGTATGAGATATGTGGAATAAGGTTTGGAAAGATTTGGATCTTGTTAACTTGTTAAAAATGGAGAATTGGCATGTTAGCCATTAAAATGGTAAAAACATATCTATTACCTGTCAACAGTAATAACAAAGTAACTATAACTTATATGAAGATTGGAATATAAGTTGGAGGATTAAAGAAGTAATTCCGGCATGCTAGCCGAAAAATTGGATAAGTGTGATTATTGTAAGTTGGCCAAGAACACCAACTAATGGACTGTATTTACATTAGACTGTATTTACTTTGGACTATGGACTTGTTCCATTTCGGTTTTATGTTGTTATTGATGTTTTAAGGGGAAGATTTTTAAACACGTCCGTTTAGGCGTGTGATCCCCTTATTTAGTTGTTAAATTGTTGCGCCTTAAATATGGCATGATTGGTTATTGTTATCGGGCCTTGAAAAAGGTGTAAAAGTGCGTAGAAACAGGGGAAGTGTTGCCCGATTTTTCGTAGAATAAGAGACCATATACTTAGAAATATTCTACGAAGAGATCTAGAAGTTAATTAACATATTATGGCCATTATAGGGTGAAGTACTACGAGTAGCGTATTCTACTTGAAGGGTGGAAAAGGCTAGCAAGGTTATAGTACTTTGGAGCATTTTGCTACTTGTCGATAATGGTCGCGAGGTATGTGATTCTTCCTATTCTCTTGAGCATGATTATTTGTGAAATATATAGTGCGGTAGACGCACGTGTGTTAAAGGAGTTTGATTTCTTTTTGTGTCCTTGACTTGATTCTAAAGTTAAGTGACCTAATATGAAATATTAAGGACTTGAATTGTGTTAAAAAGTTGTGAAACCGCATTCGTGAGTAATGGGTACTTGGTCTTTAAAAGAATAAAGTTATCTTAATTTCGGAAAGGAGAATAAGTATCGAACAAGCCATTGCAGCGTTAATAAAAGAAAATGTATCGACAATCAATTAAATTAAAATGAGTAGAATTCTCCATCTGCATAGAAGCTAAGATAAGACAAAATTGTATTACATTTTCTAGATCATGACTGCTTTAATAAGACCATTATAAACAAGTATCGATTTTTCTTGATTTCCAAAGTAGGAAACTTGATTTCTAAAAGAGAAGAGACTTAAGAATTTGAAGTTAGGAAGCCTAAACTATTTTGAAAAGTATATTGTTACTTGACTTTAAAAAGAGAAGTGTTTTGTTTAAAAGGAAGGCATGGTATTGTCTTGATTTGGTTTATTTAGAAAGGAAGGTACGAAAATTGTTTTGGTTTACTTAAAATGATAGTTACTCTGTTTTTGATACTACGAGTATTAGTATCATGTGGCTTTTACGTAAAAAGAGGTCCTTTTGAAAGAATGAAAGTATGTAGTACTTGGGGTTAAACACCCGGATTTTTGGCATAAAATGAGAGTCTAAAAGTATGTTGAACTTGCCTATGCTAGTTGTGATAGCCTTTGTTGTGCAAGTATTGTAGTTCTATGCTACCGCGTCTCTCGATGGAGGGTCGGCTATCTGGTTGTTTACTTGGACATACCGGCAGTGACGGAGGATTCCACGGGTATGCTTCCATTGTGATTAATCCTTGGACATGCTTGAGATGTGGGATTCCGGGGCATGCGACCATGGTTTTATACGATTATTACTCCATGGGCTAGCTCCCCATGAAGACATGTACCCGAGATGAGGGATTCCACGGGCATGTTATATACGATTATTACTCCATGGGCTAGCTCCCCATGAAGACATGTACCTGAGATGAGGGATGCCACGGGCATGTTATATACGATTATTACTCCATGGGCTAGCTCCCCATGAAGACATGTACCCGAGATAAGGGATGTCACGGGCATGTTATATACGATTATTACCCCATGGATTAGCTCTCCATGAAGTCATGTACCCGAGATGAGGGATTCCACGGGCATGAGATATATATATATATATATGTATTGTATATGTGTACGCCGACAGTGAGGTAGGATGCCACGGGCGCGCCACATGGTTATATGTTACACCCACGGCTGTCGGCAGTGATGGAGGATTCCACGGGCATGAGATATATATATATATATATATATGTATTATATATGTATTATATATGTACGCAAGCGATGAAGTAGGATGCCAGGCGCATCGTAGTTATATGTTACACTTTACCGTATCAGTGATGGAGAGATCCACGGGAGATATATATATATATATATATATATATATATCGACAATGAGGTAGGATGCCACAGCGCGTCACATGATTTTAGATTACACTTACGATTGGCGGTGGAGAAGGAGTTCCACGGGCATGAGTGATGACTTTGAGGGCGTGAGTCCCTGACTTGGCATGACTACTTGTATATTGTGTATTGTAGTATGGTTATCATACATGTCTCCTGTTTTATATAGACTGTTATGATTTCATTACAGTATTTTCAGCCTCACATACTTGGTACCTGTTGTACTGACCTCCTTCGGGGGGCTGCGTTCATGCCGCAGGTAGAGGTACACCAGTTGTTGATCCTCGCTCATAGGATTACGGTTCTGCGTATTGGGAAGCTCCGTTTCTTCGGAGGCTTATCTTTTGGTATGGTTCCCTGAGATTATAGGTTCTTGTACATTCAGGGGTATGGCGGGTGATGCGCGATTTAATGCACACACTTTAACGCAAGTGCACGTTGTCGAGTCAAGTAATATAGTCTTTGAAGACCGAATTATCGTCCTCAGGGATTAGTGCTCAATTACCAATTTCTACTCTTTGTTATCTATTTGGTGACCGAATATTGATTTGTTGTTTAAGAATCTAATTATGAAACTAATTAAACTATGTTGTTTACTTCAGTAATGATGGGAATAGGGCTTCCAAATCTCCTCAACTATCCGCTTATATTACTTATTAATGCAATTAATTATGGTTCTTCTTCTATTGGAGATAGCAGGTTTACTAATCCGTTTTATACTCCCGTTAAGGCTATATAAACACTCAACCCCAGTACAACACCTTTCTACCTTTCGGTGATAAGGTTGACTCTAGAGGAGGATTAAGAACAAAAACCCTATTAATGCTACACAAGTAATTGAGGTATTTTCATCGCCAATTCGACCTATGTCTACCCAACTACAGCATAGTCACAACCTCCCCTTTCAGATTTCGGTTAGAAATCATACAAGTAATGATAATCAATGATCAAGTAATTACCAAGCAATCAAATCATCTATTGGATAAATCTCAACAATAAGAAGAACAACCATAAACATGCATTAATTCATAAAATAAGGTTCAAGTGAATTGACATGGAAAGCCCTATATTAAAATAAGTTCCTAGCCATAGACATGACAAGAACTAATTCAATATCCAACATAAAACTGAAAATAAAGTAAAAGAAAGAAAAGAAATTACTAAAGAATGGTCTCCAATCTTGAACTCCAAGATGTGTTGTGAATTGGCAAGAAGGGGAACCCTTAATTCTGACCTAGGGTTCTCTTTTTATAGCCTACAAACCGACATTAAGGTTTTCCTTCAGGCGTAGCCCATAATTCGTTCAGAAATCTAATTTTCCGCGTGGCGCGCACAATCAGCGCGTGGGAAGTCTACTGCTCATTAGAAGATTAGGCGTCACGGCCAGTAACTCTGTCTGCAGCGCGCGACTGGAACTTCTGCAAGCCTCTGGAATTTAGGCGCCGTGGCTAGCCCTCTGGCTGGCCGTGCTGGCGACCTGTCGTGCACAGTTCGCCACTTTCTCGCATTTCGAGCTCTGGAACCTCCATTTTTGCCCTCTTTTCGCTCCTTTTCCGCCAAAGAGCCACTTTAACCAATTTGACTCAAAAGAAAGAAATTATATCCTAAGACGACACGTATTTGTACAAAAAAGGACAAAAGACTCACTAAAAATGACTCAAAAAGTGTATATAAATTACACCGATCAAATACCCCCAAACTTAACCTTTGCTCACCCTCGAGCAAAGATCAAAAGAAAGAAATAAAGACACAAATAAAAAGAAAATAGAAAGACTCAATGACATTGATCACTTTGCTGCATTGGTGTTATTTAGAAAAACATGAAGGTTAGCAGAATAATATGCAGGAACATATAGCATGAAATTTTAGCATTCTAAACACATTAAGCTTAGATATTTCGCAAACTCATTTTAATCATGCTTAATGGAAGTAAGGATACTGAATTATGCACGTCAATTTCAAAATTCCTATGGCATGTTTACTTGTTATTCTCCACTAATCATGGTTATGCATCTAAGAGATCTTCAGGACTTTTCAGGGTTGTAATGTAGGCTTAGGCATGGGTAGGTAAAAATAGGCATTTAGGCTCAGTTTGTGTACCATAAGCTCTTTAGCTTTTCAATTTTTCCCTTTTCTTTTGATTTCTTTCCTTCACTTCATATCTATCTTTCCCCTCTTTTGTTTTGAGAGAGTGAAGTGTATTATATATCACAGGCACCCCCAAACTTAGGCTTTTGCCTATTTCTTATTACTTTTTTATTGGGGTGCATCAAACTTGTTCACTCTTTTTGTCTCTTTTTTTAACACATTCTATTCCAACTATTTCACATTTTTACTTATGGCACAAGTGTGGGAATATAGGGTGTCAAATAAAAAGTTTCATGTTTAGGCTCAACGGGGCTGACTAGGGATATTTTTATTGTCAGGGATAGAAAAGAGTGGTAAGAATTGGCTAACAAAGAATTGCCTGAGTCATCTCCCTAACATGCATATCCTAACTATTTCGCCTCAAATAGCAAGCAATCATAACACATAGGTTTTAACATTTAACAATAAACAATTCAAGCAAGAAACCCCAAATAGACAGATTTCATGAGTTTTTGGCATATCTAACCTAAGTGTTTAGATAGTTGCTTCTAATTCCATTACATTATTCCACCTTACTTCACTAGGTGTTTCTAGTAACTACCGCATGCATGATCTTTGACAGACAATTATGACTCAAAAAGAAAAAAAATTATGACTCAAAGATACACAAAACAATTCAAAAAGACTCAAACATACTACAACAATAAGACACAAATAAGACACCCCCCCAAACTTAAATCACACATTGTCCCCAATGTGTGCAAGACGCAAAAACAATAAAAGAAACAGGACACTTACAGACTTGGTTTAAGGTGGTGGCGGTGGATAATGCATTGAATCCCGTGAGAGGGGAGGGGCTCAGGATTTTTGATTTGGAGAAAGGGTCGTCGGATTAGGGCGTCGTCCAAAAATTCAGATTTTCCGTCGTGGCGCGCCACGCTCTGGCGCATGGCCATCGCTAATTTTCTCTGAAATCCTTGGCTTATCTTCAGTTTTCGCCCTCCAAGTTCTTGGCCTTGCACCTGTCATCACAACACATAACACTACCTCCGTGAGACTGTTCTAAGTAAAGACTAATTGCATTAAAGTAAATAAATTGAAATACCTTGGGTTGCCTCCCAAGTAGCGTTGTCTTTAACGTCTTTTAGCCGGACGCAAGTTCCTTATCATTTTAGGGTGAGAGAGGTTACTAAGTTCATATATTCCATTTCATTGATCAAATAGGGTTTTAACCTCTGTCCGTTTACCTTGAATGAGGCTCCCTTTCTCTCTTTTACTTCAACTGCACCATATGGGAATACTCTTACCACCGTGTATGGTCCTGTCCAACGCGATTTTAACTTGCCTGGAAACAATTTTAACCTTGAGTTGAATAAAAGCACTTGTTGTCCTTCTTGGAAGTCTTTTGGTATCAACCTCTTGTCGTGCCATACTTTCGTTCGTTCCTTGTAGATCTTTGCATTCTCATAGGCGTTGTGTCCGACCATCCAACTCGCTCACCGTAGTAGCCTCTTACGCCTTTGCTTTGTCATCCATGTTTAGCTTCCTCATTGCCCAATACGCCTATGTTCCAACTCTCATCGCAAATGACATGCCTTACCAAAACTAACTTATATGGTGACATTCCTATTGGTGTTTTGAATGTTGTTCAGATGCCCACGCGGTCGTCATCCAGTTTGATAGATCAATCCTTCCTTGAGCCATTCACCGTCTTTTCCAATATGCTCTTCACTTCCCTATTTGACACTTCTGCTTGCCCATTCGCTTGAGGGTGGTAGGAAGTTGTGGTGCGGTGGTAGACTCCATATCGGGAAAGCAATGAATTCAGCTGCTTGTTGCAAAAGTGACTTCGCCATCGATGGCGGCTCGGAGTGCCGAACCTTGTGAAAATATTCTTTTGAAGGAATCTTTGAATAGTCTTACTGTCGTTTTCTTTTGTGACTACTGCTTCTACCCATTTGGACACATAGTCCACTGCCAGAAGGATATATTGATTTCCAAAGGACGGCGGGAATGGACCCATAAAATCGATTCCCCACACATCAAATAGTTCCACTTCCAATATTCCTTGCGAAGGCATTTCATTTCGTCTTGAAATGTTCCCTGTTCTCTGACAACTATCACATCTCTTCACAAATGCATGGGCATCCTTAAAAAGTGTTGGCCAATAGAACCCGCTCTGCAGTACCTTTGCCGCTGTTCTTGATGCCCCAAAGTGTCCACCACATGGTAGGGTATGACAATGAGTGAAAATATGGTGCATCTCCTCCTCTGGTATACATCGCCTGATGACTTGATCGGCACAATGTTTGTATAACATTAGCTCCTCCCAATAGTAGTGTTTTACTTCGGAGTAAAACCTCTTCACTTGCTGTCTTGTCAATCCTGGGGGTATTACCTTAGCTGCAAGAAAATTAACAAAATCAGCGTACCAAGGTAAATTAAAATCCGCACTTACCTGAAACAGTTGCTCATCTGGGAAGTGGTCATTTATCTGCACATCCTTGGTGTTTCTGCTCTCTGTGTTCTCAAGCCTTGACAAGTGGTCTGCCACTGAATTCTCTGTCCCCTTCTTGTCACGAATCTCCACGTTGAATTCTTGTAGTAGTAAGACCCATCGAATGAGGCGAGGTTTTGCATCCTTCTTTGTCATCAAATACTTTATGGCAGAATGGTCAGTGTATACTATCACCTTATTTCCAATCAAGTATGGCCTGAATTTCTCAAATGCATACACTATTGCTAGCAATTCTTTTTCTGTAGTCGCGTAATTTAACTGTGCGTCATTCAGAGTTTTACTAGCATAGTAAATGGATCTAAATACCTTGTCGATTCTCTGTCCAAGCACTGCTCCCACTGCATAATCACTTGCATCGCACATCAGTTCAAATGGGAGCTCCCAGTTTGGTGCAATGACTATGGGTGCTGAAATAAGCTTCTCCTTGAGTGTCTGAAAAGCGGTCAAGCATTCCTTATTGAAGTCAAAAGCAACCCCCGTCATTAGCAAGGTGGAAAAAGGCTTTGAAACCTTTGAAAAATCCTTGATGAATCTTCTATAGAAACCCGCATGCCCAAGGAAACTTCTGACTCCTTTTGTTGATACTGGAGGTGGTAGATTTTCGATTACTGAAATCTTTGCTTTGTCTACCTCAATACCTTGATTTGATATTTTGTGTCCCAGGACAATCCCTTCTGTTACCATGAAATGACACATCTTCCAGTTTAGCACAAGGTTAGATTCTTCACATCGGTTTAACACTGCTTCCAAGTGCCTCAAACATTCGTCGAACGATGCCCCAAAGACCGAAAAATCATCCATAAAAATCTCTATAGTCCTCTCCACCATGTCTGAGAAAATTGCCATCATACACCTCTGAAAGGTCGCAGGTGCATTGCAAAGCCCGAATGACATCCTTCTGAATGCAAATGTACCAAAAGGGCAGGTGAATGTCGTATTTTCCTGATCTTCTGGCGCTATTGCAATCTGGTGATACCCTGAGTAACCATCCAAAAAGCAGTAATAGTTGTGCCCTGCAAGTATATCCAACATCTGATCTAGAAATGGCAATGGGAAGTGGTCTTTTCTGGTTGCCTTGTTCAACTTGCGATAGTCAATGCAGATTCTCCATCCAGTAACTGTTCTAGAAGGAATGAGTTTGTTCCTTTCGTTGGTCACTACTGTCATACCACCCTTTTTGGGTACCACTTGTACTGGACTCACACATGCGCTATCAGATATAGGATAAATTACTCCAGCATCGAGCCATTTCAGGATTTCCTTTCTAACTACCTCTTTCATGTTTGGGTTTAGTCGTCTTTGTGTCTCAATTGATGGTCTGCTCTCCTCATCTAGTCGGATCTTATGCATTACTGTTGACAGACTTATCCTTTTTATGTCTGCTAATGTCCACCCAATGGCCCGCTTGTGAGCCCTCAATACTCTCAGCAGCTTATCAGTCTCTACTGTGGATAGGTGGCATGAAATGATCACTGGTAAGGATTGATCTTCACCTAGATATTGATATTGTAAATGATTGGGTAGGATTTTTAACTCTAACTCTGGAGCCTTCTCTGTGGATGGTATTGATCTTTCTGGCATCTGCCCAAGCTCTTCATATCTCCTCCTATCCCATTTCTCGTAATAATTCATCCAATTTGCATACTCCATCAGCCCTGGGTCGTTTCCACTGCCATCATCCCATCTGGTCAGTAATTCTTCAAGCGTATCATCATTTCTGAACCCTTTTGCCGACACTGCGTCTTCGATAATATCAATGGCCGAACAGTTATCACTGGCATCTGGAAAAGTTGTTGCCCGAAAAACATTGAAAATCACCTCTTCTTCTTCCACCCGAAGTTTCAACTCCCCTTTGTGAACATCGATGAGAGCTTGTCCTGTGGCTAAGAAGGGTCTGCCAAGTATGATGGGGATTATGTCGTTATCTTTTATGTCTAAGATAACGAAATCAGCGGGAAAGATGAATTTGTCCACCTTTACCAACACATCCTCGACGACTCCTCTAGGATTGACTATGGAGCGGTCAGCTAACTGCAAGGTAATATTGTAGGCTTGACTTCTCCCGTTCCAAGTTTGCAAAAAACTAGATAGGGCATCAAATTTATGCCTGCCCCCAGATCGCACAGCGCTTTCTGACATTCGAACTTTCCAATAGTGCATGAGATGGTGAAGCTCCCTGGATCTTGTAACTTCTGAGGTAGTGTTCTCTGTAGGATGTCACTACATTCTTCAGTCAACACCACTGTTTCGTAGTACTCTATCCTCCTCTTTTTGCTAAGAATGTCCTTCATGAACTTTACATAGCTTGGCATCTGCTCTAGTGATTCAGCAAACGGGATATTGAGTTGCAATTGTTTGAGAATTTCCACAAATTTAGATAATTTCTTGTCAAGAGCACATGTTTTTAGCCTCTGGGGATATGGTATCTTCACCTGGGGTGCGTTCACAACAGCTTCTACCAATTTTTCGGCTTCTGGGCTCTGGGCGCCGCGGCGCTCAAACTTCTGCACTGTCCCAGAATCTTCGGCGCCGCGGCCCTGCTCAACGGCGCCGCGGCGCTGCTGCTGCTGCGAACTTTCCATCTCCACTGATTCGGCATTCTTCAGGTCAATCGCCTGACATTGTGCTTTCATATTTCCTCCCATATGTGCAGATTGCTTTTCTTGCATTTCGCTGTTCAACATGACCGCGAGTTGTCCTATTTGCGTTTCCAACTTCTTCAAGGACACTCTCGTTTCGTCCATGAACTGAGTTTGGTACCTAGTCAAACTGAGTATGGCTGCTCGTAACTCCTCCCTCTTTTCTTGTGGGGTTGGAGATTTATCATATTGATAGTAGTAATCCATGTCTTCAGGATCCCTGAGATGAATCAAAACCAACAACGGATCACGGCGCACTGGGTTTCACAAAATAAAAAGTAAAAAGTAACAACTAAAAACAAAAATAAAACCAAATTAGAAATTAAGAATAGATAAAATTGATATTGAACTACGCCAATCCCCGGCAACGGCGCCAAAAACTTGATGCGCGATTTAATGCACACACTTTAACGCAAGTGCACGTTGTCGAGTCAAGTAATATAGTCTTTGAAGACCGAGTTATCGTCCTCAGGGATTAGTGCTCAATTACCAATTTCTACTCTTTGTTATCTATTTGGTGACCGAATATTGATTTGTTGTTTAAGAATCTAATTATGAAACTAATTAAACTATGTTGTTTACTTCAGTAATGATGGGAATAGGGCTTCCAAATCTCCTCAACTATCCGCTTATATTACTTATTAATGCAATTAATTATGGTTCTTCTTCTATTGGAGATAGCAGGTTTACTAATCCGTTTTATACTCCCGTTAAGGCTATATAAACACTCAACCCCAGTACAACACCTTTCTACCTTTCGGTGATAAGGTTGACTCTAGAGGAGGATTAAGAACAAAAACCCTATTAATGCTACACAAGTAATTGAGGTATTTTCATCGCCAATTCGACCTATGTCTACCCAACTACAGCATAGTCACAACCTCCCCTTTCGGATTTCGGTTAGAAATCATATAAGTAATGATAATTAATGATCAAGTAATTACCAAACAATCAAATCATCTATTGGATAAATCTCAACAATAAGAAGAACAACCATAAACATGCATTAATTCATAAAATAAGGTTCAAGTGAATTGACATGGAAAGCCCTATATTAGAATTAGTTCCTAGCCATAGACATGACAAGAACTAATTCAATATCCAACATAAAACTGAAAATAAAGTAAAAGAAAGAAAAGAAATTACTAAAGAATGGTCTCCAATCTTGAACTCCAAGATGTGTTGTGAATTGGCAAGAAGGGAACCCTTAATTCTGACATAGGGTTCTCTTTTTATAGCCTCCAAACCGACATTAAGGTTTTCCTTCAGGCCTGGCCCATAATTCGTTGAGAAATCTAATTTTTCCCGCGTCGCCGCGACCAGAATCAGCCATGCGCCGGAAGTTCTGCATTGTTCTGAAGATTAGGCGTCGCGGCCGCAACTCATTGCCTGAGGCGCCATGAGTGAAACTTCTGCAAGCCTCTGGAATTTAGGCACCGTGGCGCTCGCCCTATTGGGAGGCGCCATGTGACCCGTCCGTCTCAGTTCGCCACTTTCTCGCATTTCGAGCTCTGGAACCTCCATTTTTGCCCTCTTTTCGCTCCTTTTCCGCCAAAGAGCCACTTTAACCAATTTGACTCAAAAGAAAGAAATTTTATCCTAAGACGACACGTATTTGTACAAAAATGGACAAAAGACTCACTAAAAATGACTCAAAAAGTGTATATAAAATACACCGATCAGCGGGGCCCTGTCCCGTCATAGTTGTTATAAAAACTCTTAGAGGTCTGTAGTACTGTTGTGAGTTGGGCTTGTAAAGGATGTAACTGTTCAGATTTTGATATATATGCAGAAAGGTGACCGTTTTGGTTAGCCTGTTTCTATTTCATATTGTTTCATGTCTATGAGTTTTTATTTCCGCTGATTTTCTCTGATGTATTATCACTAGGGCGCCCGGGGTAAGGCACCAGTCGCGGGCCCGAGTCGGGTCGTGACACGTAAATTTGGGCAACACTTCCCTCGTTTCTACGTACTTTTCCACCTTTTCCAAGGCCCGAATACAACAACAAAAAGCCACATCTTTAAGGCACAATTTAAGGCAACAACCAAAGGGGATTACACGTTCTCAAGACGTGTAAAATTTTGCCCCACAACGATATAAAATAGTTCTATAAACAGTCCATAATATACCAAAATTTTAGGGCCATTCTCGGCCAACACATCTATAAATCCAAAGCCTTTTTAATCTTCATTCTAATTTTCACAAGTTCAATCATATGATACTACAACACGTAATCTTCCATTACAATAAGAGGACAATGATCCTTACCTCAATATAGCCCAAAATAATCCAAGTTTAAAGTCGATCCTTAGAGATAGTCTTCACTCCAAATCCTTACGTTCCAATCCGCAATATGCGACCCTTAAAAGCTTGTAACCAACTCCTCTTCTTGATCTAACACCAAAAGTTGAAGATCAAGTTAGGGTTTTCAAGACCCCATTCTCGCCCAAGGTGTTCTAAGGGATTAGGGGTGTTTAATCTTGGCTAATACTTGGTTAGGAATCTTCACCTTGTCTATGTGAACAACACTTGAAAGATTTACTAATCTTGTTCTTGATTTCTTGGAGAAAATCGAGATAGAGGGAGAGAGATATAGAACTTGTGTTGTGTGAAAATATGTTAAGTGTTGGAAGTCTTCCAAGACTCTCTATATAGATGCATATCTTTGTGTGCAAGACAAGTGTAGTGGGACCCATGGTCCACTTGTCCTCATCTCTAACAAATATCTAATGTCAAAGTCCAAGTTAAGGTCAAGTGGGGGTGACACGTGTCACCCTCATGTTGGCCCAAAATATGTCTTCATCCCAAAAATATCCATAATTGGCCAAAATATATCAAAACCTTGTGGGCTCCACAAATTCGTAAAATTTTCCTGTGGGCCCCACATGACCAAATCTGAGACTTGAAAATCCAAAACTCCAGAATATTCTTTGAATCTCAAATACCAAATTTGAGAATCAAATTCCAACTAACAAACATTTTTCCTTCACGAGGTTCCGAAATATTTTCTTAAGAAAATAGTTATACAATCTTCCAATGTTCAAGTCTTACTTACGCTCTCAAATACATGTCTTGGGATTACGGAGTGTAACAAAGAAGGCTGCGTGTCAGTAAGGTGGAACCACAGCCACAGGACTGAGACTGACCCACCGCCACCGCCTGCGGGTCCGCAGTTGTTCTTTGGTGACGGTTGCCTCCGTTGTTGCTTCCATGATTCTTGCCATTATTCTTACGATTATGTCCGTTCTTACCACCCCCGTTGTTGTGATTTTGAGTCATGTTGGCTGGATTGGAAGGAGTAAAATTGGAAGCAGCCATCATGACGACATAACTGGCCCCAATCGCCACTTTCTTAGCCAATCCGGCTTCCTCCAAAGTAAGCATAGAACGAGCTTGATAAAACCCTGGCAGGGGGTTACTCTGAAGAATCACCGAAGCAACACCGCTATAGGCCTCTGACAGGCCTGCAACCATCTGAAGAACTAGACGACTTTGAGAAACTGGAGAAACCACGTTGCTGAGTTGGTCTGCCAAGTCCTTGAGGTGTTTGCAATAAGAAGAAACGTTGGGAAAACTCGCCATAGCCACTGATGCGCGTGATATGCACACACTTTTAAACGCAGTGTGTTATCGATCAA
Source organism: Przewalskia tangutica (assembly GCA_029844215.1). Classification (NCBI taxonomy): domain Eukaryota; kingdom Viridiplantae; phylum Streptophyta; class Magnoliopsida; order Solanales; family Solanaceae; genus Przewalskia; species Przewalskia tangutica. The sequence goes on from CM056719.1 coordinate 19,620,200, forward strand.
GTAGTATCCTCACTATCCGCTTATGCTACTTTACTATGCATTACTTGTGGTGTTTCTTTTGGAGGCTACCAAGAATTCAACTCAATTATTGATAGATCTCCCAATAAGAAAATAACCATCATCAAACTTGTTCCTTCTTTTTTCTTCTTTTTTAATTTAGGCTCTCTTTTATTTTCATATTTTCACTTATGGTGCAATTTTAAGGGGAATATGGGGTGTCAAAGAAAGAGTTTTTTCACCCTATCCACAGATTTCACTAGGGGATTTTTTAAAGTCTATACCAACAAGAGACCCAAACCATTGGCTATCAAGAAATGCCCCTTCAATCGGTACCAAACTTGTTCACTATTTTTTTCCAAATTGCAATAACACATAAAATACTCTTCCCAACTCCTACCTCCTATGACTGAAAGAGTGGATTCAAGAACAAAGATGATACTACCTTTAAGATTTAGATTTGTTCTGCTTTGGGTTTTGGTCAAAAGGTGTTGGCTAGTTTGTTGGAAAGATAGTTTGTTGTCGAGACACCGAGAATTTCGCCAAGGAAAACAATTCGAGAATGACTGTTATCTTGGAATATGTCGCGCAATCGATCCAAAGTCGCCATAGCTGTGGAATTTGGTTTCATAATCGTCTATAAAAGGTTCAAGGAGATAGTGGCATAAATCCACTGAAGAACATTGGAATCAAGCATGACCCATAATTCTGGATCTGCCTCTTTAGTGAGCACAATCGTCGTAGAAGTAGATGTTGTATCACCCCTCTTTGGAGGAGTTGGAGTAATGATATGGTTATGTACCAAAGAATGAATCTTAAATAATTCCGCCCACGTCCCATATTGAACGTTTTCTAGGTCAAGAACGATAGGAAGAACACTCTTGATATTAGAAACTATGAGGGCAGGGTGAAAAATATTCTTATTAGCCATAGGGAATAGAACAACAAGATTTATAGAAGGGAATTTGTGAGAAAGATTTTTGGAAGAGAAGATACTCGGTTTTTGTGAAAGAGGAAGAACACAAAAAAATCGAGAATATAGAGCAAAATTTCGAGAAAAGAAGAAGAAATTTTGAGGAGCGGAAGCAGGGTAAAGAGAACCTAGACTCTTGAAACCATGAAAGAAATAATCCCTTGATTATTCTTATTAGTGAAAGACATATATATACAAGTTACAAGAAAGATCTTCTTCTTATTCTACCTAGGAATCCCTATTCTATAAGAATACAAACTTTACAATTATGATAATATTACACTACTAATTAAGGTATAAGCCTAAGTCTAATATTCACCAAATATACAAAGGAAACCCAAAGGGTCCCATATACACTTTAACAGCTACGAGTTATGGCAACTCGTGATGGACACATGGATACTTGTTGAAGTATTGGTATACCCTGCTGATGTATTGTTTTGTTATACGTCTATAATGTCATCGACATGTGGGAGATAGAAGTCCTTAGACTTGAGGTCAATATCACCTTGTTTATGAAGTAATGTACTTTGATCCTGTCCTAAGACCAAATACCTTATAGGTTGAGACGCGACTTGTTTTGGGTGCATTACAAAGTAGATTAAAGGTGGTATGTGAGCCAAGATTGAGATTCATTCCTTGAATGTATATTCAAGTGAACACTCAGACACTCATATGGTATTAGGTTGATTAAGTCATTAGCCAATGCAATGGACATGTATTTGATATGGTCCTGTTGTCAACTAATATAGATGAGTTATAATGATTAAGCCATTTGGATAGAAACTTGACAAATCCTAAGATTGATTGAGTGTGTTATGAATGAAAGAATTTTATCTTCTCACATAGAGGTTTAGTTCACATGTTTCATGTAGCTAAACTTTGCATATTGAGTTTGTCTTCCGGCACAGTCTAGGAGTTCCGTGAAGACCCTAATGTAATTAGTGTCGATATGTAAAGACCTGAAGGGTAACACTAAGTCAAATGTTTTGTCAATTGAAGGATGTAATTAGAGAGAGATTATATATATGTTCGGTTGATGACCGGAACATTAGAAATGGAAACGAGGCAGAAAATGGGACAGGGTCGCGGTGCCATTAATTTAGGGCCGCAGTTCCAAAACGCGGGTCGGTACCACACCACCACTTACGGGCGGTCATGGCTACGGGACGCGTCGGTGGTCCGACTTCCGCCCATCAATGAAGTTTAATGGGCTGACCCATTGGGGAACCCTAACTGTCCTTTTCAGCTATAAATAAAGGAGTTCCCCCTCCCATTTCAATACACCAAAAGCAAGAGACTAATCTCTTCTAAAGCTCTGTCGGAATCCCTAACATTCCAAGACTTAGCAATTACATCAAAGTTTCAGTACTTGCAAATTGAGGGACATTGGGTGCGCACCCTTGGACAACACAAAGTTCCAGATTTCAAGTTGCTATCTACAATGTAAGTCTTCGTTCGAAGTATTATATTATTGTTTTGTGCTTTTTACATTGTATAATCATCCTACATTTTGACCGTTGTCGGGTTTGAAACATAAATTTTCAAATTCTGTTGCGTGTACGAATCCGACAAAACCCTACAGTGGTATTAGAGCCTGGGCTGTTTGTGTGATTATACAATGAATATTAATGATAATATGGGTTAGGATTTGTTTAAATTTGATTTATGTCGTTTAAAAGCTTTAAAACCTTAAAATTCCAAGAACACATAGTTTTGTCTCCAGATCTGTTAAACAATGATGTAATCGAGGAAGTCATTCAAATCTAACTCATCTAAGTTGATATGCATAACCGGTTCAATTCGATCATGGTGCATTGAGACGAAGAACGAGAAGAAATTTGATGATGGTCGATGAACGTACTGTTGAATAGTGAAAGGGGTAAGAAATAGATCTGCAAATCTGAGCCTAAACTAGTTTTAGGGTTTCGAAATTGCAGAAATTGTGTTTTTGGGGTCGAGACGCCGTGGCTCCACCATGGAGATCCGCGGTGCTAACTAGGGTTTTGCGGCGGTATCACGGCTCTGTTCAATAGGGTCGCGGTGATGTTCATCCAGAAAGCTTAAAATTAATTTCCGTGCTCACTGCCTCTAAGGCACCGTGGCACCACCTGTTAGGGCCGCAGCACCGACGACGGTGATATAAAAAAATATTCGAAATCAGGAACTGAAGTTTTAAAAGTTTCAGAATCTGATTCTGAAAGTTTTAAAAGTTTCAGAATCTGAAAATAAAATTTTAAATTGGACAGATTTGGTGCTTTCGGGCAAATCTGTTATTCAAGAAACTTTCTAAAAATTTGATTTTGAGTTCTAGAAATTGCAAGCAGGTCCCTGAAATCTGAAAATATTTCTGAATTTATTGGGGTTTGAAATTAATATTTAAATTCTTGAAGGACTAAACTGTTAAAAAGACACCATATGAGGTATGGTGTGGCAAAAAGCCATTACTTAGACACATGAGGCCCTTTGGGTGTCCTCCATATGTCAAAAAGTTGATCACTGATAAGTTGTAGTCTAAAAGTGAGAAATGTTACTTCGTTGGGTATCCAAAGGAAACTAAGAGACAATATTTCTATCTTACTGGAGAACATAAGATATTTGTTTCTAGGAACGCAACTTTTCTTGAAGATGAATATGTTTACAAGGAAAAGAGTTGCACAGAGATAGAACTTGAAGAAATTCAAGAACAAAGTAACATAGAGGTTGAACCCCTACCGAGTGAACAAGGAAAGGATTCAGTGGGAGCTTATAGTGAAGATTGGGTACTCAGGGTACGCCCTTCGGCCAGTGAAAGTGCTACGAGGAGAGATGCAGAAATGCAAGAACCTCCTGCACAGATCTTGGGAGCTAGTGCGCCAGTTGCACCTCCTCTCATTCAGGAAAGACATGTAAATGATATTCCTGAAAGCACTAATGTTGGTAGATAAACCAACACACAAGAACCTTCTCACAATCAGAACATACCTATAACTAAACTGTAAGACATCAACTCCGTAGGTCTGCTAGAACACATCATTCTCCGGAAAGACTAAATCTACTTGTGGAAACACAAAGTGAGCTAGATATTTCAGATGATGACGAGCCTAGAACCTACAGCGAAGCAATGCTAGACATTGATTCGAAGAGATGACAAAAAGCCATGAAATCCGAAATGGAATTTATGTATATCAATCAAGTATAGAACTTGGTTGATTTGTCAAATGGGGTTAAACCCATAGGATGCAAATGGGTCTTCAAGAAGAAGATTGATGTATCTGGCAAGGTTCAGACTTATAAAGATAGACTAGTGGCTAAAGGTTTTACTCAGCGTCCTGGCGTGGATTATGATGAGACCTTTTCACCGGTGGCTAAGATAAAGTCTATTCGGATCTTTCTTGCGATAACTGCACATTATGATTATGACATTTGACATATAGACGTCAAAATTGCATTCCTCAATGGTAATCTAATTGAGGAAGTGTATATGAAACAACCCGAGAGTGTTTTATACGAGTCCAGACCAAATGTTGTGTGCAGGCTACAGAAGTCCATTTATGGACTTAAGCAAGCCTTTAGGAGTTGGAATATTTGTTTTGACAAGGCTATCAAATCTTTTGATTTCGTCAGAAGCAAAAAAGATCCTTGTGTTTATAGAAAACGCAAGGATGAGGGTATTGCCTTCATTATTATATATGTTGATGACATATTGATAATGGGAGACAATAAGACTTTCATGCAGTCAGTTAAGGATTGGTTGTCCAAGACATTCATGATGAAGGGTTTAGGTGAAACCTGCTACATAATGGGGAATTAGGAGCTATAGAGATAGACCTAATAGATTGTTGGGGCTGTCACAGTCAATCTACATAGACAAAGTGCTTAGACGCTTTTCAATGAAGAATTCCAAGAAAGACGGTCTTCTAATAGGTCAAGGCATCAAGTTATCTAAGAAGGGTTGCCCTTTTAGTGATGTAGAACTTGAGCGCATGAAGAGGATCTCATATTCTTCGGTTATAGGATCAATCATGTGTGCCATGACTTGTACTATGCCAGATGTGGCTTTTGCACTTAGTATGACTTGCAAGTTCCAGCATAATCCTGGTGAGGAACACTGGAAGGCAGTCAAGATTATTCTTAATTATCTCAGACGTACTAAAGATTACTTCTTAGTCTATGGTGGAGGAGATAAGATGGTTGCCACTGTGTATACCGATGCTAGTATTCAGATAGATGTTGATGATTTCAAATCTCAGTCTGGTTACACGTTCATTTTTAATGGAGGATCAGTGAGCTGGAAGAGTTTCAAATAAGATACTACTGCTGACTCGACTACTGAAGCGGAGTACATTGCTGGATCGGAAGCTGCTAAGGAAGTTGTCGTGATTTCTTAGTTCCTGAAGGAACTAGAGGTTATTCCGAGTGCTAGTTTTCCAATAACAATTTATTGTGACAACACTGGTGCTATTGCACAAGCAAAGGAACCAAAATCAACTAACATAAACAACCATGTACCGAGGAAGTACCACATTCTCTGAGAAATGGTGGAGACTGAAGATATTAGGTTAGATTATGTTCCCACAGATAATAATCTAGCAGACCCGTTTACTAAACCATTAAGCTTGGTGAAGCATAATGGTCATTTTGAGAACATGAGTATTAGATATGTTGGTGATTGACTCTAGGCCAAGTGGGAGATTGAAAGTATATATATGTCCTAGAGACAATCTGTATTAGGACAAAATGTACGTTATACACATTCATATTTATATTAATAATGATTAATATTATGACATTTGCATTTGTTGAATTATTAGTTGATTGTTTATAATATTCTATAAATGCATCCCTAGAGTTTACATGTTTATTAATGATGTGAGAATTCATGTTATAATGTAACTCTTAAATTACCTCGACTAATGATCATCGAGATTGGGATATCGATGATATGTGATACGTCGACATGTGGTCTGCATCATATCCTTAGGGGATGTAGTATGTCTCACTTGCTACGAGTTATGACAACTCGTGATGGACACATGGATACTTGTTGAAGTATTGATATACCCTCACGATGTCTTCGCTTTGTTATATGTCTATAATGTCATCGACATGTGGGAGATAGAAGTCTTTAGACTTGAGGTCAATATCACCTTGTTTATGGAGTAATGTACTTTGATCCTGTCCTAAGCTCAAATATCTTATAGGTTGAGACGCGGCTTGTCTTTGGTGCATTACAAAGTAGATTAAAGGTGGTATGTGAGCCAAGATCGGGATTCATTCCTTGAATGTATATTCAAGTGAACACTCAAATATTCATATGGTATTAGGTTGACTAAGTCATTGACCAATGCAATGGACATGTCTTTGATATGGTCCTGTTGTCAACTAACATAGATGAGTTATAATGATCAAGCCATTTGGATAGACACTTGACAAATCCTAAGCTTGATTGAGTGTGTCATGAATGAAAGGATTTTATCTTCTCACATAGAGGTTCAGTTCACATGTTTCTTGTAGCTAAACTTTGCATATTGAGTTCGTCTTCCGGCGCAGTCTAGGAGTTCCGTGAAGATCCTAATGTAATTAGTGTCGATATGTAAATGCCTGAAGGGTAACACTAAGTCAAATGTTCCGTCGATTGAAGGATGTAATTAGAGAGAGATTATATATATGTTCGGTTGATGGTCGGGACATTAGAAATGGAAACGAGGCAGAAAATGGGACAGGGTCGCGGTGCCATTGATTTAGGGTCGTGGTGTCATTGATTTAGGGTCGCGGTGCCATTGATTTAGGGCCGCGGTGCCATTGATTTAGGGTCGCGGTGCCAAAACGCGGGTCGGCACCGCGACGCCACTTATGTAGGGCCGTGGCGCTGGGACGCGTCCAATGGGTCCGACTCGCTGGCCAGTCTGCTGAAGTTTACTGGGCTGGCCCATTGGGGAACCCTAGCTGTCCTTTTCAGCTATAAATAAAGGGGTTCTCCCTCCCATTTCAATACACCAAAAGCAAGAGACTAATCTCTTCTAAAACTCTGTCGGAATCCCTAGCATTCCAAGACTTAGCAATTACATCGAAGTTTCAGTACTTGCAAATCGAGGGACATTGCGTGCGCATCCTCGGACTACACAAAGCTCTAGATTTTCAAGTTGTTATCTACAATGTAAGTCTTCGTTCGAAGTATTACATTATTGCTTTGTGCTTTTTACATTGTATAATCATCCTACAGTTTGACCGTCGTCGGATTTGAAACATAAATTTTTAAATTTCGCTGCGTGTACGAACCTGACAAAACCCTACAATATAGACTGTAATTATCCGGAGAAGGGGAATTGAATGACCCTTTTCGTCGAAAAATCACACTCACTCCTTTTGTATTTGTTTTAGACGCAAAAGGGGCAATGTTGTTTTGACAACATTAATGAATTTCGTCATAAAGTTATCACAAGTCCATTACATTTCTGTAACTAATCTACCCGTCACAAATTTGTGTTTTTCTTGTAGTATCGGATATTCGTATTATATCCTACATGGCTAATTTTAATATACTACGTGATGTTAGTTTATTTTGAAGATTCACAAGAAGCAGCCATATGCCTGTCATACTCATTTAACACAGTTGTACAAAACAAATCAATGTCTTGAATTGTTGAATGTTCATTTGATTTATTCTCTTATTATCTAAGTGGCTATACTGATTGTTTTACTTTAGATAGGCTGACAACAAAGATGTTTCCTCATTGTCTCCTAATATAATACACTAATCTTGAACATATCTGGGACCACAATAACAAACAACATTCCATAACTTCCTCTTTAAACCATATACCTTTATGTGCTTTTCCTACTTATATTAAAAATATTACAGCAACAACATTAGCTGCAGAAACATTACAGAGTTCTTAAATTCCTTGTTGTCTGCCATTGACTCAACTTTAGTCTAACAAACAAGTTGGCAAACTTCTCACATTGCTCAACATGTCTCCTTTCACAAACCATCAAAACCCCAATGTAAATCTGAAGTTTTTAAAAGTCTTGTAACAGTCTTTGTCTCTCTGCAACAACAACAAAAATCTTCTTGAATTTTCATCATGTCAGGTCCTTGGAGGCACTGTCTGATCTTTGTTCTTCTTTTTAGTATTGTTGTTTCAGAAGGATCAAGATTGCCTAAGGCTTCTACTTTTGAACAAATGTTGCCCAAGAAATTGCCTTCTCCTTCATCAGCTCCATCCAAAGGCACAAATTCTGTGACTACTTCTTCTACAACGGCGAAAATAAACCGAAAAATGCCTTCTTCTGATGGGAAAGTATAACAGTTGGAGTAGCATTAGCTCAAGATAAAAGTATAGAGCTGAAAATGGATCAAAAGTTGCTTGGTTTGACGGAGAAGTTCAAGTCAAATACGAGTAGCATTAGCTCAGCTCAATTTGTCTAACTTTAGACAGATATAATTGTTTCTGCTTGAAGATCATCAAAAGCTAATGAGTGGATACTACAATAACAACAACATACCCAGTGAAATCCCACAACGTGGAATCTGGGGAGGGTAGATTGCATGCAGACCTTACCTCTACCGGTAGAGCTGTTTCCGAGAGACCTCCGGCTCAAGATAGACCATAAGCACAAGCAAATCAACAACAAAGCAAGAGAAATGGTCAAACCCGGTCAGAAAAAACTTAAAGCAGTATAAAAATGCGTATCAAAAGCGAATAAGTCATGATAGCGCATGTAAACAAGCTAAACAAAGTACACTAAAGGACACATAGCAGCAGAAATCAAACTACAGAGGACTATAAAGCAATATTTCGCCTATTAGTATGATAGGCTAAGCGGGCCTACAATAATAACACTACAACTACCAGTTTGCAAGTGTAAGTGAGACTACGCTCGACTACCTACTACCCTAATCTGTGTCCTCCACAACCCCCTATCTAAGGTCATGTCCTCAGTAAGTTACACTTGCGTCATATTCCGTCTAATTAACTCTCTCCAATACTTCTTCGGCCTACCTCTACCCCTCCTGAACTCATCCATAGTCAACCTCTCACACCTCCACACTGGGGCATTTGTGTCTCTCCTCTGCACATGTCCAAATCATTTTAACCTTGCTTCCCGCATCTTATCCTCCACCGAGGCCACTCCCACTCTGTCTCGAATATCATCATTTCTAATCTCATCTCTTCTTGTATGCCCGCATCCATCTCAGCATGTTCATCTCCACAACTTTCATCTTTTGAATGTTCGGAGTCTTGACTACCACACTCCGCCCCATACAACATAGTTGATCTAACCACCGCCCTTCAGAACTTGCCTTTAAGTTTTGGTGACACATTTTTATCGCATAAGACTCCATATACGAGCCTCCATTTTATCCATCCTGCCCCTAATGAGTGGATGCCTTTGTAAAAAAATTGAGGTGACACTCAGAATGACAAATTGATTAAATGATGAAGATATGAGATGAAAGCTTCTGATGATGTTGAAGGATATTGTCTATAGATTATGATAAACATATCAAATTATAGAGTAAATTAGTTTTGCAGATATCATGTAATAAAACATTTTTGTCTTTGTTCAATGAAATTGAGAGATAAATTGTTCTTATTTATTCAATTATCCTTACTCTAAAATTAGTGTACTTCCTCAGAGTTGTTCACAGCCTTTAAAATCTTGATTCTTGAGCTTCAAACACTTGTTTGAATACACATTAAAAAAAATCTTATGGTACTCTTCTTCCAATATAACCAAAACTTTTAGGAAAGAAGTTAAGAAAGCAACATAAGTGAAATTCTAGTGAATATTTGGAACAAGAAGGACCAGTTCCTTTATCTTTTTCCTGTCCAACTTATATTTCTTTCTGGTTTACAATCCATCCAACTTGACTCTTACTGTCCTTATGTCAAATTTCCTTATATTTTCGCTGGACTAATTGGGAAAAAATGAAAAGCAATGCATTAGACAGATGAGTATAACATTTTATTTGGTATCAATGAAGGGGTGCGCAACAAGCTGTCCCCATTTGGTAGGAGCGCTTTACTCTCCTTAATAAGTTTATCCGAGCGCGAATTTGAATTAGTCATGCTACGAACTCTCTTCTCCACCCTTCATTATCTTTAGGAATTAGGAAAGCCATCTCTTCTTCTAATTTTCAATACAAAATAGAGGAGGGTATAACTCAGAGGTAATTATCCAGTCTAATATGAGTTTTTCAAGTTAAATTTGCTCCCCTGCCATCATTTAATAAGAATGGATAAGAGGCTCGTGGGATTAAAGTGAGGGATTGAAGGATGGAACGTGCAAAGTAGATCCTGCACCTATTGTGTGACCTATTGATCCTAAGCAATGTCTTGTGTGAAGCGACCTAGTAAGAAAAAGCTCCCTTAACAGATTAATAGTCTCATACCACCTAATAATTCATCAGGAACATTTATGATTGATGAAGGGATTGTCTCCTATTTTCAAGGAGCTTCTAGAAGGCCGACAACTACACAGAGAGATCCATATACCAATAATGACTCATGAGCTATCTCTCCTGCCTAGGGATGGCAATTGGGTAGGTTAGGGCGGGGCAAGTCTTGACCTACTAAGGATTTGACCCGCCCTGCCCCATTTAGTTATTTTCAGAAAATATGTTTTGTCCTGTCCTGTCCCGCTAAGCCCTGTCCTGCCCCGCCCCGTTTATATTATTTTTCATTTTTCACTTTCAACTTGATATTATCTCAACTAGGTCATTAAGGTCCTGATACTCCCGAATTACCCGAGATCGATCGACATTTCTGACCAAAACCTTAAGGGTTCGGAAACGAGTACCAAAAATACCCGGACCAGAACCCAGAACACCCCTAACCCCACCCCCTACACAAGAAGCCCTCCAAACCCCTCCTCCCAGCTCTAATTAGTTGTAAATTAATGAAATTTTAAATGGTCATAACTTTGCGCTCGGATGTCCGTTTGACCTAATGTTTTTTTGATTTCGCGTATTTTATCGAGATAGGGCCAGAAAAACAGCTAAATTATTTTGGAGCAGCCAATTTCTCAAAAAACATCCGTCTTGTCAATCAATTTCACTTTTACCCCAAATTGTTACCAATTGTCCATTTTCAAATCTAAATATCTCGCGCTATACAATATATTTCAACGTAAAAATTTCGTGGTAATGTGTCCAAAAATGTCAATTTCAGTATTGGAAATTCAATTTAAAAAAAAAAATCGGCCCGACCCGGAAAATTCTTACCGGTCCGGACCGAGAATCGGACCGATAAGGTTTCGGTCCGGGACCGGATCTCGTTCCAGGACCGAAACCTTATCGGTCCGGGACCGGTCCGGACCGGTAAGCTTATCAGACCGATTCCGATAAGTGGATACCCGGACCGGTCCGGACCGATAACAACACTAATCTCAACAAAGTGGAGACTGGAAGTCTTTTTTTAGTTTCTTTTAGATAGCCCCAGCAACGTCCTATTTTAGCAAGCTTCCATTTCGAACATAACAACTGGAAACAAAAAAACTAAATTTCACAACAGTACCATATTACCACACTTAAAATATCTGAGGCCTTTCCAGCAGTAGCGGACCTACTTGATTGCACAGTTGTTCAGTTGAACAATCGAGTTTTTTTGCAGTGCTATTTTTCACTTTTGAACAACCATAACATCTCCATTCCCTTATACAACGCTGTAATATTTTTTTTGAACAACCAATACCAGGGGCGTAGATCCGCCCCTGCTTTCCAACATATATAGGGTAACACTAAATAATTTAATTGATGCATGCTAGCAAATCCCTTAAGGATATTTGACAAGAAAGTTCAATGAAATCCTTTAGCAACACAAAAAACTACAACAGATACTTGAAGTAAACCAAAATAACAAAAACTGCTACTGGAATTACTGTTTGGATCCATTCCTTCACACAAAGTATAGTAAATGGAATTTTTAACAAAATCCATCACCTGCCCCATTTCAATTTTTAACAAAATTAATTTTGCACTGCCCCACCCTGCCCTGCCCTGCCCCGTTAAGAGCTTGCCCTACTCTGGCCCGTTAAGAGCTTGTCCTGCCCGTCCTGTCCTGCCCTGCCTCAATTGCCATCCATATTCCTGCCTAGAGGCGAAACCAATGTAGCTTCTATCACGAAGCTGAGCCGACAAGATAAGCAGGAGAAGGGGAATGTGAAAGCTTATAAAATAACTTATACAGGTACACTACATGTCACAACCCAAAATTGGAGGACGTGAACAACACCCAACAAGCTAACGCCTTGTTTTTGCAGAGAGAAAAATACTGAGAACCGAAAGTTCATCTTATTTTATTCATTCACGTCATAGCAATAATTAGATAGAATTGTACACCTAGACTCATATTCAATAGCAAGTAGGGTACTAAATAAACTCCTATATCTCAACTAAACAATTAAATTTCAGGCCATAACTAATTTTTATAAAACATCATAACAGTAAATATTTTCAGGACATAACTAATTTTTATAAAACATTGTCTTAATCTATGATGGCATTGACCTGCTGAAATGTTTGCACTTATTCCAAAACGTTTATGACCTCCTCTTAACACCTCTCCTCTCTGAAACACTATAAATTGAAACCTTATTCTGATTTGAGCAACACACTACAAAAAAACAGAAGACACAAGTCTTGCAAAATGATAGTCTGTTTTATCTTGGCCCGCTAACATAAAAGCATATATACGGGACAATATTATCTTAAGGACAGAGTGAATATCACTCGACTCAACACCCTTGTTACATTTAGTGCATCTTAGTTTCATGTTATCAAGATTCAAGGAGCTTGTGGAGTTGGAACAAAGATCAAGATTGATTCAAGAACTCAAGAGCTTGTTGTAGCCACAATTATTGTTAGCTACAAGTTTGTTGCTATTGTAATTGTTATTGCTTATCCGTTCGAAGAACTTGTAATAATAGTTTACTATTCTCCGTACATCCATTATTTACCAACACTCTTAATATAAGATCTGTACTAGTGCTCGAAAGCTGTTTGCCAGTAGATATGATCCCAGATCTGGTTGTAGCTTTCTTGTTGAAACCAGTTCTCTTGACAATTCTGTAAACAGTTCAACCATTGTCTCTGTCATCAAATCTGGTCCTAGTTTTGTGTCTCTCTTTGATGATAGTACAAATCTGTTTCCGTCAAAGGAGAGATCTCTGGATCTGATGATGAGCTTCAAGATACTACTGATAGTCATGCTGGTACGGCTAAGGATCAAGGAAGAGTTGTTGTCACCACTCCCGAGAGTGGTGGAAACAAGCACCCACGAGAGGTGGAGGATATCAACTGGGACAAAAGGAGAAGGCTGAAGATGATGTTCTATCTTGCAGCAGAAGGTCTACACTTGTCCCAGACAAGGAATCCGAAGATGGGTTAAGTAAACTTTCTTCTTTGTCAATAAGGAGATTAAATCATGTATGAATAAAATGAGTAAAGTAAGGATAGGAATATGAAGTGGTTTCATTAAAAACTTATATTCCCTACACTTTAAAATCAGAAGTTTAATCTCACTTTCCTTCCCGTTTAAAGATTGGATTATTGTAAACAACGATTTAAAAGATATGATTTTAGGTTGTAATAGATTGGAATTATGGACATTCCTAAGTAAGCGCCAGAGATTTCCCTAGGTACCAATCACAAGGGAATATGACTAGAGGACTAGAGACAAACCTGTCATTGTTTCCGACAGAAGATCCTTCTTTTGACAGGATAATATTTGACACTCATACAAAGCCTGCGGGCGACTAGAGTGGGCCAGAGTTCTGTTACACCCCGTAGTTCCAGGGTATGTATGTGAGGACGTACGTATGAGAATACAACATTAAGTTCGAAAAGGAAGAAAGATTTATTTTTCCGACGGAAATTTTTCCGAACCTTGTGAAGGAAAAGGTTTATAAATGGGAATTGGATTCCCAAATTTGGTATTTGGGCTTCTTGGAATATAATAGAATTATGAATTTTATTTCAAGAATTGGTCACGTGGGGCCCACGGGAAAAAATTACGATTTTGTGGGGCCCACAATATTTTCGAGATTTTGGCCAATATGGATGTTTTTGGGAGATGAAAATATTTTGGACGAATAGGAGGACGACACATGTCACCCCCATGTGGCCATGTTGGCCGAAATATGGTGGACAAGTGGACAAGCCAAGTGGCCAAGATATTTGTGTGGACAAGTGACTTGTGGGACCCACACACATTTGTCCCCAATCTCAACCACACATTTGTTTCAATCCTAGCCCTTGGTTGTCTTATATATACACACATTGGGTTGAAGACTTCATCAACACTTAGAATTATTTTCAAGAACAATACTCCCTCACTTGAACATGCTCTCAGCCCAACACCCCCCTTAGGCTTAGAATTTGTGAAATTGTTGTTGATAAATCCCAACACTTAAACGAAGTGTCCCTTGTAGTGTTCTAAAGATATCCCAACACAAAAATCCCGGAATACTACGTTAATCCGATAGTCGCAAAGTGAAACCCTAAGGTGATCTTTATATTTTTGGATGAAGTGTTAAAAGAAGTTGGTTAGGAACTTCTAGGGTTGCTTGGAGTGGATTGGAACGTACATAATAGGAGCTAAGATTCCTAAGGATCGACTTATTATCATTGGAAAATTTTGGGCTTATTGAGGTAATAATCTTTGTCCTTTTAGTGAAGTTGAAAATTACATATGTTGTTGTGTATATGAGTATATGATAAGTGGAAGGAAGGTTGAAAAGATTTGGACCTTAACAAGTTGTTAAAAATCGAAATTGGCATGCTAGCCATTAAAGTTGTTAAAATTGAGAAATTGGCATGCTAGCCATTAAAGTGGTTAAAACATTACGTATTACTTGTTAACATGAAGGGATCTTATTAATAACAAGTTAATGTAACTTATATAAAGATTGGAATATAAGTTGGAATATTAAGGAAGTAATGAAACAAGAATTGGCATGCTAGCCAAAAACTGAACAGTTTTGATTGTAATAGTTGGCCAAGAACACCAACTAAAGAACTGGACTAATGAATAGTATTAGTGGACTAAATGGACTATTTTTACATTGTACTATGGACTGTTTTTACATTGGACTATGGACTAGTATTATGGACAGCTTTGGTAGATTAAGGGACTGAATTTTACACGTCCAGTTAGGCGTGTAATCCCCTTTGACTTACTGTTTTATTGCACCTTAAATGTGGAAATTGGTTATTGATTTCGGGCCTTGAAAAAGGTGGAAAAGTACGTAGAAACAGGGGAAGTGCTGCCCAATTTTCCGTAGAATAAGAGACCTTATACTTAGAAATATTCTACGTAGAAAACTAGAAGTTGATGGACGTGTTATGGTTATTATAGGTGGATATTATACGCGCAGCATATTTGACTTGGCAAGTGGTTTTAGCCGAGGAGGTATGTGACTCTTCCTATCCTCTTGAGCATGATTGTTGTGAAATATATAGTACGGTAGACGTACGTGTGTTAAATGAAGTTGGTTTCATTTTTTATGTCCCTGACTTGACTTCTAAATCTTAAGAGCCTTGAATTATTCTAAAAAGTTGTGAATCATTATTTGGAAAGAAATTGATACTTGGTTTTAAAAGAATAAGTTCTCTTGGTTTTCCAAATGAATGTAATTGTTTTGAGTTGCTTAAAATATAAGTGTTATAATAGCTTTATGGGAAGTTAGTTATAACGACTTGAGGAGGATAAAAGAACGGTTTACTTATTGATTTTAAAGGCCTTATAATGATTTTCTGAAGGCGTAGTAATTTGGTTTGAAAAGAAAATGTGTCTTGATATTACGGGTATTAGTATCGTGTGGCTTTTACGTAAAAAAAAGGATCTTTTTAAGAGAGTTAAAGTACGTAGTACTTTGGGGTTAAAACCCGGATTTTTGGCATAAAGTGAAAGTATCTTGAGTTATAAAATGATAAATCAGTTTACATGTAATGAAAGTCTAGAAGTATGGTAACTTGCTTATGCTTGCTTGTGATAGCCTTGTTGTGCAAGTGTCGTATTCTTATGCTACCGCGTCTCTCGATGGAGGACCGGTCATCTTGCTATTTACTTAGACATACCGACACTGTTGGGAGGCCCACGGGTATGCTTCCACTATGATTGTTCCACGGACTAGTTCCCCTTGAAGATTCGTGACGCAGGCGGTATCCGTAGTTGGCTTCAGATTGCCCGGCCATCTTCGTGACGCAGCGATTATCCGTAGTTGGCTTTCGTACTTGCCCCTGGATCTGCAAATAACATTAGTGCTTATGTCATCTTGGATAAAAAAATGAATTCTTTAAAGATAACTTTCCTTAAGAAGGAAAAAGTAGTAATTGCTCAAGGTTAACAAGAACCCGCGAGTGCCTGATTGTATGGAACTAGACATTCCGGATCTATAGGACTCAGAAGTTGCTGACTATCTAGAACTTAATATTCCAGATCTACAGAACTCAGAGATTCTAGATGTTGAATCAAACCGGAGCAAAAGATGTGACAAAGACTTGTTCTAGGCCATCTAGCTTATATGATTGGGAATAAACCATGGACAATTAACAAAGAATTTTTAGCTCTAGAAGCATCGCTTTGGAAAGAAGCTATAGAGAGAGAAATAGATTCCGTCAGATAGAACAATACTTATGTGATGGTTGATCTTCCTCCAGGAAAAGAACCTTTGGATTGTAAAAGTGGATACTCAAATTGAGTTAAACGTATATGGATCTACTGACGAGTATACGACATTGGATAATTGGACATGTGCTCCTATGTGAATAGCTTAACATCTAGGACCACCATAGTCCTATGTAACATGGATGTTGAGACAACCTTCTTAACTGGAGAGTTGGTTTTGTGGACTGTTGGGCTTCTTCTTGAACTTCCATATTGATCCCTGCAATGTTTACATTTTGGTCGTAGAAGTTTCAAATAAAACAGAAATAATGAATCTGATGACAGAAATATTAATTCTGAAGCTAGAAAACCAACAGTTGGAAAAACAAAAGTCTGAAAGTGAAAGAAGAAAGTAATACGGAACAACTCGATGGGTATGTGGTTCCGGGGAAGAGAAGAAAGCCTGTCGACTTGCCAAATCTCTATGTGGGATAAAACAGGCCCCGAAGCAATGGTACGAAAACTTTGATAGTACTCTACTATAGAAGTGTTTCTCCATTAATAAGTGTGACAAATGTGTCTACATTTAAGGTAATTCTGACTCGTTCGTCATGATATGACTTTACGTACATGACATGTTGATCACAGGAAATGATCCTAGATTGATCCTAGATATTAAGAGTATGTTGAAACAATGTTTTGACATGAATGATATGGGTATCACATATGACATCTTAGGAATTAAGATTTCTAAGACATCTAACAGACTGGTCTAATCCGAATTCATTTGTGAGGTGTTTTGACAGTCTCATTGAAAGTCACCAATGGATATGAATCAAAGAAATGATTGGAATCATGTTGCACCCATTTACCAGGAGCGATATGCGTAGGTCACATGTATTTCAATGTATCTTACACACTACACCTGACCCGATATCGGCTTACAAACGAACGCAGGTTCGATGTGAAATTTGTGGGGGACCACATACTTTTGATCATTGCGCAGCAGTGGATCCCTACAACAATCCTTTCTCCAACACGTATAATCAGGGGTGGAGGAACCACCCTAACTTTTCAAGGAGAAACAACCAAAGGCCAGCAACCACAATTTCACGGCAGTATCCACAGGGCAGTCATCAACAACCAAACAGTCAAGCTACATCTTCTCAGCAGCCCAGACCACCAGTTCAACAAGCAGAGCCTAATGAATTACAAGCAGCCTTGTTGACTCTTACAAATTCTCAGACCCAATTCATGACATAGGCTAGATCATCTATCAGGAACTTGGTGACACAGGTAGGACAATTAGCGAATATGCTGAATAGAACGCAGGGAAATCTCCCTAGCAATACTGTTGTAAACCCAAGGGAGCAATGCCAAGCCATAGCTTTGAGAAGTGGTAAGCAAGTCGAACCAACTCCACTCCTACTATCTGCAGAGGAGAAGGACAAACCAGGTGAAACATCAATTTCATAAAGGGTAGTGGTTACTGAAGACCACCCTAGTACAGAGAAGGCACCACTAGCAGTTTTGAGAGAACCTCAAGTAAAAATTCCCTACCCTCAAAGACTTCAAAAGAATTCAATTGATAATCAGTTTTCGAATTTCTTAGACGTGTTCACGAAGTTACACATCAGCATTCCCTTTGTTGAAGCCTTGGAGCATATGCCTAGTTATGTCGTTCATGAAGGATATCCTCTTTAAAAAGAGGAAACTAGCAGAGTATGAGACAGTGACATTAACTGAAGAATGCAGTGCGATTTTGCAGAAAAAGCTGCCCCAGAAGTTAAAGGATCCATGAAGCTTCACCATCACATGCACTATAGGCATTGTCAAGTGCAAGCATGTTTTTTGCTATTTGGGGGAAGTATCAACTTGATTCCCTATTCTGTCATTTGCAGACTTGGAGTGGGGGAAGCAAAGCCAACAACCATCATCTTGCAGCTAGCCGATTGTTCAATCAAGCATCCGCGAGGTATCATTGAAGATGTGTTGGTGAAAGTGGAGAAGTTCATATTTCATGATAACTTCATTATCCTGGATATGAAAGAAGATGAGAATATGCTTATAATCCTTGGAAGACCCTTCTTAGCCACAGAGCGAGCACTAAATGATGTTGAGAAGGGATAATTAAAACTCCGAGTTCACGAAGAAGAAATGATCTTCAACGTCTTCAGGGCAACCACCGATCCAAGAGAAAGTGATACATGTTTTTCCATTTGTGTAATTGAAACCACTATCGCTGAGAAAAGCTTCAAAAGTACTGATGCTCTTGGGGTGACACTAAAACAATGTGAAGAACATTATAGTAAAGAGATTGAATTGGTGAATGATTCCAAGGGGGTGAACCCCTCTGAACCTCGCTCTGGGAAAAGAAAAAGGAGAAAGAAAAAGAAAAGGATTATGAAATGGCTATGCTGCGGGTGTAATCTACCCCCTTGAATGAATAAGATAGATGAGTCCGGCTAAAATACATTAAAGAAAGTTCTATTGGGAGTCAACCCAACGTTTTAATTATTGTATTTTATTTTATTTTGTTTATTTTAAACAATCTCACTGCTTTATTGTCTCTTGGTCTATGTTTTTGATTTCAGATAAATTGGGACGCCTACTCTGAAGGAAAAAGGATCGACATGCTGAAAAGTTGGAAAAAAAATATTCGACGGTGAAGTGCCGCGAAGCCCCGGGGAAGGGTCGCGACTCTTAAGAGGAAGTTACCAGAAATCTATTTACGAGTTAAGCACCGCAGTGCCAAGAGGAAGGGTCGCGACGCTTGAGAGACTGAATGCCTGAATCGATTTTTGGGTTAAAAAAGAGCCACCGCCACCACCATTCTGAATCGCTATTAGGTTTTTGTAAGTCTTCGTTCCTTTTCTTTACTTTTTCACATTGAGGACAATGTGTTGAATAAGTTGGGGGGAAGGGGAGAGTATTATTGTTTTGTGTCAGTTGTTGTTGTCATTTTGAGTTAGTAGTTTTTAAATTTTTTATGTTTAGTTGTTTATTCATTTTTCGTGTCTTTGTGTTAGTGTCTTGTGTCAATGAATCACGCCAATAATAATAGCCAATGAGATTGAGTGAACACTTGTGATAGAATTGAATATTATTGAAAGCCATGAAATGCATAAATATGTGTGTTTAAGTTGGGTTTCCTAGAGTTTTCTTTTGATTATTAATAATGATGAAAACTTGTTCATGACTGTTGACTCTCTTGTACCCAATTACTCGGTTTATGCATAAGTAAATTTTGGTTTGAGGAAAGATAGTGAAAAATTCTAGAACTTGCTTGCTTGCTACTTGAGACGAAATCCTAGATAATGCATGCTTAGAAAAATGATTTAGGCCATCTTTGGAACGTTTGAGCCTTTCAAGCCACCCTTAATTACATTAATCCCTAGTTACCCCTTTTGAGACTTAATGAATCATTCTTTGTTGATTAATATCTATATTTGAGTCTACTTGAAATCTTTTACTATTATTCAATTCTCTTGAATTACCATAAGTATATGAGTGGGGATTGAATTGTTGTAATTGGTATTGGAGATTGGTGCTATCAATAGAAGAACATAAAGATTAAGAGAATAATCATCAAAAAATAAACTACACACCCCTTGTTCATACATTGAAAAACAAGTTTGGGGGAGTGTTGTAGTTCGAAAAATATATATATATAAATGAATGAGTGAAAAGGAAATAAAATACACTCTCCTCGTCTGTACATCAAAAGATAAGTTTGAGGGAGTGGAACATGAAGTGTGAATTCTCTCAATCTAGAAAAGAAAAGAAGAAAAGTGGGGGATGGTGGTGCATTGTAATATGAAATTTGGATTGGTTGGGTATTATGCTTATGGTAATCTTGAGCCTAAATGACCTTTTATCTGCCCGTGCCTAAGCCTAATGATACAACCTATAAAAGTCCTATTGATTTTTGAGCATGTGTCTATATTAGGAGAGAGCAACAAGTTAGCAAGCTTATAGAATTTTGGCCTGATGGACTGTTGGAAAGAATTCATTTGTGCATAAACTAATATTGAATACATGTTTGAGTCAGTAATAATGGATGAGTGATCATATGCCTTAATAACTTTAAGCAAGCTTCATGATTATCTGACTTGAAATTCTAGATAGCAAATTAGTGGCTAGAATGTCTCTGAAAATGATATTGCATGTGTTCATGATCTTCGAGGCATAATCTATTGTGGTTGACTTGATTCATTTTTAGAATTTATGTGTTTTTCTATTTAGGGTGTCTAGAGTTCCCTACTCGAGGACGAGTAAAGTTTAAGTTTGGGGGTGTTTATTGAGTCTATTTTTAGAGTGTATTTTAGGGAGTCTTGTGTTCTCTTTTTATTGTTTTTGTACAATATTATGCGTTTTGTGTTGTGTTTTCAGGCTATTAGCGATTCAGATATGATAAAGCGAATTCAAGAGCAAATAAGCTTATTTTGAGGATAAAGGTACACATCGGATCCCAAGCAATCAATCAAAGAAGTCCCGAAAAGCATAGAAGCAATCTGACAAAAATCCGGACGATTTAGGCTGAAGGGCCGCGATGCAAGAAAGCAAAGGTCGCGACACTGAAGTGCCACATCGCCTAGCAGAGGCGCCGCGACACCTAACTGGCAAAAAGTTCCCAGGGGGTCGGCGTCGTAACGCCTGGCTGAAGATCCGCAGCACCAACGACTGAAATAAGTGAGACAATCTGAGTTTTAATGAGGGTAAAAAGGTCCAAGAGGGTTTTTTCTCGATATATAAACCCTGGGAACATATTTTAGGGATTAGCTCATCTCATATCAGATATTTGAGGAGAAAACGGAGGCTAGAAACATTTAGAGATCGTCATTGTTCAAGTTCTTTCTTTTCTTTTTACTTTAATTCAGTTATGTTGGATATTGAATTAGTTATTAGCATGTCTATGAGCTAAATTCTTTTATTAGGGTTTTTTGTCGAATTACTTGAACCTCTTTCATGAACTAATGCATTGCTAGCATTGTTTCTTCGTATATTGAGATTTATTCAACTTGTGATTATTGTGTGATAATTAACTGGACATTAATTCTCATTACTTATATGATTTAAAATCGAGATCTGAAAAGGGAGATTTGAATATGTTATAGTTGTTTAGACGTAGGTTTAATCTTGAATGACAGTATCACGATTGCCTGTGTAATATTTAGGTTACTGATCTTAATCCTCCTATGTGGTAGAATTTATCATAGAAATATAGAAAATTCCCACTTAGGTTGAGTTTTTATATGTCCTAACCGAAATATAAAACATCTTCGTTAACCTGCTATCTTAATAAGGAGAAGAATCATTAGTCTTGCATTAACAAGTGATCGAGTGGATAGTTGAGGATATTGGAAGCCCTAATTACCTTCATAACTGATTGAAACTCCAAGTATTATCATCATCGCCCACTTTATTAATCATCCTTGTAAAATGGGTTTGTTCATTAAGTACCGAACGATGTCAATCTTGCACAAGACGTGAACCACATGTGGAATAAGGTAATGCTCAATTTTTGTACAAACATGTAATAAGGACAAACAAAGCTTCTCTATAGGGGTATATCTAGTTTCAACTTTTTTCAACATTCGGCTAAGGTAGTACACCTCTCTTTCGGTTTTATCATCGGCATCCTGTGCTAACAGGCAACCGATAGATAACTTGGCGGCTGAGATGTACAATTTTAGAAGTTTCCCTGGTATGAGAGGCACCAACGTGTTTCTAGGGCATTTTTAATTTGGTTGAATGCCTCTTGTTGTTCTGAACCCCATACCATTTCTTCTGACTGTTTAAGCTTAAGCAAAGGCAAGAAGGCCTTCATTTTCCAGCCGAATTAGATATGAACCTTCTTAAGAAGTTGATTATTCCTAATAAGCTTTGTAACTCCTTATTTGTCCTGGGTGGTATCGATTCCATTACTGCTCGAGCCTTGTTTTGGTCTATCTCAATACCTTTCTTGTGTACCAAGAGGCCTAGAAAGTTGGCAGCTGATACTCCGAACATGCACTTGGCTGGATTCATTTGACGATTATGAATCCTCATTCTTTTTAGTGCTTGTTCCAGATCAGCTAAATGATCTTTGAAGTCCTTAGACCTCACCACCACATCATCAATGTAGACCTTCACAGTCTTGTCGATTAGATCATGGAAGATGGTATTCATTTCCCTCTGATAAGTGGCACAAACGTTCTTCAGACCGAACGACATAACTATCCACTCGTAAATGGCCAAGGCTTATGGACATCTAAAAACAGTCTTGTGGATGTCCTCTTCGGCTACTGTTAGGTGTATTTTGTATACACCGTTTATGTCATTTTTAGTTAGTATTTTCCCATTTTTAGTTCAAATAAATGTCGTGTTAGGTTATTTTTCTTTCTTTTGACTCACAGCGGTCCTAAATGGAGAAAATGGCAAAAGGAGGAGGAAACGAGCTTGATTTAGAAGGAATTGCACACTAAAAGGGCCAATAAATGAAGCCTAAGAAGTCCCAGGAAGTGTAGAAGAAATCAGACGAAGTCCGGATGAGAAAATGACGAAAAATCGCAAAAACCGAAAGTGGACGATTCCGGCACTGCGGTGCCAGTCAGCAAGATCGTGGTGCCCAAACTGCTGCGAGGATGATTGGCTACAGGACTTCCGGAACCGCAGTGCCAGACAGCAGGACCGAGGTGCCGATGCGCGTTTTTCCGATTCAGGGCCGAATTTGACACGTTTTCAGGGTCCGTAAGGGCAACTTTCTCCAGCTATAAAACCTTAAAACCCTACTCATTACCTAACATCTGGGATCTTACATCTCACATCTACTTTGGGGGAGAATAAATGAGGCTACAATACAGGATTGGAGACAACTTTGGTTCAAGTTTTTTTTCTTTCTTTGTTTTTAATTCAGTTTATGTTGGTTTGTATTAATTCTTAGCGTGACTATGGCTAGGAGCTAAACACTCTATTAGGGCTTTCCTTATGAATCACTTGAAACTTTTATTCATGAATTAATGCAGTAGTTTGATTTCTTCTTCACTTGATTACGATTTAGTCAATATTTGGTATGAATGTTTGATAATTAATTGATCACTAATTATCATAACCTTTATGATTTCGAATCAAAATTCTGAAAGGTGAGATTTGGATATGCTGTAATTGACTAGACATAGGTTAAAATCGTGGACGAAAGTACCCCGATACTTGTGTAGCATTATAGGTTATTGTTCTTAATCCTCCTATGTGGTAAATCCTATCATAGAAATATAGAAGAGTTTTGCACTGGGGTTGAGTGATTATATGACCCTAACCGGAATATAAGACAGTCTAGTTAACTGTTATCTTAACGAAGAAGAAGAATCATTCTAATCGCATTAAGGATTGAATAAATTGGATAGTCGAGGATTTTGGAAGCCCTAATTCCTTCATAACTGATTTAAACCAAAGTATTATCATAATTAGTTTATTTTCTGCAATTACTTAGTATTAGTTTTTAGATAAAAATACAAACAAATTAACGTTCACCAAATAGAAACTAAAGCTTAGATAATCGACACTTGATAACCAGTCTCTGAGGACGATATTCGGTCTTACCAGACTATATTACTTGTGAACGATGCGTACACTTGCGTGAGCATTCGAAATATCGCTAACAAGTTTTTGGCTCCATTGCCAGGGACTGACGTACTTTTAATATCGATTTATCTATTCTTATTTCTAATTTGGTTGCTCCATGAACAAGTTTATAACTTATTATGCGAGCATCTTGTTATCAGTTTTTGTTGTTTTTCTTATTTTGTAGGTAAAGCTAGAGTCACTTGAAAAAAAAAAATAGGACACATGAACCACTACTACTATCAGGGGCAGCAGATTCATCAGCAACAGCCTAACCCACAGGTTCCCCAGGAAGATCGAAATGAATTGCAGACAATCATACATGAGCTCACCAAGTGTCACACTCAGTTTATGGCTGAGACAAGGGTATCCATAAAAAATCTGGAGATATAAATAGGACAACTGATGGATATGGTGATCAATGTACCGCAAGAAATCTGCCTAGCGACACCATTGTGGGAAGTGGTAAGAAAAGTGAGGAGACTGAACCATACCAAGTTGTTGAAGAATTGAGAAAGATGGTTGGTGTAGAGAAAGAAGGGGTTACTGGAATCCAATTTTTCACCTTTTTGGATTCCTTGGAGTTCTTTTTTGTTGTACCCATTGCAGAAGAAACACCTCTAGATGTCTTTGTTGAGCCTCACCCAGAAAGTCCATAGCCTCAAGGGCACCCCAAAAGTTGAGAGATGTAGGGAATTTTACTGATCCCTACAATATAGAGAGCCTAGAAGACAAGCATGCCTTGTGTAATTGGGGGACAATCTTAAATCTGAGGCCCTTGCTTGGAAAAATTGTTGTAGTTGAAGTGAGACCTGCAACAATAACTGTGCGGATTGCAAGCAGTTCGCAGAAGGATCCACTGGGCACTAGTAAAGATTAATTGCGTCCGGCTAAAAGACGTTAAAGACAGCGCTTGTTGGGAGGCAACCCATTATTTTTAATTATGTTATTTCAATGTCTGTTCTAGCTTGTTTTATTTTATCTTGAACAGTCTCACGGTCTTGAGTTTTTGTCTTGTGTTTTTGGATGACATGTGGACTGGAAGCTAACTCTGAGGAAAAAGGTGGCAAAATGTCAAATTTCAAAATCGTGCTATTCCGCACTTTCCTTCCATACCTCTGTTATGACCGTTGTGTTGTATCAGTAAGTTGTCCCTTGTTTTGTGTGTCTGTTTTTGAGTTTTTTTAATTATATTTTTGTGTCCTTCCATTTGTTTTTGAGTCATAATTTTTTTTATATGGATCAAGCATGTTGTAGTTGCTAAAGACATTGACTGGATAAAGTGGGATAATGTAATGGAATTAAAAGCGATAATCTGTGTGCTTAAGTTAGATATGCCAAAAATTCATGACATCTAATTCTTTGAGATATTTGTGCTTAGACTATGTGTGTCAGTTATGGAAAGAAACGATGAAAAATGTCTAGAAAATCTATTTGCTTGTTATTTGAGGCGAAATAGTTAAGATATATACCTTTAGGGAGATGATTCAGGCATTTCTTTGATAGCCCTTCTGACCATTTATTACCTACCCTGACATAAATTGTATCCGTAGTCGTTGAGCCTAAATAAGACCTTTATTTGACACCATATGATTCCATGTTTGTGCCATAAGTGATAATTGAAAGTTAGTGGGATGAAAAGTGTTGAAAAAGAAATAAAAAGAGAATTGAAAAAAAAATTATGCACCCCAATGAAGAATATGCAAAAGCCTAAGTTTGAGGGTGCCTGTTATTTATAATGTGTCTCATTCTCTCAAAATAAAAGAGGGAAAAAATATGTATGAGACTAAAAAGAAAATAAAAAAGAAGGAAGAATGAGTTGAATGAAAATAGATTATAGTACGTAATTGGAGCCTAAATGTCTATTTTTACCTACCCCTGCCTAAGCCTATATTATAACTTGAAAGTCCTGATGATATTTAATATGTATGTCTATGATTAGTGAAGAATAACAAGTAAACAGGTCTATAGCATTTTGGAAAAGATGGAATGAAATTGACATGCATAGGTTAGATGTTTGTATTTCCATTGATTGTGATTGAAATGAATTTGCGAAATATCTAACTTGAAATTCTAGATTGCTGATTATTCATGCTATATATGTTCTAACATATTATCCTATCTTTCATCCATGATTTTGAAGAAGCATTACTATAGCTACTTGATCCATTTCATAGAGTCTTTGTTTTTGTTTTTGTTTAGTGTTTTACTCGAGGGCGAGTAAAGGTTAAGTTTGAGGGTATTTGTTAGGTGTATTTTGTATACACCTTTTGTGTCATTTTTAGTTAGTATTTTCCCATTTTTTGTTCAAATAAGTGTCGTGTTAGGTTGTTTTTCTTTCTTTTGAGTCACAGCAGTCCTAAATGGAGAAAATGGAAAAAAGAGGAGGAAACGAGTTTGATTTAGATGGAATTGCACACTAAAAGGGCCAAGGAATGAAGCCTAAGAAGTCCCAGGAAGTGTAGAAGAAATCAGACGAAGTACGGACGAGAAAATGACGAAAAATCGCAAAAACCGAAAGTGGACAATTCCGGCATCGCGGTGTCAGTCAGCAGGACCGCGGTGCCCAAACTGCTGCGAGGCTGATTGGCTACAGGACTTCCGACATCGCGGTGCCAGATGATCGGTGTATTTTATATACACCTTTTGAGTCATTTTTAGTTAGTCTTTTGCCTCTTTTTGTATAAATATGTGTCGTGTTAGGATATATTTTCTTCCTTTTGAGTCACAATGGTTTAAAGTGGCACGTTCGTGAAAAGTAGCGAAAAGAAGGCAGAAACAGAGGTTTCAGAGCTCAAGTCGAAAGTTGGCAACCCGGCGAGAATGGCGGCGCGCGCTGCACCATCGGCAGCAATGAGCCACGACGCCCAAGAAGCATCACCGCAGGTTTCGGCTCCACGGCGCCGGTTGCAGGGCCGTGGCGCCGACGCGGGAAATTTGACAAATCCGAATAGGATTGGGCCAAGGCCAAAGAGGAAAAGGTTTTGCACGTTTTTGGGGATATAAAAGGACATTTTAGGTCAGATTTGAGGAGTTCCACACCTTACCATTCATCACAACATTAGATCAAGATTGAAGACTTATTTTTGAGTAATTTCTTGTTCTTTACTTTATTTCTTTCTAGTATATGTTGGATACTATTTTAGTTCTTGGCATGTCTATGGCTAGGAACTAACTTAATTTAGGGCTTTCCATGTCGAATCGCTTGAACCTCGTTTTATGAATTAATGCAAGATTTTGGTTTCTTCTTATTGTTGTTGAGATTTATTCAATAATTGTTTTGATTGCTTGATAATTAATTGATCACTAATTATCATCACTTATATGATTTCTAATCGAAATCCGAAAGGGGGAGATTGTGAATATGTTATAGTTGAATAAACATAGGTTAAAATCGTGGACGAAAGTACCCCGATACTTGTGTAGTTTAATAGGTTATTGCTCTTAATCCTCCTTTGTGGTAAATCTTGTCATCGAAAGATAGCTGGGTTCTACATTGGGGCTGAGTGTTTATATTACCTTAACAGGAGTATAAAACAGCTTAGTTAAGTTGTTATCTCAACATAGAAGAAGAACCTTAATTATTTGCATTAACGAGTAAAGCGAGCGGATAGTCGATGAGATTTGGAATCCCTATTTCCACCATATCTGAAGTAAAGTAAAGTAATTTAGTTAGCGTCTATAATCATAACTATAAACAAACCATCAAATTATCGGTCACCAAATAGATACTACAGAATAGAGGTTGGTAATTGGACACTAATCCCTGAGGACGATAACTTGGTCTTCTAGACTATATTACTTGTTATGATATGTGCACTTGCGTTTAGAGTGTGTATAAATCGCGCATCACCAGACAGCAGGACCGCGGTGCCGAGGCGCGTTTTTCCGATTCTGGGCCGAATTTGACACATTTTCAGGGTCCGCAAGGGCAACTTTCCCCAGCTATAAAACCCTAAAACCCTGCTCATTACCTGCATCTGGGATCTTACATCTCACATCTACTTTGGGGGAGAAGAAAAGTGGCTACAACACAGGATTGGAGACAACTTTGGTTCAAATTTCTTTTCTTTTCTTTGTTTTTAATTCAGTTTATGTTGGTTTGTATTAATTCTTAGCGTGACTATGGCTAGGAGCTAAACACTCTATTAGGGCTTTCCTTATGAACTTGAAACTTTTATTCATGAATTAATGTAGTAGTTTGATTTCTTCTTCACTTGGTTAAGATTTAGTCAATATTTGGTATGAATGTTTGATAATTAATTGATCACTAATTATCATAACCTATACGATTTCGAATCAAAATTCTGAAAGGTGAGATTTTGATATGCTGTAATTGACTAGACATAGGTTAAAATCGCAGATGAAAGTACCCCGATACTTGTGTAGCATTATAGGTTATTGTTCTTAATCCTCCTATGTGGTAAATCCTATCATAGAAATATAGAAGAGTTCTACTGGGGTTGAGTGATTATATTGCCCTAACCGGAATATAAGACAGTCTATTTAACCGCTATCTTAACGAAGAAGAAGAATCATTCTAGTCGCATTAAGGATTGAATAAAGTGGATAGTCGAGGATTTTGGAAGCCCTAATTCCTTCATAACTAATTTAAACCAAAGTATTATCATAATTAGTTTATTTTCTGCAATTACTTAGTCTTAGTTATTAGATAAAAAATACAAACAAATTAACGTTCACCAAATAGAAACTAAAGCTTAGATAATCGGTAATTGATAACCAGTCTCTGAGGACGATATTCGATCTTACCAGACTATTGTTATACCCCGTAGTTCTGGCCATGCGTATGAGAACGTACGAAAGGGATTAAGACGTAAATTTTAGAAAGATAGGTTGACGGATTGTTTCGGACGGGGTTTTAGTCAACTTTGAGGCGGTTTATGTCCAATGGCATTATGAGTTCCTAGGTGTTTCAAAGGCCTAGTATGTATTTCGTTGAGTCTAGTTCCCAACGCAACCAACCGTTCGTCGATAGGACATCGGAGTAGAAAGTTATGGAAGTTACATGTTCGGTCGCAATGACGTAAAATAATTCGGCCAGAGCGCGCCGCGCACAAGTTCCGCGAGGTCGCGGAGGTTTCAGCGCGGCGCCGCAGTGCGCGCGCCGAGGCGGGTTTTGCGAGGCTGAGTGGAAAAATCTGAACTGTTTTGTTTTAAAAAAGGTCATGGGAGGGTGACAAGTGTCCCCCATCTGATTTTGCATGTACTATTTATTGACCAAGTCTTGAAGACTTGGTCATTCTTCAAGCTCTTCTCTCTCTTTAAAAATAAAAAGTTCTCCCTTCTCTCTAGAAAATCAAGAGGAAATCAAGGCTTGAGAAAAATCTGAAAAATGTGGCAAGAAGGAAACTTGTTGGAAAGCTTGTAGGAGCTTTTGTGGTGGTGATTGTGGAAATGAGGCTAGTGAATTTGTTGGATTATTTTGGGTAAGCTCTAAGGTAACAATTCTTTCTATTGTTGCTAGTTTTGGTGTTGCATGTGAAGAAGAAAGAACTTGTAGTTGTAAATATTGCTCTTAGATAAATTGCATGTAAGAAATATGGTTGGGATATGAAAGGATTGAATAAGAAGGTTATGTAAGCATGTTGTAGCTAAAATACTACCTTTAACTTATTGGTTAGTTAATATGCATTGTGGGGCAGAATTTTACACAACCAAGGTTAGGTGTGTAATCCCCTTTGAATTGTTTGGATTGTTGGGCCTTAAAAGTGGCGTTTGGATGTTGAATTCGGACCTTGAAAAGGTGGCAAAGTGTGTAGAAACAAAGGAAATGCTGCCCGATTTTCCATAGAATTTAGTGACCTTGCACTTAGAATATTTTACGTTGAAACTAGAGGTTAATAAACGTATTATGGTCATTATAGGTTGACGTACTACGTGCGGTATTTTGGACTTAGCAAGTGGATTGACCGAAGAGGTATGTGGAACTTTCCTATCTCTTGAGCATGAATAGTTTTACTTATATAGTACGGTAGACGTACAAGACCTTGGTATCCTTTACTCGTTTTTAAAGTGTCCAAGTCGGTGGAATTAGGGGGTTTACTCACTTCTTTAAAAGTAGTAAGAATGTCTTAAGTTTTCAAGGTTAAGGGACTTGAAGTGTTTTTAAGTACATGATACTTGTTCCGTTTTAAATCTACAAGTCCCTTGGATATAGGAAAATGTAATTTATTTATAAGTATGAAGTTAATATAACAACTTTATGGGAAGTTGGTTATATTAGCCTTATGGAAAGTTAAAAAGAGAGATTTACTCTAAGTAAAATGAGTACGGATAAATGATTTGAAGTTGTGAAAGGCAAATTGATTTTTAAGGCATTAATTGCCTAAGGTTTTAAAAGAGTAGAAGTACATAGTACTTTGAGTTAAATTCTCGGATTTCATAAAGACATGTTAGTGCCTTAAGTAAACTAAAATGAGAATGTATGTGAACAAGACTAATAAGAAGTTAGGGGATTTCTTAACTTGCTTGTATTATGTATGATAGCCGGTTTGTGCTAGTGATATATTATTATTTATTACGGGGTCATTCCCCGGGTTGTGGCATTTGCATATTCCGTGGATTTGCTACCCACGATGCGAGGAATACCTCATGCGAGTCCGTAGGGCTCATGCGGGTGAAATAGTCTCATGCGGCGGTACACTTATGCGAGAATACCTCACGCGGTCCACATGACCCACGCGTGAAATAGTCCCGCGAGTATGAGTGCTTAATGACATCATGGCGGATGACCTTGATTTGATCATGAGCTTCCTATTTTCATGAAGTATAGTATATGCTTGATATTCTCATTATTAGTAAGGCACATTGTTCTGTAAATTGATTACCATACATGTCTCCAGTTATTTTAGACTTATGAGTTTTTTCAGTATTTTCTAGTTTCGCATACTTAGTACATGTTGTGTCGACTTCTTCCTGGCCGCTCATGCCGCAGGTGGTACGCAGTGGTGGATCCTCATTCTTAGGATCACCGTCCGTGTCGAGCTCCATTTCCTCCGAGGCTTGTTTTGTTTGTACAGTTTTTACATGATGCTATAGGTATTATGTACATTCAGGGGTATGGCGGGGCCCTGTCCCGCCACAGTTGTTATTCCTAGAGGTATGTAGTCACGTTTGTGGTTTGGGCTGTAAGAACAAGTTGTACTGTTTACTTTTGAAGAAGTTTAATCTATAAAAGGCGGCCTTGTCGGCTAGCCAGTGATGTTTGTTATATACAGGTTTATGTGTTATGTATGTTCCGCTGCTATTCTCTGATGTATACCTAACGGGGTGCCCCGGTAGGGCACTGGGCGCCCCGGTCGGTCGTGACAAAAGTGGTATCGCAGCGCTTAGTCCTCGGAAAGTGTCTACGCACCGCGTTCAGTAGAGTCTTCATTATCGGTGTGTTGTGCGCCACATCTATAATCAGGAGGCTGCAGGATATTTAGGATTGGTTTCCATTCTTTCACTCTAAGATCGTGCAATAGAGCTGTGTTATAGGTTGTACTCCCTCTGATATTTTCCTTTATGTATCAGTTATGCCTCCACGCAAGGCAACCACGGCCCAGAAAGGCAAGGCAGCTGAGGGAGCTGCTAGTAGGACGCGGAGGTTCACGAGGGCACAGGCCCAGTCTTTACCAGAGATGATGTTTCGGGCGGCGAGTTCCACGACGTCGCCAATTTCACGGAGTTCGGGCAGCATGGCCATCGAGACCGCAGACGAGTTTCCAGCCCCACGTGCGGCCAGTATAGAGATTACGGGGAGCAGATACGGTTATTGACCAGCATAGTGGCAGGGAAGCGCCGACAGAGCGTGCAACAACCCAGAGCCGACGCTTACTGATTCGGATTTCCGGGTTGTCATCCACCCGAAGTTCTATGGTTCGAGATCCGGCGAGGATCCTCGTGAGTTTGTTCGGCTACAATGGACTATGCAGTGCTTAGGGCCTCTGAGGTCGAGTCCGCTATGCTAGCCTCACGTTCACGTGATATTGCGTTAAACCGGTTTGAGTCGCTGAGTTGTTCAGAGGCGGCGATGCTCTTCCAAATGCTTGGGAGGAGTTCACAGAGGACTTCGATCACTTCTTGCCTCCCGAGACGGCGAGAGCCCGCGTGATAGATTCTTGACCTCGAGGCGTAACGAGGACTATCGAGAGTACACCGAGTTTGACTCATTGGCTGTATGCGCACACCATTGTAGCCGATACGGCGCATGTGGTTCATCGATATGTGATGGGCTAGACCGCCATATGATTACATCGTGCTGGGGTGGCTCTTCACCGTGTATGGATATTGCCAGACGCAGCGTATGCGCAGGGATACAGATGCAGAGAGTGAGGATCACCTAGACTTAGGCCAACCCAAGAGGCTGTGACAGCAGGTCTCAGGCGCTGAGGCGACAAATTTCAAGCAGACTAGGTCCACATTTCAGCCAAAGACAGTGCTCCTTCTCGGTTTTCTCGCGAGGTCCGATCACCGGGTCATTCAGAGCGGTCGTGGCTCCAGACTTCGAGGTTTCAGGAAGCAGAGACCGCCATCGACGAGGCCACCCCATCTCGGTGTGCTCGATGCGTAGGTCTCACCTGCACGAGTGTCGTGTTCTCCGTGGCTTGTTACTCTGTGGACGCAGGCCATTTGAAGAGAGATTGTCCGACCGCAGGTAGCGGAAGTGTTATGGTTCACCGAGTGGTCGCTTGTCGGATCTTCGCCTTCGACGGCATGCGCCTGAGGGCAGAGTGTTTACGCCGCCAGAGCCGCGGCAGGGTCGTGGTGGGGTCCAGCTCCAATGGTCCTCGTAACCGCATTTATGCTATGTCCACCGCCGTGACCGCGAGGCGCCACCGATGTCGCCACTGTACATTATTAGTTTCATGTCAGATGTATATGCTTTGATAGATCCGTGTTCTACCTTGTCCTATATATCTCCTCATATCACGTAGAATAGGGATAGAGCCCGAGTCCATAAAACCTTTTGGCGTGGCTACGCCAAGAGGTAATTCGTGGTAGCCGAGCGTATATAAGGCTTGCCCAAATGATCATATACGGTCGCCGACTTCAGCCAATTTGATAGAGTTGGATATGACGGACTTTGATGTGATTATTGGTATGGATCGCTAGCGCCTTGCTATGCCAACGTGGACCGTAGAGAGATTGTACGGTTCCAGCCTCGCGAGCCGGCATCGAGTGGAAGGAATATCGTCGCCGGCGGTAGGTTTATTTCTTACCTCAAGGCTAGGAAGATGGTGCTGGCGGGATATATCTACCATACGGTTCGTATTCGACATCGAGGTCGAGATACCGACCTTCACCGGGCCCGGCGTTAGAGAGTTTCCGCACGTATTCCCGCACGAGCTTCCGCATCCTCCCGAGAGGAGATTGAGTTTTGCATTGATATGTCGCCGATACTGACCGATATCTATTCCACCGCAGCGATGACACCTGCCGAGTTGAGGAATTGAAAGACCACCAAGGACTTGGCTGGAAAAGGCTTTATCGTGCCAAGTGTTTCTCCCCGGGAGCGCCGCTTTATTTGTAAAGAAGAAGGATGGGACGCCGCAGATGTGCGTTGATTACAGCGTGAATAAGGTAACTATCAAGAACAGATATCCCCTCCCCAGGATAGATGATTTGTTTGACCATTAGCATGGTGCAAGGTGTTTTTCCAAGATATACCTGCGGTCTGGTTATCATCAAAGTGCAGTTAGAGATAAGATATCCCAAAGATCGCATTCAGACCAGATGGGCACTATGAGTTCGTGGTGATGTCTTTCGGTCGACCAACGCCCCATCGTTGTTCATGGATTTGATGAACCGTGATCAAGTCATTCTTGGATATGTTCGTTATAGTATTCATTGATGATATCCTCGTTTATTCGCGCACGCAGCAGAACACGCGGATCATTCGAGGCGGTATCGAGTCCTCCCGACCGCCAGTATGTCAAGTTCTCAAACGCGAGTTTTGGTTGGCTTCGGTGGCTTTCTTAGGGCATGTTATCGGGCCGATGGTATTCGGGTTGATACGTAAAATATTGAGGCGCCAAGACTGCCTGCACCCACTACACCAACGGAGTGCGCGCAACTTTGGGCCTCGGGTTATTATCTGAGATTTGTGGAGATGTTTGCTTCCATCTCAAGACCTTTGACTAGCCGACTCGTAGCGGTATGTTCCGTGGACGGATGCTTATGAGGAGAGTTTCCGCCATCAAGGAGAAATTGACGACCGCCACCCTTACTCTTCGAGGTTTAGACGGATATGTGGTTTATTGTGACGCCGGGTGTCGGGCTCAGTGCGTGATGACGCAAAGACGGTAAAGTTATAGCCACGATCTCGACAAATGCAGAAGCATGAGAAGAACTATCCCACCCATGACTTAGAGTTGGCAGCAGTGATTCATGCCTCAAGATCCGAGACATTATTTATATGGAGTTCATGGATATTTACACGCACCACAAGAGTCTTCAATATATTTTCACCGCAGGAGCCGAACTTGCGGCGCAGACGGTGGTTGAGCCGCTAAGGATTACGATGTCGATATCCTATACCACCCGCGAAGGCCAACGAGCGCATGCCCCAGCCGCAGATACGGGTAGTCCGTGTGCGCCAGAGAAAAGCGGGCATGGTCCGCGAGTTACATCACCAGCGAGCCTCGGGTTCGCTTGATTGGTTCCGTAGTAATGGAGTTCGGTTCGAGAGGTTGCCGAGTCTTCCATCGCCGGCGAGGTGAAAAGGCGACAGATGAGGATCCGACATGGTACGAGATCGAGACGCACTCTTCAGAAAAGAAGAGTCTTTTTGAGGTAGCGCTGATGGTGCTAAGATTTGAGGCCGGTTGTGTGTTCCCGATGCGGACAGACTTCGCCGCCAGATTTTGGGAGGCACAGCGTCGTTATTCTATTCATCCGGTCGACTAAGATGTACCATGACCTCGGATGTGTGTATTGTGGGATGGCTTGAAGAGGACGTGGCGGGTTTTGTTGCACGGTCCTAATCGTGCAGTCAAGGTTGAGCACCGTAAGCCCGTGGGCTATTACAGCTATTGATATTCACGTGGAAGTGGGAGGTGATCAATATGGACTTTATTACAGGGTTACCTCACACTCAGAGGAAGCATGATTCCATTTGGGTTATTGTCGACAGGCTAACGAAATCAACCCACTTTCTTCCAGCCAGGACGACTTTTTCGACCGAGGATTATACTAGATTGTATATCAGAGAGATTGTGAGACTGCACGGAGTGCCTATATCGATCATTTCGCATGGGAGTCCGCTTGGCTAACTTCCTGAGGTCTTTCCGTAAGGATTAGGGACACAAAGTAGTCTCGATCGCGCTTCATCCTCGATCGACGGACAAAGCCGAGCGCACTATCCGCACCTCGAGGATATGCGGGCTTGTGTTATTGATTTCAGGGGTAGCTGGGAGGATCATTTACCTCTTGTGGAGTTTGCAGATAACAACAGCTACCAGTCTAGGATCCAGATGACGCCTTATGAGGCCTGATACGGGAGGAAGTGCAGGTCACCGATAGTCGGGTTTGAGGTGGGAGAATTTCACTGGTCGCCGCACTTGATTCAAGAGCAATGGATAAGGTGAAGCTTATCCAGAGCGGTTATTGTCACCGAGTCGCAGAAGTCATACGCAGATCATCGGCCGACACTTGGAGTTTGAGGTAGATGATTGGGTCTTCTGAAGGTATCACCCACGGCGGCGTGATGAGATTTGGAAAGAAGGGAAACTTATCCCAAGATATATTGGGCCTTATCGATTGTCCGTAGGGTAGGCAAGGTTGCTCATCACTGATCTGTCGTCCGATCCGGAGGCAAGACATCCAGCTTTTCACGCGGTCTATGCGGAAATGTATCGAGATCCATCTAGAGTGCACCGATTTGATGTCCAGTGACGGAGGGTTATCATATATGAGAGTCCCATAGAGATACTCGATCGTCAAAGTTAGGGACTTCGACAAAGGATGTGGCTTCCGCCGCGTCTTATGGCGAACGAACAGGAGGAAATGACGGGAAGCAGAGAGGACATGATGAAGTATCCTCACTTGTTCCCTACACCTCCGTAACCCACTTTCCCGATTGTTAGTTTCAATTTAGCAATTATTCTTAAGTAATGTTGGCTATGCGAGCGCCTTTATTTGCAAGAGAAATAGTTAAGAAGGTCTATGTCGAGATTGTGATTTCGAGTAAGTTTAGAAGGAACATTCGACGAATGTTTCTACTGGGAGAATGTTATACCCCGTAGTTCGCCATGCGTATGAGAACGCATTTAAAGGGATTAAGACGTAAATTTTAGAAAGATAGGTTGACGGATTGTTTCGGACGGGGTTTTAGTCAACTTTGAGGCGGTTTATGTCCAGTTGCATTATGAGTTCCTAGGTGTTTCAAAGGCCTAGTATATATTTCGTTGAGTCTAGTTCCCAACGCAACCAACTGTTCATCGATAGGACATCAGAGTAGAAAGTTATGGAAGTTACAAGTTCGGCGCAATGACGTAAAAATAATTCGGCCAGAGCGTGGCCGCTGGAAGTTCCGCGCGAGGTCATGGAGGTTTCGCAGGCCATGCGCGCCGAGGCGGGTTCTCGCGAGGTCGAGTGGAAAATCTGAACTGCTTTGTTTTAAAAAGTCCACGGAGGGTGACAATGCCCCCATCTGATTTTGCATGTACTATTTATTGTTCTCTCTCTCTAAAAATAAAAAGCTCTCCCTTCTCTCTAGAAAATCAAGAGGAAATCAAGACT
The DNA here is from genome assembly GCA_029844215.1 of Przewalskia tangutica. Taxonomy (NCBI): domain Eukaryota; kingdom Viridiplantae; phylum Streptophyta; class Magnoliopsida; order Solanales; family Solanaceae; genus Przewalskia; species Przewalskia tangutica. Next base: position 19,657,109 of record CM056719.1, read on the forward strand.
TGAGAAAAATCTGGAAAAGGTGGCAAGAAGGAAACTTGTTGGCAAGTTTGTAGGAGCTTTTGTGGTGGTGATTGTGGAAAGGAGGCTAGTGAATTTGTTGGATTATTTTGGGTAAGCTCTAAGGTAACAATTCTTTCTATTGTTGCTAGTTTTGGTGTTGCATGTGAAGAAGAAAGAACTTGTAGTTGTAAATATTGCTCTTAGATAAATTGCATGTAAGAAATATGATTGGGATATGAAAGGATTGAATAAGAATGTTATGTAAGCATGTTGTAGCCAAAATACTACCTTTAACTTATTGGTTAGTTAATATGCATTGTGGGGCAGAATTTTACACATCCAAGGTTAGGTGTGTAATCTCCTTTGAATTGTTTGGATTGTTGGGCCTTAAAAGTGGCGTTTGGATGTTGAATTCGGACCTTGAAAAGGTGGCAAAGTGTGTAGAAACAAAGGAAATGCTGCCCGATTTTCCATAGAATTTAGTGACTTTGCACTTAGAATATTTTACGTTGAAACTAGAGGTTAATAAACGTATTATGGTCATTATAGGTTGACGTACTACGTGCGGTATTTTGGACTAAGCAAGTGGATTGACCGAAGAGGTATGTGGAACTTTCCTATCTCTTGAGCATGAATAGTTTTACCTATATAGTACGGTAGACGTACAAGACCTTGGTATCCTTTACTCGTTTTTAAAGTGTCCAAGTCGGTGGAATTAGGGGGTTTACTCACTTCTTTAAAAGTAGTAAGGATGTCTTAAGTTTTCAAGGTTAAGGGACTTGAAGTGTTTTTAAGTACATGATACTTGTTCCGTTTTAAATCTACAAGTCCCTTGGATATAGGAAAATGTAATTTATTTATAAGTATGAAGTTAATATAACGACTTTATGGAAAGTTGGTTATATTAGCCTTATGGAAAGTTAAAAAGAGAGATTTACTCTAAGTAAAATGAGTACGGATAAATGATTTGAAGTTGTGAAAGGTAAATTGATTTTTAAGGCATTAATTGCCTAAGGTTTTAAAAGAGTAGAAGTACACAGTACTTTGGGTTAAATTCCCGGATTTCATAAAGACATGTTAGTGCCTTAAGTAAACTAAAATGAGAATGTATGTGAACAAGACTAATAAGTTAGTTGTGGATTTCTTAACTTGCTTGTATTATGTATGATAGCTAGTTTGTGCTAGTGATATATTATTATTTATTACGGGGTCATTCCCCGGGTTGTGGCATTTGCATATTCCGTGGATTTGCTTCCCGCGATTCGAGGAATACCTCATGCGAGTCTGTAGGCTCGCATGGTGAAATAGTCCCACGCGGCGGTACAAATTACGCGAGGAATACCTCACGCGGTCCACATGACCCACGCGGTGAAATAGTCCAAGAAAGGAGTGCTTAATGATATCATGCGGATGACCTTGCTTTGATCATGAACTTCCTATTTTCACGCAGATAGTATATGCTTGATATTCTCATTATTAGTAAGGCACGATGTTCTCAGAAATTGATTACCATACATGTCTCCGCTATTTTAAACTTACGAGGTATTTTCAAGATTTTCTAGTTTCGCATACTTAGTACATGTCAGGTAATCGACCCCCTTCCTGGCTACGCTCATGCCGCAGGTGGTAAGCGGTGGTGGATCCTCATTCTGTGATCACCGGTCCGTGTCGAAGCCCATTCTCCGAGGCTTGTTTTGTTGGTGCGGTTTTTCCCCGATGCTATAGGTATTATGTACATTCGTGGTATGGCGGGCCCCGCCCCGCCACGCTGCTATTCCTGTGAGGTCCGTAGTCACGCTTTGGGCCGTAAGAACAAGTTGTACCGCTTACTTTTGAAGAAGTTTAATCTATAAAGCGCGCCTTGGCCAGCCTGATGTTTGTTATATACAGGTTTATGTGTTATGTATGTTCACGCTATTCTCTCGATGTATACTGACGGGTGCCCTTGCAGGCACCACCGCGCACGGGTCGGGTCGTGACAACTATATTACTTGTGAACGATGCGTACGCTTGTGTGAGCATTCGAAATATCGCTAATAGCTACTGCTATCTGATTATAGTTGGCGTATCCGTCCATGAATGTCAGCACGTCGTTAGCGATCACCGCATTGACTAGCATATTGTCTATAAACATATTCATCTTTGAGAATGGCTAGGTTTAGGTTCTTGTAGTCGATATATACCCAAACCTTGCCATTCTTCTTCTTGACTGGCATGATGTTTGCCAACCATCCCACATACCTAGCTGTTCTGATAAATCCGGCCTTCAATAGTCGTTCATTCTCAGCTTTAATTTTAGGCATTAGCTGAGGGTGATATCTCCTGGGTGGTTATTTGTAGGGTTTGAAACCCTCTTTGATTGGTAATCTATGTTCTACCAGAGTTCGTGCCAACCTAGGCATCTCATGATAATCCCATGTGAAACAGTCTTTATACTGCAATAGAATGGCTGTTAAGCTTTGTTTTTCTTTCTCCTCTAGCAAACCACTAATATGTGTCAGCCGAGGTATTTCTTTGGTTCCCAGGTTGATATCTTTCAAGGGATCCTGAGCCTCAAAAATAGGCATATCCCTTCTTATGGGTGATTCAAGTTCCAATGGCAGCTCGATGTTCTCAGCTTCAGGCGTTGGTTCATCGTCGTGGCTACATACTTGTGATGTCTCAACTGTTCTTGCCTCAGAACTTAGGGCAGTTAGCCGGTGCCACAGGTCACGTATAATTTGGGTTTCCTCAACTATTTAGACCTTCTGAGGTAAGTCGTGGTTCGGTTGATGGTTTTATTTCAAACCCCTAAGAGGTAAGATTGTAGGAATATTGTTCCGTGACGGCTGTGGGAGCCACATTATCTTGTTGGGGTTCTTTTATTAGGTTTTTGGTAGGCTGTTTAACCAAATCTTGTAGTCCCGACATCTCTTCTTCAGGAGGCATTGCTCCTGAAATACATGAGTCGAATTCCCGCTCGATAGCTTCGGTTACGACAGACTCAGGAATCTCCTGATTTTCGGCTGCCTTAGTATTAGTGATTAGATGAAATGTCTGATGCATCTTATGCAAGGCCTTAGCACGTTACATCATTCTCTTTTGAGTTCTGGATGCGACTCTCGGTGGTGCCTCTTTCTTTCCGGGAGTGTGATTGATGGACCATTTCCCTTCCTCAGTGTTGGCAGCTGGTTTAACCATTCTTAGAGGTCTCATCTTATCCTCATTTCTTGCTATGATACATAAGGATGAAACACCCTCGTTCACATTAAACTCGACTACCATCTGTTTGGTTTTACAGAGTGGTTCTTTATCTATCTGAGGCATGCTCGACTGCCGATTGGCTGGCATTCGTACTTCCCTCCAGGCATGTGCCTAACATCGATAAGGACCCTTCTGAACCTCATGGTTTGTTCCTGAAGTTCTCGTTCAAAGTCCCTCGCATCTTTGGAGAAGTTTTCTTAGGGACCCATATCCTTTTCATCGATCGTTTCCCCTTGGTGTCCTCGTATGAATCAAGTCTAGAAAAAGACACCATGGATATTGGTATTGCGGGAAAGGAGTCGGTATTAATAGATATTTCAGCCACACCCTTGTCGGCTAGCTTGAAATATCCCCTCCCTGATGCCATTTTGGATCGTCTTCCTGAAGACCACACATTTAGAAGTAGAGTGACTGTATGAGTTATGCCACTTGCAATACTTCGTATCTTTGAGTTTCTTGATTGGCGGGATCATGTGGCCATCAAGCAGCCAAATCTGCTTGTCTTTGAGTAGATGATCAAAGATCTGATATGCTTTTGTGATATCAAACAAGTAACCGACCCTGTCATCGGTTGAACTGGTTTTCTTGACTTTGACGGCTTTCAAGACTGGGCAAGAATAGACCTTACCCCTAACAATCTCGTCCAACATTACGTCTGCCGTGTAGTCGGCTGACTCTTAGTCAGACTCTTCTGCTTCAATAATGGATACCAAGTGGGAGCCTCGATTTCAGTTGGTTCTCCTTCACACTTTTTCCTAGATATATTGCTCTATTTGGATAGCTTTTTCAGCTAACTGACTAGGTCAGAGCAGGATTGTCCCACCAACTTCTCCTTCAACTGAGGGTGCATATTGTTGATAATTATGTGGGAACACTCAAATTCGGGGAAGTGTACATTTCATTTCTTAACCTTCTTCCTGGATCTCTCGATAAAATCGATAGCCGATTCATCGACCTGCTGCTTAAGATTCGTTAAATCAGTCATGATAACCTGAGGTTGGGGCCAATAGAACCTATCATGGAAGCATCCCTTCATGTTGGCCCAGCTTTGCATGGAATTCGGAGCCAAATAGCGCACTACGCGGGCGTTGTTCTCATTAGAGAGGAATATCCAGAATTGTGGTACTCATTCGCCGCCGCCTTCGCCATTGGGCAGTAAATCTACCGATGTGCTCGATAGTGGATTTGCCATCATCGTAAAAAAAGCTGGTAAATTCTGGTGTTTTGAAGCCCCTCGGCAAAGGTGCAATCCGATCTACCCAATCAGGGTAGGACTTCTTATAGACATACATGTCCAAGAGTTTCGGTTGTATGCTGAAGTACCTCCACATGGTATTGGGAATAATCTTCGATTTATCAATTGTGACGTCTCCTACCGATTCTCAACTGGATTCGGCTAGTAGACGTTCTGCACTGGCGTCCTCTATTTTGTACCTTGTTGGATAGGGTTTTGAAGGTTGTAGGTGGTTTGATGTCCATTAACATTAAGTGGGGTGATGCCCCATTGTTGCTGTTGGGAATGGCCACCAAAACCCGCAACCTGAGCTCCTGGAATGGCTAACGGAACCTGGGGATAAAGTGGAACAGGGTTCCATGGCTACTCTCCTTGGGGGTCGACGGTCTTTAGAAAGTTTACGCCTTCTGGAAGGTATGGATTGGGTACCGGCAATGACTGTTGGAATGGTAACCCATTATAAATAGTGTCACCAGAGCCGAGCTAAGTCATAGCCATGGGCCATCGGTTGGCTAACATTGTTCGCCTACATCATAGGGCCATTCGTGGATACGTACGACATGACGGACGACAATCCAAAGTGAGCTTGAGTTGGTATCCGAGCCATGTTGATCTGCCCATACTACAGACTCGCTTGCGCAGGCGGCACACTCTCCCCCCCACAAGATTCGGCGGCGACCATGCAGTGTTCTGACACAATTGGGCTTGTATTCCTGATGCGCGGTAAGATGCACACACTTTAAACGCAAGTGCACGTTATCGTGACAAGTAGTATAGTCTTGATAAGACCGAATATCGTCCACAAGGATTAGGGTTCAATTACCAACTATCTATTTTCTAGTATCTATTTGGTGAATTGATAATTGATTTGTTGTTTATAACTAAGAATTATGCAAGCTATTTAAATATAAAGATTTATTTCAGTGGTGATGAGAATAGGGCTTCCATGTATCCTTACTATCCGCTCATGCTACTTACTAATGCATTAACTTATGGTATTCTTCTTTTGGAGAAAGCAGTTTACAAATCGCTTTATACTCCCGTTAGGTTATATAAACACTCAACCCAAAGATCGCACCTTACCTACCTTTCTGATAAGGATAACTCTATGTGAGGATTAAGAACAAAACCTAGTTGACCGTCACACACAATGCGCAAAATTAGGGTTGTTAAGCCTCTCATCAACGCTACATAAATAATTGAGGTATTTTCATCCCCAATCCAAGAATGTCTACCCAACTTACAAAGATATTCACAATCCCCTTCTAATCTGATTAGAAATCATATAGTGATAATTAGTTGTCAATTAATTACCAAGAATTCAACTCAATTATTGGATAGATCTCACAATAAGAAAAATAACCATAAGCATGCATTAATTTATAACATAAGTTTCTAGCAATTCAACATGGAAAGCCCTATAAGAGAATTAGTTCCTAGCCATAGACATGACAAGAACTAATTCAAGGTTCATCATACAAAAACTGAAATAAAGTAAAGAAAAGGGAAAAGAAATTACTAAACTAATGGTATCCAATCTCCAAGCAAGAAGCCTTGTATTGTGCAAGAAAGGGAACCCTTAAAAACTGCCTAGGGTTCTCCTTTTATAGGCTGAAAACCGCCTCCCTCTTTTCCTTCGTGCTCGCCTGTAAATTCGCCCAAAACCTAATTTTTCCGCCGCGCTGCCTCGCATGGCGCCGCGCCAAGTTCGCAATCCGTGTGTTTTGGAGCCGCGCCTGATATCTGTGTCCGGAGGCGCCGCGCGCTGCAACTCTGTAGCTTCGGATGTTTAGCGCCGCGCCTCGATTCTGCTCGAGGCGCCGAAGTCTTCGCAGCCTCTTCGAATAGTGGCGCCGCGCCGCTGATCGCAGTGAGGCGTCGCGCTGGTCCGATTTCACCTCGTTCGCCACTTTCTCTGCTTTCACTGCATCTCCTCTTTTTCCCTCTTTTAGCTCCTTTTCCGCCATTTGGCCATTTTAACCACTTTGACTCAATAGAAAGGAAAACTATCCTAATACAACACTTATATGTACAAAACGGGACAAAAGACTAACTAAACTGACTCAAAAGGTGTATATAAAATACACCGATCAAATACCCCCAAACTTAACCTTTGCTCGCCCTCGAACAAAGATAGAAAGAAATAAGATAAAAGACTCAAAGAAACGAAAATAAAAGACTCACTGCCATTGATTACTTTTGCTGCATTAGTGTTAACTAGAAAAAAATGAAGGTTAGCAAAATAATATGCAGGAACATATAGCATGACATTTCAGCACATTAAGCTAGATATTTCGCAAACTCCTATTCCTCATGCTTTAATGGAAGTCAATATACTAAATCATGCAAATAAATTCAAGAATTCCTATGGCATGCTTACTTGCTATTCTCCACTAATTCTGGATATGCATAAAAGAGATCTTCAGGACTTTAAGGGTTGTAATGTAGGCTTAGGTATAGGTAGGAAAAAATAGGCAATTTAGGCTCATTTCGTGTACCATAAGCTCTTCAAATTTTCAAGATTTTCCTTTTTCTTTTGTTCTTTCTTCATTTCGATTCTATCTTTCCTTTTTTTTGGGAGAGTGAAGTATATAATAATGACAAGCACTCCCAAACTTAGGCTTTTGCCTATTTCTTATTACTTTTGTATTGGGTGCAAATGCACTTATTCACTCTTTTTGTCTCTTTTTAACACAATGTATTACACTATTTCATATTTTCACTTATGGTACAATTTGTGGAATATAGGGTGTCAAAGAAGAAGTTTCAAATTTAGGCTCAATGGACCGACTAGGATATTTTTAAAGTACGGGATAGAAAAGAATGGTAAGAATTGGCTATCAAAGAAATGCCTGAGTCATCTCCCTAACATGCATATCCTAACTATTTCGCCTCAAATAGCAAGCAATCATAACACATAAGTATTTATCATTTAGCATGCATAACTCAAGCAAGAAACTCCAAATAGACAGATTTGGCATATCTAACTTAGGTGTTTAGATAGTTGCTTCAATTCCGTTACATTATTCCACCTTACTTCACTAGGTGTTTCTAGCAACTACAAAGATACATGATCTTTGGATGCACAATTAAGACTCAAAAAGAAAAAAAATTGGTGACTCAAAATAAACATAAAACAATCAAAAAGACTTAAATAAAACATAACATGACACACAAATAAAACACCCCCAAACTTAAATCACACATTGTCCCCAATGTGTGTAGACTCAAAGACAGTAAAAGAAATAAGACACTTACAAACTTTGGCTAAAATGGTGGTGGTGGCGGTGGATAATGCATCGACCATTGGTTGAACAAGGAACTCAACTCGTTGATTTGTTGCCTTGTTTCTTGCTGTCCTTGTACCATCGTGTCCAATGTCCGCATCATCCTCATCCGATTTTGAAACAATTGCTCCATCAGGCGCTGAGGTTCTCGCTTCGTGGTTGGCGGTGGCTAGGTCTCGCCTCATATCGAGCCCCTATTTCAGCTCATCTTCGCCCACGACGCTGCTGCCGCTGGCCGCCTGGTTGTACTCCGTCTGTCGCTGGGGCTTGGGTCAGGGAAAGAGTGCACTATCCCACAGGAAACCGGCAGTTGGTTTCTCTAATGAGTGTCAGTTGGTAGTTGTGGGACCGCACTCATGTGACATAGCTTGGTGATAAATGAGCCATGTCCCAATCCGCTGTTACCAACTCGCTGATTTCCTCAATGCTCGCACTATTTCTTTCCCACATCAATCGCCAACCTCATAATTCCATATATCGCTTAATCCTATCCTCCGCACTCGTGAAGTCGTGGATGGAATCACGCGGCGCCGATTTAAATATAGCCAAACTTTGGCTACTTTGTTGAATCGCACTGCTCAAAGGTGCCTTGACCCATTTCTTCCAATATCAAAAACAGCCCCATAAGAGCTCACTGTCCGCAAGATTCCAAATGATGTGGTCAATGCTTCTGACCGTGTTCTAAAGTGATTCCAATCACTTCTTTCTTCAACATCAATCGCTTTCAATTGTATATTTATATCTATCTATGTCACGCATACATAATGTCCCCTTACAAAGCATCCCCTTTCCACCTTCTCCTAAAGTTGGCATAAAATTCACGCACCATTATTGTGTTTATCGGTGCTATCTTCTCCTGATTCACAAATCTCCTCCACTTCTTAACTCAATCATCGCCCGAATGGGCTCATAAACATCTTCTTCCCATATGACTCCTCTGTAGTCCATTCCCTTTCTGTATTAAGGGTCCATATCGCTTTTTGTATCTTTGGTAGGCTTCGTAGCTCACAAACCTATTTTCATCGTGACGTTGGGTCAGTGGATGTGGAGCCTCTTCTCTTCTGGTGGCCATGGTTTAAAATAGTTTCGAGCTTTCATTTTAGTGGCACAAATGATTCCTACACAATCTACAACTAGCAATAACACAACACCCCCAAACTTCAACTTTTCTACCCACTACCCACACTCCTTTTCTACTCTTTTTCAAACTTCACAATCAACTTTTCAAGACCCAACTACTTCAACTACAATGCTCCTTCAAACTACTACCTCGTGACTTCAATAAAGGACTCAAGAACGTAAAAGATTACCTTTTATGAGAAGATTCAAGTTTGTTCTTGTTTCAATCGTGGTTTGAGGCTATGGAACGGAGCTTTGTTGTTTGAGATAGCTAAGGATTTTAGGAATTTAAGAGTTTTGATTGTGGTCAGTTGGATTTATGGAGGGTTTGTGGGCGATTTTTCAGATTTTCGTGGGTTTTGGAAAGGAGGGTTAGGTTTTTGAAATTGGATTTGGGGAAAACTGATTTCGGCGCTTTAAGTTTTGATTCCGCGCCATGCCGCTTTAGCCGCGCCACCAATCTTCGCGCCTTCGACTTTCGCGCTTCGCACGGAAATACGCGCTAAACTTGGCAAATTTTCGAATTTTTCCGTCGCGCCTGCCTCTGGCCAACTTCCGCTGCTCGCTTTTACGCCGCTTTCGCTGGCGCGCGCTACCCGCTTTTCGAAATTCGCTTTTCTTCGCCTTTCGCTTTATTTCTCAGACCTATCAATCATAGCACAAACACAAGAATCCAAGACCGTGAGATTGTTCTAGAAAAAATAAACTAAAGACAGAAATTAAAATAACATAATTGAAAACGTTGGGTTGCCTCCCAACAAGCGCTGTCTTTAACGTCTTTTAGCCGGATGCAAGTTCCTTAGACTTTATAACCCTGGGGTGGATTAAGCCCCCAACCAATTCATTTCCTCCACATTTGGCGTTTTCTTTTTCTTTTTTTCTTCTTAGCATTATCAGTAAGGGGGAGTTCAGGAATACTTACCTCTTTTAGTGGCATTTAGCAAACCATGCCTGCTTTCTTGGGCTCATCGATCTTTGGTTGACTTGTATTGGCTCGCATGGGGGTTTGATGGTGCTGATTGCAAAGCACCCACTCATTGTTGGTGGCTCAATGACGTGTTTAAAAACTTTAAACACCATTTCTTCATTCTCCACCCTTAATGTTAACTCTCCTCTTTCAACATCAATCAAAGCTCTTCCCGTTGCTAGGAATGGCCTCCCCAATATGATAGGTATTTCCGCATCTTCTTCCATATCAAGAATGAGGAAATCTGCAGGAAAGAAGAATTTTCCTACTTTCACAATCACGTCATCAATCTTGCCTCGTGGATGAACCACTGCTCGCCGGCCACCGTAGGCTTATCGTGGTTGGTTTGGCCTCACCTAACTCCAATCTTTTAAAACCGATAAGGCATCGATTTATACTCGCCCCTAAATCACACAAAGCTCATGCAAGTCACCCCGCCCATCGCAAGGTAGTGTAAAACTTCTGGATCCTTTAGTTTTGGTGGCAACTTCTTCTCGCAAGATAGCACTACACTCTTACATAGTGCTACTATTTCGCATCTGCCAGCCTTTTCTTCTTCCCAAGATCTCCTTCATAAACTTAAAATAGGAGGCATCGCTCTAATGCTTCTATGAAAGGTATGTTGATAGGCAACTTTCAATGTCTCCAAAAATTTGGAGAATTGTTTATCAACCGCCTTTCGTAGTCTCCGGGGAAAGGGATCTTCTCAGATACTTTATCCGGAGTTTTCTACTACGTGATCGGGCTCAACCACCTTCTCTTTTCTAACTCGCTTCTTCTCAACCATCGTCATGATCACGCCCAACTGCTTGTCGCTTCACCGATTGCATCGCTCGCATTGCTCCTCGATTTACCTCTGTTGCTGCAACGTCCTCGTGGCTCGCTGCTTGCTCGCTAGCTGACCCACTTGAGTTTCCAAGTTCCCGAATGAGATCTAGCTTCGCTATGAATCGGTCCGCATTGGCAAGTTGCCAACCGCCACTGCTCGATTTTCTTCAACCGCATCGAATCGTTGATGTTGTGGGGCTTGAATGAATGGCCGCTGATTCTCGGTTCTGCTGCTCGCATCGTCCTCGTATTGGTTCTCGCTGCTCGTATTGATTTTGCGCCTCGTATTGGTTCTCGCTGGTCGTGCTGCCGCTCGGTCTCTCTCCATGAGAAATTTGGGTGGTTCCTCCACCTCGGATTATAAGTGTCGAGTAGGGTTGTTCTGCTGCTCGATAATTACCTACGGCCCGACACTCGCCGCTCCATGGGTATATTGTTGGGATCCGCCAAGGACACTTATCAAATGTATGTGGCCACCACATATCTCATGACTTTTAGGCATCTGCACCGCATTTATCGACATCAGATGTTGCGCAATCGCTTTCGCTAGGCGGCCACTGGGCATTCAAGGCCACAAAGCTCATTGCAAGTCACCCCGCCCATCGTGCGTAGTGTAAAACTTCTAGATCATTTAGTTTTGGTGGCAACTTTTCGCAAGATAGCACTACACTCTTCTCATAGTGCTACTATTTCGCATCACCTTTTCTTCTTCCCCAAGATCTCCTTCATAAACTTAAAATAGAGGGCATCTGCTCTAATGCTTCTATGAAAGGTATGTTGATATGCATTTTTCAATGTCTCCAAAAATTTGGAGAATTGTTTATCAACCGCCTTCGTAGTCTCTGGGGAAAGGGATCTTCTCAGATACTTTATCCGAGTTTTCTACTACTGATTGGGCTCAACCACCTTCTCTTTTTCTAACTCGCCTTCTTCTCAACCATCGTCAGCGGATCGCCGCCCAATCGTTGCCGCTTCTCACCGATCGCTCGCATTGCTCCTCGATTTACCTCTGTTGCTTCGCAATGCCCCGTGGCTCGCTGTTTGCTCGCTTTGCTAGTGACCACTGAGTTTCAAGTTCCCGAATGAGGATCTAGCTTCGCCATGAATCGGTCTGCATTGGCAAGTGATGTCACACCGCCACTGCCCGCTTTTCTTAACAACCGGCATTGAATCGCTGATGCTGTGGGGCTTGAATGAAGCGGTCATGATTCTGCTCGCTGGCCTGCATCGCCCCGTATTCTCGCCGCCTCGTATTGATTCTGCCCCTCGTATTGGTTCGCTGCTCGTGCCGTTCTCACGCTCGCCCTCTCTCCATGAGACATTTGGGTGGTTCCTCCACCGATTATAAGTGTTGGAGTAGGGTTGTTCTGCCTTCCGATAATTACCTATGGCCCGACACTCGCCGCCTATGGGTATATTGTTGGGATCCGAAGGACACCTATCAAATGTATGTGGCCACCACATATCTCACGCCTTTAGGCATCTGCACCGCATTTATCGACATCAGTATGTTGCAATCGCTAGAAGGGCCACTTGGGCATTCAAGGCAAAGAATAGCATCTATTTCGTGGACTCCCAACGTTTTTTCTCCCATTTGTCGACCTCTCTTCCGTGATACGGTTGTTAGTGGCCATATCTTCTAATAACTCATGAGCGTGGTCGCTTTCCTCATGAATGCTCCACCGCCAGCATCTATGATGGTTCGTCAGATCGCCAACCCGTTGTAGAAGATGTGGACCAAGTTCCACAACTCAACGAATGGTGTGGGCACTTTCTCTGTAGATCTTTGAACCTTTCCCAAACTTCATATAAGGACTCTCCATATGCTTGGTAGAAGTTGTTCAACTCCCCTCTCAGTTTTGCTGCTTTACACGGAGGAAAGAACTTGGCTAAGAATTTCTGTACCAGCTCGTGCCATGTAAAAATCGAATCGGCCTACAGGAATTCAACCATACTTTTGCTCTATCCTCGAGTGAGAAGGAAAGAGCCTCAACTGACGGCATCATCAGAACGCCGTTATATTCGAGTTGCACATAGCTCCAAGAAATTAGCTATGCGTATACGTGATCCTCCACGGCGATCCTCCGACCGTGGATGTACCATGCCGTAATCGCCGCTTTATCTCGGTTGTTGGCTCCTATTGCAGGAGCCTAATGCACGCCCTGCTCCATTAACTCTTGGCAAGACATAGTCCCCAAACTCCTTTCTCGCTGGATTTGGACTCTCTCCTCCACGCCTATTGGCATTTGCCGAGGCATTCCCGGTTATGTTGATTTTCACCTAACCCTTCTCTCATCATGTTATTGTTTTGAGCACCGCCCATTTCTATCAAAGTTGCAATCCGATTCTTTCTCGCTTTGCGTGTTTTTTCAATCTCTGGATTGAAGGGAACAAGAGTGTCGCCTCTTCTCCTTCGCATAAACTAATTTCCTGAAACAGATCAAAAACAAACAACCAATCACGGTACCTCGAATTTTTCAGAAATAATAAAAAAAAACGTAAAAATTAAAAATTAAAAACCAAATTAGAAATTAAAAATAGACAAATTTGATATTGAACTAATGCCTAATCACAGAACGCGCCAAAACTTGATGCGCGGTAAGATGCACACACTTTAAACGCAAGTGCACGTTATCGTGACAAGTAGTATAGTCTTGATAAGACCGAATATCGTCCACAATGATTAGGGTCCAATTACCAACTATCTATTTTCTAGTATCTATTTGGTGAATTGATAATTGATTTGTTGTTTATAACTAAGAATTATGCAAGCTATTTAAATATAAAGATTTATTTCAGTGGTGATGAGAATAGGGCTTCCATATATCCTTACTATCCGCTTATGCTACTTACTAATGCATTAACTTATGATATTCTTCTTTTGGAGAAAGCAGGTTTATGAAATCGTTTTATACACCCGTTAGGGTTATATAAACACTCAACCCCAGTATCACACCTTACCTACCTTTCGGTGATAAGGATAACTCTATAGGAGGATTAAGAACAAAAACCTAGTTGACCGTCACGCACAATGCGCAAAATTAGGGTTGTTAAGCCTCTCATCAACGCTACATAAATAATTGAGGTATTTTCATCCCCAATCCAAGAATGTCTACCCAACTTACAGCATATTCACAATCCCCCCCTTTCGGAATCTGATTAGAAATCATATAATGATAATTAGTTGTCAATTAATTACCAAGAATTAAACTCAATTATTGGATAGATCTCACAATAAGAAAAATAACCATAAGCATGCATTAATTTATAACATAAGTTTCTAGCAATTCAACATGGAAAGTCCTATAAGAGAATTAGTTCCTAGCCATAGACATGACAAGAACTAATTCAAGGTTCATCATACAAAAACTGAAATAAAGTAAAGAAAAGGGAAAAGAAATTACTAAACTAATGGTATCCAATCTCCAAGCAAGAAGCCTTGTATTGTGCAAGAAAGGAACCCTTAAAATCGCCAGGTTCTCCTTTATAGCCGAAACCGCCTCCTCTTTTCCTCTTCGTGCCCGCCTGTAAATTCGCCCAAAACCTAATTTTTCCGCGTGGCGCGCATGCTGCCACGCCGAAGTTCTGCAATCCGTCGCGTGTTTTGGCGCCGCGCCCGATATTCGCTGTTCGGCGCAGCCATACGCGCAACTCGTAGCTTCTGATGTTTAGCGCCGCGCCAGATTCATTCGAGGGCGCGCGACGCCGAGTCTTCGCACTTTCACAATAGCTGGCGCCGCGTCTCGCTGATCGCAGGAGGGCCGGCTGGTCCGATTTCACCGCTCGCCACTTTCTCTGCCTCCGCATCTCCTCTTTTGCCCTCTTTTAGCTCCTTTTCCGCCATTTGACCATTTTAACCACTTTGACTCAATAGAAAGGAAAACTATCCTAATACAACACTTATATGTACAAAACGGGACAAAAGACTAACTAAACTGACTCAAAAGGTGTATATAAAATACACCGATCAATTCCTAGGTGTGCTATCGGATGTACCTGAGTAGGTATTGGATAATGCACATGCGGCTGAGGAACAATACCGAGAGTCATGGTCTTATGCTGAACAACACCACTCGCTAAAGGGATGGAAGAACTAGCTGAACATTCCCTAGGGTGCATTCAGTTAGCTTCAATCTCCCTCGCCTGCTGAACCTCATTATGCACTATCAGTTTTACAATGTTAGCCAATTGCTTAAAAATTTGGTACATAATGTCGTGAATGCCCAAGTCAATCTGTTGTCTAATAAAAGACGTGGTCATTATGGCTGGACCTTCAGATTGACAAGAGTCTTCCACTGCTTGGGTTAATGGATGAAGTGGAGGGGTATCCACCGATGTAGGCACACCCGATGAAAGAGTCGGCTCGTTGTTCCTTCTGGGATGATTTTATCTATGATGTGGACTGGACTCGAGGTTCATTTTTTTTACCGGGCCTTAAGCGCACACACTAAGAATGATCCTGATCCGGAGAATCAAACATCGCTATTAATTCACCTATGGTCCCACTGGGCGTGTCAAATTTGTTCTCGTCCCTATGTTTTACTCCTGCTATTTTATCGGTTGCTGAAATCGAAAGACAAAGTGATTCCTTAACTCAAGTGATTTGGGCTGAAAATGGAACTCTAATTTCCAGCAATGAGTTTCCCAACTACTCCAGAAAGCATTACGATGTGATTAAACTAAGAGGTAAGAAAGCATGAATACATTTGAGTATAGTAAAGAAAAAGTAAAAGATAAAGTAAAGATAGATAAAAGATTTGATTTGATTTGGATTGTATTTGTAATCAGTACAAATATTGAATATTTATAGTACAAAAAAGAGAAAAAACTGTACAAAACGTGCCCCCATGTCGGTCGTCAAATAACCCACTAAGTACCGCGACTGACTATGGGGGAGGTGGTGCCGATTTTCTCGCCCTCTCTCTTATTGCTCGGATAATGGCCCTTCCATTTAGTTGTTGTTGGTCGTTACTGCTTTTGGGAGTCTGGAAACCCTTTTGACTTGGTCGTTGAGGCGCATGCATTTGAGTGGGTCCCAGTCATGTCTCTAATTGATAACTTCGGCTAATATGCCTTAGTAGCCGATAGAGCTCTTGTCGTCGAGGGTTAGGAGTAAATTCGGCTCCTGAATAATTCATCTGTCAATGACATCGGCTAAACACTTAAATTATTTTTGAGTGTTAACATATATATACAGAAAGGGAAGGGAGACATGAAATGGCCAAATTTGTGTTTTTCATAAAAATCAAAGGCCGTAGTTTCTAGCTAAAGTCAAAATGATGTACCCCTTTGTCCTAATTATATGATACGTTTTTCTTTTTAGTCCATCCAAAAAAGAATGATACATTTTTTTATTTTGTAATAAGTTAACTTTAATATGTATATTTTACGCTTAACGAGATGATCTATAACCACACAAACATCTTTGACTTGGTTTAGACCATACAATTTAAAAGTCTTTTTTTTTATTTTTTAAATTATGTAACGAGTCAAATTATATCACACAAATTAGGACGGATGGAGTAGTTGACATTTGACACTAGGCAAGAAGTTTTCAAAATCTTATTGTCGAGTCCAAGACCTAGCAACCAAAGCTGTCAAGGTGAACGTACAATATTTTAAGAATTCAACAATAAAAATTAAAAGCAAACAATGTACTGCATAAGTCACATTCATTTTCTTTATGAAAGAAGTAACACTCGGAGAAAACTACCCATTACAATCAAACAATTCAAACACACACAATAAATCTTTCCTTTTATATCCTATCGAAATGATAGTTTCCAAAGGACTATACAAATAACTATAACACAAGTTATGAACATGCTTGTTGATCGTTCCAAACAAGACAAGTCTTAACAGGGTAGAAAGTGCCCTACCTTGATCACCACTAAATTCTGGGTTTCAACTCCTCTTGAGACCCATAGAATGGAAAGAAAACAAAAAGTTAAAACAAAGATTTTTTTTCATATATAAAAAAAACATCCATAGAGATCCCACTCTAGAGAAAAATGAAACAATCCAATGCAATATGAGGATTATTAAAGTCTTCCATGAGAAAAGAGTCCAAATCTTGATTATTTGACTTCACTTCTCCAATTTCCATTTCATCAATCTTTGGAGAAACCAGAAGAGCATTTCTCATTTTCCCTTCATTTTTTGGAGTGAAATGATTCTCTCTTCTAAGAGATGATGATCTTGATATAACACTCCCATTGTTCCCTTTTGAAGCAATTGATTTTCTAAAAGAGCTCTCACCATTCAAATTATTCGAAGGAAATCTTCGACTTGGAGATGGCGATTTTAGGGTTGTTCTTGTACTTGGAAAATGATGATATGTAGAGGTAATATTTGAAGTATTATTATTACCAATATTTCCTCCCTTGATGAGTTGTTCATCGGGTTCTTTTCTAAAACTCTTTTGTCGAATCATCGTTGGCGAATTGGCACGTGGCCTTTTCTTAGGGGTCGTCGAATTGCACTCTCTTCGAGGACTTGGTGGTTTTGACAAAGTGGATGATGCTGATGATGATGGTGATCGAGCATATTTCTTGCCACTTGTAGACATGGTTGACGTATTTTGATCACTAATAACACAATTGGTTCCTTTGTTTTTCTTGATGTCAAGTATATGGTCGTTTTCTTGTGCACAAGACAACAAGAAGTCGTTCGAGAAAGAACGATCCTTGAAACAAGAGGATATAGAGGAGGAAGAGGACGAAGACAAAGATGAAGATAATGTAGCGTTAGTTGCAGTAGAGGAAAACGATGAAAGAGATACCGAACAAGAAAAAGAGGAAGAAGAAGAGATGAGTTTTCGAGGTTGTTGGATAGTTGAAGAAGGAAGAGAATTTTTTGGAGATATGGGAGCTTGTGAAATCACAAGTTTATCTTTAACATATTCATGGTGATGATCATCATCTTCTTGGGGATTTTTTTGGGGGTTGCATTTACTAATGCAAGAACCCATAGTGGGAAAGGAGGAGGAATTGGGGAAAATAAGAAGAGTTGATGGGAAAATGTTTGAATAGTAAACGTTGATAAGAATTATATATTGTATGAATGTGGAAAGAATAGTTCAACATTGGGTAGGAGGAAAAAGTGCAAAGGTGGAAGCTTTTACTTTTTTCACCAAATATTTGAATTATGTAGCCGGGTATAACATATAAATCCGTTATATAACGGTTACATGAAGCAACACGATGATGGTTTGTTTCACCTTTTTTTCTCCTACCTTTTGTAATAGGTAAGTAGTACATACCTTAGCCAAGTGTTACTTTAACTTCTTTTTGTTTTCCGAATAATGTTCGGTACTTATTTTGAGGTCTGACTAATTCAGATTTATCTCTATCTAAGTTTTACTTTAGAGCATAAAGTGTTCTCTATCATAAATTACTCTATTTCTAAAACTTGAACCCCAGACTTCTGATTAAAAATAGAGCGATAAGCCAATATTTACCATCCTACCACAATTTTTTGTGGTCTAGCTAGGAGAATGTTGTTAAGTTCTATCTGCATTTTGAACTTTATTTGTATTTTTTTTCATTCACAAAGCTGCTGTTACCTATTAGGAGTATTTCATAAGTGAGGCTAATTTTCCAAAATTGAGCTAGCTCAATTCCTTGAGAGCCTACATCCATTTATTAATTATCCTATTTAAATTAAATTTATTATTAATAACGTGCTTTAAGCTCTTAATAGTTTGATTTGGAGAATAATATATAAAATATTTGATAATCTTTAAAATTTAAAACTTCAAATAGTTGTTTTATTGAGGAGGAAGTTACTCAGAAGCTGAAAAAAGGAAAATGTAAAAACAAGGAAGGTGGAGGAAGAAGCAATACAGGGTTTGGTTGAAGGGGGAATAAGGGAGTTATGATTTATGAACCTTGTTCATTTTTTTTTAAAAATATATATATTTTTTGACCTTTGTATTTTTATTTATATACACTTAATATTGACGGTAAAATAAAAAAGATAAGAGTAGTTATTGTAAAGTTGTATTAATCTCCCTTGGGGAGTCTTTCTCATTAATACAAATATATATAGTGTGTACAATGTGAAATCTTAATACAATAGGGATCCTATATCTACCATAATTTTACAACACTAAATATTATAAAATATATGGGGAATATTTTATAATATATGCTAATACACCCCCTCAGTCGGAGCGAGAGGAGGCCGGACGCTGAGACTGGATCTAATGTCGAGGAATAGCTGTCTAGGTAGTCCTTAGTGAAGATATCCGCTGATAAAAAAATGGTGTTAGGTAGATTTTAGTATTGTTTTAGAGTTTGTTTTAGGGAGTCTTTTAGTTGTTTTGTACGGTATTATGCGTTTTGTTTTGTTGTTTTCCGGTCTTAAGCGATTCAGTAAGGAATAAGGCGAATCCAAAGAAAATAGCGGTTATTGAGGACAACAATGCATAGCTTCTCACAAGAGATGAGTCAAAGAAGCCATGGGAAGCTCGGGAAGCATTTTGAACAAAATCCTGACGAAGAACACTGAAGGGCCGCAACTCTCAACAGAAAGAGTCGCGGCGCAAGAAGAGAGAGTCGTGGTACCATGCAGCCAGAAGCTGAATAAATATTACCGTCGAAGGCGCCGCGACGCTATCCTACCCGAGAGCTGAGTTCGTTTCTTCCCAAGCGGTGCCACCCTGACAGAGTCGTGACACCGACGACTTAAAATCTGCGAGAAACCTAATTTTGACAGGGCAAAATGGTCCATTCCAGGGGGTTTTCGTAATATAAGCTGGGGGAGGCAAATTTTAGAAAAGATCACACTTCGGAGGCAAGAAGCAACCGGAGACACAGATTGTTCAAGTTCTTTTCCTTTTCTTTTCTTAATTCAGTTCATGTTAGTTTTTAAGACAATTAGTTTTATTAGCATGTCTATGAACTAATTTCTTTATTAGATTTTCCGTCGATTCACTTGAAACTCTATTATGAATTAATGAATTGCTAATGTTTCTTCTTCATCTATCAATATCTATTCAACTTGCATTTATTGAATGAGAATTAATTGACCATTAGTTTTCATTACTTATATGATTTCAAATCAAGATTTGAAAAGAGATATTTGAATATGCTATAGTTGATTAGACATATGTTTAATCTTGAACGAAAGTATCACGATTGTCTGTGTAGCGTTTTAGGTTATTGATCTTAATCCTTCTATGTGGTTGAATTTATCATAAAAATATAGAAAATTCTTACTTGGATTGAGTTTTTATATTTCCTAATCGGAATATAGAACACATCAGTTAACCTGCTATCTTGATAAGAAGACGAATTGTCAGTCTTGCATTAACGAATAATAGAGTGGATAGTTGATGAGATTGGAAATTCTAATTACCTTCATTACTGAGTTAAACTCCGTGTGTTTTCATTCTTATTTTATTCCTGCAAATTACTTTAGTTTGTTAATTCTTAGTTTAGAAATCTCAATCTATATTCGTTTACCAAATAGAAACCAAAAATTAATTAGTTGGTAATTGATAATTCAGTCTCTGAGGACGACACTCGGTTTTACCGGATTATTAAAAAATTGTGATACGTACACTTGCGTAGCATATAGAAATCTCGCAACAGATGGAACATGCAACACCTTAACATGTCCTATAACAACTTGCTCAAGAACAAAATGTATATTCATTTCTATGTGATTGGTTCGCTGACACTAAACCAGATTATGAGATAAATACAACAACAACGATAACATACCCAGTGAAATCTCACATCGTGGGGTCTGAGGAAGGTAGAGTATACACAGACCTTACCTCCACCTTGGTACGTAGAACGGTTGTTTCCGGGAGACCCTCGGCTCGGATTATGAGATAAATATATGGAGGATATATTATCATAGTACACCAAAGACGCCTTACACAAAGGATATTGAAGCTCCAAATGAAGGTTTTGAAGCCAGCATATCTCAGCAACAACGTTCACAACACCTCTATACTCTATTTTTGCACTCGAACGAGACATGATGGCTTGTCTCTTAGCAGACTATGAAATGAGATTATCCCCTAAGAACACACAATAACCGGATATGGAGCATCGTGTGTCCGGACAACCTGCCCAATCTGCATCCGTGTATAACAACAACCTGGTCTGCGCAGAGGTGTATAGATGCAATCCATAATCAAGTATGCTCTTAACATATCAAATGATACGCTTAAGAGTAGTAAAATGAGGCTCCCTGGGGCATGCATAAATAAACACACATGCTGAAAAACATAAGCAATGTCATGTCTGGTGAAAGTAAGATATTGAAGTGAACCTACAAGATTCCTATAAAGAGTGGGATCAGACACTAGATCACCATAAACAACACTTAGATTTGATTTAGAATCAACTGGAGTAGGCATGATCTTGTAATTCACCATTTTAGCCCTGTATATAATCTCCTCTGCATACTTACGCTGACATAGAAATATAGTATATGCAGATTGAGTCACTGATATCCCCAAAAAGTAACTCAACTTCCCCAAGTCAGTCATGACAAATTCGGTTTTAAGAAGTGCAATGATCTCATATTTCAAAATATCCGATGAGGCAGTGAGTACAATATCATCCACATATAACAACAAATAAGCAATGTTACTACCTCGATGAAAAATAAAAAGAGAAGTATCACATTTGCTGCAAATAAATCCAATCTACATAATGTAATTAGCAAAATGTTCATACCACGCTCTGGGAGCCTATTTCAAACCATATAACGACTTATGGAAACGGTATACATAGTGAGAGGCTGTAGGATGGACAAAACCTAGTGGCCGGTTCATGTAAACAGTTTCTTTCAAGTCCCCATGTAAAAATGCATTCTTCACATCAAGCTGATGAATCGGCCAATGCTTACCCATGACAATACTCAGAACTGTGCGAATAGTGACCGGTTTAACAACTGAACCAAACATCTCACCACGATCAATATCCTCCTGCTGATTAGTACCATTAGCTACGAGTCTCGCCTTATATCTCTCTAGGTCACCAATATCTTTGTATTTGTGACAAAAAAGCCACATGTAATGGATCACATTCACCCCCTCTAATCTAGGAACCAGATCCCAGGTGTATTGTTTTGTAAAGCATTAAATTCCTCATGCATGGCTGTATTCCAATTTGGGTCAAGTTTGGCTAATTTTGGTTTTTTGGGAATTGAGAATATGGTTTGTGTGGAAAGGTTAAATTGGACTTTAGGTTTAAAAATCTCGTGTTGGACACGGGTTTCCATATGGTGCGTGAGGTAGAGGAAGGTTCAGTATTTGTGTTTGGGATCAGGGCAGGGGTAGGCAAGGAAGTGGGGGTGGTGGCGATTGGGAAAGTGAGGGTGGTGGCGATTGGGATAGTGGGGTACGACGCCGGGCTAGGGGTGATCTGGGTGGGTATGGTCACTATTACGGGATGAGGCGGTGGTGACGACTGGTAGTGACGTTGGGGAGATGTTGGTGGCGGGTTGGGGTTTCATCGGTTGATAGGTGTGTTGACTGTGTTTGATAGGAGATCGAATGTGCGAAGGGTGGATGTGATTGCCGATACTGGATGTGGGGTCGGTATTGATAACCTAGGTGTGTGGGATGTAGAAGTGGATTGGGTTGACACAGGGAGTGTGAGATCCGATAGAGCCGGGGAGTGCCGAAACAGGGGATGTGACATCGGGGACTGTTGGAGACGCAGACGGTCGATTGTCGGAGGAGACAAAAGCAGTTAGCCAAGACTGAGACCGAAGAGAGGCCAGAGCGCGGCGGCGATGGCGCGACGGTGATTGAGGGTCAGGTAGCTACGGATATACGCGACGGTATAGTAACTAGATGACTGACCAGGTTGCGGATGGCAGGAGAGGGTTCAGACTCCTCGAGGAATGTGTAATCGGTATTCTAAAATTTTTGGAGATTGGCGAATGGGAAGATTGTTTCATTAAACGTGACATGACGTGACACAATGATCTTACGAGAAGACATGTCATATCACAAATACCCCTATGATTAAGAGGGAATCTTAAAAAGACACACGGGGTGGTGGTACGAGGTGCTAATTTATGAGGAGCAGTGGAGGCAAGATTTGGGTAGTATAAGCAACCGAAATTCTAAGGTGATCATAGGAAGTGATCTGACGGTAGAGAATTTCGGTGGGGGTTTTGCTGTGAAGAGTACTGGTAGGTAAAATATTAAGAATGTATTTTACCATTTTGACTTCATAAATCCAAAACAACGGGGGAGAGAGAGGCATAAAAAGAATGGTACGAATCATGGTGTTGATGGTACGGAGGATTCGTTCGGCTTTTTTATTTTGGGGTGAGGTGTGGGGACAAGAGAAACGGTAGACCAAGCCATTACTGGCGCAAAAATTATGAAACACGAAATTATTAAACTCACGACCGTTATCACATTGGAATGCTTTGATGGATTTTTCAAATTGTGTTTTGATAAAGTTACGAAACTCAAAAAACTTGGTAAAAAGTTAAGACTTAAATTTTATAGGGTAAATTCAGATAAAGTGAGAAAAGTCATCTAGTAACACAAGATAAATGTATGACTCAGTGAACTAATAACAAGAGATGCCCATAAATATGCATGAACAATATCAAACGGAAAAATATAACGCTTAAAGAAGACTGAAAAGGGAGGCGAACGTGTTTGCCTAAAGGGCAAGAAAAATACTGTTGGACATGTTTCCCACTAGAATAATGAATTAAATTATTATTCCGAAGAAAATTAAAAACAGGAGCTCCTGGGTGTCCAAGTCTATTGTGTCAGGTTGCTGAGAGATTATTGCTAAAGCGGTGAAAGGAAAGACTTGGGAAGTTAGAGATGTGGGAGGGGTGACATTGGCAGCGGACGTGGATAGGAAAGGAAAGAGGCCCCCCTCACTATTCTATCTTGTAAAGAGTTTCCCGGCACGTAGGTCCGTTATAGAAAATCCAAACAGGTCAAAATTAATTGACACAGAATTATCTATGGTAAATTTTCTAACTGAGATTAGGTTCTTTATAATATTTGGGGCATAGAGGACATTATTTAGGGAGAAGTGGAGATGCGGTGGTTGGGTTAGAGTGTGGCCAAAACCTTGAATTGGAGTGCGATGATCGTTTCCAACCAGAATAGATTGTGGAGTATTTAAATTTCGCATTTGAGGAAGATTACCAGAATTGTTAGTGAGGTGAGACGTGACGCTCGTATCCATATACCACGCATTATCGAAGCCCGACGAGTCATTGTCTTTGGCGACCCAAATTATATTGGGAAGGCCCGAGCGATCGCTGGGCTTCGTGACATCGGGCACGATGGTTGTGTCCGCTGGTTCGATCCCACACCGCTGGCTACCGCAATCGGGCATGATAGCGATGGCTCGTGGGTGGTGCTCCCAGTCCGGGCCATCGCAGGCTGCGAGCTTCGTCACGGTGACAATGGCGCCCGGTAGGGCTCCCATATTGTTGGGCCGCGAATGTTCTTGGTATTTGCTGAAACCCAGTCCCCCTTTGTGCTCATGCCGCGGCCAGAAAAATCAGCATGGTTGCTCTCCACCATGAGGGTTGTCGGAAAAACATTTTGGGGGTTCGGGGACGTTGAGGTTGTATATTAGAGGTCTAACAATGTATACCGGTGGTGTACAACCTGTTGGAGAAATAAGGAGGTTGTATATTATAGGTATATCAACGTATACCGATGGTATACAGCCGGTTTTGGCGCCGGAAAAAGGTAGGGAGGGTTGTCGATTGCAAGATTTAGGGGAGGAGGAAATTTTGGTTCTTGATACCATGTAAAATTGTATAAATCTCTTCTGGGGAGTCTTTTTCATTAATACAAATATATATAGTGTGTACAATGTGTAATCCTAATACAATAGGGATCTTATATCTATTATAATTTTACAACACTAAATATTAAAAAATATATGGAGAATATTTTATAATATATCTAGCAAGTGAGACGAATGATAGGAGAGGACGAATAATAAGACGTGCGTCAAGTTAAAGGAATGAAAAAAATTTGGATGGTTTAGCCACTTCTTGGAATGAAAACATTGATGTTATATTTACTTCAACATAGTATGACGTAATTTAGAACTTCTAAATTTCAAACTCTGCTATTTGTTTTTGGTGTTGGCACAAGAAGGGCATTAAAGGCTCTCTCAACAGACGAAGGAAATCTGAAGGAATAGATGAACTAACAAAAGGAATCAGAATACCAACTAGAAATTTCAACTGTGTTAAAGGAGGTTAAAAATCTGTACATGTCTATCACAGCGTGCCGAATTTCAACTTGTAAGAGTTGGAAACTTCATCGTAGTATTTGGAAGTTTCACATAAAAATAAATTTTGCACTCAATTTCCCTTTACTAGCGTTTCACATGTTATTCCAAATTTTATCATGTTTGTTTACACTCAATTTTGTCCCTCTCTTCCAATTGTTTATCGGTAAATTAAAGTATTTTTGACATCGCAAAATAATTTTAATATACGTATATATATATATACACACACACACACATATAAATAAGAGATTTAATATCATCATCTATTCTCAAATATTATTATTATTATTACTATCCGCATTTCTTACTATCATTTGCATTTTTTACATCATAACCATAATTTCCCTAAATATTCTATGATTATTTTCATAAAATGGCGTCGCATTTTATATAGAACATTAAACACTCCTTAAATATCATGTCCGCATTGTTATCTTTAATAATTTATACTCAAAGCAATTTTATAAACATTATTTATATTTTAAACCCCCATTTTATTTCCCATAAACCAAAACAAAACTACCCACTTAATACCCAAATCCCTCCACCCTTTCCAAGCCCACATTTTACTAACCGGCCAGGCCTAACATAAAGGCCCAGCCGTCTCCCTTTCCCTAGCCCATTCGTCACCCATACCCGATTCAAAACTGTTGGTATCAATCTCAGTATACACCCTTTTATCATTTTACGAAAAACTCTATTGAACTTGAACCATAGAGAGGGTCCGCCGCACCTCTGCCCTGCAACCCCGCGATCCCGCTGGATTTACCGACCACCAAATCAGTCAGAAAATCCGGTCCCTCTGTCTTCCCCTTTTCTGTCACCCCTTTTCCGAATCGCGCCCAAAAACATCTCCAAACTTCCATTCTCGAAGCAGTAAAATCGAAACCACAAATCTTCAATTTCTTGCAATTCTTTGAGACTCAGAAAAGGGATATAAATAGGGGAGTCGATCGCCACCTTAGGCATCGAAAAAGGCGAGCAAAAATCGAGAGAAATCTCTAATTGGGGAAAGGAAAAAAAAACGAGAGAATTCTGAAACTCTTTCGAGCATTTTTTTAGAGTTTTGGGGGTGAAAAAGCCGTGAGAAAGAACGTAGCTTCCTTGTTCTTACCATTACGAAAACTTTCAGAACCACCAAATTACAAAGCTCTGTTTTTTAATCCCGCTGCCAAATTCTCTGAGTGGTTTCGATGATTCGAAACGTCGCCACAGTTCGCTGCCCAGAGAATGAAATGCATCGGGAGCAAAAATGAAGAATTTCGTCATGAACTACGACAGAAATGAAGATTTGCATCCATGATCGTCACTTCTCCCTCTTAGGAACTCTCAAACAAATAGAACGTGTTGACGACATCATCCGTCTTTACGCTATTCTTGAATTCATGAGCTCGCCCCATTATTGTTTATTGTAATTTAATTATTCAACTATTAGAACATCTTAACAGTTAAACATTGGACGGATATTAAGAGGATATATTAAAATTAAAACGCCTCTAATTATTTATTTTAGGATTCACCATACATGTTCAAACTTTCTTCTAAATGATTTCATCATCTTTTACTCATCCCATTAATCATGCAAAATGCATCTTTTATTTTCATCCAAAATTACATTATTAAATATGCGAATGAAATTTTCATTTTAATCATTTTCTTTGCGTCATAAATAAATTGATGCTTTTCTCTTTTTATTTTCGATTGTCCAAAAAATAAATATTTTATAGACAATACAAATGCATGTTTCCATCCAATAAATCAACTTTACACTACATTTTATAAGCTCTGCAATGCCTATCTTATGTTGTCTAAATGCATTTTATCAACTCTTTCACATAGAACACATACTTTTCGACACATTAATTATTTACATGCATTTTACAAGTAACATCATGCAAAATTTGTCAAAAATACATCTTTCAAAAAATTATTTACCATGTCTTTTTATTTAACTTCACACCTTCAAAACACGCATTTTAAACATAAAAATTAATATAGGTTTGACCGGATAACCACAGTTAGCGGATCTTAAAGGATGCATATGTTTCTTTTTTTTTTTGGACAATTTTTTTTTTTTTTTTTTTAGCAGACCATTAAATGGAGTTTATTTTGCAACATTTAAAGTGTCCTAATTCACTATAATATGTAGGTGGTGACTCCTCGAACCCCTTAGCATTTCATTAATCTCGGGAATCACCCAGAGCAATATGTTGCAGTTTCATTCAGACCCTGCGATAAAAAATGGGTGTGACAGCATGACGACTCTGCTGGGGAAATCAGGTTCTTAACCAAAGTAAACCTAGGTTTATTAGGCTTTATTTGCTTGTATTTAATTTTGTGCTCTAAATTCTTTCTTTATTGTAAATGCGCTAACTGTTACTTTCTTTTACTGCTTTCCTTAAATTGACATTCCGCTCATATTTTGTTCACTTCGGAAAATTGACATTATCACACACTACACGTGAGGTGTGTTTCGCGCACCCGCAAAATTTCTTTCAAAATGTCCAAATTTTAGGAGAGTTGGCGTATGCGCGGAGTTGTCCGGTCGGCCGCGTAGCCTTCTCACTCGAGTAGTCTGCTCGGAAACCTTACGTCTAGTAAGCCAAATCTTACAAAATTTAGGATAGAGCTATACCACCATTTATCTTAAGTCATACATGCATACATCTTAGGTGAGTCGAACCTTGGTATTGACTCCACAATTAAGAATTCCACCAAATCATCGACGGGTCTTGTAACCCAATGACCAATCAACATATTATGTGTAGCGTGATAATGATAGACGGATCCAATTCTAATCATGACATGCCGAAATTGAAAAATGCACATTCATTTTGTCGTAATTTCCAATAAAAGCATTGAAGTTTAACAGTTTGGATTAATATATCATAATCTCGCATATCTGGCGTTTAGGCCCACCTCTGGCATAAGAGAGGTCCCAAGCATGTTAGAGCGCGCGATTGATTTACATGCAATTTACTTATTATTGTTTGTCCCTTGCAACTCTGTACATATTATTTAAGCAATAATTACCCATGTCATACTGACTTGGTTTGCTTTATTTTTTAGAAAGTTTATTTTGCCTAGTTTATTCCCCCAAAGGTTGATTCACATTGAATAAGAACTGGCAGAACATATTGTCACGACCCGAAACTGGGCCCGTGACTGGTGCCTTACCCCGGGCACCCTAGTGACACAACATCAGAGTAATCAGCGGAACATAAAACAACAACATGAGATAACAGAAATATAAAACAATAATCTGTGAAAACTTGCCTTTCGGCATATATATAACCATCAACTCTTTTACAAATGAACAGCTTAATCCTTTTTACCAACCATGCCCACAACGATTATGCACTTCTAAGAATGATACGACCCACAATGGCGCGGACAGTGGCCGCCAAACCCCGAATGTAAACACTTACTACGACGGACTATACCACCGATAAGCCTCCGAGAAACGAGCTTCCCAAACGCCAATCGTGACCACGAGAGCTAGGATCAACGATCGATGTACCTCAACTCGCGATTTAACGCACTTCAAGCGAGGTCGATAACAAAAATTTAGTATGTGAAACTAAAAATAAATCGTAAATGAAATCATAGTAGTCTATACAAAGCAGGAGACATGTATGATAACCAAACTACGATCACCATAAATAAGCGGTATGTCAAGTCGTGACTCACACCTCAAGTCATCACTCAATTTAACAACGGGTCTCACGCCCACAACATCAATCGCGTGCGGAATACCTTCCTCACCGCCAGCTGGCGATATACAAGCACCAAGGAATACATACGAACACCTGTGTCCCACTGTGTCCTAATAAAACGTGCATGGTAAGTAAGGCATAGCCGACTACTAACACCCACGCACAACAAGGTCATAAATCAGATCATAAGATCTGTCTGCATCACATGATCAAAGCCGCCACTTGCCCGCAGATCTAATGCGCGTCTAGTCCTCGAACTTCCCGCACTCGCGTAAAGCCAATCTCATCGCCCGCATGAGGTATTCCTCGCATCGAGGGTAGCTACTCCCGCGATCGCCCCGACTTTCGAGTCCGCACGCCACGCGACCGCATGCCCATAAAGGACGACACTAACTGAACTCGTAGCTCGCATAGGCCCCAGGACCCGCATGAGGTATTCTCGAATCATGGTCCTGCATCGCTCGAGTCTACCCCGCGACGGAGGGCGACTTAACCCTAATCATCTCAAGAGATGAATGCCACAATACTATCATAACGATCGATAGTTAATAAGCACAATCAGAAACCCCTTACACAAACATCACAAGATACTAACACACGTAGCATCCTAACACGCTTACTTATCAAAGCAACAAGAAAGTATTACAAGGCTATCACAAACCAATACAATCAAGTTATTCACACAAGGTACTTTCTACTAACAAGTTCGTATCTATCCCCAAAGTACTTCACATTAAAATCTAAAAAAGATCTGCTTTTTCACATAAGTCACACAATACCGTAGTATAAAATAGAGTATCATTCTTTTAAGAAAACCAAAACTCTTACCTTTGTAAAATCAAGTAACAACATTATTTTCCAAACGTCCAAGTTTGCCTAATTTCAAATGTTCACGTTTCTTATTTTAGAAAGGTTTCGTAGTTCATAGTCTTATTCATTTAAGAATATAATTCTCTTTTAAACAATCTGAGAAACATAAGCCTTATATGTGAGTAGGATATTCTTGTTTATAACAATCTTATTACAGCAGCCATGATCTAGGAAATATCATTTTGTCTCATCTTAGCTTCTATGCAGATGGAAGTTTCTACTGGTTTTAATAATACTTAATTATTCCAAACATTTCCTTTTATCAACGCTGCAGTGGTTTGTCGATACACATTCTGATTTCCGAAATCAGTAAAGCATTCTTAAGCCGTTATACCTAACTTCCCATAAAGCTAGTATAACTCTTAAGTTTTCAAACACCAAGTATTACTTCTCCTTTCAAAATGATTCAAAAATCTTTTGAAATACTTCAAGTTCTTTCTTATCATATAACAAGCCAGTTATAGTTCAAATCAGTTACCTTTTTAAAAACCACATGTATTTTCTTACTAACATAAAGCTGTTATAACCAACTTCCCATAAAGCCGTTATAACACTTTATGTTTTAAACCACTCAAACACATTTAGCACATGTACGCTCACCGCATTACATAGTTCACACATATCATGCTAGAAGAGATAGGAAGAGGTTCACATACCTCGCGACGAGTATCGACTAATAGCAAAACGCCCAAGTACTCCCAACCGCTTCGCTACTCCTAAGCCAAGTAGAACGCGCCACACGTAGTACTTCAACCTATAAGGCCACAAGGCGCTTATTAACATTTAGACCTTATCGCAGAACATTCTACCAAAATTCTAAGAAGACTTCCCGCAACAAACAGAATCTCCTCCTCTAACTGGCCGGCTACCAAGCCAACCAGGGGGGGGTTATACATCTAACCCGAACGGGTACAATTCTACTCCACAGTACTACTACACAAGTCTACTGTAATACAGTCCTATGTAAAAACAGTTTAGTTCAGTTCTTCAGGCTTAAGTCCAAAGACATTGCCACAAGCTTATGTTCAGTTATATACATAGTATACTTCAACTATAATTTCCTACAACATGTAATATCCAATTACAATAGGGGGACAAGATATTTACCTCGATAAGCCCATAATTATCCAAGTATAAAGTCGATCCTGGGCAATCGTTTAGCTCCAACTCCGAGCGCTCCAACCCGCTCTAAACCACCCTTAGAAATTCTAACCAACTTCTACACAATACTCCAACGGACTATGGAGATTTTCCTAGGGTTTCGGTTTGTGGACTGACGGAAGTATAATAGTATTTCGGGCTTTTCAGATAGGTATAACCTTAGAATACAACAAGGTATATGGCTAAGGTAATTTGGGCATTATAACAATACTTTGAGAGTATTTCTACCAAGAGTGGTATTATATGAAAACAAACTAGCAGTGGTACCCCACGCCACACCACAAAGGAGGGTGGCTACCCTCGCCTACCCCACTGTGGGGAAACTCTCGCCAAGGGGCCTCAAAAGGGAGGAAGGCTCTCAAGACTTAGGCATTTTGACGAAGAAGTCTTCAACCTAGAGGGTATTTATAGCACAAGCCAAGGCCAACCAACGGCCAAGATCTAGCCAAGTGCTAGGCAAGTGTAGGCCAAGATATGCCCAAGTGCCCCTAGTCCCTACTCCTTAAAACCCTCACAAATATCTACACAAATATCTACCAACAACTTGCCCACCAATCGCCCTAAGCGCCCACTTGCTTCCAATGCGAGGGTGACACGCCACCCTCCCTTTGGTCAAAAATGTTTCGTTTCTCGTAAAAATCCCAAAAAATAAGAAAAGACATAGCCGTATTTTTCCCCTCGAAATTTTTTTAAAACTTTTCGTCTAAAAACGACTCTAACCGGGTGTTGTGCACAAATGCCATTCGGCCAAGCCATTTGGCGGGGTGACACGTGTCACCCTTCTATTGGCCCAAAAAAACATCTTCCAAAATATACACAATGGCCAAAATCTCAAAACAAAGTGGCTCTACAAAAATCAGAATTTCTCCCGTGGCCCCACGTGACCATTTCCAAAATAAAATTCCAAAATTCTAATATAATCTAAGAAGTCCAAATACCAAATCGGGAATCCAATTCCATTAACGAACCTTTTTCCTTCACAAAACCTAAACTTTTCCGTGGAAAAATCACCTCATTCTTCCTTTCCAATCTTTCACGTATTCTCGCACGCACGCCCTCGCATACATACCACGGAACTACGGGTATAACATTCTTCCTCTTAGAAACATTCGTCCGAATGTTCATTCTAAGTCTCAAAACATACGTGCGCCAAGATAGTCTTCACTTCTATACTTACTTAAACAATCCTCGCCATACCGCCACGTAAAGTACGCAACATACTTATACCCAAGTCTACGAGGAAACACCTCTAACATCACCACAAATACACTTTTGTCACTTTGCCGCGAGCCTAGCTCCGACGACCCAACAAATGGTACCGGTCGCCATGATCATCGTCGTGACACTCGAACCTCACCACATTTACATCGCTTAGTTTCCAAAACTCGGTTACTATCTCTTTACGTGGGCATCATTAATCGGGACATTCGATGGATCTTCGATACTTTCCGAACATAACAATACGAAAGACGGACGCATCGCCTCCTAAGTCGGACGGCAATTGCTAACATATAGGCAACCCGCCTATTCTTCACATGAACTCAAAGGCCCAAAGTAACTCGCTAAGTTCCTTCGCTTTCCACAACTCGTCATACCGTCCGGTGGTACTTTCAGAAGACCGACCGTCAACTCGAACTCTAAGCGTCGCCGATTATCCGCACGATTCTCCGAGCCGCCGAACTTCTTCTAGATGAGCTTTACCTATCCACATCTACCGGAACAAGCTCGATCCAACTATCTCAACGCGCCAACATCGAACCAATCGACCAAGAACTTACACTTCGCCTACAAGGCTTCGTAAGGCGACATCCGAACACCGAATGGTAGCTTAAACGCCTCTCCACAGAGACAACAATCTCACAACTACCCTCAAATCCACACATCGCCCGGTGGCGAACGCGATTCTGAGACTCACCAGTCCTTAACCTGCTGGTAAAACTTCCAAAACAAAACAGCCGTAACTGGCTCCACTGCTCGCCATATGGTGAAGGTAGGCACCGGTGCAGCCTTACAACCTTTCTCGATAAAACAACATCGCTGAGTGAACGCCCCGATCAAGAACACGGCTGGTCGCTTCATCGATCACCACCGGGTCGAACGCATCCACGAACTCGTGACTGTTAACTACACTGGGCCTAACACCCTCGTGACCCTTCCACAAGGCGGGACCACCACAACCAGACCCACCACCATACCTGCCGCGGGTTGACCCGCAACATGGCCTCAACCCGACCCGGCATTGCGCAAAACACTAGCTCCCCGAAGGAACAATTTTACTAAACATGTTACGAAAACCTAGGGTCTTCTTAGCTCAACTACCCTCTTTCATTTCATACCACTTGGGACCTATCCCAAACATAGCTCACGCACTATGCACTCCGGAAGGATCAAACATAAAACTACACCTTTACTCGAGATGGCCTTACCTCTAAGGTCTTTGCGTATAAAGCTCTAAGGCTCACACTTTCTATCCTCCAAAATCTCACCGGTTAACCCACCATGATTTCTAATCACAACTAACACATCGCTATCGTAACATAGCACTTAAGGTATACTCACCTTGAAAGTTACCGCGACCTTGCTGCTCGCCCTCTTCGCCCTCGTTAACCCGTCGATCTCTACGCTTTCGGCTGCGCATAAGCCCGCATACGTGCCATGCTCAAGCCTAACTGAAGGATTACTCTTGAAAAACCTTCTCTTAGGTAGTCATCAAGACTCGCGATACATCGGTATACTCTCTGTAGCCAAATCCATAGCTAGTAACAAGGTTCTCTCTTGCAATCTATATAATCGGTTCCCGGTCGTGGAACTGAAGGTTCACATATCATGGCCGCAGAGAACTGCCGCCGCCATGCTTAAACTCACTGGGGCTAGTGACGCCGCAGAAATCCCGAAAGAAGCACTACCCTAGGTAATGATTTGGCACGTGCCTCGCCACCCTCCGAACTCTACTCGCAGCCTCCTCGTCGCCTTGCCCTCCCGGCCCGGGTTGCCCTACGCGAGGCATAACGATAAGGAAATAATTTCGTCGAGGGTCCAACTTACAACACAGCTCTAAGGCACGATCTCGAGTGAGAAGAATAGAAATCAATCCTAAATATCCTATAGCCTCACGATTATTGGTGGTGCACAACACCCCGATAATCAAGACTTCATCGATACGATGCATAGACACTTTCCGAGGATTAATCGCTCGATACCACTTTTGTCACGACTAAATCGGGATCGTGCCTTACCCCTGCACCCTAGTGACACAACATCGAGTAATCGAACATAAAACAACAACATGAGATAACGAAATATAAAACAATAATCAGGAAAACTTGCCTTTCGCATATATATAACCATCAACTCTTTTACAAATGAGCCTTAATCCTTTTACCAACCATGCCCACAACAGTACTGCACCTCTAAGAATGATACGACCACAATGGCGACGGGGCCCGCCAAACCCCGAATGTAAACACTTACTACGACGGACTATACCACCGATAAGCCTCCGAGAAACGAGCTTCCCAATACGCCAATCAGGACTCGAGCTAGGATCAACGATCGATGTACCTCAACTCGCGGCATGAACGCACTTCGGGCGAGGTCGATAACAGTACCGAGTATGTGAAACTAAAAATAAATATCAAATGAAATCATAGTAGTCTATACAAGCGGAGACATGTATGATAACCAAACTACGATCACCATAAATAAGCGATATGTCAAGTCGTGACTCACACCTCAAGTCATCACTCAATTTAACAATGGGTCTCACGCCCACAACATCAATCGTGCGCGTGGAATACCTTCCTCACCGCAGCTTTATGATATACAAGCACCAAGGAATACATGAACACCGTGTCCCACCTGTCCTAATAAAACTGCATGAGGTAATGAAGGCATAGCCGACTACTAACACCTACAGCACAACAAGGTCATAAAGCGTATCATAAGATCTGCCTGCATCACATGATCAAAGCCGCCACTTGCCCGCAGATCTAATGTGCGCGTCTAGTCCTGAACTTCCCGCAGCCCGCGTAGGCCAATCTCATCGCCCGCATGAGGTATTCCCCGCGTCGAGGGTAGCTACTCCCGCATCGCCCCGACTTTCGAGTCCGCACGCCACAAGCGACCGCATGCCCATAAAGGACGACACTAACCTGAACTCGTAGCTCCGCATAGGCCCTCAGACCCGCATGAGGTATTCTCGAATCATGGTCCTGCATCACCGAGTCTACCCCGACGGAGGGCGCTTAACCCGGAATCATCTCAAGAGATGAATGCCACAATACTATCATAACGATCGATAGTTAATAAGCACAATCAGAAACCCCTTACACAAACATCACAAGATACTAACACACGTAGCATCCTAACCCGTTTACTTATCAAAGCAACAAGAAAGTATTACAAGGCTATCACAAACCAATACAATCAAGTTATTCACACAAGGTACTTTCTACTAACAAGTTCGTATCTATCCCCAAAGTACTTCACACATTAAAATCTAAAAAAGATCTGCTTCTTTCACATAAGTCACACAATACGTAGTATAAAATAGAGTGATCATTCTTTTAAGAAAACCAAAACTCTTACCTTTGTAAAATCAAGTAACAACATTATTTTCCAAGCGTCCAAGTTTGCCTAATTTCAAATGTTCACGTTTCTTATTTTAGAAAGGTTTCAGAGTTCATAGTCTTATTCATTTAAGAATATAATTCTTTTAAACAACTGAGAAACATAAGCCTTATATGAGTAGGATATTCTTGTTTATAACAATCTTATTACAAAGACCATGATCTAGGAAATATCATTTTGTCTCATCTTAGCTTCTATGCGGATGGAAGTTTCATCGGTTTTAATAATACTTAATTATTCCAAACATTTCCTTTTATCAACGCTGCGGTGGTTTGTCGATACACATTACGATTTCGAAATCAAGAAAGCATTCTAAGCCGTTATACCTAACTTCCCATAAAGCTAGTATAACTCTTAAGTTTTCAAACACCAAGTATTACTTCCTTTCAAAATGATTCAAAAATCTTTTGAAATACTTCAAGTTCTTTCTTATCATATAACAAGCCGCTTATAGTTCAAATCGATTACCTTTTAAAACCACATGTATTTTCTTACTAACATAAAGTCATATAACCAACTTCCCATAAAGCGGTTATAACACTTTATGTTTTAAACCACTCAAACACATTTAGCACATGACGCTCACCGCACTACATAGTTCACACATATCATGCTAGAAGAGATAGGAAGAGGTTCACATACCTCGCGACGAGTATCGACTAATAGCAAAACGCTCAAGTACTCCCAATCGCCGCTACTCCTTAAGCCAAGTAGAACGCGCCACACGTAGTACTTCAACCTATAAGGCCACAAGGCGCTTATTAACATTTAGACCTTATCGCGAACATTCTACCTAAAATTCGGCGACTTTCCCGCAACGGCGTAAATCTCTCCTCTAACTGGCCGCTACAAGCCAACCAGTTGGGGGGGTTATACATCTAACCCGAACAGGTACAATTCTACTCCACAAGATTACTACACAAGTCTCATGTCTGATCCTATGTAAAAACAGTTCAGTTCAGTTCTTCAGGCTTAAGTCCAAAGACATTGCCACAAGCTTATGTTCAGTTATATACATAGTATACTTCAACTATAATTTCCTACAACATGTAATATCCAATTACAATAGGGACAAGATATTTACCTCGATAAGCCCATAATTATCCAAGTATAAAGTCGATCCAGGCAATCGTTTAGCTCCGACTCCGAGCGCTCAACCCGCTCTAAACCACCCTTAGAAATTCTAACCAACTTCTACACAATACTCCAACGGACTATGGAGATTTTCCTAGGGTTTCGGTTTTGGACCGACGGAAGTATAATAGTATTTCGGGCTTTTCAGATAGGTATAACCTTAGAATACAACAAGGTATATGGCTAAGGTAATTTGGGCATTATAACAATACTTTTGAGAGTATTTCTACCAAGAGGGGTATTATATGAAACAAACTAGCTAGTGGGTACCCCACGGCCACACCACAGGAGGGTGGCTACCCTCGCCTACCCCACTGGGAAACTCTCACGGGGGCCTCACGGCGGAGGGGAAGGCTCTCAAGACTTAGGCATTTTGGATGAAGAAGTCTTCAACCCAGAGGGTATTTATAGCACAAGCCAAGGCCAACCAATGGCCAAGATCTAGCCAAGTGCTAGGCAAGTGTAGGGCAAGATATGCCCAAGTGCCCCTAGTCCCTACTCCTTAAAACCTCACAAATATCTACACAAATATCTACCAACAACTTGCCCACTGATCGCCCTAAGCGCCCACTTGCTTCCAATGTGAGGTGACATACGCCACCTCCCGTTGGTCCAAAATGTTTCGTTTCTCGGAAAAATCCGCAAAAATAAGAAAAGACATAGCCTAATTTTCCTCGCAAGTTATGTAAAACGTTTCGTAAACGACTTAACCGGTGTTGTGCACAAATGCCATTCGCCAAGCCACTGGCGGGGTGACACGTGTCACCCTTCTATTGGCCCAAAAACATCTTCCAAAATATCCACAATGGCCAAAATCTAAAAACAAAGTGGCTCTACAAAATAGTAAATTTCTCCCGTGGGCCCCACGTGACCATTTCCGAAAATAAAATTCCAAAATTCTAATATAATCTAAGAAGTCCAAATACCAAATCTGGGAATCCAATTCCCATTAACGAACCTTTTTCCTTCACAAAAACCGGAAACTTTTCCGTGGAAAAATCACCTCATTCTTCCTTTCCAATCTTTCTGTCGTATTCTCGTACGTACGTCCTCGCATACATACCCTGGAACTACGGGGTATAACACATATCCACTTCACAAAATCAAAGGCACGATCGTCCAGCAAAATGACTGATTCAGGGTCATCTGAACAAACTAGCTTGAGACTTGCCGCTCTTCCAATAAATGAACCGAAAAATTCAGGAAAGGGAAATACTACCATCCAAGAGGAATTCCTCGCCCAATTGTTGCAACAGATGACAACCATGCAGACTGAGATTGACCGCCTTCGAAAGCCCACTAATCCACCTCCTATCAACCCACAAAGCCAACCACAAAATGATCTTCTATCCCTCCCAACTCCATATATGCCTCAAGCTCTGTTTAACCAAACTACCCCACTCGTCAAAAATATCTCACTCGCCTAAAATTACCAGGCAACTCAGCAAATGCCGATGGCACACATAGCTAACCAGAACAAGAAATATGTGCCACCGATATATGTAACAGAAGGCCAATCCTTTTCTACTGCCATACCAAACCTACCTCCCCAGGAGGCTAATCAATATAAGGAAATGGAAAGATAGACAAGGATCAGACAGATGAAAATATAGCAAGGGAAATACACCGCCTAAAGGAAGCATTCAAAAATGTGCAACCGAGCAAAGAGCATGAAAGGCTCGAGTATGAGGATCTTTGCATGCACCCCGATGTCAAATTACCTGTCTATTATAAAGTGCCGAAGTTTGACTTATTTGACGGGAAATGAAACCCTCGTACTCATTTAAGGTCATACTGTGACAAATTGGTCGGAGTGGGCAAAGATCAAGCCATAATTTTGAAGTTGTTCGTGAGAAGCTTAACAGGTGAAACACCCGACTGGTACACTAGCCAGAATTTATGGTAATGGTATAGCTAGACCACAATGGCATAAGACTTCGTGGGTAGGTTTAGATTTATCACTGACATAGTCTTGGATAGGTTTTACTTGACGAAGTTAGAAAGGAAATCCACAGAGACATTCAGGGAATACGCCAAGAGGTGGAGGGCAGAAGCAGCCGAAGTTCAACCCCCGATGGCAGAAAGTGAAATGACTATTCTCTTTGTGCAATCTATGAAAGATGTAACGTACTATGAGAGAATGATAAATGTTATAGGGCGGAGCTTCTCCGAAGTGGTGAGAATGGGAGACTTCATAGAAGAGGGCATCAAAATAGAGAGAATCACAAATAACAGTGTTGAAAGCAACGAGTAAAGCAATCCAATCGGACTCGTTTGGAGGAGCAATCAAGAATAAGGGAGACGAAGTGTCCCCTATCATGAAAATCTAGGAACGTAGGTTAGACCAAATGTCAACCTACTGTTGAGTGTATTTTATACACTCTTTTGAGTCATTTTAGTTAGTATTTTACTCTTTTATTTTGCATTTAGTATAGTGTTAGGTGTGTTTTTCTTTCGTTTGTGTCACAACGGTCATAAAGGAGAAGATACCACTTTCGAGGATGAAATGAGCTTAATTGAGGATGAAAATTACACAAGCATAGCCTAAGGAATGAAGCCTAAGAAGTGTCAAGAAGAACAGAAGAAATCTGGCACATTCCGGACAAAAATCACAGATGCACCGCAGTGCTTGGCCAAGCAGCACCGCGGTGCCATAGAACCGCGGTCAGAAAAATTAGCACCGAGGCATAATATTTCCAGAAAGTCCGAAACTGAATCACAGTCGAAGGCACCGAGGTGCCTGACAGAGGAACCGGGGTGCCTCCATTCCAGTAACTTCCAGTGATTTTGGCTGAATTAGCACCGCGGTGCCTGGCAGAGGAACCGCGGTGTCGACGCGTAATTTTCAGATTTCCTTGGCCGAATTGGAGAGTGTTTTTGGGGTCCGAAAGGCAACTTTTCCCAACTATAAAATCCCTAAAACCCTGACCATATACCATATTACAAAATATACTTTGGAGGCTAGAAAAGGAGGCAAGACAAGATTAGAGACTACTCTTGTTCAAGTTCTTTTACTTTCTCTTTTATTTCAGTTTATGTTGGATTGTAATTTAGTTCTTGACATGACAATGTTTATGAGCTAATTACTTTAGTAGGGTTTCCTTCTTGAAACTCTTTCATATAGTTAATGCATTAGTTATTGATTTCTTCTTCAGCGTATTAAGATCTATTCAATATTGTTATGATTGCTTGATAATTAATTAGCTATTAATTGTGATCACTTATATGATTTCAAATCAAAAGTCTGAAAAGTGAGATTTGAATATGTTGTAATTGTTTAGACATAGGTTAAAATCGTGGACGAAAGTACCTCGATACTTGTGTAGTATTTAAGGTTATTGTTCTTAATCCTCATGTGTGGTAAAACTTATCATAGAAATATAGAAGGTTTCTGCACAAGGTTGAGTTCTTGTATGTCCTAACCGGAATATAATGACAAATTAGTTAACCTGCTATCTTAATCAGAAGAAGAATCATTAGCATTGCATTAACACATGAAAGAGTGGATAGTTGAAGAGATTGAAAGCCATATCCCCTTCATAACTGTTATAAACCCAAAGTATTATAATCTTTAGTTTATTTCTTGCACTTAGTCATAATTCTTAGTTATAATTCTCAAACTAAAGAATGTTAACCAAATAGATACCATAGAATAAATAATCGGTACTTGACAAACCAGTCTATGTGGACGATAAACTCAGTCTTACAGATTATATTACTTGGAACGATATGTACACTTGCGTAATCATCTAGAAATATCACAACAAGTTTTTGGTGTCGGTTCCGGGGACTGGCGTACTGTTAATATATATTTATCTATTCTTATTTCTAATTTGGTTTTTATTTTCAGTTTTATTTTTATTTTGCTTTAGTGTTATTTGTCGTGATCTGTTTGCTATTTTTGATTAGTCTCAGGAACTTAG
The DNA here is from genome assembly GCA_029844215.1 of Przewalskia tangutica. NCBI lineage: Eukaryota > Viridiplantae > Streptophyta > Magnoliopsida > Solanales > Solanaceae > Przewalskia > Przewalskia tangutica. The sequence goes on from CM056719.1 coordinate 19,697,484, forward strand.
TTTATGCGAAGTAGGAAATGAGCTGACATTCTTATCCATCTGAACCCTGAGATTGAGAGATTGTTCAGACAGAACAAGAAAGAGAAAAAAACAACTGATTTGTTAGCAATGGGAGATCAGTGAAATAGTAATTTGGTGGATGATGAGTTACCGCTTGTCATAAGACAAGTCCCTGCAGAAAGAAGCTTAGAGGACTATGTGATGCCAACTATTACAGGGGTGCAGACTTGCATCAGGTTTACAGCTGTTGAAGCCAATAATTTTGAGATCAAACCAGCAATATTGCACATGGTTCAAATCTCAGTCAAGTTTGGAGGATTACCGTCTGAAGATCCTCATTTGCATCTAGCAAATTTTTTGGAGCTGTGTGCAACCTTTAAATACAATGGTGTCACTGATGATGCCATACAGTTGAGACTCTTTCCATTCTCACTCAGGGATAGAGCAAAGTGCTGACTGAACTCATTACAGACAAACTCCATCACTACATGGCAAGACTTAGCCCAGAAGTTCCTTGCCAAGTTCTTTCCTCTATCCAAAGCAGCAAAGCTCAGATGAGAGCTTAATAATTACTATCATATGGATGGAGAGTCACTCTATGATTCATGGGAGCGGTTCAAAGATTTGCAGAGGAAGTGTCCACATCATGAGATTGAGAAGTGGATGCTAGTCCATATATTTTACAATGGGCTGAGTGGTACAACTCGTACCATTATTGATGCTGCAGAAGGAGGTACGTTCATGAGAAAGAGTGACAATGAGGCACATGATCTGTTAGAAGACATGGCTACAAACAACCATCAGGGGGCAGATGAGAGAGCAATGAATAGCAGGAAAATAGCTGGGATTCATGAGCTAGATGCTATCACTGCATTGACTGCGCAGGTAGCCACTTTGACAAAGCAGATGCAGCAGAGTACCATGACAGTTAAAGCAGTTCAGACACCAGCTAGATGCGAAATTTGTGGGGATCCCCATACTTTTGATAGATGCACAACAGTTGGCCCAAATAATGTGCCCATGGAGCAGGTTCAGGCAGTGGAGAATTTTCAGAGACCCTACAACAATTCAATCTCTAACACATATAATCCAGGGTGGATAAATCACCCAAATTTTTCATGGAAGAATGAACAAGGGCAACAACCACCATTTCAGGTATCATCCTCACAACAGTTCAGCCCACCAGACCCACAAGAGAAGCCAGATGACATAAAAGCAGCATTGTTGACCTTGGCCAATTCTCAGACTCAATTCATGACAGAAACTAGGTCCTCAATTTCATCATTGGCCAATACCCAGGCACAGTTTATGACAGAGACCAAGCAGTTCATGACAGAAACAAGATCCTCCATTAGGAACTTGGAGACTCAGATGGGGCAGTTAGCAGGGAGTTGAATGACAAACCTCAGGGAACTCTTCCTAGTGATACAATGATGAACCTTAGGGAGCAATTCCAAGCAATCAGTTTGATAAGTGGGAAGCAGTTAGAGTAGAGGGCACCCCAAACAGTGGTTGAAAAGGAGAAGGATGTGGGCAGACAATTGAAGTAGTAAAGGAGGGGGTTACTGATGACCGCCCTAATTTAGAGAAGGCTCCACCCGCAGTGATGAGGGAGTACACAGACAAAATCCCTTACACTCAAATACTACAGAAGAAGGCTTTGGATAAGCAGTTTTCGAAAATTTTGGAGGTATTTAAAAAACTGCACATTAACCTTCATTTCATTAAAGCCTTGGAGCAAATGTCAGCGTATGTGAAGTTCATGAAGGACATCCTTTTTAAGAAGAGAAAGCTGACAGATTATGAGACTGTGGTGCTGACAGATGAGTGCAGTGTCATATTGCAGAAAAAACTTCCCCAAAGTTGAATGATCTAGGGAGTTTCACCCTACCTTGCACTATAGGGAATGTGACATGCAAGCAAGCCTTATGTGATTCAGGGGAAATTATCAACCTAATTCCCCTCTCTGTGTTCAAAAGACTTAGTTTGGGGGAGGCAAGGCCAAACACAGTCACCTTGCATCTAGCTGATCGCTCAGTTGTGCATCCCCAAAGAATTATTAAAGATGTGTTGGTACAAGTGGGTAAATTCATCCGTTCTGCTGATTTCCTCATTTTAGACATGGATGAAGATGAAAATATGCTCATGATCCTTGGAAGATCATTCCTAGCCACAGGGAGAGCCCTCATTGATGTTGAAAAGGGGGAGTTAAAGCTCAGAGTTTAAGGCGAGGAAATGGTGTTTAAAGTTTTCAAGCAGCCCACTGAACCTCAAGTCGATGCTAGATGCTTTTCTGTTAGTGTAGTTGATAAAAAGGCTCCTCATGAAAGTTCCAAGGGTACTGATGCCCTTGATGGTAAGAATTATGCACCCGTTAATGATGTGGTGGATAATAACAAGGGAATGAACCTTCCTGAAATGAGCCCTGTGAAAAATAAAAGAAGAAGAAGGAGGAAAATGGTGCTAAAGTGGATATGTGGAGGGGACACTCTACCCCATTTATTTAGTAAGTAACTTGAGTCCGGCTATAAGACATTAAAGACAGCGCTACTTGGGAGGCAACACAATGTTTTAATTATGTTATTTCAATTTTTGTTTCAGTTTGTTTTATTTTATCTTGAACAGTCTCACGATCTGGTATGCTAGTGTTTTTGGATGACAGATGAAGGGCAGGACTCACTCCGAAGGGCGAATGGTTAACAATGCAGAAAATTGAAGACACTGGAATTTTTCGACAATTAGCACCGCGGTGCTTGGAGCAGAACCGCGGTGCCTCCTTCGGCTTTGTGCACAGTAATTTGGCCTTCCTCCCAGACATCCATTATGACCGCTGTGTTATGTCAGTAAGTTGTCTCTCATTATTTTTAGTCTTCACACATTGGGGACAATGTATCGATTAAGTTTGGGGGGTATCTTATTTTGTTTTGAGTCTTTTTATTGTTTTTTTTTGTTTTTATGTGTTTTTGAGTCATAATTTTTTTATGGACCATGCATGTTGTAGTTGCTAAAGATATTGAGTGGATAAAGTGGGATAATGTAATGGAATTGAAAGCAACAATCTGTGTTCTTACGTTAGATATACCAAAAATTTATGACATCTAATTATTTGGATATTGGTGCTTAACCTATGTGTGTCAGTTATGGAAAGAAAGATTGAAAAATATCTAGAAATTTGTTTGCTTGTTATTTGAGGCGAAATAATTAAGATATACATGTTTAGGGAGATGATTCAGGCATTTCTTTGATAGCCCTTCTGACCATTCATTACCTATCCTGACATAAATCGTATCACTAGTCAGTCTCTTTGAGCCTAAAATAAGATCTTTCTTTGACACCCTATGATTCTCGATTTGTGCCATAAGTAATAATTGAAATTATTGGGATGAAAAGTGTTGAAAAAGAATAAAAAAGAGAGTATAATTTATGCACCCCAATGAAAAATATGCAAAAACCTAAGTTTGGGGGGTGTTTGTTAAATATAATTTGTCTCATTCTCTCAAAAGAAAAGAAGGAAAAAACAGGTATGAGACTGAAAAGAAAGTAAAAAAGAATGAGAAAAGAGTTGAAAGAAAAATGCTTATGGTACGTAATTTGAGCCTAAATGTCTATTTTTATCTACCCCTGCCTAAGTCTACATTACAACCCTTGAAAGCCCTGATGATCTTTAATGTCTATGTCTATGATTAGTGGAGAATAATAAGTAAACTGATTTATAGAATTTTGGGAAAGATGGAATGAAATTGACATGCATAGGTTAGGTGTTTGTATTTCCGTTGATCATGATCTAAGTGAATTTGTGAAATATCTAACTTGAAATTCTAGATTGATAAATATTCATGCTATGTATGTTCTAACATATTATCCCAACTTTCATCCATAATTTTGAAGAAGCATTGCTATAGCTACTTGATCTATTTCATAGAGTCTTTGTTTTTATCTTTTTTTTTTGTTTAGTGCTTTACTCAAGGGCCAGTAAAGTGTAAGTTTGGGGGTGTTTGTTGAGTGTATTTTATACACTCTTTTGAGTCCTTTTTAGTTAATATTTTAGGCAACTAATCAGTTTGAAAGACAAGGAAGCAAAGGGGGTTACCATCATCCATATTCCGATGTTGCGATAAGATCCAAAGGTTTCTAGAACCTTAGGCATGGTAGGATAATTAGGGAGGCTAAACCAACCCAAAGCTGCCTTGGCTTATAGCCGGCAAAGAAATGCATGTAGCAAAGATTCAAGTGATGAAATCATCTAAGGAGAAAAAGAAACATAACATGTTAAAATTGTGTGCCCAAAGCAGTGAATGTTCAGTCCTTGACTCTTTTAATTCATATTTGGGCATAAGCAAACAAACTCAACAAACCTTGAACCAACATGAGTAGAGGCATGGCATGAATGTGGGCTACTATTACCTAAACATGTGATTCAAAGCACGCAATGTGATTTATATAGGCAAGACAGAACTTCCATAGGCATGCAGGGTCACTCAGTGTCACGACCCAATTCACGAGTCGTAGTAGCACATACACTATTCCCCCGAGTAGGCGAACCACATTCTCAATAACAAGTTAATTAAGCGTAAGAAAATAAAGAAGAAGAAGTTATCAAGTCTTAAATTCTTATCATCACTAGAATTGTCACGACATTCCCCAAAATCTGGCCGTGCGGTACAAGAGCGCTAAGCGTGGTCCAAATAAGTCCAAAATTACCCAAGGCTACATATCATTCACAAATAAAAAAAGAAAATGGAATTAACTAAGAGGCCCTTCAGGGGCCACAGATGTCCAAGTAGCTCACCCTGAAGGACTGAAAGATATCACCCTCGCGGATCAGTCATGGGGCGTAGAACTGGAACCTGGATCGTGTTCTGCACTCAACAAAAGTGCAACAAGAGTGGTATCAATACAACACTTGTACCGGTAAGCATCATAGGCTGACAATGATTAGATAACGCATGAAGAAGTTGAAACCAACAAGTATCACATAGAGAAAACAGGTATGGTCACGTATCCTATACAAGTAAAGTGTAAATAACTCCTGAATAAACCAAGACAGATATAATTCACCAAATGATCAGTCAAATATAAGAGTGGATGAATACAATGCAATGCAATAGTCACATCTCTCACTCTACTCATGTACACACATGCTAAGGGCAGCACCTCAAAGTCATGACCCATGTGGGACCCGCGAAGTCCATGTACCACTCGTGCTCTCCGGCATAAACCTCGGAGGCTATCAACCCCTCTCAATCTCTTGCAAAGACCTCGGAGGCTATCAACCCCTCTCAATATCCGGCAAAGACCTCAGAGTCCCTCAATCACTCACCTCACCATCATCACAAAATAATATGGAAAGTATGCCAGGCATGATATCAGTCTCAACACATATCACTAATATACAATCGACAAGTACAAGTCATGTCACTATCCTATGTTCAATTTTCAATATTACAATTCCTTTTTCACGCGACGAGTGAGCTAGTATGCGACGGACATACAATCAGGTGATAATCACAGAAAACAACCCGTATGGCGACAAGCCCCTTCAGCACCACGGTCCTGCAGAATGGCACCGCGGTGTCTAAATTCCTGTAGCCCTTTTGAACATTCGGCACCGCGGTCCTGCAAAATGGCACCACGGTGCTGACACTTCATGTCTGAAGGCCTATCATGCTATCCATGTCACTTCCTACAACTACATACGATTTTCTAATCAGAGTCTAACTAAAGTAAACCATAACCTACCTCAATGACGAGTGGGTGCCACGAACAATCAAACTAATGCCTCCCCTTTGCGTAGAACCTCTGAATTTGACTCTAAATTTTGTGTAGTGTGGTGATGTTCAGGGTTGCTCCTTCCCTGGTGGGTTAAGACGAAGACAATGAACTAGAAGAATAAGGAACTAGCGGCCATGGAGGTATTTTCTTTTCCTCTAACCTAGTTGCTGCCGTTATTTTCCTCCTCTTCTAGCTAATAGGGTTTTTTCCCTTTGTTTCTGCTGCATGATGCGTTCGTTCCCCTCCCCCTTTTCTTTTGTAAATAACGTGCCCAACGAAAAGGGTAGTGAGCTTGGCCCACTTACTCACTTAACTAATTTCATGCATAATTCATATATTAAAAACCATATAAATAAATACCATGTAGTCACATACCCTTTTCGTAGTTTTAAAGTTCTAAACGACCAAACGGGTCGTTACACTCAGTTTGAAGGTAACAGTTAGAAATTCTAAAATAGGTAGGCATGAACTCATATAAGAGGTTGGGTTTGGGTGAAGCCAAACCAACCACTGTGAGCTTGCAGTTGGCGGATAAGACAGTGGTGCATCCCAGGGGAATAATTGAAGATGTATTGGTTAAGGTGAGAATTTTTTTTCTTTCCTGCAGACTTCCTCATCCTTGATATGTAGGAAGATGATGAAATCACTATCATCTTGGGAAGACCATTCTTGAAAACTGGGAGAGCCTTGATTGATGTGGAAAAAGGTGAGCTGAAACTCAGAGTTGAGGAAGAAGAGATGGTGTTCAATGTGTTTAAACACACCGTTGAACCCCTAGTCATAAGCAAATGTTTTGAAGTCAGCACCGTTAACACATCAGTTGAGCCAGCACAGGCCAAAACAAGGGAAATCAGTCTGCCAGTACAGGTGAGCAACGCTAAACCTTCTCTTGAGAAAAAGGAGAAAAAGAAAAACAGAAGGCGGAAGCGAAAAATGATTATGAAATGGGTAGGCTGTGGGGTTAATTTACCTCATGCCTCTTGATAAGGAACCTGCGTCCGGCTAAAAGACGTTAAAGACAGCGCTACTTGGGAGGCAACCCAAGGTTTTTAAAAATTTATGCAATTTAGTTTTAGTTAGAACAGTCTCACGGAAGGTATTGTTTACATGTTGTGATGACAGGTACAGGGCTAAAAAGTGGAGGACGAAAAACGTGAAGAGAAGAGGAAATCGGCTCGGCGCCACGGCGCCCAGCAGAGGGCCATGGCGCCGAGAATGCAGAAAGGCGCAGGAAATTGGGCGCCACAACACGATTGCAGGCCGCGACGAAAGTCCGTAGGTCTCAGATGTTCAGCCGCGCGCTAAGTTCAGAGGGTCGCAGATGTTTGGACGCCGCGGCGCCGATATCAGGGCCGTGGCGCCGCGACGAAAAAACTAAAATTTAAAGGAGCCCTAATCCGATTTCCCTTCTCCAAATCAAAAACCCAAAACCCTTCCTCTCTCCAAACCCACGAAATCAACCTCCCTTATTCAAAATCTTCCACAAACTAAACTCAATCACAACCAAAGTACTTAAATTCCTTGCACCCTTAACCATCACAAACAACAACCCTCATTCCATTGCCTCAATCCATTACTAGGAACAAGAAAATCTTGAAGAACACCGTCCAAGGTAACTTTCAACACTTTTCTTGAAATTTTCAAAGTAATCAGGGGAGGTAATTCATAAGTTTGGGGATGTGCTTTATTGGTGGATAGTGTGGGGTGTGTTGAAATTTGGTGTGAAAATTTCACGGTAAGATTATACGTAGTGATCGTGGGGTGTTGTACCAGTGCATTGAGTGAAGTTTGGGGGTTGAATGGTGTTATAGTTTGCTGATCACGCTGCGTGTTGATTGGTGTGATTGAAAGTTGCTGGGCAATCTCACTGAAACAGAGGAAACGCTGCTAAAAATTTTCCAAAATGTCTGCCAGAAAAAAGAGAGCTTCTACATCCGTCTCCGTTCCACAATATGACGCTACTAGGTTTGTCAGTCAAAATGCTGAAGACAGATATTACAAACTTAGTACTAGACCCTTGATCCCTGAGCGAGGAATGGAGTACCAAAGGGAGTCATTTGAGGATGGAGATGTCTTTGAGCCTATTCGGGCAATGATAGAGGCTATGAGGTGGAAGAGATTTGTTAATCTAGAAAGAATAGTACCACAGAACACCGTAATGGTGAAAGAATTCTATGCTAAGTTTTCGGAAAGGGTAAATGGTAGATGCTTTGTGAGAGGACAGTATGTGCTTGTGACGGATGGGGTGGTGAATGAGCTATTAAGAACAACCGATGTTGAAGAAAGAGGCGATGATCAAAGCTATTTCAGAACATGGTCTAGAGATGCCAACAACATCGATTGGGATATCGTCGCAAGCACATTATTCTACCATAGGGCTGAGTATGATATTGCACGAAATGGATCAAGAGGACTGAGCAGATATCAGTTCAACAAAACAGCCAAGGGTTGGTTATATTTCGTCAGTGCCCGCCTGATTCCATCGACGCACTTCACCAGAGTGCCATCGGATAGAATAAAAATGATATATGGAAGGGAAGACGATTGATGTTGGGAAGGAGATATTGCAGAACATTGGAGAAACCAGTAGGTTGGTCACTACAGGTGGGTTGGGACATGAATCACTTATTTGCAGTTTATGTTCTAGACATGGAGTCCCAACCCTAGCTACTGATACATATGAGAAGGGACAACCTCCTGTGTCATATGGGATAGTGTATGCCTTCCCAGAACCAGTCCCTCCAGCAGCAGCAAGAAGGAGACCAGCACCAGCAGCAACAAGAAGGAGACCAGCACCAGCACCAGCAGCAGCAGCAACAGAGGTTGCCATGGATGAAGATGAGCCTGAGACAGAAGCTCAGCATGAGGCAGGTAGCAGCCGCCAGCAGCCCCTGGAATTGGAACCTCTGGTGCCTATGATGGAGCAGTTGCTCATGAACTAGCGGCGGATGATGCAGAGTTTTGACACAATGATACAAGGTCAACAGGACCTGAGGCAAGGACAACAAGAAATAAGGCAGGAGCAACAACAGTTGAACCTAAGATTTGATGAGATGAGTTCCTTGTTCAACCAGTGGTCCATGCATTATCCGCCGCCACCACCACCATTTTAAACCAAGTTTGTAAGTTGTCCCATTTTTCTTTTATTTTTTAGTCTTGCACACATTAGGGACAATGTGTGATTTAAGTTTGGGGGGGGGGGGGAGTTCTTAGTTATTTTTGATATGTTTTTGAGTCTTTTTGTGTTATATTCGATGTTCATATGAGTCTAATTTTTTTTATGATCATGCATGTTGTAGTTACTTGAAACGCCTAGTGAAGTAAAGTTCAATAATGTAATGGAATTAGAAGCAACCATCTGAACACTTAGGTTAGATATGCCAAAAATTCATGAAATCGAACTATTTGGGGTATTTTGCTTGATTTATGCATTGTTAAGTGATTAAACTTATGTGTCTGCTTGCTTGCTATTTGAGGAGAAATAGTTAGAATATGCATGTTAGGGATATGACTCATACATTTCTTTGTTAGCCTTTTCTTACCATTCATTGCCTATCCCTGACATCACAATTGTATCACTAGTCAGCCCCATTGAGCCAAAAATATTACCTTTCTTTGACACCCTATAATTTCATATTTTTGTCATAAGTGAAAAATTGAGATGATTGGAATATAAAGTGTTGAAAAAGAGACAAAAGAGAGTGAACAATTTTGATGCACCCCAATGAAAAATAATAATAAATAGGCAAAAGCCTAAGTTTGGGGTGTCTGCTATTCATAATACACTTCATTCTCTCAAAACAAAAGAGGGGAAAGATAGGTATGAGGTGAAAAAGAGAATCAAAATAAAAGGGAAGAATCGAAAGCAAAAAGAGCTTATGGTACGTAAGTTGAGCCTAAATGCATATTTTTACCTACCCCCGCCTAAGCCTACATTACAACCCTGAAAAGCCATGAAGATCTCTAATATGTGTATTCATGATTAGTGGGGAATAGCAAGTGAACAGGCCATATGATTTTGAAATTGACATGCATAGTTAGGTATTCTTACTTCCATTGAGCATGATTAAATTGAATTTGCGAAATATCTGACTTGAGTGTTTAGAATGCTAAAAATCCATGTTATATGTTCCTGTATATTATCCTACTAACCTTCATGCTTTTCTAAGTGACAATTGTGCAGCAAATTGATCAGTGTCTTTGAGTCATTTTATTTTCTTTTCTTTCGTGTCTGTATTTCTATCTTTTTGAGTTTTACTCGAGGACGAGCAAAGTTTAAGTTTGGGGGTGTTTGATCGGTGTATTTTATATACACCTTTTGAGTCATTTTTAGTTAGTCTTTTGTCCATTTTAGTACAAATATGTATCGTGTTAGGATAGATTTTCTTTCTTTTGAGTTACAATGGTTTAAAGTGGCACATTGGCGAGAAGGAGCGAAAAGAGGGCAGAAACAGAGGTTCCAGAGCTCAAAAAGCTGAAAATTTGGCAACCCGGGCGAGAAACAGGGCGGCGCCGCGACGCCACCAACCAGCAGCAGCAGAGCGCCACGGCGCCCAAAAAGCAGAGTCGCAGAGTTTCAGCCGCGCGCCAGTAGGCCAAGGCGGGAAAATTGTCAAATCCGAATAGGAATGGGCCAAGGCCAAGAAGGAAAAGTTTTGGGACGTTTTTGGTGATATAAAAAAGACCTTTAGGTCAGATTTTGAGGAGTTCCACACTTGACAATTCATCACAACTTGGAGATCAAGATTGGAGACTTATTTTTGCGTAATTTCTTGTTCTTTATTTTATTTCTTTTTGTGTATGTTGGATATTAGTTTAGTTCTTGGCATGTCTATGGCTAGGAACTAACTTAATTTAGGGCTTTTGATGTCGAATCACTTGAACCTCGTTCTTATGAATTAATGCATGTTTTGGTTTCTTCTTATTATTGTTGAGATTTATTCAATATTTGTTTTGATTGCTTGGTAATTAATTGATCACTAATTATCATAACTTATATGATTTCTAATCGAAATCCGAAAGAGGAGATTGTGAATATGCTATAGTTGAATAAACATAGGTTTAAATCGTGGACGAAAGTACCCCGATACTTGTGTAGCTTAATAGGTTATTGCTCTTAATCCTCCTCTGTAGTCAATCTTGTCATCGAAAGATAGAAGGGTTCTACATTAGGGTTGAGTGTTTATATTACCTTAACAGGAGTATAAAATAGCTTAGTTAACCTGCTATCTCAAAATAGAAGAAGAACCATAATTATTTGCATTAACGAGTAAAACGAGCGGATAATTGAGGAGATTTGGAAGCCCTATTTCCACCATATCTGAAGTAAAGTAAAGTACATTAGTTAGCATATATAATCATAACTATAAGAAATTCATCAAATTATCGGTTACCAAATAGATACTACAGAATAGAGGTTGATAATTGGACATTAATCCCTGAGGACGATAAATCGGTCTTCTAGACTATATTACTTGTCACGACACGTGCACTTGCGTTTAGTGTGTGCATAAATCGCGCATCAATGTTGCGTTCGTTCCCCTCCCCCTTTTCTTTTGTAAATAATGTGCCCAGCGAAAAGGGTAGTGGGCTTGGCCCACTTACTCACTTAACTAATTTCATGCATAATTCATATATTAAAAACCATATAAATAAATACCATGTAGTCCCATACCATTTTCGTAGTTTTAAAGTGCTAAACGACCAAACGGGTCGTTACATTAGATATCAATCAAACAATCGCTCGTCCTCGAGCAACAAAGGTATGGGTGGAGGAAAAGGAGGTACCTGAACTATCGAACAACTGAGGATATCTACTCCGCATATCTGCCTCGGTCTCCGAAGTGGCCTCCTCAACCGGACGGTGCTTCCACTTCACCTTGACTGAAGCAATTTCCTTGGACCTCAACTTTCTCACTTGCCTGTCCAAGATTGCTACCGGCTCTTCTTTGAAGGATAGATTCTGATCAAATAATACTGAATCCCACCTAATGATATAAGACCCATCTGAATGGTACTTCTTCAGCATGGAAACATGGAATACCAGGTGAACACCTTTCAGACCTGGTGGCAAAGCTAACTCGTATGCCACCTCGCCAACACGACGAAGAATCTCAAAAGGGCCAATAAACCTAGGGCTCAACTTGCCCTTCTTCCCGAACCGCATTACACCATTCATGGGTGAAACCTTCAATAGAACCTGCTCACCAACCATGAACTCTGTATCACGAACCTTCCGGTCCGCATATTTCTTTTGCCTACTCTGAGCTGCCAGAAGCTTTTCCTAAATAAGCTTCACCTTGTCCAAAGACTCCCTCAGCAAATCCATACCCCAAGGTCGAACCTCAAAAGCATCAAACCACCCAATAGGACAACGACACCTCTTACCATATAAAGCCTCGAATGGCGCCATGTTGCGAACTCTGCCAAGGGTAAGAAATTGTCCCAATGACCACCAAAATCAATAACACAAGCCCTCAACATATCCTCAAGCACCTGAATAGTCCTCTCGGACTGACCATCTGTCTGCGGGTGGAACACGGTGCTAAGATCTAACTGGGTTCCCAATTCCTTCTGCAGAGTCCTCCAGAAATGAGAAGTAAACTGAGTGCCTCTGTCGGAAATGATGGAAATATGAACCCCGTGCAATCACACTATCTCTCGGATGTAGATCCTGGCCAACTTCTCTGCGTTATAAGTAGTCTGAACCGGAATGAAGTGCGCGGACTTAGTCAACCTATCCACGATAACCCAAATCGAATCAAACTTGCTCAAAGTCTTCGGAAGACCAACCGCGAAATCCATAGCGATCCTTTCCCATTTCCATTCGGGAATGGGCAACTTCTGAAGCACACCACCTGGTCTCTGGTGCTTATGCTTATCCTGCTGGCAATTCGAACACTGAGCAACAAACCCCACAATGTCTCTCTTCATTCTACCCCACCAATAGTGTTGCCTCAAGTCACGATACATCTTTGTTGCTCCTGGATGAATGGAGTATCTAGAACTATGAACCTCTTTCAAGATCAACAGAATCAAATCACCAACTCTAGGAACGCAAATGCGCCCCTTAATCCTCAAAAAACCCTCATTATCAAGAATAGCCTCTTTGGTTTCTCCACTTAGCACTTTATCCCGAATCTTGCACAATTTCACATCCTCAAACTGTTGGGCCCTAATCCGCTCTAAAAGAAACGACATCGCCTCCACGCAAGCTAGAACCTTACCAGGTTTTGAAATATCGAGTCTCACCATACTATTAGCCAAATGCTGAATCTCCATAGCTAAAGGACGCTCTCCCACCATCAAACGCGCCAAGCTGCCCATGCTCATTGCCTTTCGGCTCAACGCATCAGCTACCACATTAGCTTTTCCCGGATGATAAAATATAGTAATATCATAATCCTTGAGCAACTCCATCCATCTACGTTGCCTCGAGTTCAAATCTCTCTGACTGAACACATACTGAAGGCTACGATGATCTGTGAAGACCTCACAATGAACTCCATACAAGTAATGCCTCCAAATTTTCAAAGTGAAGACTACTGCAGCCAACTCCAAGTCATGAGTGGGGTAGTTATTCTTGTGAACCTTCAATTGTCTCGAAGCGTACGTGATCACCTTACCCTCTTGCATCAACACGCATCCAAAGCCAATGTGTGAAACATCACAATAAACAGTAAAGTCTTTCCCCTCCACTGGTAAAGCCAAGATCGGGGCTGAGGTCAATAAAGCCTTAAGCTTATGGAAGCTCTCCTCACACTCATCGGACCAATGGAAGGGCACACTCTTTTGAGTCAACCTAGTCAAATGGGAAACAATAGATGAAAACCCCTTCACAAATCGGCGATAATAACTCGCAAGGCCTACGAAGCTCCAAATCTCAGTCATCGAAGTAGGCCTGGCCCAATCGGTAACCTCCTCGATCTTTTTGGGATCAACCATAATCCCCTTCTTGGACACAATATGTCCCAAAAATGCTACGGAACTGAGCCAAAACTCACACTTAGAAAACTTGGCATACAATTCCTTCTCCTTCAACAGGCCAAGCACGATCCTCAGATGCCTCTCATGATCTTCCTTACTCCGAGAGTACACCAGGATGTCATCAATAAACACGATCACAAATGAATTCAAGTAAGGCTTGAAGATCCCATTCACCAAATTTATGAAGGTTGCAGGGGCATTAGTAAGCCCGAAGGACATCACCAAGAACTCATAATGACCATAACGGGTCCTGAAAGCGGTCTTCGAAACATTCTCCGCTCGAATCTTCAACTGATGATAGCGGTCTTAGAAAAGATCGACGCACCTTGAAGCTGATCGAATAAGTCATCAATGCGGGGTATTGGATACTAATTTCTTATTGTAACCTTGTTTAATTTCCGATAATCGATACACATTCGCATGGTACCGTCTTTCTTCTTCACGAACAGAATGGGAGCACCCCAAAGAGAAATACTGGATCTAATAAATCCTTTGCTTAACAAGTATTGCAACTGCTCCTTCAATTCTCTCAACTCTGTCGGAGCCATCCGATAGGGTGGAATAGAAATAGGTCGGGTGTCGGGCTCCAAGTCAATACAAAAGTCAATATCTCGATCAGGCGGCATACCAGTCAAATCTGTAGGGAAAACCTCTGAGAACTCACAAACAACTGACACTAACTCTACGGATGGAGTATCCACACTAGTATCCCGAATATGCGCCAAATATGCTAAACATCCCTTATCCACTAACTTTTTTGCCCGAAGAACTGATATGATCCTCTTAGGTGCTGGACTAGGAGTACCCTTCCACTCTAACCGTGGAATACCTGGCATGGCCAACGCGATCTTGGTATGACAGTCTAAAATAGCATAATAAGGAGATAACCAGTCCATGCCTAAAATAATATCAAAGTCCACCATATTTAAAAATAACCAAGTCTACCCAAGTATCATACCCCATAAACGTGACCACACAAGACCTATAGACTCGATCTACTATCACAGAATCCCCGACCAGAGTAGAGACACGAATATGTACATCAAACATATCACAAAGCATATCCAAACTCGTAGAGAAATAAGTGGACCCATAAGAGAAAGTAGAACCTGGATCAAATAAGACAAAATTTGATCGGTGACAAACCGAAATAATACCTGTGATAACCGCATCAGAGGCCTCGGCCTCAGGTCTACCCAGAAAAATATAGAAATGGGCACGTCCACCCTCGGACTATGTGCCTCCACGACCACCACAGACTGCCTGAGATCCTCCTCTCACTGACTGAGCGCTGCCCCTACCTGACTGATGACCACCTCTGCTAGGTTGATGGCCACCTCTGCCTGACTGCGAACCCCCTCTACTAGAATGTCCTCCTTCTCTAGCAGGAAGTGCTGGAGGCCTGGATGTCTGAACGCTGGAACCTTACCTGGATCTAGAACACTCCCTCGCGTAATACCCTGTCTCACCGCACTTAAAACATGCTCCTTTAGCCATAGGTCGAATCACATAGAAGAACCGTAATACCTCCACGGCCCAAGGTTGAGAGTAAGACCTCGAAGTCCGCTCGATTGTGCTCGCTATAACTCAAGAACCACGTCAAGCTCAGATTGATGATCGGACGGGCAGCTGTAGGGATAATGACGAACCCTGTCATGGTCTCCCCCACCTTTAATAGGACCTCTGAAACTATCAAATCTACGAGCTGTCTTGTCGCCACCCCCACCATGTGCCCAACCCATATCTGACTCGACCCTCCTGTCATGCTATACTACTGACTGAAATGAGGCCCCAAAAGCCTCCAACTGCAAGGTCGCCAGCCGAAGCGGAAGGTCCAAACCCTTCACAAATCTCCTCACTCTCTCAGCCTCTGTGGGAAGTAATGTCGTCGCATAACGGGACAACGCGAGAAATCTGGTCTCATACTCCGCAACTGACCTACCCCGCTACTCCAATGTCAAAAATTCATCCTTCCTGTTGTCTCTAAGGGTACGAGGGACATACTTCTTCAGGAACACCTAGTAGAACTGGGTCCAGGTCAAAGGTGGTGATCCAACTGGTCAACACTCCACGTACGATATCCACCACTGTTTGGCATCCCCAACTAACTGGAAAGAAACATAATCAACCCCGTGAGACTCCACTATACCCAATTTATGAAGCATCTCATGGCAGCTAATAATAAACTCATACCCATCCTCCCCGGGAGTACCATAGAACCAAGGAGGAGACATTTTGGTAAACCCCTCGAACAATTCTCGCTCCTCAGTGGTCAACACTGGCCCATCCATAGGCCTTAGAGCAAAATCAGGCACTGGAGTAGCATCAATATGGGGAGCCACTGCTACCACCGGCAATACCCTCGATGTCCGAAATCCTGGAGCAACCGCAACATCGGGAGTTGACCTCCCACTCTAGTTTGAGAGCCATCTGGAGAAACTGGAAGCATGCCGCCTGAGCCAAACTATCGAAGTACCCAACACTCGAAACACAGCCTCCTGAAAATCCGGAGTAGCAACGACCCCAGGCTGTGCCTCAGCATCTCTAGTCTCTCTCTCCGAAATGTCGCCAAGCTCCAGAGTCAACTCTCGCCGTGGTCCCGAGCAGTGCCGTGCTTGGTTCCTATCCGAATAATCAGACGGCCTCGCCGCCACGCCCCCGCCGCCCACTGACACCGCCGCAACGGTATGGTCGGGTGCAGTGCGAAGCCGCCTCTAGTAGCAGTCAATCGCGTCCTTACCATCTGTAAGAGATCATAGAAATGAGTTTAAGATACCAATCTGAACAATCTCGCACGAAAAGAATGAACCAGATACCAATTGGATTGAACTAGCACGAAAAGAGAAAAGAAGGGGAGTGCTTCCTAAATGTCCTATAGCCTCTCGAGGATGGGTACGGACGTCTACGTACCAATACGCAAGACTCTACTAGACATTGCTCTTCTACTCATTAGATCGATTAGCCTAGGAGCTCTGATACCAACTTTTCACAACCCAATTCACGAGTCGTGGTGACACCTACAATATTTCCCCGAGTAGGCGAACCACATTCTCAATAACAAGTTAATTAACCGTAAAAAATAAAGAAGAAGAAGTTATCGAGTCTTAAATTCTTATCATCACTAGAATTGTCACGACATTCCCCAAAATCTGGTCAAAAGGGTATAAGAGCGCTAAACATGGTCTGAAATAGAAGTCTGAAAAATACCCGAATGCTACATACTGTCTGTCAAATAATAAAAGAAAATGGAATTAACTAAGAGGCCCTTCAGGGGCCACAGATGTCCAAGTAGCTCATCCTGAATGACTGAAAGATGTCACCACCGCGATCGCCCACGGCGTAGAATCGAACTGGATCGTGTTCTGCACTCAACAAAAGTGCAACAAGAGTAGTATCAGTACAACAATTGTACTGGTAAGCATCATAGGCCGATAATGATTAGATAACACATGATGAAGTTGAAACCAACAAGTAGCACATAGAGCAAACAAGTATGGTCACGTATCCTATATAAGTAAAGTGTAAATAAATCATGTATCAACCAAGACAGATATAGTTCACCAAATGATCAGTCAAATATAAGAGTGGATGAATACAATGCAATGCAATAGTCACCTCTCTCACTCCACTCATGTACACACATGCTAAGGGCAGCACTTCAAAGTCATGACCCATGGGGGACCCGCGAAGTCCATGTACCACTCGTGCTCTCCGGCATAAACCTCGGAGGCTATCAACCCCTCTCAATCTCTGGCAAAGACCTTGGAGGCTATCAACCCCTCTCAATATCCGGCAAAGACCTCGGAGTCCCTCAATCACTCACCTCACCATCATCACAAAATAATATGGAAAGTATGTCAGGCATGATATCAGTCTCAACACATATCACTAATATACAATCGACAAGTACAAGTCATATCACTATCCTATGTTCAATTTTCAATATTACAATTCCTTTTTCACGCGACGAGTGAGCTAGTATGCGACAGAGATACAATCAGGTGATAATCACATAAAATAACACGTATGGCGACAAGCCCCTTCGGCACCGCGGTCCTGCAGAATGGCACTGCGGTCCTGCAGAATGACACCGCGGTACTGACACTTCATGCCCGAAGGCCTATCATGCTATCCCTGTCACTTCCCACAACTACATACGATTTTCTAATCAGAGTCTAACTAAAGTAAACCATAACTTACCTCAATGTCGAGCGGGTGCCACGAACAATCAAACTAATGCCTCCCTTTTGCGTAGAACCTCTGAATTTGACTCTAAATTTTGTGTAGTGTGGTGATGTTCAGGGTTGCTCCTTCCCTGGTGGGTTAAGACGAAGACAATAAACTAGAAGAACAAGGAACTAGCTGCCATAGAGGTATTTTCTTTTCCTCTAACCTAGTTGCTGCCGTTATTTTCCTCCTCTTCTAGCTAATAGGGGTTTTTTTCCTTTGTTTCTGCTGCATGATGCGTTCGTTCCCCTCCCCATTTTCTTTTGTAAATAACGTGCCCAGCGAAAAGGGTAGTGGGCTTGGCCCACTTACTCACTTAACTAATTTCATGCATAATTCATATATTAAAACCCATATAAATAAATACTATGTAGTCACATACCCTTTTCGTAGTTTTAAAGTTCTAAACGACCAAACGGGTCGTTACACTCAGTTTGAAGCTAACAGTTAGAAATTCTAAAATAGGTACGCATGAACTCATATAAGATTCAGAAAGACTTCATATGCATTAGCTTAGACTAGAATGTCAATAGGGCTGCTTAACAGGGCTTAAATTCATATAAATGCAGACAATGACTTAGTTGTGTATGAAGTTAGGCTAGCATACATGAAACAAAGTATATAAAAGCATGATCCATTAGCATACCGATGGTCACTTAGTTCACGATATAAACAGGGGTTCTGAAACAGTCATCTATCAATCCACACAAGCAATCATACTATATTTTCAGGACCCGAACTAGATATACACATAACTTAACCTAAACAGACCTTATAGGTACAATAATGCAGACACACAGGGCTCAAGAGCTGATTTGCAAAGCCTTGACAATTATTCTTTGGCTAAACTAAGTTAAGATGGTGCAAATAATAAAACATACCAACACATGATAAACACATATAGGCATTTAGATCATATACCACCAGATACCAATCCCATATTCGAGTGATAATCGAGAACATTTCATCCAAGACTTATCCATCAAGGAACAATAATAACAACAACACCTGATACACAACAAAAGAGATGCAGAATATTATTCAACCACCTTAAAAGAAAACACAAACACAAACATAAATCTAAAGCAACTGAAAAGTAAAGACAATGGTTCAAAGGAAGAAGGAAAAAAACAGCTTAGGGTTTTTTCCTTCAATTTCATGTTACCAAGGAGGACAACCAACTTAGGGTTTTTTTCTTCAATTTCATGTTACCAACAATCAACAACTTAGGGTTCTACTACATTTATGAAAAAATATATAAGATAATGTAGAATGAACAGTAACTAAGACGAGTTAGAGTATTCTTACCAACTATTTGGGGGTGAAATCAACAACAGTCGAACAACAACAACAACAATCGAACAATGGAAGCTTTGGAATCGTATTTATGAAGGCGAAATCGAAGCTGAAATGGAGTGAAATGGCGATGTTGCTTTGGCGTGAAATGGCGATGTTTTTTTGGCGTGAAATGACAGTTGCAATGGAGATGTTTTCGGAGCATACAAGGCGTGAAATCGAAGTGAAGGGGAACGCAGTGAAGGCAGGGTTTAAGCTTTTTATAGCTACTTTTAACCCTGTTCAAATTCGGCCCAGAAATAAGAAATTTCGTCTCTGGCTACCGAGCCGCGCGCTAAAAGCATCAGAGTTCTGCAGGAGTTACTACCGGCGACATGATTTCCCAAAATTCTTCATTTTACGTTCGGACTTCGTGTTGCGATATTTCTAAGTGCTTACGCAAGTGTACGTATCGTTCAAGTAATAAAGATCTGTAAGACCGAGTTTATCGTCCACAGAGACTGGTTTATTAAGTACCGATTATCTATTATATGGTATCTATTTGGTTGACGTTCTTTAGTTTTAGATTTATGACTAAGAATTATGACTAAGTGCAGAAAATAAACTAAAGATGATTATATTTTAGGTTTATAACAGTTATGAAGGAAATAGGGTTCCAATCTCCTCAACTATCCACTCTTTCACGTGTTAATGCAATGCTAATGATTCTCCTTCTTATTAAGATAACAGGTTAACTAATCTGTCATTATATTCCGATTAGGACATACAAGAGCTCAACCTAGTGAAAAAACCTTCTATATTTCTATGATAAGTTTTACCACACAGGAAGATTAAGAACAATAACCTTAAATACTACACAAGTATCGGGGTACTTTCGTCCACGATTTTAACCTATGTCTAGTCAACTACAGCATATTCAAATATTACCTTTCAGACTTTTGATTCGAAATCATATAAGTGATGACAATTAATAGCTAGTTAATTATCAAGCAATAATAACAATATTGAATATATCTTAATACGCTGAAGAAGAAATCAATAACTAATGTATTAACTATATGAAAAGCTTCAAGAAGATTCGATGGAAACCCTACTAAAGTATTTAGCTCCTAAACATTGTCATGTCAAGAAATAAATTACAATCCAACATAAACTGAAATAAAGCAAAGGAAAGAAAAAGAACTTGAACAAGAGTCTCCAATTGTAGCATCCTTATTGCCTCCCCAAAGTATGAATTGTGATATGGTATAAGGTATAGAATATGAGCAGGGTTTAGGGATTTTATACTTGAGAAAAGTTCCCTTTCGGACCATAAAAACCCTCTCCAATTTGGCCCAGGACTTCTGAAAATACGCATAGGCACCGCGGTTCCGCTGTCCGGCACCGCGGTGCTTATTCAGCTTAAATCACTGTAGCTTCCTGGAAATATGGCACCGCAGTTCCATGGCCAGGCACCGCGGTGCCTTCGACGGTGTTTCAGTTTCGGACTTTCGACAATTTTTACACCCCAGTGCTAATTTTCCTGACCGCGATTCCATGGCATGGCAGCATTGCTAGGTAACCGCGCGTTGCCTCTCGACGGATTATGCATTTCTTCTCGTTTTTCGCACTTCGTAGGCTTCATTTCTTGGGTTGTGCTTGTGCATATTTCACCTCAATTAAGCTCATTTCATCATCGATTAAGTACTTCTCCTTTATGATCGCTGAGACACAAAAATGAAAGAAAAACACACCTAACACTATACTAAACGCAAAATAAAAGAGTGAAATACTAACTAAAAAGGACTCAAAAGTGTATACAAAATACACTTAACAAACACCCCCAAACTTACACTTTACTCGCCCTCGAATAAAGAACAAAACAAAAACACTATAAAAACCAAAAATAAAAACTAAACTCAATGAAATGGATCAAGTAGCTATAGCAATGCTTCTTCAAAATCACGGATGAGAGTTTGGATAATATGTTAGAACATACATAACATGAATAATTAGCAATTTAGAATTTTAAGTTAGATATTTCACAAATTCAGTTGGATCATTATCACTGAAAATACAAACACCTAACTTATACATGTCAATTTCATTCCATCTTTCCCAAAACGATGTACATATGTCTACTTGTTATTCTCCATTAATCATAGACATACACTTTCGAGATCATCAGGACTTTCAAGGGTTGTAATGTAGGCTTAGACAGAGGTAGGTAAAAGTAGACATTTAGGCTCAATTACGTACCATAAGCATTTTTATTCAACTCATTTTTCTTCTTTTTGACTTTCTTTTCAATTTCATACCTATTTTCTCCCCTCTTTTCTTTTGAGAGAATGAGATACATTATAAATAACAAGCACCCCCAAACTTAGGCTTTTGCATATTTTTCATTGGGGTGCATCAAATTTTCACTCTCTTCTTGTTCTTTTTCAACATTTTTCATCCACTAACTTGGAATTATTACTTATGGCATAAACAGGGAATCATAGGGTGTCAAACAAAGATCTTATTTTAGGCTCAGAGGGGCTGACTAATGATACAATTTATGTCAGGATTGGTAATGAATGGTAAGAAGGGCTAACAAAGTAATGTCTGAATCATTTTCCTAAACGTGTACATCTTAACTATTTTGACTCAAATAACAAGCCAATAGATTTTCTAGACATTTCTCAACCTTTCTTTTCATAACTGACACACATAGGCTAAGCACAAATATTCCAAATAATTAGATGTCATGAATTTTTGGCATATCTAACTTAAGCATACATATTTTCACTTTCAATTCCATTACATTATCCCACTTTATCCACTCAATATCGTTAGCAACTACAATATGCATGATCCATAAATAAATAAATAAAACAAAAATTATGACTCAAAACACATAAACAACATAAAGACAAATAAAAAAGACTCAAAAACAAAAAAACAA
The DNA here is from genome assembly GCA_029844215.1 of Przewalskia tangutica. Lineage (NCBI taxonomy): Eukaryota > Viridiplantae > Streptophyta > Magnoliopsida > Solanales > Solanaceae > Przewalskia > Przewalskia tangutica. Next base: position 19,719,691 of record CM056719.1, read on the forward strand.
TGACACCCCCCAAACTTAATCAATACATTGTCTCCAATGTGAGAAGACCAAAAATAACGGTACAACTTACTGACACAACACAACGGTCATAACAGAGGTTTGGGAGGAAGGCCAAATTATTGTGCACAAAGCCGAAGGAGGCACCGCGGTTCTGCTTAAAGCACCGCGGTGCTAATTACCGAAAAATTCTAGTGTCTTCAGTTTTCTGCATTGTTAATCATTCGCCCTTCGGAGTGAGTCCTGCCATTCATCTGTCATTCAACAACACTAACATACCAGATCGTGAGACTGTTCAAGACAAAATAAACAAACTAAAACAAACATTGAAATAACATAATTAAAAATATTGGGTTGCCTCCCAAGTAGTGTTGTCTTTAATGTATTTTAGCCGGACGTAGGTTACTTACTAAATCAAGGGGGTAAAGTGTCCCCTCCACATATCCATTGTAGCACCATTCTTTTTCTCCTTATCTTCTTTTTCACAGTTCTGATTTCAGAAGAGTTCAATTCTTTTTCATTAATAGCTAGTTCAGAAATCTTACCATCAGGTTCTCCATGTTGCTTTGGTGGTACCCCACGAGCATCAGTACTTGTGAGACTTTTCTTAGGAACAACCTTATCCACTACCTCAATAGCAAAACATCTAGCATCGGAGGTTCAGCGGACTGCTTGAAAACTTTGAATACCATCTCCTCAGCTTACACTCTGAGTTTTACTTTTCAACATCAATGAGGGTTCTCCCTGTGTCTAGGAATGGTCTTCCAAGGATCATGGGCATATTTTCATCTTCATCCAAGTCTAAAATGAAGAAATCAGCAGGAAGGATGAATTTACCAACTTGTACCAACACAACTTCAATAATTCCTTGGGGATGCACAATTGAGCGATCAGCTAGCTGCAGGGTGACTGTGGTTGGTCTTACTTCCCCCAAACCAAGTATTTTGAACACAGAGAGGGGCATAAGATTGATACTTGCCTCCAAATCACATAAAGCCCTTTTGCATGTAACTGTTATACCTCGTAAGTTTAAGGCAATAATTAAGAACGTCATTAAGAACTAAGATTCGAATTATTGGAAATTAAGTACATTCTTACATGTTAATACGTATTAATTTTGGCAACGACGAGTGTGACATCAGAAAAGTTCTCTAATGATAGTCGAAAATGTATATATATTCCCATTAAGGATTAGTAACATGTTATAAGAATTACGACAACGAGAATACGAGACCTTATGGAATTTTCGGGAATTAGAAGAAGTGGAACCTAAGCTTTAATTAATACTTGAGGGACTAATTTAATTATAGAACTAGGGACCAAAGTGTATATTAAGGGACCAAAGTGTTGTTTTACATTTTCAGATTTTTTTCTCCTTAAAACCCTTTTCAAAACTCTTCATTTTGTCTTCCTCACTTAGAAATTCAAGAAGAAAACACTCCCTTTCCCTCAAATGAAAAACATACCATTCCTTTAGCAAACTTAAGGTTCAATCCACCTCCATTCCATGATTAATCATCCTAAAAATTAGAAGCAAAATTTAAGACCCAAACAGTGGGTTCATCGAGCACCGCCGATTTTAGGCACAAATTTTCAGCTTTTTGGAAAGCAAAACATGTTAGAATAATGGGTTATCATAGTGGAGGTGTTGCATGTTGAATTAAAGTTGAAGAAGTGTGAAATTGAAGTTAAATTGGCCCAAAATAAAGGAGCAAATCGGCTGGGCAGATTTTCGGGACTGTTTTGGACAGATTTTTAGTCAAATTTGGAAGGAAATATCTCCTAGAATATTAGGAGTTTTTGGGTGTTTCAAAAGCCTAAAATGAAGTTCGTCGAGTTTAGTTTCCAACTCAACAAACCGCTCGTCGATAGAACACTGGAGTAGAGAGTTATCGACGTTACAAGTTCAGCTGACGAAGCAGTGGCTAAAAATCTGGACAGCCACGTTTTTGGGGACTGTTTTGGACGAATTCGAGGTATAAAATTCTTCTTTTATAGTTTAATGACATTGCATGTTATTGTAGTTGAAGATATGAATTGGTGTTAAGATGGAATTGGAAATATGAAATGCATGTGATTGTATTAAGGATATATACGCCGATTTAGAACTCATTCTTGGCGTACGTTGGAATTGAGTAATTGTGTTGGTATGTTATTACTAATTACATATGAAAATTTAGATGAAACCTTGATGTTTAAAGTTAAAGTTGTTAATTGAAGTTGTTGGAAGATTAATTGGAAAGTAAGGAATTTTGGAAAAGCTTTGGAATTGTAAAATGTTGATATGACCGGAAAGTTGATAGAAATTGTTGAAAATTTCGATGATGTATTACGGACTGAATTAGTGTGTAAATATAAGTTACTACATGCATATTTATTGAGGCAATTATCTATACATGCCTTGAAAGGATTAAAGTATAGAAAAGTGTTAAATTCACATTCTTGAATTGGCGATGTCGTTAAGAGATTGGATTGCCCTATGAATAATTCTAACGTAACTAAATGATTGACTAACATGAGAAGTAAATCTAGTAGTTGCCTTGGTTGTTGAAGTTGTTGTCTTCCATGGATATAAGAGAAGGACTGGAATAATGTTGGATTATTGGTGTTGGTTGGCTTGTTGGTAAATTGTGGATACGCACATAAACAAAGGAAGTGCTGCCCAAATTTTTATAGAAATAAGATGCCGTAATTTGAATAACTTACGTTAGAGACCGTAGAATTGGCGAACGTATTGTCATTGTTATAGGTTGACATACTGGACGAGGCATATCTTAGCATTTAGTTGATTTGCTCGCTTAAAAGGTATGTGAGACTATTCTTTCTTTGGCATGATTTTGTGAAAATCTTTTTTCCCTATTTTTGGCACGGCCTTGTGAAAAACTTTCATTTGACTTGATTTTAATAAAAGTACGCGACGCATACGATTTTCTCTGAGTTAATTTTAAAGGAAAATTGTTATGACAAGTGCCTATGATTTCAGTAAAGAGTGTATTATGATGATATTATCAAAAGTCAAAGATGATTTCAAAATTGCATATGGTTGCTCATGATATCTACTCGTGCCGAGTCCTATTACACATTCACCGAGTCTCTCACATAGAGGGTCGACACTATATAGTATGTTCCGGGTTCGAGTCCCGACTATTATTATTATATTACTTGGGTTCGAGTCCCAAGCGGGTTTAACTCCCGATTTATTATTATTCCATGGATTAGCTCTCCATGATGCGGGTTCGAGTCCCATGACATTATATTATTCCATATATTTACGTGGGTTCGAGTCCCACGATATACATGCTTAATTGGGTTCGAGTCCCATGATATATTTGTACCTAGACGGGTTCGAGTCCCGTGCTATTATATCCTGAGGATAGAAGATCATGATTTTGGCCTGACTTGCATATTTTGAAAAGGGAAGAACCGATTTTCATTACTCTCATTTGATGGAGTACAGTTATACAGTTAAGTTGAATTCTTACTGCCATCTTGCTTTATGTTGAACTGTTATGATTTCTAGTACAGTATTTTCCAATTCCACATACTTGGTACATCTATCGTACTGACCCCCTTTTTCGGGGGGCTGCGTTCATGCCCGCAGGTTCAGGTGTTCAGATAGGTGACCCTCCAGTCTAGGATTTCTGTACAGCAGTTGGAGAGCTCCTTTGTTCCGGAGCCAGCTATTTTTGGTACAGACCTTTATTTTTCAGACTTATGCATATTTTGGGCACGACGGGGTCATGTCCCGTCATATGTCAGTATTACACTCCTAGAGGTCTGTAGACAGTTGTGGGTTGGACGCTTGTACCTTGTTTTGGGTTTTGATGTTGTTATCTAGTGGCAGCCTTGCCGGCTTGCTTATTTTGATTTATGCCTTTGTGCGCGTGATGTTGGTTGGTGGCAGCCTAGTCGGCTAGCCTATTATGACTGTTGTTTTGTTGTTGTTTTGGCAGCCTTGTCGGGTCGCCCGTTTTAGGGATATGTTGTAAAAGCAGCGTTGTCTTTGCTGAAATTTCGTGATATCGTATTAAATGGATTAAGAGTGACAGTCGATGTGACGTCCAATTAGGACGTTAGTCGCGCCCGCCGTCGGGTCGTGACAAAAGTGGTATCGAGCGGTTAGTCTCTGAATGTCTACGCACGTGTCTAGTAGAGTCTTGTGTATGGGTATGTTGTGCACCATACATATAGACAGGAGGCTGCCGTACATTTAGGATTGTTTCCATTTTTCCATCTCTTAGATCGTCCTATGTAGCCGTGTTATTAGGATGATCCGCTTTCGATAGTTTACTATGTTTACGCCTATGCCTCCGGCGGGCGCGCCATGGCCCTAATGGCAAATCTACGCAGGGGCCACTAGTCGGGTGCAGAGCTACTGTGTCCCGCGACGCGTCTACTCACGAGTGTGCCCCGACGACGGATTACCTCGCCACACCGCTTCTGAGGCTCTCTCGTGGGGCAACATCACCCGTATCCGAGACCCCGCACTGAGACTTCGGGCCACACCAGGGCACGACGGAGATTTGAGAGAGACAGTCCAGTTATTGGCAAGGATAGTGGCGGGACAGGTTCATAGGCATGAGGCCGACGCTAACCCTGTGCATGGGCTTGAGGTTAGAGATTTCTGAGTTGCGATCCACGGAGTTTTACGGGTCAAGGCCCGGGGATGATCCACATAAGTTCATCCGCCAGACGCAGAAGACATTGAGGGTGATCCGGGCTTCAGAGACTGAGTCAGTTATATTGGTCTCATACCGGTTGTGCGATATAACAGTCAACTAGTTTGAGTCCTGGGAGTTGTCTAGGGGCGAGGGTGCTCCTCCTGCAGTATGGGATGAGTTTTCAGAAGCATTTCTCACGCCCATTTTCGACCGCGACATTTTTATTTTTTAGCGAACCCTGCTTAATAAAAACGGTTAGAAAATAAATAATAAAATGTTAAAAGTTTAAAAGGGTTGCTAAATGTTAAAGGGGTTCTTAAAAAGTGCTAGCATATTACAAGTGCTAAAGGGTGCTAAAAGTGCTAAGGGGTTCGCGGAGTCGCCACCTAATTAGTTTGGGTGAATTAGGACACCTAAATGTCAACTAGGTTAAATTCAACACTAACTCCATTTTTATGGTCTGCAAGAATTATGTGAGATTCTGGGCAAGGGTTCTTTATTATCCTAAAGGGAAGGGGTCAGACACCCTAAAGGATCCGCTAACTTGCGGTTGTCCGTTCAAACCTACGGTTAATTATTTATGCTAAAAAATGCATGTTTGAAAGATATTTAATAGAAAGTATTTTTTGATAAAGATTGATAAGATTAGTGCTATAAAACACATATAAAGTTTAAAGCATGCCCTATATTATTTATGAAAAATAGGTGATGCAAAGTGGATTTATTGACTAAATGTATACATTTGCCTACCTTAATTAGTATCTCACATGCTTAAGGGGGTTCCTTAGTATACATAAAAAATAAGATTTCTATATAGATTTTGTAGCAAATGGGTTAAGAATTTTGAAAATAATGTCATAGCTACATGATTAGTCATGCAAGTTAAGATTAAATGACAAAATAATGTCTAGACTACATGAATGATTATGCGACTAAATGGTTTAATTATAACTTAAGTTAAAATGATTTACTTAGAGAGGCACGTAAATTTCTAATGTTAAACTCCTTACTAAGGACGACCCAAGCTCGAACTATTCTAAATATATTAATGTTAGAGTAAATGTTAGGCAAATAATTACAACAAATGAATGAGGAAAGGATATGAATTAAATAAGGATGACTCGAAGAATGGTGATGTCCTTTCGCCGCGGTTTGGAATTTCCTATGCGAGATGGATGCATATAAATATTTGAAGCAGCTCGTGATGAGTCTCTCCGTGAGACTCTTCGTTTTACTCCGATGCATTTCATGTAAAATAAAAAAAGAAAAGGATTAGTATATGTCCAACAAACTTATCGAACAATAAATAACATTTTAACATAAAAACTTGAACATACATAAACCCACTGCTTGGGCAAGAACCGAAACAACAAGATAATAATTTTGATAGCCCACAATATACCATGTGCAAGGAATATCGTAATGAAGACCCAACAGCAGACCAAACAGAGGGACAACAATGAAATATGAAGCAAGCTCAAATGTAGTAATTATCAGGAGAGGCAGAACAGCCCAGGCATTAGGCCTTAGATACAAACAGAATGCAGAGAAACACAAGACAAGCCTAAATGTGAAATTTCAGATTTTCAGGGAGGCAGAATACAGAGAAGACAAGCATCAGAGAACACATATTAGATACTAAGGTTGCTCATGCTATATTGAACACACAAGATCCTGGACATGTGTTGTAGCAACTAGGCTTTGACATTAAATGTATCCAGATATACATGAGACAAGATGACTACAGCTATGAATGTTCGACCTTAGAGGCACACCTTTGGATTTGTATTGAGAGAGTCGATTCATGCTATAATCTAGGCCAAAAGGTACTTATGAAGATAAAGAAGAGGCATGTCGAGATATACAAACTGGACAGGGTGGTGTGCAGGTCTTTAGTCTAACATAATAATTCTTTTAAACATGCAAAGATACTTAATTACAAGATAAGTTTAGGGGGGGTCCTAACAAATGCATGATGGATACAACATGGGCTAAGATAAGATTACTTATACCATGCAAACCACTTCAAAGTTCAACATTTAACTTAAAGGTCTGATGTAGATGTTCATTACAGAGATGACACATATAATCGCAGCTGTAAAAGGCATAGGAATTCCACTTATTACTCAGCTTAAGTTAGGGTGACGCAGACTATTAATATGTCAAGAAGAGTAAAACTGAAATCTACTTAAAGCCATTTCTCGAGTCAGTTTTCCCAATTAACCAACTTCAAGACAACATCACCTAATCTGATCAGATAGACCCCTATTCAGACCCGAATAACAATTAGTTGTGCTTGACAATCCAAAGAAGATATAATAAAACATGCTACTGTGACAGATTCCAACAACAGATAGTATCAACCAAACAAGTTTCAGAATAGTCTACATACACAAAAAAATAGCTACATTAGCTAAGCGTGTTTAACCAACACATAATCATCACATATATCACGAAATACAAATCGAATGAGAAAATATGAAAGGAGGCGAGATTACCTTCTCCGGACAGCGACCCGAGGCAGCGTATCAAGTCGTCGGTCCGTTCGGAGATTTTTTATGCAGTGCTATTGAAAGCGACGCAGTTTGTGGCTGATTCTAGGATTTTTTGAAAGAAAGGTTTCGGCTAAAGGATGCTAATAGGTTCCCTTAGGTTTCCCCTATGTTCTATGACAATTGAGTCAATTTTTGTTCGTGTCAGGGTTTAAGAAAGGTGGTGGGTTCCCCCCCCCCCCCCCCCGATTGCTCTGCTGCCTTTGCATGGTGAAAAAGCTTATGTATTTATATCCCTAAATCGTGTTCTGAATTTGGTAAGGCTTTCAATGCTGATTTAGTGCGATTTGTGTAAAATCGATTGAGGGTTGGTTAAGGTAAGTTGATATTCTGGAGTGATTTGGTATTGATCTTGGACGATTTTATGGGCTGATTCGTGATGTTCTCGTTATGGTAAGGACGATCTGGTTGCGTGTGCATGGGTAAGGAAAGTCGATTTGGTTAAGGGAGGCTTGGGTTACGCCGGATTCTCAGGCGAGAATCCCGGCTGGGCGATGGGGCGAGGTGATGGTGCGGCGATGAAACTATTAGGGTTCTTGTTTTTTAGGGCTCGTCGACAGGGAAGGAAGGTTATAAGGCTCTGGGCCTGCGGACGTGGGCAGGCGGCGGAGTGAGGCGGGCTGCGGGTGTGGTCGTAATTTAAATTAGGTATTAGTTTTAGGAATTAGTTTTAGGTAGTAGGTATTTAATTAGTGGTAAGTTATTTAAATTGTGGTTAAATTATTTAGGTGCTTTATTAATCTATGTTTGAGATAAAAAATAAAGACGGGCGTGCTATTTAATTAGTGCTTAATTTTTATAATGTGATGCTGTTATTAAAACTTGTGTATTTTATTATTATTTAAGCTAAGATTGAATTATCTTAATGTGACTTTAGGCGCTACAATAATTATGAAATTGCTTTGCGTATTAATAAATGCGACTATGTTATTTAACACGACGTCATTGCTAAATTGTTTGACAGGGCTTAAAATTAATAAATGCGGGCGCGAGACTCTAAGTGCTTAATACTCTACGTAAAAATGCGGTGTTATTATTAAATTGTTTATTTATGCCTGTATTAATGTTTTATCGCTGCATTTTTTATTATTTAAAATTGTTTGAAAAATTGGTGTAATTTTATAGTTAATGATCATGAGGGTCAAAATCGTGTCAATAAAGATTCCTCGCCACTTTCCGCCTCAGAGAGAGACGCAAGAGTCGCATGTGTTTCTACAAATTGCGGCATAATGGGAGGACGGTTAGAGAGTATAGTTTGGAGTTTGACTCCTTGGCCCGGTACACACCTACTATGGTAGCAGACATGGCAGATAGGGTACACCGTTACGTGATGGGGTTAGACCACTATCTTATTGATGGGTGCATGACAAAGAATAATGCAGCCAAGCATGGATATTGCTCGTATGCAGCATTTGCGCAGGAATCGGCGAGCGACACAAAGCGGAGACGGTTGGATAGAGACCATGGTAGAGCCAACATAAGAGGCCGATCACTGGTTTTCGGGTGATTTCCGAGGGCAGCCTCAAGAAGATACCGTATTCCTCCCACCAAAGCCAGAGTGCTCCTTCACGCCTTCGTAGGAGGTATGACCGTCCGGGGTTCGGTCAGAGTTCTAGAGCTTCGGGTTCACACATGTCTCGGGTTCCTAGTCAGGCGAGGCCACCTTTGCCTCAGTGTGTTCGATGTGGTAGGACCCATTTTGGGGAGTGTCATGCTGCTTCAGGATCCTGTTATTCCTGCGGTCGTCAGGGACATAGGCAGAGGGAGTGTCCGTATAGAGATGGCACGGGTACTATGGCTAAGCCTACGGGTTCTATTGCCGGTTCATCATCATCTACAGTTATGTGCCCCATCGGGTAGGGTACTCAGACATCAGCTGGCCGTGGCAGAGGCCGTGGAAGGGGTTCCAGTTCTGGCGGTCCTCCGAACCGCATGTATGCACTGGCCAGTAGACGCGATCAGGAGGCGTCACCAGATGTTGTCACATGTACATTATCGGTATTTTTCCATGATGTGTATGCTTTAATTGATCCAGGTTCCACCTTGTCCTATATATCCCCTCTTGTTGCTAGTAGGATAGGGATATAACCATTCGAGGTAGCTACACCGGTGGGAGATTCGGTTATAGCTAGGCGTGTGTATAAGAATTGCTCGGTGGTGATATACAGCCGTCGTACCTCCGCAGATTTGATAGAGTTGGATATGATCGACTTCGACGTTATTATGGGTATGGATTGGTTGGCCTCTTGTTTTGCCAACTTGGTTCTATTCCAGTTTCCAGACGAACCGGTTATTGAATGGAAAGGAAATACCGCATCGCCGAGGGGTAAGTTTATTTCATACCTCAAGGCAAGGAAGATGGTTCGAAAGGGGTGTATTTATCACTTAGTTCGGGTACATGATACGTAGGCCGAGGTACCGGCCCTTCGCCGCCCAATAGTCGAAGTTTCCGGATGTTTTCCCAGATGATCTCCCAGTTCTTCCTCCAGAGCGAGAGATAGATTTCAGTATAGATGTAGTGCCAGGTACCCAACCTATATCCATTCCCCCTTATAGAATGGCACCTGCAGAATTGAAAAAGTTGAAGGAACAGTTGAGAGACATATTAAAGAAGGGCTTCATTAGGCCTAGTGCATCTCCATGGGGTGCGCCGGTATTATTTGTAAAGAAGAAGGATGGTTCGCTGCGGATGTGCATTGACTATAGGCAGCTGAATAAGGTGACCATCATGAATAAAATTTCTTCCCAGGATTGATGACTTGTTCGATCAGTTGCAGGGTGCTAAGTATTTCTCGAAGATAGACCTGCGATCCGGTTATCATCAGGTATGGGTTAGAGAGGCAGATGTCCCGAAGACTGCGTTCAGGACCCGGTACGGGCATTATGAGTTCAGGGTAATGTCGTTTGGGTTGACTAATGCTCTAGCAGTGTTCATGGACCTAATGAACCGGGTGTTCAAACCATTCTTGGATACATTTGTTATAGTATTCATTGATGACATCCTGGTATATTCTCGCTCGGAACAGGAGCACGCGGATCACTTGAGGACAGTACTTGGAGTCCTCCGGCACCGGCAGTTGTATGCCAAATTTTCGAAATGTGAGTTTTGGTTGGCCTCAGTGGCATTCTTGGGGCATATTGTCGGGGCAGATGGTATTCGGGTGGATACTCAGAAGATTGAGGCGGTGAAGACATGGCCCAGGCCCACTACACCTACTGAGGTACGCAGTTTTCTGGGTCTAGCAGGGTATTATAGGAGGTTTGTGGAAAATTTTGCCTCGATCTCAGCGCCCTTGACTAGGCTAACCCAGAAGGTAGCTAAGTTCCAGTGGACCGATGCTTGTGAGCACAGTTTTCAGTTGTTGAAGGATAAGTTGACTTCGGCCCCAGTTTTGACTCTTCCGGAGGGGTTAGACGGGTATGTGATTTTTTGTGATGCTTCAGGTATCGGGTTAGGGTGTGTGTTAATGCAGCATGGCAAAGTTATAGCTTATGCCTCCCGACAGCTCAGAAAACATGAAAAGAATTATCCCACTCATGATTTAGAGCTAGCAGCGGTGATTCATGCTTTGAAGATATGGAGACATTACTTGTATGGTGTCCATGTTGATATTTACACGGATCATAAGAGTCTTCAATACATCTTTAAACAGAAGGAACTGAATCTGAGACAAAGGCGGTGGCTTGAGTTGCTAAAGGATTATGATGTTGATATTCTGTACCACCCAGGGAAGGCCAACGTTGTGGCAGATGCTCTCAGCCGTAGATCCATGGGTAGTTTGTCGGATGTACAGCCGGACAGGAAAGATATGGTTCGAGAGATTCACAGGTTAGCCAGTCTTGGAGTCCGGTTGGCGGATTCTGGAGATAGTGGTATTCTTGTTCGAGGAGTTGCTGAGTCCTCTATCATAGAAGAGGTAAAAGATGCCGATGATGATCCTGCTCGCACGCAGATAGATGCAGCTCCGAAAGGAGAAGGCTTTATTTGAGGTGACCTCTGATGGTGTGCTACGGTATGATGGTAGGTTATGTGTACCCAGATTGTAGATCACACAAGAGTTATGGGTGAGACACACAATGCCCGTTATTCTATTCATCCAGGGTCGACGAAAATGTATCATGACCTTAGGAGCTTGTATTGGTGGGATGGCATGAAGAGAGACGTTGCAGAGTTTGTTGCTCGGTGCCCGAATTGTCAGCAGGTTAAGGTCGAGCATCAGAAAACTGGTGGGCTACTACAGGCGATAGAGATCCCGACTTGGAAATGGGAGGTGATTAATATGGATTTCATTACAGGTTTGCCTCGTACTCAGCGGAAGTGTGATTCCATCTGGGTCATTGTAGATAGGCTGACAAAATCAGCCCATTTTCTTTCAGTCCGGACTACTTATTCATCTGAGGACTATGCCAGATCATACATCAGGGAGATAGTGAGGCTGCATGGGATTCCGATATCTATCATATCTGACCGAGGAGCCCAGTTCACGGCTAACTTCTGGAGATCATTTCAGAAAGGATTGGGAACGCAGGTGAGTCTTAGCACAACATTTCATCCTCAGACGGATGGGAAGGCAGAGCGTATCATACAGACACTGGAGGATATGTTGAGAGCTTGTATTATTGATTTTAGAGGTAGCTGGGAGGATCACTTGCCACTCATTGAGTTTGCTTACAATAACAGCTACCACTCTAGCATTCAGATGGCCCCGTATGAGGCTTTGTATGGGAGAAAGTGCAGGTCGCCCATTGGTTGGTTTGACGTAGGTGAGACTCAGTTGATTGGTCCAGACATATTTCAGCAGGCTGTCGACAAGGTGAAACTCATACAAGAGAGATTACTAGCAGCTCAGAGTCGACAGAAGTCATATGCTGATAATCGGTGTCGGCACTTAGAGTTTCAGATCGACGACTGGGTATTCTTGAAGATATCGCCACGGCGGTGTGATGAGATTTGGGAAGAGGGGTAAACTTAGCCCGAGGTATATTGGGCCTTATCGGATCATTCGCAGAGTAGGCCAAGTTGCCTATGAGTTGGACCTACTCGCAGACTTGGAAGCAGTACATCCAGTTTTTCATGTATCCATGTTGCGGAAATGTATTGGTGAACCTTCCATAGTTTTCCCTTGGACGATGTCCAAGTGACTGAGGAGTTGTCCTATGAGGAGAATCCTGTGACCATATTGGATCGCCAAGTCAGGAGGCTACGGACTAAGGATGTTGCATCCGTCAAGGTATTATGGCGGAACAATAATAGAGAGGAAATGACTTGGGAGGCAGAGGACGAGATAAAGAAGAAGTATCCTCACTTATTTCCTATGCCCCCAGGTAATTCGATTTAACTTCCGAAATTGATATAGTATTGGTGAACTATATATGTGTATTTGTTTATGGCCTTGTGTGACATCTATTGGTTTGCTGAATATAGATGGTTAGACACAACTATAAAGGAGGCTTCGTCGAAATTTCTAGAAACATGAGACTTGTTATGAACATTCGAGGACGAATGTTTCTATGGGTGGGGGGGGGGGGGGAATGTTATACCTCGTAAGTTTAAGGCAATAATTAAGAACGTCATTAAGAACTAAGATTCGAATTATTGGAAATTAAGTACATTCTTACATGTTAATACATATTAATTTTGGCAACGACGAGTGTGACATCGGAAAAGTTCTCTAATGATAGTCGAAAATGTATATATATATTCCCATTAAGGATTAGTAACATGTTATAAGAATTACGACAACGAGAATACGAGACCTTATGGAATTTTCGGGAATTAGAAGAAGTGGAACCTAAGCTTTAATTAATACTTGAGGGACTAAGTTAATTATAGAACTAGGGACCAAAGTGTATATTAAGGGACCAAAGTGTTGTTTTACATTTTCAGATATTTTTTCTCCGTAAAACTCTTTTCAAAACTCTTCATTTTGTCTTCCTCACTTAAAAATTCAAGAAGAAAACACTCTCTTTCCCTCAAACGAAAAACATACCATTCCTTTAGCAAACTTAAGGTTCAATCCACCTCCATTCCATGATTAATCATCCTAAAAATTAGAAGCAAAATTTAAGACCCAAACAGTGGGTTCATCGAGCAGCGGCCAATTTTAGGGCTGAAATTTTCAGATTTTTGGAAAGAAAAACATGTTAGAATAATAGGTTATCATAGTGGAGGTGTTGCATGTTGAAATAGAGTTGAAGAAGTGTGAAATTGAAGCCAAAATTGGCCCAAAACAGTGAGCAAATCGGCTGGGCAGATTTTCGGGACTGTTTTGGACAGATTTTTAGTCAAATTTGGAAGGGAATATCTCCTAGAATATTAGGAGTTTTTGGGTGTTTCAAAAGCCTAAAATTAAGTTCGTCGAGTCTAGTTTCCAACGCAACAAACCTATCGTCTATAGAACACTGGAGTAGATAGTTATCGACGTTACAAGTTCAGCTGACGAAGCAGTGGCTAAAAATCTGGACAGTCACGTTTTTGGGGACTGTTTTGGACGAATTCGAGGTATAAAATTCTTCTTTTATAGTTTAATGACATTGCATGTTGTTGTAGTTGAATATATGAATTGGTGTTAAGATGGAATTGGAAATATGAAATGCATGTGATTGTATTAAGGATATATACGCCGATTTAGAACTCATTCTTGGCGTACGTTGGAATTGAGTAATTGTGTTGGTATGTTATTACTAATTGCATGTGAAAATTTAGATGAAACCTTGATGTTTAAAGTTAAAGTTGTTAATTGAAGTTGTTGGAAGATTAATTGGAAAGTAAAGAATTTTGGAAAAGCTTTGGAATTGTAAAATGTTGATATGACCGGAAAGTTGATAGAAATTGTTGAAAATTTCGATGATGTATTACGGACTGAATTAGTGTGTGAATACAAGTTACTACATGCATATTTATTGAGACAATTATCTATACATGCCTTGAAAGGATTAAAGTATAGAAAAGTGTTAAATTCACATTCTTGAATTGGCGATGTCATTAAGAGATTGGATTGCCCTCTGAATAATTCTAACGTAACTAAATGATTGACTAACATGCGAAGTAAATGTAGTAGTTGCCTTGGTTGTTGAAGTTGTTGTCTTCCATGGATATAAGAGAAGGAAGGTTATAGGATAGCGTGTATGAAGTATGTTGGGCTTAACTTAATTATATCCTGGAATAATGTTGGATTATTGGTGTTGGTTGGCTTGTTGGTAAATTGTGGATACGCACATAAACAAAGGAAGTGCTGCCCAAATTTTTATAGAAATAAGATGTCGTTATTTGAATAACTTACGTTAGAGACCGTAGAATTGACGAACGTATTGTCATTGTTATAGGTTGACATACTGGACGAGGCATATCTTAGCATTTAGTTGATTTGTTCGCTTAAAAGGTATGTGAGACTATTCTTTCTTTGGCATGATTTTGTGAAAATCTTTTTTCCCTATTTTTGGCACGGCCTTGTGAAAAACTTTCATTTGACTTGATTTTAATAAAAGTACGGCGGACGTACATGATTTTCTACAGAGTTAATTTTAAAGGAAAATTGTTATGACAAGTGCCTATGATTTCAAAGAAAGAGTGTATTATGATGATATTATCAAAAGTCAAAGATGATTTCAAAATTGCATATGGTTGCTCATGATATCTACTCGTGCCGAGTCCTATTACACATTCACCGAGTCTCTCACATATAGGGCCGGCACTATATAGTATGTTCCGGGTTCGAGTCCCGGCTATTATTATTATATTACTTGGGTTCGAGTCCTAAGCGGGTTTAACTCCCGATTTATTATTATTCCATGGATTAGCTCTCCATGATGCGGGTTCGAGTCCCATGACATTATATTATTCCATATATTTACGTGGGTTCGAGTCCTACGATATACATGCTTAATTGGGTTCGAGTCCCATGATATATTTGTACCTAGACGGGTTCGAGTCCCGTGCTATTATATCCTGAGGATAGAAGATCGTGATTTTGGTCTGACTTGCATATTTTGAAAAGGGAAGAACCAATTTTTATTACTCTCATTTGATGGAGTACAGTTATACAGTTAAGTTGAATTATTACACGTTTACTGTTTTATGTTGAACTGTTATGATTTCTAGTACAGTATTTTCCAATTCCACATACTTGGTACATCTATCGATCGACTTCTTTTCGGGTCGTTCATGCCCGCAGGTTCAGGTGTTCAGATAGGTGACCCTCCAGTCTAGGATTTATGTACAGCAGTTGGAGAGCTCCTTTGTTCCGGAGCCAACTATTTTTGGTACAGACCTTTATTTTTCAAACTTATGCATATTTTGGGCACGACGGGGTCCTTTCCCGTCATATGTCAGTATTACACTCCTAGAGGTCTGTAGACAGTTGTGGGTTGGACGTTTGTACCTTGTTTTGGATTTTGATGTTGTTATCTAGTGGCAGCCTTGTTGGCTTGCTTATTTTGATTTATGCCTTTGTGCGCGTGGTGTTGGTTGGTGGCAGCCTAGTCGGCTAGCCTATTATGACTGTTGTTTTGTTGTTGTTTTGGCAGCCTTGTCGGCTCGCCCGTTTTAGGGATATGTTGTAAAAGCAGCGTTGTGCTGCCGAAATTTCTGTGGATATCTGTATTAAATGGATTAAGAGTGACAGGTCAGTAATGACGTCCAATTAGGACGTTAGTCGCGGCCCGTCGGGTTGGGTCGTGAAAGTAACACTCCCTATGGCGCAAGGTAAGGTGAAACTTCCTGAGTCTCTCAACTTAAGGGGAAGTTTCTTCTGCAATATAGCACTGCACTCCTCTGTCAGCACCACTGTCTCATAATCTGCCAGCTTTCTCTTCTTAAATAGAATGTCTTTCATGAATTTCACATAAGTTGACATCTGCTCCAAAGCTTCGATGAATGGAAGATTGATATGCAGTTTTTTGAATACCTCCAAAAATTTTGAAAACTGCTTATCCAAAGTCTTCTTCTGCAGCCTTTGAGGGTAAGGAATTTTGTCTGTATACTCCCTCATCACTGCGGGTGGAGCCTTCTCTAAAATAGGACGGTCGTCAGTAACCCCCTCCTTTTCTACCTCAACTGTCTTTCCCACATCCTTCTCCTTTTCAACCACCGTCAGTGCCTTCGCCTAATCGCTTCCCACTTCTCAAACTGATTGTTTGGCATTGCTCCATTGGATTCATCACTGTATTACTAGAAAGGTTACCTTTCTCTCTAACGTGTTTTCCAGCTGTTCCACACGTGTTTCCAAACTCCTGATCGATGACCTAGTCTCGGTCATGAACTGGGTGGTCTCCTTCATGAATTGAGTCTGGGAGTTGTTGGATTCTGTCTAGGATTTAGCCAAGGTCATCAGTGCTGCTATTATTTCTCTTATTTCATCTGACTTCTCTTGTGGGTCTGACGATCAACTATTGAGGATGATGCCCAAATTGTGGTCACGCCTTGTTCATTCTTCCATGAAAAATTTAGGTGATTTCTCCACCCCGGATTACATGTGTTGGAGAATGGATTGTTGTAGGGCCTATGAAAATTCCCCACTTCCTGAACTTGCTCCATATGCACATTATTTGGGTCCACTGCTATACACCTATCAAAAGTATGGGGACCACCACAAATTTCGCATCTCACTGGTGTCTGAACTGCTTTAACTGTCATGGCACTCTGCTGCATCTGTTTTGTCAAAGTAGCTACATGCACAGTCAATGCAGTGATAGCATCTAGCTCATGAATCCCAGTCATCTTCCTACTGTTCATTGCTCTCTCATCGGCCCCCTGATGGTTGTTTGTGTCCATATCCTTTAGCAAATCATGTGCCTCATTGGCACTCTTTCTCGAACGCATTCTCCCGCCGCGAAGATCAATGATGGTACGAGTTGTACCACTCAGCCCATTGTAAAATATGTGGACTAGGATCCACTTCTCAATCCCATGATATGGGCACTTCCTCTGCAAATCTTTGAACCGCCCCCATGCATCATAGAGTGACTCTCCATCCATCTAATAGTAATTATTAAGCTCTCATTTGAGCTTTGCTGCTTTGGATGGAGGGAAGAACTTGGCAAGGAACTTCTGGGCTAAGTCTTGCCATGTAGTGATGGAGTTCGCCTGTAATGAATTCAACCAGCACTTTACTCTCTCCCTGAGTGAGAATGGAAAGAGCTTCAACCGAATGACATCATCAGTAATGTCATTGTATTTAAATGTTGCACACAACTCTAGGAAGTTTGGTAGCTGCAGATGGGGATCTTCTGTTGGTAATCCCCCAAACTTGACTAAACCTTGGACCATGTGCAATATTACTGGTTTGATTTTGAAATTATTGGCTTCAACAGCTGGGAGCCTGATGCAAGTCTGCACCGCTGTATTAGTAGGCATCACATAGTCCCTCAAGCTCCTTTCTTCAGGGACTTATCTTAAGATAGGCGTTAACTCATCATCCATCAAATTGTTATTTCGCTGATCTCCCATTGCTAAGGAATCAACTGCTCTTTTCTCTTTCCTGTTCTGTTTATACAATCTCTCAATCTCAAGGTTCAGATGGATAGGAATGTCAGCTTCTCTCCTACTTAGCATAAACTAAGTTTCCGAGACTAATAAAGAAACAGCAAACAGATCACGACAAACAACACTAAAGCAAAATAACAGAAAAAATAAAAAAACTGAAAATAAAAACCAAATTAGAAATAAGAATAGACAAACCGATATTAACAGTACGCCAGTCCCCGGCAACGACACCAAAAACTTGTTGCGATATTTCTAAGTACTTACGCAAGTGTACGTATCGTTCAAGTAATAAAGATCTGTAAGACCGAGTTTATCGTCCACAGAGACTGGTTTATTAAGTATCGGTTATCTATTTTATGGTATCTATTTGGTTGACGTTCTTTAGTTTTAGATTGATGACTAAGAAAGTGCAGAAAATAAACTAAAGATGATTATACTTTGGGTTTATAACAGTTATGAAGGAAATAGGGTTCCAATCTCCTCAACTATCCACTATTTCACGTATTAATGCAATGCTAATGATTCTCCTTCTTATTAAGATAGCAGGTTAACTAATCTGTCATTATATTCCGATTAGGACATACAAGAGCTCAACCTAGTGAAAAAACCTTCTATATTTCTATGATAAGTTTTACCACACAGGAAGATTAAGAACAATAATCTTAAATATTACACAAGTATCGGGGTACTTTCATCCATGATTTTAACCTATGTCTAGTCAACTACAACATATTCAAATCTCACCTTTCAGGCTTTTGATTTGAAATCATATAAGTGATGACAATTAATAGCTAGTTAATTATCAAGCAATAATAATAATATTGAATATATCTTAATACGCTGAAGAATAAATCAATAACTAATGCATTAACTATATGAAAAAGCTTCAAGAAGATTCAATGGAAACCCTACTAAAATATTTAGCTCCTAAACATTGTCATGTCAAGAAATAAATTACAATCCAACATAAACTGAAATAAAGTAAAGGAAAGAAAAAGAACTTGAACAAGAGTCTCCAATTGTAGCCTCCTTCTTGTCTCTCCAAAAGTATGAATTGTGATATGGTATAAGGTATAGAATATGAGCAGGGTTTAGAGATTTTATACTTGAGAAAAGTTGTCTTTCGGACCATAAAAACTCTCTCCAATTCGGCCCAGGACTTCTGAAAATACGCATAGGCACCGCAGTTCCGTTGTCCGGCACCGCGGTGCTTATTCAGCCTAAATCACTGTAGCTTCTTGGAAATATGGCACCGCAGTTCCATGTCCAGGCACCGCGGTGCCTTCGACGGTATTTCAGTTTCGGACTTTCGACAATTTTTACACCCCAGTGCTAATTTTCCTGACCGCGATTCCATGGCACCGCGGTGCTACTTGGCTAGGCACCGCGGTGCCTCTCTGATTTCTGTCCGGATTGTGCCAGATTTCTTCTTTTCTTTTTGGCACTTCTTAAGCTTCATTCCTTGGGCTGCGCTTGTGCAGATTTCACCTCAATTAAGCTCATTTCATCCTCGATTAAGTACTTCTCCTTTATGATCGCTGAGACACAAAAATGAAAGAAAAACACACCTAACACTATACTAAACGCAAAATAAAAGAGTGAAATACTAACTAAAAAAGACTCAAAAGTGTATACAAAATACACTTAACACTTCGTCAGATTTCTTTTGTGCTTCCCGGGACTTCTTAGACTTCATTTCTTAGGTTTTTCTTGTGCAATTACATCCTCAAAAGTAGTATCTTCTCCTTTATAACCGTTGTGACAAAGAAAAACACACATAACACTATACTAAACGCAAAATAAAAGAGTAAAATACTAACTAAAAAGGACTCAAAATAGTGTATAAAATACACTCAACAGAACGCTAGAATTAAGTTATTTTGTGTGTATTGGGTTGAGACGGATCGGGTCGGATAGAGTCGGGTCGGGTATTACATTTTAAAAAAAAAATTATATATTAAAAAACCGTCACAAAGATATGTGACGGTTAAAATAACTGTCACAAAATTGTCACAAAGATTGTGACGGTTAAAATAACTGTCACATGATTGTCACAAAGATTGTGACGGTTATTATAACCGTCACACAATTGTCACAAAGTCTGTGACGGTTATAAAAACCGTCACATGATTGTCATAAAGACATGTGACGGTTATAAAAACCGTCACATGATTGTCATAACTTGTGACGGTTTTTATAACCGTCACATAAATGTCATAAACGCGGAAAAACTGTCATAACATGTGACAGTTAAAAAAACCGTCACACGCATACTATCATCGTAGCTCCTTTTTCTTGTAGTGATAATTCATGAAAATAATTTCATCATACAATAGCGTTGTTTTATCACTTTATGTCTCCAACGGATATGTTTTATTGTCATTGAAAATTTTATTTATTCACTACAACTAACGCTGCTTGGCAACCACAATATATAGACACATTGGTTTATTCCAATCTCAATACTCATTAAAAAAATTATTAGCCTCATTACTAGCCAACTCCAAACCATAAACTCATATTTTATTATTGTCTACTCGACTGAATTTCATATTATTACATCCCTACAAAGGGTAAATATATAATCATTGATGGATTTTGAGATCTATTTAGCATCTGTGTACGTCTCTAGTACAAAAAATATTTATTCATCATAACACTTTATTATCAGTTGCTTCTCTCCAAAATAATACACCAAGAGAAGAAATAACACCATAATATATTTTAGGATCACTATCATCAAGATAACTATTTAAAATCTTCACCAAAGTATTTTTCTATGTTGTACTTTTTCTTTGACAACCTTCCCTTTCATAAATTTTGTGCGGACGACGGTCAGAGGCTATTTTGTCAATGAAGAAGATCATCAAAATGTCTGATTCAAAAAGGTTTTAGAGATTGCCGAAAGGTGAGTACGATACACTTGCGACGATAATCCAACAAAATGATCCCCTCCCTAGCTTCAGCAAGGCCCGATCACAATTGTTGTTAGAGGAGACTAGACAAGCTAAACAGGATGAGCACACTTAACATGCATTGTCGGTTGTGATAACGCCAACAACTAATACACCCGTCGGTCCTCCGCAACCTACGGACCACCAACCTCAATGTGGTGGCCGAAGAGGCGGAAGGGGACACAACCGCAGAAATCGAGGTGGTGGTAAGGCCAACTTCTCCACGTTCAAGCAGCAGGCCTACGACCCCATGACCCCTACCGATCTGAGTCAGACTTACTTCACTATGAATCATCAGCAGCCCAATGGCGCATGGTAGATGGATACATGTGTCACATCCCACCTCACTCGTGACTCTGATAATCTCCCTGGCCTATTCAATTTGAACAATCCACAATTTATTTTAGTCGTCAATGGAATAGTTCAATGCTACAGCACCACTCAAACACAACCACCTCACCCACCTTTTATCCTAAAATGTCTTATATGCTCCTAACATCATTAAAAACTTAATTTTTGTTAGGAAGTTTGCTAGTGACAACTCCGTATCTATTGAGTTTGACGCTTTTGATTTTTCTGTAAAGGATCTACGTACGTGGGCAACTCTTACGAGATGCAATAGTGTGGGGGGCCTATATCCTTTCTCATCTAATTCCGCTGCAAGTGTTAATCCACCAACTTCTCTAGCTGCCATCTCTCCATCCACTTGGAAAAATAGCCTCGGACCTCCGGAAAAACCAGTTTTTAATTTTCTTAGTAATCAGAATTTCATTCAATGTAATAACGGCAAATTTACCCCCGCTTGCTACTATTGTCCTTTAGGAAAACATGTTAGACTTCCTTTTCAATCTTCATTAAGTGCAACATTTTCTCCTTTTGATATTATTTATGCGGATTTATGGACATCTCCTATTACTAGCAAACTGGGTCACAAATATTATTTGATATTTTGAATGATTTATCTCACTTTCTTTGAGTTTATCATCTAAAATATAAGTCCCATGTTTACACAATCTTTCTTGAATTTCATGCATATGTTAAAACCCAATTTGAAAAGACCATCAAAATGTTTCAATATGATAATGACCAGGACTTTGACAACCTTCCCTTTCATAAATTTTGTGCGGACGACGGTTAGAGGCTATTTTGTTAATGAAGAATATCATCAAAATGACTGATTCAAAAAGGTTTTAGAGATTGTCGAAAGATGAGTACGATACACTTGCGATGATGATCCAACAAGTTGATCCCCTCCCTAGCTTCAGCAAGGACCGATCACAATTGTTGTTGGAGGAGACTAGACGAGCCAAACAAGATGAGCACACTTAACATGCATTGTCCGTTGTCATAACGCCAACAACCAATACACCCATCGGTCCTCCATAACCTATGGACCACCAACCTCAACGTGGTGGCCGAAGAGGCGGAAGGGGACGCAGCCGCAGAAATCGAGGTGGTGGTAACGCCAACTTCTCCACGTTCAAGCAGCAGGCCTACGACCCCATGACCCCTACCGATCTGAGTCAGACTTACATCACTATGAATCATCAGCAGCCCAATGGCGCATGGTAGATGGATACATGTGTCACATCCCGCCTCACTCGTGACTCTGATAATCTCTCTGGCCTATTCAATTTGAACAATCCACAATTTATTTTAGTCGTCAATGGAATAGTTCAATGCTACAGCACCACTCAAACACAACCACCTCACACACCTTTTATCCTAAAAATGTCCTATATGCTCCTAATATCATTAAAAACTTAATTTTTGTTAGGAAGTTTGCTAGTAACAACTCCGTATCTATTGAGTTTGACGCTTTTGGTTTTTCCGTAAAGGACCTACGTACGGGGACAACTCTTACGAGATGCAATAGTGTGGGGGACCTATATCCTTTCTCATCTAATTCCGCTGCAAGTGTCAATCCACCAACTTCTCTAGCTGTCATCTCTCCATCCACTTGGAAAAATAGCTTCGGACCTCCGGAAGAACCAGTTTTTAATTTTCTTAGAAATCAGAATATCATTCAATGTAATAATGGTAAATTTACCTCCGCTTGCTACTATTGTCCTTTAGGAAAACATGTTAGACTTCCTTTTCAATCTTCATTAAGTGTAACATTTTCTCCTTTTGATATTATTTATGCGGATTTATGGACATCTCCTATTACTAGCAAACTGGGTCACAAATATTATTTGGTATTTTTGGATGATTCTCTCACTTTCTTTGAGTTTATCATCTAAAATATAAGTCCCATTTTTACACAATCTTTCTTGAATTTCATGCATATGTTAAAACCCAATTTGAAAAGACCATCAAAATGTTTCAATGTGATAACGACCATGACTTTGACAACCTTCCCTTTCATAAATTTTGTGCGGACGATGGCATGATGTTTTGATTTTCTTGCCCCATACCTCTCCTCAAAATGGTAAAGCCGAAAGAATCCTACGCACCATCAACAATATGATCCTCACTATGCTCTTCCATGCTTCCATCCCCCACTTGTTTTTACACATGGCGGCATACCGTCTTAATAGATTACCAACACGAACACTTCAAAATAAAACTTCAACTAAATTCTCTTCCGTCGAATCCCCTATTATGATCACCTTTGGATTTTAGTTGTCTATGCTATCCGAATCTCGCATCCACAACCCCTCATAAATTAGCACCTAGAACTACCCCTTCAATTTTTTTAGATTTTCCATCAAATCAAAGGGGTACTTATGCTATGATTTGTCAACAAATAAAATATAAGCCTCTCGCCATGTCACATTCGAGGAAAACGTTTTTCCATTTCCAAACATCCAAAAATTTCAAGTCCCTGATTACGGCTTCCTTGATGATCCGGATAGGTCCCTTCTCATTAGAAACTCCATACATCGTGCCACCCATCATGTCCCGTGACTACCCAGCCCACTGCTCCACCTTCGACTACCCCAGCCCCCGACAACTACCCCCATCCCATCACTGTCCCAACCCACTAACAATGAGTTTTTGACATTTATGTGCTAGCCATGGTGGTATACATGTGATTGATGATAGTGGTGATTGTTAATTGTGGTAATAAAGTGTGTTCTCTATAGAAATGTTGGAATGGTAGGATATTAATAATATTAAGATTTTGTTACAGATCTTAAACATTCAAATTTATTGAAATTCGTTAAGTAGTTGTAAAAGAACTCAAACACACTTAAAAAGGTCCGACTGATCAAAATTCAAATTTAACTAATAATAATCACACTTAATAAATGTAAATCTGAATATTTAAGATTAAGATTTTCATTAAATGTAAATAAATGACGTCTAATTAAGCGCCCTTTATGTTTAAGAATGATTTCAATATGTAATTTTTTTACATAATTATTATTATTGTAAATCTGAGTATGTTGTCGCAAACTCTTATTTAAATCATGTTACCCTTCTTTTTTGTAAAGAGGAAATAGATTAATATGTAGAACATTAAAACGTTGTTCATCACATGGAGCACAAGAACTATGTTGCTTTGACTCTTAAAAACTGATATTGTACCCATGTGGAATCCTCCAAACTAAAATACATATACTTTCAAGATTAGACACCCAACATAGGTGTTAAGTAATCAAGTCAAGTAGAATCATCGTGAGGATTGATTTTTAGTATCGCATATCATAGATATCTCAATTTCGATGATCATTAGTCGAAGTAATTTAAGAGTTACGTTATAACATTAATTTTTATATCATTAATAAACACATAACCTCTAGGGATGCATTTATAGAAAATTATAAACAATCAACTAATAATTCAACAAATGCAAATTGTCATAATATTAATCATCATTAATATAAATACGAATGTGTATAAAATATATTGTGTCCTAATACAGATTGTCTACATATACTTTCAAGATTCGACACACAACATAGGTGTTAAGTAATCAAGTCAAGTAGAATCGTCGTGAGGATTGATCTTCTTCTTGTCATTCTTAACAACAGAAGAAACAACTTGGACACCTTTTTCAAATATCATCTTTGTCACTAGCTTCTTCTTTGCTAGAATTAAACTCTCACTTTTTGTTTTAGAACTCCCTGCACCATTCTCATTATTGTTTCCCATTCCTCCACGGCGGTTTGCTTCAGACATTTTTCTTTATTCAATTTATTCCTCCCTTTATACTCTTTAATTCTCTTTGTTTCTTTTGCTTCTAAGCTTTCTGTGTTATCTTCCAGCTGAAATCTGATGGTACATATAGATCTTGATGTAATGTTATCATATCTCTAGTTTCTTGTAGTGATACATAGATCTTTATAATGAACATTAGTTGATGAAAATGATAACAAAAATATTACCCGCATGGGTGTAGCTCAGTTGGTTCCAGGGTGACAGATTGCTCCCAAAATAATATAAAAAATCTTTAAGAGTTCGAGTTGTTTCGCTACTTCTCTGCGTTAATAGTGAGAGACGGAAGCCGTGGACCAATATAATTTTTTTATATTATCTAGTAACCTTTACCTGTTATGACAGTAACATATTTTATCTTTAAGATTACAAATAATATTTTTTGAAGAATTATTCATAAATACCTTTGAGACCACCTCATAGTGTAAAGAAGTTAAACTGTACATTGTTCTTGTTAAATATACTGTTACACCCCGTAATGCAGGTCATGCTTATGAGAACGTACGAAAGGAATTAAGATTTAAATTTTAGGAAGATAGGTTGACGGAATGTTTCGGACGGGTTCTAGTCAACTTTGAGGAGGTTTATGTCCAGTTGCGTTAGGAGTTCCTAAGTGTTTCAAAGGCCTAGTATGTAGTTCGTTGAGTATAGTTCCCAACGCAACAAACCGTTCGTCGATAGGACATCGGAGTAGGAAGTTATGGAAGTTGCAAGTTCAGAGTGCAGTCGAGCAGAAAAGTGTTTTCGGTCAGGAGTCACAGCGCCGCGGCGCCGGATGCAGGGCCGCGGCGCCGGATTTTACTGGGAGTCCTCTGAAGTTGCAGCGCCGCGCCGAATGCGTGGTCGCTGCGCCGAATGCGAGGCAGCGCCGAAGTACCGAAATTTCTGAGGTTTCAGCCATGCCGAGGCGGGATTTTTGCGAAATCTGGGGGGAAAATCTGAAGATATTTTTTAAAAAGGTTCTGGGAGGGTGACAAGTGTCCCTCCCATCTGATGGTGTGGGAGCACTATATATTGACCAAGTCTTGAAGACTTGGTCATTCTTCACAAAACCCCCTTCTCTCTAAAAATCTCTCTTCCTTTCTCTCTAAAAATTCCTCTCCCTTCTCTCTAAAAATTCAAGGAGAAACCAAGGCCTAGAGAAATTTCGGAAAGGTGGCAAGAAGGAAACATGTTGACAAGCTTGTAGGAGGTTTGTGGAGGTGATTGTGGAAAGAAGGCAAGTGAAAATTGTTGGATTAATTTGGGTAAACTCTAAGATAACAATCCATTCTCTTTTTTTTTTTTTTAAGTAAATTGTGTTGCATGTGAGGAAGAAAGGACTTGTAGTTGTCAATATTGCTTTTAGGTACATTGCATGTAGGAATAACGATTTGGATTTGAAAGGATTGGATAAGGATGATATGTGGACATGTTATAGCCAAGATATACCTTAAACTTATTGGATTGTTTAATTTGTATTGTGGGGCAGAATTTTACACGCCCAAGTTAGGCGTGTAATCCCCTTGTATTGCTGAATTGTTGGGCCTTAAATGTGGCGTTTAGTAGTTAAATTCGAGCCTTGAAAAGGTGGAAAAGTATGTAGAAACAAAGGAAGTGCTGTCCAATTTCCCGTAGAATAAGGAACTTTATACTTAGAATATTCGACGAAGAAGTCTAGACGTTAATAAACATATGTGATTATTATAGGTTGATACTCTACGCGCGGCATATTCGACTTGGCAAGTGGATTTAGCCGAGGAGGTATGTGATTCTTCCTATTCTCTTGAGCATGATATTTGTAAAAATATATAGTACGGTAGACGTACGTGTATTAACTGAATTTGGTTTCACTTTGATGCCTTTTGACTTGAGTTCTAAATGTTAAGAATCTTGAAATATTTCAAAAAGAGTTATGAATCATTATTCGGAAGGAAATTAATACTTGGTTTTAAAAGAACAAGTTCTTTTGGTTTTCCAAACAAATGTGAATGTTTTGATTTATTACGAAGTTTAAGTGTTATACTAACTTCATGGGAAGTTGTTATAGTGACTTAAGGAAGATAAAAAGAATGGTGTACTTACTTGTTTGTAGAAGCCTTGTAATGATGTCTGAATGTGTGGTAAGTTGGTTTGAGAAATAAACATGTTATGTACTATGGGTGTTAGCGCCTTGAGTTTTGTTGTGGTAAGGGGGTTCTCTCGTTGTGCTTATGTCGTTTACGATAAGCTGGTTGTGCTTGTGTATATCACATACCCCCCTGACTTGTTATGTTGCCGCGGGTTAGCTACCCCTGATGCGAGGAGTACCTCATGAGAGTCCACATGACCTATGCGGACTACGGTAGTCCAGGAATCACTCCGGGTGTGTTACGCCGATGCGAGGAATACCTCATGCGGTCCTAGTGGCCATGCGGACTACGGTAGTCCAGGAAATGTCGCGGGTTAGCTACCCCCGATGCGAGGAGTACCTCATGCGGGTCCACGGGACCTATGCGGGCTACGGAAGTCCAGGATTAGGCTCGTATAATGATACTATGGGTGAGTGGCCCTGTTTCGATCATTAGCGGCCTAGAAAAGACCGGTTGTGTTACACTTGTTTACTCTTGTCTATGATGTGGCACTGTGTGCGGTTAATTGGTTTTTCATACATATCTGTGGATTGATTTGGAAATGTTATGATTTCATTACAGTATTTTCTGTTTCACATACTTGGTACCTGTTGTACTGACCTCCTTCGGGGGGCTGCGTTCATGCCGCAGGTCAAGGTACATCGGTTGTTGATCCTCGCTCTTAGGATCACCGTTCTGCTTTTGGGAAGCCCCGTTTCTCCGGAGGCTTATCTTTTGGTATGATTCCCTGTCATTGTAGATTCATGTACATTCAGGGGTATGACGGGGCCATGTCCCGTCATAGTTGTTACAAACTCTTAGAGGTTTGTAGTCCTGTTGTAAAAAGGGTTTTGTAAAGGATGTAACTGTTCAGTTTTTTTTTGTTATATATAGTTACCGAAAGGTAACCATTTTGGGTTAACCTGTTTCTTATTTTATATTGTTTCATGGTTATGAGTTTACTTCCGCTGGTTTTTTTCTCTGATGTTGTATCACTAGGGTGTCCGGGGTAAGACACCAGTCACGGGCCCGAGGTCAGGTCGTGACAAAAGTGGTATCAAAGCAGTTAATCCTCGGAAAGTGTCTACAAGCCGTATCTAGTAGAGTCTTGATTATCGGTGTGTTGTGCACCACACCTATAATCAGGAGGCTACAGGATATTTAGGATTGGTTTCCATTCTTTCACTCTAAGATCGTGCAGTAGAGCTGTGTTATAGGTTGAACTCCCTCTGACATATTTTTATGTATCAGTTATGCCTCCACGCAAGGCAACCGCGCCCGTGGCGGCAAGGCAAATGAGGAGCCGCTAGTAGACGCAGAGGTTACGAGGCACAAGCCCGCCTTTACCGAGGTGATGTTTCGGACGACGAGTTCCACGACGTCGCCAAATTTCAAAGAGAGTTCGGAGCAGCGGCTGCCATCGAGACCGCAGACTGAGCCTCCGCCATACACTGAGCGCAGGATATGGGCTACGCGAGATGGCCCGATTATTAGCCGTGATCGTGGCGAGGCAGAGGACAGACGGAGATGGCCGTTCGGTTGTACCGTAGTTCCCCGTGATCCGATAACGAGACTTTTTGAGTTGCAGCCCACCATAGTTCTATGGGTCGAGGACTGAGGATGATCCTCAGGAGTTTATCCGACAGTTGCAGCGGATCATGAGAGTGATCAAGGCCTCGGAGACAGAGTCGGTAGTATTGGGTTCACATCGGCTGCGTGATACTGCAGCTTGGATCGTTTGATCTACGGAACTGCCCCGGGAGCATACGCTTCCAGCTGTTTGGAACGAGTTCTCAGAGGCATTTCTTAGCCATTTCTTGCCTCCGCAGATAAGGAGAGCTCGGGATGATAGATTTCTGACGTTGAGACAGAGCGGGCGGATGGTCCGGGAGTACAACGTAGAGTTTGACTCGTTGGCTCGGTACGTCCCCGCTTTAGTGGCCGACATGGAGGACAGAGTGCACCGCTACGTCACAGGGCTCGATGATTACTTAGCAGAGGGTTGCTCGGGGGTAGCTCTTCAGTCGGGCATGGACATTGCCCACATGCAGGCTTATGCACTTGGGTGTGAGGAACGTAGGGGCCGACGGATTGATAGATACCAGCAGAAGAGGGCTAGGACAGCAGGGTCATCTGGTAGTTTTCGAGGCGGACGACCTCGAGCAGATCGATTTGCACCTCGCCGGTTCGAGAGCTCCTCCACCGCCTTCCGACGTCGAGGTATTCGGCCGGCCGTGGCCCCAGAGCTTCGAGCCTGGGCAGGTGCTACCGATCGAGACCACCTCTCCGGTGTGGCCGATGTGGTAGATCCCATTTCGGGAGTTGTGGTAATCGTGGGCCTTGCTACACTTGTGGCAACAGGTCATATTTCGAGGGATCGTCCACCGCAGGCGCCAGATGGTAGGGTTCACCTCTGGTCATTCGTCGGGTCTTCATCTCCTACTGCACTCGCCCGAGGCATGGTACTCATGGGCCGCCAGTGTCGCGCAGAGGTCGTGGCAAGGGTCCTAGTTCAGCCGGCCTCGAACCGCATTTATGCTATGTCCACCGCCGTGACCGTGAGGCGTCACCAGATGTCATCACAGGTACATTATTGGTTTCATGTTGTGATGTATATGCTTTGATAGATCCAGGTTCTACCTTGTCCTATATATCTCCTCATATTGCTGGTAGAATAAGGATAGAGCCCGAGTCCATAAAACTTTTTGAGGTGGCTATGCCAGTAGGTGATTCGGTGGTAGCTGAGCGGATATATAAGGCTTGCCCACTGACTATATACAGTCGTCAGACCCTAGCCGACTTGATAGAGTTGGATATGACGGACTTTGATGTGATTATGGGTATGGATTGGCTAGCGTCCTGCTATGCCAATGTGGATTGTAGAGAGAGATTGGTACGGTTCCAGTTTTCTGGAGAGCCGGTTATCGAGTGGAAGGGGAATACTGCGTCGCCGAGGGGTAGGTTTATTTCTTACCTCAAGGATAGGAAGATGGTGCAGAAGGGGTATATCTACCATATGGTTCGGGTATTCGATACTGAGGCCAAGATACCGCACTTTCATCGATTAGGTTGTCAGAGAGTTTCCAGATGTATTCCTAGACGATCTCCCGGGTATCCCTCCTGAGAGGGAGATTGAGTTTTGCATTGATATGTCGCCAGACACTCGACCCATATCTATTCCACCATACAGGATGACACCTGCTGAGTTGAGGGAATTGAAGGACCAGCTGAAGGATTTGCTAGAAAAAGGCTTTATCAGGCCTAGTGTTTCTCCCTGGGGAGCGCCGATTTTATTTGTAAAGAAAAAAGATGGGACGTTGCGCATGTGTGTTGATTACAGGCAACTGAATAAAGTAACTATCAAGAACAGATACCCCCTCCCCAGGATTGATGATTTGTTTGACTAGTTGCAGGGTGCGAGGTGTTTCTTCAAGATAGACCTGCAGTCTGGTTATCATCAGGTGCGAGTTAGAGAGGCAGATATCCCAAAGACTGCATTCAGGACCCGGTATGGGCACTATGAGTTCAGGGTGATGTATTTCGGGTTGACCAACGCCCCAACAGTATTCATGGATTTGATGAACCGGGTGTTCAAGCCATTCTTGGATATGTTCGTTATAGTATTCATTGATGATATCCTGGTTTATTCGCGCACGGAGCAGGAGCATGCAGAGCATTTGAGGACGGTACTGGGAGTCCTCCGGGACCGACAGTTGTATGCCAAGTTCTCGAAATGTGAGTTTTGGTTGGCTTTAGTGACTTTCTTAGGGCATGTTATCGGGGCCGATGGTATTCGGGTTGATACAACAAAGATTGAGGCAGTCAAGACTTGGCCTAGATCCACTACACCGACGGAGGTGCGTAGCTTTTTGGGCCTTGCGGGTTATTATCGGAGATTTGTGGAGAAGTTTGCTTCCCTTTCAGCACCTTTGACTAGGCTAACTCAGAAAGCAGCTATGTTCCAGTGGACGGATGCTTGTGAGGAGAGCTTCCAGTTACTGAAGGAGAAATTGACGACCGCCCCAGTTCTTACTCTTCCAGAGGGTTTAGACGGATATGTGGTTTATTGTGATGCGTCGGGTGTCGGGCTTGGGTGCGTCCGATGCGACGGCAGAAAGTTATAACCACGCGTCTCGACACTCAGAAGCATGAGAAGAACTACCCCACACATGACTTAGAGTTGGCAGATGATTCATGCCTCAAGATCCGAGACATTATTTATATGGAGTTCATGTGGATATTTACACAGACCACAAGAGTATCCAGTATATCTTCAGCCAGAGGGAGCTGAACTTGCGGCAGAGACGGTGGTTAGAGCTACTTAAGGATTATGATATCGATATCCTATACCACCCAGGGAAGGTCAATGTAGTTGCAGATGCCCTTAGTCGCAGATCGATGGGTAGTCTGTCAGATGTGCAGCCAGAGAAAAGGGGCATGATCCGCGAGTTACATCAGCTAGCGAGCCTTAGGGTTCGTTTGGTTGGTTTTGATAGTAGTAGGGTTCGGGTTCGAGAGGTTGTCGAGTCGTCCATCGTCGAGGAGGTGAAGAGGCGACAGTATGAGGATCCGATTGTGGTACGGTATCGAGATACGGCTCTTCGAGAGGAGAAGAGTCTATTTGATGTAGCACCTGATAGGGTGCTAAGATTTGAGGGCAGGTTATGTGTTCCCGATGTAGCAGGACTTCGTCAGCAGATTCTGGGGGAGGCACACAGTGCTCGTTACTCTATTCATCCGGGGTCGACTAAAATGTACCATGACCTCAGGTGTATATATTGGTGGGATGGCCTGAAGAGGGACGTTGCAGAGTTTGTTGCGCAGTGTCCGAATTGTCAGCAGGTCAAAGTGGAGCACTAGAAGCCTGGTGGGTTGTTGCAGATGATAGAGATTCCGACATGGAAGTGGGAGGTGATCAATATGGACTTTATTACAGTGTTACCTCACACTCAGAGGAAGCACGATTCCATCTGGGTTATTGTCGACAGGCTGACGAAATCAGCCCACTTTCTTCCAGTCAGGATGACTTTTCGGCCGAGGATTATGCTAGATTGTATATCAGAGAGATTGTGAGACTGCACGGAGTTCCTATATCGATTATTTCGCATGCAGGAGCCCAACACGGCTAACTTCCGGAGGTCTTTCCGTAAGAGATTAAGGACACAGTGAGTCTCGATCGCTGCTTCATCCTCGGATCGGACAAAGCCGAGCGTACTATCCAGACACTTGAGGATATGCTGCGAGCCTGTGTTATTGATTTCAGGGGTAGCTGGGAGGATCATTTACCTCTTGTGGAGTTTGCATATAACAACAGCTACCATTCTAGTATCCATATGGCGCCTTATGAGGCCTTATACTGGAGGAAGTGCAGGTCACCAATAGGCTGGTTTGATGTAGGCGAAGTTCAGCTAGTCGGGCCAGACTTGATTCAGAAGGAAGTGGATAAGGTGAAGCTTATCCGTGGCGTTATTGTCACCGAGTCGAAGTCGTATCGACGCAGATCATCGACGCCGACACTTGGAGTTTGAGGTGGATGATTGGGTCTTCTGAAGGTATCACCCACGGCGGCGTGATGAGATTTGGGAAGAAGGGGAAACTTAGCCCAAGGTACATTGGGCCTTATCAGATTGTCCGTAGGGTAGGCAAGGTTACCTATGAGTTGGATCTGCCGTCCGATCTGGAGGCAGTACATCCAGTTTTTCATGTGTCTATGTTGCGAAAGTTTATTAGAGATCCATCTAGAGTGCACCCGATTTGTGATGTCCAGGTGACAGAGGGGTTATCATATGATGAGAGTCCCATAGCGATACTCGATCGTCAGGTTAGGCGACTACGGACAAAGGATGTGGCTTCCGTCAAGGTCTTATGGAGGAATGAGAACAGAGAGGAAATAACATGGGAAGCAGAAGAGGACATGATGAAGAAGTATCCCCACTTGTTCCCTACACCTCCAGGTAACCTACTTTCCTGCTTATTAGTTTTTAATTTGGCATTTATGCTTAAGTGTTGTTGTGGTCGTGTAGAGCGTCTCTTTTGCAAAAAAGAATAGTTAAGAGGGTCTATGTCGATATTGTGATTTTAGTAAGCCTAGAAGGAACATTCGGGACGAATGTCTCTAAGGGGGGGAGAATGTTACACCCCGTAATGCAGGTCATGCTTATGAGAACGTACGAAAGGAATTAAGATTTAAATTTTAGGAAGATAGGTTGACGGAATGTTTCAGACAGGTTCTAGTCAACTTTGAGGCGGTTTATGTCCAGTTGCGTTAGGAGTTCCTAAGTGTTTCAAAGGCCTAGTATGTAGTTCGTTGAGTCTAGTTCCCAACGCAACAAACCGTTCGTCGATAGGACATCGGAGTAGGAAGTTATGGAAGTTGCAAGTTCAGAGCGCAGTCGAGCAGAAAAGTGTTTTCGGTCAGGAGCCACAGCGCCGCGGCGCCGGATGCAGGGTCGTGGAGCCGGTTTTACTAGGAGTCCTCTGAAGTTGCAGCGCCGCGGAGCCGGAATGCAGGGCCGCGGCGCCGGAAGTACTGAAATTCTCGGAGGTTTCAGCGTCGCGGCGCCGGCTACAGGGCCGCGGCGCCGAGGCGCCGAGGCGGGATTTTTGCGAAATCTGGGGGAAAATCAGAAGATATTTTTTAAAAAGGCCCTGGGAGGGTGACAAGTTTCCCTCCCATCTGATGGTGTGGAAGCACTATATATTGACCAAGTCTTCAAGACTTGGTCATTCTTCACAAAAACCCCTTCTCTCTAAAAAACTCTCTTCCTTCTCTCTAAAATTTCCTCTCCCTTCTCTCTAAAAATTCAAGGAGAAACCAAGGCATAGAGAAATTTCGGAAAGGTGGCAAGAAGGAAACATGTTGACAAGCGTGTAGGAGGTTTGTGGAGGTGATTGTGGAAAGAAGGCAAGTGAAAATTGTTGGATTAATTTGGGTAAACTCTAAGGTAACAATACATTCTTCTTCTTTTTTAAGTAAATTGTGTTGCATGTGAGGAAGAAAAGACTTGTAGTTGTCAATATTGCTTTTAGGTACATTGCATGTAGGAATAACGATTTGTATTTGATAGGATTGGATAAGGATGATATGTGGACATGTTATAGCCAAGATATACCTTAAACTTATTGGATTGTTTAATTTGTATTGTGGGGCAGAATTTTACACGCCCAAGTTAGGCGTGTAATCCCCTTGTATTGCTGAATTGTTGGGCCTTAAATGTGGCGTTTAGTAGTTAAATTCGAGCCTTGAAAAGGTGGAAAAGTATGTAGAAACAAAGTAAGTGTTGTCCAATTTCCCGTAGAATAAGGAACTTTATACTTAGAATATTCGACGAAGAAGTCTAGACGTTAATAAACGTATGTGATTATTATAGGTTGATACTCTACGCGCGGCATATTCGACTTGGCAAGTGGATTTAGCCGAGGAGTTATGTGATTCTTCCTATCCTCTTGAGCATGATATTTGTAAAAATATATAGTACGGTAGACGTACGTGTATTAACTGAATTTGGTTTCACTTTGATGCCTTTTGACTTGAGTTCTAAATGTTAAGAATCTTGAAATATTTCAAAAAGAGTTATGAATCATTATTCGGAAGGAAATTAATACTTGGTTTTAAAAGAACAAGTTCTTTTGGTTTTCCAAACAAATGTGAATGTTTTGATTTATTACGAAGTTTAAGTGTTATACTAACTTCATGGGAAGTTGTTATAGTGACTTAAGGAAGATAAAAAGAATGGTTTACTTACTTATTTTTAGAAGCCTTGTAATGATGTCTGAATGTGTGGTAAGTTGGTTTGAGAAGTAAACATGTTATGTACTATGGGTGTTAGCGCCTTGAGTTTTGTTGTGGTAAGGGGGTTCTCCCGTTGTGCTTATGTCGTTTACGATAAGCTGGTTGTGCTTTTGTATATCACCTACCCCCCTGACTTGTTATGTTGTCGCGGGTTAGCTACCCCCGATGCGAGGAGTACCTCATGCGGGTCCACATGATCTATGCGGACTACGATAGTCCAGGAATCACTCCGGGTGTGTTACGCCGATGCGAGGAATACCTCATGCGGTCCTAGTGGCCATGCGGACTATGGTAGTCCAGGAAATGTCGCGGGTTAGCTACCTCCGATGCGAGGAGTACCTCATGCGGGTCCACGGGACCTATGCGGGCTACGGAAGTCCAGGATTAGGCTCGTATAATGATAATATGGGTGAGTGGCCCTGTTTCGATCATTAGTGGCCTAGAAAAGACCGGTTGCGTTACATTGTTTACTCTTGTATATGTTGTGGCACTGTGTGCGGTTAATTGGTTTTTCATACATATCTGTGGATTGATTTGGAAATGTTATGATTTCATTACAGTATTTTCTGTTTCACATACTTGGTACCTGTTGTACTGACCTCCTTCGGGGGGCTGCGTTCATGCCGCAGGTCGAGGTACATCGGTTGTTGATCCTCGCCTAGGATCACTGCTTCGCTGGGAAGCCCCGTTTCTCCGGAGGCTTATCTTTTGGTATGATTCTCTGTCATTGTAGATTCATGTACATTCAGGGGTATGACGGGGCCCTGTCCCGTCATAGTTGTTACAAACTCTTAGAGGTCTGTAGTCCTGTTGTAAATTGGGTTTTGTAAAGGATGTAACTGTTCAGTTTTTTTTGTTATATATAGTTACCGAAAGGTAACCATTTTGGGTTAGCCTGTTTCTTATTTTATATTGTTTCATGGTTATGAGTTTACTTCCGCTAGTTTTTTTCTCTGATGTTGTATCACTAGGGTGCCCGGGGTAAGGCACCAGTCACGGGCCCGAGGTCGGTTCGTGACATATACATTCTATATACACAATATACATGTATATAGAATGTATATTGAATATACATAGTCACGGCCCAAAGAATCAAGCATTTCATCTCGGTAGCCCATTAAGCAGTCCGTGTAGATTAGTATTTATGGTGTATTTTGTAGCAGAAAAATCAAAATACTCAAAACCTAGTTTCATTTCGATCCAAACATGCCAGCTATTTTTTCTTTCTTAGTAGTCTGGGGCATATTTTCTCCCCATTTTTAGGGCTTTTATTGGTCCTCCAGAACGAACCCACCAAAAAAAGGCATCTTCGTGAGAAAGACCCATGCCTCCGCTTATGGCTTTCATACCACCCATACGTGCTCCCCTTCTCTCGCACGGGGAAAGCACCGATATTACAGCTTTACGGGGGATGAAAGATGATCTTGAAAAAAATGGCGACAAAAGTGAAGATTTTGTCTTGTAATCTTACCATAATTGTATAATTAATCTACAAATAGAATAGAGTTTTAGATGTATAATAGGAAAAAGATTTTCCTTTATGTAACTTGTATATATACCCCTTTCATTAATAAGAATAATCAAGGGATTATTTCTTTCATGGTATCAAAAGTCTAGGTTCTTCTGCTTGCTTCCGCAAAATTCTCTCTTCTTCTTGATTTTCGTACAAATCCCTACAACCCTCTCACTCTCGGTTTCTTCATAACCCGAGACCCCCCCCCCCCTTAAAAAGTTTCTAGTCCAAATTTTGTTCTCTTCACTATGACTAACAAGAACACGTTTCATCCTGCCCTACCAGTTTCTAGCATCAAGAGTGTTCTCCCTATTGTTCTTGACCTAGAAAACTTTCAATATGGGACATGGGAAGAGTTGTTCAAGATTCATGCAATGGCACATCAAGTTCTTCACTACATCATCCCTCCGGATCCAATATGGAGGATGAGCCCACCAAAGACGACGATGTGCCCACCAAAGAGTACGATCCAAAATTAGGCATAAGTGGATACTGAACCCTGGGATCATGCATAAGCAAAGACACCTGTGTATGACATATGTAATATCTGGTCTCGTAAATGTAAGATACTGAAGAACCCTTACAAGAATATGATAATAAGTGGGATTCTCGTATTGGGGTCCAGCCGCAGCACCCAACTTGGGTTAGTATCAACTGGAGTGGAAGTGAACTTACAGGATGACATTCCAGCCCTCTCAATGATATCAGCTACATACTTCCTCTGTGATGAGAACAACCTACCTACATGACGAGTGACAACAATCCCCAAAAAGTAACTCAAGGCCCCCAAGTCTTTCATAGCAAACTCAGAACTGAGCATTGTCATGATAGATTTTCGTAGCGCATCAGAAGAGGCAGTCAAGATAATATCATCCACATACAAGAGTATATAAGCCAAGAAAGAACCACGATGATATATGAATATTGAATTATCAAACCTACTATGAGAGAACTCAATAGTCGAAACGTAGTCGGCAAACCTCTTATACAACACCTGGGGGACTGCTTAAGTCCATATAAGGATTTTTTTCAACAAACAAACATGATGTGGATATTTAGGATCCCTAAACTCCAACTACGATGATATAAACCGCCTCTCGAGATCACCATGTAAGAAAACATTTTTCACATCTAACTGATGAATGGGCCATGTTTTCGAAAGAGTCAAGTTGAGCATTGTGCGAATGGTAGCTGGCTTGACCACTGGGCTAAATGTCTCACCACAATCCACACATACATGTTGAGTCTTACCATCACCTACAAGACGAGCCTTATGCCTCGCAAAAGAACCGTCAGAATTATCTTTATGAGCAAAAATCCACATAGACCGAATAATATTAACACCAGATGGACGGGGAACCAACTTCCACGTCTTATTATTAATAAGAGCATTATATTCATCGGTCATAGTAATTTTCCAATTCGGGTCATTTAAAGCAGACACAAGATTACGGGGTAAGGGTGATTTAAGAACATTATAATTTAAATTAAAATATCTTTTGTTTAAAAATACCCTATTGACTACGAGTGACTGGTCTTTGACTCGAGGGAGACGTGGATTGATTTTGGGAAATTTTGTGACCCGGAATAGGCCGGCCACAGCGATGGCCGCCGCCCAACACCAAATCGACTCGAGAATTGGTGTTGAAACTGAAGTAGTAATTGGGTCAGGACTAGGTTGGATTGATGGCCCGACCATCGACACAAAATGTAAGATGACGATGCCATCGAGAGGGCCGGGCAGCTGGGCCCGGATTTTGGGTACGAGATAGGTCCGATAAATGGTGAATAATATACAGGGATATACCATCATCCCAAAAATTATACGAATTAGGTGCGGGTTTACTAACCTTAGTAAATGAAAATTGAGATTCATAAAAAATTACATGGCGACTAATGATGATTTTATTAGATGATAAATCAAAACATACGATGATTAGATGGATAATCCAAAAACACACAAGGGGTAGAACGGGCCTGAAGTTTGTTAATTGTGGTAGACGGAAACAACGGATAGCATAAGCACCCAAAGACCCTAAGATGTGAATACGAATGAGTCTTATTATATAAAATTTGGAGAGCGGACGAATATATCAAACCTTTGGAAGGAAGAATGTTAAGAATATATGTAGCCATTTGTAAAGCATGATGCTAAAAAGTGGGGGGAACGAAAGCATGAATCAATGCATTTCGTACAATGTTGTTAATGGTACAAATCTTTCGTTCGGCTTTTCCATTTTGTAAAGACGTATGAGGACAAAAAAAACAAAAATTGATCCCATTATTAGCACAAAATTCCCGAAACACCTCATTATCATATTCTTTTCCATTATCGCATTGAATATTTTTAATTTTTCGTTCGAATTGGGTTTTGAATGCTCTAAATTTTAAGATGGAGACAACTTGAGAGTTTTTCGCTATTGGAAAAATACATAAAACTTAGAATAATAATCTAAAAATAGAACACAATACCGATGACCCACAGAACTGAAAACAGGAGATGTCCATAAATCGCTATGAATAATGTCAAATGACATTGAAGTATGAGAATTAGAGTCTACAAATGGCAATTTAACAATTTTTCTTAAAGAACAATACTGAGTACAATTCGGAGTACTACGCGTACCCTTACATGAAAGAAAATTATTTTTAGCTAAGGAAGATAAAATTGACGACTCCGGATGACCTAGACGAGCGTGCCATTTGGAAGGAGCAAGGGCTGCAAAAGTTGATAATAAGGCTTGACTCGAGAGACCGAAATGTGGCGTGATAGGATAAAGATCTCTCCTATTATCACACCTCACGAGAGAAAAAATTCCGGGCACGAAAACCGAGGAAGGAAGCTCGGAAACCGGATTGTTTGGACGGAAATTGGGCACAAACTGTGGTATGGTCTCGGTAATAGTGCACGACAATTTGGAGTTTGGGTGAGAAAAATTTAACCTAGACTCTTGATACTATGAAAGAAATAATCCCTCGATTATTTTCATTAATGAAAGGGGTATATATACAAGTTACATATTAGGAAAATCCTTTTTCTATTCTACTTTTAAAACCCTATTTTATTTGGAAACTGACTATACAATTAAAGTAAATATACAAAATTAATTAAGGTACAAGACTAATACACAATATATACCAAATATACAAGGAAACCCGAGATGGGCCTTCTGCCCATAACCCGTGAATCTTTCCAATATACATAAGTATACACTTGTATATCGTGTGTATACTTATGTATATTTAACAGAGAAGATAAACCTAGATTTTCTTGTTACTCCGTTCTTCTTCTTTGTTATTTCTCCTCTCCTCTGAATTAATTAGTCTCTACTTTTTGTGTGTGTGCATGGCTAAATCACCATAGGCTAAATGGTATATGTAAATAATTTTTTACAATATCACTACAATAGGGAAAGAGGAATCGTTGGTGTAAAAATTTGTTACTGATAGTTTATTTAACTTAAACTCTCTGACTTAAGTTATTACCAAATTGGTCTCTGTTCTTTGCAAGTTGTACTAAATTACTCATCAACTTCAATTCGTTTTGACCAATTTCGTTAGTGTTTGATACAATTACATCTTATAATAAGACTGGTTTAAATGTGCCGCTTTTTTATATTCCAATAAATGGCTATGCATATTACTGATTGTTTCACGAAGAATCAATTTGTTTGTATGCACTATAAGTATACAATGAAGAGAACAAATATGACATTAACAAATGAAAACGAAGGCTCGTGTTACAAAATTACAACATCCTTGAAGGATATATAATTAGCTAGCCCTCGTACAAATACCAAATACTACACCATACTTTATTAATGAGCTTAACTTATATACATCAACAGAGTAAAGAATTAGTTACATAATGTAAAAATTCTTTACAATACTGTTAATGTATATAAATTAAACTCCTCCCGAATACATTTGAATCAAATAAATACGTATATTAATTAACCGGAGGGGTTAATCTTTTTCTTATCATTCTTAAAGGTGGAGGTGGTAGCTTTCACTATCTTTTCAACAGCCATTGCCTTCACAGATTTCTTGTCTTTCTTTGGAAACATACTTCCATTTTTTGATGTGCCTTCACTATATCCTTTTCCCTTTCCGTTATTCTCCATCTCTTAAAATTTTATATGTTATGTATGTGAGGAAGTGTAGTGTATTGCTTTGTTGCTTTGAGGAGTTCATATGTTGAGGTATTTATAGTAGTTTTGAGGCTTTTTTATTGGTCATGAAAGTTTACGTGTAACTCTGGTTGAATTTCTGAGTAATTAATTAACTCATGTAAGATTGAAAGAAGATTATTGTTTATTTCTTGCATGGAATATGTGTTTGTGTGAGTTTTTGGTTTCGGATTGTTCATTTTAATGTGAAGTCATGTGTATTATTAAAAACTGTTTGTGTGGATGAGCAAGGAAACTACGAATGTAATTTTCAAGCTAAATAACTGAAAATTAATTTTTATATAGTTTATTATGGCATGGTGTGTGTGTAATTGCAGGGGGAATGGATTTCAATTTGTGGGGTTGCGTTGTTAATGAAACAGAATATTTGACCAATACCAAGGTTTTGGAAGTGAAATTTGCATTGTACTTGAGCTTTATTAAATTTCCAACTTATTTGAATGTTTAGTCCTTTCATGGAATACAGGTTGGCTGCAATTTGAATGGCTGATTTGCTATCACAGTATAAAAGAACTGGTGTTTCCAAATGTATATCTAATTCAGCAAACAAGCCAGAAATCCAAACCACTTCTGCAACAAGAGAAGCTAGGCTTCTATACTCCGCCTCTACATAACTCCTAGAGACAGTGGGCTATTTCTTAGATTTCCAGGATATTAAGGAGGAGCTAAAAAAACACCAAATATCATGTGATAAACTCTCTGGTATTTACACATGATGCCCAATCTGCATCACATCCAGTTAAACAATTGGACCCACCAGAATGCATAAAAATACTCAAGCTAGAGGCATGCTTGATATACAATACCACTCTATATGTTGGTGTCATATGAGACTCTTTAGGAGCTTGCATGAACTGGTTGAGACTCTGGACAACAATGCTAATATCTGGTCTACTATTTGTCAAAATACAGTAATCGCCCAATCAACCTCTGATAACTTGCAGGGTCCCCTAGTAAAGGATTATTCCTCACTGTATTTGAATCACTTCCCAATGCCTTATTATTTACCTCATCATCATACACAATGGTGGTTAGTTTGTTATTCAATTCCATTGGTGCTCCAACAGGTTTGGCATCTGTCATTCCCATATATACTATTAACTCTAGAGCATATTTTCTTTGATGCATAACAATCAAGTCTTGTTTCCAGCAAACTCAAATCCAAAAAAATACCTCAATTCTCCCATGTCCTTGATTTTGAAATGCTGTTGTAAAATGAGTTTAGTATCTTGTATCAGACCATCATCATTTCCTGTGATTAACATATCATCTACATAGATAAGAACAGTCACCATTACATTATTAACCTTTTTGGTTAGGAGAGAATAATCCAAATTGCTTTGTGTGAAACCATAAGAGACCAGGGAAGTGGTCAACTTAATATTCCATTGTCTCGAAGCTTGCTTAAACCCATACAATGATTTTAATAGCCTACATACCTTCCCTTCTCCATGTGAGAACCCATGAGGCAAAATCATGTACACTTCTTCATTAAGGTCACCTTGCAAAAAGCCATTGAACACATCCATCTGATGTATAGCCCATCATTTTGCTGCAGCAACAGAGATTACTGATCTGACTGTCACCATTTTCACCACAGGTGAGAATGTGTCTTGATAATCAATCCCTTCTTTTTGGTTATATCCCTTTGCTACTAATCTTGTCTTAAACCTCTCTATTTCACCAGTTGCTTTATACTTGATCTTGTACACCCTTTTACACCCTATTGCCTTTTTTTGTGTGGGTAGATCAACTATTTCCCAGGTGTGATTTTCCTCAATAGTTTTGATCTCAACTTGCATAGCTTCTATCCATCTCTAATATTTTTTGTTGCTTCAAGATATGTTTGTGGTTCAGATTCTTCTGCACGTCTAGATATGAATCCCTGATAAGCCACTGAAAGTCCAGCATAGTTGATAGTGGTAGATAATGGATACAGACAAGTTTGACTACTTTCTGAGTCTATGAATTCCTTCATCCACAAATGAGGCTTTCTGATTCTGATAGATCTTCTTATTCTTATTGGTGACATATGTCTTTCTTTTTCTGCTACATCCTCATGAACCTCATCAATATCTGTTTCTTGAACAATGCTCCCTATATTTTTCATCACAGTTTCTTCAGGAGCAGCTTGTGATGCATCATTAGTTACTACTTATGTATTGTCTAGACTAACTGATGCACTATGGCTCATGTGATCAGCCATGCTTCCATCCTCAACCCCACCAATATACCTTTCATTAATGAAGGGAACCTGTGATTCCATGTTGTTTATTTTGTGTTGTTTGAAAGGAAATATGTCCTCATAAAAACATACATCCCTGCTTACAAATATAGTATTGTTATCCAAATCTAATATCTTATATCCCTTTTGCCTGGAGGCATACCCCAACAGAACTTATTGAACTGCTCTAGCATCACATTTATCATTTTTAACAAATTTGTGGCATAATAAAGACATCCAACCACCCTCATGTAAGATAAATCAGGTGGTTTGTTATATAATTTTTCATAAGTTGAGACACTACCTATCACTACAGAAGGTACTATATTGATAACATATACAACTTCTTATACACAGTCTCCCCAAAACTTTGTTGGTAAGTTGCTTTGAAACTTAATGGCTCTGGCAGTTTCTAAAATATGTATGTGTTTCCTCTCCACTACCCCATTTTATTGTGGAATATATGGACATGAGATTTGATGTATTATTCCAAGTTGCACAAACAAATCATTACAAGAGATATTATCAAATTTTGTCCCATTATCTGATCTAACACTCTTAACCTCCATTTTAAATTGTGTTATAATCATTATAAAAAGAGTTCTAAGGGCGGTAGACACATCTGATTTTAGATTTAATAAGAAAATCCAAGTCCATCTTGTGTAATCATCAACAACAGTGAGAAAATACTCCATACCAGCATATGTGGGGGTTTCGTATGGTCCACATACATCAAGATGTAAAACTGAAAAACTACCTCAGTTTTGCTACTACTATTAGGAAAATGTGTCCTAGTT
Source organism: Przewalskia tangutica (assembly GCA_029844215.1). Taxonomy (NCBI): domain Eukaryota; kingdom Viridiplantae; phylum Streptophyta; class Magnoliopsida; order Solanales; family Solanaceae; genus Przewalskia; species Przewalskia tangutica. The sequence continues at coordinate 19,763,108 of CM056719.1, forward strand.
TGTCTAGCCATAGGACAAATTTCACAATGTTGAATTGAAAAATTAGACTTATCTCCAAAGTCTTTTATTTTCCTCAAGACACTCATTGACACATGTCTCATTCTTCTACGCCATAGTCCAACCTTCAACTCAGTTGTTGTAAATGTTGTTGTGACACATGTTTGTGCCTGTATGTTTCCTATAGATTGTAACATGTAAAGTCCATCAACCTCCTTACCAATCTCCTTCACCTTCCCGGTAAATAGATTCTGTAGAACAAAGAAATCAGAAAAGAATCTTGCAGAATAATTCAAATCCCTTGTTAGCTTTGAAATAGAAAGAAGATTGAATTTGAAACTTGGGTACATAACACATGCTTTATGATATCACCTCCTGATAGCCTGCAATGTCCTGTCTGGGTTATTGCAGTTGTGTCTCCAGTAGGTAATTGAACATGTCATGTATCCTCTAGCGAATCCACTTTTTCAACCATGTGTTTATTAGTAACCATATGGTTAGTTGCACCAGAATCCACTATCCAAGAAAAATTCTCCTTTTTCGTGTTATTAAACATAGGCTTACCTGCCATGTGTGTTTTAGGAATTGTTGTGTGCTACATATCAAAGGCTGACACATCCTGTCTGATTACTTCAAGAACATTTAGACATTTCTCTGGAGTATAAGATCTCAGTAGGTGACTCAGCTGATCATGTTTCCCCTGAGGTTGCTGCTGCTTGTGATTTCCACCTTTTCCATCACTTGTTGTCACCATATTTGCATTCTTCTTCCTTTTAAAGTTATCAGGATAGTCTATGATCCTATAACATGTATCTCTAACATGCCCTTTATTTATACAGTATTCACAGTACATCATTTTATAACAATTATCCATGGTATGACCTTTCATTTTGCAGTAATCACAAAATACATTTGAGACATATGGTTTCTTCTGCCTATTTTGGGAGAATCTGCTAGTTAACAAGTTATGACTCTTTGCTTGATTATATCCATCATTAAGCCCTATTAGAAACTCCAATAATCTATAATTTGCTAAGTGATTTATGTACTCTCTAGGACTAGCATAATCACATGTAGGTGTGGGAATAATCGAGTCAATCTCATCCCATAGATCCTTCAATCTTGAATAATAAATAGACACAAGTCACACACCTTGATTTAACATTGCTAGATCCTTTCTAAGCTGATATACTCTTGATAAGTTTATTTTGTCAAAATTGTCATTCAAATCCTTCCGCACATCATATGCAGTAGCTCTATACAAGATGCCACTTAGCAAGTTTTTGTTAACATTTCTCATAATCGAAGAAATTATCATTGCATTACATCGATCCCATTGCTTCACATGGTTAGGACCATATATGTCTCTTTTCACAGATTCGTCAATAAAACCAATCTTATTTTTTGTTAACAAGTTTAATTTCATGGCTCGACTCCATAATGTGTAATTTTGCATCCCTACCAATTGAATTTCAACTTGAATAACATTAGGTGTATCTGAATCACTTAAAAACAATGGATGATTGTGGTCAACAATGTTCAAATTTGAATTTGAACTCTCATTACCAACAATCGAACCAGTTTGTGAAGTAACTTTAGGGGACCGGGAATCCGTCTTTTGATCTCACAGTTTCTCAATTTGCATGCAATTGCAACTTAAAAATAACAGCAAAGTAAAATTGAATCCCCACAGTTCATAATTAACCAGAAAACCTGCTCACTGCCATCAACAATCGATTCTGGCCTTCACTTCGAGTAGCTCCGACATTTGACTGCAACATTGCAGAATGTGTCATCGATCTGTTACTCAAAGCTCTAATACATGTTAATTTGCTCACCTTGTGAACTGTGTCATGTCAATACCACATGCATCAGTCACACACAATGCTAGAACACTTGAACTAATGAATTAAGTGAAGAAGAAAGAAGAGTTTTGTGGAAACTTTTCTATATTTTATAATGATTCTGCAATGATTGAGAGGTTCCCTATTTATAGCCATTTAGCTAAACAGAATCGAAAACAGAAAAGCAAGTCTTATACTAACCAAATCTGAAATGGTCAAACTAACTTAACAGATTCTCAACAACCTAACAAACTCTTAACAGAATCTTAACAACCTAACAAACTCGTAACAGGTTGGTTGCACCACTCTCCTATGTGTTGTTGCATGCTGAAGATGTTGTAGTCTGCATTTGATGAACTGATGTTTGTGTTGTACTACTGTGATAGTTGATAAAACAATGGGAATAGGCTTGGTTGTGGGCTTAGACATGGGCTGCTCTATGGGCTCAAATATGGGTTGTTGCATGGGTTGCTGCTCCTCAACACATCAACTTTAGGATACAAGCATCAACATTAGAAAAAAAGATAACTATGGACTTCATCGCCAATCTATCATTAAATAAATCGTCGTTAACAAAATCTTTTATAATATGTCGCTTTATAGGATTAGTGACGAACTTTGTTGTTTAGCTGTAGAATTTGCCCGTGGTTAATTCTTATTACACTAATTTATAGTGCACAAATTATCCTAACACAAGACCAATTATCTCTCGCCTTCATTTATTTTGCATATCAAGTTTTTTTACATCAAGAATTTCTTGTAGTTTCTTCAGATAATGCGTGTTAGAGCAAATATACTATCTAATTACGCTTGTGTTGGTATATATTGGAGCTGGCGAACTCTGAGATGTCATCTTATCAGACCATTTCTTAATATTTTGTTTGTCTAGCTCTCTAGATTACTCTATAAATACCCCCACATAATTGTTGTTGTTATTTAAAATTTTACAGTTTTAAGTTATATAAATCGTCAATATAAATAATTTTTCACATTATCACTACAATAGGGAAAGAGGAATCGTTGGTGTAAAAAATTGTTACTGAAAGTTTGTTTAACTTAAACTCTCTGAATTATAAGTGAATACGCAAAATACCGTAGGACATAAGTAATTACCAAATTGGTCTCTGATCTTTGCAAGTTGTACTAAATTACTCATCAACTTCAATTCTATTTGATCAATATCATTACATCATATAATAAGACTCGTTTAAATGTGCCTCATTTTTTTATATTCCAATAAATGGTTGTGCATATTACTGAATTTTGCACGAAGAATCAATTTGCTTGTATGCACCATCAGTATAAGATGAAGAGAACAAATATGACATTAACAAACGAAAACGAAGTTGGCTCGCGTTACAAAATTACAACATCCTTGAAGGATATATAATTAGCTAGCAAACAACCCTACAAATACAAAATACTACACCATAGTTTATTAATGAGCTTAACTTATATACATCAACATAGTAAAGAATCAATTACCTAATGTAAACATTCTTTACAATACTATCAATGTATATAAGTTAAACTCCTCCCGAGTACATTTGAATCAAATAAATACGTATATTAATTAACCGGAGGGTTAATCTAGTTCTTCTCGTTCTTAAAGGTGGAGGTTGTAGCTTTCACTATCTTTTCAACAGCCATTGCCTTCATAGATTTCTTGTCTTTCTTTGGAAACACACTTCCATTTTTTGATGTGCCTTCACTATATCCTTTTCCCTTTTCGTTATTCTCCATCTCTTAGAATTTTATATGATATGTATGTGAGGAAGTGTAGTGTATTGCTTTGTTGCTTTGAGTTCATATGTTGAGGTATTTATAGTCCGTTTGTGACAATGACAAATATAACACTTACGGAAACCGTCATCTTAGGGATTAGATGTCGATTTTTACCCGTCACCGTAGGGTATTTTCGTAGTAGTGCTAGTTTCTTGTAGTGATACATAGATCTTTATAATGAACATTAGTTTATATTTGTTGTTAAAAATGATAACAAAAATATTATCACACATTAAGCTGCACAAATAATATAAAAAATCTTTATACTGGCAATACACAAATCTTATATCATTTCTATTTCATACATATATAATAATACAACGAGAGTTGGAGGTGTTTCGCTACTTCTGTGCATTGGTAGTGAGAGAGGGAAGCCGTGGACCAATATTATTTTTTATAATATCTGGTCACCTTTACCTACTATGACAGTAACATGTTTTATCTTTAAGATTACAAATAATATTTTTTGAAGAATTATTCATAAATACCTTTGAGATCACCTCATAGTGTAAAGAAGTTAAACTGTAGTGCCTTTAACTCTCGTCGAGATTTGGAGGCACTACTACATTTTTGGCCTAATGTGACGCCTCAAAATCGTCGCATTAGGGCCTTCTGGTCGTCGTATTAGACCTAATGCAACGGCCAGGGGACGTTGCATCCACTGTCGTTGCATTAGGTCTTACGCGACGGCCAGAAGGCCCTAATGCGACAGCTCTTATAGCCGTTGCATTAGATATGCAGCCAATGCGACAGCTGTATTTAGCCGTCGCATTAGCTGCATATCTAATGCAACAGCTTCTACCCCCTAATGTGACGGCCAGGCACAGCCGTCACATTAGATATGTGATTGTTTTGAGGCTAATTTAACCACCTAATGCGACGGCCAGATACAGCCGTCACATTAGATGTGCACCTGTTTGATTGCTACATTGTTCAGAAATTTTAAAATCTACAATATACAAAAGGATTAGCTCACAATATTGCAAAATAAATAATAAAAAGAGAAAAATAATAATTAAAAAGGATTGTATTACTAATTGTTCACAAATGTACAATATTACAATATTATACCCCATAGGACATATTACAAAATAATTGTTCACAAATGTATCTACATAAGCCTCCACCCACACGTCCATTTGTTGGATTGCTAGATTTCTTCTCCATATAGCTCACCAGATTCCTACAAGTTAACATAAAGAATAGTCATAAGTAAAAAAATGGTAGACTAGCCAAAACATCATAAATAATAACTTCAATGTAGTTTACTCATATAAAAACATATAATTTCACAGTATAATAATATATAAAATTTCAAGCTCCAGAATATTATTATGTGTTGGAAAGAAGGAAAACACAAAAATTACCTGATTAGCTGTCCCGGGAGACTGCCCATTTGGTTCACTGACATGCGGTGCACTAGACAAATCATTTGGAATTGATGGGCTCACAAAAGAAGGAATCACAAGATTTATTTCAGGATTAGCTTCTTGAAGTTGTGATATAATCACTGATGCAACGGTCGGTGCAAGCTGTTGCACGAACTCAGCTTTCATACTCTGCAAGAATTCCTCCAGAATTATGAAACCTGATTTTTTCTCTTTTTTCTTCAAATCAGTCTTTGTCACACCTTTTCCGACAAGTCGTAAGCGATCTTTGCTTTTGGGACCTTGAAGCACTTCAGCGTAAAGAACTAGATCCTTAGAGTTGCTACCTTCTCTGTGTTTGGTGGACTCCATAACATCTATCTTTGCCTATTTATAGAATGTTAAGTCATTGTCTTACTAAATTATCAATAGTACGCAAATATATGATAATATAATTTGTTAACTCACAATATTATGTTCAGTTTTCTCGTTGATGGTATGGTATGTTCTCCTTGGAACTCTTTTCATTGATTCTTTGTAGACCTTTGCTTGAGAAGGTTCTTCCTTATCGGATCCTTTTGTTGTTGTAAAAAACAAAATGAAATTTAGCACACAAATCACACAAATACCTAAGCCTAAAATTTTTACAAATTAAATTAGCGAGAACTAATGGAAGCAAAGAGATAATTCAATTATTGAAAAAGAAAAGTGTATACCAATTTATGACGTAACATTGCAAACGACTTACGACCCATCGTGTGCATATCATCCATCAATAGACGATTGTCTCTATTTCTCTTACATTATGCCTGTGAGATAAAAATAATAAGTTAGAATAATATTACCTTATTATTACACGAAAACTTAAGCAAATTTAATTGAATACCTCAATCTTTTCACAATGCCAATAATTTAAGAGGTCCTGAAACTGAGGTACTGAAATAGTCTCAGGTTTGTGAAACCATCTTAAATCATCACTATCATATTTATAGAAGTGATTCTTCTTAATTCTGCATTTTTAACTTCGCCAACTTGCATTAACTGCCTCCATTACATATTTCCTCCCGTCTTTAGCAACCATATACTTTTCATATATCAATCATTAAAGTGACACATTAGTAATAGATAAAGGTCTAGAACCAAGAATATACTCGTAATATTTCAAAGAACAATATTACAACATACCAAAACATAATCTCATATTTTGTCATGTGTGGGAAGACCTGGAAAACAAGTATAATTCAGTGGCGCAAGCTCGGAATCCTTCCCCAAAGTTCCCAAGAAAAATTTGAATTCATCAACTATTTCCTTCGTAGGTCCAACTGGCTAGCCTAATGAGTTCAAAATAATAATTTGACGCTCATCTTTTGTACGCGCATGAACCTCTATAAGCTTTGTTGGCCCTCGATGCTTCTTCTTATTGGCAACTATTTTAGATTCAACTGTTAATTCATGTATTAATTTAGTATGATAATAAGCTAAATGATTAATAAATAGTAATTTGTACCTTCATTTTCGTCTTCACGATTCCAACTGCATGGTCATGTCCCGCATCATTGGTATTATCATTTAGTTAGACATCATCATTATCATCTCTTTCATTATTTTGTCTTTCTGCTGATGCATTAGTATGAGTGACAATCTCATTCCTTTTTGCAACAATTTCTATGTTTTATACTTGTTTTTTCTGCAATTCAAGATATGCTGACATAGAACTTGAAAAATAAAATGACCTCTTTTTCTGTTGCTTTTGCGGTACAAGACTACGATACTCTATCTCAGAATTAGGATGGTCAAAACATTGTTGATTCTTCTCAACTTGATGATGCTTCTGTTTTGGATTATTATGTTTCACAAAATCCTTCATTGTTTGTGGCCGAGCTAAAACCTGTAATGGACGAAATTATAGTATGTTTTACAGACATTCCATCAGCCTTAAAATTTAGTATCGTAAGCTGAAGATGTCGATGAGGTAGCAGTTGTCGAGGCGAAATTGTTGCTTGTCATTGAGCGAAGCGGCCACCACCACCAAAGAATACCATCACCAAGCCAACAAAGCAGAGTGACAAAGCGAGAGTAATAGCAGCATGCCAGAGGAGCAACAACATCAGTAGCCACAACAACTATGTCTCGAACAACAGAGACAACACCATCTGCAGCAGCCTCAGTTGCACTTAAAACAACAAAGAAAAAGCGATTTCGCGAATTTCTAGCAAGAGCAAAGATCGCACTGGCCCATCGCGGTGGCCGATGTCTTTGCCGCTGTCTTGCCGGCTGGTTGGTTACGGGTCGCTCGAGCACCGCATCAACATCAAGAATCGCAGCAGTTCAAAATTTCAAACGTTTACCTTTCTTTTTGCACCCATATTGCTAGTGGGTTCCTCCTCGTTACCGCCTCCATCATATGTAGATGTGGCCTCATCATCTCTTTCTTCCAACTGGTCATTGCGTTGTTCACCGCTACTTAGACGATCCAAACCAAGAATCTTTTTACATAGTATTTGATTAGCCAAATATCCATCACCTTGAGCATTCGTTATTTCTGCATTCATTTTCAAATTCTCGACGTTGTCGCTCATACTCTGGAATCTGACTTTGCGGAGCAAAAAAATTGGACTTATTAGCTTTCATCTACGCATATCAACAAATATAAAAACAAGGGCATAAGTCAAAATGTGATACAAAATTAACTAGAAAGTAAAAATAAGTTCAAACACTAGTAAATAATTAGATATTTTAATACCATCAGAAATTTCCCTATGAGGGATTTCAACAGCATATTGTCAACCCTTTTTGTTTAAATTTACAACAAAAAAACTTGATGTGCCTGAGATGCCAAGATAAATGATGCTTCTACATAAATTGTCTTATTCATCTTAACCATGATAAACTCATCATCATCTTTTTCCGAGTGAAACTACAAACATTTGAACAAGACAACACTAAAATGCCTATGATAAGATATCTCAATGATTTCTTGTATTGACCATAATAATTGACATCTCCCAGTATAGGATTTTGATCTTTTAAACTCGCAAAGCTATGTGTTACGGCTGTGAGAGTGACTCCATTGTTTGAGTTACGCATTTCGCGTCACGCTTCATGGTATGAAACTTATATCCGTTAGCAGAGTATCATGTGTACTTTTTAACAACATAAGAAGGTCATTTCGATAGCCATAAGATATGATTCGGAATAATGTTTTGACCTTCTTGAAATTTCACTTCAATTTTCTCCCTAAACCAATCAATAAAATCCTTATTGTGATCTTGTGCACTATCCTATTTTCTTTTCCGTTTGGTGCTTACACACGTTTTGTGTTCACTGTGATAAAAAATAGAAAAACAAATATCTTAATAACACAATACAATTGAATAATACATATAAAAAATAAGGTAAAAAATTATCATCATGGTTTGTCATCTTACTTTATGTATCTCTCAAATTTCTCACAATTGCAATTGAATAAGACATAGTGATGTGCTTGTGTCCATGTAGTTTGATCAATCATGTATCCACAATTCTTTTTCTTTGAGGTCCTTCCCTTTCGCTTGATAGGACGCTCAATCTTAGGTAAAAATGATTGTGCGACACTATCCTTATTAACATTAGGTGTGGACGAGTTTGATCGTTTCAGATGTCTAGCAATGAAGGTAATACATTTTTTAGCTTGGTATTCTTCTGCCATTGAGCCTTCTGGACGGCTCTTGTTTCGAACATCCAACTTTAACTCTCGAAGATACCTCTCAATCTCATACATACACCTTGAACTAACCGGTCCACCCATCTTAATTTGGTCCACTAGATGTACAGGTAAATGCACCATTACGTCAAAAAATATAGGTGGAAAAATCTGTTCAAAGTGTTTCAACTATCTCTAACTTGAGTTTGTCAAGATGTCGAGGATCAATAGCTTTATTCCATATGCCACTGAAAAAAGCACAAAGTCTTATCAATGGAGTAGCAACATCTTTAGGTAATGTTGTTTTCACAGTAATAGGGAGCAATTAATTCATCATAAAATGAGCATCATGACTTTTGTAGCACATGATTTTTATTTCTTCAACATGCACACATCGAGCAATATTAGAAGCATAACCTTGTGGTAACTTAGCCTTTTTTATGACTTAGCAGAACTTGCGCTTTTCTTCAAGTGACATCCAGAAGCGAAAGCATGAAATTTATTCGCTATCATCTTCTAATTCTATTGGTTGAAGCTCTTGCATAATTTTAAGTTCTATCAAATCTCGACGAGCACTTACATGATCTCTAGTCTTCCCCGGTATGTCTAACAATGTTCCAATGACATTATCAAACACATTTTTCTCGATATGCATTGGGTCGAGATTATGGCGATTAGAACAATGCTTCCAATATGACAACTGAAAAAGTATGGATATCTTTCTCCATGGATTTGGATCATCATTATCATTACTCATCTTTTTCTTTCGCTTCTTTCCAAATACATTTGGAAAATCACGCAACATATTCTCAATATCAATTCCTTTCAAAGGAATAGGTTCACTTCTTTCCTCAGTTTTTCCATCGAAATTCCTCTTATTTTGACGCCAAGGGTGAGTTGGATCAAGAAATCTACGAGTGACCCTGTAGCAATTCTTATTATTATAAGGCAATCTCTCAGAATCTGTTTCATAATGACATGAAGGGCATGCCAAATATCCTTTTGTACTCCACCCGGACAATAGTTTTGTTGCCCAGAGGGAGTCTAGAATGATGTGTAGATTGCGATGATCACTTTATGGTCTGAAACAATCTCCTCGATACTGAGATAATATTTTACTGTAATATATATAGTGTCTATAAATAAAACTCAATGTAATAATGTAGATACTACAATTCAATAATATATTTCTCATTCTCACGACATTATAAGATAGCAATTTCAATATTTAACTTAAATTTCACCAGATGTTAAAATGAAAATGCGAGTAGTCTACTTTAGTTTAAAATCATAAATTATATAACAACAGAATAACACTATTGAAGAGAAAAATTAACAAACAGAAATTAAGACTCATATTACAATTTACAACATCATTGAAGGATAATTAACAAAGGAAATATCACCCTCACCTAAATTACAAATTAATACACCATAGTTTATTAATGAGTTTAATTTATATACATTAATAGTGTAAAAAATGAGGTAAACAACGTAAATGTAATACCTCGTACCATTGGACTAAGAAATTTTCATGAGTCGGGGACTTAAAACCTAATGGGAAGTATTAGAATTAGAAATTTGATAAAAACATCATTCTTCAATTTTACGCCCAGAAATATGAACTATAACATATTTTATAGGTCATAAAAGTTGTCGTGAAACGGACCTCCGAAATCCAATTCATTGTTAAGACTTACGGTAGGAATCACAGACTAAAAAATTTCTACAGACCATAAAGCCCACCGTAATTATTTTACGGAGCGTAATGTTAGCGATTTATCCACACGCTTAACGCAAGTGCACGTATCGTGACAAGTAATATAGTCTGGGTAAGACCGAATATCGTCCTCACGGATTAGTGTTCAATTACCAATTTCTATCCTATGATATCCATTTGGTGATCGATATTTTGATGGTTGTGTGTATCTATGACTACTAAATAATTATAAAAGTTAACTAAATTACTTTACTTAAATCAGATATGGTGGAAATAGGGCTTCCAATCTCCTCAACTATCCGCTCGCTTTAATCTTTAATGCAATGATAAATGTTCTTCTTCTATATTGAGATATCAGGTTAACTAAGTCATTTTATATTCCGGTTAGGATATATAAACACTCAACCCCGATGCAGAACTCTTCTATCTTTCGATGATAAGATTTACCACAAAGGAGGATTAAGAACAATAACCTATTAAACTACACAAGTATCGGGGTACTTTCGTCCACGATTTTAACCTATGTTTATTCAACTATAGCATATTCACAATCTCCCCTTTCGGATCTCGATTAGAAATCATATATGTGATGATAATTAGTGATCAATTAATTACCAAGCAATCAAAGCACTTATTGAATAAGTCTCAACTATATAAAGAGAAACCAAAACCATGCATTAAATCATAAAACGAGGTTCAAGTGATTCGAAGGGAAAATCCTAATTAAAGTTTAGCTCCTAGCCATAGACATGCTAAGAACTAAAAGATTATCCAACATAAACTGAAAAATAAATAAAGTAAGAAAAATAATTACTCAAGAACAAGCCTCCAATCTTGAAGCTTTCAAGAACTATGTGTTGTGTAGAGTTAGGGATTGTGGACCCCTTCAAAAATTTGTCCTAAGACCTTTTTATATCCTCTAAAAACGTTTCCAATTTTTCCCTCTTGGTCTTGGCTCATTCCCATTCGGATTTGGTTGAGAACCCGTCGCCGCCACGACCGAGACCGGGCGCCGTGGCGCCAAACTCCCGCACTGCCCGATCCGGGCGTCGTGGCCTCGCTGCTCGATGGATCGCACCACGGCCGCCAGACTTTGCCCGGTGCGCTTTTCGCCTCTTTGTGCTCTGGAACCTCTGTTTTTGCCCTCTTTGCTTCTTTTCGCCAATCGCCATTTTAAACCATCGTGACTAAAAAGAAAGAAAATTTATCCTAACATGACACATATTTGTACAAAAATGGGCCAAAGACTAACTAAAAATGACTCAAAAGGTGTATATAAAATACGCCTAACACGTAAAAGCCACCGTAAAAGTTATGTCGATAGAAATTGTATAAATACGCAGTCTTAGTCCCAAAAATCAAAATTTTCACTTTTCCCAAGCCCTAGAACGAAGGCTCTCTTCTCAAACATCTCCTACACTAAGGTAAGCCTTTTCACACGATTCTCTGTAATTCTAACATAATCCTACTAAATTCTAAGTAGAATTCAATGTTCTTAACCTAGGGTTTTCAGGATAAACTCAATTCAAGGTCTCAAGGTTCTTTAAGTTTCTACTCTAAAATTCAGATTTTTAATACAAAGCTAAAAGCGATTAAGGTATGTAAAGCTACTATCTACGTGTGAAAACATCTTTAGTCATCCTTACATCTCATTAATCAATATCATTAGTGTTTGATACAATTACATCTTGTAATAAGGTCGGTGTATATGTGCCGCATGTTTTATATTTCAATTAGCGGTTATATGAAGAATCCAATTGTTTGTATGCATCATAGGCTATACGTCGAACAGAACAAAGATGAAATTAACAATCGAAAAAAAAGGACTCGTGTTACAACATTCTTGAAGGATAATTAACTAGAAAATTAAATCATCCTCACATAAATACAAAATACTGCACCATAATTTAGGTGTTTAACTTATACAAGTAAACAGAGTAAAAACTCAGATAGATAGTGTAAAAAGTCTTTGCATTATTGTTGTTGTATATAAGCTAAACTCCTCCGGAGTACATTTGAATAAAATATACATACATTAATTAACCGGAGGGGTTAATCTTTTTCTTATCATTCTTGAAAGTGGACACCACAGCTTTGCCTATCTTTTCAACAGCCATTTCCTTCACTGATTTCTTGTCTTTCTTTGAAAACACACTTCCATTCTTTGAGGTGCCTTCGCTATATCCTTTGCCCTTTCCATTATTCTCCATCTCTTAGAATTTATGTTATGTATGTGAGGAAGTGTAGTGTATGCTTTTGTTGCTCTAACTTTTTATGCTTTGAGGAGTTCATATGTTGAGGTATTTATAGGAGTTGTGAGACTTTTTTATGGTCATGAAAGTTTTCATAACTTCTGGTTGAGTTTCTGAGTAATTAGCTTATTATGTAAGATTAAAAGAAGATTGTTGTTCATTTCTTGCATGAAGTATGTGTTTGTGTGGGTTTTTTGTTTCGGATTATTCATTTTAATGTGAAGTCGTGTGTGTTAATATTATAAAACTGTTGTGTGGATGAGCAGGCAAACTAGGAATTTAATTTGTCATGCTAAATTCCTGAAAATTAATTTTTATTTAGTTTATAATTGCATGGTGTGTGTGCGTGTGTGTGTGTTGGAGGGGAAGGGGTTTAATTTGTGGGTTTGTGTGGGTGTGTGGATTAATTAGGACCACTCCTACTTAATTTATTTTTCCTTGTATTTCTTAATTAAAGTTGACCTCCTATATATGAAATTGTTGTACATTTCGTGTTAATGACGTACTCCGTGTTACTCATGATATTAGTTTTTTAAGAATATTTAAATACCAAGGTCTTGGAAGTGGAATTTGAAAGTATGTATGTGCTAGACACAATCATTTTAGGAACAAATGTACTAGAACACATTCATATTATTATTAATATATTTATGACATTTGCGATTACTGAATTATTATTTGATTGTTGTAATTATTCATTAATGTGCATCCCTTGAGCTTACGTTGTCATTGATAAAGTGAGATGTTAATGATAGAGTGTAACTCTTAAAGTAGCTTCGACTGATGATCATTGAGAATGTGATATCAATGATATGTTATAAGTCGACATGTGGTCTGCATCACACTCTTAGAGAATGTAGTATGTCTCACTTACTACTAGTAATGATTACTAGTGATGGACACATGGATACTCTTAGAGGGTATTGGTATGCCCTGCTGATAAACTATTTGTTATACATGTCTAGAGTATTATCAACATGTGGGAGATAAAGGTCATTTGACTTGAGGTCAATGCGCACCCGGTTTGCAGAGTAATGTACTTTGATCCTGTCCTAAGCTTAAATTCCTTAAGGATAAGACATGACTTGTATTGGATACATTGCGATGCAAACTAAGGTGGTAGTTGAGCCAAGAATAGGATTCATTCGTCGATTGGATATTCGAGAGGGAACACTCAGATTCTCACTAATATTAGGTCGACCAAGTCATTGGCCAATGCAAGAAACATATCTAGGATATGATCTGGTTGTCGACTAATATATATGAGACAAAGTGATCAAGCCATTTGTATAGATACATAACAGATCCTAAGCTTGATCGAGTGTGTCAGGGATGAAATGAATTTATCATCTCACAAAAAGGTTATGTTTACTGGAGTCTTGTAAACGTACTTCACATATTGAGTTCGTCATATGGTGCAGTCTAGGAGTTCCGTGTGAACCTTAATTAGATTAAGTGTCGATGTGTGAAGGCCTAAAGGGTTACACTAAATCAATTGTCTTTTCGGTCTAAGGGTATATTGAGAGAGTATAAAATATTAAATTTAGAGTCGAGATATTTTAACCAATAATAAATTATGGGATAATTTCTATTTGATGAAAATTATTTAATTAAGTCAAAAATTAGGTTTTGAATTTAATAAAATTAAAACATGCAGAAATATTAAAACAAGGGGAGGCACCGCGGCGCCTGAGAGGCTGAGTCACGACGCCAGTACGGCAGTGGGCCAGACCGACTGGCCAACTGCATCTCGGTTTTTTGGTCAGGTTTTAAGCATAATCCTTGTAACACCCCATTCAAACCGTAGTCGAAATGGGAGTACTACGTATGGTTGATTCCTAGATGTATTTAAGGAGTCGCCACCTAATTAATTAAGTGAATTAGGACACTTGATTTATTGCAATAAAAATACTGCAATTAATCTCCATTTAAAGGTCTGCGAAAGCTATGTGAGATTCTAGGTAAGGGTTCTTTATTATCCTAAAGGGAAGGGGTCAGACATCCTTTAAGATCCGCTAACTTGCGGTTATCCGTTCAAACCTAGGTTAATTATATATTGACTTTTATTCTACCTATTCTAAGCATTTTTATATAATTTACAATTAAAATAAAATGCAATACAAAAATAGTAAAACTAAAATTAAATGCGACATGAGATAAGAATTCGGGACATCTTTAACCCTTTTTAGGTCTGCTGCACAAAATGATCTCCTAGAATCGCATAAACACTTAGTAAAAGTGTTAGTAATAGAATAAAATAATTTTAAAGTAATAGCAGGAATTAATAAATAAAGCAAAAATAAATATGTCTTTTGTACAGGGAAGACCTTGGAAATCAGACGGGGATTCCTTCATCGGCCAATATTGCTAAAAAATAATAAAATA
The DNA here is from genome assembly GCA_029844215.1 of Przewalskia tangutica. NCBI lineage: Eukaryota > Viridiplantae > Streptophyta > Magnoliopsida > Solanales > Solanaceae > Przewalskia > Przewalskia tangutica. The sequence goes on from CM056719.1 coordinate 19,778,140, forward strand.
AATAAAAACTTGGATCCGCTACCAAAACAATAATAGCTTTAAACACGGAGGGTTCAAATATGTAAAAAATATAAAGTGGGACAGCCTAAACAAGTGCGGCTGCAAGAATTCGCCTTGCCAGCGCATGTTGGTTATCCGGTGTAAGTGGAAGAAATCATCATTGCCCAGAAAGCTTCATTTATTTTATTTTCCGTCTTTGCAACTGTGGAGGCCTCAAAAATCGACGGATAACTTTTTCATTGGTCATACAAGTGTAGAATTTTGTTCAAATCAGTCAATACCAACAGTGTAGTATTAGTTCTAAATCAGTTTAATACCAAGTGCAGTATCTATTCCAAATCAGCTTAACAACAGGGTAAAATTGTCAAAATCAGTCCCCAAATTAAGAACAAATGCGATGTTGGTAAACAAACGAAACCACCCGTAAGACACCAATAACAGACATTAACGAGAGTAAAGCTGCATCGAATGCACACGCCAAGTATTTTCCGAAAATAAAGGAATGATGGTCGACGGAAAACCATCACAACACAGGAATGGCAACACAACGTCGGAGAACTTAGGGACATCGTTGTCGGACGTCAAAAATAAAGCTGAATCAGTCCGATAATGCAGTTAAGAGTACGAATCCGACAACAATAGTCCAAGAGCAAACCACACTTAATTAGATTTGTCAAAAACGTAAGTGGTCACTGTAAATAACAAAATCAGTCCAAGCAAAGTGATAGTAGAAAAGCGGCGCAGGTCACATCGATCACGGAGTTCTTCAAACTCGCGAGATTCAAAATAAAGGAAATCAGTCCAAATGAATATACCAACAAATCTAAAATAAAAATGAACCAAACCCGTGCGTGATGGTGGCGGTATCACTTCCACGGCGAACACCGGAGCGACGCCGCCTGACGAACGATGGAACAGTGACGGGCAGTGGTGCGGTGTGATGGCGGGCGTGGTGATGGAGGCTTGCCGAGGTGTTCTGGGTTTCACGGAGAACGATGGCGACGGGTGTGTGGTGATGAGAGAGGGCTGCTGGCGACGAGGTAAGGGGGAGAAGGGTGGTCGCGCTGGTTGTGGTTGACGGATGGGGTTCGCCACGCGGCGAGATGGGAGAGTGGCTCTCACGGGTGTGAGGCGAGGCAATGCGACGGAAGGAGAGGAAGGGATGAGGAGATGGCTGAGAGAGTGAAGTGCGGTGAGGGTCGTGAAAATAGGGTTATGTAGGTAGGTTTTAAAATGATGAGGTAAGGTTTTATTTATAGTGTGGGATTTAGGTTTAGGGTTTTGGGTATTGGGTTTTGGGTATTGGGTATTGGAGGGAAAAGATGAAGGTGTATTGGGCTTCGGTTTTTTGGCGGATTGGACTGATTCAGATTGTGTCTTGGACTGGTTTTGACAAAAAATGCAAAATGGATTAATTATTTAAAAGAAAATTATTTAAAGATACAAAATTATTAAAATGCAAATGCTGATGCAATAATAATAAAATACAATATTTAGCAAATATTTAATGTCTGATTAAAAGTAAAGATGAGATGTCAGTTAATTATTTAAAGAGATGCAAAATTAGTAAAACAAAATGATCGCGCAACAATAATAACATAATATTTTAAAAATGTTTAATATCTAATTAAAGTAAAAACATGATGTCAATTTACAAAAAATAAAACAACATAGAATGTTAGGTAAAAAATATACAAAAATGTCAAAAATTAAGATAAAATGCGGTGTCCTAAAATGCTTAAAATTGCAAGAAATGACTAAAAGATGGGTCAAAATTGGGTGTCAACAGTTGTCCCTCTTTGACCGAAGACGATGAAAGAGTGTTCGGACAAAGACGTTGACTTGTAGCCAATTTTGTTCCCATCGTCAGAATTAAAACAAGGATCAAGCAAAGAATGGGCAAACGCCGACACTGGGTCGTTGTGATGCCAAGATAAAAGACAAAGCTGATGCAGATTTAAAATTTGTCCCAGTGTCGAATTTATGAGAACACTGGGTTGCTGCAATGCTAGAAAATAAAAAGCGTGACGCAAATTCAAAATTTGTCCCGATGTCGGGTGTGATTGACACTGGGTTGCAGGTGATGTGGTGTTGGAAAAGACATGGTGTTTGTAGATGTAATGAGGTGATGTGATGATACGCCGTCTTGTATAGGCGAGATGCAGATGACGCCTTGTGTGGGCGTTGTCGTCTTGTATGGACGAAATGCAAATGACGCCTTGTGTGGGAGTTATCATCTTGTATGGACGAAATGCAAATGACGCCTTGTGTGGGCGTTGTCGTTTTGTATGGACGAAATGCAAATGACGCCTTGTATGGGCGTTGTCGTCTTGTATGGATGAAATGCAAATGACGCCTTGTATGGGCGTTGTCGTCGTGTATGGACGAAATGCAGATGACGCCTTGTATGGGCGTTGTCGTCTTGTATGGACGAGATGCAGATGATGCCTTGTATGGGCGTTGTCGTCTTGTATGGACGAAATGCAGATGACGCCTTGTATGGGCGTTGTCTTCTTGTATGGACGACGAAATGCAAATGACGCCTTGTATGGGCGTTGTCGTCTTGTATGGACGAAATGCAGATGACGCCTTGTATGGGCGTTGTCGTCTTGTATGGACGAAATGCAGATGACTCCTTGTATGGCGTTGTCGCTTGTATGGGCGAAATGCAGATGACGCCTTGTATGGCGTTGCGTCTTGTATGGGCGAGATGCAAATGACGCCTTGTGTGGGCGTTCTCGTCTTGTATGGACGAGATGCAAATGACGCCTTGTATGGGCGTTGTCGTCTTGTATGGACGAGATGCAAATGACGCCTTGTATGGACGTTGTCGTCTTGTATGGGCGAGATGCAAATGGCGCCTTGTATGGCGTTTTCATCTTGTATGGGCGAGATGTAAATGACGCCTTGTATGGCGTTGTCGTCTTGTATGGGCGGGATGCAAATGACGCCTTGTATGGCGTTGTCGTCTTGTATGGGCGAGATGCAAATGACGCCTTGTATGGCGTTGTCGTCTTGTATGGGCGAGATGCAAATGACGCCTTGTATGGCGTTGTAAATGCTTGTATGGACGAGATGCAAATGACGTCTTGTATGGCGTTGTAAATGCTTATAGACGAAATGCAAATGACGCCTTGTATGGGCGTTGTCGTCTTGTATGGACGAAATGCAAATGACGCCTTGTATAGGCGTTGTCGTCTTGTATGGACGAGATGCAAATGACGCCTTGTATGGACGAGATGCAAATGACGCCTTGTATTGGCGTTGACGTCTTGTATGGACGAAATGCAAATGACGCCTTGTATGGGCGTTGTCGTCTTGTATGGGCGAATGCAAATGGCATGCCTTGTATGGGCGTTGTCGTCTTGTATGAACGAGATGCAAATGACGCCTTGTATGGGCGTTGTAGTCTTGTATGGACGGAATGCAAATGACGCCTTGTATGGGCGTTGTAAATGCTGTATGGGCGACATGCAGATGACGCCTTGTATGCGCGTTGTCGTCTTGTATGGACGAAATGCAGATGACGCCTTGTATGGGCGTTATCGTCTTGTAGACGAAATGCAAATGACGCCTTGTTTGGCGTTGTCGTCTTGTATGGGACGAAATGCAGATGGCGCCTTGTATGGGCGTTGTCGCTTGTATGGACGAGATGCAAATGGCGCCTTGTATGGCGTTGTCGCCTTGTATGGGCGAGATGCAAATGACGCCTTGTATGGCGTTGTCGTCTTGTATGGATGAAATGCAGATGGCGCCTTGTATGGCGTTGTCTTGTATGGGACGAGATGCAAATGACGCCTCTTATGGCGTTTATGCTTGTATGGGCGAAATACGATGACGCCTTGTATGGCGTTGTCGTCTTGTATGGACGAGATGCAAATGACGCCTTGTATGGCGTTGTCGTCTTGTATGGACGAGATGCAAATAACGCCTTGTATGGGCGTTGTCGTCTTGTATGGGCGAGATGCAAATGGCGCCTTGTATGGCGTTGTCGTCTTTATGGGCGAGATGCAAATGACGTCTTGTATGGGCGTTGTCGTCTTGTATAGACGAAATGCAAATAGCGCCAGTATGGCGTTGTCGTCTTGTATGGGACGAAATGCAAATAGCGCCTTGTATGGCGTTGTCGTCTTGTATGGACGAGATGCAAATGACGCCTTGTATGGACGAGATGCAAATGACGCCTTGTATTGGCGTTGCCGTCTTGTATGGATGAAATGCAAATGACGCCTTGTATGGGCGTTGTCGTCTTGTATGGACGAAATGCAAATGACGCCTTGTATGGGCGTTGTATGCTTATATGGGCGAAATGCAAATGACGCCTTGTATGGCGTTGTAAATGTATGGACGAGATGCAAATGACGCCTTGTATGGGCGTTGTCGTCTTGTATGGACGAAATGCAAATGACGCCTTGTATGGGCGTTGTCGTCTTGTATGGACGAAATGCAGATGACGCCTTGTATGGGCGTTGTCGTCTTGTATGGACGAAATGCAGATGACGCCTTGTATGGGCGTTGTAAATGCGTTGTATGGGCGAAATGCAAATGCCTCCTTGTTTAGGCGTTGTCGTCTTGTATGGGCGAATGCAGATGACGCCTTGTATGGCGTTGTAAATGCTTGTATGGGCGAGATGCAAATGACGCCTTGTATGGCGTTGTCGTCTTGTATGGACGAGATGCAAATGACGCCTTGTATGGGCGTTGTAAATGCTCATATGGATGAAATGCAGATGACGCCTTGTATGGGCGTTGTCGTCTTGTATGGACGAGATGCAAATGACGCCTTGTATGAGCGTTGTCGTCTTGTATGGACGAAATGCAGATGACGCCTTGTATGGGCGTTGTCGTCTTGTATGGACGAGATGCAAATATTCGTCGTTGTATAGACGAAACATGAATGAAGTCGTTGCATAGACTTACAATGAAATGGTGTCATTTTATGGACGTACCTGTTTTGTGACTACTTTGGGTTGAGATAACGTCATTGCATAGGCGTTGTCGTTTGTAACCCGCGTGGGTTTATTGTTGTGCTCCGCCTTTCGATATGAAGATCGAAAATTGCGAGTCGCGTCACGATCTGTGCGGACTTCTTTGGATCTTTGCGAATGCTTCTTTGAATCTGCGATTGCTGATTGCTTTTGGAATCCTTATTATGATCTCTTCATGGTGCATTTCCCAAAATTGTCCCAGTTTTCGTTATGCGGAGAGCATGGACAAGACTTAACACTGGCGGAAATTGCTCATATCTCTTTTCAGAATAATCAAACGCATTCCGTCGCACACGAGCTAATGGGAAGATTTCTAATGGTGTGACCGAAGCCGATTTAGGCCGCCTACGTATCCCGCTGAGGGAATCAGGTCAAGACGTAGTTCGTGATGCAAAAATGATTTTTATGGGTTTTTCAAACAATGTGGACCGAAGTCAATGTGACCACGTATCCGTGAGGAATCAGTCGAGCGTAGTTCATGATGCAAAAATGATTGTTTTATATGTTTTTTTTTTTGAAAAGTGGAAAGACAGCATCACTTTCTGACTTCAGTTGATACCAACAATTAGTATTGTTCTTAGGAATTCCGTTATTCACTTCCAGTCTAACCAAGACTGACTTCTGGGTAATTCCTATAGTTTCAAATTGTACCTCGAACAAAGTATCGACACACTTGCTTGCAACCAGTTTCAACTACACGTAATCTCACGTTTCAAGTGCCCTCACTGAAAGAAAGTCCAATTTCTCACATATATTCCAGTATTTTGAATTTTGGGACGTTTAGAGAAGTACGCTCACACTCCAAAGGATGTTCAATGCATGCAATTGTGATACCATAGGCTTGGCGTCGTAAGTATCCACTAATGTGAGAACCCTCAATATAAGATCATGTAGGGCTTGTCACGGGCTTGTAATGTAGGTTTGGGGAAGGGATGGATATCATTTGGGTAAAAAGTGACTAATCCTTCCTCGGCGTTGGACTACGTCGTGCTTGACATTTGTGTGCTTTAATTCGACCGCTTTCTTTTTGTCCCGATTTTTCATCTTGACTTCTTTTGAATTTTTCGTTTGGAGCCCGCTTTTCCCAAAGTTATTCTCTCATTTCATTCATTTTTTGTTTATAATGCCAGGGCTTTTGATTTCTTCTTTTGTAAAGTCGTCATTTGTGTTTTCTTTTCCCTTTTGGGACTTTGACAACTTTTGTCTTTGCAAACTTCGACGCAGAATTTCGTTAGTCATTTGCACATTTCCAAAGCGCTCAAGGAGGTCGGGCCAAGAGAGGGATAGTGCGTACGCACTTAGAAAGGGTATAGGTGTAATATGCGGTTGTCAAAAGAATAGGCTTTAGGCTCAAAATGGGTGTACTACGGATAATGTTATTTGGTAGGCTGAAAAAGGCTCAAACGGGTCAAAGAAAGCCTACGATCATTTCCCACACCGAGTGTTACTCAGAATTTCGCCTCAACAAACATTCGGGCCAAGTTCTAGATCACAATGCAATGCAACTGAACTGATTCTAAAACTCACCACACAATGAACATGAAACGATGAGGTTGGTTTCGTTCTTATCTTAGAAGCATGCACGAATGTCATTACAAATGTGCGTGAGAGGTACCAAAAGAATCTATGGTTTACCACGAAGTCCACCCATACTGATTATTACTCGTTCTTTCCTATGCACACTCCTAACTGTGTTGGTATCAACCAAATCAAACAATGATACTTAAAAGAGCCTTCTTTTGTATTTTTTTTTTATTTTTTATGCTTTTTGAATAAAATATTTTTGTATTTTTGAATAAATGGTACCGAACCCGAATAGGGCTGCCTACGTATCTCGTATTTGACGAGAATCAGGTGTGCGTAGTTCGTTCAGATATGTTATAAAACGTATGATTTAAAAGAATTTATTCATGAAAGAAATGCAAAAGTAAAAGCTGTGCAAAACAAATGATTGTTACTATAAGACTAATGAAAAGTAAAAGAATGTAATGAAAAAAAATGAATGAATGTGAAAGAATGAATGAAATGCATGAATGAATGTGATAGAATGATTGAAATGCAATAATGAATGTTCATGCAATGAATGGGTGAACCAAATATGTCCCCCTTTTTTTTTCTTTTTCTTGTGGTGGTGGTGTCGAACCCTAGATGGGTTGCCTACGTATCACACCGTGTGGTGAGAATCAGACACGCGTAGTTCGGAATAATTATGTTATAAAAAAAATTATGTAATCAGTACTAGACATATCAATTAGACTTGCAAATATGTATAAAAATGCAAAATATAAGACCCAGAGCGATGCTTGGTTGAATCTGGTATAAGCTGACATCTTTCTGTCAACATAACTCAACTCATTCTTAGGATGATTTTTTTTTTTTTGATGTTGTTGTTGTTGTTGTTGTTGTTGTCCGCCCTCGACTATTTGCGAGAACGACCTTCCTGCAAAAATATGACAAATGAGTGAGAGTAGGGAAGCCACAAAAATAGTAAAATGTAAGAGGCGTGTGATATAGTCAAAGACTCCCCTAATTGGTTCGACCGGACTGGTGGTTGATGCTTCACAAAGTCCAAATCATGTTGTTCAAGAGCGATTTACGCAGTAGAAGTCCTGATTGCAATGTGACAACAAAAGTGCAAAAAATGTAAATGCTAATGACCAGAATTATAAGCATGATATGTACAGGGGTTAAAAGAGTAATTATTGCATTAAATAATATGTACAGAATTGCTAGCGACAACAATAGTAAACAAAAACATGCAAATCAAGTGCGCGCCTAATATGCATGGGACCTCTCTTATGCCAGAGGTCGGCCTAAACACCAGATATGCGAGATTATAATAAATAGGTCCAAGCCGTTAAACTGCAATGTTTTGCTGGAAATGGAGACCAAATGACGGTGCACTTTTCCCAATTTCGGTGTATCAAGACCAGGCTTGGATCCGTCTATCATTGTCACGCTACACATAGTATGCTAAAGGGTCGTTGGGTTATGAAACCCGTCGACAAGTTTGGTGGATCTCTAATTGTGGCGTTAATACCAAGGATTAACTCACCTAAGGTTTATGCATGCATGACTTAATATTAAAAGGGTGGTATAGCTCTATCCTAAGTTTCTAAGATTTGGCTTACTAGACGCAAGGTTCCCTAGCGGACAACTCGAGTGAGAAGGCTACGCGGCCACCGGTTGGACCGGACACTCCGCGCAAAATGTCAACTCTCTTAAATTTGGGTTTTGAAGAAAGAATTTTGCTGATGCACCAAGCGCACCTCGCGTGTAGTGTGTGACAATGTGAATTTTCCAGAGTGGAAGAAATATGAGCGGAATGCCAGTTTAAAAAAGCAGTAAAAGCAAATAGCAATTAAAACAGTTAAGCATACAAGATTAAACCAAACAATTTTAAGGCATTTAAAAATAAAAATAAAGCCAAGCAATAATAAACATAGATTTGCTATGGTCAAGAACCTGAATCCCCAGTGGAGTCGCCATCTGTAACACCCCATTCAAACCGTAGTCGAAACGGGAGTACTACGTATGGTTGATTCCTAGATGTATTTAAGGAGTCGCCACCTAAATAATTAAGTGAATTAGGACACTTGATTTATTGCAATAAAAATACTGCAATTAATCTCCATTTAAAGGTCTGCGAAAGCTATGTGAGATTCTAGGTAAGGGTTCTTTATTATCCTAAAGGGAAGGGGTCAGACATCCTTTAAGATCCGCTAACTTGCGGTTATCCGTTCAAACCTAGGTTAATTATATATTGACTTTTATTCTACATATTCTAAGCATTTTTATATAATTTACAATTAAAATAAAATGCAATACAAAAATAGTAAAACTAAAATTAAATGCGACATGAGATAAGAATCCGGGACATCTTTAACCCTTTTTAGGTCTGCTGCACAAAATGATCTCCGGGTACCTGCATAAACACTTAGTAAAAGTGTTAGTAATAGAATAAAATAATTTTAAAGTAATAGCAGGAATTAATAAATAAAGCAAAAATAAATTCGTCTTTTGTACAGGGAAGGCCTTGGAAATCAGACGGGGATTCCTTCATCGACCAATATTGCTAAAAAATAATAAAATAAATAAAACCTTCGGATCCGCGCCAAAACAGTAATATCTTTAAACACGGAGGGCTCAGATATGTAAAAAAATATAAAGTGGGACAGCCTAAACAAGTGCGGCTGCAAGAATTCACCTTGCCAGCGCATGTTGGTTATCCGGTGTAAGTGGAAGAAATCATCATTGCCCAGAAAGCTTCATTTATTTTATTTTCCGTCTTTACAACTATGGAAGCCTCAAAAATCGACGGATAACTTTTTCATTGGTCATACAAGTGTAGCATTTTGTTCAAATCAGTCAATACCAACAGTGTAGTATTAGTTCTAAATCAGTTTAATACCAAGTGCAGTATCTATTCCAAATCAGCTTAACAACAGGGTAAAATTGCCAAAATCAGTCCCCAAAATAAAACGGTGGCGATGGTAAAACAAATGAAACGATCCGTAAGACCCGATAACGAGACATTACTTGAGTAAAAGGCGCGAATGCACACGCCAAGTATTTTCCGGGCAAAAGCGGTGAGCGATGGTCGACGGAAAACCATCACAACACAGAATGGCAACAACGTCGGAGAACTTAGGGACATCGTTGTCGGACGTCAAAAATAAAGCTGAATCAGTCCGATAATGCAGTTAAGAGTACAAATCCGACAACAATAGTCCAAGAGCAAACCACACTTAATTAGATTTGTCAAAAACGTAAGTGGTCACTGTAAATAACAAAATCGGTCAAGCAAAGTGATAGTAGAAAGCGGCGGTCTGGCAATCAGCGGAGTTCCTCAAACTCCGGCGAGATTCAAAAATAAAGGAAATCAGTCCAAATGAATATACCAACAAATCTAAAAATAGAACCAAACCCAGGCAGCGATGGTGGCGGTGTCATTTCCACGGCGAACAGGGCGGCGCGCCGCTGACGGCTGGAAACGATGTGAGCGGTGGTGGGGTGTGATGGCGAAGGTGGTGTGATGGAGGCTTGCTGGGGTTTCGCCGGAGAACAGTGGCGGCGACGGGTGTGTGGTGATGAGAGAGGGCTGCTGGCGACGAGGTAAGGGGGAGAAGGGAAGGTGGCTGCTGTGTGGGTTAGGGTTGACGGATGGGGTTCGCCGGCGGTGGGCGAGATGGGGGAGAGTGGGCTACTGCGGCTGTGAGGGTGAGGCAGCGGCGACGGGAAGGAGAGGAAGGGATGAGGGAGATGACGCTGAGAGAGTGAAGTGTGCGGCTGAGGGTCATGAAAATAGGGTTATGTAGGGTAGGTTTTAAAATGATGAGGTAAGGTTTTATTTATAGTGTGGGATTTAGGTTTAGGGTTTTGGGTATTGGGTATTGGAGGGAAAAGATGAAGGTGTATTGGGTCTCAGTTTGGGCTTCGGTTTTTTGGCGGATTGGACTGATTCAGATTGTGTCTTGGACTGGATTGGTTTTGACAAAAAATACAAAATGGATTAATTATTTAAAAGAAAATTATTTAAAGATACAAAATTATTAAAATGCAAATACTGATGCAATAATAATAAAATACAATATTTAGCAAATATTTAATGCCTGATTAAAAGTAAAGATGGGATGTCAGTTAATTATTTAAAGAGATGCAAAATTAGTAAAACAAAATGATCGTATGACAATAATAACATAATATTTTAAAAATGTTTAATATCTAATTAAAGTAAAAACATGATGTCAATTTATAAAAAATAAAACAACATAGAATGTTAGGTAAAAAATATACAAAAATGTCAAAAATTAAGATAAAATGCGGTGTCCTAAAATGCTTAAAATTGCAAGAAATGACTAAAAGATGAGTCAAAATTGGGTGTCAACAATCTCAATCTGATTTGTACAATATTTCCCCTATATATTCAACAATTAACCCATAATTTCATAATACTTAATTCTTACTTTCTGAACTCAGAGTTCAGAGAATAAAATCCTCTCAAACCTCTGCCAAGATTTCCTGGCTTTTCTGATAGAGGAATATACCACAGCAAAGGCTTGCGGTCGAAAGGATAATCGTGTGCGCTCCCTTTAGTAGATACTTCAGATAACACAAAATGTAAGTCTACTTTTATCTTTTTGTAGATTTCAATTGTAACACAATCATACCAGACAAAATTGTTATGATAAGTAAGTTAACAAAATTTTAAACTTCCGTTGTGCCTTACTTATGTGTTTTAGACTCAACAAAACCCTACAGTGGTATCAAAGCCCAGGTTGGTTCAATGGTTACGTAACAATTGAAAGACATAATAATATGAGTTAAACGTAAAATTGATTTTAATCTGAATTAAAACAAGGTCACTTAAAATCCGACATACCTTGACTGAACGATTGACCTTTGTAGTCACCCTAAATTATCAACTACGCTAAATCGAGGAAGTCATTCCGTTCTAGCTCGAACTAAGCGTAGTGCAGAAACCGGTTCTTATGAACATGGTGCACATCGAAGAACTAGTAGGAACGAGTGATGATCGATATGTGCATTATTGATAATGGTGGTGATAAATGACCCGTGATCTGATTCCTAAATTGGATTTGGGGCTTGTACAATTTTTAGAAAATCAACACGAAAATGTTCTGAAAGGACGTCAGTGTCGCGGCCCTACGGTAGGGCGCCACAATGCTTGTTAGGTTTTTAAGGGAGGCGTTGCGGCTCCATGGTGAAGCACCGCGTCGCCGGTCACAGTAACAGGCAGGGGCCGCGACTTCAGTCCGAAATCATGATTAAAAGCTTCATTTTAAAATTCGGAACCTACTAGACCTAAAGCGTTGTGGTCCCATGGTGGAGAGCCGTGACTCTAAATCACAGAATAGAAACTGAAAAGTTTCTGCCCCGCAAGCACCGCGACTCCTTGGAAGAGCGTCGCGGCTCCATGATGGAGCGTCGCGGCGCCAGATGTCCATAAAGTAAAATTTCAGTTTCAGAAAATTAACCCATGATTATTATCATACAATATATTTGGTGTACTATTTTATGTGCTAAATTATCGTCATTTATTATACTAGAATAGCGTCCGCAGATAATTCTTGGGTAGACGGCGCCCAATACTAGTTTAGCGTCCGCAAATTATGCTTGGAAGGCGGCGCTCAATAGTTTTCTAACTGTTTAATACCATGCTTTGAGTGATGTTTGAAACATGTTAGAGTTGATCCTGTTTAAAACCCTGAATTAAAATATTCCCCAAAATTAATACAAGTCTCATTAAAAATGAATTCGTCATCCGTTATAATTGTTTGTAGTGCAAAATCCTTTTCGGCGAGATGAGTATTTATGCCTCAACATTTTTTCTAAGTCTACGAGGACTCAGACTCTTTCATAGATGCATATAAATATAAATATGGGTGATAAACCTTTATGAGTATTTACACCCCAGTGTTTTCTCTAGGAAGGCAAAACTCACTTAGATACATAATTGCAGTCGCGTAACGGGGTTGACTTGCTAGGCTGTCTTGGCGCCTCAGTGTCGGATAAGTCGAGGGACGCATATCGTTTTGTTTAGAACATGCGATCAACCAAGAGTTTCAAATTGTTTGTAATTGGTTTAGAGACCCGCCAGATCATGTTGTTGAAGTTATCAGCCTCAGCAAACGCGAAGACAATATGAGTCTGGATATTGGCCCATTATGACCATATTGATATGAGTTTGTATTCTTTCATGGGGTAGAAGAATATGTTAAAATAGTGGAAGCTAATTAAACTAAATGACATGTTAAATTAGTTAACGAATGTGTTCAATAAGAATTATATTAGAATGTTAATTTCAAGTCTATCTCTTCTTCAGTTTACAATGTTGAATCTGTCACTTAAAATGTTGGTTGAAACAAACAAACTGACTGGAGCAAATTTCCCTGACTGGTTAAGAAACCTGCGATTAGTGTTAAAACTAGAAAAATTGAGTATGTGTTAGACACAGTATTCCCCACAGGCCCTGCTGAAGATTCTGAAGAGTTCGCCCTGTTTGACAAGGCAGTCTATCAGAAATATCTTGATGATGCTATTGCGGCACAATGTGTTATGTTATCTTCTATGACTCCAAAGTTACAAAGACAGCATGAGAACATGGGTCCCAATGAGATGCTAGAACATTTGAAGAATATCTATGACTCACAGTCTCAGACAATTGAGTATGAACTGTTGAGAGATCTCTTCAAGTGTAAGCTGAACGAAGGGGGTCCAGTATCAGCGCATGTTCTGAAGATGATTGGGTTAATAAAGAGGCTGGCTTCGATTAGAATGAAGCTGCCTATAAATGTCTCTGTCAACCTGATCCTGAATTCACTCCCTGGTTCATTTGAGAATTTCATTGTAAACTTCAACATGAATGGAACCAAAGTGAATCTTCCAGAACTTCACAACATGCTAAAAACTTATGAGGGACATTGCACAGATCCAAAAGGATACAAGGCACTAGGTGCTTCTGGACATGTTGGATAAGGTATGTTTGTCATTAAAATAAATATGTCTATAAGTAACTCTAACTGCTAGGTATTAGATACCGCATGTGGCTCTCACATTTGTAATAATGTGAAGGGTTTGACTAACACCAGAAAGGTCAGACCATGGGAGGTAGACATGCGCGTTGGAAATGGAGCACGAGTGGATGTTGAACGCGTGGGAACTTATAGACTAGATTTACCTTCAGGATTTTGTTTAGAACTAAATAATTGTTATTTTGTTCCCTAATTGACGAGGAATATTATTTCTATCCCAGTGTTAGACACTGATGGGTTTTCCTCGTTCATTACCAATGACATTTATGTATTGTCTTTTAATGGTTTTGTTTGTGGAAATGCTCCGCTTGTGGATGGATTGTATGTTCTGAACTGTAGTCGTGAAATTTTCAATGTACAAAATAAACGAGCTAAAATAAGTAATCTAAGAAACCCCACCTACTTATGGAACTGCAGACTTGGTCACATCAATGAATCAAGGATAACAAGATTAAGGAAATTAGACTACCTAGAACCATTTGACTTAGAGTCCAATAGTAATTGTGAATCTTTCTTGAGGGGAAAGATGACCACCAAGTCACTTTCTGGGAAAGGAGTGTGTGCCAAAGAGGTGCTTGAGTTAGTCCATACCGATATATGTGGGCCATTTTCAACTCAATCTAAGGGAGGCTTCCCTTACTTCATCACTTTTACAGACGATTTCACAAAGTTTGGGCATGTGTATCTTATGAAACACAAGTCCGAAGCTTTTGAGAAATTCAAGGAGTACAAGTTAGAAGTGGAGAAGCAACTTGAAATAAGTATCAAGACCCTTTGATCAGATCGAGGAGGTGAATACTTAAGTAAAGAATTTCTAGATTACTTGAAGATATGAAGTCGATCACAATGGAAACTTCAGGAGCATACAAATGAATGGTGTTGCTGAAAGGAGAAATCGAACCCTATTAGATATGGTTAGATCCATGATGAGATTCTCAGCTCTGCCTACATACTTTTGGCGATATGCATTACAAATCTCAATATATATTCTGAATATAGTTCCTTCAAAGTCAGTAGAGAAAACACCATATGAGATATAGAATGGCAAGAAGCCAGCACTTAAACACATGCGATCCTGGGGGTGCCCTGCATATGTAAAGAAGTTGCTTACTGACAAGCTGGAATCCAAAAGTGAGAAGTATTATTTTGTGGGGTATCCAAAAGAAACTAGGGGATACTATTTCTATATTCCTGGAGAACATAAGGTCATTGTTTCCAGAAATGCAATTTTCATTGAAGAAGACTATGTCTACAAGGAACAGAGTTGCAATAAAATAGAACTTGAAGAAATTCAAGAAGCATAAGATAATACAGAGGTTGAAGCTTTGTCAAATGACCTAGGCAAGGATTTAGTATGAGTATTTGGTGAAGAATGGGTACTTAGAATACACTCTTCAGCCAGTGGGAGTGATGTGAGAGATAATGCAGAAATACAAGACTCGCATACCTGACCCGATGATGAATGATACAATAGTTGTACATCATCCCATTCAGGAAAGACATGAAAATGACATTCCTGAAAGCTCTCAAGGTGGTGGATTGTCCAACACACAAACATCTTCTCACAATTAGAATACAACAAATACTGAAACGCAGAATATTCAACTCTGTAGGACCACTAGAACTCATCGTCCGCCAGAAAAACTTAATCTCCTTATTAAAATACACAATGAGATAGATATTCCTGATGACGATGAACCTACAACCTATAGCGAAGCTATGTTGGACATTGATTCGCAAAGATGTCAAGAAGTTGTGAAATCTGAAATGGACTCGATGTACATCAATCAAGTGTGGAACTTGGTTGATTTGCCAACAGGGGTTAGACCTATAGGATGCAAATGGGTCTTTAAAAAGAAGATTGATGCATATGGCAAGGTACAAACTTATAAGGCAAGATTTGTGGCTAAAGGTTATAATCAACATTCTAGGGTCGATTATAATGAAATCTTTTCACCAGTTGCAAAGATCCAGTCCATTCAGATTTTGCTTGCAATAGTTGCATACTATGATTATGACATTTGGCAAATGGATATTAAATCTGTCTTCTTCAATGGTAATCTAATTGAGGAGGTGTATATGATACAGCCAGAGGGTTTTACATCCAAGACTCAACCAAAAGCAGTATGCAAATTACAGAAGTCCATTATGGACTTAAGCAAGCCTCAAGGAGCTGTAATATTTGTTTTGACAAAGCAGTCAAATCATTTGACTTTGTTAGAAGCAGAGAAGATCCATGCGTCTATAGTAAATGCACGGATGAGAGTATTGTCTTCATTGTTATATATGTTGATGACATATTAATAATGGGAGATAACAAGACTCTCATAATGTCAGTCAAGGAATGGTTATACAGCACCTTCATGATGAAGGACTTAGGTGAAGCCTGCTACATTCTTGGAATTAGGATCTACAGAGATAAACCTAATAGATTGTTGGGGCTATCACAATCCTTATACATAGACAAAGTGCTAAAACATTTTTTTATGGAAAATTCCAAGAAAGGAAGTCTTCCTATGGGTCAAGGCATCAAGTTATAAAAGAAGGATAGTCCTAATAGATTGTTGGGAGATTGAAAGTATGTATGTTCTATAGACAATCATTTTAGGGACAAATGTACTAGAACACATTCGTATTATTATTATTAATATATTTATGGCATTTGTGATTATGACTCAAAACACGTAAAACAACATAAAGACAAATCAAAAAGACTCAAAAACAAAAACAAAAAACAATGACACCACCCCAAACTTAATCCACACATTGTCTCCAATGTGAGAAGACAAAAAATAACGGGACAACTTACTGACACAACACAACGATCATAGCGGAGTGCGAGAGGAAGACCAAGTGCATGCGTGGCCGAAGGAGGCACCGCGGTTCGCTTCAAGCAGCGATGCTAATTATCGAAAAATTCCAGTGTCTTGATTTTTGCATTGTTAACCATTCGCCGCCGTAGTGAGTCATGCCGCCCATCGTCATCCAACAACACTAACATACCAGATCGTGAGACTGTTCAAGACAAAATAAACAAACTAAAACAAAAATTGAAATAACACAATTAAAAATATTGGGTTGCCTCCCAAGTAGCGTTGTCTTTAATGTATTTTAGCTGGACGCAGGTTACTTACTAAATCAAGGGGGTAAAGTGTCCCCTCCACATATCCATTTAGCACCATTCTTTTTCTCCTTCTCTTCTTTTTCACAGTTCTGATTTCAGAAGAGTTCAATTCTTTTTCATCAATAGCTAGTTCAGAAATCTTACCATCAGGTTCTCCATGCTGCTTTGGTGGTACCCCACGAGCATCAGTACTTGTGAGGCTTTTCTTAGGCAGAACCTTATCCACTACCCCAATAGCAAAGCATCTAGCATCGACTTGAGTTTCAGCGGGCTGCTTAAAAACTTTGAATACCATATTCTCACCTTGCACTCTGAGTTTTAACTCTCCTTTTTCAACATCAATGAGGGTTCTCCCTGTTGCTAAGAATGGTCTTCCAAGGATCATAGGCATATTTTTATCTTCATCCATGTCTAAAATAAGGAAATCAGCAGGAAAGATGAATTTACCCACTTGTACCAACACATCTTCAATAATTCCTTGGGGATGCACAATCGAGTGATCAGCTAGCTGCAGGGTGACTGTGGTTGGTCTTACTTCTGTCACGACCCGACCCCAGGCCCGCGACTAGTGCCCTACCTGGGCACCCTTACAGGTATACATCAGAGAAAATCAGCGGAACATACATGAAACTCATAACGTACATTAACAGGAAAATAAACAACAGGCTAGCCGATAAGGCTACGTCCCTGGACATATATATATATAAAGTCGATCCTTAGAAACTTTAGCTCCTCTTCTTGACGTTCCAATCCACTCCAAGCAACTCTTAGAAGTTCATAAACAACTTCTCTTCAATTTCCAACTTCAAAGTTGACGAACACGTTAGGTTTTCATCTTGCGACTAACGTAAAAACGTAGTTTTTCTGAGATTTTTGTGTTGAGATATCCTTAGAATACCTTTAGGGACCTTGGGTTTGAATATTGGGATTTATGAAGCAAGATTGCAAAAAAATTCTTGATCTAGGAAGGCTTAGCCGAGAGCAACTTTGCACAATGCTCAAGTTTCTTGAATTTTTCTAAGTGTGGAATTCTAGTCTTGCACTAGTAGTATGTAGATATATAGAACAACCAATGTCTAGGATTAAAACATATGGATGGCTAAGATTGGGTCAATAATATCAAGCTCTCACTTGTCTAGTTGACTTGGTCCATTTTATCAAGCTAATATTTGCTACACTAGCCATACTATTTCGTCCAAGATGATTCATGTGGAGGGTGACATGTGTCGCCCTCCCATTGGTCCATAATATTTCGTTTCCCGAAATTTCTATAATTGGTCAAAATATCGGAAACCTCATGGGCCCCACAAAAACGTGAAATATTTCGGGTGGACCCCACGTATCCAACTCTGAAAATAAAATTCCATAGTTCCGATAAATTCAGCGATCTCAAATAAAAATTCTGAGAACCCATTTCTCATTAACGAACTATTTTCCTTCCCGAGGTTCGGAAGATTTGTTTCCTTGGAAAACAATTCTTTCATTCGTTCAATTTTTTAAGTCCTGTGCTCTCGCGTCTATTCTCGTATACATGTCCTGAAATTACGGGGTGTAACATTCTCCCCCCCTTAGAAACATTCATCCCCGAATGTTCTTTCGGAGCTCAATCTAAACATTTCTCGGTATAGTCTCACAAAATTACACTTAATGAAACCTAATTATGCAACATATGACCCTAATACATCGCACATACATATCCATGCATCATAAGACAAACGAGGAAACAAATCTAAAGTGTGCACCATCACTATTTACTCCCATTCATGGCCTAATAGGATTATCTTTTCGTACTTCCAAACTTATTCTAGCATACGTACATAATCTCAATATTATCCGTTCATGACACTTAAACATACAACAACCTTATCATGCATACAAGTCTCTAAAGGGTCAAAGATATACTTGAAATCATGTAGGTGGTTCAAAGGACCGCTAAAACTGGGAACTTCCACCATGACCTCTGCCACGGCCAGCCGGTGCATGAACATCCTGCCTAGCTTTTGAAGGCGAAGAACCCGCAACTGATCCAGTAGAAAGTGCTATCCCACCAGTGCCACCTCTATAAGGACACTCTCTTATCATATGGCCTAGAAGACCACAAGAAAAACAAGCACCCGTACCGGAGCGACACACCCCAGAATGGAACCTACCATACTGGGTGCATTGAGCAAGCGGTCTTGGATTGGAACCCCGTCTCCACGAGACTCGAAGCTCTGAGCTCGGCCGCCCTGCATTCCCGGGGTTGTAAAACCCCCCGCCGGAAAACTGTGGAGGAGCACTCGGCGCTGGCTGAAACGTAGACCTAGCATGCTGCTGAGGCTGTCCGCCTCGAAAATTACCCTGAAACCCTGCCACAGCCTCTTAGGTGGCCTCGGTGCCGTGGTCCACTCTCTCTGTCTTCAATCTCCTGTGCATATACCTGCATCCTGGCAATATCCATACCTGGCTGAAGGACCACTCCCAGGCATGTAGTAACCATGTAGCGGTCTAGCCCCATCACATAGCGATGAACTCTATCAGCCATGTCAGCCACAATAGTGAGTGCATACCTGGCCAATGAGTCAAACTCCAGGTTGTACTCTCTGATGGTCCTCCCATTCTGCCTCAATGCCAAGAACCTATCAACTCGGGCTCTCCTCATCTCAGGAGGCAAAAAGTGATCAAGGAAGGCCACTGTGAACTCATCCCAAATAGCTGGAGGAGCACCCACACCCCTAGCCAGTTCCCATGACTCAAACCAGATCAACACAATATCGCGTAATCGGTAAGAATCTAGCACAACTGACTCTTTCTCCGAGGCCCTAAGCACCTGCATAGTCCGATGTATCTGCCGAATGAACTCCTGAGGATCATCCTCAGATCTCGAACCATAGAACTCGGGTGGACTACAACCCAGAAAATCCTGAATCCTAAAACTGTCGGCTCTAGGGTTAGCTACCTGCTCTGTCGTGCCACTCGCCACTATGCTAGTAAATAACCGGATCTGATCTCCATAATCTCTATACTCCCCGGCCGAGGACCGAGGCTCAGTATTGGAACCTCTGGGCTGCGGCGCTCTCGGCCTCTAATATTGTCGGTAATCAGACCCATTGCACAGGCCACAACCTCAGGCATAGTCTAGGCCTGAGCCTAGTAACCCTCTGTGTGCCACTACTAGCGGCTCACGCCGCCTTGCCTACGGGCCTGGCCTTACGTGAAGGCATAAGCGACATAAGAATATGTCGGAGAGGATTCAACCTAATAAGACGGCTCTACCGCACGATCTTAGAGAGAAGAATGAAACCAATCCTAAATGTCCTGCGACCTCACGATTATAGATGTGGTGTACAACACACCGATAATCAATACTCTACTGAACACGTGCAGACACTTTCAGAGGACTAAGCGCTCACGATACCACTTTTGTCACGACCAAACCGGGCGCGGCGGTGCCCTACTGGACACCCTACGGTATACATCAGAGAAAATCAGCGGAACATACATGAAACTCATAACGTACATTAACAGGAAAATAAACAACAGACTACGTCCCTGGACATATATATATATATACAAAGCCAAAAGTAGTTACATCCTTTTTTCTTTACAAACTGACCCACAAGATATGACTACATACCTCTAAGAATTTGTCATAACAACTGTGACGGGACAGGGCCCCGTCATACCCCTGAATGTACATAATCTACAACAACAGGATCCGTGCGAAAGATAAGCCTCCGGAGTAGATGGAGCTTTTTCCCAAAAACTTAACAGAGATCCTACGATCAATGATCACGAAACTGTGTACCTAATACCTACGGGCATGAGCAGAAGCCCCGAGAAAATCGATTTAACATGTACCGAGTATGGAACGGAAATAAGGTACAGTAAACAAATCATAACTGTACAAAGGAATGACAGGGGCAAGTATAAAAAGTAAATACCAGATCTTACCGTGTCATTTCAACTCATGAACTGAATAGTACATTATTATCTTTTCCCATTTTCAATAAGAGTTATAATCAAATTCTTACGTGCATACTTAGGAAAAATCATCAAGTTCATAAACAAATAACTTACGTATCTTGCATAACATAATCCGACCCTTTATGGAGGGACGTCTCATTTTGGAGTTTACTTTGATTATCCATACGTGTTAACATAATCCGGCCCATTTGCGGGACACGGTGAAGTCATAAAAAATCTGCCCATAAAGGTATACTGCCCGGCCCATTCTGGGACGCGGTAAAGTCATATAGCCAGCCCATAAAGGTATACTACCCGGCCCATTCTGGGACGCGGTAAAGTCATATAGTCTGCCCATTAAGGTATACTGCCCGGCCCATTCTGGGACGCGGTAAAGTCATATAGTCTGCCCATAAAGGTATATTGCCCGACCCATTCTGGGACGCGGTAAAGTCATATAGTCTGCCCATAAAGGTATACTGCCCGGCCCATTCTGGGACGCGGTAAAGTCATATAGTCTGCCCATAAAGGTATACTGCCCGACCCATTCTGGGACGCGGTAAAGTCATATAGTCTGCCCATAAAGGTATACTGCCCGACCCATTCTGGGACGCGGTAAAGTCATATAGTCTGCCCATAAAGGTATACTGCCCGGCCCATTCTGTAGGCTCGGTGTGATTTCCCTTACATAACACTTTAAACCATTTTTTCACTTCTTCTAAAGTCGTTATAACAACTTCTCATAAAGTTATTATAACAACCTTTCATTTTAGAGAACTTAAAAAGAATCATAAAACTCCTTCTATTTTAAATCAATAAACTTCTTCTTTTGAAAACTCAAGTTACATTCTCTTTTGAAATCAAACCTCTTAACTTTTGAAATAAATCATAGAAACCATACTTTTTAAATCAAGTCATTCCTTCCTTTAAGAATCAAGTCCTATAACTTGAAAAAAAAAGTCTCATAACCTTTTAAGAAATCAAGGTTCATAGTCTTAAAACTTCATAACATAAACTCTTTTAAATTAAGTAACATATACTTTTTATGAGCTGTGAATAGGTTATACTCGTTTATAACGATCTTATTAACGCAGCCATGATCTAGAAAATGTAATACAATTTTGTCTTATCTTAGTTTCTATGCAGATGGAGAATTATACTCATTCTTAATTTAACTGATTGTCGATACATTTTTACTAACGCTGCAATCGCTTGTTCGATACCTATTCTCATTCGTGCAGTAAATTAGCCAAGTCACCTCGACTCCACATACTTCCTAACGACTCTTACCAACATCCCCCATAAGACTTAGTAAGAACTTAGGATAACTTAGACATACCTTTTACATAGAGTAAATCAACATACGTACCTCTTAACTTCTAAGAGTAGAAGGAATCATGAAATAACACCACATGTATATTTCATACATAGAACATGCCAAAAGAAGGAAGAGGTTCACATACCTCGCGACGACTATCGACAAGTAGCAAAATGCTCCAAAGTACTTCAACCTTGTTAGCTATTCCACCCTTCAAGTAGAATACACTATTCGTAGTACTTCAACCTATCATAACCATAATACGTCTATCAATTCCTAGCCTTTTTAAGGTAAAATAATACTAAGTGTGAAGTCTCTTATTCTACGGAAAATTGGGCAGCACTTCCTTTGTTTCTAAATACTTTTCCACCTTTTTCAAGGCCCGAAATCAATAACCAACATGACACATTTAAGGCGCAACAAACCAGAAATTCAAAGGGGATTATACGTCTAACATAACGTATAAAATTTTGCCCCATAGTTAAAGTAAAACCATTCAATAACTTTGAGCCATTTTCGGTAATCACAAGGACAACAACAACATCTATTCTTTTCCATTTCTTTTACAATCTAAGTTGTTATTCTAACATGTTATATAGTCGCAATCAATTATAACAACTAAAATCCCTTTTTTATACAACATGCAACGATTATAACTATCGACCAAATTGATTTCCAATTTTAATGGCTAACATGCCAATTTCGGATTTAAGCTTCCAAATTCCATAACATTTATCAATCTTCATTCTAAATATCGCATGCTCATCTACCAACTACTACAACATGAAATCTTGAATTACAATAGCAAGAAGGAGATTATTACCTCTTTTAAGCCCAAATACAATCCAAAACCTAAAGTCGATCCTTAGAAACTTTAGCTCTTCTTATTGACGTTCCAATCCACTCCAAGCAACCCTTAGAAGTTCATAAACAACTTCACTTCAATTTCCAACTTCAAAGTTGAAGAACACCTTAGGTTTTCATCTTGCGGCTAACGTAAAAACGTAGTTTTTCCGAGATTTTTGTGTTGAGATATCCTTAGAATACCTTTAGGGACCTTGGGTTTGAATATTGGGATTTATGAAGCAAGATTGCAAAAAATTTCTTGATCTAGGAAGGCTTAGCCGAGAGCAACTTTGCACAATGCTCAAGTTTCTTGAATTTTTAAGTGTGGAATTCTAGTCTTGCACTAGTAGTATGTAGATATATAGAACAACCAATGGCTAGGATTAAAACATATGGATGGCTAAGATTGGGTCAATAATATCAAGCTCCCACTTGTCTAGTTGACTTGGTCCATTTTATCAAGCTAATATTTGCTACACTAGCCATACTATTTCGTCCAAGATGATTCATGTGGAGGGTGACACATGTCTCCCTCCCATTGGTCCATAATATTTCGTTTCCCGAAATTTCCATAATTGGTCAAAATATCGGAAACCTCGTGGGCCCACAAAAATGTTACATTCTCGGGTGGACCCCACGTATCCAACTCTGAAAATAAAATTCCATAGTTCCGATAAATTTCAACAGTCTCAAATAAAAATTATGAGAACCCAATTCTCATTAACGAACAATTTTCCTTCCCGAGGTTCGGAAGATTTTTTTCCTTGGAAAACAATTCTTTCATTCGTTCAAATTTTTAATTCCTGTGCTCTCGCGTCTATTCTCGTATACATGTCCTGGAATTACGGGGTGTAACAACTTCCCCCAAACCAAGTCTTTTGAACACAGAGAGGGGCATAAGATTGATTCTCGCGTCTTAAACTGATTGCTTGGTATTGCTCCCTTGGATTCATCACTGTATTACTAGGAAGGTTACCTTGCTCTCTATTATTCAACGTGTTTTCCAGCTGTCCCACCTGTGCTTCCAAACTCCTGATGGATGACCTAGTCTCGGTCATGAACTGAGTGGTCTCCTTCATGAATTGAGTCTAGGAGTTGTTGGATTCTGGCTAGGATTTAGCCAAGGTCATCAGTGCTGCTCTTATTTCTCTTATTTCATCTGACTTCTCTTGTGGGTCTGGTGGGCTGAACTGTTGTGAGGATGATGCCTGAAATTGTGATTGCTGCCCTTGTTCATTCTTCCATGAAAAATTTGGGTGATTTCTCCACCCCGGATTACATGTGTTGGAGAATGGATTGTTGTAGGGCCTATGAAAATTCCTCACTGTCTGAACCTGCTCCATGGGCACATTATTTGGGTCCACTGTTGTACACTATGGGGACCCCCACAAATTTCGCATCTCATTGGTGTCTGAACTGCTTTAACTGTCATGGCACTCTGCTGCATCTGTTTTGTCAAAGTAGCTACCTGCGCAGTCAATGCAGTGATAACATCTAGCTCATGAATCCCAGTCATCTTTCTACTGTTCATTGCTCTCTCATCGGCCCCCTGATGGTTGTTTGTGTCCATATCCTCTAGCAAATCATGTGCCTCATTGACACTCTTTCTCATGAACGTACCTCCTGATGCAACATCAATGATGGTACGAGTTTACCACCCAGCCCATTGTAAAATATGTGGACTAGCATCTACTTCTCAATCCCATGATGTGGGCACTTCTTCTGCAAATCTTTGAATCGCTCTCATGCATCATAGAGTGACTCTCCATCCATCTAATAATAATTATTAAGCTCTCTTTTGAGATTTGCTGCTTTGGATGGAGGGAAGAACTTGGCAAGGAACTTCTGGGCTAAGTCTTGCCATGTAGTGATTGAGTTCGCCTGTAATAAATTCAACCAGCACTTTACTCTCTCTCTGAGTGAGAATGGAAAGAGCCTCAACCGAATGACATCATCAGTAACGCCATTGTATTTAAATGTTGCACACAACTCTAGAAAGTTTGCTAGATGCAGATGGGGATCTTCTGTTGGTAATCCCCCAAACTGGACTAAACCTTGGACCATGTGCAATATTGCTGGTTTGATTTTGAAATTATTGGCTTCAACAGCTGGAAGCCTGATGCAAGTCTGCACCGCTGTAATAGTAGGCATCAGATAGTCCCTCAAGCTCCTTTCTGCAGGGACTTGTCTTAAGACAGGCGGTAACTCATCATCCATCAAATTGTTGTTTCGCTGATCTTCCATTGCTAAGAAATCAGATGCTCTTTTCTCTTTCCTGTTTTGTCTCAGGGTTCAGATGGATAGGAATGTCAGCTCCTCTCCTACTTCGCATAAACTAAGTTTCTGAGACTAATCAAAAACAGCAAACAGATCACGGCAAACAACACTAAAGCAAAATAAAAAAAATAAAAAAAACTGAAAATAAAAACCAAATTAGAAATAAGAATAGATAAACCGATATTAACAGTACGCCAGTCCCCGGCAACGGCGCCAAAAACTTGTTGCGATATTTCTAAGTGCTTACGCAAGTGTACTTATCGTTCAAGTAATAAGATCTGTAAGACCGAGTTTATCGTCCACAGAGACTGATTTATTAAGTACCGGTTATCTATTTTATGGTATCTATTTGGTTGACGTTCTTTAGTTTTAGATTGATGACTAAGAATTATGACTAAGTGCAGAAAATAAACTAAAGATGATTATACTTTGGGTTTATAACAGTTATGAAGGAAATAGGGTTCCAATCTCCTGAACTATCCACTATTTCACGTATTAATGCAATGCTAATGATTTTTCTTCTTATTAAGATAGCATGTTAACTAATATGTCATTATATTCCGGTTAGGACATACAAGATCTCAACCTAGTGCAGAAACCCTTCTATATTTCTATGATAAGTTTTACCACACAGGAATATTAAGAATAATAATCTTAAATACTACACAAATATCGGGGTACTTTCGTCCACGATTTTAACTTATGTCTAGTCAACTACAACATATTCAAATCTCACCTTTTAGACTTTTGATTCGAAATCATATAAGTGATGACAATTAATAGCTAGTTAATTAACAAGCAATCATAATAATATTGAATAGATCTTAATACGCTGAAGAAGAAATCAATAACTAATGCATTAACTATATGAAAAAGCTTCAAGAAGATTCGATGAAAACCCTACTAAATTATTTAGCTCCTAAACATTGTCATGTCAAGAACTAAATTACAATCCAACATAAACTGAAATAAAGTAAAGGAAAGAAAAAGAACTTGAACAAGAGTCTCCAATTGTAGCATCCTTCTTGCCTCCCAAAAAATATGAATTGATATGGTATAAGGTATAGAATATGAGCAGGGTTTAGAGATTTTATACTTGAGAAAAGTTGTCTTTCGGACCATAAAAACTCTCTCTAATTCGGCCCAGGACTTCAGAAAATACGCATAGGCACCGCGGTTCCGCTGTCCGGCACCGCGGTGCTTATTCAACCTAAATCGATGTAGCTTCCTGGAAATATGGCACCGCAGTTCCATGGTCGAACGCGGTGCCTTGACGATATTCGATTTGGACTTTCGCAATTTTACGCCTCGGTGCTAATTTTCGACCGCGGTTCCATGGCATGGCACTGCTAACTAGGCACGCGGTGCCTCTCTGATTTCTGTCCGGATTGTGCTAGATTTCTTCTGTTCTTTTTGGCACTTCTTAGGCTTCATTCCTTGGGTTGTGCTTGTGCAGATTTCACCTCAATTAAGCTCATTGCATCCTCGATTAAGTACTTCTCCTTTATGATCGCTGAGACACAAAAATGAAATAAAAACACACCTAACACTATACTAAACGCAAAATAAAAGAGTGAAATACTAACTAAAAAAGACTCAAAAGTGTATACAAAATACACTTAACACTTCGTCAGATTTCTTTTGTGCTTCCCGGGACTTCTTAGACTTCATTTCTTAGGCTTTTCTTATGCAATTACATCCTCAAAAGTAGTATCTTCTCCTTTATAACCGTTGTGACAAAGAAAAACACACATAACACTATACTAAACACAAAATAAAAGAGTAAAATACTAACTAAAAAGGACTCAAAATAGTGTAAAAAATACACTCAACAGAACGCTAGAATTAAATTGTTTTGTGTCTATTGGGTTGAGACGGATCGGGTCGGGTATTATATTTTTAAAAAATTAAATTATATATTAAAAAACCATCACAAAGATATGTGACGGTTAAAATAACCGTCACAAAATTGTCACAAAACCGTCACATGATTGTCACAAAGACTGTGACGGTTATTACACAATTGTCACAAAGTCTGTGACGGTTATAAAAACCGTCACATGATTGTCATAAAGACATGTGACGGTTATAAAAACCGTCACATGATTGTCATAACTTGTGACGGTTTTTATAACCGTCACATAAATGTCATAAACGCGGAAAAACTGTCATAACATGTGACGGTTAAAAAAATCGTCACACGCATACTATCATCATAACTCCTTTTTCTTGTAGTGATAATTCATGGAAATAATTTCAAATAGCGTTGTTTTATCACTTTATATCTCCAACGGATATGTTTTATTGCCATTAAAAATTTTATTTATTCACTCCAACTAACGCTGCTTCGCAACCACAATATATAGACTGTATATTCCAATCTCAATACTCACTAAAAAATTTATTAGCCTCATTACTAGCCAACTCCAAACCATAAACTCATATTTCATTATTGTCTACTCGACTGAATTTCATATTATTACATCCCTACAAAGGGTAAACATATAATCACTGTGTACGTCTCTAGAGAATAATAGTTTTATAACTCATATGAAGTATTACAAATTTCTCATAAGACATTTCACCTTATAAATAACAAGCTAATAATATAACTAAATAATTATACTCACACTATATCATTATCAATAGATATTTTAAGAAAGCAATATGAAAAAAGTAAGTATCACTACTAATATATTCACTATTTACTTAAAAAATAGTAAGCATAAATAAACTATGGTTACAATATATTGCTTAATAAGATATTTCTCGAATATTCTTTCATTAATTGTATATCTCATATTTTAGGTAGAATTATAATTATTTTGTAATTAGGCTGAATTCTTTTATTAATTGTATTAATTGTATATCTCCTATTTAGGTAGAATTATTATTCTTTTGTAATTAGGTTGATTAGTTACCTAGTTTATAGCAAGGTAAATACTTTATCAATACTATAAATATATTATAAATCATTCATCCATAAAATGAAGGAACATATTGCTTTATGGTATCAATAGTCTAACCCTAAATCTCCTACCCTAGCCTCAAATCAGATATTTTAAAAACAAGTGAAAATTACACAAATGACTATAGTTTAGGGTTTTAAATTTGACATAGCTACAGTTTCAATATTTACATGGCGTAGCTACTTTTTAGTTACTACAACTCGTTGTATTCATAAAACGACCTCGTTGTATTCATAAAACGGCCAACGAGTAAAATTCTGCTATGTATTCAACTCAGTTGTATTCAAGTCAGATATATTCAACTCATTTGTATTCATTTGTAGTTACTTTTATATTGTATTCAATTTATTATATTTAAAATTTGTATTCAAATTTACTTTATTTATTTGTGATTTTACACTAAAAAATTACGAATACACTAAAAACTGAATACAAAAAATAAAATACGTAACGAAAAGTTAAAGTTTACACTAAAAAAATGAATACACTCTAGAATACACTTCAAATTCACTGTATTCATTTGTGTGTAAAAGGATCGCCTTCGTAATACAGGCGGAAAAAGTGTACGAATACACTCACAAAACTGAATACAAGAAATAAAATACATCCACAAACACTTAATTTTACACCAAAAAATTAACGAATACACTCAAATATAAATATATAAAAAATAAAATACATACGAAAAAAGATGAATAACTCAAAATTCGGCTAGATCTGAGAAAATACAAGACAAAAAATATATCCAAATTTCTTTTGTTCACTTTTCAATTTAAAAGATGAATATGAGAGCTACTATAACTGCCAAAGGAGCGGGGAAACTCGAGTTAGACGAGAGGCGGGGATTAGAAAGAGAGACTAGACATTTTAGAGAGGGACGCTTTAGAGAGACGGGGGAGGAGAGAGTCAAGAATAAAAATAATAAAAAGTGTATTCTAATTTAAATATATAATGTAGCTATGATATGTAATTCGAATACACGTTATAGTTATGCTTTGTAATTTATTTAAATAATACTTACTAAATATAATTATATCCTAGAGTTAGCTATGAGATGTAATTATTCCATACTGCACTTGATCTAGCAAACAACTCTCTTCTTTCTCCTCTAATTCCCCTATAACGGATAGTCTAACGGTTATTTCTGATCGTATGTTGCCCCATGCTCCTCCTCATGGAGCAACCGAGAGGGAACCTTCCGACGCTTAAGGAGGGGAAAACGCTTCTACTGTTACTCTGAAATCTTCTTACACTAACTTATTCACTACTCATCTACTTCAAATCCAAAATTGGTCCGACGTGAAAGGGAAAAAGTATTTGCTCGACATATGCCAGCGGTGATTTTTAAGGCAAAAGACTACTACGAAATCATGGCTGATGAATGCAAGTGTACTCTTGTAAAATGGTGTGTTTGATAACTATAATGTCTTTATTAATCTTGTCAATGAAGAAGATCATCAAAATGTCTGATTCAAAAAGGTTTTAGAGATTGCCGAAAGGTGAGTACGATACACTTGCGACGATGATCCAACAAGATAATCCCCTCCCTAGCTTCAGCAAGGCCCGATCATAATTGTTGTTAGCGGAGACTAGACAAGCCAAACAGGATGAGCACACTTAACATGCATTGTCGGTTGTCATAACGCCAACCACTAATACACCCATCAGTCCTCCGCAACCTACGGACCATCAACCTCAATGTGGTGGCCGAAGAGGCGGAAGGGGATGCAACCGCAGAAATCGAGGTGGTGGTAAGGCCAACTTCTCCACGTTCAAGCAGCAGGCCTACGACCCCATGACCCCTACCGATCTGAGTCAGACTTACTTCACTATGAATCATCAGCAGCCCAATGGCTCATGGTAGATGGATACATGTGTCACATCCCACCTCATTCGTGACTCTGATAATCTCCCTGGCCTATTCAATTTGAACAATCCACAATTTATTTTAGTCGTCAATGGAATAGTTCAATGCTACAGCACCACTCAAACACAACCACCTCACCCACTTTTTATCCTAAAATGTCTTATATGCTCCTAACATCATTAAAAACTTAATTTTTGTTAGGAAGTTTGCTAGTGACAACTCCGTATCTATTGAGTTTGACGCTTTTGATTTTTCTGTAAAGGATCTACGTACGGGGGCAACTCTTACGAGATGCAATAGTGTGGGGGACCTATATCCTTTCTCATCTAATTCCGCTGCAAGTGTTAATCCACCAACTTCTCTAGCTGCCATCTCTCCATCCACTTGGAAAAGTAGCCTCGGACCTCCGGAAAAACCAGTTTTAAATTTTCTTAGTAATCAGAATTTCATTCAATGTAATAACGGCAAATTTACCCCCGCTTGCTACTATTGTCCTTTAGGAAAACATGTTAGACTTCCTTTTCAATCTTCATTAAGTGCAACATTTTCTCTTTTTGATATTATTTATGCGGATTTATGGACATCTCATATTACTAGCAAACTGGGTCACAAATATTATTTGATATTTTTGAATGATTTATCTCACTTTCTTTGAGTTTATCATCTAAAATATAAATCTCAATTTTACAAATCTTTCTTGAATTTCAAGCATATGTTAAAACCCAATTTGAAAAGACCACCAAAATGTTTCAATGTGATAATGACCATGACTTTGACAACCTTCCTTTTCATAAATTTTGTGCGGACGACGGTCAGAGGCTATTTTGTTAATGAAGAATATCATCAAAATGACTGATTCAAAAAGGTTTTAGAGATTGTCGAAAGATGAGTACGATACACTTGCGATGATGATCCAACAAGTTGATCCCCTCCCTAGCTTCAGCAAGGCCCGATCACAATTGTTGTTGGAGGAGACTAGACGAGCCAAACAAGATGAGCACACTTAACATGCATTGTCCGTTGTCATAACGCCAACAACCAATACACCCGTCGGTCCTCCATAACCTATGGACCACCAACCTCAACGTGGTGGCCGAAGAGGCAGAAGGGGACGCAACCGCAGAAATCGAGGTGGTGGTAACGCCAACTTCTCCACGTTCAAGCAGCAGGCCTACGACCCCATGACCCTTACCGATCTGAGTCAGACTTACATCACTATGAATCATCAGCAGCCCAATGGCACATGGTATATGGATACATGTGTCACATCCCACCTCATTCGTGACTCTGATAATCTCTCTGGCCTATTCAATTTGAACAATCCGCAATTTATTTTAGTCGTCAATGGAATAGTTCAATGCTACAGCACCACTCAAACACAACCACCTCACCCACCTTTTATCCTAAAATGTCTTATATGCTCCTAACATCATTAAAAACTTAATTTTTGTTAGGAAGTTTGCTAGTGACAACTCCGTATCTATTGAGTTTGACGCTTTTGATTTTTCTGTAAAGGATCTACGTACGGTGGCAACTCTTACGAGATGCAATAGTGTGGGGGACCTATATCCTTTCTCATCTAATTCCGCTGCAAGTGTCAATCCACCAACTTCTCTAGCTGTCATCTCTCCATCCACTTGGAAAAATAGCCTCGGACCTCCGGAAGAACCAGTTTTTAATTTTCTTAGAAATCAGAATTTCATTCAATGTAATAATGGTAAATTTACCTCCGCTTGCTACTATTGTCCTTTAGGAAAACATGTTAGACTTCCTTTTCAATCTTCATTAAGTGTAACATTTTCTCCTTTTGATATTATTTATGCGGATTTATGGACATCTCCTATTACTAGCAAACTGGGTCACAAATATTATTTGGTATTTTTGGATGATTCTCTCACTTTCTTTGAGTTTATCATCTAAAATATAAGTCCCATTTTTACACAATCTTTCTTGAATTTCATGCATATGTTAAAACCCAATTTGAAAAGACCATCAAAATGTTTCAATGTGATAACGACCATGACTTTGACAACCTTCCCTTTCATAAATTTTGTGCGGACGATGGCATGATGTTTTGATTTTCTTGCCCCATACCTCTCCTCAAAATGGTAAAGCCGAAAGAATCCTACACACCATCAACAATATGATCCTCACTATGCTCTTCCATGCTTCCATCCCCCACTTGTTTTTACACATGGCGGCATACCGTCTTAATATATTACCAACACGAACACTTCAAAATAAAACTTCAACTAAATTCTCTTCCGTCGAATCCCCTATTATGATCACCTTTGGATTTTAGTTGTCTATGCTATCCGAATCTCGCATCCACAGCCCCTCATAAATTAGCACCTAGAACTACCCCTTCAATTTTTTTAGATTTTCCATCAAATCAAAGGGGTACTTATGCTATGATTTGTCAACAAATAAAATATAAGCCTCTCGCCATGTCACATTCGAGGAAAACGTTTTTCCATTTCCAAACATCCAAAAATTTCAAGTCCCTGATTACGGCTTCCTTGATGATCCGGATAGGTCCCTTCTCATTAGAAACTCCATACATCGTGCCACCCATCATGTCCCGTGACTACCCAGCCCACTGCTCCACCTTCGACTACCCCAGCCCCCGACAACTACCCCCATCCCATCACTGTCCCAACCCACTAACAATGAGTTTTTGACATTTATGTGCTAGCCATGGTGGTATACATGTGATTGATGATAGTGGTGATTGTTAATTGTGGTAATAAAGTGTGTTCTCTATAGAAATGTTGGAATGGTAGGATATTAATAATATTAAGATTTTGTTACAGATCTTAAACATTCAAATTTATTGAAATTCGTTAAGTAGTTGTAAAAGAACTCAAACACACTTAAAAAGGTCCGACTGATCAAAATTCAAATTTAACTAATAATAATCACACTTAATAACAGAAATCTGAATATTTAAGATTAAGATTTTCATTAAATGTAAATAAATGACGTCTAATTAAGCGCCCTTTATGTTTAAGAATGATTTCAATATGTAATTTTTTTACATAATTATTATTATTGTAAATCTGAGTATGTTGTCGCAAACTCTTATTTAAATCATGTTACCCTTCTTTTTTGTAAAGAGGAAATAGATTAATATGTAGAACATTAAAACGTTGTTCATCACATGGAGCACAAGAACTATGTTGCTTTGACTCTTAAAAACTGATATTGTACCCATGTGGAATCCTCCAAACTAAAATACATATACTTTCAAGATTAGACACCCAACATAGGTGTTAAGTAATCAAGTCAAGTAGAATCATCGTGAGGATTGATTTTTAGTATCGCATATCATAGATATCTCAATTTCGATGATCATTAGTCGAAGTAATTTAAGAGTTACGTTATAACATTAATTTTTATATCATTAATAAACACATAACCTCTAGGGATGCATTTATAGAAAATTATAAACAATCAACTAATAATTCAACAAATGCAAATTGTCATAATATTAATCATCATTAATATAAATACGAATGTGTATAAAATATATTGTGTCCTAATACAGATTGTCTACATATACTTTCAAGATTCGACACACAACATAGGTGTTAAGTAATCAAGTCAAGTAGAATCGTCGTGAGGATTGATCTTCTTCTTGTCATTCTTAACAACAGAAGAAACAACTTGGACACCTTTTTCAAATATCATCTTTGTCACTAGCTTCTTCTTTGCTAGAATTAAACTCTCACTTTTTGTTTTAGAACTCCCTGCACCATTCTCATTATTGTTTCCCATTCCTCCACGGCGGTTTGCTTCAGACATTTTTCTTTATTCAATTTATTCCTCCCTTTATACTCTTTAATTCTCTTTGTTTCTTTTGCTTCTAAGCTTTCTGTGTTATCTTCCAGCTGAAATCTGATGGTACATATAGAGATAATGTTTATGTTTAATTTAATAGGAAACTTCATCCTTTCTTCTATATTTTCTATATTTTGTGTGTGTGTGTTTGATGGGCCAGGTGCTTGTGCTGAAGCTAATATATTCCAGTAAAACCGTGTGATGACTACATTTGTCAATCTTATATATGTGTGAAAGAGGAGATCACATAGCTAATGACCCCCTCAAACCTAGCAATATAGCATATGAAATTCTCATAATTTAAAAGATATTTATTGTAAGGTAATTGTCATTTTTAAGAATGTTGTAAATTTCTTACCGATGTTGACCTAAATATCGATACTAAATATTATGACATTTAATCTAAATATAAATGAAATCTCTAGTTTCTTGTAGTGATGCATAGATCTTTATAGTGAACATTAGTTGATAAAAATGATAACAAAAATATTATCACATTAAGCTACACAAATAATATAAAAAATCTTTATACTGGCAATGCACAAATCTTATATCATTTCTATTTCATACCGATACAATAATACAACGAGAGTTCGAGTTGTTTCGCTACTTATCTGCGTTGGTAGTGAGAGAGGGAAGCCGTGGACCAATATAATTTTTTTATATTATCTAGTAACCTTTACCTGTTATGACAGTAACATATTTTATCTTTAAGATTACAAATAATATTTTTTGAAGAATTATTCATAAATACCTTTGAGACCACCTCATAGTGTAAAGAAGTTAAATTGTACATTGTTCTTGTTAAATATACATTCTATATACACAATATACATGTATATAGAATGTATATTGAATATACATAGTCACGGTCCAGCAACTGAAGCAGCCCATCTCGGTAGCCCATTAAGCAGTCCGTGTAGATTAGTATTTATGGTGTATTTTGTAGCAGAAAAATCAAAATACTCAAAACCTGGTTTCATTTTGATCCAAACATGCCAGCTCTTTTTTCTTTCTTAGTAGTCTGGGGCATATTTTCTCCCCATTTTTAGGGCTTTTATTGGTCCTCCAGAACGAACCCACCAGAAAAAGGCATCTTCGTGAGAAAGACCCATGCCTCCGCTTATGGCTTTCATACCACCCATACGTGCTCCCCTTCTCTCGCACGGGGAAAGCACCGATATTACAGCTTTACGGGGGATGAAAGATGATCTTGAAAAAAATGGCGACAAAAGTGAAGATTTTGTCTTGTAATCTTACCATAATTGTATAATTAATCTCCAAATAGAATAGAGTTTTAGATGTATACTAGGAAAAAGATTTTCCTTTATGTAACTTGTATATATACCCCTTTCATTAATAAGAATAATCAAGGGATTATTTCTTTCATGGTATCAAAAGTCTAGGTTCTTCTGCTTGCTTCCGCAAAATTCTCTCTTCTTCTTGATTTTCGTACAAATCCCTACAACCCTCTCACTCTCGGTTTCTTCATAACCCGAGACCCTCCCCCCCTAAAAAGTTTCTTGTCCAAATTTTGTTCTCTTCACTATGACTAACAAGAACACGTTTCATCCTGCCCTACCAGTTTCTAGCATCAAGAGTGTTCTCCCTATTGTTCTTGACCTAGAAAACTTTCAATATGGGACATGGGAAGAGTTGTTCAGGATTCATGTAATGGCACATCAAGTTATTCACTACATCATCCCTCCGGATCAAATATGGAGGATGAGCCCACCAAAGACGATGATGTGTCCACCAAAGAGGATGATCCAAAATTAGGCATAAGTGGATACTGAACCCTGGGATCATGCATAAGCAAAGACACCTGTTGTATGACATATGTAATATCTGGTCTCGTAAATGTAAGATATTGAAGATCCCTTACAAGAATATGATAATAAGTGGGATTCTTGTATTGGGGTCCAGCCGCAGTACCCAACTTGGGTTAGTATCAACTGGAGTGGAAGTGAACTTACAGGATGACATTCCAGCCCTCTCAATGATATCAGCTACATACTTCCTCTGTGATAAGAACAACCTACCTACATGACGAGTGACAACAATCCCCAAAAAGTAACTCAAGGGCCCCAAGTCTTTCGTAGAAAACTCTGAACTGAGCATTGTCATGATAGATTTTCGTAGCGCATCAGAAGAGGCAGTCAAGATAATATCATCCACATACAAGAGTATATAAGTCAAGAAAGAACCACGATGATAAATGAATATTGAATTATCAAACCTGCTGTGAGAGAACTCAATAGTCGAAACATAGTCGGCAAACCTCTTATACCACACCCGGGGGACTGCTTAAGTCCATATAAGAATTTTTTTCAACAAACAAACATTATGTGGATATTTAGGATCCCTAAACTCCAATGGCTGATGCATATAAACTATCTCCTTGAGATCATCATGTAAGAAAGCATGTTTCACATCTAACTGATGAATGGGCCATGTTTTCGAAAGAGCCAAGTTGAGCATTGTGCGAATGATAGCTGGCTTGATCACTGGGCTAAATGTCTCACCACAATCCACACATACATGTTGAGTCTTACCATCACCTACAAGACGAGCCTTATGCCTCGCAAAAGAACCATCAGAATTATTTTTATGAGCAAAAATCCACATAGACCGAATAATATTAACACCAGATGGACGGGGAACCAACTTCCACGTCTTATTATTAACAAGAGCATAATATTCATCGGTTATAGTAATTTTCCAATTTGGGTCATTTAAAGCAGACACAAGATTACGGGGTAAGGGTGATTTAAGAACATTAGAATCTAAATTAAAATATCTTTTGGTTTAAAAATACCCTGTTGACTACGAGTGACTGGTCTTTGACTCGAGGGAGAAGTGGATTGATTTTGGGAAATTTTGTGACCCGGAATAGGCCGGCCAGCAGGCAGTGGGCCTGCTGGCCCAACACTGAAACTGGACCTGAGAATTGGTGTTGAAACTGAAGTAGTAATTGGGTCAGGACTAGGTTGGATTGATGGCCCATCATCGACCTAAAATGTAAGATGACGATGTCGCATGGAGGCCAGCGGCAGCACTGGGCGGATTTTGGGTACGAGATAGGTCCGATAAATGGTGAATAATATACAGGGATATACCATCATCCCAAAGATTATACGAATTAGGTGCGGGTTTACTAACCTTAGCAAATGGAAATTGGGATTCATAAAAAATTACATGGCGACTAATGATGATTTTATTAGATGATAAATCAAAACATTGTAACCACGATGATTAGATGGATACCCAAAAACACACAAGGGGTAGAACGGGCCTGGAGTTTGTTAATTGTGGTAGACGAAAACAACGGATAGCATAAGCACCCAAAGACCCTAAGATGTGAATACGAAAGAGTCTTATTATATAAAATTTAGAAGGCGGACGAATATATCAAACCTTTGGAAGGGAGAATGTTAAGAATATATGTAGCCATTTGTAAAGCATGATGCTAAAAAGTGGGGGGAACGAAAGCATGAATCAATGCATTTCGAACAATGTTGTTAATGGTACAAATCTTTCATTCGGCTTTTCCATTTTGTAAAGACGTACGAGGACAAAAAAAACAAAAATTGATCCCATTATTAGCACAAAATTCCCGAAACACCTCATTATCATATTCTTTTCCATTATCGCATTGAATATTTTTAATTTTTCGTTCGAATTGGGTTTTGAATGCTCTAAGTTTTAAGATGGAGAAAACTTGAGAGTTTTTCGCTATTGGAAAAATCCATAAAAACTTAGAATAATAATCTAAAAATAAAACACAATACCGATGACCCACAGAACTGAGAACAGGAGATGTCCATAAATCGCTATGAAAATGTCAAATGACATTGAAGTATGAGAATTAGAGTCTACAAATGACAATTTAACAATTTTTCTTAAAGAACAAGACTGAGTACAATTCGGAGTACTACGCGTACCCTTACATGAAAGAAAATTATTTTTAGCTAAGGAAGATAAAATTGACGACTCCGGATGACCTAGACGAGCGTGTCATTTGGAAGGAGCAAGGGCTGCAAAAGTTGATAATAAGGCTTGACTCGAGAGACCTAAATGTGGCGTGATAGGATAAAGATCTCCCCTACTATCACACCTCATGAGAGAAACATTTCCCGGCACGAAAACCGAGGAAGAAAGCTCGAAAACCGGACTGTTTGGACGGAAATTGGGCACAAACTGTGGTATGGTCTCGGTAATAGTGCACGACAATTTGGAATTTTGGGAGAGAAAATTTAACCTAGACTCTTGATACTATGAAAGAAATAATCCCTCTATTATTTTCATTAATGAAAGGGGTATATATACAAGTTACATATTAGGAAAATCCTTTTCCTATTCTACTTTTAAAACCCTATTTTATTTGGAAACTGACTATACAATTAAAGTAAATATACAAAACTAATTAAAGTACAAGACTAATACACAATATATACCAAATATACAAGGAAACCCGAGATGGGCTACTGCCCAAACCCGAGATGGGCCTTCTGCCCATAACCCGTGAATCTTTCCAATATACATAAGTATACACTGTATATCGTGTGTATACTTATGTATATTTAACAGAGAAGATAACCTAGATTTTCTTGTTACTCCGTTCTTCTTCTTTGTTATTTCTCCTCTCCTCTGAATTAATTACAGTCTCTACTTTTTGTGTGTGTGCATGGCTAAATCACCATAGGCTAAATGGTCAATGTAAATAATTTTTTACAATATCACTACAATAGGGAAAGAGGAATCATTTTACTGATAGTTTATTTAACTTAAACTCTCTGACAATATCACTACAATAGGCTGGTTTAAATGTGCTGCTTTTTTATATTCCAATAAATGGCTATGCATATTACTGATTTCTTCACGAAGAATCAATTTATTTGTATGCACTATAAGTATACGATGAAGAGAACAAAGATGACATTAACAAATGAAAACGAAGGCTCGTGTTACAAAATTACAACATCCTTTTTTTTTTGTTGACGAAGGAACCCACAGCCGCTACTCTTTCGAGTGCGCACAGGGTAAACCCCGGACTGACGCAGTAGCCTGCAAACCACGTCAGCCATGTAAACCACACTTGGCAAGCCATGTGTGACAGGCTCAACCAAGAAGGTTTATGCAGGGGATCGAACTCGTGACCTTGCGGTCCCGCGCTCTACTGCTACACCAACTTGGCTACCCTTGCGGGTAAATTACAACATCCTTGAAGGATATATAATTAGCTAGCCCTCATACAAATACAAAATACTACACCATACTTTATTAATGAGTTTAACTTATATACATCAACAGAGTAAATAATTAGTTACATAATGTAAAAATTCTTTACAATAATGTTAATGTATATAAATTAAACTCCTCCCGAATACATTTGAATCAAATAAATACGTATATTAATTAACCGGAGGGGTTAATCTTTTTCTTATCATTCTTAAAGGTGGAGGTGGTAGCTTTCACTATCTTTTCTCTGATGTTGTATCACTAGGGTGCCCGGGGTAAGGCACCAGTCACGGGCCCGAGGTCGGTTCGTGACATATACATTCTATATACACAATATACATGTATATAGAATGTATATTGAATATACATAGTCACGGTCCAGCAACTGAAGCAGCCCATCTCGGTAGCCCATTAAGCAGTCCGTGTAGATTAGTATTTATGGTGTATTTTGTAGCAGAAAAATCAAAATACTCAAAACCTGGTTTCATTTCGATCCAAACATGCCAGCTATTTTTTCTTTCTTAGTAGTCTGGGGCATATTTTCTCCCCATTTTTAGGGCTTTTATTGGTCCTCCAGAACGAACCCACCAAAAAAAGGCATCTTCGTGAGAAAGACCCATGCCTCCGCTTATGGCTTTCATACCACCCATACGTGCTCCCCTTCTCTCGCACGGGGAAAGCACCGATATTACAGCTTTACGGGGGATGAAAGATGATCTTGAAAAAAATGGCGACAAAAGTGAAGATTTTGTCTTGTAATCTTACCATAATTGTATAATTAATCTACAAATAGAATAGAGTTTTAGATGTATAATAGGAAAAAGATTTTCCTTCATGTAACTTGTATATATACCCCTTTCATTAATAAGAATAATCAAGGGATTATTTCTTTCATGGTATCAAAAGTCTAGGTTCTTCTGCTTGCTTCCGCAAAATTCTCTCTTCTTCTTGATTTTCGTACAAATCCCTACAACCCTCTCACTCTCGGTTTCTTCATAACCCGAGACCCTCCCCCCTTAAAACGTTTCTAGTCCAAATTTTGTTCTCTTCACTATGACTAACAAGAACACGTTTCATCCTGCCCTACCAGTTTCTAGCATCAAGAGTGTTCTCCCTATTGTTCTTGACCTAGAAAACTTTCAATATGGGACATGGGAAGAGTTGTTCAAGATTCATGCAATGGCACATCAAGTTCTTCACTACATCATCCCTCCGGATCCAATATGGAGGATGAGCCCACCAAAGACGACGATGTGCCCACCAAAGAGTACGATCCAAAATTAGGCATAAGTGGATATCAACCACGATCATGCATAAGCAAAGACACTGTGTATGACATATGTAATATCTGGTCTCAGAATGTAAGATATCAAGAACCCTTACAAGAATATGATAATAAGTGGGATTCTCGTATTGGGGTCCAGCCGCAGCACCCAACTTGGGTTAGTATCAACTGGAGTGGAAGTGAACTTACAGGATGACATTCCAGCCCTCTCAATGATATCAGCTACATACTTCCTCTGTGATGAGAACAACCTACCTACATGACGAGTGACAACAATCCCCAAAAAGTAACTCAAGGCCCCCAAGTCTTTCATAGCAAACTCTGAACTGAGCATTGTCATGATAGATTTTCGTAGCGCATCAGAAGAGGCAGTCAAGATAATATCATCCACATACAAGAGTATATAATCCAAGAAAGAACCACGATGATATATGAATATTGAATTATCAAACCTACTATGAGAGAACTCAATAGTCGAAACGTAGTCGGCAAACCTCTTATACAACACCTGGGGGACTGCTTAAGTCCATATAAGGATGTTTTTCAACAAACAAACATGATGTGGATATTTAGGATCCCTAAACTCCAACGGCTGATGCATATAAACTGTCTCCTTGAGATCACCATGTAAGAAAACATTTTTCACATCTAACTGATGAATGGGCCATGTTTTCGAAAGAGTCAAGTTGAGCATTGTGCGAATGGTAGCTGGCTTGACCACTGGGCTAAATGTCTCACCACAATCCACACATACATGTTGAGTCTTACCATCACCTACAAGACGAGCCTTATGCCTCACAAAAGAACCGTCAGAATTATCTTTATGAGCAAAAATCTATATAGACCGAAAAATATTAACACCAGATGAACGAGACACCAACTCACGTCTTATTATCAATAAGAACATTATATTCACCGGTCATAGTAATTTTTCAATTCGGGTCATTTAACGCAGACACAGGGTTACGGGATACAGGATATTTAAGCACATTAGAATTAAAATTAAAATGTCTTTTTAGTTTAAAAATACCCTATTGACTACGAGTGACTGGTCTTTGACTCGAGGGAGAAGTGGATTGATTTTGGGAAATTTTGTGACTGGATAGGCCGGCCACAGTGGCTCCGCCCAACATCAAATCGACTCGAATTGGTGTTGAAACCAGCGAGTAATCGGGTCGACTAGGTTGGATTGATGGCCCACCATCGGACACAAAATGTAAGATGACGATGCCATCGAGGGCCACGGCAGCGATGGGCGGATTTTGGGTACGAGATAGGTCCGATAAATGGTGAATAATATACAGGGATATACCATCATCCCAAAAATTATACGAATTAGGTGCGGGTTTACTAACCTTAGTAAATGAAAATTGAGATTCATAAAAAATTACATGGCGACTAATGATGATTTTATTAGATGATAAATCA
The DNA here is from genome assembly GCA_029844215.1 of Przewalskia tangutica. NCBI lineage: Eukaryota > Viridiplantae > Streptophyta > Magnoliopsida > Solanales > Solanaceae > Przewalskia > Przewalskia tangutica. Next base: position 19,819,823 of record CM056719.1, read on the forward strand.
AAACATACGATGATTAGATGGATAATCTAAAAACACACAAGGGGTAGAACGGGCCTGAAGTTTGTTAATTGTGGTAGACGGAAACAACGGATAGCATAAGCACCCAAAGACCCTAAGATGTGAATACGAATGAGTCTTATTATATAAAATTTGGAGAGCGGACGAATATATCAAACCTTTGGAAGGAAGAATGTTAAGAATATATGTAGCCATTTGTAAAGCATGATGCTAAAAAGTGGGGGGAACGAAAGCATGAATCAATGCATTTCGTACAATGTTGTTAATGGTACAAATCTTTCGTTCGGCTTTTCCATTTTGTAAAGACGTATGAGGACAACAAAAATGAAAATTGATCCCATTATTAGCACAAAATTTCCGAAACACCTCATTATCATATTCTTTTCCATTATCGCATTAAATATTTTTAATTTTCCGTTCGAATTGGGTTTTGAATGCTCTAAATTTTAAGATGGAGACAACTTGAGAGTTTTTCGCTATTGGAAAAATACATAAAACTTAGAATAATAATCTAAAAATAGAACACAATACCGATGACCCACAGAACTGAAAACAGGAGATGTCCATAAATCGCTATGAATAATGTCAAATGACATTGAAGTATGAGAATTAGAGTCTACAAATGACAATTTAACAATTTTTCTTAAAGAACAATACTGAGTACAATTCGGAGTACTACGCGTACCATTTGGAAGGAGCAAGGGCTGCAAAAGTTGATAATAAGGCTTGACTCGAGAGACCGAAATGTGGCGTGATAGGATAAAGATCTCTCCTATTATCGCACCTCACGAGAGAAAAATTCCGCACGAAACCGAGGGAAGCTCTGAACCGGATTGTTTGACGGAAATCGGGCAAACTGTGGTATGGTCTCGGTAATAGTGCACGACAATTTGGAGTTTGGGTGAGAAAAATTTAACCTAGACTCTTGATACTATGAAAGAAATAATCCCTCGATTATTTTCATTAATGAAAGGGGTATATATACAAGTTACATATTAGGAAAATCCTTTTTCTATTCTACTTTTAAAACCCTGTTTTATTTGGAAACTGACTATACAATTAAAGTAAATATACAAAATTAATTAAGGTACAAGACTAATACACAATATATACCAAATATACAAGGAAACCCGAGATGGGCTACTGCCCAAACCCGAGATGGGCCTTCTGCCCATAACCCGTGAATCTTTCCAATATACATAAGTATACACTTGTATATCGTGTGTATACTTATGTATATTTAACAGAGAAGATAAACCTAGATTTTCTTGTTACTCCGTTCTTCTTCTTTGTTATTTCTCCTCTCCTCTGAATTAATTAGTCTCTACTTTTTGTGTGTGTGCATGGCTAAATCACCATAGGCTAAATGGTATATGTAAATAATTTTTTACAATATCACTACAATAGGGAAAGAGGAATCGTTGGTGTAAAAATTTGTTACTGATAGTTTATTTAACTTAAACTCTCTGACTTATAAGTGAATACGCATACCGTAGGAAATAAGTAATTACCAAATTGGTCTCTGTTCTTTGCAAGTTGTACTAAATTACTCATCAACTTCAATTCGTTTTGACCAATTTCGTTAGTATTTGATACAATTACATCTTATAATAAGACTGGTTTAAATGTGCTGCTTTTTTATATTCCAATAAATGGCTATGCATATTACTGATTGTTTCACGAAGAATCAATTTGTTTGTATGCACTATAAGTATACAATGAAGAGAACAAAGATGACATTAACAAATGAAAACGAAGGCTCGTGTTACAAAATTACAACATCCTTGAAGGATATATAATTAGCTAGCCCTCATACAAATACCAAATACTACACCATACTTTATTAATGAGCTTAACTTATATACATCAACAGAGTAAAGAATTAGTTACATAATGTAAAAATTCTTTACAATACTGTTAATGTATATAAATTAAACTCCTCCCGAATACATTTGAATCAAATAAATACGTATATTAATTAACCGGAGGGGTTAATCTTTTTCTTATCATTCTTAAAGGTGGAGGTGGTAGCTTTCACTATCTTTTCAACAGCCATTGCCTTCACAGATTTCTTGTCTTTCTTTGGAAACATACTTCCATTTTTTGATGTGCCTTCACTATATCCTTTTCCCTTTCCGTTATTCTCCATCTCTTAAAATTTTATATGTTATGTATGTGAGGAAGTGTAGTGTATTGCTTTGTTGCTTTGAGGAGTTCATATGTTGAGGTATTTATAGTAGTTTTGAGGCTTTTTTATTGGTCATGAAAGTTTACGTGTAACTCGTTGAATTTACGAGTAATTAATTAACTCATGTAAGATTGAAAGAAGATTATTGTTTATTTCTTGCATGGAATATGTGTTTGTGTGAGTTTTTGGTTTCGGATTGTTCATTTTAATGTGAAGTCATGTGTATTATTAAAAACTGTTTGTGTGGATGAGCAAGGAAACTACGAATGTAATTTTCAAGCTAAATAACTGAAAATTAATTTTTATATAGTTTATTATGGCATGGTGTGTGTGTAATTGCAGGGGGAATGGATTTCAATTTGTGGGGTTGCGTTGTTAATGAAACAGAATATTTGACCAATACCAAGGTTTTGGAAGTGAAATTTGCATTGTACTTGAGCTTTATTAAATTTCCAACTTATTTGAATGTTTAGTCCTTTCATGGAATACAGGTTGGCTGCAATTTGAATGGCTGATTTGCTATCACAGTATAAAAGAACTGGTGTTTCCAAATGTATATCTAATTCAGCAAACAAGCCAGAAATCCAAACCACTTCTGCAACAAGAGAAGCTAGGCTTCTATACTCCGCCTCTACATAACTCCTAGAGACAGTGGGCTATTTCTTAGATTTCCAGGATATTAAGGAGGGGCTAAAAAAATACCAAATATCATGTGATAAACTCTCTGGTGTTTACACATGATGCCCGATCTGCATCACATCCAGTCAAACAATTGGACCCACCAGAAGGCATAAAAATACTCAAGCTAGAGGCATGCTTGATATACAATACCACTCTATATGTTGGTTCCATATGAGACTCTTTAGGAGCTTGCATGAACTGGTTGAGACTCTGGACAGCAAAGCTAATATCTGGTCTACTATTTGTCAAAATACAGTAATCGCCCAATCAACCTCTGATAACTTGCAGGGTCCCCTAGTAAAGGATTATTCCTCACTGTATTTGAATCACTTCCTAATGCCTTATTATTTACCTGCTCATCATACACAATGGTGGTTAGTTTGTTATTCAATTTCATTGGTGCTCCAACAGGTTTGGCATCTGTCATTCCCATATATACTATTAACTCTAGAGCATATTTTCTTTGATGCATAACAATCAAGTCTTGTTTCTAGCAAACTCAAATCCCAAAAAATACCTCAATTCTCCCAAGTCCTTGATTTTGAAATGCTGCTGTAAAATGAGTTTAGTGTCTTGTATCAGACCATCATCATTTCCTGTGATTAACATATCATCTACATAGATAAGAACGGTCACCATTACATTATTAACCTTTTTGGTTAGGAGATAATAATCCAAATTGCTTTGTGTGAAACCATAAGAGACCAGGGAAGTGGTCAACTTAATATTCCATTGTCTCGAAGCTTGCTTAAACCCATACAATGATTTTAATAGCCTGCATACATTTCCTTCTCCATGTGAGAACCCATGAGGCAAAATCATGTACACTTCTTCATTAAGGTCACCTTGCAAAAAGCCATTGAACACATCCATCTGATGTATAGCCCATCATTTTGCTGCAGCAACAGAGATTACTGATCTGGCTGTCACCATTTTCACCACAGGTGAGAATGTGTCTTGATAATCAATCCCTTCTTTTTTGTTATATCCCTTTGCTACTAATCTTGTCTTAAACCTCTCTATTTCACCAGTTGCTTTATACTTGATCTTGTACACCCATTTACACCCTATTGCCTTTTTGTGTGTGGGTAGATCAACTATTTCCCACGTGTGATTTTCCTCAAGAGTTTTGATCTCAACTTGCATAGCTTCTATCCATCTCTAATATTTTTTGCTGCTTCAAGATATGTTTGTGGTTCAGATTATTCTGCAAGTCTAGATATGAATCCCTGATAAGCCATTGAAAGTCCAGCATAGTTGATAGTGTCAGATAATGGATACAGACAAGTTTGACTACTTTCTGAGTCTATGAATTCCTTCATCCACAAATGAGGCTTTCTGATTCTGATAGATCTTCTTATTCTTATTGGTGACATATGTCTTTCTTTTTCTGCTACATCCTCATAAACCTCCTCAATATCTGTTTCTTGAACAATGCTCCCTATATTTTTCATCACAGTTTCTTCAGGAGAAGCTTGTGATGCATCATTAGTTACTACTTCTGTATTGTCTAGAATAACTAATGCACTATGGCTCATGTGATCAGCCATGCTTCCATCCTCAACCCCACCAATATACATTTCATTAATGAAGGGAACCTGTGATTCCATGTTGTTTATTTTGTGTTGTTTGAAAGGAAATATGTCCTCATAAAAACATACATCCCTGCTTACAAATATAGTATTGTTATCCAAATCTAATATCTTATATCCCTTTTGCCTGGCGGCATACCCCAACATAACTTATTGAATTGCTCTAGCATCAAATGTATCATTTTTAACAAATTTGTGGCATAATAAAGACATCCAACCACCCTCATGTAAGATAAATCAGGTGGTTTGTTATATAATTTTTCATAAGGTGAGACATTACCTATCACTACAGAAGGTACTATATTGATAACATATACAACTTCTTATACACAGTCTCCCCAAAACTTTGTTGGTAAGTTGCTTTGAAACTTAATGGCTCTGGCAGTTTCTAAAATATGTATGTGTTTCCTCTCCACTATCCCATTTTGTTGTGGAATATATGGACATGAGATTTGATGTATTATTCCAAGTTGCACAAACAAACCATTACAAGAGCTATTATCAAATTTTGTCCCATTATCTGATCTAACACTCTTAACCTCCATTTTAAACTGTGTTCTAATCATTATAAAAAGAGTTCTAAGGGCGGTAGACACATCTGATTTTAGATTTAATAAGAAAATCCAAGTCCATCTTGTGTAATAATCAACAACAATGAGAAAATACTCCATACCAGCATATGTGGGGGTTTTGTATGATCCACATACATCAAGATGTAAAACTGAAAAACTACCTCAGTTTTGCTACTACTATTAGGAAAATGTGTCCTAGTTTGTCTAGCCATAGGACAAATTTCACAATGTTGAATTGAAAAATTAGACTTATCTCCAAAGTCTTTTATTTTCCTCAAGACACTCATTGACACATATCTCATTCTTCTACGCCATAGTCCAACCTTCAACTCAATTGTTGTAAATGTTGTTGTGACACATGTTTGTGCATGTATGTTTCCTATAGATTGTAACATGTAAAGTCCATCAACCTCCTTACCAATCTCCTTCACCTTCCCAGTAAAGAGATCTTGTAGAACAAAGAAATCAGAAAAGAATCTTGCAGAATAATTCAAATCCCTTGTTAGCTTTGAAATAGAAAGAAGATTGAATTTGAAACTTGGGTACATAACACATGTTTTATGATATCACCTCCTGATAGCCTGCGATGTCCTGTCTGGGTTATTGCAGCTGTGTCTCCAGTAGGTAATTGAACATGTCCTGCATCCTCTAGCAAATCCACTTTTTCAACCATGTGTTTATTAGTAACCATATGGTTAGTTGCACCAGAATCCACTATCCAAGCAAAATTCTCCTTTTTCTTGTTATTAAACATAGACTTACCTGCCATGTGTGTTTTAGGAATTGTTGTATGCTACATATCAAAGGCTGACACATCCTGTCTGATTACTTCAAGAACATTTAGACATTTCTCTGGAGTACAAGATCTCAGTAGGTGACTCAGCTGATCATGTTTCCCCTGAGGTTGCTGCTGCTTGTGATTTCCACCTTTTCCATCACCTGTTGTCACCATATTTGCATTCTTCTTCCTTTTAAAGTTATCAGGATAGTCTATGATCCTATAACATGTATCTCTAACATGCCCTTTATTTATACAGTATTCACAGTACATCAGTTTATAACAATTATCCATGGTATGACCTTTCATTTTGCAGTAATCACAAAATACATTTGAGACATATGATTTCTTCTGCCTATTTTGGGAGAATCTGCTAGTTAACAAGTTATGACTCTTTGCTTGATTATATCCATAATTAAACCCCATTAGAAACTCCAATAATCTATAATTTGCTAAGTGATTTATGTACTCTCTAGGACTAGCATAATCACATGTAGGTGTGGGAATAATCGAGTCAATCTCATCCCATAGATCCTTCAATCTTGAATAATAAATAGACATAAGTGACACACCTTGATTTAACATTGCTAGATCCTTTCTAAGCTGATATACTCTTGATAAGTTTATTTTGTCAAAATTGTCATTCAAATCCTTCCACACATCATATGCAGTAGCTCTATACAAGATGCCACTTAGCAAGTTTTTGTTAACATTTCTCATAATCCAAGAAATTATCATTGCATTACATCGATCCCATTGCTTCACATGGTTGGGACCATATATGTCTCTTTTCACAGATTCGTCAATAAAACCAATCTTATTTTTTGTTAACAAGTTTAATTTCATGACTCGACTCCATAATGTGTAATTTTGCATCCCTACCTATTGAATTTCAACTTGAATAGCATTAGGTGTATCTGAATCACTTAAAAACAATGGATGATTGTGGTCAACAATGTTCAAATTTGAATTTGAACTCTCATTACCAACAATCGAACCAGTTTGTGAAGTAACTTTAGGGGACCGAGAATCAGTCTTTTGATCTCACAGTTTCTCAATTTGCATGCAATTGCAACTTAAAAATAATAGCAAAGTAAAATTGAATCTCCACAGTTCATAATTAACCAGAAAACCTGCTCACTGCCATCAACAATCGATTCTGACCTTCACTTCGAGTAGCTCAGACATTTGACTGCAACATTGCAGAATGTGTCATCAATCTGTTACTCAAAGCTCTGATACCATGTTAATTTGTTCACCTTGTGAACTGTGTCATGTCAATACCATATGCATCAGTCACACGCAATGCTAGAACACTTGAACTAATGAATAAGTGAAGAAGAAAGAAGAGTTTTGTGGAAACTTTTCTATATTTTCTAATGATTCTACAATGATTGAGAGGTTCCCTATTTATAGCCATTTAGCTAAACAGAATCGAAAACAGAAAGGCAAATCTTATACTAACCAAATCTGAAATGGTCTAACTAACTTAACAGATTCTCAACAACCTAACAAACTCTTAACAGAATCTTAACAACCTAACAAACTCGTAACAGACTGGTTGCACCACTCTCCTATGTGCTGCTGCATGCTGAAGATGCTGTAGTCTGCATTTGATGAACTGATGTTTGTGTTGTACTACTGTGATAGTTGATAAAACAGTGGGAATAGGCTTGGTTGTGGGCTTAGACATGGGCTGCTCTATGAGCTCAAATATGGGTTGTTGCATGGGTTGCTGCTCCTCAACACATCAACTTTAGGATACAAGTATCAACATTAGAAAAAGAGATAACTATGGACTTCATCGCCAATCTATCATTAAATAAACCGTCGTTAACAAAATCTTTTATAATATGTCGCTTTATAGGATTAGTGACGAACTTTGTTGTTTAGCTGTAGAATTTCCCGTGGTTAATTCTTATTACACTAATTTATAGTGCACAAATTATCCTAACACAAGACCAATTATCTCTCGCCTTCATTTATTTTGCATCTCAAGTTTTTTTTACATCAAGAATTTCTTGTAGTTTCTTCAGATAATGCGTGTTAGAGCAAATATACTATCTAATTACGCTTGTGTTGGTATATATTGGAGCTGGCGAACTCTGAGATGTCATCTTATCAGACCATTTCTTAATATTTTGTTTGTCTAGCTCTCTAGATTACTCTATAAATACCCCCACATAATTGTTGTTGTTATTTAAAATTTTACAGTTTTAAGTTATATAAATCGTCAATATAAATAATTTTTCACATTATCACTACAATAGGGAAAGAGGAATCGTTGGTGTAAAAAATTGTTACTGATAGTTTGTTTAACTTAAACTCTCTGAATTATAAGTGAATACGCAAAATACCGAAGAACATAAGTAATTATAAAATTGGTCTCTGATCTTTGCAAGTTGTACTAAATTACTCATCAACTTCAATTCTATTTGATCAATATCATTACATCATATAATAAGACTCGTTTAAATGTGCCTCATTTTTTTATATTCCAATAAATGGCTATGCATATTACTGAATTTTGCACGAAGAATCAATTTGTTTGTATGCACCATCAGTATAAGATGAAGAGAACAAATATGACATTAACAAACGAAAACGAAGTTGGCTCGCGTTACAAAATTATAACATCCTTGAAGGATATATAATTAGCTAGCAAACAACCCTACAAATACAAAATACTACACGATAGTTTATTAATGAGCTTAACTTATATACATCAATATAGTAAAGAATCAATTACCTAATGTAAACATTATTTACAATACTATCAATGTATATAAGTTAAACTCCTCCCGAGTACATTTGAATCAAATAAATACGTATATTAATTAACCAGAGGGTTAATCTATTTCTTCTCATTCTTAAAGGTGGAGGTTGTAGCTTTCACTATCTTTTCAACAGTCATTGCCTTCATAGCTTGTCTTTCTTTGGAAACACACTTCCATTTTTTTATGTGCCTTCACTATATCCTTTTCCCTTTTCGTTATTCTCCATCTCTTAGAATTTTATATGATATGTATGTGAGGAAGTGTAGTGTATTTCTTTGTTGCTTTGAGTTCATATGTTGAGGTATTTATATTCCGTTTGTGATAATGGCAAATATAACACTTACGGAAATCGTCATCTTAGGGGTTAGATGTCGATTTTTACCCGTCACCGTAGGATATTTGAGTAGTAGTGCTAGTTTCTTGTAGTGATACATAGATCTTTATAATGAACATTAGTTGAAATTTGTTGATAAAAATGATAACAAAAATATTATCACACATTAAGCTGCACAAATAATATAAAAAATCTTTATACTGGCAATACACAAATCTTATATCATTTCTATTTCATACATATATAATAATACAACGAGAGTTGGAGGTGTTTCACTACTTCTGTGCGTTGGTAGTGAGAGAGGGAAGCCGTGGACCAATATTATTTTTTATAATATCTGGTCACCTTTACCTGCTATGACAGTAACATGTTTTATCTTTAAGATTACAAATAATATTTTTTGAAGAATTATTCATAAATACCTTTGAGATCACCTCATAGTGTAAAAAGTTAAATCAGAGTGTCTTTAACTCGCCGAGTTGGAGGCACTACTACATTTTTGGCCTAATGTGACGCCTCAAAATCGTCGCATTAGGGCCTTCTGGCCGTCGTATTAGACCTAATGCAACGGCCAGGGGACGTTGCATCACTGCCGTTGCATTAGGTCTTACGCGACGGCCAGAAGGCCCTAATGCGACGGCTATTATAGCCGTTGCATTAGATATGCAGCTAATGCGACAACTGCATTTAGCCGTCGCATTAGCTGCATATCTAATACAACGGCTTCTACCCCCTAATGTGACGGCCAGACACAGCCGTCGCATTAGATATGGGATTGTTTTGAGGTTAATTTAACCACCTAATGCGACGGCCAGATACAACCGTCACATTAGATGTGCACCTGTTTGATTGCTACATTGTTCAGAAATTATAAAATATACAATATACAAAAGGATTAGCTCACAATATTGCAAAATAAATAATAAAAAGAGAAAAATAATAATTAAAAAGGATTGTATTACTAATTGTTCACAAATGTACAATATTACAATATTATACCCCATAGGACATATTACAAAATAATTATTCACAAATGTATCTACATAAGCCTCCACCCACACGTCCATTTGTTGGATTGCTAGATTTCTTCTCCATTTAGCTCACCAGATTCCTACAAGTTAACATAAAGAATAGTTATAAGTAAAAAAATGGTAGACTAGCCAAAACATCATAAATAATAACTTCAATGTAGTTTACTCATATAAAAACATATAATTTCACAGTATAATAATATATAAAATTTCAAGCTCCAGAATATTATTATGTGTTGGAAAGAAGGGAAACACAAAAATTACCTGATTAGCTGTCCCGGGAGACTGCTCATTTGGTTCACTGACATGCGGTGCACTTGACAAATCATTTGGAATTGATGGACTCACAAAAGAAGGAATCACAAGATTTATTCCAGGATTAACTTCTTGAAGTTGTGATATAATCATTGATGCAACGGTCGGTGCAAGCTATTGCACGAACTCAGCTTTCATACTCTGCAAGAATTCCTCCACAATTATGAAACCTGATTTTTTCTCTTTTTTCTTCAAATCAGTCTTTGTCACAACTTTTCCGACAAGTCGTAAGTGATCTTTGCTTTTGGGACCTTGAAGCACTTCAGCGTAAAGAACTAGATCCTTAGAGTTGCTACCTTCTCTGTGTTTGGTGGACTCCATAGCATCTATCTTTGCCTATTTATAGAATGTTAAGTCATTGTATTACTAAATTATCAATAGTACGCAAATATATGATAATATAATTTGTTAACTCACAATATTATGTTCAGTTTTCTCGTTGATGGTATGGTATGTTCTCATTGGAACTCTTTTCATTGATTATTTGTAGACCTTTGCTTGAGAAGGTTCTTCCTTATCGGATCCTTTTGTTGTTGTAAAAAACAAAATGAAATTTAGCACACAAATCACACAAATACCTAAGCCTAAAATTTTTACAAATTAAATTAGTGAGAACTAATGGAAGCAAAGAGATAATTCAATTATTGAAAAAAAAAAGTGTATACCAATTCATGACGTAACATTGCAAACGACTTACGACCCATCGTGTGCATATCATCCATCAATAGACGATTGTCTCTATTTCTCTTACATTATGCCTATGAGATAAAAATAATAAGTTAGAATAATATTACCTTATTATTACACGAAAACTTAAGCAAATTTAATTGAATACCTCAATCTTTTCACAATGCCAATAATTTAAGAGGTCCTGAAACTGAGGTACTGAAATAGTATCAGGTTTGTGAAACCATCTTAAATCATCATTATCATATTTATAGAAGTGATTCTTCTTAATTCTGCAATTATAACTTCGTCAACTTGCATTAATTGTCTCCATTACATATTTCCTCCCGTCTTCAGCAACCATATACTTTTCATATATCAATCATTAAAGTGACACATTAGTAATAGATAAAGGTCTAGAACCAAGAATATACTCGTAATATTCAAAGAACAATATTGCAACATACCAAAACATAATTCCATATTTTGTCATGTGTGGGAAGACCTGGAAAACAAGTATAATTCAGTGGCGCAAGCTCGGAATCCTTCCCCAAAGTTCCCCAGAAAAATTTGAATTCATCAACTATTTTCTTCGTAGGTCCAACTAGCTGGCCTAATGAGTTCAAAATAATAATTTGACGCTCCTATTTTGTACGCGCATGAACCTCTATAAGCTTTGTTGGCCCTCGATGCTTCTTCTTATTGGCAACTATTTTAGATTCAACTGTTAATTCATGTATTAATTTAGTATGATAATAAGCTAAATGATTAATAAATAGTAATTTGTACCTTCATTTTCGTCTTCAGTCGCTGATTCCAAATCTGCATGGTCATGTCCCGCATCATTGGTATTATCATTTAGTTAGACATCATCATTATCATCTCTTTCATTATTTTGTCTTTCTGCTGATGCATTAGTATGAGTGACAATCGCATTCCTTGTTGCAACAATTTCTATGTTTTATACTTGTTTTTTCTGCAATTCAAGATATGCTGACATAGAACTTGGAAAATAAAATGACCTCTTTTTCTGTTGCTTTTGCGGTACAAGACTACGATACTCTATCTCAGAATTAGGATGGTCAAAACATTGTTGATTCTTCTCAACTTGATGATGCTTCTGTTTTGGATTATTATGTTTTACAAAATCCTCCATTGTTTGTGGCCGAGCTAAAACCTGTAATGGACGAAATTATAGTATGTTTTACAGACATTCCATCAGCCTTAAAATTTAGTATCGTAAGCTGAAGATGTCGATGAGGTAGCAGTTGTCGAGGCGATTGTTGCTTGCCGGAAGCGGCAGCCACCACCACCAAAGAATACCATCACCAGAACCAACAACAGCGGAGTAATAGCGCATACAAGCAGAGGAGCAACAACATCAGTAGCCACAGCAGCTATGTCTCGAACAACAGAGACAATACCATCTGCAGCAGCCTCAGTTGCACTTAAAACAGCAGCAACAAAAACAGCCTCAGTTGCAGAATTTCTAGCAAGAGCAAAGATCGCAATGGCCCATCGCGTGGCCGATGTCTGCTGCTTCTTGCCATTGGTCGCTGGTTGGCGGGTCGCCGGTCGCCGAGCACCAGTACCAACATCAGCAACTGCAGCAGGTTCAAAAGTTCAAACGTTTACCTTTCTTTTTGCACCCATATTGCTAGTGGGTTCCTCCTCGTTACCGCCTCCATCATATGTAGATGTGGCCTCATCATCTCTTTCTTCCAACTGGTCATTGTGTTGTCCACCGCTACTTGGACGATCCAAACCAAGAATCTTTTTACATAGTATTTAATTAGCCAAATATCCAGCACCTTGAGCATTCATTATTTCTGCATTCATTTTCAAATTATCAATTCGTTGTCGCTCATACTCTGGAATCTGACTTTGCGGAGCAAAAAATTTGGACTTATTAGCTTTCATCTACGTATATCTACAAATATAAAAACAAGGACATAAGTCAAAATGTGATACAAAATTAACTAGAAAGTAAAAATAAGTTCAAACACTAGTAAATAATTAGATATTTTAATACCATCAGAAATTTCCCTATGAGGGATTTCAACAGCATATTGCCAACCCTTTTTGTTTAAATTTACAACAAAAAAACTTGATGTGCCTGAGATGCCAAGATAAATGGTGCTTCTACATAAATTGTCTTATTCATCTTAACCATGATAAACTCATCATCATCTTTTTCTGAGTGAAACTACAAACATTTGAACAAGACAACACTAAAATGCCTATGATAAGATATCTCAATAATTTCTTGTATTGACCATAATAATTGACATCTCCCAGTATATGATTTTGATCTTTGAAACTCGCAAAGCTATGTGTTACGGCTGTGAGAGTGACTCCATTGTTTGAGTTACGCATTTCGCGTCACGCTTCATGGTATGAAACTTATATCCGTTAACAGAGTATCATGTGTACTTTTTAACAACATAAGAAGGTCATTTCGATAGCCATAAGATATGATTCGGAATAATGTGTTGACCTTCTTGAAATTTCACTTCAATTTTCTCCCTAAACCAATCAATAAAATCCTTATTGTGATCTTGTGCACTATCCTATTTTCTTTTCCGTTTGATGCTTACACACGTTTTGTGTTCACTGTGATAAAAAATAAAAAAACAAATATCTTAATAACACAATACAATTGAATAATACATATAAAAAATAAGGTAAAAAATTATCATCATGGTTTGTCATCTTACTTTATGTATCTCTCAAATTCCTCACAATTGCAATTGAATAAGACATAGCGATGTGCTTGTGTCCATGTAGTTTGATCAATCATGTATCCACACTGCTTTTTCTTTGAGTTCCTTCCCTTTCCCTTGATAGGACGCCCAATCTTAGGTAAAAATGATTGTGCGACACTATCCTTATTAACATTAGGTGTGGACGAGTTTGATCGTTTCAGATGTATAGCAATGAAGGTAATACATTTTTTAGCTTGGTATTCTTCTGCCATTGAGCCTTCTGGACGGCTCTTGTTTCGAACATCCAACTTTAACTCTCGAAGATACCTCTCAATCTCATACATACACCTTGAACTAACCGGTCCACCCATCTTAATTTGGTCCACTTGATGTACAGGTAAATGCACCATTACGTCAAAAAATATAGGTGGAAAAATCTGTTCAAAGTGTTTCAACTATCTCTAACTTGAGTTTGTCAAGATGTTGAGGATCAATAGCTTTATTCCATATGCCACTGAAAAAAGCACAAAGTCTTATCAATGGAGTAGCAACATCTTTAGGTAATGTTGTTTTCACAGTAATAGGGAGCAATTAATTCATCATAAAATGAGCATCATGACTTTTGTAGCACATGATTTATATATATACAACATGCACACATCGAGCAATATTAGAAGCATAACCTTGTGGTAACTTAGCCTTTTTTATGACTTAGCAGAACTTGCGCTTTTCTTCAAGTGACATCCAGAAGCGAAAGCATGAAATTTATTCGCTACCATCTTCTAATTCTATTGGTTGAAGCTCTTGCATAATTTTAAGTTCTATCAAATCTCGACGAGCACTTACATGATCTCTAGTCTTCCCCGGTATGTCTAACAATGTTCCAATGACATTATCAAACACATTTTTCTCGATATGCATTGGGTCAAGATTATGGCGATTAGAACAATGCTTCCAATATGACAACTGAAAAAGTATGGATATCTTTCTCCATGGATTTGGATCATCATTATCATTACTCATCTTTTTCTTTCGCTTCTTTCCAAATACATTTGGAAAATCACGCAACATATTCTCAATATCAATTCCTTTCAAAGGAATATGTTCACTTCTTTCCTCAGTTTTTCCATCGAAATTCCTCTTATTTTGACGCCAAGGGTGAGTTGGATCAAGAAATCTACGAGTGGCCCTGTAGCAATTCTTATTAATATAAGGCAATCTCTCAGAATCTGTTTCATAATGACATGAAGGGCATGTCAAATATCCTTTTGTACTCCACCCGGACAATAGTTTTGTTGCCCAGAGGGAGTCTAGAATGATGTGTAGATTGCGATGATCACTTTATGGTCTGAAACAATCTCCTCGATACTGAGATAATATTTTACTGTAATATATATAGTGTCTATAAATAAAACTCAATGTAATAATGTAGATACTACAATTCAATAATATATTTCTCATTCTCACGACATTATAAGATAGCAATTTCAATATTTAACTTAAATTTCACCCGATGTTAAAATGAAAATGCGAGTAGTCTACTTTAGTTTAAAATCATAAATTATATAACAACAGAATAACACTATTGAAGAGAAAAATTAAGACTCATATTACAATTTACAACATCATTGAAGGATAATTAACAAAGGAAATATCACCCTCACCTAAATTACAAATTAATACACCATAGTTTATTAATGAGTTTAATTTATATACATTAATAGTGTAAAAAATGAGGTAAACAACGTAAATGTAATACCTCGTACCATTGTACTAAGAAATTTTCATGAGTCGGGGACTTAAAACCTAATGGGAAGTATTAGAATTAGAAATTTGATAAAAACATCATTCTTCAATTTTACGCCCAGAAATATGAACTGTAACATATTTTATAGGTCATAAAAGTTGTCGTGAAACGGACCTCCGAAATCCAATTCATTGTTAAGACTTACGGTAGGAATCACAGACTATAAAATTTCTACAGACCATAAAGCCCACCGTAATTATTTTACGGAGCGTAATGTTAGCGATTTATCCACACGTTTAACGCAAGTTCACGTATCGTGACAAGTAATATAGTCTGGGTAAGACCGAATATCGTCCTCAGGGATTAGTGTTCAATTACCAATTTCTATCCTATGGTATCCATTTGGTGATCGATATTTTGATGGTTGTTTGTATCTATGACTACTAAATAATTATAAAAGTTAACTAAATTACTTTACTTAAATCAGATATGGTGGAAATAGGGCTTCCAATCTCTTCAACTATCCGCTCGCTTTAATCTTTAATGCAATGATAAATGTTCTTCTTCTATATTGAGATATCAGGTTAACTAAGTCATTTTATATTCCGGTTAGGATATATAAACACTCAACCCCGATGCAGAACTCTTCTATCTTTCGATGATAAGATTTACCACAAAGGAGGATTAAGAACAATAACCTATTAAACTACACAAGTATCGGGGTACTTTCGTCCACGATTTTAACCTATGTTTATTCAACTATAGCATATTCACAATCTCCCCTTTCGGATCTCGATTAGAAATCATATATGTGATGATAATTAGTGATCAATTAATTACCAAGCAATCAAAGCACTTATTGAATAAATCTCAACTATATAAAGAAGAAACCAAAACCATGCATTAAATCATAAAACGAGGTTCAAGTGATTCGAAGGGAAAATCCTAATTAAAGTTTAGCTCCTAGCCATAGACATGCTAAGAACTAAAAGATTATCCAACATAAACTGAAAAATAAATAAAGTAAGAAAAAGAATTACTCAAGAACAAGCCTCCAATCTTGAAGCTTTCAAGAACTATGTGTTGTGTAGAGTTAGGGATTGTGGACCCCTTCAAAAATCTGCCCTAAGGCCTTTTTATATCCTCCAAAAACGTTCCCAACTTTTCCCTCTTGGTCTTGGCCCATTCCCATTCGGATTTGGCTGAAAACCCGCGTCGGCGCCACGACCCTGAGACCGGCGCCGTGGCGCCGAAACTCCTGCAGCTGTCCAGCGATCTGGGCGCCGTGGCCCTGCTGCTCCTGATGGACTGGCGCCACGGCGCCGCCCTGTACTTTGCCCGGGGTGCCAGCTTTTCGTCTCTTTGTGCTCTGGAACCTCTGTTTTTGCCCTCTTTTTGCTTCTTTTCGCCAATGTGCCATTTTAAACCACTGTGACTCAAAAGAAAGAAAATTTATCCTAACATGACACATATTTGTACAAAAATGGGCCAAAGACTAACTAAAAATGACTCAAAAGGTGTATATAAAATACGCCTAACACGTAAAAGCCACCGTAAAAGTTATGTCGATAGAAATTGTATAAATACGCAGTCTTAGTCCCAAAAATCAAAATTTTCACTTTTCCCAAGCCCTAGAACGAAGGCTCTCTTCTCAAACATCTCCTACACTAAGGTAAGCCTTTTCACACGATTCTCTGTAATTCTAACATAATCCTACTAAATTCTAAGTAGAATTCAATGTTCTTAACCTAGGGTTTTCAGGATAAACTCAATTCAAGGTCTCAAGGTTCTTTAAGTTTCTACTCTAAAATTCAGATTTTTAATACAAAGCTAAAAGCGATTAAGGTATGTAAAGCTACTATCTACGTGTGAAAACATCTTTAGTCATCCTTACATCTCATTAATCAATATCATTAGTGTTTGATACAATTACATCTTGTAATAAGGTCGGTGTATATGTGCCGCATGTTTTATATTTCAATTAGCGGTTATATGAAGAATCCAATTGTTTGTATGCATCATAGGCTATACGTCGAACAGAACAAAGATGAAATTAACAATCGAAAAAAAAGGACTCGTGTTACAACATTCTTGAAGGATAATTAACTAGAAAATTAAATCATCCTCACATAAATACAAAATACTGCACCATAGTTTACGTGTTTAACTTATACATTAATGTGCATCCCTTGAGCTTACGTTGTCATTGATAAAGTGAGATGTTAATGATAGAGTGTAACTCTTAAAGTAGCTTCGACTGATGATCATTGAGAATGAGATATCAATGATATGTTATAATTCGACATGTGGTCTGCATCACACTCTTAGAGAATGTAGTATGTCTCACTTACTACTAGCGATGGATACTCTTAGAGGGTATTGGTATGCCCTGCTGATAAACTATTTGTTATACATGTCTAGAGTATTATCAGCATGTGGGAGATAGAGGTCATTTGACTTGAGGTCAATGTGCACCTGATTTGCACAGTAATATACTTTGATCATGTCCTAAGCTTAAATTCCTTATAGGATAAGACATACTTGTATTGGGTACATTACGATGCAAACTAAGGTGGTAGTTGAGCCAAGAATAGGATTCATTCCTCGATTGGATATTCGAGAGGGAACACTCAGATTCTCAGTAATATTAGGTCGACCAAGTCATTGGCCAATGCAAGAAACATATCTAGGATATGATCTGGTTGTCGACTAATATATATGAGACAAAGTGATCAAGCCATTTGTATAGATACATGACAAATCCTAAGCTTGATCGAGTGTGTCAGGGATGAAATGAATTTATCATCTCACAAAAAGGTTATGTTTACTGGAGTCTTGTAAACGTACTTCACATATTGAGTTCGTCATATGGTGCAGTCTAGGAGTTCTGTGTGAACTTTAATTAGATTAAGTGTCGATGTGTGAAGGCCTAAAGGGTTACACTAAATCAATTGTCTTTTCGGTCTAAGGGTATATTGAGAGAGTATAAAATATTAAATTTAGAGTCGAGATATTTTAACCAATAATAAATTATGGGATAATTTCTATTTGATGAAAATTATTTAATTAAGTCAAAAATTAGGTTTTGAATTTAATAAAATTAAAACATGCAGAAATATTAAAACAAGGGGAGGCACCGCGCTACCGAGAGGTCGTAGTCACGACGCTTGATGCGGCGATGGGCAGACCGCCAACTGCATCTCGGTTTTTTGGTCAGGTTTTAAGCATAATCCCTGTAACACCCCATTCAAACCGTAGTCGAAATGGGAGTACTACGTATGGTTGATTCCTAGATGTATTTAAGGAGTCGCCACCTAATTAATTAAGTGAATTAGGACACTTGATTTATTGCAATAAAAATACTGCAATTAATCTTCATTTAAAGGTCTGCGAAAGCTATGTGAGATTCTAGGTAAGGGTTCTTTATTATCCTAAAGGGAAGGGGTCAGACATCCTTTAAGATCCGCTAACTTGCGGTTATCCGTTCAAACCTAGGTTAATTATATATTGACTTTTATTCTACCTATTCTAAGCATTTTTATATAATTTACAATTAAAATAAAATGCAATACAAAAATAGTAAAACTAAAATTAAATGCGACATGAGATAAGAATTCGGGACATCTTTAACCCTTTTTAGGTCTGCTGCACAAAATGATCTCCGGGTAACTGCATAAACACTTAGTAAAAGTGTTAGTAATAGAATAAAATAATTTTAAAGTAATAGCAGGAATTAATAAATAAAGCAAAAATAAATATGTCTTTTGTACAGGGAAGACCTTGGAAATCAGACGGGGATTCCTTCATCGGCCAATATTGCTAAAAAATAATAAAATAAATAAAAACTTCGGATCCGCGCCAAAACAATAATAGCTTTAAACACGGAGGGTTCAGATATGTAAAAAATATAAAGTGGGACAGCCTAAACAAGTGCGGCTGCAAGAATTCGCCTTGCCAGCGCATGTTGGTTATCCGGTGTAAGTGGAAGAAATCATCATTGCCCAGAAAGCTTCATTTATTTTATTTTCCGTCTTTGCAACTGTGGAGGCCTCAAAAATCGACGGATAACTTTTTCATTGGTCATACAAGTGTAGCATTTTGTTCAAATCAGTCAATACCAACAGTGTAGTATTAGTTCTAAATCAGTTTAATACCAAGTGCAGTATCTATTCCAAATCAGCTTAACAACAGGGTAAAATTGCCAAAATCAGTCCCCAAAATAAGAACAGCGTGACAGTGGTAAAACAAACGAAACCAGTCCAGAAGACAGCCCAATAACAGAGACATTAACAGTAGTAAAAGCTGCACGAATGCACACGCCGAAGTATTTTCCGGGCAAAACAGTGAACAGTGGTCGACGGAAAACCATCACAACACAGGAATGGCAACACAACGTCGGAGAACTTAGGGACATCGTTGTCGGACGTCAAAAATAAAGCTGAATCAGTCCGATAATGCAGTTAAGAGTACGAATCCGACAACAATAGTCCAAGAGCAAACCACACTTAATTAGATTTGTCAAAAACGTAAGTGGTCACTGTAAATAACAAAATCAGTCCAAGCAAAGTGATAGTAGAAAAGCGAAGCAGAGGTCACCAACGACCGCCGGAGTTCTTCAAACTCCGGCGAGATTCAAAAATAAAGGAAATCAGTCCAAATGAATATACCAACAAATCTAAAAATAGAACCAAACCCAGGCAGCGATGGTGGCGGTATCACTTCCACGGCGAACACCGGAGCGACGCCGCCTGACGAACGATGGAACAGTGACGGGCAGTGGTGCGGTGTGATGGCGAAGGTGGTGTGATGGAGGCTTCTTTGGAGGTTCTTTGGGGTTTCACGAGAACCGGCGGGCGGTGTGTGGTGATGAGAGAGGCTGGCGGCGAGTAAGGGAGAAGGAAGGTGGCTGCTGTGTGGGTGAGGGTTGACGGCTGGGGTTCGCGGGTGGCGATGGGGAGAGTGGGCTCATGCGTGAGGCAGCGGCGACGGGAAGGAGAGGAAGGGATGAGGGAGATGACGCTGAGAGAGTGAAGTGTGCGGCTGAGGGTCATGAAAATAGGGTTATGTAGGGTAGGTTTTAAAATGATGAGGTAAGGTTTTATTTATAGTGTGGGATTTAGGTTTAGGGTTTTGGGTATTGGGTTTTGGGTATTGGGTATTGGAGGGAAAAGATGAAGGTGTATTGGGCTTCGGTTTTTTGGCGGATTGGACTGATTCAGATTGTGTCTTGGACTGGACTGGTTTTGACAAAAAATGCAAAATGGATTAATTATTTAAAAGAAAATTATTTAAAGATACAAAATTATTAAAATGCAAATGCTGATGCAATAATAATAAAATACAATATTTAGCAAATATTTAATGTCTGATTAAAAGTAAAGATGAGATGTCAGTTAATTATTTAAAGAGATGCAAAATTAGTAAAACAAAATGATCGCGCAACAATAATAACATAATATTTTAAAAATGTTTAATATCTAATTAAATCAAAAACATGATGTCAATTTACAAAAAATAAAACAACATAGAATGTTAGGTAAAAAATATACAAAAATGTCAAAAATTAAGATAAAATGCGGTGTCCTAAAATGCTTAAAATTGCAAGAAATGACTAAAAGATGGGTCAAAATTGGGTGTCAACAGTTGTCCCTCTTTGACCGAAGACGATGAAAGAGTGTTCGGACAAAGACGTTGACTTGTAGCCAATTTTGTTCTCATCGTCAGAATTAAAACAAGGATCAAGCAAAGAATGGGCAAACGCCGACACTGGGTCGTTGTGATGCCAAGATAAAAGACAAAGCTGATGCAGATTTAAAATTTGTCCCAGTGTCGAATTTATGAGAACACTGGGTTGCTGCAATGCTAGAAAATAAAAGCAGGCAGACGCAAATTCAAAATTTGTCCCAATGTCGAAGTGTGATTGACACTGGGTTGCAGGTGATGTGGTGCTGGAAAAGACATGGTGTTTGTAGATATAATGAGGTGATGTGATGATACGCCGTCTTGTATAGGCGAGATGCAGATGACGTCTTGTGTGCGCGTTGTCGTCTTGTATGGACGAAATGCAGATGACGCCTTGTATGGGCGTTGTCGTCTTGTATGGACGAGATGCAAATGACGCCGCGGGCGTTGTCGTCTTGTATGGACGAAATGCAGATGACGCCTTGTATGGGCGTTGTCGTCTTGTATGGACGAAATGCAAATGACGCCTTGTATGGACGAAATGCAAATGACGCCATGTATGGGCATTGTCGTCTTGTATGGACGAGATACAGATGACGCCTTGTATGGGCGTTGTCGTCTTGTATGGACGAAATGCAGATGATGCCTTGTATGGGCGTTGTCGTCTTGTATGGACGAGATGCACATGACGCCTTGTATGGGCGTTGTCGTCTTGTATGGACGAAATGCAGATGACGCCTTGTATGGGCGTTGTCGTCTTGTATGGACGAAATGCAGATGACGCCTTGTATGGGCGTTGTCGTCTTGTATGGACGAGATGCCTATGACGCCTGTATGGCGTTGTCGTCTTGTATGGACGAGATGCAAATGACGCCAGTATGGCGTTGTCGCTTGTATGGACGAGATGCAAATGACGCCTTGTATGGCGTTGTCGCTTGTATGGACGAGATGCAAATGACGCCTTGTATGGCGTTGTCGCTTGTATGGACGAGATGCAAATGACGCCAGTATGGGCGTTTTCATCTTGTATGGGACGAGATGTAAATGACGCCAGTATGGCGTTGTCGCCTTGTATGGACGAGATGCAAATGACGCCTTGTATGGCGTTATGCGCCTTGTATGGACGAGATGCAAATGACGCCAGTATGGGCGTTGTCGACTTGTATGGACGAGATGCACATGACGCCTTGTATGGCGTTGTCATCTTGTATGGGCGAGATGCAAATGACGCCTTGTATGGCGTTGTCGCTTGTATAGACGAAATGCAAATGACGCCAGTATGGCGTTGTCGCCTTGTATGGACGAATGCAAATACGCCTTGATGGGCGTTGTAAATCAGTATGGACGAGATGCAAATGACGCCAGTATGGGCGAGATGCAAATGACGCCTTGTATGGCGTTGCGCCTTGTATGGGACGAAATGCAAATGACGCCTTGTATGGGCGTTGTCGTCTTGTATGGGACGAAATGCAATGACGCCAGTATGGCGTTGTCGCTTAGATGGACGAATGCAATGACGCCTTGTATGGCGTTGTCGCTGTATGAACGAGATGCAAATGACGCCAGATGGGCGTTGTCGCTTGTATGGACGAAATGCAAATGACGCCTTGTATGGGCGTTGTCGCCTTGTATGGGCGAGATGCAAATGACGCCTTGTATGGCGTTGTCGCCTTGTATGGACGAAATGCAGATGACTCTTGTATGGCGTTGTCGCCTTGTATGGGACGAAATGCAGATGACGCCTTATGGGCGTTGTCGCTTGTATGGACGAGATGCAAATGACGCCTTGTATGGGCGTTGTCGTCTTGTATGGGCGAGATGCAAATGACGCCTTGTATGGCGTTGTCGTCTTGTATGGACGATGCAAATGACGCCTTGTATGGGCGTTGTCGCCTTGTATGGACGAGATGCAATGACGCCAGTATGGCGTTTTCATCTGTATGGACGAGATGTAAATGACGCCAGTATGGCGTTGTGCGTCTTGTATGGACGAGATGTAAATGACGCCTTGTATGGCGTTGTCGCCTTGTATGGACGAGATGCAAATGACGCCTTGTATGGGCGTTGTCGTCTTGTATGGACGAGATGCAAATGACGCCTTGTATGGGCGTTGTCGTCTTGTATGGACGAGATGCAAATGACGCCTTGTATGGGCGTTGTCGTCTTGTATGGACGAGATGCAAATGACGTCTTGTATGGGCGTTGTCGTCTTGTATAGACGAAATGCAAATGACGCCTTGTATGGGCGTTGTCGTCTTGTATGGACGAAATGCAAATGACGCCTTGTATGGGCGTTGTCGTCTTGTATGGACGAGATGCAAATGACGCCTTGTATGGACGAGATGCAAATGACGCCTTGTATTGGCGTTGCCGTCTTGTATGGACGAAATGCAAATGACGCCTTGTATGGGCGTTGTCGTCTTGTATGGACGAAATGCAAATGACGCCTTGTATGGGCGTTGTCGCTTGTATGGACGAATGCAAATGACGCCTTGTATGGGCGTTGTCGCTTTGTATGAACGAGATGCAAATGACGCCAGTATGGCGTTGTCGCCTTGTATGGACGAAATGCAAATGACGCCAGATGGGCGTTGTCGCTTGTATGGGACGAATGCAGATGACGCCTTGTATGGGCGTTGTCGTCTTGTATGGACGAAATGCAGATGACGCCTTGTATCGGCGTGGACGTCTTGTATTGACGATAGGCAAATTACGCATTGTTTGGGCGTTGTCGACTTTTATAGACGAAATGCAGATGACGCCTTGTATGGCGTTGTCGCAGTATGGACGAGATGCAAATGACGCCTTGTACGGGCGTTGTCGTCTTATGGACGAGATGCAAATGACGCCTTGTATGGCGTTGTCGCTGTATGGACGAAATGCAGATGACGCCTTGTATGGGCGTTGTCGTCTTGTATGGACGAGATGCAAATGACGCCAGATGGCGTTGTCGTCTTGTATGGACGAAATGCAGATGACGCCTTGTATGGGCGTTGTCGTCTTGTATGGACGAGATGCAAATATTCGTCGTTGTATAGACGAAACATGAATGAAGTCGTTGCATAGACTTACAATGAAATGGTGTCATTTTATGGACGTACCTGATTTGTGACTCGCCTGGGTTGAGATAACGTCATTGCATAGACGTTGTGCGTTTGTAACCCGCATGGGTTTATTGTTGTGCTCCCGCCTTTGCTGATATGAAGATCCAAAAGTGCGAGTCGCGATCTCTGTGCGGACTTCGGATCGCCGCGAATGCTTCTTTGAATCCGCGATTCGATTGCTTTGGAATCCTTATTATGATCTCTTCATGGTGCATTTCCCAAAATTGTCCCGATTTTAGTTATGGAGAGCACGGACAAGACTTAACAGCGGAAATTGCTCATATCTCTTTTCGTAATAATCAAACGCATTCCCGCACACGAGCTAACGGGAAGATTTCTAATGGTGTGAAGCCGATTTAGGCCGCCACGATCCTTGAGGAATCAGGTCAAGACGTAGTTCGTGATGCAAAAATGATTTTTATGGGTTTTTCAAACAATGTGGATCGAAGTCAATGTGGCCGCCTACGTATCCCGCTGAGGGAATCAGGTCAAGACGTAGTTCATGATGCAAAAATGATTGTTTTATATGTTTTTTTTTGAAAAGTGGAAAGACAGCATCACGTTCTGACTTCAGTTGATACCAACAATTAGTATTGTGCTTAGGAATTCCGTTATTCACTTCCGATCTAACCAAGACCGACTTCCGTAATTCCTATAGTTTCAAATGTACCTCGGACACAAGTATCGACACACTTGCTTGCCAAGGTTTCAACTACACGTAATCTCACGCTTCAAGTGCCCTCACCGAAAGAAAGTCCAATTTCTCACATATATTCGGATTTTGAATTTTGGGACGTTTGAGAAGTGCGCCACACTCAAAAGGATGTTCAATGCATGCAATTGTGATACCATAGGCTTGGCGTCATGTAAGTATCCACTAATGTGAGAACCTCGCATAAGATCATGTAGGGCTTGTCACGGGCTTGTAATGTAGGTTTGGGGGAAGGGATGGATATCATTTGGGTAAAAAGTGACTAATCCTTCCTCGAGCGTTGGACTACGTCCGTGCTTGACATTTGTGTGCTTTAATTCTGACCTGCTTTCTTTTTGTCCCAGTTTTTCTGTACTGACTTCTTTTGAATTTTTCGTTTGGAGCCCGCTTTTCCCAAAGTTATTCTCTCATTTCATTCATTTTTTGTTTATAATGCCGGGGCTTTTGATTTCTTCTTTTGTAAAGTCGTCATTTGTGTTTTCTTTTCCCTTTTGGGACTTTGACAACTTTTGTCTTTGCAAACTTCGACGCAGAATTTCGTTAGTCATTTGCACATTTCCAAAGCGCTCAAGGAGGTCGGGCCAAGAGAGGGATAGTGCGTACGCACTTAGAAAGGGTATAGGTGTAATATGCGGTTGTCAAAAGAATAGGCTTTAGGCTCAAAATGGGTGTACTACGGATAATGTTATTTGGTAGGCTGAAAAAGGCTCAAACGGGTCAAAGAAAGCCTACGATCATTTCCCACACCGAGTGTTACTCAGAATTTCGCCTCAACAAACATTCGGGCCAAGTTCTAGATCACAATGCAATGCAACTGAACTGATTCTAAAACTCACCACACAATGAACATGAAACGATGAGGTTGGTTTCGTTCTTATCTTAGAAGCATGCACGAATGTCATTACAAATGTGCGTGAGAGGTACCAAAAGAATCTATGGTTTACCACGAAGTCCACCCATACTGATTATTACTCGTTCTTTCCTATGCACACTCCTAACTGTGTTGGTATCAACCAAATCAAACAATGATACTTAAAAGAGCCTTCTTTTGTATTTTTTTTTTTATGCTTTTTGAATAAAATATTTTTGTATTTTTGAATAAATGGTACCGAACCGAATAGGGTCGCCACGATCTCGTATTTGACGAGAATCAGGTGTGCGTAGTTCGTTCAGATATGTTATAAAACGTATGATTTAAAAGAATTTATTCATGAAAGAAATGCAAAAGTAAAAGCTGTGCAAAACAAATGATTGTTACTATAAGACTAATGAAAAGTAAAAGAATGTAATGAAAAAAAATGAATGAATGTGAAAGAATGAATGAAATGCATGAATGAATGTGATAGAATGATTGAAATGCAATAATGAATGTTCATGCAATGAATGGGTGAACCAAATATGTCCCCCTTTTTTTTTTCTTTTTCTTGTGGTGGTGGTGTCGAACCCTAGATGGGTTGCCTACGTATCACACCGTGTGGTGAGAATCAGACACGCGTAGTTCGGAATAATTATGTTATAAAAAAAATTATGTAATCAGTACTAGACATATCAATTAGACTTGCAAATATGTATAAAAATGCAAAATATAAGACCCAGAGCGATGCTTGGTTGAATGCAGTATGTGACATCTTTCACAACATAACTCAACTCATTCTTAGGATGATTTTTTTTTTTTTGATGTTGTTGTTGTTGTTGTTGTTGTTGTCCGCCCTCGACTATTTGCGAGAACGACCTTCCTGCAAAAATATGACAAATGAGTGAGAGTAGGGAAGCCACAAAAATAGTAAAATGTAAGGGCGTGACGATATAGTCAAAGACTCCCCTAATTGGTTCGACCGGACTGGTGGTTGATGCTTCACAAAGTCCAAATCATGTTGTTCAAGAGCGATTTACGCAGTAGAAGTCCTGATTGCAATGTGACAACAAAAGTGCAAAAAATGTAAATGCTAATGACCAGAATTATAAGCATGATATGTACAGGGGTTAAAAGAGTAATTATTGCATTAAATAATATGTACAGAATTGCTAGCGACAACAATAGTAAACAAAAACATGCAAATCAAGTGCGCGCCTAATATGCATGGGACCTCTCTTATGCCAGAGGTCGGCCTAAACACCAGATATGCGAGATTATAATAAATAGGTCCAAGCCGTTAAACTGCAATGTTTTGCTGGAAATGGAGACCAAATGACGGTGCACTTTTCCCAATTTCGTGTATCAAGACCGTGCTTGATCCGTCTATCATTGTCACGCTACACATAGTATGCTAAAGGGTCGTTGGGTTATGAAACCCGTCGACAAGTTTGGTGGATTTCTAATTGTGGCGTTAATACCAAAGATTAACTCACCTAAGGTTTATGCATGCATGACTTAATATTAAAAGGGTGGCATAACTCTATCCTAAGTTTCTAAGATTTGGCTTACTAGACGCAAGGTTCCCGAGCGGACAACTCGGGTGAGAAGGCTACGCGACCACCGGTTGGACCGGACTCTCCGCGCAAAATGTCAACTCTCTTAAATTTGGGTTTTGAAGAAAGAATTTTGCTGATGCACCAATCGCACCTCGCGTGTAGTGTGTGACAATGTGAATTTTTCAGAGTGGAAGAAATATGAGCGGAATGCCGCTTTAAAAGCAGTAAAAGCAAATAGCAATTAAAACAGTTAAGCATACAAGATTAAACCAAACAATTTTAAGGCATTTAAAAATAAAAATAAAGCCAAGCAATAATAAACATAGATTTGCTATGGTCAAGAACCTGAATCCCCAGTGGAGTCGCCATCTGTAACACCCCATTCAAACCGTAGTCGAAACGGGAGTACTACGTATGGTTGATTCCTAGATGTATTTAAGGAGTCGCCACCTAAATAATTAAGTGAATTAGGACACTTGATTTATTGCAATAAAAATACTGCAATTAATCTCCATTTAAAAGTGCAAAGCTATGTGAGATTCTAGGTAAGGGTTCTTTATTATCCTAAAGGGAAGGGGTCAGACATCCTTTAAGATCCGCTAACTTGCGGTTATCCGTTCAAACCTAGGTTAATTATATATTGACTTTTATTCTACATATTCTAAGAATTTTTATATAATTTACAATTAAAATAAAATGCAATACAAAAATAGTAAAACTAAAATTAAATGCGACATGAGATAAAAATCCGGGACATCTATAACCCTTTTTAGGTCTGCTGCACAAAATGATCTCCGGGTAACTGCATAAACACTTAGTAAAAGTGTTAGTAATAGAATAAAATAATTTTAAAGTAATAGCAGGAATTAATAAATAAAGCAAAAATAAATTGCCTTTTATGCAGGAAGGCCTTGGAAATCAGACGGGGATTCCTTCATCGGCCAATATTGCTAAAAAATAATAAAATAAATAAAACCTTCGGATCCGCGCCAAAACAGTAATATCTTTAAACACGGAGGGCTCAGATATGTAAAAAATATAAAGTGGGACAGCCTAAACAAGTGCGGCTGCAAGAATTCACCTTGCCAGCGCATGTTGGTTATCCGGTGTAAGTGGAAGAAATCATCATTGCCCAGAAAGCTTCATTTATTTTATTTTCCGTCTTTACAACTATGGAAGCCTCAAAAATCGACGGATAACTTTTTCATTGGTCATACAAGTGTAGCATTTTGTTCAAATCAGTCAATACCAACAGTGTAGTATTAGTTCTAAATCAGTTTAATACCAAGTGCAGTATCTATTCCAAATCAGCTTAACAACAGGGTAAAATTGCCAAAATCAGTCCCCAAAATAAGAACGGTAATGCGATGGTAAAACAAACGAAACCAAATCCGTACCCGTACAATAACAGAGACATTAACAGTAGTAAAAGCTGCACGAATGCACACGCCGAAGTATTTTCCGGGCAAAACAGTGAACAGTGGTCGACGGAAAACCATCACAACACAGGAATGGCAACACAACGTCGGAGAACTTAGGGACATCGTTGTCGGACGTCAAAAATAAAGCTGAATCAGTCCGATAATGCAGTTAAGAGTACAAATCCGACAACAATAGTCCAAGAGCAAACCACACTTAATTAGATTTGTCAAAAACGTAAGTGGTCACTGTAAATAACAAAATCAGTCCAAGCAAAGTGATAGTAGAAAGCGGCGAGGTCACTGACGCCGGAGTTCCTCAAACTCCGGCGAGATTCAAAAATAAAGGAAATCAGTCCAAATGAATATACCAACAAATCTAAAAATAGAACCAAACCCAGGCAGCGATGGTGGCGGTGTCATTTCCACGGCGAACACCGGAGCGACGCCGATTTAACGAACAGGAACATGTGAGGCGGTGGTAGGTGTGATGGCGAAGGTGGTGTGATGGAGGCTTGCTGGGGTTTCGCCGGAGAACAGTGGCGGTGACGGGTGTGTGGTGATGAGAGAGGGCTGATGGCGACGAGGTAATGGGGAGAAGGGAAGGTGGCTGTTGTGTGGGTTAGGGTTGACGGATGGGGTTCGCCGACGGTGGGCGAGAGGGGGGAGAGTGGGCTGCTGCGGCTGTGAGGGTGAGGCGGCGGCGACGGGAAGGAGAGGAAGGGATGAGGGAGATGACGCTGAGAGAGTGAAGTGTGCGACTGAGGTTCATGAAAATAAGGTTATGTAGGGTAGGTTTTAAAATGAGGAGGTAAGGTTTTATTTATAGTGTGGGATTTAGGTTTAGGGTTTTGGGTATTGGGTATTGGAGGGAAAAGATGAAGGTGTATTGGGTCTCAGTTTGGGCTTCGATTTTTTGGTGGATTGGACTGATTCAGATTGTGTCTTGGACTGGATTGGTTTTGACAAAAAATACAAAATCGATTAATTATTTAAAAGAAAATTATTTAAAGATACAAAATTATTAAAATGCAAATACTGATGCAATAATAATAAAATACAATATTTAGCAAATATTTAATGCCTGATTAAAAGTAAAGATGGGATGTCAGTTAATTATTTAAAGAGATGCAAAATTAGTAAAACAAAATGATCGCGCAACAATAATAACATAATATTTTAAAAATGTTTAATATCTAATTAAAGTAAAAACATGATGTCAATTTATAAAAAATAAAACAACATAGAATGTTAGGTAAAAAATATACAAAAATGTCAAAAATTAAGATAAAATGCGGTGTCCTAAAATGCTTAAAATTGCAAGAAATGACTAAAAGATGAGTCAAAATTGGGTGTCAACAATCTCAATCTGATTTGTACAATATTTCTCCTATATATTCAACAATTAACCCATAATTTCATAACACTTAATTCTTACTTTCTGAACTCAGAGTTCAGAGAATAAAATCCTCTCAAACCTCTGCCAAGATTTCCTGGCTTTCCTGACAGAGGAATATACCACAGCAAAGGTTTGCGGTCGAAAGGATAATCGTGTGCGCTCCCTCTAGTAGATACATCAGATAACACAAAATGTAAGTCTACTTTTATCTTTTTGTAGATTTCAATTGTAACACAATCATACCAGACGGAATTGTTGGAGTAAGTAAGTTAACAAAATTTTAAACTTCCGTTGTGTCTTACTTATGTGTTTTAGACTCAACAAAACCCTACAGTGGTATCAAAGCCCAGGTTGATTCAATGGCTACATAACAATTGAAAGACATAATAATATGAGTTAAACGTAAATTTGATTTTAATCTGAATTAAAACAAGGTCACTTGAAATTCGACATACCTTGATTGAACGATTGACCTTTGTAGTCACCCTAAACTATCAACTGCGCTAAATCGAGGAAGTCATTCCGTTCTAGCTCGAACTAAGCGTAGTGCAGAAACCGGTTCTTATGAACATGGTGCACATCGAAGAACTAGTAGGAACGGGTGATGATCGATATGTGCATTATTGATAATGGTGATGATAAATGACCCGTGATCTGATTCCTAAATTGGATTTGGGGCTTGTACGATTTTTAGAAAATCAACACGAAAATGTTCTGAAAGGACGTCAGCGTCGCGGCCCTACGGTAGGACGCCGCAATGCTTGCAAGGTTTTTAAGGGCGGCTTCGCGGCTCCATGGTGAAGCACCGCGACGCCGGTCACGATAACAAACAGGGGCCGCGGCTTCAGTCCGAAATCATGATTAAAAGCTTCATTTTAAAATTCGGAACCTACTGGACCTAAAGTGCTGCGGTCCCATGGTGGAGAGCCGCGGCTCTAAATCACAGAATAGAAATTGAAAAGTTTCTGCCCCGCAAGCACTGCGGCTCATTGTAAGAGCGTCGCGGCTCCATGATGGAGCGTCGCGGCGTCGGATGTCCAGAAAGTAAAATTTCAGTTTCAGAAAATTAACCCATGATTATTATCATACAGTATATTTAGTGTACTATTTTATGTGCTAAATGATCGTCATTTATTATACTAGAATAGCGTCCGCAGATAATTCTTGGGTAGACGGTGCCCAATACTAGTTTAGCGTCTGCAAATTATGCTTGGAAGGCGGCGCCCAATAGTTGTCTTACTGTTTAATACCATGCTTTGAGTGATGTTTGAAACATGTTAGAGTTGATCCTGTTTAAAACCCTGAATTAAAATATTCCCCAAAATTAATACAAGTCTCATTAAAAATGAATGCGTCGTCCGTCATAATTGATTGTAGTGCAAAATCCTTTTCGGCGAGATGAGTATTTATGCCTCAGCATTTTTTCTAAGTCTACGAGGACTCAGACTCTTTCATAGATGCATATAAATATAAAGATGGATGATAAACCTTTATGAGTATTTACACCTCAGTGTTTTCTCTAGGAAGGCAAAACTCACTTAGATACATAATTGCATCAGAATCTGGTGACTTGCTAGGCTGTCTTGGCGCCTCAGTGTCGGATAAGTCGAGGGATGCATATCGTTTTGTTTAGAACATGCGATCAACCAAGAGTTTCAAATTGTTTGTAATTGGTTTAGAGACCTACCAGATCATGTTGTTGAAGTTATCAGCCTCAACAAACGCGGAGACAATATGAGTCTGGATATTGGCCCATTATGACCATATTTGATATGAGTATGTATTCTTTCATGGGGTAGAAGAATATGTTAAAATAGTGGGAGCTAATTAAACTAAATGACATGTTAAATTAGTTAACGAATGTGTTCAATAGGAATTATATTAGAATGTTAATTTCAAGTCTATCTCTTCTTCAGTTTACAATGTTGAATCTGTCACTTAAAATGTTGGTTGAAACAAACAAACTGACTGGAGCAAATTTCCCTGACTGGTTAAGAAATCTGCGATTAGTGTTAAAACTAGAAAGAATTGAGTATGTGTTAGACACAGTATTTCTCACAGTCCCTGCTGAAGATTCTGAAGAGTATGCCCTGTTTAACAAGACAGTCTATCAGAAATATCTTGATGATGCTATTGCGACACAATGTGTTTTGTTATCTTCTATGACTACAAAGTTACAAAGACATCATGAGAACATGGGTTCCAATGAGATGCTAGAACATTTGTAGAATATCTATGACTCACAGTCTCAGACAATTGAGTATGAACTGTTGAGAGATCTCTTCAAGTGTAAGCTGAACGAAGGGGTCCAGTGTCAGCGCATGTTCTGAAGATGATTGGGTTAATAAAGAGGTTGACTTCGATTGGAACGAAGCTGCCTATAAATGTCTTTGTCAACCTGATCCTGAATTCACTTCCTGGTTCATTTGAGAATTTCATTGTGAACTTCAACATGAATGGAACCAAAGTGAATCTTCCAGAACTTCACAATATGCTAAAAGCTTATGAGGGACATTGCATAGATCCAAAAGGAGACAAGGCACTAGGTGCTTCTGGACATGTTGGATAAGGTATGTTTTTCATTAAAATAAATATGTTTATAAGTAACTCTCACTGCTGGGTATTAGATACCGCATATGGCTCTCACATTTGTAATAATGTGAAGGGTATGACTAACAGCAGAAAGGTCAGACCATAGGAGGTAGAACTGCGCGTTGGAAATGAAGCACGAGTGGATGCTGAACGTGTGGGAACTTATAGACTAGATTTACCTTCAGGATTTTGTTTAGAACTAAATAATTGTTATTTTGTTCCCTAATTGACGAGGAATATTATTTCTATCCCAATGTTAGACAATGATGGGTTTTCCTCATTCATTACCAATGGCATTTATGTATTGTCTTTTAATGGTTTTGTTTGTGGAAATGCTCCGCTTGTGGATGGATTGTATGTTCTAAACTGTAGTCGTGAAATTTTCAATGTACAAAATAAACGAGCTAAAATAAGTAATCTAAGAAACCCCACCTACTTATGACACTTCAGACTTGGTCACATCAATGAATCAAGGATAACAAGATTAAGGAAATTAGACTACCTAAAACCATTTGACTTAGAGTCCAATAGTAATTGTGAATCTTGCTTGAGGGGAAAGATGACCACCAAGTCACTTTCTGAGAAAGGAGTGTGTGCCAAAGAGGTGCTTGAGTTAGTCCATATCGATATATGTGGGCCATTTTCAACTCAAGCTAAGGGAGGCTTCCCTTACTTCATCACTTTTACAGACGATTTCACAAAGTTTGGGCATGTGTATCTTATGAAACACAAGTCCGAAGCTTTTGAGAAATTCAAGGAGTACAAGTTAGAAGTGGAGAAGCAACTTGAAATAAGTATCAAGACCCTTTGATCAGATCGAGGAGGTGAATACTTAAGTAAAGAATTTCTAGATTACTTGAAGCTATGAAGTCCAATCACAATGGAAACTTCCCGGAACGCCACAAATGAATGGTGTTGCTGAAAGGAGAAATCGAACCCTATTAGATATGGTTAGATCCATGATGAGATTCTCAGCTCTGCCTACATACTTTTGGCGATATGCATTACAAATCTCAATATATATTCTGAATATAGTTCCTTCAAAGTCAGTAGAGAAAACACCATATGAGATATAGAATGGCAAGAAGCCAGCACTTAAACACATGCGATCCTGGGGGTGCCCTGCATATGTAAAGAAGTTGCTTACTGACAAGCTGGAATCCAAAAGTGAGAAGTATTATTTTGTGGGGTATCCAAAAGAAACTAGGGGATACTATTTCTATATTCCTGGAGAACATAAGGTCATTGTTTCCAGAAATGCAATTTTCATTGAAGAAGACTATGTCTACAAGGAACAGAGTTGCAATAAAATAGAACTTGAAGAAATTCAAGAAGCATAAGATAATACAGAGGTTGAAGCTTTGTCAAATGACCTAGGCAAGGATTTAGTATGAGTATTTGGTGAAGAATGGGTACTTAGAATACACTCTTCAGCCAGTGGGAGTGATGTGAGAGATAATGCAGAAATACAAGACTCGCATACACAACCAATGATGAATGATACAATAGTTGTACATCATCCCATTCAGGAAAGACATGAAAATGACATTCCTGAAAGCTCTCAAGGTGGTGGATTGTCCAACACACAAACATCTTCTCACAATTAGAATACAACAAATACTGAAACGCAGAATATTCAACTCTGTAGGACCACTAGAACTCATCGTCCGCCAGAAAGACTTAATCTTTTTGTTGAAATACACAATGAGATAGATATTCCTGATGACGATGAACCTACAACCTATAGCGAAGCTATGTTGGACATTGATTCGCAAAGATGTCAAGAAGTTGTGAAATCCGAAATGGACTTGATGTACATCAATCAAGTGTGGAACTTGGTTGATTTGCCAACAGGGGTTAGACCCATAGGATGCAAATGGGTCTTTAAGAAGAAGATTGATACATATGGCAAGGTACAAACTTATAAGGCAATATTTGTGGCTAAAAGTTATAATCAACGGTCTGGGGTCGATTATGATAAAATCTTTTCACCAGTTGCAAACATCCAGTCCATTCAGATTTTTCTTGCAATAGCTGCATACTATGATTATGACATTTGACAAATGGATGTTAAATATGTCTTCCTCAATGGTAATCTAATTGAGGAGGTGTATATGATACAGCCAGAGGGTTTTACATCCAAGACTCAACCAAAAGCAGTATGCAAATTACAGAAGTCCATTTATGGACTTAAGCAAGCCTCAAGGAGCTGTAATATTTGTTTTGACAAAGCAGTCAAATCGTTTAACTTTGTTAGAAGCAGAGAAGATCCATGCGTCTATAGTAAATGCACAGATGAAAGTATTGTCTTCATTGTTATATATGTTGATGACATATTAATAATGGGAGATAACAAGACTCTCATAATGTCAGTCAAAGAATGGTTATACAACACCTTCATGATGAAGGACTTAGGTGAAGCCTGCTACATTCTTGGAATTAGGATCTACAGAGATAGACCTAATAGATTGTTGGGGCTATCACAATCCTTATACATAGACAAAGTGCTAAAACGTTTTTCTATGGAAAATTCTAAGAAAAGAAGTTTTCCTATGGGTCAAGGCATCAAGTTATAAAAGAAGGATAGTCCTAATAGATTGTTGGGAGATTGAAAGTATGTATGTCCTATAGACAATCATTTTAGGGATAAATGTACTAGAACACATTCGTATTATTATTATTAATATATTTATGGCATTTGTGATTATGACTCAAAACACGTAAAACAACATAAAGACAAATCAAAAAGACTCAAAAACAAAAACAAAAAACAATGACACCACCCCAAACTTAATCCACACATTGTCTCCAATGTGAGAAGACAAAAAATAACGGGACAACTTACTGACACAACACAACGATCATAACGGAGGTCTGAGAGGAAGACCAAATTACTGTGCACAAAGCCGAAGGAGGCACCGCGGTTCTGCTCAAAGCACCGCAGTGCTAATTATCGAAAAATTCCAGTGTCTTCAGTTTTTTGCATTGTTAACCATTCGCCCTTCGTAGTGAGTCATGCCCTTCATCTGTCATCCAACAACACTAACATACCAGATCGTGAGACTGTTCAAGACAAAATAAACAAACTAAAACAAAAATTGAAATAACACAATTAAAAATATTGGGTTGCCTCCCAAGTAGCGTTGTCTTTAATGTATTTTAGCCGGACGCAGGTTACTTACTAAATCAAGGGGGTAAAGTGTCCCCTCCACATATCCATTTAGCACCATTCTTTTTCTCCTTCTCTTCTTTTTCACAGTTCTGATTTCAGAAGAGTTCAATTCTTTTTCATCAATAGCTAGTTCAGAAATCTTACCATCAGGTTCTCCGTCGCTTTGGTGGTACCCCACGAGCATCAGTACTTGTGAGGCTTTTCTTAGGCAGAACCTTATCCACTACCCCAATAGCAAAGCATCTAGCATCGACTTGAGTTTCAGCGGGCTGCTTAAAAACTTTGAATAGCATATTCTCACCTTGCACTCTGAGTTTTAACTCTCCTTTTTCAACATCAATGAGGGTTCTCCCTGTTGCTAAGAATGGTCTTCCAAGGATCATAGGCATATTTTTATCTTCATCCATGTCTAAAATAAGGAAATCAGCAGGAAAGATGAATTTACCCACTTGTACCAACACATCTTCAATAATTCCTTGGGGATGCACAATCGAGTGATCAGTCGCAGTGGTGATGGTTGGTCTTACTTCACACGACCCACCCGTGCCCGCGACTAGTGCCCTACCTGGGCACCCTTACAGGTATACATCAGAGAAAATCAGCGGAACATACATGAAACTCATAACGTACATTAACAGGAAAATAAACAACAGGCTAGCCGATAAGGCTACGTCCCTGGACATATATATATATAAAGTCGATCCTTAGAAACTTTAGCTCCTCTTCTTGACGTTCCAATCCACTCCAAGCAACTCTTAGAAGTTCATAAACAACTTCTCTTCAATTTCCAACTTCAAAGTTGACGAACACGTTAGGTTTTCATCTTGCGACTAACGTAAAAACGTAGTTTTTCTGAGATTTTTGTGTTGAGATATCCTTAGAATACCTTTAGGGACCTTGGGTTTGAATATTGGGATTTATGAAGCAAGATTGCAAAAAAATTCTTGATCTAGGAAGGCTTAGCCGAGAGCAACTTTGCACAATGCTCAAGTTTCTTGAATTTTTCTAAGTGTGGAATTCTAGTCTTGCACTAGTAGTATGTAGATATATAGAACAACCAATGTCTAGGATTAAAACATATGGATGGCTAAGATTGGGTCAATAATATCAAGCTCTCACTTGTCTAGTTGACTTGGTCCATTTTATCAAGCTAATATTTGCTACACTAGCCATACTATTTCGTCCAAGATGATTCATGTGGAGGGTGACATGTGTCGCCCTCCCATTGGTCCATAATATTTCGCTTCAAATTTCTATAATTGGTCAAAATATCGGAAACCTCATGGGCCCCACAAAAACGTGAAATATTTCGGGTGGACCCCACGTATCCAACTCTGAAAATAAAATTCCATAGTTCCGATAAATTCCAACAGTCTCAAATAAAAATTCTGAGAACCCATTTCTCATTAACGAACTATTTTCCTTCCCGAGGTTCGGAAGATTTGTTTCCTTGGAAAACAATTCTTTCATTCGTTCAATTTTTTAAGTCCTGTGCTCTCGCGTCTATTCTCGTATACATGTCCTGAAATTACGGGGTGTAACATTCTCCCCCCCTTAGAAACATTCATCCCCGAATGTTCTTTCGGAGCTCAATCTAAACATTTCTCGGTATAGTCTCACAAAATTACACTTAATGAAACCTAATTATGCAACATATGACCCTAATACATCGCACATACATATCCATGCATCATAAGACAAACGAGGAAACAAATCTAAAGTGTGCACCATCACTATTTACTCCCATTCATGGCCTAATAGGATTATCTTTTCGTACTTCCAAACTTATTCTAGCATACGTCAGAACGACCATCGGCCCCGGGGCGCATCGTGCCTCATCCCTGCACCCTAGTGACACAACATCGAGAAAACCAATGAAAATAAAACTTTAAACAAGAAACAAGATATATGATCATAAACAGCCAACCCAACTGCACCTTCCAATAACATATATAAATACAACTCTTACAAAACGAGCAGCTTAATCCTTTTTACAAACCCCGCCACAACAAAGATTACTGCACTCTAAGATTTACAACAACTATGACGGACAGGCCGCCATACCCCAATGTACAAGAACCTACAACTCTGGTAACAAATAACTAAATATAAGACTCCGGAGAAACTGAGCTTCCAAAAACGCTGAACTGAGATCCTAAGAGAGAGGATGCACGACCGATGTACCTCTACCGCGGATGAACGCACTTCCGGGCGAGGTCAAGATAACAGTACCAAGTATGTGAAATCAGAAAATATCAGAATGAAATCATACTAGTCTATATAAAGCGGAGACATGTATGATAACCAAACTACGATTCACAACATAAAAGCGCCATGTCCATCGTGACTCACGCCTCAAGTCATCACTCAAATATAACTATGGGTCTCACGCCACAACATCAATCATGTTCGCATCGGCCGCATGCCCGGATTCTGCATCGGTGTAGACATGTCCACGATGCAACAATAATACCAATGCCCCGGCCACACGCCTGAATTCTACCTCGGTGTACACGCCCACGTGACATCAACAATAATATCTTTGGTGATCAACCCGCCGCACGCCACATGCCCCTAATTCTACCTCGGTGTAGACATGTCCATGTAACCACAATAACAATATATCGTAATCAACTCGGCCGCATGGCCGCATGCCCTAATCGCGACGGCAGACATGTCCATGTGACATCAACAACAAGACAAGAATCAAATGGAAACATACCCGTGGAATTCTCCATCACCGCCAAAGACGCCCAAGTAAGTTCTCAAAGTCGACCTCTATCGAGACGCGGTAATACGTAAATACCACACTTGCACAACAAAGGCTATCATCACAAGCATAGGCAAGTTTCACAACAACAAGCATAGGCAAGTTTCACAACAACAAGCATAGCAAGTTTCACACAACTCAAAGTACTTTCATTTTATGCCAAAGTCCGGTTTTTAACCCCAAAGTACTACATACGTTAAGTTCTTTTAAAAGAGATCCATTACTTTTATAAAAGTCACCCTATACCGTAGTATTAGAATGACCAACCCACATTCCTTTTCAAAATCAAGTAACAACATTCTTTTCCTAAGTTCCCGTTTGCCTAGTTTCAATTACTCAAGCTTCTCATTTTCAAATGCTCAAGTCACTTATTTTAGAAAGGTTTCATAACTCATAGTCTTAATCTCTTTTAAAACAATTGAGTAACATATGTCATATATGTGAGTAGTTTATTCTTGTTTATAACGATCTTATTACAGCAGCCATGATCTAGAAAATGTAATATCATTTTGTCTCATCTTAGCTTCTATGCAGATGGAGGTTTCTACCGTTTTAATACAACACATCATTATTCAATACATTTTCCTTTATTAACGCCGCAGGTCCTGTCGATACACATTCGATTTCCAAATCAAGAAACATTATCCCTTTAAAACCAAGTACTCATTACTCACGAATGAGGTTTCACAAACATCCACAGTAAAATAACTAAGTTAAGTCTCTTATCTTATAAGATCAAGTCTCTTACCGTCTAACATCCGTAAACCATTTTCGTACCTACATACAGCTGTTATAACCAACGTCCCCTAAAGCCGTTATAACACTTTATGTTTAAACCAAACAAATAAACTTAGCACTGACGCCCACCGTACTACATAGTTACACACATATCATGCTAGAATGATAGGAAGAGGTTCACATACCTCGCGACGAGTATCGACAATAAGCAAAATGCTCCAAGTACTACAACCTTGCTAGCCCTTTCCACTCCTCAAGTAGAATACGCTACTCTTAGTACTTTCACCTAGAAAGGTCACAAACGCCTATTAACTTCAAAACACAAGGTTCCATTTCTCTACGTAAAATTCGGCAAGACTCTCCCGCAACAGAAATCTCTCTCTATCGAGGCCGCCATCAAGCCAACCAGGGGGGTTTACACGCCTAACCTGACGTGTACAATTCTACTCAAGAATACTACACAAGTCTACGCAATACAAATTCTATGTAAATACAAGGCGCTTCTTTTCTTTATTCTTCGTGCTTAAGTCAAAAGACATTGCCGCGACTAAGCTTAGTTCTATATATAGTATACTTCAACTATATATTCTAATAACATGTAATTTCCAATTACAAATAGAGGACAAGATAATTACCTCGATAAGCCCATAATTATCCAAGTTAAATGTCGATCCTTAGCAACGCTTAGCTCCAACTCCGGTGCTCCATCCCGCCCAAACAACCCTTAAGTTCTAACCAACTTCTACTTAAATACTTCAATCAATCAACGAAGATTTTCTTAGGGTTTCGGTTTGAGACTAAAGGGACAAAAGTGGTAGTATTTTCTGCTCTACGATAGAGGTATCTTTGGAATACTACAAGGTACAAGGC
Organism: Przewalskia tangutica; assembly: GCA_029844215.1. Lineage (NCBI taxonomy): Eukaryota > Viridiplantae > Streptophyta > Magnoliopsida > Solanales > Solanaceae > Przewalskia > Przewalskia tangutica. The sequence goes on from CM056719.1 coordinate 19,860,096, forward strand.
TAAGGTATTTTGGGCATTATAACAATACTGGAAGACAACTTTCTACCAAGGGGGTAGGCTCGCTAGCACACTAGGCTGTGGAGGGTGTTCTCGGCCAAAGGCCACACGAAAGGGGAGAGGAAGGCTCTCTGTTTAGAGCTCACAAAGGAGGAGAGGGTTTCAAGACTTGGAAGTTTTGGAATGGATGAAGTCTTCACATTTAGGGGTATTTATAGCAAAACCAAAGGCCAACCAAGGGCCAAGATCCTTCCAAGTGTATAGCAAGTGTAAGGACAAGATTAAGCCAAGTGCACCCTAAACCCTACTCCACAAAACAAGGCACAAAACATGGCACTAAACAAGCCACAAACAAGGCCAAAACAAGGAGCCAATAGGCCATGTAAACGTGACCAATCGGCCAACCCAACGCTTCACTGAGGGTGACAAGTGTCACCCTCCCGTTGTCCAAAACATTTCGCCTCTAAAAATTCGCAAAATACTAAATGACATAGCCGGAATTTTCCCAACGTAGTCGTGGAAACGTTTCGTCGGAAAACGACTCTATTCGCACTTGTGCCCAAATTTCAACCAAAGCCTAACTTAAGGCTCAAATTCTCCACGCACGCCCCACGCATACTGGAAATACGGTATAACACGCATAATCTCAATATTATCCGCTCATGACACTTAAACATACAACAACCTTATCATGCATACAAGTCTCTAAAGGGTCAAAGATATACTTGAAATCATGTAGGTGGTTCAAAGGACCGCTAAAATCGAACTTCCACCATGACCTCGCCACTACCGGCATTGAACATCTCGCCTAGCTTTTGAAGGCGAAGAACCCAAGAATCGATCCAAAGAGAAAGTGCTATCCCACCACCTCTATAAGGACACTCTCTTATCATATGGCCTAGAAGACCACAAGAAAAACAAGCACCCGTACCGGAGCGACACACCCCAGAATGGAACCTACCATACTGGGTGCATTGAGGCAAAGGCGGTCTTGACTGACTGGAACCCCCATCTCCCTGAGACTCTGAAGCTCTAGAGCTCTGACCGGCCCCTGCATTCCCGGGGTTGTAAAACCCCACGAAAATCGTGGAGGAGCACTTGGCCGGGTCAAACGTGACCTAGCATGCCGCTGAGGCCGCCCGCCAAAATTACCTCAAACCCGCCGCCCCGCCCTCTTAGGCCGCCTCTGGCCGGGTCCACTCTCTCTCTGTCTTCAATCTCCTGTGCATATACCTGCATCCTGGCAATATCCATACCTGGCTGAAGGACCACTCCCAGGCATGTAGTAACCATGTAATGGCTCAGCCCCATCACATAGCGATGAACTCTATCACCATGTCACCACAATAGCGAGCGATACCGCCAATGAAGTCAAACTCTGTGTTGTACTCTCTCACGGTCCTCCCATTCTCGCCTCAATGCCAAGAACCTATCAACTCGGCTCTCTCATCTCGTGAGGCAAAAGTGATCAAGGAAGGCCACTGTGAACTCATCCCAAATAGCTGGAGGAGCACCCACACCCCTAGCCAGTTCCCATGACTCAAACCAGATCAACACAATATCGCGTAATCGGTAAGAATCTAGCACAACTGACTCTTTCTCCGAGGCCCTAAGCACCTGCATAGTCCGATGTATCTGCCGAATGAACTCCTGAGGATCATCCTCAGATCTCGAACCATAGAACTCGGTGGACTACAACCTAAAAATCCTCGAATCCTAAAATCGTCGGCTCTGGTTAGCTACTCGCCCCGTCGGCGCCGCTCGCCACTATGCTAGTAAATAACCCGACCGCTCTCCATAATCTCTATACTCCGCCCGCCGAGGACCGAGGCTCGTGTATTGGAACCTCTGGAGCCGTGGATCGCCTCGCTCTCTCTAATACCGCTTGGTAATCAACTCACGCTCGCCACAACTCAGCATAGTCTAGCCCGAGCCTAGTAACCTCTCAGGCTACTAGCAGCCTCCGCTTTGCCCTTCTGGGCCCTGGTCGCCTTCCGTGAAGGCATAACTGATACATAAGAATATGTCAGAGAGGATTCAACCTAATAAGACAGCTCTACTGCACGATCTTAGAGAGAGAAGAATGGAAACCAATCCTAAATGTCCTGCAGCCTCCTGATTATAAATGTGGTGTACAACACACCGATAATCAATACTCTACTAGACACGGTCTGTAGACACTTTCCGAGGACTAACTGCTCTGATACCACTTTTGTCACGACCCGAAACCGGGCCCGCGACTGGTGCCCTACCTGGACACCCTTACAGGTATACATCAGAGAAAATCAGCGGAACATACATGAAACTCATAACGTACATTAACAGGAAAATAAACAACAGACTACGTCCCTGGACATATATATATATATACAAAGCCAAAAGTAGTTACATCCTTTTTTCTTTACAAACTGACCCACAAGATATGACTACATACCTCTAAGAATTTGTCATAACAACTGTGACGGGACAGGGCCCCGTCATACCCCTGAATGTACATAATCTACAACAACAGGGATCCGTACCAAAAGATAAGCCTCCGGAGTAGATGGAGCTTTTTCCCAAAAACTGAACAGAGATCCTACGAGCAAGGATCACCAAACTGTGTACCTAATACCTACGGGCATGAACGGCCCCAAGGGGCCGCATAAACATGTACCGAGTATGGAACGGAAATAAGGTACAGTAAACAAATCATAACTGTACAAAGGAATGACAGGGGCAAGTATAAAAAGTAAATACCAGATCTTACCGTGTCATTTCAACTCATGAACTGAATAGTACATTATTATCTTTTCCCATTTTCAATAAGAGTTATAATCAAATTCTTACGTGCATACTTAGGAAAAATCATCAAGTTCATAAACAAATAACTTACGTATCTTGCATAACATAATCCGACCCTTTATGGAGGGACGTCTCATTTTGGAGTTTACTTTGATTATCCATACGTGTTAACATAATCCGGCCCATTTGCGGGACACGGTGAAGTCATAAAAAATCTGCCCATAAAGGTATACTGCCCGGCCCATTCTGGGACGCGGTAAAGTCATATAGCCAGCCCATAAAGGTATACTACCCGGCCCATTCTGGGACGCGGTAAAGTCATATAGTCTGCCCATTAAGGTATACTGCCCGGCCCATTCTGGGACGCGGTAAAGTCATATAGTCTGCCCATAAAGGTATACTGCCCGACCCATTCTGGGACGCGGTAAAGTCATATAGTCTGCCCATAAAGGTATCGCCGCCCATTCTCGACGCGTAAAGTCATATAGTCTGCCCATAAAGGTATCGCCCGACCCATTCTCGGGACGCGGTAAAGTCATATAGTCGCCCATAAAGGTATCGCCCGACCCATTCTCGGGACGCGGTAAAGTCATATAGTCGCCCATAAAGGTATAACGCCTACCATTCTGTAGGCTCGGTGATTTCTTACATAACATTTTAAACCATTTTTTCACTTCTTCTAAAGTCGTTATAACAACTTCTCATAAAGTTATTATAACAACCTTTCATTTTAGAGAACTTAAAAAGAATCATAAAACTCCTTCTATTTTAAATCAATAAACTTCTTCTTTTGAAAACTCAAGTTACATTCTCTTTTGAAATCAAACCTCTTAACTTTTGAAATAAATCATAGAAACCATACTTTTTAAATCAAGTCATTCCTTCCTTTAAGAATCAAGTCCTATAACTTGAAAAAAAAAGTCTCATAACCTTTTAAGAAATCAAGGTTCATAGTCTTAAAACTTCATAACATAAACTCTTTTAAATTAAGTAACATATACTTTTTATGAGTTGTGAATAGGTTATACTCGTTTATAACGATCTTATTAACGCAGTCATGATCTAGAAAATGTAATACAATTTTGTCTTATCTTAGTTTCTATGCAGATGGAGAATTATACTCATTCTTAATTTAACTGATTGTCGATACATTTTTACTAACGCTGCAATCGCTTGTTCGATACCTATTCTCATTCGTGCAGTAAATTAGCCAAGTCACCTCGACTCCACATACTTCCTAACGACTCTTACCAACATCCCCCATAAGACTTAGTAAGAACTTAGGATAACTTAGACATACCTTTTACATAGAGTAAATCAACATACGTACCTCTTAACTTCTAAGAGTAGAAGGAATCATGAAATAACACCACATGTATATTTCATACATAGAACATGCCAAAAGAAGGAAGAGGTTCACATACCTCGCGACGACTATCGACAAGTAGCAAAATGCTCCAAAGTACTTCAACCTTGTTAGCTATTCCACCCTTCAAGTAGAATACACTATTCGTAGTACTTCAACCTATCATAACCATAATACGTCTATCAATTCCTAGCCTTTTTAAGGTAAAATAATACTAAGTGTGAAGTCTCTTATTCTACGGAAAATTGGGCAGCACTTCCTTTGTTTCTAAATACTTTTCCACCTTTTTCAAGGCCCGAAATCAATAACCAACATGACACATTTAAGGCGCAACAAACCAGAAATTCAAAGGGGATTATACGTCTAACATAACGTATAAAATTTTGCCCCATAATTAAAGTAAAACCATTCAATAACTTTGAGCCATTTTCGGTAATCACAAGGACAACAACAACATCTATTCTTTTCCATTTCTTTTACAATCTAAGTTGTTATTCTAACATGTTATATAGTCGCAATCAATTATAACAACTAAAATCCCTTTCTTATACAACATGCAACGATTATAACTATCGACCAAATTGATTTCCAATTTTAATGGCTAACATGCCAATTTCGGATTTAAGCTTCCAAATTCCATAACATTTATCAATCTTCATTCTAAATATCGCATGCTCATCTACCAACTACTACAACATGAAATCTTGAATTACAATAGCAAGAAGGAGATTATTACCTCTTTTAAGCCCAAATACAATCCAAAACCTAAAGTCGATCCTTAGAAACTTTAGCTCATCTTCTTGACGTTCCAATCCACTCCAAGCAACCCTTAGAAGTTCATAAACAACTTCTCTTCAATTTTCAACTTCAAAGTTGAAGAACACCTTAGGTTTTCATCTTGCGACTAACGTAAAACGTAGTTTTTCTGAGATTTTTGTGTTGAGATATCCTTAGAATACCTTTAGGGACCTTGGGTTTGAATATTGGGATTTATGAAGCAAGATTGCAAATTTTTTTCTTGATCTAGGAAGGCTTAGCCGAGAGCAACTTTGCACAATGCTCAAGTTTCTTGAATTTTTCTAAGTGTGGAATTCTAGTCTTGCACTAGTAGTATGTAGATATATAGAACAACCAATGGCTAGGATTAAAACATATGGATGGCTAAGATTGGGTCGATAATATCAAGCTCCCACTTGTCTAGTTGACTTGGTCCATTTTATCAAGCTAATATTTGCTACACTAGCCATATTATTTCGTCCAAGATGATTCATGTGGAGGGTGACACGTGTCGCCCTCCCATTGGTCCATAATATTTCGTTTCCCGAAATTTCTATAATTGGTCAAAATATCGGAAACCTCGTGGGCCCACAAAAATGTTACATTCTCGGGTGGACCCCACGTATCCAACTCTGAAAATAAAATTCCATAGTTCCGATAAATTTCAACAGTCTCAAATAAAAATTATGAGAACCCAATTCTCATTAACGAACAATTTTCCTTCCCGAGGTTCGGAAGATTTTTTTCCTTGGAAAACAATTCTTTCATTCGTTCAAATTTTTAATTCCTGTGCTCTCGCGTCTATTCTCGTATACATGTCCTGGAATTACGGGGTGTAACAACTTCCCCCAAACCAAGTCTTTTGAACACAGAGAGGGGCATAAGATTGATACTTGCCCTCAAATCACATAAAGCCCTTTTGCATGTAACACTCTCTATGGTGCAAGGTAAGGTGAAACTCCCTGAGTCTCTCAACTTAGGAGGGAGTTTGTTCTGCAATATAGCACTGACAATTCATTGTTCATATATCGTCGGGGTTCTTCCATGGCTTATATATTGTTATATGTTGATGATATTATCTTGACTGCCTCTTCTGATGCTTTGACAAATTTTATTATGACAATGCTCAGTTCTGAGTTTGCCATGAAAGACTTGGGATCCTTGAGCTATTTTTTTAGAATTGCAGTCACTCGTCATGCAGGCGGATTATTCTTAACACATAGGAAATATGCAGCAGAGATCATTGATAGGGCTGGGATGTCATCCTGTAAGTCCACTTCTACTCCAGTTGATATTAAACTCAAATTGGGTGCTGCAGCTGGCTCTCCGTATGAGGTTCCGACCCGCTATCCTAGTCTGGCAGGCGCCCTTCAGTATCTTACGTTCACGCGATCAGACATTACATATGCAGTACAGCAGGTGTGTTTGTTTATGCATGATCCCAGAGTTGAACATATGAATGCGCTCAAACGCATCCTTAGGTACATTCAGGGAAAACTTGATTATGGTTTGCATTTGTACCCTTCGTCGACGTCTACACTTGTCTCATATACATATGCTAATTGGGATGGTTGTCCTGACACCAGACGGTCTACGTCTGGCTATTGTATGTTTTTGGGTAATAACTTGGTCTCATGGTCTGCCAAGCTTCAATCTACACTTTCACGTTCAAGTGAAGAGGTCGAGTATGATGAGTAGCCAATGTGGTTTCCGAGTCATGTTGGTTACGAAATCTACTTTTAGAGCTTCATTGTCCTATTGAGAAAGTTACCTTAGTGTATTGTGATAATATAAGTGTCATCTACCTTTCTGGTAATCCAGTTCAGCACCAGCGCACTAAACACATAGAGATGGATATTCACTTCGTTCGAGAGAAGGTAGCTAAAGGACAAGTACGCTTCTGTCATGTCCCTTCAGATATCAAATTGCAGACATCTTTACAAAGGGTCTTCACTCGGTCCTTTTTGAAGTTTTAGAAACAGTCTCAGCGTACGAAGACCGCTCGCTATGACTGCAGGTGTGTGTTAAAGTGTATATGGGTCAGCCCATATACAAATTTCAAAAGAGACAATTTCACAAGGCGGGACCATTTCCACCATTTTCCTTTCCTTTGTATATTTAGTGAATATTAGACTTAAGTTTTTACCTTAATTAGTAGTGTAATATTTGTTGACACCCAATTTTGACCCTCCCGTCCAGATAGTAGCTATAAAATTACACTAATTTGGCAAAATAATTTTTTATGATTTCTTATAATAAAATGCAGCGATAAAAACATTAATACATGCATGGATAAACAAGTTAATAATAACACCGCATTTTACGTAGAGTATTAAGCACTTAGAGTCTCGCGCCCGCATTCATTAATTTTAAGCCCTGTCAAACAATTCTTAAATAATAGTAAATACATAAAATAATAATCTAACACACGCGTTTTAATAATAGCATTCATAAAAAGAATTAAGAAGTCCTAATTTTTATTTAATAAGTCTTAATAACGACATCACATTATAAACATTAAACACTAATTAAATAGCACACTCACATTTATTATTATAATAATTTAAATTCAAACTTAGACTAATAAAGCACCTAAATAATTTAATCACAATTTAAATAAACTAATACCCAATTAAAACTAACCTAATCTAATACCTAAAAACTAATTCCTAAAAATAGTAGCCCAACACACCTTAAATTCGCCCAGCCCAACTACCCTAACCCGCAGCCCACAACCCGCTAGCCCACTCCCCCAGCCTTTATTTTTCTCCCCCTCAAGCCCAGGACAGATCCCCCGTCGTCCCCTCCCCTTAGAACCCTAAAACTCCTACATCGCCGCACCTCTCCCATCGCTCATGCCGAGATTCTCGCCGGAGAATCCGGCGAATCACCCCACGAATCCACTACCACATCGACGCCTATATCATGGAAATGGAAACAAATCAGTAGAAATGACATACGAATCGTCCCCTCAATCATTTCCTTACCTTACCTGTAAAAATCGCACAAATCAATACACAGAATCAGCCTTGATTACCTACTAAACTTGGGGCCCAGATTATTGGCTATAAATATAAATCGATACGCATGCAATAGATAGCCTTTGACCGTTGAAACCACCTTCACTCTTCAACCGATTTCCATCACAAAAGATCGGGGAACACAACAGTCCGATCGAGGGCTTGGAGGGCAAAACCAGTACGATCGTGCAGAGCACGTAACGATGCATCACGTAATCCATTGCATTTACGTAATTCGGCGCATTTACGAGGACCCGGACCCAGAGGAGAACATCGGCAGGAGGAGAGCAAGCCAGGCCTGCACTCCTTTCCTTTTCACCAACGAAAGCCGATCGACATACATGCAATGGCATCTTCTATCGTCCAGAATCTAGCACCTTTCTGAGACCCTGACATGAACAAAAATTAACCCAACTATCATAGAACATAGGTGAAACCTGAGGGTACCTGTTAGCATCTTTTAACCGAAGCCTTTCTTTCAAAATAGCCTAGAATCGACCACAAACTGCATCGCTTTCAATAGCATAGCAAAAACAACTCTCCGAGTGGCACCGACGACTTGATACGCTGCCCCGGGTCGCTGTCCGGAGAAGGTAAAATCATCACCTTTCCTAACTTCCTGTTATGTTAACCTGTATGATGCCTGTCGTTTGAGAAATATGTGAGTATGGTGTCGGCTTGTTATTTGCGTGTTCGATAAATGTGAAGAATGCTTTGGTGTGTTTCTGGGTATTGCAATGTTCCTTGGCTATACTTGCAAATGTTATAATCTGGAAAATTGCCTTGGGTGTTGATGCGCGTAATATGCACACACTTTAAACGCAAGTGCACGTTATCGTATCAAGTAGTATAGTCTTAGATAAGACCGAATATCGTCCTCTGGGATTAGGGTTCAAGTACCAATTGTCTATTTTCTAGTATCTATTTGGTGTATTAATGATTGATTGGTTGTTTATGACTAAGAATTATAAAAGCTAATTAATTATAACGATTTAATTCAGATGTGATGAGAATAGGGCTTCTATGTATCCTTACTATCCGCTTATGTTACTTACTAATGCATTACTTATGGTGTTCTTCTTTTGGAGAAAGCAGGTTTACGAAATCGTTTTATACTCCCGTTAGGGTTATATAAACACTCAACCCCAGTATTGTTCCTTACCTAACTTTCGCTGATAAGGGTAACTCTATAGGAGGATTAAGCACAAAAACCTAGTTGGCCACACGCACAATGCGCAAAATTAGGGTTGTTAAGCCTCATCAACGCTACAAATCTAATTGAGGTATTTTCATCCCCAACTCGAGACCGTCACCCAACTTACAAAGATATTCACAATCCCTCCTTTTCAGAATCTGATTAGAAATCATATAGTGATAACTAGTTGTCAATTAGCTACCAAGAATTCAACTCAATTATTGGATAGATCTCTCAATAAGAATAATAACCATAAGCATGCATTAAGTTATAACATAAGGTTCAAGAAATTCAACATAGAAAGCCCTATAAGAGAATTAGTTCCTAGCCATGAATATGACAAGAACTAATTCAAAGTTCATCATGCAAAAACTGAAATAAATAAAGGAAAGGGAAAAGAAAATTACTAAGAATGAGTCTCCAAGCCAAGCATCCAAGGGTTGTGTTGTGGAATATTTACAAGGTGGATTGGTGGAAGGATGGATGTAGAATGGTGAATGGTAGGATGGAGAATGAATAATTCTTCTAATGATGTATAGTATTTATAGCCAAAGAATCCTTTTGGTGAAGGGTTAGGAATTTGTAGGAAAGGAAAAGTTATTAGAATCCTTTTAGGTAAGGGTTTTAAGGTAGGAAAAGTTATCCCTTTAGGTAGGAAAAGTTATCCCTTTAGGTAGGAAAAATAATCCCTTTAGGATTCTGAAAACATGTCAAATTCGGCCAGCACTTCATAATTCTCGCTGCCATGCGCATCGAATCAGCCATGGCTGAAAATCGTAGATAGTTGGACGGCTTCGTCGCGCTAAGGCCGGCCACGCTAAGCGCGGCTCGTGACGGAATTCTTCCGATTTTTCGCCCTTTGTTAAATCTGTCGCCTGATCTCTCCTCTATAATTCCTTAACTTCTTAGACTTTATTTCTTGGCCCTTTGTGTGCAATTCCATCTCCATTAAGCTCATTTTCTTCTTTTCGTCATTTCTCCATTTTTGACCGTGACACAAAAGAAAGGAAAACGAATTCTAATACTATACTAAACATAAATAAAATGAGTAAAATACTAACTAAAAATGACTCAAAAAGTGTATATAAAATACACCGATCAAATACCCCCAAACTTAACCTTTGCTCGCCCTCGAGCAAAGATAGAAAGAAAGAAATAAAAGACTCACAAAACGAAAAATAAAAGACTCATCGACATTGATCACTTTTGCCGATTTAGTGTTATCTAGAAAAACATGAAGGTTAGCGAATAATACGCAGGAACACGTAGCATGAAAATTTTCAAAGACACTAAACACATTGAGCTAGATATTTCGCAAACTCATATTTATCATGCTTTAATGGAAGTCAATATACTAAATCATGCATATAAATTCAAAAAATCCTATGGCATGCTTACTTGCTATTCTCCACTAATCTTCGATATGCATAAAAGAGATCTTCAGACTTTAAGGATTGTAATGTAGCTTAGGTAGGGGTTGGTAAAAATAGGCATTTAGGCTCATTTTTGTGTACCATAAGCTCTTTAGCTTTTCAATATTTTCCTTTTTCTTTTTGTTCTTTCCTTCACTTCGATTCTATCTTTTTCCTCTTTTGTTTTGGGAGAGTGAAGTATATAATAATGACAAGCACCCCAAACTTAGGCTTTGCCTATTTCTTATTACTTTTGTATCAGTGCAACAAGCTCATTCACTCTTTTTGTCCCTTTTTAACACAATTGATTCCACTACTTCACATTTTTACTTATGGCACAATTTGTGGGAATATAGGTGTCAAAGAAGAGGTTTCAAATTTAGGCTCAATGGGCCGACTAGAGATATTTTTAAAGTACTGATAGAAACGAATGGTAAGAATTGGCTATCAAAGAAATGCCCAGTCATCTCCCCTAACATGCATATCCTAACTATTTCGCCAAATAGCAAGCACTAATAACACATAAGTATTTATCATTTAGCATGCATAACTCAAGCAAGAAACTCCAAATAGACAGATTTTGTGAGTTTTTGGCATATCTAACCTAGGTGTTTAGATAGTTGCTTCAATTCCTTTACATTATTCCACCTTCCTTCACTAGTGTTTCTAGCAACTACAGATACATGATCTTTGATAGGTAATTATGAAAAAGAAAGAAAAAAGAAAAAGAAAAAAATTTGTTACTCAAAAATAAACACAAAACAAATAAAAAAAAACTTTACTGAAACATAACACGACACAAATAAAACACCCACAATCTTAAATCACACATTGTCGACTATGTGTGCAAGACTCAAAGAAAATAAAGAAAAATGACAACTTATCGACACAACACAATGGCCATAACGAGGTCTAGGATGAAAAATTCGAATTTGCGGAAATATGGCTCTCTCAAGTTCCGCGCCGCTCGAGATTCAGCAAGGCCGCTTAGTACTTGTGACCCTCTGGAGTTCCGCGCCTCGATTTCAGCCATACACGACGATCGTTTTTTTTTTTTTTTCAGTTGTTGCTCCTTTTTCCTGCTTTGCTTTTCACCCACTGCCATCCAACAACACAAAACAAGAACCCAAGACCGTGAGACTGTTTCAAGACAAAATAAAATAAAATAAAGATGTAAATTAAAATAACATAATTAAAAACATTGGGTTCTCCCAACAAGCTGCCTTTAACGCCTTTTAGCCGACGCAATTAACCTTTCCGAGTGCCCATCGATCCTTCTCGCGAATCGCTTGCAATCCGCAGAGTTATCGCTGCAGTCTCACTTCAACTACAACAATTGCTTCAAACAAGTGGCCTCAAATATACGATTATCCCAAGTATACAAGACACGCTTGTCTTTTGTGTTCTTCTAATGTAGGATCAATGAGATTCCCTACATCTTTCAACTCTGTGGGTGCCCTTGATGGTTTTGACTTCTGTTTGGGAGTCACTTTGACAGTGGTGGTGTTTCTTCCGCACAGGTACAAGAAAAGATTTTCCAAGGAATCCAAGGTGAATAATCGATCTCGCACTCTTCTCCTTCTACACCAACCGCTCTTGCATTCCTCAATAGTTGGGTGTGATTCAGCTCCTCAATTTGTTGTTCGCTGTTGAATATGATCGCGAAGTTCTGCTATTTTGCGTTTCCAACTTCTTTATACCCAACCTCATTTCGTCCACGAACCGAGTTTGGGACCTCGTGACCGAGTAGAGTTTCTCGTAATTCTCCTCTCTTCCTCTACGGTCGAGCTCGATCATATTGACAGTAGAAATCCATGTCTTAACGATCCCAGACATAAAACAAAACCCACAACGAAACACCCCACCCCGATTTTTTTTTTTTTTTTTTTTTTTTTTTTTTTTAAAGAAAAACGTAAAAATAAAAAATTAAAACCAAATTAGAAATTAAAATAGATAATTTGATATTGAACTATTGCCTAATCCCGCAACGGCGCCAAAAACTTGATGCGCGTAATATGCACACACTTTAAACGCAAGTGCACGTTATCGTATCGCGAGTATACTTAGATAAGACCGAATATCGCCCTCGGGATTAGGGTTCAAGTACCAATTGTCTATTTTCTAGTATCTATTTGGTGTATTAATGATTGATTGGTTGTTTATGACTAAGAATTATAAAAGCTAATTAATTATAACGATTTAATTCGGACGTGATGAGAATCGGGCTTCTATGGATCCTTACTATCCGCTTATGTTACTGACTCATGCATTACTTAGGGTGTTCTTCTTTTGGAGAAAGCAGGTTTACGAAATCGTTTTAGACTCCCGTTAGGGTTATATAAACACTCAACCCCAAAGATTGTTCCTTACCTAACTTTCACGATAAGTGGTAACTCTATGGGAGGATTAAGCACAAAACCTAGTCGACCGTCACGCACAATGCGCAAAATTAGGGTTGTTAAGCCTCATCAACGCTTACAAATCTAATTGAGGTATTTTCATCCCCAACTCGAGACCGCCTACCCAACTTACAAAGATATTCACAATCCTCCTTTTCGTAACTGATTAGAAATCATATAGTGATAACTAGTTGTCAATTAGCTACCAAGAATTCAACTCAATTATCGATAGATCTCTCAATAAGAATAATAACCATAAGCATGCATTAAGTTATAACATAAGGTTCAAGAAATTCAACATAGAAAGCCCTATAAGAGAATTAGTTCCTAGCCATGAATATGACAAGAACTAATTCAAAGTTCATCATGCAAAAACTGAAATAAATAAAGGAAAGGGAAAAGAAAATTACTAAGAATGAGTCTCCAAGCCAAGCATCCAAGGGTTGTGTTGTGGAATATTTACAAGGTGGATTGGTGGAAGGATGGATGTAGAATGGTGAATGGTAGGATGGAGAATGAATAATTCTTCTAATGATGTATAGTATTTATAGCCAAAGAATCCTTTTGGTGAAGGGTTAGGGATTTGTAGGAAAGGAAAAGTTATTAGAATCCTTTTAGGTAAGGGTTTTAAGGTAGGAAAAGTTATCCCTTTAGGTAGGAAAAGTTATCCCTTTAGGTAGGAAAAATAATCCCTTTAGGATTCTCAAACATGTCAAATTCACCCGCCAAGACTTCATAATTCTCGCGTCGGCCATGTCATCAGACGGCGCCAGCGGCTGAAAATCGTAGATAGTTGGACGGCTCCTGGTCAGCGCCACAAGGCCACGCTAAGCGCCATGGCTCGTGGAATTCTTCCTGATTTTTCGCTTCTTCGCCCTTTGTTCGTCCGGCCTTCGTCGATCTCCTCTATAATTCCTAACTTCTTAGACTTTATTTCGCCCTTTTGTGTGCAATTCCATCTCCATTAAGCTCATTTTCTCTTCTTTTCGTCATTTCTCCATTTTTGACCGCTGTGACACAAAAGAAAGGAAAACGACCCTAATACTATACTAAACATAAATAAAATGAGTAAAATACTAACTAAAAATGACTCAAAAAGTGTATATAAAATACACCGATCAGGTGTCTATCTACTTATGTCCATCGCATTCACTAAATCAGTCATATTGCACATCGTATATGAGTATATCTATTTGGCTTCGTTCTTGTGCCTGAAATGCCATATCTTTGTGGTTGCTTTGGCCCTCTTGTCTGTTAAATCAGTAGACATGATGTCCTGCGAGTACATATGTTTGTTGGGCTCTCAATAAAAAATGGTATATAAATATGTATATGATGGAGTCTTGAATTAGATTAGTTAGGTATCTAATCCCGACATTTGAATCAGTCTGTTAGTAATTAACTTAAGCAGTCTAGGGTCGTTAAGTTACTGATTGGATATCAAAATATGGTATATCGCTAACAGATATGTTTAAAAGGGTTTGTGATCGAATCAGACGTTTTGTGTTTATATTGTGTTTGGTAGACTGACTATGTTTGGTATTTTCTTCTAGTTTCATATCGCTTAATTTCTTGTCAAGATGTTAAAATCTGGGACCAGTCCAAAGTTGGGTTGTAGACGTAGTCTAATCTCTTACGTAATTAAGATCGTCTGGTGACAAAGCTCATATTTCCGTGAAGACTCAAATTATGTGGTTATACAACATGTTTACGTGTCCCCTGTGATTTAGGAATAGCTGAGGCTTAAATTCATTTTAAACAGATACCAGCAACTGTGGTTCTATGTATTCGTCTTGGCCAAAGTGGTCCTGCATAGTAAAGCAGTCTCTCTGAATAATTGTGTATCATCCTTGTTTGTCTAACATCCTACCAATTAATTCGCCTCCGCCCTACCGCCAATTGTTGAAAGTCCCCCATAATTAACTTGTAAATTCTTCTAAGTCATCTTGTGACATGTCTACTCTCATCTATTAACTATAAAATGAATTCATACTCATGTGTAAAAGCCTCTCCAGTCCATCTGTGATATACCTTGCCTATTATATCATGCTCCAGGGCCCATAAGCCTCGGTCTTACCTCTACATTGTCTATCTGGCGTGTTTGGGCTAAGGCCATTCAGTTTACTGTCTCACGTGTTGATTATTGTAGTCTCATGTAGTTGTGTCATTTTATTTATTGACTTGTACGACTTTATTTGCTGATTTTGTCTAAATTGAATTAGGTGCTTTAGACTTCATGATTTTGATAAATTTGGGCATATACTAATTCTTGTCTTTATTTTCTTTTACATGAAATGCATCGGAGCGAAATGAAGAGTCTCCTGGCGAGACTCATTACAAGCCGCAACAAATGAAGACCCGCATCTTATGTGCTTCATCCTCTCCGCATTATAAACTCCAAACCGCGGCGAAAGGACATCGCCATTCTTCGAGTCACCCTTATTTAATTCATATCCTTTCCTCATTCATTTGTTGTAATTATTTGCCTAACATTCACTCTAACATTAATATATTTAGAATAGTTCGAGTTTGGGTCGCCCTTAGTAAGGAGTTTAACATTAGAAATTTACGCGCCTCTCTAAGTAAATCATTTTAACTTAAGTTATAATTAAACCATTTAGTCGCATAATCATTCATGTAGTCTAAACATTATTTTGTCATTTAATCTTAACTTGCATAACTAATCATGTAGATAGGACATTATTTTCAAAATTCTTAACCCATTTGCTACAAAATCTATATAGAAATCTTATTTTATGTATACTAAGGAATCCCTTAAGCATATGGGATACTAATTAAGGTAGCCAAATATATATACATTTAGTCAATAAATTCACTTTGCATCACCTATTTTTTATAAATAATATAGGACATGCTTTAAACTTTACATGCGTTTTATAGCACTAATTTTATTAATCTTTTGCCAAAAATACTTTCTATTAAATATCTTTCAAACATGCATTCTTAGCAATAAATAATTAACCCTAGGTTTGAACGGACAACCGCAAGTTAGCGGATCCTTTAGGGTGCATAACCCCTTCCCTTTAGGATAATAAAGAACTCTTACCCAGAATCTCATTAAGTTTAGCAGACCATTAAATGGAGTTAATGTTTACTTTAAACTAGTTAACATTTAGGCGTCCTAATTCACCCAAACTAATTAGGTGGCGACTCCGCGAACCCTTTAGCATTTCTAGCATTTTAAGCACCTTTTAATATTTCTAGCCCCTTTTTAACACTTTTAATATTCTAGCACCTTTTAGCATCTTTTTTTTACATTTAGCACCTTTTTTAGCATTCTAGCACCTTTTAACATTTTAGCATTTTATTATTTATTTCCTAACATTTTTATTCAAGCAGGGTTCGCTAGAATAAAGTCGCGGTCGAAAAAGGGCGCGACAGAATGGCGACTCCGCTGGGGATTTAAGGTTCTTAACCACAACAGACCTAGGGTTATTATTTGGCATTACGTTTTGCATTTAAATTTTGTGTGCTATATTTTGTTTTATTTATTTTAATTGCTACCTGCTTTACTGCTTTCCTTAAACTGGCATTCCGCTCATATTTCTTCCACTCTGGAAAATTCACACAATCACACACTACATGCGAGGTGCGCTTGGTGCATCAGCAAAATTCTTTCTTCAAAACCCAAATTTAGGAGAGTTGGTAATATACGTGGAGTGTCCTGGCCTAACCTGGCGCGTAGCCTTCTCACTCGAGTTGTCCGCTCTGAACCTTGCGCCTAGAAAAGCCAAATCTTAGAAACTTAAGATAGAGCTATACCACCCTTTATTTTAGGGCATGCATGCATTTACCTTAGGTGAGCTCGGTTCTGCATCGACACCACAATTAGGAAGACACCAAACTTGTCGACGGGTTTCTCAACCCAACGACCAACCAGCATACTATGTGTAGCGTGACAATGATAGACAAATCCAAAACTAATCATGACATGCCAAAATTGGGAAAAGTGCACCGTCATTTGGTCGTCATTTCCAACGAAAGCATTACAGTTGGGCGGCTTGGACAAATCTATCATAATCTCGCATATGTGACGTTTAGGCCTACCTCTGGCATAAAGAGGTCCCAAACATGTTAGAACACGCACTTGATTTGCAATTTGTTTATTAGTATATATTGGCTGCAACTTTTTGCATATTATACTAACTTGGTTTGCTTCATTTGTTAAAGAGTTATTTTTGTCTAGCTTATCCCCAAAAGGTTGATTCGCGTTGACTGGTAGAAGCACAATCATCCAATAAATGACTAATCCAGAGGCACCGGAACGAAACAACTTAGGACTCATCCCCGTTCCTGTAGAGGATGCAGAGGCGTTAGAAAGGAGAAACACCAATGATCAACACCTCGCCAAACTTTGGAACTACGTTTGACCTGATTCCCTTGACGGATACGTAGGCGGCCGCCTCGGCTTCGGTCCCACCTTTAGAAATTTTTAATTTCACCCAATTTCGCTTGTAATGAACTACGTCATGACCTGATTCCCTCATGGGGATACGTAGGCGGCCTAAATCGGCTTCGGTCACACCATTAGGAAACCTTCCATATTTTTGAAAATAACGAAAACACACATAATATACAAGCAACCCCATGGAAACCCACTTTAAGGCTAAATGCCCTTTGCAAATTCAAAACTGAGACAAGGCAGGAAACCAGGCAGGGGTTATGAGTCCCAAACAAGGCAGACGTCCGGCATCAAGAGTCAAAACTACAAAGTCAACGCGAATCAACCGCCCCCCCTCAAACTCACAAATTTTTCTTTGAAGCGCAGGTCCTTCATATTAGCAGAAGGTACAACAAAGTTCTTCATACTAGTAGAAGCAGAAAATATAACAAAATTCTTCGTAGCGTGAAGCGCATGACATCAACAATCAGAGTTCAAATCCCGCAACAAATTATAGCGCATCAGCTCGGACCTAGAGTCAAATTGCAACTCATGCAGTGCACAAACGCACAACAAAGACATCATGGCAATCCATATGGTTCACAAATGCATCACAACAAAGGCATCATGACAATTCGTCAGTGGCAGCATCTAGCATGTCCGCCCAAGGACAACATCTCAGCATTCACAACACCCCACATATCATACAGGGAAGACATCCCTATTCACATAATTGCATTTCTCATATATTTATCATCTTGTTTTAACAGTTATACACTAATTTTTCTCAAGCTTAGCTTGCAGGAGCATTTATTATACAGGAGCATCAGCAACACGTCCAGACAACGACGTTATAAGCACAACACGTCCGAAAACGACGCCACGTCCGAAAACGACTCAGTCAAAACGACTCGCGTCAAAACGACGCCGATCAAACGACGCCATCAAAATGACGCCATTCAAAACGACGTCGAGTCCGAAAACGACTCCGAGTCCGAAAACGACTCCGCGTCCGAAAATAACGCCACGTCCGAAAACGACGCCAGTCAACGACGCCGAGTCCAAACGACTCGGTCAAACGACTCCGCGTCCGAAAACGACGCCCAGTCCGAAAACGACTCGAGTCGAAACGACTCGGCCCAAAACGACGCCACGTCCAAAACGACGCTAAGTCCGAAACGACGCCACGTCCAAAACGACGCTAAGTCCGAAACGACGCCGAGTCCAAAACGACTCAGTCCAAAACGACGTTAAGTCCAAACGACACCACGCTCGAAAACGACGCCGAGTCCAAAATGACTCGGTCCAAATGACTCCACGTCAAAAACGCCACGCG
Organism: Przewalskia tangutica; assembly: GCA_029844215.1. Lineage (NCBI taxonomy): Eukaryota > Viridiplantae > Streptophyta > Magnoliopsida > Solanales > Solanaceae > Przewalskia > Przewalskia tangutica. The sequence goes on from CM056719.1 coordinate 19,878,784, forward strand.
TCAAAACGACGCCAAGTCCTAAAACGACGCCACGTCCGAAAACGACGCCACGTCCGAAAACGACGCCACGTCCGAAAACGACGCCCAGTCCGAAAACGACGTCGAGTCCGAAAACGACTCCGAGTCCGAAAACGACTCCACGTCCGAAAACGACGCCACGTCCGAAAACGACGCTAAGTCCGAAAACGACGCCACGTCCGAAAACGACGCCCAGTCCGAAAACGACGTCAAGTCCGAAAACGACGCCATCATCAACACATCACATCTACGCAGGGACGATTTTCTCTGTTCTCAAAATTGCATTTTTTCTCATTCATGCTTTATTATTCTGTCTTAACAGTTATGCACTAACTCTTTCTTGAGCTTTTAGTCTACAGGGGCAGCAACAACACGTCCAGGCAACGACGTCATCAACACAACAAGTCCAAAAAAAGACGACAAGTCCAAAAACGACGCCAAGTCCGAAAACGACGCCAAGTCCGAAAACGACGCCAATAGCAACATTCCAATACAACAGATTCGCTCACAAAGTCAAACTGCAACAAGTCTACATCAAATACATCTTGCAAAAACCACAGGCTACATCATTTACACTTTAATTATTTCATCTAGTTTTGATTACGCATGAATTACGACACAACTCCATAAATAGAACAATTTTTATCTATGCCCTAGGAGGCGTCATTTGCATCTCGTCTACATAACGACGAACATTCGCATTTCGTCTATACAACGACGACAACGCCCATACAAGGCGTCATTTGCGTTTCGTCTATACAACGACGAACATTTGCATTTCGTCTATACAAGGCGTCATTTGCATCTCGTCTATACAACGACGAACATTTGCATTTTCGTCCATACAAGGCGTCATCTACATCTCGCCTATACAAGACGGCGTATCATCACACCATTTCATTTGACTACAACCACAACACAAAATTCACATTCTTACATTGTTTTGTTTTGACAGTTATGCACTAATGCTTCTATCTTAGCTTCAATCTACAGGAACTGCAAAAGATGGAGCACAACGTGGATTTTCTCTTCAAATAATCGGGCAATTTGTTGGGGCCAACCTTCCCAACAAATGGCAGAAGCGGCCTCAAGCGTCGGTCCACTCGTTCCACATCACCATAAAACCCAGCACCATAAGCCATAGCGGTACACCCCAGGTTCAAGCCAGTTACTTCTTTTTTTTTTTTTTTAGCACCATAGCCCAGTGTCATCATAACTCGACACTGGGACAAATTTTGAGTCCGCGTTAGCCCACCTTGGTGTTTTGACCATGGTAACCCAGTGTCGTCATAACTCGACACTGGGACAAATTTTGAGTCCGCGTTAGCCCGCCTTGGTGTTTGACCATGGTAGCCCAGTGTCGTCATAACTCGACACTGGGACAATTTTTAAATTTTGCGTCAGCCTTGTCTATTTGCCCAAACCTTTTAATTCTGAGGATCGAGACAAAATTGGCTATGAGTCAACGTCTTTGTCCGAAGATTCTTCCATCATCTCCATACAAAGAGGGACAACTGTTGACACCCAATTTTGACCCTCCCGTCCAGATAGTAGCTATAAAATTACACTAATTTTTGCAAAATAATTTTTTATGATTTCTTATAATAAAATGCAGCGATAAAAACATTAATACAGGCATGGATAAACAAGTTAATAATAACACCGCATTTTACGTAGAGTATTAAGCACTTAGAGTCTCGCGCCCGCATTCATTAATTTTAAGCCCTGTCAAACAATTCTTAAATAATAGTAAATACATAAAATAATAATCTAACACACGCGTTTTAATAATAGCATTCATAAAAAGAATTAAGAAGTCCTAATTTTTATTTAATAAGTCTTAATAACGACATCACATTATAAACATTAAACACTAATTAAATAGCACACCCACATTTATTATTATAATAATTTAAATTCAAACTTAGACTAATAAAGCACCTAAATAATTTAATCACAATTTAAATAAACTAATACCCAATTAAAACTAACCTAATCTAATACCTAAAAACTAATTCCTAAAAATAGTAGCCCAACACACCTTAAATTCGCCCAGCCCAACTACCCTAACCCGCAGCCCACAACCCGCTAGCCCACTCCCCCAGCCTTTATTTTTCTCCCCCTCAAGCCCAGGACAGATCCCCCGTCGTCCCCTCCCCTTAGAACCCTAAAACTCCTACATCGCCGCACCTCTCCCATCGCTCATGCCGAGATTCTCGCCGGAGAATCCGGCGAATCACCCCACGAATCCACTACCACATCGACGCCTCTGTACTTATCATGGAAATGGAAACAAATCAGTAGAAATGACATACGAATCGTCCCCTCAATCATTTCCTTACCTTACCTGTAAAAATCGCACAAATCAATACACAGAATCAGCCTTGATTACCTACTAAACTTGGGGCCCAGACATCGCTATAAATACAAATCGATACACATGCAATAGATAGCCTTTGACCGTCGAAACCACCTTCACTCTTCAACCGATTTCCATCACAAAAGATCGGGGAACACAGCAGTCCGATCGAGGGCTTGGAGGGCAAAACCAGTGCATGCATCGTGAGCAGCACGTAGCAGCTACGCATACGTAACGGCTGCAGACGGCTGCACGAGGACCCAGACGGCAGAACATCGAGAGGAGGAGAGCAAGGGTAGGCCAGCAGTCCAGACCTCCTTTCCTTTTCAATTAACGAAAGCCGATCGACATACATGCAATGGCATCTTCTATCGTCCAGAATCTAGCACCTTTCTGAGACCCTGACATGAACAAAAATTAACCCAACTATCATAGAACATAGGTGAAACCTGAGGGTACCTGTTAGCATCTTTTAACCGAAGCCTTTCTTTCAAAATAGCCTAGAATCGACCACAAACTGCGTCGCTTTCAATAGCATAGCAAAAACAACTCTCCGAGTGGCACCGACGACTTGATACGCTGCCCCGGGTCGCTGTCCGGAGAAGGTAAAATCATCACCTTTCCTAACTTTCTGTTATGTTAACCTGTATGATGCCTGTCGTTTGAGAAATATGTGAGTATGGTGTCGACTTGTTATTTGCGTGTTCGATAAATGTGAAGAATGCTTTGGTGTGTTTCTGGGTATTGCAATGTTCCTTGGCTATACTTGCAAATGTTATAATCTGGAAAATTGCCTTGGGTGTCTATCTACTTATGTCCATCGCATTCACTAAATCAGTCATATTGCACATCGTATATGAGTATATCTATTTGGCTTCGTTCTTGTGCCTGAAATGCCATATCTTTGTGGTTGCTTTGGCCCTCTTGTCTGTTAAATCAGTAGACATGATGTCCTGCGAGTACATATGTTTGTTGGGCTCTCAATAAAAAATGGTATATAAATATGTATATGATGGAGTCTTGAATTAGATTAGTTAGGTATCTAATCCCGACATTTGAATCAGTCTGTTAGTAATTAACTTAAGCAGTCTAGGGTCGTTAAGTTACTGATTGGATATCAAAATATGGTATATCGCTAACAGATATGTTTAAAAGGGTTTGTGATCGAATCAGACGCTTTGTGTTTATATTTTGTTTGGTAGACTGACTATGTTTGGTATTTTCTTCTAGTTTCATATCGCTTAATTTCTTGTCAAGATGTTAAAATCTGGGACCAGTCCAAAGTCGGGTTGTAGACGTAGTCTAATCTGTTACGTAATTAAGATCGTCTGGTGACAAAGCTCAGATTTCCGTGAAGACTCAAATTATGTGGTTATACAACATGTTTACGTGTCCCCTGTGATTTAGGAATAGCTGAGGCTTAAATTCATTTTAAACAGATACCAGCAACTGTGGTTCTATGTATTCGTCTTGGCCAAAGTGGTCCTGCATAGTAAAGCAGTCTCTCTGAATAATTGTGTATCATCCTTGTTTGTCTAACATCCTACTGAATTAATTCTGCCTCTGTCCTACCTGCTCAATTGTTGAAAGTCCCCCATAATTAACTTGTAAATTCTTCTAAGTCATCTTGTGACATGTCTACTCTCATCTATTAACTATAAAATGAATTCATACTCATGTGTAAAAGCCTCTCTAGTCCATCTGTGATATACCTTGCCTATTATATCATGCTCCAGGGCCCATAAGCCTCGGTCTTACCTCTACATTGTCTATCTGGCGTGTTTGGGCTAAGGCCATTCAGTTTACTGTCTCACGTGTTGATTATTGTAGTCTCATGTAGTTGTGTCATTTTATTTATTGACTTGTACGACTTTATTTGCTGATTTTGTCTAAATTGAATTAGGTGCTTTAGACTTCATGATTTTGATAAATTTGGGCATATACTAATTCTTGTCTTTATTTTCTTTTACATGAAATGCATCGGAGCGAAATGAAGAGTCTGATGGCGAGACTCATTACAAGCCGCAACAAATGAAGACCCGCATCTTATGTGCTTCATCCTCTCCGCATTATAAACTCCAAACCGCGGCGAAAGGACATCGCCATTCTTCGAGTCACCCTTATTTAATTCATATCCTTTCCTCATTCATTTGTTGTAATTATTTGCCTAACATTCACTCTAACATTAATATATTTAGAATAGTTCGAGTTTGGGTCGCCCTTAGTAAGGAGTTTAACATTAGAAATTTACGCGCCTCTCTAAGTAAATCATTTTAACTTAAGTTATAATTAAACCATTTAGTCGCATAATCATTCATGTAGTCTAAACATTATTTTGTCATTTAATCTTAACTTGCATAACTAATCATGTAGATAGGACATTATTTTCAAAATTCTTAACCCATTTGCTACAAAATCTATATAGAAATCTTATTTTATGTATACTAAGGAATCCCTTAAGCATATGGGATACTAATTAAGGTAGCCAAATATATATACATTTAGTCAATAAATTCACTTTGCATCACCTATTTTTTATAAATAATATAGGACATGCTTTAAACTTTACATGCGTTTTATAGCACTAATTTTATTAATCTTTTGCCAAAAATACTTTCTATTAAATATCTTTCAAACATGCATTCTTAGCAATAAATAATTAACCCTAGGTTTGAACGGACAACCGCAAGTTAGCGGATCCTTTAGGGTGTCTAACCCCTTCCCTTTAGGATAATAAAGAACTCTTACCCAGAATCTCATTAAGTTTAGCAGACCATTAAATGGAGCTAATGTTTACTTTAAACTAGTTAACATTTAGGTGTCCTAATTCACCCAAACTAATTAGGTGGCGACTCCGCGAACCCTTTAGCATTTCTAGCATTTTAAGCACCTTTTAATATTTAAGCAACCTTTTTAACATTTTAACACTTTAACATTCCTTTTTAAACATTGCACACTTAGCATTTTATTATTTATTTTCTAACATTTTTACTCAAGCAGGGTTCGCTTTTAGAATAAAGTCGCGGTCGAAAAAGGGCGCGACAATATTATCATAATTGTAAAGTTAGTATTCTTATAGAATAGGGATTTCTAAGTAGAATAGGAAGAAGATCTTCCTTATAACTTGTATATATATGTCTTTCATTAATAAGAATAATGAAGGAATTATTTCTTTCAATAATTAACAACGGAAATATTACCCTCACCGAAATACAAAATAAAACACCATAGTTTATTAACGAGTTTAATTTGTATAAATAAAGAATGAAGTAAATAATGTAAACATATTTCTTTACAATACTGTCAATGTAAGTTAAACTCCCGGAATACATCTGAATCAAGTAAATATTTTATTCAGTAATATTAGCACAATCCAAAAAACAGGTTCATTATATTAGCTCAGACTAAGAATTGTCACCAGAGGGGTTAATCTTTTTCTTATCATTCTTGAAAGGGGACATCACAGCTTTGCCTATCTTTTCAACTGCCATTGTCTTCACCGACTTCTTGTCCTTCTTCGGAAATACACTTCCATTTTTTGATGTGCCTTCTCTAGTATATCCTTTTCCCTTTCCATTATTCTCCATCTCTTCTCTTCTCTTAGAGTTTATGTATATGAGGAAGTGTAATTAACGTATTGCTTTGTTGCTTTAACTTGTGATGTTTTGAGGAGTACATATGTTAAGGTATTTATAGGAGTTTAGGCTTTGTATATGCTATTCCTCTGAATGTTTTCATGTATCTTCTGATTGAATTTCTAAGTTAGCTCATGTAAGATTGAGAGAACATTGTCCTCTATTTCGTGCATGTAATGTGTTTGTGTGGGTTTTTGGAATTTAGATTATATATTTATTTAAATCTGAATTAAGTCTTTATTGTTAATGTAAGATTGTATTAATCTTCCTTGAGGAGCTTTTTTTATTAATACAAATATATAGTGTGTACAATATGGAATTCTTTATATCTACCATAATTATACAACACTAATGATTACAAAATATATGAAGAATATTTTAAAATTATTCACTAATACACCCCCTCAATCGGAGCGGGAGGAGGTCGGACGCTTAGACTGGATCTGAAGTCGAGGAACATCTGTCATCTGTCTAGGAAGTCTTTTGGTGAAGATATCTGCATACTGATATGAATAATACACATGTAACACCTTAAAAATAGCAACCTTCTCATGAACAAAGTGGATAACCATCTCAACGTGTTTGGCTCGCTGATGCTGAACAAGATTATGAGATAGATATATAGCGGATATGTTATCACAGTACGTCATAAACGCTTTACGCAAGGGACATTAGAGCTACAAAAGAAGGTTTCGGAGCCAGCAGATCTCAACAACAACATTAGCAACGCCTCTGTACTCTTCTTTTGCACTCGAACGGGATAAGGTTGCTTGCCTCTTGGTAGACCATGAAATAAGATTATCCCCTAGAACCTGCTCAATCTGCATCTGTATATGACAACAATCTGTTCGGTGCAGAGGGGTATAGATGTAATCAATAATCAAGTGTACCCTTAACGTATCGAATGATACGTTTAAGAGCAGTAAAATGATGCTCTCTGGGAGAATGCATAAACAAGCATACCTGATTAACAACATGAGCAATATCAGGTCTGGTGAACGTATGATACTGAAGTGCACCTGCAAGGATCCTATACAGAGTAGGATTAGACACTGGATCACCGTCAACAACACTGAGCTTTGACTTAGAGTCAACTAGATTGGGCATGATCTTGCAATTCGTCATTTTAACCCTATACACAATCTCTTCTACATACTTAAGCTATATGCAGATCTAGTCACTGATACCCCAAAAAGTAACTCAACTTTCCTTAGTCAGTCATAACAAATTCGGTTTTGAGCAGTGGAATGATCTCATTTTTCAACACATCAGAGGATGCAGTAAGAGCAATATTGTCCATATATAACAACAAATAAGCAATATTACTACCTTGACTTATTGCATACAAACCCAATCTGCAATATGTAATCTGCAAAGCATTCATACCACGTTCTGGGGACCTGTTTCAAATCATATAGCGACTTACGGAGACGACACACATAATTAGGGGCCTGTGGGTGAACAAAACCTGGCGGATGGTGCATGTAAACAATTTCTTTCAAGTCCCCATGTAAAAATGCATTTTTCACATCAAGCTGATGAATCGGCTAATGCTTACCCATAGCAATGCTCAGGACTGTGTGAATGATAGCCGATTTAACAACCGGACTAAATGTCTCACCGCAATCTGATTAGTACCATTAGTCACAAGTCTTGTCTTATATCGCTCTAAGCCATCACTGTCTCTGAATTTATAACGAAATAACCACATGCATCGGATCACATTCACTCCATCCGGTCTAGGAATCAAATCCTAAATATGTTATTTTGTTAAAGCATTAAATTTTTCACGCATGGCCGCATTTCGATTAGGATCTAATTTAGCTAATTTTAGATTTCTATGAGAATTGTGAAAGGAGTCCTTATAGTGAATTATTTTTTGTGAATGAAGAAAAAAAAAAAGACACAACCAAACAAAAAAACAATTATGTTCTCAGGCAAAGAAAACAAGAAATTTGGTGAAGGGCGAAAGGGGGCTGTTAGTGAAGGACAAAAGAAAACAAACAATTTTGCTCTCACGGTCAAAGGAAGAGTAGACAAAAAAAATTGTTCTCCTGACAAGATGGGCAGCCGCCGGTTTTTTAACAACCCGAGGGGGCTGCAGGGGAAAGAAGGAGAAAAGGAATACGGGTTAGATTTTTACTTCTAATATCATATAAGATTATGTTAATATTTTTGAAGAGCCTTTTTTATTAATATAAATATATATAATGGATATAATATGGAATTCTTATACGAATAGAATCATATATCTATCATAATTATATAACACTAATGATTACATAATATATAGAGAATATTTTATAATTATTCACTAATAGTTAAAAAGTGAGAATTCGAATTATGCGTCACGAAATTGTTAACTTTTAATTACTGAAAACTAATTTTTGTTTAGTACTCATGCGGTCCCAACTAATGTGAATGGGTTCTGAGAATGAAGGTTAAACTATTTAATTTTAACTATGAATTTAGGTTCTTCAAATATTTTAAATAAACCTCAAGGCTATTTATTTAAGTTGGTATAGCAGTAGAGCGTGGGATCACAAGGTCACGAGTTCGATCCCCTGTATAAACCTCCTTGGTTGAGTCTGTCACACATGACTTGTCAAGTGTGGTTAATTGACTGACGTAGTTTGCAGGCTATTGCATCAGTCCGGAGTTTACCTTGTGCGCACTCGAAAGAATAGCGATTGCGGGTTCCTTCGTTAAAAAAAAAAAAGTTACACATTTCTTTGAAAAATGAACTAGTATTACATATGATAATACAATAGTTTATATTCGAAAATATATTTAACTAATACCAAGCTGCTGGTCTTGAAAATGGAATTTGCATTGTATTTAAGCCTATTAACTTTCAGACTTCTCAATTTCATAGAAACAAAATCACATAGAAAATCAGTTCACTTTTCCATGTAATTTAAATTTTACTGCCTTCACTTCCATCTCTAATTTGCCAGGGGAAGGAATAGATATGCAATATTAAGCTTGTGGTTGTGGGTCATTTCTTCTTAGATTTTGTTTACCGTGACAAATGAGTGTTGCAAGAAAGTTTGTGAATTAAAATATTGGTTTTCAATATATTTTTTGTCAATTTATGTAATCCATCGGCTCTTGTCGAGTTTAATTAGAAAGCACCACAAGCCAACGGATACCACTTACATAATTGACAAATAAGTGTTGCAAGAAAGTTTGTGAATTAAGATTGTTAAATATACATACAATAAATACGATATACATGTATATTGTATGTATATTGAAGGGCTGCTCTCGGAAGCCTCCCCGTCTCGGCCCAACCTGTGTGGGGTCCAATATTTGTGTAAGTATGTAATGTAATATTGTAGTATAATTAGTCTTCTACTCTTACCATAATTGTATAGTTAGTCTCCAAATAGAATAGAGTTTTAAGAGTAGAATAGAAAAAAGATTTTCCTATTATGGAAATATGTAAATTGTATATATAACTCTTTCATTAGTGAGAATAATCAAGAGATTATTTATTGCATGGTATCATAAGTCTAGGACTCAAATACTTCCGCTCCTCTCCAAAAGAAAATCAAAAAATTCCAGTTCTTCTCCTCGGTTTCTTCAATCTGAGAAAATTTTCGGATCTTCCTTCTCGGTTTCTCAAACTTGAGAGCACCACCTCCCTTCCAAATTTTGTTTTTCTTGTCCAAATTTCTTGTTCTTTCATTATGTCTAAGAACGCGTTTCATCCTGCCCCCACTGTTTCTAACATCAAGAACAACATTTATATTGCTCTTGAGATGGAAAACGTCCAATATGCGACGTGGACAGAGTTGTTTAAAATTCACGCTATATCTCATCAACTCATCCATCACATAATTCATCCGGCTACCCCTACTCCCGCGGAGGATCCTCAGTTATGGATTACTTTTGATGCTACCGTTCTCCAGTGGATTTATTCCACTATTTCAGTTGGCCTTTTACAGACGATCATTGAGCCGAACACTACGACTATGGCTACATGGAATAGATTGTGTGATATATTCCAAGATAACCAACATTCACGTATTGTCACCCTTGAGCAAGAATTTTCCCAAGTCATCATGGAAGATTTTCTGAACGTTTCTGCATATTGCAAACGACTCAAGGAGTTGGCGGACCAACATCGTAACGTCGGCGCACCTGTGAGAAATAAGCGTCTGGTTCTACAATTGGCTGACGGCTTTTCTAAGGCCTGTAACGGCGTTGCTTCGATTCTTCGTCAAAGTAACCCTCTCCCGTAATTTTACCAAGTCCGGTCCATGCTTACTTTGGAAGAAATCGGGTTGGCTAAGAAGGCATCTATCGGTACTAGCCCCGTACTCATGATGATATCCTTCACAAATTCTCCATATTGCTTTGATAATTCGGGCTAAAATCGTGCTCACGGTGGCGGTAAAAATAATCATAAAAACAACGGGAAAATTGTAGCGGCAAATGCGATGGTTCGGACGGCGTTAACGGCGGAAGCGAGTCCAACTCCAGCAGCATTGGGTCGCGGCCCAACTGGTCCCAGCCTTGGGACAACTTCGCCACGTGGGCTCAGACCCGATGGCGATGGCCCAACGGCAATGGTCCCCGATTCGCAACAATGTCCGAATGGCGGTCGGCGGCACCCTATCTCGGCCCAATATGCAGTGGCCTAATAGTGGGCGATGTGGACAAACAAGAGGCGTTGGACAAAAGCGATGGGCGATGGACCGCCGGTAATCCTTCCGGGCCGTGGCGATGGTAAGTGCTTGGGTCTCGGCCTCCGTAGGCCCATCATGCAGCGGGCCCCACTTCTACCGACATCGAAGTCGCGATGCACACGATTGGATTGAATCTTCCGGACACAAATTGGTACATGGACCACGCGCCACTACCCACATGACATCCGACAAAGGTACTCTCTCGTCTTATTCCAATCGAGCGATGTCGTTGTATAATTATTGGTAATGGTAATTCAATTTCAATTCGTGGTTATGGTCATAAAACACTGTCTCCCTCCCATCCACCCCTTGTCTTGAAAAATACCCTTCATGTCCCTAAATTGATCAAAAATTTGGTGTTTGTCCATAAATTCACCATTGATAATTACGTTTCCATTAAATTTAATCCATTTGGTTTTTTTGTGAAGGATTTCAAGACGGGGAGTCCTCTCATGAGGTGTGATAGTAGGGGATATCTTTATCCTATCACGCCAAGTTTCAGTTTTTCGAGTCAAGTCTTACCATCAACTTTTGCAGTTCTTGTTCCTTCCTTGTGGCATGCTCGTCTAGGTCATATGGGGTCGTCTATTTTTTCTTCTTTAAATAAAAATAAATTTATTTCTTGTAAGGGTACGTGTAGTACTCCGAATTGTCAGTTTTATTCTTTAGGGAAAATTGTTAGGTTGTCATTTGTAGACTCTAATTCTCATACTTTAATGTCATTCGATATTATTCATAGCGATTATGGACATCTCCTGTTCTCAGTTCTTTGGGTCATCGTTATTATGTTCTATTTTTTTTTATAATTATTCTAATTTTTGTGGACTTTTCCGCTAGTGAAAACATCTCAAGTTTTTTCTACCTTCGTCACATTTAGAGCATTCATTAAAATCCAATTCGAACGAAAAATTAAAAAAAAATCAATGTGATAATGTGAAGGAATATGATAATGGGGTGTTATAATGGGATCAATTTCTGGTTTTCTTGTCCTCATACATCTTCATAAAATGGAAAAGCTAAACAAAAAAATCAAACCATTAACAACATTTTCTGAATTTTATTGATTCATGCTTCCATACCGCCTACGTTATGACATCATACTCTACAAATGTCTACCTATCTTCTTAACATTATTTCTATCCAAAGTTTGACGTATTCTTCCCCACTTCAAATTTTATATAATAAGACTCTTTCGTATTCGCATCCTAGGGTCTTTGGGTGCTTATGTTATCCGTTATTTTCATTCACCATAATTAACAAACTTCAGGCTCGTTCTACCCCTTATGTGTTTTTGAGTTATCCATTTTATCATCATGGTTACAAATGTTTTGATTTCTCATCTAATAAAATCATCATTAGTCGCCATGTATTTTTTGATGAATTCTAATTTCCATTTGCTAAGGTTAGTAATCTCGTGCCTAGTTTGTATAACTTTTTGGATGATGGTATATCCCGTATATTATTCACCATTTTTCGGACGTGTCCCGCACCCCAAATCCACCAACAGACCCACTGCCCGCTGGCCCCATAAATTCAATCACCGTAACCAGTCCCGAAACTAGAGTAGTGACGAGAATTGGGCTAGCTTCCCAGCCCATTCTATCCATTTGTTCGATGCGGGTTCCAAATTTCACCGATCCACCGATTTCGAGATTGAGCCACAGCCCATTGCCGACCCGACCAGTCCGTCCTGTGTCCCGATATTTTCCAAATTTTGCCTAATTCTTCCCCGAGTCAAAGATCAGTCACTCATAGTAAATGGGGTATTTTTAAACCAAAGAGATATTTTAATTTAAAATTAAATGTTTTTAAATCCCCTCTACCCTGTAACCCAGTGTCTGTGTTAAATTACCCAAATTGGAAAATTGCTATGACCGATTAATATAATGATCTTATTGATAATAAGACGTATGAGTTGGTGCTTGTCCATCTGGTGTTATATTATTCGGTCTATGTGGATTTTTGCTCATAAGAATAATTTTGACGGTTCTTTTGCCAGACATAAGGCTCGTCTTGTAGGTGATGGTAAGACTCAGCAGGTTGGTGTGGATTGTGGTGAGAAATTTAGTCTGGGGGTCAAGCCGACTACCATCCGCACAGTGCTCAGCTTGGCTCTATCGAAAGTATGGCCCATTCATCAGTTGGATGTAAAGAATACTTTATTACATGGTGATCTCAATGAGACAATGTATATGCATCAACCCTTGGGGTTTAGGGATCCCAAATATCCTCATCATGTCTATTTATTGAAGAAATCATTGTATGGGCTTAAGCTGTTATACCCCGTATTTCCAGAGTATGTACGTGAGGGCGTACGTATTAAAAATTTAAGCCTTAAAGTTAGGCTAGGTTCGAAATTTGGGCACAAGTGCCGAAAAGAGTCGTTTTTCGACGAAACGTTTTACTAAACTTGCGAAGGGAAAATTCCGGCTATGTCATTTCTTATTTTTGCGGATTTTTCCGAGAGACGAAACATTTTGGACCAACGGGAGGGTGACATGTGTCACCCTCACATTGGACATGAGATTGGGCGGTTTGGACGAAATGGGTGACTTTAGTTGGTAGGATATTTTGTGCAAGTTGTTGTGGTAGATGGATAAGGTGCACTTGGCTTAAATCTAGCCCTACACTTGCCTTACACTTGGATGAATCTTGGCCATTGGTTGGTCCTTTCTTGACCTATAAATACCCCCTTGTTGAAGAGTTATTTCATCCTAAATTGAGCAATCTTTCTAAGTCTCAAATACTCCTCCTCTTGTTTGTAGTTCGTCAAAGAGTCTCCCCTCGAGCGAGCCTCGCCGAGAGCCACCCTCCCCTTTGTGGTGTCTGGCCAGTGGTACCCCCTAGCCTAGTTGTCTCGTATAAATACCTCTTTTGTGGTATAGAAATACTCTCCAAGTATTGTTATAATGCCCAAATACCTTGCCCAAATACCTTGTAGTATTCCCAAGGTTACACTTACAAAAGCCGTAAAATACTATTATACCTTCTTTAGCCACTAAACTAAACCCTAAGGAAAATCTTCATTGATAGTTGAAATATTTAAGTAGAAGTTGGTTAGAACTTCTAAGGGTTGTTGGAGCGGATGGAGCACTTCGGAGTAGGAGCTAAGCGTTGCTCGGGAGCGACCTTAAACTCGGATAATTTTGGGCTCATCGAGGTAAATACTCTCGCCCTTCTATTGTAATTGGAAATTACATACTCGTAGTAGAAATGAATATAAGATTCATAAGAGAATTGAACTGTAATGAAGGATATTACGTAAAAGGATTGAATCAAATCACTTCAAGAATGCAAGTAGAAGTTAAATCAGATTTACATAGGGCGTATTCAGACATGAGATCGATAACCTTTATTGGTTGAATGTTTTGCAAGTAGCCTGTGCTACTTAGAAGGTGGACAAGGCTAACCGGGTTATAGCCGTGGAGCGTTTTGCTTATAGTCGATAATCGTCGCGAGGTATGTGATTCTTCTTATACTCTTGAGCATGAAGTATTTTGAAAGAATATATATATATAGTACGGTAGACGTACGTGTGGCAATGTCTTTTGACTTAAGCTAATAATATATATATGTAGTATGCGGTACGCGTCGTGTGCTACCGAATATAATTGTACGGTAATGTCTTTTGACTTAAGCCTGAATAATAAGAACCTTGAAATATTTTAAAAGAACATATATATAGTACGGTAGACGTACGTGTGTTAACTGAATGTAGTATTATGGCAATGTCTTTTGACTTAAGCCCAATAATAAAGAATCTTGAAGTATTTCAACGTAATTAAGAAATCTTTTGAAAGAAGAGTAATGCTTGGTTTTGAAAACATAAGAGTTATACTAGCTTTATGGGAAGTTAGGTATAACGTCTTAAGAGAGATAAAGAGAATGGTTTACCGATTGTTAGAAGTTAAGAGACTTGATCTTATAAGATAAGAGACTTAACTTAAATGAATTAATATGAGTTTTGTGTGAAACCTCATTCGTGAGTAATGAGTACTTGGTTTTAAAGAGGAATAATGTTTCTTGATTTCGAAATCGAATGAGTATCGACAAACCACTGCAGCGTTAATAAAGGAAAATGTAATGAATAATGAAATATTATTAAAACCAGTAGAAACCTCCATCTGCATAGAAGCTAAGATGAGACAGAATGATATTACATTTTCTAGATCATGGCTGCTTTAATAAAGATGGTTATAAAATAAACTACTCACACATATGGCATATGTTATTCAATTGTTTTAAAAGAAATTAAGACATTGAACTATGAAACTTTTCTAAAAAGAGACTCGAGTAATTGGAATTAGGCAACCGAACTTTAGGAAAAAGAAAGGCATTGTTATGTCTTAAATTGGTTTAAAACATAAAGTGTTATAACAGCTTTATGGGAAGTTAGTTATAACGACTTTATGAAAACAAAAGAAGGGTTTTATCATTGGTTTTAATGTGATAACTTGGCTTTAATAAGAGAAGTGTTTTGGTTGGCTACAAATGTGAGTCACTCTATTTTATACTACGGGTATTGGGTGACTTCTATAAAAGGAATGGATCTCTTTAAAAGGAATTTAACGTACGTAGTACTTTAGGGTTAAAACCCGGACTTTGATATAAAATGGAAGTACCTCGAGTTGTGTATAACTTGCCTATGCTTGTTGTTGTGTAACTTGCCTATGCTTGTTGTGATAGCCTTTGATGCAGAATTCCGGGGGCATGTGGCCATGCGGCAGGGTTGATTACCCGATATATTGTTATTGTGGTTACATGGACATGTCTACACCGTCTGCGGGGCATGTGGCCGTGCGGCGTGGTTGATCACCCGATATATTGTTGTTGATGTTACATGGACATGTCTACACCGTCGCGAATTCGGGCACGTGGCCATGCGGCATTGTTATTATTATTGTTGCATCATGGACATGTCTACACCGGCGTGGTCCGGCACGTGGCCGATGCGAACATGATTGATGTTGTGGGCGTGAGACCCATAGTTATATTTGAGTGACGACTTTGAGGCGTGAGTCCACGACTTACATATTCGCTTGTTTATCGTGAATCGTATTTTGGTTATCATACATGTCTCGCTTTATATAGTATTATGAGTTAAGCTGCAGATTTTCGCCACATACTTGGTACTGTTATCGACCTCCTTGAAGTGCGTTCACGCCGCAGTAGCAGACATTCGTTGTCGATCCGCTTTTAGGATCACCTTTCAGATGTCGGAAGCTCCGTTCCTTGAGGCTTATCTTTTGGTATGTGTTCCCGAGTTGTAGGTTTTTGTACATTCGTGGTATGGCGGCCTGTCCGTCATAGTTGTTGTAAATATTAGAAGTGTAGTCTTGTTGTGGCGGGGTTGTAAAAAGGATTAAACTGCTCAAGTTTTAGTTTTATATATATACCGAAAGCGATTTTCTCTCGTATAAAATGTGTCTCATTTCTGATTGTTTCATGTTTTATTTTTATGTTCGTGATTACTCGATGTATGACTACTTGGGTGCGGGTAAGGCATCACGATCCACGAACGGCAGTCGTGACAGTGGTATCGAGCGATTAATCCTGGAAAGTGTCTGACGCGTGTCTAGTAGAGTCTTGATTATCGGTGTGTTATGCACCACATCTATAATCGAGGTCGCAGGACATTTAGGATTAGTTTCCATTTCTTCTCATTCGAGATCGTGCCTTAGAGTTGTGTGATAAGTTGGACCCTCGACGTATTCCTTTCCTTTACCGCTATGCCTCCGCGTAAGGCAACTCGAGCCCGTATGGGCAAGGCAATCGAGGAGCTATTAGTGGGATACAGAGAGTACGCAGCGCGAGCGGCCAAGATACGAGACAGTGCTTCGACGGCGAAGTTTCGCGACGCCACGGCACCAGCGAGTTTAGAGCGCAGCGATGGCCGAGACTCTGATACCGAGCCTCCGGTCCCACGGTGCAGGGCGTATGAGATGGGTTACAAGGAGATGGCGATTCGCCGTGGTCGTGGCGAATACGAGGATAAATTTGGGCCGGCCCATTCGATGGCGCCCGTGGTTCACCCTAGATCGGATAGTTTGAGGCTACAGGACTTTCGAGATGTAGCCGCCAGAGTTCTACGGTCGAGGCACGAGGATGATCCGCAGGAGTTCATCCGAGCGATTCTGACGGATCATGAGTGATCAAGGCTTCGAGACCGAGTCGGTGGTCTTAGGTTCGCGTCGGTGCGTGATACCGCCGATCGGGTTTGATTCGTGGGAGCTGTCGGGAGAGAATGCACTTCCACCGTTTGGGACGAAGTTTTCGGGCCTTCCCGGCACATTTCTTGCCTCGCGGATGAGGAGGCTCGGCCGACGCTTATTTGATGTTGAGGCGAGCAGGCGTCTGATTCGAGTACAATGTGAGTTCGACTCATCGGCGGTATGTTCTCGCATTAGTAGCTAATATGGAGGATCGAGTGCACCGATATATTACAGGCTTGATGATTACCTAGCGGAGAGTTGTTGGTGTAGCCTTCACCGCATGGACATTGCCCGCACGCAGCTTATGCACTGATGTGAGAGCGGAGAAATCGACGGAATGACCGAGATCGTAAGAGGGCGAGCAATGAGGTCCTTTGGTGACTTTCGAGGCGGACCGCCTGAAGCAGCTTCTAGTTTTGTACCTCCGCCCGGTCAGAGTGGTTCTCCACAACCTTCGTGGCATCCGAGTATTCGAGGCGGTCGAGCCCGTAGGTTCAAGTTTCGAGGAGTAGGGTGTTGGCGGTGCGATCACCCTGCGCCGGTATGGTCGATGTGGTAGACCGCATTTTGGGAATGTCGTGGTGCGAGGAGCTTGTTATTTTTGCGGCCAACAGGCCATGGCGAGAGATCGTCCACTGGGTAGCGCTGGTAGGATAGCACGACTACGGATCGATTGCGGGTTCTTCACCTTCCATAGCTAGGCGGGATGATCATACACCGCAGCCAGGTCGCGGTGGAAGTTCCCGATTTTAAGCGGTCTTTTGAACCGCCTATTTTCAGTATATCCTTAGAGACTTGTATGTATTGATGCTATGATAATGTGTTAAGTGTTATGTTCGGATAGCTTGTGCTAAAATGTGATTTAAAAACTCGGTTAGTGTAAACAGGTAAGCTCAAAGTGAGAAATGATGAACCTTAGAATATTACAATTGAGACCTTAGATGTAAGGCCGTCTTGAGTGCAGGATTTTGCAAGTAATCCTTGTCGGAGAGCATTTATGCCTAGAATGTATTGTGTGATAAGTCCCTGGGTAGTGTGAAATGGAAGTGGTAGCTTTCATGACCTGTAAAGGTAAGATTGTTCCGGAGCAGGGAACAAGAGCGTGATGCATTAAGTAGGTCGGGTTGGGGCCATGTTGAGGGCCAACCCGCGGCCTGTTTAGAGGTAGGGTCAGCTCTGGGTGGTCCCGCCAGGTGGTAGGGTCACGAGGGTGCTAGGCCCAGGATTAGATAACCATCGTATAAGCTCGTGGATGCGTTCGACCAGAATCGGTTCGTGAAGGCCGGGAATGGCCTTAAAGGAAGCGAAGCTAGTGAGATGACCAAGTTTGGAGGTGGTGACTCCAAAGTTTTGGAAACTGAAGCGATGACTGAAGTGTGGTACGTATACTAGAAGAGTTCAAGTGTTCGAGAAGGGCACGACGAGTAAGGAAGGAAGGGAACGTGTGTTATTCCGTGGCCAAGCTGTGGCATTGGCAACTTGCAGAGGAACTTCATCATTATCCGTCTTGAGAAGGAACATTCGGGACGAATGTTTCTAAGGAGGGGAGAATGTTATACCCCGTATTTCCAGAGTATGTACGTGAGGGCGTACGTATTAAAAATTTAAGCCTTAAAGTTAGGCTAGGTTCGAAATTTGGGCACAAGTGCCGAAAAGAGTCGTTTTTCGACGAAACGTTTTATTAAACTTGCGAAAGGAAAATTCCGGCTATGTCATTTCTTATTTTTGCGGATTTTTCCGAGAGACGAAACATTTTGGACCAACGGGAGGGTGACATGTGTCACCCTCACATTGGACGTGAGATTGGGCGGTTTGGACGAAATGGGTGACTTTAGTTGGTAGGATATTTTGTGCAAGTTGTTGTGGTAGATGGATAAGGTGCACTTGGCTTAAATCTAGCCCTACACTTGCCTTACACTTGGATGAATCTTGGCCATTGGTTGTGTCACGCCCCGACTTTTCCTAAGCCTTAACTTAAGGCGTGATGGCACCTGGACAATTATTTCCCACCAGGAGCACCATTTAATTCTCTTTATTTAGAAATTTAAACTTATATTCAAATACGGAGCTATTAATAAAAATAACAATAAAGAAATCTGTTTATGACTTTATTGAAAACATAACGCGAGCCTATGCTCGTGCAAATATTGTTTCTACATAGACATACTGACAAAGATTATTCTAAGTTGGAAGGGGGACCATTCCATATGGGCATTTCCCGAGACACTGTAACTGACATTCTGGACCTGACGAGTACCAAGCCCGAAGCAATGGACTTGGTATAACAAGAGGCTGTGGGACGATCACTAGCCTTGGCGTGGAGCCTTTTCTCTATCACGTTTTCCTGAAACATGTTAAATAAAGAGTCAGCCCTACCATCCGAAATTTGGTGAACCTTACCCTGCAATTCAAAGCAACACCACAATATTCCAAGTGCAATCACATTATAACGTAATAAGCATATTGCAAAAACATATCAGGTTACAACATTTTTAAATATGCAGGAACTCCTCATAGGAAATTCTCAGTTTAACTAACACTTCATTTTATCTCGTATTATACGTTAGGACATTCCCCTGCATTTCCATATGTTTGTTACATTTATATATTTATGAACGCGTATTCATTTTTCATATTTATATATAGGTGAACATGTATTCATTTTTCATATTTGTTGCGGCGTGCAACCCGATCCATTATATTTACGTATTTGTGAACACGTATTCACTTTACGTTTTGTTGCGGCGTGCAACCCGATCCATTATGTTTACGTATTTGTGAACGCGTATTCACTTTACGTTTTGTTGCGGCGTGCAACCCGATCCATTATATTTACGTATTTGTGAACACGTATTCACTTTACGTTTTGTTGCGGCGTGCAACCCGATCCATTATTTTTACGTATTTGTGAACGCGTATTCACTTTACGTTTTGTTGCGGCGTGCAACCCGATCCATTATATTTACGTATTTGTGAACACGTATTCACTTTACGTTTTGTTGCGGCGTGCAACCCGATCCATTATGTTTACGTATTTGTGAATGCGTATTCACTTTACGTTTTGTTGCGGCGTGCAACCCGATCCATTATATATTTATATATTTATGTGAACACGTATTCACTTTTCATATTTTTCAGAAGATCGAATAAATACTATTCTCTTTTCTAACATTCTGTCATTCATACTTGTAACGATTATAACTTTTTAACCATAACTCCAACTAAGGTGTTTCTCAAGCGGAAACTAAGGTAAGACGGGGATCTTTCACTGTACCAAATTTCATTTAAAACTACTTTGGGTAACTAACACAAATTTATCCTCAAAACAGCCACATGAAATTTGTTTCGGCAGAATTTTTATTAAACAGCACCCAATCTTATAATAGTCATAACTCCTAATCTGTAAACCCGTTCAAGCCCCATAAATTCTCAAAACGACGAGAATAGAGATATACACGTCTCCATGTAAACCATCCTTTCATATTCTGTACCGTTTGGTACAGTTTTACACTTTTATTCGCTGCCCTTCCTGGATCTCGATAGATCCGAGGCAGAAACTTTACACAGCTATAACTCTCAATCCGTAAGTCGTATAGACCCCCGTAAGGTCTCAAAATGTCCACAACAGAGATATCTAGAACTTTCATTTAACAACAATTTTCATATTCCCCACGGATTAGTACAGTTTTACGTTTAAACGTCCTGCCCTTCTGAATTCCGATGAATCCGAGGCAGCAACTTCAAACTACAATAACTCTCAACTCGTAAGTCCGTTTTAATAACTCTTTATCTATATCTGTCCGTAACAGATAGATTTACAACCATGTAAATTTTCATATAATTCTAATAAGTAAAACTCAATAAAAACAGTCCGTAATTATGTCTTTCCGAATTTCGACCAAATCTAAGGCAGGAACTTTGAACTATGATAACTTTCAAACCGTATGTCCATTTTACCTCCTTTTTGGTTCTATATGATCATATTAGAGAGGTGTACCACTCTTCCGAATTTCATCAAATTCTAACAATTATAACTCAGTGAGAACAGTTCGTAAAGTTCATGACGCAACTAGTCGTCTAAACAATCAAAAGTTCAATATTTCTTTTCAACACTCAATTCTTATTCTAACATGTATTGAACTAAAAATAAAGGATGTTACCAAGAATTTCTGAGTGAGAAAACTCACCTTGTAAGTGTGAAGATTATTGTTGTGTGGTTGCTAAAATTATCCTTACTCTCTAGTATTTTGCTTTTTGTTCTTCTTGCCCTCTGAGTATTTTTTCCTCTTCTTTTCACTTGTTTTTTTCTGATTTTCTAACCTTTATGTTATGTACTTTGTTTGTGTGTAAATACAATGTATAAGTGGAGAGTTTTCTATAACCTATGGGAGGTGAAATGACAAGAGTTGGAGGGGAAATGTAAAGGGGGGAAGGGGGGTAAAGGGAAAGGGACTTACGTGAATCTGCATGTTTTTTTTTTTTTTCTTCTTCTTATTTTCATTTCATCTATCTATTTATCCAACTTTAACACTAACTCTATCCCATGCAATTTATTCTTTGTTTTCTTATATATATATATTTTTATTAACTCAACCACAACTATATATTATTATTTTTTTTTCCGGATTTTACATTCTCTCCTCCTTAAGCAACATTCGTCCTCGAATGTGAATAAGGTCGTAACATAATCACATAGACACAATAATGTTTATTGTTATTGTAACAAATTTGGGGCTTCACATTCTCCCTTCCTTAAGAAGCATTCGTCCTCGAATGAGAATAAGGTTGTAGCACACGTAAAGACACGCAAATGACACACATATGAAGTACTATGTAATGCATTTTTTTTTACCTTAGTCAAATAGGAACGGATATTTGACTTTCATCGCCTCTTCCGCTTCCCAGGTGGCTTCCTCGGTGGAGTGGTTCCTCCATAGGACCTTCACGGAAGCAATATCTTTATTCCTAAGACGCTTAACCTTCCTATCAAGTATTTCCCTAACTTCTTCATATTGAAGCTCCTCATTAAGAATTATCTCCTGGGGAAGGATGACGTGACTTGGATCGTGCAAGTATTTTCGTAACATTGACACATGAAATACCGGATGCACTGCTTCCAGCTCTTGTGGAAGTGCTAATTCGTAAGCCACATTCCCCACTCTTCGCAAGATCTCATATGGCCCAATAAACCTTGGGCTCAATTTCCCTTTCTTACCAAAGCGCATAACTCCCTTCATTGGGGACACTTTTAAAAAATACTTTCTCCCCCTCTTGGAATTCAAGATCTCTTTTCTGATGATCCGCATATGACTTATGACGACTATGAGCTGTTTTGATCCGCTCCCGAATCATCTGTACCTTATCATTTGTTTCCTGAATGACTTCCGGTCCGAACGATTGCGTCACCCACCGAACTATCCAAGTGGAGACCTACATTTTCGTCTATATAATGCTTCAAACGGCCATTTGTATGCTAGAGTGAAAACTATTGTTGTGGCGAACTCAATTAGACATAGATGGTCGACCAACTTCCCGAAAATCCAACACACAAGATCGCATATGTCCTCGTGTTTGAATTGTTCGCTCGGCTGCCCATCGTTTTGCGGGTGGAAAGTCGTGCTTAACTTAACTTTTGTCGAGACCTGCTGGAAACTTTGCCAAAAGTGTGAGGTGAAGGAACCCTATCTGAAATAATTTGTAAAGGAATCCCGTGTAACCGCACAATCTCCTTCAAATAAATCTGTGCGTACTGTGGTGCGCGATACGTAGTCTTGACCGGTAAGAAATGGGCTGACTTTGTAAGTCGATCAACAATCACCCAAATAGAATCATACCCTTCTCGAGTTTTCGGTAGACCAGTTACGAAATCCATATGAATCGCCCCCCATTTCCACATGGGGACCCCAATGTCCTGAAGTAATCCGTCAGGTTTTTGATGTTCAGCTTTCACCTGCTGACATATAAGACACCTCCCGAGAAACTCCGCAACGTCCTTCTTCATCCCGTCCCACCGGTAATTTACCTTGAGGTCCTGATACATTTTTGTTGACCCTGGATGAATGGAATATCTTGTGTTGTGACCCTCATCTAAGATCTTCCTCCTTAGATCATTTACCTTAGGAACACATAACCTACCCTTATACCGAAGGGTTCCGTCATTATCTCCCAATGTAAACTGTGAAGGTTTTCCCTGTTGGATCCTCTCCCGAAATCCAACAAACTCCGTATCCTCAAACTGACTTTCTTTTATTTACGGCTAAAGTGCATGCGAGGTATCATGTACCACCACCCTACCTTCACCGATCTCAGTTAAGCTAACCCCGAGGTTTCCCAATCTTTGTACCTCCCGAACAATACCCCTCTTTTGCATTGCCAAATGGGCCAAGCTGCCCATTGATCTCCTACTGAGTGCGTCAGCCACCACGTTGGCTTTCCCAGGATGGTAAAGAACACTAAGGTCATAATCCTTAAGCAACTCTAGCCATCTTCTTTGCCGAGATTCAAATCCTTCAGTGGTTATGTCTTGCAAACTCTTATGATCTGTAAATATGTCCACATGCACACCATACAAATAATGTCTCCATATTCGTAAGGCAAATACCACCGCACTAATTCCAAGTCATGAGTTGGGTAATTCTTCTCATGTATCTTCAATTTGTCTAGATGCATCGTGATAACCTTTCCAAAGCGCATCAAGACACATCCTAACCCAACTCTGAAGCATCGCAATAGGCGTGAACCTTCTTGTCCCGATGGTAAGGTTAGGGACTGCGATGAGTCAACAATTTCTTTAGTTTCGAAAACTTGCTTCACATGCTTGACCACGGTACTTAACCGCTTTTGAGGCAACCGGTCAAAGGAGCGTGAGACTAGAAAACCCTTTTACGAATCTTCTATAATACCCACCAAACCCAAGAAACTTCTAACCTCAGCCGGAGTGGTCGGTTTGGCGATTCATCATCGCTTCTATCTTCCGGGGTCTATCATAATTCCATCCTCGACACAACATGACCCAAAAAGGCTACCTTTTCCAATCAAAATTCACACTTTGAAAATTTAGCATATAGTTTCTCTGTTTCAAGACTTGAAGCACTATCCTCAGATGCTCTTCATGTTCTTCAACACTCTTACTGTAGATTAGGATATCATTTATGAACACAATCACGAACAAATCTAGGAATGGTTTGAAGATTATGTTCATTAAATCCATAAAAGCCGCTGGGGCATTGGTTAACCCAAAAGACATGACCAAGAACTCATAATGGCGTGTCGGGTTCTAAAGGTGTTTGGATATATCATCGGATTTATTTTGGTGATGATACCGAACGGAGATCAATCTTGGAAAAATAGCTAGCTCCCTGAAGTTGGTCAAAAAGATCATCGATTCTTGGTAATGGGTATCGGTTCTTGATCGTGACCTTATTGAGCTGCCGATAATCGATGCGTTCGGGCGATCCGTCTTTCTTTTTCACAAACAGGACTGGTGCACCCCAAGGGGAAACATTAGGCCTTATAAAGCCTTTATCCAGAAGATCCTTCAATTGTTCTTTTAACTTCCTCAATTCAGTTGGGGCCATTCGATATGGAGGAATAGAAATGGGTGCATGCGGAATTAACTCTATAGCAAACTCCACTTCTCTATCAGGAGGAAGGCACGGAAGATCTTGAAAAAACCTCCTAAAATTTGAACAATAGGAACATCATTCACCTGTGGGATTCCTTTTGGGTATCCACTTTATTAGCCATCTACATACTCCACTCTGTGACTTCTCAATAACTTTTGAGCCCCAGGTAGGAAATAAAGCGACTGAAGATATTTCAATCCTACCCTTATAACAACTTACGGTTCTCAGGAAAAGTTAATCTCACTATCTTTTCGACAATCTAACATGGCATAACATGCCGACAACCAATCCATACCCAAAATGACGTGAAGTCTACCATATCAAGTAGTACTAGGTTACCATTGTTCCCTGCCATTCACTTCTAATGAGAAATTATTTACCACCCGAGAGGCCCAATTGAGGCCCTGCGGTGTCATAACCTCAAAAGGTTCACTTAAATAAGAAGGTTCTACGTGTAAATTCTTAGCAAAGCCCATTGACACATATGAAAATGTAGGCGGGATCGTATAATACAAATGCAGAATACTCGAGACTAGCAAAATACATGTGACCACCGCGTTAGATGCTTCGCCTCATTCCTCCAGGGCAAAGCGTGCCGATTAGAATTGTTGGGTTGTTGACCTCCCTGACTCTGGCGGGGTTGGTTTCCCTGATTTCCCCTGTAGGAAGCTGTGGTTGCTTCTGACCTCCCCTGAATAAATTGAGTTTGGGTCCTCTTCTTGCAATCCCTGGCATAGTGGCCTGACTCTCCTGATTATAACTTGTTCGTTAAATGACATTCTCCATTGTGTTTCCTTTGACAAATCTTACAAATCGGTTTCGTCACCTCCCGTGTTAGGGTTGGTGGCCTTGTCGCACTACCTTGGTAATTAGACCAATGTGTCCCTTAGACTTGAAATAAGATCGCCCGATTGGTTCGGTCCTGAAGATCCCTTACTAAACTCCTACTTCTGATTTTGACTCTGGTTAAATGATCCTGACGTTCGAAATCTCTTCTGCGAATATTCTCTTTTTGCTTTAGCGAAACCTTCTAGCCTCATTGTCATACCGACGATCTGAAGGTATGCCCGATAATGGGCTAATGCCACTACCTTCTCTTCCAAGTTTGGGTTTAAACCCTTAACAACTCTTTTGACCTTCTCCCTTTCTGTAGGAATAATATGTGCGTTATATGCTGATAATCGGATGAATTAGGTATTGTATTCTATCACATTGCGGTCTCATTGTTTCAACAGTTCAAACTCACGTCTGAGCGCATCTTTTCGGGAGTTAGGCATGTACTTTTCACTGAATGCGGCTCTGAACTCCCCCCACGTCATCGGTGGTGACATCGGAAAATGATCTCTTCTAAAATTTCTCCACCACACCCGTGTGTCGTCCACTAACCGTGCGATTACCAAATTGACGTCATGCGTCTCCACACATCCTCGTGTAAACAGTAGGTTTTCTACCTCATCGAGAAATACTATTGGGTTAGACTTGTAGTCCTTCCATGTATAGATCTGTTCTCTTCTTCTCACAAAATTTGCCCCATAGTCTATCTGGTACCTCTCCTACCTTTTTGGTCGGTGGTGCAGTCACATCTGGTTATTTTATCGTTGTACACTCCCTTCCACAATCCTTTGAAGGAGGTAGTACGAGAACCAAGTCTTTGAAAAGACTCAAGACAGGCACGAGAAGAGTATGAAAGAAGTGAAACTTTAGGATGTTATTCCGTTTACTTATTACTAAGCGCGGCGCACACCGTCGCAATAAGTAACCGTTCAAACACCCAACTCGAAGAAACTTCCTAGAATCTCCTAACCTGGTTTAGCTATGATACCAACTTGTCACGCCCCGACTTTTCCTAAGCCTTAACTTAGGGCGTGATGGCACCTGGACAATTATTTCCCACCAGGAGCACCATTTAATTCTCTTTATTTAGAAATTTAAACTTATATTCAAATACGGAGCTATTAATAAAAATAACAATAAAGAAATCTGTTTATGACTTTATTGAAAACATAACGCGAGCCTATGCTCGTGCAAATATTGTTTCTACATAGACATACTGACAAAGATTATTCTAAGTTGGAAGGGGGACCATTCCATATGGGCATTTCGAGACATCAGAATCGACATTCTGGACTGGACAGTACCAAGTCCAAGCAATGGACTTGGTATAACAAGAGGCGTGGGACGATCGCTAGCCTTGGCGTGGAGCCTTTCTCTATCACGTTTTCTGAAACATGTTAAATAAAAGTCACCTACCATCCGTGAGTGAGACCTTACCTGCAATTCAAAGCAACACCACAATATTCCAAGTGCAATCACATTATAACGTAATAAGCATATTGCAAAACATATCGAGTTACAACATTTTTAAATATGCAGAACTCCTCATAGGAAATTCTCGCTTAACTAACACTTCATTTTATCTCGTATTATACGTTAGGACATTCCCCTGCATTTCCATATGTTTGTTACATTTATATATTTATGAACGCGTATTCATTTTTCATATTTATATATAGGTGAACATGTATTCATTTTTCATATTTGTTGCGGCGTGCAACCAGATCCATTATATTTACGTATTTGTGAACACGTATTCACTTTACGCTTTGTTGCGGCGTGCAACCCGATCCATTATGTTTACGTATTTGTGAACGCGTATTCACTTTACGTTTTGTTGCGGCGTGCAACCCGATCCATTATATTTACGTATTTGTGAACACGTATTCACTTAACATTTTGTTGCGGCGTGCAACCCGATCCATTATGTTTACGTATTTGTGAACGCGTATTCACTTTACGTTTTGTTGCGGCGTGCAACCCGATCCATTATATTTACGTATTTGTGAACACGTATTCACTTTACGTTTTGTTGCGGCGTGCAACCCGATCCATTATGTTTACGTATTTGTGAATGCGTATTCACTTTACGTTTTGTTGCGGCGTGCAACCCGATCCATTATATATTTATATATTTATGTGAACACGTATTCACTTTTCATATTTTTCAGAAGATCGAATAAATACTATTCTCTTTTCTAACATTCTGTCATTCATACTTGTAACGATTATAACTTTTTAACCATAACTCCAACTAAGGTGTTTCTCAAGCGGAAACTAAGGTAAGACGGGGATCTTTCACTGTACCAAATTTCATTTAAAACTACTTTGGGTAACTAACACAAATTTATCCTCAAAACAGCCACATGAAATTTGTTTCGGCAGAATTTTTATTAAACAGCACCCAATCTTATAATAGTCATAACTCCTAATCTGTAAACCCGTTCAAGCCCCATAAATTCTCAAAACGACGAGAATAGAGATCTACACGTCTCCATGTGAACCATCCGTTCATATTCTGTACCGTTTGGTACAGTTTTACACTTTTATTCGCTGCCCTTCCTGGATCTCGATAGATCCGAGGCAGAAACTTTACACAGCTATAACTCTCAATCCGTAAGTCGTATAGACCCCCGTAAGGTCTCAAAATGTCCAAAACAGAGATATCTAGAACTTTCATTTAACAACAATTTTCATATTCCCCACGGATTAGTACAGTTTTACGTTTAAACGTCCTGCCCTTCTGAATTCCGATGAATCCGAGGCAGCAACTTCAAACTACAATAACTCTCAACTCGTAAGTCCGTTTTAATAACTCTTTATCTATATCTGTCCGTAACAGATAGATTTACAACCATGTAAATTTTCATATAATTCTAATAAGTAAAACTCAATAAAAACAGTCCGTAATTATGTCTTTCCGAATTTCGACCAAATCTAAGGCAGGAACTTTGAACTATGATAACTTTCAAACCGTATGTCCATTTTACCTCCTTTTTGGTTCTATATGATCATATTAGAGAGGTGTACCACTCTTCCGAATTTCATCAAATTCTAACAATTATAACTCAGTGAGAACAGTTCGTAAAGTTCATGACGCAACTAGTCGTCTAAACAATCAAAAGTTCAATATTTCTTTTCAACACTCAATTCTTATTCTAACATGTATTGAACTAAAAATAAAGGATGTTACCAAGAATTTCTGAGTGAGAAAACTCACCTTGTAAGTGTGAAGATTATTGTTGTGTGGTTGCTAAAATTATCCTTACTCTCTAGTATTTTGCTTCTTGTTCTTCTTGCCCTCTTGGTATTTTTTCCTCTTCTTTTCACTTGTTTTTTTCTGATTTTCTAACATTTATGTTATGTACTTTGTTTGTGTGTAAATACAATGTATAAGTGGAGAGTTTTCTATAACCTATGGGAGGTGAAATGACAAGAGTTGGAGGGAAAATGAAAAGGGGGGAAGGGGGGTAAAGGGAAAGGGACTTACGTGAATCTGCATGTTTTTTTTTTCTTTTTTTTCTTCTTATTTTCATTTCATCTATCTATTTATCCAACTTTAACACTAACTCTATCCCATGCAATTTATTCTTTTTTTTCTTATATATATATATTTTTATTAACTCAACCACAACTATATATTATTTTATTTTTTTCCGGATTTTACAGGTTGGTCCTTTCTTGACCTATAAATACCCCCCTTGTTGAAGAGTTATTTCATCCTAAATTGAGCAATCTTTCTAAGTCTCAAATACTCCCTCCTCTTGTTTGTAGTTCGTCCAAAGAGTCTCCCCTCGAGTGAGCCTTGGCGAGAGCCACCCCTCCCCTTTGTGGTGTCTAGCGGGTGGTACCCCTAGCCTAGTTGTCTCGTATAAATACCCCCTTTGTGGTATAGAAATACTCTCCAAGTATTGTTATAATGCCCAAATACCTTGGCCCAAATACCTTGTAGTATTCCCAAGGTTACACTTACAAAAGCCTGAAAATACTATTATACCTTCTTTAGCCACTAAACGAACCCTAAGGAAAATCTTCATTGATAGTTGAAGTATTTAAGTAGAAGTTGGTTAGAACTTCTAAGGGTTGTTTGGAGCGGATTAGCACTCGGAGTAGGAGCTAGCGTTGCTCGGGAAGCGACCTTAAACTCGGATAATTTTGGGCTCATCGAGGTAAATACTCATCCTTCTATTGTAATTGGAAATTACATACTGTCGTAGTAGAAATGAATATAAGATTCATAGAAGAGAATTGAGCGTAATAGAAGGATATTACAGAAAAGTTGAATCAAATCACTTCAAGAATGCAAGTAGAAGTTAAAGCATTTACATAGGGTGTATTCTGATGGTGATAACCTTTATTGGTTGAATGTTTTGCAAGTAGCTGTGCTACTTAGAAGGTGGACAAGGCTAGCCGTTATAGCGTGGGCGTTTTGCTTATAGTCGATAATCGTCGCGAGGTATGTGATTCTTTCTTATATTGAGCATGAAGTATTTTAAAAGAATATATATATAGTACGGTGACGACGCGTGTGGCAATGTCTTTTGACTTAAGCACTGAATAATATATATATGTAGTACGGTGACGTCGTGTGCTAATCGAATATAATTGTACTGCAATGTCTTTTGACTTAAGCTGAATAATAAGAACCTTGAAATATTTTAAAGGAACATATATAGTACGGTGACGTCGTGTGTTAAGCGAATGTAGTATTATGGCAATGTATTTTGACTTAAGCCGGAATAATAAAGAATCTTGAAGTATTTCAATGAATTAAGAAACCTTTTGAAAGAAGAGTAATGCTTGGTTTTGAAAACATAAGAGTTATACTAGCTTTATGGGAAGTTAGGTATAACGTCTTAAGAGAGATAAAGAGAATGGTTTACTGATTGTTAGAAGTTAAGAGACTTGATCTTATAAGATAAGAGACTTAACTTAAATGAATTAATATGAGTTTTGTGTGAAACCTCATTCGTGAGTAATGAGTACTTGGTTTTTAAAGAGGGAATAATGTTTTACTGATTTCGGAAATCAGAATGAGTATCGACAAACCACTGCAGCGTTAATAAAGGAAAATGTAATGAATAATGAAATATTATTAAAACCAGTAGAAACCTCCATCTGCATAGAAGCTAAGATGAGACAGAATGATATTACATTTTCTAGATCATGGCTGCTTTAATAAAGATGGTTATAAAATAAACTACTCACACATATGGCATATGTTATTCAATTGTTTTAAAAGAAATTAAGACATTGAACTATGAAACTTTTCTAAAAAGAGACTCGAGTAATTGGAATTAGGCAAACTGGAACTTTAGGAAAAAGAAAGGCATTGTTATGTCTTAAATTGGTTTAAAACATAAAGTGTTATAACAGCTTTATGGGAAGTTAGTTATAACGACTTTATGAAAACAAAAGAAGGGTTTTATCATTGGTTTTAATGTGATAACTTGGCTTTAATAAGAGAAGTATTTTGGTTGGCTACAAATGTGAGTCACTCTATTTTATACTACGGGTATTGGGTGACTTCTATAAAAGGAATGGATCTCTTTAAAAGGAATTTAACGTACGTAGTACTTTAGGGTTAAAACCCGGACTTTGGTATAAAATGGAAGTACCTCGAGTCGTGTATAACTTGCCTATGCTTGTTGTTGTGTAACTTGCCTATGCTTGTTGTGATAGCCTTTGATGCAGAATTCCGGGGGCATGTGGCCATGCGGCAGGGTTGATTACCCGATATATTGTTATTGTGGTTACATGGACATGTCTACACCGATGCAGAATTCCGGGGGCATGTGGCCATGCGGCAGGGTTGATCACCCGATATATTGTTGTTGATGTTACATGGACATGTCTACACCGATGCAGAATTCCGGGGGCATGTGGCCATGCGGCATTGTTATTATTATTGTTGCATCATGGACATGTCTACACCGATGCAGAATTCCGGGGGCATGTGGCCATGATGCGAACATGATTGATGTTGTGGGCGTGAGACCCATAGTTATATTTGAGTGACGACTTTGAGGGCGTGAGTCCCTGACTTACATGACTGCTTGTTTATCGTGAACTGTATTTTGGTTATCATACATGTCTCCTGCTTTATATAGACTGTTATGATTTAACTGCAGTATTTTCAGTTTCACATACTTGGTACCTGTTATCGACCTCTTCGGGGCTGCGTTCATGCCGCAGTAGCGATTGGTCGTTAATCGATCCCCGCTTAGGATCACCTTCAGACGTGAAGCTCCGTTCCTTCTGAGGCTTATCGTTTGGTATGTGTTACCTGATTTGTATTTTCTTGTACATTCGTGGTATGGCGGCCCCTGTCCGTCATAGTTGTTGTAAATCTTAAGTGTAGATCTTTGTTGTGGGCATGGTTGTAAAAAGGATTAAACTGTTCAAGTTTTAGTTTTATATATATGCCGAAAGGCGATTTTCTCTCAGATAAAATGTGTCTCATTTTACAGTTGTTTCATGTTTTATTTTTATGTTCCGCTGATTACTCTGATGTATGACTACTTGGGTGCCCGGGTAAGGCACCAGTCACGGGCCCCGGAACGGGTCGTGACATAAGCAGTCTCCACGGGCGTGGTATAAGAGTTTTCCATACTATGTTTCGACTATTGGGTTCTCTCACAGCAGGTTTGATAATTCGTTATTCTTGTATTGTCGTGTTTCTTCATTGTCTTATATACACAGATATATGGATGATACTATCTTGACTGCTTCATCTGATGCATTACATCAGTCTATCATGACAATGCTCAGTTCTGAGTTTGCTATGAAAGACTTGGGGCCCTTAAGTTATTTTTTGGGGATTGTTATCACTCGTCATGCAGGTGGGTTGTTCTTATCACAGAGGAAGTATGCAACTGAGATCATTGAGAGGGCTGGGATGTCATCTTGTAAGTCCGCTTCCACTTCAGTTGATACTAAACCCAAGTTGGGTGATGCGACTGCCTCGCCATACGAGGATCTGACCTGCTATCACAGTCTTGCAAGGACTCTTCAGTATCTTACTTTCACGAAACCAAATTTTACGTATGTCGTACAACAGGTGTGTATGTCAAGAGTGGAAATTCATCTTGTACATGGTACATTACTACAATTAACTAGTGATTTTGGTCGCGCTTCACACGGTCACAAATAATAATAAGTTCACAAAAAAATAAAATTTAGTAGATATAGAGACAAATTTTCCACACCTATTCATATAAAATTAATTATATAAATTGATTAAACAACTTTTAAACTTTTTCCATTAGCTTTACTACTCATGTTATTAATTTCACATAAACATAACAGAAACAAAACACAACCAGATTATAAGATATTTAACATAAAGTGAATACGACCAAAACTTAAGAAACTATTATCGTCAAGATCCAATTTCAAAATTGGCCATCCTATATTCCATCTTTCGAAAGCACAACAAGGTAAAAACGGACCGGACCGATTTGGACCGGACCGAGGATCGAATATTCAAAAAATTAAAACCGAAGCCGGTTCGGTCCAAGTCTTTTTCGGTCCGGTCCGATTATATGGACCAAATGGACCCTCTTCTAATAATTTTGGATTTGATCTTCAAAATTGCACAAAGCCAATCTTGACTACAAATGAGTCCTTGTAGAGGATGTTGAGACGAACACAATGGTACCACTCACAGCCTTCGTCGATATCAGAGTTGACCGGAAAAGTTAAAAAAAAATCGAATTTTCCGATTTGGTCGAACTGAAGGTTGGGTAACAATTGATGGTGGTAAGTGGGTGTAGAATGTCGGCGAGAGGATGCTGAGTGCATTGGTACCAACTTTGACGGATGAAAGTAGCTCAGGTGGCCGGAAACCTATTGGCGGCGGCTAGGGTTTGCTGTTGAAATCGATCTGGCCGCCGTCGCTAATGGGGAAGATTCGATGCACGGGGTAGTGTAGAAAGAACTGTAAGGTGATTGTGGTCACATTGGTATTACCCACTCCCGTCGAATCTACCTCAGGTCGCCGGAAAATGCTCAAACTCTGCCGGAAGCTTTTCAGATTTAAAAATAGAATTTTTCAATCTGAAAATTGGAGGCTACGAACTGTGAATCGAATAAGGAGGGTACTATAGATATATATATATATATATATATATATATATATATGGACGGACCAGAAACGAAAATATAAATTAAAAGGATCGAGGACCGGACCGAAACTTACCGATCCGGTTCGGTCCGGTCTGAACAGGGTCGGTCTGGTTCTTTTTTTCGGTCCGGACCGAATTTTGTGCAGCCCTACCTGTATGTTCGAAATTTATTCTTGAAGAGAATTTAAAAATTGTCTTTATTAGAGTACTTCCTAAAAAATATTATATTAAATCCTTGAAAAGTTCTAAACAATATCATGTGATAATATAAGTGTCGAATAAGTTCGACTTAAAATTCAGAAACAAATACTTTTTCGAAAATAGTTTCACATTTTTTAATAACAGTCATATATTTGTTGTTAATTCATCACTTAAAATATCTATGTTAATCCTATATTACTGTGTGAGGTCAAAGAACTTCGTGAAATATGAGTTTGTGCATATTGGATTCTATGCACTGTTTGGAGTATCTTATTTTTTCCTATATTTCACTTCTATCATACGACAAAAATTAAAACAAATAGAATCAATATAGTGGTCTATAAGAAAGTTTGTGAAAGAGAATAAGTCTTTGATTATTTTCATTAATGAAAAGTATATATACATGATATATAATATTTAATTATGGTAATTAAATATATCTTTTCCTAATACAAAACTATTAGCTTTTTTAATACAAAATTACTATCATAATTATACACGTACAAGAACTCTACTAATTATGGTAAGGAATATACAAAATATACACAAGACATATACACAATTTGATCGTGTATATCGGTAGTCTTTCACACCCTCGCATTCATAGCGGGCGATTGTCGTACGCTGAGATTGTCCCTAAAATCTTCAAACATAACAAAAGGAATACCCTTAGTAAAGATGTCAGCAATTTGGTACCGTGAAGGGAAATGCAAAACACTTACTTGTCCACGAGTTACCTTTTCGCGAACAAAGTGAATATCTATATCGATATGTTTAGTGCTCTGATGTTGGACCGGATTCTCCAAGAGATAGATCTCACTAACATTATCGCAGTAGACCAAGGTAGCTGAATAGGAAAGTGAAGCTCTAATAGGAGATTACGCAGCCAACATGACTCAGACACCACATTGGCTATCCCTCGATACTCGGTCTTTGCACTGGATCGCGATAAAATAGTCTGGCGTTTCGCCGACCAAGAGACCAAGATACATACAATAACCAAACGTCGAACGTTTGGTATCTGGACATCCACCCAATCAACATTTGTATAAGACACGAGAGTAGATACGGAGGATGGATATAAGTGCAAACCATAATCAAGAGTGCCCTGAATGTAAGCACAATGCATTTAAGAATATTTTTGTGCTCGTCCCTCGGATTATGCATAAATAAACACACATGTTGCACAACATAAGTAATATCGGGCCTCGTGAAAGTAAGATACTGAAGATCCCCTGTAATACTGTGATGGTGGGAAGGATTCTCGTAATGTGTGCTAGAATTAGCACTCAGCTTCGGTTTGATATTAATCGGAGTAGGTCAGGACTTACAGGATGACATATCAGCCCGCTCAATAATCTCAGTCACATACTTCCTTTAAGATAAAAATAGACCACCTGTATGACGAGTACAACTATACCCAAAAAATAATTCAAGGGTCTCAAGTCTTTCATAAGCAAATTCTGAACTGAGAAGAGACATGATAGACTTACGCAGTTTATTAGAAGACACAGTCAATATAATATCACCCACATATAACAGAATGTATGTCATAGAAGTACCACGACGATAGATGAACAGAGAATGATCAGACATTCTGTGAGAAAATTCAATAGTAGACACATAATCTGCAAACCTTTTATACCAAGCCCGAGGGGCCTGTTTAAGTTCATACAAGGACTTCTTCAGCAAACAGACATGGTTAGGATGATCTGGGTCCCTGAAACCCAATGGTTGATGCATGTATATTGTCTCCCTGAGATCACCATGTAAGAAATCATTTTTTACATCCAGCTGATGAATGGGTCATATTTTTTAGAGAGCCAGACTGAGAACCGTGCGAATAGTTGTCGGTTTGACCACTAGACTAAATGTCTCTCTACAATCCATGCCAACCTGTTGAGTTTTTCCATCACCTACAAGACGGATCTAATGTCTCTCAAACAACTGTCAAATTTGTCCTTATGAGTAAACATCCACATAGAAGGAATAACATTGACACCAGGAAGACGGGGCACCAACTCCCGCATCTTATTTTCAATAAGAGCATTATATTCATCATCCATGACTATTTTCCAATTCGGGTCATGAAGGGCAGATATTGGGTTACGTGGTATGGGTGATTTAGTGACATTAGAATTGAGATTAAAATGTCATTTCGATTTAAAAATACTCGGTTGGCTACAAGTAATGGCTCTTTTACTCAAAATAGAAGTGTACTGGACTTGGGATGGTGTCGGATCGTCTCGGTACTGGCCAGCATCAGTGGGTCAACTGGCCAAAGGGCTAGACAGACAGACTGAAAAATTAGGCTAGAAGGGAATGACTTGGGCCAGCAGGAAGAGGGCATGTTGGTCAAGAAGCTGGACCGAGAGGAATATGAGATGGGCCAACAGGTAGTGGGCCTGCTAGCCGAAAAATAAAAATTGGATTTTGAACAATTGGGCTAGCAGGCAGTGGAACTGCTGGCGGAGATTGGGAACGAGGGGTCTGTTGGTCCAGATCTTGAGGCGGGGATCGGACTAAATGGTGGACCGCATACGGTGAGAGCTCATCATCAAAAAAATTATAAGGATTAAACACCGAATTACACAATTTAGCAAACAAAAATTGAGTTTCATAAAAAATAACATGACGACTAATTATGATTTTATTAGAGGATAAATCAAAACATTTGTAACCACGATGATTAAATGTATAACCCAAAAACAAATAAGCGGTAGAACGGGCTTTAAGTTTGTTAATTGTAGTATACGAGAAGAGAGGATATCACAAACACCCAAACACTCTAAGATGAGAATACGAAGGATCCTTATGATAAAGAATTTGTAGGGGATATTGGTATGCTAATCCTTTGCTAGGGAGTATGTTAAAAAGGTAAGTAGTCATTTGTAATGCATGATGCCAAAAAGAAGGTGATAATGAAGCATGAGCTAGTAAAGTCCGAACAATATTATTAATTGTATGGATTTTTCCTTCGGCTTTTCCATTTTGTGAGGACGTATGAGGACAAGGAAACCGAAAAGATAATGTCATTATTGTTACAAAATTCCTGAAACGACCCATTATCAAATTCTCTTCCATTATCACATTGAATATTTTTAATTTCCCGTTCACATTGAGTACGGATGAATGCTCTAACAATAAGAATGTGAAAAAACTTGAGACTTTTTAGACAACGGAAAAGTTCACAAAAAATTAGAGTAATCATAAAAAAATAACACATAATAACGATGGTCAAAAGAGCTCAAAAAGGGAGATGTCCACAAATCACTATGAATAATATCAAATAGCATCAAAGTACTAGAATTAGAGGCTACAAATGGTAATCTAACATATTTCCGAAGCGGATAAATATTAGTACTACGCGTATTATTACAAGCAATAAATTATTATTTTTAAGAGACGAAAGAACAGACGCTCTTGGATGACCCAAACGTGCATGCCACAAAGAAGATGCTACAGTGAAAATGTTGACGGTCTGGCTTAACTAGTGGTAGTGCTAGCAGTGGTAGAGATAGGATAGGGCTTGCCCCAACTATTACATCTCATCAGAGGTATCCCGTCGTGAAATCCGTCACAGAAAGTCCAAAAGGGTAAAATTCAACAAAAACCCAATTATCAGTTGTAAATTTACGAACGGACACTAAATTTTTAATTAAGTGAGGAGCATGAAGGACATTTTTCAAGGCTAAAGGTGGGTTCGAGGGAGATAAATTTGTGTGACCATAACCACAAATTGGAATGGAATTTCCATTATCAATAATGATACCACGATTATTGCTCAAATTAAATTATGATGAGAGATTACCTGCTACGGACGTCATGTGAGAAGTAGCACCGGTGTCTAAGTACCAATTTGCATTCAGAGGATTTAATTCAATTGTATGCATTGCTGCCTAGATATCCATGGAAGTCGGGGTCGGTGTGGGGCCCACAACAGTGAAGGCCTACTAGGTCGAGGCCCAGCGAGCCACCGCTACTGGGCCCAAAGCATGACCATTGGGTCTCGGAAATTCTAGAGGCCATTTGGCCTAGCCCAACTAGCTGTTGGAAATGCTAGCCCAAACGCTGGGAAGTGTGGCATGGGCCACTGCCCACTGGTCCCAGCCCTATGACTATTGTGCCCAAGGTTGCGGCCCAGTCGGTCTTAGGCGTATTTTGTATACGCCTTTAGAGTCATTTTTAGTTGGTATTTTACTCGTTTTTGTTGTGTTTAGTATAGTAGTAGGTTTGTTTTTCTTTCTTTTGAGTCACGGCGGTGCAAAAAGGCAAAATGACAAAAAGGAACGAGAAATGGGCAGGAAAGGTGCTCCCGAGGTGGAAAAGAGCGAAAGAAGGCAGCACCGCAGTGCCACTATGCAGAACTGTGGTGTCATATTTACCGAGGAGTCACAGGACTTTCAGCATCGCGGTGCCATCAGCAAGATGCAAGGTGCCATTTGTCTTGAGAAGGCTGCGGGAGTTTTGCACCGCCGCCGGATGCGTAATCACGTGCCGACGCGGGAACTTTCACTTCCGAAGGCAAATTGGCTAAGGGCAGATTGGTTCATAGGGCACGAAAATTAGAGGATATTTAAGGCCTAGGGATAAATGCTATGAAGGAGGTTGGTCAACACAACACAACACAAGGCGGATTTGGAGCTACAATTGGAGACGTTGTTCTACGTAATTTTTTTCTTTCATTTTAGTTCAGTTTATGTATGGATTTTGTGTTAGTTCTTAGCGTGACTATGGCTAGGAGCTAAACACTCTATTAGGGTTTTCCTTATCAATCGCTTGAAACTTTTATTCATGAATTAATGCAGTAGTTTGATTTCTTCTTCACTTGATTAAGATTTAGTCAATATTTGGTATGAATATTTGATAATTAATTGATCACTAATTATCATAACCTATATGATTTCGAATCAAAATTCTGAAAGGTGAGATTTGGATATGTTGTAATTAACTAGACATAGGTTAAAATCACGGACGAAAGTACCCCGATACTTGTGTAGCATTATAGGTTACTGTTCTTAATCCTCCTATGTGGTAAATCCTATCATAGAAATATAGAAATGTTCTGCACTGGGGTTGAGTGATTATATGTCCTAACCAGAATATAAGACAGTCTAGTTAACCGCTATCTTAACGAAGAATAAGAATCATTCTAGTTTTATTAAGGATTGAATAGGGTGGATAGTCGGGGATTTTGAAAGTCCTAATTTATTCATAACTGATTACAACTTTATTAGTTTAAACCTTGCAATTATTCTAGTAGTTAAATAAAAATCTCAATCAAATATCGATTGTCAAATAGATAACATCAAATAGATGAATGATACTTAGAAACCAGTCTATGTGGACAATATTTGGTCTTACAGACTATATTACTTGTGAAATATGTGTACGCTTGCGTGAGCAGTCGAAATATCGCCTAACAAGTTTTTGGCGCCGTTGTTGGGGATTGGCGTACATATAATATCGAATCATCTGTTTTTATTTCTACTTTGGCTTTATTTTAATTTTAATTTTAATTTTTACTGTTAGAACCGTGTGCTTTGATTTGTTTGTTGATTTTGAACTGTTTCAGGAATCTAGTGTATTCGAAGAAGGAGAGGAGCATATACACTTGTTCCATTCAACCCTGAAATCGAAAAATTGTGCAAATAAAAGAGGCGCAACAAAAGGATATCTGAGTCAGTGACCATGAACAACGTACCAAATCAGAATGGGGCGGACAATGAGGTTCCTGAGAATGCAGGAGAGCCAATACAGGTCCAGCAGAGAGACGTTTGGGGGACTATGTTCTTCCCACGGTCACAGGTGCACAGACTTATATCAGGCTCCCAGTTATAGGGGCTAACAACTTTGAGATCAAGTCAGTCATCCTGAGTATGGTCTAGAACACAGTACAATTTGGGGAATTGTCATCTGAAGATCCCCACATGCACATTGCAAACTTTCTAGAGTTGTGTGCCACTTTCAAATACAATGGTGTTACTGACGATGTCATTAGACTGAATCTTTTCCCTTTCTCACTGAGGGACAGAGCCAAAAGCTGGTTGAACTCACTGTCTGCCAACTCCGTCACTACCTGGCAGGACCTGACACAAACGTTTCTAGCAAAGTTCTTCACTCCTTCCAAAGCAGCAAAGTTAAGGGGAGAGTTGAACAACTTTTATCAGGTGGATGGTGAATCACTCTACGATTCATGGGATCGATTCAAGGATCTGCAAAGAAAATGCCCACATCATGGCATTGAAAAGTGGATGTTAGTCCACATTTTTTATAATGGGCTGAGTGGTACTACTCGTACCATCATTGATGCTGCAACAGGGGTGCTTTCATGAGAAAGAGTGTCAATGAGGCACATGAGTTACTGGAAGATATGGCTGCCAACAATCATCAAGGGGCAGATGACAGGCCAGTGACCAACAGGAAGTCTATAGGCTTACATGAACTAGATGCCATCACTGCCCTGAACGCACAGGTGGCCCTTTTGACGAAGCAACTGCAGCAGAACACCATGTCCGTGAATGCAGTTCAGCTGCCTGTGAATTGTGAGATTTGTGGTGGACCGTATTCCTTTGACAGATACACAGCGGTGGACCCTAATAATGTGTCAATGAAGCAGGTACAGGCGGTTGGGAACTTTCAGAGGCCTTATAATTCCAACACATACAACCCAGGGTGGAGAAATCACCCTAAATTTTCGTGGAGGAACGATCAGCCTCAACAACAACCATATCAAGGTGGTTATCAGAACCAGCAGGTGCAAAATCAGGTCACTTCATCCCAGCAGTTTTGACCACCTATACAACAGGAGAAGCCTGATGAACTGAGAGCTGCATTGCTTACACTCACCAATTCGCAGAATCAGTTCATGTCTGAAACAAGGTCCTCTCTCAGGAGCTTGGAAACACAGGTTGGGCAACTTGCAAAGATGGTAACCAACAGGCCGCAGGGCACTCTCCCAAGCAATACAGAGGTAAATCCTAGAGAGTAGTGTCAAGCAGTGTTGTTAAGGAGTGGAAATCAGTTGGATCAGGTTGCTCCCCAGCCCGCAGTGGTAAGTGAAAAGGAGTGTGAGAAAGCAGTTGAGGTAGAGAATGGGGGGGGTCACTGAGGACCGCCCTACAGTTGAGACAGCTCCACGAACAACTTTGATGGAGTACGTTGATAGAATCCCTTACCCTCAGATGTTACAAAAGAAGGCAATTGACAAGCAGTTCTCCAAGTTTTTGAAGGTATTTAAGAAGCTTCACATAAATATTCCCTTCATTGAAGCACTGGAACAGATGCCAGCTGATGCGCGAAAAGATGCACACACTTTAACGCAAGTGCACGTTATCGTGACAAGTAATATAGTCTTAGTAAGACCGAATATCGTCCACAAGGATTAGGGTTCAAGTATCAACTGTCTATCTTTTGGTATCTATTTGGCGATTGATATTTGGATTTGTTGTTTATAACTAAGAATTATAGAACTATTTTAACTAATGAGTTTACTTCAGATGTGATGGGAATAGGGCTTCCATGTCTCTTCAACTATCCGCTTATGTTATTTATTAATGCAATGAATTATGGACTTCTTCTCTCGGAGAAAGCAGGTTTACGAAATCGTTTTATATTCCCGTTAAGGATATATAAACACTCAACCCCAGTATTGCACCTTACCTACCTTTCGGTGATAAGGATAACTCTATAGGAGGATTAAGAACAAAAACCTAGTTAACCGTCACGCACCATGCGCAAAATTAGGGTTTTAAGCCTCTCATTAACGCTACATAAATAATTGAGGTATTTTCATCCCCAATCCAAGAATGTCTACCCAACTTACAGCATATTCACAATCTCTCCTTTCGAAGTAAATTAGAAATCATATAAGGATAATTAGTTGTCAATTAATTACCAAGCATTCAACGCAATTATTGGATAGATCTCTCAAAGAAGAATAACAACCATAAACATGCATTAATTCATAACATAAGTTTCTAGAGAATTAACATGGAAAACCCTATAAGAGAATTAGTTCCTAGCCATAAATATGACAAGAACTAATTCAAAGTTCATCATGCAAAAACTGAAATAAAGAAAAGAAAAAGGAAAGAAATTACTAAGTTTAGGTCTCCAATCTCCAAGCAAGAAAATCTTGTGTTGTGCAAGGGAACCCTTAAAATCGCCTAGGGTTCTCCTTTTATAGTCAAACCGCCTTAGCTTTTCCCTGAGTTCGCCCAAAAATCGTCAAAACCACGATTTTTCCGCGTGTGCGCTGCCAATTCAGCGCCACGCTAACTTCGTGATACGGGTGAATTGGCGCCGCCCCGATTCTCTGCTCGGTAGCCATGCGGCCGCAACTTCGTAGCCTCTCGATGATTAGGCCGCCGGCGCTGGTCCAGGTTTCACTGTCGCCAATTCTCTGCTTTAGCTCTGGAACCTCCTCTTTAGCCCTCTTTTGGCTCCTTTTCCGCCATTTGGCCATTTTAACCACTTTGACTCAAAAGAAAGGAAAATTATCCTAATACGACACTTATTTGTACAAAAAAGGACAAAATACTAACTAAAACTGACTCAAAAAATGTATATAAATTACACCGATCAAATACCCCCAAACTTAACATTTGCTCGCCCTCGAGCAAAGATAGAAAGAAAGAAATAAAAGACTCAAAGAAACGAAAAATAAAAGACTCACTGACATTGATCACTTCTGCTGCATTAGTGCTTAACTAGAAAAACATGAAGGTTAGCAAAATAATATGCCAGAACATATAGCATGAAATTTCAGCACACTAAACATATTAAGCTAGATATTTCGCAAACTCATATTTATCATGCTTAATAGAAGTCAATCTACTAAATCATGCATATAAATTCAGAAATCCTATGACATTTTTACTTGCTATTCTCCACTAATCCTGGTTATGCATAAAAGAGATCTTCATGACTTTAAGGGTTGTAATGTAGGCTTAGGTATAGGTAGGTAAAAATACGCATTTTTAGGCTCATTTCGTGTACCATAAGCTCTTTAGCTTTTCAGTATTTCCCTTCTTCTTTGTGTTCTTTCCTTCACTTCGATTCTATCTTTTCCCTCTTTTGTTTTGGGAGAGTGAAATGTATAATAATAACAAGCACCCCCAAACTTGGGCTTTTGCCTCTTTCTTATTACTCTTTTATTGGGGTGCAACAAGCTCATTCACTCTTTTTGTCTCTTTTTCAACACAATTTATTCCACTACTTCACATTTTTACTTATGGCACAATTTGTGGGAATATAGGGTGTCAAAGAAGAAGTTTTAATTTTTTTTTTAGGCTCAATGGGGCTGACTAGGGATACTTTTAAAGTCCGGGATAGAAAAGAGTGGTAAGAATTGGCTATCAAAGAAATGTTTGAGTCATCTCCCTAACATGCATATCCTAACTATTTCGCCTCAAATAGCAATCGATCATAACACATAGGTTTTCATCATTTAGCATGCATAATTTAGGCAAGAAACTCCAAATAGACAGATTTTGTGAGTTTTTGACATATCTAACCTAAGTGTTTAGATAATTGCTTTTATTCCATTACATTATTCCACTTTCCTTCACTAGGTGTTTCTAGCAACTACAACATACATGATTTTTTGACAGACAATTATGACTTAAAAAGAAAGAAAAAAATTTTGTGACTCAAAATATACATAAAACAAGACTTAAATAAAACATAACAAGACACAAATAAACTAGACACAAATAAAACACCCCCAAACTTAAATCACACATTGTCTCAAAAGTGTGTAGACTCAAAGACAATAAAAGGAAATAAGACACTTACAG
The DNA here is from genome assembly GCA_029844215.1 of Przewalskia tangutica. NCBI lineage: Eukaryota > Viridiplantae > Streptophyta > Magnoliopsida > Solanales > Solanaceae > Przewalskia > Przewalskia tangutica. Next base: position 19,922,288 of record CM056719.1, read on the forward strand.
ACTTTGGCTAAAATGGTGGTGGTGGCGGTGGATAATGCATCGACCATTGGTTGAACAGGGAACTCATCTCGTCAAACTGTTGGTGCAACTGTTGTTGCTCCTGCCTCAATTCTTGTTGCCCTTGTCGCAACTCATGTTGTCCCTGTCTCAACTCATTTTGTCCTTGCATCATTGTGTCGAAATGTTGCATCATCATTCTCTGGTTCTGGAGCACTTGCTCCATCATAGGCACCTGAGGTTCAGTTCGTGGTTGGTCAGTGGCTGGGTCCTGCCGCATATCGAGCCTCTATTTCGTGCTCATCTTCGCTCAGCGCGCCTCTGGCTGCTGGTTGTGCTCTTCTTCCGTCGCCGGGCTTGGTCCGAAAAGAGTGCACTATCCCATAAGACACAGGCAGTTGGTTTCACTCATGAGTGTCAGTGGGTAGGGTTGGGACCCCTCGGAAGGCGCATAGATTAGTGATAAGTGAGCCGTGACCCAATCCACCTGTTGTCACCAACCTGTTGATTTCTTCAATGCTCTGCACTATCTCTTTCCCCACATCAATCGTCATCCCCCTCATAATTCCATATATCAGTTTAATCCTATCTTATGGCACTCTGGTGAAGTGCGTGGATGGAATCATGCGGGCACTGACGAAATATAGTCAACCTCGTCGCTTTGTTGAATTGGCACCGCCGCTCTTGATCCATTTCTTCCAATATCAAAAGCGACCCTGTGGTAGCTCACTGTTTGCAACATTCCAGTCGATGCAATCGGTCTGCTTCTAGACCATGTTCTAAAGTGATTCCGCCACTTCTTTCTTCAACATCAATCGTCTTCAATTGTGCATTTACATTCTCTGCTGTCACAGGCACATAAACTCCCCTTACAAAGCATCCCCTTTCCACCTTCTCCGGAAAGTTGGCATAGAATTCACGCACCATTGTTGTGTTCATTGGTGCTATTTTCTCCGGTTACAAATCTCCTCCACCCCTTAACTCAATCATTGCACGAATGGGCTCATAAACATCCTCTTCCCCAAACGACTCCCTCTGATAGTCCATTCCCCTTTCAGGGATTAAGGGTCTGGTATCAAGCTTTTTGTATCTTTGGAAAACTTGGTAGCTCACAAACCTAGTGTTATCATATTGCATGGTCAGTGGATGTGGAGGCTCTTCTTCCCGTGGCCATGGTTAAAGCAGTTTCTGCAGCTTACAACTTAGTGGCACAAATGTTTTCCAACACAATCAACAACTAGCAGTTAAACACAACACCCCCAAACTTCAACTCTACTGCCCAATGCCACACCCTCCTTTTCTACTCTTTCTCCAAACTTCACAATCAATTTTTCAGCACCCAAACTACTTCACAACTACAATACTCTTTCAAACTACTACCTCTTGTGACTTCAGTAAAGATCTCAAGAACAGAAATAGATTACCTTTTTATGAGAGGATTCAAGTTGTTCTTGTTTCTAATGGTGGTTTGAGGCTATGAAATGGAGCTTTGTTGTTTGAGATAGCTAAGGGTTTTTTAGGAATTTAAGAGTTGTGGTTGGGTTGGATTTGTGGAGGATTTGTGGGCAAATTTTTGGATTTTCGTGTGTTTTTGGAGGAGGGGGTTAGGTTTTTGGTTTTGAATTTGGGCGATCGATTTCAGGTGTTTTAAGTTTCGATTTCCGCCGAGCCGCTGCTTTAGCAATGGCTGCAATGTTCAGACTTCGGGACTTCGCCGCGACCATTCTGGAAATAGCGCGCTAAACTTGGCAAATTTATGGATTTGCCGCACTCGCTTCGGCGCCGCGCGCTTAAACTTCGCCTCAGTTCTTTTCGCGCCGCGCCCTCGCTGAAGCGCGCTCGCCTTTTTTTCTGGAAATCCTGGCTTTGCTTCAGTTTTTCGCCCTTCAGTTTATTTGCCTGTACCTGTCAATCACAGCACAAACACTTACCTCCGTGAGACCGTTCTTAATAAAATTAATATATTAAAATAAAATAAATCAAAATAATTTGGGTTGCCTCCCAAGTAGCACTGTCTTTAACGTCTTTTAGCCGGACGCAGTTTCTTAGTTTTAATAACCGGGTGGATCAAGCCCCAACTAATCAATTTCTCCACATTTTGCGTTTTCTTTTCTCCTTTTCTTCTTAGCATTATCGAAGTGGGGTTCGTGAACACATACTGCGCTACTGGGTTTGGCAAACCATGCTCGCTTTCGGGCTCATCTCCCTTTGGTTGACTTGTAATGGCTCACAGGGGGACTTGATGGTGCTGATTGCAAAGCACCTGCTTATGGTTGGTGGCTCGATGACATGTTTAAAAACCTTAAACACCATTTCTTCCTTCTCCACCCTTAGTGTTAGCTCTCCTCTTTCAACATCAATTAAAGCTCTCCCCGTTGCTAGGAATGGTCTCCCCAATATGATAGGGATTTCCGCATCTTCTTCCATATCAAGAATGAGGAAGTCTGCAGAAAGAAGAATTTTCCTACTTTCACAATCACGCCCTCAATCTTGCCTTCGATGAACCATCGCCCCGGGCCACCGCAGCTTATCATGGTTGGTTTGGCCTCACCCAACTCCAATCTTTTAAATACCGATAAGTGGCATCGATTTATACTTGCCCCAAATCACACGTAGCTCATTGACGCCACCGCCCACCGTGCAAGGTAGTGTAAAGCTTCCTGGATCATTTATTTTTGGTGTCAAATTCTTCTGCAAGATATCACTACACTCTTCTGTAAGTCCTACTATCTCATATTCCGTCAGATTCTTCTTCTTCCCCAAAATTTCATACATGAAATTGAAATAGGAAGGCATCCGCTTCAAAGCCTCTATAAAAGGTATGTTGATATGCAGCTTTTGAATATCTCCAAGAATTTGGAGAATTGTTTATCAACCGCCTTCCGCCGTAATCTCGGGAAAGGGATCTTTTCGTGTACTTTCTCTCGAGTTTTCTACCACCGGGCTAGGCTCAATCACCTTCTCTTTTTCTATTTCGCCTTCTTCTCAACCATCGGCCGAGGTGATCGTTGCTTCCAACCGCTTCCACTTCTCAACCGCATCGCCGACATCGCTTCCTCGATTTACCGTGTTGCTTGGCAATGTACTGTGGCTCGTTGTTAGTTTGCTAGCCGACCCACTTGTTCTCAAGTTCTGAACGAGGATCCGCTTCGCCATGAATCGAGTCTGGCGTTGCAATCAGCCGCTACCGCCACTGCCTCGCTTTTCTTGCCGAACCGGCATTGAATCGCTGAGGCCGCGGCTTGAATGGCGGTCGCTGATTCGTTCTCGCTGGTTCTCGCATCGCCTCGTATTGATTCTCGCCGCCCTCGGTCTCCTCCATGAGAAATTTGGATGATTTCTCCACCCTTGATAATAAGTGTGCTAGGATGAATTGATCTGTGGTCTCTGATAATTAACCACTACCGACACTCACCGCCCATTGGTATATTATCGGGTCACCAAGGACACCTATCGAACGATGTGGCCACCACATATTTCACAACTTTTAGGCATCCGACCGCATTCATCGACATTGTATGTTGTCGCGTAACTGTTTTGCCAAAAGGGCCACTTGGGCATTCAAGGCAGCAATAGCATCTATTTCGTGGACTCCCACTGTTCTTCTCCCACTTGTCGACCTCTCATCTGTGACATGGTTGTTGGTGGCCATATCTTCTAGTAACTCGTGAGCGTCGTGGGCTATTTTCCTCATGAATGCCCCACCTGCTGCTGCATCTATGATGGTTCTGGTTGTACTGCTCAACCCGTTGTAGAAGATGTGGACCAAGTTCCACAACTCAATGCAATGATGTGGGCATTTTCTTTGCAAGTCTTTAAACCTTTCCCAAGCTTCATATAAGGACTCTCCATCTGCTTGGTAGAAGTTGTTCAACTCCCCTCTCAATTTTGCTGCTTTGCATGGGGGAAAGAACTTGGCTAGGAATTTCTGTGTCATCTCGTGCCATGTAAAAATTGAGTCAGCCGGCAGGGAATTCAATCATACTTTTGCTCTATCCCTGAGTGAGAAGGGAAAGAGCCTCAATCTGACGGCATCATCAGTAACGTCGTTATATCTGAAAGTTGCACATAGCTCCAAGAAATTAGCTATGTGCATATGTGGATCCTCTGATGGCAGCCTCCAAATTGAACTGTGTGTTGTACCATGCTCAGAATCGCCGGTTTTATCTCGAAGTTGTTTGCTCATATGGCAGGGAGCCTAATACATGTTTGTGCTCCATTCACTCTAGGCAGCACATAGTCTCCCAAGCTTCTTTCTGCCTGGACTTGAACTCTTTCCTCGACATCCATAGGTACTTGCCGAGGTATGACTGGATTGGGTTGATTTTCTCCTAACCCTTCTCTCATCATGTTGTTTTGGACACCGTCCATCTCTATCAAGGTTGCATTACGATTCTTTCTGCTCGCTGTGTTTTCTCAATTCTCGATTGAAGGGAACAAGAGTGTTCGCCTCTTCTCCTTCGCATAAACCGATTTCTGAAATAGATCAAAATGCACAACAAATCACTGACTGATTTCTACCAAAATAACGAAAAACGTGAAAATTACAATAAAAACAAATTAAAATTAAAAATAGATAAATTTGATATTGAACTATGCCTAATCCCAAATCGCCGTAAAAACTTGATGCGAAAGATGCACACACTTTAACGCAAGTGCACGTTATCGTGACAAGTAATATAGTCTTAGTAAGACCGAATATCGCCCATATGATTAGGGTTCAAAGTATCAACTTCATCTTTTGGTATCTATTTGGCGATTGATATTTGGATTTGTTGTTTATAACTAAGAATTATAGAACTATTTTAACTAATGAGTTTACTTCAGATGTGATGGGAATAGGGCTTCCATGTCTCTTCAACTATCCGCTTATGTTATTTATTAATGCAATTAATCATGGACTTCTTCTCTGAGAAAGCGAGTTTACTGAAATCGCTTTATATTCCCGCTGGGATATATAAACACTCAACCTCAGATTGCACCTTACCTACCTTTCGGTGATAAGGATAACTCTATAGGAGGATTAAGAACAAAAACCTAGTTAACCGTCACGCACCATGCGCAAAATTAGGGGTTTTAAGCCTCTCATTAACGCTACATAAATAATTGAGGTATTTGCATCCCCAATCCAAGAATGTCTACCCAACTTACAGCATATTCACAATCTCTCCTTTCGAAGTAAATTAGAAATCATATAAGAATAATTAGTTGTCAATTAATTACCAAGCATTCAACGCAATTATTGGATAGATCTCTCAAAGAAGAATAACAACCATAAATATGCATTAATTCATAACATAGGTTTCTAGAGAATTAACATGGAAAATCCTATAAGAGAATTAGTTCCTAGCCATAAATATGACAAGAACTAATTCAAAGTTCATCATGCAAAAGCTGAAATAAAGAAAAGAAAAAGGAAAGAAATTACTAAGTTTAGGTCTCCAATCTCCAAGCAAGAAAATCTTGTGTTGTATGAAGGAACCCTTAAATCGCTAGGTTCTCCTTTTATAGGTCAAACCGCTTAGCTTTTCCTGCAGTTCGCCCAAAAATCGTCAAAATCTCGATTTTTCCGCGTCGGCGCTGCCTCGCTTTCTGTGCGCGCGCTGAACTTCTGGATACCGGGTGAATTGGCCGCGCCACGATTCTCTCTGTTCGAGGCGCGGCACAGAATCTCTGTAGCCTCTCGATGATTAGCGCGCGGCCCCGATTCTCTGGCTGTTCGAGGCGCCATACACGCAACTTCTGTAGCCTCTCTGATGATTAGGCGCCGCGGCCCTGCAACTTCTGTAGCCTCTCTGATGATTAGTTATGTTGATTAAAAGAAGTTAGTCTATACCAGATTCAACGAGACATCGCTCTCAATTCTTCTTTACTTTATATTTTATTTGTATTTGTAAACTCAATTGGTATGTTTAGCGTTAATTACATAGTTCTTTCATATCATACATTTTACAGCATAATTATTTCGAACTACGCGTGTCTGATTCTCACCACACGGTGTGATACGTAGGCAACCCATCTAGGGTTCGACACCACCACATAAAAAATAAAATTAAAAAAAAAGGGACATATTTGGTTTACTCATTCATTGAATTTATTCAATCACGCACATTCATTCATTTGTTTTATTGCATTCTTTTACTTTGCATTAGTCTTATAGTGAATAATCATTTGTTTTGCACAACCTTTATTTTTGCATTTCTTTCATGAATAAATTCTTTTTAAATCATACGTTTTACAGCATAATTATTCCGAACTACGCGTGTCTGATTCTCACCACACGGTGTGATACGTAGGCAACTCATTTTGGGTTCGACACCACACAAAAAAAAAAAAATCTCACTCATGCATCTCATTCATCATGTTCTCGGGCATTCATTTTTCGTTACAGTCATTTTTACTTTGCACTCGCCCACTATGGACAATCATTTTCTTTTGCATAGCTTTACATTGTCATCCTTTCATTGATAAATTCTTTTCAAGCATACATTTTATAACATATTTGAATGAACTACGCGCACCTGATTCCCTCGGGATACGTAGGCAAATTTCTATTCTGTTCTACCCTTTATTCAAAAAATATTAATTAATTAAAAAAATTGTTCAAAAATACAAAAAAATGTGTTATTCAAAAAATACAAAACATTTTTAAGTATTATTATTTAACTTTGTTGATACTCAATACTGTTAGAGTCAGGCATAAAAACAAAGTGATAATCGTATGGGTTGACTTTGTGGTAAACCATAGATTCTTTTTGGTACCTCTTATTCATACCCGCAGATAACATTGTCTTGTATGTTTCAAGATAAGAATGAAGCCGACTCGTCGTTTCATATGCATCAGTGGTGAGTTATTTGAATAAGTTCAATTGCATTGCATTGTGATCTAGAACTTGGCCCGAATGTTTGTTGAGGCGAAATCTGAGCAACACTCGGTGGGAAATGATCGTAGGCTTTCTTTGACCCATTTGAGCCTTTTCAAATTTACCAAATAACATTATCCCTAGTACACCCTTCGAGCCTAAAACCTATTTTTTGACAACCGCATATTACACCTATAACCTTTCTCGAGCGCGACGCACTATCCCTCTCTTGGCCCGACCTCCTCGAGTGCTTTAGAAATGTGCAAGTGACTGACAAAATTCTAGCTGAAGTTTGCAAAGACAAAAATTGTCAAAGTCTCAAAAAAAAAAAAAAAAAAAACCAGAGACGACTTCACACAAAGAAGAAATCAAAAGCCCCGATAAAAAAAAGGGGGGGAATACATAACCCTGGGAAAAAAAAAAGGGGCTCCAAATGAAAGATTCAAAAAAAGTCAGTATTGAAAAACTGGGACAAAACGAAAGCAAATCAACATTAAATCGCACAAATATCAAGCACGGACATAGTCCGACGCTCGAGGAAGGATTAGTCACTTTTTACCCAAATGATATCCATCTCTTTCCCAAACCTACATTACAAGCCCGTGACAAGCCCTACATGATCTTATACTGAAGGTTCTCACATTAGTGGATACTTACATGACGGCCAAGCCTATGGTATCACAATTGCATGCATTGAACATCTTTTTGAGTGTGAGCGCATTTTCAACGCCCCAAAATTCAAAATATCGAATATATGTGAACGGGACTTTCTTTCTGAGGCATTTGAAACGTGAGATTACGTGTAGTTCAAACTCGATGCAAGCAAGTGTCGACACTGTGTATGTTGAGGTACTATCCAAATCGTGAATTACACCGCAGTCAATCTCTGCTAGACCGAAACAATAAAAGAACATCCTTAAGCACAATACTAATTGTCGGTATCAACTGGAGTCAGAACGTAATGTCGTCCTCCATTTTTTCAGAAAAAACAACAAAATACATATTACATAAAAATCATTTTGCATCACGAACTACGTCTTGACCTGATTCCTCACGGATACGTGGCGCCACATCGCCGGTCCCACATCATTTTTTTAAAAATCTTTATTTTGCATCACGAACTACGCTCGACTGATTCTCGGCCGATACGAGCGCCACATCGCTTGGTCCCACATCATTTTTAAAAAAAAAAATCCTTATTTTGCATCATGAACTATGTCTTGACCTGTCTCCCTCGGCGGGATACGTAGACAGCCACATCGGCTTCGGTCACACCGTTAGAAATATTTCTTCCTTATTTTGCGCTGGACTCGATTTTGTCCATATTCTCGCATTAGCTTTTCATTCATTATAAAAAAAAATGCTTACCTGATCGCTGATAGCGCCAAGATGCAACCTTACCATTCAACATCTTCGCTACGTAAACCGACATTTTAATGAATTCACTGAAAGAAAATGGCATTAGACAGGAAAAAGAAGGTCAAGTAGGTTTTCACAAAGAATGCAAGATTCAATAGCCAAAGCTACAGAATCGACGCTAATCAACCACTCATTTCCTAAAACTCACAAGTTTTCTTTGAGGAGGTTAAAGGTTCATCGGTTTATGCAAAGCGGCTTCATGTTTCATATCGCAACGTGATCGCGCCCATGCAACGACGCCATTTCATTTTAAGCCTATGCAACGCCGTTCATGTTTCGTTTATGCAACGACGAGACCGTGATCGCGTCCATGCAACGACGCCTTTTCATTTTAAGCCTATGCAACGGCTTCATTCATGTTTCGTCTATGCAACGACGAGCATCTGCGTCGCGTCCATGCAACGACGCCATTTCAGTTTAAGCCTATGCAACGGCTTCATTCATGTTTCGTCTATGCAACGACGAGATCTGCATCGCGTCCACGCAACGACGCTTTTCATTTTAAGCCTATGCAACGCTTCATTCATGTTTCGTTTATGCAACGACGAAGATCTGCATCGCGCCCATGCAACGACGCCATTTCATTTTAAGCCTATGCAACGCTTTCATTCATGTTTCGTTTATGCAACGACGAGCATCTGTGATCGCGCCCATGCAACGACGCTTTTCATTTTAAGCTTATACAACGCTTATTCATGTTTCGTCTATGCAACGACGAGCATCTGCATCGCGTCCATGCAACGACGCCTTTTCATTTTAAGCCTATGCAACGGCTTCATTCATGTTTCGTCTATGCAACGACGAGCATCTGCATCGCGTTCATGCAACGACGCCTTTTCATTTTAAGCCTATGCAACGGCTTCATTCATGTTTCGTCTATGCAACGACGAGCATCGCGTCGCGTCTATGCAACGACGCCATTTCATTTTAAGCCTATGCAACGGCTTATTCATGTTTCGTCTATGCAACGACGAAAGACCGTGACGCGGCCCATGCAACGACGCTTTTCTTTAAGCCTACGCAACGACTTCATTCATGTTTCGCTCATGCAACGACGAGCATCCGTGACGCGTCCAAAACGACGCTATTTCTTTTAAGCCTATGCAACGCTTCATTCATGTTTCGTCTATGCAACGACGAGCATCGTGATCGCGTCCGAAAACGACGTCATTTCATATAAGCCTATGCAACGGCTTCATTCATGTTTCGTCTATGCAACGACGAAAATCTGCATTGCGTCCGAAAACGATGTCATTTCATATAAGCCTATGCAACAGCTTCATTCATGTTTCGTCTATGCAACGACGAGCATCTCAGACGCGTCCAAAACGACGCCATTTCATTTTAAGCCCATGAACGGCCAGATCTATGTTTCGCCCATGCAACGACGAGCATCTCGTGATCGCGTCTGCAATGACGCCATCAACATCCACAATAACTTTGTCTTTTTCAGCACCACATCACCTGCAACCCAGTGTCAATCATACTTCGACACTGGGACATTTTTAATCAGCGTCAGCTTTGCTTTTAATTTTTGCATCTAACGCACTCCAAAGGTCATCACGATTTGACATCTGGACATTTTTGGATCTGCATCATCCCTATTTTTGAGTTCTAGTTTATAAAACAGACAAAATTGGCTACAAGTCAACATCTTTGTCCAAGACTCTTCCATCATCTCCGCATAAAAGAGGACATGTCGCTGATAATAATTTTGACCTGCTTTTTGTATATTTGTTGCAATTCTAAGTATTTTAGCACATCGCATTTTAATCAGAATTTTTTGCATTTTTTATCTTTTTATGTTAAATTAAGCATTATGTTTTTGTTAATATTATGTTTTTATTATTGTTACACCGTCGTTTTATTTTAATAATATTTGCATCTCTTTAAATAATTAATTAGCATCCCGTTTTACTTTTAATTAGGCATTAAACATTTCTTAAATATCGTTTTATTATTATCATTATCGCATCGGCATTTGTATTTTATAATTTTGCATCTTTTTAAATAAATAATTAACCAGCCTTGCATTTTTGTCAAACCAGTCCAGTCCAAGACACAATTTGAATCAGTCCAAGCCAACACTATTTTTAATATCACCCAAACACCCTCTTTTATTTTCTCCCCTAAAATCAAATACCACTTTTCATTTTCCCCCCAAAAAAATACCCCACTTTTCATTCCCCCCCCCCCCCCCAAATACTAAACCCTAAAACCCCCACTATATAATAACATTACCAGCCCACATAACAAGAGGTTGTCAGCCGCACAAGCCCACTTCAAACTTCAGCCCTTCCTCTCTCTCCATCTTCCCCTTTTCGTCGCCGCCACCGCCGCCCTTCTCCGGAGTTCTATCTCCGGCGAACTACCCAGCAGCCTACAATATCAAAGCCCAGCAGCTTCACTCTCAGCCGCCCTCACCCTCTCTCTAAAAACCCTTCCACTCACCTCTCGCCGCCCAACAACCCACCAAGAAACCCACTGCTCCGCGAACCCCTTAACCCTACCCACTGTTCACACACACATACACCATCGCCGACACTCCACAGCACCCCACAACGCCGTCGAACCCCCTAGCAACACCTCACCGCCAACACTCCTCACCGCCGCGCACTCTCCTCTTAACTTTCTTTACCATCATTTCCGTCGAATCCTCATCCTCTCACCAACACTATCATCGCGACAAACCGCCGCCGCGAACCTTCACCGCCACCCATCGTTTCGTCGACCCGCCACGCTCACGCTTTTTTATTGTTGAAATCACCGTTTGTTCTTCGCTACTATTATATAATTGATTATTCGACCGATTTATTATTTTGAATCTCGCCGAGTTTAACAAACTCCGCGACCTATGTCAGATAATCGTTTGTTGGGCTGATTGCGTCCTGTTATCTGTTGTTGGTGGATTGGTTAGATTTCTTGTTTGAATATCGGAGTGAAACTCCTAAGCTTTGAAATTTTCGATGTTGGTCATCGCTCGATTTTGGGCTCTGTTCGTCTCGTTTGTGGCATTTTGTTGACCGATTTTCGATAATTTTCGCATCGTTTTGGCCATATTATGGGACCGGTTTTGGCCATATTGGGACCGATTTTAGGCTATTTTTGCTATATTTCACGTTTATTGATTTTGAATATGATACTACACTTTGTAGATGAAAAGTTATCCGTCGATTTTGAGGCCTCCATTGCAAAGACGGAAAATAAAATAAATGAAGCTTTACAGGCAAGGATGATTTCTTCCACTTACACCGATAACCAACACGCTACCGCGATGCATTCGCAACGCAATTGTTTAGGCTGTCCCACTTTATATATTTTTCATATCTGAGCCCTCCGTGTTTAAAACTATTATTGTTTTTGGCGCGGATATGAAGGTTTTATTTATTTTATTGCTTTTAATAATATTGGCCGATGAAGGAATCCCCATCTGATTTCCAAGGCCTCCTCTGTGCAAAAGACGGATTTATTTATTTTGGCTTTACTTATTAATTCCTGTAATTGCTTTAAAATTATTCATTCCATTACTAACACTTTTACTAAGTGTTTATGCAGGTACCCGGAGATCATCTTGCGCAGAATGCCTAAAAAGGGCTAAAAGATGTCCCGGAGTTTTATTTTATGTCGCATTTAAATTTTAGTTTTACTATTTTTGTATTGCACTTTATTTTAATTATAAATTATTAAAAATGCTTAGAATATGTAGAATAAAAAGAGCAATAAATAATTAACCTAAGTTTGAACGAACAACCGCAAGTTAGCGGATCTTAAAGGATGCCTAACCCCTTCCCTTTAGGATAATAAAGAACCCACGATCCGTAATCTCACTAATTTCGCAGACCATTAAATGGAAGTCAATTGCAGTATTTTTATTGCAATAAACTAAGTGTCCTAATTCACTATAATAATTAGGTGGCGACTCCTTAAAAACAGCACATAATTGCTCCATCCAGGGGAACCGCACCAAAGAGCAACGTTGCGGATACCGTTCAGACCCCCGAGGTCGAAAACGGGCGCGACAATCTTCATCATTGTTCTTGAAATTTCAAGGCTAGTATGGAAAGTAACTTGCAAGTTTGGGGGTGTACGGGCTTTGTTGGTAGGGCGTTATGTAGGTGTGGGTGTGTGCTGCAGTGGTTGTTTGTTGTGTAGTTGTGTGAATTGAGGCGTATTGTGGTGTAGTTGTTGTGTATTGCTGTTGTGATCCGATTTTGCTTGGTTATTGTTGTTGTGTGGTGTGAAAGTTGTTGGGAAACCTCAAAGAAACAAAGGAAACGCTGTTGAAAATTTTACAACGACCTTCACTATAGCCTCTAGGAAACGAACTTCAAGAGCTTCCCCATATCCATCCGCCCCAGACTATGACGTGACTCGATTTGCCAACAAACAGGCGGAGGATCGATACAACAAGATTAACACTAGGGCATTGATACCAGAAAGAGGCATGGATTACCAGGCCAGACCACTTGATGATGACTACGAGCCTTTTAGGGCCATGATCGAGGAAAATGGGTGGAGAAAGTTCACCAATCTAGAAAGAATCCAACTTCAAAATTCTAGCCTTGTGAGGGAGTTTTATGCGAACTACCCCGAGCAAGAGGATGGGCGGTGCTTTGTTAGAGCGAAATATGTGTCTGTCAATTCCGAAACAGTGAATGCGATACTAAGGACCTATGATGTGGAGGACCGAGGCGATAATTCAAACCATTTCAGAAGTTGGTCACGAGACGCCAACCACATCCTGTAGGACGTAGTAGCACATACATTGTGCTACCCAGGCACCGAGTTTAGTTTTGCCTGCAACGGATCCATGAGACTTTCCCGATGCCAATTTAATAGAATAACCAAATGATGACTATATTTCATAAGTGTGCGCTTGATTCTGTCAACTTATTTCACAAATGTGCCTAAGCTCATTTATGACATCATGAAGGGCATGACAATTGATGTGGGGAGAGAAATAGTGCAGAGCATAAGGGAGATTAGTAGGTTGACGACTACTGGCGGATTGGGATATGGTTCACTCATTTCTGCCTTATGTGATAGGCATGGAGTCCCAACATTCGCCACTGATATCCTAGAGAATAGTCGATCCTGTGTGACCTACGATTTAGTGCACTCCTTCTGACCCCAACCAGACCAGCAAAGAGGAAGGGGCCCGGCAGAAGATCCCGGCGCATGTATGAGGAAGAACTGAGGCACACAATGAAGCGGTAACGACCATCACCTCACGCCCTTAGAGCCTCCAATGCCAATGATGGAGCAGATGCTCTTGAACCAACAAAGGATGCTGCGGAATCAAGAGCAAATGATGCAAGACCATCAACACCTGACTCAGCGTGTTGATAATTTGAGTTTCATGTTCACCCAATGTACAATGCAGTATCCGCTGCCACCACCACCATTTTGAGCCGCTGTATGTCTGTAAGTCGTCCCATTTAATTTTTGAGTCATTTACACATTTGGGACAATGTGTAGTTTAAGTTTGGGGGAGTTTTCATTTTATTTTATTTTTGTGAGTCTTTTGTTGTTTTTGTGTTTTATGTGTGAGTCTTTTGTTGTTTTTGTGTTTTATGTGAGTCAATGTTTTTATATATATCATGCATGATATGCTTATTTGGAATGCCTAGTGAACTAAGTGGATAATATAATGGGATGAGAAGCTAAAATCTGCGTGCTTAAGTTAGATATGCCAAAAATTCATGAAAATCTGATTTTTTGAAATATTTGATGCTTAGCCTATGTGTTGTCAATTGAAAAATGCCTGTGAAGTCTGCTTGCTTGTTATTTGAGGCGAAATATTTAAGATGTACATGTTAGGGAGATGATTCAAGCATTTCTTTGTTAACTCTTCTTACCATTCATTACCTATCTTGCAATAAATTGTATCCCTAGTCAGCCCCTTTGAGCCTAAAATAAGTTATTTCTTTGACACCCTATGATTTCCTTGTGTGCCATAAGCAGTAATTAAAAAAAATTGGGATGAAGAAGTGTGAAAAAGAAATACAAAAGAGAGTGAAAAATTGATGCACCCTAATAAAAAAAATATGTTAAAGCTTAAATTTGGGGGTGCCTATGTGAATGTGTTTCATGCTCTCAAAAAGAGAAGAGGGGAACGATAGGTATGAACTAAAAAAGAATACCAAAAAGAAGGACCGAATGGTTGAATAAGAACAACGCTTATGGTACGTAATTTGATCCTAAATGCTGATTTTTACCTACCCCTACCTAAGCCTACATTACAACCCTGAAAAGTCCTGAGGATCTCTAGTATGTATGTCTATGATTAGTGGAGAATAGCAAGTACACAGGCCCGTAGAACTAAATAAAATTGACATGCATAGGTTAGGTATTCATGCTTCCATTACTTGTGATTGAAATGAATTTGCAAAATATCTTACTTGAAATTCTAGATTGCTGAATTCATGCTATATTTGTTCCTGCATATTATCTCAACTGACGTTCATATGTTTCTAAGTCTTTGTGCAGCTGCTTGATTTGAGTCTTAGAGTCTTTTATTTTTGTGTCTTTATTTTTGTTTTGATCTTTGTTTGAGGAGAGCAAAGGTTAATTTTGGGGGTGTTTGTTAGGCGTATTTTGTATACGCCTTTCGAGTTATTTTTAGTTGGCATGTTACTCGTTTTTGTTGTGTTTAGTATAGTAGTAGGTTTGTTTTTCTTTCTTTTGAGTCACAGCGGCGCAAAATGGTAAAATGGCAAAAAGGAACGAGAAATGGGCAGAAAAGGTGCTCCCGAGGCGAAAAAGAGCGAAAGAAGGCAGCACCGCGGTGCCACTATGCAGAACCGCGGTGCCATATTTACCGAGGAGTCACAGGACTTTCAGCACCGCAGTGCCATCAGCGATCACGGTGCCATTTGTCCGGTGTTTATAGGAGTTTCGACACCGCGGTGCCGATATGCAGAATCGCGGTGCCGATATGCAGAATCGCGGTGCCGATATGCAGAACCGCGGTGCCGACGCGGGAACTTTCACTTCCGAAGGCAAATTGGGTAAGGGCAGATTGGTCCATAGGGCACGAAAATTAGAGGATATTTAAGCCCTAGGGATTAATGCTATGAAGGAGTTGGTCAACAGAACACAACACAAGGCGGATTTGGAGCTACAATTGGAGACGTTGTTCTACGTAATTTTCTTTCTTTCGTTTTTAATTCAGTTTATGTATGAATTTTGTGTTAGTTCTTAGCGTGACTATGACTAGGAGCTAAAGACCCTATTAGGGCTTTCCTTATGAATCGCTTGAAACTTTTATTCATGAATTAATGTAGTAGTTTGATTTCTTTTTCACTTGATTAAGATTTAGTAAATATTTGGTATGAATGTTTGATAATTAATTGATCACTAATTATCATAACCTATATGATTTCGAATCAAAATTCTGAAAGGTGAGATTTTGATATGTTGTAATTGACTAGACATAGGTTAAAATCGCGGACGAAAGTACCCCGATACTTGTGTAGCATTATATGTTACTGTTCTTAATCCTCCTATGTGGTAAATCATATCATAGAAATATAGAAGGGTTCTGCACTGGGGTTGAGTGATTATATGTCCTAACCAGAATATAAGACAGTCTAGTTAACCGTTATCTTAACGAAGAAGAAGAATCATTCTAGTTGCATTAAGGATTGAATAAAGTGGATAGTCGAGGATTTTGAAAGCCCTAATTCATTCATAATTGATTACAACTTTATTAGTTTAAACCTTGCAATTATTCTAGTAGTTAAATAAAAACCTCAATCAAATATCGATTGTCAAATAGATAACATAAAATAGATGAACGGTACTTAGAAACCAGTCTATGTGGGCGATATTCGGTCTTACAGACTATATTACTTGTGAACGATGTGTACGCTTGCGCGAGCAGTCAAAATATCGTCTAACAGTCGACTGGCCACTTCCACCACATCCTCTTCCACTACCACCTCTGCCACCATCACGGTTGTCGCCACTGCCACCGCCGCCACAGTTTTTCCAATTTTGGCCCTTTTTGCATCCACTATTGTTACGATTTTGGCTAGAATTATCCGAGAATGAGTGAGAGTCATCCGACGTGGCCACCATCATGGCAGAATTAACGTCGGTTGCTGCCTTTTTAGCCAAGCCGACTTCTTCTAAGGGCGAGCATGGAACGTGTTTGGTAGAACGACGGGAGAGGATTACTTTGACGAAGAAGCGTCCCAACACCATTATAAGCGTCGGAGAGGCCTGCAACCATCTGAAGAACAAAATGATCATTCATGACGGGCACATCAACGTTCTTGAGTTGATCCGACAACTCATTGAGCCTTTGACAATAGGCTGAGGCTTTCGGAAAATCCTCCATGTTGATGTGGGAGAATTCCTGCTCAACAGTCACTGCACGAGAATTTTTGTTATCTTGAAATATATCACGCAACCTATTCCAAGCTTTCAGTGTCGTGGCATCGGGTTCAATAATAGTCTGCAAGAGGTCCGTAGAGATAGTTGAATAAATTCACTAGAGTACTGTAGCATCAAAAGTTGCCCACAACTCTATTTCATCATCGTTGGTAGGCACTTTCTCCTTGCCTTTTTCCGGAAGGTCGATGTGATAAAGGACTCGATTAGACCGTGTGTGAATTTTAAATAATTATGCCCACATCGCGTATTGAACGTTGTCCATCTCAAGAACAATAGGGATGTTGTTCTTGATATTGGAGACTGCAGGGGTAGGATGAAATGTGTTCTTTGATGTAGACATAATGGAAGAACAAGAGAAGAATTAGAGATTCGGAAAAAAAATGTGAAGGGATGAGTGGTCGGCTGGTGGCCGAGGTTCAGAATCCGAGAGGGAGGGCGCCGGAAGAGAGTTTTTGGAGAATGAAATTTGCCCTAGACTTCTGATACCATGAAAGAGAATAATCCCTTGATTATTTTCATAAAGGAAACGGTATATATACATGATATACAATATCTAATTATGATAATTAAATCTACCTTTTTCTAATACAAGACTACTAGTTTTCCTAATATAATATTACTACTATAATTATACATGTACAAAAACTCTACTAATTATGATAAGAAATATACAAAATATACACAAGACATATACACGATTTGACCGTGTATATCAGTAGTCGTTCAATTTGCATAGACGTGAGAAAATACCTTACCTTAAACAATGCATATTCATTTCTCTAGTGATAACTCATCAACCTGCACATTACATAGTTTAAATGTTAAAACACCAAAAATGCAATCACGAAAAGAAATATTGAAAGTTATAATCATAGAAAAATAGTAAATATTCAATTTCAGTGTTGCTTGGCATAAAGTCAACTATTTAAAGTTCAAACTGAGATATGTTTCTGGCTTCTAATTCCCTTTCAAGAACTTTCCTTCGTAAGAAAATATGTTTCAAGGAAAAAATGTTAGCATCGAATTATTGAGTTAATTATTATAATATGAAAATTAGACAACCTCGTAGATTCTTAGCTTCATAAAATCTCCTTATATGTCATTAAAACAGGCTGCCCTTCCCATCTGCAAAAGATACATTTTTAGTCCTTTTCTCGGCTTTTCTTTCATAACCTGAAAAATTAAGAAATAAAAACTTATTGGACATCTTCTGGAATGATGATGTTCAGTGACTTTCTGACTAAACTATTCATCAAGCTCAGGGCCGTCTTTGGACCCGTACAAGGTGTGCTACCGCACAGGGCCTCGAAAAATAAAAAAATTTAGGGCTCATTTTTTCATTTTTTTAATAAATAGTATTAGCTAGAATTTACTGTAAAAGCTCATAATTCGCAGGTCTTAGTCCAATTAAGAACCCACTTTTACGAATTAGATCAGTTCATCGATGGTCGGCAAGTATGATGGTACTAATGATGATCCTCCACTTCCTGTCTATCTGCTTTACCTTGTGAATTGCAGGGGGCTGTATTGACCGCATCTTTTGGCGTAACCGCTTATTCCTTACCTCGGGGTTATTGGGCAGTCTTGTAAGAGGTGTGCCGGAAGCTATTCCTGTAACTGTAATAGGATCGCTCTAGGCCATTATTGAGTCAAGCAACCGAAACCGTCAAGCAAGTGGCTTTCACGCCTCTCCTTAACAGTCGAGTGACTTTCAGCTCCTTTCCCTGCTACATAAAGAAAAGTGGCTCCGCGCCTCTCACATTCGTTCGAGTTGCTTTCAGCTCCTTTCCCTGCGGTCAAGTTGCTTCGCTCCTCTCCTTCCTTATAGTAAAGGCGAGTGGCTTTTCAGCTCCTTTCCTTTTAGAATAAAGTCAAGTGGCTTTCGCTCTCTTCTCGTGTGACTATTTCGCCTCGGAAGCAATCCTTAAACTCATGTTCCTCCTTGATAGGGTGCAAGGTCTTCGCTATCGCCATTTTTGGTTACATACGTGATGTCGATAACGCAACGCCAGCTAGTGCGCTTCATCCGGCTTGTTATCGCTTGCAACTGCCGCTTAGTGCGCTCATCCGTTGCGCAAACCAATTGGATTGAGCATCTAGTGTAATAGGTAGAATTACAGGCTCCCTCTTCTTGCTTGCATGAATTCACTATTGGGGAAGTCTCTCCCCTGTTAGGAAGTTGAGTAGGGGCATGCCTTAAGGAAAGGACTCAGAGGATTACATGTATCATGAATATCTCTTCATTGCAATTGCTTGTGATAGTTCATAAGTTGTTACATGTACAGGGTCGATTACTGAATATATAATCCTGCCATCTTTCACATAACGGCAACTAAAAAAAATGTCCAGTCATTTCTTGTCCACCCTTCTGATCAATGTGGTCAAGCACGCAAAGGCAGATTGAGTAAAAGCATGGTGGTGCAGGAATTTTTAATTTTTTTTATACAAAATGACGTCGTCTTGTTGTCAATAGCTGCATTTTGAATTTACACAAAACGACGTTATTTTGTCGATTGTAAAACGACTTCGCTTTGTACAAATTCAGCAGCAGCAAACCTAAATTAAAGCAACAACAAATCGTCCTCATTTCAGCAACACCAAACCATTCTCATTTGTTAAGCAAATCATTCTCATTTCTAAAGCAAATCGTTCTCATTTTTTGAATCAAATCGTTGTCATTTAATCGAGAGTTTTCTCTTACAGCCTACTGGTACATTTCTCTCTTTCACATTGATTAATCATTTCTAGAATTCGTATTTCTCTATAGTCTATACTGATCAAGAGTGTAAGCATTTTTGTTTCCTTTGGTTGCTGAGAAAACATAAATATGATTTAATTTTCTGATTTTGTGATTATTGATTGACAGGAAAATTTGAAGGAAAAAGAGAGGCTTTTCAAGGCTTTTATGGTAAATCGACTCTAACACAATATCTTTATGAAACTGCCTATTTGAAGTGGTATTGTAACTTAATTTACTTCATTATTATAAGCGTGATTGTTTGTTTAGTATTTTAGATTTGCAAATGCAGGAGTTGAATGCTAGGTTTGATGTGCAGAACACCGAGCTTTTACATTGTGTTGCATGTTTGAGTCCGTTAAAATCATTTGCAGCATTTGACAGATCTAAATTGTTGAGGATGGTGAAATTATATCCAGATGATTTTGTGAACTTTCCTGAAGTGATTATGCGCAACCAGATACAAAATTATATTGAAGATGTTCGAACTAACCCATTATTTTCTGAGTTGAGAGGACATTCAGATCTTTGTAAACTTCTTATGCAAACAGGTAAAAGTGAAACATATCCTGTGGTATATTTGCTTCTGAAGTTAGCTTTGATTTTGCCCGTAGCAACTGCAAGTATTGAACGAGTTTTTTCAGCTATGAAGTATGTGAAACAGGAACTATGTAATAAGATGGACGATCAATGGTTAAATGATCGACTTGTAACTTTTATAGTAAGAGATGTACTAAAGACTATTAGTGATGATGTTATTATGGAACATTTTCAACAAATGGACTCTAGACGATTTTATTTTTAAATGTAAGAATATTTATTATTTGCATGACTTTCTTTATATATTGTTTTAATACAACTAGTCTGCTTGTATGTTACATTGGTCTCTTGATAACATTTGTAATTTTATTTTATTTTTGCTTCGTGTCGCGCCCATTTTTTACCTCGGGGTCTGAACAGTATCCGCAACGTTGCTCTTTGGCGCGGTTCCCTGGATGGAGCAATAATGATGATTTAAGGAGTCGACACCTAATTAGTTAAGTGAATTAGGACACTTGATTTATTGCAATAAAAAATACTGCAATTAATCTCCATTTATTGGTCTGCGAAATTAATGAGATTCTGGATCAGGGTTCTTTATTATCCTAAAGGGAAGGGGTTAGACATCCTTTAAGATCCGCTAACTTGCGGTTATCCGTTCAAACCTAGGTTAATTTTATGGCCTTTTTATTCTACATATTCTAAACATTTTTCATAATTTACAATTACAATGGAATGCAATACAAAATAATAAAGCTAAAATCGAAATAAACTCTGAGACATCTTTTAGCCCTTTTTAGGCCTTCTGCGCAAGATAATCTACGGGTACCTGCATAAACACTTAGTAAAAGTGTTAGTAATAGAATAAATAATTTTAAAGTAATAGCAAGAATTAATAAGTAAAGCCAAAAATAAATCCGTCTTTTGTACAGGGGAGACTTGGAAATCAGACGGAGATTCCTTCATCGGTCAATATTGCTAGAAACAATAAAATAAATAACACCTTCAGATCCGTGCCAAAACAATAATAGCTTTAAACACGGAGGGCTCAGATGTATAAAAATAAAGTGGGACATCCTAAACAAGTCCGGCTGCGAGAATTCGCCCTGCCAGCGCATGTTGGTTATCCGGTGTAAGTAGAAGAAATCTTCATTGCCCAGAAAGCTTCATTTTATTTTATTTTCCGTCTTTGCAACTGTGGAGGCCTCAAAAATCGACGGATAAAGCTTACATGAAATGACGTCGTTGCAACTGTGGAGACAAAACATAGATGAAGTTGTTGCATGAGCTTACATGAAATGACGTCGTTGCATAGACGCGATGCAGATGCTCGACGTTGCATAGACGAAACACAGATGAAGCCGTTGCATGAGCTTACATGAAATAACGTCGTTGCATAGACGCGATGCAGATGCCGTTGCATAGACGAAACACAGATGAAGCAGTTGCATGCGGCTTACATGAAATGGCGTCGTTGCATAGACGCGATGCAGATGTTCGTCGTTGCATAGACGAAACATAGATGAAGCTGTTGCATGAGCTTACATGAAATGGCGTCGTTGCATAGACGCGATGCAGATGCTCTTCGTTGCATAGACGAAACACAGATGAAGTCGTTGCATGGGCTTACATGAAATGACGTCGTTGCATAGACGCGATGCAGATGCTCGTCGTTGCATAGACGAAATATAGATGAAGCAGTTGCATAGGCTTACATGAGATGGCGTCGTTGCATACACGCGATGCAGATGCTCGTCGTTGCATAGACGAAACATAGATGAAGTCGTTGCATAGGCTTACAATGAAATGGTGTCGTTTTATGGACGTACCTGCTTTGTGACTCGCCTGGGTTGATATAACGTCATTGCATAGACGTTAGGCGGTTGTAACCCGCATGGGCTTATTGTTGTGCTCCCGCCTTTGCTGATATCCTGCACTCAAAGAAAACTTGTGAGTTTTTAGGAAATGAGTGGTTGATTCGCGTCGACTTTGTAGTTTTGGTTCTTGACGCTTGCATGCTCAGACTTAAGCAAAAGGTTAATGCATAACTGTTAAGACAAAATGATAACGCGTGAATTTATAAGCAATGTAATTGTATGAGTAGAAATGTTATCCTGTAAATCGTGATGGCGGTTGTATTGATGTGATGCTGCAAATGCTGAGATTTCGTTCTTGCACGGACGTGTTGAATGTTGTGAATGTTGCGAGTGTTGATGCAGTCTCTGTGTGGACTTGCTGGATGCTGTGAATGATTGTTGAATGCTGCGATTGTTGATGTAGTCTCTGCACGGACTTGCTGGATGTTGTGAATGCTTGTTAAATGCTGCGATTGCTGATTGCTTTTGGAATCCTTATTATGATCTCTTCACGGTGCATTTCTCAAAATTGCCTCAGTTTTCGTTATGCGGGACGCGTGGGCAAGACTTAACTCTGGCGGAAATTGCTCATATCTCTTTCGGAATAATCAAACGCATTCTATCGCACACGAGCCAATGGAAAGATTTCTAATGGTGTGGCCGAAGCCGATTTAGGCCGCCTACGTATCCCGCTGAGGGAATCAGCTCAAGACGTAGTGATGCAAAAATGACTGTACAATTTTAAAAAAATGAGACCGAAGTCAATGTGGCCGCCTACGTATCCCGCTGAGGGAAAGACGTAGTTCGTGATGCAAAATGATTATGCAATTTTCAAAAAATGAGACCGAAGCCAATGTAACCGCCTACGTATCCTCGCAAATTATTATTTTTCCTACGCAAAAAATTATTACTTCGTATGTTTACAACACCATATTTTGTTGTCTGGATCCGTCACTGCAAGCACGTTGTAAGCACATGCATGAATTTGAAAGAGTTCAACCCATGACGTGTATTGTCTATCCTCCTGATCAAGAATCAGCGGTATGAAGTACTTGATCAAATATGACCTTTCCGAATCTAGACCTTAATTTAAACTATTCGTGATCTTTAGATCCAAATTGCCATTATTTTGCGTTTTTGTACTCACAAAAGATTCATAAATCAACTAACTACAACAGAAATGAGCCGAATCAGGATTTGCTCTTGCCACAGAACCAACAACACATTCCGGACCTCTTCAATTGTCCATGTAGTGGTCATTTAAATAACATGTAATGGTCATTCAATCCACCAAGTAATGATGTCAAATAATGACTGATTTATGGAGGAAAAACTGGCATCTTAATGCCCCAAAACGTTCCCATAATCAGCCAAACTTTTGTTCTTCCGTCGAACAGTCACTGCCTCGGAAGCGTCGTGACTTGGCCTCGGAGGCGCTGCGGCTCCAGTGACTCGGGACCTAATTAGCGACGCGACTTGCCTCGGAGGCACCGCGGCCTTGCAGGGTATAGTGTCGCGGCGCTCCGGCCTCCGAGGTGGACCGCGGCCCTTTTCCGACCTGTTCCAATCTTTACACTACGCACACTTCTTTGTTCATTTACCAACGTGGAACACTCATCATTTGGCCAACAACCGTCCATCATTCTATGTCTCAAACATTTTACTTACGTACCAATATCTCTTTCACTAAAGAAATTTACGATTCTTGGTACAATGTGTGCACGTATGTAGAAACAACGTTTCTGACTCGTGAATCCTCAATTATTCAAATCATAAATAATGAAATAAACTTTATTTCACGTTAATAAATTTCCAACAAATTAAAGTTGAGAATCTCCTCGACAAGGAAGGAGCCACGAAGAAATGCTTTGGTAGCATAAAACTTTAGATAATTCCTCTTGTGATTCCCAATGAAATAGTATGTATAGCCATCTTATTTTTTCAATTATTCCCCTTGAGAACCAGTTGAGCTGTCCATGTGGACCTGTATAGCCATCTTAGAAACTATTTTTGAACGACAAAGAATGTGATGGAATAATAATTTGATAGATGAAGTCACTGCACTATCACGAAGCTCAAACGATTAGTAAAGTTAATACCCACTGACCACTGTCAAAATCACATACAAAATTACCTTTTTTCACTTTAAAATAAATTAAACTTTATTACGTACTATATAGTAAAGTTACTTAAATTTACCCATTAAGAAAGTTTTTTAACCTTTTACAAACCTTTTTTTTAGTTTTATAACTTTTTTTTATAAGAGGTCTTCATTTTTTACACATAAGAAATTTGAAAAAAAAACACATAAGAAATCTGAAAATATCATTTTCTTATTCAAATTGTAACAGGGTAAGCTATCTCATTTCCTTTTTTTTAATGTCATAATGGGTAAAAGGAGAAAATGAGATGGGTTGACCTCTTACAATTTCAACAGAATAAAATGATTTTTTCAGATCTCTTATGTGTAAAAAATAAAAATATTTTATAAAAGAATCATACAACAACAACATATCCAGTAAAATCCACTTTGTGGGGTCTGAAATAAAAGGATCATAAAACTAAAAAAATTATAAAAGATCAAAAAATCATTTTTGTCGAGTAAAAGTTTACAACTTTATTTATTATGATTGGTATAGCAATATGACAAAAGAATAATAATTTCATAACTCTACCGGAATAGTGATTAAAATTCCATTCCTTTAAAATGACAAAAAAAAAATGTGACCTTTTTGTTACAGTGATAAAATTGTCTAAACCATAAACCTTCTTGGTTGAGTCTGTCACACATGGCTTGCCAAGTGTGGTTAATCGGCTGACGTGGTTTGCAGGCTATTGCGTCAGCCCGGGATTTACCCTGTGCGCACTCGAAAGAGTAGCGGCTGCGGGTTCCTTCGTCAAAAAAAAAAAAAAAAATTTGTCTAAACATATATATGTACTTGAAAATTAACCTCAGCTGGACAAAAGGACCAAAAAAAAGACTCAGTTTACTTGTATTTGTATGGTTGTAGTGTTCACTTTTTCTTTTTTTTTGTTGATGAAGGAACCCGCAGCCGCTGCTCTTCGAGTCTGCTAAACCGACAGACGATAACTGCAAATCACGCCGGCCTAAACCACACCGCTTGCCAGTGTGTGCTCCCCAAGAGGCGGCGAGCGTTACCCTGGGGTTTCGAACTTGTGATCAAGCTCTCCCACACCACCCAATGAGGATGCCCTCTGCCTTCAAGACCAACTGGTCTAGGGCTTCGGATTTGTAGTGTTCACTTTGATTGATACTGAAAGAGAATAATTCCTGAAAGAGAATAATCTGTTGATTATTTTTATTAATGAAGAGTTATATACATAATATATAATATCTAAATATAAAAAATAAATCTATTTTTTTCTAATTCAAGACATACATTTTTCTAATACAATACTAATATCATAATTACACATGTATAAGAATTCTACAAATATGGTAAATTAATAATAATTTACTGTCCAATGGTATACACGATTTTGACCGTGTATACCCTTCTATCACACCCCCGCAATCATACGCGATCGGCGTATTAATCGAGATCACCCCTAAAATCTTTGAACAGAATCAAGGAAAGACCCTTAGTAAAGATGTCAACAATTTGGTACCTTGAAGGGACATGCAAGACACGTACTTGTCCACGAGCTACCTTTTCGCGAACAAAGTGAATATCTATATCGATATGTTTAGTGCTCTGATGTTGGACCAGATACTCAGAGAGATAGATCGCACTAACATTATCGCAGTAGACCAATATAGCTTTCTGAATAGGAAAGTGAAACTATAATAGGAGATTACGCCACCAACATGACTCAGACACCACATTGACTATCCCTCGATACTCAGCCTCCGCACTGGATCGCAATAAAGTAGTCTGACGTTTGCCGACCAAGAGATCAAGTTATCACCAAAAAATATACAATAACCAGATGTCGAACGACTGGTATCTGGACATCCACCCCAATCAGCATATGTATAAGACACGAGAGTAGAGACGGATGATGAATATAAATGCAAACCATAATCAAGAGTGTCATGTATGTATCATATAATGCGTTTGAGCGCATGTATGTGCTCAATCCGCTGATCGTGCATAAATAAACACACATGTTGTACTGAATAAGTAATATCTGGTCTCGTGGAAGTAAGATACTGAAGAACCCTTGCAAAACTACGATAGTGTGTGGGATCCTCATATGGTGTGTTAGAAGTAGCACTCAGCTTCGGTTTGGTATCAACCGGAGTAGAAGATGACTTACAAGATGACATGCTAGCTATCTCAATAATCTCAACCGCATACTACTTCTGTGATAAAAATAGACCACATGCATGATGCGTGACAGTTATACTTAAAAAATAACTCAAGGGCCTCAAGTCTTTCATACCAAATTCTGAACTGAGAAGGGACATGATAGACTTGCGCAGATTATTAGAGGAGGCAGTCAAAATTATATCATCCACATATAACAAAATGTATGCCAGAGAAGTACCAAAACGATAGATGAACAGAGAATGACCAGACATGTTGTGAGAAAACCCAATAGTAGACACATAATATGCAAACCTATTATACCAAGCCCGTGGGTCCTGCTTAATCCATACAAGGACTTCTTCACCAAACATACATGGTGAAGATAATTGAGGTCCTTAAATCTCAAGGGTTGATGCATGTATACTGTCTCCTAAAGATCACTGTGTAAGAAAACATTTTTCACATCCAGTTGATGAATGAGTCATGCTTTCGAGAGAGCCAGACTAAACACAATGCGAATGGTTGCCGATTTGACCACTGGACTAAATGTCTCTCCACAATCCACGCCAACCTATTGTGTTTTACCATCACCTACAAAACGGATCTTATGTCTCTCAAAAGAACCGTCGAAATTTTCTTTATGAGTAAAAATTCACATAGAACGAAAAATATTGACACCAGGCGGACGGGGCACCAACTCCCATATCTTATTTTCAATAAGAATATTATATTAGTCATCCATGATCATTTTCTAATTCGGGTCATGAAAGACAAACACTGGATTACGTGGTAAGGGTGATTTAGTGACATTAGAATTAAGATTAAAATGTCGTTTTGTTTTAAAAATACCCTGTTGGCTACAAGTAACGAGCCCTTGACTCGAGATAGAATTGAACGGGATTTGGGTAATTGTCGGGTCGGCAGTGGACTGGCCGCAGTGGGTCTGCTGGCCCAATAATAGCTGGTTGAAACAGTGGACTTGGGGAAAAATTATTTAGGCCACCAGGAAGTGGGCCTACTGGCCGAGAATTAGAAGCAGAAACTAAATCGAGACTGGAACTAGGTCGTGACTCGGGAACAGTACCGAGATTGGGACTGGGCTGAGACTCGGGAACAGTGCCGAGAACACTTGGGCCAGCAGGCAATGAAATTTGGGCTTGAAATTTGTTAATTATAGTGAACGGAAAAAGCAAATAGCATATTAATCTTCACTAAAAATTATTTATCATAAAGATCTCTCGTATTATCATCTTAGAGTGATTATATTCATTAATGAGTACATGATATAGAATATCTAAATATATAAAACTACTTTTTCTAATCTGATACAATACTAATATCATAATTACAATTACACAAATATGTTAAATTAACTATAATTTTCGGTCCAATGGTATACCCTTGTATCAGATGCCTTTAAATTGCTTTATTGATTCAACTTGGCAAACCAAACGGAGAACAGCTGGGAATTGGTTAGAGCAGAAGATGAAGATGACATGGAAGAATCAGAGCAAAAAGAAACCTACTAATAAGAGACCTATTTCTCACCTCCCTTTCGAAGATGAAATTCCTACTGACCATTCCACAGAGAAACTTCCTAAGAACGATGTCGTATCGGAGAGTAGTGATGATGATACAATGAAGCTTGTGGAGTCCTTTCAACAACAAGGAAATAACCTTGCTGAGGTATTTCCTCACATGGGTTTTACCCTTTTTTTTCATTTTTCCTTTTTATCTGTATGAGGACGTTATTCACTGT
Source organism: Przewalskia tangutica (assembly GCA_029844215.1). Taxonomy (NCBI): domain Eukaryota; kingdom Viridiplantae; phylum Streptophyta; class Magnoliopsida; order Solanales; family Solanaceae; genus Przewalskia; species Przewalskia tangutica. The sequence continues at coordinate 19,950,133 of CM056719.1, forward strand.
GTACAACAACATACCCAGTAAAGTCCCACATCGTGGGTCTAGGGAGGGTAGAGTATAGAGTGTACACATATTTTACCTCTATCTTGTTAGTTAGAGCGACTGTTTCCGAGATAGAGATGATGTGACCATATTTAATTTGTTGAAGATGTGAAAGTTGAATTTTTTAGACCAAATTTTGTGAAAGAATTGAAAGTAAAAGTTGATAAATAGTTGTGATTAGTTTTTGCAAATTGAAGCTGGATGATATGGTTATCACTTGATAGTTGATATTGTTTACCTATGTCTATTAGAATATTAAAAGATTCTGTGATGATAGAGATGAGGTGTTTCTAGTGTTATTCTAATGGAGTATTAGTAATTTTAATAGTTCTAAGTTGGTTATCGCCCCTATTTAACCTTCATTTACTTCGTTGAATATACTTAATATTTAAGAATTAAATTGGTATTCCGATCAGCTTGAGATAAAAGTGGTGTTTGAGTCAATTTGCATGCACCTCAACTATTCCATCTATGCCTAATCCATGCCTAATAACTCTGTCCACCAAGGTTTAAGCAAATGGAAGGAAATAACCAAACTTTTTGTGTTAGTTTCATTCAACCTGGTATTCCATGGTCCTCGTTAGCTCCTCTACTGTTAAGAGACGCCTTTGGGTGCATTGTCGTCCTCTCTTTGTTCCGTTCCTCACATGTTTGTCTCTCTTCCTCTCACTCTCTCTTTCTCTCTCTCTCATTATCTCTATCTCTTCATCACTCCCTCTTTCTCTTTCCTCTCTCACTATTCTTCTTCCTTTTTCCTCTTCTTAGGTCAACTCCTTCCTGTTTGTGCTGCATCAGTTGTAACTCTATACTCCGTCCATTCAATTTATGTGGCACCGTTTGACTAGGCACAAAGTTTAAGAAAGAGAGGAAGACTTATGAAATTTGTTGTCTAAAACAAAACTTTTACATTTGTGTGGCTAAATCATTTCAGGGTAAAAGGAAGTTTAAAGTTAAGTTGTTTCTAATTATAGAAGAGACATTCTTTTTGAGACAGACTAAAAAGGAAAGTGTGTGCACATAAATTGGAACGGAAGGAGTATTTTCTTAGGAACTCCAGAGTAAGGCAGGGTGTGTTATTAATACTTGGGAGGTTTTCTATTTCATCTGAATATTGAACTTAATTAGAGTGTTGTTCAGCTGATAGACGTGTACTGGATGCACATATTGAACTGGATAGCTTGTTTTATTCTAGTTGTGTCACGACCGAACCGGACCGTGTGGTGCCTTAACGGGCACCCTGGTGACCAACATCGAGAGAAAACCGGCGGAATGTAAACTCAAGATAAACAACCGTTAAGATATAGAATAGTCTAGCCCAATGGCTAACGAAAATCATCGCCCGAACGATTACATCCTTAACGAACCAAGTTACGACAAGACTACAGCCTCTAAGAATGAATAACACTATGACGGGACGGGGCCCGTCGTGCCTGAATGTACAAAATAACAACGACTCGGGAGAACCGTACCAAAAGTCGAGCCTCAGAAGAAATGGAGCTCGACACTGAGTACAAGATCTAGGAGCGAGGATCTACCACCGCTTCTTTCCACCTGCGGCGTGAGCGGCCAGGAAGGGTCGATGCAACGTGCAGTATGTAAAAGCGGAAAATCGTAGTAATATCATAAGTCCAAAATACATTAAAGTTATAGATAAAACCAAATTATGTTGCCGTGCCTTACTAATAATGAGAGTAACAAGTATACATTTTATAGCGTAAAAATAGGAGGCTCGTGATCAAAGCGAGGTACCTACTTGTAGTATCATTAAGCAATCCTACTCGGGACTATTTCACCCGCGTAGGTCTGTGGACCCGCGTGAGTCATCCGCCGTCGTAGGACTATTTCACCCGCGTGGGACTATTTCACCGCGTGGATCCTGTGGATCCGCGTGTACCATCGCGTGCTCGCGTGAGACTATTTCACCGCGTGGATCTATGGTCGGATCCGCGTAGTCTGGCGCGCTCGCGTCGTGAGTAGCAAATCCATGGCATAAATAATAACCGGGGTTTACCAGTAATAATATAAATATATATAACATAGCTCGTCAGTATTAAACATAACATAAGCACTACCTACTATCACATCACAACTTAAGCACTAGGCCTATCATAACTTAAGCAAGTTAAGAATCACCTAACTTATTAATAGTATTAATACGTCTCATTTTAGTATACCTAAGGCACGATTATGTCTTTTAATAAAAATTCGGGATTTAACCCAAGTATCGTGTACCTCTAACCTTTTAAGAAATAACTCTTTTTATACAAAAATCCAAGATACTAATCACCATAGTATCAAGTTACGATTTCTTTTCAAAACAAGTCACATTTCCTTTTAAAACTATCTCAAGCTTCTAAATTAAGTGACTTCATTTCTTGTAAAACCTTAGGCACTTCATGCCTTAAAACCATTTTCCTTTCACAAGTTCATATCATCAAAACCTTTCTCCATTAAACTTTCACAAACTAATATAACCAACTCCCATAAAGCCGTTATACTAGAGTTAAACAATAGTAAAACACATTCCCTTAAGTCGAGGATTTTTCTACTTTTCTTTTAACGAAGCAAGTATCAAATACTTATATCAAGCGAAGATTTCCAAATCTTGTCGTCTGCCGTACTACATAGGTACAACTAATCATGCTCGAGATAGGAAAGCTCCACATACCTCTTGGTCGATCCACAAGCTAAGTCGATTTACGCATGTAGTATGTCAACCTAAAATGACCACAATCGTTTATCAAGCTCTAATTTATAATGCAGAATTTTTCCAAGTTAAAGTCACCAATTTCCTACGGAAAATTGGGCAGCGTTTCCTTTGTTTCTACATACTTTGCCACCTTTTCCAAGGTCGATTTTATCATCAAAAACACCACGCTAAGGCTCGATCCAACAATTCAAAGGGGATTTCACACCCAAAATTACGCGTAGGTTTACAACAATTCACTTAACAATTCTAAAAGGTGGTTTTTAGGCTACAACATGCTCATAATTTCTTCTTAACCCATTCTTCATATCGAACCACATTTACTTGCATGCGATGACTCTAAGTGCATTATTTTACTACCACAAGATCTTGCTTTCTAAGCGTGACACTAGAACTAAGTTTAAAGGAAGAAATGTTACCTTAAAGTTTTAGCCAAAACTTATTCCAAATATTGCTAGCTTAAGCGAGAACACTACCACAACAATGCCAATTTAGCTCTGAGCTTATTTTCTTGTTCTTAACTTTCAGTTTTTCTAAGGGTTTTAGAGAGAAGGGGAGCAATTTGAGAGAGAGAAGATGAAAGATAGAAAATGTCCAAGTCTTGGTCAATATATTGCATCTGACGAAAATCGGATGGGGACACATCACCCTCCCGTAATCTCTTTTAAAACAAAATCGATTTTCTAAGTTTTTCGCCCAATTTCCGCCTCGGCCTTGCCATGCGCTGAAACCTCGGACTCTGAACTTTGGTAGCGCGCCTAACGTCCGGAGCGCCGTGCGACCAGACCCTCCGATGCTTTTAGCGCGCTGCATCCGGCCGTGCCTGCCGCTTAGTCCAAACGCATTTCGTCCATTGCGCCTTGAACTTGTAACTCTCGTAACTTTACTCAGGCGTCTATCGGCGAGCGGTTGGTTGCGTTGGAATCGGACTCAACGAACTACGCCTGGGCCTTTAAAACACTTAGGAACTCTCGATATGCGGTCATAACCCGCCTCAAAGTTGACTAAAAACCGTCGGAGCGACGTCGACACGTCGCTTCGGAAATTTTAAGTCTTACATACTTTAAATGCGTTTCCATACGTAGGGTCGAACTACGGTATAACATTCTCCCATAGAAACATTCGTCCGAATGTTCCTTCAAACTTACTCGAATCACAACATCGACATAGACCTCTTAACTATTCATTCGTAATAAAGCTCGCGAGCCACAACATACGTCTGAAGCGTAAATGCTAAATCAAAACTATGGCGGAAAGTAGGTTACACAGGTATAGGGAATAAGTGAGGATACTTCTTCATTATGTCATCCTGCTTCCACGTCATTTCCTCGCATTTCGTTCGCCCGTAGGACGCAGCGGAAGCCACGTCTTTCGTCAGAAGTCGTCTAACTTGACGATCGAGTATCGTATGGGACTCTCTCATACGATAACTCGCCTGTACTTGGACATCACGAGCGGGTGCACTCTAGATGGATCTCGATACATTTCCAACATGGACCACGTGAAAAAGCTGGATGCGCCTCCAATCGGACGGAAGATCAACTCATGTGCAACGCGCCACTCTTGGACAATCGTCGACCCGATGTACCTTGGTGAGTTTCCCTTTCTCCCAAATCTCATCACACCGCCGTGGGTGACACTTTCGAAAGACCCGATCATTAACCTCGAACTCTAAGTGTCGGCGCGATGATCTGCGTATGATTTACGCCGACTCTGGTGCGATAACCGCTCTGGATAAGCTTATCATTATCCATCTGTGAACCAAATCGCCCGGTCGCGCTTCTCACTTCAAACCAACTATCGGTGACTGCACTTCCTCCCGTATAAGGCCTCGTAAGGCGCCGTCGACACTAGAATGGTAGTTGTTGTTATAAGCAAATTCCACCGTAGGTAAATGATCCTCCCGGTACCCGAAATCAATAACACTGAGCCCGCGTATCCTCGAGTGTCTGCGGATAGTGCGCTCGACTGTCCGTCCGTCACGAGGATGAAGCGCCGTCTTTGAGACTCACTGTGTCCTAATCCTTACGGAAAGACCTCCAAGTTAGCGTGAATTGGGCTCTATCTCGATATAATCGACAGGGACTCGTGCGATCTCACAATCTCTCTAATATATAATCTGGCGTAGTCCTCGGTGAAAACGTCGTCTGATGGAAGAAAGTGGTGATTTCGTCGACTTAACAATAACCCAAATGGAATCATGCCTCCTGCGGGTGCGAGGTAACCGTAATAAAGTCCGTGTTGACCACCTCCCACTTCCATATCGAATATCAATAGCTGTAATAGCCACCGCTTCGGTGCTCAACCTTAACCTGGCGACAATTAGGACCTTTGGCAACAAAGCGGCCACGTCCTCTTGAACCATCCGCTGATATATACACACGAGGTGGTACATCTTAGTCGACCACGGATGAATCGAATAACGAGCACGTGTGCCTCACGAATCTGGCGGCGAAGTCTGTCCGCATCGGGGAACACACTGGCCGCCCTCGAATCTTAGCACCCGTCGGTGCTACGCCGAATAGACTCTTCTTCGGAGAGCTGCGTCTCGATGCCGTACCAAAATCGGATCCTCATCGTCGCCTCTTCACCTCGCCGGCGATGGAAGACTGGCGACCTCTCGAACCGATCGGGTTACTAACGGAATCAACCAAACGAACGAGGCTTGCTAGCGGTGTAGCTCTCGGACCGTATCCGCACTGCTGCGAACATCGGATAGACTACCCGTCGATCTGCGACTAAGGCGTACGCGCTACGTTGGCCTTCGCGGGTGGTGCGAATATCAACATCGTAATCCTTAAGTAGCTCCGACCACGTCTGCGCAAGTTCGGCTCCTCGGTGAAGATGTCTTGGAGACTCTTGTGATGCGTGTAAATGTCCACGTGAACTCCGTATAAATAATGTCTCGGATCTTGAGGCATGAATCACTGCCGCCGGCTCGAGTCATGTGTGGGATAGTTCTTCCGTGTTTCTGGTGTCGGGATCGTAAGCTATAACCTTGCCGTCTTTGCGTCGACAGCACCCAAGCCCGACACGCGGCGTCCTGATAAACCACGTATCCATCTAAACCCTGCGGAAGAGTAAGAGCGGGGCGGTCGTCAACTTCTCCTTTAGCAAAAACTTTCCTCAGTATCAGTCGGCGGAACATAGGCGCTTACGAGTCGACTTAGTCAAAGTCTTTGAAATAAGCAAACTTCTCCACAAACCTCAGATAATAACTGCGAGGCCCAAGGCTGCGCTGTGCCGATTTGTAGTGGAGTGCAGGCAAGTCTTGGCGCCTCGATCTTTGTTGTATCAACCGAATACCGTCGGCTCGATAACATGTCTAAGAAAGCCGAAGCCGGCCAAAACTCGCGTTTCGAGAACTTGGCATCTGCCGGTCACGAGGATTCCAACACCGTCGCCGAATGATCTGTGTGCTCTGCTCGTCGCGAATACACGAGATATCATCGATGAAAACTATAACGAACATATCCGAGAATGGCTGAACACCTATTCATCAAATCCATGAATATCATTTGGGCGTTAGTCGACGAAAGACATCACCACGAACTCATGGTGCCCATCACGGGTCCTGAATGCGATCTTGGGACATCTCTCTAACTCGCACTTTGATGATAACGACGCAGTCTATCTTGGAAAAACATCTCGCACCTACTGTGGTCAAACAAATCATCAATCACGGGGAGGATATCTATTCTTGATAGTTACCTTGTTCATTTGCAATCAATACATACATCTGGCGTCCATCTTTCTTCTTTACAAATAACAGGTGCTCCCGGGGAGAAACACTTTGATAAAGCCTTTCTCCGGCAAATCTTTGGTGGTCCTTGATTCCTTGACTCGGCGGTGCCGTTCGTATGGCGGGATAGATATCGGTCGAGTGTGCGGTGCCAAATCGATGCAAAACTCGATCTCCTCTCGGGAGGATGCGGAAGCTTCGTGCGGGAAAGCGTCTGAAACTCTCTAACCACCGGCGGTCAAGGTCGGTATCTCGACCTCGATGTCGAATACGAACCAAATGGTAAATATACCCGCCGTACCATCTTCCAGCCTTGAGGTAAGAAATAAACCTACCGCCGGCGATGCAATATTCCCTTCCACTCGATAACCGCCACGCGGAACCGAACTAACCTCTCTCTGCGGTCACGTTGGCATAGCGAGCGCTGGCGATCCGTACCCGTAATCACGTCGAAGTGCCGTGTGTCGGCTCTATCAAGTCGGTGAAGTCGGCGACCATCTAAAGTCAGGGCAAGCCTTATATACGCTCGCCTAACACCGAAGCACCTGGCGTAGCCACGCCAAAGGATTACATGGACTCGGGCTCATCCCTATTCTACCGTGATATGAGGAGATATATAGGACAAGGTAGAACTGGATCTATCAAAGCATAAACATCACGAAGAAACCAACAATGTACCGTGGCGACATCGGGTGGCGCCTCACGGTCTGGCGGTGGACATAGCATAAATGCGGTTACGAGGCCGTTGAATGGAACCTCTACCACGACCCTGGCGGCACAATGCGTCAGTGAACACCACGCCTCGGGCGCATCGCCATCGACGATGAAGACCCGGCCATCGACCACGTCGGTGAGCCATCATATTCCGCCACTACAGGCGGACAATCTCTCCTCAAATGGCCTGGCGTCGCGAGAATAACAAGCTCACGGAGGAACACGACACCGAGCAATCACCACATCGACCACACCGAGGCATAGGTGGCCTCGTCGGCGGAACTACGGTCCTCTGCAGGCGAAGCCACGGAACCGTCTGCTCCCGAATACTCTGTCCGTCCGAAGATGGTGGAGGCGCTGCCGGCCATTGCGTGCAAATCACAGTTTCTTCTTTGGGGTTACTACCCACAAACTACCAGAGGACCTGCTGTCACGGCCTCTTCTGGCGATACACCGATCCGTCGGCCCTGCGTTCGCCGCACGAGAGCATGCTGCGTGCGGGCAATGTCCGTGCGGTGAGAGCCACCCCAGCAACTCGGCAGTGATCATCGAGTCTGTGACATAGCGGTGCACCTCGTCCATATGCGCTGCAATGCGGGCACATACCAGCGATGAATCAAACTCCACGTTGTATTCGGACCGTCGCCCGTTACGTCTCGGCGTCAAAAATCTATCGGCGAGCCCTCGCCATCTGCGGTGGCAAGAAATGTCAATGCGCCTCGAGAACTCGTCCCAAGCAATTTGGATGTCATGCTCCCGGGGCGGTTCCGCGAATCATACGATCAAGCTGCGGTGTCCGCGGCCGTCACGAACCTAATACCACCGACTCGGTCTCAAGCCGTCACCTCGTGATTCTCTGCAGCGCCGGATAAACTCCTGCGGATCATCGCCGAGCCTCGACCCATAAAACTACGGTGAGGTCGACTCAAAAAGTCTCGGTCTCGCCTAGCGACTCAGAGGTGAACTACGAATGCGGCCGGGCTGCTGTCTCCGGCTATCCTCTGTTTGGCCACGATCACGGCGATGGCGGGCTATCTCCTTGTAGCCCATATCCTGCGCCAGGCTCTTGGGTGGAGGCTCAGTCTGTGATCTCGGCCGATCTTCTTTGCGCCTCACTTCTTTGGGGTTGGCGGCGTCGTAGAACTTCGCCGTCCAAACACTCGTCGTCAGTAAGGGCCAGGGCACGTGCCACAGTGACCTCGGTGCCTCTTGGTAGTTCCTCTCTGCGCGCCGCCACGGCTGCGGTTGCCTTAGCGGAGACATAAGCGTCTGAGGAAAAATACGTCGGAGGAAATTCAACCTATAGCACGGCTCATTGCACGATCTTAGAGTGAAAGAATGGGAACAAATCCTAAATATCCTGCGACCTCACGATTATAGATGTGGTGCGCAACACATCGCTAATCAAGACTTACTAGATCGGCTGTAGACTCTTTCCAGAGGATTAAGCGCTCACGATACCACTTTTGTCACGACCGAACCGGACCGTGGCGGTGCCTTAACGGGCACCTAGTGACCTGGCATCGAGAAAACGGCGGAATGTAAACTCAAGATAAACAACCATTAAGATATAGAATAGTCTAGCCCCAATGGCTAACCCAAAAGTACATAAACCGACGATTTACATCCTTAACGAACCAAGTTCGACAAGACTACAGCCTCTAAGAATGAATAACACTATGACGGACGGGGCCCCATCATGCCCAGATGTACAAAATAACAACGACTCGGAGAACCGTACAAAAGTCGAGCCTCAGAAGAAATGGAGCTCACGACACTGAGTACAAGATCCTGGAGCGAGGATCTACCACTCTTTCCTTACCTGCGGCATGAGCGGCCCAGAAAGTCGATGCATGACGTGCAGTATGTAAAGCGGAAAATCGTAGTAATATCATAAGTCCAAAATACATTAAAGTTATAGATAAAACCAAATTATGTTGCCCGTGCCTTACTAATAATGAGAGTAACAAGTATACATTTTATAGCGTAAAAATAGGAGGCTCGTGATCAAAGCGAGTACCTCGCCGTAGTATCATTAAGCAATCCTACTCGGGACTATTTCACCCGCATAGGTCCTGTGGACCCGCGTGAGGTCATCCGCCGTCGTAGGACTATTTCACCCGCGTGGGACTATTTCACCGCGTGGATCACGTGGATCGCGCATGAGTACCATCCCAGCGTGCTCGGGACTATTTCACCCGCACGTGGATCCTATGGTCGAATCCGCGTAGTCTGGCGTCGCGCTCGCGTCATGGGTAGCAAATCCATGGCATAAATAATAACCCGGGGTTTACCAGTAATAATATAAATATATATAACATAGCTCATCCAATTATTAAACATAACATAAGCACTTCTAGGCACATCACATCACAACTTAAGCACTCTGGCCTATCATAACTTAAGCAAGTTAAGAATCACCTAACTTAACATTAATAGTATTAATCGTCCTCTCATTTTAGTATACCTAAGGCACGATTATGTCTTTTAATAAAAATTCGGGATTTAACCCAAGTATCATGTACCTCAACCTTTTAAGAAATAACTCTTTTTATACAAAAATCCAAGATACTAATCACCATAATATCAAGTTACGATTTCTTTTCAAAACAAGTCACATTTCCTTTTAAAACTATCTCGAGCTTCTAAATTAAGTGACCGTTTCTTGTAAAACCTTAGGCACTTCATGCCTTAAAACCATTTTCCTTTCACAAGTTCAAATCATCAAAACCTTTCTCCATTAAACTTTCACAAACTAATATAACCAACTCCATAAAGCCGTTATACTAGAGTTAAACAATAGTAAAACACATTCCCTTAAGTCGAGGATTTTTCTACTTTTCTTTTAACGAAGCAAGTATCAAATACTTATATCAAGCGAAGATTTCCAAATCTTGTCGTCACCGTACTACATAGGTACAACTAATCATGCTCGAGATAGGAAAGCTCCACATACCTCTTGGTCGATCCACAAGCTAAGTCGATTTACCACGTGTAGTATGTCAACCTAAAATGACCACAATCGTTTATCAAGCTCTAATTTATAATGCAGAATTTTTCCAAGTTAAAGTCACCAATTTCCTACAGAAAATTGGGCAGCGTTTCCTTTGTTTCTACATACTTTGCCACCTTTTCCAAGGTCGATTTTATCATCAAAAACACCACCTTTAAGGCTCACTCAATCCAACAATTCAAAGGGGATTTCACACCCAAAATTCGCCCCATAGGTTTACAACAATTCACTTAACAATTCTAAGGTGGTTTTTAGGCTACAACATGCTCATAATTTCTTCTTAACCCATTCTTCATATCCAAACCACATTTACTTGCATCTGATGACTCTAAGTGCATTATTTTACTACCACAAGATCTTGCTTTCTAAGCATGCAACACTAGAACTAAGTTTAAAGGAAGAAATGTTACCTTAAAGTTTTAGCCAAAACTTATTCCAAATATTGCTAGCTTCCTTGCCAAGAACACTACCACAACAATGCCAACAAGCTAGCTCTGAGCTTCCTTTTCTTGTTCTTAACTTTCGATTTTTCTAAGGGTTTTTAGAGAGATGGGAGCAATTTGAGAGAGAGAGAGAAGATGAAAGATAGAAAATGTCCAAGTCTTGGTCAATATATTGCATCTGAGAAAATCGGATGGGGACACTTGTCACCTCCCGTGGTCTCTTTTAAAACAAAATCGATTTTCTAAGTTTTTCGCCCAAATTTCCCGCCTCGGCCCTGGCCCGGCCATGGCTGAAACCTCGCAGCCTCTCGAACTTTGGCTGGCTAACATCGGGCGCGGTAACTCAGCGACCCAAGACTTTAAGCGCCGCGACCTGCATCCGCGCCTGCCGCGCTTAGTCCAAGCGCATTTACGTCCATTGCGCCAGAACTTGTAACTCTCATAACTTTCTACTCGGCGTCCTATCGGTGAGCGGTTGGTTGCGTTGGAATCGGACTCAACGAACTACGCCTGAGCCTTTAAAACACTTAGAACTCTCGATGTACGGTCATAACCCGCCTCAAAGTTGACTAAAACCGTCCGAACGACGTCGACTGTCGCCGGAAATTTTAAGTCTTACATACTTTCGTGCGTTTCCATACGTAGGTCGAACTACGGTATAACATTCTCCCCCTTAGAAACATTCGTCCCGAATGTTCCTTCAAACTTACTCGAATCACAACATCGACATAGACCTCTTAACTATTCATTCGTAATAAAGAAGCTCCGCGAGCCACAACATCTGAGCGTAAATGCTAAATCAAAACTAACAAGGAAAGTAGGTTACACGGAGGTATAGGGAATAAGTGAGGATACTTCTTCATTATGTCATCCTCTGCTTCCACGTCATTTCCTCACTGTTTCGTTCGCCATGGGACGCCTTGGAAGCCACGTCTTTCGTCCAAGTCGTCTAACGACGATCGAGTATCGTATGGGACTCTCATACGATAACTCCTTCACTTGGACATCCTGGCCGGTGCACTCTAGATGGATCTCCGATACATTTCCGCACGTGGACACATGAAAAGCTGGATGCAGCCTCAAATCGGACGGAAGATCCAACTCATGGCAACCTTGCCCACTCTTCTTGGACAATCGATCACCCGATGTACCTTGGTGAGTTTCTTCCTCCCAAATCTCATCACACCCGTGGGTGACACTTTCGAAAGACCCGATCATTAACCTCAAACTCTAAGTGTCGGCCGATGATCTGCGTATGATTTACGTCGACTGGTGCCGATAACCGCTCTGGATAAGCTTCACCTTATCCATTCGCTGTGAACCAAATCGGCCCGGTCGCGCCTTCTCCCACTTCAAACCAACTATCGGTGACTGCACTTCCTCCGTATAAGGCCTCATAAGCGCCATTCGAACACTAGAATGGTATTTGTTGTTATAAGCAAATTCCACCAGAGGTAAATGATCCTCCAGTACCCCGAAATCAATAACACAAGCGCGGCGTATCCTCGAGTGTGCGGATAAGGCGCTCGGCACCGTCCGTCCGTCACGAGGATGAAGCCGTCTTGAGACTCACGCTGTGTCCTAATCCCTTCGGAAAGACCTCGAAGTTAGCGTGAACGGCTCATCTCGATATAATCGACAGGGACTCGTGCGATCTCACAATCTCTCTAATATATAATCGGCATAGTCCTCGGTGGCGTCGTCTGAGGAAGAAAGTGGTGATTTATCGACGTCAACAATAACCCAAATGGAATCATGCCTCTGCAGGTGCGAGGTAACCACGTAATAAAGTCCATGTTGACCACCTCCTTCCATATCGAATATCAATAGCACGTAATAGCCAGCGAACTTCGGTGCTCAACCTTAACTGCGACAATTAGGACAGGCGACAAAGCGGCCACGTCCTGCTTCAAACCATCCCACCAATATATACACGAGGTCGTGGTACATCTTAGTCGACCACGGATGAATCGAATAACGAGCACCGTGTGCCTCCCGAAATCTGGCGGCGAAGTCTGTCACATCGGGAACACACAACCGGCCCTCGAATCTTAGCACCCATCCGGTGCTACGCCGAATAGACTCTTCTCTTCTGGAGAGCCGCGTCTCGATGCCGTACCAAAATCGGATCCTCATCGTCGCCTCTTCACCTCGCCGGCGATGGAAGACTCGGCGACCTCTCGAACCCAATTGGTTACTAGCGGAATCAACCAAACGAACCCGAGGCTTGCTGGCGGGTGTAGCTCTCGGACCGTATCCCGCTCTGCATGCGAACATCGGATAGACTACCCGTCGATCTGCGACTAAGGCGTACGCCTACGTTGGCCTTCGCGGGTGGTACGAATATCAACATCGTAATCCTTAAGTAGCTCCGACCACCGTCTGCCATGAGTTCGGCTCCTGCGGTGAAGATGTCGGAGACTCTTGTGGTGCGTGTAAATGTCCACATGAACTCCGTATAAATAATGTCTCGGATCTTGAGGCATGAATCACTGCGCGGCTCAAGTCATGTGTGGGATAGTTCTTCTCATGTTTCCTAAGCCGGGATCATAAGCTATAACCTTGCCGCTTTGCGTCGCTGCGCGCACTTAAGCTTGACGGCGTCCTGATAAACCACGTATCCATCTAAACCTCTGCGGAAGAGTAAGAAGCGAGGCGTGCGTCGACTTCTCCTTTAGCAATGAAAACTTTCCTCACAAGTATCCAGTCACCGGAACATAGTGCTACGAGTCGGCTTAGTCAAAGTCTTTGAAATAGAAGCAAACTTCTCCACAAACCTCAGATAATAACTGCGAGGCCCAAAGTTGCGCCTGCATCGGTGTAGTGGGTCAGGCAAGTCTTGGCCTCGATCTTTGTTGTATCAACCGAATACCATCGGCTCAGATAACATGTCTAAGAAAGCCACCGAAGCCGGCCAAAACTCGCGTTTGAGAACTTGGCATCTATGCGGTCACGAGGATTCCCAACACCGCCTCGAATGATGCGTATTGCTGCTCGTCTTGTGCGCGAATACACCAAGATATCATCGATGAAAACTATAACGAACATATCCAAGAATGGCTCGAACACCTATTCATCAAATCCATGAATATCATTTGGGCGTTGGTCAACCCGAAAGACATCACCGAACTCATAGTGCCCATACGGGTCCTGAATGCGATCTTGGGACATCGCCTCTCTAACTACTTTTGATGATAACCGACGCAGTCTATCTTGGAAAAACATCTCGCACTGCAACCGGTCAAACAAATCATCAATCACGGGAGGATATCTATTCTTGATAGTTACCTTGTTCACCGCTGTAATCAATACACATACGCTGGCGTCCATCTTTCTTCTTTACAAATAACAGGTGCTCCCTGGGAGAAATACTTGCGATAAAGCCTTTCTCCAGAAATCTTTGGTGGTCCTTGATTCCTTCAACTCGGCGGTGCCGTTACGTATGGCGGGATAGATATCGGTCGAGTGTGCGGTGCCAAATCGATGCAAAACTCAATCTCCTCTCGGGAGGATGCGGAACTCGTGCGGGAAAGCGTCTGAAACTCTCTAACCACGGCGGATCAAGGTCAGGTATCTCGACCTCGATGTCGAATACGAACCAAATGGTAAATATACCCGCCCGTACCATCTTCCAGCCTTGAGGTAAGAAATAAACCTACCGCCGGCGATGCAATATTCCTTCCACTCGATGCAGGCTCGCGAGCGGGAACCGAACTAACCTCTCTCTGCGGTCACATTGGCATAGCGACGCTAGCCGATCCATACCCATAATCACATCGAAGTCTGTCGTGTCGACTCTATCAAGTCGGCTTGAGTCGACGACCATCTAAAGTCATTGGGCAAGCCTTATATACCCGCCGCCTAACACCGAAGCACTACTGGCGTAGCCACCTCAAAGGATTCTATGGACTCGGGCTCTCATCCACTATTCTACCAAAGAATATGAGGAGATATATAGGACAAGGTAGAACCTGGATCTATCAAAGCATAAACATCACAACAAGAAACCAACAATGTACCTGTGACGACATCGGGTGACGCCTTCTGGTCCTGGCGGCTGGAAATAGCATAAATGCGGTTCTGAGGACCGCTGGAACTGGAACCTCTACCACGACCCTGCGCGGCACTGTCGTCGTGAACACCACGCCTCGGGCGCGCCATCGACGATGAAGACCCGGCCATCGACCGCTTCGGTGAGCCATCATATTCCCGCCACCTCTAGACGGACAATCTCTCCTCAAATGGCCCTGCTGGCCGCAAGAATAACAAGCTCGGAGGAACACGACACCCCGTGCAATCACCACATCGACCACACGAGGCATAGGTGGCCTCGTCGGCTGGAACTCGTCCTGCAGGAAACCGAAGCCACGGAACCCCGTCCTGCTCACGAATACTCGTCAGTCCGAAGATGGTGGAGCGCTCGGCCGGCTGCGGTGCAAATCTGGTTTCTTCTTTGGGGTTGCCTACCACAAAACTACCAGAGGACCTGCTGTCGCCCTCTTCCTGGCGATACTGTCGATCCGTCGGCCCTGCGTTCGCCGCACGGAGCATGTGCTGCGTGCGAGCGATGTCGTGCGGTGGAGAGCCACCCGAGCAACTCTCGGCCAAGTGATCATCGAGTCTGTGACATAGCGGTGCACCGTCCTCGTGCGCTACAATGCGGGCACACCAGCGATGAATCAAACTCCACGTTGTATTCGGACCGTCGCCCATTCTGTCGGCGTCAAAAATCTACCGGCGAGCCCTCGCCATCTGCGGTGGCAAGAAATGTCCAATGCGCCTCGAGAACTTCGTCCCAACAATTTGGATGTCGTACTCCCGGGGCGGTTCCGCGAATCATACCGATCAGCTGCGGTGTCCGCGGCCGTCACGAACCTAATACCACGACTCGGTCTCTGAAGCCGATCACCTCGCGATTCTCTGCATCGTCGGATAAACTCTGCGGATCATCTCGAGCCTCGACCCATAAAACTCGGTGCGCGGCTCAAAAGTCTCTCGATCTCGGCTAGCGACTGGGTGAACTACGGTGCGGCCGGGCTGCTGTCTCCGGCTATCCTCTGTTTGGCCACGATCTCGGCGATGGCGGGCTATCTCGCTTGTAGCCCGTATCCTGCGCCGCTCGCTGGATCGAGGCTCAGTCTGCCGGTCTCGGCGATCTGCCGCTGCGCCTCAGACTCTCTTTGGGGTTGGCGGCGTCGTAGAACTTCGCCGTCAGAAACACCTCGTCTGGTAGGGCCAGGGCACGTGCCACGGTGACCTCGGTGCCCTGCGGTAGTTCCTCTCTTGCGCCGCCACGAGTGCGGTTGCCTTGGCGGAGACATAAGCGTCTGAGGAAAAATACGTCGGAGGAAATTCAACCTATAGCACGGCTCATTGCACGATCTTAGAGTGAAAGAATGGGAACAAATCCTAAATATCCTGCGACCTCACGATTATAGATGTGGTGCACAACACATCGCTAATCAAGACTCTACTAGATACGACTGTAGACTCTTTCAGAGGATTAATCGCTCGATACCACTTTTGTCACGACCGAACCGGACGTGGCCGGTGCCTTAACCCGGGCACCACAGTGACCAACATCGTCGAGAAAACCGGCGGAATGTAAACTCAAGATAAACAACCATTAAGATATAGAATAGTCTAGCCCAGTGGCTAACCCAAAAGTACATAAACCGACGATTTACATCCTTAACGAACCAAGTTCGACAAGACTACGGCCTCTAAGAATGAATAACACTATGACGGGACGGGGCCATCATGCCCAGAATGTACAAAATAACGACTCGGGAGAACCGTACCAAAAGTCGAGCCTCAGAAGAAATGGAGCTCACGACACTGAGTACAAGATCCTAGAGCGAGGATCTACCACCTCTTTCCTTACTGCGGCGTGAGCGGCCCAGAGAAGTCGATTACACAACGTACAGTATGTAAAGCGGAAAATCGTAGTAATATCATAAGTCCAAAATACATTAAAGTTATAGATAAAACCAAATTATGTTGCATTGTGCCTTACTAATAATGAGAGTAACAAGTATACATTTTATAGCATAAAAATAGGAGGCTCGTGATCAAAAGCAGGTACCTCGCGTAGTATCATTAAGCAATCCTACTCGGGACTATTTCACCGCGTAGGTCCTGTGGACCCGCGTGAGGTCATCCGCCTCGTCATAGGACTATTTCACCCGCGTGGGACTATTTCACCCGCGTGGATCCTGTGGATCCGCGTGAAGTACCATCGCGTGCTCGCGTGGGACTATTTCACCGCGTGGATCTATGGTCGGATCCGCGTAGTACTGGCGTCGCACTCGCGTCATGGGTAGCAAATCCATGGCATAAATAATAACGGGGTTTACGTAATAATATAAATATATATAACATAGCTCATCCCGCTATTAAACATAACATAAGCACTAGGCCTATCACATCACAACTTAAGCACTACCTACTATCATAACTTAAGCAAGTTAAGAATCACCTAACTTCTTATTAATAGTATTAATCGTCCTCTCATTTTAGTATACCTAAGGCACGATTATGTCTTTTAATAAAAATTCGATTTAACCCAAGTATCATGTACCTCTAACCTTTTAAGAAATAACTCTTTTTATACAAAAATCCAAGATACTAATCACCGTAATATCAAGTTACGATTTCTTTTCAAAACAAGTCACATTTCCTTTTAAAACTATCTCAAGCTTCTAAATTAAGTGACTTCATTTCTTGTAAAACCTTAGGCCTTCATGCCTTAAAACCATTTTCCTTTCACAAGTTCAAATCATCAAAACCTTTCTCCATTAAACTTTCACAAACTAATATAACCAACTCCCCATAAAGCCGTTATACTAGAGTTAAACAATAGTAAAACACATTCCCTTAAGTCGAGGATTTTTCTACTTTTCTTTTAACGAAGCAAGTATCAAATACTTATATCAAGCGAAGATTTCCAAATCTTGTCGTCTCTGCGTACTACATAGTACAACTAATCATGCTCGAGATAGGAAAGCTCCACATACCTCTTGGTCAATCCACAAGCTAAGTCCAATTTACGCATGTAGTATGTCAACCTAAAATGACCACAATACGTTTATCAAGCTCTAATTTATAATGCAGAATTTTTCCAAGTTAAAGTCACCAATTTCCTACGGAAAATTGGGCCGCGTTTCGTTTGTTTCTACCTACTTTGCCACCTTTTCCAAGGTCGATTTTATCATCAAAAACACCACCTTTAAGGCTCACTCAATCCAACAATTCAAAGGGGATTTCACACCCAAAATTCTGCCCCATAGGTTTACAACAATTCACTTAACAATTCTAAGGTGGTTTTTAGGCTACAACATGCTCATAATTTCTTCTTAACCCATTCTTCATATCCAAACCACATTTACTTGCATGCAATGACTCTAAGTGCATTATTTTACTACCACAAGATCTTGCTTTCTAAGCATGCAACACTAGAACTAAGTTTAAAGGAAGAAATGTTACCTTAAAGTTTTAGCCAAAACTTATTCCAAATATTGCTAGCTTCCTGCCAAGAACACTACCACAACAATGCCAACAAGCTAGCTCAAGCTTCCTTTTCTTGTTCTTAACTTTGATTTTTCTAAGGGTTTTTAGAGAGAAGGGAGCAATTTGAGAGAGAGAAGATGAAAGATAGAAAATGTCCAAGTCTTGGTCAATATATTGCATGCAATGAAAATCGGATGGGGGGACACTTGTCACCCTCCCACGGTCTCTTTAAAACAAAAATCAGATTTTCTAAGTTTTTCCGCCCAAATTTCCGCCTCGGCCCCATGGCCGTGTGTGAAACCTCCGACCTCTGAACTTTCGGCGCGCGACCTATCGGAAAGCGGCTGGTCAGCGACCCTCGATGCTTTAGCGCCGCGACCTGCATCCGGCGCGCTGCCGCGCTTAGTCCGAAACGCATTTCTGTCCGATTGCGCCGAACTTGTAACTCTCATAACTTTCTACTCACGCGTCTATCGACGAGCGGTTGGTTGCGTTGGAATCGGACTCAACGAACTACGCCCTGGGCCTTTAAAACACTTAGGAACTCTCGATGTGCGGGTCATAACCCGCCTCAAAGTTGACTAAAACCGTCGGAACGACCACAACTTCGGAAATTTTAAGTCTTACATACTTTCGTACGTTTCCATACGTAGGGTCAGAACTACGGGGTATAACAAGTTGCTTGTCCTTCTTTCCTCTTCTTATTGGCTGAAGAAGGCTATATCGGTTATCCTTATTCACGGAACTAAACATATTACTTTTTTCTTCAGTAAGCTTATCTCACAAGGAAAGAGTTATTCTAAGTTGTGAATAAGTAATTGTCTGATAATGAGCAAGGAATAATTGTCTTTTTGCTAAACGGGATGGAATGAACTCATAATCCATTAGATGCTATATTGCTCTCAGTTGTTCAATTGTTCAATTACTTGATAATCAGAGTCATTCTTTTGATAACTGATTACTATGAGTCAGACTCAATAGTATTTGATCAATCCTATTTTCAGTCGTTAAGGTAGAGAACTGAAAGCAAGTAAGTAGTTTAATGTAGCATTTTATGTCTTCGAGTTAAATCGAGCATCTTATATTTGCTTATGTGAAGTTTATACATTTAACTATAATCAAAAGATGCAAATAATGGTTGACCATTTGGTAAGATTGATTGTTTCACTTGCCCTATGTTGTTTCCTGCTGCCAAGTCCTTTTTCTGGGCATTTTATATATCCAGGGGCTCCTTGTATAGGGGTGAGGCATGCCCTGACCCCAGATTTGGATCATCTCCTATTACCTAAACCTCATTACACCCCAAAAAAAACATTTAGGAGTCATTTGGTTCATGGGATAACAACAACAATATACCCAGTAAAATTCCACATTATGGGATCTGGGAAGCGTAGAGTGTACACATATCTTACCTCTACCTTGGTAGGTAGAGCGGATGTTTTCGAGAGACCCTCGGCTCAGGCAACACAGAACAGAAGAACAAGGTCAGACCCAGTCTAAAAACTAAAGTTTTAAAGCAATAAAGTAGTAATGAAATGCTGATAGCAAACACAAATACGCCATGATAGCGCATCTTGAAGAGGAAACAATACTCACACAAATAAATGAAATAAGTCAAGTACATTACTGAGTGTATAGCATGAGAAATATGGCTACAGAAGGCTATAAAGCAGCACTACACCTATTTGTATGATTGCTAAGCATGCCTATATTAATAACCCTGCCCTACCAGATTGTAAGCGTAGGACTACACTCGACTACCTACTACCCTTCTACCCTAATTTGTGCCCTCCAAAACCCCCTATATAAGGTCATGTCCTCAGTAAGTCTCGCATGTTCTATATCCCGTCTAATCACCTCTTCTCGATATTTCTTCGGCCCGACTCTACCCCTCCTGAACCCGTCCGTAGTCAATCTCTCACACCTCCGCACTGGGGCATTCGTGTCTCTTCTCCGCACATGCTCAAACCATCTCAACCTTGTTTCACGCATCTTATCCTCCACCGAGGCTACTCCCACTCCGCCCCTTATATCTTCATTTCTAATTATATCCTTCCTCGTATGCCCACCCATCCATTTTAGCATCCTCATCTCTGTCACTCTCATCCTTTGGGTGTGTGACGTCTTGTCTGACCAACTCTCCGCCCCATACAACATAGTTGGTCTAACCACCACCCTATAAAACTTGTCTTTTAGCTTTGGTGGTACCTTTTTGTCGCACAAGACTCCAGACGCAAGTCTCCATTTCATCCACCCTGTCCCAATACGATGTGTGACATCATCATCAATCTCTCCACACCCTTGGATAATAGATCCGAGGTAATTGAAGCTTTCTTGCTTCTGATTCTCCGTCTGTCTCACAGTCGCTCTCGTCGCTGAATTTGCACTCCACGTATTCTGTCTTGGTCTACTCGGCTCGAACTGCAGTTTAGACTTGAGTGCGTCTCCAAACCTCCGACATGCTCACCCCGCTATGAGTCTCATCAATCGGGACTGTCGTCTGCGAATATCATACACCATGGCAACTCTCTTTGGATTTATCGCGTCAGTCCATCCATGACCAAGTCAAATAAGAATGGGCTAAGAGCTGATATCTGGTGTAGCCCCATCATCACAGGAAAGTGCTTCGAGTCTCCTCCTACCGTTCGTACCCTGTTATTTTGCTCCATCAAATATATCCTTGATCACTCTAGTGTACGCCACTAGTACACCTTTAGCCTTCAAAAACCTCTAGAGAACCTCCCTAGGGACTCTATCGTATGCCTTTTCGAGGTCGATGAAAATCATATGTAAGTCTCTCTTCCTTTCTCTATACAGCTCTATCAACCTCCTAATAAGATGAATGACTTTTGTAGTCGAACGTCCCGACATGAATTCGAATTGGTTCTCGAAAATAGACACGTCTCGTCGCACCCTTATCTCCACAACCCTTTTCCCAAACTATGAAAGTGTGGCTCAGCAGCTTGATACCCCTATAGTTGTTGCAACTTTGGATATCACCTTTGTTCTTGTACAGAGCAATCATAGTACTCCACCTCCATTCTTCGGGCGTTCTCGTCATCTTAAAAGTGACGTTGAACAGCTCATTCAGCCACTCAACACCTGCCCTGCTTATGCATTTCCAAAAATCAACTGGATCTCATCCGGTCCGGTCGCTCTTCCCCCGCGCATTCTGCGGACAACTCCCTGAACCTCCTCGATCTTAATGCTTCTGCAGTAGTCGAAATTTTGGTACCTGCCCGAATGCTCCAGTTCTCCCCACAATGTCTGTATCTCCTTTTTCGTTCAAGAGTTTATAGAAGTAGGACTGTCACTGCTGCCTAATATGCGCGTCCTCCACCAGTACTTTACCATCCTCGTCCTTGATGTACCTCACTTGATCTAAGTCGTGGGCCCTCATCTCCCTCGCCTTGGCTAGCCTATACAACTTCCTCTCCCCGCCTTTTCCCTCTAATTAAATGTATAGGCGTTCGAAAGCGGTCGTTTTTGCTATCGTGACTGCTAGCTTTGCCTCCTTCCTCGCCATCTTATACAGCTCCTTAATCGTCCACTTCTCCACCTCACCCTCACTCCTTACTAGTCTTATATACGCCACTTTCTTCGCATCCACCTTCTCTTGAATTGTACCATTCCACCACCAGTCCTCTCGATGCCCACCACGGCTACCCCTCGAGACCCCAACACTTCTCTAGTCATTTCCCGAATGCAACTAGCCGTTCTATCCCACAGACTGGTCGCGTCTCCACTACTCCCCCAAGCCTCCTTGGCCATCAACCTCTCCCCCGTCTCCTTTGCACTCGCCGTGGTCAAAGTCCCCCATTTGATCTTCAACCTGTCATCTACAATCCTTCTCTTCCTCTCCATCCTAATCTCCAAATCCATCACCAAAAGCTTATGTCGGGTTGTAAGACACTCCTTTGGAATAACCTTGCAATCTTTACAAAGACTGTAGTCGACCTTCCTAAGAAACAAAAAGTCTATCCGATTCTTAGCCACCAAACTACGGAAAGTCACCAAGTGCTCCTCGTTCTTCATGAACTTCGAATTGGCTATCACCAACCCAAAAGTTCTAGCGAACTCCAAAAGTGCGACACCTTCCCGTTCCTGTCCCCGATGCCATAGCCTTCATGCACATCGTCGTAGCCCCCTGGAATTACCCCGATATGACCATTGAAATCCCCTCCCACAAATAACTTATCCGTGGATGGTACACCTGCCACCACCGTATCCAAATCCTCCCAAAAGTGTCTTTTCTCCTCCTCAGCCAAGCCCGTATGCCGTAAGCACGAATAATGTTTATAGTGGGCCCTCTAACTACCCGCTTAATCACCATCATCCTATCGTTGACCCTCCTAACCTCTACCACCTGGTCCCTTAGCTCGCTGTCTACCAAAATGCCTACCCCATTCCTATACCTCGATCTACCAGAGAACCGTAACTTATATCCGTCCACTTCCTTAGCCTTAGGTCCCACCCATTTGGTCTCCTGGATACATGCTATATTAATCTTCCTCGTCTTGAGAATCTTAACTAGCTCTATGAATTTTCCTGTTAAAGTCCCAATGTTCCAAGACCCTATTCTCAGTCTAGCACCTCCCCTACCCCTCTTAGCACCCCCAATCGAGAACATGACCCTAGTCTACCATTTGTCTTCAGAGCCACTGAGGCAGCTATAGGCTAATCAGCCACTACTCCTCAAATAAGCAGGGAATAGTGCGCAAACACACCTGGTGCTAAAACACGAAATTAATGGCCAGAATGTAAAGTAAATATACAAATACAACAAAGTCGGCACAATGTAACTACGAAGGTAAGGTAAAATAATTAATACTATCACCCGGAGGTACCAATTCCAGGTGAATCTAACTTGCTTGCCACCCAAAAATCGCTATTTAGCTGTGCAAATGCCTGTCTCCTGCTTTTTCGCCGGCGCTTACTGTTCACCACCGGAAACTTGCGTAGCTATGTAAACCTGCCCTCAATTTCTGTTTTGAGCCTGAGGACCCAAAGTCACCGGCGACGGTACAACTCTGGTCGCCGGTTCCAGTGGACAGATCGAAACAGAGAAGAGAGGGAGTAAAAGAAAGAGAGAGGAACCGGCGGCGTACCTTGTCGCCTCAGGTTCGAGTGCCTTGCAGCGTCGGTGGTCAGAGGTCGTCAGCGACGATCCAACCACGGTGGGAGAAAGAGACGACAAAAGAGAGAAAAACAGAGAACCTCAGTAACGGTTGCGTACCTGGTCGGCGGTCGACGTACCGCGCAGCGGCGGCACCTGTGTCGGCGTAGTGCCGTCCGTCGGCAAATGATGAGAGAAAGAAAAAAATAGGGTACCTCGATGGAGGCTGGCCGCCGGTGGGTCACTGTCGGGCGGGGGGGGGGGGTGAGTTACCGTTGAAAGAAGAGAAAGGAGAGAGAAGTAGTACAGTTGCAGAAAAATCTTTTGGTTCATGGGATAAAGAAAAATAATCCAGGGATAGAAATGCGGGATTATTTAACTCCCTGTTTGGTTTGATTTTTGTTTCCGGTATAAGCAATTCGGTATTAGTTATACCACAATTTGGGTATTAATTTATACGACATTCTGTGCGTAACAATCCAGAGATTAGTTATCCCGGGATAAAGCTGAGGCTAAACACAATGCTAAGTTTATTGTGTGGTGGCTCTGAAGTCAAAAGGAAGCCTTAAAAATAGCCTCCGCATTCAATAAAAAGTTAAGGTTATACAGATTTTTAGTACAAAAAGTTACACTAACAATTACAGGTGAGCTTCAATACATTGGTAAGTATATGTTGCAGTGAGTTGGATGTCAGAAGTATTCAAACCCTCATTGAGTCCTTGAGGAATATTTTTTTGGATAAAACTTCATTGATTGCTGATATCATTAACCGACAGCATGATCCGGCAGCCGGGCTTAAGTCTCTTTTCTTTTCTTTTTTTTTGAAGGAAGGGAAATATAGTGAAGCACTTGGGAAGTGGGAATCTGCTCTACTTTTGATGCCAGATTGTGCCATTCTGCATGAACAGAAGGCTCAAATTTTGCTTGAACTTGGAAAAATATGGAAGGCGCTAAAAGCTGCTACTCGTATGTACCGACACTTCTAATTCGAATGAATTCTCCTCATTTGCTGAGCAAGTTATTTTGAGATAATGCGAATTCGCAAACATGTTTTATTTGGATTTATTTTCAATGTTGTATTTCATCAAAGGTTGTGGGCCTACTTTTGACACATCTTTGAGGTTATGAATAAATCTGACAAATGTATCATTTCAAATATGATCTTGATACCAGCCAAATGTGGGAACCTGGAGTAAGACAGTTTATTTTTTATTTTACTTTTCCATAATATAAGGGAATTTTCTTCACATTCTTCCCGTTGTAAATCTATATATCTGGCATAGAGATATTCAAAGTTGAATTTTAGCCTACTTTCATGGTCACTAAATGCCCTTTAAGTCATCAATCTGCATTTGTGTATAAAATAACTTCTGATGATATAATTTCATGACTCATATGTATCCTGCTTCCTGTTTGAGCAGGTGCAACTGAGTTGGAACCAAGCTGGGGTGAGGTGTGTGAAACTGTTATCATTCAGTTCTGCTGTTGTTTCACTTGCAGTAAATATATCTGCTTTAGGGATGTAAATGCAACTCATAGTGCTCTGTGATAGTTGGGAACCCACAACATTCTTGCTTAATATCATGGGGGATCCTTGTGAACAATGTAACATAATTTTTATCTGTGATCTCTTCAGTTTCAATACTTTTAAGACTAATTTTCAAAATGGGCTAGTTTTGATATACAAAGTCCTGACATTCTGATTCTTAGGCGACAGTCAAATTTCAACTATCTCTAGAATGGACACAACTTTATTCCAATGCTTATTGCTAGTTCTTTTGTCTGTTGCAGGCGTGGGTCACCCTTGGTAGAGCACAGCTGAATTATGGTGAACCTGATAGTGCTATCGAAAGCTTAGACAGAGCACTAGCCATCAAGGTATAGATTAGATTTATCACTAAGGTCTTTCTGAAACAACCTCTCTACCTCCCCAGGTAGAGGTAAGGTCTGCGTACACCCTACCCTCCCCAGACCCCACCGTGTGGGATTACACTGGGTATGTTGTTGCTCATGCCTGCTTCCGGTAATGATCCTTTTTCCGCTGAGATGTTTCCTTCAGCACTCCCTCATGAATAAATGGATATTAACTTTGTATCTGGATAACAAACTGTCTTCTGAGATTTAAGCAATAGCCAAACTTTATTGATCTTTCTTTTGTCGCATCCTTGTTCTGAAATGTTCAGTGGAATATTATGCTTAGCATGTCATATATTGACTGCTATGTATTTGATCAAGTCGTGTATTTATGCACCCAAGTGAATTGGACTTGTTTTGCAGCCAGATTCTGTTGAGGCGCGTAATGATCGACAAGCTGCCTTGCATCATATTCAGAGGAGAAAGCAGTTACAGACATCAGGTTTGAGCATGAACCAAAACCGCTTTGCTGTAGTGGACAAAACTGAGAGCGCTTGAAGGTTTGAAAACATAGGGGTAATCTCATTACAGATGCTGCTTTGTTCTGGTAAGCTGATAAAATCCTGAGGCTAGGAATATCTTCTGCGTCATTTGACTTCGAGTCACCGTTTCTCAAAATGCGGGTGCAGCAATAGAAAGAGTCGTATGTGTGCATATCAGTGAGGAGAGAGAGAATAGCCAGAAGGGTTGACAATGATAAAACATGATGTCCGACACTGAAATGTCTACTTGTAATATAGATGATCCTCTATTACCTCAACCTAGAGATACTTCATAGTTCTGTTAGCTTGATAATTCAGATTAATAAGATCTACAGTTTATGGTGTGCAAATCAAGTGAATGAAATTCAGTGTTAACCACTGAAAAGATTTTGTTTTACAATGGTGATGGTAAATGAACATTTACTTTATCCTTTTTACATTCTCTACTTTGCTTTGGTGTGCATTGTTTTTCCTTGAGCTGAAGGTCTATCGAAAACAGTCTTTCTACCTCCCAAGATAAGGGGTTAAAGTATGCATATACTCTACCCTCCCCAGACCCACTTGTGAAATTACACTGGATATGTTGTTGTACTTTGCTTTGGTGTGGGTTGACGGATCACTTGTAACATGCACTTTTTTTAATGGAACAATCAGCCTACCATTCTTAAAACCTTGTTACATAGACTTCAGTGAAGCATCAACATGAAAACAGACTGATAGCTCCACACGTAACTAAATATAAAACAACCCAAGTTAATGCCAACCATGATCCTATTTTTCATACAGTCAATGCAGCAAATGGCATATACAAAGATCAGGACAGAGTACTTCACTTTGATATTCAGAAAGTAGACTGATCCTTATGATATTTTCCCTCATTTTACAAAACATGGAACATCAGTTGCTGATAATCCCAAGAAAGACTATGTACTAGAAAATACAATCTGAAACACTACAGGCATGGCTTGTTAGGACTCGGTTAAACAAGAAATTGTATGCTACCAAAATCTGCAAGTTCACCACTTGCATCTTTCTTGCAGGTCACAACGAACCAGTAACCAGGTCATGTACCACTGTCAACTGGACTGGAACCACATCCGTATACAGAGCTACCATGATTCATGCAATAATAGAGGCTTATTGGTCTTTTGATCCTAAAGAAGCTAAATCCTCCTGGTAGTTCAGAGTTTTGGCTGCATTTAGAAGCATTTCCACACCTCCAGATTTATTTACAGCTTCCCCATTCTTACCTTTTGGTACACCCAATCCTGCACATTGTTCAGTTCTCTTCTTCACTTCATTTTGCAAAGTCTCAAATGTCCTTTTTGCTTTGTGTATACGCTGTATCTGCACATTACATTTTCTGCAAAACCATTTCCCTCTAGGAATTGAAGTGCGTTGTGGCTGCATGCAGAAAATATGATAAGCATGATCGCAGCCGTCACAAAGTACAATTTTGTCATCATCACAATCTTTCAGGCAAGCTCTACACAGACACGACGGGCAGTACCAGCAGGAGCCATAAACATCCAACTGCTTTCTAGTTAAGCACCTCTCATGGTAAAATTTGTGAGGGCAGAAGGGATGACCACATTCTCTAAATATTTCACTACTCTTCACCTCAGTTTTACATATGTTGCAACAGGGCGGCAAATCCGTAACCCCTTCAGATAGTTTAAGTTCATCATCCTCTAAACCATTTGTGCTCTCCTCCAATTCCAGAAGCATGTCTTCAGATGTAAGGTCTTCAATTCCATCTTCAATTACCACTGATCTAGAGGCGCTGAGTCTTTCGCATACTACACAGTCATCATGGGGCGATTCAACTCCCTTTGCAGTACATTTGGCACAATACCAACTTCTCAGGGGAATTTCTTTAACAGTAGGCTCAACACAAGAGACGTGGTAAATCTCCTCACATGAATCACAAGCTAAACTATCCCTGTCATCCGCTTTTTCCCCACAACATCGGCAAGCACATCTTTTATCTACACCATGGATCTCTGCTTGTTCCATTTTTGCAACTAACTGTCAAAATAAAAAATAGAAGATAGTCAACTTGAAGTTTCTAATACTTAATATATCTAGCAGTTTCAAGTTGTAGAAAGAATTAAAAATACGACGCCAAGGCAGTCCCTTAGAATTTTGGTGATTTTTACTTAGTCGGTTTCATAAGTAGATATCAAATTGCAGTGCTGAGTCCAGCCAAAAGCAAGAATATTTCACTTATATTTTCATATTAAAAGAGAATAATTTCAAGGATGTGGACCTCAAGGATTGAAACCAAAAGCAAAATAAGCATACAGCGAGCTTTTTTTCATATGGTGGTGTTCAGGCCAGTGGCACACACCTCGACTGTTCCATCGGGTACCTGCTACCTTGCAGTCTTGCACGAGCACAGGTCCCAAGAAACTCAGCACCCAAGGCTACAACACATGGGAAGAAATCACCTACTGTAATTTTGGCTCTGGTGGAATTTGAACTTTGGTCTCTAAGGTATGCAACCACTTCACTGACCGTAGGTCACACCCTCGAGTCCAATGAGTATTATATAAGGCAGGTGCCTATATCTCCCCATAAAAGACTTATTTTTAGATGGTATCTCTCCCCATAAAGGGCTTGCAACACCACTTCTAGGAGCTTGGTAAAATTGTTTGCCCAAGTGGTTCTCCAAGAAATGTGGAATAACTGCAAGTACTTGGTTGGTGGCGGGCACGTGCCACAACCAAATTTCCAGAATTGGGAGGTATTACATTAAGCGAGAAATTTTATGCTACAAGAACAGTGAAGGATTTGAAATTTTCGGGATGACAATTTTCACATGCTGTTTCTCCTCCAAGCAGCCAAAATGACCTGAAGAACAGTCTACCACTAAAAATGGAAACACTAAAGCAATACAGAAAAGAAGACTTGCCTCCTCTTTTGCATCTTCAGTGTTTTCATGCATTGAACCGCTCACCTAAGGAGGTTAAAATCAGTCAGTTTTACCAGCACAGTGTGCAAAAGTCGGAAGCAGCTCAATGAACCAAGTGTTATCAAGAAACCACATACCTGAGCTCGGAAAGAAGCCCTTGATATTTCTGAAAGGCTCTTTGAAAGAGTAATCATTTCACTGCCAACCCCATGAAGCTTTGTCCACATCTACAAATAATTCAGGATGAAGATACATGAGTTAGAAGAGATGACTATCTCCGGCACATAAAAATAGAAGGTCCATGCAAATTCAAGTCCGACATTAGCCGTCCAAACCATCAATTGCTTAATTACATTATTGACCACTGACCAGGTGATAATTTCAGAAGTATGCATCAACTATTAAGAAATGCTTCATCATCAATTTGTTGCTTCAAATGAACGAGAGAACCATATTCCCATGCATCAACTATTAAGAAAACCTTATCCGTTCCGTAGTGCCTTACCAAATTCATTAGGCTTCCTAACATTCATAGCACAAGATATATCAGTACAAATATATCATCAGAAACTAAGTTCATTATACTACTTCTGCCAAGGATGCATCCATGGTGACATACCCTCTTGTCCTAAGACTGTCACAGCTCTGAATATGGCATTGTTGATGTTGGCACAATGAATTTCTAATTAAGTTTATTATGCCAATATCCAAGAATTTGATATAGCTCGAATATATATTCAGGGTTATATCCTCAAACTGATCTATGAATTTAGCATGGTATATTCACAGGAATACGTCCTACCAACTAAGAATATCCCACACCCCCAAATATATTGGTTACTGATACGCCAACACAAATCACGAATCCACTAATATAGTTTTAGCACTCAGTCTATCAAAAGCGATATATCCTTTCGAACAACATCATAAAGCTATGAGTGCAAATACATCATTAAGAACAGCTTGACTATGATATACCCTGTCAAACTGTCAATATATATTCTGGTGTAATAGAAGTAGGGTTGATAGCCTGGATAAGTACATTGCTTTTTTAAGCTTGCTAGGAGGGATTACTTGATGTGCTGATGTTTCTTATGCTGTTGGTGATACTTTACTAGTAAAACTTGACCTTATCAACAAAAAAAGGGCCCCAATATAGAGGTAATGATCCAACAATACAAACTATGAAATCAACAATCTAATTTTAGCAGGGGCATGCCAACAGTAACATATCTTCACCAACGAAGAACGTTGCAAAGCGTTAAATGTGTGCTTTTAAGTGTACTGATTTGCTGGAGGACCCTTTCCCCGGACTATATCAATCACGAGTGTGTTTTGTAAGTATCTATTACAAGAGCATCTTATTTTAGACAGTACTTCCACATATCACTGAATTAGAACGTTACTTAACCAACTCTTCGAGAGTATCGAACCGAAAAAAACACAGGCTGTCCATCTTAATAGGAAAGCCCCTTGTCACTGATTTTAGCCGAAATGGAGAGAGTTTATACGAACCATTAAGAACTTACTTTTAAAGTTTTACGAGATCGGTATGATTTTATTTACCGATCTCGTAAAACTTTAAAAGTAAGTTCTTAATGGTTCGTATAAACTCTCTCCATTTCGGCTAAAATCAGTGACAAGGGGCTTTCCTATTAAGATGGACAGGCTGTGTTTTTTTCGGTTCGATACTCTCGAAGAAAAGGAAGGAATAGCTGGTATAATAGGTATCCCAACGGAACGGGAGGTGGCAAGAGGCCAGATAGGCTGGTTTCGGGAGGCGAGAAGCGGACTTCTCTTGATTGATCTCTTTTCCCTCCCTCTGATCCGCTCTCAGAGGCCAATCTCAGTCAAGAAAAACTATAGTTTAGAACCTCAGATGTAATCACTGGGTCAAATCTCGTAATTCTTTGATATTCAATCGCGAGGTCCTTCTGCCTCAAGATCCTACGCAAGGGAAGGGATATGCAAGGGAATCATGTCAGGGAAAAAGGAAGGACCTTAGAGCGTATGTGCGGCTTGCGGGATCGGGCCTTGATGAAAGGTCTTCTCGGTGGCCAGGAGAACCGGTCCAAAGGAGGTCGAAATATCAGGCTTTTTGATAGACTATGGGATACTAAAAGACTAGAAGAGATTAATGTGTTACTTCGAGGGATAAGTCCAAAGGACTCTCGGGATTTTGGCCATAAACAGCTTAAAAAGGACTCAAACCAGTAGTTTGGCTAGTGGACTGATGGTAAGCAAATTCTATTTGAGCTAAAAGCAAGTCCCATTGCCGAATATTTGCACCCCCAAAGCTCCCTTTATAGTCAAGCAAGTGGCTTTCCGCTCCTCTACAACTACCTTTCGCCCAACATGATCACGAACGAAGACAGAGAATTGCGTAGATAGGAGGACGAAACGAACCAACCCACTTGTCCTGATTGGAAGAAGAAAGAAAGAGAAAGACGGTATACCAAGCTTGTCCCAGCAGTCAGGTTTGGTCCTCCGGGCAGCAACCCGACCGGTATACACCCCACAGAGGAAATTGGGATGTGAGGTGAGTAACTATATTCAACAATCATTTGCCAACATCGTTCCTAAGCCCTACGGCACGTCACTCGGCTCCTCGGCTCACTTCGGTTGCAAAGACTTTCTCCTTAGGCGCATGTCTCAGCAACACAAAACGAGGGTTTCGCTCGTTATAGGACTTGACCAAACATCTCACGACACGAGCTGACGACAGCCATGCAACACAAGCAATGCCCTCTTCATCTTGCCTCACGTGCGCTACTTTTCCTTTTTGGATGTCTAAAAAGTATAAGTCACAAACGAATCCTCTGAATTAGCGGCTGATGAAGAGTTCCCTAGCTGGACAGCTTTGCACCGAGAATGAATGAATGAAATAGTGGAGTCTTAATAAGAGTAAGGATCGAACACCCGATTCCTATAACAAACGATTATATGAAAAGAGGTTGGTGACATAACTAATATGAATCGCATTTTGGGGAATCTTTCTTCCGGTGAAGCGCCTTGGAATCTCATTGACAAGCATGACAATGGATTCGACCTCTTGTGAAATCGGTCGTTCAAGCTCTTTCCTACCCTCCATCTATTCCTGCTTGACTTTCTTCAAAGAAGCCTTAGATCTCTTTCTCACCTATCCTACACATTCGATTAAGGTTGTCACTGCGAAGCTATAGTTAAGGTGCACGATCGGATATCTCCACATCAATGAGGCAATCCTAAGGTATTACTATATGTTATACCCTATTACTACCTCAAAAAGACTAACCAATTCAGTAAGTACAAATAAAATTTTAATTAATCAAAGCCTGAATTCCTTGAAGCTGACAATCACCACATTGGTTGAGCAAAAGCCTATAAAATTGTCTAGGCTTTGCTGTTTGACTGCATTTCTGGTTTAAAGATTAACTGTGTAAGGAAACCAAGACATGATTGTGGTTAGTTGTGAGGACCATTGCATGGTTATATTGATAATATTGAATACTTACTAAGAAGCATTAGTCGAAAGCAGAGAGCAAAAACTATTACGGGTGAACCAGTCACTAATACACGTAAGACCGTTCCTTCATGATTGAAGTGATGTAAAAATGATTCTTAATTATCTTCAACGTTAGCTCATTGTTTCTTTTCTACTCTATGAAGTGTCCCATATTGGTTGAAAGAATGGGTTGTTGTCCCCGTATATGGTTTTGAGAAATTTCACCGCATGAGCTACCTTTGCAGTTGGCTTAGGCCCAAATTCCATTTTCTAACATAGTATCAGAGCCAAGAGCCAAGAGCCAAAACAATCCTAATTCTCGGCTGTCCACGCTTTCAAAATGACCACTGCTGGATGTGCGGGGTCTGGGTGGGGGAACAGAGGGAGTGGTAACTGTTCCATATTGGTTGAAAGAATGAGTTGTTGTCTCCTTTATGGTCTTGGAAAATTCTCACCCCATAAACTAACTTTTGGCGCTAAGTTAGACACAAAATCAATAATCTTAACATACTAAAATAATGCAGAGGTACAAGCAGCATTGCAAAAATTATTGAACTATACATGATTTCATGCCAGGAATCTCCTTTTTACTAATCTTTTAAAGTACATTTGAAGGAAGTAAGAACTCTAGAAAGGATGAATAGAGCTGAACTACTCCACCCAATTCATTGGCAAATGAAAAATCTGTCATTTTACAAATCATAAAAGAACATTGGAAAGAGGAAGAATTACTAAGACGAGCTAAAAGTACTCAAGCAAATAGGATAGGTGAAACAACCTGGACCCAGATTTTTCCTTATAATAAAGATAACCCCTAAGCAAAAATAAGATCCACAACAACTAGAAGTCGATCTGGCACCTTCCTCGGGGTAGTTGAACCCATCAGTTCCATATCTTAACTCCTTTTACAGAAAGGCAAAGTTCCCGATCACCAAAACTCAAGAGTGTTGAATAGCAATAAGCCATTACACTGGTGCACATCCATTAAACAGAATACTCTACTTGCACACTTAAAATCAAATATTATTAAAAATTGTACAATAATCTGACTTAAAAGATAACTGTAGAGTTGTAGACAAACAGGTAAGTAAATTAAAACAGCGGGAGAACACACCGGGATCCCTTCCCCTGTTAATTTGCAGAAGTAAGACAGCCTAGTTTCCTAGATTATAGAACTGCGTAATCTTCTCTAGTCAAGAATGTCCATGTCCTCTTTCCTCGTAAAACCATCTCAGATTATGAAGACCCAATTCCCGAAACAAGACATTATTTAACTGCTAAAATCAAACATAGCTTTCACCATTCACATGTATTATTCAGCAAGCCAAATGTACACACAAGCTAAAGCTCTTTCCCTCATTATGCTGCTCTCTAGACCATTTTACTAATCAAAGGGTCCCACTTAAATCAAATTACAACTCATTTAACAGGAAACATTGACAGTATTTTCATAGCCAAAGACCAAAGTATGCAATCATAAAGCACCTACTTTTAACTACTACAATAGCATGCATGCAATACGATGATACATAGCAATGACTAAGCAAAACACCTAACAGATGAAACCGGAAAAAATAGCTGAACCTTCTATACAGCTAATATGGAATCCAAAATCCAAATATGTACTCCCAGTTTCCCACCTCAAAAAAAATGAATGATTAATTTGACTAGAAGATTTTCCCACCCATCATCAACCTTCCTAGACAAAGAACTCAGACCTTGTGAATTTTTCCTCAGAGATGTTTATGTTGCATCAAAGAATTTCACACCAAAAACAAATAATTCCCAGAGATACACGAAACAGTTTCTGCTCAAGAGAACCATATTGATTTGAATGGAACGCAGATGCAAGTCTTATACAACACTGAACAGGTTCTAGGATTTGTAATGGAAATGGTCTTCTTCGGTTTTAGGAGGGATATCTAACAAGGTTCCCCAGTAACTAAGATTATCATCAGGTACAGCTACTCAATTTCAATTCAGTATTGACGCTCTGTGCAGCTTTTGCAACTTTGTTGTATGTCTTAATAGGAGGAGAAATTTTATTTGGTGTGAGACACAAGTACTATTAGTTGTATGAGATTCTCATTTAATGACAAGTGTAAATTGTGGAAGCCGTAATTTCCATATCAATTTCTCTTCACTCTCCTCTCCTCACCCTTAGTCGCTAAATCTACCCCTCCACATTTCT
Organism: Przewalskia tangutica; assembly: GCA_029844215.1. Classification (NCBI taxonomy): domain Eukaryota; kingdom Viridiplantae; phylum Streptophyta; class Magnoliopsida; order Solanales; family Solanaceae; genus Przewalskia; species Przewalskia tangutica. The sequence continues at coordinate 19,984,401 of CM056719.1, forward strand.
CACTCCTGGACATCCCCCATCCTTCTCCTACTCCATCTTTTCTCTCTTCATCAAAACAGCCCCCAAATCTCAATACAACCCAGCCCCGAGTTCAAAGTCAGAAATGGAGATGCCACAATTCAATCCACAACTCTATCATCCGTATTTTCTCCCTGCCTCTCTATTTTGATTTGGGTAATGAATTATCAAAAAATTATAGAAGTACAAGCATTTGCGAGGAATTGACAATATGGATAGGATTGAGAAAGTAAAACAAAGGATGGTGTTATCAAAAACTTTGGAAACCGCAAATGGGTATTAACGGAACTGAAATGAAGATTGTGAATGAGGAACATCTTGAAGGGTTATTGGTTCAAAATTGGTATAGAGTAGAGAGATTTGTTTCTTCTTTTCTGAAATTATGGGTTTTATTCAGTAACAATAAAGGAAGACTCCTAGGAATCTTACAATTACAAATATTTTGCTTTCAAAATCTCTAAGCAAGATATGTTCTACCACCAAAAATACATACTCGGACAACCTGCATTACCAACAACCTCGGACACTTATGCTATTGTTATGAGAGCTTCGGTTTCAAGTAGCAGGCAATTCACCAGCCAGAAATGAATTTGGGGAGTAAGGTGAAGAAAGAGATAATGGGCCCCATATTTTTCCCGTCATAATTGGTCCTTACACTCATCCTTTTATTGAAAATCCCTCACACTCGTACTTGTGTATCACCTCTTATAAAATATCTCCAATTTATGTTCCCATTCTCAAAAAACAATCCTTTGAGAGTATATAGGAATTGAGAAGAACCATGAAGAATTGCAGTGAGGTTTGGAATAGAAGCTAACAGATTTTAGAATTCTTACCCAACACAACTACCATTCCGAGAAGTCAAAACATAAAAAAAATCAATCCTTTTTCAAAATCCGACGTGAAGATTCAAAGAACTTAACACATGCACAAGCTAAAGCAGAAAATGAATAAATGCCAACAACAAGTATCTTAAAACTACGCTCAGGATGGGAGTTCATTTTACCAGACCCAGAAAATGAGAAACTAAGCAGAGAGGATGAAAGATGGATCAAGTACATTACAGGAAAGTCATTTTTTTATTAAGAACTTTACAGGAAAATCATACATTACAGGAAAATCATATTGCAGGAACTTAAGAGATTCTTCCTAGATTGTTAGCTAAGTCCGAGTTATGCACATCATGGCTACTTTCCTGAATCCAAAGCGCAAACAGAAGATTCAAAACAGTACCTGTTGAATATCTGAGTGAAAAAGGAGGGATGATCCCTCGTAAGATCCATCTTTCATCCTTGAGTGGATAAGTTTGATATCAAAAAATTTGTCTGCCTTCATTCCTTCAAAATTTTCAAAAAGCACATGACATAGTTGAGCAAACTTTTCTGATTTGACAATATCAAGAAACGTGTGCTGACAGAGCTCTGTCACAGTGTAACTTTTTGGCTCATCCACTAATCCATTAGACACTGCTTTTGTTCTATTCTGGATTCCTTGAGATACAGACTGTGATGACAGAGAACATTTGTTCCCATCTTCACAACATTTTCCAGATTCCTGTAAAAACAAGCAACGAGCTATCAAAGAACAGTTAACAAAAAACGAAATAGTGATTTACTATTGCATATTACGTTATCCAGATACTTGCAATAAAATACCTTAGCTTCAACAGCACAACCGGCTTCTGAATGTGATGACAGTGCCTCCTGAATACATCCTTTCAAACCACCATCACTCTCTAATGACTGAAACATCTGCTTCAGAACAGCACCCTTCCAATTTCTAACAAGCCAATTACTGGAATCCCCTTCCCCCGACCCCGCGCATAGCGGGAGCTTAGTGCACCGGGCTGCCCTTTGCCAATTACTGGAATCATTCAGAAGACCATGTGGTTTCATATGAGCTACACTAGCTTGTGTGCTAGAACTTTTGTTAAGAGCTGTATCTAGTGGTTCATTCATTGACTGCATAAAATCAAGCAAACCAGTTGTATATCAAATAACAAGAAAATATAGTGTAAATGGATAAACAGGAGGAAGGAAGAAACAAGAAGAAAACCCACCACCAAGTACTTAAAGGGCGGGATTTCTTAATTGGAAGTACATCACTTAAGAGTGTGGTCTAAGCCTTGAAGCAAGGTGTATTATAGGCAGCAAAGATAAGAGGCAATCTAAGCAAAAACCAGCAATAGCATTTTCGAAGAATCGGGAAAATAAACTAGGCCTATGAGCTCTCGTTAAAAAAAACAGTACTAAGCAATTAGTACATAATTGTTAAAGAAAATAAACTAGGTGAATATTTTATATAGGGAATTAGGAACTTGGAGTTAGAACTTGAAATTGCATCTTTGCATCTGAACAAAAATTTGAAATGGTTTTCAACTTGATTAAACATGGTTTTTGCTTCATAAATCCATTTGATCACAATATTTTAATTTCTCTATCAACATCATTGGTGTGTATATATTGGTATCTTTTCTTGTGTCGTATATTCTTTCATCTTTTGATTCTGCACATTTCTGCACTAATTTTGTGATCTATTAAGCTTCGCAGTTGAATGGTCAATAGAGCATCATTGCCTTTCTGTGTTTTTAGTCTTTGGCAACGCAAGGCTGTTAATCCTTTGTGTAGACCAGATCACTTGAAAGCAGGGGTGGAACGCTAAACAATTAATACCTCTTGCAGTTACCCAAGAGAGATTGCATTTTGTACACAGCCGCTAACCCAATTGGCACATTACCAAAAATCGCAGTGCATATTCTACTTCTTATGACATTTCTTTCAAATAAAAATCTGTACCGTAACAAGTTACTAACCCTCTCGATCTTGCTAAACGTGGGCTCAGTGCTCAGACTTTCAAAATTCAATCTTTCCCCTTCCGGTCTAGAGAGACAGCATAGCTCACACTACTCCATGCTAAATTTTATCACATAATATTCTTAAAGAACATCTTTACGTGCAGAAATTGCAGAAAACATGAACCACGAGTAATGCTTCAATACAAAAGGACAAAAAGGAAAACAAGAAGGAAGGAAGCCTAAAGAATGAAAAGAAAAACATGCCAGAAGACGCACATGGGGCATTCAAAATAAAGATCAGGGTCAATCACAAATCTCAAGAGTCAAAGGTGGATTCACCTAAATGAAGTGAAAGGAATGCAAGTTACTTTCAGAGGCGGGTCTAAATTTTAAACTTTATGGGTTCTTTGTAAGTTATAGGTTCATATCTACTATTTGTTGCAATTCTAGTGGGACTTCTACACATATATTTGTGTTCGGCATTGAAAGTACTAGGTTCAGATGAACCGAGTAACATAATGTTGCATCCTCCCCTGGATACTTTAATCCAAGCAACTAAAGGTCTTCCCAGGCAGCATCCAAATAATTTTATATGAAAATGAGTTGGGAAAAAAGTGTGTAGGGTTTAGGATTTACTTTATCAGAAAGAATGAGTAGGGAATGTAAGAAGATGCATGGGCATGGCTATTAGATCTTTCTAAAGACTGACAGTTAGGTATTGAGTATAAACTTTTCTCCCATTGGGAAAGTCATGGGAAGTGGCACCACTTGTGCTCTAGGATCTTGAATATCTTTATGTATTAAGTAGTTTGTGGAGAAAAATTGTTAGGAGGTGTTTCTTGTGTAAAGAGAGCAGAGACAATTAGGGTTTTCTTCCTAGCAGTACATTAAAGGCACTAGAGCTTAATTTTTATACTTAGAAGTTAATCATATGATGACCGTCACAATAGATCTCCAGCTGGGAACTTGGTAGAATTTGGTGCTAATAAGATGATAGAATTATCGTACTTCAAGCTTGATATTGGTTCTAGGACCAGAAACATAGAAGAAAAAGATACTAGTACACTCGATGGCAGAAGAATCAACCTTGGAGGATAAAACCACATTCTATTCTTTCTGTTTTCAAGATAAAAACGATGTATGAAATTGTATTTTCTGGATTGTGTATGAACGACATCTCTAACATCTTGGTGCAAGTGGTCTATACTTCTGTTTTCTGTTAAATTCATCCACCGTTGTTATTATATGTCAATGATCTCAAAGAGATAGAGGGGAGTTGGTTTACCAACAGGCAAGGAAGAGAGGTAATTATGTCAAGGCATAGTGCAGCAAGGAGACAATATACATGCAATGTACTTTCAAAATTATTATTATTTATTAATAAAAAAAGTTTATTTGCAAAATAAGCCATCCTCCACTGGATAACAATGCTTCATCTCTACCTTATTCTATATTTTTTTTAATTTGGGGGGGGGGGGTGGGTGGGTACCCCTAGAGCCACCACCCCCAACTCCCTTCTCAAGAAGCTCCACATGGGCACCCCTCATATTGAGTAGAACCAATTCTTTATTGAGAAGAGAAAAAAGATAGGTTTCCTACATTAGTATCCTTCCACGTAACTCTATAAATAACCTACGTTTCGAGAACAAACCAAGAAAAGAAATTACTACCTCATATAGAAATGATTGCGAAGAGAAAGAGCATTTATTTTTAATAAAGGAACAAGATAAACATATTATACAGTACTAGTTGTGGGGCCAGGGCATAACAATCAAAATACATCATTAGATTCAGAACTGATTATTGCATATCATTCCATGAAGGATAGAAAAGAGACTAAGACACTAAGCATAGCCAAAGGTAACAAACAGAAGATAAGAAAGTCATTTCAAGAGTTATGTAAAGATCACCAGACCTTGTTAGTACTTTGACCAGCAGCGTGCCCCAGAACATTGCCATTTTCTACTACTTTCGTACGCTTCCGCCTCTTGTAGGTCCGGCAAACATTACCGGATGACCCAGTATGGTTTGTATCATCATTCCCTACTTTAACTGGGTGGCCCTTTGATTTCGTTACAGTTGGATCATTTTCAGCCGCCAAACACAGTACAACATTAGCACCACCGCTATTTTCTTTATCTTCACCAACCATTTCTGCCTCCTTGTCCAACCAACCAAAACCCTAATTCTAAAATCTTTAGAGCAAAAAGAACTATATTTCCACTGCGAAACACCCACTCTGCAACACAAGATACTTCTAAATTCTCTGTCAATCAACAAAACATAATCCATTTCACTATTTTGACAATAAAATTAACCTATATCTTTAAACAACTCAAAATACTCAAAAAAAAGTAAAAATCCAAAACCGAATATCAACAAAACATGTCAATAGCAAAGAAAGTAATAACCATGTCAAGAAAAAATATACATTTTTACTTCGAATCAACCATTTCTACCTCCTCAGTAAATCAAGAAAAACCCCTAATCCGAAATCTCTACAGCAAAGAAAACTAAATTTCCACTGCAAAAAAAAAAAAACAATTTGCACCATATGATATTTCTAATTTCTCTGTCAATCAACAAAACATAATCCATTTCACTAGTTTGATAATAAAATTAAACCTCTATCTTTAAACAACTCAAAATACTCAAAAGGAAAAAATTCAAAACCCAACCAACAAAAAACTGTCAATAACAAAGAAAGTAACAACCTTCTCAAGAAAAACTTTTATTTTTACTTCATCAACCATTTTTACCTCAGTAAATCAAGCAAAAGAAACCCTAATTCCAAAATCTTTAGAGCAAAGAGAACTAAATTTCCACTGCAAAAGACCCCCCCCCCCCACCCCACCTTGCACCATATCAACAAAACATAATCCATTTCATTATTTTGACAATAAATTGACCTATATTGTTAAACAAATCAAAAAAGGTACAAATCCGAAATTGAATATCAACAAAACTCTGTCAATAGCAAAGACAGCAACAACCTTGTCAAGAAAAAATTACATTTTTAATTCATCAACCATTTTTACCTTGTCAGTAAATCAAGAAAAAAAAACCTAATCCCTAAATCTCTACAGCAAACAAAACTAAATTCCACATGAAAAATCCAAAATGGTCCATCAAAAAACACTCTTAACTTCTCAGGCAAGCAACAAAAATACCAAGCATCTCACGATATTCACACTATATAAACACCTTAATCCAAACAAATCAAAAAACAGTACAAATCCAAAATTGAATATCAACATAACTCGGTCAATAGCAAAGAAAGCAACAACCTTGTCAAGAAAAGATATACATTTTTACTTCATCAACCATTTTTACCTCCTCCATAAATCAAGAAAAAAACCCTAATCCCTAAATCTCTACAGCAAACAAAACTAAATTCCACATGAAAAATCCAAAATGGTCCATCAAAAAACACTCTTAACTTCTCAGGCAAGCAACAAAAATACCAAGCATCTCACGATATTCACACTATATAAACACCTTAATCAAACAAATCAAAAAACGGTACAAATCCAAAATTGAATATCAACATAACTCGGTCAATAGCAAAGAAAGTAACAACCTTGTCAAGAAAAGATATACATTTTTACTTCATCAACCATTTTTACCTCCTCCATAAATCAAGAAAAAAAACCTAATCCCTAAATCTCTACAGCAAACAAAACTAAATTCCACATGAAAAATCCAATATGGTCCATCAAAAAACACTCTAATTTCTCAGCCAAGCAACAAAAATACCAAGAATTTCACTATATAAACACCTTAATCCAAACAACTCAAAAAAGGTAAAAATTCAAAACCAAATATCAACAGAACACTGTCAATAGCAAGAAAGTAACAACCTTGTCAAGAAAAACATAGTACATTTTACTCCATCAACCATTTTAACCTCCTCAATAACAACAACATACCCAGTGTAATTCCACAAGTGGGATTTGGGGAGGGTAGTATGTAAGCAGACCTTACCGAGAGACTATTTCCGATAGACCCTCGGGTTAACTCCTCAGTAAATCAAGCAAAAAAAACCTAATCCCCAAATCTCAACAGCAAAAAAAAACTAAAATTCCACAAAATAAATCCCAATATAGTCTCAAGCAAAAATTAACTTATAAAGAATGCATTCAAATAAATTATACAAATAATAAACATAAATATAGAATATTTAACTTCACCTGAGTATATGTATAGAGATTTTTTGAGTGATTTGAGTATGAAAGAACTGGGTCTTATCCGAGAGCCTTGTTTTAAATTTTGAAAACTTAGAGGGCTTTTTCCGCTTTTTGTGTAGTTTATTTAACTTGGTATATGTGCAGTTACACTGTTGACCGGAAATTGACGGTAACGGTTATTTGTCTGCATTTAGGACGGACCGGCTAATGTCGGTACCCGGTTAGAACACAGTTTTGAACCTATTCATAGCACTCTCAATTATATTTTTTTTAAATAAGGTATACATATTGAGTAATTCTTTATAACTATATATTTGCAGTCATAACCAAAATTCCAGGTTTAATATTATCATATAAAATTAAATAAATGGAATACTGTTATGAAGGAAGGGTGAGAGAGTTGTCTAAGAAAGGAAAGTAATTATGTAAATTTGTAGTAATATTTTACGGGTGAAAATATAGGGCCTGATAATGTAAAGAATGGATATTGAGTCTAACTCAATTCTAAAAGTTAACTTGTAGGGTGAGTATTGTTCAAGTTCATACAAAGTAATTCATATCCAGGACTCTTAATATTGGCACGCACGTTCAGATCTTGTTAACTGGAGCGTAAATAATATAATTTGGGGCTCAACATAGGTGAACAAAGAATTTGAATGGGTCTTTCTACTTCACGGAAAATCCAAAAAGGTCAAAGTTAACAAAAACACAATTATCAGTTGTTAATTTTCGAACAGACACCATATTTTTAATTAAGTGAGGATTGTTCAAGTCCATATTCCCATTTCATATGCGATGTACCCAGTGGCGGAGCCACCTTGTAGCCAGGGGTCCGGACTCCCCTCAAATTTAAAATTTTCCTAATATATTATTAGTAATATTCATGATATTACAATAGAGTCTTCAATTTTTTGCTTCCCCTAGACCAAAATAGGCTCCCCTGCCCGGAATCCTGGCTTCACACATGTATGTACCCTCTTAACAATTTTATGCGACACCAAATTAGATTTAGCAGAGTTTTTAGGCCTTTCAATCCTCAAAAATAATTGCACACTATTTGCCCTTCTTAAATGTGGATCCCAAGAAGTGTCAGCCATTCCATTGCTCATGCAACAAAATTTTGTTTTCGAACAATACAAAAGAACCATTAATGTTGTCTATTTTGGGGCTAATTTGAGGTCCTACGATAATAATCTCTTTCTAAGTAGCTTGACACCATCAGAATCTAAAACCACGTAAAGCTTAATAGAGGACAGAAGATTAATACTACCAATTTAGTCATTTCAGTATTACCTTCCTCAACTAATGAAACAACAGTAAACATCTGTACAATTGACGCAAAGGCTTCATTTTAACAGCTTTTAGTTAGAAAAATACACTAGAATTTATATATGTATCCCTGGAACCCCAAAAAACTGCAGTATTACTCATGAGAAGCTTGAAACTAAGTATCTATTTTTAAACATGCACGAGTAAATCAGAAAAATTCTTGATATGCATGTCGAAAATCCATAGGGAACAACCAAAAAAATTAACAAAAAGGATATAGTTTTGGCAATGTTTTTTTAGGAGGATATAATTTTGGCAATGTTAAGAGAGACTGATAAATTTATAAGCTTGCGGTCATGTGCACTTAGCTCCAGTTATGCGCGGGGTCCGAGGAAGGACCAGACAACAATTTCGTAAATAGTAATTAGATCACCAAATTCAGCAATTTGACAAATTGTTGGTGATCAATTACAAAATGTATTATGTACGAAGACTAGGATATTCAGTATACATAAATGCAGTAAAAATAGCTTCTCATGAAGCTCGGATATATAAGATTCAGTGCAGAAAACGAAAATATGGTCAACTGTTTAGAAGCTCGAATCAGATAGACAACATTCCTGTTAGATAGAGGATATAATGTTGGTAGTTTGATACGTTAACAAAGATTGACTGCACCACTATAGATTGAATGCATACCTGTTCGATGCCTCACTAGAGAGAATTTGAGTATCAACAATTACCTATTTCAACAAATTCTATCACCAGATTATCCTCTAATAAATAGGAGATAGAGATAAGTGTAAGCTCCAGATACTGAATGGATGCTGCCAATAGAGAACACATTTTTTTTTTGAAATCCTTAACATTCAAAACCAAAGCAAGATGATGCAAAACTTTAAAAAGGGCAGCCCGATGCACTAAGTTCCCGCTATGCGCGAAGTCCGAGGAATGACCTGACCCCACAAGGGTCTATACATTGTACACAGTCTTACCTTGTTTCCACGACTTGAACTCGTGACCTCCAGGTCACATGGCAGCAACAGTTACTCGCTCCCCTTCGAGCAAAACTTTAAACAAACATAAATATCAACTAACGGATAGTACAACAGTGACAATAAGCAAAGCCACGGCAATAACTAATAACACACTAAATTGACAGAACTATTTTGGCATAATAGAAGTTTATTTTACATAATACAAGGCCTAGAACTAGCTCTGTAGCTTCTCACAGTCAATAGGAAATTCTCCCATCACCCTCCGTGATCACATCTTTGAAAGCCCCGCCACTGGGAATCATGGGTAGAACATGCTCCTGATGAGGTACGATCACATCCAACAAGTACGGCCCAGGAGTCTCTAACATATTTTGAATGGCAGCTCTAACATCACCCTTGTGTGTCACTCTTGCAGCAGGTACGCCACACGCCTCTGCGAATTTCAACATATTAGGAAAGATCTCTGCCTCATTCGCAGGATTCCCCAAGAAAGTGTGTGCTCTGTTAGCCTTATAGAACCGATCCTCCCATTGAACCACCATTCCCAAGTGTTGGTTATTCAGCAACATAATCTTAACTGGAAGATTCTCCACCTTAATTGTAGCTAACTCCTGCACATTCATGATGAAACTCCCATCACCATCGATGTCAACCACAACCGCATCCGGTCTTCCAACAGCCGCACCTATAGCAGCGGGCAAACCAAATCCCATTGCTCCTAATCCACCAGACGTCAACCATTGGCGTGGGTTTTTGTACTTATAGTATTGGGCAGCCCACATCTGGTGTTGCCCCACACCGGTACTAATAATGGCATTTCCGTTAGTTAACTCGTCCAAAACCTGAATAGCATATTGCGGAGGGATGGCGTCACCAAAAGTTTTATAATTCAACGGGTACTTCACTTTCTGCTCATTTAACTCCTGCCTCCAAGCAGAAAAGTCCAACTTCAGCTTATCTTCTTTACCCTCCAATATCGAATTCAAACCCTGTAACGCCAACTTAATATCTGCACATATTGAAACATGAGGTATCTTGTTCTTTCCAATCTCAGCTGAATCAATATCAATGTGGACAATTTTTGCTCGGCTAGCAAACGCTTCCAATTTACCCGTAACTCTATCATCAAACCTCACCCCAAACGCAAGCAACAAATCACTACTATCCACAGCATAATTCGCATAAACAGTACCATGCATACCCAACATCGAAAGGGAAAGCTCATCACCGGTCGGAAAAGTTCCAAGACCCATCAAAGTAGTCGTCACGGGGATCCCCGTAAGCTCCACGAATCGTCTCAACTCCTCGCTCGAAAACGTACACCCACCACCCACATACAAAACAGGCTTTTTCGACTCGGAAATCAATCTAACAATCTGTTCTAAAAGCATCTCATTAGGCAATTTAGGCAACCTAGACAAGTAACCAGGCAACCTCATTGGTTGATACCAATTAGGTATCACTAATTGTTGCTGAATATCCTTAGGTACATCAATCAAAACCGGTCCGGGTCGACCGGATTTCGCTAGAAAAAACGCTTCCCTTACAACCCTAGGAATATCCTCAACATCCATAACGAGATAATTATGCTTGGTAATGGATCTAGTTACCTCAACAATAGGTGTTTCTTGAAATGCATCAGTACCAATCATCCTACGTGGCACTTGACCTGTAATAGCAACAATAGGAATACTATCTAATAAAGCATCAGCGAATCCGGAAACGAGGTTGGTGGCGCCAGGACCGGAGGTTGCAATGCAAACTCCGGGTAAACCGGTGGCGCGTGCGTAACCCTCGGCGGCGAAGACACCGCCTTGTTCGTGACGTGGCAGGACATTTCGAATGATTTTGGAGCGGGTTAGAGCTTGGTGGATCTCCATTGAAGCGCCACCTGGGTATGCGAATACGTTCGTTACTCCTTCACGTTCGAGTGCTTCTACTAGGACGTCGCAGCCTTTTCGGGGTTCGTTAGGGGCAAAACGGGAAATGAAGGTCGTTGTTTCGGGTTCGGGTTGGGAGACTTTTTGGGGGGTTGTGGAGATGACATTGGAGAGGGTGAAACGACGGCGTTGGGTGTGGGTGAGGTGAAAGGGGGAGGGATTTTTGTGGGGGTGGTGAGGGAAAGGGAAGGTGGATCTAGGGAGGATGGTGGAAGGAGATAGGGTTTTGGAGAAAGAAGGAGATGGAGCCGCCATTATTGATTGATCGAGAGAGCTGTGAGAAGACAAAACAACTGCAATGAAGATGGGGGAAGGAGGATGGTGGAAGGTTTGAGAAATTTAGAAAAAGTAATTGGATATATAACAGTTATGCAATATTACCAAAATATATGAATTTGAGCTGACGAATGCCAAACTTTCATATAGGTTATTTCATCTCATTTATGATTCTAACTTGTCACTCAATGCTATATTAAATTTGTAGCAAAAACCAAACTTTTATGGGTGTTTCGCAAGTTGAAAAATACTTTTTGGATCAAACGCATAATTATCAAGAAGTAGAAATATTTTTTGAGAAAGAGAAGGATCTCCAAAGAGCTAATTCTTTTCAATCTCATATAATATCTTCAGATAAAATATTTTAAATATATTAAAAAGAATATTCTAATTTCTTTGCATAAATGTGAATCAAACAGAAAAATGCTTCTGTTTCTCAAAAGTATTATTATAATTATAGATCAAACATCTTAACAGATTCTTTAGAAACTGTTTTTTTAAAATTACTTCTAAGAAACACAAACACATTTAAAAAAACAACAGACCCTAAGTATGAGCTACTTAATGCCAAACTTTTACACATGGGTTATTTTATGTCATTTATGACTCAACTCAATGCAATATTAAAACTGTAGCAAAAAAATATGAATATGAGCTATCGATGCCAAACTTTTACATATGGCCTAACAAGCACCAACCCGCCAACATTCCTACTTTGGTCATTCAAGGATATTATCGTAATTTCATTTAGAATAGATTTATATGACTGGGTCAAAAAGAAATACTACCGTAGCCGTAGTTAGGATTGATTGTTAATAGTTCGGATATACTCGAGAACCGGATTGAAATTTGATCGAAATATTCGGACCGAAACCGGATCAATAACAGCACTAGCGGTAGTATAATTTTTTAAGTATTTTGACTAAATTATCCCTTTCGTCAGCATCCACCATCATACTATTTTTCACACAATAATTCCCCAGCCAACACGTGCCCAGATTTTGTACAAACTTTTGGTTGCTTTGCTCCTGTTCGCCCTTCTGTTGTCGCCATCTATTACCATTCTTGTTCCAAAACATGGAATTTACGATTGAGAAAGTAAATTAGGATGACTCAATTTATTTTAAATGTTAGATCAGTATAATGCTATAGAAATTCTCACACTATAGCGGGATTCGATCAGTTCCAAATATTTCCTTGAAATTAATTGAACTGCACAAGCGGACACAACTATTACCATTCTTTCTCAGCTCACTAGTCATTACAAAGACTTATTATTTAGTTCAAAAAAATTAATTATTTATAAAAATAATATCAATCAATTTTCTCTCTTTATATCATCACCTTCAAATTTCAATCTAAGAAAATTAAAAAATATTATTTGGACAGCCATTTGTTATGTTCAACTTATATTAAATTTCTGAGGAATGTTTGAAATATTATGAAATTAAATTATTACATTAAACTTGGAGAATGCATCTTATTTTTTACGGATAATGAATCACTTTAGACTTTGATGTTGTAGAAACTTTATAAATCTACTAAGAGAGTTGAATCTTTTTATTTCATTAGCAAAGTTAATTTAGTTTTCTAAACATAACTTGTAATATTGAATTAACTTCTTATTTATTTGTATAATCTTGAATTTTTACTTGTGAATTTAAATTTTATTTATTCATTTTATAGGACAAATTAGATTATAGAATTACAATACTATTGGTACTCTGTCCGTTCCAATTTATGTGACATTTGTGAGTTACAAAATTAATGTACAAAAATAGTTTACAACTACTACTAGTGCTTTGAAAGGATAAACAACAATAAATTACAATGGTTACAATCTTGTAGTCAGCAAGAGTTGTGGCTACAGTAAACTTGTGAGTTCTTGATCCTCGTTCTTGAATGGTTCTTGAGTCCTCCGTCTTGGATCTTCGTTCCAATTGCAACAAGTCCATTTATCTTGATAACCTGAAACCAAGAGACATCAAATCCCTACTTGTTATAACTGTGTTGAGTCGAGTGTTAGCACTCTGTCCTTAAGACATTATTGTCTCGTATATATCATTTTACGTTTATGGGCAACTATCTCCCAAGATAAAACAACATCAAACAAATGAGCAAAGAAAACTCAAGTATTTCTCAAGAAGAACATTTGAGTTTGTGAAAGTATGCTAGAGATGAAGAAGTTCAGAAAAATATGAACTAAACAAGAGTGAAGTGTGTTCTACAATTGAGTCAAGGGCCTCAATTTATAGTGTGTGTAAGATGTCTTCTCATCTAGTCAACTAATGGCAATCAAGACCATGTAATGGCACTAAATGAGAGGTTATAATTCAGCCAAATAATGGCTGAATTCAAGTGCCAAGTAATGGAGGATTAATGCTCCAAAACCAGCCCAAAAGTCTTGTCGACCTTACTGCCTCCGAAGAGTCGCGACCCTGCCTGGAGGCGCCACGGCGCCTGAACTCTAGTAAGTTACTGCCACCAAGGCGCCGCGGTTCCGACGGTGTTGCGCCGCGGAGATTTTCGATTCGTTTCATCTTTTACACATCGTACATTTCTTCCTTCATTTACCAACGTGGAACACGCGTCATTTGGCCAATAACCGTCTATCATTCTATGTCTCAAACGTTTCACTTACATACCAATATCTCTTTAACTTAATGAAATCTACTATACTTGGCACTACGTGTGCACGTGTGTGAAAATGACGTTTCGACGTGTGAGGCCTCAATTGTTCGAGTCTTAAAATAATTGGTTAAACTTAATTCCACATTAGTAAATTTCCAATTGCATCATATTTAACTAGACACAAAGTTTAAGAAAAAACACTTGACACTTGTGATTTAAATTGTGAGATATATTTGTATGACTATAAATCATCTTATAAAGGATAATATGAGAATTTTGAAATTAAAATTATTTCTACATGTCAAAAAGTGAAATTATTTTCGAGACCAATTTTTTTCTCTTGGAAAAAGTAGTTTGAGTTCATCAACATTTTATTCATTTTTGCCAAAATTTGATCAATTATTGTTGAGCTCTATTTGAGGTTTAAAAATTATCATAATATACATTCTATTAGAAGAAAGATGCCTAGTAACTCGTCGAATTTAATTGGCATAGGGAATGTAGAGACATCTCATTTAAGGGAACTTCGAAACTTGATATGGGTGGGAACCGGTTTTGACAAGAACAAGAATCCTAGGAACTCTAATACATTAAATGATAGTGCATTATTACAACAAAAGAATTCTGTGACACCAAATTCCAATGGTGCACGTTATTTGACTTCAATTGCGGGAACCAACAATGTACCTATGGATCCTCAACCCTTCACTTCACCCGAAGCTGTAAATGCAACTACGGATAAGCCTATTCCAAGGAAGAAGTCTTATGCGGGGGTGTTTGCGGAGTCACGTTTGGAAGCAAAGGGTATGAAATTGCAATTTATTGAACAAGAAGGAGATATTGTAGAACTTGATGCGAATGATGAAGTTTCATTTATTGAAACTTGGGGCTATTAAAATTATTGGATGTTTCACGGGCCCTTTCCCGGGACGTGATGCACTGAATTCAATTGTTAAGGGCTGGAATGTGAAGTGTCGAATCATTCCCTATGGACGTAGATGGACTGTATTCCATTTCATGTCAGAGGATGATCGCATTAAGGTGTTTCATGGTGGCCCCTATATGACATTCGGCAAAACATTGATGTTAAAACTAGTTGATAAGGACGTGATACTTTCATATGATCTTTTTATGAAAATCCCCGTTTGGGTATTGCTACGTGACATCCCCTTATCGGTTTGGAGTGAAACCAGTTTGAGTAAAATAGCATCGCGTGTTGGAATGCTTCTATACACGGATCAGTTTACTAAGATTGAAGTCGATGTTATCAAGGAGCCAGTCACGGAATTTAGAGTAAAACTACCGAGTAATATCATGTATGTTCAAAAAGTGGAATATGAGCATTATCCGGATTTTTGTTTTCTTTGCCAAACATTTGGGCATAGCCATTTAAAGTGTAAGAAGTTGAAGAAACAAGTGAAGCCTATGGAGACTTCCCGACCTCAAAATTCGAATGCTTTGCCTCAAAATGGCGAGGATACGAGTATACCCTCTATGCCCGGAAGTGTCGATACAACTTCGAATCTTGATCGAGCTTCGGGTGAGAATCAATTTGATGAACATCGTTTGCGGGATGCACATGATGTTCCCAACACAACAAGGGTGGGAAATAGAGATTTTAATCAAGTCAGGACCTTTGCCGAGGCAGCACGAGGGGGGTCTAAGACTCCTTTCGTCCCGGGGTCCTTTAGAAGTGCTACGGGTGTTGATAATTCGCCGAGTGTGTACATGCAGGCACCACTTTGTGCGGATAATGATGGATGGCAAGAGGTTACTTCAAGGAAGAATTTTATTAAGAACAAAGCCAAGCAGCAAGTTTGAGAAGTGGAAAGAGTATTTCAACCCTCCAAGATTGAGTTCATTAGTATTGCGTTTATTTTCTTGTATTGTATTTTCGTGCTTTACATTGAGGCTTGAGAACCCTCAATGATTGATTGTACTTTCCGATTTCTAGTAATATATTATTTATTTACCCAAAAAAAAAAATTAGAAGAAAGAAACAAAGAAATAGCGATATCAAATAAGCTGGGAACATCCAGGGAAAAAACACAAAAGAAACTGATATATTAGTTGCTTTTACTATTCAAGATTTGGAGTTTAAAGTAAAAACAATTGAATACTATTGTCACAGCCCGAACCCCGGGCCCGTGACTGGTGCCCTACCTGGGCACCCTTCTACCTTAACAATACAAGTAAGCTGCGGAACTGAAATAACACCTCATTTTTTTTTCTTTTAAAACAAACGTACGTGCGCGGCAAAGCCGCAAGCGCCGCATATATACATAAACAAAAGACACTACACCGCATACGAGTCCAATCCACATATGAATACGACCTTCAGGAGTTAAATCGAACTATGACGGACAAGGCCCCGCCGCATCCAAAACTATACAAAGCACATCTTGAAGGACATATACCAAAGATAAACTCCTATAGAAGGAGCTTATCCAAAACCTCGAGCGGATCCTACACTGCCGATCACCGAATGCGTACTAAACTGCGGCGTGAACGCGGCCCGAGGTCGATGTAAGAATGTACAAGTATGTGAACAAAGAGTAATGTAATGAAATCATAAGATAAACAAAGCAGAGACATGTATGATAGCCAACCTACGACATAGCACATGTTAGCCATATCAAGTCGTGGACGCAGCCCTCAAAGTCACTACTCAAATATAACTATGGGTCTCACGCCCATAATATCAATCGTGCGTGGAATCCTTCCTCACCGCCTGATCCAGATATAACATAACACCAATAGCATACATGAACACCAAGTCCCACCGTGGTATAGATTCTTGGGGTTTACCCTCACTTATACTCTTACCCCGGAGAAGGTGGTAAAGCGGTGGTATAACATCTTGGGGTGTACCACATATACTCTACCTGGAGAAGGTGGTAAAACAAGTGGTATAGATCTTGGGGTTTACCCTCACATATACTCTACTGGAGAAGGTGGTGCAGTGGTATAGATCGTCTTGGGGTGTACCACATATACTCTACCCGAGAAGGTGGTAAAGCAGGTGGTATAGCGTCTTGGGGTTTACCCTCACATATACTCTACTGGAGAGGTGGTAAGCGGTGGTATAGCGTCTTGGGGTTTACCCTCACTTATACTCTTACCCTATCTCGACCGACCATCAAACAAGACATAAGCACTACCATGTCTTCTATAAAAATCCGAATTTAACCCAGTACTACAGTAATCTAAGCATACCCGTGGAATCCCACATCACCGCTTCGACGTCCCAAGACTTACAACAAGACAACCCTTCAACCGAGAGTCGCGCAACTTAATAAAACATAATACTTGCACTCAAAGGCTATTACCAGACATATAGGCAAGTTCTCAATTAACCAAGCCAAAGTACTTATCGGGCACAAATAGAATAAATTCTCATTTAACAAGCCAAAGTACTTATCCGCACAAATAGAATAAATTCTCATTTAACAAGCCAAAGTACTTATCCCGCACAAATAGAATAAATTCTCATTTAACAAGCCAAAGTACTTATCCGGCACAAATAGAATAAATTCTCATTTATCAAGCCAAAGTACTTATCCGCACAAGTAGAATAAATTCTCATTTAACAAGCCAAAGTACTTATCCGCACAAATAGAATAAATTCTCATTTAACAAGCCAAAGTACTTATCCGCACAAATAGAATAAATTCTCATTTATCAAGCCAAAGTACTTATCCGCACAAGTAGAATAAATTCTCATTTAACAAGCCAAAGTACTTATCCGCACAAATAGAATAAATTCTCATTTAACAAGCCAAAGTACTTATCCGCACAAATAGAATAAATTCTCATTTAACAAGCCAAAGTACTTATCCGCACAAATAGAATAAATTCTCATTTAACAAGCCAAAGTACTTATCAAGGCATACATAGAATAATTCTCTTTAACAAGTCAAAGTACTTATCAAGGCACACTTAGACAAATCCTCAATTTATCAAGCCAAAGTACTTAGCAAGGCATACATACATTCTTTTATAAAAGACTCTTTCTATGTAAAGCCCCAAGATACTAACACCGTAGTATCAAGGCGTGTCTATTTTTCAAGGTAAGTTACTACACTTCAGAAAACTCATTTCAAAGCTTGAAATCAAGTAACTCCAAATTTTTACAATCTAGGCAACTTATGCCGATTTAATCAAAATAGACAACTTTCTAAACCTTCCATAAAGCCGTTATAACCAACTTCCCATAAAGCCGTTATAACCCTTTATGGTTTTAGACGTATCCATTCCTTCAATAACCAAGAGACTTATACTATTAAAACCAAGTATCACATACTTACAAATCAAGTTCTTAACTTTCAAAAATACTTCAAGTCTCTTAATAGTTAGAAAACAAGTTTTCTTCTACTTTTAACACGTCAAGTAACTTCACCCTTACCGCAAGTTACTTCTCTTAAATCATGTCATTTCTCCTCTTTTAAATCAAATAAGTAAATCACTCCTTTGACTCCCCTAAAGTCATTATAATGACCTTTAGGTTTTAGAACTAAGGCACTAGCCAAAAGATTTGGAAATCACTTCCTTTTCAAGTTTCTATGTACTTTAAGAAAAATACCTTCACTTTTAAGAATCCAAACTTCCCTAAGGAAATGGATTATACTACTTACAATTTAAACATCAAAGTACACTCGCTTAAGTACATAGAACAAATTCTATTTTAGGCAATCCAAATACAAGCAAGGAATGGATCATTCAAGGAGTAGAACTTACTTTCTTTATTCTAAGGAATCATGCTAGAAGAGGAGATAGTTCACATACCTTTCTACTAATATCCACAAGCTAAGCCGAATATGCCGTACGTAGAAGTGTCAACCTATAATGGTCACAACAAGACTATCAACTTCTAGTCCCTACGTAGAATAATACTAAGTATTTAGTCTCTAATTCTACGGAAAATCGGGCAGCACTTCCTTTGTTTCGACTCACTTGCCACCTTTTTCAAGGCCGAATACAATAACCAACAAGCCACATTTAAGGCTCCAAACAACAACCAAACAAAAGGGGATTACACGCCTTACAATACGTGTAAAATTCCGCCCCACAATTCATACGAAATAGCTTAAAACTCCAAGCCATTCTCGGCCAACTACATACTAACAATTCAAAGTCTTTTCCAATCCTTTTCCAATTCAAGTTCTTAGGTCAACATGTTACTTAGTCATAAACAACTTCAACAACTAAAATTCCCTTCTTTATACAACATGTGACGACTTAACTAATAATCGACTTGAATTGAAATCTTAAAGCTAAACATGCTAGATTTCGGATTAGGGTTCCAATAGTCCAAATACTTATCAAACTTCATACTATAAAACTCATGCTTGCTAATAACCATAGCTACAATGATAAGTAAACCTTAATTGCTAAAACGACAAAAATAATACCTTTATAAGCCCTTAAAATTTCCAAGATCCAAAGTCGCGCCTTAGCAATTCTTAGCTCCTTTCCTTAAGTTCCAATACGCTCAAGCACTCCTTGAGGCCTATGAAGAACCCATCTTCAAGTTCCAACTTCAAAGTTGAAGAACTCCAATAGTTTCCGCCTGCGACTAACGTGAAAACTCCGTTTTTCCGAAATCTTTCTATTGAGATATCCTTACAATACCCTAAGGGACATTGGGTTAAAGTCTTGTGGCTAATGGATCAAAACTACAAATTTCTCATGTGGGAAATTGCACTTACCGAGGCGTGTTGAAGAACAACAATTGTTGGGATATTTTCTAAGTGTAAAATGAGCTTGTCTTGCACTAGCTATGTATATAAAACACATTGGAGGGCTTGGATTAATACACGTGGTCTGGATGAAAGACAATTAATGAAAAGCCAGTGGACAAGTTGACTAGTCAACAAAATCAAGCTAGCAAGACTAATCTTCCAAAGTGGTCAATGACCATTTTACCCTTGTACAAATTTCGACCAAGCCATGTGGGGGTGCCACGTGTCGCCCTCTCATTCGTCCATAAAATTCCGTAACCCTCGTGGGCCCCACAAAACGTAAAATTCCTCGGGTGGGCCCCACGTGACCAAATCCGCAAAAATAAGTTTCCATAATATTACTAAGTCCCATACTCTTCAAATAATGTATTTTGAGAATCCAATTCTCAACAACGAACATTTTTCCTTTCCGACGTTCGGAACATTTTCCGTTGGAAAAACAATTCTTCCTTTCGTACTAATTTCCAAGTCTTGGTTCCTTACGTACACTCTCTTATACATGTCCTGGACTTACGGGGTGTAACAACTATAATCACAAATTAAAAATTTAGAAAATTGATATACGTAGACGGAGATGAGGATGCTCAGATGGATGTGTGGTCATACCAGGAGAGATATGATTAGGAATGAAGTTATACGTGACAAGGTCAGAGTGACCTCCGTGGAGGACAAGACGAGGAAAGCGAGACTGAGATGGTTCGGACACGCGAAGAGGAAGTGTGAGGATGCTCATGTTAGGAGGTGTGAGAGATTGTAGATAGGAGGAGTTAGGAGAGGTAGAAGTAAGCCGAAGAAGATCTCGGGGAGGTGATTAGACAGGACATAGCACAACTTTAGCTGACTGAGGACATGACCGTAGATAGGAAGATTTGAAGGTCGAGAATTAGAATAGAAGGTTAGTGTGTAGTTGAGTTTTTGTCGCATTGTGTGGGAGAGGTAGTGGTCTAGGCTATTCACCTCATATTCTCATTTTTAGTAGTATTATTTAGACATCGCTTATATCCCTACTTTTTAGGTTTGTAATAATATGTGTTGCTTCATCTGTTGTAATTTGTATCTAGATAATTTAATGTCTTATTTTCCTTATAATTCTGCATCTTTTTGAGACGGGAATCTATCGTAAACAACCACTCTACCACAAAAAGGTAGAGGTAAGGTCTACGTAACACCCTCTACTCTCCAGACTCCACTTTGTGGTTTTACACTAGTATGTTGTTGTTGTTGTTATTGGTAAACGTCGATGCGGAGATGCTTCCAATGTGTCACGATCCAAATCGGAGGACCGCAACGGGCACTCGGATCCCACCCACCGAGTACCACTATTCGTGCATTCAACCCTTAGTCATAATTAAACACAAACTGTGCCAAAAGAAACCTATGTGAAATACTTATTCAGAAAACTATCTTATATATATACATATTCATATCAAGGCCGACAAGGCCATTCAAATCTACCACACCCACAGGACACTATCTACAAGCCTCTAAAAAGTATACGACATCAAAATATCATACCAAGACTAGACTGCCACTCTGGAACAAATAGAGTGCTTCAATGTCAGCTGAACCAGCAACCTACTAATGTGGATCGTCGCCTCTTTAATTGAACATGCTGGCATGAAACGCAGTGTCCCCCGGTAAAAGGGACGTCAGTACGACTGATGTACTGAGTATGTCAGACATAAACAATAACATAAAAGGAGTATAACAACAACTGAAACAGGAACAACCGACCAACAGTAAATACATGTTTTGCAATGCACATGCGATATAATATTGGCCACACAAGCATCTTCCTTTTCAGAAAAACCTCTGTGGGCATCATATCTTATAATGATTAATGAATGTATGCATGATGCACATGCGGTATACTACGGCCACACAGACTTCAATATTGTCATATCGTCTTGGCCACACAGACACGATATATGATCTCTTAGGGCTCTTTTGTGATAATTTGTACCAGCTACAGGTGGTGTGCGTATATAACACATTTTCTTCTTTTTTCATCCCCTACATATATATACAATATTTACCATATAGTAGTGTGCATAGCAAAAACGGTCCAGGGTAATATATGAATACAATGCAAATGAAAATGCATGAATAGTAACACCATATTCAGGGGTGGCATATTATTACCTTTGTACATTTGACAATACTATGAATATCATCGTCTTTTCCATATGCCTCAATAAGGACTTAAAAACAATTTAGACATGCTTTTAGCATATGAATCAATAACATGATTATTCTTAACTTCTAGGAGTAGAATAAATTATGAAGCAATATCACAATTATATTTAATTACATGAAACATGTCATAAGAAAGGAATAATTTGCCTTAGTTTTGCTAAACTAGTGAGAAAATATTATTGCTTAGACATATCTCGGTGCTTAATAGATTGTTAATGGACATTGATTTGAAAAATGAAACGAGAGTACACTAAGCAAAATGTCCATTCTGAAAATGAAAATAGCCAAGAATCGTGAGATTCATTAACTGTAAAAGGGATTTTACACATTACAAATTGACACTTGGCCATAAATGCATGTATACCACTATTCTTAGGCTGCCACCTAATTGAATACCTCACCACATGTATTCTCCTACACGTACGGATGCACGGTCACCTCCGTATAATTTATCAACCGCACACATAAATAATTTTGTGATTCCAATTCACTTAAATCTCCATGACTTATAAAAAAATTATATACTCAATGTCATAATTTCGTAATATGACATTAGTCCATCACCTCTTTTGAGGATATCCAACTATTATTATTAATCCACATAGTCACACTTGTTACGTCTAAAATTATTTCGGGATGTTTGTTGAGTCTATTTTATATACACTTTTGAGTCATTTTTAGTTAATATTTTTCCTGTTTTCTTTGTGTTTTGTATAGTGGTAGGGTTGTTTTTCTTTTGTTTTGAGTCACAACGATCCTAAAATGGACGAGAGGAGAAAACACATGAAAAAGGGTTGAAATTTGAGCAAAAGAGCAAAATTGAAGCCTGAGAGACCATTCAGCCAATTCGGGGCCGCGGTGCCTTGAAGCTGAACCACGACGCCTGAAGTCCAGTAGCCCGAAATAGTTCTACCGAAGCAATGCCACCCTATCTGAGCCGCTGCGCCACATCACTGTGCACAGCGCCGCGGCGCCACCCTATCTGAGCCGCGACGCCACATCATCGTGCACAGCGCCGCGGTGCCACCCTAGCTGAGCCGCGACGCCAACTCACCTAAAAGCCAAAACAATTCCAAAGCAGCGCCGCAACACCAGACATCTAGAGCCACGGCGGCGACGCGGAATTTTAAGAAAAATGGATCGAATTTCACTCAGAAACCCTATGACACAGAAAGGGTTTTGGGACAATTATAAATAAAAAGTCTTGGCTCATTATTGAGGGACCTGTAATCACATGTTGAGAGCAGATTTGGAGCTCAAGGATTCTTGCAATTTCAGTTCTTCTTTGTTCTTCAGTATTAGCGTATGTATGAGATTTTTAGTTTGTATTTCTTTTATTATGAACTAATTACTTTGTTAGGGTTTTAAGCCGAATTCTCTTGAACCCTCATTATGATATTAATGCTATAGTTTGATTTATTATTCTATGTTATTGAGATCTATTCAACTTGTGATGATTGTATGATAATTAATTGATCACTAATTCTCATTGTCGCGCCCGTTTTTGATCTCGGGGTCTGAACGGTATCCGCAACGTTGCTCTTTGGCGTGGTTCCCTGGATGGAGCAATAGTGCTTATTTCGAGGAGTCGCCACCTAATTAGTTAAGTGAATTAGGATACTTGATTTATTGCAATAAAAATACTGCAATTAATCTCCATTTAATGGTATGCAAAATTAATGAGAGTCTGGATCAGGGTTCTTTATTATCCTAAAGGGAAGAGGTTAGGCATCCTTTAAGATCCGCTAACTTGCGGTTATTCGTTCAAACCTAGGTTAATTATTTATTGCCCTTTTTATTCTACGTATTCTAAGCATTTTTCATAATTTATAATTAAAATAAAATGCAATACAAAATAATAAAACTAAAATTAAATGCGACATAAAATAAAACTCCGGGACATCTTTTAGCCATTTTAGGCCTTCTGCACAAGATGATCTCCGGGTACCTGCATAAACACTTAGTAAAAGTGTTAGTAATAGAATGAATAATTTTAAAGCAATGACAGGAATTAATAAGTAAAGCCAAAAAAATAAACCCGTCTTTTGCACAGAGGAGGCCTTGGAAATCAGACGGAGATTCCTTCATCGGTCAATATTGTTAAAAGCAATAAAATAAATAAAACCTTCAAATCCGCGCCAAAACAGTAATAGTTTTAAACACGGAGGGCTCAGATATATATAAAAATAAAGTGGGACATCCTAAACAAGTGCGGCTGCGAGAATTCGCCCTGCCAGCGCATGTTGGTTATCCTGTGTAAGTAGAAGAAATCATCAACGTCCTGAAAGCTTCATTTATTTTATTTTCCGTCTTTGCAACTGTGGAGGCCTCAAAAATCGACGAATAACTTTTTCATTGGCCAAACAAGTGTACCATCTTGTTAAATCAGTTAACTAGCAAGAAATGTCAAAAATCAGCAGCGTAAGGGCAAAAATCAGTGTGACAAAATACCCCAAAATAGTAGCAACAGACAGTGAGTGAAAATGGTCTGTGAAACCAGTGGAAACAAAAGCAGCCAGCTCAACGGAATCCGATGACCCGACCCCGAATCAGAAAACCAATCTATTAATCAACACAGTCAAACAGATCCCAAAAGAATAGAACCGACAGGTCACCGGAGTTTTTTAGAACTCCGGCGGAACGCCATAGCCGCAAAAATCAGTCCAGAAGAGGCCAACGCCGACAGATAACCAACAAAATAAAACCAACAACAGTCGCCGGAAGTTTTAGAACTCCGGCAAGATATAAAAATGTGAAAAAGCAGTCCATACCGAAACTATCAAATAGATATCAAAACAAAGTAAAAACCAAAGTCGCCAGAATCTTAAAACTTCAGCCACACCAGAATCAGTCTGTCAACAAACACTAGACACATATACTGAAAAATGAAGTCGAACTGAGGTCGCCGGAGCTCCAAACTCCAGTGATATTTCAAACAAAGATGACGGCGGCGTCACTTCCACGGCGAGATAGCCGGAGCGACGCCGCCAAGGTGATTTGCAGGTTGCGACGGTAAGCAGCGGTGAATGATGGTTCAGTGGTCGACGGGGTAAGGGTTCGATGGTTCGCCGGTGATGGCGGAGTTCGACGGGTTTGGGGCGACGGGAGAGGGGAGAGGAGTGAGAGTTACCGTTCGTGCGATGGTGGTTATTTGGTGGTGATGGGAAAGGTCGCCAAAGTTGTGGGTGTGTGTGTGTGTAGGTAGACGGGGAGAGGGTGAGGGGTCTGCTAATGTTGGGTTGGTGCGGCTGTCCTCTGAAAATAAAAAGGGGTGTGGGAGTTCGCCGGAGTTTTTTTTAGAACTTCGGCGAAGGGCGGCGAAGGGCGGCGAAGGGAGAGAGGGTGAGGGAGAGAAAGGGGAGTGGGCTGGATGAAGTCTTTTTGTTTGGGGGGGGGGATGTTTTGTTTTATAGGGGTAGGATTAGGGTTTGGTATTTGGGGGGGAAAATGAAAAGTGTGGTATTATTTTGGGGGGGAAATGAAAAGTGGATTTTGATTTTAGGGGGAAAAATAAAAGAGAGTGTTTGGATGAAATTTAAAAAAATGGTGTTGGATTGGACTGATTCAAATTGTGTCTTGGACTGTACTGGTTTGACAAAAATGCAAAATGGATTAGTTGTTTAAAAGAAAAATTATTTAAAGGTACAAAATTATTAAAATGCAAATGCTGACGCAATAATAATAATAAAAACAATATTTAAGAAATGTTTAATGCCTAATTAAAAGTAAAAACGGGATGTCAATTAATTATTTAAAGAGATGCAAACATAATAATAACAGAAACATAATATTAACAAAGACATAATACTTAATTTAAAATAAAAAGATGCAATGCCATTTTGTGAAGAAATAAACATAGAATATTATGTAAAAAATGCAAAAAAATGATGATTAAAATGTGATGTGCTAAAATGCTTAAAATTGCAATAAATATACGAAAAACGGGTCAAAATTGACTGTCAACAGCATGTCCCTCTTTGTACGGAGATGATGGAAGAGTCTTCGGACAAAGATGTTGACTTGTAGCCAATTTTGTCCTGTTTTAAAAACTAGAACTCAAAAGTGGGGATGATGCAGATCCAAAATTGTCCCAGTGTCAAATCATGATGACACTGGGTCGTTGTGATGCGAAAATAAAGCAAAGCTGACGCAGATTTAAAATGTCTCAGTGTCGAATTATGAGGACACTGGGTTGCTGCGATGTTAAAAAATTAAAGCAGGCAGACGCCGATTCAAAATTGTCCTAGTGTCGAATCATGATGACACTGTGTTGCTGTGATGCTGTAAAATTAAAGACAATGCCGATGCAGATTCAAAGTTTGTCCCAGTGTTGAATCATGATTGACACTGGGTTGCAGGTGATGTGGTGCTGTAACAGACAGGGTGTTTGTAGATGTTGATGGCGTCATTGCATGGATGCAGTGCAGATGTTAGCCGTTGCATAGGCTTACATGAAATGACGTCGTTGCATAGACGTGATGCAGATGCTCGTCGTTGCATGGACGAAACATAGATTAAGTTGTTGCATAGGCTTTAATGAAATGACGTCGTTGCATAGACGCGATGCAGATGTTCGTCATTTCATAGACGAAACAAAAATGAAGTCGTTGCATAGACTTAAATGAAATGCGTCGTTGCATAGACGCGATGCAGATGTTCGTCGTTGCATAGACGAAACATAGATGAAGTCGTTGCATAGACTTTGATGAAATGACGTCGTTGCATAGACGTGATGCAGATGTTCATCGTTGTATAGACGAAATATAGATGAAGCCGTTGCATAGGCTTACATGAAATGACGTCGTTGCATAGACGCGATGCAGATGTTCGTCGTTGCATAGACGAAACATAGATGAAGCCGTTGCATAGGCTTTGATGAAATGACGTCGTTGCATAGACGTGATGCAGATGTTCGTCGTTGCATAGACGAAACATAGATGAAGTCGTTGCATAGGCTCACATGAAATTGCGTCGTTGCATAGACGCGATGCAGATGCTCGTCGTTGCATAGACGAAACATAGATGAAGCCGTTGCATAGGCTTTGATGAAATGACGTCGTTGCATAGACGTGATGCAGATGTTCGTCGTTGCATAGATAAAACATAGATGAAGTCGTTGCATAGGCTCACATAAAATGACGTCGTTGCATAGACGCGATGCAGATGCTCGTCGTTGCATAGACGAAACATAGATGAAGTCGTTGCATAGGCTTTGATGAAATGACGTCGTTGCATAGACGTGATGTAGATGTTCGTCGTTGCATAGACGAAACATAGATGAAGTCGTTGCATAGGCTCACATGAAATGGCGTCGTTGCATAGACGCGATGCAGATGCTCGTCGTTGCATAGACGAAACATAGATGAAGTCGTTGCATAGGCTTTGATGAGATGACGTCGTTGCATAGACGCGATGCAAATGCTAGTCGTTGCATAGACGAAACATAGATGAAACCGTTGCATAGGCTTATATGAAATGACGTCGTTGCATAGACGCGATGCAGATGTTCATCGTGCATAGACGAAACATAGATGAAGTCGTTGCATAGGCTTTGATAAAATGACGTCGTTGCATATACGCGATGCAAATGCTCGTCGTTGCATAGACGAAACATAGATGAAGTCGTTGCATAGGCTTTTATGAAATGACGTCGTTGCATAGACGCGATGCAGATGTTCATCGTTGCATAGACGAAACATAGATGAAGCCGTTGCATAGACTTAAATAAAATGACGTTATTTTATGGACGCACCTGCTTTGTGACTCGTCTGGATTGAGATAACGTCATTGCATAGACGT
The DNA here is from genome assembly GCA_029844215.1 of Przewalskia tangutica. NCBI lineage: Eukaryota > Viridiplantae > Streptophyta > Magnoliopsida > Solanales > Solanaceae > Przewalskia > Przewalskia tangutica. Next base: position 20,012,250 of record CM056719.1, read on the forward strand.
TGTGCGTTTGTAACCCGCATGGGCTTATTGTTGTGCTCCTGCCTTTGCTGATATGAAGATCATGCACTCAAAGAAAACTTGTGAGTTTTAGGAAATGAGTGGTTGATTATCGTCGACTTTGTAGTTTTGGCTCTTGACGCTTGCATTCTTGGTTTGGTTTAAACTGAAGACCTAGTTGGCCTGCTTTTTTTTTGTCTATTGTCATTTTCTTGCAGTGAATCCTTAAAATGTCCCAATTTCTGGTAAATGAAGATGTTGAACTGGGTAAGGTTGAATCTTGACGCTATCAAGGCGATTAGGTAAGCAAATTTTTTTTTTATCATGAATAAAAAGCTAATGCGAGAATATGGACAATGTACAATTGTGTAGATGAGAATGCAACCCTCAAAAATATGTCTCAGTCATGTGTAGGTAGTAATGAATGCAAAATATATGAGGATGTTAAACTCTCCAATGGACAAAATTGAAAGTCTACGATAATTTCCTACACCAAGTGTTACTTAGGATTTCGCCTCAACAAACATTCAGGTCAAGTTCTAGATCACAATGCAAGCAATTGAACTTATTCAAACAACTCACCACACAATGCATATGAAACGATGAGGTTGGTTTCGTCCTTATCTTGGAAACACGCAAGACAATGTCATTTACGGGTGTGAATAAGAGGTACCAAAAGTATTTATGGTTTACCACAAAGTTGTCACGACCCGACCTCGGGCCCGCGACTGGTGCCTTACCCCGGGCACCCTAGTGATACAACATTAGAGAAAATCAGCGGAAATAAAAACTTAGACATGAAACAAGATATAAAATAAGAAACGGGCTAACCAAAACGGTCACCTTTCTGCATATATATCAAAATCTAAACAATTACATCCTTTATAAACCGTGCCCACAACAGTACTACAGACCTCTAAGAATATAACAACTATGACGGGACAGGGCCCCGCCATACCCCCGAATGTACAAGTACCTATAATGACAGGGGACTATACCAAAAGATAAGCCTCCGGAGAAACGAAGCTTCCCAATACGCAGAACCGTGATCCTATGAGCGAGGATCAACAACCGGTGTACTTCTACCTGCGGCATGAACGCAGCCCCCCGAAGGAGGTCAGTACAACAGGTACCAAGTATATGAAACTGAAAGTACTGTAATGAAATCATGGAAACCTATAAAAACAGGAGACATGCATGATAACCAAAATACAGTATACAGAGCCCTTTAGAAACAATAAACACCAAAGAGAATCAAGTCTTTTACCCCTTCTTTTCAAAACTGAAACTCAACCGTGCCCTATTTTCTTTTAACAAGAGTCGTAAGATGTGTAACATGTCCCGGCCCCCTTTCTGGGACTCGGTGTAAAGTCATAAAGTGTACATGTCCCGGACCACCCCTGGGACTCGGTGTAAAGTCATATAAATCGTATAACACGTATAACATATCCCGGCCCATTCTGGGACTCGGTGTGAAATCGTATGTTGTACATGTCCCGGCCCATCCCTGGGAATCGGTGTGAAATTGTATGGTATACATGTCCCGGCCCATCCCTGAGACTCGGTGTGAAATCGTATGGTATACATGTCCTGGCCCATTGATGCGCGATTTATGCACACACTTACGCAAGTGCACGTGTCGTGTCAAGTAATATAGTCTTAGAAGACCGAGTTATCGTCCTCAGGGATTAGTGCTCAAGTACCAAATTCTATTCCTTGTTATCTATTTGGTGACCGATAATTGAGTTGTTGTTTATGACTCTAAATATGAAAACTAATTAAACTACGTTGTTTTACTTCAGTAATGTGGAAATAGGGCTTCCAAATCTCCTCAACTATCCGCTTAAGTTACTTATTAATGCAATTAATTATGGTCCTTCTTCTATTTGGAGATAGCAGGTTAACTAAGTCATTTTATACTCCTGTTAAGGTTATATAAACACTCAACCCCAGTATAGCACTTTTCTACCTTTCGGTGATAAAATTGACTATAGAGGAGGATTAAGACCAAAAACCTTATTAATACTACACAAGTATCGGGGTACTTTCGTCCACGATTTAACCTATGTTTATCCAACTACAACATATTCACAACCTCCCCTTTCGGATTTCGGTTAGAAATCATAAGAATTATGATAATTAGTGATCAAGTAATTACCAAACAATCAAAACAAATATTGAATAAATCTCAACAACAAGAAGAAGAACAAAAAACATGCATTAATTCATAAAGATAAGTTTCAAGTGAATTGACATGGAAAGCCCTAAGTAGATTTAGTTCCTAGCCATAGACATGACAAGAACTAAATCAATATCCAACATAAACTGTAAAGAAAGTAAAACAAGAACAAGAAATTACTAAGAAAAAGTCTTCAATCTTGATCTTCCAAAAGTTGCGTGATTTGGCAAGAAGAGGAACCCCTGCATCTGACCTAAAGTCCTCTTTTTATAGCCTCCAAAACGTGATGCAGGTTTTCCTTCAGGCCTGACCCATTGTCCATTCGAAATTCTGATTTTTCCCGCCTCGGCGCCGCGGCCCTGCAACTGGCGCCGCGGCGCCGGAACTCCTGAGGCCCTCTGAAGATTAGGCGCTGTGGCGCCCTGGCCCTGCTGGCTGGAGGCGCCGCGACGCTGGCCTGTTTTGTGTTCGGTTTGCCACTTTCTCGCTTTTCGAGCTCTGGAACCTCCGTTTCTGCCCTCTTTTTGCTCCTTTTCCGCCAATGAGCCACTTTAAACCAATATGACTCAAAAGAAAGAAAATCTATCCTAAGACGACACGTATTTGTACAAAAATGGACAAAAGACTAACTAAAAATGACTAAAAAGGTGTATATAAAATACACCGATCACCCATCTCTGGGACTCGGTGTGAAATCGTATGGTATACATGTCCCGGCCCATCCCTGGGACTCGGTGTGAAATCAACCATAATATTTTAAACCATCCTTTTAAACAATTCAAGACAATACCATGCCTTCCCTTTTTAAACATAACACTTCTCCTTTTTACAGTCAAGTAACAATATACTTTTCAAAATAGTTTAAGTTTCATAGCTTCAAATACTCAAGTCTCTTATCTTTCAAGATCAAGTCTCTTACTTTGGAAATTAAGAAATCAATACTTGTTTATAACGATCTTATTAAAGCAGCCACGATCTAGAAAATGTAATACAATTTTGTCTTATCTTAGCTTCTATGCAGATTGAGGATTCTACTCATTTTAATTTAATTGTTCGTCGATACATTTTCTTTTATTAACGCTGCAATGACTTGTTCGATACTTATTCCCATTCGTACAGTAAATTAGCAATCTCGACTCCACATACTTCCTAACGACTCTTACCAACATCCTCATAAGACTTGGTAAGAACTTAGGATAACTTTCACATAGAGTAAAACAACATACATACCTCTTAACTTCTAAGAGTAGAAAGAATCATGAAATAACACCATATGTATATTTCATACATAAAATCATGCCCAAAAGGAGGAAGAGGTTCACATACCTCGCGACGATTATCGACAAGTAGCAAAATACTCCAAGTACTATAACCTTTCTAGCCTTTTCCACCTTTCAAGTAGAATACGCTACTCGTAGTACTTCACCCTCGATAAGCCCAAAATTATCCAAGATTAATAAGTCGATCCTGGGCAACGTTTAGCTCCTATTTTCCTTACACTCCAATCCACTCCAAGAAACCCTTAGAAGTTTCTAACCAACTTCTCTTAATACTTCATCCAAAATATGAAGATTTCCCTAGGGTTTCATTTTGCGACTAAAGGAATAAAGTAGTATTTTCGGGCTCTTAGTGTTGGGATAACTTTAGAATACTACTAGGGACACTAGGCTAAGGTATTTGGGATTATACAACAACAATTGAAGTATTTTTTCTATATAAAGTGTGGGGGGGTGCCGAGAATACAACAAAGGGAGGGAGTATTTGTGACTTGGAAGTCTCTAATTGATGAAGAAGTCTTGCAAGCTTAAGGGGGTATTTATAGGACATTCAATGGCTAGGATGAGAGCAAGTGTGTGATGTAGATTGGGGACATGTGTGTGTGGGCCCCACAAACCACATGTCCCACACAAACTTGAGACATGTGGCTTGCCACATGTCTCCGAAAATCGGCCACAAGCCACATGGCATGTCCATTTCGGCCACAATGGCCACATGTGGGTGACACATGTCGCCTTCCTACTCGTCCAAAATATTTCATCCCCCGAAAATATCCATAATGTCAAAAATCTCAAAAATAATGTGGGCCCCACAAAACCGTAAATGTTTCCCGTGGCCCCACGTGACCAATTTCGGAAAATAAAATCCATAATTCTATTATATTCCCAGAAGTCCGAATACCAAATCTGGGAATCCAATTCCATTAACGAACTTTTTCCTTCACAAAATCCGGAAAATATTCCGTCGGAAAATCAAATCTTTCTTCATTTCCAATCTTAATGTCGTATTCTCGTACGTACGTCCTCACATACATACCCTGGAACTACGGGGTGTAACAAAAGTCAACCCATACTGTTTTTTCTTTTTTTTATGCTCACTTGTAACTGTGTTGGTATCAACAAAGTCAAACAATAATACTTAAAAAATGTTTTTGTATTTTTGAATAACATTTTTTTTTTGTATTTATGAACTTTTTTTTTTTTTGAATAAAGGGTACCGAACCCGAATAGGGCTGCCTACGTATCCCGCCGAGGGAATCAGGTGCGCGTAGTTCATTCAAATATGTTATAAAATGTATGCTTGAAAAGAATTTATCAAAGAAATGATAGCAATATAAAGTTGTGCAAAACAAATAATTGTCCACTGTGGACGAATGCAAAGTAAAATGAATGTAACGGAAAATGAATGCCCGAAAATATGATGAATGAGATGCATGAGTGAGAAAAATATGCTTCTTTATTATCATTATTTTTATTTTTTTATTTTTGTGATTTTTATTTTTGTGGTGTCGAACCCAAAATGAGTTGCCTACGTATCACACCGTGTGGTGAGAATCAGACACGCGTAGTTCGGAATGATTATGGTAAAATGCATGATATGAAAGAACTATGTAATCAACGCTAAACATATTAATTGAATTTGCAAATATGTATAAATATACAAAATATAGAAGCACTGAGAGCGATGTCTCGTTGAATCTGGTATAAATTGACTTCTATTAGTCAACATAACTCCCGCTCATTCTTGTGATGATTTTTTTTTCTTTTTCCGACCGCCCTCGGCTGTTTGCGAGGACGACCTTCCTGCAAAAAAATGAGAAATTGGTGAGTAGGAAAATGACAAAATAATAAAAATGCAGAGGTGTGACAATATAGTCAAAGACTCCCCTGATTGGTTCGACCGGACTGGTGGTTGATGCTTCACAAAGTTCAAGTCGCGTTATTCAAGAGTGATTTACGCAGTAGAAGTCCTGATTGCAATGTGACAGAAAAAAGTGCAAAAATGCAAATGCTCGAGCCCGGAATCACAAAAGGGTAATTATTGCATTAAATAATTTGTACATAATTGCTAGCGGCAACAATAGTAAACAAAAGCATGCAAATCAAGCGTGCGTCCTAATATGCATGAGACCTCTCTTATGCCAGATGTTGGCCTAAACGCCAGATATGCGAAATTATGATAAATAAGTCCAAGCCGTTAAACTGCAATGTTTTGTTGAAAATGGCGACCAAATGACGGTGCAATTTTCCCAATTTCGGCGTGTCCTGACCAGGCTTGGATACGTCTATCATTATCACGCTACACATATATGCTTATTGGTCGACGGGTTGTGAAACCCAACGACAATTTGGTGGATTTGCTAATCGTGGAGACGATACCAAGGACCGACCCACCAAGAGTGTATGCATGCATGACTTAAAATAAAGAGGGCGGTATAGCTCTATCTTAAATTTTCTAAAATTTGGCTTACTAGACACAATTATTCCCGAGCGGACTACTCGAGTGAGAAGGCTACGCGGCCACCGGTTGGACCGGATTCTCCGCGTAAAATGCTGATTCTCCTAAATTTGGGTATTTTAAAGAAATTTGCGGGTGTGCAAAGCACACCTCGCGTGTAGTGTGTGATAGTGTCAATTTTCCAGAATGGAGGAAATATGAGCGTAATGACAATTTAAGGTAAACAGTAAAAGAATGTAGCAATTAAATTAGTTAATTACAAAATAACAGCAAATAATATAAAACATTTACAACAAATATAAAAGCAAAATAAGGCGCAATATTTAATTAACCTGAGTTTGCTATGATCAAGAACCTGATATCCCCAGTGGAGTCGCCATGCTGTCGCGTCCGTTTTTGACCTCGGGGTCTGAACGGTATCCGCAACGTTGCTCTTTGGCGTGATTCCCTGGATGGAGCAATAGTGCTTATTTCGAGGAGTCGCCACCTAATTAGTTAAGTGAATTAGGACACTTGATTTATTGCAATAAAAATACTGCAATTAATCTTCATTTAATGGTCTGCAAAATTAATGCGATTCTGGATCAGGATTCTTTATTATCCTAAAGGGAAGGGGTTAGGCATCCTTTAAGATCCGCTAACTTGCGGTTATTCGTTCAAACCTAGGTTAATTATTTATCGTCCTTTTTATTCTACGTATTCTAAGCATTTTTCATAATTTATAATTAAAATAAAATGCAATACAAAATAATAAAACTAAAATTAAATGCGACATAAATAAAACTTCGGGACATCTTTTAGCCATTTTTAGGCCTTCTGCACAAGATGATCTCCGGGTACCTGCATAAACACTTAGTAAACGTGTTAGTAATAGAATGAATAATTTTAAAGCAATGACAGGAATTAATAAGTAAAGCCAAAAAATAAATCCGTCTTTTGCACAGAGGAGGCCTTGGAAATCAGACGGAGATTCCTTCATCGGCCAATATTGTTAAAAGCAATAAAATAAATAAAACCTTCAAATCCGCGCCAAAACAGTAATAGTTTTAAACACGGAGGGCTCAGATATATATAAAAATAAAGTGGGACATCCTAAACAAGTGCGACTGCGAGAATTCGCCCTGCCAGCGCATGTTGGTTATCCTGTGTAAGTAGAAGAAATCTTCAACGCCCTGAAAGCTTCATTTATTTTATTTACCGTCTTTGCAACTGTGGATGCCTCAAAAATCGACGGATAACTTTTTCATTGGCCAAACAAGTGTAGCATCTTGTTAAATCAGTTAACCAGCAAGAAATGTCAAAAATCAGTAGCGTGAGGGCAAAAATCATTGTGACAAAATACCCAAAAATAGTAGCAACAGACAATGAGTGAAAATGGTCTGTGAAACCAGTGGAAACAAAAGCAGCCAGCTCAACGGAATCCGATGACCCGACCCCGAATCATAAAACCAATCTATTAATCAACACAGTCAAACAGATCCCAAAAGAATTGAACTGACAGGTCACCAGATTTTTTTAGAACTCCGGCGGAACGCCATAGCCGCAAAAATCAGTCCAGAAGAGGCCAACGCCGACAGATAACCAACAAAATAAAACCAACAACAGTCGCCGGAAGTTTTAGAACTCCGACAAGATATAAAAAATGTGAAAAAACAGTCCATACCGAAACTATCAAATAGATATCAAAACAAAGTAAAAACCAAAGTCGCCAGAATCTTAAAACTTCAGCCACACTATAATCAGTCTGTCAACAAACACTAGACACATATACTGAAAAATGAAGTCGAACTGAGGTCGCCGGAGCTCCAAACTCCAGTGATATTTCAAACAAAGATGGCGGCGGCGTCACTTCCACGACGAGATAGCCGGAGCGACGCCGCCAAGGTGATTTGCAGGTTGCGACGGTAATCAGCGGTGAATGATGGTTCAGTGTTCGACGGGGTAAGGGTTCGATGGTTCGCCGGTGATGGCGGAGTTCGACGGGTTTGGGGCGACGGGAGAGGCGAGAGGAGTGAGGGGAGTGCTGGTTCAGGCAGTAGTGGTTCGCTGGTGGTGATGGGAAAGGTCGCCGGAGTTGTGGGTTTGTGTGTGGAGGTAAACGGGGAGAGGGTGAGGGGTCTGCTGATGTTGGGTTGGTGCGGCTGTCCTCTGAAAATAAAAAAGGGTGTGGGAGTTCGCCGGAGTTTTTTTTAGAACTCCGTGAAGAGGCGGCGAGAGAGAGGTGAGGAGACAAAGAGTGGTGAAGTCTTTTTGTTTGGGGGGGGGGGAATGTTTTGTTTTATAGGGGTAGGATTAGGGTGTAGTATTTGGAAGGGGGGGGGGGAAATAAAAAGTGTGGTATTGTTTTGGGGGGGAAATGAAAAGTGGATTTTGATTTTATGGGGGAAAATAAAAGAGAGTGTTTGGATGAAATTTAAAAAAATGGTGTTGGATTGGACTGATTCAAATTGTGTCTTGGACTGGACTGGTTTGACAAAAATGCAAAATGGATTAGTTGTTTAAATGAAAAATTATTTAAAGGTACAAAATTATCAAAATGCAAATGCCAACGCAGTAATAATAATAAAAACAATATTTAAGAAATGTTTAATGTCTAATTAAAAGTAAAAACGGGATGCCAATTAATTATTTAAAGAGATGCAAACATAATAATAACATAAACATAATATTAACAAAGACATAATGCTTAATTTAAAATAAAAAGATGCAATGTCATTTTGTGAAGAAATAAACATAGAATATTATGTAAAAAATGCAAAAAAATGATGATTAAAATGCGATGTGCTAAAATACTTAAAATTGCAATAAATATACGAAAAACCGATCAAAATTGACTGTCAACACTCATAACTTATATGATTTCAAATCGAGATATGAAAAGGGAGATTTAAATATGCTATAGTTGTTTAGACTAGTCGCCGATGGCTCGGCCAGCCAGAGTCGGGTTTAGCGGGATCGGGCGGGGTCGCGGAGAAGAGGCGAGGGCAGTGAGGCGGGCTGGCGGGGTCGGGTCGGGCGGGACCATAACGTGTCCGTTCGGTCGGTCGATCCCGTTAGTAGAAGTCGGGGCGGGTCGGTCGAACGGGGCCAGTCGGAGGGTTTTTTTAAATTTTTTTCACTAAATTAAAAATACTAAATTACTAACAAAGTAACATTAACATATACTTGTCATATTGTCATATACATATACTATAATATTATAGACTTATAGTATTATAATTATAGTATTATACTCATATATATAATATATTTATAAAGTATAAACTATAAAGTATAAACTAAATAATTAAACAAAGACAAGAAGAGTGTAAAAAAAACATCCCAAGGCTGTTTTTGTGCCTCTTATATTATTAATTATTTCATTGAAATATACAAGATTCAAAATTACAACATTGTAGTGTATTGTTGTTGAAAAAATTTGCAAAAGACATAGAAAAATTAAAAAATTGCAATGAAATAAATTACCAACATTGTTGTTTCTTTATAATTTCTTGTGGTTCTTCGGTTGGAATTGGTATATCTTGGTCAAATTGTTCCACGTCGCTACTCATGCCTTCAGATAAAATGTCGTTGTAGTTGTCGTCTTCTTCTTCGTTAATCTCTGGTTGTGCGCCTCGCGCTCGCTCGTATCCAATCTCTGAATAGTACCGCCATCTCCAAGCTGTCTCCGGCTAATGAGTGTCTGTGCTCTCTTATTTGAAATCTGCCTGCAGAAAAAGCGCTTTCAGAAGCAATTGATGACACTTGAATGTTCAAAATATCTCGGGCCATCATTGAAAGTGTCGGAAATGTCTTCTCATTCTGCATCCAATATTTCAGCAAGCCTTCTTTTCCTTCTTCATTGATAACTGCTTGGTAAGGTAAATTACCCTGCAAAACAAAAACATCGAACTCGCTAATTTGGTTAGCACTGTTACCACCGCACATTCTATTTCTGAGGCTTTCAATAGAACTAATAGTACTAGCCCGTAAAAGATGCCTTTTTAAGTGTGTTGAAGAAGAAGATGGTACAAAAGTCGGTTGGTTACTAGCACTTTCTTCTTTGGTAATCTTTGATATACTTTTTGCATTCATCTTCTACGCTATTCAACACTTCTTCTAGCGTTAGTTCAATAGGTGGCTCAACATTTAAATTTTTGGGAGTTGGAGGTGGTAGTACGTCCATACAGTTATAAATATTTTCAATAAGACTTTTACAACCCTCTACTTTAATAGTCGGGTTTAATACAACACCAATAATATAAATAGGGGGAATAAGAATAAAATATTTCTTTAATTTCATAAACATTTTTTTAATAGCTGCCTTATAAGCAGGTTTTTCCATATATTCTTTAAGAAGTAAAAATATTATAGCTATATAAAACAACATAGTTGAAATAGTAGGATAATATAAAGTAGAAAATTCTTTTGTTGCTCGTTGAAAATTTTCTAGAAATACAATAAGTTCTCTAATTTTGCCCCAATCATTATCCATAATCATATCATTTGGATTTTGATTATGGGCGTTAAAAAATAAAGTAATAGGTTTTCTATAGTCATAAACAACAACTAGTTGGTCATATAAAGAATTCCACCTAGTTGGTACTTCTTCGGGAATTTTTCTGTAAGATAGTCCACAATCGTGACAAGTTTTTTTATATTCTTTTCTCTGTTGAATTCTATTATTTTTAAAAATAAAGTGTATAGCAAATTGTATTTTTTCAAGAATATCTTGAAAAAGTGAAAGACCATCCTTTACAACTAAGTTATAAATATGGCACGCACATTTGATATGAAAATGTTTTGGAAAAGACGGAGTTAAAACATCTCTTAAAATACTAATAGCAAAATTGTTAGAAGATGCATTATCTAATGTAATACTCATAACTTTATCAGTTATTCCGTAATAATCGCAGACTGAATAAATATTTTCTGACATAAACTCACCAGTGTGCCTACTATCTATATATCTATATGCTAAAATACATTTTTGCATAGACCATTTATAATCTATCCAATGACAGGTTACCGTTAAATAATCATGGCCGTTAGTACTACGACCTATATCAGAAGTTAGAGCGACTTTGCAATTTAAATGATATTGTCACGACCCGACCCCGGATCCGTGACCGGTGCCTTGACCCGGGCACCCTTGTGACACAACATCAGAGAAAACCAGCGGAATATAAACTCAAATAAAACAACCATAATGGTATAAATAGTCTAGCCCAAAATGGCTACCCCAAAAGTACATAAAACCGAACAGTTATATCCTTAAACAAACCAAGTTATGACAAGACTACAGGCCTCTAAGAATGAGTAATACTATGACGGGACAGGGCCCCGTCATGCCCCTGAATGTACAAAATATCAACAACGCCAGGGAGAACCATACCAAAAGTCGAGCTTCCGAAGAAATGGAGCTCCTGACACCTGAGTAAAAGATCCTAGGAATGAGGATCTACCACCTGTTTTCCCTTACCTGCGGCATGAACGCACCCAGGCGGGGTCGACACAACGTACCAAGTATGTAAAACTGGAAAATACTGTAGTAATATCATAAGTCAAAGATAAGCTGAAGTCATAGATAAAGTCCAATTTCCTTACACTGTGCCTTACTAACAACGAGAGTAACAAGTATAAAAACTTATAGCATAAAAATAGGAGGCTCACGATCAAAACAGGGTACCTCGCCCGTAGTATCGTTAGCGATCCTACTCACGGGACTATTTCACCGCGTGGGTCCTGTGGACCGCGTGAGGTCATCCGCCTCGTCGTGAGACTATTTCACCCGCGTGGGACTATTTCACCGCGTGGATCCCGTGGATCCGCATGAGTACCATCGCCGCGTACTCGCGTGGGACTATTTCACGCGTGGATCCTGTGGTCCGGATCCGCATGAGTGCAAGCGCCGCACTCGCATCATGGGTAGCAAATCCATGACATAGATAATAACCCGGGGTTTACCCCGTAATAATACAAATATATAACATAGCTCATCCGGCTATCATACATAACATAAGCACTACCGGCCTATCATATCATACATAAGCACTACCGGCCTATCATATCACAACATAAGCACTACCGGCCTATCATATCATACATAAGCACTACCGGCTTATCATAACATAAGCAAGTTAAGAAATCCCCTAACTTCTTATTAACATTATTAATATATCCTCTCATTTTAGTATCCTAAGGCACTAACATGTCTTTTAATAGAAAATCCGGGAATTCAACCCAAGTACCGTATTTACAGCTTTTTAAGAAAAACTCTTTTTATACAAAGATTCCAAGATACTAATCACCATAGTATCAAGTTACGATTTCTTTTCAAGACAAGTCACATTTCCTTTTTAGAAATATAATAGGCTTCTAAATCAAGTGACTTCATTTCCTTTAAAACCTTAGGCAACCAATGCCTAAAAATCAATTCACCTTTCTTAGTTTCAAATCCTTTACCCGTACTTGTTTTAATTAGAGTAAACCTTTCCTTGTGAACCTTTCAAGAAAACTAATATAACCAACTTCCCATAAAGCCATTATATTAGCGTTATTCCTTTGTCAAATACATTTTCCCTAAATCCAAAGGACTTATACTTTTGAAATGAAACAAGCATCATATACTTTAAAACAAGTGTAGATTATCAAATCTTGTACGTATACCGTACTACATAGATACAACTATTCATGCTCAAGAGATAGGAAAGCTCTACATACCTCTTCGGTCCAACCACTTGTTAATTCCAACTATATCGCGTGTCGTCAACCTATAATGACCATAATACGTTTATTAACTCCTAATTTCAATGTAGAAATTCCAAATTCAAGTTACCAATTCCTAAGGAAAAATGGGCAGCATTTCCTTTGTTTCTACTCACTTTGCCACCTTTTTCAAAGGCCGATTTTCAACATTCAAACGCCTCATTAAGGCCCAACATCCAAACCAACACAAAGGGGAGTACACACCTAATCTTGGGTGTGTAAAATTCTGCCCCATAAGTTATAATAGTACACTTAACCATTCTAAAGTGGTTTTTAGGCTACAACATGCTCATAATATTTCTTTAGCCAAATCCTTCATATCCAACCCACATTTCTTGCATGCAATGACTCTAATAGCATTATTTACTACCACAAGTACTTTCTTCTTCACATGCAATACTAAAAACTAATAATAGAGGAAGAATCATTACCTTAAAGCTTTAGCCAAATTTATCCAACAATTTGCTAGCTTCTATTCCAAGAACACCACCACCACCACCTTCACAAGCTAGCCACAAGCTTCCTTCTTGTCTTTTAATTTTTCAGATTTTTCTTAAGGCTAGAATCCTCTTGGATTTTTAGAGAGAAGGAGGAGCTTGAAATATTTAGAGAGAAGGAAGAGGTTTTTCAAAGAGAGAGATGACAAATGACCAAGTCTTTAAGACTTGGTCAATATATTGCATGTAAAAATCAGATGGGGGGGACACTTGTCCCCCACTCAGGCCCTTTCAAAATAAAAAATCTGACTTTTCCTAAGTTTTTCCGCCTGATTTCCCGCCTCGGCGCCGCGGCGCCGCAACTCCTGCGAACCCTCGGATCTTCCGGCGCCGCGACCCTGCTTCCCGGCGCCGCGGCGCTGAAACAGCGACCCTCGATACTGGCGCGCGCGCCCGACTTCCGGCGCGCGCTTCAATCACCGCGCCGCGCGCGCGCCACCTCGGCGCGCGCTGAGACCACGCGGTCGGGCGAACCACGGTATAACATTCTCCCCTTAGAAACATTCGTCCGAATGTTCCTCTAAACTTACTCAAATTACAATATCGGCATAGACTCAAATAAAGACGCCACACGCGCCAACAAAACTCAAGCATAAATACTAATATTTAAAGACCAACAATTTTAGAACGTGGGTTACCTGGAGGTATAGGGAATAAGTGAGGATATTTCTTCATCATGTCATCCTCTGCTTCCCACGTCATCTCCTCTCTGTTCTCGTTCCGCCATAAGACCTTGACGGAAGCCACATCCTTTGTCCGTGTCGCTTAACTGACGATCGAGTATCGCTATGGGACTCTCTCATACGATAACTCCTCATTACTGAACCTCGTGAATCGGATGTACTCTAGATGGGTCTCCAATACATTTCGCAACATAGACACATGAACACCGATGTCTTGCCTCATATCGGACGGCGGATCCAACTCATAAGCAACCTTGCCTACCTCCGACAATGCCGTAAGGCCCAATGTACCTTGGGCTAAGCTTCCCTTTCTTTCCAAATCTCATCACGCCGCCGTGGCGATACCTAGAAAAACCCAATCATCTACCTCAAATTCCAAGTGTCGACGCCGATGGTAGTGCATACGACTTTTGCCGACTCGAGCCGCCACACCGCTCTGGATAAGCTTCACCTTATCCATCGCTCGAACTAAGTCCGCCCGACTAATCGAACTTCTCCCACTCGAACCAGCCTATAGGTGACTGCGCACTTCCTCCCGTATAAGGCCTCATAAGGCGCCATCGAATCCGGAATGGTAGCCGTTGTTGTAAGCGAACTCCACAAGAGGCAAATGATCCTCCCACTACCCTGAAATCAATAACACAAGCCCGACAAAGATATCCTCGAGTGTGCGGATAGTGCGCTCGGCTGTCCGTCGATCCGAGGATGAAATGTCGTCTTGAGACTCACCGTGTCCCTAATCTCTTACGAAAGGACCTCGTAAGTTAGCCGAACCGGGCTCCTCTATCGATATAATCGACACCGGGACTCTCGTGCGGTCTCACAATCTCTCTAATATATAATCGCATAGTCCTCGGTGAACGCCGTCGTTATCGAAGAAAATGGGCTGATTTCGTCAGCCTGTCGACAATCACCCAAATGGAATCATGCTTCCTCTGAGTGGTAGGTAGTCCTGTAATAAAATCCATATTTATCACCTCCCACTTCCAAGTCGGAATATCAATATCCTGCAATGACCAGGGCTTCGGTGCTCAATCTTAACTCACGACAATTCGCACGCGTGCCACGAACTCCGCAACGTCCCTCTTTAGGCCATCCCACCAATACACGCATCTGAGGTCACGATACATTTTAGTCGATCCCGGATGAATAGAATAACGAGCACTGTGTGCCTCCCCCAAAATCTGCTGACGAAGTCCTGTCACATCGGGAACACACAACCGGCCCTCGAATCTTAGCACCCCATCAGGCGCTACCTCAAATAGACCCTTCTCCTTCTGGAGAGCTGCATCTCGGTACCGTACCAAAATCGGATCCTCATACTGTCGCCTCTTCACCTCCTCGACGATGGAAGACTCGGCAACCTCTTGAACCCGAATTCCGTCACTATCAGAATCAACCAAACGAACCCCAAGGCTCGCTAGCTGCTGTAACTCTCGGACCATATCCCTCTTCTCTGGCTGAACATCAGACAGACTACCCATCGATCTGCGACTAAGGGCATCTGCAACTACATTGGCCTTCCCTGGGTGGTATAGAATATCAACATCGTAATCCTTAAGTAGCTCCAACCACCGTCTCTGCCGCAAGTTCAGCTCCCTCTGGCTGAAGATGTACTGGAGACTCTTGTGGTCTGTGTAAATGTCCACATGAACTCCATATAAATAATGTCTCCAGATCTTCAAGGCATGAATCATCACGCCAACTCAAGTCATGTGGGATAGTTCTTCTCATGCTTCCTAAGTTGTCGAGATCGTAGTTATAACTCTTCCGCGTCGGCATCAAGACGCACTCCCCGACACTGACGCCGCGTCAAGAAACCACATATCCATCTAAACCCTCTGGAAGAGTAAGAACTGGGGCGGTTGTCAACTTCTCCTTTAGCAACTGGAAACTTTCCTCACAAGTATCCGTCCACCGGAACATAGCTGCCTTCTGAGTCAGCTTAGTCAAAGGTGCTGAAATAGAAGCAAACTTTTCCACAAACCTCCGATAATAGCTGCAGGCCCAAAGTCGCGCACTCCGATTGTAGTGGAGTGCAGGCCAAGTCTTGATCGCCAATCTTAGCTGTATCAACCCGAATACCATCGGCCCCGATAACATGCCCTAAGAAAGCCACTGAAGCTAACCAGAACTCGCGTTTCGAGAACTTGGCATCTGCGGTCTCGGAGGACTCAATACCGTCGCCAAATGATCGTATGCTCCCTGCTCGCGCGAATACACCAAGATATCATCAATAAACACTATAACGAACATATCCAAGAATGGCACGAACACCCTATTCATCAAATCCATGAATACTTTGGGCGTTGGTCACCGAAAGACATCACCCGAACTCATAGTGCCCATACCGGGTCCTAAATGCGCTTTGGGATGTCTATCTCTCTAACTCGCTTTGATGATAACCGGACCGCGGTCTATCTTGAAAAACACTTTGCACCTGCAACGGTCAAACAAATCGTCAATCACGGGAGGATACATTCTTGATAGTTACCTTGTTCACCGTAATCAATACATACGCAGCGTCCCATCCTTCTTTTTACAAATAACACCGCTCCCGGGGAGAAACACTTGTCTGATAAAGCCTTTCTCGGCCAAATCTTTCACTGGTGGTCCTTGATTCCTTCAACTCGGCGGTGCCATCCGTATGGCGGAATAGATATCGGTCGAGTGTCTAGCGCCAAATCGATGCAAAACTCAATCTCCCTCTCAGGAGGGATACCCGGAAGCTCGTCTGGGAATACGTCTGGAAACTCTCTAACAACGGGCCGGTGAAGGTCGGTATCTCACCTCGATGCGAATACCGAACGAATGGTAAATATACCCGCCAGTATCATCTTCCTAGCCTTGAGGTAAGAAATAAACCTACCGCCGGCGTCACGATATTCCTTCCACTCGATACCGGCTCGCCAGAAGCGGGCGAACTACCTCTCTGCGATCCACATTGGCATAGCAAGACGCTAGCCAATCCATACCCATAATCACATCGAAGTCTGTCATATCCAACTCTATTGTCACGACCCGAACCCGGGCCCGTGACTGGTGCCTTTCCCCGGGCACCCAAGTAGACATACATCAGAGTAATCATCGGAACATAAAACAAGACATGGAATAACAAGAAGTGTAAAACAATAATCTGAGAAAGTTGCCTTGCGGCATATATAAATATCAACTCTAGAAACGATTCATCCACTTTTTACGATTACGCCTGCGATTACTGAGACCTCTAAGAGTGACATGACAACAATGGCGGGGCGGGGCCCGCCATACCACTGAATATGGCACCTACTACGGGGACTATACGGCTGATAAGCCTCGAGAAGCGGAGCTTCCCAAATGAATCGTGACCACGAGCTAGGATCAACGGCGGGTGTACCTCGACTGCGGCATGAACGCAACCCGAAGGAGGTCGATCTGCCAATTGCAGTATGTGGCCCGAAAATCACGTAAATGAAATCATAGTAGTCTATATAAAGCGGGAGACATGTATGATAACCAAACTACGATTCCTGATAAATAAGCGATCATGTCAGTCGGGGACTCGCGCCTCAAAGTCATCACTCAAATATAACAATGGGTCTCACGCCCACAACATCAATCATGCGTGGAATACCTTCCCCGCCATGGCGATCTATGATATAAAAGCACCAAGGAATACACATGAACACGGGTCCCACTGTGTCATCATAAAACCGTCGGGGTAAGTCACGAAGGCATAGCCGACTACTAAAACCCACAGTACAAACAAGGTCATAAAGCGTATCATGAGATCTGTCTGACCGTCACATGATCAAAGCCGCCACTCGCGCGATGTATCTAATGTCGCGTCTAGCCACGGAACTTCCGCGACTCAGTATAGGCCCTCGATGGCCCACGCGTAGGTATTCCGCGTCGGTAGCTACTCCCGGCGTCGCTGGACTCGCGATCCGCGTAGCGCATGACCGCATGGCCGTATAGGCGCGCACTAACACGGAACTCTCGTAGCTCGCGTAGGTCCGGGACCGCGTGAGGTATCCTCGAATCATAGTCACACAGTGCTGAGTATTACCCGCGTCGGAGGCGGCAACCTCGGGATCATGTCGAGGTGAGTGGTACAATACCAACATAACGGTGATAGTTAAACAACATAAAGCGCGATCGAGGAAACCCCTTTACACAAACATCACAAGATACTAACACACGTAGCATCCTAACATGTTTACTTATTAAACCAACAAGAAAGTATTACAAGGCTATCACAAACCAACACAATCAAGTTATTCACACAAGATACTTTCTACTTTATGTTAAACAAGTTCGGTTTTATTCCCAAAGTAATTCATACATTAACTCTTTAAAGATACGTTACTTTCACAAAAGTCACACTGATACAGTAGTATATAAAAATAGAGTGACTATCTTTTAAGTAAACCAAAACACTTCCCTTTGTAAAATCAAGTAACAACATTATTTTCCAAACGTTCAAGTTTGCCTAATTTCAAATGTTCAAGTTTCTCATTTTTCGAAAGGTTTCGTAGTTCATAGTTTTAATCCTTTAAAACAATTTGAGAAACATATACCTTATGTGTGAGTAGGTTATTCTTGTTCATAACAATCTTATTACAGCAGTCATGATCTAGGAAATGTAATATCATTTTGTCTCATCTTAGCTTCTATGCAGATGGAAGTTTCTACTGGTTTTAATAATACATTAATTAGTCAGTACATTTCCCTTTATTAACGCTGCAGTGGTTTGTTCGATACTTATTCTGATTTCCGAAATCAGTAAAACATTATTTCTTTTAACAACCCAGTACTCATTACTCATGAATGAGGTTTCACACTTTTTAACAAAATTCATATTAATTTAACTAAGTCAAGTCTCTTATCTTTTTAAGAATAAGTCTCTTAACTTCTAAAAATCGATAAATCATTCTTTTTACTTCTCTTAAGCCGTTATACCTAACTTCCCATAAAGCTAGTATAACTCTTAAGCTTTTAAAACCAAGTATTACTCTTCTGTTAAAAAAATGATTCAGTATTCTTTTGAAATACTTCAAGATTATTCAGGCTTAAGTCAAAAGACATTGCCGTAATTATTATTCAGACTTAAGTCAAAAGACATTGCCGTAATTATTATTCAGTTAACACGTCGTCTACCGTACTATATATACTTTAAAATATCATGCTCAAGAGTATAGGAAGAATCACATACCTCGCGACGATTATCGACTATTAGCAAAGCGCTCATGGCTATAACCCGCTAGCCTTGTCCACTTTTAAGTAGCACATGCTACTCGCGAACATTCAACCTATAAAGGTTATACCATCTATCAAAGTCTAGACTACTCGTAGAATATTCTAAGCAAGAGTTCTCTATTCTACGGAAAATCGGGCGACTTCCCTATCCGTCAACTACACAATTCTCTGTAAATACATGTAAATCTGATTCGACCTTCTTTAATATTCTTCTGATGTGATTCAGTTCAATTCTTTTCTGTAATATCCTTTTATTACAGTTCAATTATCTTCTATGAATCTTATATTCATTTCTATATGACTACAGTATGTAATTTCCAATTACAATAGAAGGTTAGGATTATTTACCTCGGTAAGCCCAAAATTATCCAAGTTTAATGTCGATCCTGGGCAAGGTTTAGCTCCTACTCCGGGTGCTCCAACCCGCTCCAAACAACCCTTAGAAGTTCTACCCAACTTCTACTTCATTCTTCAACTACTTATGAAAATTTTTCCAAAGGGTTTCGTTTTTGGCTAAAGGAAAGTATAGTAGTATTTTCCGGGCTTTTCGTATAGAAGGTACTTGGAAATATTACAAAGGTTTTGGGCTAGAGTATTTTGGCATTATAACAATACTTGGAGAAGTATTTCTCAACCAAGGGGGTGTATTTACTGAAAACAACTCCGAGGGGGTTGGTTGGTCTCGGCTAAGGCTCATGAAAGGAGGAGGACTTGGCCGAATGCTACACTTAAGGGGGAGGGATTTTTGAGACTTGGAGAATGATTTTTGGATGAAGAAGTTCATCAACTAAGGGGGTATTTATAGGTCAAGGAATGGCCAACCAATGGCCAAGATGAATCCAAGTGGTAGGCAAGTGTAGGGCTAGGATTTACCCATGTGTACCTTATCCATCTACCACACCAACTATCACAAATATCCTACCAACTCCTTGACCCAAAAATTCAACACAAAAAACGTGACAATCAAAGCCCTTGGCCGTCCACTTTTGAGGTTGACACATGTCACCCTCCCGTTGGTCCAAAATATTTCATCTCTCGGAAAAATCCGCAAAAATAATAAATGACATAGCCGTATTTTCCGCCCAAAATCCGAAAGCGTTTAGGTCGGAAAACGACTCTTTTCGGTACTTGTGAACAAAATTTTCGGCCCTTGCCTACTTTAAGGCTCAAACTTTTCTACGTACGTCCTCACGTACATACTCTGGAAATACGGGGTATAACATTTATCAAGTCATCTAGAGTCTGACGACCATCTATAGTCACTGGGCAAGCCTTATATACCCGCTCAGCTACCACCGAAGCACCTACCGGCGTAGCCACCTCAAAGGATTCTATGGACTCGGGCTCTATCCTTATTCTACCAGCAATATGAGGAGATATATAGGACAAGGTAGAACCTGAATCTATAAAAGCATAAACATCCGCGAAGAGACGATAATGTCTGGTGGCGACATCGGGTGGCGCCTCACGGTCACGGCATTGGACATAGCATAGATGCGGTTACGAGGACGGCTGGAACTAGAACCCTGCCACGACCCTGCGCGGCTGCTGGCGTGAACACCACGCCTCGGCGCGCGCAAGCGAAGATGAAGACCCAACAACTGAACTGGTCGGCTGAGCCATAGCATTTCCGCCGCCTCTGGTCGGACAATCTCTCTTCAAATGGCCCTGCTGGCCATAAGAGTAACAAGCTCCTGGAGGAACACGACACCCCCCATAATGACAATCACCACATCGGCCACACCGAGGCATAGGTGGCCTCATCCGACTGGAACTCTGGTCCCTCTGGAAATCCGAAGCCCTGGAACCCTGTCCTGCTCCTGAATACTATGTACGTCCCGAAGATGGTGGAGGAGCGCTCTGGACCGGCTGTGGCGCAAATCTGGTCTGCTGCTGGGGTTGTCTACCCCTAAAACTACCAGAGGACCCTGCTGTCACAGCCTCTTGGCGATACACATCGATCCGTCGGCCCTGCGCTCACACCAGTGCGTATGCTGCGCATGCGGGCAATGTCCATGCCCGGCTGAAGAGCCACTCCCGTGCAACTCTCTGCCAAATAGTCATCGAGCCCTGTGACGTAGCGGTGCACTCTGTCCTCCATATCTGCTACTAAAGTGGGTACATATCGAGCCAATGAGTCAAACTCGACGTTGTACTCCCGGACTGTCCGCCCACTCTGTCTCAGTGTCAGAAATTTGTCGGCCCGTGCCCTCCTCATCTGCGGAGGCAAGAAATGACCAAGAAATGCCGCCGAGAACTCGTCCCATACAGCTGGAAGCGCATGCTCCCCCCGGGACAGCCCCACGAATCAAACCAGTCCACTGCGGTATCACGCAGCCGATGCGAACTCAACACAACTGATTCGGTATCCGAGGCCTTGATCACCCTCATGATCCATTGTAACTGTCGGATGAACTCCTGAGGGTCATCCTCAGGCCTCGACCCATAAAACTCTGGCGGTGCGGCTCGAAGTCCCGGTTTACGCTATCGGATCAGGAGGAACTACGGGTATAGCGGAGCCGCGCCTCGCATGCGTCCTCGTGCCTAGCCTATCACGGCGATAAGCGGGCCATCTCGCGTAGCCCATATCCTGCCCAGGCTGCTGGGTGGGGGCTCAGTCTGCTAGTCTCGATGGCAGCTGCTGCTGCTCGGACTCTTCTGGGGTTGACGACCTTGTGGAACTCGCCGCCCCAAACACCTCATCAGTAGGCGGGCACGTGCCACGGTAACCTCGGTGTCTCACTAGTAGTTTCCTCATTGCCTTGCCCATACGGGCGCGGTTGCCTTGCGGAGGCATAAGCGATACACAAAGTTTACGTTAGAGGAAATTCAACCTATAACACCGCTCTATTGCACGATCTTAGAGTGAAAGAAATGGAAACCAATCCTAAATATCCTGTAGCCTCCTGATTATAGATGTGGTGCACAACACACCGATAATGAAGACTCTACTAGATACGGCCTGTAGACCCTTTCCAGGATTAAGCGCTCGATACCACTTTTGTCACGACCGACCGGATCGTGGCCGGTGCCTTGACGGGCACCGCGTGACCAACATCGAGAAAACCGTGAATATAAACTCAAAACAAACAACCATAATGGTATAAATAGTCTAGCCCAAAATGGCTACCCCAAAAGTACATAAAACCGAACAGTTATATCCTTAAACAAACCAAGTTATGACAAGACTACAGGCCTCTAAGAATGAGTAATACTATGACGGGACAGGGCCCCGTCATGCCCCTGAATGTACAAAATATCAACAACGCCAGGAGAACCGTACCAAAAGTCGAGCTTAGAAGAAATGGAGCTCGACACACTGAGTAAAAGATCCTAGGAATGAGGATCTACCACCATTTTCCCTTACTGCGGCGTGAGCGCGGCCCCGAGGAAGTCGATGCCTGACGTACAGTATGTAAAGCGGAAAATCTGTAGTAATATCATAAGTCAAAGATAGTGAAGTCATAGATAAAGTCCAATTTCCTTACACTGCCTTACTAACAACGAGAGTAACAAGTATAAAACTTATAGCATAAAAATAGGAGGCTCGCGATCAAAGCAGGTACCTCGCCTGTAGTATCGTTAGCGATCCTACTCAGGACTATTTCACGCGTGGGTCTGTGGACCAGCGTGAGGTCATCGCCTCCTCGTGAGACTATTTCACCCGCGTGGGACTATTTCACCCGCATGGATCACGTGGATCCGCATGAGTACCATCGCCGTACTCGCGTGGGACTATTTCACCCGCATGGATCACGTGGTCGGATCGCGTGAGTCTGCGCCTTTTCGCGTCATGGGTAGCAAATCCATGGCATAGATAATAACCGGGGTTTACCCGTAATAATACAAATATATAACATAGCTCATCCGGCTATCATACATAACATAAGCACTACCGCCTATCATATCATACATAAGCACTCTGCCTATCATATCACAATATAAGAACTACTGCCTATCATATCATACATAAGCACTCTGAACATCATAACATAAGCAAGTTAAGAAATCCCCTAACTTTATTAACATTATTAATATATCCTCTCATTTTAGTATCCTAAGGCACTAACATGTCTTTTAATAGAAAATCAGAATTCAACCCAAGTACCGTACTTAGCTTTTTAAGAAAAACTCTTTTTATACAAAGATTCCAAGATACTAATCACCATAGTATCAAGTTACGATTTCTTTTCAAGACAAGTCACATTTCCTTTTAGAAATATAATAGGCTTCTAAATCAAGTGACTTCATTTCCTTTAAAACCTTAGGCAACGATGCCTAAAAATCAAGGCACCTTTCTTAGTTTCAAATCCTTTACCCGTACTTGTTTTAATTAGAGTAAACCTTTCCTTGTGAACCTTTCAAGAAAACTAATGTAACCAACTTCCCATAAAGCCATTATATTAGCGTTATTCCTTTGTCAAATACATTTTCCCTAAATCCAAAGGACTTATACTTTTGAAATGAAACAAGCATCATATACTTTAAAACAAGTGTAGATTATCAAATCTTGTGCGATATCCGTACTACATAGATACAACTATTCATGCTCGAGAGATAGGAAAGCTCTACATACCTCTTGGTCCAACCACTTGTTAATTCCAACTATCGCCGTGTCGTCAACCTATAATGACCATGTCGTTTATTAACTCCTAATTTCAATGTAGAAATTCCAAATTCAAGTTACCAATTCCTAAGGAAAAATGGGCAGCATTTCCTTTGTTTCTACTCACTTTGCCACCTTTTTCAAAGGCCGATTTTCCACATTCAAACGCCTCATTAAGGCCCAACATCCAAACCAACACAAAGGGGAGTACACACCTAATCTTGGGTGTGTAAAATTCTGCCCCATAAGTTATAATAGTACACTTAACCATTCTAAAGTGGTTTTTAGGCTACAACATGCTCATAATATTTCTTTAGCCAAATCCTTCATATCCAACCCACATTTCTTGCATGCAATGACTCTAATAGCATTATTTACTACCACAAATACTTTCTTCTTCACATGCAATACTAAAAACTAATAATAGAGGAAGAATCTTACCTTAAAGCTTTAGCCAAATTTATCCAACAATTTGCTAGCTTCTATTCCAAGAACACCACCACTTGCGCTTCACAAGCTAGCCACAAGCTTCCTTCTTGTCTTTTAATTTTTCAGATTTTTCTTAAGGCTAGAATCCTCTTGGATTTTTAGAGAGAAGGAGGAGCTTGAAATATTTAGAGAGAAGGAAGAGGTTTTTCAAAGAGAGAGATGACAAATGACCAAGTCTTTAAGACTTGGTCAATATATTGCATGTAAAAATCAGATGGGGACACTTGTCCCCACTCAGGCCCTTTCAAAATAAAAATCGACTTTTCCTAAGTTTTTCGCGGATTTCCGCCTCGGCGCGCGGCCTCGCTTCCGGCGCGCAACTCCTGCGAACCTCGGATCTTCGCGCGCCTGCTTCCGGCGCGGCGCTGAAACCAGCGACCTCGATACTTTCGGCGCGGCCGACTCCGGCGCGCGGCCTTCAATCACCGCGCGCGCGCGTACCCTCCTCGGCGCGTACTGAGACCACGCGGTCGGGCGAACCACCGGGTATAACAGATATAATGCATAACGTAAATACTGTTGATATTCATGTGCAAATTTAAATACATCTCTTTTAACAGTTGATCTAGGAAAACCTTTATAAGCAGGATTATACATATCTCTAATATAATGAATAAAACCAGAGATTCAGAAATGAAAAGGCAAACCCTCCACATCAACTAATTTTGCTAGTGCTTCCTATCTTTATGTTTATCGTATTTAGGGCCTCTGACTCCCGTCATAGGGTTAATTTGACCACATGCTTTGTCGGGACGATTATGTGAACCTTGTCCCGATTGAGAGGACGCTTGCTCACCATCTTTTTCAATAAGGTATTGGGCATGCAAGGCTTTGCGTTTTTGCAATAGGTGTCTTCCTAAACCCCCCGTCCCACCATGACCTTGTCCAGTTTTAAAAGAATAAACATTTTTACAAGTTTTACATACAGCTATTTGATTCGGTACGTCCCTGTCAAAATATTTCCATACAACTGATTTTAATGGTCGTTTTGCCGGACCTCGTCTCATAGTAGGGGGCATAGGAGGCATTTCACTAGTGGGTGTATCATCATCTTCATTAGTAGGTGTATCATCATCTAGAGTGTCATCTAAATTAAAATCTTCTTCAATTTGAGGATAATCATTTGTGTCAAGATCATATGGTATTTCAGGAAACATTGCAGGAT
Source organism: Przewalskia tangutica (assembly GCA_029844215.1). Taxonomy (NCBI): domain Eukaryota; kingdom Viridiplantae; phylum Streptophyta; class Magnoliopsida; order Solanales; family Solanaceae; genus Przewalskia; species Przewalskia tangutica. The sequence continues at coordinate 20,037,586 of CM056719.1, forward strand.
CTATAAAATCATCTTGTCTAGGAATAGCTGGAACAGGAATACTAGAAGAAGTACCCTTGCCCTTGTTACCCGCCCTACTAGAAGAAGTACCCTTGCCGAAAAGACTTTTTGTTCTTTTCATTTTAATTATGATAATAAATAGTTAAAGACTTAAAGATAATGAAATTAAATGTGCTAAATGAAATAAAAACAAAATAATAATTTAATGAGAGAACGAATGTACCAAACGCCGACGTAGAGTCGACGTGTAATCGAGAGGTTGAAAATTGAAACTTTGCTCGATAGATAATCCTCAAGCTAGTTGCCAACTTCACTCTCAATTCTCAAATTAATAAATAGATTGAATATGTAGTAGACAATGTTGTATAGAGAATATAGATTGATTTGTCAAGTTTACCTCGCCTCAGCGAAGAATTTTCCATCGCAGCGGGTTCGCTCCAACAGAGTCAATTTCGCTGAGGTGGAAATAATGTACCAGATCCCTATATAATCCCTAGATTATAAAATTCTTTACCCAAATTAGAAAAATCTCAAAACCAGCAGCGCCCTTGGAGGAAATTCAGAACCCTAGGAGCATTTTAGCCTTGAGGTAATAAATGCTTTCCTTTTTATGGTTTAAGTGATGTTTATAAACTCTTTAATGGTAGTTTAGCATATTATTATGTTGGGGAAGGTGGATTCAATGTGTTTGTGAGATTAATAGAGTTATATGGTTGATTTAATGGAGGTTTGTGGATTTAAAAGTGATATTTTTATGCATTAGGATTGGGGAATGATAGATAATTATGTTTTTAGGCTTAATTTTATTTAGAAGCCTATTTCTAAAAGGGGGAAAATCCAGGGTTTCAAATTGGGGCCTTTTAATTATTATACAATTAAATGTTCAAATGTGTATAGATTTCCAATTAATTTAAGGATATGAATATGATTACTTAATATGTAAAAATGGTTTTTGAATATTAAAGTTCGAGCCTTGGTGATGTGGGCCCGAGTCGGTATTTTAAGGCTGTGTTTGTAAAGTCTTTATCCTTGTATGTTATTAAAGCTTTGTATTAACCAATAAAATATATGCGTGGATAGACTTCGATTGTCGCGAGGCGCAAATGAGGGGTAAGACTATCATTGAGGCTCGATTGTGTAGCATATCTGCTCAGCTTTGAGGTAGGCTATGGTTTAAATTTTTGAGACTCCAATAGAAGTACATAATTTTATAAGTATTGAGAGGTATTGAGCATGTTTGGGGGTCCCACTTAGCCGGTTGTGATGAACGTTTTAGTGGGTACTGGTGTTGAACTGTGTTGATAGGTAGGTTTGGGGGACCAACATCGTATTGGTTTCGATTGTTGATTATTTGAGCTTGTCACCATATGTGGGCTTGTCGCCATAGTTGTTTGAAATATTTAGTCATCACACATGCTTTCGATATGATATCTTGGATTGTATATGTACTGTGTATGTGTATTGAATTCTTGGAAGTATGTGATACTTCATCTCTTATTTGGTTGCGTCTCATTGTCTCATGATATCTTGCCTTATATATGTCATTTACATTCATACACTCATGATTCTGATGATATGATATTGGAGTGGTATGATTATGATTTGGGTCCAAGGGACCTAAAAGGTAAGAATAATGTGAGATTATGGCTCTTGAGATGATATTAATATGCGGGGAGCGGAGTTGCTCGCCTGCAACAGATTGAGACTCGACAAATGAGTCATGGGCTCTAGTCAGATTCGTGTGTAGAATTCCGACTGGCTAGGAGCGGTATATGGACTTCGTCGATCCCTCATGGGTGTACGGATCAGAATTAAACCTTGATGTAGTGTATACCAGGTTGAAAAAGGTACCTTACATATACATTCCATTCATATCATACATATTTATGTCATTTCATTGATGAAACATGATAAACTGTGTATTGAGCGATTATGAATACTGTGGTTGGATTCTGAACTTGAAAGGTTTATTCATGCTATTGATATCTGATATACTGTTGAACTTTGTGAACATCATGTTGTCCATGTGACATACTTGGATTATTGAACTGTTAGTATAGAATGTCAACTTTGTATTTATTTTTGATTATATATCTTCCGTCATTATCGGCCTATGTTGTCTAAGGGGTATGTTGTGTACTCATGCTACATTTGCTGCATTCTTTTTGGATGCAGTTTTAGTACCTTCCACCTCTACAGGACCACGTGGCTGAGTCAGAGCTGTGATCCTCAGTATACAAGGTGAGGATGCTCCTTCCACCATGCCCTTTGACACTCTATCTATACTTGTCTTTTGTTCGTATTTGAGAGGCATATTCAGACTATGTATTTGGTTTTGGCCCGCGTGCCCATTTACTCAAACTTGTATTGCTTGATTAATGCTCTTGTATACCCAGACTAGATCACTTGGGGGTGTTAGTGAATGTTTCAGACTATCATTTTCTTCCGTGTTATATTATGAGACACGGATTATAGTATTGGTATTCTTCCGCTTTTGTTTATATCATATGTTGTTAAAGATTTGGGAAGTGGTTCGCCTAAGTTCGCATACTGGTGAAATTATGTAGGTGCCACCATGATTTCTGAAAAGGGGTCGTGAAACCAACAAAAATATAACAACATCTCTTCGCCTTTCAAGTGCTATCTTGTATTAATTCACTCAAACACCACAACCAATATGTAATTAACCATAAACATAACAAAAAAGATGTTAACACACCTTAGGCAGTAGATATAATTCGAGCCCTAAGCTTAACTTAACTCACCATCATCCTTATTCACATCACAACACAATAAAGGGGTTATTCTTCACTTTTGGCTAACTTTGATGTTGGGTCTAAGTTAAATCACATTGGATTCACCTTGAAGCCTTAAGAATCTGTCGAATGTTTTGTGAGGAGTGTAGGGACGAAATTTGGTTGAAAAATGATGATAAATGAATCCCTAAATCATTTTATAGTAAAGTCATCCACCACACAATTTCGCGAAAATGTTAATATCTCTCTACTCCGACGTTCTATCAATAAACGGTTTAATGCGTTGAAAATTAGACTCGTAGACCTTCAATTTCGTGGGTGGATCACTTCGTAATTCCAAATATATTTGAAGCAAAACTCTGCAACATTTGACCTTAATTTCAGCAAAAACATGAACGTAACTTGCAATAACTTTTGCCGACTTTTGTTTTACAACTTGCTTGACTTCAAACATTACGAATATTATATAATTCAAATACCTTAAAACACGACATGCTTAACATATTAATCACTCCTAGTTTTACCCCAAAAGTACAGGTTATAACATTTTTGATTCGTTTAACCCCAAAAGTTTTTGATACATGCTTAACACTTATTTATTATCTCCCTTGGCCTTGTAAGAGTTTCATGGCTTCTTCGAACTCACATTAGTTTACTTACGATACGAACGACGTGAAAATGTCTAGGTGTAACATAAACTATCACGAACTAGTTAGTAAAAGACACCTAAACTATCATTTGTCCACTTTTCCTACTTCAACTATCATGTAGTTGGTTTTGAAATTAAAATTATTGCACGGGCGAACCACAGTTTAAAAGCAGGCAGTTGACATTATAGAGAGAATGTGTGTCCTCTCTCTAACTTTCCCCTCTTTATGTTTTTTGTCAACAACGGTCATTAACGATCATATTGTCACTCAAATGTCCACTATTGATCTCGGAGGTCAACTTCCCGGTCGGCCTCTGGTGTCTCCAACCCCATCCCACCCCTGATGCAGGATTTCCCTCCTCTAAAACTAGACCATCTACGGCTAAAATCAAAGTTGAAATAGATTTCACCAAACCTCTCATCTATGAGATAGAGACTGGTAACTTGAATGAAAATGGTGTAGCGGAAAAAGTTTTGCAAAAAGTTGAATATGAGACTATTCCAGAATTCTGCACCCATTGTGAAATCAGGGACATAATGACATTAATTGTAGAGTTTTTCATCCGTAGTTGAGGAAAGCTCACTTTGAGGCTAGTGAACAAAAGTTACAAGAGAATAAGGCCAATAACAAAAATGAGGGATCAGAGGTTCTAACAGGGGCTTTTCACAGTAAGATGGGAGATAAAAAAAGATGAGGTCCTCTTCCAAGTCCGAGGGAAAATCCTCACATGTGGAACAGTGGAAGTGGTTAACAATGAATAAGAAGAAGATTGTACCACTATTGGAAAGGGTAAAAATAAAAAGTGATCCACAAGTACCAACAAAGCTAAACAAGTTTATCAGCCCACAAATAATTCAAAGCAGGACAAGGATGTTAACAAGAAGAAGGGTGAGGGTGTTTCCAGTCAAGAGAAAACTAGCAATTCAAATATCCCTCAAAGTAAGGAGGAGGAGCTACAAAATATGGATGAGAATAAAAACATCTCATTTCAACCTCCAATAAATGTCAACAAGAAGCCTCTCAAGATACTGTGAAAGGTTTCAACAAAAGTAGAATCAAAGGGGTGCAGAAGGAAATCGCCAATAAAGTTCAAACCAGGAAAATGAGGGGGAAATAATTCCACCTTATTTGAAAAAATGAAACACCTTTTGCCAAAAGAGTTTTAAAAGCCCCTCAAGAAGTTCCTAATGTCTCATGTGAACTTCTTAATGTTCCCTCTACGGATCACAAAAATTCCTCCAATAGCACTACCATTGAGGTACAAACTGCGTGTATCAACACGGATGAGATAACTCTTGAGAAGCCTCCTTATGACCCTGATCCTTCTCTAGTTATTGGTAATCCAAACACACTTCATAGTATATCCACCAAGGATCTAGTCAGGAAGATAATTTCACTGATGCTATGGACTCTCTACTGGCTGAGACCAACTCTCAATCAGATGGAAATAATATGGATGAATATGCCCACTTTGAATCAGATTTCAAGGACGAAGCGGAAGAAAATCAGATGGATGAATAGAGCAATCCCATTCACAGTAAAAGACACTTCAATGGTTCTTCCAACTGAAGTTAATATAAAGTCTTCTTGAGACCAGAAATCCTTTAATGAAGACATTAATTTGTCTCTTAGGTGCGTAGAAAACGATAATAATAAATGGGATGAAGCCACCATAGTGGACAATCAAACTTCTATATGCAAAGGTCCTGACTCAGTTGGTTTCCAATGATGAATTGCATATCTTGGAACATCAGGAGTGTTAGGACACTTTGTGCCTACGAAAAGCTCAAAACTTTGAAAAATCAATACAACATCTCTATGATCTACCTTCAAGAGCCTATTGTTGGGGTTGATCACATGCCAAATTACATGAAAGGATTGGGGATGCAAGGTTGTTATGCCAATATTAACAACAAGATTTGGATCCTTTGGAATTCTGACTTAACTGTAACCATTGTTAAAGACACTGAACAACATAACAGTTGCAAAGTTAACCATGTTGAATCTCATTCCGTCTTTCATATTTCTACCAGTATATGCAAAGTAAACATACAACCTGAGAAAAAAGCTATGGGCTGATTTGAACTCTCTTGCTGAGAATCTAACTGGATCATGTGATATATGAAAGTATATGTATGCCCTAGAGACAATCTGTATTAGGACAAAATATACTTTATACACATTCGTATTTATATTAATGATGATTAATATTATGGCATTTGCATTTGTTGAATTATTAGTTGATTGTTTATAGTATTCTATAAATGCATCCCTAGAGTTTACGCGTTTATTAATGATGTAAGAATTAATGTTATAACGTAACTCTTAAATTACCTCGACTAATGTGTAAGATTTTGTCGGGTTCGTACACGCAGCAGAATTTTGAAAATTTATGTTTCAAACCCGACGACGGTCAAACTGTAGGATGATTAAACAATGTAAAAGCACAAAACAATAATGTAATACTTCGATGAAAGACTTACATTGTAGATAGCACGCAAATGTCCCTCGATTTGCAAGTACTGAAACTTCGATGTAATTGCTAAGTCTTGGAATGCTAGGAATTCCGACAGAGATTTAGAAGAGATTAGACTCTTGCTTTTAGTGTAGTGAAATGGGAGGGGAACCCCTCTTATTTATAGTTGTAAAAGACAACTAGGGTTCCCTATGGGCTAGCCCATATAATAAGTCAGTAGACTGGGCTAGCGAGTCGAACCCACTGGACGCCTCAGCACCGCGGTGCCCACATGCATTTTTGGCACAACGGTCCTGTCCCATTTTCTACCTCGTTTTCATTTCTAATGTACCGGTCATCAACCGAACATATATATAATCTCTCTCTAATTACATCCTTCAATCGACAGAACATTTGACTTAGTTACCCTTCAGGCCTTTACATATCGACACTAACTACATTAGGGTCTTCACGGAACTCCTAGACCGCGCTGGAAGACGAACTCAATATGTAAAGTTTAGCTACACGAAACATGTGAACTGAACCTCAATGTGAGAAGATAAAATCCTTTCATTCATGACACACTCAATCAAGATTAGGATTTGTCAAGTGTCTATCCAAATGGCTTGATCATTATAACTCATCTATATTAGTTGACAATATGACCATATCAAAGACATGTCCATTGCATTGGCCAATGACTTAGTCAACCTAATACCACTTGAGTATCTGAGTGTTCACTTGAATATACATTCAAGGAATGAATTCCAATCTTGGCTCACATACCACCTCCAATCTACTTTGTAATGCACCCAAAACAAGCCGCGTCTCAACCTATAAGACATTTGAGCGTAGGACAGGATCAAAGTACATTAATCCGTAAACAAGGTGATATTGACCTCAAGTCTAAGGACTTTTATCTCCCACATGCCGATGACATTATAGACATATAACAAAATAATACATCTGCAGGGTATACCAATACTTCAACAAGTATTCATGTGTCAATCATGAGTTGCCATAACTCATAGCAAGTGAGACATACTACATCCCCTAAGGATATTGTCACGACCCGACCTCGGGCCCGCGACTGGTGCCTTACCCCGGGCACCCTAGTGATACAACATCAGAGAAAATCAGCGGAAATAAAAACTCATAAAAGATAAACAGTGAAATAAGAAAACAGGCTAACCAAAACGGTTACCTTTCTGTATATATAAATAAAAACTTGAACAGTTACATCCTTTACAAATCTTGCCCACAACAGTACTACAGACCTCTAAGAATTTTTATAACAACTATGACGGACGGGGCCGCCATACCACGAATGTAAGTACTCTGACGACAGGGACTATACGAAAGATAAGCCTCGAGAAAGCGGAGCTTCCCAAGCTGAATCGTGATCCTATGGCGAGGATCGACAATCGTGTACCTCTACCTACGGCATGACGCGGCCGAAGGAGTCGATAACAGTACTAAGTATGTGGCGAAAATCTGATAAATGAAATCATAATAGTCTATATAAAGCAGAGACATATATGATAACCAAACTACGATACCTGATATGTAGCGATGCGTATCAAGTCGTGACTCACGCCTCAAGTCATCACTCAAATATAACCATGGGTCTCATGCCCACAATATCAATCATGCCCGGAATTCCTTCCTCACCGCCGATCCATGATATAAAAACACCAAGGAATACATGAACACGAGTCCCACTGTGTCATAATAAAATCGTCGGGTAAATGCGAAGGCATAGCCGACTACTAGAACCCACCGTACCAATAATGCTATAAAACTGTATCACGAGGTCTTTCTAGACCTCCAAATGATCGAAGCTGGGCCACTCGCCCTCAGTATCATTGTGCGCGTCTAACCTCGAACTCGCGCACTCACGCGTAGGCCACATAGGCGCGTGAGGTACTCGCCGCGTCGGGGTAGCTAACCCGCGGCATCGCCCCGACTCCGCGATCGCGTGGCCTCACATGGACCGCATGAGGTATTCCTCGCATTGGCGTAACACACCCGGCGGTTCCTGGAACTCCCGTAGCTCCGCATGGCCTCACATGGACCGCATGAGGTATTCCTCACATCGGGGGTAGCTAACCCGCGGCTCGTAACAAGTCAGGGAGAGTATGTGATATAATACCAGCACAACGGGCTTATCGTTAAACAACATAAGCACAACAAGAAAAAACCCCTTTACACAAACGTCACAAGACACTAACACACGTAGCATCATAACATGTTTACTTATCAAACCAACAAGAAAGTATTACAAGGCTATCACAAGCAAAACATAGGCAAGTTACTCACACAAGGTACTTTTATTTGATGTCAACGAATCCGGGTTTTAACCCCAAAGTACTACATACTTTAACTCTTTTAAAAAGATCCATTTCTTTCACTGAGGTCACACGATACCCGTAATATCAAAATAGAGTAACTATCTTTTTAAGTAAACCAAAAAAATTTCCATACCTTCTTTTTAAACCAACTTAAGACCAAAGCATGCCTTCCTTTTAAAACCATTTTAAGACAAAAGCATGCCTTCCTTTTAAACGAAAACACTTCAAATTTTCAAGTCTCTCTCTTTTATAAATCAAGTCCCTTATGTTGAAATTTTAAGAAAATCAAAACTTGTTTTTAATGATCTGATTAAAGCAGCCATGATCTAGGAAATGTAATACAATTTTGTCTTATCTTAGCTTCTATGCAAATGGAAGATTCTACTTGTTTTAAGTTAATTATTTGTCATTACATTTTCCTTTATTAACGCTGCAATGACTTGTTCGATACTCGTTCCAATTTCCGAAATCAATACAACATTATTATTTAAAAACCAAGTACTCATTACTCACGAATGAGGTTTCACATCTTTCTACACAATTCAAGTTTTTCACATATCATATCAAGTCAAATATAAGTCAAGTCTCTTATCTTTTAAAATCAATATACCATTCTTTTACCTACATAAAGTCGTTATAATTAACTTCCCATAAAGCCATTATAACACTTTATGTTTTAACCCAACCAAATTCGTTTAGCACATGTACGTCTACCGTACTATATAGTTCACAACAATCATGCTAGAAAGGATATGAAGAGGTTCACATACCTCGCGACGATTATCGACAATTAGCAAAACGCTCCAAAGTACTATAACCTTGCTAGCCTTTTCCACCTTTCAAGTAGAATACGCTACACGTAGTACTTTCACCTATAATGTCCATAAAACGTCTATCAACTTCTCGATCTCTTTGTAGCACAATTCAAAGTACAAGGTTCCTTATTCTACGAAAAATTCGGCAGCACCTCCCCCCCGTAACCACATAAATAACCTCCACTATCAAGGCCCGCTACCAAGCCAACAACTCAGAGGGGATTACACGTCTAACCAGACTTGTACAATTCTACCCCACAATAATACTACAAGTCTACTGTAAATACAGTCCAATGTAAATACAGTTCAATTCGTTATAATCATCCTTCCAATATATCTTATACTCAATTCTAAACTACTACAATATGTAATATCCAATTACAATAGGGGGACAAAGATCATTACCTCGATAAGCCCAAAATTATCCAAGATTTATAAGTCGATCCTGAGCAACGTTTAGCTCCAATTCCTTACGCTCCAACCCGCTCCAAGCAACCCTTAGAAGTTTCTAAACAACTTCTCTTAACACTTCAACCAACTATGAAGATTTTCCTAGAATTTCATTTTGCGACTATTGGAATAAAGTAGTATTTCCGGGCTCTTATGTTGGGATAACTTTGGAATACTATAAGGGATTTAGACTAAGGTATTTGGGACTATACCAACACTTGAAGAATTTTCTCTACACAAAGGGGGAGTGTTTGGACGAGAATTACCTAAGGGAGGGAGGGAGAATTTTTGCCTTGGAAATTATTTCAAGTGAGGGATGAATAAAGTCTTGCAAACAATGGGGTATTTATAGGCCAACCAATGGCTAGGATCAAAGCAAGTGTAAGGTGTAGATTGGGGACATGTGTGTGTGGGTTCTACCAACCACATGTCCACTGAAAATTTGGACAAGTGGCTGCCACTCATCCACAAAACGCCCCACATGCCAAGTGGCACTCCAAATCGGCCATAGGGCCACATGAGGGTGACACGTGTCGCCCCCTACTCGTCCAAAATATTTCATCTTCCGAAAATATCCGTAATGCCAAAAATCCGAAAATAAAGTGGGCCCCACAAAACCGTAAATTTTCCCCGTGGGCCCCACGTGACCAATTCCGGAAATAAAATTCCATAATTCTCTAATATTCCAAAAAGTCCGAATACCAAATCTGGGAATCCAATTCCCATTAACGAACCTTTTTCCTTCACAAAATCCGGAAACTTTTTCGTCGAAAATCACATCTTTCTTCCTTTCCAATTTTAATGTCGTATTCTCGTACGTACGTCGTCATAAACATACCCTAGAACTACGGGGTATAACAGATATGATGCAGACCACATGTCGACGTATCACATATCATCGATATCCCAATCTCGATGATCATTAGTCGAGGTAATTTAAGTTACGTTATAACATTAATTCTCACATCATTAATAAACACGTAAACTCTAGGAATGCATATATAGAATATTATAAACAATCAACTAATAATTCAACAAATGCAAATGTCATAATATTAATCATCATTAATATAAATACGAATGTGTATAAAGTACATTTTGTCCTAATACAGATTATCTCTAGGAAATACATATACTTCAATCTCCCACTTGGCCTAGAGCCAATCACCAACATATCTAATATCCATGTTCTCAAAATAACCATTATGATTCACCAAGCTTAATGGTTTAGTAAACGGATCTGCTAGATTATTGTCTGTGGGAACATAATCTATCCTAATATCTTCAGCCTCCACCATCTCTCAAAGAATGTGGTACTTCCTCGGTACATGCTTGTTTATGTTAGTTGATCTTGGTTCATTTGCTTGTGCAATAGCACCGTTGTTGTCACAATAAATGGTTATTGGACAACTAGCACTCGGAACAACCCCTAGTTCCTTCAGGAACTCAGAAATCGTGACAGCTTCCTTAACAGCATCCGATCCAGCAAGTCGAGTCAGCAGTAGTAGCTTGTTTGGAACTCTTCCAGCTCACTGCTCCTCCATTGAAAATGAATGTGTAACCAGTGTTGACACCCAATTTTGACCCTCCCGTCCAGTCATTAACTATCAAATTACACTAATTTTGTAAAAATAATTCTCTATGATTTTTATAATAAAATCAAGAATAAAATAATGTCTGCATGAATAAAATAATTTAATAATAGCACCACATTTTAAGTAAAAGCATTAAGAAATCCTTAAATATCACACCTGCATTTAGCATTTAAGTAATTTAATAGTTTTCAATTTAATAATATAACATCGCAATAATAATAAGTTTTAATAATAGCGCCGCATTCTAAAAATATTAAGCACTAATTAAATAGCACGTACGCATTTATTATTATAACAATTAGATTAATAAATCACCTAGATAATTTAATCACAATTTATTAATTTACTTTACTACTAACTAACTAATTAAATAACTAATACCTAATTAATGGACTCCTAAATTCTACCAGCCCAATGACCGCGACTCATGACCAACACCCTTATTTCCCAGTTAGCGGACCAGCGGCCTTATTTCCCCACTCCTCGGTGCTTATCCCTTCCCCAGAACCCTAAAAACCTAAAGCCTCGTCGCCGCACCTCGCCCATGCCGGGATTCTCGCCTGAGAATCCGGCTAATCGATACCCCTATCTTACCATAAGTAAACAAAATCCTTCAAATCGTTTTCCTTACCTGTTCAAGCAGCACGAATCAGCCCAAATCTCGCCCAAAATCAACCTTGATTACTTACCAACTTAGAACCTAAAGTTAGGCTATATAAAGCACATACAGTCGAGCACAGTTAAGGGGGGAGACGGCAGAACATCGAGAGGAGGAGAGCAAGGGTAGGCCAGCAGTCCAGACCTCATTTCCTTTTCAATTAACGAAAGCCGATCGACATACATGCAATGGCATCTTCTATCGTCCAGAATCTAGCACCTTTTTGAGACCCTAACATGAACAAAAATTAACCCAACTATCATAGAACATAGGTGAAACCTGAGGGTACCTGTTAGCATCTTTTAACCGAAGCCTTTCTTTCAAAATAGCCTAGAATCGACCACAAACTGCGTCGCTTTCAATAGCATAGCAAAAACAACTCTCCGAGTGGCAGAAGCGACTTGATCTGTGCCCGGGTCGCTGTCCGGAGAAGGTAAAATAATCACCTTTCCTAACTTTCTGTTATGTTAACCTGTATGATGCCTGTCGTTTGAGAAATATGTGAGTATGGTGTCGACTTGTTATTTGCGTGTTCGATAAATGTGAAGAATGCTTTGGTGTGTTTCTGGGTATTGCAATGTTCCTTGGCTATACTTGCAAATGTTATAATCTGGAAAATTGCCTTGGGTGTCTATCTACTTATGTCCATCGCATTCACTAAATCAGTCATATTGCACATCGTATATGAGTATATCTATTTGGCTTCGTTCTTGTGCCTGAAATACCATATCTTTGTGGTTGCTTTGGCCTCTTATGCTAAATCGATGAACATGATGTCCTGCGAGTACATATGTTTGTTGGGCTCTCAATAAAAATGGTATATAAATATGTATATGATGGAGTCTTGAATTAGATTAGTTAGGTATCTAATCCCGACGTTTGAATAAGTCTGTTAGTAATTAACTTAAGCAGTCTAGGGTCGTTAAGTTACTGATTGGATATCAAAATATGGTATATCGCTAACAAATATGTTTAAAAGGGGTTGTGATCGAATCAGACGCTTTGTGTTTATATTTTGTTTGGTAGACTGACTATGTTTGGTATTTTCTTCTAGTTTCATATCGCTTAATTTCTTGTCAAGATGTTAAAATCTGGGACCAGTCCAAAGTCGGGTTGTAGACATAGTCTAATCTTTTACGTAATTAAGATCGTCTGGTGACAAAGCTCAGATTTCCGTGAAGACTCAAATTATGTGGTTATACAACATGTTTACGTGTCCCCTGTGATTTAGGAATAGCTGAGGCTTAAATTCATTTTAAACAGATACCAACAACTGTGGTTCTATGTATTCGTCTTGGCTAAAGTGGTCCTGCATAGTAAAACAGTCTCTCTGAATAATTGTGTATCATCCTTGTTTGTCTAACATCCTACTGAATTAATTCCGCCTCTGTCCTACCTGCTCAATTGTTGAAAGTCCCCCATAATTAACTTGTAAATTCTTCTAAGTCATCTTGTGACATGTCTACTCTCATCTATTAACTATAAAATGAATTCATACTCATGTGTAAAAGCCTATCCAGTCCATCTGTGATATACCTTGCTTATTATATCATGCTCCAGGGCCCATAAGCCTCGGTCTTACCTCTACATTGTCTATCTGGCGTGTTTGGGCTAAGGCCATTCAGTTTACTGTCTCACGTGTTGATTATTGTAGTCTCATTTTATTTATTGACTTGTACGACTTTATTTGCTGATTTTGTCTAAATTGAATTAGGTGCTTTAGACTTTATGATTTTGATAAATTTGGGCATATACTAATTCTTGTCTTTATTTTCTTTTACATGAAATGCATTGGAGTGAAACGAAGAGTCTCATGGCGAGACTCATCACAAGCTACAACAAATGAAGACCCACATCTTATGTGCTTCATCCACTCCGCATCACAAACTCCAAATCATAGGCGAGATGGCCTCGCCGTTTCTTCGAGTCCTTATTAATTCATATCCTCACCCTATTCATTTGTTGTAATTATTTGTCTAACATTACGCTATTAGTAGTATACTTAGAATAATTAAACTTTGGGCTATCATTAAAAAATAGTTTAACGCTAGAAATTCACTCTCCTTTAATTAGTTATTTTTATGACTAGTTATGCATCGCCTAAGCCATACTAAATGACATTAAATATCCACGTAGTTAAAGTGTCACTCTATTAAATCCTTAGCATAATAAATTAATTTCTTCATAAACTCTTACTAACATTCATAATAAAAAAAAAATTATTTTGTCAGCCTTTTCATAATAGATATTTTACAAGTACACATTTCGTCATAATAAGATTTTGCATTATTACAACACATGTATCTTATCTAATACGTTATAAATGCATAAATCATCCTTGCACATAATAATACATGTTTTAGCTAGAACTAACTTTATATATTTTAAAACACATCTCACATTTTATGCTAGCAAAAATTACTTCCTATATTTTTACTTAAATACTTTTCAAGACATGCATTACATCTTAGAATAATAATTAACCCTAGGTTTGAACGGACAACCGCAAGTTAGCGGATCCTTTAGGGTGCCTAACCCCTTCCCTTTAGGATAATAAAGAGCCCTTACTCAGAATCTCACATAAGTTTTGCAGACCATAAAATGGAGTTAGTGTTGACTTTAACCTAGTTGACATTTAGGTGTCCTAATTCACCCAAACTAATTAGGTGGCGACTCCGCGAACCCTTTAGCATTTCTAGCACCTTTTAGCACCCTTTTAAACATTTAGCATTTTATTATTTATTTTCTAACATTTTTATTTAAGCAGGGTTCGCTTTTAGAAAGTCGCGGTCGAAATCGGGCGCGACAACTAGACCGATATTTGAAATCATCAACATCTGTCTGGAAACTAGCATCGGTATACCCAGTGGCAACCAGCTTATCTCCTCCATCATAGACTAAGAAGTAATCTTTAGTACGTCTGAGATACTTAAGAATACTCTTGACTGCCTTCCAGTGTTCCTCACCAGGATTCTTCTGGAACTTGCATACTAAATGCAAAGGCCACATCTGGCCTAGTACAATTCATGGCATACATGATCGATCCTATAGCCGAAGCATATGGGATCCTCTTCATGCGCTCAAGTTCTGCAGCACTAGAAGGGCAACCCTTCTTAGATAACTTGATGCTTTGACCCATTGGAAGACCGCCTTTCTTGAAATTCTTCGTTGAAAAAACGTCTAAGCACCTTTGTCTATGTAGATTGACTGTGACAGCCCCAACAATCTATTAGGTTTATCTCTATAGATCCTAATTCCCAGAATGTAGCAGGCTTCGCCTAAATCTTTCATCATGAAGGTCTTGGACAACCAATCATTAACTGACTGCATGAGAGTCTTATTGTCTCCCATTATCAATATGTCATCAACATATATAATAATGAAGACAATACTCTCATCCTTTCATTTGATATAAACACAAAGATCCTCTTTGCTTCTGACGAAATCAAAAGATTTGACAGCTTTGTCAAAATAAATGTTCCAACTCTTAAGGCTTGCTTAAGTCCATAAATGGACTTCTGTAGCATGCACACAACATTTGGTCTGGACTCGGATGAAAAACTCTCGGGTTGTTTCATATACACTTCCTCAATTAGATTACCATTGAGGAATGCAATTTTGACGTCCATCTGCCAAATGTCATAATAATCGTAACGTGCAGCTATAGCAAGCAAAATCCGAATAGACTTTATCTTAGCCACCGGTGAAAATGATTTATCATAATCCACGCCAGGACGCTGAGTAACACATTTAGCCACTAGTCTAGCTTTATAAGTCTGAACCTTACCAGATTCATCAATCTTCTTCTTGAAGACCCATTTGCATCCTATGAGTTTAACCTCATTCGGCAAATCAACCAAGTTCCATACTTGATTGATATACATAGATTCTATTTCGGATTTCATGGCTTCTTGCCATCTCTTCGAATCAATGTCTAGCATTGCTTCGCTGTAGGTTCTAGGCTCGTCATCATCTGGAATATCTAGCTCATTTTGTGTTTCCACAAGTAGATTTAGTCTTTCCGGAGGACGATGAGTTCTAACAGACCTACAGAGTTGATTTTCTTGCAGTTCAGTTACATGTATGTTCTGATTGTGAGAAGGTTCTTATGCGTTGGTTGATCCACCAACATTAGAGCTTTCAGGAATATCATTTTCATGTCTTTACTGAATGGGAGGAGGTGCAACTGGTGCACTAGCTCCCAAGGTCTGTGCAGGAGGTTCTTGCATTTCTGCATCTCTTCTTGTAGCACTCCCACTGGCCGAAGGGCGTACCCTGAGTACCCAATCTTCGCCATAAGCTCCCATTGAATCATTGTCTTGCTCACTCGGCAAGGGTTCAACCTCTATGTTACTTTGTTCTTGAATTTCTTCAAGTTCTATCTCTGTGCAACTCTCTTCCTCGTAGACATATTCATCTTCAAGAAAAGTTGCGTTCCTAGAAACAAATATCTTATGTTCTCCAGGAAGATAGAAATAGTATCCCTTAGTTTCCTTTGGATACCCAACGAAGTAACATTTTTCACTCTTTGACTCCAACTTATCAGTGATCAACTTCTTGACATATGCAGGACACCCCAGGGCCTCATGTGTCTAAGTGATGGTTTCTTGCCACACTATACCTCATATGACATCTTTTCAACTGATTTAGAAGGAACTTGGTTCAGAACATATATCGAGGTTAGAATAGCGTATCCCCAAAGGTATGTTGGAAGAGCTGAAAAACTCATCATGGAATGAACCATGTCAAGCAAGGTTCGGTTTCTCCTATCGACAACACCATTCATCTGAGGTGTTCCAGGAGGTTTCCATTCGGAATGAACTCTATGTAGCTTTAAGTATTCAAGAAATTCTTTACTTAAGTATTCACTCCCACGATCAGATCGGAGAGTCTTGATACTTTTCGAGAGTTGTTTCTCAGCTTCACACTTAAACTTCTCGAAGGCCTCAGATTTGTGTCTCATAAGATACACATATCCATACCTCGATAAGTCGTCTGTAAAAGTAATGAAGTAAGAGAAACCTTCTCTAGCTTGAGTCGAAATGGTCCACATACGTCAGTATGTACCAACTCAAGCACCTCCTTGGCACGGATTCCCTTTCCAGAAAGAGGTTTAATGGTCATTGTTGAGTGTATTTTATACACTCTTTTGAGTCATTTTTAGTTACGTATTTTACTCTTTTCGTTTGTATTAGTATAGTGTTAGGTTGTTTTTCTTTCATTTTGTGTCACAACAGTTATAAAGGAGAGAATGCTACCTTTGAGGACGAAATGAGCTTAACTGAGATGCAAATTGCACAAGCACAGCTCAAGGAATGAAGCCTAAAAAGTTTCATGAAGAATAGAACAAATCAGGCGGAACCGGACAAGAATCAAGGAGGCACCGCGGTGCCTGGCAATGTAGCATCGCGGTACCATAGAACCACGATCAAGTGAATTAGCGTCGCGGCGTAAAGATTACCGAAAGTCCGAAGTTGAAACACCGTCGAAGGCACCGCGGTTCCGGGAATAGGCACTGCGGTGCCATATTTCCAGTAGCCAGCAGTGATTTCGTGAGCCATTTAGCACTTGCGCTGTCGAGTAACGCGGTGCGGCGTGTAATTTTCGGTTTCTGGGCGAATTGGGACAGATTGTCATGGTCCAAAACAAGGTTTTTCTCAAATATATATACCCTAAACCCTGCTCATTAAGGGGGGACCATATACTATATTCTAAACACAACTTTGGAGAGGAGAAAATGAGGCAAGATACAATTGGAGACATCTCATTGTTCAAGTTATTTTCTTTCCTTTACTTTATTTCAGTTTATGTTGGACTGTAATTTAGTTCTTGACATGAAAATGTTTTAGGAGCTAAATACTTTAGTAGGGTTTCCATCGAATCTTCTTGAAGCTCTTTCATATATTTAATGCATTAGTTATTGATTTCTTCTTCAGCATAATTAAGATCTATTCAATATTGTTATGATTGCTTGATAATTAACTAGCTACTAATTGTCATCACTTATATGATTTCGAATAAAAAGTCTGAAAGGTGAGATTTGAATATGCAGTAATTGTCTAGACATAGGTTAAAATCGTGGACGAAAGTATCTCGATACTTGTGTAGTAATTAAGGTTAATGTTCTTAATCCTCACGTGTGGTAAAAATCTATCATAGAAATATAGAAGGTTTCTGTATAAGGTTGAGCTCTCGTATGTTCTAACCGGAATGATGACAGATTAGTTAACCTGTTATCTTAATAAGAAGAAGAATCATTAGCATTGCATTAACACGTGAAAGAGTGGATAGTTGAGGAGATTGGAAGCACTATTTCCTTCATAACTGTTATAAACCCAAATTATTATAATCTTTAGTTTATTTTTCTGCACTTAGTCATAATTCTCAAACTAAAGAACGTCAACCAAATAGATACCATAGAATAGATAACCGGTACTTAATAAATCAGTCTCTGTGGACGATAAACTCGGTCTTACAGATCTTTATTACTTGAACGATATGTACACTTGCGTAAGCATCTAGAAATATCGCAACAAGTTTTTGGCGCCGTTGCCCGGGACTGGCGTACTGTTAATATCGATTTATCTATTCTTATTTCTAATTTGGTTTTTATTTTCAGTTTTTTTATTTATTTTTCTTTTATTTTCCTTTAGTGTTGTCTACCGTGATTTGTTTGCTGTTTTTGATTAGTCTCAGGAACTTAGTTTATGCGAAGTAGGAGAGAAGATGACATTCCTATCCCTCTGAACCCTGAGATTGAGAGATTGTGCAGACAGAACAGGAAAGAGAAAAGAGCAGCTGATTCCTTAGCAATGGGAGATCAATGAAATAATAATTTGGGGGATGATGAGTTACCGCCTGTTTTAAGACAAGTCCTTGCAGAAAGGAGCTTGGGGGACTATGTGATGCCAACCATTCACGAAGTCTGGACTTGCATCCGGCTTCCAGCGGTTGAAGCCAATAATTTCGAGATCAAACCAGCCATATTGCATATGGTTCAGAGCTTAGTTCAGTTTGGGGGATTGTCGTCTGAAGATCCTCACTTACATCTAGCAAACTTCATGGAGCTGTGTGCAATGTTTAAATACAATGGTGTTACTGATGACGCCATTCGGTTGAGACTCTTCCCATTCTCACTCAGGGATAGAGCAAAGTGCTGGCTTAGCCCAGAAGTTTCTTGCCAAGTTCTTCCCCCTAGCTAAGGCAGCTAAGCTCAGAGGTGAACTTAATAACTTCTATCAGATGGAGGGAGAACCATTATATGATGCATGAGATAGGTTCAAAGACTTGCAGAGAAAGTGCCCACATCATGGAATTGAGAAGTGGATGCTAGTCCACATATTTTACAATGGGATGTGTGGTACAACTCGTACCATCATTGATGTTGCAGCAGGAGGTACGTTCATGAAAAAGAGTGCCAATGAGGCACATGATTTGCTAGAGGATATGACCACAAACAACCATCAGGGGGCCGATGAGAGAGCAGTGAACAACAGAAAAGTGGCTGGAATTCATGAACTAGATGTTATCACTGCATTGACTGCGCAGGTAACCACTTTGACAAAACAGATGCAACATAGTACCATGACAGTTAAAGCGGTTCAGACACCAGTGGGTTGTGAGATCTGTGGGGGTCCCCATACTTTTGATAGATGCACAGCAGTGGACCCGAATAATGTGCCCATGGAGCAAGTTCAGGCAGTGGGGAATTTTTAGAGGCCCTACAACAACCCTTACTCTAACACATACAATCAGGGGTGGAGAAATCACCCAAATTTTTCGTGGAAGAATGACCAAGGGCAACAACCACGATTTCAGGCCTCATCTTCACAGCAATTCAGCCCACTAGCACCACAAGAGAAGTCAGATGAAATAAGTGAAATAAGAGAAACACTGATGACCTTGGCTAAATCCCAGACAAAATCCAACAACTCCCAAACTCTATTCATGAAGGAGACCACTCAGTTCATGACAGAGACCAGGTCCTCTATCAGAAATTTGGAAACACAAGTGGGACAACTAGCGTACACACTGAGCAGTAGAGGGCAAAGTAATCTTTCCAGTAATACAGTGATGAACCCAAGGGAGTAATGTCAGCCAGTCAACTTGAGAAGTGAGAAGCAGTTAGAGCAAGGTGCACCTCAACTAATGGTCGAAAAGAGAAAGAAGCTGGAGAAGACAGGTGAGATAGAGAAAGAGGGGGTTACTGATGACCGCCCTATTTTAGAGAAGACTCCCCCCGCAGTGATGAAGGAGTATACAGATAAAATTCATTACCCTCAAAGACTGCAGAAGAAGACTTTGGATAAGTAATTTTCAATTTTTTTGGAGGTATTTAAAAAATTGCATATCAATCTTCCATTCATTGAGGCCCTAGAGAAAATGCCAGCTTATGTGAAGTTCATGAAAGACATCTTGGTTAAGAAGAGGAAACTGACAGATTATGAGACAATAGTGCTGACAGAGGAATGCAGCGCTATCTTGCAGAAGAAACTTTCCTCTAAGTTGAAAGATCCAGGGAATTTCACCCTACCTTGCACCATAAGAAGTGTTACATGCAAGCAAGCCTTATGTGATTTGGGGGCAAGTGTCAATCTGATTCCCCTCTCTGTGTTCAAAAGACTTGGGTTAGGAAAAGCAAGGCCAACCACAGTCACCTTGCAGCTAGTTGATCACTCTGTTGTGCATCCAGAAGGAATAATTGAAGATGTGTTGGTAAAAGTAGGTAAATTCATTTTTCCTGCTGACTTTCTCATCCTAGACATAGAGGAAGATGAAAATATGCCAATGATCCTTGGGAGACCATTCCTAGCCACAGGAAGAGCCCTCATTGATGTTGAAAATGAGAAGTTAAAGCTCAGAGTTCAAGGTGAGAAAATGGTGTTCAAAGTTTTCAAGCAGCCCACTGAACCTCAAGTCGATGCTAGATGATTTGCTGTTGGTGTTGTTGATACAAGGGTTCTTCATGAAAGTTCCAAGGGTATTGATGCCCTTGATGGCAAGACTTCTGAACTAACTCTTGATGAAAAAGAATTGAACTCCTCTGAAATCAGAATTGTGGATAAGAAGAGGAGGAGGAGAAAGAGAATGGTGCTAAAATGGATATGCGGAGGGGACACTCTACCCCCTTGTTTATTAAGTAACCTACGTCCAACTAAAAGACGTTAAAGACATCGCTACTTGGGAGGCAACCCAATGGTTTTAATTACGTTATTTAAATTTTGTTTTAGTTTTTTTTTGTCTTGAACAGTCTCACGGTCTTGGTTTTTGTCTTATGTTGTGATGGCAGGTGGACTAAGGACTGACCCTGAGTGGAGAAGGATAAAAAATGCTGGAAAAGGACAAGTGCCGTGCACAACACCGTGGCGCCAAAATGCAGGGCCACGGTGCTGAAACTTCAGAGGGCCCAAAATTCGTGCAATTTCCAGAATATTTCCTCCCACACCTCCGTTATGACCGCTGTGTTGTGTCAGTAAGTTGTCCCTTTATTTTTAGTTTTCACACATTGTGGACAATGTGTCGATTAAGTTTGGGGGTGTCTTATTTTATTTTATTGTTCTGTTTTTGAGTCTTTTTGATTGTCTTTGTGTTGTTTTGTGTGTTTTTGAGTTCATAATTTTTTTATATGGATCATGCATGTTGTAGTTGCTAAATATATTGAGTGGATAAAGTGGGATAATATAATGGAATTGAAAGCAAAAATCTGTGTGCTTAAGTTAGATATGTCAAAAATTCATGACATCTAATTATTTGGGATATTTGTGCTTAGCCTATGTGTGTCAGTTATGGAAAGAAAGGTTGCGAAATGTCTAGAAAATCTGTTTGCTTGCTATTTGAGGCGAAATAGTTAAGATGTACATGTTTAGGGAGATGATTCAGACATTTCTTTGATAGCCCTTCTGACCATTCATTATATATCCTGACATAAAATGTATCACTAGTTATCCCCTTTGAGCCTAAAATAAGATCTTTCTTTGACACTCTATGATTCTCTGTTGTGCCAAAAGTAATAATTGAAAGTTAGTGGAATGAGAAGTGTTGAAAAAGAAATAAAAGAGAGAATATAAATTTGATGCACCCCAAGGAAAAATACGCAAAAGTTGAAGTTTGGGGGTGCTTGTTATTTATAATGTATCTCATTCTCTCAAAAGAAAAAAAGAAGAAGGGAGAAAGTGGGTATGAAACTAAAAAGAAAACAAAAAGAAGGAAATAAGTTGAATGAAAAATGCTTATGGTACGTAATTGAGCCTAAATGCCTATTTTTACCTACCCATGCCTAAGCCTACATTACAACCCTTGAAAATCCTGATGATCTTTAATATGTATGTCTATGATTAGTGGAGAATAACAAGTAAACAGGTCTATAGCGTTTGGAAAAGATGAAATGAAATTGACATGCATAGGTTAGGTGTTTGTATTTCCATTGATCATGATCTAAGTGAATTTGCGAAATATCTAACTTGAAATTCTAGATTGCTAAATATTCATGCTATGTATGTTCTAACATATTATCCCAACTTTCATCCATGATTTTGAAGAAGCATTGCTATAACTACTTGATCCATTTCATTGAGTCTTTTATTTTATTTCGTCTTTGTTAGTGCTTTACTCGAGGGCGAGTAAAGTGTAAGTTTGAGGGTGTTTGTTGAGTGTATTTTATACACTCTTTTGAATCATTTTTAGTTACGTATTTTACTCTTTTCGTTTGTATTAGTATAGTGTTAGGTTGTTTTTCTTTCATTTTGTGTCACAACGGTTATAAAGGAGAGAATGCTACCTTTGAGGACGAAATGAGCTTAACTGAGATGCAAATTGCACAAGCACAGCTCAAGGAATGAAGCCTAAAAAGTGCCATGAAGAATAGAACAAATCAGGCGGAACCGGACAAGAATCAAGGAGGCACCGCGGTGCCTGAAAATGTAGCATCGCGGTACTATAGAACCGCGATCAAGTGAATTAGCGTCGCGGCGTAAAGATTACCGAAAGCCCGAAGTTGAAACACCGTCGAAGGCACCGCGGTTCCGGGAATAGGCACTGCGGTGCCATATTTCCAGTAGCCAGCAGTGATTTCGTGAGCCATTTAGCACCGCGGTGCCTGTCAGAGTAACCGCGGTGCCGACGTGTAATTTTCAGTTTCTTGGGCCGAATTGGACAGGGTTTTCATGGTCCAAAGCAAGGTTTTTCTCAAATATATATACCCTAAACCCTGCTCATTAAGGGGGGACCATATACTATATTCTAAACACAACTTTGGAGAGGAGAAAAGGAGGCAAGATACAATTGGAGACATCTCATTGTTCAAGTTATTTTCTTTCCTTTACTTTATTTCACTTTATGTTGGACTGTAATTTAGTTCTTGACATGAAAATGTTTTAGGAGCTAAATACTTTAGTAGGGTTTCCATCGAATCTTCTTGAAGCTCTTTCATATATTTAATGCATTAGTTATTGATTTCTTCTTCAGCATAATTAAGATCTATTCAATATTGTTATGATTGCTTGATAATTAACTAGCTACTAATTGTCATCACTTATATGATTTCGAATAAAAAGTCTGAAAGGTGAGTTTTGAATATGCTGTAATTGTCTAGACATAGGTTAAAATGGTGGACGAAAGTATCTCGATACTTGTGTAGTAATTAAGGTTAATGTTCTTAATCCTCATGTGTGGTAAAACTTATCATAGAAATATAGATGGTTTCTGTATAAGGTTGAACTCTAGTATGTTCTAACCGGAATGATGACAGATTAGTTAACCTGTTATCTTAATAAGAAGAAGAATCATTAGCATTGCATTAACACGTGAAAGAGTGGATAGTTGAGGAGATTGGAAGCCCGATTTCCTTCATAACTATTATAAACCCAAATTATTATAATCTTTAGTTTATTTTTCTGCACTTAGTCATAATTCTCAAACTAAAGAACATCAACCAAATAGATACCATAAAATAGATAACCGATACTTAATAAACCAGTCTCTGTGGACGATAAACTCGGTCTTACAAATCTTTATTACTTGAACGATACGTACACTTGCGTAAGCATCTAGAAATATCGCAACAGTCATCTTACCATTCAAACATGATTCACAGTTACCATAAGATTGTAAGTGAAATGATTCAAGGTAATTTAATTTCCTCAACCGTTCTATCATCGTTTGATTGATATGATCAAGTCTGCAATGCCACAAGTAGGTAGAATTTCTTTCATTTAACTTAGCTCTTTTATTCTGTATATTGATAGTTTCCCTACAACAGTTTAATGTATACAATCCATTCACAAGAGGCGCAATTCCATACACAACATTATCAAAAGCCAAAATCATATTGCTATTATTAATGCTTAAGGAAAAGCCCTCAGTGTCAAGAACAGGAATGGAAATGATGTTCCTTGTCAAAGAAGGAACATAATAATAATTGTTTAACATTAAAATATTGCCGGAAGGTAAATCTAATCTATAATCTCCCACGCGCTCATCATCAACACATACTCCATTTCCGATGCGCAGGTCCACCTCTCGAGGTCCGACCTTCCTGCTATTAGTTATCCCCTGCACATTTGTACAAATGTGTGAGCCACAATTGGTATCTAGTACCCAGGAATGAGAGTCATTTATAGATAGATTAATTTCAATTATAAACATACCTTGTCCACTAGAGGATGGTGCACCTGGTGCCATCCCTCCTCCTGGAGCTGTACATTCCTTCCTCCAATGCCCCTTCTTGTTGCAGTTCATGCACACATCCGATGCTGGAAGTTTCTTCTTCTTCTTCGCCCATCTTTTGGGCTTCATTGCTGCTGCCGGAGCAATAACTTTGCCCTTCATTTTCTGTTGTCCCTTACCTTTCAATTTGGGATAACTAGAGGAGACAACCATCAGAATAGGTTTACTTTTGGAGACCGAAGATTCAAAAGTTTTCAGCATATTGTGCAATTCTGGAAACTTCGCTTAGTTCCATTCATATTGTAATTTATAATGAAACTCTCGAACGAACGTGGAAGTGAATGGAGGATGAGTGTGGTAGCAACTCTGTCGTGAAACTTGATTTCAATGGCAACCTTTATATCAACTCAATCATTTTTAGCACATGTGGAGACACACCTGGCCCCCTTCAATGAGTTTACACTTAAAGAGTTCTATGAGCAGCTCATACTCCATTGTCTGAGACTGAGAGTTATAGAGACTCTTCAAATGTATATGCATTTCATTGGATCCCATGTTCTCATGTTGTCTTTGTAATGTAGGTGACATAGAAGACAACATTAAACACTGAGCTGAAATGACATCATCATAATGTTTTTGATAAGTCACTCTATCAATGGTTGCATATTCGGCAGAGTCCTCCGCAGGCACTGTAGGGAATACCTGGTCCAATATATATTCAATTTTCTCTTGCCTCAAGACTATTCTTACATTCATGAGCCAATCTATAAAGTTGGGTCCAGTCAATCTATTGGATTCCATTAGCATTTTCATTGAGAATTTCGACATTCTGAAGATCTGAAGATATATGTAAACAGGAAAAATGCAATCAAAAATCATTTTTCTAATTATACACATTCATTATATGCTAATTTAATATGGCCTTTTATTTAATTAGCTCTCATTATTTTTGCCTACTTCTACGACCCCAAGGTAGAATACAGACCTAAAATATTTTAAGGTCATAATGGGCCAAGATCCAAATATATGTTATATCCGCGTTTGCTTTGGCTGATAACTTCAATATCACACTTCGGTAGGTTCTCAACCAATTGTAAAGCTTATTCACAACTCTTGGTTTGATTAAATATCTTTTATTTTAATCTTGCGTCTTTAGATTAGTCCGACACTTTGGCGCCAAGATTCATCTAAACAAGCCAACCCCATTATGCGACTGTGTTTAAGTACCTAAGTAAATTTAGCCTTTGCAGGCAAATACTTTGGTGTAAATACCTACAAAAGTTTATCCTCTACTTTTACTTTAACACATCTATGAAAGGGCCCGAGTCCTCGTAGACTTAGAGCAAATACTCTGACATAAATACTCGTATCGCCGAAAAAGATTTTGCACCCTAACAATTATAATGGACGACTCGTTTTAATTAGACTTGTATTTTAATGTTTGGGGAACATTTTTCAATTTTAGGGATTTCAACCAAGATCAACAATTATGTCATACATCATATGACATCCTATCATGCAATTTCTAAACACATTTAGATAGGAAACCATCAAAGTCAATAGGGATGATATAAGATGGTTTTAATCACATACTGGTCGCCGTCTACCTGCATGATTATAATGGCTCATCAAAGTAAATACAATCGGGCGTCGCTACCTGCATAATAATTGCGGACGCTATGCTAATAATTTAAATGTATCACATTCAAACACTTAGCACATTTGTATATTATAGAATAATATACCATTAATGATAATCATGTGTCTATTTGTCTAAACTCTAAATCTATGTCTATGCCAAACAGTCCCTAACCATTTTTTTGATTTTAAAATTCTGATTTTTAGGAATTCTGCAAACTTTTAAAATTTACAGTTTAATCCTTCAAGAATTTTAATGTTCAATTTGAACCCCATTAAATTCAGAAAATACAATTTTGACTCATAGAAAATATTTTCAGGCTTTAGGGACCTGTTTGCAATTTCCAGAACTTAAAATCAAATTTCCAGAAAGTTTCTTTACTTACAGATTTTTTCGAAAGGACCAAATATGTCCAATTATAACTTTATTTTCAGATTCTGTTTTTTGAAAACTTCAGAATCAGAATCTGAGTATCAAAACTTCGCCGATTACGATTTTTTTGAAAATTATCGCATCACTGCGTGATGCGCTGAAGTTTGAAAAATTTATTTCAAGCTTTTGGATGAACAACACCGTGGCCCTATTGAACAGAGCCGCGGTGCCGCCGCAAAACCCTACCAAGATCAAGTGCTCCACGCGGCTCATGTGCCTAGACTCAGAACATAATTTACGCAGTCAAACCCTAAAACTGGTTTAGGCTCAGATTTGCAGATCCATTTCATACCCCTTTCACTATTTTACAACACGTTCATTGACCATCATCAAATCTCTTCTCGTTCATCGTCTCAATGCACCATGTTCAAATCGAACCGGTTACGCATATCAACTTAGGAGAGTTAGATTTGAATGACTTCCTCGATTACATCACTGTTTAACAGATCTCAAGACAAAATTATGTGTTCTTGGGATTTTAAGGTTTTAAAACTTTTAAACGACATAAATCAAATTTAAATAAATCCTAACCCATATTATCATTAATATTAATTGTATAATCACACAAAACATCCCTGACTCTGATACCACTGTAGAATTTTGTCGGGTTCGTACACGCAGCGAAATTTTGAAAATATATGTTTCAAACCCGACGACGGTCAAACTGTAGAATGATAATACAATGTAAAAGCACAAAGCAATAATGCAATACTTCGATGGAAGACTTACATTATAGATAACAACTAGAAAATCTGGAGCTTTGTGTAGTCCGAGGGTGCGAACGCAAATGTCCCTCAATTTGCAAGTACTGAAACTTCGATGTAATTACTAAGTCTTGGAATGCTAGGGATTCCGACAGAGCTTTAGAAGAGATTAGTCTCTTGCTTTTAGTATAGTGAAATGAGAGGGGAAACCCTCTTATTTATAGTTGTAAAAGACAACTAAGGTTCCCCATGGGCCAGCCCATATAACAAGTCAGCAGACTGGGCCAGCGAGTAGGACCCACTGGCCACCTCAGCACCGCGACCCTGGATAAGTGGCACCGCGGTGCCCACATGCGTTTTTGGCACCGCGACCCTAAATCAATAGCACCGCGCTCCTGTCCCATTTTTTGCCTCGTTTCCATTTCTAATGTCCCGGTCATCAACCGAACATATATATAATCTCTCTCTAATTACATCCTTCAATCGACGGAACATTTGACTTAGTGTTACCCTTTAGGCCTTTACATATCGACACTAACTACATTAGGGTCTTCACGGACTCCTAGACTGCGCCGGAAGACGAACTCAAGATGTAAAGTTTAGCTACACGAAATATGTGAACTGAACCTCTATGTGGGAAGATAAAATCCTTTCATTCATGACACACTCAATCAAGCTTAGGATTTGTTAAGTGTCTATCCAAATGGCTTGATCATTATAACTCGTCTATATTAGTTGACAACAGGACCATATCAAAGACATGTCAATTGCATTGGCCAATGACTTAGTCAACCTAATATCACATGAGTATCTAAGTGTTCACTTGAATATACATTCAAGGAATGAATCCCAATCTTGGCTCACATACCACCTTTAATCTACTTTGTAATGCACCCAAAACAAGCCGCGTCTCAACCTATAAGGCATTTGAGCTTAGAACAGGATCAAAGTATATTACTCCGTAAACAAGGTGATATTGACCTCAAGTCTAAGGACTTTTATCTCCACATGCCGATGACATTATAGACATATAACAAAACAGTACATCAGCAGGGTATATCAATACTTCAACAAGTATCCATGTGTCCATCATGAGTTGCCATAACTCGTAGCAAGTGAGACATACTACATCCCCTAAGAATATGATGCAGACCACATGTCGACGTATCACATATTATCGATATCCCAATTTCGATGATCATTAGTCGAGGTACACGTTATAATATTAATTCTCATATCATTAATAAACACGTAAACTCTAGGGATGCATTTATAGAATATTATAAACAATCAACTAATAATTCAACAAATGCTAATGCCATAATATTAATCATCATTAATATAAATATTAATGTGTATAAAGTACATTTTGTCCTAATACAGATTGTCTCTAGGACATACATATACTTTCATAATGATCATCGAGATTTATCGATGATATGCGATACGTCGACATGTGGTATGCATCATATCCTTAGGGGATGTAGTATGTCTTACTTGCTACGAGTTATGGCAACTCTATGGACACATGGATACTTGTTGAAGTATTGGTATACCCTGCTGATGTACTATTTTGTTATATGTCTATAATGTCACTGTCATGTGGGAGATAGAAGTCCTTAGACTTGAGGTCAATATCACCTTGTTTACGGAGTAATGTACTTTGATCCTGTCCTAATCTCAAATGACTTATAGGTTGAGACGCGGCTTGGTTTGGGTGCATTACGAAGTAGATTAAAGGTGGTATATGAGCCAAGATTAGGATCCATTCCTTGAATGTATATTCAAGTGAACACTCAGATACTCATATAGTATTAAATTGACTAAGTCATTGACCAATGCAATGGACATGTATTTGATATGGTCCTGTTGTCAACTAATATAGATGAGTTATAATGATCAAACAATTTGGATAGACACTTGACAAATCCTAAGCTTGATTGAGTGTATCATGAATTAAAGGATTTTATCTTCCCACATAGAGGTTCAGTTCACATATTTCGTGTAGCTAAACTTTACATATTGAGTTCGTCTTCCGCAGCTTCAGAGTTCCGCGGTAATTCTAATGTTATTAGTGTCAATATGTAAAAGCCTGAAGGATAACACTAAGTCAATTGTTCCGTCGATTCAAGGATGTAATCAGAGAGTATATAAATGTTCGGTTGATAATCGAGACATTAGAATAAAATAGAAACGAAGCAAAAATGGAGCAGGCCACGACATAGTGAGTCGTGTCGCGCACCACGCGTCGATGGTCCGAAATGACCCACTGCTTCGATTCGGCCTGACCCACGCAAATGTCCCTCGATATATAGCTGTATATATTCAACTATTTATACATGGTTTAGCCTCTTATTTTCTACACCATCTTTTATAAAATTAAACTCTACTGAAACTCTGCTGGAATTCTTAGCTTTCCAAAAGAGAGATTACATCAAAGTTTAAGAACTTGCAAATCGAGGGACATTTGCGTGCACATCCTTGGACTACACAAAGCTTCAACAATCCAGATTGCTAACTAATGTAAGTCTTCGTTCGCAGTATTACATTCCTGCTTTGTGTTATTCACATTGTATTATCATCCTACAGTTTGACCGTCGTCAGGTTTGAAACATAAATTTTTAAATTTCGTTGCGTGTACGAACTCGACAAAACCCTACAATATATGAGGTGATTTTAATGTAGTCATTGACCTAGAGGAAAATATTAGAGGCAGGTATAGGATAGATAAAAGTTTTGACTTTATCAACTGTTTGAGAGACCGTGGGATGCTAGATGTTGGTTACTTGGGAAATACTGTCACCTGTTGTAATAACAGAAGTGGCACTGATACCATTTGTAAAAGATTGGACATGATGGTTTACAATTCTGACTGGTTTGATTCCTTTAGTTACACTGTAGTTTCTCACTTGGCAAATGCTTGCTCAGACCAAGTTCCTCTTCTTATTTAATTTAAGGGTGAAGATGTCGACTTTATCAGGTATTTCAAATTTCAGAACTTCTAGGATGATCATGCTAGCTTTCTGAATACAGTCAGAGATACTTGGAATATTCAACACCAAGGTGATCCCTTGTGGTCTCTCCATCTCAAGTTAAACATTACTACTTCAAAGCTTAGTTCTTTGTCAAAAGAAACTTTTGAGGATGCTCATGAGGAAACTAAGAGACTAGAGATGGAAATTGCTAACCTTGAATCTTCCTTGATTGTGGACAACAATGTCCTCAATAGGACTAATTTAAATAATTCCATGACTATGAGTATATAAGATTTCTTAAGATTCAGGATTCTATCCTCAAACAGAAGGCCATGATTAAATGGCTCTCTAAAGGGAATTCCAACTTTGCTTACTTCCACAGTGTGATCAAAGACAGGATAATAAATATGGGGTTACATAAAATTCTTGATGAAAAAACCAATTGGTGGAAGGTACCCAAGATGTGGTCATCAAGGCTGTTGTTTCTTACTTCAAAGGCATGTTTTTGCAAGATTCCTAACTATGACGACTATAAGGATCTCCACATTATTGATCTCATAATTTCAAAAGAAACTAATATATTTTTGACAAGTATTATCACTATTTAGGAGGTCAAGATTGTTTTCTCCATGGACCCAGATAGTTCTCTAGGGCCAAATGAGTTCACTAAATTTTTTCAAGAGTGTTGAGACATTGTTGGGACTGATATCACCCAAAAATTGGTTGATTTCTTTTGTGGAGCCAATCTTCCTAAGTGGTTCACTCACACTTGTCTTGTGATTCTTCCTAAAGTATCATCTTCTCAAAATTTCAATGATATCAGACCAATAAGCTTGTGTAATGTGATTAGCAAGATCTTGCTAAGGTTCTCAATGACAGATTATCTACCATTCTTCCTGACTTGATTAGTAGTAATCAGAGTGATTTTATCAAAGTCAGGTTTATTACTGAGAACATCCTTTTGGCCCAAGAAATTACTCACAACACTCCATGCCCAATATCCAGGGAAATGTGATTATGAAGCTTGACATGGCCAAGACTTATGATAGGCTCTTGGCCTTATTTGTGTATTTTGATGAGGAAGATGGGCTTCTGTGAAGTCTGAATTGATCTTATATTCAGACATGTTTCAAGCAACTGGTATTCTCTTTTGATCAATGGAACAAGAAAAGGTTCCTTCAAGTCTGAAAGAGGCTTAAGATAGGGAGATCCTCCATTTCCTTATCTTTTTGTTTTAAGTGCTGAATTTATTTCTAAAAAATTATTTAATGTTTCTAATGATAATGATTTTACTCCTTTCTTTATGAATAAGAAAGGACCTCTCATAAATCACCTGACATTTGCTGATGATGTGATTCTTTTTTTCAGTGGATGCAGGAAATCTTTAGGACTGATCATGGATGCACTAGTGGTGTATGAGAAGGTCTCCGGGCAGATGATCAACAAATCTAAGTCCTTCTGACTCCCAATGCTGTCCCGGAAAAAATTATTAGAGTCCAAAACATCACTGACATGGTTCACAAAGAGCTCCTTGTAAAGTATTTGGGTTGTCCCCTTTATGTAGGCCAAAAAAGATCTCTATTCTCTCAGATATGATCAACAATATTATTCATAAGATTTCAAGGTGGCATGCAAAGCTTCTATCAAAGGATGGAAGAGCCGTATTAATCAAACATGTGGTTCTTGCCCTTTCCATTCACTTGTTAATTGTTGTTCACCCTCCTAAAGGGGTCATACAACAAATTGAAAAAGTCATGAATAGATTTTTTGGAGTGGCTCTGTTGCTAAAACAAGACATTATTGGGCTTCCTGGAAAATATTATGTTTTCCTTGTGATGATGGAGGTGCAGGCTTCAGAAGATTAGACGACACCTATGCTTTTACTGCAAAGCTGTGATGAAATCTCAGGACCTCTAATTCTATCTGGAAGGAGTTTCTTATGTTCAAATATTGTCAAAGATTCCATCCTCTTATTAAAAGATGGTATTCTGCGCATTCTTACTCTTGGAATGCCATGTGCAAGATAAAGAGAAATGTTGCTAAGAGCATTTTTATTTTTTTAAAACAAAGGCAAAGCCGATAAGGCTGCCATAATATAAATCACCCAAAAAGGCATACACTATTCAATAATGTAATTACAACTCTAGCCAGTCCAGCCCACATATGAATACAGACCTCTAAGATTTTAGACAAATACTATGACGGGACAAAGCCCCGCCGTACCCCTGAAAATACATAGCCATTATGACAAGCTCCGGAACATTAGAGCCATCTCAAAATGCTGAACCAGGATCCTAAGCCCGCGGATCCACAACTGTGTACCTAAACCTGCGGACATGAACGCAGCTTCGGCCGTCAGACACGTACCGAATTTGGAACGGAGATAAGGTTGACAAGAAATGATCATAACTAGACAAAACAATGACAGGGGCAAGTATACAAAGTAAATACCAGATCCTACCAGGCCATTACAACTCATGAACGTAATCACACATTATTATCTTTTCGCATTTTTCAATAAGAGTTATAGTCAAATTCTTACGCATATACTTAGGAAAATCATCAAGTTCATAACCATATAACTTACTTATCTTGCATAACATAATCCGCCCTTTACATGACGCCTCATTTTGGAGTTCACTTTGATTATCCATACGTGATAACGTAACCCGACTCATTCATGGACACGAAGTCATAAAAGCCTTCCCACGGCGAGGTATCGCCGCCCATTCGGGACGCCAGAAAGTCACATAAGTCCGCCATAAAGGTATCGCCCGACCCAACTGGGACGCGGAAAGTTACATAAGTCCGCCCGTAAAGGTATCGCGTAAAAATAGGAAGCTTATGATCAACTTAGTGGTCACCGCCCGTAGTATCGTTTGACAATCCTACTCCTAGACTATTTCACCCGCGATAAAGCCGATGGACCCGCGTGAGGTAATTTCTCGCATGATCAGATCCGCCCGCATAGGTCGTATGGACCCGCATGAGGTAATCTCCTCGCATAGGACTGGTCCGCCCCGCATATGACTATTTCACCCGCATAAGCCCTACGAACTCGCATGAGGTATTCTTCGCATCGTGGGGAGCAAATCCACGGAATATGCAAATGCAACAAGCCCGGGGAATGACCCCGTAATGAAACAATACATCACTAGCACAACCGGCTATCATACATAACATAAGCACCACCGGCTTATCATAAATATCATAAGCAAGTTAAGAAAATCTCTTAACTTCTTATTAGCCTTAATTATTTTGCACTCTCATTTTATTTAAACTTAAGGCACTAACATGTCATTAAAAAATCCGGGAATTTAACCCAACGTACTACGTACTTCCATTCTTTTCAAAGGATTTTTTTTATATAAAACCCCAAGATACTAACACCCGTAGTATCAAGGCATGTCTATTTTTCAAATTAAGTTACTAAACCTTTAGAAATTCATTTCAAGACTTTGAAACCAAGTAACTTCTAATTTCATAACCTAGACAACTCATGCCTATCAATCAAAATAGACAATTATGTTAACCTTCCATAAAACTGTTATAACTAACTTCCCATAAAGCCGTTATAACTCTTTATGGTTTAGACAGATTCATTCTTTTTATAACCAAGAGACTTATACTTTCAAAATACTTCACGTCTCTTATCTTTAGAAATCAAGTTTCTTAACTTTAGAAATCAAGTCTCTTATCTTTAGAATATCAAGAAATCAATACTTTTCAAATCAAGTATTCTATACTTTTAAATCAAGTCATTCATTCCTTTAAGAATCAAGTCCCATAACTTGAAAAATAAAGTCTCTTAACCTTTTAAGAATTCAAGGTTCATAGTCTTAAAACTTCATAACGTAAACTCTTTAAATTAAGTAACATATACTTTTATGCGTTGTGAATAGGTTATACTCGTTTATAACGATCTTATTAAAGCAGCCATGATCTAGAAAATGTAATACAATTTTGTCTTATCTTAGTTTCTATGCAGATGGAGAATTCTACTCATTTTAATATAATTGATTGTCGATACATTTTCTTTTGTTAACGCTGCAATGACTTGTTCGATACTTATTCTCATTCGTGCAGTAAATTAACAAAGTCAACTCGACTCCAAATACTTCCTAACGACTCTTACCGACATCCCCCATAAGACTTGGTAAGAACTTAGGATAACTTAGACATAACTTTTACATAGAGTAAATCAACATACATACCTCTAAACTTCTAAGAGTAGAAGGAATCATGAAATAACACCACATGTATATTACATACATAGAATCATGCCAAGAGAAGGAAGAGGTTCACATACCTCGTGACGATTATCGACAAGTAGCAAAATGCTCCAAAGTACTTCAACCTTGATAACTATTCCATCCTTTAAGTAGAATACGCTACTCGTAGTACTTCAACCTATATTAATCATAACATGTCTATCAACTCCTAATTTTTTAACGTAGAATCATACTAAGTGTAAGGTCTCTTATTCTACGGAAAATCGGGCAACACTTCCTTTGTTTCTACGTACTTTTCCACCTTTTTCAAGGCCCGAAAATCAATAACCAAACGCCACATTTAAGGCCCAACAATTCAGCAATACAAAGGGGATTACACGCCTAATAGGACGTGTAAAATTCTGCCCCACAATTAATATAAAACTGTCAAATATTTTCAAGCCATAATCGGCTACCATTGTCACAACATTTATCAATTTTCTTTCAATTCCTTTTTCAATCCAAGTTGTTATTCCAACATGTTATATACATAATAACAATTACAACAACTATAAATCCTTTCTTCCTTAACATGCGGCGATTGTAACTATCGACCAAATTGATTACAACATTAATGGGTAACTTGTCCATTTTCGGTTTTAACATGTCAACATGATCCAAATCTTTTCAAACTTCATTCTATATACCACATGCTCATTTATTAACTACTATAATATGTAATATTCAATTACATTAAGAAGATGAAGATTTTACCTCAATAAGCCCTAATAATGTCCAAGCGTAAAAGTCGATCCTTAGCAACTTTTAGCTCATCTTCTTATGTTCCAATACGCTCCAAGCACTCCTTAGAAGCTCATGAAGAACTCCTCTTCAAGTTCCATCTTCAAAGTTGAAGAACACCTTAGGTTTTTGCCTTGCGACTAACGTAAAAACGTCGTTTTTCCGAAATCATTCTATTGAGATAACCTTACAATACCTCTAGGAACCTTGGTTTAAAGTATTGGGATTATTGAACCACAAACGAAAATTTTTCTTATTCAATCATGCACAAAGCCGAGAGCACTAGATGGAGCACACAAAGTTTCTCAAATTTTTTCTAAGTGTTGAATGATCTAGTCTTGCACTAGTAGTAGTATTATATAAGGAAACCAATGGCTAGGATTAAAACATATGGATGGCTAAGATGTGATCAATAATATCAAGCTCACTTTTTCCTTTGACTTGGTCCATTTTATCAAGCCAATTTGGCTAGTCTTTAAGAATTAATTTCGTCCAAGATGACTATGTGGAGGGTGACACGTGTCGCCCTCCCATTGGTCCATACCATTTCGTTTCCCAAAATTTCCATAATTGGTCAAAATATCGGAAACCTCGTGGTCCCCCACAAAAACGTAAAATTTTTCGGGTGGGCCCCACGTATCCAACTCTATAAATAAACTTCCATAATCCTACAAGTCTCAAATATCAAATTCGAGAACTCAATTCTCACTAACGAACAATTTTCCTTTCCGACGTTCGGAAGATTTTCCTTTGGAAAAATAATTCCTTCTTTCGTTTCAAACTTAAAGTCGTATCTTCTCACGTACATTCTCTTAAATACATGTCCTGGAATTACGGGTGTAACAACTGGGATACCATTATTCCTCAACATGTGATGGTGGATATTGAGGGGATGGGTATTAATATCAACCCAAGCATCCCTGATAAACCAATTTGGATGCTTGATAGCTCAGGAAAATTCTCTATGGAAAGTGCTTGGCAACTACTCAGGCAAAAGCAACCTAAGACTTGGATAAATTCATCAACTTGGCAAAAAGAATTGCCCTTCAAGATGTGTTTTATTGTGTGGAGATCCTTAAGGGACAGAGTGCCCACTGATCAGAGAGTTTCCAGAATGGGTTTTGCTATTCCCTCAAGATGTTGTTGCAAATAATCAAATATTGAAACCATTGATCAGTTGATGTATTTTGTCACCTATGCTCAAAGTTTGTGGAAGATTGTTT
This sequence comes from Przewalskia tangutica, assembly GCA_029844215.1. NCBI lineage: Eukaryota > Viridiplantae > Streptophyta > Magnoliopsida > Solanales > Solanaceae > Przewalskia > Przewalskia tangutica. Next base: position 20,073,964 of record CM056719.1, read on the forward strand.
GTGGTCCTTTAGGTATTACCTTCAAGGACATTTTATACAGACTTCTCTTGATTAAATGGTGATCTTGGAAAAATCACAATTCTGTTTATGATTTTATTTGCAAATGCCTTCCAATCATTACTTCTTGGGAGATTTTGAGGAACAGGTGTAGCATTAAATATGGCAATGAAAGGACTAACTTAAGGAGATCTATATCCTTAATCTCATTCTCTATGGCTCATATTCTCAATACTCATTTCAGAAAGTTGGAGGTCGATGATAATTGGGACAAAATCCTCAGGTTTTGAGGAGCTCTTTCTTATTAAAAAAAAGTCACTATTGTTAAATGACTTAAACATCCTCAATTGGCTGCCAAAATTAACTCAGATGGGAGTTGTAAGGAGGGTCTATGCAGTGCTGGAGGGTTGATCAGAGATGCTAGTGTGAAGCTTATCTTTGCCTACTACTTTCCAAGCTGAGAGTGACTTCAAGCTACTGGTGGGTTGTGTGACAAATAATTTTTGTGTTCCATGGAGAATCAGCAAGAGGAGGTCCAGGCTATGTTCCATGAATAATTTTTGTGTTTCATGAATAATTTTTGTGTTCAATACTTCTCTAGCTATGGTGAGCTCAAAGGCATCATCAACATGGATAGATGGTATCTTCCGGCACTAATAATTGGAAATAGGAAGAGAATTAACATTTCATTCGACTTCTCCTGAATTGGTTATGTGTTGTACAATTCTTAGTTTTAGCTCTAACATAGATAGTATACTCACTTTGTATAGGATGAGTATTCACAAGATGAGAGATAGTCTACTCTTTTACTTACCAAATGCATTTACCTCGTCTCTTTTGTAATAGAGGTACCTATGTCTATCTATCAAATCTGGTTGGGGAGTTTTGTCCCACAACATTGTTCTCCTTTTTGCTGGAAGATGAATAAAATGCTAGTTTGGTGTTAAAAAAAATTGTTGCACGGCCGTTTCATCTAGGGGTCTTGTTTGGCCAAGCTTCTAGAAAAGTGTTTCTGTTTTTCAGAAGTAGTTTTGCAGAAATTGTTTCTAGAGAATCTGTTAGGCTGTTTGGTCTATAATTATAAGATCTTAGAAAGCAAAGCAGTTCTGTTTGGCCACATTTATGCAAATTTACTAGAATATTCTTTTTAATAGATTTAAAACATTCTTTTATATCTTATGTTTTTAAAAATTAGTATATCTTTACAATTCAATAATTTTTTTTTAAATTATTTAATTGCAACATTTAATCAAAAAATAATATATATTGTACATAAGAAATGTAACGACAATATGATAGTCAATGACTCAAATATGTCCAAACCTACCACCGCCTTACCCACACCTATCCCCTCCACCCCTACACATCCTCAAATTTCTATGTCATATTTTTTTTACTTTTATAAAAAATATGAATTTTTTACCCCCACACACCGCCATAACCCCACATACCCCCTCCACCCACACCCATCCTCAAATTTCCATTTCATATTTTTTGTTACTTTTAATAAAAGTGATTGAAAATGTGAAATTTTTTCTTACCTCCCCCCGTTCACCTACCCTATTCTCAAATTTCTATTTTATATATTTTTTACTTTTATAAATAATTTATAAAAAATATGATTTTTTTCTTACCCTCCATTGCCTACCCCATCCTCAAGTTTCTATTTCATATTTTTTGTTACTTTTATAAAAAAATATGATATTTTTTCTTACCTCCCCCTCGGTCCGCCTATCCCATTCTCGAATTTCTATTTTATATTTTTTTACTTTTATAAATAATTTATAAAAAATATGAATTTTTTTTTGCCCCCGCCCTACCCACACCTACCTCAGCCCCATTGCCCTAACCCATTCTCAAATTTCTATTTCATATTTTTTTGTTAATTTTATAAAAAATATATTAAAAAATATGATTTTTTTACTCCCCCGCCCTACCCACACCTATCCCCTCCTCTACCCCATTATCAAATTTCTATTTTATATGGAGATATTATATGAGATTAAAATGAATTTTGTGAAAAGAAAAGGGTAAATGGATAAAAAAAAATCATTTAATGGACAAAAAGGGCTTCTCGAGAAGCACTTTGGAGAAACACCAAATTGGTGTTTCTGCTTCTCTTCCCATCTAGAAATACTTTTTGCCCTTTTTGAAAAAGTGTTTCTATTTCTGTATAAGTACATGTTTGGCCTAAAAAGTTTTTTTCAAGTTGAGAAACACTTACAGAAGCTTGGCCAAACAGGTACTATGCCCGTTTGGTTGAGAATAAGCACTTATGAATTTTTTTAGATGTGTTTGATTGAAAAAGGAATAGAGCTTATGAGTGCCATAAGCACTTATTCTATAAGCCTAAAATTTGAGCTTATGTTAGTAGAACTTCTTTTGACCTAACAATTTTTTTGTTTTTTTATACAAAAATATTTTTTTATTGACAACCAAACAACTAACAACTTTTTGATAAAAACTCTACTTGAAAAAGCTCTACTCCTGTAACCTCTACTCCTATAAGCTCTTTTTAATAAACTGTACCAAACGGTAGGCCCGGTTCAACTCGGACCTGCACGGACCGATCGGAAATCTGGTAATGAACCGGACCGATAGGCTCGGTAAGCCAGTGAACCGGACCGGAACCGGTTTAACCCGATAACGAGCTACCGGTCCGATCAGGGTCGATCCGTTAGACATGTATAGCTAATGTAATGAGTTGATTTGAGCTGTTCAAGATGAATGAATTAAGTTGGACTAGATCAAACTTAATTCATTTAATAGTATGTCATTGTCCAAATTCATTAAAATCTGGACGAATCAATTGGGCTTGAGTCCAATTTGCCACTACTAGCTTTTTTGTTCATTTTCCGTGGGAGCCTACGGGTCGGACACGTGGTTTCCGTGGATCAACTTGACCCACTTGCCAATTATCACTATCCAAAATTAGAAAACGTAGGACCCACAAAATATACACTCCTTAGTTCAGTCACTTGCCTTATATTTTCTGCCATCATTCAAACTTTACAATGCATCATTTCTTGAAAATAGGAGATATAATACATACTTTCTATGTTGGTATTTCCCCTTCTCCCACCGTCACGTTCACGGCTTTGAACTCCCAAAAGTCCACTGTTTCATTACCATCTAAAACCAGCAAAGTATCTCTTCAAAATCCACTAAAAACTCAACCCCATCACCCATTTTTGAACCCCAAGTTCAGTTCTTGAATTTTCTTGAAAAATAAATTGTAGGGGTTCTTGAAAATCCAATAAAAACTCAACCCATTTCAGTTCTTGAATTTTCTTGAAAAAAATGAAGTGTTCTTAAATCCAATAAAAACACAACCCCAAGCCCAAAAGTTCAGTTCTTGAATTTTCTTGAAAAAAAATGAAGGGTTCTTGAAAATCCAGTAAAAACTCAACCCCATAAGCCCAAAAGTTCAGTTCTTGAATTTTCTTGAAAAATAAATGAAGGGGTTCTTGAAAATCCAATAATAGCTCAACCCCATCACCCCAGAAGTTCTGTACTTGAATTTTCTTGAAAAATAAATGAAGGGGTTCTTGAAAATCCAATAATAGCTCAACCCCATCACCCCAAAAGTTCTGTTCTTGAATTTTCATGAAAAACAACTGAAGGGCTTCTTGGAAATCCAATAAAAACTCAACCCCATCACCCCAAAGTTCAGTTCTTGAATTTTCTTGTTGAAAAAAGAATGAAGGGAATAATTACTAGCTTGTCATGTTCAGATAATCATCATGTTTCACTTACAAAGACTACTTTCCTCAAAATTATCGTCATATCTTTCATTTCCTTGTTCCTTTTCATCCTTGTTAGACGTTTTTCATCAGATATCACTACTGTAGTGGCCCCCACAACCCCTTCTAGGAAATTTCCAATGTCTTTCAACCAAACAACCATAGTAGCCGGAAAAAACCCACCTCCGCTGCCGCCTCTCCGGAAGCAGGCTACGGTGGAGAGGATGGGGATAATTGATGAGAATGGTGCAATGACGAATGACTTTATAGTGGGGGAGTTTGATGAGGAGATGATAGATAGTGTGATAAATGGGAAAAATGGGAGTGATAATGAGGGATTGAATAGTGATGAGAATAGAGGAGTTTTGAGGGGTAAAATTGGGAAATTTAGAGTTTGTGATGAGAGTATGAGGGATTATGTTCCTTGTTTGGGTAATTTGAAGGAGAAAGGGGAAAATTTTGAAAGGGATTTCCCAGCAAAGGGAAAAGGATTGGATTGTTTGGTGCCAAGGCCCAAAGATTACAAACTAAAAATACCATGGCCAAAGAGCAGGGATGAGGTATTCAATTTATGTTTTTATTCATTATTACAGTGTAATTCTAGTTAATTTACTTTCGTGTTTGGTTTTTGCTCCATTTCGCTTAGCATACTGTTTTGTTGTAGTTACTGTTTCCTTTTTCCTATTTGACCTGCTTTGTTATTGCATTATTCTGAGCCGAGGGTCTATCGGAAACAATCTCTCTACCTCTCAAGGTAGGGGTAAGGTCTGCGATGTGGGATTACACTGGGTATGTTGTAGTTGTTGTCTTTAATTAATGGTGAAGGTGAATTGTACATAACTGAATTACTAACATGCTTTTAGTTAATTAAGTTTCTTTTTTGGTTTTGCTTCATCTTTAATTAATGGCGATGGTGAATTTGACCTATTGAATTACGAATATTAGTTTTCGTCGATGCTCATTTGCAGGAAGTCCATATGGAATTTGGTTGATGATATATAGTTGCAGCTCCCTATCTAGTTTAGATTTTAGGGGAATAGTTGAAAATGACTTGTCTAGGACTTTTGGTGCTTGCCTAGGTTATGGTCAGGTTTGGGGGAGTTATAAGTTATGGGTAAAGTTGGTCCTACCGACCTCTCTAAGGTTAGGTATTAGCTCTCCTAGAATCTAACTAACTCAATAACTACTTAGTACTAAGAATGTGGCAGCTGCTACTTAATAGGCACACACCCCATGTTTTCATCACCTAATTTTGCCAATGTAATCTAACCATGTGCTATGTAAATTGATCTTGCGTTTGCACTAGCTATTCTTGGATAACTATCATTATTGATTCTCTGTTCATTGTCATCGTTAATGAATTCGTCACGTATGTCATTCATCCAATTAATTAGAAACTGGCCTAATTACTTACTCTAGAAAATTGTGGTATTTCTCTAACCATTGTCGGTCACTATCTTCTGTTTTTGTCTTCTCATTTTCATGTTAGAGGTAAAATGCCACAATAGTTCCTTTATTGGTTCAATAAGTGATCATTTATTATCTAGTTTGAGCTGTGATGACACTCATTAATCCACAATATTTTTCTTCACATTTCAGAACACAGTCTATCAAGATGTATGAGCATTTCTAAGTTTTAAAAACGACCGAGAGAACCATATTAAAACTTAGGTTCATATCCACCATTACTATTGATATTAAAAATAAAAAAAGAGTGCGGTCTTTTTTTCTTTGTTTAAAGATTCAATGCATTACTTTTAAAGCTGTAACTTTAAACAGATCTGGTTATCCAATGTACCCCATACACCCTTTGCCAAAGGCAAAGCAGGCAATAAGTGGGTAAAAAAGAAGGGTGACAAGTACATAATTCAAGGAGACGGGACACAGTCTGCCCAGGGTGCAAATCAATATTTGGATCAGATTTCTAAGGTACTCTGCTTTCTCCACTTCCTACTTCGTTTATCTTTCATCATATTACTTGACTATGCTACTATTTTCCTGCAACTATAGATGGTTTCAGAAATTGCTTTTGGACAACGAACAAGAGTTGCCATGGATATTAATTGTGGAATAGCGAGTTTTGGTGCATATCTGATGGACCGCAATGTCAGCACATTGTCCATTGCAACAAACGACGTGCATAAGAATCAGATTCAATTTGCACTGGAACGTGGAGTGCCTGCTATGTTAGCAACACTTACTACACACCGTCTATTGTACCCTAGCCAGGCATTTGACTTGTTACATTGTTCCAGATGTAGCATAAATTGGACCCATGATGGTATATCTTGTTTGTTTTACTATAGATTGCTATTCATCCTCAAGTTTTTTCCCAAGAAACCGTTTAGAATTCTGTTACGTTCAAGACAAAGCTGAAGTGTTTTTTTATGGTACAAATTATCTGGTGCAAACCTAATCTTTCGCTTCTCATCTATTTGTCTTTGATTTCCGGTGAAGATGGCATATTGCTTTTGGAGGTAAACAGGATGCTTAGGGCAGGAGGATATTTTATCTGGGCAGCAGAACCTGTTTACAGTCGTGAAGAAAACTCGTCTGCACCATTTAAAGGTAACAAATTTATCATTATCTAGCAATAGGCACCATCAAATAGAGGCTGATGCAGTTAAAATGTAGGCATGAATCTTCAGGACTTGTTTCTGTTAGCGAATTGCACAAAGCATCCATCTTTAGCTTTCTCTTTATGTAGTACGAGAGTCAGATATGTTAATGAGTTAGGAATCTTCTTGTAAATTAAATGCTATGTCCATCGTTTGGTCACTTCCCTTTAGGGCTCGTTTGGTATGAGGGATAAGGGATATTTATTCCCGGGATTAAATTTGAGATGAGTTTATCCCATGTTTGGTTGGGATAGAATCGCGGTATAACTAGTCCCGGGATTAGTTATCCCGGGATTTTAGTGTTATTTTTATCCTTGGGGAGGGTGGAATAACTAATCCGGGGATAACTTGTTCCCAACCGAACGACCCCTTACAGTTATATCATTACTGTGAGGTCTTCTAACCGAGGTAAGACGAAATGTTGCTTGTGCTTTATGTTCCTTACTGTTATGCAGAAATGGAGGATCTTACTCGACGCCTATGTTGGGAATTACTAAAGAAGGAGGGTGACATTTCTATTTGGAGGAAGCCATTGAATAACAGTTGCTATCTCAGTCGCGCTCCGGCAGTTCAACCTTCTCTATGTGATGCCGATCATGATCCAGATAATGTCTGGTATTTCCTACTCTGTTTTGCCAACATAGTGTAGCATGCTGTAATTTCACCAATATCTATGCTTGTCTAACATATATATTCGTTTTTCCTTCCAAATGTTCACTGGTCCATGTAATTGAGTTCCTAATTTATGTACGGCTGATGCTCATTTTACATATTCTCTGTGGCAGGAATGTAAACCTAAAGAAATGTATTACTCAATTACCTGAGAATGGCTATGGAGCTAACGTGACTGCTTGGCCTGCACGCCTTCACTCTCCACCAGACAGGTTGTTTAGTATAAAAATGGATGCTGAATTATCGAGGAGGGAAATTTTTAAAGCAGAGTCAAAATTTTGGAATGACATAATAAGTGGATATATTGGTGCTTTCCATTGGAAAACATTAAACCTACGAAACGTGCTGGACATGAGAGCTGTATATGGAGGGTACATTTCATTTAAAATAATTGGTTCTATTCATTCTATTTATGTGCTCTGCTGACATTTAAAGCTTTCACTGTTAGTAGAAGAAAGTTTTAGCTGCAGTGCTCCTAACTGTTGAGATGTTTTGGTAGGTTTGCAGCTGCTTTGCATGATTTCAGCATTGATTGCTGGGTTATGAATGTTGTTCCCGTTAGTGGTTCTAATACATTGCCTGTTCTATATGACCGGGGTTTCATTGGAGTCATGCATGACTGGTAAAGGATACTCCGATACTCCTCTTTTTCTGGATGTTATTTTACATCATATGTTTATAAGCTATTTTTGAAGTCAAATAATCTGAGTTGGCGACAGATAACTAAATCATCACAAATCATAATTTACATGTACGGCGACAGAACATCTTAGTTTGCACTCTAGTTGATCATGTGTCAAACGCATAACGGGGTTGGCTTATATACCAAAATCTATTACAGTGGTTTGAAGAAAAACCTCTTACCAGCAAATTAGAATGTGGACTCGAAATGCTTGACTTGTTTCAATTTTATTGATTTTTGAACTCCAGGTGTGAGCCATTTGATACTTTTCCAAGAACATACGATTTAATCCATGCATCTGCTCTTTTCTCAGTAGAAAGAAACAGGTATCGTGCTTCTTTCTAAGCAGTTCATTTTATGTGAAGGTAATTATATATTCTCAAATCGTATTATCACATTCATGCAGATGCAATGTGACATCTATCATGCTAGAAATGGACAGAATTCTTCGACCTGGGGGACGGGTTTATATACGTGACACCACATCTGTTATCGAAGAGCTCGAAGAAATTGCACATGCCTTAGGATGGGTGCCATTTAAGTATGATAGCAGTGAGGGCCCATATTCCAATTGGAAGCTTTTGATTGGCGAAAAACGTCTATGATATGGTTGCATTTCCCTCCCTGTCGCCCCTGCGAAGTTTTGGGGCAACGGGGAGCAAATATATATATTTTTTCTAAAGAAGAAAGATGGTGTAATACAAAAATGGAAAAGCCTCATATTGATTTAGTTCAAATTTGTAATGCTACTATTAAATATTCAAGGGAACAGACTGAACCATATTATTGACACCTCTAGTTTTATTTGTCACCACTCACCAGATAGAAATATTTTTCTTTATTGTAAATATTTTAGCAATTTGGTTACTTTGAATTTAATTTGTATTGATTCTAACGTTATAAGTAATCTTTTGTTACGCAGTTCAAGAAAACTTGAGAGAAAAAAGAAACGTCAGATTACACAGTATTATTTTCATTGTTGGTTAAATTGTTCCTCCAGTTAAAGCCTTCAGATTTTCATGAAAGGAGGAAAGGTAAACAACAACAACAACATATAGTGTAATTTTATAAGTGTAGTTTGGAAAGGATAGAATGTATGCGGATCTTATCCCTATTTTGTGGGGGTAGAGAGACTGTTTTCAATAAGCCTTTGGCTCAAAGGAAAAGCTTCCGAAGCAGGTTTGCAAGAAAAATGTAACAACATAGCTCTAGATACAAATCAAATGAAGCAGCAAATAGTAATACACATTAAATAGTAAAAAATTACGCGATTACTTAATAATATTTCTAATAAGGAGAATAGGAGAGGAGGCTAGCCCCCCTCTCCCACGTAAAGTGCGATAACACTCGGTTGCCTACTAACCTTCTATCTTAATCCTCGATCTCCATAGCTTTCTATCTAGGGTCATGTCTTCAGTAAGCTGAAGTTGCATTGTGTTCTGTCTAATCACCCCCTCCAGTTCTTCTTCCACCTACCTCTAGCTACTTCTCCTAACTTCTGCTACAACCAACCTCTCACACCTTCTTATTGACGCATTTGCACACCTCCTCTTCACATACCTTTACCATCTCAGCCTTCTCTTATTTTGTCCGTCATAGAGGCTATTCCCACTCTTAACCTGTAAAACTTCATTTCTAATCTATGTAAACATCCTCATCTTCGCTGACGATATTGTATTTTTGGCAATTAGTTTTGTAAGTGTAAAAGTGGCCGAAATTTGAAAAATACATGGGTGGAATCCATGCCAAAAGAAATATGCATCTGATACTATTAGTTAAAAATTTATGCGCATTCAGATACTTAGATTAAGCAATATTAATTTATCATAATTAAGTCATAAAATATGATGAGAATATATACTAACTAGGATTTAGTGATAAGGATGCGTGTGAAGACATGGTATTAAATAATATATATATTCCCCTTATTTATAACTTAATCATGATAAATTAGTATAATTTGATATAAACATGAGTAAGTTTTTACCTATTACCTATTTGATATTTAATAGATAACTTTAACAATATTTATCTTAAAACTCTCAATTAAGGCTGCTGATATTGTTAAGTTTCGCACATGACTACTGAACTTTATCCGTTGTATTAATAAAGTCATAGAACCAACCATGTGTTGTACAATATGTTAATTTCTCAGAAAATACAATATGGTTGAAAAACCAAAGTCCTCAAATATGATTCGATGTTTTTGGAATTCCAATTATTCGTCCTGCAAATATAAACATTTCTCCAATCAAAGTTGTATGAAATTATGAACAAAAGTCAGAGATATCTGTTAGCGAATATTCTTCATTATTCATAATATATAGCCAAAGATCTGTAAGTGGTCATAAGATGGAGTCCTATGATACAGAATGTCTGTGGGGGTCTTGTTTTGTAGGGTGCTAGTAGGTAAAATATTTAGGAGGTGTTCTGCCATTTTGACAGCATAGACCCAGAAAGATGATGACAGACATGTATGAAAGAGGAGGGTACGAACCATGTTATTAATAGTGCGAATAATACGTTCAACTTTATCATTTTGAGGTGAGGTATAAGGGCAAGAGAAAGGGAATACCATGCCTTGTTGGGAGCAAAAGTTATAGAAAGCCGAATTATTAAATTCACGTCCGTTATCACATTGAAAAGATTTTATGGATTTTTCAAACTGAGTTTTAATAAATCTGTGAAACTCAAGGAATTTAGCAAAAACTTCAGATTTGAATTTGAGTGGGTAAATCCATAAAAAATGTGAAAGGTCATCTAATAAAACAAGATATAATTTGTGGCCTAGAGAGCTAACAACATGAGAGGTCCATAAGTCAGCATGAACAATATCAAATGGTGAAACTGTAATACTCATTGAAGACATAAAAGGGAGACGAGTATACTTGTCAAGCGGACAAGAAAAACAGTTTTGGACAAGTTTCCCATTATTACATTGCATACGCTGATTATGTCTAAGAAAGGAAAAAACATGATCTCCTGGATGTCCGAGCCTGTTGTGCCAGGTGGATGGAGACAATGCAGTAAGGGAGACTGGTGGTTGAGTTCTGACAACGGAAGAGTTGGTGAAAGGGTAGAGGTCTCCCACACTATTGTAGCGCGTAAGAATTCTCCCTGTATTGAGATCCTTCACAGAGAAATCAAAGGGTCAAAATTGACAGACACCCAATTATTACGAGTGAATTTCCTAACAGATATCAACTTTTTAATAATTTGGAGTGCGTAGAGGACATGGTTAAGTGAGAAGGGTGAATGGAGATTTTTGATATGTGTGTTACCATAACCTGCAATTGGAATGCGATGACCATTGCCAACAGTAATGTATTGAGGATACTTTAACCGAAGCAGTTGGGAAAAGTTACCTGAAGAGTTGGTCAGGCGTGATGTGGCTCCGGAATCCATATACCAATTATTGTCGGGCTGTTGCAGAGTGAGAATATTGAAAGCTTGGCCCAAATCAGTGGGTTGCATCTGCTGGACTAGAGGAAACTGTTGGGCCGACATCAGATGGGTCTGTTGAGGAGATAGGCCTGCTAGTCTTTGCATCGGAGACACCGGGCCGCCATCGCTTGAAGTGGGCCCGGTTGCGTGGTCGACCGCCATTCTTGCTTGATTGTTCGACCATCTTGGCGGTCGGCGAATCGCCGACATTCGGCTGGCGATGGCGTGGGCCGCTCTTCTTCTTTCCTTTTCGCTTTGCGCGGCCCTTCGCTGTTTCCTTGTCCACGACTTCTGTTGCCTCTGCCTCCACCGCGGTTCTGCTGCTGGTGGTCCAGCGGTGGTGGAGCAGTGGTCAACGACTGCAAGTTTTCAACGGCTAGTGTTTTTTGATTGTGCTCGTCCTGTTTAGCACGCCGCGTTTCTTCCAACAACAATTGTGAACGCGCCTTGTTGAAAGTTGGAAGTGGATCAGCCTGTTGGATCATTGCTGCAAGAGTGTCATATTCCCCCCTTCGGTAATCCTGCAACAAGTTGTAGTACCATCTTAGTTTCAGACACAGTAGTCTCAACATGAGAAAGTTGGTCTGCGACAAGTTTTAGTTATTTGCAGTATTCTGTCATGTTGTTGAAATTCTCAAGGCGTGCGTTGTTGAACTGCTCCTCTAAATACACAACCCTAGTATTTTTATTATCCTGAAATATTGGCGTACTCAAAATTCGCGTGCCGAAGCACCTGTTTTCAGGATAGTACACAACAAATCCTTTGAGATGGTACCATAGATCCATTGTTTGACAATAGCGTCAAGACGACGCCATGTTGAATCGTCAATGTCAGATGGGCGAGGGATTGACTCATCAATATGGTCGAGCACATTGTAGGCACATGCATGAATATAAAATAGTTCCACCCACATAGAATATTGATAGTCTTCTTGATCAAGAATAATAGGGACAAAATTCTTGATGTTTGTGACATCAAAAGCCGGATGAAAAGAAGACTTTGAGGAATGAAGTGGAGTGTCAACTAAGCCAGAGGTAGAACCAGTAGATTTAGAAGAGGTGGGAGGAGACATGATAGCCACAGGAGTAGAAATTCCAAGAAGAGGCACCGCGGTGGGGGGGGGGGGGGGTGAGCGGCGACCGAGAGAGAGGAGAGGGGAATAGAGAGAGGAGAGGGGAATTTCTAGGGTTTTGAGATGTTAGGCTATTGATACCATGTAAGATGTTGAAATAATTTTCCTTAGGGATCTCTTTCATTAATCACAATATATATAGTTGTACAAAAGTGATTCTTAATACAGTAAGAATCCTACGTTACCTTAAATACATGATACTAATAAATACAATATATACTGTGAATATTTGAAAAATATTCGCTAACAATATCCACATGTATTAAAAGTCTATTACGTAATAAAGTTCAACATTTACAAAATCCCCAGCAGACCAAAATATCATTCCAAATGATTAGAACTAAAACATTTTTTCAAATGGATAGAACTAAAACGTTTTTATGGTAGATTGGGAGCGGGATTGCTCTCTAATTCTAATTACAGTTCCTTAATTAGCAAACATCATGTCCTTAAACTCCTCGAAATCAAGCATCCCATCTGAATTTTTGTCATAAACATTAATCATGCTCTTGCAATCTTTCCCACATTGCTCATCCCACAATCCTAATCTTGACAATGCTCTCTGCAGCTCCTCGCAACATATGAGTCCGTCACCATTCGAATCGAAAAATCCGAAGACTTTCCGAAGATCATTTTCCAGGAAAATATTTTCGCGATGATTGTGCTTATTGCTTTCTTTAATATTTACTTTTGTTATGGTGTCATAGAAGAGGAAAAAATCAATGGAGTCTAGGCTTGTTTTCCCAACTAGCAACTCTAGCTCCTCTTGGCTTGCAATAATGCCCATGGTATCAAGAAATCCCTTTAGCTCATCAAGGCTCACAAGATCATCACCATTCTTGTCAAGCTTTGAGAAGATTCTTGGCAAATTAATTGAGTTGATTGGAGACATCTTAATTGGTCCAATTGAATAATACAGCTGCTATCAAGTCTTTCAGCAACACGAATTTGAATTAATCAAGCCAGTAAATTTTCGATGCCAAATGCTTGAAAAGAAAAGAACAATAAATTTATCAGGACTTTTAGCAACGCAAATCTAAATTAATCAGGCCAGTAAATTTCTGACGCTAAATGCTTGAAATGAAAAGATTAATAAAGCTATCAGGGTTTTCAGCAATGCGAATCTGGCCAGTAAATTTCTAATGGGAAATTATGCTTGGAGAAAGACTTCAATAAGATGTGTTATATTATATCAATGATCAAGTCTTCTTGAAGTATACCTGGATGTGGGAACTGTCCTATATATATAAAGATGGAACTAGGAGAGAATAATATTGAGAAGAAATATACATATATTGTCCTTTACTTGTACGGACTATATACCTAAAAAATAACAATCACAAAACACAACTTGTGGTTGAATATAATATAGGAAATTTCTTGGAAGAAAGTAAGCAGACCTTTTAGATTCAATCCAAATCAAAATAGTATTAGCAGTAGTTTCTGTGTTTTTTCGTTAACTAGAAGAGAACCATTCACCATTGACCTTTTAAATAAACCTTAGAGAAGTTTCCTTTGTCTTTATCAACTTCCAAAAGGAGAATAACAGAAATATGGAACACAAATTTCAAGGGTTCGAAATACGATGTATAGCAGGTAATACTTGTCTCATACTCCTTACAAAAATATTACTTTTTTTGACTATACTATCCAGAATTAAAAGTTAATATAATTTCTTGATTACATAAAATCTCACTTATTCAAATTGGGTAAACTTGGAAGAAAAAAATGAATTCCTTTTTAATTATGTAAATAAACATTTATTTTTGACCGAAATAAAAAAATTAAATGGACACCGATTATGAATACATGGAAGTATTAGAATAAGAAAAGGTTCAAATTTGACGTTATATTGTGAGAAATTGACTATGTTTGCTGGTGTTTTTTTTTGTTGACGAAGGAATCTGGCGAAAGTGCAAGCATGAGAAACCCAGATCGACGATAAGCGCAAACCACGTCGTAATTACACTTGGCACCACAATGCGATGTGACTCAACCAAGAAAGTTTATGCAGGGGATCGAACTCGTGACCTTGCGATCCCGTGCTCTACTGCTACACCAACTTGACTACTCTTGCGAGTATGTTTGCTGATGTTTGCCTATGTTAAGTTGGGGTTAAAACTACTCCGGCCGTAATTAAACTGGCTTACATTTTTACCTTTTCATTAACCAAAAAATGAGAGCACCAAAATCGATTGATTTTGATTGAAGAAGGGCATAAATAATCATTTCACATAGTTTAGGTGTATATTGACCTTTTCCTAACAAAAAAGAGAGAAAAAATATTAGTAACTCAGAACTTATTTTTTCTCCTTCATCAATAATTTAACACACTAAAACATGTCATTTCTCGCAGTGAAAGAGAAATAAACTCTTTAATGGTATAAAAAGTATTTCGAAAGACAAGTTATTATTTATATTTTATATATAAAAGAATCTTTGAGATTAATTGGTGAGTTGAAAAGAGAGTTTTATACTATCATATTAGGAGTATATAACTTTGTTAAAGTGTGACAATTTCATCTAAAAGTTTAAATTGTTAGAAAGAGCACACTTTTAATATTTAATTACATTCTCAACACGCTCCCTCACGTGCAGGGCTGATTTTTTTCACGGATCAAGCATATGCAAATTCATTTTGATAGAGTGTGGCGGTGATATTTGATTTCAAGACCTTTGATCTGCTCTGATACCATGTTGAATTGTGTGACCATCTAATATAAAAGTTTAAGCTATTAGAGACAGATGACACTTTTTAATATTTAATTATATTCTCAATAAACTTAAATCAAAATATAATAACAATATGAGATGAAAATCCAAAATTACCCTAGACTGATGAATTCGACAGTCAATGTGACGATATGTCTGGTCATTTTTAGCTAAAGACCCTTATTTGACTAAATTACTCTTCTCATAGACTCCATGTGGGGTTTATGATGCGCGAGAATGGGTAGCACGGATCCCGAGGTAGCTTTATGTGATTTTTGAAAGAAAAATCCAAAATGAATAGTTTAGAAGTGATAAGTTTGATCCAAAGTTGCCTTTTAGTTATATGGATTTGTTTTCAGGTTCCGTCGCTTCCGGTAGTTCCGGAGGATCATTTATGACTTAGTTGAGTCATTGGTTCGCTTCCCGAAGCATTCAGATGTGTTTATGACTCTTTTTGTTAATTTGTGAAATTTGGATGTTTTGGGTGATTTCGTAGAAAAATATGTCTTAGCTCGGTCGTATGAAAAATATGAGTGCGCGAGCAGGTTTGTAGCACCGTTTACCTTGGGGTAGAATATTTGATTTGTATTTGGGGGGTCTCGGGAGCGTTTCGGGTGTATGGTAGAGAATTGGCCAATTTACTAAGTTGTTGTTTCTGGTGCGCCGCACCAGCGGGGTTCTTACCGCTTCTGTATGGCCGCCTCTGCGGAGGTTATCTCGCAGATGCATGCTTATATGATTATGATATCTCCGCTTCTGTGGGCCTTTCCTTGTAGACGCGATCCGTCTCTACGAAGTCAATTCCGCTTTTGTGCCCATCCGAAACTTAAGTTGAGCCACTTCAACGGTGGATCTTTCGCCAGATGCGATCCGCCTTGGCGGTGTCGATTCTGTCGAGGTAGAATCACTATTTTCCAGAACTTAATTTAATGACAAAAATGATTTCACTTTCCCAAAATAATTTTTTTGGATGAGAGCTCGGTAGAGAGGGGTTTCTTATGCCTTCCATCATCGCCATCTGAAACTTAAATTGGGCCGTTTCGACGAGATCTTCCATTGGTGCGATCTGCCTTGGCGGTGTCAATTCTGCCGAGGAAGAATCACTATTTTCTAGAACCTAATTTTATGCCAAAATAATTTTACTTTTTCCAAACTATTTTCCTGAGATTAGAATTCGGTAGAGAGGGTTTCTTGTGCCTTCCGTCATCATCCTTCTTGGAGGTAAGGTTTTACATCACTTTTCAATTATTAATTATTATTTGGGTCTTTTAATCTTAGTATGAATCTTGAATTGGGGAAAATATAACATAGGTTTTCATGCTAGAATAAGAGGCTATAAATCATAATTTGGGGATTGATTAGTGATTATATTGTTATAATATTATAAACTAGTGTTGAATAATGATAGATGATGGTATTAGATTGGTTAATTTGGTGTTTGAATATGGGGGGAAACCGAGGGTTTAGTTGTGGCTTTTTGATAAATCATGAAATTGAGGGTCCAAACGTGATTAATTTTCAAATTAATTTAAGGATATGATTCTATAGTATGTTATCATGCCTTTTGAGTAATAAAATTTTGATTTTTGCTACAGTAGGTCCGGAGTCGATTTAGGGGTGAATCTTTGGTTTGATTTTACAGACTAAGTCCTTGTGTTTGTGTTGAATTACTTATCAACGTAAAACATATTTGATAGACTACGAGTATTATGAGTCGCTTCAAAAGGGCAAGTCCTGCGTCGATGGTTGAGGTTCGTGACACCTGCTCGACTTCGAGGTAGGCTACAATTTATTTTTAAGACTCCGATAAAAGTAGTAGTCATTATAAATATTGAAGAGTATTGGCCATGTTTGGGGATCCCACCTTAGCGGTTGTGATGAATGCTTGGGTGGGTACCAGTATTGAACTGTATTGATAGGTGATTTGAGAAATTAGCCTTAGGCTGATTCCGACTTCTGTATTTGGGCTTGTCGTCATTATGTGGGCTTGTAGCCATTGTTGATAATTGTTGTGTTTATTCATCACATTGCTTCTGATATGAAAGACTATTTATGTAGAATAACGTGTTATTGAGTTTTTGAAGCATGTGATATTCATCTCTTATACTTGATTGCATCTCATGCATCTTGATTACTCGCCTTGATATTGTATTTCATTCATACACTCATGGTTCTGATGATATTGAAAGTGGAGTGATATTAAAATGCTATGGATCCAATGAGACCGGAAAGATAAGGATATACTTATGAGATGGATGGAAACATTGAGATAATGGAAATGATTGATATGGCTCCAAAGCAGTATTGGGCTTTAGTCTGATACATATATTGAATTCCAGCTTGCTAGGAGAGGTATATGGACGGAGCGGGTCCCTCATGTATCACCGTTCATAGAATTTGAACATGTATATACCAGATTGTGAAAGGTACCTTGCATTTATTCATATCATACATTCACTTATACATTGATTACTTGTTGATTAGTAACGTGATTTAAACTGGTTATTGAAATTTGGGTAACTTTCATGATTAATGAATTTTGTCGATTAACTCCATAATAACTGGATGAGTGGTTATTGAAATCTTATGTGAACAAGGTGATTTATATGATTCATTGAACTACTTAGAATAGAACCTAATTGAGGGTCAACTTGATGTTTATTTCTATTACATATCTTCCGTAGTTGTCGGTCTATGATGCCTACGGGGGTACGTTGTGTACTCATGCTACACTTGTTGCATTCTTTTTTGGATGCAGATACATCGCCTTCCACCAATTCAGGACCACGTGGCTGAGTCCCGATTTGGAGGATTAGAGTGTTCGTGATGGGCATGTCATCTTCCAGCATGCCCTGGATGCTACTCTTGTTATCCCGTCTTTCATTTGTATTCATGATACATTTATCGTACTTTCAGACTATTTCACTCTTATTCTAATGCTTTTGTATTACAGACTAGATCTTCGGGGTTGTAATAAATATATTTTTGAATTTGGTTCTTTATTTTATGATATGATTAGATAGCCTTTATAATTATCTTCTTACTTTCAGTTATACTTATATTGTATGTATTGATCGGAAAGTGGTTCGCCTATGGATATAAAAAATTTAGATGCCACCATGATGTCCAAAAGGAATCGTGACAGTCAAAGAGTTACCAAAATCATCTTTATCACATATCAAAATATATATATATATATATATATATTTTTTTTCTGAAAACAACCTGCTGCTTCTTTCTCAAGAGCGTGAAGCGCCGCACCCGCGGAAGAGCAGAACAACGCACCCGTCGATAGACCACACACACTGGCCACAAGCAGTGTGGTGGGCTCAAGCAAGAAGGTTTAATAGAGGATCGAGCTGGCGTGGGCCCGCCGCCAAAAAAAAAAAAAAAAAATTCTTCTTGTACAAAATGGCGTGAATACTATTATGACTATGTTCCATCTCTTCGTGGATTTAATTTTTGAGCAAAGAGAAGGTGTGGCAAAACAAAGTCAAAAGTTATTATAAAGAGAATAAAATTGTTGACATGAAAAGAAAATTTTTGCCGTAAAAAGTACTTCAAGATTATAGAACATCATATAGCCTGTTTGAATTGATTTATTTTAAGTGTTTTTAATTAAAATAACTTATAATTATTTTTGAATAAAGTAAAAAAATCATAATCTAAAATTCCTAACTTT
The DNA here is from genome assembly GCA_029844215.1 of Przewalskia tangutica. Classification (NCBI taxonomy): domain Eukaryota; kingdom Viridiplantae; phylum Streptophyta; class Magnoliopsida; order Solanales; family Solanaceae; genus Przewalskia; species Przewalskia tangutica. Next base: position 20,092,647 of record CM056719.1, read on the forward strand.
ATAAGTTAAAAGCGATAAGTCCTTCCAAACGGGCTCATAGTACCAACAATAAATTCCTTGTAAGAGAGAATAATTGTATGTTACTATTTTTTTTATTTAAAAAATTGTATTTAATTAATTAAATTAATAAAAGATAGGAGATACCCTTGGATTTTGGCAGTTCCATAATATGATCATAGGACCACATAATAAATATCTTTCTTTCTACCTTTCCTTCCATTCTTTATTTTGTTTAATTGAGGGACCTTGGCCTCCCTAGAGATTCATTTAACTATTTTTTCCAATTAATGAAGAAAAACAAATGATTATACCTTTCCTTTTATCCTTAATGACCTTTTATAACCATGTCCAATTAAATACGGTCACATAAATTAAAACAAAGAGACGCAATCATTTAACTAATTAATCTCAAATAATATGAACATATATTGAGAGAGGATCAATTGTTTAATATTCGTTGTTTATGGAAATAGCGGATCTCTGAGAAATTAAAGGCCGCCAAAGACTTAGAAAATATGCACTCATTCCAATTAGAAACTTCCTTTTTACTATCCAACCAAAGTCCAATTCTCTAAATATCATATTTTAAAATGGTGTTTGACTCTATATATCAATAGAATGGTGCGATTAAAGTATAAGGAAAGTGGAATTTCTAGCCATGACTTGTTTAACGCATTTTGATTATTAAGATCTAGCTTGATTGCACTACTTAGAGCAGAATTTCTTTTCCACACAATAATCATATTGCTAAACTAATATAGTTTGGGGTAAATATGTAATGTGACTAATTTTTCCCCTTTAGAGGAGTGTCATGGTAGGCTGAGGTGTTAAATGTTATGTTGTCACTAGGAGAAAAAGGACTTACATTGACAGTTAAAAACTGTCATCGGAGGCGGTGGATGACAATTTTTGTAAGTGTTATTGTAGTCTATGTCACGATAGGTCCTTCATAGATGACGATTTAAATAAATGTCACATAATATGTGACAGACATAAACCGTCACACATTTGATCGTTGACTTTGACTATTTCTCTCTTTTATTTTATTTTTTTCCCGAGAATTTACAAATTTTGGTGGTAAAATATTTGAATTTTATTAATTTAATACATTCTTTGGCGGTAAATTTTTAAATAAATTTAAATTTAAATTAATTTAATTTAAATATAAAACAATTGCGAAAATTTTGATTTTGACGCATTTGTATTTAATATTTAATTTAATTTAATTAATTGTTTTTTTTTAAATTTTCAATAATAGTTAAATTGGTGAAAAAATGGCATATTGTAACTAAAATGTAATTAATTAATCAAATCATTTTAATACATAATATTGAAACATTTACGATTGTAACTAACGTGTAACTAATTAATCAAACATGTTACAAATCTTCTTGTTCCCAAATGTATCCAAAACAAAATGTTTTACAAAATAAAATGAGCCTAAGTACATATTATCCAAAAATCATGAAGGTGACACAACTTCTGTAGTACGGAGAATCTTTGAAAAATGATGCGCCCACTCAATCCGGACCTCATCAAGCTCATGCTGTGAAAAAGCTTCTTTTTCATTATACTGTTAAACACAATAGAGATCAATTAAAATATCTAATCATAATTAGGCCATTGTAATGTAATTACATCCAAATATAATTTAACATGTTAGATCAATTATAATACACAATAGAGATCAATTAAAGTATATATAGACAAGTACATAAACAAGAAATAATGTTAGATTATGCTATTACGACACAACAGCTAGCACAAATATTATGAACTTCTCATCTTTTACTTAGATATGCATTTGAAACAAATTGGATGTATTTTAAACATACAACGATAGCATGAACATATAGATAGATGCAAACAGTCTCTTAACTGAACAAATTTAAACATACATTACATGAAATTAAAGACTTGAAAAATAGCTTGAACCATCAGTGAATAAGGACACAATGAGCATCGATTTTCATGAAGTCTAAATACAAAATAACAATACATTATTCACGATACACGCCAATGCATAACGCTTACATAACCAAAAGGAAAGATCACTGACCTTTTGGTGTGCAGCGAACTGAGGCAAGAAATTTGCGGATACTTTCACGATTTCACAATGAAGACAGCACAACTAGAATAAGCAGAGAGATTTGGAGAGCAAAAAAAAAAGAGCTGATACTCAGTATACCTGCAATATAAATAGTACAGGGAAGAGCAACAACAATTGGCCATCTACTCCAGCAGTCTCTCCCCACACAACATCCATTCTCCTGGCCTGAAACAAAATTCAGTACACAATTCCAGAATTAGGATAGTTTATTGTACACAATTTCAGTATAGAATTCCTGAAACTTTCGGATCCGTATTTAACAAACTCATAACAAGAACTATTTCAAGATGACATGTATCCAGAATCTCAAGGCGCAACAGGATACCACAACCACCGGTAGAACATCAAAGACATAAAGAGGAAGGTAAACTTAAAAAATCATTTGGGTAACCCCCACAGCGGAAAGCAACCATTTATTTGTAACACATAGATACATCTAAGATATTATCATAGGGAAAAGAGGAATTGACTTACTTGTATCAGTTGTCTATGTTTTCTTCACTTGGAGTATGTGTCTACGCCAATTAAAAGTTAAATATATCAGTTTGTTTTGTTATAAGAAAATAAACTTTCACTCAGCAGTGTAGATGTCATGGAAAATGTTACTCAAGGACTCATCCATGAAATAGAAAATAAAAGAATAATATTTCCAGAAATATGATATGACTATATTGGCACACGCATGTAAGTCCTAATAGGAAATATTAAATAAGTTGGCAATTAGAACTTTTTTTTATATGATGTGGCTTAAAACTTCAGCAGTGGTTACATTACTAGTGATGATTCCAAAGTTAAATATGCATCATGCTATACAAGAACCAAATGAACTCGTTTGACCAGGTAACATCATCCAAGAAAGTGAAAACAAGAGAAATCTTTATTTCTAACAGAGTAGAAGTAAAGTAAAAGAACTAAAACATGACATCAATTATTAAAAGAGGTATATGAAGGCTCATACTCAACAAAGTACATGAGTCTCAATCTTTATTTCTTGATACTCTAATAAGCATATAGTGCGCCTGAATTTCAAATTACTTCACCTCATCAATGGAATAACCTATCAAACTTAGGTATACCAATAAGAAAACATTTTGTTTTAATTACAACAAAGAAAAAGACCATGCTGGATCAAGATAATAGGAAGTAGCAGCCTGACCGGTACAATTAGATAACACAAAGAAGTATAAGATCACCATTCGTCATAAACATAGTAAAGTATTGTCAGTTACCAAACGAAGCGAACTATACTCTTTCACGAATTAAACATTCTACTCCTCACAACCCTGTGCTCTATACTCTTTCTTCCTAACTCTCTCAGTAACAAAAACACCTAAATTGCCAGTTACCAAACAAAGCGCAGGTAGAAAACATGGAAATGATGCAGAGAAAAAGAATAAATTTCAGATTCTATAGACATAGTTCATAACTATGCAAATAAATAACGAATCACAAAATCCTAGGCTTAACAAGATGAATATAGTACTAGTCCATTACTTTCAAGTGACTACATTTGCTTTTACATTTGCACGAAGCAAATCTTCATTAAGTTAAAGTAAACTGATTCATGCATAGTGTAGGGCAAAAAGCAGATTATCAGTATCAGGCTAATGTACTTCTCAAGCCATTTCAAAGACATGGTGATCATTGTGCCAATTAGAGCATAAGACAGAGAAAACATAACATTTCAAGAAGAAAAGAATCACACTTAGCATTTAGAGCAGCAAGAATAAGCAAAATCAAAAATCTAAACTTAAGGTCTTTGTCCCTATCACTTTGAAGATATTAAGGGTTCTTGGAATAAAACCATAACTGTGTGTATAAACAACTGATGAGTACATTATTCAGCCAACCTATTAGACAAAAGTTCAACAATTCAGTCGAATGATTATCCTTAACAGTGAAAACTCTGAAATGAATTCTCAGAAAGCCGTGGAAGAGAAATAAAGATCACTGGTCAAAATAGCACCTTTATAAGGCCACTTGCTTTGTCAAGCTCATACTTCATTTTGCTGCCTTTGCCTATTTCAACCACCTGTCACATAAGTCTAAGATTTTAGTTTGCGTGAAACTTAGCGCCATCTGTGTAGTATTTGGGACTATTCCCCAGACATCTATCAGGAAGAAATAATGGGAGTGCAAGCCACTGTGAGATACACAAGAAGATAGAAAATATCCATATATTGAAACATCTTGCAACATTCAATAAACATTACTCCTATAATTTAATGAAGGATCTTTTCGAAAGAAAAAAAATTCATATGCACTACATAAGTAAAAAGTTGACAAGTACAACCAGATAAGAAAGTTCCGATTGTTGGAGTAACTTAAGTACCATATCAATAATATTCAGAAAAGAATTACTGGAATATACACTTACACAGTTGAAGACTACAGGTGCACCTGGCCCTGCATGTGCAGAACATCAAACATAAGTACAAAAAGACACCAAGGCCCTCACTTTGCAATGTATAACAAGACCATGAAATAACACCCAGAAACTGAAATAGATATATTGATGTTAATTAAAAAGATATTCACTTAATAGCTTTTATACTTCTTTTATTTCGTTTTACAAGTCGAATTGAATAGTTATTATTGTTACCAATCTCTAAGTCATGACACAGATGAACATCAATAGATCTCCGTGACATTGAGGAGATAAGTCTTTCATTGAGCGCAACATAAGAGTTTCTTCTGAATCCTTGTCCACTGTTTTCAGCCATAGTAAACTTAACAAGAGAAAAGGAAAGCCAAGAATTAGCATATGTTGTTGTTGTAGTAGTAGATTACCCTATGATAATGACAAATCATAACTGAACATAAATTTATGGAATTAATAAGTAATGTATTCAATGCCACTTTGCTTCAATGTATATATATGTGTAACCCCCCAAACATTGATAAATGGAGTGTAGATTATCATATGTGAAACAAAAGGGTTTAATAAAATTAGATTCGAGTGAAAAAAACGCTTACTATTCTAGGTAAAAACAACAAGACAAAGTAAAAGTCACTTGCAAAATCGATCCAAGGAGAAGCACAAGCTTTTTCGAGGTGGTGCTAGCACTAGACTCTGCTCAGTTGCTCACCATTGCCCGAATTGAAGCATATTAGTCTTCAAGAGAGAGAAATCGTACTCTCTTTGCCATTTCTGGGCTGATGGTGATGATGAAAGGATAGAGCGGTGATGGTTTCATCATTGCGTGATGGAGATGTGGTGGACTAAAGAGACCACACATAGACTATTCGCATTAGGGTAGCAGGCTGGTCTTTTGCCATTTCTGGCTAGAGTTTCGAAAAGAGAAAGGGGTGAGGATGGTGTCTCTAGGGTTTGAAGGGAAAACCGTGTGATGTTAGCATAATGAAAGGGAGGTCATTAGTTTGGAGATTAAAAATGAAGTTTGGGCCGGGTCACACCGGGTTTTTAGCTAAATAAATAGGGGTCTATGGCCCATTTACAAAGCTTTGAATGGGTCAACTCTATAAAAAATAGGTCAACTCTATAAAACCGTCACACAACATGTGACGGTGCAAATACCCGTCATATGACTGACATAATTTTATGACAGTTTAAATAACTGTCACACAGATGTCATAAGTGTTTGTTGACCAAGAAGTCAAGGGAATAACTGTCACACTATGTGACAGTTGAAAAAATAGTCACACTCTGACTGTTACCGTAGGTCTTTTTTCTTGTAGTGTGTACCTGATTGTTTAAATCACACCTCTATATCGGTACAATAAAAATGAGTTTACTATGGTTAATGTTAAATAAATAATATACGTGTAGTGTATACCGTGATATACACTTCCTTAGTTAAGTGTATATCACAGTTTTAGGCATCAATGATAGTGCAAATATTTTGTATTAATTAGCATTGTACACTTACCATAATTATAGGATTCTGGTACTACTAGAATAGAGTTTTGGGAGTAGAATAGGAATATGATTTTCCTATTATGGAAATATGTAAATTGTATATATACTCTTTCAATTAATGAAAAAGGGATTATTTCTTTCACGGTATTAGAAGTCTAGGTTTTTTATTCCTCTCCAAAATTCTATCGACCTCTCCAAATTTCCGTCGATCTGCCTCGGTTTCCAAGCATTCTCTCTCGGATTTCATGCCCGATGGTACCTCATCTCTTCCCAATTTTTTCTTCCCAGTACCTATATCACGTCTTGCATTGCTATTAAGGCTAAGAACACGTTTCACCATGCCTTTACTATTTCTAACATAACATCCCTATCATTCTTGAAATAGTAAATGTCCAATACGCGACGTGGGTCGAACTATTCAAAGTTCACGCACGCTCGCATCTATTATCCCCGCGGCCCCTACGGATACAGAGGTGCCCAAACCCGAGGATGATCCTAAATTATGGACGACCCTTGATGCTACTGTTCTTCAGTGGATTTACTCCAATATTTCTACAGACCTCTTGCAAACGATTATCGAACCCGACACTACGGCGATGGCGACATGTAATATAATATGTGATATATTCCAACATAATCAGAATTCTCGTATTGTTACCCTTGAGCAGGAATTCTCCCACGTCAATATGAAATATTTCTCCAACGTTTCAGCACATTGTAAAAGGTTGAAACAATTGTCAGACCAACTTCGCAACGTTGGTGCGCCATTTACCAATGACCGTCTTGTCTTTAAGATGGTTGCAGGCCTTTCTGAGGCCTATAGTGGTGTTGGCACGCTTCTTCATCAGATCAGCCCTCTTCCGCAATTTTATCAGGCTTGTTCTATGCTTACACTCGAAGAAGCCGACTTAGCCAAAAAGGCCGCTACCAGTTCTAGTTCCGTAGTCATGAAGACCGAGCCCAATTTTTCTCCCTCAGGTTCCAACAACTCGGCCTAAAACACAACAGTGGCGGCCAAAAGGGTCAGAATTGGAAAAATAATGGCAAGAATCATGGCGGCAATAATGATGGCGGCCGGAACAGTGGTGGTAGATACCTACCGAGTTTGAGGTTGCGATGCACACACCTGAATTAAATCCCCCAGACTTAAATTGGTACATGGACACCGGAGCCACTACCCACATGATGTCGACCAAGGTACTCTCTCGTCTTATTTTAATTTGAGCAGTAATCGTGGTATAATTATTGGTAATGTCAATTCAATTCCGATTCAAGGTTACGGTCATAAAACTTTGTCTCCCCCTCACCCGCCTCTTGTCTTGAAAAATACCCTTCATGCCCCTAAGTTAATTAAAAATTTGGTATCTATCCGAAAATTCATCACTGATAATTATGTTTCAGTTGAATTTGACCCTTTGGGTTTTTTGTGAAGGATTTCAAGACGGAGATTCCTCTCATGAGATGTGATAGTTGGGGAGATCTTTGTCCTATCACGCCCACTTCTTGTTTCTCAAGTCTAGCCGTGCCATCGTCTTTTGCAACCCTTGTTCTTCCTTGTGGCATGCTCGTCTAGGTCATCTATTTTGCCTTCCTTAGTTAAAAATAAGTTTATTTTTTGTAAGGGTACACGTAGTACTCCAATTTGTCAATCTTGTTCTTTAGAAAAAATTATTAGATTGCCGTTTGTAGACTCTAATTCTTGCACGTTAATGCCATTTGATATTATTCATAGCGATTTATGGACATATCCTATTATCATTTCTTTGGGCCATCAATATTATATTTTTTTTTGGATGATTATTCTAATTTTTATGGACTTTTCCGTTAGCGAAAAAATCTCATATTTTTTCCACCTTTCTAAAATTTAGAGCTTTAATCTGGACCCAATTTGAACCGAAAATTAAGAAATTCAATGTGATAATGGGAAAAAAACATGATAATGGATTGTTTAGGGATTTTGTGCTATTAATGGTATCAATTTTTGTTTCTTTTGTCCTCATACGTCCTCACAAAATGGAAAAGCCGAACGCAAAATTCGTACCATTAATAACATTATCCGCACTTTATTGGTCCATTCTTAGGCTCCTCCGTCCTTTTGACATCATGCTCTACAAATGGCTACCTATCTACTTAAAATTCTTCCTACCAAAGGTTTGACATATTCTTCCCCTCTTCAAATATTATATAATAAGACTCCTTCATATTCACATCTTAGGGTCTTTGGATGCTGATGTTATCCACTATTTCCGTCCACCACAATTAACAAACTTCAGGCCCGGTCTACTCCTTGTATGTTTTTGGGTTATCTGTCTAATCATCATGGTTATAAATATTTTTATTTATCATCTAATAAAATTATCATTAGTCGCCATATTATTTTTGATAAAATCTAATTTTCGTTTGCTAAAGTGAGTAGTCCCGTTCCTAGTTCGTATAATTTTTTGGATGACGATATCTCCCCATATATTATCCACTATTTATTGGATATATCCCGCACACAAAAAAATGCCTACGGGCCCACTACTTGCGACATCGCTCTACTATCGCGGTCCAAAGAGTCATAGTGGGATGCGGGCGATGATCTAGGCCATTGCCGATCGGTGTTCTGCTTATCGTTATTAGGCCGGCAGCCCACTTCTCGCGCCAACCTAAGATCATCACTACCCAGTCCGGTTCGATTACATCGCCTAAATTCCACTCAATTCTTCCTCGAGTCATAGGCCAATCACTTATAGTCAACGGGACATTTTTAAACCAAAAAGATATTTAATCTCAATTCTAATGGTCTTAAATCCCCCTACCCTGTAATTCCGTGTCTGCGTTAAATGACCCAAATTAGAAAATTGCTATGACCGATGAATATAATGTTCTTATTTATAATAAGATGTGGGAGTTGGTGCCTCGTCCATCCGGTGTTAATATTATTCGGTCTATATGGATTTTTGCTCATCATGTCTGTTTATTGAAAAAGTCCTTGTATGGACACAGGCCCCACAGGCTTGGTTTAAGCGATTTGCAGACTATGTGTCGACTATTGAGTTTTCTCACAGCAGGTCTGATAATTCATTGTTCATATATCGTCGTAGTTCTTCGCTAGCTTATATACTATTATATGTGGATGATATTATCTTGACTTCATCTTCTGATGCATTATGACAGTCTATCATGACAATGCTTAGTTCTGAGTTTGCTATGAAATATTTGGGGACCTTGAGTTATATTTTGGGGATTGTTGTCTCTCGTCATGCAGGTGCGTTGTTCTTATCCCAACACAAGTATGCAGCTGATATCATTGAAAGAGCTAGTATGTCATAATGCAAGTACACTTCCATTCCAGTTGATACTAAACCCAAGTTGGGTGCTGCAGCTGGCTCACCTTACGAGGATCCGACGCGCTATCGCAGTCTGGCAGGGGCTCTTCAGTATCTTACTTTCACGAGACCATATATTATGTATGTCGTACAGTAGGTGTGCTTATTTATGCATGATCTCAGGGTTGAACAAATGAATGCGGTCAAATGCATTATTCGATACTTCCAGAGGACACTTGACTATGGCCTACATCTATATTCGTCTTCGACATCTACACTTGTCTCGTATACAAATGCTGATTGAGGTGGTTTTTTAGATACCAGATGTTCAATATCTGGTTATTACATATTTCTTGGTAATAACTTGGTCTCATGGTCTGTAAAACGTTAGTCGACATTGTCCCGCTCTAGTGAAGAGGCCGAGTATCGCGGGGTGCCAATGTGGTCTCTGAATCATGTTGTTTATGTAATCTTCTTTTGGAGCTTCATTGTCCTATTCAGAAAGCTACCTTGGTTTACTGTGAAAATGTTAGTGTCATCTACTTTTCTGGTAATCCGGTTCAGCACCAGCGCACTAAACACATTAAGATGGACATTCAATTTGTTCGCGAATGGTAGCCCGTGGATAAGTACGCATCTGCCATATCCCTTACATGTATCAAATTGCAGACATATTTACCAAAGGTCTTCCGTCAATACTCTTTAAAGATTTTAGGGACAGTCTCATCGTACCACTATGACTGCGGGTGTGTGTTAAATATATAATATATCTGTAGTGTATACCGTGATATACAATTCCTTAAATAAGTGTATATCACGGTTTTGGGAATCAATGATAGTGTAAATATTTTCTATTAATTAGCATTGTACACTTACCATAATTATAGGATTCTTGTACTACTAGAATATGGTTTTGGGAGTAGAATAGGAATAGGATTTTCCTATTATGGAAATATATAAATTGTATATATACTCTTTCAATTAATTAAAATAATCAAGAAATTATTTCTTTCAGTTAATTAATGGGCTGGTTAGTACGTGCGGTTTGTGTAACTTATCATGCCTTTATAGATATCGTCATAGAAGATGTTCTTAGAAAAGATTATGAATCTTGGGTATCCAGTCAATTAATACCACAAACTGTGGGGTTCTAGCCCATACCCATGATTTAAGGAAACATGTTCCTTTCCTTTAAAAAATGGTGTGAAAGTGATCTGCAGCCATTTCCTTCTGCAGACACCATCTTTGAAGAACTGGCACCGGCCAATCAATGCCAAGAAGAAAATTTGGCACTATTCATCCCTATAAATAAAGAGCCCTCAATCAGTTTAAGACACCATTCTCAGAGAAATATATCTGAGTATTAGTGAGCGGAGTGAGACATACCATAGACTGTGTAAGAAAATAGCATCTTTCACATTGAACACATGAATTCTCCATTTACTAGGAAAAAATTCCATTCTGTCGATAGGTAAAAATATTGTCATCGCTAGTTATTAGAAGATTAATTAAATTGAGTCTGTGAAGAAAAATAGGGTGTGAGTGATATTATGGTAGAAAAATTAAAAGAGTGTTATTTCTTTTGAGTATATACTTGTGACTACACAGTGAAATTTCATACTATAGTGGTATCAGTTACTCTTCTTGGCCCGTGATTTTTTCTTTATTCAGGAGGGTTTCCAAATTAATTTTGGTGTCATTATTTGTTCTTCTTATTCTTGTTGATTTAACCATAGATTAGTGTTCCGTATTTATCACTAATACCATAAATATTATTTTTACGGGTCTATTGTATTCCTAATAAGTGGTATCAGGGCATTGGTTCAAAATATGTGTATTTCTGATAAATGATGGAAGCCAACAATAGTAAAATAGTTACTTTGAGTAGCATCAATTATGCCATTTGGAAGGGAAAAATGAAAGATTTGCTCTTTGTCAAAAAATTTTACCAACCAGTCTTTGTCACTAAAAAGCCTAATAATAAATCAGACGAAGAATGAAATATGTTACACAGACAGGTTTGTGGATTTATTAGATAGTGAGTTGATGATAATGTGTTGAATCATATTTTTGGGGAGACACGTGTTCGGACTCTATGGAAGCATCTTGAAAGTTTGTATACTCGTAAGATTGAAAACAACAAGATGTTCTTGATTAAGCAGATATTGAGTTTAAAATATCATGATGGTTCTCCGATGACAGATCATTTGAATAAATTTCAGGAGATCATGAACCAGTTATCTGCTATGGGCATTAAATTTGGCGAAGAAATTTAAGGTTTATTTCTACTTGGTTCCTAATCAGATTTTTGGGAAACTTTTAGATTTTCATTATCAAATTCTGCTCTGGATGATGGATCTCTATAGATCTTTTCAAAAGTAGTGTTTAACTGAAGAGATGAGAAGAAAATCTCAGGGTTCCTCCTCATCAAATGTCTTGGTGACTGACTCTAGGGGGAGAAGCAAGAATTGTGGTTCTCAAAATAGAAAACATAATATAAGTAAATCCAGAAGCAGACTTAAAGATATTAGGGCTATCATTATGGGAAGAAAGGGCACATAAGGAAGTTCTGGCGGATATTGAAGAAGGGGAACATAGAAAAAGAGAAAAAGAAAGAAGATGGCAATGAAAATTACATAGCCACTGTCACCACTGAAGATCTTGTTACTGTCCTTGATGTGAATCTTATAAATATTGCTTTTGATGAGCCAAAATGGGTTGTGGGCACAGGTGCCGCATCTCACATGACATCAAGGAAGGATTTTTTTCATCCTATATCCAGGTGATTTTGGAACTTTGAGTATGCGTAGTGAGACTGTATCTAAGGTGGCTGACATTGAAACAATTTATTTGGAAACTAGTATTGGAACTAAACTAGTTTTGAATAATGTAAAACATGTACCCGATGTTCATTTACACTTGATTTCTGTTGGTGTTCTGGATAATGAGGGATATATCAATACCAATGCTGCCGAAAAGTGGAAACTCACTAAGGGTTTCCATATTGTAGCTCATGGTAAAAAGTGTTGTGGTCTCTACTGGACTACTACTTCTACTTGTGGTGATATGGTGAATACAGTTGAGAGCGATATCTCTTCAACATTATGGAATAAGAGGCTCAACCACATTAATGAGAAATGATTAAATGTCCGGTCAAGAAAAAATTGTTGTCAAATTTCAAAAGTGCTAAATTAGAAAAGTGTGAACACTGCTTGGCTGGAAAATAAAATAGAGTTTCTTTCAAGTCTCATCCTTCTTCAAGAAAAATAGAGTTGCTTGAGTTGGTGCATTCAGACTTATGTGGTCCAATGAAGACAAGGACTTTGGGTGGTTCAAGTTACGTTGCTACTTTTATTAATGATTGTTCAAGGAAACTTTGGGTAGTCTTGAAGACTAAAGACCAAGTGTTGGGCATCTTTAAACAGTTTCAGACTTCAGTTAAAAAAGAAACATGAAAGAAACTGAAGTGTATTCATATTGTTAATGGTGGTGAATAGTGTGGGCCATTTGACGAATACTGCAAGCAACAGAAAATCAGAAACCATAAGACTCCTCAACTTATTGGTTTGGCGGAGAGGATGAATAAGACATTGATGGATAGAGTCAGATGTTTGCTTTCTGAAGCAAAGTTGTCGAATTCTTTTTGGGGTGAGGCTATATTGACCACAACATATGTTATTAACCTATTTCCTATTGTTGCTTTACAAGGCGATGTTCCAAACATAGTTTGGTATGAAAAGGATGTTTTCTACGACCATTTGAAAGTATTTGATTGCAAAACTTTTATACATGTGCATAAAGATGATAGGTCGAAGTTAGCTGCCAAGACAAAGTAGTGCATCTTCATTTATTATGCCTTGATGAATTTGATTACAATCTATATGATCCAGTTGAGAAAAAGGTTGTGAGAAGCTGTGATGTTGTCTTCATGGAGGATCAAATCATTAAAGATATTAACACAACATAGAAGCTAAAATCTTCAAATTCTGATGGATTAATTAATCTTAATCAAGTTCATCATACAAATATGGATGGCATTAGTGGGCTCAATGATGACCGTAATTCCCATAATCATGTTTCAGATCATCATATTGATGTTGATGATAACAATGTCACTGTTGATGAGGTAGATGCTCCTACTTATGAAGCTGTGGACGAGTCATAAATTCTATTCATGAGGTATACTAGACAATGTATTCCTTCTCCCAATTATTCTTGTAATGAGTATGTATTACTCATTAATGGGGGAGAACCTGAATGTTATGAAGAGGCCATGGAAAATGAGTAAAAGGATAAATGGATTGAATCCATGCAAGATGAGATAAAATTTATACATGAGAACCATACTTATGAGTTGTGAAATTTTCTAATGGCATGAGGGCTTTGAAGAACAAGTATGTATTTAAAGTGAAAGCTGAAGAACATAGCTTGAAGCCCAAGTACAAATCTAGATTGGTCGTTAAGGAATTTTGTCAAAGGAAGGGTATTGACTTTGACGAAATATTTTCTCCCGTTGTGAAAATATCCTCTATTCGTACAATTCTTGGTTTGACTGCTAGTATCGATTTAGAGATTGAGTAGATAGATGTAAAGACTACTTTTATTCATGGTGACTTAAAAAAAAAGATTTATATGGAACAACATAAGGGCTTAAAGGCAAAATGTAAAGAAAATTATGTGTGCAAACTTAAGAAGAGTATATGAATTGAAGCAAGCTCCCAGACAGTGGTAGAAGAAGCTTGAATCTGTTATGGGGTATCCTTATTCAGATCACTGTGTGTTTTCACAAAGATTTTCTAATGATGATTTTATCATCCTCTTTCTATATGTAGTTGATATGTTAATTGTGGGCAAAAATGCTTTCACGATTGACGAGTTGAAGAAACGGTTGAGTAAATCTTTTGCTATAAAGGACTTGGGTCATGCTAAGCAGATTTTGGGCATGAGGTTTACTCGTTTCAGAGATAAAAGAAAACTTTATCTATCACAAGAGAAGTACATTGAAAATGTACTAGAGTACTTTAACATGAAAAGTACTAAGCTGATTAGAACACCTCTTATTGGTCATCTGAAATTGAGCAAGAAGATGTGTACTACAACAACAGAGGAGAAAAGAACATGGCCAAAATATCCTATTCCTCTACCGTCGGAAGTTTGATATACAATGGTATGTACTAGACCAGATATTGCTCATACAGTCTATGTTGTCAGCAGGTTTCTCAAAAATCCAACGAAAGAGAATTGAGAAGTTGTGAAGTGGATACTCAGATATCTGAGAGAAAACTCAAATGAATGCTTGTGTTTTGGAAGATCAAATCCAATATTTAAGGGCTATACAGATTTTGATATGGCAGGTGACCTTGATAGTAGAAATCCACTACTGGATATTTGTTTACTTTTTCAGGGAAAGCTATATCACAATAGTCGAAGTTGTAAAAGTGTGTCACAATGTCTACAACTGAAGCGGAATATTGCGGCTACTGAAGCTGGCAAAGAGATGATATATTTCAAGAGATTTTTTCAAGAACTTGGATTGCAATAGATGGTGTATGTTATCTATTGCGACAGTCAGAGTGCAATAGACCTGAGTAAAAACTTCATGTACCATGCGAGAACAAAATATATCAACGTCAGATATCGTTGGATTCGTGAGTAAGTGGAGAACGAATTTTCCCAGTTCAAGAAGATTCACACGAGTAAAAATCCTAGATATGCTGACCAATGTGGTATCAAGAGACATGTTCACATTGTGCAATGAACTTGTCAGCATGCACTCAAACTAGAAGTCTGATATTGCTTCCTTAAGTTGAATGGGTCCAGAGGGGGAGATTTGTGGGGTTCCAGCCCATACATATGATTTGAAGAAACATGTTCTTTTTCTTTGAAAAATGGTATGAAAGTGATCTGCAACCATTTCCTTTTGCATACACCATCTTTGAAGAATTGGCATCGGTCAATAAATGTTAAGAAGAAAAATTGGCGCTCTTCATCCCTATAAATAGAGAGCTCTCAATCAGTTTAAAAAACACCATTCTCAGAGAATTATATCTTAGTATTAGAGAGCGGAGTGAGCTATATCATAGACTGTGTAAAAAAATAGTCTGTGAAAAAAAATAGTGAGCGATATTGTAGTGAGGTGGAAAAATCAGAAGTGTGTTATTTCTTTTGAGTATGCAGTGGTCTTAGGAGTATTTATACTCGTGACTACAAAGTGTAAAATTCCTTACTATAGTGATATCAGTTGCTCCTCTTGGCCCATAATTTTTTCCTTATTCAAAAGAATTTTCACGTAAATTTTGGTGTCATTATTTGTTCTTCTTATTCTTCTAAATTTAACCATAGCTTAGTGTTCCGTGTTTATCACTAATACGATAAATATTATTTTTGCGTGTCTATTTTATTTCCAACACAAACAATAAAAGCTATCCACGTTTGATATTTAAACAAAACCAAACAATTTGATTTTAGTTGTGAAAACTTAAATTGTAAATATATATCACGATAAATATGTGTATGAAAAATACAATTTTTACCTAAATGTAGAGTTGAAGATTCTTCACATGATATTTGAAGGGTGCTACAGATCAATATAAAAATAAGATGAACATAATTCAATCGACTACAAGTACAATTTTTGAATGTCAGTGTTAATGTCGTCCGACACCAGTGACAACACTTGATAAAACAGAAAACCTTTAGGAGTAAAATACAACAGAAAAATAAAGAACACAAAGATTTATATTTTCATAAGTTATATCAATATATAACTTATGATGGTCAATGACCAAAAGTATTGTATATCTATTATATACATATATATAAATTCCTTTCTTTACAATTTTACAAGATAAAACAAAAGGAATTAAAATATGAAGTAGCAGATGACTTCGGCCTGAAAAAATCTAACTAAGTAGACATAGACCACCTCTCATTACAATCGCTCCATATATAACAAATCTAGAATCTAAGCAACAATTGTAATGTTGGACAGAATGTTGTCAACACACTTCAGGCAACACAATTGATCCAGATTTTTAGAATTATTGCAATTTTTTTCTGGATATCGATACACTGTTGTGGCTTCTCTATTATAGTAGAGAGTTCCATTGAAAGGCTCATCGATTATGGAAGTTGAGAAAAATATCAACCTTGACTTGTTTCTTACTCGACTTCTTCCCCAAGCTTTGACTCTTTCTGCCATGTTTTACACATCTCCAATTCAACATGCCTAAGTCATTTTTACCTCACAGTAAAATATTACTGCTTAGCGTGAAGTAAGACAAAACTGTTCTAAAGAATGTTGGTTCGAATGTTGCGTATCATTTGTCCCAACATATTTACACATACATATTAATACTTAAAGATATGTGTTGGTACAAATATCACAACACCAAATACAACATTAACAATCTCCCCCTTTTTGCCTTTCTTCACCAAACTCATTACAAACCTAAACTGACTGAGGATATTGAGACAAATGTTGTTCGACATTTGTGATCATCAATGTTATGCTCCCCCTTAACATGCGATGGCATTCAAGTAATCATGCGTGTACCGATTCATAAGATTAGAAAATAAGAAAGATGTTAGCGCATATATACATATCGTCCACTTATATAGATTTATATACAAATCATAAATAGAAATATTCCATTATCCACATATCAATATCCATCTCGGCAAATAATATTTTTCTCAGATTGAGCAACATTCACGACCCTCATACAGTATCAACCAGTAGCAACAATTCCTCCTAGCTCATCATAAAGCAGCAACCGCTTTCTACTCCTGCATTATGGCTTCTCTGCATAGAACATCAGTCTCTAGCCTTCTTCCTCAACTCCCCCTACATCAGCACCTTCTCTGTTTTTTTTCCTTAGCTCCAGCATCATCTCCCTCTTTTTGTGAAGAAAGCAGCAGCATAAAATTGTCTATGACTTGAATCAGAGCAGTCCTCACAACGTCAACCTCATAGATTTGTTGGCTGATCTTTGCAATTTGATTCACAAGCTATTCAGTAGAGAGTGGATACTATCTTGGACTAGTGTTGCCAAGAATGTTGGTGACATTCCTGTCAACATCTGCACTATTTTCTCCTTTTTTCTAGGTAGATCGATGACTCTGTCTCTACTCTTCAATTTTACTTTGTTTACTGTGTACAGTTCGAGAGCCTTTCCTAATATGTACTCTCTCTTAGGCTTAAGACCTTGGGTAGTTAAAACTTTGTATATGACAGAGGAATAAGGGAGGATTGAGGTTGATTCTTTTTGTGCCAAGTTGACAACTTGATGGAAGATCATTTTGCCCAGATCAACTCTCAAACCTTTTCCAATTTTATACAACAGGATGTCTTGTTCTGAAGTTACAATTGACTCATTCATTAAAGAAAGCCAATTGTGTATTGTAATTTTGTGAAGGGTGGCAAACTGAACTGTTAATTTAGAGGTTGGACATCTAGAGATCCACTTATGCATTATACCTCCTATGAGATACTCAATTACTTTATCTCTATTGTCCAATACAGGGTCTGCTTCTCTAACATTCTCCTCAACAGTTAGTCCCATACATTAGTTTATAATATCATGTGTGAAAATATATACTCTGTTATAGAGATATACCTTCTCAAATTTCTTGGAGGAGGTATCCTCTATAGTAGAACTCAAATTAGCATAAAACAACCTAAATATTTCATCAACATACAGTCCTTTCTCAGTAACAAATCCTAGGAGCTGTCTTTCTTTTAAGAACTCTACCAAACCATATTCTGAACAAGAGACAATGTATAATATTTTTTCAGACCTAATTACTCTATTCTTGTACCAGTCCAAATTATCAGAATTAGTTTTAGAATAGAATTTGTCTGAGTAGATAGATACCTCAAGGTCTGAATCAGATTCAGTTTTGTTGGAGGATGTTGTTGTTTGCGTCTCTTCTGATGTTGGCTGAAATGTTTCCTGAGATGTTGTGACATCAGTGGCAATATTCGTAGCAGCACTCGATTTGGCATATTTGATAATTCCCTTTAGAAATAATTTCTTTAGTGGGGTTTCATCAGGGACTTCATTGTCTTTTTGAGACACATTTTACGGTGAATGATCAATTGGTTCTTCTTCACACTCTTCAGTTGAGAGTACAAAGTTCGTGTTGTTACTGTCACTACTCGAGTAAGTAGGTATAAATGTATCAAATATGGAAATTTGTTTGCTTGGCTCTTCACGAACTATTCTCCCAAACACTCTACTCGATCGACGAGTATGAAAGGTGGAGAATCTTGGTCTTTTACCCAATATCGAAAAATCAGATGTTTCATCAACATCTATTAAATTGTTGTCATCACCTGGGTAACTAATGTCTAAAGGTTCATCTAAACCTTTAAACACTATATCCTTGGACAAATCCTCTGTGAATGATGAAGAAGATAACCGACAGGATTGATGCTTTCATTTTGCTCAGATGATTAAGTGTTCATAGGAGGGCTTGTACTTATTGAGGGTGTTGGTCGGAGTGTTGGCTGACATTGGTGTTGACATTGGAGAGGTTTCCATCGGTGAATATTTTGGAGAAGGTTTTGGGGATTTAGGGTTTGAGATTGAGAATGGAGTTTGGAAAGGTGATGATTCCATCGGGTAGGAAGAGTTATACCCGAGGTGTGATGTGATTTCTCGTTTTTTTGAAATATTTTCAAGGAAAATTGAAAATGATAAAAAAATAGCAAATGAGAGGAATATTTATATACATGAAAAATCTTCCAAAGCAACAAAAATTCCTTAGTTTAGGTGTTTTAGATTTATCTAATAACTTACACCTAAAATTTTGGGATAAAAAGATAAACATCACGGTAGGAATTCAATTTAATCTTATCATTTTGAAATTCCTATTAAAACAAGACATAAAGATAGGGAGAGAAATCTGATTTCTGAAATCAGTTAAGAACAACATCCCAAAAAATAGCACATTCTAAAATGTCAGCAACAATATTGATAACATTTTGGACAACACAAGTATTATGATCCCACAAGAACTTTCTAGTTTTTGCAACAAATCAAGACACATTTTATAAGTATTTTATGACTTTTGACCACTAGACCAATGTAATATTTTCCCATCGTGTCCTCAATCAAAGCATACAACACATATAAAAATTATTTTTCGTGTCAAAAATGAAAAATACTTGTTAAGGTATTTTCAATGTCTTTTGAAACACTCGATACTCCTATAGAATAGGAACAATATCTTTTCAAGTGTTTTGCCCATTTTTCACAGTTGACACATAATCATTGTAAAGACTTTACCTTATTTTGATACTCCTTTATATATATATATATATATATCATCGCAGAGAACGATATCACATTAAGAACATATTCTTGTTGAAGGATCATATTTGTGTGACAAAAAATTAATGCACAATACAACAACAATAAATAGTCAGTGATATACCATAGGTAAATGTCACCCGAAATGTTAGAAAATGTTTCAGCCGACATTTATCAAAACTACCTTTTCAGAGATTACAGAGACCAAGCAATTTCTTCAAACTAAAAAATCTCTCATGGTCCAAAGCCTTTGTTAAAATATCAGCTAGTTGATGAAGAGTGTATATATGTTCAATATTAACTAGCTTTTTTTTTTTCAACTAAATTTCTTAAAAAGTAATGTCTAATATCAATATGTTTTGTACGTGAGTGGTGAACTGGATTTTTTGAAATATTTATAGCACTCAAATTATCACAATACAAAATCAAAGTGTTGCTAGTAAAACTGTAGTCGTCTAATATATGTCGTAGCCATATTAAATGAGAGCAACAACTTGCAGCTGCTACATATTCACATTCAGCAGTAGAAAGTGAGACACAGTTTTGTTTATGACTATACCATGAAACAAGGTTATTGCCAAGATAAAAACATACTCCACTTGTACTCTTCATATCATCCACATCTCCAGCCCAATCCGAGTAACTAAATCCTATTAAGTTAGGATTAGTGTCTTTGGAATACCAAATTCTCAACTCACATGTGTCGGCTACATATCGAATGATACGTTTCACGGTATTTAAGTGGGATATTTTAGGGCAGGCTTGGAAATGTACACAAATGCAAACACTAAATATAATATCGAGACGACTAGCAGTAAGATAAAGAAGGCTACCTGTCATAGATCGATATAATGTTGGATCAATATTTTCACCAACATTATCCTTACATACCTTCTGCGACGATCCCATTAGCGTTTTCATCTGTTTAGCATTTTCCAACCCAAATCTCTTAACTAGATTCTTGGTATATTTACTTTGTGAGATGAAAATTCTATCTTCACTTTGCTTAATCTGCAAGCCTAAGAAAAAAGTTAGTTCCCCAATCATGCTCATTTCAAATGTCGATGACATAACTTCAACAAATGACTTTAGATAAGACTGTGAGGTTGAACCAAAGACTAGGTCATCTACATAGATTTGAGCAATAATAATATCTACACCGTGACATTTAATGAATAAAGTACGATCAGCTTCACCATGGTTAAAACCAAATTCAAGAAAGAAGTTAGTTAGACGACCATACCATGCACGAGGGGCTTGTTTCAACACATACAAAACCTTTTTGAGCTTGTACACATAGTGTGGATGGTAAGGATCTTCAATCCTTTTGGTTGTTCAACATAGACTTCCTTATCCAGATAACCATTTAAGAATACACCTTTTATATCCATTTAGTGTAAGGTAATTTTCAGACAACAAGCAATAGCAAGCAAAGTCTAATTGACTCAATTCTAGGTACATGTGCGAATGTTTTGTCATAATCAACTCCTTCAACCTGAGTATATCCGTGTGTAACTAGACGAGCTTTGTTTCTAACAACTGTTCCCGATTCGTCTGATTTATTTTTAAAAATCCACTTAGTTCCAATTATATTTGTATTAATTGGACTTGGAACTACGTCCCAGACTTCATTTCAAGAGAATTGTTCAAGCTCTTCTTTCATTGCTTGAATCCAAAAATTATCTTTAAGTGCTTCTAAAACATTCTTAGGTTCTAAAGTAAATATAAAACAAGAAAGACTAACCTCTTGATTTATGGTAGACATTACCTTCGACCGGATGTCTATTCAGTTTATCACATACCTTACCATTTATCTGTAGTTTAGTGGTTCTTTTACTCTTGTTCTAATTCTTTCAAAAACTCCCCCTATCACCTGGCCCGTGGGATGATTCTTCCTAATCTTTGATGAGTGGTCCCTTCGAACTTGATCTAGCAATTCAGCATTTGACTCCTCATCCATGGCCGTTGTAGTCTCTATTTCATGTTCAGATGTTGCTTCAGATGTGGCAACATTTGGGGCAACATCTGATTCTTCAACAGTCTGTACATTTTCCATTGAAACTATAATGTTATTTTCAGTTGTATTTCCTGTAAGATAAAAAAAATCATCAAAAA
The DNA here is from genome assembly GCA_029844215.1 of Przewalskia tangutica. Taxonomy (NCBI): domain Eukaryota; kingdom Viridiplantae; phylum Streptophyta; class Magnoliopsida; order Solanales; family Solanaceae; genus Przewalskia; species Przewalskia tangutica. The sequence continues at coordinate 20,114,379 of CM056719.1, forward strand.
AAACATTTACAGACTCTTGTACAGTTCCGATTCTCAGATTGTATACTCGATAAACATGACTATTTTGTGAATAGCCAACAATTTTTTTTGTCTCTCTTAGAGTCAAACTTTGCCAAATGATCTCTATCATTTAAAATGTAACAAATACACCAAAAAATATAAAAGTAACGCAAGTTAGATTTTTTTTCCATTTATAAGCTCATAGAGAGTCATCTTTGTTCCTGGCCTTAAGTAGACTCTATTAGTGATGTGACAAGCAGTATTTAAGGCTTCAGCCCAAAAATGTTTTGACATTCTTTTAGAACTAAGCATAACTCTAGCCATTTCTTGCAGTGTTCTATTCTTCCTTTATGCTATCCCATTCTGTTGGGGAGTTTTGGGAGTAGAAAACTCATGGAAATTTTCATTTTCTCACAAAATTTGTGAATGAGCTATTTTCAAATTCTTTTTCATGGTTAGATCTAATCCGAAAAATAGGAGAATAGAACAAATTCCTAATTCTAGAGTGCAAAATTTTAAATATGTCAAAAGTTTGTGATTTTTTTCCAAAAAATATATCCATGAATATCTAAAAAAATCATCTACAATCACATAGGAATATCTCATGCCTCCTAGATTGTCTACTTCAATTGGACCCATTAGATCCATATGTAATAATTGAAAAAAGTGAGACGTACCTAAATGTTGTCTGTCGTGTTGAACAACATTATGGGAAACACGGGTTTGCTTACCTTTCATACAATCTTCATAGACTGATTTACCTTTAGGGCTCAGTTTGGGTATGCCTCTAACCGCTTCATATGAGATCAATTTCTCTAAATTGCGGTAGTTGACATGCCCTAACTTTTGGTGCCACAGTGTTGAGTCATCAATCTTAGCATTATTGCACGTTTCTTGTCTTCCAACAAGATAGCAATTATCACCAGTTCTTGTACCTGTCATGACACATTCATTGGCATTGTTCGTAACTACACAAGCACATTTATTGAATTTTACCTCAAGATCATCATCACACAGTTGGGTGATACTAAGCAAATTAGCCATTAAGCCCTCATCGTGTAATACATTTCTTAAGGCTCGAATATCAGGGACATTCAAGATCCCTTTTCTAATTATCTTGTTTTTACTGCCACCTCCAAAAGTCATGTTTTCTCCATTGAATGACTCATAATTCTTCAAAAAAAACCCTTTGTACCTGTTATGTGGCGAGAACATCCACTATTGAAGTACCAAGAACCTTAAATGTTAGTTCTTAATGCAGTTATACAAACATTACAAGTTATATCCTTTTTGGGAACCCACACTCTCTTAAAACAATTTCTATTTTTTCGCTCAGAAATGTTGCTCCGAATGTTATTTGGAATGTTGGAAAACTGTTTAGGCAATATTTTACTCACATAATCTTTAAGTTTGAAGCAATATGGATTTAAGTGTCCAGAGGAGTTACAATAACTGCACACAAACTTCAAGTTATTCTTTGACGTATATGAGAAACTCTTATGCATCCCCTTTTCTTTTACGAAACATATTTTCTCATTTTTATTAAAGAATTTAGAGCAGACAGTTTTATGAGGGTTTTTGTACCCAATTCCTGCATATGAAGGTTTACTAACGTTAAGAATCTCATTCAATTTTGAAGTCTCACTAATAGAAATAAAACCACTAAAGCAATTAACATCAGAATTGTTAAAGAATTTGTACCTCTCGGATGTTGCTAGGGATGTAGATGTCGTTGTTGATGTTGAGGTAAATGTTGTGAAATTTGAGAAAATATTGTCGATGACATCTTCATTGTCCGATAGAGACTGTTCGAAAATAGTAGCCAACATTACTTTTGATTCGACGTCTTGATCTTCTTCCTCTTCTCCTTCGCCGTCACTAAGAGAAACCCATAGACTCTTACCAAATTTTTTCAGAGTATTTGCAAATTCATTAGCATAATGACTCCAACCCTAGCATGCATGATATTGCACAGACTCAAGCTATTTGGGATCAATTTTTGTACGACCTGAGTTAGTTCTCATTAGTTGATTTCCTTTTTGTACATTTGGAAGGAATCTAGTAGACTTTTGATTAAAGGATTGGTTTTGGTGCTCTTTGGTTTTGGATTTATTTCTATTATTGTTGAACTACCACACCATCGAATTGAATTTTCGAGTGAGTTGGTCAACATTTGAACCGTCACCAACTTCTTCAAGGTTCTCATCCGCTTCTTCGATTTGACTCTCTGAGGATTGGAGTTAAAGTGCTACATTCTTGTTCTTATACAATTCCCTTTGATTCTCAATGTTCATCTCATAGGTTTTGAGAATACTCATTAAGGTATGAAGATCCATTGTAGCAAAATTGTGAGCTTCTTCAATTACACAAATCTTTATATTGAACTTTTCTGGAAGAAAACGGAGAGCCTTTTCCACAAGTTGAGTGTTGGTTAAAGGAGAACCAAGTACTTGACATTCATTTGAGATGTCAGTTAACTTTTCAAAATAGGATTTAATGTCTTCCGTTCCCTCCATTCTTAAACGTTCATATCTGCTCATGAGCATGCGTAGCTTCGTACGACGAACACTTGAGCTACCTTCACAATGAGTTTGTAGAGTATGCCACATGTCATTAGCCGTAGAGCAGTTTTGTATGAGTTTGAACATGTAAATATCAACCCTTCCAAAAATTGCATTTAAGGCTTTCTCATTGAAGCTTGCATTATTGGTTTCTTCCGCAGTCCATTCAGATTCAGGTTTAACAAGAATGTCACCTTCCTCATCCGGTGGCAACATTGGAACAACATACCCATTGATTATAGATCTCCATGTTCTAACATCAATTTATTTGATATGAGAACGTATATGAATCTTTCAATAGGCATAGTTTGAACCATCTAAAATAGGAAGCCTACCAATAGTTGGATTTACCAGATCCATAACTTGAAATAACAGGGTCAAACACTTATTGTGTTAAGTGTTGACTCTGATACCACTTGAAGGGTGCTACAGATCAAAATAAAAACAAGATAAACAAAATTCAATCGACTACAAGTACAATTTCCGAATGTCGGTGACAATGTCGTCCGACAGCAGTGACAACACTTGATAAAACATAAAACCTTTAAGAGTAAAATGCAGCGGAAAAATAAAGAACACAAAGGTTTATATTTCATAAGTTATTGATATAACTTATAATGGTCAATGATCAAAAGTATTGTATATATTATATACAAATTCCTTTCTTTACAATTTTACAAGATAAAACAAAAGGAATAAAAATGTGAAGTCGCAGATGACTTCGGCCTGAAAAAATCTAACTAAGTAGACATAGACAATCTCTCATTACAATCGCTTCATACATAACAAATCTAGAAAATCTAAGCAGCAATTATAATGTTGGACAAAATATTGTCAACCCACTTCAGGAAACACAGTTGATCCAGATTTCTGAGTTGAAATCTCGAGTGCTCTCTTAGAATTCTTGCAATATTTTTCTGGATATCGATACACTGTTGTGACCTCTCTATTTATAACAGAGAATTCACTTGAAAGACTCATCAGTTGTGGATGTTGAGGAAAAGATAGGTAGCTTGTGGTAGATGATTAATGAGTGAAAATCTCGACAGCTTTGACTTGTTCCTTACTCGACTTCTTCCCCAAACTCGACTACTTCCTGTGATCAACATGTCATCTACGTAGAGGTAGATCATGATGAAAGAGTCAGAGTCTCCTTTCACGTAGACACACTTGTCAAACTCGTTAATGGAGAAACTTTTTGATAGTAGTGTGTTATCAAATTTTTCATGCCATTATTTCGGAGCTTATTTCAGCCCATACAGAGATTTGATAAGTCTACAGACTTTATTCTCTTGTCCTGGAACTATATACCCCTCGGTTGTTCCATATATATATCCTCTTCCAAATCACCATTTAGGAAGGTTGTCTTAACATCCATTTGATGGATTTTAAGGTCATGCAGTGCTGCAATTGGCAATGAACACCCTTATGAAAGTCATTCTCGATACTGGGGAGTACGTATCGAAGTAGTCAAGACCTTCGGTTTGTCGATAATCCTTGGCTACTAACCTAGCCTTGTACTTGTCTATAGATCCATCAGATTTGTACTTGCGTTTAAGTACCCACTTACAACCTAGCGATTTATTTCCCAGAGGAAGGTCAACCAACACCCAGTTCTATATCGCTTTCCATAGCTTATTTCCAGAGCGGTGCTTCTGGATTTGACAATGCCTCTGCAATTGTCTGTGGTTCATTCTCAACCAAGTAAGATAAAAAGTCTGGACCGAAAGATTTCTCTTTCCTGACCCTTTTGATTCGCATAGGTTCTGTTTCAGGATCAGTAGGATTCTCATCCACGTCTGTATCCATTTGTTCAGACTCATCAGATTCCGGGGAATCATGACTCCTTCTACGCGAGACGACTTCATTTTCCTTTTTAGGAAAGATTGTCTCAAAGAATTCAGCATTCCATGATTCTATTATTGTAGTCCCGTGGATATCTGGTACATTTGACTTATGTACCAGAAAGCGATAAGCACTACTGTTATTGCCTATCCAATGAAGATGTGATCTACAGTCTTAGGTCCTATCTTGACCTGTTTTGGCTTAGGTACTTCGACCTTGGTCAAACAACCCCATACCCTTATGTATTTGTAAGAGGGTGCCTTTCCCTTCCATAGTTCATATGGAGTTTTCTCCTTGCTTCTGTGAGGGACTCTATTGAGTATCATTTTGGTAGTGAGAACTGACTCTCCCCATATATTTTGCGCAAGGTCGGAATTGATAAGCAAAGCGTTCATCATTTCCTTTAGTGTACGGTTCTTGCGTTCTGCCACAACGTTTGACTGTGGAGAATATGGTGCAGTCGTTTGATGGATTATGCCATATTGGGCACAGTATTCCTCAGATGGAGCTACATACTCTTCCCCTTTATCGCTACGAATCGCTTTAATTCCTAGACTTAATTGGTTTACCTCGGCTTTATAGCGCTTAAAGGCGTCGAATGCTTCATCCTTACTTTTGAGTAAGTAAAGGTAATCGTACCTTGTACTATCATCTATAAAAGTCACAAAGTACTTATTTCCTCCTCTAGTTTGAGCGAACTTTAAATCATAGATGTCTGCGTGTATAAGTTCTAAGGAGCGGTATCTCGTTCTACGGAACGGAAAACCAATTTGGTATGTTTTGCCTCTACACATACCTCACACTTAGATTAAGGGTTTACAACGTCAGACGACAATAACTCTAACATTACCAATCATTTAATTGATTGATAGTTTACATGTCCCAGTCTATGATTCCATAGACCCGATGTCCGGAACATGCATGATGTTCTTCAACTTAAGGTTTTTGCCAGGCGACATCTTAAGTACTACAATACCTTCCCCCAGCATATTTGAGGTAGCATTGTTTCCCATGTATAGCTTTTTACCTTCGACAGTTGCATAGGTAGAAAAGTGTATGTGACGGGTCTCACCCGTATCCAACCACCACTATTTTGGGTTATCCCCAGATTTTCTTCTAGCACAACGACCGAGAAGTCTTCACAGAGATCATTAAGGATCTTATCTTCAACCATGTTGGATTTGGCCTTCTTCTTTCCTTTGGTCTTCTCTACCTGCTCGCACTTCAACTGGCGATAGTCTTTGACCATGTAGCCAGCTTTGCCACAGTGGTGACAGTTGCCCTTGAACTTCGCAATGGCCTGAGTCTTTTCATCTTTCAGAAACTTGCGTTCCTTACTCGGGTTTTCTTTGGTCGCAACCAAGTTAGCCTTGACATCAGTTGTTACCTTGCCTTTGATCAAGGTCTTCTTATTGTCCTCATGGATATGAAGCTTGATGACAAGATCTTCAAAACTCATCTCATTGGATTTGAGTTTCAGATAACTAGTGAACTAACCCCACGATGGAGACAGTTTCTCAATCTGTGAAGCGACCAAGAATGATTCATTGGGCTTTATCCCCTCAAGATCTAGGTCATGGATAATCAACTAGAATTCCTGTACCTATGACATAACTGATTTGTCATTCACCATTTGGTACTTCAAAAACTTTCCGACTATGAATTTCTTAGCACCCGCATCATGAATGTTGTACTTCTTCTGCAACAGATTCCATAGCTATTTTACGGTATTTGTAGTGTCATATACCGTGTAGAGTGGGTCACACAGAAAATTTAAGATGTATTTCTTGCACATGTAGTCATTTTGACTCCAAGAGTCAAATGTCATCATCAGGCCACCAGTAGCCTGGGTATCATGGCTCGTTTGAACCGTGTTTTTGGTTTGGACGTCCATATCATCTCCAACAGTAGGAGGATCCTCAGATAAGTATTTTTCCATACCTAGTACGGTGAGATAAAATAGCATCTTTTGCAGCCACCTTTTGAAGTTGGTGCCAACAAACTTTTTGGGTCTCTCGGCTTGGAAATTGGGAGGAATCATAGTATTCCCAATTGTACCAAAAGTGATACCAGCAGCAGTAGCAGTGCCATAAGATGTGGCGTTGTTGGAAGCAAAGACTTGTTCCTTTCCATTCACCGTCTTTAGTTCTTCGTAATAATAATTTTGTCTTAAATTGTTGTAAAAGCTTGTATGGGTGTGAACGGGAACGAAGAACTGAATGTGAATAGATTGAAGAAAGAAAGCTAATTGTGATGTTGTCGAGTCGAGTGTTAGCACTCTTTTCTTAAGACAAAATTACCTCCGTATATTATGGCTTACGGTAGATGGGTAATAGTCTCCCAAGATAAAACGACAATACTTTATCAAACACAAGCCAAATGCTTGAGAAAGCGCTCAACTGGGTCTCTACAACTTAGTTTTCCCATTGAACCAAATTTATGGGATCTCCAGTCATTATGGATGGGTTACCACCGTATCGGTCCTTATTGCTTGGGTTTTAAGCCCATTCCCCTAGACAGGCAGATCATCTGATCATTGGTAATCCCTTAGTCAAAGGGTCAGCTATATTTTCCTTTGATTTTATGTAATCAATGGAGATAATACCCATGTAGATCAATTGCCTAATGGTCTTATGTCTCTGACGTATGTGCCGAGATTTGCCGTTGTATATGCTACTTCGTGCCCTTCCTAATGCCGACTGACTGTCGCAGTGGATCATCACCAAAGGTACGTGTTTATCCCAACAAGGGATATAAAGTTTCTTATTGCGAAATGAATGGCATTCTAGAAGCTCTCACTCAAAGAAGGGCTTCCTATACTGTCCAAGAAGTCATGAAGCCACTCAGCTTCTTCACATGCTTTGTCTAAAGCGATGAACTCTGATTCCATGATGGATCGGGTGATGCAAGTTTGTTTGGAGGACTTCCAGGACACAACCCCACCACCAATTGTAAATACATACCCACTAGTGGACTTGGTGTTCCTTATATCGGATATCCAGTTTGCATCACTGTACCCATCTAGTACAATTGGATACCTCGAGTAGTGCAATCCATATGACAATGTGTATTTCAAGTACCGGAGTACTCGATTAAGCGCTTTCCAATGGTCATTTCCGGGATTGCGTGTAAACCTCGCCAATTTATTAACGACATAAGCGATATCAGGTCGGGTACAGTTTGTTACATACATCAAACTGCTGATTATCTGTGCATATCGCTCCTGGAGCACGGGTGCACCATGATTCTTATCAATGCTTTGATTCATATCCATTGGGGACTTTAACGACGGACAGTCGAACGTCTTAAACTTTCTCAGGACACTTTCTATGTAATGAGATTGAGACAACACTAGTCTGTCAGATGACTTAGAAATTTTAATTCCTAAGATGACATCTGCGATACCCATTTCCTTCATGTCAAAACATTGTTTCAATATGTTCTTTGTTTTCAGGATCAAGGCTCGACTACTTCCTGTGATTAATATGTCATCTACGTAGAGGCAGATCATGACAAAAGAGTCAGAGTCTCCTTTCACGTAGACACACTTGTCACACTCATTAATGGAGATTTTTTTTGATAGTAGTGTGCTATCAAATTTTTCATGCCATTGTTTTGGAGTTTATTTCAGCTCATACAGAGATTTGATAAGTCTACAGACTTTATTTTCTTGTCCTGGAACTATATACCCCTCGGGTTGTTCTATATATATCTCCTCTCCCAAATCACCATTTAGGAAGGCTGTCTTTACATCCATTTGATGGATTTCAAGGTCATGCAGTGCTGCAATGGCAATGAACACCCTTATGGAAGTCATTCTCGATACTGGGGAGTACGTATCGAAGTAGTCAAGACCTTCGGTTTGTCGATAATCCTTGACTACTAACCTAGCCTTGTACTTGTCTATAGATCCATCAGCTTTGTACTTGCATTTAAGTACCCACTTACAACCTAGCGGTTTATTTCCCGGAGGAAGGTCAACCAACACCCAAGTCTATCTCGCTTTCCATAGCTTCTTTCCAGAGCGGTGCTTCTGGAGTTGACAATGCCTCTGCAATTGTCCGTGGTTCATTCTCAACCAAGTAAGCTAGAAAGTACGGGCCGAAAGATTTCTCTTTCCTGACCCTTTTGCTTCGCCTAGGTTTTCTTTTAGGATCAGTTGTATTCTCATCCACGTCTGTATCCATTTGTTCGGACTAGTCATATTCCGGGGAATCATGACTTCTTTTGCGTGAGTCGACTTCATTTTCCCTTTTAGGAAAGATTGTCTCAAAGAATTCAGCATTCCTTGACTCTATTATTGTACTCCCGTGGATATCTGGTACATTTGACTTATATACCAGAAAGAGATAAACACTACTGTTATTTGCATATCCAATGAAGATGCAATCTACAGTCTTAGGTCCTATCTTGACCTGTTTTGGCTTAGGTACTTCAACCTTGGTCAAACAACCCCATACCCTTAGGTATTTGTAAGAGGGTGCCTTTCCCTTCCATAGTTCATATGGAGTTTTCTCCTTGCTTCTGTGAGGGACTCTATTGAGTATGATGTTGGCAGTGAGAACTGCCTCTCCCCATATATTTTGCACAAGGCCAAAATTGAGAATCAAAGCGTTCATCATTTCCTTTAGTGTACGGTTCTTGCGTTCCGCCACACCATTTGACTGTGGAAAATATGGTGCAGTCGTTTGATAGATTATGCCAGATTGGGCACAGTATTCCTCAGATGGGGCTACATACTCTCCCCCTCTATCGCTACGAATCGCTTTAATTCGTAGACTTAGTTGGTTTTCAACCTCGACTTTATAGCGCTTAAAGGCGTCGAACACTTCGTCTTTACTTTTGAGTAAGTAAAGGTAATCGTACCTTGTACTATCATCTATGAAAGTCACAAAGTACTTATTTCCCCCTCTAGTTTGAGCGAACTTTAAATCACAGATGTCCGTGTGTATAACTTCTAGATGAGTGGTATCTCGTTCTACGGAACGGAAAGCCAATTTGGTATGTTTTGCCTCTACACATACCTCACACTTAGATTGATGGTTTACAGCGTAAGACGGCAATAACTCCAACTTTACCAATCATTTAATTGACTGATAGTTTACGTGTCCCAGTCTGTGATGCCATATATTGGGTGACTCAAGCAAGTAAGAAGATGCATTTTCATTAATGCTTCGAATCACAGACATGGCGTTCTACTTGAAGAGGGCTTCATAGGTGAGCGCCCTTCCAACGAACACACCATTCTTAGTAATAACAAACTTACCGAATTCGAACACAACTCGAAATTCGTCCTGAACTAAAACATTAACAGAAATTAAATTCTTCCGGATGTCCGGAACATGCATGACGTTCTTCAACTTGTGGTATTTGCCAGACGACATCTTGAGTACTACAATACCTTCCCCCAGCACATATGAGGTAGCATTGTTCCCAATGTATAGCTTTTTACCTTCAACAGTTGCATAGGTAGAGAAAGTGTTTCGGTCGGAGCATATATGACGGGTCGCACCCGTATCCAACAACCACTGTTTTGGGTTTTCCACCAGATTTGCTTCTAGCACAACGGCCGAGAAGTCTTCACAGAGATCATTAAGGATCTTGTCTTCAACCATGTTGGCTTTGGCATTCTTCTTTCCTTTGGCCTTCTCTACCTGCTCGCGCTTCAACTGGCAATAGTCTTTGACCATGTAGCTAGCTTTTCCACAGTGGTGACAGTTGCCCTTGAACTTCCCAATGGCCTGAGTCTTTTCATCTTTCAGAAACTTGCGTTCCTTACTCGGGTTTTCTTTGGTCTCAACCAAGTTAGCCTTGACATCAGTTGTTACCTTGCCTTTGATCAAGGTCTTCTTATTGTCCTCATGGATATAAATCTTGATGACAAGCTCTTCAAAACTCATCTCCTTGGATTTGAGTTTCAGATAACTAGTGAACTAACCCCACGATGAAGGCAGTTTCTCAATCAGTGAAGCGACCAAGAATGAATCATTAGGTTTAATCCCCTCAAGATCTAAGTCATGGATAATCAACTGGAATTCATGTACCTGTAACATGACTGATTTGTCATTCACCATTTGGTACTTCAAAAACTTTCCGACTTCGAATTTCTTAGCACCCGCATCATGAATGTTGTACTTCTTCTGCAACAAATTTCATAGCTTTTTTGCGGTATTTGTAGTGCAATATACCATGTAGAGTGGGTCACACAAACAATTTAGGATGTAGTTCCTGCACATGTAGTCATTTTGACTCCAGGAGTCAAATGTCATCATCAGGCCACCAGTAGCCTGGGTATCCTGGCCCATCTGAATCATATTTTCGGTTTGGACATCCATATCATCTCCAACAGTAGGAGGATCCTCAGATAAGTATTTTTCCCTACCTAGTACGGTGAGATAAAACAACATCTTTTGCTGCCACCTTTTGAAGTTGGTGCCAGCAAACTTTTCGGGTCTCTCGACTTAGAAGTTGGGAGGAATCATAGTATTCCCAATGGTACTGAAAGTGATACCAACAGCAGTAGCAGTGCCAGAATATGTGGCATTATTGGAAGCAGAGACTTGTTCCTTTCCATTCACCATCTTTAGTTCTTCGTAATAAATTTTTTATCTTAAATTGTTGTAAAAGCTTGTATAGGTGTTGTTACACCTCGTAATTCCATAGCTACTAAGTGAGAACATGATTATGGAAATTAGATTTGAATGTTGGAAGGAAAGAATTTTTACATTTTCTTATATGGAAAATTTTCGAGATTATTGTGATGACAAGAATTAATTCTAGTAAGTGAATTCTTTCCAATAAAATTATGGACTAAGTGTTAAATTAAGTCTTGGTATTATGGAAGGCATGTCCATCGAAAATGACAAGAAAATTGTCTTAGTGTTGAGATATTTTATGTGGAGTGAAGACAAATGGACAAGTGGAGCTTCATAGGTCCCTCTCCACTTGTGCTTTGTACACTTATATTAGATCAAGTCTTGCAAGACTTAGAACAAATATCTTCATCTTCAAACCCTCATATCTCTTTATCTCCTTGAAGTTTTCGAAATCACCATAGAAAAAGAGAAGAACAAGATCAACTTATTTTCTTTCCAAGATTAAACACCTAGACTAAGTTCTAAACCAAGTTAACCTTCCAAAGTTGGTGATCATGGTTTGGGCGAGAACATGCCTTAAAACCGTAAGCTTGTTTATGAACTTTTTGGAAGAAAAACAAGAAAGCAATATGGTTACAAGCTTGTAGAGGATACGTGTGTGTGATTGTAATGTGAAGAAGTGGTGCAAAGGTGAAGGTTGGTCACGATTTGACCGAGACTAGTGGACTATTTTGGGCTAAGATTTGAAGTAAGATTTCTTCTTTCTCTTGAAGAAATTAGAAGTTACGCGATGTTATAATTGATAGATGAACACGTGTTAAGTAAAAAGGAGAATAATAATTGCATGTCACAGTTTTGGGCATGATAGCCGAAACTGGACAGTTTTGGTAATGTTGGATTCGTTGGTTATTGTTGTTATTTAACGTCACTAATCGCATGTTAAAATGAAGGAAATCATGTTGTTACAAGTTGTGATGGTTTATATAAACATGTTGAAATGTGAGTTGGATTATAAAGAATTGTGAAAAGGGCTTTAGTTGTGGTGTTGGCCGAAAACTGCCTAAAACTGTTGGATATTGTTGTGCAGTTTCGGGGACTGTTTTCGGGTGTTATAATGCTGAAAATTCAGTTATCATTATGCATGTGCAATGTGGTAAATTGCTAACGTAAGTCGTAAAGGAATAAAGGTATATAAAAATGTTGTAAGCTTCACATTTTACCCTCATTGTTGTAGAAGTATGGACTGTTTTTATGTGGATTAAGAGGCCGGATTTACATAAGAAATAGGTGTGTGAATCACATTGGTTTCTGTTTTGGTTATGCCCTTAAGTGGTGCTTGATTATTGATGTTAATGGCCTTATTTATAAGGTGGAAAAATATGTATAAATAGGGGAAGTGCTGCCCGAATTTTTATCCGAAAGGAGAGTCATTATGTAGTATAAGTGTATACTAGTAACACGGAATTGATAGACATGTAATTGTCATTATAGGTTGAAGTAATACTTGAGACGTATTCTAGTTGTCAAGTTGGTATAGCCCATAAGGTATGTGAACTATCCTTTCTTCTTTAGGCATGATTATTTATATGAAATGGGTGTACATCGGACGTACGTAATTCCATTGAATCCTTTATGATACACGATAAGTAAGTGGCTTGATTTAATAAGTGTAAGTGACTTGATTGATAAGTAAGTGGCTTGATTTGATAAGTGTAAGTGACTTGATTGTGGAAGTGTAAGTGACTTGATTTGAAAGTATAAGTGACTTGATTTTAAAAGTGTAAGTGACTTGATTTTGAAAGTGTAAGAGACTTGATTTTAAAAGTGTAAGTGTCTTGATGTTAAAAGTGAAAGTGTCTTGATTTTATAAATGAAAGACATTCTATTTTATTCCATTGAGAATCGAAGTGATTGATTTACTTGAAATGAATGTACGGTGGACATACATAGTACTTTTGGGTTCAAGTCCCTAATATTACATGACATGATAGTGCCTTGGTTTTTCAAAAATAAAGTTCATTTTAAAAATGATGTTATTGATAGTCAAAAGGTGATTTAAATTGCACAAGGTTGCCGTGATAGTTATATGTGTATTTATTGGGACGAGTTGCACAATCCGCAACATTTGTATACATATATCGGGACGGGTTGCACGATCCGCAACACTTATATATTTATTGGGACGGGTTGCACAATCCGCAACACTATTATATATTGGGACGGGTTGCACGATCCGCAACACTAACATATATTGGGACGGGTTGCACGATCCGCAACACTGATATATATATATGCATATGATACATATATGGGTCGGCGTCCCATGATGTTGACATGACTCTCATTTAAAAGAAAAGGAGGGTACATTTGATTCTCTATTTTAAAAGGCACAGTTGACTCTCTATTTTTAAAAGGTACAGCTGACCCTTATTTTATATGGCACGGTTTGATCTGGTATTTGATTTTCATACTTGTCCCTGTCATTCTTTGGCCAGTTATGATTTTAATTACTGTACTTTATGTTTACATACTTGGTACCTGTTATCGATTTCTTCTGGGTCGCGTTTATACCCACAGGTGTAGGTACCCAGTTTGGTGATCCGCGAGTTTAGGATCATTTCTCGGCTTTGGGATAACTCCTTTGTTCCGGGGTTTATCATTTTGGTACAGTTTTGCTGTTACTGGCTTATGTATATTCAGGGGTACGGCGGGGCCTTGTTCCGTCATAGTTACTGTTATACTCTTAGAGGTCTGTAGTCATGTGTGGGTTGGACATATGTACAATCACAGTTATTCGGATATTTCTATATATACAGTGGTGTTATCGGCTTGCCGGTTTTATCACGTGAGTTGTTTTATTATATAAGTTTTATTTACTTCCGTTGGTTATATGGGAGGTACGGGTATAAGGGTGCCCAGGTAGGGCACCAGTCGCGGGCCCGGGGTTCGTGTCGTGACAAAAGTGGTATCAGAGAAGTTAGTCCTCAGAATGTCTACAGACCGTGTGCAGTAGAGTCTTGGTTATCAGTGTGTTATGCACCACACCCATAAACAGGAGGCTACCGTACATTTATGATTGGTTTCTATTCTTCTTACTCTAAGATCGTGCGAAAGCTATGTTGTTAGGGTAGTCCCTCCCTAACGTATTATTGTGGTTGCAGCTATGCCTCCAAAGAAAGCGACAGCGGCCCCGAATGAGAATATATGGACTTGGTATACAGGTTGGTAAAATTGTTTTATAGTTGGTCTGATGATGTACATCTATACAGACATATTTATTAGGGTCATGCGTGTGTTGCCTGAAATGATTATGAGTTATCATGAGTTGGTTAAGCTTTGATAATGGCTTGGAATGTATGAGACCGTGTAATGAATCCACATCAAGGCTTTATATATGTGCTAATTTTGAACACTTAGGAGGTGATGAGCTGTCTAAGATTGGGATGAATGCTCGAAAGATCATGTTAAATTGAATTAATGGCATACCATGTTGCTAAATTAAGCTATGTTGGATGTTTAAGTGATATGCACGAATAATATTGGTATGGAGTAAGTAGGTTTGTTATGGTTAAGACAACATGATTTTGAGATTTATGGGAAGCTATCTTACCCGTATACGGGGAGAGATGATGGAAGTTTGGGACATGTACTATTTGAGAATCTTAGAATATTGGATAATCGTTGAGACCTTAGATATACAAGGTCGTCTTGAGTAAAATATTCTATGTCTGATCTTGGGTAAAGTACATAGTATACGTAAATTATATTAGTTGTGATGATTCTTTGGTTTGAGTATAAACCACTTGTGCGATTAAAAGTTGGTGATAATGTTGAAACTATAAATAAGATCTTTGAAGGATTTTATGTTAAGCATCCTTAGGAGGAACTTGGAGTTGGTTTAGTGTGTCAGTCATGGCCACGAAATTCCGAAAAGTCTCAAGCGGATGCGCAAAGTAAGAATAAGATAATTATAAGTGGTACAGATGAAACACAGGGGTGCAAAAATTGAAATGGCTAATATAAGGAGATGTGAATACAAAAGTATCTCACGGCTTGAAAAGAAAAACAAGGAGAAATGCAAATATGATATTCAATGTAAAGGACTAAAAGGGCGATGTTGCGTATTATTAAGAATTACATGTATCAAGGTTAGTAAGTTAAGGTATGCTATAGATATTGGACTGGTAAGGTCCCCGACTTCGTCTACATGGTACAACATGTTACAATTCTACATAACCTATGGATAACAATAGTGTGTTGGGGGTAATTGAGGACGGGAACTATGGAACAGTCGAAGAATGGCTGTAAGAAATATGAAAACAATGAATAAGTAGGAATGGGATGGTATGAGTTGGTTATATATGGTTGGCTGAGTTATTAAGTTCTCTACACTTATTGTTGTTGCTGTGAATTATGGCTTTCTTTATTTGTTGTTCTTAAGATATTGTAACTTGGTGGTACAAAATGGTACACATTCTATTGTACGTTGATATTCAGTTAAGATAAGTTAATTGGCACCTTATGAACTGCTGTACGATTTTGAATGAGCTGAATACATTTATAGGAACTGTTTGTTATATCTCATGGGCTCATTATGGTTTCCTTAATCAGGAAGGTAATATGAGAAATACTTAAGATAAGAGACCCCCAAGGCAACTGGGAATGGAAATGTAAAGGTAATACGAATGGACACTCGGTTGATGAGAGACCTAATAGCGATAAGACAAGAAAGCTTGACAAGCCATTGGATCTATGTATGAAACATCGGTTCCCCAACATATGTAGACATACCTTTCAGAAAGTGTGTAAACGAAAGTAACAATGAGTAGATCTCGAGATTAGCACCTAAACAGTTGAAAAGAGGCCAATGACGCCTATGGATATAAGTATAAGGTAAGCATTAAAGATGTATGTCAAGAGATAAGGACATTATATAACAGATAAGTTGTCGGAAAAATACAGACGTCTAGGAGTATTTTGAAACTGACCATACGTTATATGAGATAGATAAAGTAATGGGTTTACAACTTAACGAGATCAAGGAAATCTTTTCCTAAAACGCCATTAACAGAAAGTCTTAGCCATGAGGCAAGTGAAGGAATTAGAATCGAAGTATAACGACCAGGTTTGGAGATAGTAGGTCAACGTCATGTAATGCAGTTCTTCAGAATCTTCTACATATTGAATAAAAGAATAAGTTAACAGTTTATCCCTTAAAGGGGTAGTGACACCAAGGATTGGAATCAAGAGCAACGTTTGTGATTATGTATGTATACCCGAATATTTTGGAATGATGAAGAGCACAAAAATGTAAGAAAATGAGGGAACAAGTGTAAAAAGAAATGGAGTTTGTTGCTCAGTGGCCGAATTGTCAGTAAGTAGAGGTAAAGCACCAAAATCCTGGTAGCTTGACTCAGAACATCTAGATTCCAATGTGGAAATGGGAAATTATTAATAAGGACTTCGTTACAGGCTTACCTCGCACTCAGAGGAAGTATGACTCCATATGGGTTGCAGACAGGTATCCATAGTTTATGGACAGGTATCCATGTATATGATTTCACTCACACCGAGTCTCATAATGGGCAGGGTACGGTATGTGTGTATATATATATATATATAGATGATGGTACTATTGACTTCAGAGGTAGCTGGAGTGATAATTTGCCACTCGTTGAGTTCGCGTATAACAACAGCTACCATTCTAGCATTCAGATGGCCCTGTACGAGACCTTATATGAGAGGAAGTGCAGGTCACCTATTGGGTGGTTTGATGTGGGTGAGACTAAGTTACTGGGCCCAAACATGATTCAGCAAGCTGTGGATGAGGTGAAGCTTATCCAGGAGAGATTATTAGCAACCCAGAGTCGACAGAAGTCGTATGCAGATAGTCAACGTCGACACTTAGAGTTTCAGCTTGATGATTGGGTATTCTTGAAGGTATCACTCATGAAGGGTGTGATGAGGTTCGGTAAGAAAGGGAAGCTCAGCCCGAGATACATTGGGCCTTATCAAGTTATTCACAGGATAGACAAGGTTGCCTATGAGTTGGATGTACCATCTGATTTGAAAGCGGTACTTCCAATTTTTCATGTATCGATGCTGCTTAAGTGTATTGGCGATCCTTCTAGAGTCTTCCCAGTAGATGACGTCCAGGTGACATAGGAGTTGGCTTATGCGGAGAGTCCCATAGCCATACTTGATCGCTAGGTTAGACGGTTACGGACTAAGGATGTGGCTTCCGTCAAGATATTATGGCGGAACAATAATAGGGAAAAGATGACATGGGAAGCAGAAGATGAGATGATGAGGAAGTATCCTCACTTATTCCTGATGCCTACAGGAAATTCCAATCCCTATTTGACTATTTTGATTAATGAATGAGACTATGTGTTATATTTGGCCATGTGAGGCATCTTTGTGTTTACTGAGTAGAGGTTGGTAGGTATAGTCTAAAGGGAACTATGCCGGAATTTGTATACTAGAGACCTAATATGAACATTCAGGTCGAATGTTTCTAAGGGGGAAGAATGTTACACCCCGTCATTCCATAGCTAAGTGAGAACATGATTATGGAAATTAGATTTGAATGTTGGAAGGAAAAGATTTTTACATTTTCTTATATGGAAAATTTTCAAGATTATTGTGATGACAATAATTAATTCTAGTAAGTGAATTCTTTCCAATAGAATTATGGACTAAGTGTTAAATTATTAAGTCTTGGTATTATGGAAGGTATGTCCATCGAAAATGACAAGAAAATTGGCTAAGTGTTGAGATATTTTATGTGGAGTGAAGATAAGTGGACAAGTGGAGCTTCATGGGTTCCTCTCCACTTGTGCTTTACACTTAGATCAAGTCTTGCAAGACTTAGAACAAATATCTTCATCTTCAAACCCTCATATCTCTTTCTCTCCTTGAAGTTTTCGAAATCACCATAGAAAAGAGAAAAACAAGATCAACTTATTTTCTTTCCAAGATTAAGCACCTAGACTAAGTTCTAAACCAAGTTAACCTTCCAAAGTTGGTGATAATGGTTTGGGCGAGAACATGCCTTAAAACCCTAAGCTTGTTTATGAACTTTTTATAAGAAGTGGTGCAAAGGTGAAGGTTGGTCACAGTTTGGCCGAGACTAGTGGACTGTTTTGGGCTAAGATTTGAGGTAAGATTTCTTCTTCCTCTTAAAGAAATTAGAAGTTACATGATGTTATAATTGATAGATGAACATGTGTTAAGTAAAAAGAAGAATAAGAAATGCATGTCACAGTTTTGGGCATGATAGCCGAAACTGGACAGTTTTGGAAATGTTGGATTCGTTGGTTATTGTTGTTATTTAACGTCACTAATCGCATGTTAAAATGAAGGAAATTATGTTGTTACAAGTTGTTATGGTTTATATAAACATGTTGGAATGTGAGTTGGATTATAAGGAATTGTGAAAAGGGCTTTAGTTGTGGTGTTGGCCGAAAACTGCCTAAAACTGTTGGATATTGTTGTGCAGTGTCGGGGACTATTTTGGGGTGTTATAATGCTGAAAATTCTGTTATCATTATGCATGTTCAATGTGGTAAATTTCTAACGTAAATCCTAAAGGAATAAGGGTATATAAAGGTGTTGTAAGCTTCACATTTTACCCTCATTGTTGTAGAAGTATGGATTGTTTTTATGTAGATTAAGAGGCCGGATTTACATAAGAATAGGTGAGTGAATCATCTTAGTTGCTGTTTTGGTTATGCCCTTAAGTGGTCCTTGGTTATTGATGTTAATGGCCTTATTTATAAGGTGGAAAATATGTATAAATAGGGGAAGTGCTGCCCGAATTTTTATCCGAAATGAGAGTCATTATGTAGTATAAGTGTATACTAGTAACACGGAATTGATAGATATGTTATTGTCATTATAGGTTGAAGTAACACTTGAGACGTATTCTAGTTGTCAAGTTGGTATAGCCCATAAGGTATGTGAACTATCATTTCTTCTTTAGGCATGATTATTTATATGAAATGGGTGTACAACGGACGTACGTAATTCCATTGAATCCTTTATGATACACGATAAGTAAGTGGCTTGATTTGATAAGTGTAAGTGACTTGATTGATAATTGTAAGTGGCTTGATTTGATAAGTGTAAGTGACTTGATTGTGAAAGTATAAGTGTCTTGATTTGAAAGTATAAGTGACTTGATTTTGAAAGTGTAAGTGACTTGATTTTGAAAGTGTAAGAGACTTGATTTTAAAAGTGTAAGTGTCTTGATGTTAAAAGTGAAAGAGTCTTGATTTTATAAATGAAAGACATTCTATTTTATTCCATTGAGAATCGAAGTGATTGATTTACTTGAAATGAATGTACGGTGGACGTACATAGTACTTTTGGGTTCAAGTCCCTAATATTACATGACATGATAGTGCCTTGGTTTTTCTAAAATAAAAGTTCATTTTAAAAATGATGTTATTGAGAGTCAAAAGGTGATTTAAATTGCACAAGGTTGCCGTGATAGTTATATGTGTATTTATTGGGACGAGTTGCACGATCCGCAACATTTGTATACATATATCGGGACGGGTTGCACGATCCGCAACACTTATATATTTATTGGGACGAGTTGCACAATCCGCAACATTATTATATATTGGGACGGATTGCACGATCCGCAACACTAGCATATATTGGGATGGGTTGCACGATCCGAAATACTTGTATAAATATATCGGGACGGGTTGCACGATCCGCAACACTTATATATTTATTGGGACGGGTTGCACGATCCGCAACACTAACATCTATTGGGACGGGTTGCACGATCCGCAACACTGATATATATATATATATATATATATATATATATATACATATGATAAGTATATGAGCCGACGTCCCATGATGTTGACGTGACTCTCATTTAAAAGAAAAGGAGGGTACATTTGATTCTCTATTTTAAAAGGCACAGTTGACTCTCTATTTTTAAAAGGTACAGTTGGCCCTTATTTTATATGGCACGGTTTGATCTGGTACTTGATTTTCATACTTGTCCCTGTCATTCTTTGGCCAGTTATGATTTTAATTAATGTACTTTATGTTTACATACTTGGTACCTGTTGTACTGACCCCCTTCGGGGGATTGCGTTCATACCCGCAGGTGTAGGTACCCAGTTTGGTGATTCGCGAGTTTAGGATCATTTCCCGGCTTTGGGATAGCTCTTTTGTTCCGGCTTTTATCATTTAGTACAGTTTTGCTGTTACCGGCTTATGTATATTCAGGGGTACGGCGGGGCCTTGTCCCGTCATAGTTACTGTTATACTCTTAGAGGTCTGTAGTCATGTGTGAGTTGGACATATGTACAGTCACAGTTATTCGAATATTTCTGTATATACAGTGGCGACCTTATCGGTTTGCCGGTTTTATCACGTGAGTTGTTTTATTATATAAGTTTTATTTACTTCCGTTGGTTATATGGGAGGTACAGGTATAAGGGTGCCCAGATAGGGCACCAGTCGCGGGCCCGGGGTTCGCGTCGTGACAAAAGTGGTATCAGAGCAGTTAGTCCTAATGATACATGATATGACTCTTTTTATAAAATGAATGTATGATGGACGTACATAGTACTTTTGGGTTCAAGTCCCTAATATTACATGACATGATAGTGCCTTGGTTTTTCTAAAATGAAAGTTCATTTTAAAAATTATGTTATTGAGAGTCAAAAGGTGATTTAAATTGCACAAGGTTGCCATGATAGTTATATATGTATTTATTGGGACGGGTTGCACGATCCGCAACACTTGTATAAATATATCGGGACGGGTTGCACGATCTGCAACACTTATATATTTATTGGGATGGGTTGCACGATCCGCAACACTAACATCTATTGGGACGGGTTGCACGATCCGCAACACTGATATATATATATATATATATATATATATATATATATATATATATATATATATATATGCATATGATAAGTATATGAGCCGGCGTCCCATGATGTTGACGTGACTCTCATTTAAAAGAAAAGGAGGGTACAATTGATTCTCTATTTTAAAAGGTGATGCGCGATTTAATGCACACACTTTAACGCAAGTGCACGTTGTCGACTCAAGTAATATAGTCTTTGAAGACCGAGTTATCGTCCTCAGGGATTAGTGCTCAAGTACCAACTTCTATTCTTTGTTATCTATTTGGTGACCGATATTTGAGTTGTTGATTATGATTAATAATTATAAAGACTAATTAACTATGTGTTTACTTCAGTGATGATGGAAATAGGGCTTCCAAGTCTCCTCAACTATCCGCTTATATTACTTATTAATGCAATAAATTATGGTTCTTCTTCTTTTGGAGATAGCAGGTTTACTAATCCGTTTTATACTCCCGTTAAGGATATATAAACACTCAACCCCAGTAGCGCTCCTTTCTACCTTTCGGTGATAAGGATGACTCTATAGGAGGATTAAGAACAAAAACCCTTATTAATGCTACACAAGTAATTGAGGTATTTTTATCCCCAATTCGACCTATGTCTACCCAACTACAGCATAGTCACAACCTCCTCCTTTCGAAGTTTGATTAGAAATCATATAAATAATGATAATTAATGATCAAGTAATTATCAAGCATTCAAAACAACTATTGGATAAATCTCAACAATAAGAAGAACAATCATAAACATGCATTAATTCATAAAATAAGGTTCAAGTGAATTGACATGGAAAGCCCTATATTAGAATTAGTTCCTAGCCATTGACATGACAAGAACTAATTCAATATCCAACATAAAACTGAAAATAAAGTAAAAGAAAGAAAGAAAATTACTAAAGAATGGTCTCCAATCTTGAACTCCAAGATGTGTTGTGAATTGGCAAGAAGGGAACCCTTGAAAACTGCCTAGGGTTCTCTTTTTATAGCCTCTAAACCAACCTTAAGGTTTTCCTTCAGGCCTGACCCATAATTTCGTCAAAAACCTGATTTTTCCGCCGCGCCGCTCGCATCGCACCGCGCCACAAGTTCTGCAGACTGCTCGAGATTTGACTCGCGCGCTGCACTGTCAGAGGCGCCGCGACTGAACTTCAAAGCCTTCGATATTGGGCGCCGGGTGCCCGCCCTGTTGGTCGGAGGCCAGCGCCGCTCTCGTTTTGTGCCTGGTTCGCCACTTTCTTGTATTTCGAGCTCTGGAACCTCCGTTTTTGCCCTCTTTTCGCTTCTTTTCCGCCATTGGGTCATTTTAACCATTTTGACTCAAAAGAAAGAAAATATATCCTAAGACGACACGTATTTGTACAAAAAAGGACAAAAGACTTACTAAAAATGACTCAAAAAGTGTATATAAAATACACTGATCAAATACCCCCAAACTTAACCTTTGCTCGCCCTCGAGCAAAGATCAAAAGAAAGAAATAAAGACACAAAGACAAGAAAAATAAACGACTCAATGACATTGATCACTTTGCTGCATTGGTGTTATTTAGAAAAACATGAAGATTAGTAGAATAATATGCAGGAACATATAGCATGAAATTTTAGCATTCTAAACACATTAAGTTAGATATTTCGCAAACTCATTCTAATCATGCTTAATGGAAGTAAAGATACTGAATTATGCATGTCAATTTCAAAAATTCCTATGACATGTTTACTTGTTATTCTCCACTAATCATGGATATGCATCTAAGAGATCTTCAGGACTTTTCAGGGTTGTAATGTAGGCTTAGGTATGGATAGGTAAAAATAGGCATTTAGGCTCATTTTGTGTACCATAAGCTCTTTAGCTTTTCAATGTTTCCCTTTTCTTTTGATTTCTTTTCTTCACTTCAAATCCATCTTTCCCCTCTTTTGTTTTGGGAGAGTGAAGTGTATTATAATAACAAGCACCCCCAAACTTAGGCTTTTGCCTATTTCTTATTACATTTTTTATTGGGGTGCATCAAACTTGTTCACTCTTTTTGTCTCTTTTTAACACATTCTATTCCAACTATTTCACATTTTTACTTATGGCACAAGTGTGGGAATATAGGGTGTCAAAGAAGAAGTTTAATTTTTAGGCTCAACGGGGCTGACTAGGGATATTTTTAGTGTCAGGGATAGAAAAGAGTGGTACGAATTGGCTAACAAAGAATTGCCTGAGTCATCTCCCTAACATGCATATCCTAACTATTTCGCCTCAAATAACAAGCAATCATAACACATAGGTTTTAACATTTAGCATGCACAATTCAAGCAATAAACTCCAAATAGACAGATTTCATGAGTTTTTGGCTTCTCTAGCCTAAGTGTTTAGATAGTTGCTTCTAATTCCATTACATTATTCAACCTTACTTCACTAGGTGTTTCTAGTAACTACAACATGCATGATCATTGACAGACAATTATGACTCAAAAAGAAAAAAATTTATGACTCAAAAATAATATACAAAACAAATCAAAAAAGACTCAAACATACTAAACAATAAAACACAAATAAGACACCCCCCTAAACTTAAATCACACATTGTCCCCAATGTGTGCAAGACTTCAAAGAAAATAAAAGAAACAAAACACTTACAAACTTGGTTTAAAATGGTGGCGGTGGCGGTGGATAATGCATTGAATCCCGTGGGAGGTGAGGGGCTCGGGATTTTTGATTTGGAGAAAGGGCCGTCGGATTAGGGCGTCTTTTAATATCTGGATTTCCGCCTCAGCGCCGCGACGCTCAAACTCCTGAACTATTCTGATCTTTTGGCGCCGCGCTTCGTTCTCGGCGCCACTCACGATTTTCCGAAATCCTTGGCTTATCTTCAGTTTTCGCCCTCCAAGTTCTTGACCCTGTACCTGTCATCACAACACAAAATAATACCTCCGTGAGACTGTTCTAAGTAAAGACTAATTGCATTAAAGTAAATAAATTGAAATACCTTGGGTTGTCTCTCAAGTAGCGCTGTCTTTAACGTATTTTAGCCGGATGCAAGTTCCTTATCATTTTAGGGTGAGAGAGGTTACTAAGTTCATATATTCCATTTCATCGATCAAATATGGTTTTAACCTCTGTCTGTTTACCTTGAATGAGGCTCCCTCTCTCCCTTTTATTTCAACTGCACCATATGGGAATACTCTTACCACAGTGTATGGTCCTGTCCAACGTGATTTTAACTTGCCTGGAAACAATTTCAACCTTGAGTTGAATAAAAGCACTTGTTGTCCTTCTTGGAAGTCTTTTGGTATCAATCTCTTGTCATGCCATACTTTCGTTCGTTCCTTGTAGATCTTTGCATTCTCATAGGCGTTGTGCCTGAATTCATCCAACTCGCTCAGCTGTAGTAGCATCTTCTGCCCTGCTGCTTTGGCATCCATGTTTAACTTCCTCATTGCCCAATATGCTCTATGTTCCAACTCTACTGGCAAATGACACGCTTTACCAAAAACTAACTTATATGGTGACATTCCGATTGGTGTTTTGAATGTTGTCTTGTATGCCCACAGTGCGTCATCCAGTTTGATAGACCAATCCTTCCTTGAGCCATTCACCGTCTTTTCCAATATGTTTTTCACTTCCCTATTTGACACTTCGCTGCCATTCGCTGGGGTGATAGGCAACAGGCGGTGGTAGACTCCATATCGGGAAATCAATGAATTCAGCTTCTTGTTGCAAAAGTGACTTCCTTCGTCACTGATGATGGCCCTCGGAGTGCCGAACCTTGTGAAAATATTCTTTTGAAGGAATCTTTGAACAGTCTTACTGTCGTTTTATTTTGTGGCTACTGCTTCTACCTATTTTGACACATAGTCCACTGCCAGAAGGTTATATTGATTTCCAAAGGACGGCGGGAATGGACCCATGAAATCGATTCCCCACACATCAAATAGTTCCACTTCCAATATCCCTTGCGAAGGCATTTCATTTCGTCTTCAAATGTTCCCTGTTCTCTGAAAACTATCACATCTCTTCACAAAGGCATGGGCATCCTTAAAAAGTGTTGGCCAATAGAACCCGCTTTGCAGTACCTTTGCCGCTGTTCTTGATGCCCCAAAGTGTCCACCACATGGTAGGGTATGGCAATGAGTGAGAATCTGGTGCATCTCCTCCTCTGGTATACATCGCCTGATGACTTGATCGACACAGTGTTTGTATAACATCGGCTCATCCCAATAGTAGTGCTTTACTCACACGACTGCACCGGGATCGCGATCGGTGCCCTACCCAGGCACCCTTACAGTATACATCGAGATAATCAATGAACATACATGAAACTTATAAAATAAAACAACAGTAAAACAACAGTTAGCCGATAGGCTACCTTCCCGACATAAATATATACAACCAAGGCTTGCCTCCTTTCTTTACAAAGCGACCCACATATGTGACTACAGCACTCTAAGAGTTTTAACATAACAAGCGTGGGACAGGCCCCGCCATACCTCGAATATACATGAATCTACTACCTCGTGGAAACCGTACCAATAGATAAGCCTCCGAGCAAATGGAGCTTTTTCCCAAAACCGAACCGAGATCCTAAGAGCGAGGATCACCAACTCAGGCACCTAATTCCTCGCGGAATGAACGCACCCAGAAGGGTCCGATAACAAAAATTTAATATGGAACGAAAATAAGGTACAACAATTAAAACATATCTGTATAATAGCATGACAGGGGTAAGTGTAAAAGAAGTAAATACCTGAGCCTACCACGTCATTATCCTCTCGTGAACTTAATCGTACCTTATTATCTTTTCCCATTTTCAGTAAAAGTTATAGTCACATTCCTATGTACATGATTAGGAAGAATCATTAAGTTCATTACCGTATATCTTACCTATCTCTCATAAGTATAAATCGGCCCTTTAAGGAGGGGCGCCTATACTACCCGGCCCAATCTGGGACGCGATCAAGGTCACATAGTCCGCGTGAGGTATACCGCCCGCCCATTCCTCGGTCGATAATGTCATATAGTCCGCGTAAAGGTATCTTGCCCGCCCATCTTCGGTCGATAATGTCATATAGTCTTCCCATAAAGGTATACTGCCCGGCCCATCTCTGGGTCGATAATGTCATATAGTCTGCCCATAAATGTATAATGCCCGCCCATCTGCGGTCGATAATGTCATATAGTTCGCCCATAAAGGTATCTTGCTCGCCCATCTCTCGGTCGATAATGTCATATAATCTGCCATAAAGGTATCGCCCGACCCATCTCTCGGGTCGATAATGTCATATAGTGCGCCCATAAAGGTATACCGCCCGCCACCTCTGGGTCGATAATGTCATATAGTCTGCCCATAAAGGTATACTGCCCGGCCCATCTCTGGGTCGATAATGTCATATAGTCTGCCCATAAAGGTATACTGCCCGGCCCATCTCTGGGTCGATAATGTCATATAGTCTGCCCATAAAGGTATACTGCCCGACCCATCTCTGGGTCGATAATGTCATATAGTCTGCCCATAAAGGTATACCGCCTGCCCATCTCTGGGTCGATAATGTCATATGGAACCCGGGAATTTAACCCAACGTACTACGCACCTCTACTCCTTCGGAAAGACTCTTTCTCAAATAAAACTTCCCAGATACTAGCAACCGTAGTATCAAGTCATCTCTACCTTTCAGGACAAGTCACAATACCTTTTTTAGAAATACAATTACCGGCTTCTAAATCAAGTGACTTCTTTCTTAAAAGCCTTAAGCAATTGGTACCTTTAAACCAATTTGCCCTTCTTTATTTCAAATCATTTCTTGTTTATGCTACTGAAGAAAACCATTCTCTTAACCTCCCATAAAGTTATTATAACCAACTTCCCATAAAGCCGTTATACTAACTTTATGCCTTAAACTAATTCATTCTTTTTATAACAAAGAGACTTCTACTTTTTGAAACCAAGTATTATATACTTTCAAAACAATTCTCTTAACTTTTAAAAAAAAACAGTTAGTCTCTTAACCTTTAGAACTCAAGTGACTCCTTTTATTATAAAACCTTAGGCAATTGATGCCTTAAAAATCAAGTTGCCTTTTCACTAAAAATCAAGTCATTTATCTTTCCATAAAGCAATTATAACCAATTCCCCATAAAGTCATTATATTCACTTTATGCCTTAGCCAAATACCATTTCCTATCCAAGGGACTTATACGTTTAAAACGGAACAAGTATCACATACTTTAAAAATCTTCAAGTCCCTTAACTTAATAAAACTTAAGACATCCATTATTCTTTCAAAGAAGTGAGTAAATCTCCTAACTCACCCGACTTGGCTATTCATAAAACTAGTAAAGGATATCAAGGTGTCAGACGCTCACCGCACTACACATAATGCAACTAGTCATGCTCAAAAGATAGGAAAAGTTCTATATAGAGTAAATCACACAACTACCTCTTAACTTCTAAGAGTAGAAGGAAACATGAAATGATACCACAGGTATATTCCATACATAGAATCATGCCAAAGGAAGGAAGAGGTTCACATACCTCGCGACGATTGTCGACAAGTAGCAAAATGCTCCAAAGTACTTCAACCTTGAGCTATTCCATCCTTCAAGTAGAATACGATATACTTAGTACTTCAACCTATAATGGCCATAATACGTCCATTAACCTCTTACTTCAAACGTAGAATATTCTTAAGTGCTAAGTCACTAAATTCTACGAAAAATCGGACAGCACTTCCTTTGTTTCTACTTACTTTGCCACCTTTTTCAAGGCCGAATACAATAACCAAACACGCCACTTTTAAGGCCCAAACAATGCAATCAACAATAGGGGATTACACGCCTATTAGACGTGTAAAATTCCGCCCCACAAGCGATATCAAAATTAATACAACTATATGTCCAAATCGGCCACTATGAGTACCATAACACCAATTCTTATCCAATTTCCATTTCAATCCAAGTTGTTAGTATAACATGATATCAAGTCGCATTTGATTATAACTACTATAATCTTCAAGTAGGCAACATGCGACGATTCTAGTAAACGACCAAATTGTAATCCAACTTCACATGGCTTACATTACATTTCGGATTTAAGGCTACAAGAAATCCATAATACTTATAAACTCCAACATATCAACTTCATGCTAGCAACATGTAAAGCTAACAACAACAATATATATATAATCTTGTAACACTAATAAGAGACAAGATTATACCTCAACGAATCTCAATCCAACTCCAAATCCGAAGTCGCTCCTTAGCAACGTAGAGACTCTCCAAGACACTTCAATCCGCTACTTGAGACCCTTAGAACCACACCAACAACTTTCCTTCAAACTTTCAATCCAAAACCTAGAAAGCCACTAGGTTTTCACTTTGCGACTAACCCGAAAACTATCTTTTTCCGAGATTTTTCTATTGAGATATGCTTACTATACACTCAAGAACCTTGGTTTAAAGTGGGAAGATTATTGGACAACAAACAAATTTTTTTCCTTTTGAAAATGAGAGAACCCGAGAGCTACCACTATGTGTTCTTGATTTTCTTGAAATATTTTCTAAGTATGGAACTTAGTCTTGCTACTAGTAGTGTTATAAAGCACAAAGGAGGGTCAAGATGCAAACATTTGGGTGGCTAGGATAAGCTCTAATTAAATATCAAGACTTGTGGGACCTTTGACTTAGTCAATTTTGTCAAGCTCTCTACATTGCAAGACTTGTCATCTAAGACTATGGTCAATGACCATCTTGGCCATGCCTAAAATCGTCCAAGGCAATTCTAAGGGGGGGTGACACGTGTCGCCCTCCCATTCGTCACAATAATTCGTTTTCCGACAATTCCATAATTCCGATAAATTTTTACAAGTCTCAAATCTTGACACTTATGAGTTCTTACGTACGTTCTTAAAACATGTCCTGTAAATACGGGGTGTAACATTCTTCCCCCCTTAGAAACATTCGTCCCCGAATGTTCTTTCGGAGTCATACTTATAATTAGCGACATAGTTCCCTTTCACAACCCCGACATACCAACAATGCCACACATGTCCCTAATACCTCGCACAAGCATATCTGTCCATCATAAGCCCAAAAGAGATTATCTTTTCGTACTTCCAACTCCTTATAACATATACATAGTCTCAAAATAATCTGTTCATAAAACTTAAACATACCACAACTTTATCATGCATACAAGTTTCTAAAGGGGCCAAAGACATACCTGAAATCGTATAGGCGGTTCAAAGGACCGCTAAAACTAGGAACTCCCAC
Source organism: Przewalskia tangutica (assembly GCA_029844215.1). Lineage (NCBI taxonomy): Eukaryota > Viridiplantae > Streptophyta > Magnoliopsida > Solanales > Solanaceae > Przewalskia > Przewalskia tangutica. The sequence continues at coordinate 20,143,548 of CM056719.1, forward strand.
CACGACCGCCACTACCGCTGGTGTATGAACCTCCCGCCTAGTTGAAGGCGAAGAACTGCAGAATCGATCCGAAGAGACGTGTTGTCCCACCAGACCCTCTATAAGGACACTTTCTTAACATATGGCCTAGACGACCACAAGAAAACAAGCACCGCATCTGCGCGACATACCCGTAATGTAACCTACCACATCACGACGAGGCAATGCGTGGCCTCGATCGATCGAACCCCATCTCCCCGAGGATCTGAAGCTCTAGAGACTGACCGCCCTCGTTCCCGGTTGTAAAACCTCCGCCGAAAATCGTGGAGGAGCACTCGGTCTGGCCGCAATGTAGACCTAGTCTGCCACGAGGTTGTCCGCCAAAATCGCCCCGAGACCTGTTGTCACAGCCTCTTGGCCGGCTCGAGTCAATTTGATCCTCCATCTCTATCCTCTATCCTCGCGCATAGGCTCGCATCCTAGCAATGTCCATACCGGGCCAAGAGCCACCCCAAGCATGCACGAATCATATGACGGTCTAGCCCCATCACATAACGATGAACTCTATCAGTCATGTCAGCTACAATGGTGTGCGCATGTTCGCCAAGGAGTCAAACTCTGTGCTATACTCGATAGTCCTCCCATTCTCGCCTCATGGTCTACAATCTCTCGACGCGGGCCCTCCTCAGCTCCGGAGGCCAAAAGTGGTCCCTAAAGGCCGCTGGGCACTCCTCCCAAATACCGGAAGAGCATCCTCACCTCTCGTCACAAGACTATGAATCAAACCATTCAACGCAATATCGCAGAACCCAGAAGAGGCTAGCATAATGCACTGTCTCTGAAGCCTTAAGAACCTCCATAGTCCGCTGTAGCTGCCGAATGAACTCCTGCGGATCCTCCTCAGACCTCGAACCATAAAACTCGGGCGGATGACAACCCAGAAAATCCCGGATCCGCAAACTGTCGGCTCTAGGGTTAGCTACTCGCTTCGTTTGGCCGCCTCTACCACTATGTCGATCAATAGTCCGACCATTCTCCATAATCTTCTGACCGCCTGGTCGCGAATCGAGGCCCGCATCAAAACCTCTGGAGCTACTGCCGCTCTCGGCTCCTCTAATACTGCCGGCGTGGCTGAACTCGCTGCCCCGCCTACTACCTCAGGCATAGTCTGTGCCCGAGTCCTGGTAACCCTCTGCGCACCTCTAGCAGCTCCTGCTGCTGCCTTGCCCTTCTGGGCCCTGGTCGCCTTCCGAGGAGGCATAGCTGTTTCATAAGAATAGGTCAGAGAGGATTCAACCTAATAAGACAGCTCTACTGCACGATCTTAGAGAGAGAAGAATGGAAACCAATCCTAAATGTCCTGTAGCCTCCTGATTATAGATGTGGTGCACAACACACCGATAATCAAGACTCTACTAGACACGGTCTGTAGACACTTTCCGAGGACTAACTGCTCTGATACCACTTTTGTCACGACCCGACCGGATCGCGATCGTGCCCTACAGGCACCCTTAGTATACATCGAGATAATCAGCGAACATACATGAAACTTATAAAATAAAACAATGTAAGTAAAACAAAGGTTAGCCGATAGTGGCTACCTTCCCGACATAAATATATACAACCAAGCAGCTTGCCTCCTTTCTTTACAAACCGACCCACAATATGTGACTACAGGACTTAAGAGTTTTAACATAACAATCGTGGCGGGCCCCGCCATACCTCGAATATACATGAATCTACTACCTCGGGAAACCGTACTAATAGATAAGCCTCCGAGCAAATGGAGCTTTTTCCCAAAAGCAACCGAGATCCTAAGAGCAAGGATCACCAACTCAGCACCTAATTCTCGCGGCATGAACGCACTTCCCGGGGTCAAGAACAAAAATTTAATATGGAACGGAAATAAGGTACAACAATTAAAACATATCTGTATAATAGCATGACAGGGGTAAGTGTAAAAGAAGTAAATACCTGAGCCTACCACGTCATTATCCTCTCGTGAACTTAATCGTACCTTATTATCTTTTCCCATTTTCAGTAAAAGTTATAGTCACATTCCTATGTACATGATTAGGAAGAATCATTAAGTTCATTACCGTATATCTTACCTATCTCTCATAAGTATAAACCGGCCCTTTAAGGAGGGGCGCCTATACTACCCGGCCCAATCTGGGACGCGATCAAGGTCACATAGTCTGCCCGTAAAGGTATACTGCCCGGCCCATTCCTGGGTCGATAATGTCATATAGTCTGCCCGTAAAGGTATACTGCCCGGCCCATCTCTGGGTCGATAATGTCATATAGTCTGCCCATAAAGGTATACTGCCCGGCCCATCTCTGGGTCGATAATGTCATATAGTCTGCCCATAAAGGTATACTGCCCGGCCCATCTCTGGGTCGATAATGTCATATAGTCTGCCCATAAAGGTATACTGCCCGGCCCATCTTCTCGGTCGATAATGTCATATAGTTCGCCCATAGGTATCGCCCGACCCATCTTCGGGTCGATAATGTCATATAGTGCGCCATAAAGGTATCTTGCCGACCCGTCTCTCGGTCGATAATGTCATATAGTTCGCCCATAAAGGTATCTTTGCCCGCCCGTCTGCGGGTCGATAATGTCATATAGTGCGCCCATAAAGGTATCGCCCGGCCCGTCTCTCGGTCGATAATGTCATATAGTCCGCCATAAGGTATACTGCCCGACCCATCTCTGGGTCGATAATGTCAAATAGTCTGCCCATAAAGGTATACTGCCCGGCCCATCTCTGGGTCGATAATGTCATATAGTCTGCCCATAAAGGTATACTGCCCGGCCCATCTCTGGGTCGATAATGTCATATGGAACCCGGGAATTTAACCCAACGTACTACGCACCTCTACTCCTTCGGAAAGACTCTTTCTCAAATAAAACTTCCCAGATACTAACAACCGTAGTATCAAGTCATCTCTACCTTTCAGGACAAGTCACAATACCTTTTTTAGAAATACAATTACCGGCTTCTAAATCAAGTGACTTCTTTCTTAAAAGCCTTAAGCAATTGGTACCTTTAAACCAATTTGCCCTTCTTTATTTCAAATCATTTCTTGTTTATGCTACTGAAGAAAACCATTCTCTTAACCTCCCATAAAGTTATTATAACCAACTTCCCATAAAGCCGTTATACTAACTTTATGCCTTAAACTAATTCATTCTTTTTATAACCAAGAGACTTCTACTTTTTGAAACCAAGTATTATATACTTTCAAAACAATTCTCTTAACTTTCAAAAAAAAAAACAGTTAGTCTCTTAACCTTTAGAACTCAAGTGACTCCTTTTATTATAAAACCTTAGGCAATTGATGCCTTAAAAATCAAGTTGCCTTTTCACTAAAAATCAAGTCATTTATCTTTCCATAAAGCAATTATAACCAATTCCCCATAAAGTCGTTATATTCACTTTATGCCTTAGCCAAATACCATTTCCTATCCAAGGGACTTATACGTTTAAAACGGAACAAGTATCACATACTTTAAAAATCTTCAAGTCCCTTAACTTAATAAAACTTAAGACATCCATTATTCTTTCAAAGAAGTGAGTAAATCTCCTAACTCACCCGACTTGGCTATTCATAAAACTAGTAAAGGATATCAAGGTGTCAGACGCTCACCGTACTACATCGTGCAACTAGTCATGCTCAAAAGATAGGAAAAGTTCTATATAGAGTAAATCACACAACTACCTCTTAACTTCTAAGAGTAGAAGGAAACATGAAATGATACCACAGGTATATTCCATACATAGAATCATGCCAAAGGAAGGAAGAGGTTCACATACCTCGCGGCGATTGTCGACAAGTAGCAAAATGCTCCAAAGTACTTCAACCTTGAGCTATTCCATCCTTCAAGTAGAATACGATATGCATAGTACTTCAACCTATAATGGCCATAATACTTCCATTAACCTCTTACTTCAAACGTAGAATATTCTTAAGTGCTAAGTCACTAAATTCTACGAAAAATCGGACAGCACTTCCTTTGTTTCTACTTACTTTGCCACCTTTTTCAAGGCCGAATACAATAACCAAACACGCCACTTTTAAGGCCCAAACAATGCAATCAACAATAGGGGATTACACGCTTATTAGACGTGTAAAATTCCGCCCCACAAGCGATATCAAAATTAATACAACTATATGTCCAAATCGGCCACTATGAGTACCATAACACCAATTCTTATCCAATTTCCATTTCAATCCAAGTTGTTAGTATAACATGATATCAAGTCGCATTTGATTATAACTACTATAATCTTCAAGTAGGCAACATGCGACGATTCTAGTAAACGACCAAATTGTAATCCAACTTCACATGGCTTACATTACATTTCGGATTTAAGGCTACAAGAAATCCATAATACTTATAAACTCCAACATATCAACTTCATGCTAGCAACATGTAAAGCTAACAACAACAATATATATATAATCTTGTAACACTAATAAGAGACAAGATTATACCTCAACGAATCTCAATCCAACTCCAAATCCGAAGTCGCTCCTTAGCAACTTAGAGACTCTCCAAGACACTTCAATCCGCTACTTGAGACCCTTAGAACCACACCAACAACTTTCCTTCAAACTTTCAATCCAAAACCTAGAAAGCCACTAGGTTTTCACTTTGCGACTAACCCGAAAACTATCTTTTTCCGAGATTTTTCTATTGAGATATGCTTACTATACACTCAAGAACCTTGGTTTAAAGTGGGAAGATTATTGGACAACAAACAAATTTTTTTCCTTTTGAAAATGAGAGAACCCGAGAGCTACCACTATGTGTTCTTGATTTTCTTGAAATATTTTCTAAGTATGGAACTTAGTCTTGCTACTAGTAGTGTTATAAAGCACAAAGGAGGGTCAAGATGCAAACATTTGGGTGGCTAGGATAAGCTCTAATTAAATATCAAGACTTGTGGGACCTTTGACTTAGTCAATTTTGTCAAGCTCTCTACATTGCAAGACTTGTCATCTAAGACTATGGTCAATGACCATCTTGGCCATGCCTAAAATCGTCCAAGGCAATTCTAAGGGGGGTGACACGTGTCGCCCTCCCATTCGTCACAATAATTCATTTTCCGACAATTCCATAATTCCGATAAATTTTTACAAGTCTCAAATCTTGACACTTATGAGTTCTTACGTACGTTCTTAAAACATGTCCTGTAAATACGGGGTGTAACAACTTCGGAGTAAAACCTCTTCACTTACTGTCTTGTTAATTCTGAGGGTATTACCTTAGTTGCAAGAAAATTAACAAAATCAGCGTACCAAGGTAAATTAAAATTCGCACTTACTTGAAACAGTTGCTCATCTGGAAAGTGATCATTTATCTGCACATCCTTGGCGTTCTGGCTCTCTGTGTTCTCCAGCCTTGACAAGTGGTCTGCAATCAATTCTCTCGCCTTTCTTGTCACGAATTTCCACGTCGAATTCTTGTAGTAGCAAGACCCATCGAATGAGGCGAGGTTTTGCATCCTTCTTTGTCATCAAGTACTTTATGGCAGAATGGTCAGTGTATACTATCACCTTATTTCCAATCAAGTATGGCCTGAATTTCTCAAATGCATACACTATTGCTAGCAATTCTTTTTCTGTAGTTGCGTAATTTAATCGTAAGGCCATTCGAGTTTTACTAGCATAGTAAATGGATCTAAATACCTTGTCGATTATCTGTCCAAGCACCGCTCCTATCGTGATAATCGCCAGCATCGCACATTAGTTCAAATGGGAGCTCCCAGTTTGGTGCAATGACTATGTGTGCTGAAATAAGCTTCTCCTTGAGTGTCTGAAAAACGGACAAGCATTCCTTAGTGAAGTCAAAAGCAACCCCCGTCATTAGCAATGTGGAAAGGGGTTTTGAAACCTTTAAAAAATCCTTGATGAATCTTCTATAGAAACCCGCATGCCCAAGGAAACTTCTGACCCCTTTTGTTGATACTGGAGGTGGGAGGTTTTCGATTACTGAAATCTTTGCTTTGTCTACCTTAATACCTTGGTTTGATATTTTGTGTCCCAAGACAATCCCTTCTGTTACCATGAAATGACACTTCTCCCAGTTTAGCACAAGGTTAGATTCTTCACATCGGTTTAACACTGCTTCCAAACGCCTCAAACATTAACGATTCCCCAAAGACCGAAAAATCATCCATAAAAATCTCTATAGTCCTCTCCACCATGTCTGAGTAAATTGCCATCATACACCTCTGAAAGGTCGCATGTGCATTGCAAAGCCCGAATGGCATCCTTATGAATGCAAATGTACCAAACGGGCAGGTGAATGTTGTCTTTTCCTGATCTTCTGGTGCTATCGCAATCTGATGATACCCTGAGTAACCATCCAGAAAATAGTAGTAGTTGTGCCCCGCAAGTCTATCCAACATCTGATCTAGAAATGGCAACGGGAAGTGGTCTTTTCTGGTTGCCTTGTTCAACTTGCGATAGTCAATGCAGATTCTCCATCCAACATCGCTCTAGAAGGAATGAGCTCGTTCCTTTCGTTGGTCACCACTGCTTGCATTCCACCCTTTTGGGTACCACTTGTTTGGACTCACCCATGCTTTGCCGATATAGGATAAATTACTCCCGCATCGAGCCATTTCAGGATTTCCTTTCTGACTACCTCTTTCATGTTTGGGTTTAGTCGCCTTTGTGCCTCGATGGATGGTATGCTCTCCTCATCTAGCCGGATCTTATGCATTACTGTTGACGGACTTATCCCCTTTATGTCTACTAATGTCCATCCAATGGCACGCCATGAGCCCTCAAAGACTCTCAGCGGTTATCGGTCTTTGTGGATAGGTGGCGTGAAATGATCACTGGTAAGGTTTTATCTTCACCCAGGTATTGGTATTGTAAATGATTGGGTAGGATTTTTAACTCTAACTCTGGAGCCTTCTCTGTGGATGGTATTGATCTTTCTGGCATCTGCCCAAGCTCTTCATACCTCCTCCTATCCCATTTCTCATAAACATTCATCCAATTTGCATACTCCATCAGCCTTGGGTCGTTTCCACTACTATCATCCCATTTGGTCAGTACTTCCTCAAGCGTATCATCATTTATGAACCCTTTGGCCGACACTGCATCTTCGATTATATCAATGGCCGAGCAGTTATCATTGGCATCTGGAAAAGTTGCTGCCCGAAAAACATTGAAAATTACCTCTTCTTTGTCCACCCGAAGCTTCAACTCCCCTTTGTGCACATCGATGAGAGCCTGTCCTGTGGCTAAGAAGGGTCTGCCAAGTATGATGGGGATTATGTCGTTGTCTTTTATGTCTAAGATAACGAAATCAGCGGGGACGATGAACTTGTCCACCTTCACCAATACATCTTCGATGACTCCTCTAGGATGAACTATGGAGCGGTCAGCTAACTGCAAAGTGATGTTTGTAGGTTTGACTTCTCCCATTCCAAGTTTGCAGAAAACTAGATAAGGCATCAGATTTATGCCTGCCCTCAGATCTCACAATGCTTTCTGACATTCAAACTTTCCAATGGTGCATGGGATGGTGAAGCTCCCTAGATCTTGTAATTTCTGAGGTAGTTTTCTCTGTAGGATGACACTACATTCTTCAGTCAATACCACTGTTTCGTAGTCCTCTATCCTCCTCTTTTTGCTAAGAATATCCTTCATGAACTTTACATAGCTCGGCATCTGCTCTAATGCTTCATCAAACGGGATATTGAGTTGTAATTGTTTGAGAATTTCCACAAATTTAGAGAATTGCTTGTCAAGAGCACATGTTTTTAGCCTCTGGGGATATGGTATCTTCACCTGGGGTGCGTTCACTACAGCTTCTACCAACTTTTCGGCTTCTGGGCTCTGGGCGCCGCGGCCCTGCTCATCGGCGCCGCGGCGCTCAAACTTCGCAGATCGCCCTGAATCTTGCGCCGCGCCGCCACCGATGGAGCTGCGGTGCTGCTGCTGCTGCGAACTTTCCATCTCCACTGATTCGGCATTCTTCAGGTCAATCGCCTGACATTGTGCTTCCATATTTCCTCCCACATGTGCAGATTGCTTTTCTTGCTTTTCGTTGTTCAACATGACCGCGAGTTGTCCTATTTGCGTTTCCAACTTCTTCAAGGCCATTCTCGTTTCGTCCATGAACTGAGTTTGATATCTAGTAAAACTGAGTATGGCTGCTCGTAACTCTTCCCTCTGTTCTTGTGGGGTTGGAGCTTTATCATATTGATAGTAGTAATCCATGTCTTCAGGATCCCTGAGATGAATCAAAACCAACAAAGGATCACGACGCACTGGATTTTCACAAAAATAAAAATAAAAAACAATAAATAAAAAAATAAAAACCAAATTAGAAATTAAGAATAGATAAAATTGATATTGAACTACGCCAATCCCCGGCAACGGCGCCAAAAACTTGATGCGCGATTTAATGCACACACTTTAACGCAAGTGCACGTTGTCGACTCAAGTAATATAGTCTTTGAAGATCGAGTTATCGTCCTCAGGGATTAGTGCTCAAGTACCAACTTCTATTCTTTGTTATCTATTTGGTGACCGATATTTGAGTTGTTGATTATGACTAATAATTATAAAGACTAATTAACTATGTGTTTACTTCAGTGATGATGGAAATAGGGCTTCCAAGTCTCCTCAACTATCCGCTTATATTACTTATTAATGCAATAAATTATGGTTCTTCTTCTTTTGGAGATAGCAGGTTTACTAATCCGTTTTATACTCCCGTTAAGGCTATATAAATACTCAACCCCAGTAGCGCTCCTTTCTACCTTTCGGTGATAAGGATGACTCTATAGGAGGATTAAGAACAAAAACCCTTATTAATGCTACACAAGTAATTGAGATATTTTCATCCCCAATTTGACCTATGTCTACCCAACTACAGCATAGTCACAACCTCCTCCTTTCGAAGTTTGATTAGAAATCATATAAATAATGATAATTAATGATCAAGTAATTACCAAGCATTCAAAACAACTATTGGATAAATCTCAACAATAAGAAGAACAATCATAAACATGCATTAATTCATAAAATAAGGTTCAAGTGAATTGACATGGAAAGCCTTATATTAGAATTAGTTCCTAGCCATTGACATGACAAGAACTAATTCAATATCCAACATAAAACTGAAAATAAAGTAAAAGAAAGAAAGAAAATTACTAAAGAATGGTCTCCAATCTTGAACTCCAAGATGTGTTGTGAATTGGCAAGAAGGGAACCCTTGAAAACTGCCTAGGGTTCTCTTTTTATAGCCTCTAAACCGACCTTAAGGTTTTCCCTTCAGGCCTGGCCCATAATTCGTCAAAAACCTGATTTTTCCCGCCGCGCCGCGACCACCATCTTGGCGCTCAGCGCTAGGAAGTTCGAGATTTAGCCGCGCGCCGCACTGTTTGTCAGAGCGGCGCTGGAACTTCTGAAAGCCTCTGGATATTGGGCGCCGGGGCTCCTGGCCCTGTTGGCTGGAGGCGCCGCGGCGCTGCCCTGGTTCTGTGCTTGGTTCGCCACTTTCTTGCATTTCGAGCTCTGGAACCTCCGTTTTTGCCCTCTTTTCGCTTCTTTTCCGCCATTGGGCCATTTTAACCATTTTGACTCAAAAGAAAGAAAATCTACCCTAAGACGACACATATTTGTACAAAAAAGGACAAAAGACTTACTAAAAATGACTCAAAAAGTGTATATAAAATACACTGATCAAAAGGCACAGTTGACTCTCTATTTTTAAAAGGTACAGTTGACCCTTATTTTATATGGCACGGTTTGATCTGATATTTGATTTTCATACTTGTCCGTGTCATTCTTTGGCTAGTTATGATTTTAAATACTGTACTTTATGTTTACATACTTGGTACCGGTTGTACTGACCCCCTTCGGGGGGATGCGTTCATGCCCGCAGGTGTAGGTACCCAGTTTGGTGATCCGCGAGTTTAGGATCATTGCTCGACTTTTGGAATAGCTCCTTTGTTCCGGGGTTTATCATTTTGGTATATTTTTGTTGTTACCGGCTTATGTATATTCAGGGGTACGACAGGGCCTTGTCCCATCATAGTTACTGTTATACTCTTAGATGTCTGTAGTCATGTGTGGGTTGGACATATGTACATTCACAGTTATTCGGATATTTATATATACAGTGGCAACCTTATCGGCTTGCCGGTTTTATCACATGAGTTGTTTTATTATATGAGTTTTAGTTGTTTCCGTTGGTTATATGGGAGGTACGAGTATAAGGGTACCCAGGTAGGGCACCAATCGCGGACTCGAGATTCGGGTCGTGACAGGTGTGAACGGGAACGAAGAACTAAAAGAGAATAGATTGAACCAAGAAAGCTAATTGTGATGTTGTCGAGTCGAGTGTTAACACTCTTTCCTTAAGACAAAATTACCCCCGTATATTATGGCTTACGGTAGATGGGTAATAGTCTCCCAAGATAAAACGACAATACTTTCTCAAACACAAGCCAAATGCTTGAGAACCCTTGCAGAAGAAACACGAACAAAAGAGTGCTAGAAGAAGAATAGAGGCTCTCAAGAATTTCCAGATTTTGTGTTGTAGTGAAGTGTTTGAAATCTGATTTTGAAGCCTCTATTTATAGGTGCAAGATTGTGGATCTCAAGACATGTGAATGCCTTAAATGGGTGCATAGATCTTGCCAAAAGACATCTTGATCTTGCCAAAAGGAACCTTGATCATGTCAAGAGTTAGCTTGATCATTGGCCCTTCAAATCTGATCAGAAGATTCTAGAGTGTTTTCGATTCACTGTACCGTCGGCACCGCGACCCAAAATCGGCCGAACTGAAATTTCGAGCTACTGGACAAGAAGCACCGCGGTTCCTGCCGGAGGCACCGCGGTCCTCGGCCGGTGCACCGCTGCCGCCTTTGGCTCTGTCGCGGTCCTTTCTCGAGGCCCCGCGGATCTTCCCCATTTTCCGAATTTTGCACATTTCTTCTTTTCTTATACCATCGTGGGAGATACATTAATTTGGCCAATTAATCATCCATCCTTACCTAACTTAAGAACACTTTAACATGTGTATCAACATCTCTTTCACTACGTGAAATTTAGCTAGACGTTGTACGACGTATGCATGTGTGTGGAAATCGTATTTCTGACATGCGGGGCCCCTTATGTTCAAGTCATTAAGGATGGGATAAACTCGATCCCATTAGGTAACATTTCCAACAATCCCCTCTTGAAAGAGGTGTTGGTGCACGCGGAGTGCCAACCATTAACAATCTAGTAGCGGAAGTGTATTGCATCGGAATAGGTAGCACGCAGCTTTGAACATTTCCTAGTCAACTACCATCGAACATATTTACTGAGCGGTGAACGTGATGTCTTGAACCGTCAGTGTTTAGTACATGTCAAGACAATGATAGAGACACAAATAATTGTCCAATCTCTTGTTTCTTCTTATGTTTTATCCGTTGTGGCCATGGACACACTTGGTTTCTTAAGTGCGTACAACTAAGGCGGCCTGTCATCGCACTTAAATAGGTGACCTCCCACCAGGAGTCATTAAAAGTGTATTCGTCTTTAATCTCGACTCTCGAGTATTGTGTTAAGACCCCGACACTTAACCTTGTACCCATAATTCAGGTAGCACTTTAATGTCTATCGCGGGAAGGCTTTGGATTAGTGTTTCCGTAAGGAACCAACATACGAAGTGCTATTGCTTTTCTATAAGCGCTCAACTGGGTCTATACAACTTAATTTTCCCATTGAACCAAATTTCTGTGATCTCCAGTCATTATGGATGGGTTACCACCGTATCGGTCCTTATTTCTTGGGCGTCTGTCAAATAATCTATATACTTACTGGAGTTTTTAAGCCCATTCCCCTAGACATGCAGATCATATGATCATTGGGTAATTCCTTAGTCAAAGGGTCAACTATATTCTCCTTTGATTTTATGTAATCAATGGAGATAATACCCGTGGAGATCAATTGTCTAACAGTCTTATGTCTCCGATGTATGTGCCGAGATTTGCCGTTGTATATGCTACTTCTTTCCCTTCCTAATGCCGACTGACTGTCGCAGTGGATCATCACCGAAGGTACGGGTTTATCCCAACAAGGGATATCCTCCAAGAAGTCATGAAGTCACTCAGCTTCTTCACCTGCTTTGTCTAAAGCGATGAAATCCGATTCCATGATGGATCGGGCGATCCAAGTTTGTTTGGAGGACTTCCAAGACACATCCCCACCACCAATTGTAAATACATACCCACTAGTGGACTTGGTATTCCTTATATCGGATATCCAATTTGCATCACTGTACCCCTCTAGTACAATTGGATACCTCGAGTAGTGCAATCCATATGACAATGTGTATTTCAAGTACCGGAGTACTCGATTAAGCGCTTTCCAATGGTCATTTCCGGGATTGCGTGTAAACCTCGCCAATTTATTAACGACATAAGCGATATCAGGTCGGGTACAGTTTGTTACATACATCAAACTGCTGATTATCTGTGCATATCGCTCCTGGAGCACGGGTGCACCATGATTCTTATCAATGCTTTGATTCATATCCATTGGGGACTTTAACGACGGACAGTCGAACGTCTCAAACTTTCTATGTAATGAGATTGAGACAACACTAGTCTGTCAGATGACTTAGAAATCTTAATTCCTAAGATGACATCTGCGATACCCATTTCCTTCATGTCAAAACATTGTTTCAATATGTTCTTTGTTTCCAGGATCAAGGCTCGACTACTTCCTGTGATTAACATGTCATCTACGTAGAGGCAGATCATGACGAAAGAGTCAGAGTCTCCTTTCACGTAGACACACTTGTCACACTCGTTAATGGAGAAACTTTTTTATAGTAGTGTACTATCAAAATTTTCATGCCATTGTTTCAGAGCTTATTTCAGCTCATACAGAGATTTGATAAGACTACAGACTTTATTTTCTTGTCCTAGAACTATATACCCCTTGGGTTGTTCCATATATATCTCTTCTACCAAATCACCATTTAGGAAGGCTGTCTTAACATCTATTTGATGGATTTCAAGATCATGCAGTGCTGCAATGGCAATGAACACCCTTATGGAAGTCATTCTTGATACTGGGGAGTACGTATCGAAGTAGTCAAGACCTTCGGTTTGTCGGTAATCCTTGGCTACTAACCTAGCCTTGTACTTGTCTATATATCCATCAGCTTTGTACTTGAGTTTAAGTACCCACTTACAACCTAGCGGTTTATTTCCCGGAGGAAGGTCAACCAACACCCAGGTCTATCTCGCTTTCCATAGCTTATTTCCAGAGCGGTGCTTCTGGAGTTGACAGTGCCTCTGCAATTATCCGTGGTTCATTCTCAACCAAGTAAGCTAGAAAATCCGGACCGAAATATTTCTCTTTCCTGACCCTTTTGCTTCGCCTAGGTTCTGTTTTAGGATCAGATGGATTCTCATCCATGTCTATATCCATTTGTTCAAACTCGTCAAATTTCGGGAAATCATGACTCCATTTGCGCGAGGCGACTTGATTATCCTTTTTAGGAAAGATTGTCTCAAAGAATTCAGCATTCATTGACTCTATTATTGTACTCTCATGGATATCTGGTACATTTGACTTATGTACCAGAAAGCAATAAGCACTACTGTTATTTGCATATCCAATGAAGAAGCAATCTACAGTCTTAGGTATTATCTTGACCTGTTTTTGCTTAGGTACTTCGACCTTAGCCAAACAACCCCATACCCTTAGGTATTTGTAAGAGGGTGCCTTTCCCTTCCATAGTTCATATAGAGTTTTCTTCTTGCTTCTGTGAGGGACTCTATGGAGTATCATGTTGGCAGTGAGAACTGCCTCTCCCCACATATATTGCGCAAGGCCGAAATTGATAAGCAAAGCATTCATCATTTCTTTTATTGTACGGTTCTTGCGTTCCGCGACACCGTTTGACTGTGGAGAATATGGTGCAGTCATTTGATGGATTATGCCAGATTGGGACACACTATTCCTCAAATGGGGATACATACTCTCCTCCTCTATCGCTACAAATCGCTTTAATTCGTAGACTTAGTTGGTTTTCAACCTCGACTTTATAGCGCTTAAAGGCGTTGAAAGCTTCGTCCTTACTTTTGAGTAAGTAAAGGTAACCGTACCTTGTACTATCATCTATGAAAGTCACAAAGTACTTATTTCCCCCTCTAGTTTGAGCAAACTTTAAATCACAGATGTCCATGTGTATAAGTTCTAAAGTCACAAAGTACTTATTTCTTCAACTTGAGGTCTTTGCCAGACGACATCTTGAGTACTACAATACCTTCCCCCAACACATCTGAGGTAGTATTGTTTCCCATGTATAGCTTTTTAACTTCAACAGTTTCATAAGTAGAGAAAGTGTTTCGGTTGGAGCATATGTGACGGGTCGCACCCGTATCCAACCACCACTGTTTTGTTTTTTCCACCAGATTTGCTTCTAGAACAACGACCGAGAAGTCTTCACAGAGATCATTAAGTATCTTGTCTTCAACCATGTTGGATTTGACCTTCTTCTTTCCTTTGACCTTCTCTACCTGCTCGCGCTTCAACTTGCGACAGTCTTTGACCATGTGGCTAGCTTTGCCACAGTGGTGACAGTTGCTCTTGAACTTCTCAATGGCGTGAGTCTTTTCATCTTTCAGAAACTTGCGTTTCTTACTCGGGTTTTCTTTGGTCTCAACCAAGTTAGCCTTGACATCAGTTGTTACCTTGCCTTTGATCAAGGTCTTCTTATTGTCCTCATGGATATGAAGCTTGATGACAAGCTCTTCAAAACTCATCTCCTTGGATTTGAGTTTCAGATAACTAGTCAACTTACCCCACGATGGAGGCAGTTTCTCAATCTGTGAAGCGACCAAGAATGATTCATTGGGCTTCATCCCCTCAAGCTCCAAGTCATGGATAATCAACTGGAATTCCTGTGCTTGTGACATGACTGATTTGTCATTCACCATTTGGTACTTTAAAAACTTTCCGACTATGAATTTCTTAGCACCCGCATCATGAGTTCTGTACTTCTTCTGCAACAGATTCCATAGCTCTTTTGCGGTATTTGTAGTGTAATATAATACCGTGTAGAGGGGGTCACACAGACAATTCAGGATGTAGTTCCTGCACATGTAGTCATTTTGACTCTAGGAGTCAAATGTCATCATCAGGCCACCAGTAGCCTGGGTATCCTGGTCGTTCTGAACCGTGTTTTCGGTTTGGACGTCCATATCATCTCCAATAGTAGGAGGATCCTCAGATAAGTATTTTGCCATACCTAGTACGGTGAGATAAAATAGCATCTTTTGATGCCACCTTTTGAAGTTGGTGGCAACAAACTTTTTGGGTCTCTCGGCTTGGAAGTTGGGAGGAATCATAGTATTCCCAATGGTACCGAAAGTGATACCAGCAGCAGTAGCAGTGCCAGAAGATGTGGCGTTGTTGGAAGCAGAGACTTGTTCCTTTCCATTCACCATCTTTAGTTCTTCGTAATAATAATTTTGTCTTAAATTGTTGTAAAAGCTTGTATGGGTGTGAACGGGAACGAAGAACTGAAAGAGAATAGATTGAACAAAGAAAGCTAATTGTGATGTTGTCGAGTCGAATGTTAGCACTCTTTCCTTAAGAAAAATTACCCCTGTATATTATGGCTTACGGTAGATGAGTAATAGTCTCCCAAGATAAAATGACAATACTTTCTCAAACACAAGTCAAATGCTTGAGAACCCTTGCAGAAGAAACAAGAACAAAAGATTGCTAGAAGAAGATTAGAGGCTCTTAAGAATTTTCAGATTTTGTGTTGTAGTGAAGTGTTTGAAATCTGATTTTGAAGCCTCTATTTATAGGTGCAAGATTGTGGATCATAAGATATGTGAATTCCTTAAATAGGGTGCATATATCTTGCCAAAAGGCATCTTGATCTTGCCAAAAGGCACCTTGATCATGCCAAGAGTTGGCTTGATCCTTGGTCCTTCAAATCTGTCCATGAATCAGAAGATTCTAGAGTGTTTTAGATTCACTGTACCATCGGCACCGCGGTGCCTCGGAAGGCATCGTGGCCCAAAATCGGCCGAACTGAAATTTCGAGCTAATGGACAAGAAGCATCGCGGTTCCTGCCAGAGGCACTGCGGTCCTTGGCCAGGTGGCACCGCGATCCCTGGCCAGGTGGCACCGCGGTGCTGCCCTTTTTTGGCTCAGTGCCACGGTCCTTTTCTCGAGGCCCCTTGGCTCTTCCCCATTTTCCGTATTTTGCACATTTCTTCTTTTCTTATACCATCGTGAGAGATACATTAATTTGGCCAATTAATCGTCTATCCTTACCTAACTTAAGAACACTTTAACATGTGTACCAACATCTCTTTCTCTACGTGAAATTTAGCTAGACGTTGTACGACGTATGTATGTGTGTGAAAATCGTATTTCCGACATGCGGGACCCCTTGTTTTCAAGTCATTAAGGACGGGATAAATTCGATCCCATTAGGTAACATTTCCAACAAGGAGCACTCTCACACATAACTTAAGAAGCTCCTAAATGCCTCAACGAAGGTATTTCTAATAATCACACAAGACGGGGCCAGTCATATTTTTATCCATTTCTTTGGCCCGAGCAGCTATACGGGCAGATTTATGTCTAAATTATGGTTCATGTGAATTTATGACCACCCTGCAAATTTAGATATTTATGTACGTATTTTTAAGAATATATTTAAAATTATCTGTCGGCACCCATGTTTTAATGTAAAAGGGTTGAATGATGCACTTGGTTAAATGTTGAGTTATTTATCCCAAGGAATATGGATAGATTGCTACTACTAATTACTTTTTTTAATCTTCCTTAATGCTAGTGCACCGGTGTTCTAGAAATCCTAGTTCTACCTTTGAACCCACACACTTCTGCCATTTTCGCAGATTGGGTGCTTCACTCTATTCGAAGGAAAGCCATAAATTGAGAATATACAATTCTTCAGGATTCTCTCTATTTGTTGTTATTTTTATGTGTTCGAAAAATATATTCTGAAAATTTAAATTAAGTAAAACAGAAACAGAGAAAAAATCAGAAATTAACCTGAGCTCATTAAATTCACAGTGTTTTCTGAAGAAATATCCTTCTTGTACTAGAGGATTAGGAGTCAAATTACACTTCTAACTTACTTTCAAATGCAGAAAGAAGGAGAGTAATATTAATATTAACAAATAAATTTGATCAAAAAAATCAATTAATCAATCAGATCATTTGATCGAATTCGAATTTTGAATCCAAAGCAAGCGATAACGACTGATTTGGATTCAATGAAATAATGTAATCAAAATTCGAATTCAATGATTACATTATTCCCTTCAAGTTTGAATTCTTCTTGTTGACGGCGAATCCGCCATTCTTCTTTCGAAGTCTTGACAGAAACCCCGGATCGACGCAGCAGAAACCACGCCACCATGTAAACCACACTTGGCAAGTCATGTGTGATGCGCTCAACCAAAAGGTTTATGCGAGGATCGAACTCGCGACTCATGGCCCCGCGCTCATCAAGCACCAACCAAGAAGTTTGAATTCTTCCATTTTTCATTCACCACATTGAAAACCCAACATTTATATCACTAGTCAATAATGTAAGGAGAAGTGAGAAATTCTATTGTTCAGAACTTCCTTTATATTTCTTGAAAAGTACAATAACGGGCGGATGTAGCATTATAGCACTAGGTTCATTTGAAATCTCAATGCTGAGAATCACTAAAAGAAAAAGGACATACGATGACAGGATATCGGTTTTTGTAAGTGTCATTGTAGTTAGTGTCACGAATAGATGACGGTTTAAATAACTGTCACACAATATGTGACGGACATAAACCGTCACTGATTTGCTCGTTGACTTTGACTATTTCCGGCTTTTTTTAAAAAAAAATCCCGGATATTAAATTTTTGGCGATAAAATATTTGAATTTTATTAATTTAATTTTTTTTGCGGTATTAAATATTTGAATTTTTTACTATTTCACACTATATTTTTTTGCGGTATAATAACAGGGCGTCTGTTGAGATATTGTGTACAGACGAGTGGTTCTATTTTGAAATAAGAGAGAATCATACATGAGCTTGTACAACAAAAGAGTTGACAAACTAGCAACAATGACGAGAATGAAACATGTATGCCACTGGATCAAAAGGGTGGAATATGTTGAACATTTGTCGACAATCTGACATCTCTTCAACTACATTATCCTCTTCCCAGTATTCTTTCCCCCTGGATGTCATACCAGGATAAAACAAAATATAAGAAATGATAAGTGCGACAGATGCACCATCATCTTTAATATAGAGAAGAAAAAAGAACTGGCATATTTCAAACTCCCATTAGTTGCCTAGAACCAACAAAAACATGAGTTAACCCCTTATAAAGTAAGGCACCAGTCACCACCAACATATATAGTTTATACCCATAGAATTCTTGGAACTTGCAGAACTAAAGGCAACATAATGCACCTGGATGATTTGACAAACATTTATTTACTGATACTAAAGTAAAAAAGATCTTTCGTTTGAGTGATATATAAAGATTAGGTTTATACTGCACAAGGTTAGCATATTCTGATTGTAGTTAAAGTAAACTTATTATATCTATGAAAACATATACTAGATGTCTATTCAAGCAAACAGACAACAAACTCACATGCTTATGATAAAATATTCAAAAGATGTGTCACAAAAGTACAAAGTATACACCCCAACTGCCTCCACAAGATTCAGAGGAATAATAAGCAATGAAATCAACATGCACTTAAATATAGACAGTAGAATAATTACCGATCACAATACGAACATTGCGGAGGGAAAGAAAAACACCAAGAGGGGATCCAACAACAAAAAATGTATCGACCTTTTCATGAAAGAGCCAAAGAATGGAATATCCTAGGGAACAAGATTGACAATTTGGAGGACTACGTGTACCCTTACAGAAAATAAACTTATTTTTATCTAAAGTAAATAAAATAGACTACCTTGGATGACCTAGACGAGCATGCCACAAGGAAGGAGCAAGAGCTGCAAAAGTGGATGACACGGCTTGACGCGAGAAACTGAGACTTGGTGTGATTGGATAAAGATCTCCCCTACTGTCACACCTCATGAGAGGACTCCCCATGTTGAAATCCTTCACAGAAAACCCAGACAGATCAAAATCAATAGAGACCCAATTATCGGTGGTGAATTTACGGACATACACCAAATTTTTAATTAGTTTTGGGGCATGAAGAGTATTTTTCAAGGCAAGTGGTGGATAGGGAGAATACAAAGTTTTATGACCATAACCCTTAATTGGAATCGAATTACCATTACCGAAAATTATACCACAATTACTGCTCAAATTGGAATAAGACGAGAGAGTACCTTGGTCGGATGTCATGCGGGTAGTGGCGCCTGTGTCCATGTACCAATTTGGGTCCGGTTGAGTCATTCCAAGCGTGTGCATCACAACTTCAATATCGGTTTGTGTGGGTCCCGCTGCGTGATGAGCTTGAGGGGGCCGAGGCCCAAGCACTGGATCGCCGCCGAACCACCATCGACCCGAAATCAGGCTCACTGACCCGGTGGCGGGCAGAAATCGCCCACTTCTGTAACAGTGCCCATTAGATTGCGATTGCCGCTCCATCGATCGGGCATGAATCGGGCCCATCAGAGGCATGATCGCCGCCATCGCTGATCGGGCCGAACCGTCATTGTCATCGCCACTGTTCGGTTGCCGCCACGATTCTTGCCATTATTCCGATTTTGACCTTTTTACCACCGCCGTTGTTGTGATTTTGGCTTGAGTTGGTGGAGCCGGAAGATGGAAAATTGGACTCAGTCATCATGACGACGGGACTAGCCTCTATAGCCTCCTTTTTAGCCTACCCGGCTTCTTCCAATGTGAGCATGGAGCGGGCTTGATAGCATTCTGGAAGGGGGTTACTTTGACGCAGGATCGAAGCAACACCGTTATAGGCCTCGAATAAGCCTACAACCATCTGTAGAATGAGACGACTATTAGTAACCACAGCACCCACGTTGCGAAATTGATCCGCCAAGTCCTTGAGTCGTTTACAATATGATGAAACGTTAGGAAAATTCGTCATAACAACTTGAGAAAATTCCTGTTCAAAGGTAACAATGCGGGAGAGTAACTGTTATCGTGGAAGATATCACGCAATCGATTCCAAGCCTCCATAGCTGTGGAGTTGAGTTTCATAATCATCTATAAAAGATCCATGGATATTGTGGCATTAATCCATTAAAGAACATTTGCGTCAAACGTGACCCATAATTTTGGATTGTCCGCTTTGATGGGTACATCATCATCTTCGGTGGTCTCATACCCCCTTTTAGAAGTCGGAGGGATAATATGATGAAGAACTTGATATGTCATTGCATGAATCTTGAATAATCCGCCCACGTCCTATATTGGACGTTTTCTAGGTCAAGAACAATAGGAAGGACGCTCTTGATGTTAGAAATTGTGAGGGCAGGATGAAAGTGTTCTTGACAGTCATGGTGAATAGAACGAACTTTGGACAAGATTTTTAGGGGGGGGGGGGGAGGTCTCGGGTTTTGCAAAAAACGAGGGATGGGGGATTTTTGTCACGGTTTTCAAGAATTTTGAGAAAGAAGTGAGAAGCGGAAGCAAGGAAAATAACCTAGACTCTTGATACCATAAAAGAATTAATCCCTTGATTATTTTTATTGATGAAAGACATATATATACAAGTTACAATAGGAAAATCCTTATCCTATTCTATATGGAGACTAATTATACACTTATGGTAATATTAAACTACTATTTTAAGTAAAAGACTAAGTCTAATAAATATCAATTATACAATGTAAATATCTAAGGAAATTGGACCACAGTCTGCTGTTGGGCTGGCCCAATCGGCCACTGCTGGGCTTGTCCGAATAGATCAATATACATACAATATACATATTTAACAATAACAACATAGTTAAAGAGAAAAATGAACATGAGCAGCAGATCTAAGCCCACCAGCGTACATCTCAGGCAAGCAACAACCAATTTCAACATTAACATCACCAACAAACTCAGATAATAGTGGTGGATTTGAACATACAAAGAAGATCGAATGGAACATAAATCAAATGACCAGATGCGGCAATAAAACCGTAATCAAAGATAAAGGGAGAACTAAATACCTCAAATCCACGGTGAAATCAAACAGAGGATCAACTGCAATAGCTCCGACGATGGCATGGATGACATCAGCAAAAATGACATAGGGCCACTTAGATGAAATTGAACGTAATGTTAGCTACAATGTTACTTTACGCCATGGCCATTTTGGCAAAGAAACAATGACATGAAGAGAGAAGCTAAGAGTGGAGAGAGACGGCGACATTAAGGTTCTCTAACCCTAGATGAAATTGAACGAAATGAGTGTACTTACCCAATTTTTCGTTGGTTTAAACTAAACTTGGGTTGGGTCATGTCCAAATTGGGCCTGGTCAACAAAAAAATGGGTCAATTCTATAAAATAATCACACAACATGTGAAATTGCAAATAACTATCATATGAGTGTCATAAATTTATGACAGTTATATAACTGTCACACTTATGTCATAAGTGTCTGTTGACCAAGAAGTCAAGGAAAAAACCGATACACTCACTACGAAAAATGACCTACGGTGACAGTCAGAATGTGACGGTTTTTGCAACTGTCACATCGTATGACGGTTATATATATATATATATATATATATATATATATATATCCACTAAAATTGCAGTATATAGTAGGTTTGAATAATTTTAAAATTTTAATAGATTCAATGTTACGAACCTTAAAAGTTGAACGTATAGAATTTAAATCCTGAATTCACTTCTGATGACAACATTCAAGGACTTTCTCCAACAATTGTGTTGTTTCTCTCTTTTATTGTATACTAATTTCTATAAACGTGCAGTTGCACGTTATTTTCGGACAATCTAATCTCAATCATAGTAAAAGAATATCAAATAATATTATTTGTAATTATATATATTTATTTTATGAGTTACAAAAATATTATTATAAATATAGGTTTGTCTCTTCATAATAATTCTTTAAAATTGATGTTATTACATTAATGATTGGCAATTATGTTGAATTAATTGACGCTTTATAAAAACCTTAGATAGATTATTAGATAGTACACTAACTTGACAAAAACCTACATATTAACCAACAATTCAATTATAAGAGCTTTTATCCTTAAAATTATTGCAAATTCAGTTTCTTAGATACTTCTCCAAATCTTAATGCAAAAACACAATATTGAATGCATGCATAATATATTTTGTGTTATCCAACCATTCCAGTACCTGAATTTTTGTTTGTTTGTTTTGTTTCTCCTAAAATTTGTTTGCAAGAATATATCCCAGTAGCTGTAAAACTTATCTATGGTTGAATATTGAAATCAAATAGACCCCAATAGGCCAATATGTAATAATAATAACACCGAGGGAGATTAGGATTAGAAGCTTAAGGATGAGGAACGTACAGTGTTTACATTGATTTCGTACATGTAGCAGAATTTGAAAATTTATATTTCAAACCCGACGACGGTCGAACTGCAGTATGATAAGTAATGAAAATACAAACACAAAGTAGTAATGTAAAACTTCGACAGAGGACTTAAATTTTGTAGCAATCATCCAAGTAATTAAATCTTTGTGTTCTGTCTAGTCCGAGGGTGCACACGCAAATGTCCCTCGATTTGTAAGTTCTAAAACTATGATGTAATTTGCTAAGTCAGGAATGCTAGGGATTCTGACAGAGCTTTAGAAGAGATTTACCTCTCTTAGGTTTTGTGTTTGGAATGGGAGGTAACCCTCTATTTATAGTTGTAAACAGAGGCTTAGGGTTTCCGTGGGCTGGGCCCAGCAAAACCCTGGACTGACTAAAATTCGGACCGCCCGAATTCGGCTAGGCACCGCGGCCCAAAGTAAATGGCACCGCGGTGCCTGTGCCTGTTTTCGGAACCGCGGTCCTAAATTAAAGGCACCGCGGTCCTGTCCCAATTTTCAGCCCTTTCCCATTTCTTATGTCCCGGTCATCAACCGAACATTTAGGTATAATCTCCTTCTAATCACATCCTTCAATCGGCGGAACATTTGACTTAGTGTTACCCTTCAGGCCTTTACATATCGTCACTTATAACATTAGGATCTTCACGGAACTCCTAGACTGCGCCGGAAGATGAACCCAATATGTAGGAATGTCAATGGGGCGGGGCGGGGGCGGGGGCGGGGGAAGGGTACCCCATACCCGTATCCACCACCTAAAACCCACCCCCACCCTCGCCCCACCACCCATCACGGGTAGTAATTCATCCACCCGCCCCCGCCTCACTTGATCCGGCGGGTACCCACTTACCCGGCGGATACCCATCACGTGTAGTAAAAGAAAAGTTATATAAGAAAAAATGAGGTCCAAAAAAATGGAAAAAATGAACTTTTTTCACTATGGTGTATCGAATATCAAAGTCTGAAACTTTACCAAAATATTAAAAGTTTAAAATAAAGCGTGAAATTTATATAGAAGAAGACAAGAAATTTCTAATCCTTTCAAATGATCACAATTATAAAAAAAATAAAGTTAAACTACAATGTCATTACTAAAGTTGTCACATACGCACATGTAAAGTTGTTGCATTGTATCATACATTTTTCACACAAAAACATTAAAAAATTTGAAGGATATCGTACACTTTATTTTAAATAATAATAATAATGATAATGATAATAATAATAATAATAATAATAATAATAATAATAATAATAAGTTGATGCTTTGAACAGAATCAGGGAGTCTTGGCATAATAAGGGATTTCAAGTCCTTGTCTAGTTAAGAATATCAGAAAATCAGCATAATTAAATAATTCAACACAAACATGTACGAGGCGGATAGAGGGTGGGGCGGGTAGCGGGGCGGGTGCGGGGCGGGTCTTATATGAAATCTACCCCCGCCCCACTACCCATGACGGGTAGCACTTTTGATACCCACACTCGCCCCACCACCCACTAAATTATCCCCCATACCCGCCCCAAATGGAGCGGGTGCGGGGCGGTACCCGCATTTACCCGCCCCACTGACATCCCTACCAATATGTAAAGTTTAGCTACACAAAATATGTGAACTGAACCTATATGTGAGAAGATAAAATATCTTCATTCATGACACACTCAATCAAGCTTAGGATTTGTCAAGTGTCTATCCAAATGACTTGATTATTATAATTCATCTATATTAGTTGACAACAGGACCATGTCGCAGACATGTCCATTGCATTGGCCAATGACTTAGTCAACCTAATACCATATGATACCTGAGTGTTCACTCGAATATAAATTCAAGGAATGAATCCTTTCTTGGCTCACATACCACATTTAATCTACTTCGTAATGCACCAAAAACAAGCCGCGTCTCAACCTATAAGGCATTTGAGCTTGGGACAGGATAAAAGTACATTACTCTGTAAACAAGATGATATTGACCTCAAGTCTAAGAACTTTTATCTCCCACATGTCGATGATATTATAGACATATAACAAATAATGTCTCACCAGGGTGTACCAATACTTCAACAAGTATCCATATGTCCATCATGAGTTGCCATAACTCGTAGCAAGTGAGACATACTACATCCACTTAGGATATGATGCAGACCACATGTCGACGTATCACATATCATCGATATCAATTTCGATGATCATTAGTCGAGGTAATTTAAGAGTTACGTTATAACATTAATTCTCACATCATTAATAAACACGCAACCTCTAGGGATGCATTTATAGAATATTATAAACAATCAACTAATAATTCAACAAATGCAAATGTCATAATATTAGTCATCATTAATATAAGGGGAAATGGGCATATTTGCCTGTCACGCCCATTTTCGACCGCGACATTTTTTAAATAAAATGGCTCCTGTTTAATAAAAGGTTAGAAAATAAATAATAAAAAATGCTTAAAATGTAAAAAGAAAGATGTTAAAAGTTTAAAAGGGTGCTAAAATGCTAATATGCTAATGGGTTGCTAGGGTTCGCGGAGTCGCCACCTAATTAATTTGGGTGAATTAGGACACCTAAATGTTTAACTAGTTTAAAGTAACATTAACTCCATTTAATGGTCTGCTAAACTTAATGAGATTCCGGGTAAGGGTTCTTTATTAATCTAGAGGGAAGGGGTTAGGCACCCTCTAAGATCCGCTAACTTGCGGTTATCCTGCCAAACCTAGGGTAATTATTAGATTTAAAAGTGCGTGTTTCTTGAAAATATAAAAAGATGCTTCAAAATATTTTATAAAGAAGGCATGTTGATAAAAATGCTATAAAGTTTTAAAGTGTGCATTTATATTGTTTAGGGTGCAAAGTCTATTTATGGACTATAGATATGCCTTTATCTGCGAAATCAAAGAAGTGGTGCATTAGTTTTAGATATGCATTTTTAACAATTAGGCAAAAGATTAAATATGAATGATAAGCCTAAGATAAATAATTAGAAGTGCATTTAATTCTAAATTACCTTCCCACCTTTTATGTTCAAAGACTAATTAAATTAGCTTTCCTATTAATTACAAGTTTAAGTAGTAAAATTGCAATAAACAAATAAGGCATAAAATGCGGCAATCAAATTTAAAGAGTAGGAGGAGTTGAGACGGATGACAACGTCATCTTGTCCTATTTTTTGTTTAAGGATTTCTGAAGCGGGAATACGAATGCGGATGCATATAGACGCGGGTTGCCATTTGAAGTAGCTCGTGATGAGTCTCGTAGTGAGACTTTTTGCTCCGATGCATTTCATGTAAAAAAGAAGAAAAGATAAGGATTAGTAAATGCCCAGAGTTATGGGATCATAAAATCTAAGTGCACATATGCCGCATGTCACGCCCATTTCCGACCGCGACATTTATTTTCTAAACTCCTGCTGCTCAAATAAGAGGTTAGAAAATAAAAATAAAAACTAAAAAAAAGCTTAAAAGGTTAAAAGTATTAAAAGTGCTAAAAGGATGCTAAAATTGCAAAAGAGGCTAAAAGTGCAAAAGAGTGCTAAAAGGCTAAAGGGTTGCTAGAATGCTAAGGGTTCGCGGAGTCGCCACCTAATTAATTTGGGTGAATTAGGACACCTAAATGTTTAACTAGTTTAAAGTAAAACATTAACTCCATTTTAATGGTCTGCTAAACTTAATGAGATTACAGGTTCTTATTAATCTAGAGGAAGGGTTAGGCACCCTCTAAGATCCGCTAACTTGCGGTTGTCCTGCCAAATCTAGGGTAATTATTATATTTTAAAAGAAATGCAAAATAAAGCTCTTCCTGTTTAATAAAATACTAAAAATGTTAAAATGTTTAAAAGGTGCTAAAAAGGGCAAAAGTTTGCTAAAGGTATTAAATGCTAGAAGGGCTCCTACTTAGAAAGGTGTTAGAAAATGATAAAAGTGCTAAAATGTTTAAAAGACTTAAAGATTTTAAAATGCCAAGGGGTGCTAAATAGAAAAAAGCTGTAAATGCCAAGGGGTGCTAAATAGAAAAGATGCTAAGGTGCTAGAGGTATTTTTAAGAGGTGGTGTAAAATTGATTTATTATAGATGCATGCATTTTTATAAAAGACTTGTGCTACATATAGAGTTTAAAAGTGTCCATTTACTTTTATTTATAAATAAGTGACGCGAAACTAATTTATAAGTTAAATGCATGCACTTACTTGAAAAATTTAATTTATGTGGCCTAGTGCAAGAGACGGTTATCATTTGGCAAAGTTTTGGTCGTGGCAA
The DNA here is from genome assembly GCA_029844215.1 of Przewalskia tangutica. Taxonomy (NCBI): domain Eukaryota; kingdom Viridiplantae; phylum Streptophyta; class Magnoliopsida; order Solanales; family Solanaceae; genus Przewalskia; species Przewalskia tangutica. The sequence continues at coordinate 20,170,349 of CM056719.1, forward strand.
GCCTGCAAGAATTAAATTAAAGGGAATATATTTCTAATGTCCAACTACTTACTAATCTATTGGTTCAAGATTTAATTATTCCAATTATTCTACTAATTAGTGTAATGTTAAACAATTAATTTACAATAAATAAATGAATGGGGGCGGGGTAGAAAATAATATAAAGGACTCGAAGGATAGCGATGTCTTTCGCCTGCGGCTTTTGGAATTCCTATGCGGATAGAGTGATGCACATAGATGCGGGTGCTAATTTGCCACGATGAGTCTCGCCATGAGATTGCTCCAATGCATTTTCATGTAAAACAAGAGAAGAAAAGGATTAATACATGTCCACAATTTTACCAAACATAATAAATAAGTATTGGCCTAAAAATCGACACATAAAAGCTATACTTTGTCGTGACAGATATCAGCAGATAGCAGGAAGCAGGCAGAATGGGTTTAAACAGACTTGTAGGCCCCAAAACTGTCCAACAAACTGGTCGAAACCAGCAGCCATAGAAAGCCAAAACCGGCGACCAAAAGGAGGCCAAAATCAATCTGAAGTTATGGCTGAAAATCGATGAGGCGACAAAAATCGGTCGAGCAAACTAGTTAAAAATCGATAGCCGGTGAACTTGTCCGGCAGAATGACGAAACCCCCCCAGCGAAATGGCTGAATCGATGGCCGAAATGGCTAAAATCAGTCTAGAAAAATATAGCTAAAATCAGTAGCGGAATGTTCCCCTAAGCTAATCTAACAAACATTAATATTAGCTCGTGGCAATTAGAACACTTAAGGAGATGCAATTAAGTTCTTGTTAAGTCCAAACATGATTTGGGGATTTAAAACATAGCAACTAAACCAGATGCCGCTCATTTTTAGACCATTTCTTAACTAAACACGGGCTAAGGGACACAACATATGCATCTTCCATAGGCCTTAATAAAATATGATTCTTAACAGGCAACACATAAATAGCACCAGGTTGACCTCAAACAACCCTTATTTAGCTTAAACTAACAATGAAAGGATAAGCACACAATGGTATGGCGGTTAAACATAGACTCTTATTATTGCTAATCAGATTTCTTTCAAGGAGCATTTCAATAAACATATGAGAGACATGTTAAATGACGGTACTGCCTATATTATATCACATAAGCACAAGATACAAGAATTTATAGCTTAAAGAGAAGAAATGCAACTTAATTAACTGCAAGCACTGTTTCATTAACAAATAATAAGGCCAAGCACAAACATTTACCAAACAATCTAACATGACTGAATCTATATTGATTGTCTAGAGGACTTAGTGGTTTCCGAACTCAAGAGATATACAAGATATGGGCTAGTAATTGTGCAACCTTCTTTGACAAAGCAGTTGTATATCAAGCAAAATTCATCATGTTAAGATATGATACACACATACCTTAACCACATGGCAATAAAACATTATAGGCATATGCAAACAAGTTCAAGGTCTCATATATAGCTATGTGTTCAAACAAGTGATCTAATCATACCGAATAGGGATGCAGGAAAAAGATTCATTTAGCCTTAAAATGGCCCAGCGGCTGCGTGTGCAAAACAGGGCCAGAAGAAAATAGACAAAGTGCTAGACCCGATACTCGTATTCTCGCGGTTAGGGACAAAGAGCAACTTAGGGATGTATGTTATCTTGCCAATAACACACTACTTTAACTTAGGGTGTGATAGGTCTTAGGTACATAACTAACCCCAATATCCATTGACTGTATACGACGATGTTCAGTACTGATTTAAAACAGAATATGGACATTTTTAGACCTTAAGGCTACCTGGAAAACTAGTCTAACAAACACCTAGTTATACAAAATAATCAACAAGCATGCAAATGAGTCCATGTCAGGGAGCATTGAGACACATTTAGTATACAAACAAACATCTAAGAGGTATATTCCTTTCTAACTAATCTCGAAGCAAGTATAGGCACATTGGCAGTAAAAACTAGTGATTATTAGGCTGTCATACAATCCGAATAAGAGTTAATAAATTGCCAACATCACATTTTGCTAACCAGGATCATCTACAAAACTATAGCAACCATTAATCGCCCATTTTGTTAAACCAAACCACCAACAGTTATTTCTAACATCAAGAAATATTTAATCTTAACAGAATTCTGATCTTTCCAAACATAAATCAACTTTTGGGCTAAACATCACTAAACAACAAAACATACGCAAAAGCACGTAAATCACAGAAATAAACTAGAAACAGAAAGGAGTTGGGTTTACCTTCTCCGGACAGCGACCCGGGGCAGCGTATCAAGTCGTCGGTCCGCTCGACGGGTTTTGGGTTTGCGACGCGAGTGAAAGGCAAGGTTTGTTTGCTGATTTTTTTTTGCTGGAATTGAAGAAGGGGATTTTTATTCTTGCAATGCTAGTTGTTTAGGTGCTGAACTGCTTTCGATTGTGCTCTCCGAATCGTTTTCTCCTCTCTTCTTTCAAGGTCGATGCCCTTCGCCTCTGAATCGACTTAGATCCCCGTCTGCTCTTAATTTACGGCCAGACTCTTTGTTTCTTAAATGCTCCCCCCCCCGTCTCTGCAGTGTTTCTATGCTATGGGTATCCCCCATTGTGCTCCGCTCTGCCTGCCCCATCGAATGCCTATTGCATGTGCTTATATAGCCTTCGTTGGGTTCTAATGATGGTAAGTAAATAAAGGTTGATTCTAGGCTTGATTGGTATGTGGTTCGTGCGATTCTTCTTTGGGCGATTTATGGTAAGGTTCGATTTTTGGAAGGATTTGTTTGGTTATGGAAAGGTATCGTTGGATTCGTTTGGTTACGGAAAGGAGGCTAGGAGTGCGTGGGTAAGGAAAGCTCCGATTCTCGTGAGAATCTCTAGGTGTCTTGGCGGCAATGGAAGCGTTTAGGGTTAGGTTCAGTTTTTTCTCTGTTGTGTTCTTTGAAGAGACGATGGGTATGTAAAAAGGGCTGCAGTGGGTTTAGGGAAATAAGGGAAATAGGGGCCTGCGGGTATTGGGCTTTTGGGCTGCGGGTTGGGTTAAATGTAGTGGAAAATGGTGGGTAATTAGTTTTAAGTAGGTATTTAATTAGTTAAGTTATTTAATTAGTATTAGTTAGTGATAGATTAATTAGTTAATTAATTCTAGGCAAGTGTATTAATAATTAATTAGTGATAACTTAAATTAACACATGTGATTAAGCTAATTAGGTGCTTCATTAATCTAATTGTTAAAATAATAAATGCGGGCGTGTTATTCAATTAGTGCTTAATATTTAGAATGCGGCGCTATTAAAATCTTATTATTGTGCATTATCGCGATGTTAAATTAAAATTAAAAATGAGTTTAGATTAAATTATTTAGATGCTAAATGCAAGTACGATATTTAAGAATTGTTTAAAGCTTTATAAATGCGGTGCTATTAAATGCATATATCAGATTAAAATTGATTTTAAATTACAAATGATTACTAATAAATGCGGCTATGCTACGACCGCACGTTATCGCTAAATTATTTATTCTATGCATTTATTAATTATTTAAGAATTACGTCAAAGCTTAAAGTTAATTAATGCGGACGCTAGACTCTAAGTGCTTAAAACTCTACGTAAGACTCGATGTCATTATTAATTATTTATGCCTGTATTTATGTTTTATTGTTGTATTTTATTATTAAAAATCCTAAAAATTATTTTACAAAATTAGTGTAATTTTATGGTTAATGGGTGGACGGGAGGTCAAAATTGGGTGTCAGCAGATGTCCTCTTTGTATGGAGATGATGGAAGAATCTTGGACAAAGACGTTGACTCATGCCAATTTTGTCTCGATCTTCGAGTTGCAAAATCTTTGGGCGGTAGATAAAGTGTGAAAATCAAAAAGCATCCCGGTGTCGAGTTATGGCGACAACTGGGTTACCATAGTCTAAACACCACGGCGGGCTATGCGGACTTAAAAGCTGTCGATGTCGAGTTATGATGACAACTGGTTATGGTCTAAAAGTAAAAGAAAATAAGCGGCTTGAACACAGGGTGTCTTGCTATGGCTTGTGGTCTTTGGGTTATGGTGATGTGGGCGAGTGGGCAGGCGGCTACGCGATCGTTGGGAAGGTTGGCCCCGGTGCCAGGTTATTGTAAGAAAATCCACGTTGTCTTTCTGCTCCTATTTGCTTTAAGACTTGAACAAACGGTTAGTGCATAACTGCTAAGGCAAAATAATTTTAAAAACAATGTAACTGTGAATAGAAAAGATTATCCTGCAAAAATATGATGCTGCATGTTGATGTGATCTTGCGATCTTTGTGATTTCGCCGCACGCGGGCGTGTTGCGATTGTGAATGCGGATCGTTGTCCTTGCTGCAATTGTCACTGTAGACTAAAGCTCGAAAGAGTTAGTGCATAAGCGCTAAAAAAAATAATATATGAAACAAAATGCAATTATGAGAATAGAGAAATCGTCCTGCGTAGATGTGATATCTTTTTTGGACTTGTAAATCGTTTTGGACTCGTCGTCGTTTCGGACTTGTCGTCGTTTTGGACTGGCGTCGTTTTCGGACTGGCGTCGTTTTGGACTTATGTCGTTTTGGACTTGGCGTCGTTTCGGACTTGGCGTCGTTTTGAACATGTCGTTTTGGACTTGGCATCGTTTTGGACTTGGCGTCGTTTTGGATTTGGCGTCGTTTTGGACTTGGCGTCGTTTTGGACTTATTCTTCTTGCTCTTTGTGTTGATGCGATCTTGCAAATCTTTGTGATTTCGCCGCGCGGGCGTCTTTGCGATTGTGAATCGGATCGTTGTCGCTGCGCAATTGCTGTTTTGATGCGATCTGCTGATTTCGCCACTTGCGGGCGTGTTGCGATTGTGAATGCGGATATGTCGTTCTTTGCAAATGTACCTAGACTAAAGCTCGAAAGAGTTAGTGCATAGCGCTAAGACGAATAAAGCATGAATGAGAGAAATGCAATTTTGAGAACGAGAAAATCGTCCACTGCTGATGTGATATCTTTGATGATGGCGTCGTTTTGGACTTCTTTGTCGATAACGTCGTTACTGGGCGTCTTTCTCTTTGGCGTCGTTGCGTGAAGCGCAATCTTGATGGTGTCGTTACTGGACCTGATGTTGATAACGTCGTTACTGGGCGTGTTCTTTCTTTGGCGTCGTTGCGTAGACGCAATGCTGATGGTGTCGTTGCCTGGACACAATGCTGATGATGTCGTTGCCTGGACATAATGTTGTTGGCGTCGTTGTGTAGACGCAATGCTGATGACGTCGTTGCCTTGACATAATGCTGATAACGTCGTTACTGGGCGTGTTCTTCTTTGGCGTCGTTGCGTGAGAAGCCAATCTTGATGATGTCGTTACTGGACATAATGTTCTTTGGCGTCGTTGTGTAAACCTTAATCGTCGTTACTGGGCGTGTTCTTCTTTGGCGTCGTTGCGTGAAGCAGATGAACTTGATGATGTCGTTGTCTTGACATAATCGTCGCGTCGTTGCTGGGCGTGTTCTTCTTTGGCGTCGTTGCGTAAACCAATCTTGATGATATCGTTACTGGACATAATCTTGATAACGTCGTTGCACGGGCGTGTTGTTGTTGGCGTCGTTGCGTAAGCGTCGCGATGATGTCGTTACGGACATAATCGATGGCGTCGTTGCACTGGGCGATGTTCTTTCTGGCGTCGTTGCGTAATAAAGCGCTTGATGGTGTCGTTGCTTGGACAATCTTGTCGCGTCGTTACTGGGCGTGTTCTTTGTTGGCGTCGTTGCGTGAAGCCTTGATGGTGTCGTTGCTTGGACGCAATCGATAACGTCGTTGCTTGGGCGTATTCTTTGGCGTCGTTGCGTAGGCGATCGATGGTGTCGTTGCTGGACCCATGTTGATAACGTCGTTGCACGGGCGTGTTCTTCTTTGGCGTCGTTGCGTGAAATCTTGATGGTGTCGTTGCCTGGACACAATGCTGATGATGTCGTTGCCTGGACATAATGTTGTTGGCGTCGTTGTGTAGACGCAATGCTGATGATGTCGTTGCCTTGACATAATGCTGATAACGTCGTTACTGGGCGTATTCTTCTGCTCTGTAGAATAAATGCTCGCGAACTAAGCGAAAAGCGTTAGGGTATACCTGTTTAAACAAAACGATAAATATATATGAGAAATGCAATTATGTGAATAAGGATGTCTTCCCTGTATGATATGTGGGGTGTTGTGAATGCTGAGATGTTGTCATTGGGCGGACATGCTAAATCAATTGTCATGATGCCTTTGTTGTGATCGTTCGTGAACCATGTGGATTGTCGTGATGTCTTTGTTGTGCGTTTGTGCCTTTGCATGAGTAATTTGACTCTGGCAGATGATAGGCTATAATTTGTTGCGGACTTTTGAATTGTTGATTGTGGCGCCTCTATCTCTCGGCGTATGGAATCATATTTGTCGGTGTCCTTTAAATGGCGAAGTCATGAAAAAGATGTCATAATTTTGGTAGTGGCAGTCGGATATATGTCGCTTTGGACATAATCTTTATACTTGTCGTTGCTGGGCGTGTCTGCTCTATAGGATAAGTGCTCGCAAGCTTGAGAAAACATTAGTGTATACTGTTTAAATGAAATGGTAAACACATACGAAGTGCAATTTTATGGGTAGGGATGTTGTCCTGCTTCGCGAATGAATCTTGAGATGTCGTCCTTGCGTGGACATGCTAAATCTTTGTGAATTGTCATGATGCCTCTGTTGGGTGTGATGCATTGGTTGCCAATTTGACTTTGTGCCTTAGTTGATCGCTAGGTTTTGTTGCGAACTCGAACTTTGATTAGATTGTTGATTCCAGCTTAGCTTCTTTCTTGATAGTCGATGCGGACTTTGGATTGTTGTCATCCTCGCCTTTGTTGCTTTTCTTTACGCTATCTGAAGAAACCTTTCGCCGTATTTTCCATTTCGGCTATTACTTCTGCTTTTGTTAATATGAAAAGACCTGCGCTCAAAGAAAATTTGTGAGTTTTGGGGGGGGGTCGATTTGTATTTGACTTTGCCGCCTTGTCCCTTGACATCTGCGCGCCTGGCCTGTTTGGACTTGCAATCCCTGTCTGGTTTTCTACATAGTCCCAGTTTTGAAAAGGTGTCATGCTGCTCTTCTTTTCTGAGACCCTGCTTTGCCTATAGGAACGAAGCGAGTTCACTTCGGGATGCACTTGAATCGGTCGTATCATTTGGACCGTGCCTTTGATCTTGTGAAATATTGAGGCTCTGCCATTGCTAAGTCAAATACAACTCGACCTTTGGGGGGAGATGATAAATGCAACAAACGGTGTTAGCATAAAGCACATAATTTGCAGGTATGTAGCAGATACACATAGCACATTCAAAAAAAAAAAACATGCAAGGGGACCTCTTTATGCCAGAGGGAAGCCTAAACGTTACTTATGCGAGATTATGACGGATTTGTCCAAGTCGTCCAACTATAATGCCTTTGTTGGAAATGGCGACCAAATGACGGTGCACTTTTCCCAATTTCAGCATGTCATGATTGGGCTTGGATTTGTCTGTCATTGTCACATAATATGCTGGTTGGTCGTTGGGTTGAGAAACCCGTCGACAAGTTTGGTGTCTTCCTAATTGTGGTGTCGATGCGAGGCAGAGCCCACCTTAAGGGCCGGAACACGCTAAATGCATGCACTAAAATAAATTGGTATAGCTCTATCTTAAGTTTGCTAAGATTTGGCTTTTACGGGCCTTGAGTTCCGGCGGACAACTCAGTGAGAAGGCTACGGTGATCAGACGAACCGATCTAACTCATGCAGCGCCAACTCTCCTAAAATTTGGATATTTTTGAAAGAAATTTGCGGGTCTTGTAGCGTGAGTGTGTGATTTGTGTGAATTTTCAGTGGAAGAAATATGGCGGAATGCGGTTTAAGGAAGCGATGCGGTAGCAAAAATAACAAAATACAATACACAAAAATTAAATGCAAAATAATTGCCAAATAATTATCCTAGGTCTGTTGTGGTTAAGAACCTAAAATCCCCAGTGGAGTCGCCATTTCTGTCACGCCCATTTCCGACCGCGACATTTATTTTCTAAACTCCTGCTGCTCAAATAAGAGGTTAGAAAATAAAAATAAAAACTAAAAAAAAGCTTAAAAGGTTAAAAGTATTAAAAGTGCTAAAAGGATGCTAAAATTGCAAAAGAGGCTAAAAGTGCAAAAGAGTGCTAAAAGGCTAAAGGGTTGCTAGAATGCTAAGGGTTCGCGGAGTCGCCACCTAATTAATTTGGGTGAATTAGGACACCTAAATGTTTAACTAGTTTAAAGTAAAACATTAACTCCATTTTAATGGTCTGCTAAACTTAATGAGATTCTGGGTAAGGGTTCTTTATTAATCTAGAGGGAAGGGGTTAGGCACCCTCTAAGATCCGCTAACTTGCGGTTGTCCTGCCAAATCTAGGGTAATTATTATATTTTAAAAGAAATGCAAAATAAAGCTCTTCCTGTTTAATAAAATGCTAAAAATGTTAAAATGTTTAAAAGGTGCTAAAAAGGGCAAAAGTTTGCTAAAGGTATTAAATTCTAGAAGGGCTCCTACTTAGAAAGGTGTTAGAAAATGATAAAAGTGCTAAAATGTTTAAAAGACTTAAAGATTTTAAAATGCCAAGGGGTGCTAAATAGAAAAAGCTGTAAATGCCAAGGGGTGCTAAATAGAAAAGATGCTAAGGTGCTAGAGGTATTTTTAAGAGGTGGTGTAAAATTGATTTATTATAGATGCATGCATTTTTATAAAAGACTTGTGCTACATATAGAGTTTAAAAGTGTCCATTTACTTTTATTTATAAATAAGTATTGTGAAACTAATTTATAAGTTAAATCATGCACTTACTTGAAAAATTTAATTTATGTGGCCTAGTGCTGAGACGGTTATCATTTGGCAAAGTTTTGGTCGTGGCAAGCCTGCAAGAATTAAATTAAAGGGAATATATTTCTAATGTCCAACTACTTACTAATCTATTGGTTCAAGATTTAATTATTCCAATTATTCTACTAATTAGTGTAATGTTAAACAATTAATTTACAATAAATAAATGAATGGGCGGGTAGAAAATAATATAAAGGACTCGAAGGATAGCGATGTCTTTACTTTGCGACTTTGGAATTCCTATGCGGATAGAGTGATGCACGTAGATCACGGGTGCTAATTTGCCACGATGAGTCTCATGAGATTGCTCGATGCATTTTCATGTAAAACAAGAGAAGAAAATGATTAATACATGTCCTGATTTTACCAATCATAATAAATAAGTATTGGCCTAAAAATCGACACATAAAAGCTATACTTTGTCGTGTGGATATCGTGAGATAGCGAGCGAGGCGAATGGGTTTAAAGCAGACTTGTAGGCCCAAACCTAACAAAAGTCGAAACCAGCACCATAGAAAGCCAAAGCCGACCAAAGGAGGCCAAAATCAATCGAAGTTATGGCTGAAAATCGATGGCGAGCGACAAAAATCGGTCGAGCAAACTAGTTAAAAATCGATCTGATGGTGGAACTTGTCAAACGAATGGCCGAAACCGACCCAAACATGTGAAATCGATGGCGAAATGGCTAAAATCAGTCTAGAAAAATATAGCTAAAATCAGTAGCGGAATGTTCCCCTAAGCTAATCTAACAAACATTAATATTAGCTCGTGGCAATTAGAACACTTAAGGAGATGCAATTAAGTTCTTGTTAAGTCCAAACATGATTTGGGGATTTAAAAACATAGCAACTAAACCGGATCTGCTCATTTTTAGACCATTTCTTAACTAAACACGGGCTAAGGGACACAACATATGCATCCTCCATAGGCCTTAATAAAATATGATTCTTAACAGGCAACACATAAATAGCACCAGGTTGACCTCAAACAACCCTTATTTAGCTTAAACTAACAATGAAAGGATAAGCACCGCTATGGTATGGCCCGGTTAAACATAGACTCTTATTAAGCTCACTAAATTGTGATTTCTTTCAAGGAGCATTTCAATAAACATATGAGAGACATGTTAAATGGCCAGTCTTTATATTATATCACATAAGCACAAGAATCTGAGAATTTATAGCTTAAAGAGAAGAAATGCAACTTAATTAGCGCAGACGTTTCATTAACAAATAATAAGGCCAAGCACAAACATTTACCAAACAATCTAACATGGTGAATCTATATTGATTGTCCAGAGGACTTAGTGGTTTCCGAACTCAAGAGATATACAAGATATGGGCTAGTAATTGTGCAACCTTCTTTGACAAAGCAGTTGTATATCAAGCAAAATTCATCATGTTAAGATATGATACACACATACCTTAACCACATGGCAATAAAACATTATAGGCATATGCAAACAAGTTCAGTCTCATATATAGCTATGTGTTCAAACAAGTGATCTAATCATACCGAATAGGGATGCAGGAAAAAGATTCATTTAGCCTTAAAATGGCCCAAGGCAGGCTGCATGTGGGCAGGCAAAACAGAGAAGAAAATAGACAAAGTGCTGGGCAGATACTCGTATTCTCAGGGGACAAAGAGCAACTTAGGGATGTATGTTATCTTGCCAATAACACACTACTTTAACTTAGGGTGTGATAGGTCTTAGGTACATAACTAACAATATCCGTTATTTGTATCTGACGATGTTGATCTTGATTTAAAACAGAATATGGACATTTTTAGACCTTAAGGCTACCTGGAAAACTAGTCTAACAAACACCTAGTTATACAAAATAATCAACAAGCATGCAAATGAGTCCATGTCAGGGAGCATTGAGACACATTTAGTATACAAACAAACATCTAAGAGGTATATTCCTTTCTAACTAATCTCGAAGCAAGTATAGGCACATTGGCAGTAAAAACTAGTGATTATTAGGCTGTCATACAATCCGAATAAGAGTTAATAAATTGCCAACATCACATTTTGCTAACCAGGATCATCCACAAAACTATAGCAACCACACTACACACTGTCCATTTTGTTAAACCAAACCACCAACAGTTATTTCTAACATCAAGAAATATTCAATCTTAACAGAATTCTGATCTTTCCAAACATAAATCAACTTTTGGGCTAAACATCACTAAACAACAAAACATACGCAAAAGCACGTAAATCACAGAAATAAACTAGAAACAGAAAGGAGTTGGGTTTACCTTCTCGGACAATGACCGAGCGGCGTATCAAGTCGTCGTCCGCTCGGCGGGTTTTGGGGTTTGCGGCGAGTGAAAACAAGGTTTGTTTGCTGATTTTTTCTTTGGAATTGAAGAAGGGGATTTTTATTCTTGCAATGCTAGTTGTTTAGGTCTTTGAACTCTCGATTGTGCTCTCGAATCATTTTCTCCTCTCTTATGCATCCTAAGGTCGATGCCCTTCCTGCCCTCTGAATAGACTTCTGAATCCCCCGTCTCTGCTCTTAATTTCTGACCCCGTTGCTGTTTCTTAAATGCTCCCCCCCCGTCTCTGTAGTGTTTCTATGCTATGGGTATCCCCTATTGTGCTCCGCTCTGCCTGCCCCATCGAATGCCTATTGCATGTGCTTATATAGCCTTCGTTGGGTTCTAATGATGGTAAGTAAATAAAGGTTGATTCTAGGCTTGATTGGTATGTGGTTCGTGCGATTCTTACTGGACGATTTATGGTAAGGTTCTGATTTTTGGAAGGATTTGTTTGGTTATGGAAAGGTATCGTTGGATTCGTTTGGTTCTGGAAAGGAGAGCTGGCTAGGGTGCGTGGGTAAGGGAAAGCTCCCGGATTCTCCGGCGAGAATCTAGTCTTTCGGGTGTCTTAGCGATGGAAGCGTTTAGGGTTAGGTTCAGTTTTTTCTCTGTTGTGTTCTTTGAAGAGACGATGGGTATGTAAAAATTGGCTCTTGATGGGTTTAGGAAATAAGGAAATAGGGCTGCGGTATTGGGCTGCGGGTTGGGTTAAATGTAGTGGGCTGGACGAAAATGGTGGGTAATTAGTTTTAAGTAGGTATTTAATTAGTTAAGTTATTTAATTAGTATTAGTTAGTGATAGATTAATTAGTTAATTAATTCTAGGCAAGTGTATTAATAATTAATTAGTGATAACTTAAATTAACACATGTGATTAAGCTAATTAGGTGCTTCATTAATCTAATTGTTAAAATAATAAATGCGGGCGTGTTATTCAATTAGTGCTTAATATTTAGAATGCGGCGCTATTAAAATCTTATTATTGTGCATTATCGCGATGTTAAATTAAAATTAAAAATGAGTTTAGATTAAATTATTTAGATGCTAAATGCAAGTACGATATTTAAGAATTGTTTAAAGCTTTATAAATGCGGTGCTATTAAATGCATATATCAGATTAAAATTGATTTTAAATTACAAATGATTACTAATAAATGCGGCTATGCTACCTGACACGACGTTATCGCTAAATTATTTATTCTATGCATTTATTAATTATTTAAGAATTACGTCAAAGCTTAAAGTTAATTAATGCGGACGCGAGACTCTAAGTGCTTAAAACTCTACGTAAGACGCGATGTCATTATTAATTATTTATGCTTGTATTTATGTTTTATTGTTGTATTTTATTATAAAAAATCCTAAAAAATTATTTTACAAAATTAGTGTAATTTTATGGTTAATGGCTGGACGGGAGGGTCAAAATTGGGTGTCAACACCGCAAACCGTGACTGCTACAAGAATAAGCAAATAATAAGAGTTATTGCAAGAATAAGCAAATAATAAGAGAAATAATAAGAGCTGGGCCAAATGGGCTTAGCCCTCCTGCCAAACATACATAAGGGAAGGGACTTTATTATTCTCTAGAAGAGAAATGCATCTGGAAAGGTTAAATGACCCCTTTTTAAGGAGAAAACCAGTAGCCCCTCTAAGACTTAGATCACAAACATTGTCGGCCTCCCAAAACTTTCCGCCAGTTGATTTATGGAACTATCAGGATTTGTAATCACATGCCACAGTCTTCAGACATCTTAAATAACGCCAAATATCAATATCTTTTAGTCCTCTGTATTAGCTAATTCCAATAAGGAAGAAATCGGATGCTATATTCCCTATCAGTTTCTCATGCTATCTAGGTGTGGTTGTTCCTCGATCATGAAACCTGGCATACCTTGGATACACTTATATAGAAATGTATTTTTATTTGTTATTGTAAACCAATTAAGACTCCTCTATTCGAACACCAATACCCAACTTAGACATCCAATATACACCTCATTTGTATTTTAAACAAGTGCATTTCATATACCAAGCAGAGGAGGAAAAATGCACCACATGACTCAAACGCCAAGCCAAACATACGAAGTTAACATGCTCATCTTTAGGCTTGGTTCGAGGAGATATACTATCATAAGAGGACAAAAATATGATTTCACAATGAACACACACAATTTTAACTTACTTACTTTACTTCTCGTGGACCAGTGACACAATAACCAAAGCAGAGGATAGATTTCAACCGTGTAACATTACGGTGAGATGGAAAGTTATGCATTTTTGGACATTAGTCCAACAGACAAGGCCTTTAATGATCACTCGTATATTAATCTTTCTGAGTCATTCATACATTAGTCCTTCCTAATCGGCGTGTTGAAGGCATCTAATCTTACATTTAGAATCATGAAAGCGTGAAGGTGTCTAGATTAAGCGTTGCGTTGAGGAGAATAACTTAAAATAAAACAACCTTAAGGCACTAGTTAAACTCACACTTTTAGTGCTAATCAATTAAAATGCAGACAGCCATACCAAACAACCAATTAGATGACATTCGACCATACGAAGGGCGCCTAAACTCGAAGCAATTTATGACTAAACTACACTAGCTCAAATCGACTGAAAGGGCGAAAGGTGTTAGGCTTCAACTAACCATATTGGAAACATACCAGTACGCCATAGACGACATTCGACTAGTCGCTAACACAAAACACTCTTGACAAGCATGTAAACCACTTATTATACCAACTATAAACTTACGTCGACGACTTTAATAACTGATATTGCTTAGATAGAATAAGACATGCCAAACATTATACAACAATGTTAACAAGCATAGTCCAAGTACATCAAGCACATAAGTTCACGTAATGAATTGAGGTTTCGAGAAGAAATTGAGTTTACCTTCTCCGGACAGCGACCCGGGGCAGCGTATCAAGTCGTCGGTGCCACTCGGAGAGTTGTTTTTGCGATGCGAATAAAGGGGTAAAGCTGTTTGTTGATTTTTGGCTAGAATTAAAAAAGAAGGGATTCGAACTTCCTATTCTTGCGATGCTAAGGGTCTGGATGCTAAGCCCCTGACTCCCGATGCCTTGTGCGAATCTGCTGGATTCCTCTGCTGCGGAGAATCGATTGCTACCATTCTTTGGGTTCGTCAGAGTTACGCCTTGATCGTCTGCGGCTTTTGCCCTCTAAGCCCCCCCCCCCCTCTTTGAAGTTAATAAACACCCGTATATATAGTTTTTTTGTGGGTTCTGATATTGGTAAGCATTTAAGGCTGAGATTCTGGCTGATTCTTGACGAGATTCGTGCTTGATTCGTAAGTGATTTCGTATTTATTCTCTGCGATCTCGGGGTGTGATTTCGAACTGATTTGTTAAGATTTGTGGGCTATTTTGGGTTACGCGAGTTATGGGTAAGGGAAACTCCGGATTCTCCGGCGAGAATCCAGGCTGGGGCGACGGGGGATGCGTGGGAGAGGTGCGGCGGTTGTTTTTTTTTTTTTTTTTTAGGTTTAGGTTAAGGTTGCGTTCGAGGGAGGACGAGGGCAAAGGGAAATGTATTAGGCTAAAATGCCTTAAGGTTTGGGCTGGGCGTCAAAAGGCTGAAAGGGGGAGTTGGGCCCGCGGGCATTGGGCCTGCGGGTTGTTTAAGGGAAAGGGGGCTGATGGGCTAATTAGTGGGCTGGGCGAAATGTAGTGGGTTGTGGATAATTTATTTAAGGGATGGGAATTGGGCTAGTTTAAATGGGTATTAGATTTAGGTGTTAGTTTTTTTTAAGTATTAGATATTTAATTAGTGGTAAGTTATTTTAATTAGAGTAATAAATTGTTATAATAATATATGCGGACGTGCTATTTAATTAGTGCTTAATATTTTAGAATGCGGCGCTATTATTTAAAATCTTATTATTGTGCATTATTATTAAAAAATGAGTTATGAAATTGCTCTGCGTATTAATAAATGCGACTATGCTACTTAGCGGCGTCATTGCTAATTTGGCGTATTTATTATTAATTAAGAATCATGACATGGCTTAAAATTAATTAATGCGGTAGCGGGACTCTAAGTACTTAATACTACGTAAAGCGTGGTGCCATTATTAAATTGTTTATTTATGCATGTATTTATGTTTTATCATTGCATTTTATTATAAAAATCATAAAAATTATTTTACAAAATTAGTCTAATTTCATAGCTAATGGTGGGCGGGAGGGTCAAAATTGGGTGTCAACGATTGTCCTCTTTGTATGAAGATGATGGAAGAATCTTGGACAAAGACGTTGACTCATAACCAATTTTGTCGACCCTCAGTGCAAAAAATCTTTGGCGGTAGACAAGGTGGCCGAAAAAATCAAAATCGTCCCGATGTCGAGTTATGGCGACCTTTGGGTTACCATGGTCGAAACACCAGGGCGGGCTAATGCGGACTCAAAGCTGTTCCAGTGTCGAGTTATGACGACACTGGGCTACCATGGTCAAAACACCAAGGCGGGCTAATGCGGGCTCAAAATTTGTCCCAGTGTCGAGTTATGGCGACCTTTGGTGTAATCTTAAAAATAAAAAATAAATGTAGGCTTGAACACGGGGTGTCTGCTATGACTTATGGTCTTTGGATTTTATGGTGATGTGGAGCAGTGGACCGACGCGGCAGGTTACGCCGTTTATTGGGAAGGTTGGCCCGACAAATTGCCGGTTATTTGTAAGAAAATCCACGTTGTGCTCCTGCTCCTGCATGCTAAGACTTAAACAAACGGTTAGTGCATAACTGTTAAGGCAAAATGATGATGCATAATTTTGAAAGTAATGTGACTGTGAGTAGAAAATGTTATCCTGCAAAAATGCGATGCCTGTTGTGTTGATGCGATCTTTGCCAAATCTTTGTGATTTCGCCTTACGGGCGTGTTGCGATTGTGAGTCGGATCGTTGTCCTTGCTGCAATTGTCACTGTAGACTAAAGCTCGAGAAAGGGTTAGTGCATAAGCGCTAAGACGAATAATAAAGCATGAATGAGAAAAAATGCAATTTTGAGAACGAAATCGTCCTGCGTAGATGTGATATCTTTGATGATGGCGTCGTTTTGGACTTGTAAATCGTTTGGCGTCGTTTTCGGACTTGTCGTCGTTTTCGGACTTGTCGTCGTTTGGCGTCGTTTTCGGACTTGTCGTCGTTTTCGGACTTGTCGTCGTTTTCGGACTTGTCGTCGTTTTCGGACTTGGCGTCGTAGTCGGACTTGGCGTCGTTTTCGGACTTGGCGTCGTTTTCGGACTTGGCGTCGTTTTCGGACTTGGCGTCGTTTTCGGACTTGACGTCGTTTTCGGACTTGGCGTCGTTTTCAGACTTGTTGCTACTGCTCCTGTAGACTAAAGCTCAAGAAAGAGTTAGTGCATAACTGCTAAGACAGAATAATAAAGCATGGATGAGAAAAAATGCAATTTTGAGAACAGAGAAAATCGTCCCTGTGATATGCTGATGATGGCGTCGTTTTCGGACTTGGCGTCGTTTTCGGACTTGGCGTCGTTTTGGGCCGGCGTCGTTTCGGACTGGCGTCGTTTTGATGGCGTCGTTTTCGGACTTTGGCGTCGTTTTCGGACTTGGCGTCGTTTTTGGACTTGACGTCGTTTTCAGACTTGTTGCTGCTGCTCCTGTAGACTAGAGCTCAAAAAAGGGTTAGTGCATAACTGCTAAGACAGAATAATAAAGCATGAGTAAGAAATGCAATTTCGAGAGTATAGAAATCGTCCATGCGTGGATGTGATATGCTGATGATGTTGTCCTTGCACGGACATGCTAAACGTTGCAACTGACGAATTGTCATGATGCCTCTGTTGTGTGCTTTATGCAGATTGTGTATTAGACTTTGTTGCGGACTTTTGAATTCTGACTGTTGATTGTCGATGCCCCTCTCTGCTTTTGCTGCTTTTACTGCGGATTTTAAGCTTTGGATTGTTGTCATATCCTCTGCCTCTGCTGCTTCTTTCTGCTTTTGCTGTATTTTCTGCTTCTGCTAATATGAAGAAACATTTGTTGTACCTTCTGCTGATATGAAGAACCTGCGCTCAAAGAAAATTTTGTGAGTTTGGGGGGGCGGTTGATTCGCGTTGACCTTAGACTCTTGATGCTCGGATGTCTGTCTTGTTTGGGACTCATAACCCCTGCCTGGTTTCCTGTCTTGTCTCAGTTTTGAATTTGCAAAGGGCATTTAGCCTAAAAGTGGGTTTTCATGTGTGTTTTCGTTATTTTCAAAACAAAGGGAAAGTTTCCTAAAGGTGTGACCGAAGCCGATTTAGGCCGCCTACGTATCCCAGTGAGGAATCAGTCGTAGCGTAGTTCATTACAAGCGAAATTGGGTGAAATTAAAAATTTCTAAAGGTGGGACCGAAGCTGAGGCGGCCGCCTACGTATCCATCAAGGGAATCAGGTCAAACGTAGTTCAAAATATTACATATGAAGGGCAAAATATATTAAACTAACTATTTTAGGACTCGGCGGGCCAAAGCAGGGGCATGAGTCCACTTCTTCTTTGTGTCTTGGCGGTGGAGTGCTTGACGGGATCATCTCTTGCAGCACACAACTGGACGAATGACTTATTCAATGGTTAAACAATCTCCGGCAAGGAGCACCTCATTTTCTCTGGTGGTTGGTTGATGATTCAACTTTCTTCCCTTTACGGGCTGGCGTAATAGTCCCTTCCAGACTGTCTTCTTCATTTTCAGCTATCATGTTCACGTGGGCATCTTCATAACCCGGAAGAAGGTTATTGTTTGCATTGAGAGGAGCATCTTTCAGTAGAATGACTCATTCGATTAACTCCTCTATACGTCCTTGAGTGTATAGCAATTTTCGATGTCGTGTCACATGCTGCGGAGTGGTATGCACAATGTTTAGTTTTATCGTGCCTCGAGAGGTAGGCACAGGGTATTTCGGGGTGGATGAAGTATTCCTGCGGCTTTGACTTCTCATACACTTGGGCTATGGGTTGGCTAAAGGTGTATAGGTTTTGTTGGTTTTCTTTGGCGTCTATGCGGGGTTTGGGTCCGTTTGGGGTGCGGTTTTCGTGATTGTGGTGAGTATTTTGGGTATCTTTGGTTGGGTATGGTAGGCGGGATCACGGTGTGTGATCTTGATAATATGATTGTGGATTTTGAGTGTTTTGGTTATGGTAAGAAGGCGGTGGGCTTTGATCTGGCTGGAAGTTGTTCTGGCCTATGCTCCTGAATGACCATGATAGAGGGTGATGTATCTCTTCTCCTCTGGGAGGTACCTCCGATGGAATTTGACTGCACTGCTCTACTAGTTGCTTGCAGGGCTGTCAGGTTTGTAATCCTACCTGTCTTAATGCCTTCTTCCACGAAGTCGCCCATTCTTACGACTTCTGCAAAACTTCGCTCAATTACACTGATCATCCTTTCATAATACATCGCGTCTTTCAACGACTGCACGAACAAAGTGGTCATTTCGCTCTCTGCCATTGGAGGTTGGACCTTGACGCCGACCGCCACCTCAGGGCGTATTCCCTGAAAGTTTCTGTAGATTTCTTTTCAAGTTTCATAAGATAAAATATGTCCAGGACAGTGTCAGTGTTGAACCTGAATCTATCCATGAAATCTTGTGCCATGGCATTCCAACCGTCCCATTTTCGAGGGTCTTGGCATGTGTACCAATCCAGCGCCTCGCCGGTTAGACTCCTGATGAATAATTTCATGATGATTGCTTGATTTTTCCCAACTCCAATCAATTTATCACAATATGACCTTAGATGAGCTCGATGATTCCCCTTTCCATCGAACATGTCAAATTTGGCCACCTTGTACCCCACAGGTAATTCAACGTCAGGGTGCATACATAAGTTTTCATATTCCAAACCTTCTTCCCCCTTGTTCATCTGAATGCTTTTGAATGCCTCTTTCAAGCTACGGATTTCTTTTGCCATATTTTCATCAGCTCTGGCTCGAGTCTGCCGCTTCATTTCCTTGTATTGATCTGTCTCTTGAGAGGATGTATGCATAATAAATGGTTGGCTTTCAATCAGATGTGCTAATCCCTCATATTGTTTGTGTGTCATCTGCTCGTATTGGGTGGCTTGGCAATTTGGGTTGAGTGGGGAGATATAAGTAGGTGGAGGCTGAGATGTGTATGTAGTGAACGGATCATTTTGGAGGTCGGTTTGCAAATTGGCCAGGCGAGTGACATTTTGGTGTGGTGGTATGTTGCGGCCTCTGCGGGAGTTTTGGGAAGTGGAGGCTCGAGGTTTGTGACACGATTGCATTTGTTCTTTGCTGCAGGAGTGGTGCATTCAAGCTAATAGACGGGTTTGTGATATTTGAGCCTTTCTATTTGGCTGCATGACTTCCATTCTTTGCAATAGCTTGGCGAGTGTTGATCATTGGTGTTTCTCCTTTCTAACGCCTCTGCATCCTCGAGAGCGAGGGCGAGTCTAAGTTGTTTCGTTCCGGTGCCTCTGGATTAGTCATTTATTGGATGATTGTGCTACTACCAGTCAACGCGAATCAACCTTTCGGGGATAAGCTAGGCAAAAATAACCATTTAACAAATAAAGCAAACCAAGTTAGTATAATATGCAAAAAATTGCAGGCAATATATACTAATAAGCAAATTGCAAATCAAGTGCGTGTTCTAACATGTTTGGGACCTCTTTATGCCAGAGGTAGGCCTAAACGTCAGATATGCGAGGTTATGATGGATTTGTCCAAGCAGCCCAACTGTAATGCTTTTGTTGGAAATGGCGACCAAATGACGATGCACTTTTTTCCAATTTTAGCATGACATGATTATGTTTGGATTTGTCTATCATTGTCACGCTACACATAATATGCTGGTTGGTCGTTGGGTTGAGAAACCCGTCGACAAGTTTGGTGTCTTCCTAATTGTGGTGTCGATGCCAAGGACCGACCCACCTAAGGTAAATGCATGCATGCCCTAAAATAAGGGTGGTATAGCTCTATCTTAAGTTTCTAAGATTTGGCTTTTCTAGGCGCTTGAGTTCGGCGGACAACTCGAGTGAGAAGGCTACGCGGCTGATCAGACGAACCGATCTAACTCCGCGCAGGCGCCAACTCTATTAAAATTTGGATATTTTTTGAAAGAAATTTGCGGGTGCGCGAAGCACACCAGCGCGTGAGTGTGTGATAGTGTGAATTTTCCAGAATGGAAGAAATATGAGCGGAATGCCAGTTTAAGGAAAGCAGTAAGGCAGGTAGCAATTAAAATAAATAAACAAAATACGACACACAAAATTTAAATGCAAAAAGTAATGCCAAATAATAACCCTAGGTCTGTTGTGGTTAAGAACCTTAAATCCCAGTGAGTCGCCATTACATCACGCCCGTTTTAAATGCGACATTTTTTAAATAAAATGGCTCCTGTTTAATAAAAGGTTAGAAAATAAATAATAAAAAATGCTTAAAATGTAAAAAGAAAGATGTTAAAAGTTTAAAAGGGTGCTAAAATGCTAATATGCTAATGGGTTGCTAGGGTTCGCGGAGTCGCCACCTAATTAATTTGGGTGAATTAGGACACCTAAATGTTTAACTAGTTTAAAGTAACATTAACTCCATTTAATGGTCTGCTAAACTTAATGAGATTCCGGGTAAGGGTTCTTTATTAATCTAGAGGGAAGGGGTTAGGCACCCTCTAAGATCCGCTAACTTGCGGTTATCCTGCCAAACCTAGGGTAATTATTAGATTTAAAAGTGCGTGTTTCTTGAAAATATAAAAAGATGCTTCAAAATATTTTATAAAGAAGGCATGTTGATAAAAATGCTATAAAGTTTTAAAGTGTGCATTTATATTGTTTAGGGTGCAAAGTCTATTTATGGACTATAGATATGCCTTTATCTGCGAAATCAAAGAAGTGGTGCATTAGTTTTAGATATGCATTTTTAACAATTAGGCAAAAGATTAAATATGAATGATAAGCCTAAGATAAATAATTAGAAGTGCATTTAATTCTAAATTACCTTCCCACCTTTTATGTTCAAAGACTAATTAAATTAGCTTTCCTATTAATTACAAGTTTAAGTAGTAAAATTGCAATAAACAAATAAGGCATAAAATGCGGCAATCAAATTTAAAGAGTAGGAGGAGTTGAGACGGATGACAACGTCATCTTGTCCTATTTTTGTTTAAGGATTTACAGGCGGGAATACGAATGCGGATGCATATAGACGCGGGTTGCCATTTGAAGTAGCTCGTGATGAGTCTCGTAGTGAGACTTTTTGCTCCGATGCATTTCATGTAAAAAAGAAGAAAATATAAGGATTAGTAAATGCCCAGAGTTATGGGGTCATAAAATCTAAGTGCACATATGCCGCAAACCGTGACTGCTACAAGAATAAGCAAATAATAAGAGTTATTGCAAGAATAAGCAAATAATAAGAGAAATAATAAGAGCTGGGCCAAATGGGCTTAGCCCTCCTGCCAAACATACATAAGGGAAGGGACTTTATTATTCTCTAGAAGAGAAATGCATCTGGAAAGGTTAAATGACCCCTTTTTAAGGAGAAAACCAGTAGCCCCTCTAAGACTTAGATCTCAAACATTGTCGGCCTCCCAAAACTTTCCGCCAGTTGATTTATGGAACTATCAGGATTTGTAATCACATGCCACAGTCTTCAGACATCTTAAATAACGCCAAATATCAATATCTTTTAGTCCTCTGTGTTAGCTAATTCCAATAAGGAAGAAATCGGATGCTATATTCCCTATCAGTTTCTCATGCTATCTAGGTGTGGTTGTTCCTCGATCATAGAGCACACACCTTCTGCCCGGATACACTCATATAGAAATGTATTTTTATTTGTTATTGTAAACCAATTAAGACTCCTCTATTCAGAACACCAATACCCAACTTAGACATCCAATATACACTGCCATTGTATTTTAAACAAGCCAGTCATTTCATATACCAAACAGAGGAGGGAAAAATGCACCACATGACTCAAACGCCAAGCCAAACATACCGAAGTTAACATGCTCATCTTTAGGCTTGGTTCAGGCAAGATATACTATCATAAGAGGACAAAAATATGATTTCACAATGAACACACACAATTTTAACTTACTTACTTTACTTCTCAGCAGACCAGCAGACACACAATAACCAAAACAGAGGATAGATTTCAACCATGTAACATTCTGGTGAGATGGAAAGTTATGCATTTTTGGACATTAGTCCAACAGACAAGGCCTTTAACAGTCACTCATATATTAATCTTCCCTGAGCCATTCATATATTAGTCCTTCCTAACTGACATGTTGAAGCTGTCCTAATCTTACATTTAGAATCATGAAAGCAGCGAAGGTGTCTAGATTAACTGTTGCATTGAGGAGAATAACTTAAAATAAAACAACCTTAAGGCACTAGTTAAACTCACACTTTTAGTGCTAATCAATTAAAATGCAGACAGCCATACCAAACAACCAATTAGATGACATTCGACCATACGAAGGGCGCCTAAACTCGAAGCAATTTATGACTAAACTACACTAGCTCAAATCGACTGAAAGGGCGAAAGGTGTTAGGCTTCAACTAACCATATTGGAAACATACCAGTACGCCATAGACGACATTCGACTAGTCGCTAACACAAAACACTCTTGACAAGCATGTAAACCACTTATTATACCAACTATAAACTTACGTCGACGACTTTAATAACTGATATTGCTTAGATAGAATAAGACATGCCAAACATTATACAACAATGTTAACAAGCATAGTCCAAGTACAGCAAGCACATAAGTTCACGTAATGAATTGAGGTTTCGAGAAGAAATTGAGTTTACCTTCTCCGGACAGCGACCCGGGGCAGCGTATCAAGTCGTCGGTGCCACTCGGAGAGTTGTTTTTGCGATGCGAATAAAGGGGTAAAGCTGTTTGCTGATTTTTGGCTAGAATTAAAAAAGAAGGGATTCGAACTTCCTATTCTTGCGATGCTAAGGGTCTGGATGCTAAGCCCCTGACTCCCGATGCCTTGTGCGAATCTGCTGGATTCCTCTGCTGCGGAGAATCGATTGCTACCCGACTGCTGGGTTCGTCTGAGTTCTGCCTTGATGCATGCACTGGCTTTTGCCCTCTAAGCCCCCCCCCTCTTTGAAGTTAATAAACACCCATATATATAGTTTTTTTTGTGGGTTCTGATATTGGTAAGCATTTAAGGCTGAGATTCTGGCTGATTCTTGACGAGATTCGTGCTTGATTCGTAAGTGATTTCGTATTTATTCTCTGCGATCTCGGGGTGTGATTTGACGATTTGTTAAGATTTGTGGGCTATTTTGGGTTCTGCGAGTTATGGGTAAGAAACCCGGATTCTCGCGAGAATCGGTGCAGGCGACGGGGGATGCGGGGGAGAGGTGCGGCGGTTGTTTTTTTTTTTTTTTTTTAGGTTTAGGTTAAGGTTGCGTTCTAGGGAGGACGAGGGCAAAGGGAAATGTATTAGGCTAAAATGCCTTAAGGTTTGGGCTGGGCGTCAAAAGGCTGAAAGGGGGAGTTGGGCCCGCGGGCATTGGGCCTGCGGGTTGTTTAAGGGAAAGGGCTGATGGGCTAATTAGTGGGTTGGGCGAAATGTAGTGGGTTGTGGATAATTTATTTAAGGGATGGGAATTGGGCTAGTTTAAATGGGTATTAGATTTAGGAGTTAGTTTTTTTTAAGTATTAGATATTTAATTAGTGGTAAGTTATTTTAATTAGAGTAATAAATTGTTATAATAATAAATGCGGGCGTGCTATTTAATTAGTGCTTAATATTTTAGAATGCGGCGCTATTATTTAAAATCTTATTATTGTGCATTATTATTAAAAAATGAGTTATGAAATTGCTCTGCGTATTAATAAATGCGACTATGCTACTTGGCGCGACGTCACTGCTAATTTGACGTATTTATTATTAATTAAGAATCATGACATGGCTTAAAATTAATTAATGCGGGCGCGGGACTCTAAGTACTTAATACTCTACGTAAAACGTGGTGCCATTATTAAATTGTTTATTTATGTCTGTATTTATGTTTTATCGCTGCATTTTATTATAAAAATCATAAAAAATTATTTTACAAAATTAGTCTAATTTCATAGCTAATGACTGGACGGAAGGGTCAAAATTGGGTGTCAACATTGCCCTCAAAGGAAAATGGACATATTTGCCCTCCGTCAAAGATTGGGGAAAAATATGCCCTCGGTTAGTCTAAACTTGTTATATTTGCCTATTTTTAACAGAAATGTCACGTGAACGCCACGTGGGAGACACATGGCAAAGTGGGACCCACACCTTCATCCCAAAACTTCTACCCCGATCATTGTTTTGCCATTTTTCGGCTACCTGAGCGAGACTCGACGGAAGTGGGTTACACCACTGTCACCGTCTTCTCCTCCCCGTCATTTCTATACCTGCCCCGCTGTTTGACTCCAACCAAATCGACACAACACATAGATCATAAAATCGCGAAACCTAGCCGTCGTCGGTGAAATTCCAGCTACCTGAGCTAAAGTCGACGGTCTAGGGTGGTTCCATTAGATTCACCATATTCTTGCCGTCATTTTACACCCACCCCCATGCCCCAATTCATCCCCAATCTTCACGTCAACCACTTCGAAATTCCGTCGGGTTTTTGGCAAATTCCGGCCAATTCAGGTATTGTCGAAGAGGCTGGTGTCACCGGGTTCGTATTGATCTTGGCTGCAATTTGCACCCAACCCCATGCCTCAATTCTTCTCTAAACAGTTTTCACAATTGTTGGACCTCAACTCGTCGGAAATGGAGCTTCAGTTGGGGATGAAGGTGTGGGTCCCACTTTTCCATGTGTCTCCCACGTGGAGTCCACGTGACATTTTTGTTAAAAATAGGCAAAAATAACAAGTTTAGACTAAGGGAGGGTATATTTGTCCCCAAACTTTGACGGAGGGCAAATATACCCATTTTCCTTAAGTTTGAGGGCAAATATGTCCCTTTTCCCTTAATATAAATATGAATGTGTATAAAGTACATTGTGTCCTAATATAGATTATCTCTAGGACATACATATACTTTTAATATCCCACTTGGCCTAGAGTCAATTACCAACTTATCTAATATCCATGTTCTCAAAATGACCATTATGCTTCACCAAACTTAATGGTTTAGTAAACGGGTCTGCTAGATTATTGTCTGTGGGAATATAGTCTATCTTGATATCTTCATCTTCCACCATCTCTCTCAGGATGTGGTACTTCCTTGGTACATGCTTATTTCTGTTTGTTGATCTTGGTTCCTTTGCCTGTGCAATGGCACCAGTGTTGTCACAATAAATGGTTATTGGACAACTAGCACTCGGAACAACCCCTAGTTCCTTCAGGAACTCAGAAATCGCGACAGCTTCTTTAGCAACCTCCGATCCAAAGAATGTACTCGCCGGTGATGAGTCTGCAGTAGTAGCCTGTTTGGAACTCTTCCAGCTCACTGCTCCTCCTTTGAAAATGAAATTATAACCAGACTGAGATTTGAAATCATCAATATTTGTCTGGAAACTAGCATCGGTATACCCAATGACAACCAGCTCATCAACTCCACCATAGACTAAGAAGTAATCTTTAGTACGCCTGAGGTACTTGAGAATACTCTTGACTTCTTTCCAGTGTTCCTCGCCAGGATTCTGCTGGAACTTGCAAGTTATACTAAGTGCAAAGGCCACATCTGGCCTAGTACAGGTCATGGCATACATGATTGATCCTATAGTTGAAGCATACGGGATCCTTTTCATGCGCTCAAGTTCATTAGCATTAGAAGGGAAGTCCTTCTTTGATAACTTGATGTCTTGACCCATTGGAAGACAGCCTTTCTTGGAATTCTCCATTGAAAAACGTCTAAGCACTTTGTCTATGTAGACTGACTGTGACAGCCCCAACAATCTATTATGTCTATCTCTATAGATCCTAATTCCCAGAATGTAGCAGGCTTCACCTAAATCCTTTATCATGAAGGTCTTGGACAACCAATCCTTGACTGACTGCATGAGGGTCATATTATCTCCCATTACCAATATGTCATCAACATATATAACAATGAAGACAATACCCTCATCCTTGCATTTGGAATAAACTCAAGGATCCTCTTTGCTTCTGACGAAATCAAAAGATTTGATAGTATTGTCAAAGCAAATGTTCCAATTCCTAGAGGCTTGCTTAAGACCATAAATGGACTTCTGGCCTGCACACAGCATTTGGTCTGGACTCACATGAAAAACCCTCGGGTTATTTCATATACATTTCCTCAATTATATTACCATTGAGGAATGCAATTTTGACGTCCATCTGCCAAGTGTCATAATCATAATGTGCAGCTATCGTAAACAAAATCCGAATAGACTTTATCTTAGCCACCGGTGAAAAGGTTTCATCATAATCCACACCAGGACGCTGAGTAAAACCTTTACCCACTAGTCTAGCTTTATAAGTCTGAACCTTGCCAGATGCATCAATCTCCTTCTTGAAGACCCATTTGCATCCTATGAGTTTAACCCCATTTGGCAAATCAACCAAGTTCCACACTTGATTGATATATATAGATTCCATTTAGGATTTTATGGCTTCTTGCCATCTCTTCGAATCAATGTCTAGCATTGCTTCGTTATAGGTTCTAGGCTCGTCATCATCTGGAATATCTAGCTCACTTTGTGTTTCCACAAGTAGATTTAGTCTTTCCGGAGGACGATGAGATCTAGAAGACCTACGGAGTTGATTGTCTTGCAGTTCAGTTACAGGTATGTTCTGACTGTGAGTAGGTTCTTGTGCGCTGGTTGAACCACCAACATTAGAGCTTTCAGGAATATCATTTTCATGTCTTTCCTGAATGGGAGGAAATGCAACTGGTGAACTTGCTCCCAAGGTCTATGCCAGAAGATCTTGCATTTCTGCATTATTCCTCGTAGCACTCCCACTGGCCGAATGAGGTACCTAAATACCCAATCTTCGCCAGAAGCCCCAACTAAATTCTTGCCTTCATTATCGGGCAATGATTCAACCTCTTTGTTACTTTGTTCTTGAATTTCTTCAAGTTCTATCTCTGTGCAACTCTCATCCTTGTAGACATATTCATCTTCAAGGAAAGTTGCATTCCTAGAAACAAATATCTTATGTTCTCCAGGAAGATAGAAATAATATCCCTTAGTTTCCTTCGGATACCCTACAAAGTAACATTTCTCACTTTTAGATTCCAACTTATCAGTGATTAACTTCTTGACATATGCAGGACACCCCCAGGGCCTCATGTGTCTAAGTGATGACTTCTTTCCACACCATACCTCATATGGTTCGACTGATTTAGATGGAACTTTATTTAGAACATATATTGAGGTCAAAATAGTTTATCCCCAAAGGTATGTAGGAAGAGCTGAAAAACTCATCATAGAACGAACCATGTCAAGCAAGGTTCGATTTCTCATCTCGACAACACCATTCATCTGTGGTGTTCCAGGAGGTGTCTATTGTCACGACCCATACCGGTACCTATATGTCAGAGAATAGCAGCGGAACATACATAACACATTACTTAGGAAAAAGGGTAACCATTACTGGCCAGCCGATAAGGCTGCCTTCTATAAAACATACTTAAACAAAAGTATAGTAATACAACTGGTTCTTATAGCCCAAAACACCAACGTGACTACAGAATAACAAGCGTAGTGGACAGGCCAAGCGCCATACCCCGAATGTACAAAAGTCTATAACCTCGAATCATACCAAAAGACAAGCCTCGGAGAGATGGAGCTTCCAAGAAATGAGCAGTGATCTAAGAGTGCGGACATCTCGACTGCGGCATACCAAGTATGTGGCGAAAATCGTAATGAAATCATATAGCATATATAAAGCATGAGACATGTATGACAACTACAAGACACAACATATACGTGTCAAGTCGGGACTCACGCCTCTAAGTCATCACTCAAATATAACCATAGGTCTCATGCCGTAATATCAATCATGCGTGGAATTCCTTCCTCACCGCATGATATAACAACACTAAGAGTACACATGAACACTAGATCCCACCAATACTATACAGAATCACGGGCAAGTCGATAACGCCTCTACGATCCAGCTAACTACTAGATCCACCTGCGTGATGTAATCCATGGAACAAAATGAAGCGAACCCTCGTGGCATGCAGTGGAATCCTCCATAATAGACTCATGGCGAACAATGGAAGCATACCGTGGAATCGCCATCGCGGCGATGCGTCGAGTAACTCATAATCGAACAATGGAAGCATACGTGGAATCCCAAGTAACTCATAAGCGAACAATGGAAGCATACGAATCCTTCATCACCAAGTGACGCCCCATCTCATAACTGAACAATGGAAGCATACCCGTGGTATTAGAATGACCAACCCACATTCCCTTTTCAAAATCAAGTAACAACATTCTTTTCCTAAGTTCGGTTGCTAGTTTCAATTACTCAAGCTTCATTTTCAAATGGTTTCATAGTTTCCAAACTTAATCACTTGATTCCTTTTAGAACAATTGAGTAATATATGTCTCACGTGAGAGTAGGTTATTCTTGTTTACAACATTCTTATTACATGATCTAGAAAATGTATATCATTTTGTCTCATCTTAGTTTCTATGCGGATGGAGGTTTCTCTGGTTTTAATACAATTCATCATTATTCAATACATTTCCCTTTATTAACATTACGATTTCAAATCGATAAACCATTATCCCTTTAAATAAAACCAAGTACTCATTACTCACGAATGAGGTTTCACGAAACATTCACATTAAAACAAATAAGTTAAGTCTCTTATCTTATAAGATCAAGTCTCTTAACTTCTAACATGATAAACCATTTTCTTTACCCTCTTAAGACATTATACCTAACTCATAAAGCTAGTATAACTCTTTTTTTAAAACCTTTTAAAACCAAGTGTTACTCTCCTTCCAAAACGATTTATAAATCTTTTGAAATACATCAAGTTCTTTATTATGACTAGCTATAATTCACATCGATTACCTTTTAAAACCACAAAGTATTTTCTTACCTACATAAAGTCGTTATAACCAACTTCCCATAAAGCCGTTATAACACTTTACGTTTAAGAACAATCCAACACGATTAACACTACATAGTTCACACATATCACGCTAGAAGAGATAGGAAGAGGTTCACATACCGCGACGATTATCGACAATAAGCAAAAAGCTCCAAGTACTACAACCTTGCTGGCTTTCCACTCGCCAGGTAGAATACGCTACTCTTAGTACTTTCACCTATAAAGGTCACAAACGTCTATTAACCCCGAAACACAAGTTTCTATCTTTCTACAGAAAATTCGGCAGCATTTCCTTTGTTTCTACATACTTTGCCACCTTTCTCAAGGCCGGTTACCATCAAAACACCACATTTTAAGGCTCGATCAATCCAACAATTCACTTAACAATCCTAAGGAAGTTTTTAGGCTACCACATGCTTAATATCTCCTCTTAACCCATTTTTCATAACCAAACTACATTTCTAGCATGCAATGATTCTATGAGCATTATCTACTACCACAAGTTCTTTCTTCTAAACATGCAACACTTAGAACTAATTCTAAAGGAAGAAATGTTACCTTAAAGCTCTTAGCCAATTTATTCCAACAATTGCTAGCCTCTACTCCAAGAATACCACCACAATAGTCTTCACAAGCTTGTAATAACCTTTCCTTTCTTGCCACCTTTTGATTTTTCCTAGGCTTTTCTTTCTTCTTAAAACTCTGAGAGAAGGAGAGCTAAATTTTCTAGAGAGAGGGAGGTGTTTGAGAGATGACCAAGTCTTCAAGACTTGGTCAATATAAGGCATGCAAGCAAAATCAGATGGGGGGGGACACTTGTCACCCTCCCATGGTCTCTTTTAAAACAAAAATCAGACTTTTCTAAGTTTTTCCCCAAATCCCGCCTGTCCGCATCTCTCGATCTTTCGGCCGCGGCCTGCTATTCGGCGCTTCAGCGACCCTTCAGAACTTTGGCGCCTTGGTCCGAAACGCATTTCTGTCCATTTGCGCGAACTTGTAACTCTCATAACTTTCTACTCCGACGTCCTATCGACGAACGGTTGGTTGCGTTGGAATCCAGACTCAACGAACTACGCCCTAGGCCTTTAAAACACTTAGGAACTCTCAATGTACCGGGTCATAACCCGCCTCAAAGTTGACTAAAACCCGTCCGGAACAATCCGTCAACCTATCTTCTGAAAATTTTAAGTCTTACCCCCTTTCGTACGTACTCAAACGCATGACCTGAACTACGGGGTGTAACATCTATTCTGAATGAACTCCATGAAGCTTTAAGTAGTCAAGAAATTCTTTACTTAAGTATTCACCCCTACGATCAGATTGGAGAGTCTTGATACTCTTTGAGAGCTGTTTCTCAACTTCACACTTAGACTCCTTAAACTTCTCAAAAAGCCTCGGATTTGTGTCTCATAAGATACACATATCCAAACCTTGATAAGTCATCTGTGAAAGTGATGAAGTAAGAGAAACCCTCTCTAGCTTGAGTCGAAAATGGTCCACACACGTCCGTATGTACCAACTCAAGCACCTCCTTGGCACGGATCCCCTTTCCAGAAAGAGGTTTAATGGTCATCTTACCTTTCAAACAAGATTCACAGTTACCATAAGATTGTAAGTTAAATGGTTCGAGGTAATTTAATTTCCTCAACCGTTCTGTCCTTGTTTGATTGATATGACCAAGTCTGCAATGCCATAAGTAGGTAGAATTTATTTCATTTAACTTAGCCCTTTTATTTTGTACTTTGAAAATTTCCCTGTGAGAATTTAATGTATACAATCCATTCACAAGAGGCACAATTCCATACACAACATTATATAAAGTCAAAACCATATTGCCATTAGACGTGTTTGAGGAAAAACCCTCTGAATCAAGTACAGGAATGAAAATAATATTCCTTGTCAAAGAAGGAACATAAAAACAATTATTCAACATTAAAACTTTACCAGAAGGTAAATCTATCCTATAATTTCTCACGTGCTCTGCAGAAACTCGTGCTCCATTTCTGATGCGCAGGTCCACCTCGCGAGGCCCGACCTTCCTGCTATCAGTTATCCCCTGCACATTTGTACAAATGTGTGAGCCCTGTGGTATCAAGTACCGGGAATGAGAATCATTTATAGATAGATTAATTTTAATTAAAACATACCTTGCACATTAGCACTGGTGTCATTCCTCACTTTGGGCGGTCGATCCTTTCTCCAATGCCCCTTCCTGTTGCAATTCATGCAAACATCCCGATGCCGGTAGTTTCTTCTTCTTTTTTGCCCCTCCCTTGAGCTTCATTGCTGCTGTCGGAGCAACAACCTTTCCCTTCCCCTTCTGTTGCCCCTTACCTTTCGATTTGGGGCGACTAGAGGAGCCAACCATCAGAATAGGCTTGGTCTTAGAGGTCGAAGATTCAAAAGTCTTTAACATATTATGTAACTCTTTCAAAGTCACTTTAGTCCCATTCATGTTGTAATTAACAATGAAACTCTCAAATATGAGGGTGGTGGAGACTCTGTCATGAAACATTATTTCTATAGAAACTAACCTCTCAATCAACTCAATCATCCTCAACACATGAGGTGAAACTTGACCCCCTTCATTTAGCCTACACTTGAAGAGTTCTATGAGCATGTCATACTCCATTGTCTGGCTCTGCGAATCATAAAAACTCCTCAAATGGGCTAACATTTCGTTGGGCCCCATAGTTTCATGTTGTCTTTGCAATGTAGGCAACATAGAAGACAACATTAAGCATTGAGCTGCGGTGACATCCTTATAATGTTTCTTGTAGGCAACCTGGTCAAAAGTTGCATACTCTGCAGAGTCCTCCGCTGGAGCGATGGGGAATACTTTGTCCAATGTATACTCAATTTCTTCCTGTCTAAGGACAATTCTAACATTTCTTAGCCAGTCAATGAAGTTGGGTCCGGTGAGTCTGTTTGACTCCATGAGCATTTTCAACGAAAGGTTTGACATTTCTGAAGATCTGAAGATAATAGATAGAACAGGAAAATGCAATCAAAATTCATTCTCCTAAATTATACACATTCATAATAAACTAATTTAACATGGCCTTTTTGTTTAATTAGCTCCCACTATTTTCCATACTTCTACGACCCCATGGTAGAATACGGACCTAAATCAATATAAATGTCATAATGGGCCAAGATCCAAACATATGATATATCCGCGTTTGCTTTGGCTGATAACTTCAATATCACACTTTGATAGGTCTTCAACCAATTGTAAAGCAACTCTACAACTCTTAGTTTGATTAAATATCTTTCATTTTAATTTTACGTCTTTAGACTAGTCCGACACTTTGGCATCAAAATTCATCTAAACAAGCCAACCTCATTACACGACTGCGTTTAAATGCCTAAGTAAATTTAGCCTTTGCAAGCAAACACTTTGGTGTAAATACCTACAAAAGTTGATTATCTACTTTCATTTTAACACATCTATGAAAGGGTCTTGGTCCTCTTAGACTTAGAGCAAATGCTTTGGCATAAATATCTTTATCGCCGAAAAGGACTTAGCACCCTAACAATTATAATGGACGACGCGTTATAATTAGACTTGTATTTAATGTTTGAGGAATATTTTTAGTTTTTCAGGGATTCATTCAAGATCAACAATCAAGTCATACATCATATGACATTAAATACAAGTCTAATTAGAATATTTTTAGTTTTTCAGGGATTCATTCAAGATCAACAATCAAGTCATACATCATATGACATCTTATCATGTAATTTCTAAACACAATTAGATGGGAAACCATCAAACCCAATAGGCATGATAAAAGATGGTTTTAATCACATACTAGGCGATGTCTACCCAGACAGTTATAACGGTCATTTGAATTTAAACAATTACAGAGCGCCGCCTACCCAGACAATAATTGCGGATGATATGCTAATAATATAAATGCATCACATTTAACACTTAGCACATTTGTATATTATTCAATAATATACTATTAATGATAACTATGAGTCTATTTGTATAAACTCTATAATCTATATAAATGCCAAACAATCCCTAAATATTTTCTGATTTTAAAATTCTAATTTTTTCGGAAATCTTGTAAATTTTTAGAATTTACACTTTAGTCCCTTAAGAATTTAAAATTAAATTCTGAACCCTTATAAATTCATAAAAATGCAATTCTAAACTTCAAAAAATATTTTTAAAACTTCTAGAACCTTTTTGCAGTTTCCAGAACCTAAAATCAACTTTCAGAAAACTTTCTTTAAATACAGATTTTCCCGAAAGGACAAAATCTGTTCGATTAAAAATTTTATTTTCAGAAACTGAAACTTCTAAAACTTCAGATTCAGAATCTGAAACTTTTAAGTCTCTGTTTCTAATTTTCGAATTTCTTTTTTTATATAAAATTAAATCGATGGCACATGATTCAAGCTGGTGGCATGATGCCGAGGCAGTAAGTCATTGGTTCTGCAAAACCAATTTGCACCGCGGTTCCTAATATAAGACACCGCGATTCCGTAATTACCGTCACAGGCACCGCGGTACCTCGAAGGCAGTGAGTCAGAAAAATTAATTTTAAGCTTCTGGATGAACAGCACCGCGGCTCCCATGAACAGGACCGCGGTGCCTATGGCTTCATCTGGGAAGCACCACAGTGTTCCAACTGTGGAATCCTGGAGCCGCCACAAAACCCTAGCAGGCACCGCGGTGCTCCATCATGGAACCGCGATGCCTCTCCTCCAGAATCACAAAATTCGAAATTTCTGAACCCCTAAAACTGGTTTAGGGCCAGATCTTTCAGATATATCACTTGTATTACCATCGCCATTAAAACAACATGTTCATCGACCATCAAATCCAATTTTCTTCTCGTTCTTCGTTTCAATGCATCATGCTTTAAGCCGGATAACGCATTTCAACTTAGAAGAGTTATATATTGGATTGACTTGTTCGAATACATAATTGCATTAACAGATCTGGCCACAAGGACCATGTGTTCTAAAGGTTTAGGGTTTTAAAGTTTTTAAATACATAAAACATAGATCTAAACAAATCCTAACCCATATTATCATTAATATCATTACAAATCATACGAAACAGCCCAGACTCTGATACCACTGTAGGTGTTTACGTCGGGTTCGTACACACAGCGGAATTTGAAAATTTATGTTTTAAACCCGACGACGGTCGAACTGCAGTATGATAAGTAATGAAAATACAAACACAAAGTAGTAATGTAAAACTTCGACAAAGGATTTACATTTTGTAGCAATCAGCCAAGCAGTTGAATCTTTGTGTTTTGTATAGTTCGAGGGTGCACATGCAAACGTCCATCGATTTGTAAGTTCTAAAACTATGATGTAATTGCTAAGTCAGGAATGCTAGGGATTATGACAGAGCTTTAGAAGAAATTTACCTCTGTTAGGTTTGGTGTTTGGAATGGGAGGTAAGCCCTCTAATTATAGTTATAAATAGAGGCTTAGGGTTTCCATGGGCTGGGCCCAGCAAAACCCTAGACTGACTAAAATTCGGACCGCCCGAATTCGGATAGGCACCGCAGCCCAAAGTAAATGGCACCGCGGTACCTGTGCCTGTTTTCGGAACCGCGATCCTAAATTAAAGGCACCGCTGATGCGCAATTTATACGCACGATAAACGCAAGTGCACGTATCGTGACAAATAATATAATCTAGAAGACCGAGTTATCGTCCTCAGAGATTAGTGTCCAATTACCAAACTCTATTCTGTAGT
This sequence comes from Przewalskia tangutica, assembly GCA_029844215.1. Classification (NCBI taxonomy): domain Eukaryota; kingdom Viridiplantae; phylum Streptophyta; class Magnoliopsida; order Solanales; family Solanaceae; genus Przewalskia; species Przewalskia tangutica. The sequence goes on from CM056719.1 coordinate 20,205,339, forward strand.
ATCTATTTGGTGACCGATAATTTGATGGTTGTTTATAGCTATGATTATAGACGCTAACTAAATTACTTTACTTTACTTCAGATATGGTGGAAATAGGGCTTCCAAATCTCCTCGATTATCCGCTCTCTTTACTCGTTAATGCAAATAATTAAGGTTCTTCTTCTATGTTGAGATAGCAGGTTAACTAAGCCGTTTTATACTCCTGTTAAGGTAATATAAACACTCAACCCCAATGTAGAACCCTTCTATCTTTTGATGACAAGATTGACTACAAAGGAGGATTAAGAGCAATAATCAATTAAGCTACACAAGTATCGGGGTACTTTCGTCCACGATTTAAACCTATGTTTATTCAACTATAGCATATTCACAATCTCCCCTTTCGTATTTCGATTAGAAATCATATAAGTGATGATAATTAGTGATCAATTAATTACCAAGCAATCAAAACAATTATTGAATAAATCTCAATAATAATAATAAGAAACCAAAATCTTGCATTAATTCATAAAACGAGGTTCAAGCGATTCGACATGGAAGGCCCTAAATTAAGTTAGTTCCTAGTCATAGACATGCCAAGAACTAAAATAGTATCCAACATACAATAAAAGGAAATAAAGTAAAGAACAAGAAATTAATCAAAAATAAGTCTCCAATCTTGATCTAATGTTGTGATGAATGGTAAGGTGTGTAACTCCCAAAACTCACCTAAAAAGGTCCTTTTATATCACCCAAAATGTGTAAAACCTTTTCCTCTTCGGCCTTGGCCCAATCCTATTCGGATTTCGCAGATTTCCCGCGTCGGCGCCACGACACTGCAACCGGCGCCGTGGTGCCGAAACTTTTGCGACTGGCTCTGTTTCTGCCCTCTTTTCGCTCCTTCTCACCAATGTGCCACTTTAAACCATTGTGACTCAAAAGAAAGAAAATCTATCCTAACATGACACATATTTGTGCAAAAATGGGCAAAAGACTAACTAAAAATGACTCAAAAGGTGTATATAAAATACACCGATCAAACACCCCCAAACTTAACATTTGCTCGCCCTCGAGTAAAGATCAAAAATAGAAACAACGACACGAAAGAAAAGAAAATAAATGACTCAAAGACATTGAACAATTTGCTGCATCATTGTTACTTAGAAAAGCATGAAGTTTAGTATAATAATATGCAAGAACGTATAGCATGGATTTTTAGCATTCTAAACACTCAAGTCAGATATTTCGCAAATTCAATTTAATCATGCTCAATGGAAGTAAGAATACTTAACTATGCATGTCAATTTCAAAATTCTATGGTATATTCACTTGCTATTCTTCACTAATCATGGATACACATATTAGAGATCTTCAGGGCTTTTCAGGATTGTAATGTAGGATTAGGCAGGGGTAGGTAAAAATAGGCTTTTAGGCTCAATATTACGTACCATAAGCTCTTTTTACTTTCGATTCTTTCCTTTTCTTTTGATTTTCTTATTAACCTCATATCTTTCTTTCCCCTCTTTTGTTTTGAGATAATGAAGTGTCTGATGAATAGTAAGCACCCCCAAACTTAGGCTTTTGCCTATTTATTATTACATTTCATTGGGGTGCATCAAAATTGTTCACTCTCTTTTGTCTCTTTTTTCAACACTTTGTATTCCAAACATCTCAATTTTTTCACTTATGGCACAAGTATGAAATTACAGGGTGTCAAAGAAAAGATCTTATTTTTAGGCTCAAAGAGGCTGACTAGGGATACAATTTATTGTCAGGGATAGGAAATGAGTGGTAAGAAAGGGCTTAACAAAGAAATGTCTGAATCATCTCCCTAACATACATATCCTAACTATTTCGCCTCAAATAGCAAGCAAGCAAACACATAGGCTTAATTATTAACCATGCATAAATCAAGCAAGTTACCCCCAAATAGTTTGATTTCATGAATTCTTGGCATATCTAACCTAAGTGTACAGATGGTTGCTTCAAATTTCATTACATTATTCAACTTTACTTCACTAGGCGATTCAAGTAACTACAGCATGCATGATCATAAAAAAAATTAGACTCAAATAAACATAGAAAATAACACAAAAAGACTCAAAAACACATCAAAAATAAACTAAGAACTCCCCCCCCCCAAACTTAAATCACACATTGTCCCTAATGTGTGCAGACTCAAAACTAAAAGAAAGACGGGACAACTTACAGACTTTGTGGTTTAAAATGGTGGCGGTGGCGGCGGATAATGCATGAAAAATAACGTCAGAAATCCCGTCAGAATGGAAGAGGGAAATCGTTTCTAGGGCTCTTTATTTTTCAGATTTTTTATCGCGGCGCCGTGGACCTGAGACCGGCGCCGTGGCGCCCAAACATCCGCGACCCTCTGAACTTTGGGTGCCGTGGCGCTCTGATTTGGCACCGTGGCGCCCAACTTCCTGCGACATTCGGGGTTTTCGGCGCCATGGCGCTCGAATGGGCACCGTGGCGCCGAGCCGAATTCTTCCCCACTCGCGCTTTTCATCCTCCACTTTTTAGCCCTGTACCTGTCATCACAACATGTAAACAATACCTTCCGTGAGATTGTTCTAACTAAAACTAAATTGCATAAATTTAAAAACCTTGGGTTGTCTCCTAAGTAGCGCTGTCTTTAACGTCTTTTAGCCGGACGTAGGTTCCCATTCATTTTGGAATGAGATGGGTCACTAGGCTCATGTATTCCATTCCATTGATCAAATAGGGTTTCAACCTCTGTCCGTTTACCTTGAAAGGGGCTCCCTCTCACTTCAACTGCACCATGGGGGAATGTTTTACAATAGTGTACGGTCCTGACCAACGCGATTTGAGCTTGCCTGGGAACAGCCTCAACCTTGAGTTGAATAAAAGTACTTGTTGTCCTGCTTGGAAGTCTTTTGGGATCAACATCTTATCATGCCATACTTTGGTTCGTTCCTTGTAGATTATTGCATTCTCATAGGCATTGTGTCTGAATTCATCCAACTCGCTCAGTTGTAGCAACCTCTTCTGCCCTGCTGCCTTGGCATCCATGTTCAGTTTCCTCATTGCCCAATAAGCACTGTGTTCTAACTCTACTGGCAGATGACATGCTTTACCAAAAACTAACTTATATGGTGACATTCCAATGGGGGTTTTGAATGCTGTTTTGTATGCCCATAGTGCGTCATCCAATTTGATAGACCAATCCTTCCTTGAGCCATCCACCGTCTTTTCCAATATGCTCTTCACTTCCCTGTTTGAAACTGCCCATTCGCTTGAGGGTGATAGGACAATGTGGTGCGGTGGTAGACTCCATATCGGGAAAGCAATGCATCAAGCTGCTTGTTGCAAAAGTGGCTTCCTTCATCACTGATAATGGCCCTGGGAGTACCATTGTGAATATATTCTTTTGGAGGAACCTTTGGACAGTCTTACTGTCATTTTCTTTAGTGGCTACCGCTTCTACCCATTTGGACACATAACCCACTGCAAGAAGAATGTATTGATTCCCAGAGGACGACGGGAATGGACCCATGAAGTTGATCCCCCATAGATCAAATAGTTCCACCTCCAAGATTCCATTCGAAGACATTTCATTTCGTCTTGATATGTTCCCTATTCTTTGACAACGATCACAGCTCTTCACAAAGGTGTGGGCATCCTTGAAGAGGGTTGGCCAATAGAACCCATTTTGCAGTACCTTCGCAGCTGTTCGTGATGCCCCAAAATGTCCACCACATTGTAAGGTGTGACAATGGGTGAGAATCTGGTGCATCTCATCATCTGGTATACATCGCCTGATGACTTGGTCGGCGCAATGCTTGTATAGCATTGGCTTCTCTCAATAGTAGTGTTTTATTTCAGAGTAGAACCTCTTCAATTGCTATCTTGTCAATCCTGGGGTACTACCTTGGCTGCGAAAAAATTAACAAAATCAGCGTACCAAGGTAACTTAAAGACAACACTTACTTGAAACAATTGCTCATCTGGGAAGTGATAATTTATCTGCACATCCTTGGTGTTCTAGATCTCTATGTTTTCAAGCCTCGACAAGTGGTCAGCAACTGAGTTCTCTGTTCACTTCTTGTCACGGATCTCCATGTCAAATTCTTGTAATAGCAGAACCCAACGGATAAGGCGAGGTTTTGCATCCTTCTTTGTCATCAAGTACTTTATGGCAGAGTGATCAGTGTATACTATCACCTTATTCCCAATTAAGTATGGCCTGAATTTCTCGAATACATATACTATTGCTAGCAATTCTTTTTCTGTAGTGACATAATTCAAATGTGCATCATTAAGAGTTTTACTAGCATAGTAAATGGATCTGAATACCTTATCGACACTCTGCCCAAGAACTGCTCCCACTGCATAATCACTTGCATCACACATTAGTTCAAAGGGGAGCTTCCAGTTTGGTACAATGACTATGGGTGCTGAGATAAGCCTCTCCTTGAGTGTCTGAAAAGCGGTCATGCATTCCTTATTGAATTCAAAAGCAACCCCGGTCATTAGCAAGGTGGAAAGAGGTTTTGAGACTTTTGAGAAGTCCTTGATGAATCTTCTATAAAAATCGGCATGCCCAAGGAAACTTTTGACCCCTTTTGTTGATACTGGAGGTGGTGGATTTTCAATTACTGAAATCTTTGCTTTGTCCACCTCAATACCTTGGTTGGATATTTTGTGTCCAAGGACAATCCCTTCTTTTACCATGAAGTGACACTTCTCCCAATTCAGCACAAGGTTGGACTCTTCACACCGTTTTAACACTGCTTTCAAGTGCCTCAAACACTCGTCGAACGAGGACCCAAAGACCGAGAAATCATCCATGAAAATATTTATAGTCCTCTCTACCATATCAGAGAAAATTTCCATCATACACATCTGAAAGGTCGCAGGTGCATTGCAAAGCCCAAATGGCATCCTTCTGAATGCAAAACGTACCAAAAGGGCAGGTGAATGTTGTCTTTTCCTGATCTTCTGGTGCTATGGCAATCTGATGATACCCTGAGTAACCATCTAAGAAGCAGTAGTAATTGTTCCCTGCAAGTCTATCCAACATCTGATCTAGAAATGGCAACGGGAAGTGGTCTTTTCTGGTTGTCTTGTTCAACTTGCGATAGTCAATGCAAATTCTTCACCCAGTAACTGTTCTAGATGGAATGAGCTCATTCCTTTCGTTGGTCACTACTGTCATACCACCCTTTTTGGGCACCACTTGCACCGGACTCACCCATGCACTGTCAGAGATATGATAAATTACCCCAATATCAAGCCATTTCATGATTTCTTTTCTGACTACCTCCTTTATGTTTGGATTCAGTTTCCTCTGTGCCTCAATGGAGGGTCTGCTCTCCTCATCTAGACGGATCTTATGCATCACTGTTGACGGACTTATCCCCCTTATGTCTGCTAATGTCCACCAAATGGCACGCTTGTGAGCCCTCAGTACTCTCAGCAGCTTCTCAACCTCCAATGTGGATAGATGACATGAGATGATCACTGGTAAAGATTGATTCTCACCTAGATATCGGTACTGCAGATGATCTGGTAGAGTCTTCAACTCTAACTCTGGAGATTTTTCTGTGGATGGTACTGATCTCTCCGGCATCTGCCCAAGCTCTTCATATCTCTTCTTATCACACTGCTCATAAGAATTCATCCAATTTGCATACTCCATCAGATTCGGGTCATTGTCACTACTCTAATCCCATCGTGTCAGCACTTCTTCAAGCGCATCAGCATTTCTGAACCCATTTTTCGACACTGCTTCTTCGATCATATCAAGGGCGAAGTAGTTGTCACTCGCCTCTGGGAAGGTTGCTGCTCGCAAAACATTAAAAATCACATCTTCTTCTTCCACACGAAGTCTTAACTCACCTTTTCGAACATCAATGAGTGCCTGTCCTGTGGCTAGAAAGGGTCTGCCAAGGATAATGGGGATCATGTCATTATCTCTCATGTCTAAGATGATGAAATCAGCAGGAAAGATGAACTTGTCCACTTTAACCAACACATCCTCGATGACTCCTCTAGGGTGGACGATGGAGCGGTCAGATAGCTGCAAGGTGATGTTTGTAGGTCTGGCTTCTCCCATTCCAAGTTTTCAAAACACCAGATAGGGAATCAAATTTATACCTACCCCCAGATCACACAACACCTTCTGACACTCAAACGTTCCTATAGTGCATGGGATGGTGAAACTCCCCGGATCTTTCAACTTCTGAGGTAGCTTTCTCTGTAGGATGACACTGCATTCTTCAGTCAACACCATCATTTCGTAGTCATCTATCCTCCTCTTTTTGCTGAGAATCTCCTTCATGAACTTTACATAACTCGGTATCTGCTCTAGTGCCTCAGCAAACGGGATGTTGAGTTGCAATTGTTTGAGGACTTCCAGGAATTTAGAGAACTGTTTGTCAAGAGAACTTGTTTTTAGCCTCTGGGGGTATGGTATCTTCACCTGGGGTGCGTCCACAACTGCTCCCGAAATCATTTTACCTTCTGAGCCCTGAGCGCCACGGCCCTGAGATTCGGCGCCGTGGCGCCCAAACTTCTGCAATGTCTCAGGATTATCGGCGTCGTGGCGCTGCAACTTCTGCAAGAAATTTGGGCCCTTCTTTTCTGGACACGGTGGTGGTGAGTTTGCTTCCACTGGTTCGTCATTTCTCAGGTCAATCGCCTGGCATTGCTCTTTTATATTCTCCCCAATATGTTCAGGGTGATTCTCTTGTATTATGTTGCTTAGCATGCCCGCGAGTTGTCCTATTTACGTTTCCAAATTCTTTAGGGACACTCTCGTCTCATCCATGAACAGAGTTTGGTGCCTAGTTAGCCTGAGTATGGCTGCTCGTAGCCCATCATGCTCTTCCTGTGGGGCATGTGGGTTACATTGCTGTTGATAGTTCTGTAACCCTTGATAGTGTTAATCCATGCTTGCAGGGTCCCTGAGATGAGTCAAAACCAACAAACGGATCACAGCGCACGGTTCCACAATAAAATAAAATAAAAGAAAAATAAAAACCAAATTAGAAAATAAAAATAGAAAGATTGATATTGAACTACGCCAATCCCCGGTAACGACGCCAAAAACTTGATGCATAATTTATACACACGCTAAACGCAAGTGCACGTATCGTGACAAGTAATATAGTCTAGAAGACTGAGTTATCGTCCTCAGGGATTAGTGTCCAATTACCAACCTCTATTATGTAGTATCTATTTTGTTACACCCCGTAATTCCAGGACACGTATATAAGAATGTACGTAAGGATTCAGGATGTAAAAATTTGAACGAAAGAAAGAATTGTTTTCCGAAGGAAAAATCTTCCGAACCTCGGAAAAGAGAAATGTTTGTTAATGAGAATTAGGTTCCCGAATTTATTATTTAAGACTTTTAAAAGTTTATCAGAATCATGGAATTTTATTTTGAGAATTGGATACGTGGGGCCAACCGAGAGAGTTTATGTTTTTGTGGGGCCCACGAGGTTTCTGATATTTTGACCAATTATGAAAATTTCGGGAAACAAAATATTATGGACCAACGGGAGGGCGACACGTGTCACCCTCCAAATGGAACATGATGGACGAAATTCATGGCAAGTGTAGCCAATCTTGGCTTGATAAATTTGACTAAGTCTTGAAGTCAAATTAGCTTGACATTGTTGACCTCATCTTAGCCACACATTTGTGATGATCCTAGCCCTTGGAGGGTATTATATACTACTACTACTACTACTACTACTAGTAGCAAGACATTTCCACACTTAGAAAAAATAATCCAAGGCTTGAAGACTTGAGAGCTCTCGGCAATAGGGCTCTCCCACACAATTTTTTTTTTTTGCAATTTTGGATCATAATTCACAATACTTCTACCCAAGGTTCCTAAGGGTATTAAAAGGATATCTCAATAGAAAGATTCCGGAAAAACTATGTTTTCACGTTAGTCGCAAGGCGAAAACCTAAGGAGTTCTTCAACTTTGAAGTTGGAACTTGGAGAGGAGTTCTTCATAAGCTTCTAAGGGTTGCTTGGAGTGGATTGGAACGTCGAAAAGAGGAGCTAGAGTTGCTAAGGATCGACTTGTAACCTTGGATTATATTTGGGCCAAATGAGGTAATAATCTTCGTCTTACTATTGTAATTGAAGATTCCATGTTATGATAAGTTAGAAATGAGCATGTGATATATGTTATGAAGATTGATAAGTGTTATGGAATATTAGAAGCCTAAATCCGAAATGACCTTGTTAGCCATTTGAAATTGAAATACAATTTGGTCGATAGTTAGAATCGTCGCATGCAATCTACTTGAAGATTTTAGTTGTTATAATCGATTGCGGTTTTATAACATGTTATACTAAACAACTTGGATTAAAAAGGAATTGGAAAGAAGGATATATTGTTACACCTTTTGGCCGAAAATGGCATTGGTTATTGAATTGCTTGGTATCAATTGTGGGGCAGAATTTTACACGTCTTGTTAGACATGTAATCCCCTATTGTTAACTACATTGTTGAGCCTTAAATGTGGCATGTTTGGTTATTGAATTCGGGCCTTGAAAAAGGTGGAAAAGTATGTAGAAACAAAGGAAGTGATGTCCGATTTTCCGTAGAATTTAGTGACTTTGCACTTAGAATATTCTACGTTTGAAGTTAGAAGTTAATAGACGTATTATGGTCATTATATGTTGACATACTACGTACGGTATATTGGACTTAGCAAGTGGATTGAACCAAAGAGGTATGTGGAACTTTCCTATCTCTTGAGCATGAGTGGTTGTAAATATATAGTACGGTAGACGTACGAGATTTTGATGTGTCACGACCTGACCCCGGGGCCGCGACTTGTGCCTTACCGGGGCACCCCGTCAGGTATACATCAGAGAATAGCAGCGGAACATACATAACACATAAACCTGTAGATAGTAACATCACTGGCTAGCCGACAAGGACGCCCTCCATAGAATATACTTAATCAAAAGTAAAACAGTACAACTTTGTTCTTACAGCCCAAACCACAAACGTGACTACAGACCTCTAGGAATAACAACTGTGGTGAGACAAGGCCCCGCCATACCCCTGAATGTACATAAGACCTATAACATCAGGGAAAAACCGTACCAACAAAACAAGCCTCCGGAGGAATGGAGCTTCTGACACCAGACCAGTGATCCTAAGAATGAGGATCCACCGCTACTTACCCTACTGCGGCATGAACGCAGCCCCGAGGAAGGGGGTCAGTACACAATATGTACTAAGTATGCGAAACTGGAAAATACTGAAAATACCTCATAAGTCTAAAATAACTGGAGACATGTACGATAATCAGTTTACAGAACATTGTGCCTTACTAATAATGAGAATATCAAGCATATACTATACTGCATGAAAATAGGAAACTCATGATCAAAGCAAGGTCATCCGCCCGCAGTATCATTAAGCAATCCTACTCCTGGACTATTTCACCCGCATGGGTCATGTGGACCCGCATGAGGTATTCCTCGCATAGGCTGTACTCACCCGCATGAGACTATTTCACCCGCATAAGCCCTACGGACTCGCATGAGGTATTCCTCGCATCGTGGGTAGCAAATCCACGGAATATGCAAATGTCACAACCCGGGGAATGACCCCGTAATAAATAATAATATATCACTAGCACAAACCGGCTATCATACGTAATATAAGCAAGTTAAGAAATCCCCCAACTTCTTATTAGTATTGTTCACATACATTCTTATTTTAGTTTACTTAAGACACTAACATGTCTTTATGAAATCCGGGAATTTAACCCAAAGTACTATGTACTTCTACTCTTTAAAACCTTAGGCAATTAATGCCTTAAAAATCAATTTGCCTTTCACAACTTCAAATCATTTATCCGTACTCATTTTACTTAGAGTAAATCTTCCTTTGTAAACCTTCCATAAAGCTAATATAACCAACTTCCCATAAAGTCATTATATTAACGTTATACATTAGTCAAATACATTTCCCTAAACCCAAGGGACCTACACTTTTAAAAAGAACAAGAATCATATACTTAAACACATCAAGTCCCTTAACTTTGAAAACTCAAGACATCCTTAATACTTTTAAAGAAATGAGTTAATCCCCCTTACTCACCAAACTTGGTCATCCTTAAAACAAGTAAGGGATATCAAAACCTTGTAGGTCTACCGTACTATATAGGTAAAGCTATTCATGCTCAAGAGATAGGAAAGTTCCACATACATCTTCGGGTCAATCCACTTGCTAAGTCCAATATATATACCGCACGTAGTACGTTAACCTATAATGACCACAATACGTTTATTAACCTCTAGCTTCAACGTAGAATATCCCAAGTGTAAAGTCACTAAATTCTACGGACAATAGGACATCATTTCCTTTGTTTCTAAATGTTTTGCCACCTTTTCAAGGTCCGAATTCAACATCCAACGCCACTTTTAAGGCCCAACAATCCAATCAATACAAAGGGGATTACACACCTAATCTTGGATGTGTAAAATTCTGCCCCACAATGCATATTTAATAAAAAAACAATAAGCTAAAGGTAATATCTAAGCTATAACATGCTTGAATAACATTCTTATCCAATCCCTTCAAATCCAACTCATATTTCCTACATGCAATGTATCTAAGAGCAATATTTATAACCACAAGTCATTTATTCTTCACATTCAACACAATAAACTAGCAAAAGAGAAAGGATTGTTACCTTAGAGCTCACCAAAATTAATCCAACAAATTCACTAGCCTCTTTTCCACAATCACCACCACAAAAGCTCCTACAAGCTTGCCAACAAGTTTCCTTCTTGTCACCTTTTTCAGATTTTTCTCAAGCCTTGATTTCCTATTGATTTTCTAGAGAGAAGGGAGAGCTTTTAATGTTTAGAGAGAGAGAAGAGCTTGAAGAATGACCAAGTCTTCAAGACTTGGTCAATAAATAGGACATGCAAAAATCAGATGGGGGGGACACTTGTCACCCACCCATGGCCTTTTTTAAAACAAAACAGTTCAGATTTTTCCACCCAGCCTCGCAGAACCCGCCTCGGCGCCGCGGCGCTGAAACCTCCGCAACATCTCAGAACTTCCGGCACCATGGCCACGCTTTCGGCGCCACGCAACTCAATGAACATTCGAACATCTGCGCGCGCGGCCACGTCTCCTGACCGAAATAATTTTCTGTCCGACTGCGCACTGAACGGTTGGTTGCGTTGGGAACTAGACTCAACGATCTACGTACTAGGACTTTGAAACACCTAGGAACTCATAATTCAACTGGACATAAACCGCCTCAAAGTTGACTAAAAACCCGTCCGAAACAATCCGTCAACCTATCCTTCTAAAATTTAAGTCCTAATCTCTTTCGTACGTCCTTATATGCATGGCCAGAACTACGGGGTATAACATGATGAATCTAATTTCATTTGATATCCTTGACTTGTTTTAAGAATGTCCAAGTTGGTTGAGTTAGGGAATTAACTCACTTGTTTTAAAGATTAAGGATATCTTAGTTTCTAAAGATAAGAGACTTGAACTATTTTTGAAAGTATATGATATTTGGTTTTGGAAAGTTTAAGTCATTTGGTTATAAAGAAGAATGTAAGTGTCTAAAGCATAAAGTTAGTATAACGGCTTTATGGGAAGTTAGTTATAATAGCTTTATGGAAAGTTAAAAGAATGGTTTACTCTATCAATGTAAATTAAGATAAAATGACTTGAAAGGAAGAAAGACAAATTGATTTGAAGGCATCAATTGCTTAAAGTTTTAAAGTAAAAAGTCACTTGATTTAGAAGTCTTTAAATGTAGTTCTAAAAGGTATTGTGACTAGTGTTTAAAAGTAGATATGACTTGATACTACGGTTGTTAGTATCTTGGAAGTTTTATATGATAAAGAGTCATTTTAAAAGAATAGAAGTACGTAGTACTTGGGTTAAATTCCCGGATTTTATAATGACATGTTAGTGCCTTAAGTAAACTAAAATGAGAGTGTATATGAACAAACCTAATAAGAAGTTAGGGGATTTCTTAACTTGCTTATGATAATTATGATAAGTCGGTGGTGCTTATGTTATGTATGATAAGCCGGTAGTGCTTATGTTATGTATGATAAGCTGGTAGTGCTTATATTATGTATGATAGCCGGTTGTGCTAGCGATATATTGTTCATTACTGGGTCATTCCCCGGGTCTGTGACATTTGCATGTTCCGTGGATTTGTTACCCATGATGCGAGGAATACCTCATGCGAGTCTGTAGGGCTCATGCGGGTGAAATAGTCCTATGCGGGGCGGACCAGTCCTATGCGAAGATATTACCTCATGCGGGTCCATACGACCTATGTGGGTGGATACAGTCTATGCGAGGAAATTACCTCATGCGGATCCATACTGCCTATGCGGGTGAAATAGTCCCAGGAGTAGGATTGCAGAATGATACTACGGGCGGATGGCCCTAGGTTAGTCATGAGCTTCCTGTTTTAAAACCGGAAAAGTTTATTCTTGTCCACTCTCATTTTTAGTAAGGCGTAGTGTACTGTTAATGTGGTTTTCATACATGTCCCTAGCTTTATTTTAGACTATTATGATTTAATTACAGTACTTTCAGTTTCACATACTTGGTACCTTTTGTACTGATATCCTTCGGGGGGCTGCGTTCATGCCGCAGGTAGAGTTATACAGGTTGTTGATCCTCACTCTTAGGATCACTGTTCAGCCGCTGAGAAGCTCCATTACTCCGGAGGCTTATCCTTGGTCCAAATCCCTGGTATTGTCAGTTGTTGTACATTCAGGGGTATGGCGGGGCCCTATCCCATCACAGTTGTTATTCTTAGAGGTCTGTAGTCATGTCTTGTGGATTGGGTTGTAAAGAAAAAAAAAAGAGGTAACTGTTGTTGGGGTTATGTGTATACTTTTGGAAGGTGGCCTTATCGGCTAGCCTGTTATTTATTCTTTTGAGTTGTATGTATGTCCGCTACTATTCTCTGATGTATACCGGTAAGGGGTGCCCAGGTTGGGAACCAGTCGCGGGCCCGGGGTTGGGTCGTGACAAAAGTGGTATCAGAGCAATTAGTCCTCGGAAAGTGTCTATAAATCGTGTCTTGTAGAGTTTTGGTTATCGGTGTGTTGTGCACCACATCTATAATCAGGAGGCTGCAAGACATTTAGGATTGGTTTCCATTCTTCTAACTCTGAGATCGTGTGATAGAGTGCTGTGTTGTTAGAGTCGTCTCTCCCTAACAAGTTATGTTGATTGCAGCTATGAGAAAGACAGAAGTGACCCAGGAAGGATTATGTGGATTGCGTATCCAGGTTGGTAATAATTATTGTATAGTTGGTATAATGACGTACAACTATACGGATTTATGTATGAGGGTCACATATGGGTTGCCTAGAATGTGCTTAAAGATTACCAGGAATTGGTAAGGACTAAATAGATACCAGGAAGGTATGAAGCGGTTAATGAATTCTCATCAAGGTTTATGTGGTAATTTGATATAATTAGGAAATGATGAGTTGTCTGATAGGGTAGTGAACCCTTAAGAAGTCATGTTAAGGTACTTAATGGAAGACTATGTTAATATATTGAGCTACGTGGTATGCTTAAGAGAATTGTACGGATGAGATCCGTATGGAGTAATTATGGTTGTTATGATTAAGGCAACACGATTGAGAGTTTATGAGAAGCCATTTTAGCTAATAAGATAGGCTTGGAGCATGGGAATTGCGAGCCTAAGAATAGTGATAACCGCCGAGACCTTATGTATATGAGGCCTTCTCGGGCATAAGATTTAATTCAGACTAAGGGTAAGAGTTAAGTACGACGGTGGGTCGGGTTGAGGACCTATTACGGGTCGCCCCATAGCCGAATATGGAGTGAGATTAATTGGTAGTAGTCCCGCTACGTGACAGGGTCACGAGGGTGCAAGACCCAAGTCTAGTTAATTATTTTACGGGTTCGTGGATACGTTCCACCGGAAAGGGCCTTATGTTGTTTAGAATAGTAACTCCAAAGATTGGAGGCCAGAATCAGTATGGGGGTTATGTACGTACGCTAGAATAAGTTTGGAAGTACAGAAAGAGTACGCCCGGTAAGAAAGAGAGGAACCAAGTGTAAAAAAATAGAGTCTGAATCCATGAGAACCTTTCGAGGTGACTACACCCGTGAGTGATAGGTGGTAGATGAGAGGGTATATAATAATTGCCCGGTGACGATATAGTCGTCGGACCCTAGCAGACCTAGTAGAGCTGATATGACAGACTTTGAGGTCATTATGGGTACGGACTAGTTGGCCTCTTGTTATGCCAACGTTAACTGCAGAGAGAGATTGGTTCGATTCCAGTTTTCCGGTAAGTCGGTTATCGAGTGGAAATGAAGAGAAGTGGTGGTAACCAGTGAATTATCCTTCCTTCTTTGACATCATTGATTTTAATAAGTCTGTGTGACTTGTTCTTTAAGGTAAATTGATGCAGAAAGTAAGTAATACTTGAATTTGAAGGAATTTATGATAAGTGCCCTTAGAGGTACTTGGAGTTGGTTTGGTGTGGCGGTCAGGGCCACGACCTTCCGGATAATTTCAGGAAAACACGCAAGGCAAGAATAAAACAAGTACGAGTGCTGCCTGCGGAAAACAGAAGACATCGTTGGTAGGTTTTGAAAATTTATACGATGATAAGGTGGCGCTTGATGATTAAGATTTTGAAAGGGAGGTAAGCTTTCTCCCTCACGTAAAAGGATAGTTTTACGTATTATGGGGTTATGTGTACCCATGTTATTAGGCGATGTATATGGGACTGGTAAAGTCCCCGGCCTCGTTATGCAATAAGTTACAATAACCTTGGAAAAAGGTATTAGGTTGGGGTAATGGAAGACGACACTAGGTAATGGTTGAAAAAGAGTCGTAAGGATAAATGCAGGTAGTACGCATGAATGAAACTGTATGATCATGAATCAAGATAGAAATACTTTTGCTTATAATAAACATAAGGAAGGGTTATGACCAGAATGTATAAGAGAATAGACAGGAGAATGCAACTATGGTTATGTAAGCTGCACCAGATATGATTACCCCAGACTAGTGTAAAGACCATTAGTGAATGATGGACAGTAAGAACACCTCGAGGAAAGGTGTCAAGATCAGTACTGACGAGAAAAGTAGTAGGAAAAAATACGAGGAGGTAAGGGACCCCAGAATAACTTGAAATGAAATATCAAGTTAAGACGAGTAGACACTCGAACGATAAGAAATCTTGGCAAGTCATTGGATTATGTAATACCATGAATTGAGATTATATCCCCGACTTTTCGGAAGTATGAGAAAGACTTCCATTATTGGAAGATAAGTTGACTATGACTACAGTTCTAACCCCTCCTAAGGGACTAGAGGGTTAGGTTATTATGGTAACACTTTGAGTGATTGGATGGGTTGTGTGCGGATGCAACACGATAAGGTAACAACCTATATTTCCCGGCAGCTACGGGAGCATGCTAGTGGAGCTCGGATTCGAGAGGTTGCCTAGTCTTCCCTCGTTGAGGAGGTGAAGAGGCGACAGTATAAGGATCCAGTCTGGGGCAAATTTGAGATACGACCCTCCAAGAGGAGAAGAACCTGTTTGGGTAGCACCGGATAGGGTGCTGTGATATGAGGATAGATTGCGTGTGCCCGATGCTGCAGGACTTGTCAGCAGGTTTTAGGGGAGGCACGCAGTGCTCATTGCTCTATTTGTTCGGGGTCGACTAAGATGTACCATGACCTCAGATGTGTGTATTGGTAAGATGGCCTGAAGAGGGACGTAGCATAGTTGTTGCTTAGTGTCCGAATTAGTAGCAGGTCAAGGTTGAGCACCAAAAGCCCAGTGGGCTATTTCAGGCGATTAAGATCCCCGACTTAGAAATGGGAGGTGATTAATATGGATTTTGTTACAGGGTTGCATCGTACTCAGAGGAAGTGCGACTCCCTGAGGGTCATAATGTCAGTGTGAAATCAGCCCATGTTCTTCCGGTCAGGACCACTTACTCGGCTGAGGAGTATGCTAGATTATATAGCAGAGAGATTGTGAGACTGCACGGGGTTCCTATATTTATGATGTTATATGGATGAGATCAGTTTGCGGATAACTCTGGAGGTTTTCCAGAAGGGATTAGGGACACAGGTGAGTCTCAGTGCTGCATTTCACCCTCAGACCGACGGACAGGCAGAGCGTACTATCCAGGCACTTGAGAATAGGTTGCGAGTCTATGTTATTGATTTCAGAGATAGCTGGGAGGATTATTTGCCTCTTGTTGAGTTACGTACGATAGAAGATACCCTTCCAGTATTCAGATGGCTCTGTGTGAGGCTTTGTATGAAAGGAAATGTTGATCGTCGATTGGTTGGCTCGACGTAGGCGAGGTTCAGTTAATTGGTCCAGATTTGATTCAACGGGTTGTGGATAAGGCGAAGCTTGTCCAGGAAAGATTATAAATAAAGCTCAGAGTCAGCAGAAGCTTTATGCAGATAACCGACATCGACACTTGAAGTTCAGGTTGACGTTTTAGTATATGTATTGTTATGTGGCCATGTGTGGCAAGTGTGATTATGTTGGGTGTAGTCAAGGGACTATGCCAATATCCGTTTAGGTGCAACCTCGAAGGAACATTCGGGGACGAATATTTCTAAGGAGGGGAGAATGTTACACCCCGTAATTCCAGGACATGTATATAAGAATGTACGTAAGGATTCAGGATGTAAAAATTTGAACGAAAGAAAGAATTGTTTTCCGAACCTCGGAAAAGAGAAATGTTTGTTAATGAGAATTAGGTTCCCGAATTTGTTATTTAAGACTTTTAAGAGTTTATCGGAATCATGGAATTTTATTTTGAGAATTGGATACGTGGGGCCACCCGAGAGATTTTACGTTTTTGTGGGGCCCACGAGGTTTCTGATATTTTGACCAATTATGGAAATTCCGGGAAACAAAATATTATGGACCAACGGGAGGGCGACACATGTCACCCTCCACATGGAACATGATGGACGAAATTCATGGCAAGTGTAGCCAATCTTGGCTTGATAAATTTGACTAAGTCTTGAAGTCAAATTAGCTTGACATTGTTGACCTCATCTTAGACACACATTTGTGATGATCCTAGCCCTTGGAGGGTATTATATATTACTACTACTACTACTACTAGTAGCAAGACATTTCCACACTTAGATAAAATAATCCAAGGCTTGAAGACTTGAGAGCTCTCGGCAATAGGGCTCTCCCACACAATTTTTTTTTTTGCAATTTTGGATCATAATTCACAATACTTCTACCCAAGGTTCCTAAGGGTATTACAATGATATCTCAATAGAAAGATTCCGGAAAAACTATGTTTTCACGTTAGTCGCAAGGCGAAAACCTAAGGAGTTCTTCAACTTTGAAGTTGGAACTTGGAGAGTAGTTTTTCATAAGCTTCTAAGGGTTGCTTGGAGTGGATTGGAACGTCGAAAAGAGGAGCTAGAGTTGCTAAGGATCGACTTGTAACCTTGGATTATATTTGGGCTAAATGAGGTAATAATCTTCGTCTTACTATTGTAATTGAAGATTCCATGTTATGATAAGTTAGAAATGAGCATGTGATATATGATATGAAGATTGATAATTGTTATAGAATATTAGAAGCCTAAATCCTAAATGACCTTGTTAGCCATTTAAAATTGAAATACAATTTGATCGATAGTTAGAATCGTCGCATGTAATCTACTTGAAGATTTTAGTTGTTATAATCGATTGCGGCTTTATAACATGTTATACTAAACAACTTGGATTAAAAAGGAATTGGAAAGAAGGATATATTATTACACCTTTTGGCCGAAATGGCATTGGTTATTGAATTGCTTGGTATCAATTGTGGGGCAGAATTTTACACGTCTTGTTAGGCGTGTAATCCCCTATTGTTAACTACATTGTTGAGCCTTAAATGTGGCATGTTTGGTTATTGAATTCGGGCCTTGAAAAGGTGGAAAAGTATGTAGAAACAAATGAAGTGATGTCCGATTTTTCGTAGAATTTAGTGACTTTGCACTTAGAATATTCTACGTTTGAAGTTAGAAGTTAATAGATGTATTATGGTCATTATAGGTTGACATACTATGTACGACATATTTGACTTAGCAAGTGGATTGAACCAAAGAGGTATGTGGAACTTTTCTATCTCTTGAGCATGAGTGGTTGTAAATATATAGTACGGTAGAAGTACGAGATTTTGATGAATCTAATTTCATTTGATATCCTTGACTTGTTTTAAGAATGTCCAAGTTGGTTGAGTTAGGGAATTAACTCACTTGTTTTAAAGATTAAGGATATCTTAGTTTCTAAAGATAAGAGACTTGAACTATTTTTGAAAGTATATGATACTTGGTTTTGGAAAGTTTAAGTCTCTTGGTTATAAAGAAGAATGTAAGTGTCTAAAGCATAAAGTTAGTATAACGGCTTTATGGGAAGTTGGTTATAATAACTTTATGGAAAGTTAAAAGAATGGTTTACTCTATCAATGTAAATTAAGATAAAATGACTTGAAAGGAAGAAAGACAAATTGATTTGAAGGCATCAATTGCTTAAAGTTTTAAAGTAAAAAGTCACTTGATTTAGAAGTCTTTAAATGTAGTTCTAAAAGGTATTGTGACTTGTTTTGAAAAGTAGATTTGACTTGATACTACGGTTATTAGTATCTTGGAAGGTTTATATGAAAAAGAGTCATTTTAAAAGAAAAGAAGTACGTATTACTTGGGTTAAATTCTCGGATTTTATAATGACATGTTAGTGCCTTAAGTAAACTAAAATGAGAGTGTACATGAACAAAGCTAATAAGAAGTTAGGGGATTTCTTAACTTGCTTATGATAATTATGATAAGCCGGTGGTGTTTATGTTATGTATGATAAGCCGGTAGTGCTTATGTTATGTATGATAAGATGGTAGTGCTTATGTTATGTAAGATAGTCGGTTGTGCTAGCGATATATTGTTCATTACGGGGTCATTCCCCGGTTCTGTGGCATTTGCATGTTCCGTGGATTTGCTACCCATGATGCGAGGAATACCTCATGCGAGTCTGTAGGGCTCATGCGGGTGAAATAGTCCTATGCGGGGCAGACCAGTCCTATGCGAGGAGATTACCTCATGCGTGTCCATACGACCTATGCAGGCGGATACAGTCTATGCGAGGAAATTACCTCATGCAGGTCCATACGGCCTATGTGGGTGAAATAGTCCCAGGAGTAGGATTGAAGAATGATACTACGGGCGGATGACCCTAGGTTAGTCATGAGCTTCCTGTTTTAAAACCGACAAAGTTTATTCTTGTCCACTCTCATTTTTAGTAAGGCGTAGCGTACTGTTAATGTGGTTTTCATACATGCCCCCAGCTTTATTTTAGACTATTATGATTTCATTACAGTACTTTCAGTTTCACATACTTGGTACGTATTTATGCGACCTCGCCGAAGTGCGTTCATGCGCGTAGAGTTATACAGGTTGTTGATCCTCACTCTTAGGATCACTGTTCAGCCGCTGAGAAGCTTCATTACTCCGGAGGCTTATCCTTGGTCCAGATCCCTGGTATTGTCAGTTGTTGTACATTCAGGGGTATGGCGGGGCCCTGTCCCGTCACAGTTGTTATTCTTAGAGGTCTGTAGTCATTTCTTATGGATTGGGTTGTAAAGAAAAAAAAAAGGTAACTGTTGTTGGGGTTATGTGTATACTTTTGGAAGGTGGCCTTATCGGCTAGCCTGTTATTTATTCTTTTGAGTTGTATGTATGTCCGCTACTATTCTCTGATGTATACCGGTAAGGGGTGCCCAGGTAGGGCACCAGTCGCGGGCCCGGGGTCGGGTCGTGACATATTTGGTGACCGATAATTTGATGGTTGTTTATAGCTATGATTATAGACGCTAACTAAATTACTTTACTTCAGATATGGTGGAAATAGGGCTTCCAAATCTCCTCGACTATCCGCTCTCTTTACTCTTTAATGCAAATAATTAAGGTTCTTCTTATATGTTGAGATAGCAGGTTAACTAAGCCGTTTTATACTCCTGTTAAGGTAATATAAACACTCAACCCCAATGTAGAACCCTTCTATCTTTCGATGACAAGATTGACTACAAATGAGGATTAAGAGCAATAACCTATTAAGATACACAAGTATCGGGGTACTTTCGTCCATGATTTAAACCTATGTTTATTCAACTATAGCATATTCACAATCTCCCCTTTCGGATTTCGATTAGAAATCATATAAGTGATGATAATTAGTGATCAATTAATTACCAAGCAATCAAAACAATTATTGAATAAATCTCAACAATAATAAGAAGAAACCAAAATCTTGCATTAATTCATAAAACGAGGTTCAAGCGATAGGTTCAAGCGATTCGATATTGAAGACCCTAAATTAAGTTAGTTCCTAGCCATAGACATGCCAAGAACTAAAATAGTATCCAACATATACTAGAAGGAAATAAAGTAAAGAACAAGAAATTACTCAAAAATAAGTCTCCAATCTTGATCTAATGTTGTGATGAATGGTAAGGTGTGTAACTACCAAAACTGACCTAAAAAGGTCCTTTTATATCACCCAAAACGTGTAAAACCTTTTCCTCTTCGGCCTTGGCCCAATCCTATTCGGATTTGGCAGATTTCCCGCGTCAGCGCCACGACCTTGCAGTGCGCGTGGCCAAACTTACGCCGCTCGCTTCTTTGGCGTCGTGGCCCTTCTTGCTGGCGATGATGCAGCGCCACTGTGCCGCTTTCTCGCCCGGGTTGCCAACTTTTCAGCTTTTTGAGCTCTGGAACCTCTGTTTCTGCCCTCTTTTCGCTCCTTCTCACCAATGTGCCGCTTTAAACCACTGTGACTCAAAAGAAAGAAAATATATCCTAACACGACACATATTTGTACAAAAATGGACAAAAAACTAACTAAAAACGACTCAAAAGGTGTATATAAAATACACCGATTAACCGCGTCCTGTCCCAATTTTCAGCCCTTTCCCATTTCTTGTGTCGATCATCAATCGAACATTTAGGTATAATCTTCTTCTAATCACATACTTCAATCGACGGAACATTTGACTTAGTGTTACCCTTCAGGCCTTTACATATCGTCACTAATAACATTAGGATCTTCACGGAACTCCTAGACTGCGCCGGAAGACGAACCCAATATGTAAAGTTTAGCTACACAAAATATGTGAACTGAACCTATATGTGAGAAGATAAAATCCCTTCATTCATGACACACTCAATCACGCTTAGGATTTGTCAAGTGTCTATCCAAATGACTTGATTATTATAATTCATCTATATTAGTTGACAACAGGACCATGTCGCAGACATGTCCATCGTGACGCCAATGACTTAGTCAACCTAATACCATATGAGTACCTGAGTGTTCACTCGAATATAAATTCAAGGAATGAATCCTTTCTTGGCTCACATACCACATTTAATCTACTTCGTAATGCACCAAAAACAAGCCGCGTCTCAACTTATAAAACATTTGAGCTTAGGACAGGATCAAAGTACATTACTGTGTAAACAAGATGATATTGACCTCAAGTCTAAGGACTTTTATCTCCCACATGCCGATGACATTATAGACATACAACAAATAATGCATCAGCAAGGTGTACCAATACTTCAATAAGTATCCATGTGTCCATCATGAGTTGCCATAACTCGTAGCAAGTGAGACATACTACATCCACTTAGGATATGATGCAGACCACATGTCGATGTATCGCATATCATCGATATCCCAATTTCGATGATCATTAGTCGAGGTAATTTAAGAGTTACGTTATAACATTAATTCTCACATCATTAATAAACACGTAACCTCTAGGGATGCATTTGTAGAATAATATAAACAATCAACTAATAATTCAACAAATGCAAATGTCATAATATTAATCATAATTAATATAAATATGAATGTGTATAAAGTACATTGTGTCCTAATACATATTGTCTCTAGAACATACATATACTTTCAGTACATATTAATTGCACTAAGTTTTTGTTTTCCTAAACATGCTATTGTATATTACTTGCACTAAGTTTTTGTTTTCCTAAACATGCTATTGTATATTACTTGTTCAAAATAAAGGTAAACCTCCATATATAAACGTATGAGTCATTTAAGGTGTTTTTCCCCTTGTAGATTTGGTATGACACTATATCTCAGTCCTAAAATAACTAAAAGGTTGGTAGTTGATTAAGATTAGAAGTTCACAAATTCACATTAGATAGAACTTTAAATATTACAATTTTATCCAATATAAAAATTATTGTATTGAGATATAATTTATCTTTAAGGCGTATAATTTTTTTTATAATAAGTAGTCTCTCTGAACGTACCGCACACGTTATTTCCTGTTAATCATAAGAAAAAATGATACTCAAAGACTTCAATAAAGCTTCTATGTGCACGTTATTCTCATACGATGATGTAACTGCAATATTGATCACGTTTTTACCAATTTATTTGAAAAACACTTTTATCAATATTAGAGCAGTAATTTATGATTGGTCAAGATTCTAAGTGATTTTGGAGGAAGGGGGTGAACTACTCTCTTTTGCATAAGCTACTACTCAATCATGTTAATCATAATAAATACTATTTAAAATAATATATTATTTATTTTATGAGGTACAAAAATATATTTGATCGTATCCACTTAATACTTACTATCAAGATGTTGTTCTTGGTATATGCTTAGGAATATAAACAAATCATACATAGGTGCTAATAAGAGAGAATCTAGAACTTGTGATCGATAAGAGTGAAACTAAATCATTTAATAGATGTAGGCTAGTTTTGGCTCAAAATCATCATTACGAAGACTATGTTTATTATTAAGAACTCTAATTATGGTTAATTAAGTACTCCACCCATTTCAAAATAGTTGTTGTGTTTTTATTTATACGCTTCTTAAGAGAGCATTAATAACATAAGCATTTTGACTTTACATAAGTAATAATCTTAAGCTAAAATAAAGTTCAAATAAAGTTCTTCTCCATGTAGAATTGAAAACTAATGGTTCAATAAGTTCTTGTGCATGTGGAATTGTTATGTTTTTTAAGAATGGGTAGGACATAAAATCTGAATCGTTGGAAGTTGATTGAGGCTAAAAGTTTATTATTTTGATAGTTTATTTTATGTAGATATTTCTTATTAACCTATTATGTTATCACAGAACAAAGACACGTCCACTAATTCTGAATCTTTTTTTTTTTGTTGACGGCGAACCCGCACGCTTCTTCGAGTGCGCACAGGGTAAACCCCGGACTGACGCAATAGCCTGCAAACCACGTCAGCCAGTTAAACCACACTTGGCAAGCCATGTGTGACAGGCTCCCCCCAAGAGGCGAAGGCAGGCCAGGCGTTACCCTGGGGTTTCGAACTTGTGACCAAGCTCTTCCACACCATCCAATGAGGATACCCTCTGCCTTCAAGACCAACTGGTCTAGGGCTTCGGATCACTAATTCTGAATTTTTAAAGCGAGAATACAAAGAGAAACACAACAGAAATAAGATGATTTATGTTTCATGCTAACATAGTAATTAAAGTAAAGAAACAAACAAAGAAAATCACACAGTTGGATAATAAACATAAGAGGCTTAAATATGATAGAATTTAACTATTACGCCTAGTAGTTCTACGTTCCTAATTCCTAGTAGCAATAGGATTATGTGCCGTGAGCTAGGTTCCTAGTTTACTTAGTAAAATAATTAAGGGTATAAAAACCGTTCAAAATATTTTGGTCAACCAACATTTATATTCATGCTTTTATAATAATATAGATATAGATACTTATTTATTCATGAACCTGAGCTGACCCACCCGAATTCAATATCCTTCATTATTCATAATGTCCAACAAATATACAAATCTCGCGTATCATAGAATATGTTAAGCATAATACAAAAAGAAGTTAATGGACCATAAAAGTCATGATAACAATGTTCACAAGAAAATTTCAAAAAGATGAAAAAGTCAATAATTTACAAAGAAATATCCTCAGAATTAGAAACCAACATCATGTTCTTGAACTCCTCAAATTCAAGAACACCATCAAAGTTAGTGTCATACATATGAATCATGTTCTTACAATCACTTCCTTCTTTCTCATCCCACAACCCTAATCTTGACAACACTTTTTGAAGCTCCTCACATGAAATAGAACCATCTCCATTCAAATCAAACACCTTGAAGGCTTCAACAAGATCATCTTCTAAATTATCGTCAATATTGTCCTCTTTTGATCTCTTTTCCTCATTATTTTTCTTCACCATAGCCTCGTAAAAGAATAAGAAGTCATTGAAGTTAAGGCTCGTTTTACCTACCAAAGATTGGAGCTCGTCAAGGCTCGTGCAAGCTCCAATCTTATCAAGAAGGCCTTTGAGCTCATCTAAGCTCACTAATCCATCACCATCTTCATCAAGCTTGTCGAACATCCTTTGGATGTATTTTTCGTTCAACGTAGACATTCTAACTCAAGAAAAAAACTTTTTATTAAATGAAGAATTGCAAACGAAAAAAGAGTAACAACAACAATGTTGAGGATAAGCCTAATCTAGAAGCAGAGATACTTTTCCACTATGAAAGATAAGAAGTGTATAATACCATGAATCCCCAACTACAACTCCTATATATAGATCCCAAGTCGTCCCAAACCTATAAGAGAAAGGTTTTTCCAATCCTACAAGGACAATACGTTTTCCTTTCCCAAAACTATTAGAAGAATATGGGTTTCCTAAACCTATAGGGATTATAGATTTCCTAAATATACAAGGGAAAAATTCAAGACATTATTAACAAACAATAAAAATAATGTCTGAATCAACATTCTATTACTGCAAGTAAATATATAAAAGTGCTTAGGTCAAGTATTTAAAAGAAAAAATTAATCATCATAAACCTTCTTGGTTGAGTCTGTTACACATGACTTGCCAAGTGTGGTTAATCAGCTGACGTGGTTTGCAGGCTATTGCGTCAGTCCGGGGTTTACCCTGTGCGCACTCGAAAGAGTAGCGACTGCGGATTCCCTAGTTAAAAAAAAAAGTATGTCAACGTTGATCAACTCCGGAAGAACAGTTTGCGGCTATCAGAGGGAATGTATCGATTCTACAATAGAGTTGACTTAATTAAAAGTGAAACTAATAGATGAAAATAAAATTAAAGATTAGTATTTCTTGAACGGGTGACCCTATTATAGATTTGTACCCTAAGACAAGTTGAACTGTTGAAATTTTCAATTCCTAATTCCACAAGTTGAACAGGTTACTAGTCCATTTAAAAGGCATGAAATTACACCAAATGACCTTGGAAAAGAAGGTTCATGAACTTTTAACCGACACTTGCCCCATAGGAAAATCTTTAAGATTAAAAGGCAAAACTTCGTAACTTTGAAGTTTTCGCCATTGAACAAGCAAGGTCAAAGTTCAAAATCACCGACATCTAAGGTCATTCATGTAAATCATTTAAAAATTATTTAGGTTGAAATGAGTTGGGTTAGGTTAAATAGTGAGTTATATAACCCAACGCGTTCAACTCTTACTAATTTATTTTTTAATTATTATTTTCATATAATTTTTAAGTACCTAATAAAGACATATTCTTTATTATAGATATATATAACACATATGAAACCAAAAAACATCACTATAATTTACATAATATTATGACAAGGTTTATTATGAGCCAATTTAAGCTACATGTTAGCCCATTTTAGATGAGTTAAATTAGACGTGTTAAAATAAATTGATCATTATTTCCGCCGAAACTTAATTATATTTTCGTGATCTAATTGTATCACCCATACAATGTGATCATTTATTGTCCTCATAAAGTTTTGATAACCAAAAAGACGTGTGACTTGATCCTCGTTTCTCTAGGTAAATAACTTAACATTTATCCAAGTAAACTTAAAAAGATTAAATTTCCGTTACCGGGAATCGAACCCGGGTCTCCTGGGTGAAAGCCAGATATCCTAACCGCTGGACGATAACGGATTACTTGTCCTGTTAAGGCTGTGAAACTATAATTATTGTAGAACTAGGAAGTTCACAAAAAAAAGTTTAATTGCTCAAAACCAGGCATGCTATATTTCTTGCAAATAAAGTATCTGAAAACAAAAGAAGACTTGTTTCCTTCTCTTTTGTAGGGCACACTACTTTGTTTGGATCTCATTTTGTCTTTACTTGTTATCTAATAATCTTATTTTATTCTTTACCTTACCTTTTTATAGTAGTTTTATCTCGTAGCCCGTTTTTCTTGTAGATCATTCAGTGTGTGATGTTATATAACGACGGACAATGCAATGTAATACAATACATTGTGAAACAATACGTAATGACCATCCAAATAGAGTGTTAATACTAGTTTGCTACTAGTCCTGAAATTTGAATTTGTTGCATATCAAATAAGCTGGAACAATCAAAGAAAATGGCCTATATTAAATCAGTATGTAAAGAGCTTATCTGCATCATCCTTGCTGAAACACATGGGAGGCTTGATTCTGAAAACATTTTCATGTAAACCACATTTCCTTACTAGAACACCAAGATCTACATCCAGAAACAAGTGCATCGTTAGTATATATATATATATATATATATGACTTTAAGATTACTTTTCAATTCTCTTTCATTTATCAGCTGGTTTATACAAACCTTTAAGCTTTTCAAATTATATTCTTTTGGAAAATACAATGGCACTAGGATTAATATGCACTACAAAAAAAGGCCTACGGTGACAGTTAAAAACCGTCACGAAAGGGGTTTTGTGACGGTTTTGCTAAGTGTCACGTAGAGGTATCACAAATTCGTGATCATAGATTTGTTTTTGTGATTTATAAACCGTCACAAATTGTGGTGTTTGACTTTGACTATTTCCCTCATTTTTTTTAAAATTTTCCCGTGAAATTTATTAATTATATATTATTTTTTGGTGGGAAATTTTAAATAACATTTATTTAAATTGGCGGGAAAATTAATTTTGATATTTTTTATATTTTACTTTTAATTTATTAAATAAAAATAAATTATAATTGTAAGTATATTATAACTAAAATATTACCCACGTAATGAAATTGTTCTAATACATTAAATCGAAACATTACAAATTGTTTTTCAAAACATCTAATGCTATCATCAAATACAACAAAAAAAAAACATAATATTGTTTTAACTTCAAAAAGTACAAATATTATCTAAATCATCATAAAAATGACACAACTATGCAGCACGGAGAATCTTTGAAACATGTTGCGCCCACTCGATCCAAACTTCATCAATATCATGCTGCGAAAAATATTCGTTGTCATTGTATTGTAACACACAATAGAGATCAGTTAATTTTTTTAATCATAAATAAGCCATTATAGACAAATACATAAACAAAAATAATGTTAAATACTTACATTGTTAAGAAGCAAAGACAAATCATTCATTAGATGAAACGCAGCATATAGTAAGCACACCCATATTCATAAGGTTTTTGTGGTACCTTAAAATTATTTGTGTCAACGGATAAGCCAGGGGCATAAACTCAGTTCGAATCAGATGCACAGATAGCTGCAAATTCACAACCTGCACAATGTATATACTTCCACTGGTAAACCTTCAGAAATAATTCTTGAGAAAGGGTTGAAAAGGAAAAACTGTGACTGGATCCACAGGCAGATATAACCATAAAAATACAACATGTCACGCAAATTACTGAAGCAACATGACACTCTTTGTCACTCTATGATCAACTTGACACTTTTAAGTCTAAGCTACTTTGTCTCTTGAAAATTACAAATGAAGGCTAAAATGCATTCTCTCAACTCTTAAAAGCAAAATATTGTACCAGAATTTAGTCAACTAAAAATAGAGAGATAAAAAGATGTTGTTTTCAAACAAAAAGATCAAATTCTTCCACTACCAGACAAAAGCTCGGGAGCCACGGTTCAACTAATGATTAACAAAAAAAAAAAAGAACTCCTGTACAGGATTACCTCCTAAATCAAACCAAATAAACAGATTTAGCATACGAACTCATTCGTAACACTAATCCAAAGATGACCACTAATGAAAATACACACCAACACCAGTTTTTATGTGCTTTCCATAGATAATTTGTTAACTTTCTAAAACGATTCCCGAGAAAGAGTTCACAAGGGAAGAACCATAATTAGCAACCACTAAAAGGCACAGATAGCCTTGAAAAGAGCACAAACCAGCCATGGAAAAATACTGAAGCAATCTGATAATCTTTCAGCACATTATGTGATGTGAAAATGTAAAATAAGGGTATGAAGAAATTTTGCAACTCTAGAACATTATACGATGTAATTTTTGTTGGAAATTTACTAAACGTGAAATAAAGTTAATCCTATTAATTATGACTCGAATAATTGGGGCCCCGCACGTCGGAAACATGGTTTCCATACACGTGCACATAAAGTTTCAAGGATCGTAATTTCTTTAATGGAAGAGATATTGGTACGTATACGAATTGTTTGAGACGTAAGATAATAGATGGTTATTGGCCAAATGACAATGGTTTTACGTTGGTAAATGAAAGGACGACATGTACAATGTGTAAAAGATGAAACGAGTCTGAAAAATGCGGCGCGGCGCGCTTCTTCCGCAGGTCGGCGCGAAACTCTCTGAAGTTTAGCCATGCTACACCTGCGAGGTCAGCGCTGCTGGACGCTTTATCGTTGAGAAGAACGAAACTGATTTTTGGGCTGACTTTGGAGCATTAATTCTCCATTATTTGGCTGAATTATAACTCCACATTCAAGGCCATTATATGATCTTTATTGGCCATTACTTGGCTATGTGAAAGGTCGTCTTCTCCACACTATAAAATGGAGCCTTGGGCTCATTTGCAAAACAGACCTTACAAACATTTTCAGAATATATTATTCCTCTCTTGCAATCTTCAAATACTTTAAGATCTTTCTTCATAAGCGAACACTTGAGTATCCTTTGCTCATTTGTTTGATTGCTGTTTTATCTTGGGAGATAATTTGTCAATATACCGTTTAAAGGGATATACGGGGCAATATTATCTTAAAGATAGATTGTTCATCCGTTCGACTCAACAAGCCAATTTACTTTGTTCATTTTCAGATTCTAACATATTTGTTGTTGTTGTTGCATTCTCATTTCCTTGTTACTACACTTTGATCCCACAAGCTTAAGATAATATTCGTTGCTTTCAACAACAACATGTCTGCTGAAGATCAATTCAACGCTATGAACAACGCCACTGCTCAAGGCAATACTAATGCCTTCACTTCCGCCACTCAAGGCGATGACGTTGCCTACAACCCAACTAATCCAGGCATTTCAAATGCCTTCCAAATTGCTGGCTTTGGCACAACTAGTGTCAACACTGGTTTTGGCACAACCAATGTCTCCACTGCTGCTCCGAGCACTTATAGTGTCTATATACTGCCCAAGGCGTCCAGAACGCTTATGCTCCTGTTAGAGGCGTTCCCAACGCCAGAATCGCCGCGGGCGCCACTGCTCCAACACCCGCTTTCAGATGGTGGACAACAAGAGTGTGTCATCCCAATTCCAAGAATTTAGATGATTCTTCATCACCTAGACTTTGAAGGATTGAAGCCCAATGAGCAATTCTTGGTTGGGGGCATTGATCGAGAAGCTGCCTCCCTCGTGGACCAAGTTCATGAATTACTTGAAACTCAAAATGAAGGAGATGGCCTTAGACGGACTTATTGTCAAACTCCAGATTCAAGAGGACAATAAGAAGGTCATGCCAAAGGGAAAACAACCCGTTGAGGCTAAGGCGAACCTGACGGAAGCCAAATGGAACCCAAGCAAGAAGCGAAAGTTCCAGAAGGTTGGTAAGTCTCAAACAACTAAAACGTTTAAGGGTACTTGCCATCACTGTGATAAAGTTGGTCACATGGCCAAGGACTGTCGCAAACTCAAACATGAGAATAGAGAGAAGACCAAAGGCAAGGCGAGGCTAACATCGTCGAAGACACGCCATGACGATATGATCGAGAGTTCTCGTGGTCTTAAGCAAACCTCATTGAGAATTTGGTGCAGTGGTGGTTGGACACAGGTGTCACCCGTCACATATGTTCCAATAAAGAAGCCTTCTCCACTTATACACCAGTCACAGACAAGAAGTTCTTCATGGGAAACAATTCTTCTTCAGAGGTGCTGGGGGTAGGAATAATGGTCCTAAAGACGACGTCCGGGAAGGAGATGACTCTGAAGGAAGTGATGCGTGTCCCATAAATTCGAAAAAATTTAATTTTTGGACCTGTGTTAGTAAACGCTGGTTTTAAGCTAGTGTTAGAAGCTAACAAATTTGTAATCACTAAAAACGAAACATTTGTAGGAAGGGCTTCATGCAGAAGGCCTATTTAAGGTTAATGTTGTACATATAATGCCTTCTGTTTTAACTATCAATAAAATCGTCTTCTACGTACTTGATTGAGTCATCTAATTTATGGTATCATAGATTAGGACATGTTAACTATCAATCTATCCAAATATTGGTAAAGTTGGAATTATTGTCGTCTATCGACATAAACCCTCAACATAAGTGTGAGGTGTGCGTAGAGGTAAAACTTTCCAAGAATCCCTTTAGATCCGTCGAAAGGGAAACCGCTCCTCACTCATACACACTGATATATGTGATTTGAAGTTTGCTCAAACTAGAAGAGGGAACAAGTACTTTGTGAATTTCATAGATGATGGCACAAGGTTTTGTTACCTTTACCTACTAAAAAGTAAAGATGAAGCCTTTGAAGCATTCAAACGCTACAAAGCAGAAGTTGAGAACCAACTAAGCGGACGGATTAAAACAATACGTAGCGATAGAGGGGGATAATATGTAGCGCCTTTTGAAGAATTTTGTACCCAATCTGATATAGTTCATCAAACGACGACTCCTTACTCACCTCAATCAAACGGTGTGGGTGAACGCAAGAATCGAACATTGAAGGAAATAATGAATGTATTACTTATCAATTCAGGCCTTTCCCAACACATGTGGGGATAAGTTGTCCTTACCGCAAAATTCTTAATAGAATCTCACACAAAAGTAAGGACAAGACTCCATATGAGTTATGGAAAGGAAAAAAACCTACCTACAAATATTTGAAGGTATGGGTTGTCTGGCCAAGGTAAAAGTACATATACCAAAGCAGGTCAAGATTGAACCTAAGAGTGTGGATTGCATATTCATCGAATATGTCAATATGATAGTTTTATCGCTTAGTGCATAAGTCGGATGTCTAGGACATTTATGAAGATGCGATCATAGAATCAAGAAACGCGTGGTTCTTTGAAGACACGTTTCCTTATAAGGAAAACAACATAACCTCTCGCAAATGAAGTTATGAGCAAACCTCTGAGGATCTGTAAAATTCGGAAAAAAAATAATAATATATAGTTGTGGTTGAGTTAATAAAAATATATATATATAAGAAAACAAAGAATAAATTGCATGGGATAGAGTTAGTGTTAAAGTTGGATAAATATATAGATAAAATGAAAATAAGAAAACAAAAAAAACAAAAACAAAAAATGCACATTAAGACATTGTGCACGTCCCCCCTTCCCCTTTTCATTTCCCTTCAAACTCTTGACTTTTCCCCTCCCATAAGTTATACAATCACCTCCACTTATACATTGTATTTACACACAAACAAAGTACATAACATAAAGGTTAGAAAATCATAAAAAAAACAAGTGAACAAGAAGAGGAAAATTCTGGAAAAAAAACAAGAAAGCAAGAAGAACAACAATAAAAGAAATACTAGGGAGCAAGGGTCTCTTGTAGCAACCGAATAACAATCATTTCACACATACAAGGTGAGTTTTCTCACTCAGAAATTCTTGGTAACATCCTTTATTTTAAGTTCAATACATGTTAGAATAAGAATTGAGCGTTGAAAAGAAATATTGAACTTTTGATTGTTTAGACAACTAGTTGCGTCATGAACTTTACGAACTGTTCTCACTGAGTTATAATTGTTAGAATTTGATGAAATTCGGAAGAATGGTACAACTCTCTATTATGATCATATAGAACCAAAAATGAGGTAAAATGGACATACGTTTTGAAAGTTATCATAGTTCAAAGTTTCTGCCTTAGATTTGGCCGAAATTCGGAAAGGCATAATTACAGACTGTTTTTATTGAGTTTTACTTATTAGAATTATATGAAAATTTACATGGTTGTAAATCACTCTGTTACGGACAGATATAGATAAAGAGTTGTTAAAAAGGACTTACGAGTTGAGAGTTATTGTAGTTTGAAGTTGCTGCCTCGGATTCATCGGAATCCAGAAGGGCAGGACGTTGAAACGTAAACCTGTACTAATCCGTGGGGAATATGAAAATTTGTGCTAAATGAAAGTTCTATATATCTCTGTTGTGGACATTTTGAGACCTTACGGGGGTCTATCCGACTTACGGATTGAGAGTTATCGCTGTTTAACGTTTCTGCCTCGGATCTATCGAGATCCAGGAAGGGCAGCGAATAAAAGTGTAAAACTGTACCAAATGGTACAGAATATGAAAGGATGGTTCACATGGAGACGTGTATATCTCAGTTCTCGTCGTTTTGAGATTTTATGGGGCTTGAACGGGTTTACAGATTAGGAGTTATGACTATTCTAAGATTGGGTTCTGTTTAATAAAAATATTGCCGAAACAAATTTCATGTGGCTGTTTTGAGGATAAATTTGTGTTAGTTACCCAAAGTATTTTTAAATGAAATTTGGTACAGTGAAAGATCCCCGTCTTACCTTAGTTTCCGCTTGAGAAATACCTTAGTTGGAGTTATGGTTAAAAAGTTATAATCGTTACAAGTATGAATGACAGAATGTTGGGAAAGAGAATATTATTTATTCGATCTTCTGAAAAATATGAAAAGTGAATACGTGTTCACATAAATATATAAATATAAACATAATGGATCGGGTTGCACGCCGCAACAAAACGTAAAGTGAATACGTGTTCACAAATACGTAAATATAATGGATCGGGTTGCACGCCGCAACAAAACGTAAAGTGAATACGCGTTCACAAATACGTAAACATAATGGATCGGATTGCACGCCGCAACAAAACGTAAAGTGAATACGTGTTCACAAAGACGTAAATATAATGGATCGGGTTGCACGCTGTAACAAATATGAAAGATGAATACATGTCCACCTATATATAAATATGAAGAGTGAATACGCGTTCACAAATATATAAATGTAATAAACATGTGGAAATGCGGGAGAATTTCTTAACGTATAATACGAGATAAAATGAAATGTTAGTTAAACCGAGAATTTCCTGTCGCGCCCCTTTTCGGCCGCGACTTTATTCTAGCGAACTCTGCTTAAATAAATGTTAGAAAATAAATAATAAAATGCTAAATGTGCAAGAGAATGCTAAAATGTTAAAAAGTTTAGAAAAGGGGGCTAGCATATTAAAAGTGCTAAAAGGTGCTAAATGCTAGAAAGGGTTGCTAGGGAGTCGCCACCTAATTAATTTGGGTGAATTAGGACACCTAAATGTTAACTAGTTTAAAGTAAACATTAACTCCATTTTAATGGTCTGCTAAACTTTAATGAGATTCTGGGTAAGGGTTCTTTATTATCCTAAAGGGAAGGGGTCAGGCACCCTAAAGGATCCGCTAACTTGCGGTTGTCCGTTCAAACCTTAGGTTAATTATTTATGCTAAGAAAAAAAAAATGCATGTTCGAAAGATATTTGATAGGAAGTATTTTTGTTCAAAGATAAATAAGTTTAGTGCTATAAAAACACATGTAAAGTTTAAAGCATGCCTTATATTATTTATGAAAATATATGATGCAAAAATGAGTTTATTGACTAAATGTGTACCTTTGCCTGCCTAATTAATCTTGGTTATGATATACTCAATACTTAGGATGATTTTTATTATACATAATGGATTTCCTATATAATGTTAGATAAGAGTTCAAGGGAAAATCTGTTATGAATTTTAGTAAGAAATAAAGTGTTGATTTTATGATGCAAGTTAAATTGTTTAGATTATTTTGGCAGAATTTAGACATGCCTAACAATCCTAAAAGACAAATAAAGTAGAAGTGTATTTCTAAGTGTAAATTACCTTCCCACCTCATATGTTCAAAGGCTAATTGCTCGAAGTTTCCTATTAATTACAAAGTTATATTACAACAACACATAAGATACAAAAAAATGAGATAAGGAGGTTAAGAGAGTGAAGAGATTGGAGCGGATGACTCCGTCCTATTTGTTTTTCTAGGAATTGCCGAAGAGGGAACTCGATGGATGTACATAGACGCGGGTTGCCATTTGAAGTAGCTCGTGATGAGTCTCGCCAGGAGACTCTTCATTTTTGCTCCGGTGCATTTCATGTAAAAAAAACCGGTAAGGATTAGTACGTATTCAAATTTATCGGATCACACCTAGACACAATTAGTAAATGACTATAGTGATCAGGCAGCCACACAGGATTGTAATAACCATAGATAGGCCAAGTCATGACTCTTTTTAAACATGTGTCACAGTAGTAACAGGAAATGCAAGCCATAAAAAACAGTGCGCATTGGACAGTTTAAGTGAACGAAGCAAACATTTATTCTGACAAGAAAGTTGCAGGTATGCAAAAATTATAGGATGGACTAAGTATAAATCACGCCTTCTTACGCACCACATAGACAACGACAAAGCTGATTCAAGCAAGCATGTGATGCTGGTATATGTATTACTTGGCAAGTTAATAAGCATGTATGACTGGTTTCATCACTTAACAGTAGAGTAAATGCGAGGCGATTCAGCGAGATGCATTGGTGATCAAGTCTTGGCGATGGCGGCATAGTCGCGAGATCCGACCGTATGTTTAGTTATATGAATAATCAGGTCTGTATGGACAGATTCAGAGACCAGAATAGCAAACACTTCTAGTAACCAGTTTAGGCATAAATTTCATTGGGAAAGAACCTAACATTTCATTCAAGACTAACTGGATGCCAGCACATGACATTTGAGACTAAAACAGGCTAGATTACTTGAAGAACAGAAGTGCGTAGACAGGATAAAGTCAATTCAGGACGTACAAAGTGTTGTCTCAATACCAATCTATGGACAGTATGGTTAGGAGTTTTTTTTTTCCAGAGGTGTATTTCCCATGTATATAGGGTTGTCTAGGCCAAACAAAACAACTTAGAGTACTAAAGCATACAGAAGAGTTTTAGTAAGATTAGCATGCTAACATGAAAGCATTTGAATACAGCAACAGAGAAGGTATGTAAGTAATCAACTTGGACGACCACCTGGGTGTAATAATATGGGCTAAACAGTCACTCAGAGCATTGTCTTTTAAAAATAAAAGGGTGGCTCATACTATACCAAACATACATGTGATATCTCAACAACTACTAAAGGCCAAACAAGTAAGACTCAGAATATTCCATATAAAGGTATGCTCTTGGGTTCACATAAGGGAGAGTAAATTTCTGATCGGTTAAGCTTAAGGACATTTTAAGGGCAGGACATGTCTAGTTTGGTGAACCTGCTGGAAACAGAGATGGACAAGCAACAGGCAAAAGACATCATTTCCGATAGGCAGAATCGTTTAATTAAGCATATCATCATGTTCACGTTGTATGTCAAACATAATGGCAGCACCGTATTACTCCATATTATATCGTATATTAATCTAAGATTAACGCGAACAAAATTCAGTTGACACACCTTTAATACACAGACGCGCGACGACATAAACTGGTATGAAAGGGATCTGGGTTAACTAAATCGATTAACATGACGCAATACTTCAACCATTAACAGCAGGACAGTAGCACGACAATCTCAGCTAGGAACGACTAACCAGCACAGAACACAGCAAGCCATAAAACATGGAGATAAACTAGAATAGGGGGAAGTTTGAGTTTACCTTCTCCGGGCAGCGAATCGGGGCAGCGTATCAAGTCGTCGACCCACTCGGAGGGCTTGCTAATGCGATTAAAAGGGAAACAAAGCTTGGATGATTTTTCTAGTATTGTGCGGAATATAAAGAGTTTTTAGAGTTTTTGTTCTTCTTTGGCTCTTTGTTTCCTGGATTGATTTTTTTTTTTGATTGCGGATGAAGAGTGACTGATTTAGTAGCTTTAACCCTTACCCTGGAAGCCTGTCGATATCTGCTGGGTTTTTCTCTCCGATTCTTGATCGCTTCCCGCCGAATGTGTAAAAGCGATGGCCACGACCCAGCTCGCCTCTGCGTGCTCTGCTCTCCCCCCTCTAAATGCCTGTTGCATGTGCTTTATATAGCCCTGATTTTAGGTTTTGGTTTATGGAAAGTTTTTATGACGATATTGGACTGGTTTTCTTACTGGCTTTCGTGATTTTTGGACGAGATTTGTGCTTGATCCTGGGTACGATTTCGTTAAAGGTTCTTACCATAAAATGGGCGATTTTGTGTGATTTGAATAGTATTGGTAGGGGAAAGGAATCCAGATTTCTTGGCGAGAATCGTGGGATTTGGCGTGTTGATTTGGGAGGGGTGTGCGGCGACTGTTTGCTTCTCTTAGGGTTAGGTTGCGTTAGTAGAGTGAGGGAGAGGATGAAGGGAAGGGATAAAGGCTGAGGGTGTTATGGGCTGAAGAGGGTAACTGGTTTCGTTGGGCTGCGTTTTGACGAAGGGTTTTTCAGTTTTTTTGTTTGTTTGTTTGTTTTGCTTAAGGGGTATTAAGAAGATGAGGCCTTGGACGTTTGGGCCAACTGGTGGGCCGCGGGTTGGGTAGAATGTGGGCTGATGATATTGATATTGGGTATTAGTTTTAGGAGTTAATTTTAGGTGTATTACTTAATTAGTGGTAAATTATTATTTAGATTGTGATTAGATTATTTAGGTGGTTTGTTAATCTAATTTTGAGAATAAAGACGGGCGTGCTATTTAATTAGTGCTTAATAATTTATAATGTGATGCCGTTGTTAGAACTTATTAAATATGCATATTTTATTATTATTTAAGCTAAAATTGAATTATTTAAATGCTACATGTAGATAGGACTTCTTAATTCTTTTATGAATGCTATTATTAAAACGCGTGTGTTAGATTATTATTTTATGTATTTATTATTTATTATTAAGAATTATGACAGGGCTTAAAATTAATAAATATGGGCGCGAGACTCTAAGTGCGTAATTTTCTACGTAAGACGCGGTGTCATTATTAAATTGTTCATTTATGCCTGTATTAATGTATTATTGTTGTATTTTATTATTATAAAATTGTTTTAAAATTAGTGTAATTTTATAGTTAATGACTGGACGGGAGGGTCAAAATTGGGTGTCAACAGTTGTCCCTCTTTGTATGGAGATGATGGAAGAATCTTCGGACAAAGACGTTGACTCATAGCCGATTTTGTCTCGATCCTCAGGATTGAAAGGTTTGGGAAAATAGACAAGGCTGACGCAAAATTTAAAAAATTGTCCCAGTGTCGAGTTATGACGACACTGGGTTACCATGGTCAAAATACCAAGGCGGGCTAACGCGGACTCAAAATTTGTCCCAGTGTCGAATTATGACGACACTGGGCTACCATGGTCAAAACACCAAGGCGGGCTAACACAAACTCAAAATTTGTCCCAGTGTCGAGTTATGACGACACTGGGCTATGGTGTAAAAATAAAAAATAAAAGTAACTGGCTTGAACCTGGGGTGTACCGCTATCGACTTATGATGCTGGGTTTTATGGTGATGTGGAACGAGTGGACGGCGCTTGGTACTTACGCCATTTGTTGGGAAGGTTGGCCCCCCAACAAATTGCCCCGGTTCGCTGTAAGAGAAAATCCACGTTGTGCTCCATCTTTTGCAGTTCCTGTAGATTGAAGCTAAGATAGAAGCATTAGTGCATAACTGTCAAAACAAAATAATGTAAGAATGTGAATTCTGTGTTGTGGTTGTAGTCAGATTGTATATACTATATAATGAAATGATGTGATGATACGCCGTCTTGTATAGACGAGATGCAGATGTTCGTCGTTGTATAGACGAAATGCAAATGACGCCTTGTATGGGCGTTGTCGTCGTTGTATAGACGAAATGCAAACGTTCGTCGTTGTATAGACGAGATGCAAATGACGCCTCCTAGGGCATAGATAAAAAATTGTTTTATATATGGAGTTGTGTCGTAATTCATGCGTAATCAAAACTAGATGAAATAATTAAAGTGTAAATGATGTAGCCTGTGGTTTTTGCAAGATGTATTTGATGTAGACTTGTTGCAGTTTGACTTTGTGAGCGAATCTGTTGTGTTGGAATGTTGCTATTGGCGTCGTTTTCGGACTTGTCGTCGTTTTTGGACTTGTTGTGTTGATGACGTCGTTGCCTTTGGACTTGTTGTGTTGATGACGTCGTTGCCTGGACGTGTTGCTGCTGCCCCTGTAGACTAAAGCTCAAGAAAGAGTTAGTGCATAACTGCTAAGACAGAATAATAATAAAGCATAAAATGAGAAAAAATGCAATTTTGAGAACAGAGAAAATCGTCCCTGCGTAGATGTGATATGTTGATGATGGCGTCGTTTTCGGACTTGGCGTCGTTTTGGACTTGGCGTCGTTTTCGGACTTGTCGTCGTTTTCGGACGTGGCGTCATTTTCGGACGTGGAGTCGTTTTCGGACTCGGAGTCGTTTTCGGACTCGACGTCGTTTTCGGACGTGGAGTCGTTTTCGGACTCGGAGTCGTTTTCGGACTCGACGTCGTTTTGGTGGCGTCGTTTTGGGCCTTGAGTCGTTCGGACTCGAGTCGTTTTGGACTCGGCGTCGTTTGGACGGCGTCGTTTTGGACGTGGCGTCGTTTTGGACTGGTCGTTTTGGACTGAGTCGTTTGACTCGACCTCGTTTTGGGTGGCGTCGTTTTGGGCCGGCGTCGTTCGGGCCGAGTCGTTTTGACTCGGCGTCATTTTGACGGCGTCGTTTTGAGCCGGAGTCGTTTGGACGAGTCGTTTGACGTGGCGTCGTTTTGACGCCGGCGTCGTTTTGGACGCGAGTCGTTTTGGACCGGAGTCGTTTTGGGCGGAGTCGTTTTGAACGGCGTCGTTTTCGACGAGTCATTTTGGACGCGGCGTCGTTTTGAACGGCGTCGTTTTGGACGTGGAATCGTTTTGGTGGCGTCGTTTTGACGCGAGTCGTTTCGGACTCGAGTCGTTTTGACGTGGCGTCGTTTTGGACGTGGCGTCGTTTTGACGTGTTCTTGATGCTCGCAGATAATAAATGCTCCTGCAAGCTAAGCTTGAGAAAAATGTGTATAACTGGTAAAACAAAATGATAAATATATGAGAAATGCAATTATGTGAATAAGGATGTCTTCCCTGTATGATATGTGGGGTGTTGTGAATGCTGAGATGTTGTCCTTGGGCGGACATGCTAGATGCTGCCACTGACGAATTGCCATGATGCCTTTGTTGTGATGCATTTGTGAACCATATGGATTGATATGATGTCTTTGTTGTGCGTTTGTGCACTGCATGAGTTGCAATTTGACTCTAGGCCCGAGCTGATGTGCTATAATTTGTTGTGGGATTTGAACTCTGATTGTTGATGTCTGTCTGTTTCTGCTGCTTCTGAAGAATTTTGTCATATTTTCTGCTTCTACTAGTATGAAGAACTTTGTTGTACCTTCTGCTAATATGAAGGACCTGCGCTCAAAGAAAAATTTGTGAGTTTGAGGGGGGGCGGTTGATTCGCGTTGATTTTGTAGTTTTGACTCTTGATGTCGGACGTCTGCCTTGTTTGGGACTCATAACCACATGCAGTTTCTACCTTGTCGATTTTGAATATCTGAAAGGGTGTTTTGGCCTAAAGTGGGTCTTAATGGGGTTGCTTGTATATTACGTGTATTTTTGTTATTTTCAAAACGAAGGGAAAGTTTCCTAATGGTGTGACCGAAGACAATTTAGGCCGCCTACGTATCCCCATGAGAGAATCAGATCATGACGTAGTTCATTACAAGCAAGAGAAAAAAAATGGGGATTTTCTAAAAGGTGGGACCGAAGCCGATATGGCCGCCTACGTATCCGTCAAGGGAATCAGGTCAAACGTAGTTCCAAATTATTACATATGAAGGGCAAAATATATTAAACTAACTATTTTAGGACTCGGCGGGCCAAAGCAGGGGCATGAGTCCACTTCTTCTTGCTTTGTGTCTTAGAGGGCGGGATCTTCAGCGGGATCATACCGGATCACATTGTATTTATGTTTCCTTTTCAGCAACGAGAAGACTTTAGAGCCCTTCCGCGATTTCGTATCTTCTTTTGATTTCTGCGAAGTCGTGTTTTGATGAATGGCCAGGTCGGTATGCGAGCTCTAGCGAGCATTTCTCTTCCTTTGGAGATTGATTGATGATTCAACAACAGTCTCTTCTAAACTGTTTTGTTCAACAATCATGTTCACATAGGCATCATCAGGGTCTGGTAAGTGGTTGTTGTTTATATTGGGGGGAACTTCTTTAAGTTGGATGACTCCATCTTTGATCAATTCCTCGATTTTGTCTTTGAGGGTATAACAATTTTCGGTGTCGTGTCCCTCTGCACTGGAGTGGTATGCACAATGTTTAGTTTTATCGTGTCCTCGGGAGGTAGGCCTGGGGGTATTTCTGGGAATTGGGTGGAGTATTCCTGCGGCTTTCAGCTTCTCATACACTTGGGCTATGGGTTCGCCTAAAGGTGTATAGGTTTTTGTTGGTTTTCTTTCGGCATCTATGCGGGGTTTGGGTCCGTTTGGTGTGCGGGTTCGTGATTGTGGTGAGTATTTTGGATATGCTGGTTGGGTATGGTAAACAGGATATGGGGGGGCGTAGTGCTGATAATGTGGATTTTGAGTGTTTTGGTTATAGTAAGGAGGCGGTGGATTGTGATACACTGGATGTTGTTCTGGCCTATGCTCCTGAATGACCATGATAGAGGGTGATGCATCTCTTCTCCTCTGTGAGGTACCTCCTATGGAATCTGACTGCATTGCCCTGCTAGTTGCTTGTAGGGCTGTCAAGTTTGTAATTCTGCCTGTCTTAATGCCTTCTTCCACGAAGTCGCCCATTCTTACGACTTCTGCAAAACTTCGCCCAATTACACTGATCATCCTTTCATAATATGTCACGTCCTTTAACGATCGCGAACAAAGTGGTCATTCGCTCTGCCGTTGGAGGTGGACCTTCGGCTTACCGCCACCTTAGGGCGTATTCCCTGAAAGTTTCTGTGGATTTCTTTTCAAGCTTCATAAGATAAAATCTGTCTAGGACAGTGTCAGTGTTGAATCTAAATCTATCCATGAAATCTTGTGCCATGGCATTCCAGCTGTCCCATTTTCGAGGGTCTTGGCATGTGTACCAGTCCAGCGCCTCGCCGGTTAGACTCCTGATGAATAACTTCATGATGATTGCCTGATTTTTACCAACTCCAATCAATTTATCGCAATATGACCTTAGATGAGCTCGAGGATTCCCCTTTCCATCAAACATGTCAAATTTGGGCACCTTGTACCCACTGTAATTCAACGTCGAGTCGTGCATAAGTTTTCATATTCTAAACCTTCCTCCCTTTGTTCGTTTGAATGCTTTTGAATGCCTCTTTCAAGCTCTGATTTCTTTTGCCATATTTTCATCATTTCTGCTCGAGTCTGCCGCTCACTTCCACTGTCTTGATTTGTCTCTTGAGAGGATGCATGCATAATAAATGGTTGGCTTTCGGTTGGATATGCTAATCCCTCATATTGTTTGTGTGTCATCTGCTCGTATTGGGTGGCTTGGCAATTTGGGTTGAGTGGGGAGATATAAGTAGGTGGAGGTTGAGATGTGTATGTAGTAAACAGATCATTTTGGAAGTCGGTTTGCAAATTGACCGGGCGAGTGACATTTTGGTGTGAGCTGGTATGTTGCGGCCTCTGCGGGGAGCTTTGGGGAAGTGGAGGCTCAAGGGCTTGTGACACGGAGGCATTTGTCCCTAGTTCTGGGAGTGGTGCATTCAAGCTAATAGACATGTTTGTGATATCTCGGAGCCTTTCTATTTCGGCTTGCATAATTTCCATTTGCTGCAATAGTTTGGCGAGGTGTTGATCATTGGTGTTTCTCCTTTCTAACGCCTCTGCATCCTCTGCGAGGCAGGATGAGTCCTAAGTTGTTTCGTTCCGGTGCCTCTGGATTAGTCATTTATTGGATGATTGTGCTTCTACCAGTCAACGTGAATCAACCTTTTGGGGATAAGCTAGACAAAATAACCCTTTAACAAATGAAGCAAACCAAGTTAGTATAATATGCAAAAAGTTGCAGGCAATCTATAATAATAAGCAAATTGCAAATCACGTGCGTGTTCTAACATGTTTGGGATCTCTTTATGCCAGAGGTAGGCCTAAACGTCAAATATGCGAGGTAATGATGGATTTGTCCAAGTCGTCCAACTGTAATGCTTTTGTTGGAAATGGCGACCAAATGACGGTGCATTTTTTCCAATTTCAGCATGACATGATTAGGTTTGGATTTGTCAATCATTGTCACGCTACACATAATATGCTGGTTGGTCGTTGGGTTGAGAAACCCGTCGACAAGTTTGGTGTCTTCCTAATTGTGGTGTCGATGCGAGGACCGACCACCTAAGGTAAATGCATGCATGCCTAAAATAAAGGGTGGTATAGCTCTATCTTAAGTCTCTAAGATTTGACTTTTCTAGGCCTTGAGTTCAGGCGGACAACTCGAGTGAGAAGGCTACGCGGCCACCGGTTAGACCGGACACTCCACGTATGTTACCAACTCTCCTAAATTTGGGTTTTGAAGAAAGAATTTTGCTGATGCACCCAGCGCACCTCGCATGTAGTGTGTGATTGTGTGAATTTTCCAGAGTGGAAGAAATATGAGCGGAATGCCAGTTTAAGGAAAGCAGTAAAGCAGGTAGCAATTAAAATAAATAAAACAAAATATAGCACAACCAATTAAATGCAAAATAATGCCAAATAATAACCCTAGGTTTGTTGTGGTTAAGAACCTAAAATCCCCAGCGGAGTCGCCATTTCTGTCGCGCCCCTTTTCGGCCGCGACTTTATTCTAGCGAACCCTGCTTAAATAAATGTTAGAAAATAAATAATAAAATGCTAAATGTGCAAGAGAATGCTAAAATGTTAAAACGTTTAGAAAAGGGGGCTAGCATATTAAAAGTGCTAAAAGGTGCTAAATGCTAGAAAGGGTTGCTAGGGAGTCGCCACCTAATTAATTTGGGTGAATTAGGACACCTAAATGTTAACTAGTTTAAAGTAAACATTAACTCCATTTTAATGGTCTGCTAAACTTTAATGAGATTCTGGGTAAGGGTTCTTTATTATCCTAAAGGGAAGGGGTCAGGCACCCTAAAGGATCCGCTAACTTGCGGTTCTCCGTTCAAACCTTAGGTTAATTATTTATGCTAAGAAAAAAAAAATGCATGTTCGAAAGATATTTGATAGGAAGTATTTTTGTTCAAAGATAAATAAGTTTAGTGCTATAAAAACACATGTAAAGTTTAAAGCATGCCTTATATTATTTATGAAAATATATGATGCAAAAATGAGTTTATTGACTAAATGTGTACCTTTGCCTGCCTAATTAATCTTGGTTATGATATACTCAATACTTAGGATGATTTTTATTATACATAATAGATTTCCTATATAATGTTAGATAAGAGTTCAAGGGAAAATCTGTTATGAATTTTAGTAAGAACTAAAGTGTTGATTTTATGATGCAAGTTAAATTGTTTAGATTATTTTGGCAGAATTTAGACATGCCTAACAATCCTAAAAGACAAATAAAGTAGAAGTGTATTTCTAAGTGTAAATTACCTTCCCACCTCATATGTTCAAAGGCTAATTGCTCGAAGTTTCCTATTAATTACAAAGTTATATTACAACAACACATAAGATACAAAAAAATGAGATAAGGAGG
Source organism: Przewalskia tangutica (assembly GCA_029844215.1). NCBI lineage: Eukaryota > Viridiplantae > Streptophyta > Magnoliopsida > Solanales > Solanaceae > Przewalskia > Przewalskia tangutica. The sequence goes on from CM056719.1 coordinate 20,249,296, forward strand.
TTAAGAGAGTGAAGAGATTGGAGCGGATGACTCCGTCCTATTTGTTTTTTTAGGAATTGCCGAAGATGGAACTCGATAGATGTACATAGACGCGGGTTGCCATTTGAAGTAGCTCGTGATGAGTCTCGCCAGGAGACTCTTCATTTTTGCTCCGGTGCATTTCATGTAATAAAAAACGGTAAGGATTAGTACGTATTCAAATTTATCGGATCACACCTAGACACAATTAGTAAATGACTATAGTGATCGGTGACCACGGGATTGTAATAACCATAGATAGGCCAAGTCGCGACTCCTTTTAAACATGTGTCCACGGTAGTAACAGGAAATGCAAGCCATCAAAACGATGCGCATTGGACAGTTTAAGTGAACGAAGCAAACATTTATTCTGACAAGAAAGTTGCAGGTATGCAAAAATTATAGGATGGACTAAGTATAAATCACGCCTTCTTACGCACCACATAGACAACGACAAAGCTGATTCAAGCAAGCATGTGATGCTGGTATATGTATTACTTGGCAAGTTAATAAGCATGTATGACTGGTTTCATCACTTAACGATGGAAGTAAATGCGAGGCGATTCAGATGCATTAGGCGATGGGAGTCTTGGCGATGGCAGCATAGTCAGACTGAGATCCGACCGTATGCTTAGTTATATGAATAATCAGGTTTGTATGGACAGATTCAGAGACCAGAATAGCAAACACTTCTAGTAACCAGTTTAGGCATAAATTTCATTGGGAAATAACCTAACATTTCATTCAAGACTAACTGGATGCCAGCACATGACATTTGAGACTAAAACAGGCTAGATTACTTGAAGAACAGAAGTGCGTAGACAGGATAAAGTCAATTCAGGACGTACAAAGTGTTGTCTCAATACCAATCTATGGACAGTATGGTTAGGAGTTTTTTATTTTTTTTATTTCAGAGGTGTATTTCCCATGTATATAGGGTTGTCTAGGCCAAACAAAAACAACTTAGAGTACTAAAGCATACAGAAGAGTTTTAGTAAGATTAGCATGCTAACATGAAAGCATTTGAATACAGCAACAGAGAAGGTATGTAAGTAATCAACTTGGACGACCACCTGGGTGTAATAATATGGGCTAAACAGTCACTCAGAGCATTGTCTTTTAAAAATAAAAGGGTGGCTCATACTATACCAAACATACATGTGATATCTCAACAACTACTAAAGGCCAAACAAGTAAGACTCAGAATATTCCATATAAAGGTATGCTCTTGGGTTCACATAAGGGAGAGTAAATTTCTGATCGGTTAAGCTTAAGGACATTTTAAGGGCAGGACATGTCTAGTTTGGTGAACTCATTGAAAACAGAGATGGACAAGCAACAGGCAAAATACATCATTTCCGATAGGCAGAATCGTTTAATTAAGCATATCATCATGTTCACGTTGTATGTCAAACATAATGGCAGCACCGTATTACTCCATATTATATCGTATATTAATCTAAGATTAACGCGAACAAAATTCAGTTGACACACCTTTAATACACAGACGCGCGACGACATAAACTGGTATGAAAGGGATCTGGGTTAACTAAATCGATTAACATGACACAATACTTCAACCATTAACAGTAGGACAGTAGCACGACAATCTCAGCTAGGAACGACTAACCAGCACAGAACACAGCAAGCCATAAAACATGGAGATAAACTAGAATAGGGGGAAGTTTGAGTTTACCTTCTCCGGGCAGCGAATCGGGGCAGCGTATCAAGTCGTCGACCCACTCGGAGGGCTTGCTAATGCGATTAAAAGGGAAACAAAGCTTGGATGATTTTTCTAGTATTGTGCGGAATATAAAGAGTTTTTAGAGTTTTTGTTCTTGCTGCTTGACTGCTGTTTTCCTGGATTGATTTTTTTTTTGATTGCGGATGAAGAGTGACGGATTTAGGAGCTTTCTCCCTTCCCCTGGATGCCTGTCGATATCTGCTGGGTTTTTCTCTCCGATTGCTGCCGACTGCTTCCCCCTCGAATGTGTAAAAACGATGGCCCCCTGACCCCGCTCTGCCCTACTGTGCTCTGCTCTCCCCCCTCTAAATGCCTGTTGCATGTGCTTTATATAGCCCTGATTTTAGGTTTTGGTTTATGGAAAGTTTTTATGACGATATTGGACTGGTTTTCTTACTGGCTTTCGTGATTTTTGGACGAGATTTGTGCTTGATCCTGGGTACGATTTCGTTAAAGGTTCTTACCATAAAATGGGCGATTTTGTGTGATTCGAATAGTATTGGTAGGGGAAAGGAATCCAGATTTCTTGGCGAGAATCGTGGGATTTGGCGTGTTGATTTGGGAGGGGTGTGCGGCGACTGTTTGCTTCTCTTAGGGTTAGGTTGCGTTAGTAGAGTGAGGGAGAGGATGAGGGGAAGGGATAAAGGCTGAGGGTGTTATGGGCTGAAGAGGGTAACTGGTTTCGTTGGGCTGCGTTTTGACGAAGGGTTTTTCAGTTTTTTTGTTTGTTTGTTTGTTTTGCTTAAGGGGTATTAAGAAGATGAGGCCTTGGACGTTTGGGCCAAGCGTGGTGGCCGGGTTGGGTAGAATGTGGGCTGGTGATATTGATATTGGGTATTAGTTTTAGGAGTTAATTTTAGGTGTATTACTTAATTAGTGGTAAATTATTATTTAGATTGTGATTAAATTATTTAGGTGGTTTGTTAATCTAATTTTGAGAATAAAGACGGGCGTGCTATTTAATTAGTGCTTAATAATTTATAATGCGATGCCGTTGTTAGAACTTATTAAATATGCATATTTTATTATTATTTAAGCTAAAATTGAATTATTTAAATGCTACATGTAGATAGGACTTCTTAATTCTTTTATGAATGCTATTATTAAAACGCGTGTGTTAGATTATTATTTTATGTATTTATTATTTATTATTAAGAATTATGACAGGGCTTAAAATTAATAAATATGGGCGCGAGACTCTAAGTGCGCAATTTTCTACGTAAGACGCGGTGTCATTATTAAATTGCTCATTTATGCCTGTATTAATGTATTATTGTTGTATTTTATTATTATAAAATTGTTTTAAAATTAGTGTAATTTTATAGTTAATGACTGGACGGGAGGGTCAAAATTGGGTGTCAACATTTCCTATGAGGAGTTGTTGCATATTTAAAAATGTTGTAACCTGATATGTTTTTGCAATATGCTTATTACGTTATAATGTGATTGCACTTAGAATATTGTGGTGTTACTTTGAATTGCAGGGTAAGGTTCTCACTCAGCCCCAGATGGTAGGGCTGACTCTTTATTTAACATGTTTCAGGAAAGCGTGATAGAGGAAAGACTCCACGCCAAGACTAGCGATCGTCCCGCAGCCTCTTGTCATACCAAGTCCATTGCTTCGGGCTTGGTATTCGTCAGGTTCAGGATGTCAGTTCCAGTGTCTCGGGAAATGCCCGTGTGGAATGGTCTCCCTTCCAACTTAGAATAATATTTGTCAGTATGTCTATGTAGAAACAATATTTGCACGAGCATGGGCTCGCGTTATGTTTTTTTATAAAGTTATAAACAGATTTCTTTATTGTTATTTTTATCAATCGCTCCGTATTTGAATATAAGTTCAAATTTCTAAATAAAGAGAATTAAATGGTGCTCCTGGTGGGAAATAATTGTTCAGGTGCCATCACGCCCTAAGTAAAGACTTAGGAAAAGTCGGGGCGTGACAAGTTGGTATCAGAGCTAAACCAGGTTAAGAGATTCTAGGAAGTTTCTTCGAGTCGGGTGTTTGAACGGTTACTTATTGCGACGGTGTGTGCGCCACCTTAGTAATAAGTGAACGAAATAACATCCTAAAGTTTCCCTTCTTTCATACTCCTCTCGTGCCTATCTTGAGTCTTTTTCAAGACTTGATTCTTGTACTACATCTTTCACGCGGGTTAGGAAGAAGATTGTACAACGTTATACTGACCAATAATTGTTGTGTAGATGGTGATTATAAGACGAGTTCCAACAAAGAGGGAAGTACTCGAGGAACATGCAAAGGAAATGAAAGCTCAGAAGGAATTCATGCGTCGTAAGATGAACTCGGGAGATGATTTTAACGAGTATATGTGCGACACAATCGTACTTTGTGCGTATTTGTTTAGGAGTAGACAGAAGAGGCGTTCATGCGACCCAACCTTCTTCAACTTTCCGATTGGAGTCATATTATAGATAATATTCAACTCTGTCCCGGAAAAATTCCGATCCTCATTCAGAGGGGCAAAGATGCTAAGAGGAGATGTTACAGAAGGTTCCTGGATCAAATTTCTATTTCAGGTAATAGTAGTAGGGGAAAGAATGAGCGAAATAGAAAGGGAAGTGTTATACCCCGTAGTTCCAGGGTATGTATGCGAGGACGTACGTACGAGAATACGACAGAAAGATTGGAAAGGAAGAAAGAGGTGATTTTTCCACGGAAAAGTTTCCGGTTTTTGTGAAGGAAAAAGGTTCGTTAATGGGAATTGGATTCCCAGATTTGGTATTCGGACTTCCTGGAATATTAGAGAATTATGGAATTTTATTTTCAGAAATGGTCACGTGGGGCCCACGGGAGAAATTTACGGTTTTGTGGGGCCCACTTTGTTTTCGAGATTTTGGCCATTGTGGATATTTTCGGAAGATGTTTTATTTTGGGCCAATAGGAGGGTGACACGTGTCACCCCCGCCTAGGTGGCTCGTAGAATGGCATTTGTGCACAACACCTTTGGTTAGAGTCGTTTTTAATGAAACGTTTTACATAACTTGCGAGGAAAATTCCGCTATGTCTTTTCTTATTTTTGCGGATTTTTCCGAGAGACGGAACATTTTGGACCAACGAGAGGGCGGCACTGCACCTCTCATTGGTGGGCAAGGTGGGCGGCACTTGGGCGACTTTGGGGTGTCAGTGGTAGATATTTTTGTGTAGATATTTGTGAGGTTTTAAGGAGTAGGGTCTAGGGGCACTTGGGTGAATCTTGGCCTTACACTTGCTATACACTTGGCTAGATCTTGGCCATTGGTTGGCCTTGGCTTGTCTTATAAATACCCTCTCCTTTGATGAACTTCTTCATCCTAAATATTTCCTAAGTGTTAGAATCCTCCTCCCTTCCTTATGGTTCTCGTCCCTCCCTTGTGGCCAGAGCACCCCCTCTGGGGTGCTAGCCAGAGTGTACACACTGCCTAGTTGCTTTCGTATAATACCCTTTGTGGTGTAGAAATACTCTCAAAAGTATTGTTATAATGCCCAAATTACCTTAGCCGTATACCTTGTAGTATTCTAAGGTTATACCTATCTGGCAGAAATACTATTATACTTTCCGTCGACCACAAAAGAAACCTCAGGGAAAATCTCCATAGTTAGTTGGAGTGTTTTGTAGAACTTGGTTCGAACTTCGAAGGGTGGTTTGGAGCGGGTTGGAGCGCACGGAGTTGGAGCTAAACCTTGCTCAGGAGCGACATTAGACTCGGATAATTATGGGCTTATCGAGGTAATTATCTTGTCCCTATTGTAATTGGATATTACATGTTGTAGGAATATATAGTTGAAGTATACTATGTATATAATCAACATAGCTTGTGGCAATGTCTTTGGACTTAAGCTCAAGAATCAATCGAATCAATCATGTTTTTACATGGGTGTATTCTGATGAAGCTTGTGTAGCTTTTACGTGGAGTAGAATTGTACCCGTTCGGGTTAGATGTGTAACCCCACGTTGGCTTGGTGGCGGCCTCGATAAAGGAGAGATTTACGCTGTTGGGGAGAGTCTTCGAATTTTCGGTAGAATGTTCTGCGATGAGGTCTAAATGTTAATAAAGCGCCTTGTGGCCTTATAGGTTGAAGTACTACGTGTGGCGCGATCTACTTGGCTTAGGAGTAGCCGACGGTTGGAAGTACTTAGGCGTTTTGCTATTAGTCGATACTCGTCGCGAGGTATGTGAACCTCTCACTATCTCTTCTAGCATGATATGTGTGAACTATGTAATGCAGTGAGCGTACGTGTGTTAAATGTATTTGATTGGTTTGAAACATAAAGTGTTATAACGGCTTTGTGGGAAGTTGGTTATACGACTTTATGTAGGTCAAAATACTTTGTGGTTTTAAAAGGTAAATGATTTGTTTATAACTGGCTTGATGTGTGATAATAAAGAACTTGAAGTATTTCAAAAGATTTCTAAATCGTTTTGAAAGAAGAGTGATACTTGGTTTCTTTGAAAACTTAAGAGTTATACTAGCTTTATGGGAAGTTAGGTATAACGGCTTAAGAATGTTTCTTGATTTTGGAAATCGGGATGTGTATCGACAAACCAACTGCAAGCGTTAATAAAGGAAATGTTTTGAATAATTAAGTATTATTAAAACCAAGAGAAACTTCCATCTGCATGAAGCTAAGATGAGACAAAATGATATTTCCTAGATCATGGTCTTTGTAATAAGATTGTTATAAACAAGAATATCCTACTCACATAAGACTTATGTTTCTCAGTTGTTTAAAAGAGAATTATATTCTTAAATGAATAAGGCTATGAACCACGAAACCTTTCTAAAATAAGAAACGTGAACATTTGAAATTAGGCAAACTTGGACGTTTGGAAAATAATGTTGTTACTTGATTTTACAAAGGTAAGAGTTTTAGTTTTCTTAAAAGGACAATCACTCTATTTTATACTACGTATTGTGTGACTTATGTGAAAGAAACAGATCTTTTAAAGATTTAATGTGTGAAGTACTTTGGGGTTAGATACGAACTTGTTAGTAGAAAGCACCTCGTGTGAATAACTTGATTGTATTGGTTTGTGATAGCCTTGTAATACTTTCTTGTTGATTAGAGAAGTAAACATGTTATGATGATACTTGTGTTAGTATATTGTTATGTTAGTGTAAAGGGGATTTACCCTCGACTGCGCTTAAACTTGTTTGACTATCACCAACCGTTATGTTGGTATTGTACCACTCACCTTGACTTGTGTCCGAGGTTAAGCGCCTCCGTCGCGGGTAGACTCGGTGATGCAGGACCATGATTCGAGGATACCTCGTGCGGGTCGGGATCCATGCGGAACTACGGAGTTCGGGTTAGTTTACGGCCGCTTGTGGTCACGCGGTCTTTGTGGCTACGCGGTCGCGAGTCGGGGCGATGCGGGAGTAGCTACCCTCGATGCGGGGTTATACCTCATGCGGGCCTATGAGGTTGGCCTATGCGAGTCTGCGGAGAGTTCGTGGCTAGACGCGCACATTTGATACTGCGAGCGTGACCGGCTTTTATCATGTGATGCAGACAGATATCATGACACATTTATGACCTTGTTAGTGCTGTGGGTGTTAGTAGTCGGCTATGCCTTCGTGCTTACCTGCATCGCTTTATTAGGACACAGTGGGACTCGTGTTCATGTGTATTCCTTGGTGTTTGTGTATCATGAAGCTGGCGGTGAGAAGGTATTCCACGCACGATTGATGTTGTGGCGTGAGACCCATTGGTAAAATTGAGTGATGACTTGAGGCGTGAGTCACGACTTGACATGATCGCTTATTTATAGTGAATCGTAGTTTGGTTATCATACATGTCTCTGCTTTGTATAGACTACTATGATTTCATTTCTGATGTTATTTTCGATTTCACATACTTGGTACTGTTATCGACCTCGCCGGGCCGCGTTCATCTGCAGTAAAGGTACACGATCATCGATCCTCGCCTTAGGGTCACGATTCGGCGTGTGGGAAAGCTCCGTTTCTCGGAGGCTTATCGATGGTATAGTCCCATTTGTTGTAGGTGTTTACATTCGTGGTATGGCGGGGCCACATCCGCCATTGTTGTCGTATCATTTCTTAGAAGTGCAGAAATCTTGTTGTGGCGGGGTTTGTAAAAGGATTAAAGCTGTTCATGTTGGAAAAAGTTGTTATTTATATATATGCGAAAGGCAAGTTTTTCTCAGTTATTGTTTTATGTTCCGATTACTCGATGTTGTATCACTAGGATGCGGTAAGGCACGATCCACGGGCGGAATCGGTCGTGAGAGCGAGCGAAGAAGGTTCACGGAAGTTGAATGTCAATCGCCAGAATTATGCGGTTAAGCCCTTTAGAACGTGTTGTAGTAGGTGCATGTTCGAGTAAGAGAGCTATAGGGAATGACATAGAATGACATGCTCTGATGTATTGTAATGTCATGAAATATTTTCAAATATGAGGAATGAAACATTATTAATGCAAGTTATGAGTTGTCATTATTGTTTAGTTAATCTGCGTTTTCTTGTGGTGTTGCATGCTTATGAACTATAAGAAAATTTTAAGAGCTAGAGTAGACATTCCGTCTTCTAAAATATGAGTGTGTTTGTCTTCACAGAAAATGGTGAATTCACAAATCCCGAGGGCTCAAGAGGGGGTTCATCACGAAGCTCATGTACCTCCAGTTGACGTAGTGATGTCTGATGGGAGCGGAGAAAATGTCGGAGAAAATGTTGAAGAGAACGAGAGTCAAATGGCCCAAGAAACGGTGAGACAGAAACTAGATAGACTCATAGAGTTAATGACAGCTGCAGTTCCACGCATGGTTCCGCCCGCACCTAGTGTCTCTGTCATAGCCCCGAACCAGAACCGACGCCCGAGACCGGTGCGGCGCACCACGGACCGAGAGTGTAGAAGCTCAAGCAGTACCTGATAGGCTATGGGCAAATTTTATGAGGAGAAGAGAACCACTTCACTCAAGGAAGGACCCCAAGGCCGACCCGATAGTATTCCACGATGAAGTTGAAGACTTAATGTTCACATTGGGATGCGTGGAGACGCAGGGCATCAACTTGGTAGGCGCATGACTAGTGGATGATGCAGGGGTGTGGTGGAGGAGTTTTAGGAAAAATCGTCCCCCGATGTCACCACCAATGACTTGGGGAGGGTTCAGAGCGGCATTCATTGAGAAATTTATGCCTAATACGCGCGAGATGCGGTCGACAGAGTTTGAACAATTGAAGCAAGGTGACGCGATGTACAAGAATATGATACACAGTTCGTGAGGTTATCGGCATACAACACACATGTCGTCCCTACAGAAATGGATAGAGTCAAGCGATTTGTAGAGGGTTTAAACCCAAACATAGCAGAGAAGGTGGTGGTGTTAGCCAACGATCGAACTTATCTTCAGATTGTCGATATGGCTTTGAGGGTAGAAGGTTTCGCTAAAGCAAAAAGAGAATATTCGCAGAAGAGATTTCGGACGTCAGGATCATTTAACCAGAGTCAAAATCAGAAGCAGGAGTTTAGTAAAGGATCTTCAGGACCGAACCAATCTGTGGGTCAGTCCTATTTCAAGCCTAAGAGGCACAGTTGGTCTAATTACCAAGGTAGCAAGGACAAGGCCACCAACCCTAACACAGAAGGTGACAAACCAATTTGTAAGATTTGTCAAAGGAAACACAATGGAGAATGTCGGCTCTTAACGAAGACATGTTATAACTGTGGAGAGTCAGGCCACTATGCCAGAGATTGCAAGAAGAGGACCCAAACTCAATCTATTCAGGGGAGGTCAGAAGCAACCACAACGCCTCAAGGGAAATCGAAACCAACCCGCCAGAGTCGTGAGGTCAACAAACCAACAATTTAATCGGCCACGCTTTGCCCCAGAGGAATGAGGCAGAAGCATCTAATGCAGTGGTCACAGGTATTTTGCTAGTCTCGAGTATTCCTGCATTTGTATTATACGATCCCGGCTCTACATTTTCATATGTGTCAATGGGCTTTGCTAAGAATTTATACGTAGAACCTTCCTATTTAAGTGAACCTTTTGAGGTTATGACACCAGTAGGGGCCTCAATTTGGGCCTCTCGGGTGGTAAATAATTTCCCATTAGAAGTGAATGGCAGAGGAACAATGGTGAACCTAGTACTACTTGATATGGTGGACTTCGACATCATTTTGGGTATGGATTGGTTGTCGGCATGTTATGCCATGTTAGATTGTCGGCGAAAGATAGTGAGATTAACTTTTCCCGGAGAATCAGAAGTTGTTATAAGGGGTAGGGTTGGAATATCCTCAGGTCAGTTTATTTCCTACCTTGGGGCTCAAAAGTTATTGAGAAGTCACAGAGTGGAGTATGTATATCTGGCTAATATAGTGGATACCCAAAAAGAATCCCCAGCAGTGAATGATGTTCCTATTGTTCGAAATTTTCCGGAGGTTTTTCCTGAAGATCTTCCAGGCCTTCCTCCGGATAGAGAAGTGGAGTTTGCTATAGATTTAATTCCGGGTACAAGACCCATTTATATTCCTCCATATTGAATGGCCCCAGCTGAATTGAGGGAGTAAAAGAACAATTGAAGGATCTTCTGGATAAAGGTTTTATAAGGTCTAGTGTTTCCCCTTGGGGTGCACCAGTCCTTATTGTGAAAAAGAAAGACGGATCGCTTCGAATGTGCATCGATTATCGGCAGCTCAATAAGGTCACGATCAAGAACCGATACCCATTACCAAGAATCGATGATCTTTTTGACCAACTTCAGGGAGCTAGCTATTTTTCCAAGATTGATCTCCATTCGGGATATCATCAGCTGAAAATAAATCCGGATGATATATCCAAAACAGCCTTTAGAACCCGATACGGTCATTATGAGTTCTTGGTCATGTCTTTTGGGTTAACCAATGCCCCAACGACTTTTATTGATTTAATGAACAGAATTTTCAAACCATTCCTAGATTTGTTCGTGATTGTGTTCATAGATGATATCCTAATCTACAGTAAGAGTGTTGAAGAACATGAAGAGCATCTGAGGGTAGTGCTTCAAGTCTTGAAACAGGAGAAACTATATGCTAAATTTTCAAAGTGTGAATTTTGGTTGGAAAAGGTAGCCTTTTTGGGTCATGTTGTGTCAAGGGATGGAATTATGGTAGACCCCCAGAAGATAGAAACAGTGAAGAACTGGCCAAAACCGACCACTCCGACAGAGGTTAGAAGTTTCTTGGGTTTGGCTGGGTATTATAGAAGATTCGTAAAAGGTTTTTCTAGTCTTGTTGCTCCCTTGACCCGGTTGACTCAAAAAGCGGTTAAGTACCAGTGGTCAGAAGCATGTGAAGCAAGTTTTCAGAAACTAAAGGAATTGTTGACTACTGCACCAGTCCTAACCTTACCATCGGGACAAGAAGGGTTCACAGTCTATTGCGATGCCTCTAGAGTTGGGTTAGGATGTGTCTTGATGCAGTTTGGAAAGGTTATTGCGTATGCATCTAGACAGTTGAAGATACATGAGAAGAATTACCCAACTCATGACTTGGAATTAGTTGCGGTGGTGTTTGCCTTACGAATATGGAGACATTATTTGTATGGTGTGCATGTGGACATATTTACAGATCATAAGAGTTTGCAATACATAACCACGCAGAAGGATTTAAATCTCAGCAAAGAAGATGGTTAGAGTTGCTTAAGGATTATGACCTTAGTATTCTTTACCACCACGAAAGCTAATGTGGTGGTGGACTCGATGGGAGATCAATGGGCATCTTCGCCCATTTGGCAATACAAAGAGGGTATTGTTCGTGAGGTACAAAGATCGGGAAACACAGGGTTATCTTAACCGAGATCGGTGAAGGTAGGGTGGTGGTACATGATACCTAGCAATCGCCTTAGCTTAAATAAAAGAAAGTCGGTTTGAGGATACTGAGTTTGTTGGATTTCGAGAGGATCCAACAGGAAAAACCTTCACGATTTACATTGGGAGATAATGACGGAACCTTCCGGTATAAGGGTAGGTTATGTGTTCCTAAGGTAAAGGATCTAAGGAGGAAGATCTTAGATGAGGTCCCAACACAAGATATTCCATTCATCCGTGGTCAACAAAAATGTATCAGACCACAAGGCAAATTACGGTGGGACGGGATGAAGAAAGACGTTATGGAATTTGTCGGAGGTGTCTTATATGTCGCCAGTGAAAGATGAACATCAAAACTCGCGGATTACTTCAGACATTCGAGTCCCATGTGGAAATGGGAGGCGATTCATATGGATTTTGTAACGGTCTCACAAAACTCGAGAAGGGTATGATTCTATTTGGGTGATTGTTGATCGCTTACAAAGTCATCCCATTTCTTCCGGCCAAGATTACGACGCGCACCACAAGATGCGCACAGATTTATTTGAAGGAGATTGTGCGGTTACACGGATTCCTTTACAAATTATTTCAGATAGGGTTCCCGATTCACCTCACACTTTTGGCAAAGTTTCAGCAGGTCTAGGGACAAAAGTTAAGTTAAGCACCTTTCCACCCACAAACAGACGGGCGGTGAACGAACAATTCAAACACGAGGACATGTTGCGATCTTGTGTGTTAGATTTTAAGGAAGCTGGTTGGACCATCTATGTCTAATTGAGTTCGCCTACAACAATAGTTTTCACTCTAGCATACAAATGGCCGCTTGAAACATTATATGGACGAAATGTAGGTCTCCACTGATGGTTCGAGGTGGGTGACGCAATCGCTCGGACCAAGTTATTCAGAAACAAATGATAAGGTGCAGATGATTGGGAGCGGATCAAAACAGCTCATAGTCATAAGTCCTATGCGGATCATCGGAAAAGAGATCTTGAATTCCAAGAGGGGAGAAAGTATTTTTAAAAGTGTCCCCAATGGCGGAGTGGTGCGTTTTGGTAAGAAAGGGAAATTGAGCCCAAGGTTTATCAGCCATGAGATCTTGCGAAGAGTGGGAATGTGGCTTACGAATTAGCGCCCACAAGAGTGGAAGCAAAGGCATTCAGTATTTCATGTGTCAATGTTACGAAAATACTTGCACGATCCAAGTCACGCCATCCTTCCCAGAGATAATTCTTAATGAGGAGCTTCAATATGAAGAAGTTCCGGTGGAAATACTTGATAGGAAGGTTAAGCGCCTTAGGAATAAAGATATTTCTTCCGTGAAGGTCCTATGGAGGAACCACTCCACCGAGGAAGCCACCTGGGAAGCCGAGGACGCGATAAAAGTCAAATATCCATTCTTATTTGACTAAGGTAATAAAAAAAAATTGTTACATAATACTTCATATATGTGTCATTTGCGTGTCTATATGCATGTGTTACAACCTTATTCTCATTCGAGGACGAATGCTTCTTAAGGAAGGGAGAATGTGAAGTCCCAAATTTGTTACAATAACAATAAACATTATTGTGTCTATGTGATTATGTTACGACCTTATTCACATTCGAGGACGAATGTTGCTTAAGGAGGAGAGAATGTAAAATCCGGAAAAAAAAAATATATAGTTGTGGTTGGGTTAATAAATATATATATATATATATATATATATAAGAAAACAAAGAATAAATTGCATGGGATAAAGTTAGTGTTAAAGTTGGATAAATAGATAGATTAAATGAAAATAAGAAAACAAAAAAAAACAAAAGAAAAAAATAAAAAAAAATAAAAAAACTGCACATTAAGACATTGTGCACGTCCCACCCTTCCCCTTTCATTTCCCTTCAATCTCTTTGCTTTCCCCCTCCCATAAGTTATACAATCACCTCCACTTATACATTGTATTTACACACAAACAAAGTACATAGCATAAAAGTTAGAAAATCAGAAAAAAACAAGTGAACAAGAAGAGGAAAATTCTGGAAAAAAAACAAGAAAGCAAGAAAACAACAATAAAAGAAATACTATGGAGCAAGGGTCTCTTGTAGCAACCGAATAACAATCATTTCACACATACAAGGTGAGTTTTCTCACTCAGAAATTCTTGGTAACATCCTTTATTTTAAGTTCAATACATGTTAGAATAAGAATTGAGTGTTGAAAAGAAATATTGAACTTTTGATTGTTTAGACAACTAGTTGCGTCATGAACTTTACGAACTGTTCTCACTGAGTTATAATTGTTAGAATTTGATGAAATTCGGAATAATGGTACAACTCTCTATTATGATCATATAGAACCAAAAATGAGGTAAAATGGACATACGTTTTCAAAGTTATCATAGTTCAAAGTTCCTGCCTTAGATTTGGCCGAAATTCGGAAAGACATAATTACAGACTGTTTTTATTGAGTTTTACTTATTAGAATTATATGAAAATTTACATGGTTGTAAATCTCTCTGTTACGGACAGATATAGATAAAGAGTTATTAAAACGGACTTACGAGTTGAGAGTTATTATAGTTTGAAGTTGCTGCCTCGGATTCATCGGAATCCAGAAGGGCAGAACGTTGAAACATAAAACTGTACTAATCTGTGGGGAATATGAAAATTTGTACTAAATGAAAGTTCTATATATCTCTGTTGTGGACATTTTGAGACCTTACGGGGGTCTATCCGACTTACGGATTGAGAGTTATCGCTGTTTAAAGTTTCTGCCTCGGATCTATCGAGATCCAGGAAGGGCAGCGAATAAAAGTGTAAAACTGTACCAAATGGTACAGAATATGAAAGGATGGTTCACATGGAGACGTGTATATCTCTGTTCTCGTCGTTTTGAGATTTTATGGGGCTTGAACGGGTTTACAGATTAGGAGTTATGACTATTCTAAGATTGAGTTCTGTTTAATAAAAATATTGCCAAAACAAATTTCATGTGGCTGTTTTGAGGATAAATTTGTGTTAGTTACCCAAAGTATTTTTAAATGAAATTTGGTACAGTGAAAGATCCCCGTCTTACCTTAGTTTCCGCTTGAGAAATACCTTAGTTGGAGTTATGGTTAAAAAGTTATAATCGTTACAAGTATGAATGACAGAATGTTGGGAAAGAGAATATTATTTATTCGATCTTCTGAAAAATATGAAAAGTGAATACGTGTTCACATAAATATATAAATATATAAATATAAACATAATGGATCAGGTTGCACGCCGCAACAAAACGTAAAGTGAATACGTGTTCACAAATATGTAAATATAATGGATCGGGTTGCACGCCGCAACAAAACGTAAAGTGAATACGCGTTCATAAATACGTAAACATAATGGATCGGGTTGCACGTCGTAACAAAACGTAAAGTGAATATGTGTTCACAAATACGTAAATATAATGGATCGGGTTGCACGCCGCAACAAATATGAAAGATGAATACATGTTCACCTATATATAAATATGAAGAGTGAATACGCGTTCACAAATATATAAATGTAATAAACATGTAGAAATGCGGGGTAATGTCTTAACGTATAATACGAGATAAAATGAAGTGTTAGTTAAACCAAGAATTTCCTATGAGGAGTTGTTGCATATTTAAAAATGTTGTAACCTGATATGTTTTTGCAATATGCTTATTACGTTATAATGTGATTGCACTTGGAATATTGTGGTGTTACTTTGAATTGCGTGGTAAGGTTCTCACCATTTGCACGGTGGTGACTCTTTATTTAACATGTTTCAGAAAGCGTGATAGAGGAAAGACTCCACGCCAAGGCTAGCGATCGTCCCAACCTCTCTTGTCATACCAAGTCCATCGCTTGGGCTTGGTATTCGTCAAGTTCGTGATGTCGCCCAGTGTCTCGGAAAATGCCCGTGTGGAATGGTCTCCCTTCCAACTTAGAATAATCTTTGTCAGTATGTCTATGTAGAAATAATATTTGCACGAGCATGGGCTCGCGTTATGTTTTTTTTATAAAGTCATAAACAGATTTCTTTATTGTTATTTTTATTAATCGCTCCGTATTTGAATATAAGTTCAAATTTCTAAATAAAGAGAATTAAATGGTGCTCCTGGTGGGAAATAATTGTCCAGGTGCCATCACACCCTAAGTAAAGACTTAGGAAAAGTCGGGGCGTGACAGGATCTAGGAGTCGTTGACTACCTAAATCCAAACGGTTCAGATCTAGTGAATTCTGAAATGGCTGATTATCCCCGAATCCAGTATTCCAGATTCTCAGGACTTGGAAGATTCAGAGATGAAACCAAGGCAAAGCAAAAGGTCCTGGAAGGACAAGTCCTTCGGTCCAGATTTTGAAGCGTATTTAGTTCGGGACGAACCACGGACAATCGCTGAAGCATTGTCAACTCCAGAAGTACCGCTCTGGAAGGAAGTTTTAGAAAGTGAGATAGAGTCTATCTTGCACAACCACACCTAGGAGTTGGTTGAACTTCCTCCGGAACACAAACCTTTGGGTTGTAAGTGGATCCTTAAACAGAAGTTAAAGACATATGGATCTATCGACAAGTACAAGACTAGGTTGGTAGTCAAGGGCTATCGTCAAAAGGAGGGTCTTGATTACTTCGACACCTACACTTCGGTGTCCAGAATGACATCCATATGTATGTTCATAGCTATCGCCGCCTTGCGGGATCTTGAAATACATCAAATGGATGTCAATACTGCCTTCCTAAATGGTGATTTGGAAGAAGAAATATATATGAACCAACCCGAGGGGTATGTGGTTCCAGGACAAGAGACAAAAGTGTGTCGGTTTGTCAAATCGTTGTATGGGCTGAAACCGGCCCCTAAACAATGGCACGAGAAATTTGATAGTACCCTACTATCAAAAGGGTTCACCATTAATAAATGTGACAAATGTGTTTACATGAAAGGAAATGCCGATTCGTTCGTCATGATATGCCTTTATGTAGACGACTTATTGATCACTGGTAGCAGTCCTAGGATTATCCTAGAGACTAAGAACATGTTAAAATAATGTTTCGACATGAAAGATATGAGTGTCGCAGATGTCATCTTAGGTATCAAGATCTCTAAGACATCTAATGGACTAGTCTTGTCTCAATCTCACTACATCAAAGATGTGCTGAAGAAATTTGAGATGTTTGACAGTTCACCAGTAACGACACCATTGGATAGAAGTCAAAAGATTGACAAGAATCTTGGTGTACTTGTATGACAGGAGCGATACGCACAGGTGATTGGGATATTGATGTATGTCACAAACTGCACTCGACCAGATATCGCTTATGTAGTCAATAAATTAGCTAGGTTTACCCGAAATCCAAGTGAGGATCACTGGAAAGCGTTGAATAGGGTACTACGGTTCCTGAAGTTCACAATAATATTAGGGTTACACTATTCGAGATATCCAGTTGTACTAGAGGGGTACAGTGATGCAAACTGGATATCTGATATCGAAGACATCAAGTCCACTAGTGGATACATTTTTACAATCGGTGGTGGAGTTGTATCTTGAAAATCCACTAGAAAAACACTTATTGCCCGATCCACGATGGAGTCAGAATTTATCGCTTTAGACAAAGCGGGAGAAGAAGCTGAGTGGCTTCATGATTTTCTAGAAGATGTCCCATGTTGGGATAAACCCGTGTCTGCGGTAATGATCCACTGCGATAGTCAGTAGGCTCTAGGAAGGGCACAAAGTTCTATGTACAACGGCAAGTCTCGTCATATTCGACGGAGACATGAGTCCGTTAGGCAGTTGATCACCTCGGGTGTTATTTCCATTGATTACGTAAAATCTAAGGAAAATATCACAGATCCCTTGACGAAGAGAATGACCAGAGATCAGATGTACTGCATGTCTAGGGGAATGAGCTTAAAACCCAATCAATAAAGAACCAATATAGTGGACACCCAACCTTACAGACTGGAGATCCCATGAATAAGGTTCAATGGGAAAACTAAACTGTAAAGGTTCAGTTGAGTGCTTCGGTGAAAGCAAAAGCACTTCGGATAATGATCTCTTCTTAAGAAATATAATCCAAGTCCATTTCCGTGATAGACATAAAGTGCAACCTGTAGAGCTG
Source organism: Przewalskia tangutica (assembly GCA_029844215.1). Classification (NCBI taxonomy): domain Eukaryota; kingdom Viridiplantae; phylum Streptophyta; class Magnoliopsida; order Solanales; family Solanaceae; genus Przewalskia; species Przewalskia tangutica. The sequence continues at coordinate 20,266,967 of CM056719.1, forward strand.
TAAAGGATAAGTTTTCAAACCTTTAAGAGGAAACTAAATCATTTAATAGATGTAGGCTAGTTTTGGCTCAAAATCATCATTACGAAGACAATGTTTATTATTAAGAACTCTAATTATGGTTAATTAAGTACTCCACCCATTTCAAAATAGGTGTTGTGTGTTTATTTATACGCTTCTTAAGAGAGCATTAATAACATAAGCATTTTGACTTTACATAAGTAATAATCTTAAGCTAAAATAAAGTTCAAATAAAGTTCTTCTCCATGTAGAATTGAAAACTAATGGTTCAATAAGTTCTTGTGCATGTGGAATTGTTATGTTTTTTAAAGAATGGGTAGGACATAAAATCTGAATCGTTGGAAGTTGATTGGGGCTAAAAGTTTATTATTTTGATAGTTTATTTTATGTAGATATTTCTTATTAACCTATTATGTTATCACAGAACAAAGCCACGTCCACTAATTCTGATTTTTTTTTTTATTGACGGCGAACCCGCACGCTTCTTTCGAAGCGCAGGTAAACCCCGGACTGACACAATAGCCTGCAAACCACGTCAGCCAGTTAAACCACTTGGCAAGTCAGGTATGACAGGCTCCCCCAAGAGGCGAAGGCAGGCCAGGCGTTACCCTGGGGTTTTGAACTTGTGACCAAGCTCTCCCACACCATCCAATGAGGATACCCTCTGCCTTCAAGACCAACTGATCTAGGGCTTCGGATCACTAATTCTGAATCTTTAAAGCGAGAATACAAAGAGAAACACAACAGAAATAAGATAATTTATGTTTCATGCTAACATAGTAATTAAAGTAAAGAAACAAACAAAGAAAATCACACAGTTGGATAATAAACATAAGAGGCTTAAATATGATAGAATTTAACTATTACGCCTAGTAGTTCTACGTTCCTAATTCCTAGTAGTAATAGGATTATGTGTCGTGAGCTAGGTTCCTAGTTTACTTAGTAAAATAATTAAGGGTATAAAAACCGTTCAAAATATTTTGGTCAACCAACATTTATATTCATGCTTTTATAATAATATAGATATAGATACTTATTTATTCATGAACCTGAGCTGACCCACCCGAATTCAATATCCTTCATTATTCATAATGTCCAACAAATATACAAATCTCGCGTATCATAGAATATGTTAAGCATAATACAAAAAGAAGTTAATGGACCATAAAAGTCATGATAACAATGTTCACAAGAAAGTTTCAAAAAGATGAAAAAGTCAATAATTTACAAAGAAATATCCTCAGAATTAGAAACCAACATCATGTTCTTGAACTCCTCAAATTCAAGAACACCATCAAAGTTAGTGTCATACATATGAATCATGTTCTTACAATCACTTCCTTCTTTCTCATCCCACAACCCTAATCTTGACAACACTTTTTGAAGCTCCTCACGTGAAATAGAACCATCTCCATTCAAATCAAACACTTTGAAGGCTTCAACAAGATCATCTTCTAAATTATCGTCAATATTGTCCTCTTTTGATCTCTTTTCCTCATTATTTTTCTTCACCACAGCTTCGTAAAAGAATAAGAAGTCGTTGAAGTTAAGGCTCGTTTTACCTACCAAAGATTGGAGCTCGTCAAGGCTCGTGCAAGCTCCAATCTTATCAAGAAGGCCTTTGAGCTCATCTAAGCTCACTAATCCATCACCATCTTCATCAAGCTTGTCGAACATCCTTTGGATGTGTTTTTCGTTCAACGTAGACATTCTAACTAAAGAAAAAAACTTTTTATTAAATGAAGAATTGCAAACGAAAAAAGAGTAACAACAACAATGTTGAGGATAAGCCTAATCTAGAAGCAGAGATACTTTTCCACTATGAAAGATAAGAAGTGTATAATACCATGAATCCCCAACTACAACTCCTATATATAGATCCCAAGTCGTCCCATACCTATAAGAGAAAGGTTTTTCCAATCCTACAAGGACAATACGTTTTCCTTTCCCAAAACTATTAGAAGAATATGGGTTTCCTAAACCTATAGGGATTATAGATTTCCTAAATATACAAGGGAAAAATTCAAGACATTATTAACAAACAATAAAAATAATGTCTGAATCAACATTCTATTACTGCAAGTAATTATATAAAAGTGCTTAGGTCAAGTATTTAAAAGAAAAAATTAAAGAAGAAGGAAACTTACATTGTCCTTAATTTGCTTGGAAATCTAAAATGAAGCTTCTAGCTAGGTTGAAAGAATGATGAGAAGACCACGAGGAAGAATTAAATTCTATATATAGTTTGTTCTTTTATCCATACACATGGGGAAAGGAGAATTTATTCCCTAAGTGTAATTCTCCTTTCTCATCTTTTGAATAGATTCTACTATGTAACCAACAATTTTGTTATGTCTTTATATAGGAATAGAACCAAACCCTATAGCCACGGACCAAATCTTCATCTTGTTATAATGTATTGGCTACACACTAACTAGAATTATTTTTATTTTAGTTAGTGCATTACTCATGAAAAACATACTTTGTCAATTATAGAGGCCAAAAAAAGTAAAACAATATTAGTAGAGGGGAAAGACGTGCTAAGAGTGAACAAGTATGTCAACGTTTACCCTTCGGGGTAGCCAAATCGATGTAGCAGTAGAGCGCGGGACCGCAAGGTCACGAGTTCGATCCCCTGCATAAACCTTCTTGGTTGAGCCTGTTACACATGGCTTGCCAAGTGTGGTTAATCAGCTGACGTGGTTTGCAGGCTATTGCGTCAGTCCGGAGTTTACCCTGTGCGCACTCGAAAGAGTAGCGACTGCGGATTCCCTAGTTAAAAAAAAAGGTATGTCAACGTTGATCAACTCCTAAGAACAGCTTTGCTATCAGAGGGAATGTATCGATTCTACAATAGGGTTGACTTAATTAGAAGTGAAACTAATAGATGAAAATAAAATTAAAGATTAGTATTTCTTGAACGGGTGACCCTATTATAGTTTTGTACCATAAGACAAGTTGAACTGTTGAAATTTTCAATTCCTAATTCCACAAGTTGAACAGGTTACTAGTCCATTTAAAAGGCATGAAATTACACCAAATGACCTTGGAAAAGAAGGTTCATGAACTTTTAACCGACACTTGCCCCATAGGAAAATCTTTAAGATTAAAAGGCAAAACTTCGTAACTTTGAAGTTTTCACCATTGAACAAGCAAGGTCAAAGTTCAAAATCACCGACATCTAAGGTCATTCCTGTAAATCATTCGCTTAAAAATTATTTAGGTTGAAATGAGTTGGGTTAGGTTAAATAGTGAGTTATATAACCCAACGCACTCAACTCTTACTAATTTTTTTTTTATTATTTTCATATAATTTTTAAGTACCTAATAAAGACATATTCTTTATTATAGATATATATAACACATATGAAACCAAAAAACATCACTATAATTTACATAATATTATGACAAGGTTTATTATGAGCCAATTTAAGCTACATGTTAGCCCATTTTAGATGAGTTAAATTAGACGTGTTAAAATAAATTGATCATTATTTCCGCCGAAACTTAATTATATTTTCGTGATCTAATTGTATCACCCATACAATGTGATCATTTATTGTCCTCATAAAGTTTTGATAACCAAAAAGACGTGTGACTTGATCCTCGTTTCTCTAGGTAAATAACTTAACATTTATCCAAGTAAACTTAAAAAGATTAAATTTCCGTTACCGGGAATCGAACCCGGGTCTCCTGGGTGAAAGCCAGATATCCTAACCGCTGGACGATAACGGATTACTTGTCTTGTTAAGGCTGTGAACCTGTGATTATTGTAGAACTATTAAGACCAAAAAAAAAGTTTAATTGCTCAAAACCAGGCATGCCATATTTCTTGCAAATAAAGTATCTGAAAACAAAAGAAGACTTGTTTCCTTCTCTTTTGTAGGGCACACTGCTTTGTTTGGATCACATTTTGTTTTACTTGTTATCAAATAATCTTATTTTATCTTTTACCTTATCTTTTTATAGTAGTTCTATCTCGTAGCCCGCTTTTCTTGTTGATCATTCAGTGTGTGATGTTATATAACGACGGACAATGCAATGTAATACAATACATTGTGAAACAATACGTAACAGCCATCGTGTTAATACTAGTTTGCTACTAGTCCTGAAATTTGAATTTGTTGCATATCAAATAAGCTGGAACAATCAAAGAAAATGGCCATATATTAAATCAGTATGCAAAAAGCTTATCTGCATCATCCTTGCTGAAACACATGGGAGGCTTGATACCGAAAACATTTTCATGTAAACCACATTTCCTTACTAGAACACCAAGATCTACATCCAGAAACCTTTAAGCTTTTCAAATTATATTCTTTTGGAAAATACAATGGCACTAGGATTAATATGCACTACAAAAAAAAGGACTACGGTGACAGTTAAAAACCGTCACGAAAGGGGTTTTGTGACGGTTTTGCTAAGTGTCACGCAGACATCGCCACAAATTAAGTATCGTTGTTGTGATTTGCTATAAACCGTCACAAATTGTGGTGTTTGACTTTGACTATTTCCCTCATTTTTTTTAAAATTTTCCCGTGAAATTAATTAATTATATAATATTTTTTGGTGGGAAATTTTAAATAAAATTTATTTAAATTGGCGGGAAAATTAATCTTGATATTTTTTTATATTTTAATTTTAATTTATTAAATAAAAATAAATTAGAATTGTAAGTATATTATAACTAAAATGTTACCCACGTAATGAAATTGTTCTAATACATTAAATCGAAACATTACAAATTGTTTTTCAAAACATCTAATGCTATCATCAAATACAACAACAACAAAAACATAATATTGTTTTAACTTCAAAAAGTACAAATACTATCTAAATCATCATAAAAATGACACAACTATGCAGCACGGAGAATCTTTGAAACATGTCAGCCCACTGATCCAAACTTCATCAATATCATGCTGCGAAAAATATTTTTTGTCATTGTATTGTAACACACAATAGAGATCAGTTAAATTTTTTAATCATAAATAAGCCATTATAGACAAATACATAAACAAAAATAATGTTAAATACTTACATTGTTACGAAGCAAAGACAAATCATTCATTAGATGAAACGCAGCATATAGTAAGCACACTCATATCCATAAGGTTTTTGTGGTACCTTAAAATTATTTGTGTCAACGAATAAGCCAGGGGCATAAACTCAGTTCTCGAATCAGATGCACAGATAGCTGCAGTCCACAACTCCAGACAATGTATATACTTCCACTGGTAAACCTTCAGAAATAATTCTTGAGAAAGGGTTGAAAAGGAAAAACTGTGACTGGATCCACAGGCAGATATAACCATAAAAAATACAACATGTCATGCAAATTACTGAAGCAACATGACACTCTTTGTCACTCTATGATCAACTTGACACTTTTAAGTCTAAGCTAATTTGTCTCTTGAAAATTACAAATGAAGGCTAAAATGCATTCTCTCAACTCTTAAAAGCAGAATATTGTACACAGAATTTAGTCAACTAAAAATAGAGAGATAAAAAGATGTTGCTTTCAAACAAAAAGATCAAATTCTTCCACTACTGCACAAAGCTCGGGAGCCACGGTTCAACTAATGATTAACAAAAAAAAAAAGAACTCCTGTACAGGATTACCTCCTAAATCAAACCAAATAAACAGATTTAGCATACGAAACTCATTCGTAACACTAATCCAAAGATGACCACTAATGAAAATACACACCAACACCAGTTTTTATGTGTTTTCCATAGATAATTTGTTAACTTTCTAAAACGATTCCTGAGAAAGAGTTCACAAGGGAAGAACCATAATTAGCAACCACTAAAAGGCACAGATAGCCTTGAAAAGAGCACAAACCACCATGGAAAAATACTGAAGCAATCTGATAATCTTTCAGCACATTATGTGATGTGAAAATGTAAAATAAGGGTATGAAGAAATTTTGCAACTCTAGAACATTATACGATGTAATTTTTGTTGGAAATTTACTAAACGAGAAATAAAGTTAATCCTATTAATTATGACTCGAACAATTGGGGCCCCGCACGTCGGAAACATGGTTTCCACACACGTGCACATAAAGTGTCAAGGATCATAATTTCATTAATGGAAGAAATATTGGTACGTATACGAATTGTTTGAGACGTAAGATAATAGATGGTTATTGGCCAAATGACAATGGTTTTACGTTGGTAAATGAAAGGACGACATGTACAATGTGTAAAAGATGAAACGACTCTGAAAAATGAGGCGCCGCAGGGCCGGCGACGCCCGAAACTCTCTGAAGTTTCGGCGCCGCAGCGCCACCCTGCAGGGCCGCGGCGCTGCGGACGTTTCAGATCGTTGGAGAAGAACGAAAACTGATTTTTGGGCTGACTTTGGAGCATTAATTCTCCATTATTTGGCTGAATTATAACTCCACATTCAAGGCCATTATATGATCTTTATTGGCCATTACTTGGCTATGTGAAAGGTCGTCTTCTCCACACTATAAAATGGAGCCTTGGGCTCATTTGCAAAACAGACCTTACAAACATTTTCAGAATATATTATTCCTCTCTTGCAATCTTCAAATACTTTAAGATCTTTCTTCATAAGCGAACACTTGAGTATCCTTTGCTCATTTGTTTGATAGCTGTTTTATCTTGGGAGATAATTTGTCAATATACCGTTTAAAGGGATATACGGGGCAATATTATCTTAAAGATAGATTGTTCATCCATTCAACTCAACAAGCCAATTTACTTTGTTCATTTTCAGATTCTAACATATTTGTTGTTGTTGTTGCATTCTCATTTCCGTGTTACTACACTTTGATCCCACAAGCTTAAGATAATATTCGCTGCTTTCAACAACAACATGTCTGTTGAAGATCAATTCAACACTATGAACAACGCCACTGCTCAAGGCAATACTAATTTCTTCACTTCCGCCACTCAAGGCGATAACGTTGCCTACAACCCAACTAATCCAGGCATTTCAAATGCCTTCCAAACTGCTGGCTTTGGCACAACTAGTGTCAACACTGGTTTTGGCACAACCAATTCTCCACTGCTGCTCCGAGCACTTATAGTGTCTATGCTACTGCCCAAGGCGTCCAGAACGCCTATGCTCCTGTTAGAGGCGTTCCTAACGCCTTTGTAACTGCTCAAGGGGGCGTCACTGCTCCAACACCCGCTTTCAGATGGTGGACAACAAGAGTGTGTCATCCCAATTCTAAGAATTTAGATGATTCTTCATCACCTAGACTTTGAAGGATTGAAGCCCAACGAACAATTCTTGGTTGGGGGCATTGATCGAGAAGATGCCTCCCTCGTGGACCAAGTTCATGAATTACTTGAAACTCAAAATGAAGGAGATGGCCTTAGACGGACTTATTGTCAAACTCCAGATTCAAGAGGACAATAAGAACGTCATGCCAAAGGGAAAACAACCCGCTGAGGCTAAGGCGAACCTGACGGAAGCCAAAGGGAACCCAAGCAAGAAGCGAAAGTTCCAGAAGGTTGGTAAGTCTCAAACAACTAAAACGTTTAAGGGTACTTGCCATCACTGTGATAAAGTTGGTCACATGGACAAGGACTGTCGCAAACTCAAATATGAGAATAGAGAGAAGACCAAAGGCAAGGCCAAAGCTAACATCGTCGAAGACACGCTTGTAGACGATATAATCGAGGAGTTCTCAGCGGTGCTTCTTGAAGAAAACCTCATTGAGAATCCGGTGCAGTGGTGGTTGGACACAGGTGTCACCCGTCACATATGTTCCAATAAAGAAGTCTTCTCCACTTAGACACCAGTCACAGACAAGAAGTTCTTCATGGGAAACAATTCTTCTTCAGATGTTGTCACGACCGACCGGTGGCGATCGGTACTTACCGGTACCATGTCAGTATACATCGAGAATAGCAATGAACATACATAACACATAACTTATAAAAGGGAAACATCACTGGCTAGCCGATAAGGCTGCCTTCCATAAAACATACTTAATCAAAAGTATAGCAGTACAACTTGTTCTTATAGCCCAAAACACATATGTGACCACGCACTTAAGGATAACAATCGTGGGGACAGGGCCCCGCCATACCCATGAATGTACAAAATACCTATAGCATCAGGGAATATCCGTACCAACAAACAAGCTTCCAGAGGAATGGAGCTTCTGACACCGGAACAGTGATCCTAAGAACGAGGATCCACAATCTGCTTACCCTTACCTGCGGCATGGACGCATTCCAGGAGCGGGTCGACACAATATGTATCAAGTATGTAAAGCTGGAAAATATTGTAATAATGATATCATAAGTCTAAAAGTAAGTTGGAGTCATGGAAGACAATCAAAATACCTTTTACTGTGCCTTACTAACAATGAGAGTGACAAGATATATATAATAATCGCATAAAATAGGGCCTCATGATCAAAACAGGTACCTCGCGTAGTATCAATAAACACCCCTACTCGGGACTATTTCACCCGTGATAGTCCCGCGACTGCATGAGGTATTCCTCGCATAGTCAGTACCGCACGGGACTATTTCACCCGCGTAAGCCCATAAGGACTCGCGTGAGGTATTTCTCGCATCGTGGTAGAAAATCCACTAAAGGTGGTATAACGATCTTGGGACTTACCCTCGATATACTCTTACCCCGGCGGATGGTATAACGATCTTGGGACTTACCCTCGATATACTCTACACCAAGAGATGGTATAACGATCTTGGGGACTTACCCCTCAGATATACTCTTACACTGGAGAAGGTGGTATGACGATCTTGGGGCTTGCCCCTCATTCATACTCTTACCCTGGAGAATGTGGTATAACGATCTTGGGGCTTGCCCCTCAGATATACTCTTACCCTAGCTCAAACTGTCATCATATCATAATCATAAATAAGTTAAGAAAACTTATAACTTCTTATTAGCCTTGTTCATATACCCTCTCGTTTTAGTTTACTTAAGGAACTTAATCATATCTTTAATAAAAGAAAACCGGGAATTTAACCCAAAGTACTACATACTTCAACTCTTTTAAAAGTGACTTTTTCTCATACATAAAACCTTTGGGCAATTGATGCCTTAAAATCAATTTTACTTTCATAAATCAAATCATTTGTCCTTACTTGTCTTACTTAGAGTAAACCTCTTCTCATTAACCTTTTATAAAGCTAATAAACCAACTTCCCATAAAGTTGTTATATTAACCCTACACTTTAGTAAAATTACACTTTTCCCCTAACCAAGGGACTTATACATTCTTAAAACGAAACAAGTCTTTATATACTTAAAACAAGTAATAATACCAAATCTTGTACGTCTACCGTACTACATAGTTACATCTATTCATGCTCAAGAGATAGGAAAGCTCCACATACCTCTTCGGTCAATCCACTTGCTAAGTCCAACTACCGCAAGTAATATGTCAACCTAAAATAACCATGATACGTTTATTAACCTCTAATTTCAATGTAGAATAATCCAAGTTCAAAGTCACTAAATTCTATGGAAAATTGGGCAGCATTTCCTTTGTTTCTACATACTTTGCCACCTTTCTCAAGGCCGAATTTAACATCTAAACGCCACTTTTAAGGCTCAACAATCCAAACATTTTAAAGGGGATTACACACCTAAACTTGGGTGTGTAAAATTCTGCCCCATAAGGTACAACAATTCACTTAACAATTCTAAGGTAGTTTTTAGGCTACAACATGCTCATAATATCTTCTTAACCAATTATTTCATATCCAAACCACATTTCTTACATGCAAGGACTCTAAGTGCGTTATTTACTACTACACATCCCTTCTTCTTCACATGCAACATTAATAACTAACCACAAGAGAAGAAATGTTACCTTAAAGCTTTAGCCAAACTTATTCCAACAACTTTGCTAGCCTCCTTACCAAGAACACCACCACAATAACACCAACAAGCAAGCCACAAGCTTCTTGTTCTTAACTTTTCGATTTTTCTTAGGCTTGAATTCCTCTTTTAATTTTAGAGAGAAGTGGGAGCTTAAGCTTAGAGAGAGAGCGCGGGATTTGAAATATGACCAAGTATTCAAGACTTGGTCAATATAAGGCATGCAAGAAAACAGATGGGGGGGGACACTTTTCACCCTCCCAAGGTCTTTTAAAAGAGAAATCTGATTTTTCCTAAGTTTTTCCGCCAGGAATCCCGCCAGCGCCACCATGACGCCAGCGGCACAAAACCTCTGCGGACTCCGGAACTTCCGTCGCGGCTCGTTGTCTGGCGCTGGCGCTGCAACTTCAGCGACCCTCGGATATCCGCGCCGCTGCCAGATCCGGCGCCGCGACCCTGTCGCCTTTGCCTGAAACGCATTTCTGTCCATCTGCGCACTGAACTTGTAACTCCCATAACTTTCTACTCCGACTTTCTATCGACGAGCGGTTGGTTGCGTTGGAAACTAGACTCAACGAACTACGCCCTAGGCCTTTGAAACACTTAGGAACTCTCAACGTACCAGGTCATAACCCACCTCAAAGTTGACTAAAACCCGTCTGAATAATCCGTCAACTTATCTTTCGAAAATTTTAAGTCTTACTCCCTTTCGCACGCTCTCACACGTGTGGCCAGAACTACGGGGTATAAAAGAGGTGCTGGGGGTAGGAATAATGGTCCTAAAGACGACGTCCGGGAAGGAGATGACTCTGAAGGAAGTGATGCGTGTCCCATAAATTCGAAAAAATTTAATTTTTGGACCTGTGTTAGTAAACGCTGGTTTTAAGCTAGTGTTAGAAGCTAACAAATTTGTAATCACTAAAAATGAAATATTTGTAGGAAGGGGCTTCGTTTGTGAAGGCCTCTTTAAGGTTAATGTTGTACATATAATGCCTTCTGTTTTAACTATCAATAAAATCGTCTTCTACGTACTTGATTGAGTCATCTAATTTATGGTATCATAGATTAGGACATGTTAACTATCAATCTATCCAAAGATTGGTAAAGTTGGAATTATTGTCGTTTATCGACATAAACCCTCAACATAAGTGTGAGGTGTGCGTAGAGGCAAAACTTTCCAAAAATCCCTTTAGATCCGTCGAAAGGGAAACCGCTCCCCACTCATACACACTGATATATGTGATTTGAAGTTTGCTCAAACTAGAAGGGGGAACAAGTACTTTGTGAATTTCATAGATGATGGCACAAGGTTTTGTTACCTTTACCTACTAAAAAGTAAAGATGAAGTCTTTGAAGCATTCAAACGCTACAAAGCAGAAGTTGAGAACCAACTAAGCGGACGGATTAAAACAATCCGTAGCGATAGAGGGGGAGAATATGTAGCGCCTTTTGAAGAATTTTGTACCCAATCTGATATAGTTCATCAAACGACGGCTCCTTACTCGCCTCAATCAAACGGTGTGGGTGAACGCAAGAATCGAACACTGAAGGAAATAATGAATGTTTTACTTATCAATTCAGGCCTTTCCCAACACATGTGGGGATAAGTTGTCCTTACCGCAAAATTAGTAATAGAATCTCACACAAAAGTAAGGACAAGACTCCATATGAGTTATGGAAAGGAAAGAAACCTACCTACAAATATTTGAAGGTATGGGTTGTCTGGCCAAGGTAAAAGTACCTATGCCAAAACAAGTCAAGATTGAACCTAAGAGTGTGGATTGCATATTCATCGAATATGCCAATAACAGTAGTTTTTATCGCTTCATAGTGCATAAATCGGATGTACCGGACATTTATGAAGGTACGAACATAGAATCAAGAAACGCGTGGTTCTTTGAAGACACGTTTCCTTATAAGGAAAACAACATAACCTCTCGCAAATGAAGTTATGAGCAAACCTCTGAGGATCTAGGAGTCGTTGACTACCTAAATCCAAACGGTTCAGATCTAGTGAATTCTGAAATGGTTGATTATCCCCGAATCCAGTATTTCAGATTCTCAGGACTTGGAAGATTCAGAGATGAAACCAAGGCAAAACAAAAGGTCCTGGAAGGACAAGTCCTTCGGTCCAAATTTTGAAGCGTATTTGGTTCGGGACGAACCACGGACAATCGCTGAAGCATTGTCAACTCCAAAAGTACCGCTCTGGAAGGAAGTTTTAGAAAGTGAGATAGAGTCCATCTTGCACAACCACACCTAGGAGTTGGCTGAACTTCCTCCGGAACACAAACCTTTGGGTTGTAAGTGGATCCTTAAACAGAAGTTAAAGGCAGATGGATCTATCGACAAGTACAAGGCTAGGTTGGTAGTCAAGGGCTATCGTCAAAAGATGGGTCTTGATTACTTCGACACCTACGCTTCGGTGTCCAGAATGAAATCCATATGTATGTTCATAGCTATTGCCGCCTTGCGGGATCTTGAAATATATCAAATGGATGTCAATACTGCCTTCCTAAATGGTGATTTGGAAGAAGAAATATATATGGACCAACCCGAGGGGTATGTGGTTCCAGGACAAGAGACAAAAGTGTGTCGGCTTGTCGAATCGTTGTATGGGCTGAAACCGGCCCTTAAACAATGACACGAGAAATTTGATAGTACCCTACTATCAAAAGGGTTCGCCATTAATAAATGTGACAAATGTGTTTACATGAAAGGAAATGTCGATTCTTTCGTCATGATATGCCTTTATGTAGACGACTTATTGATCACTGGTAGCAGTCCTAGGATAATCCTAGAGACTAAGAACATGTTAAAATAATTTTTCGACATGAAAGATATGAGTGTCGCAGATGTCATCTTAGGTATCAAGATCTCTAAGACATCTAATGGACTAGTCTTGTCTCAATCTCACTACATCAAAGATGTGCTGAAGAAATTTGAGATGTTTGACAGTTCACCAGTAACGACACCATTGGATAGAAGTCAAAAGATTGACAAGCATCTTGGTGTACTTGTATGCAATGAGCGATACACACAGGTGATTGGGATATTGATGTATGTCACAAACTGCACTCTACCAGATATCGCTTATGTAGTCAATAAATTAGCTAGGTTTACCCGAAATCCAAGTGAGGATCACTGGAAAGCGTTGAATGGGGTACTATGGTTCCTGAAGTTCACAATAATATTAGGGTTACACTATTCGAGATATCCACTGCATTTAGAGGTACAGTGATGCAAACTGGATATCTGATATCGAAGACATCAAGTCCACTAGTGGATACATTTTTACAATCGGTGGTGGAGTTGTGTCTTGAAAATCCTCTAGAAAAACACTTATTGCCCGATCCACGATGGAGTCGGAATTTATCGCTTTAGACAAAGCGGGAGAAGAAGCTGAGTGACTTCATGATTTTCTAGAGGTTGTCCCATGTTGGGATAAACCCGTGTCTGCGATAATGATCCACTGCGATAGTTGATCACCTCGGGTGTTCGACGGAGACATGAGTCCGTTAGGCAGTTGATCACCTCGGGTGTTATTTCCATTGATTACGTAAAATCTAAGGAAAATATCACAGATCCCTTGACGAAGAGAATGACCAGAGATCAGATGTACTGCATGTCTAGAGGAATGAGCTTAAAACCCAATCAATAAAGAACCAATATAGTGGACACCCAACCTTACAGACTGGAGATCTCATGAATAAGGTTCAATGGGAAAACTAAACTGTAAAGGTTCAGTTGAGTGCTTCGGTGAAAGCAAAAGCACTTCGGATAATGATCTCTTCTTAAGAAATATAATCCAAGTCCATTTCCGTGATAGACATAAAGTGCAACCTGTAGAGGGGTAAATGATAAGTTTTAGGAAACTAAATCATTTAATAGATGTAGGCTAGTTTTGGCTCAAAATCATCATTACGAAGACAATGTTTATTATTAAGAACTCTAATTATGGTTAATTAAGTACTCCACCCATTTCAAAATAGTTGTTGTGTTTTTATTTATACGCTTCTTAAGAGAGCGTTAATAACATAAGCATTTTGACTTTATATAAGTAATAATCTTAAGCTAAAATAAAGTTCAAATAAAGTTCTTCTCCATGTAGAATTGAAAACTAATGGTTCAATAAGTTCTTGTGCATGTGGAATTGTTATGTTTTTTAAAGAATGGGTAGGACATAAAATCTGAATCGTTGGAAGTTGATTGGGGCTAAAAGTTTATTATTTTGATAGTTTATTTTATGTAGATATTTCTTATTAACCTATTATGTTATCACAGAACAAAGACACGTCCACTAATTCTGTTTTTTTTTTTGTTGTGAAGGAACCCGCGATTCGCTTCTTTCGAGTGCGCAGTGGTAAACCGGATCGACGCAATAGCACGCAAACCACGCCACCGCTTAAACCACACTTGGCAAGCCAGGTGTGACAGGCTCCCCCCAAGAGGCGAAGGCAGGTCAGACGTTACCCTGGGGTTTCGAACTTATGACCAAGCTCTCCCACACCATCCAATGAGGATACCCTCTGCCTTCAAGACCAACTGGTCTAGGGCTTCGAATTACTAATTCTGAATCTTTAAAGCGAGAATACAAAGAGAAACACAACAGAAATAAGATAATTTATGTTTCATGCTAACATAGTGATGCGCGATTTAATGCACACACTTACGCAAGTGCACGTGTCGTGTCAAGTAATATAGTCTAGGTAAGACCGAATATCGTCCTCAAGGATTGGTTTTCAAGTACCGATTATCTATCCTATGGTATCTATTTGGTTAACGTGAATTGAATTGGAATTCTAACTAATAATGCAGGAAATAAACTAATTATAAAAATACTTTGATTTAAATCAGTTATGATGGATAATTAGGGCTTCCAAGATCATCAACTATCCACTCTATTCAATTCTTAATACAATTAGACTGACTTCTTCTTCTACGTTAAGATAACAGGTTTACTAATCCGTTTTATACTCCTGTTAAGGTTATATAAACACTTAACCCCAGTACAACACCTTTCTACCTTTCGGTGATAAGGTTGACTCTAGAGGAGGATTAAGAACAAAAAACTTATTAATGCTACACAAGTAATCGGGGTATTTTCATCCACGGTTCAACCTATGTCTATCCAACTACAGCAT
The DNA here is from genome assembly GCA_029844215.1 of Przewalskia tangutica. Taxonomy (NCBI): domain Eukaryota; kingdom Viridiplantae; phylum Streptophyta; class Magnoliopsida; order Solanales; family Solanaceae; genus Przewalskia; species Przewalskia tangutica. The sequence continues at coordinate 20,281,973 of CM056719.1, forward strand.
ATTCACAACATCCCCTTTCGGATTTCGGTTAGAAATCATAAGAATTATGATAATTAGTGATCAATTAATTATCAAGCAATCAAAACAACTATTGAATAAATCTTAAATAAGTGAAGAAGAAATCAACTAATATATTAATTCATGAATAGAGTTTCAAGTGAATCACAAGGAAATCGCTAATAAAGTAATTAGCTCATAGCCATTGTCACGCTAAGAACTATACAATCTTCATACATGAACTGAAATAAATAAAGAAAAAAAATACTCAAGAACGAGTCTCCAAGCCTTCTAGCATCCAAGGGTTGTGTTGTGGAATATTTACAAGATGGATTGGTGGATTGATGGATGTAGAATGGTGAATGGTAGAATGGAGAATGAATTCTTCTAATGATGTAGAGACTATTTATAGACCAAGAATCCTTTAGGTGAAGGGTTAAGGATTATGTAGGTAGGAAAAGTTATTAGAATCCTTTTAAGTAAGGGTTTTAAGGTAGGAAAAGTTATCCCTTTAGGTAGGAAAAGTTATCCCTTTAGGACTCTGAAAACATGTCAAACCCGCTCGAACTTCATAAATCCCGCGTGGCGGCTGCGTTCGCAGATCAGCGGCTACCAAAAATCAGCAACTTTCGGAACATTCAGAACATTGGGAGCCGCGGCGCTGCTGCCAGCCATGGCGCCGTGGACGTTCTGGCGGATTCCGCTGCCGCCCTTTTTCGTCCGGACTTCGTCTGATCTCCTCTATAATTTCCGGAACTTCTTAAACTTCATTTCTTGGCCCTTTTAGTGTGCAATTCCATCTCTTTTATGCTCATTTCATCTCCTTTTTGCCATTTCTCCATTTCTGACCGCTGTGACACAAAAGAAAGGAAAACGACCCTAATACTATACTAAACATAAATGAAATGAGTAAAATACTAACTAAAAATGACTCATAAGGTGTATATAAAATACACCGATCAAATACCCCCAAACTTAATATTTGCTCGCCCTCGAGCAAATATAAAAATATAAACAAAGACACGAAAGAAAATAAAATGACTCAAAGACACTGATCATTTTTGCTGCACAATTGTCACTTAGAAAAGCATGAAGGTTAGTAGGATAATATGTGGGAACATATAGCATGGATTTTTAGCATTCTAAACACTCAAGTCAGATATTTCGCAAATTCAATTTAATCATACTTAATGGAAGTAAGAATACCTAACTATGCATGTTGATTTCAAACTCCTATGGCATGTTTACTTGTTATTCTCCACTAATCATGAATACACATATAAGAGATCTTCATGGCTTTTCAGGGTTGTAATGTAGGCTTAGGCATGGGTAGGTAAAAATAGGCTTTTAGGATCAACTTACGTACCATAAGCTCTTTTTCTTTCAACTCTTCCCTTTTCGTTTGATTTTCTTTTTCACTTCATACCTATCTTTCCCCTCTTTTGTTTTGAGAGAATGAAGTGTATTATGAATAGTCGACACCCCCAAACTTAGGCTTTCACCTATTTATTATTTCTTTTTCATTTGGGGTGCATCAAAAATTATTCACTTTTTTTTTTCTCTTTTTCAACACTTTGTATTCCAAACATCTCAATTTTTCACTTATGGCATAAGTATGGAATTATAGGGTGTCAAAGAAAGGTTTTATTTTTAGGCTCAAAGGGGCTGACTAGGGATATACTTTGACTGTCAGGGATAGGAAAAGAATGGTAAGAAAGGGCTAACAAAGAAATGTCTGAGTCATCTCCCAAACATGCATATCCTAACTATTTCGCCTCAAATAGCAAGCAAGCAGACACATAGGTTTAATCACTAACAATGCATAAATCAAGCAAGATACTCCAAACAGTTCGATTTCATGAATTTTTGGCATATCTATCCTAAGTGTTCAGATGGTTGCTTCTAATTCCACTACATTATTCCACTTTACTTCACTAGGCGTTTCAAGTAACTACAGCATGCATGATCTCAAAAAAAAATTATGACTCGAAAATGACTCAAAAATACACAAAACAATTCAAAAAGACTCAAAAACAATAAAACATCCCCTCAAACTTAAATCACACATTGTCCCCAATGTGTGCAAGACTGGAAAAAAAATAGGGACAACTTACTGACACACCACAGCGGTCATCACAGAGGTCTAGGAGGAAAAATTCTGGAATTTGCATGGAATATGGCTCTCTGAAGTTCCGCGCATGGCCTCGAGATTCAGCCATGGCCATGCTAAGTACGTGGCTCTCTGAAGTTCGCGCCATGCCTCGATCAGCCATGGCGCGATGCATCGCTTTTTTAGCGTTTTTGCTCCTTTTTCCTGCTTTAGCTTTCACCCACTGTCATCCAACAACACAAAACAAGAACCCAAGATCGTGAGATCGTTTCAAGACAAAAACAAAAATAAAATAAACTAAAGACAGAAATTAAAATAACATAATTAAAAATATTGGGTTGCCTCCCAACAAGCGTTGTCTTTAACGTCTTTTAGCCGGACGCAATTAACCTTTACGAGTGCCCATTGGATCCTTCTGCGAACTGCTTGCAATCCGCAGAGTTATTGTTGCATGTCTCACGTTTCCTACAACCATCTGTTCAAACAAGGGCCTCAAACATAAAATTATCCCCCAAGTACACAAGACAGGCTTGTCTTTTAGGCTCTCTATAATGTATGGATCAGTGAAATTCCCTACATCTCTCAACTTTAGGGGGTGCACTTGATGGTATGGACTCTCTTTTTGGGGATCAACATTGACAGCTGGTGGTGTTTCTTCTGCAATAGGTACAAGAAAAAGATTTTCCAAGGAATCCAAAAAGATGAATGATTGGATCTCAGTAACCTTTTCCTTCTCTACACCAATTATCCCGCCAGATTCCTCAACAGTTGGGTGTGGTTCAGGCTCCTCAATTTGCTTACCACCTCCCATAATGATGTCGCTAGACAGATTTTCTTGAAGTGTATTGCTCATCCTATCCATTAGTTGCCCTATTTGTGTCTCCAAATTTTTTAGGGACACTCTTGTCTCAGCCATAAACTGAGTTTGGCACTTGGTGAGCCTGAGTATGCCTGCCTGCAACTCATCTCGATCTTCCTCTGGAACCTGTGGGTTAAGCTGCTGTTGATGACTCCACTGTCTCTGATAGTAGTAGTCCATGTGTCCTGATTTTTTTTTTTTTTTTATATATATATTTTTTTTTCGATTTTTTTTCTTCGAATTTAACCTGCAAAATAAGAAAAACAACAAAAGGTGATAAAAAGATGCTCGCAGAACAAGTTAGAAACTTGTTCTTGGAGCAACCAAATTAGAAATAAGAATAGATAAATCGATATTGAAAGTACGTCAATCCCCGGCAACGGCGCCAAAAACTTGATGCGCGATTTAATGCACACACTTACGCAAGTGCACGTGTCGTGTCAAGTAATATAGTCTAAGTAAGACCGAATATCGTCCTCAAGGATTGGTTTTCAAGTACCGATTATCTATCCTATGGTATCTATTTGGTTAACGTAAATTGAATTGGAATTCTAACTAATAATGCAGGAAATAAACTAATTATAAAAATACTTTGATTTAAATCAGTTATGATGGATAATTAGGGCTTCCAAGATCATCAACTATCCACTCTATTCAATTCTTAATACAATTAGACTGACTTCTTCTTCTACGTTAAGATAGCAGGTTTACTAATCCGTTTTATACTCCTGTTAAGGTTATATAAACACTCAACCCCAGTACAACACATTTCTACCTTTCGGTGATAAGGTTGACTCTAGAGGAGGATTAAGAACAAAAACCTTATTAATGCTACACAAGTAATCGGAGTATTTTCATCCACGGTTCAACCTATGTCTATCCAACTACAGCATATTCACAACCTCCCCTTTCGGATTTCGGTTAGAAATCATAAGAATTATGATAATTAGTGATCAATTAATTATCAAGCAATCAAAACAACTATTGAATAAATCTTAAATAAGTGAAGAAGAAATCAACTAATATATTAATTCATGAATAGAGTTTCAAGTGAATCACAAGGAAATCCCTAATAAAGTAATTAGCTCCTAGCCATTGTCACGCTAAGAACTAATACAATCTCCATACATGAACTGAAATAAATAAAGAAAAAAAAATACTCAAGAACGAGTCTCCAAGCCTTCTAGCATCCAAGGGTTGTGTTGTGGAATATTTACAAGATGGATTGGTGGATGGATGGATGTAGAATGGTGAATGGTAGAATGGAGAATGAATTTTTCTAATGATGTAGAGACTATTTATAGACCAAGAATCCTTTAGGTGAAGGGTTAAGGATTATGTAGGTAGGAAAAGTTATTAGAATCCTTTTAAGTAAGGGTTTTAAGGTAGGAAAAGTTATCCCTTTAGGTAGGAAAAGTTATCCCTTTACGACTCTGAAAACATGCCAAATTCGGCTCAGAACTTCATAAATCCCGTGTCGGCGCGTTCGCATCAGCCGCGCTACCAAAAATCAGCAACTTTCGAACATTCGAACATTGGCGCCATGGCGCCGCCAGCGCCGCCACGTGACGTTTTCGCGGATTCCGCTGCCGCCCTTTTTCGTCCGGACTTCGTCTGATCTCCTCTATAGTTTCCGGAACTTCTTAAACTTCATTTCTTGGCCCTTTTAGTGTGCAATTCCATCTCTTTTATGCTCATTTCATCTCTTTTCGCCATTTCTCTATTTCTGACCGCTATGACACAAAAGAAAGGAAAACGACCATAATATTCTACTAAACATAAATGAAATGAGTAAAATACTAACTAAAAATGACTCAAAAGGTGTATATAAAATACACCGATCACATAGTAATTAAAGTAAAGAAACAAACAAAGAAAATCACACAGTTGGATAATAAACATAAGAGGCTTAAATATGATAGAATTTAACTATTACGCCTAGTAGTTCAACGTTCCTAATTCCTAGTAGTAATAGGATTATGTGCCGTGAGCTAGGTTCCTAGTTTACTTAGTAAAATAATTAAGGGTATAAAAACCGTTCAAAATATTTTGGTCAACCAACATTTATATTCATGCTTTTATAATAATATAGATATAGATACTTATTTATTCATGAACCTGAAATGACCACCTTGAATTCAATATCCTTCATTATTCATAATGTCCAACAAATATACAAATCTCGTATCATAGAATATGTTAAGCATAATACAAAAAGAAGTTAATGGACCATAAAAGTCATGATAACAATGTTCACAAAAAGTTTCAAAAGATGAAAAAGTCAATAATTTACAAAGAAATATCCTCAGAATTAGAAACCAACATCATGTTCTTGAACTCCTCAAATTCAAGAACACCATCAAAGTTAGTGTCATACATATGAATCATGTTCTTACAATCACTTCCTTCTTTCTCATCCCACAACCCTAATCTTGACAACACTTTTTGAAGCTCCTCACATGAAATAGAACCATCTCCATTCAAATCAAACACTTTGAAGGCTTCAACAAGATCATCTTCTAAATTATCGTCAATATTGTCCTCTTTTGATCTCTTTTCCTCATTATTTTTCTTCACCATAGCCTCGTAAAAGAATAAGAAGTCGTTGAAGTTAAGGCTCGTTTTACCTACCAAAGATTGGAGCTCGTCAAGGCTCGTGCAAGCTCCAATCTTATCAAGAAGGCCTTTGAGCTCATCTAAGCTCACTAATCCATCACCATCTTCATCAAGCTTGTCGAACATCCTTTGGATGTGTTTTTCGTTCAACGTTGACATTCTAACTCAAGAAAAAAACTTTTTATTAAATGAAGAATTGCAAACGAAAAAAAAGTAACAACAACAATGTTGAGGATAAGCCTAATCTAGAAGCAGAGATACTTTTCCACTATGAAAGATAAGAAGTGTATAATACCATGAATCCCCAACTTCAACTCCTATATATAGATCCCAAGTCGTCCCAAACCTATAAGAGAAAGGTTTTTCCAATCCTACAAGGACAATACGTTTTCCTTTCCCAAAACTATTAGAAGAATATGGGTTTCCTAAACCTATAGGGATTATAGATTTCCTAAATATACAAGGGAAAAATTCAAGACATTATTAACAAACAATAACAATAATGTCTGAATCAACATTCTATTACTGCAAGTAAATATATAAAAGTGCTTAGGTCAAGTATTTAAAAGAAAAAATTAAAGAAGGAAACTTACATTGTCCTTAATTTGCTTGGAAATCTAAAATGAAGCTTCTAGCTAGGTTGAAAGAATGATGAGAAGACCACGAGGAAGAATTAAATTCTATATATAGTTTGTTCTTTTTATCCATACACACGGGAAAGGAGAATTTATTCCCTAAGTGTAATTCTCCTTTCTCATCTTTTGAATAGATTCTACTATGTAACCAACAATTTTGTTATGTCTTTATATAGGAATAGAACCAAACCCTATAGCCACGGACCAAATCTTCATCTTGTTATAATGTATTGGCTACACACTAACTAGAATTATTTTTATTTTAGTTAGTGCATTACACATGAAAAACATACTTTGTCAATTATAGAGGCCAAAAAAAGTAAAACAATATTAGTAGAGGGGAAAGACGTGCTAAGAGTGAACAAGTATGTCAACGTTTACCTTCTGGTAGCCAAATCGGTGTAGCAAGAGAGCGCGGGACCGCAAGGTCACGAGTTCGATCCCTGCATTTAACCTTCGGTTGAGCCACATACATGGCTTGCCAAGTGTGGTTAATCACCGACGTGGTTTGCGTGCTATTGCGCCATCCGAGTTTACCACGCGCACTCGAAAGAGTAGCGATCGCGATTCCCTAGTTAAAAAAAGTATGTCAACGTTGATCAACTCCTAAGAACAGCCATGCTACAGAGGGAATGTATCGATTCTACAATAGGGTTGACTTAATTAGAAGTGAAACTAATAGATGAAAATAAAACTAAAGATTAGTATTTCTTGAACGGGTGACCCTATTATAGTTTTGTACCATAAGACAAGTTGAACTGTTGAAATTTTCAATTCCTAATTCCACAAGTTGAACAGGTTACTAGTCCATTTAAAAGGCATGAAATTACACCAAATGACCTTGGAAAAGAAGGTTCATGAACTTTTAACCGACACTTGCCCCATAGGAAAATCTTTAAGATTAAAAGGCAAAACTTCGTAACTTTGAAGTTTTCACCATTGAACAAGCAAGGTCAAAGTTCAAAATCACCGACATCTAAGGTCATTCTTGTAAATCATTCGCTTAAAAATTATTTAGGTTGAAATGAGTTGGGTTAGGTTAAATAGTGAGTTATATAACCCAACGCGTTCAACTCTTACTAATTTTTTTTTTAATTATTATTTTCATATAATTTTTAAGTACCTAATAAAGACATATTCTTTATTATAGATATATATAACACATATGAAACCAAAAAACATCACTATAATTTACATAATATTATGACAAGGTTTATTATGAGCCAATTTAAGCTACATGTTAGCCCATTTTAGATGAGTTAAATTAGACGTGTTAAAATAAATTGATCATTATTGTTGACACCCAATTTTGACCCTCCCGTCCAGACAGTAGCTATAAAATCACACTAATTTTGCAAAAAATAATTTTTATGATTTTTATAATAAAATGCAACAATAAAACATTAATACAAGCATAAATAAATAATTTAATAATGGCATCGCGTCTTACACACTTAGAGTTCCGCGCCCGCATTTATTATTGTAATAATTTAAACTCAAAATTAGATTAATAAAGCACCTAAATAATTTAATCACAATTTAAATTCCATTTTTTATTTAGCACTACACCTAATACTAACACACTACCCAAATACCTAATTAAAATACCCAACAAATTACCTGGCCCAAACCCGCAAGCCCACTCGCCCTTTACCCTTATCAATACAAAGCCCACGCCCAACCTATTTTTCTTCAGGCCTTTTCCGCCTTCCCGCCTCCTCAAATGCCCTAAAGAACGATGACCTAAAACCTAAGCTTCCCATTCGCCGCCCCCTACCCATGCGCCCTAAAGTCCCGCCTTCCTTAACCAAAATCGCATCTTCCCCTACCATAAACCAGAATATATCCTTACCATATCCATCACCCAAATTCCTCAATCATTTCCTTACCATAACCGTTCGAAATCACTTACAAATCAGCACAAATCTCATCGAATCAAGCATAAGAATCTCAAATTTAATCGCTACCAACATTAGAACCCAACGAGGCTATATAACGACACGCAATGCATGTAGAAGGGACCGATATCATCAATAGTCCGTAGACGGGCGAGACGGAGAGCACAGAGCATCGTAAGGGGAGCACACCTGCACTACTAGCCTAGCACGAATAGGAAGTTCGAACCCTTCTCTTTAATTCCAAAGAAAGAAACCGACAAGCAAACCTTGCCTTTTCGCATCTTAAACCCAAAACCCGTCGAGTGGACCGACGACTGATACGCCTCGGTCGCTGTCCGAGAAGGTAAACCCGTTCTCTTTCGATTTCATTTACGCCTTACAACCTGCTCGAATGATGTGTTCTCATTGTTTATGTTTAATACCATTTGTATGATGGAAGTACATTGGTTTGTGTTGAACCCGCTTATTCGTAATTAATCGCCATCGTGTTCGTAGTTATGGGTGTCAATGTGTTTAGTTCAATACCAATATCGGTGTGAAATATTCCTCCGCGATCAATGAGTGTGTTAAATCAATATTTACACCGCCAGTGCTTAGTGAATCACCGAATCGCCAAATTAATGTTAATTGTTATTGATGTTCTGTTTGAGATGATGTATATGGAGCCCCCGAACTTTATGTGAGTTCATCTTAGGTCCGCTAATGTTAAGTTTTAAACCAAGTAGCTACGCATCCCTATGAAGTTTTTGTCTTGCGTATACGCATCATGTCCTTTACTTTGAATCACATGTATAGATTAGTCTTGTCTTGGCTCAAGTTTGATATCGCCACTTGTTGAAATCGAATGAATGTATTAATGTGTATTTTGGCTGAAGTGATTTGCATCATATCCTTTAGCTGAAAGAGGTAGACAGAAATCAATGTTTATTTGGCTTCTGTTATATTGAACCAATCTGTGTCATGTTAAACTCATGTCCATGTTCTGTCGGGCTTCCAGATGTGCGTAAGCTGGAATGCTGGTCTGTAGGCTTGTTCCCACAGCTCTATTTTCTGTTGCTCATATGTCGTTTGTGTTCCAAGGCCTGTTACCTTATTTGATAGACTTGGGTTGCTGAATGTTTGGGCCATGTCTCATATTTCCTCCCTGTTTAGCTCTTTTATTTGCATACTGTTCCTCATCCGAATGCCTCGCTTCGGGCCCGATTCTCGCTTGCATTGGCCTATTATTGGGTCACCAAGGCCCATCATCTACGTCGAATAATGCTTTATATGTGTTTCTTTTCTTACTTCGAACCTGCCATCCGTTACCTGCTTACTATCTTTGATCCATTTCGTTTTTATTTTTTGAAGTACCGAAAATGAGATTAAATTTCATGTCAATGCTTGCTTGCTGTTTTGATCTTTTTTTTGATACATACTAATCCTTATCTTCCTTTATTTTTTACATGGCACGCACCGGAGCAAAAATGAAGAGTCTCACGACGAGACTCATCATAAGCTACAACAAATGAAGACCCGCATCTATGTGCATTTATCTCTGCCTCGTAAATTCCAAGTCAGCGAAAGACATCGTCATTCCTCGAGTCCTTTTAAATATTTTCTACCCCGCCCCCATTCATTTATTTATTGTAAATTATTTGTCTAACGCTACATTAATTAATAGAATAATTAGAATATCTAAACCCTGAACCTCTAGATTAGAAAGCAATTCTCTTTAGGTTAATTACTTTAAACTCACTACATATCGCTTAAGTCATGTAACTAAGACATTATTTCCAACCTAATTCCTAACCCAAAGAAATTAATTTTCTCCTAAACTCTTTTATTAATATTATATAAATAATTTATCGTTTTCTTATTTAAACACTTTATATATCATATCATATATATATATTAGCCAAAAAAAATTACATTTTTGCAAATACGTGTGTACTTTTTCTAATAAATCAATCTTATATTTTTGCAAACCATGTCATGCTACTTTATGTTATTTGAATGTGTCTTTTCATGAAAATCAATTCTCGCATTATTCCTTTTCTTTCATACTATGCTATATAATATATATACTTTTATGGCAGTGTATATGTATTTTAAATAATGTCTACTTCTACCCAAAAATTAACTTATATCTATTCTTATAGAATAAGTCTTATAAGTCCTTTATGTTATCAAAAATACACTTTATATACCCGCAAATATCTTTTACTTAGAATATTTTCAAAACACGCATTTCTCTAGCATAATAATTAACCCTAGGTTTGAACGGACAACCGCAAGTTAGCGGATCCTTTAGGGTGCCTAACCCCTTCCCTTTAGGATAATAAAGAACTCTTACCCAGAATCTCATTAAAGTTTAGCAGACCATTAAATAGAGTTAATGTTTACTTTAAACTAGTTAAACATTTAGGTGTCCTAATTCACTCAAACTAATTAGGTGGCGACTCCGCGAACCCTTAGCATTCTAGCGTTTTTTTTACACCTTAGCAACCCTTTTAAATTTTAGTATTCTTTTAACATTTAACACTTTTATTTATTTTCTAACACTTTTTATTCAAGCAGGGTTCGCTAGAATCCCGTTTTCGACTCCGGTTTAAAATGGGGTGTTACAATTATTTCTGCCGAAACTTAATTATATTTTCGTGGTCTAATTGTATCACCCATACAATGTGATCATTTATTGTCCTCATAAAGTTTTGATAACCAAAAAGACGTGTGACTTGATCCTCGTTTTTCTAGGTAAATAAACATTTATCCAAGTAAACTTAAAAAGATTAAATTTCCGTTACCGGGAATCGAACCCGGGTCTCCTGGGTGAAAGCCAGATATCCTAACCGCTGGACGATAACGGATTACTTGTCCTGTTAAGGCTGTGAAACTATAATTATTGTAGAACTATTAAGACCACAAAAAAAAGTTTAATTGCTCAAAACCAGGCATGCCATATTTCTTGCAAATAAAGTATCTGAAAACAAAAGAAGACTTGTTTCCTTCTCTTTTGTAGGGCACACTGCTTTGTTTGGATCTCATTTTGTCTTTACTTGTTATCTAATAATCTTATTTTATCTTTTACCTTACCTTTTTATAGTAGTTCTATCTCGTAGCCCGCTTTTCTTGTATATCATTCAGTGTGTGATGTTATATAACGACGGACAATGCAATGTAATACAATACATTGTGAAACAATACGTAATAGCCATCCAAATAGAGTGTTAATACTAGTTTGCTACTAGTCCTGAAATTTGAATTTGTTGCATATCAAATAAGCTGGAACAATCAAAGAAAATGGCCATATATTAAACCAGTATGTAAAGAGCTTATCTGCATCATCCTTGATGAAACACATGGGAGGCTTGATTCTGAAAACATTTTCATGTAAACCACATTTCCTTACTAGAACACCAAGATCTACATCCAGAAACCTTTAAGCTTTTCAAATTATATTCTTTTGGAAAATACAATGGCACTAGGATTAATATGCACTACAAAAAAAGGCCTACGGTGACAGTTAAAAACCGTCACGAAAGGGATTTTGTGACGGTTTTGCTAAGTGTCACGGTAGACACTGTCACAAATTCGTGACTGTTGTTGTGACGGTTTTTTGTGACGGTTTATAACCGTCACAAATTGTGGTGTTTGACTTTGACTATTTCCCTCATTTTTTTTAAAATTTTCCCGTGAAATATATTAATTACATAATATTTTTTGGTGGGAAATTTTAAATAAAATTTATTTAAATTGGAGGGAAAATTAATTTTGATATTTTTTTATATTTTAATTTTAATTTATTAAATAAAAATAAATTAGAATTGTAAGTATATTATAACTAAAATGTTACCCACGTAATGAAATTGTTCTAATACATTAAATCGAAACATTACAAATTGTTTTTCAAAACATCTAATGTTATCATCAAATACAACAACAAAAAAAATATAATATTATTTTAACTTCAAAAAATACAAATATTATCTAAATCATCATAAAAATGACACAACTATGCAGCACGGAGAATCTTTGAAACATGTTGCACCCACTCGATCCAAACTTCATCAATATCATGATGCGAAAAATATTCTTTGTCATTATATTGTAAAAACAATAGAGATCAGTTAAATTTTTTAATCATAAATAAGTCATTATAGACAAATACATAAACAAAAATAATGTTAAATACTTACATTGTTACGAAGCAAAGACAAATCATTCATTAGATGAAACGCAGCATATAGTAAGCACACTCATATCCATAAGGTTTTTGTGGTACCTTAAAATTATTTGTGTCAACGGATAAGCCAGGGGCATAAACTCGTTACGAATCAGATGCGCAGATAGTCTGCGATCCACAACTCGCACAATGTATATACTTCCACTTGTAAACCTTCAGAAATAATTCTTGAGAAAGGGTTGAAAAGGAAAAACTGTGACTGGATCCACAGGCAGATATAACCATAAAAAATACAACATGTCACGCAAATTACTGAAGCAACATGACACTCTTTGTCACTCTATGATCAACTTGACACTTTTAAGTCTAAGCTACTTTGTCTCTTGAAAATTACAAATGAAGGCTAAAATGCATTCTCTCAACTCTTAAAAGCAGAATATTGTACCAGAATTTAGTCAACTAAAAATAGAGAGATAAAAAAATGTTGCTTTCAAACAAAAAGATCAAATTCTTCCACTACCAGACAAAAGCTCGGGAGCCACGGTTCAACTAATGATTAATAAAAAAAAAACTCCTGTACAGGATTACCTCCTAAATCAAACCAAATAAACAGATTTAGCATACGAAACTCATTCGTAACACTAATCCAAAGATGGCCACTAATGAAAATACACACCAACACTAATTTTTATGTGCTTTCCGTAGATAATTTGTTAACTTTCTAAAACGATTCCTGAGAAAGAGTTCACAAGGGAAGAACCATAATTAGCAACCACTAAAAGGCACAGATATCCTTGAAAAGAGCACAAACCAGTCATGGAAAAATCACAACTGATAATCTTTCAGCACATTATGTGATGTGAAAATGTAAAATAAGTGTATGAAGAAATTTTGCAACTCTAGAACATTATACGATGTAATTTTTGTTGGAAATTTACTAAACGTGAAATAAAGTTAATCCTATTAATTATGACTCGAACAATTGGGGCCCCGCACGTCGAAAACATGGTTTCCACACACGTGCACATAAAGCTGCCTCCCTCGTGGACCAAGTTCATGAATTACTTGAAACTCAAAATGAAGGAGATGGCCTTAGACGGACTTATTATCAAACTCCAGATTCAAGAGGACAATAAAAAGGTCATGCCAAAGGGAAAACAACCCGCTGAGGCTAAGACGAACTGTGAAGCCAAAGGAACCCAGCGAAGCGAAAGTTCCAGAAGGTTGGTAAGTCTCAAACAACTAAAACGTTTAAGGGTACTTGCCATCACTGTGATAAAGTTGGTCACATGGCCAAGGACTGTCGCAAACTCAAACATGAGAATAGAGAGAAGACCAAAGGCAAGGCCAAGGCTAACATCGTCGAAGACACGCCATGACGATATGATCGAGGAGTTCTCAGCGGTGCTTCTTGAAGCAAACCTCATTGAGAATCCGGTGCAGTGGTGGTTGGACACAGGTGTCACCCGTCACATATGTTCCAATAAAGAAGCCTTCTCCACTTATACACCAGTCACAGACAAGAAGTTCTTCATGGGAAACAATTCTTCTTCAGAGGTGCTGGGGGTAGGAATAATGGTCCTAAAGACGACGTCCGGGAAGGAGATGACTCTGAAGGAAGTGATGCGTGTCCCATAAATTCGAAAAAAATCAATTTTTGGACCTGTGTTAGTAAACACTGGTTTTAAGCTAGTGTTAGAAGCTAACAAATTTGTAATCACTAAAAACGAAACATTTGTAGGAAGGGGCTTCGTCTGTGAAGGCCTTTTTAAGGTTAATGTTGTACATATAATGTCTTCTGTTTAACTATCAATAAAATCGTCTTTTCCGTACTTGATTGAGTCATCTAATTTATGGTATCATAGATTAGGACATGTTAACTATCAATCTATCCAAAGATTGGTAAAGTTGGAATTATTGTCGTTTATCGACATAAACCCTCAACATAAGTGTGAGGTGTGCGTAGAGGCAAAACTTTCCAAGAATCCCTTTAGATCCGTCGAAAGGGAAACCGCTCCTCACTTATACACACTGATATATGTGATTTGAAGTTTGCTCAAACTAGAAGGGGGAACAAGTACTTTGTGAATTTCATAGATGATGACACAAGGTTTTGTTACCTTTACCTACTAAAAAGTAAAGATGAAGCCTATGAAGCATTCAAACGTTACAAAGCAGAAGTTGGGAACCAACTAAGCGGACGGATTAAAACAATCTGTAGCGATAGAGGGGGAGAATATGTAGCGCATTTTGAAGAATTTTGTACTCAATCTGATATATTTCATCAAACGACGACTCCTTACTCGCCTCAATCAAACGGTGTGGGTGAACGCAAGAATCGAACACTGAAGGAAATAATGAATGTTTTATTTATCAATTCAGGCCTTTCCCAACACATGTGGGGATAAGTTGTCCTTACCACAAAATTCTTAATAGAATCTCACACAAAAGTAAGGACAAAACTCCATATGAGTTATGGAAAGGAAAGAAACCTAACTACAAATATTTGAAAGTATGGGTTGTCTGGCCAAGGTAAAAGTACTTATGCCAAAGCAGGTCAAGATTGAACCTAAGAGTGTGGATTGCATATTCATCGAATATGCCAATAACAGTAGTTCTTATCGCTTCATAGTGCATAAGTCGGATGTACCAGACATTTATGAAGGTACGATCATAGAATCAAGAAATGTGTGGTTCTTTGAAGACACGTTTCCTTATAAGGAAAACAACATAATCTCTCGCAAATGAAGTTATGAGCAAACCTCTGAGGATCTAGGAGTCGTTGACTACCTAAATCCAAACGGTTCAGATCTAGTGAATTCGAATGGTGATTATCCCGAATCCGATATTTGATTCTCGTGACTTGGAAGATTCATAGATGAAACCAAGGAAAAGTAAAAGGTCCTGGAAGTACAAGTCCTTCGGTCCAGATTTTGAAGCGTATTTGGTTCGGATTTAACCACGGACAATCGGCAAGCATTGTCAACTCCAGAAGTATCGCTCTGGAAGGAAGTTTTAGAAAGTGAGATAGAGTCCATCTTGCACAACCACACCTAGGAGTTGGCTGAACTTCCTCTGGAACACAGACATTTGGGTTGTAAGTGGATCCTTAAACAGAAGTTAAAAGCGGATGGATCTATCGACATGTCTGAGGCTAGGTTGGTAGTCAGGGCTATCGTCGAAAGGAGGTGTTGATTACTTGACACCTACGCCGGTGTCGAATGACATCCATATGTATGTTCATAGCTATCGCCGCTTGCGGATCTTGAAATACATCAAATGGATGTCAATACTGCCTTCCTAAATGGTGATTTGGAAGAAAAAATATATATGGACCAACCCGAGGGGTATGTGGTTCCAGGACAAGAGACAAAAGTGTGTCGTCTTGTCAAATCGTTGTATGGGCTGGCTGGCCCCTAAACAATGGCACGAGAAATTTGATAGTACCTACTATCAAAAGGGTTCGCCGTTAATAAATATGACAAATGTGTTTATATGAAAGGAAATGTCGATTCGTTCGTCATGATATGCCTTTATGTAGACGACTTATCGATCACTAATGCAATCTAGGATAATCCTAGAGACTAAGAACATGTTAAAATAATGTTTCGACATGAAAGATATGAGTGTCGCAGATGTCATCTTAGGTATCAAGATCTCTAAGACATCTTATGGACTAGTCTTGTCTCAATTTCACTACATCAAAGATGTGCTGAAGAAATTTGAGATGTTTGACAGTTCACCAGTAACGACACCATTGGATAGAAGTCAAAATATTGACAAGCATCTTGGTGTACTTGTATGCCGGAAGCGTCTGCACACCGTGATTGGGATATTGATGTATGTCACTGGCGCACTCGACCAGATATCGCTTATGTAGTCAATAAATTAGCTAGGTTTACCCGAAATCCAAGTGAGGATCACTGAAAAGCGTTGAATATGGTACTACGATTCCTGAAGTTCACAATAATATTAGGGTTACACTATTCGAGATATCCAGCTGTACTAGAGGGGTACAGTGATGCAAACTGGATATCTGATATCGAAGACATTTTTACAATCGGTGGATACATTTTTACAATCGGTGGTGGAGTTGTGTCTTGGAAATCCTCTTGAAAAACACTTATTGCCCGATCCACGATGGAGTCGAAATTTATCGCTTTAGACAAAGCGGGAGAAAAAACTGAGTGGCTTCATGGTTTTCTAGAGGATGTCCCATGTTGGGATAAACTCGTGTCTGCGGTAATGATCCACTGCGATAGTCAGTAGGCTCTAAGAAGGGCATAAAGTTCTATGTACAACGTCAAGTCTCGTCATATTCGACGGAGACATGAGTCCGTTAGGCAGTTGATCACCTCGGGTGTTATTTCCATTGATTACGTAAAATCTAAGGAAAACATCACAGATCCCTTGACGAAGAGAATGACCAGAGATCAGATGTACTGCATGTCTAGGGGAATGAGCTTAAAACCCAATCAATAATGAACCAATATAGTGGACACCCAACCTTACAGACTGGAGATCCCATGAATAAGGTTCAATGGGAAAACTAAACTGTAAAGGTTCAGTTGAGTGCTTCGGTGAAAGCAAAAGCACTTCGGATAATGGTCTCTTCTTAAGAAATATAATCCAAGTCCATTTCCGTGATAGACATAAAGTGCAACTTGTAGAGGGGTAAAGGATAAGTTTTCGAACCTTTAAGAGGAAACTAAATCATTTAATAGATGTAGGCTAGTTTTGGCTCAAAATCATCATTACGAAGACTATGTTTATTATTAAGAACTCTAATTATGGTTAATTAAGTACTCCACCCATTTCAAAATAGTTGTTGTGTTTTTATTTATACGCTTCTTAAGAGAGCATTAATAACATAAGCATTTTGACTTTACATAAGTAATAATCTTAAGCTAAAATAAAGTTCAAATAAAGTTCTTCTCCATGTAGAATTGAAAACTAATGGTTCAATAAGTTCTTGTGCATGTGGAATTGTTATGTTTTTTAAGAATGGGTAGGACATAAAATCTGAATCGTTGGAAGTTGATTGGGGCTAAAAGTTTATTATTTTGATAGTTTATTTTATGTAGATATTTCTTATTAACCTATTATGTTATCACAGAACAAAGACACGTCCACTAATTCTGAATCTTTTTTTTTTTTTGTTGACGAAGGAACCCGCGATCGCTCTTCTTCGAGTGCGCCTGGTAAACCTCGATCGACGCAATAGCTCGCAAACCACGTCGCCCGCTTAAACCACACTTGGCAAGCCAGTGTGAGCTCCCAAGAGCGGCGGGCGAGCGTTACCACAGGGTTTCAACTTGTGACCAAGCTCTCCACACCATCCATCGAGGATACCTCTGCGCCCAAGACCAACTGGTCTAGGGCTTCGGATCACTAATTCTGAATTTTTAAAGCGAGAATACAAAGAGAAACACAACAGAAATAAGATAATTTATGTTTCATGCTAACATAGTAATTAAAGTAAAGAAACAAACAAAGAAAATCACACAGTTGGATAATAAACATAAGAGGCTTAAATATGATAGAATTTAACTATTACGCCTAGTAGTTCTACGTTCCTAATTCCTAGTAGTAATAGGATTATGTGCCGTGAGCTAGGTTCCTAGTTTACTTAGTAAAATAATTAAGGATATAAGAACCGTTCAAAATATTTTGGTCAACCAACATTTATATTCATGCTTTTATAATAATATAGATATAGATGCTTATTTATTCATGAACCTGAGCTGACCCACCCGAATTCAATATCCTTCATTATTCATAATGTCCAACAAATATACAAATCTCGCGTATCATAGAATATGTTAAGCATAATACAAAAAGAAGTTAATGGACCATAAAAGTCATGATAACAATGTTCACAAGAAAGTTTCAAAAAGATGAAAAAGTCAATAATTTACAAAGAAATATCCTCAGAATTAAAAACCAACATCATGTTCTTGAACTCCTCAAATTTAAGAACACCATCAAGGTTAGTGTCATACATATGAATCATGTTCTTACAATCACTTCCTTCTTTCTCATCCCACAACCCTAATCTTGACAACACTTTTTGAAGCTCCTCACATGAAATAGAACCATCTCCATTCAAATCAAACACCTTGAAGGCTTCAACAAGATCATCTTCTAAATTATCGTCAATATTGTCCTCTTTCGATCTCTTTTCCTCATTATTTTTCTTCACCATAGCCTCGTAAAAGAATAAGAAGTCGTTAAAGTTAAGGCTCGTTTTACCTACCAAAGATTGGAGCTCGTCAAGGCTCATGCAAGCTCCAATCTTATCAAGAAGGACTTTGAGCTCATCTAAGCTCACTAATCCATCACCATCTTCATCAAGCTTGTCGAACATCCTTTGGATGTGTTTTTCGTTCAACGTAGACATTCTAACTCAATAAAAAAACTTTTTATTAAATGAAGAATTGCAAACGAAAAAAGAGTAACAACAACAATGTTGAGGATAAGCCTAATCTAGAAGCAGAGATACTTTTCCACTATGAAAGATAAGAAGTGTATAATACCATGAATCCCCAACTACAACTCCTATATATAGATCCCAAGTCGTCCCAAACCTATAAGAGAAAGGTTTTTCCAATCCTACAAGGACAATACGTTTTCCTTTCCCAAAACTATTAGAAGAATATGGGTTTCCTAAACCTATAGGGATTATGGATTTCCTAAATATACAAGGGAAAAATTCAAGACATTATTAACAAACAATCACAATAATGTCTGAATCAACATTCTATTACTGCAAGTAAATATATAAAAGTGCTTAGGTCAAGTATTTAAAAGAAAAAATTAAAGAAGAAGGAAACTTACATTGTCCTTAATTTGCTTGGAAATCTAAAATGAAGCTTCTAGCTAGGTTGAAAGAATGATGAGAAGACCACGAGGAAGAATTAAATTCTATATATAGTTTGTTCTTTTTATCCATACACATGGGGAAAGGAGAATTTATTCCCTAAGTGTAATTCTCCTTTCTCATCTTTTGAATAGATTCTACTATGTAACCAACAATTTTGTTATGTCTTTATATAGGAATAGAACCAAACCCTATAGCCACGGACCAAATCTTCATCTTGTTATAATGTATTGGCTACACACTAACTAGAATTATTTTTATTTTAGTTAGTGCATTACTCATGAAAAACATACTTTGTCAATTATAGAGGCCAAAAAAAGTAAAACAATATTAGTAGAGGGGAAAGACATGCTAAGAGTGAACAAGTATGTCAACGTTTACCCTTCGGGGTAGCCAAATCGGTGTAGCGATGGCGCGGGACCGCAAGGTCACGAAGTTCGATCCCTGCATAAACCTTCTTGGTTGAGCACATTACACATGGCTTGCCAAGTGTGGTTAATCAGCTGACGTGGTTTGCAGGCTATTGCGTCAGTCCGGGGTTTACCCTGTGCGCACTCGAAAGAGTAGCGACTGCGGATTCCCTAGTTAAAAAAAAAGTATGTCAACGTTGATCAACTCCGGAAGAACAGTTTGCGGCTATCAGAGGGAATGTATCGATTCTACAATAGGGTTGACTTAATTAGAAGTGAAACTAATAGATGAAAATAAAACTAAAGATTAGTATTTCTTGAACGGGTGACCCTATTATAGTTTTGTACCATAAGACAAGTTGAACTGTTGAAATTTTCAATTCCTAATTCCACAAGTTGAACAGGTTACTAGTCCATTTAAAAGGCATGAAATTACACCAAATGACCTTGGAAAAGAAGGTTCATGAACTTTTAACCGACACTTGCCTCATAGGAAAATCTTTAAGATTAAAAGGCAAAACTTCGTAACTTTGAAGTTTTCACCATTGAACAAGCAAGGTCAAAGTTCAAAATCACCGACATCTAAGGTCATTCCTGTAAATCATTCGCTTAAAAATTATTTAGGTTGAAATGAGTTGGGTTAGGTTAAATAGTGAGTTATATAACCCAACGCACTCAACTCTTACTAATTTTTTTTTTATTATTTTCATATAATTTTTAAGTACCTAATAAAGACATATTCTTTATTATAGATATATATAACACATATGAAACCAAAAAACATCACTATAATTTACATAATATTATGACAAGGTTTATTATGAGCCAATTTAAGCTACATGTTAGCCCATTTTAGATGAGTTAAATTAGACGTGTTAAAATAAATTGATCATTATTTCCGCCGAAACTTAATTATATTTTCGTGATCTAATTGTATCACCCATACAATGTGATCATTTATTGTCCTCATAAAGTTTTGATAACCAAAAAGACGTGTGACTTGACTTGTCTTGTTAAGGCTGTGAACCTTTGATTATTGTAGAACTATTAAGACCACAAAAAAAAGTTTAATTGCTCAAAACCAGGCATGCCATATTTCTTGCAAATAAAGTATCTGAAAACAAAAGAAGACTTGTTTCCTTCTCTTTTGTAGGGCACACTGCTTTGTTTGGATCACATTTTGTCTTTACTTGTTATCTAATAATCTTATTTTATCTTTTACCTTATCTTTTTATAGTAATTCTATCTCGTAGCCCGCTTTTCTTGTAGATCATTCAGTGTGTGATGTTATATAACGACGGACAATGCAATGTAATACAATACATTGTGAAACAATACGTAACAGCCATCCAAATAGAGTGTTAATACTAGTTTGCTACTAGTCCTGAAATTTGAATTTGTTGCATATCAAATAAGTTGGAACAGTCAAAGAAAATGGCCATATATTAAACCAGTATGTAAAGAGCTTATCTGCATCATCCTTGCTGAAACACATGGGAGTCTTGATACCGAAAACATTTTCATGTAAACCACATTTCCTTACTAGAACACCAAGATCTACATCCAGAAACCTTTAAGCTTTTCAAATTATATTCTTTTGGAAAATACAATGGCACTAGGATTAATATGCACTACAAAAAAAAGGTCTACGGTGACAGTTAAAAACCGTCACGAAAGGGGTTTTGTGACGGTTTTGCTAAGTGTCACGGTAGACACTGTCACAAATTCGTGACTGTTGTTGTGACGGTTATAAACCGTCACAAATTGTGGTGTTTGACTTTGACTATTTCCCTCATTTTTTTTAAAATTTTCCCGTGAAATTTATTAATTATATAATATTTTTTGGTGGGAAATTTTAAATAAAATTTATTTAAATTGGCGGGAAAATTAATTTTGATATTTTTTTATATTTTAATTTTAATTTATTAAATAAAAATAAATTAGAATTGTAAGTATATTATAACTAAAATGTTACCCACGTAATGAAATTGTTCTAATACATTAAATCGAAACATTACAAATTGTTTTTCAAAACATCTAATGCTATCATCAAATACAACAACAACAAAAACATAATATTGTTTTAACTTCAAAAAGTACAAATATTATCTAAATCATCATAAAAATGACACAACTATGCAGCACGGAGAATCTTTGAAACATGTTGCGCCACTCGATCCAAACTTCATCAATATCATTCTGCGAAAAATATTCTTTGTCATTGTATTGTAACACACAATAGAGATCAGTTAAATTTTTTAATCATAAATAAGTCATTATAGACAAATACATAAACAAAAATAATGTTAAATACTTACATTGTTACGAAGCAAAGACAAATCATTCATTAGATGAAACACAATATATAGTAAGCACACTCATATCCATAAGGTTTTTGTGGTACCTTAAAATTATTTGTGTCAACGGATAAGCTGTAGGCATAAACTCAGTTCTGAATCAGATGGACAGATAGTTGCGATCACAACCTGCATAATGTATATACTTCCACTGGTAAACCTTCAGAAATAATTCTTGAGAAAGGGTTGAAAAGGAAAAACTGTGACTGGATCCACAGGCAGATATAACCATAAAAAATACAACATGTCACGCAAATTACTGAAGCATTATGACACTCTTTGTCACTCTATGATCAACTTGACACTTTTAAGTCTAAGCTAATTTGTCTCTTGAATATTACAAATGAAGGCTAAAATGCATTCTCTCAACTCTTAAAAGCAGAATATTGTACCAGAATTTAGTCAACTAAAAATAGAGAGATAAAAAGATGTTGCTTTCAAACAAAAAGATCAAATTCTTCCACTACCAGACAAAAGCTCGGGAGCCACGGTTCAACTAATGATTAACAAAAAAAAAGAGAACTCCTGTACAGGATTACCTCCTAAATCAAACCAAATAAACAGATTTAGCATACGAAACTCATTCGTAACACTAATCCAAAGATGACCACTAATGAAAATACACACCAACACCAGTTTTTATGTGTTTTCCATAGATAATTTGTTAACTTTCTAAAACGATTCCTGAGAAAGAGTTCACAAGGGAAGAACCATAATTAGCAACCACTAAAAGGCACAGATAGCCTTGAAAAGAGCACAAACCAGTCATGGAAAAATACTGAAGCAATCTGATAATCTTTCAGCACATTATGTGATGTGAAAATGTAAAATAAGGGTATGAAGAAATTTTGCAACTCTAGAACATTATACGATGTAATTTTTGTTGGAAATTTACTAAACGTGAAATAAAGTTAATCCTATTAATTATGACTCGAACAATTGGGGCCCCGCACGTCGGAAACATGGTTTCCACACACGTGCACATAAAGTGTCAAGGATCATAATTTCATTAATGGAAGAAATATTGGTACGTATACGAATTGTTTGAGACGTAAGATAATAGATGGTTATTGGCCAAATGACAATGGTTTTACGTTGGTAAATGAAAGGACGACATGTACAATGTGTAAAAGATGAAACGACTCTGAAAAATGAGGCGCCGCAGTGCCGGCGACGCCCGAAACTCTCTGAAGTTTCGGCGCCACAGCGCCACCCTGCAGGGCCGCGGCGCTGCGGACGTTTCAGATCGTTGGAGAAGAACGAAAACTGATTTTTGGGCTGACTTTGGAGCATTAATTCTCCATTATTTGGCTGAATTATAACTCCACATTCAAGGCCATTATATGATCTTTATTGGCCATTACTTGGCTATGTGAAAGGTCATCTTCTCCACACTATAAAATGGAGCCTTGGGCTCATTTGCAAAACAGACCTTACAAACATTTTCAGAATATATTATTCCTCTCTTGCAATCTTCAAATACTTTAAGATCTTTCTTCATGTTTAACACTTGAGTATCCTTTGCTCATTTGTTTGATAGCTGTTTTATCTTGGGAGATAATTTGTCAATATACCGTTTAAAGGGATATACGGGGCAATATTATCTTAAAGATAGATTGTTCATCCATTCAACTCAACAAGCCAATTTACTTTGTTCATTTTCAGATTCTAACATATTTGTTGTTGTTGTTACATTCTAATTTCCTTGTTACTACACTTTGTTCCCACAAGATTAAGATAATATTCGCTGCTTACAACAACAACATGTCTGTTGAAGATCAATTTAACGTTATGAACAACGTCACTGCTCAAGGCAATACTAATGCCTTCCGCCACTCAGCGATAACGTTGCCTCTGACCCAACTAATCCGGGCATTTCAAATGCCTTCCAAATCGGCTTTGGCACAACTAGTGTCAATACTGGTTTTGGCACAACCAATTCTCCACTGCTGCTCCGAGCACTTATAGTGTCTATCTTCGCCTGGCGTCGTAACGCCTATGCTCGCAGAGGCGTTCCTAACGCCTTTGCATCGCCGAGGCGTCACTGCTCCAACACCCACTTTCAGATGGTGGACAACAAGAGTGTGTCATCCCAATTCCAAGAATTTAGATGATTCTTCATCACCTAGACTTTGAAGGATTGAAGCCCAACGAACAATTCTTGGTTGGGGGCATTGATCGAGAAGCTGCCTCCCTCGTGGACCAAGTTCATGAATTACTTGAAACTCAAAATGAAGGAGATGGCCTTAGACGGACTTATTGTCAAACTCCAGATTCAAGAGGACAATAAGAAGGTCATGCCAAAGGGAAAACAACCCGCTGAGGCTAAGGCGAACCTGACGGAAGCCAAAGGGAACCCAAGCAAGAAGCGAAAGTTCCAGAAGGTTAGTAAGTCTCAAACAACTAAAACGTTTAAGGGTACTTGCCATCACTGTGATAAAGTTGGTCACATGGACAAGGACTGTCGCAAACTCAAATATGAGAATAGAGAGAAAACCAAAGGCAAGGCCAAAGCTAACATCGTCGAAGACACGCTTGTAGACGATATGATCGAGGTGTTCTCAGCGGTGCTTCTTGAAGAAAACCTCATCGAGAATCCGGTGCAGTGGTGGTTGGACACAGGTGTCACCCGTCACATATGTTCCAATAAAGAAGTCTTCTCCACTTAGACACCAGTCACAGACAAGAAGTTCTTCATGGGAAACAATTCTTCTTCAGAGGTTGTCACGACGACCGGGGCTGATCGTACCTACCGGTACCTGTCGGTATACATCGGAGAATAGCAATGAACATACATAACACATAACTTATAAAAGGTAAACATCACCGGTACCGATAAGTGCTCCATAAAACATACTTAATCAAAAGTATAGAAGTACAACTTGTTCTTATAGCCCAAAACACATATGTGACCACGCACTCTAAGGATAACAACCGTGGCGGGCGGGGCCCGCCATACCCCGAATGTACAAAATACCTATAGCATCGTGGAATATCCGTACTAACAAACAAGCTTCCGAGGAATGGAGCTTCGACACCTAATAGTGATCCTAAGAACGAGGATCCACAATCGCTTACCCTACCTGCGGCATGAACGCAGCCCAGGAAGCGGGTCGACATAATATGTACCAAGTATGTAAAGTCGAAAATACTGTAATAATGATATCATAAGTCTAAAAGTAAGCCGAGTCATGGAAGACAATCAAAATACCTTTTATCGTGCCTTACTAACAATGAGAGTGACAAGTATATATATAATCGCATAAAATAGGGGCCTCATGATCAAAACAGGTACCTCGCGTAGTATCAATAAGCACCCTACTCCGGGACTATTTCACCGCGTAGGTCTGTGGACTGCATGAGGTATTCTCGCGCATAGGTCGCTACCGCGTGAGACTATTTCACCCGCATAAGCCCATAAGGACTCGCGTGAGGTATTTCTCGTGATCGTGGGTAGAAAATCCACTAAGGTGGTATAACGATCTTGGGGACTTACCGCCGGATATACTCTTACCCCAAGCGGATGGTATAACGATCTTGGGGACTTACCCTCCGGATATACTCTTACAATCGGATGGTATAACGATCTTGGGACTTACCCCTCAGATATACTCTTACACTGGAGAAGGTGGTATGACGATCTTGGGGCTTGCCCCTCATTCATACTCTTACCCTGGAGAATGTGGTATAACGATCTTGGGGCTTGCCCCTCAGATATACTCTTACCCTAGCTCAAACTGTGATCATATCATAATCATAAATAAGTTAAGAAAACTTATAACTTCTTATTAGCCTTGTTCATATACCCTCTCGTTTTAGTTTACTTAAGGCACTTAATCATATCTTTAATAAAAGAAAATCGGGAATTTAACCCAAAGTACTACATACTTCAACTCTTTTAAAAGTGACTCTTTCTCATACATAAAACCTTTGGGCAATTGATGCCTTAAAATCAATTTGCCTTTCATAAATCAAATCATTTGTCCTTACTTGTCTTACTTAGAGTAAACCTCTTCTCATTAACCTTTTATAAAGCTAATAAACCAGCTTCCCATAAAGTTGTTATATTAACCCTACACTTTAGTAAAATTACACTTTTCCCCTAACCAAGGGACTTATACATTCTTAAAACGAAACAAGTCTTTATATACTTAAAACAAGTAAGAATACCAAATCTTGTACGTCTACCGTACTACATAGTTACATCTATTCATGCTCAAGAGATAGAAAAACTCCACATACCTCTTCGGTCAATCCACTTGCTAAGTCCAACTACCGCAAGTAATATGTCAACCTAAAATAACCATGATACGTTTATTAACCTCTAATTTCAATGTAGAATAATCCAAGTTCAAAGTCACTAAATTCTATGGAAAATCAGATTTCCTTTGTTTCTACATACTTTGCCACCTTTCTCAAGGCCGAATTTAACATCCAAACGCCACTTTTAAGGCTCAACAATCCAAACATTTCAAAGGGGATTACACACCTAAACTTGGGTGTGTAAAATTCTGCCCCATAAGGTACAACAATTCACTTAACAATTCTAAGGTAGTTTTTAGGCTACAACATGCTCATAATATCTTCTTAACCAATTCTTTCATATCCAAACCACATTTCTTACATGCAAGGACTCTAAGTGCGTTATTTACTAATACACATCCCTTCTTCTTCACATGCAACATTAATAACTAACCACAAGAGAAGAAATGTTACCTTAAAGCTTTAGCCAAACTTATTCCAACAACTTTGCTAGCCTCCTTACCAAGAACACCACCACAATAACACCAACAAGCTAGCCACAAGCTTCCTTCTTGTTCTTAACTTTTCAGATTTTTCTTAGGCTTGAATTCTTCTTGGAATTTTAGAGAGAAGTGGGAGCTTAAGCTTAGAGAGAGAGAGGGATTTGAAAGATGACCAAGTCTTCAAAACTTGGTCAATATAAGGCATGCAAGAAATCAGATGGGGGGGGACACTTGTCACCCTCCCAAGGTCTTTTAAAAGAGAAATCTGATTTTTCCTAAGTTTTTCCGCCAGGAATCTCCAGCGCGCGCTCGCGGCCACGCGCGGCTACTAAACCTCTGCGCTTTGAACTTCCGCGCCATGCTCGTTGTCTGGCGTCGCGGCTGCAACTTCAGCGACCCTCGATATCCGCGCCATGCTCGCAGATACGGCGCCGCGCCGCGCTTTGCTCAAACGCATTTTTGTCCGTCACAGACCGAACTTGTAACTCCCATAACTTTCTACTCCGACGTCCTATCGACGAACGGTTGGTTGAGTTGGAAACTAGACTCAACGAACTACGCCCTAGGCCTTTGAAATACTTAGGAACTCTCAACGTACCAGGTCATAACCCGCCTCAAAGTTGACTAAAACCCGTCCGAACAATCCGTCAACTTATCTTTCGAAAATTTTAAGTCTTACTCCCTTTCGCACGCTCTCACACGTGTGGCCAGAACTACGGGGTATAACATTCTTCCCCCTTAGAAACATTCGTCCCGAATGTTCCTTCTAGGCTTACTCAAATCACACTATCGACATAGACCCTCTTAGCTATTCTTTTGCAAATAAAACGCTCCACATAGCCACAGCATTACTCAAGCATAATTGCTAAATCAAACTAATAAGCAAGGAAGTAGGTTACCTGGAGGTATAGGAAATAGGTGAGGATATTTCTTCATCATGTCATCCTCTGCTTCCCACGTCATCTCTTCCTCGCTCGTTCCGCCACAAGACTTTGACGGAAGCCACATCCTTCGTCCGAAGTCGCCTAACCTGACGATCGAGTATCGCTATGGGACTCTCCTCATACGATAACTCCTCTTTCACCTGGACATCATGAATCGGGTGCACTCTAGACGGATCTCCAATACATTTCCGCAACATAGACACATGGAAAATTGGATGTACCGCCTCCAAATCGGACGGCAGATCTAACTCATAGGCAACCTTGCCTACCCTACTGACACCGACACGCCCAACGTACTGGGCTAAGTTTCTTTCTTCCCAAACCTCATCACGCCTTCATGGGCGATACCTTTAGGAAAACCCAATCATCTATCTCAAATTCCGTTGTCGACGCCGATGATCCGTGATACGACTTCGCCGACTCAGCCGCGAACAACCGCCTCCCGATAAGCTTCACCTTATCCATCGTCACAACCAAGTCCGCCCGACTAATCGAACTTCTCCCACTTCAAACCAGCTATCGGTGACTGCACTTCTCCCGTATAAGGCCTCATAAGCGCGCCATCCGAATACCGGAATGGTAGCCGTTGTTGTAAGCAAACTCCACAAGAGGTAAATGATCCTCCCACTACCTCGAATCAATAACACAAGCCCGCAGATATCCTCGTTGTCCGATAAGTGCGCGCCCGCCCGCTGGCCCGAGGATGAAATGTCGCATCGAGACTCACCGTGTCCCTAATCCTTCTCGAAAGACTCTGCATTTAGCCGTAAACCGGCTCTCGTCTCAAATAATCGATATAGAACTCCATGCGCCTCACGATCTCCCGATATACGCCTAGCATAATCTCTACAAAAGTCGCCCCGATCGGGAGAAAATGGGCTGATTTCACAACCTGTCGACAATAACCCAAATAGAATCATGCTTCCTCTGAGTGGAAGGTAACCCTGTAATAAAATCCATATTTACCACCTCCCATTTCCAAGTCGGAATATCAATAGCTCGCAATGTCACCGGCTTCGTGCTCAATCTTAACTCGCCGATACCGCAACGTGCTACGAACTCCGCAACGTCCCTCTTAAGGCCATCCCACCAATACACGCATTTGAGGTCATGATACATCTTAGTTGACCCCAGATGAATAGAATAACGAGCACCGTGCCTTCTGCACCGACGAAGTTCTCACCTCGAACACACAACCGACTCGAATCTTAGCACCCCATCAGCGCTACCTCAAATAGACTCTTCTCCTTCTCGAGAGCCGCATCTCTGCATCGCACTAAAATCGGATCCTCATATCGCCGCTTCTTCACCTCCTCGACGATGGAAGACTCTAAACCTCTCGAACCCGAATTCCATCACTATCGAATCAACCAAACGAACCCCAAGGCTCGCTAGTGATGTAACTCTGACCATATATCTTTCCTACGGTCAGACATCGCATGCACTACCCATCGACCGCGACTAAGGGCATCCGCAACTACATCGCCTTCCCGGTGGTATAGAATATCAACATCGTAATCCTTAAGTAGCTCCAACCACCGCCTCGCCGCAAGTTCACTCCTCCGTCAAGATATACCGAGACTTGTGGTTCGTGTAAATGTCCACATGAACTCCATATAAATAATGTCTCCGCATCTTCAAGGTACGTAATCATCACGCCAACTCTAAGTCATGCGTGGGATAGTTCTTCTCGCTTCCTAAGCCGCCGAGACGCATAAGCTATAACTTTGTCGTGTTGCATCAAGACGCACCCAAGCCCGACACCGACGCGCCACAATAAAACCACATATCCATCTAAACCTCCGAAGAGTAAGAATCGGGCGGCCGCCAATTTCTCCTTTAGCAACCGAAACTTTCTCACAAGTATCCGCCCACCGAACATACCGCTTTCTCGAGTCACTTTAGTCAAAGGTGCCAAATAGAAGCAAACTTCTCCACGAACCTCCGATAATAACTCGCAAGGCCCAAAACTCGCGCACTCCGCTGGTGTAGCTGGTCTAGGCCAAGTCTGATCGCTTCACCTTTTGTCAGACAACCCAATACCATCGCCCCGATAACATGCCCTAAGAAAGCCATCAAGCTAACTAACTCAGACTTCGAGAACTTGGCATACAACTTCCGGCCTCGAGGACTCCCAATACCGCCCTCAAATGCTCAGATGCTCCTCGCCTGCGCACGAATACACCAAGATATCATCAATGAAAACTATAACGAACATATCCAAGAATGGCTCAACACCCTATTCATCAAATCCATGAATACCGGGCGCTGTCAACCCGAAAGACATTACCTCGAACTCATAGTGCCTGCACGTCCCGAATGCGCTTTCTAATATACGCTCTCTAACTCGTACTGATGGTAACCAGATCGCAGTCTATCTTGAGAAACATCTCGCACTCGCAATCGTCAAACAAATCATCAATCCCGGGAGCGGATATCTGTTCTGATAGTTACCTTGTTCACCGCATGTAATCAATACACATACAGCTGGCCCCATCCTTCTTCTTTACAAATAACACCGCGCTCCTGTGGAGAAACACTTGCCGATAAAGCCTTTCTCCAAAGAAGTCTTTCACCGTCCTTCAATTCCTTCAACTCGGCAGTGCCATCCTCGTATGGCTAATAGATATCGGCCGAGTGTCCGCGCCAAATCAATGCAAAACTCAATCTCTCTCAGAGGATACCCAAGCTCGCCCGGGAATACGCCTGAAACTCTCTAACGACCGAATCGATCAAGGTCCGTACCTCACCTCGATTTAATACCCGAACCATATGGTAGATATACCCTTTCTCGCACCATCTTCCTAGCCTTGAGGTAAGAAATAAACTTACCCTACGATGCAAAGATTCCCTTCCACTGATAACCGCCACCAGAAACTAGAACCGAACTAATCTCTCCCATACCACATTGGCATAGCAAGACGCTAGCCAATCCATACCCATAATCACATCAAAGTCCGTCATATCCAACTCTATCAAGTCGGCCAGAGTCCGACGATCGCCTATAGTCATCGGGCAAGCCTTATATACCCGCCACTACCATCGAATCATCTATCGCGTAGCCACCTCAAAAGGTCTTATAGACTCGCTCTATCCCTATTCTCGCAATATGAGGAGATATATAGGACAAGGTAGAACCTTGATCTATCAAAGCATATACATCACAAAGAAGAAACCAATAATGTACTGCGGACATCCGTGACGCCCCGTCCTCGCTTACCGACATAGATGCGCGCTCGAGGACCACTAGAATCGACCCTACCACGACCTCTCGCCACTGGCCGCCCATAAGCCTCGCCCGGCGCTCGACCATCAAGATGAAGATCCAAAGAATCGACTTCGCTACCGAATCAGAACGCCCCGCCGCTAAGGACGACAATCCTTCTTCGATGGCCTCGCCGCTACAAGAGTAACACGCCTCAACCCATACGGACTCGCCAGATGAGACCTACCGTGACGAACGCACCGAGCAGGTGGTCTCGATTGTGACGGCCGCCTCCTCAAACCTCAAGTCTCGAGCCCCGACTGCTCTCGAATAACCCGGCCGATCGACTTTCCCGCCGAAATCGGTGCGAGCACTCGTGTTGGCCGGAATGTGGACCTAGTTCGCCGCCAGGCCGCCGCCGAAATCGCCTCGAGACCTCGCTGCCCCGCCTCGGGCCGGGCCTAAATCTAGATGATCTCGCTCTCGCCTCAATCCTCAGACGCCGCATCTCCGGCAATATCCATCCTCGGTCAAGAGCCACCCCCAATCATGCAGTAATCATATGATGGTCTAACCCCATCACATATCGATGAACCATGTCTGCCATGTTCGCTACAATGGTGTGCGCATACCTGGCCAAGGAGTCAAACTCCAGGCTGTACTCTCTGATAGTCCTCCCGTCCTGCCTCAAGGTCAAGAACCTATCTACGCGGCTCTCTCATCTCAAGAGGCAAGAAGTGATCCAGAAAGCCTCGTGAACTCCTCCCAAACACCGAAAAGATCCTCACCTCTCGACAATACCCATGACTCAAACCAGCCAACGCAATATCGCAGAATCCTGTAGAAGCTAGTATAACAGACTCGCCTCCGATGCCCTAAGCACTGCACGGTCCGTCAGAATCGCCGGACAAACTCCTCGCGATCCTCCTCAAATCTCGAACCATAGAACTCGTGGGTGACAACTCAGAAATCCCAATCCAGAACCGCTTGGCTCTGGTCGCCGCCGCTTCGCTTGGCCGCCGCCACTATGCCGGGTCAAGAATCAATTGCCTCGTAATTCTATACTCGCACCGATCGTAGGATCGAGGCTCCGCATCGCGTCTCGTGAGCCGCCGCTCACGCCTCGAATTGCCGAGGTCCGCGACGACGCGGAACTCGCCACCCTAAACATCATCTTCGTAAGGATCGGGCTCGTGCCTCGTGACCTCCGCTGCCCCACTAGCAGCCTCTCGCCGCTTTGCCCTTCTAGGCCGCGGTTGCCTTGCGTGGAGGCATAACTGATACATAAAGGAAAACATCAGAGGAGGTTCAACCTATAACTCAGCTCTATTGCACGATCTTAGAGTGAAAGAATGGAAATCAATCCTAAATATCCTGCAGCCTCCTTATTATAGATGTGGTGCACGACACACCGATAATCAAGACTCTACTAGACACGGTCTGTGAACACTTTTCGAGAACTAACTGCTCTGATACCACTTTTGTCACGACTCCGACTCGGCCGCGATCGTACTCACCGGTACCGCCGTGTATACATCGAGAATAGCAATGAACATACATAACACATAACTTATAAAAAGGTAAACATCACTGGCCAGCCGATAAGGCTGTCTTCCATAAAACATACTTAATCAAAAGTATAGAAGTACAACTTGTTCTTATAGCCCAAAATACATATGTGACCACAAACCTCTAAGGATAACAATCGTATGGACAGGCCCCTCCATACCCCTGAATGTACAAAATACCTATAGCATCAGGGAATATCCGTACCAACAAATAAGCTTCCGGAGGAATGGAGCTTCGACACCTAATAGTGATCCTAAGAACGAGGATCCACACCGCTACCCTTACCGCGCAGATGAACGCAGCCCCGAGGAAGCGGGGTCAAGACACAATATGTACCAAGTATGTAAAGTCGAAAATACCGTAATAATGATATCATAAGTCTAAAAGTAAGCCGAGTCATGGAAGACAATCAAAATACCTTTTATCAGGCCTTACTAACAATGAGAGTGACAAGTATATATATAATATCGCATAAAATAGGGCCTCATGATCAAAACAGGTACCTCGCCTGTAGTATCAATAAGCACCCCTACTCCTGACTATTTCACCCGATAGTCCCGCGACTGCATTTAGGTATTCTCGCATAGTCAGACTACCGCACGGGACTATTTCACCCGCATAAGCCCATAAGGACTCGCATGAGGTATTCCTCGCATCGTGGGTAGCAAATCCACTAACAGGTGGTATAACGATCTTGGGGACTTACCCTCGATATACTCTTACCAAGGATGGTATAACGATCTTGGGGACTTACCCCTCATATATACTCTTACACTGAAGCAGATGGTATAACGATCTTGGGGACTTACCCCTCAGATATACTCTTACACTGGAGAAGGTGGTATGACGATTTTGGGGCTTGCCCTTCATTCATACTCTTACCCTGGAGAAGGTGGTATAACGATCTTGGGGCTTGCCCCTCTGATATACTCTTACCCTAGCTCAAACTGTCATCATATCATAATCATAAATAAGTTAAGAAAACTTATAACTTCTTATTAGCCTTGTTCATATACCCTCTCGTTTTAGTTTACTTAAGGCACTTAATCATATCTTTAATAAAAGAAAACCGGGAATTTAACCCAAAGTACTACATACTTCAACTCTTTTAAAAGTGACTCTTTCTCATACATAAAACCTTTGGGCAATTGATGCCTTAAAATCAATTTGCCTTTCATAAATCAAATCATTTGTCCTTACTTGTCTTACTTAGAGTAAACCTCTTCT
Source organism: Przewalskia tangutica (assembly GCA_029844215.1). Lineage (NCBI taxonomy): Eukaryota > Viridiplantae > Streptophyta > Magnoliopsida > Solanales > Solanaceae > Przewalskia > Przewalskia tangutica. The sequence goes on from CM056719.1 coordinate 20,315,590, forward strand.
CATTAACCTTTTATAAAGCTAATAAACCAACTTCCCATAAAGTTGTTATATTAACCCCACACTTTAGTAAAATTACACTTTTCCCCTAACCAAGGGACTTATACATTCTTAAAACGAAACAAGTCTTTATATACTTAAAACAAGTAAGAATACCAAATCTTGTACGTCTACCGTACTACATAGTTACATCTATTCATGCTCAAGAGATAGGAAAGCTCCACATACCTCTTTGGTCAATCCACTTGCTAAGTCCAACTACCGCAAGTAATATGTCAACCTAAAATAACCATGATACGTTTATTAACCTCTAATTTCAATGTAGAATAATCCAAGTTCAAAGTCACTAAATTCTATGGAAAATTGGGCAGCATTTCCTTTGTTTCTACATACTTTGCCACATTTCTCAAGGCCTAATTTAACATCCAAACTCCACTTTTAAGGCTCAACAATCCAAACATTTCAAAGGGGATTACACACCTAAATTTGGGTGTGTAAAATTCTGCCCCATAAGGTACAACAATTCACTTAACAATTCTAAGGTAGTTTTTATGCTACAACATGCTCATAATATCTTCTTAACCAATTCTTTCATATCCAAACCACATTTCTTACATGCAAGGACTCTAAGTGCGTTATTTACTACTACACATCCCTTCTTCTTCACATGCAATATTAATAACTAACCACAAGAGAAGAAATGTTACCTTAAAGCTTTAGCCAAACTTATTCCAACAACTTTGCTAGCCTCTTTACCAAGAACACCACCACAATACCACCAACAAGCTAGCCACAAGCTTCCTTCTTGTTCTTAACTTTTCAGATTTTTCTTAGGCTTGAATTCCTCTTGGAATTTTAGAGAGAAGTGGGAGCTTAAACTTAGAGAGAGCAAGGGATTTGAAAGATGACCAAGTCTTCAAGACTTGGTCAATATAAGGCATGCAAGAAATCAGATGGGGGGGGACACTTGTCACCCTCCCAAGGTCTTTTAAAAGAGAAATCTAATTTTTCCTAAGTTTTTCCGCCAGGAATCCCGCCTTGGCGCCGCGTTCGACGCCACAAGGCCACGAAACCTCATGACTCTCGAACTTCCGCCGCGGCCTCGCTGTCTCAGCGCGGCGCTGCAACTTCAGCGACCCCTTAGTATATCCGGCGCCGCGGCCCTGCATCCGGCGCCGCGGCCTTGTCGCCTTTGCCTGAAACGCATTTCTGTCCATTTGCGCACTGAACTGGTAACTCCCATAACTTTCTACTCCGACGTCCTATCGACGAACGGTTGGTTGCGTTGGAAACTAGACTCAACGAACTACGCCCTAGGCCTTTTAAACACTTAGGAACTCTCAACTTACCAGGTCATAACCCGCCTCAAAGTTGACTAAAACCCATCCGAACAATCCGTCAACTTATCTTTCGAAAATTTTAAGTCTTACTCCCTTTCGCACGCTCTCACACATGTGGCCAGAACTACGGGGTATAACAGAGGTGCTGCGGGTAGGAATAATGGTCCTAAAGACGACGTCCGGGAAGGAGATGACTCTGAAGGAAGTGATGCGTGTCCCATAAATTCGAAAAAATTTAATTTTTGGACCTGTGTTAGTAAACGCTGTTTTTAAGCTAGTGTTAGAAGATAACAAATTTGTAATCACTAAAAACGAAATATTTGTAGGAAGGGGCTTCGTCTGTGAAGGCCTCTTTAAGGTTAATGGTGTACATATAATGTCTTCTGTTTTAACTATCAATAAAATCGTCTTCTACGTACTTGATTAAGTCATCTAATTTATGGTATCATAGATTAGGACATGTTAACTATCAATCTATCCAAAGATTGGTAAAGTTGGAATTGTTGTCGTTTATCGACATAAACCCTCAACATAAGTGTGAGGTGTGCGTAGAGGCAAAACTTTCCAAAAATCCCTTTAGATCCGTCGAAAGGGAAACCGCTCCCCACTCATACACACTGATATATGTGATTTGAAGTTTGCTCAAACTAGAAGGGGGAACAAGTACTTTGTGAATTTCATAGATGATGGCACAAGGTTTTGTTACCTTTACCTACTAAAAAGTAAAGATGAAGCCTTTGAAGCATTCAAATGCTACAAAGCAGAAGTTGAGAACCAACTAAGCGGACGGATTAAAACAATCTGTAGCGATAGAGGGGGAGAATATGTAGCGCCTTTTGAAGAATTTTGTACCCAATCTGATATAGTTCATCAAACGACGCCCTTACTCGCCTCAATCAAACGGTGTGGGTGAACGCAAGAATCGAACACTGAAGGAAATAATGAATGTTTTACTTATCAATTCAGGCCTTTCCCAACACATGTGGGGATAAGTTGTCCTTACCGCAAAATTAGTAATAGAATCTCACACAAAAGTAAGGACAAGACTCCATATGAGTTATGGAAAGGAAAGAAACCTACCTACAAATATTTGAAGGTATGGGTTGTCTGGCCAAGGTAAAAGTACGTATGCCAAAGCAGGTCAAGACTGAACCTAAGAGTGTGGAGTGCATATTCATCGAATATGCCAATAATGAGTTTTTATCGCTTCATAGTGCATAACCTGATGTCTGACATTTATGGCGTACAATCATGGAATCAAGAAACGCGTGGTTCTTTGAAGACACGTTTCCATATAAGGGAAACAACATAACCTCTCGCAAACGAAGTTATGAGCAAACCTCTGAGGATCTAGGAGTCGCTGACTACCTAAATCCAAACGTTCGATCTAGTGAATTCGAATGGTTGATTATCCCCGAATCCAGATTTCGCATTCTCATGACTTGGAGGATTCAGAGATGAAACCAAGGCAAAGCAAAGGTCCCGAAGGACAAGTCCTTCGTCCAGATTTTGAAGCGTATTTGGTTCGATTTAACCACTGACAATCACAAGCATTGTCAACTCCAGAAGCACCGCTCCGGAAGGAAGCTTTAGAAAGTGAGATAGAGTCCATCCTGCACAACCACACCTGTGAGTTGACTGAACTTCCTCCTAACACAAACCTTCGTCAGAAGTGGATCCCAAACGTGGTTAAAGCGCATGGATCTATCGACAAGTACAAGGCTAGGTTGGTAGTCAAGGGCTATCGTCAAAAGAAGGGTCTTGATTACTTCGACACCTACGCTTCGGTGTCCATAATGAAATCCATATGTATGTTCATAGCTATTGCCGCCTTGCGGGATCTTGAAATACATCAAATGGATGTCAATACTGCCTTCCTAAATGGTGATTTGGAAGAAGAAATATATATGGACCAACCCGAGGGGTATGTGGTTCCAGGACAAGAGACAAAAGTGTGTCGGCTTGTCAAATTGTTGTATGGGCTGAAACCGGCCCTTAAACAATGGCACGAGAAATTTGATAGTACCCTACTATCAAAAGGGTTCGCCATTAATAAATGTGACAAATGTGTTTACATGAAAGGAAATGCCGATTCTTTCGTCATGATATGCCTTTATGTAGACGACTTATTGATCACTGGTAGCAGTCCTAGGATAATCCTAGAGACTAAGAACATGTTAAAATAATGTTTCGACATGAAAGATATGAGTGTCGCAGATGTCATCTTAGGTATCAAGATCTCTAATACATCTAATGGACTAGTCTTGTCTCAATCTCACTACATCAAAGATGTGCTGAAGAAATTTGAGATGTTTGACAGTTCACCAGTAACGACACCATTGGATAGAAGTCAAAAGATTGACAAGCATCTTGGTGTACTTGTATGCAATGAGCGATACGCACAGGTGATTGGGATATTGATGTATGTCACAAACTGCACTCTACCAGATATCGCTTATGTAGTCAATAAATTAGCTAGGTTTACCCGAAATCCAAGTGAGGATCACTGGAAAGCATTGAATGGGGTACTATGGTTCCCGAAGTTCACAATAATATTAGGGTTACACTATTCGAGATATCCAAATTGCATTTCAGAGGTACAGTTGATGCAACCGATATCTGATATCGAAGACATCAAGTCCACTAGTGGATACATTTTTACAATCGGTGGTGGAGTTGTGTCTTGAAAATCCTCTAGAAAAACACTTATTGCCCGATCCACGATGGAGTCGGAATTTATCGCTTTAGACGAGAAGAAGTTCGAGTGGCTTCATGATTTTCTGCAGGATGTCCCATGTTGGGATAAACCCGTGTTCGCGATAATGATCCACCGCGATAGTCGAGAGGCTCTAGGAAGGGCACAAAGTTTTATGTACAACGGCAAGTCTCGCCATATTCGACGAGACACGAGTCCGTTAGGCGCTGATCACCTCGGGTGTTATTTCCATTGATTACGTAAAATCTAAGGAAAATATCACAGATCCCTTGACGAAGAGAATGACCAGAGATCAGATGTACTGCATGTCTAGAGGAATGAGCTTAAAACCCAATCAATAAAGAACCAATATAGTGGACACCCAACCTTACAGACTGGAGATCTCATGAATAAGGTTCAATGAGAAAACTAAACTGTAAAGGTTCAGTTGAGTGCTTCGGTGAAAGCAAAAGCACTTCGGATAATGATCTCTTCTTAAGAAATATAATCCAATTCCATTTCCGTGATAGACATAAAGTGCAACCTGTAGAGGGGTAAAGGATAAGTTTTAGGAAACTAAATCATTTAATAGATGTAGGCTAGTTTTGTATCAAAATCATCATTACGAAGACAATGTTTATTATTAAGAACTCTAATTATGGTTAATTAAGTACTCCACCCATTTCAAAATAGTTGTTGTGTTTTTATTTATACGCTTCTTAAGAGAGCATTAATAGCATAAGCATTTTGACTTTACATAAGTAATAATCTTAAGCTAAAATAAAGTTCAAATAAAGTTCTTCTCCATGTAGAATTGAAAACTAATGGTTCAATAAGTTCTTGTGCATGTGGAATTGTTATGTTTTTTAAAGAATGGGTAGGACATAAAATCTGAATCGTTGGAAGTTGATTGGGGCTAAAAGTTTATTATTTTGATAGTTTATTTTATGTAGATATTTCTTATTAACCTATTATGTTATCACAGAACAAAGACATGTCCACTAATTCTGATTTTTTTTTTTTTGTTGACGGCGAACCCGCAGCCGCTTCTTTCGAAAGCGCACGTGGTAAACCCAGATCGACGCAATAGCTCGCAAACCACGCCACCGCTTAAACCACACTTGGCAAGCCAGTGTGATGTGCTCCCCAAGAGGCGGCAGTCGAGCGTTACCCTGGGGTTTCGAACTTGTGACCAAGCTCTCCCACACCATCCAATGAGGATACCCTCTGCCTTCAAGACCAACTGGTCTAGGGCTTCGGATCACTAATTCTGAATATTTAAAGCGAGAATACAAAGAGAAACACAACAGAAATAAGATAATTTATGTTTCATGCTAACATAGTGATGCGCGATTTAATGCACACACTTACGCAAGTGCACGTGTCGTGTCAAGTAATATAGTCTAGGTAAGACCGAATATCGTCCTCAAGGATTGGTTTTCAAGTACCGATTATCTATCCTATGGTATCTATTTGGTTGACGTGAATTGAATTGGAATTCTAACTAATAATGCAGGAAATAAACTAATTATAAAAATATTTTGATTTAAATCAGTTATGATGGATAATTAGGGCTTCCAAGATCATCAACTATCCACTCTATTCAATTCTTAATACAATTAGACTGACTTCTTCTTCTACGTTAAGATAGCAGGTTTACTAATCCGTTTTATACTCCTGTTAAGGTTATATAAACACTTAACCCCAGTACAACACCTTTCTACCTTTCGGTGATAAGGTTGACTCTAGAGGAGGATTAAGAACAAAAAACTTATTAATGCTACACAAGTAATCGGGGTATTTTCATCCACGGTTCAACCTATGTCTATCCAACTACAGCATATTCACAACATCCCCTTTCGGATTTCGGTTAGAAATCATAAGAATTATGATAATTAGTGATCAATTAATTATCAAGCAATCAAAACAACTATTGAATAAATCTTAAATAAGTGAAGAAGAAATCAACTAATATATTAATTCATGAATAGAGTTTCAAGTGAATCACAAGGAAATCCCTAATAAAGTAATTAACTCCTAGCCATTGTCACGCTAAGAACTATACAATCTTCATACATGAACTGAAATAAATAAAGAAAAAAAAATACTCAAGAACGAGTCTCCAAGCCTTCTAGCATCCAAGGGTTGTGTTGTGGAATATTTACAAGATGGATTGGTGGATTGATGGATGTAGAATGGTGAATGGTAGAATGGAGAATTCTTCTTCTAATGATGTAGAGACTATTTATAGACCAAGAATCCTTTAGGTGAAGGGTTAAGGATTATGTAGGTAGGAAAAGTTATTAGAATCCTTTTAAGTAAGGGTTTTAAGGTAGGAAAAGTTATCCCTTTAGGACTCTGAAAACATGTCAAATTCGGCTCAGAACTTCATAAATCCCGCCGGCCATGCGTTCGCAGATCGAAGCCACGCTACCAAAATCAGCAACTTTCGAACATTCGTAACATCGAGCCGCTGGCGCTGGCCATACGCGGTGACGTTTTTTCGCGGATTCCGCCGTCGCCCTTTTTCGTCCGACTTGCCCGATCTCCTCTATAATTTTCTAACTTAAACTTCATTTCTTGGCCCTTTTAGTGTGCAATTCCATCTCTTTTATGCTCATTTCATCTCCTTTTCGCCATTTCTCCATTTCTGACCGCTGTGACACAAAAGAAAGGAAAACGACCCTAATACTATACTAAACATAAATGAAATGAGTAAAATACTAACTAAAAATGACTCATAAGGTGTATATAAAATACACCGATCAAATACCCTCAAACTTAACATTTGCTCGCCCTCGAGCAAATATAAAAAATATAAACAAAGGCACGAAAGAAAATAAAATGACTCAAAGACACTGATCATTTTTGCTGCACAATTGTCACTTAGAAAAGCATGAAGGTTAGTAGGATAATATGTGGGATTTTTAGCATTCTAAACACTCAAGTCAGATATTTCGCAAATTCAATTTAATCATACTTAATGGAAGTAAGAATACCTAACTATGCATGTTGATTTCAAACTCCTATGGCATGTTTACTTGTTATTCTCCACTAATCATGGATACACATATAAGAGATCTTCATGGCTTTTCAGGGTTGTAATGTAGGCTTAGGTAATGGTAGGTAAAAATAGGCTTTTAGGATCAACTTACGCACTATGCTCTTTTTCTTTCAACTCTTCCCTTTTCGTTTGATTTTCTTTTTCACTTCATACCTATCTTTCCCCTCTTTTGTTTTGAGAGAATGAAGTGTATTATGAATAGCCGACACCCCCAAACTTAGGCTTTCGCCTATTTATTATTTCTTTTTCATTTGGGGTGCATAAAAAATTATTCACTTTTTTTTTCTCTTTTTCAACACTTTGTATTCCAAACATCTCAATTTTTCACTTATGACACAAGTATGGAATTATAGGGTGTCAAAAAAAGGTTTTATTTTTAGGCTCAAAGGGGCTGACTAGGGATATACTTTGACTGTCAGGGATAGGAAAAGAATGGTAAGAAAGGGCTAACAAAGAAATGTCTGAGTCATCTCCCTAACATGCATATCCTAACTATTTCGCCTCAAATAGCAAGCAAGCAGACACATAGGTTTAATCACTAACAATGCATAAATCAAGCAAGATACCCCAAACAGTTCAATTTCATGAATGTTTGGCATATCTATCCTAAGTGTTCAGATGGTTGCTTCTAATTCCACTACATTATTCCACTTTACTTCACTAGGCGTTTCAAGTAACTACAGCATGCATGATCTTAAAAAAAAAATTATGACTCAAAAATACACAAAACAATTCAAAAAGACTAAAAAACAATAAAACATCCCCTCAAACTTAAATCACACATTGTCCCCAATGTGTGCAAGACTCAAAAATAGGACAACTTCATCGACACACCACAATGGCCATCACAGAGGTCAGAGGAAAAATTCGAATTTGCACTAATATGGCTCTCTGAGTTCCGCGCGCTCGAGATTCAGCGCATGGCCGCTAGTACTGTGGTTTCTCAAGTTCCGGCCATGCTCGATTCAGCCACGATGATCGCTTTTTTAGCGTTTTGCTCTTTTTCCTGCTTTAGCTTTCACCCACCTCATCCAACAACACAAAACAAGAACCCAAGACCGTGAGACTGTTCAAGACAAAAACAAAAATAAAATAAACTAAAGACATAAATTAAAATAACATAATTAAAAATATTGGGTTGCCTCCCAACAAGCGCCGTTTTTAACGCCTTTAGCCGGACGCAATTAACCTTTACGAGTGCCCATTGGATCCTTCGCGAACCGCATAATCCGCAGAGTTATTGTTGCAGTCTCACTTTTCCTACAACCATCTGCTCAAACAAGTGGCCTCAAACATAAAATTATCCCCAAGTACACAAGACAGCTTGTCTTTTAGGCTCTCTATAATGTAGGATCGGTGAAATTCCCTACATCTCTCAACTTTGTGGTTGCACTTGATGGTATGGACTCTCTTTTGGGGATCAACATTGATACCGGTGGTGTTTCTTCCGCAATAGGTACAAGAAAAGATTTTCCAAGGAATCCAAAAAGATGAATGATTGGATCTCAGTAACCTTTTCCTTCTCTACACCAATTATCCCGCCAGATTCCTCAACAGTTGGGTGTGGTTCAGGCTCCTCAATTTGCTTACCACCTCCCATAATGATGTCGCTAGACAGATTTTCTTGAAGTGTATTGCTCATCCTATCCATTAGTTGCCCTATTTGTGTCTCCAAATTTTTAGGACACTTTGTCTCACCATAAACCGAAGTTTGACACTTGGTGAGCCCGAGTACCGCCGCAACTCATCTCGATCTTCCTCCGAACCTCATGTTAAGTCGCTGATGACTCCACTGTCTCTGATAGTAGTAGTCCATGTGTCCTGATTTTTTTTTTTTTTTTTTATATATATTTTTTTTTCGATTTTTTTTCTTCGAATTTAACCTGCAAAATAAGAAAAATAACAAAAGGTGATAAAAAGATGCTCGCAGAACAAGTTAGAAACTTGTTCTTGGAGCAACCAAATTAGAAATAAGAATAGATAAATCGATATTGAAAGTACGTCAATCCCCGGCAACGGCACCAAAAACTTGATGCACGATTTAATGCACACACTTACGCAAGTGCACGTGTCGTGTCAAGTAATATAGTCTAGGTAAGACCGAATATCGTCCTCAAGGATTGGTTTTCAAGTACCGATTATCTATCCTATGGTATCTATTTGGTTAACGTAAATTGAATTGGAATTCTAACTAATAATGCAGGAAATAAACTAATTATAAAAATACTTTGATTTAAATCAGTTATGATGGATAATTAGGGCTTCCAAGATCATCAACTATCAACTCTATTCAATTCTTAATACAATTAGACTGACTTCTTCTTCTACGTTAAGATAGCAGGTTTACTAATCCGTTTTATACTCCTGTTAAGGTTATATAAACACTCAACCCCAAGATAACACATTTCTACCTTTCGTGATAAGGTTGACTCTGTATGAGGATTAAGAACAAAACCTTATTAATGCTACACAAGTAATCTGGTATTTTCATCCACGGTTCAACCTATGTCTATCCAACTACAACATATTCACAACCTCCCCTTTCGGATTTCGGTTAGAAATCATAAGAATTATGATAATTAGTGATCAATTAATTATCAAGCAATCAAAACAACTATTGAATAAATCTTAAATAAGTGAAGAAGAAATCAACTAATATATTAATTCATGAATAGAGTTTCAAGTGAATCACAAGGAAATCTCTAATAAAGTAATTAGCTCCTAGCCATTGTCACGCTAAGAACTAATACAATCTCCATACATGAACTGAAATAAATAAAGAAAAAAAAATACTCAAGAACGAGACTCCAAGCCTTCTAGCATCCAAGGGTTGTGTTGTGGAATATTTACAAGATGGATTGGTGGATGGATGGATGTAGAATGGTGAATGGTAGAATGGAGAATGAATTCTTCTAATGATGTAGAGACTATTTATAGACCAAGAATCCTTTAGGTGAAGGGTTAAGGATTATATAGGTAGGAAAAGTTATTAGAATCCTTTTAAGTAAGAGTTTTAAGGTAGGAAAAGTTATCCCTTTAGGTAGGAAAAGTTATCCCTTTACGACTCTGAAAACATGCCAAATTCGGCTCAGAACTTCATAAATCCCGCTCGGCCTGCGTCGCAGATCAGCCATGGCGCTCGAAAATCAGCAACTTTCGGAACATTCGAACATTGCAGCCGCGGCTGCCGCTGCGGCGCCGGTGACGTTTTTCTGGCGGATTCTGTTTCGTCGTCCTTTTTTCGTCCGGACTTCGCCTGATCTCCTCTATAGTTTCCGGAACTTCTTAAACTTCATTTCTTGGCCCTTTTAGTGTGCAATTCCATCTCTTTTATGCTCATTTCATCTCTTTTCGCCATTTCTCCATTTCTGACCGCTGTGACACAAAAGAAAGGAAAACGACCCTAATATTATACTAAACATAAATGAAATGAGTAAAATACTAACTAAAAATGACTCAAAAGGTGTATATAAAATACACCGATCACATAGTAATTAAAGTAAAGAAACAAACAAAGAAAATCACACAGTTGGATAATAAACATAAGAGGCTTAAATATGATAGAATTTAACTATTACACCTAGTAGTTCAACGTTCCTAATTCCTAGTAGTAATAGGATTATGTGCCGTGAGCTAGGTTCCTAGTTTACTTAGTAAAATAATTAAGGGTATAAAAACCGTTCAAAATATTTTGGTCAACCAACATTTATATTCATGCTTTTATAATAATATAGATATAGATACTTATTTATCCATGAACCTGAGCTGACCCACCCGAATTCAATATCCTTCATTATTGATAATGTCCAACAAATATACAAATCTCGCGTATCATAGAATATGTTAAGCATAATACAAAAAGAAGTTAATGGACCATAAAAGTCATGATAACAATGTTCACAAGAAAGTTTCAAAAAGATGAAAAAGTCAATAATTTACAAAGAAATATCCTCAGAATTAGAAACCAACATCATGTTCTTGAACTCCTCAAATTCAAGAACACCATCAAAGTTAGTGTCATACATATGAATCATGTTCTTACAATCACTTCCTTCTTTCTCATCCCACAACCCTAATCTTGACAACACTTTTTGAAGCTCCTCACATGAAATAGAACCATCTCCATTCAAATCAAACACCTCAAGGCTTCAACAAGATCATCTTCTAAATTATCACAATATTGTCCTCTTTTGATCTCTTTTCCTCATTATTTTTCTTCACCATAGCCTCGTAAAGAATAAGAAGTCGTTGAAGTTAAGGCTCGCTTTACCTACCAAAGATGGAGCTCGTCAAGGCTCGCAAGCTCCAATCTTATAAAGAAGGCCTTTGAGCTCATCTAAGCTCACTAATCCATCACCATCTTCATCAAGCTTGTCGAACATCCTTGGATGTGTTTTTCGCTCAACGAGACATTCTAACTCAAGAAAAAAACTTTTTATTAAATGAAGAATTGCAAACGAAAAAAGAGTAACAACAACAATGTTGAGGATAAGCCTAATCTAGAAGCAGAGATATTTTTCCACTATGAAAGATAAGAAGTGTATAATACCATGAATCCCCAACTACAACTCCTATATATAGATCCCAAGTCGTCCCAAACCTATAAGAGAAAGGTTTTTCCAATCCTACAAGGACAATACGTTTCCTTTCCCAAAACTATTAGAAGAATATGGGTTTCCTAAACCTATAGGGATTATAGATTTCCTAAATATACAAGGGAAAAATTCAAGACATTATTAACAAACAATAAAAATAATGTCTGAATCAACATTCTATTACTGCAAGTAAATATATAAAAGTGCTTAGGTCAAGTATTTAAAAGAAAAAATTAAAGAAGAAGGAAACTTACATTGTCCTTAATTTGCTTGGAAATCTAAAATGAAGCTTCTAGCTAGGTTGAAAGAATGATGAGAAGACCACGAGGAAGAATTAAATTCTATATATAGTTTGTTCTTTTTATCCATACACATGGGGAAAGGAGAATTTATTCCCTAAGTGTAATTCTCCTTTCTCATCTTTTGAATAGATTCTACTATGTAACCAACAATTTTGTTATGTCTTTATATAGGAATAGAACCAAACCCTATAGCCACGGACCAAATCTTCATCTTGTTATAATGTATTGGCTACACACTAACTAGAATTATTTTTATTTTAGTTAGTGCATTACTCATGAAAAACATACTTTGTCAATTATAGAGGCCAAAAAAAGTAAAACAATATTAGTAGAGGGGAAAGACGTGCTAAGAGTGAACAAGTATGTCAACGTTTACCCTTCGGGGTAGCCAAATCGATGTAGCAGTAGAGCGCGGGACCGCAAGGTCACGAGTTCGATCCCCTGCATAAACCTTCTTGGTTGAGCCTGTTACACATGGCTTGCCAAGTGTGGTTAATCAGCTGACGTGGTTTGCAGGCTATTGCGTCAGTCCGGAGTTTACCCTGTGCGCACTCGAAAGAGTAGCGACTGCGGATTCCCTAGTTAAAAAAAGAAGGTATGTCAACGTTGATCAACTCCGGAAGAACAGTTTGCGGCTATCAGAGGGAATGTATCGATTCTACAATAGGGTTGACTTAATTAGAAGTGAAACTAATAGATGAAAATAAAATTAAAGATTAGTATTTCTTGAACGGGTGACCCTATTATAGTTTTGTACCATAAGACAAGTTGAACTGTTGAAATTTTCAATTCCTAATTCCACAAGTTGAACAGGTTACTAGTCCATTTAAAAGGCATGAAATTACACCAAATGACCTTGTAAAAGAAGGTTCATGAACTTTTAACCGACACTTGCCCCATAGGAAAATCTTTAAGATTAAAAGGCAAAACTTCGTAACTTTGAAGTTTTCACCATTGAACAAGCAAGGTCAAAGTTCAAAATCACCGACATCTAAGGTCATTCCTCAGAATCGTTCGCTTAAAAATTATTTAGGTTGAAATGAGTTGGGTTAGGTTAAATAGTGAGTTATATAACCCAACGCACTCAACTCTTACTAATTTTTTTTTTATTATTTTCATATAATTTTTAAGTACCTAATAAAGACATATTCTTTATTATAGATATATATAACACATATGAAACCAAAAAACATCACTATAATTTACATAATATTATGACAAGGTTTATTATGAGCCAATTTAAGCTACATGTTAGCCCATTTTAGATGAGTTAAATTAGACGTGTTAAAATAAATTGATCATTATTTCCGCCGAAACTTAATTATATTTTCGTGATCTAATTGTATCACCCATACAATGTGATCATTTATTGTCCTCATAAAGTTTTGATAACCAAAAAGACGTGTGACTTGATCCTCGTTTCTCTAGGTAAATAACTTAACATTTATCCAAGTAAACTTAAAAAGATTAAATTTCCGTTACCGGGAATCGAACCCGGGTCTCCTGGGTGAAAGCCAGATATCCTAACCGCTGGACGATAACGGATTACTTATCTTGTTAAGGCTGTGAAACTGTGATTATTGTAGAACTATTAAGACCACAAAAAAAAGTTTAATTGCTCAAAACCAGGCATGCCATATTTCTTGCAAATAAAGTATCTGAAAACAAAAGAAGACTTGTTTCCTTCTCTTTTGTAGGGCACACTGCTTTGTTTGGATCACATTTTGTCTTTACTTGTTATCTAATAATCTTATTTTATCTTTTACCTTATCTTTTTATAGTAGTTCTATCTCGTAGCCCGCTTTTCTTGTAGATCATTCAGTGTGTGATGTTATATAACGACGGACAATGCAATGTAATACAATACATTGTGAAACAATACGTAACAGCCATCCAAATAGAGTGTTAATACTAGTTTGCTACTAGTCCTGAAATTTGAATTTGTTGCATATCAAATAAGCTGGAACAATCAAAGAAAATGGCCATATATTAAACCAGTATGTAAAGAGCTTATCTGCATCATCCTTGCTGAAACACATGAGAGGCTTGATACCGAAAACATTTTCATGTAAACCACATTTCCTTACTAGAACACCAAGATCTACATCCAGAAACCTTTAAGCTTTTCAAATTATATTCTTTTGGAAAATACAATGGCACTAGGATTAATATGCACTACAAAAAAAAGGCCTACGGTGACAGTTAAAAACCGTCACGAAAGGGGTTTTGTGACGGTTTTGCTAAGTGTCACGCAGAGACACCGCCACAAATTCGTGATTGTTGTCATGTGATTATAAACCGTCACAAATTGTGGTGTTTGACTTTGACTATTTCTCATTTTTTTAAAATTTTCCGTGAAATTTATTAATTATATAATATTTTTTGGTGGGAAATTTTAAATAAAATTTATTTAAATTGGCGGGAAAATTAATTTTGATATTTTTTTATATTTTAATTTTAATTTATTAAATAAAAATAAATTAGAATTGTAAGTATATTATAACTAAAATGTTACCCACGTAATGAAATTGTTCTAATACATTAAATCGAAACATTACAAATTGTTTTTCAAAATATCTAATGCTATCATCAAATACAACAACAAAAAAAACATAATATTGTTTTAACTTCAAAAAGTACAAATATTATCTAAATCATCATAAAAATGACACAACTATGCAGCACGGAGAATCTTTGAAACATGTCATGCCCACTGATCCAAACTTCATCAATATCATGCTGCGAAAAATATTCTTTGTCATTGTATTGTAACACACAATAGAGATCAGTTAAATTTTTTAATCATAAATAAACCATTATAGACAAATACATAAACAAAAATAATGTTAAATACTTACATTGTTACGAAGCAAAGACAAATCATTCATTAGATGAAACGCAGCATATAGTAAGCACACTCATATTCATAAGGTTTTTGTGGTACCTTAAAATTATTTGTGTCAACGGATAAGCCAGGGGCATAAACTCTGGTTCTGAACTGTATGCACATATAGTTGCAGTCCACAACCTGCATAATGTATATACTTCCACTGGTAAACCTTCAGAAATAATTCTTGAGAAAGGGTTGAAAAGGAAAAACTGTGACTGGATCCACAGGCAGATATAACCATAAAAAATACAACATGTCACGCAAATTACTGAAGCAACATGACACTCTTTGTCACTCTATGATCAACTTGACACTTTTAAGTCTAAGCTAATTTGTCTCTTGAAAATTATAAATGAAGGCTAAAATGCATTCTCTTAACTCTTAAAAGCAGAATATTGTACCAGAATTTAGTCAACTAAAAATAGAGAGATAAAAAGATGTTGCTTTCAAACAAAAAGATCAAATTCTTCCACTACCAGACAAAAGCTCGGGAGCCACGGTTCAACTAATGATTAACAAAAAAAAAGAGAACTCCTGTACAGGATTACCTCCTAAATCAAACCAAATAAACACATTTAGCATACGAAACTCATTCGTAACACTAATCCAAAGATGACCACTAATGAAAATACACACCAACACCAGTTTTTATGTGTTTTCCATAGATAATTTGTTAACTTTCTAAAACGATTCCTGAGAAAGAGTTCACAAGGGAAGAACCATAATTAGCAACCACTAAAAGGCACAGATAGCCTTGAAAAGAGCACAAACCAGTCATGGAAAAATACTGAAGCAATCTGATAATCTTTCAGCACATTATGTGATGTGAAAATGTAAAATAAGGGTATGAAGAAATTTTGCAACTCTAGAACATTATACGATGTAATTTTTGTTGGAAATTTACTAAACGTGAAATAAAGTTAATCCTATTAATTATGACTCGAACAATTGGGGCCCTTGCACGCCTAAACATGGTTTCCACACACGTGCACATAAAGTGTCAAGAATCATAATTTCATTAATGGAAGAAATATTGGTACGTATACGTATTGTTTGAGACGTAAGATAATAGATGGTTATTGGCCAAATGACAATGGTTTTACGTTGGTAAATGAAAGGACGACATGTACAATGTGTAAAAGATGAAACGACTCTGAAAAATGAGGCGCCGCAGGGCCGCAGTGCCGGCGACGCCCGAAACTCTCTGAAGTTTCGGCGCCACAACACCACTGCGTCAGCGCCACATGGACGCTTCATCGTTGGAGAAGAACGAAAACTGATTTTTGGGCTGACTTTGGAGCATTAATTCTCCATTATTTGGCTGAATTATAACTCCACATTCAAGGTCATTATATGATCTTTATTGGCCATTACTTGGCTATGTGAAAGGTCGTCTTCTCCACACTATAAAATGGAGCCTTGGGCTCATTTGCAAAACAGACCTTACAAACATTTTCAGAATATATTATTCCTCTCTTGCAATCTTCAAATACTTTAAGATCTTTCTTCATAAGCGAACACTTGAGTATCCTTTGCTCATTTGTTTGATAGTTGTTTTATCTTGGGAGATAATTTGTCAATATACCGTTTAAAGGGATATACGGGGCAACATTATCTTAAAGATAGATTGTTCATCCATTCAACTCAACAAGCCAATTTACTTTGTTCATTTTCAGATTCTAACATATTTGTTGTTGTTGTTGCATTCTCATTTCCTTGTTACTACACTTTGATCCCACAAGCTTAAGATAATATTCGCTGCTTTCAACAACAACATGTCTGTTGAAGATCAATTCAACACTATGAATAACGCCACTGGTCAAGGCAATACTAATGCCTTCACTTCCGCCACTCAAGGCGATAACGTTGCCTACAACCCAACTAATCCAGGCATTTCAAATGCCTTTCAAACTGCTGGCTTTGGCACAACTAGTGTCAACACTGGTTTTGGCACAACCAATTCTCCACTGCTGCTCCGAGCACTTATAGTGTCTATGCTACTGCCCAAGGCGTCCAGAACGCCTATGCTCCTGTTAGAGGCGTTCCTAACGCCTTTGCAACTGCTCAAGGGGGCGTCACTGCTCCAACACCCGCTTTCAGATGGTGGACAACAAGAGTGTGTCATCCCAATTCCAAGAATTTAGATGATTCTTCATCACCTAGACTTTGAAGGATTGAAGTCCAACGGACAATTCTTGGTTGGGGGCATTGATCGAGAAGCTGCCTCCCTCGTGGACCAAGTTCATGAATTACTTGAAACTCAAAATGAAGGAGATGGCCTTAGACGGACTTATTGTCAAACTCCAGATTCAAGAGGACAATAAGAAGGTCATGCCAAAGGGAAAACAACCCGCTGAGGCTAAGGCGAACCTGACGGAAGCCAAAGGGAACCCAAGCAAGAAGCGAAAGTTCCAGAAGGTTGGTAAGTCTCAAACAACTAAAACGTTTAAGGGTATTTGCCATCACTGTGATAAAGTTGGTCACATGGACAAGGACTGTCGCAAACTCAAATATGAGAATAGAGAGAAGACCAAAGGCAAGGCCAAAGCTAACATCGTCGAAGACACGCTTGTAGACGATATGATCGAGGAGTTCTCAGCGGTGCTTCTTGAAGAAAACCTCATTGAGAATCCGGTGCAGTGGTGGTTGGACACAGGTGTCACCCGTCACATATGTTCCAATAAAAAAGTCTTCTCCACTTAGACACCAGTCACAAACAAGAAGTTCTTCATGGGAAACAATTCTTCTTCAGAGGTTGTCACGACCGACTCGGCCGCGATCGTACTTACCTGGTACCTGTCAGTATACATCAGAGAATAGCAGCGGAACATACATAACACATAACTTATAAAAAGGTAAACATCACTGGCCAGCCGATAAGGCTGCCTTCCATAAAACATACTTAATCAAAAGTATAGAAGTACAACTTGTTCTTATAGCCCAAAACACATATGTGACCACAGACCTCTAAGGATAACAACTGTGGCAGGACAGGGCCCCGCCATACTCCTGAATGTACAAAATACCTATAGCATCAGGGAATATTCGTACCAACAAACAAGCTTCCGGAGGAATGGAGCTTCTGACACCGGAATAGTGATCCTAAGAACGAGGATCCACACCGCTTACCTTACCGCAGATTTAACGCAGCCCCGAGGAAGGGGTCGACACAATATGTACCAAGTATGTAAAGCTGGAAAATACTGTAATAATGATATCATAAGTCTAAAAGTAAGCTGGAGTCATGGAAGACAATCAAAATACCTTTTACTGTGCCTTACTAACAATGAGAGTGACAAGTATATATATAATACTGCATAAAATAGGGGCCTCATGATCAAAACAGGGTACCTCGCCCGTAGTATCAATAAACACCCCTACTCCTGAGACTATTTCACCCGCATAGGTCCTGTGGACCTGCATGAGGTATTCTCGTGATAGTCAGACTACCGCACGGGACTATTTCACCCGCATAAGCCCATAAGGACTCGCATGAGGTATTCCTCGTGATCGTGGGTAGCAAATCCACTAACAGTGGTATAACGATCTGGGACTTACCCCTCAGATATACTTTTACCCTGAAGCAGATGGTATAACGATCTTGGGGACTTACCCCTCAGATATACTCTTACACTGAAGCAGATGGTATAACGATCTTGGGACTTACCCCTCAGATATACTCTTACACTGGAGAAGGTGGTATGACGATCTTGGGGCTTGCCCCTCATTCATACTCTTACCCTAGAGAATGTGGTATAACGATCTTGGGGCTTGCCCCTCAGATATACTCTTACCCTAGCTCAAACTGTCATCATATCATAATCATAAATAAGTTAAGAAAAATTATAACTTCTTATTAGCCTTGTTCATATACCCTCTCGTTTTAGTTTACTTAAGGCACTTAATCATATCTTTAATAAAAGAAAACCGGGAATTTAACCCAAAGTACTACATACTTCAACTCTTTTAAAAGTGACTCTTTCTCATACATAAAACCTTTGGGCAATTGATGCCTTAAAATCAATTTGCCTTTCATAAATCAAATCATTTGTCCTTACTTGTCTTACTTAGAGTAAACCTCTTCTCATTAACCTTTTATAAAGCTAATAAACTAACTTCCCATAAAGTTGTTATATTAACCCTACACTTTAGTAAAATTACACTTTTCCCCTAACCAAGGGACTTATACATTCTTAAAACGAAACCAGTCTTTATATACTTAAAACAAGTAAGAATACCAAATCTTGACGCTCACCGTACTACATAGTTACATCTATTCATGCTCAAGAGATAGGAAAGCTCCACATACCTCTTCGGTCAATCCACTTACTAAGTCCAACTACCGCAAGTAATATGTCAACCTAAAATAACCATGATACGTTTATTAACCTCTAATTTCAATGTAGAATAATCCAAGTTCAAAGTCACTAAATTCTATGGAAAATTGGGCAGCATTTCCTTTGTTTCTACATACTTTGCCACCTTTCTCAAGGCCGAATTTAACATCCAAACGCCACTTTTAAGGCTCAACAATCCAAACATTTCAAAGGGGATTACACACCTAAACTTGGGTGTGTAAAATTCTGCCCCATAAGGTACAACAATTCACTTAACAATTCTAAGGTAGTTTTTAGGCTACAACATGCTCATAATATCTTCTTAACCAATTCTTTCATATCCAAACCACATTTCTTACATGCAGGGACTCTAAGTGCGTTATTTACTACTACACATCCCTTCTTCTTCACATGCAACATTAATAACTAACCACAAGAGAAGAAATGTTACCTTAAAGCTTTAGCCAAACTTATTCCAACAACTTTGCTAGCCTTCTTACCAAGAACACCACCACAATAACACCAACAAGCTAGCCACAAGCTTCCTTCTTTTAAAAGAGAAATCTGATTTTTCCTAAGTTTTTCCGCCAGGAATCCGCGCCGCCGCGCTCGACAGCGGCGCGCTGAAACCTCGCGACTCGAACTTTCGCCCGCGCGTTGTCTCAGCGCGCGCCGCAACTTCAGCGACCTCGGTATATCCGTCGCCGCCTCGCATCCGCGCCGCGGCCTTGTCGCCTTTGCCTGAAACGCATTTCTGTCCGTCTGCGCACTGAACTTGTAACTCCCATAACTTTCTACTCTGACGTCCTATCGACGAACGGTTGGTTGAGTTGGAAACTAGACTCAACGAACTACGCCCTAGGCCTTTGAAACACTTAGGAACTCTCAACGTACCAGGTCATAACCCGCCTCAAAGTTGACTAAAACCCGTCCGAACAATCCGTCAACTTATCTTTCGAAAATTTTAAGTCTTACTCCCTTTCGCACGCTCTCACACGTGTGGCCAGAACTACGGGGTATAACATTCTCCCCCCTTAGAAACATTCGTCCCGAATGTTCCTTCTAGGCTTACTCAAATCACACTATCGACATAGACCCTCTTAGCTATGCTTTTGCAAATAAAACGCTCCACATAGCCACAGCATTACTCAAGCATAATTGCTAAATCAAACTAATAAGCAAGGAAGTAGGTTACCTGGAGGTATAGGAAATAGGTGAGGATATTTCTTCATCATGTCATCCTCTGCTTCCCACGTCATCTCTTCCCTGTTCTCGTTCCGCCACAAGACTTTTACGGAAGCCACATCCTTCGTCCGAAGTCGCCTAACCTGACGATCGAGTATCGCTATGGGACTCTCCTCATACGATAACTCCTCTTTCACCTGGACATCATGAATCGGGTGCACTCTAGACGGATCTCCAATACATTTCCGCAACATAGACACATGGAAAATTGGATGTACCGCCTCCAAATCGGACGGCAGATCTAACTCATAGGCAACCTTGCCTACCCTACGGACAATCTGATACGGCCCAATGTACCTTGGGCTAAGTTTCCCTTTCTTCCCAAACCTCATTACGCCCTTCATGGGCGATACCTTTAGGAAAACCCAATCATCTATCTCAAATTCCAAGTGTCGACGCCGATGATCTGCATACGACTTCTGCCGACTCTGAGCTGCCAACAACCGCTCCTGGATAAGCTTCACCTTATCCATCGTCACGAACCAAGTCTGACCCGACTAACTGAACTTCTCCCACTTCAAACCAGTCTATCGGTGACCTGCACTTCCTCCCGTGTAAGGCCTCATAAGGCGCCATCTGAATACTGGAATGGTAGCTGTTGTTGTAAGAAAACTCCACAAGAGGTAAATGATCCTCCCAGCTACCCCTGAAATCAATAACACAAGCCCGCAGCATATCCTCAAGTGTGTCGGATAAGTGCGCCCGCCCGCTTGGCCCGAGGATGAAACGCCGTACTGAGACTCACCTGTGTCCCTAATCCCTTCTGGAAAGACCTCCAGAAGTTAGCCGTAAACTGGGCTCCCCTGTCTGAAATAATCGATATAGGAACTCCGTGCAGTCTCACGATCTCCCTGATATACAGTCTAGCATAATCTCTACTAAAAGTCGCTTCCGCCGAGAAAATGGGCTGATTTCACAACCTGTCGACAATAACCCAAATAGAATCATGCTTCCTCTGAGTGGAAGGTAACCCTGTAATAAAATCCATATTTACCACCTCCCATTTCCAAGTCGGAATATCAATAGCTCGCAATGTTCACCGCTTCGTGCTCAATCTTAACTCGCCGACGCTCGCACCAGGCTACGAACTCCGCAACGCCCTCTTAAGGCCATCCCACCAATACACGATCCGAGGTCATGATACATCTTAGTCGACCGGATGAATAGAATAACGAGCACCGCGCTCCCTGCACCGGCCGAAGTCTCACACCGGGAACACACAACCGGCACTCGAATCTTAGCACCCCATCAGGCGCTACATCAAATAGACTCTTCTCCTTCTGGAGAGCTGCATCTCGGTACCGTACCAAAATCGGATCCTCATACTGTCGCCTCTTCACCTCCTCGACGATGGAAGACTCGGCAACCTCTCGAACCCGAATTCCGTCACTATCAGAATCAACCAAACGAACCCCAAGGCTCGCTAGCTGATGTAACTCTCGGACCATATATCTTTCCTCTGGATGTACATCAGACAGACTACCCATCGATCTGCGACTAAGGGCATCTGCAACTACATTGGTCTTCCCTAGGTGGTATAGAATATCAACATCGTAATCCTTAAGTAGCTCCAACCACCGCCTCGCCGCAAGTTCACTCCTCCGTGAAGATATACCGAGACTCTTGCGTTCGTAAATGTCCACATGAACTCCATATAAATAATGTCTCCAGATCTTCAAGGCATGAATCACTGCTGCCAACTCTAAGTCATGTGTGGGATAGTTCTTCTCGTGCTTCCTAAGCTGTCGAGATGCATAAGCTATAACTTTGCCGTGCTGCATCAGTACGCACCCAAGCCCAACACCTGACGCGTCACAATAAACCACATATCCATCTAAACCCTCTGGAAGAGTAAGAACTGGGGCGGTCGTCAATTTCTCCTTTAGCAACTGGAAACTTTCCTCACAAGTATCCGTCCACCGGAACATAGCTGTCTTCTGATTCAGCTTAGTCAAAGGTGCTGAAATAGAAGCAAACTTCTCCACGAACCTCCGATAATAACCTGCAAGGCCCAAAAAGATGCGCACCTCCGTTGGTGTAGTGGGTCTAGGCCAAGTCTTGACTGCCTCAATCTTTGTTGTATCAACCCGAATACCATCGGCCCCGATAACATGCACTAAGAAAGCCACCGGCTAACGAACTCGTGACTTCGAGAACTTGGCATACAATCGCCGGCCTCGGAGGACTCCCAATACCGCCCTCAAATGCCAGATGCTCCCGCTCAGGCGCGAATACACCAAGATATCATCAATGAAAACTATAACGAACATATCCAAGAATGGCTCAACACCCTATTCATCAAATCCATGAATACCGCTGGGCGTTGGTCAACCCGAAAGACATTACCACGAACTCATAGCGTTCGCACGTCCCGAATGCGCCTTTCTAATATCCGCCTCTCTAACTCGTACTGATGGTAACCGGATCGCAGTCTATCTTGGAGAAACATCTCGCACTCGCAATCGTCAAACAAATCATCAATCCCGGGAGGATATCTGCTTGATAGTTACCTTGTTCACCGCTCAGAATCAATACACATACGCAGCTGGCCCCATCCTTCTTCTTTACAAATAACACCGCGCGCTCCTGGGAGAAACACTTGTCACGATAAAGCCTTTCTCCAAAGAAGTCTTTCACCGGTCCTTCAATTCCTTCAACTCGCAGTGCCATCCTGTATGGCGGAATAGATATCGGTCGAGTGTCTGGCGCCAAATCAATGCAAAACTCAATCTCTCTCTCAGGAGGGATACCCGGAAGCTCGTCTGAGAATACGTCTGGAAACTCTCTAACGACCGAATCGATCAAGGTCCGTACTCACCTCGATCGAATACCCAACCATATGGTAGATATACCCTTTCTCGCACCATCTTCCTAGCCTTGAGGTAAGAAATAAACTTACCCTACGATGCAGCACTCCCTTCCACTCGATAACCGGCTCACCAGGAAACTGGAACCGAACTAATCTCTCCCTACAGTCCACATTGGCATAGTAAGATGCTAGCCAATCCATACCCATAATCACATCAAAGTCTGTCATATCCAACTCTATCAAGTTTGCCAGAGTCCGACGATCGCCTATAGTCATCGGGCAAGCCTTATATACCCGCCGCCTACCATCAATCACCCATCGCGTAGCCACCTCAAAAGGTCTTATGGACTCGGGCTCTATCCCTATTCTACTGGCAATATGAGGAGATATGTAGGACAAGGTAGAACCTGGATCTATCAAAGCATATACATCACAGCAAGAAACCAATAATGTACTGTGGCGATATCCGTGACGCCTCGCCGTCTGTCGCTTACCGACATAGCATAGATGCGGTTCTCGAGGACCGCTAGAATCGACCCTACCACGACCTCGCCGCCCGCCGCCCATAAGTACCACGCCTCCGGCGCTCGACCATCGAAGATGAAGATCCAAAGAATCGACCGTCGGCCGAATCAGAACGCCCCGCCGCTTGGCGACGACAATCCTTCTTCAGATGGCCCTGCTAGCCACAAGAGTAACACGCTCCCGAACCCATACGGCACTCGCCCGGATGAGACCTACCGCATCGAACACACCGAGAGGTAGGTGGTCTCGATTGGTGATGGTCTCTGCCTCCCTGAAACCTCAAGTCTCGAGCCACGACTGCTCTCGAATAACCCGGTTGATCGACCTCACGGAAATCGGAGAAGGAGCACTGCTCGGGCCGGAATGTGGACCTAGTTCGCCGCCGAGGCCGCCGCCAAAATCGCCTGAGACTCGCTGTCCTCGCCTCTTGGCCGCCTAAATCTAGCTGATCCCGCTCTCTGCCTCAATCTCGCGTACGCCTGCATCCTGTCAATATCCATCCCTGGCTGAAGAGCCACCCCCAAGCATGCAGTAATCATATGACGGTCTAACCCCATCACATATCGATGAACCATGTCTGCCATGTTCGCTACAATGGTGTGCGCATACCTGGCCAAGGAGTCAAACTCCAGGCTGTACTCTCTGATAGTCCTCCCGTCCTGCCTCAAGGTCAAGAACCTATCTACGCGGGCTCTCCTCATCTCAAGAGGCAAGAAGTGATCCAGGAAAGCCTCTGTGAACTCCTCCCAAACAGCTGGAAAAGCATCCTCACCTCTCGACAATACCCATGACTCAAACCAGTTCAACGCAATATCGCGTAACCGGTAAGAAACTAGTATAGCAGACTCAGTCTCCGATGCTCTAAGCACCTGCATGGTCCGTAGAATCGCGGACAAACTCCTCGGATCCTCCTCAAATATCGAACCATAGAACTCGTGGGTGACAACCAGAAATCCAATCCGTAATCGCTTGGCTCTGTGGTCGTCGCTTCCGCTTTGCGCCGCCACTACTATGCCGTCAAGAATCAATATGTTCCGTAATCTCTATACTCGGACCGATCGTAGGATCGAGGCTCCGCATCGCGGTCTCGTGGCCGCTCACGCCTCGAAATCTCCGAGGTCGGGCGACGACGTGGAACTCGCCACCCTAAACATCATCTCGTAAGGATCGGGCTCGTGCCTCGTGACCTCCGCCCCACTAGCGCCTCTCGCCGCTTGCCCTTCTGGGCCGCGGTTGCCTTGCGTGGAGGCATAACTGATACATAAAGAAAAACATCAGAGGAGGTTCAACCTATAACTCAGCTCTATTGCACGATCTTAGAGTGAAAGAATGGAAACCAATCCTAAATATCCTGCAGCCTCCTGATTATAGATGTGGTGCACGACACACCGATAATCAAGACTCTACTAGACACGGTCTGTGGACACTTTTCGAGGACTAACTGCTCTGATACCACTTTTGTCACGACCGACCGGCCGTGGATCGTACCTACCGGGTACCTCGCCGTATACATCGAGAATAGCAATGAACATACATAACACATAACTTATAAAAAGGTAAACATCACTGGCCAGCCGATAAGGCTGCCTTCCATAAAACATACTTAATCAAAAGTATAGAAGTACAACTTGTTCTTATAGCCCAAAACACATATGTGACCACAGACCTCTAAGGATAACAACTGTGGCGGGACAGGGCCCCGCCATACCCCTGAATGTACAAAATACCTATAGCATCAGGGAATATCCGTACCAACAAACAAGCTTCCGGAGGAATGGAGCTTCTGACACCGGAACAGTGATCCTAAGAACGAGGATCCACAATCTGCTTACCCTTACCTGCGGCATGAACGCAGCCCCCGAGGAAGGGGGTCAGTACACAATATGTACCAAGTATGTAAAGCTGGAAAATACTGTAATAATGATATCATAAGTCTAAAAGTAAGCTGGAGTCATGGAAGACAATCAAAATACCTTTTACTGTGCCTTACTAACAATGAGAGTGACAAGTATATATATAATACTGCATAAAATAGGGGCCTCATGATAAAAACAGGGTACCTCGCCCGTAGTATCAATAAGCACCCCAACTCCTGGGACTATTTCACCCGCATAGGTCTTGTGGACCTGCATGAGGTATTCCTCGCATAGGTCAGACTACCGCACGGGACTATTTCACCCGCGTAAGCCCATAAGGACTCGCATGAGGTATTCTCGCGTCGTGGGTAGCAAATCCACTAACAATTGGTATAACGATCTTGGGGACTTACCCTCGATATACTCTTACCCCGGCGGATGGTATAACGATCTTGGGACTTACCCTCGATATACTCTACACCGGCGGATGGTATAACGATCTTGAGGACTTACCCTCGATATACTCTACACCTGGAGAAGGTGGTATGACGATCTTGGGGCTTGCCCCTCATTCATACTCTTACCCTGGAGAAGGTGGTATAACGATCTTGGGGCTTGCCCCTCAGATATACTCTTACCCTAGCTCAAACTGTCATCATATCATAATAATAAATAAGTTAAGAAAACTTATAACTTCTTATTAGCCTTGTTCATATACCCTCTCGTTTTAGTTTACTTAAGACACTTAATCATATCTTTAATAAAAGAAAACCGGGAATTTAACCCAAAGTACTGCATACTTCAACTCTTTTAAAAGTGACTCTTTCTCATACATAAAACCTTTGGGCAATTGATGCCTTAAAATCAATTTGCTTTTCACAAATCAAATCATTTGTCCTTACTTGTCTTACTTAGAGTAAACCTCTTCTCATTAACCTTTTATAAAGCTAATAAACCAACTTCCCATAAAGTTGTTATATTAACCCAACACTTTAGTAAAATTACACTTTTCCCCTAACCAAGGGACTTATACATTCTTAAAACGAAACAAGTCTTTATATACTTAAAACAAGTAAGAATACCAAATCTTGTACGTCTACCGTACTACATAGTTACGTCTCCCAAGGTCTTTTAAAAGAGAAATCTGATTTTTTCTAAGTTTTTCCGCCAGGAATCCATTGCCGCGCTCGACGCCGGCGCCGCGACGCTGAAACCTCTGCGGACTCTCGGAACTTCCGGCGTCTCGCTGTCTCAGCCGCAGCGCTGCAACTTCAACGACCCTCGTATATCCGCACCGCTGCCTGCATCCGCGCCAGGCCCTGCCGCGCTTTCCTCGAAACGCATTTCCGTCTCACAAGACCGAGCTTGTAACTCCCATAACTTTCTACTCCGACGTCCTATCGACGAACGGTTGGTTGCGTTGGAAACTAGACTCAACGAACTACGCCCTAGGCCTTTGAAACACTTAGGAACTCTCAACGTACCAGGTCATAACCCACCTCAAAGTTGACTAAAACCCGTCCGAACAATCCGTCAACTTATCTTTCGAAAATTTTAAGTCTTACTCCCTTTCGCACGCTCTCACACGTGTGGCCAGAACTACGGGGTATAACAGAGGTGCTGGGGGTAGGAATAATGGTCCTAAAGACGACGTCCGGGAAGGAGATGACTCTGAAGGAAGTGATGCGTGTCCCATAAATTCGAAAAAATTTAATTTTTGGACCTGTGTTAGTAAACGCTGGTTTTAAGCTAGTGTTAGAAGCTAACAAATTTGTAATCACTAAAAACGAAATATTTGTAGGAAGGGGCTTCGTCTGTGAAGGCCTCTTTAAGGTTAATGTTGTACATATAATGCCTTCTGTTTTAACTATCAATAAAATCGTCTTCTACGTACTTGATTGAGTCATCTAATTTATGGTATCATAGATTAGGACATGTTAACTATCAATCTATCCAAAGATTGGTAAAGTTGGAATTATTGTCAATTATCGACATAAACCCTCAACATAAGTGTGAGGTGTGCGTAGAGGCAAAACTTTCCAAAAATCCCTTTAGATCCGTCGAAAGGGAAACCGCTCCCCACTCATACACACTGATATATGTGATTTGAAGTTTGCTCAAACTAGAAGGGGGAACAAGTACTTTGTGAATTTCATAGATGATGGCACAAGGTTTTGTTACCTTTACCTACTAAAAAGTAAAGATGAAGCCTTTGAAGCATTCAAATGCTACAAAGCAGAAGTTGAGAACCAACTAAGCGGACGGATTAAAACAATCCGTAGCGATAGAGGGGGAGAATATGTAGCGCCTTTTGAAGAATTTTGTACCCAATCTGATATAGTTCATCAAACGACGGCTCCTTACTCGCCTCAATCAAACGGTGTGGGTGAACGCAAGAATCGAACACTGAAGGAAATAATGAATGTTTTACTTATCAATTCAGGCCTTTCCCAACACATGTGGGGATAAGTTGTCCTTACCGCAAAATTAGTAATAGAATCTCACACAAAAGTAAGGACAAGACTCCATATGAGTTATGGAAAGGAAAGAAACCTACCTACAAATATTTGAAGGTATGGGTTGTCTGGCCAAGGTAAAAGTACCTATGCCAAAGCAAGTCAAGATTGAACCTAAGAGTGTGGATTGCATATTCATCGAATATGCCAATAACAGTAGTTTTTATCGCTTCATAGTGCATAAATCGGATGTACCGGACATTTATGAAGGTACAATCATAGAATCAAGAAACGTGTGGTTCTTTGAAGACACGTTTCCTTATAAGGAAAACAACATAACCTCTCGCAAATGAAGTTATGAGCAAACCTCTGAGGATCTAGGAGTCGTTGACTACCTAAATCCAAACGGTTCAGATCTAGTGAATTCTGAAATGGTTGATTATCCCCGAATCCAGTATTTCAGATTCTCAGGACTTGGAAGATTCAGAGATGAAACCAAGGCAAAGCAAAAGGTCCTGGAAGGACAAGTCCTTCGGTCCAGATTTTGAAGCGTATTTGGTTCGGGACGAACCACGGACAATCGCTGAAGCATTGTCAACTCCAAAAGTACCGCTCTGGAAGGAAGTTTTAGAAAGTGAGATAGAGTCCATCTTGCACAACCACACCTAGGAGTTGGCTGAACTTCCTCCGGAACACAAACCTTTGGGTTGTAAGTGGATCCTTAAACAGAAGTTAAAGGCAGATGGATCTATCGACAAGTACAAGGCTAGGTTGGTAGTCAAGGGCTATCGTCAAAAGAAGGGTCTTGATTACTTCGACACCTACGCTTCGGTGTCCAGAATGAAATCCATATGTATGTTCATAGCTATTGCCGCCTTGCGGGATCTTGAAATACATCAAATGGATGTCAATACTGCCTTCCTAAATGGTGATTTGGAAGAAGAAATATATATGGACCAACCCGAGGGGTATGTGGTTCCAGGACAAGAGACAAAAGTGTGTCGGCTTGTCAAATCGTTGTATGGGCTGAAACAGGCCCTTAAACAATGACACGAGAAATTTGATAGTACCCTACTATCAAAAGGGTTCGCCATTAATAAATGTGACAAATGTGTTTACATGAAAGGAAATGCCGATTCTTTCGTCATGATATGCCTTTATGTAGACGACTTATTGATCACTGGTAGCAGTCCTAGGATAATCCTAGAGACTAAGAACATGTTAAAATAATGTTTCGACATGAAAGATATGAGTGTCGCAGATGTCATCTTAGGTATCAAGATCTCTAAGACATCTAATGG
Organism: Przewalskia tangutica; assembly: GCA_029844215.1. Lineage (NCBI taxonomy): Eukaryota > Viridiplantae > Streptophyta > Magnoliopsida > Solanales > Solanaceae > Przewalskia > Przewalskia tangutica. Next base: position 20,345,002 of record CM056719.1, read on the forward strand.
ACTAGTCTTGTCTCAATCTCACTACATCAAAGATGTGCTGAAGAAATTTGAGATGTTTGACAGTTCACCAGTAACGACACCATTGGATAGAAGTCAAAAGATTGACAAGCATCTTGGTGTACTTGTATGCAATGAGCGATACGCACAGGTGATTGGGATATTGATGTATGTCACAAACTGCACTCTACCAGATATCGCTTATGTAGTCAATAAATTAGCTAGGTTTACCCGAAATCCAAGTGAGGATCACTGGAAAGCGTTGAATGGGGTACTATGGTTCCTGAAGTTCACAATAATATTAGGGTTACACTATTCGAGATATCCAGCTGTACTAGAGGGGTACAGTGATGCAAACTGGATATCTGATATCGAAGACATCAAGTCCACTAGTGGATACATTTTTACAATCGGTGGTGGAGTTGTGTCTTGAAAATCCTCTAGAAAAACACTTATTTCCCGATCCACGATGGAGTCGAAATTTATCGCTTTAGACAAAGCGGGAGAAGAAGCTGAGTGGCTTCATGATTTTCTAGAGGATGTCTCATGTTGGGATAACCCCGTGTCTGCGATAATGATCCACTGCGATAGTCAGTAGGCTCTAGGAAGGGCACAAAGTTTTATGTACAACGGCAAGTCTCGTCATATTCGACGGAGACATGAGTCTGTTAGGCAGTTGATCACCTCGGGTGTTATTTCCATTGATTACGTAAAATCTAAGGAAAATATCACAGATCCCTTGACGAAGAGAATGACCAGAGATCAGATGTACTGCATGTCTAGAGGAATGAGCTTAAAACCCAATCAATAAAGAACCAATATAGTGGACACCCAACCTTACAGACTGGAGATCTCATGAATAAGGTTCAATGAGAAAACTAAACTGTAAAGGTTCAGTTGAGTGCTTCGGTGAAAGCAAAAGCACTTCGGATAATGATCTCTTCTTAAGAAATATAATCCAATTCCATTTCCGTGATAGACATAAAGTGCAACCTGTAGAGGGGTAAAGGATAAGTTTTAGGAAACTAAATCATTTAATAGATGTAGGCTAGTTTTGTATCAAAATCATCATTACGAAGACAATGTTTATTATTAAGAACTCTAATTATGGTTAATTAAGTACTCCACCCATTTCAAAATAGTTGTTGTGTTTTTATTTATACGCTTCTTAAGAGAGCATTAATAACATAAGCATTTTGACTTTACATAAGTAATAATCTTAAGCTAAAATAAAGTTCTTCTCCATGTAGAATTGAAAACTAATGGTTCAATAAGTTCTTGTGCATGTGGAATTGTTATGTTTTTTAAAGAATGGGTAGGACATAAAATCTGAATCGTTGGAAGTTGATTGGGGCTAAAAGTTTATTATTTTGATAGTTTATTTTATATAGATATTTCTTATTAACCTATTATGTTATCACAGAACAAAGACACGTCCACTAATTCTGTTTTTTTTTTTTTTTTTTGTTGACGAAGGAACCCGCAGTCGCTGCTCTTTCGAGTGCGCACAGGGTAAACCCCGGACTGACGCAATAGCCTGCAAACCACGTCAGCCAGTTAAACCACACTTGGCAAGCCAGGTGTGACAGGCTCCCCCCAAGAGGCGAAGGCAGGTCAGGCGTTATCCTGGGGTTTCGAACTTGTGACCAAGCTCTCCCACACCATCCAATGAGGATACCCTCTGCCTTCAAGACCAACTGGTCTAGGGCTTCGGATCACTAATTCTGAATCTTTAAAGCGAGAATACAAAGAGAAACACAACAGAAATAAGATAATTTATGTTTCATGCTAACATAGTGATGCACGATTTAATGCACACACTTACGCAAGTGCACGTGTCGTGTCAAGTAATATAGTCTAGGTAAGACCGAATATCGTCCTCAAGGATTGATTTTCAAGTACCGATTATCTATCCTATGGTATCTATTTGGTTAACGTGAATTGAATTGGAATTCTAACTAATAATGCAGGAAATAAACTAATTATAAAAATACTTTGATTTAAATCAGTTATGATGGATAATTAGGGCTTCCAAGATCATCAACTATCCACTCTATTCAATTCTTAATACAATTAGACTGACTTCTTCTTCTACGTTAAGATAGCAGGTTTACTAATCCGTTTTATACTCCTGTTAAGGTTATATAAACACTTAACCCCAGTACAACACCTTTCTACCTTTCGGTGATAAGGTTGACTCTAGAGGAGGATTAAGAACAAACACCTTATTAATGCTACACAAGTAATCGGGGTATTTTCATCCACGGTTCAACCTATGTCTATCCAACTACAGCATATTCACAACATCCCCTTTCGAATTTCGGTTAGAAATCATAAGAATTATGATAATTAGTGATCAATTAATTATCAAGCAATCAAAACAACTATTGAATAAATCTTAAATAAGTGAAGAAGAAATCAACTAATATATTAATTCATGAATAGAGTTTCAAGTGAATCACAAGGAAATCCCTAATAAGTAATTAGCTCCTAGCCATTGTCACGCTAAGAACTATACAATCTTCATACATGAACTGAAATAAATAAAGAAAAAAAAATACTCAAGAACGAGTCTCCAAGCCTTCTAGCATCCAATGGTTGTGTTGTGGAATATTTACAAGATGGATTGGTGGATTGATGGATGTAGAATGGTGAATGGTAGAATGGAGAATGAATTCTTCTAATGATGTAGAGACTATTTATAGATCAAGAATCCTTTAGGTAAAGGGTTAAGGATTATGTAGGTATGAAAAATTATTAGAATCCTTTTAAGTAAGAGTTTTAAGGTAGGAAAAGTTATCCCTTTAGGACTCTGAAAACATGTCAAATTCGGCTCAGAACTTCATAAATCCCGCGTCGGCGCCGCGGCCCTGCAGACTGGCGCCGCGGCGCCTGAAAATCAGCAACTTTCGGAACATTCAGAACATTGGGCGCCGCGGCGCTGCTGCCAGGCGCCGCGGCGCCGGTGACGTTTTTCTGGCGGATTCCGTTTCGTCGTCCTTTTTTCGTCCGGACTTCGTCTGATCTCCTCTATAATTTCCGGAACTTCTTAAACTTCATTTCTTGGCCCTTTTAGTGTGCAATTCCATCTCTTTTATGCTCATTTCATCTCCTTTTCGCCATTTCTCCATTTCTGACCGCTGTGACACAAAAGAAAGGAAAACGACCCTAATACTATACTAAACATAAATGAAATGAGTAAAATACTAACTAAAAATGACTCATAAGGTGTATATAAAATACACCGATCAAATACCCCCAAACTTAACATTTGCTCGCCCTCGAGCAAATATAAAAAATATAAACAAAGGCACGAAAGAAAATAAAATGACTCAAAGACACTGATCATTTTTGCTGCACAATTGTCACTTAGAAAAGCATGAAGGTTAGTAGGATAATATGTGAGAACATATAGCATGGATTTTTAGCATTCTAAACACTCAAGTCAGATATTTCGCAAATTCAATTTAATCATACTTAATGGAAGTAAGAATACCTAACTATGCATGTTGATTTCAAACTCCTATGGCATGTTTACTTGTTATTCTCCACTAATCATGGATACACATATAAGAGATCTTCATGGCTTTTCAGGGTTGTAATGTAGGCTTAGGCATGGGTAGGTAAAAATAGGCTTTTAGGATCAACTTACGTACCATAAGCTCTTTTTCTTTCAACTCTTCCCTTTTCGTTTGATTTTCTTTTTCACTTCATACCTATCTTTTCCCTCTTTTGTTTTGAGAGAATGAAGTGTATTATGAATAGCCGACACCCCCAAACTTAGGCTTTCGCCTATTTATTATTTCTTTTTCATTTGGAGTGCATAAAAAATTATTCACTTTTTTTTTCTCTTTTTCAACACTTTGTATCCAAACATCTCAATTTTTCACTTATGGCACAAGTATGGAATTATAGGGTGTCAAAGAAAGGTTTTATTTTTAGTCTCAAAGGGGCTGACTAGGGATATACTTTGACTGTCAGGGATAGGAAAAGAATGATAAGAAATGGCTAACAAAGAAATGTCTGAGTCATCTCCCTAACATGCATATCCTAACTATTTCGCCTCAAATAGCAAGCAAGCAGACACATAGATTTAATCACTAACAATGCATAAATCAAGCAAGATACCCCAAACAGTTCGATTTCATGAATTTTTGGCATATCTATCCTAAGTGTTCAGATGGTTGCTTCTAATTCCACTACATTATTCCACTTTACTTCACTAGGCGTTTCAAGTAACTACAACATGCATGATCTTAAAAAAAAAATTATGACTCAAAAATGACTTAAAAATACACAAAACAATTCAAAAAGACTCAAAAACAATAAAACATCCCCTCAAACTTAAATCACACATTGTCCCCAATGTGTGCAAGACTGGAAAAAAATAGGGACAACTTACTAACACACCACATCGGTCATCACAGAGGTCTAGGAGGAAATATTCTGGAATTTGCACGGAATATGGCTCTCTGAAGTTCCGGCCGCGCTCGAGATTCGGCGCGCGCCGCTAGTATCGTGGCTCTCAAGTTCCGGCCATGCCTCGATTCAGCCGCGTACTGATGATCGCTTTTTCAGCGTTTTTGCTCCTTTTTCCTCGGTTTTAGCTTTCAGTCCACCTGTCATCCAACAACACAAAACAAGAACCCAAGACCGTGAGACTGTTCAAGACAAAAACAAAAATAAAATAAACTAAAGACATAAATTAAAATAACATAATTAAAAATATTGGGTTGCCTCCCAACAAGCGCTGTCTTTAACGTCTTTTAGCCGGACGCAATTAACCTTTACGAGTGCCCATTGGATCCTTCTGCGAACTGCTTACAATCCGCAGAGTTATTGTTGCAGGTCTCACTTTTCCTACAACCATCTGTTCAAACAAGGGCCTCAAACATAAAATTATCCCCCAAGTACACAAGACAGGCTTGTCTTTTAGGCTCTCTATAATGTAGGGATCAGTGAAATTCCCTACATCTCTCAACTTTAGGGGTTGCACTTGATGGTATGGACTCTCTTTTTGGGGATCAACATTGACAGCTGGTGGTGTTTCTTCTGCAATAGGTACAAGAAAAAGATTTTCCAAGGAATCCAAAAAGATGAATGATTGGATCTCAGTAACCTTTTCCTTCTCTACACCAATTATCCCGCCAGATTCCTCAACAGCTGGGTGTGGTTCAGGCTCCTCAATTTGCTTACCACCTCCCATAATGATGTCGCTAGACAGATTTTCTTGAAGTGTATTGCTCATCCTATCCATTAGTTGCCCTATTTGTGTCTCCAAATTTTTTAGGGACACTCTTGTCTCAGCCATAAACTGAGTTTGGCACTTGGTGAGCCTGAGTATGCCTGCCTGCAACTCATCTCGATCTTCCTCTGGAACCTGTGGGTTAAGCTGCTGTTGATGACTCCACTGTCTCTGATAGTAGTAGTCCATGTGTCCTGATTTTTTTTTTTTCGATTTTTTTTTTAACCTGCAAAATAAGAAAAACAACAAAATGTGATAAAAAGATGCTCGCAGAACAAGTTAGAAACTTGTTCTTGGAGCAACCAAATTAGAAATAAGAATAGATAAATCGATATTGAAAGTACGTCAATCCCCGGCAACGGCGCCAAAAACTTGATGCGCGATTTAATGCACACACTTACGCAAGTGCACGTGTCGTGTCAAGTAATATAGTCTAGGTAAGACCGAATATCGTCCTCAAGGATTGGTTTTCAAGTACCGATTATCTATCCTATGGTATCTATTTGGTTAACGTAAATTGAATTGGAATTCTAACTAATAATGCAGGAAATAAACTAATTATAAAAATACTTTGATTTAAATCAGTTATGATGGATAATTAGGACTTCCAAGATCATCAACTATCCACTCTATTCAATTCTTAATACAATTAGACTGACTTCTTCTTCTACGTTAAGATAGCAGGTTTACTAATCCGTTTTATACTCCTGTTAAGGTTATATAAACACTCAACCCCAGTACAACACATTTCTACCTTTCTGTGATAAGGTTGACTCTAGAGGAGGATTAAGAACAAAAACCTTATTAATGCTACACAAGTAATCGGGGTATTTTCATCCACGGTTCAACCTATGTCTATCCAACTACAGCATATTCACAACCTCCCCTTTCGGATTTCGGTTAGAAATCATAAGAATTATGATAATTAGTGATCAATTAATTATCAAGCAATCAAAACAACTATTGAATAAATCTTAAATAAGTGAAGAAGAAATCAACTAATATATTAATTCATGAATAGAGTTTCAAGTGAATCACAAGGAAATCCCTAATAAAGTAATTAGCTCCTAGCCATTGTCACGCTAAGAACTAATACAATATCCATACATGAACTGAAATAAATAAAGAAAAAAAAATACTCAAGAACGAGTCTCCAAGCCTTCTAGCATCCAATGGTTGTGTTGTGGAATATTTACAAGATGGATTGGTGGATGGATGAATGTAGAATGGTGAATGGTAGAATGGAGAATGAATTCTTCTAATGATGTAGAGACTATTTATAGACCAAGAATCCTTTAGGTGAAGGGTTAAGGATTATGTAGGTAGGAAAAGTTATTAGAATCCTTTTAAGTAAGGGTTTTAAGGTAGGAAAAGTTATCCCTTTAGGTAGGAAAAGTTATCCCTTTAGGACTCTGAAAACATGTCAAATTCGGCTCAGAGCTTCATAAATCCCGCGTCGGCGTTGCGGCCCTGCATTAGCGCGCTGAAAAATCAGCAACTTTTGGAACATTCGAACATTGGCCGCGGCCGCTGCCAGCGCCGCGACGGTCTCGCTTTTTCCGACGGATTCGCTTCGTCGCCCTTTTTCGTCCGACTTGCCCGATCTCCTCTAGTGTTTCCGTAACTTCTTAAACTTCATTTCTTGGCCCTTTTAGTGTGCAATTCCATCTCTTTTATGCTCATTTCATCTCTTTTCGTCATTTCTCCATTTCTGACCGCTGTGACACAAAAGAAAGGAAAACGACCCTAATATTATACTAAATATAAATGAAATGAGTAAAATACTAACTAAAAATGACTCAAAAGGTGTATATAAAATACACCGATCACATAGTAATTAAAGTAAAGAAACAAGCAAAGAAAATCACACAGTTGGATAATAAACACAAGAGGCTTAAATATGATAGAATTTAACTATTACGCCTAGTAGTTCAACGTTCCTAATTCCTAGTAGTAATAGGATTATGTGCCGTGAGCTAGGTTCCTAGTTTACTTAGTAAAATAATTAAGGGTATAAAAACCGTTCAAAATATTTTGGTCAACCAACATTTATATTCATGCTTTTATAATAATATAGATATAGATACTTATTTATTCATGAACCTGAGCTGACCCACCCGAATTCAATATCCTTCATTATTGATAATGTCCAACAAATATACAAATCTCGCGTATCATAGAATATGTTAAGCATAATACAAAAAGAAGTTAATGGACCATAAAAGTCATGATAACAATGTTCACAAGAAAGTTTCAAAAAGATGAAAAAGTCAATAATTTACAAAGAAATATCCTCATAATTAGAAACCAACATCATGTTCTTGAACTCCTCAAATTCAAGAACACCATCAAAGTTAGTGTCATACATATGAATCATGTTCTTACAATCACTTCCTTCTTTCTCATCCCACAACCCTAATCTTGACAACACTTTTTGAAGCTCCTCACATGAAATAGAACCATCTCCATTCAAATCAAACACCTCAAGGCTTCAACAAGATCATCTTCTAAATTATCGTCAATATTGTCCTCTTTTGATCTCTTTTCCTCATTATTTTCTTCACCATAGCCTCGTAAAAGAATAAGAAGTCGTTGAAGTTAAGGCTCGTTTACCTACCAAAGATGGAGCTCGTCAAGGCTCGTGCAAGCTCCAATCTTATCAAGAAGGCCTTGAGCTCATCTAAGCTCACTAATCCATCACCATCTTCATCAAGCTTGTCGAACATCCTTTGGATGTGTTTTTCGTTCAACGTAGACATTCTAACTCAAGAAAAAAACTTTTTATTAAATGAAGAATTGCAAACGAAAAAAGAGTAACAATAATAATGTTGAGGATAAGCCTAATCTAGAAGCAGAGATACTTTTCCACTATGAAAGATAAGAAGTGTATAATACCATGAATCCCCAACTACAACTCCTATATATAGATCCCAAGTCGTCCCAAACCTATAAGAGAAAGGTTTTTCCAATCCTACAAGGACAATACGTTTTCCTTTCCCAAAACTATTAGAAGAATATGGGTTTCCTAAACCTATAGGGATTATAGATTTCCTAAATATACAAGGGAAAAATTCAAGACATTATTAACAAACAATAAAAATAATGTCTGAATCAACATTCTATTACTGCAAGTAAATACATAAAAGTGCTTAGGTCAAGTATTTAAAAGAAAAAATTAATCAGAATAAACCTTCTTGGTTGAGCCTGTTACACATGGCTTGTCAAGTGTGGTTAATCAGCTGACGTGGTTTGCAGGCTATTGCGATCCGGTTTACCCTGTGCGCACTCGAAAGAGTAGCGACTGCGAATTCCCTAGTTAAAAAAAAAGTATGTCAACGTTGATCAACTCCGGAAGAACAGTTTGCGGCTATCAGAGGGAATGTATCGATTCTACAATAGGGTTGACTTAATTAAAAGTGAAACTAATAGATGAAAATAAAATTAAAGATTAGTATTTCTTGAACGGGTGATCCTATTATAGTTTTGTACCATAAGACAAGTTGAACTGTTGAAATTTTCAATTCCTAATTCCACAAGTTGAACAGGTTACTAGTCCATTTAAAAGGCATGAAATTACACCAAATGACCTTGGAAAAGAAGGTTCATGAACTTTTAACCGACACTTGCCCCATAGGAAAATCTTTAAGATTAAAAGGCAAAACTTCGTAACTTTGAAGTTTTCACTATTGAACAAGCAAGGTCAAAGTTCAAAATCACCGACATCTAAGGTCATTCCTGTAAATCGTTCGCTTAAAAATTATTTAGGTTGAAATGAGTTGGGTTAGGTTAAATAGTGAGTTATATAACCCAACGCACTCAACTCTTACTAATTTTTTTTTTTTTTTTTTATTTTCATATAATTTTTAAGTACCTAATAAAGACATATTCTTTATTATAGATATATATAACACATATGAAACCAAAAAACATCACTATAATTTACATAATATTATGACAAGGTTTATTATGAGCCAATTTAAGCTACATGTTAGCCCATTTTAGATGAGTTAAATTAGACGTGTTAAAATAAATTGATCATTATTTCCGCCGAAACTTAATTATATTTTCGTGATCTAATTGTATCACCCATACAATGTGATCATTTATTGTCCTCATAAAGTTTTGATAACCAAAAAGACGTGTGACTTGATCCTCGTTTCTCTAGGTAAATAACTTAACATTTATCCAAGTAAACTTAAAAAGATTAAATTTCCGTTACCGGGAATCGAACCCGGGTCTCCTGGGTGAAAGCCAGATATCCTAACCGCTGGACGATAACGGATTACTTGTCCTGTTAAGGCTGTGAACCTATGATTATTGTAGAACTAGGAAGTTCACAAAAAAAAGTTTAATTGCTCAAAACCAGGCATGCTATATTTCTTGCAAATAAAGTATCTGAAAACAAAAGAAGACTTGTTTCCTTCTCTTTTGTAGGGCACACTACTTTGTTTGGATCTCATTTTGTCTTTACTTGTTATCTAATAATCTTATTTTATTCTTTACCTTACCTTTTTATAGTAGTTTTATCTCGTAGCCCGCTTTTCTTGTAGATCATTCAGTGTGTGATGTTATATAACGACGGACAATGCAATGTAATACAATACATTGTGAAACAATACGTAACAGCCATCCAAATAGAGTGTTAATACTAGTTTGCTACTAGTCCTGAAATTTGAATTTGTTGCATATCAAATAAGCTGGAACAATCAAAGAAAATGGCCTATATTAAATCAGTATGTAAAGAGCTTATCTGCATCATCCTTGCTGAAACACATGGGAGGCTTGATTCTGAAAACATTTTCATGTAAACCACATTTCCTTACTAGAACACCAAGATCTACATCCAGAAACAAGTGCATCGTTAGTATATATATATATATATATATATGACGGTTTAAGATTACTTTTCAATTCTCTTTCATTTATCAGCTGGTTTATACAAACCTTTAAGCTTTTCAAATTATATTCTTTTGGAAAATACAATGGCACTAGGATTAATATGCACTACAAAAAAAGGGCCTACGGTGACAGTTAAAAACCGTCACGAAAGGGGTTTTGTGACGGTTTTGCTAAGTGTCACGGTAGGTACTGTCACAAATTCGCGATCATGGCCAGTTTTGTGGATTGCTATAAACCGTCACAAATTGTGGTGTTTGACTTTGACTATTTCCCTCATTTTTTTTAAAATTTTCCCGTGAAATTTATTAATTATATATTATTTTTTGGTGGGAAATTTTAAATAAAATTTATTTAAATTGGCGGGAAAATTAATTTTGATATTTTATATATTTTACTTTTAATTTATTAAATAAAAATAAATTATAATTGTAAGTATATTATAACTAAAATATTACCAACGTAATGAAATTGTTCTAATACATTAAATCGAAACATTACAAATTGTTTTTCAAAACATCTAATGCTATCATCAAATACAACAAAAAAAAACATAATATTGTTTTAACTTCAAAAAGTACAAATATTATCTAAATCATCATAAAAATGACACAACTGTGCAGCACATAGAATCTTTGAAACATGTTGCGCCCACTCGATCCAAACTTCATCAATATCATGCTGCGAAAAATATTCTTTGTCATTGTATTGTAACACACAATAGAGATCAGTTAAATTTTTTAATCATAAATAAGCCATTATAGACAAATACATAAACAAAAATAATGTTAAATGCTTACATTGTTAAGAAGCGAAGACAAATCATTCATTAGATGAAACACAGCATATAGTAAGCACACTCATATCCATAAGGTTTTTGTGGTACCTTAAAATTATTTGTGTCAACGGATAAGCCAGGGGCATAAACTCAGTTACGAATCAGATGCACAGATAGTCATCCACAACCTGCATACAATGTATATACTTCCACTGGTAAACCTTCAGAAATAATTCTTGAGAAAGGGTTGAAAAGGAAAAACTGTGACTGGATCCACAGGCAGATATAACCATAAAAAATACAACATGTCACGCAAATTACTGAAGCAACATGACACTCTTTGTCACTCTATGATCAACTTGACACTTTTAAGTCTAAGCTACTTTGTCTCTTGAAAATTACAAATGAAGGCTAAAATGCATTCTCTCAACTCTTAAAAGCAAAATATTGTACCAGAATTTAGTCAACTAAAAATAGAGAGATAAAAAGATGTTGCTTTCAAACAAAAAGATCAAATTCTTCCACTACCAGACAAAAGCTCGGGAGCCACGGTTCAACTAATGATTAACAAAAAAAAAAAGAACTCCTGTACAGGATTACCTCCTAAATCAAACCAAATAAACAGATTTAGCATACGAACTCATTCGTAACACTAATCCAAAGATGACCACTAATGAAAATACACACCAACACCGCTTTATGCTTTCCATAGATAATTTGTTAACTTTCTAAAACGATTCCCGAGAAAGAGTTCACAAGGGAAGAACCATAATTAGCAACCACTAAAAGGCACAGATAGCCTTGAAAAGAGCACAAACCAGCCATGGAAAAATACTGAAGCAATCTGATAATCTTTCAGCACATTATGTGATGAAAATGTAAAATAAGGGTATGAAGAAATTTTGCAACTCTAGAACATTATACGATGTAATTTTTGTTGGAAATTTACTAAACGTGAAATAAAGTTAATCCTATTAATTATGACTCGAATAATTGGGGCCCCGCACGTCGGAAACATGGTTTCCACACACGTGCACATAAAGTGTCAATGATCGTAATTTCTTTAATGGAAGAGATATTGGTACGTATACAAATTGTTTGAGACGTAAGATAATAGATGGTTATTGGCCAAATGACAATGATTTTACGTTGGTAAATGAAAGGACGACATGTACAATGTGTAAAAGATGAAACGAAGTGCGAAAATGCGCTGCCCTCGCAGGCCGAGGACGCGAAACTCTCTGAAGTTTCGGCGCCGCAGCGCCACCCTGCAGGGCCGCGGCGCTGCAGACGTTTCAGATCGTTGGAGAAGAATGAAAACTGATTTTTGGGCTGACTTTGGAGCATTAATTCTCCATTATTTGGCTGAATTATAACTCCACATTCAAGGCCATTATATGATCTTTATTGGCCATTACTTGGCTATGTGAAAGGTCGTCTTCTCCACACTATAAAATGGAGCCTTGGGCTCATTTGCAAAACAGACCTTACAAACATTTTCAGAATATATTATTCCTCTCTTGCAATCTTCAAATACTTTAAGATCTTTCTTCATAAGCGAACACTTGAGTATCCTTTGCTCATTTGTTTGATTGTTGTTTTAACTTGGGAGATAATTTGTCAATATACCGTTTAAAGGGATATACGGGGCAATATTATCTTAAAGATAGATTGTTCATCCATTCGACTCAACAAGCCAATTTACTTTGTTCATTTTCAGATTCTAACATATTTGTTGTTGTTGTTGCATTCTCATTTCCTTGTTACTACACTTTGATCCCACAAGCTTAAGATAATATTCGCTGCTTTCAACAACAATACGCTCACAAGATCAATTCAACGCTATGAACAACGCCATCGCTTCAAGGCAATACTAATGACTTCACTTCCGCCACTCGCGCGATGGCGTTGCTACAACCCAACTAATCCGGGCATTTCAAATGCCTTCCAAATCTTTGCTTTGGCACAACTAGTGTCAACACTGGTTTTGGCACAACCAATGTCTCCACTGCTGCTCCGAGCACTTATAGTGTCTATGCTACTGCCCAAGGCGTCCAGAACGCTTATGCTCCTGTTAGAGGCGTTCCCAACGCCTTTGCAACTGCTCAAGGGGGCGCCACTGCTCCAACACCCGCTTTCAGATGGTGGACAACAAGAGTGTGTCATCCCAATTCCAAGAATTTAGATGATTCTTCATCACCTAGACTTTGAAGGATTGAAGCCCAACGAGCAATTCTTGGTTGAGGGCATTGATCGAGAAGCTGCCTCCCTCGTGGACCAAGTTCATGAATTACTTGAAACTCAAAATGAAGGAGATGGCCTTAGACGGACTTATTGTCAAACTCCAGATTCAAGAGGACAATAAGAAGGTCATGCCAAAGGGAAAACAACCCGCTGAGGCTAAGGCGAACCTGACGGAAGCCAAATGGAACCCAAGCAAGAAGCGAAAGTTCCAGAAGGTTGGTAAGTCTCAAACAACTAAAACGTTTAAGGGTACTTGCCATCACTGTGATAAAGTTGGTCACATGGCCAAGGACTGTCGCAAACTCAAACATGAGAATAGAGAGAAGACCAAAGGCAAGGCCAAGGCTAACATCGTCGAAGACACGCTTGTAGACGATATGATCGAGGAGTTCTCAGCGGTGCTTCTAGAAGCAAACCTCATTGAGAATCTGGTGCAGTGGTGGTTGGACACAGGTGTCACCCGTCACATATGTTCCAATAAAGAAGCCTTCTCCACTTATACACCAGTCACAGACAAGAAGTTCTTCATGGGAAACAATTCTTCTTCAGAGGTGCTGGGGGTAGGAATAATGGTCCTAAAGACGACGTCCGGGAAGGAGATGACTCTGAAGGAAGTGATGCGTGTCCCATAAATTTGAAAAAATTTAATTTTTGGACCTGTGTTAGTAAACGCTGGTTTTAAGCTAGTGTTAGAAGCTAACAAATTTGTAATCACTAAAAACGAAACATTTGTAGGAAGGGGCTTCGTCTGTGAAGGCCTATTTAAGGTTAATGTTGTACATATAATGCCTTCTGTTTTAACTATCAATAAAATCGTCTTCTACGTACTTGATTGAGTCATCTAATTTATGGTATCATAGATTAGGACATGTTAACTATCAATCTATCCAAATATTGGTAAAGTTGGAATTATTGTCGTCTATCGACATAAACCCTAAACATAAGTGTGAGGTGTGCGTAGAGGCAAAACTTTCCAAGAATCCCTTTAGATCCGTCGAAAGGGAAACCGCTCCTCACTCATACACACTGATATATGTGATTTGAAGTTTGCTCAAACTAGAAGGGGGAACAAGTACTTTGTGAATTTCATAGATGATGGCACAAGGTTTTGTTACCTTTACCTACTAAAAAGTAAAGATGAAGCCTTTGAAGCATTCAAACGCTACAAAGCAGAAGTTGAGAACCAACTAAGCGGACGGATTAAAACAATCCGTAGCGATAGAGGGGGAGAATATGTAGCGCCTTTTGAAGAATTTTGTACCCAATCTGATATAGTTCATCAAACGACGGCTCCTTACTCACCTCAATCAAACGGTGTGGGTGAACGCAAGAATCGAACATTGAAGGAAATAATGAATGTTTTACTTATCAATTCAGGCCTTTCCCAACACATGTGGGGAGAAACTGTCCTTACCGCAAAATTCTTAATAGAATCTCACACAAAAGTAAGGACAAGACTCATATGAGTTATGGAAAGGAAAGAAACCTACCTACAAATATTTGAAGGTATGGGTTGTCCGCCAAGGTAAAAGTACATATACCAAAGCAGTCAAGATTGAACCTAAGAGTGGATTGCATATTCATCGAATATGTCAATATGATAGTTCTTATCGCTTCATAGTGCATAAGTCGGATGTACCGGACATTTATGAAGGTACGATCATAGAATCAAGAAACGCGTGGTTCTTTGAAGACACGTTTCCTTATAAGGAAAACAACATAACCTCTCGCAAATGAAGTTATGAGCAAACCTCTGAGGATCTGTAAAATCCGGAAAAAAAATAATAATATATAGTTGTGGTTGAGTTAATAAAAATATATATATATAAGAAAACAAAGAATAAATTGCATGGGATAGAGTTATTGTTAAAGTTGGATAAATAGATAGATAAAATTAAAATAAAAAAAAAAAAAAAAAAAAAACAAAAACAAAAAAAAAAAAATCTGCAAATTAATACATTGTGCAAATCCCCTTCCCCTTTTCATTTCCTTCAATCTCTTGGCTTTTCCCCTCCCATAAGTTATACAATCACCTCCACTTATACATTGTATTTACACACAAACAAAGTACATAGCATAAAGGTTAGACAATCAGAAAAAAACAAGTGAACAAGAAGAGGAAAATTCTGGAAAAAAAAACAAGAAAGCAAGAAGAACAACAATAAAAGAAATACTAGGGAGCAAGGGTCCCTTGTAGCAACCGAATAACAATCATTTCGCACATACAAGGTGAGTTTTCTCACTCAGAAATTCTTGGTAACATCCTTTATTTTAAGTTCAATACATGTTAGAATAAGAATTGAACGTTGAAAAGAAATATTGAACTTTTGATTGTTTAGACAACTAGTTGCGTCATGAACTTTACGAACTGTTCTCACTGAGTTATAATTGTTAGAATTTGATGAAATTCGGAAGAATGGTACAACTCTCTATTATGATCATATAGAACTAAAAATGAGGTAAAATGGACATACGTTTTGAAAGTTATCATAGTTCAAAGTTTCTGCCTTAGATTTGGCCGAAATTCGGAAAGGCATAATTACAGACTGTTTTTATTGAGTTTTACTTATTAGAATTATATGAAAATTTACATGGTTGTAAATCACTCTGTTATGGACAGATATAGATAAATAGTTGTTAAAACGGACTTACGAGTTGAGAGTTATTGTAGTTTGAAGTTGCTGCCTCGGATTCATCGGAATCCAGAAGGGCAGGACGTTGAAACGTAAACCTGTACTAATCCGTGGGGAATATGAAAATTTGTGCTAAATGAAAGTTCTATATCTCTCTGTTGTGGACATTTTGAGACCTTACGGGGGTCTATCCGACTTACGGATTGAGAGTTATCGATGTTTAAAGTTTCTGCCTTGGATCTATCGAGATCCAGGAAGGGCAGCGAATAAAAGTGTAAAAATGTACCAAATGGTACAGAATATGAAAGGTTGGTTCACATGGAGACGTGTATATCTCAGTTCTCGTCGTTTTGAGATTTTATGGGGCTTGAACGGGTTTACAGATTAGGAGTTATGACTATTCTAAGATTGAGTTCTGTTTAATAAAAATATTGCCGAAACAAATTTCATGTGGCTGTTTTGAGGATAAATTTGTGTTAGTTACCCAAAGTAGTTTTAAATGAAATTTGGTACAGTGAAAGATCCCCGTCTTACCTTAATTTTCGCTTGAGAAATACCTTAGTTGGAGTTATGGTTAAAAAGTTATAATCGTTACAAGTATGAATGACAGAATGTTGGTAAAGAGAATATTATTTATTCGATCTTCTGAAAAATATGAAAAGTGAATACGTGTTCACATAAATATATAAATATAAACATAATGGATCGGGTTGCACGCCGCAACAAAACGTAAAGTGAATACGCGTTCACAAATACGTAAACATAATGGATCGGGTTGCGCGCCGCAACAAAACGTAAAGTGAATACGTGTTCACAAAGACGTAAATATAATGGATCGGGTTGCACGCTGTAACAAATATGAAAGATGAATACATGTTCACCTATATATAAATATGAAGAGTGAATACGCGTTCACAAATATATAAATGTAATAAACATGTGGAAATGCGGGAGAATTTCTTAACGTATAATACGAGATAAAATGAAGTGTTAGTTAAACCGAGAATTTCCTATGAGGAGTTGTTGCATATTTAAAAATGTTGTAACCTGATATGTTTTTGCAATATGCTTATTACGTTATAATGTGATTGCACTTAGAATATTGTGGTGTTACTTTGAATTGCAGGGTAAGGTTCTCACTCAAATTGATGGTAATGACTCTTTATTTAACATGTTTCAGGAAAGCGTGATAGAGAAAAGACTCCACGCCAAGACTAGCGATCGTCCCGCAGCCTCTTGTCATACCAAGTCCATTGCTTCGGGCTTGGTATTCGTCGAGTTCGGGATGTCGCCCAGTGTCTCGGGAAATGCCCGTGTGGAATGGTCTCCCTTCCAACTTAGAATAATATTTGTCAGTATGTCTATGTAGAAACAATATTTGCACGAGCATGGGCTAGCGTTATGTTTTTTTTATAAAGTTATAAACAGATTTCTTTATTGTTATTTTTATTAATCGCTCCGTATTTGAATATAAGTTCAAATTTCTAAATAAAGAGAATTAAATGGTGCTCCTGGTGGTAAATAATTGTTCAGGTGCCATCACGCCCTAAGTAAAGACTTAGGAAAAGTCGGGGCGTGACAAGTTGGTATCAGAGCTAAACCAGGTTAAGAGATTCTAGGAAGTTTCTTCGAGTCGGGTGTTTGAACGGTTACTTATTGCGACGGTGTGTGCGCCACCTTAGTAATAAGTGAACGGAATAACATCCTAAAGTTTCCCTTCTTTCATACTCCTCTCGTGCCTATCTTGAGTCTTTTTCAAGACTTGATTCTTGTACTACATCTTTCACGCGGGTTAGGAAGAAGATTGTACAACGTTATACTGACCAATAATTGTTGTGTAGATGGTGATTATAAGACGAGTTCCAACAAAGAGGGAAGTACTCGAGGAACAGGCAAAGGAAATGAAAGCTCAGAATGAATTCATGCGTCGTAAGATGAACTCGGGAGATGATTTTAACGAGTATATGTGCGACACAATCATACTTTGTGCGTATTTGTTTAGGAGTAGACAGAAGAGGCGTTCCTGCGACCCAACCTTCTTCAACTTTCCGATTGGAGTCATATTATAGATAATATTCAACTCTGTCCCGGAAAAATTCCGATCCTCATTCAGAGGGGCAAAGATGCTAAGAGGAGATGTTACAGAAGGTTCCTGGATCAAATTTCTATTTCAGGTAATAGTAGTAGGGGAAAGAATGAGCGAAATGGAAAGGGAAGCAAGGAAGAAAGTTCACAGGAAGTTGAATGTCAATCAGCAGAATAGGCGAATTATGCGGTTAAGCCCTTTAGAACGTGTTGTAGTAGGTGCATATTCGAGTAAGAGAGCTATAGGGAATGACATAGAATGACATGCTCTGATGTATTGTAATGTCATGAAATATTTTCAAATATGAGGAATGAAACATTATTAATGCAAGTTATGAGTTGTCATTATTGTTTAGTTAATCTGCGTTTTCTTGTGGTGTTGCATGCTTATGAACTATAAGAAAATTTTAAGAGCTAGAGTAGACATTCCGTCTTCTAAAATATGAGTGTGTTTGTCTTCACAGAAAATGGTGAATTCACAAATCCCGAGGGCTCAAGAGGAGGTTCATCACGAAGCTCATGTACCTCCAGTTGACGTAGTGGTGTCTGATGGGAGCGGAGAAAATGTCGGAGAAAATGTTGGAGAGAACGAGAGTCAAATGGCCCAAGAAACGGTGGAACAGAAACTAGATAGACTCATAGAGTTAATGATAGCTGCAGTTCCACGCATGGTTCCGCCCGCACCTAGTGTCTCTGTCATAGCCCCGAACCAGAACCAGACGGCCCAGGGACCGATTGCGACTGCACCACGGACCGAGAGTGTAGAAGCTCAAGCAGTACCTGATAGGCTATGGGCAAATTTTATGAGGAGAAGAGAACCACTTTACTCAGGGAAGGACCCCAAGGCCGACCCGATAGTATTCCTCGATGAAGTTGAAGACTTAATGTTCACATTGGGATGCGTGGAGACGCAGGGCGTCAACTTGGTAGGCGCACGACTAGTGGATGATGCAGGGGTGTGGTGGAGGAGTTTTAGGAAAAATCGTCCCCCGATGTCACCACCAATGACTTGGGGAGGGTTCAGAGCGGCATTCATTGAGAAATTTATGCCTAATACGCGCAAGGATGCGGTCAGACAGGAGTTTGAACAATTGAAGCAAGGTGACCGCAGTGTACAAGAATATGATACACAGTTCGTGAGGTTATCGGCATACAACACAATGTCGTCCCTACAGAAATGGATAGAGTCAAGCGATTTGTAGAGGGTTTAAACCCAAACATAGCAGAGAAGGTGGTGGCGTTAGCCAACGATCGAACTTATCTTCAGATTGTCGATATGGCTTTGAGGGTAGAAGGTTTCGCTAAAGCAAAAAGAGAATATTCGCAGAAGAGATTTCGGACGTCAGGATCATTTAACCAGAGTCAAAATCAGAAGCAGGAGTTTAGTAAAGGATCTTCAGGACCGAACCAATCTGTGGGCCAGTCCTATTTCAAGCCTAAGGGGCACAGTTGGTCTAATTACCAAGGTAGCAAGGACAAGACCACCAACCCTAACACAGAAGGTGACAAACCAATTTGTAAGATTTGTCAAAGAAAACACAATGGAGAATGTCGGCTCTTAACGAAGACATGTTATAACTGTGGAGAGTCAGGCCACTATGCCAGGGATTGCAAGAAGAGGACC
This sequence comes from Przewalskia tangutica, assembly GCA_029844215.1. Lineage (NCBI taxonomy): Eukaryota > Viridiplantae > Streptophyta > Magnoliopsida > Solanales > Solanaceae > Przewalskia > Przewalskia tangutica. The sequence continues at coordinate 20,364,504 of CM056719.1, forward strand.
CAAACTCAATCTATTCAGGGGAGGTCAGAAGCAACCACAGCTGCCTACAAGGGAAATCAGGGAAACCAACCCCGCCAGAGTCAGGGAGGTCAACAAACCAACAATTCTAATCGGCTCTACGCTTTGCCCCAGAGGAATGAGGCAGAAGCATCTAATGCAGTGGTCACAGGTATTTTGCTAGTCTCGAGTATTCCTGCATTTGTATTATACGATCCCGGCTCTACATTTTCATATGTGTCAATGGGCTTTGCTAAGAATTTATACGTAGAACCTTCTTATTTAAGTGAACCTTTTGAGGTTATGACACCAGTAGGGGCCTCAATTTGGGCCTCTCGGGTGGTAAATAATTTCCCATTAGAAGTGAATGGCAGGGGAACAATGGTGAACCTAGTACTACTTGATATGGTGGACTTCGACATCATTTTGGGTATGGATTGGTTGTCGGCATGTTATGCCATGTTAGATTGTCGGCGAAAGATAGTGAGATTAACTTTTCGGAGAATCGTAAGTTGTTATAAGGGTAGGGTTGGAATATCCTCAGTCGCTTTATTTCCTACCTGGGGCTCAAAAGTTATTGAGAAGTCACAGAGTGGAGTATGTATATCCGCTAATATAGTGGATACCCAAAAAGAATCCCAAAGATGAATGATGTTCCTATTGTTCAAATTTTCCTGAGGTTTTTCCTGAAGATCTTCCAGCCTTCCTCCTGGATAGAGAAGTGGAGTTTGCTATAGAGTTAATTCCGTACAAGACCCATTTCTATTCCTCCATATCGAATGGCCCAAATGAATTGAGGAGTAAAAGAACAATTGAAGGATCTTACGGATAAAGGCTTTATAAGGTCTAGTGTTTCTCGCAGGGTGCACCACTTATTGTGAAAAAGAAAGACGGATCGCCGAATGTGCATCGATTATCGGCTCAATAAGGTCACGATCAAGAACCGATACCCATTACCAAGAATCGATGATCTTTTACCAACTTCGTGGAGCTAGCTATTTTTCCAAGATTGATCTCCATTCGGGATATCATCAGCTGAAAATAAATCCGGATGATATATCCAAAACAGCCTTTAGAACCCGATACGGTCATTATGAGTTCTTGGTCATGTCTTTTGGGTTAACCAATGCCCAATGACTTTTATGGATTTAATGAACAATCTTCAAACCATTCCTAGATTTGTTCGTGATTGTGTTCATAGATGATATCCTAATCTCAAGAAGAGTGTTGAAGAACATGAAGAACATCTGAGGGTAGTGCTTCAAGTCTTGAAACAGGAGAAACTATATGCTAAATTTTCAAAGTGTGAATTTTGGTTGGAAAAGGTAGCCTTTTTGGGTCATGTTGTGTCAAGGGATGGAATTATGGTAGACCCCCAGAAGATAGAAGCAGTGAAGAACTGGCCAAAACCGATCACTCCGACAGAGGTTAGAAGTTTCTTGGATTTGGCTGGGTATTATAGAAGATTCGTAAAAGATTTTTCTAGTCTTGTTGCTCCCTTGACCCGGTTGACTCAAAAAGCGGTTAAGTACCAGTGGTCAGAAGCATGTGAAGCAAGTTTTCAGAAACTAAAGGAATTGTTGACTATTGCACACCCCAACCTTACCATCGGGATGAAGGGTTCACGCCTATTGCGATGCCTCTAGAGTTGGGTTAGGATGTGTCTTGATGCAGTTTGGAAAGGTTATTGCGTATGCATCTAGACAGTTGAAGATACATGAGAAGAATTACCCAACTCATGACTTGGAATTAGCTGCGGTGGTGTTTGCCTTACGAATATGGAGACATTATTTGTATGGTGTGCATGTGGACATATTTACAGATCATAAGAGTTTGCAGTACATAACCACGCAGAAGGATTTAAATCTCCGACAAAGAAGATGGTTAGAGTTGCTTAAGGATTATGATCTTAGTATTCTTTACCACCCTGGGAAAGCCAACGTGGTGGCTGACGCACTCAGTAGGAGATCAATGGGCAGCTTGGCCCATTTGGCAATACAAAAGAGGGGTATTGTTCGTGAGGTACAAAGATTGGGAAACCTGGGGGTTATCTTAACTGAGATCGGTGAAGGTAGGGTGGTGGTACATGATACCTAGCAGTCTGCCTTAGCTTCAGAAATAAAAGAAAGTCAGTTTGAGGATACGGAGTTTGTTGGATTTCGGGAGAGGATCCAACAGGGAAAACCTTCACAGTTTACATTGGGAGATAATGACGGAACCCTTCGGTATAAGGGTAGGTTATGTGTTCCTAAGGTAAATGATCTAAGGAGGAAGATCTTAGATGAGGGTCCCAACACAAGATATTCCATTCATCCAGGGTCAACAAAAATGTATCAGGACCTCAAGGCAAATTACTGGTGGGACGGGATGAAGAAAGACGTTGCGGAATTTGTCGGGAGGTGTCTTATATGTCAGCAGGTGAAAGCTGAACATCAAAAACCTGGTGGATTACTTCAGGACATTGGAGTCCCCATGTGGAAATGGGAGGCGATTCATATGGATTTTGTAACTGGTCTACCGAAAACTCGAGAAGGGTATGATTCTATTTGGGTGATTGTTGATCGGCTTACAAAGTCATCCCATTTCTTACCGGTCAAGACTACGTATCGCGCACCACAGTACGCACATATTTATTTGAAGGAGATTGTGCGGTTACACGGGATTCCTTTACAAATTATTTCATATAGGGTTCCCAGTTCACCTCACACTTTTGGCAAAGTTTCCAGCAGGGTCTCGGGACAAAAGTTAAGTTAAGCACGGCTTTCCACCCACAAACAGATGGGCAGGCTGAGCGAACAATTCAAACACTTGAGGACATGTTGCGATCTTGTGTGTTAGATTTTAAGGGAAGCTGGTTGGACCATCTATGTCTAATTGAGTTCGCCTACAATAATAGTTTTCACTCTAGCATACAAATGACCCCGTTTGAAGCATTATATGGACGAAAATGTAGGTCTCCACTTGGATGGTTCGAGGTGGGTGAGACGCAACTGTTCGGACCTGAAGTTATTCAGGAAACAAATGATAAGGTACAGATGATTCGGGAGCGGATCAAAACAGCTCATAGCCGTCATAAGTCCTATGCGGATCATCGGAAAAGAGATCTTGAATTCCAAGAGGGGGAGAAAGTATTTTTAAAAGTGTCCCCAATGAAGGGAGTGATGCGTTTTGGTAAGAAAGGGAAATTGAGCCCAAGGTTTATTGGGCCATATGAGATCTTGCGAAGAGTGGGGAATGTGACTTACGAATTAGCACTTCCACAAGAGCTGGAAGCAGTGCATTCGGTATTTCATGTGTCAATGTTACGAAAATACTTGCACGATTCAAGTCACGTCATCCTTCCCCAGGAGATAATTCTTAATGAGGAGCTTCAATATGAAGAAGTTCCGGTGGAAATACTTGATAGGAAGGTTAAGCGCCTTAGGAATAAAGATATTTCTTCCGTGAAGGTCCTATGGAGGAACCACTCCACCGAGGAAGCCACCTGGGAAGCCGAGGACGCGATAAAAGTCAAATATCCATTCCTATTTGACTAAGGTAATAAAAAAAAATTGTTACATAGTACTTCATATATGTGTCATTTGCGTGTCTATATGCATGTGTTACAACCTTATTCTCATTCGAGGACGAATGCTTCTTAAGGAAGGGAGAATGTGAAGCCCCAAATTTGTTACAATAACAATAAACATTATTGTGTCTATGTGATTATGTTACGACCTTATTCACATTCGAGGACGAATGTTGCTTAAGGAGGAGAGAATGTAAAATCCGGAAAAAAAAAATATAGTTGTGGTTGGTTTAATAAATATATATATATATATATATATATATAGATATATATATATATATATATATATATATATATATATATAAGAAAACAATGAATAATTTGCATGGTATATTGTTATTTTTAAATTTGTATAAATAGATATATAAAATGAAAATAATAAAACAAAAAAAAAAACAAAAAAAAAGAAAAAAAAAAATCTGCACATTAAGACATTGTGCACGTCCCCCCTCCCCTCTTTTCATTTCCCTTCAATCTCTTTGCTTTCCCCCTCCCATAAGTTATACAATCACCTCCACTTATACATTGTATTTACACACAAACAAAGTACATATCATAAAAGTTAGAAAATCAGAAAAAAACAAGTGAACAAGAAGAGGAAAATTCTGGAAAAAAAACAAGAAAGCAAGAAGAACAACAATAAAAGAAATACTATGGAGCAAGGGTCTCTTGTAGCAACCGAATAACAATCATTTCACACATACAAGGTGAGTTTTCTCACTCAGAAATTCTTGGTAACATCTTTTATTTTAATTTCAATACATGTTAGAATAAGAATTGAGTGTTGAAAAGAAATATTGAACTTTTGATTGTTTAGACAACTAGTTGCGTCATGAACTTTACGAACTGTTCTCACTGAGTTATAATTGTTAGAATTTGATGAAATTCGGAATAATGGTACAACTCTCTATTATGATCATATAGAACCAAAAATGAGGTAAAATGGACATACGTTTTCAAAGTTATCATAGTTCAAAGTTCCTGCCTTAGATTTGGCCGAAATTCGGAAAGACATAATTACGGACTGTTTTTATTGAGTTTTACTTATTAGAATTATATGAAAATTTACATGATTGTAAATCTCTCTGTTACGGACAGATATAGATAAAGAGTTATTAAAACGGACTTACGAGTTGAGAGTTATTATAGTTTGAAGTTGCTGCCTCGGATTCATCGGAATCCAGAAGGGCAGAACGTTGAAACGTAAAACTGTACTAATCTGTGGGGAATATGAAACTTTGTGCTAAATGAAAGTTCTATATCTCTCTGTTTTGGACATTTGGAGACCTTACGGGGGTCTATCCGACTTACGGATTCAGAGTTATCGCTGTTTAAAGTTTCTGCCTCGGATCTATCGAGATCCAGGAAGGGCAGCGAATAAAAGTGTAAAACTGTACCAAATGGTACAGAATATGAAAGGATGGTTCACATGGAGACGTGTATATCTCTGTTCTCGTCGTTTTGAGATTTTATGGGGCTTGAACGGGTTTACAGATTAGGAGTTATGACTATTCTAAGATTGAGTTATGTTTAATAAAAATATTGCCGAAACAAATTTCATGTGGCTGTTTTGAGGATAAATTTGTGTTAGTTACCCAAAGTAGTTTTAAATGAAATTTGGTACAGTGAAAGATCCCCGTCTTACCTTAGTTTCCGCTTGAGAAATACCTTAGTTGGAGTTATGGTTAAAAAGTTATAATCGTTACAAGTATGAATGACAGAATGTTGGGAAAGAGAATATTACTTATTCGATCTTCTGAAAAATATGAAAAGTGAATACGTGTTCACATAAATATATAAATATAAACATAATGGATCAGGTTGCACACCGCAACAAAACGTAAAGTGAATACGTGTTCACAAATACGTAAATATAATGGATCGGGTTGCACGCCGCAACAAAACGTAAAGTGAATACGCGTTCACAAATACGTAAACATAATGGATCGGGTTGCACGCCGCAACAAAACGTAAAGTGAATACGTGTTCACAAATACGTAAATATAATGGATCGGGTTGCACGCCGCAACAAATATGAAAGATGAATACATGTTCACCTATATATAAATATGAAGAGTGAATACGCGTTCACAAATATATAAATGTAATAAACATGTAGAAATGCGGGGGAATGTCTTAACGTATAATACGAGATAAAATGAAGTGTTAGTTAAACCAAGAATTTCCTATGAGGAGTTGTTGCATATTTAAAAATGTTGTAACCTGATATGTTTTTGCAATATGCTTATTACGTTATAATGTGATTGCACTTGGAATATTATGGTGTTACTTTGAATTGCAGGGTAAGGTTCTCACTCATTGGATGGTAGAGTGACTCTTTTATTAACATGTTTGGAAAGTGTGATAGAGGAAAGGCTCACGCAAGGCTAGCGATCGTCCATGACCTCTTGTCATACCAAGTCCATTGCTTGGGCTTGGTATTCGTCGAGTTCGGGATGTCGGTTCGGTGTCTCGGAAATGCGTGTGGAATAGTCTCCTTCCAACTTAGAATAATCTTTGTCGGTATGTCTATGTAGAAATAATATTTGCGAGCATGGGCTCGCGTTATGTTTTTATAAAGTCATAAACAGATTTCTTTATTGTTATTTTTATTAATCGCTCCGTATTTGAATATAAGTTCAAATTTCTAAATAAAGAGAATTAAATGGTGCTCCTGGTGGGAAATAATTGTCCAGGTGCCATCACACCCTAAGTAAAGACTTAGGAAAAGTCGGGGCGTGACAGGATCTAGGAGTCGTTGACTACCTAAATCCAAACGGTTCAGATCTAGTGAATTCTGAAATGGCTGATTATCCCCGAATCCAGTATTCCAGATTCTCAGGACTTGGAAGATTCAGAGATGAAACCAAGGCAAAGCAAAAGGTCCTGGAAGGACAAGTCCTTCGGTCCAGATTTTGAAGCGTATTTGGTTCGGGACGAACCACGGACAATCGCTGAAGCATTGTCAACTCCAGAAGTACCGCTCTGGAAGGAAGTTTTAGAAAGTGAGATAGAGTCCATCTTGCACAACCACACCTAGGAGTTGGTTGAACTTCCTCCGGAACACAAACCTTTGGGTTGTAAGTGGATCCTTAAACAGAAGTTAAAGACAGATGGATCTATCGACAAGTACAAGACTAGGTTGGTAGTCAAGGGCTATCGTCAAAAGGAGGGTCTTGATTACTTCGACACCTACACTTCGGTGTCCAGAATGACATCCATATGTATGTTCATAGCTATCGCCGCCTTGCGGGATCTTGAAATACATCAAATGGATGTCAATATTGCCTTCCTAAATGGTGATTTGGAAGAAGAAATATATATGAACCAACCCGAGGGGTATGTGGTTCCAGGACAAGAGACAAAAGTGTGTCGGCTTGTCAAATCATTGTATGGGCTGAAACCGGCCCCTAAACAATGGCACGAGAAATTTGATAGTACCCTACTATCAAAAAGGTTCGCCATTAATAAATGTGACAAATGTGTTTACATGAAAGGAAATGCCGATTCGTTCGTCATGATATGCCTTTATGTAGACGACTTATTGATCACTGGTAGCAGTCCTAGGATTATCCTAGAGACTAAGAACATGTTAAAATAATGTTTCGACATGAAAGATATGAGTGTCGCAGATGTCATCTTAGGTATCAAGATCTCTAAGACATCTAATGGACTAGTCTTGTCTCAATCTCACTACATCAAAGATGTGCTGAAGAAATTTGAGATGTTTGTGATTCACGATATGACACCATTGGATAGAAGTCAAAAGATTGACAAGCATCTTGGTGTACTTGTATGCAAGGAGCGATACGCACAGGTGATTGGGATATTGATGTATGTCACAAACTGCACTCGACCAGATATCTCTTATGTAGTCAATAAATTAGCTAGGTTTACCCGAAATCCAAGTGAGGATCACTGGAAAGCGTTGAATAGGGTACTACGGTTCCTGAAGTTCACAATAATATTAGGGTTACACTATTCGAGATATCCAGTTGTACTAGAGGGGTACAGTGATGCAAACTGGATATCTGATATCGAAGACATCAAGTCCACTAGTGGATACATTTTTACAATCGGTGGTGGAGTTGTATCTTGAAAATCCACTAGAAAAACACTTATTGCCCGATCCACGATGGAGTCAGAATTTATCGCTTTAGACAAAGCGGGAGAAGAAGCTGAGTGGCTTCATGATTTTCTAGAGGATGTCCCATGTTGGGATAAACCCGTGTCTGCGGTAATGATCCACTGCGATAGTCAGTAGGCTCTAGGAAGGGCACAAAGTTCTATGTACAACGGCAAGTCTCGTCATATTCGACGGAGACATGAGTCCGTTAGGCAGTTGATCACCTCGGGTGTTATTTCCATTGATTACGTAAAATCTAAGGAAAATATCACAGATCCTTGTGAAGAGAATGACCGGAGATCGGATGTCTGCGTATGTCTAGGGAATGAGCTTAAAACCCAATCAATAAAGAACCGATATAGTGGACACTGACCTTACGGTGGAGATCCCATGAATAAGGTTCAATGGGAAAACTAAACTGTAAAGGTTCAGTTGAGTGCTTCGGTGAAAGCAAAAGCACTTCGGATAATGATCTCTTCTTAAGAAATATAATCCAAGTCCATTTCCGTGATAGACATAAAGTGCAACTTTGTAGAGTCATGAGGATAAGTTTTCAAACCTTTAAGAGGAAACTAAATCATTTAATAGATGTAGGCTAGTTTTGGCTCAAAATCATCATTACGAAGACAATGTTTATTATTAAGAACTCTAATTATGGTTAATTAAGTACTCCACCCATTTCAAAATAGGTGTTGTGTGTTTATTTATACGCTTCTTAAGAGAGCATTAATAACATAAGCATTTTGACTTTACATAAGTAATAATCTTAAGCTAAAATAAAGTTCAAATAAAGTTCTTCTCCACGTAGAATTGAAAACTAATGGTTCAATAAGTTCTTGTGCATGTGGAATTGTTATGTTTTTTAAAGAATGGGTAGGACATAAAATCTGAATCGTTGGAAGTTGATTGGGGCTAAAAGTTTATTATTTTGATAGTTTATTTTATGTAGATATTTCTTATTAACCTATTATGTTATCACAGAACAAAGACACGTCCACTAATTCTGAATCTTTTTTATTTTATTTTTATTGACGAAGGAACCCGCGATCATTGCTCTTCGAGTGCGCCGAGGTAAACCGGACTGACGCAATAGCCTGCAAACCACGTCAGCCAGTTAAACCACACTTGGCAAGCCAGTGTGTGAGCTCCCAAGGCGGCGGTCGAGCGTTACCACAGGTTTGAACTTGTGACCAAACTCTCTCACACCATCGATGAGGATACCCTGCGCCTTGAGACCAAGCGATCTAGGGCTTGGATCACTAATTACGAATCTTTAAAGCGAGAATACAAAGAGAAACACAACAGAAATAAGATAATTTATGTTTCATGCTAACATAGTAATTAAAGTAAAGAAACAAACAAAGAAAATCACACAGGTTGATAATAAACATAAGAGGCTTAAATATGATAGAATTTAACTATTACGCCTAGTAGTTCTACGTTCCTAATTCCTAGTAGTAAGAGGATTATGTCGTGAGCTAGGTTCCTAGTTTACTTAGTAAAATAATTAAGGGTATAAAAACCGTTCAAAATATTTTGATCAACCAACATTTATATTCATGCTTTTATAATAATATAGATATAGATACTTATTTATTCATGAACTGGTGACCCACTTGAATTCAATATCCTTCATTATTGATAATGTCCAACAAATATACAAATCTCGTATCATAGAATATGTTAAGCATAATACAAAAGAAGTTAATGGACCATAAAAGTCATGATAACAATGTTCACAAGAAAGTTTCAAAAGATGAAAAAGTCAATAATTTACAAAGAAATATCCTCAGAATTAGAAACCAACATCATGTTCTTGAACTCCTCAAATTCAAGAACACCATCAAAGTTAGTGTCATACATATGAATCATGTTCTTACAATCACTTCCTTCTTTCTCATCCTGACCCAAATCTTGACAACACTTTTTGAAGCTCACATGAAATAGAACCATCTCCATTCAAATCAAACACCTTGAAGGCTTCAAGATCATCTTCTAAATTATCGTCGATATTGTCCTCTTTTGATCTCTTTTCCTCATTATTTTCTTCACCATAGCTTCGTAAAGAATAAGAAGTCGTTGAAGTTAAGGCTCGTTTACCTACCAAAGATTGGAGCTCGTCAAGGCTCGTGCAAGCTCGATCTTATCAAAACCTTTGAGCTCATCTAAGCTCACTAATCCATCACCATCTTCATCAAGCTTGTCAACATCCTTTGGATGTGTTTTTAGTTCAACGTAGACATTCTAACTCAAGAAAAAACTTTTTATTAAATGAAGAATTGCAAGCGAAAAGAGTAACAACAACAATGTTGAGGATAAGCCTAATCTAGAAGCGAGATACTTTTCCACTATGAAAGATAAGAAGTGTATAATACCATGAATCCCCAACTACAACTCCTATATATAGATCCCAAGTCGTCCCAAACCTATAAGAGAAAGGTTTTCCAATCCGACAAGGACAATCGTTTTCCTTTCCCAAAACTATTAGAAGAATATGGGTTTCCTAAACCTATAGGGATTATAGATTTCCTAAATATACAAGGAAAAATTCAAGACATTATTAACAAACAATAAAAATAATGTCTGAATCAACATTCTATTACTGCAAGTAAATATATAAAAGTGCTTAGGTCAAGTATTTAAAAGAAAAATTAAAGAAGAAGAAACTTACATTGTCCTTAATTTGCTTGAAATCTAAAATGAAGCTTCTAGCTAGGTTGAAAGAATGATGAGAAGACCACGAGGAAGAATTAAATTCTATATATAGTTTGTTCTTTTTATCCATACACATGGGAAAGGAGAATTTATTCCCTAAGTGTAATTCTCCTTTCTCATCTTTTGAATAGATTCTACTATGTAACCAACAATTTTGTTATGTCTTTATATAGGAATAGAACCAAACCCTATAGCCACGGACCAAATCTTCATCTTGTTATAATGTATTGGCTACACACTAACTAGAATTATTTTTATTTTAGTTAGTGCATTACTCATGAAAAACATACTTTGTCAATTATAGAGGCCAAAAAAAGTAAAACAATATTAGTAGAGGGGAAAGACGTGCTAAGAGTGAACAAGTATGTCAACGTTTACCGCCGGGGTAGCCAAATCGATGTAGCGATGGCGCGGGACCGCAAGGTCACGAGTTCGATCCTGCATAAACCTTCTTGGTTGAGCACATTACCATGGCTTGCCAAGTGTGGTTAATCAGCTGACGTGGTTTGCAGGCTATTGCGTCAGTCCGGAGTTTACCCTGTGCGCACTCGAAAGAGTAGCGACTGCGGATTCCCTAGTTAAAAAAAGAAGGTATGTCAACGTTGATCAACTCCGGAAGAACAGTTTGCGGCTATCAGAGGGAATGTATCGATTCTACAATAGGGTTGACTTAATTAGAAGTGAAACTAATAGATGAAAATAAAATTAAAGATTAGTATTTCTTGAGCAGGTGACCTATTATAGTTTTGTACCATAAGACAAGTTGAACTGTTGAAATTTTCAATTCCTAATTCCACAAGTTGAACAGGTTACTAGTCCATTTAAAAGGCATGAAATTACACCAAATGACCTTGTAAAAGAAGGTTCATGAACTTTTAACCGACACTTGCCCCATAGGAAAATCTTTAAGATTAAAAGGCAAAACTTCGTAACTTTGAAGTTTTCACCATTGAACAAGCAAGGTCAAAGTTCAAAATCACCGACATCTAAGGTCATTCCTGTAAATCGTTCGCTTAAAAATTATTTAGGTTGAAATGAGTTGGGTTAGGTTAAATAGTGAGTTATATAACCCAACGCACTCAACTCTTACTAATTTTTATTTTTATTTTTTTATTTTCATATAATTTTTAAGTACCTAATAAAGACATATTCTTTATTATAGATATATATAACACATATGAAACCAAAAAACATCACTATAATTTACATAATATTATGACAAGGTTTATTATGAGCCAATTTAAGCTACATGTTAGCCCATTTTAGATGAGTTAAATTAGACGTGTTAAAATAAATTGATCATTATTTCCGCCGAAACTTAATTATATTTTCGTGATCTAATTGTATCACCCATACAATGTGATCATTTATTGTCCTCATAAAGTTTTGATAACCAAAAAGACGTGTGACTTGATCCTCGTTTCTCTAGGTAAATAACTTAACATTTATCCAAGTAAACTTAAAAAGATTAAATTTCCGTTACCGGGAATCGAACCCGGGTCTCCTGGGTGAAAGCCAGATATCCTAACCGCTGGACGATAACGGATTACTTATCTTGTTAAGGCTGTGAAACTGTGATTATTGTAGAACTATTAAGACCACAAAAAAAAGTTTAATTGCTCAAAACCAGGCATGCCATATTTCTTGCAAATAAAGTATCTGAAAACAAAAGAAGACTTGTTTCCTTCTCTTTTGTAGGGCACACTGCTTTGTTTGGATCACATTTTGTCTTTACTTGTTATCTAATAATCTTATTTTATCTTTTACCTTATCTTTTTATAGTAGTTCTATCTCGTAGCCCGTTTTTCTTGTAGATCATTCAGTGTGTGATGTTATATAACGACGGACAATGCAATGTAATACAATACATTGTGAAACAATACGTAACAGCCATCCAAATAGAGTGTTAATACTAGTTTGCTACTAGTCCTGAAATTTGAATTTGTTGCATATCAAATAAGCTGGAACAATCAAAGAAAATGGCCATATATTAAACCAGTATGTAAAGAGCTTATCTGCATCATCCTTGCTGAAACACATGAGAGGCTTGATACCGAAAACATTTTCATGTAAACCACATTTCCTTACTAGAAATCTACATCCAGAAACCTTTAAGCTTTTCAAATTATATTCTTTTGGAAAATACAATGGCACTAGGATTAATATGCACTACAAAAAAAAGGCCTACGGTGACAGTTAAAAACCGTCACGAAAGGGGTTTTGTGACGGTTTTGCTAAGTGTCACGGTGAACAACACAAATTACGTATTTGTTGTTGTGACGGTTATAAACCGTCACAAATTGTGGTGTTTGACTTTGACTATTTCCCTCATTTTTTTTAAAATTTTCCCGTGAAATTTATTAATTATATAATATTTTTTGGTGGGAAATTTTAAATAAAATTTATTTAAATTGGCGGGAAAATTAATTTTGATATTTTTTTATATTTTAATTTTAATTTATTAAATAAAAATAAATTAGAATTGTAAGTATATTATAACTAAAATGTTACCCACGTAATGAAATTGTTCTAATACATTAAATCGAAACATTACAAATTGTTTTTCAAAATATCTAATGCTATCATCAAATACAACAACAAAAAAAACATAATATTGTTTTAACTTCAAAAAGTACAAATATTATCTAAATCATCATAAAAATGACACAACTATGCAGCACGGAGAATCTTTGAAACATGTTGCGCCCACTCGATCCAAACTTCATCAATATCATGCTGCGAAAAATATTCTTTGTCATTGTATTGTAACACACAATAGAGATCAGTTAAATTTTTTAATCATAAATAAACCATTATAGACAAATACATAAACAAAAATAATGTTAAATACTTACATTGTTACGAAGCAAAGACAAATCATTCATTAGATGAAACGCAGCATATAGTAAGCACACTCATATTCATAAGGTTTTTGTGGTACCTTAAAATTATTTGTGTCAACGGATAAGCCAGGGGCATAAACTGCAGTTACGATCAGTATGCACATATAGTTGCGATCCACAACTCGGACAATGTATATACTTCCACCTGGTAAACCTTGAAATAATTCTTGCGAAAGGGTGGAAAAGGAAAAAGCGTATTTGGATCCACAGCGGATATAACCATAAAAATACAACATGTCACGCAAATTCTTGAGCAACATGACACTCTTTGTCACTACATGATCAACTTGACACTTTTAAGTCTAAGCTAATTTGTCTCTTGAAAATTACAAATGAAGGCTAAAATGCATTCTCTCAACTCTTAAAAGCGAGAATATTGTACGGAATTTAGTCAACTAAAAAGAGAGATAAAAGATGTTGCTTTCAAACAAAAGATCAAATTCTTCCACTACGGACAAAAGCTGGGAGCCACGGTTCAACTAATGATTAACAAAAAAAGAGAACTCACATGCAGGATTACCTCACAAATCAAACCAAATAAACACATTTAGCATCTGAAACTCATTCGTAACACTAATCCAAAGATGACCACTAATGAAAATACACACCAACACGGTTTTATGTGTTTTCCATAGATAATTTGTTAACTTTCTAAAGCGATTCACGAGAAAGAGTTCACGAGGAAGAACCGTAATTAGCAACCACTAAAAGGCACAGATAGCCTTGAAAAGAGCACAAACCAGTCATGGAAAAATACTGAAGCAATCTGATAATCTTTCAGAACATTATGTGATGTGAAAATGTAAAATAAGGGTATGAAGAAATTTTGCAACTCTAGAACATTATACGATGTAATTTTTGTTGGAAATTTACTAAACGTGAAATAAAGTTAATCCTATTAATTATGACTCGAACAATTGGGGCCCCGCACGTCGGAAACATGGTTTCCACACACGTGCACATAAAGTGTCAAGGATCATAATTTCATTAATGGAAGAAATATTGGTCCGTATACGACTTGTTTGAGACGTCAGATAATAGATGGTTATTGGCCAAATAATGATGGTTTCGTTGGTAAATGAAAGGGCGACATGTACAATGTGTAAAAGATGAAAGCGACTACGAAAAATGAGGCGCGCGATCTGGCGGCGCGAAAACTCTCTGAAGTTTGGCGTGCGCGCGCGCCACCTGCGGCGCGTAGCTAGACGTTTGGTCGTTGGAGAAGAACGAAAACTGATTTTTGGGCTGACTTTGGAGCATTAATTCTCCATTATTTGGCTGAATTATAACTCCACATTCAAGGCCATTATATGATCTTTATTGGCCATTACTTGGCTATGTGAAAGGTCGTCTTCTCCACACTATAAAATGGAGCCTTGGGCTCATTTGCAAAACAGACCTTACAAACATTTTCAGAATATATTATTCCTCTCTTGCAATCTTCAAATACTTTAAGATCTTTCTTCATAAGCGAACACTTGAGTATCCTTTGCTCATTTGTTTGATAGTTGTTTTATCTTGGGAGATAATTTGTCAATATACCGTTTAAAGGGATATACGGGGCAATATTATCTTAAAGATAGATTGTTCATCCATTCAACTCAATAAGCTAATTTACTTTGTTCATTTTCAGATTCTAACATATTTGTTGTTGTTGTTGCATTCTCATTTCCTTGTTACTACACTTTGATCCCACAAGCTTAAGATAATATTCGCTGCTTTCAACAACATGTCATTGAAGATCAATTCAACACTATGAACAACGCCATGCTCGAGGCAATACTAATGCCTTCACTTCGCTCAGGCGATAACGTTGCCTCTGACCCAACTAATCCAGGCATTTCAAATGCCTTCCAAACTGCTGGCTTTGGCACAACTAGTGTCAACACTGGTTTTGGCACAACCAATTCTCCACTGCTGCTCCGAGCACTTATAGTGTCTATCTCTTGCCCGGCGTCGAGCGCCTATGCTCGCATTAGAGGCGTTCGTAACGCCTTTGCAACTGCTCAAGGGGGCGTCACTGCTCCAACACCCGCTTTCAGATGGTGGACAACAAGAGTGTGTCATCCCAATTCCAAGAATTTAGATGATTCTTCATCACCTAGACTTTGAAGGATTGAAGTCCAACGAACAATTCTTGGTTGGGGGCATTGATCGAGAAGTTGCCTCCCTCGTGGACCAAGTTCATGAATTACTTGA
This sequence comes from Przewalskia tangutica, assembly GCA_029844215.1. NCBI lineage: Eukaryota > Viridiplantae > Streptophyta > Magnoliopsida > Solanales > Solanaceae > Przewalskia > Przewalskia tangutica. The sequence goes on from CM056719.1 coordinate 20,380,012, forward strand.
AACTCAAAATGAAGGAGATGGCCTTAGACGGACTTATTGTCAAACTCCAGATTCAAGAGGACAATAAGAAGGTCATGCCAAAGGGACAACAACCATTGAGGCTAAAGCGAACGCGGAAGCCAAAGGAACCCAGCGAAGCGAAAGTTCCAGAAGGTTGGTAAGTCTCAAACAACTAAAACGTTTAAGGGTACTTGCCATCACTGTGATAAAGTTGGTCACATGGACAAGGACTGTCGCAAACTCAAATATGAGAATAGAGAGAAGACCAAAGGCAAGGCCAAAGCTAACATCGTCGAAGACACGCTTGTAGACGATATGATCGAGGAGTTCTCAGCGGTGCTTCTTGAAGAAAACCTCATTGAGAATCCGGTGCAGTGGTGGTTGGACACAGGTGTCACCCGTCACATATGTTCCAATAAAGAAGTCTTCTCCACTTAGACACCAGTCACAGACAAGAAGTTCTTCATGGGAAACAATTCTTCTTCAGAGGTTGTCACGACCCGACCCCGGGGCCGCGACTGGTACCCTACCGGGGTACCCTGTCAGGTATACATCAGAGAATAGCAGCGGAACATACATAACACATAACTTATAAAAAGGTAAACATCATTGCGGTAGAGCCTTCCATAAAACATACTTAATCAAAAGTATAGAAGTACAACTTGTTCTTATAGCCCAAAACACATATGTGACCACAGACCTCTAAGGATAACAAGCGTGGCGGGACATGGCCCGTACCACGAATGTACAAAATACCTATAGCGTCGGGAATATCCGTACCAACAAACAAGCTGGAGGAATGGAGCTTCGACAGGAATAGTGATCCTAGAGCGAGGATCCTGATACGCTTACCCCTGCGGCGTGAGCGCGGCCCAGGAAATTCGATTACCTGATATGTACCAAGTATGTAAAGGCTGGAAAATCTTGTAATAATGATATCATAAGTCTAAAAGTAAGTTGGAGTCATGGAAGACAATCAAAATACTTTTCTTGTGCCTTACTATGATGAGAGTTACACGTATATATATAATAATGCATAAAATAGGGGCCTCGTGATCAAAGCAGGTACCTGCGCGTAGTATCAATAAGCACCCTACTCGCAGACTATTTCACCGCGTAGGTCTGTGGACTGCGTGAGGTATTCCTCGCATAGGTTGTACCTCGCGTGAGACTATTTCACTCGCGTAAGCCCATAAGGACTCGCGTGAGGTATTCTCGCGTCGTGGGTAGCAAATCCACGGGCAGGTGGTATAACGATCTTGGGGACTTACCCGTGGATATACTCTTTGCAGGCGGATGGTATAGCGATCTTGGGGACTTACCCGCCGGATATACTCTTTGCTGAGGCAGATGGTATAACGATCTTGGGGACTTACCCCTCAGATATACTCTTACACTGGAGAAGGTGGTATGACGATCTTGGGGCTTGCCCCTCATTCATACTCTTACCCTGGAGAATATGGTATAACGATTTTGGGGCTTTCCCCTCAGATATACTCTTACCCTAGCTCAAACTGTCATCATATCATAATCATAAATAAGTTAAGAAAACTTATAACTTCTTATTAGCCTTGTTCATATACCCTCTCGTTTTAGTTTACTTAAGGCACTTAATCATATCTTTAATAAAAGAAAACCGGGAATTTAACCCAAAGTACTACATACTTCAACTCTTTTAAAAGTGACTCTTTCTCATACATAAAACCTTTGGGCAATTGATGCCTTAAAATCAATTTGTCTTTCATAAATCAAATCATTTGTCCTTACTTGTCTTACTTAGAGTAAACCTCTTCTCATTAACCTTTTATAAAGCTAATAAACCAACTTCCCATAAAGTTGTTATATTAACCCTACACTTTAGTAAAATTACACTTTTCCACAACGAGGACTTATACATTCTTAAAGCGAAGCAAGTCTTTATATACTTAAAACAAGTAAGAATACCAAATCTTGTCGTCTGCGTACTACATAGTTACATCTATTCATGCTCAAGAGATAGGAAAGCTCCACATACCTCTTCGATCAATCCACTTGCTAAGTCCAACTACCGCAAGTAATATGTCAACCTAAAATAACCATGATACGTTTATTAAACTCTAATTTCAATGTAGAATAATCCAAGTTCAAAGTCACTAAATTCTATGGAAAATTAGGCAGCATTTCCTTTGTTTCTACATACTTTTCCACCTTTCTCAAGGCCGAATTTAACATCCAAACGCCACTTTTAAGGCTCAACAATCCAAACATTTCAAAGGGGATTACACACCTAAACTTGGGTGTGTAAAATTCTGCCCCATAAGGTACAACAATTCACTTAACAATTCTAAGGTAGTTTTTAGGCTACAACATGCTCATAATATCTTCTTAACCAATTCTTTCATATCCAAACCACATTTCTTACATGCAAGGACTTTAAGTGCGTTATTTACTACTACACATCCCTTCTTCTTCACATGCTACATTAATAACTAACCACAAGAGAAGAAATGTTACCTTAAAGCTTTAGCCAAACTTATTCCAACAACTTTGCTAGCCTTCTTACCAAGAACACCACCACAATAACACCAACAAGCTAGCCACAAGCTTCCTTCTTGTTCTTAACTTTTCAGATTTTTCTTAGGCTTGAATTCCTCTTGGAATTTTAGAGAGAAGTGGGAGCTTAAGCTTAGAGAGAGAGAGGGATTTGAAAGATGACCAAGTCTTGAAGACTTGGTCAATATAAGGCATCTGAAATCAGATGGGGAGGGGACACTTGTCACCCTCCCGAGGTCTTTAAAAGAAATCTGATTTTCCTAAGTTTTTCGCCGGGAATCCCGCGCTTGCGCGCCGACCAGCCGGCGCGCGTGAAACCTCTGCGGACTCGGAACTTCGGCGCGCGCACGTTGTCTGGCGCGCGGCTGCACTTCAGCGACCCCTCGGTATATCCGGCGCGCGACCCGTATCCGGCGCGCACGCCGCCTTTGCACGAAACGCATTTACGTCGTCTGCGCCTTGAACTTGTAACTCCATAACTTTCTACTCGGCGTCCTATCGGCGAGCGGTTGGTTGAGTTGGAAACTAAACTCAACGAACTACGCCCTAGGCATTTGAAACACTTAGGAACTCTCAACGTACCAGGTCATAACCCGCCTCAAAGTTGACTAAAACCCGTCCGAACAATCCGTCAACTTATCTTTCGAAAATTTTAAGTCTTACTCCCTTTCGCACGCTCTCACACGTGTGGCCAGAACTACGGGGTATAACATTCTCCCCTCTTAGAAACATTCGTCCCGAATGTTCCTTCTAGGCTTACTCAAATCACACTATCGACATAGACCCTCTTAGCTATTCTTTTGCAAATAAAATGCTCCACATAGCCACAGCATTACTCAAGCATAATTGCTAAATCAAACTAATAAGCAAGGAAGTAGGTTACCTGGAGGTATAGGAAATAGGCGAGGATATTTCTTCATCATGTCATCCTCTGGTTCCCACGTCATCTCTTCCCTGTTCTCGTTCCGCCACAAGACTTTGACGGAAGCCACATCCTTCGTCCGAAGTCGCCTAACCTGACGATCGAGTATCGCTATGGGACTCTCCTCATACGATAACTCCTCTTTCACCTGGACATCATGAATCGGGTGCACTCTAGACGGATCTCCAATACATTTCCGCAACATAGACACATGGAAAACTGGATGTACCGCCTCCAAATCGGACGACAGATCTAACTCATAGGCAACCTTGCCTACCCTACGGACAATCTGATACGGCCCAATGTACCTTGGGCTAAGTTTACCTTTCTTCCCAAACCTCATTCGCCGCCGTGGCGTACGCTAGGAAAACCCAATCATCTATCTCAAATTCCAAGTGTCGGCGCCGATGATCTGCATGCGACTTCTGACTACGAGCTGCCAACAACCGGTCTGGATAAGCTTCACCTTATCCGGCTCTGTGAACCAAGTCGGCCCGACTAATGAACTTCTCTCACGAACCGACTATCGGTGACTGCACTTCCTCGTATAAGGCCTCGTAAGGTGTCATCCGAATCTTTGGAATGGTAGTTGTTGTTGTAAGAAAACTCCACAAGAGGTAAATGATCCTCGGCTACCCACGAAATCAATAACACAAGCCCGCGGCATATCCTCGAGTGTATGCGGATAGTGCGCTCGGCTGCCGTCGGTCACGAGGATGAAGCGCCGTCTTGAGACTCACTGTGTCCCTAATCCGCCTAGAAAGACCTCGGAAGTTAGTTGTAAATGGGCTCCTATCTGAAATAATCGATATAGGAACTCCGTGCGATCTCACGATCTCCACGATATCTGATCTAGCATAATCCTCGTGAAAAAGTCGTCTGGTAGGAGAAAATGGGTTGATTTAAATCGCTGTCGACAATAACCCAAATAGAATCATGCTTCCTCCGAGTGGAAGGTAACCTGTAATAAAATCCATATTTACCACCTCCATTTCAAGTCGAATATCAATAGCTGCATGACCAGCGAACTTACGGTGCTCAATCTTAACTGCGCGGTTCGGGCGCTGTCTACGAACTCCGCAACGTCCTCTTAAGGCCATCCCGCAATACACGCATCGAGGTCATGATACATCTTAGTCGACCGGATGAATAGAATAACGAGCAACGTGTGCCTCACGAATCTGTGAAGTCTGTCACCTCGGGAACACTGGCCGGCCCTCGAATCTTAGCACCCGGGTAGCTACCTCAAATAGACTCTTCTCCTTACGGAGGCTGCGTCGATGCCGTACCAAAATCGGATCCTCATCGCCGCCTCTTCACCTCGCCGGCGATGGAAGACTCGGCAACCTCTCGAACCCGAATTCCGTCACTATCAGAATCAACCAAACGAACCCCAAGGCTCGCTAGCTGATGTAACTCTCGGACCATATATCTTTCCTATGGTTGTACATCAGATAGACTACTCATCGATCTGCGACTAAGGGCATCTGCAACTACATTGGTCTTCCCTGGGTGGTATAGAATATCAACATCGTAATCCTTAAGTAGCTCCAACCACCGTCTGCATGAAGTTCGGCTCATCTGGTGAAGATATCTTGGAGACTCTTGTGGTGCGTGTAAATGTCCACATGAACTCCGTATAAATAATGTCTCGGATCTTGAGGCATGAATCAACTGCGACTCTAAGTCATGTGTGGGATAGTTCTTCTCGTGCTTCCTAAGCTGTCGAGATGCATAAGCTATAACTTTGTCGTGATGCGTCGATGCACGCTGAGCCCGACACTGGCGTCCTGATAAACCACGTATCCATCTAAACCCTGCGGAAGAGTAAGCTGAGGCGGTCGTCAATTTCTCCTTTAGCAATGGAAACTTTCCTCACAAGTATCCGTCCACGGAACATAGTCTTACGATTCGGCTTAGTCAAAGGTCTTTGAAATCGAAGCAAACTTCTCCACAAACATCCGATAATAACCCGCAAGGCCCAAAAAGCTGCGCACTTCAGTTGGTGTAGTGGGTCTAGGCCAAGTCTTGACTGCCTCGATCTTTGTTGTATCAACCCGCATACCATCGGCCCCAATAACATGCCCTAAGAATGCCACAGAAGCTAACGAACTTCGCGCCGAGAACTTGGCATCTGTTGCCGGTCTCGGAGGACTCCAATCCGTCGCCGAATGCTCTGTATGCTCACGCTGCGTGCGCGAATACACAAGATATCATCAATGAAAACTATAACGAACATATCCGAGAATGGCACGAACACCTATTCATCAAATCCATGAATCTTCTTGGGCGTTGGTCAACCCGAAAGACATTACCACTGAACTCATAGTGCGTGCAGGGTCACGAATGCGATCTTGAATATCCGCCTCTAACTTTCGTGCACGATGGTAACGGATCGCGAGTCTATCTTGGAGAAACATCTCGCACTGCAATGGTCAAACAAATCATCAATCACGGGAGGATATACATTCTTGATAGTTACCTTGTTCAATTTGCGTAATCAATACATCTGTGGCGTCCATCCTTCTTCTTTACAAATAACTGGCGCTCCCGGAGAAACACTTGTCTGATAAAGCCTTTCTCCGGCCAAGTCTTTCGGTGGTCCTTGATTCCTTCAACTCGGCGGGTGCCATCTGTATGGCGGAATAGATATCGGTCGAGTGTCGGCGCCAAATCAATGCAAACTCGATCTCTCTCGGGAGGATGCGGAAGCTTCGTGCGGGAATACGTCTAGAAACTCTCTAACGGCCAGGGCCGGTGAAGGTCCGGTACCTCAGCCTCAGTATCGAATACCCGAACCATATGGTAGATATACCCTTTCTGCACCATCTTCCTAGCCTTGAGGTAAGAAATAAACTTACCCCTCGGCGATGCAGTATTCCCCTTCCACTCGATAACCGGCTCACCAGGAAACTGGAACCGAACTAATCTCTCCCTACAGTCCACATTGGCATAGTAAGATGCTAGCCAATCCATACCCATAATCACATCAAAGTCTGTCATATCCAACTCTATCAAGTCGGCTAGAGTCTGACGACTGTCTATAGTCACTGGGCAAGCCTTATATACCCGCTCAGCTACCACTGAATCACCTACTGGCGTAGCCACCTCAAAAGGTCTTATGGACTCGGGCTCTATCCTATTCTCACGGCAATATGAGGAGATATATAGGACAAGGTAGAACACGGATCTATCAAAGCATATCATCCGCAAAGAAACCAATAATGTACTGTGGCGACATCGGTGGCGCCTCACGGTCTGTCGGTGGACATAGCATAGATGCGGTTCGAGGACGCTAGGCTGGGACCCTACCACGACCTCTGCGCGCGGCTGCTGGCCATAAGTACCACGCCTCGGCGTCGACCATCGAAGATGAAGATCCGACAAGCGACCGTCGGCTGAGCGTAACGCTCCGCCGCTGGGGCGGACAATCCTTCTTCGGATGGCCTGCTGACACAAAGTAACACGCTCCGAACCCATCTGGCACTCGCCGGATGAGACCTACGCGTCGAACACAGAGGTAGGTGGTCTCGATTGGTGGCGGTCTCTGCCTCGCGAAACCACGAAGTCCTGGAGCCACGACTGCTCTGAATAACGGTGATCGGACCTCGCCGGAAAGCGAGAAGGAGCACTCTGTCTTTGGTGGAATGTGGACCTGGTCTGCTGCGAAATTTGCCTCAGCGCCACGAGACCTCTGTTGTCACGGCCTCTTGGGTGGCCTAAATCTAGGCGATCCTGCCTCTCTCTCGCCGATCCACTGGCGTGCGCTGCGTCTGTCAATATCCATCCACGGTGAAGAACCACCCCAAGCATCGATGTAATCATATGACGGTCTAACCCCATCACATATCGATGAACCATGTCTGCCATGTTCGCTACAATGGTGTGCGCATACCTGGCCAAGGAGTCAAACTCCAGGCTGTACTCTCTGATAGTCCTCCCGTCCTGCCTCAAGGTCAAGAACCTATCTACGCGGGCTCTCCTCATCTCAAGAGGCAAGAAGTGATCCAGGAAAGCCTCTGTGAACTCCTCCCAAACAGCTGGAAAAGCATCCTCACCTCTCGACAATACCCATGACTCAAACCAGTTCAACGCAATATCGCGTAACCGGTAAGAAGCTAGTATAACAGACTCAGTCTCCGATGCCCTAAGCACCTGCATGGTCCGCTGTAACTGCCGGACAAACTCCTGCGGATCCTCCTCAAATCTCGAACCATAGAACTCGGGTGGGTGACAACCAGAAATCCGAATCAGTAAGCTGTCGGCTCACTGGGTTGGCGCTGCGCTCTGTCGTGACGCCACCGCCACTATCTTTGGTCGATAAGAATCATTCCCGTAATCTCTATACTCGGACCACATTTGTAGGGATGGAGGCTCGTGCATGCGGTCTCGATGGCCGCTCATTGCGCCGAAATCTGCGAAATTTGGCGGCGGCGTGGAACTCGCCACCTAAACATCATCTCTGGTAAGGGCGGGCTGTTCCTCGTGACCCTCCGCGTCCACTAGCGGCTCCTCGGTGCCTTGCCGCCCGGGCGCGGTTGCCTTGCGTGGAGGCATAAGCGATACATAAAGAAAAACATCGGAGGAGGTTCAACCTATAACTCGGCTCTATTGCGATCTTAGAGTGAAAGAATGAAACCAATCCTAAATATCCTGCGACCTCACGATTATAGATGTGGTGCACGACACAATGATAATCAAGACTCTATTTGACACGCGATGCGTGGACACTTTTCGAGGACTAAGCGCTCGATACCACTTTTGTCACGACCGACCGGGCGTGGTAGTACCTCTTGGGTACCACATCGGTATACATCGAGAATAGCGGTGAACATACATAACACATAACTTATAAAAGGTAAACATCATCGGCGGTAGATAAAATTTGCCTTCCATAAAACATACTTAATCAAAAGTATAGAAGTACAACTTGTTCTTATAGCCCAAAATACATATGTGACCACAGACCTCTAAGGATAACAACTGTGGCGGGACAGGGCCCATACGTACCACGAATGTACAAAATACCTATAGCGTCGGGGAATATCCGTACCAACAAACAAGCTTGAGGAATGGAGCTTCGACAGGAATAGTGATCCTAGAGCGAGGATCCACAATGCTTACCCACCTGCGGCATGAGCGCATCCCAGGAAGGGGGTCGATTACCTGATATGTACCAAGTATGTAAAGGCTGGAAAATCTTGTAATAATGATATCATAAGTCTAAAAGTAGTGAGTCATGGAAGACAATCAAAATACCTTTTCTTGTGCCTTACTAACAATGAGAGTGACAAGTATATATATAATCTGCGTAAAATAGGGGCCTCGTGATAAAAGCAGGTACCTCGCGTAGTATCAATAAGCACCCTACTCGCGGACTATTTCACGCGTAGGTCTGTGAACTGCGTGAGGTATTCTCGCATAGGTTGTACCGCCGCGTGGGACCATTTCACCCGCATAAGCCCATAAGGACTCGCATGAGGTATTCCTCGCATCGTGGGTAGCAAATACACGGAACAGGTGGTATAAAGATCTTGGGGACTTACCTCTCAGATATACTCTTACCCTGAAGCAGATGGTATAACGATCTTGAGGACTTACCCCTCAGATATACTCTTACACTGAAGCAGATGGTATAACGATCTTGGGGACTTACCCCTCAGATATACTCTTACACTGGAGAAGGTGGTATGACGATCTTGGGGCTTGCCCCTCATTCATACTCTTACCCTGGAGAAGGTGGTATAACGATCTTGGGGCTTGCCCCTCAGATATACTCTTACCCTAGCTCAAACTGTCATCATATCATAATCATAAATAAGTTAAGAACACTTATAACTTCTTATTAGCCTTGTTCATATACCCTCTCGTTTTAGTTTACTTAAGACACTTAATCATATCTTTAATAAAAGAAAGCAGAATTTAACCCAAATCTGCATCTTGACTCTTTTAAAAGTGACTCTTTCTCATACATAAAACCTTTGGGCAATTGATGCCTTAAAATCAATTTGCCTTTCACAAATCAAATCATTTGTCCTTACTTGTCTTACTTAGAGTAAACCTCTTCTCATTAACCTTTTATAAAGCTAATAAACCAACTTCCCATAAAGTTGTTATATTAACCCTACACTTTAGTAAAATTACACTTTTCCCTAACGAGGACTTATACATTCTTAAAACGAAACAAGTCTTTATATACTTAAAACAAGTAAGAATACCAAATCTTGTACGTCTACCGTACTACATAGTTACATCTATTCATGCTCAAGAGATAGGAAAGCTCCACATACCTCTTCGGTCAATCCACTTGCTAAGTCCAACTACCGCAAGTAATATGTCAACCTAAAATAACCATGATACGTTTATTAACCTCTAATTTCAATGTAGAATAATCCAAGTTCAAATTCGCTAAATTCTATGGAAAATTGGGCAGCATTTCCTTTGTTTCTACATACTTTGCCACCTTTCTCAAGGCCGAATTTAACATCCAAACGCCACTTTTAAGGCTCAACAATCCAAACATTTCAAAGGGATTACCTAAATTTGGGTGTGTAAAATTCTGCCCCATAAGGTACAACAATTCACATAACAATTCTAAGGTAGTTTTTAGGCTACAACATGCCCATAATATCTTCTTAACCAATTCTTCTATATCCAAACCACATTTCTTACATGCAAGGACTCTAAGTGCGTTATTTACTACTACACATCCCTTCTTCTTCACATGCAACATTAATAACTAACCACAAGAGAAGAAATGTTACCTTAAAGCTTTAGCCAAACTTATTCCAACAACTTTGCTAGCCTCCTTACCAAGAACACCACCACAATAACACCACAAGCTAGCCACAAGCTTCCTTTGTTCTTAACTTTTGATTTTCTTAGGCTTGAATTCCTCTTGGAATTTTAGAGAAGTGGGAGCTTAAGCTTAGAGAGAGAGGATTTGAAAGATGACCAAGTCTTCAAGACTTGGTCAATATAAACATGCAAGAAATCAGATGGGGACACTTGTCACCTCCCAAGTCTTTTAAGAGAAATCTGATTTTTCTAAGTTTTCCGAGAATCCCGCCATGCGCCGCGGCCAGCCGCGCGCGCTGAAACCTCTGCGGACTCGAAACTTCGAGTCGCGGCCTGCTGTCTGGCGCTGCAACTTCAGCGACCCCTCAGTATATCCGGCACCGCGGCCCTGCATCTGGCGCCGCGGCCCTGTCGCCTTTGCCTGAAATGCATTTTTGTCCGTCTGCGCACTGAACTTGTAACTTCCATAACTTTCTACTCCGACGTCCTATCGACGAACGGTTGGTTGCGTTGGAAACTAGACTCAACGAACTACGCCCTAGGCCTTTGAAACACTTAGGAACTCTCACCGTACCAGGTCATAACCCGCCTCAAAGTTGACTAAAACCCGTCCGAACAATCCGTCAACTTATCTTTCAAAATTTTTAAGTCTTACTCCCTTTCGCACGCTCTCACACGTGTGGCCAGAACTACAGGGTATAACAGAGGTGCTGGGGGTAGGAATAATGGTCCTAAAGACGACGTCCGGGAAGGAGATGACTCTGAAGGAAGTGATGCGTGTCCCATAAATTCGAAAAAAATTAATTTTTGGACCTGTGTTAGTAAACGCTGGTTTTAAGCTAGTGTTAGAAGCTAACAAATTTGTAATCACTAAAAACGAAATATTTGTAGGAAGGGGCTTCGTCTGTGAAGGCCTCTTTAAGGTTAATGTTGTACATATAATGCCTTCTGTTTTAACTATCAATAAAATTGTCTTCTACGTACTTGATTGAGTCATCTAATTTATGGTATCATAGATTAGGACATGTTAACTATCAATCTATCCAAAGATTGGTAAAGTTGGAATTATTGTCGTTTATCGACATAAACCCTCAACATAAGTGTGAGGTGTGCGTAGAGGCAAAACTTTCCAAAAATCCCTTTAGATCCGTCGAAAGGGAAACCGCTCCCCACTCATACACACTGATATATGTGATTTGAAGTTTGCTCAAACTAGAAGGGGGAACAAGTACTTTGTGAATTTCATAGATGATGGCACAAGGTTTTGTTACCTTTACCTACTAAAAAGTAAAGATGAAGCCTTTGAAGCATTCAAATGCTACAAAGCAGAAGTTGAGAACCAACTAAGCGGACGGATTAAAACAATCTGTAGCGATAGAGGGGGAGAATATGTAGCGCCTTTTGAAGAATTTTGTACCCAATCTGATATAGTTCATCAAACGACGGCTCCTTACTCGCCTCAATCAAACGGTGTGGGTGAGCAAGAATCGAACAACAAGGAAATAATGAAGGATTTACTTATCAATTCAGGCCTTTCCCAACACATGTGGGGATAAGTTGTCCTTACCGCAAAATTAGTAATAGAATCTCACACAAAAGTAAGGACAAGACTCCATATGAGTTATGGAAAGGAAAGAAACCTACCTACAAATATTTGAAGGTATGGGTTGTCTGGCCAAGGTAAAAGTACCTATGCCAAAGCAAGTCAAGATTGAACCTAAGAGTGTGGATTGCATATTCATCGAATATGCCAATAACAGTAGTTTTTATCGCTTCATAGTGCATAAATCGGATGTACCGGACATTTATGAAGGTACGATCATAGAATCAAGAAACGCGTGGTTCTTTGAAGACACGTTTCCTTATAAGGAAAACAACATAACCTCTCGCAAATGAAGTTATGAGCAAACCTCTGAGGATCTAGGAGTCGTTGACTACCTAAATCCAAACGGTTCAGATCTAGTGAATTCTGAAATGGTTGATTATCCCCGAATCCAGTATTTCAGATTCTCAGGACTTGGAAGATTCAGAGATGAAACCAAGGCAAAGCAAAAGCACCTGGAAGGACAAGTCCTTCGGTCCAGATTTTGAAGCGTATTTGGTTCGGGACGAACCACGGACAATCGCTGAAGCATTGTCAACTCCAAAAGTACCGCTCTAGAAGGAAGTTTTAGAAAGTGAGATAGAGTCCATCTTGCACAACCACACCTAGGAGTTGGCTGAACTTCCTCCGGAACACAAACCTTTGGGTTGTAAGTGGATCTTAAGCAGTTAAAGGCGGATGGATCTATCGACAAGTCTGAAGGCTAGGTTGGTAGTCAAGGGCTATCGTCGAAAGAAGGGTCTTGATTACTTGACACCTGACGGTGTCGAGAATGAAATCCATATGTATGTTCATAGCTATTGCGCGCTTGCGAGATCTTGAAATACATCAAATGGATGTCAATCTTGCCTTATAAATGGTGATTTGGAAGAAGAAATATATATGGACCAACCCGAGGGGTATGTGGTTCCAGGACAAGAGACAAAAGTGTGTCGGCTTGTCAAATCGTTGTATGGGCTGAAACTGGCCCTTAAATAATGGCACGAGATATTTGATAGTACCCTACTATCAAAAGGGTTCGCCATTAATAAATGTGACAAATGTGTTTACATGAAAGGAAATGCCGATTCTTTCGTCATGATATGCCTTTATGTAGACGACTTATTGATCACTGGTAGCAGTCCTAGGATAATCCTAGAGACTAAGAACATGTTAAAATAATGTTTCGACATGAAAGATATGAGTGTCGCAGATGTCATCTTAGGTATCAAGATCTCTAAGACATCTAATGGACTAGTCTTGTCTCAATCTCACTACATCAAAGATGTGCTGAAGAAATTTGAGATGTTTGTGATTCACCGATGCGACACCATTGGATAGAAGTCAAAAGATTGACAAGCATCTTGGTGTACTTGTATGCAATGAGCGATACGCACAGGTGATTGGGATATTGATGTATTTCACAAACTGCACTCTACCAGATATCGCTTATGTAGTCAATAAATTAGCTAGGTTTACCCTAAATCCAAGTGAGGATCACTGGAAAGCGTTGAATGGGGTACTATGGTTCCTGAAGTTCACAATAATATTAGGGTTACACTATTCGAGATATCCAGCTGTACTAGAGGGGTACAGTGATGCAAACTGAATATCTGATATCGAAGACATCAAGTAAACTAGTGGATACATTTTTACAATCGGTGGTGGAGTTGTGTCTTGAAAATCCTCTAGAAAAACACTTATTGCCCGATCCACGATGGAGTCGGAATTTATCGCTTTAGACAAAGCGGGAGAAGAAGCTGAGTGGCTTCATGATTTTCTAGAGGATGTCCCATGTTGGGATAACCCCGTGTCTGCGATAATGATCCACTGCGATAGTCAGTAGGCTCTAGGAAGGGCACAAAGTTTTATGTACAACGGCAAGTCTCGTCATATTCGACGGAGACATGAGTCCGTTAGGCAGTTGATCACCTCGGGTGTTATTTCCATTGATTACGTAAAATCTAAGGAAAATATCACAGATCCCTTGACGAAGAGAATGACCAGAGATCAGATGTACTGCATGTCTAGAGGAATGAGCTTAAAACCCAATCAATAAAGAACCAATATAGTGGACACCCAACCTTACAGACTGGAGATCTCATGAATAAGGTTCAATGAGAAAACTAAACTGTAAAGGTTCAGTTGAGTGCTTCGGTGAAAGCAAAAGCACTTCGGATAATGATCTCTTCTTAAGAAATATAATCCAATTCCATTTCCGTGATAGACATAAAGTGCAACCTGTAGAGGGGTAAAGGATAAGTTTTAGGAAACTAAATCATTTAATAGATGTAGGCTAGTTTTGGCTCAAAATCATCATTACGAAGACAATGTTTATTATTAAGAACTCTAATTATGGTTAATTAAGTACTCCACCCATTTCAAAATAGTTGTTGTGTTTTTATTTATACGATTCTTAAGAGAGCATTAATAACATAAGCATTTTGACTTTACATAAGTAATAATCTTAAGCTAAAATAAAGTTCAAATAAAGTTCTTCTCCATGTAGAATTGAAAACTAATGGTTCAATAAGTTCTTGTGCATGTGGAATTGTTATGTTTTTTAAAGAATGGGTAGGACATAAAATCTGAATCGTTGGAAGTTGATTGGGGCTAAAAGTTTATTATTTTGATAGTTTATTTTATGTAGATATTTCTTATTAACCTATTATGTTATCACAGAACAAAGACACGTCCACTAATTCTGATTTTTTTTTTTTTTATTGACGAAGGAACCCGCAGTCGCTGCTCTTTCGAGTGCGCACAGGGTAAACCCCGGACTGACGCAATAGCCTGCAAACCACGTCAGCCAGTTAAACCACACTTGGCTAGCCAGGTCAGGCGTTACCCTGGGGTTTCGAACTTGTGACCAAGCTCTCTCACACCATCCAATGAGGATACCCTCTGCCTTCAAGACCAACTGGTCTAGGGCTTCGGATCACTAATTCTGAATCTTTAAAGCGAGAATACAAAGAGAAACACAACAGAAATAAGATAATTTATGTTTCATGCTAACATAGTGATGCGCGATTTAATGCACACACTTACGCAAGTGCACGTGTCGTGTCAAGTAATATAGTCTAGGTAAGACCGAATATCGTCCTCAAGGATTGATTTTCAAGTACCGATTATCTATCCTATGGTATCTATTTGGTTAACGTGAATTGAATTGGAATTCTAACTAATAATGCAGGAAATAAACTAATTATAAAAATACTTTGATTTAAATCAGTTATGATGGATAATTAGGGCTTCCAAGATCATCAACTATCCACTCTATTCAATTCTTAATACAATTAGACTGACTTCTTCTTCTACGTTAAGATAGCAGGTTTACTTATCCGTTTTATACTCCTGTTAAGGTTATATAAACACTTAACCCCAGTACAACACCTTTCTACCTTTCGGTGATAAGGTTGACTCTAGAGGAGGATTAAGAACAAAAAACTTATTAATGCTACACAAGTAATCGAGGTATTTTCATCCACGGTTCAACCTATGTCTATCCAACTACAGCATATTCACAACATCCCCTTTCGGATTTCGGTTAGAAATCATAAAAATTATGATAATTAGTGATCAATTAATTATCAAGCAATCAAAACAACTATTGAATAAATCTTAAATAAGTGAAGAAGAAATCAACTAATATATTAATTCATGAATAGAGTTTCAAGTGAATCACAAGGAAATCCCTAATAAAGTAATTAGCTCCTAGCCATTGTCACGCTAAGAACTATACAATCTTCATACATGAACTGAAATAAATAAAGAAAAAAAAATACTCAAGAACGAGTCTCCAAGCCTTCTAGCATCCAAGGGTTGTGTTGTGGAATATTTACAAGATGGATTGGTGGATTGATGGATGTAGAATGGTGAATGGTAGAATGGAGAATGAATTCTTCTAATGATGTAGAGACTATTTATAGACCAAGAATCCTTTAGGTGAAGGGTTAAGGATTATGTAGGTAGGAAAAGTTATTAGAATCCTTTTAAGTAAGGGTTTTAAGGTAGGAAAAGTTATCCCTTTAGGTAGGAAAAGTTATCCCTTTAGGACTCTGAAAACATGTCAAATTCGGCTCAGAACTTCATAAATCCCGCGTCTGCGCCCTGAGCCCATGGCGCTGAAAATCAGCAACTTTCGAACATTCGAATATTGGGAGCCGCTAGCTGCGGTATGGCCGGTGGCGTTTTCTGCCGGATTCCGTTTCGTCGTCCTTTTTTCGTCCGGACTTCGTCTGATCTCCTCTATAATTTCCGGAACTTCTTAAACTTCATTTCTTGGCCCTTTTAGTGTGCAATTCCATCTCTTTTATGCTCATTTCATCTCCTTTTCGCCATTTCTCCATTTCTGACCGCTGTGACACAAAAGAAAGGAAAACGACCCTAATACTATACTAAACATAAATGAAATGAGTAAAATACTAACTAAAAATGACTCATAAGGTGTATATAAAATACACCGATCAAATACCCCCAAACTTAACATTTGCTCGCCCTCGAGCAAATATAAAAAATATAAACAAAGGCACGAAAGAAAATAAAATGACTCAAAGACACTGATCATTTTTGCTGCACAATTGTCACTTAGAAAAGCATGAAGGTTAGTAGGATAATATGTGGGAACATATAGCATGGATTTTTAGCATTCTAAACACTCAAGTCAGATATTTCGCAAATTCAATTTAATCATACTTAATGGAAGTAAGAATACCTAACTATGCATGTTGATTTCAAACTCCTATGGCATGTTTACTTGTTATTCTCCACTAATCATGGATACACATATAAGAGATCTTCATGGCTTTTCAGGGTTGTAATGTAGGCTTAGGCATGGGTAGGTAAAAATAGGCTTTTAGGATCAACTTACGTACCATAAGCTCTTTTTCTTTCAAATCTTCCCTTTTCGTTTGATTTTCTTTTTCACTTCATACCTATCTTTCCCCTCTTTTGTTTTGAGAGAATGAAGTGTATTATGAATAGCCGACACCCCCAAACTTAGGCTTTCGCCTATTTATTATTTCTTTTTCATTTGGGGTGCATAAAAAATTATTCACTTTTTTTTTCTCTTTTTCAACACTTTGTATCCAAACATCTCAATTTTTCACTTATGGCACAAGTATGGAATTATAGGGTGTCAAAGAAAGGTTTTATTTTTAGGCTCAAAGGGGCTGACTAGGGATATACTTTGACTGTCAGGGATAGGAAAAGAATGGTAAGAAATGGCTAACAAAGAAATGTCTGAGTCATCTCCCTAACATGCATATCCTAACTATTTCCCCTCAAATAGCAAGCAAGCAGACGCATAGGTTTAATCACTAACAATGCATAAATCAAGCAAGATACCCCAAACAGTTCGATTTCATGAATTTTTGGCATATCTATCCTAAGTGTTCAGATGGTTGCTTCTAATTCCACTACATTATTCCACTTTACTTCACTAGGCGTTTCAAGTAACTACAGCATGCATGATCTTAAAAAAAAAATTATGACTCAAAAATGACTTAAAAATACACAAAACAATTCAAAAAGACTCAAAAACAATAAAACATCCCCTCAAACTTAAATCACACATTGTCCCCAATGTGTGCAAGACTGAAAAAAAATAGGGACAACTTACTGACACACCACAGCGGTCATCACAGAGGTCTAGGAGGAAAAATTCTGGAATTTGCACGGAATATGGCTCTCTGACGTTCGGCCATGCGACGAGATTCAGCGCCATGTACTGCTATCTTGTGGCTCTCTGAAGTTCGCGCCACATGGCCGCGGCGCTGATGACTGCTTTTCCTTTTTTAGCGTTTTTTGCTCCTTTTTCCTCGGTTTTAGCTTTCAGTCCACCTGTCATCCAACAACACAAAACAAGAACCCAAGACCGTGAGACTGTTCAAGACAAAAACAAAAATAAAATAAACTAAAGACAGAAATTAAAATAACATAATTAAAAATATTGGGTTGCCTCCCAACAAGCGCTGTCTTTAACGTCTTTTAGCCGGACGCAATTAACCTTTACGAGTGCCCATTGGATCCTTCTGCGAACTGCTTGCAATCCGCAGAGTTATTGTTGCATGTCTCACTTTTCCTACAACCATCTGTTCAAACAAGGGCCTCAAACATAAAATTATCCCCCAAGTACACAAGACAGGCTTGTCTTTTAGGCTCTCTATAATCTAGGGATCAGTGAAATTCCCTACATCTCTCAACTTTAGGGGGTGCACTTGATGGTATGGGCTCTCTTTTTGGGGATCAACATTGACAGCTGGTGGTGTTTCTTCTGCAATAGGTACAAGAAAAAGATTTTTCAAGGAATCCAAAAAGATGAATGATTGGATCTCAGTAACCTTTTCCTTCTCTACACCAATTATCCCGCCAGATTCCTCAACAGTTAGGTGTGGTTCAGGCTCCTCAATTTGCTTACCACCTCCCATAATGATGTCGCTAGACATATTTTCTTGAAGTGTATTGCTCATCCTATCCATTAGTTGTCCTATTTGTGTCTCCAAATTTTTTAGGGACTCTTGTCTCAGCCATAAACTGAGTTTGGCACTTGGTGAGCCTGAGTATGCCTGCCTGCAACTCATCTCGATCTTCCTCTGGAACCTGTGGGTTAAGCTGCTGTTGATGACTCCACTGTCTCTGATAGTAGTAGTCCATGTGTCCTGATTTTTTTTTTTTTTTTATATATATATTTTTTTTTCGTTTTTTTTTTTCGAATTTAACCTGCAAAATAAGAAAAACAACAAAAGGTGATAAAAAGATGCTCGCAGAACAAGTTAGAAACTTGTTCTTGGAGCAACCAAATTAGAAATAAGAATAGATAAATCGATATTGAAAATCGTCAATCCGACAGCGGCGCCAAAAACTTGATGCGCGATTTAATGCACTTACGCAAGTGCACGTGTCGTGTCAAGTAATATAGTCTAGGTAAGACCGAATATCGTCCTCAAGGATTGGTTTTCAAGTACCGATTATCTATCCTATGGTATCTATTTGGTTAACGTAAATTGAATTGGAATTCTAACTAATAATGCAGGAAATAAACTAATTATAAAAATACTTTGATTTAAATCAGTTATGATGGATAATTAGGGCTTCCAAGATCATCAACTATCCACTCTATTCAATTCTTAATACAATTAGACTGACTTCTTCTTCTACGTTAAGATAGCAGGTTTACTAATCCGTTTTATACTCTTGTTAAGGTTATATAAACACTCAACCCCAGTACAACACATTTCTACCTTTCTGTGATAAGGTTGACTCTAGAGGAGGATTAAGAACAAAAACCTTATTAATGCTACACAATGCAGGGTATTTTCATCCACGGTTCAACCTATGTCTATCCAACTACAACATATTCACAACCTCCCTTTCGGTTGATTTAGAAATCATAAGAATTATGATAATTAGTGATCAATTAATTATCAAGCAATCAAAACAACTATTGAATAAATCTTAAATAAGTGAAGAAGAAATCAACTAATATATTAATTCATGAATAGAGTTTCAAGTGAATCACAAGGAAATCCCTAATAAAGTAATTAGCTCATAGCCATTGTCACGCTAAGAACTAATACAATCTCCATACATGAACTGAAATAAATAAAGAAAAAAAAATACTCAAGAACGAGTCTCCAAGCCTTCTAGCATCCAAGGGTTGTGTTGTGGAATATTTACAAGATGGATTGGTGGATGGATGGATGTAGAATGGTGAATGGTAGAATGGAGAATGAATTCTTCTAATGATGTAGAGACTATTTATAGACCAAGAATCCTTTAGGTGAAGGGTTAAGGATTATGTAGGTAGGAAAAGTTATTAGAATCCTTTTAAGTAAGGGTTTTAAGGTAGGAAAAGTTATCCCTTTAGGACTCTGAAAACATGTCAAATTCGGCTCAGAACTTCATAAATCCCGCGTCGGCGCTGCGGCCCTGCAGATTGGCGCCGCGGCGCCTGAAAATCAGCAACTTTCGGAACATTCAGAACATTGGGCGCCACTTCTTGCCATGGCCAGCCGGTGCGTTTTCCGGATTCCGTTTCGTCGTCCTTTTTTCGTCCGGACTTCGTCTGATCTCCTCTATAGTTTCCGGAACTTCTTAAACTTCATTTATTGGCCCTTTTAGTGTGCAATTCCATCTCTTTTATGCTCATTTCATCTCTTTTCGTCATTTCTCCATTTCTGACCGCTGTGACACAAAAGAAAGGAAAACGACCCTAATATTATACTAAACATAAATGAAATGAGTAAAATACTAACTAAAAATGACTCAAAAGGTGTATATAAAATACACCGATCACATAGTAATTAAAGTAAAGAAACAAGCAAAGAAAATCACACAGTTGGATAATAAACATAAGAGGCTTAAATATGATAGAATTTAACTATTACGCCTAGTAGTTCAACGTTCCTAATTCCTAGTAGTAATAGGATTATGTGCCGTGAGCTAGGTTCCTAGTTTACTTAGTAAAATAATTAAGGGTATAAAAACCGTTCAAAATATTTTGGTCAACCAACATTTATATTCATGCTTTTATAATAATATAGATATAAATACTTATTTATTCATGAACTGGTGACCACTTTGAATTCAATATCCTTCATTATTCATAATGTCCAACAAATATACAAATCTCGCGTATCATAGAATATGTTAAGCATAATACAAAAAGAAGTTAATGGACCATAAAAGTCATGATAACAATGTTCACAAGAAAGTTTCAAAAAGATGAAAAAGTCAATAATTTACAAAGAAATATCCTCATAATTAGAAACCAACATCATGTTCTTGAACTCCTCAAATTCAAGAACACCATCAAAGTTAGTGTCATACATATGAATCATGTTCTTACAATCACTTCCTTCTTTCTCATCCCACAACCCTAATCTTGACAACACTTTTTGAAGCTCCTCACATGAAATAGAACCATCTCCATTCAAATCAAACACCTTGAAGGCTTCAACAAGATCATCTTCTAAATTATCGTCAATATTGTCCTCTTTTGATCTCTTTTCCTCATTATTTTTCTTCACCATAGCCTCGTAAAAGAATAAGAAGTCGTTGAAGTTAAGGCTCGTTTTACCTACCAAAGATTGGAGCTCGTCAAGGCTCGTGCAAGCTCCAATCTTATCAAGAAGGCCTTTGAGCTCATCTAAGCTCACTAATCCATCACCATCTTCATCAAGCTTGTCGAACATCCTTTGGATGTGTTTTTCGTTCAACGTAGACATTCTAACTCAAGAAAAAAACTTTTTATTAAATGAAGAATTGCAAATGAAAAAAGAGTAACAATAACAATGTTGAGGATAAGCCTAATCTAGAAGCAGAGATACTTTTCCACTATGAAAGATAAGAAGTGTATAATACCATGAATCCCCAACTACAACTCCTATATATAGATCCCAAGTCGTCCCAAACCTATAAGAGAAAGGTTTTTCCAATCCTACAAGGACAATACGTTTTCCTTTCCCAAAACTATTAGAAGAATATGGGTTTCCTAAACCTATAGGGATTATAGATTTCCTAAATATACAAGGGAAAAATTCAAGACATTATTAACAAACAATAAAAATAATGTCTGAATCAACATTCTATTACTGCAAGTAAATATATAAAAGTGCTTAGGTCAAGTATTTAAAAGAAAAAATTAATCAGCATAAACCTTCTTGGTTGAGCCTGTTACACATGGCTTGCCAAGTGTGGTTAATCAGCTGACGTGGTTTGCAGGCTATTGCGTCAGTCCGGGGTTTACCCTGTGCGCACTCGAAAGAGTAGCGACTGCGGATTCCCTAGTTAAAAAAAAAGTATGTCAACGTTGATCAACTCCGGAAGAACAGTTTGCGGCTATAAGAGGAAATGCATCGATTCTACAATAGGGTTGACTTAATTAAAAGTGAAACTAATAGATGAAAATAAAATTAAAGATTAGTATTTCTTGAACGGGTGACCCTATTATAGTTTTGTACCATAAGACAAGTTGAACTGTTGAAATTTTCAATTCCTAATTCCACAAGTTGAACAGGTTACTAGTCCATTTAAAAGTCATGAAATTACACCAAATGACCTTGGAAAAGAAGGTTCATGAACTTTTAACCGACACTTGCCCCATAGGAAAATCTTTAAGATTAAAAGGCAAAACTTCGTAACTTTGAAGTTTTCGCCATTGAACAAGCAAGGTCAAAGTTCAAAATCACCGACATCTAAGGTCATTCCTGTAAATCATTTAAAAATTATTTAGGTTGAAATGAGTTGTGTTAGGTTAAATAGTGAGTTATATAACCCAACGCGTTCAACTCTTACTAATTTTTTTTTTAATTATTATTTTCATATAATTTTTAAGTACCTAATAAAGACATATTCTTTATTATAGATATATATAACACATATGAAACCAAAAAACATCACTATAATTTACATAATATTATGACAAGGTTTATTATGAGCCAATTTAAGCTACATGTTAGCCCATTTTAGATGAGTTAAATTAGACGTGTTAAAATAAATTGATCATTATTTTCGCCGAAACTTAATTATATTTTCGTGATCTAATTGTATCACCCATACAATGTGATCATTTATTGTCCTCATAAAGTTTTGTAACCAAAAAGACGTGTGACTTGATCCTCGTTTCTCTAGGTAAATAACTTAACATTTATCCAAGTAAACTTAAAAAGATAAAATTTCGATTCTGGGAATCGAACCAGTCTCTGGGTGAAAGCCGGATATCCTAACTTTGGACGATAACGGATTACTTGTCCTGTTAAGGCTGTGAACCTATGATTATTGTAGAACTAGGAAGTTCACAAAAAAAAGTTTAATTGCTCAAAACCAGGCATGCTATATTTCTTGCAAATAAAGTATCTGAAAACAAAAGAAGACTTGTTTCCTTCTCTTTTGTAGGGCACACTACTTTGTTTGGATCTCATTTTGTCTTTACTTGTTATCTAATAATCTTATTTTATTCTTTACCTTATCTTTTTATAGTAGTTTTATCTCGTAGCCCGATTTTCTTGTAGATCATTCAGTGTGTGATGTTATATAACGACGGACAATGCAATGTAATACAATACATTGTGAAACAATACGTAACAGCCATCCAAATAGAGTGTTAATACTAGTTTGCTACTAGTCCTGAAATTTGAATTTGTTGCATATCAAATAAGCTGGAACAATCAAAGAAAATGGCCTTTATTAAATCAGTATGTAAAGAGCTTATCTGCATCATCCTTGCTGAAACACATGGGAGGCTTGATTCTGAAAACATTTTCATGTAAACCACATTTCCTTACTAGAACACCAAGATCTACATCCAGAAACAAGTGCATCGTTAGTATATATATATATATATATATATATATATATATGACGGTTTAAGATTACTTTTCAATTCTCTTTCATTTATCAGCTGGTTTATACAAACCTTTAAGCTTTTCAAATTATATTCTTTTGGAAAATACAATGGCACTAGGATTAATATGCACTAGGGTGGCGATGGGCGGGCGACGACCGACCCGTCGGTCGACCGACCCGACCCCGACCAGACACGACACCGGTATTAAAAAACGGGGCCGGGGCTCGGCAGGCGGGGCGAGGTATGGTCCCGCCAGCCCGACCACAGCCCCGATCCCGCCCGACTCCCGCCCGACCGCCCCAAATCCGCCACTCGACCGCTTTGCACAAAATAGCCGTTGTCCAACGGCCATTTTTTATTTGGCCGTTGACAACGGCCATTTTAGGCCTCCCTCCCAACCCCCTACCCCTTTATATTTATTTTTAACCCCTATAAATACCTCATTCCTCTTCTTATTATTTTCACAAATCTTTCTACTCTCTAATCTCTCAATCAATCTCTAATTCTCTATACAACATTGTCTACATATTCAATCTATTTATTAATTTGAGAATTGGGAGTGAAGTTGGCAACTAGCTTGAGGATTATCTATCGAGCAAAGTTTCAATTTTCAACCTCTCGATTACACGTCGACTCTACGTCGGCGTTTGGTACATTCGTTCTCTCATTAAATTATTATTTTGTCTTTATTTCATTTAGCACATTTAATTTCATTATCTTTAACTATTTATTATAAAATGAAAGGACTAAGAGGCATGTTGGGTAAGGGTAAGGGTCAGGCTTCTTCTAGTAGGGGTGGTAACAAGGGCAAGGGTACTTCTTCTAGTATTCCTGTTCCAGTTATTCCTAGACAAGATGATTTTATAGATCCTGAAATGTTTCCTGAAATACCATATGATCTTGACACAAATGATTATCCTGAAATTGAAGAAAATTTTAATTTAGATGACACTCTAGTTGATGATACACCTATTAATAAAGATGATGATACACCCACTAGTGAAATGCCTCCTATCCCCCCTACTATGAGACGAGGTCCGGCAAAACGACCATTAAAATCAGTTGTATGGAAATATTTTGTGAGGACGTAGCTAATCAAATTGTATCTAAAACTTGTAAAAATATTTATTCTTTTAAAACTGGACAAGGTCATGGTGGGACGGGGGGTTTAGGAAGACACCTGTTGCAAAAACACAAAGCCTTGCATGCCCAATACATGATTGAAAAAGCGGTGAGCAAACATCCTCTCAATCGGGACAAGGTTCACATACTCTTGTCTGGAGAAAGTACAGGTCAAATTAACCTTATGACGGGGAGTTGTAGGCCACTAAATATGATAAACATAAAGATAGGAAGCACTAGCAAAATTAGTTCTTTGTGGAGGGTTTGCCTTTTCATTTCTGAATCTCCGGTTTTATTCATTATATTAGAGATATGTATAATCCTGCTTATAAAGGTTTTCCTAGATCAATCGTTAAAAGAGATGTATTTAAATTTGCACATGAATATCAACAATATTTACGTTATGCATTATATCATTTAAATTGCAAAGTTGCTTTAACTTCGATATAGGTCGTAGTACTAACGCCATGATTATTTAACGGTAACTTTGTCATTGGATAGATTATAAATGGTCTATGCAAAACGTATTTTAGCATATAGATATATAGATAGTAGGCACCTGGTGAGTTTATTTGAAAATATTTATTCAATACCGATTATTACTTTAATAACCGATAAAGTTATGAGTATTACATTAGATAATGCATCTTAACAATTACGCTATTAGTATTTTAAGAAATGTTTTAACTCCGTTTTTCCAAAACATTTTCATATCAAATGTCGTGCCATATTTATAACTTAGTTGTAAAGGATGGTCTTTCACTTTTCAAGATATTCTTGAAAAATACAATTTGCTATACACTTTATTTTTAAAAATAATAGAATTCAACAAAGAAAAGAATATAAAAACTTGCCACGATTGTGGACTATCTTCTGAAAAATTCAGAAGAAGTACCAACTAGGTGGAATTCTTTATATGACCAACTAGTTGTTGCTTATGACTATAGAAAACCTATTACTTTATTTTTAACGCCCATAATCAAAATCCAAATGATATGATTGTGGATCTTGATTGAGAAAATTAGAGAACTTATTGTATTTTTAGAAAATTTTCAACGAGCAACAAAAGAATTTCCTACTTTATATTATCCTACTATTTCAACTATGTTGTTTTATATAGCTATAATATTTTTACTTCTTAAAGAATATATGGAAAAACACCTTATCTATGACTATTAAAAATGTTTATGAAATTAAAAATATTTTATTCCTATTCCCTATTTATATTATTGGTCAGTATTAAACCCGACTATTAAAGTAGAGGGTTGTAAAAGTCTTATTGAAAATATATATACTGTATGGACGCACTACCACCTCCAACTCCCAAAAATTTAAATGTTGAACCACCTATTGAACTAACGCTAGAAGAAGTGTTGAATAACGTAGAAGATGAATGCAAAAAGTATATCGGCATTACCAAAGAAGAAAGTGCTAGTAACCAACTTTTGTATCATCTTCTTCAACACAACCTAAAAACGACAAGCGGTTTACGTGGCTAGGCCTAATATTAATTCTATTGAAAGCCTCGTAAATAAAATGTGCGGTGGTAGCAAGCTAACCAAATTAGTGAGTTCGATGTTTTTGTTTTGCAGGTAATTTACCTTACCAAGCGATTATCAATGAAGAAGGAAAGGAAGACTTCTTTGAAATATTGGAGCGAGAATGAGAAGACATTTCCGACACTTTCAATGATGGCGAGATATTTTGAACATTGGCGTCATGATGCGCTTCGAAGCGCTTTTTCTGCAGCGATTTCAAATAGGAAACCTGCACACTCATTAGCGGAGCGGCTTGGAGATGGCGGTACTATTCGAGAGATTGGATACGGCGGAGCGAAGGAGGTGCGATCAACGAGATTAACGAAGAAGATGGCGACAACTACAACGACATTTTATCTGAAGGCATGAGTAGCGACGTGGAACAATTTGATCAAGATATACCAATTCCAACCGAAGAACCACAAGAAATTATAAAGAAATTAGAAAAAATATTTTCAAATTGGTAATTTATTTCATTGCAATTTTTAAATTTTTCTATGTCTTTCACTCTTTTGCAATTTTTTCAACAACGATAATTACAATGTAATTTTGAATCTTGTATATTTGATATTTCAATGAAATTAATAATATAAAAGGCACAAAAACAGCCTTGGGATGTTTTTTTTACACTATTCTTGTCTTTGTTTAATTATTTAGTTTATAACTTTATACTTTATACTTTATAGTTTATACTTTATAGTTTATAGTTTATACTTTATACTTTATAAATATATTATAAATTATAATACTATAAGTCTATAATATGACAAGTATATGTTAATGTTAGTATGTTACTTTGTTAGTACTTAGTAATTTATTATTTTTAATTTAGTGAAAAAATTAAAAAAAAAAAAAAAAAAAACCCGCCAACCCGTCCCGACCCGACCCGTCCCGACCCCCTACCCAACGGGACCGGGATCGGGACGGGACATGGTATGGTCCCGCCCGACCGACCCTCCAGCGCCCACTCGACCCGCCCACTTTCTCGGCCAGGCCACCCGAAACCGCTTGAGCGATCCGGTGGGCGTCCCCACTGGCCAGCCTTGATATGCACTACAAAAAAAAGGCCTACGGTGACAGTTAAAAACCGTCACGAAAGGGGTTTTGTGACGGTTTTGCTAAGTGTCACGGTAGGCACTGTCACAAATTCGTGACTGTTGTGACGGTTTTTTGTGACGGTTATAAACCGTCACAAATTGTGGTGTTTGACTTTGACTATTTCCCTCATTTTTTTTAAAATTTTCCCGTGAAATTTATTAATTATATATTATTTTTTGGTGGGAAATTTTAAATAAAATTTATTTAAATTGGCGGGAAAATTAATTTTGATATTTTATATATTTTACTTTTAATTTATTAAATAAAAATAAATTATAATTGTAAGTATATTATAACTAAAATATTACCAACGTAATGAAATTGTTCTAATACATTAAATCGAAACATTACAAATTGTTTTTCAAAACATCTAATGCTATCATCAAATACAACAAAAAAAATATAATATTGTTTTAACTTCAAAAAATACAAATATTATCTAAATCATCATAAAAATGACACAACTATGCAGCACGGAGAATCTTTGAAACATGTTGCGCCCACTCGATCCAAACTTCATCAATATCATGCTGCGAAAAATATTCTTTGTCATTGTATTGTAACACACAATAGAGATCAGTTAAATTTTTTAATCATAAATAAGCCATTATAGACAAAAACATAAACAAAAATAATGTTAAATACTTACATTGTTAAGAAGCAAAGACAAATCATTCATTAGATGAAACGCAGCATATAGTAAGCACACTCATATCCATAAGGTTTTTGTGGTATCTTAAAATTATTTGTGTCAACGGATAAGCCAGGGGCATAAACTCAGTTACGAATCAGATGCACAGATAGTGCGATCCACAACTCGGACAATGTATATACTTCCACTGGTAAACCTTCAGAAATAATTCTTGAGAAAGGGTTGAAAAGGAAAAACTGTGACTGGATCCACAGGCAGATATAACCATAAAAAATACAACATGTCACGCAAATTACTGAAGCAACATGACACTCTTTGTCACTCTATGATCAACTTGACACTTTTAAGTCTAAGCTACTTTGTCTCTTGAAAATTACAAATGAAGGCTAAAATGCATTCTCTCAACTCTTAAAAGCAAAATATTGTACCAGAATTTAGTCAACTAAAAATAGAGAGATAAAAAGATGTTGCTTTCAAACAAAAAGATCAAATTCTTCCACTACCAGACAAAAGCTCGGGAGCCACGGTTCAACTAATGATTAACAAAAAAAAGAACTCATGTACAGGATTACCTCCTAAATCAAACCAAATAAACAGATTTAGCATACGAACTCATTCGTAACACTAATCCAAAGATGACCACTAATGAAAATACACACCAACACCAGTTTTTATGTGCTTTCCATAGATAATTTATTAACTTTCTAAAACGATTCCCGAGAAAGAGTTCACAAGGGAAGAACCATAATTAGCAACCACTAAAAGGCACAGATAGCCTTGAAAAGAGCACAAACCAGCCATGGAAAAATACTGAAGCAATCTGATAATCTTTCAGCACATTATGTGATGTGAAAATGTAAAATAAGGGTATGAAGAAATTTTGCAACTCTAGAACATTATACGATGTAATTTTTGTTGGAAATTTACTAAACGTGAAATAAAGTTAATCCTATTAATTATGACTCGAATAATTGGGGCCCCGCACGTCGGAAACATGGTTTTCACACACGTGCACATAAAGTGTCAAGGATCGTAATTTCTTTAATGGAAGAGATATTGGTACGTATACGAATTGTTTGAGACGTAAGATAATAGATGGTTATTGGCCAAATGACAATGGTTTTACGTTGGTAAATGAAAGGACGACATGTACAATGTGTAAAAGATGAAACGAGTCTGAAAAATGCGGCGCCGCGGCGCCTCCCTGCAGGGCCGGCGACGCCCGAAACTCTCTGAAGTTTCGGCGCCGCAGCGCCACCCTGCAGGGCCGCGGCGCTGCGGACGTTTCAGATCGTTGGAGAAGAACGAAAACTGATTTTTGGGCTGACTTTGGAGCATTAATTCTCCATTATTTGGCTGAATTATAACTCCACATTCAAGGCCATTATATGATCTTTATTGGCCATTACTTGGCTATGTGAAAGGTCGTCTTCTCCACACTATAAAATGGAGCCTTGGGCTCATTTGCAAAACAGACCTTACAAACATTTTCAGAATA
The DNA here is from genome assembly GCA_029844215.1 of Przewalskia tangutica. Taxonomy (NCBI): domain Eukaryota; kingdom Viridiplantae; phylum Streptophyta; class Magnoliopsida; order Solanales; family Solanaceae; genus Przewalskia; species Przewalskia tangutica. The sequence goes on from CM056719.1 coordinate 20,409,101, forward strand.
TATTATTCCTCTCTTGCAATCTTCAAATACTTTAAGATCTTTCTTCATGGCGAACAACGAGTATCCTTTGCTCATTTGTTTGATTGTTGTTTTATCTTGGGAGATAATTTGTCAATATACCGTTTAAAGGGATATACGGGGCAATATTATCTTAAAGATAGATTGTTCATCCATTCGACTCAACAAGCCAATTTACTTTGTTCATTTTCAGATTCTAACATATTTGTTGTTGTTGTTGCATTCTCATTTCCTTGTTACTACACTTTGATCCCACAAGCTTAAGATAATATTCGCTGCTTTCAACAACAACATGTCTGCTGAAGATCAATTCAACGCTATGAACAACGCCACTGCTCAAGGCAATACTAATGCCTTCACTTCCGCCACTCAAGGCGATGACGTTGCCTACAACCCAACTAATCCAGGCATTTCAAATGCCTTCCAAACTGCTGGCTTTGGCACAACTAGTGTCAACACTGGTTTTGGCACAACCAATGTCTCCACTGCTGCTCCGAGCACTTATAGTGTCTATGCTACTGCCCAAGGCTTCCAGAACGATTATGCTCCTGTTAGAGGCGTTCCCAACGCCTTTGCAACTGCTCAAGGGGGCGCCACTGCTCCAACACCCGCTTTCAGATGGTGGACAACAAGAGTGTGTCATCCCAATTCCAAGAATTTAGATGATTCTTCATCACCTAGACTTTGAAGGATTGAAGCCAAACGAGCAATTCTTGGTTGGGGGCATTGATCGAGAAGCTGCCTCCCTCGTGGACCAAGTTCATGAATTACTTGAAACTCAAAATGAAGGAGATGGCCTTAGACGGACTTATTGTCAAACTCCAGATTCAAGAGGACAATAAGAAGGTCATGCCAAAGGGAAAACAACCACCGAGGCTAAAGCGAACTGACGGAAGCCAAATGGAACCCAGCGAAGCGAAAGTTCCAGAAGGTTGGTAAGTCTCAAACAACTAAAACGTTTAAGGGTACTTGCCATCACTGTGATAAAGTTGGTCACATGGCCAAGGACTGTCGCAAACTCAAACATGAGAATAGAGAGAAGACCAAAGGCAAGGCCAAGGCTAACATCGTCGAAGACACGCTTGTAGACGATATGATCGAGGAGTTCTCAGCGGTGCTTCTAGAAGCAAACCTCATTGAGAATCTGGTGCAGTGGTGGTTGGACATATGTGTCACCCGTCACATATGTTCCAATAAAAAAGCCTTCTCCACTTATACACGAGTCACAGACAAGAAGTTCTTCATGGGAAACAATTCTTCTTCAGAGGTGCTGGGGGTAGGAATAATGGTCCTAAAGACGACGTCCGGGAAGGAGATGACTCTGAAGGAAGTGATGCGTGTCCCGTAAATTCGAAAAAATTTAATTTTTGGACCTGTGTTAGTAAACGCTGGTTTTAAGCTAGTGTTAAAAGCTAACAAATTTGTAATCACTAAAAACGAAATATTTGTAGGAAGGGGCTTCGTCTGTGAAGGCCTATTTAAGGTTAATGTTGTACATATAATGCCTTCTGTTTTAACTATCAATAAAATCGTCTTCTACGTACTTGATTGAGTCATCTAATTTATGGTATCATAGATTAGGACATGTTAACTATCAATCTATCCAAATATTGGTAAAGTTGGAATTATTGTCGTCTATCGACATAAACCCTCAACATAAGTGTGAGGTGTGCGTAGAGGCAAAACTTTCCAAGAATCCCTTTAGATCCGTCGAAAGGGAAACCGCTCCTCACTCATACACACTGATATATGTGATTTGAAGTTTGCTCAAACTAGAAGGGGGAACAAGTACTTTGTGAATTTCATAGATGATGGCACAAGGTTTTGTTACCTTTACCTACTAAAAAGTAAAGATGAAGCCTTTGAAGCATTCAAACGCTACAAAGCAGAAGTTGAGAACCAACTAAGCGGACAGATTAAAACAATCCGTAGCGATAGAGGGGGAGAATATGTAGCGCCTTTTGAAGAATTTTGTACCCAATCTGATATAGTTCATCAAACGACGACTCCTTACTCACCTCAATCAAACGGTGTGGGTGGACGCAAGAATCAAACATTGAAGGAAATAATGAATGTTTTACTTATCAATTCTGGCCTTTCCCAACACATGTGGGGATAAGTTGTCCTTACCGCAAAATTCTTAATAGAATCTCACACAAAAGTAAGGACAAGACTCCATATGAGTTATGGAAAGGAAAGAAACCTACCTACAAATATTTGAAGGTATGGGTTGTCTGGCCAAGGTAAAAGTACATATACCAAAGCAGGTCAAGATTGAACCTAAGAGTGTGGATTGCATATTCATCGAATATGTCAATAACAGTAGTTCTTATCGCTTCATAGTGCATAAGTCGGATGTACCGGACATTTATGAAGGTACGATCATAGAATCAAGAAACGCGTGGTTCTTTGAAGACACGTTTCCTTATAAGGAAAACAACATAACCTCTCGCAAATGAAGTTATGAGCAAACCTCTGAGGATCTGTAAAATCCGGAAAAAAATAATAATATATAGTTGTGGTTGAGTTAATAAAAATATATATATATAAGAAAACAAAGAATAAATTGCATGGGATAGAGTTAGTGTTAAAGTTGGATAAATAGATAGATAAAATGAAAATAAGAAAACAAAAAAAAACAAAAAAACAAAACAAAAAAATCTGCACATTAAGACATTGTGCACGTCCCCCCCCTCCCCCCCCCCCCTTTCATTTCTCTTCAATCTCTTGGCTTTTCCCCTCCCATAAGTTATACAATCACCTCCACTTATACATTGTATTTACACACAAACAAAGTACATAGCATAAAAGTTAGAAAATCAGAAAAAAACAAGTGAACAAGAAGAGGAAAATTCTGGAAAAAAAACAAGAAAGCAAGAAGAACAACAATAAAAGAAATACTAGGGAGCAAGGGTCCCTTGTAGCAACCGAATAACAATCATTTCACACATACAAGGTGAGTTTTCTCACTCAGAAATTCTTGGTAACATCCTTTATTTTAAGTTCAATACATGTTAGAATAAGAATTGAGCGTTGAAAAGAAATATTGAACTTTTGATTGTTTAGACAACTAGTTGCGTCATGAACTTTACGAACTGTTCTCACTGAGTTATAATTGTTAGAATTTGATGAAATTCGGAATAATGGTACAACTCTCTATTATGATCATATAGAACTAAAAATGAGGTAAAATGGACATACGTTTTGAAAGTTATCATAGTTCAAAGTTTCTGCCTTAGATTTGGCCGAAATTCGGAAAGGCATAATTACAGACTGTTTTTATTGAGTTTTACTTATTAGAATTATATGAAAATTTACATGGTTGTAAATCACTCTGTTACGGACAGATATAGATAAATAGTTGTTAAAACGGACTTACGAGTTGAGAGTTATTGTAGTTTGAAGTTGCTGCCTCGGATTCATCGGAATCCAGAAGGGCAGGACGTTGAAACGTAAAACTGTACTAATCCGTGGGGAATATGAAAATTTGTGCTAAATGAAAGTTCTATATCTCTCTGTTATGGACATTTTGAGACCTTACGGGGGTCTATCCGACTTTCGGATTGAGAGTTATCGCTGTTTAAAGTTTCTGCCTCGGATCTATCGAGATCCAGGAAGGGCAGCGAATAAAAGTGTAAAACTGTACCAAATGGTACAGAATATGAAAGGATGGTTCACATGGAGACGTGTATATCTCAGTTCTCGTCGTTTTGAGATTTTATGGGGCTTGAACGGGTTTACAGATTAGGAGTTATGACTATTCTAAGATTGGGTTATGTTTAATAAAAATATTGCCGAAACAAATTTCATGTGGCTGTTTTGAGGATAAATTTGTGTTAGTTACCCAAAGTAGTTTTAAATGAAATTTGGTACAGTGAAAGATCCCCGTCTTACCTTAATTTCCGCTTGAGAAATACCTTAGTTGGAGTTATGGTTAAAAAGTTATAATCGTTACAAGTATGAATGACAGAATGTTGGGAAAGAGAATATTATTTATTCGATCTTCTGAAAAATATGAAAAGTGAATACGTGTTCACATAAATATATAAATATAAACATAATGGATCGGGTTGCACGCCGCAACAAAATGTAAAGTGAATACGTGTTCACAAATACGTAAATATAATGGATCGGGTTGCACGCCGCAACAAAACGTAAAGTGAATACGCGTTCACAAATACGTAAACATAATGGATCGGGTTGCACGCCGCAACAAAACGTAAAGTGAATACGTGTTCACAAAGACGTAAATATAATGGATCGGGTTGCACGCTGTAATAAATATGAAAGATGAATACATGTTCACCTATATATAAATATGAAGAGTGAATACGCGTTCACAAATATATAAATGTAATAAACATGTGGAAATGCGGGAGAATTTCTTAACGTATAATACGAGATAAAATGAAGTGTTAGTTAAACCGAGAATTTCCTATGAGGAGTTGTTGCATATTTAAAAATGTTGTAACCTGATATGTTTTTGCAATATGTTTATTACGTTATAATGTGATTGCACTTAGAATATTGTGGTGTTACTTTGAATTGCAGGGTAAGGTTCTCACTCAGCCCCGGATGGTAGGGCTGACTCTTTATTTAACATGTTTCAGGAAAGCGTGATAGAGAAAAGACTCCACGCCAAGACTAGCGATCGTCCCGCAGCCTCTTGTCATACCAAGTCCATTGCTTCGGGCTTGGTATTCACGAGTTCGGGATGTCGATTCGATGTCTCGGGAAATGCCCGTGTGGAATGGTCTCCCTTCCAACTTAGAATAATATTTGTCAGTATGTCTATGTAGAAACAATATTTGCACGAGCATGGGCTAGCGTTATGTTTTTTTTATAAAGTTATAAACAGATTTCTTTATTGTTATTTTTATTAATCGCTCCGTATTTGAATATAAGTTCAAATTTCTAAATAAAGAGAATTAAATGGTGCTCCTGGTGGGAAATAATTGTTCAGGTGCCATCACGCCCTAAGTAAAGACTTAGGAAAAGTCGGGCGTGACAAGTTGGTATCGAGCTAAACCAGTTAAGAGATTCTAGGAAGTTTCTTGAGTCGGGTGTTTGAGCGGTTACTTATTGCGGCGGTGTGTGCGCCACCTTAGTAATAAGTGAGCGGAATAACATCCTAAAGTTTCCTCTTTCATACTCTCTCGTGCCTATCTTGAGTCTTTTCAAGACTTGATTCTTGTACTACATCTTTCACGCGGGTTAGGAAGAAGATTGTACAACGTTATACTGACCAATAATTGTTGTGTAGATGGTGATTATAAGACGAGTTCCAACAAAGAGGGAAGTACTCGAGGAACAGGCAAAGGAAATGAAAGCTCAGAAGGAATTCATGCGTCGTAAGATGAACTCGGGAAATGATTTTAATGAGTATATGTGCGACACAATCGTACTTTGTGCGTATTTGTTTAGGAGTAGACAGAAGAGGCGTTCCTGCGACCCAACCTTCTTCAACTTTCCGATTGGAGTCATATTATAGATAATATTCAACTCTGTCCCGGAAAAATTCCGATCCTCATTCAGAGGGGCAAAGATGCTAAGAGGAGATGTTACAGAAGGTTCCTGGATCAAATTTCTATTTCAGGTAATAGTAGTAGGGGAAAGAATGAGCGAAATGGAAAGGGAAGCAAGGAAGAAGGTTCACAGGAAGTTGAATGTCAATCAGCAGAATAGGCGAATTATGCGGTTAAGCCCTTTAGAACGTGTTGTAGTAGGTGCATGTTCGAGTAAGAGAGCTATAGGGAATGACATAGAATGACATGCTCTGATGTATTGTAATGTCATGAAATATTTTCAAATATGAGGAATGAAACATTATTAATGCAAGTTATGAGTTGTCATTATTGTTTAGTTAATCTGCGTTTTCTTGTGGTGTTGCATGCTTATGAACTATAAAAAAATTTTAAGAGCTAGAGTAGACATTCCGTCTTCTAAAATATGAGTGTGTTTGTCTTCACAGAAAATGGTGAATTCACAAATCCAGGGCTCGAGGAGGTTCATCACGGCTCATGTACCTCGATTGACGTAGTGGTGTCTGATGGGAGCGGAGAAAATGTCGGAGAAAATGTTGGAGAGAACGAGAGTCAAATGGCCCAAGAAACGGTGGGACAGAAACTAGATAGACTCATAGAGTTAATGACAGTTGTAGTTCCACGCATGGTTCCGCCCGCACCTAGTGTCTCTGTCATAGCCCCGAACCAGAACCAGACGGCCCAGGGACCGGTGCGCGCACCACGGACCGAGTGTAGAAGCTCAGCGATGCACTGATAGGCTATGGGCAAATTTTATGAGGAGAAGAGAACCACTTTACTCAGGGAAGGACCCCAAGACCGACCCGATAGTATTCCTCGATGAAGTTGAAGACTTAATGTTCACATTGGGATGCGTGGAGGCGCAGGCGTCAACTTGGTAGCGCGCGACTAGTGGATGATGCAGGTGTGGTGGAGGAGTTTTAGGAAAAATCGTCCCCCGATGTCACCACCAATGACTTGGGGAGGGTTCAGAGCGGCATTCATTGAGAAATTTATGCCTAATACGCGCAAGGATGCGGTCAGACAGGAGTTTGAACAATTGAAGCAAGGTGACGCGATTGTACAAGAATATGATACGATTCGTGAGGTTATCGGCATACAACACAATGTCGTCCCTACGAAATGGATGAAGTCAGCGATTTGTAGAGGTTTAAACCTAAACATAGCGAGAGAAGGTGGTGGCGTTAGCCAACGATCGAACTTATCTTGATTATCGATATGGCTTTGAGGGTAGAAGGTTTCGCTAAAGCAAAAAGAGAATATTCGCGAAGAGATTCGGACGTCAGGATCATTTAACCAGAGTCAAAATCAGAAGCAGGAGTTTAGTAAAGGATCTTCAGGACCGAACCAATCTGTGGGCCAGTCCTATTTCAAGCCTAAGGGGCACAGTTGGTCTAATTACCAAGGTAGCAAGGACAAGGACACCAACCACACACGAAGGTGACAAACGATTTGTAAGATTTGTCAAAGAAACACAATGGAGAATGTCGGCTCTTACGAAGACATGTTATAAGCGTGGAAGTCGGGCCACTATGCCGGGGATTGCAAGAAGAGGACCCAAACTCAATCTATTCGGGAGGTCGAAGCAACCACGGTACTCTGAGGAAAATCGGAAACCAACCCGCGAGTCGGGAGGTCAACAAACCAACAATTCTAATCGGCTCTACGCTTTGCCCGGAGGAATGGCGAAGCGTAATCACGATGGTCACAGGTATTTTGCTAGTCTCGAGTATTCCTGCATTTGTATTATACGATCCCGGCTCTACATTTTCATATGTGTCAATGGGCTTTGCTAAGAATTTATACGTAGAACCTTCTTATTTAAGTGAACCTTTTGAGGTTATGACACCAGTAGGGGCCTCAATTTGGGCCTCTCGGTTGGTAAATAATTTCCCATTAGAAGTGAATGGCAGGGGAACAATGGTGAACCTAGTACTACTTGATATGGTGGACTTCGACATCATTTTGGGTATTGATTGGTTGTCGGCATGTTATGCCATGTTAGATTGTCGGCGAAAGATAGTGAGATTAACTTTTCCCGGAGAATCAGAAGTTGTTATAAGGGGTAGGGTTGGAATATCCTCAGGTCAGTTTATTTCCTACCTTGGGGCTCAAAAGTTATTGAGAAGTCACAGTGGAGTATGTATATCCGCTAATATAGTGGATACCCAAAAAGAATCCCCAGCAGTGAATGATGTTCCTATTGTTCGAAATTTTCCGGAGGTTTTTCCTGAAGATCTTCCAGGCCTTCCTCCGGATAGAGAAGTGGAGTTTGCTATAGAGTTAATTCCGGGTACAAGACCCATTTCTATTCCTCCATATCGAATGGCCCCAGCTGAATTGAGGGAGTAAAAGAACAATTGAAGGATCTTCTGGATAAAGGCTTTATAAGGTCTAGTGTTTCCCCTTGGGGTGCACCAGTCCTTATTGTGAAAAAGAAAGACGGATCGCTTCGAATGTGCATCGATTATCGGCAGCTCAATAAGGTCACGATCAAGAACCGATACCCATTACCAAGAATCGATGATCTTTTTTACCAACTTCAGGGAGCTAGCTATTTTTCCAAGATTGATCTCCATTCGGGATATCATCAGCTGAAAATAAATCCGGATGATATATCCAAAACAGCCTTTAGAACCCGATACGGTCATTATGAGTTCTTGGTCATGTCTTTTGGGTTAACCAATGCCCCAGCGACTTTTATGGATTTAATGAACAGAATCTTCAAACCATTCCTAGATTTGTTCGTGATTGTGTTCATAGATGATATCCTAATCTACAGTAAGAGTGTTGAAGAACATGAAGAACATCTGAGGGTAGTGCTTCAAGTCTTGAAACAGGAGAAACTATATGCTAAATTTTCAAAGTGTGAATTTTGGTTGGAAAAGGTAGCCTTTTTGGGTCATGTTGTGTCAAGGGATGGAATTATGGTAGACCCCCAGAAGATAGAAGCAGTGAAGAAGCGCCAAAACCGACCACTCAAGCGAGGTTAGAAGTTTCTTGGGTTTGGCTGGGTATTATAGAAGATTCGTAAAAGATTTTTCTAGTCTTGTTGCTCCCTTGACCCGGTTGACTCAAAAAGCGGTTAAGTACCAGTGGTCAGAAGCATGTGAAGCAAGTTTTCAGAAACTAAAGGAATTGTTGACTATTGCACCAGTCCTAACCTTACCATCGGGACAAGAAGGGTTCACAGTCTATTGCGATGCCTCTAGAGTTGGGTTAGGATGTGTCTTGATGCAGTTTGGAAAGGTTATTGCGTATGCATCTAGACAGTTGAAGATACATGAGAAAAATTACCCAACTCATGACTTGGAATTAGCTGCGGTGGTGTTTGCCTTACGAATATGGAGACATTATTTGTATGGTATGCATGTGGACATATTTACAGATCATAAGAGTTTGCAGTACATAACCACGCAGAAGGATTTAAATCTCCGACAAAGAAGATGGTTAGAGTTGCTTAAGGATTATGATCTTAGTATTCTTTACCACTCTGGGAAAGCCAACGTGGTGGCTGACGCACTCATTAGGAGATCAATGGGCAGCTTGGCCCATTTGGCAATACAAAAGAGGGGTATTGTTCGTGAGGTACAAAGATTGGGAAACCTGGGGGTTATCTTAACTGAGATCGGTGAAGGTAGGGTGGTGGTACATGATACCTAGCGATGCCTTAGCTTCGAAATAAAAGAAAGTCGGTTTGAGGATACGGAGTTTGTTGGATTTCGGAGAGGATCAACAGGAAAACCTTCACGATTTACATTGGGAGATAATGACGGAACCTTCGGTATAAGGGTAGGTTATGTGTTCCTAAGGTAAAGGATCTAAGGAGGAAGATCTTAGATGAGGTCCCAACACAAGATATTCCATTCATCCGTGGTCAACAAAAATGTATCGGGACCTCAAGGCAAATTCTTGTGGGACGGGATGAAGAAAGACGTTGCGGAATTTGTCGGGAGGTGTCTTATATGTCAGCAGGTGAAAGCTGAACATCAAAAACCTGGCGGATTACTTCAAGACATTGGAGTCCCATGTGGAAATGGGAGGCGATTCATATGGATTTCGTAACTGGTCTACCGAAAACTCGAGAAGGGTATGATTCTATTTGGGTGATTGTTGATCGGCTTACAAAGTCATCCCATTTCTTACCGGTCAAGACTACGTATCGCGCACCACAGTACGCACATGTCACGCCCTTTTTCGACCGCGACATTCTAAAATAATAGCGAGCCCTGCTCAAAATGCAAATGTTAGAAAATAAATAATAAAATGCTAATAAAGTTTAAGAGGCTTAAAGGTTTTAAAAATGCTAAAAGGATGCTAAAATTGCAAAAGATGCTAAAGTTTAAAAAGGTGCTAAAATGCTAAAGGGTTGCTAGAATGCTAAGGGTTCGCGGAGTCGCCACCTAATTAATTTGGGTGAATTAGGACACCTAAATGTTTAACTAGTTTAAAGTAAAACATTAACTCCATTTTAATGGTCTGCTAAACTTAATGAGGTTCTGGGTAAGGGTTCTTTATTAATCTAGAGGGAAGGGGTTAGGCACCTCTAAGATCTGCTAACTTGCGGTTGTCTGCCAAACCTAGGGTTAATTATTATGTTAGAGAGATGCAAAAGCTCTTCCCTTGCTAAAATGTTAAAATGTTTAAAAGGTGCTTTAAGTAAAAAAGCTGCAAAACATTGTTATAAATAAATAAAAGAACCAAATGCTAAATGTTAAAAAAAAGGGTGCTTAAAATACTAAAGGTTGCTAAAAGGTTTTAAATGCTAGAAGGGTGCTAAAGGTGCTAAGAGGTGCTTAAAAGTGCTAAATGCTAAAGTGCTGAAAGTAATGCTAATATGCTTAAAATAGGAGGTGCTAAAATGTTAAGGACAAAATCGCAAAGCGATATTTAAAGATGCTTAAAGGATTGCTAGAATATTAAAAGTGCTAAAATGTTAAAGTAATTTTAAAAGTAAAGGGGGTGCTAAATATTAAAGGGTGATTAAAAAAATGTTAAGAGGGCTAGAAATGCTAAAGAATGCTAGGAAGGTGCTTTATGGACTAGTTGTGTATTCATGCAAAGATTATTTAGTTAGGTATACTACTAGCCAAATTAATCTTGCTTAACCTGCGCGTAATATTATATAAAAATGTTTTAAGACGGTTTTTGAGAGTTTAGGAGAAATCTGTTATGTATTTTTAAACAAATTGTTGGTTTTATGATGCAAGTTAGATTATTATTTTTTGCCGATTTTAAACATGCCTAATAGCCCCAAAAGACAAATAAAGTAGAAGCGTATTCCTAAAATGTAATTACTTCCCGTCTCATATATTTAAAGACCTAATTGCTAGAAGTTCCCCTATTAATTACAAAATTATATAATAAAATTACAATAAACAAATAAAGGCATAAAAATAAGACAAGAAAGTTAAGAGAGTGAAGGGATTGGAGCGGATGACTCCGTCCTGTTTGTTTTTCTAGGAGTTTCTGAAGCGGGAATGCGAATGCGGATGCGGGTCGCCATTTGAAATGGCTTGCGTTGAGTCTCGCCGTGAGACTCTTTGTTTTGCTCCGATGCGTGCCATGTAACAAAAGAAAGTGATAAGGATTAGTATCAATCCAACCTTGTCAATAAACAAGTAATCACATATTCAGATTATCAAAAACAATGCAAATAAAGACACATGCATCTATATTCGAGTCACATTCATAACTCAAATCTCGTGCGATGACACTAGTATACACCGAGTTGTGATTTGAAGTAAGAAAAGAAACACATATAGAGTATTATTCAGCCTAGGTGATAGGCCTTGATAGCCCATAACAGGGCAATGCAAACAGGGGAAAAATCAGGCCCAGAAGTGAAGTATTCCAGATCAGGGAGCAGAGCTAGGTGTGTAAATAAAGGAGCTAAACATGGAGGCAAGGTCTTAATATGTATATGCAGGGATCAAGCAAAACCCCCCAAAAGAAAAGAAAGGAAATGGAAGTTTGGCGGATCTGAAAATGTTAACAGGCTCTTCACAGTTTCGGAAATACTCAAGCCTGCAACTGATATACATTTGAACATGCATGTGGATTAACATATATAAGAGTTCAACAGATTCATGGTATACTGACTAAAATACGCAGACAGTCAGAGGGGATGCATCAATCAGGCACATATATATACTTCACATCACAGGACAAACTTATACATCAGAAATACCAACAGTTCAACCATGTGAGAATGTGGACACGGGGTCTGATTAAGCTCAAATCGGGAAGGAAAAGTGAGACTGGATGCAAGGTTTCATTTATGCTATATGAAAGTATTGAGACCACCAAACCATTACAAATGAGAGACTTCTTAACTAGAAGTGCATTTTGCCAAGGGGTTTGTTTAAGTCAAATTTAACAGGCATACTTAAGGTCGAGGAGATAGAACACAGTTACACTCACATAATCTGTTCTAAGAGATAGAGCAAGACAAGCTACTGACTCAAGCGTGTGTTAAGTAGGTGTACCCTAACAGAATATATATGCAGGACCATTTTGGTTCATTAGCCAATCAATACTAGGCAAACAAGACATAGCATTTTTAGACATGTGCCCCATACATGTTTGCCAAAACAGATTTGCACCAGATGCAAATAAACAAGGTTAACCAGATAACATGTTTGGCAAGTACGACCATAAGACAAATTCTGTAAGGGCGTAATTTAGCAGGGATACCCTGACTACCTCTATAAATGTTTACAGGGGAGAAACAAGATTACAGAATGATTTATATGCAGCAGATGACTAAAATTAAACTGCCCTAAACATGGTTTCATCAAACAAGATGCTGACATAGATACTCTTGATCAACTCACTTATTATTTCATACTATAGAGGAGACTGAGAGACATTGTAGGCCATCATAGTGACAATTTTAAGATAGGGACAAACTAGATATCATGTAAACAACTTAACAATCAAGGTATGATGCAACATGGACTTAACACGCTAGCATGGAGGCAGTTTATACTCAAGCAAAAAGGGCAGAGGTATAATCAGCTTATCAGACATAGCCAACATACATAAATAGTTAAATGGCTCCTTAGAACAACACATTAGGTCATACAGAACCACTAATGGTCTGTAACCTATCAACATCAATCCCCAAATATCATCTTAAGCATCTAACAAACACAAACACACGAATGAACTAACACATTAACACGAATTCGCACAAAAGAATACGAATGAGCGAGAGTCGAGGAAGTGGATTTTTACCTTCTCCGCAGCGAACCGAGGCTTATCAAGTCGTCGGTCCACTCGACAGGTTATTGCGATGCGATTGAAAAGGTGAGGTTTTGTTTGCTGGTTTTGGGGTTTGCGATGTGAATGAAAGGGCGAGGTTCTCTGCTGGTTTTGGGGTTTGCGATGCGAATGAAAGGGCGAGGTTCTCTGCTCTGTGTTCCACTGCTGCTAAGGGTTTCGATGCTATCGGTTCCCTAAATTGCTATGTAGTTCCTCCTCGAGCTCCGAATCGATGCTCGACTCTCTATGTTCGACAACTTTGCCAAGGGTTATTGACTGCTGCTGACCCCCCTGTCGATGCTCTTTGCATGTTCTTATATAGCCCTCCTTTGAGTTCTAATAATGGTAAGTAAATAAGGCGGATTCTAGGCTTGATATGTGCTGATTCGACGAGATTTTAGAACGATTTGTGGTTATGGGAAACTCTGATTTACGCGATTTGGGTCACGATTTTGGAAGGGTTCTTGCTATGGTAGGCTCTAAGAAAGGAAACCTGGGATTTTGGTTGTGATTTGGTGGGATTTAGGGCGTGTGGGTAAGGAGGCGGCGACGGGAATTTAGGGTTCTAGGTTTTCTTTGTCTTTTTGTATTGTCGACGAAGGGAGAGTGAGTATAAGGGGAATGGGGGCCTGGGCGTAATGGGGTTTAGAGAAGGTGGGGCGTGGGCTGGGAAATGATAAAGTGGGCTTGCGAATTGTGAGTGGATGAATGGGTCGCGGGTTTGGGCCAAGGCGTGGGCTGCTGGGTAGTTATTTAATTAGGTATTAATTTAGGTGGGCTATTAGTGTTAGGTTAGTTTTAATTAGGTATTAATTTTAGGCTTTTAATTAAAATTAGTGATAAATTAATTAATTAATTGTGATTAGATTATTTAGGTGCTTCATTAATCTAATTGTTATAATAAGTCTTGAGCGTGTTATTTAATTAGTGCTTAATATTTTGAAATGCGGCGCTATTTAAAATCTTATTATTGCATTATTGAGAAGTTAATTAAAATTGAATTGAGTTTAGATTAAATTATTTAAATGCTAAATGCGAGTATGATATTTAAGAATCGTTTAAAGCTTTATAAATGCGGTGCTATTAAATGCATATATCAGATTAAAATTGATTTTAAATTACAAATGATTACTAATAAATGTGGCTATGCTACCTGACACGACGTTATCGCTAAATTATTTATTTTATGCATTTATTAATTATTTAAGAATTACGACAAAGCTTAAAGTTAATTAATGCGGGCGCGAGACTCTAAGTGCTTAAAACTACGTAAGACGCGATGCCATTATTAAAATATTTATTTATGCTGTATTTATGTTTTATTCTTTGCATTTTATTATAAAAATCCTAAAAATTATTTTACAAAATTAGTGTAATTTTATAGTTAATGGTGGGACGGGAGGGTCAAAATTGGGTGTCACCATTTGTCCCTCTTTGTATGGAGATGATGGAAGAATCTTGGACAAAGACGTTGACTCATGTAATTTTGTCTCGATCTTCGAGTGCGAAATCTTGGCGGGTAGACAAAGTGACGCAAAAATCAAAAGCGTCGATGTCGAGTTATGGCGACCTTTGGGATACCATGGTCAAAACACTAAAGGCGGACTCAAAGTTGTCGATGTCGAGTTATGGCGACCTTTGGTCACCACGTAGTCAAAACACTAAAGCGGGCTAAGGCGGACTCAAAGTTGTCGGTGTCGAGTTATGGCGACCTTTGGTCACATGGTCAAAACACCGAGCGGGCTAGCGGACTTAAAGCGTCGATGTCGAGTTATGATGACACTTGGTTATGGTGCAAAAAGTAAAAGAAAATAAGCGGCTTGAACACAGGGTGTCTTGCTATGGCTTGTGGTCTTTGGGTTCTACGGTGATGTGGGCGAGTGGGCCAAGCGGCAGGCGGCTTACGCGATGCCGGGAAGGTTGGCCCGACAGTTGCCGGTTATTTGTAAGAAAATTCACGTTGTGCTCCTGCTCTGCATGCTAAGACTTGAACAAGCGGTTAGTGCATAGCTGTTAAGGCAAAATGATGATCGTAATTTTAAAGTAATGCAAGCTGTGAGTAGAAAAGGTTATCTGCAAAAATATGATGCTTTGTGTTGATGCGATCTTTGCAAATCTTTGTGATTTTGCCGCTTGCGGGCGTGTTGCGATTGTGAATGCGGATCGTTGTCCTTGCTGCAATTGTCCTGTAGACTAAAGCTCGAAAGAGTTAGTGCATAAGCTGCTAAACAGAATAATATATGAGAAAAAAAATGCAATTTTGAGAAACGGAGAAATCGTCCTGCGTAGATGTGATATCTTGACTTGTAAATGCGTTTTGGACTTGTCGTCGTTTTCGGACTTAAATGCGTTTTGGACTCGTCGTCGTTTTGGACTTGGCGTCGTTTTGGACTTGGCGTCGTTTTGGACTTGGCGTCGTTTTGGACTGGCGTCGTTTTGGACTTATCGTCGTTTTGGACTTGGCGTCGTTTTGGACTTGTCGTCGTTTTGGACTTGGCGTCGTTTTGGACTTGGCGTCGTTTTGGACTTGGCGTCGTTTTGGACTTGGCGTCGTTTTGGACTTGGCGTCGTTTTGGACTTGGCGTCGTTTTGGACTTGGCGTCGTTTTGGACTTATTCTTTGCTGCTCGCATGTAGACTAAAGCTCGAGGAAGAGTTAGTGCATGCGCTAAAACGAGAATAATAAAGCATGAATGATAAAATGCAATTTTGAAAGCGAGAAAATCTTCCTTGTGTAGATGTAATATCTTGATGATGGCGTCGTTTTGGACTTCTTTGTCTTGATAACGTCGTTACTGGGCGATATTCTTTGCTTTGGCATCGTTGCGTGGACTGTTGTCTTGATCGCGTCGTTGCACTGGGCGTATTCTTTGGCGTCGTTGCGTGGACTTCTTGATCACGTCGTTATGCGGGCGATGTTCTTCTTTGGCGTCGTTGCGTAGACTTGTTGTCTTGATCGCGTCATTGCACGGGCGTATTCTTCTTTGGCGTCGTTGCATGGACTTCTTGATTACGTCGTTATGCGGGCGTGTTCTTTCTTTGGCGTCGTTGCGTAGACTTGCTTTGTCTTGATAACGTCGTTACTGGGCGTGTTCTTTCGCGATAACGTCATTGCACTGGGCGTATTCTTTCTTGGCGTCGTTGCATGGACTTCGATTACGTCGTTATGCGGGCGTGTTCTTTCTTGGCGTCGTTGCGTAGACTTGATGTCTTGATAACGTCGTTACTGGGCGATGTTCTTCTTGGCGTCGTTGCGTAGACTTCTTTGTCTTGATAACGTCGTTATGCGGGCGTATTCTTCTTTGGCGTCGTTGCATGGACTTCTTGATTACGTCGTTATGCGGGCGTGTTCTTTCTTGGCGTCGTTGCGTAGACTTCTTTGTCTTGATAACGTCGTTACTGGGCGTGTTCTTCGCGATAACGTCATTGCACGGGCGTATTGTTCTTGGCGTCGTTGCATGGACTTCGATTACGTCGTTATGCGGGCGATGTTCTTCTTTGGCGTCGTTGCGTAGACTTCTTTGTCTTGATAACGTCGTTACTGGGCGTGTTCTTCTTGGCGTCGTTGCGTAGACTTCTTTGTCTTGATAACGTCGTTATGCGGGCGTATTCTTTCTTTGGCGTCGTTGCGTGGACTTCTTGATCCGTCGTTATGCGGGCGATGTTGTTCTTTGGCGTCGTTGCGTGGACTTCTTTGTCTTGATAACGTCGTTACTGGGCGTATTCTTCTTTGGCGTCGTTGCGTAGACTTCTTTGTCTTGATAACGTCGTTACTGGGCGTGTTCTTTGCTCTGCAGAATAAATGCTCCTGCAAGCTAAGCTTGAAAGCGTTAGTGTATACCTGTTTAAACAAAATGATAAATATATATGAGAAGTGCAATTTTATGGATAGAGATGTCGTCACGATATGCTGGCGAATCGAGATGTTGCCACGCTGCGGTGAATTGTTATGATGCCTTTGTTGTGTGCGATCTTGGTTGCAAGTTTGACTTTATGCAGGGATTGTGCGCTAGGTTTTGTTGCGGAACTACGAACTTTGATTCTTAGGTGTTGATGCCCCTTTCTGCTGCTGCTGCTTCTGATGCGGACTTTGAATTTTGAGATTTTTTTGTCATATCTTCTGCCTCTGCTGTTTCTTCTTGCGAAGAAACTTCTTGCCGTATTTTCTGCTTCGGCTATTGCATTTGCTGCTTCTGTTAATATGAAAAGACCTGCGCTCAAAGAAAATTTTGTGAGTTTTGGGGGGGGTCGATTTGTATTTGACTTACCGCCGCTTGTCCGCCCATCTGCGTGCACAGTGCCTTGGATTTGCGGCCACATGCAGTTTCCTACATTGTCCCGATTTTGAGAAGGTGTCATCGCTCTTCTTTTACGAGACCCCTGCTTTGCTATAGGAACGAGGCGAGTTCAGGCTCGTTCACTCGGATGCCGCCAATCGGTCGTGTCATTTGGACCGTGCCTTTGATCTTGTGAAATATTGATGCTCTGCCATTGCTAACACAACTACAACCCCACCTTTGGGCGGAGATGACAAATCTTTCTAAAAATGCAACAAACGGTGTTAGCATAAAGCACATAATTTGCTGGTATGTAGCAGATATATTGCATATAGCACATTCAAACGTTTCCTAACATGCGGGGACCTCTTTATGCGGAGGAAGCCTAAGCGTCACTTATGCGAGATTATGACGGATTTGTCCAAGTCGTCCAACTATAATGCCTTTGTTGGAAATGGCGACCAAATGACGGTGCACTTTTCCCAATTTGACATGTCATGATTGGGTTTGGATTTTTACGTCATTGCCACGCTACATAATATCTTTGGTTGATCGTTTGGGTTGAAACCCGTCGACAAGTTTGGTGTCTTCCTAATTGTGGTGTCGATGCCAAGGACCAACCACTAAGGTAAATGCATGTACACTAAAATAAAGGGTGGTATAGCTCTATCTTAAGTTTCTAAGATTTGGCTTTTACGGGCCTTGAGTTCGGCGGACAACTCGAGTGAGAAGGCTACGCGGTGATCAGACGAACCGATCTAACTCATGCGGCGTGACTCTCCTAAAATTTGGATATTTTTGAAAGAAATTTGCGGGTCGGAGCACACCGGTAGCGTGAGTGTGTGATTTGTGTGAATTTTCGAATGGAAGAAATATGAGCGGAATGCGGTTTAGGAAAGCGATAAAGCAAGTAGCAAAAAATAAACAAAATACAATACACAAAAAATTAAATGCAAAATAATTGCCGAATAATAGCCCTAGGTCTGTTGTGGTTAAGAACCTAAAATCCTCAGTGGAGTCGCCATTTCTGTCACGCCCTTTTTCGACCGCGACATTCTAAAATAATAGCGAGCCCTGCTCAAAATGCAAATGTTAGAAAATAAATAATAAAATGCTAATAAAGTTTAAGAGGCTTAAAGGTTTTAAAAATGCTAAAAGGATGCTAAAATTGCAAAAGATGCTAAAGTTTAAAAGGGTGCTAAAATGCTAAAGGGTTGCTAGAATGCTAAGGGTTCGCGGAGTCGCCACCTAATTAATTTGGGTGAATTAGGACACCTAAATGTTTAACTAGTTTAAAGTAAAACATTAACTCCATTTTAATGGTCTGCTAAACTTAATGAGGTTCTGGGTAAGGGTTCTTTATTAATCTAGAGGGAAGGGGTTAGGCACCCTCTAAGATCTGCTAACTTGCGGTTGTCCTGCCAAACCTAGGGTTAATTATTATGTTAGAGAGATGCAAAAAGCTCTTCCTGCTTGCTAAAATGTTAAAATGTTTAAAAGGTGCTTTAAGTAAAAAAACTGGGCAAAACATTGTTATAAATAAATAAAAGAACCAAATGCTAAATGTTAAAAAAAAAGGGTGCTTAAAATACTAAAGGTTGCTAAAAGGTTTTAAATGCTAGAAGGGTGCTAAAGGTGCTAAGAGGTGCTTAAAAGTGCTAAATGCTAAAGTGCTGAAAGTAATGCTAATATGCTTAAAATAGGAGGTGCTAAAATGTTAAGGACAAAATCGCCAAAGGCGATATTTAAAGATGCTTAAAGGATTGCTAGAATATTAAAAGTGCTAAAATGTTAAAGTAATTTTAAAAGTAAAGGGGGTGCTAAATATTAAAGGGTGATTAAAAAAATGTTAAGAGGGCTAGAAATGCTAAAGAATGCTAGGAAGGTGCTTTATGGACTAGTTGTGTATTCATGCAAAGATTATTTAGTTAGGTATACTACTAGCCAAATTAATCTTGCTTAACCTGCGCGTAATATTATATAAAAATGTTTTAAGACGGTTTTTGAGAGTTTAGGAGAAATCTGTTATGTATTTTTAAACAAATTGTTGGTTTTATGATGCAAGTTAGATTATTATTTTTAGATTTTAAACATGCCTAATAGCCCCAAAAGACAAATAAAGTAGAAGCGTATTCCTAAAATGTAATTACTTCCCGTCTCATATATTTAAAGACCTAATTGCTAGAAGTTCCCCTATTAATTACAAAATTATATAATAAAATTACAATAAACAAATAAAGGCATAAAATAAGACAAGAAAGTTAAGAGAGTGAAGGGATTGGAGCGGATGACTCAGTCCTGTTTGTTTTTCTAGGAGTTTCTGAAGCGGGAATGCGAATGCGGATGCGGGTCGCCATTTGAAATGGCTTGCGTTGAGTCTCGCCGTGAGACTCTTTGTTTTGCTCCGATGCGTGCCATGTAACAAAAGAAAGTGATAAGGATTAGTATCAATCCAACCTTGTCAATAAACAAGTAATCACATATTCAGATTATCAAAAACAATGCAAATAAAGACACATGCATCTATATTCGGAGTCCTGTTGTAACTCAAATCTCGTGCGATTACTAGTATACCGAGTTGTGATTTGAAGTAAGAAAAGAAACACATATAGAGTATTATTCAGCCTAGGTGATAGGCCTTGATAGCCCATGTGAGGCAATGCAAGCAGGGAAAAATCGGGCCCAGTGAAGTATTCGGATCGGGAGCGAGCTAGGTGTGTAAATAAAGGAGCTAAACATGGAGGCAAGGTCTTAATATGTATATGCAGGGATCAAGCAAAACCCCCCAAAAGAAAAGAAAGGAAATAGAAGTTTGGCAGATCTGAAAATGTTAATGAGCTCTTCACGATTTGGAAATACTCAAGCTCAGAATCGATATACATTTGAACATGCATGTGGATTAACATATATAAGAGTTCAACAGATTCATGGTATCTTGACTAAAATCTGCAGACGATTAGAGGATGCATCAATCGAGCACATATATATACTTCACATCACAGACAAACTTATACATCGAAATACCAGCAGTTCAACCATGTGAGAATGTGGACACAGTGCGATTAAGCTCAAATCGGGAAGGAAAAGTGAGGATGGATGCAAGTTTCATTTATGCTATATGAAAGTATTGAGACCACCAAACCATTACAAATGAGACTTCTTAACTAGAAGTGCATTTTGCCAAGGGTTTGTTTAAGTCAAATTTAACAGCATACTTAAGGTCGAGAGATAGAACACGATTACACTCACATGTCTGTTCTAAGAGATGAGCAAGACAAGCTCTTGACTCAGCGTGTGTTAAGTAGGTGTACCTAACAGAATATATATGCGGGACCATTTTGGTTCATTAGCCAATCAATACTAGGCAAACAATACATAGCATTTTTAGACATGTGCCCATACATGTTTGCCAAAACAGATTTGCACGGATGCAAATAAACAAGGTTAACGAGATAACATGTTTGGCAAATGCGGCCATGAGACAAATTACGTAGAGGCGTAATTTAGCGAGGATACCACGACTACCTCTATAAATGTTTACGGGGAGAAACAAGATTACAGAATGATTTATATGCGTGGATGACTAAAATTAAGCGCCTAAACATGGTTTCATCAAACAAAATCTTGACATAGATACTCTTGATCAACTCACTTATTATTTCATACTATAGAGACGAGAGACATTGTAGGCCATCATAGTGACAATTTTAAGATAGGGACAAACTAGATATCATGTAAACAACTTAACAATCAAGGTATGATGCAACATGGACTTAACACGCTAGCGTGAAGCGGTTTATACTCAAGCAAAAGAGGCGGAGGTATAATCGACATCGGACATAGCCAACATACATAAATAGTTAAAAGGCTCCTTAGAACAACACATTAGGTCATACGGAACCACTAATGGTGCGTAACCTATCAACATCAATCCCCGAATATCATCTTAAGCATCTAACAAACACAAACACGAATGAACTAACACGTTAACACGAATTCGCACAAAGAATCTGAGAATGAGCAGTCGAGGAAGTGGATTTTTACCTTCTCGGCAGTGACCGAGGCGGCTTATCAAGTCGTCGGTCACTCGGCAAAGTTATTGCGATGCGATTGAAAAGGTGAGGTTTTGTTTCTTTGGTTTTGGGGTTTGCGATGTGAATGAAAGGCGAGGTTCTCTGTGGTTTTGGGGTTTGCGATGCGAATGAAAGGCGAGGTTCTGCTCTGTGTTCATTCTTTGCTAAGGGTTTCGATGCTATCGGTTCCCTAAATTGCTATGTAGTTCCTCCCTCTGAGCTCTGAATCGATGCTCTGACTCTCCTATGTTCGACACTGCTGCCAAGGGTTATTGACTGCTGCTGACCCCCCTGTCGATGCTCTTTGCATGTTCTTATATAGCCCTCCTTTGAGTTCTAATAATGGTAAGTAAATAAGGCGGATTCTAGGCTTGATATGTGCTGATTCGACGAGATTTTAGAACGATTTGTGGTTATGGGAAACTCTGATTTACGCGATTTGGGTCACGATTTTGGAAGGGTTCTTGCTATGGTAGGCTCTAAGAAAGGAAACCTGGGATTTTGGTTGTGATTTGGTGGGATTTAGGGCGTGTGGGTAAGGAGGCGGCGACGGGAATTTAGGGTTCTAGGTTTTCTTTGTCTTTTTGTATTGTCGACGAAGGGAGAGTGAGTATAAGGGGAATGGGGGCCTGGGCGTAATGGGGTTTAGAGAAGGTGGGGCGTGGGCTGGGAAATGATAAGGCTGGGCTTGCGGGTCGCGGACTGGACGAATGGGTCGCGGGTTTGGGCCAAGGCGTGGGCTGCTGGGTAGTTATTTAATTAGGTATTAATTTAGGTGGGCTATTAGTGTTAGGTTAGTTTTAATTAGGTATTAATTTTAGGCTTTTAATTAAAATTAGTGATAAATTAATTAATTAATTGTGATTAGATTATTTAGGTGCTTCATTAATCTAATTGTTATAATAAGTGCGGGCGTGTTATTTAATTAGTGCTTAATATTTTGAAATGCGGCGCTATTTAAAATCTTATTATTGCATTATTGAGAAGTTAAATTAAAATTGAATTGAGTTTAGATTAAATTATTTAAATGCTAAATGCGAGTATGATATTTAAGAATCGTTTAAAGCTTTATAAATGCGGTGCTATTAAATGCATATATCAGATTAAAATTGATTTTAAATTACAAATGATTACTAATAAATGCGGCTATGCTACCTGATATGACGTTATCGCTAAATTATTTATTTTATGCATTTATTAATTATTTAAGAATTACGACAAAACTTAAAGTTAATTAATGCGGGCGCGAGACTCTAAGTGCTTAAAACTCTACGTAAGACGCGATGCCATTATTAAAATATTTATTTATGCCTGTATTTATGTTTTATTGCTGCATTTTATTATAAAAATCCTAAAAAATTATTTTACAAAATTAGTGTAATTTTATAGTTAATGGCTGGACGGGAGGGTCAAAATTGGGTGTCAACAGCACATATTTATTTGAAGGAGATTGTGCGGTTACACGGGATTCCTTTACAAATTATTTCAGATAGGGTTCCCAGTTCACCTCACACTTTTGGCAAAGTTTCCAGCAGGGTCTCGGGACAAAAGTTAAGTTAAGCACGGCTTTCCACCTACAAACAGATGGGCAGGCTGAGCGAACAATTCAAACACTTGAGGACATGTTGCGATCTTGTGTGTTAGATTTTAAGGGAACCTGGTTGGACCATCTATGTCTAATTGAGTTCGCCTACAACAATAGTTTTCACTCTAGCATACAAATGGCCCCGTTTGAAGCATTATATGGACGAAAATGTAGGTCTCCACTTGGATGGTTCGAGGTGGGTGAGGCCTTTATTCGGACCTGAAGTTATTCAGAAACAAATGATAAGGTACAGATGATTCGGAGCGGATCAAAAGCAGCTCATAGCCGTCATAAGTCCTATGCGGATCATCGGAAAGAGATCTTGAATTCCGAGAGGAGAAAGTATTTTTAAAAGTGTCCCCAATGAAGGGAGTGATGCGTTTTGGTAAGAAGGAAATTGAGCCCAAGGTTTATTGGGCCATATGAGATCTTGCGAAGAGTGGGAATGTGGCTTACAATTAGCACTTCCACAAGAGTGGAAGCGATGCATTCGGTATTTCATGTGTCAATGTTACGAAAATACTTGCGATTCAAGTCACGTCATCCTTCCCGGAGATAATTCTTAATGAGGAGCTTGATATGAAGAAGTTCGGTGGAAATACTTGATAGGAAGGTTAAGCGCCTTAGGAATAAAGATAATTCTTAGTGAAGGTCTATGGAGGAACCACTCCACCGAGGAAGCCACACAGGAGCCAGGGGCGATAAAAGTCAAATATCCATTCCTATTTGACTAAGGTAATAAAAAAAATAGTTACAGAGTACTTCATATATGTGTCATTTGCGTGTCTATATGCATGTGTTACAACCTTATTCTCATTCGGGCCAGATGCTTCTTAAGGAAGGAGAATGTGAAGCCCCAAATTTGTTACAATAACAATAAACATTATTGTGTCTATGTGATTATGTTACGACCTTATTCACATTCGAGGACGAATGTTGCTTAAGGAGGAGAGAACGTAAAATCCGGAAAAAAAAAATATATAGTTGTGGTTGGATAATAAAAATATATATATATATATATATATAAGAAAACAAAGAATAAATTGCATGGGATAGAGTTAGTGTTAAAGTTGGATAAATAGATAGATAAAATGAAAATAAGAAAAAAAAACAAAAGAAAAAAAGAAAAAAAAATAAAAAATCTGCACATTAAGACATTGTGCACGTCCCACCCCTCCCCCCCCCCCCCCCTTTTCATTTCCCTTCAATCTCTTTGCTTTCCCCCTCCCATAAGTTATACAATCACCTCCACTTATACATTGTATTTACACACAAACAAAGTACATAGCATAAAAGTTAGAAAATCAGAAAAAACAAGTGAACAAGAAGAGGAAAATTCTGGAAAAAAAACAAGAAAGCAAGAAGAACAACAATAAAAGAAATACTATGGAGCAAGGGTCTCTTGTAGCAACCGAATAACAATCATTTCACACATACAAGGTGAGTTTTCTCACTCAGAAATTCTTGGTAACATCTTTTATTTTAAGTTCAATACATGTTAGAATAAGAATTGAGTGTTGAAAAGAAATATTGAACTTTTGATTGTTTAGACAACTAGTTGCGTCATGAACTTTACGAACTGTTCTCACTGAGTTATAATTGTTAGAATTTGATGAAATTCGGAATAATGGTACAACTCTCTATTATGATCATATAGAACCAAAAATGAGGTAAAATGGACATACGTTTTCAAAGTTATCATAGTTCAAAGTTCCTGCCATAGATTTGGCCGAAATTCGGAAAGACATAATTACGGACTGTTTTATTGAGTTTTACTTATTAGAATTATATGAAAATTTACATGGTTGTAAATCTCTCTGTTACAGACAGATATAGATAAAGATTTATTAAAACGGACTTACGAGTTGAGAGTTATTATAGTTTGAAGTTGCTGCCTCGGATTCATCGGAATCCAGAAGGGCAGAACGTTGAAACGTAAAACTGTACTAATCTGTGGGGAATATGAAAATTTATGCTAAATGAAAGTTCTAGATCTCTCTGTTGTGGACATTTTGAGACCTTACGGGGGTCTATCCGACTTACGTATTGAGAGTTATCGCTGTTTAAAGTTTCTGCCTCGGATCTATCGAGATCCAGGAAGGGCAGCGAATAAAAGTGTAAAACTGTACCAAATGGTACAGAATATGAAAGGATGGTTCACATGGAGACGTGTATATCTCTGTTCTCGTCGTTTTGAGATTTTATGGGGCTTGAACGGGTTTACAGATTAGGAGTTATGACTATTCTAAGATTGGGTTCTGTTTAATAAAAATATTGCCGAAACAAATTAAATGTGGCTGTTTTGAGGATAAATTTGTGTTAGTTACCCAAAGTAGTTTTAAATGAAATTTGATACAGTGAAAGATCCCCATCTTACCTTAGTTTCCGCTTGAGAAATACCTTAGTTGGAGTTATGGTTAAAAAGTTATAATCGTTACAAGTATGAATGACAGAATGTTGGGAAAGAGAATATTATTTATTCGATCTTCTGAAAAATATGAAAAGTGAATACGTGTTCACATAAATATATAAATATAAACATAATGGATCAGGTTGCACGCCGCAACAAAACGTAAAGTAAATACGTGTCCACAAATACGTAAATATAATGGATCGGGTTGCACGCCGCAACAAAACGTAAAGTGAATACGCGTTCACAAATACGTAAACATAATGGATCGGGTTGCACGCCGCAACAAAACGTAAAGTGAATACGTGTTCACAAATACGTAAATATAATGGATCGGGTTGCACGCCGCAACAAATATGAAAGATGAATACATGTTCACCTATATATAAATATGAAGAGTGAATACGCGTTCACAAATATATAAATGTAATAAACATGTAGAAATGCGGGGGAATGTCTTAACGTATAATACGAGATAAAATGAAGTGTTAGTTAAACCAAGAATTTCCTATGAGGAGTTGTTGCATATTTAAAAATGTTGTAACCTGATATGTTTTTGCAATATGCTTATTACGTTATAATGTGATTGCACTTGGAATATTATGGTGTTACTTTGAATTGCATCATGAGTTCTCACTCGGCCCGGATGGTAGGTGACTCTTTATTTAACATGTTTGAAAGCGTGATAGAGGAAAGGCTCCACGCCAAGGCTAGCGATCGTCCATGACCTCTTGTCATACCAAGTCCATTGCTTCGGGCTTGGTATTCGTCAGGTTCAGGATGTCAGTTCCAGTGTCTCGGGAAATGCCCGTGTGGAATGGTCTCCCTTCCAACTTAGAATAATCTTTGTCAGTATGTCTATGTAGAAATAATATTTGCACGAGCATGGGCTCGCGTTATGTTTTTTTTATAAAGTCATAAACAGATTTCTTTATTGTTATTTTTATTAATCGCTCCGTATTTGAATATAAGTTCAAATTTCTAAATAAAGAGAATTAAATGGTGCTCCTGGTGGGAAATAATTGTCCAGGTGCCATCACACCCTAAGTAAAGACTTAGGAAAAGTCGGGGCGTGACAGGTGATGCGCGTTAAGATGCACACACTTTTAAACGCAAGTGCACGTTATCGTATCAAGTAGTATAGTCTTAGATAAGACCGAATATCGTCCTCTAGGATTAGGGTTCAAGTACCAACTATCTATTTTCTAGTATCTATTTGGTGCATTAATGATTGATTGTTTGGTTTATAACTAAGAATTATTAAAGATAAGTAAATATAAAGAATTACTTCAGATGTGATGAGAATAGGGCTTCTATGTATCCTCACTATCCGCTTATGCTACTTACTAATGCATTACTTATGGTGTTCTTCTTTTGGAGAAAGCAGGTTTACGAAATCGTTTTATACTCCCGTTAGGGTTATATAAACACTCAACCCCAGTATTGTTCCTTACCTACCTTTCGGTGATAAGGGTAACTCTATAGGAGGATTAAGAACAAAAACCTAGTTGGCCAAATCGCGCCTGCGCAAAATTAGGGTTGTTAAGCCTCTCATCAACGCTACAAAACTAATTGAGGTATTTTCATCCCCAATTCAAGCTGTCTACCCGACTTACGATATTCACAATCCCCCCTTTTCAGAATCTGATTAGAAATCATATTGTGATAACTAGTTGTCAATTAGTTACCAAGAATTCAACTCAATTATTGGATAGATCTCTCAATAAGAAAAATAACCATAAGCATGCATTAATTTATAACATAAGTTTCAAGAAATTCAACATAGAAAGCCCTATAAGAGAATTAGTTCCTAGCCATGAATATGACAAGAACTAATTCAAAGTTCATCATGCAAAAACCGAATTAAAGAAAAGAAAAAGGAAAAGAAAGTACTAAGTTAATGGTATCCAATCTCCAAGCCAAAATCTTGAGTTGTGCAAGAAGGGGAACCCTCAAAAACTGCCTAGGGTTCTCCTTATATAGGTTTAAAAACGCCTCCTTCTTTTCCCTGCAGGCCTGGCCCAAACATCCGTCAAAAGACCTAATTTTTCCGCGTCGGCGCCGCGGCCCTGCAGATAGGCGCCGCGGCGCCGGAAGTTCTGCGATCCGTCGGGTGTTTTGGCGCGCCCGATATCTGGCATGCGAGGTGTCGCGGCGCTGTATCTTCTGTAGCTCCTCGGATGTTTAGGCGTCGCGGCCCTGCATCTGCTGTCTTAGGGCGCCGCGGCGCTGAATCTTCTGCCTCTCTGAATAGTGGCGCGCGGCCACGCTTTTGGCTGCGAGGCCGCGTGGTCTGCAGATTTTAGCCTCGTTCGCCTCTTTCTCTGTTTCGGCTCTGCATCTCTCTTTTGCCCTCTTTTTGCTCCTTTTCCGCCATTTGGCCATTTTCACCACTTTGACTCAAAAGAAAGAAAAACTATCCTAATACGACACTGATATGTGCAAAATGGGACAAAAGACTAACTAAAGTGACTCAAAGGTGTATATAAAATACAGATCAAATACCCAACTTAAACTTTGCTGCCTCGAGCAAAGATAGAAAGAAATAAAATAAAAGACTCAAAGAAAAAATAAAAGACTCACTGTCATTAATCACTTTTTCTTTGCATAAATGTTAACTAGAAAAACATGAAGGTTAGCGAGAATAATATCTTGAGGAACATATAGCATGAAATTTTCAGACACTAAACACATGAAGCTAAATATTTACAAACTCATATTCATCATGCTTAATGGAAGTCAATATACTAAATTATGCATATAAATTCAAGAATTCATATGGCATGCTTACTTGCTATTCTCCACTAATTCTGGATATGCATAAAAGAGATCTTCAGGACTTTGAGGGTTGTAATGTAGGCTTAGGTAGGGGTTGGTAAAGATAGGCATTTATGCTCATTTTTCTGTACCATAAGCTCTTTGGCTTTTCAATTTTTCCCTTTTTCTTTTGATTCTTTCCTTCACTTCAATTATATCCTTCCCCTCTTTTGTTTTGGGAGAGTGAAGTGTATTATACAAATAGGCACCCCCAAACTTAGGCTTTTGCCTCTTTCTTATTACTTTTCCATTGGGGTGCATCAAACTTGTTCACTCTTTTTGTTTCTTCTTTTTAACACAATGTACTCCACTATTTCATATTTTCACTTATGGCACAATTTTGTGGGAATATAGGGTGTCAAAGAAGAAGTTTCAAATTTAGGCTTAATGGGGCTGACTAGGAATATTTTTAAAGTACGGGATATAAAAGAATGGTAAGAATTGGTTATCAAAGAAATGCCTGAGTCATCTCCCTAACATGCATATCCTAACTATTTCGCCTCAAATAGCAAGCACTCATAACACATAAGCATTTATCATTTAGCATGCATAACTTAAGCAAGAAACTCCAAATAGACAGATTCTGTGAGCTTTTGGCATATCTAACCTAAGTGTTTAGATAGTTGCTTCAATTCCTTTACATTATTCCACCTTACTTCACTAGGTGTTTTTAGCAACTACAACATACATGATCTTTGACAGGCAATTATGACTCAAGAAAGAAATTTTTTTTGGTGATTCAAAATAAACATAAAACAAATAAAAAGATTTAAATAAAACATAACATGACACACAAATAAAAACTAAAACACAAAAACACACCCCAAACTTAAATCACACATTGTCCCTAATGTGTGTAGACTCAAAGACAGTAAAGAAAATAACACTTACAAACTTTGGTTAAAATGGTGGTGGTGGCGGTGGATAATGCATCGACCATTGGTTGAACAAGGCACTCAGCTCGTCGATTTGTTGCCTTGTTTCTTGCTGTCCTTGTACTACTGTTTGCAAGGTCTGCATCATCTCCCTCTGGTGTTGGTACAATTGCCCCATTGTGGGCTCTGAAGGTTCTGCTCTTGTGGTTGGCCGGTGGCTGGGTCCTGCCTCATATTGAGCCCCTATTTTAGGCTCATCTTTATCCATGGCGGCCTCTGCTGCTGCTGCTGCTGGTGGTGGTGCTCTCCGTCACATTCTTTGAAGTGGGGTGCAGGAAAGAGTTCACTATCCCATAGGACACCGGTTGGTTTCTTTCATGAGTATCCGTGGGTAGTTGTGGGACCGCTCATGTGGCCTAGGCGGTAATAAGTGAACCATGTCCCAATCCACCTGTCGTTACCAACCTGCTGATTTCTTCCATGCTCTGCACTATCTCTTTCCCCACATCAATCGTCAGCCCCCTCATAATTCCATAAATCAACTTAATCCTATCTTCTGGCACTCTGGTGAAGTGCGTGGATGGAATCATGCGAACCGACGAAGTATAGTCAAGCCTTGCTGCGCTTGTTGAATTGGCATCCGCTCGGTGCTCACAGATCCATTTCTTCCAATCTCAGCGGCTCGGGGTAGGCGACGGTGTTTCTGTGGTATCCCGGATTGATGTTGTCGGTGCTCTAGACCGTGTTCTAAAATGGCTCCAATCACCAATTCCTCCTTCAACACCCACTGTTTTTAGAGTCGCATTTATTGCTTCCGTCACAGCATATAATTTCCTTACAAAGCACCCGCTTCTGTCCTCTCCGAAAGTTTGCATAAAATTCCCGCACCATTGTTGTATTCATCGTGTTATCTTCTCCGGATTGACAAATCTCTTCCACCCCTTAGCTCTATCATAGCTTGGATGGGCTCATAAATCTTCTTCCCATATGATCCCCTTTGGTAATCCATTTCCCTTTCGAATTACAGTGCAGTATCAAGCCTTTTGTATCTTTGGAAGGCACAGTAACTCACAAATCTATTTTCATCGTATTGTGGGGTTGGGGTGGATGTGGATCCTCTTCTCTTTCTGGTGGCCATTTTTAAACAAAATCTGCAGCTTCTAAGTTTTATGGCACAGTGTCTCCTACACACTCAACAACTAGCAGCGACAACACCCCCAAACTTCAACAATGCCCACAACCTCTTTTTCTACTCTTTTCTCCAACTTCACAACCAACTTTTCAGTACTCAAACTACTTCAACTACAATACTCTTCCCAACTACTACCTCCTATGACTTCAGTGAAAGGATTCAAGAACAAAGATAGGGATTACCTTTTGATGAGAAGATTCAAGCTTGTTCTTGTTTCAATTGGTGGGTTGAGGCTATGGAATGGAGCTTTGTTGTTTGAGATAGTTGGGGGTTTTTGGGAATTTAAGAGTTTAGGTTGTGGTTGGGTTGGATTTGTGGAGGATTTGTGGGAGAGATTCTGAAATTTCGTGGGTTTTTGGAGAGGGAAGGTTAGGTTTTGGAAGTTGGAATTGGGGAAATCTGATTTTTGGGCGTTTTAAATTTCTGGATTCCCGCTTCGGCGCCGCTTTTAGCGCGCGCTAAACATCTGCGCTCGCCGGGACTTTCAGCCGCGGCCTGCTCACAGGCGCCATGGCTAAATTCTGCGCTGTTCGGCTCTTTTGGCGCGCGGCCTACAGGCGCGCGGCGCTTACCCGCTTTTCTGGAAATCCTGACTTTCTTTCAGTTTTTCGCCTTCAGTTCATTCCCCTGTACCTATCACTCACAGCACAAACACAAGAACCCAAGACCGTGAGATTGTTCTAGACAAAATAAAATAAACTAAAAACAGAAATTAAAATGACATAATTGAAAAACGTTGGGTTGCCTCCCAAGGCATTTTAAATTCTCGATTCGCTTCAGCGCCATGCTTTTAGCGCGGCTAAACATCTGCGCTCGCCGGGACTTTCGGCGCGGCCTGCTCGCAGGCGCGCGGCTAAATTCTGCGCTGTTCGACTCTTTTAGCCAGCGACCTGCTTCAGGCGCGTGGTGCTTACATTCTGGAAATCCTGACTTTCTTTCAGTTTTTCGCCTTCAGTTCATTCCCCTGTACCTATCACTCACAGCACAAACACAAGAACCCAAGACCGTGAGATTGTTCTAGACAAAATAAAATAAACTAAAAACAGAAATTAAAATGACATAATTGAAAAACGTTGGGTTGCCTCCCAACAAGCGCTGTCTTTAACGTCTTTTAGCCGGACGCAAGTTCCTTAGTCTTAATAACCTTGGGGTGGATTAAGCCCCCAACCTATCCATTTCCTCCACATTTGGCGTTTCCTTTTTCTCCTTTTCTTTTTAGCATTATTGGTAATAGGGAGTTCAGGAACACTTACCTCCTTTAGTGGCATTTCGGCAAACCATGCCTGCTTTCTTGGGCTCATCACTCTTTGGTTGACTTGTAATGGCTCGCATGGGGGTTTGATGGTGCTGATTGCAAAGCACCTATTCATTGGTGGTGGTTCGATGACATGTTTAAACACTTTAAACACCATTTCTTCATTCTCCACCCTTAATGTCAACTCCCCTCTTTCAACATCAATCAAAGCTCTTCCCGTTGCTGAACGGCCTCCTAATATGATAGGGATTTCGCATCTTCTTCCATATCAAGAATGAGGAAATCTGCAGAAAGAAAAATTTCCTACCTTCACAATCACGTCCTCAATCTTGCCTCGTGGATGAACTCGTCACTGTCCGGCTAGTTGCGGACTCACGATGGTTGGTTTAGCCTCTCCCAACTCGATCTTTTGAAAAGCGATGGCATCAGATTTATACTTGCCCCTAAATCGCGCATGAGCTCTGTTGCCGCGTCACCGCACCGTGCATGGTAGTGTAAAGTGTAACGACGTTCGGGCCCGTTCTGCGGTGCCTTACCGGGCACCCTAGTGATACAACATCGAG
Organism: Przewalskia tangutica; assembly: GCA_029844215.1. Lineage (NCBI taxonomy): Eukaryota > Viridiplantae > Streptophyta > Magnoliopsida > Solanales > Solanaceae > Przewalskia > Przewalskia tangutica. The sequence continues at coordinate 20,440,974 of CM056719.1, forward strand.
AGAAAACGGCGGAAAATAAAACATGAGTCATGTAACAAGAGATATAATAATAAGCAGGCCAACCAAAACGGTTGCCTTCAAGATATATCATAAAACACGAACAGTTTAATCCTTTACAACCCGCCACACTTGCGATTACTGCACCTAAGATTTACAACGACTATGACGGGACGGGGCCCGCCATACCCACGAATGTACAAGAACCTACAACTCGTGGAACACATACAAAAGATAAGCCTCGAAAAGCGGAGCTTCCCAATACGCTGTTCGTGATCCTAAGGCGGGGATCCACGGCCGATGTACCTCTACTGCGGCATGAACGCGGCCCGAAGGTCGATCTGGCACAATTGCAGTATGTGGCGTAAAAGATCTAATGAAATCATACTAGTCTATATAAAGTAGGAGACATGTATGATAACCAAACTACGATTCACAACATAAAAGCGATCATGTCGATCGGGGACTCACGCCTCAGTCATCACTCAAATATAACTATGGGTCTCACGCCCACAACATCAATCATGTTCGCATCATGGCCGCATGCCCGAGTGCAGCCGGTGTAGACATGTCCATGATGCAACAATAATACAATGCCCACGGCCATATGCCGGAATTCTACCTCGGTGTGAACGCGTCCATGTGACATCAACAATAATATCTTGGGTGATCAACCCGCGCGTGGCCACGTGCCGGAATTCTACCTCGGTGTAGACATGTCCATGTAACCACAATAACAATATATCGTAATCAACCCGACCGCGTGGCGCGTGCCCGGAATCGCGTCGGTGTAGACATGTCCATGTGACATCAACAACAAGACAGAATCAAAATGGAAACATACCGTGGAATTCTCCATCCGCCAAGACGCGTCAAGTAAGTTCTCAACAAGTCGACCGCCTCTATCGAGAGCGGTAACGTAAATACCACATTTGCACAACAAGGCTATCATCACAAGCATAGGCAAGTTCCACAACAACAAGCATAGGCAAGTTTCACACCAACAAGCATAGGCAAGTTTCACACAACTCAAAGTACTTTCATTTTATGCCAAAGTCGGGTTTTAATCCCAAAGTACTACATACATTAGTTCTTTTAAAAGAGATCCATTACTTTTATAAAAGTCACCCGATACGTAGTATTAGAATGACCAACCCACCTTCCTTTCAAAATCAAGTAACAACATTCTTTTCCTAAGTCCCGGTTTGCCTAGTTTGATTACTCAAGCTTCTCATTTTCAAATGGTTTCATAGTTCCCAAACTTAATCACTTGATTCCTTTTAGAACAATTGAGTAACATATGTCATATATGTGAGTAGTTTATTCTTGTTTATAACGATCTTATTACAATGACCATGATCTAGAAAATGTAATATCATTTTGTCTTATCTTAGCTTCATGCGGATGGAGGTTTCTCGGTTTTAATACAACACATCATTATTCAATACATTTTCCTTTATTAACGCCGCGATGGTATGTCGATACACATTCGATTCCCAAATCGGAAACATAATCCCTTTAAAAACCAACTACACATTACTCACGAATGAGGTATCAAACAAACATCCACAAAAAAACAAATAAGATAAGTCTCTTATCTAATAAGATCAAGTCTCTTAACTTCTAACATCAAGAAACCATTTTCACTTACATAAGGTCGTTATAACTAACTTCCCATAAAGCTATTATAACACCCTATGTTTTAAACCAACCAAATCACTTAGCACGTATGCGTCACCGCACTACATAGTTAACAACAATCATGCTAGAAAATATAGGAAGAGGTTCACATACCTCGCGACGATTTATCGACAATAAGCAAAATGCTCCAAGTTCTTCAACCTTGCTAGCCCTTTCCACTCCTCGAGTAGAATACGCTACTCTCGATCTTTCACCTATAAAGGTCACAAACGCCTATTAACCCCAAAACACAAGTTTCTATCTTTCTATAGAAAATTCGACCTCCCACAACAGCGTAAATCTCCTCTCTATCGAGGCGGCTACTAAGCCAACCGGGGGTTTACACGCCTAACCTGACGTGTACAATTCTACACAAGTCTACTGTCTGATCCTATGTAAATCTGATTCGATTCGATTCTTTATTCTTCAGCTTAAGTCAAAAGACATTGCGAATACTAAGTATAGTTCCATATATAGTATACTTCAACTATATATTCTACAAACATGTAATTTCCAATTACAATAGAGGACAAGATAATTACCTCGACAAGCCCAAAATTATCCAAGTTATAATGTCGATCCTGAGCAAGGTTTAGCTCAATTCAGTGCGCTCCAAACCACTCCAAACAACCCTTAGAAGTTCTAACTAACTTCTACTCAAATACTTCAACCAACTATGAAGATTTCCTTAGGGTTTCGGTTTGAGACTAAAGGACAAAAGGTAGTATTTCTGACTCTACGTAAGAGGTATCTTTGGAATACTACAAGGTACAAGGCTAAGGTATTTTGGGCATTATAACAATACTAGGGAGTATTTCTATACCACAACAAGGGTATTATACGAAACAACTAGGCAGTGAGGGGTACCCAATTTAGCACCACAGGGAAGGAACCCTCGCCAAAGGCCACACGAAAAGGAGGGGAGGCTCTGCTAAGAGCTCACAAAGGGGAGGAGAGGGTTTCAAGACTTGGAAGTTTTGGAATGGATGAAGTCTTCACACTTGGGGGTATTTATAGCAAAACCAAAGGCCACGAGGCCAAGATCCTTCCAAGTGTATAGCAAGTGTAAGGGCAAGATTAAGCCAAGTGCACCCTAACCCTACTCCACCAAACATGCCACAAAACAATGCACCAAACAAGGCCAAAACAAGGCACAAAACAAGGAGCCAATTGGCGGCGTGAACGATCGTCGAGGTTGCCGCTTGCTTCCCGATGTGAGGTGACACATGTCACCCTCCCGTTGGTCCAACATGTTTCGTCTCGGAAAAATCCGCAAAATACAAAACGACATAGCCGAATTTTCCTTCGCAAGTTACGTAAACGTTTCGTCGAAACGACTCTGCAGGGTGTTGTGCACAAATGTAACCGGCGAAGCCACTGGGCGGGGTGACACGTGTCACCCTCCTAATGGCCCTCATAAAACGTCTTTCAAAAATATCCACAATACCGAAATCTCAAAAACAAAGCGGGCCCACAAAACCGTAAATTTCTCCCGTGGGCCCCACGTGACCATTTCCGAAAATAAAATCTCAAAATTCTAATATAATCTATGAAGTCCAAATACCAAATCTGGGAATCCAATTCCCATTAACGAACCTTTTTCTTCACAAACAACCGGAAACTTTTCCGTCGAAAACTCACATCTTTCTTTCTTTTCAAAATTTTCTGCCGTACTCTCGTACGTACGTCCTCACATACATACCCTGCAACTACGGGGTATAACATTCTCCCCTCCTTAGAAACATTCGTCCCGAATGTTCCTTCTCAAGACGGATATCGATGAAGTTCCTCTAACAAGTTGTCAACGCCACAGTTTGGCCACGAAATAACACACGTCCTCTTCTTTCCTTACTCGTCGTGCCCTTCTCGAACACTTGAACTCTCCCAGTGCGTACCATACTTCAGTCATTACTTCCGTTCCCGAAAATCTCTGGAGTCACTACCTCCAAACTTGGTCATCTTACCACCTCAAACTTCCTAAGGCCATTCGGCGCTTCGAACCGCTTCGGTCGAACGCGCGTCCACGAATTCATACGATGGTCACACAAACTTGGGCCTAGCATCCTCGTGACCCTACCACCTGGCGGGACCACCAGAACTGACCCACCCCAAACCGGGTTCTGGTTGACCATAAATGGTCCTCAACCCGACCCCCAACGCGCTAAACTCTTGTTCCCGATCCTAACAATCTTACTAATTCACATCATGAAAGCTACCACTTCCATCTCACACTACCCACGGACTTATCACACAAATAAATCCCACGTATACTACTACTCGATAAAGGGTCAAACATAAAACGAATCTTTAATCTCAAGACGACCTTACCACAGGTCTCGATCGTGACATAGTCTAAGGTTCACACTTACCATGCCCCATCGTATCCTCCCAACTAAGCATGTTTTTTTAACTCACAATTAACACAACGCTATTCGCACATAGCACATAATAATGAGACCATCATAACAAGCATACCAAAACTCTAGAGGTTAAGGATATACCGAAGCTACCGCTCACTCTAATCATAGGCACTGCCCGCAGGCGCATCGCTATGAAAGCGATGAACCGACCATCGATCCAGGTGGTGAGTCGTAACATCCGTGCTACCCTTGGTGGACAGTTCCTCGCAAAATGGCCTGCTGGCCAAAAATAACAAGCTCCCTGGCACCACGACACTCCCGAAATGCGGTCTACCACATCGACCACACCGAGGTAGGGGTGACCGCGTCGCCAACACCACTTCCTCGAAACACGAACCCGAGCCACGACCGCTCACGAAGACGGAGGACCACTGCATGCGGCGGGGTACAAAACTAGTCTTCTTGAGGCGGTCCGCCTCGAAAGTCGCCAAAGACCACGATGTCACGGCCTCTTCTGCGATCCAGTCATTCGTCGACCTCTCCGTACCTCACATCCTGGTGCATGAGCTCAGATGCGGGCAATGTCCATGCCGGTGAAGAGCTACACCGAACAAGCCTCTGTTAAGTAATCATCTAATCCGGTGGCGTGGCGGTGCACTCTATCCTCCATACTAGCTACCAATTTGGGGCGTCTGGCCGATGAGTCAAACTCACATTGTACTCCCGAACCGTACGCCCGCTCTGTCTAAGCATCAAAAATCTGTCGGCCCGTGCCCTCCCCATCTGCGGAGGCAAGAAGTGCGTGAGGAAAGCCCCCGAAAACTCATCCCATACTGCTGGAGGTGCATGCTCTCCCGAAAGCTCCATGAATCAAACCAATCGATTGCGGTATCACGCGGCCGATGCGAACAAAGGTCACGCACTCGGTCTCTGAAGCCTTGATCACCGCGTGATACTGTTGAATCTGCGGATGAACTCCTGCGGATCATCCTCGGGCCTCGACCCATAAAACTCGCGGGCTACTGACTCGAGAAAGTCCGTAGCCTCAAACTATCTGCTCGGGGTGAACCATCGTGCTCTGGGCTGGGCTGCTGCGTCGGCCTATCCTCATATCTGCCACGACCACGGCGGCCAAGAATCGGGCCATCTCGCGTAACCCATCTCCTGCGCGGTGTGGGGCTGGAGGCTCGGTCTTGTAGTCATCGCCCACGGTGCGGCTCTAAACTCTTTGGTGGCGGCGTCCACAAAACCCGCCGTCAAGCCTGACCTCGTCTTGTCAGGCTGCGCCTCGTACTCCTCAGATCTCACTAGCGGCACCTCGGCTGCCTTGCCTCTGGGCTCTGGTTGCCTTGGCGGAGGCATAATCGGTAAAAGCGAGATACGTCGGAGGGTCCAACTTACAACACGGCTAAGGCACGACCTCGGAATGAGAAGAATGGAAACTAATCCTAAATGTCCTGCGGCCTCACGATTATAGATGTGGTGCACAACACATCGATAATCAAGACTCTACTAGACACGGTGCAGACACTTTCAGGATTAAGCGCTCGATACCACTTTTGTAACGACCGTTCGGGCCGTTCTATCGTGCCTTACCCGCACCCTAGTGATACAACATCGAGAAAACCAGCGGAAAATAAAACATGAGTCATGTAACGAGATATAATAATAAATGAGCCAACCAAAGCGGTTGCCTTGATATACATAAAACACGAACAGTTTAATCCTTTACAACCACACGCCGGTACTACGGACCTGCACTTAAGATTTACAACGACTATGACGGACAGGCCCGCCATACCCCAGATGTACAAGAACCTACAACTCGTGGAACACATACTAAAAGATAAGCCTCAAGAAAGCGGAGCTTCCCAATCTGTTGGCCGTGATCCTAGGCGGGGATCCACGACCGATGTACCTCTACTGCGGCGTGAACGCGGCCAAGAGGTCAAGACAACAGTACCAAGTATGTGAATCGTAAAAGATCAGAATGAAATCATACTAGTCTATATAAAGTAGAGACATGTATGATAACCAAACTCTGATTCACAACATAAAGCGATCATGTCGATCGGGGACTCACGCCTCAAGTCATCACTCAAATATAACTATGGGTCTCACGCCCAACATCAATCATGTTCGTCATGGCGCGTGCCGGAATTCTGCATCGGTGTAGACATGTCCATGATGCAACAATAATACCAATGCCCATGGCCATATGCCGGAATTCTACCTCGGTGTGAACACGTCCATGTGACATCAACAATAATATCTTGGGTGATCAACCACCGCGCGTAACGCGTGCCCGAATTCTACCTCGGTGTAGACATGTCCATGTAACCACAATAACAATATATCGGGTAATCAACCCGCGTGGCCGCGTGCCCGGAATCTGCGTCGGTGTAGACATGTCCATGTGACATCAACAACAAGACAATCAAAATGGAAACATACGTGGAATTCTCCATCACCGCCGGCCGTCAAGTAAGTTCTCAACAAGTCGACCTACCTATCGAGACGCGGTAACGTAAATACCACATTTGCACAACAAAGGCTATCATCACAAGCATAGGCAAGTTCCACAACAACAAGCATAGGCAAGTTTCACACCAACAAGCATAGGCAAGTTTCACACAACTCAAAGTACTTTCATTTTATGCCAAAGTCCGGTTTTAATCCCAAAGTACTACATACATTAGTTCTTTTAAAAGAGATCCATTACTTTTATAAAGTCACCCGATACCGTAGTATTAGAATGACCAACCCACCTTCCCTTTCAAAATCAAGTAACAACATTCTTTTCCTAAGTCCCGGTTGCCTAGTTTGATTACTCAAGCTTCTCATTTTCAAATGGTTTCATAGTTCCCAAACTTAATCACTTGATTCCTTTTAGAACAATTGAGTAACATATGTCATATATGTGAGTAGTTTATTCTTGTTTATAACGATCTTATTACAAAGACCATGATCTAGAAAATGTAATATCATTTTGTCTTATCTTAGCTTATGCAGATGAGGTTTCTACCGGTTTTAATACAACACATCATTATTCAATACATTTTCCTTTATTAACGCATTTGCGGTGGTGCGATACATTCGATTCGAAATCGGAAACATTATCCCTTTAAAACCAAGTACTCATTACTCACGAATGAGGTTTCACACAAACATCCACATTAAAACAAATAAGTTAAGTCTCTTATCTTATAAGATCAAGTCTCTTAACTTCTAACATCAGTAAACCATTTTCACTTACATAAGGTCGTTATAACTAACTTCCCATAAAGCTATTATAACACCCTATGTTTTAAACCAACCAAATCACTTAGCACGTATGCGTCTACCGTACTACATAGTTCACAACAATCATGCTAGAAAATATAGGAAGAGGTTCACATACCTCGCGACGATTTATCGACAATAAGCAAAATGCTCCAAGTACTACAACCTCGCTAGCCCTTTCCACTCCTCGAGTAGAATACGCTACTCTCGGTACTTTCACCTATAAAGGTCACAAACGTCTATTAACCCCAAAACACAAGTTTCTATCTTTCTATAGAAAATTGGCAAGATTTCCTCACATGGCAGCGTAAATCTCTCCTCTATCGAGGCTACTAAGCCAACCGGGGGTTTTACGCCTAACCTGACGTGTACAATTCTACAAGTCTCGCAATCTGATCCTATGTAAATACGATTCGATTCGATTCTTTATTCTTCAGCTTAAGTCAAAAGACATTGCGAATACTAAGTATAGTTCCATATATAGTATACTTCAACTATATATTCTACAAACATGTAATTTCCAATTACAATAGAGGGACAAGATAATTACCTCGACAAGCCCAAAATTATCCAAGTTATACTGTCGATCCTGAGCAAGGTTTAGCTCCACTCCGTGCGCTCCAAACCACTCCAAACAACCCTTAGAAGTTCTAACTAACTTCTACTCAAATACTTCAACCAACTATGAAGATTTCCTTAGGGTTTGGTTTGAGACTAAAGGACAAAAGGTAGTATTTCTGACTCTACGTAAAGAGGTATCTTTGGAATACTACAAGGTACAAGGCTAAGGTATTTTGGGCATTATAACAATACTAGGGAGTATTTCTATACCACAAAGGGTATTATACGAAACAACTAGGCAGTGGTACCCAGCTAGCACCACAGGAAGGGGAACCCGGCCAAAGGCCACACGAAAGGGGAGGAGGCTCTCGCTAAGAGCTCACAAAGGGGAGAGAGGGTTTCAAGACTTGGAAGTTTTGGAATGGATGAAGTCTTCACACTTAGGGGTATTTATAGCAAAACCAAGGCGACCAGGCGAGATCCTTCCAAGTGTATAGCAAGTGTAAGGGCAAGATTAAGCCAAGTGCACCCTAACCCTACTCCACCAAACATGCCACAAAACAATGCACCAAACAAGGCCAAAACAAGGCACAAAACAAGGAGCGATTGGCGAAACGTGAACGATCGTCGAGGTTGCCGCTGCTTCCAATGTGAGGTGACATACGCCACCCTCCGTTAATCAACATGTTTCGTCTCTCGGAAAAATCCGCAAAAATACAAAACGACATAGCGAATTTTCCGCCCGCAGTTACGTAAACGTTTGTCGAAAACGACTCTAACAAGGTGTTGTGCACAAATGTAACCGGCCCGAAGCCACTAGGCGGGGTGACACGTGTCACCCTCTAATGGCCCTCATAAAACGTCTTTCAAAAATATCCACAATACCAAATCTCAAAAACAAAGCGGGCCCTTGGCAGTAAATTTCTCCGTGGGCCCACGTGACCATTTCCGAAAATAAAATCTCAAAATTCTAATATAATCTATGAAGTCCAAATACCAAATCTGGGAATCCAATTCCCATTAACGAACCTTTTTCTTCACAAATAACCGGAAACTTTTCCGTCGAAAACTCACATCTTTCTTTCTTTTCAAAATTTTCTGCCGTACTCTCGTACGTACGTCCTCACATACATACCCTGCAACTACGGGGTATAACATAAAGCTTCCAGGGTCCTTTAGCTTTGGTGGCAATTTCTTTTGTAAGATAGCACTACACTCTTCTGTTAGTGCTACTATCTCATATTCGGCCAGTTTCCTCTTTTTCCCCAAGATTTCTTTCATGAACTTGAAATAAGACAGCATCTGCTCCAAAGCCTCTATAAAAGGTATGTTGATATGCAACTTCCTGAATACCTCTAAGAATTTAGAAAATTGTTTATCGACCGCCTTCCTTTGTAATCTCTGGGGGGAAGGAATCTTTTCTGTATACTCCTTCTCCGGAGTTTTCTCTATCACTGGGCTCGGTTCAGCCACCTTCTCTTTTTCTAACTCTGCTTCCTTCTCAACTATTGGCTGAGGTGGCTGTTTCTCCAATTGTCTTCCACTTCTCAACTGTACTGCCTTACATTGCTCCCTCGGATTTACCTCTGTATTGCTCGGCAATGTCCCGTGGCTTTGATGTTTGCTGCTTTGCTATTTGTCTACTTGTGTTTCCAAGTTTACGAGCGAGGATCTAGCACATCATAAAGCTGCGTCTGGGCGTTGTATTCTTTATGCATGCCTTTAAGCTCATCGGCTTTTCTTGCTGAGGTGCATTGAATCGCTGAGGTTGTGGGGCTTGAATGAAGAGTGCTGATTACGCATCGACCCTGTATTGGTTCTGTTGCCGCCCGATACGATTCTGCTGCCACGATCTGGATTCTGCGCCCACGATATTGATTCTGCGCCCGATCTCCTTTCCATAGAAATTTGGGTGATTCCTCTACCCTGGATTATAAGTGTTTGAGTAGGGGTTGTTCTGTTGCCTCTGGTAATTGCCTACTGCTTGACACTCTGCCTGTTCCATTGGTATATTGTTGGGATCCGCTGAAGGGCATCTATCAAATGTATGTGGGCCACATATCTCATGCTTTTAGGCATGCATGCGCGTTCTGACATCGTATGTTCTGCAATCGTTTCGCTAGAAGGGCGGCACTGGGCATTCAAGGCGAGAATAGCATCTACTGTGGACCCCACGCTTCTTCTCCCACTAGTCGCCTCTCTGTACGTGACATGGTTGTTAGTGGCCATATCTTCTAATAGCTCATGAGCGTGGTAGCATTTTCCTCATGAATGCTCCACTGCTGCGGCATCATGATGGTTACGGTTTGTCTTGCTCGGCCGTTGTAGAAGATGTGGACCAAGTTCCACAACTCAATGCAATGGTGTGGACACTTCCTCTGCAGATCCTTGAACCTTTCCCAAGCTTCATATAAGGACTCTCCATCAGCTTGGTAGAAGTTGTTCAACTCACCTCTCAATTTTGCTGCCTTACAAGGCGGAAAGAACTTGGCTAGGAATTTCTGTGCCAGCTCGTGCCATGTGAATATCGAATCGGCTGACAGGGAATTCAACCATACTTTGCTCTATCCACGAGTGAGAAGGAAAGAGCCTCAACTGACGGCATCATCGATATGGCGTTATATCGAAAGTGGCACATAGCTCCAAGAAATTAGCTATGTGCGTATGTGGATCCTCCGATGGCAGTCCTCCGAATTGCACAGTATGTTGTACCATGCTCAAAATTGCTGGTTTTATCTCGAAGTTGTTGGCTCCTATTGCAGGGAGCCTAATGCATGTCTGTGCTCCATTCACTCTTGGCAGCACATAATCTCCCAAACTTCTTTCTGGCTGGATTCGGACTCTATCCTCCACATCTATTGACACTTGATGAGGATCTTCTGGGTTAGGTTGATTTTCACCTAACTCTTCTCTCTCATCTGTTATTGTTTAGATTACCGTCCATCTATTAAAGTTGCAACCCGTTGATTCTTTCTTACGCTTGCGAGTTTTCTCGATCTACGGATTGAAGGGAACAAGAGTGTACGCTCCTCTTCTCCTTCGCATAAACCGATTGCACGAAATAGATCAAAAGCAGAAAACAAATCACGACAACTGATTTTCCGAAAAATAGCGAAAAACGTAAAAATTAAAATTAAAATTAAAAATTAAAGACCAAATTAGAAATTAAAAATAGATAATTTTGATATCGAACTAATGCCTAATCCCTAACATGGCGCCAAAACTTGATGCGCGTTAAGATGCACACTTTTAAACGCAAGTGCACGTTATCGTATCAAGTAGTATAGTCTTAGATAAGACCGAATATCGTCCTCTAGGATTAGGGTTCAAGTACCAACTATCTATTTTCTAGTATCTATTTGGTGCATTAATGATTGATTGTTTGGTTTATAACTAAGAATTATTAAAGATAAGTAAATATAAAGAATTACTTCAGATGTGATGAGAATAGGGCTTCTATGTATCCTCACTATCCGCTTATGCTACTTACTAATGCATTACTTATGGTGTTCTTCTTTTGGAGAAAGCAGGTTTACGAAATCATTTTATACTCCCGTTAGGGTTATATAAACACTCAACCCCGGTATTGTTCCTTACCTACCTTTCGGTGATAAGGGTAACTCTATAGGAGGATTAAGGACAAAAACCTAGTTGACCGTCACGCACAATGCGCAAAATTAGGGTTGTTAAGCCTCTCATCAACGCTACAAAACTAATTGAGGTATTTTCATCCCCAATTCAAGCTGTCTACCCGACTACAAGATATTCACAATCCCCACTTTTCGAATCGATTAGAAATCATATTGTGATAACTAGTTGTCAATTAGTTACCAAGAATTCAACTCAATTGGATAGATCTCTCAATAAGAAAAATAACCATAAGCATGCATTAATTTATAACATAAGTTTCAAGAAATTCAACATAGAAAGCCTATAAGAGAATTAGTTCTAGCCATGAATATGACAAAAACTAATTCAAAGTTCATCATGTAAAAACCGAATTAAAGAAAAGAAAAAGGAAAAGAAAGTACTAAGTTAATGGTATCCAATCTCAAGCCAAAATCTTGAGTTGTGCAGAAGGGAACCTCAAACCGCCTAGGGTTCTCTTATATAGGTTTAAAAACGCCTCCTTCTTTTCCTGCAGTTGGCCCAAAAATCCGTCAAAGACCTAATTTTTTCCGTCGGCGCCGCGGCCTGCAGATAAGCGCGCGGCCCGGAAGTCTGCGATCCGTCGGGTGTTTTGGCGCGCGGCCGATATCTGGCTGCGAGGCGCCGCGGCGCTGTATCTTCTGTAGCTCCTCGGATGTTTAGGCGCCGCGGCCCTGCATCTGCTGTCTTAGGGCGCCGCGGCGCTGAATCTTCTGCCTCTCTGAATAGTGGGCGCCGCGGCGCTGGTCTGGATTTTAGCCTCGTTCGCCTCTTTCTCTGTTTTCGGCTCTGGCATCTCCTCTTTTGCCCTCTTTTTGCTCCTTTTCCGCCATTTGGCCATTTTAACCACTTTGACTCAAAAGAAAGAAAAACTATCCTAATACGACACTTATATGTGCAAAATGGGACAAAAGACTAACTAAAACTGACTCAAAAAATGTATATAAAATACACCGATCAACAGGATCTAGGAGTCGTTGACTACCTAAATCCAAACGGTTCAGATCTAGTGAATTCTGAAATGGCTGATTATCCCCGAATCCAGTATTCCAGATTCTCAGGACTTGGAAGATTCAGAGATGAAACCAAGGCAAAGCAAAAGGTCCTGGAAGGACAAGTCCTTCGGTCCAGATTTTGAAGCGTATTTGGTTCGAGACGAACCACGGACAATCGCTGAAGCATTGTCAACTCCAGAAGTACCGCTCTGGAAGGAAGTTTTAGAAAGTGAGATAGAGTCCATCTTGCACAACCACACCTAGGAGTTGGTTGAACTTCCTCCGGAACACAAACCTTTGGGTTGTAAGTGGATCCTTAAACAGAAGTTAAAGACAGATGGATCTATCGACAAGTACAAGACTAGGTTGGTAGTCAAGGGCTATCGCCAAAATGAGGGTCTTGATTACTTGACACCTACACCGGTGTCGGAATGACATCCATATGTATGTTCATAGCTATCGCCTTGCGGGATCTTGAAATACATCAAATGGATGTCAATACTGCCTTCCTAAATGGTGATTTGGAAGAAGAAATATATATGAACCAACCCGAGGGGTATGTGGTTCCAGGACAAGAGACAAAAGTGTGTCGGCTTGTCAAATCATTGTATGGGCTGAAACCGGCCCCTAAACAATGGCACGAGAAATTTGATAGTACCCTACTATCAAAAGGGTTCGCCATTAATAAATGTGACAAATGTGTTTACATGAAAGGAAATGCCGATTCGTTCGTCATGATATGCCTTTATGTAGACGACTTATTGATCACTGGTAGCAGTCCTAGGATTATCCTAGAGACTAAGAACATGTTAAAATAATGTTTCGACATGAAAGATATGAGTGTCGCAGATGTCATCTTACGTATCAAGATCTCTAAGACATCTAATGGACTAGTCTTGTCTCAATCTCACTACATCAAAGATGTGCTGAAGAAATTTGAGATGTTTGACAGTTCACCAGTAACGACACCATTGGATAGAAGTCAAAAGATTGACAAGCATCTTGGTGTACTTGTATGCCAGGAGCGATACGCACAAGTGATTGGGATATTGATGTATGTCACAAACTGCACTCGACCAGATATCTCTTATGTAGTCAATAAATTAGCTAGGTTTACCCGAAATCCAAGTGAGGATCACTGGAAAGCGTTGAATAGGGTACTACGGTTCCTGAAGTTCACAATAATATTAGGGTTACACTATTCGAGATATCCAGTTGTACTAGAGAAGTCTGATGATGCAAACTGGATATCTGATATCGAAGACATCAAGTCCACTAGTGGATACATTTTTACAATCGGTGGTGGAGTTGTATCTTGAAAATCCACTAGAAAAACACTTATTGCCCGATCCACGATGGAGTCAGAATTTATCGCTTTAGACAAAGCGGGAGAAGAAGCTGAGTGGCTTCATGATTTTCTAGAGGATGTCCCATGTTGGGATAAACCCGTGTCTGCGGTAATGATCCACTGCGATAGTCAGTAGGCTCTAGGAAGGGCACAAAGTTCTATGTACAACGGCAAGTCTCGTCATATTCGACGGAGACATGAGTCCGTTAGGCAGTTGATCACCTCGGGTGTTATTTCCATTGATTACGTAAAATCTAAGGAAAATATCACAGATCCCTTGACGAAGAGAATGACGGAGATCGGATGTCTGCGTATACAGGGAATGAGCTTAAAACCCAATCAATAAAGAACCAATATAGTGGACACCCAACCTTACAGACTGGAGATCCCATGAATAAGGTTCAATGGGAAAACTAAACTGTAAAGGTTCAGTTGAGTGCTTCGGTGAAAGCAAAAGCACTTCGGATAATGATCTCTTCTTAAGAAATATAATCCAAGTCCATTTCCGTGATAGACATAAAGTGCAACCTGTAGAGCTGTAAAGGATAAGTTTTCAAACCTTTAAGAGGAAACTAAATCATTTAATAGATGTAGGCTAGTTTTGGCTCAAAATCATCATTACGAAGACAATGTTTATTATTAAGAACTCTAATTATGGTTAATTAAGTACTCCACCCATTTCAAAATAGGTGTTGTGTGTTTATTTATACGCTTCTTAAGAGAGCATTAATAACATAAGCATTTTGATTTTACATAAGTAATAATCTTAAGCTAAAATAAAGTTCAAATAAAGTTCTTCTCCACGTAGAATTGAAAACTAATGGTTCAATAAGTTCTTGTGCATGTGGAATTGTTATGTTTTTTAAAGAATGGGTAGGACATAAAATCTGAATCGTTGGAAGTTGATTGGGGCTAAAAGTTTATTATTTTGATAGTTTATTTTATGTAGATATTTCTTATTAACCTATTATGTTATCACAGAACAAAGACACGTCCACTAATTCTGAATCTTTTTTTTTATTGTGAAGGAACGCGTGCATTGCTCTTTCGAGTGCGCACAGGGTAAACCCGGACTGACGCAATAGCCTGCAAACCACGTCAGCCAGTTAAACCACACTTGGCAAGCCAGGTGTGACAGGCTCCCCCAAGAGGCGAAGACAGGCCAAGCGTTACCCTGGGGTTTCGAACTTGTGACCAAACTCTCTCACACCATCCAATGAGGATACCCTCTGCCTTCAAGACCAACTGATCTAGGGCTTCGGATCACTAATTCTGAATCTTTAAAGCGAGAATACAAAGAGAAACACAACAGAAATAAGATAATTTATGTTTCATGCTAACATAGTAATTAAAGTAAAGAAACAAACAAAGAAAATCACACAGTTGGATAATAAACATAAGAGGCTTAAATATGATAGAATTTAACTATTACGCCTAGTAGTTCTACGTTCCTAATTCCTAGTAGTAATAGGATTATGTGCCGTGAGCTAGGTTCCTAGTTTACTTAGTAAAATAATTAAGGGTATAAAAACCGTTCAAAATATTTTGATCAACCAACATTTATATTCATGCTTTTATAATAATATAGATATAGATACTTATTTATTCATGAACTGGTGACCCTTTGAATTCAATATCCTTCATTATTCATAATGTCCAACAAATATACAAATCTCAGTATCATAAAATATGTTAAGCATAATACAAAAAGAAGTTAATGGACCATAAAAGTCATGATAACAATGTTCACAAGAAAGTTTCAAAAAGATGAAAAAGTCAATAATTTACAAAGAAATATCCTCAGAATTAGAAACCAACATCATGTTCTTGAACTCCTCAAATTCAAGAACACCATCAAAGTTAGTGTCATACATATGAATCATGTTCTTACAATCACTTCCTTCTTTCTCATCCCACAACCCTAATCTTGACAACACTTTTTGAAGCTCCTCACATGAAATAGAACCATCTCCATTCAAATCAAACACCTTGAAGGCTTCAACAAGATCATCTTCTAAATTATCGTCAATATTGTCCTCTTTTGATCTCTTTTCCTCATTATTTTTCTTCACCATAGCTTCGTAAAAGAATAAGAAGTCGTTGAAGTTAAGGCTCGTTTTACCTACCAAAGATTGGAGCTCGTCAAGGCTCGTGCAAGCTCCAATCTTATCAAGAAGGCCTTTGAGCTCATCTAAGCTCACTAATCCATCACCATCTTCATCAAGCTTGTCGAACATCCTTTGGATGTGTTTTTCGTTCAACGTAGACATTCTAACTCAAGAAAAAAACTTTTTATTAAATGAAGAATTGCAAACGAAAAAAGAGTAACAACAACAATGTTGAGGATAAGCCTAATCTAGAAGCAGAGATACTTTTCCACTATGAAAGATAAGAAGTGTATAATACCATGAATCCCCAACTACAACTCCTATATATAGATCCCAAGTCGTCCCAAACCTATAAGAGAAAGGTTTTTCCAATCCTACAAGGACAATACGTTTTCCTTTCCCAAAACTATTAGAAGAATATGGGTTTCCTAAACCTATAGGGATTATAGATTTCCTAAATATACAAGGGAAAAATTCAAGACATTATTAACAAACAATAAAAATAATGTCTGAATCAACATTCTATTACTGCAAGTAAATATATAAAAGTGCTTAGGTCAAGTATTTAAAAGAAAAAATTAAAGAAGAAGGAAACTTACATTGTCCTTAATTTGCTTGGAAATCTAAAATGAAGCTTAGCTAGGTTGAAAGAATGATGAGAAGACCACGAGGAAGAATTAAATTCTATATATAGTTTGTTCTTTTTATCCATACACATGGGGAAAGGAGAATTTATTCCCTAAGTGTAATTCTCCTTTCTCATCTTTTGAATAGATTCTACTATGTAACCAACAATTTTGTTATGTCTTTATATAGGAATAGAACCAAACCCTATAGCCACGGACCAAATCTTCATCTTGTTATAATGTATTGGCTACACACTAACTAGAATTATTTTTATTTTAGTTAGTGCATTACTCATGAAAAACATACTTTGTCAATTATAGAGGCCAAAAAAAGTAAAACAATATTAGTAGAGGGGAAAGACGTGCTAAGAGTGAACAAGTATGTCAACGTTTACCCTTCGGGGTAGCCAAATCGATGTAGCAGTAGAGCGCGGGACCGCAAGGTCACGAGTTCGATCCCCTGCATAAACCTTCTTGGTTGAGCCTGTTACACATGGCTTGCCAAGTGTGGTTAATCAGCTAACGTGGTTTGCAGGCTATTGCGTCAGTCCGGAGTTTACCCTGTGCGCACTCGAAAGAGTAGCGACTGCGAATTTCCTAGTTAAAAAAAAAGGTATGTCAACGTTGATCAACTCCGGAAGAACAGTTTGCGGCTATCAGAGGGAATGTATCGATTCTACAATAGGGTTGACTTAATTAGAAGTGAAACTAATAGATGAAAATAAAATTAAAGATTAGTATTTCTTGAACGGGTGATCCTATTATAGTTTTGTACCATAAGACAAGTTGAACTGTTGAAATTTTCAATTCCTAATTCCACAAGTTGAACAGGTTACTAGTCCATTTAAAAGGCGTGAAATTACACCAAATGACCTTGGAAAAGAAGGTTCATGAACTTTTAACCGACACTTGCCCCATAGGAAAATCTTTAAGATTAAAAGGCAAAACTTCGTAACTTTGAAGTTTTCACCATTGAACAAGCAAGGTCAAAGTTCAAAATCACCGACATCTAAGGTCATTCCTGTAAATCATTCGCTTAAAAATTATTTAGGTTGAAATGAGTTGGGTTAGGTTAAATAGTGAGTTATATAACCCAACGCACTCAACTCTTACTAATTTTTTTTTATTTTTTATTTTCATATAATTTTTAAGTACCTAATAAAGACATATTCTTTATTATAGATATATATAACACATATGAAACCAAAAAACATCACTATAATTTACATAATATTATGACAAGGTTTATTATGAGCCAATTTAAGCTACATGTTAGCCCATTTTAGATGAGTTAAATTAGACGTGTTAAAATAAATTGATCATTATTTCCGTCGAAACTTAATTATATTTTCGTGATCTAATTGTATCACCCATACAATGTGATCATTTATTGTCCTCATAAAGTTTTGATAACCAAAAAGACGTGTGATTTGATCCTTGTTTCTCTAGGTAAATAACTTAACATTTATCCAAGTAAACTTAAAAAGATTAAATTTCCGTTACCGGGAATCGAACCCGGGTCTCCTGGGTGAAAGCCAGATATCCTAACCGCTGGACGATAACAGATTACTTATCTTGTTAAGGCTGTGAACCTATGATTATTGTAGAACTATTAAGACCACAAAAAAAAGTTTAATTGCTCAAAACCAGGCATGCCATATTTCTTGCAAATAAAGTATCTGAAAACAAAAGAAGACTTGTTTCCTTCTCTTTTGTAGGGCACACTGCTTTGTTTGGATCACATTTTGTCTTTACTTGTTATCTAATAATCTTATTTTATCTTTTACCTTATCTTTTTATAGTAGTTCTATCTCGTAGCCCGCTTTTCTTGTAGATCATTCAGTGTGTGATGTTATATAACGACGGACAATGCAATGTAATACAATACATTGTGAAACAATACGTATGACCATCCAAATAGAGTGTTAATACTAGTTTGCTACTAGTCCTGAAATTTGAATTTGTTGCATATCAAATAAGCTGGAACAATCAAAGAAAATGGCCATATATTAAACCAGTATGTAAAGAGCTTATCTGCATCATCCTTGCTGAAACACATGGGAGATTGATACCGAAAACATTTTCATGTAAACCACATTTCCTTACTAGAACACCAAGATCTACATCCAGAAACCTTTAAGCTTTTCAAATTATATTCTTTTGGAAAATACAATGGCACTAGGATTA
The DNA here is from genome assembly GCA_029844215.1 of Przewalskia tangutica. Classification (NCBI taxonomy): domain Eukaryota; kingdom Viridiplantae; phylum Streptophyta; class Magnoliopsida; order Solanales; family Solanaceae; genus Przewalskia; species Przewalskia tangutica. The sequence continues at coordinate 20,459,766 of CM056719.1, forward strand.
ATATGCACTACAAAAAAAAGGCCTACGGTGACAGTTAAAAACCGTCACGAAAGGGGTTTTGTGACGGTTTTGCTAAGTGTCACGGTAGACACTGTCACAAATTCGTGACTGTTGTTGTGACGGTTATAAACCGTCACAAATTGTGGTGTTTGACTTTGACTATTTCCGTCATTTTTTTTAAAATTTTCCCGTGAAATTTATTAATTATATAATTTTTTTGGTGGGAAATTTTAAATAAAATTTATTTAAATTGGCGGGAAAATTAATTTTGATATTTTTTTATATTTTAATTTTAATTTATTAAATAAAAATAAATTAGAATTGTAAGTATATTATAACTAAAATGTTACCCACGTAATGAAATTGTTCTAATACATTAAATCGAAACATTACAAATTGTTTTTCAAAATATCTAATGCTATCATCAAATACAACAACAAAAAAAACATAATATTGTTTTAACTTCAAAAAGTACAAATATTATCTAAATCATCATAAAAATGACACAACTATGCAGCACGGAGAATCTTTGAAACATGTTGCGCCCACTCGATCCAAACTTCATCAATATCATGCTGCGAAAAATATTCTTTGTCATTGTATTGTAACACACAATAGAGATCAGTTAAATTTTTTAATCATAAATAAACCATTATAGACAAATACATAAACAAAAATAATGTTAAATACTTACATTGTTACGAAGCAAAGACAAATCATTCATTAGATGAAACGCAGCATATAGTAAGCACACTCATATCCATAAGGTTTTTGTGGTACCTTAAAATTATTTGTGTCAACGGATAAGCCAGGGGCATAAACTCTGGTTCTGAACTGTATGCACAGATAGCTGCAGTCCACAACTCCAGACAATGTATATACTTCCACTGGTAAACCTTCAGAAATAATTCTTGAGAAAGGGTTGAAAAGGAAAAACTGTGACTGGATCCACAGGCAGATATAACCATAAAAAATACAACATGTCACGCAAATTACTGAAGCAACATGACACTCTTTGTCACTCTATGATCAACTTGACACTTTTAAGTCTAAGCTAATTTGTCTCTTGAAAATTACAAATGAAGGCTAAAATGCATTCTCTCAACTCTTAAAAGCAGAATATTGTACCAGAATTTAGTCAACTAAAAATAGAGAGATAAAAAGATGTTGCTTTCAAACAAAAAGATCAAATTCTTCCACTACCAGACAAAAGCTCGGGAGCCACGGTTCAACTAATGATTAACAAAAAAAAAGAGAACTCCTGTACAGGATTACCTCCTAAATCAAACCAAATAAACACATTTAGCATACGAAACTCATTCGTAACACTAATCCAAAGATGACCACTAATGAAAATACACACCAACACCAGTTTTTATGTGTTTTCCATAGATAATTTGTTAACTTTCTAAAACGATTCCTGAGAAAGAGTTCACAAGGGAAGAACCATAATTAGCAACCACTAAAAGGCACAGATAGCCTTGAAAAGAGCACAAACCAGTCATGGAAAAATACTGAAGCAATCTGATAATCTTTCAGCACATTATGTGATGTGAAAATGTAAAATAAGGGTATGAAGAAATTTTGCAACTCTAGAACATTATACGATGTAATTTTTGTTGGAAATTTACTAAACGTGAAATAAAGTTAATCCTATTAATTATGACTCGAACAATTGGGGCCATGGCGTCGGAAACATGGTTTCCACACACGTGCACATAAAGTGTCAAGGATCATAATTTCATTAATGGAATAAATATTGGTACGTATACGAATTGTTTGAGACGTAAGATAATAGATGGTTATTGGCCAAATGACAATGGTTTTAAACCAAAATACATATGTGACCACAGACCTCTAAGGATAACAACTGTGGCGGGACAGGGCCCCGCCATACCCCTGAATGTACAAAATACCTATAGCATCAGGGAATATCCGTACCAACAAACAAGCTTCCGGAGGAATGGAGCTTCGACAGGAATAGTGATCCTAGAACGAGGATCCACAATCTACTACCACCTGCGGCATGAGCGGCCAGGAAGGGGTCGATACAATATGTACCAAGTATAAAGCGGAAAATCGTAATAATGATATCATAAGTCTAAAAGTAAGATGGAGTCATGGAAGACAATCAAAATACCTTTTACTGTGTCTTACTAAGATACATAATACTGCATAAAATAGGGGCCTCATGATAAAAGCAGTACCTGCCTTGTAGTATCAATAAGCACCCTACTCGCAGGACTATTTCACCGTGGAGTCTGTGGACTGCGTGAGGTATTCTCGCATAGTGACTACCGCGTGAGACTATTTCACCGTAAGCCCATAAGGACTCGCGTGAGGTATTCCTCGCGTCGTGGGTAGCAAATCCACGGCAATTGGTATAACGATCTTGGGGACTTACCCGGATATACTCTTACCGGGCGGATGGTATAACGATCTTGGGGACTTACCGCCGGATATACTCTTACTGCTAGGCAGATGGTATAACGATCTTGGGGACTTACCCCTCAGATATACTCTTACACTGGAGAATGTGGTATGACGATCTTGGGGCTTGCCCCTCATTCATACTCTTACCCTGGAGAAGGTGGTATAACGATCTTGGGGCTTGCCCCTCAGATATACTCTTACCCTAGCTCAAACTATCATCATATCATAATCATAAATAAGTTAAGAAAACTTATAACTTCTTATTAGCCTTGTTCATATACCCTCTCGTTTTAGTTTACTTAAGGCACTTAATCATATCTTTAATAAAAGAAAATCGGGAATTTTACCCAAAGTACTACATACTTCAACTCTTTTAAAAGTGACTTTTTCTCATACATAAAACCTTTGGGCAATTGATGCCTTAAAATCAATTTGTCTTTCATAAATCAAATCATTTGTCCTTACTTGTCTTACTTAGAGTAAACCTCTTCTCATTAACCTTTTATAAAGCTAATAAACCAACTTCCCATAAAGTTGTTATATTAACCCTACACTTTAGTAAAATTATACTTTTCCCTAACGAGGACTTATACATTCTTAAAAGCGAACAAGTCTTTATATACTTAAAACAAGTAAGAATACCAAATCTTGTGCGTCTCACGTACTATATAGTTACATCTATTCATGCTCAAGAGATAGGAAAGCTCCACATACCTCTTGGTCAATCCACACTAAGTCCAACTACATGAAGTAATATGTCAACCTAAAATAACCATGATACGTTTATTAACCTCTAATTTCAATGTAGAATAATCCAAGTTCAAAGTCACTAAATTCTATGGAAAATTGGGCAGTATTTCCTTTGTTTCTACATACTTTGCCACCTTTCAAGGCGAATTTAACATCCAAACGCCACTTTTAAGGCTCAACAATCCAAACATTTCAAGGGATTACACACCTAAACTTGGGTGTGTAAAATTCTGCCCATAAGGTACAACAATTCACTTAACAATTCTAAGGTAGTTTTTAGGCTACAACATGCTCATAATATCTTCTTAACCAATTCTTTCATATCCAAACCACATTTCTTACATGCAAGGACTCTAAGTGCGTTATTTACTACTACACATCCCTTCTTCTTCACATGCAACATTAATAACTAACCCAAGAGAAGAAATGTTACCTTAAAGCTTTAGCCAAACTTATTCCAACAACTTTGCTAGCCTTCTTACCAAGAACACCACACAATAACACCAAAAGCTAGCCAATCTTCCTTTGTTCTTAACTTTTCAGATTTTCTTAGGCTTGAATTCCTCTTGGAATTTTAAAGAGAAGTGGGAGCTTAAGCTTAGAGAGAGGATTTGAAAGATGACCAAGTCTTCAAGACTTGGTCAATATAAGGCATGCAAGAAATCAGATGGGGACACTTGTCACCCTCAGGTCTTTTAAAAGAAATCGATTTTCCTAAGTTTTCCGGGAATCCATTGGCGCGCCCAGCAGCGGCCCGGCGCGCTGAAACCTCTGGACACTCGGAACTTCCGCGTTGCGGCCCTGTTGTCTGGCGCGGCGCGCTGCACTCAGCGACCCTCGGTATATCCGGCGCCGCCTTGTCGCTTTGCACAAACGCATTTCTGTCGTCTGAACTTGTAACTCCCAACTTTACTCTCGGCGTCCTATCGATGAGCGGTTGGTTGAGTTGGAAACTAGACTCAACGAACGCCTAAGCCTTTGAAATACTTAGGAACTCTCAACGTACCAGGTCATAACCGCCTCAAAGTTGACTAAAACCGTCCGAACAATCCGTCAACTTATCTTTCAAAATTTTAAGTCTTACTCCTTTCGCACGCTCTCACGCGTGTGGCGAACTACGGTATAACATTCTCCCTTAGAAACATTCGTCCGAATGTTCCTTCTAAACTTACTCAAATCACACTATCGACATAGACCCTCTTAGCTATTCTTTTGCAAATAAAGCGCTCCACATAGCCACAACATTACTCAAGCATAATTGCTAAATCAAACTAATAAGCAAAGTAGGTTACGGAGGTATAGGAAATAGGTGGGGATATTTATTCATCATGTCATCCTCTGCTTCCCACGTCATCTCTTCCCTGTTCTCGTTCCGCCACAAGACTTTTACGGAAGCCACATCCTTCGTCCGAAGTCGCCTAACCTGACGATCGAGTATCGCTATGGGACTCTCCTCATACGATAACTCCTCTTTCACCTGGACATCATGAATCGGTGCACTCTGACGGATCTCGATACATTTCCGCAACATAGACACATGGAAAATTGGATGTACCGCCTCCAATCGGACAGCCAGATCTAACTCATGAGGCACCTTGCCTACGGACAATCGTCACGCCCAATGTACCTTGGGCTAAGTTTCCTTTCTTCCCAAACCTCATTACGCCGCCATGCGCGATAGGAAAACCCAATCATCTATCTCAAATTCCAAGTGTCGGCCGATGATCTGCATCGACGACTGACTACGCCGCCAACAACCGCTCTGGATAAGCTTCACTTATCCACTCTGTGAACCAAGTCGACTGACTAATCAACCTCCCACTTCAAACCAGCCATCGGTGACTGCACTTCCTCCGTGTAAGGCCTCATAAGGCGCCATCCGAATCTTTGGAATGGTAGGTATTTGTTGTAAGAAAACTCCACAAGAGGTAAATGATCCTCCCTACCACGAAATCAATAACCAAGCCCGGCATATCCTCGAGTATGCGGATAGTGCGCTCGGCCTGCCCGTCGGTCTGAGGATGAAACGCCGTACTGAGACTCACCTGTGTCCCTAATCCCTTCTGGAAAGACCTCCAGAAGTTAGTCGTGGCCCGCTCCTATCTGAAATAATCGATATAGGAACTCCGTGCGATCTCACGATCTCACGATATCTGATCTAGCATAATCCTCGTAGAAAAGTCGTCTGGCGGGAGAAAATGGGCTGATTTCGTCAACCTGTCGACAATAACCCAAATAGAATCATGCTTCCTCTGAGTGGAAGGTAACCCTGTAATAAAATCCATATTTACCACCTCCCATTTCCAAGTCGGAATATCAATAGCCTGCATCCACCGGGCCACGTGCTCAATCTTAACTCGACGGTTCGGGCGCGTACTACGAACTCCGCAACGTCCCTCTTAAGGCCATCCCACCAATACACGCATCTGAGGTCATGATACATCTTAGTCGACCCCGGATGAATAGAATAACGAGCACTGTGTGCCTCCCCCAGAATCTGCTGACGAAGTCCTGTCACCTCGGAAACATGGCGGCCTCGAATCTTAGCACCAGCGCTACCTCAAATAGACTCTTCTCTTCGGAGGCTGCGTCTGGTACCGTACCAAAATCGGATCCTCATACGCCGCCTCTTCACCTCCTCGACGATGGAAGACTCGGCAACCTCGAACCGAATTCACACTATCGAATCAACCAAGCGAACCCCGAGGCTCGCTGGCGATGTAACTCTGACCATATATCTTTCCTGCGGTGTCATCGAACGGACTACCCATCGATCTGCGATTAAGGGCATGCAACTACATTGGTCTTCCGGGTGGTATAGAATATCAACATCGTAATCCTTAAGTAGCTCCAACCGCGTCTTTGTCATGAGTTCACTCCTCTGTGAAGATATCTTTGGAGACTCTTGTGGTCTGTGTAAATGTCCACATGAACTCCATATAAATAATGTCTCCAGATCTTCAAGGCATGAATCACTGCTGCCAACTCTAAGTCATGTGTGGAATAGTTCTTCTCGTGTTTCCTAAGCTGTCGAGATGCATAAGCTATAACTTTGCCGTCTTTGCGTCGATGCACCTGGCCCGACACCGACGTCTGATAAACCACATATCCATCTAAACCCTCTGGAAGAGTAAGAACTGGGGCGGTCGTCAATTTCTCCTTTAGCAACTGGAAACTTTCCTCACAAGTATCCATCCAGAACATAGCCGCATACAGTCGACTTAGTCAAAATCTTTGAAATAAAGCAAACTTCTCCACGAACCTCAGATAATAACTGCGAGGCCCAAAAGCTGCGCACCTCGTTGGTGTAGTGGGTCTAGGCCAAGTCTTGATCGCCTCAATCTTTGTTGTATCAACCTCAATACCATCGGCGATAACATGCCTAAGAAAGCCACTGGCTAACGAACTTCGCTTCGAGAACTTGGCATACTGCCGGTCTCGAAGGACTCAATCCGTCGCCTCAAATGCTCGTATGCTCCGCTGCGTGCGCGAATACACCAAGATATCATCAATGAAAACTATAACGAACATATCAAGAATGGCACGAACACCCTATTCATCAAATCCATGAATCGATGGGCGTTGGTCAACGAAAGACATTACCACGAACTTCATAGTGCGTGCAAGGTCTGAATGCGATCTTGAATATCCTCTCTAACTCGTACCTGATGGTAACCAGATCGCAGGTCTATCTTGGAGAAACATCTCGCACCCTGCAACTGGTCAAACAAATCATCAATCCTGGGGAGGGGATATATGTTCTTGATAGTTACCTTGTTCAGCTGCCTGTAATCAATACACATACGCAGCGTCCCATCCTTCTTCTTTACAAATAACACTGGCGCTCCCCAGGGAGAAACACTTGTCCTGATAAAGCCTTTCTCCAGCAAGTCTTTCAGCTGGTCCTTCAATTCCTTCAACTCGGCAGGTGCCATCCTGTATGACGGAATAGATATCGGTCGAGTGTCTGACGCCAAATCAATGCAAAACTCAATCTCTCTCTCAGGAGGATGCGGAGCTTCGTGCGGGAATACGTCGAAACTCTCTAACGGCAGCGGCGAAGGTCTGTTACCTCAGCCTCAATATCGAATACCCGAACCATATGGTAGATATACCCTTTCAGCATCATCTTCCTAGCCTTGAGGTAAGAAATAAACTTACCCGCCGGCGTCGATATTCCTTCCACTCGATAACGGCTCCAGAAAGCGGAACCGAACTAATCTCTCCTACGGTCCACATTGGCATAGCAAGATGCTAGCCAATCCATACCCATAATCACATCAAAGTACGTCATATCCAACTCTATCAAGTCAGCTAGAGTCTGACGACTGTCTATAGTCACTGGGCAAGCCTTATATACCTCGGCTACCATCGAATCACTCTTGGCGTATCCACCTCAAAAGGTCTTATGGACTCGGGCTCTATCCTTATTCTACTGACAATATGAGGAGATATACAGGACAAGGTAGAACCTGGATCTATCAAAGCATATACATCACAGCAAGAAACCAATAATGTACTGTGGCGATATCGGTGACGCCTCGCAGTCTGTCGGTGGACATAGCATAGATGCGGTTCGAGGACCGCTAGAATCGGGACCCTACCACGACCTCTGGCGGCTGGCGGCCCATAAGTACCACGCCTCGGGCGTCGACCATCGAAGATGAAGATCCGACAAGCCCGACCGTCGGGTGAGCGCCGCTCCGCCGCTGGGACGGACAATCCTTCTTCAGATGGCCCTGCTGGCCACAAGAGTAACACGCTCCCGAACCCATACGACACTCGCCCGGATGAGACCTACCGCATCGAACACACCGAGAGGTAGGTGGTCTCGATTGGTGACGGTCTGCCTCGCGAAACCACAAGTCTGGAGCCACGACTGTTCTGAATAACGGTGATCAGACCTCCTGCCGAAAAACTGAGAAGGAGCACTCGTCTTTGGTGGAATGTGGACTGGTCTGCTGCGAGGCTTCCGCCTCGAAAGCGCCTGAGACCTGCTGTCACGGCCTCTTGGGTGGCCTAAATCTAGGCGATCTGCCTCTCTCGTCCTCAATCCCTCGGCGTGCGCTGCATCTGTCAATATCCATCCACGGTGAAGAGCCAACCCCAAGCACGATGTCATATGGCGGTCTAACCCCATCACATATCGATGAACCGTATACGCCATGTTCGCTACAATGGTGTGCGCGTACACGGCGAGTCAAACTCGGTGTACTTTCTACGATAGTCCTCGTCACGCCTCAAGGTTAAGAACCTATCTCTGCGGGCTCTCATCTCAAGAGGCAAGAAGTGATCAGAAAGCCTCGTGAACTCCTCCCAAACAGCGGAAAAGCATCTCACCTCTCGACAATACCCATGACTCAACCAGTTCAACGCAATATCGCGTAACGGTAGAAACTAGTATAGCGACGGTCTCGATGCTCTAAGCACTGCGTGGTCATTGAATCGCTAGGACAAACTCCTGCGGATCCTCGCCAAATCTCGAACCATAGAACTTCGGGTGGGTGATAACCGAGGAAATCCGAATCCATAAAGCTTCGGCTCTGGGTTGGCGCTGCTCTGTCGGCTGCCGCCTTACTATGTTGGTCGATAACGAATTTGTTCCCAGTAATCTCTATACTCGGACCACGATAGGGCGGAGGCTCGGTACCACGGTCGATGGCGCTCACGCCTCGAAATCTGCCGAAATTGGCGGCGACGTGGAACTCGCCACCTAAACATCATCTCGTAAGGACGGGCATGTGCCTCGTGACCTCGCGTCCACTAGCGGCTCGCCGGTGCCTTGCCGCCGGGCGGTTGCCTTGCGTGGAGTCATAACTGAAACATAAAGAAAAATATCAGAGGTTGTTCAACCTATAACTCGGCTATTGCACGATCTTAGAGTGAAAGAATGGAAACCAATCCTAAATATCCTGCAGCCTCCTGATTATAGATGTGGTGCACGACACACCGATAATCAAGACTCTACTAGACACGATCTGTGGATACTTTTTGAGGACTAACTGCTCTGATACCACTTTTGTCACGACCGACCGGTCGTGGTACCTGCCAGGTACCCTCGTGTATACATCATAGAATAGCGGAACATACATAACACATAACTTATAAAGGTAAACATCACCGCCGGCGGTAGATAAATTTCCATAAAACATACTTAATCAAAAGTATAGAAGTACAACTTGTTCTTATAGCCCAAAATACATATGTGACCACAGACCTCTAAGGATAACAACTGTGGCGGGACAGGGCCCCGCCATACCCCTGAATGTACAAAATACCTATAGCATCAGGGAATATCCGTACCACAAACAAGCTTGGAGGAATGGAGCTTCGACAGGAATAGTGATCCTAAGAACGAGGATCCCAATGCCTTACCACCTGCGGCATGAACGCGGCCCAGAAGGGTCGATTACCTGATATGTACCAAGTATGTAAAAGTGGAAAATCGTAATAATGATATCATAAGTCTAAAAGTAAGTGAGTCATGGAAGACAATCAAAATACCTTTTCGTGTCTTACTAACAATGAGAGTGACAAGTATATATATAATCTGCATAAAATAGGGCCTCATGATAAAAGCAGGTACCTCGCATGTAGTATCAATAAGCACCCTACTCCGGGACTATTTCACCCGCATAGGTCCTGTGGACCTGCATGAGGTATTCCTTGCATAGGCTGTACCCGCCCGCATGAGACTATTTCACCCGCATAGGCCCATAAGGACTCGCATGAGGTATTCCTCGCATCGTGGGTAGCAAATCCACGGAACAGGTGTTATAACGATCTTGGGGACTTATCCCTCAGATATACTCTTACCCTGAAGCAGATGGTATAACGATCTTGGGGACTTACCCCTCAGATATACTCTTACACTGAAGCAGTATAACGATCTTGGGGACTTACCCCTCAGATATACTCTTACACTGGAGAAGGTGGTATGACGATCTTGGGGCTTGCCCCTCATTCATACTCTTACCCTGGAGAAGGTGGTATAACGATCTTGGGGCTTGCCCCTCAGATATACTCTTACCCTAGCTCAAACTATCATCATATCATAATCATAAATAAGTTAAGAAAACTTATAACTTCTTATTAGCCTTGTTCATATACTCTCTCGTTTTAGTTTACTTAAGGCACTTAATCATATCTTTAATAAAAGAAAACCGGGAATTTAACCCAAAGTACTGCATACTTCAACTCTTTTAAAAGTGACTCTTTCTCATACATAAAACCTTTGGGCAATTGATGCCTTAAAATCAATTTGCCTTTCATAAATCAAATCATTTGTCCTTACTTGTCTTACTTAGAGTAAACCTCTTCTCATTAACCTTTTATAAAGCTAATAAACCAACTTCCCATAAAGTTGTTATATTAACCCTACACTTTAGTAAAATTACACTTTTCCCCTAACCAAGGGACTTATACATTCTTAAAACGAAACAAGTCTTTATATACTTAAAACAAGTAAGAATACAGAATCTTGTACGTCTACCGTACTACATAGTTACATCTATTCATGCTCAAGAGATAGAAAAGCTCCACATACCTCTTCGGTCAATCCACTTGCTAAGTCCAACTACCGCAAGTAATATGTCAACCTAAAATAACCATGATACGTTTATTAACCTCTAATTTCAATGTAGAATAATCCAAGTTCAAAGTCGCTAAATTCTATGGAAAATTGGGCAGCATTTCCTTTGTTTCTACATACTTTGCCACCTTTCTCAAGACCGAATTTAACATCCAAACGCCACTTTTAAGGCTCAACAATCCAAACATTTCAAAGGGGATTACACACCTAAATTTGGGTGTGTAAAATTCTGCCCCATAAGGTACAACAATTCACATAACAATTCTAAGGTAGTTTTTAGGCTACAACATGCTCATAATATCTTCTTAACCAATTCTTCTATATCCAAACCACATTTCTTACATGCAAGGACTCTAAGTGCGTTATTTACTACTACACATCCCTTCTTCTTCACATGCAACATTAATAACTAACCACAAGAGAAGAAATGTTACCTTAAAGCTTTAGCCAAACTTATTCCAACAACTTTGCTAGCCTCCTTACCAAGAACACCACCACAATAACACCAACAAGCTAGCCACAAGCTTCCTTCTTGTTCTTAACTTTTCAGATTTTTCTTAGGCTTGAATTCCTCTTGGAATTTTAGAGAGAAGTGGGAGCTTAAGCTTAGAGAGAGAGAGGGATTTGAAAGATGACCAAGTCTTCAAGACTTGGTCAATATAAACATGCAAGAAATCAGATGGGGGGACACTTGTCACCCTCCCAAGGTCTTTAAAAGAAATCTGATTTTTCTAAGTTTTCGCAGAATCCGCATGGCCGCGGCCAGCCGGCGCGCGGCGTGAAACCTCTTCGGACTCTCGGAACTTCCGGCCGGCCTGCTGTCTGGCGCGCGCTGCAGCGACCCCTCGAAATCCGGCACCGCTGACCTGCATCCGGCGCCGCGCGCGCTTTGCACGAAACGCATTTACGTCGTCTGCGCCGAACTTGTAACTCCCATAACTTTCTACTCCGACGTCTTATCGACGAACGGTTGGTTGCGTTGGAAATTAGACTCAACGAACTATGCCCTAGGCCTTTGAAACACTTAGGAACTCTCAACGTACCAGGTCATAACCCGCCTCAAAGTTGACTAAAACCCGTCCGAACAATCCGTCAACTTATCTTTCGAAAAATTTAAGTCTTACTCCCTTTCGCACGCTCTCACACGTGTGGCCAGAACTACGGGGTATAACAGAGGTGCTGGGGGTAGGAATAATGGTCCTAAAGACGACGTCCGGGAAGGAGATGACTCTGAAGGAAGTGATGCGTGTCCCATAAATTCGAAAAATTTAATTTTGGACTGTGTTAATGTATTTGGTTTAAGCTAGTGTTAGAAGCTAACAAATTTGTAATCACTAAAAACGAAATATTTGTAGGAAGGGGCTTCGTCTGTGAAGGCCTCTTTAAGGTTAATGTTGTACATATAATGTCTTCTGTTTTAACTATCAATAAAATCGTCTTCTACGTACTTGATTGAGTCATCTAATTTATGGTATCATAGATTAGGACATGTTAACTATCATTCTATCCAAAGATTGGTAAAGTTGGAATTATTTTCGTTTATCGACATAAACCCTCAACATAAGTGTGAGGTGTGCGTAGAGGCAAAACTTTCCAAAAATCCCTTTAGATCCGTCGAAAGGGAAACCGCTCCCACTCATACACTGATATATGTGATTTGAAGTTTGCTCAAACTAGAAGGGGGAACAAGTACTTTGTGAATTTCATAGATGATGGCACAAGGTTTTGTTACATTTACCTACTAAAAAGTAAAGATGAAGCCTTTGAAGCATTCAAATGCTACAAAGCAGAAGTTGAGAACCAACTAAACGGACGGATTAAAACAATCCGTAGCGATAGAGGGGGAGAATATGTAGCGCCTTTTGAAGAATTTTGTACCCAATCTGATATAGTTCATCAAACGACGACTCCTTACTCGCCTCAATCAAACGGTGTGGGTGAACGCAAGAATCGAACACTGAAGGAAATAATGAATGTTTTACTTATCAATTCAGGCCTTTCCCAACACATGTGGGGATAAGTTGTCCTTACCGCAAAATTAGTAATAGAATCTCACACAAAAGTAAGGACAAGACTCCATATGAGTTATGGAAAGGAAAGAAACCTACCTACAAATATTTGAAGGTATGGGTTGTCTGGCCAAGGTAAAAGTACCTATGCCAAAGCAAGTCAAGATTGAACCTAAGAGTGTGGATTGAATATTCATCGAATATGCCAATAACATTAGTTTTTATCGCTTCATAGTGCATAAATCGGATGTACCGGACATTTATGAAGGTATGATCATAGAATCAAGAAACGCGTGGTTCTTTGAAGACATGTTTCCTTATAAGGAAAACAACATAACCTCTCGCAAATGAAGTTATGAGCAAACCTCTGAGGATCTAGGAGTCGTTGACTACCTAAATCCAAACGGTTCAGATCTAGTGAATTCTGAAATGGTTGATTATCCCCGAATCCAGTATTTCAGATTCTCGGGACTTGGAAGATTCAGAGATGAAACCAAGTCAAAGCAAAAGGTCCTGGAAGGACAAGTCCTTCGGTCCAGATTTTGAAGCGTATTTGGTTCGGGACGAACCACGGACAATCGCTGAAGCATTGTCAACTCCAAAAGTACCGCTCTAGAAGGAAGTTTTAGAAAGTGAGATAGAGTCCATCTTGCAAAACCACACCTAGGAGTTGGCTGAACTTCCTCCGGAACACAAACCTTTGGGTTGTAAGTGGATCCTTAAACAGAAGTTAAAGGCAGATGGATCTATCGGCAAGTACAAGGCTAGGTTGGTAGTCAAGGGCTATCGTCAAAAGAAGGGTCTTGATTACTTCGACACCTACGCTTCGGTGTCCAGAATGAAATCCATATGTATGTTCATAGTTATTGTCGCCTTGCGGGATCTTGAAATACATCAAATGGATGTCAATACTGCCTTCCTAAATGGTGATTTGGAAGAAGAAATATATATGGACCAACCCGAGGGGTATGTGGTTCCAGGACAAGAGACAAAAGTGTGTCGGCTTGTCAAATCGTTGTATGGGCTGAAACAGGCCCTTAAACAATGGCACGAGAAATTTGATAGTACCCTACTATCAAAAGGGTTCGCCATTAATAAATGTGATAAATGTGTTTACATGAAAGGAAATGCCGATTCTTTCGTCATGATATGCCTTTATGTAGACGACTTATTGATCACTGGTAGCAGTCCTAGGATAATCCTAGAGACTAAGAACATGTTAAAATAATGTTTCGACATGAAAGATATGAGTGTCGCAGATGTCATCTTAGGTATCAAGATCTCTAAGACATCTAATGGACTAGTCTTGTCTCAATCTCACTACATCAAAGATGTGCTGAAGAAATTTGAGATGTTTGACAGTTCACCAGTAACAACACCATTGGATAGAAGTCAAAAGATTGACAAGCATCTTGGTGTACTTGTATGCAAATGAAGCGTCTGCGGTGATTGGGATATTGATGTATGTCACAAACCGCACTCTACCGGATATAAACTTATGTAGTCAATAAATTAGCTAGGTTTACCCGAAATCCAAGTGAGGATCACTGGAAAGCGTTGAATGGGGTACTATGGTTCCTGAAGTTCACAATAATATTAGGGTTACACTATTCGAGATATCCAGCTGTACTAGAGGGGTACAGTGATGCAAACTGGATATCTGATATCGAAGACATCAAGTCCACTAGTGGATACATTTTTACAATCGGTGGTGGAGTTGTGTCTTGAAAATCCTCTAGAAAAACACTTATTTCCCGATCCACGATGGAGTCGGAATTTATCGCTTTAGACAAAGCGGGAGAAGAAGCTGAGTGGCTTCATGATTTTCTAGAGGATGTCCCATGTTGGGATAACCCCGTGTCTGCGATAATGATCCACTGCGATAGTCAGTAGGCTCTAGGAAGGGCACATAGTTTTATGTACAACGGCAAGTCTCGTCATATTCGACGGAGACATGAGTCCGTTAGGCAGTTGATCACCTCGGGTGTTATTTCCATTGATTACGTAAAATCTAAAGAAAATATCACAGATCCCTTGACGAAGAGAATGACCAGAGATCAGATGTACTGCATGTCTAGAGGAATGAGCTTAAAACCCAATCAATAAAGAACCAATATAGTAGACACCCAACCTTACAGACTGGAGATCTCATGAATAAGGTTCAATGAGAAAACTAAACTGTAAATGTTCAGTTGAGTGCTTCGGTGAAAGCAAAAGCACTTCGGATAATGATCTCTTCTTAAGAAATATAATCCAATTCCATTTCCGTGATAGACATAAAGTGCAACCTGTAGAGGGTAAAGGATAAGTTTTAGGAAACTAAATCATTTAATAGATGTAGGCTAGTTTTGGCTCAAAATCATCATTACGAAGACAATGTTTATTATTAAGAACTCTAATTATGGTTAATTAAGTACTCCACCCATTTCAAAATAGTTGTTGTGTTTTTATTTATACGCTTCTTAAGAGAGCATTAATAACATAAGCATTTTGACTTTACATAAGTAATAATCTTAAGCTAAAATAAAGTTCAAATAAAGTTCTTCTCCATGTAGAATTGAAAACTAATGGTTCAATAAGTTCTTGTGCATGTGGAATTGTTATGTTTTTTAAAGAATGGGTAGGACATAAAATCTGAATCGTTGGAAGTTGATTGGGGCTAAAAGTTTATTATTTTGATAGTTTATTTTATGTAGATATTTCTTATTAACCTATTATGTTATCACAGAACAAAGACACGTCCACTAATTCTGTTTTTTTTTTTTTTTGTTGACGAAGGAACCCGCGATGTTGCTCTTCAGTGCGCCTGTGGTAAACCGGGACGCAATAGCCTGCAAACCACGTCAGCCAGTTAAACCACACTTGGCAAGCCAGGTGTGACAGGCTCCCCCCAAGAGGCGTAGGAAGGTCAGGCGTTACCCTGGGGTTTCGAACTTGTGACCAAGCTCTCCCACACCATCCAATGAGGATACCCTCTGCCTTCAAGACCAACTGGTCTAGGGCTTCGGATCACTAATTCTGAATCTTTAAAGCGAGAATACAAAGAGAAACACAACAGAAATAAGGTAATTTATGTTTCATGCTAACATAGTGATGCACGATTTAATGCACACACTTACGCAAGTGCACGTGTCGTGTCAAGTAATATAGTTTAGGTAAGACCGAATATCGTCCTCAAGGATTGATTTTCAAGTACCGATTATCTATCCTATGGTATCTATTTGGTTAACGTGAATTGAATTGGAATTCTAACTAATAATGCAGGAAATAAACTAATTATAAAAATACTTTGATTTAAATCTGTTATGATGGATAATTAGGGCTTCCAAGATCATCAACTATCCACTCTATTCAATTCTTAATACAATTAGACTGACTTCTTCTTCTACGTTAAGATAGCAGGTTTACTAATCCGTTTTATACTCCTGTTAAGGTTATATAAACACTTAACCCCGATCTGACACCTTTCTACCTTTCGGTGATAAGGTTGACTCTAGAGGAGGATTAAGAACAAAAAACTTATTAATGCTAAACAAGTAATCGGGGTATTTTCATCCACGGTTCAACCTATGTCTATCCAACTACAGCATATTCACAACATCCCCTTTCGGATTTCGGTTAGAAATCATAAGAATTATGATAATTAGTGATCAATTAATTATCAAGCAATCAAAACAACTATTGAATAAATCTTAAATAAGTGAAGAAGAAATCAACTAATATATTAATTCATGAATAGAGTTTCAAGTGAATCACAAGGAAATTCCTAATAAAGTAATTAGCTCCTAGCCATTGTCACGCTAAGAACTAATACAATCTCCATACATGAACTGAAATAAATAAAGAAAAAATACTCGAAGCGAGTCTCGAGCCTTACAGCATCCAAGGGTTGTGTTGTGGAATATTTACAAGATGGATTGGTGGATTGATGGATGTAGAATGGTGAATGGTAGAATGGAGAATGAATTCTTCTAATGATGTAGAGACTATTTATAGATCAAGAATCCTTTAGGTGAAGGGTTAAGGATTATGTAGGTAGGAAAAGTTATTAGAATCCTTTTAAGTAAGGGTTTTAAGGTAGGAAAAGTTATCCCTTTAGGTAGGAAAAGTTATCCCTTTAGGACTCTGAAAACATGTCAAATTCGGCTCAGAACTTCATAAATGCCGCGTCGTGGCTGCCTGTGATTGGCGCGCTGAAAAATCGAAACTTTCGAACATTCGAACATTGGGAGCGCGGTAGCTGCGGTAGCCTTGGCCGGTGACGTTTTCTGCGGATTCCGTTTCTTCGTCCTTTTTCGTCCGGACTTAAATCGATCTCCTCTATAATTTTCGGAACTTCTTAAACTTCATTTCTTGGCCCTTTTAGTGTGCAATTCCATCTCTTTTATGCTCATTTCATCTCCTTTTCGCCATTTCTCCATTTCTGACCGCTGTGACACAAAAGAAAGGAAAACGACCCTAATACTATACTAAACATAAATGAAATGAGTAAAATACTAACTAAAAATGACTCATAAGGTGTATATAAAATACACCGATCAAATACCCCCAAACTTAACATTTGCTCGCCCTCGAGCAAATATAAAAAATATAAACAAAGGCACGAAAGAAAATAAAATGACTCAAAGACACTGATCATTTTTGCTGCACAATTGTCACTTAGAAAAGCATGAAGGTTAGTAGGATAATATGTGGGAACATATAGCATGGATTTTTAGCATTCTAAACACTCAAGTCAGATATTTCGCAAATTCAATTTAATCATACTTAATGGAAGTAAGAATACCTAACTATGCATGTTGATTTCAAACTCCTATGGCATGTTTACTTGTTATTCTCCACTAATCATGGATACACATATAAGAGATCTTCATGGCTTTTCAGGATTGTAATGTAGGCTTAGGCATGAGTAGGTAAAAATAGGCTTTTAGGATCAACTTACGTACCATAAGCTCTTTTTCTTTCAACTCTTCCCTTTTCGTTTGATTTTCTTTTTCACTTCATACCTATCTTTCCCCTCTTTTGTTTTGAGAGAATGAAGTGTATTATGAATAGCCGACACCCCCAAACTTAGGCTTTCGCCTATTTATTATTTCTTTTTCATTTGGGGTGCATCAAAAATTATTCACTTTTTTTTTCTTTTTTCAACACTTTGTATCCAAACATCTCAATTTTTCACTTATGGCACAAGTATGGAATTATAGGGTGTCAAAGAAAGGTTTTATTTTTAGGCTCAAAGGGGCTGACTAGGGATATACTTTGACTGTCAGGGATAGGAAAAGAATGGTAAGAAAGGGCTAACAAAGAAATGTCTGAGTCATCTCCCTAACATGCATATCCTAACTATTTCGCCTCAAATAGCAAGCAAGCAGACACATAGGTTTAATCACTAACAATGCATAAATCAAGCAAGATACCCCAAACAGTTCGATTTCATGAATTTTTGGCATATATATCCTAAGTGTTCAGATGGTTGCTTCTAATTCCACTACATTATTCCACTTTACTTCACTAGGCGTTTCAAGTAACTACAACATGCATGATCTTAAAAAAAAAATTATGACTCAAAAATGACTTAAAAATACACAAAACAATTCAAAAAGACTCAAAAACAATAAAACATCCCCTCAAACTTAAATCACACATTGTCCCCAATGTGTGCAATACTGAAAAAAAATAGGGACAACTTACTGACACACCACAGCGGTCATCACAGAGGTCTAGGAGGAAAAATTCTGGAATTTGCACGGAATATGGCTCTCTGAAGTTCCGGCGCCGCGGCCCTGAGATTCGGCGCGGCCTGCTAATCTTGTGGCTCTCGAAGTTCGCCGCGCGGCAGTTCTGGCGCCGGCGTGCGATGGCTTTTTTTTTTTAGCGTTTTTTGCTCCTTTTTCCTCGGTTTTAGCTTTCAGTCCACCTGTCATCCAACAACACAAAACAAGAACCCAAGACCGTGAGACTGTTCAAGACAAAAACAAAAATAAAATAAACTAAAGACAGAAATTAAAATAACATAATTAAAAATATTGGGTTGCCTCCCAACAAGCGCTGTCTTTAACGTCTTTTAGCCGGACGCAATTAACCTTTACGAGTGCCCATTGGATCCTTCTGCGAACTGCTTGCAATCCGCAGAGTTATTGTTGCATGTCTCACTTTTCCTACAACCATCTGTTCAAACAAGGGTCTCAAACATAAAATTATCCCCCAAGTACACAAGACAGGCTTGTCTTTTAGGCTCTCTATAATGTAGGGATCAGTGAAATTCCCTACATCTCTCAACTTTAGGGGGTGCACTTGATGGTATGGACTCTCTTTTTGGGGATCAACATTGACAGCTGGTGGTGTTTCTTCTGCAATAGGTACAAGAAAAAGATTTTCCAAGGAATCCAAAAAGATGAATGATTGGATCTCAGTAACCTTTTCCTTCTACACAATTATCCCTTGATTCCTCAACAGTTAGGTGTGGTTCAGGCTCCTCAATTTCCTTACCACCTCCCATAATGATGTCGCTAGACAGATTTTCTTGAAGTGTATTGCTCATCCTATCCATTAGTTGCCCTATTTGTGTCTCCAAATTTTTTAGGGACACTCTTGTCTCAGCCATAAACTGAGTTTGGCACTTGGTGAGCCTGAGTATGTCTGCCTGCAACTCATCTCGATCTTCCTCTGGAACCTGTGGGTTAAGCTGATGTTGATGACTCCACTGTCTCTGATAGTAGTAGTACATGTGTCCTGATTTTTTTTTTTTTTTATATATATATTTTTTTTTCAATTTTTTTTTTCGAATTTAACCTGCAAAATAAGAAAAACAACAAAATGTGATAAAAAGATGCTCGCAGAACAAGTTAGAAACTTGTTCTTGGAGCAACCAAATTAGAAATAAGAATAGATAAATCGATATTGAAAGTACGTCAATCCCCGACAACGGCGCCAAAAACTTGATGCGCGATTTAATGCACACACTTACGCAAGTGCACGTGTCGTGTCAAGTAATATAGTCTAGGTAAGACCGAATATCGTCCTCAAGGATTGGTTTTCAAGTACCGATTATCTATCATATGGTATCTATTTGGTTAACGTAAATTGAATTGGAATTCTAACTAATAATACAGGAAATAAACTAATTATAAAAATACTTTGATTTAAATCAGTTATGATGGATAATTAGGGCTTCCAAGATCATCAACTATCCACTCTATTCAATTCTTAATACAATTAGACTGACTTCTTCTTCTACGTTAAGATAGCAGGTTTACTAATCCGTTTTATACTCCTGTTAAGGTTATATAAACACTCAACCCCAGTACAACACATTTCTACCTTTCTGTGATAAGGTTGACTCTAGAGGAGGATTAAGAACAAAAACCTTATTAATGCTACACAAGTAATCGGGGTATTTTCATCCACGGGTCAACCTATGTCTATCCAACTACAGCATATTCACAACCTCCCTTTCGGTTTGATTTAGAAATCATAAGAATTATGATAATTAGTGATCAATTAATTATCAAGCAATCAAAACAACTATTGAATAAATCTTAAATAAGTGAAGAAGAAATCAACTAATATATTAATTCATGAATAGAGTTTCAAGTGAATCACAAGGAAATCCCTAATAAAGTAATTAGCTCTTAGCCATTGTCACGCTAAGAACTAATACAATCTCCATACATGAACTGAAATAAATAAAGAAAAAAAAATACTCAAGAACGAGTCTCCAAGCCTTCTAGCATCCAAGGGTTGTGTTGTGGAATATTTACAAGATGGATTGGTGGATGGATGGATGTAGAATGGTGAATGGTAGAATGGAGAATGAATTCTTCTAATGATGTAGAGACTATTTATAGACCAAGAATCCTTTAGGTGAAGGGTTAAGGATTATGTAGGTAGGAAAAGTTATTAGAATCCTTTTAAGTAAGGGTTTTAAGGTAGGAAAAGTTATCCCTTTAGGTAGGAAAAGTTATCCCTTTAGGACTCTGAAAACATGTCAAATTCGGCTCAGAACTTCATAAATCCCGCGTCGGCGCTGCGGCCCTGCAGATTGGCGCCGCGGCGCCTGAAAATCAGCAACTTTCGGAACATTCAGAACATTGGGCGCCGCGGCGCTGCTGCCAGGCGCCGCGGCGCCGGTGACGTTTTTCTGACGGATTCCGTTTCGTCGTCCTTTTTTCGTCCGGACTTCGTCTGATCTCCTCTATAGTTTCCGGAACTTCTTAAACTTCATTTCTTGGCCCTTTTAGTGTGCAATTCCATCTCTTTTATGCTCATTTCATCTCTTTTCGTTATTTCTCCATTTCTGACCGCTGTGACACAAAAGAAAGGAAAACGACCCTAATATTATACTAAACATAAATGAAATGAGTAAAATACTAACTAAAAATGACTCAAAAGGTGTATATAAAATACACCGATCACATAGTAATTAAAGTAAAGAAACAAACAAAGAAAATCACACAGTTGGATAATAAACATAAGAGGCTTAAATATGATAGAATTTAACTATTACGCCTAGTAGTTCAACGTTCCTAATTCCTAGTAGTAATAGGATTATGTGCCGTGAGCTAGGTTCCTAGTTTACTTAGTAAAATAATTAAGGGTATAAAAACCGTTCAAAATATTTTGGTCAACCAACATTTATATTCATGCTTTTATAATAATATAGATATAGATACTTATTTATTCATGAACCTGAGCTGACCCACCCGAATTCAATATCCTTCATTATTGATAATGTCCAACAAATATACAAATCTCGCGTATCATAGAATATGTTAAGCATAATACAAAAAGAAGTTAATGGACCATAAAAGTCATGATAACAATGTTCACAAGAAAGTTTCAAAAAGATGAAAAAGTCAATAATTTACAAAGAAATATCCTCATAATTAGAAACCAACATCATGTTCTTGAACTCCTCAAATTCAAGAACACCATCAAAGTTAGTGTCATACATATGAATCATGTTCTTACAATCACTTCCTTCTTTCTCATCCCACAACCCTAATCTTGACAACACTTTTTGAAGCTCCTCACATGAAATAGAACCATCTCCATTCAAATCAAACACCTTGAAGGCTTCAACAAGATCATCTTCTAAATTATCGTCAATATTGTCCTCTTTTGATCTCTTTTCCTCATTATTTTTCTTCACCATAGCCTCGTAAAAGAATAAGAAGTCGTTGAAGTTAAGGCTCGTTTTACCTACCAAAGATTGGAGCTCGTCAAGGCTCGTGCAAGCTCCAATCTTATCAAGAAGGCCTTTGAGCTCATCTAAGCTCACTAATCCATCACCATCTTCATCAAGCTTGTCGAACATCCTTTGGATGTGATTTTCGTTCAACGTTGACATTCTAACTCAAGAAAAAAACTTTTTATTAAATGAAGAATTGCAAACGAAAAAAGAGTAACAACAACAATGTTGAGGATAAGCCTAATCTAGAAGCAGAGATACTTTTCCACTATGAAAGATAAGAAGTGTATAATACCATGAATCCCCAACTACAACTCCTATATATAGATCCCAAGTCGTCCCAAACCTATAAGAGAAAGGTTTTTCCAATCCTACAAGGACAATACGTTTTCCTTTCCCAAAACTATTAGAAGAATATGGGTTTCCTAAACCTATAGGGATTATAGATTTCCTAAATATACAAGGGAAAAATTCAAGACATTATTAACAAACAATAACAATAATGTCTGAATCAACATTCTATTACTGCAAGTAAATATATAAAAGTGCTTAGGTCAAGTATTTAAAAGAAAAAATTAAAGAAGAAGGAAACTTACATTGTCCTTAATTTGCTTGGAAATCTAAAATGAAGCTTCTAGCTAGGTTGAAAGAATGATGAGAAGACCACGAGGAAGAATTAAATTCTATATATAGTTTGTTCTTTTTATCCATACACATGGGGAAAGGAGAATTTATTCCCTAAGTGTAATTCTCCTTTCTCATCTTTTGAATAGATTCTACTATGTAACCAACAATTTTGTTATGTCTTTATATAGGAATAGAACCAAACCCTATAGCCACGGACCAAATCTTCATCTTGTTATAATGTATTGGCTACACACTAACTAGAATTATTTTTATTTTAGTTAGTGCATTACACATGAAAAACATACTTTGTCAATTATAGAGGCCAAAAAAAGTAAAACAATATTAGTAGAGGGGAAAGACGTGCTAAGAGTGAACAAGTATGTCAACGTTTACCCTTCGGGGTAGCCAAATCGGTGTAGCAGTAGAGCGCGGGACCGCAAGGTCACGAGTTCGATCCCCTGCATAAACCTTCTTGGTTGAGCCTGTTACACATGACTTGCCAAGTGTGGTTAATCAGCTGACGTGGTTTGCAGGCTATTGCGTCATTCCGGGGTTTACCCTGTGCGCACTCGAAAGAGTAGCGACTGCGGATTCCCTAGTTAAAAAAAAAGTATGTCAACGTTGATCAACTCCGGAAGAACAATTTGCGGCTATCAGAGGGAATGTATCGATTCTACAATAGGGTTGACTTAACTAGAAGTGAAACTAATAGATGAAAATAAAACTAAAGATTAGTATTTCTTGAACGGGTGACCCTATTATAGTTTTGTACCATAAGACAAGTTGAACTGTTGAAATTTTCAATTCCTAATTCCACAAGTTGAACAGGTTACTAGTCCATTTAAAAGGCGTGAAATTACACCAAATGACCTTGGAAAAGAAGGTTCATGAACTTTTAACCGACACTTGACCCATAGGAAAATCTTTAAGATTAAAAGGCAAAACTTCGTAACTTTGAAGTTTTCACCATTGAACAAGCAAGGTCAAAGTTCAAAATCACCGACATCTAAGGTCATTCCTGTAAATCATTCGCTTAAAAATTATTTAGGTTGAAATGAGTTGGGTTAGGTTAAATAGTGAGTTATATAACCCAACGCGTTCAACTCTTACTAATTTTTTTTTAATTATTATTTTCATATAATTTTTAAGTACCTAATAAAGACATATTCTTTATTATAGATATATATAACACATATGAAACCAAAAAACATCACTATAATTTACATAATATTATGACAAGGTTTATTATGAGCCAATTTAAGCTACATGTTAGCCCATTTTAGATGAGTTAAATTAGACGTGTTAAAATAAATTGATCATTATTTCCGCCGAAACTTAATTATATTTTCGTGATCTAATTGTATCACCCATACAATGTGATCATTTATTGTCCTCATAAAGTTTTGATAACCAAAAAGACGTGTGACTTGATCCTCGTTTCTCTAGGTAAATAACTTAACATTTATCCAAGTAAACTTAAAAAGATAAAATTTCTATTACCGAGAATCGAACCCGGGTCTCCTGTGTGAAAGCCAGATATCCTAACCGTTGGACGATAACAGATTACTTGTCCTGTTAAGGCTGTGAAACTATAATTATTGTAGAACTATTAAGTCCACAAAAAAAAGTTTAATTGCTCAAAACCAGGCATGCCATATTTCTTGCAAATAAAGTATCTGAAAACAAAAGAAGACTTGTTTCCTTCTCTTTTGTAGGGCACACTGCTTTGTTTGGATCTCATTTTGTCTTTACTTGTTATCTAATAATCTTATTTTATCTTTTACCTTACCTTTTTATAGTAGTTCTATCTCGTAGCCCGCTTTTCTTGTAGATCATTCAGTGTGTGATGTTATATAACGACGGACAATGCAATGTAATACAATACATTGTGAAACAATACGTAATAGCCATCCAAATAGAGTGTTAATACTAGTTTGCTACTAGTCCTGAAATTTGAATTTGTTGCATATCAAATAAGCTGGAACATCAAAGAAAATGGCCATATATTAAACCAGTATGTAAAGAGCTTATCTGCATCATCCTTGATGAAACACATGGGAGGCTTGATTCTGAAAATATTTTCATGTAAACCACATTTCCTTACTAGAACACCAAGATCTACATCCAGAAACCTTTAAGCTTTTCAAATTATATTCTTTTGGAAAATACAATGGCACTAGGATTAATATGCACTACAAAAAAAGGTAGGGTGACAGTTAAAAACCGTCACGAAAGGGATTTTGTGACGGTTTTGCTAAGTGTCACGGTAGACACTGTCACAAATTCGTGACTGTTGTTGTGACGGTTTTTTGTGACGGTTATAAACCGTCACAAATTGTGGTGTTTGACTTTGACTATTTCCCTCATTTTTTTTAAAATTTTCCCGTGAAATTTATTAATTATATAATATTTTTTGGTGGGAAATTTTAAATAAAATTTATTTAAATTGGAGGGAAAATTAATTTTGATATTTTTTTATATTTTAATTTTAATTTATTAAATAAAAATAAATTAGAATTGTAAGTATATTATAACTAAAATGTTACCCACATAATGAAATTGTTCTAATACATTAAATCGAAACATTACAAATTGTTTTTCAAAACATCTAATGTTATCATCAAATACAACAACAACAAAAAATATAATATTATTTTAACTTCAAAAAGTACAAATATTATCTAAATTATCATAAAAATGACACAACTATGCAGCACGGAGAATCTTTGAAACATGTTGCACCCACTCGATCCAAACTTCATCAATATCATGCTGCGAAAAATATTCTTTGTCATTATATTGTAAAAACAATAGAGATCGCTTAAATTTTTAATCATAAATAAGTCATTATAGACAAATACATAAACAAAAATAATGTTAAATACTTACATTGTTCTGAAGCAAAGACAAATCATTCATTAGATGAAAACGCGAGATATAGTAAGCACACTCATATCCATAAGGTTTTGTGGTACCTTAAAATTATTTGTGTCAACGGATAAGCCGGGCATAAACTGCAGTTACGAATCAGATGCACAGATAGCTGCGATCCACAACTCGCACAATGTATATACTTCCACCGTAAACCTTCAGAAATAATTCTTGAGAAAGGGTTGAAAAGGAAAAACTGTGACTGGATCCACAGGCAGTTATAACCATAAAAAATACAACATGTCACGCAAATTACTGAAGCAACATGACACTCTTTGTCACTCTATGATCAACTTGACACTTTTAAGTCTAAGCTACTTTGTCTCTTGAAAATTACAAATGAAGGCTAAAATGCATTCTGTCAACTCTTAAAAGCAGAATATTGTTGTTGACACCCAATTTTGACCCTCCCGTCCAGTCATTAACTATAAAATTAGACTAATTTTGTAAAATAATTCTTTATGATTTTTTATAATAAAATGTAGCGATAAAACATAAATACAGGCATAAATAAACAATTTAATAAATTCGCATTTTTTACGTAGAGTATTAAGAGTCTCGCGCCCGCATTTATTAATTTCAAGCTCTGTCGTAATTCTTAAATAATTAATAAATACATAAAATAAATAATTTAGCAATGACGTCGCGTCAAGTAGCATAGCCGCGTTAGTAATGTCAAGAGAATTTCATAATCATTTGTAATTTAAAATCAATTTTAATCTAATACATACATTTAATAGCGTCGCATTTATAAAAGCTTTAAACAATTCTTAAATATCATACTTGCATTTAGCATTTAAATAATTTAATCTAAAATCAATTCAACTTTAATTTAACTTCGCAATAATGCACAATAATAAGATTTTAAATAGCGCCGCATTCTAAAATATTAAGCATTAATTAAAAAGCACGCCCGCATTTATTACTATAACAATTAGATTAATAAAGCACCTAAATAATTTAAGCATAATTTATTAATTTAATTAACTAATTAATTACCTAAAACTAATGCCCTTTTAAATAATTTACCCCTAATTAAATACCTAATAACACTAACTACCCTAAATTCTACCCATTGACTCCTGGGCAATGCCCGCGACCATGCACACCCAATACCCGTCGCCCCGGCCCACGCCTCTTTCCCTTATCAGTTGGCCCAAACCCCCAGCCCTTCACTTTCCCTACTCTCCCTCGTCGACAGCCCTTAGACAAGAACGAACCTAAACCTAAAATGCAGTGCGCCGTCAGCGAGATTCTCGCTGAGAATCGCGACCTCTCCTTACCTTCCTTACCCATGCACATCTAGCAGATCTTCCTACCAAATCCTTCAAATCATTTACATGATCGAATCACTTCAAAACCAGCAAGTATCCTTCAAATCTCTCAGCGATTTCCTTACCTTACCTGTTACATCGCGCAAAATCACACAAAATCAGCACCCAAATGGCAGTCCAGCATAGTACCGATTGCTTACCATATTAGAACTCAAAGGAGGGCTATATAAGCACATCTGAAGTCGAGCACGATGAGGCGAGATACCCATAGCATCGAAGCGGGGAAGAGAGCTTAGAGTCGAATCGAGCTCGATCGGGAGGATACCCATAGCATCGATTCAAGGCGTGAATCGTCTTGGCGCAAGCGAAGCGGCAGAATATAGAGCACGCACGCAGGGCATCGGGAGTTAGGGTTCAGCACCTAGACCATTAGCACCGCAAGAATAGGAAGTTCAAACCCCTTCTTTCGATTCCAGCCAAAACCAGCAAACAAAAACCTTGCCCCTTTCATTCGCATTACAAACCCAAAACCCGTCGAGTGGGCCGACGACTTGATACGCTGCCCCAGGTCGCTGCCCGGAGAAGGTAAAATCGAATTCTGTTCAGTTCATTTTTGTATCTCTGTGCTCTTATGTTTAATGTGTGTTCATTCATGTTGCTGTGTTCATAAATGTACGAATAAGATACTGAGTCGCGCTTTAAATTAACCCCGATATATTCTTGCCCTGAGTTGTTGATAAAAACTTATATCTAATGCAATATGTTGAAGATAATGAGTGACGGATCTTCTGAGTTCATAATCCTATTCTGATTCTGTTAAGCAAGCCCAGGATTTGTATACCACTCTGTTATCAATCACCAAACATTGGGCTATATCATGGAATCCTGTTAACTAGTTATGTCCTTTTACATATTACATGGTCTAGGGTGTTCATGTGTTGGTTACTAAGTGTAAAGATAACAAGATGGGTTGTTTGAATCTCCTACTAAGTTGTATTATGAGGCATTATGTCAAGCTTTATGGAAACTTATTTAATATGTGTCTGATCTGTATAAGGCAGGCCTGTTTGGCATAAACTGGCCTATTCAAGTCACTTAGGTATCATGCTAGGCCTATTATAAGAAATCAGTCTAGTTAGATAGTGTGAATCAGAAAACTGGATCAAGTTTGCCTAAGTTAAAAGGGTACAATGCCTTAGCTATGCAATGTGTATGCAGTCCTGCCCTCTAAAGCAGTTGGCTGCCGAACATATCGTGGTTATGTGTTATTCATCGTGAGTAATATAAGAACTGCCTTTGATATTGGGATATATGGACTGATTGTCTTCCTTGACTGCAGCATGCCTATGAAAAATTGTTTGAGTTTAAAAGGAAAAATCTTGCCTTAATAGCTGAAACTAAGGCCTGCAAATATCCATTTCTGCCTCTGCACTATCTGTTTGACCCATGAATGTGTTAGGTCCAGTCCATTTTACTCAGTTCTCCTTGTTGGCTGCCTATTGCTCGCTATTGTTTTCGTATTGTGACAACATTTATCAAGTCGCCTGATCTATGATTCAGATTGCATGTTTTGGGCCATTTTTGCATTTACCTTAATCTTGCACCTGTGGCCCATGATCGCCCTGGGCGCTTTTCCTTTAGTCTTGAGTCATTGTGACACGTTATGCAGCAAACATATGTGCTCGTCCTAATTATTTGTATCAATTATTATTTGGGCTCATACTAATCCTTATCTTTCTTTTTGTTACATGAAATGCACTGGAGCAAAACGAAGAGTCTCACGGCGAGACTCATCACGAGCTACTTCAAATGGCAACCCGCGTCTATGTGCATCCGCATTCGCATCCCCGCTTCAGAAATTCCTAAGACAAAATAGGATAAGATCTTTGTCGCCACACATCTTGAAAGCGCGATCATATCCACTTTTATCTTATTTGTTTAAATTGTTGCCTAATTATTTAAATTGTAATTAATAAATTCATTTAGAACAATTAATCCTTGAATACATGAATCAAAGTGGTAGTTTTAAAATTGAAATGCACTTCTAATTATTTATCTTAGGCTTGTCATTTATACCTAACCTTTGCCTAATCATTAAATTGCACAACTAATACTAATGCATCACTTCTTTGATTTATGAGATAAATGCATATCCATGGCCCATAAACCGACTTCGCAAACGCACACTTTAAAACTTTATATATATATTTATAGCATTAGTCTTACAAAATTTATTTATAGCATGCTTCCTTCTACAAAGTATTTCAAAGCATCCTTTATATTTTTCTAAAACAAGCATTTTTAAACATAATAATTACCCTAGGTTTGGCAGGATAACCGCAAGTTAGCGGATCTTAGAGGGTGCCTAACCCCTTCCCTCTAGATTAATAAAGAACCCTTACCCAGAATCTCATTAAGTTTAGCAGACCATTAAAATGGAGTTAATGTTTTACTTTAAACTAGTTAAACATTTAGGTGTCATAATTCACCCAAATTAATTAGGTGGCGACTCCACGAACCCTTAGCATTTTAGCACCTTTAGCATTTTGCACTTTTAGCACCTTAGCAATTTCTAGCACCTCTTTTGCACTTTTAGCACTTTTAGCACTTTTAAGCACTTTTAATATTTTTAGCATTTTTAGCATTTTATCGTCTAACCTTTTATTTGAGCAGGAGCCATTTTTATTTAAAAAATGTCGCGGTCGAAAAAGGGCGTGACAGAAATGGCGACTCCACTGGGGATTTTAGGTTCTTAACCACAACAGATCTAGGGTTATTATTTGGCATTACTTTTGCATTTAAATTATTTGTGTGCTGTATTTTGCTTTATTCATTTTGATTGCTATTTGCTTTACTGCTTTCCTTAAACTGGCATTCCGCTCATATTTCTTCCGCTCTGGAAAATTCACACAATCACACACTCACACGCGGGTGTGCTTTGCGCACCTGCAAATTTCTTTCAAACACCCACATTTAAGAGAGTTGGTATTTTGCGCGGAGAATCCGGTCCAACCGGTGGTCGCGTAGCCTTCTCACTCGAGTTGTCCGCTCGGGAACCTTGCGTCCAGAAAAGCCAAATCTTAGAAACTTAAGATAGAGCTATACCACCCTTTATTTTAGGGCATGCATGCATTTACCTTAGGTGGGTCGGTCCTTGGCATCGACACCACAATTAGGAAGACACCAAACTTGTCGACGGGTTTCTCAACCCAACGACCAACCAGCATATTATGTGTAGCGTGACAATAATGGACAAATCTAAACCTAATCTTGTCATGTTGAAATTGGAAAAAGTGCACCGTCATTTGGTCGCCATTTCCAACAAAAGCATTACAGTTGGACGGTTTGGACAAAACCATCATGACCTCGCATATGTGACGTTTAGGCCTACCTCTGGCATAAAGGGGTCCCCATGCATGCTAGGACTCGCTTGCAATGTGGCAATTTATGTGCAATATGTACTTGCTAAATGTTTTTACACTTCTGCAAAATCACGTGCTTTACACTAACACAGTTTGCTACATGTTGTCTAAAGGATTTATCATCTCCCCCAAAGGTCGATTTGTATTTGACTAAGCAATGGCAGAGCATCGATATCTCACGAGATCAAAGGCACGGTCCAGCAACACGACTGATTCAAGGGCATTTGAGCAGAACGAGTCGGAACCTGTCTTGGTTCCTATAGGCAAAGCAAGGGTCTCAGAAGAGAAAAGTAGCATAGATCCGATCGAGCAGCTCGCACAATTACCACAGCAAATGGCAACCCTGCAGGCCGAAATCAGAAGGCTCAGAAACATCACTAAAGCACTCGTCACTGCAAATAACCAAAATCCTCCAAATTATTACTGCACCTTTCATCAGATATCCCATTCAGCCAATATACAATGCACTCATATATCCCACACAAATGCCTACCATACTCCAGCCAAACACAAGCCAAGGGCCACCGCAAACCTACTTTTGCAATGCATGCGACAACTACATTGAGACCCACTTTAGGCCAAACGCCCTTTGCATATTCAAAACTGGGACAAAGCAGGAAGCCAGACAGGGGTTGCAAGTTCAAACAGGCCAGGCACGCGGATATCAAGGAACAAGGCGGCGAAGTCAGATACGAATCGACCCCCCCAAAACTCACAAATTTTCTTTGAGCGCAGGTCTTTTCATATTAACAGAAGCAGAAAGTGCAACAGCCGAAGCAGAAAATACGACAAAAAGTCTCTTCGCAGAAGCAGGAAAAGTAGCAGGGGCAGAAGATATGATAACAATCCAAAGTTCAAAATCCGCAGTAAAAGCAGCAAAAGCAGCAGAAGCAGAAAAAGACATCGACAATCAACAGTCAAAATTCTGAATTCCGCAACAAGGGCTAGCGCATCAGCGCGGGCATAAAGTCAAATTTGCAACCAACGCATCGCACCCAACAAAGGCATCATGGCAATTCGTCAGTTGCATCATTTAGCATGTCCGTGCAAGGACAACATCTCAGTATTCATCCGCGATCGTGACGACATCTCCGCCATAAAATTGCACTTCTCATATGTATTTATCATCTTAAATGTATACACTAACGCTTTCGCTTAGCTTGTGAGCATTTATTCTACTGCGAGCAAAGAACAATACGCCCGTGCAACGACGTTATCAAGCATCAGGTCCAGTAACGACATCATCGCGATTGCGCTTCACGCAACGACGCCAGCAAAGAATACGCCCGTGCAACGACGCGACGCATTATGTCCGTGCAACGACATCATCGCGATTGCGCTTCACGCAACGACGCCAAGCAAAGAATACGCCCAAGCAACGACGCGACGATTCCGCCCACGCAACGACATCATCAAGATTGCGCTTCACGCAACGACGCCAGAAGAATACGCCCGTGCAACGACGCGACGCGATTATGTCCGTGCAACGACATCATCGCGATTGCCTACGCAACGACGCCAAAGAAAGAATACGCCCAGAAACGACGCACGCATTATGTCCGTGCAACGACATCATCAACATTGCGCTTCACGCAACGACGCCAAGAAGAATACGCCCAAGCAACGACGTTATCAAGCATCGGGTCCAGTAACGACATCATCGCGATTGCGCTCACGCAACGACGCCAAGAAGAATACGCCCGTGCAACGACGCGATCGCATTATGTCCAGTAACGACATCATCAAGATTGCGCTTCACGCAACGACGCCAAAGAACAACACGCCCAGTGCAACGACATCATCAAGATCGCTGCTCACGCAACGACGCCAAGAAGAACACGCCCAGTAACGACGCCATCAAGATCGCGGCTTACGCAACGACGCCACCAAAGAATACGCCCAAGCAACGACGTTAGCGAGATTATGTCCGTGCAACGACATCATCGATCGCGCTTCACGCAACGACGCCAAAAGAAGACGCCCAGCAACGACGCTATTAGCATCAGGTCCAGTGCAACGACATCATCGCGATCGCTTCACGCAACGACGCCACCAAAGAACACGCCCAGTAACGACGCCATCAAGATCGCGTTTACGCAACGACGCCACCAAAGAATACGCCCAAGCAACGACGCATTAGCATCAGGTCCAGTGCAACGACATCATCGCGATCGCTGTTCACGCAACGACGCCACCAAAGAACACGCCCAGTGCAACGACGCCATCAAGATCGCGCTCACGCAACGACGCCACCAAAGAATACGCCCAAGCAACGACAAGTACAGCGATTATGTCCGTGCAACGACATCATCGTGATAAGGCTTCACGCAACGACGCCAAAGCAGAAGACGCCCAGTAACGACGTTATCAGCACAACAAGTCCGAAAATGACACTATCATCAGCATATCACATCTACGCAAGGACGATTTCTATACTTTCGAAATTGCATTTCTTACTCATGCTTTATTATTCTCCCCAGCGCTAGGCACTAACTCTTTCGAGCTCTAGTCTACAAGTGCGGCAGCAGAAGGACGACATATCCGCATTCACTATCGCAACACGCCTGCAAGGACGAAGCCACAAAGATTTGCAGCATCGCATCAACACAACAGGCATCGCATTCTTGCAGGATAACATTTTCTACTCACAGTCACATTACTTTTAAAATTATGCATCATCATTTCGCCTTAACAGTTATGCACTAACCGTTTGTTTAAGTCTTAGCATGCAGGAGCAGGAGCACAACGTGGATTTTCTCTTATAGCGAACCGGGACAATTTGTTGGGGGGCCAACCTTCCCAACGAATGGCAAAAGAGGCCTCAAGCGTCGGTCCACTCGCTCCACATCACCATAGAACCCAGCACCATAAGCCATAGCGGTACACCCAAGGTTCAAGCCCGTTTATTTTATTTTATTCTTAACACACGCCAAAGGTCGCCATAACTCGACACTGGGACAGCTTTGAGTCCGCGTTAGCCCGCCTTGGTGTTTTGACCATGGTAGCCCAGTGTCGTCATAACTCGACACTGGGACAGATTTTGATTTTTCGCCACTTGTCTACCGCCTAACATTTTTGCACTCAAGATCGAGACAAAATCAAGCATGAGTCAACGTCTTTGTCCGAAGATTCTCCCATCATCTCCATACAAAGAGGGACAGATGTTGACACCCAATTTTGACCCTCCCGTCCAGTCATTAACTATAAAATTAGACTAATTTTGTAAAATAATTCTTTATGATTTTTATAATAAAATGCAGCGATAAAACATAAATACAGGCATAAATAAACAATTTAATAAATTCGCATTTTTTACGTAGAGTATTAAGAGTCTCGCGCCCGCATTTATTAATTTCAAGCTCTGTCGTAATTCTTAAATAATTAATAAATACATAAAATAAATAATTTAGCAATGACGTCGCGTCAAGTAGCATAGCCGCGTTTAGTAATACGCAAGAGAATTTCATAATCATTTGTAATTTAAAATCAATTTTAATCTAATACATACATTTAATAGCGTCGCATTTATAAAAGCTTTAAACAATTCTTAAATATCATACTTGCATTTAGCATTTAAATAATTTAATCTAAAATCAATTCAACTTTAATTTAACTTCGCAATAATGCACAATAATAAGATTTTAAATAGCGCCGCATTCTAAAATATTAAGCATTAATTAAAAAGCACGCCCGCATTTATTACTATAACAATTAGATTAATAAAGCACCTAAATAATTTAAGCACAATTTATTAATTTAATTAACTAATTAATTACCTAAAACTAATGCCCTTTTAAATAATTTACCCCTAATTAAATACCTAATAACACTAACTACCCTAAATTCTACCCACCTCAATTTCAGCTAATGCTGGTCAGTGGCGAAGGCCGGCCCGACCCCGCCGATCCCGACCCGACCCCGACCCGACACGACACCCGATTAAAAAAAAAACCCGGGACCGGGGCTCAAACCGGGGCGGGACAGGGTATGGTCCCGCCAGGCCCCGATCCCGCCCCGACCCCGCCCTTACCCCGCCCCGACCCCGCCCCAAATCCCGCCCGCTCGACCAGACAAAATAGCCGTTGTCCAACGGCCATTTTACATTTGGCCGTTGACAACGGCCATTTTAGGCCTCCCTCCCCAACCCCTACCCCTTTATATTTATTTTTAACCCCTATAAATACCTCATTCCTCTTCTTATTATTTTCACAAATCTTTCTACTCTCTAATCTCTCAATCAATCTCTAATTCTCTATACAACATTGTCTACATATTCAATCTATTTATTAATTTGAGAATTGGGAGTGAAGTTGGCAACTAGCTTGAGGATTATCTATCGAGCAAAGTTTCAATTTTCAACCTTCGATTACACGCCGACTTACGTCGCTTGGTACATTCGTTCTCTCATTAAATTATTATTTTGTCTTTATTTCATTTAGCACATTTAATTTAATTATCTTTAACTATTTATTAGCATAATTAAAATGAAAGGACTAAGAGGCATGTTGGTAAGGGTAAGGTCGCTTCTTCTAGTAGGGTGGTAACAAGGGCAAGTGGTACTTCTTCTAGTATTCTGCTCCGCTTATTCCTAGACAAGATGATTTTATAGATCTGAAATGTTTCAAATACCATATGATCTTGACACAAATGATTATCCGAAATTGAAGAAGATTTTAATTTAGATGACACTCTAGTTGATGATACACCTATTAATGAATATGATGATACACCCACTAGTGAAATGCCTCCTATCCCCCCTACTATGAGACGAGGTCCACAAAACGACCATTAAAATCAGTTGTATGGAAATATTTTGACAGAGACGTAGCTAATCAAGTAGTATGTAAAACTTGTAAAAATGTTTATTCTTTTAAAACTCGACAAGGTCATGTGGGACGGGGTTTAGGAAGACACTGCTGCAAAAACACAAAGCCTTGCATGCCCAATACATGATTGAAAAATCGTGAGCAAACGTCCTCTCAATCGACAAGGTTCACATACTATCGTCCCGAGAAAGTACAGGTCAAATTAACCCTATGACGGGAGTTGTAGGCCCTAAATATGATAAACATAAAGATAGGGAAGCACTTGCAAAATTAGTCATGGAGGGTTTGCCTTTTCATTTCTGAATCTCCGGTTTTATTCATTATATTAGAGATATGTATAATCCTCGCTTATAAAGGCTTTCCTAGATCAACTGTTAAAAGAGATGTATTTAAATTTGCACATGAATATCAATGATTTACGTTATGCATTATATCATTTAAATTGCAAAGTTGCTTTAACTTCTGATATAGGTCGTAGTACTAACGACCATGATTATTTAACGGTAACCTGTCATTGGATAGATTATAAATGGTCTATGCAAAAACGTATTTTAGCATATAGATATATAGATAGTAGGCACCGTGAGTTTATTTCGTAAAATATTTATTCAATACGATTATTACTTAATAACCGATAAAGTTATGAGTATTACATTAGATAATGCATCTTCTAACAATTCTGCTATTAGTATTTTAAGAAATGTTTTAACTCCGTCTTTTCCAAAACATTTTCATATCAAATGTGCGTGCCATATTTATAACTTAGTTGTAAAGGATGGTCTTTCACTTTTTCAAGATATTCTTGAAAAAATACAATTTGCTATACACTTTATTTTTAAAAATAATAGAATTCAACAAAGAAAAGAATATAAAAGAACTTACCACGATTGTGGACTATCTTACAGAAAAATTCCCGAAGAAGTACCAACTAGGTGGAATTCGTTATATGACCAACTAGTTGTTGCTTATGACTATAGAAAACCTATTACTTTATTTTTTAACGCCCATAATCAAAATCCAAATGATATGATTGTGGATACTGATTGGGAGAAAATTAGAGAACTTATTGTATTTTTAGAAAAATTTCAACGAGCAACAAAAGAATTTTCTACTTTATATTATCCTACTATTTCAACTATGTTGTTTTATATAGCTATAATATTTTTACTTCTTAAAGAATATATGGGAAAACTCGCTTATATCAAATATTAAAAATGTTTATGAAATTAAAAATATTTTATTCCTATTCCCTATTTATATTATTGGTGTCAGATTAAACCCGACTATTAAAGTAGAGGGTTGTAAAAGTCTTATTGAAAATATATATAATCAGATGGACGCATACTACCACCTCCAACTCCCAAAAATTTAAATGTTGAACCACCTATTGAACTAACGCTAGAAGAAGTGTTGAATAGCGTAGAAGATGAATGCAAAAGTATATCGGCATTACCAAAGAAGAAAGTGCTAGTAACCAACCGACTTTTGTATCATCTTCTTCTTCAACACAACCTAAAAAGACAAGCGCTGGTTCAGGCCTAATATTAATTCTATTGAAAGCCTTAAATAAAATGTGTGGTAGCAAAGCTAACCAAATTAGTGAGTTCGATGTTTTGTTTTGCGGTAATTTACCTTACCAAGCGCTTATCAATGAAGGAAAGGAAGACTTGAAATATTGGAGCGAATGAGAAGACATTTCCGACACTTTCAATGATGGCCCGAGATATTTTGAACATTCAAGCGTCATCAGACGCTTCTGAAAGAGCTTTTTCTGCAGGCAGATTTCAAATAGGAGAGCACAGACACTCATTAGCCGGAGACACTGAGATGGCGGTACTATTCGAGATTGGATACGAGCGGAGCGAAGGAGGCGCACAACCGTAGATTAACGAAGAAGATGACGACAACTACAACGACATTTTATCTCAAGGCATGAGTA
This sequence comes from Przewalskia tangutica, assembly GCA_029844215.1. Lineage (NCBI taxonomy): Eukaryota > Viridiplantae > Streptophyta > Magnoliopsida > Solanales > Solanaceae > Przewalskia > Przewalskia tangutica. The sequence goes on from CM056719.1 coordinate 20,496,758, forward strand.
GCGACGTGGAACAATTTGATCAAGATATACCAATTCCAACCAAGAACCACAAGAAATTATAAAGAAATTAGAAAAATATTTTGAAATTGTTTATTTATTTCTTTGCAATTTTTAAATTTTTCTATGTCTTTATCTCTTTTGCTATTTTTTTGAAATAAAGTACACTAAAATGTAATTTTGAATCTTGTATATTTGATATTTCAATGAAATTAATAATATAAAAGGCACAAAACAAATTTTGGGATGTTTTTTACACTATTCTTGTCTTTGTTTAATTATTTAGTTTATAACTTTATACTTTATAGTTTATACTTTATACTTTATAAATATATTATATATATGAGTATAATACTATAATACTATAATTATAAATTATAATACTATAAGTCTATAATATTATAATATATTTATATGACATTATGACTATATGACAAGTCTATGTTAATGTTACTTTGTTAGTACGTAGTACTTTATTATTTTTAATTTAGTGAAAAAATTAAAAAAAAACCCGCCAACCCGTCCCGTCCCGACCCGACCCGCCCCGAATTTACCCAACGGATCGGATCGGACGGACATGGTATGGTCCCGCCCGACCGACTTCTCCAGCCCGCCCTAGCTCGACCCGCCTTTTCTCCGCCCCGACCCCGCCCGACTCTGGTCTGCCCCGCCATCGCCACCTGCCCGCAGCCTCACACCCAATACTCCGCCCGACCCACGCCTTTCCTTATCGCTGGCCCAAACCCCTACCCTTCACTTTCCTACTCTCCTCGCCGACACTCTTAGACAAGAACGAACCTAAACCTAAATGCACTTGTCGCCGAGATTCTCGCCGAGAATCCGCGACCTTCCCTTTACCTTCCTTACCCATGCACATCTAGCCAGATCTTCCTACCAAATCCTTCAAATCATTTACATGATCGAATCACTTCAAAACCAGCAAGTATCCTTCAAATCTCTCAGCGATTTCCTTACCTTACCTGTTACATCGCGCAAAATCACACAAAATCAGCACCCAAATGGCAGTCCAGCATAGTACCGATTGCTTACCATATTAGAACTCAAAGGAGGGCTATATAAGCACATGCAAGTCGAGCACAGTAGGGCAGCATACCCATAGCATCGAAACGGGGGAAGAGAGCTTAGAGTCGAATCCAGAGCTCAGTCAGGGAGGATACCCATAGCATCGATTCAAGGCAGCAATCGTCTTCGCGCATGCAAGCAGAGCAGCAGAATATAGAGCACAGACAACAGGGCATCGGGAGTTAGGGTTCAGCACCTAGACCATTAGCACCGCAAGAATAGGAAGTTCAAACCCCTTCTTTCGATTCCAGCCAAAACCAGCAAACAAAAACCTTGCCCCTTTCATTCGCATTACAAACCCAAAACCCAAAACCCGTCGAGTGGGTCGACGACTTGATACGCTGCCTCGGGTCGCTGCCCGGAGAAGGTAAAATCGAATTCTGTTCAGTTCATTTTTGTATCTCTGTGCTCTTATGTTTAATGTGTGTTCATTCATGTAGCTGTGTTCATAAATGTACGAATAAGATACTGAGTCGCGCTTTAAATTAACCCCGATATATTCTTGCCCTGAGTTGTTGATAAAAACTTATATCTAATGCAATATGTTGAAGATAATGAGTGACAGATCTTCTGAGTTCATAATCCTATTCTGATTCTCAAGCAAGCCTGTGATTTGTATACCACTGCTATCAATCACCAAACATTGGGCTATATCATGGAATCTTGTTAACTAGTTATGTCCTTTTACATATTACATGGTCTAGGGTGTTCATGTGTTGGTTACTAAGTGTAAAGATAACAAGATGGGTTGTTTGAATCTCCTACTAAGTTGTATTATGAGGCATTATGTCAAGCTTTATGGAAACTTATTTAATATGTGTCTGATCTGTATAAGGCAGGCCTGTTTGGCATAAACTGGCCTATTCAAGTCACTTAGGTATCATGCTAGGCCTATTATAAGAAATCAGTCTAGTTAGATAGTGTGAATCAGAAAACTGGATCAAGTTTGCCTAAGTTAAAATGGTACAATGCCTTAGCTATGCAATGTGTACGCATCCCGCCTCTAGCGCTTGGCTGCCAGCTTATGTCCAGGGTTATGTGTTATTCTGTCAGGGAGTAATATAAGCACTGCCTTTGATATTGGGATATATGGACTGATTGTCTTCCTTGACTGCAGCATGCCTATGAAAAATTGTTTGAGTTTAAAAGGAAAAATCTTGCCTTAATAGCTGAAACTAAGGCCTGCAAATATCCATTTCTGCCTCTGCACTATCTGTTTGACCCATGAATGTGTTAGGTCCAGTCCATTTTACTCAGTTCTCCTTGTTGGCTGCCTATTGCTCGCTATTGTTTTCGTATTGTGACAACATTTATCAAGTCGCCTGATCTATGATTCAGATTGCATGTTTTGGGCCATTTTTGCATTTCTGCTTAACTGTTTGCACCCAGGGCCCAGTGACTGCCCTGGGCCAGTTTTCCTTTAGTCTTGAGTCATTGTGACACGTTATGCAGCAAACATATGTGCTCGTCCTAATTATTTGTATCAATTATTATTTGGGCTCATACTAATCCTTATCTTTCTTTTTGTTACATGAAATGCACTGGAGCAAAACGAAGAGTCTCACGGCGAGACTCATCACGAGCTACTTCAAATGGCAACCCGCGTCTATGTGCATCCGCATTCGCATCCCCGCTTCAGAAATTCCTAAGACAAAATAGGATAAGATGCTGTCGCCACACATCTTGAAAGCCGCGATCATATCCACTTTTATCTTATTTGTTTAAATTGTTGCCTAATTATTTAAATTGTAATTAATAGGCTGTTTAGAACAATTAATCCTTGAATACATGAACTGGGGTGGGTAGTTTTAAAATTGAAAATGCACTTCTAATTATTTATCTTAGGCTTGTCATTTATACCTAACCTTTGCCTAATCATTAAATTGCACAACTAATACTAATGCATCACTTCTTTGATTTCGCAGATAAATGCATATCCATGGCCCATAAACCGACTTCGCAAACGCACACTTTAAAACTTTATATATATATTTATAGCATTAGTCTTACAAAATTTATTTATAGCATGCTTCCTTCTACAAAGTATTTCAAAGCATCCTTTATATTTTTCTAAAACAAGCATTTTTAAACATAATAATTACCCTAGGTTTGGCAGGATAACCGCAAGTTAGCGGATCTTAGAGGGTGCCTAACCCCTTCCCTCTAGATTAATAAAGAACCCTTACCCAGAATCTCATTAAGTTTAGCAGACCATTAAAATGGAGTTAATGTTTTACTTTAAACTAGTTAAACATTTAGGTGTCCTAATTCACCCAAATTAATTAGGTGGCGACTCCGCGAACCCTTAGCATTTTAGCACCTTTAGCATTTTGCACTTTTAGCACCTTAGCACTTTTAAATTGCTAGCACTTTTAAGCACCTTTTAGCATTCTTTAGCACATTTAGCTTTTATTTATTTTCTAACATTGTTATTTAAGCAGGAGTTTATTTTTTATTTAAAAAATGTCGCGGCCGAAAATGGGCGTGACAATTGTACCAGAATTTAGTCAACTAAACATAGAGAGATAAAAAGATGTTGCTTTCAAACAAAAAGATCAAATTCTTCCACTACCAGACAAAAGCTCGGGAGCCACGGTTCAACTAATGATTAACAAAAAAAAAACTCCAGATTACCTCCTAAATCAAACCAAATAAATAGATTTAGCATACGAAACTCATTCGTAACACTAATCCAAAGATGGCCACTAATGAAAATACACACCAACACTAATTTTTATGTGCTTTCCGTAGATAATTTGTTAACTTTCTAAAACGATTCCTGAGAAAGAGTTCACAAGGGAAGAACCATAATTAGCAACCACTAAAAGGCACAGAGAGCCTTGAAAAGAGCACAAACCAGTCATGGAAAAATACTGAAGCAATCTGATAATCTTTCAGCACATTATGTGATGTGAAAATGTAAAATAAGGGTATGAAGAAATTTTGCAACTCTAGAACATTATACGATGTAATTTTTGTTGGAAATTTACTAAACGTGAAATAAAGTTAATCCTATTAATTATGACTCGAACAATTGGGGCACCGCACGTCGAAAACATGGTTTCCACACACGTGCACATAAAGTGTCAAGGATCGTAATTTCTTTAATGGAAGAGATATTGGTACGTATACGAATTGTTTGAGACGTAAGATAATAGATGGTTATTGGCCAAATGACAATGGTTTTACGTTGGTAAATGAAAGGACGACATGTACAATGTGTAAAAGATGAAACGAGTCTGAAAAATGCGGCGCCACGGTGCCTCCCTGCAGGGACGCAGAGCCGGCGACGCCCGAAACTCTCTGAAGCGCAGACGCAGCCGCCACCGCAGGTCGCGGCCATGACGTTCGCATCGTTGGAGAAGGAAAACTGATTTTTGGGCTGACTTTGGAGCATTAATTCTCCATTATTTGGCTGAATTATAACTCCACATTCAAGGCCATTATATGATCCTTATTGGTCATTACTTGCCTATGTTAAAGGTCGTCTTCTCCACACTATAAAATGGAGCCTTGGGCTCATTTGCAAAACAGACCTTACAAACATTTTCAGAATATATTATTTCTCTCTTGCAATCTTCAAATACTTTAAGATATTTCTTCATAAGAGAACACTTGAGTATCCTTTGCTCATTTGTTTGATTGTTGTTTTATCTTGGGAGATAATTTGTCAATATACCGTTTAAAGGGATATACGGGGCAATATTATCTTAAAGATAGATTTTTCATCCATTCGACTCAACAAGCCAATTTACTTTGTTCATTTTCATATTCTAACATATTTGTTGTTGTTGTTGTTGTTGCATTCTCATTTCCTTGTTACTACACTTTGATCCCACAAGCTTAAGATAATATTCGTTGCTTTCAACAACAATATGTCTGCTGAAGATCAATTCAACGCTATGAACAACGCCACTGCTCAAGGCAATACTAATGCCTTCACTTCTGCCACTCAAGGCGATGACGTTGCCTACAACCCAACTAATCCAGGCATTTCAAATGCCTTCCAAACTGTTGGCTTTGGCACAACTAGTGTCAACACTGGTTTTGGCACAACCAATGTCTCCACTGCTGCTCCGAGCACTTATAGTGTCTATGCTACTGCCCAAGGCGTCCAGAACGCCTATGCTCCTGTTAGAGTCGTTCCCAACGCCTTTGCAACTGCTCAAGGGGGCGTCACTGCTCCAACACCCGCTTTCAGATGGTGGACAACAAGAGTGTGTCATCCCAATTCCAAGAATTTAGATGATTCTTCATCACCTAGACTTTGAAGGATTGAAGCCCAACGAGCAATTCTTGGTTGGGGGCATTGATCGAGAAGTTGCCTCCCTCGTGGACCAAGTTCATGAATTACTTGAAACTCAAAATGAAGGAGATGGCCTTAGACGGACTTATTGTCAAACTCCAGATTCAAGAGTACAATAAGAAGGTCATGCCAAAGGGAAAACAACCCGCTGAGGCTAAGACGAACCTGACGGAAGCCAAAGGGAACCCAAGCAAGAAGCGAAAGTTCCAGAAGGTTGGTAAGTCTCAAACAACTAAAACGTTTAAGGGTACTTGCCATCACTGTGATAAAGTTGGTCACATGGCCAAGGACTGTCGCAAACTCAAACATGAGAATAAAGAGAAGACCAAAGGCAAGGCCAAGGCTAACATCGTCGAAGACACGCTTGTAGACGATATGATCGAGGAGTTCTCAGCGGTGCTTCTTGAAGCAAACCTCATTGAGAATCCGGTGCAGTGGTGGTTGGACACAGGTGTCACCCGTCACATATGTTCCAATAAAGAAGCCTTCTCCACTTATACACCAGTCACAGACAAGAAGTTCTTCATGGGAAACAATTCTTCTTCAGAGGTGCTGGGGGTAGGAATAATGGTCCTAAAGACGACGTCCGGGAAGGAGATGACTCTGAAGGAAGTGATGCGTGTCCCATAAATTCGAAAAAATTTAATTTTTGGACCTGTGTTAGTAAACGCTGGTTTTAAGCTAGTGTTAGAAGCTAACAAATTTGTAATCACTAAAAACGAAACATTTGTATGAAGGGGCTTCGTCTGTGAAGGCCTCTTTAAGGTTAATGTTGTACATATAATGTCTTCTGTTTTAACTATCAATAAAATCGTCTTTTACGTACTTGATTGAGTCATTTAATTTATGGTATCATAGATTAGGACATGTTAACTATCAATCTATCCAAAGATTGGTAAAGTTGGAATTATTGTCGTTTATCGACATAAACCCTCAACATAAGTGTGAGGTGTGCGTAGAGGAAAAACTTTCCAAGAATCCCATTAGATCCGTCGAAAGGGAAACCGCTCCTCACTTATACACACTGATATATGTGATTTGAAGTTTGCTCAAACTAGAAGGGGGAACAAGTACTTTGTGAATTTCATAGATGATGGCACAAGGTTTTGTTACCTTTACCTACTAAAAAGTAAAGATGAAGCCTTTGAAGCATTCAAACGTTACAAAGCAGAAGTTGGGAACCAACTAAGCGGACGGATTAAAACAATCTGTAGCGATAGAGGGGGAGAATATGTAGCGCCTTTTGAAGAATTTTGTACTCAATCTGATATATTTCATCAAACGACGACTCCTTACTCGCCTCAATCAAACGGTGTGGGTGAACGCAAGAATCGAACACTGAAGGAAATAATGAATGTTTTATTTATCAATTCAGGCCTTTTCCAACACATGTGGGGATAAGTTGTCCTTACCACAAAATTCTTAATAGAATCTCACACAAAAGTAAGGACAAGACTCCATATGAGTTAAGGAAAGGAAAGAAACCTACCTACAAATATTTGAAGGTATGGGTTGTCTGGCCAAGGTAAAAGTACTTATGCCAAAGCAGGTCAAGACTGAACCTAAGAGTGTGGATTGCATATTCATCGAATATGCCAATAACAATAGTTCTTATCGCTTCATAGTGCATAAGTCGGTTGTACCGGACATTTATGAAGGTACGATCATAGAATCAAGAAATGTGTGGTTCTTTGAAGACACGTTTCCTTATAAGGAAAACAACATAACCTCTCGCAAATGAAGTTATGAGCAAACCTCTGAGGATCTAGGAGTCGTTGACTACCTAAATCCAAACGGTTCAGATCTAGTGAATTCTGAAATGGCTGATTATCCCCGAATCCAGTATTTCAGATTCTCAGGACTTGGAAGATTCATAGATGAAACCAAGGAAAAGTAAAAGGTCCTGGAAGTACAAGTCCTTCGGTCCAGATTTTGAAGCGTATTTGGTTCGGGACGAACCACGGACAATCGCTGAAGCATTGTCAACTCCAGAAGTATCGCTCTGGAAGGAAGTTTTAGAAAGTGAGATAGAGTCCATCTTGCACAACCACACCTAGGAGTTGGCTGAACTTCCTCTGGAACACAGACATTTGGGTTGTAAGTGGATCCTTAAACAGAAGTTAAAGGCAGATGGATCTATCGACAAGTACAAGGCTAGGTTGGTAGTCAAGGGCTATCGTCAAAAGGAGGGTGTTGATTACTTCGACACCTACGCTTCGGTGTCCAGAATGACATCCATATGTATGTTCATAGCTATCGCCGCCTTGCGGGATCTTGAAATACATCAAATGGATGTCAATACTGCCTTCCTAAATGGTGATTTGGAAGAAAAAATATATATGGACCAACCCGAGGGGTATGTGGTTCCAGGACAAGAGACAAAAGTGTGTCGTCTTGTCAAATCGTTGTATGGGCTGAAACCGGCCCCTAAACAATGGCACGAGAAATTTGATAGTACCCTACTATCAAAAGGGTTCGCCATTAATAAATGTGACAAATGTGTTTACATGAAAGGAAATGCTGATTCGTTCGTCATGATATGCCTTTATGTAGACGACTTATTGATCACTAGTAACAGTCCTAGGATAATCCTAGAGACTAAGAACATGTTAAAATAATGTTTCGACATGAAAGATATGAGTGTCGCAGATGTCATCTTAGGTATCAAGATCTCTAAGACATCTTATGGACTAGTCTTGTCTCAATCTCACTACATCAAAGATGTGCTAAAGAAATTTGAGATGTTTGACAGTTCACCAGTAACGACACCATTGGATAGAAGTCAAAATATTGACAAGCATCTTGGTGTACTTGTATGCCAGGAGCGATACGCACAGGTGATTGGGATATTGATGTATGTCACAAACTGCACTCGACCAGATATCGCTTATGTAGTCAATAAATTAGCTAGGTTTACCCGAAATCCAAGTGAAGATCACTGAAAAGCGTTGAATATGGTACTACGATTCCTGAAGTTCACAATAATATTAGGGTTACACTATTCGAGATATCCAGCTGTACTAGAGGGGTACGGTGATGCAAACTGGATATCTGATATCGAAGACATCAAGTCCACTAGTGGATACATTTTTACAATCGGTGGTGGAGTTGTGTCTTGGAAATCCTCTTGAAAAACACTTATTGCCCGATCCACGATGGAGTCGGAATTTATCGCTTTAGACAAAGCGGGAGAAGAAGCTGAGTGGCTTCATGGTTTTCTAGAGGATGTCCCATGTTGGGATAAACTCGTGTCTGCGGTAATGATCCACTGCGATAGTCAGTAGGCTCTAAGAAGGGCATAAAGTTCTATGTACAACGTCAAGTCTCGTCATATTCGACGGAGACATGAGTCCGTTAGGCAGTTGATCACCTCGGGTGTTATTTCCATTGATTACGTAAAATCTAAGGAAAACATCACAGATCCCTTGACGAAGAGAATGACCAGAGATCAGATGTACTGCATGTCTAGGGGAATGAGCTTAAAACCCAATCAATAAAGAACCAATATAGTGGACACCCAACCTTACAGACTGGAGATCCCATGAATAAGGTTCAATGGGAAAACTAAACTGTAAAGGTTCAGTTGAGTACTTCGGTGAAAGCAAAAGCACTTCGGATAATGATCTCTTCTTAAGAAATATAATCCAAGTCCATTTTCGTGATAGACATAAAGTGCAACTTGTAGAGGGGTAAAGGATAAGTTTTCGAACCTTTAAGAGGAAACTAAATCATTTAATAGATGTAGGCTAGTTTTGGCTCAAAATCATCATTACGAAGACTATGTTTATTATTAAGAACTCTAATTATGGTTAATTAAGTACTCCACCCATTTCAAAATAGTTGTTAGTGTTTTTATTTATACGCTTCTTAAGAGAGCATTAATAACATAAGCATTTTGACTTTACATAAGTAATAATCTTAAGCTAAAATAAAGTTCAAATAAAGTTCTTCTCCATGTAGAATTGAAAACTAATGGTTCAATAAGTTCTTGTGCATGTGGAATTGTTATGTTTTTTAAGAATGTGTAGGACATAATCGTTGGAAGTTGATCGGGGCTAAAAATTTATTATTTTGATAGTTTATTTTATGTAGATATTTCTTATTAACCTATTATGTTATCACAGAACAAAGACACGTCCACTAATTCTGAATCTTTTTTTTTTTTGTTGACGAAGGAACCCGCAGTCGCTGCTCTTTCGAGTGCGCACAGGGTAAACCCCGGACTGACGCAATAGCCTGCAAACCACGTCAGCCAGTTAAACCACACTTGGCAAGCCAGGTGTGACAGGCTCCCCCCAAGAGGCGAAGGCAGGCCAGGCGTTACCCTGGGGTTTCGAACTTGTGACCAAGCTCTCCCACACCATCCAATGAGGATACCCTCTGCCTTCAAGACCAACTGGTCTAGGGCTTCGGATCACTAATTCTGAATTTTTAAAGCGAGAATACAAAGAGAAACACAACAGAAATAAGATAATTTATGTTTCATGCTAACATAGTAATTAAAGTAAAGAAACAAACAAAGAAAATCACACAGTTGGATAATAAACATAAGAGGCTTAAATATGATAGAATTTAACTATTACGCCTAGTAGTTCTACGTTCCTAATTCCTAGTAGTAATAGGATTATGTGCCGTGAGCTAGGTTCCTAGTTTACTTAGTAAAATAATTAAGGATATAAAAACCGTTCAAAATATTTTGGTCAACCAACATTTATATTCATGCTTTTATAATAATATAGATATAGATGCTTATTTATTCATGAACCTGAGCTGACCCACCCGAATTCAATATCCTTCATTATTCATAATGTCCAACAAATATACAAATCTCGCGTATCATAGAATATGTTAAGCATAATACAAAAAGAAGTTAATGGACCATAAAAGTCATGATAACAATGTTCACAAGAAAGTTTCAAAAAGATGAAAAAGTCAATAATTTACAAAGAAATATCCTCAGAATTAAAAACCAACATCATGTTCTTGAACTCCTCAAATTTAAGAACACCATCAAGGTTAGTGTCATACATATGAATCATGTTCTTACAATCACTTCCTTCTTTCTCATCCCACAACCCTAATCTTGACAACACTTTTTGAAGCTCCTCACATGAAATAGAACCATCTCCATTCAAATCAAACACCTTGAAGGCTTCAACAATATCATCTTCTAAATTATCGTCAATATTGTCCTCTTTTGATCTCTTTTCCTCATTATTTTTCTTCACCATAGCTTCGTAAAAGAATAAGAAGTCGTTGAAGTTAAGGCTCGTTTTACCTACCAAAGATTGGAGCTCGTCAAGGCTCGTGCAAGCTCCAATCTTATCAAGAAGGCCTTTGAGCTCATCTAAGCTCACTAATCCATCACCATCTTCATCAAGCTTGTCGAACATCCTTTGGATGTGTTTTTCGTTCAACGTAGACATTCTAACTCAAGAAAAAAACTTTTTATTAAATGAAGAATTGCAAACGAAAAAAGAGTAACAACAACAATGTTGAGGATAAGCCTAATCTAGAAGCAGAGATACTTTTCCACTATGAAAGATAAGAAGTGTATAATACCATGAATCCCCAACTACAACTCCTATATATAGATCCCAAGTCGTCCCAAACCTATAAGAGAAAGGTTTTTCCAATCCTACAAGGACAATACGTTTTCCTTTCCCAAAACTATTAGAAGAATATGGGTTTCCTAAACCTATAGGGATTATAGATTTCCTAAATATACAAGGGAAAAATTCAAGACATTATTAACGAACAATAAAAATAATGTCTGAATCAACATTCTATTACTGCAAGTAAATATATAAAAGTGCTTAGGTCAAGTATTTAAAAGAAAAAATTAAAGAAGAAGGAAACTTACATTGTCCTTAATTTGCTTGGAAATCTAAAATGAAGCTTCTAGCTAGGTTGAAAGAATGATGAGAAGACCACGAGGAAGAATTAAATTCTATATATAGTTTGTTCTTTTTATCCATACACATGGGGAAAGGAGAATTTATTCCCTAAGTGTAATTCTCCTTTCTCATCTTTTGAATAGATTCTACTATGTAACCAACAATTTTGTTATGTCTTTATATAGGAATAGAACCAAACCCTATAGCCACGGACCAAATCTTCATCTTGTTATAATGTATTGGCTACACACTAACTAGAATTATTTTTATTTTAGTTAGTGCATTACTCATGAAAAACATACTTTGTCAATTATAGAGGCCAAAAAAAGTAAAACAATATTAGTAGAGGGGATAGACGTGCTAAGAGTGAACAAGTATGTCAACGTTTACCTTCTGGTAGCCAACCTGTAGCAAGAGAGCGCGGGACCGCAAGGTCACGAGTTCGATCCCCTGCATAAACCTTCTTGGTTGAGCCTGTTACACATGGCTTGCCAAGTGTGGTTAATCAGCTGACGTGATTTGCAGGCTATTGCGTCAGTCCGGGATTTACCCTGTGCGCACTCGAAAGAGTAGCGACTGCGGATTCCCTAGTTAAAAAAAAAATATGTCAACGTTGATCAACTCCGGAAGAACAGTTTGCGGCTATCAGAGGGAATGTATCGATTCTACAATAGGGTTGACTTAATTAGAAGTGAAACTAATAGATGAAAATAAAACTAAAGATTAGTACTTCTTGAACGGGTGACCCTATTATAGTTTTGTACCATAAGACAAGTTGAACTGTTGAAATTTTCAATTCCTAATTCCACAAGTTGAACAGGTTACTAGTCCATTTAAAAGGCATGAAATTACACCAAATGACCTTGGAAAAGAAGGTTCATGAACTTTTAACCGACACTTGCCCCATAGGAAAATCTTTAAGATTAAAAGGCAAAACTTCGTAACTTTGAAGTTTTCACCATTGAACAAGCAAGGTCAAAGTTCAAAATCATCGACATCTAAGGTCATTCCTGTAAATCATTCGCTTAAAAATTATTTAGGTTGAAATGAGTTGGGTTAGGTTAAATAGTGAGTTATATAACCCAACGCGTTCAACTCTTACTAATTTTTTTTTTAATTATTATTTTCATATAATTTTTAAGTACCTAATAAAGACATATTCTTTATTATAGATATATATAACACATATGAAACCAAAAAACATCACTATAATTTACATAATATTATGACAAGGTTTATTATGAGCCAATTTAAGCTACATGTTAGCCCATTTTAGATGAGTTAAATTAGACGTGTTAAAATAAATTGATCATTATTTCCGCCGAAACTTAATTATATTTTCGTGATCTAATTGTATCACCCATACAATGTGATCATTTATTGTCCTCATAAAGTTTTGATAACCAAAAAGACGTGTGACTTGATCCTCGTTTCTCTAGGTAAATAACTTAACATTTATCCAAGTAAACTTAAAAAGATTAAATTTCCGTTACAGGGAATCGAACCCGAGTCTCCTGGGTGAAAGCCAGATATCCTAACCGCTGGACGATAACGGATTGCTTGTCCACAAAAAAAAGTTTGTGAAACTATAATTATTGTAGAACTATTAAGTCCACAAAAAAAAGTTTAATTGCTCAAAACCAGGCATGCCATATTTCTTGCAAATAAAGTATCTGAAAACAAAAGAAGACTTGTTTCCTTCTCTTTTATAGGGCACACTGCTTTGTTTGGATCTCATTTTGTCTTTACTTGTTATCTAATAATCTTATTTTATCTTTTACCTTACCTTTTTATAGTAGTTCTATCTCGTAGCCTGCTTTTCTTGTAGATCATTCAGTGTGTGATGTTATATAACGACGGACAATGCAATGTAATACAATACATTGTGAAACAATACGTAATAGCCATCCAAATAGAGTGTTAATACTAGTTTGCTACTAGTCCTGAAATTTGAATTTGTTGCATATCAAATAAGCTGGAACAATCAAAGAAAATGGCCATATATTAAACCAGTATGTAAAGAGCTTATCTGCATCATCCTTGATGAAACACATGGGAGGCTTGATTCTGAAAACATTTTCATGTAAACCACATTTCCTTACTAGAACACCAAGATCTACATCCAGAAACAAGTGCATCGTTAGTATATATATATATATATATGACGGTTTCAGATTACTTTTCAATTCTCTTTAATTTATACAAACCTTTAAGCTTTTCAATTGTATTCTTTTGGAAAATACAATTGCACTAGGATTAATATGCACTACAAAAAAAAAGGCCTACGGTGACGGTTAAAAACCGTCACGAAAGGGGTTTTGTGATGGTTTTGCTAAGTGTCACGGTAGGCACTATCACAAATTCGTGACTGTTGTTGTGTATAACCGTCACAAATTGTGGTGTTTGACTTTGACTATTTCCTTCATTTTTTTTAAATTTTCCCGTGAAATTTATTAATTATATAATATTTTTTGGCGGGAAATTTTAAATAAAATTTATATAAATTGGCGGGAAAATTAATTTTGATATTTTTTTTATATTTTAATTTTAATTTATTAAATAAAAATAAATTAGAATTGTAAGTATATTATAACTAAAATGTTACCCACGTAATGAAATTGTTCTAATACATTAAATCGAAACATTACAAATTGTTTTTCGAAACATCTAATGCTATCATCAAATACAACAAAAAAAACATAATATTGTTTTAACTTCAAAAAGTACAAATATTATCTAAATCATCATAAAAATAACACAACTATGCAGCACGGAGAATCTTTGAAACATGTTGCGCCCACTCGATCCAAACTTCATTAAGGTCATGCTGCGAAAAAATATTCTTTGTCATTGTATTGTAACACATAATAGAGATCAGTTAAATTTTCTAATCATAAATAAGTCATTATAGACAAATACATAAACAAAAATAATGTTAAAAATATTCTTTGTCATTGTATTGTAACACATAATAGAGATCAGTTAAATTTTTTAATCATAAATAAGTCATTATAGACAAATACATAAACAAAAATAATGTTAAATACTTACATTGTTATGAAGCAAAGACAAATCATTCATTAGATCTTTAATGAAACGCAGCATATAGTAAGCACACTCATATCCATAAGGTTGTTGTGGTACCTTAAAATTATTTGTGTCAACGGATAAGCCAGGGGCATAAACTCTGGTTCTGAACTGTATGCACAGATAGATGCAGTCCACAGCTCCAGACAATGTATATACTTCCACTGGTAAACCTTCAGAAATGATTCTTGAGAAAGGGTTGAAAAGGAAAAACTGTGACTGAATCCACTAAAAGGCAGATATAATCGTAAAAAATACAACATGTCACTCAAATTACTGAAGCAACATGACACTCTTTGTCACTCTATGATCAACTGGACACTCTTAAGTCTAAGCTACTTTGTCTCTTGAAAATTACAAATGAAGACTAAAATGCATTCTCTCAACTCTTAAAAGCAGAATATTGTACCAGAATTTAGTCAACTAAAAATAGAGAGATAAAAAGATGCTTCTTTCAAACAAAAAGATCAAATTCTTCCACTACCATACAAAAGCTCGGGAGCCACGGTTCAGCTAATGATTAACAAAAAAAAAAAGAACTCCTGTACAAGATTACCTCCTAAATCAAACCAAATAAACAGATTTAGCATACGAAACTCATTCGTAACACTAATCCAAAGATGACCACTAATGAAAATACACACCAACACCAATTTTTATGTGTTTTCCATAGATAATTTGTTAACTTTCTAAAACGATTCCTGAGAAAGAGTTCACAAGGGAAGAACCATAATTAGCAACCACTAAAAGGCACAGATAGCCTTGAAAAGAGCACAAACCAGTCATGGAAAAATATTGAAGCAATCTGATAATCTTTAGGCTCAATGGGGCTGACTAGGGATATTTTTAAAGTACGGGATAGAAAAGAATGGTAAGAATTGGCTATCAAAGAGATGCCTGAGTCATCTCCCTAACATG
This sequence comes from Przewalskia tangutica, assembly GCA_029844215.1. Classification (NCBI taxonomy): domain Eukaryota; kingdom Viridiplantae; phylum Streptophyta; class Magnoliopsida; order Solanales; family Solanaceae; genus Przewalskia; species Przewalskia tangutica. The sequence goes on from CM056719.1 coordinate 20,512,046, forward strand.
CATATCCCAACTATTTCGCCTCAAATAGCAAGCAATCATAACACATAAGTATTTATCTTTTAGCATGCATAACTCAAGCAAGAAACTCCAATTAGACAGATTCTGTGAGTTTTTGGCATATCTAACTTAGGTGTTTAGATAGTTGCTTCAATTCTGTTACATTATTCCACCTTAATTCACTAGGTGTTTCTAGCAACTACAGCATACATGATCTTTGACAGGCAATTGTGACTCAAAAAGAAAAAATTTTGGTGACTCAAAATAAACATGAAACAATCAAAAAGACTTAAATCAAATAAAACACGACACAAATAAAACACCCCCAAACTTAAATCACACATTGTCCCCAATGTGTGGAGACTCAAAGACACTAAAAAAAATAATAAAACACTTACAGACTTTGGCTAAAATGGTGGTGGTGGCGGTGGATAATGTATCGACCATTGGTTGAACAGGGAACTCATCTCGTCATACTGCTGGTGCAGTTGTTGCTGCTCCTGCCTCAATTCTTATTTTCCTTGTCGCAACTCATGTTGTCCCTGTCTCAACTCATTGTGTCCTTGTATCAATGTGCCGAAATATTGCATCATCATTCTCTTGTTCTGGAGCACTTGCTCCATCATTGGCACTGGAGGTTCTGCTTCTGTGGTTGGCTGGTGGCTAGGTCCTGCCGCATATTGAGCCCCTATTTCAGGCTCATCCTCGCTCATCGCGTCACTGATGCTGCTGCTGGTGGTACTCTCCGTCTGGCTGCTGGGGGGCTTGGGTCTGGGAAAGAGTGCACTATCCCACAGGACACCGGCAGTTGGTTTCTCTCATGAGTGTCAGTGGGTAGTTTTGGGACCGCACTTATGTGGCGTAGACCGTAATAAGTGAACCGTGTCCCAATCCACCGTTGTCACCAACTCGCTGATTTCTTCAATGCTCGCACTATTTCTTTCCCACATCAATCGTCATTCCTCATAATTCCATATATCGCTTTAATCCTATCCTCCGCACTCTGGTGAAGTGCGTGGATGGAATCACGCGGCGCGATTTAAATATAGCCAACATTTGGCTACTTTGTTGAATTGGCTCTGCTCGGTGCTCTTGATCCATTTCTTCCAATATCAAAACAGCCTCATGGTAGCTCACGGTTATGCAACGGCATTCCAACGATGCGGTGCTTCTAGACCATGTTCTAAAGTGATTCCAATCACTTCTTTCTTCAACATCAACCGTCTTCAATTGTGCATTTACATTCTCTGCTGTCACAGACACATAAGCTCCCCTAACAAAGAATCCCCTTTCCACCTTCTCCGGAAAGTTGGCATAAAATTCACGCACCATTGTTGTGTTCATTTGTGCTATTTTCTCCGGATTCAGAAATCTCCTCCACCCCCTTAACTCAATCATAGCCCGGATGGGCTCATAAACATCTTCCTCCCCATATGACTCCCTCTGGTAGTCCATTCCCCTTTCTGGTATTAAGGGTCTGGAATCAAGCTTTTTGTATCTTTGGAAGGCTTCGTAGCTCACAAACCTAGTATTGTCGTAATGTGGGGTTGGGGTGGATGTGGAGCCTCTTCTCTTCCTGGTGGCCATGGTTTAAAATAGTTTCTGGAGCTTTCAATTTAGTGGCACAAATGTTTCCTACACAATCTACAACTTAGTAGCGAACACAACACCCCCAAACTTCAATTCTTCTACCCAATACCCACACTCCTTTTCTACTCTTTTCTCCAAACTTCACAATCAACTTTTCAGTACCCAAACTACTTCAACTACAATACTCCTTCAAACTACTACCTCCTGTGACTTCAGTAAAGGACTCAAGAACAGAAAAAGATTACCTTTTTATGAGAAGATTCAAGTTGTTCTTCTTTCAATTAGTGGTTTGAGGCTATGGAACGGAGCTTTGTTGGTTGAGATGGCTAAGGGTTTTTAGGAATTTAAGAGTTTTGGTTGTGGTTGGGTTTAATTTGTGGAGGATTTGTGGGCAAATTTTTGGAATTTCGTGGGTTTTGGAGGAGAGTTAGGTTTTGAAATTGGAATCGGGAAAATCTGCTTTAGGGCGTTTTAAGTTTTAGGATTTCGCTTAGGCGTTGCGCCCTTTTTGCGGCGCCTATTTCGCAGACTCGCCGGGACTTTATGCGCGGCCATACATTGGCGCCGCGTCGCCTAAACTTGGCAAATTTTACGGAATTTTGCCGCGCTGCTTCCTAGCGCGCTTGAACTCAAGGTCTTTTCAGTTTTTGGCGCGCCGCCTCGCCCTGGCGCGACGCTTACCCGCTTTTCTGGAAATCCTGGCTTTCGTTCAGCTTTTCGTCCTCCAGTTTATTTGCCTGTACCTGTCAGTAACACAAACACAAGAACCCAAGACCGTGAGACTGTTCTAGGAGAAATTAAAATAATCTATAGACAAGAATTGAAATAACATAATTGAAAAACGTTGGGTTGCCTCCCAAGTAGCGCTGTCTTTAACGTCTTTTAGCCGGACGCAAGCTCCTTAGCTTAATAAATGTGAGGGTGATTAACCCCACAACAAATCCATTTCCTCCACATTCTGCGTTTTCTTTTTCTTCTTTTCTTCTTAGCATTATCAGTAAGGGGGAGTTCAGGAACACATACATCCTTTAGTGGAATTTCGGCAAACCATGCCTGCTTTCTTGGGCTCATATCTCTTTGGTTGACTTGTATTGGCTCGCAAGGGGGTTTGATGGTGCTGATTGCAAAGCACCCACTCACGGTTGGTGGCTCAATGACGTGTTTAAAAACTTTAAACACCATTTCTTCATTCTCCACCCTTAATGTTAACTCTCCTCTTTCAACATCAATCAAAGCTCTCCCCGTTGCTAGGAATGGCCTCCCCAATATGATAGGGATTTCCACATCTTCTTTCATATCAAGAATGAGGAAATCTGCAGGAAAGAAGAATTTCCCTACTTTCACAATCACGTCCTCGATCTTGCCTCTTGGATGAACCACTGTCCTGTCGGCCAGTTGCAGGCTTACTGTGGTTGGTTTGGCCTCACCCAACTCCAATCTTTTAAATACTGACAAGGGCATCAGATTTATACTCGCCCCTAAATCACATAAAGCTCTGTTGCAAGTCACCCTGCCCACTGTGCAAGGTAGTGTAAAGCTTCCAGGATCCTTTAGTTTTGGTGGCAACTTCTTCTGCAAGATAGCACTACACTCTTCTGTTAGTGCTACTATCTCATATTCCGCCAGCTTCTTCTTTTTCCCCAAGATCTCCTTCATAAACTTGAAATAGGAGGACATCTGCTCTAATGCTTCTATGAAAGGTATGTTGATATGCAGCTTCCTAAATGTCTCCAAAAATTTGGAGAATTGTTTATCAACCACCTTTCGCTGTAGTCTCTGGGGAAAAGGGATCTTCTCTGTATACTCCTTCTCTGGAGTTTTATCTACTACAGGGCTGGGCTCAATCACCTTCTCTTTTCTAACTCGCTTCTTCTCAACCATCTTGTGAGGTGATCGCCGCTCCAATTGCTTGCCGCTTCTCAATTGCACCGCTCGACATTGCTCCTCGATTTACCTGTGTTGCTTGGCAATGTCCCATGTGGCTCGCTGTTTGCTCGCTTTACCGACCCACTTGTGTTTCCAAGTTCTGAATGAGGATCTAGCTTCGCCATGAATCGGGTGCAGGCATTGCAAGTGTTGTCACATTTGCCACTGGCTCGCTTTTCTTCAACCGGCATTGAATTGTTGATCTTTGTGGGCTTGAATGAAGAAATGCGGTCGCTGATTCTGCTGGTTCTGCATCGCCCATGTATTGGTTCTGCTGCCCCTGGTATTGATTCTGCTGCCCTTGGTATTGGTTCTGCAGGTTCTGGTGTTGGTTCTGCTGCCCCTGGTCTCCTCTCCATGAGAAATTTGGGTGGTTCCTCCACCCTGGATTATAAGTGTTGGAGTAGGGGTTGTTCTGTTGCCTCTGATAATTACCTATGGCATGACACTCTGCCTGCTCCATTGGTATATTGTTGGGATCAGCTGAAGGACACCTATCAAATGGATGTGGGCCACCACATATCTCACAGCTTTTAGGCATCTGCACCGCATTTACTGACAATGTATGTTGTCGCAATCGTTCGCTAAAAGGGCCACTTGGGCATTCAAGGCAGCAATAGCATCTATTTCGTGGACTCCCACTGTTCTTCTCCCACTTGTCGACCTCTCTTCTGTGACATGGTTGTTAGTGGCCATATCTTCTAATAACTCATGAGCGTCGTGTCGCTTTCCTCATGAATGCTCCACCACTGCATCTATAATGGTTCTGGTGTCTTGCTCGCCATTGTAGAAGATGTGGACCAAGTTCCACAACTCAATGCAATGGTGCTGGCACTTTCTCTCAGAGATCTTTGTGTCACGACTGCCCGGCTCGTGGATCGTGCCTTACCCGGGCACCCAAGTAGTCATACATCAAAGTAATCCGCGGAATATAAAACAAGACATGAAACAATGTAAATGAGACACAGTTTATCTGAGGAAAAGTTGCCTTTCGGCATATATATAAATACCCAAAGTGAGCGATTACATCCCAACTTTACAACAGACTACTGCACTCTAAGGAAGTAAGACAACTATGGCGGGACAGGGCCCCGCCATACCCTGAATGTACATATATCTACACCACCAGGGAGAACCATACCAAATGTCGAGCCTCCGGAGAAGATGGAGCTCCTGACACCAAAGCAAAGATCCTAAGGATGTGGATCTAGCACCTGCTTCCCTTTACCTGCGGCATGAACGCAGCCCCCCGAAGGAGGTCAGTACAACAGGTACCAAGTATGTGAAACTGTAAAGTACTAAAGTGAAATCAAAGTATTTAAAACCATTTGCAAATACAACCAGTTCAACTGTACATAGTGCCACAACATGAACAAGAGCAAGGTAGATAAACTGTAACAGGTCTTTTCTAGGCCGCAAATGATCGAAGCAAGGCCAATCGCCCATAGTATCATTATGCGTGCCTAATCCTGGACTTCCGCACCGCATAGGTCACACATGCACCGCATGAGGTATTCCTCGCGTCGGGGTAGCTAACCCGCTGCATTCTCCTCGACTCCCGCACTCGCATAGTCACATAGACCTCATAGTCACGCATCGCATGAGGCATCCTCGTGACGGATAATACACCGGAATGATCAATCCTGGAACCCCGCACTCCGCGTAGTCACACAGCACCGCATAGCCGTATAGACCCGCATCGGGGTGGCAAGCCCTCGGTATAACAAGTCGAGGGTATGTGATATAATAACAAGATAACGGTCTTAACGCTTAACAACGTAAGCACAACAAGAATAACCCCTTACACAACATCACAAGACATTAACACGCGTAGCATCATAACATGTTTACTTATCAAACCATCTTACTACACTTTGCAGAAATCAATACAAGATTTTCATAAACAAATAAGTAAAACCGTTCCTTTTATCATTCTTAAGTCGTTATACCTAACTTCCCATAAAGCTAGTATAACTCTTAAGCTTTCTGTTTAAAAATCAAGTATTACTCTTCTTTCAAAAATGATTCATAATTCTTTTGAAATACTTCAAGGTTCTTATTATTTAGACTCAAGTCAGACGCCCAAAGAAAACCATGTTCGCTTAACACACGTACGTCTACCGTACTATATATATATATATTAAAATATCATGCTCAAGGGGATAGGAAGAATCACATACCTTCTCGGCGAAATCCACCTGCCAAGTCGAGTATGTCGCGTGCAGAGTATCAACCTATAATAGTCAAATACGTCTATCAACGTCTAGACTACTCTGTAGGATATTCTAAGCAGAGGGTTCTCTATTCTACGGAAAATTGGGCAGCATTTCCCTACCCGTCAAACTACTCAAGTCTCATCAGAATACAAATTCATGTAAGTATTCAATTCTTCTTCTTTTATACCCTTCTATAGTGATTACAGTTCAATTCTATTCTTTAAAATCCTTCTATATCTTATACTCAACTCTTAACTATTCTTATATGTACTCTCTAATTACAATAGAAGGACAAGAGTATTTACCTCGATAAGCCCAAAATTATCCAAGTTAAATGTCGATCCTGAGCAAGGTTTAGCTCCTAATTGCACGCTCCGATAGCTCCAAGAAACCCTTAGAAGTTTCTAAACAACTTCTACTTAAATACTATAAGGGATTTGGGGCTAGGGTATTTTGGAATAGTAATTATACTAGAAGGCAACTTTCTACAAAAGGGGGGGGGGGGGGGTTTCGGCCGAAGCCACTAGGAAGGGGGGGGAGACTTGGACGAGACTTCTACACAAAAGGGGGAAGGATTTTGAGACTTAGAAAATGTGGAGTGGATGAAGAAGTCTTCAACACAAGGGGGGTATTTATAGAGCCCTCAAAGGCCAAGATTAAAACAAATGGAAGGTTGGGATTAGGATCCATGTGAAAGATGAGGTCTTCCAACCAAGTGTCTCCCACAATATTTGGACATATGTCCACCACAATATTGGAACACATGCCCACCACAACAATGAGCCATGTGGCCTCCACTATCTCACAAAAACCGTCAACTTCCACCTACTCCAACTCACACAAAATCAACTTGCAAGACTTGACCATTTGACTTGCCCACTAGGCCCCCCAATTCGTCCAACCAAAGCCAACTAAGGGTGACACATGTCGCCCTCCTAATGGTCCAAAATATTTCGTCTCTCGGAAAAATCCGTAATCGGTTAAAATATTAAAAACGTAGAATTTCCTTCACAAGGTTCGGAATCTTTTCCGTCGAAAGTTCACAAGTTCATTCTTAACCTAATTAGGGCTTGAATAATCGTACGTACATCCTCGCATACCTACTCTGGAAGTACGGGGTATAACATTCTCCCCTCCTTAGAAACACTCATCCCGAATGTTCCTTCTTAAGACAGATAACGATAAAGTTCCTCATAACGTAAACAGTTTGCAAATGCCACACGTGGCCACAATACAACACTTTAAGCAAATATGTCAATGAAAATTTACAAGTAGGAAAGTGAGTTACCTGGAGGTGTGGGGAATAGGTGAGGATACTTCTGCCTCATGTCCTCCTCAGCTTCCCACGTCATCTCCTCCCTGAGCTCGTTCCGCCACAAGACTTTGACGGCCACGCCCCCGTCCGCAGACGCCTAACTCGACGATCGATTATTGCTATGGAATCTCCTCATACGATAACCCTCGGTCACTGGACATCTTCAATCGGGTGTACCTAGATGGATCCCGATACATCTCTCAAAGATAGAAACATGAAAACCGGATGCACCGCCTCAAGATCGGACGGCAGATCCAACTCATAGCAACCTTGCCTACCTCGCGGACAACTGATACGCCCAATGTACTTGGGATGAGTTTCCTTTCTTCCCGAATCTCATCACACCCTTCATGGGTGACACCTTCAGAAAACCCAATCATCAACTCAAACTCCGGATGCCGACGACGATGATCTGCGATACGACTTCGCCGACTCGAGCCGCCAAGAATCGCTTCCTGGATAAGCTTTACCTTATCCATCGCTCACAACTGTGTCTGGTCCACTAATCGCACTCGCCACATCAAACCCGCGATCCGCACTTCTCTCATACAAGGCCTTATAAGGCGCCATCCCGAATCCGGAGTGGTAGCTATTATTATACGCAAACTCAACTAGAGGCAAATGATCCTCCCACACCTCAAGTCAATAACACAGCTCGCAAAGATATCCTCAAGAGTGCGGATAGTGCGCTCGCCTGTCCGTGCTCGAGGATGGAATGCAAGACTGTGCTCACTGCCCCTAAACCCTTCTCGAAAGACCTCCGTGTTAGCCGAAATCGGGCTCTGCATGCGATATGATAGAAATAGGGACTCCATGCGACCGACGATCTCTGATGTAAAGTCTAGCATAATCCTCACCGAAAAGTCGCCCTGACGGAAGAAAGTGGGCTGATTTCACACCGTCGACGATAACCCGGATAGAATCATGCTTCCTCCGAGTGCGAGGTAATCCCGTGATAAAGTCCATGTTGATCACCTCCCACTTCCGTGTCGGGATCTCTATCGTCGCAATAAACCACCGGGCCTCGTGCTCTACCTTCACCTGCCGACAACACGGCACCGAGCCACAAACTCGCAACGCCCTCTTCAAGCCATCCCACCAATACACGATCCGAGGTCGTGGTACATCTTGGTCGACTCGGATGGATAGAGTAACGCCACGCCGTGTGCTTCCCTAGAACTCCGCCAAGTCCTGCAATATCCGGAACACACAACCTCGCCTCAAACCTTAGCACCCCATCGTGCTACTCAAAAGGACCTTCCTCACGAAGAGTCGTATCACGGCATCGCCAAAACCGGATCCTCAAATCGCGTTCTCTTCACCTCCTCGACGATGGAAGACTCGGCAACCTCTCGAACTCGAACCCCACTGCTATCAGAATCAAACAATTGGACTCCAAGGCTCGCTAACTGATGTACCTCGCGGACCATGCCCTCCTCTCTGCCGCACATCCGATAGACTCCCATCGACCTACGACTAAGAGCATCCGCCACAACATTGGCCTTCCCGTGGTACAGATATCGACATCATAATCCTTGAGTAACTCTAACCACCGAATCTGTCGTAAGTTCAGCTCCCTCTGGCTGAAGATATACTGCAGGCTCTTGTGGTCTGTATAAATATCCACAAGAACCCCATACAAATAGTGCCTCCAGATCTTGGCGTGAATCACCATCAACTCCAAATCATGGGTGGGGTAGTTCCTCTCATGTTTCTTAAGCTATCGGGATGCGTATGCTATAACCTTGCCCTGCTGCATCAACACACATCTAAGCCCGATGCCTGACGCATCACAATACATGACATAGCCATCCGACCTCCGAAGAGTAAGAACGGGGCGCTGCCGCCTCCTTCAAGAATCGAAACCCCGCCACAAGCATCACCATCAAACTTAGCCGCCCGAGTCACCTAGTCAATGGTGCAGAAAAAGAAGCAAACTTCTCCACCAACCGAGCATAATAACCTGCAAGGCCCAAAATCGCGCACTGGCGGAGTAGTAGGTCTAGGCCAACTCCTCGATCGCTTCGATTGGCCGTATCCACCTGAATACCATCAGCCCCGACAATATGCCCAAAAAAACCACCGAAGTCAACCAGAACTCACACTTCGAAAACTTGGCGTACAACCGCTGGTCCTGGAGAACTCTCAACACAGTCCTCAAATGCTCCGCATGCTCCCGCTCGGAGCGAGAATAAACCAAGATGTCATCGATGAATACTATCACGAACGTATCCAAAAATGGTTTGAACACTCGGTTCATCAAATCCATAAATACACGAGCATTGGTCAACCTGAAAGACATCACCCTGAACTCATAGTGCCCATACCGGGTCCTGAATGCAGTCCTAGGGACATCCACCTCTCTGACTCGCACCTGATGATAGCCCGATCGCAGATCAATCTTGGAGAAACATCTCGCACCCTGCAACTGGTCGAACAAATTATCAATCCTGGGAAGGGGGTATCTGTTCTTAATGGTCACCTTGTTCACCGCTCAGAATCAACACACATGCGCAACGCCCCGCCCTTCTTCTTCACGAACAATACCGCGCTTCCCTGGGGAGAAAAACTAGGCCTGATGAAGCCCTTCTCCAGCAAATCTCTCAGCTGGTCCTTCAACTCTCTCAACTCGGCAGGTGCCATTCTGTATGGCGGAATGGAAATAGGCCGAGTGTCCGCAAAGACATCGATACAAAACTCTATCTCCTCTCGGGAGGATACCCGGAGGTCGTCGGAAACACATCCGGGAACTCTCGACTCGGAATCGATCAAAATCTGTACCGCAGCCTCGTGATCAAACACCCGAATGAGATGGTAGATATACCCTTCGCACCATCTTCCCGGCCTTGAGGTAGGAAATAAACCTACCTCTACGACACGGTGTTCCTCCCACTCAATAACCGCCTCAGAAATCGAATCGTACCACTCTCTCCTCGCAGCCTACATTGGCGTAGCGAAGCTAGCCAATCCATACCCATGATCACATCGAAATCGGTCATGTCCAACTCTATCAAGTCGACTAGGGTCCGACGATCGCATAAAGTCATCGGCAAGCTCTATATACCCGCCGAGCTACCACCGAATCACCCATGTGCGTAGCTACCTCGAAGTGGTCTATGGACTCGTGCTCTATCCCTATCCTACTAGCAATAAGGGAGATATATGGGACAGTAGAACCCGGATATATCAAGGCATACACGCCACAACATGAAACCGATAAAGTACCGTGACATCGCGAGGCTCACCGTCTGCCGCCGATAGGCATAAATGCGGTTCGAGGACCGCTAGAATCGACCAGCGCCACGACCTTTGCCGCGACTGCTGGTCCACGAGTACCACCGCCCGGGCGAGTAATCGTAGGGATGAAGACCCGAATGCACTCGTAGCCGACCCCACCCATCAACGCCGCCTCGCCTGACAGCTCGCATAGTGACCCTGCCGCCACAAGTATAGCAAACTCCCAAGTAGTAGCACAACTCTCGAATGGAATCTACCACATCGGACACACTGAGCGGACCTCGATCGGTTAGCACCCTTGCTACCTGGATGTCCAAGTCCCGGGCCCCGACCTACCCCGAATACCGGGCCAGATCAAGACGGCAGAGTGCTCGAGCCGGGCGTGGTGCAAATCTAGATCGGCCGCCGAGGCCGCCCACCGAGAGCTACCAAAAGATCCGGCCGTCGCCTTCTTCTTCGCTGGCGATATCTGCCGACCTGCTTGCCTCTACGCCTCGCACTCCAAGTGCATGAGCGAATGCGGGCAATGTCCATGCCCTACCAAGAGCCACACTGAGCAAGACTCGCCGGATAATCATCTAACCGGTGACGTAGCGGTGCACTCGGTCCTCCATATCCGCATTAGCGCAGGATATATCGAGCCAACGAATCAAACTCAATGTTGTACTCCTAACGGTGCGCCTCTCTCTGCCTCAAAGATCAAAACTTGTCGGCCCATGCCCTCCTCATCTGCGGAGGCAAGAAGTGAGTGAGAAAAGCCTCCGAGAACTCGTCCCAAATAGCTGGAGGCGCGTGCTCTCCTCGGGATAGCTCCCACGAATCAAACCAGTCGACTGCGATATCACGCAGTCGATGCGAATCGAAGATCACGGACTCGGTCTCCGAAGCCTTGATCACTCGTGACGATCCTCTCAGAATCGATTTAATGAACTCCTGCGGATCATCCTCAGGCCTCGACCCGTAGAACTCTGGCGGGCTACAACTCATAAAATCCCGTAGTCTCAAGCTGTCCGATCTAGGATGTACCACGGGTGTCATCGAATCGCGGCCCAGCCTATCCTCATGTTCGCCACAATCTTGGCGAATCGGGCCATCTCTCAGAACCCATCTCCTCTCGCCTGTGGGATCGAAGCGCAGTATCGTGGTCTCATCAGCCACTGTTGCGACTCTAAACCCTGCTGGGGCCGACGGCGTCGTGGAACTCGCCGTCTGGGGTATCGCCTCGGGTATAGACTGGGCTTGAGCCCTCGTGACTCTCGGTGTCCTACTAGCGCTCTCCGCCGCTTGCCCTTCGGGCCCGGTTGCCTTACGTGGAGGCATAATCATAAAGAAAGGAAATACGTTAGAGGTCCAACTTATAACACAGCTCTAAGGCACGATCTCGAGTGAGAAGAATGGAAACTAATCCTAAATATCCTATAGCCTCGACATGGGTGTGGTGCACAACACAACGATAATCAAGACTTACTAGATACGGTTGTAGACACTTTCCGAGGATTAATCGCTCGATACCACTTTTGTCACGACTGCCCGGCCCGTGGATCGTGCCTTACCCGGGCACCCAAGTAGTCATACATCAGAGTAATCAGCGGAATATAAAACAAGACATGAAACAATGTAAATGAGACACAGTTTATCTGAGGAAAAGTTGCCTTTCGGCATATATATATAAATACCCAAAGTGAACAGTTACATCCCAACTTTACAACAGGACTACAGACCTATAAGGAAGTAAGACAACTATGGCGGGACAGGGCCCCGCCATACCCTGAATGTACATATATCTACACCACCAGGGAGAACCATACCAAAAGTCGAGCCTCCGGAGAAGATGGAGCTCCTGACACCAAAGCAAAGATCCTAAGGATGTGGATTTATCACCTGCTTCCCTTTACTTGCGGCATGAACGCAGCCCCCCGAAGGAGGTCAGTACAACAGGTACCAAGTATATGAAACTGTAAAGTACTAAAGTGAAATCAAAGTATTTAAAACCATTTGCAAATACAACCAGTTCAACTGCACATAGTGCCACAACATAAACAAGAGCAAGGTAGATATAATGTAACTGGTCTTTTCTAGGCCGCTAATGATCGAAGCAAGGCCAATCGCCCATAGTATCATTATGTGTGCCTAATCCTGGACTTCCCGCATGGGTCACACATGCACCGCATGAGGTATTCCTCGCATCAGGGGTAGCTAACCCGCGGTACCCTCCTGGACTCCCGCAGCGCGCCTAGTCACATAGACCGCATAGTCACACAGACCGCATGAGGCATCCCTCGCATCGGGATAATACACCCGGAATGATCAATCTTGGAACTCCCGCAGCTCCGCATAGTCACACAGACCGCATAGGCCCTATAGACCAGCATCAAGGGTGGCAAGCCCTCGGTATAACAAGTCAAGGGGTTATGTGATATAATAACAGTTCAACGGTCTTAACGTTTAACAACGTAAGGACAACATGAATAACCCCCTTACACAACATCACAAGACATTAACACGCGTAGCATCATAACATGTTTACTTATCAAACCATCTTACTACACTTTGCGTAAATCAATACAAGATTTTCATAAACAAATAAGTAAAACCGCCTTTTATCATTCTTAAGTCGTTATACCTAACTTTCCATAAAGCTAGTATAACTCTTAAGCTTTCATTTAAAAATCAAGTATTACTCTTCTTTCAAAAATGATTCATAATTCTTTTGAAATACTTCAGGTTCTTATTATTTAGACTCAAGTCAACAGACGCCCAAGAAAACCATGTTCGCTAACACACGCACGTCACCGCACTATATATATATATTTTAAAATATCATGCTCAAGGATAGGAAGAATCACATACCTTCTCGCGAAATCCACCGCCAAGTCGAGTATGTCGCGCAGAGTATCAACCTATAATAGTCAAATACGCCTATCAACGCCTAGACTACTCGTAGGATATTCTAAGCAGAGGGTTCTCTATTCTACGGAAAATTGGGCAGCATTTCCCTACCACAAACTACTCAAGTCTCATCAGAATACAAATTCCCATGTAAGTACAGTTCAATTCTTCTTCTTTTATACCCTTCTATAGTGATTACAGTTCAATTCTATTCTTTAAAATCCTTCTATATCTTATACTCAACTCTTAACTATTCTTATATGTACTCTAATTACAATAGAAGGACAAGAGTATTTACCTCGATAAGCCCAAAATTATCCAAGTTAAATGTCGATCCTGAGCAAGGTTTAGCTCCTAATTGCACGCTCCGATAGCTCCAAGAAACCCTTAGAAGTTTCTAAACAACTTCTACTTAAATACTATAAGGGATTTGGGGCTAGGGTATTTTGGAATAGTAACTATATTAGAAGGCAAATTTCTACAAAAGGGGGGGGGGGGTCTCGGTTGAAGCCACTAAGAAGGGGGGGAGACTTGGACGAGACTTCTACACAAAAGGGGGAAGGATTTTGAGACTTATAAAATGTGGAGTGGATGAAGAAGTCTTCAACACAAGGGGGGTATTTATAGAGCCCTCAAAGGCCAAGATTAAAACAAATGGAGGGTTGGGATTAGGATCCATGTGAAAGATGAGGTCTTCCAACCAAGTGTCTCCCACAATATTTGGACATATGTCCACCACAATATTGGAACACATGCCCACCACAACAATGAGCCATGTGGCCTCCACTATCTCACAAAAACCGTCCACTTCCACCTACTCCCACTCACACAAAATCAACTTGCAAGACTTGACCATTTGACTTGCCCACTAGGCCCCCCAATTCGTCCAACCAAAGCCAACTAAGGGTGACACATGTCGCCCTCCTAATGGTCCAAAATATTTCGTCTCTCGGAAAAATCCGTAATCGGTTAAAATATTAAAAACGTAGAATTTCCTTCACAAGGTTCGAAATCTTTTCCGTCGAAAGTTCACAAGTTCATTCTTAACCTAATTATGGCTTGAATAATCATACGTACGTCCTCGTATACCTACTCTGGAAGTACGGGGTATAACACTTTGAACCTTTCCCAAGCTTCATATAAGGACTCTCCATCTGCTTGGTAGAAGTTGTTCAACTCCCCTCTTAGTTTTGCTGCTTTACACGGAGGAAAGAACTTGGCTAAGAATTTCTGTGCCAGCTCGTGCCATGTAAAAATCGAATCGCGGCAGGAATTCAACCATACTTTTGCTCTATCCCTGAGTGAGAAGGGAAAGAGCCTCAATCTGACGGCATCATCAGTAACGCCGTTATATCTGAAAGTTGCACATAGCTCCAAGAAATTAGTTATGTGCATATGTGGATCCTCCGATGGCAGTCCTCCGAATTGCAATGTGTGTTGTACCATGCTCAGAATCGCCGGTTTTATCTCGAAGTTGTTGGCTCCTATTGCAGGGAGCCTAATTCATGTCTGTGCTCCATTCACTCTTGGCAGCACATAGTCTCCCAAACTTCTTTCTGGCTGGATTTGGACTCTCTCCTCCACGTCTATTGGCACTTGCCGAGGCATTCCTGGGTTATGTTGATTTTCACCTAACCCTTCTCTCATCATGTTATTGTTTTGACCTCCGTCCATTTCTATCAGAGTTGCAATCCGCTGATTCTTTCTGTTCTGTTTGCAGGTTTTCTCAATCTCTGGATTGAAGGGAACAAAAGTGTTTGCTCCTCTTCTCCTTCGCATAAACTGATTTCCTGAAATAGATCAAAAACAAACAACCAATCACGGTACCTCGAATTTTTCAAAAATAATAAACAAAATAAAATAAAATAAAAACGCAAAAATTAAAAAAATAGAAATTAAAAACCAAATTAGAAATTAAAAATAGACAAATTTGATATTGAACTATGCCTAATCTCCGGCAACGGCGCCAAAAACTTGATGCGCGGTAAGATGCACACACTTTAAACGCAAGTGCACGTTATCGTGACAAGTAGTATAGTCTTGATAAGACCGAATATCGTCCTCAAGGATTAGGGTTCAATTACCAACTATCTATTTTTTTGGTATCTATTTGGTAAATTGATCTTTGGATTTGTTGTTTATAACTAAGAATTATAAAAGCTATTTTAACTATAAAGGTTTACTTCAGTTGTGATGAGAATAGGGCTTCCACGTCTCCTCACTATCCGCTTATGTTACTTATTAATGCAATAACTTATGGTCTTCTTCTTTTGGAGAAAGCAGGTTCACTAAAGCGTTTTATACTCCCGTCAGGGTTATATAAACACTCAACCCCAGTATTGCACATTACCTAACTTTCGGTGATAAGGATAACTCTATAGGAGGATTAAGAACAAGAACCTAGTTAACCGTCACGCACAATGCGCAAAATTAGGGTTTTTAAGCCTCTCATTAACGCTACATAAATAATTGAGGTATTTTCATCCCCAATCCAAGAATGTCTACCCAACTTACAGCATATTCACAATCCCCCCCTTTCGGAGTCTGATTAGAAATCATATAGTGATAATTAGTTGTCAATTAACTACCAAGCATTCAATTCAATTATTGGATAGATCTCAACAAGAAGAAGAATAACCATAAGCATGCATTAAATCATAACATAAGTTTCTAGAGATTCAACATGGAAAGCCCTATAGAGGAATTAGTTCCTAGCCATTGACATGACAAGAACTAATCCCATGTTCATCATACAAAAACTGAAATAAAGTAAAGAAAAGGAAAAGAAATTACTAAACTATGGTCTCCAATCTCCAAGCAAGAAGCCTTGTGTTGTGCAAGAAGGGGAACCCTTAAAAACTGCCTAGGGTTCTCCTTTTATAGGCTGAAAACCGCCTCAACTTTTCCCTGCAGGCCTGGCCCAAAATCCGTCTGGAAACCTTATTTTTCCGCGTCGGCGCCGCGGCCCTGCAGACAGGCGCCGCGGCGCCGGAACTTCTGCAATCCGTCGGGTGATTTGGCGCCGCGGCCCTGATTTCTGCTGTCGGCGCTGCAACTTCTGTAGCTTTTCGGATGTTTAGGCGCCGCGCCACCTGGCGCCGCGTGCAGTCTTCTCAGCCTCTCGATAGTGGCGTCGCGCCCTTCTTCTCGATTGCAGGAGCCGCGTGCTGTCGGTTTCACTGCTCGCCACTTTCTCTGCTTTAGCTCAGGATCTCCTCTTTTGCCCTCTTTTAGCTCCTTTTCCGCCATTTGGCCATTTTAACCACTTTGACTCAAAAGAAAGGAAAACTATCCTAATACGACACTTATATGTGCAAAACGGGACAAATGACTAACTAAAACTGACTCAAAAGGTGTATATAAAATACACCGATCAAAAACCTAAGTCACTTTCCTAGGTTTGGATTGGAAATTGAAGGAAAGTTGTTTGTGATCTTCTAAGGGCTTCAAGTGGCGTATTGGAGTGTCAAGGAGAGGCTCTAAGTTTCTAGGGAGCGACTTCGGATCTTGAAGTTGTATTAAGGCTCGTTAAGGTAACAATCTTGTTCTCTTAAGTGTTATAAGATTACATATTGTTGTAGACTTACATTTTAACTAGCATGAAGTATATGTATTAAAGATTGATAAGTGTTATGAATATTGGAAGCCTAAATCTGAAATGACATTATTAGCCATTTGAAATTGAAATACAATTTGGTCGATAATTAGAATCGTCGCATGTTATCTACTTGAAGATTATAGTTGTTATAATCGATTGCGGCTTTATAACATGTTATACTAAACAACTTGAATTGAAAAGGAATTGGAAAGGATGATATGTTGTTACACCTTTTGGCTGAGAATGGCATTGCCTTTTTGGACTAGTTTGATATCAATTGTGGGGCAAAATTTTACAAGTCTTGTTAGGCGTGTAATCCCCTATTGTTAACTACATTGTTGAGCCTTAAATGTGGCATGTTTGGATATTGAATTCGGGCCTTGAAAAAGGTGGAAAAGTATGCAGAAACAAAGGAAGTGCTATCCGATTTTCCGTAGAATTTAGTGACTTTGCACTTAGAATATTCTACGTTTGAAGTTAGAAGTTAATAGACGTATTATGGTCATTATAGGTTGACATACTACGTACGACATATTGGACTTAGCAAGTGGATTGAACCGAAGAGGTATGTGGAACTTTCTTATCTCTTGAGCATGAGTAGTTGTAAATATATAGTACGGTAGACGTACGAGATTTTGAAGAATCTAGTTTCATTTGATATCCTTGACTTGTCTTAAGAATGTCCAAGTTGGTTGAGTTAGGAAATTAACTCACTTGTTTAAAAAGATTAAGGATGTCTTAGTTTCTAAAAGTTAAGGGACTTGAAGTATTTTGAAAGTATATGATACTTGTTTCGTTTTGAAAGTATAAGTCTCTTGGATATAAAGAAGAATATAATTGCCTAAAGTATAAAGTTAGTATAACGACTTTATGAGAAGTTGGTTAAAATAGCTTTATGGAAAGATGAAAGAGTGGTTTACTCTAGTAATGTAAATAAATGACTTGAAATAATGAAAGGCAAATTGATTTGAAGGCATCAATTGCTTAAGGTTTTAAAAGAAAGAAGTCACTTGATTTAGAAGCCTATTAATGTATTTCTAAAAGGTATTGTGACTTGTCTTGAAAAGTATATATGACTTGATACTACGGTTATGTCACGACCCGTTCCGGGGCCCATGACTGGTGCCTTACCCGGACACCCAAGTAGTCATACATCAGAGATATCAGCGGAATATAAAACAAGACATGAAACAATATAAATGAGACACAGTTTCTGGGGAAAGGTTGCCTTTCGGCATATATATAAATACCCAAAATGAACAGTTACATCCCAACTTTACAACAGGACTACAGACCTCTAAGAGTTTATAACAACAATGGCGGGACAGGGCCCCGCCATACCCCTGAATGCAAATACCTACAACGACAGGGGACCATACCAAGATGCTAAGCCTCCGGAGAAACGGAGCTTTCCCAAACGCTGAAACGGTGATCCTAAGAACGGGGATCAACAGTAGGAGTACCTCTACCTGCGGCATGAACGCAGCCTCGGCGAAGATAACAGGTACCAAGTATGTGAAACTGTAAAGTACTTTAAATGAAATCAAAGTATTTAAAACCATTTGCAAATACAATCAGTTCAATTTCACATAGTGCCATATCACAAACAAGAACAATAATAGGTAAACGGTAACAGGTCTTTTCTAGGCCGCGAATGATCGAAGCAAGGCCAATCGCCCATAGTATCATTATGCATGCCTAACCCTGGACTCCCGCAGTCCGCATATGTCACACATAGACCCGCATGAGGTATTCCTCGCATCGGGGGTAGCGAACCCCTGCATTCTCCTCGACTTCGCACCGCATAGTCTCAATAGACCGCATAGTCACATTGATCGCATAGGCATCCCCGTGACGGATAAAACACCTAATGATCAACCTCGAACTCCCACACCCGCATAGTCACGCAGACCGCATAGGCCGTATAGACCCGCATCAAGGGTGGCAAGCCCTCGGTATAACAAGTCAAGGGGGTATGTGATATAATAACATAACAGCTTATCGTTAAACAACATAAGCACAACAAGGGGAACCCCTTTTCACAAACATCACCAGATACTAACACATGTAGCATCCTAACATGTTTACTTATCAAATCAACAAGAAAGTATTATAAGGCTATCACAAACCAACACAATCAAGTTATTCACACAAGGTACTTTCTACTTTATGTTAACAATTTCGGGTTTTTATCCCCAAAGTACTTCATACATTAACTCTTTTAAAAGATCCGCTTCTTTCAAAAAGTCACACAATACCCGTAGTATAAAAATAGAGTGACTATCCTTTTAAGTAAACCAAAACACTTCCCTTTGTAAATCAAGTAACAACATTAATTTCCAAACGCTCAAGTTTGCCTAATTTCAAATGCTCAAGTTTCTCATTTTCGAAAGGTTTCGTAGTTCATAGTTCTAATCACTTAATGATATAATTCTCCTTTAAAACAATTTGAGATACATATGCCTTATATGTGAGTAGGTTGTTCTTGTTCATAATCAATCTTATTTAAGCAGCCATGATCTAGGAAATGTAATATCATTTTGTCTCATCTTAGCTTCTATGCAGATGGAGGTTTCTACTGGTTTTAATAATACTTTATTAGTCAATACATTTCCCTTTATTAGCGCTGCTGTGGTTTGTTCGATACTTATTCTCATTTCCGAAATCAGTAAAACATTATTCCTTTTACAAACCAAGTACTCATTACTCACGAATGAGGTTTCACACAAAAACTCATATTAATTACTTAAGTCAAGTCTCTTATCTTTTAAGATCAAGTCTCTTAACTTCTAAAATTAATAAACCATTATTTTTATCTCTCTTAAGTCGTTATACCTAACTTCCCATAAAGCTAGTATAACTCTTAAGCTTTTAAAACCAAGTATTACTCTTCTTTCAAAAAGGTTTCTTAATTCTTTTGAAATACTTCAAGATTCTTATTATTCAGGCTTAAGTCAAAAGACATTGTCGTATAACTACGTTCAGTTAACACACGTACGTCTACCGTACTATATATATATTCTTTTAAAATATCATGCTCAAGAGGATAGGAAGGATCACATACCTCGCGACGATTATCGACTATTAGCAAAACGCTCCACGGCTATAACCCGGCTAGCCTCGTCCACCTTTCAAGTAGTACATGCTACTCGCAGATCAAACAACCTATAAGGGTTATACAAGTCTATCAATGCCTAGACTACTCTTGTAGAATATTCTTCTGATGTGATTCCAGTTCAAGTCTATTCTGTAATATCCTTCTATTACAGTTCAATTCTCTTCTATGAATCTTATATTCATTTTTATACAACTACAGTATGTAATTTCCAATTACAATAGAAGGATAGGATTATTTACCTCGGTAAGCCCAAAATTATCCAAGTTTAATGTCGATCTTGAGCAACGTTTAGCTCCTACTCCGGGTGCTCCAACCCGCTCCAAAAAACCCTTAGAAGTTCTACGAAACTTCTTCATAATACTTCAACCAACTGTGAAGATTTTTCCAAAGGGTTTCGTTTTTTGGCTAAAGGAAAGTATAGTAGTATTTTCCGGGCTTTTCGTATAGAGGGTACTTGGAAATACTACAAAGGTTTTGGGCTAGAGTATTTTGGCATTATAACAATACTTGGAGAAGTATTTCTCAACCAAGAGGGGGTGTTTCACGAGAACAACACTCAAGAGAGGGGGGGTGTACTCGGCCGAAGCCACTAGGCTAGAGGGGGGAGAGCGTTTGGACGAGAACTATAAGGAGAGGGGAGGGATTTTGGAGACTTGGAAATTGATTTGTGGATGAAGAACTCTTCATCTTAAGGGGGGTATTTATAGGCCAACCAATGGCCAAGATGAAGCCAAGTGCTATGCAAGTGTAGGGTGAGGATTTACCCAAGTGTCCTTATCCATCTACTACACAAAAATATCCTACCAACTCCTTGACCAACAAGGCCACAAAATCGTGCAAATGGACGCCCCAAATCCGCCAACTAGAGGGTGACAAGTGTCGCCCTCTCATTGGTCCAAAATGTTTCATCTCTCGGAAAAATCCGCAAAAATAATAAATGACATAGCCGTAATTTTCCCTACACAAGTCTTGGAAAACGTTTCGTCGGAAAACACTTCTCTTCGGTACTTGTGAACAATAATTTTCGGTCCTAGCCTAACTTTAAGGCTAAACTTTTGTACGTACGTTCTCACGTACATACTCTGGAAATACGGGGTATAACATTCTCCTCTCCTTAGAAACATTCGTCCCGAATGTTCCTTCCCAAGACAGTTAACGATAAAGTTCCTTTTAACTTAAACCAGTTGCCAATGCCACATATGGCCATAAAATAACACACGCGTGAATACTTCAATCTGAGCCAACGAGGAATCTCCTCTATCATCACAAAAGCCCCTCCTCCAGGTCTAAGAGATTCTCTCCTCAAATCTTTACTTCACAAAAGAACGGTCACTTCTATTCCCTTAACACATGCTCACTTCTTTCCTTACTCGTCGCACCCTCTTCGTACAAATAAACTTACCACAATTCTGATATTGCTTCGATTTCCAAAATCCCGGAATTACTATCTCCAACTTGGTCATCATCAACCGGGAGTACTCTGAATGGATCTCTAATACTTCCGAATATCGCAACACGAAGACGGACGTCGCCCCAAGTCGGACGCAATGCTAACTCATAGCAACCCGCCTATTCTACAAACAATCTAAAAGGCCCAAAGTAACTCGGGCTAAGCTTCCTTTCCAAATCTCGTCACACCACCGGTGGTACTTTCAAGACCCATCACAACCGAACTCCAGTGTCGACGCGGATCATCAAGACGACTCGCTGACTCACGGTCAATGCCTTCACCCTATCCACATCCTGCTGAATCAAGTATGAACCTACTAGCTGAACCTTGCCAACATCGAACTAATCGATCGGCAACCTACACTTCCGCCCATACAAGGTGACATCTGAATACTGAAACGGTATCTATTATAATACACACTCAACAAGAGGCCCTCCACAAGAGGCGAATAGTCCTTACAGCTACCCCTGAAATCAAAACACCGGCCCGACTACTGGTCGAACACATCCACGAACTCGTACGATGGTTAACACAATTTGGGCCTAACACCCTCGTGATCCTACCACCTGGCGGGACCACCCCAAGCTGACCCAACCTCAAACCGGGCTACGGGTTGACCCGCAACGTGGCCTCAACCCGACCCACTTCTCGCGCCAAGCTCTTGTTCCCCGATCCGGAACAATCTTAATAACCAAGTCATGAAAACCTAGTGGTCATTCTTAGCTCAACTACCCTCTTTCATTTCACACTACACAGGGACTTATCTCACGGATATATCCCATGTATACTATGCCCACTGGTAAAGGTCAAACACACACACACACAAAAAAAAAATCTTCCACGCAAGATGGCCTCGCCTTTAAGGTTTCTACGTAATACTCTAAGGCTCACACTTCCCCTATCCCCAATCTTACCCTTTTTCCTAACCAGGATTTCTAATCACAATTAACACAATGCTATCCGAAAATAATACTTAAGATATTCGCATCTAATCATACATACAAATCTCTAGAGGGTTAAGGATATACCTGTATCTCCTGCTTCACTCTCCTTTGTCGTTTTAATCAAACATGCCCTGTTGGGCGCATAGCTGGGGAAGGTGATGAACTAGCCACGGATCCCGAAGGCTGAGTCTCCACATCCGCACCACCCTTGGTCGGACAATTCCTCGCAAAATGGCCCTGCTGGCCGCAAGCATAACAAGCTGTCGAAGTAGTACGACACTCCCCCGAATGATACCTACCACAACGGCTACAACGAGGTGGGGGTGGCCTCTCAGCTAACACCCCTTCCTCTCCGCACCACCGAATCCGCAATCGATCCGTAGGTGAGTCCTCCTTACACATTCTTTCGTCACATGGCCCTGACGGCCGCAAGTAAAACAAGCACCAGTAAAAAGATGACATTCCCGATGACGCCGCCACACCGCGGAACACTGGGAAAATCAACCTACCGGCTAGAACCTACGTATAGCCGTGAACTAAGCCCCGAGTTCACCAACTCGCATACCCCGAACGCCCCGAACCCCGCGAGGACACTCTGACCGGGCGGAGGCGCATATCTGTCTGGCCGAGGCGGTTCGCCTCGAACGTTACCAAAGGACTCTGCTGATCTGGCCCTCTTCTGCTGCCCCTGATTAACCTGTCAAACTCTACGTTTCTCAACCTGTTGCACATAAGCCTGAACGCAGGCCATGCTCATTCGATCAAGAGCTACTTCTTCACAACCCTCTCTTAGATAGTCATCAAGACCCGTGATAAATCGGTACATAATATGTTCTCTGGTTGCTATATCCATAGCTCGTAACAGGATCGTCTCTTTGCAATCCATACTCCTTGTTCCCTGTCGTGGAACTGAAGGCTCATACATCATGGCCGCAGAGGAACCGCCGCTGTGTTAAACTCTCTGGCCGTGACGTCGCAGTAACTCCCGAATGAAGCACTCCTCAGTGATGATTAGGCCTGTGCCTCATAACCTCTCGCATTTACTCAGCCTCCTGCCTTGCCCTTCTGGGCCCGGGTTGCCTTGCGCGGAGGCATAACTGGTAAAGGAAAGGAATACGTTAGAGGGGTCCAACTTATAACACAGCTCTAAGGCACGATCTCAGATTGAGAATAATGGAAACCAATCCTAAATATCTTATAGCCTCCTGATTATTGGTATGGTGCACAACATACCGATAATCAAGACTCTACTAGATACGGTCTGTAGACACTTTCCGAGGATTAACTGATCTGATACCACTTTTGTCATGACCCGTTCCGGGGCCCGTGACTGGTGCCTTACCCGGACACCCAAGTAGTCATACATCAGAGATATCAGTGGAATATAAAACAAGACATGAAACAATATAAATGAGACACAGTTTCTGGGGAAAGGTTGTCTTTCGGCATATATATAAATACCCAAAATGAACAGTTACATCTCAACTTTACAACAGGACTACAGACCTCTAAGAGTTTATAACAACAATGGCGGGACAGGGCCCCGCCATACCCCTGAATGCAAATACCTACAACGACAGGGGACCATACCAAGATGCTAAGCCTCCGGAGAAACGGAGCTTTCCCAAACGCTGAAACGGTGATCCTAAGAACGGATCAACAAGAGAGTACCTCTACCGCGGATGAACGCAGCCCAAGGAGGTCAAGATAACAGTACCAAGTATGTGAAACTGTAAAGTACTTTAAATGAAATCAAAGTATTTAAAACCATTTGCAAATACAATCAGTTCAATTGCACATAGTGCCATATCACAAACAAGAACAATAATAGGTAAACTGTAACAGGTCTTTTCTAGGTCGCGAATGATCGAAGCAAGGCCAATCGCCCATAGTATCATTATGCATGCCTAACCCTGGACTCCCGCAGTCCGCATAGGTCACACATAGACCCGCATGAGGTATTCCTCGCATCGGGGGTAGCTAACCCCTGCACTCTCCCGACTCCCGCATCGCATAGTCTCAATAGACCGCATAGTCACAGCATCGCATAGGCATCCCCGCGTCGGATAAAACACCGAATGATCAACCTGGAACTCCCGCACTCGCATAGTCACGCAGACCGCATAGGCCGTATAGACCCGCATCAAGGGTGGCAAGCCCTCGGTATAACAAGTCAAGGGGGTATGTGATATAATAACATAACAGCTTATCGTTAAACAACATAAGCACAACAAGGGGAACCCCTTTTCACAAACATCACCAGATACTAACACACGTGGCATCCTAACATGTTTACTTATCAAATCAACAAGAAAGTATTACAAGGCTATCACAAACCAACACAATCAAGTTATTCACACAAGGTACTTTCTACTTTATGTTAACAATTTCGGGTTTTTATCCCCAAAGTACTTCATACATTAACTCTTTTAAAAGATCCGCTTCTTTCAAAAAGTCACACAATACCCGTAGTATAAAAATAGAGTGACTATCCTTTTAAGTAAACCAAAACACTTCCCTTTGTAAATCAAGTAACAACATTAATTTCCAAACGTTCAAGTTTGCCTAATTTCAAATGCTCAAGTTTCTCATTTTCGAAAGGTTTCGTAGTTCATAGTTTTAATCACTTAATGATATAATTCTCCTTTAAAATAATTTGAGATACATATGCCTTATATGTGAGTAGGTTGTTCTTGTTCATAATCAATCTTATTTAAGCAGTCATGATCTAGGAAATGTAATATCATTTTGTCTCATCTTAGCTTCTATGCAGATGGAGGTTTCTACTGGTTTTAATAATACTTTATTAGTCAATACATTTCCCTTTATTAGCGTTGATGTGGTTTGTTCGATACTTATTCTCATTTCCGAAATCAGTAAAACATTATTCCTTTTACAAACCAAGTACTCATTACTCACGAATGAGGTTTCACACAAAAACTCATATTAATTACTTAAGTCAAGTCTCTTATCTTTTAAGATCAAGTCTCTTAACTTCTAAAATTAATAAACCATTATTTTTATCTCTCTTAAGTCGTTATACCTAACTTCCCATAAAGCTAGTATAACTCTTAAGCTTTTAAAACCAAGTATTACTCTTCTTTCAAAAAGGTTTCTTAATTCTTTTGAAATACTTCAAGATTCTTATTATTCAGGCTTAAGTCAAAAGACATTGCCGCACAACCACGTTCGCTAACACACGTCGCCTCACCGTACTATATATATATTCTTTTAAAATATCATGCTCAAGAGGATAGGAAGGATCACATACCTCGCGACGATTATCGACTATTAGCAAAACGCCCACTGCTTATAACCCGGCTAGCCTCGTCCACCTTTCAAGTAGTACATGCTACTCGCAGATCAAACAACCTATAAGGGTTATACAAGTCTATCAATGCCTAGACTACTCTTGTAGAATATTCTTCTGATGTGATTCCAGTTCAAGTCTATTCTGTAATATCCTTCTATTACAGTTCAATTCTCTTCTATGAATCTTATATTCATTTTTATACAACTACAGTATGTAATTTCCAATTACAATAGAAATGGGTCTTAAACCCGGAATTAACTCTATAGCAAACTCCACTTTGTGACTCCTTAATCACTTTTGAGACCTAAGGTAGGAATTAAGCTGACGTGAGGATATTCCAATCCTTCCCTTTATAACAACTTCTGGTTTCCCGGGAACAAAATAATTTCACTATCTTTCACCGGCAATCTAACATGGCATAACATGCTGACAACCAATCCATACCCAAAATGATGTCAAAGTCTACCATATCAAGTAGTACTAGGTTTACTATTGTTCCTCTGCCATTCACTTCTAAAGGATTTTTTTTTAACTACTCGAGAGGTCCAACTGAGGCCCCTACCGGTGTCATAACCTCAAATGGGTCACTTAAATAGGAAGGTTCTATGTGTAAATCTTTAGCACAACTCACTGACATATACAAAAATGTAGAATCGAGATCATACAATACAAGTGCTGGAATACTTGAGACAAACAAAATACCTTTGGCCACCGCATTATATATCTCATCCTCATTCCTCTTGGGTAAAGCATAGAGCCGGTTAGGATTGCTGGACTGTTGAACTCTCAAAATCTATCGGGATTGGTTTCCCTGATTTTCCTTGTGGACAGTTGTGGTTTCTTTTGACCTCCCATGAGAAAACTGAGTTTGGGTCCCCTTCTTGCACTCCCTGGCATAGTGGCCTGACTCTCCACAGTTATAACATGTCTTCGTTAAGAGCCGACATTCTCCATTGTGTTTCCTTTGACAAATCTTACAAATCGGTTTGTCACCTCCTGTGTTAGGGTTGGTGGCCTTGTCCCTGCTACCTTGGTAATTAGACCAACTGTGCCCCTTAGGCTTGAAATAAGACTGGCCCACAGATTGGTTCGGTCCTGAAGATCCTTTACTAAACTCCTGCTTCTGATTTTGACTCTGGTTAAATGATCCTGACGTCCGAAATCTCTTCTGTGAATATTCTCTTTTTGCTTTAGCGAAACCTTATACCCTCAAAGCCATATCGACAATCTGAAGATAAGTTCGATCGTTGGCTAACGCCACCACCTTCTCTGCTATGTTCGGGTTTAAACCCTCTACAAATCGCTTGACTCTATCCATTTCTGTAGGGACGACATGTGTGTCAGATGTCGATAACCTCACGAATCGTGTATCATATTCTTGTACACCGCGTCACCTTGCTTCAATTGTTCAAACTCCGTCGAGCGCATCCTCGCGCGTATTAGGCATAAATTTCTCAACGAATGCCGCTCAATCTTCCCAAGTCATTGGTGGTGACCTCGGGGACGATTTCTTCTAAAATTTCTCCACCACACCCGTGTCGCCCACTAATCGCGATTACCAAATTGACGTCATGCGTCTCCACACATCCTCGTGTAAATGAGGTTTTCTACCTCATCGAGAAATACTATTGGGTTAGACTTGTAGTACTTCCCATATAGATATGTTCCTTCTTCTCACAAAATTTGCCCCATAGTCTATCTCGTACCTCTCCTACCTTTCGGTGGTGCGATCACATCTGGTTATTTTATCGTTGTACACTCCCTTCCACAATCCTTTGAAGGAGGTAGTACGAGAACCAAGTCTTTGAAAAGACTCAAGATAGGCACGAGAAGAGTATGAAAGAAGCGAAACTTTAGGATGTTATTCCGTTTACTTATTACTAAGGTGGCGCGCACACCGTCGCAATAAGTAGCCGTTCAAACACCCAACTCGAAGAAACTTCCTAGAATTTCCTAACTTTGGTTTAGCTCGATACCAACTTGTCACGCCCCAAATTTTCCTAAGTCTTTACGTTAGGCGTGATGGCACCTGGACAATTATTTTCCACCAGGAGCACCATTTAATTCTCTTTATTTAGAAATTTAAACTTATATTCAAATACGGAGCTATTAATAAAAATAACAATAAAGAAATTTGTTTATGACTTTATTGAAAATATAACGCGAGCCCATGCTCGTGCAAATATTGTTTCTACATAGACATACTGACAAATATTATTCTAAGTTGGAAGGGAGACCATTCCACACGAACATTTCCCGAGACACTGGAACTGACATCCTGAACCTGACGATTACCAAGCCCGAAGCAATGGACTTGGTATGACAAGAGGTCGCGGATCGATCGCTAGCCTCGCGTGGAGTCTTTCCTCTATCACGCTTTCCTGAAACATGTTAAATAAAGAGTCAGCCCTACCATCTGAGGCTGAGTGAGAACCTTACCCTGCAATTCAAAGTAACACCACAATATTCCAAGCGCAATCACATTATAACGTAATAAGCATATTGCAAAACATATCAGGTTACAATATTTTTAAATATGCAACAACTCCTCATAGGAAATTCTCGGTTTAACTAACACTTCATTTTATCTCGTATTATACGTTAAGACATTCCCCTGCATTTCCACATGTTTATTACATTTATATATTTGTGAACGCGTATTCACTTTTCATATTTATATATAGGTGAACATGTATTCATCTTTCATATTTGTTGCGCGCAACCCGATCCATTATATTTACGTATTTGTGAACACGTATTCACTTTACGCTTTGTTGCGCGCAACCCGATCCATTATGTTTACGTATTTGTGAACGTGTATTCACTTTACGCTTTGTTGCGCGCAACCCGATCCATTATATTTACGTATTTGTGAACGCCGTATTCACTTTACGTTTTGTTGCGGCGTGCAACCCGATCCATTATCTTTACGTATATGTGAACGCCAGATTCACTTTACGCTTGCTGCGCGCCGCAACCCGATCCATTATATATTTATATATTTATGTGAACACGTATTCACTTTTCATATTTTTCAGAAGATCAAATAAATACTATTCTCTTTTCTAACATTCTGTCATTCATACTTGTAACGATTATAACTTTTTAACCATAACTCCAACTAAAGTGTTTCTCAAGCGGAAACTAAGGTAAGACGGGGATCTTTCACTGTACCAAATTTCATTTAAAACTACTTTGGGTAACTAACACAAATTTATCCTCAAAACAGCCACATGAAATTTGTTTCGCAGAATTTTTATTAAACAGACCCAATCTTATAATAGTCATAACTCCTATTCTCAGAAACCCGTTCAATCCCCATAAATTCTCAAAACGACGAGGACAGAGAGCTACACGTCTCCATGTGAACCATTCTTTCATATTCTGTACCATTTGGTACAGTTTTACACTTTTATTCGCTGCCCTTCCTGGATCTCGATAGATCCGAGGCAGAAACTTTAAACAGCGATAACTCTCAATCCGTAAGTCGGATAGACCCCCGTAAGGTCTCAAAATGTCCACAACAAAGAGCTATATAACTTTCATTTAGCAACAATTTTCATATTCCCCACATATTAGTACAGTTTTACGTTTCAACGTCCTGCCCTTCTGGATTCCGACGAATCTGAGGCAGCAACTTCAAACTACAATAACTCTCAACTCGTAAGTCTGTTTTAATAAATCTTTATATATATATCTGTCCTTAACAGAGGGATTTACAACCATGTAAATTTTCATACAATTCTAATAAGTAAAACTCAATAAAAACAGTCTGTAATTATGTCTTTCCGAATTTCGACCAAATCTAAGGCAGAAACTTTGAACTATGATAACTTTCAGACCGTATGTCCATTTTACCTCATTTTTGGTTCTATATGATCATATTAGAGAGGTGTACAATTCTTCCGAATTTCATCAAATTCTAACAATTATAACTCAGTGAGAACAGTTCGTAATTATGCCTTTCCGAATTTCGACCAAATCTAAGGCAGGAACTTTGAACTATGATAACTTTCAAACCGTATGTCCATTTTACCTCATTTTTGGTTCTATATGATCATATTAGAGAGGTGTACAATTCTTCCGAATTTCATCAAATTCGAACAATTATAACTCAGTGAGAACAGTTCGTAAAGTTCATGACGCAACTAGTTATCTAAACAATCAAAAGTTCAATATTTCTTTTCAACACTCAATTCTTATTCTAACATGTATTGAACTTAAAATAAAGGATGTTACCAAGAATTTCTGAGTGAGAAAACTCACCTTGTAAGTGTGAAGATTATTGTTGTGTGGTTGCTAAAATTATCCTTACTCTCTAGTATTTTGCTTCTTGTTCTTCTTGCTTTCTTGGTATTTTTTTCCTCTTCTTTTCACTTGTTTTTTTCTGATTTTCTAACCTTTGTGGTAAGTACTTTGTTTGTGTATAAATAAGGGTGTTTGTATAACATATGGAGGTGGAAAGACAAGAGTTGAGGAAGATGAAAATGTGGAGGGGAAATGAAAAGGGGGGAAGGGGAGGGGAAATGGAGTACGTGCATGTTTCTTCTCTTCTTTTTTTTTTTTTGTTTTTTTTTTTTGTTTTTGTTTCTCTTTCGTTTTGTTTTTTTTTTTAATTTTCTTATTTTCATTTTTATCCATCTATTTATCCAACTTTAACACTAACTCCATCTCATACAATTTATTCTTTATTTTCTTATATATATGTATTTTTATTAACTCAACCAACAACTATATATTATTATTATTTTCCGGATTTTACATTCTCTCCTCCTTAAGGAACATTCGTCCTCGAATGTGAATAAGGTCGTAACATAATCACATAGACACAATAATATTTATTGTTATTGTAACACTAATTTGGGGCTTCACATTCTCCCTTCCTTAAGAAGCATTCGTCCTCGAATGAGAATAAGGTTGTAACACATGCATATAGACACAATAATGTTTATTGTTATTGTAACACTAATTTGGGGCTTCACATTCTCCCTTCCTTAAAAAGCATTCGTCCTCGAATGGGAATAAGGTTGTAACACATGCATATAGACACGCAAATGACACACACATGAAGTACTATGTAACACATTTTTTTTTATTACCTTAGTCAAATAGGAGTGAATATTTGACTTTCATCGCGTCCTCGGCTTCCCAGGTGGCTTCCTCGGTGGAGTGGTTCCTTCATAGGACCTTCACGGAAGCAATATCTTTATTCCTAAGGCGCTTAACCTTCCTATCAAGTATTTCCACCGGAACTTCTCCATATTGAAGCTCCTTATTAAGAATTATCTCCTGGGGAAGGATGACGTGACTTGGATTGTGCAAGTATTTTCGTAACATTGACACATGAAATACCGGATGCACTGCTTCCAGCTCTTGTGAAAGTGCTAATTCGGAAGCCACATTCCCAAATCTTCGCAAGATCTCATATGGCCCAATAAACCTTGGGCTCAATTTCCCTTTCTTACCAAAGCGCATCACTCCCTTCATTGGGGACACTTTTAAAAATACTTTCTCCCCCTCTTGGAATTCAAGATCTCTTTTCCGATGATCCGCATAGGACTTATGACGGCTATGAGCTGTTTTGATCCGCTCCCGAATCATCTGTACCTTATCATTTGTTTCTTGAATGACTTCAGGTCCGAACAGTTGCGTCTCACCCACCTCGAACCCTCCTAGTGGAGACCTACATTTTCGTCCATATAATGCTTCAAACGTGGCCATTTGTATGCTAGAGTGAAAACTATTGTTGTAGGCGAACTCAATTAGACATAGATGGTCCAACCAGCTTCCCTGACAATCTAAGATCGCAACATGTCCTCAAGTGTTTGGATTGTTCGCTCAGCTTGCCCATCTGTTTGCGGGTGGAAAGCCGTGCTTAACTTAACTTTTGTCCCGAGACCCTGCTGGAAACTTTGCCAAAAGTGTGAGGTGAACTGGGAACCCCTATCTGAAATAATTTGTAAGGGAATCCCGTGTAACCGCACAATCTCCCTCAAATAAATTTGTGTGTACTGTGGTGCGCGATACGTAGTCTTGACCGGTAAGAAATGGGCTGACTTTGTAAGTCGATCAACAATCACCCAAATAGAATCATACCCTTCTCGAGTTTTCGGTAGACCAGTTACAAAATCCATATGAATCGCCTCCCATTTCCACATGGGGACTCCAATGTCCTGAAGTAATCCGCCAGGTTTTTGATGTTCAGCTTTCACCTGCTGACATATAAGACACCTCCCGACAAACTCCGCAACGTCTTTTTTCATCCCATCCCACCAGTAATTTGCCTTGAGGTCCTGATACATTTTTGTTGACCCTGGATGAATGGAATATCTTGTGTTGTGACCCTCCTCTAAGATCTTCCTCCTTAGATCCTTTACCTTAGGAACACATAACCTACCCTTATACCGAAAGGTTCCGTCATTATCTCCCAATGTAAACTGTGAAGGTTTTCCCTGTTGGATCCTCTCCCGAAATCCAACAAACTCCGTATCCTCAAACTGACTTTCTTTTATTTCTGAAGCTAAGGCAGACTGCGAGGTATCATGTACCACCACCCTACCTTCACCGATCTCAGTTAAGCTAACCCCGAGGTTTCCCAATCTTTGTACCTCCCGAACAATACCTCTCTTTTGTATTGCCAAATGGGCCAAGCTGCCCATTGATCTCCCATCGAGCGCCACCACCACGCTGGCTTTCCCAGATGGTAAAGAATACTAAGGTCATAATCCTTAAGCAACTCTAACCATCTTCTTTGTCGGAGATTCAAATCCTTCTGCGTGGTTATGTACTGCAAACTCTTATGATCTGTAAATATATCCACATGCACACCATACAAATAATGTTTCCATATTCGTAAGGCAAACACCACCGCAGCTAATTCCAAGTCATGAGTTGGGTAATTCTTCTCATGTATCTTCAATTGTCTAGATGCATACGCAATAACCTTTCCAAACTGCATCAAGACACATCCCAACCCAACTCTAGAGGCATCGCAGTAGACGGTGAACCCTTCTTGTCCCGATGGTAAGGTTAGGACTGGTGCAGTAGTCAATAATTCCTTTAGTTTCTGAAAACTTGCTTCACATGCTTCTGACCACTGGTACTTAACCGCTTTTTGAGTCAACCGGGTCAGGGGAGCAGCAAGACTAGAAAAACCTTTTACGAATCTTCTATAATACCCAGCCAAACCCAAGAAACTTCTAACCTCTGTCGGAGTGGTCGGTTTTGGCCAGTTCTTTACCGCTTCTATCTTCTGGGGGTCTACCATAATTCCATCCCTTGACACAACATGGCCCAAAAAGGCTACCTTTTCCAACCAAAATTCACACTTTGAAAATTTAGCATATAGTCTCTCCTGTTTCAAGACTTGAAGCACTACCCTCAGATGCTCTTCATGTTCCTCAACACTCTTACTGTAGATTAGGATATCATCTATGAACACAATCACGAACAAATCTAGAAATGGTTTGAAGATTATGTTCATTAAATCCATAAAAGTTGTTGGGGCATTGGTTAACCCAAAAGACATGACCAAGAACTCATAATGGCCGTATCGGGTCCTAAAGGCTGTTTTGGATATATCATCCGATTTATTTTCAGCTGATGATATCCCGAACGGAGATCAATCTTGGAAAAATAGCTAGCTCCCTGAAGTTGGTCAAAAAATCATCGATTCTTGGTAATGGGTATCGGTTCTTGATCGCGACCTTATTGAGCTGCCGATAATCGATGCACATTCGGAGCGATCCGTCTTTCTTTTTCACAAACAGATCGTGCACTGCGGGAAACACTAGGCCTTATAAAGCTTTTATCCAGAAGATCTTTCAATTGTTCTTTTAACTCCCTCAATTCAGCTGGGGCCATTCGATATGGAGGAATAGAAATGGGTCTTAAACCCGGAATTAACTCTATAGCAAACTCCACTTTGTGACTCCTTAATCACTTTTGAGACCTAAGGTAGGAATTAAGCTGACGTGAGGATATTCCAATCCTTCCCTTTATAACAACTTCTGGTTTCCCGGGAACAAAATAATTTCACTATCTTTCACCGGCAATCTAACATGGCATAACATGCTGACAACCAATCCATACCCAAAATGATGTCAAAGTCTACCATATCAAGTAGTACTAGGTTTACTATTGTTCCTCTGCCATTCACTTCTAAAGGATTTTTTTTTTAACTACTCGAGAGGTCCAACTGAGGCCCCTACCGGTGTCATAACCTCAAATGGGTCACTTAAATAGGAAGGTTCTATGTGTAAATCTTTAGCACAACTCACTGACATATACAAAAATGTAGAATCGAGATCATACAATACAA
Source organism: Przewalskia tangutica (assembly GCA_029844215.1). Classification (NCBI taxonomy): domain Eukaryota; kingdom Viridiplantae; phylum Streptophyta; class Magnoliopsida; order Solanales; family Solanaceae; genus Przewalskia; species Przewalskia tangutica. The sequence continues at coordinate 20,545,959 of CM056719.1, forward strand.
GTGCTGGAATATTTGAGACAAACAAAATACCTTTGGCCACCGCATTATATATCTCATCCTCATTCCTCTTGGGTAAAGCATAGAGCCGGTTAGGATTCTTTGGATCATGAACTCTCAAAATCTATCGGGATTGGTTTCCCTGATTTTCCTTGTGGACAGTTGTGGTTTCTTTTGACCTCCCATGAGAAAACTGAGTTTGGGTCCCCTTCTTGCACTCCCTGGCATAGTGGCCTGACTCTCCACAGTTATAACATGTCTTTGTTAAGAGCCGACATTCTCCATTGTGTTTCCTTTGACAAATCTTACAAATCGGTTTGTCACCTCTTGTGTTAGGGTTGGTGGCCTTGTCCCTGCTACCTTGGTAATTAGACCAACTGTGCCCCTTAGGCTTGAAATAAGACTGGCCCACAGATTGGTTCGGTCCTGAAGATCCTTTACTAAACTCCTGCTTCTGATTTTGACTCTGGTTAAATGATCCTGACGTCCGAAATCTCTTCTGTGAATATTCTCTTTTTGCTTTAGCGAAACCTTATACCCTCAAAGCCATATCGACAATCTGAAGATAAGTTCGATCGTTGGCTAACGCCACCATCTTCTCTCGCTATGTTCTGTTTAAACCTCTACAAATCGCTGACTCTATCCATTTCGTAGGACGACATGTGTGTTGTATGTCGATAACCTCACGAACCGTATCATATTCTTGTACATCTGCGGTCACCTTGCTTCAATTGTTCAAACTCGCCCGAGCGCATCTCGCGCCAGATTAGGCATAAATTTCTCAATGAATGCCGCTCTGAATCTTCCCCAAGTCATTGGTGGTGACCTCGGGGGACGATTTCTTCTAAAATTTCTCCACCACACCCGTGTGTCGTCCACTAATCGTGCGATTACCAAATTGACGTCATGCGTCTCCACACATCCTCGTAAATGAGGGTTTTCTACCTCATCGAGAAATACTATCAAGTTAGACTTGTAGTACTTCCCTATATAGATATGTTCCTTCTTCTCACAAAATTTGCCCCATAGTCTATCTCGTACCTCTCCTACCTTTTCGGTGGTGCGATCACATCCGTTATTTTATCGTTGTACACTCCCTTCCACAATCCTTTGAAGGAGGTAGTACGAGAACCAAGTCTTTGAAAAGACTCAAGATAGGCACGAGAAGAGTATGAAAGAAGTGAAACTTTAGGATGTTATTCCGTTTACTTATTACTAAGGTGGCGCGCACACCGTCGCAATAAGTAGCCGTTCAAACACCCAACTCGAAGAAACTTCCTAGAATTTCCTAACCTGGTTTAGCTCTGATACCAACTTGTCACGCCCCAAATTTTCCTAAGTCTTTACTTAGGGCGTGATGGCACCTGGACAATTATTTTCCACCAGGAGCACCATTTAATTCTCTTTATTTAGAAATTTAAACTTATATTCAAATACGGAGCTATTAATAAAAATAACAATAAAGAAATTTGTTTATGACTTTATTGAAAATATAATGCGAGCCCATACTCGTGCAAATATTGTTTCTACATAGACATACTGACAAATATTATTCTAAGTTGGAAGGGAGACCATTCCACACGGGCATTTCCCGAGACACCGAACCGACATTCGAACTCGACGAGTACCAAGCCCAAGCAATGGACTTGGTATGACAAGAGGTCATGGACGATCGCTAGCCTTGGCGTGGAGTCTTTCCTCTATCACGCTTTCCTGAAACATGTTAAATAAAGAGTCAGCCCTACCATCTGGGGCTGAGTGAGAACCTTACCCTGCAATTCAAAGTAACACCACAATATTCCAAGTGCAATCACATTATAACGTAATAAGCATATTGCAAAACATATCAGGTTACAACATTTTTAAATATGCAACAACTCCTCATAGGAAATTCTCGGTTTAACTAACACTTCATTTTATCTCGTATTATACGTTAAGACATTCCCCTGCATTTCCACATGTTTATTACATTTATATATTTGTGAACGCGTATTCACTTTTCATATTTATATATAGGTGAACATGTATTCATCTTTCATATTTGTTGCGGCGTGCAACCCGATCCATTATATTTACGTATTTGTGAACACGTATTCACTTTACGTTTTGTTGCGACGTGCAACCCGATCCATTATGTTTACGTATTTGTGAACGTGTATTCACTTTACGTTTTGTTGCGCGCAACCCGATCCATTATATTTACGTATTTGTGAACGCCGTATTCACTTTACGTTTTGTTGCGCGCAACCCGATCCATTATGTTTACGTATTTGTGAACGCCAGATTCACTTTACGCTTTGCTGCGCGCGCAACCCGATCCATTATATATTTATATATTTATGTGAACACGTATTCACTTTTCATATTTTTCAGAAGATCAAATAAATACTATTCTCTTTTCTAACATTCTGTCATTCATACTTGTAACGATTATAACTTTTTAACCATAACTCCAACTAAAGTGTTTCTCAAGCGGAAACTAAGGTAAGACGGGGATCTTTCACTGTACCAAATTTCATTTAAAACTACTTTGGGTAACTAACACAAATTTATCCTCAAAACAGCCACATGAAATTTATTTCGGCAGAATTTTTATTAAACAGCACCCAATCTTATAATAGTCATAACTCCTATTCTGTAAACCCGTTCAATCCCCATAAATTCTCAAAACGACGGGGACAGAGATCTACACGTCTCCATGTGAACCATTCTTTCATATTCTGTACCATTTGGTACAGTTTTACACTTTTATTCGCTGCCCTTCCTGGATCTCGATAGATCCGAGGCAGAAACTTTAAACAGCGATAACTCTCAATCCGTAAGTCGGATAGACCCCCGTAAGGTCTCAAAATGTCCAAAACAAAGAGCTATATAACTTTCATTTAGCAACAATTTTCATATTCCCCACATATTAGTACAGTTTTACGTTTCAACGTCCTGCCCTTCTGGATTCCGACGAATCCGAGGCAGCAACTTCAAACTACAATAACTCTCAACTCGTAAGTCTGTTTTAATAAATCTTTATATATATATCTGTCCTTAACAGAGGGATTTACAACCATGTAAATTTTCATACAATTCTAATAAGTAAAACTCAATAAAAACAGTCTGTAATTATGTCTTTCCGAATTTCGACCAAATCTAAGGCAGAAACTTTGAACTATGATAACTTTCAAACCGTATGTCCATTTTACCTCATTTTTGGTTCTATATGATCATATTAGAGAGGTGTACAATTCTTCCGAATTTCATCAATTTCTAACAATTATAACTCAGTGAGAACAGTTCGTAATTATGCCTTTCCGAATTTCGACCAAATCTAAGGCAGGAACTTTGAACTATGATAACTTTCAAACCGTATGTCCATTTTACCTCATTTTTGGTTCTATATGATCATATTAGAGAGGTGTACAATTCTTCCGAATTTCATCAAATTCGAACAATTATAACTCAGTGAGAACAGTTCGTAAAGTTCATGACGCAACTAGTTATCTAAACAATCAAAAGTTCAATATTTCTTTTCAACACTCAATTCTTATTCTAACATGTATTGAACTTAAAATAAAGGATGTTACCAAGAATTTCTGAGTGAGAAAACTCACCTTGTAAGTGTGAAGATTATTGTTGTGTGGTTGCTAAAATTATCCTTACTCTCTAGTATTTTGCTTCTTGTTCTTCTTGCTTTCTTGGTATTTTTTTCCTCTTCTTTTCACTTGTTTTTTTCTGATTTTCTAACCTTTGTGGTAAGTACTTTGTTTGTGTATAAATAAGGGTGTTTGTATAACATATGGAGGTGGAAAGACAAGAGTTGAGGAAGATGAAAATGTGGAGGGGAAATGAAAAGGGGGGAAGGGGAGGGGAAATGGAGTACGTGCATGTTTCTTCTCTTCTTCTTTTTTTTTTTTGTTTTTTTTTTTTTGTTTTTGTTTCTCTTTCGTTTTGTTTTTTTTTTTAATTTTCTTATTTTCATTTTTATCCATCTATTTATCCAACTTTAACACTAACTCCATCCCATACAATTTATTCTTTATTTTCTTATATATATGTATTTTTATTAACTCAACCAACAACTATATATTATTATTATTTTCCGGATTTTACATTCTCTCCTCCTTAAGCAACATTCGTCCTCGAATGTGAATAAGGTCGTAACATAATCACATAGACACAATAATATTTATTGTTATTGTAACACTAATTTGGGGCTTCACATTCTCCCTTCCATAAGAAGCATTCGTCCTCGAATGAGAATAAGGTTGTAACACATGCATATAGACACAATAATGTTTATTGTTATTGTAACACTAATTTGGGGCTTCACAGGTACTTTCGTCCACGATTTAACCTATGTTTATTCAACTATAGCATATTCACAATCTCCCCTTTCGGTTTTCGATTAGAAATCATATGGATTATGATAATTAGTGATCAATTAATTACCAAACATTCAAGACAAATATTGAATAAATCTCAACAATGATAAGAAGAAACCAAAACATGCATTAATTCATAAGAATGAGTTTCAAGTGATTTGACATGGAAAGCCCTAAATTAAGTTAGTTCCTAACCATAGACATGACAAGAACTAAACTAATATCCAACATAAACTATAAAAAAAAAAACAAAGAAACAAGAAATTACACAAAAAGTGGTCTCCAATCTTGATCTCCAAGGTTGTGATGAATTGGCAAGGGTTTGGAACCCTTAATTCTGACCTAAAATCTCTTTTTTATAGCCTCCAACTCGTCCTCCCAGTTTTCCTTCCAGGCCTTGGCCCATTCCCATTCGAAATTGGCAGAAATCCCGCCTTGGCGCCTCCCTGTTTCATGCCCGATTCGCCAACTTTTTCGCTTTTTGAGATCTGGAACCTCTGTTTCTGCCCTCTTTTTGCTCATTTTCGCCAATGAGCCACTTTAAACCAATATGACTGAAAAGAAAGAAAATTTATCCTAAGACGACACGTATTTGTACAAAAATGGGCAAGAGACTAACTAAAAATGACTCAAAAGGTGTATATAAAATACACCGATCAAACACCCCCAAACTTAACCTTTGCTCGTCCTCGAGCAAAGATCAAAAGAAAGAATTAAAGACAAGAGGAAAAAGGAAATAGACTGACTCAAAGACACTGATCACTTTGCTGCGTCATTGTTACTTAGAAAAGCATGAAGGTTAGCAGAATAATATGCATAAACATATAACATGAATTTTTAGCATTCTAAACACATTAAGTTAGATATTTCGCAAATTCAATTTAATCATGCTTAATGGAACTAAGAATACCTAACTATGCATGTCAATTTCAAAATCCTATGGCATGTTTACTTGTTATTCTCCCCTAATCATGGATACACATGTAAGAGATCTTCAGGTCTTTTCAGGGTTGTAATGTAGGCTTAGGCATGGGTAGGTAAAAATAGGCATTTAGGCTCATTTTATGTACCATAAGCTCTTTTGCTTTAAATTTTTCCCTTTTCTTTTGATTTCCTTCTTCACTTCATACCTATCTTTCCCCTCTTTTGTTTTGAGAGAATGAAGTGTATTATGAATAACAGGAACCCCCAAACTTAGGCTTTTGCCTATTTATTATTACTTTTTCATTGGGGTGCATCAAAATTGTGCACTCTTTTTATCTCTTTTTTAACACTTTATATTCCAATCACCTCAATTTTTCACTTATGGCACAAGTGTGGAATTATAGGGTGTCAAAAAAAAGTCTAATTTTTAGGCTCAAAGGGGCTGACTATGGATATTTTGAATGTCAGGGATAGGCAAAAATGGTAAGAAAGGGATAACAAAGAAATGTCTGAGTCATCTCCTAACATGCATATCCTAATTATTTCGCCTCAAATAGCAAGCAATCATACATATAGGTTTAATCATAAATAATGCACAAGTCAAGCAAGATACCCCAAATAATCTGATTTCGTGAATTTTTGGCATATCTAACCTAAGTGTTCAGATGGTTGCTTCTAATTCCATTACATTATTCAACCTTACTTCACTAGGCGATTCCAGTAACTACAGCATGCATGATCTTAAAAAAAATTATGACTCAAAAATAATAAGACACCCCCCCCCCCCAAAACTTAAATCACACATTGTCCCCAATGTGTGCAAGACTAAAAAAATAATAAAAGAAAACAAGATAACTTACAAACTTGGTTTAAAGTGGTGGAGGTGACTAATGTGTGGCAGATAATGTCAGGAATCCCGTCAGAGTGGAAGGGCTTTGGATTTTTGATTTAGAGAAAGGAAAATCGGATTAGGGCTTCTTCAAAATTCAGAATTTTCGTCGCGGCGTCGCGGCCCTGCAACTGGCGCCGTGGCGCCCAAACTTCTGCGACCCTCTGAACTTCCAGCGCCGTGGCGCTCGGATTTGGCGCCGCGGCGCCCAAACTTTAGAGCTTTTCTGGACTTTTGGCGACGCGGCCCTGCAATTGGCGCCGCGGCGCTGGGCCGATTTTTTTCTTTTCTTTTGAATTTTTCAGTTTTCGTCCTCCAAATTTTTGGCCTTGCACCTGTCATCACAACATATAAACAATACCCTCCGCGAGACTGTTCTAAGTAAAAACTAAATTGCATTAAATTGAATAAAATAAAATAACCTTGGGTTGCCTCCCAAGTAGCGCTGTCTTTAACGTCTTTTAGTCGAACGCAAGTTCCTTATCATGTTAGAGTGAGATGGGTTACTAGGCTCATATATTCCATTTCATTGATCATATAGGGTTTTAACCTCTGTCTGCTTACTCGGGGCTCTCTCCCTTTTACTTCAACTGCACCATAGGGGAATGCTCTTACCACAGTGTATGGTCCTGACCAACGCGATTTGAGCTTGCCTGGAAACAACCTTAACCTTGAGTTGAATAAAAGCACTTGTTGTCCTGCTTGGAAGTCTTTCGGGATCAACTTATTATCATGTCATACTTTAGTTCGTTCCTTGTAGATCTTTGCATTCTCATAGGCGTTGTGTCTGAATTCATCCAACTCGCTCAACTGTAGCAGCCTCTTCTGCCCGGCTGCCTTGGCATCCATGTTCAGCTTCCTCATTGCCCAATAAGCTCTGTGTTCCAACTCTACTGGCGAATGACATGCTATACCAAAAACTAACTTATATGGTGACATTCCAATTGGGGTTTTGAATGCTGTTCTGTATGCCCACAGTGCGTCATCCAGTTTGATAGACCAATCTTTCCTTGAGCCATCCACCGTCTTTTCCAATATGCTCTTCACTTCCCTGTTTGACACTTCTGCTTGCCCATTCGCTTGAGGGTGATAGGGAAGTGTGGTGCGGTGGTAGACTCCATATCGGGAAAGCAATGTATTAAGCTGCCTGTTGCAAAAGTGACTTCCTTCATCACTGATGATGGCCCTAGGAGTACCAAACCTTGTGAATATATTCTTTTGGAGGAATCTTTGAACAGTCTTACTGTCATTTTCTTTAGTGGCTACTGCTTCTACCCATTTGGACACATAATCTACTGCCAGAAGAATGTACTGATTTCCAAAGTATGACGGGAATGGACCCATGAAGTCGATCCCCCACACATCAAATAGTTTCACCTCCAAGATCTCATGCGAAGGCATTTCATTTCGTCTTGATATGTTCCATGTTCTTTGACAACGATCACACTTCTTCACAAAGGCGTGGGCATCCTTAAAAAGGGTTGGCCAATAGAACCCATTTTGCAATACTTTTGTCGCTGTTCTTGATACCCCAAAGTGTCCACCACATTGTAGGGTGTGACAATGAGTGAGAATATGGTGCATCTCCCCCTCTGGTATACATCGCCTGATGACTTGTTCAGCGCAGTGTTTGTATAACATCGGCTCCTCCCAATAGTAGTGTTTTACTTCGGAGTAAAACCTCTTCACTTGTTGTCTTGTCAATCCTGTGGGTATTACCTTAGCTGCAAGAAAGTTAACAAAATCAACGTACCAAGGTAACTTAAAAACCGCACTTACTTGAAATAATTGCGCATCTGAGAAATGATCATTTATCTGCACATCCTTGGTGTTCTGGCTCTCTGTGTTCTCAAGTCTCGACAAGTGGTCTGCAACTGAGTTCTCTGTCCCCTTCTTGTCACGAATCTCCATGTCGAATTCTTGTAATAGCAGGACCCATCGGATGAGGCGAGGTTTTGCATCCTTCTTTGTCATCAAATACTTTATGGCAGATTAGTCAGTGTATACTATCACCTTATTCACAATCAAGTATGACCTGAATTTCTCGAATGCATATACTATTGCTAGCAATTCTTTTTCTGTAGTCGCGTAATTTAACTGCGCGTCATTCAAAGTCTTACTAGCATAGTAAATGGATCTGATTACCTTATCAACCCTTTGCCCAAGCACTGCCCCCACTGCATAATCATTTGCATCACACATTAGTTCAAATGGGAGCTCTCAGTGTGGTGCAATGACTATGGGTGCTGAGATAAGATTCTCCTTGAGTGTCTGAAAAGCGGTCATGCATTCCTTATTGAATTCAAAAGCAACCCCCGTCATTAGCAAGGTGGAAAGAGGCTTTGAAACTTTTGAGAAATCCTTGATGAATCTTCTATAAAAACCGACATGCCCAAGGAAACTTCGGACCCCTTTTGTTGACACTGGAGGTGGTAGATTTTCGATTACTGAAATCTTTGCTTTGTCCACCTCAATACCTTGGTTGGATATTTTGTGTCCCAGGACAATCCCTCTTTTACCATGAAGTGACACTTCTCCCAGTTCAGCACAAGGTTGGACTCTTCACATCGTTTTAACACTGTTTCCAAGTGCCTCAAACACTCGTCGAACGAGGCCCCAAAGACCGAGAAATCATCCATGAAAATCTCTATAGTCCTTTCCACCATGTCTGAGAAAATGTCATCATATACCTCTGAAAGGTCGCAGGTGCATTGCAAAGCCCAAATGACATCCTTCTGAATGCAAATGTACCAAAAGGGCAGGTGAATGTTGTCTTTTCCTGATCTTCTGGTGCTATCGCAATATGATGATACCCTGAGTAACCATCCAAAAAGCAGTGGTAGTTGTGCCCCGCAAGTCTATCCAACATTTGATCTAGAAATGGCAACGGGAAGTGGTCTTTTCTGATCGCCTTGTTCAACTTGCGATAGTCAATGCAGATTCTCCACCCAGTAACTGTTCTAGATGGAATGAGCTCGTTCCTTTCGTTGGTCACTACTGTCATACCACCCTTTTTGGGCACCACTTGTACTGGACTCACCCATGCACTGCCAGATATAGGATAGATTACTCCAGCATAGAGCCATTTCATGATTTCTTTTCTGACTACCTCTTTCATGTTTGGGTTTAGTCTCCTTCAGGCCTCGATGGAGGTCTTCTCCTCATTCGACGGATCTTATGCATCTTGTTGACGGACTTATCCCCTTTATGTCCGCTAATGTCCACCCAATGGCACGCCATGAGCCCTCGCGATTTCTCAGCCTTCTCAATCTCTATCGATAGATGACATGAGATGATCACTGGTAAGGATTGATCTTCACCTAGATATTGGTACTGTAAATGATCGGGTAGAATTTTTAACTCTAACTCTGGAGCCTTTTCTGTGGATGGTACTGATCTCTCTGGCATCTTCCCAAGCTCTTCATATCTCTTCTTATCACACTTCTCATAAGAATTCATCCAATTTGCATACTCCATCAGCTTTGGGTCATTTCCACTACTATCGTCCCATCTGGTTAGTACTTCTTCAAGCGTATCAGCATTTCTGAACCCTTTTTCTGACACTGCATCTTCGATTATGTCAATGGCGAAGCAGTTGTCACTTCCATCTGGGAAGGTTGCTGCCCGAAAAACATTGAAAATCACCTCTTCTTCTTCCACCCGAAGTTTCAGCTCCCCTTTGTGAACATCGATGAGCCCGCCCGTGGCTAGGAAGGGTGCTCAGTATGATGGGGATTGTGTCGTTATCTCTTATGTCTAAGATGACGAAATCAGCGGGAAATATGAACTTGTCCACCTTTACCAATACATCCTCGATGACTCCTCTAGGATGGACTATGGAGCGGTCAGCTAACTGCAAAGTGATGTTTGTAGGTTTGACTTCTCCCATTCCAAGTTTGCAAAACACTAGGTAGGGCATCAAATTTATGTCTGCCCCCAGATCGCACAACGCCTTCTGACACTCAAACTTTCCAATAGTGCATGGGATGGTGAAGCTCCCAGGATCTTTTAATTTCTGAGGCAGCTTTCTCTGTAGGATGGCACTGCATTCTTCAGTCAATACCACTGTTTCGTAGTCCTTTATCCCCCTCTTTTTTATAAGAATATCCTTCATGAACTTTACATAACTTGGCATCTGCTCTAGTGCCTCAGCAAACGGGATATTGAGTTGCAATTGTTTGAGAATTTCCAAATATTTAGAGAAATGTTTGTCAAGAGCACTTGTTTTTAGCCTCTGGGGGTACGATATCTTCACCTGGGGTACGTTCACAACAACTTCCAGCCTCATTTCACCTTCTGGGCTCTGGGCACCGCGGCCCTGAGATTCGGCGCCGTGGCGCCTAAAGCTCGTGACCGCCCGAGAATCGTCGTCGTGGCGCCGCTCGTAGCCAGCTACGCGCCAGAATCGCCGCGAATTTTCTTCTTCCACCGGTTCGGCATTTTTCAGGTCAATCTCCTGACATTGCTCTTTTATATTTCCTCCAATATGTGCAGAGTGCTTCCCTTGTATTCTGCTGCTCAGCATGCCCGCGAGTTGTCCTATTTGTGTTTCCGAATTCTTCAAGGACACTCTCATTTCGTCCAATGAGTTTGGTGCCTAGTTAACCTGAGTATGGTTGCTCATAGCCCATCATGCTCTTCCTGTGGGGCCTGGGGATTACCTTATTGATAGTAGTAATCCATGTTTTCAGGATCCCTGAGATGAATCAAAACCAACAAACGGATCACGGCGCACTGGTTTCACGAATAAAAGAGAAAAATATAGTAATAAATAAAAAAAATAAAAAAAACCAAATTAGAAATTAAGAATAGATAAAATGATATTGAACTACGCCAATCCCCAGCAACGACGCCAAAAACTTGATGCGCGATTTATGCACACACTAACGCAAGTGCACGTGTCGTGACAAGTAATATAGTCTAGAAGACCGAGTTATCGTCCTCAGGGATTAGTGTTCAATTCTCAAATTCTATTCTATGGTATCTATTTGGTAACCGATGATTGATGAATTTTTTATAACTATAATTATGAATGCTAACTAAAATACTTTGTTTCACTTCAGATATGGTGGAAATAAGGCTTTCAAATCTCCTCAACTATCCGCTCATCTTACTTATTAATGCAATTAATTATGGTTCTTCTTCTATTTTGAGATAGTAGGTTAACTAAGCCGTTTTATACTCCTGTTAAGGTAATATAAACACTCAACCCCAATATAGAACCTTTCTACCTTTCGGTGATAAGATTGACTATAAAGGAGGATTAAGAGCAATAACCTATTAAACTACACAAGTATCGGGGTACTTTCGTCCACGATTTAACCTATGTTTATTCAACTATAGCATATTCACAATCTCCGCTTTCGGCTTTCGATTAGAAATCATATGGATTATGATAATTAGTGATCAATTAATTACCAAATATTCAAGACAAATATTGAATAAATCTCAACAAAGATAAGAAGAAACCAAAACATGCATTAATTCATAAGAATGAGTTTCAAGTGATTTGACATGGAAAGCCCTAAATTAAGTTAGTTCCTAACCATAGACATGACAAGAACTAAACTAATATCCAACATAAACTATAAAGAAATAAAACAAAGAAACAAGAAATTACACAAAAAGTGGTCTCCAATATTGATCTCCAATGTTATGATGAATTGGCAAGGGTTTGAAACCCTTAATTCTGACCTAAAATCTCCTTTCTATAGCCTCCAACTCGTTCTCCCAGTTTTCCATCCAGGCCTTGGCCCATTCCCATTCGAAATTGGCAGAAATCCCGCCTCGGCGCCGCGGCTCTGCAACTGGCACTGCGGCGTCGAAACTCCTGCAGTTCTTTGTAATTTGGGCGCCGCGGCGCTCTGATGCTGCTGGTTGGAGGCGCCGCCCTGCTTCGTGCCCGGTTCGCCAACTTTCTCGCTTTTTGAGCTCTGGGACCTCTGTTTCTGCCATCTCTTTGCTCTTTTTCGCCAATGAGCAACTTTAAACCAATATGACTCAAAAGAAAGAAAATTTATCCTAAGACGACACGTATTTGTACAAAAATGGGCAAGAGACTAACTAAAAATGACTCAAAAGGTGTATATAAAATACACCGATCAGTTATGTATGATAAGCCGGTGGTGCTTATGTTATGTATGATAATCCGGTGGTGCTTATGTTATGTATGATAAGCCGGTGGTGCTTATGTTTTTTATGATAAGTTGTTAGTGCTTATGTTACGTATGATAGCCGGTTGTGCTAGGTTATGTTATTTATACGGGGTAAACCCTCGGGTTACTACTTATTCCATGGAATTGCTACCCATGATGTGAGTGCGACGTTTGTACTCATTGCGGGCCCACCGGGCCCATGCAGGTGAAATAGTCTCATGCGAGGCGGATGACCTCATTGCGGGTCCACAGGACCTATGCGGGTGAAATAGTCCCAGGAGTAGGGCTGCTTAATGATACTACGGGCGGGTGACCCTACTTTGATCATGAGCCTCCTATTTTTATGCAGTAAAGTATACACTTGTTTACTCTCATTGTTAGTAAGGCACAGTGTACTGTAATTTGATTATCATACATGTCTCCAGCTTTATTTTAGACTTATGATGTAAATTGCAGTATTTTCCAATTTTACATACTTGGTACATATTGTGTACTGACCCCTTTTCCCCGGGGGGTTGCGTTCATGCCGCAGGTAGGGGTAAGCAGGTGGTGAATCCTCATTCTTAGGATCACTGATCAGGTGTCAGAAGCTCCATTTCTTCGGAGGCTTGTCTTTTGGTACGGTTTCCCTGATGTTGTAGATTTATGTACATTCAGGGGTATGGCGGGCCCTGTCCCGCCACAGTTGTTATTCTTAGAGGTCTGTAGTCACATTTGTGGATTGGGTTGTAAAGAAAAAAAAAAGATGTATTGTTTTATTTTTGGATTATGTATATTTTACGAAAGGTAGCCTTATCGGCTAGCCTGTTGATATTTAATGTCTAAAATATTTTTATGAGTTGTGTATGTTCCGCTGCTATTCTCTGATGTATACCTGAAAGAGGTGCCCAGGTAGGGCACCAGTCGCGGGCCCGGGGTCGGGTCGTGACAAAAGTGATATCAAAGTAGTTAGTCCTCGGAAAATGTCTACAGACCGTGTCTAGTAGAGTCTTGATTATTTGTGTGTTGTGCACCATATCTATAATCAGGAGGCTGCATGACATTTAGGATTGGTTTCCATTCTTCTCACTCTGAGATCGTGCGATAGAGCTGTGCTGTTAGGGTCGTCTCTCCCTAACGAGTTATGTTGATTGCAGCTACGAGAAAGGCAGCAGTGACCCAGGAAGGATTATGTGGATTGCGTATCCAGGTTGGTTGTAATTGTTGTATAGTTGGTATAATGATGTACAACTAAATGGATTTATGTATGAGGGTCATATATGGGTTGCCTAGAATGATTTTAGATTACCAGGAATTGGTAAGGACTAATTAGATACCAGGAAGGTATGAAACAGTTTAATGAATTCTCATCAAGATTTATGTGCTAATTTGATATAATTAGGAAATGATGAGCTGTCTGATAGGGTAATGAACCCTTAAGAAGTCATGTTAAGGTACTTGATGGAAGACTATGTGGATAGATTAAGCTACGTGGTATGCGTAAGAGGATCGTACGGATGAGATCCGTATAGAGTAAGTAAGGGTTGTTGTGATCAAGACAACATGGTTATGATTGTACGAGAAGTTATTGTACCCGTTTATGGGGGGAACTGATAAGGTAGGCTTGGAGCATGGAAATTGCGAGCCTAAGAATATTAATAACCGCCGAGACCTTAGGTATATAAGACCTTCTCGGGTAGTAAAAATTTAAGTCAGACCAAGGATAAGAGTTAAGTGCGACGCCGAGTCGGGTTGAGGACCTATTAAGGGTCACCCCATAGCCTGAAATGGAATGGGATCAGTTGGTAGTAGTCCCGCTACGTTACAGGGTGACGACGGTGCAAGGCCCAAGTCTAGTTAATCGTTTTACAGGTTCGTGGACGCGTTCCACCGGAAACCAGGTTGTGAGAGCCAGAAATGGCCTTAAATTGTTCGATGTAAGTAACTCCAAGGATTGGAGGCTAGAATTAGTATGGAAGTTATGTACGTATGCTAGAATTAGTTTCGAAGTATGGAAAGAGTACGACCAGTGAAAAAAAAGAGCAACCAAGTGTAAAAAAATAAAGCCTGAATCCATGAGAACCTTTCGAGGTGACTACACCCGTGAGTGATGGGTGGTAGCTGGGAGGGTATATAATAATTGCCCGGTGACGACACAGTCGTCGGACCCTAGCAGACCTAGTAGAGCTGATATGACAAACTTTGAGGTCTTTATGGGTACGGGCAAGTTGGCCTCTTGTTATGTCAACGTTGACTGCAGAGAGAGATTGGTTCGATTCCAGTTTTCCGGTAACCGATTATCGAGTGGAAAGGAAGGGAAGTGGTGGTAACCAGTGAATTATCCTCCATTCTTTGACATCATTGTTTTTAATAAGTCTGTGTGACTTGTTCATTTGAGGTAAATTGATGCGTAAGGTAAGTAATACTTGAATTTGAAAGAGTTTTATGTTAGGTGCCCTTGGGGGTACTTGGAGTTAGTTTGGTGTGGCGGTCAGGGCCACGACCTTCCGGATAATTTCAGAAAAGCGCGCAAGCAAGAATAAGATAAGTATGAGTGCTGCCTGCGGAAAACAGAAGACATCGTTGGTAGGTTTTGAAAATCTATACGATTATAAGGTGGCGCTTGATGATTAAGATTTTGAAAGGGAGATAAGTTCTCTCCCCCACGTAAAAGGATAGTTTTACGACATGGGGTTATGTGTACCCATGTTGTTAGACGAAGGATATGAGACTGGTAAGGTCTTCAGTATCGTCATGCCATAGGTTACAGTTTTAGATAACCGTGGGAAAAGTATTGTGTTGGGGTAATTGAGAACGACGTTAGGAAATGGTCGAGGAAGTGTGATAAGAATATAAATGCAGGTAGTACGCATGCATGAAACTGTATGATTATGAATCAAGATAGAAATATTTTTGCTAATAATAAGCATGAGGAAGGGTTATGACCAGAATGATAAAAGAGAATGCAAATATGGTTATGTAAGTTGCACGAGATATGATTACCCCAGACTAGTGTAAAGACCATTAATAAATGATGGGCAGTAAGAACACCTCGAGGAAAGATGGTAACATTTGTACTGACGAGAAGGATAGTAGGAAAATATGGGGGAGGTATGGGACCCCAGGACAACTTGAAATGATTTATAAAGGAAAGACGAGTAGACACTCGAACGATAAGGAATCTTGACAAACCATTAGATTATGTAATACCATGAATTGAGGTTGAACACCTGATTATAAGCTCTATGAGCCGAGAGAGAATAATAGGATTATTACTTGACGAGATCAAGGAAATCTCCCCCCTAAATTGTGATTGGCAGGAAGTCTTAGCCATGTGGCAAGCAAAGGAATCAAATATAAGTATAGTGACCAAGTTTGGTTGCAACAGAGAAAGGGAAACAGGAACCACAATTGAGATTAAGGAAGCCCGAATATTTCGCAAGTATGAGAAAGGCTTCCAGTTATTGGAAGATAAGTTGACCACGACTACAGTTCTAACCCCTTCTGAGAGACTTGACGGTTAGGTTATTATTGTAACATTTTAGGTGTTGGGCTAGGTTGTGTGCTGACGCAACACGATAAGGTTAGAGCTTATGTTTCCCGGCGGATAGGGAAGCATGAAAGGAATTACGCTACTCACGATTTAGAGTCGGCGGCAGTTAATCATGCCTTGAAGATTTGGAGGCATTTCCTTATATAGACTTCATGTGGATATTTGTGCAAACCACAAGAGCCTCTGGTATATCTTCAGACAGAGGCAGCTGAATTTGCGACAGAGACGGTGGTTAGAGTTACTCAAGGATTGTGATATTGATATCCTATACCACCCGGGGAAAGCCGAGTCGGTTACAGATGCTCTTAGTCGTAAATCTATGGGTAGTCTGTCAGATGGGCAGCCAGATAGACAGGACGTGGTCCGTGAGATTCATCAGCTACCGAGCCGAGGGGTTCGATTATTTGTTTCCAAGGTTAATGGAGTTTAAATCCGAGAGGTTGTCGAGTCTTCCGTCGTTGAAGAGGTAAAGAGGCGACAGTATGAGGATCCAGTTATGATACGGTATCGAATTACGGCTCTTCGAGAAGAGGAGAGTTTATTTGAGGTAGCGCCTGATGGGGTGCTAAGATTCGAGGGCAGATTGTGTGCTCCCGATGTTGTAGGACTTCGTCAGCAGATTCTGGGGGAGGCACACAGTGCTCGTTACTCTATTCATCCGGGGTTTGACTAAGATGTATCATGACTCGGATGTATGTATGGGTAAGATGACCTGAAGAGGGACGTAGCGGAGTTTGTTGCGTAATATCCAAATTAGTAGCAGGTCATGGTTGAGCACCAGAAGCCCAGTGGGCTATTACAGGCGATTGAGATCCCGACTTAGAAATGGGAGGTGATTAATATGGATCTGGTTACAGGATTGCATCGTACTCGGAGGAAGTGCGACTCCTTATGGGTTATGGTAAACAGGCTGACGACATCAGCCCATTTTCTTCCGGTCAGGACCACTTACTCGGCTGAGGCTTATGCTAGATTATATAGCAGAGAGATTGTGAGACTTCACGGGGTTCCTACATTTATGATTTCAGACAGATGAGCTCAGTTTACGGCTGACTTCTGGAGGTTTTCCGTACTATACGTTTACAACTACTCATGCTCAAGAGATAAGAAAAGTTCCATATACCTCTTCGGTTCAATCCATTTGCTAAGTCCAATATGTCGTACGTAGTATGTCAACCTATAATGGCCATAATACGTCTATTAACTTCTTACTTCAAACGTAGAATATTCTAAGTGCAAAGTCACTAAATTCTACGGAAAATCGGACAACGCTTCATTTGTTTCTACATACTTTTCCACATTTTTCAAGGCCCGAATTCAATAACCAAACATGCCACATTTAAGGCTCAACAATGTAGTTAACAATAGGGGATTACACGCCTAACAAGACGTGTAAAATTCCGCCCCACAATTTATATCAAACTAGTCCAAAAAGGCAATGCCATTCTCGGCCAATAGGTGTAACAACATATCATCTTTTCCAATTCCTTTTCAATTCAAGTTGTTTAGTATAACATGTTATAAAGCCGCAAACGATTATAACAACTAAAATCTTCAAGTAGATAACATGCGACGATTCTAATTATCGACAAAATTGTATTCCAATTTCAAATGGCCTACAATGTCATTACGGATTTTAGGCTTCCAATATCCATAACACTTATCAATATTTAATACATATACTTTCATGCTAGTTAAAATGTAAGACTACAACAATATGTAATCTTATAACACTTAAGAGAACAAGATTGTTACCTTGACGAGCCTTAATCCAACTTCAAGATCCGAAGTCGCTCCCTAGCAACTTAGAGCCTCTCCTTGACACTCCAATCCACCACTTGAAGCCCTTAGAAGATCACAAACAACTTTCCTTTACTTTCCAATCCAAACCTATGAAAGTGACTTAGGTTTTCACCTTGCGACTAATACAAAAACGATACTTTTCCGGGATATTTCTATTGAGATACCCTTACAATACCCTTAGAAACCTTGGTTTAAAGTGTGGAGCTTATTGAACAACAAACGAAAAAATTTCTCCTTGAAACCCTATGAAACCCGAGAGCTCCTCTTGTGTTCTTCAAGTTTTCTTGAAATTTGTCTAAGTGTGGGAACTAGTCTTGCTACTAGTATGTTTAAATAAAAACATGGAGGGTCAAGATGAGAACAATTGGGTGGCTTGGATCCAATTCACTCAAAATATCTAGCCAAGTGGCTCTTGACTAAGTCAACAATATCAAGCTCTAAGTTTACCAAGACTTGGTCATCTTAACCTTGGTCAAATGACCATTAAATCCATGTCCATTTCGTCCAATACCAACTAAAGGGGGTGACACGTGTCGCCCTCCCATTCATCACAATATTTCATTTTCCGACATTTCCATAATTCCGATAAATTTTTTACTAGTCTCAATTCTTAATATTTTTTAGTTCTTACGTATGTTCTTATAAACATGTCCTAGAATTACGGGGTGTAACAGAATCGTTGAGAGGTTGAGGGAAAGGTGGGCAGCCGATAAGGTTTGTTGGAGAAGATTGTGGAACAAGATCCTCTAACTTCTTGGACTTGTTCCCCAAGCTTAGCAACGGCTTTGACTTGGCCTTCCCACATGTTTCATTAGCTAGTTCTTACGTATGTTCTTATAAACATGTCCTGGAATTACGGGGTGTAACAGAATCGTTGAGAGGTTGAGGGAAAGGTGGGCAGCCGATAAGGTTTGTTGGAGAAGATTGTGGAACAAGATCCTCTAACTTCTTGGACTTGTTCCTCAAGCTTAGCAACGGCTTTGACTTGGTCTTCCCACATGTTTCATTAGCTCCAAAACTCTTTGGCAAGTCACTTTACCATCATGGTAAAAATCCCACGAGATCTTCAGTTCCGTGAAGTAAGGCAAAACTGTTTCACAGAATGTTGGTCCGAATGTCGTGACATTTGTTCCATCATTTCTGATTTTAACTTAGTACAGGAAATGATATGTTGGGCAAAATATCACAACACCAAACCCAACATTAACAAATTGGATGAAAGTATTTCCTAGATGACATAAAAAATGACCAAAACGTCTCCCTTTTTCATTATTTCCTCCGTTTGTGAAAGAAATAACGTTAGGGAAGTCTTCCATATTTACATGGGAGAATTCTTTCTCCAATGTAATATCACGAGAATTTTGATTATCTTGAAATATATCACGTACTCTATTCCAATCCATCATCTCCGTAGGGTCTGGTTCGATAATCGTTTGCACCAGGTCGATAGAAATAGTGGAATAAATCCACTGAAGAACAGTAGCATCAAGTGTCGTCCATAACTTAGGATCATCCTGGTTTTGGCACCTCTGTATCTGTTGGAGTCGGGGGGATAATGTGATGGAGAACTTGATGTGTGCGTGCATGAACTTTGAACAGCTCGACTCACGTCGCATATTGGACGTTTTCTATTTCAAGAACGATAGGAATGTGATTGTTGATATTAGAAACAACAAGAGCTGAGTGAAACGTGTTCTTAGCCACAATAGCAACGCGTGACGTGATTTAGAGGTTTGGAAAAAAAATTGGGAGAGGAAAAAGAAACTTGCACGAAAACTAAGGCAAGCTCTCGGGTATGGTGCTCGAAATTTAGAATTTTGGGAGAGGAAATTTTAACCTAGACTTCTGAGAGCATGAAAGAAATAATCTCTTGATTATTTTCATTAATGAAAGAGTATATATACAATGTACAATTTTCCGTAATAGAAAACATATTCATATTCTAATCCCAAAATCATATTTTACTAGTACAAGACTCCTATAATTATGGTAAGTATATAATACTAATTAATGCACAATATCACCTAAATATGTACTAACCCGTGTGGTCTATAAACACGAAATATACTACCTAAATTATGGACAAAACCGTGATATACATTAAGTGTATATCACGGTATAACTAGTATATTTAACAGATGTATATCACGGTATAACTAGTATATTTCCTCTGTTTGTGTTCTAACTCAAACATATTCTTGATACAAATTGTTTACTCTAAATATAGTTCTCTTCTTTTTGGTTCTTTAATTTTTTTATTGTCTCTGTTTTCTTAATTTTTTTGCATCAGTTAATCAATTTGATATGCCTCAAGTAATATTTGATGAAGAAGGACAACAAAAAGAAGTCCCGAATGTAACAAATGGACCTAGTTGGACAGTTGAAGGTTCTCAGATAATGACCTACTTGCACTCAAGCTAATGCAAAGAATATTATTTAATTATTTTTTCCCTCCATTGTTGGAATGTTAAAATTTGATGCATTTAAATAGACATTATTTGAGGGTATTGTTTTAGTTTGTTGGATAAGTTTGATTAATAGATTAATTTATGTTGAATTTAAATTTCTATGGATTACATTATAGTACAACAACTATTTTCTAGCGACATATCATTTTTAAAAATAATTTATATAGTTCAATAATTGTAACAAACATAAAAATATTTATTTATATCATTAAATACTTGAATTTATCTCTCAAATAATAATTTTAATGTTTAAGTTAATATGTTATCTAATATTTTCTTGATATAACTTTTAATTACATTTTTATTTGAATTATATATTCATTACGTTTAAATATGGATATATTTTATAGATTCAGATGATAAAAACAGTCTTAATCATTCAATGTTCAGATGTGAATTCAGATTCAGACATCTTAATCTTAAAAAATGTAGCCTTAGCCATAAAGCAAGTGATATTTACAGTGCTACCCTTCGTCGTAACCCAATCTCACACTTATTGTATATAAATTGCATATAATAATACTCGTGTTTCATGTGAATGCACAAAAGTCGAAGTTTTTGACGGTGGTGAAAGAGTTGAGGGGTCGTTTGGCTTGCAAATCAAGTTATATCGGAATTATAATTTTTGAACAAATTTATTTTACCTCCCAGGTGAGATGATAATAAAATCAAGTTTGATGGTATAAGATGGTATATCTCAAGATTAAATTTGGAATTAAATTTATACTTTATTTGATTAAAAATATAAATTTATCTAAGAATTCGTTATATCTTTAACCAAACAAAATATAAATTTAATTTGAAACTTAATCATAAAATATCTCACGTTATTCCATGAACCAAGAGACCCCCAAGTGCCTAATATAATGCCCGTCCTCAACTGCCATACTAGTTCAACTACCTTGAATTAGTGAATACTCCTTCCGTTCACTTTTACTTATTCATCAAATTAAAATTAAATTTTTATTTTTATTTGTCACTTTTAGCATATCAAGAGAAGACAATTTATTTCTTCATGCTTTACTTATAGTATGAAGACAATTAATATGTGCAAATTATAAATTTTATTTATTTTTTTTTTTAGAGAAATTTGTATATATCCCCGTCAAAACTTCTTTTTTTAGATATATCTCCATCAAAACTCAATTGTCTTATTTATATCCCCAATTATTCATTTGACCTCTTAAAATTTATAATAAATATTAATAAAATATTTTAAAGACTGTTTTGTCCTTCATCAAAATTACGGTACCAATTCCCTCCCTTCATTTTTCTCTTCTTTCCCTTCCCGCTAAAACTTGTAGTTGGTGCTTGTTTTTCTTGATCAAACTAAACCTGGATCAATTTTGTTCAAGTCTATTTTGGTGTAAAACTAATTTAGATTTAGCCGATTTTGGACCCAATTTGATCATATTTGGCTGCACTAGAATCTTAAAACAGGATCAACCTTATTCCTATTATTCCCTTATTAAGGAAGTTCACAATCTCAAGCTAAGTAAGGTTGTCTTTTGCCGCTTTTTGGAATGTAAAATGCGAAGACATTCATGGTTGAAAATGATGTTTCTCTTTCCAGTTTGTGATTGTATCTTTGTCCGGTTGGGGCTTGCTTTTCTATGGTGGATACAAGCTCTTCACTGGAGGCAAGAAGAGGTACTTCTCTGCTCTGCAATTACCTATTTACTTTTGAAGAACTATTCTGGAAACAGGGATGTTCGGGAACCAGGAAACCTTAGCTTGGTGTATGTGTTTCTTTCTTAAAAACCACATACCAGCAATCCGTGTCCTAAAGTGATGCTCTGTGGTATTCTTGATTTTAAAAAAATGAACGGGAAACTTGAAAACAGGGTGCTTAATTTGTAATTTGCTCCTAGAACTGCTCTCTCCCTGATGATGCTTGGTGCAAAGAGAAAGAACACTTTCACAATATTATTTTCAAGCTTAGAATAATTAGGAGGATTACAGTAGCTTGACAGCCTGCTAAAAATAGTTTAAATTTGATGAAATCTGAATATTGAATGACATGATTAAGGCCAATTGGAGCAAATGTTTTATACAGTCGTCTCCAACTAATTTGCGATCGAGGCAAATGTTTCATATAATCGTCTTCAACTAAACAATATTAGTGGAAAGGAAAAGAACGACATATAATTTTGATGGAGGATAAAACAATCTTTAAAATATTTTATGCTAAAAGTATAAAATGCCTTTTCTAATATTATTTAGTTGTGTATTGTTCTCAACTTCCCCTAACCCCATCCCCCTTAAAATTGAACTTATATAATGTATTATAAGTATAGGGACTCCTCACTCCTTAAGTTATGGAAAAGGGTCTTTTAATATTTATTATTGGGGAAAGTACCCAATTAGCAATTAGGATGAAATTATTGACACTGAATTAGGGCTGGCAAGTGGGTCGGGCCGACCCGACAACGTCCCGATCCGATCCCGTGTAAAAAAAAAAAGCGGCCCGGCTCGAACCGACGACATGGTATGGTCGGTCCGCCGCCCGGTTCGCCAGACGTCGGCCCCGCCCGATCCCGCCTGATCCGCCATTTGCCGAAAATAGCCGTTGTCTAACGGCCATTTTACATTTTGACCGTTAGACAACGACCATTTTTGGCTTCCCCCAACCCCCCTACCCCATTTATATTTATTTTTAACCCCTAAGTTATTATATTTACACTTTAACCCAATTTTTTGAATACCTTATTTTCTCTTCTTATTTCTCACAAATCTTCCTACATTTTCTCTAATTTCTATACAACATTGTCTACTACTTATTCACTCTATTTATTAATTTGAGAATTGGGAGTGAAGTTGGCAACTAGCTTGAAGATTAATCTATCGAGCAAAGTTTCAATTTTCAACCTCTCTCGATTACACATCGACTCTACGTCGGCGTTTGGTACATTCGTTCTCTCATTAAATTATTATTTTGTTTTTATTTCATTTAGCACATTTAATTTCATTATCTTTAAGTCTTTAACTATTTATTATCATAATTAAAATGAAAAGAACAAAAAGACTTTTCGGTAAGGGTACTTCTTCTAGTAGGGCGGGTAACAAGGACAAGGGTACTTCTTCTAGTATTCCTAGACAAGATGATTTTATAGATCCTGAACTGTTTCCTGAAATACCATATGATCTTGACACAAATGTTTATCCTCAAAATGAAGAAGATTTTAATTTAGATGACACTCTAGATGATGATACACCTACTAATGAAGATGGTGATACACCCACTAGTGAAATGTCTCCTATCCCCCCTAGTATGAGACGAGGTCCGGCAAAACGATCATTAAAATCAGTTGTATGGAAATATTTTGACAGGAACGTACCGAATCAAGTAGCTATATGTAAAACTTGTAAATTTGTTTATTCTTTTAAAACTGGACAAGGTCATGTTGGGACAGGGGGTTTATGAAGACACCTATTGCAAAAACACAAAGTCTTGCATGCCCAATACATTATTGAAAAAAATGGTGAGCAAGCGTCCTCTCAATCGGGACAAGGTTCACATACTGTCCCGGACAAAGTACAAGGTCAAATTAATCCTATGACGGGGGAATTTGTAGGCCCTAAATATGATAAACATAAAGATAGGGAAGCACTAGCAAAATTAGTTGTTGTGGATGGTTTGCCTTTTTCATTTCCTGAATCGCCTGGTTTTATTCATTATATTAGAGATATGTATAATCATGCTTATAAAGGTTTTCCTAGATCAACGGTTAAGAGAGACGTGTTTAAATTTGCACACGAATATCAACAATATTTGTGTTATTCATTATATCATTTAAATTGCAAAGTCGCTCTAACTTCTGATATAGGTCGTAGTACTAACGGCCATGATTATTTAACGGTAATCTGTCATTGGATAGATTATAAATGGTCTATGCAAAAACGTATTTTAGCATATAGATATATAGATAGTAGGCACACTGGTGAGTTTATTTCAGAAAATATTTATTCAATGCGATTATTACTTTAATAATCGCTAAAGTTATGAGTATTACATTAGATAATGCATCTTCTAACAATGCTGTTATTTATATTTTAAAAGAAGTTTTAACTTCGTCTTTTCCAAAACATTTTCATATCAAATGTACGTGTCATATTTATAACTTAGTTGTAAAGGATGGTCTTTCACTTTTTCAAGATATTTTTGAAAAAATACAATTTGCTGTAAACTTTATTTTTAAAAATAATAGAATTCAACAGAGAAAAGAATATAAAAAAACTTGTCACGATTGTGGACTATCTTACAGAAAAATTCCCGAAGAAGTATCAACTAGGTGGAATTCTTTATATGACCAACTAGTTGTTGCTTATGACTATAGAAAACCTATCACTTTATTTTTTAACGCCCATAATCAAAATCCAAATGATATGATTGTGGATAATGATTGGGACAAAATTAAAGAACTTATTGTATTTCTAGAGAATTTTCAACGAGCAACAAAATAATTTTCTACTTTATATTATCCTACTATTTCAACTATGTTGTTTTATATAGCTATAATATTTTTACTTCTTAAAGAATATATGGAAAAAACTGCTTATAAGGCAACTATTAAAAAAATGTTTATGAAATTAAAGAAATATTTTATTCTTATTCCCCCTATTTATATTATTGGTGTTGTATTAAACCCGACTATTAAAGTAGAGGGTTGCAAAAGTCTTATTGAAAATATTTATAACTGTATGGACGTACTACCACCTCAAACTCTCAAAAATTTAAATGTTGAACCACCTATTGAACAAACGCTAGAAGAAGTGTTGAATAGCGTAGAAGATGAATTCAAAAAAGTATATCGGCATTACCAGTAAGAAAGTTCTAGTAACCAATCGGCTTTCGTACCATCTTCTTCTACTTCAACACAGCCTCAAAAAAGACATGCTGTTTCTGCGGCTAGTATTGAAAGGCTCAGAAATAGAATGCGGTGGTAGCGCTGCTAACCAAATTAGTGAGTTCGATGTTTTTGTTTTGCAGGGTACTTTACCTTACCAAGCAGTTGTCAATGAAGACGGAAATGAAGACTTGCTGAAATATTGGATGCAGAATGAGAAAAATTTCCGACACTTTCAATGATGGCCCGAGATATTTTGAACATTCAAGCGTCATCAATCGCTTCGAAGCGCTTTTCTGCAGTGATTTCAAATAGAGAAACAGACACTCATTAGCCGGAGCGGCTGAGATGGCGGTACTATTCGAAGATTGGATACGAGCGAGCGAATGAGGTCGATCGACGAGATTAACGAAGAAGAAGAGCGAAAACTACAACGACATTTTATCCGAAGGCATGAGTAGCGGCGTGGAATAATTTGACCAAGATATACCAATTCCAACCAAGAACCACACGAAATTATAAAGAAACTAGAAAAAGTATTTTCAAATTGGTAATTTATTTCATTGCAATTTTTAATTTTTCTATGTCTTTTGCAATTTTTTCAACAACAAGACACTCTGATATTTGTAATTCAATCTTGTATATTTCAATGAAATAATTAATAATATAAGAGGCACAAAAACAGCATTGGGATGTTTTTTCTACACTCTTCTTGTCTTTGTTTAATTATTTAGTTTATACTTTATAAATATATTATATATATGAGTATAATACTATAATACTATAATAGTATAATATGAGTATATGAGTATATGAGTCTATGACTATCACTATATGACTATATGACTATATGTTAATGTTACTTTGTTAGTAATTTAGTATTTTTAATTTAGTGAAAAAAATTTAAAAAAAAAAAAAAACCCGCCCGACCCGTCCGTCCGCCCACTTCGGGGCCGGTGCAGGGGCGGGACACGATATCATCCCGCTAGTCCGGTCCGCCTGGCCCGAGCCCGACCCGCCCCTCCTCTCCGCCCCGACCCGTCCGATCCCGCGGTCCGATCCGGTGGGCCGGCCACGACCACCAGCCTACACTGAATACCTCAAAAATCTTAAAAGTCATTTTTTTAGTATTTTCAAAATAATTTTATTGTGTAGCAAATTTTAAATTAATTTTAGTATATATATATATATATATATATATATATATATATAAAATGTATTATTTTTGTATAAAATATGTACCACTACTGTATATATATAGAAAATATATCATTTATATAAAGTTTTGTATCATTATTGTATAAAATATGTATTCATGTAGTATGTATGTATATAGAATATGTATCAATATTGTATAACAAATGTTTAATTAACGTATACTACATGTATAGAAAAAAATTGTATCATTGTTATATAAAATAGGTATCCCTACAATATGTATATATAATATATATCACTACTATATAATAAGTGTATAATAAATGTTTAATTAACATATACTCACTATTTATATACATATTACATAATTATTATTGAGAGTGTTGGGAACTTTCTGAGAATGCTGGAGTCCAAATACAACACATCATGAGGGAGGGGAACCAACTAGCTGATCATCTGGCTAATGTAGCTATAGATGTTGGAGACTTGGTTGCTACAAGATTCTCAGACCTGGACACTACTGGAAGAAGAATAATAAATTCATATTAAATTGTAATGTCCCTACTTAAGGAGAAGAAAACTGAGGTGTTAAGGAGAAGGAATATGGTTGATGTGTTTGGTGCAAATAATACAGGAGGGCACAAGATCAGCCATAAACAGCAGATAATGAACTGGCACCGACAGACCCTTCATTATTTGGTCCCAAGGGATCAGATAATCAAGGATATGATATACTCTAACATAGTTCTCTCTTTTGCAGGTAATTGCTCACTGGAGACATTAACATGGACAGAGATCACAGTACAATTCAATTGGGAGATGCAGACTCTATGCTGGAAGGAACAGAGAAAAGAAAACAAGAGGGCAAAATGATGCACACAGAAAGTTTGGAAAGACATCAGTCGACATGAATATAGGGACAGAAGTAGGAAGGAGTACACTAAACAAGAGTGGGCCTATGCATTGAGCACATTGCAGCGTGTGGTATTAGCGTTGGCTAAACCTCCAGCAATGTATACAATACAAAGGAAATGCAGCAGGAAGAAAAGAGAGCAGAAGGAGATAACTGCAGTAACAGATGCAACTAACAGGAACTGCAAGCAGGTACCAGCCCCTGTTGGGATCAGTTTAGCAGATATAAAGAGAGTTTTAACAGCAGGCTGGGATCAGCTGGTTAACAGAGGAGATTCATTGATTTTTTTATAAATATGGACTGCACAATAATGCACAGGAACAAAGCATGAGACCAATTCTGTAAATGGTATACGAATTGGCTGAACTTGGAGTTTTTGGATATTTGCATATACTCTAGCTTGAGAGAGGGTATACAGGGGACATACACCAACAATTCTAGATTTTGGTTTTTGATAGCTTTAGAACGACACTTTTGTAACAGGGAGGAGTACAATATAAACTCCGCCTTGGTCGTAGAATATCTGATTTTATCAAGCTCGTTTTTTCTTCATTCTAGCTAAAGCAGAATGCTAATTGCCTCAATAGGAGGAATAGGGCTAGTCCACCTTGGTTGTACTTCCCTGTTGGGCCCCTATAATTTCGTTGATATATATAAAAGGGAAAAGGGGCATATTTGCCCTCCAACTTTGAGAAAAGGGGCATATTTGCCCTCCGTCAAAGTTGGGGGACAAATATACCCCATCTGTTAATAAACTTCCACCATGTGCCCCTTTTTTCATAACCTTAACTGTGGCGCACAGGTGGCGTCCACGTGGATTCCACCTGTGCGCCACATGGATGACCCGACCCGTAAATCCAAATAGCAGGGGGTAAATGACTAATCGTATAGAGCAACTGTGTAGATAGAATGTAGAGTTAACAAACCCTCAAAAATCGTAATTCCCAGAACACAAAAGAATCACTCATAATTTCAGTTTTAAATTATAACAAAAAAATTTAAAGATGATCCTCCATCCTCAAATATTCTCCAATATCAGCCTGATGAAGCACAACAATCCCATTGGGATCCATTTTCCTACAATCTTGACTAGTCTTCGCTGCAACCCTAAATCCCAACGCCACATCCGATATGAAAAACACAACCACCCCATCATGTTTACTAATATACTCTCAGTTATCCTTCCAACCCCACCTTATTCCCATACAAAAAACTCATCTCAGATGTGGGTTTTAACCACACTTTATGCTTCGAATGTGCTGCTAATAGTTATCTCGCTTTATGTTTGTGGCTCGTTTTACGAGGGATTCTGATACGTAGTAAACTCTATTTCTCTGGAGACGAAAACAGTAACGACCAGGAGTGTTGTCGGGAGATGAGTTTTCGACTATGTTTTTGAGGTTGTTTCCGACAAATTTGTGTAGCTTTTCGAATACTTGTGTCGTTTCTTGCTCATCTAGTGGTCTCATTTTTGAATACTTGTGTCGTTTCTTGCTCAGATGTGGCTTTTAATTAGCTTCGGATCGGGTTACGGGTCGGGTCATCCATGTGGCGCACAGGTGGAATCCACGTGGACGCCATCTGTGCGCCACAGTTAAGGTTATGAAAAAAGGGGCACATGGTGGAAGTTTATTAACAGATGGGGTATATTTGTCCCCCAACTTTGACGGAGGGCAAATATGCCCCTTTTCTCAAAGTTGGAGGGTAAATATGCCCCTTTTCCCTATATAAAATTACTCTGGGTCTTGAGCCCGTGGATTGCTTAACATATATATATATATATTGGGAATTGAAAGAACACTGCGTTGCACCATATTACTAATTTAGTAATTTATACGGTACATAATGTTGTATATGTGGCATACGTGTCATACACCCACAAAGCCACCAAATATTTCTCCAATCTCTTCTCATATTCCAACTATGAAATCAAAGTGGCAATTCATTTCTTAAATTGATCCCAATGTTCAATTCGGCTACTTTGTATAAATTAGGGATAATTTGTCTTATTTATTCTCCATAGCTCATGTGGTGTCCTTTTCCCTTTATTTTATTATAACTCTGATTAGGAGAGGGATTTCCATAGACTGGTCTTTAATTTTTTGCCCTCAAATTGATGGCCTTTAATTGTTCTCCCTCAATTTATTTAATGAAAATTTGTTGGTTAAAGTATCTTAATTTGCGTCTATAAAATCAGAGATTTTGGATTCGAATCTCAGCAACATAAAAAAAAATATTTCAAGGCATATCCTTTGTAGAAACTATACCTATTCGGATAACTATACCTTAAGGCATAATTCTGTAGGATACAGGACTGTCTTTGGACCCGTGCGAGCTGTGCTACCGCACAGGCCCTCGAAAAACGGAAAATTTTAGGGGCCCCTTTTTTTTCATTTTTTATTAAGTAATATTAGTCATAATTTACTGTAAAGTCTCATAATTCGCAGTGTTAGAAGAATAGCTCTTTTAAAGTAGAGATTGATTAACTTGAAGTTGTATTGAGTTGTTATTTACAATTTAAAATAATTTCTAATTATTGAAATCGTATATTTACTTATATTAAGGATCCACTTTTACGAATTAAAACAGAGTCCCAAAAATATTTGAGACGGCCTTAGTAGAATAACTTAGTTTCTACATAATTATATCTTAAGGCATAACTTTACCCCGAATAGACATAGTTTACTATGAAAACTTGACTTACGATTCTCTTTTGATTCTGCTGGAATATTACAGAACTATGTCTTAAGGCATAACTTTTGCCCGAATTGACATAATTTGTTATGAAATTTTGTCTTGTGATTTTTTTTACTTTTATGGTCCGAATCCAGAAACTCAAGAATATCTTAAGCCATTTAAAATGGCTGAAAGACAAAAATTAAAAATCACCCTAAAATAGGACCAATCGTGTGAATTGCCCCTAAAAGATCTTGCAAAGGCTATGGGTGGGCTTATTGTAAAGTGGGTTGGTCCAAAGATACTCTCTAAATTCACACAGGAATGGTAGTTCGAAACCCAAAAAAATCTCTCTTATATGATATTGGAGTAAAGCTCGTGCAATAGGTATTCTGTCTATATACTTATTCCGTCCATATCTCATTAAATTTTACCCACTAGATTTGTTTCAATATTTATGACATTCATTCTCTTTTAATTCGTTTAAAGAAGAATAGTACTTCTTTTTATACTTTAAAATATTTTAAAATTTTAATTTACCCTTAATTAATCATGATTTTAAAGCTACAAAAATAAAATGGCTTTGTTTAGGATCATAAGTGCAAATATTATTCCTCTTGCTTATATTTCATGTCAAATGGATTCACAAAATAATACAGATGGAGTATCTGAATGTTAATTTATACCAAATGGTTCAATGCATTAACTGACCATGATATTAAGTGATAAAACTGTATCTGCAAGAAGATGTCAATATCTCAAATTCATTAGTACTCACTACCATTGCAGTTGATAAGGTAAAGAATGGATTTTGAGTCTAACTCAACCTCAAAAGCTAGCTTGTAGGGTGCGGATTGTCCAGGGTGAAGATTGTCCAAATCCATATAAGGAGTCCATGTTTTCATTCTATTATTGAGACTCTTAACACTCCCCCGCAAGTCTAGATCCGGTTAACTGGAGCGTGGATAATATAATTTAGGGTCCAACATCAATGAACAAAAAATTAGAATGAATTTGACTCTGATACCATATAAAGAATTGATTTTGAATCTAACTCAACGCAAGATAAACTAAACAAACTTATATGGTATATATGATACGTTTCTGTTACAACCCCAAATCACATTACAGAAATATATCAGTTAGAGAAACAAACAGGAAAGACACGTCACACAAACCTAAGAACTGACGATGATATTGATCAGTTCCATCATCCATAGCAGTAGTCTTGTCATTATTATTCCATAAAAAGCTTTTAAAACATAGTTTTAATACAGAGACACAATACAGGGATCTTTAGAATAATCTTAGCAATTGCAAGGGTCACAGGTGCAGTTAGATCCACACTTGCATCCATTTCCTCCTTCTGCTACTGCTGATTCCTCAACCCTTCCGTAGCTGCAACATTAATCCAAGTTAATTAGCCTTCCAATTTCAAAATATTCTTTCATTCTTTTTCGAGCTTATTAAATTAAATATATGTGTAGCGGAACCAGAATTTTTACTAAGAGGTTCAAAAATATAAAGAAATAAACACATGAAGAAGTCAAGAGAATTCAATATCTACTATGTATATACATACAAAATATATATACATAATAATTTTAACCTTATAATTGTATATACAATGTAATTTTTCGACGAGGGGTTTGAACCCCCTAACCCCTTACTTGCTCCGCCCTTGTTTAAACAAAAAAACATCGGGAAAAGAAATTAAAGGTAAAAAGAGACGTACATGGTCATGGGTGCAACACCTTCAATGATGGTAAAGGTAGTGGATTTCTCCAAGTCGGGGTACATTCCACATCTACAATATCATCAACAAACACAATCAACGAATTGTAATATCTTTATATTTTTCCTGGTGGGTGAGAAAAAGAAAAAATGAACGGTCAAGTATACCACATCGGATGTGAAATGAAAATATGTACTTAAACGATCTTCACCCTACAAGCTAGCTTTTGGGGTTGAGTTAGGCTTGCGATCCATTCTTTACATGGCATCAAATCATTCCAATTCTTTATTCATCGACGTTGGACCCCCAAATTATATCACGCTCCAATTAACAACGTCTGGTCGTGCGGGGAGTGTTAAGAGTTTCACATCACATGTGGAATGAGAATATGGACTCCTTATATGGACTTGGATGTAAACTAAGTAGTATTTCACTTTAAAAGAAGGGCTAAATTCATATTTGCTTTTTACTTCTGTACTCCATTATTTCAACTTCAGACTTGAAATAGAGAATTTGAAGTTCAAAAATACGTTTGAGGAACATGCGAGTGAAATAATGATCAGTATTAAAGTTTAATATTTGCAAATACAGAAAAGAATCTCTACGCAACACTTACCCTCCACAGCCGCAGCCAGATCCACAGCCACAGCAAGACATGTTTTCTTAATTTGTTGTTTGAGATAATAAGAGAGATTTATTGTAAATGAAAGTTTAATCACTAAATCAAGTTTTTATTGTTGTTGTGATGAAAGGTGAAGCATAGGGTGGGGTTTTTATAGGAGAAATGGTGATAAATTTGATGATTGTATGCGTGACACGTTGACAACTAATGGGGAATTTGTATACTAGTAGTATTATGTCTCTAATATCATTGTAGCAGAGTTTGAATTTTTATTAAGATGATTTAAAATATAAAAATTAAATATACGAAAAAGTTAAGAGATTTAACATTATCTATATATATATACCAAATAATTTTAATCTTATTGTTAAGAGTCCTGTGAAAATATGGACTCGCTATATGGATTTGGACAATTATCACCCTACAAGCTAACTTTTGGGGTTGAGGTAGCCCCAACATTCATTCTTATATGATATCATAACTAGGTTCATTCCATTCTTTGTTTACTGATTTTGGGCCCCAAATTATATTATTCACGATCCAGTTAACAAGGTTTGGGTGTGCAGAGAGTGTTAAGAGTCTCACATCGGATATAAAAACTTGGACAATGTTCACCATATAAGCTAGCTTTTAGAGTTGAGTTAGGCCCAAGATCCATACTTACACTTATATATATATATATATATATATATAAAGGAACTTGGATGAATCTGTTGTGCCCTTAGCTTCGCCTCTGCTTTTTAGAGGAGATAGACATTAAGCTTGCTGTGAAAATGAGAATTTCATTTATTTTGTTTTCCAGTCTTAATTAAGGAAACGAGAATCGATCAACCTACAACATTTGACATTCCTAAGGTGGTTTCCTGAGAATTATTTGTGTAAATGATAAAGTAAACGAGTGGCCCTTAATTAATTTTTGCAGCATAACCATGAATTAGTCCTTTTAATATGTTTTGATGGCAGTGTTAGATTAAGCGTGTTTTAAGAGTTCGAGATAATTATCGTTTCAAAGAGTCGAAAAGTGCAAAGATAACTAAACTTCAAAGGCTCGTTTGGTACGTCGCATTAGACTGTATAATTTTATATGGATTGTACTGTATTGTAATGGACTGGAATGTATTAATATATAATGGATGGTATTAAAGTATTAATATATAATAAACTGTATATTTTTTTTAAAATTTTAGTACAATACAGGGGAGACCCATCTACTAGATGAGTCTCAAAAATGACAGTTGAAGTGTACTATTTTTAGAAATAGTACAATGTAGTTCGACTGAAAACGTCCATCAAATACTATATTTTTTTTTATTCAATACAGTCCAACGTAATACAACGTACCAAACGTGCACGAAGGGCTATTAGCATTACCCCTAAGGGCAAAAATGTTTGGAAAATTTTCAACTCTTAACATTGACGTGACATTTGGGTTCGGCATCGATTTATAGACTTTTGTCTTTTTTTAACATATTAATACATTATCCAATTGGCATCGTTATGTCGGGAGACTTGTGGAAACTGATTGCATAACCTATTATAATGCTACTTGCGTTTGATTAATGTAGACCCTTTATTCTTGTTCAATTAAATAGTTGATAAAAGCATTTACAAGATCATATCGACACAATCAATACAAGTAGGCTTATTTGGAGTTTTAGATTCTTGTAAATTACACAAGAAAGCGTCTTTGTTAAACTCTCTAGGATTAGTGTCAAGATTTTAATGATGATAACTTTAATTGTATAGAAAATAATTATGTTGGTGGAAAACCCCAAAATAATTAGAATAATATTATTCTTCAAAGGTCTTTACAAAAATGAAAAATCAGAGAAATAAAGGGAGAATCATGCTTAAGAAGAAAATAAGAATATTCAACATTTAAGAAGATCTTTTGACACAAGGAAAAAAGATATTTCAGCATGTACCAACGACTATCTATTTAAGGAGTCACGTACCAAAGCTCTTCATTCAAGAAAAAAATATTAAGACAATTAATGAGAAAATTAATTACAAGTCAAATAAGCAGCAACTATCTTGGAAAAAATAAATCACGTATCATCAAGAGATTGTCTCTTATATTAAGGGAAGACAAAATCAAAATTCATACTCAGCAATGAATTGGAATATCCTCGTGTTAATCAAGCAAGCTTAAACATGGAATCTGTTATTTGTACATATTCACTAGGCTATGAAAGACATCAATCAAGTACCCAAATAGATCTCGACTTATCAATCAGCGACACCTCAACAAAGGAATCTAGTATCAAGCATTTTGGCGCATCAATCAATGGATACCAATAAGGAAACAAATACCAAGCGGTTAAGAAATATGTGCAATCTTGAAGCACATAAGAAAGGAAAAGACTTATTTGAAAAAAACATGGGCAGGACGAGAACAAAAAGAAAGTTGTGATATTCAAATCTCAGGTTGAGGAGTTTGATGATGATATTAGGTAAGATGAAATTGCTATGATATCTAGATCTGGGGTGGAAGCTTTGAGAAGATCTAGAAATAATAGAAGAAATACTTCAAACTTCAGAAAAGGTAAATCTCAAAGTGATCAATCAAGGAATGATGGGAACTACTATGAATATTGAAAGTATGTCCACGTAGCCTCTGAGTGTCCGGAGTAAAAAAGGAAACTATCTCGAGGACAACAAAATAAAAGAGCATTCAGTAGCTGAAGTGAAGATGAAAAGGAGAAGCTGACAATATCTGCTTCATGTCAATTGGTGAAACTAGTGAGGAACACCACAAGAAAAAATCAAGAGGTAAATGAAATTTAGACAGTGCATGTTCAAGTCACATGACCGATGATAAAAGCTTATTCAAATCAATTGTGGATTTGATGGATGACTAGTAAGTTTTGGAGACAACTCCGCTGGAACTGTAATTGGTATAGGCATTATTATTTTTAATAATTTATGTGATATCGCTAATGTTTACTTGGTGAAGGGTCTTAGATATAACATGTTGAGCATAAGTCAACTATGTGGACATATTTTCACAAGAAGCTTGGACATAAAAGTATGCGTTTGATAGAAAAACTTGCAAAGCATGAACTAGTTCTAGGACTGCCCAAGTTGAACTATACCAAGGATCATATCTGTGATGCATGCCATAAAGTTAATCAAACAAGAACCTCTTTCAATTCAAACGATATTGTTTCTACCTCTAAACAATTACAACTACTTCATATGGACCTAGTGTGTCCCACTAGAACTGCTAGTATTGGAGGAAAGATGTATGCTTTTGTTATAATAGATGATTATTCTTGTTTTACATGAGTTATATTTCTTGCTCATAAATATGATACTTTAAATAATTTTAAGTTTTTTCTATGAGAAAGTGTAGCATGAAAAGAGATATTGCATCTCTTCTATTAGAAGTGATCATGGATGAGAGTTTGAAAACAAGGCCTTTGAAGAGTTCTATAATGAACATGAATATACTCATAACTTCTCTTCATCACGCTTTCTCCAATAAAATTGTGTCGTTGAACGAAAAAACAGGACACTACAAAATATGACTATAACAATGATGGTGTAAAACAATCTACCACATCACTTTTTGCTGAGGTTGTAAGCACAATATGTCATGTCGATCAGATATCATGTTTAGTGTTTGCAGATGAGCCATGTATTAGTCATCTCCTAAAGAATCTCATCTTAGTACTGTAAAAAAAATTAGATACTTAATTGGAACAATCTCTGATGGTTTATGGTATGGAAAAACTAACTCCTTCAAATTAGAAGATTTTTGTGATGCTGGTTTCGTAGGGGATAAAGATGATCATAAAAGTACCAGTGGTGCTTGTCAACTACTTGAACAATCCCTAATCTCTTGGAGCAACAAATAAGGAATTGTATCACTATCTACCACTGAAGTAGAATATATTGCTATTGGGAAATGTTGCGCTCAACTACTATGGATGATTAATCAATTAAGTGATTATGATTTGCTATGTAAACTTGTCAAAATTTATTTTGATAATTCTAGTGCTATTTGCTTGACCAAAAATATGTGCATCATTCTAGAGAACATTATATAGATATTAAACATTATTTTGTTAGAGATCAAGTTCTTAGGGGAGCTATTGAACTGTAATTTGTGTGCACTAAGAAACAACTTGATGATATTTTTATCAAGCCTTTGTTTGAAGAAAGATTTTGTATGCTTAGAGAATCTCTAGGAATTATTACATATCACATGTAATCTCTAAAAATATTGCGCCTTCTTAAAAATGTATCTATGATAATTCTCGTTTAGTTTTTTCTTCATATAAGGTATATTGTGTGGACACCTACTTTTCAATGGATCCGAGATGACTTGCTTACTGGAAGGCTGGCACCGCGGTTCATCCCCGAGGGACCGCGACGCTAAAGGCGAGGCAGAAACTGTGTGCTCACTGGAAGACTGGCACCGCGGTTCATCCCTGAGGGACCGCGGTACTAAAGGCGAGACAACAATAGTTTGCTCACTGGAAGGCTGGCACCGCGGTGCATCCCCTAGGGACCGCGGTGCCGAAGGAGGGATATTATTGAGCTGACTCAGAATGTTGGGAGATATGACTGGTTCATCAAGAAATTAGTAGTCTGGTTTTCGGTATTTCTGAGGGTTCGAAAACGAAAATATCGTCTCGTCGAACTTGACGTGATGAGAGATGTGAATTTGACGGGTGGACACATCATAGCACAGATAACCCCTATGGTTGGGTGGGAAACCGATGAATACACAAGGTGTAGTTCGAGGAGACAACTTATGAGAGGTGGTGGAGGTAAGATTAGGATAGCACAGACAGCCAAAAGATCCGTAGGTGTTCATAAGATGGAGTCCTACGATATAGAATGTATGTGGGGGTCTTGTTTTGTAGGGTGCTAGTAGATAAAATATTTTGAGGTATTCTACCATTTTGACAACATAGACCCAGAAAGATGATGGCAGACATGCATGATAGAGGAAGGTACGAACCATGTTATTAATAGTACGAATAATTCGTTCAGCTTTACCATTTTGAGCTGAGGTGTGAGGACAAGAGAAGCGGAACAACATGCCTTGCTGGGAGCAAAAATGATGAAAAGCCGAATTATTAAATTCACGTCTGTTATCACATTGAAAGGATTTTATGGATTTTCTAACTGAGTTTTAATAAATTTGTGAAACTCAAGAAATATAGCAAACTTCATATTTGAATTTGAGTGGATAAATCCATACAAAATATAAAAAATCATCTAATAAAACAAGATAGAGCTTGTGACCTAGAGAGCTAACAACAGGAGAGGTCCACAAGTCAACATGAACAATGTCAAATGTTGAAACTGTAATACTCATTGAAGACATGAAAGGAAGACGAGTATGCTTGCCAAGCGGGCAAGAAAAATAGTTTTGGGCAAGTTTCCCATTATTACATTTAATACACTTATTATTTCTAAGAAAAGAAAAAACATGATCTCCTGGATACCCGAGCCTATTGTGCCAGGTGGATGGAGACAATGCAACAATGGAGACTGGTTGTTGAGTTCTGACAGCGGAAGAGTTTGTGAAATGGTAGAGGTCTCCCACACTATTCCACCGCGTAAGAATTCTCCTTGTATTGAGATCCTTCACAGAGAAACCAAAAGGGTCAAAATCTACAGACACCCAATTATTACGAGTGAATTTCCTAACAGATATCAACTTTTTAATAATTTGAGGGGTGTAGAGGACATGATTAAGTGAAAAGGGTGGACGGGGATTTTTGATGTGTGTATTTCCATAACCTGCAATTAGAATGCGGTGACCATTGTCAACCGTAATGTATTGAAGATACTTTAACCGAAGAATTTGGGAAAAATTACCTGATAAGTGGCCAGGTGTGATGTGGCTCCGGAGTTCATATATCAATTATTGTCGGGCGGTTGCAGAGTGAGAATGTTGAAAGCTTGACCCAAATCAGTGGGTTGCATCTGCTGGGCTAAAGGAAAATGTTGGGCCGACATCAGATGGGCCTGTTGAGGGGATGGGCCTGTTGGTGTTGGACCGAGAATACTAGGCCATTACGGTGGCTATCTTGCGACGATGGAATTCTTTTTGCGATGTGGCCACCTAGGCTTCTTTGTTGTGGCGGCTGAATCTGCTATTCTTGTGCGCGACTGTTCTTCTTCTTTGTTTACCTTTGTCGCGACCCTTCCCCTTTTGTCCTTGCCCGCGACCTCTACTGCATTTGCCCCCACCGTGGCTCGTTGTTACTGGTTGTCCTGCGGTGGTGGAGCAGTGGTGATGATTGTCGACTGCAAGTTTTCAACGGCTAATGCCTTTTGATTTTGCTCATCCTGTTTAGCACGTCGTGTTTCTTCCAACAATAATTGTGAGTGTGCCTTGTTGAAAGTTGGAAGTGGATCAGTCTGTTGAATCATTGTTGCAAGAGTATCATATTCCCCTTTTGGTAATCCTGCAACGAGTGGTAGAATCACTTTAGTCTCAGAAATCGTTGTCCCAACATGATAGAGTTGGTCGGCGACACTTCAGTTGTTTGCAATAGTCAGACATGTTGTTAAAATTCTCAAGACGAGTGTTGTTGAACTGCTCCTCTAAATACACCGCTCTAGTATTTTTATTATCCTGAAATTTGTCTTCTAAGCGTACCCAAAGTTCACGCGCTGACACCTGTTTTCAGAATAGTACACAACAAGTCCTTAGAGATGGTACCATAAATTCATTGTTTGACAATAGCGTCAAGACGACGCCATGTCGAGTCATCAATCTCAGAGGGGCGAGAGATTGAATTATCAATGTGGTCGAGCACGGTATACGCGCATGCATGGATATAAAATAGTTCTACCCACATAGAATATTGACATTCTTCTTGATCAAGAAAAATAGGAACAAAATACTTGATGTTTGTGACAGCAAACGCCAGATGAAATGAAGACTTTGGGGAAGGGAGGGGGTGTCAATTGATTCAGAGGTAGAACTAGTGATTTTAGGGGAATTAGGGGGGGGGGACATGGTAACCACAGGGTTAGAAAATTAGTGATAAACCACCATTGCTGAGAGGAAATAGGGGGGGGGGGTGGATTTGGAGAAAAAATTTCTAGGGTTTGGGAGATTAGGCTACTAATACCATGTAAGATGTTGAAATAATTTCTCTTGGGGATTTCTTTCATTAATCACAATATATATAGTTGTACAAATGTGATTCCTAATACTCCTAAGTTACCTTAAATACACGATACTAATACTGTAAATATTTGAAGAATATTCGCTAATAGGTTCCTCTCTCAAAATTTTACCGCTGTTATGATGCTGCTATGTTACTTTTGCTCTATGTAGTGCTTATGGTTATTTATCTGTGTGTGTGCTGCATACTTGATCTTGTATTTTATTTATATATGTGTTGTTTGCTTGTTTGTGTTCTCTTCTTTTTGTTGATGTTAAAGGGAGAGAATATATGAACAGTGGGAGCAACTTCAATTCAACCATGAAGAAAATAAAATAGGGAAGTCAACTACTTTGCTCTTAAATTGTCATCATAAAAAAGTGGAGATTGTTAGTGTCAAAATTTTAACGCTAATAACTTAACTGTGTAGAAAATAATTATGTTGGTGGAAAGACCCAAAACAATTGGAAAGAGATTATTCTGCAAGACTTTTCAAGCAGGAAAATCAGAGAAATAAAGGGAGAATTCTGCTCAACAAGGAAAGGAGAATATTCAGCATTTAAGAAAATATTTTGACACGAGGAAAGAAGATATTTCTCGATGTATCAACGACTATCTATTTAAGGAGTCAAGTACCAGAGCCCCTCATTCAAGGAAGAAATATCAAGACTTTAATGAAGAGATTAATTACAAGTCAAATAAACAACCACTATCTTGGAAGAAAATAAATTAAGTACCATCAAGAAGATTGTCCCTTATATTAAGGGAAGCCAAAATCACAATTCATTACTCAGTAATGAATTGGAATATCCTCATGTCAATCAAGCAAGCTCCAACATGAAAAATGTTATTTGCACAAATTCACTAGGCTATGGAAGACATCAATCAAGTAACCAAAAAGATCTCGGCTTATCAATCAGCAGCACCTCAACAAAGAAATCTAGTATCAAGCATCTTGGTGCATCAATCAACGGATATCAATAAGGAAACAAGTATCAAGCGGTTAAGGAAGATGTGTAATCTTGAAGCACATAAGGAAGAAAGCATTAAAGAGATCTAGATTTATTCTTGGAAAATAGAATTTGTAATTCCTTCTTCCAAGGATCAAATGTCTTAGATTGCCATACTGCAAAAGCCTCGTCCATCCCTACAAACTAAAAGGACAACTCTAAAAACAAAGATAATATACTTTCGTTTCAAGTTCTCTACTTTACTTTTAACAAGCATTGTAATTCTGAATGATTTATAGTATATACAAAAAAGTGAGAAGAAATATAGTATAGTTGATGAGACATTGTATCAAAAGATTATGAATGTTTATGTAGACATAGGAACTTCATTCAAACCATCTTTGTACCAAATCAAATTACAAAAGAGCAATAGAGAACACCCTTTCAACCCAAGAAGCTGAACTAGAATTCACATTGAATCTGAATCAGTATAAAAATATTTAATATCATTTACTTTCGGTTATTACCTATTGCACTATATTTG
This sequence comes from Przewalskia tangutica, assembly GCA_029844215.1. Lineage (NCBI taxonomy): Eukaryota > Viridiplantae > Streptophyta > Magnoliopsida > Solanales > Solanaceae > Przewalskia > Przewalskia tangutica. Next base: position 20,586,684 of record CM056719.1, read on the forward strand.
TCAATAGTCGACTAGCACCTTGAGGTTCGACTAAGAAAACAAAAAATTACAATTCACCCCCCCCCCCCCCCCCACCTCTTGCACTTTCATCTATATCATCTAATTAATTGATAGTTGTATGATCTTGTCAAAGAGTTTCTCAGTTTTAACAACATTTTTAGTTTTGATACAATTGTTTGGTGATCACTTTTAGGATGAAGTACTTGAAAACTTGTAGAATTTTGCCTTGTTGGAACGATTCACGAAAATATAACCATTTATCACTTCAATTGGTTAAATATGTACGTATAAGAATTTGGATACAAGCGTTGAAAGAGAGGTAAAAATGAGAGATATTTATAAATAAGCTATTTTAGCACCCTTTAGATAAATTTACCAAAAATAACATGCAGGTCAAAATTGGCGGTAAGTCCTGGTGACTGGTTGGAAGTTCCGGTGGATGCGCAAACTTGCCTTACAGATCTTTATTACTTTAATATAAAATATTGTCATAATTTTGAAAGTAATTGTTAACAAGTCATGGGGGATCTCTAAAAGTTTTAATGGATGGGCCTTGCCACGAGTCTTAGTGATTGTCAAAACTCCATTACATGTATCACAACTTCAGCACAAATTGCTTACAACTTCAGCACAAATTGCTTACATGTATTATATTTCACTCAAGCGTCTTGAAATTAACTCTTTAAATTCATAATAACAAAGCACAAAGTAAAACTTGTCTGGCATGCACTAGTCCTAAGGGATCGTGGTACAAATTATGTAAGAAAATTAGAACAAATTGTGGTGAATGTCTATATTTGCACTATTTTATTAACCCGAACAAAAGTTACATTCCCAATGAAGAAATCTGGGTAACAAACACACTTGATGACTATGACATACCAATAAAAAGTTCCTTATACTTTTATTTCCGGCCGTTCAAGATGGTGTTTTTTATCAATCATTAATCCCTTTTGCTTTTGAAGAATACATACCACATATCTTTTACGAAAAGAGAAGCATATATCTTCTTTTGTAATAAAATAAGAAGCATATCACTATTTCTTACACGATAAAAAGTTTGCAAGATTCCAGTTTTACTACTACTACAATTTGCTAATCTGATTGGCTTCATGACATTAAGTTATTTCAATATAATTTATACATTTTGAAGTGTCATCTAATCTGATTGGCTTCATGGTATGTGGTCAAAAGGTGTTACATTCAAGACTAGATGCTCACAAAATCAGCATCCTGGTGAAGAACTATATCATCTAATTTTAGCTTGTGTGTTTGTTCACCACTGATAAGCATCCTTAAAACATCTTTCAGTTCCTCTAAGACTGCACTAACTGGGAAAACGGGCACACCAGATACACAGCGTTTTAGTTCTTTAAATACCTCTTCAGCCCCATCTTCATCGAGTTTGTTAGCCACCACTAAGGATGGTCGATCAGATAAGCCCTCACAATAGTACTCAGAGTTCCAAAATCAGGTCATTTAGCTGCTCCCATGGTGGTATTCCCTTGTTTGAAAGTATATGTATGTCCTAGAGACAATCTGTATTAGGACAAATGTACTTTATACACATTCATATTTATATTAATGGAGATTAATATTATGTCATTTGCATTTATTGAATTATTAGTCGATTGTTTATAATATTCTGTAAATGCATCCCTAGAGGTTACGTTGTTATTAATAACGTGAGAGATTAATATTATAGCGTAACTCTTAAACTGTCTCGACTAATGATCATTGAGAATGAAATATCGATGATATATGATACGTCGCCATGTGGTCTGCATCATATCCTTTGGGGATGTAGTATATCTTACCTGCTACGAGTTATGACAAATCGTGATGGACACATGAATACTTGTAGAAGTATTAGTATATCCGATATATTGTTTGTTATAGATGTATAAAGTATCATCAGATAGAAGTCCTTAGACTTGAGGTCGATACGCGTCTTGTTTACAGAGTAATATACTTTGATCTTGTCCTAAGCTCAAATGCCTTATAGGTTGAGACACGACTTGTATTGGGTATGTTGCGATGTAGATTAAAGGTGGTAGTTGAGCCAAGATTATGATTTATTCCTCTAATGTATCTTCGAGGGAACACTCTGATTCTCATATTGTATTAGGTTGACTAAGTCGTTGGCCAACGCAGTAGACATGTCTATGATATGGTATTGTTGTCAGCTGATATAAATGAGATATAATGATCAAGCCATTTGGATAGATATTTGGCAGATCCTAAGCTTGATCGAGTGTGTCGTGAATGAAAGGATTTTATCTACCCACATAGAGGTTCAGTTCACAGGTTTCGTGTAAGTATACTTCACATATTGAGTTCGTCTTCCGGCGCCATCTAAGAGTTTCGTGTAGACCCTAATGATATTAGTGTCGATATGTGAAGGCATGTAAGGTAACACTAAGTCAATTGTTCTGTCGATCCAAGGATGTAATTACAGAAAATATATATGTTCGATTTATAATCGAGACATTAGAATAAATAATGATTGCTTAATTAAAATAGAAACGAGGTAGAATTGGACTAGGGCTGCGGCTCAAGGGACCAAGGGCCGCGATGCCTCCCATTGAGTGTCGCGGCGCCACGTATCCAGTGTGTCCAGACGACCCACTCTATCTCGGTTTCTGGGCCTGGCCCATTTGGAAACCCTAGCTTATTTTTCATCTATAAATAGAGGGTTCAATCATTATTTTAACACATCCAATTCAATAGAATTATTTTCTGCTGAAACTCTGCTGAATTTCCTAGCTTTCCAAAAGAGTGATTACATCGGAGTCTTTGACTTGCAATCGAGGAACAGTTGTGTACTCACCCTCGGATGACACACTTGAAGTTTGAATTCTAAACTGTAAGTATTCGTCCGAAGTATTATAGTTATCTATGTATTTTACATTATATAATCATCCATCGGTTTAATAGCCCGTCGTCAGGTTTGAAACATAAATTTTCAAATTTCGGTGTGTGTAAGAACCTGACAAAACCCTACATTGTTATCACCCAGTGTTGTAGCCAAGCCTACCACATATGCTAGAACTTTTGTACGTTTTATGTGCCGAAGGAAAGCATGCCCAAGCCCACGATTTTCACGAGCTCCTCTTATGAGTCCTGGGATGTCAGCTACAGTTAAAAAAAATCGTAATAATTTACGTTACCTATGTTAGGCCTCAATGTTGTGAACGCATAATCGCCTACAACAGGTTTAGCCTTTGATAATGCCCCAAGAAGGGTACTTTTGCCAGCATTAGGCATTCCAATAAGACCCACATCAGCAATGCTCTTTAGTTCTATCACAAGAACTACCTCTGAGCCAGGCAAGCCAACACTTGGTGATGCATGATCATAATCGTCATCAGATACTTCATCATCAAAATTGACTCCCAATGGCATCATCATTGACGCTTTCCTCATGGACAGATTGCCAAGCCACCCTCCTCTCCACGAGCAACAACTATTCGTTGGCCTTGTTCTGTTAACTCTGCCACATTGTATTCTATATATTCAGTTTCTTCCAACTCATCTTCACATTCTATTCCCATAACATCATCACTAATCGCTCAAATCATCATCATCATTTTTGAATTTGTCTCTCGAAATAGAGGTCGGCAAACCAAAAGTTTGTCTCCTAGCTGTAGTGCTTTCTTCACCACCAGAAGCTCGACCTCCACTTGATTTGACTTTCTTCTCAACTTTTAACCTTGTTTGGTCGGCCGAAATTGATTGTGTAGAAAACTCTGACGAATCAACATCAATTGTACCTGGAATCTCCCAAGGGTCCCAACTTAGAACTTGAACTTTTCTCTACTGCAGATGGAAGTTCACCTTCTACTAGATGAATTATGGTACCAATAGGAACTTGGATCACCTACCACACAAGCAAGCCAGCCTTAGTTTAGGTTTGATTAAAAGACGAACAATATACATAAATCAGATATTTCTCAAGTTTGCTTAAAGTTATTAATGCATATGACCACTCAACTATTGACTTACTCAAGTATTCAATATTAGTTTATGCACAGTGAATTCTCACCAAAAGTCCATCAGGCCAAAATTACATAGGCTTGCTAACCCGCGACTCTCCACTAATGTAGACAACACATGCTCAATAATCTGTAGGACTTTTATAGGTTATAACGATAGGCTTAGGCACGTGTAAATAAAATGTCATTTAGGCTCAAAATTACCATAAGCATATAAACACATCAACCAAACTCGATATCTACGTTACAAACCAAAAGCAATCCCCAATTTTTCCTTACCCAAAATTTTCTTTTCTTTTTGAACTACATCCCCCAAACTTATTTTTTCCATGTATATACCAGGGGGTGTAGTTTATTCCCATTTTTTCAGTCCTTTACTCTTCTATTGATAGCACCCAATTTACAGTACCAATTACAAAGTGTCAATCCCCCAATAATATGCTTATATGCTCATGGTAAAATTTAAGGGAAGGAAAAATAGTAAATGGTTTCAAGTAGGCTCAGAATAGGCGTCAATCAACGAAGGGTTACTTACGGCTCAAACAGGGTAACTAGGGATTAATTTAGTCAAGGTTGGCTTGAAAGGCTCAATCATTCCAAAGATGGCCTAAATCATCTTCCTAAGTATGCATCATCTAGGATTTTGTCTCAAGTAGCAAGCAAGCAAGTTTTAAAAAATTTCCACCATCTTTCCTCAAATCAAAATTCAATTGCGCATAAACCAATATTTGAATACAAGGAATTCACTAATCATGATCAAGTTTTCATACTTCTTAATAATTAAAAGCAACTCAAGACCTATCCAACTTAAGCACACAAATTTATGCATTTTATGGCTATAAATTTCATCCAATTCAATCACGTGTGTTTACTCAATCTGATGGAATATTATTATTAACTTGATTCCTTGACATAAGACACTAAATGTCACGACCCGACCCCGGGTCCGCAACTAGTGCCCTACCAGGCACTCTACGGTATACATCGAGATAATCATGAACATACATAAACTTAACAGAAATAAATAACAAATAGCCGATAAGGCCACCTTCCAAAAATATACACGTAACCCAAAAAGCAGTTACCTCTTTTTTTTTTCTTTACACAACCCAATCCACAAGATATGACTACAGGCCTCTAAGAATTCTCGACATAACAACTGTGACGGGACAGGATCCCGCCATACCCCTGAATGTACATAAATCTACAACCTCGAGGAATCAGACTAAAATACAAAGCCTCCAAATAATGGAGCTTTCCAACCAAATGAAATGATCCTAAGAATGAGGATCGCCAGTTACGTACCTCAACTCGCAGATGAACGCACTTCCGAAGGAGGTCGACGAAATATGTACCAAGTATGTGAAATCAAAATATCGTAATGAAATCATAACTATATAAAGTGGAGACATGTATGATAACCAAAATAACAAGATATCAGGTGTCTTGCCAAAGTGAAAGTAATGAAAGTCAGTTTTACCTTTTAAAGACTATTTCAACACATGAACAATAGTCACACAGGGCTACGGACACAAGCCCTCAAATATCATCACATAGTCCAGTAAGGGTCTCAAGCCCACAAATATCAAAGCGTGCCCGTGGAATCCCCCATCACTGCCGACAGTCATAAGTGTAAAATATAACCATGTGACGCGCCCGTGGCATCCCACCTCACCGCTTGCTGCATACATATACAATACATATATATATCTCTGTCTGTGGAATCCTCATCATCGCTGACAGCGTAAGTGTAACATATAACCATGTGACGCGCCTGTGGCATCCTACCTCACTGTCGACGTACACATATACAATACATATATATATATATCTCTACGCCTGTAATCCTCATCTCGCATACGACTTCATGGAGAGCTAATCCATGGGTAATAATCGTATATAACATGTCCGTGGAATCCTCATCTCGTACATGTCTTCACGGAGCTAGTCCATGGAGTAATAGTACATAACATGGTCGCACGCCGGAATCCTCATCGTATAAGCATGGCCACGGGTAATAATCGTATATAACATGCCCGTGAAATCCTCATCTCGTACATGTCTTCACGAGCTATTCCATGGAGTAATAATCGTATATAACATGGTCGCGTGCCTAATCCTCATCGTATAAGCACGCCACGGGTAATAAAATAAATCCGAATCTAACCCGCCTCACGTCAGACGCCTAATCCCACATCGTATAAGCATGTCCAAGGAGTAATAAAAACAATCTGGGAATCTAACCCGCATCCTGGTCGCATGCCCCGGAATCCCACATTGTATAAGCATGTCCAATGATTAATCACAATGGAAGCATACCCGTGGAAGCCTCTGTCACTGTCAGTACGTCCAAGTAAATTCACAACAAGACAACCGGCCCTCCAACTGAGAGTCACGACAGCGTAAACATTTAATACTTGCACTCAAGGCTATCACAAGCAAGCATAGGCAAGTTCATAAAATCTTTAGACTTTCATTTTATATACTCAAGGCACTTTTCGTTTCACATAAAAATCCGGGAATTTAACCCAAAGTACTACGTACTTCCATTCTTTTCAAAAGACTCCTTTTCATATAAAACCCCAAGATACTAACACCCGTAGTATCAAGACATGTCTATATTTCAAACAAGTCACTACATTTTTAGAAATACATTTCTAGGCTTCTAAATCAAGTGACTCTTACTTTAAAACTTTAAGCAATTGATACCTTTAAATCAAATTGTTCTTCCTTATTTCAAGTCATTTGTTTGTTTACATTACTAGATAAAACCATTCTTTCATCTTTCCATAAAGTTATTATAACCAACTTCCCATAAAGTCGTTATACTAACTTTATGCTTTAGACACTTACATTCTTCTTTTTTATAACCAAGAGACTTATACTTTCAAATCAAGTTACATAACTTTCAAAATACTTCAAGTCTCTTAACTTTAGAAATCAAGTTTCTTAACTTAGAATATCAAGTCTCTTTAACTTTAAAAATAAAGTCTCTTAACCTTTTAAGAATTCAAGGTTCATGATCTTAAAACTTCATAACGTAAATTCTTTACTATTAAGTAATATATACTTTTATGCGTTGTGAATAGGTTATACTTGTTTATAACGATCTTATTAAAGCAGCCATGATCTAGAAAATGTAATACAATTTTGTCTTATCTTAGTTTCTATGCAGATGGAGAATTCTACTCATTTTAATATAATGGATTGTCGATACATTTTCTTTTATTAACGTTGCAATGGCTTGTTCGATACTTATTCTCATTCGTGCGGTAAATTAGCAAAGTCAACTCTACTCCAAATACTTCCTAACGACTCTTACCAACATCCCCCATAAGACTTGGTAAGAACTTAGGATAACTTAGACATAACTTTTACATAGAGTAAATCAACATACATACCTCTTAACTTCTAAGAGTAGAAGGAATCATGAAATAACACCACATGTATATCTCATACATAGAATCATGCCCAAAAGGAGGAAGAGGTTCACATACCTCGCGACGATTATCGACAAGTAGCAAAATGCTCCAAAGTACTTCCACCTTGATAGCCATTCCATCTTTTAAGTAGAATACACTACTCGTAGTATTTCAACCTATATTAATCATAACATGTCTATCAACTCCTCACTTTTTAACGTAGAATCATACTAAGTGTAAGGTCTCTTATTCTACGGAAAATCGGGCAGCACTTCCTTTGTTTCTACGTACTTTTCCACCTTTTTCAAGGCCCGAAAATCAATAACCAAATGCCACATTTAAGGCCCAACAATTCAGCAAATACAAAGGGGATTACACGCCTAATAGGACGTGTAAAATTCTGCCCCACAATCAATATAAAATTATCCAATAATTCCAAGCCCTATTCGGCTACAATGTCACAACAATTATCAATTTCCTTTCAATTCATTTTTCAATCCAAGTTGTTATTCCAAAATGTTATATACATAATAACAATTACAACAACTATAAATCCGTTCTTCTTTAACATGCGACGATTGTAACTACCGTCCAAATTAATTACAACATTAATGGCTAACTTGTCCATTTTCGGTTTTAACATGTTGACATGATCCAAATCTTTTCAAACTTCATTCTATATACCACATGCTCATTTCTTAACTACTATAACATGCAATCTTCAATTACATTAAGAAGACGAATATTTTACCTCAATAAGCCCTAATAATGTCCAAGCGTAAAAGTCGATCCTTAGCAACTTTTAGCTCCTCTTCTTATGTTCCAAACACTCCTTAGAAACTCATGAAGAACTCCTCTTCAAGTTCCATCTTCAAAGTTGAAGAACACCTTAGGTTTTCGCCTTGCGACTAACGTAAAAACGTCGTTTTCCGGGATCTTTCTATTGAGATATCCTTACAATACCCCTAGGAACCTTGGGTTAAAGTCTTGTGAATAATAAACCACAAACTAAAAATTTTTGTGTGGGAATAGGCACAAAGCCGAGAGCACCTCAATGTGTTGCTCAAGTTCTCTAATTTTTCTCTAAGTGTAACACTAAAAAACAGACACTAACAATTAACAAACAACTTAACATAAACAATTAACGACTACTAACACAAAACAATAAGACTCCCCCAAACTTAGTTAACACATTGTCCCTAATGTGAAAAAGGAAAGTAAGAGAACGAAGACTTACATAAACAATAACAACGATCTCAGAATAGTGATGGCGGAGACAGTGGCTGATAAGGCGGGTACTGTAGAATATAGTCAAAGTAGGGCTCATTTAGAGTATCACCCATTGACCAACGATCGACCAGAGAGTTAAGTTAGTCGATGTGGAGGATCTCATAATCATGTTGTTGCTGCATATAGTTGCTCAATTGTTGGTGCTACTAGATCATGTATTGATTTTTTTGGATGATATAGTCCAACTGATTATGAGTCATTTGGGTGTGTAAATCAATAGGACCCTCAAGAGCAAATATTTGTGCATTGTTTCTCTATCCTAGATCACCCACTTCAGCTGCTGCATTCTCGTCATCTGTCCTCCTCTACTGGCGCTTTGGCTGGGTCCGACTTCCTTCTCTGGGTGTATGTAATGGTGTAGGGTTTGGGTATGCATTCACCATGTTCCGGGTGAGAGAATTCTACACTTTTTCTTTACATCACTGCTACCCTTAGGTACTCCATGTGCAATACACAATGCAGTGATCAATAATCCATGCCCCAACCCTGCTGTTGTGTTCAGTCTACATATCCAATTGAGGCTACTTCTGATAGCTTGACCCACATCAACTCAAAATCCCTTCATTATAGCATAAACCAACTTGATACGATCCACTAGTACATCAGATAAATATGTGAAGGGAATCAGGCAGACACTCATAAAGTAGAGCCAATCTTTTGGTAACTTTGTTGAATTGTCTGTGATACATACCATCGGGTGCGTCGTATGTATATGTGCAGCGAGCCCTAAGCATCCTACTCTCTCAGCCACCTCTAACCAGTCAATTTCTCAATGTTTCCAAATGGTAAAGTCATCTTCCTCATCGCCTTCGTCTAGAAAACTGGTGACCCCATATATGGCGTTTATAACTTCCTCCCCAACTGGTACATTTCTCCCTCGTACAAAACAAGTGTTGTATTGTTTCTCCGAATAGTTGGCGTAGAATTCATAGACTAGGGAGGTATTTGGCTTTGTCAAATAAGGATTGACAATTCCCCCCAACCTAGAAGCAATCATGGCCCTGATGGGCTCATATACTTTATCTTCGTATGGTCTGGTCTGGAATTCCATCCCCCGTTCTGGTACCAGGGAACAAGTACATATCTTGTTGTACCTATCTTGAGCATATTTGTTGGCAAACCTAGTTTCATCATTAGTCGATACGGAGGCTCTAGAACGGATGCTTTGGAACTAGCTTTCCTCGGACCCATGTCAACTTGTAGGCACTTGTTTAGGAAATAATCGATAGTATTTCCCCTTAATTTCTCTATTTCCCAGCTAGCAAATCCACTCAACAATAATAATCAATCTCCACAACAATAATTTCAGCCCACACTCCACAAATATCAACAATTTTTAGCACCTCAGTGTATATATTTTTCAGTCCAACACCAACCTTCCACAACAACACAATCTACCACAAACTTCAACCCCCAAACTTATAATTCATCCAATTTTTACAATAGGACACAATAACTTCAAAAAGAAAACTTGAATGCAATGTTTACCTTATGAAGGAGACCTCTTATAGTGATGTATTGCACCAAGTAGGGAAGCTTTGGAGATGTTATGGACATATTTATAGAGGATTGTGTTTGTAGGGTTTTGAAAGAGGAAAATTTATGGAATTTGTGAGGAGTTTTGGGAGAGTATTTTTCGAAGAAGATGGAGTATGAGAAGAGGTATTTGTGAAATTGGGGAGAAATGGAAAGAGGGGCCAGGTTTTTTTATGTTGAAACCCGACGCAGCGTCGCGACACTAATTCAATTTTTTTCTTCGCTGTTGCGCATGGGCCACGACTCTAATTCAAGGCACCGCAACGCTAATTCATAGAAATTTTTCTTTTACTCTCTTCGTGCAAGACATCGCGGCCCTTGCTCTCAGAGTCGCGGCTCTAATTCATCTTAAATTTTCAAAGTTCTCTGGAAGCACGACATCACGGCCCTAATGTTCTGGCGCCGTAGCTCTAGTTCATCGAAAGAATTCCTTGCTCGCTTCCTTCAGAGCGCTGCAACTCTAATTCTGGGTGCCGTGGCGCTAATTTAGTATCCAGGCGGTTTGCTTTTTGCTTCTGATTTCAGCATTTCGCGACCATTTTTCACCCCCAGAGTTGGCGTACATTTTACCTAACATAAAAACATATACCAAGAAACAACAAGACCATGGAAATAAATAACATAATTAAAATGTTGGGTTGCTTCCTAATAGAGCTGTCATTAACGTCATTTAGCCAGACGAATATTTCCTCTTCATATTGATTTGAAGAGGATAACAGACTTCGCCTTCTTTTTTCTTTTTTCTTTCTACATATTCTTATATTTCTTCCTATAGACAGGCTCATAGGAGTTCACATACTTGGCATATTCCACAAGCTCGGTATCTTTAATGTCATCTTTCTCACATTGTGTTACTGCCACTTCAAGAGCCTCAATACTCTTAAAGCTTTTCTCAAAAACTGGTTTTTCAATCACATCAATGGAAAAGTAATTGTCACTTGCTCTTAGATAAGTTGTTGCCCTGAATACATTAAGAATCACTTCTTCTCCATGGACTCATAGTTTTAACTCGCCCTTCTCAACATCTATAACTGATTGCCCTATAACTAAAAATGGTCCCCCAAGGATTATAGGCACATCAACATCCTCTTCCATGTCAAGAATAATAAAGTCAGTCGGAAAAATAAATTTGTCCACTTTAACTAACACATCTTCAATAATATCATGTGGATGCTTCAATGAATGGTCTGCCAACTGTAAAGTCAATGTTGTAGGCTAAGCTTCACCCACACCAAGTTTACAAAAGATAGAAAGAGGCAACAAATTTATACTTGCTCCCAAATCACACAAGCCCTGCTTGCATTTAATATTCCCGAAAGTGCATGGAATAGTGAAGCTCTCTAGATCTCTCAACTTCTGGGGAAGCTTCTTTTGCGAAATAGCACTGCACTCCTCAGTTAATGCCACAGTTTCATAATCTTCTAGCTTTCTCTTTCTAAAGAGAATTTACTTCATAAATTTTACGTAAGTAGGCATTTTCTCTAGGGCCTCAATAAAGGGAATGTTGATGTGCAATTTCTTAAACACTTCTAAAAACTTGGAAAATTATTTATCAAGAGAATTTTTCGAAGACTTTGAGGGTACGAAATTCTGATTTGATGTTCCATAATAACTGCTTGTGGTGCTTTTCTGTAATTGGGTGGTCTTCAATAACCCCCTCTTTATCTAAACCAGATGTCTCTACCAATTCTTCATTCTTTTCAACTGGTGGTTGAGGTGCAGACTGCTCAACTTGTTTACTATTTCTCAAAGCGATGACTTGACACTGCTCCTTAGGATTCAAAATAGTATTGCTAGGCAGATACCCCTGAGGTCTACTATTCAACATACTTGCTAACTACCCCACTTGTGTCTCCAAATTCTTAATAGAGGATCTTGTCTCTGTCGTGAACTGAGTATGGGTATTAGTGAGAGACAACAAAGCTATTGCAATTCATTAGAACTCTTTTATAGGACTTGTGGCCTAGACTGCTGAGAAGATGAAGCTTGATTCATTGGCTGTTGTGGACTGTTCTGCTGATATTGCCCTTGAAACTATGATTGTTGTCCTTGATTGTTTCTCCATGAGAAGTTAAGGTGATTCTTCCAGCCAGGGTTATAAGTGTTGGAGAATGGATTGTTCTTGTCACGACCCGACCCCGGGGCCGCGACTGGTGCCCTACCGGGGCACCCCGTCAGGTATACATCAGAGAATAGCAGCGGAACATACATAACACATAACCTGTATAAGTAAACATCACTGGAAAGTCGATAAGGCTGCCTTCCATAAAAATACACTTAATCAAAAGTACAACTTGTTCTTACAGCCCAAAACACAAACGTGACTACAGACCTCTAAGAATAACCATCATGGTGACAGGGCCCCGCCATACCCCTGAATGTACACAATACCTATAGCATCAGGGAAAAACCGTACCAACAAAATAAGCTTCCGGAGGAATGGAGCTTCTGACACCGGAACAGTGATCCTAAGAATGAGGATCCACCACCTGTTTACCTCTACCTGCGGCATGAACGCAGCCCCCGAGGAAGGGGGTCAGTACACAATATGTACTAAGTATGTGAAACTGGAAAATACTGAAAAATACCTCATAAGTCTAAAATAACTGGAGACATGTATAAAAAAAATAGTTTACAGAACACTGTGCCTTACTAACAATGAGAATATCAAACATATATTATACTGCGTGAAAATAGGAAGCTCATGGTCAAAGCAGGGTCATCCGCCCCGCAGTATCATTAAGCACTCCTACTCCTGGGACTATTTCACCCGCATGGGTCATGTGGACCCGCATGAGGTATTCCTCGCATAGGCTGTACTCACCCGCATGGGACTATTTCACCCGCATGAGCCCTACGGACTCGCATGAGGTATTCCTCGCATCATGGGTAGCAAATCCACGGAATAGGTGGTATAACGTCTTGGGGGTTTACCCCTCATTTATACTCTTACCCTAAAGCAGGTGGTATAACGTCTTGGGGGTTTACCCCTCATTTATATTCTTACCCTGGAGAAGGTGGTATAACGTCTTGGGGGTTTACCCCTCATTTATACTCTTACCCTAACTCAACCGGCCATCATACATAACATAAATAAGTTAACATATCTTAATAAAAGAAAATCCGGGAATTTAACCCAAAGTACAACATACTTTTACTCTTTTAAAAATGACTCTTTTTCACATAAAACTTTTGGACAATTGATGCCTTAAAACCAATTTGCCTTTCACAACCTCAAATCATTTATCCGTACTCATTTTACTTAGAGTAAATCTTCCTTTATTAACTTTCCATAAAGCTAATATAATCAACTTCCCATAAAGTCATTATATTAACGTTATACCTTAGTCAAATACATTTTCCTAAAACCCAAGGGACTTACACTTTTAAAAGGAAACAAGAATCATATACTTGAACACATCAAGTCCCTTAACTTTGAAAACTCAAGACATCCTTGGTACTTTTTAAAGAAATGAGTAAATCCCCCCTTACTCACAAAACTTGACCATCCTTAAAACAAGTAAGGGATATCAAACCTTGGTACGTCTATCGTACTACATAGGTAAAATCATTCATGCTCAAGAGATATGAAGGTTCCACATACCTCTTTGGTCAATCCACTTGCTAAGTCCAAAATACCGCATGTAGTATGTCAACCTATAATGACCATAATACGTTTATTAACCTCTAGTTCAAAGTCACTAAATTCTATGGAAAATTGGGCAGCATTTCCTTTGTTTCTACATACTTTGCCACCTTTTTCAAGGCCAAATTCAACATCCAAACGCCACATTTTAAGGCCCAACAATCCAAACATTTCAAAGGGGATTACACACCTAAACTTGGATGTGTAAAATTCTGCCCCACAATGCCCAACAACTAACTTAACAAGTTTAAGGTAGTATTTAGGCTACAATATGCTTACATAACCTTCTTATCCAATTCTTTCATATCCAAACCATATTTCTTACATGCAATTCATCTAAGAGCAATATTTCCAACTACAAGTTCTTTCTTCTTTACATGCAACACCAAAAACTAGCTACAAGAGAAGAATTGTTACCTTAGAGCTTTAGCCAAATTAATCCAACAAAGTTTGCTAGCCTCCTTTCCGAAAACACCACCACAATAACCCCTACTAGCTTGTAAACAAGTTTCCTTCTTGCTACACTTTCAGATTTCTTCTCAAGCTTTGATTTCCTCTTGAAATTCTAGATAGAAGGGAGAGCTTCTAATTTAGAGAGAGAGAAGAGTTTAAAGAATGACCAAGTCTTCAAGACTTGGTCAATAAGTAGTGCATGCAAAATCAGATGGGGGGGACACTTGTCACCCTCCCATGGCCTTTTTTAAAACAAAACAGTTCAGATTTTTCCACTTAACTCGCAGACCGCGCCGGCCGACCACTGCAGCGCGCCGCGCACTGAAACCTCTGTCGACTCCCGAAAATTCCGCGCCGCTTCCGCGCCGCGGCCACTGCAATCTCAAATAACACTCAGTGTCTGGCGCCGCGGCCCTGTGTCCGGTGTCCCTAGAAGGCCTATGGGAGGGTGACAGGTGTCCCTCCCATCTTTTTGACCAAGTGAGGGTCTTATTTTAGGGCCAAGTCTGAAGACTTGGCCATTTGCAAGAGTTTCCCTAAGAAAAATCCCTCTCCTCTCTCTCAAATTGATGAACCCCGGTAAGATTTTTGGAAAGGCTTCAAGAAGGAAAAGTGTTGGTAAGCTTGTAGAGGGTTCGTGTGGGTAATTTTAAAGTGAAGAAGATTTCGGAAAGAGGGCTTCTTGAGGTAAAATCTCCACCTTCTTGTGTAATTGAAGATTTCAAGTTATAGTAGTTAAGAAATGAGCCTGAGGCTGTTATGTTAAAGTTTGAAAAGATTGGGGTCATGTCGACTTGTTGAAAAACCGAAAATGGGCATGATAGCCACTCATGTTGTAATCAATTCGGTTGCTAGCTAAAAATCGTTACATGTTATAAATAGAAGGGTATATAATTGGTTATGATTTATGTAACATGTTGGAATAACGAGTTGGATCAAAAGGAAATTGATAATTATTGTGGGGCAGAATTTTACGCGTCCTGTAAAGGCGTGTAATCCCCTTTTGGTTAGCTGAATTGTTGTGCCTTAAATGTGGCGTTTGGTTATTGAATTCGGACCTTGAAAAAAGTGGAAAAGTGCGTAGAAACAAAGGAAGTGATGTCCAATTTTTCTCGTAACGCGGACTTTTCATTAGAATATTCTACGTTGCTAGAAGCTAATAGGCGTATTATGGTCATTATAGGTTGACATCTACCGACGTATATGGACTTGGCAATGGGATTAAGCGGAAGAGGTATGTGGAAACTTTCTTATCTCTTGAGCATGAGTAGTTATAATGTAGTGCGGTACGTGCGTGATTTAAATGAAGTGAAGTCATTTGATATATTTGACTTGTTTTAAGGATGTCTAGTTGGTTGAGTTAGAGAATTAACTCACGTGTCCTTAAGGAAGAGTTATAAGAATGGTTTATCCTAATAAGGTAGACAAGGATTTCTTGACATGAATAAGTATAGAATACTGGATTTGGAAAGTATTGATTCTCGAACTATTCCAAAGATAAGAGACCTGATTCCTAAGTTAAGAAACTTGTTTTCTAAAGTTAAGATATTTGAAGTATTTTGAAAGTAGTGTAACTTGAATTGAAGTACAAGCCTCTTGGTTATAGAGAGAACAAAGTTGTCTAAGACATAAAGAGTTATAACGGCTTTATGGGAAGTTAGTTATGACGGCTTTATGAGAGGATAAGGATGTCTTAGTTTCTAATGCATAAAGTTAGTATAACGGCTTTATGGAAAGTTGGTTATAATACCTTTATGGAAGGTTAAAGGAACGGTTTTTCTCGAGTAGATAAACAAAGATAAAAGAATGGATGCTAAGAAAGGCAATTTGATTTAAAGGCATCAATTGCTTAAAGTTTAAAATGAGGGTCACTTGATTTAGAAGCCGAAGCATATTTTTTCTAATAGTATAGTGACTTGTTTGAAATGTAGATAAGCCTTGATACTACGGGTGTTAGTATCTTGGGGTCTTATGTGGAAAAGGGGTCTTGGAAAGAATAGAAATACATAGTACTTTGGGTTGAAATTTCCCGGACTTGTTAAGTGATATGGAAAGTGCCTTAAGGTCATAAAATGAGATCCATTTTGTATGTTAATGAAAGTCTAAAGAAGTTATGAACTTACTTGGACGTACCGTCAGTGATGGAGGATTCCACGGGTATGCTTCCATTGCCTTATTATGAGTCTACCGGGACGTACCGACAGTGATGTGGGATTCCACGGGTATGCTTCCATGGTCTTAGTATGAGTTTACTGGGACATACCGTCAGTGATGTGGGATTCCACGGGTATGCACCGTGGACATGCTCGATGAGGGATTCCGAGGCATGTAGTTTGAGGGGTAAGAGTATAAATGAGGGGTACACCCCCAAGATCGTTATATCACCTTCTTCAGGGTAAGAGTATAAATGAGGGGTAAATCCCCAAGATCGTTATACCACATTAGTGGATTTGCTACCCACGATCGAGGAATACCTCATGAAGTCATGTACGAGATGAGGATTCCACGGGCATGAGATATATATATATATATATATATATATATATATATATATATATATATATATGTATATATATTATGTATGTGTCTGTAAGCAGTGAGGTAGGATGCCACGGGCGCGTCACATGGTTGTATTTTCCTCTTACGGCTGTCGGCAGTGACGGGGGATTCCACGGGCAGAGGATATAGGTATATACGTGTTGTATGTGTGTACGCCGACAGTGAGGTAGAATGCCACGAGCGCGACACATGGTTAGATTTTACACCTAGCGGTCGACAGTGATGGGGAATCCCACGGGCGCGCTTGATGTTTGAGGGCTGGTGTTCATAGCCCTGGTGTGACTATCGTCATATGTTGAAACAGGCTGTGCAAGGTAAAATTGACTTTCATTACTTCCACTTCGGTAAGGCGCAGTGTACTGTTAATTGGGTTATCATATATGTCTTCAGCTGTATTTTTGACTATTATGATTAAATTACAGTACTTTCAGTTTTGCATACTTGGTACATATTTTGTACTGACCTCCTTCGGGGGGCTGCGTTCATGCCGCAGGTTGAGGTACATAGCTTGCTGATCCGCGCTCTTAGGATCACTGTTCGGTTCTTGGAAAGCTCCATTTCTCCGGAGGCTTTGTCTTTGGTATGGTTCCCTGAAGTTGTTGACTTTTGTACATTCAGGGGTATGGCGGGGCCCTGTCCCGTCACAGTTGTTATGTAAACTCTTAGAGGTCTGTAGTCATATCTTTTGGGTCACTTTATAAAATAAACAAGATTTGAGGTAACTGCTTTTGGATTTGTTTATATCCAGGAAGGTAGCCTTATCGGCTAACCCATTATTTATTTCATTGTTAAGTTTATGTATGTTCCGCTGAGTATCTCTGATGTATACCTGTAAGGGTGCCCAGGTAGGGCACCAGTCGCGGGCCCGGGGTCGGGTCGTGACAAAAGTGGTATCAGAGCAGTTAGTCCTCGGAAAGTGTCTGACGCAGTGTCAGTAGAGTCTTGATTATTGATGTGTTGTGCACCACATCTATAATCGTGAGGCTGAGGACATTTAGGATTTGTTTCCATTCTTCTCTCTCCGAGATCGTGCGATGAGAAGTTGTCCTACTAGGTGAATCGTCTCGACCTATTCTTATGTATCGATTATGCCTCGCGGCGGCGACGTGGCTCGAAGGGCAAAGCGCAAAGAGTTATTAGTGGTACATGAGGATTTCTAGAAATCGTGCCCGCACTATGCCCGAGGTTATGGGGATCGGCGAGTTCACCCACGACAAGATTAGAGTAGGCGGCGGTAACACGAGAGGTTCCGGTACTGAGCCTCAGTTCCACGGCGGTGAGTATAAGATTACGGAGAGCGATCCGGTTATTGACTAGCATTGTGGCGAGCGTGGCAGGCCGTGCTAACCTAGAGCCGATAGTTTGAGGATTCGGGACTTTCGAGTTGTAATCCACCCGAGTTCTATGGTTCAAGTTTGAGAGGACCCTCGGAGTTCATTCGGCAGTGCGGACTATCACAGTGCTTAGGGCCTCGGAGATGGAGTCCATTGTGTTAGCTTCTTACCAGGTTCTGCGAGGTGTTGTCTAGAGGTATGGGTGCTCCTCCGGTGTTTGGGATGAGTTCACTAAGCTTTCTCGACCACTTTTGCCTCCCGAGACGAGGAGAGCCGCTGGATAGGTTCTTGGCATTGAGACGAATGGGAGGACCATCGAGAGTACAACACGGAATTTGACTCATTGGCGGTATGCACCACTTGTGTGGCGGATATGGCGGACGAGTTCACCGCTATGTGATGGGACTAGATCGATATATGGTTACCGCGTATGCAGGAGTGGCTCTTCACCGGTATGGATATTGCCGGGATGCGAGCTTATGCGAGGATCGAGGATAGGGAGAGAGAGGCCAGTTGATCCGGCCCGAGAGGCGGGGCAGCGAGTTTCGAGATAGTTTTCGAGGGCGGCCTCGGTGCGAGCAAGGTCTACATTTCAGCCGACGCAGAGTGCTCCTTCTCGGCCTTCTGGCGGGTGGTTTGACCGCCAGGATTTTCGAGGCGGTCGTGGCTCGGGTCTGGTTCACAGATGTCTGGGGATAGTAGCCAGGGGAGGCCACATTTGCCTCGGTGTGGTTACTGTGGTAGAGCTCATTTTGAGGAATGTCGGACTAGGTCGACAGCTTGTTATGCTTGCGACCAACAGGGCCATTTGGCAAGGGACTGTCCGACAGGTGGCTGGTGGGTAGTATACGATCTATTGGGTCAGTTGCGGGTTCTTCGCCTTCAATGGCTAGGCAGGATGTTCATGCACCGGCAGGCCGCGGCAGAGGTCGTGGTAGCAGTTCCCAGTTTTAGCGGTCCTTTTACCCGCCTATGCGATTACAGGTATATTTTTGATCCTTTAGAGACTTGTATGCATGATAAAGTTGTTATATGTTTAAGTGTCATGAACAGATTATATTGAGACTATGTATGTATGCTAGAAGTAGGTGGAAAGTACGATAAGAGAAGCATTTTAGGCCTTGAATGGGAGTAAATAGCGTTGGTGCGATATCTTAGGGTCATAAGTGGCATAATAAAGTTCCATTAATTGTAAAGTACGAGGAGTATTAGATTGACTCCAAAAGAACATTCGGGGACGAATGTTTCTAAGGGGGGAAGTGTCACACCCCAAATTTTCCTAAGTCTTTACTTAGGGCGTGATGACACCTGGACAATTATTTTCCACCAGGAGCACCATTTAATTCTCTTTATTTAGAAATTTAAACTTATATTCAAATACGGAGCTATTAATAAAAATAACAATAAAGAAATTTGTTTATGACTTTATTGAAAATATAACGCGAGTCCATGCTCGTGCAAATATTGTTTCTACATAGACATACTGACAAATATTATTCTAAGTTGGAAGGGAGACCATTCCACACGGGCATTTCCCGAGACACTGGGCGACATTCGAACTCGACAGTACCAAGCCAAGCAATGGACTTGGTATGACAATAGGTCACGGACGATCGCTAGCCTTGGTGTGAAGCCTTTCCTCTATCACGCTTTCACGAAACATGTTAAATAAAAAGTCACCACTACCAATGATTTGGTGAGAACCTTACCGCAATTCAAAGTAACACCACAATATTCCAAGTGCAATCACATTATAACGTAATAAGCATATTGCAAAAACATATCAGGTTACAACATTTTTAAATATGCAACAACTCCTCATAGGAAATTCTCGGTTTAACTAACACTTCATTTTATCTCGTATTATACGTTAAGACATTCAACTGCATTTCCATATGTTTATTACATTTATATATTTGTGAACGCGTATTCACTTTTCATATTTATATATAGGTGAACATGTATTCATCTTTCATATTTGTTGCGGCGTGCAACCCGATCCATTATATTTACGTATTTGTGAACACGTATTCACTTTACGTTTTGTTGCGCGTCAACCCGATCCATTATGTTTACGTATTTGTGAACTCGTATTCACTTTACGTTTTGTTGCGGCGTGCAACCCGATCCATTATATTTACGTATTTGTGAACGCGTATTCACTTTAAGTTTTGTTGCGGCGTGCAACCCGATCCATTATATTTACGTATTTGTGAACACGTATTCACTTTACGTATTGTTGCGGCGTGCAACCCGATCCATTATGTTTACGTATTTGTGAACACGTATTCACTTTACTTTTTGTTGCGGCGTGCAACCCGATCCATTATATTTATATTTATATATTTATGTTAACACGTATTCACTTTTCATATTTTTCAGAAGATTGAATAAATAATATTCTCTTTCCCAACATTCTGTCATTCATACTTGTAACAATTATAACTTTTTAACCATAACTCCAACTAAGGTGTTTCTCAAGCGGAAACTAAGGTAAGACGGGGATCTTTCACTGTACCAAATTTCAGTTAAAACTACTTTGGTTAACTAACACAAATTTATCCTCAAAACAGCCATATGAGATTTGTTTCGGCAGAATTTTTATTAAACAGAACCCAATCTTAGAATAGTCATAACTCCTAATATGTAAACCCGTTCAAGCCCCATAAAATCTCAAAACGATGAGAACAGAGAGATACACGTCTCCTTGTGAACCATCCTTTCATATTCCATACCATTTGGTACAGTTTTACACTTTTATCCGCTGCCCTTCCTGGATCTCGATAGATCCGAGGCAGAAACTTTAAACAACGATAACTCTCAATCCGTAAATCGGATAGACCCCCGTAAGGTCTCAAAATGTCCACAACAAAGATATATAGAACTTTCATTTAGCAACAATTTTCATATTCCCCACAGATTAGTACAGTTTTACGTTTCAACGTCCTGCCCTTCTGGATTCCGACGAATCCGAGGCAGCAACTTCAAACTACAATAACTCTCAACTCGTAAGTCCGTATTAATAACTCTTTATCTATATCTGTCCGTAACAGAGAGATTTACAACCATGTAAATTTTCATATAATTATAATAAGTAAAACTCAATAAAAACAGTCCTTAATTATGTCTTTCCGGATTTCGGCCAAATCTAAGGCAGGAACTTTGAACTATGATAACTTTCAAACCGTATGTCCATTTTACCTCATTTTTGGTTCTATATGATCATAATAGAGAGGTGTACCACTCTTCCAAATTTCATCTAATTCTAACAATTATAACTCAGTGAGAACAGTTCGTAAAGTTCATGACGCAACTAGTTATCTAAACAATCAAAAGTTCAATATTTCTTTTCAACACTCAATTCTTATTCTAACATGTATTGAACTTAAAATAAAGGATATTACCAAGAATTTCTGAGTGAGAAAACGCACCTTGTAAGTGTGAAGATTATTGTTGTGTGGTTGCTAAAATTATCCTTACTCTCTAGTATTTTGATTCTTGTTCTTCTTGCCCTCTTGGTATTTTTTCCAGATTTTTTCCTCTTCTTTTCACTTGTTTTTTCCTGATTTTCTAACCTTTATGCTATGTACTTTGTTTGTGTGTAAATACAATGTATAAGTGGAGAGTTTTCTATAACCTATGAGAGGTGGAATGACAAGAGTTGGAGGGGAAATGAAAAGGGGGAAGGGGGGGAAGCAAAGACGTGCATCAATGTTGCATGTTTTTTTTTTTCTTTTGTTTTTTTTTTTTTGTTTTCTTATTTTCATTTTATCTATCTATTTATCCAACTTTAACACTAACTCTATCCCATGCAATTTATTCATTGTTTTCTTATATATATATATATTTTTATTAACTCAACCATAACTATATATTATTATTTTTTCCGGATTTTACATTCTCTCCTCCTTAAGCAACATTCGTCCTCGAATGTGAATAAGGTCGTAACATAATCACATAGACACAATAATGTTTATTGTTATTGTAACAATTTTGGGGCTTCACATTCTCCCTTCCTTAAGAAGCATTCGTCCTCGAATGGAATAAGGTTGTAACACATGCATATAGACACGCAAATGACACACATATGAAGTACTATGTAACACTTTTTTTTTTTACTTTAGTCAAATATGAATGGATATTTGACTTTTATCGCGCCCTCGGCTTCCCAAGTGGCTTCCTCGGTGGAGTGGTTCCTCCATAGGACCTTCACGGAAGTAATATCTTTATTCCTAAGGCACTTAACCTTCCTATCAAGTATTTCCACCGGAACTTCTTCATATTGAAGCTCCTCATTAAGAATTATCTCCTGGGGAAAGATGACGTGACTTGGATCGTGCAAGTATTTTCGTAACATTGATACATGAAATATCGGATGCACTGCTTCCAGCTCTTGTGGAAGTGTTAATTCGTAAGCCACATTCCCCACTCTTCGCAAGATCTCATATGGCCCAATAAACCTTGGGCTCAATTGTCACGACCCGATCCCGGGCCCGTGACTGGTGCCTTACCCCGGGCACCCTAGTGATACAACATCAGAGAAAACCAGCGGAAATAAAAACATAAACATGAACATGAGACAAGATAATAAAACAGGCCAACCAAACGGTTACCTTCCATTAAAATATATATAAACAACTCTTTCAAAACGAACAGTTTAATCCTTTTTACAAAACCACCTTGCGATTACATGCACTTAAGATTTACAACAACTATGACGGACAGGGCCCGCCATACCACGAATGTACAAGAACCTGACTCGGGAACACATACAAAAGATAAGCCTCGAAGGAAGCAGCTTCCCAATACTGAAAGGTGATCCTAATAGCGGGGATCGGCGACGATGTACTTACTGCGGCGTGACGCAGCCCGAAGGAGTCGATCTGACAACAGGTACCAAGTATGTGAAACTGTAAATACTGTAAATGAAATCATAATAGTCTATATAAAGCAGGAGACATGTATGATGACCCAACTACAGTGCATAACATATAACGAGTTACATCAAGTCAGGGACTCACGCCCTCCAAATTATCACTCGTGCCCGTGGAATTTCTTCCTCACCTTGGCGATTTATGATATGACAATACCAAGGAGTATGCATGAACACGAGTCCCACCGTGTCATAAAAACCGTATAGGACAAGTATAACTACGGATCCGACCGTACAATAATATAATGCAACCAAAACACGGCCGTCACGGGGCAAGTCGAGCCGACTCTAGGATACCAAGGCGGTCACGTAGTGACGGGGCAAGTCTGGTGACCACCGGGGACCAAGCCGTATCACGAGACCGTCACTACACCGAAGCAGGGCAAGTCACGGTGACTCACGGTACCAGCGAATCATCCATGAGGCGGGGCAAGTACGAGCCGACCACCGGGGACCAGGCGAACGGAAGAAACCTCGTGGAGAGCTAGTCCATAAAATAACCATTCTTGCACAACCAAGGCTATCACCACAAGCCTAAGCAAGTTCTGCAACAACAAGCATAGGCAAGTTACACAACACAAGCATAGGCAAGTTACACAACAACGGTATAGGCAAGTTACACAACACAAGCATAGCGAGTTACACAACTCGAGTTACTTTCATTTTAAGCCAAAGTCGGGTTTTTAACCTAAAGTACTACGTCGTTAAATTCCTTTTAAAGAGATCCGTTCCTTTTATAAAGTCACCCGATGTCCGTAGTATAAAAATAGAGTGACGAACATTGTTAAGTAAACAAAAATGCTTTCCTTTGTAGAAATCAAGTAACAACCTTATTTTCCAAGCGTTCAAGTTTGCCTAATTTCAAATGCTCAAGTTTCTCATTTTTAGAAAAGGTCTAAGTAGTTCATAGTTTTAATCCTTTAAAACATAATTCTCCTTTAATGATTTGAGAAGCGTATGCCTTATATGTGAGTAGTTTATTCTTGTTTATAATCGATCTTATTAAGCGACCATGATCTAGGATATGTAATATCATTTTGTCTCATCTTAGCTTATGCGGATGGAGGTTTCTCTTGGTTTTAATACGGTACATCATTATTCAATACATTTTCCTTTATTACGCTGCGGTGGTGCTGTCGATACACATTACGATTTCAAATCAAGAAACATTATCCCTTTAAGTAAAACCAAGTACTCATTACTCACGAATGAGGTTTCACACAAACATCCACATTAAAACAATTAAGTTAAGTCTCTTATCTTATAAGATCAAGTCTTTTAACTTCTAACATCAGTAAACCATTTTCTTTACCTTTCTTAAGACATTATACCTAACTTCCCATGCTAGTATAACTCTTTTTAAAACCTTTAAAACCAAGTGTTACTCTCCCTTCAAAACGATTTATAACTCTTTTGAAATACATCAAGTTCTTTATTATAACTAGCCAGTTATAATTCACATCAGTTACCTTTTAAAACCATAAAGTATTTTCTTACCTACATAAAGCTGTTATAACAACTTCCCATAAAGCCGTTATAACACTTTATGTTTTAAAAACAATCAAACACAGTTAACACATGTACGTCTACCGTACTACATAGTTCACACATATCATGCTAGAAGAGATAGGAAGAGGTTCACATACCTCGCGACGAGTGCCGACTAATAGCAAAACGCTCCAAGTACTTCAAACCGTCGGCTACTCCTTAAGCCACGTAGATCGCACCTGCGTAGTACTTCAACCTATAAGGCCAAGGCGCTTATTAACATCTAGATCTCATCGTTCCATATTACGTAAAATTCGGCCTCCCCACATGACAGCGTAAATCTCTCCTCTATCGGTGGCTACCAAGCCAACCGAGGGGTTACGTCTAACCTGGCGTGTACAATTCTACTACAAGTAATGTTACACAAGTCTCTTTATGTCTGATCTATGTAATTCTGATTCGATTCTCTTCTTAAATTCAGCTTAAGTCGCGAACATTGCCGTAAGTATTATTCGGGCTTAAGTCAAAAGACATTGCGATTATAATCAGTTCTATATATAGTATACATCAACTATATATTCCTACAACATGTAATTCCCAATTACAATAGAAGGTCAAGAGTGTTTACCTCGATAAGCCCAAAATTATCGAGTTTATATGTCGATCTGAGCAAGGTTTAGCTCCTACTCGGCGCTCCAATCCGCTCAAACAACCTTGAAGTTCTAACCAACTTCTACTTATAACTTCAACTACGGGTGAAGATTTACTTAGGGTTTCGTTTTTGGTGAGGTAGTATAATAGTATTTCCTGCTCTACGTATAGAGGTAACTTTGGAAGTACTATAAGGTATATGGGCTAGAGTATTTTGGGCATTATAACAATACTAGGAGAGTATTTCTATACCACAAAAGGGGGTATTATACGAAAACAACTAGGCTAGTGGGGTACCACGCAAACACCATGAGGGAGGGGTGGCTCTCGCCAAGGGCTCACAAAGGGGAGGTGATTTGGGACGAGAACTACACTTGAGGGGAGAGATTTTAACACTTAGAAAGGATTTTTGGATGAAGAAGTTCATCAACATAAGAGGGTATTTATAGGTCAGGGATGGCAACCAATGGCCAAGATTATGCAAGTGCAAGGCAAGTGTAAGGCGAGATTTGGGCAAGTGTCCTAAGCCAACTTGCACACAAAATATCCTACCAACTCCAAGACAAAACAAGCCACCTTGTTCGTCCTTTTGCCGTCCACTCAAGGCGATGTGAGGTGACACTTGTCACCTCCGTTGGTCCAAAATGTTCGTCTCTGGAAAAATCCGCAAAAATTAAAAATGACATAGCGAATTTTCCTACAAAAGTGGAAAGCGTTTAGTCGACGACTCTTTTACACTTGTGCACAAATTTCGAAACTAGCCAACTTTAAGGCTCAAATTATTATCGTGCGCCTCACGCATACTGCGAAATACGGGTATAACATTCTCCCCTTAGAAACATTCGTCCCGAATGTTCCTTCTCAAGACGGATAACGATAAAGTTCTTCTAATAAGTTGCCAACGCCACAACCGCCACGAAACAACACTGCGCGCAACTACTTATATCCAAGTCCACGAGGAAACACCTCTAACATCACAACTTTTGTCACTTTGCGCGAGGTTCTAGTGTCACTCGGCGACCAACAAATGGTACCCGGATCGCATGCGATCCACGAGGTCTAAAATATACATCCTTCGCACCTTCTCTTTACAAGAAATGATCATATCTATGCTCGCAATACATGCTCGTCTCTACTCTTACTCGTCGTACTCTTCTCGAACACCTGAACTCTTCTAGTATCGTACCATACTTGATTTCCAAAACTTTGGAGTCACTACCCCAAACTTGGTCATCTTACTAGCCTCGATCTTCCTTAAGGCCATTCCCGCCTTCACGATCTTCTGGTGAAACACCCACGAACTCATACGGTGGTCAACTAAACTTGGGCCTAGCACCTCGTGACCTACCACCGGCGGGACCACCCGGTGACCCCACTTTGAAACCGGCCGCGGGTTGGCCTCAACACGCTGACCCGATCCACTAACGCATCACGCTCTTGTTCCCGACCGGAACAATCTTACCTCAACAGTCATGAAAGCTACCACTTCCATTCAACACTACTCGAGGAAATTATCACACAACACATTCTAGGCATAAAATGTATTCGACAAGGATCACTTGAAAAATCGGTACTCAAGACGACCTTACATCTAAGGTCTCAACATGAAATATTCTAAAGTTCACACTTTCCATGCCCCCATACAAATCCTTTCAACTAGCTGCTTTCTAACTCATAACCATCATAACGCTTATCCGAACGTAGCACATAATAATAAGGTCATCATATCATGCGTACAAATCTTTAAAGGGTTAAGGATATACTGAAAATAGGCGGTTCAAAGGACCGCTAAAATCGAACTTCCACCGCGACCTCTACCGGCTCACGGTACGAACATCTGCTGGTATGGAAGGTGAAGAACCCATAAGCCTAAGTAGTCCATGCTATCTACCAGTGCTACCCTCGGACGATCTCTTGCCAGATGGCCTGTTGGCGCAAAATAACAATCTCCCGAGTTAGTACGACACTCTCCCTTATGAAGCTTTCCACAACGGCCACACGGAGACAAGGGCAACCTCATCCGCGAGCACTCGCTCCCGAGAATCAAACACAGGAGCCACGACTGCTCCTGAATATCTCGAAGGTCCCGAAGCCTGTGGAGGACCACTCTGTACTGGTGGAGGCGCATAATCGCTCTTCTTGGCGGTCCGCCTCGAAAGTCACCAAAGGACCCTGCTGTTCTGGCCCTCTTCTGCTGACCCTGGTCATTCCGTCGATTTATCCTCTCCTCACATCCCAGTGCATAAGCCTGCATGCGGGCAATGTCCATGCGGTGAAGAGCTACACCGAACAACTCTCGGCTAGGTGATCATCGAGCCTGTAACAAATCGGTGCACTCGATCCTCCATACTAGCTACCAGCGGGGACGTCACCGGCGATGAGTCGAACTCACATTGTACTCCCGAGCGTGCGCGATTCTGCTAACACCAAAAATCTGTCGCCCGAGCCCTCGCCATCCGCGAGGCAAGAAATGTGCAAGAAAGGCCTCGAGAATTGCGTCCCATAAAGTGGAAGTGCATGCTCTCCCGGGACGGCTCCGCGAATCAAACGATCATTGCGGTATCACGCGGTGATGCGAACCTAGGACCACCGACTCGGTCTCCGATGCCTTGATCACTTACGATCCGTCAGAATCGTCGGATGAACTCCTGCGGATCATCCTCGTGCCTCGACCCATAAAACTCTGGCGGCACAACTCGAGAAAATCCGTAGCCTCGAACTATCTCGATCTAGGGTGAACCACGGGTCTTCTGGAACTGCGTCGGCTATCCTCAAGTCAGCCACAACCCCGCCATCAATCGGGCCCACTCCGTAACTCATCTCCTGCTCCGCATCGCGGATCGAGGCTCAGTCTTGTGGCCTCTGCCATTGCTACTCGCGACTCCTCTGCGCTTGCCGCCACGGGCGGGTTGCCTTACGCGAGGCATCACCGGTAAAAACGAAGTATGTCGGAGGGTCGATCTTATCACACGCCTCTAAGGCACGATCTCGTGAATGAGAAGAATGAAACCAATCCTAAATGTCCTATAGCCTCTTGATTATAGATGTGGTGCACAACACATCGATAATCAAGACTCTACTGTACACGGTGCGTAGACACTTTCGAGGATTAATCGCTCGATACCACTTTTGTCACGACCGATCCGGGCGTGGTCGTGCCTTACCGGGCACCCTAGTGATACAACATCGAGAAAACCAGTGAAATAAAAACATAAACATGAACATGAGACAAGATAATAAAAGCAGCCAACCAAGCGGTTACCTTCCATTAAAATATATATAAACAACTCTTTCAAAACGAGCAGTTTAATCCTTTTTACAAAACCACCTTGCGCGATTCTACGGACCTCTAAGATTTACAACAACTATGGCGGGACGGGGCCCGCCATACCACGAATGTACAAGAACCTACAACTCGGGAACACATACCAAAAGATAAGCCTCCAAGGAACTGAGCTTCCAATACGAAAGGTGATCCTAATAGCGGGGATCGACGACGATGTACTTACTGCGGCGTGACGCGGCCCCGGGGAGGTCGATCTGAAGTACCAAGTATGTGAAACTGTAAATACTGTAAATGAAATCATAATAGTCTATATAAAGCAGGAGACATGTATGATGACCCAACTACAGTGCATAACATATAACGAGTTACATCAAGTCAGGGACTCACGCCCTCCAAATTATCACTCGTGCCCGTGGAATTTCTTCCTCACTGCCGGCAGTTTATGATATGACAATACCAAGGAGTATCATGAACACGAGTCCCACGTGTCATAAAAACCGTATAGGACAAGTATAACTACGGATCCGACCGTACCAATAATATAATGCAACGAACACGGCCGATACGGGGCAAGTGCGAGCCGACTCAGGATACCAAGGCGGTCACGTAGCCGGCCGGGCAAATCTGGTGACCACGGGGACAGGTCGTATCACGAGACTTCGTCACTACTGTTTGAGCAGGGGCAAGTCACGGTGACTACGGTACAAGGCGAATCGGCCATGAGGCAGGCAAGTCTGAGCCGACCACCGGGGACAAGGCGAGCGAAGAAACCTCGTGGAGAGC
Source organism: Przewalskia tangutica (assembly GCA_029844215.1). Lineage (NCBI taxonomy): Eukaryota > Viridiplantae > Streptophyta > Magnoliopsida > Solanales > Solanaceae > Przewalskia > Przewalskia tangutica. The sequence goes on from CM056719.1 coordinate 20,616,060, forward strand.
TAGTCCATAAAATAACCATTCTTGCACAACCAAGGCTATCACCACAAGCCTAAGCAAGTTCTGTAACAACAAGCGTAGGCAAGTTACACAACACAAGCATAGGCAAGTTACACAACAACGGTATAGGCAAGTTACACAACACAAGCATAGGCAAGTTACACAACTCAAGTTACTTTCATTTTAAGCCAAAGTCGGGTTTTAACCTAAAGTACTACGTCGTTAAATTCCTTTTAAAGAGATCCGTTCCTTTTATAAAAGTCACCCGATGTCCGTAGTATAAAAATAGAGTGACGACATTGTTAAGTAAACAAAAATGCTTTCCTTTGTAGAAATCAAGTAACAACCTTATTTTCCAAACGTTGAGTTTGCCTAATTTCAAATGCTCAAGTTTCTCATTTTAGAAAAGGTCTCGTAGTTCATAGTTTTAATCCTTTAAAACATAATTCTCCTTTAATGATTTGAGAAAGCGTATGCCTTATATGTGAGTAGTTTATTCTTGTTTATAATCGATCTTATTAAGCGACCATGATCTAGGATATGTAATATCATTTTGTCTCATCTTAGCTTCTATGCGGATGGAGGTTTCTTGGTTTTAATACGGTACATCATTATTCAATACATTTTCCTTTATTACGCCGCGGTGGTCTGTCGATACACATTCGATTTCGAAATCAAGAAACATTATCCCTTTAAGTAAAACCAAGTACTCATTACTCACGAATGAGGTTTCACACAAACATCCACATTAAAACAATTAAGTTAAGTCTCTTATCTTATAAGATCAAGTCTTTTAACTGCTAACATCAGTAAACCATTTTCTTTACCTTTCTTAAGACATTATACCTAACTTCCCATGCTAGTATAACTCTTTTTAAAACCTTTAAAACCAAGTGTTACTCTCCTTCAAAACGATTTATAACTCTTTTGAAATACATCAAGTTCTTTATTATAACTAGCCGCTTATAATTCACATCGATTACCTTTTAAAACCATAAAGTATTTTCTTACCTACATAAAGTCGTTATAACAACTTCCCATACAGCCGTTATAACACTTTATGTTTTAAAACAATCAAACACAGTTAACACATGTACGTCTACCGTACTACATAGTTCACACATATCATGCTAGAAGAGATAGGAAGAGGTTCACATACCTCGCGACGAGTAGCGACTAATAGCAAAACGCTCCAAGTACTTAAAACCGTCGGCTACTCCTTAAGCCACGTAGATCGCACCACACGTAGTGCTTCAACCTATAAGGCCACAAGCGACTTATTAACATCTAGATCTCATCGTTCCATATTCTACGAAAATTCGGCACCTCCCCAACAGCGTCTATCTCTCTCCTCTATCGGCTACCCAAGCCAACCGGGGTGTTAACACGCCTAACCGGTGACGTACAATTCTACTACAAGTAATGTTACACAAGTCTCATGTCTGATCCTATGTAATTACGATTCGATTCTCTTCTTAAATTGGGCTTAAGTCGCGAAGACATTGCGTAAGTATTATTCAGCTTAAGTCAAAGACATTGCGCAATTATAATCAGTTCTATATATAGTATACATCAACTATATATTCCTACAACATGTAATTCCCAATTACAATAGAAGGTCAAAAGTGTTTACCTCGATAAGCCCAAAATTATCCGTGTTTATATGTCGATCCTGAACAAGGTTTAGCTCACTCCGGCGCTCGATGCGCTCCCAACACCCCTTAGAAGTTCTAACCAACTTCTACTTATAACTTCACCTACGGGTGAAGATTTACTTAGGGTGTCGTTTTGGACTGAGGGAAGTATAATAGTATTTCCCGGGCTCTACGTATAGAGGTAACTTTGGAAGTACTATAAGGTATATGGGCTAGAGTATTTTGGGCATTATAACAATACTAGGAGAGTATTTCTATACCACAAAAGGGGGGGTATTATACGAAACAACTAGGCTAGGGGGTACCCCACTACCAAACACCAAAGGGGGTGGCTCTCGGCAAGGGCTCACAAAGGGAGGTGATTTGGACGAGAACTACACTGGGGAGAGATTTTAACACTTAGAAAGGATTTTTGGATGAAGAAGTTCATCAACATAAGAGGGTATTTATAGGTCAAGGGATGGCCAACCAATGGCCAAGATTATGCCAAGTGCAAGGCAAGTGTAAGGCCAAGATTTGGGCAAGTGTCCTAAGCCAACTTGCACACAAAATATCCTACCAACTCCAAGACAAAACAAGCCACCTTGTTCGTCCCTTTTGCCGTCCACTCAAGGCCAATGTGAGGGTGACACTTGTCACCCTCCCGTTGGTCCAAAATGTTTCGTCTCTCAGAAAAATCCGCAAAAATTAAAAATGACATAGCCGGAATTTTCCTACAAAGCGTGGAAAGCGTTTAGTCGAAACGACTCTTTTCGGCACTTGTGCACAAATTTCGAAACTAGCCAACTTTAAGGCTCAAATTATTATACGTACGCCCTCACGTACATACTCTGGAAATACGGGGTATAACATCAATTTCCCTTTCTTACCAAAACGCATCACTCCCTTCATTGGGGACACTTTTAAAAATATTTTCTCCCCCTCTTGGAATTCAAGATCTCCTTTCCGATGATCCGCATAGGACTTATGACGGCTATGAGCTGTTTTGATCCGCTCCCGAATCATCTGTACCTTATCATTTGTTTTCTGAATGACTTGTGTCCGAGCGATTGTGTCTCACCCACCTCGAACCATCAGTGGAGACTACATTTTCGTCCATATAATGCTTCAAACGGAGCCATTTGTATGCTAGAGTGAAAACTATTGTTGTAGGCGAACTCAATTAGACATAGATGGTCCAACCAGCTTCCCTGAAAATCTAACACACAAGATCGCAACATGTCTTCAAGTGTTTGAATTGTTCGCCACTGCCCGTCATTTGCGGGTGGAAAGCGGTGCTTAACTTAACTTTTGTCGAGACCTGCGGAAACTTTGCCAAAAGTGTGAGGTGAAGCAGGAACCCTATCTGAAATAATTTGTAAGGGAATCCGTGTAACCGCACAATCTCCTTCAAATAAATCTGTGTGTCTTGTGGTGCGCGTCGTAGTCTTGGCCGTAAGAAATGGGCTGACTTTGTAAGTCAATCAACAATCACCCAAATAGAATCATACCCTTCTCGAGTTTTGAGACCAGTTACAAAATCCATATGAATCGCCTCCCATTTCCACATGGGGACCCCAATGTCTGAAGTAATCCGCCAGGTTTTGATGTTCGGCTTTCACCGGCGACATATAAGACACCTCCGACAAACTCATGGCGTCATCCCGTCCGTCCCAGTAATTTGCCTTGAGGTCTGATACATTTTTGTTGACCACTGGATGAATGAAATATCTTGTGTTGTGACCTCATCTAAGATCTTCCTCCTTAGATCCTTTACCTTAGGAACACATAACCTACCCTTATACCGAAGGGTTCGTCATTATCTCCCAATGTAAATCGTGAAGGTTTTCCTGTTGGATCCTCTCCGAAATCCAACAAACTCGTATCCTCAAACCGACTTTCTTTTATTTCTAAGCTAAAGGCGCATGCGAGGTATCATGTACCACCACCCTACCTTCACCGATCACGCTTAAGCTAACCAGGTTTCCCGATCTTTGTACCTCCCGAACAATACCCTCTTTGTATTGCCAAATGAGCCAAGCTGCCATTGATCTCTCGAGTCGTCGGCCACCACGTTAGTTTTCCTGGATGGTAAAGAATACTAAGGTCATAATCCTTGCAACTCTAACCATTTTCTTTGTCGGAGATTCAAATCCTTCTGCGTGGTTATGTCATCGCAAACTCTTATGATCTGTAAATATGTCCACATGCACACCATACAAATAATGTCTCCATATTCGTAAGGCAAACACCACCGCACTAATTCCAAGTCATGAGTTGGGTAATTCTTCTCATGTATCTTCAATTGTCTAGATGCATACGCAATAACCTTTCCAAATCTGCATCAAGACACATCCTAACCCAACTCTGAGGCATCGCAATAGGCGTGAACCCTTCTTGTCCCGATGGTAAGGTTAGGGGTAGATGCGATGAGTCAACAATTCCTTTAGTTTCAAAAGCGTCTTCACATGCTTCCGACCACCGGTACTTAACCGCTTTTTGAGTCAAGCGGGTCAAGGAGCGAAGACTAGAAAAACCTTTACGAATCTTCTATAATACCCGGCCAAACCCAAGAAACTTCTAACCTGCAGCCGGAGTGGTCGGTTTGGCGATTCTTCAGTTCTATCTTACGAGGTCTACCATAATTCCATCCCTTGACACAACATGACCCAAAAAAGCTACCTTTTCCAACCAAAATTCACACTTTGAAAATTTAACATATAGTTTCTCCTGTTTCAAGACTTGAATCACTACCCTCAGATGCTCTTCATGTTCTTCAACACTCTTACTGTAGATTAGGATATCATCTATGAACACAATCACGAACAAATCTAGGAATGGTTTGAAGATTCTGTTCATTAAATCCATAAAAGCCGCTGGGGCATTGGTTAACCCAAAAGACATGACCAAGAACTCATAATGGCCGTATCGAGTTCTAAAGGCTGTTTTGGATATATCATCCGGATTTATTTTCAGCTGATGATATCCCGAACGGAGATCAATCTTGGAAAAATAGCTAGCTCCCTGAAGTTGGTCAAAAATATCATCGATTCTTGGTAATGGGTATCGGTTATTGATCGTGACCTTATTGAGCTGCCGATAATCGATGCACATTCGGAGCGAGTCGTCTTTCTTTTTCACAAACAAGACTGGTGCACCCCAAGGGGAAACACTAGGCCTTATAAAGCCTTTATCCAGAAGATCCTTCAATTGTTCTTTTAACTCCCTCAATTCAGCTGGGGCCATTCGATATGGAGGAATAGAAATGGGTTTTGTACCCGGAATTAACTCTATAGCAAACTCCACTTCTCTATCCGGAGGAAGGCCTGGAAGATCTTCAGGAAAAACCTCCGGAAAAATTCGAACAATAGGAACATCATTCACTGTTGGGGATTCCTTTTGGGTATCCACTATATTAGCCATATATGCATACTCCACTCTGTGACTTCTCAATAACTTTTGAGCCCCAAGGTAGGAAATAAACTGACCTGAGGATATTCCAATCCTACCCCTTATAACAACTTACGTTCTCCGAAAAGTTAATCTCACTATCTTTCGCCGACAATCTAACATGGCATAACATGCCGACAACCAATCCATACCCAAAATGACGTCTAAGTCTACCATATCAAGTAGTACTAGGTTCACCATTGTTCCCCTGCCATTCACTTCTAATGGGAAATTATTTACCACCCGAGAGGCCCAAATTGAGGCCCCTACTGGTGTCATAACCTCAAAAGGTTCACTTAAATAAGAAGGTTCTACGTGTAAATTCTTAGCAAAGCCCATTGACACATATGAAAATGTAGAGCCGGGATCGTATAATACAAATGCAGGAATACTCGAGACTAGCAAAATACATGACCACCGCGTTAGATGCTTACGCCTCATTCCTCAGGGGCAAAGCGTAGAGCCGATTAGAATTGTTGGGTTGTTGACCTCCCTGACTCTGGCGGGGTTGATTTCCCTGATTTCCCCTGTAGGCAGCTGTGGTTGCTTCTGACCTCCCCTGAATAGATTGAGTTTGGGTCCTCTTCTTGCAATCTCTGGCATAGTGGTCTGACTCTCCACAGTTATAACATGTCTTCGTTAATAGCCGACATTCTCCATTGTGTTTCCTTTGACAAATCTTACAAATCGGTTTGTCACCTCTTGTGTTAGGGTTGGTGGCCTTGTCCTTGCTACCTTGGTAATTAGACCAACTGTGCCCCTTAGGCTTGAAATAAGACTGGTCCACAGATTGGTTCGGTCCTGAAGATCCCTTACTAAACTCCTGCTTCTGATTTTGACTCTGGTTAAATGATCCTGACGTCCGAAATCTCTTCTGCGAATATTCTCTTTTTGCTTTAACGAAACCTTCTACCCTCATTGTCATACCGACGATCTGAAGGTATGCCCGATAATGGGCTAATGCCACTACCTTCTCTTCCAAGTTTGGGTTTAAACCCTTAACAACTCTTTTGACCTTCTCTCTTTCTGTAGGAATAATATGTGCGTTGTATGCTGACAATCTGATGAATTAGGTATTGTATTCTATCACATTGCGGTCTCCTTGTTTCAACAGTTCAAACTCACGTCTGAGCGCATCTTTTCGGGAGTTAGGCATGTACTTTTCACTGAATGCGGCTCTGAACTCCCCCCACGTCATCGGTGGTGACATCGGAAAATGATTTCTTCTAAAATTTCTCCACCACACCCGTGTGTCGTCCACTAACCGTGCGATTACCAAATTGATGTCATGCGTCTCCACACATCCTCGTGTAAACAATAGGTTTTCTACCTCATCGAGAAATACTATTGGGTTAGACTTGTAGTCCTTCCCTGTATAGATATGTTCCCTTCTTCTCACAAAATTTGCCCCATAGTCTATCTGGTACCTCTCCTACCTTTTCGGTCGGTGGTGCAGTCACATCTGGTTATTTTATCGTTGTACACTCCCTTCCACAATCCTTTGAAGGAGGTAGTACGAGAACCAAGTCTTTGAAAAGACTCAAGATAGGCACGAGAAGAGTATGAAAGAAGTGAAACTTTAGGATGTTATTCCGTTTACTTATTACTAAGGTGGCGCGCAGTCGCAATAAGTAACCGCTCAAACACCCAACTCGAAGGAACTTCCTAGAATCTCCTAACTGGTTTAGCTTTGATACCAACTTGTCACGCCCAAATTTTCCTAAGTCTTTACTTAGGCGTGATGGCACACTGACAATTATTTTCCACCAGGAGCACCATTTAATTCTCTTTATTTAGGAATTTAAACTTATATTCAAATACAGAGCTATTAATAAAAATAACAATAAAAAAATTTGTTTATGACTTTATTGAAAATATAACGCGAGCCCATGCTCGTGCAAATATTGTTTCTACATAGACATCTTGACAAATATTATTCTAAGTTGGAAGGAGACCATTCCACACCGCATTTCGAGACACTGGGCGACATTCGAACTCGACGAGTACCAAGCCCGAAGCAATGGACTTGGTATGACAAGAGGCTGCGGGACGATCGCTAGCCTTGGTGTGGAGCCTTTCCTCTATCACGCTTTGAAACATATTAAATAAAGAGTCACTACCATCCGAATGGTGAGAACTTACCTCAATTCAAAGTAACACCACAATATTCCAAGTGCAATCACATTATAACGATTAAGCATATTGCAAAAACATATCAGGTTACAACATTTTTAAATATGCAACAACTCCTCATAGGAAATTCTCGGTTTAACTAACACTTCATTTTATCTCGTATTATACGTTAAGACATTCCCCTGCATTTTCACATGTTTATTACATTTATATATTTGTGAACGCGTATTCACTTTTCATATTTATGTATAGGTGAACAGGTATTCATCTTTCATATTTATTGCGGCGTCCAACCCGATCCATTATATTTACGTATTTGTTAACACGTATTCACTTTACGCTTTGTTGCGTGCAACCCGATCCATTATGTTTACTTATTTGTGAACGCGTATTCACTTTACGCTTTGTTGCGGCGTCAACCCGATCCATTATATTTACGTATTTGTGAACGCGTATTCACTTTACGTTTTGTTGCGGCGTGCAACCCGATCCATTATATTTACGTATTTGTGAATGCGTATTCACTTTACGTTTTGTTGCGGCGTGCAACCCGATCCATTATATTTACGTATTTGTGAACACGCATTCACTTTACGTTTTGTTGCGGCGTGCAACCCGATCCATTATGTTTACGTATTTGTGAACACGTATTCACTTTACGTTTTGTTGCGGCGTGCAACCCGATCCATTATGTTTATATTTATATATTTATGTGAACACGTATTCACTTTTCATATTTTTCAGAAGATTGAATAAATAATATTCTCTTTCCCAACATTCTGTCATTCATACTTGTAACAATTATAACTTTTTAACCATAACTCCAACTAAGGTGTTTCTCAAGCGGAAACTAAGGTAAGACGGGGATCTTTCACTGTACCATATTTCAGTTAAAACTACTTTGGTTAACTAACACAAATTTATCCTCAAAACATCCATATGAGATTTGTTTCGGCAGAATTTTTATTAAACAGAACCCAATCTTAGAATAGTCATAACTCCTAATCTGTAAACCCGTTCAAGCCATATAAAATCTCAAAACGACGAGAACAGAGAGATACACGTCTCCATGTGAACCATCCTTTCATATTCCGTATCTTTTGGTACATTTTTACACTTTTATTCGCTGCCCTTCCTGGATCTCGATAGATCCGAGGCAGAAACTTTAAACAGCGATAACTCTCAATCCGTAAGTCGGATAGACCCCCGTAAGGTCTCAAAATGTCCAAAACAAAGATATATAGAACTTTCATTTAGCAACAATTTTCATATTCCCCACAGATTAGTACAGTTTTTCGTTTCAACGTCCTGCCCTTCTGGATTCCGACGAATCCGAGGCAGCAACTTCAAACTACAATAAATCTCAACTCGTAAGTCCGTTTTAATAACTCTTTATCTATATCTGTCCTTAACAGAGAGATTTACAACCATGTAAATTTTCATATAATTCTAATAAGTAAAACTCAATAAAAACAGTCCTTAATTATGTCTTTCCGGATTTCGGCCAAATCTAAGGCAGGAACTTTGAACTATGATAACTTTCAAACCGTATGTCCATTTTACCTCATTTTTGGTTCTATATGATCATAATAGAGAGCTGTACCACTCTTCCAAATTTCATCAAATTCTAACAATTATAACTCAGTGAGAACAGTTCGTAAAGTTCATGACGCAACTAGTTATCTAAACAATCAAAAGTTCAATATTTCTTTTCAACACTCAATTCTTATTCTAAAATGTATTGAACTTAAAATAAAGGATATTACCAAGAATTTCTGAGTGAGAAAACTCACCTTGTAAGTGTGAAGATTATTGTTGTGTGGTTGCTAAAATTATCCTTACTCTCTAGTATTTTGATTCTTGTTCTTCTTGCCCTCTTGGTATTTTTTCCAGAATTTTTCCTCTTCTTTTCACTTGTTTTTTCCTGATTTTCTAACCTTTATGCTATGTACTTTGTTTGTGTGTAAATACAATGTATAAGTGGAGAGTTTTCTATAACCTATGGGAGGTGAAATGACAAGAGTTGGAGGGGAAATGAAAAGGGGGAAAGGGGGGGGGGGGGGGAAAGCAAAGACGTGCAGCAATGCTGCATGTTTGTTTGTTTTTTTGTTTTCTTATTTTCATTTTATCTATCTATTTATCCAACTTTAACACTAACTCTTTCCCATGCAATTTATTCATTGTTTTCTTATATATATATATATATTTTTATTAACTCAACCATAACTATATATTATTATTTTTTTTCCGTATTTTACAGGAAGAATGTTACACCCCGTAAATTCAAGAGGATAAGTTAAGAGCGTACGAAATGAGAGAAGATTTAAATTTAGAAACTTAGGTTGGCAAAAGGTTGTGGGCAGACTTTCAGTCAACTTTGGAGCGGTATATCTCCTAGTTCCTTAGGAGTTTTGAGGAGTTTTAAAAGACTAGTATGAAGATTGTTGAGTCTAGTTTCCAACGCAACAAACCACTCGTCGATTGGACAGCGGGGTAGGAAGTTATGGGCGTTAGAAGTTCTGTGGGCTGACGCAGAGGACAGATTTTCCCAGCAGGCGTCGCAGCGCCGTCAGAGAGAGGAGAGGGATTTTTGACCAAGTGAGGGTCTTATTTTAGGGCCAAGTCTTCAAGACTTGGCCATTTGCAAGGGTTTCCCTAAGAAAAATCCCTCTCCTCTCTCTCAAATTGATGAACTGATGCGCGTAATATGCACACACTTTTAAACGCAAGTGCACGTTATCGTATCAAGTAGTATAATCTTAGATAAGACCGAATATCGTCATCTAGGATTAGGGTTCAAGTACCAGTTATCTATTTTCTAGTATCTATTTGGCGAATTAATATTTGATTAGTTGTTTATAACTAAGAATTATTAAAGATAAGTAAATATGAAGAATTACTTCAGATGTGATGAGAATATGGCTTCTATGTATCCTCACTATCCGCTTATGCTACTCATTAATGCATTACCTATGGTATTCTTCTTTTGGAGAAAGCAGGTTTACGAAATCGTTTTATACTCCCGTTAGGGTTATATAAACACTCAACCCCAGTATTGTTCCTTACCTAACTTTCGCTGATAAGGGTAACTCTATAGGAGGATTAAGAACAAAAACCTAGTTGACCGTCACGCACCATGCGCAAAATTAGGGTTGTTAAGCCTCTCATCAACGCTACAAATCTAATTGAGGTATTTTCATCCCCAATTCAAGACTGTCTACCCAACTTACATCATATTCACAATCCCCCCTTTTCAGAATCTGATTAGAAATCATATAGTGATAACTAGTTGTCAATTAGCTACCAAGAATTCAACTCAATTATTGGATAGATCTCTCAATAAGAACAATGACCATAAGCATGCATTAATTTATAACATAAGGTTCAAGCAATTCAACATAGAAAGCCCTATAAGAGAATTAGTTCCTAGCCATGAATATGACAAGAACTAATTCAGAGTTCATCATGCAAAAACTGAATTAAAGAAAAAGAAAAAGGAAAGAAATTACTAATGTTTAGGTCTCCAATCTCCTAGGCAAGAAAACCTTGTGTTTGGCAAGAAAGGGAACCCTTTAAAAGCGCTTAGGGTTCTCCTTTTATAGGTTTAAAACGCCTCCTTCTTTTCCTGCAGCTGGCCCAAAAATCCGTCAAAAGACCTAAAATTTCCGCGCGTCGCGCGCCTGCTGATGGCGCGCTGGAAGTTCTGAAATCCGTCGGGTGTGTTGGCGCCGCGGCCCTGATCGCTGCTGTCTGAGGGCGCCGCGGCGCTATATCTTCTGTAGCTGCTCGGATGTTTAGCGCCGCGCCGCTTCGTCTTCGAGGCGCGTGCCAGTCTTCGCTCTCGAATAATGGCGCGCGACCACGCTTTTAGGCTGCGAGGCGCGTGCTGGTCCGATTTTAGCCTCGTTCGCCACTTTCTCTGTTTCACTCGCATCTCCTCTTTTGCCCTCTTTTTTGCTCCTTTTCCGCCATTTGGCCATTTCAACCACTTTGACTCAATAGAAAGAAAAACTATCCTAATACGACACTTATATGTGCAAAATGGGACAAAAGACTAACTAAAACAGACTCAAAAGGTGTATATAAAATACACCGATCAAATACCCCCAACCTTAACCTTTGCTCGCCCTCGAGCAAAGATAGAAAGAAATACAATAAAAGACTCAAAAGAATGAAAAATAAAGGACTCCCTGTCATTAATCACTTTTGCTGCATAGATGTTAACTAGAAAAACATGAAGGTTAGCAGAATAATATGCAGGAACATATAGCATGGAATTTCAACACATTGAGCTAGATATTTCGCAAACTCATACTTATCATGCTTAAATGGAAGTTCATATACTAAATCATGCATATAAATTCAAGAATTCCTATGACATGCTTACTTGCTATTCTCCACTAATTCTGGATATGCATAAAAGAGATCTTCAGGACTTTGAGGGTTGTAATGTTGGCTTAGGTAGGGGTTGGTAAAGATAGACATTTAGGCTCATTGTTCTGTACCATAAGCTCTTTGGCTTTTCAATTTTTCCCTTTTTCTTTTGATTCTTTCCTTCACTTCAATTCTATCCTTCCCCTCTTTTGTTTTGGGAGAGTGAAGTGTATTATACTAATAGGCACCCCCAAACTTAGGCTTTTGCCTCTTTCTTATTACTTTTTTTTATTGGGGTGCAACAAACTCATTCACTCTTTTTGTCTCTTTTTTAACACAATTGATTCCACTATTTCATATTTGCACTTATGGTACAATTTGTGGGAACATAGGGTGTCAAAGAAGAAGTTTCAAATTTAGGCTCAATTGGGACTAGGGATATTTTTAAAGTACAGGATAGAAAAGAATGGTAAGAATTGGCTATCAAAGAAATGCCTGAGTCATCTCCCTAACATACATATCCTAACTATTTCGCCTCAAATAGCCAGCAATCATAACACATAAGCATTTATCATTTAGCATGCATAACTCAAGTAAGAAACTCCAAATAGACAGATTCTGTGAGTTTTTGACATATCTAACCTAAGTGTTTAGATAGTTGATTCAATTCCTTTACATTATTCCACTTTACTTCACTAGGTGTTTCTAGCAACTACAACATGTATGATCTTTGACAGGCAATTATGACTCAAAAAGAAAAATTTTGGTGACTCAAAATAAACATAAAACAAATAAAAAGACTTAAATAAAACATAACATGACACACAAATAAAACACCCCCAAACTTAAATCACACATTGTCCCCAATGTGTGCAAGACTCAAAGACAATAAAAGAAAACGACACTTACAAACTTTGGCTAAAATGGTGGTGGTGGCGGTGGATAATGCATCGACCGTTGGTTGAGCAGGAGCTCAACTCTTCATATGGCTGTGCGGTGTTGCTCTCGCCTCACTTCTTGTTGCCGCTTGTCGCAACTCGCTGTCCCCTGTCTCAACTCGGTTTGTCCTTGTAACAATGTGTCGTTGTTGCATCATCATCCTTCAGTTCTGGAGCACTTGCTCCATCATCGCACCGAGGGTTACCTTCGTGGTTGGCCGTGGCTAGGTCTCGCCTCATATTGAGCCCTATTTGTGCTCATCTTTATCCATGGTTGCCTCTGCTGCTTCTTTGCTGCTGCCTTCTTGCGGGTTGTACTCTTCGTCTGCCTTTGAGGGCTAGGGTGCGGAAAAGAGTGCACTATCCCATGGACACCGCGGTTGGTTTCTTTCATGAGTATCATGGGTAGTTGTTGATCGCACTCATGTGGCATAGGCGGTAATAAGTGAACGTGTCTCAATCCACTGTTGTCACCAACTCGCTGATTTCTTCGATGCTCGCACTATCTCTTTTCCCACATCAATTGTCGACCCTCATAATTCCATAAATCAACTTAATCACGCCTTACGCACTCGGTGAAGTCGTAGATGGAATCACGCGGCATCGACGAAATACACCAAGCCTTGCGCTTGTTGAATTGGCACCGCCGGTGCTCTAGATCCATTCCTTCCGATCTCAAAACAGCTCGCGGTAGCTCACGGTGTCTGACGGTATTCCATCGATGTGGTCAATGCTTAGACCGTGTTCTAAAGTGATTCCAATCACTTCTTTCTTCAACATCAATGCCTTCAATTGTATTTTAATATTTTTCTCGCCACAGCACATAGCTTCCCACAAAGCAACCCCTTACCACTATCTCCGGAAAGTTGGCATACAATTCTCGCACCATTGTTGTGTTTGCCGGTGTAATCTTCTCCGGGTTCACACATTTTCTCCACTCCCTTAACTTCAATCATCGCCGAATGGGCTCATAAACATCTCCTTCTCCAAATGACGCCTCTGGTAGTCCATTCCCTTCGGTATTAAAGTGCAGTATCGCTTTTTGTATCTTTGAGAGGCTTCGTAGCTTACAAACCTACTTTCGTCATATTGTGGGGTTGGGGTGGATGTGGAGCCTCTTCTTTTTCTAGTGGCCATGGTTAGAACAGTTTCTGGAGCTTTCAATTTAGTGGCACAAATGTCTCCTACACACTCAACAACTAGCAGTGACAACACCCCCAAACTTCAACAATGCCCACAACCTCCTTTTCTACTCTTTTCTCCAACTTCACAACCAACTTTTCAGTACCCAAACTACTCCAACTACAATACTCTTCCCAACTACTACCTCCTATGACTTCAGTGAAAGGATTCAAGAACAAAGATAGGGATTACCTTTTGATGAGAAGATTCAAGCTTGTTCTTGTTTCAATTGGTGGGTTGAGACTATGGAATGGAGCTTTGTTGTTTGAGATAGTTGGGGGTTTTTGGGAATTTAAGAGTTTAGGTTGTGGTTGGGTTGGCTTTGTGGAGGATTTGTGGGAAAGTTTCTAAAATTTCGTGGGTTTTTGGAGAGGGAAGGTTAGGTTTTTGCAGTTGGAATTGGGGAAAATCTGATTTTTGGGCGTTTTAAATTTCTGGATTCCCGCTTCGGAGCCGCGGCCCTGCTTTTGGCGCCGCGGCGCCCAATCATCTGCGCTCATTCGGGACTTTCTGCGCCGCGGCCCTGTTCCTTGGCACCGCGACGCTTAAACTTAGCAACTTTTCTGGAATTTTGTCGCGCGGCCTGCTCGCAGGCATGGCGCTTAACTTCAGACCTCTTGAGATATTTTAGCGCGCTGCTCACCTGAAGCGCGGCCTACGCTTTTACGAAAATCCTGGCTTTCATTTGGTTTTTCGTCCCCCGGTTTAATTTCCTGTTCCTGTCAATCACACAAACAACAAGATCCAATACCGTGAGACTGTTCTTAGACAAAATAAAATTAAACTAATGATAGAAATTAAAATAACATAATTGAAAACATTGGGTTGCCTCCCAAGTAGCGCTGTCTTTAACGTCTTTTAGCCGGACGCAAGTTCCTTAGACTTAATAGCCTTGGGGTGGATTAAGTCCCCAACCAATCCATTTCCGCCACATTTGGCGTTTCCTTTTTCTTCTTTTCTTTTTAGCATTATCAGTAGTAGGGAGTTCCGGGACATTTACCTCATTTAGTGTCATTTCAGCAAACCATGCTTGCTTTCTTGGGCTCATCACTCTTTGGTTGCACTGTAATGGCTCGCATGGGGTTTTGATGGTGCTGATTGCAAAGCACATACTCATTGGTGGTGGTTCGATGACATGTTTAAACACTTTAAACACCATTTCTTCATTCTCCACCCTTAATGTCAACTCCCCTCTTTCAACATCAATCAAAACTCTCCCTGTTGCTAGGAATGGCCTCCCTAATATGATAGGGATTTCTGCATCTTCTTCCATATCAAGAATTAGAAATCTGCAGGAAGAAAAATTTTCCTACCTTCACAATCACATCCTCAATCTTGCCTCGTGGATGAACTCATGTCGTCGGTGAGTTGCGGACTCACGGTGGTTGGTTTAGCCTCTCCCAACTCAATCTTTTGAAAACCGATAAGGCGTGATTTATACTTGCCCTAAATCGCATAAGGCTCTGTTGCAAGTTACCACACTTGTGCACGGTAGTGTGAAGCTTCCAGGATCCTTTAGCTTTGGTGGTAACTTCTTTGTAGGATAGCACTACACTCTTACGTGAGTGCTACTATCTCATATTCCGCCAGTTTCCTCTTTTTCCCCAAGATTTCTTTCATGAACTTGAAATAGGACGGCATTTGCTCCAAAGCCTCTATAAAAGGTATGTTGATATGCAGCTTCCTGAATACCTCCAAGAATCTGGAAAATTGTTTATCGACCGCCTTCCTTTGTAATCTCCGGGGGGAAAGGAATCTTTTCAGATACTCCTTCTCCGAGTTTTCTCTATCACCGGCTAGGTTCAACCACCTTCTCTTTTCTAACTCGCTTCCTTCTCAATTTGTTGGTGAGGTGGTGTTGCTCAATTGTCTTCCAACTTCTCAATGCATCGCCTTACATTGCTCCTGATTTACCTCTGTATTGCTCGGCAATGTCCCTGTGCTGATGTTTATGCCTTTGCTATTTGTCTACTGTGTTTCCAAGTTTCAACGAGGATCTAGCTGTCGTAAAGCTGCGTGCAGGCGTTGCGAGTGTTGTCATATTGCTTTAAGCTCATCGGCTTTTCTTCTTTGAACGGTGCATTGGCTGAGTGGGGCTTGAATGAAAGTCGCTGATTCGTTCTGCTGGTTCGCATCGACCACTGTCTTGGTTCTGTTGCCACGGTATTGGATTCTGCTGGTTACGATCGATTCTGCGCCACGATATTGATTTTCTTGTACGATCTCCTTTCCATGAGAAATTTGGGTGATTCCTCCACCGGATTATAAGTGTTTGAGTAGGGGTTGTTTTGTTGCCTCTGGTAGTTTCCTCTTGCTGACACTCTGCTGTTCCATTGGTATGTTGTTGGGATCCGAAGGGCATCTATCAAATGTATGTGGGCACCACATATCTCACGCCTTTAGGCATCTGTATGCGCGTTCATCGACATCAGTATGTTCTTTGCATGTTTTTGCTAGAAGGGCCACTTGGGCATTCAAGGCGTGATAAGATCTATCTCGTGGACTCCGCGTTCTTCTCCCACTTGTCCTCTCTTGATGACATGGTTGTTAGTGGCCATATCTTCTAATAACTCATGAGCATCGTGGCTTTTCCTCGTGAATGCTCCTGCTGCTGCGTATGATGGTCCTGGTTGTACTGCTCAGCCCGTTGTAGAAGATGTGGACCAAGTTCCACAACTCAATGCAGTGGTGTGGGCACTTTCTTTGTAGATCCTTGAACCTTTCCCATGCTTCATATAAAGACTCTCCATCAGCTTGGTAGAAATTGTTCAACTCCTCTCGTTTCTTTGCTTCTGGCGGGAAGAACTTGGCTAGGAATTTCGTGTCATTTCGTGCCATGTGAATATCGAATCGGTGGCGGGAATTCAACCATACTTTTGCTCTATCCCACGGTGAGAAGGAAAGAGCCTCAACCTGACGGCATCATCAGTAACGCCGTTATATCTGAACGTGGCACATAGCTCCAAGAAATTAGCTATGTGCATGTGTGGATCCTCCGATGGTAGTCCTCCGAATTGCACAGTGTGCTGTACCATGCTCAAAATTGCTGGTTTTATCTCGAAGTTGTTGGCTCTGTGCGGGAGCCTAATGCGTCATGCGTGCTCCATTCACTCTTGGCGAGACATAATCTCCCAAACTTCTTCTCGTGGATTCGGACTCTAACCTCCACATCTAGTGGCACTTGATGAGGATTTTCTGGGTTAGGGTGAATTTCACCTAACCCTGCTCTCAACCTGATATTTTTTAGATTACCGTCCATCTCTATCAACGTTGCAACCCGTTGATTCTTTCTGTTCTGTTTGCAGGTTTTCTCGATCTCTGGATTGAAGGGAACAAGAGTGTCTGCTCCTCTTCTCCTTCGCATAAACTGATTGCCTGAAATAGATCAAAAACAGAAAACAACTCACGGCAACCTGATTTTTCGAAAAATAGCGGAAAACGTAAAAATTAAAATAAAAATTAAAGACCAAATTAGAAATTAAAAATAAATAACTTGATATTGAACTATTGCCTAATCCCCGGCAACGGCGCCAAAAACTTGATGCGCGTAATATGCACACACTTTTAAACGCAAGTGCACGTTATCGTATCAAGTAGTATAATCTTAGATAAGACCGAATATCGTCCTCTAGGATTAGGGTTCAAGTACCAGTTATCTATTTTCTAGTATCTATTTGGCGAATTAATATTTGATTGGTTGTTTATAACTAAGAATTATTAAAGATAAGTAAATATGAAGAATTACTTCAGATGTGATGAGAATAGGGCTTCTATGTATCCTCACTATCCGCTTATGCTACTCATTAATGCATTACCTATGGTATTCTTCTTTTGGAGAAAGCGGGTTCTGAAATCGTTTTATACTCCGTTAGGGTTATATAAACACTCAACCCAGTATTGTTCCTTACCTAACTTTCACGATAAGGGTAACTCTATAGGAGGATTAAGAACAAAACCTAGTTGGCCGTCACGCACCATGCGCAAAATTAGGGTTGTTAAGCCTCATCAACGCTTCAAATCTAATTGAGGTATTTTCATCCCCAATTCAAGATCTGCCAACTTACATCATATTCACAATCCCTTTTCGACTGATTAGAAATCATATAGTGATAACTAGTTGTCAATTAGCTACCAAGAATTCAACTCGATTATTGGATAGATCTCTCAATAAGAACAATGACCATAAGCGTACATTAATTTATAACATAAGGTTCAAGCAATTCAACATGAAAGCCTATAAGAGAATTAGTTCCTAGCCATGAATATGACAAGAACTAATTCGAGTTCATCATGCAAAACTGAATTAAAGAAAAGAAAAAGGAAAGAAATTACTAATGTTTAGGTCTCAATCTCCTGGCAAGAAAACCTTGTGTTTGGCGAAAGAGAACCCTTTAAAAGCGCTGGGTTCTCCTTTATAGGTTTAAAACGCCTCCTTCTTTTCCCTGCAGTTCGCCCAAAAATCCGTCAAAAGACCTAAAATTTCGCGTCGGCGCCTGCCGATGGCGCGGCCGGAAGTTCAAATCCGTCGGGTGTTTTGGCGCGCGGCCCGATATCTGCTGCGAGCGCGCGCGCTATCTTCTGTAGCTCCTCGGATGTTTAGCGCCGCGGCCGCTTCGTCTCGAGGCGCGTACTGAGTCTTCGCCTCTGAATAATGGGCGCGCGCATTTTTAGGCTGCAGGAGGCGCCGCGACGCTGGTCTGGATTTTAGCCTCGTTCGCCACTTTCTCTGTTTTCAGCTATGGCATCTCCTCTTTTGCCCTCTTTTTGCTCCTTTTCCGCCATTTGGCCATTTCAACCACTTTGACTCAATAGAAAGAAAAACTATCCTAATACGACACTTATATGTGCAAAATGGGACAAAAGACTAACTAAAACAGACTCAAAAGGTGTATATAAAATACACCGATCATGAACCCCGGTAAGATTTTTGGAAAGGCTTCAAGAAGGAAAAGTGTTGGCAAGCACGTAGAGGGTTCGTGTGGGTAATTTTAAAGTGAAGAAGATTTCATAAAGAGGGCTTCTTGAGGTAAAATCTCCACCTTCTTGTGTAATTGAAGATTTCAAGTTATAGTAGTTAAGAAATGAGCCTGAGGCTGTTATGTTAAAGTTTGAAAAGATTGGGGTCATGTCGACTTGTTGAAAAACCGAAAATGGGCATGATAGCCACTCATGTTGTAATCAATTCGGTTGCTAGCTAAAAATAGTTACATGTTATAAATAGAAGGGTATATAATTGGTTATGATTTATATAACATGTTGGAATAAAGAGTTGGATTAAAAAGAAATTGATAATTATTGTGAGGCAGAATTTTACGCGTCCTGTAAAGACGTGTAATCCCCTTTTGGTTAGCTAAATTGTTGTGCCTTAAATGTGGCGTTTGGTTATTGAATTCGGACCTTGAAAAGGTGGAAAAGTGCGTAGAAACAAAGGAAGTGATGTCCAATTTTTCCCGTAGAACAAGGGACTTTTCATTAGAATATTCTACGTTGACGCTAAAAGCTAATAGACGTATTATGGTCATTATAGGTTGACATCTACGGACGACATATTGGACTTGGCAAGGGGATTAAACAGAAGAGGTATGTGGAAACTTTCTTATCTCTTGAGCATGAGTAGTTATAACTGTATGGTACGGTAGACGTACGTGATTTAAATGAAGTGAAGTCATTTGATATATTTGACTTGTTTTAAGGATGTCTAGTTGGTTGAGTTAGAGAATTAACTCACGTGTCCTTAAGGAAGAGTTAAAAGAATGGTTTATCCTAATAAGGTAGACAAGGATTTCTTGACATGAATAAGTATAAAATACTGGATTTGGGAAGTATTGATTCTCGAACTATTCCAAAGATAAGAAACCTGATTCCTAAGTTAAGAAACTTGTTTTCTAAAGTTAAGATATTTGAAGTATTTTGAAAGTAGTGTAACTTGAATTTAAGTACAAGCCTCTTGGTTATAGAGAGAACAAAGTTGTCTAAGACATAAAGAGTTATAACGGATTTATGGAAAGTTAGTTATGACGGCTTTATGAGAGGATAAGGATGTCTTAGTTTCTAATGCATAAAGTTAGTATAACGGCTTTATGGGAAGTTGGTTATAATACCTTTATGGAAGGTTAAAGGAACGGTTTTTCTCGAGTAGATAAACAAAGATAAAAGAATGGATGCTAAGAAAGGCAATTTGATTTAAAGGCATCAATTGCTTAAAGTTTAAAATGAGGGTCACTTGATTTAGAAGCCGAAACATATTTTTTCTAATAGTATAGTGACTTGTTTGAAATGTAGATAAGCCTTGATACTACGGGTGTTAGTATCTTGGGGTCTTATGTGGAAAAGGGGTCTTGGAAAGAATAGAAATACATAGTACTTTGGGTTGAAATTCCCCGGACTTGTTAAGTGATATGGAAAGTGCCTTAAGGTCATAAAATGAGATCCATTTTGTATGTTAATGAAAGTCTAAAGAAGTTATGAACTTACTTGGACGTACCGTCAGTGATGGAGGATTCCACGGGTATGCTTCCATTGCCTTATTATGAGTCTACCGGGACGTACCGACAGTGATGTGGGATTCCACGGGTATGCTTCCATGGTCTTAGTATGAGTTTACTGGGACATACCGTCAGTGATGTGGGATTCCACAGGTATGCAAATGGACATGCTCGATGAGGGATTCTGAGGCATGTAGTTTGAGGGGTAAGAGTATAAATGAGGGGTACACCCCCAAGATCGTTATATCACCTTCTTCAGGGTAAGAGTATAAATGAGGGGTAAATCCCCAAGATCGTTATACCACATTAGTGGATTTGCTACCCACGATCGAGGAATACCTCGTGAAGTCATGTACAGAGATGAGGATTCCACGGGCATGAGATATATATATATATATATATATATATATATATATATATATATATGTGTATGTATTGTGTATGTGTGCTGTAAGCGGTGAGGTAGGATGCCACGCGCGTCACGTGGTTGTATTTTCCTCTTTACCGCTTGGTGACGGGATTCCACGGCGGAGGATATAGGTATATACGTGTTGTATGTGTGTAAGCCGACAGTGAGGTAGAATGCCACGAGCGCGACACATGGTTAGATTTTACACTGGCGATCGGCGGTGATGGGAATCCCAGGCGCTTGATGTTTGAGGGTGTTCATAGCCCTGGTGTGACTATCGGCATATGTTGAAACAGGCTTTGCAAGGTAAAATTGACTTTCATTACTTCCACTTCGGTAAGGCACAGTGTACTGTTAATTGGGTTATCATATATGTCTTCAGCTGTATTTTCGACTATTATGATTAAATTACGATGCTGATTTCGCTTGCATACTTGGTACATATTTTGTCTTGACCTCGCCGAAGTGCGTTAAATCCGCAGTTGAGGTACATAACTGGCGATCCGCTCTTAGGATCACTGTTCGGTTCTTGAAAGCTCCATTTCTCGGAGGCTTTGTCTTTGGTATGGTTCCTCAAGTTGTTGACTTTTGTACATTCGTGGTATGGCGGGGACTGTCCGTCCACGATTGTTATGTAAACTCTTATAGGTATGTATTTATATCTTGTGGGTCACTTTATAAAAAAAAAAATTGAGGTAATCGCTTTTGGATTTGTTTATATCCGGGAAGGTATTATTACACCGTGTTCTGAGGCGTGTTTTAGAACGTGCGTAAGAACTCACAGTGAAGAGATTTGAGACTTGTAAAAATTTATCTAATTATGAGATTGTCGGAAAATGAACATTGTGTGAATGGGAGGCGACACGTGTCACCCTTAGAATGCCTTGGACGAAATTGAGCATGGACACAATGGTCATTTGACCATGTTAGGAAGACAAGTCTTGCTTGTAGTCAAGCTTGAGAAAGTTGACTTGGTCAAGGACCCACAAGGCTTGATATTAAATGAGACCTCATCCTAGCCACCATTTGGTTACATCTTGACCTCCATGTCCCTTTATAATACTACTAGTAGTGAGACAAGTTCCATACTTAGCCAAAATTTACACAAATTGGAAGAACAAGCATGAAGCTCTCGGGTTTGGGTCCAAGAAGAAAGAAAAATTTTGTTCCTTGTCATTCAACTCACACTTTAAACAAGGTTCTTGAGGGTAGTGTAAGCATATCTCAATAGAAAAATCCGGAAAAGAGAGTTTTTCGTATTAGTCGAAAGTGAAAACCTAGTGGCTTTCTAGGTTTTGGATTGGAAGTTTGAGGAAAGTTATTGGTAGGGTTCTAAGGGTCTCAAGTTGCGGATTGAAGTGTCTTCAAGAGTCTCAAGTTGCTAAGGAGCGACTTCGGATTTGGAATTGGATTGAGATTCGTTGAGGTATAATCTTGTTCTTTGAAAGTATTACGAGATTATTCTTTTTGTTGTTGTTAGCTTTGTATGTTGCAAGCATGAGATTGTTATATTGAAGTTATAAAGATTATGGATTGATTATAGCCTTGGAAATCCGAAATGTAATGTAAGCCGTGACTAAGTTGAATTACAATTTAATCGTTGTTAGAACCGCCGCATGTCATTGACTTAAGGATTATGGTTATTATAATCAAATGCGACTTGTTATCATGTTATGCTACAAATTTGGGTTGAAATGTAATTGTGAGCCAATTGGGGCATTTAGTTAGTCATTTGTATTCGACTACCGCTATATTGATTGTGAGCCATTGGGGTCATTTAGTTGGTCATTTGCATTGGATTATCTTCTATATTGTTGTGAGCCAATTGGGGCTGTTTGGTTATTGTATTTCGACCTTGGAAAAGGTGGCAAAGTAAGTAGAAACAAAGGAGGTCTTTGTCAGATTTTCCGTAGAATTTAGTGACTTAGCACTTAGAATATTCTACGTTTGAAGTAAGAGGTCGATGGACGTATTGTGACCATGATAGGTTGAAGTACTTAGTATAGCGTATCCTACTTGAAGAATGGAAAAGCTCGAGGTTGAAGTACTTTGGAGCATTTTGCTACTTGTCGACAATCGTCAGCGGTATGTGAACCTCTTCCTTCCTTTGGCATGATTCTATGTATGAAATATACATGTAGTAGTATTTCATGATTCCGCCTACTCTTAGAAGTTAAGAGGTAGTTATGTTGATTTACTCTATGTAAAAGCTACGTCTAAGAAATCCTAAGTCTTACAAGTCTTATGGGGATGTTGGTAAGAGTCGTTAGGAAGTATTTGGAGTCGAGTTGACTTGGCTAATTTACGCACGAATGAGAATAAGTATCGAACAAGCCATTGCGGCGTTAATAAAGGAAAATGTAATGACAATTAATTATGTTAAAACAAGTAGAATTCTCCATCCGCATAGAAGCTAAGATAAGACAAAATTGTATTACATTTTCTAGATCATGGCTACTTGAATAAGATCGTTATAAATAAGTATAACTTATTCACGTGCACCTAAGTATATGTTACTTAATTTAAAAGAGTTTACGTATGAAGTTTTAAGACTTTGAAACTTGTTTTCTTAAAAGTTAAGAGACTTGAAGTATTTTGAAAGCTATGTGATTTGATTTGAAAGTATAAGTCTCTTGGTTATAAAAAGAATGAATTAGTTTAATACATAAAGTTAGTATGACGGCTTTATGGGAAGTTTGTTATAATAACTTTATGGGAGGTTAAGAGAATGGTTTTCTTCAGTAGCATAAACAAGAAATGATTTGAAATAAAGAAAGACAAATTGTTTTAAAAGTACCAATTCTTTGAAAGTCTTTAAGAAAGAAGTCACTTGATTTAGAAGCGGTAATTGTATTTCTAAAAGGTATTGTGACTTGTCTGAAAGGTAGAGATGACTTGATACTACGGTTGTTAGTATCGGGAAGTTTTATTTGAAAAGAGTCTTTCTAAAGGAGTAGAGTGCGTATTACGTTGGGCTAAATTCGGGTAGACTATATGACATTATCGACCCGGAGAGATGGCGGGCAAGATACCTTTGCAGGCGCACTATATGACATTATCGACCCGAAGATGGTAGGCGGTATACCTGCAGGCGCACTATATGACATTATCGACCCGAGACGGGCAGGCGGTATACCTTACGCGCACTATATGACATTATCGACCCGAGAGATGGGTGGGCAAAGACACCTGCACGCGCACTATATGACATTATCGACCGAGACGGTAGGCGGTATACCTTTACGCGCACTATATGACATTATCGACCGCAGATGGCGGGAAGTATACCTTTACGCGCACTATATGACATTATCGACCCGAAGATGGGGCGGTATACGCTGCAGGCGGTATATGACATTATCGACCGAGAGATGGGCGAGATACCTTTATGGGCGAACTATGTGACTTTATCGCGTCCCGAGTTGGTAGGCGGTATAGGTGTCCTCGTAAAGGACCGCACTAGGTTGTGTAAGGTAAGTAGGTTATATGGTAGTGAACTTGATGATTTTCGAAGTAAAGCGTAAGGAAGTGACTATAACCTTTATTGAGAAATGGGAAAAGATAATAAGGTACGATTAAGTTCACGAGGGTAATGAGGTAGGCTCGGTATTTACTTCTTTTACACTTACCCCCGTCATGCTTTTATACGAATATGTTTTAATTGTTGTACCTTATTTCGCTCCATATTAAATTTTTGTTGTAATGACCCTTCGGGTGCGTTCATGCCCGCAGTTATAGGTACCAGGTTGGTGATCCTTGCTCGTAGGATCTCGGTTGATTTTGGAGAAAGCTCCATTTGCTCGAGGCTTATCTCTTGTACAGATTTTCCACGAGATTGTAGATTCACGTTTATTCGTGGTATGGCGGGGCTCTGTCACACGATTGTTATGTTAAAACTCTTGAAGTGCGTAGTCACATTTGTGGTCTGCTTTGTAAAAGAAATGAAAAGCTTGGTTATATATTTATGTCGGGAAGGTAGCCACTATCGGCTAACTTTGTTGTCTTACTTAGTTGTTTTATTATGAGTTTCATGTATTGTTCACGATCTTCTCGATGTATACGAAAGGGTGCCTGTAGTGGCACGATCGCGATCGAGGTCGGTCGTGTGATAGCCTTATCGGCTAACCTATTATTTATTTCATTGTTAAGTTTATGTATGTTCCGCTGAGTATCTCTGATGTATACATGTAAGGGTGCCCAGGTAGGGCACCAGTTGCGGGCCCGGGGTCGGGTCGTGACAATTGTGCACTGATCAAAAGTATGTGGACCACCGCAAATTTCACAACTCTCTTGCATCTGAACGACATTGGCGGACATAGTATTCTGCTGCAATTGCTTTATCAAAGAAGCAACTTGAGCAGTTAAAGCAGTAATGGCATCTAGTTCATGAACCCCGACCACTTTTCTACTGCTCGTTGATCTCTCATCAGATCATTGATGGTTGTTTGTGGTCATATCTTCTAAAAATTCATACGTCTCATTAGCACTTCTACTCATAAATGCCTCTCCAACCGCAACATCAATTATGGTACGAGTAGTACCACACAACCCATTATAGAAATTATGAACCAACATCCACTGTTCAATTCCATGGTGGGGACATTTCCTTTGCAACTCCTTAAATATCTCTCAAGCATCATACAAAGATTCCCCCTCAAGCTGAAATTATTCAGTTCCCCCCTTAGCTTAGCAACCTTTGATGGAGGAAAAAACTTGGCAAGAATTTCTGAGCCAAATCTTGCCAAGTAGTAATAGAGTTTGCCTGAAAAGAGTTCAACCAGCTTTTGGCTCGGTCCCTTAGTGAAAATGGGAATAGCCTCAATCTTATGGCATCATCAGTCACACCATTGTATTAGAATGTTGCACTTAACTCCAAGAAATTTGCCAAGTGTACCTGGGGATCATCAGAATGTAACCCCCAAACTGAATTGTGCCTTGGACCATTTGCAGGATCGACGACTTAATCTCGAAGTTGTTTGCCTCCATAACTGGTGGTCTTATACATGTCTGCACTCCTATTACAATTAGAAGTATATAATCCCATAAGCTTCTTACAGAGGGATTCTAAGCTTGTTCCTGCACCACTTCTGGCACCCCTCTATTCAACCTATCATTGTTTTGATGATTTGCCATAACCACAGTTGAACTATCAGCTCTTTTGTTTCTTCGATTATGTTTGCACGCTTTCTCAATCTCAAGATTAATAGGAACAAGATTGTCTGCTCCTCTTCTTCTTTGCATATAACAAAACTACCTGAAAATGATCAAAAGATGTACGTAAGTCAAGTTAGAAACTTGTTCTTGGAAAAACCAAATTAGAAATAAAGTTAGTTACTTTGATATTGATAATACGTCAGTCCCCGGCAACGGTGCCAAAAACATGTTGCGGTATTTCTAGATACTACGCAAGTGTACGTATCACAACTTGTAATAATTTTGAAAAGGCCGAGTACATCCACAGAGACTGATTTATCAAATATCAATTAACTAATCTTTGGTTTCTATTTGACAAACGAATATAAGTTGTGATTTCTAAACTAAAGAATTAACAAACTAAAGTTGTTGACACCCAATTTTGACCCTCTTTTCCAATCATTTACATATAAAATTAAACTAATTTTTAAACATCGCAAAATAATTTTAATAATAACAATACCACATATATAAGCATATACATACATAAATAAGCAATTTAATAATGACGTTGAATTTATATAAAGCATTAAGCAATAATTAAATATCATGTCCGCATTCATTATTTTTAATAATACTCTAAGCAATCTTATAAATTTTATTCACAATTTAAACCCCATTTTTATGTCCTAATAAACCCCTTAATTTCTACTCAACGCCAAAACTCTACAAAATGTACACAACCCAAATAAACAATCAACCCAAATTATTTCCCTCTCCCAAACCCGTCGTCCAAGGCCAAAAGCCAATGGCCTAAATCATTTTATTCCCCTTCTTCCCAAAACTTACCCCTAAAACTTAAAATTAACCAAAATCAGGAAAAAAAACCTAATCTAAACCCAAAAAAAACGTTGCCACCCTTAAAATCACCCCTCAAACTTGCCATAATCAGGCCAAATCCTCCAAAGTTATCATCCGAAAATCTTACCATACCATAATCACCAAAAATCGTAATTAAATCAGTTCAAGATCAAGACTTGCCATAAACCAAACAAATCTCACATTCATACAACTTGCCATAATCAAGAGGCAAAATCGTCTTCAAAATACACTCAAATCAGTACCAAATCGTCCTAAAATAGCCCTAAAATCGCGTCCAAAATCAGTACCAAGTATCAGCAAATCAGCACAAAAAATTGTAATAAAATGATTTCAAAATTGCCTCTAAACTTATCGAAATTAGAACCCAAAATCTCATCTATAAATACCGATTTCCACACACACAATAAGGATCCCTGGGCATCCGAAGAACAGCAGTCAGGCAATATCCAAAATTCCCAAACTTTTTCTCTGAATACCAGTTAAGAACCAGCAATAATTCTCCAAGCCAAAGTTCTGCCCTTTTCATTCACATAGCAATACAATTTGAGCGGGTCTGACGAGTAGAAACGCCGCCTCGATTCGCTACCAAAAAAGGTAAAATCATCTCCTTTTAAATTGCTACGCGATTTATACGTCGGGTTTGTACGACGATTATATATTTTGTCGAATATGTTGAATGCCGTTTAATTCGTCATTGGTGAATGATTTGAAGTGCATTTGCCTGGTTTGATATTAATTTCTATTCATATTCGCAACTGCGATCGTCGACGTGTTTAGGTTAATCTTAGCATTTGTTGTGTTTTCAGACAGAGCAGTTATTGATTGGATTCAGTTAGGATCGAGTGACGTTTAGTTGAGCATGACTTGGGTTCACGATTTAGCTGTTAACATTATGTGTATCTGGTTCCATTTATTGGGATGATATTAGCAACTTATTAAGGTTAAGCAATTTGGGCAGAAGTTGCATCTGAGCTCACTGATATTTTTAGATAAGAACTCGATATTAGCACTGATTAAATAAAAATCTTGATTAACTTAGCTTCAGAATTTGCTTCCCCTTTAGACAAGAAAACTCTTTTATTAGCATTCATATATGAAAAGTTATTTTTTATATAATTTTATTATCACTTGCAAAATTGACCTTTTACATGCTAGACCTATTTTAAACATGCATTTTTCTTTAAAATAATAATAAACCTAGGTTTGAACGGACAACAACAAGTTAGCGGGTCTTAGAGGGGCTTAATCCCTTCCCTCTGGATTAATAAAGAACTCTTACTCAGAATCTCACACAGTTTTGCAGACCATTTAAATAGAGTTAATGTTGACTTGACTTAGTTAACATTTAGTTGTCCTAATTCACCCAAAATAATTAGGCGGCGACTCCGCGAACCATTTTAGCACTTTAGCATCCTTTAGTACACTTTTAGCGCTTTTATTTTATTTCTAACAAGTAGTAGGATTCGCTGAAATAATGTCGCGGTAAAAAAAGAGCGTGACAAAAGTAATTTGCAGAAATAAAATAATAATAAAAACACACGGAGTTTAATTCAGAAATGAAGGCAATTAGGGTTTTCAATCTCATAAACTATCCACTACATCATCGTTAATGCAAGACTATCGATTCTTCTTCTTATTAAGATAGTACGTTAACTGGGATGTTCTATATTCCTGATAGGATATATAAAAACTCAACCTAAGTGAGAATTTTCTATATTTTTATGATAAATTCAATCACATAAGAGGATTAAGTTCAATAACCTAAAACGCTACGCAGGCAATCGTGATACTCTCGATTAGGATTAATCATATGTCTAATCAACTATAGCATATTCAAATTTCACTTTTCAGATTTGGATTTAAAATCATATAGGTAATGAAAACTAATGGACAATTAATTCTCATTCAATAAACACAAGTTGAATAGATCATAATAGATGAAGAAGAAAGACTAGTAATGTATTAATTCATAACAGAGTTTCAAGTGAATCGACGAAAAATCCTAATAAAAGTAATTAGCTCATAGACATGCTAAGAAAATTAATTAACTCAATATGCAACATTAACTGAATTAAATTAAAGAACTTGAACAATAGATGTCTCTAATCGCTCATTGGCCTCTTGTTTCTTCCTTCCAATGTGAGATAATCCTCCAAAATTTGCCTCCCTCAGCATATATAACGAAAACCCCAGAATGGACCTTTTTGCCCTCATTAAATTTAGTTTTTTCGCTGATTAAACATCGTCGGCACCGTGGCTCAGCTATTCGAGCACCGCGGCGCTAATTCTCTTCTTGGCTCTCTGCCAGTGGGGCACCGCGACTCTAATGTTAGGCGACGCGGCGCCTTCTACATCGTTTCAAGCGCCGCAACTGTAAATAGGTAGCGTCACGACTATAAATGATGATCAACTTTTTCCAGCCTTCTGTCACTCAGGCGCCTCGGCCCTTGCTTCCTCGGTCGTGGACTTTCAGCTTCGCAGCTCCATGTTTGTTGCACCGCGCCTCTTCATCTTTTTTCATTCGTAATTTGTTTAAACTGCTTTTCGAGCCTCTCAAGGATTCTTTGACTTATCTCTTGTGACTAGATATGTATTTTTGTCCTCAATAACCGCCTATTTCCTTTGGATTCGCCTTATTCCTTTATGAATCACTTAAAACCTGAAAACATAAAACAACATGCATAATACTGCACAAAACAACTAAAAGACAAACAAAAGACTCCCTAAAATAGTACTAAAATCAACCTAACAATAACATAACATTCTTAACCACTAAGAGTAGAATAGCTTATGGAACAACATCACAGTTATGTTTCGTTACATGGAACATGCCAAAAGAAAAAAATGAATTCGTCTTAACATACCTTTTGTCTAATCACTTGTTGACACAATGTATACGAAGTATAACACTTTTATCTTGTATGCCAAATATCTGATTGCCTATATAAATCTTTCATTCACTAGCCTATTTCTTAAATAATGTCTAAATGTTAGAAAATGTAGTTGTTGGTGAAGAAATATATAACACAAATGTTGGAAATCGAAGTGCTTCTCTTGATGATCAAACTGGTACATAAACAGTGTGTATTTATACACCTAGTTGTGTGGATTCTTATAGGTGTGATCACTTCCTACCTACGATGCAATTTCTCCAACATGTGTCCACTAATGGATCCAAGCATAATGCCACCTATTAATCACTTGCTTAGTCACTTAGATAGTGAATTTAAATACTACACATAAATACTCCCACTTACACCTATACTTAACCCACTAACTCTTGTCCCCCACTATAATTTATAACTTAGCCGATTGTTGTTGTCCATGCTATAATTTATTCATTAGCCGATCAGAATTTGTCATTAGCCGATCCTTGTGGTTGATTAGCCGACAAGTCTTAAATTAGTTTGAGACCACGTCCTTTTATATACTAAGCTCCTTATTAGCGTATATCTAGATGCCAAAGTCATCGCCCAAAAATACGGGGTGTTACGTTTATGTTGTACCTCATATCCCTATCGAGGACATAAAACCTTGCCATCGTAATAACCCTCATCGCGTCCACCGGTAGGTCTACTTACCCCTTTGTGGTTTCACTTGACATGTTGAAACCAGAAAGAGTTCTGGCAGCCAAAACAATTTTATATGTCATATTCATTTCTTCCACCACCTTCAGTCTAACTATGTTAGTTGAACCTCAATGATCAATTAGAACCCTTTTGACCTGGTAGCAATCAATAGGCATCGTTATCACCAATACATTATTATGATGGAAGATTACTCTGGCCTTACCTTCTTCAGAGAACGTGATAGTATATTCGTCAGATATCTCCTGGAACCTCTTTTCCAAGTTCACAAAGATTTTCATCTTTTTAGTCGCCGTGAATAATGTAGCGACAATCATTGATCCACTATAAATCATGTTTATAACATGAGGCGGTGCAACCGGATTAGACTTTCCTTCTACGGGTGGTCCCTGCTCGTAATTGTTCTGAGGTTTTTCACTTAGATACTCCTGGAGATGGCCCCCGCTTAACATTCTTGTCACCTCTTCTCATAGATGTCTATAATCTATTATTTATGCCCGTGAGTTCCATAAAAATCGCACTAGATGGACTGATCTCTTTTACTTGGATCAAACTGCAATGGTTTCAGAGGTCAAGACGTCGGATGCATCCTCAATACCGCCACCATCTGATCTTCATTGATGCTGAAGTTGTATTCAGATGATTTTGAATATCCAGTACCCTTATCAGAATTCCCCGATCCTTGATTGTTTTATCCTTAACCTCTTTTGTTATTCAATTTATCAAAAGAACAAAAACGTTGTCCCCCTCCTTACTTTCCAGTGGGAGGATAAGGTTGATGTCAATTCTTTGAGGAATTCCTTTTATTCGAATTTGCAAAGATATTACCGGTCTTAGCTCCAAGCATATCATCTTCAATCCTGCTCTTGGACTCATATCGATTGTGTACATCCTCCCGAGTGGTTGCCTGGAACTCCAATAGATTTTCTTTGAGCTTTTGGGAAGAATTTGAACCTACCGGATTCAACCCTTTCTAGAAAGCCTCTGCAGCCCATTCGTCCGGGACCTCTAGTAACAATATTCACTCCTTTTGGAACTGTGTAACAATGTCCCTAAGGAGTTCTGATTCTCCTTACGCAATGTGAAAGATGTTTGCCTTTGCTTTAACCTTCCGAGCCACTGCATGAGCCTTTATGAACATGTTTGCGAACTGAGCGAAATAACTAATTGAATGCTCGGAAAGTTGTTAATACCACGTCAGAGCTCTATTAGTAAGTGTCTCAACAGACTTTTTAATCAGAACCGATTCTATCTAATGTTCTCATATATCAATCCCCTTTACGGTCGTAGTATATGCCAGGATATGCTCATAGGGATTGGTAGTTCTGTCATAACTGACCACAAAAGGCATTTTGAACTTTTTGGGTATTAATTCAGGCGCAACCTTTGGATTATACACCAATTGAATATATTTCTCCGCATCTAGGCCGTCAGCTACGGGTAGCTCCCCTGGTATTTGACTAAATTGGCGCTGGAATACCTGGGCAGTTTTCTTTGCCTTCTCTGCATTGGTATCAACTTTGCTCGTCATATCCCTCGTGAATTTCAAGACCTTCCCCTGGAATGAGTTTTCAGGGACCTCGCTCTCTAAATCCCATTTGCAGATCTGCCTTGGTTATCATCGGTTCTGCGTTGATCACCACCAGTCTATCCATGTTTATTTAGTGGAGGGGTTGATTCTCCTGTCGGAGTACTACCAGCATTTATGGACATGAACTCCTTCTCAAATTACTTCATATGCTCCAACTATGCGCTTATTGCAGCATTCTGTGCCCGAAGATTCTGTCAGGCTTCCTCAGATGTTTCATCCGTGGGATCATCTCATGTTGAGTCTGACCGTCCTCGGGGGTGACACCATCTGTATGCATCGGGTCTCTAGGCGTCACGCCATTTGGCCCAAGATTGCAAGTGTTTCCCCCGATGTTACGGTTGTTGTCACCTAGTACTGCCATCCTATCTGATCTAAGCAAACAAAAAGACTTCAAGGAAAAAGTAAATTAGTAGAGGGCCACTTGTGACACCACAATTGCCCAGGCCTCACAGTGAGCATCAAACTATTTACATGTAAAACAATACAGTTGAATTTGTATACGTGGTCAAGGACACGTGGTCTCAAGTGACACGTTAAATATGAATTATACTTAAGACAAATAAAAATAAGACAAAGTAAGTAATAATTATCCTGAGCCTTGAGATAGCTTCTGAGAAAAGTAACGATAACTTACATGAAAACACATAAATCAAGAGAATATTTGTAAGTATATTGTGATACCAAGAATCTGATGGGTTACAATGGAATAATGTGTCTTATTTATATATGAGCTACACGGGTACACAACCCACGAAATATGCCCTCATAAATGCAGGAGAATGAATGTTGTAATAATTGGATAATTAATCTCTTAATAAATGCTATTAAAAGGTTGTTGGGGTCGTGTGACCGGATTTAGTAATGGTCGTCCGTTACGGTGCAAACCGACTCTTAGCATCTATGAAGCACGGACACTTCATTTAGGGTGAGGTGTCCGTGTCGGACACCTCACCGGACACGAAACGCCCCGGACACGTGTCCGGGACGTTTCAAAAAAAAAAAAAAAAAAATCGGACACAGCGAGGACACGGCGGGGACACGGCGGGGACACGCGGGGACACGGCGAGGGGACACGCGGGGACTTTTTTTTTTTTTTTTTTTAGAAAAAGTTTAGTTTTAATTTTATTTGATTTATTTTAAGTAAATTTATATTTATTTGATTTATTTTAGTCTTGGGACATACTTATGTATTAGTTTATGGACTATGGTCTTATAAATTATGTATTGAATATTTGATTGATTGTCAATTTGTTATGAATGTTTCTTTTTAATTTGGTACATATTTAATTTGGTATTTTGGTTA
The DNA here is from genome assembly GCA_029844215.1 of Przewalskia tangutica. Classification (NCBI taxonomy): domain Eukaryota; kingdom Viridiplantae; phylum Streptophyta; class Magnoliopsida; order Solanales; family Solanaceae; genus Przewalskia; species Przewalskia tangutica. The sequence continues at coordinate 20,649,158 of CM056719.1, forward strand.
TTTGGTATATAACAAATTTGAATTAAATTTATAATTTATTTATGAATGTGAAGCTTTAATAATATTAATTTTAGTATTTTATATATTATATTATATATTATATATATATATAAATATTTTTTAATTTATTTTTACAGCCGTGTCCCTGCCGTGTCGTGTCCCCTATTTTTCAAAATTGCCGTTTCCGCGTGTCCGTGTCCGTGTCCTATCGGACACCTCTCGCGTGTCCGTGCTACATAGCTTAGCATTCTATAATACATGTACCGTCTTTGCTCATGTCGCTCTTGGTACTATGCATATCAAACTGGGAGTGTTGTAAACTGACGTGGGTCTGACTCTGTATTATACTCCACATGTCTCACCATAATTCATACAACCGTCTTATACAAATTTTTCCTATACAGACAGTAAGTTAAAATAACACCTATATGATGAATTGAAGTTTGAATTTGCCTTCTCTGTAACTAAACTGATGAAATAAAATACGAAGAGTACTTACTGCAGCAGAGTAGCATTAACTGAATTGCTTCAACAAGAATTAACGAAGATTGAGTTACATTCAACATATACCTTTGACATTTTGCAATCATGAGTAGCATCGACAAGTTGAAAGATGTTACAAAATTACCCAAGACATGTCTTACTTTGTACACTTGGTGTATTGGGGAAAACAAGGCCTGGGGAGGATGATCGGGCAAGCACATGAGGGCCCGAGAGTTCTTCACAACTTGCTCCCATTTCCATCAACCCATGTCACATCTGTCAGTCTCGATCTTCGTTCCACAGTAAAGAGGTGCGTTGGTTTGTGATAAACGTCCCATCACCCATTCACCCGTACTTTAGGGTTGAAAAGTCTAGTTTTGTTTTGAATAAATATAACTTCGAGGGGAAGGAATAGGAGATCTCACCTTGTAACCCTAGCAACATTTTTCTCTCTAAGCTTGAAATATACATCTTCATTCTTGAGTTCTTATTAACATATACTCACGCCATTTTTACTAGTTTTCCATAGCATTATACTGTCTGGGTTCAACGAGAACCCCTCGTAGAGTTCGTGATCGGATACGACTCACTTATACCCTAATCTCCTAAAAAATTAATTGAGTATCCTTAATTCATTTTTAGAGGTAAACACTTATTAGTTGTGCTGTGTTATATAATACATACATATATTAACAATACTCTTCATAGTCAAGTTCTCACCACTTTTTTTAGCCAATCCAAAATGTTGGGAAGTTGTCTTCTATCCAAATTCATAACGCCCTTGACCTTATTAGAAGGGCCTGAAAGTCCATATAATTAACTTGTTGCCTGTCGACTGACTTAGAGAAGTTAGTTTGTCTGCCACTTCTGAGATTTCTACTTCAAAGTTGATTTACTTGTGTTTCTTTTTAGCAAGAATCATCACTTGTACATCTGAATGAACATTATATTTAAAGCTTTTTGGTGGTCGAAGGACTTCAAAATTTATTCTTATTTTGGATGCCTTTAATTAAAGTTATAGATGATGATGCTCTGTTTGTGTTTGCACTTTGAAGTGTGTCATTGGGTGATTAAGTTTCAAAATATAGCATGCACCTTATTGGTGTCCGATGTGCACATATAGAAATATGAGAGATTTCAGAGTTAATAAAGGAATTAACAAACTTATAAGTAACTGTATATTAGGTGATATGTTTCTGTTACACCCCAAATCCAAATCACACTACAGAAATATATCAGGTAGGAAATCAAAGGAACGTGAAGAAAGCTTTTATAACAACGTGACACACAGTTGAGAATAATATTTTCTCAGCAATTGCAAGGGTCACATGTGCAGCTTGATCCACACTTGCATCCATTTCCCCTTTCTGCTGCTGCTGATTCCTCAACCCTACCGTAGCTGCAAATTAATTACCGTTCCAATTTCTATATATGTTTAAACAAAAAAAAAGGCGAAAAAAGGAATACAAGTTAGACGTACTTGTTCATGGGTAGCTAACTTTCCATTTGACGGCAAAGAGCAATTGAACGATGGTAAAGGTAATGGACTTCTCCACGTCTGGGTACATTCCACATCTACAACATATACAATTAGTAACAAGTTAAATCTTCTTGTTTTTTACGTGGGTGGAAAAAAAAGGAGTGATGTCATTTATATACACAAAATGAAATTTATATGGCACTCGAGGGTGGAGGTTAATTGTGAAGCTAGTAACTACGATAGCTATAAGTTCATTGACAAGTTCATAACTCATAAACTTTAAATTCTGACATCGCTTCTGATCCTACTCATCCAAACCTATAAATTTAAAATCTTGATTCTCTGGTCAAGAACTCAAGAAGATTAATAATTTCACGGGATGATCAAATTAAACTTACCCTCCACAGCCGCTGCCGCACTTGCAGCCAGATCCACAGCCACAGCTTCCTCCACAGCAAGACATGATGTTTTCCTAATTTGTTGTTTGAGATAAGAGAGATTTGTTGTAATTGAAAGTTTATTCACTAATGCAAGTTGTGAAGTGTTAAAGATACAAAACAATTACAAAGAGTTACTTGTATAACTGTATTGGTTAAAATAGTCATTTGTATAAATGTATTGGGCAGATGTATAAATACCCATTGTATGTGTATGTATTGAAACAATCAAAAAGGTGGGTCATTTCATTAATGACTACAGCTGTTATCAATAACATTTTCTGAAAAGTATTCTCTCTCTTCCTTTACTTTCTCTCTATCTTTCTCTTGTTTCCAAGAAGACTGTTCATCGTCTTCATCGATCCCTTCACTATGCTTCTCGATTCTGCCTTCTATACATGCATTCCTCGAGCATATCAAAGGTTCAACATGGTATCAGAGCCACCGTGTCGGGTGGACTTCAGCGATGAACAGTACAAGTCGATCGATTTCTAACAAGCCCTGTGCAATTTCTTTCGGTTTTCTTTCCTTCTAACTGTCTTCTTCTGGGAAAATTCCTGATATTCTACTCTGATTCTCTATTTCTCTATTTTGATATATTGCATGTTTGAAATTTCGATTTCTTGGTAATAAAACATAGATCTGCTTCTTCTTCTTGGTAATAAAACATAGATCTGCTTCTTTCCTGTAAGCGGTTTTGTTTTCTGGAAAATATCTGAGATATCTTTTTTTGGCTTGATTCTCTTGAATACCAAATCTTGGTCCCTTCTGTAAAGTTGAAAACACAAAACCGGTATGGGAGATACTGCGGAAAATCAACAAGATAATACAAGAGTTTTGGACCATAATCACCCACTGTTTCTTCAGTCGTCTGATGTGAGTGGGGTGTCCTTGATCTCTTTTCAATTACTGGGAACTGAAAACTATGCCCTATGGAGTAAGTCGATGAGGATAGCTCTTCTTGGGAGGAACAAACTAGGGTTTGTGAATGGCAAATGCAAGAAAGAGCTCTATCGAGAAGATCTATGGGATCAGTGGGACAGAGTCAATGCTATAGTCCAATCTTGGCTCATGAATTCAGTGTCCAGTGGGTTGTTGAGTGGAGTCTTGTATGCTGAAACAGCATGTGAAGTCTGGGGGGATCTAAAAGAAAGGTTCGATAAAGTGGATGGTTCAAGAACCTATGACATTCATAGGGAGATTTCTACTCTTGTACAAGGAACTTCCAGTGTGTCTGAGTATTTCACGAAGTTAAAGAGTCTTTGGGTAGAGTTCCAATCCTTGGTTCCTCCACCTAGTTGTGGATGTCCTAAGTCCAAAGATTTCTTGAAATACCTTCAGAGACAACAGCTATACCAATTCTTGATGGGGCTAAATGAGAACTACATGCAAGCAAGGAGTCAAATTCTGTTGATGACCCCTCTTCCTTCTGTCAATAAGGCCTACTCCATGATAACAAGTGATGAGAGTCAAAAATCCATCACTGCAAGGTCGGCTGGGCTCTTAGGAGTGGGACCTGGGAAGTTCACTTAGGGTATTGGACATGATCCAATTGCTATGTACTCAAAAGGGAGTTATAATGCTGGTTCCAATTCCAACTCACAGTACTGTGAGGTGTGCAAAATGAAAGAGCATACAAAATAGAAGTGTTATAAGGTGGTGGGATATCCCCCAAATTTCAGGTCCAAAAGAAAGGAGTATGTTGCTCATAATGTTAGTACTGAAGATTATGATGTGACTGTTAAAAAATACAAAGGGGATATCATAAATGTTGGGTCTACTTGTGAGAATGCAAATTCAGGCAACTGGCAAGTGACTGGAGCACCTAAGTTTTCCTCCGATCAATATGATCAGATAGTGAAGCTTTTGAATCAAAGCATGACCCAGAATCAGCACACACAGAGCCAAAACAGAGATATACCATCCTCTTCTTCAAATGTTGCTGCTGCAGGTATATCTGATTCTAACTCCTTCAGTCATAAAGCTCTGCAAGTAAATACAATAGTAAAACAGTGGATAATTGACACAGGGGCAACTAACCATATGGTTTCAGATTTAAAACTCATAGATAATGTTGCCAAAATACAAGATTTTTCTGATTCAAAGAAAGTACATTTGCCTAATGGAGAAACAGTAAAGATAACACACACTGGTTCAAGTAACATTTCAGATAGGAGTACACTACATAATGTCTTCTATATACCACAGTTTAAGTTCAATTTAATGTCTGTGTCTCAGCTAACTAAACAACTTAAGTGTGCAGCAAGTTTTTATCCAGAATTCTGCATTTTTCAGGATCTTTACAATGGGAAGGTGAAGGAGATTGGTAGAGAACAGAATGGTTTATACATATTGGTGAATCAGCCTTCATCTCAACTCTTAAGTGAACCAATGAAGATAGGCTTAGGGGTAAAAGAAGATATTGAGTCTAAAGAAGTTTCTGAAGAACAATTAGGTTTGTGGCACAAAAGACTTGGACATACCTCTAGTGGGGTGTTAAGTAAGATACTTAGAGCAAGTTCTGATTACATAGCTAGAAGTATAAAAAATTGTGATATATGTCCTTGTGCAAAACAGTGTAGATTACCCTTTCAGTTGAGTAATACATATAGTAATAAAGAGTTTGATCTTGTTCACATGGATGTATGGGGTCCTTATAAAATACCAACTCATGATGAGAAGAGATATTTTCTTACAATAGTAGATGATTACTCTAGAATGACTTGGATATACCTGTTGCAACTTAAGTCAGATGTTAGTACCGTTTTAAAGTATTTTTTGGTTTTTGTCCAAACTCAGTTTAGTAAAACAGTGAAGGTGATCAGAACAGATAATGGTGCTGAATTTGTCAATGAACTGTGTGCTGATCTGTTACTTAAGTTAGGGATTATACATCAGAAATCTTGTGCATACACACCTCAGCAAAATGGGGTGGCAGAAAGGAAACATAGACATATACTTGAAATAACAAGAGCTTTGAGGTTTCAAGGACATATACCAATAAAATTTTGGGGTCTGTGTGTTCAAACAACAGTGTACATAATAAGCAGTTACCTCGCCGGTTATCGGTAAGACTCCCTATGAGAAATTGTACAATAAGAAACCTGTCATGTATCACTTAAGAGTGTTAGGGTGTCTGTGTTTTGCTAAAGATACTTCTGTTACTGATAAGATGCAGTCTAGAACCAGGAAATGTGTATTTATGGGATACTCTGAAACTAAGAAAGGATATGTCTTATATGACATAGAAAAGGAAATATTTTTTGTCAATAGAGATGTAGTGTTCAGGGAAACTAAATTTCCTTTCAAAACTGAGGCATCAGAGAAGACAGTATTTAGGGACAACTCTAATTCATATACTGTACCTGATGTATACACACCAGTAACTAGTATACACCAGAATCACAACAATACTAATAATACCTCTAACAACAGGTTAAATGTCAACAACTCTAATTCTACAACTACACAAGAGAATCTTATCAATACTAATATTGATAGTATCAGAATGCAAGATATACATCAAAATACAACACAAACTCCAGAAATAACACAAACTCCAGAAATAATTCAGGTTGATAAAGCTGCAAGAAAATCTACAAGAACAAAACAGCCTCCTATTTGGCTTAAAGACTTTGTTACCAAAAATAAGACACCATATCCTATAGCTAACTATATTTCCTACAACAACATCAGTTCAGCCTATAAAGCTTTTATAACAGTTAGCTCAGAGATAACTGAACCAAAAACTTACAAGGAGGCTTCACAAGATCCTAGGTGGGTAGAGGCTATGAAGTCATAAATTCAAGCTTTACAAGATAATCAAACATGGAACATTGTAACTTTACCAGAAAATAAGGTTCCTATAGGGTGTAAATGGGTGTATAAAATAAAGTATAAAGCTACAGGTGAGATTGAAAGGCTGAAAGCTAGGCTAGTAGCAAAAGGATATAGTCAAAAGGAAGGAATAGATTATAATGAAACCTTCTCTCCAGTTGTTAAAATGGTAACTGTTAGAACTATTATATCTATAGCAGCATCCAAAAAGTGGCACATACACCAAATGGATGTATATAATGCTTTTCTTCAAGGAGATCTACATGATGAAATCTATATGGAGTTACCACAAGGATTCACCAACCGGGGAGAGCAGTATGTAGGTTGGTCAAATCCTTGTATGGACTAAAACAAGCACCTAGACAATGGAATTTCAAATTAACAGAGGCTCTAATACATATGCAGTTTAGACAATCTCAATATGATCATTCACTTTTTATAAAACAGTCTGAACAAGGACTGGTTGTGGTATTAGTATATGTAGATGACATGCTTATTACAGGAGATAATCTGAAGTTAATAGAAGAAACAAAACAATCTTTACAAAAGGTATTCAAGATGAAGGATCTAGGAGAACTAAGGTATTTTTTAGGAATAGAGTTTGCAAGATCAAAAAAGGGGATTCTAATGCACCAAAGAAAATACACTCTAGAACTCATTTCTGAATTAGGACTAGGAGCAGCTAAACCCATTAATACACCTATGGATTGCAACATAAAATTAACAACAAGAGAATATGATGAACATATTCAAAGTCAACAGGAAGCAGGAAAGAATAAATACACATATGAAGATGATCTAATAGAAGATGTAAATGCATACCAAAGGCTAATAGGAAAACTACTGTACCTAACAATAACTAGACCTGATATTTCCTATAGTGTTCAAACACTTAGTCAATTTTTACAACAACCAAAATTATCACATCTTAATGCAGCACTAAGAATTGTAAGATATGTAAAGAATCAACCTGGACAGGGTATTCTTATGTCCAGCAATAGACAGGAAGCAGTAACAGCTTACTGTGATGCAGATTGGGCTGCTTGCCCACACACTAGAAAATCAATTACAGGCTATATAATAAAATTTGGGGATTCTCTTATATCATGGAAGTCGAAAAAACAAAGCACAATCTCTAGAAGTTCAGCAGAATCCGAATACAGGAGCCTAGCAGGTACAGTGGCTGAATTGACATGGATACTTGGTCTATTGAAAGACATTGGAACTAACTTTGAAAAACCAGTAACAATATTTTCAGACAGCAAATCAGCAATGCAAATTGCAGCAAATCATGTATTCCATGAGAGGACCAAACATATATAGATTGATTTACACTTTGTAAGAGAAAAAATTCAAGAAGGGATGGTGAGAACAGAATATATACCCACAGTGAATCAACTGGCAGATCTGCTCACAAAAGGATTGAACAAAATCCAACATCAGCATCTATGCTCCAAGCTTGGGCTACTGAACATATTTTCAGCCTCTTCCAGCAGCCAGCTTGAGGGGGAGTGTTAAAGATACAAAACAATTACAAAGAGTTACTTGTATAACTGTATTGGTTAAAATAGTCATTTGTATAAATGTATTGGGCAGATGTATAAATACCTATTGTATGTGTATGTATTGAAACAATCAAAAAGGTGGGTCATTTCATTAATGACTACAGCTGTTATCAATAACATTTTCTGAAAAGTATTCTCTCTCTTCCTTTACTTTCTCTCTATCTTTCTCCTGTTTCCAAGAAGACTGTTCATCGTCTTCATCGATCCCTTCACTATGCTTCTCGATTCTGCCTTCCATACATGCATTCCTCGAGCATATCAAAGGTTCAACATGAAGCATAGAGTGGACTTTTTATAGGAGAAATGAGGATAAAATTGGTGATTGAGTGTGTGACACGTTGACAATTAAATGGGAATTTGTATACTAGTGTTTAATAATTTATGTCAGAAATATATTTTTAGAGAAGAATAGGCATGAAGCTTGCTGCCATAGAGAGTTTCATTTATTTAATTTTCTTCGTCTAACGAAAATAGAATTGTTCAGCCGACAATGTTTGACATTCGTGTGGTGGGTCCTTGAGATTAAATTATGTGAAAGGAAAAGTACGTTATTGGCCCTAAAATGTTCGCTGCATAACTATTTAGGAGAAAAAATGACTTTGAACTTCTTAAACATTTTCCTCTCTATTTTATATTGATGTATGTGATATCCGTCCAAAACGAATGTTAAATATGATGATAATTTAACTTTAAATTTATATTTTTTTTAATAATTTTTTTATAATCATATAAATGTTATAACCACAAAACTTTATAATACGGACAATTTCAAAAAAATAATTTATCTTTCTTAAATTTCATGGCGAATCAAAGCACCTAACAAAAATTGAAGGAAAGGACGTAGTAATTTTAGCACTTTATTTAAGTATCGTTAAATGTTGTTGTTGAATAACCTCATACCTTCAACATTTGTCCATGCATGGCAGATTTGAAGCTTATCGATACAACCGGTGGAGAAAGGGGAAGATGCAGAAAAAGAGAAATAACATGCAGAGACTGCAGAGATGAAGTAATCAGATGAAGAATATGAATAGTGGTAAGTTGTATTATTATTGTGTTGTTGATTAGTACATTAGGTATTGTATTTATAGATACAAGATATGAGATTGTAGAGTTAAAGTTAGTTAATTAGTTGTATAACTTCTATAACAACTTCTAGTATAAACTAACTTCTTCTAACTACTTCTTGTATTCTCTACAGTCCCCCTCAAGTTGAATGCTGAGAAAATGTTCAGTAATCCTAGCTTGGAGCATAGTTATTGATGTTGAACTAGATTCAAGCCTTTGGTAAAAAAGTCGGCTGGTTGCTGTGCAGTATTAATGTACTCTGTCTTGATTATTCCTTTTTTGAATTTTTTCTCTTATGAAGTGTAGATCTATTTCTATGTGTTTTGTCCTTTCGTGAATTATTGGGTTGACTGCAATTTGCATGGCTGATTTGTTGTCTGTATAGACAGTAACTGGTAGATTGAGTCGAACCCCAATTTCTTCTAGTATTCCCAGAATCCATGTTAACTCTGCTGCAGTTCCTGCTAAGGTTCTATATTCAGCTTCAGTAGAGCTTCTAGAAAGGGTAGGTTGCTTCTTTGATTTCCACGAAATAAGTGATTCTCCAAACTTGATCATGTATCCAGTTACTGACTTTCTTGTGTGAGGCCATGCAGCCCAATCTGCATCACAATAAGCAGTTATTAATTCTTGAGAATAGCTAGACAGTAATATACCTTGTCCTGGTTGATTCTTTATGTACTTGACTATTACGATGCCGCGTCTAGATCGACTTCTTGGGTTCTTTGCGAGAACCGACTTAGTGTTTGTAGACTATATGCAATATCGTGTCTTATGTGATTAGATTGAGTAAGTTTCATATCAATATTTGATAAGTACTGATATCTTGTATTACTTCATCTTACGGTCTTGTTTCTTCCTTATGCGTGTGTTTTGTGGTAGTGTACTCATCATATTCTCTTGTGGTTAATTTGATTTGCGATCGAGAGGAGTGTTTAGAGTCTTAGTTGCGAGATAGGCGAGTTACGAGATTAGTTCTAATGCATATTTCTTTCGATGCATTAGAATTCCCTTCTCGGCTCCGCGGCGATTTCTGATTCGTTTCATTTTTTACACATTTCTTCCTTTCATTTACCAACGTGAAATAATTTGTCATTTGATCAATAACCGTCTATTTTCTATGTCTCAAACAATTCGTATACGTACCAATATCTCTTCCATTTAAGGAAATTTACAATCCTTGACACTTTATGTGCACGTGTGTGGAAACCATATTTCCGACATGCGGGGCCCCAATTGTTCGAGTCATAATTAATAGGATTAATTTTATTTCATGTTTAGTAAATTTTCAACAATATCCTTTTGGAAGAGATTTTGGCGCACGCACATGGTGCCTTTTGAGCAATCACTCGGCGGATCGATGTTGTATCTGGAGAGGTAGCCGTAGCTTTGAACCTTCCATATTAGAATACCATCGGACATATTTACTATGCGGTGAATGTGATGTCTTGAACCGTCAGTTTTTAGTATATGCCAAGACAATGATACCAACACAACATCTTTTCTACTCAATCTTTCTAATGTTTTTGTCCGTAGTGGGCCGTGGACACCCTTGGATTCTGAAGTGCGTTCATTTGGCGCGGCTGTCCTCGCACTTAAATAGGTGATCTCTGAGGTTCCTGCAATACCCAGCTACACAAGCGTTAGGAACCGTTAAAAGTTTGCCCAACCTAACCTCAACTATTGAGGATCATTAAAGGTTTGGAAACTTATCCTTCACCCCTCTTACAGGTAGCACTTTTTGTCTATCACGGGAACAACCTTGGATTATGTTTCTTAAGAAGAAATCATTATCCGAAGTGCTCTTGCTTCCACCGACGCTCAATGAAACTTTACGATTTAGTTTTCCCGTTGAACCTTATTCCAGGATCTCGATGCAGCAGGTTGGGTGTCACTATATTGGTTCTTATTGTTTGAGTTTTAAGCCTATTCTCCCAGGCAGGCGGGACATCTAATCTCTGGGTATTCCGCCGTCGAGGATCTGCTATATTTTCCTTAGATTTTATGTAATCGATGGAAATAACACGGTGATCGGTGCTATGATTGATGTCTCCATCGAATATGGCGAGACTTCTTGTTGTATATAGAACTTAGTGCCGCCCTTCAGCCGATCGACTATCGCAGTGGATCATTATAGAAGACAGGTTTATCGATATGGGACATCCTCAGAAAACCATGAAGCCACTCAGCTTCTTCTCCCGCTTTGTCTAAAGCGATAAATTCCGACTTCATCGTGGATCGGGCAATAAGTGTTTGCCTAGAGGATTTCCAAGACACAACTCCACCACCGATAGTAAATATATATCCGCTGGTGGTCTTGATGTCGTCGCTATCAGATATCCAGTTTGCATCATTATACCCCGCCAAATGCGGATGGATATCTCGAATAATGTAACTCGCGTTTTAGCGTGAACTTGAGAACCGTAGTACCACATTCAATGCTTTCCAATGATCCTCACTGATTACGGGTGAACCTAGCCAATTTATTATCGCGTAGGCGATATCGAGGTCGGTGCAGTTTGTGATATATGTCAGACTACCAATCACCTGCGCATACCGCTCCTGGCGTACGGGCACACCAAGATGTTTGTCAATCTTTTGACTTATATCCAATGGTGTCGTTACCGGTGAACTGTCGAATATCTCAAATTTCTTCAGTACATCCTCGATGTAGTGAGATTGAGACAAGACCAGTCCATTAGATGTCTTTGAGATCTTGATCCCTAAGATGACATCTGCAATACCCATATCTTTCATGTCAAAACATTGTTTTAACATGTTCTTAGTCTCTAGGATTAATCCAGGACTGCTTCCAGTGATCAACAAGTCGTCTACATAGAGGCATATAATGACGAAAGAATCGACATTTCCTTTCACGTAGATACATTTGTCACATCTATTAATGGCGAACCCTTTTGATAGTAGGATACTATCAAATTTATCGTGCCATTGTTTAGGGGTCTGTTTTAGCATGTACAACAATTTGACAAGCCGACACACTTTTGTCTTTTGTCCTGGAATAACATACCCCTCGGGTTGGTCCATATATATTTCTTCTTCCAAATCACCATTTAGGAAGGTTGTCTTAACGTCCATTTGATGTATTTCAAAATTCCGTAAGGCGGCGATAGCTATGAACATACGTATGGATGTCATTATAGACACCGAAGCGTAGGTGTCAAAATAATCAAGGCCCTCTTTTTGGTGATAGCCATTGACTACCAACCTAGCCTTGTACTTATCGATAAATCCATCTGCCTTTAACTTCCATTTAAGGATCCACTTACAACCCAAAGGTTTGTGTCCCGAGGAAAGTTCAGCCAACTCCCAGGTGTGGTTATGCAGGATGGATTTTATCTCACTTTCTAAAGCTTCCTTCCGGGCGGTCTTACGGAGTCGACAATGCTTGGCGATTATGCGTGGTTCATCTTGAACCAAATAGGCTTAATGCGGGTGAAGGACTTGTCCTTCGAGCCATACGCTTCTCGCGGTTCCATTTCTGAATCTTCCAAGTCCTGAGAATCTGGAATACTGTATCCCGGATAATCAACTACTTCAGAATTCACTAGATCTGAACTATTCGGATCTAGGTAATCATCGACTCCTTGATCCTCAATTGTTTGATCATAATTTCGTTTACGAGAGGTTATGTTGTTTTCCTTATATAGAAGCGTGTCTTCAAAGAACCATGCATTCCTTGATTCCATGATCGTACCTTCATAAATGTCCAGTACATCTGACTTATGTACTATGTGTCGCGTCCGTTTTTGACCTCGGGATCTGAACGGTATCCGCAACGTTGCTCTTTGGTGTGGTTCTCTGGATGAAGCGATAATGCTGATTTTGAGGAGTCGCCACCTAATTAATTAAGTGAATTAGGACACTGGATTTATTGCAATAAAAATACTGCAATTAATCTCCATTTTAATGTTCTGCGAAATTAATGAGATTCTGGATCAGGGTTCTTTATTATCCTAAAGGGAAGGGGTTAGGCATCCTTTAAGATCCGCTAACTTGCGGTTATCCGTTCAAACCTAGGTTAATTATGTATTTGGCTTTTATTCTACCCATTCTAAGCATTTTTACATAATTTACAATTAAAATAAAATGCAATACAAAATAATAAAAGTAAAATTAAATGCGACATAAGGTAAAACTCCGGAATATCTTTTAGCCCTTTTTAGGTCTTCTGCACAAGATGATCTTCGGGTACATGCATAAACACTTAGTAAAAGTGTTAGTAATAGAATAAACAATTTTAAAAGCAATAACAAGAATTAATAAGTAAAGCCAAAAATAAATCCGTCTTTGTACAGGGAAACAGTACAATATTGCTAGAAACAAAAATAAATCCTTCATCGGCCAATATTGCTAGAAACAATAAAATAAATAAAACTTTCGGATCCGCGCCAAAACAGTAATAGTTTTAAACACAGAGGGCTCAGATATATAAAAATAAAGTGGGACAGCCTAAACAAGTGCGGCTGCGAGAATTCTCCCTGCCAGCGCATGTTGGTTATCCGGTGTAAGTGGAAGAAATCATCATTGTCCAGAAAGCTTCATTTATTTTTATTTTCCGTCTTTGCAACTGTGGAGGCCTCAAAAATCGACGGATAACTTTTTCATTGGCCAAACAAGTGTAGTATCTTGTTCAAAATCAGTGAATACCATAGTGTAGCATCTGTTCAAAACTTCAAATCAACCCAATATTTCAAATGTAGCAATTTGTCCAACCAATTTAAATAAATAAAATAAAGGACGTAAACTGTCAAAACCAGTCCCCAACAATGTGACATAGTAAAAAAAACAATCAGCAACATAGCCGAAAAGAACAACAAATATCGAAAAATAAAGTAAGAACATGGTCGCTGAAGCCCCTTTTTAAAAAAAACTCAGGCCAGATTCAAAAAAATCGTGAAACCCAGTTCCAGTAGCCAAAACATGCAACATATACCAAGAAATAGAACCGAACCAAGGTCGTCAGAGTTCTTAAACTCCGACAAGGTTCAATAATCACAAAAATCAGTCCAAACAATGAATACGCGATGGGTCCAGCATACCAAGGTCGCCGGAAATAACCAACAAAGTAAAACGAAAACAACAGTTCGTGTCGTCACCGGAGTTCAACTCTGGCCAGATCCGACAACAACAAAACAAAAGGGAAATATAAGGGCGGCGGCGTCACTTCCACGGTGAGATCTGGCGAGCGACGCCATGGGGGTGGTATCGGTGGGGTTTCACGTCGGTGGTGGTGTGGGTTGGTCGGCGATGATGGCAGTGCAGGTCCAAAATAAAACAGAAATGTGGGTGTAGAAAATGAGAGGGGTTTATGCGGCGCTGAAGTCTTAAAGACAAAGAGATGTTGCGGCTGGTGAGAGAATGAGGGGTAGGCGGTGGCTGGGGGTCCGGCGACGGGTAAACAGGAGGAGTTATAGGGAGAGGGAAATGGAAAACAAAAATGAGAAATGGGATCATGGGCGGCTGATGGTAGATGTTTAGGGGGGGCTGTTGAGGGTTGTTGGCTGAAGGTTGATGATAGGGGCGGCTGAGGTAAAAATAACAATGAGGTGTGTTGCGGCTGGTGATGATGATAGGGGCGGCTGGGGGGATTTTAGGGGTAGGGGTAGAGGGCTGTGTTAGATAAAGATAGAGAGGGGGTAGACGGCTGGGGGCTGATTTTTTTTTTTAATTGGGGGGGGGGGGGGTAAGGTTTTTATTTATAGGGGTATTTAGGTTTAGAGTTTAGGGTTTTGGGTTTTGGGTATTGGGTATTGGAGGAAAAAGATGAAAGGTGTATTGGACCTCAGTTTGGGCTTCGGTTTTTTGCGGATTGGATTGGTCAGTTGTGCCTTGGGTGGGTGATTTGACAAAAAATGCAAAACGGATTAATTATTTTAAAAGAAAAATTGTTTAAAGGTACAAAATTATCAAAATAAAAATGCCGACGCTATAATAATAAAAATGCAATATTTAAGAAATGTTTAATGCCTAATTAAAAGAAAAAATACAGTGCCAATTAATTATTTAAAGAGATGTAAAATTAGTAAAATAAAATGATCGCGCAACAATAATAACATAATATTTGAAAATGTTTAATACCTAATTAAAGTAAAAACATGATGTCAATTTACAAAAAATAAAACAACATAGAATGTTAGGTAAAAAATATACAAAAATGCCAAAAAATGGTGATTAAAATGTTGTTCCTAAAATGCTTAAAATTACAAGAAATGACTAAAAGATGAGTCAAAATTGGGTGTCAACAGTTGTCCCTCTTTGACCGAAGACGATGAAAGAGTTTTCGGACAAAGACGTTGACTTGTAGCCAATTTTGTTCCTATCGTTAGAATTAAACAAAGATCAAGAAAAAGAATGGACAAAAGCTGATGCAAATTCAAAATTTTGTCCCAGTGTCGAATTATAATGACCTTTGGGTTCTTTGCGATGCTAGAAAATTAAAGCGGTGCACGAATTCAAAATTGTCGATGTCGAATCATGATGACACTAGGTCTGTGATGCTAGAAAATTAAAACAGTGACGGAATTCAAAATTGTCGATGTCGAATCATGATGACCTTTGAAACTGTGATCTTTGCAAAATTAAAGACAATGTCGACACAAATTCAAAATTTGTCCCAGTGTCGAAGTATGATTGACACTGGGTTGCAGGTGATGTGGTGTTGGAAAAGACATGGTGTTTGCAGATATAATGAAGTGATGTGATGATACGCCGTCTTGTATAGGCGAGATGCAGATGACGCCTTGTGTGGGCGTTGTCGTCTTGTATGGATGAAATGCAAATGACGCCTTGTGTGGGCGTTGTCGTCTTGTATGGACGAAATGCAAATGACGCCTTGTGTGGGCGTTGTCGTCTTGTGTGGATGAAGTGCAAATGACGCCTTGTGTGGGTGTTGTCGTCTTGTATGGACGAAGTGCAAATTACGCCTTGTATGGGTGTTGTCGTCTTGTGTGGACGAAGTGCAAATGACGCCTTATATGGGCGTTATCGTCTTGTATGAACGAAATGCAAATGACGCCTTGTGTGGGCGTTGTTGTCTTGTATGGACGAAACATGGATGAAGCCGTTGCATAGACTTACATGAAATAGCGTTGCATGGACGTGATGCAGATGTTCGTCGTTGCATAGACGAAACATAGATGAAGCCGTTGCATATGCTTGCAATGAAATAGTGTCATTTTATGGACGTACCTGCTTTGTGACTCGCCCGGGTTGAGATAACGTTATTGCATAGACGTTGTGCGTTTGTAATCCGCATGAGCTTATTGTTGTCCTCCCGCCTTTGCTGATATGGAGATCCTGTGAATGCTACGAGTGCTGATGCATTCTCTGTGAGGACTTGCTGGATGTTGTTGATGCTGATGTAGTCTCTGCACTGAGTTGCCGGATGTTGCGAATGTTTGCTGAATGATGTTGATGCTGATGTAGTCTCTGCACGAACTTACCGGATGCTCAAGTGTTTGCTTAGTATGAAAGATCTTAAAGTGTGTGAAGATTGCTAGAGAGGAAGAAAGTATTCAGAAAATCTATTTCAATGTGTTTTGCAATTATGCCAAATTCATCAATTTATAGGTAGATGATTATGTCTTCTCAATTAACTAAATGAATGGCCATCAATGCTATGTAATGACCATTGATATTGAGATTAATACAACCTAGTAATGGTTGAAATCAATACCCAAATAATGGATCAGCCCAAGAATCATCTTTAATTCGCCTCGGCAGTGCAATGCATCGAGCGCGCGACTTCGGGAGGGAACCGCGACGCCTTAATTCCAGTAAGTCACTGGAACCTAAATGCCATTTAGGGTCGCGGTCCTTCGGGAAGGCACCGTGGTGCTTCAATTCCAGTAGCTTACTAGAATTGAGACGACATTTAGAGCCGGGGTTCTAGGAGGAGGCACTGCGGTGCTCCAAGCACCGCGACCCTAACTTTGTCGCACCTTCTTACCGACTCATGGCGATTTACATTTCGTTTCATCTTTTACACATTTCTTCCTTTCATTTACCAACGTGAAACCATTTGTCATTTGACCAATAACCATATATTCTCTTATGTCTCAAACAATTCGTATACGTACCAATATCTCTTCCATTTAAGAAAATTTACGATCCTTGGCACTTTATGTGCACGTGTGTGGAAACCATGTTTCCGACGTGCGGGGCCCCAATTGTTCGAGTCATAATTAATAGAATTAATTTTGTTTCACGTTTAGTAAATTTCAACAAACAAATGGTTAGCCACAAGGAATTTAGCGATAGATTAGCGATGAATCCGTAGCTAATATATATCTATATTTTTGTTTTTTATATTGTCAGATGTGTTTGATAGAGATATTGTTAACATTCAATGAATATCTGCAATCTTCAATAATGGTCTTAAGAGAATCATTGATGTTGTATGTCCTCATTCTATTAGTTTGTTTCCGCCTATAAAATGAGCATGAATACTCGTACTACTAAAGAATGTGATGGAATAGTAAAAATAAATCGTCCTTAACGAGATATTTCAAGTTCGATAAAAAAATTAAGTCCTCTTTAATAAAGAGTGTTAAAACCTTCGTATTGAATTTTCCATTGTGCGAAATTAGACAAGTCAAGCTAGTGAGTTTCAGATAATAAGAAACTAGGAAATGCTCATAGAAAGTCCTTTTCATACTTGTATTTTCAACCGTCCAAGATGGTGTTTCATTGATGACCAATCCCCTTTTGCTTTTGGAGAATAGATATATACCATATATCTAAAGATTCATTATTATCGTCTTCATTGTAAATAAAATTGCATCTCATCACAATTTCGATTTGTGGTTGATTGTGCTGTTGTAAGTGCTCCATATATCTAAAGATTCATTATCATCGTCTTCATTGAATCCTGCAGATGTAGACACAGAAGCAGAACTAGAAGGAAGATTAGTAGCAGAGTTGTTGTTATCAAATAATGTAGCATAATATTCATATAATTTAATTAAATTACTATCAAGTTTACTTATGCAATCAATTGAAGATGGAGTTTCTATAACACCAACTTCCATATAATTATATAAACTAAATATTAAATTATGACAATCTACTTTTTTTAATAGAAGGATTTAAGACTGCACCAATACAATAAATATCAGGAATAGGAAAACATACTCGGTATAAATTCTCAATGTCTGAAGTAAAACTAACTAGGCATGAAAGGTTAGCGAACAAATGTTGCAAATAAATAACATACTCAGTATAAATTCTAAAAATACCGGCTCTACAAGTAGTACGAGGAACACCTTTAAATAAAGGATCATATACTCTATGAATATATGTAATTAAATATGAAGGAGAAGAAAAAGAAAAAGGTAAACAACCCCCGACAACCATTTTTGCTAATTCAATGCGATCCTTCTTTGGATCGTAGTTAACAAGCCCCCCGTTAATGGATTAAGTTGTTGTTGATAGAGTTCTGAATCGGGGACAGAACCCCACTGAAGGAGAATGGCGATTCCATGCATAATATCATAGTTCCATTCGAATAGGCAAGAAGTAAGGTTTGAAACTGAATCTCGGCGAATGCGAGCGAGGGCTTTAAAGAAGGAGAAGAGCTAAAAGTCACTCGACTGTAAGGAGAGGAGCGTGAACGCAATGAGACTAGAAACTCGAATTCCAGTTTGAACTATAATGAGCGAAGCCACTTTCTTGACCCGCTTACAGACGGATGATCTTTCGTTAAATACCTACCTATAGTGCCCGTCCCCTCGTCACCACCCCCTTTCTTATGTTTATAAGTTTTCCCACAAATATTACATCTAATTCTATCAGTGTCCCCAATTCTATCATAAAAGTTCCACACTTTACTCATTTTTCTCCTAATCGTTACTTATGGTAAATGAGGTCTACTACTAGTAGTACTAACATTGACAGAAGACACACTAGTAGGTGTAGGAGTTTCAGTTTCAACAATATTATCTATATGAACATTATCATATTCATTATCTTCTATTCCAAAATCTTCTTGCATTTGATCATAATCTATATTTTGATTAGATGATGAAGAACCTTTAGATTTTTTACCCCTTGAAATAGATTTACCTTTACCCATTGATCTCTTCATCATATCCATTATAAAAAAATTAATTTAAATAATCAACAAATAAATATGACAATTTAATAAAATAATTAGAGAATGAAACGAGTGTACCAAACTTTGGGATTCAGAATTCAATTGAAAGTCGAAGCTCGAAGTCTTGCGTCTTGCTACTTTGAAAACTAATAATAATAATAACTTGAGAATTGAAAATAGAGAGAATTAATAGGCGTGTTTTGACTATTATAGTTGACACTCTACGCGCGACATATCCGACTTGGCAAGTGGATTTAGCCGAGGAGGTATGTGATTCTTCCTATCCCTTTGAGCATGATATTTGTAAAATATATATATATAGTACGGTGAGCGTCGCGTGTTAAACTAAAATTGGTTTCACTTTGATGTCCTTGGACTTGAGTTCTAAATAATAAGAATCTTGAATATTTCAAAAAGAGTCGTGAATCATTTTTGGAAGAAAAGTAATACTTGGTTTTAAAAAGCTTAAGTGTTATACTAGCTTTATGGGAAGTTAGCTATAACGACTTAAGGGAGATCAAGAGAACGGTTTTACTTATTTGTTTATAAAAGCCTTGTAGTGATTTCTGAAAGTGTGGTAAGTTGGTTTGATAAGTAAATATGGTATGATGCTACGTGTGTTAGTATCTTATGAGTCACAGAATTGGAAGCCCAAAAAACAAGGTAAGAAAGGTGGGGAACAACGGCCTCACACAAAAAGATTTGTCTGACGTTTGTGTAAGGGGGTTATTCTTGTTGTGCTTATGTTGTTTAACGATAAGCGGTTATCGGTATTATATCACATACCCACGACTTGTTATGTTGCGCGGGCTAGCACCGATCGTCGAGGAATACCTCATGCGGGTCCGTATGACCTATCGCGAGTGCGGGAGTTCGGGATGATCACTCGGGTGTGTTCTGGCCGTCACGAGGAATACCTCACGCGGTCCATGGCGTACGGACTTGGGGTCGGGGCGATCTGCCGGGTTAGCTACCCCGTCGAGAATACCTCATGCGGGCCTAGGTGGCTATGCGGTGCGGGAGTTCGAGATTAGGCTCGCATAATGATACTATGGGCGAATGGCCTTGCTCGATCATTAGCGGCGTAGAAAAGACCGATTCGTTATATCTATTTTGCTCTTGGTTATCTTTGTGCACTATGCGGTTAAATTGGTTGTTTAAATGCGTATTTGTGAATTGGTGTTAAAATGTTATGATTTCATTTTGATACTTTCTGATTTCACATACTTGGTACTGTTATCGACCTCTTTCGGGTGCGTTATCATGCGGTAGAGGTACTCACGTTGTTGATCCCCGCTCCAGGATCACCGTTTACCTTTTAGGGAAAGCCCCGTTTCTCCGGAGGCTTATCTTTTGGGTATGATCTCCCTGTCATTGTAGCTTTATGTACATTCAGGGTATGGCGGAGCCCTGTTCCGCCATAGTTGTTTACTTTCTTAGAGGTCTGTAGTCCTATTGTAAATTTTAGGATGTAACTGTCAGACTTGGTATATATATACATGTCGAAAGACAACTTTTTCTTGGATAGACTGTTTCTTATTTTACTCTTTATCTCATGTCTTTGTTTTTATATTCCGCTGGTTACTCTGATGTATATCTACTTGGGTGCCCGGGTAAGGCACCAGTCACGGGCCCGGGATCGGGTCGTGACAAAAGTGGTATCAAAGCAGTTAATCCTCGGAAAGTGTCTACAGACCGTATCTAGTAGAGTCTTGATTATCGGCGTGTTGTGCACCACCCCAATAATCAGGAGGCTACAAGATATTTAGGATTGATTTCCATTCTTCTCACTCTGAGATCGTGCCTTAGCGCTGTGTATTAAGTTGGACTTCCTCTGACGTATTTCTTTTTGTACCAGTTATGCCTCCACGCAAGGCAACCCAGGCCCAGAAGGGCAAAGCGGTAGGAGGCGCTAGTAGGACACGAGAGGTCACGAGGCACGAGCCCGATCTTTACGAGGTGATACCTCGGGCGGCGAGTTCCACGACGCCGCCCCAGCGAGTTTAGAGCGCAGCGGTGGCTCACGAGACCACGGTACTGAGCCTCAGGTCCCGGCAGGCGAGAGGAGATGGGTTACAAGAGATGGCGGGGATCGTGGCAAGGCACGAGGATAAATTTGGATCTGGCGATTCCGTGCCGTAGTACCGTAGTTCACCCGAGGTCGGATAGTTTGAGACTTCGGACTTTACGAGTTGTAGCCGCGAGTTTTATGGGTGAGGCACGAGGATGATCGCGAGAGTTCATCCAAGCGATTCTGACGGATCGTAAGTGATCAAGCTTCGAGACCGAGTCGGTGGTCTTAGGTTCGCATCGGCCGCGTGATACTACTGATCGGTTTGATTCGTGGAGCTGTCCCGGGAGCATGCGCCTCCGGTATTGGGACGAGTTCTCGAGGCATTTCTCGACCACTTCGCCTCCGCGGATGAGGAGGGCGGGTAGCAGTTTACGATCTTTGAGCAGAGGCGTGCGGTTCGGAGTACAACGTGGAGTTCGACTCGTTGGCTCGGTATGTCCAAAGATTAGTGGCGAATATGGAGGGCGAGTGCCGCACGTCACGAGGCTTGATGACTACTTGGCGAGTCTTGCTCGGGTGTAGCTCTTGGGGCATGGACATTGCGCGTCGCAGCTCGTACGCGAGTGTGAGGCGTAGAGGCGACGGATTGTGAATATCGGCCAGAAGAAGGCCGGGGCGGCATGGTCTTTTGGTAGCTCTCGGGCGGGCGGCCTCGGCGATCTAGATTTGCACCTCGCCACTCGAGCACTCCACCGTCTTGAGCGGCGAGGTATTGGGGCGGTCGGGGCCAGGACTTCAGACTTCCAGGGCACCGGTGCCCAAATTTTCCTAAACTTCTCCTTTACTATTATACTTGGTCCAGCCGTACTCAAGTCTTCAGCAACATACGCACAAGAATTTTCTCCAGCCACCATTCTCAGGTATTACTCCCATTCCCGCCACCCATAATTTTGAATATTACTCCGTCCGTTCAAAAAAGATTATGTTTGACTTGACACAAATTTTAATAAATAAATAAACACTTTTAATATGTGTTGTCTAAAATAAATTTCAGATATTTGTGTTGCTGTAAATCATTTCATAAAATTAAATTGTTTCTGAATATAGAAATGTGTCGATATTTTTGGTACAAATTAATAAGAAAAGTTAGACAATCTTTTTGGACGGAGGGAGTATATGTAATGTTGGTGGTAGCTTAGCCTATTGTTGATTATACCATTGTTTCTTTGATGCTAAAGTTAACTTTAAATTCCTGCTTTGAAAAAGAAGTTTGCACATAAGGTATTTGTGTTCTTGCCTATATGAATGTGGTCATGAATGAGTGTTTCAAGCTTCAATTGTGTTTAATAAATGATGATGTGGAACAGTCTATTCCATAGTAACTTCATAGTCACGTACATAAGTCAAAACTCAAATTTCTTAGACTATCTTAGACCTGCAAGAGCAGGTGTTTATATATTTTTTTCTCTTACTAGTTGTTAACTTTGTTGAGGTTCGAAATTGATTAATGTCGTACCCTCTCTGTCCCAGTTTATGTGACATCATTTCCTTTTTGGTCCGTCTCAAAAGAATGTTATCTTTCTATATTTAAAAACAATTTAACTGAAATGATTTATAGCCACACATTTATATAAGACTTGTTTTGGACCACATATTTCTAAAGTCTTTTTTTCTTTCTTAAACTCTGTGTCAAATCAAATGGTGCCACATAAATTGGGACGGAGGGAGTATTAGTTATTACCTTTCTTAGTTTAGTGTTGTTCTTGTGTCAAGTCTATTATTTAGACTTCCATATATTTGGAGCAAGAGCAATTCCATGTCTTTATTGTGAAATTATTTGTTTGAAGAGCTTACTATTATTGTAAAATTACTTTTGTATGTAACTATTTTTGGTGGCAGGTGAAACATATAGATATATATATGTGAAAATTCACTAGAATTGCAAAAGTACTTGGTCCAACCCTAACAAATTTAAATTTTGTAACGCCTCTGACTATGTTCTCTTTTCTCAGGTTATTTTAGTTTGTTGAGTTGCAAGTAACTTTTTCCTTGGGTTAGCCATGAACACGTCTTGTGGAGCAAATTTGGAGCTATCAAGGTGCATTGCTGCATCCCCTGTTTGTCGTTTAAAAGCCGATATCTTTGAGTCAAAATCATGTGTACCCAAGTTCCGGGGCTTCTCAAAGAAGCTATTGCCTTTATGCAAAAATATTCATGCTAGAAGTAACAAAGAGAGAAACATTACATTATCGGTTACTGGTAGTGCCAGTCAGGTCGACACTGCTGCAGATGAACCAAGCAGTCTTACGTATAAGGATGCTGGTGTGGACATTGATGCGGGGTCAGAGCTTGTGAGGAGAATAGCCAAAATGGCACCTGGAATTGGGGGATTTGGAGGTCTCTTTCCATTAGGTATATTTTCCTTTGGCTTTCTTTTTGTTGGTTAATTCTGCTGCACGACATCTTCAATTGGAACAACAACAACATACCCAGTAAAATCCACCACGTGGGGTCTGGGGAGGGTAGAGTGTACACATACCTTACCTCTACCTTGGTAGGTAGAGCGACTGCTTCCGGGAGACCCTCGGCTCAAGACCTGCGTAATCACAATCAAAGCAAACGTTGCATAGCAAGATACACGATCACAGACAAGAAATTAAAGCTATAGGAACATGCTGGTAACAAAAATCGAATACGTCATGGTAGTACATTCTGTCAAAAGAAAGCAGTAGGTAACGCAAATAAATAATATGAATAAAGTACACTAGAGAACACATAGCCGCAGACGATCTACTACCCTTCAACCCTAACCCGTGTCCTCCATAAACCCCCATCTAAGGTCATGTCCTCAGTAAGTCGCACATGCGCCATATCCCGTCTAATCCCTCTCCCCAATACTTCTTCGGCCTACCTCTACCCCTACTGAACCCGTCCATAATCAACCTCTCACACCTCCGCACTGGAGCATTTGTGTCTCTCCTCTGCACATGCCCGAACCATCTCAACCTCGCTTCCCGCATCTTATCCTCCACCGAGGCCACTCTCACTCTGTCCCGGATATCGACATTTCTAATTCTATCCCTCCTTGTATGCCCACACATCCATCTCATCATCCTCATCTCCGCAACTTTCCTCTTTTGGATGTGCGAAGTCTTGACTGGCCAACACTCCGTCCCATACAACATAGTCGGTCTGGCGATCGCCCTATAAAACATGCCTTTGAGCTTTGGTGGCACTTTTTTGTCGTACAAGACTCCAGATGCGAGCCTCCATTTCAACCACCCTGCCCCAATACGATGTGTGACATCGTCATCAATCTCTCAATTTCCTTGAAAAGACTTACTTATTTTTTTAGATGAAGCCATAATCGAACTTGGCTTGTTACAAAAATAAAATGACCAGTCGATCAATAAGCTGCTGCCATGATTCTAGTTCTTAGCGATGTCCCCTCATCCACTCTTTATGTTGGTTAAATTACAGGCTTCATTTTTCGGCATACTCTCTGTTGTTCTTATAAGAAAGTTACTGTATAACTTTGTACTTGTGATTAATTCACAAGCATATGCAAATTATAACATAAAAATACGAGGAAGTAAAGATTTTCTTCTATAATAGATGATAATCAGGAGAAAGAACCTCCTTTCCTCCAATTTCTCTTAAACATGGGGCTGTCACTGATACAAGTACAACTTTCTGCACAAATATTGATAAGACTATAAAAAATTAGTCTGAGTGTTAAACTGTTCTAGCTCTAGTTTTGGGCCTTTTGGCTGTCAAATATCACATTTAAGTGAAAAACAACCGAGTTTTTCTTTAGTGAAGAAGGTTTGTTCATTTTGGTTAAAGTTCTTTTATATTGTAGTTGAGTAATACTTTATCAAAATGTCAAATGCCCATTTTTAGAACTAAAGATACCTTAATGAAAATGATTTCTCGACCATTTCTGACATAAATAGGATGAGTTCTATTTGCATGTCGGAAATAAGTGGTGCTACGTGATTTTCTATCATAGGAAATGTTAGGCAGGGAGAGTCTACCAGGATGTAGATAGCATGTGAATTTTCAAAGTTGACGAATAATTATCGATATAGCACGAAGATACAATGAAGATTGTAAAAATAACATGATCTCCCAGACTCAATTCAAGTGACAATGGAGTAAATGTTTTCTGTGATTAAAACAAGGAATGCTTCTCTGTTGAAGATATGTCACCTCCTGTCAAAATGATGTATTAATGTCTAGTTTGAGAGGAGTATAGGCCTTGTTGAACTCTCATTCATCCCAGGAAGTCATCAAGAGGTTTATAATATGTTGTTCACTTGAATATGTGGTTAAGTTTAGCTGCCAAATGGACTCCACCTTGAGCTAGGTGCCATTGGACTATAAGGAAAGTGTGAGGAAATCGGCATCTACTTTCAATATGATAGTGTTTCAACAATTATAAGGTGACACTTGAAGAAAATTATGTGCTACTAAAAGAAATAATCAAATCTGAAGAAAGTACTTTCCGATACTGAACCTTCACCGACTCCTTTTCATGCACATGCAGCTTTGATACCTTCAGTTGCATATCTGCAGGTAGCAAAAAATTCTAATTACTTTATGATAGACTTGGTGAAACTGTTGCCTTTATCAGTTACCAGTGTTAAACATACATATCTGGGCAGGCTTTCTTTTTACTGTAGTTGTCCCATGAATTTCTTTGATCTGCGAAAAGTCTTCACAAATAGTGACAAACAGATAAAGCCTATTCAATTTTGGTCTCCTTTGGTCTCTCTAGTGATTACAGAGTATAAGTACCTATGTTCACATTCCCCATAAATTAGGAACAATTACTGAAATGTTCTTCTGAAGTGCATCACCCAGTTATCTACTTCAGAATCATAATATCATTCTTTGGTATCAAAACGCCGGTATGTATGGATATCTTATCTGTCTCTCCAGGAAAATGGATATCTCCAGAAAAGATTTTAAGTTCTTCAGATTAATTATGATGTCATCCAGGCCTGTTTGGAGCATTAATTGAGAATTTGTTGCATAGACGGAAATTGTTTTCAAGGCAATTTAACTAGGCAAGAAAAGCTTAGATGATGGAGAACTGTTTCCCTTGTGTACCAATGAACATCTATTATATTGGCTCCCCTGTATTTTGTAAATATTTCATTTAGAGGCTACATTTGAAGCATAAACTATGCCTCAAACTGCATAATCGAAAACATGCTTTCAGAAATACATGTGTATTCAACCTTCACATAATGAAAGTCCCCCATAAAGTGAGAAAGGAAGAGAATTACTTCTATCATCTTGCCAGCCCAAAGTAGCGGTTACCTATATTCCAAACCTTTTTTGCTGATGCTGACTATCATAAAACGTTGAAGTCACAGTGGAACCTAGGCACAAACAAGTTTATTCAACTAAGTTAATGCAGTATAGTTGTTAAGGCTTGTAGGTTATGGAGTTCTAGAAACTTTAATACCACTAATCCTTAGCTTGCTCCTGCCCAAAGTCCCCCTTTATTTATCTCTGCTCTATTATTTTTCATGGCAGAATAGGCAATAGTCAAAGTATGTTTTTTTCCTTTTCTTTTTGATTTTTTGGTCTTTTTTATGTTGTTTCAGACCTTAATGTTGTAAATTCTTCTTTTTGGTTTTCCTCTTCTACTGAGCAGGGGATTCATACCTCGTAGCTGGTACTGATGGCGTGGGGACAAAACTTAAGTTGGCATTTGAAACGGGAATTCATGATACAATTGGGATTGATCTGGTAAGTTTGATTCATCTTTTTATGTATTTTGCAGATATGCAAGAAATAATGGTGCTTTTCTTCCCAGGTTGCGATGAATGTTAATGATATTGTCACTTCTGGAGCAAAACCTTTATTTTTTCTTGATTATTTTGCAACCAGCCGCCTGTCAATCCATGTTTTCTCTAAAAATCACTCCTAGTAAAAAAAATTGCGACACTCATTCTGCAGAAAAATCGTCATATATGAATGACACATTGAGCAATGTTGTCAAAGGCGCACTTAAGCCTTGAAGCGAGGCTCAAAACATGTTTTGCGCTTCGCCTCGCTTTATGTGCGCTTTAGTGTCGTCATCAAGAAGACATACTTTTCCTTGCCAATGAGCCTCTCTTGAAGAGGTGACACTAGATATATGATGTTTCATGTAATCGTATTGTTTTTACAATTTCTTTGTCCATATATTTGTTATTCATGTTTATTATTATTAGGCTTGGACTAAACATATATATTTGTATTTTGCACCATTGCATCTTTTTTCATTAAAGCTCATGCTTTATTTGCGCTTAAAGCCCCAACTGACCTTAGAGCTTTTTTGAGCTTTTCTATTTTGATAACACTGATATTGAGCTGCAGTTTTTAACAAAGATTTCAGTATAAAGTTAATTTTTTTGCTACATTTTAGTTGGTGATGTGTGCATAGTGACTGTCGAGACATTACGAATGTCACACATAAACTTGTAGTATGTCATTTTCCCGTTTCTTCATGCACTTCCTTTTTCTTGTGTTATTATTGTGTGTGTGTGGGGAGGGAGGGGGGGAGGGTTGTATACTACAGTTTCTCTCTCACACTAACGAAGGTCCCAAATATTGGTTTTGCTTCATGACACGAAAATGTGTGCTGTAAGATGTGTTTTTTGACTGTAGAATTGGCTGTGATTTGATCCAGTATTTAAGAACTGAATTTGTTGAGTTTGGATAACGAAATGCTTTTAATTATTATTATAACGACTTGGTAAAACATGGTTTTGGTAGTAGAAACAATCTTCTTTTATGGCACTCAATTGATTCAATGTGCGTTTTAGACTGCAGAGATGCCAGATTTCTATGCCGAAGGCGAGTATGATCTCAGTGGATTTGCTGTCGGCATAGTGAAAAAGGATTCAGATATTGATGGGAAAGGCATCAAGGTTGGAGACGTTCTTATTGGTTTACCATCTAGTGGAGTTCATTCGAATGGGTTTTCTCTTGTTAGAAGGTTTGTCTACCTTCAGTCAAATTATGTATTTAGCCTTTTTAAATTATTTTGATAATTTCATTTCCTTTTCACTTTACATACTTTTCCTCCCTTGAATGATGATAATATGCTTATGTGTGTAGGGTTCTGAAGCAAAGTGGCCTTTCTTTGAAAGACCAGCTTCCTGGTGAAACTATTACACTTGGTGAAGCTTTGATCGCCCCTACTGTTATATATGTTAAACAGGTTTTACCTTTGGTTTCCTTTCCTCTACTTTTATTAAAGAAATTCCATTTTTTTTATATTGGGTATGCAGTAATGTGTTTCACGGATTTGAAAAATGAAGGTTCTTGATATTATTAACAAAGGAGGGTTAAAGGAATAGCCCACATTACAGGAGGCGGCTTCACTGACAATATCCCTCGAGTATTTCCTAAAGGCATTGGAGCCAATATTTACGAGGGCTCTTGGGCAATTCCTCCTGTTTTTAAATGGATTCAAGAGGTGAGACACTTCTATCTATTACATGCCATATCGTTGAGAAATCAATCAACCTGCAAACTTTTTCAGTTTTTGTTTCTATCTTTAATGTTTGCAATATGGTCATTGAAATGAAGGCGGGAAGAATAGAAGATGCTGAGATGATGCGGACTTTCAATATGGGAATCGGGATGGTCCTTGTAGTTAGTCCAGAAGCAGCTGATCGGATACTTGGAGAAGGACAGAAAACGAGCATTGCATACCGGATTGGTGAGGTTGTAAAGGGTGATGGAGTAAGCTATATATAGCTGAAAGCTATGCAGGTGGTCGGATGATATATAACTCAAGCATGACATGAAGTGAGTTTTTAAGGAGTGATGAGAATTTTTTCTCTTACCTTAGATTAAGAGTGAGAAATTTTGGAGCTTTTCTCATCCATCATGTTTAAGGATCTTTGCATCGTCTAATAACCAATCTATAGAGACTTAAAGATGTGTTATGTGTATTAGTGTTGTCATCAATTACATCTGTAAACATGGGGATGTAGACAACTTGAAGAGGTTTTGCCTCCTGGAGTGTAGGAAATAATTTCCGTTATATTCCATTTTGATCAAAAGTGACAACTTGAAGAGGTTTATACTATATCTTTCCATTTTGGGACAGTCAAAATGATTGAGATTATTTTACAAATGCTTAATGTTTTATACTCTTTTTTTCATATCTTACTCTGTATGGGATAACAATCTCCAGATTATTAATTCATGATAAATTAACAATGACATTTTTGCAAAGCTCTTCTCCCAAAATCTTTTAATGAAATTAAGGTTACAATTGAAATATATAAAGCCTATTTTAAGCTAATCACTTTTACTTTATACCATGTATACGGTGACGGACAGAATCACCCTTTTTTAAGGGTATTAATTGAAGTCCTTATTTTATTTTTTTATATTTTGGCTAGTAAATATTTTGACTGTCACTGCACATATATCTCATATTTAATATAATGAACCAAATATTTAGTAAATAATTATGTTATTATTTAATTCTCACATTATAATTTTAGTATAACTTGGTCACGAACCAAATGATCCCAATGGCTAAACTAGGAGTTAGCGTGGAGGTTTAAATTTCTTTTAAGTTTTACATCTTTTTTATTGAAAAAATTCATTACTGAACAATTTGTTCTTTTTAAGCTATTTTACGGTGAGAATTTGAGTGATTAATGATGTTAGGTGTATTTATAGACTTATCCATCGTATTTTATCAATGTTTATATCTTGTTTAGAGGACTAATTGCACTAAATACTCCTAATTTATATTGAATCTTGTGTAAGTTAATACATTCCTTGTTGTTGCATCTAGGCACTTTACGTGAAAAATGTGTCGATTAGAAGTAAAATTAGATGAGACCTCTCCTCGTTATAGTGCTCGCACAACGAGCTAAAAGATGCAACAAGGGGACGATATGGAGAAATTTGAGCAAGTACGAAATGGAAGGAGGCCCTTGCTGAGCGAAGGCCAGAGCAAGAGCCCACCTCGCCATATGCTTCGCTCAGCGAGCCTATGTGTCCCTAACAAAGACTGGAAAATTGGCTAAGTGTAAAACACTACTCGCTGAGCGAAGGCCAGAGCGAGGTACCCTCGCTATAGGCTTCGCTCAGCGAGCCCATGGTGACGAAATGAAATATTTTTTAATTCTTGACCCATTTTGGACGGGCTTTGAATGATTATTTCCCAACCCTATAAAAAGATCTTTTGCACAGTTTTTACATAACTTTGGACCTAGAGATAGCTATGAGCTGTCGTAGAGGCCGGAGATTATTGAATTTTACCTTTTCTTCTTCATACTACTTGCTTTTATATTTTTTAAAATGATTTACTGTTTTTTCTCCATGTCTATTTTCACACCACCGCCCCAAGAGCGGAGTAGGAAATTTGATGCAAAATTAGGGAAGTAATAAATATCCTCAAAATGGAAGGAAAAGTGGTAACGGTGATGGCGTCGTGCATCGACATTAAATCAAGCGCTTGTTGGAAGGCAACCCAACTTGTATTTTATATCTATTTTTTATAGTGTTAAGTTCTCTTTTGCTTTTGTTTTAAAGATTACGAGAGTCTGAGTACCTAAAGTTGAAGCTGAGAGTATGTTTGAGCTTAAGTGTGGGGTCGTGCCGACCCTTGATGTTGAAAATTATGTTGCTAACTAGGCCGTTGAGGGTCTCATGGAGTATTTCTCACTCTTGTTTTGATTTTCTATGCTATAAATGCATTGAGGACAACACATTTTTAAGTGTGAGGTGAAATACTTCTGATAGTTTGAGGTCGAGGATGATTATGCCATAGGATTATTTTTTTAATTTCTTAGCCTTATATATTTTTTAAAAAATAAAAAACCAAAAAAAATTCAAAAAAGATTTTATTTTATTCTTTCTTTTGTAGCTTCTTTTTCCTCATTAGCGACATAGATCATCCACTCCTTGATTTTTCTTATGACCTCGGTTCTTTTTCAAAGGGGGTTTTTGAACCGGATAATTATTTTTAAAAAATTGTAGGATTAGTTTTAAGTTTTTTTAGGAGTACTAAGAGAAAGAAGAAATACATTATTAACTTGTTTGATACTAGCATATTTAGGCCTGATCTTGAGTTGTACTTTCCCGTGAGTATTTGAGTAATGAAAATTGAATACCTAGAGTCAACAATACGTGGGCCTGCAATAACCTATTTTGTTTCTCTACGAAATTCTCGATTTGGTTGCTTTGACTAAGCTGAACTAAGTCTCTGTCTACTTCCCACGAGTCTTTTTTGCAATTTCATCCATCTTTTTGAACATGATACATTTGCTATCTCATGTCAAGCATTTGTGAGCTCCAAGTCCATATTCGGTACGAGAGGGTTTCACTTAGTTTAAGAAAAAGTATGACATCACTCTGTCTGGTGGAACTGATCGGTGTATTTTATATACACTTTTTGAGTCGTTTTTAGCTAAACTTTTGTCCCGTTTTGTACAAATAAGTGTCGTATTAGGATATATTTTCTTTCTTTTGAGTCAAAGTGGTTAAAATGGTCAAATAGCGGAAAATGAGCTAAAAGAGGGCAAAAGTGGAGGTTCCAGAGCTTAAAAGCAGAGAAAGTGGTGAGCAGCGAACGCAGTCGGCGCGCGCCATGCCAACAGTGCGAGCGCGGCGCCTAATCATCAGAGAGGCTACAGAAGTTGCAGCACCGCGGCGCCCGCGAGCAATGAAGGCGGGGCGCGCGCCAAATCACCGAGATCGCAGGTCCGGCGCGGCCGATAGCGAACATGGCCGCGCACTCGGGAAAATCAGGTTTAATGACGAATTCTGGGCCAGGCCTGAAGGGGAAAAGGTTGAGGCGGTTTGGAGCCTATAAAAGGAGAACCCTAGGCAGTTTTTAAGGGTTCCATTTCTTGCACAACACAAGGATTCTTGGATTGAAGATTGGAGACCTAAACTTAGTACTTTTCTTTTCTTTTCCTTTATTTCAGTTTTGTATGATGAACCTTGAATTAGTTCTTGTCATGTCAATGACTAGGAACTAATTCTTTTATAGGACTTTCCATGTTAATTCACTAAAAACTTATGTTATGAATTGATCGTACTATGGTTATTCTTCTTGTTGAGATTTATCCAATAATTGCTTTGAATGCTTGGTAATTAATTGATCACTAATTATCATTATTTATATGATTTCTAATCAAACTTCGAAATGAGGAGGTTGTGAATATGCTGTAAGTTGGGTAGACATATTTTGGATTGGGGATGAAAATACCTCAATTATTTATGTAGCGTTAATGAGAGGCTTAAAAACCCTAATTTTACGTATGGTGCGTGACGGTTAACTAGGTTTTTGTTCTTAATCCTCCTATAGAGTCATCCTTATCACCGAAAGGTAGAAAGGAGCAATACTGGGGTTGAGTGTTTATATATCCTTAACGGGAATATAAAACGATTTCGTAAATCTGCTTGCTCCGAGAGAAGAAGAACCATATTTCATTGCATTAATAAGTAACATAAGCGGATAGTCGAGGAGACATGGAAGCCCTATTCTCATCACAACTGAAGTAAACCTATAGTTAAATAGCTTTTATAATTATTAGTTATAAACAACAAAATCAATATCGGTTACCAAATAGATACCAAAAGATAGATAGTTGGTACTTGAACACTAATCCTTGAGGACGATATTCGGTCTTACCAAGACTATATTACTTGAGTCGACAACGTGCACTTGCGTTAAAGTGTGTGCATCTTTTCGCGCATCAAGTTTTTGGCGCCGTTGCCGGGGATTAGGCATAGTTCAATATCAATTTTATCTATTTTTAATTTCTAATTTGCTTTTTAATTTTTATTTTAATTTTACGTTTTTTTTATATAGATTTCGGTAAAAATCAGGTTGCCGTGATTTGTTGTCTGTTTTTGATCTATTTCAGGAAATCAGTTTATGCGAAGGAGAAGAGGGGCAGACACTCTTGTTCCCTTCAATCCAGAGATTGAGAAAACAGTAAATGAGCAGAAAGAATCAGCGGATTGCAACCTTGTTAGAGATGAACGGTGTTCAAAACAACAACATGATGAGAGAAGGGTTAGGTGAAAATCAACCTAACCCAGGAATGCCTCGGCAAGTGCCTATAGATGTCGAGGAAAGAGTTCAAGTTCAGGCAGAAAGAAGCTTGGGAGACTATGTGCTGCCGAGAGTGAATGGAGCACAGACATGTATTAGGCTCCCTGTCATAGGAGCAAACAACTTTGAGATAAAATCGGCGATTCTGAGCATGGTGCAGCACACAGTGCAATTTGGAGGACTGCCATCAGAGGATCCACACATGCACATAGCTAATTTCTTGGAGCTATGTGCAACTTTCAGATATAACGGCGTTACTGATGATGCCGTCAGATTGAGGCTCTTTCCCTTCTCACTCAGGGATAGAGCAAAAGTATGGTTAAATTCTCTGCCAGCCGATTAGATTTTTACATGGCAAGAGCTGGCACATAAATTTTTGGCCAAATTCTTTCCCCCATGCAAAGCAGCAAAATTGAGAGGGGAGTTGAATAACTTCTACCAAGCAGATGGAGAGTCCTTATATGAAGCTTGGGAAAGGTTCAAAGATTTACAGAGAAAGTGCCCACACCATTGTATTGAGTTGTGGAACTTGGTCCACATCTTCTATAACGGTGGCGGTACAACCGTAACCATTATAGATGCAACATATGGGACATTCGAGGAAAAGCGACCCGACGCTCACGAGTTATTAGAAGATATGGCCACCAACAACCATGTCACGTAAGAGATCAACGAGTGGGAGGAGAGCGTGGGAGTCCACGAAATAGATGTCATTCTTGCCTTGAATGCCCAGTGGCCTTGTTGGCCAAACAATTGCGAGAACATACAATATCGATGAATGCGGTGCAGATGCCTAAAAGTCGTGAAATATGTGGTGGCCCACATACATTCGATAGGTGTCCTTGGTGATCCTAATAATATACCAATTGAAGCGGCGAGTGTCGGCCGTGGTAATTATCGAGGCCACAAAACAATTCATACTCCAACACATATAATCCGGTGGAAGAATCACCCAAATTTCTCATGGAGAGAGACCGAGCGCAGAATCAATATAGGCGATGCAGAACCAGCAGAACTGAGTCGTGACCGCTTTACTCAGCCCCGCTAGTCAGCGATTCAATGCACTGTTCGGAAAAGCGAGCAGTGAGCAACTTTGTTGCACTCACCAACGCCCAAACTTCGATTCGTGGCGAAGTTAGATCCTCGTTGAAACTTGGAAACACAAGTGGGTCATAGCAAAGCGAGCAAACAGCGAGCGGTACACCGCCAAGCAACACAGAGGTGAATCGAGGAGCAATGCCATGCGACAATTGAGAAGTGGCAAAGCGGTTGGAGCAGTAGTCTCACCGGCCCGGTAGTTGAGCAAAGGCGAGAGATATAAAAAGAAGGTGGTTGAATCTCGCCCGATGGTAGAAAACTCGGAGAAGGAGTATACAGAGAAGATCCCATTCCCAGAGATTACAGGAAGGCGGTTGACAAACAATTCTCCAAATTTTTGGAGACATTGAGAAGTGCATATCAACATACCCTTTATAGAAGCTTTGGAGCGGATGCCCTCTATTTTAAGTTCATGAAGGAGATCTTGGGAAGAAGAAGAAAGCGGCGAGTACGAAATAGTACCACCGACTGAGGAGTGTAGTGCTATCTTGCGGAAGAAGTTGCCACCAAAACTAAAAGACCGGGGAGCTTTACACTACCTCGCACGGTGGGCGGTGGTGACATGCAAGGGCTCGTGTGATTTAGGGGCAAGTATAAATCTGATGCCCTTATCGGTATTTAAACGATTGGAGTTGGGTGAGACAAAACCAACCACTGTGAGCCTGCAACTAGCCGATAGGACAGTGGTTCATCCAAGAGGGAAGATTGAGGACGTGATTGTCAAAGTAGGAAAATTCTTTTTTCCTGCGGACTTCCTCATTCTTGACATGGAAGAGGATGCAGAAATCCCTATCATATTGGGGAGACCATTCCTAGCCACGGGGAGAGCCTTGATCGATGTAGAAAGAGGAGAGTTGACATTGAGGGTGGAGAAGGAAGAAATGGTGTTTAAAGTTTTTAAACACATCATTGAGCCACCAACCATGCAGGTGCTTTGCAATCAGCACCATCAAATCTCCTTGTGAGCCAATACAAGTCAAACCAAGGGAGATGAGCCCACGAAAGCAGGCATGGATGGCCGAACCTCCACAAAAGCAGGTAAGTGTTCCTGAACTCCCCCTTAACGATAATGCTAAGAGGAGAAGAAGAAAAAGAAAACGAAAAATGTGGAGAAAATGGATTAGTTGTGGGGTTGATCCACCCCACGTTTATTGAGCTAAGGAACTTGCGTCCGGCTAAAAGACGTTAAAGACAACGCTACTTGGGAGGCAACCTAAGGTATTTTGATTTATTTTACTTTAATATAATAGTTTTTATTAAGAACGGTCTCACGGATGTAGTGTTTATGTTGTGATTGACAGGTATAGGCCAATAAATTAAAGGGCGAAGAACAACCAGATTTCGAAAAAGCGGGTAGCGCCCGAGGCGGTCGCGGCGCGAAAGAGCAGAAAAGGCGCTGAAGTTTAAGCGCCGCGGCGCCCAGGAGCAGGGCCGCGGCGGCAAAAATCCAGAAAAATTGCCAAGTCTAGACGCCGCGGCGCCCCGTAACAGGGTCGCGACGCCCCGTAACAGGGCCGCGGCGCCCCGTAACAGGGCTTACAACCCCACTTTACAACGGGACTACAGACCTCTAAGAGTTTATATCAACGATGACGGGACAGGGCCCCGCCATACCCCTGAATGTACATAAACCTACAATGATAGGGAATCATACCAAAAGATAAGCCTACAGAGAAACGAAGCTTCCCAAAAGCAAAACTGTAATCCTATGAGCGAGGATCAACAACCGATGTACCTCTACCTGCGGCATGAACGCACTCCGGAAATCGATCTGGCAACAGTACAGTATGTGAAATGAAATATGCGAAATGAAATCATAATATTTTTAAAAACCAATCCACATACATGTATGAAACAAACCAATTAACAGTACATAGTGCCACATTATAAACAAGATCAAATAGGTGTAACCCAACCGGTCTTTTCTAGACCGCCAATGATCGGAGTAGGGCCATTCGCCCCTAGTATCATTGTGCGAGTCCTAATCCTGGACTACCGTAGTCCGCATAGGTCACGTGGACCCGCATGAGGTACTCCTCGCATCGGGGGTAGCTAACCCGCGGCATTTCCTGGACTCCCGCAATCTGCATAGGCCACATGGACCCGCATGAGGTATTCCTCGCATCGGCGTAACACACCCGGAGTGATTCCTGGACTCAGAGCCGCATAGGTCACATGGACCGCGTAGGTATTCATCGACGGGGTAGCTAACCCGCGACACGTAACAAGTCAGGGGGGTAAGTGATATAATGTAAGCACAACCGGCTTACCGTAAGCAACATAAGCACAACAAGAAAACCCCTTTAACACGAAATTCTCAAGGCACTAACGCCCGAAATATCATAGCATGTTTACTTATCAAACCAACTTACCACACCTTCAGAAATCACAATAAGGCTTTTATAAACCATTCTTTTTATCTTCCTTAAGTCGTTATAACTAACTTCCCATAAAGTTATCATAACACTTATACTTTTTAATAATTCAAAACAACCATATTCGTTTGGAAAACCAAGAGAACCTATTCTTTTTAAAACCAAGGACCAATTTCCTTCCGAATAGTGCTTCATGACTCTTTTTGAAATATTTCAAGGTTTTTATCATTTAGAACTCAAGTCAAGGATATCAAAATGAAACCAAATTCATTTAACACACGTACGTCTACCGTACTACATATTTCACAAAAATCATGCTCAAGAGGATAGGAAGAATCACATACCTCCTCGGCTAAATCCAATTGCCAAGTCGGATATGCCGCGCGTAGAGTATCAACCTATAATAATCAAATACGTCTATCCGCGTCTAGGCTTCTT
Source organism: Przewalskia tangutica (assembly GCA_029844215.1). NCBI lineage: Eukaryota > Viridiplantae > Streptophyta > Magnoliopsida > Solanales > Solanaceae > Przewalskia > Przewalskia tangutica. Next base: position 20,686,164 of record CM056719.1, read on the forward strand.
CGTAGTATATACTAAGTATAAAGTTCCTTATTCTACGGAAAATTGGGAAGCACTTCCTTCGATTCTACATACTTGTCCACCTTTTTCAAGGCTCGAATTCAATAACTAAACGCCACATTTAAGGCCCAATAATTCAGCAGTACAAAGGGGATTACACGCCTAACTTGGACGTGTAAAATTCTGCCCCACAATTCATATTAAACAATCCAATTAGTTAAGGCAATTTCTCGGCTATAACATGTTCACATATCATCTTTATCCAATCCTTTCAATTCCAAATCGTTATTCCTACATGTCATATACCTAATAATAATATCGACAACTACAAGTCCTTTCGTCCTTAACATACGACATAACTTACTTAAAAAGGAGAATGGATTGTTACCTTGGAATTTGCCCAAAACAGTCCAACAAATCGCCCACTTGCCCTCTTTCCACAATTCCTCTTCGTTAAAATCACCTCTACTAACTTCCTACAAGCTTGCCAATCTATTTCCTTCTTGTCGCCTTTCCGATAATTTCATCTTTGGCTTAGGGTTATCACTTTAGAGAGAAGAGAATAAGACTTCTTTTTTTTTGGAAGAACCTTTGAAAATAACCAAGTCTTCAAGACTTGGTCCTAAATATAAGACCCTCTCTTGGTCAAAAAGATGGGAGGGACACTTGTCACCCTCCCATAGGCCTTTCACAAAATATCTTCTGATTTTTCCCAAATTTCGCGAAAAATCCTGCCTCGGCGCTGAAACTTTCGAACATTTCAGTACATACGGCGCCGCGACCCTGCATCCGGCGCCGCGGCGCTGCAACTTCAGCATACCTCAAGATAATCGGCCATGTGCTGTGTCACCTGACTGAAAACACTTTCATGCTCGTCTGCGCACTGAACTTGTAACTTCCATAACTTTCTACTCCGATGTCCTATAGACGAGCGGTTTATTGCGTTGGGAACTAGACTCAACGAACTTCATACTAGGCATTTGAAACACCTAAGAACTCCTAATATAACTGGACATAAACCGCCCCAAAGTTGACTAAAATCTGTCCAAAATATTCTGTCAACCTATCTTTCCAAAAAATTAAATCTTAATTCCTTTCGTACGTTCTCATAAGTATGACCTGAATTACGGGGTGTAACATTCTTCCCCCCCTTAGAAACATTCGTCCCGAATGTTCCTTCTACGCTTACTCAAATCAAATATCGACATAGACCCTCATAACTATTCCCCTTGCAAATAAGAATGATATACATGGCCACAACAATACTTAAGCATATATGTCAATTTAAAACCAACAAGCAGAAAAGTGAGTTAGCTGGAGGTGTAGGGAATAAGTGAGGATACTTCTTCATCATGTCCTCTTCTGTTTCCCATGTCATTTCCTCTCTGTTCTCGTTCCGCCATAAGACCTTGACGGAAGCCACATCCTTTGTCATGATTGCCTAACTTTGACGATCGAGTATCGCTATGGGACTCTCCTCATACGATAACCCCTCTGTCACCTGGACATCACAAATCGGGTGCACTCTAGATGGATCTCCGATACACCTCCGCAACATAGACACATGAAAAACTGGATGTACTGCCTCCAGATCGGACGACAGATCCAACTCATAGGAAATCTTGCCTACCCTACGGACAATCTGATAAGGCCCAATGTACCTTGGGCTAAGTTTCCCCTTCTTCCCAAACCTCCTCACACCCTTCATGGGTGATACCTTCAGGAAGACCCAATCATCCATCTCAAACTCCAAGTGTCGACGCCGATTATCTGCATACGACTTCTGTCGACTCTGAGCTGACAATAATCACTCCTGAATAAGCTTCACCTTATCCACCACCTGCTGAATCAAGTCCGGCCCGACTAACTGAACTTCACCCACATCAAACCATCCTATCGGTGACCTGCACTTCCTCCCGTATAAGGCCTCATAAGGCGCCATCTGGATACTGTAATGGTAGATGTTGTTATACGCAAACTCCACAAGAGGTAAATGATCCTCCCAGCAACCCCTGAAATCAATAACACAGGTCTGCAGCATATCCTCAAGTGTCTGGATAGTACGCTCTGCCTGTCCGTCGGTCTGAGGATGGAACGCAGTACTGAGACTCACATGTGTCCCTAATCCCTTCTGGAAAGACCTCTAGAATTTAGCCGTGAACTGGGCTCCTCTGTCTTATATAATCGAGATAGGAACTCCGTGCAGTCTCACAATCTCTCTGATATACAATCTAGCATAATCCTCAGTCGAATACGTAGTCCTGACTGGAAGAAAGTGGGCTGATTTAGTCAGCCTGTCGACAATAACCCAGATGGAATCATGCTTCCTCTGAGTGCGAGGTAACCCTGTAATAAAGTCCATATTGATCACCTCCCACTTCCATGTCGCAATATCAATAGCCTGCAATAGCCCACCGGGCTTCTGGTGCTCCACTTTGACCTGCTGACAATTAGGACACTGAGCAACAAAACCTGCCACGACCCTCTTCAGGCCATCCCACCAATACATACATCTGAGGTCATGGTACATCTTAGTCGACCCCGGATGAATAGAGTAACGAGCACTGTGTGCCTCCCCCAGAATCTGCCGACGAAGTCCTGCTACATCGGGAACACACAACCTGCCCTCAAATCTTAGCACCCTATCAGGTGCTACCTCAAATAGACTCTTCTTCTCTCGAAGAGCCGTATCTTGATACCGTATCATAGCTGGGTCCTCATACTGTCGCCTCTTCACCTCATCAACGATAGAAGACTCGACAATCTCACGAACCCGTACCCCACTATCATCGGTCTCGATCAAACGAACCCCAAGGCTCGCTAGCTGATGGATCTGACGGACCATGTCCTATCTCTCTGGCTGTACCTCTGACAGAGTCCCCATCGATCTACGACTCAAAGCATCTGCAACCACGTTGGCCTTTCCCGGATGGTATAGGATGTCAACATCATAATCCTTCAACAACTCTAACCACCGCCTCTGTCGCAAGTTCAGCTCCCTCTGCTTGAAGATGTACTGGAGGCTCTTGTGGTCTGTATAAATATCCACATGAACCCCATATAAATAATGTCTTCATATATTCAAGGCATGAATAACTGCGGCCAACTCTAAGTCGTGGGTAGGGTAATTTCTCTCATGCTTCCGTAACTGCCGGGAGGCATAGGCTATAACCTTCTTGTCTTTGTATCAAAACGCACTCCTGGCGATGCGAGGCATCACAATAAATCACGTATCCCTATAACCCCTCAGAAAGAGTAAGAACTGGAGTCGTCGTCAACTTTTCCTTCACTAACTGGAAACCCCTCTCACAAGCTTCTGTCCACTGGAACTTAGATGCTTTCTGAGTCAGCCTAGTCAATGGTGCTGATATCGAAGCAAACTGCTCCACAAACCTACGATAATAACTCGCCAACTAAGAAATCGCGCACCTCGTCGAGTAGTAGGTCTCGGCCAAGACTTGACCGCTCTATCTTTGCCATATCAACTCAACACCATCACGCCCATAATGTGCCCGGGAATGCCATCGAGACCAACTAAAACTCACACTTGAGAACTTGGCGAACAATCGCCGCCCGAGGACCCAATCGTCGCCAAGTGATCTGCATGCTCCTGCTCTGTGCGCGAATAAACCAGGATGTCATCAATGAATACTATAACAAACGTATCCAAAAATGGCTTGAACACCCGGTTCATCAAATCCATGAATACTGCTGGAGCGTTGGTCAAACCGAAAGACATCACCCTGAACTCATAGTGCCCATACCGGGTCCTGAATGATGTCTTTGGGATATCTACCTCTTTAACTCGCACCTGATGATAACCAGACCGCAGGTCTATCTTGGAGAAACACCTCGCACCCTGCAACTGATCAAACAAATCATCAATCCTGGGGAGGGGGTATATGTTCTTGATGGTTACCTTATTCAGCTGTCAACAACACATACGCTGTGCCCCATCCTTATTCTTTACAAATAAGGCGCTCCCTGTGGGAAACATTAGGCCTGATAAAGCCCTTTTCCAGCAAATCTTTCAGTTGGTCCTTCAACTCAGCAGGTGCCATCCTGTATAGCGGAATAGATATAGGCCGAGTGTCTGGCGACATATCAATACAAAACTCAATCTCCCTCTCAGGAGGGATAGCCGGGAGATCGTCTGGGAATACGTCTGGAAACTCTCTAACCACCGAAACTGACTGAATAGATGACACTTCAGCCTCTGTATCGAATACCCGAACCAGATGATAGATGTACCATTTCTGCACCATCTTCCTAGCCTTGAGGTAAGAAATAAACATACCCCTCGCCGACACAGTATTCCCTTCTCACTCGATAACCGACTCCCCAGGAAACGGGAACCGTACCAATCTCTCTCTATAGTCCACACTGGCGTAGCAAGACGATAACCAATCCATATCCATAATCACATCAAAGTCTGTCATATCCAACTCTATCAAGTCGACTAGGGTCTGACGACTGTATATAGTCACTGGGCAAGCCTTATATACCCGTTCAGCTACTACCGAATCACCTACTGGCGTAGCTACCTCAAAAGGTTTTATGGACTCAGGCTCTATCCCTATTCTACCAGCAATATGAGGAGATATATAGGACAAGGTAGAACACTGATCTATCAAAGCATATACGTCACAACATGAAACCAATAATGTACCTGTGACGACATCCGGTGACGCCTCCTGGTCCTGACGGCTGGACATGGCATAAATGCGGTTCTAAGGACCGCTGGAACTAGGACCCTTGTCACGACCTCTGCCGCGACTTGCTGGCCCATGAGCACCCTGCCCTCCGGGGCGAGTAACCGTAGGAGATGAAGACCCGATGAATGACCACAGAGTGAACCCTACCATGCGGCGCCTGCAGTGGACAGTCCCTCGAAATATGACCCTGCTGGCCGCAAGTGTAACAAGCTCCCAAAGTATTACCACAACTCCCGTAATGGGATCTACCACATCGGCCACACCGAGAGGGGGTGGTCTCGATCGGGTAGCATCCTCGCCTTCGAAGCTTGAAGTCTGAGGGCACGCCCCGAATACCTGGGCGTCCCGGCGGTGAAGGAGCGCTCTGAACTAGCTGAGTTGCAAATCCAGTCTACTGCTGAGGTCGTCCGCCTCGAAAGCTACCAAAGGACCTGCTGTCTCGGCCTCTTCTGGCGATATCTCGCCAATCCGTCGGCCTACGCGTTCACACCCGCGCATAAGCCTGCATGCGGGCAATGTCCATGCCCGGCTGAAGAGCTACACCCGAGCAACCCTCTGCTAAGTAATCATCGAGCCCTGTGACATAGCGGTGCACTCTGTCCTCCATGTCTTCCACTAAAGCGGGGACGTACCGGGCCAATGAGTCAAACTCTACATTGTACTCCCGGACCGTCCGCCCGTTCTGTCTCAACATCAGAAATCTATCGGCCCGGGCTCTCCTCATCTGCGGAGGCAAGAAATGGCTAAGAAACGCCTATGAGAACTCGTCCCAAATAGCTGGAAGCGCATGCTCCCCCCGGGACAGTTCCCATGAATCAAACCAGTCGACTGAAGTATCACGCAACCGATGTGAACCCAATACTACCGACTCGGTCTCCGAGGCCTTGATCACTCTCATGATCCGCTGCAACTGTCGGATAAACTCACGAGATCACCTCGCCTCGACCCATAGAACTCGGTGGGATGACTCAAAAGTCCCAAGTCTCAAGCTATCGGATCGGGGTGAACTACGGTACAACCGAACCATTGTCTCTGCTCTCCCGCCGCCACGATCCTGGCTAATAACTGGGCCATCTCCTTGTAACCCATATCCTCTGCTCCAGGCTGTGGAACTGGAGGCTCAGGTACCGTGGTCTCAGTAGCCACTGCTGCTCTGAACTCTGCTGGGGCTGGCGACGTCGTGGAACTCGCCGTCCGAAGCATCACCTCATGTAAAGACTGGGCATGTGCCCTCGTAACCCTCTGCGTCCTACTAGCAGCTCCCTCAGCTGCCTTGCCCTTCTGGGCCGCGGTTGCCTTGCGTGGAGGCATAACTGATACATAAGAATATGTCAGAGGGAGTTCAACCTATAACACAACTCTATTGCACGATCTTAGAGTGAAAAGAATGGAAACCAATCCTAAATATCATGTAGCCTCCTGATTATAGGTGTGGTGCACAACACACCGATAATCAAGACTCTACTAGATACGGTCTGTAGACACTTTCCGAGGATTAACTGCTCTGATACCACTTTTTTCACGACCCGATCCCGGGCCCATGACTGGTGTCTTACCTGGGCACCCTAGTAGATATACATCAGAGTAACCAGCGGAAATAAACTTACAAACATAGAACAATATAAAATAAGAAACAGGCTAACCAAAATGGTTACCTTTCTGTATATACATATAACAAAACCTGAACAGTTACGTGTTATACCCCGTAGTTCAGGCCGTGAGTAGGGGGACGTACAAAAGGAGTTAAGACTTAAAAATAGAAAAAAAATCGGTTTGGGGCCTCAGCGCCGCGGCGCCGGAGGCAGGGCCGCGGCGCCAAGGCGGGTGGTTGCAGGGCCGCGGCGCCAAGACGGGTGGTTGCAGGGCCGCGACGCCAAGGCGGGTGGTTGCAGGGCCGCGGCGCCGGAAGATCCGAGGGGTGGCAGAGGTTTCAGCGCCGCGGCGCCGAGGCGGGTTCTGCGAGAGTTAGTGGAAATTTCTGCACTGTTTTGTTTTAAAAGAGACCATGGGTGGGTGACAAGTGTCCCACCCCATATGATTTTGCATGCACTACTTATTTGACCAAGTCTTGAAGACTTGGTCATTCTTCAACTCTTCTCTCTCTCTAAAGCTAAAAGCTCTCCCTTCTCTCTAGAAAATCAAGAAGAACACAAAGCTTAAGGAAAAATCTGAAAGTGTGACAAGGAGGAAACCTATTTGCAAGCTTGTGGGAGTTGTTGTGGTGGTGTTGTGGAAGAGGAGGCTAGCAAATTGTGTTGGATTAATTTGGCTAAAGCTCTAAGGTAACGATTCTTCCCTTGTAGCTAGTTATTGGTGTTGCATGTGAAGAAGAAGGAACTTGTAGTAGTAAATAATGCTCTTAGAATCATTGCATGTAAGAAATATGGTTTGGATATGAACGGATTGGTTAAGAAGGTTATGTGAGCATGTTGTAGCTTAAATACTACCTTAAATTTGTTAAGTTAGTTGTTGTACATTGTGGGGCAAAATTTTACACATCCAAGATTAGGTGTGTAATCCCCTTTAAAATGGTTGGATTGTTGGGCCTTAAATGTGGTGTTTGGATGTTGAATTCGGCCTTGAAAAAGGTGGCAAAGTATGTAGAAACAAAGGAAATGCTGCCCAATTTTCCATGGAATTTAGTAACTTACACTTGGAATAATTCTATGTTGAAACTAGAGGTTAATAAACGTATTATGGTCATTATATGTTGACATATTACGTGCGGTAATTTGGACTTAGCAAGTGGATTAACCGAAGAGGTATGTGGAGCTTTCCTATCTCTTGAGCATGAGTAGTTGTACCTATGTAGTACGGTAGACGTACAAGATTTGATATCTTTCACTTGTTTTAAGTATATGATATTTGTTTCATTTTAAAAGTATAAAACCCTTGGATTTAGGGAGAAATGTATTTGATTAATGTATAACGCGAATATAATGACTTTATGGGAAGTTGATTATATTAGCTTTATGGAAGGTTAACAAAGGAAGATTTACTCTAAGTAAAATAAGTACGGACAAATTTTTTGAGTTGGCAAAAGGTGAATTGATTTTTAGGCATTGATTGCCTAAGGTTTTAAAGGAAATGAAGTCACTTGATTTAGAAGCCTATTATATTTCTAAAAGGAAATGTGACTTGTTTTGAAAGGTAATCGTAACTTGATACTATAGTTATTAGTATCTTGGGAATTTTATATAAAAAGTGTCATTTCTTAAAAGGTTAGAAGTACGTGGTACTTGGGTTGAATTCCCGGATTTTCTCTTAAAAGACATGTTAGTGCCTTAGGTAAACTAAAATGAGAGGATATATTAATAATGTTAATAAGAAGTTAGGGGATTTCTTAACTTGCTTATGTCATGATAAGCCGGTAGTGCTTATGTTATGTATGATAGACCGGTAGTGCTTATGTTATGTATGATAGGCCGGTAGTGCTTATGTTATGTATGATAGGCCGGTAGTGCTTATGTTATGTATGATAGCCGGTGTGCTATGTTATGTGTATATATTATTACGGGGTAGACCCCGGGTTACTACTTATGCCATGGATTTGCTATCCATGATGCGAGTGCGGCGCTTGTACTCATGCGGATCCGGTCCACAGGATCCATGCGGGTGAAATAGTCCCATGCGAGTATGGCGATGGTACTCATACGGGTCCATAGGATCCATGCGGGTGAAATAGTCCCATGTGGGTGAAATAGTCCCATGACGAGGCGGATGACCTCATGCGGGTCCACAGGACCTATGCGGGTGAAATAGTCCCAGGAGTAGGATTGCTTAATGATACTACGGGCGAGGGACCCTGTTTTGATCATGAGCCTCCTATTTTTATGCAGTATGGTTTATACTGGTTACTCTCATTGTTAGTAAGGCACAATGCAAGGTAATTGATTTTTATCTATGACTCCAGCTTATTTTTGACTTATGATATCATTACAGTATTTTCCAGTTTTACATACTTAGTACATATTGTGTACTGACCCCCTTCCTCGGGGGCTGCGTTCATGCCGCATGTAAGGGTAAGCAGGTGGTGGATCCTCATTCTTAGGATCTTTGCTCAGGTGTCAGAAGCTCCATTTCTCCGGAGGCTTGACTTGACTTTTGGTACGGTTCTCCCTGATGTTGTAGGTTTTGTGTACATTCAGGGGTATGACGGGGCCCTGTCCCATCATGGTTGTTACAAACTCTTAGAGGCCTGTAGCCCGGTTATAAATTGGGTTATTAAGGATGTAACTGTTCAGTTCTGTTATATGTATGTTACGGAAAGGTAGCTATTTTTGGGTTAGCCTATTTTATTTTATATGGTTTCTTGTTTGTGAGTTTATTTCCGCTGGTTTTCTCTGATGTTGTATCACAAGGGTGCCCGGGGTAATGCACCAGTCACAGATCCGAGGTCGGGTCGTGACAAAAGTGGTATCAGAGCAGTTAATCCTCGGAAAGGGTCTACAGGCCGTATCTAGTAGAGTCTTGATTATCGGTGTGTTGTGCACCACATCTATAATCAGGAGGCTACAGGATATTTTAGGATTGGTTTCCATTCTTTCACTTTGAGATCGTGCAATAGAGCCGTGTTATAGGTTGAATTTCCCTCTGACATATTTTTATGTATCAGTTATGCCTCCACGCAAGGCAATCGCGGCCCAGAAGGGCAAGGCAGTGGAGGAAACTACTAGTAGGACACCGAGGGTTACGAGGCACAGCCCGATCCCCACCGAGATAATGTTTCGGGCGGCGAGTTCCACAACGTCGTCAACCCCAGAAGTCCGGGAGCAAAGGCGGCCATCGAGACTACGGTACACCGAGCCTCCAGCCATACACCTGAGCAGAGGATATGGGCTATAAGGAGATGGCCCAGTTATTGGCCAGGATAGTGGCTAAGCATGAGGACGCAGCGAGGCGATTCGGCTGTACGTAGTTCCTCCCACGATAGCGTGAGACTTGGGACTTTCTCGAGCCGCACCACCGAGTTTTATGGGTCGAGGCACGAGGATGATCCTCGTGAATTTATTCGGCGATTCTGCGGATCATGAGAGTGATCAAGGCCTCGGAGACCGAGTCGGTTGTATTGGGTTCGCATCGGCTGCGTGATACTGCAGTTGACTGGTTTGATTCATGGGAACTGTCCCGGGGGGAGCATGCGCTTCCAGCTGTTTGGGACGAGTTCTCGGCGGCGTTTCTCGGTCATTTCTTGCCTCCGCAGATGAGGAGAGCTCGGGCCGACAGATTTCTGACATTGAGACAGAGTGGGCGGACGGTCCGGGAGTACAACGTGGAGTTTGACTCGTTGGCTCGATATGTACCCACTTTAGTAGCTGACATGGAGGACAGGGTGCACTGCTATGTCACAGGGCTCGATGATTACCTAGCAGAGAGTTGCACGGGAGTAGCTCTTCAGCCGGACATGGACTTTGCCCGCATGCAGGCCTATGCACTTGGGTGTGAGGAACATAGGGGCCGACGGATTGATAGATATCAGCAGAAGAGGGCCCGGACAACAGCCTCCTCTAGCAGTTTTCGAGGTAGACAGCCTCAGCAGCAGACCAGATTTGCACCACAGCCGGTTCAGAGCGCTCCTCCACCATCGTCCGGACGTACAGGGTATTCAGGGGCCGGACATGGTTCCAGGGCTTCGGGTTCCCAGAGGGACCAGAGTTCCAGTCAGATGAGGCCACCTATGCCTCGATGTGGTCGATGTGGTGATTGCCATTATGGGGGGTGTCGTGTTCCTCCAGGAACTTGTTACTCTTGTGGCCAGCAGGGCCATTTGAAGAGAGATTGTCCGACCAGAGGCGGCGGGAATGTTATGGTTCAGCCGACAGGTTCATGTTACACCCCGTATTTACAGGATATGTTTTAAGAACTTACGTAAGAACTCGCTAGTGTTAAAATTAGAGACTTGTAAAAATTTATCGGAATTATGAAATTGTCGGAAAACGTTTTATTTTGACGAATGGGAGGGCGACACGTGTCACCCCCCCTTAGCAATGCCTTGGACGAAATGGCATGGCCAATATGGTCATTGACCATAAGTCTTGGATGACTAAAGTCTTGAAAGTGTAGCTTGAGAACTTTGACTAAGTCAAAGGAGACAACTAGTCTTGATATTTTGAAAGACTTCATCCTAGCCACCCAAATGGTTGCATCTTGTCCCTCCATGACCCTTTATTACACTACTAGTAGCAAGAGTGTGTCCAACACTTAGAAAATTTCATGAAAAATTGAAGAGCTCAAGAGGAGGCTCTCGGGTTCCATCAACTTGAAAAGGAAAAAAATTGTGTTTCTTGTCCAATAAGCTCCACACTTTAAACCAAGGTTCATGAGTGTTATGTAAGTGTATCTCAATAGAAAAATCCCGGAAAAAGAGAGTTTTCGTATTAGTCGCAAAGTGAAAACCTAGTGGCTTTCTAGGTTTTGGATTGGAAGTTTGAAGGAAAGTTGTTGGTATGGTTCTAAGGGTCTCAACAAACGGATTGAAGTGTCTTGGAGAGGTTCTAAACTACTAAGGAGCGACTTCGGATTGGAATTGGATTAAGAATCGTTAAGGTATAATCTTGTCTTTTAAAAGTGTTACAAGATTATATATTTATATTGTTGTTGTTAGCTTTACATGTTGCTAGCATGAAGTTGTTAAGTTGAAGTTTATAAGTATTATGGATTACTTGTAGCTTAAGTTCGAAATGAAAAGTAAGTCATGTTAAGTTGGAATACAATTAGATCGTTATTAGAATCGTCGCATGTAATTGACTTGAAGATTATAGTAGTTATAATTGGTTGCGACTAGATATCATGTTATGCTACCAAGTTGGAATGAAATGGAAATTGGATAAGAATTAGTATTGTTGAACTCAAGGTGGCCGAATTTGGACATGTAGTTTGTATTAGTTTGTTATTCATTTATATTAGACTACCTTCTAAATTGTGAGCCAATTGGGCTGTTTGGTTATTCATTTGTACTAGACTACCTTCTATATTGTTGTGAGCCAATTGGGGTTGTTTGGTTATTGTATTCGGCCTTGAAAAAGGTGGCAAAGTGAGTAGAAACAAAGGAGGTGCTGTCCGATTTTCCGAAGAATATAGCGACTTAGCACCTAGAATATTCTACGTGAAGTAAGAGGTTAATGGACGTATTGTGGCCATGATAGGTTGAAGTACTAAGTTTAGCGTTTCCTACTTGAAGAATGGAATAGCTCAAGGTTGAAGTACTTTGGAGCATTTTGCTACTTGTCGACAATCGTCGCGAGGTATGTGAACCTCTTCTTTCTTTGGCATGATCCTACGTATGAAATATCCATGTGATAACATTTTAAGATTTCTTCTACTCTTAGAAGTTAAGAAGTATTTACATTGTTGAATATAAGTTAAGAGTATGTTTAAATTGTCCTAAGTCCTTACTAGGTCTTATGGGAGACGTTGGTAAGGATGGTTAGGAAATTATGAGATTTGATTTAAGGGCTATGTATCTTGATTTATTTAAAGTAAGTATGTAAGTTGATTTTTATGTTTGAAAATGACTTGAATTTATATGTGAAAAGGGGATTGGTTTTAAAAGTGTAGATGACATGATTTTACAAGTATAAGTAATTGGACTTTTAAGAATGTATGTTATGAAGTTTTAAGACTATGAACTTTGATTTTCTTTAAAGGATTACGAAACTTTATTTTTCAAGTTATGGGACTTGAATTCTAAAGTATAAGCGACATGATTTGAAAGAGTGTATGCTATGAGGTGTTAAGGCTATAAGCCTTGATTTTATAAGTAGAAATGACTTAATTTTACAAAGTATGGCTTAATTTATTTCAAAAGATAAGAAGATGGCTTCCAAAAGAGTATGTGACTTGAGCTTTAAAAGAAAGGAGTTCTATGATTCTTTTTAAGTATGTATGTACGTAGTATTTTTGGATCTAGTTTTCCTAATGTTGTAAGAATAAAAGTGTCTTAAGTTCTCTAAAATGAAAGGTTGTTATAATAGCTTTATGGGAAGTTGTTATGACGACTTAAGAAGAAGTGAAAAGATGGTTTGAAAATGTTATGTAAGGAAAATCACACCGAGCCTACAAATAGGTCGGACACGTTATGAAATACACCGAGCCTACAAATAGGCTGGATTACGTTATAAAATACACCGAGCCTACAAATAGGCCGGACACGTTATGAAATACACCGAGCCTACAAATAGGCCTGACACGTTATGAGATACACCGAGCCTACAAATAGGCCGGATTACGCCATATTACCCCGAGCCTTCACATAGGCCGGGTTACGTCATCTTACACCGAGCCCCACAGGCGGGCCGGATTATGTTATATGATTCCACAGTACACCGAGCCCCACAGGCGGGCCGGATTATGTTATATGATTCCACAGTACACCGAGCCCCACAGGCGGGCCGGATTATGTTATATGATTCCACAGTACACCGAGCCCCACAGGCGGGCCGGATTATGTTATATGATTCCACAGTACACCGAGCCCCACAGGCGGGCCGGATTATGTTATATGATTCCACAGTACACCGAGCCCCACAGGGCGGATTATGTTATATGATTCCACAAGACACCGAGCCCCAGCGGGCGGATTATGTTATATGATTCCACAAGACACCGAGCCCCACAGCGGGCGGATTATGTTATATGATTCCACAAGACACCGAGCCCCACGCGGGCGGGCGGATTATGTTATGTAAGATATGTAAGTTATGTGAAAAGTGGATTAAACTCTTAAGTAAGTATGTAAGAATATGTTGTTAAATCTTATCGAAAGAAGGAAAGGAACGGTTAATATATGATTGGTTTCAGGAGTTAGAAGGACATTCTTTTATACAGATATGATTTGGTTATTGCATTTTATTTCTGTTCCATACTCAAATTTGTTATCGACCCCTTCTGGGCTGCGTCATGCCCGCAGTTTTAGGTACCAGTTGGTGATCCTTGCTCTTAGGATCTCTGTTGATTTTGGAAAGAAGCCCTTTCACTCCGGAGGCTTGTCTTTTAGTACGGTTTCACGATGTGGTAGACTTATGTACATTCAGGTATGGCGGCCCCGTCCGCCGCAGATTGTAATTCTTAGAGTGCGTAGTCACATGTTGTGGGTCGGTTTGTAAAAAAGAAAGGGATGTAACTGCTGTTGTTATGTATATGTATATGTGTCCAGGAAGGTAGCCTTATCGGCTAACCTGTGGTTTAATTTCTCGTTATTTTATTTTATAAGTTCATGTATGTTCCGCTGCTATTCTCTGATGTATACCTGAACAGGGTGCCCAGGTAGGGCACCAGTCGCGGCCCGGGGTCGGGTCGTGACAGTTCAGTTGCTGGGTCTTCGTCTTCGGTAGTTATGCGCCCTGGAGGGTAGGGGGTTCACGGGCCAGCAGGCCGCGGCAGGGGTCGTGGCAGGGGTCGTGGCAGGGGTTCCAGTTCCATCGGTCCTCAGAACCGCATTTATGCTATGTCCAGCCGCCAGGACCAGGAGGCGTCACCAGATGTCGTCACAGGTACATTATTGGTTTCTTGCTGTGATGTTTATGCTTTGATAGATCCAGGTTTTACTTTGTCCTATATATCTCCTCATATTGCTGGTAGAATAGGGATAGAGCCCGAGTCCATAAAACCTTTTGAGGTGGCTACGCCAGTAGGTGATTCGGTGGTAGCTGAGCGAGTATATAAGGCTTGCCCAGTGACTATAGACAGTCGTCAGACTCTAGCCGACTTGATAGAGTTGGATATGACGGACTTTGATGTGATTATGGGTATGGATTGGCTAACATCTTGCTATACCAATGTGGACTATAGAGAGAGATTGGTACGATTCCAGTTTCCTGGGGAGCCAGTTATCGAGTGGAAGGGGATTACGGCGTCGCCGAGAGGTAGGTTTATTTCTTACCTCAAGGCTAGGAAGATGGTGCAGAAGGGATATATCTACCATATGGTTCGGGTATTCGATACTGAGGCTGAGATATCGGACCTTCGGTCAGTTCCGGTCGTTAGAGAGTTTTCAGACGTATTCCTAGACGAGCTTCCGGGTATCCCTCCTGAGAGGGAGATTTAGTTTTGCATTGATTTGGCACCAGACACTCGACCGATATCTATTCCGCCGTACAGGATAGCACCTGCCGAGTTGAAGGAATTGAAAGACCAGCTGAAGGACTTGCTGGAGAAAGGCTTTATCAGGCCAAGTGTTTCTCCTTGGGGAGCGCCAGTGTTATTTGTAAAGAAGAAGGATGGAACGCTCCGTATGTGTATTGATCTGACGGTGAACAACAAGGTAACTATCAAGAACAGATATCCCTCCCGAGATTGACGATTTGTTTGACGATTCACGGCGGTGCAAGGTGTTTTTCCAAGATAGGCTGCTGATGCAGTTATCATCAGGTGCGAGTTAGAGAGGCAGACATCCCAAAGACTGCATTCAGGACCCGGTATGGGCACTATGAGTTCAGGCTGATGTCTTTCGGGTTGACCAACGCTCCAGCAGTATTCATGGATTTGATGAATAGGGTGTTCAGGTCATTCTTGGATATGTTCGTTATAGTATTCATTGATGATATCCTGGTTTATTCGCGCACAGAGCGGGAACATGCGGATCATTTGAGGACGGTATTGGGAGTCCTCCGGGACCGGCAGTTGTATGCCAAATTCTCGAAATACGAGTTTTGGTTGGCTTCAGTGGCATTCTTAGGGCATGTTATCAGAGCCGATGGTATTCGGGTAGATACAGCAAATATTGAGGCAGTCAAGACTTGACCTAGACCCACTACACCGACAGAGGTGCGCAGCTTTTTGGGCCTTGCAGGTTATTATCGGAGATTTGTGGAGAGGTTTGTTTCCATCTCAAAGATTTGACTAAAGCGACTCGAAAGCGGCTATGTTCAGTGGACGGATGCTTGTGAGGAGAGCTTCCAGTCACTGAAGGAGAAATTGACGACCGCCCCAGTCCTTACTCTTCCAGAGGGTTTGGACGGATATGTGGTTTATTGTGATGCATTGGGTGTCGGGCTTAGGTGCGTTCTGATGCAGCACGGTAAGGTTATAGCTTACGCATCTCGACAGCTCAGGAAGCATGAGAAGAACTATCCCACACATGACTTAGAGTTGGCAGCAGTGATTCATGCCTTGAAGATCTGGAGACACTATTTGTATGGAGTTCATGTGGACATTTACACAGACCACAAGAGCCTCCAGTATATCTTCAGCCAGAGGGAGCTGAACTTGCGGCAGAGGCGGTGGTTAGAGCTACTTAAGGACTATGATGTTGATATCCTATACCACCCAGGGAAGGCCAATGTAGTTGCAGATGCCCTTAGTCGCAGATCGATGGGTAGTCTGTCAGGTGTGCAGCCAGAGAAGAGGGACATGATCCGCGAGTTACATCAGCTAGCGAGCCTTGGGGTTCGTTTGGTTGATTCTGATAGTGATGGAGTTCGGGTTCGAGAGGTCGCCGAGTCTTCCATCGTCGAGGAGGTGAAGAGGCGACAGTATGAGGATCCGCTTATGGTACGGTATCGAGATACGGCTCTTCGGGAAGAGAATAGTCTATTTGAGGTAGCACATGATGGGGTGCTAAGATTTGAGGGCCGGTTGTGTGTTCCCGATGTGACAGGACTTCGTCAGCAGATTCTGGGAGAGGCACACAGTGCCCGTTATTCTATTCATCCGGGGTCGACTAAGATGTACCATGACCTCAGATGTACGTACTGGTGGGATGGCCTGAAGAGGGACGTGGCAGGTTTCGTTGCACAGTGTCCTAATTGTCAGCAGGTCAAGGTTGAACACCAGAAGCCCGGTGGGCTATTGCAGGCTATTGATATTCCGACTTGGAAGTGGGAGGTGGTAAATATGGATTTTATTACAGGATTACCTCACACTCAGAGGAAGCATGATTCCATCTGGGTTATTGTCGACAGGCTGACGAAATCAACCCACTTTCTTCCAGTCAGGACGACTTTTTCGGCCGAGGATTATGCTAGGTTGTATATCACGGAGATTGTGAGACTGCACGGGGTTCCTATATCGATTATTTCAGACAGAGGAGCCCAGTTCACGGCTAACTTCTGGAGGTCTTTCCAGAAGGGATTAGGGACACAGGTGAGTCTCAGTACTGCATTTCATCCTCAGACCGACGGACAGGCCGAACGTACTATCCAGACACTTGAGGATATGCTGCGGGCTTGTGTTATTGATTTCAGGGGTAGCTGGGAGGATCATTTACCTCTCGTGGAGTTTGCATATAATAACAACTACCATTCTAGTATCCAGATGGCGCCTTATGAGGCCTTATACGGGAGGAAGTGCAGGTCGCCGATAGGCTGGTTTGAGGTGGGAGAAGTTCAGTTAGTCGGGCCAGACTTGATTCAGCAGGCAGTGGATAAGGTGAAGCTTATCCAGGAGAGGTTATTATCAGTTCAGAGTCGACAGAAGTCATATGCAGATCATCGACGTCGACACTTGGAGTTTGAAGTAGACGATTGGGTTTTCCTGAAAGTATCAAACATGAAGGGCGTGATGAGATTTGGGAAGAAAGGGAAACTTAGCCCAAGGTACATTGGGCCTTATCAGATTGTCCGTAGGGTAGGCAAGGTTGCCTATGAGTTGGATCTACCGTCCGATCTAGAGGCAGTACATCCAGTTTTTCATGTGTCTATGTTGCGGAAATATATTAGGGATCCATCTAGAGTACACCCGATTCGTGATATACAGGTGACAGAGGGATTGTCGTATGAGGAGAGTCCCATAGCGATACTCGATCGCCAGGTTTGGCGACTGCGGACAAAGGATGTGGCTTCCGTCAAGGTCTTATGGCGGAACGAGAACAGGGAAGAGATGACGTGGGAAGCAGAGAATGACATGATGAAGAAGTATCCTCACTTATTCCCTATACCTCCAGGTAACCCACGTTCCTGATTATTAGTCTTTAAATTGTGCAATTATGCTTAAGTATTGTCGTGGCTCGTGGAGCGTCTTTATTTACAAGAAGAATAAGTTAAGAGAGTCTATGTCGATATTGTGAGTTGAGTAAGCCTAGAAGGAACATTCGGGACGAATGTTTCTAAGGGGGGGAGAATGTTATACCCCGTAGTTCAGGACGTGCGTAGGGGGACGTACAAAAGGAGTTAAGACTTAAAAATAGAAAAAAAATCGGTCAGGGGCCTCAGCGCCGCGGCGCCGGAGGCAGGGCCGCGGCGCCAAAGCGGGTGGTTGCAGGGTCGCGGCGCCGGAAGATCCGAGGGGTGGCAGAGGTTTCAGCGCCGCGGCGCCGGAAGATCCGAGGGGTGGCAGAGGTTTCAGCGCCGCGGCGCCGAGGCGGGTTCTGCGAGAGTTAGTGGAAATTTCTGCATTGTTTTGTTTTAAAAGAGACCATGGGTGGGTGACAAGTGTCCCACCCCATCTGATTTTGCATGCACTACTTATTTGACAAAGTCTTCAAGACTTGGTCATTCTTCAACTCTTCTCTCTCTCTAAAGCTAAAAGCTCTCCCTTCTCTCTAGAAAATCAAGAAGAACACAAAGCTTAAGGAAAAATCTGAAAGTGTGACAAAGAGGAAACCTATTTGCAAGCTTGTGGGAGTTGTTGTGGTGGTGTTGTGGAAGAGGAGGCTAGCAAATTGTGTTGGATTAATTTGGCTAAAGCTCTAAGGTAACGATTCTTCCCTTGTAGCTAGTTATTGGTGTTGCATGTGAAGAAGAAGGAACTTGTAGTAGTAAATAATGCTCTTAGAATCATTGCATGTAAGAAATATGGTTTGGATATGAACGGATTGGTTAAGAAGGTTATGTGAGCATGTTGTAGCTTAAATACTACCTTAAATTTGTTAAGTTAGTTGTTGTACATTGTGGGGCAGAATTTTACACATCCAAGATTAGGTGTGTAATCCCCTTTAAAATGGTTGGATTGTTGGGCCTTAAATGTGGCGTTTGGATGTTGAATTCGGCCTTGAAAAAGGTGGCAAAGTATGTAGAAACAAAGGAAATGCTGCCCAATTTTCCATGGAATTTAGTAACTTACACTTGGAATAATTCTATGTTGAAACTAGAGGTTAATAAACGTATTATGGTCATTATAGTTTGACATATTACGTGCGGTAATTTGGACTTAGCAAGTGGATTAACCGAAGAGGTATGTGGAGCTTTCCTATCTCTTGAGCATGAGTAGTTGTACCTATGTAGTACGGTAGACGTACAAGATTTGATATCTTTCACTTGTTTTAAGTATATGATACTTGTTTCATTTTAAAAGTATAAAACCCTTGGATTTAGGGAGAAATGTATTTGATTAATGTATAACGCGAATATAATGACTTTATGGGAAGTTGATTATATTAGCTTTATGGAAGGTTAACAAAGGAAGATTTACTCTAAGTAAAATAAGTACGGACAAATTTTTTGAGTTGGCAAAAGGTGAATTGTTTTTTAGGCATTGATTGCCTAAGGTTTTAAAGGAAATGAAGTCACTTGATTTAGAAGCCTATTATATTTCTAAAAGGAAATGTGACTTGTTTTGAAAGGTAATCGTAACTTGATACTATAGTTATTAGTATCTTGGGAATTTTATATAAAAAATGTCATTTCTTAAAAGGTTAGAAGTACGTGGTACTTGGGTTGAATTCCCGGATTTTCTCTTAAAAGACATGTTAGTGCCTTAGGTAAACTAAAATGAGAGGATATATTAATAATGTTAATAAGAAGTTAGGGGATTTCTTAACTTGCTTATGTCATGATAAGCCGGTAGTACTTATGTTATGTATGATAGGCCGGTAGTGCTTATGTTATGTATGATAGGCCGGTAGTGCTTATGTTATGTATGATAGGCCGGTAGTGCTTATGTTATGTATGATAGCCGGGTGTGCTATGTTATGTGTATATATTATTACGGGGTAGACCCCGGGTTACTACTTATGCCATGGATTTGCTACCCATGATGCGAGTGCGGCGCTTGTACTCATGTGGATCCGGTCCACAGGATCCATGCGGGTGAAATAGTTCCATGCGAGTACGGCGATGGTACTCATGCGGGTCCACAGGATCCATGCGGGTGAAATAGTCCCATGTGGGTGAAATAGTCACATGACGAGGCGGATGACCTCATGCGGGTCCACAGGACCTATGCGGGTGAAATAGTCCCAGGAGTAGGATTGCTTAATGATACTACGGGCGAGGGACCCTGTTTTGATCATGAGCCTCCTATTTTTATGCAGTATGGTTTATACTGGTTACTCTCATTGTTAGTAAGGCACGGTGCAAGGTAATTGATTTTTATCTATGACTCCAACTTATTTTTGACTTATGATATCATTACAGTATTTTCCAGTTTTACATACTTAGTACATATTGTGTACTGACCCCCTTCCTCGGGGGCTGCGTTCATGCCGCAGGTAAGGGTAAGCAGGTGGTGGATCCTCATTCTTAGGATCTTTGCTCAGGTGTCAAAAGCTCCATTTCTCCGGAGGCTTGACTTGACTTTTGGTACGGTTCTCCCTGATGTTGTAGGTTTTGTGTACATTCAGGGTATGGCGGCCCCGTCCCGCGTCATGGTTGTTACAAACTCTTAGAGGCCTGTAGTCCGGTTATAAATTGGGTTATTAAGGATGTAACTGTTCAGTTCTGTTATATGTATGTTACGGAAAGGTAGCCATTTTTGGGTTAGCCTATTTTATTTTATATGGTTTCTTGTTTGTGAGTTTATTTCCGCTGGTTTTCTCTGATGTTGTATCACAAGGGTGCCCGGGGTAAGGAACCAGTCACGGATCCGAGGTCGGGTCGTGACATTACGTCCTTTACAACCCCACTTTACAACGGGACTACAGACCTTTAAGAGTTTATATCAACTATGACGGGACAGGGCCCCGCCATACCCCTGAATGTACATAAACCTACAATGACAGGGAATCATACTAAAAGATAAGCCTCCGGAGAAACGGAGCTTCCCAAAAGCAGAACGGTGATCCTATGAGCGAGGATCAACAACCGATGTACCTCTACCTGCGGCATGAACGCAAAGCGAGGTCGATAACAGTACAGTATGTGAAACTGAAAGTACTGAAATGAAATCATAACATTTTTAAAAACCAATCCACAGACATGTAGGAAACAAACCAATTAACAGTACATAGTGCCATAGTATAAACAAGAGCAAATAGGTGTAACCCAACCGGTCTTTTCTAGACCGCCAATGATCGGAGTAGGGCCATTCGCCCTTAGTATCATTGTGCGAGTCCTAATCCTGGACTACCGTAGTCCGCATAGGTCACGTGGACCTGCATGAGGTACTCCTCGCATCGGGGGTAGCTAACCCGCGGCATTTCCTGGACTCCCGCAATCCGCATAGGCCACATGGACACGCATGAGGTATTCCTTGCATCGGCGTAACACACCCGGAGTGATTTCTGGACTACCATAGCCCGCATAGGTCACATGGACCCGCATGAGGTATTCCTCGCATCGGGGGTAGCTAACCCGCGACACGTAACAAGTCAGGGGGTAAGTGATATAATGTAAGCACAACCGGCTTACCGTAAGCAACATAAGCCCAACAAGAAAACCCCTTTAACACGAAATTCTCAAGGCACTAACGCCCGAAATATCATAGCATGTTTACTTATCAAACCAACTTACCACACCTTCAGAAATCACAATAAGGCTTTTATAAACAAGTAAGTAAACCATTCTTTTTATCTTCCTTAAGTCGTTATAACTAACTTCTCATAAAGTTATCATAACACTTATACTTTTTAATAATTCAAAACAACCATATTCGTTTGGAAAACCAAGAGAACCTATTCTTTTTAAAACCAAGGACCAATTTCCTTCCGAATAGTGCTTCATGACTCTTTTTGAAATATTTCAAGGTTTTTATCATTTAGAACTCAAGTCAAGGATATCAAAGTGAAACCAAATTCATTTAACACGTACGTCTACCGTACTACATATTTCACAAAAATCATGCTCAAGAGGATAGGAAGAATCACATACCTCCTCGGCTAAATCCAATTGCCAAGCCGGATATGCCGCGCGTAGAGTATCCACCTATAATAATCAAATACGTCTATCAGCGTCTAGGCTTCTTCGTAGCATATACTAAGTATAAAGTTCCTTATTCTACGGAAAATTGGGCAGCACTTCCTTCGATTCTACATACTTGTCCACCTTTTTCAAGGCTCGAATTCAATAACTAAACGCCACATTTAAGGCCCAACAATTCAGCAGTACAAAGGGGATTACACGCCTAACTTGGACGTGTAAAATTCTGCCCTACAATTCATATTAAACAATCCAATTAGTTAAGGCAATTTCTCGGCTATAACATGCTCACATATCATCCTTATCCAATCCTTTCAATTCCAAATCGTTATTCCTACATGTAATATACCTAATAATAATATCGACAACTACAAGTCCTTTCGTCCTTAACATACGACATAACTTACTTAAAAAGGAGAATGGATTGTTACCTTGGAATTTGCCCAAAACAGTCCAACAAATCGCCCACTTGCCCTCTTTCCACAATTCCTCTTCGTTAAAATCACCTCTACTAACTTCCTACAAGCTTGCCAATCTATTTCCTTCTTGCCGCCTTTCCGATAATTTCATCTTTGGCTTAGGGTTATCATTTTAGAGAGAAGAGAAGAAGGTTTCTTTTTTTTTTTTGGAAGAACCTTTGAAAATAACCAAGTCTTCAAGACTTGGTCCTAAATATAAGACCCTCTCTTGGTCAAAAAGATGGGAGGGACACTTGTCACCCTCCCATAGGCCTTTCACAAAATATCTTCTGATTTTTCCCCAAATTTCGCGAAAAATCCCGCCTCGACGCCGAAACTTCCGAACATTTCAGTACATACGACGCCGCGGCCTGATCCGCGCCACAATGCAACTTCAGATACCTCAAGACAACCGCGCCGCACCTCAGATCCCGCGCGTCGCTGTGTCACCTGACTGAAAACACTTTCATGCTCGTCACGACCGAACTTATCGCTTACCGGTTGCTGTGTAGTATTAATGTACTCTATCTTGATTATTCCTTTTTTGAATTTTTTCTCTTATGAAGTGTAGATCTATTTCTATGTGTTTTGTCCTTTCGTGAATTATTGGGTTGACTGCAATTTGCATGGCTGATTTGTTGTCTGTATAGACAGTAACTGGTAGATTGAGTCGAACCCCAATTTCTTCTAGTATTCCCAGAATCCATGTTAACTCTGCTGTAGTTCCTGCTAGGGTTCTATATTCAGCTTCAGTAGAGCTTCTAGAAAGGGTAGGTTGCTTCTTTGAATTCCACGAAATAAGTGATTCTCCAAACTTGATCATGTATCCAGTTACTGACTTTCTTGTGTGAGGACATGCATCCCAATCTGCATCACAATAAGCAGTTATTAATTCTTGAGAATAGCTAGACAGTAATATACCTTGTCCTGGTTGATTCTTTATGTACTTGACTATTCTGATGGCTGCATCTAGATGCGACTTCTTGGGTTGCTGCAGGAACTGACTTAGTGTTTGTACACTATATGCAATATCAGGTCTTGTAACAGTTAGATAGAGTAAGTTTCCTATCAATATTTGATAAGTACTGATATCTTGTATTACTTCATCTTCTGGTCTTGTTTCTTCCTTGTCTGTGTGTTTTTGTGACTGAGTGTACTCATCATATTCTCTTGTGGTTAATTTCAGACTGCAGTCAAGAGGAGTGTTTAGAGTCTTAGTTGCAGATAGGCCAAGTTCTGAGATTAGTTCTAATGCATATTTCTTTCGATGCATTAGAATTCCCTTCTCGGCTCCGCGACGATTTCTGATTCGTTTCATCTTTTACACATTTCTTCCTTTCATTTACCAACGTGAAACAATTTGTCATTTGGCTAATAACCGTCTATTTTCTATGTCTCAAACAATTCGTATACGTACCAATATCTCTTCCATTTAAGGAAATTTACAATCCTTGACACTTTATGTGCACGTGTGTGGAAACCATATTTCCCAATTGTTCGAGTCATAATTAATAGGATTAATTTTATTTCATGTTTAGTAAATTTTCAACAATATCCTTTTGGAAGAGATTTTGGCGCACGCACATGGTGCCTTTTGAGCAATCACTCGGCGGATCGATGTTGTATCTGGAGAGGTAGCCGTAGCTTTGAACCTTCCATATTAGAATACCATCGGACATATTTACTGTGCGGTGAATGTGATGTCTTGAACCGTCAGTTTTTAGTATATGCCAAGACAATGATACCAACACAACATCTTTTCTACTCAATCTTTCTAATGTTTTTGTCCGTAGTGGGCCGTGGACACCCTTGGATTCTAAAGTGCGTTCATTTGAGGCGGCCTGTCCTCGCACTTAAATAGGTGATCTCCTACAAGGTTTCCTGCAATACCCAGCTACACAAGCGTTAGGAACCGTTAAAAGTTTGCCCAACCTAACCTCAACTATTGAGGATCATTAAAGGTTTGGAAACTTATCCTTCACCCCTCTTACAGGTACGGGAACAACCTTGGATTATGTTTCTTAAGAAGAAATCATTATCCGAAGTGCTATTTGTTATACCCCGTGGTTAGGGTCGGGACCTCGGTCAGGGGTCTCAGCGCATGGCCGAGGCGGCCGCGCGCCAAGCCGGGAAATTGTAGGGCCGCGGCGCCGGAAAACCTGAGGGGTCGCTGAAGTTTCAGCGCCGCGGCGCCGGGAAGCAGGGCCGCGGCACCGGAATATCCGAGGGTTCGCAGGAGTTGCGCCATGCCGGGAAGCCGCGCCGAGGCGAAATCAGCGGAAAAACTTAGGAAAAGTCGATTTTTATTTTGAAAGGGCACGAGTGGGGACAAGTGTCCCCCATCTGATTTTTACATGCATATATTGACCAAGTCTTAAAGACTTGGTCATTAGTCATCTCTCTTTGAAAAACCTCTTCCTTCTCTCTAAATATTTCAAGCTCCTTCTTCTCTAAAAATCCAAGAGGATTCTAGCCTTAAGAAAAATCAAAAATTAAAAGACAAGAAGGAAGCTTGTGGCTAGCTTGAAGGTGGTGGTGGTGGTATTCTTGGTAGAAAGGCTAGCAAATTGTTGGATAAAATTTGGCTAAAGCTCTAAGGTAATGATTCTTCCTCTATTATTAGTTTATAGAGTTGCATGTTAAGAAGAAGATACTTATGGTGGTAAATAATGCTCTTAGAGTCATGCTAGAAATGTGGGTTGAATATGAAGGACTGGGCTAAAGAAATATTATGAGCATGTGGGAGCCTAAAAACCACCTTAGAATTGTTAAGTGTACTATTATAACTTATGGGGCAGAATTTTACACACCCAAGATTAGGTGTGTAATCCCCTTTGTGTTGGTTTGGTTGTTGGGCCTTAGTAAGGCGTTTGAAAGTTGAAAATCGGCCTTTGAAAAGGTGGCAAAGTGAGTAGAAACAAAGGAAATGCTGCCCAATTTTCCTTAGGAATTGATAACTTGAATTTGGAATTTCTACATTGAAATTAGAGGTTAATAAACACACTATGGTTATTATAGGTTGACATATTACTTGCGGTAGTTGGACTTAGCAAGTGGATTGACCAAGGAGGTATGTAGAGCTTTCCTATCTCTTGAGCATGAGTAGTTGTATCTATGTAGTACGGTATACGTACAAGATTTGATAATCTACACTTGTTTTAAAGTATATGATGCTTGTTTCATTTCAAAAGTATAAGTCCTTTGGATTTAAGGAAAATATATTTGACAAAGGTATAACGCTAATATAATGACTTTATGGGAAGTTGGTTATATTAGTTTTTTTGGAAAGGCTCACAAAGAATGGTTTACTCTAACTAAAACAAGTACGGGTAAATGATTTGAAACTATGGAAGGTGGATTGATTTTTAGGCATTGGTTGCCTAAGGTTTTAAAGGAAATGAAATCACTTGATTTAGAAGCCTATTATATTTCTAAAAGGAAATGTGACTTGTTTTGAAAAGAAATTGTAACTTGATACTATGGTGATTAGTATCTTGGAATCTTTGTATAAAAAGAGTTTTTCTTAAAAAGTTAGAAGTACATGGTACTTGGGTTGAATTCCCGGATTTTCTATTAAAAGACATGTTAGTGCCTTAGGATACTAAAATGAGAGGATATATTAATACTGTTAATAAGAAGTTAGGGGATTTCTTAACTTGCTTATGTTATGATAAGCCGGTAGTGCTTGTGTATGATATGATAGGCCGGTAGTGCTTATGTTGTGATATGATAGGCCGGTAGTGCTTATGTATGATATGATAGGCCGGTAGTGCTTATGTTATGTATGATAGCCGGATGAGCTATGTTATATATTTGTATTATTACGGGGTAAACCCCGGGTTATTATCTATGCCATGGATTTGCTACCCATGATGCGAGTGCGGCACTTGCACTCACGCGATCCGACCACGTGATCCACGTGCGGGTGAAATAGTCTCATGCGAGTACGGCGATGGTACTCATGCGGATCCACGGGATCCATGCGGGTGAAATAGTCCCATGCGGGTGAAATAGTCCCATGACGAGGCGGATGACCTCATGCGGGTCCACAGGACCCATGCGGGTGAAATAGTCTCGAGAGTAGGATCGCTAACGATACTACGCGAGGTACCCTGTTTTGATCGTGAGCCTCCTATTTTTATGCTATAAGTTTTATACTTGTTACTCTATTGTTAGTAAGGCACAGTCAAGGAAATTGATTTTTATCTATGACTCACTTATCTTTGACTTGTGATATTACTACGATTTTCCGCTTTACATACTTGGTACGTTGTGTACTGACCCCCTTCCTCGGGGGCTGCGTTCATGCCGCAGGTAAGGGAAAGCAGGTGGTAGATCCTCATTTCTAGGATCTCTTACTCAGGTGTCAGGAGCTCCATTTCTTCGGAAGCCGACTTTTGGTATGGTTCTCCCCGGTGTTGTGATACTTTGTACATTCAGGCATGACGGCCCCGTCCGTCCTAGTGTTACTTATTCTTAGAGGCCTGTAGTCTTATCATAACTTGGGTTGTCAAAGGATATAGCTGTTCAGTTTTATGTACTTTTGGGGTAGCCATTTTGGGCTAGACTATTTATACCATTATGGTTGATTTATTTTGAGTTTATATTCCGCTGGTTTTCTCTGATGTTGTGTCACCAGGGTGCCCGGGTCAAGGCACCGGTCACGGATCCGGGGTCGGGTCGTGACACTCTTGCTTCCACCGAAGCGCTCAACTGAAACTTTACAGTTTAGTTTTCCCATTGAACCTTATTCCTGGGATCTCCAGTCTGTAAGGTTGGGTGTCCACTATATTGGTTCTTATTGTTTGAGTTTTAAGCCTATTCTCCTAGACAGGCAGGACATCTAATCTCTGGGTATTCCCTTCGTCAAGGGATCTGCTATATTTTCCTTAGATTTTATGTAATCGATGGAAATAACACCAGAGGTGATCAGCTGCCTAACAGATTGATGTCTCCATCGAATATGACGAGACTTACTGTTGTATATAGAACTTAGTGCCCTTCCTAGAGCCGACTGACTATCGCAGTGGATCATTACAGAAGACACGGGTTTATCCCAATATGGGACATCCTCTAGAAAACCATGAAGCCACTCAGCTTCTTCTCCCGCTTTGTCTAAAGCGATAAATTCCGACTTCATCGTGGATCGGGCAATAAGTGTTTGCCTAGAGGATTTCCAAGACACAACTCCACCACCGATAGTAAATATATATCCGCTGGTGGTCTTGATGTCGTCGCTATCAGATATCCAGTTTGCATCATTGTACCCCTCTAGTACAGATGGATATCTCGAATAATGTAACTCGCATTTTAGCGTGAACTTCAGGAACCGTAGTACCCTATTCAATGCTTTCCAATGATCCTCACTTGGATTACGGGTGAACCTAGCCAATTTATTGACTGCATGAGCGATATCGAGTCGGTCACGGTTGTGATATATGTCGACTACCAATCACTCGCGTACCGCTTCCCGGCGACGCACACCAAGATGTTTGTCAATCTTTTGACTTATATCCAATGGTGTCGTTACTGGTGAACTGTCGAATATCTCAAATTTCTTCAGTACATCCTCGATGTAGTGAGATTGAGACAAGACCAGTCCATTAGATGTCTTTGAGATCTTGATCCCGAAGATGACATCTGCAATGCACATATCTTTCACGTCAAAACATTGTTTTAACATGTTCTTAGTCTCTAGGATTATTCCAGGACTGCTTCCAGTGATCAACAAGTCGTCTACATAGAGGCATATAATGACGAAAGAATCGACATTTCCTTTCACGTAGATACATTTGTCACATCTATTAATGGCGAACCCTTTTGATAGTAGGATACTATCAAATTTATCGTGCCATTGTTTAGGGGTCTGTTTCAGCCTGTACAACAATTTGACAAGCCGACACACTTTTGTCTTTTGTCCTGGAATAACATACCCCTCGGGTTGGTCCATATATATTTCTTCTTCCAAATCACCATTTAGGAAGGTTGTCTTAACGTCCATTTGATGTATTTTAAAATTCCGCAAGGCGGCGATAGCTATGAACATACGTATGGATGTCATTATAGACACCGAAGCGTAGGTGTCAAAATAATCAAGGCCCTCTTTTTGGCGATAGCCATTGACTACCAACCTAGCCTTGTACTTATCGATAAATCCATCTGCCTTTAACTTCCATTTAAGGATCCACTTACAACCCAAAGGTTTGTGTCCCGAGGAAAGTTCAGCCAACTCCCAGGTGTGGTTATGCAGGATGGATTTTATCTCACTTTCTAAAGCTTCATTCCAGAGCGGTGCTTCTGGAGTTGACAATGCTTCGGCGATTGTCTGTGGTTCATCTTGAACCAAATAGGCTTCAAAGTCTGGACTGAAGGACTTGTCCTTCTGAGCCCTTCTGCTTCTCCTTGGTTCCATTTCTGAATCTTCCAAGTCCTGAGAATCTGGAATACTGTATCCCGGATAATCAACTACTTCAGAATTCACTAGATCTGAACTATTCGGATCTAGGTAATCATCGATTCCTTGATCCTCAATTGTTTGATCATAATTTCGTTTACGAGAGGTTATGTTGTTTTCCTTATATAGAAACGTGTCTTCAAAGAACCATGCATTCCTTGATTCCATTATCGTACCTTCATAAATGTCCGGTACATCTGACTTATGTACTATGTGTCGCGTTCGTTTTTGACCTCGGGGTCTGAACGGTATCCGCAACGTTGCTCTTTGGCGCGGTTCTCTGGATGGAGCGATAATGCTGATTTTGAGGAGTCGCCACTTAATTAATTAAGTGAATTAGGACACTTGATTTATTGCAATAAAAATACTGCAATTAATCTCCATTTTAATGTTCTGCGAAATTAATGAGATTCTGGATCAGGGTTCTTTATTGTCACGACCGACCGGGGCGCGGCGGTGCCCTACAGGCACCGTTCGTATACATCGAGAATAGCAGTGAACATACACAACATAAACACGTGTGTAAATAAAAGCGTCCGCAGCTAGTCGATCGGCCGTCTTCCATAATATAAACATAATCAAAGTACAACTCGGTTCTTACCCAACCACATAGGTGAATACGCACCTCTAGGAATAACAATCGAACAGCGTGGCGGGACGGGCCCGCCATACCACGAATATACATGAATCGCTACCTCGGAAACCGTGCAAGAGATAAGCCTCCGAGCAAATGGAGCTTTTCAAAATCAACCGAGATCCTAAGAGCAAGGATCACCAACCTGGTACCTAAAACTGCGGGCATGAACGCGGCCCAGAAGAAAGTCGATCTAACAGTGCAGAATATGGAACAGAAATAACGTCTGATGCAGACCATAACTGTACAAAAGAATGACAGGGACAAGTATAAAAAAGTACATACCAGATCCTGCCGTGTCATTACCACTTATGAACTTAATTTCACCTCAATATCTTTTCCCATTTTCAATAAAGGTTATAGCCACATTCTTACGCACATGATTAGGAAAAATCATTAAGTTCATTTCTATATAACTTACTTATCTTTCATAAGTATAATCCGACCCTTTAAGGAGGGCACATTTTCTACCCGGCCCAATCTGGGACGCGATCAAGTCACACAAACATCAAGCGTGCCCGTGGAATCCCCCATCACTGCCGACAGCTATAAGTGTAAAATATAGTCAAGTGACGCGCCCGTGGCATCCCACTTCATTGTCGGCGTACACATACACAACACATATATATATATATATATCTCCTGCCCGTGGAATCCCACATCACTGCCGACAGTCCAGGGTATAATAATACACCAATAGGCATGCATGAACACCAAGTCCCACCGGTGGTATAGCGTCTTGGGGTCTACCCCTCACTTATACTCTTACCCTGGAGAAGGTGGTAAAGCAGGTGGTATAGCATCTTGGGGGTCTACCCCTCACTTATACTCTTACCCTGGAGAAGGTGGTAAAGCAGGTGGTATAGCATCTTGGGGATTTACCCCTCACTTATACTATTACCCTATCTCGACCGACCATCAAACAAAACAAGCAGGGGGTATAATGTCTTGGGGGTTTACCCTTCACTTATACTCTTACCCTGGAGAAGGTGGTATAGCATCTTGGGAATTACCCCCCACTTATACTCTTACCCTATCTCGACCGGCCGTCAAACAAACAGAAACACTACCATGTCTTCTATAAAAATCCAGGAATTTAACCCAAGTACTACTAATAACGGAAGCATACCCGTGGAATCTCACATCACTGTCGGTACGTCCAAGTACTTACAACAAGACAGCCGTCCCTCCAACCGAGAGTCGCGGCAACGTAATAAAACATAATACTTGCACTCAAAGGCTATCACCAGCACACATAGGCTAATTCTCAATTAACAAGCCAAAGTACTTATCAAGGCACACTTAGAATAATTCTCATTTAACAAGCCAAAGTACTTATCAAGGCACACTTAGACTAATTCTCAATTAATCAAGTCAAAGTACTTATCAAGGCACACTTAGAATAATTCTCATTTAACAAGCCAAAGTACTTATCAAGGCACACTTAGACTAATTCTCAATTAATCAAGCCAAAGTACTTATCAAGGCACACTTAGAATAATTCTTATTTAACAAACCAAAGTACTTATCAAGGCACACTTAGACTAATTCTCAATTAATCAAGCCAAAGTACTTATCAAGGCACACTTAGAATAATTCTCATTTAACAAACCAAAGTACTTATCAAGGCACACTTAGAATAATTCTCATTTAACAAACCAAAGTACTTATCAAGGCACACTTAGACTAATTCTCAATTAATCAAGCCAAAGTACTTATCAAGGCACACTTAGAATAATTCTCATTTAACAAACCAAAGTACTTATCAAGGCATCACATAGAATTATTCTCAATTAAACAGGCCAAAGTACTACGTACGTACATTCTTTTTAAGAGACTCCTTTTTGTGTAAAACCCCAAGATACTAACACCCGTAGTATCCAGGCTTGTGTACATTTCACATAAGTCACGATACTTTTAGAAATACATTTCTCGGCTTCTAAAATCAAGTGACCCTTACTTAAAAGCTTTAAGCAAGTGATACCTTTAAATCACATTGCCCTTCCTTAATACAAGTTAATTATTTGATTACTTTATTAGAGAAAACCATTCTCATAACTTTCCATAAAGCCTTTATAACCAACTTCCCATAAAGCCGTTATAACCCTTTATGGTTTTAGACAAAACTCTTTTCTTTTATAACCAAGAGACTTCTATTTTTAAAAACCAAGTATTGTATACTTTAAAATCAATTCTCTTAACTTCAAAAATACAATTAGTCTCTTAACCTTTAGAACTCAAGTGACTCCTTTTATTATACAACCTTAGGCAATTGATGCCTTAAAATCAAGTTGTCTTTTTCGCTAAAATCAAGTCATTTATCATTCCATAAAGCAAATATAACCAACTCCCCATAAAGTCGTTATATTCACTTTATGCCTTAGCCAAAAACAATTTCCTATCCAAGGGACTTATACGTTTAAAACGAAACAAGTATCAAATACTTTAAAACTCTTCAAGTCCCTTAACTTTAATAAAACATTAGACATCCTTAATACTCTCAAAGAAGTGAGTTAATCTCCTAACTCACCCGACTTGGCTATTCATAAAACTAGTAAAGGATATCAAGGTCTCAGACGCTCACTGCACTACATACGTGCAACTAGTCATGCTCAAAAGATAGGAAAAGTTCTACATAGAATAAATCACACAACTACCTCTTAACTTCTAAGAGTAGAAGGAAACATGAAATGATACCACAAGTATATTCCATACATAGACTCATGCCAAAGGAAGGAAGAGGTTCACATACCGCGACGATTATCGACAAGTAGCAAAATGCTCCAAAGTACTTCAACCTTGATAGCTAATCCATCCTTCAAGTAGGATACGCTATACTAAGTACTTCCACCTATAATGGTCACAATACGCCCATTAACCTCTTACTTCAAACGTAGGATATTCTAAGTGCTAAGTCACTAAATTCTACGGAAAATCGGACAGCACCTCCTTTGTTTTTACTTACTTTGCCACCTTTTTCAAGGCCGAATACAATAACCAAACACGCCACATTTAAGGCCCAATCAATGCAATCAACAATAGGGGATTACATGCCTACTAGGCGTGTAAAATTCCGCCACAAACGATATCAAAATAATACAACTTACTAGGCCAATTCGGCTAACTTGAAGTACTACTACATCAATTCTTATCCAATTTCCATTTCAATCCAAGTTATTAGCCTAACATGATATCAAGTCGCAAACGAGTATAACTACTATAATCTCCAAGTAATTAACATGCGACGATTCTAATAAACGACCAAATTGTAATCCAACTTAACATGGCTTACATTACCTTTCGGATTTTCAAGGCTACAATCAATCCATAATCCTTATAAACTTCAACACCTATACTTCATGCTAGCAACAAGTAAAGCTAACAACAATATAAATAATCTTGTAACACTTTCAAAGAACAAGATTATACCTCAACGAATCTTAATCCAATCTTCAAATCCGAAGTCGCTCCTTAGCAACTTAGAGCCTCTTCAAGACACTTCAATCCGCTAGTTGGGACCCTTAGAACAACACCAACAATTTTCCTTCAAACTTTCAATCCAAAACCTAGAAAGCCACTAGGTTTTCACTTTGCGACTAACCCGAAAACTATCTTTTTCCGAGATTTTTCTATTGAGATATGCTTACAATACACATAGGAACCTTGGTTTAAAGTGTGGAGCTTATTGGACAAGAAACAAATTTTTTTCTTTCTTCTTGTGCTAGAACCCGAGAGCACCATCTCAATGTTCTTCAATTTTTTGTGAAATTTAGCTAAGTGTTAAGCTCTCTCTTGCTACTAGTAGTAATATAAAGCACAATGGAGGGTCAAGATATAAACAAATGTGAGGCTTGGATGTGGTCTTATTAAATATCAAGACTAATGTGGGTCCTTTGACTTAGTCAATTTTCTCATGCTACAAGTTGCAAGACTTGTCTTGCCAACAAAGGTCCAGTGACCCTTTTGCCCTTGCAATTTCGTCCAAGCATCACTAAGGGGGGTGACACGTATCGCCCTCCCATTCGACACAATAGTACGTTTTCCGACAATTCCATAATTCCGATAAATATTTTTACAAGTCTCAATTCTTAACACTTGTGAGTTCTTACGACGTTCTAAACATGTCCTGTAAATACGGGGTGTAACATTCTTCCCCCCTTAGAAACATTCGTCCTCGAATGTTCTTTCGGAGTGCAGTCTTATTAAAGCGCGACATAGTCTCCTTATACTACACCCTTCTTACAACATATGCCGCCCATGGCCACATAACAATATTTATACTAAGATGTCAACCTTGGCACTCACGAAGCCAACTAGCCCATACTTATAATGACCTGAAAGTCTGTCATAATCCTCTCTACTAGGTCTACTAGGGTCTGACGATCAGATCATCACCGGAAAACCTCATATTCCCACTCAACTACCACCCCACGCGTCACTACGGGTGTAGTTACCTCGAAAGGTTCTTATGGATTGTGCTCTACTCCTTTACACTTGGTTGCTATCCATCGTACAGGCCGTACTCTTTCCGTAATTCCAACTCATACTAGCATACATACATAACTTCCATACCGATTCTGGCCTCTAATCTTTGGACTCACTCTTTAAGATAATATACGACCATTTCCGGCTTTCATGACCTGGTTCCGGTGGAACGCGTCCACGAACTCGTAAAACAATTAACTAGACTTGGGCCTTGCGCCCTCGTGACCCCGTCACGTAGCGGAACTACTACCAACTGATCTCACTCCATTCCAGGCCATGGGGAGACCCGTAACAGGTCCTCAACCCGACTCAGCGTCGCACTTTAACTCTTATCCTTGGTCTGACTTAAAATCTTGTTGTGGAAAGCCTTATATATCTAAGGTCTCGATTATCAATATTCTTAGGCTCGCAATTTCCATGCTCCAAGCCTACCTTACCATCCCCAAGAACGGGTACAAAACTTCTCATAATACCATAACCATGTTGTCTCGATCACAACAACCATTACTTACTCTATACCGGACCTCACTGCACAATTCTCTTAAGCCTACTACGCAACTTAATCTATTAACATGACATTCCGTTAAGTTCCTTAACATGGCTTCTAAGGGTTCACTACCCTATCGCATACCTCATCCTTTCCCAATTATCTCAAAATAAAACACAAGACCTTGGCGAAAATTCATTAACTATTTCATACCTTCCCTGATCTAGTTAGTCTTTACCACTCTTGGTAAATCTAAAACCATTCTAGGCAACCCATAAATGACCTCTTACATAACTCCGTATAGATGTATGTCACAATACCAACTATACTATAATCATTACCAACCCGATACGCAATCCACATAGTCCTTCCCGGTCATCACGCTTTCTCGTAGTGCAATCAACATAACTCGTTAGGAGAGACGACTTAACAACACGCCTCTATCGCACGATCTCGAGTGAGAAGAATGGAAACCAATCCTAAATGTCCTGCAGCCTCCTCGATTATAGATGTGGTGCACAACACACCGATAATCAAGACTTTACTATACACGGCTGTAGACACTTTCCGAGGACTAATCGCTCGATACCACTTTTGTCACGACCGACCCGGGCCGCGATCGGTGCCCTACCCAGGCACCCTGCCTGTATACATCGAGAATAGCAATGAACATACACAACATAAACACATGTAAATAAAACGTCACGTGCTAGCCGATCAGCCGCTTCCATAATATAAACATAATCAAAGTAGCTTCTAACTCGATTTCAACCACATAGGTGAATACGCACTCTAGAATAATAATCGAACAATCGTGGCGATGTGGCCCCGCCATACCACGAATATACATGAATCTGCTACCTCGTGGAAACTGCATCAAGAGATAAGCCTCCGAGCAAATGGAGCTTTTCTCAAATCGAATCGAGATCCTAAGAGCGAGGATCACCAACCTGGGTACCTAAAACTCGCGGCATGAACGCACTTCGGGGCCGCATAACAAAAATTTAATATGGAATGTAAATAACGTCAAAGAAATGCACTATAATCGTACAAAAGAATGACAGAGACAAGTATAAAAAAGTACATATCAGATCCTGCCGTGTCATTACCACTTATGAACTTAATTTCACCTCAATATCTTTTCCCATTTTCAATAAAGGTTATAGCCACATTCTTACGCACATGATTAGGAAAAATCATTAAGTTCATTTCTATATAACTTACTTATCTTTCATAAGTATAATCCGGCCCTTTAAGGAGGGCACATTTTCTACCCGGCCCAATCTGGGACGCGATCAAGTCACACAAACATCAAGCGTGCCCGTGGAATCCCTCATCACTGCCGACAACTATAAGTGTAAAATATAGTCATGTGACGCGCCCGTGGCATCCCACCTCACTGTCGGCGTACACATACACAACATATATATATATATATATCTCCTGCCCGTGGAATCCCACATCACTGCCGACAGTCCAGGGTATAATAATACACCAATAGGCATGCATGAACACTAAGTCCCACCGGTGGTATAGCGTCTTGGGGGTCTACCCCTCACTTATACTCTTACCCTGGAGAAGGTGGTAAAGCAGGTGGTATAGCATCTTGGGGGTCTACCCCTCACTTATACTCTTACCCTGGAGAAGTTCTAAGCAGGTGGTATAGCATCTTGGGGATTTACCCCTCACTTATACTATTACCCTATCTCGACCGACCATCAAACAAAACAAGCAGGGGGTATAATGTCTTGGGGGTTTACCCTTCACTTATACTCTTACCCTGGAGAAGGTGGTATAGCATCTTGGGGATTTACCCCCCACTTATACTCTTACCCTATCTCGACCGGCCGTCAAACAAACAGAAACACTACCATGTCTTCTATAAAAATCCAGGAATTTAACCCAAGTACTACTAATAACGGAAGCATACCCGTGGAATCTCACATCACTGTCGGTACGTCCAAGTACTTACAACAAGACAATGTCCCCTCCAACCGAGAGTCGCGGCAACGTAATAAAACATAATACTTGCACTCAAAGGCTATCACCAGCACACATAGGCTAATTCTCAATTAACAAGCCAAAGTACTTATCAATGCACACTTAGAATAATTCTCATTTAACAAGCCAAAGTACTTATCAAGGCACACTTAGACTAATTCTCAATTAATCAAGTCAAAGTACTTATCAAGGCACACTTAGAATAATTCTCATTTAACAAGCCAAAGTACTTATCAAGGCACACTTAGACTAATTCTCAATTAATCAAGCCAAAGTACTTATCAAGACACACTTAGAATAATTCTCATTTAACAAACCAAAGTACTTATCAAGGCACACTTAGACTAATTCTCAATTAATCAAGCCAAAGTACTTATCAAGGCACACTTAGAATAATTCGCATTTAACAAACCAAAGTACTTATCAAGGCACACTTAGAATAATTCTCATTTAACAAACCAAAGTACTTATCAAGGCACACTTAGACTAATTCTCAATTAATCAAGCCAAAGTACTTATCAAGGCACACTTAGAATAATTCTCATTTAACAAACCAAAGTACTTATCAAGGCATCACATAGAATTATTCTCAATTAAACAGGCCAAAGTACTACGTCGCATATTCTTTTAAGAGACTCTTTTTGTGTAAAACCCCAAGATACTAACACCGTAGTATCCAAAGCTTGTGTACATTTCACATAAGTCACGATACTTTTAGAAATACATTTCTCTTTCTAAAATCAAGTGAGTGACCTTACTTAAAAGCTTTAAGCAAGTGATACCTTTAAATCACATTGCCCTTCCTTAATACAAGTTAATTATTTGATTACTTTATTAGAGAAAACCATTCTCATAACTTTCCATAAAGCCGTTATAACCAACTTCCCATAAAGCCGTTATAACCCTTTTATGGTTTTAGACAAAACTCTTTTCTTTTATAACCAAGAGACTTCTATTTTTAAAAACCAAGTATTGTATACTTTAAAATCAATTCTCTTAACTTCAAAAATACAATTAGTCTCTTAACCTTTAGAACTCAAGTGACTCTTTTATTATACAACCTTAGGCAATTGATGCCTTAAAATCAAGTTGTCTTTTCGCTAAAATCAAGTCATTTATCATTCCATAAAGCAAATATAACCAACTCCCATAAAGTCGTTATATTCACTTTATGCCTTAGCCAAAACAATTTCCTATCCAAGGGACTTATACGTTTAAAACGAAACAAGTATCAAATACTTTAAAACTCTTCAAGTCCCTTAACTTTAATAAAACATTAGACATCCTTAATACTCTCAAAGAAGTGAGTTAATCTCCTAACTCACCCGACTTGGCTATTCATAAAACTAGTAAAGGATATCAAGGTCTTCAGACGCTCACCGTACTACATACGCAACTAGTCATGCTCAAAAGATAGGAAAAGTTCTACATAGAGTAAATCACACAACTACCTCTTAACTTCTAAGAGTAGAAGGAAACATGAAATGATACCACAAGTATATTCCATACATAGACTCATGCCAAAGGAAGGAAGAGGTTCACATACCTCGCGACGATTATCGACAAGTAGCAAAATGCTCCAAAGTACTTCAACCTTGATAGCTAATCCATCCTTCAAGTAGGATACGCTATACTAAGTACTTCCACCTATAATGGTCACAATACGCCCATTAACCTCTTACTTCAAACGTAGGATATTCTAAGTGCTAAGTCACTAAATTCTACGGAAAATCGGACAGCACCTCCTTTGTTTTTACTTACTTTGCCACCTTTTTCAAGGCCGAATACAATAACCAAACACGCCACATTTAAGGCCCAATCAATGCAATCAACAATAGGGGATTACATGCCTACTAGACGTGTAAAATTCCGCCCCACAAACGATATCAAAATAATACAACTTACTAGGCCAATTCGCTAACTCAAGTACTACTACATCAATTTATCCAATTTCCATTTCAATCCAAGTTATTAGCCTAACATGATATCAAGTCGCAAACGAGTATAACTACTATAATCTCCAAGTAATTAACATGCGACGATTCTAATAAACGACCAAATTGTAATCCAACTTAACATGGCTTACATTACCTTTCGGATTTTCAAGGCTACAATCAATCCATAATCCTTATAAACTTCAACACCTATACTTCATGCTAGCAACAAGTAAAGCTAACAACAATATAAATAATCTTGTAACACTTTCAAAGAACAAGATTATACCTCAACGAATCTTAATCCAATCTTCAAATCCGAAGTCGCTCCTTAGCAACTTAGAGCCTCTTCAAGACACTGCAATCCGCTAGTTGGGATCCCTTAGAACAACACCAACAATTTTCCTTCAAACTTTCAATCCAAAACCTAGAAAGCCACTAGGTTTTCACTTTGCGACTAACCCGAAAACTATCTTTTTTCGAGATTTTTCTATTGAGATATGCTTACAATACACATAGGAACCTTGGTTTAAAGTGTGGAGCTTATTGGACAAGAAACAAATTTTTTTCTTTCTTCTTGTGCTAGAACCCGAGAGCACCATCTCAATGTTCTTCAATTTTTTGTGAAATTTAGCTAAGTGTTAATCTCTCTCTTGCTACTAGTAGTAATATAAAGCACAATGGAGGGTCAAGATATAAACAAATGTGAGGCTTGGATGTGGTCTTATTAAATATCAAGACTAATGTGGGTCCTTTGACTTAGTCAATTTTCTCATGCTACAAGTTGCAAGACTTGTCTTGCCAACAAAGGTCCAGTGACCCTTTTGCCCTTGCAATTTCGTCCAAGCATCACTAAGGGGGGTGACACGTATCGCCCTCCCATTCGACACAATAGTACGTTTTCCGACAATTCCATAATTCCGATAAATATTTTTACAAGTCTCAATTCTTAACACTTGTGAGTTCTTACGTACGTTCTTAAAACATGTCCTGTAAATACGGGGTGTAACATTCTTCCCCCCTTAGAAACATTCGTCCTCGAATGTTCTTTCGGAGTCCAGTCTTATTAAAGCGCGACATAGTCTCCTTATACTACACCCTTCTTACAACATATGCCGCCCATGGCCACATAACAATATTAATAATATGATGTCAACCTTGGCACTCACGAAGCCAACTAGCCCATACTTATAATGACCTGAAAGTCTGTCATAATCCTCTCTACTAGGTCTACTAGGTCCGACGATCAGATCATCACCGGAAAACCTCATAGTCCCACTCAACTACCCCCCCACGTACTCACGGGTGTAGTTACCTCGAAAGGTTCTTATGGATTCAGGCTCTACTCTTTTACACTTGGTTGCTATCCATCGTACTGGCCGTACTCTTTCCGTAATTCCAACTCATACTAGCATACATACATAACTTCCATACCGATTCTGGCCTCTAATCTTTGGACTCACTCTTTAAGACAATATACGACCATTTCCGCTTTCATGACTGTTCCGGAACGCGCCCACGAACTCAGAAACAATTAACTAGACTTGGGCGCTTGCGCTGCCGTGACCGCCACGTGGCGAACTACTACCAACCGATCCCACTCCATTCCAGGCCATGGGAGACCCGTAACAGTCCTCAACCACTGTGCCGACTTTAACTCTTATCCTCGTCCGACTTAAAATCTCACGCTGGAAAGCCTTATATATCTAAGGTCTCGACAGCTATCAATATTCTTAGGCTCGCAATTTCCATGCTCCAAGCCTACCTTACGATCCCCAAGAACGGGTACAAAACTTCTCATAATACCATAACCATGTGTCTCGATCACAACAACCATTACTTACTCTATACGGACCTCACTGCACAATTCTCTTAAGCCTACTACGCAACTTAATCTATTAACATGACATTCCGTTAAGTTCCTTAACATGGCTTCTAAGGGTTTACTACCCTATCGCATGACCTCATCCTTTCCCAATTATCTCAAAATAAAACACAAGACCTTGGCGAAAATTCATTAACTATTTCATACCTTCCCAGATCTAGTTAGTCTTTACCACTCTTGGTAAATCTAAAACCATTCTAGGCAACCCATAAATGACTGCATACATAACTCCGTATAGATGTATGTCACAATACCAACTATACTATAATCATTACCAACCCGGATACGCAATCCACATAGTCCTTCCCGGTCATCACGCTTTCTCAGAATGCAATCAACATAACTCGTTAGGAGAGACGACTTAACAACACAAATTCTATCGCACGATCTCGAGTGAGAAGAATGGAAACCAATCCTAAATGTCTGCAGCCTCCCGATTATAGATGTGGTGCACAACACACCGATAATCAAGACTTACTATACACGGTCGTAGACACTTTCCGAGGACTAATCGCTCGATACCACTTTTGTCACGACCACCCGGAGCGATCGTGCCCTACCCGGGCACCCTGCCTGTATACATCGAGAATAGCAATGAACATACACAACATAAACACACGTGTAAATAAAAACGCCACAGCTGGCCGTCAGCCGCTTCCATAATATAAACATAATCAAAAGTACAACTCGGTTCTACGGCCAACCACATAGGTGAATACGCACTTAGAATAACAATCGAACAATCGTGGCAGGGGCCCCGCCATACCACGAATATACGAATCGCTACCTCGTGGAAACCGTACAAGAGATAAGCCTCCGAGCAAATGGAGCTTTTTCAAATCAATCGAGATCCTAAGAGCAAGGATCACCAACACGGGTACCTAAAACTCGCGGCATGAACGCACCGGCCGGGTCGCATAACAAAAATTTAATATGGAATGTAAATAACGCATAAGAAATGCACCATAATCGCATAAAAGAATGACAGAGACAAGTATAAAAAAGTACATATCAGATCATGCCGTGTCATTACCACTTATGAACTTAATTTCACCTCAATATCTTTTCCCATTTTCAATAAAGGTTATAGCCACATTCTTACGCACATGATTAGGAAAAATCATTAAGTTCATTTCTATATAACTTACTTATCTTTCATAAGTATAATCCGGCCCTTTAAGGAGGGCACATTTTCTACCCGGCCCAATCTGGGACGCGATCAAGTCACACAAACATCAAGCGTGCCCGTGGAATCCTCATCATCGCCGACAACCTATAAGTGTAAAATATAGTCATGTGACGCGCCCGGCATCCCACCTCACCGCCGGCGCATACATACACAACATATATATATATATATATCTCCCGCCCGTGGAATCCCACATCATCGCCGATCCAGGTATAATAATACACCAATAGCGTGCATGAACACTAAGTCCCACCTGGTACAGCGTCTTGGTCTACCCTCACTTATACTCTTACCACGGAGAAGGTGGTAAAGCAGGTGGTATATCATCTTGGGGGTCTACCCCTCACTTATACTCTTACCCTGGAGAAGGTGGTAAAGCAGGTGGTATAGCATCTTGGGGATTTACCCCTCACTTATACTCTTACCCTATCTCGACCGACCATCAAACAAAACAAGCAGGGGGTATAATGTCTTGGGGGTTTACCCCTCACTTATACTCTTACCCTATCTCGACCGGCCGTCAAACAAACAGAAACACTACCATGTCTTCTATAAAAATCCGGGAATTTAACCGAAGTACTACTAATAACGGAAGCATACCCGTGGAATCCCACATCACCGCAGACGCCCAAGTACTTACAACAAGACAAATTCCCCTCCAACCGAGAGTCGCGGCAACGTAATAAAACATAATACTTGCACTCAAAGGCTATCACCAGCACACATAGGCTAATTCTCAATTAACAAGCCAAAGTACTTATCAAGGCACACTTAGAATAATTCTCATTTAACAAGCCAAAGTACTTATCAAGGCACACTTAGACTAATTCTCAATTAATCAAGTCAAAGTACTTATCAAGGCACACTTAGAATAATTCTCATTTAACAAGCCAAAGTACTTATCAAGGCACACTTAGACTAATTCTCAATTAATCAAGCCAAAGTACTTATCAAGGCACACTTAGAATAATTCTCATTTAACAAACCAAAGTACTTATCAAGGCACACTTAGACTAATTCTCGATTAATCAAGCCAAAGTACTTATCAAGGCACACTTAGAATAATTCTCATTTAACAAACCAAAGTACTTATCAAGGCACACTTAGAATAATTCTCATTTAACAAACCAAAGTACTTATCAAGGCACACTTAGACTAATTCTCAATTAATCAAGCCAAAGTACTTATCAAGGCACACTTAGAATAATTCTCATTTAACAAACCAAAGTACTTATCAAGGCATCACATAGAATTATTCTCAATTAAACAGGCCAAAGTACTACGTACGTACATTCTTTTTAAGAGACTCCTTTTTGTGTAAAACCCCAAGATACTAACACCCGTAGTATCCAGGCTTGTGTACATTTCACATAAGTCACGATACTTTTAGAAATACATTTCTCGGCTTCTAAAATCAAGTGACCCTTACTTAAAAGCTTTAAGCAAGTGATACCTTTAAATCACATTGCCCTTCCTTAATACAAGTTAATTCTTTGATTACTTTATTAGAGAAAACCATTCTCATAACTTTCCATAAAGCCGTTATAACCAACTTCCCATAAAGCCGTTATAACCCTTTATGGTTTTAGACAAAACTCTTTTCTTTTATAACCAAGAGACTTCTATTTTTAAAAACCAAGTATTGTATACTTTCAAATCAATTCTCTTAACTTCAAAAATACAATTAGTCTCTTAACCTTTAGAACTCAAGTGACTCCTTTTATTATACAACCTTAGGCAATTGATGCCTTAAAATCAAGTTGTCTTTTTCGCTAAAATCAAGTCATTTATCTTTCCATAAAGCAAATATAACCAACTCCCCATAAAGTCGTTATATTCACTTTATGCCTTAGCCAAAAACAATTTCCTATCCAAGGGACTTATACGTTTAAAACGAAACAAGTATCAAATACTTTAAAACTCTTCAAGTCCCTTAACTTTAATAAAACATTAGACATCCTTAATACTCTCAAAGAAGTGAGTTAATCTCCTAACTCACCCGACTTGGATATTCATAAAACAAGTAAAGGATATCAAGGTCTTCAGACGCTCACCGCACTACATACGTGCAACTAGTCATGCTCAAAAGATAGGAAAAGTTCTACATAGAGTAAATCACACAACTACCTCTTAACTTCTAAGAGTAGAAGGAAACATGAAATGATACCACAAGTATATTCCATACATAGACTCATGCCAAAGGAAGGAAGAGGTTCACATACCTCGCGACGATTATCGACAAGTAGCAAAATGCTCCAAAGTACTTCAACCTTGATAGCTAATCCATCCTTCAAGTAGGATACGCTATACTAAGTACTTCCACCTATAATGGTCACAATACGCCCATTAACCTCTTACTTCAAACGTAGGATATTCTAAGTGCTAAGTCACTAAATTCTACGGAAAATCGGACAGCACCTCCTTTGTTTTTACTTACTTTGCCACCTTTTTCAAGGCCGAATACAATAACCAAACACGCCACATTTAAGGCCCAATCAATGCAATCAACAATAGGGGATTACATGCCTACTAGACGTGTAAAATTCCGCCCCACAAACGATATCAAAATAATACAACTTACTAGGCCAATTCGGCTAACTTGAAGTACTACTACATCAATTCTTATCCAATTTCCATTTCAATCCAAGTTATTAGCCTAACATGATATCAAGTCGCAAACGAGTATAACTACTATAATCTCCAAGTAATTAACATGCGACGATTCTAATAAACGACCAAATTTTAATCCAACTTAACATGGCTTACATTACCTTTCGGATTTTCAAGGCTACA
The DNA here is from genome assembly GCA_029844215.1 of Przewalskia tangutica. NCBI lineage: Eukaryota > Viridiplantae > Streptophyta > Magnoliopsida > Solanales > Solanaceae > Przewalskia > Przewalskia tangutica. Next base: position 20,730,205 of record CM056719.1, read on the forward strand.
ATCAATCCATAATCCTTATAAACTTCAACACCTATACTTCATGCTAGCAACAAGTAAAGCTAACAACAATATAAATAATCTTGTAACACTTTCAAAGAACAAGATTATACCTCAACGAATCTTAATCCAATCTTCAAATCCGAAGTCGCTCCTTAGCAACTTAGAGCCTCTTCAAGACACTTCAATCCGCTAGTTGGGACCCTTAGAACAACACCAACAATTTTCCTTCAAACTTTCAATCCAAAACCTAGAAAGCCACTAGGTTTTCACTTTGCGACTAACCCGAAAACTATCTTTTTCCGAGATTTTTCTATTGAGATATGCTTACAATACACATAGGAACCTTGGTTTAAAGTGTGGAGCTTATTGGACAAGAAACAAATTTTTTTCTTTCTTCTTGTGCTAGAACCCGAGAGCACCATCTCAATGTTCTTCAATTGTTTGTGAAATTTAGCTAAGTGTTAAGCTCTCTCTTGCTACTAGTAGTAATATAAAGCACAATAGAGGGTCAAGATATAAACAAATGTGAGGCTTGGATGTGGTCTTATTAAATATCAAGACTAATGTGGGTCCTTTGACTTAGTCAATTTTCTCATGCTACAAGTTGCAAGACTTGTCTTGCCAACAAAGGTCCAGTGACCCTTTTGCCCTTGCAATTTCGTCCAAGCATCACTAAGGGGGGTGACACGTGTCGCCCTCCCATTCGACACAATAGTACGTTTTCCGACAATTCCATAATTCCGATAAATATTTTTACAAGTCTCAATTCTTAACACTTGTGAGTTCTTACATACGTTCTTAAAACATGTCCTGTAAATACGGGGTGTAACATTCTTCCCCCCTTAGAAACATTCGTCCTCGAATGTTCTTTCGGAGTCCAGTCTTATTAAAGCGCGACATAGTCTCCTTATACTACACCCTTCTTACAACATATGCCGCCCATGGCCACATAACAATATTTATACTAAGATGTCAACCTTGGCACTCACGAAGCCAACTAGCCCATACTTATAATGACCTGAAAGTCTGTCATAATCCTCTCTACTAGGTCTACTAGGGTCTGACGACTGTATCATCACCGGGAAAACCTCATATTCCCACTCAACTACCACCCCACGTACTCACGGGTGTAGTTACCTCGAAAGGTTCTTATGGATTCAGGCTCTACTCCTTTACACTTGGTTGCTATCCATCGTACTAGCCGTACTCTTTCCGTAATTCCAACTCATACTAGCATACATACATAACTTCCATACCGATTCTGGCCTCTAATCTTTGGAGTCACTCTTTAAGACGATATACGACCATTTCCGCCATGACTGGTTCCGTGGAACGCGTCCACGAACTCAGAAACAATTAACTAGACTTGGGCCTTGCGCCGTGACCGCCACGTGGCGAACTACTACCAACTGATCCCACTCCATTCCGAGCCATGGGGAGACCCGCAGTGTCCTCAACCGACTCACGTGACTTTAACTCTTATCCTCGTCTGACTTAAAATCTTGTTGCCAGGGAAAGCCTTATATATCTAAGGTCTCGACAGTTATCAATATTCTTAGGCTCGCAATTTCCATGCTCCAAGCCTACCTTACCAGTCCCCCAGTAAACGGGTACAAAAACTTCTCATAATACCATAACCATGTTGTCTCGATCACAACAACCATTACTTACTCTATACGGACCTCACTCGTACAATTCTCTTAAGCCTACTACGCAACTTAATCTATTAACATGACATTCCGTTAAGTTCCTTAACATGGCTTCTTAAGGGTTCACTACCCTATCAGACAGCTCATCCTTTCCCAATTATCTCAAAATAAAACACAAGACCTTGGCGAAAATTCATTAACTATTTCATACCTTCCCGGTATCTAGTTAGTCTTTACCACTCTTGGTAAATCTAAAACCATTCTAGGCAACCCATAAATGACCCTCATACATAACTCCGTATAGATGTATGTCACAATACCAACTATACTATAATCATTACCAACCTGGATACGCAATCCACATAGTCCTTCCTGGGTCATCGCCGCTTTCTCGTAGGCTGCAATCAACATAACTCGTTAGGGAGAGACGACCTAACAACACGGATCTATCGCACGATCTCGGTGAGAAGAATGAAACCAATCCTAAATGTCCTGCGACCTCACGATTATAGATGTGGTGCACAACACACCGATAATCAAGACTCTACTATACACTGCCGTAGACACTTTCCGAGGACTAAGCGCTCGATACCACTTTTGTCACGACCGACCGGGAGCCGCGGTCGTGCCCTACCCAGGCACCCTGCTCGTATACATCAGAGAATAGCAGCCGAACATACACAACATAAACACATGTGTAAATAAAAACGTCACAGGTTAGCCGATCAGACCACCTTCCATAATATAAACATAATCAAAAGTACAACTCAGTTCTTACAGCCCAACCACATAGGTGAATACGCACTTAGAATAATAATCGAACAAGCGTGGGACAGGCCCGCCATACCACGAATATACATGAATCCGCTACCTCGTGGAAACCGCACCAAGAGATAAGCCTCCGAGCAAATGGAGCTTTTCTCAAAATCGAACCGAGATCCTAAGAGCAAGGATCACCAACCAGGTACCTAAAACTGCGCGGCATTTAACGCATCCCCGGGCGGGTCGCATAACAGTGCAGAATATGGAATGAAATAACGTCTGAAATGCAGACCGTAATCGCATAAAAGAATGACAGAGACAATTATAAAAAAGTACATATCAGATCATGCCGTGTCATTACCACTTATGAACTTAATTTCACCTCAATATCTTTTCCCATTTTCAATAAAGGTTATAGCCACATTCTTACGCACATGATTAGGAAAAATCATTAAGTTCATTTCTATATAACTTACTTATCTTTCATAAGTATAATCCGGCCCTTTAAGGAGGGCACATTTTCTACCCGGCCCAATCTGGGACGCGATCAAGTCACACAAACATCAAGCGTGCCCGTGGAATCCCTCATCACTGCCGACAGCTATAAGTGTAAAATATAGTCATGTGACGCGCCCGTGGCATCCCACCTCACTGTCGGCGTACACATACACAACATATATATATATATATATATCTCCTGCCCGTGGAATCCCACATCACTGCCGACAGTCCAGGGTATAATAATACACCAATAGGCATGCATGAACACTAAGTCCCACCGGTGGTATAGCGTCTTGGGGGTCTACCCCTCACTTATACTCTTACCCTGGAGAAGGTGGTAAAGCAGGTGGTATAGCATCTTGGGGGTCTACCCCTCACTTATACTCTTACCCTGGAGAAGGTGGTAAAGCAGGTGGTATAGCATCTTGGGGATTTACCCCTCACTTATACTCTTACCCTATCTCGACCGACCATCAAACAAAACAAGCAGGGGGTATAATGTCTTGGGGGTTTACCCCTCACTTATACTCTTACCCTGGAGAAGGTGGTATAGCATCTTGGGGATTTACCCCTCACTTATACTCTTACCCTATCTCGACCGGCCGTCAAACAAACAGAAACACTACCATGTCTTCTATAAAAATCCGGGAATTTAACCGAAGTACTACTAATAACGGAAGCATACCCGTGGAATCCCACATCACTGTCGGTACGTCCAAGTACTTACAACAAGACAGCCGTCCCTCCAACCGAGAGTCGCGGCAACGTAATAAAACATAATACCTTCACTCAAAGGCTATCACCAGCACACATAGGCTAATTCTCAATTAACAAGCCAAAGTACTTATCAAGGCACACTTAGAATAATTCTCATTTAACAAGCCAAAGTACTTATCAAGGCACACTTAGACTAATTCTCAATTAATCAAGTCAAAGTACTTATCAAGGCACACTTAGAATAATTCTCATTTAACAAGCCAAAGTACTTATCAAGGCACACTTAGACTAATTCTCAATTAATCAAGCCAAAGTACTTATCAAGGCACACTTAGAATAATTCTCATTTAACAAACCAAAGTACTTATCAAGGCACACTTAGACTAATTCTCAATTAATCAAGCCAAAGTACTTATCAAGGCACACTTAGAATAATTCTCATTTAACAAACCAAAGTACTTATCAAGGCACACTTAGAATAATTCTCATTTAACAAACCAAAGTACTTATCAAGGCACACTTAGACTAATTCTCAATTAATCAAGCCAAAGTACTTATCAAGGCACACTTAGAATAATTCTCATTTAACAAACCAAAGTACTTATCAAGGCATCACATAGAATTATTCTCAATTAAACAGGCCAAAGTACTACGTACGTACATTCTTTTTAAGAGACTCCTTTTTGTGTAAAACCCCAAGATACTAACACCCGTAGTATCCAGGCTTGTGTACATTTCACATAAGTCACGATACTTTTAGAAATACATTTCTCGGCTTCTAAAATCAAGTGACCCTTACTTAAAAGCTTTAAGCAAGTGATACCTTTAAATCACATTGCCCTTCCTTAATACAAGTTAATTCTTTGATTACTTTATTAGAGAAAACCATTCTCATAACTTTCCATAAAGCCGTTATAACCAACTTCCCATAAAGCCGTTATAACCCTTTATGGTTTTAGACAAAACTCTTTTCTTTTATAACCAAGAGACTTCTATTTTTAAAAACCAAGTATTATATACTTTCAAATCAATTCCCTTAACTTCAAAAATACAATTAGTCTCTTAACCTTTAGAACTCAAGTGACTCCTTTTATTATATAACCTTAGGCAATTGATGCCTTAAAATCAAGTTGTCTTTTTCGCTAAAATCAAGTCATTTATCATTCCATAAAGCAAATATAACCAACTCCCCATAAAGTCGTTATATTCACTTTATGCCTTAGCCAAAAATAATTTCCTATCCAAGGGACTTATACGTTTAAAACGAAACAAGTATCAAATACTTTAAAACTCTTCAAGTCCCTTAACTTTAATAAAACATTAGACATCCTTAATACTCTCAAAGAAGTGAGTTAATCTCCTAACTCACCCGACTTGGCTATTCATAAAACTAGTAAAGGATATCAAGGTCTTGTACGTCTACCGTACTACATACGTGCAACTAGTCATGCTCAAAAGATAGAAAAAGTTCTACATATAGTAAATCACACAACTACCTCTTAACTTCTAAGAGTAGAAGGAAACATGAAATGATACCACAAGTATATTCCATACATAGACTCATGCCAAAGGAAGGAAGAGGTTCACATACCTCGCGACGATTATCGACAAGTAGCAAAATGCTCCAAAGTACTTCAACCTTGATAGCTAATACATCCTTCAAGTAGGATACGCTATACTAAGTACTTCCACCTATAATGGTCACAATACGCCCATTAACCTCTTACTTCAAACGTAGGATATTCTAAGTGCTAAGTCACTAAATTCTACGGAAAATCGGACAACACCTCCTTTGTTTTTACTTACTTTGCCACCTTTTTCAAGGCCGAATACAATAACCAAACACGCCACATTTAAGGCCCAATCAATGCAATCAACAATAGGGGATTACATGCCTACTAGACGTGTAAAATTCCGCCCCACAAACGATATCAAAATAATACAACTTACTAGGCCAATTCGGCTAACTTGAAGTACTACTACATCAATTCTTATCCAATTTCCATTTCAATCCAAGTTATTAGCCTAACATGATATCAAGTCGCAAACGAGTATAACTACTATAATCTCCAAGTAATTAACATGCGGCGATTCTAATAAAGCGACCAAATTGTAATCCAACTTAACATGGATTACATTACCTGTAGGATTTTAAAGGCTACAATCAATCCATAATCCTTATAAACTTCAACACCTATACTTCATGCTAGCAACAAGTAAAGCTAACAACAATATAAATAATCTTGTAACACTTTCAAAGAACAAGATTATACCTCAACGAATCTTAATCCAATCTTCAAATCCGAAGTCGCTCCTTAGCAACTTAGAGCCCCTTCAAGACACTTCAATCCGCTAGTTGGGACCCTTAGAACAACACCAACAATTTTCCTTCAAACTTTCAATCCAAAACCTAGAAAGCCACTAGGTTTTCACTTTGCGACTAACCCAAAACTATCTTTTCCGAGATTTTTCTATTGAGATATGCTTACAATACACATAGGAACCTTGGTTTAAAGTGTGGAGCTTATTGGACAAGAAACAAATTTTTTTCTTTCTTCTTGTGCTAGAACCCGAGAGCACCATCTCAATGTTCTTCAATTTTTTGTGAAATTTAGCTAAGTGTTAAGCTCTCTCTTGCTACTAGTAGTAATATAAAGCACAATGGAGGGTCAAGATATAAACAAATGTGAGGCTTGGATGTGGTCTTATTAAATATCAAGACTAATGTGGGTCCTTTGACTTATTCAATTTTCTCATGCTACAAGTTGCAAGACTTGTCTTGCCAACAAAGGTCCAGTGACCCTTTTGCCCTTGCAATTTCGTCCAAGCATCACTAAGGGGGGTGACACGTGTCGCCCTCCCATTCGACATAATAGTACGTTTTCCGACAATTCCATAATTCCGATAAATTTTTTTACAAGTCTCAATTCTTAACACTTGTGAGTTCTTACGTACGTTCTTAAAACATGTCCTGTAAATACGGGGTGTAACATTTATTATCCTAAAGGGATGAGGTTAGGCATCCTTTAAGATCCGCTAACTTGCGGTTATCCGTTTAAACCTAGGTTAATTATGTATTTGGCTTTTATTCTACCTATTCTAAGCATTTTTACATAATTTACAATTAAAATAAAATGCAATACAAAATAATAAAAGTAAAATTAAATGCGACATAAGGTAAAACTCCGGAACATCTTTTAGCCCTTTTTAGGTCTTCTGCACAAGATGATCTTCGGGTACATGCATAAACACTTAGTAAAAGTGTTAGTAATAGAATAAACAATTTTAAAAGCAATAACAAGAATTAATAAGTAAAGCCAAAAATAAATTCGTCTTTGTACAGGGAAGCCTTGGAAATCAGACGGAGATTCCTTCATCGGCCAATATTGCTAGAAACAATAAAATAAATAAAACTTTCGGATCCGCGCCAAAACAGTAATAGTTTTAAACACAGATGGCTCAGATATATAAAAATAAAGTGGGACAGCCTAAACAAGTGCGTGAGAATTACGCGCCACAGCATGTTGGTTATCCGGTGTAAGTGGAAGAAATCATCATTGTCCAGAAAGCTTCATTTATTTTTATTTTCCGTCTTTGCAACTGTGGAGGCCTCAAAAATCGACGGATAACTTTTTCATTGGCCAAACAAGTGTAGTATCTTGTTCAAAATCAGTGAATACCATAGTGTAGCATCTGTTCAAAACTTCAAATCAACCCGATATTTCAAATGTAGCAATTTGTCCAACCAATTTAAATAAATAAAATAAAGGACGTAAACTGTCAAAACCAGTCCCCAACAATGTGACACAGTAAAAAAAAACAATCAGCAACATAGCCGAAAAGAACAACAAATATCGAAAAATAAAGTAAGAACATGGTCGCTGAAGCCCCTTTTTAAAAAAAACTCAGGCCAGATTCAAAAAAATCGTGAAACCCAGTTCCAGTAGCCAAAACATGCAACATATACCAAGAAATAGAACCGAACCAAGGTCGTCAGAGTTCTTAAACTCCGACACGGTTCAATCATCACAAAAATCAGTCCAAACAATGAATATGCGATGGTCCAGCATACCAAGGTCGCCGGAAATAACCAACAAAGTAAAATGGAAACAACAGTTCGTGTCGTCACCGGAGTTCAACTCTGGCCAGATCCGATAACAACAAAACAAAAGGGAAATATAAGGGCGGCGGCGTCACTTCCACGGTGAGATACGCCGGAGCGACGCCACTATGGGGGTGGTATCAGTGGGGGTTTCACCGTCACAGTGGTGGTGTGGGTTCGGTCGGCGATGACGACGGTCAGATCGAAAATAAAACAGAAATGTGGGTGTAGAAAATGAGAGGGGTTTATGCGGCGCTGAAGTCTTAAAGACAAAGAGATGTTGCGGCTGGTGAGAGAATGAGGGGTAGGCGGTAGCTTCGGTTTTTTGCGGATTGGACTGGTCCAGATTGTGCCTTGGACTGGACTGGTTTGACAAAAAATGCAAAACGGATTAATTATTTTAAAAGAAAAATTGTTTAAAGGTACAAAATTATCAAAATAAAAATGTCGACGCTATAATAATAAAAATGCAATATTTAAGAAATGTTTAATGCCTAATTAAAAGAAAAAATACAGTGCCAATTAATTATTTAAAGAGATGCAAAATTAGTAAAATAAAATGATCGCGCAACAATAATAACATAATATTTGAAAATGTTTAATACTTAATTAAAGTAAAAACATGATGCCAATTTACAAAAAATAAAACAACATAGAATGTTAGATAAAAAATATACAAAAATGCCAAAAAATGGTGATTAAAATGTTGTTCCTAAAATGCTTAAAATTGCAAGAAATGACTAAAATATGGGTCAAAATTGGGTGTCAACAGTTGTCCCTCTTTGACCGAAGACGATGAAAGAGTTTTCGGACAAAGATGTTGACTTGTAGCCAATTTTGTTCCCATCGTCAGAATTAAACAAAGATCAAGAAAAAGAATGGACAAAAGCTGATGCAAATTCAAAATTTTGTCCCAGTGTCGAATTATGATGACACTGGGTTGCTGCGATGCTAGAAAATTAAAGCAGGCAGACGCCGATTCAAAATTGTCCCAGTGTCGAATCATGATGACACTGGGCTGCTGTGATGCTAGAAAATTAAAACAGGCAGACGCCGATTCAAAATTGTCCCAGTGTCGAATCATGATGACACTGGGCTGCTGTGATGCTGCAAAATTAAAGACAATGTCGACGCAAATTCAAAATTTGTCCCAGTGTCGAAGTATGATTGACACTGGGTTGCAGGTGATGTGGTGCTGGAAAAGACATGGTGTTTGCAGATATAATGAAGTGATGTGATGATACGCCGTCTTGTATAGGCGAGATGCAGATGACGCCTTGTGTGGGCGTTGTCGTCTTGTATGGATGAAATGCAAATGACGCCTTGTGTGGGCGTTGTCGTCTTGTATGGACGAAATGCAAATGACGCCTTGTGTGGGAGTTGTCGTCTTGTGTGAATGAAGTGCAAATGACGCCTTGTGTGGGTGTTGTCGTCTTGTATGGACGAAGTGCAAATTACGCCTTGTATGGGTGTTGTCGTCTTGTGTGGACGAAGTGCAAATGACGCCTTGTATGGGCGTAATCGGCTTGTATGAACGAAATGCAAATGACGCCTTGTGTGGGCGTTGTTGTCTTGTATGGACGAAACATGGATGAAGCCGTTGCATAGTCTTACATGAAATAGCGTTGCATGGACGCGATGCAGATGCTCGTCGTTGCATAGACAAAACATAGATGAAGCCGTTGCATATGCTTGCAATGAAATGGTGTCATTTTATGGACGTACCTTCTTTGTGACTCGCCCGGGTTGAGATAACGTCATTGCATAGACGTTGTGTGTTTGTAATCCGCATGGGCTTATTGTTGTCCTCCCGCCTTTGCTGATATGGAGATCCTGTGAATGCTACGAGTGCTGATGCATTCTCTGTGAGGACTTGCTGGATGTTGTTGATGCTGATGTAGTCTCTGCACTGACTTGCCGGATGTTGCGAATGCTTGCTGAATGTTGTTGATGCTGATGTAGTCTCTGCACGGACTTGCCGGATGCTCAAGTGTTTTCTTAGTATGAAAGATCTTAAAGTGTGTGAAGATTGCTAGAGAGGAAGAAAGTATTCAGAAGATCTATTTCAATGTGTTTTGCAATTATGCCAAATGCATCAATTTATAGGTAGATGATTATGTCTTCTCAATTAACTAAATGAATGGCCATCAATGCTATGTAATGACCATTGATATTGAGATTAATACAACCTAGTAGTGGTTGAAATCAATAGCCAAATAATGGATCAGCCCAAGAATCAGCTTTAATTCGCCTCCAACGGTACATAAATATGTCGAAGCGCCGCGGCCCTTCGGGAGGGAACCGCGACGCCTTAATTCCAGTAAGTCACTGGAACCTAAATGCCATTTAGGGTCGCGGTCCTTCGGGAAGGCACTGTGGTGCTTCAATTCCAGTAGCTTACTAGAATTGAGACGATATTTAGAGCCGGGGTTCTAGGAGGAGGCACTGCGGTGCTCCAAGCACCGCGACCCTAACTTTGTCGCATCGCGGCCCTTCTCGGCTCCGCGGCGATTTCTGTTTCGTTTCATCTTTTACACATTTCTTCCTTTCATTTACCAACGTGAAACCATTTGTCATTTGGCCAATAACCGTATATTCTATTATGTCTCAAACAATTCGTATACGTACCAATATCTCTTCCATTTAAGAAAATTTACGATCCTTGGTACTTTATGTGCACGTGTGTGGAAACCATGTTTCCGACGTGCGGGGCCCCAATTGTTCGAGTCATAATTAATATAATTAATTTTGTTTCACGTTTAGTAAATTTCCAACAAACAAATGGTTAGCCACAAGGAATTTAGCGATAGATTAGCGATGAATCCGTAGCTAATATATTTCTAGATTTTTGTTTTTTATATTGTCAGATGTGTTTGATAGAGATATTGTTAACATTCAATGAATATCTGCAATCTTCAATAATGGTCTTAAGAGAATCATTGATGTTGTATGTCCTCATTCTATTAGTTTGTTTCCGCCTATAAAATGAGCATGAATACTCGTACTACTAAAGAATGTGATGGAATAGTACAAATAAATCGTCCTTAACGAGATATTTCAAGTTCGATAAAAAAATTAAGTCCTCTTTAATAAAGTGTTAAAACCTTCGTATTGAATTTTCCATTGTGCGAAATTAGACAAGTCAAGCTAGTGAGTTTCAGATAATAAGAAACTAGGAAATGCTCATAGAAAGTCCTTTTCATACTTGTATTTTCAACCGTCCAAGATGGTGTTTCATTGATGACCAATCCCCTTTTGCTTTTGGAGAATAGATATATACCATATATCTAAAGATTCATTATTATCGTCTTCATTGTAAATAAAATTGCATCTCATCACAATTTCGACTTGTGGTTGATTGTGCTGTTGTAAGTGCTCCATATATCTAAAGATTCATTATCATCGTCTTCATTGAATCCTACGTGACATACGAGTAACTAGAAGGAAGATTAGTAACAGAGTTGTTGTTATCAAATAATGTAGCATAATATTCATATAATTTAATTAAATTACTATCAAGTTTACTTATGCAATCAATTGAAGATAGAGTTTCTATAACACCTACTTCCATATAATTATATAAACTAAATATTAAATTATGACAATCTACTTTTTTTAATAGAAGGATTTAAGACTGTACCAATACAATAAATATCAGGAATAGGAAAACATACTCAGTATAAATTCTCAATGTCTGAAGTAAAACTAACTAGGCATGGAAGGTTAGCGAACAAATGTTGCAAATAAATAACATACTCAGTATAAATTCTAAAAATACCGGCTCTACAAGTAGTACGAGGAACACCTTTAAATAAAGGATCATATACTCTATGAATATATGTAATTAAATATGAAGGAGAAGCAAAAGAAAAAGGTAAACAACCCCCGACAACCATTTTTGCTAATTCAATGCGATCCTTCTTTGGATCGTAGTTAACAAGCCCCCCGTTAATGGATTAAGTTGTTGTTGATAGAGTTCTAAATCGGGGACAGAACCCCACTGAAGGAGAATGGCGATTCCATGCATAATATCATAGTTCCATTCGAATAAGCAAGAAGTAAGGTTTGAAACTGAATCTCGGCGAATGCGAGCGAGGGCTTTAAAGAAGGAGAAGAGCTAAAAGTCACTCGACTGTAAGGAGAGGAGCGTGAACGTAATGAGACTAGAAACTCGAATTCCAGTTTGAACTATAATGAGCGAAGCCACTTTCTTGACCCGCTTACAGAAGGATGATCTTTCGTTAAATACCTACCTATAGTGTTCGTCCCCTCGTCACCACCCCCTTTCTTATGTTTATAATTTTTCCCACAAATATTACATCTGTGACCCCGTCACGTAGAGGAACTACTACCAACTGATCCCACTCCATTCCAAGCCATGGGGAGACCCGTAACAGGTCCTCAACCCAACTCAGCGTCGCACTTTAACTCTTATCCTTGGTCTGACTTAAAATCTTGTTGCCAGGGAAACCCTTATATATCTAAGGTCTCGACAGTTATCAATATTCTTAGGCTCGCAATTTCCATGCTCCAAGCCTACCTTGTCAGTCCCCCAGTAAACGGGTACAAAAACTTCTCATAATACCATAACCATGTTGTCTCGATCACAACAACCATTACTTACTCTATACGGACCTCACCCGTACAATTCTCTTAAGCCTACTACGCAACTTAATCTATTAACATGACATTCCGTTAAGTTCCTTAACATGGCTTCTTAAGGGTTCACTACCCTATCAGACAGCTCATCCTTTCCCAATTATCTCAAAATAAAACACAAGACCTTGGCGAATGGCGCAAGGCCCAAGTCTAGTTAATTGTTTTACGAGTTCGTGGACGCGTTCCACCGGAACCAGGTCATGAAAGCCGGAAATGGTCGTATATTGTCTTAAAGAGTGACTCCAAAGATTAGAGGCCAGAATCGGTATGGAAGTTATGTATGTATGCTAGTATGAGTTGGAATTACGGAAAGAGTACGGCCAGTACGATGGATAGCAACCAAGTGTAAAGGAGTAGAGCCTGAATCCATAAGAACCTTTCGAGGTAACTACACCCGTGAGTGCGTGGGGTGGTAGTTGAGTGGGAATATGAGGTTTTCCCGGTGATGATACAGTCGTCAGACCCTAGTAGACCTAGTAGAGAGGATTATGACAGACTTTCGTGTCATTATAAGTATGGGCTAGTTGGCTTCGCGTGAGTGCGAGGTTGACATCTTAGTATAAATATTGTTATGTGGCCATGGCGCATATGTTGTAAGAAGGGTGTAGTATAAGGAGACTATGTCGCGCTTTAATAAGATCAAGATTCGAAAGAACATTCGAGGGCGAATGTTTCTAAGGGGAAGAATGTTACACCCCGTATTTACAGATACGTTTTAAGAACGTACGTAAGAACTCACAAGTGTTAAGAATTGAGACTTGTAAAAACATTTATCGGAATTATGGAATTGTCGGAAAACGTACTATTGTGTCGAATGGGAGGGCGACACGTGTCACCCCCCTTAGTGATGCTTGGACGAAATTGCAAGGGCAAAATGGTCACTGGACCTTTGTTGGCAAGACAAGTCTTGCAACTTGTAGCATGAGAAAATTGACTAAGTCAAAGGACCCACATTAGTCTTGATATTTAATAAGACCACATCCAAGCCTCACATTTGTTTATATCTTGACCCTCCATTGTGCTTTATATTACTACTAGTAGCAAGAGAGAGCTTAACACTTAGCTAAATTTCACAAAAAATTGAAGAACATTGAGATGGTGCTCTCGGGTTCTAGCACAAGAAGAAAGAAAAAAATTTGTTTCTTGTCCAATAAGCTCCACACTTTAAACCAAGGTTCCTATGTGTATTGTAAGCATATCTCAATAGAAAAATCTCGGAAAAAGATAGTTTTCGGGTTAGTCGCAAAGTGAAAACCTTGTGGCTTTCTAGGTTTTGGATTGAAAGTTTGAAGGAAAATTGTTGGTGTTGTTCTAAGGGTCCCAACTAGCGGATTGAAGTGTCTTGAAGAGGCTCTAAGTTGCTAAGGAGCGACTTCGGATTTGAAGATTGGATTAAGATTCGTTGAGGTATAATCTTGTTCTTTGAAAGTGTTACAAGATTATTTATATTGTTGTTAGCTTTACTTGTTGCTAGCATGAAGTATAGGTGTTGAAGTTTATAAGGATTGTGGATTGATTGTAGCCTTGAAAATCCGAAAGGTAATGTAAGCCATGTTAAGTTGGATTACAATTTGGTCGTTTATTAGAATCGTCGCATGTTAATTACTTGGAGATTATAGTAGTTATACTCGTTTGCGACTTGATATCATGTTAGGCTAATAACTTGGATTGAAATGGAAATTGGATAAGAATTGATGTAGTAGTACTTGAGTTAAATTAATTGGCCTAGTAAGTTGTATTATTTTGATATCGTTTGTGGGGCGGAATTTTACACGTCTAGTAGGCATGTAATCCCCTATTGTTGATTGCATTGATTGGGCCTTAAATGTGGCGTGTTTGGTTATTGTATTCGGCCTTGAAAAAGGTGGCAAAGTAAGTAAAAACAAAGGAGGTGCTGTCCGATTTTCCGTAGAATTTAGTGACTTAGCACTTAGAATATCCTACGTTTGAAGTAAGAGGTTAATGGGCGTATTGTGACCATTATAGGTGGAAGTACTTAGTATAGCGTATCCTACTTGAAGGATGTATTAGCTATCAAGGTTGAAGTACTTTGGAGCATTTTGCTACTTGTCGATAATCGTCGCGAGGTATGTGAACCTCTTCCTTCCTTTGGCATGAGTCTATGTATGGAATATACTTGTGGTATCATTTCATGTTTCCTTCTACTCTTAGAAGTTAAGAGGTAGTTGTGTGATTTACTCTATGTAGAACTTTTCCTATCTTTTGAGCATGACTAGTTGCACGTATGTAGTACGGTAGACGTACAAGACCTTGATATCCTTTACTAGTTTTATGAATAGCCAAGTCGGGTGAGTTAGGAGATTAACTCACTTCTTTGAGAGTATTAAGGATGTCTAATGTTTTATTAAAGTTAAGGGACTTGAAGAGTTTTAAAGTATTTGATACTTGTTTCGTTTTAAACGTATAAGTCCCTTGGATAGGAAATTGTTTTTGGCTAAGGCATAAAGTGAATATAACGACTTTATGGGGAGTTGGTTATATTTGCTTTATGGAATGATAAATGACTTGATTTTAGCGAAAAAGACAACTTGATTTTAAGGCATCAATTGCCTAAGGTTGTATAATAAAAGGAGTCACTTGAGTTCTAAAGGTTAAGAGACTAATTGTATTTTTGAAGTTAAGAGAATTGATTTGAAAGTATACAATACTTGGTTTTTAAAAATAGAAGTCTCTTGGTTATAAAAGAAAAGAGTTTTGTCTAAAACCATAAAGGGTTATAACGGCTTTATGGGAAGTTGGTTATAACGGCTTTATGGAAAGTTATGAGAATGGTTTTCTCTAATAAAGTAATCAAAGAATTAACTTGTATTAAGGAAGGGCAATGTGATTTAAAGGTATCACTTGCTTAAAGCTTTTAAGTAAGGGTCACTTGATTTTAGAAAGAGAAATGTATTTCTAAAAGTATCGTGACTTATGTGAAATGTACACAAGCTGGATACTACGGGTGTTAGTATCTTGGGGTTTTACACAAAGGAGTCTCTTAAAAGAGAATGTACGTACGTAGTACTTTGGCCTGTTTAATTGAGAATAATTCTATGTGATGCCTTGATAAGTACTTTGGTTTGTTAAATGAGAATTATTCTAAGTGTGCCTTGATAAGTACTTTGGCTTGATTAATTGAGAATTAGTCTAAGTGTGCCTTGATAAGTACTTTGGTTTGTTAAATGAGAATTATTCTAAGTGTGCCTTGATAAGTACTTTGGTTTGTTAAATGAGAATTATTCTAAGTGTGCCTTGATAAGTACTTTGGCTTGATTAATTGAGAATTAGTCTAAGTGTGCCTTGATAAGTACTTTGGTTTGTTAAATGAAAATTATTCTAAGTGTGCCTTGATAAGTACTTTGGCTTGATTAATTGAGAATTAGTCTAAGTGTGCCTTGATAAGTACTTTGGCTTGTTAAATGAGAATTATTCTAAGTGTGCCTTGATAAGTACTTTGACTTGATTAATTGAGAATTAGTCTAAGTGTGCCTTGATAAGTACTTTGGCTTGTTAAATGAGAATTATTCTAAGTGTGCCTTGATAAGTACTTTGGCTTGTTAATTGAGAATTAGCCTATGTGTGCTGGTGATAGCCTTTGAGTGCAAGTATTATGTTTTATTACGTTGCCGCGACTCTCGGTTGGAGGGACGGCTGTCTTGTTGTAAGTACTTGGACGTACCGACAGTGATGTGGGATTCCACGGGTATGCTTCCGTTATTAGTAGTACTTGGGTTAAATTCCTGGATTTTTATAGAAGACATGGTAGTGTTTCTGTTTGTTTGTGGCCATCGAGATAGGGTAAGAGTATAAGT
The DNA here is from genome assembly GCA_029844215.1 of Przewalskia tangutica. Classification (NCBI taxonomy): domain Eukaryota; kingdom Viridiplantae; phylum Streptophyta; class Magnoliopsida; order Solanales; family Solanaceae; genus Przewalskia; species Przewalskia tangutica. The sequence goes on from CM056719.1 coordinate 20,746,410, forward strand.
GAGGGTAAATCCCAAGATGCTATACCACCTCTCGGGGTAAGAGTATAAGTGAGGGGTAAACCCCCAAGACATTATACCCCCTGCTTGTTTTGTTTGATGGTCGGTCGAGATAGGGTAAGAGTATAAGTGAGGGGTAAATCCCCAAGATGCTATACCACCTGCTTTACCACCTTCTCCAGGGTAAGAGTATAAGTGAGGAGTAGACCCCCAAGATGCTATACCACCTGCTTTACCACCTTCTCCAGGGTAAGAGTATAAGTGAGGGGTAGACCCCCAAGACGCTATACCACCGGTGGGACTTGGTGTTCATGCATGCCTATTGGTGTATTATTATACCCTGGACTGTCGGCAGTGATGTGGGATTCCACGGGCAGGAGATATATATATATATATATGTTGTGTATGTGTACGCCGACAGTGAGGTGGGATGTCACGGGCGCGTCGCATGACTATATTTTACACTTATAGTTGTCGGCAGTGATGGGGGATTCCACGGGCACGCTTGATGTTTGTGTGACTTGATCGCGTCCCAGATTGGGCCAGGTAGAAAATGTGCCCTCCTTAAAGGGCCGGATTATACTTATGAAAGATAAGTAAGTTATATAGAAATGAACTTAATGATTTTTCCTAATCATGTGCGTAAGAATGTGGCTATAACCTTTATTGAAAATGGGAAAAGATATTGAGGTGAAATTAAGTTCATAAGTGGTAATGACACGGCGAGGATCGATATGTACTTTTATACTTGTCCTCGTCATTCTTTTATGCGATTATGAGTGCATTTCTTGCGTTATTTACATTTCATATTCGATTTTTGTTATGACCCGCTTGAAGTGCGTTAAATGCCGCGAGTTTTAGGTACCAGGTTGGTGATCCTTGCTCTTAGGATCTCGTCGATTTTGAAAAGCTCCATTTGCTCGAGGCTTATCTCTTGATGCGGTTTCCGAGGTAGCGATTCATGTATATTCGTGGTATGGCGGGGCCTGTCCACGATTGTTCGATTGTTATTCGCAAGTGCGTATTCACCTATGTGGTTGGTGTAGAAGCGAGTTGTACTTTTGATTATGTTTATATTATGGAAGCGGCGATCGGCCAGCACTGTGGCGTTTTATTTACACGTGTGTTTATATTGTGTATGTTCATTGCTATTCTCGATGTATACAGAGCAGGGTGCCCGGGTAGGGCACGATCGCGCCGAGGTCGGGTCGTGACAAAAGTGGTATCGAGCGATTAGTCCTCGGAAAGTGTCTGAGGCGTGTCTAGTAGAGTCTTGATTATCGGTGTGTTGTGCACACATCTATAATCGTGAGGTTGCAGGACATTTAGGATTGGTTTCCATTCTTCTCACTCTGAGATCGTGCGATAGAGTTGTGTTGTTAGGGTCGTCTCTCCCTAACGAGTTATGTTGATTGCAGCTACGAGAAAGCGATGACCGGGAAGGACTATGTGGATTGCGTATCCAGGTTGGTAATGATTATAGTATAGTTGGTATTGTGACATACATCTATACGGAGTTATGTATGAGGGTCATTTATGGGTTGCCTAGAATGGTTTTAGATTTACCAAGAGTGGTAAAGACTAACTAGATACCGGGAAGGTATGAAATAGTTAATGAATATCTTCTATTCCAAAATCTTCTTGCATTTGATCATAATCTATATTTTGATTAGATGATGAAGAACCTTTAGATTTTTTACCCCTTGAAATAGATTTACCTTTACCCATTGATCTCTTCATCATATCCATTATAAAAAAATTAATTTAAATAATCAACAAATAAATATGACAATTTAATAAAATAATTAGAGAATGAAACGAGTGTACCAAACTTTGGGATTCAGAATTCAATTGAAAGTCGAAGCTCGAAGTCTTGCGTCTTGCTACTTTGAAAACTAATAATAATTATAATAACTTGAGAATTGAAAATAGAGAGAATTAAGAGAGTATGAGAATTGAGAGAATTGTAGAAATAATTGTGTGATAAAAATGAGAAGAATATAGAGTATTTATAGATTTTAAAGGGTAAAAATGTAATTAATAAATAAAAAAAAATAAAAAAATAAGACCAACGGTCCATTTGCCCACTCACCCTCCTAACCCCCCTCCCCAAACGGTAATGTTACCGTTGGGCACCAACAACCCTTTTTTTATTTATTTTTATTTTTTAAGTTACCGGACCGGATCGATTAATTGATAACGTTACCGGTTTTCGTTATCGGATCCAACCGGTCCGATCCTTATTGGATTTTGTCATAACCCGTGCAGGTTGGGGCCCAACCAACCCCCAACCCGTTAAAGCTTATCGATCCGGACCGGATCGGGTTGATCTTAAGTCGGCCAGGTCAGGTGCGATTAACCGGACGATGAAGCGAGTTTATATTTGTCCTCCGTTAAAGTATGGGGCCAAATATACCCTTTTCGTTAACAAAGTTGTTATATTTGCCCTATGATGGACGGAAATCCCATGTAGATGTCACGACGGATCCACGTGGACGCCACAATCACCACCCCAGACCCGACACCGACCCACCCCCAACCCATCAACCTTAATCGATACCCCACCACACCCAACCAATCACTGGTACCGAGCACTACTTTTTGGTCTTTCTGACCAATTTTTTAACTCCAACCAATTCCCTTCCTCTCATCATCTAAGCTCCTCTTTTTCGTCAAATTTCTTGCAGTCATTATTTTGTCCGGCAAGATCCTTCTTTAATTATTTTTACGGCTAACCATTCCTCATTTCTCATCTACTTTACCCTTACTATTTTCCTTTACTCATGGGTAAACCATGAAAACACATCAAAAGTTTTACATTTATTTTAAAAAAAAATCTTTTCTGCTAGATTATCACTACAAGACCATGTGGAAATTTCTTGTCCATTTCTTAAAACTCGACACCTTCTTTTCAGTGGTGGGGTATCTAAGGTCGATGGGTTGGGGGTAGGTCAGTGTCGGGTCTAGGGGTGGTGACGGTGTTGGGATGAAGTTGGGTTACAGTGATGGAGCTATATCGGGGTGGTTTCTGGGTTTAGGGTCGGTGTCGGGTCTGAGGGTGGTGATTGTGATGGGTTACAATGACTGGGTTATCGTGTGGTGGTCTATAGGTTTGTGTGGTCAATGAGAGGTCGGAGGACATACATGGATGGTCGAAGTTGTGGTGGTGACAGATTTGGTGTTTACCGGTGGTTGCGAAGCAGTGGTGGTTGTGGGAAGTTGTGATGTTGTGGTTGTTGTGGCAGATCTGCTGTTCGCCAAATTTTTTGGTCGGAGCTGCGGCTCGTCGATGATGGTAGTGGAGTGGCGGTGGCGATTGTTTGGTATGGGTCCCACCTGCCCTGTGTGGATTGTGGCGTCCACGTGGATCCGACATGGCGTCTACGTGGATCCAACGTGGCGTCCACATGAAATTTTCGTCCACCAGAGGGCAAATATAACAACTTTGTTATCGGAAAGGGTATATTTGACCACATACTTTAACGGAGGACAAATATGACCCTTTCCGAAAGTTTGATGACAAATATGACCTTTTTTTCCAATAAGAATATATGTGGGTTCATGTCATCGGCCTCGTCGGTTGATCACAACAATAGTTCTAATTGGATGTTCAAAAACATGTTATCTTTTCACTTCAGAATTAGAAATAATATAAAATAGGTCCTAAAATGTAAGCATGATTTTAACCTTTAAAATATCAACATGTGTCAACATCCTACAAGCCTATTGACAAATGTTGGAAGGGATATAACCCCAATGTTATTCCATAAGTGAATTTTTTGTTATCATGTTATTTTTCAATTTAAAAAATATACTTTCTCAATCTCATTTTAAGTGTCTTATTTTGACTTGACACAATAACAACAACATAATCCAGTGAAATCCCACAATGTGGGGTCTGGGAGGGTAAAATGTACACAGACCTCACATCACATTGGTATGTAGATTACGTTGACTTGACACGAAGTTTAAAAAATAAAGTAAGACTTTTAGATCTTGTGGTATTAAATTAAAGATGTGTGAGCTCTTTTAAATCTCGTGGTCTCAAAATTGCTTTGAGATTGAAAAAATTACTAAATATAGAAAAAAATACTTTTTTTGGGACAGACCAAAAAGAAAAAAGAAAACACTTAAATTGAGACGGATGCAATATTTTTTATCTTCTTAACTGTATATAAATTATAGATAGAGAACTAATTCACTAAACTCTGACTATGCATGAGGCTTATAGATTGTTTTCATGATTTGAACTGGTAATCTACTAATCACGTGACAACAACTTTTATTATAAATTTTAAAAAAAAAGTTAAATAAGTGATAGGGGTTCACTTGTAATATTGAAAAGAAGTAAGGGGGAAATTGTAATTAACCAAATACTACACGTGACAACAACTTTTATTATAAATTTTAAAAAAAAAGTTAAATAAGTGATAGGGGTTCACTTGTAATATTGAAAAGAAGCAAGGGGGAAATTGTAATTAACCAAAATCTAGGGTTTAGGGCAGAAGGTTCCATGTTCCAACTTAGGACCCTAACAAATTTAAATTTTGTAACGCCTCTGACTATGTTCTCTTTTCTCAGGTTATTTTAGTTTGTTGAGTTGCAAGTAACTTTTTCCTTGGGTTAGCCATGAACACGTCTTGTGGAGCAAATTTGGAGCTATCAAGGTGCATTGCTGCATCCCCTGTTTGTCGTTTAAAAGCCGATATCTTTGAGTCAAAATCATGTGTACCCAAGTTCCGGGGCTTCTCAAAGAAGCTATTGCCTTTATGCAAAAATATTCATGCTAGAAGTAACAAAGAGAGAAACATTACATTATCGGTTACTGGTAGTGCCAGTCAGGTCGACACTGCTGCAGATGAACCAAGCAGTCTTACGTATAAGGATGCTGGTGTGGACATTGATGCGGGGTCAGAGCTTGTGAGGAGAATAGCCAAAATGGCACCTGGAATTGGGGGATTTGGAGGTCTCTTTCCATTAGGTATATTTTCCTTTGGCTTTCTTTTTGTTGGTTAATTCTGCTGCACGACATCTTCAATTGGAACAACAACATACCCAGTAAAATCCACCACGTGGGGTCTGGAGAGGGTAGAGTGTACACAGACCTTACCTCTACCTTGGTAGGTAGAGCGACTGCTTCCGGGAGATCCTCGGCTCAAGACCTGCGTAATCACAATCAAAGCAAACGTTGCATAACAAGATACACGGTCACAGACAAGAAATTAAAGCTATAGGAACATGCTGGTAACAAAAATCGAATACGTCATGGTAGCACATTCTGTCAAAAGAAAGCAGTAGGTAACGCAAATAAATAATATGAATAAAGTACACTAGAGAACACATAGCCGCAGACGATCTACTACCCTTCAACCCTAACCCGTGTCCTCCATAAACCCCTATCTAAGGTCATGTCCTCAGTAAGTCGCACATGCGCCATATCCCGTCTAATCCCTCTCCCCAATACTTCTTCGGCCTACCTCTACCCCTACTGAACCCGTCCATAATCAACCTCTCACACCGCCGCACTGGAGCATTTGTGTCTCTCCTCTGCACATGCCCGAACCATCTCAACCTCGCTTCCCGCATCTTATCTTCCACCGAGGTCACTCTCACTCTGTCCCGGATATCGACATTTCTAATTCTATCCCTCCTTGTATGCCCACACATCCATCTCAGCATCCTCATCTCCGCAACTTTCATCTTTTGGATGTGCGAAGTCTTGACTGGCCAACACTCCGTCCCATACAACATAGTCGGTCTGGCGCCCTATAAAACATGCCTTCGAGCTTTGGTGGCACTTTTTTGTCGCATAAGACTCCAGATGCGAGCCTCCATTTCAACCACCCTGCCCCAATACGATGTGTAACATCGTCATCAATCTCTCAATTTCTTTGGAAAGACTTACTTATTTTTTTAGATGAAGCCATAATCGAACTTGGCTTGTTACAAAAATAAAATGACCAGTCGATCAATAAGCTGCTGCCATGATTCTAGTTCTTAGCGATGTCCCCTCATCCACTCTTTATGTTGGTTAAATTACAGGCTTCATTTTTCGGCATACTCTCTGTTGTTCTTATAAGAAAGTTACTGTATAACTTTGTACTTGTGATTAATTCACAAGCATATGCAAATTATAACATAAAAATACGAGGAAGTAAAGATTTTCTTCTATAATAGATGATAATCAGGAGAAAGAACCTTCTTTCCTCCAATTTCTCTTAAACATGGGGCTGTCACTGATACAAGTACAACTTTCTGCACAAATATTGATAAGACTATAAAAAATTAGTCTGAGTGTTAAACTGTTCTAGCTCTAGTTTTGGGCCTTTTGGCTGTCAAATATCACATTTAAGTGAAAAACAACCGAGTTTTTCTTTAGTGAAGAAGGTTTGTTCATTTTGGTTAAAGTTCTTTTATATTGTAGTTGAGTAATACTTTATCAAAATGTCAAATGCCCATTTTAGAACTAAAGATACCTTAATGAAAATGATTTCTCGACCATTTCTGACATAAATAGGATGAGTTCTATTTGCATGTCGGAAATAAGTGGTGCTACGTGATTTTCTATCATAGGAAATGTTAGGCAGGGAGAGTCTACCAGGATGTAGATAGCATGTGAATTTTCAAAGTTGACGAATAATTATCGATATAGCACGAAGATACAATGAAGATTGTAAAAATAACATGATCTCCCAGACTCAATTCAAGTGACAATGGAGTAAATGTTTTCTGTGATTAAAACAAGGAATGCTTCTCTGTTGAAGATATGTCACCTCCTGTCAAAATGATGTATTAATGTCTAGTTTGAGAGGAGTATAGGCCTTGTTGAACTCTCATTCATCCCAGGAAGTCATCAAGAGGTTTATAATATGTTGTTCACTTGAATATGTGGTTAAGTTTAGCTGCCAAATGGACTCCACCTTGAGCTAGGTGCCATTGGACTATAAGGAAAGTGTGAGGAAATCGGCATCTACTTTCAATATGATAGTGTTTCAACAATTATAAGGTGACACTTGAAGAAAATTATGTGCTACTAAAAGAAATAATCAAATCTGAAGAAAGTACCTTCCGATACTGAACCTTCACCGACTCCTTTTCATGCACATGCAGCTTTGATACCTTCAGTTGCATATCTGCAGGTAGCAAAAAATTCTAATTACTTTATGATAGACTTGGTGAAACTGTTGCCTTTATCAGTTACCAGTGTTAAACATACATATCTGGGAAGGCTTTCTTTTTACTGTAGTTGTCCCATGAATTTCTTTGATCTGCGAAAAGTCTTCACAAATAGTGACAAACAGATAAAGCCTATTCAATTTTGGTCTCCTTTGGTCTCTCTAGTGATTACAGAGTATAAGTACCTATGTTCACATTCCCCATAAATTAGGAACAATTACTGAAATGTTCTTCTGAAGTGCATCACCCAGTTATCTACTTCAGAATCATAATATCATTCTTTGGTATCAAAACGCCGGTATGTATGGATATCTTATCTGTCTCTCGAGGAAAATGGATATCTCCAGAAAAGATTTTAAGTTCTTCAGATTAATTATGATGTCATCCAGGCCTGTTTGGAGCATTAATTGAGAATTTGTTGCATAGACGGAAATTGTTTTCAAGGCAATTTAACTAGGCAAGAAAAGCTTAGATGATGGAGAACTGTTTCCCTTGTGTACCAACGAACATCTATTATATTGGCTCCCCTGTATTTTGTAAATATTTCATTTAGAGGCTACATTTGAAGCATAAACTATGCCTCAAACTGCATAATCCAAAACATGCTTTCAGAAATACATGTGTATTCAACCTTCACGTAATGAAAGTCCCCCATAAAGTGAGAAAGGAAGAGAATTACTTCTATCATCTTGCCAGCCCAAAGTAGCGGTTACCTATATTCCAAACCTTTTTTGCTGATGCTGACTATCATAAAACGTTGAAGTCACAGTGGAACCTAGGCACAAACAAGTTTATTCAACTAAGTTAATGCAGTATAGTTGTTAAGGCTTGTAGGTTATGGAGTTCTAGAAACTTTAATACCACTAATCCTTAGCTTGCTCCTGCCCAAAGTCCCCCTTTATTTATCTCTGCTCTATTATTTTTCATGGCAGAATAGGCAATAGTCAAAGTATGTTTTTTTCCTTTTCTTTTTGATTTTTTGGTCTTTTTTATGTTGTTTCAGACCTTAATGTTGTAAATTCTTCTTTTTGGTTTTCCTCTTCTACTGAGCAGGGGATTCATACCTCGTAGCTGGTACTGATGGCGTGGGGACAAAACTTAAGTTGGCATTTGAAACGGGAATTCATGATACAATTGGGATTGATCTGGTAAGTTTGATTCATCTTTTTATGTATTTTGCAGATATGCAAGAAATAATGGTGCTTTTCTTCCCAGGTTGCGATGAGTGTTAATGATATTGTCACTTCTGGAGCAAAACCTTTATTTTTTCTTGATTATTTTGCAACCAGCCGCCTTGATGTTGACCTTGCAGAGAAGGTACTTCTGGATACATATATCTCTCTCTTTTTTTTTTCTTTTCAAATTGGCGTGTTGTCTCCTTTTCCAGTAAACCGGAGTTGGCTTCTTGCATGTATGCAGGTCATAAAAGGTATTGTGGATGGTTGTCAGCAATCTGACTGTGCTCTTCTAGGGGGAGAGGTACGTGTCAATCCATGTTTTCTCTAAAAATCACTCCTAGTAAAAAAAAATTGCGACACTCATTCTGCAGAAAAATCGTCATATATGAATGACACATTGAGCAATGTTGTCAAAGGCGCGCTTAAGCCTTGAAGCGAGGCTCAAAACATGTTTTGCGCTTCGCCTCGCTTTATGTGCGCTTTAGTGTCGTCATCAAGAAGACATACTTTTCCTTGCCAATGAGCCTCTCTTGAAGAGGTGACACTAGATATATGATGTTTCATGTAATCGTATTGTTTTTACAATTTCTTTGTCCATATATTTGTTATTCATGCTTATTATTATTAGTCTTGGTCTAAACATATATATATTTGTATTTTTGCACCATTGCACCTTTTTCCATTAAAGCCTACGCTTTATGCGCATAGCGCTTGAAGCCCCAACTGACCTTAGAGCTTTTTTGCGCTTTTCTATTTTGATAACACTGATATTGAGCTGCAGTTTTTAACAAAGATTTCAGTATAAAGTTAATTTTTTTTTTGCTACATTTTTAGTTGGTGATGTGTGCATAGTGACTGTCGAGACATTACGAATGTCACACATAAACTTGTAGTATGTCATTTTCCCGTTTCTTCATGCACTTCCTTTTTCTTGTGTTATTATTGTGTGTGTGTGGGGAGGGAGGGGGGGAGGGTTGTATACTACAGCTTCTCTCTCACACTAACGAAGGTCCCAAATATTGGTTTTGCTTCATGACACGAAAATGTGTGCTGTAAGATGTGTTTTTTGACTGTAGAATTGGCTGTGATTTGATCCAGTATTTAAGAACTGAATTTGTTGAGTTTGGATAACGAAATGCTTTTAATTATTATTATAACGACTTGGTAAAACATGGTTTTGGTAGTAGAAGCAATCTTCTTTTATGGCACTCAATTGATTCAATGTGCGTTTTAGACTGCAGAGATGCCAGATTTCTATGCCGAAGGCGAGTATGATCTCAGTGGATTTGCTGTCGGCATAGTGAAAAAGGATTCAGTTATTGATGGGAAAGGCATCAAGGTTGGAGACGTTCTTATTGGTTTACCATCTAGTGGAGTTCATTCGAATGGGTTTTCTCTTGTTAGAAGGTTTGTCTACCTTCAGTCAAATTATGTATTTAGCCTTTTTAAATTATTTTGATAATTTCATTTCCTTTTCACTTTACATACTTTTCCTCCCTTGAATGATGATAATATGCTTATGTGTGTAGGGTTCTGAAGCAAAGTGGCCTTTCTTTGAAAGACCAGCTTCCTGGTGAAACTATTACACTTGGTGAAGCTTTGATCGCCCCTACTGTTATATATGTTAAACAGGTTTTACCTTTGGTTTCCTTTCCTCTACTTTTATTAAAGAAATTCCATTTTTTTTATATTGGGTATGCAGTAATGTGTTTCACGGATTTGAAAAATGAAGGTTCTTGATATTATTAACAAAGGAGGGGTTAAAGGAATAGCCCACATTACAGGAGGCGGCTTCACTGACAATATCCCTCGAGTATTTCCTAAAGGCATTGGAGCCAATATTTACGAGGGCTCTTGGGCAATTCCTCCTGTTTTTAAATGGATTCAAGAGGTGAGACACTTCTATCTATTACATGCCATATCGTTGAGAAATCAATCAACCTGCAAACTTTTTCAGTTTTTGTTTCTATCTTTAATGTTTGCAATATGGTCATTGAAATGAAGGCGGGAAGAATAGAAGATGCTGAGATGATGCGGACTTTCAATATGGGAATCGGGATGGTCCTTGTAGTTAGTCCAGAAGCAGCTGATCGGATACTTGGAGAAGGACAGAAAAGCGAGCATTGCATACCGGATTGGTGAGGTTGTAAAGGGTGATGGAGTAAGCTATATATAGCTGAAAGCTATGCAGGTGGTCGGATGATATATAACTCAAGCATGACATGAAGTGAGTTTTTAAGGAGTGATGAGAATTTTTTCTCTTACCTTAGATTAAGAGTGAGAAATTTTGGAGCTTTTCTCATCCATCATGTTTAAGGATCTTTGCATCGTCTAATAACCAATCTATAGAGACTTAAAGATGTGTTATGTGTATTAGTGTTGTCATCAATTACATCTGTAAACATGGGGATGTAGACAACTTGAAGAGGTTTTGCCTCCTGGAGTGTAGGAAATAATTTCCGTTATATTCCATTTTGATCAAAAGTGACAACTTGAAGAGGTTTATACTATATCTTTCCATTTTGGGACAGTCAAAATGATTGAGATTATTTTACAAATGCTTAATGTTTTATACTCTTTTTTTCATATCTTACTCTGTATGGGATAACAATCTCCAGATTATTAATTCATGATAAATTAACAATGACATTTTTGCAAAGCTCTTCTCCCAAAATCTTTTAATGAAATTAAGGTTACAATTGAAATATATAAAGCCTATTTTAAGCTAATCACTTTTACTTTATACCATGTATACGGTGACGGACAGAATCACCCTTTTTTAAGGGGTATTAATTGAAGTCCTTATTTTATTTTTTTATATTTTGGCTAGTAAATATTTTGACTGTCACTGCACATATATCTCATATTTAATATAATGAACCAAATATTTAGTAAATAATTATGTTATTATTTAATTCTCACATTATAATTTTAGTATAACTTGGTCACGAACCAAATGATCCCAATGGCTAAACTAGGAGTTAGCGTGGAGGTTTAAATTTCTTTTAAGTTTTACATCTTTTTTATTGAAAAAATTCATTACTGAACAATTTGTTCTTTTTAAGCTATTTTACGGTGAGAATTTGAGTGATTAATGATGTTAGGTGTATTTATAGACTTATCCATCGTATTTTATCAATGTTTATATCTTGTTTAGAGGACTAATTGCACTAAATACTCCTAATTTATATTGAATCTTGTGTAAGTTAATACATTCCTTGTTGTTGCATCTAGGCACTTTACGTGAAAAATGTGTCGATTAGAAGTAAAATTAGATGAGACCTCTCCTCGTTATAGTGCTCGCACAACGAGCTAAAAGATGCAACAAGGGGACGATATGGAGAAATTTGAGCAAGTACGAAATGGAAGGAGGCCCTTGCTGAGCGAAGGCCAGAGCAAGAGCCCACCTCGCCATATGCTTCGCTCAGCGAGCCTATGTGTCCCTAACAAAGACTGGAAAATTGGCTAAGTGTAAAACACTACTCGCTGAGCGAAGGCGGGCGAGGTACCTCGCTATAGGCTCATGAGCCCAGTGATGACGAAATGAAATATTTTTTAATTCTTGACCCATTTTGGACGGGCTTTGAATGATTATTTCCCAACCCTATAAAAAGACCTTTTGCACGGTTTTTACATAACTTTGGACCTAGAGATAGCTATGAGCTGTCGTAGAGGCCGAAGATTATTGAATTTTACCTTTTCTTCTTCATACTACTTGCTTTTATATTTTTTTTAAATGATTCACTGTTTTTTCTCCATGTCTATTTTCACACCACCGCCACAAGAGCGGAGTAGGAAATTTGATGCAAAATTAGGGAAGTAATAAATATCCTCAAAATGGAAGGAAAAGTGGTAAAGGTGATGGCGTCGTGCATCGACATTAAATCAAGCGCTTGTTGGAAGGCAACCCAACTTGTATTTTATATCTATTTTTTATAGTGTTAAGTTCTCTTTTGCTTTTGTTTTAAAGATTACGAGAGTCTGAGTACCTAAAGTTGAAGCTGCGAGTATGTTTGAGCTTAAGTGTGGGGTCGTGCCGACCCTTGATGTTGAAAATTATGTTGCTAACTAGGCCGTTGAGGGTCTCATGGAGTATCTCTCACTCTTGTTTTGATTTTCTATGCTATAAATGCATTGAGGACAACACATTTTTAAGTGTGAGGTGAAATACTTCTGATAGTTTGAGGTCGAGGATGATTATGCCAATAGGATTATTTTTTTAATTTCTTAGCCTTATATATTTTTTAAAAAATAAAAAACCAAAAAAATTCAAAAAATATTTTATTTTATTCTTTCTTTTGTAGCTTCTTTTTCCTCATTAGCGACATAGATCATCCACTCCTTGATTTTTCTTATGACCTCGGTTCTTTTTCAAAGGAGGTTTTTGAACCGGATAATTATTTTAAAAAAATTGTAGGATTAGTTTTAAGTTTTTTTAGGAGTAGTAAGAGAAAGAAGAAATACATTATTGACTTGTTTGATACTAGCATATTTAGGCCTGATCTTGAGTTGTACTTTCCCGTGAGTATTTGAGTAATGAAAATTGAATACCTAGAGTCAACAATACGTGGGCCTGCAATAACCTATTTTGTTTCTCTACGAAATTCTCGATTTGGTTGCTTTGACTAAGTTGAACTAAGTCTCTGTCTACTTCCCACGAGTCTTTTTTGCAATTTCATCCATCTTTTTGAACATGATACATTTGCTATCTCATGTCAAGCATTTGTGAGCTCCAAGTCCATATTCGGTACGAGAGGGTTTCACTTAGTTTAAGAAAAAGTATGCCATCACTCTGTCTGGTGGAACCAACCAAGATCTATGTCGTCCAACCCGACCTCAACTCGGATTAACCAACCAAAGTTGGCTTCAGTCATTATGTATTGAACTGAAGCAAAAGCCTCAGTAACGGACGATAGTAAAAAGTCATGTGTCGTTGATCTGTCTGATGTGAGAGATCCATATCTCTTTTAAACATTCAATTTCCCATCCATTTGCTCGAGACGAGTTCAAACCCAAGGTGCGTAGCGGCGCAAAATTCATCATTGGAAAAACAATTATTTGGTTATGCCATTTTGGTCGTGTGAGATGAAAGTCTCATGCACAATTTTGAATGAGAGAAAGAAGTGAGGAATCCTCTTTTCGACTCTGACTCTCTGTGAAATAGATGGCGGACTGGGAATTGAATCAGATGCATTGAATGCCTTTGCCTTGTTAACAAGAAAAGAAGGAGCTGATATTGATTGAATCAGTAAGAAGATAACCTCGAGCGGGCTATTGGTGCGAGTTGTAAGGAGTCTTGGTTTCGAGTCAAGCTGGGGCGTCATTTCATTCTCGCAACGGGAATGAGTGCTCAAGATGGAATAACTATTAAATGAGATTAGCTAGCAGTCAGTATTCATAAATAAATAAGTAGACGTAACATAAGATCGATTGGCCTGAACCCTACTTCTCTTTCACTGCCCGGGTTATCCTGAAGCTGCTAACATGTCCCCTTAGATTGAATGACAGAATTCTAACCAATCGAGGGAAGGAGTGAGGCTTTCAACCGGATCGGGTAGAACTGTATTTGTCGAGGCAAGGTTGGATCGGAATCAACAGAGATTAGTGTTGCGAGAGCGAAGCGAAAATCTCTCTGCTCTGCTTTTGTGATGTCTATTCTTTTTTGTTTTCTTTTTTCCTCCTTCAAAACCTTCCATGAAAGATGGCCTATGATTGTCCAGTGATGGGTTTTATCCTTTTTCGATTTGCTTTATAAAAAGAAGATATCAATGAACTTCTATGAAATGGTTCCCCTTCTATTATGAATCGCCAAAGTCTTCCTACTTCTCCATTGTTACAATCAGATTCGAAAAATAAGAAAGAAATCAAAATGGACCACAGCTACAACACAACATATTGTTGTTGTTTATTAAACATCTTAACAGTAGAACGAAAAAGGCTGGATCAATCAAAGGGGGTACTACGAGCCCTCTACCCCACTTATTGGCAAGAGGGAATCATTTTTCTCACCCAGCCCTACCTACCCTATGTGCCTTCTCCTTTCGCTTAAGCACTTCCCTCTTATTGTTGATTAAAGGAGCAATTTCATCCCTTCGAGCTGACACAGGCTTGACCAGCTTTTTTCAAACTTGACGGTCAAGTTCCCACTGATTGATATGCATGCTTTGGCATAACATATTATAATTACAAAACTCTTAGAATGATTGATTCTTATAGTCGGTCTATGTCTTCATCTCGGATTCTTCATGATAGATTTCACTTTCCTCCTAAAAGTAACTTCTTTTCTGTCAGTCATCTTGCAACTAACCTTCTTCGTGTCATCTTTTATTCTTCTGTACGGGGTCTGGGTCGGTCGATACGATGAACGGGAAATCCAAAAAGGTGATCTGACCCCTTCGACACTTTTTTTTATGTATACCCAGTCCATCATTCAGAGGTGGAAGAAAGGGTACTCACATTTTAATACATAGTAGGGGCCCAGAAGGCCAAGGACAATCCCGACAAAGCAATGAAAGTTTCACGCCCCATTTTGTGAAAGATCTTCGCTCGGTTGACCTTCATACGCTGACAAATTCCTCTTTTCTCTTCAGTTCATTCATTAAAAATTCTATTCCTTTTAGTGACTTCCATGCTACTAAGCTAATGAGATCGGGAGAAAAAGTTCTTAAGAATGTTCATTTTATTTAAAAAATCTCTCTACCTGCTTCCAACAGTCTTTCTTCGGAATTATCTGAACGGGTCGATCCTCTTTCTGACACCTAGGCTCATTGTTGTGACTGTATATAGCTTATTCTTATTTTGTCGTTCGCTATGACCCTATCTGTCCTAGAGTATAATTGTTCCATCTTGATTGAGACTTGTGCCATGTGAGGTGAGAATTTCTTACATATATTTCATATTTTGCATCTTAGTCTAGAACTTGCCCTATGTGTTATTAAAGTAAAATAAAAAGTGTTGCTTTTTTTAGGAGATGATGATAGGCTTTCTTTGATATGTCTCGTCAATTTTAGTCTTTTCAGATATATTTCCGCTAGTTAACCCTATGAGCCTGTAGCCTTTCGTTTGTTAGTCGTATGTTTTCCTTGACCCATTTGTTGAATCCCTAGTTTTTGCACCTTGCTTCCTTAAGAACTATATCTTTGACTGTAATATAATTGATAAATCTGAAAAAAGAGATGGTTGAGAATAAAAGTTGACCAATGATAGCAGAAAAGTGATGAAAATGCCCTCTTTGAGAGAACATGTAAAAAAGGAGAATAATAAAATACATTAAAAAATGAATGAAAAGTTCTTGATGAAAATACTTGTGAAATAATTGATGAAGAGGGGGCTGAAAATTAAGAGAAGAAAATAATGGGTGATGAAGTCTAAAAGTGCAAAGTGCTTAGGGAAGTGTAACTCACTATTATATAGTTGTCCCTGCTGTTACAGCCAACATTATAACCCGTTTAGTCCTATTTGATTCTATTTTAGCACACTTAATTAGTGGAGATGTACATAATGGACAAGCCTATGATTCTTTGTGCATACATGTGAACTACTTTGTGAGTGCGAGAGTTGTGTTTTGATGCTAAGTTCTTATATTATATTCATTCTTTGATATGAGTGTGTGGACTATTTTTTCTTGTGAGGGCACTTGTTTTATGATAGATAGGTGAAGTTACTAGTTTTGTTTGATAGAGTAGGCGAGTGAGCTTAAATTTGATGAGTTAGAGTCCATCTTTGAGATAAGGAGGTTAGAAGTTTGTTGTTCGTTTGTTGACTTGTATTATTATTTTTTTCCAGGTAAATGCAAATATTATCAATAACGGAAATAAGGATGGCTACAATCAGTCATTGAAGGTTCTCAATCCTCAACGTTATGCAAACAAGAAATGGGGGAGGGGAGCAGTGGTCACTCAAAGGTGCCATTACAATCCTTTTGGTTCTAGACAAGGACTTGTAAAGATTCCTGCCTAAGTTTCCTATGTTGAATTAAAACTCCTTGCACGTTTAGTACGTGCATTAGATGCGTTGTTGGGAATTCAAGAGTAGTGCACTATTGGAAAAAGTTGCCATAAATGGCTCAAGCCTTTTGGCAATAAATGCTCCATTGGCCGAGATCAAATGAGAGTTCTTAGGCGTTTTGGAAAGGAGTGACCCTTCAATTTCCACATAAGTTGATCTTCCAAGACTTGATTGAAGAGAAGTCCCTTCGAATTTAGTAGCCATCAACTTTCCAAGTCTCTTTTGACGAGTTGCCCCTATGTTTTCCGCAACAATTGAATTCGTTAGGATAGGTGACTCTTCGGTTCTCACCCTTATCAATTTTCGAGGCCCCATTGAATGAGATGTTTCCTTGGTTCTTTCAGCCATTAAATGCCCCAAATTACCAAGTCTCGTTTGTAGGGTAGGTTGTTCGACTTCCACACGTTTTGAACTACCAAGAACCATGGGAAATGAACCAACATCGGGCTCTACAATCTTTAACCGATGACTCTTGAAATCGCGGCCATGACCACGCGACCACTGCGTGACCAATCAGCAGCCATGACTACCATCGACCCTCCTTCGACCCAACCATCCTCTTGATCCTCCATCAACGAAGCTCACCCATGCGACCCGTCATTACCTCGAGAAGGGGTGGGGTTTCGGAAACCGCAACAATTGCATTTTCAATGTCCTTGGGAAAAGAAGTCCCAAAGGCTTCACCAACCTTAGACTGATGCCTCGTGGACATGAACACTGACCCATGACCACCGACCCGACCCGCCATCGACCCTGGATCAACCACATGACCCGTACCATCTCTGACCTCCATGTTGTCATTCGGAAAACAACTATAAGCGCGCATTATCTTTCATAAGATTACCCTCTATACCGTGACCCATGGATTCCATCCACAACCCAAGACCACTATCACGACCCTCTTTGCAACCCGGGACCCCACCATACCCACTGACCGGGATCTCTATCAAGGTCGTAGACCATCGAGGTCAAAAGTTGTTTGAAGAGTAGACCGCCCGAATTCGTAGCCACCCTTTCAAGTTTCGATGTCCCATTAAATGAGATGTTTCCTTGGTTGTCTTAGCAATTAAATTTCCCAAGTTACTAAGTCTCGTTTGAGGGGAAGATTGTTCGACTTCTGCATCCATTGAATGCAACAAATTCCTAGACCTCTTTTGGATAAGAAACCCTGGCTTCCAAAACCTTAGCGTTTCAAGGCGATTGGAAAAGAAACATTGTCGAACTCAACAACCAAATCGGTGACCCATGGACTTCCCAAGACCCATGCCCACCCACCGACCCGCAATCAACCGTGACCAACCTCGAGGCCCGTAGTCACCTTGGCATCCAAAGTGGCCGCCGGAAAAGCCTCTTTGTACTCAGAAGCCAATGGTCGGAGACCCAAAGGTTCAAACCACAAGTTCTGAATATCAACACCACCCTCCTGCCACCCGGATCTACCTCCATACCACTTTCGACCGGGATCCATATCAAGATCCGCAAATTCCCATAGTCGAGTGCTCACCGGAATTCCGGCGTCGAGTGCTGCCGGAAGGTTGGGAGAATCAAAGAGTGAATCTCAACCCAAGACCTCCATCATGACCCTCTTGCACACCAAGAACACCCTCCCGACTGCAAACAACCCAAAGATCACCCGCTTTGTCGAAAACTCCACAATATTCCGAAGCAAACTTGCCACCGCTGAGGCTGCCCCACGAAATGCAAACTTCAAATTCATATCTTGAATCTTGTAATCTTGAACAATCAACATAATCTCTTTCATTCTTTTCATGAAATCTTTGTATTCTTTCTCATGGCTAGAAGGAAGATAATGCAAGTCTTGAATAATCTTTAAACAAGTTGAAGAATCTTAGAATAATCTATGGACAAGTTGATAAACTCGAACAATCTTTCCACAATTTTCGAAAAATCTTCAAATAAGGTGTAAAATTTCCGTAATAAACTCAACAACTTCGTATCAAAATCAAGTAAGATGAAATCAGATTTAAGGAGTATGAAATCAAAGATGAAATCATAAGAATGAGGCGGATTGCGAAGAGCGACTAGGGAGAAATGTTGAGAGCATTTTCGCCTAGTGAGAGAAACTTCTCTCTAACTCTTTTTATTGTTGACTTGTATTATGAAGTGTATATTTTGTGGTTTGAGTTTCTATAGGGTCTAATTGTTGGTATCAACCAAAGTGGTGGTGTTTTTAGGCTTGATTTATTGAGGGGTGAGTTTAATATTTGTTTGAGGACGAATGTTAGGCATATTTTATATACACTTTTTGAGTAATTTTTAGTTAGTATTTTAATCATTTTTGGTGTGTTCAGTATAGTATTTGGTTCGTTTTTCTTTCTTTTGAGTCACAGCGGTCAAAAATGAAGAAATGACAAAAAGAAGAGAAAATGAGCATATTTGAGATGAAATTGCACACTTAAAGGGTCAATAAATGAAGCCTAAGAAGTCCCGGAAAGTATAGATGAAGTCAGACGAAGCCCGGACGGAGAAAAGACGAAGAAACGAAAAACCGGCCGAAACATACTACAGGCGCCGCGGCGCTGACCCTGAAATGTTGAAACACTGCAGTAATTTTGGTGCCGTGACGCCAGCCTGCGGGGCCGCGACGCCGACGCGGGATTTTTGAGTTTCTGAGCCGAATTTGACACGTTTTTAGGGTCCGAAAGAGACAACTTTTCCTAGCTATATAATCCCTAAATCCTGCTGATTCCATGAAATTCATTCCATCATTGTACATACAACACAACTCTTAGAGGCTAGAAGGCTTGGAGGCTAGTTATAAGTATTTTCTTTCTCTTTGCTTTGTTTTTATTTCAGTTCATGTTGGAGATTGTATTAGTTCTTAGCGTGACTATGGATAGGAGCTAATTACTTTGTTAGGGTTTTTCCTATTGAATCGCTTGAAACTCTTATTCATGACTTAATGCATTAATTTGGTTTCTTCTTCATATAGTTAAGATTTATTCAATAGTTGTTTTGATTGCTTGGTAATTAACTGATCACTAGTTATCATCACTTATATGATTTCGAATCGAAATCCGAAAGAGGAGATTTGAGTATGCTATAGTTGAATAAACATAGGTTAAAATCGCGGACGAAAGTACCCCGATACTTGTGTAGCATAATAGGTTACTGTTCTTAATCCTCCTATGTAGTAAATCATATCATAGAAATATAGAAGGGTTCTGAACTGGGGTTGAGTGATTATATATCCTAACCGGAATATAAGAGAGTTTAGTTAACCGATATCTTAACGTAGAAGAAGAGGTCAGTCTAGTTGTATTAAGGATTGAATAAAGTAGATAGTTGATGATCTTGGAAGCCCTAATTCTCCATCATAACTGATTTAAATCAAAGTATTTTCATAATTAGTTTATTTCCTGCAGTAGTTTTAATTATTAGTCTAAAAATCCAAACCAATTTACGTTCAGCAAATAGAAACTAAAGCTTAGATAATCGGTAATTGAAAACCAGTCTCTGAGTACGATATTCGGTCTTACCTAGACTATATTACTTGTAACAATACGTACACTTGTGTTAAGCGTGTGGAAAATCGCTAACAAGTTTTTGGCGTCGTTGCCGGGGACTGGCGTACTTTCAATATCGATTTATCTATTCTTATTTCTAATTTGGTTGCTCCAAGAAAGTCTAACTTGTTCTGCGAGCATATTGTTATAACTTTTTGTTGTTTTTCTTATTTTGTAGGTTAAAAAAAGGTGCACATGGACTACTACTACTATCAGAGGCAGCAGTACTACGACTACTATCCACAAGCAAAGTATCATCAACGCAGTTAACCACGTAATCCACAGGAAGATCGAAATGAGCTGCAGGAAGCCTTACTCAGGCTCACCCAGTGCCAGAATCCTCAAGGGAAATTTCAACAGCCACAAATTCAGGCCTCATCCGAGGAGCCAGACGAATTAAGAGCAGCATTGTTGGCACTCACAACCGTCCAAACTCATTTCATGGTGGAAGTAAGACCCTCTCTTCAGAACTTGGAAACTCCAATGGAACATATTCTAAATTGGGAACCACAAATCGGGCAAATGAAAGACATGGTAACCATTACACCTCAAGAAAGTCCACCAAGTGACCCGATTACGAAGCGGTGAGCGGTGTGGAACCTGAACCACAACAAGTTGTTGAAGAATTTGGAGAGATAGTTGGTGTAGATAAAGAAGAGGTCACCGAGGACCACCCTATTGCGGAAAAGACTACACTAAAGGTCATTGCTGACCCTCAACCAAAAAGTCCATACCCTCAAGGGCACCCCCAAAAGTTGAGAGATGTAGGGAATTTCACTGATCCCTACATTATAGATGTCACGACCCGATCCCGGGCCCGTGACTGGTGCCTTACCTGGGCACCCTAGTAGATATACATCAGAGTAACCAGCGGAAATAAACTTACAAACATAGAACAATATAAAATAAGAAACAGGCTAACCAAAATGGTTACCTTTCTGTATATACATATAACAAAATCTGAACAGTTACGTCCTTTACAACCCCACTTTACAACGGGACTACAGACCTCTAAGAGTTTATATCAACTATGACGGGACAGGGCCCCGCCATACCCCTGAATGTACATAAACCTACAATGACAGGGAATCATACCAAAAGATAAGCCTACGGAGAAACGAAGCTTCCCAAAAGCAAAACGGTAATCCTATGAGCGAGGATCAACAACCGATGTACCTCTGATGCGCGAAAAGATGAACACACTTTAACGCAAGTGCACGTTATCGTGACAAGTAATATAGTCCTGGTAAGACCTAATATCGTCCACAAGGATTAGGGTTCAAGTATCAACTATCTATCTTTTAGTATCTATTTGTCAATTTATATTTGGATTTGTTGTTTATAACTAAGAATTATAGAACTATTTTAACTAATGAGTTTACTTCAGATGTGATGGGAATAAGGCTTCCATGTCTCTTCAACTATCCGCTTATGTTATTTATTAATGCAATGAATTATGGACTTCTTCTCTCGGAGAAAGCAGGTTTACGAAATCGTTTTATATTCCCGTTAAGGATATATAAACACTCAACTCCAGTATTGCACCTTACCTACCTTCGGTGATAAGGATAACTCTATAGGAGGATTAAGAACAAAAACCTAGTTAACCGTCACGCACCATGCGCAAAATTAGGGTTTTTAAGCCTCTCATTAACGCTACATAAATAATTGTGGTATTTTCATCCCCAATCCAAGAATGTCTACCCAACTTACAGCATATTCACAATCTCTCCTTTCGAAGTAAATTAGAAATCATATAAGGATAATTAGTCGTCAATTAATTACCAAGCATTCAACGCAATTATTGGATAGATCTCTCAAAGAAGTATAACAACCATAAACATGCATTAATTCATAACATAAGTTTCTAGAGAATTAACATGGAAAGACCTATAAGAGAATTAGTTTCTAGCCATAAATATGACAAGAACTAATTCAAAGTTCATCATGCAAAAACTGAAATAAAGAAAAGAAAAAGGAAAAGAAAGTACTAAATTATGGTCTTCAATCTCCAAGCAAGAATCTTGAGTTGTGCAAGAAGGGGAACCCTTAAAATATGCCTAGGGTTCTCCTTTTATAGGCTGAAAACCGCCCTTAACTTTTCCCTGCAGTCCGCCGAAAAAGCGTCAAAACCTCGATTTTCAGCGTCGGCGCCGCGCTGCATTCAGCGCGCCGGGAACTGTGGTCGCCGGGTGATTTGGCGCGCGGCAGTTCTCTGGCGTGGCGCGCGGCTTCTTCGTAGCCTCTCGATGATTAGGCACCGCGCCCGCACTGCTGTTGACATGGTAGCCGCGTACTGGGACTTCTGCAGCCTCTCTAGACATTGGGCGCCGCTCGCTTCGATTGCGGCGCCGCGGCGCTGACCTGGGTTTTTGCCTCGTTCGCCACTTTCTCTGTTTTTAGCTCTGGAACCTCTTCTTTTGCCCTCTTTTTGCTCCTTTTCCGCCATTTGGCCATTTTAACCACTTTGACTCAAAAGAAAGAAAAACTATCCTAATACGACACTTATTTGTACAAAAAGGGACAAAAGATTAACTAAAAATGACTCGAAAAGTGTATATAAAATACACCGATCAAATACCCCCAAACTTAACCTTTGCTCGCCCTCGAGCAAAGATAGAAAGAAAGAAATAAAAGACTCAAAGGAACGAAAAATAAAAGACTCACTGACATTGATCACTTTTGTTGCATTAGTGTTAACTAAAAAAAATGAAGGTTAGCAGAATAATATGCAGGAACATGTAGCATGAAATTTTTCAGCACACTAAACACATTAAGCTAGATATTTCGCAAACTCATATTTATCATGCTTAATGGAAGTCAATATACTCAATCATGCATATAAATTCAAAAATCATATGGCATGCTTACTTGCTATTCTCCACTAATCCTGGATATGCATAAAAGAGATCTTCAGGACTTTAAGGGTTGTAATGTAGGCTTCGGTATAGGTAGGTAAAAATAGGCATTTTTAGGCTCATTTCGTGTACCACAAACTCTTTAGCTTTTCAGTATTTCCCTTTTTCTTTGTGTTCTTTCCTTCACTTCGATTCTATCTTTTCCCTCTTTTGTTTTGGGAGAGTGAAGTATATAATAATGACAAGCACCCCCAAACTTAGGCTTTTGCCTATTTCTTATTACTTTTCTATTGGGGTGCAACAAACTCATTCACTCTTTTTGTCTCTTTTCTAACACAATTTATTCCACTACTTCACATTTTTACTTATGGCACAATTTGTGGGAATATAGGGTGTCAAAGAAGAAGTTTCAATTTTTAGGCTCAATGGGGCTGACTAGGGATACTTTTAAAGTCCGGGATAGAAAAGAGTGGTAAGAATTGGCTATCAAAGAAATGCCTGAGTCATCTCCCTAACATGCATATCCTAACTATTTCGCCTCAAATAGCAAGCAATCATAACACATAAGTTTTCATCATTTAGCATGCATAATTTAGGCAAGAAACTCCAAATAGACAGATTTTGTGAGTTTTTGGCATATCTAACCTAAGTGTTTAGATAATTGTTTTTATTCTATTACATTATTCCACCTTCCTTCACTAGGTGTTTCTAGCAACTACAGCATACATGATCTTTGACAGGCAATTATGACTCAAAAAGAAAAAAAAATTGTGACTCAAAATATACATAAAACAAGACTTAAATAAAACATAACAGGACACAAATAAAACCAGACACAAATAAAACACCCCCAAACTTAAATCACACATTGTCCCCAATGTGAGTAGACTCAAAGACAATAAAAGGAGATAAGACACTTACAGACTTTGGCTAAAATGGTGGTGGTGGCGGTGGATAATGCATCGACCATTGGTTGAACAGGGAACTCATCTCGTCAAACTGCTGGTGCAACTGTTGTTGCTCCTGCCTCAATTCTTGTTGCCCTTGTCGCAACTCATTTTGTCCTTGCATCATTGTGTCGAAATGTTGCATCATCATTCTCTGGTTCTGGAGCACTTGCTCCATCATAGACACTGGAGGTTCTGGTTCTGTGGTTGGCTGGTGGCTAGGTCCTGCTGCATATTGAGCCTCTATTTCAGGCTCATCTTCGTTCAGTGCGGCCTCTGCTGCTGCTGCTGGTTGTGCTCTTCTTACCGCTTTGGGGGCTTGGAGTGCAGGAAGAGTGCACTATCCCATAGGACACAGGCAGTTGGTTTCTCTCATGAGTGTCAGTGGGTAGGGTTGGGACCCCTCGGAAGGCGCATAGATTAGTGATAAGTGAGCCGTGTCCCAATCCACCTGTTGTCACCAACCTGCTGATTTCTTCAATGCTCTGCACTATCTCTTTCCCCACATCAATCGTCATCCCCCTCATAATTCCATTAATTAGTTTAATCCTATCTTCTGGCACTCTGGTGAAGTGCGTGGATGGAATCATACGGGCACTGACGAAATATAGCCAACCCTTGGCTGCTTTGTTGAATTGGCACCTGCTCAGTGCTCTTGATCCATTTCTTCCAATATCAAAAGCAGCCCCAGGGTAGCTCACGGTGTTTGCAACGGCATTCCAGTCGATACGGTCGGTGCTTCTAGACCATGTTCTAAAGTGATTCCAATCACTTCTTTCTTCAACATCAACCGTCTTCAATTGTGCATTTACATTCTCTGCTGTCACAGGCACATAAACTCCCCTTACAAAGCATCCCCTTTCCACCTTCTCCGGAAAGTTGGCATAGAATTCACGCACCATTGTTGTGTTCATTGGTGCTATTTTCTCCGGATTTACAAATCTCCTCCACCCCCTTAACTCAATCATTGCCCGAATGGGCTCATAAACATCCTCTTCCCCAAACGACTCCCTCTGATAGTCCATTCCCCTTTCAGGGATTAAGGGTCTGGTATCAAGCTTTTTGTATCTTTGGAAAGCTTGGTAGCTCACAAACCTAGTGTTATCATATTGCGGGGCTGGGGTGGATGTGGAGGCTCTTCTCTTCCTGGTGGCCATGGTTAAAGCAGTTTCTGCAGCTTACAACTTAGTGGCACAAATGTTTCCCAACACAATCAACAACTAGCAGTTAAACACAACACCCTCAAACTTCAACTCTACTGCCCAATGCCACACCCTCCTTTTCTACTCTTTCTCCAAACTTCACAATCAATTTTTCAGCACCCAAACTACTTCACAACTACAATACTCTTTCGAACTACTACCTCCTGTGACTTCAGTAAAGATCTCAAGAACAGAAAAAGATTACCTTTTTATGAGAGGATTCAAACTGTTCTTGTTTCTAATGGTGGTTTGAGGCTATGGAATGAAGCTTTGTTGTTTGAGATAGCTAAGGGTTTTTAGGAATTTAAGAGTTTTGGTTGTGGTTGAGTTGGATTTGTGGGCAAATTTTTGGATTTTCGTGTGTTTTTGGAGGAGGGGGTTAGGTTTTGGTTTTTGAATTTGGGGCAAATCTGCTTTCTGGGCGTTTTTAAGTTTCTGGATTTCGGCATCGCGGCCGATTTTTAGCGCGCGGCTGATCTTCTGCATTCCTTCGATTTTCTCGCGTATGGCTTAGACTTGGCATTTTTACGGATTTTTGGCGCCAAGACCTGCTCTGGCGCCATGGCCTCGCTTCAGCGCCTCTTGATTCTTTTAGCGCGCGACCATGCTCGCAGGCGCGCCTATTTTTCTCGAAATCACGGCTTTTCTTGATTTTCGCCCGGTTTATTTACTGTACACATCAATCACAGCACAAACACTACCTCCGTGATACCGTTCTTAATAAAATTAATATATTAAAATAAAATAAATCAAAATAATTTGGGTTGTCTCCCAAGTAGCGCTGTCTTTAACGTCTTTTAGCCGGACGCAAGTTTCTTAGTTTTAATAATCGTGGGGTGGATCAAGCCCCCAACTAATCCATTTCCTCCACATTTTGCGTTTTCTTTTTCTCCTTTTCTTCTTAGCATTATCAGTAAGGGGGAGTTCAGGAACACATACCTGCGTCAATGGGGGTTTGGCAAACCATGCCTACTTTCTTGGGCTCATCTCCCTTTGGTTGACTTGTAATGGCTCACAGGGGGGCTTGATGGTGCTGATTGCAAAGCACCTGCTCATGGTTGGTGGCTCGATGACATGTTTAAAAACCTTAAACACCATTTCTTCCTTCTCCACCCTTAGTGTTAGCTCTCCTCTTTCAACATCAATTAAAGCTCTCCCCGTTGCTAGGAATGATCTCCCCAATATGATAGGGATTTCCGCATCTTCTTCCATATCAAGAATGAGGAAGTCTGCAGGAAAGAAGAATTTTCCTACTTTCACAATCACGTCCTCAATCTTGCCTCTTGGATGAACCATCATCTGTCGGCCGGTGCAGCTTACTGTGGTTGGTTTGGCCTCACCCAACTCCAATCTTTTAAATACTGATAAGGGCATCAGATTTATACTTGCCCCTAAATCACACAGAGCTCTGTTGCATGTCACCCTGTCCACTGTGCAAGGTAGTGTAAAGCTTCCTGGATCCTTTAATTTTAGTGGCAGCTTCTTCTGCAAGATAGCACTACATTCTTCTGTTAGTGCTACTATATCGTATTCCGCCAGCTTCTTCTTCTTCCCCAAGATCTCCTTCATGAACTTGAAATAGGAGGGCATCTGCTCTAATGTTTCTATGAAAGGTATGTTGATATGCAGCTTCCTGAATGTCTCCAAAAATTTGGAGAATTGTTTATCAACCGCCTTTCGCTGTAATCTCTGGGGGAATGGGATCTTTTCTGTATACTCATTCTCTGGAGTTTTCTCTACTACTGGGCTAGGCTCAATCACCTTTTCTTTTTCTATTTCTGCCTTCTTTTCAACTCTTTTGAGGTATTCTTGCTCCAATCGTTTTCCACTTCTCGAATCGCTCGACACTGCTCCATTGGATTTACCTCTGTGTTGCTTGGCAATGTACCACTGGCTTTCTTGTTTACTGCTTTGCTAGCTGACCCACTTGTGTCTCCAAGTTCTGAGCGAGGATCTAGCCTGTCATGATCGAGTGCAGGCGTTGGCAAGTCTTTGTCCAATGCTTCGACTCTTACGGCTTTTCTTCTTTGAATCGGTGCATTGGTATTGCTGTGGGGCTTGAATGAAGGGCTGCTGATTCTGGTTCTGCTGGTTCTGGTACTGGCCCCTGTATTGATTCTGCTGCCCCTGGTCTCCTCTCCATGAGAAATTTGGGTGATTCCTCCACCCTGGATTATAAGTGTTGGAGTAGGGGTTGTTCTGTGGTCTCTGATAATTACCCACGGCCTGACACTCTGCCTGCTCCATTGGTATATTATTGGGATCAGCTGAAGGACACCTATCGAATGTATGTGGGCCACCACATATTTCACAACTTTTAGGCATCTGGACCGCATTTATCGACCTTTGTATGTTCTTTAATTGTTTGCCAAAAGGGCCACTTGGGCATTCAAGGCAGCAATAACATCTATCTCGTGGACTCCCACTGTTCTCCTCCCACTTGTCGACCTCTCTTCTGTGACATGGTTGTTGGTGGCCATATCTTCTAATAACTCGTGAGCGTCGTGGGCTGTTTTCCTCATGAATGCCCCACCTGCTGCTGCATCTATGATGGTTCTGGTTGTACTGCTCAGCCCGTTATAGAAGATGTGGACCAAGTTCCACAACTCAATGCAATGGTGTGGGCATTTTCTCTGCAAGTCTTTGAACCTTTCCCAGGCTTCATACAAGGACTCTCCATCTGCTTGGTAGAAGTTGTTCAACTCCCCTCTCAATTTTGCTGCTTTGCATGGGGGAAAAACTTGGCTAGGAATTTCTGTGCCAGCTCGTGCCATGTAAAAATCGAGTCAGCCGGCAGGGAATTCAACCATACTTTTGCTCTATCCCTGAGTGAGACGGGAAAGAGCCTCAATCTGACGGCATCATCAGTAACGTCGTTATATCTGAAAGTTGCACATAGCTCCAAGAAATTAGCTATGTGCATATGTGGATCCTCCGATGGCAGCCCTCCAAATTGCACTGTGTGCTGTACCATGCTCAGAATCGTCGGTTTTATCTCGAAGTTGTTTGCTCCTATGGCAGGGAGCCTAATACATGTCTGTGCTCCATTCACTCTAGGCAGCACATAGTCTCCCAAGCTTCTTTCTGCCTGGACTTGAACTCTTTCCTCGACATCCATAGGTACTTGCCGAGGTATGGCTGGATTGGGTTGATTTTCTCCTAACCCTTCTCTCATCATGTTGTTGTTTTGGACACCGTCCATCTCTATGAAGGTTGCAATCCGCTGATTCTTTCTCATTACGTCTGAGTTTTCTCAATTTCTGGATTGAAGGGAACAAGTGTGTCTGCTCCTCTTCTCCTTCGCATAAACTGATTTTCTGAAATAGATCAAAAACAGACAACAAATCACGGCACCCTGATTTCTACCAAAAATAACGAAAAAACGTTAAAATTACAATAAAAACTAAATTAGAAATTCAAAATAGATAAATTTGATATTGAACTATGCCTAGTCCCCGGCAACGGCGCCAAAAACTTGATGCGCGAAAAGATGCACACACTTTAACGCAAGTGCACGTTATCGTGACAAGTAATATAGTCCTGGTAAGACCGAATATATCGCGAGGATTAGGGTTCAAGTATCAACTATCTATCTTTTAGTATCTATTTGGCAATTGATATTTGGATTTGTTGTTTATAACTAAGAATTATAGAACTATTTTAACTAATGAGTTTACTTCAGATGTGATGGGAATAGGGCTTCCATGTCTCTTCAACTATCCGCTTATGTTATTTATTAATGCAATGAATTATGGACTTCTTCTCTCGGAGAAAGCAGGTTTACGAAATCGTTTTATATTCCCGTTAAGGATATATAAACACTCAACCCCAGTATTGCACATTACCTACCTTCGGTGATAAGGATAACTCTATAGGAGGATTAAGAACAAAAACCTAGTTAACCGTCACACACCATGCGCAAAATTAGGGTTTTTAAGCCTCTCATTAACGCTACATAAATAATTGAGGTATTTTCATCCCCAATCCAAGAATGTCTACCCAACTTACAGCATATTCACAATCTCTCCTTTCGAAGTAAATTAGAAATCATATAAGGATAATTAGTCGTCAATTAATTACCAAGCATTCAACGCAATTATTGGATAGATCTCTCAAAGAAGAATAACAACCATAAACATGCATTAATTCATAACATAAGTTTCTAGAGAATTAACATGGAAAACCCTATAAGAGAATTAGTTCCTAGCCATAAATATGACAAGAACTAATTCAAAGTTTATCATGCAAAAACTGAAATAAAGAAAAGAAAAAGGAAAAGAAAGTACTAAATTATGGTCTCCAATCTCCAAGCAAGAATCTTGAGTTGTGCAAGAAGGGGAACCCATAAAATCTGACTAGGGTTCTCCTTTTATAGGCTGAAAACCGCCCTTAACTTTTCCCTGCAGGCCTGGCCCAGAAAAACGTCAAAACCCTGATTTTTCCCGCGTCGGCGCCGCGGCCCTGCATTCGGCGCCGCGGCGCCGGAACTTCTGTGGTCCTTCGGGTGATTTGGCGCCGCGGCCCTGATTCTGTCTTGTTGTGGCGCGCGACGCTACTTCTTCGTAGCCTCTCGATGATTAAGCGCGCGGCCCGCACTGTTGACATGGCGCCGCGTACTGGGACTTCGCAGCCTCTCGGACATTGGCGCGCGGCCCTTCGATGCGAGGCGCGCGTGCGACCTAGGTTTTTGCCTCGTTCGCCACTTTCTCTGTTTTTAGCTCTGGAACCTCTTCTTTTGCCCTCTTTTTGCTCCTTTTCCGCCATTTGACCATTTTAACCACTTTGACTCAAAATAAAGAAAAACTATCCTAATACGACACTTATTTGTACAAAAAGGGACAAAAGATTAACTAAAAATGACTCGAAAAGTGTATATAAAATATACACCGATCAACCTCTACCTGCGGCATGAACGCAGCCCCCCGAAGGAGGTCAGTACAACAGGTACCAAGTATGTGAAACTGAAGGTACTGAAATGAAATCATAACATTTTTAAAAACCAATCCACAGACATGTATGAAACAAACCAATTAACAGTACATAGTGCCACATTATAAACAAGAGCAAATAGGTGTAACCCAACCGGTCTTTTCTAGACCGCCAATGATCGGAGTAGGGCCATTCGCCCCTAGTATCATTGTGCGAGTCCTAATCCTGGACTACCGTAGTCCGCATAGGTCACGTGGACCCGCATGAGGTACTCCTCGCATCGGGGGTAGCTAACCCGCGACACGTAACAAGTCAGGGGGGTAAGTGATATAATGTAAGCACAACCGGCTTACCGTAAGCAACATAAACCCAACAAGAAAACCCCTTTAACACGAAATTCTCAAGGCACTAACGCCCGAAATATCATAGCATGTTTACTTATCAAACCAACTTACCACACCTTCAGAAATCACAATAAGGCTTTTATAAACAAGTAAGTAAACCATTCTTTTTATCTTCCTTAAGTCGTTATAACTAACTTCCCATAAAGTTATCATAACACTTATACTTTTTAATAATTCAAAACAACCATATTCGTTTGGAAAACCAAGAGAACCTATTCTTTTTAAAACCAAGGACCAATTTCCTTCCGAATAGTGCTTCATGACTCTTTTTGAAATATTTCAAGGTTTTTATCATTTAGAACTCAAGTCAAGGATATCAAAATGAAACCAAATTCATTTAACACACGTACGTCTACCGTACTACATATTTCACAAAAATCATGCTCAAGAGGATAGGAAGAATCACATACCTCCTCGGCTAAATCCAATTGCCAAGTCGGATATGCCGCGCGTAGAGTATCAACCTATAATAATCAAATACGTCTATCAGCGTCTAGGCTTCTTCGTAGCATATACTAAGTATAAAGTTCCTTATTCTACGGAAAATTGGGAAGCACTTCCTTCGATTCTACATACTTGTCCACCTTTTTCAAGGCTCGAATTCAATAACTAAACGCCACATTTAAGGCCCAACAATTCAGCAGTACAAAGGGGATTACACGCCTAACTTGGACGTGTAAAATTCTGCCCCACAATTCATATTAAACAATCCAATTAGTTAAGGCAATTTCTCGGCTATAACATGCTCACATATCATCCTTATCCAATCCTTTCAATTCCAAATCGTTATTCCTACATGTCATATACCTAATAATAATATCGACAACTACAAGTCCTTTTGTCCTTAACATACGACATAACTTACTTAAAAAGGAGAATGGATTATTACCTTGGAATTTGCCCAAAACAGTCCAACAAATCGCCCACTTGCCCTCTTTCCACAATTCCTCTTCGTTAAAATCACCTCTACTAACTTCCTACAAGCTTGCCAATCTATTTCCTTCTTGTCGCCTTTCCGATAATTTCATCTTTGGCTTAGGGTTATCACTTTAGAGAGAAGAGAAAAAGATTTCTTTTTTTTTTGGAAGAACCTTTGAAAATAACCAAGTCTTCAAGACTTGGTCCTAAATATAAGACCCTCTCTTGGTCAAAAAGATGGGAGGGACACTTGTCACCCTCCCATAGGTCTTTCACAAAATATCTTCTAATTTTCCCCAAATTTCGCGAAAAATCCCGCCTCGGCGCTGAATCTTTCGAACATTTTAGTACATACGGCGCCGCGACCCTGCATCCGGCGCCGCGGCGCTGCAACGTCAGCATACCTCAGTACAACCGGCGCCGCGGCGCTGTGTCACCTGACTGAAAACACTTTCATGCTCGTTTGCGCACTGAACTTGTAACTTCCATAACTTTCTACTCTGATGTCCTATAGACGAGCGGTTTGTTGCGTTGGGAACTAGACTCAACGAACTTCATACTAGGCTTTTGAAACACCTAAGAACTCCTAATATAACTGGACATAAACCGCCCCAAAGTTGACTAAAATCTGTCCAAAACATTCTGTCAACCTATCTTTCCAAATAATTAAATCTTAATTCCTTTCGTACGTTCTCATAAGTATGACCTGAATTACGGGGTGTAACATTCTCCCCCCCTTAGAAACATTCGTCCCGAATGTTCCTTCTACGCTTACTCAAATCAAATATCGACATAGACCCTCATAACTATTCCCCTTGCAAATAAGAACGCTATACATGGCCACAACAATACTTAAGCATATATGTCAATTTAAAACCAACAAGCAGGAAAGTGAGTTACCTGGAGGTGTAGGGAATAATTGAGGATACTTCTTCATCATGTCCTTCTCTACTTCCCATGTCATTTCCTCTCTGTTCTCGTTCCACCATAAGACCTTGACGGAAGCCACATCCTTTGTCCGCAGTCACCTAACCTGACGATCGAGTATCGCTATGGGACTCTCCTCATACGATAACCCCTCTATCACCTGGACATCACAAATCGGGTGCACTCTAGATGGATCTCCGATACACCTCCGCAACATAGACACATGAAAAACTGGATGTACTGCCTCCAGATCGGACGACAGATCCAACTCATAGGAAACCTTGCCTACCCTACGGACAATCTGATAAGGCCCAATGTACCTTGGGCTAAGTTTCCCCTTCTTCCCAAACCTCATCACACCCTTCATGGGTGATACCTTCAGGAACACCCAATCATCCATTTCAAACTCCAAGTGTCGACGCCGATTATCTGCATACGACTTCTGTCGACTCTGAGCTGACAATAACCACTCCTGGATAAGCTTCACCTTATCCACCACTTGCTGAATCAAGTTCGGCCTGACTAACTGAACTTCACCCACATCAAACCAGCCTATCGGTGACCTGCACTTCCTCCCGTATAAGGCCTCATAAGGCGCCATTTGGATACTGTAATGGTAGATGTTGTTATACGCAAACTCCACAAGAGGTAAGTGATCCTCCCAGCAATCCCTAAAATCAATAACACAGGTCCGCAGCATATCCTCAAGTGTCTGGATAGTACGCTCTGCCTGTCCGTCGATCTGAGGATGGAACGCAGTACTGAGACTCACAT
The DNA here is from genome assembly GCA_029844215.1 of Przewalskia tangutica. Taxonomy (NCBI): domain Eukaryota; kingdom Viridiplantae; phylum Streptophyta; class Magnoliopsida; order Solanales; family Solanaceae; genus Przewalskia; species Przewalskia tangutica. The sequence continues at coordinate 20,779,254 of CM056719.1, forward strand.
GTGTCCCTAATCCCTTCTGGAAAGACCTCCAGAAGTTAGTCGTTAACTGGGCTCCTCTGTCTGATATAATCGAGATAGGAACTCCGTGCAGTCTCACAATCTCTCTGATATACAATCTAGCATAATCCTCAGTCGAATACGTAGTCCTGACTGGAAGAAAGTGGGCTGATTTAGTCAGCCTGTCGACAATAACCCAGATGGAATCATGCTTCCTCTGAGTGCGAGGTAACCCTGTAATAAAGTCCATATTGATCACCTCCCACTTCCATGTCGGAATATCAATAGCCTGCAATAGCCCACCGGGCTCGCGCCCGACTGGCGACAATTAGGACACTGAGCAACAAAACATGCCACGTCCCTCTTCAGGCCATCCCACCAATACATACATCTGAGGTCATGGTACATCTTAGTCGACCCCGGATGAATAGAGTAACGAGCACTGTATGCCTCCCCCAGAATCTGCCGACGAAGTCCTGCTACATCGGGAACACACAACCTGCCCTCAAACCTTAGCACCCCATCAAGTGCTACCTCAAATAGACTCTTCTTCTCTCGAAGAGCCGTATCTCGATACCGTATCATAGCTGGGTCCTCATACTGTCGCCTCTTCACCTCATCAACGATAGAAGACTTGGCAATCTCACGAACCCGTACCCCACTATCATCGGTCTCGATCAAACGAACCCCAAGGCTCGCTAGCTGATGGATCTGACGGACCATGACCTGTCTCTCTGGTTGTACCTCTGACAGAGTCCCCATCGATCTACGACTCAAAGCATCTGCAACCACGTTGGCCTCTCCCGGATGGTATAGGATGTCAACATCATAATCCTTCAACAACTCTAACCACCGCCTCTGTCGCAAGTTCAACTCCCTATGCTTGAAGATGTACTGAAGGCTCTTGTGGTCTGTATAAATATCCACATGAACCCCATATAAATAATGTCTCCATATCTTCAAGGCATGAATAACTGCGGCCAACTCTAAGTCATGGGTAGGGTAATTCCTCTCATGCTTCCAGAATCGCTGGAAACATAGGCTATAACCTTTCCGTCTTTGCATCAAAATGCACCTGGCCGATACAGGCATCACAATAAATCATGTATCCTCTAACCCTCGGAAGAGTAAGAAGCTGGGCCGTCGTCAACTTTTCCTTCAAGAATCGGAAACCCTCTCACAAGCTTCGTCACTGGAACTTAGATGCTTTACGAGTCGACTAGTCAATGGTGCGATATCGAAGCAACCGCTCCAAACCTACGATAATAACTCGCCACCTAAGAAAGCTGCGCACTCCGTCAGTAGTAGGTCTCGGCCAAGACTTGACCGCTCTATCTTTGCCGTATCAACTGAACACCATCACCCAATAATGTGCCCGTGAATGCGGCGAGACCACCAAAACTCACACTTGGAGAACTTGGCGAACAATCTGCGCTCGGAGGACCCCAAGTACCGTCCTCAAGTGATCTGCATGCTCCTGCTCTGTGCGCGAATAAACCAGGATGTCATCAATGAATACTATAACAAACGTATCCAAAAATGGCTTGAACACCCGGTTCATCAAATCCATGAATACTACTGGAGCGTTGGTCAAACCGAAAGACATCACCCTGAACTCATAGTGCCCATACCGGGTCCTGAATGCTGTCTTTGGGATATCTGCCTCTTTAACTCGCACATGATGATAACCAGACCGCAGGTCTATCTTGGAGAAACACCTCGCACCCTGCAACTGATCAAACAAATCATCAATCCTGGGGAGGGGGTATCTGTTCTTGATGGTTACCTTATTCAGCTGCCTGTAATCAACACACATACGCAGCGTCTCATCCTTCTTCTTTACAAATAAGACCGGCGCTCCCCAGGGGGAAACACTAGGCCTGATAAAGCCCTTTTCCAGCAAATCTTTCAGTTGGTCCTTCAACTCAGCAGGTGCCATCCTGTATAGCGGAATAGATATAGGCCGAGTGTCTGGCGACATATCAATACAAAACTCAATCTCCCTCTCAGGAGTGATACCTGGGAGATCGTCTGGGAATACGTCTGGAAACTCTCTAACCACCGGAACTGACTGAATAGATGGCACTTCAGCCTCTGTATCGAATACCCGAACCAGATGATAGATGTACCATTTCTGCACCATCTTCCTAGCCTTGAGGTAAGAAATAAACCTACCCCTCGCCGACACAGTATTCCCCTCTCACTCGATAACCGGCTCCCTAGGAAACTGGAACCGTACCAATCTCTCTCTACAGTCCACACTGGCGTAGCAAGACGCTAACCAATCCATATCCATAATCACATCAAAGTCTGTCATATCCAACTCTATCAAGTCGGCTAGGGTCTGACGACTGTATATAGTCACTGGGCAAGCCTTATATACCCGCTCAGCTACCACCGAATCACCTACTGGCGTAGCTACCTCAAAAGGTTTTATAGACTCAGGCTCTATCCCTATTCTACCAGCAATATGAGGAGATATATAGGACAAGGTAGAACCCTGATCTATCAAAGCATATACGTCACAACATGAAACCAATAATGTACCTGTGACGACATCCGGTGACGCCTCCTGGTCCTGGCGGCTGGACATGGCATAAATGTGGTTCTGAGGATCGCTGGAACTAGGACCCTTGCCACGACCTCTGCCGCGACTTGCTGGCCCATGAGCACCCTGCCCTCCGGGGCGAGTAACCGTAGGAGATGAAGACCCGACGAATGACCCTATAGGCTGAACCCTACCATCTGCGCTGCCTCTGGTCGGACAGTCCCTCGAAATATGACCCTGCTGGCCGCAAGTGTAACAAGCTCCCAAAGTATTACCACAACTCCCGTAATGGGATATACCACATCGGCCACACCGAGAGGGGGTGGTCTCGATCGGGTAGCATCCCTGCTTTCTTAAGCGAAGCCACAGGGCCGCCACGCCCCGAATACTGGACGTCCGAGGCGGTGAAGGCGCTCTGATCGGTGAGTTGCAAATCCAGTCTGCTGTTGAGGCCGTCCGCCTCGAAAGCTACCAAGGACCTGCTGTCACGGCCTCTTCTGGCGATATCGTCAATCCGTCGGCTCTCGTTCGCCGCACCAGTGCATAAGCTGCGTGCGCAATGTCCATGCCCGGCTGAAGAGCTACACTCGAGCGACCCTCTGCTAAGTAATCATCGAGCCTTGTGACATAGCGGTGCACTCTGTCCTCCATGTCTGCCACTAAAGCGGGGACGTACCGGGCCAACGAGTCAAACTCTACATTGTACTCCCGGACCGTCGCGCTCGTCTCAACATCGGGAATCTATCGGCCGAGCTCTCTCATCTACGGAGGCAAGAAATGGCTAAGAAACGCCTCGAGAACTCGTCCCAAGCGGAAAGCGCATGCTCCCGGGGCGGTTCCGTGAATCAAACGATCATTGCAGTATCACGCAGCCGATGTGAACCCAATACTACCGACTCTGTCTCCGAGGCCTTGATCACTCTCATGATCCGCTGCAACTGTCGGATAAACTCCTGAGGATCACCCTCAGTCCTCGACCCATAGAACTCTGGTGGGATGCAAATCAAAAAGTCCCGAAGTTTCAAGCTATCAGATCTGGGGTGAACTACGGGTACAACCGGAACCGCTGTCTCCCGTCTGTCCTCCTGCCTCGCCACGATCCTGGCTAATAATCGCCATCTCTTGTAACCCATATCCTCTGCTCCGGTGTGGGCGGAGGCTCAGTGCAGTGGTCTCGGTAGCCACGCCGCTCAACTCTGCTTTGCTAGCGACGTCGTGGAACTCGCCGTCCGAAGCATCACCTCATGTAAAGACTGGGCCTATGCCCTCGTAACCCTCTGCGTCCTACTAGCAGCTCCCTCAGCTGCCTTGCCCTTTTGGGCCGCGGTTGCCTTGCGTGGAGGCATAACTGATACATAAGAATATGTCAGAGGGAGTTCAACCTATAACACAACTCTATTGCACGATCTTAGAGTGAAAAGAATGGAACCAATCCTAAATATCATGTAGCCTCCTGATTATAGGTGTGGTGCATAACACGCCGATAATCAAGACTCTACTAGATACGGTCTGTAGACACTTTCCGAGGATTAACTGCTCTGATACAACTTTTGTCACGACCCGATCCCGGGCCCGTGACTGGTGCCTTACCTGAGCACCCTAGTAGATATACATCAGAGTAACCAGCGGATAATTACAAACATAGAACAATATAAAATAAGAAACAGGCTAACCAAAATGGTTACCTTTCTGTATATACATATAACAAAACCTGAACAGTTACGTCCTTTACAACCCCACTTTACAACAGGACTACAGACCTTTAAGAGTTTATATCAACTATGACGGGACAGGGCCCCGCCATACCCCTGAATGTACATAAACCTACAATGACAGGGAATCATACTAAAAGATAAGCCTCCGGAGAAACGGAGCTTCCCAAAAGCAGAATGGTGATCCCATGGCGAGGATCAACAACCGATGTACCTCTACTGCGGCATGAACGCACTTCCCAGCGAGGTCGATAACATGTACCAAGTATGTGAAACTGAAAGTACTGAAATGAAATCATAACATTTTTAAAAACCAATTGTTATACCCCGTATTTCCAGAGTATGTACGTGTGGGCGTACGTAGAGAAGTTTGAGCCTTAAGTTAGGCAAGATTCGAAATTTGTGCACAACCCCCGAAAAGAGTCGTTTTCCGAACTTTGCGTAGGGAAAATTCCGGCTATGTCATTTATTATTTTTGCGGATTTTTTCCGAGAGATGAAATATTTTGGACCAACGAGAGGGCGACACTTGTCACCCTCAAGTGGCGGATGGTGGACGATTTTGGGACGTTTTTCTCCCTTGTTTTGTGGCATGTTTTGTGGCCTAATCCTTGGGTCTTTGTTTGTGAGGGATTTGTGGAGTAGGGTTAGGGGCACTTGGGCAAATCTTGGCCCTCCACTTGCCCCCCACTTGGCTTGATCATGGCCCTTGGTTTCCCTATAAATACCCCCCCCCCCTTTGTGAAGACTTCTTCATCCAAAAATGTTCTAAGTCTTGAAATCCTCCCTCCCTTCTTGTTGTGTTCGTCCAAAGCCTCCCCCTCTTCCCCTTTGAAAGGCCCTTGGCCGAGAGTTTCTCCACTCCTGAGGTGTTGGTAGAGGTACACCCCCCCTTGCCTTGTTGTTCTCGTAAAGTACACCCCCCTTGGTAGAAAAGTATTCTCCAAGTATTGTTACTATACCAAAATACCTTAGCCTTATACCTTGTAGTATTCCAAAAGTTACCTCTATACGTAGAGCCCGGAAATACTACCTTTTGTCCTTTTAGTCTCAAACCAAAACCCTAAGGAAAATCTTCATAGCGTGTTGAAGTATTAAGTAGAAGTTGCGTAGAACTTCTAAGGGTTGTTTGGAGCGGGTTGGAGCGCCCAGAGTTGGAGCTAAACGTTGCTCAGGATCGACATTTAAACTTGGATAATTTTGGGCTTATCGAGGTAAATACGCTTGACCTTCTTTTGTAATTAGAGTTTACATACTGTTGAAGTATAAAAATTAAGTATAAGTTATATACAAGGAAGGTATATAAGAAGAGAATTGAATCAGACTTACATGGGTGTATCTCTGATGAACTTGTGAAGTTTGGCGGGTAGGAAGTCTTTGCCCAATTTTCCGTAGAATCTTGTATCTAGAATTATCCTACCGAGTAGTCTAGACATTGATAGACTTGTATAACCATTATAGGTTGAAGTACTGCGAGTAGCGTATTCTACTCGAAGAGTGGAAAAGGTTAGCAGGATTACAGTACTTTGGAGCTATTTGCTAATAGTCGATAATCGTCGCGAGGTATGTGATTCTTCCTATCCTCTTGAGCATGAAGTATTTTAAAAGAATATATATATAGTACGGTAGACGTACGTATGTTAACTGAATGTAGTGTTACGGCAATGTCTTTTGACTTAAGCCTGAATAATAAGAATCTTGAAGTATTTTAAAAGAATATATATATATAGTACGGTAGACGTACGTGTGTTAACTGAATATAGTTTTACGGCAATGTCTTTTGACTTAAGCCTGAATAATAAAAATCTTGAAGTATTTCAAAAGAATTAAGAATCCTTTTTTAAAGAAGAATAATACTTGGTTTGAAAGCTTAAGAGTTATACTAGCTTTATGGGAAGTTAGGTATAACGACTTAAGAGAGATAAAAAGAATGGTTTATTGCTTTTAAGAAGTTAAGAGACTTGATCTTAAAAGATAAGAGACTTGACTTAATTGAATTGTTATGAAAGTTGTTAAGAAGTGTGAAACCTCATTCGTGCGTAATAAGTACTTGGTTTTAAAGAATAATGTTTCTTGATTTGGAAATGAGAATAAGTAAGGAACTTGATTTCTAAAAGAGACTTGAGGAAATTAAAGAGTTTTTGGTTTAAAAGAAAGGCATTGTTTTGTCTTAAAATTGGTTTAAAACATAAAGTGTTATAACAGCTTTATGGGAAGTTAGTTATAACGACTTTATGAAAACGAAAGAATGATTTTATCATTGGTTTTAAAATGGTAACTTGACTTTAAAAGGAGAAGTGTTTTGGTCTAAAAAGAAGGCATGATATTGCCTTAATTTGGTTTTAAAAGGAAAGTATGGAAGTTGTTTTGACTTACTTAAAAGATGTTAGTCACTCTATACTGCGGGTATCGGGTGACCTTTGTAAAAGAAATGGATCCTTTAAAAAGAGTTTAACATACGTAGTACTTTGGGGTTAAAAACTGGACCTTGGCATAAAATAAAAAGTACCTTGAGTTATGTGTAACTTTCCTATATTTGTGTATGATAGCCTTGTTGTGCAAAGTATTGTATTCTTATGTTACCGCGTCTCTCGAATGGAGGGTCGGTCGTGTTATTCTTGATCATTTTGGACATACTGACACGATGGGTGGCCCACAGGTATGCTTCCACTATGATAGTCCATGGGCATACTGACTCGATGGATGGTCCACGGGTATGCGACCATGATGAGGGTTCGTTTCCCTGTTGATAGTGTTATTCCATGGACTAGCTCTCCATGAGGTTTTCTTGATCGACGCCTTGGTATCCGGTGGTGGCTTTCGTACTTGCCGTCTGCGTGGTGATTCGGCCTTCGTACGGTAGTTAGCCCTCGTGACTTGCCCGTTCGGTGTAGTGACGACGCCTCGTGATCTGACCTTGGTACCGGTAGTTAGCCCTCGTACTTGCCGGTCATTACGTGACACGGCGCTTGGTATCGGTAGTCGGCTTTCGTACTTGCGTGTCGCCCGTGGTTTGGTTGTATAGTATTGTTAGTACAGACTTGGTGTTCATGTGTACTCGTGGTGTTATTATATCATAGCATCAGCCGGCGGTGAGGAAGGTATTCCACGCATGATTGATGTTGCGGGCGTGAGACCCATAGTTATATTTGGATGATGACTACGAGGCGTGAGTCCACGACTTACATATTCGCTACTTATTGTGAACGTAGTTTGGTTATCATACATGTCTCCCCTTTATATAGACTGCAATGATTTCATTCTGATATTTTCAATTTCATATACTTGGTACTGTTGTCTTGACCTCGCCGAAGTGCGTTCATGCCGCATGTAGGTACATCGGTTGTTGATCCTCGCTCTTAGGATCACGATTCGGCGTTAGGAAGCTTCGTTTCTCGGAGGCTTATCTTTGGTATGTTACCGAGTTGTAGGTTCTTGTACATTCGTGGTATGGCGGCCCCTGTCCCGTCATGTTGTATAAAAACTACTAAGTGCAGTAATCTTTGTTGTGGCGGGGTTTGTAAAAAGGATTAAACTGTTCGGTTTGAAAGATTTGTGTACATATATTTTATTGGAAGGTAACCGTTTGGTTGGCCTGTTTTATGATCTTATCTCTTGTTTCATGTTTAAGTTTTATTTTTCCGCTGATTTTCTCTGATGTTGTATCACTAGGGTGCCCGGGGTAAGGCATCAGTCACGGGCCCGGGATCGGGTCGTGACACCAATCCATAGACATGTATGAAACAAACCAATTAACAGTACATAGTGCCACAGTATAAACAAGAGCAAATAGGTGTAACCCAACCGGTCTTTTCTAGACCGCCAATGATCGGAGTAGGGCCATTCGCCCCTAGTATCATTGTGCGAGTCCTAATCCTGGACTACCGTAGTCCGCATAGGTAACGTGGACCCGCATGAGGTACTCCTCGCATCGGGGGTAGCTAACCCGCGGCATTTCCTGGACTCCCGCAATCCGCATTGGCCACATGGACCCGCATGAGGTATTCCTCGCATCGGCGTAACACACCCGGAGTGATTTCTGGACTACCGTAGCCCGCATAGGTCACATGGACCCGCATGAGGTATTCCTCGCATCGGGGGTAGCTAACCCGCGACACGTAACAAGTCAGGGGGTAAGTGATATAATGTAAACCTGGCAAACTACCGTAAGCAACATAAGCCCAACAAGAAAACCCCTTTAACACGAAATTCTCAAGGCACTAACGCCTGAAATATCATAGCATGTTTACTTATCAAACCAACTTACCACACCTTCAGAAATCACAATAAGGCTTTTATAAACAAGTAAGTAAACCATTCTTTTTATCTTCCTTAAGTCGTTATAACTAACTTTCCATAAAGTTATCATAACACTTATACTTTTTAATAATTCAAAACAACCATATTCGTTTGAAAAACCAAAAGAACCTATTCTTTTTAAAACCAAGGACCAATTTCCTTTCGAATAGTGCTTCATGACTCTTTTTGAAATATTTCAAGGTTTTTATCATTTAGAACTCAAGTCAAGGATATCAAAGTGAAACCAAATTCATTTAACACGTACGTCTACCGTACTACATATTTCACAAAAATCATGCTCAAGAGGATAGGAAGAATCACATACCTCATCGGCTAAATCCAATTGCCAAGCCGGATATGCCCCGCGTAGAGTATCAACCTATAATAATCAAATAAGTCTATCAGCGTCTAGGCTTCTTCGTAGCATATACTAAGTATAAAGTTCCTTATTCTACGGAAAATTGGGCAGCACTTCCTTCGATTCTACATACTTGTCCACCTTTTTCAAGGCTCGAATTCAATAACTAAACGCCACATTTAAGGCCCAACAATTCAACAGTACAAAGGGGATTACACGCCTAACTTGGACGTGTAAAATTCTGCCCCACAATTCATATTAAACAATCCAATTAGTTAAGGAAATTTCTCGGCTATAACATTGTTATACCCCGTATTTCCAGAGTATGTACGTAAGGGCGTACATATTTAAATTTGAGCCTTAAGATTTGGCAAGTTTCGAAATTTGTACACAAGTGCCGAAAGGAGTCGTTTTTCGACGAAACGTTTCACTAAACTTGCGAAGGGAAAATTCCGGCTATGTCATTTCTAATTTTTGCGGATTTTTCCGAGAGACGAAACATTTTGGACCAACGGGAGGGTGACAAGTGTCGCCCTCACATTGGAAGGAAGGGGCGGCATAGTGGACGAAAAGGTGGCATTGTAGTTGGTAGGATATTTTGTGCAAGTTGGTGTGGTAGATGGATAAGGTACACATGGCTTAATCCTAGCCCTACACTTGCCTAACACTTGGAAGGATCTTGGCCATTGGTTGGCCTTTCCTTGCCTATAAATACCCCCCTAAGTGATGAACTTTCTTCATCCAAAAATCATTTTCCAAGTCTTGAAATCTCTCCCCCTTTGTGTGTTGAATCGTCCAAAGCCCCCTTGAGTGAAGCCTTGGCAGGGCCTCCTCCCCCTTTGTAGTGTCTGGCAGTGGTACCCCCTAGCCTAGTTGTCTCGTATAAATACCCCCCTTTTTGTAGTATAGAAATACTCTCCAAGTATTGTTATAATGCCCAAATACCTTGTAGTATTCCCAAGGTTACACTTATACAAAAGCCCAGAAAATACTATTATACTTTCCCTCAGTCACAAAAACGAAACCCTAAGGAAATCTTCATTGATAGTTGAAGTAATTGAGTAGAAGTTGGTTAGAACTTCTAAGGGTTGTTTGGAGCGGGTTGGAGCGCGCGGAGTAGGAGCTAAACCTTGCTCAGGATCGACTTTAAACTTGGATAATTTTGGGCTTATCGAGGTAAACACTCTTGACCTTCTATTGTAATTGGAAATTACATGTTATAGGAATATATAGTTGAAGTATACTATATATAGAATTGAACATACTTACGGCAATGTCTTGCGACTTAAGCCTGAATTTTAAAGAAGAGAACTGAACTATAATTACATAGGATTGTATTACAGTAGACTTGTGTAGCATTACTGTGAAGTAGAATTGTGCACGTCCGGTTAGACGTGCAAACCCCCCCTCTGGTTGGCTTGGTAGCCGGCCTCGATAGAGGAGGAGATTTACGCTGTTGCGGGGGGGGGAGGTGCTGCCGAATTTTCTGTAGAATATTCTACGTTGAGCTCTAGATGTTAATAGTCGCCTTGTGGCCTCTATAGGTTGAAGTACTACGTGTGGCGTGAGCTGCTTGGCTTAAGGTGTAGCCAACAGTTTGATGTACTTGGAGCGTTTTGCTATTAGTCGATAATCGTCGCGAGGTATGTGAACCTCTTCCTATCTTTTCTAGCATGATATGTGTATAACTATGTAATGCGGTGACGTCATACGTGTTAAATGTATTTGATTGGTTTAAAACATAAAGTGTTATAACGGCTTTATGGGAGGTTGGTTATAACAGTTTTATGTAAGTAAGAAATGCTTTGTGGCTTTTAAAAGATAATTGATTTGACTTATAACTGACTTGATGTGCGATAATAAAGAACTTGAAGTATTTCATTAAGAAACCCTTTTTGAAAGAAGAGTAATACTTGGTTTTGAAAACATAAGAGTTATACTAGCTTCATGGGAAGTTAGGTATAACGTCTTAAGAGAGATAAAGAGAATGGTTTACTGATTTTTAGAAGTTAAGAGACAAAATGATATTACATTTTCTAGATCATGGTCTTAATAAGATTTATTATGAACAAGAATAACCTACTACTTTATGGCATATGTTACTCAATTGTTTTAAAAAGAGATTAAGACATTGAACTATGAAACTTTTCTAAAAAGAGACTTGCGTAATTGAAATTAGGCAAACTGGAACTTTAGGGAAAAGAAAGGCATTGTGTTGTCTTAAAATGGTTTAAAACATAAAGTGTTATAACAGCTTTATGGGAAGTTGGTTATAACGACTTTATGAAAACAAAAGAAGGGTTTTATCATTGGTTTTAATGTGGTAACTTGACTTTAAAAAGAGAAGTGTTTTGGTCTAAACCAAAAGGCATGGTGTTGCCTTAATTGGTTTTAAAAAGAAAAGTATGGAAGTTGTTTTGGTTTACTTAAAAGATGTAAGTCACTCTATTTTATACTACGGGTATCGGGTGACTTTTATAAAAGGAATGAATCTCTTTAAAAGGAATTTAACGTACGTAGTACTTTAGGGTTAAAACCCGGACTTTGACATAAAATAAAAGTACCTTGAGTTATGTATAACTTGCCTATGTTCGTTGTTGTGTAACTTGCCTATGCTTGATTGTTGTGTGACTTGCCTATGCTTGATTGTTGTGTAACTTGCCTATGTGTGGTGTTGTTTAACTTGCCTATGCTTATGGTGATAGTCTTTGTTGTGCAAGAATTGTGTTTCTATACTACCGCGTCTCTCGATGGAGGGCCGGTTGACTTGTTGAGAACTTATTTGGACATACCGGCAGTGACGGGAGATTCCACGAGTATACTTTCATTATTATTATTACATGGGCATGTCTACACAGATGATGTGGATATGTGACCATTGTGGTTATTTATGGCGAAGTATCGTGACTTACGGTTGTGATCGGGTGCGTAGCCTGTTTACTTGCCCCCGTCAGCTACGTGACGCAGGTGGATCTGGTATAGGTTATTGCACCTGCCACGTGTCGCCTTCGCGCGGCATCGTGACTTACGGTTGTGATCGGGTGCTGCCGATTCACTTGCCCCGTCGCCTACGTGGCGCGGTGGATCTGGTGGAGGCTAGTGTACTTGCCATGTCGACCCGCGAGTCGATTTGGATGGAGCCGTGACTTACGGTTGTGATCGGGGCATAGCCGATTCACTTGCCCCGTCGCCTACGTGGCGCAGTGGGCTGGTGGAGGCTATTGCCACGCGTGTCGGCTTCATGATATGGTTGTACAAAGATATTGATACGGTCGGATCGGTAGTTATACTTGCCGTCACGGTTTTATTGATACAGTAGGACTCGTGTTCACATATACTCGCTTCGTTGTTATATCATATGATCGCCGGCGGTGAGGAAGGAATCCCACGCACGAGTGATGATTTGGAGGCGTGAGTCCACGACTTGATATATTTGTTTATATGTGGTGTCGTAGTTTGGCTATCATACATGTCTCCCGCTTTATATAGCGCTATGACTTCATTGATATTTTCTGATTTCACATACTTGGTACTGTTGTCTTGACCTCGCCCGAGCTGCGTTCATGCCGCGGTAGAGGTACATCTACCGTCGATCCTCGCTTCTAGGATCACATTTCAACGTATTGGAAGCTCCGTTCCTTCGGAGGCTTATCTGTTGTTATGTTACCACACAGTCCGAGTTCTTGTACATTCTGGCATGGCGGGGCCCTCCGTCATAGTTGTTGTATAAATCTTAGAGTGCATGCTTGTTGTGGCGAGTGTAAGGATTATGCTTGTTCAAATGTCTATGTATGTATATATGTTGAAAAGGCAACCGTTTTGGTTGGCTATTTACTTTATCTTGATTCATGTCTATTTAAATGTTTTAAGTTTTTATTTCCATTGGTTTTCTCGATGTTGTATCACTAGGGTGCCCGGTAAGACACGATCGAGGGCCGGTTCGGTCTTGACAAAGTGGTATCGAGCGATTAGTCCTCGGAAAGTGTCTGATCGTGTCTAGTAAGTCTTGATTATCGATGTGTTGTGCACCACATCTATAATCGGAGGCTGAGGCGTTTAGGATTGGTTTCCATTTCTTCTCATTACGAGATCGTGCCTTAGAGCCGTGTGATAAGTTGGATCCTCGACGTATTTCGTTTTTACGATTATGCCTCGCGCAGGCAACCCGGGCGAAGAAGGCAAGATGCGAATGGAGTGCGAGTAGAAGCGGCGCGATCTCTGAAGACCACGATCCGAGCCTCGATCCGCGATGCAGGCGAGAGGAGATGGGTTACAAAGTGGGCGATTATTGGCGAGGTTGTGGCGATATGAGGATATCTTTGGGCCGGCGGTTCGATGCACCAGATGGTTCACCAGATCGAGATAGTTTGAGGCTACGGGATTTTTACGAGATGTAACCCGCGAGTTTTATGGTTCGAGGCACGAGGATGATCCGCAGGAGTTCATCCGGCGATTCTGGGATCGTAGAGTGATCAAGCATCGGAGACCGAGTCGATGGTCTTAAGTTCGCATCACCGCGTGATACCGCATGATTGGTAGTTTGATTCGTGGGAGCCGTCGGGAGAGAATGCACTTCCAGTTTATGGGACGAGTTCTCGAGGCATTTCTTGCACACTTCTTGCCTCGCGGATGAGGAGGGCTCGGGTAAACAGATTTTTGGTGTTGCGGCGAGCAGGCGTGCGATTGGGAATACAATGTGAGTTCGACTCATCGGCGTGACGTCCCGCGTTAGTAGCTTGTATGGAGGATCGAGTGCACCGATATGTTCTGAGGGCTCGATGATTACCTAGCAGAGTTGTTCGGGTGTAGCCCGGTAGGGCATGGACATTACCCGTGCGAGCTTATGCACTTGGATGCGAGGAGCGGAGGAATCGACGGAATGACCGAGATCAGCAGAAGAGGGCTAGAACAGCAGGGTCCTTTGGTGACTTTCGAGGTGGACCGCCTCAGCAGCAGACTAGCTATGTACCTCCGCCAGTACAGAGTGGTCCTCCACAGCCTTCGGGACCTTCGGGATATTCAGGAGCAGGTCGGGGCTCCCAGATTTCAGATTTTCGGGGGAGTAGAAGTGTTCGCCGGATGAGGCCGCCCGTATCTCAGTGTGACCATTGTGGTAAAGCCCATAGAGGGGAATGTCGTATTAGTTTGGGAGATTGCGATACTTGCGGCGGCGGCCATTTGTCGAGAGTATCCAGGCGAGTAGCGGTGGGATAGCCTGACTACTGTAGAAGCGATTCGGGTTCTTCACCTTCCATAGCTAGGCAGATGTTCATACACGTGAGCCACGGTAGGTCGCGGTTGAAGTTCCCAGTTTTAGCGGTCCTCTGAACCGCATTTTTTTCAGGTATATCCTTAACACTCTAGAGTTTTGTATGTATTGATGTGGTGATGATGAGTTTAGTGTTATGTTCGGATAGCTTTGTGCAAAAATGTGATTTAGAAACACAGTTAGTAAGAGAGGTAAGCACTGGGGTGAGAAAATGATGAACCTTAGAATATTCTGATTGAGACCTTAGATGTAAAGGCCGTCTTGAGTCTGAGGAAATTGCAAGTAATCCTTGTTAGAGGCATTTTATGCCTAGAATGTATTGTGTGATAAGTCCTGGGTAGTGTGAAATGGAAGTGGTAGCTTAGCGGCCAGATAGGTAAGATTGTTCGGATCGGGAACAAGAGCTTGATGCGTTAAGTGGGTCGGGTTGGGGCCATGTTGAGGGCCAACCCGGCCTGCTTCGAGGTGGGGTCAACTCGGGTGGTCCCGCCAGTGGTAGGTCACGAGGTGCTAGACCCAGTTTAGATGACCATCGTATGAGTTCGTGGATATGTTCGACGAGCGGATCGTGAAGGCGGGAATGGCCTTAAGGAAGATTGAGGCTAGTAAGATGACCAAGTTGGAGGTGGTGACTCCAAAGTTTTGAAGCGAAGCAATGGCGAAGTGTGGTGCGTCTTGGAAGAGTTCAAGTGTTCGAGAAAGTGCGAAGAGTAAGGAAGGAAGAGAACGTGTGTTATTTCGTGGCGGCGTGGCGTTGACAACTTCTTTGGAGGAACTTTATCGTTATCCGTCTTGAGAAGGAACATTCGGACGAATGTTTCTAAGGAGGAGAATGTTATACCGTATTTCCGCAGTATGCGTGGCGTACGTATTTAAATTTGAGCCTTAAGATTTGGCAAGTTTCGAAATTTGTACACAAGTGCCGAAAGGAGTCGTTTTTCGACGAAACGTTTCACTAAACTTGCGAAGGGAAAATTCTGGCTATGTCATTTCTAATTTTTGCGGATTTTTCCGAGAGACGAAACATTTTGGACCAACGGGAGGGTGACAAGTGTCACCCTCACATTGGAAGGAAGGGGCGGCCACGTGGACGAAAGGTGGCATTGTAGTTGGTAGGATATTTTGTGCAAGTTGGTGTGGTAGATGGATAAGGTGCACATGGCTTAATCCTAGCCCTACACTTGCCTAACACTTGGAAGGATCTTGGCCATTGGTTGGTCTTTCCTTGACCTATAAATACCCCCCTAAGTGATGAACTTTCTTCATCCAAAAATCATTTTCCAAGTCTTGAAATCTCTCCCCCTTTGTGTGTTGAATCGTCCAAAGCCCCCTCGAGTGAAGCCTTGGCGAGGGCCTCCCTCCCTTTGTAGTGTCTAGCCGTGGGGTACCCCCCCCTAGCCTAGTTGTCTCGTATAAATACCCCCCTTTTTGTGGTATAGAAATACTCTCCAAGTATTGTTATAATGCCCAAATACCTTGGCCCAAATACCTTGTAGTATTCCCAAGGTTACACTTATACAAAAGCCCAGAAAATACTATTATACTTTCCCTCAGTCACAAAAACGAAACCCTAAGGAAATCTTCATTGATAGTTGAAGTAATTGAGTAGAAGTTGGTTAGCACTTCTAAGGGTTGTTTGGAGCTGGTTGGAGCGCGCGGAGTAGGAGCTAAACCTTGCTCAGGATCGACTTTAAACTTGGATAATTTTGGGCTTATCGAGGTAAACACTCTTGACCTTCTATTGTAATTGGAAATTACATGTTGTAGGAATATATAGTTGAAGTATACTATATATAGAATTGAACATACTTACGGCAATGTCTTGCGACGTAATCCTGAATTTTAAAGAAGAGAACTGAACTGTAATTACATAGGACTGTATTACAGTAGACTTGTGTAGCATTACTGTGAAGTAGAATTGTGCACGTCCGGTTAGACGTGCAAACCCCCCCTCTGGTTGGCTTGGTAGCCGGCCTCGATAGAGGAGGAGATTTACGCTGTTGAGGGGAGTCTTTGCGAATTTTCTGTAGAATATTCTACGTTGAGCTCTAGATGTTAATAGGCGCCTTGTGGCCTCTATAGGTTGAAGTACTACGTGTGGCGTGAGCTGCTTGGCTTAAGGTGTAGCCAACGGTTTGAGGTACTTGGAGCGTTTTGCTATTAGTCGATAATCGTCGCGAGGTATGTGAACCTCTTCCTATCTTTTCTAGCATGATATGTGTATAACTATGTAGTACGGTAGACGTACATGTGTTAAATGTATTTGATTGGTTTAAAACATAAAGTGTTATAACGGCTTTATGGGAGGTTGGTTATAACAGTTTTATGTAAGTAAGAAATGCTTTGTGGCTTTTAAAAGATAATTGATTTGACTTATAACTGACTTGATGTGTGATAATAAAGAACTTGAAGTATTTCATTAAGAAACCCTTTTTGAAAGAAGAGTAATACTTGGTTTTGAAAACATAAGAGTTATACTAGCTTCATGGGAAGTTAGGTATAACGTCTTAAGAGAGATAAAGAGAATGGTTTACTGATTTTTAGAAGTTAAGAGACAAAATGATATTACATTTTCTAGATCATGGCTGCTTAATAAGATTTATTATGAACAAGAATAACCTACTCGCCTATGGCATATGTTACTCAATTGTTTTAAAAAGAGATTAAGACATTGAACTATGAAACTTTTCTAAAAAGAGACTTGCGTAATTGAAATTAGGCAAACTGGAACTTTAGGGAAAAGAAAGGCATTGTGTTGTCTTAAAATGGTTTAAAACATAAAGTGTTATAACAGCTTTATGGGAAGTTGGTTATAACGACTTTATGAAAACAAAAGAAGGGTTTTATCATTGGTTTTAATGTGGTAACTTGACTTTAAAAAGAGAAGTGTTTTGGTCTAAAAAAAAAGGCATGGTGTTGCCTTAATTGGTTTTAAAAAGAAAAGTATGGAAGTTGTTTTGGTTTACTTAAAAGATGTAAGTCACTCTATTTTATACTACGGGTATCGGGTGACTTTTATAAAAGGAATGAATCTCTTTAAAAGGAATTTAACGTACGTAGTACTTTAGGGTTAAAACCCGGACTTTGACATAAAATAAAAGTACCTTGAGTTATGTATAACTTGCCTATGCTCGTTGTTGTGTAACTTGCCTATGCTTGATTGTTGTGTGACTTACCTATGCTTGATTGTTGTGTAACTTGCCTATGTGTGGTGTTGTTTAACTTGCCTATGCTTATGGTGATAGTCTTTGTTGTGCAAGAATTGTGTTTCTATACTACCGCGTCTCTCGATGGAGGGCCGGTTGACTTGTTGAGAACTTATTTGTACATACCCAGCGTGTGGGAGATTCCACGAGTATACTTTCATTATTATTATTACATGGGCATGTCTACACAGATGATGTGGATATGTGACCATTATGGTTATTTATGGCGAAGTATCGTGACTTACGGTTGTGATCGGGTGCGTAGCCTGTTTACTTGCCCCGTCGGCCACGTGGACGGTGGATCTGGTATAGGTTATCGCACCGCCGCGTGCCTTCGCGGCGAAGTATCGTGACTTACGGTTGTGATCGGGTGCCTGGCCGATTCACTTGCCCCCGTCAGCTACGTGACGCAGGTGGATCTGGTGGAGGCTAGTGTACTTGCCACGTGTCAGCTTCGCGAGTCAGTATTTGGATGGAGCTTCGTGACTTACGGTTGTGATCTGGGGCGTAGCCGATTCACTTGCCCCCGTCAGCTACGTGGCGCAGTGGAGGTGGTGGAGGCTATTGCCACGCGTGTCGGCCGTGATATGGTTGTACAATATTATTGTACGGTCGGATCCGTAGTTATACTTGCCGTCACGGTTTTATTGACACGAGTAGGACTCGGTGTTCACATATACTCCTTGGTTGTTATATCATGGCATCGCCAGCGATGAGGAAGAATCCACCGCAGTGATGATTTGGAGGCGTGAGTCCACGACTTGATATATTTGTTTATATGTGGTGTCTCGTAGTTTGGTTATCATACATGTCTCTGCTTTATATAGATGCTATGACTTCATTCTGATATTTTCTGATTTCACATACTTGGTACTGTTGTCTCGACCTCCTTCGGCCGCGTTCATGCCGCAGGTAGAGGTACATCGGCTGTCGATCCTCGCTTCTAGGATCACATTTCAGCGTATTGGGAAGCTCCGTTCCTTCGGAGGCTTATCTGTTGGTATGTTACCCTGAGTCTGCAGGTTCTTGTACATTCAGGGGCATGGCGGGGCCCTGTCCCGTCATAGTTGTTGTATAAATCTTAGAGGTCTGTAGCACTGTTGTGGGCAGGGTGTAAGGATTGTAACTGTTCAAATGTCTATGTATGTATATATGTTGAAAGGCAACCGTTTTGGTTGGCCTATTTACTTTTATCTTGATCCATGTCTATTTAAATGTTTTAAGTTTTTTTATTTCCGCTGGTTTTCTCTGATGTTGTATCACTAGGGTGCCCGGGGTAAGGCACCAGTCACGGGCCCGGGTTCGGGTCTTGACAAACATGCTCACATATCATCCTTATCCAATCCTTTCAATTCCAAATCGTTATTCCTACATGTAATATACCTAATAATAATATCGACAACTACAAGTCCTTTCGTCCTTAACATACGTCATAACTTACTTAAAAAGGAGAATGAATTGTTACCTTGAAATTTGCCCAAAACAGTCCAACAAATCGCCCACTTGCCCTCTTTCCACAATTCCTCTTCGTTAAAATCACCTCTACTAACTTCCTACAAGCTTGCCAATCTATTTCCTTCTTGCCGCCTTTCCGATAATTTCATCTTTGGCTTAGGGTTATCACTTTAGAGAGAAGAGAAGAAGATTTTTTTTTTTGGAAGAACCTTTGAAAATTACCAAGTCTTCAAGACTTGGTCCTAAATATAAGACCCTCTCTTGGTCAAAAAGATGGGAGGGACACTTGTCACCCTCCCATAGGCCGTTCACAAAATATCTTCTGATTTTTCCCCAAATTTCGCGAAAAATCCCGCCTCGGCGCCACGGCGCTGAAACTTCCGAACAT
Source organism: Przewalskia tangutica (assembly GCA_029844215.1). Classification (NCBI taxonomy): domain Eukaryota; kingdom Viridiplantae; phylum Streptophyta; class Magnoliopsida; order Solanales; family Solanaceae; genus Przewalskia; species Przewalskia tangutica. The sequence goes on from CM056719.1 coordinate 20,798,485, forward strand.
TTCAGTACATACGACGCCGCGACCCTGCATCCGACGCCACGGTCTTGCGCAACTTGAGATACCTCGGCATAACCGTCGCGACCAGATCTTGCGCCATGCTACTGTGTCACCTGAAAACACTTTCATGCTCGTCACAAGCCGAAATTATGGCGTCGGTGGTTGATGTCGATATTAATGTACTCTGTCTTGATTATTCCTTTTTTGAATTTTTTCTCTTATGAAGTGTAGATCTATTTCTATGTGTTTTGTCCTTTCGTGAATTATTGGGTTGACTGCAATTTGCATGGCTGATTTGTTGTCTGTATAGACAGTAACTGGTAGATTGAGTCGAACCCCAATTTCTTCTAGTATTCCCAGAATCCATGTTAACACTGTTGCAGTTCCTGCTAAGGTTCTATATTCAGCTTCAGTAGAGCTTTTAGAAAGGGTAGGTTGCTTCTTTGATTTCCACGAAATAAGTGATTCTCCAAACTTGATCATGTATCCAGTTACTGACTTTCTTGTGTGAGGACATGCAGCCCAATTTGCATCACAATAAGCAGTTATTAATTCTTGAGAATAGCTAGACAGTAATATACCTTGTCCTGGTTGATTCTTTATGTACTTAATTATTCTGATGGCTACATCTAGATGCGACTTCTTGGGTTGCTGCAGGAACTGACTTAGTGTTTTTACACTATATGCAATATCAGGTCTTGTAACAGTTAGATAGAGTAAGTTTCCTATCAATATTTGATAAGTACTGATATCTTGTATTACTTCATCTTCTGGTCTTGTTTCTTCCTTGCATGTGTTTTTGTGAGTGTACTCATCATATTCTCTTGTGGTTAATTTCAGACTGCAGTCAAGAGGAGTGTTTAGAGTCTTAGTTGCAGATAGGCCAAGTTCTGAGATTAGTTCTAATGCATATTTCTTTCGATGCATTAGAATTCCCTTCTCGGCTCCGCGACGATTTCTGATTCGTTTCATCTTTTACACATTTCTTCCTTTCATTTACCAACGTGAAACAATTTGTCATTTGGCCAATAACCGTCTATTTTCTATGTCTCAAATAATTCGTATACGTACCAATATCTCTTCCATTTAAGGAAATTTACAATCCTTGACACTTTATGTGCACGTGTGTGGAAACCATATTTCCGACATGCGGGGCTCCAATTGTTCGAGTCATAATTAATAGGATTAATTTTATTTCATGTTTAGTAAATTTTCAACAATATCCTTTTGGAAGAGATTTTGGCGCACGCACATGGTGCCTTTTGAGCAATCACTCGGCGGATCGATGTTGTATCTGGAGAGGTAGCCGTAGCTTTGAACCTTCCATATTAGAATACCATCAGACATATTTACTGTGCGGTGAATGTGATGTCTTGAACCGTCAGTTTTTAGTATATGCCAAGACAATGATACCAATACAACATCTTTTCTACTCAATCTTTCTAATGTTTTTGTCCGTAGTGGGTCGTGGACACCCTTGGATTCTGAAGTGCGTTCATTTGAGGCAGCCTGTCCTCGCACTTAAATAGGTGATCTCCTACAAGGTTTCCTGCAATACCCAGCTACACAAGCGTTAGGAACCGTTAAAAGTTTGCCCAACCTAACCTCAACTATTGAGGATCATTAAAGGTTTGGAAACTTATCCTTCACCCCTCTTACAGGTAGCACTTTTTGTCTATCACGGGAACAACCTTGGATTATGTTTCTTAAGAAGAAATCATTATCCGAAGTGCTCTTGCTTCCACCGATGCGCTCAACTGAAACTTTACAGTTTAGTTTTCCCATTGAACCTTATTCCTGGGATCTCCAGTCTGTAAGGTTGGGTGTCCACTATATTGGTTCTTATTGTTTGAGTTTTAAGCCTATTCTCCTAGACATGCAGGACATCTAATCTCTGGGTATTCCCTTCGTCAAGGGATCTGCTATATTTTCCTTAGATTTTATGTAATCGATGGAAATAACACCCGAGGTGATCAGCTGCCTAACAGATTGATGTCTCCATCGAATATGACGAGACTTACTGTTGTATATAGAACTTAGTGCCCTTCCTAGAGCCGACTGACAATCGCAGTGGATCATTACAGAAGACACGGGTTTATCCCAATATGGGACATCCTCTAGAAAACCATGAAGCCACTCAACTTCTTCTCCCGTTTTGTCTAAAGCGATAAATTCCGACTCCATCGTGGATCGGGCAATAAGTGTTTGCCTAGAGGATTTCCAAGACACAACTCCACCACCGATAGTAAATATATATCCGCTGGTGGTCTTGATGTCGTCGCTATCAGATATCCAGTTTGCATCATTGTACCTTCTAATGCGGATGGATATCTCGAATAATGTAACTCGCATTTTAGCGTGAACTTCAGGAACCGTAGTACCCTATTCAATGCTTTCCAATGATCCTCACTTGGATTACGGGTGAACCTAGCCAATTTATTGACTGCATGAGCGATATCAGGTCCAGTGCAGTTTGTGATATATGTCAGACTACCAATCACCTGCGCATACCGCTCCTGGCGTACGGGCACACCAAGATGTTTGTCAATCTTTTGACTTATATCCAATGGTGTCGTTACCGGTGAACTGTCGAATATCTCAAATTTCTTCAGTACATCCTCGATGTAGTGAGATTGAGACAAGATCAGTCCATTAGATGTCTTTGAGATCTTGATCCTTAAGATGACATCTGCAATGCCCATATCTTTCATGTCAAAACATTGTTTTAACATGTTCTTAGTCTCTAGGATTATTCCAGGACTGCTTCCAGTGATCAACAAGTCGTCTACATAGAGGCATATAATGACGAGAGGTAATGTTGTTTTCCTTATATAGAAATGTGTCTTCAAAGAACCATGCATTCCTTGATTCCATGATCGTACCTTCATAAATGTCCGGTACATCTGACTTATGTACTATGTGTCGCGCCCGTTTTTGACCTCGGGGTCTGAACGGTATCCGCAACGTTGCTCTTTGGCGCGGTTCTCTGGATGGAGCGATAATGCTGATTTTGAGGAGTCGCCACCTAATTAATTAAGTGAATTAGGACACTTGATTTATTGCAATAAAAATACTGCAATTAATCTCCATTTTAATGTTCTGCGAAATTAATGAGATTCTGGATCAGGGTTCTTTATTATCCTAAAGGGAAGGGGTTAAGCATCATTTAAGATCTGCTAACTTGCGGTTATCCGTTCAAACCTAGGTTAATTATGTATTTGGCTTTTATTCTACCTATTCTAAGCATTTTTACATAATTTACAATTAAAATAAAATGCAATACAGAATAATAAAAGTAAAATTAAATGCGACATAAGGTAAAACTCCGGAACATCTTTTAGCCCCTTTTAGGTCTTCTGCACAAGATGATCTTCGGGTACATGCATAAACACTTAGTAAAAGTGTTAGTAATAGAATACACAATTTTAAAAGCAATAACAAGAATTAATAAGTAAAACCAAAAATAAATCTGTCTTTGTACAGGGAAGTCTTGGAAATCAGACGGAGATTCCTTCATAGGCCAATATTGCTAGAAACAATAAAATAAATAAAACTTTCGGATCCGCGCCAAAACAGTAATAGTTTTAAACACAGAGGGCTCAGATATATAAAAATAAAGTGGGATAGCCTAAACAAGTGCGGCTGCGAGAATTCGCCCTGCCAGCGCATGTTGGTTATCCGGTGTAAGTGGAAGAAATCATCATTGTCCAGAAATATTCATTTATTTTTATTTTCCGTCTTTGCAACTGTGGAGGCCTAAAAAATCGACGGATAACTTTTTCATTGGCCAAACAAGTGTAGTATCTTGTTCAAAATCAGTGAATACCATAGTGTAGCATCTGTTCAAAACTTCAAATCAACCCAATAATTCAAATGTAGCAATTTGTCCAACCAATTTAAATAAATAAAATAAAGGACGTAAACTGTCAAAACCAGTCCCCAACAATGTGACACAGTAAAAAAAAACAATCAGCAACATAACCGAAAAGAACAACAATTATCGAAAAATAAAGTAAGAACATGGTCGCTGAAGCCCCTTTTTAAAAAAAACTCAGGCCAGATTCAAAAAAATCGTGAAACCCAGTTCCAGTAGCCAAAACATGCAACATATACCAAGAAATAGAACCGAACCAAGGTCGTCAGAGTTCTTAAACTCCGACAAGGTTCAATAATCACAAAAATCAGTCCAAACAATGAATATGCGACGGGTCCAGCATACCAAGGTCGCCGAAAATAACCAACAAAGTAAAATGGAAACAACAGTTCGTGTCGTCACCAGAGTTCAACTCTGGCCAGATCCGACAACAACAAAACAAAAGGGAAATATAAGGGCGGCGGCGTCACTTCCACTGTGAGATACGCCGGAGCGACGCCACTATGAGGGTGGTATCAGTGGGGGTTTCACCGTCACAGTGGTGGTGTGGGTTCGGTCGGCGATGATGACGGGTCTGGGTCTGAAAATAAAACAGAAATGTGGGTGTAGAAAATGAGAGGGGTTTATGCGGCGCTGAAGTCTTAAAGACAAAGAGATGTTGCGGCTGGTGAGAGAATGAGGGGTAGGCGGTGGCTGGGGGTCCGGCGACGGGTAAACAGGAGGAGTTATAGGGAGAGGGAAATGGAAAACAAAATGAGAAATGGAGAGGGGGTAGACGGCTGGGGGCTGATTTTTTTTTAATTGGGGGGGGGCGGGGTAAGGTTTTTATTTATAGGGGTATTTAGGTTTAGAGTTTAGGGTTTTATGTTTTGGGTTTTGGGTATTGGGTATTGGAGGAAAAAGATGAAAGGTGTATTGGACCTCAGTTTGGGCTTCGGTTTTTTGCGGATTGGACTGATCCAGATTGTGTCTTGGACTGGACTGGTTTGACAAAAAATGCAAAACGGATTAATTATTTTAAAAGAAAAATTGTTTAAAGGTACAAAATTATCAAAATAAAAATGCCGACGCTATAATAATAAAAATGCAATATTTAAGAAATGTTTAATGCCTAATTAAAAGAAAAAATACAGTGCCAATTAATTATTTAAAGAGATGCAAAATTAGTAAAATAAAATGATCGCGCAACAATAATAACATAATATTTGAAAATGTTTAATACCTAATTAAAGTAAAAACATGATGCCAATTTACAAAAAATAAAACAACATAGAATGTTAGGTAAAAAATATACAAAAATGCCAAAAAATGGTGATTAAAATGTTGTTCCTAAAATGCTTAAAATTGCAAGAAATGACTACAAGATGGGTCAAAATTGGGTGTCAACAGTTGTCCCTCTTTGACCGAAGACGATGAAAGAGTTTTCGGACAAAGACGTTGACTTGTAGCCAATTTTGTTCCCATCGTCAGAATTAAACAAAGATCAAGAAAAAGAATGGACAAAAGCTGATGCAAATTCAAAATTTTGTCCCAGTGTCGAATTATGATGACACTGGGTTGCTGCGATGCTAGAAAATTAAAGCAGGCAGACGCCGATTCAAAATTGTCCCAGTGTCGAATCATGATGACACTGGGCTGCTGTGATGCTAGAAAATTAAAACAGACAGACGCCGATTCAAAATTGTCACAGTGTCGAATCATGATGACACTGGCTGCTGTGATGCTGCAAAATTAAAGACAATGTCGACGCAAATTCAAAATTTGTCTCAGTGTCGAAGTATGATTGACACTGGGTTGCAGGTGATGTGGTGCTGGAAAAGACATGGTGTTTGCAGATATAATGAAGTGATGTGATGATACGCCGTCTTGTATAGGCGAGATGCAGATGACGCCTTGTGTGGGCGTTGTCGTCTTGTATGGATGAAATGCAAATGACGCCTTGTGTGGGCGTTGTCGTCTTGTATGGACGAAATGCAAATGACTCCTTGTGTGGGCGTTGTCGTCTTGTGTGGATGAAGTGCAAATGACGCCTTGTGTGGGTGTTGTCGTCTTGTATGGACGAAGTGCAAATTACGCCTTGTATGGGTGTTGTCGTCTTGTGTGGACGAAGTGCAAATGACGTCTTGTATGGGCGTTATCGTCTTGTATGAACGAAATGCAAATGACGCCTTGTGTGGGCGTTGTTGTCTTGTATGGACGAAACATGGATGAAGCTGTTGCATAGGCTTACATGAAATAGCGTTGCATGGACGCGATGCAGATGCTCGTTGTTGCATAGACGAAACATAGATGAAGCCGTTGCATATGCTTGCAATGAAATGGTGTCATTTTATGGACGTACCTGCTTTGTGACTCGCCCGGGTTGAGATAACGTCATTGCATAGACGTTGTGCGTTTGTAATCCGCATGGGCTTATTGTTGTCCTCCCGCCTTTGCTGATATGGAGATCCTGTGAATGCTACGAGTGCTGATGCATTCTCTGTGAGGACTTGCTGGATGTTGTTGATGCTGATGTAGTCTCTGCACTGACTTGCCGGATGTTGCGAATGCTTGCTGAATGTTGTTGATGCTGATGTAGTCTCTGCACGGACTTGCCGGATGCTCAAGTGTTTGCTTAGTATGAAAGATCTTAAAGTGTGCGAAGATTGCTAGAGAGGAAGAAAGTATTCAGAAAATCTATTTCAATGTGTTTTGCAATTATGCCAAATGCATCAATTTATAGGTAGATGATTATGTCTTCTCAATTAACTAAATGAATAGCCATCAATGCTATGTAATGACCATTGATATTGAGATTAATACAACCTAGTAATGGTTGAAATCAATAGCCAAATAATGGATCATCCCAAGAATCAGCTTTAATTCGCCTCCAACGGTACAGAAATCTGTCGAAGTTCCGCGACCCTTCGGGAGGGAACCGCGACGCCTTAATTCCAGTAAGTCACTGGAACCTAAATGCCATTTAGGGTCGCGGTCCTTCGGGAAGGCACCGTGGTGCTTCAATTCCAGTAGCTTACTAGAATTGAGACGACATTTAGAGTCGGGGTTCTAGGAGGAGGCATTGCGGTGCTCCAAGCACCGCGACCCTAACTTTGTCGCATAGCGGCCCTTCTCGGCTCCGCGGCGATTTCTGTTTCGTTTCATCTTTTACACATTTCTTCCTTTCATTTACCAACGTGAAACCATTTGTCATTTGGCCAATAACCGTATATTCTATTATGTCTCAAACAATTCGTATACGTACCAATATCTCTTCCGTTTAAGAAAATTTACGATCCTTGGCACTTTATGTGCACGTGTGTGGAAACCATGTTTCCGACGTGCGGGGCCCCAATTGTTCGAGTCATAATTAATAGAATTAATTTTGTTTCACGTTTAGTAAATTTCCAACAAACAAATGGTTAGCCACAAGGAATTTAGCGATAGATTAGCGATGAATCCGTAGCTAATATATTTCTAGATTTTTGTTTTTTATATTGTCAGATGTGTTTGATAAAGATATTGTTAACATTCAATGAATATCTGCAATCTTCAATAATGGTCTTAAGAGAATCAGTGATGTTGTATGTCCTCATTCTATTAGTTTGTTTCCGCTTATAAAATGAGCATGAATACTCGTACTACTAAAGAATGTGATGGAATAGTAAAAATAAATCGTCCTTAACGAGATATTTCAAGTTCGATAAAAAAATTAAGTCCTCTTTAATAAAGAGTGTTAAAACCTTCGTATTGAATTTTCCATTGTGCGAAATTAGACAAGTCAAGCTAGTGAGTTTCAGATAATAAGAAACTAGGAAATGCTCATAGAAAGTCCTTTTCATACTTGTATTTTCAACCGTCCAAGATGGTTTTCATTGATGACCAATCCCCTTTTGCTTTTGGAGAATAAATATATACCATATATCTAAAGATTCATTATTATCGTCTTCATTGTAAATAAAATTGCATCTCATCACAATTTCGACTTGTGGTTGATTGTGCTGTTGTAAGTGCTCCATATATCTAAAGATTCATTATCATCGTCTTCATTGAATCCTGCAGATGTAGACACAGAAGCAGAACTAGAAGGAAGATTAGTAGCAGAGTTGTTGTTATCAAATAATGTAGCATAATATTCATATAATTTAATTAAATTACTATCAAGTTTACTTATGCAATCAATTGAAGATGGAGTTTCTATAACACCTACTTCCATATAATTATATAAACTAAATATTAAATTATGACAATCTACTTTTTTTAATAGAAGGATTTAAGACTGCACCAATACAATAAATATCAGGAATAGGAAAACATACTCAGTATAAATTCTCAATGTCTGAAGTAAAACTAACTAGGCATAGAAGGTTAGCGAACAAATGTTGCAAATAAATAACATACTCAATATAAATTCTAAACATACCGGCTCTACAAGTAGTACGAGGAACACCTTTAAATAAATGATCATATACTCTATGAATATATGTAATTAAATATGAAGGAGAAGCAAAAGAAAAAAGTAAACAACCCCCGACAACCATTTTTGCTAATTCAATGCGATCCTTCTTTGGATCGTAGTTAACAAGCCCCCGTTAATGGATTAAGTTGTTGTTGATATAGTTCTAAATCGGGGACAGAACCCCACTGAAGGAGAATGGCGATTCCATGCATAATATCATAGTTCCATTCGAATAGGCAAGAAGTAAGGTTTGAAACTGAATCTCGGCGAATGCGAGCGAGGGCTTTAAAGAAGGAGAAGAGCTAAAAGCCACTGATCAGAAGGAGAGGAGCGTGAACGCAATGAGACTAGAAACTCGAATTCCAGTTTGAACTATAATGAGCGAAGCCACTTTCTTGACCCGCTTACAGACGGATGATCTTTCGTTAAATACCTACATATAGTGCCCGTCCCCTCGTCACCACCCCCTTTCTAATGTTTATAAGTTTTCCCACAAATATTACATCTAATTCTATCAGTGTCCCCAATTCTATCATAAAAGTTCCACACTTTACTCATTTTTATCCTAATCGTTACTTATGGTAAATGAGGTCTACTACTAGTAGTACTAACATTGACAGAAGACACACTAGTAGGTGTAGGAGTTTCAGTTTCAACAATATTATCTATATGAACATTATCATATTCATTATCTTCTATTCCAAAATCTTCTTGCATTTGATCATAATCTATATTTGATTAGATGATGAAGAACCTTTAGATTTTTTACCCCTTGAAATAGATTTACCTTTACCCATTGATCTCTTCATCATATCCATTATAAAAAAATTAATTTAAATAATCAACAAATAAATATGACAATTTAATAAAATAATTAGAGAATGAAACGAGTGTACCAAACTTTGGGATTCAGAATTCAATTGAAAGTCGAAGCTCGAAGTCTCAAGGCCTTGCTACTTTGAAAACTAATAATAATTATAATAACTTGAGAATTGAAAATAGAGAGAATTAAGAGAGTATGAGAATTGAGAGAATTGTAGAAATAATTGTGTGATAAAAATGAAAAGAATATAGAGTATTTATAGATTTTAAAGGGTAAAAATGTAATTAATAAATAATAAACAAAAAAAATAAAAAATAAGACCAACGGTCCACTGACTGTTGCCCCCCCCCAGCCCTCCTAACCCCCCCCAAACGGTAATGTTACCGTTGGGCACCAACAACCCTTTTTTATTTATTTTTATTTTTTAAGTTACCGGACCGGATCGATTAATTGATAACGTTACCGGTTTTCGTTACCGGATCCAACCGGTCCGATCCTTATTGGATTTTGTCATAACCCGTGCAGGTTGGGGCCCAACCAACCCCCAACCCGTTAAAGCTTATCGATCCGACCGGACGGATCGAGTCGATCTGGTCCGACATCGATTAACCGGACCAAGATGAGTTTATATTTGTCCTCCGTTAAAGTATGGGGCCAAATATACCCTTTTCGTTAACAAAGTTGTTATATTTGCCCTATGATGGACGGAAATCCCATGTAGATGCCACGACGGATCCACGTGGACGCCACAATCACCACCCCCAGACCCGACACCGACCCACCTCCAACCCATCAACCTTAATCGATACCCCACCACACCCAACCAATCACTGGTACCGAACACTACTTTTTGGTCTTTCTGACCAATTTTTTAACTCCAACCAATTCCCTTCCTCTCATCATCTAAGCTCCTCTTTTTCGTCAAATTTCTTGCAGTCATTATTTTGTCCGGCAAGATCCTTCTTTAATTATTTTTACGGCTAACCATTCCTCATTTCTCATCTACTTTACCCTTACTATTTTCCTTTACTCATGGGTAAACCATGAAAACACATCAAAAGTTTTACATTTATTTAAAAAAAAAATCTTTTCTGCTAGATTAGCACTACAAGACCATGTGGAAATTTCTTGTCCATTTCTTAAAACTCAACACCTTCTTTTCAGTGGTGGGGTATCTAAGGTCGATGGGTTGGGGGTAGGTCAATGTCGGGTCTAGGGGTGGTGACGGTGTTGGGATGAAGTTGGGTTACAGTGATGGAGTTATATCGGGGTGGTTTCTGGGTTTAGGGTCGGTGTCGGGTCTGAGGGTGGTGATTGTGATGGGTTACAATGACTGGGTTATCGTGTGGTGGTCTATAGGTTTGTGTGGTCAATGAGAGGTCGGAGGACATACATGGATGGTCGAAGTTGTGGTGGTGACAAATTTGGTGTTTACCGGTGGTTGCGAAGCAGTGGTGGTTGTGGGAAGTTGTGATGTTGTGGTTGTTGTGGCAGATCTGGTGTTCGCCAAATTTTTTGGTCGGAGCTGCGGCTCGTCGATGATGGTAGTGGAGTGGCGGTGGCGATTGTTTGGTATGGGTCCCACCCGCCTCGGTGGATGGCGTCCACGTGGATCCGACATGGCGTCTACGTGAATCCAACGTGGCGTCCACATGAAATTTTCGTCCACCAGAGGGCAAATATAACAACTTTGTTATCGGAAAGGGTATATTTGACCACATACTTTAACGGAGGACAAATATGACCCTTTTCGAAAGTTTGATGACAAATATGACATTTTTTTCCAATAAAAATATATGTGGGTTCATGTCACCGGCCTCGTCGGTTGATCACAACAATAGTTCTAATTGGATGTTCAAAAACATGTTATCTTTTCACTTCAGAATTAGAAATAATATAAAATAGGTCCTAAAATGTAAGCATGATCTTAGCCTTTAAAATATCAACATGTGTCAACATCCTACAACCCTATTGACAAATGTTGGAAGGGATATAACCCCAATGTTATTCCATAAGTGAATTTTTTGTTATCATGTTATTTTTCAATTTAAAAAATATACTTTCTCAATCTCATTTTAAGTGTCTTATTTTGACTTGACACAATAACAACAACATAATCCAGTGAAATCCCACAATGTGGGGTCTGAGAGGGTAGAATGTACACAGACCTCACATCACATTGGTAGGTAGATTACGTTGACTTGACACGAAGTTTAAAAAATAAAGTAAGACTTTTAGATCTTGTGGTATTAAATTAAAGATGTGAGACTTTTAGATCTTGTGGTATTAAATTAAAGATGTGAGACTTTTAGATCTTGTGGTATTAAATTAAAGATGTGTGAGCTCTTTTAAATCTTGTGGTCTCAAAATTGCTTTGAGATTGAAAAAATTACTAAATATAGAAAAAAAATACTTTTTTTGGGACAGACCAAAAAGAAAAAATAAAACACTTAAATTGAGACGGATGCAATATTTTTTATCTTCTTAACTGTATATAAATTATAGATAGAGAACTAATTCACTAAACTCTGACTATGCATGAGGCTTATAGATTGTTTTCATGATTTGAACTCGTAATCTACTAATCACGTGACAACAATTTTTATTATAAATTTTAAAAAAAAAGTTAAATAAGTGATAGGGGTTCACTTGTAATATTGAAAAGAAGTTTTATTATAAATTTTAAAAAAAAAGTTAAATAAGTGATAGGGGTTCACTTGTAATATTGAAAAGAAGTAAGGGGGAAATTGTAATTAACCAAATACTACACGTGACAACAACTTTTATTATAAATTTTTTAAAAAAAAGTTAAATAAGTGATAGGGGTTCACTTGTAATATTGAAAAGAAGTAAGGGGAAAATTGTAATTAACCAAATACTACACGTGACAACAACTTTTATTATAATTTTTTAAAAAAAAAGTTAAATAAGTGATAGGGGTTCACTTGTAATATTGAAAAGAAGTAAGGGGGAAATTGTAATTAACCAAATACTACACGTGACAACAATTTTTATTATAAATTTTAAAAAAAAAGTTAAATAAGTGATAGGGGTTCACTTGTAATATTGAAAAGAAGTAAGGGGGAAATTGTAATTAACCAAATACTACACGTGACAACAACTTTTATTATAAATTTTAAAAAAAAAAGTTAAATAAGTGATAGGGGTTCACTTGTAATATTGAAAAGAAGTAAGGGGGAAATTGTAATTAACCAAATACTACACGTGACAACAACTTTTATTATAAATTTTTTAAAAAAAAGTTAAATAAGTGATAGGGGTTCACTTGTAATATTGAAAAGAAGTAAGGGGGAAATTGTAATTAACCAAATACTACACGTGACAACAACTTTTATTATAAATTTTTAAAAAAAAAGTTAAATAAGTGATAGGGGTTCACTTGTAATATTGAAAAGAAGTAAGGGGAAAATTGTAATTAACCAAATACTAGGGTTTAGGGCAGAAGGTTCCATGTTCCAACTTACAACCCACCGGTGCCCAAATTTTCCTAAACTTCTCCTTTACTATTATACTTGGTCCAGCCGTACTCAAGTCTTCAGCAACATAGGCACAAGAATTTTCTCCAGCCACCATTCTCAGGTATTACTCCCATTCCCGCCACCCATAATTTTGAATATTACTCCGTCCGTTCAAAAAAGATTATGTTTGACTTGACACAAATTTTAATATGTGTTGTCTAAAATAAATTTCAGATATTTGTGTTGCTGTAAATAATTTCATAAAATTAAATTGTTTCTGAATATAAAAATGTGTCGATATTTTTGGTACAAATTAATAAGAAAAGTTAGACAATCTTTTTGGACGGAGGGAGTATATGTAATGTTGGTGGTAGCTTAGCCTATTGTTGATTATACCATTGTTTCTTTGATGCTAAAGTTAACTTTAAATTCCTGCTTTGAAAAAGAAGTTTGCACATAAGGTATTTGTGTTCTTGCCTATATGAATGTGGTCATGAATGAGTGTTTCAAGCTTCAATTGTGTTTAATAAATGATGATGTGGAACAGTCTATTCCATAGTAACTTCATAGTCACGTACACAAGTCAAAACTCAAATTTCTTAGACTATCTTAGACCTGCAAGAGCAGGTGTTTATATATTTTTTTCTCTTACTAGTTGTTAACTTTGTTGAGGATCGAAATTGATTAATGTCGTACCCTCTCTGTCCCAGTTTATGTGGCATCATTTCCTTTTTGATCCGTCTCAAAAAGAATGTTATCTTTCTATATTTAAAAACAATTTAACTGAAATGATTTATAGCCACACATTTATATAAGACTTGTTTTGGACCACATATTTCAAAAGTCTTTCTTTCTTTCTTAAACTCTGTGTCAAATCAAATGGTGCCACATAAATTGGGACGGAGGGAGTATTAGTTATTACCTTTCTTAGTTTAGTGTTGTTCTTGTGTCAAGTCTATTATTTAGACTTCCATATATTTGGAGCAAGAGCAATTCCATGTCTTTATTGTGAAATTATTTGTTTGAAGAGCTTACTATTATTGTAAAATTACTTTTGTATGTAACTATTTTTGGTGGCAGGTGAAACATATAGATATATATGTGAAAATTCACTAGAATTGCAAAAGTACTTGGTCCAACCCTAACAAATTTAAATTTTGTAACGCCTCTGACTATGTTCTCTTTTCTCAGGTTATTTTAGTTTGTTGAGTTGCAAGTAACTTTTTCCTTGGGTTAGCCATGAACACGTCTTGTGGAGCAAATTTGGAGCTATCAAGGTGCATTGCTGCATCCCCTGTTTGTCGTTTAAAAGCCGATATCTTTGAGTCAAAATCATGTGTACCCAAGTTCCGGGGCTTCTCAAAGAAGCTATTGCCTTTATGCAAAAATATTCATGCTAGAAGTAACAAAGAGAGAAACATTACATTATCGGTTACTGGTAGTGCCAGTCAGGTCGACACTGCTGCAGATGAACCAAGCAGTCTTACGTATAAGGATGCTGGTGTGGACATTGATGCGGGTCAGAGCTTGTGAGGAGAATAGCCAAAATGGCACCTGAATTGGGGATTTGGAGGTCTCTTTCCATTAGGTATATTTTCCTTTGGCTTTCTTTTTGTTGGTTAATTCTGCTGCACGACATCTTCAATTGGAACAACAACAACATACCCGGAAAATCCACCACGTGGTCCAGGAGGGTAGAGTGTACACATACCTTACCTCTACCTGGTAGGTAGAGCGATCGCTTCGGAGACCCTACCAAGACCTGCGTAATCACAATCAAAGCAAACGTTGCATAGCAAGATACACGGTCACAGACAAGAAATTAAAGCTATAGGAACATGCTGGTAACAAAAATCGAATACGTCATGGTAGTACATTCTGTCAAAAGAAAGCAGTAGGTAACGCAAATAAATAATATGAATAAAGTACACTAGAGAACACATAGCAGCAGACGATCTACTACCCTTCAACCCTAACCCGTGTCCTCCATAAACCCCTATCTAAGGTCATGTCCTCAGTAAGTCGCACATGCGCCATATCCCGTCTAATCCCTCTCCCCAATACTTCTTCGGCCTACCTCTACCCCTACTGAACCCGTCCATAATCAACCTCTCACACCTCCGCACTGGAGCATTTGTGTCTCTCCTCTGCACATGTCCGAACCATCTCAACCTCGCTTCCCGCATTTTATCCTCCACCGAGGCCACTCTCACTCTGTCCCGGATATCGACATTTTTAATTCTATCCCTCCTTGTATGCCCACACATCCATCTCAGCATCCTCATCTCCGCAACTTTCATCTTTTGGATGTGCGAAGTCTTGACTGGCCAACACTCCGTCCCATACAACATAGTCGGTCTGGCGATCGCCCTATAAAACATGCCTTTGAGCTTTGGTGGCACTTTTTTGTCGCACAAGACTCCAGATGCGAGCCTCCATTTCAACCACCCTGCCCCAATACGATGTGTGACATCGTCATCAATCTCTCAATTTCCTTGGAAAGACTTACTTATTTTTTTAGATGAAGCCATAATCGAACTTGGCTTGTTACAAAAATAAAATGACCAGTCGATCAATAAGATGCTGCCATGATTCTAGTTCTTAGCGATGTCCCCTCATCCACTCTTTATGTTGGTTAAATTACAGGCTTCATTTTTCGGCATACTCTCTGTTGTTCTTATAAGAAAGTTACTGTATAACTTTGTACTTGTGATTAATTCACAAGCATATGCAAATTATAACATAAAAATACGAGGAAGTAAAGATTTTCTTCTATAATAGATGATAATCAGGAGAAAGAACCTCCTTTCCTCCAATTTCTCTTAAACATGGGGCTGTCACTGATACAAGTACAACTTTCTGCACAAATATTGATAAGACTATAAAAAATTAGTCTGAGTGTTAAACTGTTCTAGCTCTAGTTTTGGGCCTTTTGGCTGTCAAATATCACATTTAAGTGAAAAACAACCGAGTTCTTCTTTAGTGAAGAAGGTTTGTTCATTTTGGTTAAAGTTCTTTTATATTGTAGTTGAGTAATACTTTATCAAACGTCAAATGCCCATTTTTAGAACTAAAGATACCTTAATGAAAATGATTTCTCGACCATTTCTGACATAAATAGGATGAGTTCTATTTGCATGTCGGAAATAAGTGGTGCTACGTGATTTTCTATCATAGGAAATGTTAGGCAGGGAGAGTCTACCAGGATGTAGATAGCATGTGAATTTTCAAAGTTGACGAATAATTATCGATATAGCACGAAGATACAATGAAGATTGTAAAAATAACATGATCTCCCAGACTCAATTCAAGTGACAATGGAGTAAATGTTTTCTGTGATTAAAACAAGGAATGCTTCTCTGTTGAAGATATGTCACCTCCTGTCAAAATGATGTATTAATGTCTAGTTTGAGAGGAGTATAGGCCTTGTTGAACTCTCATTCATCCCAGGAAGTCATCAAGAGGTTTATAATATGTTGTTCACTTGAATATGTGGTTAAGTTTAGCTGCCAAATGGACTCCACCTTGAGCTAGGTGCCATTGGACTATAAGGAAAGTGTGAGGAAATCGGCATCTACTTTCAATATGATAGTGTTTCAACAATTATAAGGTGACACTTGAAGAAAATTATGTGCTACTAAAAGAAATAATCAAATCTGAAGAAAGTACCTTCCGATACTGAACCTTCACCGACTCCTTTTCATGCACATGCAGCTTTGATACCTTCAGTTGCATATCTGCAGGTAGCAAAAAATTCTAATTACTTTATGATAGACTTGGTGAAACTGTTGCCTTTATCAGTTACCAGTGTTAAACATACATATCTGGGCAGGCTTTCTTTTTACTGTAGTTGTCCCATGAATTTCTTTGATCTGCGAAAAGTCTTCACAAATAGTGACAACAGATAAAGCCTATTCAATTTTGGTCTCCTTTGGTCTCTCTAGTGATTACAGAGTATAAGTACCTATGTTCACATTCCCCATAAATTAGGAACAATTACTGAAATGTTCTTCTGAAGTGCATCACCCAGTTATCTACTTCAGAATCATAATATCATTCTTTGGTATCAAAACGCCGGTATGTATGGATATCTTATCTGTCTCTCCAGGAAAATGGATATCTCCAGAAAAGATTTTAAGTTCTTCAGATTAATTATGATGTCATCCAGGCCTGTTTGGAGCATTAATTGAGAATTTGTTGCATAGACGGAAATTGTTTTCAAGGCAATTTAACTAGGCAAGAAAAGCTTAGATGATGGAGAACTGTTTCCCTTGTGTACCAACGAACATCTATTATATTGGCTCCTGTATTTTGTAAATATTTCATTTAGAGGCTACATTTGAAGCATAAACTATGCCTCAAACTGCATAATCCAAAACATGCTTTCAGAAATACATGTGTATTCAACCTTCACGTAATGAAAGTCCCCCATAAAGTGAGAAAGGAAGAGAATTACTTCTATCATCTTGCCAGCCCAAAGTAGCGGTTACCTATATTCCAAACCTTTTTTGCTGATGCTGACTATCATAAAACGTTGAAGTCACAGTGGAACCTAGGCACAAACAAGTTTATTCAACTAAGTTAATGCAGTATAGTTGTTAAGGCTTGTAGGTTATGGAGTTCTAGAAACTTTAATACCACTAATCCTTAGCTTGCTCCTGCCCAAAGTCCCCCTTTATTTATCTCTGCTCTATTATTTTTCATGGCAGAATAGGCAATAGTCAAAGTATGTTTTTTTCCTTTTCTTTTTGATTTTTTGGTCTTTTTTATGTTGTTTCAGACCTTAATGTTGTAAATTCTTCTTTTTGGTTTTCCTCTTCTACTGAGCAGGGGATTCATACCTCGTAGCTGGTACTGATGGCGTGGGGACAAAACTTAAGTTGGCATTTGAAACGGGAATTCATGATACAATTGGGATTGATCTGGTAAGTTTGATTCATCTTTTTATGTATTTTGCAGATATGCAAGAAATAATGGTGCTTTTCTTCCCAGGTTGCGATGAGTGTTAATGATATTGTCACTTCTGGAGCAAAACCTTTATTTTTTCTTGATTATTTTGCAACCAGCCGCCTTGATGTTGACCTTGCAGAGAAGGTACTTCTGGATACATATATCTCTCTCTTTTTTTTTTCTTTTCAAATTGGCGTGTTGTCTCCTTTTCCAGTAAACCGGAGTTGGCTTCTTGCATGTATGCAGGTCATAAAAGGTATTGTGGATGGTTGTCAGCAATCTGACTGTGCTCTTCTAGGGGGAGAGGTACGTGTCAATCCATGTTTTCTCTAAAAATCACTCCTAGTAAAAAAAAATTGCGACACTCATTCTGCAGAAAAATCGTCATATATGAATGACACATTGAGCAATGTTGTCAAAGGCGCGCTTAAGCCTTGAAGCGAGGCTCAAAACATGTTTTGCGCTTCGCCTCGCTTTATGTGCGCTTTAGTGTCGTCATCAAGAAGACATACTTTTCCTTGCCAATGAGCCTCTCTTGAAGAGGTGACACTAGATATATGATGTTTCATGTAATCGTATTGTTTTTACAATTTCTTTGTCCATATATTTGTTATTCATGCTTATTATTATTAGTCTTGGTCTAAACATATATATATTTGTATTTTTGCACCATTGCACCTTTTTCCATTAAAGCCTACGCTTTATGCGCATAGCGCTTGAAGCCCCAACTGACCTTAGAGCTTTTTTGCGCTTTTCTATTTTGATAACACTGATATTGAGCTGCAGTTTTTAACAAAGATTTCAGTATAAAGTTAATTTTTTTTTTGCTACATTTTTAGTTGGTGATGTGTGCATAGTGACTGTCGAGACATTACGAATGTCACACATAAACTTGTAGTATGTCATTTTCCCGTTTCTTCATGCACTTCCTTTTTCTTGTGTTATTATTGTGTGTGTGTGGGGAGGGAGGGGGGGAGGGTTGTATACTACAGCTTCTCTCTCACACTAACGAAGGTCCCAAATATTGGTTTTGCTTCATGACACGAAAATGTGTGCTGTAAGATGTGTTTTTTGACTGTAGAATTGGCTGTGATTTGATCCAGTATTTAAGAACTGAATTTGTTGAGTTTGGATAACGAAATGCTTTTAATTATTATTATAACGACTTGGTAAAACATGGTTTTGGTAGTAGAAGCAATCTTCTTTTATGGCACTCAATTGATTCAATGTGCGTTTTAGACTGCAGAGATGCCAGATTTCTATGCCGAAGGCGAGTATGATCTCAGTGGATTTGCTGTCGGCATAGTGAAAAAGGATTCAGTTATTGATGGGAAAGGCATCAAGGTTGGAGACGTTCTTATTGGTTTACCATCTAGTGGAGTTCATTCGAATGGGTTTTCTCTTGTTAGAAGGTTTGTCTACCTTCAGTCAAATTATGTATTTAGCCTTTTTAAATTATTTTGATAATTTCATTTCCTTTTCACTTTACATACTTTTCCTCCCTTGAATGATGATAATATGCTTATGTGTGTAGGGTTCTGAAGCAAAGTGGCCTTTCTTTGAAAGACCAGCTTCCTGGTGAAACTATTACACTTGGTGAAGCTTTGATCGCCCCTACTGTTATATATGTTAAACAGGTTTTACCTTTGGTTTCCTTTCCTCTACTTTTATTAAAGAAATTCCATTTTTTTTATATTGGGTATGCAGTAATGTGTTTCACGGATTTGAAAAATGAAGGTTCTTGATATTATTAACAAAGGAGGGGTTAAAGGAATAGCCCACATTACAGGAGGCGGCTTCACTGACAATATCCCTCGAGTATTTCCTAAAGGCATTGGAGCCAATATTTACGAGGGCTCTTGGGCAATTCCTCCTGTTTTTAAATGGATTCAAGAGGTGAGACACTTCTATCTATTACATGCCATATCGTTGAGAAATCAATCAACCTGCAAACTTTTTCAGTTTTTTTGTTTCTATCTTTAATGTTTGCAATATGGTCATTGAAATGAAGGCGGGAAGAATAGAAGATGCTGAGATGATGCGGACTTTCAATATGGGAATCGGGATGGTCCTTGTAGTTAGTCCAGAAGCAGCTGATCGGATACTTGGAGAAGGACAGAAAACGAGCATTGCATACCGGATTGGTGAGGTTGTAAAGGGTGATGGAGTAAGCTATATATAGCTGAAAGCTATGCAGGTGGTCGGATGATATATAACTCAAGCATGACATGAAGTGAGTTTTTAAGGAGTGATGAGAATTTTTTCTCTTACCTTAGATTAAGAGTGAGAAATTTTGGAGCTTTTCTCATCCATCATGTTTAAGGATCTTTGCATCGTCTAATAACCAATCTATAGAGACTTAAAGATGTGTTATGTGTATTAGTGTTGTCATCAATTACATCTGTAAACATGGGGATGTAGACAACTTGAAGAGGTTTTGCCTCCTGGAGTGTAGGAAATAATTTCCGTTATATTCCATTTTGATCAAAAGTGACAACTTGAAGAGGTTTATACTATATCTTTCCATTTTGGGACAGTCAAAATGATTGAGATTATTTTACAAATGCTTAATGTTTTATACTCTTTTTTTCATATCTTACTCTGTATGGGATAACAATCTCCAGATTATTAATTCATGATAAATTAACAATGACATTTTTGCAAAGCTCTTCTCCCAAAATCTTTTAATGAAATTAAGGTTACAATTGAAATATATAAAGCCTATTTTAAGCTAATCACTTTTACTTTATACCATGTATACGGTGACGGATAGAATCACCCTTTTTAAGGGTATTAATTGAAGTCCTTATTTTATTTTTTATATTTTGGCTAGTAAATATTTTGACTGTCACTGCACATATATCTCATATTTAATATAATGAACCAAATATTTAGTAAATAATTATGTTATTATTTAATTCTCACATTATAATTTTAGTATAACTTGGTCACGAACCAAATGATCCCAATGGCTAAACTAGGAGTTAGCGTGGAGGTTTAAATTTCTTTTAAGTTTTACATCTTTTTTATTGAAAAAATTCATTACTGAACAATTTGTTCTTTTTAAGCTATTTTACGGTGAGAATTTGAGTGATTAATGATGTTAGGTGTATTTATAGACTTATCCATCGTATTTTATCAATGTTTATATCTTGTTTAGAGGACTAATTGCACTAAATACTCCTAATTTATATTGAATCTTGTGTAAGTTAATACATTCCTTGTTGTTGCATCTAGGCACTTTACGTGAAAAATGTGTCGATTAGAAGTAAAATTAGATGAGACCTCTCCTCGTTATAGTGCTCGCACAACGAGCTAAAAGATGCAACAAGGGGACGATATGGAGAAATTTGAGCAAGTACGAAATGGAAGGAGGCCCTTGCTGAGCGAAGGCCAGAGCAAGAGCCCACCTCGCCATATGCTTCGCTCAGCGAGCCTATGTGTCCCTAACAAAGACTGGAAAATTGGCTAAGTGTAAAACACTACTCGCTGAGCGAAGGCCAGAGCGAGGTACCCTCGCTATAGGCTTCGCTCAGCGAGCCCATGGTGACGAAATGAAATATTTTTTAATTCTTGACCCATTTTGGACGGGCTTTGAATGATTATTTCCCAACCCTATAAAAAGACCTTTTGCACGGTTTTTACATAACTTTGGACCTAGAGATAGCTATGAGCTGTCGTAGAGGCCGAAGATTATTGAATTTTACCTTTTCTTCTTCATACTACTTGCTTTTATATTTTTTTTAAATGATTCACTGTTTTTTCTCCATGTCTATTTTCACACCACCGCCACAAGAGCGGAGTAGGAAATTTGATGCAAAATTAGGGAAGTAATAAATATCCTCAAAATGGAAGGAAAAGTGGTAAAGGTGATGGCGTCGTGCATCGACATTAAATCAAGCGCTTGTTGGAAGGCAACCCAACTTGTATTTTATATCTATTTTTTATAGTGTTAAGTTCTCTTTTGCTTTTGTTTTAAAGATTACGAGAGTCTGAGTACCTAAAGTTGAAGCTGCGAGTATGTTTGAGCTTAAGTGTGGGGTCGTGCCGACCCTTGATGTTGAAAATTATGTTGCTAACTAGGCCGTTGAGGGTCTCATGGAGTATCTCTCACTCTTGTTTTGATTTTCTATGCTATAAATGCATTGAGGACAACACATTTTTAAGTGTGAGGTGAAATACTTCTGATAGTTTGAGGTCGAGGATGATTATGCCAATAGGATTATTTTTTTAATTTCTTAGCCTTATATATTTTTTAAAAAATAAAAAACCAAAAAAATTCAAAAAATATTTTATTTTATTCTTTCTTTTGTAGCTTCTTTTTCCTCATTAGCGACATAGATCATCCACTCCTTGATTTTTCTTATGACCTCGGTTCTTTTTCAAAGGAGGTTTTTGAACCGGATAATTATTTTAAAAAAATTGTAGGATTAGTTTTAAGTTTTTTTAGGAGTAGTAAGAGAAAGAAGAAATACATTATTGACTTGTTTGATACTAGCATATTTAGGCCTGATCTTGAGTTGTACTTTCCCGTGAGTATTTGAGTAATGAAAATTGAATACCTAGAGTCAACAATACGTGGGCCTGCAATAACCTATTTTGTTTCTCTACGAAATTCTCGATTTGGTTGCTTTGACTAAGTTGAACTAAGTCTCTGTCTACTTCCCACGAGTCTTTTTTGCAATTTCATCCATCTTTTTGAACATGATACATTTGCTATCTCATGTCAAGCATTTGTGAGCTCCAAGTCCATATTCGGTACGAGAGGGTTTCACTTAGTTTAAGAAAAAGTATGCCATCACTCTGTCTGGTGGAACCAACCAAGATCTATGTCGTCCAACCCGACCTCAACTCGGATTAACCAACCAAAGTTGGCTTCAGTCATTATGTATTGAACTGAAGCAAAAGCCTCAGTAACGGACGATAGTAAAAAGTCATGTGTCGTTGATCTGTCTGATGTGAGAGATCCATATCTCTTTTAAACATTCAATTTCCCATCCATTTGCTCGAGACGAGTTCAAACCCAAGGTGCGTAGCGGCGCAAAATTCATCATTGGCAAAACAATTATTTGGTTATGCCATTTTGGTCGTGTGAGATGAAAGTCTCATGCACAATTTTGAATGAGAGAAAGAAGTGAAGAATCCTCTTTTCGACTCTGACTCTCTATGAAATAGATGGCGGATCGAATCAATCGATGATCAATGCCTTTGCCTTGTTAACAAGAAAAGAAGGAGCTGATATTGATTGAATCAGTAAGAAGATAACCTCGAGCGGGCTATTGGTGCGAGTTGTAAGGAGTCTTGGTTTCGAGTCAAGCTGGGGCGTCATTTCATTCTCGCAACGGGAATGAGTGCTCAAGATGGAATAACTATTAAATGAGATTAGCTAGCAGTCAGTATTCATAAATAAATAAGTAGACGTAACATAAGATCGATTGGCCTGAACCCTACTTCTCTTTCACTGCCCGGGTTATCCTGAAGCTGCTAACATGTCCCCTTAGATTGAATGACGGAATTCTAACCAATCGAGGGAGGGAGTGAGGCTTTCAACCGGATCGGGTAGAACTGTATTTGCGAGGCAAGGTTGGACCGGAATCAACAGAGATTAGTGCTGCGAGAGCGAAGCGAAAATCTCTCTGCTCTGATTTTGTGATGCCGATTCTTTTTTGTTGTCTTTTTTCCTCCTTCAAAACCTTCCATGAAAGATGGCCTATGATTGTCCAGTGATGGGTTTTATCCTTTTTCGATTTGCTTTATAAAAAGAAGATATCAATGAACTTCTATGAAATGGTTCCCCTTCTATTATGAATCACCAAAGTCTTCATACTTCTCCATTGTTACAATCAGATCCGAAAAATAAGAAAGAAATCAAAATGGACCACAGCTACAACACAACATATTGTTGTTGTTTATTAAACATCTTAATAGTAGAACGGAAAAGGCTGGATCAATCAAAGGGGGTACTACGAGCCCTCTGCCCCACTTATTGGCAAGAGGGAATCATTTTTCTCACCCAGCCCTACCTACCCTATGTGCCTTCTCCTTTCGCTTAAGCACTTCCCTCTTATTGTTGATTAAAGGAGCAATTTCATCCCTTCGAGCTGACACAGGCTTGACCAGCTTTTTTCAAACTTGACGGTCAAGTTCCCACTGATTGATATCCATGCTTTGGCATAACATATTATAATTACAAAACTCTTAGAATGATTGATTTTTATAGTCGGTCTATGTCTTCATCTCGGATTCTTCATGATAGATTTCACTTTCCTCCTAAAAGTAACTTCTACATCGATCATCTTGCAACTAACCTTGCCCGTGTCATCTTTTATTCTTATGCGAGTGCGGGTGGTCGATCGATGAGCGGGAAATCAAAAGGTGATCGACCCGCCCGACACTTTTTTTTATGTATACCCAGTCCATCATTCGGAGGTGGAAGAAAGGGTACTCACATTTTAATACATAGTAGGGGCCCAGAAGGCCAAGGACAATCCCGACAAAGCAATGAAAGTTTCACGCCCCATTTTGTGAAAGAGCTTCGCTCGGTTGACCTTCATACGCTGACAAATTCCTCTTTTCTCTTCAGTTCATTCATTAAAAATTCTATTCCTTTTAGTGAGTTCCATGCTACTAAGCTAATGAGATCGGGAGAAAAAGTTCTTAAAGAATGTTCATTTTATTTAAAAAATCTCTCTACCCGCTTCCAACAGTCTTTCTTCGGAATTATCTGAACGGGTCGATCCTCTTTCTGACACCTAGGCTCATTGTTGTGACTGTATATAGCTTATTCTTATTTTGTCGTTCGCTATGACCCTATCTGTCCTAGAGTATAATTGTTCCATCTTGATTGAGACTTGTGCCATGTGAGGTGAGAATTTCTTACATATATTTCATATTTTGCATCTTAGTCTAGAACTTGCCCTATGTGTTATTAAAGTAAAATAAAAAGTGTTGCTTTTTTTTAGGAGATGATGATAGGCTTTCTTTGATATGTCTCGTCAATTTTAGTCTTTTCAGATATTTTTCCGCTAGTTAACCCTATGAGCCTGTAGCCTTTCGTTTGTTAGTCGTATGTTTTCCTTGACCCATTTGTTGAATCCCTAGTTTTTGCACCTTGCTTCCTTAAGCACTATATCTTTGACTGTAATATAATTGATAAATCTGAAAAAAGATATGGTTGAGTATAAAAGGTGACCAATGATAGCAGAAAAGTGATGAAAATGCCCTCTTTGAGAGAACATGTAAAAAAAGGAGAATAATAAAATACATTAAAAAATGAATGAAAAGTTCTTGATGAAAATACTTGTGAAATAATTGATGAAGAGGGGGCTGAAAATTAAGAGAAGAAAATAATGGGTGATGAAGTCTAAAAGTGCAAAGTGCTTAGGGAAGTGTAACTCACTATTATATAGTTGTCCTGCCTGTTCGCTAGCCAACATTATAACCCGTTTAGTCCTATTTGATTCTATTTTAGCACACTTAATTAGTGGAGATGTACATAATGGACAAGCCTATGATTCTTTGTGCATACATGTGAACTCTTTTGTGAGTGCGAGAGTTGTGTTTTGATACTAAGTTCTTATATTATATTCATTCTTTGATATGAGTGTGTGGACTTTTTTTTCTTGTGAGGGCACTTGTTTTATGATAGATAGGTGAAGTTACTAGTTTTGTTTGATAGAGTAGGCGAGTGAGCTTAAATTTGATGAGTTAGGGTCCATCTTTGAGATAAGGAGGTTAGAAGTTTGTTGTTCGTTTGTTGACTTGTATTATGAAGTGTATATTTTGTGGTTTGAGTTTCTATAGGGTCTAATTGTTGGTATCAACCAAAGTGGTGGTGTTTTTAGGCTTGATTTATTGAGGGGTGAGTTTAATATTTGTTCGAGGACGAATGCTAGGCATATTTTATATACACTTTTTGAGTCATTTTTAGTTAGTATTTTAATCGTTTTTGGTGTGTTCAGTATAGTATTTGGTTCGTTTTTCTTTCTTTTGAGTCACAGCGGTCAAAAATGGAGAAATGACAAAAAGAAGAGAAAATGAGCATATTTGAGATGGAATTGCACACTTAAAGGGTCAATAAATGAAGCCTAAGAAGTCCCGGAAAGTATAGATGAAATCAGACGAAGCCCGGACGGAGAAAAGACGAAGAAAGCAAAACGGCGAAACATACTACGAGCGCGCGCGACCTGAAATGTTGAAACACTGCAGTAATTTTGGCGCCGTGGCGCCAGCCTGCGGGGCCGCGACGCCGACGCGGGATTTTTGAGTTTCTGAGCCGAATTTGACACGTTTTTAGGGTCCGAAAGGGACAACTTTTCCTAGCTATATAATCCCTAAATCCTGCTGATTCCATGAAATTCATTCCATCATTGTACATACAACACAACTCTTGGAGGCTAGTTCTAAGTATTTTCTTTCTCTTTGCTTTGTTTTTATTTCAGTTCATGTTGGAGATTGTATTAGTTCTTAGCGTGACTATGGCTAGGAGCTAATTACTTTGTTAGGGCTTTTCCTATTGAATCGCTTGAAACTCTTATTCATGACTTAATGCATTAATTTGGTTTCTTCTTCATATAGTTAAGATTTATTCAATAGTTGTTTTGATTGCTTGGTAATTAACTGATCACTAGTTATCATCACTTATATGATTTCGAATCGAAATCCGAAAGAGTAGATTTTAATATGCTATAGTTGAATAAACATAGGTTAAAATCGCGGACGAAAGTACCCCGATACTTGTGTAGCATAATAGGTTACTGTTCTTAATCCTCCTATGTAGTAAATCATATCATAGAAATATACAAGGGTTCTGAACTGGGGTTGAGTGATTATATATCCTAACCGGAATATAAGAGAGTTTAGTTAACCGCTATCTTAACGTAGAAGAAGAGGTCAGTCTAGTTGTATTAAGGATTGAATAGAGTAGATAGTTGATGATCTTGGATGCCCTAATTCTCCATCATAACTGATTTAAATCAAAGTATTTTCATAATTAGCTTATTTCCTGCAGTAGTTTTAATTATTAGTCTAAAAATCCAAACCAATTTACGTTCAGCAAATAGAAACTAAAGCTTAGATAATCGGTAATTGAAAACCAGTCTCTGAGTACGATATTCGGTCTTACCTAGACTATATTACTTGTAACGATACGTACACTTGCGTTAAGCGTGTGAAAAATCGCTAACAAGTTTTTGGCGCCGTTGCCGGGGACTGGCGTACTTTCAATATCGATTTATCGATTCTTATTTCTAATTTGGTTGCTCCAAGAAAGTCTAACTTTGTTATACCCCGTGGTTGAGTGCGGACATGATCGGGGTTCGATCTTGCGGCGCGAGCGAGGCAGCGGCGCCAAGGCGGGTAATTGTAGGGCCGCGCGCGGAAAGCGAGACGCGGCGCGAAAGATCTGAGGAGTCGCTGAAGTTTCAGCGCCGCGGCGCCGGAAGATCCGAGTCCAGGAGTTCTGGCGCCATGGCCGGAAGCAGCCGCGCGCGAGGCGGAAATCTGGCGGAAAAACTTAGGAAAATCGATCTTTTCTTTTAAAAGGGCATGGGTGGGTGACAAGTGTCCCCATAAATCTGCTTTCTGCATCGTTATATTGACCAAGTCTTAAAGACTTGGTCATCTTTCATCTCTCTCTTAGAAAAGCTCCTCCTTCTCTCTTAGATTATTTCAAGCTCCTCCTTCTCTCTAAAACTCAAGAGGTATTCTAGCCTTAGGAAAAATCTGAAAAAGTAAAAGCGAAGGAAGCTTGTGGCTAGCTTGTGAAGGTTGTTGTGGTGGTGTTCTTGGAATGAAGCTAGCAAATTGTGGGATAAATTTGGCTAAAGCTCTAAGGTAATGATTCGTCCTCTATTATTAGTTTTTAGTGTTGCATGTTAAGAAGAAAGTACTTGTGGTAGTAAATAATGCTATTAGAGTCATTGCATGCAAGAAATGTGGGTTGAGTATGAAGGTTTTGGCTAAAGAGATATTATGAGCATGTTGTAGCCTACAAACTACTTTAGAATTGTTAAGTGTAATATTATAACTTATGGGGCAGAATTTTACACACCCAAGATTAGGTGTGTAATCCCCTTTGTGTTGGTTTGGATGTTGGGCCTTAATGAGGCGTTTGAGTGTTGAAAATCGGCCTTTGAAAAGGTGGCAAAGTGAGTAGAAACAAAGGAAATGCTGCCCAATTTTCCTTAGGAATTGGTAACTTGAATTTGGAATTTCTACATTGAAATTAGAGGTTAATCAACGCACTATGATTATTATAGGTTGACATATTACTTGCGGTAGTTGGACTTAGCAAGTGGATTGACCAAAGAGGTATGTAGAGCTTTCCTATCTCTTGAGCATGAATAGTTGTATCTATGTAGTACGGTATACGTACAAGATTTGATAATCAACACTTGTTTTAAAGTATATGATACTTGTTTCATTTCAAAAGTATAAGTCCCTTGGATTTAGGGAAAATGTATTTGACAAAGGAATAACGCTAATATAATGACTTTATGGGAAGTTGGTTATATTAGTTTTTGAAAGGTTCACAAAGAATGGTTTACACTAATTAAAACAAGTACGGGTAAAGGATTTGAAACTATGGAAGGTGGATTGATTTTTAGGCATTGGTTGCCTAAGGTTTTAAAGGAAATGAAGTCACTTGATTTAGAAGCCTATTATATTTCTAAAAGGAAATGTGACTTGTTTTGAAAAGAAATTGCAACTTGATACTATGGTGATTAGTATCTTGGAATCTTTGTATAAAAAGAGTTTTTCTTAAAAAGTTAGAAGTACATGGTGCTTGGGTTGAATTCCCGGGTTTTCTATTAAAAGACATGTTAGTGCCTTAGGATACTAAAATGAGAGGATATATTAGTAATGTTAATAAGAAGTTAGGGGATTTCTTAACTTGCTTATGTTATGATAAGCCGGTAGTGCTTATGTATGATATGATAGGCCGGTAGTGCTTATGTTGTGATATGATAGGCCGGTAGTGCTTATGTATGATATGATAGGCCGGTAGTGCTTATGTTATGTATGATAGCCGGATGAGCTATGTTATATATTTGTATTATTACGGGGTAAACCCCGAGTTATTATCTATGTCATGGATTTGCTACCCATGATGCGAGTGCGACGCTTGCACTCATGCGGATCCGGACCACAGGATCCATACGGGTGAAATAGTCCCATGCGAGTACGGCGATGGTACTCATACGGGTCCACAAGATCCATGTGTGTGAAATAGTCCCATGCGGGTGAAATAGTCCCATGACGAGGCGGATGACCTCATGCGGGTCCACAGGACCCATGCGGGTGAAATAGTCCCAGGAGTAGGATTGCTTAATGATACTACGGGCGAGGTACCCTGTTTTGATCGTGAGCCTCCTATTTTTATGCTATAAGATTTATACTTGTTACACTCATTGTTAGTAAGACACAGTGCAAGGAAATTGATTTTATCTATGACTCCAGCTTATTTTGACTTATGATATTACTACAGTATTTTCCAGTTTTACATACTTGGTATGTTGTGTCTTGACCCGCCGCCGGGGTTGCGTTAAATCTGCAGGTAAGGAAGCGGTGGCGGATCCTCATTCCTAGGATCTTTTACTCAGTGTCGAAGCTCAGTTCCTCGGAAGCTTGTTTTGTTGGTACGGATATTCCCGATGCTATAGGTATTTTGTACATTCAGGGTATGGCGGGGCCTGTCATCGCCATAGTTGTTATCTTTAAGTGCAGTGGTCACATATATGTTTTGGGCTATAAGAACCGGTTGTACTACTATACTTTGTTTATGTATGTTTTATGGAAAGCGACCTTATCGGTGGCGGTGATGGTTACCCTTTTTATAAGTTATGTGTTATGTATGTTCCGCTGCTATTCTCTGACATATACCTGACAGGGTACCCCGGTAGGGTACCAGTCGCGGCCCCGGGGTTGGGTCGTGACAAACTTGTTCTGCGAGCATCTTGTTATAACTTTTTGTTGTTTTTCTTATTTTGTAGGTTAAAAAAAGGTGCACATGGAATACTACTACTATCACGGGCAGCAGTACTACGACTACTATCCACAGCAGCAGTATCATCAACAACAAGTTAACCCACAGAATCCACAGGAAGATCGAAATGAGCTGCAGGAAGCCTTACTCAGGCTCGCGATGCGTAATCCTCGAGGAAATTTCAATGACCAAATTCAGCCTCATCCGAGGAGCGGACGAATTAAGCGGCGTTGTTGGCACTCACAACCGTCCAAACTCATTTCATGGTGGAAGTAAGACCCTCTCTTCAGAACTTGGAAACTCCAATGGAACATATTCTAAATTGGGAACCACAAATCGGGCAAATGAAAGACATGGTAACCATTACACCTCAAGAAAGTCCACCAAGTGACCCAGTTACGAGGAATGGTGAGCAGATTGTGGAACCTGAACCACAACAAGTTGTTGAAGAATTTGGAGAGATAGTTGGTGTAGATAAAGAAGAGGTCACCGAGGACCACCCTATTGCGGAAAAGACTACACCAAAGGTCATTGCTGACCCTCAACCAGAAAGTCCATACCTCCGAGGCACCCCAAAAGTTGAGAGATGTAGGGAATTTCACTGATCCCTACATTATAGATGTCACGACCGATCCGGGCGTGGTCGTGCCTACCACAGGCACCTAGTAGATATACATTAGAGTAACCAACGGAAATAAACTTACAAACATAGAACAATATAAAATAAGAAACAGGCTAACTAAAATGGTTACCTTTCTATATATACATTTAACAAAATCTGAACAGTTACGTCCTTTACAACCCCACTTTACAACGGGACTACAGACCTCTAAGAGTTTAAATCAACTATGACGGGACAGGGCCCCGCCATACCCCTAAATGTACATAAACCTACAATGACAGGGAATCATACCAAAAGATAAGCCTACGGAGAAACGAAGCTTCCCAAAAGCAAAACGGTGATCCTATGAGCGAGGATCAACAACCGATGTACCTCTACCTGCGGCATGAACGCAGCCCGAGGACGTCGATAACAGTAGCAAGTATGTGGCGAAATCTGAAATGAAATCATAAGATTTTTAAAAACCAATCCACAGACATGTATGAAACAAACCAATTAACAGTACATAGTGCCACAGTATAAACAAGAGCAAATAGGTGTAACCCAACCGGTCTTTTCTAGACCGCCAATGATCGGAGTAGGGCCATTCGCCCCTAGTATCATTGTGCGAGTCCTAATCCTGGACTACCGTAGTCCGCATAGGTCACGTGGACCCGCATGAGATACTCCTCGCATCGGGGGTAGCTAACCCGCGACATTTCCTGGACTCCCTCAATCCGCATAGGCCACATGGACCCGCATAAGGTATTCCTCGCATCGACGTAACACACCCGGAGTTATTCCTGGACTACCGTAGCCCGCATAGGTCACATGGACCCGCATGAGGTATTCCTCGTATCGGGGGTAGCTAACCCGCGACACGTAACAAGTCAGAGGGGTAAGTGATATAATGTAAGCACTGGCCAAACTACGTAAGCAACATAAGCCCAACAAGAAAACCCCTTTAACACGAAATTCTCAAGGCACTAACGCCCGAAATATCATAGCATGTTTACTTATCAAACCAACTTACCACACCTTCAGAAATTACAATAAGGCTTTTATAAAAAGTAAGTAAACCATTCTTTTTATCTTCCTTAAGTCGTTATAACTAACTTCCCATAAAGTTATCATAACACTTATACTTTTTAATAATTCAAAACAACCATATTCGTTTGGAAAACCAAGAGAACCTATTCTTTTTAAAACCAAGGACCAATTTCCTTCCGAATAGTGCTTCATGACTCTTTTTGAAATATTTCAAGGTTTTTATCATTTAGAACTCAAGTCAAGGATATCAAAATGAAACCAAATTCATTTAACACACGCGTCGTCACCGTACTACATATTTCACAAAAATCATGCTCAAGAGGATAGGAAGAATCACATACCTCCTCGGCTAAATCCAATTGCCAAGTCGGATATGCCGCGCGTAGAGTATCAACCTATAATAATCAAATATGTCTATCAGCGTCTAGGCTTCTTCGTAGCATATACTAAGTATAAAGTTCCTTATTCTACGGAAAATTGGGAAGCACTTCCTGCGATTCTACATACTTATCCACCTTTTTCAAGGCTCGAATTCAATAACTAAACGCCACATTTAAGGCCCAACAAGTCAGCGATAAGGGGATTACACGCCTAACTTGGACGTGTAAAATTCTGCCCCACAATTCATATTAAACAATCCAATTAGTTAAGGCAATTTCTCGGCTATAACATGCTCACATATCATCCTTATCCAATCCTTTCAATTCCAAATCGTTATTCCTACATGTCATATACCTAATAATAATATCGACAACTACAAGTCCTTTCGTCCTTAACATACGACATAACTTACTTAAAAAGGAGAATGGATTGTTACCTTGGAATTTGTCCAAAACAGTCCAACAAATCGCCCACTTGCCCTCTTTCCACAATTCCTCTTCGTTAAAATCACCTCTACTAACTTCCTACAAGCTTTCCAATCTATTTCCTTCTTGTCGCCTTTCCGATAATTTCATCTTTGGCTTAGGGTTATCACTTTAGAGAGAAGAGAAGAAGATTTCTTTTTTTTTTGGAAGAACCATTGAAAATAACCAAGTCTTCAAGACTTGGTCCTAAATATAAGACCCTCTCTTGGTCAAAAAGATGGGAGGGACACTTGTCACCCTCCCATAGGCCTTTCACAAAATATCTTTTGATTTTCCCCCAAATTTCGCGAAAAATCCCGCCTCGGCGCTGAAACTTTCGAACATTTCAGTACATACGGCGCCGCGACCCTGCATCCGGCGCCGCGGCGCTGCAACTTCTGCATACCTCAGTACAACCGGCACCGCGGCGCTGTGTCACCTGACTGAAAACACTTTCATGCTCGTCTGCGCACTGAACTTGTAACTTCCATAACTTTCTACTCCGATGTCCTATAGACGAGCGGTTTGTTGCGTTGGGAACTAGACTCAACGAACTTCATACTAGGCTTTTGAAACACCTAAGAACTCCTAATATAACTGGACATAAACCGCCCCAAATTTGACTAAAATCTGTCCAAAACATTTTGTCAACCTATCTTTTCAAAAAATTAAATCTTAATTCCTTTCGTACGTTCTCATAAGTATGACCTGAATTACGGGGTGTAACATTCTCCCCCCCCCCCCCTTAGAAACATCCGTCCCGAATGTTCCTTCTACGCTTACTCAAATGAAATATCGACATAGACCCTCATAACTATTCCCCTTGCAAATAAGAACGCTATACATGGCCACAACAATACTTGTTCCTAAGTGTTTCAAAGGCCTAGATGCGTAGTTTGCTGAACCATTCCTTGAATTGTTGGTTTGATTGAGCCTTAAATGTGGCGTTTGGATGATAAATTAGACCTCGTGAGAAAGGATAAGTCCCTTGATTAAGGAAAAGTATGAAAGGCTTTATGTATAAAGAGAGTCACAAAAGAAGTTATAAGTTTTCTTAACTTATTATTATTATGATATGATGGCAGCTTGTGGATAAGAGTAAGAGTATGTCCAGGCAAGCCCCAAGATCGCCATACCACCTCCTTCAAGAAGATAGAGCGTGCGGCCACAAGATCATCGCAAGATCATCCCTGTAAGTAAGTACGAGTATATCCGATATCCAATATCGTACGCACCGATATACTCACCATCCGCACTCAGTATATCCGAGGGCAAGCCCCAAGAAGAGTATATCCGAGGCTCCTTATTTATTAGTATGGATATTCCCCCGACATAGGTATTTTTTGTACATTCAGCCAGGCCCGGCCCGCCTGCCCATGTTATCTTGTATCTTTGGTCTGGTGCCCTATATATTTTGGGGCTATAAGTTTTATGAAGTTATGTGAAGTTATGTTGTTGCTTATTCTCTGCGCTATTATACGGCATATACCAAGTAGGGTACTAAAGAGGTACTAGAAATTGACCCGTGGAGTGAGTGGTATCGAAAGCGTCGAAGCGAAAGTGTTAGTCGCCGAGGACAGTGTCAGTCTTGATTATAATACAATTATTGTGCTCGCACCACATCTAAATGTCTATGCGCCACAGGAGGATATTTAGGATTGGTTTCCATTTCAATCCATGTTGGTAATACTTGTAGTATAGTTGGTATTGACACATACCATAATATTGATCGCGGTGCGAGGAGTCGTATGTTATCAAGAAGAATGATTTTGATTTTAGTGATTGTGGGTCAGGTAAGGATATACCTAGATAGTGAGAACCAGTAAAGGACTTCTGCGTGTGGTTTTTTATATACAGTTTGAGATAATTGATATGAAGAGACGTAAAAAGTAATGAAACCTAAAGCGGAGATAGGTTCTCCCTCCTATAAGAGATAATATACGTACGATGGGGGGGTTGTTGGTACCCCATGAGGCGACCAGGAGTAGAGGGAGGGTCTTGCGCGGCCAAAGAAAGTCAGATCACAGTATAGTAACCAAAAGTGGTGGCCAAATGAGAGAGAGGGAAAGAGAACCAGAGATTAGATGCTCAATATTTTATTTTTGCAAGTGCAAGAGGCTTCGGTTATTGGAAAGAGATTGTTGACTTCTGATTCTTATTCTCGGCCTAGAGAGAGTTGGTATTATTACAAGTTCACAAGTTCGCAGACGTATGACAGAGCCGCATTGCCGGCGCATGGCCCCGCGGCTCCGGCGTCGGTGCGCCGGGCGCGCAGGCAAACAAGCAGCGACAGCAGCTACGCGCCATGCCGCGGGGCAGCAGGGGCCGCGCGCCGAAAGATCAGAGGGATGCGAGGCCCACTGGCCGGCCGCGCGGGCCGCCAGCGCCGGCGTTTTTAGGCGAAAACTTCATCTTCACTCTCTCTCCAAATTGTGCTCCTTCTCTATAAACTTCCCATTTCTTCTCTAGAACCAATTTGGAATAAGTTTGGCTAAAACTTTAAGGTAACATTTCTTCCTTTAGAATTAGATGATAAATTCGACCTTTGAAAGGTGGCAACTATGTAATGACGGTAGCGTGACAGATTTTTGGTGTCTACTTGTTTTGATTATAAAATGACAAATGTATAAGTCCCTTGATTAGGGAAAGTATGATTTGAAAGAGTCAAGATATAGTACTTGTTGAAGTGTGGTTAAATTCTGACAAGACTAAAAAGAAGTTATAAGTTTTCTTAACTTATTATTATTATGATATCCGGGCGGCGTCCAAGAGATCGCTATACCGCACGCGCCAATAGATGGTTTCTTTTTGATACTACGAGCGGTACCTCTGTTTTGATCACTACCTCTCCTATTTTATCTTGTCACTCTCATTGTTAGTAAAGCACATTAAAAAAGGTATTTTATTGTCTTGTATTTTGTACATCCAGGGGTATGGCGGGGCCCGCCCGCCCTACGCTATTTATCTTTAGAGGTCTGTGGCCACCTATATTTTTATAAATACTTTGTTTGTCGTGACATAAGCATATATGTCAATTAAAATCAACAAGTAGGAAAGCCAGTTACCGGGAGGTGTAGGGAATAAGTGAGGATACTTCTTCATCATGTCCTCCTCTGCTTCCCATGTCATTTCCTCTCTGTTCTCAATCCGCCATAAGACCTTGACGGAAGCCACATCCTTTGTCCGCAGTCGCCTAACCTGACGATCGAGTATCTCTATGGGACTCTCCTCATACGATAACTCTTCTGTCACCTGGACGTCACAAATCGGGTGCACTCTAGATGGATCTCTGATACACCTCCGCAACATAGACACATGAAAAACTGGATGTACTGCCTCCAGATCGGACGGCAGATCCAACTCATAGGCAACTTTGCCTACCCTACGGACAATCTGATAAGGCCCAATGTACCTTGGGCTAAGTTTCCCCTTCTTCCCAAACCTCATCACACCCTTCATGGGTGATACCTTCAGGAAGACCCAATCATCCATCTCAAACTCCAAGTGTCGACGCCGATTATCTGCATACGACTTCTGTCGACTCTGAGCTGACAATAACCACTCCTGGATAAGCTTCACCTTATCCACCACCTGCTGAATCAAGTCCGGCCCGACTAACTGAACTTCACCCACATCAAACCAGCCTATCGGTGACCTGCACTTCCTCCCGTATAAGGCCTCATAAGGCGCCATCTGGATACTAGAATGGTAGATGTTGTTATACGCAAAATCCACAAGAGGTAAATGATCCTCCCAGCAACCCCTGAAATCAATAACACAGGTCCGCATCATATCCTCAAGTGTCTGGATAGTACGCTCTGCCTGTCCGTCGGTCTGAGGATGGAACGCAGTACTGAGACTCACCTGTGTCCCTAATCCCTTCTGGAAAGACCTCCAGAAGTTAGCCGTGAACTGGGCTCCTCTGTCTGATATAATCGAGATAGGAACTCCGTGCAGTCTCACAATCTCTCTGATATACAATCTAGCATAATCCTCAGTCGATACGTAGTCCTGACTGGAAGAAAGTGGGCTGATTTAGTCAGCATGTCGACAATAACCCAGATGGAATCATGCTTCCTCTGAGTGCGAGGTAACCCTGTAATAAAGTCCATATTGATCACCTCCCACTTCCATGTCGGAATATCAATAGCCTGCAATAGCCCACCGGGCTTCTGGTGCTCCACCGACTGCGACAATTAGGACATCGGCAACAAAACCGCCACGTCCTCTTGTGCCATCCCACCAATACATACATCTGAGGTCATGGTACATCTTAGTCGACCCCGGATGAATAGAGTAACGAGCACTGTGTGCCTCCCCCAGAATCTGCTGACGAAGTCCTGCTACATCGGGAACACACAACCTGCCCTCAAATCTTAGCACCCCATCAGGTGCTACCTCAAATAGACTCTTCTTCTCTCGAAGAGTCGTATCTCGATACCGTATCATAGTTGGGTCCTCATACTGTCGCCTCTTCACCTCATCAACGATAGAAGACTCGGCAATCTCACGAACCCGTACCCCACTATCATCGGTCTCGATCAAACGAACCCCAAGGCTCGCTAGCTGATGGATCTGACGGACCATGTCCTGTCTCTCTGGCTGTACCTCTGACAGAGTGCCCACCGATCTACGACTCAAAGCATCTGCAACCACGTTGGCCTTTCCCGGATGGTATAGGATGTCAACATCATAATCCTTCAACAACTCTAACCACCGCCTCTGTCGCAAGTTCAGCTCCTTCTGCCTGAAGATGTACTGGAGGCTCTTGTGGTCTGTATAAATATCCACAAGAACCCCATATAAATAATGTCTCCATATCTTCAAGGCATGAATAACTGCGGCCAACGCTAAGTCATGGGTAGGGTAATTCCTCTCATGCTTTCGTAACTGCCGGGAAACATAGGCTATAACCTTGCTGTGCTGCATCAAAACGCACCCTAGCCCGATACCCGAGGCATCACAATAAATCACGTATCCCTCTAACCCCTCAGGAAGAGTAAGAACTGGAGCCGTCGTCAACTTTTCCTTCAGTAACTGGAAACCCCTCTCACAAGCTTCTGTCCACTGGAACTTAGATGCTTTCTGAGTCAGCCTAGTCAATGGTGCTGATATCGAAGCAAACTGCTCCACAAACCTATGATAATAACCTGCCAGCCCTAAGAAACTGCGCACCTCCGTCGGAGTAGTAGGTCTCGGCCAAGACTTGACCGCCTCTATCTTTGTCGTATCAACCTGAACACCATCAGCCCCAATAATGTGCCCCAGGAATGCCACTGAGGCCAACCAAAACTCACACTTGGAGAACTTGGCGAACAACTGCCGGCTCCGGAGGACCCCAAGTACCGTCCTCAAGTGATCAGCATGCTCTTGCTCTATGCGCGAATAAACCAGGATGTCATCAATGAATACTATAACAAACGTATCCAAAAATGGCTTGAACACCCGGTTCATCAAATCCATGAATACTGCTGGAGCGTTGGTCAAACCGAAAGACATCACCCTGAACTCATAGTGCCCATACCGGGTCCTGAATGCTGTCTTTGGGATATCTGTCTCTTTAACTCGCACCTGATGATAACCAGACCACTTGTCTATCTTGGAGAAACACCTCGCACCCTGCAACTGATCAAACAAATCATCAATCCTGGGGAGGGGGTATATGTTCTTGATTGTTACCTTATTCAGCTTCCTGTAATCAACACACATACGCAGCGTCCCATCCTTCTTCTTTACAAATAAGACCGGCGCTCCCCAGGGGGAAACACTAGGCCTGATAAAGCCCTTTTCCAGCAAATCTTTCAGTTGGTCCTTCAACTCACTCAACTCAGCAGGTGCCATCCTGTATAGCGAAATAGATATAGGCCGAGTGTCTGGCGACATATCAATACAAAACTCAATCTCCCTCTCAGGAGGGATACCCGGGAGATCGTCTGGGAATACGTCTGGAAACTCTCTAACCACCGGAACTGACTGAATAGATAGCACTTCAGCCTCTGTATCGAATACCCGAACCATATGATAGATGTACCATTTCTGCACCATCTTCCTAGCCTTGAGGTAAGAAATAAACCTACCCCTCGCCGACACAGTATATCCCTCTCACTCGATAACCGGCTCCCCAGGAAACTGGAACCGTACCAATCTCTCTCTACAGTCCACACTGGCGTAGCAAGACGCTAACCAATCCATATCCATAATCACATCAAAGTCTGTCATATCCAACTCTATCAAGTCGGCTAGGGTCTGTGATGCGCGAAAAGATGCACACACTTTAACGCAAGTGCACGTTATCGTGACAAGTAATATAGTCTTGGTAAGACCGAATATCGTCCACACGGATTAGGGTTCAAGTACCAATTTTCTATCTTTTGGTATCTATTTGGTAACCAATATTTGATTTTTGTTGTTTATAACTAACAATTATAAATACTAATTTACTAATGTGTTTACTTCAGTAGTGATGGAAATAGGGCTTCCACGTCTCCTCAACTATCCGCTTATGTTACTTATTAATGCAATGAATTATGGTTCTTCTTCTTTTGGAGCTAGCAGGTTTACTAAATCGTTTTATACTCCCGTTAGGGTTATATAAACACTCAACCCAGATGTGCTCCTTTCTACCTTTCGGTGATAAGGATGACTCTATAGGAGGATTAAGACCAAAAACCTAGTTAACCGTCACGCGCCATGCGTAAAATTAGGTGTTTTAAGCCTCTCATTAACGCTACATAAGTAATTGCGGTATTTTCATCCCCAATCCAAAATATGTCTACCCAACTTACAACATATTCACAACCTCCTCCTTTCGAAGTTTGATTAGAAATCATATAAATAATGATAATTAGTGATCAATTAATTACCAAGCATTCAAAGCAATTATTTGATAAATCTCACAAGAAGAAGAATAACTATAACCATGCATCAATTCATAACATAAGTTTCTAGTGATTTGACATGGCAAACCCTATAAAAGAATTAGTTCCTAGTCATTGACATGACAAGAACTAATTCAAGGTTCATCAAAAAAACTGAAATAAAGACAAGAAAAGAAAAGAAAGTTACTAAATTTAAGGTCTCCAATCTCCAATCCAAGAATCCTTGTGTTGTGCAAGAAAGGGAACCCTTTAGAACTGCCTAGGGTTCTCCTTTTATAGGCTCAAAACCGCCTCTAACTTTTCCCTTCATGCCTGGCCCAGAAAATCGTCATTAAACCTGATTTTCCCGCGTCGGCGCCTGCGGCCCTGTTATCGGCGCCGCGCAGCCGCGATGCGATACGGATGATTTGGCGCCGCGGCCCTGCTCTCGTTGTGCGTAGCCGCGCGCCGCAACTTTGCGACTCTCTGGATATTGGCGCCGCGCCGCTGTTGGCATGGCGCCGTGCGGCCGCCTGTTTCTACCTCGTTCGCCACTTTCTCGTCTTTTAAGCTCTGGAACCTCCACTTTTGCCCTCTTTTAGCTCCTTTTCCGCCATTGGGCCATTTTAACCACTTTGACTCAAAAGAAAGAAAATCTATCCTAATACGACACTTATTTGTACAAAAAGGGACAAAAGATTAGCTAAAAACGACTCGAAAAGTGTATATAACATACACCGATCAAATACCCCCAAACTTAACCTTTGCTCGCCCTCGAGCAAAGATAAAAAGAAAGAAATAAGGACTCAAGAAAAAGAGAAATAAACAGACTCAATGACATTGATCACTTTGTTGCATTGATGTTATCTAGAAAAACATGAAGGTTAGCAAAATAATATGCAGGAACATATAGCCTGAAATTTCAGCATGCTAAACACATTAAGCTAGATATTTCGCAAACTCATTTTTATCATGCTTAAAGGAAGTCAAAATACTGAATCATGTTTGTAAAATTCAAAAATCCTATGACATTTTTACTTGCTATTCTCCACTAATCCTGGATATGCATAAAAGAGATCTTCAGGACTTTTAAGGGTTGTAATGTAGGCTTAGGTATAGGTAGGTAAAAATAGGCATTTAGGCTCATTTTTGTGTACCATAAACTCTTTAGCTTTTCAGTGTTTCCCTTTTCTTTTGATTCTATTCTTCACTTCAAATCTATCTTTCCCCTCTTTTGTTTTGGGAGAGTGAAGTGTATTGTAATAACAAGCACCCCCAAACTTAGGCTTTTGCCTATTTCTCATTACTTTTGTATTGGGGTGCATCACTTTTGTTCACTCTTTTTGTCTCTTTTTTTAACACACTTTATTCCAACTATTTCACATGTTTACTTATGGCACACGTATGAGAATATAGGGTGACAAAGAAAAAATTCAATTTTTAGGCTCAATGGGGCTGACTAGGGATATTTTTAATGTCAGGGATAGAAAAGAGTGGTAAGAATTGACTATCAAAGAAACGCCTGAGTCATCTCCCTAACATGTATATCCTAACTATTTCGCCTCAAATAGCAAGCAATCATAACACATCGGTTTTCATCATTTAGCATGCACAATTCAAGCAAGAAACTCCAAATAGACAGATTTTGTGAGTTTTTGGCATATCTGACCTAGGTGTTTAGATGGTTGCTTCAATTCCGTTATATTATTCCACCTTATTTCACTAGGTGTTTCTAGTAACTACAGCATACATGATCTTTGACGGACCAATTATGACTCAAAAGAGAAAAAAAAAACAAAAAAAATTGTGACTCAAAATATACACAAAATAACAAAAAGACTTAAACATAACAATAGGACACAAATAAAACACCCCCCAAACTTAAATCACACATTGTCCCCAATGTGTGTAGACTCAAACACAATAAAAGAAAAAGACACTTACAAACTTGGTTAAAATGGTGGCGGTGGTGGTGGCATTGGATAGTGCATCGACCATTGGTTGAACAAGGAGCTCATTTCGTCAATTTGCAGCCTTATTTCCTGTTGTCCTTGTATCACTGTGTCCAAATTCTGCATCATCTTCATCTGATTCTGGAGTAGCTGCTCCATCATGGGCACTGAAGGTTCTGATTCTGTGGGTGGCTGGTGGCTGCTTCCTGCCGCATATTGAGCCTCTATTTCAGGCTCATCTTCGTCCATGGTGGCCTCTGCTGGTGCTGGTGGTGGTGGTGCTGGTGCTCTTCTTCTTGCTGCTGCTGGAGGGATTGGGTCTGGAAAGGCGTGCACTATCCCATATGACACATGCAGTTGGTTTCTCTCATAAGTATCAGTGGGTAGGGTTGGGACCCCATTTATGGCGCATAAACTTGTAATGAGTGAGCCATGTCCCAACCCGCCTGTTGTTACCAACCTGCTGGTCTCTTCAATACTCTGCACTATCTCCTTTCCGACATCAATCGTCTTCCCCTTCATAATTCCATATATCAGTTTGATCCTATCTTCTGGCACTCTGGTGAAGTGCGTGGATGGAATCATGCGGGCGCTGATGAAATACAACCAACCCTTGGTTGTCTTGTTGAACTGACACCTGCTCAGTCCTCTTGACCCATTTCTAGCAATATCAAATGCAGCCCCAGGGTAGCTCACTCTGTCTGCGACGGCATTCCAGTCGATGCGGTTGGTGCTTCTAGACCATGTTCTAAAGTAGCTCCAATCACCATCTCCTCCTTCAACATCAACTGTTTCCAGTAACACATTTACTGCTTCTGCCGTCACAGGCACATATCTTCCCCTCACAAAGCATCCATTGTCCCCCTTCTCCGGAAAATTAGCATAGAATTCTCGTACCATCATTGTATTCATTTTTTC
Organism: Przewalskia tangutica; assembly: GCA_029844215.1. Lineage (NCBI taxonomy): Eukaryota > Viridiplantae > Streptophyta > Magnoliopsida > Solanales > Solanaceae > Przewalskia > Przewalskia tangutica. The sequence continues at coordinate 20,840,255 of CM056719.1, forward strand.
TATCTTTTCCGGGTTAACGAATCTTCTCCACCCCATCATCTCAATCATCTCCCGAATGGGCTCATAGATGTCCTCCTCCCCAAGCGAATCCCTTTGATAATCCATTCCCCTTTCAGGGATTAAGGGCCTCGTACTAAGCTTTTTGTATCTTTCAAAAGCTCTATAGCTGACAAACATAGTATTATCATACTGAGGGGCTAAGGTGGATGTGGAGGCTCTTTTCCTTCTGGCAGACATGTTCAGATTACTTTCTGCAACGTTTCTTTGTATCAGTGACACTATCACCCAACAATCAACAACTACAACCCTATTACCCCCAAACTTCACTTAAGAATCTTCTACACAACACCCACACCCTCCTTGTATACTCCTTTTCTAAATTTCACAACCAATTTTTCAACACCCCAATGACTTCAACAATACAACACTCCTCCAAACTACTACCTCCTTTGACTACTGTAAAGCTTTCAATAAAAGAAAAAGATTACCTTTTTATGGTGTCCTTCAAGGTTTTCTTGCTTCTAATGGTGATTTGAGTCAATGGGATGAAGTTTAGTTGGTTTGAGAAGGTTAGGGTTTAAGGAATTTAAGAGTTTTGGTTGTGTTTGGGTTTGATTTAGGGAAGATTTGTAGGTGAAGTGTGGATTTTTGTGGGTTTTGTGAAGGAGAGGGTTTAGGTTTTTGTTCGAAATTGGGGAAGATCGGATTTCTGGGCGTCTTTTAATTTCTGGATATCCGCTACGCGCTGCTCGCATTTAGCCGCGCGCCAACTTATCGCCGGGAATTTCTGCGACGCGTCGCTTAAACTTCAGCGCCTTTTCAGCTCTTTTGTCGCCCCGGCCCTGCTCCTGGGCGCCGCGGCGCTCACCCATTTTTCTGGAAATCCTGGCTGTTCTTCAGTTTTTCTCCCTTCAATTTATTGGCCTACACCTGTCAATCACAACACAAACACTACCTCCGTGAGACCGTTCTTAATAAAGTAAGCTACTATATTAAAGTAAACTAAATCAAAATACCTTGGGTTGCCTCCCAAGTAGCGCTGTCTTTAACGTCTTTTAGCCGGACGGAAGTTCCTTAACTCACTAAATATGGGGTGGATTAACCCCACAACCAATCCATTTTCTCCACATTTTTCGTTTTCTTCTTCTTCTTCTCCTCTTAGCATTATCGTCAAGGGAAAGTTCAGGAACACATACCTGCTTTTGTGGAGGTTCGGCCATCCATACCTGCTTTTGTGGGCTCATCTCCCTTGGTTTGACTTGTACTGGCTCACAGGGGGGTTTGATGGTGCTGATTTCAAAACACCTGCTCATGGTTGGTGGCTCGATGATGTGTTTAAATACTTTAAACACCATTTCTTCCTTCTCCACCCTCAATGTTAGCACTCCTCTTTCAACATCGATCAAGGCTCTCCCTGTCGCTAGGAATGGTCTCCCCAATATGATAGGGATTTCTGCATCCTCTTCCATGTCAAGAATGAGGAAGTCCGCAGGAAAAAAGAATTTTCCTACTTTAACAATCACGTCCTCAATCTTCCCTCTTGGATGAACCACTGTCCTATCGGCTAGTTGCAGGCTCACAGTGATTGGTCTTGCCTCACCCAACTCCAACCGTTTAAACACCGATAAAGACATCAAATTTATGCTTGCCCCTAAATCGCAAAGAGCCCTATTGCATTTCACCCTGCCAACTGTGCAAGGTAGTGTAAAGCTCCCTGGGTCTTTTAGTTTAGGAGGCAACTTCTTCTGCAGGATAGCACTGCACTCCTCCGTTAGTGCTACCAACTCATACTCTGCCAATTTCTTCTTCTTCCCCAAGATCTCCTTCATGAATTTGAAATAGGAGGGCATCTGCTCCAACGCTTCTATAAAGGGTATGTTGATATGCAGCTTCCTGAATGTCTCCAAAAATTTGGAGAATTGTTTATCAACTGCCTTCCGCTGTAATCTCTGGGGGAATAGGATCTTCTCTGTATACTCCTTCTCTGGAGTTTTCTCTACTACTGAGTGAGATTCAACCACCTTCTCTTGTTCTATACCTGCCCGTTGTTCAACTACTGGCTGAGGTGACTGCTGCTCCAACTGTTTACCACTTATCAACTGTACTGCCTGGCATTGTTCTTTCGGATTCATCTCTGTATTGCTTGGCAGTGTACCCTGTTGCCTGCTGTTCAATTGATTTGCTAGATGACCTACTTGTGTTTCTAAGTTCCTGAACGTGGATCTAGCTTCTGTCACGTACTGGGTCTGGGCGTTGGTGAGTGCCAACAAAGCTGCTCTCAGCTCGTCTGGCTTTTCGCCGAGCAGTGCATTGAACGCTGAGCATGTGGCCCGAGTATAGGTCACGATTCGATCTCGGGTTTGGCATCGCCCCTAGCTTCTTTCTGCCTGGACTTGAACTCTTTCCTCGACATCCATAGGTACTCGCCGAGGCATTCCTTGGTTAGGTTGATTTTCACCTAACCCTTCTCTCATCATATTGTTGTTTTGGACGCCGTCCATCTCAACTAAGGCTGCAATCCGGTTCTTTCGCTCGCATGTGTTTTCTCAATCTCTGAATTGAAGGGAACAAGAGTGTCTGCCCCTCTTCTCCTTCGCATAAACTGATTTCCTAAAATAGATCAAAAACAGACAAACAGATCACGGCAACTGATTTTTACCGATTTTTTTTTAAAAAAAACGTAAGAATAAAATAAAAATAAAAAACCAAATTAGAAATTAAAAATAGACAAAATTGATATTGAACTATGCCTAATCCCCGGCAACGGCGCCAAAAACTTGATGCGCGAAAAGATGCACACACTTTAACGCAAGTGCACGTTATCGTGACAAGTAATATAGTCTTGGTAAGACCGAATATCGTCCACAAGGATTAGGGTTCAAGTACCAATTTTCTATCTTTTGGTATCTATTTGGTAACCAATATTTGATTTTTGTTGTTTATAACTAACAATTATAAATACTAATTTACTAATGTGTTTACTTCAGTAGTGATGGAAATAGGGCTTCCACGTCTCCTCAACTATCCACTTATGTTACTTATTAATGCAATGAATTATGGTTCTTCTTCTTTTGGAGCTAGCAGGTTTACTAAATCGTTTTATACTCCCGTTAGGGTTATATAAACACTCAACCCCAGTATTGCTCCTTTCTACCTTTCGGTGATAAGGATGACTTTATAGGAGGATTAAGACCAAAAACCTAGTTAACCGTCACGCGCCATGCGTAAAATTAGGTGTTTTAAGCCTCTCATTAACGCTACATAAGTAATTGCGGTATTTTCATCCCCAATCCAAAATATGTCTACCCAACTTACAGCATATTCACAACCTCCTCCTTTCGAAGTTTGATTAGAAATCATATAAATAATGATAATTAGTGATCAATTAATTACCAAGCATTCAAAGCAATTATTGGATAAATCTCACAAGAAGAAGAATAACCATAACCATGCATCAATTCATAACATAAGTTTCTAGTGATTTGACATGGAAAACCCTATAAAATAATTAGTTCCTAGTCATTGACATGACAAGAACTAATTCAAGGTTCATCATAAAAACTGAAATAAAGACAAGAAAAGAAAAGAAAGCTACTAAATTTAAGGTCTCCAGTCTCCAATCCAAGAATCCTTGTGTTGTGCAAGAAAGGGAACCCTTTAGAACTGCCTAGGGTTCTCCTTTTATAGGCTCAAAACCGCCTCTAACTTTTCCCTTCAGGCCTGGCCCAGAAAATCGTCATTAAACCTGATTTTCCCGCGTCGGCGCCGCGGCGCCGGAAGTTCTGCGATACTTCGGATGATTTGGCGCCGCGGCCCTGCTCTCTGCTGTCTGGGGGCGCCGCGGCGCTGCAACTTCTGCGGCCTCTCTGGATATTGGGCGCCGCGCCCTCGCTTCGCTGGCATGGTAGCGCGCGCGCCCGCTTCGCTCGTTCGCCACTTTCTCGTCTTTTAAGCTCTGGAACCTCCACTTTTGCCCTCTTTTAGCTCCTTTTCCGCCATTGGGCCATTTTAACCACTTTGACTCAAAAGAAAGAAAATCTATCATAATACGACACTTATTTGTACAAAAAGGGACAAAAGATTAGCTAAAAACGACTCGAAAAGTGTATATATCATACACCGATCAGTCTGACGACTGTATATAGTCACTGGGCAAGCCTTATATACCCGCTCAGCTACCACTGAATCACCTACTGGCGTAGCTACCTCAAAAGGTTTTATGGACTCAGGCTTTATCCCTTTTCTACCAGCAATATGAGGAGATATATAGGACAAGGTAGAACCCTGATCTATCAAAGCATATACGTCACAACATGAAACCAATAATGTACCTGTGACGACATCCGGTGACGCCCCGTCCCGGGCGGCCGGACATGGCATAAATGCGTTTTGAGGACCGCTGGAACTAGACCCTTGCACGACTCGCCGCGACTTGGCCCATGAGCACCTCGCCCGGGGCGAGTAACCGTAGGAGATGAGACCGACGAATGACCAGAAGTGAACCCTACCATCTCGCAGATCCGCCTGACAGTCCTCGAATATGACCGCTGGCCGCAAGTGTAACAAGCTCCCAAAGTATTACCACAACTCCGTAATGGGATCTACCACATCGCCACACCGGCAGGGGTGGTCTCGACGGGTAGCATCCTCGCTTCTTGAAGCTCGGCCTGAGCCTCGACCGCCCCGAATACCTGGACGCCCCGGCGCGGCGGCGAGCGCTCAATCGCCGAGTTGCAAATCCATCACTGCTGAGGCCATCCGCCGAAGCTACCAAAGGACCTCGCTATCCTCGCCTCTTCGCTAATATCACGCCAATCCGCCGCCTTCTACGCTCTCACACCTGCGCATAAGCTCGCATGCGGCAATGTCCATGCCCTGAAGAGCTACACCCGAGCAACCTCTCGCTAAGTAATCATCGAGCCTCGTGACATAGTGGTGCACTCGCCCTCCATGTTCGCCACTAAAGCGGACGCGTCGCCAACGAGTCAAACTTACATTGTACTCGACCGCCCGCCCGCTCGCCTCAACATCGTAAATCTATCGCCCGAGCTCTCCTCATCCGCGAGGCAAGAAATGGCTAAGAAATGCCTCGAGAACTCGTCCCAAACACCGGAAGCGCATGCTCCCCGACGCTTCCACGAATCAAGCCGATCATGCAGATCACGCGGCCGATGTGAACCCAATACTACCGACTGCCTCCGAGGCCTTGATCACTCTCATGATCCGCAGAATCGTCGGATAAACTCCCGAGGATCACCTCTCGCCTCGACCCATATAACTCGTGGGATGCAACTCAAAAGTCCCGAAGTCTCGTTATCGATTCAGGGTGAACTACGGTACAACCGGAACCATTGTCTCCTGCTCCTCTCCCGCCGCCACGATCTCGCTAATAATCGGGTCATCTCTCAGTAACTCATATCCTCTGCTCCGGTGTGGGCCGAGGCTCAGTACCGTGGTCTCGTGAGCCACCGCCGCTCAACTCTGTTGGCCGGCGACGTCGTGGAACTCGCCGTCCGAAGCATCACTCGTAAAGATCGGGCTCTGTGCCCTCGTAACCCTCTGCGTCCTACTAGCAGCTCCCTCAGTTGCCTTGCCCTTCTGGGCAGCGGTTGCCTTGCGTGGAGGCATAACTGATACATAAGAATATGTCAGAGGGAGTTCAACCTATAACACAACTCTATTGCACGATCTTAGAGTTAAAAGAATGGAAACCAATCCTAAATATCATGTAGCCTCCTGATTATAGGTGTGGTGCACAACACGCCGATAATCAAGACTCTACTAGATACGGTCTGTAGACACTTTCCGAGGATTAACTGCTCTGATACCACTTTTGTCACGACCCGATCCCGGGCCCGTGACTGGTGTCTTACTTGAGCACCCTAGTAGATATACATCAGAGTAACCAGCGGAAATAAACTTACAAACATAGAACAATACAAAATAAGAAACAGGCTAACCAAAATGATTACCTTTCTGTATATACATATAACAAAACCTGAACAGTTACGTCCTTTACAACCCCACTTTACAACGGGACTACAGACCTCTAAGAGTTTATATCAACTATGACGGGACAGGGCCCCGCCATACCCCTGAATGTACATAAACCTACAATGACAGGGAATCATACTAAAAGATAATCCTCCGGAGAAACGGAGCTTCCCAAAAGCAGAACGGTGATCCTATTAGCGAGGATCAACAACCGATGTACCTCTACCTACGGCATGAACGCATCCCCCCAAAGGAGGTCAGTACAACAGGTACCAAGTATGTGAAACTGAAAGTACTGAAATAAAATCATAACATTTTTAAAAACCAATCCACAGACATGTATGAAACAAACCAATTAACAGTACATAGTGCCACAGTATAAACAAGAGCAAATAGGTGTAACCCAACCGGTCTTTTCTAGACCGCCAATGATCGGAGTAGGGCCATTCGCCCCTAGTATCATTGTGCGAGTCCTAATCCTGGACTACCGTAGTTCGCATAGGTCACGTAGACCCGCATGAGGTACTCCTCGCATCGGGGGTAGCTAACCCGCGGCATTTCCTGGACTCCCGCAATCCGCATAGGCCACATAGACCCGTATGAGGTATTCCTCGCATCGGCGTAACACACCCAGAGTGATTTCTGGACTACCGTAGCCCGCATAGGTCACATGGACCCGCATGAGGTATTCCTCGCATCGGGGGTAGCTAACCCGCGACACGTAACAAGTCAGGGGGGTAAGTGATATAATGTAAGCACAACCGGCTTACCGTAAGCAACATAAGCCCAACAAGAAAACCCCTTTAACACGAAATTCTCAAGGCACTAACGCCCGAAATATCATAGAATGTTTACTTATCAAACCAACTTACCACACCTTCAGAAATCACAATAAGGCTTTTATAAACAAGTAAGTAAACTGTCACGACCCGACCCCGGATCCGTGACCGGTGCCTTAACCCGGGCACCCTTGTGACACAACATCAGAGAAAACCAGCGGAATATAAACTCACAATAAACAACCATAATGATATAAATAGTCTAGCCCAAAATGGCTACCCCAAAAGTACATAAAACCGAACAGCTACATCCTTAAACAAACCAAGTTATGACAAGACTACAGGCCTCTAAGAAGGAGTAACACTATGACGGGACAGGGCCCCGTCATGCCCCTGAATGTACAAAACATCAACAACACCAGGGAGAACCATACCAAAAGTCGAGCCTCCGAAGAAATGGAGCTCCGGACACCTGAGTAAAAGATCCTAGGAATGAGGATCTATCACCTGCTTTCCCTTACCTGCGACATGAACGCAGCCCCCGAGGAAGGGGGTCAGTACACAACGTACCAAGTATGTAAAACTGGAAAAATACTGTAGTAATATCATAAGTCAAAAATAAGCTGGAGTCATAGATAAAAATCAATTTCCTTGCACTGTGCCTTACTAACAATGAGAGTTACAAGTATAAAACTTATAGCATAAAAATAGGAGGCTCACGATCAAAACAGGGTACCTCGCCCGTAGTATCATTAAGCAATCCTACTCCTGGGACTATTTCACCCGCATGGGTCCTATGGACCCGCATGAGGTCATCCGCCTCGTCATGGGACTATTTCACCCGCATGGGACTATTTCACCCGCATGGATCCTGTGGACCCGCATGAGTACCATCGCCGTACTCGCATGGGACTATTTCACCCGCGTGGATCACGTGGTCCGATCGCATGAGTGCAAGCGCCGCACTCGCATCATGGGTATCAAATCCATGGCATAAATAATAACTCGGGGTTTACCCCGTAATAATATAAATATATAACATAGCTCATCCGGCTATCATACATAACATAAGCACTACCGGCCTATCATATCATACATAAGCACTACCGGCCTATCATATCACAACATAAGCACTACCGGCCTATCATAACATAAGCACTACCGGCTTATCATAACATAAGCAAGTTAAGAAATCCCATAACTTCTTATTAACATTATTAATATATCCTCTCATTTTAGTATCCTAAGGCACTAACATGTCTTTTAATAGAAAATCCGGGAATTCAACCCAAGTACCGTATCTTAACTTTTTAAGAAATAACTCTTTTTATACAAAAATTCCAAGATACTAATCACCATAGTATCAAGTTACGATTTCTTTCAAGACAAGTCACATTTCCTTTTAGAATTATAATAGGCTTCTAAATCAAGTGATTTCATTTCCTTTAAAACCTTAGGCAACCAATGCCTAAAAATCAATTCACCTTTCTTAGTTTCAAATCCTTTACCCGTACTTGTTTTAATTAGAGTAAACCTTTCTTTGTGAACCTTTCAAGAAAACTAATATAACCAACTTCCCATAAAGTCATCATATTAGTGTTATCCCTTTGTCAAATACATTTTCCCTAAATCCAAGGGACTTATACTTTTGAAATGAAACAAGTAGCATATACTTTTAAAACAAGTGAAAGATATCAAATCTTGTACGTCTACCGTACTACATAGGTACAACTACTCATGCTCAAGAGATAGGAAAGTTCCACATACCTCTTTGGTCAATCCACTTGCTAAGCTCAACTACCGCAAGTAATATTTCAACCTATAATAATCATGATACGTTTATTAACCTCTAACTTCAATGTAGAATAATCCAAGTTCAAAGTCACTAAATTCTATGGAAAATTGAGTGGCATTTCCTTTGTTTCTACATATTTGCCACCTTTCTCAAGGCCGAATTTATCATCCAAACGCCACATTTAAGGCTCAACAATCCAACACTTCAAAGGGGATTACACACCTAAACTTGGGTGTGTAAAATTCTGCCCCATAAGGTACAACAATTCACTTAACAATTCTAAGGTAGTTTTTAGGCTACAACATGCTCATAATATCTTCTTAACCAATTCTTTCATATCCAAACCACATTTCTTGCATGCAATGACTCTAAGAGCATTATTTACTACCACAAGTTCTTTCTTCTTAATATGCAACACTAAAAATTAATTTTAAAGGAAGAATCATTACCTTAGAGCTTTAGCCAAATTTTTCCAACAACTTGCTAGCTTCCTTTTCAAGAACACCACCACAACAACCTTCACAAGCTAGCCACAAGCTTCTTTCTTGCCTTTATTTTTCTCAGATTTTTCCTAAGGCTAGAATATCTCTTGAGATTTTAGAGAGAAGGAGGAGCTTGAACTTTTAAGAGAGAAGGAGGAGCTTTTGTCTAAGAGAGATGAAATATGACCAAGTCTTCAAGACTTGGTCAATATAATGCATGCAAAATCAGATGGGGGGGACACTTGTCACCCTCCCAAGGTCTTTTAAAAGAAAAATCTGATTTTTCCTAAGTTTTTCCGCCAGGAATCCCGCCTTGGCGCTGCCAGCGCGCGCGCTGACAATGAAACCTCTGCGGACTCGGAACTTCCGTAGCGCGGCCAACATCTGGCGCGCGGCTGCAACTTTAGAGACCCTCGGTATTTCCGCCGCGCGTGCATCCGGCGCCGCGGCCCTGTTGCCTTTGCTCAAACGCATTTACGTCGTCTGCGCACTGAACTTGTAACTCCCATAACCTTCTACTCCGACGTCCTATCGACGAACGGTTGGTTGCGTTGGAATCTAGACTCAACGAACTACGCCCTGGGCCTTTGAAACACTTAGGAACTCTCAATGTACCGGGTCATAACCCGCCTCAAAGTTGACTAAAAACCCGTCCGGAACCATCCGTCAACCTATCCTTTAGAAAAATTTAAGTCTTACATGCTTTCGTACGCTCTCATACGTAGGGTCAGAACTACGGGGTATAACATAAACCATTCTTTTTATCTTCCTTAAGTCGTTATAACTAACTTCCATAAAGTTATCATAACACTTATACTTTTTAATAATTCAAAACAACCATATTCGTTTGGAAAACCAAGAGAACCTATTCTTTTTAAAACCAAGGACCAATTTCCTTCCGAATAGTGCTTCATGACTCTTTTTGAAATATTTCAAGGTTTTTATCATTTAGAACTCAAGTCAAGGATATCAAAGTGAAACCAAATTCATTTAACACGTACGTCTACCGTACTACATATTTCACAAAAATCATGCTCAAGAGGATAGGAAGAATCTCATACCTCCTCGGCTAAATCCAATTGCCAAGTCGGATATGCCGCGCGTAGAGTATCAACCTATAATAATCAAATACGTCTATCAGCGTCTAGGCTTCTTCGTAGCATATACTAAGTATAAAGTTCCTTATTCTACGGAAAATTGGGCAGCACTTCCTTCGATTCTACATACTTGTCCACCTTTTTCAAGGCTCGAATTCAATAACTAAACACCACATTTAAGGCCCAACAATTCAGCAGTACAAAGGGGATTACACGCCTAACTTGGATGTGTAAAATTCTGCCCCACAATTCATATTAAACAATCCAATTAGTTAAGGCAATTTCTCGGCTATAACATGCTCACATATCATCCTTATCTAATCCTTTCAATTTCAAATCGTTATTCCTACATGTAATATACCAAATAATAATATCGACAACTACAAGTCCTTTCGTCCTTAACATACGACATAACTTACTTAAAAAGGAGAATGGATTGTTACCTTGGAATTTGCCCAAAACAGTCCAACAAATCGCCCACTTGCCCTCTTTCCACAATTCCTCTTCGTTAAAATCACCTCTACTAACTTCCTACAAGCTTGCCAATCTATTTCCTTCTTGCCGCCTTTCCGATAATTTCATCTTTGGCTTAGGGTTATCACTTTAGAGAGAAGAGAAGAAGATTTTTTTTTTTTGGAAGAACCTTTGAAAATAACCAAGTCTTCAAGACTTGGTCCTAAATATAAGACCCTCTCTTGGTCAAAAAGATGGGAGGGACACTTGTCACCCTCCCATAGGCCTTTCACAAAATATCTTCTGATTTTTCCCAAAATTTCGCGAAAAATCCCGCCTCGGCGTCGCGGCGCTGAAACTTCCGAACATTTCAGTACATACTACGCCGCGGCCCTGCATCCGGCGCCATGGCACTGCAACTTCAGCATACCTCAGTACAACCGGCGCCGCGGCCCTGCATCCTGCGCCGCGGCGCTGTGTCACCTGACTGAAAACACTTTCCTGCTCGTCTGCGCACTGAACTTGTAACTTCCATAACTCTCTACTCCGATGTCCTATCGACGAGCGGTTTGTTGCGTTGGGAACTAGACTCAACGAACTTCATACTAGGCTTTTGAAACACCTAAGAACTCCTAATATAACTGGACATAAACCGCCCCAAAGTTGACTAAAATCTGTCCAAAACATTCTGTCAACCTATCTTTCCAAAAATTTAAATCTTAATTCCTTTCGTACGTTCTCATAAGTATGACATGAATTACGGGGTGTAACAATAGAGAGCCTTGAAGACAAGTCTGTCTTGTGTGAATGAGGGATAATCTTACATCTGAAGCCCTTGTTTGGAAAGATGGTTGTAGTTGAAGTGACACCTACAACAATGACTGTACGAATTGCAAGCAGTTCGCAGAAGGATCCACCGGGCACTAGTAAATGTTAACTGCGTCCGGCTACAAGACATTAAAGACAACGCTACTTGGGAGGCAACCCAAGGTTTTTAATTATGTTAGTTTGATTTTATGTTTTTAGTTTATTTTATTTTGTCTTGAACAGTCTCACGGTCTTGGGTTCGTGTCTTGTGTTTTTGGATGACAGGTGGAATGGAAGCTAACTCTGAGGAAAAAGGGACAAAAATGCTGAAGATGGAAAAATTGGCAATTTCCAGAAATTCCTCCCATACCTCCGTTATGACCGTTGTGCTGCGTCAGTAAGTTGTCTCTTTATTTTTTTTTTAGTCTTCACACATTGGGGACAATGTGTCGATTAAGTTTGGGGGGTGTATTATTTTGTTTTATTATTTTGAGTCTTTTTTATTTGTCTTTGTGTTATTTTGTGTGTTTTTGAGTCATATTTTTTATTTTTATGGATCAAGCATGTTGTACTTACTAAAGATATTGAGTGGATAAAGTGGGATACTGTAATGGAATTGAAAGCTAAAATTTGTGTGTTTAAGTTAGATATGTCAAAAATTCATGACATCTAATTCTTTGGGATATTGGTGTTTAGCCTATGTGTGTCAGTTATGGAAAGAATAGTTGAAAATGTCTAGAAAATATGTTTGCTTGTTATTTGAGGCGAAATAGTTAAGATGTACATGTTTAGGGAGATGATTCAGACATTTCTTTGATAGCCCTTCTGACCATTCATTACATACCCTGACATAAATTGTATCACTAGTCAGCCCCTTTGAGCCTAAAATAAGATCTTTGTTTGACACCCTATGATTCTCTGTTTGTGCCATAAGTGATAATTGAAAGTTAGTGGGATGAAAAGTGTTGAAAAAGAAACAAAAAGAGAATGAAAATTTAATGTACCCCAATGAAAAATATGCAAAAGCCTAAGTTTGGGGGTGCCTGTTAGTTATAATACATATCATTCTCTCAAAACAAAAGAGAGGGAAAAAATAGGTATGAAATTAAAAAGAAAGTCAAAAAGAAGGAAAAAGAGTTGAATGAAAAATGTTTATGGTACGTAATTGAGCCTAAATGCCTATTTTTATCTACCCCTGCCTAGTCCTACATTACAACCCCTGAAAGTCCTGATGATATTTATTGTGTATGTCTATGATTAGTAGAGAATAACAAGTAAACATGTCTATAGTATTTGGAAAAGATGGAATGAAATTGACATGCATAGGTTAGGTTAGAGATGGAAATGGATCCTGGATCCGATCCGGATCCGGTGGATCCAGATCCGTTTTATAGGATATGGATATTCAAAGTTTGGACCCGACGGATCCGGATCCGTTTATGATAGATCGGATTTGGATCTGGATCTTGTCTTTGAGATTCGTATCCGGTCCAGATCCGACCCGTGAATCCGTTTTTTATTAAATTAATTATACATTTATTATTTATACATCATGACACCGAATCCTTTGTAATCTTAATTTTATTTTATATTCAAAGGGCCGAAGGCCATTATTTTTTTAATTGAGACACGTTTTGCGTGTTATTCTTTAATCATTATGTTAATCATTTATGTGGTACTTATGTAGTAGCTTAGGTATTGAGAGGATTGTTTCTCACTACAGCAATATCCAATAGGCATAACAATTGTCAACAATGTCATTTAGTCCTAATTTACGGATGCATTACCCATGATTCCGTTAAATTAAATTGACTCTTTTTCTAGAAAATTTGGACTTATTAGAAGGTATAACTTAATAATTAGTCACTTTGATCTGGATCCAGATCCGATCCGTGGATCTGGATATGATTTTATGGACCCTATGGATCTGGATCTGGATATGGATACATGTATGTAAAACGGATCTGGATCTGGATCTAGTAGGATCCGGTCCAGATCCTACCCGTTGTCATCCCTAGGTTAGGTGTTTGTATTTCCATTGATTATGATTTAAGTGAATTTGCGAAATATCTAACTTGAAATTCTAGATTACTGATTATTCATGCTATGCATGTTCCAACATATTATCCCATCTTTCATCCATGATTTTGAAGAAGCATTGCTATAACTACTTGATCCATTTCATAGAGTATTTTCTTTGATTTTTTGCTTTACTCGAGGGCGAGTAAAGGGTAAGTTTGGGGGTATTTGTTAGACATATTTTATATACACTTTTTGAGTTATTTTTAGTTAGTATTTTAATCATTTTTGGTGTGTTTAGTATAGTATTTGGATCGTTTTTCTTTCTTTTGAGTCACAACGGTAAAAAATGGAGAAATGACAAAAATAAGAGAAAATAAGCATATTTGAGATGGAATTGCACACTTAAAAGGGTCAATAAATGAAGCCTAAGAAGTCCCGGAAAGTATAGATGAAATCAGACGAAGCCCGGACGAAGAAAAGACGAAGAAACGAAAAAACGGCCGAAACATACTACAGTGCGCGGCGCTGACCCAGTGTCGCGGCGACCACTGAAATGTTGAAGCAGCTGGATAATTTTAGCGCGCGCCCGCTGGTTTTGAGTTTCTGGACCGAATTTGACATGTTTTCAGGGTCCGAAAGGGACAACTTTTCCTAGCTATATAATCCCTAAATCCTGCTGATTCCATGAAATTCATTCCATCATTGTACATACAACACAACTCTTGGAGGCTAGAAGGCTTGGAGGCTAGTTCTAAGTATTTTCTTTCTCTTTGCTTTGTTTTTATTTCAGTTCATGTTGGAGATTGTATTAGTTCTTAGCGTGACTATGGCTAGGAGCTAATTACTTTGTTAGGGCTTTTCCTATTGAATCACTTGAAACTATTATTCATGACTTAATGCATTAATTTGGTTTCTTCTTCATATAGTTAAGATTTATTCGATAGTTGTTTTGATTGCTTGGTAATTAACTGATCACTAGTTATCATCACTTATATGATTTCGAATCGAAATCCAAAAGAGGAGATTTGAATATGTTATAGTTGAATAAACATAGGTTAAAATCGCGGACGAAAGTACCCCGATACTTGTGTAGCATAATAGGTTACTGTTCTTAATCCTTTTATGTAATAAATCCTATCATAGAAATATAGAAGGGTTCTGACTGGGGTTGAGTGATTATATATCCTAACCGGAATATAAGACAGTTTAGTTAACCGCTATCTTAACGTAGAAGAAAAGGTCAGTCTAGTTGTATTAATGATTTAATAGAGTGGATAGTTGATGATCTTGGAAGCCCTAATTCTCCATCATAACTGATTTAAATCAAAGTATTTTCATAATCAGTTTATTTCCTGCAGTAGTTTTAATTATTAGTCTAAAAACTCAAACCAATTTACGTTCACCAAATAGAAACTAAAGCTTAGATAATCGGTAATTGAAAACCAGTCTATGAGGACGATATTCGGTCTTACCTAGACTATATTATTTGTAACGATACGTACACTTGCGTTAAGCGTGTGGAAAATCGCTAACAAAAAACAATAGTTTATGTCTGGGGTGGTGATGTTTTGTGTATTTATACGCTAGACTGTCGTGTTTTACCCATGTTTATATCTCGTTTAGAGGACTAATTGCACTAAATACACCTAACTTATATTGAATCTCACGTTATGAGATAATACGTTTATTGTTGTTGCATCTAGGTACTTTACATGAAAAATGCGTCGATTCGAAATGAAACTAGATGAAACCTCGCCTCGCTATAGTGCTCGCATATCTAGCTAAAAGATGCAACAAGGGGACGAGATGGAGAAATTTGAGTAAGTACGATATGAAAGGAGGCCCTTGCTGTGCGAAGGGTGCAGCGAGTGCCCACCTCGCCATAGGCCTCTCTCAGCGAGCCTTTGTGTCCTAAACGAAGACTGGAAAATTGGTTAAGTGTAAAATGAGAGCAGTACCTCGCTGAGCGAAGGCCATAGCGAGGTACCCCTCGCTATAGGCTTCACTCAACGAGCCCATGGTGACGAAATGAAATATTTTCTAATTCTTGACCCATTTTGAACGAGCTTTGGAGGATTATTTCCCAACACTATAAAAAGATCCTTTGCACGATTTTTACATAACTTTTGACCTTCAGAGAACTAGGAACCGTCGTGGAGGCTGTGGCGAGTACATTTTTAACATCCATATCCGCCTAGGCGGGTATATTCCTAAATCCACACCCGCTCCACCACCCAAGTGGATATCCGCCACCCGCCAATAACCGGTTGTACCCGCCAACCATATTTTGTAATCAATTCATTTGTCATTTTGTCAACCTGCCAATACATGCGAATTATCTACTACTACTATAC
Organism: Przewalskia tangutica; assembly: GCA_029844215.1. NCBI lineage: Eukaryota > Viridiplantae > Streptophyta > Magnoliopsida > Solanales > Solanaceae > Przewalskia > Przewalskia tangutica. The sequence goes on from CM056719.1 coordinate 20,856,038, forward strand.
TGTACCAATATAGCAAATTGGCAACAAAGTCAGCATACTTCTCCATTAGTGATCAAACCCAAAACAAAATAGTCTTATAAATTAAATTAGTACATTATATAAACACGACAAACTACATAAAAATACTAATGTCTCCATAAATACTTAAAGAAGTATAAAAACACAACATTTGCTCCCGTATCCATTTTTGTATCATATTATCCTCAAGATCATATTTTTCCATCTCCTTGACATCACCACCACCTCATAATGTATACTCAAAGTAATTAGAGTCTAACTTCAATTTAATACAATATAAATAATTTAATCAAATTAATGTTACCTTTAATATCCGCCCAAATCCAGTTTTGAACACACATCAATGCCTTCACCGTTTCCGAAAGAAGTCGACTACGATAAGGATCAAGTACACGTCCACTAGTGCTAAATGCGGATACCGATGGGACGGTAGAAACTGGAATGCTCAATATATCCCTTGCTATTTGTTGGAGAACGGGATAATTATTTCCATTTTTTTCACCAATTAAGAATATCGAAATCATTCATAAGTAGTACAGTTTCAGCTTCTAAGTGTAGGATTTTGTTGGGTTCGTGTACGCAATGGAATTTGAAAATTTTAGTTTCAAACCCAACAAACGACGAACTGCAGGATGATTATGTAATAATAATAAACACATGTAATCATTAACATGTAATAAACGTAATACATCGATAGTGAACTTACAGTTTTATTATATCTGGAATCTTTTTGTATATCCGTTCGAGGGTGCACACACAATTGATCCCCGATTGCAAGTTCCAAAAACTCCGATGTAATCCACTTTCAGACAGCTACGAAATCCATCAGAGGTTCGGGAGAATATTTTAAGACTAGGTCTCAAAGACTTATAATGATTATGAAATCAAGTGTATTGAATAATGAATAGATGCCCTCTATTTATAGTTGCGTTTTAGGTCAAAAACACAACTAGGGTTTCCCGTGGGCCATGCCCAGAAAATAAGACGCAGTGAGTCAGTCTGACTAGCCCACTGCCAAGGCGGCGCCGCGACCCTGGGTCCTATGCGCCGCGACCCTAGTCCAATTTTGTCCCGATTTTATTTTAATTAAATCCGAAATTCAATCTCTACTTAATTAAATAATCATTATTCATTCGAATGTCTCGATCATAAATCGAAGATTTATATTCTCTCATTACATCCATAGATCAACAGAATAATTGACTTAGTGTTACCCTACATGCCTTCACATATTGACACTAATCATATTACGATCTACACAGAACTCTTAGACGGCGCCGGAAGAAGAACTCAATATGTGAGGTATAGTTACACAAATATGGTTAACTGAACCTCTATATGGGAAGATAAAATCCTTTCATTCACGACACACTCGATCAAGATTAGAATATACCAAGTGTCTATCCAAATGACTTGATCATTATATCTCATTTATATTAATTTACATCAAGACCATATCCTAGATATGTCTAATGCGTTGGCCAACGACTTAGTCAACCTAATATCATATGAAAATATGAGTGTTCTCTCGAATATACATTCGAGGAATGCATCCTAATCTTGGCTCAACTACCACCTTTAATCCATAACGTAATGTACTCAATACAAGTCGTATCTTAATCTATAAGACATTTGAGCTTAGGACAAGATCAAAGTACATTACTCTATAGACAAAGTGTGTATCGACCTCAAGTCTAATGTCACGACCCGACCCCGGGACCGCGACTGGCGCCCTACCTGGGCACCCTTACAGGTAAACATCAGAGAAAATCAGCGGAACATACATGAAACTTAAAAATAAAACATCGTAAGTAAAACAACAGGTTAGCCGATAGGGCTACCTTCCTGAACATATATAAAAACAACCGAAGCAGTTGCCTCCTTTCTTTTTACAAACTGACCCACCATATGTGACTACAGACCTCTAAGAGTTTTGACATAACAACTGTGGCGGGACAAGGCCCCGCCGTACCCCTGAATAAACATAAACGTGACAACTCCGAAACACTGGAGCCATCTCAACTTGCTGAACCGGGATCCTAAGCTCGCGGATCCACAACTGTGTACCTAAACCTGCGGGCATGAACGCAGCCCCCGAAGTCGGTCTAACAGTGCGAATATGGAGCAGAATATAACGTCTGATAAACAAATCATAACTGTACAAAAGAATGACAAGGACAAGTATAAAAATACATACGGATCACTGTCGTGTCATTACCACTTATGAACGTAATCGCGCTTATTATCCTTTCCATTCCCAATAAAAGTTATAGTCACATTCTTACGTGCATTATTTAGAAAAAGAATCATTAAGTTCATTACCATATAACTTACTTATCTTTCATAACATAGTCCGCCCACTACGGAGGGACACATATACTACCCCCAATGCGGGACGCGATCAATCACACTAATATCAAAGCATGCGTGGAATCCCCATCACCGATACTATTAGTGTAAAATATAACCATGTGACGCTCCGTGGCATCCCACCTCCGCGTCGGCGTACATACACAATACATATATATATATCCCGCGTGGAATCCCACATCCGCCGATACGATCCAGGTATAATAATACACCAATAGGCATACATGAACACCAAGTCCCACGGTGGTATAGCGTCTTGAGGGTCTACCCTCACTTATACTCTTACCCCGGAGAAGGTGGTAAAGCGGTGGTATAGCATCTTGGGGTCTACCTCACTTATACTCTTACCACGGAGAAGGTGGTATAACGTCTTGGGGCTTGCCGCCATTTATACTCTTACCCTATCTCGACTGGGTCGTCAAACAACACATAAAGCGGGTGGTACAGTGTCTTGGGGTTTACCCTCACTTATACTCTTACCTGGAGAAGGTGGTATAACGTCTTGGGGCTTGCCCCTCATTTATACTCTTACCCTATCTCGACTGACCATCAAACAAGACATAAGCACTACCATGTCTTTTATAAAATCCGGGAATTTAACCCAAGTGCTACAAATAACGGAAGCATACCCGTGGAATCCACATCACCGTCGACGCGTCAAGTAACTTATAACAGTAGGCCCTCCAACCGGTAGTCGCGCAGCGTAAAAAAACATAATACTTGCACTCAAAGGCTATCACCGACACTATAGGCTAAATCTCGATTAACAAGCCAAAGTACTTATCAAGGCACACATAGAATAATTCTCATTTAATCAAGCCAAAGTACTAATCAAGGCATACTTAGAATAATTCTCATTTAACAAGCCAACGTACTAATCAAGGCATCACATAGAATTATTCTCAATTAAGCGAGCCAAAGTACTACGTACGTCCATTCTTTTCAAAAGACTCCTTTCCGAATAAAACTTCCCCGATACTAACAACCGTAGTATCAAGTCCTATCCACCTTTCGAGACAAGTCACAATACCTTTTTAGAAATACAATTCCGAACTAAATCAAGTGACTTCTTTATTAAAACCTTAAGCAATTGGTACCTTTAAAACAATTTGCCGCCTTTAACACAAGTTATTCCTTTGATTACTTTACTAGAGAAACCCGTTCTCTTAACCTGCCATAAAGCCGTTATAACCAACTTCCCATAAAGCCGTTATAACCCTTTATGGTTTAGACAATCGTTCCTTTTATAATCAAGAGACTTCTACTGTTTGAAACCAAGTATTATATTCTTTCAAATCAATTCTCTTAACTTTCAAAAATACCATTTGTCTCTTAACCTTTAGAAAACAAGTGACTCCTTTTATTATAAAACCTTAGGCAATTGATGCCTTAAAAACAAGTTGCCTATTCACTTAAAATCAAGTCATTTGTCTTTCCATAAAGCAAATATAACCAACTCCCATAAAGTCGTTGTATTTACTTTATACCTTAGCCAAAATACAATTTCCTATCGAGGACTTATACGTTTAAAACGGAGCAAGTATCACATACTTTAAAACTCTTCAAGTCCCTTAACTTTAAAATCAACTTAAGACATCCTTACTATTTTCAAAGAAGTGAGTTAATCTCCTAACCCACCCGACTTGGCATTACATAAAACAAGTAAAGAATGTCATAGTCTTGCGTCTACCGCACTACATACGTCTGACTAGTCATACTCAAAAGATAGGAAAAGTTCTACATAGAGTAAATCACACAACTACCTCTTAACTTCTAAGAGTGAAGGAAACATGAAATGATACCACAAGTGTATTCCATACATAGAATCATGCCAAAGGAAGGAAGAGGTTCACATACCTCGCGATTGTCGACAAATAGCAAAATGCTCCAAAGTACTCCAACCTTGATAGCTATTCCACTCTCCAAGTAGGATACGCTATACTTAGTACTTCAACCTATAATGGTCACAATATGTCCATTAACCTTTCACTTAACGTAGAATATTTTAGGTGCTAAGTCGCTAAATTCTACGGAAAATCGAACAAGACACCTCCTTTGTTTCTACTCACTTTGCCACCTTTTTCAAGGCCGAATACAATAACCAAACAACCCCAATTGGCTCACAACAATATAGAAGGTATTCCAATACAATGAATAACTAAACACCCCAATTGGCTCACAATTTAGAAAGTAGTCCAATACTGAATGAATAACAAACTAAAAGTCCAAATTCGCCACCGAGTTCAACCATACCAATTCTTATCAAATTTCCATTTCAATCCAAATTGGTAGCATAACATGAAATCAAGTCGCGTTTGATTATAACAATCCATAATCTCTAAGTAGGTAACGTCGACGATTTCTAATAAACGACGATTAGTAATCCAATTTTCAAGTGGCTTATATAACATTTCGAATTTAGCTACAAGCACTCCATAATACTTATAAACTTCTACATACCAACTTCATGTTGTCAACGTGTAAAACTAACAACAACAAAAATATATAATCTTGTAACATCTTAAAGGACAAGATTATACCTTAACGATTCTCAATCCAATCTTCAATCCAAGTCGTTCCTTAGCAACTTAGAGACTCTCCAAGATACTTCAATCCGCTTGAGACCCTTAGAACCATACCAACAATTTTCCTTCAAACTTCCAACCAAAACCTAGAAAAGCCATTAGGTTTTCACCTTGCGACTAATACTGAAAACTCTCTTTTTCGGATTTTCTATTGAGATATACTCACATAACACTCATGAACCTTGGTTTAAAGTGTGGGGCTTAATGGACAAAACGAAAAATCTTCCTTTGAAAGTGGAGGAAGCGAGAGCAACAATGTGATGTTCTTCCAAATTTTGTGAATTTTAGCTAAGTGTGGAACTCTTGTCTTGCTACTAGTATTATATAGGGACATGGAGGGTCAAGGTGTGCACAAATGGTTGGCTAGGATGAGGTCTTAACAAAAATCAAGACTAATTGTCCCCTCGACTAAGTCAAACATGTCAAGCTTTCAAGTTGCAAGACTTGTCTTGCTAACAAAGGTCCAATGACCGCTTTAGCCCTTGCAAAAATCGTCCAAGGCATCATATAAGGGGGTGACACGTGTCGCCTCCCATTCGTCACAACAAAAGCGTTTCCGACAATTTCATAATTCAGAAATTTTTACAAGTCTCGATCTTAACACCGTGAGTTCTTACGTGTTCTTACCGTATCACGTAAATACGGGTGTAACATTAACATTCTTCCCCTTAGAAACATTCGCCCTCGAATGTTCTTCGAGTCAAACTTATAATTAGCGACATAGTTCTCTTTCACAACCCCGACATACCAACAATGCCACATGGCCCTAATACCTTGTACACGCATACCCGTCCATCACAAGCCCAAAAGAGGTTACCTTTTCGCACTTCCAACTCCTTCTAACATACATACATAACTTTCATACCTATTCGGCCTCTAATCTTTGAGTCACTCTATGAAACAATATAAGGTCATTTCCGCTTTACTACGGTTCGGTGGAACGCGTCCCGAACCCAGTAAAACAATTAACTAGACTTGGGCCTTGCACTCGTGACCTGTCACGTGGCGAACTACTACCAACCGATCCCACTCCATTCCAGGCCATGGGAGACCCGTAATAGTCCTCAACCACTCGTCGCACTTAACTCTTATCCTTGGTCTGACTTAAAATCTTATTGCCAGAGAAAACCTTATATACCTAAGGTCTCGGCAGTAATCAATATTCTTAGGCTCGCAATTTCCATGCTCCCAGCCTACCTTATCAGTCCCCCCGTAAACGGGTACAAAAACTTCTCATAAAACCATAACCATGTTGTCTCGATCACAACAACCATTACATACTCTATACAGGCCTTATCCGTATAATTCTCTTAAGCATACTACACAGCTTGATCTATTAACATGACATTCCGTTAGGTTCCTTAATATGGCTTCTTAAGGGTCCACTACCCTATCAGACAGCTCATCCTTTCCCAATTATCTCAAAATAAAACACAAGACCTTGGCGAAAATTCATTAACTATTCCATACCTTCCGTGATCTAGTTAGTCTTTACCGATTCACGGTAATCTAAAATCATTCTAGGCAACACGCGTCGACCTCATACATAACTCGTATAGATGTATGTCACAATACCAACTATACTATAATCATTACCTACCGGATACGCAATCCACATAGTCCTTCCCGGTCATCACGCTTTCTCGGCTGCGATCAACATAACTCGTTAGGGAGAGCGACCACAACAACGCCTCTATCGCACGATCTCGAGTGAGAAGAATGAAACCAATCCTAAATGTCCGCAGCCTCACGATTATAGATGTGGTGCACAACACACCGATAATCAAGACTCTACTAGACACGGTATGTAGACACTTTCCGAGGACTAACTGCTCTGATACCACTTTTGTCACGACCCGACCCCGGGACCGCGACTGGCGCCCTACCTGGGCACCCTTACAGGTAAACATCAGAGAAAATCAGCGAAACATACATGAAACTTAAAAATAAAACATCGTAAGTAAAACAACATGTTAGCCGATAGGGCTACCTTCCTGAACATATATAAAAACAACCGAAGCAGTTGCCTCCTTTCTTTTTACAAACTGACCCACCATATGTGACTCTGCACCTCTGAGTTTTGACATAACAATCGTGGCGGGACAAGGCCGCCGTACCACGAATAAACATAAACGTGACAACTCCAAACACTGGAGCCATCTCAACTTGCTGAACGGGATCCTAGCTCGCGGATCCACAATGTGTACCTAAACTGCGGCGTTAACGCACCCGAAGAAGTCGATAACAACAGTGCGAATATGGAGCAGAATATAACGTCTGATAAACAAATCATAATCGTAAAAGAATGACAAGGACAAGTATAAAAATACATACGGATCCTGTCGTGTCATTACCACTTATGAGCGTAATCGCGCGCTTATTATCCTTTCCATTCCCGATAAAAGTTATAGTCACATTCTTACGTGCATTATTTAGAAAAAGAATCATTAAGTTCATTACCATATAACTTACTTATCTTTCATAACATAGTCCGCCCACTACGGAGGGACACATATACTACGACCCCAACTGGGGCGCGATCAAGTCACACTAATATCAAAGCATGCGTGGAATCCCCATCATCGCCGGCTATTAGTGTAAAATATAACCATGTGACGCTCGTGGCATCCCACTCACCGTCGGCGTACCATACACAATACATATATATATCACGCCTGGAATCCCACATCACTGAAGCAGTCCGGTATAATAATACACCAATAGGCATACATGAACACCAAGTCCCACCCGGTGGTATAGCGTCTTGAGGGTCTACCCTCACTTATACTCTTACCTGGAGAAGGTGGTAAAGCGGTGGTATAGCGTCTTGAGGGTCTACCCTCACTTATACTCTTACCACGGAGAAGGTGGTATAACGTCTTGGGGCTTGCCCGCCATTTATACTCTTACCCTATCTCGGCCAGGTCGTCAAACAACACATAAAAGGGTGGTACAGCGTCTTGGGGTTTACCCTCACTTATACTCTTACCTGGAGAAGGTGGTATAACGTCTTGGGGCTTGCCCGCCATTTATACTCTTACCTATCTCGACCGACCATCAAACAAGACATAAGCACTACCATGTCTTTTATAAAATCCGAATTTAACCCAAGTGCTACAAATAGCGAGCATACCGTGGAATCCACATCAGCTTCGGATGCGTCAAGTAACTTATAACAAGACAAGGTCCTCCAACCGAGAGTCGCGGCAACGTAAAAAAACATAATACTTGCACTCAAAGGCTATCACCGGCTATAGGCTAAATCTCGATTAACGAGCCAAAGTACTTATCAAGGCACACATAGAATAATTCTCATTTAATCAAGCCAAAGTACTAATCAAGGCATACTTAGAATAATTCTCATTTAACAAGCCAACGTCTAATCAAGGCATCACATAGAATTATTCTCAATTAAACAGCCAAAGTACTACGTCGTCCATTCTTTTCAAAAGACTCTTCCGAATAAAACTTCCCGATACTAACAACCGTAGTATCAAGTCCTATCCACCTTTCGAGACAAGTCACAATACCTTTTTAGAAATACAATTACCGGCTTCTAAATCAAGTGACTTCTTTATTAAAAACCTTAAGCAATTGGTACCTTTAAAACAATTTGCCCTTCCATAACACATGTTATTCCTTTGATTACTTTACTAGAAAACCATTCTCTTAACTTTGCCATAAAGCCGTTATAACCAACTTCCCATAAAGCCGTTATAACACTTTATGGTTTAGTACTATACTTTCGTTTTATAATCAAGATACTTCTACTTTTTGAAACCAAGTATTATATTCTTTCAAATCAATTCTCTTAACTTTCAAAAATACCATTTGTCTCTTAACCTTTAGAAAACAAGTGACTCCTTTTATTATAAAACCTTAGGCAATTGATGCCTTAAAACAAGTTGCCTATTCACTTAAAAATTAAGTCATCTGTCTTTCCATAAAGCAAATATAACCAACTCCCATAAAGTCGTTGTATTTACTTTATACCTTAGCCAAAATACAATTTCCTATCCAGGGACTTATACGTTTAAAACGGAGCAAGTATCACATACTTTAAAACTCTTGAGTCCCTTAACTTTAAAATCAACTTAAGACATCCTTACTATTTTCAAAGAAGTGAGTTAATCTCTAACCCACCCGACTTGGCATTACATAAAACAAGTAAAGAATGTCATAGTCTTCAGACGTCTACCGTACTACATACGTGCAACTAGTCATACTCGAAAGATAGGAAAAGTTCTACATAGAGTAAATCACACAACTACCTCTTAACTTCTAAGAGTAGAAGGAAACATGAAATGATACCAAGTGTATTCCATACATAGAATCATGCCAAAGGAAGGAAGAGGTTCACATACCTCATGACGATTGTCGACAAATAGCAAAATGCTCCAAAGTACTCCAACCTTGATAGCTATTCCACTCTCCAAGTAGGATACGCTATACTTAGTACTTCAACCTATAATGGTCACAATATGTCCATTAACCTTTCACTTCTAACGTAGAATATTTTAGGTGCTAAGTCGCTAAATTCTACGGAAAATCGACAAGACCTCCTTTGTTTCTACTCACTTTGCCACCTTTTCAAGGCCGAATATAATAACCAAACAGCCCCAATTGGCTCACAACAATATAGAAGGTATTCCAATACAATGAATAACTAAAATTTGATTGGCTCACAATTTAGAAAGTAGTCCAATACAAATGAATAACAAACTAAAAAGTCCAAATCACGCCACCTGGTTCAACCATACCAATTCTTATCAAATTTCCATTTCAATCCAAATTGGTAGCATAACATGAAATCAAGTCGCATTTGATTATAACAATCCATAATCTCTAAGTAGGTAACATCGACGATTTCTAATAAAGCGACAATTAGTAATCCAATTTTCAAGTGGCTTATATAACATTTCGAATTTAGCTACAAGCACTCCATAATACTTATAAACTTCTACATACCAACTTCATGTTGTCAACGTGTAAAACTAACAACAACAAAATTATATAATCTTGTAACATCTTAAAGGACAAGATTATACCTTAACGATTCTCAATCCAATCTTCAATCCAAGTCGTTCCTTAGCAACTTAGAGACTCTCCAAGATACTTCAATCCGCTACTGAGACCCTTAGAACCATACCAACAATTTTCCTTCAAACTTCCAACCAAAACCTAGAAAAGCCATTAGGTTTTCACCTTGCGACTAATACGAAAACTCTCTTTTTCCGGATTTTTCTATTGAGATATACTCACATAACACTCATGAACCTTGGTTTAAAGTGTAGGGCTTAATGGACAAGAAACGAAAAATCTTCCTTTTGAAAGTGGAGAAGCCGAGAGCAACAATGTGATGTTCTTCCAAATTTTGTGAATTTTAGCTAAGTGTGGAACTCTTGTCTTGCTACTAGTATTATATAGGGACATGGAGGGTCAAGGTGTGCACAAATGGTTGGCTAGGATGAGGTCTTAACAAAAATCAAGACTAATTGTCCCCTTGACTAAGTCAAACATGTCAAGCTTTCAAGTTGCAAGACTTGTCTTGCTAACAAAGGTCCAATGACCGCTTAGACCTTGCAAAAATCGCCCAAGGCATCATCTAAGGGGGTGACACGTGTCGCCTCCCATTAAATCCACAACAAAACGTTTTCCGACAATTTCATAATTCCGAGAAATTTTTACAAGTCTCCAATCTTAACACTGTGAGTTCTTACGTACGTTCTTACACCATGTCCTGTAAATACGGGGTGTAACATCTAAAGACTTCTATCTCCCACACGTTGATCATACTTTAGACATTGTATAACAAACATTATATCAGTAGGGTATACCAATACTTTCAAATTATTCATGTGTCCATCACGAATAACCATTACTCGTAGCATGTGAGACATACTACATCCTCTAAGGATGTGATGCAGACCACATATCGACATATCATCGATATCTCATTCTCGGTGATCATTAGTCGAAGCTATTTTAAGAGTTACATTATAATATTAATATCTCACACTATTAATAACCACGTTATCTCTAAGGATGTATATTATAGAATATTATAAACAATCAACTAATAATTCAATAATTGCTAATGTCATAATATTAATCTCCATTAATAATAATAAGAATGTTTATAAAGTACATTTGTCCTAATACAGATTGTCTCTAGGACATAAATATACTTTCACCAAGTACTTCTCCAAATCAAATTTTAGTCCAACTTTACTATTGTCTTGTGACACAAATTGTGCAAACTCTTGCATGTACCCCATTCCCATACTACTTGTAACATCAGTTGAAACACGTGGCTACTACTAGCTCGATTATTACCATTTTGTACCCATACTCATCCATTCCCATACTCATGCATGTACCCCATTCTAAATTATTTGAGTTTTAGATAAATATAAAGTTGTACAAATAAAATTATAGTTGACGGTTATAAGGCGGGCGGGTGGATTTGGGGCGGGCGGTTGGATGCGGGACGGGGCAGGCGGGTATAGCTGCAAATCCACCACCTACCCATACCCGTCTACTACCCGCCAAAGTTATACCCATACCCGCCCCAACTAAAGCGAGTGCGGTACGAAATCCGCAAAATTCTATCCGTATAAACAAGTCTAAATTAATTCTCGAGGACCTTTGTATAAGACCCCACAAGAATAAAAATGTTGAAATTTAATATGAAGTCCACCAACAAGCTTAGCTTAAAGTAGCTATTGTCAGCACAAGTACTTAGCTTCCTCAGTGTTCGTTACTCACTAGTCACTAGACTCACTACTCACTACTATCAAAAGAGGGAAAAGGAAAAAGAAAACACACATATAAAAAATAAAGAAAAATAAAAAGAGAGAAGAAAATTTCTCTTGAAGAAATGGTTTGATTCTTTAGTAGGTACTCTGCATTTAAAAGTGGCCATTATAACACTTACCTTTCATTCACAAGTAAACACAAAGAGAAGAAAAAGAAGAGAAGAAGCTAGTTGTGCCATTTTTATTTACACTATGGCACTTAAAGATTTGATCTTTCTGAGCTTTTTGGTCATGAAATGTTTTGTAGGTAATGCTTCTTCTTTCCTTCAAGGCTTGCTATTTTCCATGTTCTAGTTTCTAAGACTACTCCTTTCTTGATTATTGTGATGTTTTCTTTAGTGTTTAGGAAAGAAATGCTAATTTCAAGTTTATCCCATAGACTTGTTTTCTTCTATCTCATTGTTGTTTTACCATTATGTGTACGAGAATGTTTTAAGCTTTTAATGTTTTTTTTTGAAGTTCATACTCATTGTATGGGGATTTCTTGGCTTAATTTAATGAACATAGTTAATGATCTTGGGAATAGAACTATGAAATGGGTAGGTAAATGTACAGTTGAATGGAATAGTTTGTATCAATGCTAGTTGTTCCACAAGGGAAGAAAAGAATAAGGATAAAGGTCAAAAAATGAAAAAGAAGATTTGTTTATTGATACAATAAAATGGTTTCTTTATGGTTGATACTGTGGTGTTTTAACTTTAACAAGAGATGATAAAATTACTACCACTTAAAAGAAAATATTGATGATAAAACATTAACACTCCTCTTTGTTATTAGTAGTACTTTCTGTTCAGTTTTTGATCATTCCCAATAGTCAAACAATTATGAGGAGAGACAAGTTTGACAAATAGCTTAAGTGAAAATTTATATTATGAAACAGGGTCATTTTGATGTTGAAGTATATGAGATACAGATTTGGTTTACTATTAATACTACCCAAGCAGGGTTCTCTGGCTCACAGCTCTAAGCAAAAGATGAACCCCTTTGCCTGATGAAAGCTTTTTTTAGTGGGAAAACATTCATTTTTGTTTTGGTTGTCCAAAGTACTAGGTCTTTAAGCTTTATCTCAAACAATATAATTGTAGTTAGTTGATAATCTAGTAACACCAAAAGAGTGGGCTAGCAAAGAACTATGTTGCTCGGACTCTTTAAAATTGCTGCCAGAGTTCGTGTAGGGTCCTCCAAAGTAGTGCACATAATAGAGGGTAGGCAACAACTTTGGAGAGTCCAACAACACAAGGAGTCCTAAAATGTAGAGAGAAGGTTGTCTTTTTATCATTCTTTTGTAAGTGATCCAAGAGTTTATGGTGGATAGAATATTTTACCCTGTCAAAATTGTCCTAAAATAGAAGGAAACTCTTGATAGCAAGTCTAATGGTAACTTTAAAAATAGAGTATTAACATGAGATGGTGTCAGTAAATATAACTTAAATCATTGATCTAATAGTTTAGATTAGTTTTTTGCACAATAATGTGTTGTACAAAACAATTTTCTATAATTAGAGTTGGAAAACTTGTGTTTCTTACATTACTATGAAACATATATAGTGCTAAAAGTAGAGGGCGTGGTGCAAGAGAAGGAGGATGCAACTATTCCAGTTACAACTCTGTCACCTCCTGAAGGCAACACAACATTCCTTGGTGGCACAACATGGTGTGTGGCCCGGCCCGGGGCTCCGCAGTTTGATTTGCAAAATGCATTGGATTGGGCTTGTGGATTGGGGATGGCGGATTGCAGGCCCATCCAAGCAGGTGGCCCGTGTTTCGAGCCCGATACACTTTTATCCCATGCTTCATTTGCTTTCAATTTCTACTACCAGCAGAATGGAAATTCTGATATTGCATGCAATTTTGGAGGAACTGCTATATTGACTAAAAACAACCCAAGTAAGCATCTCATAAAATTGTTATTCTTCATAATTACATGAATGTAAAACCTATTTGTGAGAAATGCTTGATTTGTTGTTCAACAAAAGACATTGGTTAGCAGTAGTTGTTGCATTCTTGGGCTGCTCGTAGTGGCGGAGCGAGGATTTTCACTAAGGGGATTCAAAATATAAAAAGTAAACATTCGAAGAAGCCAAAATGATCAACACCTACTATACGTAAAAAATAATTTTAACCTTATATATACAATGTAATTTTTCGACAATCTCCTTTCAGTACCCTAGCTCCGCCCATGGTTGTTGGTCAATATGTCAAGTTCGAGATCTTATATCCAGAGTATCATTTTGTTGTTTAACTTATATACGTTAATATAGTAAAGAATTGTTACATTATCCATGTATTTTAACAATTGTATCATGTAACTTGTTTTATTTTCCTTTCAAAAGAAGATGGGGACTGTAATGACTAAGGGAGAAAATTTTATGTTATTAACTGTTTTCCCCTGTTTTTAATTTGTTTGAAAAGAAGTGATTGTTTTTGTTTGTAAAGGCATGGAAAACATAATGCTAATACCATTTACATTGTTTATGTTTTAGGTCATGAAAAATGTATTTATGCTACATCCGGTCCCAGGTAACGTCGACTATTAATTGAAATTTCTTATGTTGTTTGAATCCTCCAAAAACATCATCAGACATGGTCGATCCGAAAAGGTGAAACGATATTTTTGAAGGATCCGAGCAACATAACATATGAAAAATACTTAAGCATCCCTATTAACTGTTTTTTTTTTTTTTTTGGGTCCATAGGATTGAGGAGATGAAGTCTGAAGCACCTCCATTTCCCAATAAAAGCTTAAGCATTATGTGGTGGAAAATAGCTATGATTATCCTTCTCTTGTACTCAGGAAGCTGAGATGTAATTTTGCTAAACTTTTTTGTATCAACTTGTCCTAAAAAAGCAGAGGGGGCATAATCAAGAAGAGATTACTCTAATTAATTCAGATATGTATAGCTCTCTGGGACATTCTTAAGTATATTCCTTTATCTCTTGTTGTATTAAGCCATTGAGAAGCAATCTTTTTGTTCTTTAAAAAGAAAAAAACAGAATATTCAATGCTGATTTTGTACAACTGTTGATTACTTTAATATTAAGAAATTGGGAGTGAGTTTTCTATTATTCCAGTTTCAAGTTCTTAAGAAATGTGATTTGATTCTCTCTAATATAAATCCGACATCAGTACCGATGTGGGATGGAACATGAAAAATTGAGTTCTATGAATCCAATTTTTCGTTTTTGAAGTCCAAATCATAATATGCTTTTGTCCCGAGTCACCATGATTTAACTGTCGGATCTAGGCGGGAGATTCCACCACCTTTTGGAGCAATATATGGTGAAGCTCAGCCAGTTTCTTGTTTGTCTAACTTTTTATTTCTCGGGCAGTGTCATCCAAGTGACGGCACATACAGATACAGTCCACCCCTTTGCTTTTATGCATTGCACGCCTTCTTTTGTTTTCTTCCTTTTATCTCTTTCTTTTCTTTTGAAGTTTTTGCAAGAATTTTTTCTTGGCCAAGTCATAAAACAATTAACTAGCAGGTCACTATTATTCAAAAGAGAAAATACATATTTTTACTCTTAATCGAAAACTCACTTTAATAATTAAACTTTACAAACGTTTGTATACCCATATTCTAGTCTGAAGTGAAATTAATACCCTCTTAACGAGTGACGTGGCAAGAAAGTGTAATCACTTTTTTAAAAGCGTGTGGAAGGAAAAAATAACAGTAAAATAATTCCAAATATACATTTGTCATTGAAAGAGAGTAACCCCTTATTGATTTCATTCATATAAATGGTTTATATACATGATATACAATAGTAATTCTAGGCTATAATTACGAAAATTAAATATTCACCTAACTAATATAAAATATTGCTACAATAATCACAGATATACAAAATCACTAATTATACCAAAAGAATATATTTGCATATATTCTATCACACCCCCACAGTCGTAGCGGGCGGTCGTCGTACGCTAATACTGTCCCTAAAATCTTCAAACAGAACTAAGGGAAGACCCTTAGTAAATATGTCAACAGTTTGATAACATGAGGGGACATGCAAGACATGTACTTGTCCACGAGCTACCTTTTCGCGAACAAAGTGAATATTCATCTCGATATTTTTAGTGCGATGATGTTGGACAAAATTCTCCGAGAGATATATCGCACTAACATTATCGCATTAGACCAAGGTAACTTTACGGATAGGAAAATGAAGCTCTAATAGGAGGTTACGCAACCAACATGACTCAGACACCACATTTGCTACCCCTCGATATTCGGCCTCCGCGCTGGAGCGCGACAAAGTATCCTGACGTTTAGCCGACCAAAAGACCAAGTTATCACCAAGAAACATATAATAACCAGATGTCGAACGCCTGGTATCTGGACATCTACCCCAATCAACATATGTATAAGACATGAGAGTAGACACCGATGATGGATATAAATGTAAACCATAATCAAGAGTGCCCTGAATGTAACACACAATGTGTTTGAGAGCGTGCATGTGTTCTTCCCTCGGATCATGCATGAATTAACACACTTGATGCACTGCATAAGTAATATCGGGCCTCGTAAAATGAGATTTTGAAAGCCCCCTCAAGACTACGATAGTGAGAGAGATCCTCGTATGGTGTGCTAGAAGTAACACTCAACTTCAGTTTAGTGTCAACCAAAGTAGGAGATGACTTACCGGATGACATGCCAACCTGTTCAATAAACTCTGTTGCATATTTCCTCTGAGGTAGAAATAGACCATCTGCATGACGAGTTACAGCTATACCAAAAAAATAACTCAAATACCCCAAGTCTTTCATAGCAAATTCGGAGTTGAAAAGAGATAATAAACTTGCGTAGTTTATCAGAGGAAGCAGTCAATATAATATATCTACATATAACATAATGTATGTCATAGAAGTACCGTGACTGTAGATGAACAGAGAATGATCAGACCTGCTGTGAGAAAACTCAAGAGTAGACACATAATCTGTAAATCTTTTGTACCAAGCCCGAGGAGCCTGTTTTAGCCCATACAAGGACTTCTTCAGCAAGCACACATGGTTAGGATGATCGGGTCCCTGAAACCCAAAGGCTGATGCATGTATACATTTTTCTTGAGTTCACCGTGTAAGAACACATTTTTCACGTTCAACTGATGAATGAGCCATGCTTTTGAGAGAGCTAGACTGAGAACAGTGCGAATAGTTGTCGGTTTGACCACCAAACTAAATGTCTCTTCACAATCCACGTCAACCTATTAAGTTTTGTCATCACCTACAAGAAGGGCCATATGCCCCTCAAAACAAGCATAAGATTTTTCCTTATGAGTAAAAATTCACATAAAACGAATCACATTGACACCAGGTATACGGGGTATCAACTCCCACGTCTTATTTTCAATAAGAGCATTATATTCATCATCCATGACCATTTTTCAATTCAGGTCACAAAGGGCAGACACGGGGTTACATGGTAGGGGGATTTAGTGTCATTAGAGTTGAGATTAAAATATCACTTTTGTCTAAAAATATCCTGTTGGCTACGAGTAATGGGCCCTTGTCTCGGAATAGAAGTGGGTTGGATATGAGTAGAAGCGTTAGGTGGCCAGTGCCGAATGGCCGTTAATTGGGCATCGACCGGTTAATCGGCCGATGGATGGATCCGTTAATCACGGCCGACGGTGTTTGGGCGGAATGGACAGTTGTTTGAGGAGCTCGAGGATGGCGATGGTGGGCATTGAGCTCGTGACGGCATGGGCATTCAGCTGGCCTCGCCGCCCGCCGTCCAGAAGCCGGATCGACCAAATGGTGGACCACATACGGTGAGAGCTCATCATCCAAAAAGTCATACGAATTTGACGCGGAATTATGCAACTTAGCAAACGAGGCGACTAATGATGATTTTATTAGAGGATAAATCAAAACATTTGTAACCATGGTGATTCGATGGGTAACCCAGAAACACACAAGCGGTAGAGCGGTCTTGAAGTTTGTTAATGATAGTAGAGGGGAATAGAGGATAACATAAATACCCAAAAACCCTAAGATGAGAATACGAAGGTTCTTTTTGATAAATAGTTTTGAGTATGGATTGATATGCTAATCCTTTGCTAGGGAGTATGTTAAGAAGGTAAGTTCTCATTTGTAAAGCATGATGCTAAAATGAAGGTGGTAATGATACATGAGCTAATAATGTACGAACAATATTATTAATGATGCCGATTTTTCTTTCGGCTTTTCCATTTTGTGATGACGTATGTGGACATGAAAACTGAAAAGATATACCATTAACCTTACAAAATTCTCTAAATGGTTTATATATACATGATATACAATAGTAATTCTATGTTATAATTACGAAAATTAAATATTCACGTAACTAATATAAAATATTGCTACAATAATTACAGATATACAAAATCACTAATTATAACCAAAAAAAATATATTTGCATATATTCTATCAATCATCTTCTAATTGGATGACAATTTATTTTAATTAATTAAATAGGTTTTTTTCTTTTCTATTTTTTCCATATTTTTCGGACTCCACACTCTTTCTTCTTCATACATTCTCACGAGACACTGATTAGTTAGTACTTTTTATTGACGTGTGTGAATTTTAAGTACACATATGTGATTTTCTGGTGAAAAAGTTATTCAAGATAGTAGGTGTGTTTGAATGATTGAAGGTTACATTTGCATATCCATGAACTGAGTTGCTGTTTCTTCCTTTTTTGGGTGAGTTTTGCATCGGAGCAAGGTGGTGAGTGGTTGAACTGAATTTCAATGGGGTTGTGGAGCTGTCGGTGGAAGGAAAACGACCAACGGCAAACCACAAGCAAAATCGGACAACTTAAGGTGTGGAATAGTACATTATTTCCGATGGCGGAGCTAGAAATTCCATAACCTAAGAGCAAACCCAATAGGTAAAACTTAACAAATGCACAAAATTGAACTCACCAAGACAAACCCAGTTGGTAAGAATCAAATCTTTGAGCAAAAAGATTGGATTTTCATCAACTTCTTTCCTATAAAGGCATGGACAAAATATGCAAGAATTGAACTTACAGAGACAAACCCAATTGGGAAATTGAATTTTTATCGAGTTCTATAGGATAAAGTCGACAAATATGCAAGAATTGAGCAAACCCAATTGGGAAAATCCAATCTTTGAGTCAAGAATCGACAAATTTTCAAGAATTGAACAAACCCAGTTGGAAAAAATCAAATCTTTGACCAAAATTTTTATCGAGATGAAGAGGGTGGTGCACTGACGGAGACTAAATGGCTGGGTTGATAACTTGATATATTTGGGAATGGGGCGAGTTGGGATTTATTTATTAGTTAGTTTTAATGAATTAAAAAAAATCATTAAATGATTTGGACCTATCAGAGATCGAATGGTCCAACATCACCCCGCTCTCAACTGGTCTGGACGACGTAAGGTTATTTTAGGAGGGTAAAATATTGACGATAAAGTTTAATTGCTAAAGTGAATTTTCAATGGAAATTTAGAAGTGAAAAAGATATATTTTCTCTATTAAAAATGTACTACTAACTTCTAAGTCAATCGCCACAATTTTCGAAAGGACTTATTACTAACCAAGCAACCTTATTCTGTTTCCAAGCTAAAAACCAAGAATCGTTTTCTAAATGATTGAACTGTTAACTAAGTTACAAATGATTGGAGGCAAAAGAATAGCCTCACCTATGTCACAATGTTACAAGAAACTCTGAAACATAAAGTATCCAACAGGATCTGCTATAAATATCCACACTTCAGCCAAACTTAAACCTCGGAGCTCCAAATATTCTGAGTATAGAATGTATCAACCTTATGGCGTCAAAGAATATTTCCCGGGCTCGGTATATGTTTTATCCAACTGCTCAACCTTGTTGAATCTGAAACCCCGGATTCTTATTTCTTCTGGTATTGAAGTATCCTTATAGTCAACATTTTCAATTGACCAACCTTTGTTCTGCACAGAACCTCCCACTTTGACCTGTTAAAACACAAATAATTACCAGTAAGTGTATCAAAGATCAAACTAATATTTTCATCAGAAAATTTGATTTCTGGGGCAGACAAATTACAAACATATAGGCATGGTGCATCAATTAAAAGACATCATTGGTGTCGATACACTACTATAATTTCATCCAGATAATAAATTGATCAAGGACTTGAGACATACCTCGGTACCATCAACAGCCTCTAAAATGAGAGCTCCATCCAGGGAAAGATCCTCGAGGGCAGTATTACCCCCCTTGATCGCCATTGTAGACCTTTGTGAAATGGAGCAGTTTCCACTCACTTTACTTTTTACTTCTGAGAAAGTAAGCGCCCATTTCGGCTTCCACACAACTCGAGACCATACTTCAACCTCCTGTCCGTTAAATACTTGGATAACTGGATCGTCTACCTTAACACCAGCCTGTAATAAAAAGAAATATAGTGTAATTGATGCACACAACTAGATCGACACAGGTTTACCAACTCAACTAATGAAATTGTGGCAGTAGCTATTATGAAGGGAAAGTTAGTAAAGTGTTTCAAGAGTTGATAGTTATCTTCATACTATCGCAATTAGAAGTTTCAGTATCAAAACTGTTCCTTTTTTTCATAGATCAAGCCGAAAGGTGGTGTGAAAACAGTGGATTGCAGGACCAAAAATTGCTTTATTATGGGGCAAAGTAAGATGATCTTAAATATTTACCTAAGTTAATGGACATAACAATAACCTTATGTATGGCTTGCTACTCATTCATCATGTGACTAAATAAAATGTTCTGATTTACTTCTCTTACCAGTAATGAGCAGCAACTCTTCTTTTTAATTTCTGCTTTGTCTTTTTCCTCTATTGTCTTTCTGTTGGTTTAGACGTTACTAAAAAAGTAGGACATAGTAGAAGCCAAAAAGGCTTCTTTCAGATTCCAGCATATTTTCCTTATGTTGCCTCCTATAGAGGTTTCCACTACAATTAGTGCATAAATGTATCAATACCATAGGTCAGGAAAAAATACTCTGAAAATGTTCAATTTTACAGTTGATTCCCAGAAGGAAAGAAATACCTTTCTTAGAATGAGGCTGTGAGAGCGATATATGGCCATTTCTCCTGAAGTGGCACTATGGTAGGGATTTCCTTTTGGCACCTTTCATTGTAAAGGAGACAATTAAAAACAGTAAAGTGAACCACAACAAATCACGCCAAGAGCAAAAACACCTATGAGTTATTTTTAGTAACTGTTCAGAAAGACAATACCAAGCCCAAGAAATAGAAGTCAAAACATAAGTCTTAAGAACACCAGTAAACTGTTTCAACTTTCTTAGTTGGTAAAAGAGGGGTTAGGTCAGTGGCTATAAACTAAGGATAAAGTAGACAAAATATGCCTCTGCATTTTTCACTTACAGGGTAATTTAGGGAAGCCTGTCAACTAATTATTAGCTTATGATTGCATATGCAAGAAAAAGATTCAACAATATTATCTCACAGACCACGGAGAAATGTTGCCTCCATAAACATGCTTTGGTTGTGACATTACATACCTACACAACCGAATTACAGTATCTGACAAGTATGCACAAGATCTGAACAACTCAGCAAAAGAGCTTGAAGCCAAAATCATTCGAGAAAACATATGATAACGATCTAAATTGAAAAATTTCTGGTAACTATTTGATACAAAATTAACCCTCGTGTCCTAAGAAAGAAAAACCAGAAGCATCAATTCTTCAGTCCAATGGCCTGAGTACTGAAAATTTTCAGACTGGAGACAAGGGTCCATACCCAACCAGTAGGGACAAATAAAATTGACATATATAGTCAGAACTAAATCATCAGAGCTTTCGATGAGAAGCAAGAACTATAAGTAGGGGATGATGGATTTTGTCATGAAGATCAAAATTTTATGCCAGCCCCAATTTGAAGACATCTCCCAGATTTAGTGAACTTATCTCTCCCACATATGATTGCAGAAATTATTTCTGCAGAAATTGCTCATCATACCTTGGCAGCATCTTCTGGGTTGTTTTTCACAGGTGCATAAGCAAGCCAAGCATCCATCACCTGAGTCAAAGAAGCATTGTGATCCCCGCACTTGGATAACTTGAAAGTAGACGACTCACAACGTATGTAACAGAATCAGAAGCCAAAAGCAGTACTGATATGAAATATCTTCTACTTACCGTGAATCCAACCCTAGCTGAAGGAGGTAACGTTTTAGGATAATCTTGCATCATGCATTCAAGTCGAGTTGAGGACTTAAAAGCAGTTTTGGTAGCATCTTTATACCTAAAAAAGAAGCACAAATCAGTCAAAAAGAGGTAAAGCAGCTTCTGAAATCACAAAGATGGGACTTTAACAATCCATATGCCCTGAAAATGTTGAGCTTAAAATAAACATGTACAAAATGACAACAGAAGAGCAAATGAATTATGATATAGGAGCTTCTAATCAACCCCATTAATAGCAGTCTGAACAGCTTCACCACCACCTTTTTCTTCTATTTTTTGTTAACGGTGGTGTCCAAGCCAGTTAGCACCCAACTCGACTATTTCACCGAGTACCGGCTACTTCCCACCAACACAAGTACCGGGTAATTCTACTACTAAGGCATAAGCAAATAGGAAGATTTCACCTAGTGTTTTCCACTCTGCTGGGATTTGAACCTTGTCTCCAAGATTTGCACCCACTTCATTGACCACTATGGCACATCCTTGGGTGCATCACCTGAACATACAAGTCTTAAATGTAGAGACATAAGAGTAGATGCTTACTTAGGGTTAACAAACTCCTTTATCGCACCTCCTGTTTTTGTGAGCTCTTCGAGGTATGGGCCAATTTCAAAGATCAACTGCATTGCAATGTTGGCAGCCTTGGGTGAGAAACAAGTCACTTTTCTACTTGAAAGTAACCAAAACAGGAAAGTTATCCTACAGAGGAACTTTGCCGCTATAACATAATTTGCATGACTAGTCCAGCTAACATCCTCCAAAGTAATTGTAACTACATACTCAGAAAAATTATAAACCACTGTCTCGAAGAAAGGGCACTTCACCTCTGTTTCTTAGGAGATTCTCTGCCCAAACAACTATTTATATACTACTATATTGCCAATAAGCTCTATACATTTAAAGAAGATGGTCATCCTTCTTAATTGCATTCGCATCTAATTTTTTTCATGTGTTTCCTTACATATCCTTCTAGGAATAAAATGCATTTTCTTTCTAAAAATTAGATTCTTATAATCTAGTAACATATCAGAAAGTTATCCTTAGTTCCTTTACTGGAATCATTTTGCATGTTAAAATCAAGTCTGCCAATGTTGCAAAGCAATAATAGAGACATTAAGCCACTAGAAGCTCAGTGTAGGTAAGAACAAAGAGACTTTACCATCTTCTAGTATTAAAACATCTTTGTAAAAGATCTAAAAACAAACTTTATTGATTCAGGTGAATTGTGAATTTATATTTTGAACTAGGATGGTAGAAGAGTCTCATCACCAAACATTGTTTTGAAGATTAATGATACAATCCCACACTGACGAATCAAGCCACTGCCTAAGATGATAGGACGCCTCAACCAAGTATGAAACTGATTTTAAAAATAGTATTTTGTTTCTTTTTCCTAAGAAGAAGTCTGCCTACTTATCTGGTTCTTAGTGGAACCTTTCCCATTTTATTTTTCTCTGTTTCTTACATACTGGAATATGGATCCCAACTTTTATATAATCATTCTTGAGGTTCATATAGATTGTAAACTATGGAGCACAAAAAGAATCAAATATAAAATGCCTTTTTATGCTGAAGGGTCATAAGGAAATGAAGTAGATCCAGCTGCCAATTGGTCGACTTATAGGTTATTAAGGAGTTTTTTTACCCAAAACTCAAAGAATGGAGGTTTCCATTATAGGCCAAAAATTCCAGGAACTTGGGGAATGTCAGGCCTATTATACAAAGTGGAAAACTAATTTATATGTAAAATAATACAGAAAACAACTTAAGTCGTTACAGGGAAAAAATGGAAAGAAATAAAAGAAGAAGACAATTCAGCATTATAGACAAACACATACTTGATTTATATTTCCAGGAAAAGGTGAATAGCCTGTTTCAGAATTGGCATCGCCATCAGGATATCCAGAAGCTCTAAGCAATGGATCGAGCTGGTTGTATTCCACATTAATCACCATTGTTCTCCCTAGAAAGGATTTTTTTATTATATCGTCAGATAGAAGCACAAACGGCCACATGAATTTTCTCACATGGTACTTCTACCATTGCTCAACATCAATTCTTTTCGCAGTACTAACCTAAGCACAAAAGAACATTAGAACCTGAATCCCAGAGAACTATTACTGATGGAGAATATCACAAATGAAACAGAAAAGACTCCAAAATAAACGTTAACAAACACATTAAAAGAGTTGGATGTTACCCTAGTTAAAAAAATATAATCTCTGTGCTCAATGTGTTACTCTTGATAGGGTAAGCAGCCCAACTTTTTTTTAGCACAAAGGTCGTGCTAGGACAATACAGAGATACAGATTAAAAAATCCCCCTTTACAATGGATTCCATCTATGAAATACCCTATACCTGTAGTGTGTCAATAAAATCTATCATGCTATTTTCATCTTTGACATCCTGTAGGTTACAACCAAAGAAACGACTCAACTACTCAGAAGATATTTCCACTAACGGGGGCTTGGGTTTGTTCAGTTATAGGGGGAACATGATCCCATAAGGCTTGACCTACTGTCAAACTATTGCTATAGACCTGGCCCAAGTGTATTACTTGCACCCATAGATGTATGTAAGAAAATGGTATCAGCAACCAGGTATGTTTCTTCCAAAAGACACGTCGTCCACAAATTTTGCAGGGCTATTTTATCTTAAATAAAAGTTCTCTCATCTTCACATTTGTTAAATTGCATTGAGAGATCCATAGTTTTTGAAGATTCTCTATAATTATAGCACATCTAGAAGTATGTGTACATCAGGAACAGAAAGCAAACAGGCATGAAACAAACAGATCCTGATATTCCTCGTCTCAAGTTACCTCTACAAAAGATCAGCTTAAACGCTGTTGGAAATTTATAGGCAACCAACTAAAAGGAGCATAACCACCTGGACAGATTAAAGTATCCTAGTATTTGCGACCTGTTAAAGTTTTGGCTATAGATTTAGCCACCAACTCTGCCAAATTCAGCTTACGGAAGCAGGAAACTGCCCATTGCTTATAACACTCTTTAGATGAAATATTTTCTGCCACTGAGATATAGTTGTCATAAACAACTGAACAACAAAGAAGCTCATATTATGACCCCGTGCTTTCTTTTCTTTTCAGCATTTATTACTTCTTTCTGACCTTTCCCATGGGCCACTACAAAATGTAAAGGTAGATGTAAGTTGCTCATCTACTCACCATCTTTATGAGTAAGCTTGGTAATGCCACCAATGGCTTCTTTTGCTTTCCGAGGAACAGCGAGAGAATTGACATGGTATTGTTTTGTGGCACTGACACCTAGCGCTGCTGGAATTGCCTGAAAGACAATGAAATGTACAGATTGATAAAATTGGCCTAACTTACATGAGCAGAATACAGAACAATTCAAAGAACACAAGAGACAAAAAAAGAAAAAGCGTTCAACAAACCTTGAAAAGTAGACCATTGGTGTCTTGGAAAAAGAGGACCCATCTTAAGCCTGCATCATGCCTAGATTGCATAGAATTTGGACCATCAAATCACAGAAATATGTTTAACTCTCTTTCTCTTTTTAAGTGAAATATGCACCTAAAAAATCAATACAAACTGGATGCACTAGTGATGTAGATACAGGCTATATTAAAAGTTTTACATCAGCTTTTATTTCCAGAAAACGATGGGAAAAAAGACTTGAAAGTATGAAGTTCAGTTTTTGACTCCAAATATGGACACACTACAAGGTAGGGTCCAGGAAATAATGATCATGGTAAAAGATTTCAGTTCAAGTTATAAGGCAAGGGACTGAGACAAAAAGGTATCTATCTTTCTCTAACTGATTAACTTTTATGTAGGCTAAAAGGGGATTGCTCATTGGTTAATCCAAAATCACATCAAAGTGGAGGAGAATGGCTGAAAAGTTTAAACAAAAAGGGGGAGGAGTGAAAACATACCAAACTTTAAGAAGGCCACTTGAGTAAAGAAGTGAGTGGACGTCGCCATGGCCATGAGGTTTTGTCTAGTAAAGCAGAGGCATGAGCAGAAATTAAATAAATAGAGGCACTTTCAGCTAAAAAAGTCACTGATATAATTGACTACAAGAATAATCATATCTTTAATCTACGAAGAGTATTAAGCATGGAATTAGCCACCTGAATTTTATATTTATTATGGAGGTCCAGAGCAAGGTGTGCTTCATTATCATCTAAACAAGCAACTTTTTCCTGCAAAAAATCAAGAAATATATAAATTCCGATACTATGACTTAATTCTTCAACGGCTGCTTGAGATCAGTTGCTGACCTGCTTAAGCAGTTTCACTTGTGTGGGTTTCATCCCAAAAAAAGAGTTTTTTTGTAAGAGCTCCAAAGTACGTAAATGTGTGTCATCTGATGTCATAATAGCCAAAGGAATCTCCGCTTGGAAGTCACCTAATTATAATGAAGCTGTTAGTTGTAAAGAAAATCCTACATGTTTATTGTATTAAGGATATGTATCACACTTTTAGGTACCTTGAAACATGAAATTTTAGCAGGTACCTCTACGCAAAAAGATATTCTTTTCAGCCAATCCTTTTTAGCTTGTATGTCTGTTTTGCTAAGCCAAGGAAGATAATTCTTAATACCGTTTTTTATCCATAAGAAACATTTCTTTTGTTTCTACCGCTGCTACTATTTAAAATGCCTCAATCCCAAGCTAGTTTGGGATGGCTATTAGAACCCTTTCTATCCAACAACTTTGTGCATAGGATATAAAATTTAAACTGTTCTTTACACTTTCTAAAAGGTTTCTAAATAATCAAAATTTTGGCAACTCACAAATAGAAACACTTGCCAATAACTCTTGGAAGCAGCTTCATAAATCTTAAACTTGTGACTGGATTCCCTAGCTCAACAACCCTCCCAACCTCCTTAAAATTGAGTCCCTAACATAACAGTCGAGGGAGAGATACCACACGGACTCGGGATTGCCACCTTCTATAATTTGTCTGTTTGCTTGGCTAATGGTGTCATGAAAAATTGGGATCAATCAGGAAGCAGTTTAACAGTAATCTTTGTCCCTGATGGAACATATTTACAAAACCATAACATGCACGTCTACCAACCTCCGGCAAGGCTGCAACTGGCTTCCTGTAAAGCAAGAATAGATTCAATATAATGTTGTAAGAAGCATGTCCCTGTAATTGTTTCTCTAGGAAGGGCCACCTGCAAATAATTAGAACAAATTGTCACAGAACTCAATCTTATGCAGCCAGACATCCTTAGAATAAATACTACATCTATTAATCAAGCTGCAAAAGATTCTGCATATTTTACCCTATGAAGGCAAAAATCAAAACAAGTTCTAGACCAACAAACCAAAAAAAATCTTTGAGCGCCAAAAATGGTCAAAGATGTTCCACATGAAAGTTTGTGTGTTCTACCTTTATCCCCTTGTACCCAAGACGTTCTCCAAGGCCTCCAGCAACAAGAACAAATGCAGTCTTCTGTGCTTCTTTGATGCCAGCCTCCTCAAATTGAACAAAATTATCATCACCATATGTCAGAACCTCTCCAGACGGAACCTGCAAAAGTTTACTTCCATCTTAGAATGAATCATTGATCTAGAGCAGAGCATCGATGTATTCTAAGTTTTAACTGCATGTTATTTAAGTATTAATAAGGTGATCCATTATTTTCTGAATTTTGCAAGGTGATCAAGGAAATATAATCAAAATCTGACCACATCGAACATCAGATATCATGTTTCACAAGAAACAAAAGGAAACTTGTTGCTAGTTTATCCAGAATGCTAAAGAACATCAAAATGGTTTCTTGATAAGAACCCAAGGCTGTTCGAAAAACCATAAGTAGTCAAATGTTCTTCATACAAGCTACAACAAGTATGCTGAGAGGACAATTAATTCCAAAAGACTTGATAATCATAAACCACGTCCACTAATTGAATTGATGATCTCAGATTACACCAAATAAGACCAAATGGCCAGTTATAAGGTTAGTCCTAAAACACCAGAAACTACTGTAATATGACACTGCACCAAAGGTCATTGTACAGAACAACTATAGCTGTGTATTTTTTTATTGGACAATAACGTTTCTTATTGCTTCAACAGCACTAAGTCATCCAAACAAGTTGCTCCATCTGATCTCTTCTGTGCATACCATAGTAATAATGCAACATAAAACGTACTAATTTAAGACACCTGCAGAGGTGTAGGAAAGTTGGGCTTCCCATGAGTTTAGTCTAGCAGCATTTTCATCACTCCTACCTTTAAGTCCCTCGGTTTTCATTTTCCATTTTATGTTCCAAAGAGTGATTCCATAATAAGTGACGTCACATAGAACCTCATTTACATTAATACTTCGATGGGGAGTCTGCACTCATGGAAGATGTGCCAAGTGCAAATAAGCTATGCACAACATAAAAGTTACAAGATCATAGTCTCCCTGAAAACTCATGTCGAGGAACTGCCAGGGATTTTGCTTCCAGTAAATTAAGCTGTCAACTTTGTCCAAGAGTTCAACAAGTTCCTTATTCCATGAAATAAATAGATACATTACAATAACATTGTAATGGATTGGGGGGGGGGCATGGCTCTATCTATGTGGGGAAGACCAACTCTTATAAGTAGTGTGCTTGATAGCATTCCTCTGTCTTTGTTCCCTATTCCTACACAGGTGTTGAAGCAACTTGATAAAACCTCCCTGGGAAGCAAATAACAGCTCTCATAAATTTCATACGATAAAATGGGACACAGTTATACAATCAAAATGCAAGGCCTGGGAATAAGAAATTTAGCCATTCACAACAAATGATTCTTATGAAGTGGCTTTGGAGGTATGATTCAGGTGAATCAAGCCTCTGGAAGGAGGTGATCAATGCAATATATGGGAAAATGGATAACTGGAGCACTAAAGTTGTCAATGCCCCATATGGATGCTTGGAAGTTTATTAGCAAACTGGGTACTGAATTTTTCCAGTAGGTTCATTTCAAACCTGGTAATGGAGCGCACATCAGTTTTTGGAAGGACAAATGGCTTAACAACACAGCACTCATGGATGTCTATCGTAGCAACTTCAGCATTTCACAAGACAAAGACTCCACAATTGCTCAGAATAGGAGTAACAACAACTGGGATGTGTACTTAAGAAGGTATGTCCAAGACTGAGAAATGGGTAGTTTGATGGATTTGTTAGCAAAAGTGGAGAGCTGCAGCATAAATGAAGATCTTCAAGATACCATGTGCTGGGGCAGTAAGGGTATTTTCACAGTCAAGGACTGTTACAAGCAGATGTGCAAGCAAAAT
Source organism: Przewalskia tangutica (assembly GCA_029844215.1). Lineage (NCBI taxonomy): Eukaryota > Viridiplantae > Streptophyta > Magnoliopsida > Solanales > Solanaceae > Przewalskia > Przewalskia tangutica. The sequence goes on from CM056719.1 coordinate 20,885,293, forward strand.
CAGGTGCTGGATTCTTGGCCATGGAAATTGATTTGGAGGACCAAACTACCAATTAAGGTCATATGCTTCAACTGGATTCCCTTGTAGACAACCTTGACAGGAAAGGATTTCAGCTGGTTAACAGATGTTACCTATGTAACAAGGTTCTGGAATCTGTTAATCACTTGTTTGCACTGTCCAGTAGCTACTGATGTTTGGAACATGTTTTGCACCCTTTTCGGCCTGAGTTGGGTTATGCCAATGAACACGAGACAGGCAGATTTTTAGTGGGAGTATATGGAAAGTTGATAAGGCCGTCAAGAAAATCTGGTTGATGATTCCTGCTACTATCTTTTGGTGTTCGCGGACAGAAAGAAATAGGAGATGTTTCGATGGAATCTCAACTCCAAATCATTCCCTTAAAGCTAAATGCTTATTTAACCTTTTTTGTTGGTCAAAGTTGACCCCAGTTCTTAGTGCTGGACATTTTCTAGACTTTGTTAGCACTCTAGTTAAATATTAACACTTTGTATAGGGGCTGAGCTACGTACTCTCTTTTGTCATTCTGTTAATTGTAACTTTGCATCTCCTTGATGCTTTTTTAATGAAACATATTACTTCATCGACAAAAAAAAAGAATCTCAAACTCAAACACTTGATTTAATTTTGGGAAATAATGGGAAAATTTGCCTGGAGGCCCTACCGATACTTTCTCATGCACGGAGAAGTTGCAAGTTTGGTACATTAGTTACAAGGTAATTACAATTTTTAGTCCCTAATTTACTGGAATTAACACATAAACGTTCAGATTTTTTAACCTGGTTCTTTAGCTCATCGGTTAAGGAAATAGTCAACTTTTGACGTAATTTTATGTTCATATTTATGAAGAGTTAACTAGTTGTTGTTTCTCTTTTATTTTCTAGTCTTTATTAGTCATCAAAAACAGGCAATATCAATCAACGTATATACGTTTAGAGGAAAAGAAAGGGTTTCAATTGTATTGTTTGAGGTGCTTGGAAAAGTGGTCACAAGGGCCTGAGTCATGGAGGCCACAGCAATCTGGGAGAGAATAAATGCGGAAGGAGGATAACTGGAAATGACAGGGGCTCGGAATCGCTAAGAATAGGTGAGATGATCAAAAGCTTACTTATTGTTCTGTTCAGTCAGCAGGCCAGCCAAATTGAAAGAAGAAATAATTTTAAATTATTTAGTTCCTAATTGTTCTAGTAACCCATCAACTAAAAGTCTAAAACTAATACTTACATAAACAAACTAAGACATCTGAGGGAATAAAATACAGGATCAATACTGCAATATTCCTAGAAAACTCAAATAAGCTATGCACAACATAAAAGTTACAAGATCATAGTCTCTCTGAAAACTCATGTCGAGGAACTACCAGGGATTTTGCTTCCAGCAAATTAAGCTGTCAACTTTGTCCAAGAGTTCAACAAGTTCCTTATTCCATGAAATAAATAGATTCATTACAATAACATTGTAATGGATTGTGGGGCATGGCTCGATCTATGTGGGGAAGACCAACTCTTATAAGTAGTGTGCTTGATAGCATTCCTCTGTCTTTGTTCCCTATTCCTACACAGGTGTTGAAGCAACTTGATAAAACCAGAAGGGACTTCCTCTGGGAAGCAAATAGCAACTCTCATAAATTTCATACGATAAAATGGGACACAGTTATACAATCAAAATGCAAGGCCTGGGAATAAGAAATTTAGCCATTCACAACAAATGATTCTTATGAAGTGGCTTTGGAGGTATGATTCAGGTGAATCAAGCCTCTGGAAGGAGGTGATCAATGCAAAATATGGGAAAATGGATAACTGGAGCACTAAAGTTGTCAATGCCCCATATGGATGCTTGGAAGTTTATTAGCAAACTGGGTACTGAATTCTTCCAGTAGGTTCATTTCTAACCTGGTAATGGAGCGCACATCAGTTTTTGGAAGGACAAATGGCTTAACAACACAGCACTCATGGATGTCTATCGTAGCAACTTCAGCATTTCCCAAGACAAAGACTCCACAATTGCTCAGAATAGGAGTAACAACAACTGGGATGTGTACTTAAGAAGGTATGTCCAAGACTGAGAAATGGGTAGTTTGATGGATTTGTTAGCAAAAGTGGAGAGCTGCAGCATAAATGAAGATCTTCAAGATACCATGTGCTGGGGCAGTAAGGGTATATTCACAGTCAAGGACTGTTACAAGCAGATGTGCAAGCGAAATCAGGTGCTGGATTCTTGGCCATGGAAATTGATTTGGAGGACCAAACTACCAATTAAGGTCATATGCTTCAACTGGATTCCCTTGTAGACAACCTTGACAGGAAAGGATTTCAGCTGGTTAACAGATGTTACCTATGTAACAAGGTTCTGGAATCTGTTAATCACTTGTTTGCACTGTCCAGTAGCTACTGATGTTTGGAACATGTTTTGCACCCTTTTCGGGCTGAGTTGGGTTATGCCAATGAACACGAGACAGGCAGACTTTTAGTGGGAGATTATGGAAAGTTGATAAGGCCGTCAAGAAAATCTGGTTGATGATTCCTGCTACTATCTTTTGGTGTTCGAGGACAGAAAGAAATAGGAGATGTTTCGATGGAATCTCAACTCCAAATCATTCCCTTAAAGCTAAATGCTTATTTAACCTTTTTTGTTGGTCAAAGTTGACCCCAGTTCTTAGTGCTGGATATTTTCTAGACTTTGTTAGCACTCTAGTTAAATATAAACACTTTGTATAGGGGCTGAGCTACGTACTCTCTTTTGTCATTCTGTTAATTGTAACTTTGCATCTCCTTGATGCCTTTTTAATGAAACATATTATTTCATCGACAAAAAAAAAAGAATCTCAAACTCAAACACTTGATTTAATTTTTGGAAATAATGGGAAAATTTGCCTGGAGGTCCTACCGATACTTTCTCATGCACAGAGAAGTTGCAAGTTTGGTACATTAGTTACAAGGTAATTACAATCTTAGTCCCTAATTTACTGGAATTAACACATAAACGTTTAGATTTTTTAACCTGGTTCTTTAGCTCATCGGTTAAGGAAATAGTCAACTTTTGACGTAATTTTATGTTCATATTTATGAAGAGTTAACTAGTTGTTGTTTCTCTTTTATTTTCTAGTCTTTATTAGTCATCAAAAACAGGCAATATCAATCAACGTATATACGTTTAGAGGAAAAGAAAGGGTTTCAATTGTATTGTTTGAGGTGCTTGGAAAAGTGGTCACAAGGGCCTGAGTCATGGAGGCCACAGCAATCTGGGAGAGAATAAATGCGGAAGGAGGATAACTGGAAATGACAGGGGCTCGGAATCGCTAAGAATAGGTGAGAGGATCAAAAGCTTACTTATTGTTCTGTTCAGTCAGCAGGCCAGCCAAATTGAAAGAAGAAATAATTTTAAATTATTTAGTTCCTAATTGTTCTAGTAACCCATCAACTAAAAGTCTAAAACTAATACTTACATAAACAAACAAAGACATCTGAGGGAATAAAATACAGGATCAATACTGCAATATTCCTAGAAAACTCAAATAAGCTATGCACAACATAAAAGTTACAAGATCATAGTCTCCCTGAAAACTCATGTCGAGGAACTGCCAGGGATTTTGCTTCCAGCAAAGTAAGCTGTCAACTTTGTCCAAGAGTTCAACAAGTTCCTTATTCCATGAAATAAATAGATTCATTACAATAACATTGTAATGGATTGGGGGTTATGGCTCTATCTCTGTGGGGAAGACCAACTCTTATAAGTAGTGTGCTTGATAGCATTCCTCTGTCTTTGTTCCCTATTCCTACACAGGTGTTGAAGCAACTTGATAAAGCCAGAAGGGACTTCCTCTGGGAAGCAAATAGCAACTCTCATAAATTTCATACGATAAAATGGGACACAGTTATACAATCAAAATGCAAGGCCTGGGAATAAGAAATTTAGCCATTCACAACAAATGATTCTTATGAAGTGGCTTTGGAGGTATGATTCAGGTGAATCAAGCCTCTGGAAGGAGGTGATCAATGCAAAATATGGGAAAATGGATAACTGGAGCACTAAAGTTGTCAATGCCCCATATGGATGCTTGGAAGTTTATTAGCAAACTGGGTACTGAATTCTTCCAGTAGGTTCATTTCTAACCTGGTAATGGAGCGCACATCAGTTTTTGGAAGGACAAATGGCTTAACAACACAGCACTCATGGATGTCTATCGTAGCAACTTCAGCATTTCCCAAGACAAAGACTCCACAATTGCTCAGAATAGGAGTAACAACAACTGGGATGTGTACTTAAGAAGGTATGTCCAAGACTGAGAAATGGGTAGTTTGATGGATTTGTTAGCAAAAGTGGAGAGCTGCAGCATAAATGAAGATCTTCAAGATACCATGTGCTGGGGCAGTAAGGGTATATTCACAGTCAAGGACTGTTACAAGCAGATGTGAAAGCAAAATCAGGTGCTGGATTCTTGGCCATGGAAATTGATTTGGAGGACCAAACTACCAATTAAGGTCATATGCTTCAACTGGATTCCCTTGTAGACAACCTTGACAGGAAAGGATTTCAGCTGGTTAACAGATGTTACCTATGTAACAAGGTTCTGGAATCTGTTAATCACTTGTTTGCACTGTCCAGTAGCTACTGATGTTTGGAACATGTTTTGCACCCTTTTCGGCCTGAGTTGGGTTATGCAAATGAACACGAGACAGGCAGATTTTTAGTGGGAGTTTATGGAAAGTTGATAAGGCCGTCAAGAAAATCTGGTTGATGATTCCTGCTACTATCTTTTGGTGTTCGCAGACAGAAAGAAATAGGAGATGTTTCGATGGAATCTCAACTCCAAATCATTCCCTTAAAGCTAAATGCTTATTTAACCTTTTTTGTTGGTCAAAGTTGACCCCGGTTCTTAGTGCTGCACATTTTCTAGACTTTGTTAGCACTCTAGTTAAATATTAACACTTTGTATAGGGGTTGAGCTACGTACTCTCTTTTGTCATTCTGTTAATTGTAACTTTGCATCTCCTTGATGCCTTTTTAATGAAACATATTACTTCACGACAAAAAAAAAGAATCTCAAACTCAAACACTTGATTTAATTTTTGGAAATAATGGGAAAATTTGCCTGGAGGTCCTACCGATACTTTCTCATGCACAGAGAAGTTGCAAGTTTGGTACATTAGTTACAAGGTAATTACAATTTTAGTCCCTAATTTACTGGAATTAACACATAAACGTTCAGATTTTTTAACCTGGTTCTTTAGCTCATCGGTTAAGGAAATAGTCAACTTTTGACGTAATTTTATGTTCATATTTATGAAGAGTTAACTAGTTGTTGTTTCTCTTTTATTTTCTAGTCTTTATTAGTCATCAAAAACAGGCAATATCAATCAACGTATATACGTTTAGAGGAAAAGAAAGGGTTTCAATTGTATTGTTTGAGGTGCTTGGAAAAGTGGTCACAAGGGCCTGAGTCATGGAGGCCACAGCAATCTGGGAGAGAATAAATGCGGAAGGAGGATAACTGGAAATGACAGGGGCTCGGAATCGCTAAGAATAGGTGAGAGGATCAAAAGCTTACTTATTGTTCTGTTCAGTCAGCAGGCCAGCCAAATTGAAAGAAGAAATAATTTTAAATTATTTAGTTCCTAACTGTTCTAGTAACCCATCAACTAAAAGTCTAAAACTAATACTTACATAAACAAACTAAGACATCTGAGGGAATAAGATACAGGATCAATACTGCAATATTCCTACATTCAGTTTCTTAGTTGTTGCTGCTTCATTTAGGAAGAGTTGAAGTGTTTGGACCCACAGATGAGGCAACCTTTTAAATACTAATCCAAGAAAGAAAAAGAGCCAACCTTCTAAAAGCTCCCCAATTCTAAAATCACAAAAGAGAAATTCACCCTCACTTCTATCCATTTAAAGACTCTGGACGCGATTTTATTCTGATTCGGAATGGAAATTTCTGCTTCGTGAAACCGAGTCAGAGTGAGTACTGCTTCAGTTACAAAGAGTCAGATAACAACCCTCATACATTTTTTTATATAAAAATTAAAAAATGCAATAACATCTCAATTTCACAGATCCCTGAAAGACTATCGACAACACAGAATATTGTTGAAATAAGAAGTTTCAATTTCGAATTTGGAGGGTTTATCACAATATTCCGTAAAGGAGAAAGCAATAATCAGTTTCGGATTAAAAAGCATAAACTCGTTAGTTTGACCGTTAGCAAGGGATTGAACACCTAAAAATAGCCAAAATCTGCTAAACTTCACATTTCAGTGTCTACAGGACTAGTAGGTATGAAAACCTAACCACAGCGAATAATGTGTTTTTCAAATCTTCTACTAGTGTAACATAAACCACTACTATCTGCCGCAAATGTAGCTTAGAAGCATTTAAGTGGGAATCACACTTTTCTCACAATGTCTACACAATAAATTACTGTAGCATGCATAAGTAACAGGAGATAAGTAGCTGCATAAACAATATTCATGAGATTTGCGAAGGATGGCCTTTTCTTTTATAAGCAGCACCTGCACTAACTTAACTGACATAAAAACCCAACTGAAACTTTAAGACATGCACCCAATCCAATAACTATGATAAAAACACAAGTTGAGTTTCTGTGTAATGCTTGAAAAAAGTAGTTATAGTTAAAGTTACTTTCTAGTAAAGATAATTAACGAAATAAGTTTTGCTGAAAAGTAACACATGATTCAGTTACTTACGGAAGGTGAAAACCCATCATACGGGTTTTTCCCAGTCTTTGAATCAGCTAAAAGCTCCCTAGCGGTGTTAATATATGCTGACAACCCCCCAGGATAACTTGAATTAAGTTTTGCAATCTGAAACAAACCATAACAATAACACTTCAGTGTTCATAAATATTACAATTAAACTAGGAAGTGAATATAAGCATAGAAGAGTTGGGAACAAAACAAGCCCAATTGGAAATGAAAATATTTCTGGCACAACTCTCAAAAAAAACAGCAGTACAATATTGAACAATGACAACAAGCTCCAAATTTTGGCTACTTTAGTTTGATTGATTAAGCAAGAAGAAATACTTCACATAAGTTGTCATATAAGCTATTAACTACAAAATACAAACAATATCAAGTTTTTATTTGCCGAACTGCAAACTACAACCTTAAGGTCCTTATCACATCCCGAAATTCACCATGTAAGTTACCACAAGTCAGCAACTACCTAATGGGAGATCAACATTGCCAAATTTACCCCTCTACTTTTGGATATTGTCTACATTTACCCTCCGTTATACTATCAGGACAAATCTATCCCTACCATTATACTATCCGGCTGAATTTACCCCTACCGCTAGCAAACTTTTAAAAATTACCCCCAATCCTAATGGTAACCCACAATCTCCCAAAAACAAAATCGCGAGAGAAGCAAGTACCACACTTTTAGCTGCATATTTGTTCTCAATCCTTGCATTCATAACTTTTACAGCTTATTTATTCATTTTGATAAAAGCAGAACACCTTTTTTTTCTTCTTAACTAATGACAAAAAGGTGTAATTTTAATATCAGTGCAAATTTAACTCGTCAAATTAAGATATAAGAAATTTTCATATGGAGTCATTCCCTGTCATTTTCAAGGTCAAGTTTTATGCCATGGCATAGAGGACGTTAAATTTCAGCAAAAAAATAAATTGATATACAAACAGAAATAAAACAAATTCAAATGTAAAACAGCCCCACAAATTTGTTTCCATTCCCACATCCATGTTCCTTTCTTCTCACATTCATTGACCTAACAAGAAGAAAACTTCTGATCCCATTAACTCAAATATAGAAGTCTTTATTCTTCTATATTTGAGTTATTGGTAACTGGTAAAGTTGTTGTCATGTGACCCGGAGGTCACGGGTTCAAGCCGTGGAAACAGCCTTGCAAAAATGTAAGGCAAAAATGTAAGGTAAGACTGTGTACAATAGACCCTTGTGGTCCGGCCCTTCACCGGACCCGCACATAGCGGGAGCTTAGTGCATCGGGTTGTCCTTTTTTGCCCTATAGAAGTCTTTATTCTTGTAAAGCTTTTGTGGCTGTCAATTGGCTTGGGAAAGCTAACTGCACAAACATTTTTCTGAACAGAAATTTTGTGTTGAAATATACACGCATCCATCCAACAAAGGGCCATCTGACAGCTATGACCTAGTTATTTTATTCAGTTGTGTCTTAACTGCAGAGAGTGGAGATCATTGATTGGGATTTGTTTGAGTATTCACTGATCTCAAATAAGCATTCTTTTGAACCATGCCATATCGAGAGCTAGCTAATTTCCCTTCGAGAGAGGACTTCTGTCAAATCACATTTGACATGTTGCCTGTAATCTGAAATCCACCAGTAAAACTGACCACCAACATAAACTCTGCTTCGGGTTTATTGGTTCTTCAGTATTACCTAAGTTGCTCGGACTCGGGTGCGGGTATCCAATACGGGTATGGATCCGAGTGTCCAATTCTGCAAAATCTAAATTTTAAGATTCGGGGGTGCGTATCTAGGTAGGGATACGGGTGTGGGATTCGGCTAAGAAAATTTAAAATTATAAGAAATAGAGCTATAAAGATATATCGTTGCTACTGTCTACTATACCAACTCAGAACACGACCTTGAATTCTTGATTTCTCTGAAAGACGAAGCAACAAAAATGAGACAAAACTCAAAAGTACTATAATATTGAAGGTATGTCATTTTCCTTCGTAAATCCGTTTTATCTTTAATTTTGAGAAATCAAATCTCAATCCCCCCCAATTTGTCGATATACTCCGGTCAAAGTATCCGAAGTTGGTTGACTGTATCCCACTCCCACACATGTATCCCCCATATCGAGACGGGAACAACACCAAAAACAGAGAGTCCGCACAACTTAGAGTATTACTATTCCGACTCAAACTATTAAGGATGAACCTTTTACGATTTCTTTCATTGTGGATACATTTCATATTCAACAATATGAAAGTGAAAGTCAAGAACAGAGAATTATAATTATGTGGGTCTGATTATTTAATTTTGGTTTTTCAAAGAAAAAAAACACTTCAAAACTAAAAGTTGATCATAGTCTAGCCAGTTTTTACATACATAATTTATAACATGGTGAAACCAGAACCCAATTTGTTAAAACAAATGTAACCGAAGAAAAAAAAAAAGCGAACACACCTGATCAAAGAAGGCTCGCTTCTCATCATCATCAACTCCAGGCTCCGACCAATGCTGAAACAAGTGAGTTTGCCCCATCTCTAACAACATCTTCGCTAACTCTACCTAAACTCACAATACACAAACACACACACACACATCAATCTCAATTCAACTCCACACACACAAAAAAACAATATCAATTCAACTACACACGAGTTTTAACTTTCACACACAGTGACAATAAATTTACAGTAATTAGCCTGTTTGCAATTGCACTGATATTTAGACAGTCATTGTACAAAGCTAAATCCTTCCACAAAAATATATATCCGTATGTCCCAATTTAAATTTATATAACACACTTTACTTTTTAATCCGTCCAAAAAATGACAACAATTTAACTTTAAATTTACCTTTTATGTTTAACGAGAATAAATACACAAATATTTTTAGCTTATTTTAGACTACAAAATTTAAAAGACTTTTTTTTTTATTTCTTATACTCCGTTTCCGGTCGAAACACATCATATATCAATTTAACTAACAGAAGAGTTAGTGACAATAATATTAAGGTAATTAGACTGTTTGCAAAGCATTTTAAGAACCTGTTGAGGGGAGAGAAGAGAGAGATTTTTCTGTAAACTCGGAGCAGTTGATGTCATGTTGCCGTCGCCAATTTCTTTTGTAAATTCCGAGAATGATTTTGAATATACCAAAAGAGAAAGAGAGAGATCTAATTCTAGGTTGAGGGGTGACCGGAAGAAACGGTTACAATGATTGTTTGCAGTTAGTTACCTACCCAAATATCGAAACTGAACTTAATCATACCGAATTAATTAATTTGATACGATAATGATATCATATTTTTAAAAATTGAAAACCGTAATTAACATACCGAAAGTAATTGAGACTCTTGAATGTGCAGTTTAAGAAAGTAATTGAGACTCTTGAATCATGTGGTATTAAATTAAAAATGTACGTAGTGTACCAAAAGATTCTTTGAATCTTACGATCTTAAACATGACATGTACGATGTTAGAATTGAAAAGGTACTAAATATAGTGAGTGCATTTCTTTTAACATAATCTAAAAAATAAGAAACATAAATTGAAATAGTAGAAACAATAAATATAGTATTCAAATAAAATAGTAATAAATTAATAAAATATTTTTGTAATTTATATATATATTGGTTGTTGTTGCTGACAACTAATGATGGTGGTTATGGATGTCAATGGGAGGTGGATGATGTTGATAGATGATGGCAGTCGTGTGTAGTAGTCAACTGCGATGGTAACTGATATTGATAGTAGTAGTCAATAGTGGTCGTAGTGATTGATATACAATGGGCAATTCGCACGAATGCCATTATTTTGGGGTGGTCTTTAATTTTTGCCCATTAAATTTAAAATATTTAATGTTTGCCCTTCGTCTAATACTCTGAGGTTCTGGGTTCGAACCCCTGCTCAAGCAAAAATTAAAAAAATCGCAAGGTAGAGATTTTGTATCAAAATTAGGCCTATTCGGTAGAGGTTTGTCATAAGACAAACTTTTACCCAAAAGTAGGTCTTAAGGCAAACCTCTGCCTTAAATGTAAACTTCTGCTGATGTAGGCCTAATTTTGCTACAAACATCTACCTTGCGAATTTATTTTTAATTTTTGTCTGAGCAAGGGTTCGAATCCAAAATTCATGAATTTTTAGGCGAAGGGCAAAAATTAAAGACCATTGCCTTTGAAGGGAATTCCACACAGAAAATAATATACTATTGTGGTACATGATAGTAATAACTAATAGTGGTAATATCTTATAACAGTGGTTGCTAATATATAATGATGATTGTTTATTTGACTACATGTAGTGATTAATTGTTGTGGTAATGGTGGTTTGTGGTGGTGATTGTAATCGGTAGCTGGTGACGGTGATAACTAACTATGGTGATTAGTGATGGTGGTTGTAGTTGATAATGCTGAGCGGCGGTGATAGTAGTGGTGGTTAGTTGTGAAAGCTGATGGATCATATAACATCTTAATGATATAAAAACTCTATTATGGATTTTAATCGTTCGGATCCATTCAAGCCATTAAGTAATTGTAAAATTTAAAAGAAAACACACTTAGAGCATGTTTGGCGGCTCTGACCAAGTGGTTTTGAGGTGTAACGATCCGTTTGGTCATTTTGAACTTGTTTTCTCAAGAATTCCCTTCCCGCGGATTATTCTCGATTTTTATGATTTGTAGGGATGGGTGACATAATTTCCGAGTTAATCGGGTGGGTTTCAAATTATTTTCGGAAAGTTTGGAAATCCTTAAGTTAAGAGAATAAGGAGGTTTGACCCATAGTTGAATTTTAGGTAAATGCGCTCTTTTCATAGTTTCGTCGATTCTATTAGCTTTGAAACGATAGTTATGGCTTAGTCGAGCCTTTGATTCGGTTCTCGAGATAGTCGGGTGTGTTTCAGGAATTGGTTGTAGAATTAGAACTTATGAATTGACTTTAGTAAAACCCGAGCCTTAGAGACCTTTTTCGAGAATTTTCAGTACACGAGCAGGTCTGGAATGAGTTTTTTTATAAGAATGCATGTTTGGTTTGTATCCGAGAGGTAACAAGAGTGTTTCGGGTGTTTGATGAAGAGTTGATGAGTTTGGGATTGTTGTTGGTGTCTGGTGTTCGAACCAGTGAAGTTGTGTCCGCTCCAGTGGGTCTGCCTCTACGGAGGTCTGTCTCACATAAACGATACTTGACAATGAGTTGAGAGTCCGCTGCTACTGATGATTTTCTCGCCATGGCGGGTGCGCCTCAGCAAAGTTTCCTTCCGCCCCAATGTGGGTTCGGTATGTAAGTGACATTGCCTCAACGGATGGGTTTTTTGTTCTCGAAGGTCTTCATTTTCGTGTAGAAGCAAACTCTCCAAATTTATGGGTTTTCTGCCAAAGCAAGTCCGTGATCGGTGTATTTTATATACACCTTTTGAGTCAGTTTTAGTTAGTCTTTTGTCCCTTTTTGTACAAATAAGTGTCGTATTAGGATAGTTTTCCTTTCTTTTGAGTCAAAGTGGTTAAAATGGCCAAATGACGGAAAAGGAGCTAAAAGAGGGCAAAAGAGGAGGTTCCAGAGCTAAAAACAGAGAAAGTGGCGAACGAGGTGAAACCTGCACCAGCACGCGGCCTCGCAATGATCGAAGCGCGGCGCCAACATCGAGAGGCTGCGAAGACCAGCGCGGCGCGCGCCACGCCAACGAGCAGGTGCGCGCGCTAATCATCGAGAGGCTACGAAGAAGTAGCGCGGCGCCACAAACAAAGCAGAGACCGGTCGTGGCGCCAAATCACCCGGACCACGAGTTCGGCCGCGGCTGGCAGCGGCGCGGCGCACGAGAAAAATCAGGTTTTGGACGAAATTCTAGGCCAGGCCTGAAGGAAAAGAGAGATGCGGTTTTCAGCCTATAAAAGGAGAACCCTAGGCAGATTTTAAGGGTTCTCCTTCTTGCACAACACAAGGCTTTCTTGCTTGGAGATTGGAGACCATAGTTTAGTAAATTTTCTTTCCTTTTCTTGTTTTTATTTCAGTTTTATGAAGAACATGGAATTAGTTCTTGTCATGTCAATGGCTAGGAACTAATTCCTCTATAGGGATTTCCATGTTGAATCTCTAGAAACTTATGTTATGATTTAATGCATGCTTATGGTTATTTTTCTTCTTGTTGAGATCTATCCAATAATTAAATTGAATGCTTGGTAGTTAATTGACAACTAATTATTACTATATGATTTCTAATCAGACTCCGAAATGAGGGGATTGTGAATATGTTGTAAGTTGGGTAGACATTCTTGGATTGGGGATGAAAATACCTCAATTATTTATGTAGCGTTAACGAGAGGCTTAACAACCCTAATTTTACGCATTGTGCGTGACGGTTAACTAGGTTCTTAGTCTTAATCCTCCTATAGAGTTATCCTTATCATCGAAAGGTAGGTAAGGTACAATATTGGGGTTGAGTGTTTATATAACCCTAACGGGAGTATAAAACGATTTAGTGAACCTGCTTTCTCCAAAAGAAGAAGACCATAAGTTATTGCATTAATAAGTAACATAAGCGGATAGTGAGGAGACGTGGAAGCCCTATTCTCATCACAACTGAAGTAAACTCATTAGTTAAATTAGCCTTTATAATTCGTAGTTATAAACCACAAAATCAAATATCAATTTACCAAATAGATACCAAAAGATAGATATTTGGTACTTGAACCTTAATCCTTGTGGACGATATTCGGTCTTGCTAAGACTATATTACTTTTCACGATAACGTGCACTTGCGTTTAAGTGTGTGCATCTTTTCGCGCATCAAGTTTTTGGCGCCGTTGCCGGGGATTAGGCATAGTTCAATATCAAATTTGTCTATTTTTAATTTCTAATTTGGTTTTTAATTTTTATTTTTATTTTAAATTTTTACGTTTTTTTTTATTTTCAAAAAAAAAATTCGAGGTACCGTGATTGGTTGTTTGTTTTTGATCTATTTCAGGAAATCAGTTTATGCGAAGGAGAAGAGGAGCAGACACTCTTGTTCCTTCAATCCGTAAATTGAGAAAACTGTAGCGAATGAAAGAATCAACGGATTGCAACTTTGATAGAGATGGACGGTGCTCAAAACAATAACATGATGAGAGAAGGGTTAGGTGAAAATCAACCTAACCCAGGAATGCCTCGACAAGTGCCGATAGGCGTGAAGGAGAGTCCAAATCCACCGAGAAAGAAGTTTGGGAGACTACGTGTCGCCAAGAGTGAATGGAGCACGCATACGCATTAGGCTCCCCGCAAGAGCCAACAACTTCGAGATAAAACCGCGATTCTCGAAGACGGCATGAAGACACGGTGCAATTCGGAGGATCGCCGTCGGAGGATCACATACGCACATAGCTAATTTTTTGGAGCTATGTGCAACTTTCAGATATAACGGCGTTACTGATGATGCCGTCAGATTGAGGCTCTTTCCCTTCTCACTCAGTGATAGAGCAAAAGTATGGTTGAATTCCCTGCCGGCCGATTCGATTTTTACATGGCAAGAGATGGCACAGAAATTCCTAGCCAAGTTCTTTCCCCCGTGTAAAGCAGCAAAACTGAGAGGGGAGTTGAACAACTTCTACCAAGCAGATGGAGAGTCCTTATATGAAGCTTGGGAAAGTGTTACACCCCGTATTTACAGGACATTCTTTAAGAACGTGCGTAAGAACTCGCAAGTATTAAGATTTGAGACTTGTAAAAATTTATCGGAATTGTGAAATTGTCGGAAAACGTAATATTGTGACGAATGGGAGGGCGACACGTGTCACCCCCTTATGGTGCCTTGGACGAATTGTAGCATGGGCACGCGGTCATTTGACCCTTGTTAGGAAGACAAGTCTTGCTAATAGAGAGCTTGACAAAATTGACTAAGTCAAAGGGTCCAAAGTCTTGATATTTATTAAGAGATCATCCAAACCACCCAATTGTTTGCATCTTGACCCTCCATGTCCCTTTATAATACTAGTAGTAGCAAGACTTTGTCCAACACTTAGAAAATTTTCACAAAATTGGAAGACCAACTATTGAAGCTCTCGAGTTTGGGTTTAACAAGGAAGAAAAAAAATTTGTTTCTTGATCATTGAGCTCCACACTTTAAACCAAGGTTCATGAGTGTATTGTAAGCACATCTCAATAGAAAAATCTCGGAAAAGATAGTTTCGTTAGTCGCAAAGTGAAAACCTAGTTGCTTTCTAGGTTTTGGATTGGAAGTTTGAAGGAAAGTTGTTGGTATGGTTCTAAGGGTCTCAGTAAGCGGATTGAAGTGTCTTGAAGAGTCTCAAGTTGCTAGGAGCTGTTATACCCGTAGTTCGACCCTACGTATGGAAACGCATTTAAAGTATGTAAGACTTAAAATTTCCGGCGACAGTCGACGTCGTTCGACGGTTTTAGTCAACTTTGAGGCGGGTTATGACCCGGTACATTGAGAGTTCCTAAGTGTTTTAAAGGCCTAAGGCGTAGTTCGTTGAGTCCGATTCCAACGCAACCAACCGCTCGTCGATAGGGACGTCGAGTAGAAAGTTATGAGAGTTACAAGTCTTGTGATCGGACCAATGCGTTTGGACTAAAGCGCGACATGGCGCGGATGCAGGTCGGCGCGCCTAGCATCGGTCACAAGTTGCAGCGCCGCTTCCCGGACAGCGAAGCGCACGAAGTTCGTAGAGGCGGAGTTTGGCCAGCGGCGGCGAGGCGAAATTTGGGGAAAAACTTAGAAAATCGATTCTTGTTTTAAAAGAGACCATGGGAGGGTGACAAGTGTCCCCCATCTTATTTTCTCATTGCGTGCAATATATTGACCAAGACTTGGACATTTTCTATCTTTCATCTTCTCTCTCTCTCTCTCAAATTGCTCTTCTCTAAAACCCTTAGAAAAATCAAAGTTAAGAACAAGAAAAGGAAGCTTGTAGCTTGTTGGCATTGTTGTGGTAGTGTTCTTGGCAGGAAGCTAGCAATATTTGGAATAAGTTTTGGCTAAAACTTTAAGGTAACATTTCTTCCTTTAAACTTAGTTCTAGTGTTGCGTGCTTAGAAAGCAAGATCTTGTAGTAGTAAAATAATGCACTTAGAGTCATCAGATGCAAGTAAATGTGGTTTGGATATGAAGAATGGGTTAAGAAGAAATTATGAGCATGTTGTAGCCTAAAACCACCTTAGAATTGTTAAGTGAATTGTTGTAAACCTATGGGCAGAATTTTGGTGTGAAATCCTTTGAATTGTTGGATTGAGTGAGCCTTAAAGGTGGTGTTTTTGATGATAAATTCGGCCTTGAGAAGGTGGCAAAGTATGTAGAAACAAAGGAACGCTGCCCAATTTTCCGTAGGAAATTGGTGACTTTAACTTGGAAAAATTCTGCATTATAAATTAGAGCTTGATAAACGTATTGTGGTCATTTTAGGTTGACATACTACATGCGTAAATTGGACTTAGCTTGTGGATTGACCAAGAGGTATGTGGAGCTTTCCTATCTCTTGAGCATGATTAGTTGTACCTATGTAGTGCAGTGAGACGTCAAGATTTGGAAATCTTCGTTTGATATAAGTATTTGATACTTGCTTCGTTAAAAGAAAAGTAGAAAAATCCTCGACTTAAGGGAATGTGTTTTACTATTGTTTAACTCTAGTATAACGCTTTATGGGGAGTTGGTTATATTAGTTTGTGAAAGTTTAATGGAGAAAGGTTTTGATGATTTGAACTTGTGAAAGGAAAATGGTTTTAAGGCATGAAGTGCCTAAGGTTTTACAAGAAATGAAGTCACTTAATTTAGAAGCTTGAGATAGTTTTAAAAGGAAATGTGACTTGTTTTGAAAAGAAATCGTAACTTGATACTATGGTGATTAGTATCTTGGATTTTTTTTGTATAAAAAGAGTTATTTCTTAAAAGGTTAGAGGTACATGATACTTGGGTTAAATCTCAATTTTTATTAAAAGACATGATCGTGCCTTAGGTATACTAAAATGAGAGGATGTATTAATACTATTAATAAAGTTAGGTGATTCTTAACTTGCTTAAGTTATGATAGGCGGTAGTGCTTATGTTGTGAGGTGATAGGCGGTAGTGCTTATGTTATGTTTAATAGCCGGATGAGCTATGTTATATATATTTATATTATTACTGTAAACCCCGGTTATTATTTATGCCATGGATTAGCTACCCATGATGCGAGCGCCAGTACTACGCGGATCTGGACCATAGGATCCATGCGGGTGAAATAGTCCCACGCGAGCACGCTGATGGTATCACGCGATCCACAGATCCACGCGGGTGAAATAGTCCCATGCGGGTGAAATAGTCCTACGACGAGGCGGATGACTCTACGCGGGTCCACAGGACCTATGCGGGTGAAATAGTCCCGAGAGTAGGATTGCTTAATGATACTACGCGAGGTACCTGCTTTGATCATGAGCCTCCTATTTTTATGCTATAAAATGTATACTTGTTACTCTCATTATTAGTAAGGCACAGGCAACATAATTTGGTTTTATCTATAACTTTAATGTATTTTGGACTTATGATATTACTACGATTTTCCGATTTTACATACTTGTGCGTTGTGTCGACCCTTCTCGGGGTTGCGTTCATGCCGCAGTAGTGAAGCGGTGGTAGATCCTCGCTCCTGTGATCTTGTACTCAGTGTCGAGCTCCATTTCTTCTGAGGCTCGACTTTTGGTATGGTTCTCCCGGAGTCGTTGTTGTTTTGTACATTCAGGCATGACGGCCCCGTCCCGCCATAGTGTTATTCATTCTTAGAGCTGTAGTCTTGTCGAACTTGGTTCGTTAAGGATGTAAATCGTCGGTTTATGTACTTTTGGATTAGCCACTTGGGCTAGACTATTCTATATCTTAACGGGTTGTTTATCTTGAGTTTACATTCCGGTTTTCTCGATGTTGTGTCACCAGGTGCCCGTTAAGGCACCGGTCGCGGTCCGGTTCGGTCGTGACAAAAGTGGTATCGGAGCGATTAATCCTGGAAAGAGTCTACAGCCGATCTAGTAGAGTCTTGATTATCGATGTGTTGTGCACCACATCTATAATCGTGAGGTCGCAGATATTTAGGATTTGTTCCCATTCTTTCACTCTAAGATCGTGCAATAGAGCCGCTATAGGTTGAATTTCCTCCGACGTATTTTTCCTGTGACGCTTATGTCTCCGCGCAAGGCAACCGCCGCGGCAAGGCAAGAGAGGAACTACCGCAGGCACCGAGGTCACCAGGCACGTGCCCGCCCTTACGACGAGGTGTTTGGACGGCGAAGTTCTACGACGCCGCCAACCCCAAAGAGCGGCGGCAGCCTCACGAGATCATGCCTCGAGCCTCGGCGGCAGAGGATATGGGCTACACGGAGATAGCCCGCCATCGCCGAGATCGTACAAGCAGAGGATAAGCCGGAGATGCAGCCCGGCCAGACCGTAGTTCACCAGTCGCTAGCGAGGCGAGACTTTTGAGTTCCACCGCAGTTTTATGGGTCGAGGCCTCGAGGATGATCCGCAAGAGTTTATCCGGCGATTGCAGAATCGCGAGGTGATCGGCTTGAGACCGAGCCGTGGTATTAGGTTCGTGACGGCCGCGGACACCGCTGCGATGTATGATTCGTGGAAGCGTCGGGAGCATGCACATCCACTGTTTGGGACGAGTTCTCGAGGCGTTTGGCCATTTCTTGCCACCGCAGATGGCGAGGGCTCGGGCCGATAGATTTTTGACGCTGAGACAGAATGGGCGGACGGTCCGGGAATACAACGTGGAGTTTGATTCATTGGCTAGGTATGTGCCCGCATTGGTAGCAGACATGGAGGACAGGGTGCACCGCTATGTCACGGGACTCGATGATCACTTGGCCGAGAGTTGCTCGGGGGTGGCTCTCCAGCCGGGCATGGACATTGCCCGCATGCAGCACGTGCTCTCGGGTGTGAGAACGCAGGGCCGACGGATCGGCTGTGTATCGCGAAGAGGCCGGACAGAGGGTCCTCCGTAGTTTTAGGGTAAGCAACCGAAGAAACCAGATTTGCACCACGCCGGCCCGAGCGCCTCCACCATCTTCTGGACCTACAGAGTATTCAGGAGCGGGGCAGGTTCCGTGGCTTGGGTTTCGGAGGACCGAGTTCCGCGGATGAGGCCACCTATGCCTCGTGTGGTCGATGTGGTGATTGCCATTATGAAGTGTCGTGTTCCTCCGAGAGCTTGTTATTCTTGCGGCCAGCAGGGCCATTTGAGGAGAGATTGTCCGTCCAGAGGTGGCGGGAATATGATGGCTCACCGAAGCAGTCGTCGGGTCTTCATCGTCGATGGCGATGCGCCCGAGGCGTGATGTTCACTTTACGAGCCGCGCAGGGTCGTGGTAGAGGTTCCGGTTCGGCCTCGAACCGCATTTATGCTATGTCCACCGCCAGACCGCGAGGCGCCACCCGATGTCGCCACAGTACATTGTTGGTTTCTTGTTGTGATGTTTATGCTTTGATAGATCCGAGTTCTACCTTGTCCTATATATCTCCTCATATTGCCGGGTAGAATAGGGATTGAGCCCGAGTCCATAGAATCCTTTGGCGCGCTACGCCAGGTGCTTGTTAGCGGAGTATATAAGGCTTGCCCGGTGACTTTAGATGGTCGCGGACTTCAGTCGACTTGATAGAGTTGGACATGACGCACCGATGTGATTATGGGTATGGATTGGCTAGCGTCTTGCTATGCCAATGTGGACCGCGAGAGAGGTTAGTTCGGTTCCGTTTCTGGTGAGCCTTATCGAGTGGAAGGAATCTGATCGCCGGGGGTAGGTTTATTTTTACCTCAAGGCTAGGAAGATGGTACTGGCGGTATATTTACCATTCGTTCGGTATTCGACATCGAGGTGAGATACCGACCTTGATCGGGCCGGTGGTTAGAGAGTTTCCGGACGTTTTCCTGCACGAAGCCCGTATCCTCACGAGAGGAGATTGAGTTTTGCATCGATTTGGCACCGGACACTCGACCGACATATCTATCCCGCCATACGTAATGGCACCGCCGAGTTGAAGGAATGAAGGACCGGTGAAAGATTTCCGGAGAAAGGCTTTATCGCAGTGTTTCTCCCCGGGAGCACCGGTTATTTGTAAAGAAGAAAGATGGGACGCCGCGTATGTGTATTGATTACAAATGAACAAGGTAACTATCAAGAATAGATATCCTCCCGAGATTGATGATTTGTTTGACGATTGCGAGTGCGAGATGTTTTTCCAAGATAGACTGCGTTCGTTATCATCAAAGTGCGAGTTAGAGAGGCAGATGTCCCGATCGCATTCAGACCGTATGGGCACTATGAGTTCGGTGATGTCTTTCTGTTGACCAACGCTCCAAATTATTCATGGATTTGATGAATAAGGTGTTCGTGCCATTCTTGGATATGTTCGTTATAGTTTCATCGATGATATCTTGGTGTATTCACGCACGAGCGAGCACACGGTCATTTGAGGCGGTGTAGGAATCCTCGTGGCCGACAATTGTATGCCAAGTTCTCAAATGCGAGTTTTAGGCTTCGTGGCTTTCTTAGGACATGTTATCGGGCCGATGGTATTCGGTTGATACAAAGAAAGATTGAGGCAGCCAAGACTGGCCTAGACCCACTACACCGGCAGCAGGTGCGCAGCTTTGGGCCTTGCGAGTTATTATCGGAGGTTGTGGAGAAGTTTGCTTTATTTCAAAGATTTTGACTAAGCCGACTCGAGCGGCTATGTTCCGATGACGGATACTGTGAGGAAAGTTTTCAGCTAAAGGAGAAGTTGACGATCGCCCCGCTCTTACTCTTCCGCAGGGTTTAGATGGATATGTGGTTTATTGTGACGCCAGTGTGTCGCTTGAGTGCGCGCGATGCAAGACGGCAAGGTTATAGCTTACGATCCCGACTTAGGAAACATGAGAAGAACTATCCCACGCATGACTGAGTCGGGCGATGATTCATGCCTCAAGATCCGGAGACATTATTTATATGGAGTTCATGTGGACATTTACACGCACCACAAGAGTCTCCGACATCTTCACCGCAGGAGCCGAACTCGCGCAGCGGTGGTTGGAGCTACTTAAGGATTACGATGTTGATATTCGCATCACCCGCGAAGGCCAATGTAGTGGCGTATGCCTTAGTCGCAGGTCGATGGGTAGTCTATCCGATGTTCGCATGCAGAAAAGGATATGGTCCGAGAGCTACACCGTTAGCAAGCCTTGGGGTTCGTTTGTTGATTCCGTTAGTAACGGAATTGGTTCGAAGGTCGCCGAGTCTTCCATCGTCGGCGAGGTGAAGAGGCGACGATGAGGATCCGATTTTGGTACGGCATCGAGATGCAACTCTCCGGAAGAGAAGAGTCTATTTGGTAGCACCGGACGGGTGCTAAGATTCGAGTCGGTTGTGTTCCGATGTGACAGACTTCGCCACAGATTTCGTGAGGCGCACGGTGCTCGTTATTCGATTCATCCGGGGTCGACTAAGATGTACCACGACCTCAGGTGTATATAGTGGTGGGATGGTTTGAAGAGGGACGTGGCCGGGTTTGTTGCCCAGTGTCCTAATTGTCGAGGTTAGGTTGAGCACGAAGCGGTGAGCTATTACGGTATTGATATTCGATGTGGAAGTGGGAGGTGGTCAACATGGACTTTATTACGGGGTTACCTCGCACCGCATGAGGCATGATTCCATTTGGGTTATTGTTGTGGTAGTGAAATCAGCCCACTTCCGGTCGGGCGGCGTTTTGTAGGACTATGCGAATTATATATTAGAGAGATTGTGAGATCGCGAGTCGGTGTCGATTATATCAGATAGAGCCGGTTCACGGCTAACTTCGGAGGTCTTTCGAAAGGATTAGGGACACGAGTGAGTCTCGACGGCGTTTCATCCTCGAGCGGACGGACGGGCGAGCACTATCGGACAACGAGGATATCTGCGGGCTTGTGTTATTGATTTCGGGTAGGCGGAGGATCATTTACCTCTTGTGGAATTTGCTTATAACAACGACTACCATTCTAGTGTTCGGATGGCGCCTTATGAGGCCTTATACGGGAGAAGTGCAGTCGATACCGTTGGTTTGAAGTGGGAGAAGTGCGATTAATCGGGCGAGAATTGGTTGTGGCGATGGATAAGGTGAAGCTTATCGGGAAGCGGTTATTGGCAGCCCAGTCGGCGAAATCATCACGCAGATCATCGGCGTCGACACTTAGAGTTTGAGGTTAATGATTGGGTCTTTACGAAAGTGTCACCCGTGAAGGGTGTGATGAGATTTGGGAGAAGAAGCTTCGGCCCACGTTGGGCGTATCGATTGTCCGAAGAGTGGGCAAGGTTGCACATGAGTTGATCTGCCGTCCGATCTTGGCAGACATCGATTTTCACGGTCTATGTTACGGAAATGCGTTGGAGATCCGTCTAGAGTGCACCGATTCGGGATATCCGGTGTGAGAGGAGTTGTCTTATGAGGAGAGTCCCATGCGATACTCGATCGTCGAGTTAGACGACTTCTACGGACGAACGTGGCTTAAGGTCCTATGAGCAACGAAAAAGGGAGGAAATGGCGTGGGAAGCAGAGGATGACATGATGAAGAAGTATCTCACTTATTCCCTATACCTCGGGTAACCTCTTTCCCCGTCATAGTTTTGATTTAGCATTTACGCGTATGTTGTGGCTCGTGGAGCTTCTTATTTCTGAATGAATAGTTAAGAGGGTCTATGTCGATGTTGTGATTTGAGTAAGCCTAGAAGGAGCATTCGGGACGAATGTTTCTAAGGGAGAATGTTATACCGTAGTTCTGACCCTACGTGTGGAACGCGTAAAGTATGTAAGACTTAAAATTTCCGGCCGACAGTTGACGTCGTTCGACGGTTTAGTCAACTTTGAGGCGGTTATGACCCGGTACATTGAGAGTTCCTAAGTGTTTTAAAGCTGGCGTAGTTCGTTGAGGGATTCAACAACAACCAGTTAAATCGTCGGGCGTCGAGTAAAGTTACAAGTTGGCGTCGTTGAGGAGCGCGCGAAGCCGCATGGCGCCATGGCGCCGAAAGGTGGGAAATTGGCGGAAAAACTTAGAAAACTGATTCTTGTTTTAAAAGAGACCATGGGAGGGACAAGTGTCCCCATCTGATTTTCCATCATGCAATATATTGACCAAGACTTGGACATTTTCTATCTTCATCTTCTATCTCTCTCTCAAATCTCCCTCTCTAAAACCTTAGAAAAATCGAAAGTTAAGAACAAGAAAAGAAGCTTGTAGCTAGCTTGTTGGCATTGTTGTGGTAGTGTTCTTGTCAAGGAAGCTAGCAATATTTGGAATAAGTTTTGGCTAAAACTTTAAGGTAACATTTCTTCCTTTAAACTTAGTTATAGTTTTGAATGATTAGAAATCAAGATCTTGTGGTAGTAAAATAATGCACTTAGAGTCATTGCATGCAAGTAAATGTGCATTGGATATGAAGAATGGTTTAAGAAGAAATTATGATAATGGTGTAGCCTAAAACCACCTTAGA
The DNA here is from genome assembly GCA_029844215.1 of Przewalskia tangutica. NCBI lineage: Eukaryota > Viridiplantae > Streptophyta > Magnoliopsida > Solanales > Solanaceae > Przewalskia > Przewalskia tangutica. Next base: position 20,908,480 of record CM056719.1, read on the forward strand.
ATTGTTAAGTGAATTGTAAACCTATGGGGCGAATTTTGGGTGTGAAATCCACTTTGAATTGTTGGATTGAGTGAGCCTTAAAGGTGGTGTTTTGATGATAAATTCGGCCTTGAGAAAGGTGGCAAAGTATGTAGAAACAAAGGAAAGCGCCCATTTTAGTAGGAAATTGGTGACTTTAACTTGGAAAAATTCTGCATTATAAATTAGAGCTTGATAAGCGTATTGTGGTCATTTTAGGTTGACATACTACATGCGGTAAATTGGACTTAGCTTGTGGATTGACCAAGAGGTATGTGGAGCTTTCCTATCTCTTGAGCATGATTAGTTCTACCTATGTAGTACGGTAGACGTACAAGATTAGTAAATCTTCGTTTGATATAAGTATTTGATAATTGCTTCGTTAAAAGAAAAGTAGAAAAATCCCTTTGACTTAAGGGAATTTGTTTTACTATTGTTTAACTCTAGTATAACGGCTTTATGGGAGTTGGTTATATTAGTTTGTGAAAGTTTAATGGAGAAAGGTTTTGATGATTTGAACTTGTGAAAGAAAAATGGTTTTAAGGCATGAAGTGCCTAAGGTTTTCAAGAAATGAAGTCACTTAATTTAGAAGCTTGAGATAGTTTTAAAAGGAAATGTGACTTGTTTTGAAAAGAAATCGTAACTTGATACTATGGTGATTAGTATCTTGGATTTTTGTATAAAAGAGTTATTTCTTAAAAGGTTAAGTGCATGATACTTAGGTTAAATCCGAATTTTTATTAAAAGACATGATCGTGCCTTAGGTATACTAAAATGAGAGGATGTATTAATACTATTAATAAGAAGTTAGGTGATTCTTAACTTGCTTAAGTTATGATAGGCGGTAGTGCTTATGTTGTGAGGTGATAGGCGGTAGTGCTTATGTTATGTTTAATAGCCGGATGAGCTATGTTATATATATTTATATTATTGCAGGTAAACCGGGTTATTATTTATGCCATGGATTAGCTACCCATGATGCGAGTGCGGCTTGTACTCATGCGGATCGGACCATGGGATCCGTGCGGGTGAAATAGTCCCGTGCGTGCAGCGATGGTACTCGTGCGGATCCACGGGATCCGTGCGGGTGAAATAGTCCCATGCGGGTGAAATAGTCCTATGGCGAGGCGGATGACCTCATGCGGGTCCAGGACCTATGCGGGTGAAATAGTCCCGAGAGTAGGATTGCTTAATGATCTACAGGCGAGTACCTGTTTTGATCATGAGCCTCTATTTTATGCTATAAAATGTATACTTGTTACTCATTATTAGTAAGGCACGGTCTGACATAATTTGGTTTTATCTATAACTTTAATGTATTTTGGACTTATGATATTACTCTGATATTTTCGATTTTACATACTTGAGTGCGTTGTGTCTTGACCCGCTTCGCCGGGCTGCGTTAAATCTGCGCGAGTAAGGAAGCGGTGGTAGATCCTCGTTCCTAGGATCTTGTACTCAGTGTCGGGAGCTCCATTTCTTGGAGGCTCGACTTTTGGTATGGTTCTCCTGAGTCGTTGTTGTTTTGTACATTCGAGGCATGGCGGGGCCTGTCGTCATAGTGTTATTCATTCTTAGAGCTGTAGTCTTGTCGAACTTGGTTCGTTAAGGATATAGCGTCGGTTTATGTACTTTTGGATTACTTGATTTAGGCTAGACTATTCTATATCTTAATGGTTGTTTATCTTGAGTTTACATTCCTTGGTTTTCTCGATGTTGTGTCACTAGGGTGCCGGGTTAAGGCACGATCGCGAAGTCCGAGTTCGGGTCGTGAGAAAAGTTTGGAGTTGGATTGAGATTCGTTGAGGTATAATCTTGTTCTTTGAAAGTGTTACAAGATTATTTATATTGTTATTAGCTTTACTTGTTGCTAGCATGAAGTATATGTGTTGAAGTTTATAAGGATTATGGAATGATTGTAGCCTTGAAAATCGAATGTAATGTAAGCCATGATTAGTTGGATTCTGATTTGGTCGTTATTAGAATCGTCGCATGTTAATTACTTGGAGATTATAGTAGTTATAATCGTTTGCGACTTGATATCATGTTAGGCTAATAACTTGGATTGAAATGGAAATTGGATAAGAGTTGATGTTGTAGTACTTCAAGTTAGCCGAATTGGCCTAGTAAGTTGTATTTATTTGATATCGTTTGTGGGGCGGAATTTTACATGTCTAGTAGGCGTGTAATCCCCTATTGTTGATTACTTTGATTGGGACTTAAATGTGGCGTGTTTGGTTATTGTATTCGGCCTTGAAAAAGGTGGCAAAGTGAGTAGAAACAAAGGAGGTGCTGTCCGATTTTCCGTAGAATTTAGCGACTAAGCACTTAGAATATTCTACGTTTGAAGTAAGAGGTTATGGACATATTGTGACCATTTTAGGTTGAAGTACTAAGTATAGCGTATCCTACTTGGAGGGTGGAATAACTATCAAGGTTGGAGTACTTTGGAGCATTTTGCTACTTGTCGATAATCATCGCGAGGTATGTGAACCTCTTCCTTCCTTTGGCATGATTCTATGTATGGAATATACCTGTGGTATCATTTCATGTTTCCTTCTTCTCTTAGAAGTTAAGAGGTAGTTGTGTGATTTGCTCTATGTAGAACTTTTCCTATCTTTTGAGCATGACTAGTTGCATGTATGTAGTACGGTAGGCGTCTGACACCTTGATATCCTTTACTAGTTTTATAAATAGCCAAGTCAGGTGAGTTAAGAGATTAACTCATTTCTTTGAAAGAATAAAGGATGTCTTAAGTCTTATTAAAGTTAAGGGACTTGAAGAGTTTTAAAGTATGTGATACTTGTTTAGTTTTAAGCGTATAAGTCCTTGGATAGGAAATTATATTTGTGGCTAAGGCATAAAGTGAATGTAGCGACTTTATGGGGAGTTGGTTATATTTGCTTTATGGAAAGATAAATGACTTGATTTTAAAGGCAATTGTCTAAGGTTTTATAATAAAAGAGTCACTTGAGTTCTAAAGGTTAAGATACTAATTGTATTTTTGAAAGTTAAGAGAATTGATTTGAAAGTATCTGATACTTGGTTTTAAAAGTAGAAGTCTCTTGGTTATAAAAGAAAAGAGTTTTGTCTAAAACCATAAAGGGTTATAACGGCTTTATGGGAAGTTGGTTATAACGGCTTTATGGAAAGTTAAGAGAAGGGTTTTCTCTAATAAAGTAATCACAGAATTAACTTGTATTAAGGAAGGGCAATGTGATTTAAAGGTATCACTTGCTTAAAGCTTTTAAGTAAGGGTCACTTGATTTTAGAAAGCCAGAAATGTATTTCTAAAAGTATCGTGACTTATGTGAAATGTACCTGAGCACGGATACTACGGGTGTTAGTATCATGGGGTTTTACACAAAAAAGAGTCTCTTAAAAAGAATGTACGTACGTAGTACTTTGGCCGGTTTAATTGAGAATAATTCTATGTGATGCCTTGATTAGTACGTTGGCTTGATAAATTGAGAATTTGTCTAAGTGTGCCTTGATTAGTACTTTGGCTTGTTAAATGAGAATTATTCTATTTGTGCCTTGATAAGTACTTTGGCTTGTTAAATGAGAATTATTCTATTTGTGCCTTGATAAGTACTTTGGCTTGATTAATTGAGAATTAGTCTAAGTGTGTCTTGATAAGTACTTTGGCTTGTTAGTTGAGAATTAGCCTATGTGTGCTGGTGATAGCCTTTGAGTGCAAGTATTATGTTTTATTACGTTGCCGCGAATCTCGGTTGGAGAAGCATTGTCTTGTTGTAAAGTACTTGGACGTCTGAAGCGGTGATGTGGGATTACGGGTATGCTTAGTTATTAGTAGTACTTGGGTTAAATTCTGGATTTTTATAGAAGACATGGTAGTGCTTACATTTGTTTGACGGCTCGAGATAGGGTAAGAGTATAAGTGAGGGTAAATCCTCAAGATGCTATACCACCTTCTCCCGGTAAGAGTATAAGTGAGGTAAACCCCAGTCATTATACCCCTTGTTTTGTTTGATGGTCGGTCGAGATAGGGTAAGAGTATAAGTGAGGTAAATCCTAAGATGTTATACCACCTTCTCGGTAAGAGTATAAGTGAGTGGTAGACCAAGATGATATACCACCTGCTTTACCACCTTCTCGGGGTAAGAGTATAAGTGAGGGTAGACAAGGCGATATACCACCGTGGGACTTAGTGTTCATGTATGCCTATTGGTGTATTATTATACCACTGGTATCGCGGTGATGTGGGATTCCACGCGGGAGATATATATATATGTGTTGTGTATGTGTGCAGCGTGGTGAGGTGGGATGCCAGGCGCATCACGTGATTATATTTTACACTTATAAGCTATCGGCGGTGATGGGGATTCCACGGACACGCTTGATATTTGTGTGACTTGATCGCGTCCCAGTTAGGCGGGTAGTAAATGTGCCCTCCTTAAAGGGCGGATTATACTATGAAAGATAAGTAAGTTATATAGAAATGAACTTAATGATTTTCCTAATCGTATGCGTAAGAATGTGACTATAACCTTTATTGAAAATGGGAAAAAATATTGATGTGAAATTAAGTTCATAAGTGGTAATGACACGGCGAGATCAGTATGTACTTTTATACTTGTCCACTGTCATTTTTGTCTGATTATGGTCATTTCTTGTGCGTTATTTACATTCCATATTAAATTTTTGTTATGCGACCCGCCAGTGCGTTAAATGCCGCGAGTTTAGGTACCAGGTTGGTGATCCTTGCTCATAGGATCTCGGTTGATTTTGAAAAGCTCCATTTGCTCCGAGGCTTATCTCTTGTACAGTTTCCACGAGGTAGTACATTCGTATATTCGGGTATGGCGAGCCTGTCCATACAGATTGTTCGATTGTTATTCTAAGTGCAGTATTCACATATGTGGTTGAGGTAAGAAGCGGGTTATCTTATTGATTATGTTTATATTATGGAAGCGGCTTTGATCGGCTAGCTGTGGCGTTTTATTTACACATGTGTTTATGTTGTGTATGTTCATTGCTATTCTCGATGTATACACAATGGGGTGCCGGGTAGGGCACGATCGGCCGGTCAGTCGTGACAAAAGTGGTATCGAGCGATTAGTCCTCGGAAAGTGTCTGGCCGTGTCTTGTATAGTCTTGATTATCGGTGTGTTGTGCCACATCTATGTCGCGAGGTGCGAGGACATTTAGGATTGGTTTCCATTCTTCTCACTCGAGATCGCGTGCGATGAGGCTGTGTTGTTAAGTCGTCTCTCCCAACTAGTTATGTTGATTGCATTCTGAGAAAGCGTGATGACCGGGAAGGACTATGTGGATTGCGTATCGTGTTGGTAATGATATAGTATAGTTGGTATTGTGACATACATCTATACGGAGTTATGTATGAGGGTCATTTATGGGTTGCCTAGAATGGTTTTAGATTTACCAAGAGTGGTAAAGACTAACTAGATACCGGGAAGGTATGAAATAGTTAATGAATTCTCGCCAAGATATTATGTGTTGTTTTGAGATAATTAGGAAGGGATGAGCTGTCTGATAGGGTAGTGAACCCTTAAGAAGCCATGTTAGGAACTTAAAGGAATGTTATGTAAATAGATTAAGCTGCGTAGTAGGCTTAAGAGAATTGTACGGATGAGGTCCGTATAGAGTAAGTAATGGTGGTTGTGATCAAGACGGCACGATTATGGTATTATGAGGAGTTTTGTACCCATTTACGGGGAGACTGATAAGATAGGCTTGGAGCATGGAAATTGCGAGCCTAAGAATGTTGAAGACCGCTGAGACCTTAGATGTACAAGGTCTTCTCGGGTAGAAAGATTTATTATAGACGAGAATAAGAGTTAAGTGCGGCGGTCGGGGTGAGGACTGTGCAGGTCTCCCACGGCACAGAATGGAGTGGGATCAGTTGGTAGTAATTCGCTCGTGACGGGGCCACGGTGCAAGGCCCAAGTCTAGCTAATTGTTTCACGGGTTCGTGGGCGCGTTCCCGGAACCAGTCGTGGGAGTCGGAAATGGCCTTATGTTGCTTAAAGAGTGACTCCAGATTGGAGGCCAACATCGGTATGGAAGTTATGTATACTAGTATGAGTTGGAAATGCGGAAAGAGTGCGACCGAAGAAAGATAACAACCAAGTGTAAAGGAATAGAGCACGAATCCATAGAACCTTTTGAGGTAACTACGCAGTGAGTGTGTGTGGGGTGGTAGCGGCGGGAATATGAGGTTTTCCGGTGATGATCTGATCGTCGAACCACTAGTAGACCTAGTAGAGAGGATTATGGCAGACTTTGAGGTCATTATAAGTATGGGCTAGTTGGCTTCGTGAGTGCGAGTTGACGTCTTAGTATAAATATTGTTATGTGGTCATGGGTGGCATATGTCGTAGAAGGGTGTAGTATAAGGAGACTATGTCGCGCTTTAATTAGATTGGACTCGAAAGAACATTCGAGGGCGAATGTTTCTAAGGGGAAGAATGTTACACCCAGTATTTACGGGACATCTTTAGAACGTGCGTAAGAACTTCATGAGTGTTAATATTTGAGACTTGTAAAAATTTATCGGAATTGTGAAATTGTCGGAAAACGTAATATTGTGACGAATGGGAGGGCGACACATGTCACCCCCCCTTATGGTGCCTTGGACGAATTGTAGCATGGGCACAAGGGTCATTTGACCCTTGTTAGGAAGACAAGTCTTGCTAATAGAGAGCTTGACAAAATTGACTAAGTCAAAGGGTCCAAAGTCTTGATATTTATTAAGAGATCATCCAAACCACCCAATTGTTTGCATCTTGACCCTCCATGTCCCTTTATAATACTAGTAGTAACAAGACTTTGTCCAACACTTAGAAAATTTTCACAAAATTGGAAGACCAACTATTGAAGCTCTCGGGTTTGGGTTTAACAAGGAAGAAACAAAATTTGTTTCTTGATCATTGAGCTCCACACTTTAAACCAAGGTTCATGAGTGTATTGTAAGCACATCTCAATAGAAAAATCTCGGAAAAAGATAGTTTTCGGGTTAGTCGCAAAGTGAAAACCTAGTTGCTTTCTAGGTTTTGGATTGAAAGTTTGAAGGAAAGTTGTTGGTATGGTTCTAAGGGTCTCAAGTAGCGGATTGAAGTGTCTTGAAGAGTCTCTAAGTTGCTAGGGAGCAAATTTGGATTTGGAGTTGGATTGAGATTCGTTGAGGTATAATCTTGTTCTTTGAAAGTGTTACAAGATTATTTATATTGTTGTTAGCTTTACTTGTTGCTAGCATGAAGTATATGTGTTGAAGTTTATAAGGATTATGGAATGATTGTAGCCTTGAAAATCCGAATGTAATGTAAGCCATGATTAGTTGGATTACAATTTGGTCGTTATTAGAATCGTCGCATGTTAATTACTTGGAGATTATAGTAGTTATAATCGTTTGCGACTTGATATCATGTTAGGCTAATAACTTGGATTGAAATGGAAATTGGATAAATTGATGTTGTAGTACTTGAGTTAGCGAATTGGCCTAGTAAGTTGTATTTATTTGATATCGTTTGTGGGCGGAATTTTACATGTCTAGTAGGCGTGTAATCCCCTATTGTTGATTACTTTGATTGGGCCTTAAATGTGGCGTGTTTGGTTATTGTATTCGGCCTTGAAAAAGGTGGCAAAGTGAGTAGAAACAAAGGAGGTGCTGTCCGATTTTCTGTAGAATTTAGCGACTAAGCACTTAGAATATTCTACGTTTGAAGTAAGAGGTTAATGGACATATTGTGACCATTTTAGGTTGAAGTACTAAGTATAGCGTATCCTACTTGGAGGGTGGAATAGCTATCAAGGTTGGAGTACTTTGGAGCATTTTGCTACTTGTCGATAATCATCGCGAGGTATGTGAACCTCTTCCTTCCTTTGGCATGATTCTATGTATGGAATATACATGTGGTATCATTTCATGTTTCCTTCTACTCTTAGAAGTTAAGAGGTAGTTGTGTGATTTGCTCTATGTAGAACTTTTCCTATCTTTTGAGCATGACTAGTTGCGTGTATGTAGTGCGGTGAGCGTCTGACCTTGATATCCTTTACTAGTTTTATAAATAGCCAAGTCAGGTGAGTTAGGAGATTAATTCATTTCTTTGAAAGAATAAAGGATGTCTTAAGTCTTATTAAAGTTAAGGGACTTGAAGAGTTTTAAAGTATGTGATACTTGTTTCGTTTTAAACGTATAAGTCCCTTGGATAGGAAATTATATTTGTGGCTAAGGCATAAAGTGAATGTAACGACTTTATGGGGAGTTGGTTATATTTGCTTTATGGAAAGATAAATGACTTGATTTTAGTAAAAAGGCAACTTGATTTTAAGGCATCAATTGTCTAAGGTTTTATAATAAAAGGAGTCACTTGAGTTCTAAAGGTTAAGAGACTAATTGTATTTTTTGAAAGTTAAGAGAATTGATTTGAAAGTATACAATACTTGGTTTTTAAAAGTAGAAGTCTCTTGGTTATAAAAGAAAAGAGTTTTGTCTAAAACCATAAAGGGTTATAACGGCTTTATGGGAAGTTGGTTATAACGGCTTTATGGAAAGTTAAGAGAATGGTTTTCTCTAATAAAGTAATCACATAATTAACTTGTATTAAGGAAGGGCAATGTGATTTAAAGGTATCACTTGCTTAAAGCTTTTAAGTAAGGGTCACTTGATTTTAGAAGTCGAGAAATGTATTTCTAAAAGTATCGTGACTTATGTGAAATGTACACTGACACGGATACTACGGGTGTTAGTATCATGGGGTTTTACACAAAAAGGAGTCTCTTAAAAAGAATGTACATACGTAGTACTTTGGCCGGTTTAATTGAGAATAATTCTATGTGATGCCTTGATTAGTACTTTGGCTTGATAAATTGAGAATTTGTCTAAGTGTGCCTTGATTAGTACTTTGGCTTGTTAAATGAGAATTATTCTATTTGTGCCTTGATAAGTACTTTGGCTTGTTAAATGAGAATTATTCTATTTGTGCCTTGATAAGTACTTTGGCTTGATTAATTGAGAATTAGTCTAAGTGTGCCTTGATAAGTACTTTGGCTTGTTAGTTGAGAATTAGCCTATGTGTGCTGGTGATAGCCTTTGAGTGCAAGTATTATGTTTTATTACGTTGCCGCGACTCTCGGTTGGAGGGTCGACTGTCTTGTTGTAAAGTACTTGGGCGTCTGAAGCGGTGATGTGGGATTCACGGGTATCTTCCGTTATTAGTAGTACTTAGGTTAAATTCTGGATTTTTATAGAAGACATGGTAGTGTACATTTGTTTGTGTGATTCGAGATAGGGTAAGAGTATAAGTGAGGGTAAATCCCAGATGCTATACCACCTTCTCCGGGGTAAGAGTATAAGTGAGGGTAAACCCGAGACATTATACCCCTGCTTGTTTTGTTTGATGGTCGGTCGAGATAGGGTAAAAGTATAAGTGAGGTAAATCCCAGATGCTATACCACCTTCTCGAGTAGAGTATAAGTGAGGGTAGACCCAGATGCTATACCACTGCTACCATACTCCAGGTAAGAGTATAAGTGAGGGTAGACCAGACGCTATACCGGTGGGACTTGGTGTTCATGTATGCCTATTGGTGTATTATTATACCACTGGGTATCGGCGATGATGTGGGATTCCACGGGCGGGAGATATATATATGTGTTGTGTATGTATGCGGCGACGGTGAGGTGGGATGCCACGCGCATCACGTGATTATATTTTACACTTATAAGCATCGGCGGTGATGGGGATTCCACGGACACGCTTGATATTTGTGTGACTTGATCGCGTCCCAGTTGGTAGGGTAGTAAATGTGCCCTCCTTAAAGGGCGGATTATACTTATGAAAGATAAGTAAGTTATATAGAAATGAACTTAATGATTTTCCTAATCGTATGCGTAAGAATGTGACTATAACCTTTATTGAAAATTGGAAAAAATATTGATGTGAAATTAAGTTCATAAATGGTAATGACACGGCGAGGATCAGTATGTACTTTTATACTTGTCCTGTCATTCTTTTATCTGATTATGGTGCATTTCTGTAAGTTATTTACATTCCATATTAAATTTTTGTTGTGCGACCCCGCCGGGTGCTGCGTTCATGCCGCGAGTTTTAGGTACCAGGTTGGTGATCCTTGCTCATGGATCTCGGTTGATTTGAGAAAAGCTCCATTTGCTCGGAGGCTTATCTCTTGAGTACGCTTCCACGAGGTAGTACATTCATGTATATTGAGGTATGGCGAGGCCTGTCCATACGATTGTTCGATTGTTATTCTGAAGTGCGTATTCACATATGTGGTTGAGGTAAGAAGCGAGTTGTACTCTTGATTATGTTTATATTATGGAAGCGGCTTTGATCGGCTAGCTGTGGCGTTTTATTTACACATGTGTTTATGTTGTGTATGTTCATTGCTATTCTCTGATGTATACAGATGGGGTGCCCGGGTAGGGCACCGATCGTGGCCGAGGTCGGGTCGTGACGAAAGGTTCAAAGATCTCTGAGAAAGTGCCCGCATTGCATTGAGTTGTGGAACTTGGTCACATCTTCTACAACGGGATGGCGATACAACGGAACCATTATAGATGCAGCGGCGGTGGAGCATTCATGAGAAAACAACCCACGGCGCTCATGAGTTATTAGAAGATATGGCCACTAACAACCATGTCACGGAAGAAGTCGACAAGTGGGAGGAGAGAAACGGTGGGAGTCCACGAAATAGATGCTATTCTTTGCCTTGAATGCCCAGTGGCCGCTTTTGGCAAAGCGATTGCGGCAACATACTGATGTCGATGAATGCGGTGCGGATGCCTAAAAGTCGTGAGATATGTGGTGGCCACATACATTCGATAGGTGTCCTTCAGGTGATCCCAACAATATACGATGGAGCGGCGAGTGTCGAGCGATGGTAATTATCGAGGCAGCGAACAACCTACTCGACACTTATAATCCGGTGGAGGAATCACCCAAATTTCTCATGGAGAGAGGGCAGCGGGAATCAATACCGAGCGGCGGGAATCAATACGAGGCGATGCAGAACCGAGCAGAATCGGCACCGCAGCCTCATTCGAAGCCCATGCCTCAGCGATTCAATGCCGTGCGGCAAAAAAGCGAACAGTGGCGGTGGCGGCACGCAACGCCCATACGCGATTCATGTGAAGCTAGATCCTCGTTCAGAACTTGGAAACACAAGTGGGTCGGCTAAGCGAGCAAACAGCGAGCGCGGTACACTGCCAAGCAATACTGAGGTAAATCAGGGCGATGTCGAGCGATGCGATTGAAAGTGGAAAGGCAGTTGGGCGCGATCACCTCGGCGATAAGTGAGAAGAAGCGAAATAGAAAAGAGAAGGTGATTGAGCCTAGCCCAGTAGTTGAGAAAACTCGGAGAAGAGTACAGAGAAGATCTCTTTTCCCCAGAGATTACAGCGGAAGGCGGTTGATAAACAATTCTCCAAATTTTTGGAGACATTCAGGAATCTGCATATCAACATACCTTTTATAGAGGCTTTGGAGCAGATGCCTTTCTATTTCAAGTTCATGAAGGAGATCTTGGGGAAGAAGAAGAAGCTGGCAGAATACGAAATAGTAGCACTGACAGAAGAGTGCAGTGCTATCTTGCAGAAAAAGTTGCCACCAAAGCTAAAAGATCCAGGGAGCTTTACACTACCTTGCATGGGCGGGGTGACATGCAACAGATCTGCGTGTGATTTAGGGGCAAGTATAAATCTGATGCCCTTGCTCGGTATTTAAAAGATTGGAGTTGGGTGAGGCGAACCAACGCGATAAGCTGCGGCGACGGGGCGATGGTTAAATCCAAGAGGAAGATTGAGGGCGTGATTGTGAAAGTAGGAAAATTCTTCTTTCTGCGGACTTCCTCATTCTTGATATGGAAGAAGATCGGAAATCTCTATCATATTGGGAGACCATTCCTAGCGGGAAGAGCTTTGATTGATGTTGAAAAAGGAGAGTTAACATTAAGGGTGGAGAATGAAGAAATGATGTTTAAAGTTTTTAAACACGTCATTGAGCCTGACCATGAGTGGGTGCTTTGCAATCAGCACCATCAAACCCCTGCGAGCTAATACAAGTCAACCAAGGAGATGAGCCCAAAGCGAGCATGGTTTGCCAAATTCCACTAAAGGAGGTATGTGTTCTGAAACTTCGCTTGATGATAATGCTAAGAAGAGAAGAAGAAGAAGAAAAGAAAGCGAACAATGTGGAAAAAATGGATTTGTTGTGGGGTTAATACACCTCACATTTATTAAACTAAAGGCGGCGTCCGGCTAAAGAGCGTTAAAAACGCTAAGTGGGAGGCAACCCAACGTTTTCAATTATGTTATTTTAATTTCTGTCGTTAGTTTATTTTATTTTATTTTATTAAGAACAGTCTCACGGTCTTGGGTTGTAGCGTTTGTGTTGTGATTGATAGGTACAGGCCAATAAACGAAGCGGCGAAGAAAAACGGGATTTCGGAAAAAGCGGGTTAGCAGCCCGGCTAAGAAGCTGTAAGTCTTTGAAGTTTTAGCGCTTGGCTGAGGCGAGCGCGGCGAAATTCAGAAAAATTTGCCAAGTTTAGGCACCGGCGCCAATGTGGGCCGCGCGAAAGTCCCGAAGGAGTCTGAGAAGATTAGCCGCACGGCGCGAAATCGGAAATCGAAAAGCGCCCGTAATCAGATTTTCCCCCAATTCCAATTTCAAAAACCTAACCCTTCTTTTCCAAAAACACACGAAAAATCCAAAAATCTACCCACAATTCCTCCACAAATCCAACCCAACAACTACCAAAACTCTTAAATTTCTAAAAATCCTTAGCTATCTCAAACAACAAAGCTTCATTCCATAGCCTCAAACCACCATTAGAAACAAGAACAGCTTGAATCTTCTCATAAAAAGGTAATCTTTTTCTGTTCTTGAGATCTTTACTGAAGTCACAGGAGGTACTAGTTTGAAGGAGTATTGTAGTTGTGAAGTAGTTTGGGTGCTAAAAAGTTGATTGTGAAGTTTGGAGAAAGAGTAGAAAAGGAGGTTGGGTATTGGGTAGAAGAGTTGAAGTTTGGGGGTGTTGTGTTCGCTGCTAGTTGTTGATTGTGTAGGAAACATTTGTGCCACTAAGTTGTAAGCTGCAGAAACTATTTTAACCATGGCCACCAGGAAGAGAAGAGCCTCCACATCCACCCATTTGCATTACGATGATACTAGGTTTGTGAGCTACGAGCCTTCGGAGATACAAAAGCTTGATACGGACCCTTAATCCGGAAGGGAATGGACTACGGAGGAGTCATATGGGAAGAAGATGTTTATGATCCCATTCTGGCAATGATAGAGTTAAGGGTGGAGGATATTTGTAAATCAGGAGAAAATAGCACCAATGAACAACAATAGTGCGTGAATTCTATGCCAACTTTACGGAGAAGGTGGAAAGGGGATGCTTTGTAAGGAGTTTATGTGCTGTGGCGAGAGAATGTCAATGCAAAATTGAAGACGGTTGATGTTGAAGAAAGAAGCGATTGGAATCACTTTCGAACATGGTATAGAAGCATCGACCGCATCGACTGGAATGTCGTTGCAAACACCGTGAGCTACCCTGGGGCTGCTTTTGATATTGGAAGAAATGGGTCAAAAGCACTAGCAGTGCCAGATTCAACAAAGCGACGGGTTGGCTATATTTAAATCGGCGCCGCGTGATTCCATCCACGCACTTCACCAGAGTGCGGAAGATAGGATTAGGCGATATATGGAATTATGAGGGGATGGCGATTGATGTGAGGAAAGAGATAGTCTGAGCATTGAAGAAATCAGCAGGTTGGTTACAACAGGTGGATTGGGACATGGCTCACTGATCACCAATCTATGCGCCTTCCATGGGGTCCCAACCCTACCCACTGACACTCATGAGAGAAACCAACTGCCGGTGTCCTGTGGGATAGTGCACTATTTCCCGCACCAAGCCCCAAAGCGGAAGAAGAGCACAACCAAAGAAGCAGCAGCAGCGAGAGCGCAACGAACGAAGATGAGCCTGAAATAGGGGCTCAATATGAGGCAGGACCTAGCCACCAGCCAACTACAGAAGCAGAACCTCCAGTGCCTATGATGGAGCAAGTGCTCCAGAACCAGAGAATGATGATGCAACATTTCGACACAATGTGTCACGACCCGACCCCGGGACCGCGACTGGTGCCCTACCTGGGCACCCTTACAGGTAAACATCAGAGAAAATCAGCGGAACATACACGAAACTTAAAAATAAAACATCGTAAGTAAAACAAAGTTAGCCGAAGTGGCTACCTTTCCGAACATATATAAAAACAACCAAGCGGCTTCCTTTCTTTTTACAAGCGACCCACAAATGTGACTACGGACCTCTAAGAGTTTTAATACCATGGCGGGACAGGGCCCCGCCATACCCCTGAATGAACATAAACGTGACAACTCCGGAATACTGGAGCCATCTCAACTTGCTGAACCGGGATCCTAAGCTCGCGGATCCACAACTGTGTACCTAAACCTGCGGGCATGAACGCAGCCTTCAAGAAGTCGCATAACAGTGCGAATATGGAAGAATATAACGTGACAAGAAACAAATCATAATCAGACAAAAGAATGACAAGGACAAGTATAAAAATACATACGGATCTGCCGTGTCATTACCACTTATGAACTTAATCGTACCTTATTATCCTTTCCATTCCCAATAAGAGTTATAGTCACATTCTTACGTACATTATTAGAAAAAGAATCATTAATTTCATTACCATATAACTTACTTATCTTTCATAACATAGTCCGGCCCACTACGGAGGGACACATATACTACCCGGCCCAATCTGGGACGCGATCAAGTCACACTAATATCAAAGCATGCCCGTGGAATCCCCATCATCGCCGATGCTATTAGTGTAAAATATAACCATGTGACGCGCGTGGCATCCCACCTCACCGGCGCATACATACACAATACATATATATATATCCCGCCCGTGGAATCCCACATCACCGCGACGATCCAGGTATAATAATACACCAATAGGCATACATGAACACCAAGTCCCACCGGTATATAGCGTCTTGGGGTCCACCTCACTTATACTCTTAACCTGGAGAAGGTGGTAAAGCAGGTGGTATAGCATATTGGGGGTCTACCCATCACTTATACTCTTACCATGGAGAAGGTGGTATAACGTCTCTGGGCTTGACACTCATTTATACTCTTACCCTATCTCGGCCTCGTCAAACAACACATAAAGCGGTGGTAAAGCGTCTTGGGGTTTACCTCACTTATACTCTTACCTGGAGAAAGTGGTATAACGTCTTGGGCTTGCCTCATTTATACTCTTACCCTATCTCGACCGACCATCAAACAAGACATAAGCACTACCATGTCTTTTATAAAATCCGGAATTTAACCCAGTGCTACAAATAACGGAAGCATACCCGTGGAATCCCACATCACCAGACGCCCAAGTAACTTATAACAAGACAATGACCCTCCAACCGAAAGTCGCGGCATCGTAATAAAACATAATACTTGCACTCAAAGGCTATCACCGACACATAGGCTAATTCTCAATTAACAAGCCAAAGTACTTATCGGGCACAAATAGAATAATTCTCATTTAACAAGCCAAAGTACTTATCGGGCACAAATAGAATAATTCTCATTTAACAAGCCAAAGTACTAATCAAGGCATCACATAGAATTATTCTCAATTAAACAGCAAAGTACTACGTGACGACATTCTTTTCAAAAGACTCCTTTCCAAATAAAACTTCCCGATACTAACAACCGTAGTATCAAGTCCTATTCACCTTTCAAGACAAGTCACAATACCTTTTAGAAAATACAATTACCTTCTAAATCAAGTGACTTCCTTATTTAAAACCTTAAGCAATTGGTACCTTTAAAACAATTTGCCCTTCCTTAACACAAGTTATTTCTTTGCTTACTCTATTAGAGAAAACCATTCTCTTAACCTTCCATAAAGCCGTTATAACCGACTTCCCATAAAGCCGTTATAACCCTTTATGGTTTAGACAAACACGTTCATTTTATAACCAAGAGACTTCTACTTTTTGAAACCAAGTATTAAATACTTTCAAATAAATTCTCATAACTTTCAAAAATACAAATAGTCTCTTAACCCTTAGAAAACAAGTGACTCCTTTTATTATAAAACCTTAGGCAATTAATGCCTTAAAACAAGTGGCCTTTTCACTAAAATCAAATCACTTATCTTTCCATAAAGCAAATATAACTAACTTCCCATAAAGCCGTTATATTCACTTTATACCTTAGCCCAAAACAATTTCCTATCCAAGAGGACTTATACGTTTAAAACGGAACAAGTATCACATACTTTAAAACTCTTCAAGTCCCTTAACTTTAATAACACTTAAGACATCCTTTATACTTTCAAAGAAGTGAGTTAATCTCCCAACTCACCCGACTTGGCTATTCACAAACTAGTAAAGGATATCAAGGTGTCAGACGCTCACCGCACTACATACGTGCAACTAGTCATGCTTAAAGATAGGAAAAGTTCTACATAGAGTAGATCACACAACTACCTCTTAACTTCTAAGAGTAACAGAAACACGAAATGATACCACGTATATTCCATACATAGAATCATGCCAAAGGAAGGAAGAGGTTCACATACCGCGACGATTGTCGACAAGAGCAAAATGCCCCAAAGTACTCCAACCTTGATAGCTATTCCACTCTCCAAGTAGGATACGCTATACTTAGTACTTCAACCTATAATGGTCACAATATGTCCATTAACCTTTCACTTCTAACGTAGAATATTTTAGGTGCTAAGTCGCTAAATTCTACGGAAAATCGGACAGCACCTCCTTTGTTTCTACTCACTTTGCCACCTTTTCAAGGCCGAATACAATAACCAAACAGCCCCAATTGGCTCACAACAATATAGAAGGTATTCCAATACAATGAATAACTAAACAGCCCCAATTGGCTCACAATTTAGAAAGTAGTCCAATACAAATGAATAACAAACTAAAAGTCCAAATTCGGCCACCTTGAGTTCAACCATACCAATTCTTATCAAATTTCCATTTCAATCCAAATTGGTAGCATAACATGATATCAAGTCACATTTGATTATAACAATCCATAATCTCTAAGTAGGTAACATGCGACGATTTCTAATAAACGACCAATTAGTAATCCAATTTTCAAGTGGCTTATATAACATTTCGAATTTAGCTACAAGCACTCCATAATACTTATAAACTTCTACATACCAACTTCATGTTGTCAACGTGTAAAACTAACAACAACAAAAATATATAATCTTGTAACATCTTAAAGGACAAGATTATACCTTAACGATTCTCAATCCAATCTTCAAATCCGAAGTCGTTCCTTAGCAACTTAGAGACTCTCCAAGATACTTCAATCCGCTACTTGAGACCCTTAGAACCATACCAACAATTTTCCTTCAAACTTCCAACCAAAACCTAGAAAAGCCATTAGGTTTTCACCTTGCGACTAATACGAAAACTCTCTTTTTCCGGATTTTCTATTGAGATATACTTACATAACACTCATGAACCTTGGTTTAAAGTGTGGAGCTTAAGAACAAGCAACGAATTTTTTTCTTCTCGTTGCCGTGAACCCATGAACCCTAGAGCTCTCTTCAAATTTTGTGAAAATTTCTAAGTGTTTGGACAAAGTCTTGCTACTACTAGTATTATAAAGGGACATGGAGGGTCAAGATGCAAACAATTGGGTGGTTTGGATGAGTTCTTAGTAAATATCAAGACTATGTGGGTCCTTGACCAAGTCAACATTCTCAAGCTCATTAATTGGAAGACTTAGTCATCCTAAGGCTATGGTCAATGACCATTGTGGCCATGCCTAATTTCGTCCAAGGCATTCTAAGGGGGGGTGACACATGTCGCCCTCCCATTCGTCACAACAAAACGTTTTCCGACAATTTCATAATTCCGATAAATTTTTACAAGTCTCAAATCTTAACACTTGTGAGTTCTTACGTACGTTCTTACACCATGTCCTGTAAATACGGGGTGTAACACAATGATACAAGGACAAAATGAGTTGAGACAGGGACAACATGAGTTGCGACAAGGGCAACAAGAATTGAGGCAGGAGCAACAACAGTTGCACCAATGATATGACGAGAGTTCCCTGTTCAACCAATGGTCGATGCATTATCCACCGCCACCACCACCATTTTAGCCGAAGTTTGTAAGTGTCTTATTTCTTTTATGGTCTTTGAGTCTACACACATTGGGAACAATGTGTGATTTAAGTTTGGGGGTGTTTTATTTGTGTCTTGTTTTATTTGTGTCTTGTTATGTTTTATTTAAATCTTTTTATTGTTTTATGTATTTTTGAGTCACGAATTTTTTTCTTTTTTGAGTCATAATTGTCTGTCAAAAGATCATGTATGCTGTAGTTACTAGAAACACCTAGTGAAGTAAGGTGGAATAATGTAACGGAATTGAAGCAACTCTCTAAACACTTAGGTTAGATATGCCAAAAACTCACAAAATCTGTCTATTTGGAGTTTCTTGATTGAATTATGCATGCTAAATGATAAATACTTATGTGTTATGATTGCTTGCTATTTGAGGCGAAATAGTTAGGATGTGCATGTTAGGGAGATGACTCAGACATTTCTTTGATAGCCAATTCTTACCATTCTTTTTCTATCCCGGACTTTAAAAATATCCCTAGTCAGCCCCATTGAGCCTAAACGTTGAAACTTCTTCTTTGACACCCTATATTCCCACAAATTGTGCCATAAGTAAAAATATGAAATAGTGGAATAAATTGTGTTAAAAAAGAGACAAAAAGAGTGAATGAGCTTGTTGCACCCCAATTAAAAAGTAATAAGAAATAGGCAAAAGCCTAAGTTTGGGGGTGCTTGTCATTAGTATATACTTCACTCTCCCAAAACAAAAGAGGGGAAAGATAGAATTGAAATGAAGAAAAGAACAAAAAGAAAAAGGGAAATACAGAAAAGCTAAAGAGCTTATGGTACACGAAATGAGCCTAAATGCCTATTTTTACCTACCTATACCTAAGCCTACATTACAACCCTTAAAGTCCTGAAGATCTCTTTTATGCATATCCAGGATTAGTGGAGAATAGCAAGTAAGCATGCCATAGAATTTTTGAATTTATATGCATGATTTAGTATATTGACTTCCATTAAGCATGATAAATATGAGTTTGCGAAATATCTAGCTTCATGTGTTTAGTGTGCTGAAATTTCATGCTATATGTTCCTGCATATTATTTTGCTAACCTTCATGTTTTTCTAGTTAACACTAATGCAGCAAAAGTGATCAATGTCAGTGAGTCTTTTATTTTTCGTTTCTTTGAGTCTTTTATTTCTTTCTTTCTATCTTTGCTCGAGGGCGAGCAAAGGTTAAGTTTGGGGGTATTTGATCGGTGTATTTTATATACACCTTTTGAGTCAGTTTTAGTTAGTCTTTTGTCCCTTTTTGTACAAATAAGTGTCGTATTAGGATAGTTTTCCTTTCTTTTGAGTCAAAGTGGTTAAAATGGCCAAATGGCGGAAAAGGAGCTAAAAGAGGGCAAAAGAGGAGGTTCCAGAGCTAAAAACAGAGAAAGTGGCGAACGAGGCTGAAACCCAGACCAGCGCCGCGGCGCCTCCTGCAGTCAGAAGCAGGGCCGCGGCGCCCACTATCCAGAGAGGCTGCAGAAGACCCAGCGCCGCGGCCGCCACCAACGATGGCAGTGCGGCGCTAATCATTAGAGGCTACGAAGTAGCGCGCATGGCCCACGCATCGTGAGAATCGGGCGCGATGCCAAATCACCCGAAGGACCACGAGTTCGTGCGCGGCGCCGACGCGGGAAAAATCAGGTTTTGGACGAAATTCTGGGCCAGGCCTGAAGGAAAAGAGAGAGGCGGTTTTCAGCCTATAAAAGGAGAACCCTATGCAGATTTTAAGGGTTCCCCTTCTTGCACAACACAAGGCTTTCTTGCTTGGAGATTGGAGACCATAGTTTAGTAAATTTTCTTTCATTTTCTTGTTTTTATTTCAGTTTTATGAAGAACATGGAATTAGTTCTTGTCATGTCAATGGCTAGGAACTAATTCCTCTATAGGGCTTTCCATGTTGAATCTCTAGAAACTTATGTTATGATTTAATGCATGCTTTTGGTTATTCTTCTTCTTGTTGAGATCTATCGAATAATTAAATTGAATGTTTGGTAGTTAATTGACAACTAATTATCACTATATGATTTCTAATCAGACTCCGAAAGGAGGGGATTGTGAATATGCTGTAAGTTTGGTAGACATTCTTGGATTGGGGATGAAAATACCTCAATTATTTATGTAGCGTTAACGATAGGCTTAACAACCCTAATTTTACGCATTGTGTGTGACGGTTAACTAGGTTCTTAGTCTTAATCCTCCTATAGAGTTATCCTTATCACCGAAAGGTAGGTAAGGTGCAATCTCAAAGGTGTTTATATAACCCTAACGGGAGTATAAAACGATTTAGTGAACCTGCTTTCTTCAAAAGAAGAAGACCATAAGTTATTGCATTAATAAGTAACATAAGCGGATAGTGAGGAGACGTGGAAGCCCTTTTCTTATCACAACTGAAGTAAACTCATTAGTTAAATTAACCTTTATAATTCGTAGTTATAAACCACAAAATCAAATATCAATTTACCAAATAGATACCAAAAGATAGATATTTTGTACTTGAACCCTAATCCTTGTGGATGATATTCGGTCTTGCTAGGACTATATTACTTGTCACGATAACGTGCACTTGCGTTTAAGTGTGTGCATCTTTTCGCACATCAGTCCGCTCCCGCGAAGTCAATTCTGCTCCAGCGGAATCACTGTTTCTTTTAAGCTTAATATGTGCCCTAAAACGATTTCATTCCCCAAACATTTCTTTCTTGGGACTAGAGCTCAGCCATTAGAGGATTTATTGGAGATTGTGATGGAGTTCTTCAATAGAGGTAAATTCCATTCCCCTTTTGTTAGTGATTGATCATTAAATGCTTATCTAAAGTAATCTTTTAATGGAGAAAATGGTGACTTAGTTCCATGATAAAGATAAGAGAGTGGGAATTTGATACTGATTTGTTGATGTTAATATCGTGAACTAGTGTTATATTATGCTAGATAATGATGTTTAATTGATTAATTTCATGATAGAAATTCTTCTGAAAATTGGGAGAGATTCTAGTGTTAGAATTGAGGCTTTTTGCCTAAACTTAAAATTTAGGATCCAGTCGGGCTTAATTATTAAATTAACTTAAGGATATGATTATCTAGCATGTTATGGTGCTAAGTGGGTAATAAAGTTCATACTTTGTTATTGAGGGCATGCGGTTCCTTTATAGTTTGACATGGGAATTCTAGTTGTAAATAATGATATGGATATCGTTAGACATGTAATCTCATTTAGTTACCGTGATATAGGAACATCCGATACAGAGAGACGCTCACTACCAAACTATCGACTAGACAAAGACATACTCAGATCAGGGAGTCCCGTATGAGTGAGGTGATGAATACTAATACGGGCACCATGATAGGTACTGAAGCTAATATTACTGGAGTAGCTGAGCCAATCCCAAAATTATATTATTGTTATTTTGGGATTGTGTAATATCAGAGAATTTTTTGAAATTTGAGCAGGAGAAAACAAAAAAGAAAGAAAAGAGAATGTGATGGAAGATCTCCTTTATTTTTTTTATTATTAAGATTAAGACATTTCAATTTAAATATATAATTGAATATTTTAAAAATGAAAACGTTTAAATTTAAATATACATCTAAATTTTAAAATATTATACCTAAAGACTAAAAAATTAAAATTGTTTGATTTTGAATATTTGAATGTATAAATTTATTTTATTTTATGTGTATTAGTTGAATGTGCATTGTGCTCGATCAAGCTTAGGATCTGCCAAGTGTCTATCCAAATGGCTTGATCATTATATCTCATCTATATTGGTTGACGACAAGATCATATTCTAGATATGTCTATTGCGTTGGCCAACGACTTAGTCAACCTAATATCACTGAGACGCTGAGTGTTTTCTAGAATATACATTTGAGGAATGAATCCTAATCTTGGCTCAACTACCACCTTTAATCCACATCGTAATGTACCCAATACAAGTCGTATCTCAACCTATAAGACATTTGAGCTTAGGACATGATTAAAGTATATTACTCTGTAAACAAGGTGTGTATCGACCTCAAGTCTAAGGACTTCTAACTCCCACACGCTGATCATATTTTAGACATGTATAACAAACAATATCTCAGCAAGGTATACCAATACTTTCAAAGTATTCATGTGTCCATCACGAGTAGCTGTTACTCGTAGCAGGTGAGACATACTACATCCTCTAAGGATGTGATGCAGACCACATATCGACTTATCACATATCATCGATATCCCATTCTCGATGATCATTAGTCGAGGCTATTTCAAGAGTTACATTATAATATTAATAACTCACACTATTAATAATAACGTAACTTCCAGAGATGCATATTATAGAATATTATAAACAATCAACTAATAATTTAATAATTGCAAATGCCAAAATATTAATTTCCATTAATAATAATATGAATGTGTGTAAAGTACATTTGTCCTAATACAAATTGTCTCTAGGACATACATATACTTTCACACAAAATTGGAGAAATTTGAGATGGAATAGTACAGAAGACAAAAAAGAAATTGGCAAAGTGGAAGGCACAATACTTATTGTAAAATCCTGATTTGTTACAAAATTATAATAATAATAATAATAATACTAATAATAATAATGATAATAATAATAATAATAATAATAATGATAATAATAATAATAATAATAATAATAATAGAAACCATATGCATGTTCATTCTCCCTTCCCCTTACAATCTGCACGTACATCCCCCTTCCCTTTTAATCTCCCTCAACCCTTTCTCCTTCAACCTCCCATAAGTTACATACACACACCTCAATATATATCCTACATAGCATACAATAAAGAATTAGCACAAAGAATAAAAATCAGGAAAAAAAATACAAAGAACAAAAAAAATCAGAAAATACCAAGAGCAAAAAGGGAAAGGATTGGTTGGAGTTTGAAAATTCATTTGCAGTACGAAGCAACAAAATGTGAGTTTTCTCACTCACAAATTTTTAGTAAAATCATTTGTTTTGAGTTACAATGCATGTTAAAGCATAGTATGCATGTTAAAAAAATATGTTTCTGGAAATATAAGTTGTGATGAATTAATTGATACAAGTATTGGCTAGTAACAAATTTGAGTCATGTAATTGCAGACTATTATTGCTGAATTATTCTTGTTAGAATGGAATAAAAATATTCAGCATTGTACATCTCTCCTTCACGGTCAGATTGAGTCCAAACGGGGCCAAAACCGACATACGGTTTGAGAGTTATCGTTGTTTAAAGTTTCTGCCTCGGATCAACCGAAATCCGGAAGGGCAGAATGTATAACGTAAAAACTGTACAGATCGGTACAAAATCTGAAAGTTCATGCTAAATAAATAAAAGTTCTAGTTTTCTCTGTTCTTGATAGCTTGAGACCTTACGGAGATCTATCTGACTTACGGGTTGAGAGTTATCGTTGTTTATTTAGATCAACCGAAATCCGGAAGGGCAGAACGTATAACGTAAAAACTGTACAAATTGGTAAAGAATCTGAAAGTTTGTGCTGAATAATAGTTCTATATTTCTATGTTATTGATAGTTTGAGACCTTACAGAGATCTATCCGACTTACGGGTTGAGAGTTATCATTGTTTAAAGTTTCTGGCTCGGATCGATTAAATTCTGAAAGGGGCAGAATGTATAACATAAAAACTGTAAAATTTGGTTCTGAATGTAAAATTTTATGCTAAAAAAAGTTCTAGAGTTCTCTATTCTCGACAGTTTGAAACTTTACAGAGATTAATCCGACTTACGGATAAAAAGTTACGACTGCTTTAAAATTGTTGCATCTTTATAAAAATATCCTTGCGAGACAATTTTCATAGGGTTGTTTCTTGCGTGAATTTGTACTAGCTACACTAAGCATTTTCAGAGGAAACTTGGGATAGTGATAGATCCCCATGTTACCTTCAGCTCAGCATAAGAAATACCTTCCCTGAAGTTACAATTCAAGAGTTGTAACCCTTACAAGTGGGAAAGGCGAAAAGTTGAAAGAAGAAAATACTAATTGAGTCTTTTGAACATATAACATATCAGAACAAATATATAAATGCATTGGATCGGGTTGCACAAATCGCAATAAACATAAATGCATTGGATCGGGTTGCACGTACCGCAATGAATATATAAATGCATTGGATCGGGTTGTATGTACCGCAACAAATATATAATATGTTATATGGATAAAGTAGGGTTACTGGTTAAACTAAGTATTTCGTAGGACGAGTGGGGAGAAGATTTTATACGTGAATATTTATTGGCTTATATAAAGAAAGTGTTGTAATCTGTTTTTCACAATATGCTTATTATTTTTATAATATGAATGTAATTAAATTATTGTGAGGTTACTTTGGATTGTAAGGCGATGTTCTCACTCAGTCCTAGATGGTAGAGCTGACTATTTTATTTAACATGTTTCAGGAAAGCGCGATCATGTTTAGGAGGTTGAGAAAAGTCGGGGATAGTTGCCCCGGGTGCCATCATGCCCGAAGGAAAGACTTGAGAAAAGTCGGAGCGTGACAAGTTGGTATCAGGTTAGGAAATTCTAGGAAATTTCTTTGAGTTGGGTGTTTGAACAGTTACTTATTAAGACGGTGTACGCGCCACCTTAGTAATAAGTGAACGGGATAAAATTCTAAACAGTTTCACTTCTTTCATACTCTTCTCGTGTCTATCTTGAGTCTTTTCAAAGACTTGGTTCTCGTACTACCTCCTTTAAAGAATTGTGGAAGGGGATGTGCAACGATAAACTAACTAGAGTGACTGCACCACCGACCGACCCAGTCAATACCAAATAGTCTATGAGATGAATTTTATGAGAAGAAGGGAACCTATCTACACAGGGAAGGACTCCAAGTCTGACCCAATAGTGTTTCTCGATGAGGTATAAGACCTACTGTTTACCCTAGGATATATGGAGACGCATGGCGTCAAGTTGATAAGCACACATTTAGAGGATGACGCAGAGGTGTGGTGGAGAAATTTTAGTAGAAATTATTCCTCGATGTCACCACTGATGACGTGGCAGGAGTTCAGAGCCACATTCATTGAAAACTACATGCCTAACATCAGGAAAGATGCGCTCAGGCGTGAGTTTGAATAGTTGAAACAAGGAGACCGCAGTGTGCAAGAATACGATACCTAGTTCATGCGATTGTCGGCATACAACACATATTATTCCTACGGAAATGGAGAAGGTCAAAAGATTTGTTGAGGGTTTAAACCCGAACTTGGCAGAGAATGTAGTGGCGTTAGCCCATGATCGAACGTACTTTTAGATCGTCGACACGGCAATGAGGGTATAAGGTTTTTCTAAAGCAAAAAGAGAGTATTCGCAGAAGAGGCTTCGATCGTCAGGATCATTTAATCAGAATCAGAGCCTTAGGCAAGAGAGCAACAGGGGTTCTTCAAAACCAAGTCAGTCAGTAGGTCAGTCTCATTTCAGGACCCAATGGCATAGATGGGTCAATCATCAATGTGGCAAGGTCAAGGCCACCAACCCTAACTAGAGATGGCAACAGATAGGATCTGGACCGGGTCCTACTAGATCCAGATCCATCATTTTTCATACATGTATCCAGATCTGGATCCAGATCCATCGGATCCATAAAACTCAAATCCAAATCCATATCCGCCGGGTCCACGGATCAGATCTGAATCCACATGTAAAAAACATTGCCTTGAATAATATTTCAACATTCAACATACAATATTTAGTCACCCTGAATAATTTTCCAGGATCAATAGAGAACATGATTGTGTTGTGATTATGTTATTCTAGTCATTTCTACTTTTTAAGGAGACTACTTTAGTTGATATGTTGAAGCATTTATTTTTACTCTCAAGTAAATCAGTAGGTCTCAAATACTTATCAAAAAATAAGAATCAGTAGGTTGGAAATTTCAACTTATTCTTCACACAATGCTCTTAGCTGTGGTATTCTTTCTTTATATGTGTTTGTTATGGTTCCTTTCTGTTACACTGTCCTACCAAAACAAAATGAAATTATAATGTGAAACATGTAATATTCCTTCTCAGTATGTGTCTTGACTTTAGCTGAATTTGTAATGTGGAATTCCAAAAGATACGACTGATATAATTATATCTATTTCAGGTTGGGCCTGGTCAAGAAAATTAAAAGGGACTGGTCTTAACTCTTATGGATGTATAAATGTATAATGTATTTAATAAAAAACGGATCCATGAGTCGGATCTGGACCAGATACGAATCTCAAATACAAGATCCAGATCCAGATCCGATCCATCATAAATGGATCCGGATCCGTCAGGTCCAAATTTTGAAGCTCTATATCCTATAAAACGGATCTGGATCCACCGAATCTGTATAGGGTCCAGGATCCATTGTCATCTCTAACCCTAACACAGGAGGTGACAATCGATCTGTAAGGTTTGTCAAAAGAAACATGCTGGAGAATGTTGGTTCTCACCAAAAGAATGTTACAACTGTGGAGAACTAGACCACTATGCCAGGGATTGCAAGAGGAGAACCCGAACTCAGTTTTCTCATGGGAGGTCAGAAGCAACCACATCTACCACAAAAGAAATCAGGGAAACCAGTTCCGACAGAGTCAGGGAGGTCAACAGTCCAACAATCCTAACCGACATTACGCTTTGCCCCATAGGAATGAGGCGGAGACATCTAATGCGGTGGTCACATGTATTTTGTTGGTTTCAAGTATTCCTACACTTGTATTATATGATCCCGACTCTACATTTTCGTATGTGTTAATGAGTTTTGCTAAGAGTCTACATGTAGAACCTTCATGTTTAAGTGAACCCTTTGAAGTCATGACACTAGTGGGGGCCTCAATTTGGGCCTCTATGATAATTAAAAATTTCCCGTTACAGGTAAATGGTAGAGGAACGATATCACACTTAGTATTACTTGATATGGTGGACTTTGACATTATTTTGGGTATGTATTGGCTGTCAGCATGTTATGCCACGTTGGATTGCTGACAGAAGGTTGTTAAATTATCTTTTCCGGGGAACCAAAAGTTTTTATAAAGGGTAGAATTGGGACACCCTCGAGTCAACTTATTTCCTATCTTAGGGCTCAAAAGTTATTAAGAAGTCACGAAGTGGAATACTCTTACCTAGCCAATATAATGGATACCCAAAAAGAGTCCCTCGAAGTGCATGATGTCCCTATTGTTCGAAATTTTCTGGAGGTTTTCCTGAAGATCTTCCAGGACTTCCTCCGGATAGAGAAGTGGAGTTCGCTATAGAGTTAATTCCGGGTACAAGACTCATTTCTATTCCTCCATATTGAATGACCCCAGCTGAATTGAGAGAGTTTAAAGAACAATTGAAAGAACTTCTGGATAAAGGTTTATAAGGCATAATGTTTCCCCCTGGAGTGCACCGGTTCTTTTTGTGAAGAAGAAATAAGGTTTTCTCCGAATTGCATCGATTATCGACAACTCAATAAGGTCACTATCAAGAATCGGTATTCATTATCAAGAATCGATGATCTTTTTGACCAACTTCAGAGAGCCAGTTATTTTTCCAAGATTGGCCTTCATTCGGGATATCACCGACTAAAAAATAAATCCAAAACAACATTTAGAACCCGATATGGCCATTATGAGTTCTTGGTCATGTCTTTCGGGTTAACCAATGCCCCAACAACTTTTATGGATCTCATGAACAGAATCTTCAAACCATTCTTAGATTTATTCGTGATTATATTTATAGATGATATCCTAATTTACAGCAAGAGTGTTGAAGAACATATAGAGCATCTGAGGGTAGTGTTCCAAGTCTTAAAATAGGAGAACTATATGCTAAATTTTCAAAGTGTGAATTTTGGTTAGAAAAATAGCCTTTTTGGGTCATGTTATGTCAAGGGATGAAATTATGGTAGACCCCCAAAAGATAGAAGCAGTGAAGAACTGATCAAGACCTACCACTCTGACGGAAGTTAGGAGTTTCTTGGGTTTGACTGGGTATTATAGAAGATTTGTAGAAGGTTTCTCTAGTCTTGCTGCTCACTTGACCCGATTGACTCAGAAAGCGGTTAAGTAACAGTGGTCAGAAGCATGTGAAGTAAGTTTTCAGAAACTGAATGAGTTGTTGACTACTCCACTAGTCCTAACTTTACCATCGGAACAAGAAGGGTTCACCGTCTATTGTGATGTGTCTTGATGCAGTTTGGAAAAGTGATTGTGTATGCATCTCGACAATTGAAGATACATGCGAAGAATTATCCAACCCATGACTAGGAATTGGCCGCGGTAGTGTTTGCCTTATGAATATGGAGACACTATTTATATGGGGTGCATGTAGATATATTTACAGATCATAAGAGTTTACAGTACATAACCACGCAAAAGGATTTGAATTTTCGACAAAGAAGATGGTTAGAGTTGTTTAAGGTTTATGACCTTAACATTCTTTACCATTATGGAAAAGCTAACGCGGTGGCTGACACACTCAGTAGGAGATCAATGGACAACTTGGCCCACTTGGCAATACAAAAGAGAGATATTGTTCATGAGGAACAAAAATTGGGAACCCTCGGGGTTAGTTTAACTGAGGTCGGTAAAGGCAGGGTGGCGGTGCATGATACCTCTCAGTCTGTCTTAGCTTCAGAAATAAAAGAAAGTCAGTTTGAGGATACGAAGTTTGTTAAGTTTTGGGAGAGGATTCAACAGGGAAAATCTCCACAGTTTACATTAGGAGAAAATGACAGTACCCTTCGGTATAAGAGTAGGTTATGTGTTCCTAAGATAAGGGATCTAAAAAGGAAGATCTTAGATGAGGGTCACAACACAAGGTATTTCATTCATCAATTGTCAACAAAAATGTATCAGGACCTCAAGGCAAATTACTGGTGGGACGGAATGAAGAAAGATATTGCAGAGTTTGTCGGAAGGTGTCTTACGTGTCAATAGATGAAAGCCGAACATCAAAAACTCGATGGACTACTTCAGGATATTGGTGTCCTCGTGTGGAAATGAGAGGTGATTCATATGGATTTTGTGACTGATCTACCAAAAACTCGATAAGGTTATGATTTTATCTGGGTGATTATAGCTCGGCTTAGAAAATTAGCCCATTTTCTACCGGTCAAGACTACATATCGGGCACCGCAGTACGCGCATATTTATTTAAAGGAAATAGTGAGGTTACACGGGATTCCATTACCAATTATTTCGGATAGGGGTTCCCAGTTCACCTCACACTTTTGGCAAAGTTTTCAACATGGCCTCGGGACAAAGGTCAAGTTGAGTACGATTTTCTATCCGCACAAACCGACGGACAAGCTGAACGAACAATTCAAACGTTGGAGGACATGTTGTGATCTTGTGTGTTGGACTTCGGGGCAACGGGTTGGACCATCTATGTCTAATTGAGTTTGTCTACAATAACAATTTCATTCTAGTATACAGATGGCTCCATTTGAAGCCTTGTATGGGCGAAAATATAGATCTCCACTAGGATGGTTGAAGTGGTTGAGACGCAATTGTTCGGACCCGAAGCCATTCAAGAAACAAACGACAAAGTACAGATAATTCTGGAGCGAATCAAAACAGCTCATAGCCGCCATAAATCTTATGCGGAACATCGCAAAAGATATCTCAAATTTTAAGAAGGGGAGAAAGTGTTTTTAAAAGTCTCTCCAATGAAGGGAGTAATGCGATTTGGCAAGAACGGAAAGTTGATCCCAAGGTTTGTTGGACAATATGAGATCTTACGAAGAGTGGGGAATGTGGCTTACGAACTAGCCCTTCCACAAGAATTAGAAGCAGTGCATCTGGAGTTCCATGTCTTAATGTTACGGAAATACTTGCACGATCTAGGTCATGTCATCCGACCCCAGGAGATAATCCTAAATGAAGAGCTTCAATACAAGGAAATTCCGGTAGAAATACTGGATAGACAGGTTGAGCGCCTCAGGAATAAATATATTACTTCCATGAAGGGCTTGTGGAGAAACCACTCTACAAAAAAGCCAGATGGGAAGTCGAAGACGCGATAAAAGTCAAATATTCATTCCTATTTGAGTAAGGTAGTAAAATTTGTTAAGTTTTGTTTCATGTGTGTGTTTTTTGTGTGTCTATATACTTGTGTTACGATCTTATTCACATTTGAGGACGAATATTGCTTAAGGAAGAGAGAATGTAAAATCCTGATTTGTTACAAAATAATAATAATAATAATTGTTGACACCCAATTTTGTCCCTCTCCCCCGACTATTTACCGATAAAATTAAACTAATAAAACACCTAAAATACTACCCAAAATAAATCCCCTAAACTCTAAAACTAGCCCATCTTCTAACCCCAAACCCAATACCCTTCGGCCCACAACTCTTATTCTTGCCCAACTTTTATTTCTCTTCAGCCCAATAGCCCCAACCAAAAACCCCGGCCCAGACTCCTTATTTGTTATGTCGTCCGCCCCTCTCCAAATACCCCAAACCTAAAAAATGAAAACCTAAATCCCCAATCGCCGCCTTCATCCAACGCCCAACTGTCACGACCCGACCTCGGTCACGTGACTGATGTCTTACCCCGGACACCATAGTGAGACAACATCAGAGAAAAACCAGCGGAAGTAAACTCATAAACATGAAACAATATAAAATAAGAAACAGGCTAACCAAAATGGTTACCTTTTTGGTAAATATAAATATAACAAAAATCAACGATTACATCCTTTACAAAACCCAATTTACAACAGACTACGCACTTCTAAGAGTTTGTAACAACTATGACGGACGTGGCCCCGCCATACCACCAATGTATATGAATCTACAATGTGAGAATCATACTAAAAGATAAGCCTCCGAGAAACGGCTTCCCAAGCGACGGTGATCCTAAGAGCAAGGATCAACAACCGATGTACCTCGACTGCAGCATGAACGCAAATTCCGAAGGAGGTCGATAACAGTACCAAGTATGTGGCCTGAAAATCAGAATGAAATCATAACATTTCCAAACCAAATCCACGATATGTATGAAAAATCAATTAACGCACGCGTTGCCACAACATAAATAAGAGCAAACAGTGTAACGCAACCGGTCTCTTCTAGGTCGCTAATGATCGGCAGGCCATTCGCCCATAGTATCATTACGCGAGCCTAATCTGACCGCCAGAGTCCGCATAGCCACCCCCCGCAGGTACTCCGCGTGGGGTAGCTAACGCGGCATTTCCGACTCGTAGTCCGCGTAGCCACTGGACGCATGAGGTATTCTCGCATCAGTAACACACCCGAGTGATTCTGAACTACAGAGTCCGCATAGGTCACATGGACCCGCATGAGGTATTCCTCGCATCGGGGGTAGCTAACCCGCGGCATATGTATCAAGTCAGGGGGGTAAGTGATATCACACCAGCACAACCGGCTTATCGTAAATCAACATAAGCACAACAAGAAACCCCCTTAACACAAAAGTCACAAGACACTAACACCCGTAGCATCATAAACATGTTTAATTATCAAACCAACTTACCCCACCTTCAGAAATCATTACAAGGCTTTTATAAACAAGTAAGCAAACCGTTCTTTTTATCTTCCTTAAGTCGTTATAACTAACTTCCCATAAAGCTAGTATAACACTTAAACTTGTAATAAATCAAAACATTCACATTTGTTTGGAAAACCAAAAGAACTTATTCTTTTAAAACCAAGTATTAATTTCCTTCCGAATAATGATTCATAACTCTTTTTGAAATATTTCAAGATTCTTAACATTTAGAACTCAAGTCAAAAGACATCAAAGTGAAACCAAATTCAGTTAATACGCGTACGTCTACCGTACTATATATTTACAAATATCATGCTCAAGAGGATAGGAAGGATCACATACCTCCTCGGCTAAATCCATTTGCCAAGTCGAATATGCTGCGCGTAGAGTATCAACCTATAATAATCAAATACGTCTATTAACGTCTAGACTTCTTCGTCGAATATTCTAGGCATAAAGTTCCTTATCCTACGGAAAATTGGACTGCACTTCCTTTGTTTCTACATACTTTTCCACCTTTTCAAGGTCCGATATCAACTACTAAACGCCACATTTGAGTCCCAACAATTCAGCAATACAAGGGGATTACACGCCTAACTTGGACGTGTAAAATTCTGCCCCACAATACAAATTAAATAATCCAATAAGTTTAAGGTAGTATCTTGGCTATAACATGCTCACATATCATCCTTATCCAATCCTTTCAAATACAAATCGTTATTCCTACATGCAATATACCTAAAAGAAATATTGACAATTACAAGTCCTTTCTTCCTCACATGCAACACAATTTACTTAAAAAAAAAGAGAATGGATTGTTACCTTAGAGTTCACCCAAATCAGCCCAACAAATCTCCCTTGCCCTCTTTCCACAATCACATCCACAAACCTCCTACAAGCTTGTCAACATATTTCCTTCTTGCCGCCTTTCTGAAATTTCTCTAGGCCTTGGTTTTTCCTTGAATTTTTAGAGAGAAGGGAGAGGAAATTTTTAGAGAGAAGGAAGAGGGATTTTTAGAGAGAAGGGGGTTCTTGAAGAATGACCAAGTCTTCAAGACTTGGTCAATAAATAGGACTTCCCCACAATCAGATGGGAGGGACACTTGTCACCCTCCCATGGCCTTTACAAAAAAATAACTTCTGATTTTCCCCGCCACAAAAAAAGCTTCGCCGCGGCGGCGCCACTGCCATGCGCTGAAACCTCCGAGAACTTCAAGATATCTGCGCCGCCCTCGCATTCGGCCATGCGCTGCAATTTTAGAGAACTCCAGTAAATCCGGCGCCACGACCCTGCATCCGGCACCGCGGCGCTATGGCCTCAGGTTGAAAATACACTCCTTCTTGTCTGCGCACTGAACTTGTAACTCCCATAACTTTCTACTCCGATGCCCTATCAACGAGTGGTTTGTTGCGTTGGGAACTAGACTCAACGGACTACATACTAGGCTTTTGAAACACCTAGGAACTCCTAAGGTAACTGGGCATAAACCTCCCCAAAGTTGACTAAAACCCGTCCAAATCATTCTGTCCACCTATCTTTCTAAAATTTAAATCTTAATTCCTTTCGTACGTTCTCATAAGCATGACCCGAATTACGGGGTGTAACATTCTCTCCACCTTAGAAACATTCATCCTGAATGTTCCTTCTATGCTTACTCAAATCACAATATCGACATAGACCCTCTTAACTATTCTTCTTGCAAAAAAAAAGAACGCTCTACACGGCCACAACAACACTTAAGCATATATGTCAATTTAAAACTAACAAGAAGGAAAGTGGGTTACCTGGAGGTGTAGGGAACAAGTGGGGATACCTCTTCATCATGTCCTCCTCTGCTTCTCATGTCATTTCTTCTCTGTTCTCGTTCCGCCATAAGACCTTGACGGAAGCCACATCCTTTGTCCGCAATCGCCTAACCTGACGATCGAGTATCGCTATGGGACTCTCCTCATATGATAACCTCTCTGTCACCTGAACATCACAAATCGGGTGCACTCTAGATGGATCTCTGATACACATTCGCAACATAGACACGTGAAAAACTGGATGTACTGCCTCCAGATCGGACGACAGATCCAACTCATAGGCAACCTTGCCTACCCTACGGACAATCTGATATGGCCCAATGTACCTTGGGCTAAGTTTCCATTTCTTCTCAAACCTCATCACACCCTTCATGGGTGATACCTTCAGGAAGACCCAATCGTCCATCTCAAACTCCAAGTGTCGACGCCGATTATCTGCATACGACTTCTGTCGACTCTGAGCTGACAATAACCGCTCCTGGATAAGCTTCACCTTATCCACCGCCTGCTGAATCAAGTCTGGCCCGACTAACCGAACTTCTCCCACATCAAACCAGCCTATCGGTGACCTGCACTTCCTCCCGTATAAGGCCTCATAAGGCGCCATCTGGATACTAGAATGGTAGATGTTGTTATACGCAAACTCCACCAGAGGTAAATGATCCTCCCAGCTACCCCTGAAATCAATAACACAGGCCCGCAGCATATCCTTAAGTGTATGGATAGTACGCTCGGCCTGTCCGTCGGTCTGAGGATAAAACGCAGTACTGAGACTCACCTGTGTCCCTAATCCCTTCTGGAAAGACCTCCAGAATTTAGCCGTGAACTGGGCTCCTCTGTCTGAAATAATCGATATAGGAACTCCGTGCAGTCTCACAATCTTTCTGATATACAATCTAGCATAATCCTCGGCCGAAAAAGTCGTCCTGACTAGAAGAAAGTGGGCTGATTTCGTCACCCTGTCGACAATAACCCAGATGGAATCATGATTCCTCTGAGTGTGAGGTAACCCTGTAATAAAGTCCATATTGATCACCTCCCACTTCCATGTCGGAATCTCTATCATTTGCAACAACCCACCAGGCTTCTGGTGCTCCACATTGACCTGCTGACAATTCGGACACTGAGCAACAAACTCTGCAACGTCCCTCTTCAGGCCATCCCACAAATACATACATCTGAGGTCGTGGTACATCTTAGTCGATCCTGGATGAATAGAGTAACGAGCACTGTGTGCCTCCCCCAGAATCTGCTGACGAAGTCCTGCTACATCGGGAACACATAACCTGCCCTCAAATTTTAGCACCCATCAGGTGCCACCTCAAATAGACTCTTCTCCTCCCGAAGAGTCGTATCTCGATACCGTACCATAATCGGATCCTCATACTGTCGCCTCTTCACCTCCTCGTCGATGGAAGACTCGGCAACATCTAGAACCCGAACCCCACTACTATCAGAACCAACCAAACGGACCCTAAGGCTCGCTAACTGATGTAACTCGCGGACCATGCCCCTTTTATCTGGCTGCACATCTGACAGACTACCCATCGATCTGCGACTAAGGGCATCTGCAACTACATTGGCCTTCCTTGGGTGGTATAGGATATCGACATCATAATCCTTAAGTAGCTCTAACCACCGTCTCTGCCGCAAGTTCAGCTCCCTCTGGCTGAAGATATACTGGAGGCTCTTGTGGTCTGTGTAAATATCCACATGAACTTCATATAAATAATGCCTCCAGATCTTTAAGGTATGAATCACTGCTGCCAACTCTAAGTCATGTGTGGGGTAGTTCTTCTCATGCTTCTTGAGCCGTCGAGATGCGTAAGCTATAACCTTTCCGTGCTGCATCAGCACACACCCAAGCCCGACCCTTGACGCATCACAATATACCACATATCCGTCTAAACCCTCAGGAAGAGTAAGAACTAGGGCGGTCGTCAATCTCTCCTTCGAATGAAGCTCTCCTCACAAGCATTCGCCCACCGAACATAGCCGTTTCGGGTCACCAGTCAAAATGCCAAATGGAAGCAAACTTCTCCACAAATCTCCGATAATAACCCGCACGGCCCAAAAAGCTGCGCACCTCCGTCGGTGTAGTGGGTCTAGGCCAAGTCTTGACTGCCTCAATCTTTGTTGTATCAACCCGAATACCATCGGTCCCGATCACATGCCCTAAGAAAGCCACTGAAATCAACCAAAACTCGCATTTCGAGAACTTGGCATACAACTGCCAGCTCCGGAGGACCCCAAGTACCGTCCTCAAGTGATCCGCATGCTCCTGCTCTGTGCGCGAATAAACCAGGATGTCATCAATGAATACTATAACGAACATATCCAAGAATGGCTTGAACCCGGTTCATTAAATCCATGAATACTGCTGGAGCGTTGGTCAACCCGAAAGACATCACTTTGAACTCATAGTGCCCATACCGGTCCCGAATGCGCTTTGGGATATCTCGCCTCTAACTCGCACTGATGATAACTGCACCACGTGTCTATCTTGAGAAACACCTCGCACTCGCAATCGTCAAACAAATCATCAATCCTGGGGAGGGGGTATCTGTTCTTAATAGTTACCTTATTCAGCTGCCTGTAATCAACACACATACGCAGCGTCCCATCCTTCTTCTTTACAAATAAAACCGGGGCTCCCCAAGGAGAAACACTAGGCCTGATAAAGCCTTTCTCCAGCAAATCCTTCAACTGGTCCTTCAACTCCCTCAACTCAGCAGGTGTCATCCTGTATGGTGGAATAGATATAGGCCGAGTGTCTGGCGACATATCAATGCAAAACTCAATCTCTCTCTCAGGAGGGATACCGGGAGATCGTCTGGGAATATGTCTGGAAACTCTCTAACAATCGGAACTGACTGAAGGTCTGGTATCTCGGCCGCAGTATCGAATACCCGAACAATATGATAGATATACCCCTTCTGCACCATCTTCATAGCCTTGAGGTAAGAAATAAACCTACCCTGGCGACGCAAAGATTCTCCCACTGATAACCGGCCCCAGAAACCGAACTGCATCAATCTCTCTCATACCCACATTGGCATAGCAGAACGCTATCCAATCCATACCCATAATCACATCAAAGTCTGTCATATCCAACTCTATCAAGTCGGCTAGGGTCTGACGACTGTATATAGTCACTGGGCAAGCCTTATATACCCGCTCAGCTACCACCGAATCACCTACTGGCGTAGCCACCTCAAAAGGTTTTATGGACTCGGGCTCTATCCCTATTCTACCAGCAATATGAGGAGATATATAGGACAAGGTAGAACCTGGATCTATCAAAGCATATACATCACAACATGAAACCAATAATGTACCTGTGACGACATCCGGTGACGCCCTCGGTCCCGACCATGGCCGACATGGCATAAATGCGGCTCGAGGACCGCTGAACTAGGACCTTTGCCACGACCTCCGCGACACTGCGGCCTATGGGCACCACGCCTCCGGGCGAGTAAATCAGTAGGAGATGAAGACGAATGACCAGGGTGAACCCTACCATCTCATACGCCTCGCCTGACAAGTCCGGAAATATGACCTGCTGGCCACAAGTGTAACAAGGCCCCATAGTATTACCACAACTCCCGAAATGAGATCTACCACATCGGCCACACCAAGAGGGGGGTGTTCTCGATCGGGTAGCCTCCCTACTTCCCTGGAAGCCCGAAGCCCTGGGGCCCTGACCTGCTCCCGAATGCCCTGGATGTCCGGAAGATGGTGGAGGAGCGCTCTGAACCGGCTGAGGTGCAATTCCAGTCTGCTGCTGAGGTCGTCCGCCTCGAAAATTACCAAAGGACCCTGCTGTCCGGGCCCTCTTCGCGATATCCGCAATACGCCGCTTACGCTCACACCTGCGCATAAGCCTGCATGCGGGCAATGTCTATGCCCGGCTGAAGAGCTACTCCCGAGAAACCCTCTACTAAGTAATCATCGAGTCCTGTGACATAGCAGTGCACTCTGTCCTCCATGTATGCGCATTAAAGCGGGACGTCACGCCAATGAGTCAAACTTCTACGTTATACTCGGACCGCCCGCCTGCTCGCCTCAACATCGTGAATCTATCGCCCGAGCTCTCCTCATCTGCGGAGGCAAGAAATGGCTAAGCGCCTCGAGAACTCGTCTCAAACAGGAAGCGCATGCTCCCCGACGCTTCCCGTGAATTGAACGATCGATCGCGATCACGCACCGATGTGAACTCAATACTACCGACTGCCTCCGAGGCCTTGATCACTCTCATGATCCGCAGAATCGTCGGATAAACTCACGAGGATCATCCTCGCCTCGACCCATAGAACTCGGTGGCTGAACTCAAAAGTCCCAAGTCTCGTTATCGATCTGGGAAACTACGGTACAACCGGCCGCTCTCTCGTCGTCTTCCCGCTTACCACGATCTCGGCTAATAATCGGTGCATCTCTTGTAACCCATATCCTCTCGTTCTCGGCCGTAATCGAGGCTCGTGTACCGCGGTCTCGATGAGTCGCCGCCGCTCAACTCGCTGGGCCGGCGACGTCGTGGAACTTCATTGTCCAAACATCACCTGTAAAGATTGGGCTGTGCTCGTGAACCTCTGCGTCCTACTAGCGCCTCCGCTTTGCCTTGCTACGGGCCGCGTTGCCTTG
Source organism: Przewalskia tangutica (assembly GCA_029844215.1). NCBI lineage: Eukaryota > Viridiplantae > Streptophyta > Magnoliopsida > Solanales > Solanaceae > Przewalskia > Przewalskia tangutica. Next base: position 20,946,648 of record CM056719.1, read on the forward strand.
CGTGGAGGCATAACTGATACATGAAAATATGTCAGAGGGAGTTCAACCTATAACACAACTCTATTGCACGATCTTAGAGTGAAAAGAATGGAAACCAATCCTAAATATCATGTAGCCTCCTGATTATAGGTGTGGTGCACAACACACCGATAATCAAGAATCTACTAGATACGGCCTGTAGACACTTTCCGAGGATTAACTGCTCTGATACCACTTTTGTCACGACCCGACCTCGGGCCCGTGACTGGTGTCTTACCCCGGGCACCCTAGTGATACAACATCAGAGAAAAACCAGCGGAAGTAAACTCATAAACATGAAATAATATAAAATAATAAACAAGCTAACCAAAATGGTTACCTTTCTGTAAATATAAATATAACAAAAACTGAACAGTTACATCCTTTACAAAACCCAATTTACAACAGGACTACAGACCTCTAAGAGTTTGTAACAACTATGACGGGACATGGCCCCGTCATACCCCTGAATGTACATGAATCTACAATGACAGGGAATCATACCAAAAGATAAGCCTCCGGAGAAACGGGGCTTCCCAAAAGCAGAACGGTGATCCTAAGAGCGAGGATCAACAACCGATGTACCTCGACCTGCGGCATGAACGCACTTCAAGGAGATCAAGACAATGGTACCAAGTATGTGAAATCAAAATATCAGAATGAAATCATAACATTTCCAAACCAAATCCACATATATGTATGAAAAACCAATTAACCGCACACAATGTCACATCATAAATAAGAGCAAACAGGTGTAACGCAGCCGGTCTCTTCTAGGCTTCTAATGATCGAAGCAGGGCCATTCGCCCATAATATCATTATGCGAGCCTAATCCTGGACTGCCGTAGTCCGCATAGGCCACCTGGCCCGCATGAGGTACTCCTCGACGGGGTAGCTAACGGCCGCATTTCCACGACTCGTAGTCCGCATGGCCACTTGGACCGCATGAGGTATTCCTCGCATCGGCGTAACACACCCGGAGTGATTCCTGAACTACCGTAGTTCGCATAGGTCACATGGACCCGCATGAGGTATTCCTCGCATCGGGGGTAGCTAACCCGCTGCATATGTATCAAGTCAGGGGGGTAAGTGATATCACACCAGCACAACCGACTTATCGTAAATCAACATAAGCACAACAAGAAACCCCCTTAACACAAAAGTCACAAGACACTAACACCCGTAGCATCATAAACATGTTTAATTATCAAACCAACTTACCCCACCTTCAGAAATCACTACAAGGCTTTTATAAACAAGTAAGCAAACTGTTCTTTTTATCTTCCTTAAGTCGTTATAACTAACTTCCCATAAAGCTAGTATAACACTTAAACTTGTAATAAATCAAAACATTCACATTTGTTTGGAAAACCAAAAGAACTTATTCTTTTAAAACCAAGTATTAATTTCCTTCCACATAATGATTCATAACTCTTTTTGAAATATTTCAAGATTCTTAACATTTAGAACTCAAGTCAAAAGACATCAAAGTGAAACCAAATTCAGTTAATACACGTACGTCTACCGTACTATATATTTACAAATATCATGCTCAAGAGGATAGGAAGGATCACATACCTCCTCGGCTAAATCCACTTGCCAAGTCGAATATGCCGCGCGTAGAGTATCAACCTATAATAATCAAATACGTCTATTAACGTCTAGACTTCTTCGTCGAATATTCTAGGCATAAAGTTCCTTATTCTACGGAAAATTGGACTGCACTTTCTTTGTTTCTACATACTTTTCCACCTTTTCAAGGTCCGATATCAACTACTAAACGCCACATTTAAGGCCCAACAATTCAGCAATACAAGGGGATTACACGCCTAACTCGACGTAAAATTCTGCCCCACAATACAAATTAAATAATCCAATAAGTTTAAGGTAGTATCTTGGCTATAACATGCTCACATATCATCCTTATCCAATCCTTTCAAATACAAATCGTTATTCCTACATGCAATATACCTAAAAGAAATATTGACAATTACAAGTCCTTTCTTCCTCACATGCAACACAATTTACTTAAAAAAAGAGAATGGATTGTTACCTTCACCCAAATCAGCCCAACAAATCTCCCTCGCTCTCTTTCCACAATCACCTCCACAAACCTCCTACAAGCTTGTCAACATATTTCCTTCTTGCCGCCTTTCTGAAATTTCTCTAGGCCTTGGTTTTTCCTTGAATTTTTAGAGAGAAGGGAGAGGAAATTTTTAGAGAGAAGGAAGAGAGATTTTTAGAGAGAAGGGGGTTCTTGAAGAATGACCAAGTCTTCAAGACTTGGTCAATAAATAGGACTTCCCCACAATCAGATGGGAGGGACACTTTTCACCCTCCCATGGCCTTTACAAAAAAATATCTTCGATTTCCGCCAGGTTTTAAACCCGCAGGCCGCGCGGCCATGGGCTACGTAAACCTCCGAACTTCAGTACATTCGGCGCCGCGGCCCTGCATTCCGACGCTGCAATTTCAGAGAACTCCAGTAAATCCGGCGCCGCGGCCCTGCATCCGGCGCCGCGACGCTGTGGCCTCAGGCTGAAAATACACTTCTTCTTGTCTGCGCACTGAACTTGCAACTCCCATAACTTTCTACTCTGATGCCCTATCGACGAGCTGTTTGTTGCGTTGGGAACTAGACTCAACAAACTACATACTAGACTTTTGAAACACCTAGGAACTCCTACGGTACCTGGGCATAAACCGCCCAAAAGTTGACTAAAACCCGTCCAAATCATTCTGTCCACCTATCTTTCTAAAATTTAAATCTTAATTCCTTTCGTAATTGATGTTGAAGCATTTCAATCGGTAATTGATGTTCACTTGAAATTATTAGGCTAATATACAATTTCGCTTAGTTAAAAGATATGTTTGATGGCTGTTACATGTTCGTGTCTGCATTTGGTAATATCTAATGGTTTGTTTCTCTGTTAGTTTGTTTGAAGAAGTAGGATGATGGTTTAGAATAGTTTCAAAGTTATTTGAGGTTATGTCCTTCAAAATAGTTGGATGTCCATATGCTAATTCAAACTCATAATGTACTCTAATTCACTTGTTTGGAGGATGTTGCCTGATATGTAGTATAATTTCCTTTTCACTTAATCTTGATGATAATGCACTCTCTTGAAATGGGGTAGGGGTTTCAGGGTTATATATATCACAATCTGATGGTTTGCTTGCATATTAACCTGAAAGATAAACCTCATAACATCTTCTCTGAAAGATCGCCTTTAATCTTTGCTTGCCTAACATATCTGCTAAACTGGTCATGTTTTTCCTATCTCTTTAAGTGTTAAAAATGCATCCGTAATAAATGTGTCATACCTCTTAAGATATATTTTGTGTCATGCCTATCTGTTAAGTGGTATAAATGGTGTCTTCAAATGGCTATTTATGTCCCGAGTGTCTCCTAAGTTTGGGCTGCTCGTTTATATTTCGACAAACTGCATGTTTTGGGCCTGCCCCTTTGTCTTATGTACTTTACTTATATCCAAGGCCCAAGTGCTTAAAATCTTAATGACTATCGTTGGGCCTGTTTTTTTTTTAAAATTGCTGAAATGGACTGATTGTATGTGTTTAAATTTTATAACAGTCTCTTATCCAATAAGGTTTGAGTATATTCTAATTCATGTTCTTTTCTTTTATTTTACATGAAATGCATCGCAGACAAATGAAGAGTTTCGTTACGAGACTCATCATGATTCTCATCAAAATGAAGATCCATATCCATGTTCATCGTCGCATCCGCATCGGAAATTCCAAACCACAGGCGAAATGACATCGTCATTCCTCGAGTCATCTTTATTGATTTTTCATCCCGCCCCATTCATTTGTTGTAAATTAATTGCCTAACGCTACATTATTAGTAGAATACTTAGAATAGTTAAACCTTGAATCAATAGATTAGAAAGTAGTTTGATATTAGAAATTTGCTTCCCTTAAGTTAATTACTTTAGACTTGCCATACATCGTTTAAGTTATACTAAACCACTTAGATAATCTTCCCTCGCATAACTATTCATGTAGCTAGACTATTTATTCCTAATCCATCCTATTATAAACTCTTATTAACATTCATATCGGAAAATCATTCCAGACATTTTACATGCTAGGCCTATTTTAAACATGCATTTTTTAACATAATAATCAACCTAGGTTTGAACGGACAACCGCAAGTTAGCGGATCTTAGAGGGTGTCTAACCCCTTCCCTTTAGGATAATAAAGAACTCTTATCCAGAATCACATTAGTTTTGCAGACTATTAAATAGAGTTAATGTTGACTTCACTTAGTTAATATTTAGGTGTCATAATTCACCCAAATAATTAGGTGGCGACTCCGCGAACCCTTTAACACCTTTTTGCATTTTTTATTTTTTAACAGACAGATTCACTAAATAATGTTGCGGTAAAAAAAAAAGTGTGATAGCATGACGACTCCGCTGGGGATAAGCAGATTTTTGACCACAACAGACATAGGGTTATTATTGGGCATTACTTTTGTATTTAATTTTCTTGTGTGTTGCAAATTGCTTTTATTTGTAACTGCTGTAATTGCTACTTTTTACCGTTTTTCTTAACTGACATTCCGCTCATACTTCCTCCCTTACAGAAATTTCACACTATCACACACTACATGTGACGTTTGCTTCGCACACCCGTAAAATTTCTTTTATATTCCCAAATTTAGAAGAGTTGGCGCATGCACGGAGTTGATCAGTTCGTCTGGTCAGCAGCGTAGCCTTCTCACTCGAGTAGTCCGCTCGAAAACCTTGTGTCTAGTAAGCCAAATCTTAGAAACTTAAGATAGAGCTATACTACCTTTTTTATATTAAGGCATGCATTTACCTTATGTGTGTCGATCCTTGGTATCGTCTCCACAGCTAGAAAAACATCAAATCGGTCAATGGGTTTCACAAACCCAACGACCAAATAAGCATATTATGTGTTGCATGATCATGATAAATGGATCTAAGCCAAAAGTGACATGCCAAAGTTGAGAAACGTAATTTTTTTTTTCACATTTGTATTATGACTCCTGTAACATGACTATAAGCACAATTTAGTCTTAGGCTTATTATTTCAATAAACTTTAGCTTTATTTCCCAACCAAAACATCTCAATCTAATGGCTTTGATCTATTTATCATAATTTTGCATATGTGGCGTTTAGACTTACCTCTGGCGTAAAAAGGCTTCATACATGTTAGGACCCGTTTTTGATATTTTTGCTATGTGCTTGCAATAATTACATGCATTACACTAACATGGTTTGCTGTAATTTTGAAGGTTTTTTTTTTATTTTCCCCCCAACAAAGGTCGATTCGTATTTGATTAAGATAAGACATCAACAACCAAAGTTCAAATTTCGCAACAAGGTCCAACACATCAGCGATCACAAGTCATGTGGTTCACAAACGCATAACGTCTAAACAAGTCAGGCGTCTGAGCATTAAGAATCAAAGCTGCAAAGCAATACGAATCGATCGCCACCCCCTCCCCCAAACTGACAAGTTTCTTTGAGCGCAAGTTCTTCATATTAGCAGCAACAATTGAAGTTTAAATTATGCAATAAGATTAAGCACATCAGCTCGGTCACGTAGTCACACTTCAACCATGCAGATCACAAACGCATAAGCAACGACATTATTTCAACTCATGTTGTTCACAAACGCACAACATCCAAATCAAATATATCATTACAATCTATGTGGTTTACAAACGCATAACATCCAGATCAAAGACATCATAATGATGTCATGCGATTTACAAACGCATAAACAATGACATCATTGTAATCAATGTGGTTCACAAACGCACAACATCCAAATCAAAGACATCATTGAAATTCATGCGGATCACAAACACATAACATTCAGATCAAAGACGTTAACTCAATGACATCATCAGTATTATCAACAACATGACGTCATCAGTATCATGTCAACCCAATGACGTCATCAACATCACATCAATCTAATAATGTCATCAGCATTGTCAACAATATGATGCTATCAGCATCACGTCAACCCAATGACGTCATAAGCATTGTCAACAATATGACGCTATCAATATCGTCAATCCAATGACACCATCAACAACACGTCAACCTAATGATGCCATCAGCATTGTCAACAATATGACGCCATCAGCATCACGTCAATCCAATGACGTCATCAGCACTGTCAACACCATAATGTCATCAGCACTGTCAACATCATCAATATTGTCGACACCATGACGCTATCAACATCATCAACCCAATGACGCCATCAGCATCGTCAACCCAATGACGTCATCAGCAGCACGTCAACACAATGACGTCGTCATCATTAACACAATAACACCGTCAACATCAACACAATACCAGCATCAACACAATGATGTCACCAACATCAAATCAATGATAATATCAGCATTTGCAACTACGACACCTTCAACATATTACGTCTACACAGGATGACATATCTACTCACATGATCGCATTTCTCATATATTCATACTTTATCATTATTATCTTAACAGTTATGTACTAATTTTTTTCTTAAGATTTAGCTTACACGATCCTCAATTTATAGGAGCAGAAGCACAACACTTCCAGACAAGGACGACACATCAGCATTCAACACGTCTGAGAATGAACGACATCAGTATTCGCAGTATTTAGCACATCTGTACATGGATAACATCATCATTCGTAGCATTCAGCACGTCTGGACATGGACGACATCATTATTCCCATAATTCAGCACGTCTGGCATAGACTACATCAACATTCACAGCATTCAACACATTTAGGCATGGACGACATTAGTATTTACAGCATTCAACACGTCTGGACATGGACAACATCAATATTCGCAGCATTCAACACGTCTGGACAAGGACGATATCTCATCATTCACAACATTTAACAAGTCTGTGCATGGACAATCTCAGCATTCGCATCATTCAGCATGTCTGGGCATAGACAACATCAGTATTTTACAACATTCATCACGTCTGGGTATGAACGACATCAACATTCACAACATTCAGCATATCTGGGCACGGGCGACATCAGCATTCGCAGCATTCAGCATATCTGGGCAAGGACGATATCTCAGTATTCGCAACATTCAACAAGTCCGTACATAAATGACATCAGCATTTTGCAGCATTCAGCACATCTGGGCATGGATGACATCAATATTTACAGCATTCATCACGTCTGGGCAAGGGCGACATCAGCATTCACAGCAGTCAGCGTGTTCGTGCAAGGACAACGTCTCAGCATTCAACACTTATGTGCAAGGGTGACATCAACAGTCACAACAGTCAGCATGTCCGTGCAAGGACGACATCTCAGCATTCGAAACATCCAGCAAGTTTGTGCAGGGATGACATCTGAGCATTCGCAGCATCCAGCAAGTCCGTGCAAAGATGACATCTCAGCCTTCGCAGCATTCAGCACGTCTGTGCAAGGGCGATATCAGCATTAGCAGCAATTAGCATATCCGTGCAAGGATAATATCTCAGCATTCGCAGCTTCCAGCAAATCCGTGCAGGTATGACATCTCAGCATTCGCAGCATTCAGCACGTCCGAAAAAGGATGGTGATTAGTGTGTAAATATGCATATGTTATAATAATTCCATATGTATTTTATTTGTTATTGTAGAGTATTTATTGCATATTTATACATAATTTTGTATTTCATAGGTTAGCCACAAATATCTATTTTTCTATAGTAATGAAATACTTAAGCATGATTGAACATGGTTAGTATGTGTATTGCTTGATGTCTAGGCCATAATATAAATTACACTCATCCAATTTTTGTGACACTAATATTTTAGACACTCAAGACAATGTACTAAAGATATAAGTTGGTATATAAAACAAACTTTGCAATTTGAAAGTCCAATTAAGATTACACAACAATTTTGTCCAAATTTTGGTTGAGTTTTGATCCATGACACATTTTCGTATTTGGCCCATATCTCAAGTTATACAAATTCTATTGATCCAATTTCAGTTGCATTGGTTAGATAACTCATGTGTCTACAACTCTTATTAAGACCCAAACTGCTAAAAACATTAGATTCTAGAGTCACATTGACGATCAAAGTATTCATCATGACAATGCTCCGGATTTCAAACTCCACATGACACAATTTGGCATTTAATTCACTATAATTCACACAAAAATCCAATTGATCTACCACCAACTGAAAGTGTAGATAAGATCAACTTCTACAACTCTGAAAAGTTTGAAGATCATTGAATGTGTGCAAGTGAAGCTTTGAATCGTGTAAACTCATTATAACAATCTGCCAAAGTTGTCAATGTTCATTTGACCAAAGAGAAATAATTTGACCATAACTTTCCATTTCGGGTCCACTCATTAGCAATTAATGAGTGGGCCCGAAATTGTCCACAATAATGCAAGTCTTCTCAACTTTGAAACTTATATAAAGGGGCCTTTGGCAAGCCATTTGGGGCATCACTCTCTTTGTAATATATCTCTTATATTAGTAGTATTTCTTTAAAATATGAGTTTTATTTATGTCACAACCCAACCTGCGATCGTGCCCTACCTGGCACCTCGCTGTATACATCGAGAGAATAGCGTGAAACATACACAACATACAAAAACTTAGACAAGAACTAACAACAAAGCTGGCCGATAAGGCCACCTTCCGTAAAATATACTCAATCCGTAAATAGAACAAGACATTTTTCTTTTCTTTCTGCCAATCCACAATGTGACTACGCACTCTAAGAATAACAACTCAAGGGACGGGGCCCGCCATACCCCTGAATGTACAACAACCGACAATACCAGGGATAAGCCTCCGAAATGAAGGAGCTTCAACGGTGAGCAAAGTGATCCTAAGAGCGAGGATCAACAACTGTACTTTACTGCAGATGAACGCAGCCAATGAGGTCGTACAACATGTACCAAATATGTGAAATCAAAGTAATGAAATCATAAGTCTAAAATAAAAGCTGAGACATGTATGATTACTCGATTAATACATTGTGCCTTACTAACAATGAGAGTAAATAGAGTATACTTACAATATAAAGTAGGAGGCTCACGATCAAAGCAGACCACCCGCCCGTGAGATCATTAAGCAATCCTATTCCTGGACTATTTCACCCGCGTAGATCGCGTGGACCCGCGTGAGGTATTCCTCGCGATAGGTCAGACTACCGCGTGGGACTATTTCACCGCGTAAGCCCATAAGGACTCGCATGAGGTATTCCTCGTCATGGGTAGCAAATCCACTAAACAAGTGGTATAACGTCTTGGGGGTTTACCCCTCATTTATACTCTTACCCTGAAGCAGGTGGTATAACGTCTTGGGGGTTTACCCCTCATTTATACTCTTACCCTAGCTCAACCGGCCATCATACATAACATAAGCCCTACCGGCTTATCATACAATAAATAAGCAAGTTAAGAAATCCCCCTAACTTCTTATTAGCCTTATTCATATACATTCTCATTTTAGTTTACTTAAGGCACTAACATGTCATTATAAAATCCGGGAATTTAACCCAAAGTACTACGTATTTCTATTCTTTTAAAAATGACTCTTTTTCATATATAACTTCCAAGATACTAATAACCGTAGTATCAAGTCATAACTACTTTTCAAGACAAGTCACGATACCTTTTAGAAATACATTTAGGCTTCTAAATCAAGTGACTTCTTTCCTTTAAAACCTTAGGCAATTGATGCCTTAAATCAAATTGCCTTTCAATAAATCAAGCCATTTATCTTTCCATAAAGCCAATATAACCAACTCCCCATAAAGTCGTTATATTCACTTTATGCATTAGTCAAGTACAATTTCCTATCCAAGGACTTATACGTTTAAAACGAAACAAGTATCGCATACTTTAAAACTCTTCAAGTCTCTTAACATACTTAAATTACTTAGAGTAAACCACTCTTTAAACTTTCCATAAAAACAAGTATCAAAATACTTTCAACATACTTAAAGTCTCTTAACTTTGAAAACCAAGATATCCTTAACATTTAAACAAGTGAGTTAATTCCTAACTCAATCAACTCGACATTCCTAAAATAAGCCAAGGATGTCAAATGGACTAGATTGTCAAAATTCAGACGCTCACCGTACTATATACGTGAAACTAGTCATGCTCAAAAGATAGGAAAAGTTCCACATACCTCTTCGGGTCAAACCACTTGTCAAGTACAAATTCCCGCCCGTAGTATGTCAACCTATAATATTCACAATATGTCCATTAAGGCCTTACTTCAAACGTAGAATATTATAAGTGTTAAGTCTCTAAATTCTACGGAAAATCGGACAGCACCTCCTTTGTTTTTACTAACTTTGCCACCATTTCCAAGGTCGAAATACAATAATCAAACACTCAATTGGCTCACAACAATAAAGAAGGTAATCCAATGCCAATGAATAACCAAACAGCCCCAATTGGCTCACAATAATATAGAAGGTAATCCAATGCAAATGAATAACCAAAATTTCCAATTGGCTCACAATAAAATGTAGGTAATCCAATGCAAATGAATAACCAAACAAATTTCCAATCGCTCACAATAATATAACAATACCAATTCTTATTCAATTTCCATTTCAATCCAAATGGTTTAGTATAACATGATATCAAGCGCAATCGATTACAACTACTACAATTCTAAAGTAGGTAAACATGCGGCGATTCTAAATTAACGACCAAAATTGCATTTCAATTTCAAAAGGCTAATCATGTCATTTTCGTTCTAGGCTTCTACAATCCATGTCACTTATCAAACTTCATAACACAAATCACATGATCACTTCTAACTTATAATAACGTGGAATCTTCAATTACAAAAGTAAAACGAAGATTATACCTCAATTAGCCCAATTATGATCCAAGGTCACAAGTCGCTTCCTTAGCAACTTTAGCTCCTCCTTTCGACGCCCAATCCACTCCAAGCAACCCTTGAAGCTTAAGAATAACTCATCTTCAAGTTCCAACTTCAAAGTTGGATAACCCTTTAGGTTTTCGCCTTGCGACTAATACGGAAACGCCTCTTTTCCGAAATCTTTCTTTTGAGAAAACCTTACAATACTCTTAGGAACCTTGGTTTAAAGTGGGGGAATTATTGGACAAGAATTGGAAATTTTCCTCTTGGAAACTTGTCAAAACCGTGAGCTTCCATAGTGAGCAAGACAAGATTTCAATTTTTTTTTCTAAGTGTAGAGAATGACAAAGTCTTGCTACTAGTAAGCTTATATAACAAAATGGAAGGTCTAGATTAGTACATATGGATGGCTCTGATGTGTTTCACATGGATCTTGCCCAGTGGCCGCTTGGACTTTTAGTCAACAATGTCAAGCTAAGTCATTTGCAAGACTTGTCTTCCTAACAATGGTCAAATGACCCTTTTGTCCTTGATAAACTTCGCCCAAGACAACATAAGGGGGGTGACACGTGTCGCCCTCCCATTCGTCACAATATTTCGTTTTCCGACAAATCCAAAATTCCGATAAATTTTACTCGTCTCAAACCTTAACATTTGAGTTCTTACGTACGTTCTTAAAAACATATCCTGGAATTTCCGGGGTGTAACATTCTTCCCCCCTTAGAAACATTCGTCCCCGAATGTTCTTTCGGGAGTCCAACTTAAAGATAGCGACATAGTCTCCTTACAACCCCTACATACCAATAATGCCACAGGTGGCCACATACTAAAATGCCAACCTGAACCCCATGTGTCAACGTCGGTTATCTGCATAAAGCTTCTGCTGACTCTAAGCTTACAAATAATCTTTCCCGGATAAGCTTCGCCTTATCCACAGCCCGCTGAATCAAGTCTGGACCAAATAACTGAACCTCGCCCATGCCGAACCCACCAACCGGCGATCTACACTTTCTTACATACAAGGCCTCATACAGGGTCATCCGAATACTGGAAGGGTATCTGTTATTGTACTCAACACAACAAGAGACAATTAACCCTCCCGGCTATTTCTGAAATCAAGAACACAGGCCCGCATCCTATCCTCAGGTGCCTGGATAGTACGCCTTGCCTGTCCGTCGGTCTGAGGGTGTAATGCAACACTGAGACTCACCTGTGTCCCTAATCCCTCCTGAAAAACCTCCAGAAGTTATCTGTAACCGAGCTCATCTGTCGGTCATCATAAACGTAGAAACCCCGTGCGATCTCACAATCTCTGCTATACAAGCAAGCATAATCCTCACCGAGTAAGGGTCCCAAATCTGAAAGAACACGGTGGTTTCGCCAAATTTAATTACCATGACCCCCAGGGAGTCGCACTTCCTCCGAGTACGATGCCACCTTGTAACAAGATCTATATTAATTACCTCTCATATCTAGGTTGGGATTTCAATCGCCTGCAATAGCCATCGGGCTTCGGTGCTCAACCATGACTGCTACTATCTCGGACACTAGCGGTAACTCCGTATGTCCCTTTTAGTCATCTTACCCATACATACTTGAGGTCACGACACGACTTAGTCGGCCCCAAACAATTAGGGCAATAAGCGTTGCGTGCCTCCCTAAAACCTGCGACTAGTCTGCGGCCGGGTACGCAATATATCCTCATCTCACAAAGCTCCCATCCGGTGCTACTCAACTGTGCTCTTCTCTCGCCAGTCGTATCTCGATCAGATTATCATCGGATCTCATCGCCTCTTTACTTCCTCAACGATGGAAGACTCGGCAACCTCTCTGATCTGAACTTCATTAACCTTGAAACCAATAATCGAACCCCAGGCTCGATGGCGAAGAATCTTACGGACTACATCCGCTACATTTGGCTGCCCATCCGCGCACTACCCTTAGTCCATCACAAAGAGTATATGTAATCGTCTTGGCTTTCCCGGATGGTATAGGATATCAATATCACAATCCTTGAGTAACTCTAACCACCATCGGTGTCGCAAATTCTGCCTCGATGCAGATATACCGAGGCTTTGTGTGGTGCATAAGTATCCACGTGAAGTTCAGATATACGTCATGCCCCCAAATCTTCAAGGCATGATTTAATCGCCGCCAACTCTAAATCGTGAGTGGCGCAAATTCCTTTCGCTTCCTAACTACCGGGAAAACATAGGTTCTAACCTTATCGGGTTGCGTCAGCACACAACCTAGCCCAACACCCAACGTGTTATCATCAAAACCTAACCCTCTAGTCTTTCAGGAGGAGTTAGAACTGTAGTCGTGGTCAACTTGTCTTCCAATAACTGAAAGTCTTTCTCATTCCTGCGAAATATTCGTATCCTTAATCTCACTTATGGTTCATGTTTCCTTTGTTGCAACCAAACTTGGTCACTAAACTTAGACTTAATTCCTTTGCTTGCCTCATGGCTAAGACTTACTGTCAATCACAATTTAGGGGGGGAGGTTTCCTTGATCTCGTCAAGTAGTAACCCGGTTTTCCTTTCCCAGTTTGTAGAGCCTATAACTAGGTGTTACCACATTTTCTCGAAATGTTCTTACCTCCCATTATTTACTAATGGTCTTTACACTAGTCTGGGGTAAACATATCTCGTGCAACCTATTTTTAACCATAGTCGTATTCTCCTATTATTCGGTCATATCCTCGCGTCTAACATGGGTACATGCAACCCCATAATACGCATCGCTGTCCTTTTCGTGGGAAGAGAACTTATCTCCCTATCTTGAACTTTCCTTCGAGTCACAACCACCTACTCATCGGGTCCTCTTGCGGTCGAGAATTAGCTAATCATCACGCCCGCCTTTAAGTTCGTGTAGATTTTTCCAACTTACCAAAGATGCCTCGACTTTCATGGCGAGACTCGTCTTATTTTTATTCTTGCCTTGTACATTTTCTGAAATTATCCGGAAGGTCGTGGCCACGACCACACCAAACCAACTCAAGTACCTCGAGGGCACTTAAAATAACTTCCTCCAAATTCAATTATTACATACTTCTGCGTCAATTTACCCCGAGTAAACAAGTCACACGGACTTAAAAAGAAAACAATGTCAAAGAAGGAAGGATAATTCATCGTTACCACCACTTCTCTTCCTTTCCACTGATGGCAAACTGCAGGAAAAGCGTACCGAATCAATCTCTCTTGTCACGACCGACCGGGATCGCGGTCGTGCCTACCAGGCACCTTACGTAAACATCGAGAAAATCAGCGAACATACATGAAACTTATAAATAAAACATCGAGTAAAACAAAGTTAGCCGATAGGGCTACCTTCCCGAACATATATAAATACAACCGGCGGTTGCCTCATTTCTTTTACAAAGCGACCCACAATATGTGACTACACCTAAGAGTTTTGACATAACAATGGCGGGACAAGGCCGCCGTACCACGAATAAACATAAACGTGACAACTCGAACACGGAGCCATCTCAACTTGCTAACCGGATCCTAAGCTCGCGGATCCACAATCGTACCTAAACTGCGGGCATGAACGCGGCCCGAAGAAATTCGATACAGTGCGAATATGGAACAGAATATAACGTCTGATAAACAAATCATAATCGTACAAAAGAATGACAAGGACAAGTATAAAAATACATACGGATCCTGCCGTGTCATTACCACTTATGAACTTAATCGCACCTTATTATCCTTTCCATTCCCAATAAAAGTTATAGTCACATTCTTACGTATATTATTAGAAAAAGAATCATTAAGTTCATTACCATATAACTTACTTATCTTTCGTAACATAGTCCGTCCCATTACGGAGGGACACATATACTACCCGGCCCAATCTGGGACGCGATCAAGTCACACTAATATCAAAGCATGCGTGAAATCCCCATCACCGGCGATACTATTAGTGTAAAATATAACCACGTGACGCGCGTGGCATCCCACCTCAGTCGTGCATACATACACAATACATATATATATATATCCGCGTGGAATCCACATCATCGCCGACATCCGGTATAATAATACACCCATAGGCATACATGAACACCAAGTCCCACCGGTGGTATAGCGTCTTGAGGTCTACCCTCACTTATACTCTTACCACGGAGAAGGTGGTAAGCGGTGGTATAGCATCTTGGGGGTCTACCTCACTTATACTCTTACCGGAGAAGGTGGTATAACGTCTTGGGGCTTGCCTCATTTATACTCTTACCCTATCTCAACCGACCATCAAACAAAACAAGCGGGGTATAATGTCTCGGGGTTTACCCTCACTTATACTCTTACGGAGAAGGTGGTATAACGTCTTGGGGCTTGCCCTCATTTATACTCTTACCCTATCTCGACCGTGGTCAAACAAAGCGAAGCACTACCGTATCTATAAAAATCCGAATTTAACCCAGTACTACAAATAGCTAAGCATGCGTGGAATCCACATCACCGTCGATGCGTCCAGTACTTATAACAAGCGATCGGCCCTCGGCCAAGTCGCGACGTGTTAAAACATAATACTTGCACTCAAAGGCTATCACCGACATATAGGCTAATTCTCGCTAACCAAGCCAAAGTACTTATCAAGGCACATGGAATAATTCTCATTTAACAAGCCAAAGTACTTATCAAGGCATACTTAGACTAATTCTCAATTAATCAAGCCAAAGTACTAATCAAGGCACAAATAGAATAATTCTCATTTAACAAGCCAAAGTACTTATCAAGGCATACTTAGACTAATTCTCAATTAATCAAGCCAAAGTACTAATCAAGGCACAAATAGAATAATTCTCATTTAACAAGCCAAAGTACTTATCAAGGCATACTTAGACTAATTCTCGATTAATCAAGCCAAAGTACTAATCAAGGAACAAATAGAATAATTCTCATTTAACAAGCCAAAGTACTTATCAAGGCATACTTAGACTAATTCTCAATTAATCAAGCCAAAGTACTAATCAAGGCACAAATAGAATAATTCTCATTTAACAAGCCAAAGTACTCACGTGCGTCCATTCTTTTCAAAAGACTCCTTCCGAATAAAACTTCCCGATACTAACAACCGTAGTATCAAGTCCTATCCACCTTCGAGACAAGTCACAATACCTTTTTAGAAATACAATTACGGCCCAAATCAAGTGACTTCTTTATTAAAAACCTTAAGCAATTGGTACCTTTAAAACAATTTGCCCTTCCTTAACACAAGTTATTCCTTTGATTACTTTACTAGAAAACCATTCTCTTAACCTTCCATAAAGCCGTTATAACCAACTTCCCATAAAGCCGTTATAACCCTTTATGGTTTAGACCAATACGTTCCTTTTATAATCAAGAGACTTCTACTTTTGAAACCAAGTATTATATTCTTTCAAATCAATTCTCTTAACTTTCAAAAATACCATTTGTCTCTTAACCTTTAGAAAACAAGTGACTCCTTTTATTATAAAACCTTAGGCAATTGATGCCTTAAAACAAGTTGCCTTTTCACTTAAAATCAAGTCATTTGTCTTTCCATAAAGCAAATATAACCAACTCCCATAAAGTCGTTATATTTACTTTATACCTTAGCCAAAATACAATTTCCTATCCAAGGACTTATACGTTTAAAGCGGATCAAGTATCACATACTTTAAAACTCTTCAAGTCCCCTAACTTTAAAATCAACTTAAGACATCCTTACTATTTTCAAAGAAGTGAGTTAATCTCCTAACCCACCCGACTTGGCATTACATAAAACAAGTAAAGAATGTCATAGTCTTGACGTCTGCCGTACTACATACGTCAACCGGTCATGCTCAAAAGATAGGAAAAGTTCTACATAGAGTAAATCACACAACTACCTCTTAACTTCTAAGAGTAGAAGGAAACATGAAATGATACCACAAGTATATTCCATACATAGAATCATGCCAAAGGAAGGAAGAGGTTCACATACCTCGCGACGATTGTCGACAAATAGCAAAATGCTCCAAAGTACTCCAACCTTGATAGCTATTCCACTCTCCAAGTAGGATACGCTATACTTAGTACTTCAACCTATAATGGTCACAATATGTCCATTAACCTTTCACTTCTAACGTAGAATATTTTAGGTGCTAAGTCGCTAAATTCTACGGAAAATCGGACAGCACCTCCTTTGTTTCTACTCACTTTGCCACCTTTTTCAAGGCCGAATACAATAACCAAACAGCCTCAATTGGCTCACAACAATATAGAAGGTATTCCAATACAATGAATAACTAAACAGCCCCAATTGGCTCACAATTTAGAAAGTAGTCCAATACAAATGAATAACAAACTAAAAGTCCAAATTCGGCCACCTTGAGTTCAACCATACCAATTCTTATCAAATTTCCATTTCAATCCAAATTGGTAGCATAACATGATATCAAGTCGCAACCAATTATAATTACTACAATCTTCAAGTTAATAACATGCGACGATTCTAATCAACGACCAAATTGTAATCCAACTAAACATGGCTTACATTACTTTTCGGATTTTCAAGGCTACAATCAATCCATAATCCTTATAAACTTCAATACATATACTTCATGCTAGCAACAAGTAAGGCTAACAACAATATAAATAACCTTGTAACACTTCAAAGAACAAGATTATACCTCAACGAATCTCAATCCAAATCTTCAAATCCGAAGTCGTTCCTTAGCAACTTAGAGACTCTCCAAGATACTTCAATCCGCTACTTGAGACCCTTAGAACCATACCAACAATTTTCCTTCAAACTTCCAACCAAAACCTAGAAAAGCCATTAGGTTTTCACCTTGCGACTAATACGAAAACTCTCTTTTTCCGGGATTTTTCTATTGAGATATACTCACAATACACTTAGGAACCTTGTTTTAAAGTGGGGAGATTATTGGACAACAAACAAAAAAATTTTCCCTCTTATGGATGCCCAACCCGTGAGCCTCCCTCTCTTGTTCTACAATTTTTTGTGAATTTTAGCTAAGTGTGGAACTTTTGTCTTGCTACTAGTATTATATAGGGACATGGAGGGTCAAGGTGTGCACAAATGGTTGGCTAGGATGAGGTCTTAACAAATATCAAGACTAATTGTCCCCTTGACTAAGTCAAACATGTCAAGCTTTCAAGTTGCAAGACTTGTCTTGCTAACAAAGGTCGATGGCCCTTTAGCCCTTGCAAAAATCGTCAAGGCATCATCTAAGGGGTGACACGTGTCGTCCCCATTCGCCATAATACGTTTTAGAAAATTTCATAATTCCGAAATTTTTACAAGTCTCAAATCTTAACACCGTGAGTTCTTACGCACGTTCTTACCACGTCACGTAAATACGGGTGTAACATTCTTCCCCTTAGAAACATTCGTCCTCGAATGTTCTTTGAGTCAAACTTATAATTACCGACATAGTATCTCGTCACAACCCACATACCAACAATGCCACATGGCCCTAATACTTTGTACACGCATACTGGCCCATCTTAAGCCCAAAGAGATTATCTTTTCGCACTTCCAACTCATACTAGCATACATACATAACTTCCATACGATTCGCCTCAAATCTTTGGAGTAACTCTATAAAACAATATAAGGCCATTTCCGCCATGACTGGAATGGAACGCGTCCACGAACTCAGAAACAATTAACTAAACTCACTTGCGCTCGTGACTTCGCCACGTGGCGGAACTACTACCAACTGATCCCACTCCATTCTGTGCCATGGGAGACCCGTAGTCCTCAACCACTCGTCGCACTTAACTCTTATCCTCGTCCGACTTAAAATCTTATCACAGAGAAAACCTTATACATCTAAGGTCTCGGCTATCAATATTCTTAGGCTCGCAATTTCCATGCTCCCTATCTTATCACCCCAAGAACGTACAAAAACTTCTCACAAAACCATAACCATGTTGTCTCGATCACAACAACCATTATTTACTCTATACAGTGCCTCATCCAGATAATCTTCTTAAGCTTACTACACACCTTAATCTATTAACATGACATTCCGTTAGGTTCCTTAATATGGCTTCTGTGGTTCACTACCCTATCCGACACCTCATCCTTTCCCAATTATCTCGAAATAAAACACAAAACTCGCGAAAATTCATTAACTATTCCATACCTTCCCTGATCTAGTTAGTCTTTACCGATTCTCGTAATCTAAAATCATTCTAGGCAACACGCCCGACTTCATACATAACTCCGTATAGATGTATGTCACAATACCGACTATACTATAATCATTACCAACCCGTTACGCAATCCACAACATCTTTCCCGGTCATCACGCTTTCTCAGAACAGAACAACATAACTCGTTAGGGAGGGACGACCCTAACAACACAAATCTATCGCACGATCTCAGAGTGAGAAGAATGGAAACCAATCCTAAATGTCTGCACCTCGATTATAGATGTGGTGCACAACACACCGATAATCAAGACTTACTAGACACGGTGCAGACACTTTCCGAGGACTAATCGCTCGATACCACTTTTGTCACGACTCCGACCTCGATCGCGATCGTGCCCTACCAGGCACCCTTACAGTAAACATCGAGAAAATCAGCGGAACATACATGAAACTTATAAATAAAACATCGAAGTAAACAACAAAGTTAGCCGATGTGCTACCTTCCAACATATATAAATACAACCGGCTTGCCTCATTTCTTTTACAAATCGACCCACATATGTGACTACTGCACTTCAAGAGTTTTGACATAACAATCGTATGGACAAGGCCCCGCCGCACTTCAATAAACATAAACGTGACAACTCGGAACACCGAGCCATCTCAACTTGCTTAACCGGATCCTAAGCTCATGATCCACAATCGTACCTAAACTCGCGGCATGAACGCAGCACGCGGGGTCGATAACAAAAATTTAATATGGAATGTAATATAACGTGATAAACAAATCATAATCGTACAAAAGAATGACAAGGACAAGTATAAAAATACATACCGGATCCTCGCCGTGTCATTACCACTTATGAACTTAATCGCACCTTATTATCCTTTCCATTCCCAATAAAAGTTATTGTCACATTCTTACGCATTATTAGAAAAAGAATCATTAAGTTCATTACCATATAACTTACTTATCTTTCGTAACATAGTCCGCCCATTACGGAGGGACACATATACTACCCTACCAACTGGGACGCGATCAAATCACACTAATATCAAAGCATGCCCGTGAAATCCCCATCACCGCCGATACTATTAGTGTAAAATATAACCACGTGGACGCGCCTGTGGCATCCCACCTCACCGGCGTATACATACACAATACATATATATATATCCCGCCTGTGGAATCCCACATCATCGCCGATAGTCCAGTATAATAATACACCCATAGGCATACATGAACACCAAGTCCCACCGGTGGTATAGCGTCTTGGTCTACCCTCACTTATACTCTTACCCCGAGAAGGTGGTAAACAGTGGTATAGCATCTGGGGTTCTACCTCACTTATACTCTTACCCGGAGAAGGTGGTATAACGTCTTGGGGCTTGCCCTCATTTATACTCTTACCCTATCTCAACCGACCATCAAACAAAACAAGCAGGTATAATGTCTCGGGTTTACCCTCACTTATACTCTTACCCGAGAAGGTGGTATAACATCTGGGCTCGCCTCATTTATACTCTTACCCTATCTCGACCGCCACAAACAAATGTAAGCACTACCATGTCTTCTATAAAAATCCGAATTTAACCCAAGTACTACAAATAGCTAAGCATACCCGTGGAATCCCACATCACCGCTTCAGACGTCCAAGTACTTATAATAAGGCGATCTCCAACCGAGAGTCGCGGAACGTATTAAAACATAATACTTGCACTCAAAGGCTATCACCGACATATAGGCTAATTCTCAGTTAACCAAGCCAAATTACTTATCAAGGCACACATGGAATAATTCTCATTTAACAAGCCAAAGTACTTATCAAGGCATACTTAGACTAATTCTCAATTAATCAAGCCAAAGTACTAATCAAGGCACAAATAGAATAATTCTCATTTAACAAGCCAAAGTACTTATCAAGGCATACTTAGACTAATTCTCAATTAATCAAGCCAAAGTACTAATCAAGGCACAAATAGAATAATTCTCATTTAACAAGCCAAAGTACTTATCAAGGCATACTTAGACTAATTCTCGATTAATCAAGCCAAAGTACTAATCAAGGCACAAATAGAATAATTCTCATTTAACAAGCCAAAGTACTTATCAAGGCATACTTAGACTAATTCTCAATTAATCAAGCCAAAGTACTAATCAAGGCACAAATAGAATAATTCTCATTTAACAAGCCAAAGTACTACGTACGTCCATTCTTTTCAAAAGACTCCTTTCCGAATAAAACTTCCCCGATACTAACAACCGTAGTATCAAGTCCTATCCACCTTTCGAGACAAGTCACAATACCATTTTAGAAATACAATTACCGGCTTCCAAATCAAGTGACTTCTTTATTAAAAACCTTAAGCAATTGGTACCTTTAAAACAATTTGCCCTTCCTTAACACAAGTTATTCCTTTGATTACTTTACTAGAAAACCATTCTCTTAACCTTCCATAAAGCCGTTATAACCAACTTCCCATAAAGCCGTTATAACCCTTTATGGTTTAGACCAATACGTCCTTTTATAATCAAGAGACTTCTACTCTTGAAACCAAGTATTATATTCTTTCAAATCAATTCTCTTAACTTTCAAAAATACCATTTGTCTCTTAACCTTTAGAAAACAAGTGACTCCTTTTATTATAAAACCTTAGGCAATTGATGCCTTAAAAACAAGTTGCCTTTTCACTTAAAATCAAGTCATTTGTCTTTCCATAAAGCAAATATAACCAACTCCCATAAAGTCGTTATATTTACTTTATACCTTAGCCAAAATACAATTTCCTATCCAAGGGACTTATACGTTTAAAACGGATCAAGTATCACATACTTTAAAACTCTTCAAGTCCCCTAACTTTAAAATCAACTTAAGACATCCTTACTATTTTCAAAGAAGTGAGTTAATCTCCTAACCCACCCGACTTGGCATTACATAAAACAAGTAAAGAATGTCATAGTTCAGACGCCTACTGCATTTCACATACGTCTGTTGGTCATGATCAAAAGATAGGAAAAGTTCTACATAGAGTAAATCACACAACTACCTCTTAACTTCTAAGAGTAGAATGAAACATGAAATGATACCACAAGTATATTCCATACATAGAATCATGCCAAAGGAAGGAAGAGGTTCACATACCTCGCGACGATTGTCGACAAATAGCAAAATGCTCCAAAGTACTCCAACCTTGATAGCTATTCCACTCTCCAAGTAGGATACGCTATACTTAGTACTTCAACCTATAATGGTCACAATATGTCCATTAACCTTTCACTTCTAACGTAGAATATTTTAGGTGCTAAGTCGCTAAATTCTACGGAAAATCTGACAAGACTCTCCTTTGTTTCTACTCACTTTGCCACCTTTTCAAGGCCGAATACAATAACCAAACAGCCTCAATTGGCTCACAACAATATAGAAGGTATTCCAATACAATGAATAACTAAATGACCCAATTGGCTCACAATTTAGAAAGTAGTCCAATACAAATGAATAACAAACTAAAAGTCCAAATTCGCCACCTCGAGTTCAACCATACCAATTCTTATCAAATTTCCATTTCAATCCAAATTGGTAGCATAACATGATATCAAGTCGCAACCAATTATAATTACTACAATCTTCAAGTTAATAACATGCGACGATTCTAATCAATCGACCAAATTGTAATCCAACTAAACATGGCTTACATTACTTTTCGGATTTTCAAGGCTACAATCAATCCATAATCCTTATAAACTTCAATACATATACTTCATGCTAGCAACACGTAAGGCTAACAACAATATAAATAACCTTGTAACACTTCAAAGAACAAGATTATACCTCAACGAATCTCAATCCAAATCTTCAACCAAGTCGCCTTTAGCAACTTAGAGACTCTCCAAGATACTTCAATCCGCTACTGAGACCCTTAGAACCATACCAACAATTTTCCTTCAAACTTCCAACCAAAACCTAGAAAAGCCATTAGGTTTTCACCTTGCGACTAATACGAAAACTCTCTTTTTCCGGATTTTTCTATTGAGATATACTCACAATACACTTAGGAACCTTGGTTTAAAGTGGGAGATTATCGACAACAAACAATTTTTTTCCTCTTATGGATGCCCAACCCGTGAGCCTCCTCTCTTGTTCTACAATTTTTTGTGAATTTTAGCTAAGTGTGGAACTCTTGTCTTGCTACTAGTATTATATAGGGACATGAGGGTCAAGGTGTGCACAAATGGTTGGCTAGGATGAGGTCTTAACAAATATCAAGACTAATTGTCCCTCACTAAGTCAAACATGTCAAGCTTTCAAGTTGCAAGACTTGTCTTGCTAACAAAGGTCCAATGACCCTTTAGCCCTTGCAAAAATCGCCCAAGGCATCATCTAAGGGGTGACATGTCGCCCCATTCGTCACAATAATACGTTTTCCGAAAATTTCATAATTCTGAGAAATTTTTACAAGTCTCAAATCTTAACACTGTGAGTTCTTACGTACGTTCTTACACCATGTCCTGTAAATACGGGGTGTAACATATCTTATGTAGTCCACGTTGGCATAACAAGAGGCCAACTAGCCCGAACTCATAATGACCTCAATGTCTGTCATAACAGCTCTGCTGGGTCCAACGACTTTATCGTTACCGTCAATTATTATCTAACCGCCAACTACCACCCAACACTCACGGTGTAGTCACCTCGAAAGGTCCTCATGGATTCAGTTCCATTTCCTTATTCTAGCGTCACGCATAGCCTTCATAATGCTTTCGCCTCAAATCTGCGGAGTTACTAAATTAAACAATACAAGGCCCATTCCGGCTCACAACTGGTTCGGTGGAACACGCCCACGAACCCGTAAAATGACTAACTAAACTTGGGCCTTGCACCTCGTGACTGTCACATAGCGGGACTACTACTAATCGATCCCATTTCCTTTCAAGCATGGGCGACCCTAAATAGATCCCCAACCGACTCGGCCAGATTTAACTCTTTTCCTAGGTCTGCCTTAACTTTTACTACCCAGAAGGCCTTATATACCTAAGGTCTCGGTGGTTATCAACATTTTTAGGCTCGCAATTTCCATGCTCCAAGCCTATCTTATCACCTCAGAACCTACAAGAACTTCTCGTAATATCATAATCGTGTTGTCTTGACCACAACAACCATACTTTCTTCGTCCGATCTCGCCTGCATAAATTCCCTTTAAGCATACCACGAGCTTAAGTTGCTAACATAGTCTTCCACTTAGTCTCTTAATTAACTTCTTAAGGGTCCATTACCTTTTCCGATAACTCATCATTTCCTAATTATCTCAAATTAACACGTAAAACTTGATGAGAATTCATTAAACTGTTTCATACCTTCCTGTGATTTATTTAGTCCCTTCCAAATCTGGTAATCTAAATCATTCTAGCAACACGCGTCGACCTCATACATAAATTCGCATAGTTGTATGTCACAATACCAACTACAACCATTACCAACCCGATACGCAATCCACGTAATCCTTCCCGGTCATCGCTTTCTCGTAGTCGCAAACAATCATAACTTGTTGGGAGAGACGACCCTAACCATACAACTCTATCGCACGATCTTAGAGTGAGAAGAATGAAACCAATCCTAAATGTCCCGCACCTCCCGATTATAGATGTGGTGCACAACACACCGATAATCAAGACTCTACTGAACACGGCGTAGACACTTTCCGAGGACTAATCGCTCGATACCACTTTGTCACAACCCGACCGGGCTCGTGCCCTACCCGGGCACCCCGCTGTATACATCGAGAATAGCAATGAACATACACACATACATACAAAAACTTAGACAAGAACCAACAACAAAGCTAGCCGATAAGGCCACCTTCCGTAAAATATACTCAATCCGTAAATAGAACAAGACATTTTTCTTTTCTTTACCTCAATCCACAATGTGACTCTGCACTTAAGAATAACAACTCAAGTGACGGGCCCCGCCATACCCTGAATGTACAACAACCGACAATACGAGGATAAGCCTCCGAAATGAAGGAGCTTCAACAAATGAGCAGTGATCCTAAGAGCGAGGATCAAGAATCTGCACTTTACTGCGGCGTGAACGCACCCGAGGTCAAGACAACATGTACCAAATATGTGAAATCAGCATCAGAATGAAATCATAAGTCTAAAATAAAACTGAGACATGTATGATTACTCAATTAACGATGCATCGTGCCTTACTAACAATGAGAGTAAATAGAGTATACTTACAATATAAAGTAGGAGGCTCACGATCAAAGCGAGACCACCCGCCCGCAGATCATTAAGCAATCCTATTCACGGGACTATTTCACCCGCATAGATCGCGCGTGGACCCGCATGAGGTATTCTCGCATAGTCAGACTACCGCACGGGACTATTTCACCCGCGTAAGCCCATAAGGACTCGCGTGAGGTATTCTCGCATCATGGGTAGCAAATCCACTAAACAGTGGTATAACGCCTGGGGTTTACCTCATTTATACTCTTACCTCGGGTGGTATAACGTCTTGGGTTTACCCTCATTTATACTCTTACCCTAGCTCAACCGGCCATCATACATAACATAAGCCCTACCGCTTATCATACAATAAATAAGCAAGTTAAGAAATCCCCTAACTTCTTATTAGCCTTATTCATATACATTCTCATTTTAGTTTACTTAAGGCACTAACATGTCATTATAAAATCCGAATTTAACCCAAAGTACTACGCATTTCTATTCTTTTAAAAATGACTCTTTTTCATATATAACTTCCAAGATACTAATAACCGTAGTATCAAGTCATAACTACTTTTCAAGACAAGTCACGATACCTTTTAGAAATACATTTAGGCTTCTAAATCAAGTGACTTCTTTCCTTTAAAACCTTAGGCAATTGATGCCTTAAATCAAATTGCCTTTCAATAAATCAAGCCATTTATCTTTCCATAAAGCCAATATAACCAACTCCCATAAAGTCGTTATATTCACTTTATGCATTAGTCAAGTACAATTTCTATCCAAGGACTTATACGTTTAAAACGAAACAAGTATCGCATACTTTAAAACTCTTCAAGTCCCTTAACATACTTAAATTACTTAGAGTAAACCACTCTTTAAACTTTCCATAAAAACAAGTATCAAAATACTTTCAACATACTTAAAGTCTCTTAACTTTGAAAACCAAGATATCCTTAACATTTAAACAAGTGAGTTAATTCTAACTCAATCAACTCGACATTCCTAAAATAAGCCAAGGATGTCAAATGGACTAGATTGTCAAAATTCAGACGCCTACTGCACTATATACGTGAAACTAGTCATGCTCAAAAGATAGGAAAAGTTCCACATACCTCTTCTGGTCAAACCACTTGTCAGTACAAATTCCGCCGTAGTATGTCAACCTATAATATTCACAATACGTCCATTAAGGCCTTACTTCAAACGTAGAATATTATGTGTTAAGTCTCTAAATTCTACGGAAAATCGGACAGCACCTCCTTTGTTTTTACTAACTTTGCCACCTTTTCCAAGGTCGAAATACAATAATCAAACAACCCCAATTGGCTCACAACAATAAAGAAGGTAATCCAATGCAAATGAATAACCAAACAAATTTGAATCGCTCACAATAATATAACAATACCAATTTATTCAATTTCCATTTCAATCCAAATGGTTTAGTATAACATGATATCAAGCGCAATCGACACAACTACTACAATTCTCAAGTAGGTAAACATGCGACGATTCTAAATTAACGACCAAAATTGCATTTCAATTTCAAAAGGCTAATCATGTCATTTTCGGTTCTAGGCTTCTACAATCCATGTCACTTATCAAACTTCATAACACAAATCACATGATCACTTCTAACTTATAATAACGTGGAATCTTCAATTACAAAAGTAAAACGAAGATTATACCTCAATTAGCCCAATTATGATCCAAGATCACAAGTCGCTCCTTAGCAACTTTAGCTCCTCCTTTCGATGTTCCAATCCACTCCAAGCAACCCTTAGAAGCTTAAGAATAACTCATCTTCAAGTTCCAACTTCAAAGTTGAATAACCCTTTAGGTTTTCGCCTTGCGACTAATACGAAAACGCCTCTTTTCCGAAATCTTTCTTTTGAGAAAACCTTACAATACTCTTAGGAGCCTTGGTTTAAAGTGGGGGAATTATTGGACAAGAATTGGAAATTTTCCTCTTGGAAACTTGTCAAAACCGTGAGCTTCCATAGTGAGCAAGACAAGATTTCAATTTTTTTTTTCTAAGTGTAGAGAATGACAAAGTCTTGCTACTAGTAAGCTTATATAACAAAATGGAAGGTCTCGATTAGTACATATGGATGGCTCGGATGTGTTTCACATGGATCTTGCCCAAGTGGCCCTTGGACTTTTAGTCAACAATGTCAAGCTAAGTCATTTGCAAGACTTGTCTTCCTAACAATGGTCAAATGACCCTTTTGTCCTTGATAAACTTCGTCCAAGACAACATAAGGGGGGTGACACATGTCGCCCTCCCATTCGTCACAATATTTCGTTTTCCGACAAATCCAAAATTCCGATAAATTTTACTCGTCTCAAACCTTAACATTTGAGTTCTTACGTACGTTCTTAAAAACATATCCTGGAATTTCCGGGGTGTAACAATTTATTATAGTATGAGTAGCTAAACCTTTAGCTAGAGCTAGGGGTGAAGCTTAAGTAAGATAATAATATTGTTCTTGACTTTTCAAAAGGTCTTCAATGTTATATCTTTTTAGTTGTCTAATGAGATATGTCAATGGTTTTGTTTTGTGAAAACTTTGATTTGTTGTAGATATATTTGGCCCAATGAATGCTTAATTTTACATAACAACAATTGGTTTCATAAACTCTTTTAGGGAACTAGAAAGATAGTTTTCAAAAGTTATAAAATTTCAAGTGGTTAATGTTTTTATCTTCCAATTGAAATCACTTGATTGTTAGATTTCAATTGAGTTATCAAATATAGCCAAGAATAACTCTATTATTTTATTTAAGTGGAATCTCAGAGCTCTAGTACGTAGTCCACTATATAAAGCATTAAAATTCACAACTAGATTGACATTCTCGTTCTTCAAAATATCCCTGTGGTTCGACACTCGGACTTCTGAGAAATTTATTACTTGAGACAAACCTATACTTGGGTGTGTAATGATAAAAGTGTTATCAAGTTTTGGCGCCGTTGCCGGGGATATCCCTTGGGGAACGGTCCATCTCTTTGTGTAATTTTTAAGTAAGACTCCAAAAGGTTGGTAATCTCTTTCTTATTCTTTTGTATTTTTTTTTGTTTTTGGTAAGCATATGTAAATAAGTAGTATTTAGGATAGCATAACTACTCATTGTGTGTTTATAATTTATATGCATAGTTGGTTACGTGATTTAAAATGTGGTCGACTAATAAGGAGTGAAGTAGATAATTCGGGTAAAAATTTCAAAAATATAGCTGAAGGTGATATAGAAAATCCTAATGAATTAATAGGAAATCAACAAGTGTGTTCCATGCGAGATTTCTTAGAACCTCAACGTAATACTATTCCATCATGTTTTGTTTATCCACAAACTGCTCATAATTTTAAACTCAAGCCCGGTACGATCCAATTACTTCCCAATTTTCATGGACTTGAATCTGAAAACCCTTATTTGCATTTGAAAGAATTTGAGGAAATATGTGTCACTTTAAACAATACAACATGCACTCAAGAATCAATTAAGTTAAAGTTATTTCCGTTTTCTCTCAAAGATAAGACAAAAATATGGCTTAATTCTTTAAGACCTGGATCAATTACATCTTGGCAACAAGTGCAAACTGAGTGTTTAAAAAAATTCTTTCCAATTCATCAAACAAAAAAGAAGCAAATCAAAAACTTTTTCCAAAAGCCTAATGAACAATATTTTCAGTGTTGGGAACGTTTTAAAGATTTGTTGAATTCTTGCCCTCACCATGGTTTTGAAAATTGGAGAACTGTAAGTTTATTTTATGAAGGCTTAAACTCTGAAACGAAATAATTTGTGGAAATGATGTGTAATGGTGAATTTTTAGACAAAAATCCTGAAGATGCACTTGGGTATTTAGACCATTTAGTTGATAAAATTCAGTCTTGGTATAATGAAAGTACTTCGGAAGGTTCAATTAGATCTAATCTTGAAAATGCTAATAAAAGAAAGTATTATCTTAGTCAAGAATATCATCTAAATGCCAGGATTGCCAGTCTAACTAGAAAAGTTGAAAGCATGGAGTTAACTAAATCTAAGGAAGTCAAATTTGTGCAAAACAAAGACTTGTGTGATATTTGTGTTGTTGAAGGACATTTAACAAATGAATGCCCAAGAATTCCCGTCTTCAAAGAGGTGTGTCATGAACAAGCAAATGTGATGTCTAACTTTAAGAAACCATTCCCATCTACTTTTTCCGAAACATATAATCCAAACTGGAGGAACCACCCCAACTTTAGCTGGAAGAATGATAATAATGTTCAACCTTTACCCAACCAAAATACCTCAAACTCTAGTTTCACCCCATACACTAGACCACAAACAAAAAATCTTGAAGAAACATTACAAGCATTTATGCAGGGTCAAACAACGATCAACAACCAAACTTCACAAGCCATCAATGAAATTAAAATAACATTGTCTACGTTGACAAATTCCTTAAGAATAACTGAAAAAGG
This sequence comes from Przewalskia tangutica, assembly GCA_029844215.1. Lineage (NCBI taxonomy): Eukaryota > Viridiplantae > Streptophyta > Magnoliopsida > Solanales > Solanaceae > Przewalskia > Przewalskia tangutica. The sequence goes on from CM056719.1 coordinate 20,976,381, forward strand.
GAAGTTTCCGGCTCAAACTCAACATAACCCTGCTGGTCAATGCCAAATCTATGTCGAAACATCACCAGAAAATGTAAATTCCGTTACTACCCTACGAAGTGGAAAAACAATTGACAAGACAATTCACCTCAAAGATCCAGAATCAGGCTCTACTTCAAGTTCACATGATGAAGATAAGGACGACGGTAAGAATGCTGATATTTTAACTCCTAGTAGAAGACCATCACCCGCTCCTTTTCCTCAAAGATTACATACTATTAAGAAGTTGAACCAAAATCCTGAAATTTTTGAGATTTTGAAGCAAGTAAAAGTTAACATCCCACTACTTGATGCAATAAAACAAATTCCATCTTATGCCAAATTTTTGAAAGATTTGTGTACTGTGAAAAGGAAATTAAATGTTCAAAATAAGGCATTTTTGACAGAGAGTGTAAGTTCAATCATTCAACAAGAAACTCCACCAAAATATAAGGATCATGGTTGTCCAACTATATCTTGTGTAATTGGTAATACTAAAATTGAGCATGAACTTCTTGACCTTGGAGCGAGTGTTAATCTTTTATCATTCTCTGTGTACAAACAACAAGATTTGGGAGAACTAAAGAAGACTCATATCACACTTCAATTGGCAGATCGTTCAGTAAAAATTCCATGAGGTATAGTGGAGGATGTATTAGTTCAAATTGATAAATTTTACTTTCCTGTAGATTTTATTGTTTTGGACACAAATGCAGTTTCAAATCCAACATCTCAACATCCCATCATTTTAGGAAGACTGTTTCTAGCAACCTCTAATGCTTTGATAAATTGTAGAAATGGAGTTTTAAATCTCTCTTTTGGAAATATGACTTTGGAGTTAAATGTTTTTAACATTTCCAAACAACCACCAAATAATGATGAAGTATATGAAATTGATGTAACTGATAAATACACTCTTGAAATTTTATGACCTCATTTTCTGATCCGTTAGAAAATTTATTAACAAATGATTTGATTAATGAGGACAATTTGGAGTTTACTTCTATGTTTGAGACTTCACAGATTCCAGAGGTTAATGGATGGAAGCCGACATTTGAAAAATTATCAAAATCAGAAAAAACTCCAATTCCATCAAGTGTTCAACCACCAGTGTTGGAATTGAAGCCTTTACCATCAAGTTTGAGGTATGCATATTTGGGTGATAATGATACATATCCGGTAATAATATCTTCCAAATTGAACCATGATCAAGAGCATAAATTGTTAGAAGTACTAAAAGTTCACAAGCATGCAATAGGATGGACTTTGTCTGACATAAAAGGAATTAGCCCATTAATTTGTACTCATTACATTTATTTAGAGGAAAATGTTAAACCCTCTAGGCAAATGCAACGAAGGCTAAACCCGAATATGAAAGAAGTAGTGAGAAATAAAGTCATTAAGCTTCTAGATAATGACATTATTTATCTTATTTCCAACAGTAAATGGGTAAGTCCTACTCAAGTCAGACTTAAAAGTCCGAGTAATGAGTAGTAAAAAATGAAAATAATGAATTGATTCCCACTAGAACTGTTACTGGCTGGAGAATGTGTATTGACTACAGGAAATTAAATTCTATGACTAGAAAATATCATCTTCCTTTACCTTTTATGGATCAAATCTTAGAGAGAATTGCAGGACATGCTTTTTATTGCTTCCTAGATGGATATTCAGGGTATAATCAAATAGCAATTGCACCTGAGGACCAGGAGAAAACAACATTTACATGTTTGTTTGGAACCTTTGAATATCGAAGAATGCCATTTGGACTATGTAATGCCCCAGCCACATTCCAAAGATGTATGATAGGTATTTTCAGTGATATGGTTGAACGTTTTCTCGAAGTTTTCATGGATGATTTCTCTATCTTTGGAAACTCATTTGATGATTGCTTAATGAACTTGGCTAAAGTTTTGACTAGATGTGAAGAAAAAAATCTCGTTCTTAATTGGGAAAAATGTTATTTTATGGTAACCGAAGAGATTGTATTAGGAAACATTGTTTCAACAAAAGGAATAGAAGTGGATATATCCAAAATTGATCTAATTACTAATTTGCCAACACCAAAATCAGTAAAAGATATTAGATTATTTTTAGGACATGCTGACTTTTATAGAAGGTTCATAAAAAACTTTAGTGCAATTTCTAAACCAACATGCAACCTTTTATTAAAAGATGCTACATTCAAATGGACTGATTTCTGTGAAAATGCTTTTGTGAAACTCAAAAAAATGATCACTTCTGCACCTATTATGCAACCCCCTAATTGGACTTTCCCCTTTGAAATAATGTGTGATGCTAGTGATTATGTTATAGGAGTTGTTTTAGGACAAAGAAAAGATAAAAAAAACTATGTGATCCACTATGCAAGTAAAACTTTTAATAGTGCTCAAATGAACTATTCCACTACTGAAAAAGAACTATTTGATGTAGTATTTGCATTAGAAAAATTTAGATCCTATCTGGTTGGCTCGCCCATTATTGTGTATACTGATCATACAACTTTAAAATATTTACTAGCAAAGAAAGATGCAAAGTCAAGGTTGATTAGGTGGATTCTTTTACTACCAAGAATTTGATATAACAATTAAAGATAAAAAAGAGTTGAAAATGTTGTGGCTGATCATTTGTCTAGACTTACATGTGATGAATCTTTTGAGACAAGTCCCATAAATGACTATTTTCCTGATGAACAACTCTTTTCTGTATCTAATTTTCCATGGTTTGCAGATATTGTTAATTTTCTATCTACAGGGCAAATTCCAAATCATTAGAATGCACAGGACAAAAAGAAATTCTTCAGAAAAGTGATATCTTTTTAAATATTGTCCAGATCAAATAGTAAGAAGATGTGTGCCTGATGATGAAATTCAAAGTATAATCATTTTTTCTCACTCAGAAGCATGTAGTGGTCACTTTCCTCAAAGAAAATCGCTGCAAAAATATTGCAGTGCGGATTTTATTGGCCCACACTTTTTAAAGACACACGGATTTTGCAAATCTTGTGATAAGTGTTAAAGATTAGGTGGGGTAACTCATAGAAATATGATGCCATTAAATCTCATTTTAGTTGTAGAAATTTTTTACGGTTGGAAATTGATTTTATGGGTCTTTTTCCACCATCTTTTGGATATCAATACATTTTAGTTGGAGTCTATTATGTTTCAAAATGGATTGAGGCAATTCCTTGCAAAAATAATGATCACAAAATTGTTTTAAAGTTTTTGAAGGAAAATATTTTCTCAAGATTTGGAATTCCTCGTGCAATCATAAGTGATGGAGGTTTACATTTTTGTAATAGACCATTTCAAAACTTAATGAAAAAATATGAAATTAATCACAAAGTGTCAACCCCTTATCATCCGAATACAAGTGGACAAGATGAACTTGCTAATAGCGAGATCAAACATATCCTGGAGAAAAAAGTTGGCCCAACTCGAAAAGAATGGTCTCTCAGGTTGACTGATGCATTATGGGTATATCGAACAACATTCAAAACATTTCTTGGTATGTCCCCTTACCGACTTGTTTTTGGAAAACCTTGTCATTTGACTGTTGAAATAGAACATAAAGCTTTTTGGGCTATCAAAATGTTTAATTTCAATTTAGATAGAGCTAGTTCATTGAGAAAATTCAACTAGATGAATTAGAAAAAAATCAGAAATGAAGCATATAAAAATTCTAGAATTTACAAAGAGAAAATGAAAGTATTTCATGACAAACACATTGTTAGAAAAACTTTTGAAATTGGGCAAAAAGTTTTTTTGTATAATTCTATATTACACTTGTTTCCTGAAAAGTTGCGGTCAAAATGGTCAGCACCTTTTACTGTAAAAACTGTCTTTTCATATGGAACTGTTGAATTGAGAATCCAAGAAGTGATGACATTTTCAAAGTCGATGGACAACGTTTAAAAGCATATTTTGAAAGTTTTTCAAAAGAGATCGAGTCAGTTTCTTTGGCTGACCCTGTCTACAAGATTTGATTTTTTTGTGTGTGTTTATTTTCAAGTATAATTGTCTTTGTTATTATTATTTTTAGTATTTCTTTCTTTCTTCTTCTTTTTTCTTTTTCCCGGTATAAATGGCGGATTCGGTACTCCGTGACTCTCAAGTCGGAATTTCAGTTTCCCACAAAAACTGAGTTGTACATAATTATATAAAAAAAATGTTTTTTCTTTCTTATTTTTAACGGTAATGAATATTATTTTTATCACTTTTCCTCTTCCCCTTCAACGGTCATTTTTACAAATTTTACACCATAAATACTTCATTCTCCTCCCATTTCTAAACATCTTTCCTTAAACTCTCATCCACGCAAACCAAATGAATAAATATTTTCTTGCCTTCATTACTCTTGTTTTCGCTCTTATGCTCATCGTTGGTTATAATCAAGAAGAAGAATTTTGTGTACCATACATAGTAATCATGACACTCACTGCACAATTTTTAGGTTTCGCCTGAGCTATAACATTTTTATGTGATATGTAATGTAGTAGCCGTAAAAATCGAATAAAACTTTGATTCTGTTATTTTAGCTCTCATATTTGAATACAACTTTTAAGCAATTTGATAAAATGGATGTAGTTATTGCTTCTTTGAACAAACGTTTCCCCTTCTACGATAAGAATGATTTGGTTAAAATTTACCATGGCCGATGCGAGAGATTAAGGTTACTTATGATTAAGGGCCTTTCAGTTGATTTACGTTGATTGATAGAAGCAAAAGTCAGGTTTGGAGATGATTTCACAAACTCATTTGTAACACTCGTTGTAGAAGTATAGGAATGACATCCAACAATCGATATGATAAGATGGATTTCATTAAGAATGGACTGAGTAAGGAGTCTTTGGATGATATTCATTTGACTCTTGAGACGCATTCTTGTGGAATGGTGCAACATCATATTATCGATTTATGGGGGCAATTTAGAAGAGAATATGCACTTAGTCTCGGGAATCTGACGTTAAAAGACCTTGTTTGCCAATTTTTAAGAAAATTGGATGAGAAGCTTATCCTCGACTCATAAAAGGTGTTTAAGTCATTTCTAGACGTAAAATCATAGGAATATGTGAGCCACAATCACAACTTGATAAATTTGTCAACGTATGTTTCTTCAAGGCTTTTTGTTTGTGGTCTAGTGTATGGGGTGAAACTAGTGAGGTATTTTGGTTGGGTAAAGGTTGAACATTATTATCATTCCTCCAACTAAAGTTGGGGTGGTTCCTCCAGTTTGGATTATATGTTTCGGAAAAAGTAGATGGGAATGGTTTCTTAAAGTTAGACATCGCATTTGCTTGTTCATGACACATCTCTTTGAAGACGGAAATTCTTGGGCATTCATTTGTTAAATGTCCTTCAACAACACAAATATCACACAAGTCTTTGTTTTGCAAAAAATTGACTTCCTTAGATTTAGTTAACTCCATGCTTTCAACTTTTCTAGTTAGACTGGCAATCCTGACATTTAGATCATCTTCTTGACTAAGATAATACTTTCCTTTATTAGCATTTTCAAGATTAGATTTAATTGAACCTTCTGAAGTACTTTCATTATACCAAGACCGAGTTTTATCAACTAAATGGTCTAAATATTCAAGTGTGGTCGACTAATAAGGAGTGAAGTAGATAATTCGGGTAAAAAATTCAAAAATATGGCTGAAGGTGATATAGAAAATCCAAATGAATTAATAGAAAATCAACAAGTGCGTTCCATAAGAGATTTCTTAAAACCTCAACGTAATACTATTCCATCATGCTTTGTTTATCCACAAAATGCTCATAATTTTAAACTCAATCCCGGTACGATCCAATTACTTCCCAATTTTCATGGACTTGAATAAGAAAAAGATTACCAACCTTTTGGAGTCTTACTTAAAAAATACACAAAAAGATGGACCGTTCCCCAAGGGATATCTCCGGAAACGGCGCCAAGAACTGATATAATTTTTAGTCTTGAAAGAGAGCTAAAAAAACAAAAAAATAATGGCAACATCATCATCTCCAAAGATAGCTTCCATTTGTGTACTTGGTGGGTCTATTGGTAAAAATAATGAATACCAAGTGTCAGCAAATAAACTTGGAAGTGTGCTAGCAAAGAAAAAACTCAATTTAGTATATGAAGGCAGTACACTTGGTTTAACAGGGAATGTGGCGTTGACGGCATCCTTTGGAGGGACCGAAGTTTTAAGAATAGTCCTGACTGCTCTTAAAAAGTTTTTGGAAATATAGTGGGTAAGGTAATAGAAGTTTCGTCCATACAAGAAAGGGTACCTAAAATGTTGGAACATTCGGGTGCATTCATAGCTTTGCCACGTGGTCTTGAAACTGTTGAGAACATCTTTCATATTGCTTATTGGTTAACGCTAACTATTCATTCAAAGCCTATTGGGTTACTAAATGTTAATGGTTTTTATGATGGGTTACTAACTTTTCTAGATCATGCAGTACAACAAGGTTTCATGACAGAGCAAGTACGTCAAATCTTTCTATCAGTTTCAGACCCTGAACGGTTAATTGAGAAAGGTTGGTTTGGTGACAGTGTAAAAAAGAGAAAGGTTGATTTAGATTTACGGCTATAACAATAATGATGTTTGCAATTTTTTTTTGTTTGTGTGTGTGTTTCAGGTTTATTTTCTTCAATTTTCTGTGGAATCAGGTAATATCTTCTAATTTTTGCAACTCGAGCTTTAAAACATTGGGGACAATGTGTTTATTGGGTTGGGGAGAGAATTAGTAGACATCCTTTTATTGTAAAAAAAATGGCAGAGTAAGGGGTAAAAACGACCCTTGAGACACATTAAAAAAAATTATGCTTACTTGAATTCCTTAACTTTAATATGTGCAATAAAACAAACTTGACACATTTTATTTCTATTATAATCTTGTATTATCTAGTAGTTAGTTATAAGTCATCTTTATTTCACACACACACACAGTGACAAATAATTGTGGGTTGTAAATTGAATAATTCTACTATTATTTTTGTTTTACAAATGGCTACAGCTAAATGATTGAGTTTAAAAGTAATAATAATAAAAAAATGAATACTCCTGAGATGGAGCGTAAAACGCACTCAGGAGAAAGAAAAAAAGAAAAAAAGAAAAAAAAATGAATATTCCTGAGATGGAGCGTAAAACGCACTCAGGAGAAGGAAAAATAAGAAGAAGAAAATGAATACTCCTGAAATGGGGCGTAAAAAGCACTCAGGAGGAAGAAAAAAATTGAGAAAAATGTATATTCCTGAGATGGAACGTAAAACGCACTCAGGAGAAAAAAAATTATAAACTCAACCAAAAAGTGTTAGCGTCAGTAAACATTGAGATAATAGTTTTATGACATGAGACCCATAACTATTTGTTACTTAACTTGAGCACAACAGAAGATGACTACTAAACTACTCACTTAGATAATACTGGATGATGAATAGATATGAATACAATAGTTTGTTATATGGACATATTAGAAGAAGGAGTTGGTAATAATGAAACTTTAAAACTAAAATTTATGTCGCGTTTTTATCACTAGGGACTAGTAATAAGCTGGTTAGGGGGTGTGATTAGTGTGTTAAAATGCATATGTTATAACAATTTTTTTTTTTTACGAAGGAACCCGCAGCCGCTACTCTTTCGAGTGCGCACAGGGTAAACCCCGGGCTGACGCAATAGCTTGCAAACCACGTCAGCCGATTAACCACACTTGGCAAGCCATGTGTGACAGGCTCAACCAAGAAGGTTTAGTTATAACAATTTCATGTGTATTTTAGTTGTTATTGTATAGTATTTGTTGTATATTTATACGTAATTTTGTATTTCATAGGTTAGCCACAAATATCTATTTTTCTATAGTAATGGAATATTTAAGCATGATTGAACATGGTTAGTATGTGTGTTGCTTGATGTCTAGGCCATAATATAAATTACACTCATCCCATTTTTTGTGACACTAATGTTTTTGGACACTCAAGACAATGTACTAAAGATATAAGTGGGTATATAAAACCAACTTTGCAATTTGTAAGTCCAATTAAGATTACACAACAATTCTGTCCAAATTTTGGTTGAGTTTTGATCCATGACACATTTTCGTATTTGGCACATATCTCAAGATATACAAATTCTATTGATCCAATTCCAGTTGCATTGGTTATATAACTCATGTATCTACAACTCTTATCAAGGCCCAAACTTCTGAAAACATTGGATTCTAGAGTCAAATGGACGATCAAAGTATTCATCATGACAATGCTCCGGATTTCAAACTCCACAGGACATAATTTGACATTTAATTCACTATAATTCACACAAAAATCCAATTGATCTACCACCAACTGGAAAGTGTATCTAAGATCTACTGCTACAACTCTAAAAAGTTTGAAAATCATTGAATGTGTTCAATTAGAACTTTGAATCGTGTAAACTCATCTTAACAATCTGTCAAAGTTGTCAATGTTCATTTAACCAAGAAGAAGTATTTTGACCATAACTTTCACATGAAAAATCCAATGGAAGAGATTCAAACTGATCTGGAAATCTAACTCAACTCCCCACAATTGACATGGAGGAAGAAATTCAAGATTTCAATAGGAAATTTGTCCAATTTAGCAATTAATGAGTGGGCCTGAAATTGTCCACAATAATGCAAGTCTTCTCAACTTTGGAGCCTATATAAAGGGGCATTGGCAAGCCATTTGGGGAATCACTCTCTTTGTAATATATCTCCTATATTAGTAGTATTTCTCTGAAATATGAGTTTTATTTATTATAGTATGAGTGTTGACAGTCAATTTTGACCCGTTTTTCGTATATTTGTTGCAATTTTATGTGTTTTAAGACACCACATTTTAATCATCATTTTTTGCATTTTTTACATAATATTCTATGTTTATTTTTCACAAAATGCATTGCATCTTTTATTTTAAATTAAGCATTATGTCTTTGTTAATATTATGTTTCTATTATTATTACACAGTCGTTTATTTTAAATATTTTTATCTCTTTAAATAATTAATTGACATCCCGTTTTAATTTATAATTAGACATTAAACATTTGTTAAATATTATATTTTATTATTATTGCATCGGCATTTGCATTTTAATAATCTTGCATCTTTTTAAATAATTTTTCTTTTAAACAATTAATCTGTTTTGCATTTTTGTCAAACCAGTCCAGTCCGAGACACAATCCGGATCATCCAAATCCAAACCGAGGCACAAAAAATAAGGCACAATAAACTTTCATCTTTTTATTTCCCCCCCTAAAATCAAAACCCACTTTTCATTTCCCCCAAAAATTAAACCAAACCCTAAACCTAAATATCCCCATATAAATAAAACCTCACCCCCCACTAAAAGAGAACATCATCCAGCCGCAACCTTCATTACACTCTCCCTTTTCATTTTTTCTTTTTGAAAACACTACCACCATCCCGTCTCTCTCTCCCCACACCTCGTCTCCCGTCGTCGCCGGACCTCCGGTGAACCACACTGTTCCCATCGCCGACGGAACCATCACGCATAACCAAACCCGTCGACCACTGTAACCCGTCTCCCGTCGCCACTGCTCACCACTGTCCGCATCTTTAAATCAGCGGTGGCGTCGCTCCGGCATTTTGCCGACGAGGCGACGCCGACCCCGTCTCTCATTTTGGTTGTTGTTGGTTTCGTTATGGGCAATTTTTAGCATTTTTGATATCTTGCCGTAGTTCTAAAACCCCGGCGACCTGTGTTTGGTGTTGTTCCTTAATATCTGTTGTTGGTTCTTGTTAATGGACTGATTTTGGTATATGGCCGGAGTTTACAAAACTTCGGCGACCTCGGCTAACTCTATTTTAATGTCTATTGCATACTTTTGGGGGTTTGAGACTGATTTCGCATTGTTGTTCTGATTTTTTATGTCTTACCGGAGTACTTAAACACTCCGGTGACCTTGTTGGCTTTATTCCGGCGACTGTTGGTCATTGTTTCACTGTGTTTTGTCGGACTGATTTCCGACGATGTTGGCTACTGCTTTACTTTTTTGGTTTGTGTTGGTACTGATCTTTGTTGATACTGGTTGTCGATGATTCTCCCCCCTCTTTATTTTATTAAACAGATTTAGAACAAATACTACACTTTTGGTTACTGGACTGAGTTTAACTTTCTGATTTTTCGGGGTATTTGACGGAGTCCAAAACTCCGGCGACCATTGGCTTTATTTTCGGGATGTTGGGACTGATCTTGGTATCTGATTGGGCTGAATATTTTTGGTTAAATGTGGTTTTCCGGCGAGCCATTCGCTGTTTGTTTCCACTGTCTGCAGACCATTTTTGGTCACTGTCTTGCTTTGCTGTTCACTGTTCATGATGACTGATTTTGGAAATTTCACTTTTATTTTTAAACTGGTTTGAACGTGATACTACACTTGATTGGCCAATGAAAAAGTTATCCGTCGATTTTTGAGGCCTCCACAGTTGCAAAGACGGAAATAAAATAAATGAAGTTTTCTGGGCGTTGATGATTTCTTTTACTTACACAGGATAACCAACATGTGCTGGCAGGGCGAATTCTCGCAGCCGCACTTGTTTAGGATGTCCTACTTTATTTTTATATATATTTGAGTCCTCCGTGTTTAAAATTATTACTGTTTTGGCGCGGATCTGAAGGTTTTATTTATTTTATTGTTTTTTAACAATATTGGCCGATGAAGGAATCTCCGTCTGATTTCCAAGGCCTCCTCTGTACAAAAGACGGATTTATTTATTTTTTTGGCTTTACTTATTAATTATTGTCATTGCTTTAAAATTGTTTATTCTATTACTAACACTTTTACTAAGTGTTTATGCAGGTACCCAGAGATCATCTTGTGCAGAAGGTCTAAAAAGGGCTAAAAGATGTCCCGGAGTTTTATTTTATGTCGCATTTAATTTTAGTTTTATTATTTTTGTATTGCACTTTATTTTAATTATAAATTATGAAAAAAATGCTTAGAATAGGTAGAATAAAAAAGGCAATAAATAATTAACCTAGGTTTGAACGAATAACCGCAAGTTAGCGGATCTTAAAGGATGCCTAATCCTTTCCCTTTAGGATAATAAAGAACTCTGATCCAGAATCTCATTAATTTCGCAGACCATTAAATGGAGATTAATTGCAGTATTTTACTGCAATAAATCAAGTGTCCTAATTCACTTAACTAATTAGGTGGCGACTCCTCAAAATTAACATTATTGCTCCATCCATGGAACCGCGTCAAAGAGCAACGTTGCGGATACCGTTCCGACCCCGAGGTCAAAAACGGGCGCGACAGCATGGCGACTCCGCTGGGGATTATCAGGTTCTTGATCATAGCAAACTCAGGTTAATTAAATATTACGCTTTATTTTGCTTTTATATTTGTTGTAAATGTTTTATATTGTTTGCTTTTATTTTTGTAATTAACTACTTTAATTGCTACATTCTTTTACTGCTTTCCTTAAATTGTCATTCCGCTCATATTTCATCCATTCTGGAAAATTGACACTATCACACACTACACGCGAGGTGTGCTGGCGCACCCGCAAATTTCTTTCAAATACCAAAATATAGGCGAGTTGGCAAAGGCGCAGGAGCATCCGGACCATCCGGTGGCCGCGTAGCCTTCTCACTCGAGTAGTCCGCTCGGGAACCATTGTGTCTAGTAAGCCAAATTTTAGAAAATTTAAGATAGAGCTATACCGCCCTCTTTATTTTAAGTCATGCATGCATACACCCTAGGTAGGTCGATCATTGGTATCGTCTCCACGATTAGGAAATCAATCAAATTGTCGCTGGGTTTCACAACCCGACGACCAATAAGCATATGTGTGTAGCGTGATGATGATAGATGGATCCAAGCCTGATCATGCCACGCCAAAATTGTAAAAAGTGCACCGTCATTTGGTCGCCATTTCCAATGAAATATTGCAGTTTAATGGCTTGGACCTATTTATCATAATTTCGCATATCTGGCGTTTAGGCCGACCTCTGGCATAAGAGAGGTCTCATGCATATTATGGCGCGCACTTGATTTGCATGCTTTTGTTTACTATTGTTGTCGCTAGCAATTCTGTACATATTATTTAATGTAATAATTACCCTTTTGTGATTTCGGGCTCGAGCATTTGCATTTTTGCACTTTTTGATGTCACATTGCAATCAGGACTTTTACTGCGTAAATCACTCTTGAATAGCGCGACTTGGACGTTGTGAAGCATCAACCACCAGTCCAGTCGAACCAATCAGGGGAGTCTTTGACTATATTGTCACACCTCTGCATTTTTATTATTTTGTCATTTTCCTACTCACCTATTTCTCATATTTTTTTGCAGGAAGGTCGTCCTCGCAAACAGCCGAGGGCGGTCGGAAAAAGAAAAAAAAATCATCACAAGAATGAGTGAGAGTTATGTTGACTAATAGAAGTCATTTATACCAGATTCAACGAGACATCACTCTGTTCTTCTATATTTTGTATCTTTATACATATTTACAAATTCAATTGATATGTCTAGTGTTGATTACATAATATTTTATCATGCATTTTACAATATAATCATTTCCGAACTACGCGTGTCTGATTCTCACCACACGGTGTGATACGTAGGCAACTCATTTTGGGTTCGACACCACAAAAATAAAAAAATAAAAAATAATAATAATAAAGAGGCATATTTTTCTCACTTATGCATCTCATTCATCATATTTTCGGGCATTCATTTTTCTGTTACATTCATTTTACTTTGCATTCGTCCACAGTGGACAATCATTTATTTTACATAGCTTTATATTGCTATCCTTTCATTGATAAATTCTTTTTCAAGCATACATTTTATAACATATTTGAATGAACTACGCGCACCTGATTCCCTCGGCGGGATACGTAGGAAGCCCTATTCGGGTTCGGTACTATTTATTCAAAAAATATTAAAAAAAAACTATTTATTCAAAAATACAAATAAAATGTTATTCAAAAATACAAAAACATTTTTTTTATTGTTTGACTTTGTTGATACCGACACAGTTAGGAGTGCGCATAAAAAAAGAAGAAGTAATAATCAGTATGAGTTGACTCTGTGGTAAACCATAGATTCTTTTGGTACCTCTTATTCACACCCGTAAATGACATTGTCTTGTGTGTTTTCAAGAATAAGTGTGAAACCAACCTCATCGTTTCATATGCATTGTGTGGTGAGTTTTTAGAATAAGTTCAATCGCATTGCATTGTGATCTAGAACTTGGCCTAAATATTTGTTGAGGCGAAATCTTGAGTAACACTCGGTGTAGGAAATGATCGTAGGCTTTCTTTGACCTGTTTGAGCCTTTTCAGCCTACCAAATAATATTATCCCTAGCACGCCCTTTGAGCCTAAACCTATTTCTTTCGACAACCGCATATTGCACCTATACCCTTTCTGAGTGCGTATGCACTGTCCCTCTCTTGGCCCGACCTCCTTGAGTGCTTTAGAAATGTGCAAGTGACTGACAAAATTCTAGCTGAAGTTTTTTTCCAAAGACAAAAGTTGTCAAAGTCCAAAAAGGAAAAGAAAACAAAAGCAGATACAACTTCACACAAAGAGGAGATCAAAAGCCCCAATAAAAATATAAAAAAAAGGGGAATATATAACCCCGAAAAAAGGGCTCCAAATGAAAGATTCAAAAGAAGTCAATACAGAAAAACTGGGACAAAAAGAAAGCAAGTCAGCATCAAAACGCACAAATATCAAGCACGAACGTAGTCCAACTCTCGAGGAATGATTAGTCACTTTTACCCAAATGATATTCATTCCTTTCCCCAAGCCTACATTACAAACCCGTGACAAGCCCTACATGATCTTATATTGAGGGTTCTCACATTAGTGGATACTTACATGACGGTCAAGTCTATGGTATCACAATTGCATGCATTAAACATCTTTCTGAGTGTGAGTGTTTTTCACTAAACGTCCCAAAATTCAAAATACTGGAATATATGTGAGAATGAGACTTTCTTTCAGTGAGCGCATTTGAAACGTGAGATTACGTGTAGTTCGAAACCTTGGATGCAAGCAGGTGTGTCGACACTCAGGTATGTCTGAGGTACTATCTGAAGCTGTGTAAATTACACCAGAGCCAATCTCGGTTAGACTGAAAGCAATAAACGAAAATCCTTATACACAATACTAATTTTTTGTATCAACTGAAGTCAGAACGTAATGTTGTCTTCCATTTTTTCAAAAAAAAAAAACAACAAAATGCATATTACATAAAAATCATTATTTTGCATCACGAACTACGTCTTGACCTGATTCCCTCAGCGGGATACGTAGGCGGCCACAACGGCTTCGGTCCCACATCATTTTAAAATCATAAAAATTGTTATTTTGCATCACGAACTACGTCTTGACCTGATTCCCTCAGCGGGATACGTAGGCGGCCACATCAGCTTCGGTCCCACATCATTTTAAAATCATAAAAATCGGTATTTTGCATCATGAACTACGTCTTGACCTGATTCCCTCAGCGGGATACGTAGGCGGCCACATCGGCTTCGGTCCCACATCATTTTTTGAAAATTGTACAATCATTTTTTGTATCACGAACTACGTCATGACCTGATTCCCTCATAAGGATACGTAGGCGGCCTAAGTCGGCTTCAGTCACACCATTAAAAATCTTCCCATTGGCTCGTGTGCGACAGAATGCATTTGATTATTCCGAAAAGAGATATGAGCAATTTCCGCCAGAGTTAAGTCCGTGCAGAGACTATATCAGCACTCACAACATTCATCAAGCATTCGCAGCATCCAGCAAGTCCGCACAGAGACTGCATCAGCACTCGCAGCATTCAACAAACATTCACAACATTCAACACGCCCGTGCAAAGACGAAATCTCAGCATTTGCAGCATCACATCAATACAACCACCATCACATTTTACAGGATAACATTTCTACTCATACAATTACATTGCTTATAAATTCATGCGTTATCATTTTTGTCTTAACAGTTATGCACTAACCTTTTGCTTAAGTCTGAGCATGCAAACGTCAAGAGCCAAAGCTACAAAGTTGACGCGAATCAACCACTCCTTTCCTAAAACTCACAAGTTTTCTTTGAATGTAGGATCTTCATATCAGCAAAGGCGGGAGGACAACAATAAGCCCATGCGGATTACAAACGCACAACATCTATGCAATGATGTTATCTCAATCCAGACGGGTCACAAAGCATGTACGTCCATAAAACGACACCATTTCATTTTAAGTCTATGCAACAGCTTCATCCATATTTCGTCTATGCAACGACGAGCATCTGCATCGCGTCTATGCAACGACACATTTCATTTAAGCCTATGCAACGACTTCATCTATGTTTCGTCTACGCAACGACGAACATCTGCATCGCGTCTATGCAACGATATATTTCATAAAAGTCTATGCAACGGTTTCATCCATGTTTCTTCTGTGCAACGATGAACATCTGCACCGCGTCTATGCAACGACGCTCTTTCATCTAAGCCTATGCAACAGCTTCATCTATGTGTCGTCTACGCAACGACGAACATCTGCATCGCGTCTATGCAACGACATATTTCATAAAAGTCTATGCAACGGCTTCATCCATATTTCGTCTGTGCAACGACGAACATCTGCATCGCGTCTATGCAACGACGCCCTTTCATCTAAGCCTATGCAACAACTTCATCTATGTTTCGTCTATGCAACGACGAACATTTGCATCACGTATATGCAACGACGCCCTTTCATCTAAGTCTATGCAACGGCTTCATCCATGTTTCGTCTATGCAACGACGAGCATATGCATCGCGTCTATGCAACGACGCTCTTTCATCTAAGCATATGCAACAACTTCATTTATGTTTCGTCTATGCAATGACGCCATTTTGTTAAGCCTATGCAACGATGATCATCTACATCGCCTCTATGCAACGACGTCCTTTCATCTAAGCCTATGCAACGACTTCATCTATGTTTCGTCTATGCAACGACGAACATCTGTACTGCGTCCGGAAACGACGCCATTTTCATTTCCTTTGCATTTTGACCTCGGGAACAAACACCCTAGAGGCATTTCAGAGAACAAACACCATGTCTTTTCCAGCATCCCATCGCAATTGTAACCCAGTGTCATCGAGATTCGACACTGGGACATATTTTGAATCGGTATTCGTCCGTCCATAATTTTAGCATCGCAGCAACCCAGTGTCCTCATAATTCGACATTGGACATTTTTAAATCAGCGTCAGCTTTGCTTTTTATTTTCGCATCACAATGACCCAGTGTCATCATAATTCGACACTGGGACAATTTTGAGTCTGCATCAGCCCCACTTTTGAGTTCTAGTTTATAAAACATGACAAAATTGGCTACAAGTCAACATCTTTGTCCGAAGACTCTTCCATCATCTCCGTACAAAGAGGGACATGTTGTTGACAGTCAATTTTGACTAGTTTTTTGTATATTTGTTGCAATTTTATGTGTTTTAAGACACCGCATTTTAATCATCGTTTTTTACATTTTTTACATAATATTCTATGTTTATTTTTCACAAAATGCATTGCATCTTTTTATTTTAAATTAAGCATTATGTCTTTGTTATATTATGTTTCTATTATTATTACACAGTCGTTTATTTTAAATATTTGCATCTCTTTAAATAATTAATTGACATCCCATTTTAATTTATAATTAGACATTAAATATTTGTTAAATATTGTATTTTATTATTATTGCATCGGCATTTGCATTTTAATAATCTTGCATCTTTTTAAATAATTTTTCTTTTAAACAATTAATCCGTTTTGCATTTTTGTCAAACCAGTCCAGTCCAAGACACAATCCAGATCAGTCCAGTCCACCAAACCGAGGCCCAAAAAATTGTTACACCCCGTAAGTCCAGGACATGTATAAGAGAATGTACGTAAGGAAACAAGACTTGGAAAATTAGTACGAAAGGAAGAATTGTTTTTCCGACGGAAAATCTTCCGGACGTCGGAAAGGAAAAATGTTCGTTGTTGAGAATTTGATTCTCAAAAGGCATTATTTGAAGAGTATGGAACTTATTAATATTATGGAAATTTATTTTTACGGATTTGGTCATGTGGGGCCCACCCGAGGAAATTTTGCATTTTTGTGGGGCCCACGAGGGTTACGGAATTTTATGGACGAATGAGAGGGCGACACGTGGCACCCCCTCATGTGGTCTTGGACGAAAATGCAAGCGGTAGAATGGTCATTTGACCTATGTAGATGATAAGTCTTGCAAGCTTGACATAATTGACTAGTCAACTTGCCACATAAGCTTAATCCTTGTGATAATCATCCTAACCTCACATTTGTGGACATCTAAACCCTCCAATATGTGTTATATACTAACTAGTAGCAAGACTTGGCATTTTCTACACTTAGAAAAAATTAGAACCCTTAGAGAGAGGAGAAGAGCTCTCGGGTTTGGCTAAGCTCTCACATGAAAAATTTGTAGTTTTGATCCATTAGCCACAAGACTTTAACCCAATGTCCCTTAGGGTATTGTGAGGATATCTCAATAGAAAGATTTCGGAAAAAACGCATTTTCACGTTAGTCGCAAGGCGGAAACTAAGTGAGTTCTTCAACTTTGAAGATGGAACTTGAAGATGGGTTCTTCATAGGCCTCTAAGGAGTGCTTGGAGCGGATTGGAACCTAAGGAAAGGAGCTAAGAATTGCTAAGGCGCGACTTTGAATCTTGGAAATTTTAAGGGCTTTGAAAGGTATAAATTTTGTCGTTTTAGCAATTAAGCTTACTTATTGATTGTAGCTATGGTTATTAGCAAGCATGAGTTATATATTACGAAATTTTATTATTATGTTGGCTATTGGAACCCTAATCCGAAAACTAGCATGTTTAGCTTTAAGATTGGAATTCAAGTTGATTATTAGTTTAAGTCGTCGCATGTTGAATAAAGAAAGAAATTGTAGTTGTTGAAGTAGTTATGACTAAATAACATGTTGACCTTAGAACTTGGAATTGGAAAAGGATTGGAAAAGACGTAGTGTTATTGGTTATATGTTGGCCGAGAATGGCTAGTAAAGTATTATACTTTTTGGTATGAATTGTGGGGCGGAATTTTACACGTAGAGTAAGGCGTGTAATCCCCTTTGTTTGGATGTTGTTTGGAGCCTTAAATGTGGCTTGTTGGTTATTGTATTCGGACTTAAAAAGGTGGAAAAGTGAGTAGAAACTAAGGAAGTGCTGCCCGATTTTCCGTAGAATTAGAGACTAAATACTTAGTATTATTCTACATAGAGACTAGAAGTTGATAACCTTGTTGTGACCATTATAGGTTGACACTTCTACGTACGGTGTATTCGACTTAGCTTGTGGATTTAGCGAAAGGTATGTGAACTATCTCCTCTTCTAGCATGATTCCTTAAGATTAAGAAAGTATGTTCTACTCTTAAATGATCCATTCCTCGTTGTATTTGGATTTCCTAGAATAGAATTTGTTCTATGTACTTCCTTGATGGTACTTTGATGTTAAATTGTAAGTTGTAAAATCCATTTTCTTAGTGAAGTTTGGATTCTTAAAGGTGAAGGTATTTTTCTTAAAGTACATAGAGACTTGAAAAGGAAGTGGTTTCCAAATCTTTTGGCTAGTGTCTTAGTTCTAAAACCTAAAGGTCATTATAATGACTTTAGGGGAGTCAAAGGAGTGATTTACTTATTTGATTTAAAGAGGAGAAATGACATGATTTAAGAGAAGTAACTTGCGTTAAGGGTGAAGTTACTTGAGGTTTAAAAAGTAGAAGAAAACTTGTTTTCTAACTATTAAGAGACTTGAAGTATTTTGAAAGTTGAGAACTTGATTTGTAAGTATGTGATACTTGGTTTTAATAGTATAAGTCTCTTGGTTATTAAAGGAATGGATACGTCTAAAACCATAAAGGGTTATAACGGCTTTATGGGAAGTTGGTTATAACGGCTTTATGGAAGGTTTAGAAAGTTGTCTATTTTGATTAAATCAGCATAAGTTGCCTAGATTGTGAAAATTTGGAGTTACTTGATTTCAATCTTTGAAATGAGTTATCTAAAAGTGAAGTAACTTACTATGAAAAATAGACACGCTTGATACTACGTGTTTTAGTATCTTGGGGCTTTACATAGAAAGGAGTCTTTTATAAAAGAATGTACGTACGTAGTACTTTGACTTGTTAAAAGAGAATTATTCTATGTATGCCTTGATTAGTACTTTGGCTTGATAAATTGAGAATTTGTCTAAGTGTGCCTTGATAAGTACTTTGACTTGTTAAAAGAGAATTATTCTATGTATGCCTTGATTAGTACTTTGGCTTGATAAATTGAGAATTTGTCTAAGTGTGCCTTGATAAGTACTTTGACTTGTTAAAAGAGAATTATTCTATGTATGCCTTGATTAGTACTTTGGCTTGATAAATTGAAAATTTGTCTAAGTGTGCCTTGATAAGTACTTTGACTTGTTAAAATGGAATTATTCTATGTATGCCTTGATTAGTACTTTGGCTTGATAAATTGAAAATTTGTCTAAGTGTGCCTTGATAAGTACTTTGACTTGTTAAAATGGAATTATTCTATGTATGCCTTGATTAGTACTTTGGCTTGATAAATTGAGAATTTGTCTAAGTGTGCCTTGATAAGTACTTTGACTTGTTAAAAGAGAATTATTCTATGTATGCCTTGATAAGTACTTTGGCTTGATTAATTGAGAATTAGTCTAAGTGTGCCTTGATAAGTACTTTGGCTTGATTGATTGTGAATCATTCTAAGTGTGCCTTGGTAAGAACTTTGGCTTGATTAATTGAGGATTTGCCTATGTGTGCTGGAAATAGCCGGTTGTGTGCTATTGGTATATCAGTCGTTTCGGGGTCATTCCCCGGGTTAGTGGCATTTGCAGATTCCGTGGAATTGCTACCCACGATGCGAGGAATACCTCATGCGGGTCCGTAAGGACTTATGCGGGTGAAATAGTCCCACGCGGCGGTCCAAATTTATGCGAGGAATACCTCATGCGAGTCCGTACGGGCTTATGCGGGTGAAATAGTCCCATGCGAGGAATACCTTGTCACGACCCGACCCCGGGACCGCGACTGGTGCCCTACCTGGGCACCCTTACAGGTAAACATCAGAGAAAATCAGCGGAACATACATGAAACTTATAAATAAAACGTCGGAAGTAATACAACAGGTTAGCCGATAGGGCTACCTTCCAGTACATATATAAATACAACCGAAGCAGTTGCCTCTTTCTTTTACAAATCGACCCACAACATGTGACTACGCACCTCAAGAGTTTTAACATAACCATGGCGGGACAAGGCCCCGCCGCACTTCAATATACATAGCCATGACAACCTGCAACATTGGAGCCATCCGAAAATCTTTGAACCGGGATCCTAAGCTCGCGGATCCACAATCGGTACCTAAACTGCGGACATTAACGCAAATTCGAAAGTGGGTCGATAACAAAAATTTAATATGGAACAGAAAATAAAGTACAATGACAAATCATAAGCATTTAAAAGAATGACAGGCAAGTATAAAGAAAGGGTAAATACCAGATCCTACCGTGTCATTTCCATCTCGTGAACTTAATCGTACCTTATTATCTTTTCCCATTTTTCCATAAAAGTATAGTCAAATTCTTACGTACTTACTTAAGAAAACTCATCAAGTTCATAAACATATAACTTACGTATCTTGCATAACCTAATCCGTCCCTTTATGGAGGAACGCCTATCTTTACCAACTGGGACGCGATAAAATCACATAAGTCTGCCCATAAAGGTATACTGCATATAAATATGAGGCTCATGATCAAAACAGGGTCCCTCGCCCGTAGCATCGATAAGCAATCCTATTCCTGGGACTATTTCACCCGCATAGGTCCTGTGGACCCGCATGAGGTATTCCTCGTGATAGTCAGACTACCGCACGGACTGTTTCACCCGCATAAGCCCATGGGACTCGCATGAGGTATTCCTCGCATAGTCACTACCGCACGGGACTATTTCACCCGCATAAGCCCATAAGGACTCGCATGAGGTATTCCTCGCATCATGGGTAGCAAATCCACTAACAGTGGTATAACGCCTTGGGGTTTACCCTCATTTATACTCTTACCCCAAGAAGGTGGTATAACGTCTTGGGGTTTACCCCTCATTTATACTCTTACCCTAACTCAACCGGCCATCATACATAACATAAGCCCTATCGGCTTATCATACATAACATAAGCACTACCGACTTATCATACATAACATAAGCAAGTTAAGAAATCCCCTAACTTCTTATTAGCTTGTTCATATACACTCATTTTTTTGTTTACTAAAGGCACTAACATGTCATTATAAAATCCGGGAATTTAACCCAACGTACTACGTGCCTCTACTCCTTTAAAATGATTCTCTTTCAAATAAAACTTCCAAGATACTAATAACCGTAGTATCAAGTCATATCTACTTTTCACGACAAGTCACAATACTTTTTAGAAATACATTTATAGGCTTCTAAATCAAGTGACTTCTTTCTTTGAAACCTTAAGCAATTGGTACCTTTAAAACAATTTGCCCTTCTTTATTTCAAATCATTTCTTTGCTTACATTACTGAAGAAAATCATTCTTTTAATCTTCCATAAAGTTGTTATAACCAACTTCCCATAAAGCCGTTATAACTCTTTATGTCTTAGACAAATTCATTCCTTTTATGACCAAGAAACTTATACTTTCAATTCAAATCACATAGCTTTTCAAAATACTTCAAGTCTCTTATCTTTTAAGAAAACAAGTTTCTTAACTTAGAATGGCAAGAAATCAATACTTTCCAAATCAAGTATTCTATACTTTTAAATCTATTCATTTCTTCCTTTAAGAATCAAGTCTCATAACTTGAAAAATAAAGTCCCTTAACCTTTTAACAATTTGAGGTCCATAGTCTTAAAACTTCATACGTAAATCCTTATAAATTAAGTAACATATACTTTGGTGCGTTGTGAATAAGTTCTGCTTATTTATAACGATCTTAATCAAGTAGCCATGATCTAGAAAATGTAATACAATTTTGTCTTATCTTAGCTTCTATGCAGATGGAGGATTCTACTTGTTTTAACATAGTTAATTGTCATTACATTTTCCTTTACTAACGCTGCAATGGCTTGTTCGATACTTATTCTCATTCGTGCCGTAAATTAGCCAAGTCAACTTGGCTCCAAATACCCCCTAACGACTCTTACCAACATCCCCCATAAGACTTGGTAAGAACTTAGGATAACTTAGACATAACCTTTTCGTAGAGTAAATCAACATACATACCTCTTAACTTCTAAGGGTAGAAGGAATCATGAAATAGTACTACACGTATATTCCATACATAGAATCATGTCAAAAGAAGGAAGAGGTTCACATACCTCGCGACGATTGTCGACAAGTAGCAAAATGCTCCAAAGTACATCAACCTTGAGCTACTCCATTCTTCAAGTAGGATACGCTATACTTAGTACTTCAACCTATCATGGTCACAATACGTCCATTAACCTCTTACTTGGACGTAGAATATTCTAAGTGCTAAGTCGCCAAATTCTACGGAAAATCTGGACAAAGACTTCCTTTGTTTCTACTTACTTTGCCACCTTTTTCAAGGCCGAATACAATAACCAAACAGCCCCAATTGGCTCACAATTTCTATAAGGTACTCCAATACAAATAAAAACTAAACAGCCCCAATTGGCTCACAATTTAGAAAGTAGTCCAATACAATTGAAAAACAAACTAAAAGTCCAAATTCGGCCACCTTGAGTTCAACCTTACCAATTCTTATCAAATTTCCATTTCAATCCAAATTGGTAGCATAACATGATATCAAGTCGTATTTGATTATAACAACCATAATCCTTAAGTAAGTGACATGCGACGATTCTAATAACGACTAAATTGAAATCCAACTTAACATGGCTTACATTACATTTCAGATTTCCAAGGCTAAAATCAATCCACAATCCTTATAAACTTCTACATATCAACTTCATGCTAGCAACACGTAAAGCTATCAACAACAATATAAATATACA
The DNA here is from genome assembly GCA_029844215.1 of Przewalskia tangutica. Classification (NCBI taxonomy): domain Eukaryota; kingdom Viridiplantae; phylum Streptophyta; class Magnoliopsida; order Solanales; family Solanaceae; genus Przewalskia; species Przewalskia tangutica. Next base: position 20,999,467 of record CM056719.1, read on the forward strand.
ATCTTGTAACACATTTAAAAGACAAGATTATACCTTAACGATTCTTAATCCAATTCCAATCCGAAGTCGCTCCTTAGTAGTTTAGAACCTCTCCAAGACACTTCAATCCGTTTGTTGAGACCCTTAGAACCATACCAATAACTTTCCTTCAACTCTCAATCCAAAACCTAGAAAGTCACTAGGTTTTTACTTTGCGACTAACATCGAAAACTCTCTTTTTCCGGGATTTTTCTATTGAGATACACTTACATAACACTCATGAACCTTGGTTTAAAGTGGGGAGCTAAAAGAACAAGGATCAAAGATTTTTCCTTTTCTTCCAAGAGGAACCCGTGAGCCTCCCTCTATGTTCTTCAATTTTTGTGGAAATTTTTCTAAGTGTAATGACACACTCTTGCTACTAGTAGTGTAATAAAGGGGCATGGAGGGTTAAGATGTAACCAAATGGGTGGTTTAGATGAAGTCTTACTAAAAATCAAGACTAATTGACCTTTGACTTAGTCAACTTTCTCATGCCACAACTTGCAAGACATTAGTCATCCAAGACTTATGGTAAATGACCATATTAGCCATGCCTAAATTCGACCAAGGCATCATAAGGGGGGTGACACGTGTCGCCCTCACATTCGTCAAAATAAGACGTTTTCCGACAATTTCATAATTCCGATAAAATTTTACAAGTCTCAAATCTTGACACCTATGAGTTCTTACGTACGTTCTTACAACATGTCCTGCAAATACGGGGTGTAACATTCTTCCCCCCTTAGAAACATTCGTCCTCTGAAGGTTTTATTTATTTTATTATTTTTTAACAATATTGGCCGATGAAGGAATCTTCGTCTGATTTCCAAGGCCTCCTCTGTACAAAAGACGGATTTATTTATTTTTTTGGCTTTACTTATTAATTCTTGTCATTGCTTTAAAATTGTTTATTCTATTACTAACACTTTTACTAAGTGTTTATGCAGGTACCCGGAGATCATCTTGTGCAGAAGGCCTAAAAAGGGCTAAAAGATGTCCCGGAGTTTTACTTTATGTCGCATTTAATTTTAGTTTTATTATTTTTGTATTGCATTTTATTTTAATTATAAATTATGAAAAAAAATGCTTAGAATAGGTAGAATAAAAAAGGCAATAAATAATTAACCTAGGTTTGAACGAATAACCGCAAGTTAGCGGATCTTAAAGGATGTCTAATCCCTTCCCTTTAGGATAATAAAGAACCCTGATCCAGAATCTCATTAATTTCGCAGACCATTAAATAGAGATTAATTGCAGTATTTTACTGCAATAAATCAAGTGTCCTAATTCACTTAACTAATTAGGTGGCGACTCCTCAAAATTAGCATTATTGCTCCATCCAGGGAACCGCGCCAAAGAGCAACGTTGCGGATACCGTTCCGACCCCGAGGTAAAAAACGGGCGCGACAATGAGTAGCTAAACCTTTAGCTAGAGCTAGGGGTGAAGCTTAAGTAAGATAGTAGTATTGTTCTTGGCTTTTCAAAAGGTCTTCAATGTTATATCTTTTTAGTTGTCTAATGAGATATGTCAATGGTTTTGTTTTGTGAAAACTTTGATTTGTTGTAGACATATTTGACACAATGAATACTTAGTTTTACATAACAACAATTGGTTTCATAAACTCTTTTAAGGGAACTAGAAAGATAGTTTTCAAAAGTTATAAACTTTCAAGTGCTTAATGTTTTTATCTTCCAATTGAAATCACTCGATTGTTAGATTTCAATTGAGTTATCAAATATAGCCAAGAACAACTTTATTATTATACTTAAGTGGAATCTCAGAGCTCTAGTATGTAATCCACTATATAAAGCCTTAAAATTCATAACTAGATTGACATTCTCGTTCTTTAAAATATCTCAGCAGTTGCAGCATTCAGTAAGTCCGCGCAAGGATGACATCTCAGCATTCGCAACATTCAGCATGTCTGTGCAAGGACAACGTTTCAGCATTCGCAGTTGCAGCACGTCCGTGCAAGGATGACATCTCAGCATTTGCAGCGTCGCATCAACATAAGGACACCATCAACAACATCGTTAGCACGTTACACAAGACGACATTCTCATTCACATGATCGCATTATTTATATATTCATGATTTATCATTTTTTTGTCTTAACAGTTATGCACTAACTTTTTCTTAAGCTTTAGCCTACAGGTACCTTAATTTACAAGAGCAGGAGCGCAATGTGGAATTTTCTCTTACAGCGAGCTGAAACAATTTGTTGGGGGGCCAGACTTCCCAACAAAGGGCAAAAGCGGCCTCGAGCGTCGATCCACTCTCCTCCATAATCCCTCAACACCAATAACCCAGTGTCATCATAATTCGATACTGGGACAAATTTTGAATTTGCGTCTGTCCCGCTTTTAATTTTCTAGCATCATAGCAACTCAGTGTCATCATAATTCGACATTGGATAAATTTTAAATTTGCGTCAACCTTGCCTTTAATTTTCTAGCGCCACAGGAATCCAGTGTCATCATAATTCGACACTGGAACAAATCTTAAATTTGCGTCTGTCCCGCCTTTAATTTTCTAGTGTCTCAGTAACCCAGTGTCATCATAATTCGACACTAGGTCAAATTTTGAATTTGCATCCGCCCCGTCTTTAATGTTTTAACATCAAAGTAGCCCAGTGTATCATAATTCGATACTGGGACAATTTTAAATCTGTGTCGACATTACCTCTAATTTTCTAGCATCAACATAACTCAGTGTATCATAATTCGATACTGAGACAATTTTGGATCTGCATCCGTATCACGCCCCGAACCCCGGGCCCGTGACTGGTGCCCTACCTGGGTACCCTTCTACCTAACTGACACAAGTAAACCACAGAACTAAATAACACTTTTTTTTTAAAACCAACGAACATGCAAGGGCAAAGCCAACAAGGATGCCATATAATATATATAATAAAAAGGCACTACACTGTACATGAGTCCAATCCTACATATGAATACAAACCTCTAAGAGTTTTACTGAAATATGACGGGACAAGGCCCCGCCGTACCCATAACTGTACAAAAGCCTATACTGAAGGATCTATACCAAAATGATAAACTCTTGAACAGATGGAGCTATCCAAAAACTCTGAGCAGGGTCCTACACATGCAGATCACCAAATCAAGCATCTAAACACGCGCATTGAACGCACTTCAAGGAGGTCAGTACAAAGAATGTACCAAGTATGTGAAATTGAAAATACTGTAATGAAATCATAGCAGTCTATATAAAATAGGAGACATGTATGATAGCCAAACTACAGTACACAATACATAAGTAGTCATATCAAGTCAGGGACGCATGCCCTCAAAGTCACTACTCAAATATAACTATGGGTATCACGCCCATAATAACAACCATGCCCGTGGAATCCTTCCTCATCACGGCGATTCATGATATAATATAACACCAATAAGCATACATGAACACCAAGTCCCACTGTGTCCTAAAATCAGACGCTAAGTAGAAAGCGAACCACGGATCCACTGCATCATAAAATCGACCGGGCAAGTACGAAAGCCAACTACGATCCACTGCGTCGTTGAATGACGGCAAGTACGAAGCTAACTACTGGATCCAACTGTCGCCACGAGATATGATCGGGTAAGTGCGAAGCTATCTACCGCCTACCGTACCAAATCAGGCAATAGAATCGACGGGGCAAGTACGAAGCCAACTACTGCACCATCTCGCTACCACCGACGGGGGCAAGTACGAAAGCCAACTACCAGACCATCCAGCGTCACTAAACCTCATGGAGAGCTAGTCCATGGACTAATCAATATCCAACATGGTCGCATGCCCCGGAATCCCACATCGTATAAGCATGTCCATGGGTAATACAAGCAATCCGGGAATCTAACCCGCATCCTGGTCGCATGCCCCGGAATCCCACATCGTATAAGCATGTCCAAAGAGTAATACAAACAATCCGGGAATCTAACTTGCATCCTGGTCGCATGCCACGGAATCCTACATTGTATAAGCATGTCCAAGGATCAATCATAATTGAAGCATACCCGTGGAATCCCACATCACTGTCGGTTCGTCCAAGTCAACTCACAACAAGACAGTCGACCCTCCAACCGAGAGTCGCGGCAGCGTAAAAATATAATACTTGCACTCAAAGGCTATCACAAGCACACATAGGCAAGTTCATAAAATCCTTAGACTTTCATTATCATACAAAAAATGAATTTCATTTTATAAGATCAAGGCACTTTCGTTTTATATAAAAATCCGGGATTTTAACCCTAAGTACTACGTACTTCCATTCTTTTCAAAAGACTTTTTTTTTATAAAACCCCAAGATACTAACAACTGTAGTATCAAGGCATGTCTATTTTTCAAAATAAGTTACTACACCTTTAGAAATTCATTTCAAGGCTTTGAAAATAAGTAACTTTAAATTTCACAACCTAGGCAACTCATGCCTATCAATCAAAATAGACAATTTTCTTAACCTTCCATAAAGTCGTTATAACCAACTTCCCATAAAGCCGTTATAACCCTTTATGGTTTTAGACAAATTCATTTTTTTTATAACCAATAGACTTATACTTTTAAAACCAAGTATCATATACTTTCAAATCAAGTTTCTTAACTTTCAAAATACTTCAAGTCTCTTAATTTTAGAAATCAAGTTTCTTAACTTTAGAAATCAAGTAGCTTATACTTTTTAAATCCCAAGTAACTCACACCTTTAGAACAAGTTACTTCTCTTTAAATCATGTCATTTCTCCTCTTTTAAATCAATTAAGTAAATCACTCCTTTGACTCCCCTAAAGTCATTATAACAACCTTTAGGTTTTGGAACTAAGGCATTAGCCAAAAGAATTGGAAACCACTTCATTTTCAAGACTCTATGTACTTCAAGTAAAATACTTTCACTTTTGAAAATCCAAACTTCATCAAGGTAATGGATTATAACAACTTCCAATTTAAACATCCAAAGTACAATCAAGGAAGTATATAGAACAACTTCTATATTAGGCAATCCAAGTACAATCAAGAAAGTATATAGAACAACTTCTATATTAGGCAATCCAAGTACAATCAAGGAATGAATCATTTAAGGAGTAGGACTTACTTTCTTTATCATAAGGAATCATGCTAGAAGAAGAGGAGATGGTTCACATACCTTTTCGGCTTAATCCACAAGCTAAGTCGAATACGCCGCACGTAGAATTGTCAACCTATAATGGCCACAACACGACTATCAACTTCTAGTTTCTAACGTAGAATAATACTAAGTATATGGTCTCTTATTATACGGAAAATCGGGCAGCACCTCCTTTGTTTCTACATACTTTTCCACATTTTTCAAGGCCCGATAATCAATAACCAACATGCCACATTTAAGGCTCATTACATCAACCAATCAAAGGGGATTACACGTCTTACAATACGTGTAAAATTTTGCCCCACAATTCATACTAAGTAGTTCAATATCCAAAGCCATTCGCGGCTAACATGTACAACAACACAAGTCCTTTCCAATTCTTTTTCAATCCAAGTTCTTAGGTCTAACATGTTATATAGTCATAAACAACTTAACAACTATAATTCCTTCTTTATATAACATGTGACGACTTAAACTAATAATCAAATTGAATTGTAATCTCAAGAGCTAAACATACTAGTTTTCGGATTAGGGTTCCAATAGTCAATACACTTATCAAACTTCATAATATATACCTCATGCTTGCTAATATCCATAACTACAACAATAAGTAATCTTAATTACTAAAACGACAAGATTGTTACCTTTATAAGCCCTTATAAATTCCAAGATTCAAAGTCGCTCCTTAGCAATTCTTAGCTCCTTTCCTTTATGCTCCAATCCGCTATTTTAAGCCTTTAGAAGTTCACAACCAACTTCTCTTCCATTTCCAATCCAAAGCTATGAAAACGACTTAGGTTTTCGCCTTCCGACTAACGTGAAAACACCGTTTTTCCGAGATCTTTCTATTGAGATACCCTTAAAATACCCTTAGGGACATTGGGTTAAAGTCTTGTGAATAATGGACAAAAATTACAAACATTTTGTGTGGATAAAGTGCTAAACCCGAGAGCACATTCAAGAACAAGAACAATGTCTTGAAATTTTCTAAGTGTTGGAGACTTGGTCTTGCTACTAGTGTGTATATATAACACAATGGAGGGTCAAAATTACAACATATGTGTGGCTAGGATGAAGGAAATTAAATATCCAAACAAGTGGCAAGTTGACTTGGTCAATAATCTCAAGCTTTGAAGACTTGTTCATGTACAATGGTCAATGACCATTTTACCCTTGCTAATTTTCGTCCAAGACCATGGGGGGGTGCCACGTGTCTCCATCCCATTCTTCCATAAAATTTCGTAACACTCGTGGGCCCCACAAAACGTAAAATTCCTCAGGTGGGCCCCACGTGACCAAATCCGTAAAAATAAATTTCCATAATGTTAATAAGTTCCATATTCCTCAAATAATGCATTTTGAGAATCTAATTCTCCTCAACGAATATTTTTCCTTTCCGACGTTCGGAAGATTTTCCGTCGGAAAACAATTCTTTCCTTCGTACCAATTTCAAGTCTTGTGTTCCTTACGTACATTCTCTTAATCATGTCCTGGACTTACGAGGTGTAACATTCTTCCCCTCTTAGAAACATTCGTCCCCGAATGTTCTAAGGCGGTTGTCAAGCTATACAAACTCCGGCATAGTCTCTTTAATATGCCTATCAATCAATACTCCACAAGACCAACCATGCCACACATGGACACCATATAACATACGTAAACATATCAATGGACCTTACATCCGCGGTCCCTTCTCACAAAACTCGAAGGTTACAGTCTTAAAAAACGGGATCCTTAGAGGTTACTTTCTTTTTCCCCGCATGAAGGGATGACCCTGTCGTATTTTAAGTCATGGGACTAACACTATCTGAACCCATAATCTGCCTAGCTTAGTTTACCAACCGGTGTAAACTCTAATATTAGTAGCATCTCAATCACGAGCACTTATGGACAGTGTTACTGAACCTAAGGCGTGTGTATCATCATAATTAACCTCCACTCATGGCCTAAAAGGAATTTTTCTCTACACACATTCATTACTTCTAACTATAACCACTATAATTCTTTTAACCCTTGTTCCTTCCTTTTCTTACTTGTCATACTTTCTCGTACTTCCAAACTTATTTAGTATACGTACAAAATTTCAAATATTGTTTCTGTTCTCCAATCCTTGGAGTTACTATTCAAACTTGGCCATATACTACTTGCATTCCCGTTAAGGCCCTTCTCGGCCCTCGCGACCTGGTTCCGGTGGAACGCGTCCACGAACTCGTACAACGATTTACTAGACTTGGGTCTTGCATCCTCATGACCCTATCACATAGTGGGACCATATGCAACTGACATCACCCCATTCCATACTACCGGCTGACCCAAAATGAGTCCATAACCCGACCCATCGTCACACTTAACGTCTCATTCTTAGTCTGAAATAAATTTCTCTTTTATCTCAAGGTACTTCTCACCCTATCCCCTATTCACTAGAGGTTCGTCACATAGGCCAAAGTATTTCTACTGTACATCCTTCTCTATCGGTCTTACACTGTTATGGGGTAATTACAACTTGTGAACCCTACACAACTATAGTCTCAGTTCACTTTATCATTCTTGTCAACATTCTTAACTTTTCACTTTACTAATCAGAGTATCTCTACCTCTGGTGGTGCTATCAAGTTACAACTACTAGCAACAAGGGAAAACATATACGCTAGGGCAAAATCTGAATCTATCAATGCACGTATGATTCAAAAGAATTGAAATATACATGTAACCCCGTGCGATGTTGCCTCATGATCCTGCCCAGTAGCCACGTCATCTATGCGGTTCGAAGCACCGCCAGAACTATAAACTCCACTCGACTCTACCACTACCGGCCGACATCCAACACCCCGCTCGGGGCGACAATCGCGAGGAAAGGGAACCAACCACCGGCCTCATAGGCTGAGCCACCTCACCGGTGCTCTTTCTAAAAGGACATACCCTCAGTATATGGCCCGGACGGACACAATAAAAACAAACACCTGTGCCATAATGGCATTTCCCCCATATGACTCTTACTACATCGGAAACACTGAGGAATAAGTGGCCTCGACTGAGAAAATCCTCTGCTCATCTGAGAACCTCGGCCCCTAGAGCTTGGACCGGCTCCTAAATACCTTGTGGGGTCCAATCTACCACCTGTGAGCTGCGGGGGTATGTACTGGGTAGACTGGGACGAATATCTCACTCGTTGCTGAGGCTGCTCCTCCAAAAACTCACCGGGATAACCAACCGGTCTAGCCCTCTTACGCTGATTTTCGCGTTGGCCTTCTACCCTCTATACACCTGTCTGTACTGGCCGAATAACCTCCTGTTGATGAAACTGTAGTACCGCTATCTTGGTCAATAACATAACTGCTTCCCTTATGACCCTATAGTCTTCCCCTAATCGAGAAACCGAGGCTCGTGTCGGCTTCAAAACCCGACGCAGGTTAACTCGCCGATCGTGGAACAATATCCAGATACCCGGGCACGAGCTCTATCAACTCTTCGAGTCCGATCGTAGCTCTCGCATCGCTTTGCCCTTCTCAAGCATCGGTTCTCCTCGAGGCATAGCAGAACATAATAATACGTCGTAGAGGAATTATCTTAATAACACAATCTATGGCACGATCTCGAGTGAGAAGAATAGAAACTAACTCCAAAATGTCTTGTAGCTCTTGTTTACGCGTGGCGCGCAACACACCGATAATCAAGACTCTACTAGACACGGCTCAGACATTCCGAGGATCGATCGCTGATACCACTGTCACGCCCAACCCAAGCCTGCGGATCGTGCCCTACCCGGCACCCTTCTACCTAACTGACATAAGTAAACCGCGGAACTAAATAACACCTCATTTTTTTAAAACCAACGAATATGCAAGGGCAAAGCCGACAAGGCTGCCATATAATATACATAATAAAAGCCACTACACTGTACACGAGTCCAATCCCACATATGAATACTGACCTCTAAGAGTTTTACTGAACTATGACGGGACAAGGCCCCACAAGCATCTATAATCGCATAAAAGCCTGCATCAAGGATTTATACCAAAATGATAAACTCCTGAACATATGGAGCTATCCAAAAACTATGAGCAGGGTCCTACACCTGCAGATCACCAAATCAGGTACCTAAACTCGCAGATGAACGCACTTTCCAAGGAGGTCAAGACGGGCATGTACCAAGTATGTGAAATCAAAATATCAGAATGAAATCATAGCAGTCTATATAAAACAAGAGACATGTATAATAGCCAAACTACAGTACACAATACATAAGCAGTCATATCAAGTCAGGGACGCATGCCCTCAAAGTCACTACTCAAATATAACTATGGGTCTCACACCCATAATATCAATCATGCCCGTGGAATTATTCCTCACTGCTAGAAGTCCATGATATAATATAACACTAATAAGCATACATGAACACCAAGTCCCACCTGTGTCCTAAAAACTGTACGGGCCAAGTAGGAAAGCGAACCACCAGATCCAGCCTGCATAATAAACGACGGGAAAGTACGAAGCCAACTACGATTCCAAGGCTGCGTCGAATGATCGGGCAAGTACGAAGCTAACTACGTGATCCAAATTGCTGCCACGAGATATGACCAGGCAAGTGCGAAGCTATCTACCGAGCCTACCGTACTAAATCGTGCAATAGAATCGACGGGGCAAGTACGAAGCCAACTACTGCACTATCTCGCGTCGCCACCGACGGCAAGTACGAAGCCAACTACTGCACCATCCAGTCATTACTAAACCTCATGGAGGGCTAGTCCATGGACTAATCAATATCCAACATGGTCGCATGCCCCGGAATCCCACATCGTATAAGCATGTCCATGGGTAATACAAGCAATCCGGGAATCTAACCCGCATCCTGGTCGCATGCCCCAGAATCCCACATCGTATAAGCCTGTCCAAGGAGTAATACAAACAATCCGGGAATCTAACCCGCATCCTGGTCGCATGCCCCGGAATCCCACATCGTATAAGCATGTCCAAGGATCAATCATAATGGAAGCATACCCGTGGAATCCCACATCACTGTCGGTACGTCCAAGTCAACTCACAACAAGACAGTCGGCCCTCCAACCGAGAGTCGCGGAAGCGTAAAAATATAATACTTGCACTCAAAGGCTATCACAAGCACACATAGGCAAGTTCATAAAATCCTTAGACTTTCATTATCATACAAAAATGAATTTCATTTTATAAGCTCAAGGCACTTTCGTTTTATATAAAAATTCGGGATTTTTACCCTAAGTACTACGTACTTCCATTCTTTTCAAAAGACTCATTTTTATATAAAACCCCAAGATACTAACAGTTGTAGTATCAAGGCATGTCTATTTTTCAAAATAAGTTAATACACCTTTAGAAATTCATTTCAAGGCTTTGAAACTAAGTAACTTTAAATTTCACAACCTAGGCAACTCATGCCTATCAATCAAAATAGACAATTTTCTTAACCTTCCATAAAGCCGTTATAACCAACTTCCCATAAAGCCGTTATAACCCTTTATAGTTTTAGACAAATTCATTCTTTTTATAACCAAAAGACTTATACTTTTAAAACCAAGTATCATATACTTTCAAATCAAGTTTCTTAACTTTCAAAATACTTCAAGTCTCTTAACTTTAGAAATCAAGTTTCTTAACTTTAGAAATCAAGTAGCTTATACTTTTTAAATCCCAAGTAACTCACACCTTTAGAACAAGTTACTTCTCTTTAAATCAAAGAACCCAACTACTCTTTCTTTCTCTCTTGCGGACCCTTCGCCTGCTAACAAGGAGAACTTAGCACAACTAACAACTGTCATTTCTCCTCTTTTAAATCAATTAAGTAAATCACTCATTTGACTCTCTTAAAGTCATTATAACAACCTTTAGGTTTTGGAACTAAGGCACTAGCCAAAAGATTTGGAAACCACTTCCTTTTAAAGACTCTATGTACTTCAAGTAAAATACTTTCACTTTTGAATATCCAAACTTCATCAAGGTAATGGATTATAACAACTTCCAATTTAAACATCCAAAGTACAATCAAGGAAGTATATAGAATAACTTTTATATTAGGCAATCCAAGTACAATCAAGGAAGTATATAAAACAACTTCTATATTAGGCAATCCAAGTACAATAAAGGAATGGATCATTTAAGGAGTAGGACTTACTTTCTTTATCATAAGGAATCATGCTAGAAGAAGAGGAGATGATTCACATACCTTTTCGGCTTAATCCACAAGCTAAGTCGAATACGCCGCACGTAGAATTGTCAACCTATAATGGCCACAACACGACTATCAACTTCTAGTTTCTAACGTAGAATAATACTAAGTATATGGTCTCTTATTCTACGGAAAATTGGGCAGCACCTCCTTTGTTTCTACATACTTTTCCACCTTTTTCAAGGCCCGATAATCAATAACCAACATGCCACATTTAAGGCTCATTACATCAACCAATCAAAGGGGATTACACGCCTTACAATACGTGTAAAATTCTGCCCCACAATTCATACTAAGTAGTTCAATATCCAAAGCCATTCGCGGCTAACATGTACAACAACACAAGTCCTTTCCAATTCTTTTTCAATCCAAGTTCTTAGGTCTAACATGTTATATAGTCATAAACAACTTAACAACTATAATTCCTTATTTATATAACATGTGACGACTTAAACTAATAATCAAATTGAATTGTAATCTCAAGGGATAAACATACTAGTTTTCGGATTAAGGTTCCAATAGTCAATACACTTATCAAACTTCATAATATATACCTCATTCTTGCTAATATCCATAACTACAACAATACGTAATCTTAATTACTAAAACGACAAGATTGTTACCTTTATAAGCCCTTATAAATTCCAAGATTCAAAGTCGCTCCTTAGCAATTCTTAGCTCCTTTCCTTTATGCTCCAATCCGCTATTTGAAGCCTTTAGAAGTTCACAACCAACTTCTCTTCCATTTCCAATCAAAAACTATGAAAACGACTTAGATTTTCGCCTTGCGACTAACGTGAAAACGTCGTTTTTCCGAGATATTTCTATTGAGATACCCTTACAATACCCTTAGGGACATTGGGTTAAAGTCTTGTGAATAATGGACAAAAATTACAAAAATTTTGTGTGGATAAAGTGCTAAACCCGAGAGCACATTCAAGCACAAGAACAATGTCTTGAAATTTTCTAAGTGTTGGAGGATTGGTCTTGCTACTAGTGTATATATATAACACAATGGAGGGTCAAAATTACAACATTTGTGTGGCTAGGATGAAGGAAATTAAATATCCAAACAAGTGGCAAGTTGACTTGGTCAATAATCTCAAGCTTTGAAGACTTGTTCATGTACAATGGTCAATGACCATTTTACCCTTGCTAATTTTCGTCCAAGACCATGTGGGGGGGTGCCACGTGTCGCCCTCTCATTCGTCCATAAAATTTCGTAACCCTCGTGGGCCCCACAAAACGTAAAATTCCTCGGGTGGGCCCCACGTGACCAAATCCGTAAAAATAAATTTCCATAATGTTAATAAGTTTCATATTCCTCAAATAATGCATTTTGAGAATCTAATTCTCCTCAACGAACATTTTTCCTTTCCGACGTTCGGAAGATTTTCCGTCGAAAAACAATTCTTTCCTTCATACCAATTTCAAGTCTTGTGTTCCTTACGTACATTCTCTTAATCATGTCCAGGAGTTACGGGGTGTAACAATTCGCCCCGTCCTTAATTTTAGCGTTACAATAACCTAATGTCATCATAATTCGACAGTGGGACAAAATTAAATTGGCATCAGCCTTGCCTTTTAATTTTTTAGCATCACACCAACCCAGTGTCATCCTTATCCGACACTGGGATAAATTTTGAATCAGCGTCAGCCTTGCTTTCAATTCTCTGGCATCAGAAATCCATACTTCTTCTAGAAAATTTTATTTGCCCTGCATTTCCTATTCTTTGTTCTAATTCTGAAATATCAAGACAAAATTGGCTACAAGTCAATGACTTTATCCGAAAACTCTTCCATCGTATTCAGCCAAAGAGGGACAAGTTGTTGACACCTAATTTTGTCCCTCTCCTCCGACTATTTACCGGTAAAATTAAACTAATAAAACATCTAAAATTCTACCCAAAATAAATCCTCTAAACTCTAAAACTAGCCCATCTTCTAACCCCAAACCCAATACCCTTGACCCACAACTCTTATTCTAGCACATCTTTTATTTCTCTTCAGCCCAATAGCCCCAACCAAAAAAACCCGGCCCATAATCTTTATTTTATGACATCCGCCCCTCTCCAAATACCCCAAACCTAAAAAATGAAAACCTAAATCCCCAATCGTCGCCTTCATCCAACGCCCAATATTCTCGCCGGATTTTTGACCGAAAAATCTGGCGTGTCCCCTTTTACCATCGTCATTTACCGTAAACAAATCGCTCCCAAATCTTACCCAAGTCCCGAAATCAGTATCCCCTAAATTACTCCCTAAAAAATCCTCTGAATCTCTCCAAATCATCCCTCAAAATCAGAACTTACCATACCTAAATCACTCCTACAAAATCATCCAAAGCTTACCATTCTATAACCGAATCATTCTCTTACCATAACCGAGACCATAAAAATCACCAAAATCGTCTAGAATCAGTACCAAAATCGTCCCCAAATTTCTGACTACCTTTTCAAATCCCGAAATACTATAAATAGGGTCCTTAGCATGCAAGAAAGACATCTCTTCTCACAGTAAAAATTGCTCTGACATCAGGACATCAATCAATCGTTCGAAGCTCAGTCAAGAAGACAAACAAACATTCACAAAGAAAACGACTACTCTCTAGAACTATTTACCACTATTCTAAGCTTTCATTTTCAAAGCAAAAGTTTCATCCTTCAGTCACAAAGCAAAATCATTTGAGTGGGTTGATGACTTGATACGCTGCCTCGACACTGATGTCACCATGATATGATAACAACGGGCGGGATATGCCCCGCCAAACCGGATCAACGACTGTGTACTCTCAACCTCGCGCAGATTAACGCACGCGGGAGAGAGGATAACATAACAAAAATTTAGTGGCCACTTGCCCGCAGTATCTAAATGCGCGCTGTCTAGTCCCCCGGACGCTCCGAGTCTACCCCGCATCGGAGGCGTGCAAATTAATAATGAGAAGGTAAACTCAAATCCCTCTAAATTATGTTATATCCGTTCGAGCCTATGTGTTTGTATGACTTCTTGAGTGTGTATTAAGTTGATATCGATGACTGATTATGCTTATTAAGTTAATCGTTAGGCCTATTTAAGTTATGTTAATTTGTTATTAATATTCGCGATTGTGACTGTTAACATGTTTAGACTAATACTGGCATTTGTGGTGTGTTTGCATACGTGATTGAGTAGATTGGCGACTGTTTGAGTCTAGGGCATTAACTGTTGAAGCATGTCAGTCGGGAATTGATGTTCACTTGGAATTATTAGGATAATATACAATTTCGCGTAGTTAAAAGATATGTTTGATGGTTGTTACATGACCATGTCTGCATTTGGTAATATCTAATGGTTTGTTTCCCTGTTGGTTTGTTTGAAGAAGTATGATGATGGTTTAGAATAGTTAGTAGTTATTTGAGGTTATGTCCTTCAAAATAGTTGGTTGTCCATATGCTAATTCAAACTCAGAATGTACTCTAATTCACTTCTTTGGATGATGTTGCCTGATATGTAGTATAATTTCCTTTTCATTTAATCTAGATGTTAATGCACTCTCTTAAAATGGGGTAGGAGTTTCAGGGTTCTAGATATCACAATCTGATGGTTTACTTTCATGTTAACCTGAAAGCTAAACCTGATAACATCTTCTCTAAAATATTTCCTTTCATCTTTGCTTGCCTAACATATCTGCTAAATTGATCATGTTTTTCCTATCTCCTTAAGTGTTAAAAATGCATCTGTAATAAATGTGCCATACCTCTTAAGATATATTTTGTGCCATGCCTATCTGTTAAGTGGTCTAAATGTTGTCTTCAAATGACTATTTATGTCCCGAGTGTCTCCTAATTTTGGGCTGCTCGTTTATATTTCGATAAACTGCATGTTTTGGGCCTGCCCCTTTGTCTTATGTACTTTACTTATATCCAAGGCCTAAGTCCTTAAAATCTTAATGACTATCGTTGGGCCTGTTTATTTTTTCTTTGAATTGCTGAAATGAACTGATTGTATGTGTTTAAATTTTATAACATTCTTATCCAATAAGGTTTGAGTATATTCTAATTCATTTTCTTTTCTTTTATCATGAAATGCATCGGAGGCAAATAAAGAGTTTCATTACGAGGTTCATCATGATTCTCATCAAAATGAAGATCCATATCCATGTTCATCGCCGCATCCGCATCGGAAATTCTAAGCCACAGGTGAAATGACATCGACATTCCTCGAGTCATCTTTATTGATTTTCCATCCCGCCCCATTCATTTGTTGTAAATTAATTGTCTAACGCTACACTAATTAGTAGAATACTTAGAATAGTTAAACCTTGAATCAATAGATTAGAAAGTAGGTTGATATTAGAAATTTGCTTCCCTTAAGTTAATTACTTTAGACTTGCCATACATCGTTTTAAGTTATACTAAACCACTTAGATAATCTTCCCTCGCATAACTATTCATGTAGCTAGGATATTTATTCCTAATCCATCCTATTATAAACTCTTATTAACATTCATATAGAAAAATAATTCTAGACATTTTACATGTTAGTGCCTATTTTAAACATGCATTTTTTTAACATAATAATCAACCTAGGTTTGAACGGACAACCACAAGTTAGCGGATCTTAGAGGGTGCCTAACCCATTCCCTTTAGAATAATAAAGAACTCTTGCCCAGAATCTCATTAGTTTTGCAGACCATTAAATAGAGTTAATGTTGATTTCACTTAGTTAACATTTAGGTATTCTAATTCACCCAAATAATTAGGTGACGACTCCGCAAACTCTTTAGCACCTTTTTGCACTTTTTATTTTTTAACGACAACAAGAATAATAATAATAATAATAATAGTAACAACAACAACAACAATAATAATAATAATAATAATAATAACAATAACAATAATAAGAATAATAATAATAATAATAATAATAATAATAATAATAATAATAATGATAATGATGATAATGATGATGATAATGATGATGATGATTGATAATAATAATAATAATAATAATATAATAATAATAATAATAATAATAATAATAATAATAATAATAATAATAATACTAATAATAATAATAGAAACCATCTGCTTGTTCATTTCCCCTTCCCCATTCCCTTACAATCTGCACGTACATCTCTCTTTCCGCTTTAATCTCCCTCAACCCCTTTTTCTTTCACCTCCCATAAGTTACATACACACACCTCACTATATATCCTACATAGCATAAAATAAAGAACTTAGCACAAAGAACAAAAATCAGAAAAAAAATACAAAGAACAAAAAAATCAAAAAATACCAAGAGCAAAAAGGAAAAGGATTGGTTGAAGTTTGAAAATTCATTTGCAGTACGAAGCAACAAAAGGTGAGTTTTTTCACTCACAAATTCTTAGTAAAATCCTTTGTTTTAAGTTACAATGCAGGTTAAAACATAGTATGCATGTTAAAAAATATATCTTTCTGAAAATATAAGTTGTGATGAATTAATTGATATAAGTATTGTTTAGTAACAAATTTGAGTCATGAAATTGCGGACTTCTTTTGCTGAGTTATTCTTGTTAGAATGAGATGAAATTTTTCAGTGTAGACCTCTCATTCACGGTCAGATTGAGTCTAAACGGGGCCAAAACTGACATACGGTTTGAGAGTTATCGTTGTTTAAAGTTTCTGCCTCGGATCAATGGAAATCCAGAAGGGCAGAACGTATAACGTAAAAACTATACAAATAGATGAATAGCTTGTTGATGAAGTGGCTATGGAGGTACAACAGTGAGGAGAATGCATTATGGAAAGAGGTGATCAAGTGCAAGTTTGGCGAACTAAACCCTTGGTGTACTAGAGAGAGCATTGGCACTTAGAGAGTGGGAGCATGAAAGACAATCAGAGCTTTGTGGCCCAAGCTGGAAAGTAATGTGCAGATAACAGTAGGAGATGAAAAGAGAGTGAAATTCTGGAGAGATGCCTGGAAGGAGCAAGCTCCATTGATGGAAGTTTTTCTAGATTTGTTCATTCTTTCTAATAACCCAGACAACACAATAGATGAGATGTGGAGTGCACAGGGCTGAAACCTACCCTTCAGAAAATTATTGAATGATTGAGAAGTGGAAAGGGTTGCCAACCTGTTAAGAAGAATTGGCGACTTTATTGGCACCAGCAATGACCCAGACACCTTGAGATGGAGGCATAACAGTAATGGAAAATTCTCAGTAAAAAAAGCTTATAAAAGGGAGGGTAATTTGCAGAATAGAGAGCAACCAAAGTTATGAAGAAGCATATGGAAGTGCCCAACTCCAAATAAGGTGAAGTGCTCCACATGGTTGGTGGTAAGAAGGGTTTGTTTGACACAAGATATTTTAAATAGAAAAGGTGCCATCATAGTTTCAAAATGTTTCTTGTGCAATAAAACTGATGAGACTAACAAGCATTTATTTCTACATTGCAAGTTCACTGCACAATCGTGGTTCTTATTTCTCAACTTAACATGGACTAATTGGTCTACGTCTGAACACACTGCAAATCTGCTTACTTGTTGGACGAAAAAGGAAGGCAGTAAAAGTCAGAAGAGATGGTGGAGGATAATACCACATTGCATTTGGTGGACAGTGTGGAGGGAAAGGAATGGGAGATGTTTTGAAGATAGATCCAATTCCATTCATAAAGTTAAATGGAATTGTATCTTTCTATTTTTGGTGTAAAGAGATAGGATTAGAAGATATAGATAAATAGACCAAGCTCGCATGTAGATTAAAATCCTTTTTTTATAAGGACCAAGCTCGCATGTAAATTGAAACCTATGATAAATCAAATATGAAAGTTAATAATACAAGTGATACCAACTGTTTCTTCCCTTCTTTTTTTTTTGGGGGGGTGGGGGGTGGGGGGAGAAGGTAACATATATATTATAAACAAGGAAATACACCAAAAGGTATATAAGCTTCATGAGGATATTCATGTTTACGTAGAAAAGCACTAGACAATACAACTTCAATTTCTGGTGAGAACAACTATTGTCTTCAAAATACCCCTGGTTCCTCTCTCTCCATATAGACCACCATTTACAAGCTGGGACAATCTTCCATCTCTCCCTATGACTTGACTGATTACCATCACCATTCCAGCAAGCTAAGGCTTCCCTTCTTGTGATAAGTCTAGTAAAGCCTTCTGTAAAACTTAAGTTGTTTTTCTCTAAATGAGTGAACCAAGTGTATTTTTCTAAAACTAAAATTGATTTTCAATCACCATGAAAATCATATTTTGTAGATTATTTACCCTTTGGTATACCCATTGTATACGGTCTGTTTTATGGCCATATTTATAAATAAAAATACCTTTACCTGATAAAAAAAAAGAAGTTGAATACTGATCAAAATGCCTTTATGTTGTCTTATTCTCTTCTTTTACATCTAGCATATAAGAGCTTCCTTTAAGCTGCTTCACATCACTATTTTACGTCGAACATACCAAGGAACATCTGCCATATCTGAGATGCTATGGTCCCACTCTTGCATGTCTTATATGAAAGTATATATGTCCTAGAAACAATCATTTTAGAAGCAAATATACTTGAACACATTCATATTATTAATGAGATTAATATATTTGACATTTTACAATTATTGAATTATTATTTGATTGTTTATATTATTCATTAATGTGCATTTCTTGAACTTACATTGTCATTAATAGTGTAAGATATTAATGATAGAGTATAGTTCTTAAAATAGTCTAGACTGGTGATCATTGAGAATGAGATATCAATGATATGTTATAAGTCGACATGTGGTCTGCATCACATTCTTAGATAATGTAGTATATCTCACTTACTACTAGTAATGATTACTAGTGATGGACACATGGATACTCATAGAGAGGTATTGACATACCCTGCTGATAAACTATTTGTTATACATGTCTAGAGTATTATCAGTGGGAGATAGAAAACTTAGACTTGAGGTCAATACCACCTTGTTTACAGAGTAATGTACTTTGATCCTGTCCTAAGCTCAAACGCCTTATAGGTTGAGACGTGGCTTGTTTTGAGTACATTACGAAGTAGATTGAAGGTGGTAGTTGAGCCAAGAATAGGATTCATTCCTCGATTGAAATTTCGAGAGAACACTCAGCTTCTCAGAGATGTTAGGTCGACCAAGTCATTGGCAAATGCAAGAGACATATCTAGGATATGGTCTAGTTGTAGACTAATATAGATGAGATAAAGTGATCAAGCCATTTGAATAGACACTTGACAAATCTTAAGCGTGATCGAGTGTGTCACGAATGAAAGAAATTTATCATCTCACATAGAGGTCTGTTTACTTGAGTCTTGTAAACGTACTTCACACATTGGGTCAGTCACCGGCGACGTCTAGGAGTTCCGTGTGAACCTTGATTTGATCAAGTGCCGATGTGTGAAGGCCTAAAGGATCACACTAAGTCGATTGTCTTTTTCGGTCTAAGGGTATATTGAGAGAATGTAAAATATCGGATTTAGAATCAAGATATTTTATTTAATAATAAATTATGGGATAATTTTCATTTGATGGAAATTATATAATTAAGTCAAAATTAAATTTTGGATTTAATTAGAACTAAAACGTGCAGAAAATAAATAGAGGAGTCGCGCAGCAGTGGATCCAGTTCGACTGGCCCACTCCAATTTGGATTTGGGTCAGGTCTTGAAGTCTGATCCAAATCTGATTTGGTTTAGGGTTTCCTTCACTATATATTTGGCACTTAACCCATAATTTTAAGGTTGGACTCACTTTCCACTTTCTGAACTCAGAGTTCCGGAAATAAAATTCTCTCAAACCTCTGTCAAGATTTCCTAGCTTTCTTGGGCAAAGAAATATACCGAAGCAAGGCTTGCACCCGGATTGACGATCGTGTGCGCTCCCTTTAGTAAAGACTAACAAAGCTTAAACTGTAAGTTTTCTTCCTGTCTTTGCAGATCTGAATTATCGCATAATCATACCAGACGATCTTTGTTGGGACAAGAAAGTTTACTCAAAAAAATTTAACTTCCGCTGCGCTTACTTGTGTGTCTTAGACCCAACAAATCCCTATAGTGGCATTAAGAGTCAGACTGGTTAAATGAATATACGATAATCTTTAATAACGATACGTGGGATAATTAATTATTTTGATTTAAAACTGATTTTCGGAATATTTAAACAAAAAAAATTGGAGCGATGAGAATGGCGACATCGCTCGGCCAGAATAAGAACCTTTAATCGGTGTGAACGATGTCGCTCGTGATGGCTGGCTGGCTTTTTGGTGATTTTTTTGACGATTCAACGTGTTCTAACACCGTCTCCACTATTATCGAGAAATCCACTTTTTAAGATGGTCGATAAAGGTGTAGAGAGGTGGCGGAACGCGGTGTAGACGCCGTAAAAAGTCGTCGGAAACCGCCGATGTCGGGACTGTTTCCAGCCACCACGGGCGACGAAATTATTAAGTAATACTACCACCGTGTTCGTCTCGACGAGAGGAATCTAATGGTAATAGTGTTACACGACAATGATGGCCGGAAAATTAGCACCACCGATGGTTTTAGAAACCGCCGGCGGCGGCTCAAATTCCGACCACCGTGGGTCACCAAATCGGTAGTGCAAACCACCGGTAAGTTCGTCCCGATGTGTGCCAACATTTGGTGGGTTTTAATTCCGTCAATTTCGCCCCGAAATCCGAATCCCAAATTTGATTTGGGGTTGGACTTGGTTTTGAAAATTTGAAATAGTTTAAGGACCTTTTTGCAATTAAAATTAGGGTTTTTAAATTGAAGATTGGTCCTTAAACAAATCTGAAAATATTTTAAGTTCTAAAAATTACAAATTAGTCCCTGAGAAATTTTCTGGAATTTTAAAAGTTTTAAAATCAGCAGATTCAGTCTCTGGGTCAATCTGTTAATTTTAGAAAAGCATATTTGGTCCCTGGGTGAATCTGTAAATATTTTAAGGTTCTGAAAATTGATGAAATACCCGTGAAGATTAATATTTAATTTCTGAATTATTAAGGGAGGATGAGCAGAAAATTCCGAAAATTGAAAAATTGAGTTTAAACTTTGAATTTAAATATTTTTTAAATTGAAACAAATTAATTAACCCACAAAATTATTGTTATTTAGCATATTATTTTATAATGTGTGCATAAAAATTAATTGTTTCTCCTAATTGTTTAATTGATTGTCATTTAAATAATTAGTATAGAGTCTGCATATATATGTCTGGGTAGGCGGCGCCCAATATTTGTTAGTCCGCATTATGCATGTCTGGGTAGGCGGCGCCCAGTATTTGTCGGACCGCATTAATCATACTTGGGTAGGCGGCGTCCAAATATATGTTTAAATGTTTTGAGTAATATTTGAAACATATAATAGTTGATCTTAGTCATAACCCTGAATTAAAATGTTCCCCAAATTTAATACATGTCTCATTTAAAATGAACGTGTCCTCCGTTATAATTGGTTGTGGTGCAAAATCCTTTTCGGCTAGATGAGTATTTATGCCCCAACATTTGCTCTAAGTCTACGAGGACTCAGACCCTTTCATAGATACATATAAATGTTGTAGTAGGTGATAAACCTTCGTGAGTATTTACACCCCAGTGTTTGCTTGATGAAGGCTAAGCCTGCTTAGATACATAATTGCAGTCGCATAACGGGGTTGACTTGCTAGGCTGTCTTGGCGCCCCAGTGTCGGACAGCCGAGGGACGCATATCGAATTGTTTAGAACATTCGGTCAACCAAGAGTTGCAAATAGTTTGCAATTGGTTTAGAGACCTACCAGATCGTGTTGTTGAAGTTATCAGCCTCAGCAAACGCGGAGACAACATGAGTTTGCATCTTGGCCCATTATGACCGTACTGATATGAATCCGTATTCTTTATGGGGTAAAAGAGTATGTTAAAATAATGGGAGCTATTTAAACTAAAGATCATGTTAGTTAGTTAATGAATGTGTTCAATAGAAATTATATTAGAGTATTAATTTCAAGTCTATCTTTTTTTTAGTTACAATGTCGAATCTGTCACTTAAAATGTTGGTTGAAACGAACAAGTTGAATGGAGCCAATTTTTCTGACTGGTTAAGAAATTTGCGTTTGGTACTGCGATTAGAAAAGATTGAGTATGTATTGGATACATCACTCCCTACAGTCCCTGTTGAAGATTCTGAAGAGTATGCTTTGTTTGACAAAGCATCCTATCAGAAATATCTTGATGATGTTATTGCATCACAATGTGTTATGATATCTTCTATGACTCCAAAGTTACAAAGACAGCATGAAAATATGGGCCCCAACGAGATGCTAGAACACTTGAAGAGTCTCTATGACTCACAGTCTCAGACAATGGAGTATGAATTGTTGAGAGATCTTTTTAAGTGTAAGCTGAATGAAGGGGATCAGGTGTCACAATATGTTTTGAAGATGATTGGATTAATTGAGAGGTTGGCTTCTATTGGAACGAAGCTGCCTGCAAATGTTTTTGTTAATCTAATCTTGAATTCGCTTCCTGGTTTCTTTGAGAACTTCATTGTGAATTACAACATGAATGAAACGAAAGCGAGTCTCCCAGAACTTCATAATATGTTGAAGACCTTCGAGTCGTCCACCTCCAAAGGTAAAGTTGTGCTCATGGTGGGCTCATCTAGCAAATTCAAACCTAAGGGTAAGAATATGCAGAAAAAGAAGGGTAAGGCGGTTGCCGCCAAACCCACAACTATGAAACCTAAAGGAGTTGTTCGAAAGAAGGCCAAGATAACTGCTGATGTTTAGCTCAATTGTAAGAGAAAAGGACATTTGAAGAAGGATTGTACAACCCCAGGGGGAGACAAAGCACAAGGTGCTGCCCTGCTGGACAAGGTATGTTTGTTATTGAAATAAATATGTCTATAACTAATTCTCATTGTTGGGTATTAGATATCGCTTGTGGCTCACACATTTTTAATAATATGCAGGGGCTAATTGACAGCAGAAAGGTTGGACCTTGTAAAGTAGATCTACGCGTTGGCAATGGAGCTAGAGTTGATGCAGAACGCGTGGGAACTTATAGACTAGATTTACCTTCAGAATTTTGTTTAGAACTTAATAATTGTTATTTTGTTTCGTCTTTAACGAGAAATATTATTTCTATCCCTATGTTAGACATTGAGGGGTTTTCCTCATTTATTACTAATGAAATTATGTTTTATCTTATGATGGTTTTATTTGTGAAAATGCTCCGCTTGTGGATGGATTGTATGTTCTAAATTGTAGCCATGGAATTTTCAATATACAAAATAAAAGAGCTAAAATAAGTAATCAAAGAAATCCCACCTACTTATGGCATTGCATACTTGGTCACATCAATGAATCAAAGATTGCAAGATTGAGGAAATTAGATTACTTAGAACCATTTGACTTAGAGTCATATGATGATTGTGAATCTTGCTTAAGAGGAAAGATGACAACCAAATCACTTTCTGGGAAAGGAGTATGTGCCAAAGAGGTGCTTGAGTTAGTCCATACCGATGTATGTGGGCCTTTTCCAACTCAAGCTAAGGGAGGCTTTCTTTATTTCATCACTTTTACAGACGATTTCTCAAGGTTTGGGCATGTGTATCTTATGAAACATAAGTCTGAAGCTTTTGAGAAATTCATGAAGTACAAGTCAGAAGTAGAGAAGCAACTTGAAACAAATATCAAAACTCTTCGATCAGATCGAGGAGGTGAGTACTTGAATAAAGAATTTCTAGATTACTTGAAGCTCCATGGAGTTCAATCACAATGGACACCTCCCGGAACGCCATAAATGAATGGTGTTGCTGAGAGGAGAAATCGTACCTTATTAGATATGGTTAGATCCATGATGAGCTTCTTAGCTCTACCAACATACCTATGGAGATATGCATTGCAAAGCTCAATCTATATTTTGAATAGAGTTCCATCAAAGTCAGTAGAGAAAACTCCATATGAGAGATGGAATGGAAAGAAGCCAGCACTTAGACACATGCGACCCTGGGGGTGCCCTGCATATGTAAAGAACTTGCTCACTGACAAATTGGAATCTAAAAGTGAGAAGTATTATTTTGTAGGGTATCCTAAGGAAACAAGAGGGTACTACTTCTATCTTCCTGAGGAACATAAAGTAATTGTTTCCAGAAATGCAACTTTCCTTGAAGAAGACTATGTCTACAAGGAACAGAGTTGCAACAAGATAGAACTTGAAGAAATTCAAGAAGTACAAAATAATGTAGAGCATGACCCCTTGTCAAATGACCTAGTCAAGGATTCAGTGGGAGTATTTGATGATGATTGGGTACTTAGAGTACGCCCTTCAGCCAGTGGGAGTGTTGTGAGGGATAATGCAGAAATGCAAGACTCTCATGCACAACCAATGGTAGATGACACAATAGTTGTGCATCATCCTATTCAAAATGATATTTCTAAAAGTTCTCAAGGTGGTGGATTGTCCAACACACAAACATCTTCTCAAAATCAAAATACAACAAACACTGAAACGCAGAATGTTCAACTCCGTAGGACCACTAGGACTCATCGTGCACCTGAAAGACTTAATCTCCTTGTTGAAACACATAATGAGATAGATATTCCTGATGATGATGAGCCTACTACCTACAGCGAAGCAATGTTGAACATTGATTCACAGAGATGGCAAGAAGCCATGAAATCCGAAATGGAGTTTATGTACATAAACCAAGTATGGAACTTGGTTGACTTGCCAACAGGGTTAGACCCATAAGATGCAAATGAGTCTTCAAGAAGAAGATTGATGCATATGACGAAGTACAGACTTATAAAGCAATATTGGTGGCTAAAGGTTATAATCAACGGCCTGGGATCGATTATGATGAAACATTTTCACTTGTTGCAAAGATTAAGTCCATTCGGATTTTGCTTGCAATAGCTGCATACTATGATTATGATATTTGGCAAATGGATGTTAAATCTGTCTTCCTCAATAGTAATCTAATTGAGGAGGTGTATATGATACAACCAGAGGGTTTTACATCCAAGACTCAACCCAAAGCAGTATGCAAACTACAAAAGTTCATTTATGGACTTAAGCAAGCCTCAAGAAGTTGGAACATTTGTTTTGAAAAAACTGTCAAATCGTTTGACTTTGTTAGAAGCAAGGAAGATCTGTGCGTTTATAGTAAACGCACAAATAAGAGCATTGTCTTTATTGTTATATATGTAGATGACATATTGATAATGGAAGACAATAAGGCTCTCATGCAATCAGTCAAAGAATGATTATCCAGAACTTTCATGATGAAGGACTTGGGTGAAGCTTGCTACATTCTTGGAATTAGAATCTACAGAGATAGACCTAATAGATTGTTGGGGTTGTCACAGTCCGTATACATAGACAAAGTGCTAAAACGTTTCTCTATGGAAAATTCCAAGAAAGGAAATCTTCCTATAGGTCAAGGCATCAAGTTGTCAAGGAAGGATTGTCCTTCCAGAGTTGCAGAACTTGAACGCATGAAGAGAATCCCATATGCTTCAGCTATATGATCAATCATGTATGCCATGACATGTACAAGGCCAGATGTGGCATATGCACTTAGCATGACTTGCAAATTCCAGAAGAATCCTGGGGAGGAACACTAGAAAGCAGTCAAGAGTATTCTTAAGTATCTTAGAAGAACTAAAGATTACTTCTTAGTCTATGGCGGATAAGGAAAACTAGTAGCTACTGGGTACACTGATGCTAGCTTTCAGACAGATCTTGATGAATTCAAATCTCAGTCTGGTTGTGCCTTCATTTTAAATGGTGGAGTAGTTAGTTGGAAGAGTTTCAAGCAAGCTACAACTGCCGATTCGACAATAGAAGCATAGTACATTGCTGGATCGGAAGTTGGTAAAGAAGCTGTCGCGATATCTGAGTTCTTAAAGGAATTAAGGGTTGTTCCAAGTGCATGTTGTCCAATAACGATTTATTGTGACAACACTGGTGCGATTGCTCAAGCTAAGGAACCAAAATCAACGAATAGAAACAAACATGTACCAAAGAAATACCACATACTCAGGGAGATGGTGGAGACAGAAGAAATAAAGATAGGCTACATTCCCACCGATAATAATCTAGCAGACCCATTTACTAAATCATTAAGCTTAGTCAAGCATAATGGTCATTTTGAAAACGTGGGCATTATATACGTTGGTGATTGGCTCTAGGCCAAGTGGAAGATTGAAAGTATATATGTCCTAGAAACAATCATTTTAGGAGCAAATGTACTTGAACACATTCATATTATTAATGAGATTAATATATTTGGCATTTTGCAATTATTGAATTATTATTTAATTATTTATATTATTAATTAATATGCATCCCTTGAACTTACATTGTCATTAATAGTGTGAGATATTAATGATAGAGTGTAGTTCTTAAAATAGCCTAGACTGATGATCATTGAGAATGAGATATCAATGATATGTTATAAGTCGACTTGTGGTCTGCATCACATTCTTAGATAATGTAGTATATCTCACTTACTATTAGTAAAGGTTGCTAGTGATGGACACATGGATACTCATAGAGAGGTATTGACATACCCTGCTGATAAATTATTTGTTATACATGTCTAGAGTATTATCAGTGGGAGATAGAGGTCCTTAGACTTGAGGTCAATACCACCTTGTTTACAGAGTAATGTACTTTGATCATGTCCTAAGCTCAAACGCCTTATAGGTTGAGACGTGACTTGTTTTGAGTACATTACGAAGTAGATTGAAGGTGGTAGTTGAGCCAAGAATAGGATTCATTCCTCGATTGGAATTTCGAGAGAACACTCAGCTTCTCAGAGATGTTAGGTCGACCAAGTCATTGGCCAATGCAAGAGACATATCTAGGATATGGTCTAGTTGTCAACTAATATAGATGAGATAAAGTGATCAAGCCATTTGGATAGACACTTGACAAATCTTAAGCTTGATCGAGTGTGTCGCGAATGAAAGGAATTTATCATCTCACATAGATGTCTGTTTACTTGAGTCTTGTAAATGTACTTCACACATCGGAGTGCATCGCGCCGCCAGAGTTTCGTGTGAACCTTGATTTGATCAAGTGCCGATGTGTGAAGGCCTAAAGGGTCACACTAAGTCGATTGTCTTTTTCGGTCTAAGGATATATTGAGAGAATGTAAAATATCATATTTAGAATCAAGATATTTTATTTAATAATAAATTATGGGATAATTTTTATTTGATGGAAATTATATAATTAAGTCAAAATTAAATCTTGGATTTAATTAGAACTAAAACGTGCAGAAAATAAATGGAGGAGCCGCGCAGCAGTGGGCCCAGTTCGACTGGCCCACTGCAATTTGGATTTGGGTCAGGTCTTGAAGCCTGATCCAAATCTGATTTGGTTTAGGGTTTCCTCCACTATATATTTGGCACTTAACCCATATTTTAATGTTGCACTCACTTTCCACTTTCTGAACTCAGAGTTCAGGAAATAAAATTCTCTCAAACCTCTGCCAAGATTTCCTAGCTTTCTTGGACAAAAGAATATATTGAAGCAAGGCTTGCACCCGGATTGATGATCGCGTGCGCTCCCTTTAGTAAAGACTAATAAAGCTTAAACTGTAAGTTTTCTTCCTAGTCTTTGCAGATTTGAATTATCGCATAATCATACCAGACGACCTTTGTTGGGGCAAGTAAGTTTACTCAAAAAAAAATTAAACTTCTATTGCGCTTACTTGTGTTTCTTAGACCCAACAAATCCCTACATTATATCTCAGGGAGACATATTTTCGATGAGTGTTTAGTCTTACTCGACTTCTTCAAGAGAGGAAGCCATTCAGGTTCTTTCCTTCCTAAAATTTAGCATTTTTGTGGTTCTTAATTTTTCTTCTTTTTTTTGGCTTCTTCCCAAATCTCCATGTGGTCAAAGAAGACATAAGCATAAACTATCCCCTGAAATAAGTCAAATCTACTCATATTACCCTTACTTGTATGGTCCCTGCATTGTGGGCCACTGGCTCTTGCGGCTCCACAAATCTAATGGGCCAAACATTGCAGTGACCAAGATAAACTGGGGCCATTGGAAGAATGCTCTAGACAATCAAAGAGTGTAAAACAATAGCGGAAGGAAGTACAGCTCGTTCTACTAGGTTAGTCTTTTTATTATGATGACCTCTGAGTCTTTCCTTTCTTTCCCCCTTAAACTTGGAAAAAATGAAAGGAGATAACTTAGTTAATATTTCCTAAAAGTAGCTTTTAAGCCATCTAATCCGTTCACTTTCAAGCTTCTTCAGAGATATCAACATCCAAATATTCAGCACATACACACCAAAAGGAACTCACAGAAGGCCCATGGATTAGAATATGTCCTGGCAGCGGAAAATCATAAGCACTGGACAACATCCAAGATGCAGAAGATAACAAAACTACCAACCTTGCAAAGTGGTGATAGTATGAAGTCAAGGGGGGAAAATAGTACTTATCTGATTAAAAAAGAAAAAATTCCAGTCCCAATATTAACTTGGCATACTACGAGAAATAAATGAACACGTAACTCTCTATGACATACTGTCCAAAGAGTCCAAAAATTGTCTCATACACTCTTAACATATGACCCTTACACCACAAGTATAGATTTTGTAAACACCTATGTTTTACAAAAGAAATATGGTCTTTCTCTCTAAGCATCTTTTGTTTCTGTCCAGCCAAACAGTCCAGAAAATACAAAAAGGAACAGTCTTCCATATCATCTTCAGTCTTTTGTCAATCCGCTGATCCTGCCAGCATTATAGTAGACTCTTAATATTTTCTGGCATATCCCATCTTGTTTTCTGTTTTTCTAATTAAGGTTCATGGCATATCCCATCTTGTTTTCTGTTTTTCTAATTAAGGTTCCTGGCATATCCCTTCCTTTTTCTCTTAGTGTGCTGGCCCCTAATCTTAGAGAAACATACTCCGGCTCATCAAGCCTTACGTAGAGCAGAAACCTTTTTCAATATGTACTAAGTCTCTGATGCCTGTTGCGTTTCGGAAATGTAAGCATAACTTTCTCATACAACTTTACCCGAAACTTACTGATGGAATTACACAGTAAAAAAATTGTCCTTGAAGAACGGAAGAAAGAGGAGTGGAAAATTTACAGCTGTAAGGCCCATCATACATCTCAATGCATTTAGAGTTAGGTTCAGATACTTAAATGTATTATGGCAAATAAAATGAGGAAATACCTACTATTGATCACATCAGGAGCAGCCGTCCCCATCCAGTCTAATGAGGAAGTTGTGAGACTGGTGCTTTTAGCAAAGAATTTCTCTCTGACAGTCCTAATGGAAACACCGTTGCTCAGTTGAAGCTTTCCAAGCCAAGGTTCGAAGCTTTCTGGGCTGGTAGTTAGCTTGCTTCCTTCATCAAATGCAACCTCATAAGTAGGGCTGTTAGTGGTTCGGATATACTCGAGAACCGGACCGAAACCGGATCGGTAAACCCGGACCGAAACCTTAACGGTCCGGATACGAGTACCAAAAAAATACACGGACCGATAAGGAGCCGGACCGGTAACCCGGTAAAATACCTGGTAACCGGTCCCCCACCCAACCCCCCCCTCCACCCCCCCACTCCTCCGCCTCCGGCCCAACCCCCGGCCAAACCCCACCCAGAAGCCCCCAGCCTCCTGCCAGCTCTAATTAGTTGTAAATTGATCAAACTTTATATGGTCATAACTTTGCGCTCGGACGTCCGTTTTACCTAAAAAAAATTGATTTCGCGTATTTTTTCGATACGGGGGTGGCCAAACTGCAGAAGCGGTTTGATCCTCTGATTTCTCCAAAAACGTCCATCTTGCCCCTCAATTTCACTTTTCTCCCAAATCGTTACGTTTTTCCCCTTTTCAAATCTAAATATTTCGCTATGTACAATTGATTTCAACGTAAATATTGCGTGGCACCGCGTCCGAGAATGTCAATTTCAGTATTGGAAATTCAATTTTAAAAAAAAAACAAAAAAGCGGCGACCGGAAAATTCTCTTACCGGCCGACGGCCGACCGATAAGGTTTGGTCGGGGCCGGATCTCGTTCGGGGCCAGAAACCTTATCGATGCGGTCGGTCCGACGGTAAGCTTATCGGACCAGTTCCGGTAAGTGGATACCCGGACCGTACCGGTCCGATAACAGCACTACTCATAAACATCAATATTTTCATTTTATTGATTCGTCAGAAGTTGACAACACATACACGGCATCTAGTAATGCTTCTCCACCATTCATTGTTTGGACATCATGTTTTATGGATCTGTTGTCTTTCACTTTGAAGTGAAGCAAATAAAAGTATATATGTACTAGAGAAAATCATTTTAAGGACAAATGTACTTGAACACATTCGTATTATTAATGAGATTAATATATTGATTACATTTGCAATTACTGAATTATTATTTATTGTTTGTGTTATTCATTAATGTGCATCCCTTGAGCTAATGTTGTCATTGATAGGGTGTGATATTAATGATAGAGTGTAGTTCTTAAAGAAGTCTCGATTGATGATGAGAATGGAATATCGATGATATATTATAAGTCGACATGTGGTCTGCATCACATTTTTAGAGAATGTAGTATGTCTCACTTACTACTAGTAATGGTTGCTAGTGATGGACACATAGATACTCTTAGAGGGTATTGGCATACCCTGCTGATAAACTATTTGTTATACATGTCTAGAGTATTATCAGCATGTGGGAGATAGAGGTCCTTTGACTTGAGGTCAATACGCACCTAATTTGCAGAGTAATGTGCTTTGATCCTATCCTAAGCTTAAATTCTTTATAGGATAAGACATGGCTTGTATTGGGTACATTGCGATGCAAACTAATGTGGTAGTTGAGCCAAGAATAAGATTCATTCCTCGATTGGATATTCGAGAGGAACACTAAGCTTTTCAATAATGTTAGGTCGACCAAGTCATTGGCCAATGCAAGAGACATATTTAGGATATGATTTAGTTGTCGACTAATATAGATGAGATAAAGTGATCAGACCATTTGGATAGACACTTGACAAATCCTAAACTTGATCGAGTGTGTCGCGAATAAAAGGAATTTATCATCCCACATAGAGGTTGTATTTACTAGAGTCTTGTAACGTTCTTCACATATTGAGTTCGTCATGTGGCGCAGTCTAGGAGTTCCGTCTGAACCTTAATTTGATTAAGTGTCGATGTGTGAAGGCCTAGAGGGTCACACTAAGTCGATTTTCTTTTCGGTCTAAGGGTATATTGAGAGAGTATAAAATATTCGATTTAGAATCGAGATATTTTAACCAATAATAAATTATGAGATAAATTTCATTTGATGGAAATTAATTAATTAAGTTAAAATTAGATTTTGGATTTAATTAAAATTAAAACATGCTGAAACACTAAAATAAAAGGGAAGCGCCGCGACGCAGGTACGGCAGTGGGCCAGCCCGACTGGTCCATTGTAATTCGAATTTTGGGCCAGGATTTAATCCTAATCCCAGTATGATTTGTATCCTAATCTCCCCTATATATTCAGCACTTAACCTCATATTTTAGGTTACTAAAAACACTTGAATTCTTACTTTATGAACTCAGAGTTCAGGAATTAAAATACTCTAAAACCTCTGCCAAGATTTCTTGGCTTACCTGACATAGGAGTATACCATAGCGAAGGCTTGCGGTCGTAAGGACAATTGTGTGTGCTCCCGTTAGTAGAGACTTAAGATAACATAAATTATATGTCTTCCTCTGTCTTTGCAGATTTCAATTGTAGCGTAAACATACCAGACGAAATTGTTGGGGCAAGTAAGTTAACAAAATTTTAAACTTCTGATGTACCTTATTTGTGTGTCTTAGACCCAAACCCTACAGTGATATCAGAGTGCGGGCTGGTTCAATGGTTACGTAACAATTGAAAGATATAATAATATGGGTTAAACGTAAAATTGATTTTAATCTGAATTAAAAAAGGCTATTTGAAATCTGACATACTTTGACTGAACGATTAACTTTTGTAATCACCCTAAATTATCAACTACGCTAAATCGAGGAAGTCATTTCATTCTAGCACGAACTGAGCCTTGTGCAGAAACCGGTTCATTGCGAACATGGTGCACGGCGAAGAACGTGTAGGAATGGATAATGGTCGACATGTGCGTTATTGATAATGGTGGGTGGTAGTAAAGGCCCCGTAATCTGAACCCTAAATTAGATTTTGGGGTTGGACGATTTTAGAAAATCAGCACGGAAATTGCTCTGAAAAGGACGTCGGCGTTGCGACCCTATTATAGGGCGCCGCGGCGCAAGCTAGGGTTTCATGGCGGCGTCGCGATGCCGGTCACGGTAATTATCAGGGGTCGTGATTAAAACCTTCGTTTAAAATTCAGAGCTTACTGGAACTAAGGCGCCGCAGCCCTAATTCACAGAAACAGAAACCGAATCTTTTTGTTCAGCGTCGCAGCTCCTTAGAGGAGCGATGCGGCGCCTGATCTCCATAAAGTTAAAATCTCAGTTTTTGAAATTTAATCTATGATTATTATTACTACACAGTATGTTGGTATATTGTTTACGTGCTAAATGATCGTCATTTACTTTACCAAATTTTAGAGTCCGCAAATCATGCTTGGGTAGGCGGTGCCCAAAACTAGTTTAGAGTCTGCCATCATGCTTGGGTAAGTGGAGCCCAAAACTAGTTTAGAGTCTACAATCATGCCTGGGTAGGCGACGCCCAAATACATGTTTTAAATGCTTTGAGTAATATTTGAAACATGTAATACTTGATCTTGAATATAACCCTGAATTAAAATGTTCCCCAAAATTTAATACAAGTCTCATTTAAAATGAATGTGTCGTCCATTATAATTGATTGTGATGCAAAAAAATTTTCGGCGAGATGAGTATTTATGCCCCAGCATTTGCTCTAAGTCTACGAGGACTCAGACCTTTTCATAGATGCATATAAATGTTGTAGTAGGTGATAAACTTTCGTGAGTATTTACACCCCAGTGTTTGTTCGATAAAGGCAAAGCCCATTTAGATACATAATTGTAGTCGCATAACGGGGTTGAATTGCTAGGCTGTCTTGGCGCCCCAGTATCGGACAGTCGAGGGACGCATATCGTATTGTTTAGAACATTCAGTCAACCGAGAGTTGCAAAGTGTTTGTAATTGATTTAGAGACCTACTGGATCATGTTGTTGAAGTTATCAGCCTCAGCAAACGCGGAGACAACATGAGTCGGGATCTTGGCCTATTATAATCGTATTTGATATGAGTCAGTATTCTTTCATGGGGTAAAAGAGTATGTTAAAATAGTGGGAGTTAATTAAACTAAAGACCATGTAAATTCGTTAACGAATATGTTAAATAGAAATTATGTTAGAATGTTAATTTCAAGTCTATCTTTTCTTCAGTTACAATGTCGAATCTGTCACTTAAAATGTTGGTTGAAACGAACAAGCTGAATGGAGCCAATTTTCCTGACTGGTTAAGAAATTTGTGTTTGGTGTTGCGATTAGAAAATATTGAGTATGTATTGGATACAACACTCCTTACAGTCCCTGTTGAAGATTCTGAAGCGTATGCCCTGATTGACAAGACAGCCTATCAGAAATATCTTGATGATGCTATTGCGGCACAATGTATCATGTTATCTTCTATGACTCCAGAGTTACAGAGGCAGCATGAGAACATGGGTCCTGAATAGATGTTAGAACACCTAAAGAGCCTTTATGACTCTCTCTCTCAAACAATGGAGCATGAGCTTCTTATAGATCTTTTTAAGTGTTGGCTGAACGATGGGGCCCAAGTGTATCCATATGTGCTGAAGATGATTGGGATGATTGAAAGGTTGGATTCTGTTAATATTAAGTTTCATGACATAATTGCTTCCACGCTTATCCGAAATCCATTTCCTGGTTCATTTGAGAGTTTCATCATTAATTACAACATGGATGGAACTAAAGCGAGTCTGCCGACATTACATAACATGCTTGAAACTTTTGAATCTTCAATCTCTAAGAGCAAAGCTGTGCTTATAGTTAGCTCCTCTAGTCATTCCAAATCGAAAGATAAGAAATCTCAGAAGATGAAGGGTAAAGTTATCGCTGCGCCCACAGCAATGAAGCTCAAGGGAGGTGCGAAGAAGAAAAAGGTAATGTCGGCTAAGGATATGTGCATGAACTGCAATAGGAATGGGCATTGGAAGAAGGATTGTACAGCCCCAGGGGGAGACAAAACACAAGATTCTTCTGGCCTGCTGGACAAGGTATGTTTGTTATTGAAATAAATATGTTTATAACTAATTCTCACTGTTGGGTATTAGATACCGCTTTCGCTTGTGGCTCACACAGTTATAACAATGTGCAGGGGCTAATTGACAGTAGAAAGGTTAGACCTTGGGAAGTAGATCTACGCGTTGGAAACGGAGCAAGAGTTGATGTTGAACGCGTAGAGACTTATAGACTAGATTTACCTTTGGGCTTTTGTTTAGAACTCATAATTGTTATTTTGTTCCCTCGTTAACGAGGAATATTATTTTTGTTCCTATGTTAGACATCATTGAGGGGGTTTCCTCATTTATTACCAATGGAAGTTATGTTTTATCTTATAACGGTTTTATTTGTGAAAATTCACCGCTTGTGGATGGATTGTATGTTTTAAACAGTAGCCATGAAATTTTCAATATTCAAAATAAACGAGCTAAAATAAATAATCCAAGAAATTTCACCCACTGCAGACTTGGTCACATCAATGAATCAATGATAGCAAGATTAAGGAAATTAGATTACCTAGAACCATTTGACTTAGAGTCATATGGTAATTTTGAATCTTGCTTAAGAGGAAAGGTGACAACTAAATCACTTTCTAGAAAAGGAGTATGTGCCAAAGAGGTGTTTTAGTTAGTCCATACCGATGTATGTGGGCCGTTTTCAACTCAAGCTAAGAGAGGCTTTCTTTACTTTATCACTTTTACAGACGATTTCTCAAGGTTTGGACATGTGTATCTTATGAAACATAAGTATGAAACTTTTGAGAAATTCATGGAATACAAGTCAGAAGTAGAGAAGCAACTTGAAATAAATATTAAAACTCTTCGATCAGATCGATGAGATGAATACTTAAGTAAAGAATTTCTAGGTTACTTGAAGCTTCATGGAGTTCAGTCACAATAGACACCTCCCGGAACGCCACAAATGAATGGTGTTGCTGAGAGGAGAAATCAAATCTTATTAGATATGGTTAGATCCATGATGAGTTTCTAAGCTCTACCAATATACCTATGGGGATATGCATTACAAAGCTCAATCTATATTTTGAACAGAGTTCCTTCAAAGTCAGTAGAGAAAACTCCATATGAGATATGGAACGGCAAGAAGTCAGTACTTAGACACATGCGACCCTGGGGTGCCCTGCATAGTAAAGAAGTTGCTTACTGACAAACTGAAATCTAAAAGTGAGAAGTATTATTTTGTGGGGTATCCTAAGGAAACAAGGGGATATTACTTCTATATTTCTGGCGAACATAAGATTATTGTTTCCAGAAATGCAACTTTCTTTGAATAAGACTATATCTACAAGGAACAGAGTTACAACAAGATAGAACTTGAAGAAATTCAAGAAGTGCAAAATAATACAGAGGATGAACCCTTGTTAAATGACCTAGGCAAAGATTCAGTGGGAGTTTTTGATGAAGATTGGGTACTTAGAGTACGCCCTTCAGCCAGTAGGAGTGATGTGATGGATAATGCAGAAATGTGAGGCTCTCATACACAACCAATGGAAGATGACACAATGGTTGTACATCATCCTATTCAAAATGATATTTCTGAAAGCTCTCAAGGTGTTGGATTTCCCAACACACAAACACCTTCTCACAATCAAAATACAACAAACACTGAAACACAGAATATTCAACTCCGTATGACCACTAGGACTCATCGTGCACCTGAAAGACTTAACCTCCTTGTTGAAACACACAATGAGATAGATATTTATGTTGATGATGAGCCTACTACCTACAGCGAAGCAATGTTAGACATTGATTCATAGAGATGGCAAGAAACCATAAAATCCAAAATGGAATCCATGTACATAAATCAAGTATGGAACTTGGTTGATTTGCCAACAGGGTTAGACCCATAGGATGAAAGTGGGTCTTCAAGAAGAAGATTAATGCATATGGCAAGATACAGACTTATAAAACAAGATTGGTGGCTAAAGGTTATAATCAACGGCTTGGATTCGATTATGATGAAACCTTCTGACCTATTGCAAAGATTAAGTCCATTCGGATTTTGCTTGCAATAGTTGCATACTATGATTATGATATTTGGCAAATGGATGTTAAAATTGTCTTCTTCAATGGTAATCTAATTGAGGAGGTGTATACAGCCAGAGGCTTTCACATCCAAAACTCAACCCAAAGCAGTATGCAAGCTACAATTCATTTATGGACTTAAGCAAGCCTCAAGAAGTTGGAATATTTGCTTTGACAAAGCAGTCAAATCGTTTGACTTTATTAGAAGCAAATAAGACCCATGCGTTTATAGTAAACGCACAGATGAGAGTATTGTCTTCATTGTCATATATGTAGATGACATATTGATAATGGGAGATAATAAGGCTCTCATGCAATCAGTCAAGGAATGGTTATCCAGCACCTTAATGATGAAGGACTTGGGTGAAGTCTGCTACATTCTTGGAACTAGAATCTACAGAGATAGACCTAATAGATTGTTGGGGTTGTCAGAGTCTGTATACATAGACAAAGTGCTAAAACATTTCTCCATGGAGAATTCCAAGAAAGGAAATCTTCCTATAGGTCAAGGTATGAAGTTATCAAAGAAGGATAGTCTTTCTACTGTTGCAGAACTTGAACGCATGAAGAGGATCCCATATGCTTCAGCTATAGGATCAATCATGTATGTCATGACCTGTACAAGGCCAGATGTGTCCTATGCACTAAGTATGACTTGCAAATTCCAGCAGAATCCTGGGGAGGAACACTGGAAAGCAGTCAAGAGTATTCTTAAGTATCTTAGACGAACTAAAGAATATTTCTTAGTCTATGGTGGACAAGAAAAGATAGTATCTATTGGGTACACTTATGCTAGCTTCCAAACAGATCTTGATGACTTCATGTCTCAGTCTGGTTATGACTTTATTTTAAATGGTGGAATAGTGAGTTGGAAAAGTTTCAAACAAGCTACAACTACTGAAGCCGAGTACATTGCTGGATCGGAAGCTGGTAAGAAAGTTGTCGCGATATCTGAGTTCTTAAAAGAACTAAGGGTTGTTCCAAGTGCCACTTGTCCAATAACGATTTATTGTGACAACACTGGCGCGATTGCGCAAGCTAAGGAACTAAGATCAACGAACAGAAAAATCATGTACCAAGGAAATACCACATACTTAGATAGATGGTGAAAACTGTAGAAATAAAGTTAGACTACGTTCCCACAGATGAAAATCTAGCAGACTCATTTACTAAACCATTAAGCGTAGTCAAGCATAATGGTCATTTCAAAAATATGGGCATTAGATACGTTGGAGATTGGCTCTAGGCCAAGTGGGAGATTGAAAGTATATATGTCCTAGACACAATCATTTAGAGACATATGTACTTGAACACATTTGTATAATTAATATATTGATGGCATTTTGCAATTACTGAATTATTATTTGATTGTTTGTGTTATTCATTAATGTGCATCTCTTGAGCTAACGTTGTCATTGATAGGGTGAGATATTAATGATAGAGTGTAGTTCTTAAAGAAGTCTCGACTGATGATCATTGAGAATGGAATATCGATGATATATTATAAGTCGACATGTGGTTTGCATCACATTCTTAGAGAATGTAGTATGTCTCATTTACTACTAGTAACGGTTGCTAATGATGGACACATGGATACTCTTAGAGGGTATTGGCATACCCTGCTGATAAACTATTTGTTATACATGTCTAGAGTATTATCAGCATGTGGGAGATAGAGGTCCTTTGACTTGAGGTCAATACGCACCTAATTTGCAGAGTAATGTGCTTTGATCCTATCCTAAGCTTAAATTCTTTATAGGATAAGACATGACTTGTATTGAGTACATTACGATGCAAACTAATGTGGTAGTTGAGCCAAGAATAAGATTCATTCCTCGATTGGATATTCGAGAGGAACACTAAGCTTTTCAATAATGTTAGGTCGATCAAGTCATTGGCCAATGCAAGAGACATATTTAGGATATGATGTAGTTGTCGACTAATATAGATGAGATAAAGTGATCAAGTCATTTGGATAGACACATCCTAAGCTTGATCGAGTGTGTCGCGAATAAAAGGAATTTATCATCCCACATAGAGGTTGCATTTACTAGAGTCTTGTAACGTTCTTCACATATTGAGTTCGTCATGTGGCGCAGTCTAGAGTTCCGTCTGAACCTTAATTTGATTAAGTGTCGATTTGTGAGGGCCTAAAGGATCACACTAAGTCAATTGTCTTTTCGGTCTAAAGATATATTGAGAGAGTATAAAATAAGGCTGGCCAGTGGGCCGGCCCGGTCCCGGCCCCTATTAAATAAAATAAAAAAAATTAGCGGGTCTGGGGCTCGAACCGAGACGGGACATGGTATGGTCACTTGGGCGATCCCGCTGACTCGACTCGTCCGGTCACTTGCCAAAAATAGTCGTTGCAATAACGACCATTTTACATTTTGGCCGTTAGACAACGTCCATTTTTTGCCTCCCCCACTCCCCCAACTAGGGATGCACAAAAGGTTAAAACCGGACCGGATGCACCAAAGACGCCCACCACCCACCCCACTTGGCCGGACGTATTGACATATCAAATATAGGTTGTAAATTGATCAAACTTTATATGGTCATAACTTTGCGCTCGGACGTCCGTTTGATTCGGTCGATTTCTCCAAAAACGTCCATCTTGCCCCTCAATTTCACTTTTCACCCAAATCGTTTTCCACTTTTCAAATCTAAATATCTCGCGATGTACAATAGATTTCAACGTAAAAAATTTGTGGCACCGCGTCCGAGAATGTCAATTTGAGTATTGGAAATTCAATTTTTTTAAAAAAACCGGGTCCCGGAACCCGACCCGGAATTATATATATTATATATTAGGAATTTAGAAAATTAGAAATTATATATATTAGGAATTATATAATTCAATATATATTATAAATTATATATATTATATATATTAAGAATTATATAATTCAATATATATTAGGAATTATATATATTATAAAAAAATCGGTCCCGTCAGCCCGACACTTTGGCATGCCCCGGACCACCCCCACTGTCAGGCCGAGTCCGGCCCGTATCCGTCAAGTGGGCGGCGTCCAGCGACGATCGATATAAAATATTCAATTTAGAATTGTGATATTTTAACCAATAATAAATTATGAGATAAATTCCATTTGATGGAAATTAATTAAGTCAAAATTAGATTTTGAATTTAATTAAAATTAAAACATGCTGAAATATTAAAATAAAAGGGAAGCATCGCGGCTTACGGCAGTGGACTGGTCCACTGCAATTCGGATTTTGGGCCAGGATTTAAGTCTGATTTGTATCCTAATCTCCCTTATATATTCAGCACTTAACCTTATAATTTAGGTTACTAAAAACACTTGAATTC
Organism: Przewalskia tangutica; assembly: GCA_029844215.1. Lineage (NCBI taxonomy): Eukaryota > Viridiplantae > Streptophyta > Magnoliopsida > Solanales > Solanaceae > Przewalskia > Przewalskia tangutica. Next base: position 21,039,428 of record CM056719.1, read on the forward strand.
TTACTTTCTGAACTCCGAGTTCAGGAATTAATATACTCTCAAATCTCTGCCAAGATTTTCTGGTTTTCCTGACATAGGAGTATACCGTAGCGAAGACTTGCGGTCGTAAGGACAATTGTGTGCGCTCCCGTTAGTAGAGACTTAAGATAACATAAAATGTATTTCTTCTTCTGTCTTTGCAGATTTCAATTGTAGCGTAAACATACCCGACGGAATTATTGGGGCAAGTAAGTTAACAAAATTTTAAACTTCTGTTATGTCTTACTTGTGTGTTTAGACCCAACAAAACCCTACACCAAAGTTGTGTTTCCTAAAATCAATGATTTAACTTTCACTCCGGCCTTTATCGTGACAGCATGTAGTTGTGCAAGGCACCATCTATGCAAGAAAGCTGCAATGTCCTTTTTGATATCAGACTTGATGCTCATTTCTCTGTCTTCCTTGCTAGATTCACAAGAAAAGGCTGCGGCAATTTTCTCATGGATTGACCAATCAATAGTACCCATCTCAATGTCTGAATTGGTTCTGAGAAGTGTTGTTATTATTTTTTTATTATTATTATTCTTGCCTAGAACCTCAGCTTCTTCAGAAACCCCCGTCTCCTGGAATATCTTGAATTCACAAGGTGAAAGCGAAACTAAAGGAATCTCTTTCTTCAACTTGAGATTGAATCTCTTCACATATACACCTGGAAACAAAGTAACTCTTTTTAGAACTGAAGTAGGAAAATGGAAGTGAAATAATTGCAAGTAAACCAACTTATATCTTAATACAATCCTGGACATGACAGGAGAAACATTATAGTCTGGAAGCATGTCCATTGTAATTTACATACATCAAAAGGTAACCTTCAGAAAGCTCCTTTTATGACTTGGCTAAAGGTTTTAAACACTAATGTCGGCAAAAACTTTTTGAGGTTCTTCTATTACTTTTCTGACAGGAGGGGTTTCTAAAGATTGACTGTTAGCAGGTTGGACAATAAGTAACTTTTTATTAATCAATGAACCAACTGAAAAAGTGAATGTGACTATGGAACTTGGATCATACTTAGGTATGTGACTTGTTTCCTGAATACCAACATGTCTTAGTTAAATAAAGAGTAATAACTTGAACTGTTAGATAAGCTTCTCTGCAGTTGATGCATAAATTTAAGCTCTGAAAGAAAACCCTACATGAGTGTAACTCTGCTCTCAAATAAAGCCGAAGAGACCGAGGAAGCATGATATGTCCTTTAGCCACTGAACTGATTCCGAAAATATTAGATGAACCATTGCTTGATGGATATCGTGCTTGTCAGGTAGAACCCCTACACTTACTTCCTTTGAAGTTACACTACTTGTCCCTTTACGGCTATCTGTCTCATGATTCTTCTTGGTTTCTCTCGGAAGCAATCTGGGAATTATAACCACAGTCTGAAGAGGTTCAAAAGAGTATATACAGGCTGTCTCGAGATGAATGAATACAGCAGAGGTCAAACCACACTCATCTCAACTCCATCAGCCTCATATTTGTGAATGCATTGATCATCAGTATCTTGGGACTCTCAATAATGCCTTTGAGACTAAAAGCTTATCACCTTGCATCATGGAATCCTCACCCGAACTAATATTTCTTTTATGCCTTTTTGAAGCAACAGAAACTGTAGTTCCTGGGACAAGATGTACTGATAACAACCAGGCAAGTCACATACACGATTTTGAAATTTTCAAAAACCAGATTAAGCACATGAAAAGAACATTGTATATGTCCTACCACTGTTAAACTCATTTGCCACCAACATGAAGTTAAAAGGAAGAGATAAAAGATCAAACAAGCATATTGCATGTTAAATTGTCAAAGGAAAGCCAAGAGGCTTTGATTTGAACATGGATTACCTAGTGGGTTTCTAGGCCCAGGTGATAGATTATTTTTTCTGATTTAATTAGTGGAGCGAACTGAAAGTCCGAAACCAGTAAAAAATAGAAAATGTATATAATATGTGGTAATATGTTCTAACTAATCAAACCGGATATTAATTTGGCATGACTGAAATGAAAAATGTGGCCTTTAGTGTTTATAAAGAGTATGTCATGTCATAAGTTAAAGTAGGTCGTGAGACTCAGATCAACTTGCTCACCTCGACTACTTCATTTGGTACCTACTACCTCCATCAACACAAATACAATGTAACTAATTCTAGATAGTAGATAGGATCTGAAACAATCTCAAACATTCCCTCCCACCAGTTGCCAAAACATTATTAGATGCACAAGCTTATTCTACCTAAACCTTTTAGTACTTTCTGGATGGATTTCTGAGCAATAAACAAAAAAAACTTAAGCAAACAGCAAAGAGATTCTTTTTCTCCAGCAGCACTGGGTTGACTTAAGTATCAAAGCATCAAATCCCACTTTACTGTCACACAACAGTTTATATTTGATTAAGAAGGTTAATTAGTTCCAAAAAATAATTATATTAAAACAGTAGAATTAGCTATTCCGTATAAAAGTTGAATAGCTAATCTCTGGAATATTTTTGTCTATCCTATGCCAGTATAGAGAAATATTTGTGTTTGTTGGATGTGCACGAAGAATTTTGTTCATTTTCTAAAAAAAAAAAAAGTTGGATTTGATTTGTCATTTAACATGACATGTCATTATTTTTTCAATTAGAAATTAGAATTGACAAATTATTATTTTTATGACATTATATTATAAAAAAACATGTCGTCTAGCTATTCTTATAAAATGTATGTTTTTAGTTTTATAATTAATTTATTATGAATTTGAGAAATATGCATCGACTTTTTTTATAATATTAGTTATGAATTTGAGAAATATTAACTTTTTAATTATACGTGTGCAATCAAACAGTACGTTTATAATTATATTGTAATTATGTTACTAGGTTATGTAATTATTACACCAATTTAGCTTTCCGTGAGTTAAAAGTTTCTACTAAAAATTCCTTAAATGGGCAATAAAATTAATATTCTGTCTACGTATCACATTCACCATAGAACATCTAAAAAGTGAGTAACACTAATTAAAATAGGAAGAAATACTTGTAATCTAGGAGTACGTTTTTGTTTAAACCATTTTTTCTTGATTGATAAAAATAAGATGTATTTTCTGCCTCTTTTAAGCAGTGATTAGTTGTTGTATGTGAAACAAGATTGTTAGTTTAATAGTTTGGCTTGTTTATTAGAATTATGTGCTCGAGATTCTACTTCTTTTAAGTTATTAGTTTTAAATTAATATATAGGGTTTAGACCAAAGTTCAGCCAAACCCGCAAGCTATACTTTGCCTGGGAAAAGATGTGTTCTTGTGGATGAAGATTATGCCAAGTTATTAATAAAGGAAGCTGGATTAGCTGCCTATGATGGGGGGATAATAGTTCTAGTGGTAGTGATATTGAAGCTGATCCACATTATATGACTTTCTTGGCTAACAGTAAGCAAGATGGAAACTCTTTTGTTGTTAAAGCCAGTGATCAAAATGGGTTGCCCGTGTTTCTCAAGTATGAGAAAGAGGACGGATATGATGACGAGCACCAATACGATAGGGAGTTGGAGATTCGTGGAGTTGAAAAGGATCAAGATGATGTTAGGGAACATTACAATTAGGGAGTTCAAAAACTGTAAAGACTAGTGCCAGAAAGAATTTGGGATTTAGATAACAGGAAGCACATAATTGATGTGAAGAAGGAGCAGAAGACTCAGAATGGTAAAATAGAACCTAAACAAACGTCTCATAATTTTGGGTAATGATTTGAGCACCTAAACGAAGGAAATAGTTTTTAGTGTGGGGAAAATTTTGTTATATTTACGTATGCTAATAAATGATTGTGAGTTCACGTTCTCATCATCTTTGGTAAAATCAAATCCACCGCGAAGACATTCATAAACAGCTCTACCGTAGTTTTTAACAGATAATCCCAATTTAGATTTAATAGTACATCCCAACAGGAGACGATCATACTTGTTTAATTTATCTCTTTCAACTTGGATCCCATGAGGCGGACCTTGGAAAATTTTAACATAAGCAGGGGAATTTGCAGATCTTCCAGACGTAGAGCGCGCAGGGCTTTGAACCCAAATACATTACCTATAATGGAAGTAAACATGTTGGTAACAGAACCTTCTTCAAAAAGGTCTAAAGGGTAAGCTACATAAGCAATATATTAATTTTTTTCTCCAATAACACGCTCGATGCGGTAGCATCGACCTTTGTATCGATCAAGGCTGGTAAGTCCATCAGTCCATACAGTTGTCCATGTACCAGTAGAAGATTCGACAGCTACCGCGGCCCCTGCTTCTTCAGGTGGAACTCCTGAGGAGTTACTCGGAATACTGTCAATATATCAGTGTTGACACCCAATTTTGACCCTCCCGTCCAGTCATTAACTATAAAATTACACTAATTTTCAACAATAATTTTAAATAATTTTTAAATAATGAAATGCAGCGATAAAACATTAATACATGCATAAATAAATGAACAATCTAATAATGGCACCGCATCTTACGTAGAAAATTACACACTTAGAGTCTCGCGCCCATATTTATTAATTTTAAGCCCTGTCATAATTCTTAATAATAAATAATAAATACATAAAATAATAATCTAACACACGTGTTTTAATAATAGCATTCATAAAAGAACTAAGGAGCTCTATCTGCATGTAGCATTTAAATAACTCAATAAGTCTTAATAACGACATCACATTATAAACATTAAACACTAATTAAATAGCACACCCGTCTTTATTTTTGTAATAATTTTAAACTCAAGCTTGGACTAATAAAATACCCAAAATTGATTAATAATACACTGCCCAAATTAATTTTCCCTAACATTAACTCCTAAATCTAATACTCATTTAAACTAGCCCAATTCCCATCCCTTAAATAAATTATCCACAACCCACTACATTTGGCCTAATTCCCGCGGCCCACTCCCCTCACCCGAAAATCTCGCCGGATTTTCAGGGTGGAAAATCCGGCATAACCTTACCATGACCCTTCGAAATCGACATGCCATATTTACCTTCTAAAATTACATTCAAGAGTCGTTCTAAAGTCGAAACGAATAAGGAAAATCTCAGTAAGAATCAGTACGAAATCTTAACGAAATCAGTGCAAATCGTCCCTAACACCCGTCCTAAACTTACCATAAAAACGAAGCCCAACTAGGAGCTATAAATACCAACGTTTTGACATGCAATAAGGGGGATCGGGGGGAAAAGCCAGCACCTTTCTGAATCCAGAAAATTCCACTCGAATGTCATAAAACGTAGAGGAGAATCTGTTAGCATCCTTTAGCGTCTGAAATCGGGGGTATCGACTAATCAATTGAACACTAGCAGTGAGGGTTCTTACCAGAAAATCGAGGATCAAAGCACAATCAGAGACTTTTTCATAGCCTAGAATCGACCACAAATCGCATCGCTTTCAATCGCGTAGCACAAAATCTCGGCGGATCGACGACTTGATACGCCTCGGTTCATTTGCTCGGAGAAGGTAAATTTATCACCCTTTCCATCTTAGATTTCTCCTGATATTGATATATGCAATACGAGTCGTGTATGACTGTTTAAGTGCATGTCGAGTTGGTGTGAAGGATTGGTTATGCTGTTTTCGTGACTGTAATGGTCAATTGGTTTTACTAGCGTTTGTCGTGTGGCTGAATGATGTAGCTGTTGCTTGAATTTATGGGACCAACTGAGTTATGTTGTTTATGTTCATTATAAGTATTACAACAATCGTTCGTATAAGTTAAATGCTCGTCATGTGAAACAGTCATATAAGAATGAGTATCTATGAGATATATGCTAAACTAGCATCCTGTCGTATGCGACACGTGTTATCGTCATCGTCAGTTAGTCTGTATATTAGAAGCATGTGTTTATTACGCGCTTATAGTTTGGAACTACCAAGGGTCCAGATTGCTTACGTTCGTTTGATCTATAAATCAGTCTAAAGGAACTTGTTTGGATAGTATCTGCTTAGGTAAATGTCAGATAATTAGTCCAGGCCTCGCTATACTGTCATCTCTATGTTTTCTTCGTAATGTCCTATTTTCTTTTTGTCAAAATTATGCAACCATGTCCAAACCTGTTAAAATGATTTTCTCTTGTTACTGAAACCTTGATGTTGGCATGTTATTCTTTGTTAGCTCTTTTTGCTTGATCAGATACCCATATGTCTAAATGCTATCTCCTTGGGGCCATTTGCGTATCAGCTGGCCCTCTCAATTGTTAAAGTAATTACATATTTGTTTCGGTGTGATAAATGGTAAAACAGGTCCATGACAGTATATAGTGTCTTTTAAGTCATCTTTGTTTGGTCCCTCCTCTCTGTCGGATCAACTACATTAATTACTTAAATTATTGAGTTTCATCACATGGTATGGTCAAAATTTGCCTACTTAGCCTTATATGAATATTTCTGCATCTTTCGAATGTTGTTCGAATGAGGTCATTTATTCACATTCATGCTTTAAAGGTTACTCAAAGTGTTAATCTTCATGTCTGCTCTGTATTCTTCCATGTAATAGGAAACCCAAATCTCTTTCTATTCATATTCATATTGTTGTGTATTTGGTTTGAGAATATTAAGAGAGTACAGAGTGTTAAAGATATCATAATGAAATTAAAAGGGTGAATGGGTGTTTAGAGAGGTAACTGTATGCTACTGTGTAATGTCTAAGCAAATGAGGTGACATAATAGAAAATTTGTTGAAGAAGTTGAATACAAATACCTAACATATTAGTGAAAGTATCAAAGGTAACGATATAGGCTTAGAATCTCACAACCCACTTTAGCTTCAATTATTTAAATTAGATTGTGACATTAAATAGAAATGCACTGCTTAATCCTAACATATAACTCAAACGTGTATTAAAACAAGCTTGTCATTTTTGGTTCGGATCACATTAACCAAATTCAGAATCAGGTCGCATACGTTTAAATTTATACGAGTACTCCGCCTACTGTATTGTTGATAAGTCTTGGAGTGTATTTGAGCCTATTTGTATCTGCTTTCTTTTCTGGGTTGGAAGCCCAATACATGCTCCGCTTTACTTTCGTTACTATGTCACGGCAGAATATCTTGTCTAGCATTCCTTTATCTGTTTTTTTTTGTTATGTATATATTTTCAGGCTCCGTTGCTAATTCTTTTTTTTTTTTTTACATGAAATGCAATGCATCGGAGCAATAAAGAGTCTCACGGCGAGACTCACCTTGAGCTACTTCAAATGAGGGCCCACAATTATGTGCATCCATCTCGCATAGGAACTTCCAAAAACCGGGGTGAAATGACATCGCCACTCCTCGAGTCGTCTTTATCATTTTCCTATCCCACCCCATTCATTTGTTGTAATTAACTATCTAACATTACATTAGTAGGATACTTAATCCCTTTAAGCTTTGACTCGCCCTTAAGAAGTATTCCCTTTAAGTTAATTATTTTAAGCTTGCCGTACTTAGTTATATTTAGTAATTTCATTTGCATAACAATTCATATAGCTAGAATATTATTTATTATTTAATACAAGGAATTCATTTCTCTTATAAAATCTACTACTTGCATTCATTATTTTAAGACCATACTTTTACGCTAGTCCTATTTTTAAATGCATCACAACTGACTTTGGGGAGAATCCTACTCAATACCGTGTATACTTTATTTAAAAAGAATAATTTCATAAGAATGTCTTTCTTTCATCTAAACATGACTTTATCTTTATATATAAATTTTACAACTTTTCTTACAAAAACTTTTAATGTCTTTCAACATGCATTTCTTAGCCATACTAATTAACCCTAGGTTTGAACGGACAACCGCAAGTTAGCGGATCCTTTAGGGTGTCTAACCCCTTCCCTTTAGGATAATAAAGAACCCTTACCCAGAATCTCATTAAGTTTAGCAGACCATTAAAATGGAGTTAAATGTTTACTTTAAACTAGTTAACATTTAGGTGTCCTAATTCACCCAAATTAATTAGGTGGCGACTCCGCCAACCCTTTGGCATTTAGCACCTTTTAAGCACCTTTAACCTTTTAACACTTTTTTTTAATGTTTAGCATTTTTCTATTATTTATTTTCTAACATTTTTTTTAAAACCGGGGGTTCGCTTTTATAAAGTCGCGGTCGAAAAAGGGCGCGACAATCAGTATCTTTGGTTTGATACTCAGGAGTATAATAAGTCAATTTGTACTCTTTAACACCAGCTTTGAATCCAACACTTGCTTTAGTCTCTGTTTGTGGTGACATAAATCCCTCCCTACAACTCATGAATTAAAAATTCTCACAATAACTACTCGACACGAATTCCGCGTTAATGAAATTTTTCACAGAAATCTTTCACAAAATTTCCAACTAAAGTATATCCCAAAAAAGGTGATGGGCTAATGTCACATTATAAATTATGACATCGAGTATATGAATGTCTTATAAATTTTTAGAATTTAAATGAAGTGGATCTAGAATTAATTGTGAATGTAATTGATTAATTGCGGGGAAGGGGACAAAATGTAGTACGTGTGATATTTAGATGCATTCCTAATTGACTAAGCCTAATCTAGTATAGGTGTCGTGTGTGTATTCTTATCCTACCACTCCCGAGATGAAGTTTTTCTGCTAGTTATGTTTTGGTAACTAAACGGATTTTCATTACCAAGTGAATAATTATAATTTACAGCCCAAGAGATAAAAACACTGAGGTTGGACGGAGTCCCAACCTTCAGGATAGCAGCTACTCCATCTCATCTATACATTTTAGCTGACCCAAGATCATTCTGTATACCTCGGCCTTTGCACTTCTACCACTGCAGTGTGTATATGCCCATCTCAATTCTTCAGTCCAGTCCTTAGCTGGCCTCTGGATGTCTTGACATCTCAATAGTTTTTGCCATATCTCAGCAGCAACTTCACATTGGAAAAAAAAACAAGTGTTTCACACTTTCCTCTTCTATGCTGCATAAGGGACATATGGGATTAACATTCGTGCTCCACTTAAGTAATATGTCATTAGTACATAGCATGTTATGAGCATCTAATCTCAGCAAAAAAATGTCCAGTTGGGAGCATCAATTACAGATCAAACGCCTCCAACGCACCTTGACAAACTGACCTCTCAACGGCTTGTCCAACATTTTATTGAGCATGTTTCCATAGCCAGGAAGTCTGGCATATGCACTCCAGCCTTAATGAGGTATGTTAAGACAAACCCTCTTTCTTTTGGTTCTACGTATGAAATATAACTATGGTATTGCTCCATAATTTATTCTACTCTTAGAAGTTAAGGAATATTCATGTTATTGATTCTATGCTAAAAGCATGTCTAAATTGTTTCTAAGTCCTTATTAAGGCATATGGGAGAGATGTTGATACGAGTTTTTAGTAAGCATTGGAGCCGAATTGACTTTTCTAATTTAAAGTAACTGATAAGTATTATGTGTTGTGACTGATTTAATAAATAAGAGGGTATGTTTTTAGTAGACGTGTTGAAATAAGCTATTGCAACATTAGCGAAACAGGTATCGACAAACTAATTATGTTAAAATGATTTTGTGTCCTTAAGATGTTCACACTATTAAAATGTCATTTGCATAGAAACTAAGATATATCAATTTGTTTTACATTTTCTAGTTCACAGTTGATTAGATAAGATTATTATAAATATAAATTACTCAAGCTGAAACACAGTTAATTCAAGATTTTAGAATGTCATTCGCATAGAAACTAAGATATAATCAATTTGTTTTACATTTTCTAGTTCATAGTTGATTAGATAAGATTATTATAATATAAATTAATCACGGTCCATATAAGAATTAATTAGGCAGTTCGGATTTGTTATCACCAATCAGGTGTTTCCGTAATGCTAGCCAAACGAGCAAGGACATTATTGTCGTCCAATAAATTCAGGAAATATTTTATTACCATTCATGCATTTTCATTTGCATTGTGTTCATATGTTATCTTGGACCACTTGTGCTATGCACACTATTGTATATTATATATATGTAGGGGATATGAAAAAAAGAGGGAAATGCATTATATACGCACACCACCTGCTGCAGCTGGTACAGATTATCACAAAAGAGCCCTAAGAGGTCACATATCGAGCCTGTGTGGTCAAAATGGATGCCTGTGTGGCCAAGACGATATAATAATGTTAAAGCCTGTGTGGCTAGCCTATGTGGCTTATATGATATAACTGAATGCCTGTGTGGCGGTTATGGGTAGGATTCCTGTGTGGACATTAGTACACCGCATTTGCATCATGCATACATTCATATTGAAGCTTGTGTGACCGAAAAGGCTTATGCGTGATCAAATAGCTTGATGCGAGGCGATATTGAAACTACATGTGGCATGCTGTGTGATCAATATCGGGTTATGCGTGTGGCCGATATAACGACACCCACAGTTGTCGTGAAAAGGAAGATCGTTGTGGCGATTTTATACCGCATTTTCATTGCATACCATTTAGACACATGTATTGGGTCTCAGAGGTATGTATTGTTGGTCAGTTGTTTCCGTTTCAGTGATTGTTATATCCATGTTATACTATTATTCATGTCTAACATACTCAGTACATTGACGTCCCTTTTGTCGGGGGACGCATGCCCGCAGGTTCAGTTAAAGAGAGTGATGGTTCACGCTGGTAGGTTGCTGGTTCAGCTGATGTTGGAGCACTCTATTTGTTCCAAAGTTGCAGTCTAGTTTTGGTATGATATTTTGATGGCGTATACTCTTTAGAGGCTTGTAGACAAGTGTCCTGTGGATAGTGGTTTTGTATGGCCTTATCGGCCTTGGCGTGGTCATGTATATATGTATAAGTCAGTTTTCTGATCAAGAGCTTTCATAATCTTTTTTGGCTTAGTCCGTCCTTATTGTGATTATACAGTGATGATGTGATTTGAGGTACCCGGTGGGTGAGATCTGGGCGCCCGTCGCGGCCCTCCCAAGAAAGAGCACTTTCGTCTGAGTACTCTTTCACGTACATAACTCTCACCATCCCTATGGTACTATGGATGTACAGCTACAGTACCCTATGAAGAGATTTTCCACTCTTTGTTTTGTAGAGTAGGGGGTTGTGGGTTACCGTGCTCTATCTAGAATCGACCATGTTAGAAGTCTTTAGGTAGAAAGGTTGATTGTGCTTCATGTCTCCCAAGAGCATATTGTTCTGAGTGAGGGTAATGTTTGCTATTGCCGCTTCCTGTTTTGTTTTCTTAGCGAAATGCTTGCTTCCGCTTCCCAAGTTGGATGTCACTTCCCTCTCTGATCCTGACTTTTGCATCGGCCCTCTCTCGTTAGGTAATTACCGAGGCGAAAGTTGCTCTCTCTCGGAAGTAAGTTTCCTCGCCACCTTAGTGGGACTAGTCTAAAAAACTTTCCCAAGAACTGCCAAGACTCGGGTTTTTTGCGGGAAGGCCCTTCTAGAATTACGTTTAACGTCCCTTTATGTACTTTTGTCAGCCTTGCACCTCTATTGAGTAATGCCTGAGTCGCAGCATCAAGGTCTGAGCCAAATTGAGCTAGGGCGGCCACTTCGCGATATTGTGCCAATTTCAGTTTTGAACTACTGCAGACTTGTTTCATAGTTTTCAACTGAGCGGCAGACCCGACGCGACTGACAGATGTTTGGGTCGTGACAGATTTTGATTGTAAGATTTATTTGATTCTTGCACAGTGTTATTAAAGGCATGCTTAAGCCCTGCATTTGAGCGCTTCGCCTCCTTTATGGGCGCTTCTGTGTCGTCATCAAGGCTCTAAGGCATAAAAAATTGATTTTCACTTTATCGTTTTTTCTTTGTCCATATATTTGTTATTCATCCTTGTGATTATTAATCTTGGACGACAAATGCATATTTGTATTTTTTTTTTCGTTTGCGCCTTTTTTCAATAAAGCCCAAGTTTTATTGCACTTTGCGCTTAAAGCCCCAAAGGACCTTAGAGTTTTTTTGCGCTTTTCGCTTTTGATAACAGTGTTCTTGCAAAAAACCTTGTGTATGATGATTGTTGTCTCAAATTTTTATTTGGAAATAACTATCATTTGGTTTATGAAGCTCTTGAGGAGGCGATTCCCGAAAGAGAAGTAGAAATCCTTGAGATAGGTGCAGAGGTAGGGATGGGCAGTAGCTCTAACCCCTTTGTACCTTCAGTGGAGCATCGCGAGAACGTATGATTTCAATTCGTCTGCTACTTTCACTAGTCTTTTTGGTCCTTCTTCTTCCTTTTTTTATGTTACCTCTTAGTTTTGGTTCTCCATAATAATTCTTGTAACCATTGGCTGCTAATTTTGTGTATCAAGCTGGAGGATGCGACAATTATAGATTCCGGGTACAAGAAGGAGGTTCTGAATTTACTGATGAGGCCCTACGATGAAGAGGAGTATAAGAAGCTTTGGAAAGACATTAAGATGCAAATACCATCTAGTGAAACAAATACACCTGGAAAATCCCTTCTATCATTTCATAAAGGTAGGTTAACAGCCTACAGTTTGTTTTCCAGCATAGTGGCATCTCTTTGCATTTTGAATGCTTCTCTCTGTGTGTTTTGTATTTTTCTCAGGACATGCTTGGTTTCAAATTTATGTAGTCACTTTTAAGATAGTATCCAATTCCATAGAATTCCTGCTCAATTTAAGAATAGTTCCTTGTCTTGTTCTTTCACCAAAAATTGAACTGAACTTGCTAGCAAATCTTTACTTATCCGAGTGAGAAAAAGTTACTTTTCTTTAATCTCAGTTTTATGTAGCTCGTAGTAGAGTATGTTCTCCGTTTGTTTTCTCTACACTTTTATCTCCATCTCACTTTTATCATTTTACTTCCACTAGGTATGGAAGAGTGAGTGTATTTTAGTCAATCAAAAAGGGAAACATCCAGATCTTTCTTTTTTAAAATTTCCATAGATCAATGTTTTCCTTTTTAATTGATTAAAAAATTTATATGAACGAGGCATGACCAGTGTAACTTTTGATACCGTATACTATTTACTCTCAGAGAAGTGCCACTGGAAACAATAGTCATGTAAGGCAAGTGACCTCATCAAAAAGAAAAAGTCATGTAAGGCAAGGGACAAGCTGCGACTCCAAGAAAGGAACTAAGAAATCATTTCTAGGAAGGAAATAACTGCTTTCAAAGTCTGAAAGCCACACCGAGAAACAACAGATTTAACTTGCCAAATATGCTGAAGGTCATCAACTCATCTATAATCAAAACCGTGTCTCATTCAAATCAGTTTTGTCAAAGGCTCATTTAAGGCGCGCTTAATCCCTAAGGCGCAGAAAAGCTCATGGAGGGTCTTTCACCTCACTAAGTTGCGCTTCAGTGTAGGAACCAATTATTTGCATCGCTTAGTTATTATGTGTTACCTCCACATCTTGGGTACATTAGCATTACTAAATGGACATCCTAGAACCATGCTACGTACTTTTTGATGCAGGTGATTTCACGGATAGAGATAGGAAAGAAATTAATTTTAGATTGGGCATTCAGCTTGTAGGGGCATTTTGGGTATTTAAAATTTACTTGCTGTGAATGGCATTAATTTTAATGACTCAATTAGGTTTTCTAGTTCGCTTATGGAGTTGTTATCATATGTTATGGAAGAGAAGGGACTGCCATTTGTAGATTCTATTTGTTTCACTTGGCTTCTTGATTTAAGTGATAGCAAAGAAAAGGAAATAAAAGTTGTGCTTACCTTATGAAGAATAGTAGACAAAAATGACATTCTTTACAAAGAGCAATCAATGATCTATCCTAGCAATCCATCCTACCAGGAACATCATAGGTGCTCGAGAAATGTACAAAAAAGAAAAGGCCTCCCGAAGTTGTGTACAGAAACTGGCTGTCTCTTACATATATGCTTTCATCGTTCCTATCAAAAGACATTTATGCTTTCACATTGTTTGATATGAAAGCATGTTTTGGAAACTTTAAAGTTGCTTGCTACTCTATGACTGGAAGAAGACACTTCACAGAAAAGGAGATATTTTGAACTTTAGGTGGATATAGCCCCGCAAGTGGCAGCCCTGGTACAAGAATTGCAGAAAATTGCGAGAAAGCAACCGTAGCATGGGATAATCTGATGAGGATGACGATTCAAGGCACTGTAGTTGCACAAGTTTTTCATTCTGCAAGTTTTTCTTTTATATTCACTGTGCAGGTTCAAATATCAAAATTAACATACATTTACAGGAAAATGAGAGACTTGAACTTTGGTGGACTTAGCCCAGTAGGTGATGTTCCTAGTGAACGAAGTGCGGAAACTTGTAAAGGGATCAAGTGTACTATGGAATAATCTGACAAGGACCACAATTTAGGGTACTATTGTAAATTTTCATTGTTAAGTTCAAATTTCATAAATTTGCATGAATTTGCCTATATGGATCTTTTACAACCATTGTGTTCTATTGTTTGCTAAATTTGCATGAATTCTAAGAGACTATAGGTTCTCTGAGATAATTCCCTTTCGCGTGATTTTAAGTCTACTTCATCCAAACACCTTTAATCATCATGGTGTCACCCCTACCGACTGTTGCATTTTGAGGAGGTAGGATTAAACCATCTTAAGAGACATGCTCACCCCTTATCCTCTAGATGCTTGTAACTACCTTTTAATGTGATCATTTCTCGTCTTATCTAATCTTTTATTACCGTACGTCCATCTTAACATATGCAGTTCTGCAACACTCATCTCGTGGAAATTTTGGACTTTAGAGGTCAAATGTGCACAGTTATCATCATTCGTCTTACAACTATTTAATAGAATTTGCTTCACTTTGGTAGGTATCTTTCTATCGCATAATATTTCCATATTCCAAATCCATTTTGATCATCCTATTTTAATTCATTCATCAATGATGCTGGTGTTGCATGAGCCTGACCTGCCCAAAAGGCATGGCCAAGTGATGAGCACAACCATCATAAAGAATTAGGAATCGGTGAACTAAACAGTTTGCTTGGATTATTAAACCGGTAAAAGTTTCACCATGGATGGAGACATATGGAAATGAGAAGGCAGAAGTATGGCTTCACATTAATATCATCCTGTAATAGGTTAGTGTAAAGGGAGAATTGGAATTTTCTCCCTCCTCAATTTGGCTGTCTAGGAACCAAGAAAAGTGTGCCTTTCTGTTTGGACATTAGGAACTATGCTGAGAAGTTGAAAACCCATGGAAAATTCACATTAGCTGGTCTTTTATGCAGAATAGGTAAAGATTGTGATGCATCTGGTGGAATATATCAATCATTTGATACTTCACTACCTAATTAGGTAAATATTGTGATGCATCTGGTGGAATATGTTTGGCGCAGAATCAGTGATTGTTAGGAATTATTTGAGATTTGTTACAGCAGTGGACTTGGAGTAACTGGTAAAGTTGTTGCATGTGACCTGGAGGTCACGGGTTGGCCGTGAAAACGGCCTGCAGAAATGCAAGAGTAGGCGTCTGATAAACACTTGTGGTCGGCCTTCCGGACCTACATGAGGCTTAGTCTGTGGGCTGCCCTTTTTTTTTTTTTACTGCAGTGGACTTCTGGAAGAAGAGGAGGAGATTGAGACATGGAAAATAGCTCATTTGACGGTGATGTGTCATGTGTACCATATAAAAACAACAAGGCATTTAAGGGAGTTGAGAACTCCTTTCAACAACATTTTTATTATTTTCTGTACACTTTTGGAGAGCACGTGATATTTTAGTAAGTAGTGATGACAGGATGCTATTTGAGGGAAATAATGTTTTTATGTAAGATTCTCTAATATTTGTAAACAACTTTTATGTGAGAATTTATCTTACTATGTTAATAAATTACAATCCTCACTATAAAGGTGGAGAGTCTATTGAGAAGGTAAGAAATAGGGATAGAGACACTTGTTTGGAAATCCTATTGATCAAGGAAGGCAATGAAAAATCAATGACGAGTTTTCCCATAATTGAGAGCTGTGTGGATGCAGCGGGATTGCAAAACAGACATGCATATTTAGGGTTTGCTTCTATGTAATTCAGGTTGGTTCTCATAGAAGTTTTGAATAGTTTTAAGCTTTGGTGAGCTGCTTTGTTTAGCATTCGTGTTATGTTACACGCCTTTTCAGTTTAAATTGGAGTATTTTGTGAAGTTTAATGGTCTTTAAAATAACAAGCATAGGGTTCCCTATTAGCTTCAAATAGTTTTATGTTATAGAAAAGAATAAACTACCATTTGATTGCTTTTCTACTTGAATTTCTTGGGAATATCAAATCCTCTAGTTGCTACTCCCATATTGGCTATTGATATTCCTATTTCTGCTATTTGCTGTGCCACTTCGTATTCCAAGTCAGTGATGTGATCGCCATATCAACAACGAATTTCTAACATATTTTCATTGTAAAAAATGCAGCTGTCAATCGGGAAATCAAAAGGGCCAATCATGACAAAGATAAAAAGTTGAATATCCTGCGCGGATTTTTCTTTTGGTTAGAGGTGAGAGCTACCTCTTCTTGCATGTCCTTGGTAAAGAACAGTAACTGTTTTTCTTTCTCTCCCTCCTTTTTGTCTGTATTTTGTCTTTGCTTCATTTCGTTGATGCAATCTTGCAAATAAACTGATCTATTTAATTATTTAAATTGAAATAAATTAGACATTTGGTTTTCCCCTTAGCATGGGAAATGTCTATTAGTGTGGAAAAGCAGTAAATTTGAGCAGTCATACAACAACTACTACTACACGTCAGTCCTAAACTATATGAATCCTCACAGTACTGTCTGGTTTTGATAATAAATTCATATATGTTTTGCCAATAAGTAGGTAAAATATGTTAATAAGCCAAAATAGAATTATGAAGCTAAGACTCTGTTAGATGGAATAGGATGTGCTTGCCAATCAGTCCTGATAATTTGTATGAGAATAATCTGTAAGGATATCCTTTTCACAACATATTTTGTGGTGTAAGCCAAAGCAAGGACCTTCCTCATCAGAGGGACAGTTAAAAGAGGCGATCGAATGCTTAAAATCTTAGATACACCAACAATTTTCTTTCTTTTGAGAAAGAAGTTGGTAAAAGGAAACTGTCTTATCTAGAATGCAATTTATTGCAGCTTCCTACTTGTTATATATGTCAAAAAGTAGGTATGGTAGGTGTCAAGAATATGTAAATATGAACAAAAAGTCATACTGTAAATGTTAAAAAAATCTGAGTCCCTCTAATTTTGTAAATAAGAGATTCTAGGCTCTGATTACATGTTTTCCTTTTAAAAATTACTTGTAAACATTAACTCGTCTAGATTATGATACTACTACAGTTCTTAGTGAACGTTACTTTCTCATGAGATGTTACATAGGAAAAGAGTGTTGTCTATGTTGTTCTGAGCAAAAGTTCAAGCCCACGATCGAAGTGCCGCATAAGTTGCATATAAGGTTCAAATTTATTGTTCAATGTTGCATCATGAACGAAAACAAGATATGATGAAAAAGGAGGGTCATTAATGATGGAAAAAAGAGAGATTAGCTTCAAGGACTGATGCGCGAAAAGATGCACACACTTTAACGCAAGTGCACGTTATCGTGACAAGTAATATAGTCTAGGTAAGACCGAATATCGTCCACAAGGATTAGTGTTCAAGTACCAATTATCTATCTTTTGGTATCTATTTGGTAATCGATATTTGATTTTGTTGTAACTAACAATTATAAATACTAATTAACTATGTGTTTACTTCAGTAGTGATGGAAATAGGGCTTTCAAGTCTCCTCAACTATCCGCTTATGTTACTTATTAATGCAATGAATTATGGTTCTTCTTCTTGTGGAGCTAGCAGGTTTACTAAATCGTTTTATATTTCCGTTAAGTCTATATAAACACTCAACCCCAGTATCGCTCATTTCTACCTTTCGGTGATAAAGATGACTTTATAGGAGGATTAAGACCAAAAACCTAGTTAACCGTCACGCGTCATGCGTAAAATTAGGTGTTTAGACCTCTCGTTAACGATACACAAGTAATTGAGGTATTTTCATCCCCAATCCAAAATATGTCTACCCAACTTACAACATATTCACAACCTCCTCCTTTCGAAGTTTGATTAGAAATCATATAAATAATGATAATTAGTGATCAATTAATTACCAAGCATTCAAAGCAATTATTGGGTAAATCTCAACACAAAGAAGAATAACCATAACATGCATCAATTCATAACATAAGGTTCTAGTGATTTAACATGGAAAGCCCTATAATGGAATTAGTTCCTAGCCATTGACATGACAAGAACTAATCCAATATCCAACATAAAAACTGAAATAAAGTAAAAGAAAGAAAAGAAAATACTCAAGAACGAGTCTCCAAGCCTTCTAGCATCCAAGGGTTGTGTTGTGGAATATTTACAAGATGGAGTGGTGGATGGATGGATGTAGAATGGTGAATGGTGGAATGGAGAATGAGTAATTCTTCTAATGATGTAGAGTATTTATAGCCAAAGAATCCTTTTGGTAAAGGGTTAGGGATTTTGTAGGTAGGAAAAGTTATTAGAATCCTTTTAGGTAAGGGCCTTTAGGTAGGAAAAGTTATCCCTTTAGGATTCTGAAAACATGTCAAATTCGGCCCAGCACTTCATAATTCCCGCGTCGGCGCCAGCCTGCAGATCAGCGTATGGCTGAAAATCGAAGATCTTTGGGCGGCTTGGTGGTGGCGCCACTGCCAGCGCCAGCGGCTCTAGTGTGAATTCTTCCGGATTTTTCGTTTCTTCGTCCTTTGTTCGTCCGGTCTTCGTCTGATCTCCTCTATAATTCCCGGAACTTCTTAGACTTCCTTTCTTGGCCCTTTTTGTGTGCAATTCCATCTCAATTAAGCTCATTTTCTCTTATTTTCGTTATTTCTCCATTTCTGACCGCTGTGACACAAAATAAAGGAAAACGACCCTAATACTATCCTAAACATAAATGAAATGAGTAAAATACTAACTAAAAATGACTCAAAAAGTGTATATAAAATACACCGATCAAGGACCAAGACAGTATAGTAGTTAAATGGTCCGCATCCAGAAAGAGAGACCTTAAAAGTCCACTATCTCCCTACCATATATTGACTTCAATGAATGTTCCGTTCTTTTCTGTGTTTAACGTTCTCCCTGCAGTGACCATGCATGTGAATCTTCTCTCACTCATTCCATAATGAAAACCACTGTATAAAATACCCTTTTCCCACCAATCCACTTGCCTATCGTCAGATTCCTGGAGTCAACGGTTGCTATTGTCCTATTAGCCATTTGCCTCTAAATTATGGAAGTGCTGCATTTTGACCTCATAAAAATATGAAACGGTACTTGGCTTGCTCAAATTTACTTTTCTGACTCCAAATTTTCAAGGATCAGCAAAGATGACAGATCTAAACTCTATGTCCATGTTTCTCATTGCCAAAGTTCTGACGTATGTATGAGGTTTGAGTCAATGGGAGTTTGGTAGTTACAAAGATTGACCAACAAAACGAGAACAAGGACCAAGGGATAATTACGGCCTTTCATCTCAAATAAAAGCATGGAATTTTGCATTCACTATTTATCTTTTACATTATTACTTGTTCTGCAGAAGCTAGTGACTTATACTAAAAGTACAATTTGTTTTAATATCTCCAGCATTTAACTCGGGAAGATGCGTTCCAGCTTTGGGATGATGCAGAATGTCTCCGAACGATGCCTGGATCTTCCTATAAGTTGTTACTTTTTCCCATTTACCAATATCAATGTGTGCCATAAAACAAGCAATAGAAGAAAACCAACAACAAGACAACTACACATCAGTCCCAGACATGTTGGGGTTGATCATGTTTTCCTTATTTAAGCTCAACTCATGTCATCATCATACCGACAGAGAGAAAAAACCCAAAGGTTAATATTTCAATTACTTGTCGATAATATTTTTGTTGTGAATGATCCTTTTGGGAAACGTTTTGAAGACAGACAGAGAGAAGATCATATACATACTTAGAAGAGAAGATGAAAGTTTCATATACATTCGTATAACTTCATTTTTGGCTACTCATTATTTCAAATATAGTCAACATTGTTGTTACCTGAATTTACTGGTTTACATCTTCCATTTGGCCATTGTAATTGAATCCAACTCTTGGTTTTCCCATGCTGAAGTTAAGAACTTTTGCATTCATGTTGTATTGGATTTCTCCAGTATATAGAAGCTTTCTTATGTAGTGCTCTATGTCTGAACCGATCAGACGAAGTGTGTACTCCGTCAATGGAGCTCCCTGGTCCAGGTGAAATATTAGAGTTAGCATCTCAATTTCTAATCAATTTTGTACAACAAAGTGATTACGAAAAAATGTTGGAGTTTTAGAATTTACTCTATAGTTGCATTAGTTACTACTATGTCATGTCTTTTACAACATACCATAAGTGAACTGCAACAACTTTCTTAATTGTGGATTTCTACAAGAATGCGATATTGCTTTTCTAAAAGCTATATATATGCTGTAAGTTTTTAGGAGTCTTACTAAATTCTTAGTTGTTAAATAATGCAGAAAAAGAAGGTCGGGTGAAGAAGAAGACTACTAATATGTGGAGATATCATAAGATAGTATTGAGTGGATAAAGATGTCTCTAATTAATTTTCCAAATAGAGTAAAGTGTATAATCGAGATTTGATTCGTCAAGAATAAAGATTCAACTCTCTGAAAAATAACAGTGTTAATAAGAAAAAGTATAATCAAACAATTCCGGATTTTATTTTGCAAGGAAAATACAAAGGAATTAGAAAAAAGGTTTTTTTTTTTTTTAAAAAAAAGAAACTTCATAGTGAACATGCTCTTGAAAGTAAGGAGATTTTTTTGACGGAAAGCAGCAGAAATTGATAAAATGTCGGTCGGTGCACTAAGCTCTCGCTATGCACGGGGTCTGGGGAAGGGTCGGACCACAAGGGTCTGTTGTACGCAGTCTTACCTTACATTTCTGTGTTTTCACGGCTTGAACCCATGACCTCCTAGTCACATGGAAGCAACTTTACCAGTTACATAAAGGCTCCCCTTCTGGTGGCTTAACATATATCATAAGTTATGATTTATACCCAAAGGGGTCGTCTTGGTTGGTGGTTAGAAAGTGAGTTATTCATGTATTAAATTCATCATAACTACTATGTATCATGTTTGGTAGTATTTTATTTGCAAAGTATAAAATTTACCACACCAAGTACGATGTTTGGTTATTAGTTTATAATCGTGCATAACTAATACAATATAAGTTGCGAGAAAAATTATTTTTAATTTTATAGAATAGAAGATGGTGTAACTAATGAATAACTAAATCCTCCGTACCCTAAAGTGGATAATATCAAAATTTTCAAGAAAAGGTGAAACGGCGTTAAGGCTAAGCTTTAATTGTTTTGATTAGACACTGAAATATTTATCATCATTAATGGCTGGGGTTGATTTTTCAACACTCAACTAATAGTTATTATCTTTTGTGACTTCAATTTCCTTCAACAAAATAATAACTTTATGAGATAATAACCATTAATTGAGCGATCCATATGAGAAATCAACTCCTATTGACACAAAAAGTTCCATTAAATATTTCTCAATAAAACAGACACTTAACAGAAAAAGTAGATTAAAATTGAGTTCAATCGACTTATGAAGTGTAAAAGAATTTTCACTATCACATCACTTAAAAGAATAACTACATACAACCTACAAAATAAAAGTAGGTCACCTGCTGCAATATGCTAAAATACACTAATAGTGTAAAATTGGTTACATATTTAAGTCCATTAAAATTTATATTGAAGAGAAATTGAAATTACCTCATAGTGATCAACAAGTTCTTGGAAGTAAGAGTAGACCTTGGTGCAAGTATCATCAGTCCACACAAATTCATCAGTAGGGTCAAGCAGAAGTGTGAGTTTATCCAATTGTGTTTGGTCAAAAGCAAAGGTTTCAGGATCAATATAAGCTGCATAGATTCTAACATGTCTAGTAGCACAACTTAGCCATTGTCCTCCATATTCTCTAGTCATGTTCTTGCTCTCCACATTTATTTGTGGTTCTACTGGCCTTGGCTTCTTCATTGCTTCTTTTTGCTTTTCTTCTTCTTTTTCTTCTACTTTTAGCTCTTCAACTTCTGCTTGCTGTACTGAAACTGAGAAGAATTTTCTCCTTTTGAGTTGCTTATTGTTTCCCTTTGTGGTCCAACCTAACATGTTGAAATGAGTTGAAGCCATATATGTTGAAGTTGCTGCCATGGCTAAGGGCTCCTTTTTTTCCTTCTCTTTCTTTTTGGTCCTTTTTATTCTAGTGCTTTGTTATTTGTGATCTTTTACGGCCTTTTCTTGAGTGTTGGTATTTTAAATTGAAGGTGGTATTGGGATATTGATATATCCTCTTTTTGTGTGGATAAGAAATGTTTGTGTGCACGTGGATTCATTTTTTTATTTATTATTATATTTTGTTCTGTGGCTGTGTTTAATATTATGGAGATAAAAGATGCAATACAAGTTACTCTCAGAAGTTCATGTTTCCTCGACATTTCCTGTTTGTTGTGTAGTACTTAAATTACAGCTCCAAATTCGATTTTTAACCCTGTTAAACCAAGTTTAAAGGTTTGGTTGGTGAGTAATATAAAAGCGATTAAATATCTAACGCCCCGAATTATGACCTGGGCGAAACACGACACTCGGTGCCTAACTGCACGTGACCAAGCGAGCCACATGGCTTGATGATCATCATGGGCATCAAAACATGTTATAGTAATGTTTTAAAAACACGTATCAGTAATATGAATTAATCATAACAGAAATAATTTGAATATATAATAAATCTGAAAAGTCAATGCTGACATGACATACTAAACTAGTCTATGAAACCTCTGAACATTGCAAAATTGTTTACCAGTAGAAGGCTCATACCTCTAGCATAAAAATATGACCATGAAAATAATAGAATGTCAGCCCGAATGAAATGGGGTTTACCAAATAGTTGATGTAGATGAATTCCTAGCGTGTAGCTCCGTCGTCCTGAAACTCAGCACTTGCAGCATGAAGTGCAGGTCACATGCAAAGGAACGTTAGTACATTTGAATTGTACTGTATGTAAAGCAACTGAAAGAATAAGCAGGCACATGAAATAGTAGGACATGAAACTGAAACTGTAACATGATCATGAGCGTGATCTGACATGAATATAAAACATGTGTAAAATCTGTAAAAATATGTATATATATATATCTGTAGGGATAGCAGTAGCATAACCGAAAACATGAACACCACGTGGGTACGTGGAGTCTGGTACCTGACCCGACCAACAGAACATTCTCATACCTTATCGGTGTATGAGACACGAACATGACATAAAAGGATCCAACTTGCAATCTGAATATATCATCCTCTAGGGGAGCGACCCTTATCCTACGGTGGCATATGTAGTTTCAACTTTCAGGCTATCTGAGTCTTCTCAGTAACTATGCAACTCCCAAAATATGTTCTTGAAAATAGTGGCTTGTAAGTCCATGGGTTTCATGAAAATAACTTGTAAAGTAAGGCTTGAAATCATAATTTAGCATGTGAAATAGATGTATCATATAACTTGTATAAATCATGAAAAACATGTATAAATTCATGAACTGAGTAATAATGATCATAACTTGTAATTTTAGGAACTCATAGAATTCAAACCATGTGTTCATGGATTTCGGATAGGTTCATGACAATCATAATGACATCTTATGAATACAATAATGAATTGTAATAGAGACATAATACATAGTATTGCATGTAACTAGGGTTATCATGATAAGAGAGTAAAAACCCTTGAGTTATGGAATTTTCATAATTTTATGGAAACGAGGCATGGGGAAGAACATGGATATTTTCACACGTGGATAGAAGCTTTATATACCTTATTCGCTCCAAACTTATATTTAAAAATCTGAACATCGAAGAAGAACTCCAAATGAACCTTGAAACCTTAGATTGGGTTTATTATAAAAACCCTAGATTAAGAACAATGAATTTATACTTAAAATTCATGTATATGCGTTAGAATCCACTTGAAATACTTGAAATATGCTTACCTTGATGTAAGAGAAGGTTGGAAAGAGAGGACCTTCGTGTTAGGGCTTAAGAAGAGTGAAAACTATTTTTTCATAACTAAGTCTAGAATTTATATTGTTCCCTGTCAGAAGGATTTTACAATCAACTTCGATGGACCGTCGAATTTTCTTTGGTCTGGGTCTGGACCGTAGAACTTTATACGGTCCGTATAATTGGACCGTCTTGAAATTCTCTATTTTCTAGTGTTCTATAAAAAGCTGAGGGGATTTGACGGTGGAAAGGATGGACAGTATAATCTCTTACGGTCCATAAAAATGTACTGGGTTCCGTCAATTTCAAAACATTATATACAGTTAATTTTGATGGACCGTAACAAATTATACGGTTCGTATAATCCGACGTAAAATTTAATCTGCAGAACTGAATCTGATTTTCAATTTTAAATTCTCCATTTTGGTTTCCTAAACCCCTGAATCATTGGCATGGCTTAGTTTAAAATACGGGGTGTTACAACATCTCCCCCTTGGGATCATTCTTCTTTGAATGATGGGTCATGGTTAAGAATGATACTGAACATAGCGTGAGTACATGAGTGTGAAGGAACATGACATGAAACATAAGACTAAATGACATGATTACATGAAAATATGAACATTGGGAAAGGAACGTGAGTACTGAATACATGAACGTGAAACATGAGACATGGATATGCAAGGGACATGACATGAGTATTGAAGGCATTTACCTTGTTTGTTTTATGCTTGATCCTCAAATAAGTGTGATATCTGGACTTCATGTCTTCTTTGGCTTTTCATGTAGCCTCCACTACATTCTGACTTCTCCACAACACTTTCGCTGAGTAAACTTCTTTAGTTCTCAACTTCTGAATCTGGTGATCCAAAATGGCCACAGTAATCTCTTTATAGGTTAGACTATCCTTAACTGTAATAGAATCGGTAGGGACAACCAACGACGGGTCTCTCATATACTTCATCAACATGGATATATGAAACACTGGATGCACAGCGACTAAATCTTATGGCAATTCAAGTTCATAAGCCACCTGACCAACTATCTTCAAAACCATGTATGGTCCGATATATTTGGGATTGAGCTTCCCTTTCTTTCCAAACCTCATGACATTTTTCATAGATGAAATTTTCAGAAATACCCAATCATCAACTTGAAACTTCAACTCTCTACGCCTCACATCTGAATATGACTTTTGGCGACTCTGAGTTATTTTTAAATGCTCCTGAATTAGCTTGACTTTCTCCATTGCCTGACGGACCAAGTCTTGTCCCAACAACTCTGCTTCACCAACTTCAAACCAACCAATTAGCGATCTACATCTTCGTCCATACAGAGCTTCGAATCGTTCCATCTAGATACTAGCATGATAATTAATATTATAAGCAAATTCACATCCTAATTACCTTTAAAATCGAGAACACATGTCCTCAACATATTCTCAAGGGTATGAATAGTATGTTCTGCCTGGCCATCTGTCTGAGGATGAAAAGTTGTGCTGAGATTTACCTTGATACCCAATCTTTTCTGGAAAAACTTCCAAAAGTGTGTCGTAAACTGAGTATCATGATCTGAAATAATGGACAATGAGTCCCATGAAGACTGATAATTTCTCGGATATACAACTTATCATAATCCTCTATTGAATCGGTGGTCTTAACGGGCAAGAAGTGAGGCAGATTTAGTGAGTCGATCCACAATCACCTAAATCGAATCATGCTTTCGGGATGAGCGAGGTAGACCTATTATGAAGTCCATGTTTATCATCTCCCATTTCCAAACAGGAATATCAATATTCTGAGCCAACCTATTAGGCCGTTGGCCTACGACTTTCACCTGCTGACAATTTAGACATTTGGCTACAAAATCTGCCACATTCCTCTTCATATCGTTCCACCAGTAAATTTCTTTAAGATCATGATACATCTTTGTAGAACCTGGGTGGATAGAATATCTGGAATTGTGCGCTTCTGTCGTGGTTCGCCCTCTAAGTTCGTCCACATCTGGAACACATAACCTGCATCGGTACCTCAAAGTATTGTCATCTCCCCCTTGTTCAAAAGTCGCAGTCTAATGCTTATGAATCCCCTCTTTCAGCTACAACAAAAAAGGATCATTAAACTGTTTCTTCTTCACTTCGTCTACTAAGAAGGATTCAGACTTGTTCTGAACAACAACACCGTCATCTTCGAAGTTCATGAGTCAAACTCCTAGACTGGATAATCGATGAATCTCCTTCGTCATAGTTCTCTTATCTTCTTCAACATGAGCTAAATTTCTCATGGATAACCGACTAAGAGCATCAACTACCACGTTTGCTTTTCCTAGATTGTAGAGAACATCTACATCATAATCCTTTATCAATTTGAGTCATATCCTCTGTCTGAGATTCAACTCCCGCTGCTTTAAAATATATTGAAGGCTCTTGTGACCTGTGAAGATATCAACATGAACTCCATGATGTCATATCTTGAGTGCAAAAATCACGGTTGTCAATTCTAAGTCATGAGTTGGATAATTCTTTTTACGAGATTTATGTTGTCTGGATTCATAAGCTATGAGATTATCATGTTGCATTAAAACACATCTGAGACCAATGTCTGAAGCATCACAATATACAATGAACCCCTCGGTTCCCTTTGGCATTGTCAACATTATAGCAGAAATTAGTCTCATTTTTAACTCTTCGAAACTACGCACACATGCATCCGACCACTGAAATTTGATTTTCTTCTTAGTCAATCTAGTCAACGGAGATGAGATAGAAGATAAACCTTCTACGAAGCGCCTGTAATAGCCTGTCAGACCCAAGAAACTTCATATATCTGAGGCAGAAGTGGGTGGGTCTGGAACAATTCTTTACAGAGCCTATTTTCTGAAAATCAATTTGGACGCATTCTCCTGAGATCACATGGTCTAAGAATGATACTGACTTCAACCAAAATTTACCCTTGGAAAATATCGCATAAAGTTCGTCGTCCTACAGTGTCTGAGATACAATTCTGAGGTATTCTGCATGATCAGCCTCACTACGGGAATAGACTAAGATATCATCAATGAAGACAATAACAAAAAGATCAAGATAAGGCTTGAAGACCCTGTTCATAAGATCCATGAAAGCAGACGGTGCATTTATCAATCCGAACGACATAACATAAAATTCGAAATGACCATAATGAGTTCTGAAAGCGGTTTTCGAAATGTCAACTTTCTTAACCTTAAGATGATGGTACCCTGATCTGAGGTTAATCTTAAAATAACAATGGGCACCCTGAGGTTAATCGAATAAGTTATCAATTCTGGAAAGAGGATATTTGTTCTTAATGGTGATCTTATTCAACTTCCGGTAGTCAAAGCAGATACGCAATGACCCATCCTTCTTTCGAACAAATAAAACTAGTACACCTTATAGTGAGACACTTGGTCTAACGAATCCCTTATCAAGAAGATCTTTCAACTGAGCTTTTAATTCTCTTAACTCTACTGGAGCCATTTTGTATGGCACAATAGATATCGATTTAGTGTCGGGAAGTAGATCAATTCCGAATTTGATCTCCCTGTGGAGGAACTCCATGAAGATCTTCTGAAAAGACTTTTGGAAACTCATTAACAACTGGCACTGACTGAAGAGTTGGGTCTAGGTATTTGTATCCCTAACTCGAACTAGATGATAAATGTACCTCTTGGATATCATCTTTCTGGCTTTAAGATAGGAAATAAACGTATCTATGGGTGTTACTGCATCACCCTTCCATTTTATAAATGGCTCACCGGAAAATTCAAATTTTACAATTTTTTTTCTACAACCTACTGTGGCATAACATGAAGACAACCAATCTTTGCCCATGATTACATCAAAGTCTATCATTTCTAATTTTATCAATAGTAATATTGTGATAGACTTTAACTGGACAACCCCTATATACCCATCTTGCTATAACTGACTTACCCACCGGAGTGAATACTTCAAAGGGTTCATGCAACTTTTCTGGTTCTATCCCAAATTTCTTAGCAACAAACGCGGTTACTTATGACAGAGTGGATTCAGGATCTATCAGGGAATAAACATCAAAAGTGAAAACGGTTAATATACTTGTGACCACATCTGCACGGATTTCTCTATCCTGACGACCTGATAGTGAGTCCATGCAGTTTGGACCTCCGTCTCTGTTACTGAACTTAGCTGGACCACACCCTTATTGAGCCTAAAAATTATGAGGGACTACTAAATTTGTGGACTGAGCCACATTCCCTATTGTACCCTGCCTCACTAATGGGAAGTCTCGCTAGAAGTGATCCTGCTGACCACAATCATAACAGATGTTCACGCCAAAGCAGCACTCCCATGGGTGCCTCTTACCACACTTAGCCCAAACTGGGTTACTGGAGGAACTTTCACCCACACTGACCTATGACTAGGAGCTTGATGCTCTGAAGTGTTGTCTCTTATTATCAGTCCTGAACTTTTGGGTTAGGGCACTAGCTGAAGATGGGACATGTCCTGATGATTTGTTCTTGAAGTATTGTTTGCCTCCACCTCTCCCTGACTAAAGTGATCTGAAGACTTGGCTCTCTTATTAACTCCCTATACTTCTCTTTCTGTACGACTTCCTCTTCCTTCAACCTGCTCTCATTACCGTGTACGAAGGCAATCATCTTTGTAATAATCATCTCCTTGTTAGCAACATCTTGAAATCGGTAAGCTCCCAACTATACTGCCTCTAACTCAGTAACATGCATAACATGAAATATATTCTGAAGTCTATCAATAAAATTATGATGATCATTTGTCTTGTTTGACCCCGTGAACACTGGAGGGTCCATATAAATAAACTCATGTGTCCTGAAACTGGATGACTCTCCCTCAGTGCCCGTACGTGGAGTTGTTCCTTGTTGTTGGGCTTGAGAATCCATAAGATGGGTGAGCAGCTAAATAGCTCTCTTAACATCCGAGTCAGTAGAACTGGGTGGCAGAACTGTTATCTCCGTAGGCCTTATTGTATTAGGTGGGGGTACTGTGCCCCAATTGGCTCCCTAAGCCTAAGCATTTTCCTCATGAGCAGCATTGGTAGCAGCTCTCTTGCTTGTAACTGATTTCAGTTTAGCATGCATTTTCTGAAATACGTAATACGCACTAGTTAGAAGGATGTCCGGAAGGTATAGCTCCAACTGCACGATTTAGAGTATGAAAGAAGTGAGACAATCCTAGATGTCCTAGTGGTCAATTGTTTACAAGTGTGGGGCCCTCACACACATAAAAGTAACCCCACTGGACATGATTTCATAGACTTCCTAAGACACTTGAACTTAGGCTCTGATAACAATTTTTGTAACGCCCGAACCATGGTCTTGACGAAACACGACACTCGGTGCCTAACTGCATGTGACCGAGCGAACCACATGGCTTGCTTATCATTATGGGCATCAAAACATGTTATAGCAATGCTTTAAAAACATGTAAAATATAATACCATATCTGTAATCTGAATTAATCATAGCGGAAATAATCTGGGTATACAATAAGTTTGAAAAGTCAATGTTGATATGACATACTAAACTAGTCTTATGAAACCTCTGAACAATGACTGCAAAAATCGTTTACCATGAAAGAGACGTTAGTACATTTGAATTGTGTTGTATGTAAAACAACTGAAAGAATAAGTAGGCACATGAAATAGTAGTACATGAAACTGAAACTGTAACATGAGTATGAGCGTGATCTGACATGAGTATAAAACATGTGTAAAATATGTAAAAATATGTATATGTATAACTGTGGGGATAACAGTAGAATAACCAACAACATGAACATCACGTGGGTACGTGGAGTCTGGTACCTGACCCGACCAACAAAACATTACCATACCTTATCGGTGTATGAGACATGAACATGGCATGAAAGGATCCAATCTTCAATATGAATATATCATCCTCTAGGGGAGCGACATTTATCCTACGGTGGCATATGTAGTTTCAATTTTCAGGCTATCTGAGTCTTCTCAGTAACTATGCAACTCCTAAAATATGTTCTTGAAAATAGTGGCTTGTAAGTCCATGGGTTTCATGAAAATAACTTGTAAAGTAAGGTTTGAAATCATAATTTAGCATGTGAAATAGATGTATCATATAACTTGTATAAATCATGAAAAACATGTATAAATTCATGAACTGAGTAACAATGATCATAACTTGTAATTTTAGGAACTCATGGAATTCAAACCATGTGTTCATGGATTTCAGATAGGTTCATGACAATCATAATGACATCTCATGAATACAATAATGAATTGTAATAGAGACATAATACATAGTATTGCATGTAACTAGGGTTATCATGATAAGAGAGTAAAAACCCTTAAGTTATGGAATTTTCATAATTTTATGGAAACGAGGCATGGGGAAGAACATGGATATTTCCACACGAAGATAGAAGCTTTATATGCCTTATTCGCTCCAAACTTATATTTAAAAATCCGAACATCGAAGAACTCCAAATATTGAACCTTGAAACCTTAGATTGGGTTTATTATAAAAACCCTAGATTAAGAACAATGAATTTATACTTAAAATTCATGTATATTGTCCTATGTAGTCTGTCTTTTTATGGGTGGTGGGCAGAGAAAAAAGCCGCTCTTGGTCCGCTAACTCCATAAAGGGTTGGTGGGTGGGGGTAGAGCCTCTAGCGCCAATTTCGATATTGTTACGCCTCGTAGTGTTATGTTTCCTCGCATCATCGATTGATACTGGTATTCCAAAAAGATATGTGACCTTACGGAAGGATAATGAGAGTTTATAGATTGTCTACGGAAGTATTGGAGTGTATAGGAGTTAAACGGATCGAAGAAAATACGTTCCGATGAAAATCTGCGGAATTGCATTTTGACTGCCAAAAGGACGGACCGTACAAACTTGTACGGACAGTCAAAATGTATACCCTCACTGAACTTTTAAGGGCATATTATACGGTTCAAATTGAAGGACCGTACAAAATTGTATGGACCGTCAAATTGGTCGGCGGCCGATTTTGTTTCGGATTAAATTGAACTTAAAGACATTTTAGGTCATTTTTCATCCAAATCATTTCCAAACTCTCTCTCTAACCCTACCAATATATGTTCATGGTTTCAAGGTGATTACATCATAATTCCACATCTGAAAGCTAGGAAAAGTGAAGAAGAGTGATTTTATCAAGTTATTGTGCATTTGAGAGTTGTTCTGGAACTAAGGAGATTGGATTCAAGATTATACTTATTGTGTAACGTAAGAATTACACTCTCTTTCTTGTGCTTATGCTTATTCATGTGTTAATTAAGCGTTTGGGTGAAGAATCTACGAGCTAGCACCCTAATTGACAAAATGATGTTGGGATTGTTGTTGGACTGTTTGGAGAGTGTATATATGATTAGTTATGACTGAAATTTATGGAATGTAACTTGATTATGTTGTAGATGTTGTTTTTGAGGTCGTCTAAAGTGTTGGTTTCGATAATGAAAGTATAAGCTAGAAAAAAGAATGGCTAGAAATCACGCAAAGGTTGTTCTTGTTGATGTTAACTTATGTTGGGTTGATTTTGTAAAATTTACGTTATTGAATGGAATCGTAAATACATTGATAGCATGGTGATGGATAAGAGTGACAATGGAAGTTTTTGTAATAGAATATATGGAACTTGAACCATGATTGATCCGAAACATCTCTAATACGTAGGATATCATTCGAAGGACGGCCGGAAAATCACAACCTAGCGTTGTTCGAGCAACAAAGATATGTAAGGCTCACTTCTTTATTTTTGGCATGATCAATGTTGAGACGATTAGTGTGAAATAAAATTTGATAAACACTTTACTCTTAGTCCTTAAGAAAGTACTTGTTGTTCTCCTATCAATGTGGTGTGGTGTATTACATATCCAATGTCAAGGTTACATCTTTATTTCCAAGATCCTTTTTTATGTTAATAAAAGTCGGCTTCTTATTGATTCCTGAAAACAAAGCCAATAGTGTGATCTATAGTCCTTATGGAGTCGTTTGAAAGAGTAGCAGGTAATATGTAACCCTCATAAGGGAGTCGGAGGTGTAACGACCTTACGTCACTCCGACGGATTCAAAAGAGTATTTTATTCCTTAAAGGTTGACATATGTATATATTATATATCTATATTGCCCAAAGAGGCCTATAGCGTTATATATGCAGAGATACATATATAATAGTGATTATGATGCCCTGATCGGTGTATTTTATACATACTTTTTGAGTCATTTTTAGTTAGTATTTTACTCATTTTGTTTAAGTTTAGTATAGTATTAGGGTCGTTTTCCTTTCTTTTGTGTCACAACGGTCAGAAATGGAAAAATGACAAAAAGGAGATGAAATGAGCATAAATGAGATGGAATTGCACACAAAAAGGCTAAGAAATAAAGTCTAAGAAATTCCGGGAAGTATAGAGAAGATCAGACGAAATCCGGACGAAAAAAAGGACGTCGAAGCAAAAAAATCAGGAAAACAACGCCTCAGCGCGCAAGGCCGAAGCAGCTGGCGCTGACCATGAAATTTCTGAAAACTCTCGATTTTAGCGCCGTGGCGCGGCGAAGGCCACGACAGACGCGGTATTTTTGACGTTTTGGGCTGAATTTGACACATTTTTAGGATCCAAAAGGGATAATTTTTCCTACCAACATAATCCCTAACCCTTGACCTAAAGGATTCTTGGGCTATATATATTCTTTACATCATTCTCTAGGGGGATGGATCCATCCATTGTACATACAACACAACTCTAGGAGGCGAAGATTTGAGACCTAGTTCAAGTATTTTCTCTTCTTTCTCCTTTCTTTGTTTATTTCAGTTCATGTATGGAGATTGTATTAGTTCTTAGCGTGACTATGGCTAGGGGCTAATTACTTTATTAGGGATTTCCTTGTGATTCGCTTGAAACTCTTATTCATGAATTAATGCATTAGTTTGTTTTCTTCTTCACTTGATTAAGGTTTATTCAATAATTGTTTTGATTGCTTGATAATTAATTGATCACTAGTTATCATCACTTATATGAGTTCTAATCGAAATCCGAAAGAGGAGATTGTGAATATGCTATAGTTGAATAAACATAGGTTTAAATCAGTTTGTTCGCGAGAAAGGATTCCTCGTCAAGTAAGTTTGGGGGGTGTGGACACACTTGCGCGCGCTGTAAAAGGAAGAGGTTAGTTCACAACTCTGAAAGCCGAAGACGAAGCGTGGACGAAAATACTCCGATACTTGTGTAGTTTAATAGGTTATTGTTCTTAATCCTCCTTTGTGGTAAATCCTATCATCGAAAGATAGAAGGGTTCTGCATCGGGGTTGAGTGATTATATTACCTTAACAGGAGTATAAGACGGTCTAGTTAACCTGCTATCTTAACGTAGAAGAAGAAGTCAGTCTAATTGTATTAAGGATTGAATAGAATGGATAGTTTATGATCTTGGAAGCCCTAATTATCTATCATAACTGATTTAATTCAAAGTATTTTCTTAATTAGTTTATTTCCTGCATTAGGTTTAATTCTTAGTTATAATTCTCAACAAGTTAACGTTAACCAAATAGAAACTAAAGGGTAGATAATCGGTCTGCCTGTACTGGTGGAGGCGGTCCGCCTCGAAAGTTATCAAAGGACCCAACTGTCTTGGCCCTCTTATGCTGATCTCAGTCATTTCGTCGACCTCTACGTTCCTCAGTCCCCTGTGCATAAGCCTGGATGCGGGCAATGTCCATGCCCGGCTGAAGAGCTACTC
Organism: Przewalskia tangutica; assembly: GCA_029844215.1. Lineage (NCBI taxonomy): Eukaryota > Viridiplantae > Streptophyta > Magnoliopsida > Solanales > Solanaceae > Przewalskia > Przewalskia tangutica. The sequence continues at coordinate 21,073,253 of CM056719.1, forward strand.
CTGTACAACCCTCTGCTAGATAATCATCAAGTCCCGTGACATATCGGTGCACTCTATCCTCAATGTCTGCCACTAGAGTGGGGGCATACCGAGCTAATGAGTCGAACTCTATGTTGTACTCCCGAACTGTCCGCCCATCTTGTCTCAACATCATAAAACTATCCACTCGGGCTCTCCTCATCTGTGGATGCAAGAAGTGGTTAAGAAACGCCTCTGAGAACTCGTCCCAACTAGCTGGAAACGCATGCTCCCCCCGGGACAGTTCCCATGAATCAAACCAGTTGACTGCAATATCTCGCAGCCGATACGAACCCAGTACCACCGACTCGGCCTCTGAGGCCTTAATCACTCTCATGATCCGCTGTAGCTGTCGAATAAACTCCTGAGGATCATCCTCAGCTCTCGACCCATAGAACTCTGGTGGATTGCAACTCAAGAAATCTCGAAGCCTAAAACTATCGACTCTGGGGTGCGCCACCGGTACTACCGGCTCCCGTCTGTCCTCATGCCTTGCCACAATCCTAGCTAGTAACTGGGCCATCTCCTTGTAACCCATATCCTCTGTTCCTGGCCGTGGGACTGGAGGCTCAGATATCATGGCCTCAGTAGAAACTGCTGCCGCCGTGCTAAACTCTGCTGGGGCTGGCGGCGTCGCAGAACTCCCCGTATGAAGTACTACTTCAGGTAATGACTGGGCTTGTGCCCTGATAACCCTCTGTGTTCTACTCGCAGCTCCCTCGGCTGCCTTGCCCCTCTGGGCCCTGGTTGCCTTGCGTGGAGGCATAACTTGTACATAAGAATACGTCAGAGGGAGTCCAACTTATAACACAGCTCTAAGGCACGATCTCAGAGTGAGAAGAATGGAAACCAATCCTAAATATCCTGCAGCCTCCTGATTATTGGTGTGGTGCACAACGCGCCGATAATCAAGACTCTACTAGATACGGTCTGTAGACACTTTCCGAGGACTAACTGCTCTGATACCACTTTTGTCACGACCCGACCTCGGGCCCGCGACTGGTGTCTTACCCCGGGCACCCTAGTGATAATACATCAGAGAAAATCAGCGGAAATAAATGTTATACCCCGTATTTCCAGAGTATGTACGTAAGGACGTACGTACGAAAGTTTGAGCCTTAAGTTAGGCATAGGACCGAAAATTTTTTGCACAACCCCCGAAAAGAATCGTTTTCCGACGAAACGTTTTCCAAAGTTTGCGTAGGGAAAATTACGGCTATGTCATTTATTAATTTTGTGGATTTTTCCGAGAGATGAAATATTTTGGACCAACGAGAGGGCGACACTTGTCACCCTCAAGTGGGCGTTCTAGTGGACGAAATGGTGCACGTTTTCTCCCTTGTTTTGTGGCCTAAAACTTGGGTCAATGTTTGTGAGGGATTTGTGGAGTAGGGTTAGGGTGCACTTGGGCAAAGCTTGGCCCTCCACTTGCCCCCCACTTGGCTTGATCTTGGCCATTGGTTTCCCTATAAATACCCCCCCCCTTGTTGAAGACTTCTTCATCCACAAATGTTTCTAAGTCTTGAAATCCCTCTCCCTCCCTCTCTATGGTTTCGTCCAAGCCTTCCCTCCCCCTTTGCGAAGGCCCTTGAGAGATATTCCACTCCTAGTGGTGTTGGTAGAGGTACACCCCCTTGCCTAGTTGTTCTCGTAAAATACCCCCCCACCTCTTGGTAGAAAATATTCTCCAAGTATCGTTGCTATACCAAAATACCTTAGCCTTATACCTTGTAGTATTCCAAAGTTACCTCTATACGTAGAGCCCGGAAATACTACCTTATGTCCTTTTTGTCTCAAAACGAAACCCTAAGGAAAATCTTCATAGTCGGTTGAAGTGTTAAGTAGAAGTTGCGTAGAACTTCTAAGGGTTGTTTTGAGCGGGTTGGAGCGCCCAGAGTAGGAGCTAAACGTTGCTCAGGATCGACATTTAAACTTGGATAATTTTGGGCTTATCGAGGTAAATATCTTGTCTCCCTATTGTAATTGCGTTTACATACTATTGAAGTATAAGAATTAAGTATAAGTTATATACCAGGAAGGTATATAAGAAGGGAATTGAACTGTACTTACATAGGACTGTATTCTGATGAACTTGTGAAGTTTGACGGGTAGGGAAGTGCTGCCCAATTTTTCCGTAGAATCTTGTATCTAGATTTATTCTACCGAGTAGTCTAGACGTTGATAGACTTGTATAACCTTTATAGGTTGAAGTACTGCGAGTAGCATATTCTACTCGAAGGGTGGAAAAGGCTAGCCGGACTACAGTACTTTGGAGCTATTTGCTAATAGTCGATAATCGTCGCGAGGTATGTGATTCTTCCTATCCTCTTGAGCATGATATTTTAAAAGAATATATATATAGTACGGTAGACGTACGTGTGTTAACTGAACGTAGTTTTACGGCAATGTCTTTTGACTTAAGCCTGAATAATAAGAATCTGAAGTATTTCAAAAGAATTAAGAAACCTTTTTGAAAGAAGAGTAATACTTAGTTTTAAAAGCTTAAGAGTTATGCTAGCTTTATGGGAAGTTAGGTATAACGACTTAAGAGAGATAAAAAGAATGGTTTATTGATTTTAGAAGTTAAGAGACTTGATCTTAAAAGATAAGAGACTTGACTTAATTGAATTAATCTGAATTTCGTTAAAAGTGTGAATCCTCATTCGTGAGTAATGAGTACTTGGTTTTTAAAAGGAATAATGTTTTTACTGATTTCGGAAATCAGAATAAGTATCGAACAGACCACATCAGCGCTAATAAAGGGAAATGTATTGACTAATAAAGTATTATTAAAACCAGTAGAAACCTCCATCTGCATAGAAGCTAAGATGAGACAAAATGATATTACATTTCCTAGATCATGGCTGCTTTAATAAGATTGTTATGAACAAGAATAACCTACTCACATATAAGGCATATGTTTCTCAAATTGTTTTAAAGGAGAAACTTGAGCACTTGAAATTAGGCAAACTTGAACGTTTGGAAAATAATGTTGTTACTTGATTTTACAAAGGGAAGTGTTTTGGTTTACTTTAAAAAGATAGTCACTCTATTTTTATACTACGGGTATTGTGTGACTTTTGTGAAAGAAACGGATCTTTTAAAGAGTTAATGTATGAAGTACTTTGGGGATAAAAACCCGAACTTGTTAACATAAAGTAGAAAGTACCTTGTGTGAATAACTTGATTGTGTTGGTTTGTGATAGCCTTGTAATACTTTCTTGTTGATTTGATAAGTAAACATGTTAGGATGCTACGTGTGTTAGTATCTTGTGATGTTTGTGTAAAGGGGTTTCCCTTGTTGTGCTTATGTTGTTTAACGATAAGCTGTTATGTTAGTATTATATCACTCACCTCTTGACATGATACGGGGTTAAGCGCCTCCGTCGCGGTAGACTCAGCGATGCAGGACCATGATTCGAGAATACCTCGTGTGGGTCGGGGATCTATGCGAGCTACGAGTTCGTGTTAGTGTGCGGGGTTATACCTCACGCGGTCTATGTGGCCATGCGGATCGCGAGTCGGGGCGATCTTGCCGGAGTAGCTACCCTCGATGCGAGGAATACCTCACGCGGGCCTATGTGAGTGGCCTACGCGGAGTCGCGGAAGTTCGAGACTAGACACGCATTAGATCTGCGGCGAGTGGCGGCTTCGATCATGTGGCGGTCTGCAGACAGATCTCATGATACGATTTATGACCTTGTTGGTGCGTAGGTGTTAGTAGTCGGTTATGCCTTCGTGCTTACCGTGCGGTTTTATTATGACACGTGGGACTCGTGTTCATGTATTCCTTGGTGCTTTTATATCATAGATCGCGGTGAGGAAGGTATTCCACGCATGATTGATGTTGTGGGCGTGAGACCCATAGTTGTATTTGAGTAATGACTTTGAGGCGTGAGTCCACGACTTGACATATCGCTTATTTATCGTGAATCGTAGTTTGGTTATCATACATGTCTCCTGCTTTATATAGACTACTATGATTTCATTTACAGTATTTTCATTTTCACATACTTGGTACCTGTTGTACTGACCTCCTTCGGGGGCTGCGTTCATGCCGCAGGTAGAGGTACACCAGTGTTGATCCTCGCCATGTGGTCACGATTCGGCGTTTGGGAAGCTCCGTTTCTCCGGAGGCTTATCTTTGGTATAGTCCCCTGTTGTTGTAGGTGCTTACATTCAGGGGTATGGCGGGGCCCTGTCCCGTCGTTGTTGTCATATCATTCGTAGAGTGTAGTAATCTTTGTTGTAGGCGAGTTGTAATGGGATGTAACTGTTCGGATTTAAGCTTTTATATATATATATGCCGAAAGGCAACTTTTCTTCAGATAAACATGTGTCTCATTTACATTGTTTCATGTTGTGTTTTATATTCCGCTGATTACTCTGATGATATATCACTAGGGTGCCCGGGGTAAGGCACCAGTCACGGGCCCGGGTTCGGGTTGTGACAATTGTTGACACCCAATTTTGACCCTCCCGTCCAGTCATTAACTATAGAATTACACTAATTTTCAACAATAATTCTAATAATTTTAAAATAATAAAATGCAGCAATAGAACATAAATACAGGCATAAATAAACAATTTACTAATGGCATCGCGTCTTACGTAGAGTTTTAAGCACTTAGAGTCCCGCGCCCGCATTTATTAACTTTAAGCTTTGTCGTAATTCTTAAATAATTAATAAATGCATAAAATAATTAATTTAGCAATAACGTCGCGTCAGGTAGCATAGCCGCATTTATTAGTAATCATTTGTAATTTAAAATCAATTTTAATCTGATATATGCATTTAATAGCATCGCATTTATAAAGCTTTAAACAATTCCTAAATATCATACTTGCAGTTAGCATTTAAATAATTTAATCTAAACTCAATTCAATTCTAATTTAACTTCGCAATAATAATAAGATTTTTAATAATAAGTATTAAGCACTAATCAAATAGCACGCCCGCATTTATAATAATTAGGCTAATAGAACACCTAATTAATTTAAGCACAATTCATTAAGTTAATTTATCACTAATTTTAAATACCTAAAATTAACTCCTAGAATTAAACACCTAATTAAAAGCCTAATTAAAACTACCTAACTAATACCCTTAATTCGCAGCCCCACAAGCCCAAATAATTTTTACTGCCCAAACCGCACTCAACTCCACGCCCAGCTTTTATTTCCCCTCAGCCCAATCCATTTTCGCCCCAGCCTTTATCTGCCCTCTTCTTCGTCTCCTCACCCTCTCAAAAAAAACAGCAAACCTAAAAAAAAAAAAAAACTAAACCTTCAGTCGCCGCCATGCCTGGATTCTCGCCGGAGAATCCGGGGTTTCCCTTACCCACGCACACACGACCAGCTCACCCCTTACCATAACCAACACCCAAATCTTGCTTCAAAATCAGCAACAAAATCGCACAAGATACCTTTCAAAATCTTAACCAAATCACACGAAATCGCCTTTTTATGGTAAGAACCTTCAACGAATCAAGCACAAATCTCGCCAAAAATCAGTACGAAATCGCATTGATTGCTTACCAACTTTAGAACCCAAACCGGGGCTATATAAGCACATGCAAGTCGAGCACAGTGAGGGGGCAGACCCAGAGAGCATCGAAACGGGAAGAACACAACGACATAGTAATTTAGGGATACCCATAGCAGTCGAACATAGGTCAGGCTCAGGGGGATACGAGAGAGCAGAGTAGGAAGAGCATTCCAATAGCAATAATCGACGAGAGAGAAATAGAGCTCAATCAGGGGGGAGACCCTTAGCAGCAATTAAGAACCACCACAGTAGAGCATGCAAAGGAGACAGTCGACGACATAGCAATTTAGGGCAGAGAGGGGAGAGATTCAGAAATCAGGAGCACCCAATACGACAGAGCACAGCAGAGCATCAGAAGGGGGGAGCAGCCACCCAGACCACTAGCCTAGCACGAATAGGAAGTTCGAACCCTTCCCTTTTAATTCCAGCCAAAAATCAGTGAGCAAACCTTGTCCCTTTCATTCGCATCGCAAACCCAAAACCCGTCGATCGACCGACGACTTGATACGCCGCCCGGTCGTCGGAGAAGGTAAACTCAACTCCTCGATCTTGATTTATTTCATATTTTCTTTGTATTTTACGTGTGCTTGCTTACATTAATCATGTTGTTAGTCCGTTGATATTCTTCGCGACTATAATGCCTGATGTTTAGTTAGTTCGTTTTCATTAATCTAGGCATATTTAGCTTATTTAAACTATGGAGTGAGTTTACATTCATTGTAATATGCTATAAATGTTATTTAGCACCTGTTTAGAGGGATTATGATAAGGATTAAGCAAACTGCTTCATGATGTTTGTTATTGCTTCGTCATCGCAATCCCGTCTAATTGATCGTCCATTACTAGATATATGGTGATCGGGAATATGTATATACTTGTTTAAGTGTCGCATGTTTGGTATAGCGTGATGTTTGCTTTATTCCTCGTAAGTCATATCCTGTGGGAGTTTGAGGTCTAGGTCCGATTATGCGTGTCGCATTCCTTACATGTTTAAGACATGTGAATAACATTGTCTTAAGATTACTTCTTAGTGGTTTATAAGCATTTTGGTGAATTTGTTGATATACCTTCTGTGATTTAAAGGAATGGTGTGTGTAGCTTTAAATCTTTACTAACAAGCATACAAATCGTATTTTATATAAATTTGGCATGAAGAGAGCTTTGTAAGTGATGTCAGAATATTATTGATTATATCGAAGCATGCCGTCTTATGAAATTCTAGTAGTTAGTTCCGTAGGTATTGGTCTCTCGTTCAGCTAAAATGTTATCTTTCAACGTTTGATTTGGTCACCCCTGTTGTTTAACATCTCTATTGAATTTATCATACACTTTTCCTGTCTGTTTAGGTGTTAAAATGTCTCCGTGTTAGCATATTGTCCTTCTAAATTGTCTCGCACTGCACTCGTATGCTCAATATGTTTGTTGCTATTACTTCGTTGCGCTTTTGGGCATATTGGATGCCTTAGCTCATTAATGTCATTTTGAGTCCTTACCGTTTGTTTTCGAATGCTAAGTAGCCTATTCTGATTTTATTCCCACTTGAATTGTTGCTTTTACTGCTGCCCTTTTAGTCTATCTCTGCGACTGCGTGAACTATTTGATACTGCTGTTCTCGCTTTTAAAGTTTCTTTATCTTGTTTGGTTTAAGTTCATTTATTAAATATTGTTATGCCCGCCATCGACTGGTTCCTATTTAATAAAATGGTACTGGATAACATTTTATTTGCCTAAGTGCATAAGATAACAGTTTGTTTTGAAATCCCTTAGAGGCCCAATAACGTATCTTTCATGAATTATTTATCTATATATTTTGTTTATGCATGTATTTTCATGTTCTATCCACTAATCCTTTTCCTTTTATTTTTTTTTACATGAAATGCATCGGAGCAAAATGAAGAGTCTCATGGCGAGACTCATCACGACTTTCGTCAATGAAGGCCCGCATCTACATCCATCGCGTTCCCTCCTCGGCAATTCCTAGAAAAACAAAATAGGACGGAGTCATCCGCTTCAATTCCTTTACTCTCTTAACCTCCTTACCTCATTTTTATGTCTTTATTTGTTTCTTGTAATTTTATTATCTAACTTTGTAATTAACAGGAGATCTAGGGCAATTAGTCTTTGAACATATAAGGTGGTAAGGTAATTTAGAATTAGAAATGCACTTCTAGTTATTTATCTTAGGCTTGTCACGCATGTCTAATCTCTTGCATAACAGTTAAAATTGCATATCTAATCATGAAGTTAATGCATAACAAAAGAAATTGATTTTCTCATAAATCACTTAATGACATTTCATAATAAAATTATCTCCTTATTATCAATGGTAAAAAATAGCATTTTTATATCATACTCATGATATTAATCAAATCGATTTTGCAAAAAAAATGAAATGCACATCTTTAATAACCACATCAATTTTGCATCATTTTATAAATGCATACTTTTAAACTTTACGTTTATTTTTGTAGCATTAGTCTTATAAATCTTTTATCCAAAATGCAATGCATTCTTTTATAAAATACTTGCAGCATCTTTTTAAACATGCATTTTCTCTAACATAATAATCAACCTAGATTTGGCAGGACAACCGCAAGTTAGCGGATCTTAGAGGGTGCCTAACCCCTTCCCTCTAGATTAATAAAGAACCCTTACCCAGAACCTCATTAAGTTTAGCAGACCATTAAAATGGAGTTAATGTTTTACTTTAAACTAGTTGAACATTTAGGTGTCCTAATTCACCCAATTAATTAGGTGGCGACTCCGCGAACCCTTTAGCATTTAGCACCTTTTAGCATACCCTTTTAAACTTTAGCATCTTTTGCAATTTTAGCATCCTTTTAGCATTTTTAAAACTCTTAAACCTTTTAAACTATTTTAGCATTTTATTATTTATTTTCTAACATTTGCATTTTAAGGGCTCGCCTTTAGAAAATAAATGTCGCGGTCGAAAAAGGGCGCGACAACAATAAAAACTCATAGACATGAAACAATATAAAATAAGAAACAGGCTAACCAAAACGGTCACCTTTCTGCATATATATCAAAATCTGAACAGTTACATCCTTTACAAACCCAACTCACAACAGTACTATAGACCTCTAAGAGTTTGATAACAATTATAACGGGACAGGGCCCCGCCATACCCCTGAATGTACAAGTACCTACAATGACATGGAATCTATACCAAAGATAAGCCTCCGGAGAAACGGAGCTTCCCAATCTGTGAGCCGTGATCCTATGGCGAGGATCAACAACCGGTGTACCTACCGCTGCGTGAACACGGCCCCGAATGAAGGTCGATAACAGTACCAAGTATGTGAAACGAAAATCAGAATGAAATCATGACGGTTTATACAAAACAGAGACATGTATGATAACCAAACTATAGTACCTGATATATAAGCGATCGTCAAGTCAGGGACTCACGCCCTCAAAGTCATCACTCAAGGATAACCATGGGTCTCACGCCCGCAATATCAATCATGCCCGTGGAACTCCTTCCTCACTGCCGGCAGTCTATAATATAAAATAACACCAAAAGTACATATGAACACCAGGTCCCGCCTGTGCCATAAAAACAACCGTATCAACAATGTTATAAAACTGTATCACGAAGCTGACCGGTTCTTTCTAGACCGCCAATGATCGAAGTTGGGTCATTCGCCCTTAGTATCATTGTGCGAGTCCTACTCCTGGACTTCCGTAGTCCGCATAGGTCACGTGGACCCGCATGAGGTATTCCTCGCATCGGGGGTAGCTAACCTGCGGCGTTTCCTGGACTCCCGCAATCCACATAGGCCACATGGACCCGCATGAGGTATTCCTCGCATCGGCGTAACACACCCGGAGTGATTCCTGGACTCCCGTAGTCCGCATAGGCCACATGGACCCGCATGAGGTATTCCTCGCATAGGGGGTAGCTAACCCGCGGCATGTGAACAACATAACAAGTCAGGGTGGTATGTGATATAATACAAGCACAACCGTCTTATCGTAAACAACATAAGCACAACAAGAAAACCCCCTTAACATAAAAAGTCTCCAGACACTAACGCCCGTAGTATCATAACATGTTTACTTATCAAACCAACTTACCACACCTTCAGAAATCATTACAAGGCTATCACAAGCAAACATAGGCAAGTTACTCACACTCAAGGTACTTTCATTTTTTTTTTTTTGCCAACAATCCGGGTTTTAACCCCAAAGTACTACGTACTTCAACTCTCTTAAAAAGATCCTTTTTTAAGTAAAAACCACACGGTACTAATACCCGTAGTATCAAGACACTCTCATGTTTAAATCAAGTACTTTTTAAACCAAGTGGCTTACACTTTTAAAACAACGTCAAGTATACTTTTAAAACTCAAGTAACTCACTCTTTTAAGATCAAGACACTCACACCTTTTAAAATCAAGCCACTTATACTTTTCAAATCAAGACAAGTTAAAAACAAGTTACTTACAACCAAATAACCTATACTCTCTTTAAAACAAGTAACCTATACTCTTTAAATCAAGTTACTTCTCCCTTCTCTTTTTTTTTTAAGTCAAGTAACAATATACTTTTCAAAATAGTTTAAGCTTCATAACTTCAAATTCTCAAGTCTCTTCTTATCTTTAGAAATCAAGACCTTTCATCAAGTCTCATAATCTTTAAATCAAATCTCGTAACTTTGAAAACCATGTCTCATAACTTTTTTTAAAAAACATCAAGTTACCGTTTTAAATCCAATAATAAAACCATTCTTTCGTTTTCATAAAGTCGTTATAACTAACTTCCCATAAAGCTATTATAACACTTTACGTTTTAAACCAACCAAGGACAACTACTCTCATTTCCGAAATCAAGATAACTTTATTCTTTTAAGGACTCAGTACCCATTACTCACGAATGAGGTTTCACAACTTTTTAACACAATTCAAGTCCTGAACATTTCATATCAAGTCACTTATCTTTTAGAATCAAGTCAAGGACACAAAAAAGAAATCAAATTCCTTTAACACACGTGCGTCTACCGCACTATATATTTCACAAATAGTCATGCTCAAGAGAATAGGAAGAATCACATACCTCTTCGGCTTAATCCACTAGCCAATTCGAGTATGCCGCGCGTAGAATATCCACCTATAACAACCAAACACGTCTATCAACGTCTAGATATCTTCGTAAAACATTTCTAAGTATAAGGTTTCTTATCCTACGGAAAATTGGGCAGCACTTCCCCTGTATTTACTTACCTCCTACCTTTTTCAAGGTCCGATATCAATAGCCAACATGCCACATTTAAGGCGCAGTAATACAATCACTCAAAGGGGATTACACGCCTAACTGGACGTGTAAAATTCTGCCCCAAAATATACTAAACAATCCATTCCTTATCAATCTTCCTTCCACATATCATACACTCATTTATAAACTACTACAACATGTAATCTCCAATTATAATAGAAGGACAAAGATCATTACCTCGATAAGCCCAAAAAATTTCAATGTTTAAAAGTCGATCATTAGGAATCTTAGCTCCAATTCCTTACGTTCCAAGCCACTCCAAGCAACCCTTAGAAGTTCCTAACCAACTTCTCTTCAAGATCCAACTTCAAAAAGTGAAGAACACTTAGGTTCCAAAACTACCAACTTTCGGCCAAGGGGTACATTTAAGGCTAGGGGGTGAAATCTTTTCTAACACTTGGTTAACAACCTTCCTAACACATCAAGGAAGAACACTTAAAAGTTTAAGGATTTTTGGACAACTTTTGGTTAATGCTAAGGCCCATTGTCGAGAGCTCTATCAAAGGGAGAGAGTATTTTGCCTTGGAAATCTCTAAGTGTGGGATGAAGAAGTCTTGCAACAAGGGGTGTATTTATAGGGAAATCAAGGGCTAGGATGCAAGCAAGTGTGTGGTGAGATTGGGGAACAAGTGTGTGTGCCCACAAGCCACTTGTCCAAGCAAGACAAACTTGAGACAAGTGGCTAGCCACATGTCTCACAAAATCGGCCAAGGGCCACATGTCACACCAATTTCGGCCATGTGCCACCTAAGGGGGTGACACGTGTCGCCCCCCCTATTCGTCCAAAATATTTCATCTCCCGAAAACATCCATAATGGCCAAAATCTCGAAAACAATGTGGGCCCCACAAAACCGTAAATTTTTCCCCGTGGGCCCCACGTGACCAAATCTGGAAATAACATTCCATAATTCTCTAATATTCCAAGAAGTCCAAATACCAAATCTGGGAATCCAATTCCCATTTACGAACCTTTTTCCTTCACAAAATCCGGAAAATATTCCGTCGGAAAATCAAATTTTTCTTCCTTTTCAATCTTAATGTCGTATTCTCGTACGTACGTCCTCACATACATACCCTGGAACTACGGGGTGTAACAATGCTCATGCCTTAGAGCATCGAGTGTCGGTCACACCCCCAAAATTGGGGTGTGACATATATGCATTAGAATCCACTTGGAATATGTTTACCTTGATGTAGGTAAAGGTTGGGAAGAGAGGACCTTCCTGCTAAGGCATGAGAAGAGTGAAAACTGACTTTTCAGAACTAAATCTCGTATTTATATTGTTCCCTGTCAGAAGGATTTTATGGTCAACTTCGACAGACCGTCGAATTTTCTACGATCTAGGTCTGGACCGTAGAATTTATACAGTCCGTATAATTGGATTGTCTTGAATTCTCTATTTTCCAGTGTTTCGTAAAAAGCTGAGGGGATTTGACGGTGGAAAGGATGGACCATATAATCTTTTACGGTCCGTAAAAATGTATTGGGTTCCGTCAATTCAAAACACAATCTACGGTTGATTTTGACCGACCGTAACAAATTCTACGGTCTGTATAATCTGACGTAAAATTTAATTTGTCTGGTTTTCAGCTTTAAACTCCCCGTTTTGATTTTCTAAATCCCTAAATCATAGACATGACTTAATTTAAAGGTACGAGGTGTTACACAATATTGAATCTGAACCATGAAAAATAAGTACGGGGAATACAACTTGAAATTATAGCTTAGACTGTGCTTGCTAAGAAGTTTGTACGGTGGTGGAAAATATAGATTCCTTAATATTATTAGAGAACTTATTTGTCTTAAAAAGAGAGATTATTCATTATTCTGTGTGAAAACGTGATGGGTCCACTGAAAAGAAATAGAAATTAGCAAGAATAGCACATTTGGAAAAATTGAGTACCGTTCTTGATGGGAGCATTCCATTGATCATCACCACAAAAAAGAATCTCAGCAATATATGTATGCATGCCTGTCAAAAGTAAAAAGGTGCTAGAAGCATATATCTCAGCTGATTGAATCAACAGGTTCATTGTCACCTTGATAAAGACTCAATAATAGAGTTTAAATTGACTTGGAAATATCTCTGACTGAAAGGCAAGAGAACCGCCTCCAATGAAGATTTAATTTTCTATAACAAACAGTTGTCTTGTTCCATCTCACAACAGATTTTGCGAAACAAAAAAATTACCTAATCCTAAGACCTATACCTAAGTAATTAACTAAAACCCTAAAGATTTAAAACAAAAAGTTTGTTCTGCACTAGCAGAACACTACATAAACCTAACTACAAAACCTCATTTACAAAACTGAGATCTGAGACTCCTCTGATACATAGCTTGTGGTCACATCACTTGGGCTATCTATGTGGGGAGATGAACCTACAGACCTATTCCTATTTATCAGACGCATGGGTTTAATAAGATCATCCAGTTGCATCTCTGCAGGGCAACCCTCGCCAAGTGGTGTTTCCTCACTTCTCTGTTCAATAGTATGTTCCTCTTCATCACTACAATCTAGGCTAATAAAATCAACAAACTTCCCCTCCTGAAATAATACGTCATTATTCCCCTTGACAGAAGGTTTCTGCGATCCAACTGTTATGCGCTCACTAATATCAATGTGCGGAGAGCCAAAGTAACGACCTCGACCATTCATCATCTCGCTGGAAGCTTTCCTTTTCACTCCCTTCCTTTTGTTTTTCGGATGGTGAAGCTTGCATTTTGAACCTTGGGGACAGTTGCCAGTTGCTTCAAAAACAGGGCAGACATAGCTGTGTTTCTTCTGGCACTGCATGTTTAGAAATATGATCCGTTTCACAAGTTTCAAAATTAGTGGGGTTGTGTTTTGTGATGATTCACATATCTATTGTACGGAAAATATATAACTTATAGTGAGATAGTTGCATTCAGACAAAGAGGTGGACAGAATAAGTCAAAATATTTAGCAAAAATCAGCAGTCGAAAACCTATTATATCAAGGAAGTCATTTCAAAAACAAAAAATGACAAGCAAAAAGCGAGAAAGGGCCCCCACTCCTTCATTCAGGGGGGGATGTGTGGGGACTAGCCTCATTAGTTCTAAACAAGTTAGGGGTAGGGAGACTAGCTCTAAGCCTAGGGTAGGACCTTGTCCAGGAACCTATCAAACATAAAACTAGGTAAACTATCTAGATTTCAGAAGACCCTTGCTTAATCAACCAAACACTGCTTTTAACTAGAAAGTATTTCTAGTTTGCACCATCTAGCATAAGTTGGCTGTGAGCTATTATGAAGCATCTAAGTGGAATTTCGATCCTTGGAGGAGTATCATAAGTTGGTATTGATTAATCTGGAAACAGAAAACTGAACACAAAGAGTACCTCATTGCCATCAGCACAATAGCCCCTGAGAAAACCTTCACAAATAGAGGCATTTGGATTCACATTTACGTGTCTATATGGACAATTCCCATTCGAGCATATTCCTGCCAAAAAATACAAGTTAGTGCTCTGACATCTCTTTTGATCAAATTGAATCAAAATATACCAACACCTACAGATGTATTAACACCCACCTTGCAGAAAATAGGAGCAGTCTTGCATTCTTTCAGGAATAACCTAATACATGAGGTGAAAACAAGTAAAAAAGCAAAAACTAATCATGCTGCAGCCACATCATTTATAGGGTTTAAGAAGTAACATACCTCATGAGTCAATTTACAGTTAGTGTCAGAGCAAGAACCATTCAAAAATTTAGTGCAGACTGCGATTTTAGATGGGTCATGAATGTAAGGACATTTTCCGTTATCCTTGTTACACTTCCCAAACCTTGTAAAAAACTGGCAATACTGTTTCTTTCGTGCCAACCGAATTCTAGCAGTGTGTAAACTCCAGCGTACTTTCTCACTCGCTAAGATGCGTACTCGTCTCTTTGGATTTCTAACCAGCTTATTACCATTGCCAACCCGCACATACCTACAATTAGTTGCAAGCATTTATTATATAATTTTTTTTATAAGGCAAAGTTTTGTCCACAGTAAGCATTTCTCTCTCGGAAGCAAGACCATAGTTTTATATAGTTCTTTTCCTATTGGCCGGAGTACCTACTGTATTTCCAGGCTATATGAAATCCAATAGAAAAGATTGAGATATAACGCAACAACTTAAGTACCAAGAATTACGAACTGCTCATGCTTCCAGAAAGCAATATGCAATTTCAAAGAAAAAAGTTATGTAAATGAATATCACAGTTAAAGCAACAACCAATACTAACTCAATGCCTGAAGTGTAAACTTGGTATATCATTGATAATGAACTGAAAACAATAGTATTGTACATACTCATCATTCCCAATCAATAATCTTTTTGGGATGTAAGATTTCTTCGCCTCCGGAACTGACACCAATGGTTCCTCCTCTGACCATAAAACATGGAGAAAAGCAGAAAGTCAAATAGCAAATAACGTAAAGTGGCAGTAATCCAAAAACTTCACCGAAACCACTCTTAGAAACAAAAGAAAAGACGCACCCCACCCCCATCCTTACAAGTAAAAAAGAACAAGATAAAGCTAGTATTTTGAGCTCAAGTCCGTCTGATTCCAAAGAATTAATTATCAATATAAAGATATGTTACTTTGTCAAGAGAAATTATCAAGATAAAGATGAAAAAAACTTTTTTTAACCCTCCCTAGGAGCTTCACTTTTTCGCTCCCTTGGTGACTCAAACCCACAACCTTAACGTCGGAGGTGGAGGGTGCTTATCACCTGAGCAACCTTGTCAAGATGAAAAGTACTTACCCAGCCCTCAAAACCCTAAAGGTCAAAACAATCAACAAATTAAAGGGGGGAAGGTCAATTCAAAGTAGACAGCACGAGTATTAAGAAACAGCTCCTACCTTTCCTCTACCCTCAACTGAAAAGCGCTAGAATCAATTTACAACTTGAGTTCCAATGAACATGCAATAATTATTCAACATAAACTTCTCACAATTTTTTTTTATTTTGATAAACAAATTTCTCAAAATGTATGACTTCCATATTAGATAAGACTGAAATGTCTCGGTTCTATCGAAGAGCTAGCACCCTTTCCCAGTGTGTCCACTGAAAGAGGAATGCTCACTCCATCAAAGAAAGCAGCAAATTGAGGGAACTTTTCTCATTGAAAGAAGTTGAACGCTGATAAAAAAAATATCATTGAATCAATAAGACTAGTATATTTTCCGCTTTAAGAGAATCTTACTATTTTTTTATAGGAAAAACAATCTTACTGTTGAGATAGGTGTCCATGCTGTGGCATTATCAAAGTTCATTACTATTTTTTTAGAAAGGGCTCTAGTGCCTTTAAGCACATTTGTGTCAATAAATAGCAAGCATCAGAGCAACTTCTTTTTTCTATAAAATATAGGCTCTTGTGGGACTACACTGGGTATGTTGTTGTTGTTGTTGTTGTTATAGGCTCTGACAAGTCGACATAAAAACAAATGTGAATTTAGATGATGATTTCATCATTTAACTCTTTCTCTTAACTAACAGTCCATTATCATCTTTCTTCCGTTGGAACAGGAAAAGTTAAATGCCGTTTAAGTTCACCTCTTGGTGAATTTCTCGCTGACTCTATATAGACCAGAAACTTCTGGCAAATACATGTCATGCGCATTTCAGAATTATATACCCAGAATCATTTTTCAACATTCTTCTACTGACATGGAAAGATAGCTCAAAGCAAAAATAGTTTATTTTTACTAGACCCATTAATTAGCACAACTGAGAAGGTTAATCCCGCACAACTTGTGTCCATCAACATTTTGAATACAGCACTTCTCTGAGCTACACATCAACATTATATCATAGTAAATGCACCGTCCACACTGGATTTGGTTTCAGAACTATCAGAATCAGCCAAAAGCTACCAGGTTCTCTAATAGCCTAAAATCCAGTTAGGAGCCGTGACCAGAGGCGGATCCAGAATTTAAACTCTATGGGTTTAATCTTAAGAATTTTAGTATTGAACCCATTATATTTTTAAAGTTATGGGTTCATATCTACTATTTATTACAATTTTAGTAATTTTACACATAACTTTATGCTCCGCAGCGAAAGTTGGGGGTTAAATTGAACCCCCACCTACAAGGCTAGATACGCCTCTGGCCGTGACTAGGTAGAAACATTTTAGCAAGTTTGAAGTTCTTCAACAACTATCTCTGAAACATGAATATCTATTTTGTAGCATGTCCTTCTCAGCTCAATCTTCATTTTAAGGGCATATTAAACAAAGGCACTTCACCAATCTTCTATATGGGTGATGGTAAACAGCAAAAGTGCATGCAGTAAGGTTGGAGGTTATCCACTTATACTGGAGTTCCAACATATTGATTCTTGAATCAGGTAACCCACATGATTTAGTTTCACTTCTAAAGGGAACAAACAAACTAAAGTGCATGCAAGAGATGCCAAAACGGACTGTGAAAACCTTGCCTCCTCAACTCAAGATATTGAGAAGCAAATGACTATGCCAACTTGTCTTTTAGCTATTAAGTTATCAGAAAAGATGGTTTTGGGGAGAAATGGGTCATGTTGATCAATTTATGCATATCCACTGATAACCTCTCCATATTTATAAATCAAAGTCCAGTAGTTATTTTTCAATCCAGAGAGGCTTAAATCAAAGAGTCCCTTGACTCCCTTCATGCTACTATTAGCCATGGAATTTTTAGTTATGCATTACGTGTTGCGATCAGTAAAGGCTGGTTAAGAGGCCTTGGCATTTAACCCGGTGGAACTGACCATTCGGAAGTGTCACATATTATGTGCTGATGAAGCACAAGCAAAACATATAAAGGTGCTACGAATTTATTCGAGGCCGCTTCTGGGCTGCATGCAACTTATCTAAGAACAGTTTTTTTCTTATTGGCTGTCTAAGAACAGTTTGTTCCCTGTGGGGAATACACAGATATTGGTCAACAAATTGGCTAGAAGGTGGAATACTTCTCCACTGCCTACCCTGGTTTGCCACGGGATGGTGCTAGAGTTGGACTGCCTCAATTTGGCAGGGAGTGATTATAAAGTGTAAGAGGAGACTAGCTACATGAAAATGCAATATCTTTCCAATGGGAGGGATCACTTTGATTAATAGCATACTATGACTCCACATTCCATGTGCAGTGCAGTGCAGTGAAGCAATTCGATAAGCCGTAAAAGGAATTCAGGTGGCATGGGAATGCTGAAAGAACTAGGTATGGTCAAATGGACAACTGCAGAGGTCTGGGAGTGAAAAACATGCAAATACTAAATAACAACCAACTTTGTCAATGGCAGCTGAATTCCAGGAATGATCGGGAATACCTGTTAAAGGAGGTCATCAAAACTATGTATGCGATGGAGGGATTTTGGTGCACCAATGGAGTAACCACTTCAAATGGGACTGCATTTTGGAAATATACAAGGAAGCACTGAGGCTAAGAAAGCTAACTCAATTTGCTGTGTGGCAAGACAAATGGAGTGAAGTGGAGTCCCTAAGACTTAATTTCAAGACCTATACACTATTACAATGGACTGAAGAGTACAGACTGGACGATGGATGGACAATTAATTTCAGAGAACCCTCTCTTGCTGGGAAATCAGCATGCTGACACTCACGTGCAGAATTGAGTAAATGAAAGAACTGGAGAATAGTGCTGATCTATAGTTGAAATGAAGCAAAAATGGTACATTCTCAGTCAAGTCCTGTGAGATCGAGTAGAGATGGCCAACTACAGTGCAAGGATACACTAAGACAGAGCTATATACAACTACATCCCAAGGAAGGGGTGGCAGAAATTTAACATAAATTGTCCAAATTATTAATAGATATTGTTCACAGAATCATTTTAAGACGTTGCTAATAACAAATCCATGTGATCCAACAAACATTTGAAGAGAAAATCATTTGATAGAGCAATGTTCTAAAAAACGCTAGGCGGGACCAGGGCGGGGAGTGGGCGCCTAACGCCTAGGCGGACCTAGGCGGGTATATTCCTAGGCGGGATTCCTAGACGGAACGGTCTGGGGGCGCCTAGGCGGCCGCCCAGGCCGTTTTTTAGAACACTGTGATAGAGCATGAACGGAGAGATTTCAGCTTCCATAAGTCAAATTTAAGCCCTGCTCATTCCTTTGACTATCACAAACAAAATCAAAGCATTCTCTAAAATGATATTGCAGGTAACTTTGAGATAACTTAAGGGATCTAACATTCTCATAGCAACACTTTATAAGGCAAAAGTGGCAGTATGTGTCATAATTGGAAAGGTTAAAAGAAAAAATAGGGAAGGGTAGGAAGGTGAAAAAGATTAGCAAAATCAGGAGCATACCACCTGAAATTCTCTGTAACGTCTTTCCAGAACGGTCCATCTTATACCGCTCGCAACCAATGCGGAATATCCTTTCTCCTGTAAAAAGTTAGAAGCACATCATAGTGCTCAATTAAAAAAGAGTACAACATTTGGAAAAGGTACATAAAAGGACATAACTTTTTGTTGTAATTATTAAAAGGACAAAACTGATACATGCACAATTAAGTACTTTGTAAAATATTTTTGAGAAACTTGAAGAAAATGAATATGCCACACCAGGGTAGAGAACTGGCCTACCTGGGAGCAGCTTTACACTATAAAACTTACGAGAAACATTATTTCCATTCATTGAGTCGGCATTAGAACCATCTTGTCCCCTTTTCCTTTTGTCAACACCAGCAACTGCTAGCGCAGCTTCCTGCGAAAAGGCCTTCACTTTACAACTCAAAATTCCTACATCCACTTGCGAAGTGTTACAACCCCAAAATAAACCTGAGTAAGTTGGACAAACCTCAGCAGCCTTCTTTGACCTTTGTTCAATAGATTTTGACCACTTTAGACTAGAGCCAGAGACACTTAACACCTTAGATCTTCGTAAAGAGAGTCCATGAATTGACCTTGTGTAGATTGTCTCCCGCTTTTTTGAGAGCAGTAGCTTCCTTCTAAAAGAAAACATACTTTAGGTATGAAGTTTGACATCAGAAAGAAATGAACAAGAATGGGATGATCCCTCACCTGATAATAGAGGAACTGTTACTTGGAGAGGAACTCAGGAAACTCCTCCGATAGCTAGCTCTTTTCCACGGAAATAAGTAAGGCCAAAGTTTATCATACTCTACAGTGCCACCATATTTCCTTGATGACTGAGTATCACCTAATTTCCATACCAATGAGAACTTTGAGAATTTAGAGGTCTTGGCTAAACCTGGAAAAGGTAATTTAGTTAAACCTTGTCTAATTAGTGATAAATTTGGCATTAACTTATAAAAATGGTGGTGTTCTAGGCCAAAACAAGTATATCGTGTGCTTAACCAGTCGTGAAGTAGCTTTGTTTTAATTAAACACTCTGACAAAAATAGGTAATACTGAATTACAGCAGTGGATCTTTGGTAATATTCCAATCATCAGTTCCACTAATCCTATTCCTTAACGGGCTGTTAGGTCGGTAGACAAAGTTATGACTGTGTTATAATGCATGGTTTGTAATATTGGTGTGAGAGATTATGGGAAAAATATATTATTGAATTGTGTATCTACATTATTACATTGAGCCCTATTTATAGATATTACATCTCAATCTTTTCCATGTAGGATACTATATACAAATCATATTCCTATTCATATTCTAAAGGTCCCCTCATGTTGGTGCATACAAATCATATGTTGATTGTTACTGATGTATCTAATACGAGGACGACTTAGTGACTTGGTGAAAATATCCGCAAGCTGATCACTCGACTTTACAAATTTAGTAACAATATCTTCGGAGAGTATCTTTTCCCTCACAAAGTGAATCAATCTCAATGTGCTTAGTCCTCTCATGAAATACCGGATTTGATGCGATATGAAGGATCGCTTTGTTATCGCACACAAGTTCCATTTGACTGATTTTTCCAAATTTTAGTTCTCCGAGCAATTGCTTAATCCAAACTAGCTCACAAGTTGCTATAGCTCGATATTCTGATTCAGCACTAGATCGAGCAACGAAACTTTGTTTCTTACTCTTTCAGGATACCAAATTACCTCATATTAACCCACAATATCTGAATGTAGAACATCTATCAGAGAATGGTCCTACATAATCAGCGTCTGTATATCCAACGATCTGCTCATGGCCTCAATCTTTGAAAAGTAGTACTTTACCTGGGGTTAACTTAATATATCGCAGAATGCGGATAACTGCATCCCAATGACTATCACATGCAGAATTCATAAATTGACTTACAACACTCACAGGAATCGAAATGTCAGGTCTAGTCATTGTGAGATAATTCAACTTACCAACCGCCTATATCTTCCAGGATCACTGAGTGGCTCCCCCTGTCCTGGCAAGAGTTTAGCATTCGAATATATAGGAGTGTCAATGGGTTACATCCCACCATTCTTGTCTCCTCAAGAATGTCTAAGGCATACTAGCA
The DNA here is from genome assembly GCA_029844215.1 of Przewalskia tangutica. Lineage (NCBI taxonomy): Eukaryota > Viridiplantae > Streptophyta > Magnoliopsida > Solanales > Solanaceae > Przewalskia > Przewalskia tangutica. The sequence continues at coordinate 21,094,559 of CM056719.1, forward strand.
TTGCGAAATAACAACGTGGATTGGGCAACCACAATACCTAGAAAATACTTCACTCAATCTGTCAAGATAGTCTGAAAATACTGACAGAAATGTTGTTTTAAATTAATAATATCATCTTGATCATTGCCAGTTATAACAATATCGTCAACATAAACCACCAAAAAAATATTCATATCTGGAGCAGAATGTCGATAAAACACAATGATTTACTTCACTGTGAGTCATACCGAACTCCTAAATTACTGTGCTGAATTTACCAAACTAGGCTCGAGGAAACAGTTTTAGACCATAAAGTGACTGACGCAATCGAGACACCAGATTAGACTCCCCCTAGCAATAAAATCGAGTGGTTGCTCCATATAAACTTACTCCTCGAGATCACCATGGAGAAAAACATTTTTAATGTCCGACTGATAAAGCGATCAATGGCGGGCAGCAGCCATGGATAGAAAAAGACGAAATATGTTAGCCACGGGAGAGAAAGTATCATTGTAATCAAGCCCAAATATCTATGTATACCCCTTCACAACAAGGCGAGCCTTAAGCCAATCAACTTGGCCGTCCGGACCAACTTTGACTGCATAAACCCAACGACAACCAATAGCAGATTTACCGGAAGGGAGAGAAACAAGCTCCCAAGTACCACTCGTGTGTAAAGCAGACATCTCATATCATAGCATGTCACCATCCGGGATGAGAACCTGTAGACTAGAATTGAGACCAAGGACAATGATGATACAAAGGCATAATGGGATGATGATAGACGATGATAACGTAAAAGGGTATAATGTGGGTTAGTATTACGAGTGGACCTTTTACCTTTTCGCATTGCAATCGATTGATTAGGAGGAGACAAGTCCGCAATAGGTGCAGGGTATGACGTATGACATGAATCATCTCGACCTAATGTTGGGTCTGATGGTGGACGCGGTCGACGATGACAAGTCAAAAGTGGTGGCATTGTGACGGATGTAGAAGTGATTGTAGATTACTCAAAGGCCGGTGTAGGTAAAACTTAAGGTATAGATAAGACTTCAAAGATATCGGGATGATCAGAAAAAGACCTAAAGTAAGGTTGAGACTCAAAAAATGTGACATGGCAGACAAAGATATCGACAGAGATAAGGTGAGAAGCAGTGATACCCCTTTTGAACTCGAGAATAACCAAGAAAGACACATTTAAGAGAGCGAGAAGCTAATTTATCTATCCCCGGAGCTAGGTGATGCACAAAACATGTGCTCCCAAAAACACAAGGAAGAGAGTATAGAGATGACTGAGGTATATTATGGAATATGAAATATGATTCTGAATAGAAGATGATGGCATTCAATTAATTAAATGACAAGCTGGGAGGACTGTATCGCCCCAAAAACGCAGCGGAAATGAGATTCAATGAGAATAGTGCAAGCAGTCTCAATGAGAAGCCTATTCATCCTTTTTGCTACCTTATTCTGCTGAGGAGTGTACGGACAAGATGTTTGATGAATAACTCCTTGGTGAGTCATAAACTGTTGAAACTGGGAGGATTTGTATTCTAAGGCATTATCACAACGAAAAGTACGAATCGAAACACCAAATTGATTTTGTATTTCACCACAAAAACTCTGAATATAGAGAATTACTCAGAACGATCTTTCATTAAGAATAGCCAAGTACATCAGAAAAAATCGTCAATGAAACTAACAAAATAACGAAATCATAAAGGTGAACCGGCTCTACTAGGACCCCAAATATCATAATAAACTATTCAAAAAATATACTCTGCACGACTCACAACACTGCGTAGAAAGGTAGTGCGAGTGTGTTTCCTAAGTTGACGCGACTCACAATCTAATTTGAACCGACTAGACAAACTAGGCACCATCTTTTATAGCTTGAACAGACTCGGATGTCCTAATCGTTTATGGATCAAGTCTGGAGAATCTATAATAGAGCATGCTGTGGAGAAATTAGGAGACCTAAGATAGTAGAGACCTTGTGATTCATATCCTTCCCCAATCACCTGTCCCGTACTGCAATCTTGCATAACAAAAAAGTCATCCAGAAATATTATGACACAATTTAAGGCACGTGTCAAACGACTGACAGATGCAAGATTAAAAGGACACCCAGGGAACGAAGTTTAGAGTGACAAAAGATAAGGGATTAGCTTATCCAACCTTTTTTGGTTTTGTTTGGATCCCATTGGCTAAAGTAATCGAAGAAAGGGACTGTGAATAAATAATATTTGACATAAGTGATTTGTTACCAGAAATACGATCAGAAGCGCCTGAGTCAACGACCCTCGATGGAGGGATACTAGACTGTGAAACATAAGCGAAGGAATTACCAGCAACATTGCAACAGAAGTATTAGTTTGAGACTATGTGGCTACTTGTGAAGACATCTGCTTACTTGCTCGATACTGAAGGTACTCATTATATTCTCCTTCCTATAAAAGCCTCAAATTTTCTGTAGTGTCGGTTTGACCAACATGAGCATTTTTGGGTGGTTGACCATGCAGAACACAACATACGTCACGAGTGTGACCAAACTTATGACAATAACTACACTGAACATCATTGGGTAGTGGATCATGTAGAGCACGACATACCTTGCGAGTGTGTTCAAACTTATCACAATAACTACACTTGTTCGATATTTTCCAAAATGACATCGTCGATTATCCATAGATTGTGATGTTCAATTCTCTATGGTTTGAGATGCGAGAAAAGAGGAATCAACGGTTTGTGATAAAACCACTGTGTGATTAGGAGGCGCCGCAAAACGAAGCAAACGATAAAATAGTTCATTAATGGTAGGAACCGTAGGACTAGCCAAAATCTGATCACGCACCGAATCAATGTCAGTGTAAGAATTAGAAACAATATGTCTTTGTTCTTGTTGTTTTTCAACGTTCGTAGTGACTGGCATCAACTGCTCAAATTACTCCATGACTGCATGTACTTGTCCCAGGTAAGTAGACATATCTAGGTAAGTAGACATATCTGATTCCTATTTCTTTAAGTTGGTCATCCGAGATATCACATCATAAAATCAAGATATGTCATTAGTGTATAAAACACGAGCCTTTTCCCAAACTGAATAACATGTCTGGAAGCAACGAAACAATGGCATCAAGTTGGGATCAATAGATCGCCACAGGAGACCACATAATTGAGTGTCAGCCTTCTCCCACTGTGCTTTAGTCTTTTCTGTCTCACTAGCCTCTGCTTTTTCATTAATCACAATAGCTTTCTGCGTTAAGTAATCTTGAACACATTGACTCTTGCACCACAACTCAACCAAGAAAGCCCAAGCTAAATAGTTTGAACTTTCCATTAATGGTTCAGAAGTAATCATAGCGCTTGATGTTCTAATTCCCGTATTTTTGGAATTAAAAACATCAAATCTGAGAGACATGGTTTAACTTTAAAAAATCTGACCAAAAGAGGCTAATGATGCTTAGAAACCGTGATCCAGAAACGGCAGCAAACCGTCACCGGAAACTTGCTGGAAAAACTAAAGGTGATCGGAATCAAGAACAAATTGGATGGGTAGGCTTGGAATGGAGAGACGAACCAACTGTGAAATGGTCGGAAACCACCATACTCATCAGACGTCAGGCGCGTGGTGACGGCGATCAGTGGCGCGTGAGAGCGCGTGTGGGACCCAACGACAGCGAAAAGGAATCTCGTGCAGTGGTGTGTTTCGCCGAAAAAATAAGGTACTTTGGAATATTGCACAGCGGATATTTCCTCACTAATGCTCTATACCATGTGAGAGATTATGAGGGGAAAATATATTACTGAATTGTGTATCTACATTATTACATTGAGCCCTATTTATAGATATTACATCTCAATCATTTTCCATATAGGATACTATATACAAATCATATTCCTATTCTAACAATTGGGATTAATAAATCCTGGATTATTAAGTGTACTTTTTTTGGCAAATGTTTGGTTCATTGCATTGAAAATGAAATGTGTGTACAATGAGAAACATAGGTAACTTAATGATCAACTAGACATGTCAGCTATATGAATTCATTATATCCATTTCACTCTATCCATGTCTATTTCGGCCCAATACAAAAACACCAACTAAACATTGCTTGAATTTAAACGAAGGTCGACTGGACTTGACCATAGTTTGTTATTCTAACTTACTCTGTATCCCTGAATCCTATTTCTCAATTCAAATTCAATGAAAATCCACCCCATGCTAAATTAACATAATTGTCATAATGTATATGCTTAATTATGATTTCAGTAACAAAAAGCTTATAACATGAAAGTTGGCGAAAGCAAGCAGATGAAGAAGAAGTTGGATCATGCAACTACCAACAGCGCCAAATACAATAAATTGTGTTTTAAAAATACATCCTTACCACTCAGCCTTTTCATACCTCTTTGGAAGGGAACTATATTCTTTGTCGTGGCAACTCTTTGCTTCATATGATTATTGCTAGATGCACGAATCAGTTGATTCTTTCTCCTCTTATAGTAGCCATCGGATGAAGTCTGGGTCTTATCTGAAGCTGCAACCAACTGATTTGATCTTTGCTTCACATAAACTATATTCTTTCTGGAACTGCCTTCGTCTAATGTGTTCCGGCTTTCAGAATTGCCTCCCAAACCAATTTGACATTCAGGAAGTGCAGAAGATGTTGAAGGATGCTCCGAAGGCTTCAGTGCCAAAATATTTTCTGCAACTTCCAAAGGATCTGAGTTTGTAGCAATACTACCATTTCCAGGATGATCTACCACTGGCAAAGATGTAGAATTCAATGTAATGCAACTAAATGGTTCGCTTTGTGGCGGGGTTTTAGGTCTCTCTGAAGGAGCATTTACTTCTGGAGTTCCCCTGCAGCTGGGTGAATCAGTTATCTCAGTCCTATTCTCAGATTTTCTCTTCAGGTCATTCACATCAGAAGAGTTCAACTGGTACTCTGAAGAACTTGGAGCATGGTATCCTTTGGAAAGGGAACCAACAGGAGAAGGATTTCTGACAAGACTGTTACCCTTGCGAATGTAAGAGCTGACTTTCGCAATGTCCTTAGCTAAATGGCTTTGTGGAGGTAGGGAGTTCATCTGGGGACCTCGTCCAACAACAGAGGGAGAGCTATTACCAGTTCTATGCCATGTCAGTGGCTTCTTCGAAATGGGCACATTCCTTGAAGTTATAAAACTCGATGGGCGAACAGAGAAAACTCTAGGACCAGCAGGATTTTGCTGGTTTGGCAAAGTTGGTTTCCAACTCTGTGAAATCACATTCTTGGTGGACTTTACAGTATTCTGTGATGATAATGGCACAGTATTGACATTAACCAGAGTATTGCCACCAACCTTATGATCTGAACTTCTACCAAACTCAGAAGTATCTGATGATGTCTTCACTGAAGAAGAGACATGGTCATAAACAGTTGCGGAATTTTCATCGACATTTTGGGTTTTTTCAATAACAATTTCACTGGACATTGATGACTTATAATTAGGTTCCTTGGATACTGAATTATTAGGTAAGTCTTCATGAAATGACTCCAGCGGTGACATAACGGGCACAGATTCCATACTTCTGACACTTACTTTGTTGGCAAATAAAGAGAGATTATCTGCCAATAAAGGCATGTCATCCTTGTCAAGCAGATAATTATAGCTTTCACGACCTTCTGGGGCATACTTTTGATCTATTCCAAGAGAGGAACCTTCGTCCTCACTTACTCTATCAGTCATTCTTAGCGTCTCAACGGATACAGCTGAAGTTGTAGTTTCTTGTCCCACAGCTCCCAGTTGGGAATTGTGAGCAATAACCTGCTGAACATCTGAAAAGTGATCCATCAAGTCATCCTCAAATGGCTCAGCCTGACCTACAACCTCGGCAGTACTGTTCTCAGGCATTATGACTGAAGGACGAGCTGGTGGACCATCACTTACAATAGATAATGCATTTCGAGATTCTAATTCTGTCGCGGAAACATCATTGATCAAAGGCACTGTAATTGGCCTGCTAGAAGGTTCCTCATAGGTGGTAACAGAGAGAACAGATTCAACCTTTGCTGGCAAAGAAACTTCCCTTTTCTTGGGACTCTTGGTAGAACATGAATTGGAACGATCTTTAAGACAATCCTGAAGTGACAGCTCCACTTCTGAAGGCCCTCCATGTGAACGATCCTCCTTTAGTGAGTCAGTCCCCTTACCAGAAACTGTGACATCATCTTCTCTAGAGGCATGATCTTCTCTCAAACAACTGAATTTTTTACCTTGGCATAGCAAAGAACTAACCTCATCTTCCTCTGTCTCACTCATCTTCGTAGTGGGCAAAACAGACTCGTCATCCGCAATCTTCCTCTTCCTTGTGACCTTAGGTAATCGTTCATCATCCACAATAACCCTAATATCGTCTCCAACAGAAACCACTGTATTTTCAGATCCATTAGTACGTCTCATCTCGGGTGATAATGAGACTATATCAACATATGAGTCAAAACTACCGCAAGAAGTACCAGAACTTGGATCACTATTACTCGAGCACTCTACAGTTTGCAAATCATTGACAACCGCAATTCTCCCAGTCTCGTCAGAATTAAAACTACTGTCATTTCCATCCAAGGAACTCTCTCGAAGTCCTTTCTCAATATTAGTCAACAGAGGTACAATGTTGGGGTCATTAGATGGCTCCACGGAACCTGCTTCAAAGGATCCTATAGCAGCATCTGTATTCTTCTTCTCATCAGAAAACCCCAAGTCAGAATCAGCAGAGATATATGTATCTTTAGTTGACGAAGATACTTCATCCTTGTGAATTTTTCTCCCATTTAGGCTTGACAAGACAACATCACCATTTCTTTCTTCACAAGCCATGGCCTCAGAAGATTCTTTAATATGACAATCTTCGGACACTCGGAGCTTATCCTCAGAATGCCCTCCAACATTACAAGTATTATCCGCATCAAAACTAGTAGGTTTGTTTGGTACTTCAATCATACATGTCTCAGAATTCAACATGGAAGGGACACTCTGAACTGATCTGCTGGTATAATCAGCAACGTCATTAATTTCAGAGTCCACGCTTGAAGAAACCAAGACTTCAGCTGGACTAGCTTTCTTCCCATCAGAATTAGACTGCTCTGCGGACTCATCTTTACTAACAGCAGCCAGTTTTGAAGGTTTTTCTAGTTTGCTAACTACTTCATCCGAAGGAAGTTTCACATTGACATCCTCAAGTGTAGGCATACCATCAGATGTAGTTCTCTCTACCAATTCTACAAAATTCTCATCCTGCTTACGTGAATCAATGGCATTACCAGGGTCAACACCAACTTTGATAGGGGTTGTGACTTTGTTCTTAGTCACTTCCTTCTTTTTTCTAACTATGAAAAAAGGCAAAATTTTAGACTTCTTGTTGGAATTCAAAGTACCATTAGATGCATGTCCACCACCAGAAGAATCTGCAATTTCAAATGCCAAATGTCTTGAATCCTTCTTAGATTCCAAAGTGCTATTAGATGAACACCCACCTGCAGAAACTGTAATTTTATCTGCCAAACATTTAGACTCCTTGTTAGAACTACTCGCTCGGCGACCAGAATCATTTGCTGAACCATCAACCTTTCCCAAATCATCCCCAATTCTCTTCATTGGAGAACCAGAGTTATTCATTTTCCTAATCTTCTTACTTCTAGGTGGTGTTTCGTGTCTGTCTGAGACGTCAACAATGGCTGGGCTTGACGGGGTCATAATAGCCTTCGCCACAAGAGCATTAGATTTAAACGAAACATTAAGCTCCATCTGCCTTTCCTCTCTTCCCTCAACCCCCCTTCTCTCCAACCTCTCAAACACATCTTGCTGTTTTCCCCTTACCCCACCGGAACTCAACTCATTGTCCTGATTTCTACTACTCCTATTATTAGCTTTCCCACATTGAATCCTGAGTAATGCGCTCTTCTTCTGCGGTGACCTATGAATTTCCTCCTTGTCCACTCTTAACCTATTGCTAAACCTATCATTACCATTAACAACATTACCACCATGTTCCCATCTCTCACCTTCATACCTATTATCATCATAATTCCCTTGACTCGGCCTAAAATCCCTCGGCGATGAGGAGTTTATGTCTATATCCATTCTACGCCTCTCATTATCATAATTGAATTCCACATTTTCTCTCCTAACCCAAACAACAGGTTCTTGATTGTCATTTACAGTACTACTACGATTAAAATCATCCACAATAAACCTAGGAGAAGGAGGAGGGGGAGGGTTATGATAATATAAGGGTTGATTATATGAAACCCTAGGGGGAAAAGATCGATTAATTTGGGGATAATCGTAGAATCTAGGGTTTTCTGAAGGAAAAGAGAATTGGTGAGAGATGTGGTGGTGGTGAGATGGTGGTGGAGGGAGATTGGGGATAGGTGGTGGTGGGGGTGGTCGTTGCGGCGGCGGTGGCGGAGGAGGGAGGTGGTGGTGGTGGTGGAAGAAATTAGGGTTATGAGAAAAGTTTGGAGGGCGTTGAACATACCTGTGGTGGTTGTGGTGGTAGGGAGGAAGATTCATGGAGAGTATCGGGTCTTACCGGAGATAACGGACACGTGGTGGCGGCGGCGGCAAAGGGAGATGGATTTGATGTCTTGAGGAGTTGGGACTTTGTTTGAAAAAATATATGAGAAAGCTTATTTTTCATGAGAGCCACAAAAATGGTGAACTTTCAATTAGTAGCAAACATATATTAAATTATATAATCTACAACTAGTATTTTCTAAATTACACAATCTACAATATGATCATTTAGTATAAGAAAATATTGTCATCAAACGATAAAAATTATCCCATTAACATAAGCTATGAATACTCAAACCATACAATTTGCTAGTATACTTCGAACATATTTTGATTGGTTTATTTTAAGTGATTTTTAAACGAATCATATTAAAAGCGATACGGGTAGAAAGTTGATCGAAATCATGTCCATAACTCAAGAAAGGTATCCTCCAATTTACTATATTGAATTATATGTGTACAATTGTACGTTGATTTGAAGTTGAAATATACAGTAATCACTTCATATATGTTATGCATGATGTTCAAGAAAAGCACAATTGAAAATAAATTTTCTAATGGAAAAAGTTCTATGACGTCTTTACATGGGTTACAACTAGGTTGTCCAACGGGGCGGGGCGCCCCGGTCCCTCCTGATCCCGCTCAGGTCTCACATTATCGGTAACGGGATTCATATACCGATAATGGTATTCGAATCGTGACGAGAATTAAGTAGTCCCGCCAGCCGCTCCAACCCCGGTCCCGCCCTCTATCCCGCCCGACCCCTCCCCTTTGCATTAAATAAATGTTGCACAACGACCATTTTATATTTTGGCGATTGTGCAACGACCATTTTTGTCTCTCCCAACCCCCCTACCCCCTTAATATTTATTATTAACCCCTAAGTTATTATATTTACACTTTAACTCAATTTTTTCAATTATAAATACCTCATTTTCTCTTCATCTTTTTCACAAATCTTCCTACAATCTCTCAATCTATCTCTCTACAAGTTTATATTGTCTACTAAATATTTAATTTTATTTATTCATTTGGGAGTGAAGTTGGCAACTAGCTTGAGGATCATTCATCGAGCAAAGTTTTAATTTTCAACCTCTCGATTACACGTCGACGTTACATCGGCGTTTGGTACATTCGTTCCTTCATTAAATTATTATTATTTTTTTATTTTAATTAGCGCACTTAATTTCATTATCTTTAACTATTTATTAGCATAATTAAAATGAAAAGATTAAGAGGTATGTTGGGTAAGGGTAAGGGTCAGACTTCTTCTAGTAGGGGTAACAAGGGTAGTGGTACTTCTTCTAGTCATCTTATTCCTCCTAGACATGACGATTTCGTTGATACTGATTTTTTCCCTGAAGTACAATTAGACTTAGACGAAGAGATATGTTATGAAACTCAACAAGACTTTAATTTAGAAGATAATCTAGATGATACACCCACTAATGTAGATGACACATCGACTAATATAGATGACACACCTCAAACTGAAACGCCTCTTATTCCCCCAAGTATGAGACGAGGCCCAACATAACAAAAATTAAAATCAGATGCATGGGCTTTTTTATAGGGACCAAGAGAATCAAGTAGTTAGATGTCAAATTTGTAAAAATGTTTATAAATTTAAAATGAAAAAATGTCATGGTGGGACAGGAGGTTTAAGTTTAATTAAGCATGTAAAAAGTGTTCTCACAGCTAGGTGGGATCAATACCTGGCTGAAAAACCAGGTGCGTCAATGCCCTCTCAGTCGGGACAATGTTCACATACTGTCCCAGACCAAGTACAGGGTCAAATTAACCCTACGACAGGGTGAATTGTAGGCCCTAAATACGATAAACATAGAGATAGAGATACATTATCAAAATTAGTTGCGGTGGAGGGTTTGTCTTTTTCATTTCCTTCATCTATTGGTTTTATTCATTGCATTAGAGAAATGTATAACCATGCTTTAACGGTTTTTCTAGATCAACTGTTATGAGAGATATTTTTAAATTTGCACACGAATATCAACAATATTTACGTTATTCGTTATCATTTTCCTGGAAAAGTATCTCTTACGTCTGATATAGACCGTTGTACTAACGACCATGATTATTTAACGGTAATATGTCATTGGATAGATTATAAATGGATTATGCAAAAACGTATTTTAGCGTATAGATATATAGATAGTAGGCACACTGTTAATTTTATTTCATATAATATTTTATTCAGTTTGCGATTATTATGACATAACTGATTAAATTATGACTTTTACATTAGATAACGCTTCTTCTAATAATTTTGCAATAAGCTTTTAAAAGAAGTTTTAATTCCATCTTTTTCAAATCGTTTTCATATCAAATGTGCATGTCATATTTATAACTTTGTTGTCAAGGATGGTCTATCACTTTTTGCAAATATTCTTAATAAAATACAATTTGTTATAAACTATATTTTTAAAAGTAATAGAATACAATGAAGAAAATAATATAAAAAAACGTGTCACGATTGTGAACTACCTTATAGAAAAAATTCCCGAAGAAGTAGTCACTAGGTGAAATTCTTTATACGAGCAACTACTTGTTGCTTATGATTATAAAAGATCTATAACTTTATTTTTTAACGCTCATAATCAAAATTCTACCGATATGGTTGTAGATTCCGATTGGATTCAATTTCAGAACTTATTGTATTTTTAGAAGAAAAAAATTCAACTACTAAAGATTTTTTCGGTATTTATTACCTGCTATTTCATCAATGTTATTTTATATAGCTCTAATATTTTTATTACTTAGTGAATATATGGAAAAACCAGTTTATAAGACACCTATTAAAAAATGTTTCTCAAAATGAAAAAATATTTTATTCCTATTCCCCAATTTATATTATTAGTGTTGTATTAAATCTGACTATTAAAATAGACGATTGTAAAGCATTTATTGAAACTATTTATGATTGTATAGCAGTACTTGCACCTCCAACTCCAAAAAACACAAATGAACAACAACCTAAGGAACCAACTAAAGAAGAAGTGTTGTCTAGCATACAAGATGAATGTAAAAAAGTATATAGGCATTACGAACAAGAAAGTGTTAGCAATCAACCGACTTTCATGCCATCTTCTTATTCTTCAACACAACCTCAAAAAAGACATGATGTTTCTGCGACTAGTATTGAAAGTCTTAGAAATAGAATGTTTAGTGGTATCACCGGTCCCCTATTCCTACGGGACCGGGACATCGTAGAACCCGCCAACCGCCCATGTGCCGCCCCGCCCCGTTGGACAGCCCTAGTTACAACTTACAAGACAATAACATACCATATAACTGGAAAATGGAGAACACTTCGATGTCGTTCATTAATCTGCTCTAAATGGTCTAATTTGAAGCCCGTTACATCAAACTATTGAGGAAGGCCAATTATACCAAGAGAAAGACACTCTTCTCAGTATTATAAAATACTACACAATATAAAAAAAAATCAATTCGGAGTGCACAGTTTATGTACAAAAAGGTATACCTTCTTTGTGTAATGTCGTAATATATTTACATTGAACTTGCAGAAAAGTAGTTGCATATATATAGCCTACCGTAGATATGTTAAAATGTGCATTTACGTATAGTTACTTGGAAATTCTTGAATATGTTTTATACAATATAAATGAATATGTGCATAAAATGATAAAACATTAGTTACATATACATTATCTAATGTTTTATTGTGAATAGATATTGCTTGGTATGCGTAGAAGAAAAAGTATTCTTGGTATTTGTCTCTTCAAGATTAAACGAAATAAGTACATTTAAAGTTATCAAGTTCAACCATGTCCACAATTGTGGGGTTGAAGAATGAATATCCAACGTCATGCTATATTTGATTTTATTGGGTTTCTTATTCAAGACTAAGTATATTGATTCCAAGCCTGTGTATACTTTAGCCGACATTATATGGTATATTTGATTTTATTGGGTTTCTTATTCAAGACACGTAAATCCAGTGGCGAAATTTGACCAAAATATCAAGGGAATCGTAGAAACTGAAAGAGTTAAGATAAAACGGATTATCCGGTCAATCAAGTAATATGTATTCACTTTCCCTGTTTTTTTCAACTTGACATTGATAGGGACCCCAATTGAGATAAGCTCTTTGAACTTCATCTCTTCGATTCACGGGATATTCCCAAATTTGGGAATGTTTTTCGGGGTCACATTCTAAACAATCGACATCAAATTCATCCATGGTGACTTTTTGAATCTTGCAAAGTTGTTCATCCAGTTGAACCATTTGATCATCGAAATGGTGTTTTTCAAGTGTCAATGTTGAAGCTATACAATTTTCATCTTTATTGGAAGCTTTCCTCTTGAAAACGCATCAATTTTCTTAAGTTAGACCATCGTACCTCTCCTAAAAATACATAAATCAATTATCAAAGATAACATCTAAATTTGAAACGGAACTAAATGAGAGAAATCCGGCTTTTAAAGCCTTAATCTGTTAATTCCACTCCCATAAGCCCAAAATAGCCTTGTATATGATGAAACAAACATAAAGTTCCCCCAATCTCACGAACTCTGCCACACAGAAAAAGAATTTTTTTGATTAGAGAAACCTTGGAAAATAAAAGAATAGTTAGGACAACATATTTAGACTGAGTGTCCATTAAATCCCCACCATAAGGAGGATCTTCTGTATGAGATCGTGACAAGCTCAACGCAGTAAGATAGAACAACATATTTAGTCTCCTTCTCTTATTATAATGGTTATCCAGAACATTTCCTGGGCATTTGCTTTGAAAATTGTCGAGAGTATGGATACCATCGTTTCCATGAGCAGCGCCAGAGGCAGTGCCTTGATCAGCAACAACATAACCATCAGCAGTGCCTTGAACATCAAGAGCAGAACTAGAAACAAAACTGTTGACATGAGAAGAACTACCAACGAAATTGTTAACAGAACTGTCAACCAAACAATTGGCAGAAACAAAGCCAAACTCAGAATTAGAACAAGAAGTGGAAACACAACTATTGACTGACATCTTTCGACACGCAGAAAATCTTGTCTTAAAATTATAAGTAAAATTAGTGTATCCGAAAGATTAAAAAAACAGAATTGACTGAGTCGAGAGATGACTTTCTGTATTTAAGACAAGATTGCCCCGTATATATGCTTTTACGGTAATGGACAATGGTTTTCTAAGATAAAACAGTGATACAATCAACTATACAAAATAAATAAAGTTGATTCTAGTGAAGAAATAAATATAGAACAGATTGTTGATTGTGTTCTCTGTTCTGTGTGTCGAACAGAACAGACACAGAATAGAAGTTAAGATTGTGTGTTGTGTTTTCTGTATATTCTCTTCTGTGTGTATTTTCAGTTCTGTGTGTGTTTGTTGTTCGAACTGAATAAAAGAATATATAGGGAAGAAAATGGGGCGAATCTGATTGTTTTTGCAACGCTTCGGAGTTGTTGCAATGTTTGGGCCGAATTTGACTGTTGTTGCAACGCTTCAGAGTCATTGCAACGTTTCGAAACTTTCATGTCCAAAATGTAAATAAGAAACATTTCAGGGACCAAATAAAATTCCGAAAAATAGCTCACAGCCCGCAACCCGAGGCTCGAGAATTCGGACCGGACGGGCGGGCGGCGGCGGCGTGCGTGTGGGCTTTGCCCCGAACCCAAGCTCACCTAGCTCATCCCCTTCTAAACACATGGGTCACCCCTTGGAGGCCCAAACCCTTACTCAAACTTAGAGTTATATATTGTACAATACTTCCATCTTCTACCAATGAGGGAGATTTGTCATTTTTAGCCAAAAACACTCCATCATTTCATGTCTCAAACATCTTACTTTGCGTACCAATATCTCTTTCATTTCTTAGCGAACTATTAAGAAAAATATTCGTCTAATACATTTCAGTATATATTTTAGAAGTTATTGTATGCATATAACCAGTAATATACGAATTAATAATATAATTATGTAATAATTTTAAGTACACTTGATATAAACGCTATTCATATACCATGTACTAAACATGCACCTTTAAGTCGTCTTTTGAAGATCTTTCAACTTTTCTTTTGAATCTAGTATTCAAGCATATATAGTGTTAATATAATATACATTGTACATAATATACTATATACTATATTATGAATATATATGCATCGATAAAAAATATATAAGTTAAGTATAAATGTGCATCGTTATACTATATATTTTATGCAATGCCTTAATATAAATGATGAACATTCGGAAGCATCTAACCGACCACTATTCGAATCTTCATCTTTTTCTGTATGGAATTCACACAGAAATCATCGTTGTTGTCACCCGCTAGAAATTTACCATTGCATTTTTTTCCAGCAATTCATCTTTTTGGTGCTTTTTCTAGATTTATTTTTATCTTTTTTGTTTTCAGACCTTGCACAAACATCATTTATTCATGATTTTTAGCAACATACTCATTCTTTTATCAGAATATAGCTAGTATTTATGTAACAAGAAAAATAGAAGAAAGAGAAATTAAAAAGATTCTGAGAAATGAAAAACCTCTTGCCCGTGGTTAGGACGTAACCGGATCATATGTGATTTAGATATTCTGGCCCATTCCAGTTGTCTTGGCAGATTGAGTGTCTAATTTCTTTTCTGCCTTTCTTTTGGCCTTCAGATCGTTTAAGATCTGGAAAACTCTAGCCCACTCAAGTCGTCCGTAGGCTTTGTATGACTGAGTGTTCAATACTATCCTGTCAAAAGATGGATCTTTTGTCGGAAATGGTGACAAGTTTGTCTCTAGTCCGCTTCCCTTACTTAAGATTCTCCGTAAATCTAATTTATCACAACCTAAGTCCATATCTTTTAGGTCGTTGTTTATAACAATCCAATCTTTAAGCGGAAAGGAAAGTGAGATTAAAACCTTTGATTTTAAAGCGTAAGGAATATAATTTTCCTGGAAATCTCTTCATATTCCTAGTCTTATTATACTCATTTTAATCTCGTTATTGACATCTTTTAATCTTATCATTGACAAGGAAGAATAAGTACCTTAGACCTTTTGAATTCTGGCTCACGCTAGTCACGTTGTTGGACTACGTGTCCAAATCCTTCTTACCATAAAATGTAGGCTTTCTGCTGAACATTATCTTCAGCCTTCTCCTCATGTCTCAGTTGATATCATCAACCTCTTGTGGGCGCTTGTTTCCACCACTCTTGGGAGCGGTGACAACAACTCTTCCTTGATTCTTAGTCTTGCTAGCATGACTATCAGCAGTATCTTGAAGCTCCTCATCAGATCCAGAGATCCCACCTTCGACAGAGACGGATTTGTAACTGTCCTCAAAGAGAGAGCCAATATTAGGACCAGATTTGAAACCTTTGTTGTTGACAGAGACAGTGTTAGAACTATTAACATAACTATTTTCATCAAGAAAACCACAACC
Organism: Przewalskia tangutica; assembly: GCA_029844215.1. Taxonomy (NCBI): domain Eukaryota; kingdom Viridiplantae; phylum Streptophyta; class Magnoliopsida; order Solanales; family Solanaceae; genus Przewalskia; species Przewalskia tangutica. Next base: position 21,110,532 of record CM056719.1, read on the forward strand.
AGATTTAGGACTATATCTACTGGTGAACATCTTTCGAGTACTAGTACATGTAATGTCTTAAGATTATGAGTACAATGGTGGATGTACGGAAATAGTAACTAACTATTACTAGTGCTTCGAAAGGATAAACAATAATGAATTACAATAGTTAACAATCTTGTAGCCAACAAGAGTTGTGGCTACAGTAAGCTTGTGAGTTCTTGATCCGTCTTGAATCTGCGTTCTTGAGTCCAATTTCAGCAAGCTCCTTGATCTTGACAACCTGAAACCAAGAGACACTAAATCTGGTAGTGTTACAAGGGCGCTGCTGAGTCGAGTGATATTCACTCTATCCTTAAGACATTATTGCCCCATATATATCCTTTTACGGTAATGAGCAACTGTCTCCCAAGATAAAATAACAACTAACAAATGAGCAAAGGAAACTCAAGTGTTTCTCAAGAAGAACTTTTGAGTGTATGAAAGAGTGCTTAGAGATGAAGAGTTTCAGAAAACCTGATTGTGTAGTGTTGTGTGTGTTCTTCAATTGAGCCAAGGGCCTTAATTTATAGTGTGAGAAAAATGACCTCTCATCTAGTCAACTAATGACAATCAATAGTCATGTAATGACACTTATTGAGAGGTTTCATTCAGCCAAATAATGGCCGAATTCATGTGCCAAGTAATGAAGAATCAATGCCTCAAACCAACCCAAAAATCAGAAACTTTCCAGCTTCCTGTCAACCATTCTACCTCTGAAGCGTCGCGGCTCTGCCTGGGAGGCACCGCGGCGCCTGAATTCCAATAGCCAAACCAACAATTAACGTCGCGGCTCCGACAGTGCAATGTTGCGGCCCTTCGCCGCTCCGCGACGATTTCCGACTCGTTTCATCTTTTACACGTCCTACACTTCTTACTTCATTTACCAACATGGAACACTCGTTGTTTAACCAACAACCGTCTATCATTCTATGTCTCAAACATTTACTTACGTACCAGTATCTCTTTCACTAATAAAATTTACGATACTTGGAACTACGTGAGCACGTGTGTGAAAATTATATTTCCGACGTGCGGAATCTCAATTGTTCGAGTCATAAATAATGGGATAATCTTAATTTCACATTAGTAAATTTCCAACACTAACAACTATAAGTCTTTTACTCCATCCGTGAGAGCAGGCCAAATCTTTAATCTCAATTGTTTGGTAATAAACCACATATGGAGCTTCAAATTCACTATACAATTGTTCAAATAAAACATTAATTAAAGAAATACTCTTCTCGTGAAAAATCACAAAAAAGGCAGAACTCTGCTAGCCAAGGCATAGGTTATAAGATAGGATTGCATAGGCAGGAGTCCCTCCTTATGAGGGCTCAATCTGTTTACATAAGCTTGCAAAATGTATGTCAATTTGCATACGTGTATTTGGTAATAGAATAACCATAAATATCTCATGTATTCAACATGTATACATGATAGCAGAACTCATATTATCAAACTATGGACATTGATATTACTACTTTTCCCATTGCAGCAAATCAGTTTGATGCAGGAAACAATTTTTAAACATGCATTTGAGAAATACAAGCTAAGGGAGAGCCATCACTCACAATACTAGCTCGCTTTGTCTTGAGGTGCATGTAGGCTAATTGTTTGCTAATATTATTTATTTGAATAATATGGAAACTATTATAGTCAATTTTCGAATTGTTCACCTGTTATAAATCTAAATAATACCACTTAGTATTCACAAGGTCACTGTTTATAACGACAAAGCATTTTGTTTTCAAAGTAAGGTTCTATTACATTTAAGAATAGACTCCATAAATATACATAATAAAGGTTTTTTGTTAGAAACTTTCAAAAAATAACATTGAAGATTAAACTTTCTCCACTAAAGTTTCTCGAGCAACGCTTCCTATTCTTTTTAAAGTAACAATCAGGGCTATCTTTGGACCCGTGCGAGGTGTGCTACCACACAAGCCTCCGAAAAATAAAAAAAATTAGGGTCGTTTTTTCATTTTTTATTAAGTACTATTAGCCAGAATTTACTGTAAAAGCCCATAATTCGCAGGTCTTAGCACAATTAAGGGTCCACTTTTACGAATTAGAACAGGGCCCCCAAAATGTTTGAGACGGCCCTGGTAACAACTAATATAATGTTAAAGAATTAATGGTTTAGAGTATGCAGATTATAAAATAACATATCCACACTATGTGTTACAAACTCAAAAATGCACTGTATGGATTGAATCAATCCCATCGGGCATGGTATGATCGTCTAACTAACTTCCTACTTGAGTATGATTTTAAATGTGGTGAAGTTGATCGTATTTTATTCATTAAACGTTACGATGTAAATATAATTATTGCTCAAATCTATGTAAATGACATAGTCTTTGGTTCGAGCTCATAGTCTTATCTAAAGTCATTTGTTGAAGCTATGTCATCGACATTTGAGATGAGCATGATTGGAGAACTAACTTTTTTCTTAGGCTTGCTGATTAAGCAAAGTGAAGACGGAACCTTCATCTCACAAAGTAAATGTGCCAAGAATCTACATAAGAGATTTGCGTTGAAAAATTCTAAACAGAAGAAAACGTCAATGGGATCATCACAGAATGTATATAAGGATAATGTTGGTGAAAATGTCGACCCAACTTTGTATCGATCTATGATAAGTAGTCTTTTATATCTTACTGCAAGTCGCTTATATATTATGTTTAGTGTGCGTGTTTGCACTCAATTCCAAGCATGTCACAATATTTTTCACTTAAATGTCGTGAAACATATCATTATATATGTTGCCGGCTCATGTGAGTTGGGAATTTGGTATTTCAAAGACACCAATCCTAATTTAATAGGGTACAGTGACTCGAATTGGACCGGAGATGTAGATGATGGGAAGAGTACAAGTGGCAGATGTTTTTATCTTGACAATAACCTTGTTTCATGATACAGTTGTAAATAAAAATGTGTTTCACTTTCAACTGTTGAATCTGAATATGTAGCAGCCGGAAATTGTTGCTCTCAATTAATATGACTATGACACATGTTAGACGAGTATGGTTTTACTAGCAACATTTTGATTTTGTATTTGATAATCTGAGTGCTATAAATATTTTCAAAAATCCGGTTTAACACTCACGTACAAAACATATTGATATTAGACATCATTTTTTAAGAGATTAGTTGAAAATAACTAGTCAAAATTGAACATGTTGACACTATTCATCAACTAGCTGATATTTTTACAAAAGCTTTAGACCATGAGAAATTTTCTAGTTTGAAGAAATCTCTTGGTCTTTTTATCTCTAAAAATACATTTTTGGTGAATGTCGACTAAAACATTCTTTAACATTTCGGGTGACATTTACCTATGATATATCACTGACTGATTATTGTTGTTGTATGGTGCATAACCTTTGGTCACACAAGCATGATCCCTCACTAAGAATATGTTTTAAATAAGATACCGTTCTTTGCGATGATATTATCTATCATAAAAAGAGAGTATCAAAATAAGGCAAAACCTTTATAAATAGTTGGCAACTGTGAAAATGGGCAAAACCCAAGAAAAGATAACGTTCCTATTCTATAGGCATATCGATTGCTTCAAAAGAAATTTGAGAATATCATAAAAGTATTCTTATTTTATTTGACACGAAAAATTCTCTTACATATGCTATATGATTAGATCAAAGACACGATGGAGAAATGTTACATTGTTCCAGTGATTAAACTCATAGAGTCCATGTAAAACGTGTCTTGATTTGTTGTCAACGCGAAAAAATCTTCTGGGATCAAAATACTCATGTCGTCTAAAATGTTATCAACATTTATGCTGACATTTTTAGAATGTGATATCTGTTGGGATATTGATCTTAACTGATTTCAGAAAAATCAAAATTTTCTCCCTATTTGTATGTCATGTTTTAATTGGAATTCAAACTTTAAAATGATAAGATTAAATACCTACTATGATGTTTATCTTTTTATCCCAATTTTTAGGTGTAAGTTATTGAATAAATATCAAACACCTAAAACTAAGGAGTTTTTTATTACATTGAAAGGTTTGCCAAGTATATAAATATTCATCTCATTTGTTTCTTTTACCATTATCGATTTTCCCTAAAAACAAAAAAAGATGGATCACATCTCACGTCGGGCATTACACCACATACCCGAAGGAACCTTCTCCATTCCAAACACATCTCTCTTGCTCAGACCCTAAACCCTCAAAACTCTCTCCTCAAATCTCATCAATAGAAATTTCTCCAATGTCAACATCAATGTCTACCAACACACCCAACAACACCCCTATGAGTACAAGTTCGCCTGAGCAATCTAAACCTCAACAACTAGGTGCGTCTTCTTCTTCACATCTGCCTGAAAACATGTGTACGTCTATAGTCCTTAGAGGCGATGAAGAACCTCTTGATATCAGCTACCCTAGGGATGACAATAATCTCATAGATGTTGATGCAACATCTGATTTTTCGACCTTGGGTAAAAAACCAAGTTCCTCCACATTCCCTACTCGCACACAGAGTAGAGTGTTTAAGAGAATAGTACAGGAGGAGCCGAGTATCAAAAGGTCCAAATTTGACACATAATACCTACTTGCTCGAGTAGTGACACTGAGGACATGGACTTTGAGATATCAACTGAAGAAAGTGAAGAAGAACTTACTACATATGTACCTCATAATGTGTCTCAAGATGAGAAAATTCCTGATGATACTCCACTGAAAAAATTATGTCCGAAGGGAATTTCCAGACATGATAAATCAGATGCTGCTCCAAATGTTGCTGACAATGCCACAACATCTCAAGCAACATTTCAGCAAACTTCAAAAGAGATACCAACACCATCATACTCCAGCAAAATCGAATCTGATTCTGACATTGAGGTAAATGCTTTTAAAGAAAACTTCTATTCCAAAGATAAATATGATAAATAGGATTGGTACAAGAATAAGGTTATCAGGTCTGAAAAAATATTAGATATTGCCTCCTGTTTAGAATACAGTTTGGTAAAATTCCTCAATGATAAAAAGCTTCTCAAATCTGTTACTGAAAAAGAACCATACGTTGATGAAGTAATTATGTTGTTTTATGAAAATTTGAATTCTGCTATAAAAGATGCCTCCTCAAAGAAATTTGGGAAGGTATACCTCTATAACAAAATTTATCAATTTACACCCTCAATTATAAATCAGTGTATGAGAATTGATCTCAAAGAAAGAAGTATCACTGCAGAAAGAGTGACAATAGGGATGAGATTATTGAATACCTCACTGGAGGTATAATGAAAAAGTGGATCCCTTGATGTCCTGTTTTCAAGTTAACCGTCTTATTGTCAACCCTTAATAAAATTGTCATTCACAATTGGCTTCCTTCATTAAATGAGTCAGACGCGACCACTGATCAAGCCTCCATTTTGTTCAAAATTGAATAAAGATTGGAAATTGAAATAGGAAATGATCTTTTATCAAGTTGTCAATCTAGCTGGAAAAAAGTTAACTTTAATCCTTCTATTTCCCTCTCTAATATACCCAATCTTAACTACATAAGGATTAAGCTTAAAAGAGAGGATATTATAGGGAAAGCTCCTGAGATTTATTCACTGAACAAGACAATTTTAAAAAGTAAAGAAAGAGTTACTAATTTGCCTTGGAAAAATGAAGCAGACAATGAGAATGTTGTCAGGAATGTTACAAACATTCAAGACAACACTAGTTAAAGACAATCAACTATGTCAACAGACTGACTAGTTAGTCCAATCACAAGAATCAACCAAAAAATTGCTAAGGTTGATGATGTCAGAGATGCATTGGTCCAAGCTATAAACCAATTCTTACTGTTGATTTCTTTTTAAATTGTTTATTCTATTACTAACATTTTTACTAAGTGTTTATGCAGATACTCGGAGATCATCTTGTGCAGAAGGCCTAAACAGGGCTAAAAGATGTCCCGGAGTTTTATCTTATGTCGCATTTTAATTTTAGTTTTATTATTCTGTATTGCATTTTATTTGAATTGTAAATTATGTAAAAATGCTTAGAATAGGTAGAATAAAAGCCAATATATAATTAACCTAGGTTTGAACGGATAACCGCAAGTTAGCGGATCTTAAATGATGCCTAACCCCTTCCCTTTAGGATAATAAAGAACCCTGATCCAGAATCTCATTAATTTCGCAGACCATTAAATGAAGATTAATTGCAGTATTTTTATTGCAATAAATTAAGTGTCCTAATTCACTTAAATAATTAGGTGGCGACTCCTAAAAATCAGCATTATTGCTCCATCCAGGGAACCGCGCCAAAGAGCAACGTTGCAGATACCATTCAGACCCCCGAGGTCAAAAACGGGCGCGACAGCATGGCGACTCCGCTGGGGATAATCAGGTTCTTGACCATAACAAACCTAAGTTTATTATTTCTTGGATTTATTTGCTTTTATTTGTTTTAAATGCCTTAAAATTGCTTGCTTTAATTTTGTATGCTTAACTGTTTTAGTTGCTATTTACTTTTACTGTTTTCCTTAAACTGACATTCCGCTCATATTTCCTCCACTATGGAAAATTCACATTGTGACACAATATACGCGTTGGTGTGTTTCGTGCACCCGCAAATTTATTTTAAGACACCCAAAATTTAGGAGAGTTGGCGCATGTGTGGAGTTAGATCGGTTCGTCTGATCAGCCACGTAGCCTTCTCACTCGAGTTGTCCGCTCGGAAACCTTGTGTCTAGTAAGTCAAATCTTAGAAAGCTTAAGATAGAGCTATATCACCCTTTTATATTAAGTCATGCATGCATAAACCTTAGGTGAGTTAATCCTTGGTATTAACGCCACAATTAGAAATTCACCAAACTTGTCGACGAGCTTCACAACCCAACGACCCATTAGCATACTATGTGTAGCGTGATGATGATAGACGGATCCAAGCCTGATCATGACACACCGAAATTGGAAAAAGTGCACCGTCATTTGGTCGCCATTTCCAACAAAAGCATTAATGTTTAGCAACTTTGGTCAATCTATCCCAATCTCGCATATTTGGCGTTTAGGCCGACCTCTAGCATAAGAGAGTTACCATGCATATAAGGCGCATGCTTGATTTGCATGTTTTTGTTTACTATTGTTGTCGCTAGCAATCTTGTACATATTATTTAATGCAATAATTATCCTTTTAACCCATGTACATATCATGCTATGTGCTTATAAATCTGGCCACGAGCATTTGCATTTTCGCACTTTTGTTGTCACATTGCAATCAGGACTTTTACTGCGTAAATCGCTCTTGAACAGCGTGATTTGGAATTTGGAAAACATCAACCACCAGTCCGGTCGAACCAAGCAGAGGAGTCTTTGACTATATTGTCACGCCATTACATTTTATTATTTTTGTGGCTTGCCTACTCTCACCCATTTGTCATATTTTTACAGGAAGACCGTCCTCGCAAATAGTCGAGGGCGGCCGGAAAAAAAAATGAGGAGGAAGAAAGAGAAAAAAAAATCATCACAAGAATGAGCTGGAGTTATGTTGACGGAAAGAAGTCAGCTTATACCAGACTAAACGAAGCATCGCTCTGGGTCCTATATTTTGTATCTTTATACGTATTTGCAAATTTAATTGATATGTCTAGTATTGATTACATAATTCTTTATCATGCATTTTACAACATAATCATTCCGAACTACGCGTGTCTGATTCTCACCACACGGTGTGATACGTAGGCAACCCATCTAGGGTTCGACACCACATAAAAAAAAGGACATATTTGGTTCACCCATTCATTACATTTATCCAATCACGGACATTCATTATCGCATTTCAATCATTCTATCACATACATTCATGCATTTCATTCATTCTATCACAACTATTCATTTTTTTATTACATTCCTTTTACTTTGCATTAGTCTTGTCACGACCCGACCCCGGGGCCGCGACTGGTACCCTACCGGGGTACCATGTCACGTATACGTCAGAGAATAGCAGCGGAACATACATAACACATAACTTATAAAAAGGTAAACATCACTGGCCAGCCGATAAGGCTGCCTTCCATAAAAACATACTAAATCAAAAGTACATCAGTACAACTTGTCCTTACAGCCCAAACCACATACGTGACCACGCACTTAAGGATAACAATGGCGGACAGGCCCCGCCATACCCCTGAATATAAATGCCTATAACATCAGGGAAAAACCGTACCAACAAAACAATCTTCCGGAGGAATGGAGCTTCGACACCGAACGGTGATCCTAAGAACGAGGATCCACCACCGCTACCCTTACACGCGCATGAGCGCACCGGCGGGTCAAGACAATATGTACCAAGTATGTAAAACGGAAAATACTGTAATAATAATGTCATAAGTCCAAAAATAAGTGAGTCATGGAAGAAAATCCAAATACGATAATCGTGCCTTACTAACAATGAGTAACAAGTATATACTTTATCGCATAAAAATAGGAGGCTTGTGATCAAAGCAGGTCCTCGCCGTAGTATCGATAAGCAATCCTACTCGGGACTATTTCACCCGCACGGGTCTTGTGGACCCGCATGAGGTATTCCTCGTGATAGTCAGATCGCCGCGTGGGATTATTTCACCCGCATAAGCCCATAGGACTCGCATGAGGTATTCCTCGCATCATGGGTAGCAAATCCACGGAACAGGTGGTATAGCGATCTTGGGGATTTACCCCTCATCTATACTCTTACCCTGAAGCAGGTGGTATAACGATCTTGGGGATTGTACCCCTCAGATATACTCTTACCCTGAAGAAGGTGGTATAACGATCTTGGGGATTTACCCCTCAGATATACTCTTACCCTGAAGAAGGTGGTATGACGATCTTGGGGCTTGTCCCTCATTCATACTCTTACCCTGGAGAAGGTGGTATAACGATCTTGGGGCTTGCCCCTCATTTATACTCTTACCCTAGCTCAATCAGTCATCATATCATAATCATAAATAAGTTAAGAAAGCTTATAACTTATTATTAGTCTTGTTCATATACCCTCTCATTTTAGTTTACTCAAGGCACTAACATATTTAATAAAAGAAAATCCGGGAATTTAACCCAAAGTACCACATACTTATATTCTTTAAAAATGACTTTTTTTCATATAAAACCTTTGGGCAATTGATGCCTTAAAATCAATTTGCCTTTCATAAATCAAGTCACTTGTCCTTACTTATCTTACTTAGAGTAAATCTCTTCTTATTATCCTTTCATAAAGCTAACAAACCAACTTCCCATAAAGTTGTTATATTGACCCTATACTTTACCAAAAATCATACTTTTCCCATAACCACGGGACTTATACTTTTTTAAGACGAAACAAATCTTTATATACTTAAAACAAGTAAGAATACCAAATCTTGTACGTCTACCGTACTACATAGATACAACTACTCATGCTCAGGAGATAGGAAAGCTCCACATACCTCTTCGGTCAATCCACTTGCTAAGCCCAAACTACCGCAAGTAATATGTCAACCTAAAATAACCATGATACGTTTATTAACCTCTAATTTCAATGTAGAGTAATCCAAGTTCAAAGTTACTAATTTCTATGAAAAATTGGGCAGCATTTCCTTTGTTTCTACATACTTTGCCACCTTTTTCAAGGCCGAATTCAACATCCAAACGCCACATCTTAGGCCCAACAATCCAAACATTTCAAAGGGGATTACACACCTAAACTTGGGTGTGTAAAATTCTGCCCCATAAGGTACAACAATTCGCTTAACAATTTTAAAGTAGTTTGTAGGCTACAACATGCTCATAATATCTTCTTAACCAATCCTTTCATATCCAAACCATATTTCTTACATGCAATGAATCTAAGAGCATTATTTACTACTACAATCCCTTCTTCTTCACATGCAACATCAATAACTAGCTACAAGAGAAGGAATGTTACCTTTAGAGCTTTAGCCAAAATTATTCCAACAACTTTGCTAGCCTTCTTTCCAAGAACACCACCACAATAACTCCTACAAGCTAGCCACAAGCTTTCTTCTTGTCCTTAACTTTTCAGATTTTCCTTAGGCTTTGAATTCCTCTTGGAATTTTAGAGAGAAGTGAGAGCTTTAGTTTAGAGAGAGAGGGGGATTTGAAAGATGACCAAGTCTTCAAGACTTGGTCAATATAAGACATGCAAGAATTCAGATGGGGGGGACACTTGTCACCCACCCATGACCTATTTAAAAACAAAACAGTGCAGAAATCCCCACTCAACTTCGCAGAACCCGCCTCGGCCGCTGAAACTTCGCCGCCTCAGACTTTCTCCGACGCCGCGACTCGCTTCTGGCGCTACCGCAACTTCAACACTCGAATATCCGCGCCGCGCTCCGCCGCTTTGTCTGAAACACATTTATGTCCGTCTGCGCACTGAACTTGTAACTCCCATAACTTTCTACTCTGATGTCCTATCAACGAACGGTTGGTTGCGTTGGAAACTAGACTCAACGAACTACGAAATAGGACTTGAAATACTTAGGAACTCTCAATGTATCGAGTCATAACCCGCCTCAAAGTTGACTAAAACCCGTTCGAAATAATCCGTCAACCTATCTTTCGAAAATGTTAAGCCCTACTCCCTTTCGTATGCTCTCACACGTAAGGCCGGAACTACGGGGTATAACAAGTCTTATATTGAACAATCATTTATTTTGCACAACTTTTATTTTTGCATTTTTTTCATGAATGAATTCTTTTAAATCATACGTTTTATAACATATCTGAACGAACTACGCACACCTGATTCTCGTCAAAGATGAGATACGTAGGCAGCCCTACTCGGGTTCGGTACCCTTTATTCAAAAAATACAATTTGTTTTTCATAAATACAAAAAATGTTATCCAAAAATACAAAAATATTTTTTAAATATCATTGTTTGACTTGGTTGATACCAACACAGTTATGAGTGTGCATAGGAAAGAATGAGTAATAATCAATATGGGTTGACTTCGTGGTAAACTATAGATTCTTTTGGTACCTCTTATTCACCCGTAAATGACATTGTCTTACATGCTTTCAAGATAAGAACGAAACCAACATCATTGTTTCATGTGCATTGTGTGGTGAGTTTTATAATAAGTTCAATTGTATTGCATTGTGATCTAGAACTTGGCCCGAATGTTTGTTGAGGCGAAATCCTGAGTAACACTCGGTGTAAAAAATGATCGTATGTTTTCTTTGGCCCGTTTGAGCCTTTTCAGCCTACCAAATAACATTATCCGTAGTACACCCCTTTTGAGCCTAAATCCTATTCTTTCGACAACCGCATATTACACCTATACCCTTTCTGAGTGCGTACGCACTATCCCTCTCTTGGCCCGACCTCCTTGAGCGCTTTAGAAATGTGCAAGTGACTGACAAATTCTGCGTCGAAGTTTGCAAAGACAAAATTGTCAAAGTCCCAAAAGGGAAAAGAAAAACACAAATGACGACTTCACAAAAGAAGAAATCAAAAGCCCCGGCATTATAAACAAAAAAATGAATGAAATGAGAGAATAACTTTGGAAAAAGTGGGCTCCAAACGAAAGATTCAAAAAGAAGTCAGTACAGAAAACTGAGACAAAACAAAATAGATCAGCATTAAAGCACACAAATATCAAGCACGGACGTAGTCCAACGCTCGAGGAAGGATTAGTCACTTTTACCCAAATGATATTCATCCCTTTCCCTAAACCTACATTACAAACCCGTGACAAGCCCTACATGATCTTATGCTGAGGGTTCTCACATTAGTGGATACTTACATGATGGCCAAGCCTATGGTATCACAATTGCATGCATTGAACATCCTTTTGAGTGTGAGCGTACTTCTCTAAACGTCCCAAAATTCAAAATACTGGAATATATGTGAGAAATGGAACTTTCTTTCAGTGAGGGCATTTGAAACGTGAGATTACGTGTAGTTCGAAACTTTGGCTGCAAGCAAGTGTGTCGATACTTAGGTGTCTGAGGTACCATTTGAAACTATAGGAATTACCCAGAAGTCAGTCTCGGTTAGACTGAAAGCAATAAATGAAATTCCTAAGCACAATACTAATTGTTGGTATCAACTGAAGTCAGAACGTGATGCTGTCTTTCCACTTTTCAAAAACAAATGCATATATACAAATTCTTATTATTTGCATCATGAATTACGTCTTGACCTGATTCCCTCGACGGGATACGTAGGCGGCCACATTGGCTTCGGTCTCATTTTTGAAAACCGTACAATCATTTTTTGCATCACGAACTACGCCTTGACCTGATTCCCTCAGCGGGATACGTAGGCGGCCACATTGGCTTCAGCCTCATTTTTTGAAATTGTACAATCATTTTTGCATCACGAACTACGTCTTGACTTGATTCCCCCATGAGAATACGTAGGCGGCCTAAGTCGGCTTCGGTCACACCATTAGAAATCTTCTCATTGGCTCGCGTGCGACAAAATGCATTTGATTATTCCGAAAAGAGATATGAGCAATTTCCGCCAGGGTTAAGTCCGTGCATAGACTAGCATGCATCCAGCATTCGTAGCATCCAGCAAGCCCGCGCAGAGCACTCAACAAGCATTCACGGGATCCAGTAAGTCCGCACAGAGCACTCAGCAAGCATTCACGGGATCCAGTAAGTCCGCACTGAGACTGCATCAGCAATCACAACATTCAGCAAACATTCACAGCATCCAGCAAGTCCGTGCAGAGACTACATCAGCAATCGCAGCATTCAGCAAGCATTCACAACGTCCAGCAAGTCCGTGCAGGGACTACATCAGCAATCAACAGCATTCAACAAGCATTCACAGCATCTAGCAAGTCCGTGCAGAGACTACATCGGTAATCACATCATTCAGCCAGCATTCGCATCATCCAGCAAGCCCGCGCAGAGCATTCAACAAGCATTCACGGGATCCAGTAAGTCCGCACAGAGAATGCATCAACACTCACAACATTCAACAAGCATTCACAACATTCAATACGTCCGTGCAAGGACGAAATCTCAGCATTTGCAGCATCACATCAATACAACCGCCATCACGATTTACATGATAACATTTCTACTCATACAATTACATTGCTTATAAATTCATGCGTTATCTTTTTGCCTTAACAGTTATGCACTAACCTTTTGCTTAAGTCTGAGCATGCAAGCGTCAAGAGCCAAAACTACAAAGTCGACGCGAATCAACCACTCCTTTCCTAAAACTCACAAGTTTTCTTTTAGTGTAGGATCTTCATATCAGCAAAGGCGGGAGGACAACAATAAGCCCATGTGGGTTACAAACGCACAACGTCTATGCAATGACGTTATCTTAACCCAGGCGAGTCACAAAACAGGTACGTCTATGCAACGACACCATTTCATGTAAGCCTATGCAATGACTTCATCTATGTTTCGTCTATGCAACGACGAACATCTGCATCGCGTCTATGCAACGACGTCATTTCATGTAAGCCTATGCAACGACTTCATCTATGTTTCATCCATGCAACGACTAACATCTGCATCGCGTCTATGCAACGACGCCACCTCATGTAAGCCTATGCAACGACTTCATCTATGTTTCGTCTATGCAACGCCGAACATCTGCATCGCGTTTGTGCAACGACGCCATCTCATGTAAGACCATGCAACGACTTCATCTATGTTTCGTCCATGCAACGACGAGCATCTGCATCGCGTTTATGCAACGACGTCATTTCATGTAAGCTCATGCAACGACTTCATCTATGTTTCGTCTATGCAACGACGATCATCTGCATCGCGTCCATGCAATGACGTCATCAACATATACAAACACCATGTCTTTTCCAGCACCACATCACCTGCAACCCAGTGTCAATCATACTTCGACACTGGGACAAATTTTGAATTTGCGTCGGCATTGTCTTTAATTTTGCAGCATCACAGCAGCCCAGTGTCATCATGATTCGACACTGGGACAATTTTGAATCGGCGTCTGCCTGCTTTAATTTTCTAGCATCGCAGCAACCCAGTGTCATCATAATTCGACACTGAGACAAAATTTTGAATTTGCATCAGCTTTTGTCCATTCTTTTTCTTGATCTTTGTTTTAATTCTGACGATGGAAACAAAATTGGCTACAAGTCAACGTCTTTGTCCGAAAACTCTTTCATCGTCTTCGGTCAAAGAGGGACAAGCTGTTGACACCCAATTTTGACCCATCTTTTAGTCATTTCTTGCAATTTTAAGCATTTTAGGACACCGCATTTTAATCACCATTTTTTGGCATTTTGTATATTTTTTTACCTAACATTCTATGTTGTTTTATTTTTTGTAAATTGGCATCATATTTTACTTTAATTAGGTATTAAACATTTTCAAATATTATGTTATTATTGTTGCGCGATCATTTTATTTTACTAATTTTGCATCTCTTTAAATAATTAATTGACATCCCGTCTTTACTTTTAATTAGACATTAAATATTTATTAAATATTGTATTTTTATTATTATTGCATCGGCATTTGCATTTTAATAATTTTGCATCTTTTAAATAATTGTTTCTTTAAATAATGAACCCGTTTTGCATTTTTGTCAAAATCAGTCCAGTCCGAGGCACAACCTGGATCAGTCCAATCCGCCGGAAACCAAATCCCAAACTGAGACCCAAAAATGAAGCCCATTACACCTTTCATCTTTTCCCTCCAATACCCAATACCCAATACCCAAAATACCAAATCCTAAACCTAAATATCTACCCTATAAATAAAACACTACCTCGTTCTAATAAAAACCCTTAGCAGCCGCCCAACATCACCTCAGCAGCCGCAATACAGTCCTAAACTATAAACTCAGCCTAGCCGCAACATTCCCTCTGATTCATTTTCAGCCAGCCGCCCATACACCCCAATCCCTTTTTATCTTCAGACCTCACCCCTCTCTTTACCACACCCTTTTCCTGTCGCCGCCGCCCTTCGCCGGAGTTCCATCTCCGGCGAACTCCTTTTCTCGTCCTCCTCAGATGCCCATACGATCAGTCGCACATGACTCTCCCCACTCCTCTTTCTTTGTATCCATCAGCATACACACACACACCCTCACCAAATAAACTCAAACCAGAACCAGCGAACCACGAACTCCCATCGCCGGACCCTTCACCATCGCCGTACCACTCCCGTCGTCGCTAATCGCCGACCACCACCACCACTGTACTTGGTTTCTTGTGCTCTATTTTTAGATCTGGTCGGAAAGAGACTTCGGCGTCGCTCCGGCGTTTCGCCGTCGAAGTGACGCCGCCTCTCTCCCCTCCCCCTTTTTGCACCGGAAAATATTTTGGTAGCCTCCACTCTTACGCCATTTTTTGTCGAATTTGTACTATTTCCTGCCTTATGTTTCTACTTAGTGTTGATATTATAAATATGGTACTGGCGTCGTGGGATTTTTCATTTTTTCGATGTACGTATCTAACCGGAGTTCTATAAACTCCGGCGAGGTTCTGAAATCTCCAGCGAAATTATGTTGCGTTTGTTTCTTTTGTTTCGCGGGTCACTGGTGTTTGCTTGATGTTGTTTCCACTGTTTTCGGACTGAGTTTTTGACCACTTGGCTACTATTTTTTGGCCATTGTTGCTTCTGTTTTTAGCCATTTTTGCGGACTGATTTTGCCACTTGGATACTGTTTTTTTCGGTCATTTTGCTATTGGTTTTCGCCATTTTGGCGGATTGATTTTTGGCTATTGTTGCTACTGATTTTTGACATTTTTTTTACTGGTTTGAACATGATACTACACTTGAGTTGACCAATGAAAAAGTTATCCGTCGATTTTTTAGGCCTCCACAGTTGCAAAGACGGAAAATAAAATAAATGAAGCTTTCAGGGCAATGATGATTTCTTCCACTTACACCGGATAACCAACATGCGCTGGCAAGACGAATTCTCGTAGCCACACTTGTTTAGGCCGTCTCACTTTATTTTTTATATATATCTGATCCCTCTGTGTTTAAAACTATTACTGTTTTGGCGCGGATCCGAATGTTTTATTTATTTTATTGTTTCTAGCAATATTGGTCGATGAAGGAATCTCCGTCTGATTTCCAAGGCCTTCCTTGTACAAAGACGGATTTATTTTTGGCTTTACTTATTTATTCTTGTTATTGCTTTTAAAATTGTTTATTCTATTACTAACACTTTTACTAAGTGTTTATGCAGGTACCCGGAGATCATCTAGTACAGAAGGCCTAAAAAGGGCTAAAAGATGTTCCGGAGTTTTATCTTATGTCGCATTTAATTTTAGTTTTATTATTCTGTATTGCATTTTATTTGAATTGTAAATTATGTAAAAATGTTTAGAATAGGTAGAATAAAAGTCAATATATAATTAACCTAAGTTTGAACGGATAACCGCAAGTTAGCGGATCTTAAAGGATGCCTAACCCCTTCCCTTTAGGATAATAAAGAACCCTGATCCAGAATCTCATTAATTTCGCAGACCATTAAATGAAGATTAATTGCAGTATTTTTATTGCAATAAATCAAGTGTCCTAATTCACTTAAATAATTAGGTGGCGACTCCTAAAAATCAACATTATGGCTCCATCCAGGGAACCGCGCCAAAGAGCAACGTTGCGGATACCGTTCAGACCCCCGATGTCAAAAACGGGAGCGACATGAAGAAATACAAAAATGGGGAGATTATTAATGTTGGGTTTTGTGTTGTGATATTTTACCCAACATATCTTCTTGAGGACTGATTTGAACGGATATAAATGTTGGAACAAATGTCACAACATTCGGACCAACATCTTCTGAAAAACAGTTGTGTCTTACTTCACGGACGGAAGTAATATTTGTGTAAATATTACTATGAAGTAAAAGTGACTTGACAAGCTAAATATGAGATGATGAAAAATGTGGAAAGAACGAGACAAGGTTGTTGCTTTGCGTGAGGAACAAGTCCAAGTGGTTAGAGGATTTTACTCCATGATCTTCTTCAATAAACACACCAGTTGCCCACATTTTCCTCAACCTACACAACAGATCAATGAGATTTTTAAGGAAGACTCTCTACTATATATAAAGAGGCTACTAAAGTAAATCGATATCCAAATCATAAATCAAAAATACCAAGAGAGCTCTCTGTTAGACATATTTCATATACCTATTTTGAGTCATTTTTTATTAGTATTTTACCCATTTTCGTTGCGTCTAGTACAATTTTAGGGTTGTTTTTTTTTCGTCCAGTCACAACGGTTCAAAAAGGCAAAATGACAAAAACGAGCGAAAATGGGCATAAAAGGTTGTCCCGAGGCAGAAAAAAGTCGAAAATCGATGACTCGAAAAAATCACAAAGAAAGCGGTGCAAAACAAGAGAAACCCACGGGACTTTCAAAGATCGGTGCATTCGCATGTAATCAGCGGTGCCATTTATTTAGAGAGTCTGCAGAGTTTACGCTTGATCGCGCACGAACCGCGCCGATATGGAATTTTTCAGTTCCGAGTTGGAATTGGCCAAGGGCAATAAGGTCCCTAGGGCACGAAATTGATACCTATTTAAAGCCCTACGGATCAGTTTTTAGGAGGGGAGTCAATCCTTGTACATATTCCACAACACAACTCTTGGAGGCCACAAGATTGGAGACCTAGTTCTAGTATTTTCTTTTCTCTTTCTTTCTTTTTAATTTAGTTTATGTATGGATTTTGTGTTAGTTCTTAGCGTGACTATGACTAGGAGCTAAACACTTTATTTAGGGTTTTCCCTATGAATCGCTTGAAGCTTTATTTATGAATTAATGCAGTAGTTTGATTTCTTCTTCACTTGATTAAGATTTAGTCAATAATTGGTTTGAATGATTGGTAGTTAATTGATCACTAATTATCATAACTCATATGATTTCGAATCAAAAACCGAAAGGAGAGATTTGGATATGATGTAATTGACTAGACATATGTTAAAATCGCAGACGAAAGTACCCCGATACTTGTGTAGCATTATAGGTTACTGTTCTTAATCCTACTATGTGGTAAATCCTATCATAGAAATATAGAAGGGTTCTGCAATGGGGTTGAGGGATTATATGTCTTAACCGAATATAATAACAGCTTAGTTAACCGATATCTTAACGAAGAAGAAGAATCATTCTAGTCGCATTAAGGATTGAAAAGAGTGGATAATTGAGGATTTTGGAAGCCATATCTCCATCATAACTGATTAAACCCTAGTAAGTTAGTTTAATTTCTGCACTTAGTCTTAGTTATTAGATAAAAGCACAAACAAATTAATGTTCACCAAATAGAAACTAAAGCTTAGATAATCGGTACTTGATAACCAGTCTCTGTGGAAGATATTCGGTCTTACAGACTATATTACTTCAGACGATACATATACTTGCATTTTGTGCGTGTGGAAATCATGTAACAAGTTTTTGGCGCTGTTGCCGGGGACTGACGTACTTTAATATAGAATTATCTAATCTTATTTCTAATTTGGTTTGTATATATTTGATTATGTTATTTTATTTATAATTTGGTTGCTCCAGGAACAAGTTTCTAACTTGTTCTGCGAGCATCTTTTTATCACTTTTTGTTGTTATTCTTATTTTGTAGGTAAAGTTGAAAAAAATGGACTACTAGTAGTATCAGGGGCAGTGGAATCATCAACAACAGCCTAACCCACAGGTTCCACAGAAAGATCAAAATGGGTTGTTGGCAGTCATACATGAGCTCACCAATTGCCAGACTCAGTTTATGGCTGAGACAAAGGTGTCAATAAAATTTTTGGAGACACAAATAGGGCAGCTGATGGATATGGTGATCAATACACCTCAAGAAAGTCTGCCTAGCGACACCATTGTGGGAAGTGTTAAGCAAAGTGAGGAGCCTGAACCACACCAAGTTGTTGAATAATTGAGAAAGGTGGTTGGTGTAGAGAAAAAATGGGTTACTGGAATCCAATTTTTCACCTTTTTGGATTCCTTGGAGTTTTTTGTTGTTGTGTCCATTGCAGAAGAAACACCACCAGATGTCTTTGCTGACCCTCAAACAGAAAGTCCAAACCCTCAAGAGAACTCCCAAAAGTCTAGAGATCCATGAAGTTTCATTATTCCCTCCACTATAGGGAATTTTGAATGCAAGCAAGTATTGGGCGATTTGGAGGCAAGCATAAAAGTACTACCCTTTTCCGTGTTCTATAGAAATGGTGTAGGTGAAGTGAGGCCGACAAAAATAACTATTCAGATTGCAAGCCGTTCGCAGAAGGATCCACCATGCACTAGTAAGGATTAATTGCGTCCGGCTAAAAGATATTAAAGACAGCGCAACTTGGGAAGTAACCCAATGTTTAAATTCTGCAATTTATTTTAATTAGGACAGTCTCACTTTTGGTGTGTTTGTTATGTTGTGATTTCAGGTGAAGGACTCAGAGGATGGAGCATGAAGGAAAGGGCGAAAAGACACGAAATCGAGTCAAGACTGGCGCCGAATCTTCGTGAAAGACTCGATTTTTATGCATCGCGGCACAGCAGCGTAATCGCAGCGCGCCACGATCCCCGAAAATATGAAAGGCCCAGAATCGTCAAATCTCCTCCCACAGATACCGTCACAATGCAATATCCGCTGCCACCACCACCATTTTGAGTCGTTGTACGTCGGTAAGTCGTCCCTGTTTCATCTTTGAGTCATACACATTTGGAACAATGTGTCAGTTAAGTTTGGGGGTACTTGTATTTTCTTATAATTTTGAGTCGTTGATTTGTGTCTTTTATGTGTCTATATGAGTCACAATTTTTTTATTTTTTTTATCATGCATGTTGTAGTTGCTTGAAACGCCTAGTGAATTAAGTAGGATAATGTAATGTAATGATATTCAAAAATGTGTGTGCTTAAGTTAAATATGTCAAAGATTCATGAAAACCTGATTAGTTGAATTATTGTGTGTTTAGCCTGTGTATGTCAATTGCGAAAAAATGGCATGCATGCTTGCTATTTGAGGCGAAATAATTAGGATGTACATGTTAGGGGGAGGATTCAGACATTGCTTTGAAAGCCCTTCTGACCATTCATTACCTACCTTGACATAAATTATATCTTTAGTCAGCCTCGTTGAGCCTAAAATAATATCTTTGTTTGACACCCTTTGATTTCATGTTTGTGCCATAAGTGATATTTGAAGATTCTTGGAATAAAACGTGTTGAAAAAGACATAAAAAGAGAATAAAAATTTGATGCACCACAATGAAAAATATGTAAAAATCTAAGTTTGGGGGTGCTTGTTATAATGTGTCTCATTCTCTCAAAATAAAAGAGGGAAAAATAGGTATGAGACTAAAAAGAAAATCAAAAAGAAGGAAGAATGAGTTGAATGAAAATAGCTTATGGTACGTAATTGGAGCCTAAATGCCTATTTTTACCTACCCCTGCCTAAGCCTACATTACAACCCTTGAAAGTCCTGATGATCTTTAATATGTATGTCCATGATTAGTGGAGAATAACAAGTAAACATGCTATAGTACCTTGACAAAAATGCAATGACGTTGACATGCATAGGTTAGGTATTCATGTTTTCAGTGATTGTGACTGAAATGAATCTGCGAAATATCTAACTTGAAATTCTAGATTGTTCAATGCATGCTACATCTATTCCTACATATTATCCTAACTAACGTTCATGTGTTTCTAAGTGACATTTTGCAACTGCTTGACGTGAGTCTTTGAGTCTTTTTTATTTTATTTCTTTGTTTTGTTTTCTTTTTTGCTCGAGGGCGAGCAAAGTTTAAGTTTGGGGGTTTGTTAGGCATATTTCATATACCTATTTTGAGTCATTTACGATTAGTATTTTACCCATTTTCGTTGCGTCTAGTACAATTTTAGGGTTGTTTTTCTTTCTTTTGAGTCACGGCGGTTCAAAAAGGCAAAATGAGAAAAAAGAGTGAAAAGTGGGCATAAAGGAGGTCCCGAGGCAGAAAAAGGTCAAAAATCGATGACTCAGAAAAACCACAAGAAGACATGCGTGCCAAACAAAGCAGAAACCAAGGGACTTTCAAGACCGGTGCATTCGCATGTAACCGCGGTGCCATTTATTCAAAGAGTTGCAGGAGTTTCGGCACCGCGGTGCTGACCTGCAGAACCACGGTGCCGGTAATGAATTTTTTAGTTCCGAGTTGGAATTGGACAAGGGCAATAGGGTCCCTAGGGCACAAAATTGATACCTATTTGAAGCCGTAGGGATAAGTTTTTAGGAGGGGAGTCAATCCTTGTACATATTCCACAACACAACTCTTGGAGGCCACAAGATTGGAGACCTAGTTCTGGTATTTTCTTTTCTCTTTCTTTCTTTTTAATTCAGTTTATGTATGATTTTGTATTAGTTCTTAGCGTGACTATGGCTAGGAGCTAAACACTTTATTTAGGGTTTTTCTTATGAATCGCTTGAAGCTTTATTTATGAATTAATGCAGTAGTTTGATTTCTTTTTCGCTTGATTAAGATTTAGTCAATAATTGGTTTGATTGATTGATAGTTAATTGATCACTAATTATCATAACTCATATGATTTCGAATCAAAAACCGAAAAGAGAGATTTGGATATGCTTTAATTGACTAGACATAGGTTAACATCGCAGACGAAAGTACCCCGATACTTGTGTAGCTGATGCGCGTTAAGATGCACACACTTTAAACGCAAGTGCACGTTATCGTGACAAGTAGTATAGTCTTGATAAGACCGAATATCGTCCTCAAGGATTAGAGTTCAATTACCAACTATCTATTTTTTGGTATCTATTTGGTGAATTGATAATTGATTTGTTGTTTATAACTAAGAATTATGCAAGCTATTTGAATATAAAGATTTATTTCAGTGGTGATGAGAATAGAGCTTCCATGTATCCTTACTATCCGCTTATGCTACTTACTAATGCATTAACTTATGGTATTCTTCTTTTGGAGAAAGCAGGTTTACGAAATCGTTTTATACTCCCGTTAGGGTTATATAAACACTCAACCCCAGTATCGCACCTTACCTACCTTTCGGTGATAAGGATAACTCTATAGGAGGATTAAGAACAAAAACCTAGTTGACCGTCACGCACAATGCACAAAATTAGGGTTGTTAAGCCTCTCATCAACACTACATAAATAATTGAGGTATTTTCATCTCCAATCCAAGAATATCTACCCAACTTACAACATATTCACAATCCCCCCCTTTCGGAATCTGATTAGAAATCATATAGTGATAATTAGTTGTCAATTAATTACCAAGAGTTCAACTCAATTATTGGATAGATCTCACAATAAGAAAAATAACCATAAGCATGCATTAATTTATAACATAAGTTTCTAGCAATTCAACATGGAAAGCCCTATAAGAGAATTAGTTCCTAGCCATAAATATGACAAGAACTAATTCAAAGTTCATCATACAAAAACTGAAATAAAGTAAAGAAAAGGGAAAAGAAATTACTAAACTAATGGTATCCAATCTCCAAGCAAAAGTCTTGTGTTGTGCAAGAAGGGGAACCCTTAAAAACTGCCTAGGGTTCTCCTTTATAGCCGCAAACCGCCTCTTTTCCTTCGTTCGCCTGCATTTTTCGTCAAAAGACCTAATTTTTCCGCGCTGCCGCGGCCGCATGTGGCGCGCTAAGTTCGCAATCCGTCGGGTGTTTTGGCGCCGCGCCCGATATTCGCTTCGAGGCGCCGCGGCTTGGAACTCTGTAGCTTTCGGATGTTTAGGCGACGCCTGCGTGACTGCTCGAGGCGCGCCGAAGTCTTCGCAGCCTCTGAATAGTGGCGCCGCGCCCGATTTTCGATCGGAAGCGCGCGCTGGTCCGATTTTACCTCGTTCGCCACTTTCTCTGCTTTCACCGACATCTCCTCTTTTGCCCTCTTTTAGCTCCTTTTCCGCCATTTGGCCATTTTAACCACTTTGACTCAATAGAAAGGAAAACTATCCTAATACAACACTTATATGTACAAAACGGGACAAAAGACTAACTAAAACTGACTCAAAAGGTGTATATAAAATACACCGATCAAATACCCCCAAACTTAACCTTTGCTCGCCCTCGAGCAAAGATAGAAAGAAATAAAATAAAAGACTCAAAGAACGAAAAAAAATAAAAGACTCACTGCCATTGATCACTTTTGCTGCATAAGTGTTAACTAGAAAAACATGAAGGTTAGCAAAATAATATGCAGGAACATATAACATGACATTTCAGCACATTAAGCTAGATATTTCGCAAACTCATATTATCATGCTTTAATGGAAGTCAATATACTAAATCATGCATATAAATTCAAGAATTCCTATGGCATGCTTACTTGCTATTCTCCACTAATTCTGGATATGCATAAAAGAGATCTTCAGGACTTTAAGGGTTGTAATGTAGGCTTAGGTATAGGTAGGTAAAAATAGGCAATGTAGGCTCATTTCGTGTACCATAAGCTCTTCAGTTTTCCAGTATTTCCCTTTTTTTTTTCTTTTCTTCATTTCGATTCTATCTTTCCCCTCTTTTGTTTTGGGAGAGTGAAGTATATAATGATGACAAGACTTCAAACTTAGGCTTTTGCCTATTTCTTATTACTTTGTATTGGGGTGCAACAGACTTATTCACTCTTTTTGTCTCTTTTTTAACACAATGTATTCCACTATTTCATATTTTCACTTATGGTACAATTTGTGGGAATATAGGGTGTCAAAGAAGAAGTTTCAAATTTAGGCTCAATGGGGCTGACTAGGGATATTTTTAAAATACGGGATAGAAAAGAATGGTAAGAATTGGCTATCAAAGAAATGCCTGAGTAATCTCCCTAACATGCATATCCTAACTATTTCGCCTCAAATAGCAAGCAATCATAACACATAAGTATTTATCATTTAGCATGCATAACTCAAGCAAGAAACTCCAAATAGACAGATTCTGTGAGTTTTTGGCATATCTAACTTAGGTGTTGAGATAGTTGCTTCAATTCCGTTACATTATTCCACCTTACTTCACTAGGTGTTTCTAGCAACTACAGCATTCATGATCTTTGACAGGCAATTATGACTCAAAAAGAAAAAAAAAGTTTTGGTGACTCAAAAATAAACATAAAAACAATCAAAAAGACTAAAATAAAACATAACATGACACAAATAGAACACCCCCAAACTTAAATCACACATTGTCCCCAATGTGTGTAGACTCAAAGACAATAAAAGAAATAAGACACTTACAAACTTTGGTTAAAATGATGGTAGTGGTGGTGGATAATGCATCGACCATTGGTTGAACAAGGAACTCAACTCGTTGATTTGTTGCCTTGTTTCTGCCGCCCTTGTACCATCGTGTCCAAGGTCCGCATCATCCTCATCCGATTTTGATACAATTGCTCCATTGTGGGCGTTGAGATTCTCGCTCGTAGTTGGCGGTGGCTAGGTCTCGCCTCATATCGAGCCCCTATTTCAGCTCATCTTCGCCCATGACGGCCTCTGCTGCTTCCTTTGGTGGTTGTACTCTCGCCCGTCACGGGGGCTTGGGTCAGGAAAGAGTGCACTATCCCATAGACACAGTGCGTTGGTTTCTTTCATGAGTGTCGTTGGGTAGTTGTGGAACCGCACTCATGTGACATAGCTTGGTGATAATCGAGCCATGTCCCAATCCGCTGTTACCAACTCGCTGATTTCTCAATGCTCGCACTATTTCTTTCCCACATCAATCGCCAACCTCATAATTCCATATATCGCTTTAATCCTATCCTCCGCACTCTGGTGAAGTCATGGATGGAATCACGCGGCGCCGATTTAAATATAGCCAACCTTTGGCTACTTTGTTGAATCGCACTGCTCGGCTCTTGACCCATTTCTTCCAATATCAAAACAGCCCCATGGTAGCTCACGGTGTCGCAACGGCATTCCAAATCGATGTGGTCAATCTTCTAGACCGTGTTCTAAAGTGATTCCAATCACTTCTTTCTTCAACATCAATCGCTTTCAATTGTATATTTATATCCTCTCACACACAGTACATAATGTCCCTTACAAAGCATCCCCTTTCCACATTCTACGGAAAATTGGCATAAAATTCACGCACCATTGTTGTGTTTACTGGTGCTATCTTCTCCGGGTTCACAAATTTCCTCCACTCCCTTAACTCAATCATCGCCCGAATGGGCTCATAAACACCCTCTTCCCCATATGACTCCCTCTGGTAGTCCATTTCCATTTCTGGTATTAAGGGTCTGATATCAAGTTTTTTGTATCTTTGGTAGGCTTGGTAGCTCACAAACCTATTTTCATCAGACGTTGGTCGTGGATGTGGAGCCTCTTCTTTTCCTGGTGGCCATAGTTAAAACAGTTTCTGGAGCTTACAATTTAGTGGCACAAATGTTTCCTACACAATTAACAACTAGCAGCGAACACAACACCCCCAAACTTCAACTTTTCTACCCAATACTCACACTCCTGTTTCTACTCTTTTCTCCAAACTTCACAATCAACTTTTCAGTACACAATTACTTCAACTACAATACTCCTTCAAACTACTACCTCCTGTGACTTCAGTAAAGTATTCAAGAACAGAAAAATATTACCTTTTTATGAGAAGCTTCAAGTTGTTCTTGTTTCTAATGGTGGTTTGAGGCTATGGAATGGAGCTTTGTTGGTTGAGATGGCTAAGGGTTTTTAGGAATTTAAGAGTTTTGGTTGTGGTTGGGTTTAATTTGTGGAGGATTTGTGGGCAAATTTTTGGAATTTTCGTGGGTTTTGAGACGGGCGGTTAGGTTTTTGAAATTGGATTTGGGAAAACTGATTCGGGCGTTTTAAGTTCTCGATTCGCCGGCGCCGGCCGCTTTAGCCGCTACCTAAACTCGCTCGGGACTTTCGTGCGCGTTCGCCTCTGAAGCCATACGCCTAAATTTGGCAAATTTTTCGAATTTTTACGCGCGCCAGCTTTCCTGGGCGCCGCGGCGCTTACCCGCTTTTCTGGAAATCCTGGCTTTTCTTCAGTTTTTCGCCTTCAGTTTATTTCCCTGTACCTATCAATCACAGCACAAACACAAGAACCTAAGACCGTGAGATTGTTCTAGACAAAATAAAATAAACTAAAGACAGAAATTAAAATAACATAATTGAAAACGTTGGGTTGCCTCCCAACAAGCGTTGTCTTTAACGTCTTTTAGCCGGACGCAATTAACCGGTACGAGTGCTCATTGGACCCTTCTGCGAACTGCTTGCAATTCGCAGATTTATTGCTATAGGCCTCAATTTCCCTATAACTATTTGTTCAAACAAGAGCCTTAAACATATACGTATCCCCCAAGTACACAAGATAAGTTTGTCTTTTAGGCTTTTTATAGCGTAGGAATCCGTGAAATTCTCTACATCTCTTAACTCTGGGGGTTGCCCTTGATGATATGTAATTCTTATTTGGGAGCCATTAGTGATAGCTAGTGGTGTTTCTTCTGTGATAGGTGCAGGAAAAAGAATTTCCACAGAATCCAAGAAGGCCAATAATTGGATCCCTGAACTCTTTTCCTTCTCTACACTAACTACCTCACCAGATTCCTCAATAGTTGGGTTTGGTTCAGGCTCCTCAAATTGCTGTTCGCTGTTAAAAATGACTGTGAGTTCTCCTATTTGCAGTTCCAGCTTCTTTATGGCCAATCTCATTTCGTCCATGAACTGCGCTTGATACTTAGTAAGACTGAGTATGACTTCTCGCAATTCCTCTCTCTCTTCCTCTATGGTTGGAGCTCGATCATATTGACAGCAGAAATTCATGTCTTGAGGATCCCTGAGATGCATCAAAACCAACAACGGATCACGGCACCCTTGTTTTCACACAATAAATACATAAAACGAAAAAAAAGAATAAATAAAAATACATAAAAATTAACAAAGAGTAAAAACCAAATTAGAAATTAAAAATAGATAAATTTGATATTGAACTATGTCTAATCCCCGGCAACGGCGCCAAAAACTTGATGCGCGTTAAGATGCACACACTTTAAACGCAAGTGCACGTTATCGTGACAAGTAGTATAGTCTTGATAAGACCGAATATCGTCCTCAAGGATTAGGGTTCAATTACCAACTATCTATTTTTTGGTATCTATTTGGTGAATTGATAATTGATTTGTTGTTTATAACTAAGAATTATGCAAGCTATTTGAATATAAAGATTTATTTCAGTGGTGATGAGAATAGGGCTTCCATGTATCCTTACTATCCGCTTATGCTACTTACTAATGCATTAACTTATGGTATTCTTCTTTTGGAGAAAGCGGTTTACTTAAATCGCTTTATACTCCCGTTAGTTATATAAACACTCAACCCAAAGATCGCACCTTACCTACCTTTCTGATAAGGATAACTCTATAGGAGGATTAAGAACAAAACCTAGTTGACCGTCACGCACAATGCGCAAAATTAGGGTTGTTAAGCCTCTCATCAACGCTTACATAAATAATTGAGGTATTTTCATCCCCAATCCAAGAATGTCTACCCAACTTACAAGATATTCACAATCCCCTTTCTAACTGATTAGAAATCATATAGTGATAATTAGTTGTCAATTAATTACCAAGAGTTCAATTCAATTATTGGATAGATCTCACAATAAGAAAAATAACCATACGCATTAATTTATAACATAAGTTTCTAGCAATTCAACATGGAAAGTTTATAAGAGAATTAGTTCCTAGCCATAAATATGACAAGAACTAATTCAAAGTTCATCATAAAAACTGAAATAAAGTAAAGAAAAGGGAAAAGAAATTACTAAACTAATGGTATCCAATCTCCAAGCAAAAGTCGTGAGTTGTGCGAAGGGAACCCTTAAAAGCGCTAGGTTCTCCTTTATAGAGCAAACCGCCTCCTCTTTCCTTCGTGCCCGACCTGCATTTTCGTCAAAGACCTAATTTTTCCGCTGTGCCGCGCCTGCGCAGCATGGGCCGCGCGGAAGTTCGCAATCCGTCGGGTGTTTTACGCCGCTACCGATATCTCGCTGCTCGGTAGCCGCTACTGGAACTCTGTAGCTTCGGATGTTTAGCGCCGCGCCCCGTGATTCGCTGCTCGAGGGCACCGCGGCGAGTCTTCGCAGCCTTCAATAGTGGCGCGCCTCGCTGATCGCAGGAAGGCCATGCGCTGGTCCAGATTTTACCTCGTTCGCCACTTTCTCTGCTCCGCATCTCCTCTTTTGCCCTCTTTTAGCTCCTTTTCCGCCATTTGGCCATTTTAACCACTTTGACTCAATAGAAAGGAAAACTATCCTAATACAACACTTATATGTACAAAACGGGACAAAAGACTAACTAAAACTGACTCAAAAGGTGTATATAAAATACACCGATCAGTAGCATTATAGGTTACTGTTCTTAATCCTCCTATGTGGTAAATTCTATCATAGAAATATAGAAGGGTTCTGCACTGGGGTTGAGGGATTATATGTCTTAACCGAATATAATAACAACTTAGTTAACTGATATCTTAACGAAGAAGAAGAATCATTCTAGTCGCATTAAGGATTGAAAAGAGTGGATAGTTGAGGATTTTGGAATCCTTATCTCCATCATAAATGATTAAACCCTAGTAAGTTAGTTTAATTTCTGTACTTAGTCTTAGTTATTAGATAAAAACACAAACAAATTAACGTTCACCAAATAGAAACTAAAGCTTAGATAATCGGTACTTGATAACCAGTCTCTGTGGACGATATTCGGTCTTACAGACTATATTACTTGAGACGATACGTACACTTACGTTTTGCGCGTGCGGAAATCGCCTAACACTCTCGGAAATTCATCTTAAAAATCTGGACCACAAGTGTTGCCTAACTGTGTCGATAACATTATGTCACTCTCACATATAGAATCATGTCACTTGTACTTCATTTAATCAAACCTGATATACTTTCAAATAAAGTCTCATATACTTTGAAAATCAAGTTAGTTAGCTATCAAATAAATCAAGTCTCATAACATTCAAAATCAAGTCTCATGACTTTCATATAATCAAGTCTCATGACATTCAAATAAGTCAAGTCTCATAACTTTCAAAATAAAGCAAGTCTCTTAACTTTCAAATAATCAAGTCTCATGACATTCAAATAAGTCAAGTCTCATAACTTTCAAAATAAATCACGTCAAAGAAGGAAGGATAGTTCACATACCTTATACGCTTAATCCAACTTAATAACTAGAATACGTCTCAATGTACCTCAACCTATATTGACAATAATACGTCTATCAACTTCATACTCACTAGTATAGGACACATATACCAAGTAAGGGTCATCTTATTCTACGGAAATTTGGGCAGCACTTCCCCTGTTTATGTGCATATCCACAATTAACCAACAAGCCAATCAAACCAACAATCAACTACCATCCCAATATATAATCAAGTTAGGCTCCATATACTCCATATACACAATCATACAACCTCCTTTCTCTTTACTTATGAAAGACAACAATTCAATAATCAAGATGATTAACACACCTATTTACCATGTTCATTCAATCCCTTAGTCCATACTAAAGTAGTTCATAAAAGTAGCCCCTACTTCAATCAACAACGAGAGAAAAATGTGAAGTTTCTCTACAGCTTGTTATACTTTCCTTACTTTAGGACTTACGCTAAAAATTACCATATTGTTCATGCATTTTCTAAATGGAATTTCCAGCATTTAAACTTATTAAAAATCAGCCCCTAAGTCATAAATTATCCAATGAAAACAACCCTTAATTACAACGGGACAACGTCCGACAATTCTACCAATTTTTGGCCAACAACACATATACTTCCATACTTTCTTTCTTAACTTCTTACGACACACTTCATGTTCCAACATTCTTATGTAAACCATTACTTCTTTAACATCAAGACTCCTCTATTTTAACATGCAATTATCAACAACACAATATTTAATTCCAATGAACACAAAATGGGTTCTAGAATTATTTATCACATCCAAACCTCACATGCATTCTCTTTAATCCCAAGTTTCTTCTTAACACACATTCATTACTTAGGGTACAACAACATGCAACTTTAATTAAATCATAAGAGAAGAATTTTTACCTTAAATTTAATGCCAAAACAGTCCCTAAGACCGAACCCACTACTCTTCCGAAGACCCACTGTTTTGTCAATTTTTCTTGTCCAATTCTTCACATCTTCAACTCCAATTCAACGTGCAACCATTTAAAAATGTTAACCCATCATTTATACACCTTTTCCTTCAAAAAAATTGTCTCCAAAAATCCAAAATTTCCTGGCCTGAATCGGACCAGCAGTGGCGGAATTCACTGTTCTGTCAGCTGAACTTGTAACGTCCATAACTCTCTACTCCGATGTCCTATCGACGAGCTGTTTATTGCGTTGGAAACTAGACTCCATGAAATGTATTTTAGGCTTT
Source organism: Przewalskia tangutica (assembly GCA_029844215.1). Taxonomy (NCBI): domain Eukaryota; kingdom Viridiplantae; phylum Streptophyta; class Magnoliopsida; order Solanales; family Solanaceae; genus Przewalskia; species Przewalskia tangutica. The sequence goes on from CM056719.1 coordinate 21,140,899, forward strand.
TGAAACACCTAAAACTCCTAATATACTAGGAGATATACCCTCCAAAGTTGACTAAAAATCTGCCAGCAAATCCCAATTTCTGCCCTAACTTTCTCTAATTCTTGGCTTCTAATTTGTAGATGAACAATGTAATATATGGAGAGGAATTAAACTCCAATCTATTTTTTTTTGTAGGTATATGGCTGGTCCAATTGAGAGAAAATGAAGAAGATTGGAGTGTGTTTGTGTTGAAAATGGAGGAATGAAAAAGGGCTTATAATTTAAATTCCTAAATCTGAAAACTTCCTCCTCTAATTACAATTTGGTCCAAAACTCTTATTAGTCTTCCTATTTAACCCTCAAGTAATAATAAAACTTATGTTTCACTTCTTCTAATTCCCGAAAATCACATAGGGTCTCGTATTCTCAATGTCGAAACTTATATAATATGTTACTAAATCATGACGGGAATATATAACTACTATTAACAATTCTCATCGTCACACTCGTTTTCACCAAAATTGTTTCGGAATCACATCCCTCTTATACTAACTTCCGGATTAACATATATAAACATACTTAATATCCAATATCCGAATCTTATTCCTTAATGACGTTCTCATCTCATTTTCTTGGAAATAAGGGGTGTAACACATTATGTCCAACATTACAATTACTGCTTAGATTCTAGATTTGTTATGGATTGAGTGATTTTAATGAGAGGTTGTCTATGTCTATTTAGTTAGATTTAGGCAGAAGTCATCTGCGACTTCACATTTTAATTCCTTTTGTTTTATCTTGTAAAATTATAAAGAAAGGAATTTGTACATTTGTATATAAAATATATACAATATTTTTTTGTCACTGACCATCATAAGTTATATATAACATATGAAAATTAAATGTCATTGTGTTATTTAAATTTCCGCTGCATTTACTCTTCAAACTTTTATGTTTTGCTAAAGTATTGTTCCTGGTGTGGGACAACATTATTACCGATATTCGAAAATAAAATTGGCATTCGAGTTTATTTCACTCTATTTTTATTGTTCCATAGCACCAAGATCTAATAGTTTTTGTTGTGCGGTATATGATTAATGAATCTACCACGATGCACACATATGAATTTTCTAAAGTACGTGGAAATGTATGTTAGTTTTTCTAACATAATGGGAGAGAGAATAAACATCTAAAAAATATATTGTGATTTATCATCAGTATGATCCTCGTTAAAACGATAATTCAAGTCAAATGATGGAAGCATTTGTTGACCCAACTATTTCATATTCCAGGTGCAAGATGCTCCTAAATGTCCCTGAAGGACATAGTTTACAACATGCGTGAAACATGATATACAAATCGGTTTCAAATACAATAATCATTGAAAAATGATCAAAATAAGGAGGCAATGTGCTCTTGAAAAGACTACGACATAACACTTCATAAAACCTAATACGAGGTTCAAGTACCTGAAAATAATAATAATGAAGTGATAAGATCTTAGTAAGTTGTGTCTAATTGCAAATCGATACAAAATGATATCTCGTTGATGATATCTTTGATACAATATAGTGCGTAATATTGTATAATATTGAGGATCTGAGTTCTACGTCTCTTAAAACATGTTGATGTAGAAATAATTACCAAGTAGATGCATCTTGGTAAGAGTAAATTTATTGGACCTTCAGTCCTGACATCAGAAGATGTCATGTAAATTAAATACTAAATGAAAATTATCTCAACCTATATGACTTATGTGACAAAATTATATGATTTTTTGAAGGATTCAAAATGTCTGAAGCTATTGCAAGTTATTGAAAAACTTGTTTGTAATCCATAAACAGATTAAATGAACTAAGGTTGATGTACTAAAATCACCTTAATAAATATTAATTGATGAGGGGTACAAAGATGATTATGTTTACCCTTATCCATTTATGATATTCAATTTTTTTATAATGTTGTGCAAGTTGCTAACTTGAATATTATTAGAGCTTTTGAACAGTTTTAAAAAAGCAGTAGGCTACTTGCTAAAAGAAGTTCAGATGAGAAAATTATAACTGAAGTACTATATATTTGTTCAATGCAATAAATTTATTTATCTTGCTATAACTATGAACATGATATAATTTCTTCCTTACATGTAGATACTGAAATGCGATCAATTGCATATTGTCGATTTGATGAGATAATTTTTTAAAATTAGGGGGAGAGAATAATGAAATAAAAAGAGAAATTTTGTGGAATAATTCATCATTGTCTCATCTTGATTCACATGCTTCTATTTGGGAGCAAGAGGTCCATAATTGTTACACCTCGTAAGTTAAGACGAGGGTTAAGAACGTCATTAGGAATAAAGATCCGAATTTAGGAAAGTAAGTTTATTCTTACGTATTAATACGTAATAATTTAGGTTACAACAAGGGGATCAATGAAAATGGAAAATGATAGTCATATATATATTCTCGTTAAGAATACGAGACCTTATGGAATGTCCGGGAATTTAAGGAAACGGAAAGCAAGATTTAAAGTAATAGATTAAGGTTTACTACTTGAGGGATTTATTTAGCCTAATAAGCACCTAGAGGGTTAAAGTGTAAAAAGAAAAAGGGATCTAAATGCATTTCTTTAAAATAATTACAAATCTGAAAATTTAGACTTAAAATGCCCTAACAATTCATTTTCCTCTTCAATACAAAAATCAATACCCCTCTTCTTTTCTCTCCCTAGTTTGATCGAAAAACACCCCCCTTTGCAAGAGAAAAATCCAAGCTTTTACTCCACTTTGTTAGACCAATTATCCTACACAAGTAAGTCAAGAACTAGGGCAATTCTAGCACTAAAACAAATGGTTCGCCACCCCATTCGCCGATTTTGGAGTAGTTTTTTAAAGAGTTTTAGGTAAGTTTTAGCATGGTAAGCATGTTTAAATGATGAGTTAACATTGTGGGATTGTTGCATGGCAACTTGGAGTTGAAAAGGTGAAAGATTAGTGAAGAAAAATCGATTATACAACTGAAAAGCTGGCCGATAATGAGCAGATTTTCTGGATCGCTTGGACGAATTCGAGGTATAAAATTCTTCTTTTTATAGTTTAAATGAAATTGCATGTTGTTGTAATTGAAGATATGAATTGGTGTTAAGATGGAATTGGAAATATGAAATGCATGTGATTACATTGGGATATATACGCCGATTGGAACTGTTTTGTATACATTAAGTTTGATTGTTGTATTGTAATATGATTACTAATTGCATGATGAACTTGAAAGGAAATCTTGATAGTTTAAAGTTGTAATTTTTATATGGAATTAGTGAAATACGAATTGGGTATAAGGAGTTAAAAGAAGAGCCAAGACAATGTGTTTTTGAACCATAACATTTAAGGAATTGTCGGACCTTGTCGTCGCGACTTAGGGGCTGATTTAGTGGTGTAATAATGCTGGGAATTTCATCGAGAATATGCATAAACAATGTGGTAATTGCTTACGCAAGTCCTAAAGGAGTCAAAATATAAGAAAGTGTAGAAAAGCTTCGCATTTCCCTCTCATTGTTAACTAAAGTGTGAGTTGTTCTCATGGACTATTCTTTAATACGGATTAAGGGTTGGAATGACATGAAATAAATGTATAAATTCACTTGGTTATTGAAGTTGATAAATTGAATGTTTAAATAATTTTGACTACATATGGAAATGATAGTGGTTATTAGTTTAATTTGGATCATTGGGTTGATTTGGATTGTTGGATTGAATTGGATTATTGGTTGGATTTGAATTGTTGGTTGATTTGGATTATTGGCAAAATTGTGGATACACACATAAACAAAGGAAATGCTGCCCAAATTTTATAGGAATAAGGGAGTCATTATTCATATAACTTACATTAGAAATCATGGAATTGACGAGCGTATCATTCCTTATTATAGGTTGAAGTACTAGACGAGACATACCTTAATATTAAGTTGAGTAGTTCGCCTAAGAGGTATGTAAAAATCTTCCTTCCTTCTTTTTGGCATGATTTTAATGAAAGTACGGCGGACATACGTAATTCCTATAAGTTCAGTTTTAAAGGATAATTGTTGATTAGTGTCTATGATTTTCAGTAAAAGAGTTTATTATGATGATATTATCGAGAGTCAAAGATGATTTTTAATTGCATATGGTTGCTCATGATATCTAATCGTGCTAAGTATTATTGTTTCACTCCATCGAGTCCCGGGCCGGATCATGTTCGTGCGCAGCTTTACAGAATTCATCGAGTCCCTCACTAGAGAGCCGAGACACGTTATATACATATATACAGATTTTATCGAGTCCCTCCATAGAGGGCCGAGACATGATATGCACACATATACAGACTTCCATCGAGTCCCGCACTATAGGGCCGAGACATGTTACACAGATTGATATACAGACATAGACATAGTAACAGTATGAGCAAACATTCATGATTTCTGATATGACTCTCATTTTGTTCAGCTTGATGACTCTCTACCTTTACTTGATACAGTTGTAATTTCATTTTCAGTATTTCATATTTTATATACTCAGTACATTATTTCGTACTGACCTCATTTTCTTCGGGGGGCTACGTTCATGCCCGCAGGTTCAGGTGTTCAGATAGGTGACCCTCCAGTCTAGGACTTCTGTACAGCAGTTGGAGAGCTCATTTATTCCGGAGCCAACTATTTTGGTACAGACTTTTATCTTTCAGACTTATGCATATTTTGGGCACGACGGGGTCCTGTCCCGTCATATGTCAGTATTGCACTCTTAGAGGTCTGTTTAGAGGTCTGTAGACAGTTGTGGGTTGGACGTTTGTACCTTGTTTTGGTTTTGATGTTGTTATACCATGTGTTGGGGCGTTCCCGGTTATACTTGTTGTTATCTAATGGCAGTCTTGTCGGCTTGCTTATTTTGATTATTCCTTTGTGTACATAATGTTGGTTGGTGGCAGCCTAGTCGGCTAGCCTATTATGATTGTTGTTTAGTTGTTGATTTGGCGACTTCATTTACCGCCCATTTTTGGGAGATGTTGTAAAAGCGGCGTTGTCTTTAAATTTCTATAGATCTCTGTATTAGATGGATTAAGAGTGACAGGTCAGTAATGACGTCCAATTAGGACGTTTAGTCGCGGCCCATCGGGTCGGGTCGTGACAATAAGATTATTCACCTACAGAAAATAGCAAATCAAATGCCAGACGCATTTACAGATTTAAAAATGATTACTAAATCACATATCCATGTAGAGTGTTCCAATTCGGATTGATGTCCGTGTAGAATCATCTACTAGTGTCATAGTAAATGAGTCCAAAGCACGCCTGAATCGTGATAGACCATTGGTTCTAAGAGGCGGAATCCTATAAAAATTAAAATAAATGGTCAATATGACACTAAGAAAGAATTTCATAAAGAAATGCAAGATTTGATCAGTCTTGATATTCTTGAAGAAATCAATGAGCCAAACTCAAGAAAATGAAGAAATATCAATAAATTCAATTGATGTTAGTACTAATTTAACAACAACAACAACAACAGCAACATACCCAGTAAAATCCAATACGTGGGTCTGGGGAGGATAGAGTGTAGATAGGCCTAACCTCTACCTTGGTAGGTAGAGCGTCTGCTTCCGGGAGACCCTCGGCTCAAGACCTGCGTAATCACAATCAAAACAAAATGTTGCATAGCAAAATAAACGGTTAGAGACAATAAATTAAAGCTATATGAACATGTTGGTACCAAAAATAGAATACGTCATGGTGGCGCATTCGGTCAAAAGAAAGAAGTAGCTAATTTAAATCGCTTGAAACTATATGTGATTTGAAATGTGACAAAATATCCACAACCTTTTGTGAAGATAATGTAGCATGCATTGCTCAATTGAAAGGAGGATTCATAAAAAGAGATAGGACAAATCACATTCCACCAAAGTTGTTCTTCACACACGAGTTTCAAAAGAATGGTGATATCAACGTGCAACAGATTCATTTAAGTGATAATATGGCTGATTTGTTGACTAAGTCTCTACTAACTGCAACTTTCGAGAAGAGGATATACAAGATTGGACTGCGTCATCTCTGAGACATTAAGTGAAGTTTTTATCAGGGGGAGTAATACACGTTATACTCTTTTTTCCTTAATCAAGATTTTGTCCCATTGGGTTTTTCTTGATAAGGTTTTTAACGAGGCAACAAGTAATGTGTATCATAAGATATGTGCACTCTTTTTTCTTTACTGGGATTTTTCCCACTGAATTTTCCATAGTAAGATTTTAACGAGGCACATTATCTATATGGACATCCAAGTGGGAGTGTTATGAAATACATATTCATTGTATGGATGTCCATACACATTCACTAAGTTTCATGAACCTTTTGTATGTTACATGTACCTATTAATTTGAGCACTTAATATTTGTAATCTTTTGGGTGATTTCATCCTATAAATTGGGATGATATTCACATTTGAATAGACACTAATACTTGAAATAAGAAGAAAGTCTTATCCTTTCTCTCTAGATATTTGTATACATTTCTTATCTTATATTGCAATCAATTGATAACAAAAATTAGTAATTAGTTGTATGTCATCCAATTAGAATATGACATGTATAGTTTGAATCAATTTTGTGTTTTCCCCACTTCACGCCCTTATAGGATTTTTTGCCATGTCACCCTTTAAGGTGAATTAAATTCAACTCAAATAAGAAAAGGGATATATAAATATCCGTAAAATTAAATTGCTAAATTGAGTTTTGTGGACAAATTTAGAAGAATTTTATGTATTTTCTCTTAGCAAAAACTAATAAGGAGTTTTTTGAAAATTAGGAAGTGGGTACAATGCTAATTACTGCATTGGATAGGTTAGCAACACCCTAATATATATAAATGTTTTAGAGATATAAACTACTACTATGGTCTATGTAGGGGTGTTACCGGGTGTACTGTGTACTAGGGATGTCAGTGGGGCGGGTAAATGCGGGTACCGCCCCGCACCCGCTCCAATTGGGGCGGGTATGGGGATGGTTTGGTGGGTGGTGGGGCGGGTATGGGTATCAAAAGTGCTACCCGCCATGGGTAGTGGGGCGGGGGTGGATTTCATATAAGACCCGTCCCGCACCCGCCCCGCCCCGCTACCCGCACCATACCCACACCGACCGTACCCGCACCGCCCATATCCGTATCATCTATTAGTTTATTTACGAATTTATTTGGCCTTTTCTTGATTTAAAATGTGACTTGAGCTAACCCGCACCGTAATGCACCACGTTTCTTTTTCTTATTCTCTTTGTTCTCCTTTTTTTTGTTAAATATTTTCATCTTTACTGTTTTTTAATATTCATAATATTTTGACAAGGTTTTAGAATTGATATTCGATACACAATAGTGGAAATGTTCCTTTTTTTCCCTTTTTCTTATATAACTTTCATTTTGGTGACTAAAACAATTGCTAGACATTATTTGAGCATTTTATTAATGGGTACCCACGTAAGTGGGTATCCGCGTGAAGTAAGTGGGGCGGGCGGGTGGAAGAATTACTACCCGTGATGGGTGGGCGGGGGGGGCCATGTGTTTTAGGTGGTGGGTACGGGTATGGGATACCCTTCCCCCGCCCCGCCCCATTGACATCCCTACTGTGTACATTCGGTTTCACATTATTCAGTTTTGATTTTTTGGTGTTCGATTTCCATAATTCAATTCAAATTAAAATAAATTTGATTTGGTTCATTTTTATTCGGTTCCATCATATAAAATAATTAGCATAATCGAATAAATATATTTGAATGACGCAAAAGAACAAATATTATAAAAAATGAGGAGTAAACATGTCAATTTTTAAAAATATATTTCTAATATAAGTCACGAATAAAACTTTAGAAATACAATATTTAAAAGTATATAGATACATATCCATAACCTAACTATTGGGAATGAGTTGTTTTATACTCTAATACAAATAGATCAAGCAAGAAAGTTAAAAAAAATAAAAAAATAAAATTTCTTAATTCAAAATCAAACCACCAATTCAATTTAATTTAATTCACTGTTGATTTTCCCTCAAGGTTTACATTACGTATTTTTGGTTTCAATCATATTTTAGGGTTCATAATGGCACTACTATGAATATTTTTGCAGAACTCCTTATAGTTGTAATAAATTTGTTATAGGCATATGCTTTGTTGATGGATCTAAATGCCTCTCCACAACTAGAGGATGATGATGAGATTTTTCGACAACAATTAGAAGATGAATGTATTGGTGATGAGCGTGTTACGACTGCCGTGGAGGTTTCACGTCGGGTATGGCTGTCTCTACTTGAACTTGCTTCTTTATTGGATATTTCTTTTGCATTTTGTTCCATACATATCTCTTTTACATTGAATGCTCTTTTGCTGCCTTTGTTTTTCGAATAGTTACTTGACAAAGTGTCTGAATTTTCCCTTTTTTGAACAAGTACAAGTGTTGGATTTTCCTTAATCACTTAAGCTTAGCACAATCACGAGCTTGAGTTTTCATCACTTATTTGTAGCTTGGAGATTAGGGGTGGCAATGGGGGAGGGCAAAAGCAGGGCTGGTCAAAACACATTTTCAGAAAATTGTAATAGGACAGGGCACGTAATAGGCCAAAACAAAGAAAATATTTTTCTAGTTTCATATAATAAAGTTTAATTAGGCAAAAGTAGCATCACTTAAAATTCAAATTGTGACTTGTTTGTTTGCTGGAGACACCCTCTTATTGAAATGCACTTGTATCCAGTGGAGATGCTGACGTTTTGCTGATATAAACCGTCCTTGAAATGGCCTCGTTTCAATAGTATACTAGTATACGTACCCGTGCGATGCGCGGGTCGTTTCAAAGAAAAAAAGGGTTGAGAGAGATAATAGAAACACATGTAAATGAACCATATGTGATATATTGCAAATTTTATATTATCATTTTTTTTGAATCAGTCTTATTATAGCTGATACTACTTCATAACTGATCATGTAAAGCCATATTGTTCTTCGCCTTGCTTTCAAGAGGAATTTCTGAAACCAAATAATATCTCCATCATCTAATTGCAAATTATAATATTTTGAATTTAAAAGTACGTAGGGACTATTTGAAAAAATCATAGTAAAAGATAGTAGAAATGTCATTTAAAATAGGATAGAGGAGCAAAAAGTTTTGAAATATGATAGGGTCTAACAATTAAAACTAAATTTCTATGTTATCTTTATGTGTGATTTCTTTAACTATCTGTTCCACTCAGTAAAAGTTTCCGTTTTTACTTTAAATTATCTCCAACTACGTTCAATAATGGTTTAAGCTTCTTTTTTAATACTGCTGCTAATGATCTGAAACATGAGCAACACGGACTTGGCGATAGTCCGTGATCACTTCCTTTTACTATGAAGTAATATTGGTTTCAAATGGCTGGTGATAATGACATAGATAGACGTAATTGTTTTGACCACTGATAGTGTACACAAGTTTTATATAACATCTGAAACATCCTAACTTTAGCTTAGAAAATTGTCAAGCTTGTGGTAGTGTAGTACTACAGAGCCATCTATGATGGGAACGAAAATGCATCATCAGTTTCGCCTCTTAGTCTAAGGCCACTATAAACTTTAGATGTACCTGAGTACACGGAGTTGACCAGTATGGCGTCATCAAGAATCAAACTTCTGCTTGATTTCAATTTGTTGTTTTGTATATTACAGTGCCATACCAATGAGAATTTATATTAGATTGTTCATAAAAGGCGTAGAATACATAAGCATTCTGGTGTGTAGTCGGACTGAAAATATATTAGATTGGTCAAAATAACTCATATCATTGGGACACGGCAGTTCAATAATCAGTACTGAATGCCAGACTACCTATAACATAGTTCCATATTGTACCCCAACTTGTTTCAACCTGCAAATACAATCAAGAGCTAGATTTAGTGACAACATTCAAAAGAATTAAACTAAATACATGCAAAATAAATTCTTCTGTCCTACATAATTCATGTCCACAATCACATTATGGATTTCTCTTAGGCACATTAAATGGTTAAATACTAACCTAAACTTGTTCTCCAGTGTTTGCTCCTTGCCCATATTAATGTAGGGGCTTCTTCCATTAGTTTGACGAAAGTGAGCCAGCTCTTCCCTGACACTTGAAAGAAGTGAATCAGTTTTCCGCAGTTTAACAATAAAATCACCATTCTGATTTTTCAGTAAATAGTTCTCTTCCTGTGACAAATATATAGAAGACATGGTAGATTAGTGCTGTAGCAAAAAGTTGCAACTAACATTTTTATGATGTTGATCTTGAGAGTCTGGCAAGTATAAGCATAATAAAAAGAAAGGGTAACTTCTGTAGCTTTCCTACTTTCCTCCAATATTGGCCTCAAAGTTACAGTCTTTTTCATTCATTCTTTTTGTCCCTATTATTGCAAAAACGCTCATAATCATAGCCTCCTAAAAATCGAAAGATAAAAGATATCATCCAAGAATAAGATGTCGTAACTATCATTTAGAATTATCTAGGTGAGAAAATATTTACTCGATTGCTAATGATTTAAGAAATTAGCAGGCCCGTCAAGACACACCCACAATTTCAAAGTGTATGAGTTCAACGCCAAAAATCTTAAATACTGCACCTATCAAGCTCAAATGCTACATCCGCCTCCATTCACAATTTCATATCACATATCAACTTGTTTTCACCATATTTACAACACTACGGTGGCATTAGTTGGTACAGACATGTCCTAAAGAAGAGAGAATTGATTTTTACCAGTCTCTTTGACATTTTCTGTAGTGATAACACAGAAAGCAATCCAGGGCTTGATTAACCCAGAGATTTTTGAAGCCACTTCTGGTTTGAGTATCAACTGGACGAAAAGTAGCCTCTTCCCTATCAAAGAAGTGGTACAGATGCAGGGACTAACAACGATTTTGGGCTGCAAGGTAGATAATCTACCAACTGTTTATTTGGGCATGCCATTGGGCAACAAACACAAAGAGTTGGAGATTTGTGATGGGATTGTGGAGAAGACTGAAAAGAAGCTGGCAAATTGGAAGACACAAACCTATCACTTGGAGGTAGGCTCACCTTGATAAATGCAGTTTTGGACTCCTTACCTACCTATGTAATGTCCCTTTTTCCTATTCCAGCAAGTGTGGTTATGAAGCTGGACAAACTAGAAGGAATTTCCTTTGGCTTGAGAACACGGAGGGAAAAGGGTATCACCTAGTGAACTGGAAGATTGCAGAACTACCCAAGGAAGCTGGTGGATTAAGAATCAGTGATCTGAAGGCACTACTATAGATGCTGATACCATTAAATGGAAACATGATAAGGATGGCAAGTTTTCCGTGAATAGATTATATAAGGAGGCCTCCAGGATGCCTGTGAACAAGACATGCACGTGGAAGCAAGCATGCTCCTACGAAAGTTAAGTGTTTTGCCTGGTTAGTAATCAAGAAAGCTTGTTTCACTCATGTGATTCTACAGAGAAGAGGAATGTAAATTGTGTCCAGATGCATGCTATATAGTGAGGCTAGAGAGACAATCAGACAAAGAATCATTTGTTTCTCCGTTGCAAAATCACATTTCAGCTCTGGACTCTGTTCCTCAGTCTAACAGAGACCAAATGGTCAATGCCAGGGCTCATAAAAGATTTGTTAAGTTGCTGGATCAGGAGAGGAGGAAGCAAGACCCAGATGAAGTGATGGATGGAGAATAATCTCACATGGACTGTCTGGAGGGAGATGAAGGGAAGAAGCTTTGAAGACAAATTCAACAGTATTCAGAAAATCAAAGGGAGTTCCATTGCAACTTCCTATTTTTGGTGTCAAAGAACAATGTATAGAAGATGCTGAACAGATAGTAGATCTGTTAGGATTACTGTAATTACTCTTCTGTTTTGGTTTGTTACACCCAGTGCTTTAAAGGCGTTTTCAGGGCGAGCCCTCGGGCGAGGAGCATCAAAAACGCCCGCAGGCGATGGTGTGGGGCGAAAGTCTCAAAACACGTACGCCCATCCATTCGGGGTGTACGCCTGGGCGTGAGGCAAGTTTTGTTGTTGGGGCGTATGCCTAGGTAACTTCTTCAAATTAAAATAAAAAATTGCTGAATAAGTCCTTAATATAATTTTCGAATTCTCAAAAGTCAATTTGTAATTACTCAAGTTTTAAAAAGGGATGAAGCATTAAAATTATATAAGTCTAGACCTTTTTTATTGCTAGAAGCCTAATTTATGTTCTTTCCCAATTCTATCTCTTGCCTTCTACTATCTCAGCAAAATAAATAAATAACAACAATCACTTGCAAATACAAAGAAAACTCTAATTGTCCTTCGTCGCAGCAAGTTCAAAGTTCAAATTACAGATTATTCATCTTTTTTATTCCTCCGTACTTTTTTTTGAAACAGAAAAAAAAAGATGGTGGAATAAAAAAGATGAATAATCTTTTTTATTCCTCCATCTTAGAAAACTTTAAGCAAACTTGTGCTTGTAAGTGGCATATAATGGAATAGCTTTGATTAGTTTTTTTGTGGGGATGGAGCACATCTATATATATATTTTTCATCGAACTTTTATGCAATTTTACTTATTTTAAAATATTTATTGTAATTATATTGTTTTACGGAATACTAAATGTTAAATACTCTTGGGGCTTACTCTCCGTGCCTCAGGCTTACGCCTAGACGAGCCATATGTAAACGTCTCGCTTTATGCCCCCTGTCTTTTAAAACACTGGTTTTAACCTTTTTGGAGGTCTCCAACATTTAAATATGTTGAAGAATGCAACATTACCAGTTTCAAAAAAAGAAAAAAAGAAAAGAAAGAAGAAGCCAGCGAAAAAGATTAAGGAAGAAGAAGATGAACATACCTTGTTGCGTCTGAAGAGGAAGATGCAAGAATTTCTGAAGAAGAAGATGCAAGAGGTGAGAAACCCTAGGTTTGGTTACTTCTTTTTTCTTTTATGATTGGAGTGGAGCGACACTTCAAGCGCTTCTTTGCTTCTCACGTTTTCATTAGAAGCGCACGCTTCACGGAACATGCTTCACTTCAGGCAGAAGAAGTCCACAGACCACCGCTTCGTTTCAAAGCGCCTGCTTTTCACAACATTCTATTCACCACAGACATAGAACCTTGCTTCAAAGTTTGGAGACGTTCTATTTGGACTTGCGATGAAGCAAACCTTTTCCTCAGAATTCCCTTCATCTCGTCCCAACTAGCAACAAATAGCTCTTTAAAATAAACAAAACTTACTTCTTTGTCGCTTACTTCTGTAGAAAGTGGAAAGGGATAGGGGACTAAGGGAGTAAGTACTTCTGTAGAAAGTGGAAAGGGATAGGGGACTAAGGGAGTAAGTGCCCATTGGTAGTGGTATGTTCTTGTAAATTTTAATACTGTGGAGACTGAAATTTCTTTTTAATTCATAATTTTGTACTTGCCCATTCTAAATTCTATTTGCTTTAGGAGCGGGAAGAAAGGATGCAGAAACTCAAAAGACAACATGCGGATGATAGGCCAGCATATCCATCTCAGCAACGAATGCGTGAGGAAAATTTTCAGACAAGGAGGCAGAAGCCTAATAGCATACCTCCTCCAGGTTATTGGTTGTTTCCCTAGTGTGCTAATTGTTTGATTGTCTGTGTGTGTGTACTCTCTCTTTCTCTATCTATCTCTGTCTTTTTCTGTGTGTTTGCAGAAGTAGCAATATATTCCTGCTTCCCTAGTAGTCCGTCCTTTTTTTTTTCTAGTCATCTGAGTGTAACTTTAGATTGCACATAACTTTAATAGTCTTCTTTGACTATTATTTCGACTCGGTTTCTTGTTTCTCTCCCTTTCCCCGTCCTTGACTTCGTTTAGTTATATATATTACATTGTTTATCTTTTGGATTGCTTAAGCAGGTTGGTTGGACTGTCCTCCGTTTGGACATGAGATAGGTTGCATTATTCCTTCAAAGGTTCCACTTGCTGAAACTTTCAACGAATGTGTACCCCCTGGCAAAAGATACTCATTGGAGCAAGTCCTTAGACAACAGAGAATTCTAGGAAGAAAGGTGAGTGTGTTATCCTGAATGTGGGTCCCCATGTTCATGAGGAGAAATCGTATTGCTGTTTAAAGTTATTATTATTGTGTTAGAATGCATTTTTTTCGTGATATATCTTGTCGATTCTAGTTCTGATTTAGATGACTAGTGTGAATCAGCTTTAACAACAAGCTGCTGGTTATGAATTATGCTCTTAGAGATGTTTTATATCACTGATAAAAAGATGGTATTGCTGATTTTTGATCTCAAACCTGAGGCTGATATTGTCATTTGTTAGTAATGTATAATCACCAGATGCCGTCGTAGCCTTGACCCCTTAGCTTTTTTGGCTTACTTCAACAACAAAAGATCTGCTTAGACTGCAACTCACTCATTAAATGTTAAAATTTTCAGCTTGGTATGGTGATTGATCTCACAAATACAACCCGGTACTATTCAGTGTCAGATTGGAGGAAAAAAGGCATCAAGCATGTAAAGGTTGGTGCACGTTAATAAAGTCATGGAGCAGGATGGGTGGTGGGGGAGTATTGTTTTGAGTTATGGTTGGAGTCCTGATTTTGAGATATTGTGTATTAGATTCAATGCAGAGGCCGTGATTCTGTACCTGACAACGAGTCTGTAAATTTATTTGTTCATGAGGTAATCGTATTTATTTTACTTGCAGTTTTACTTGATTTTTTTTTGGAAATGAGCTTGCATTACTTAACGTGTAGAAGTACTGCAGATTTATTTATTTACCTTTGTCATCCGTGGTTAGATCTACTGTCTGTTATGGATTTAGTGTCACATGTTACACTTGCTGTGATTATTAATGTTTGTTGTTTGTTACTTGGGTGGAAAACACACGTGGATAGCTAGTTGGCCTGTAATCTTTAGGAATAGAAAAGAGAAGCTATTTGGAGGAAGGAAGGATAGATGTCATTTAAGTATTTATGTTACATTATACATATATGATAATCTTTGAAGGTAAGCCCTGGTGCAACGATAAGGGTTGTTGTTGTATGATCAAGAGGTCACTCTTTTAACCTGTCTAACAACACTTGTAAACATGCAAGCAACTGTTGCATACAATAGACTGAATGCGATCCGACCTTCCTTGGACCCTGCACATAGCGAGAGCTTAGTTTTTCGGGGCTATACTCTCTTTTTAGTAGTAATAGGAACACTATTGGATGTCTGCATCTCCTTCTTGGGTAAGTTAATTCCCATAAGATGTCACGACTGCAACCCCCCAGTGGAAGAGAGAATGATGAATTACAAACTTGAAAATCCTTGAGTTAAGAGTTCCCCGATATTAACTTTCAAGTTGCGGGAATACTGTATTTGCAATGTCCAATGTATTTTGTCAGATTCATCTTAGATCAGAAAGAAAAGCAGTACTAGTAAGTCTGACACTGGTTTTGGGCAATACTCAACTCATGAGCTAGTTTTTGGGGTTGAATTAGACCCGAAGTCCATTTTTTTTACATTGTATCGATGCTAGACCCTTGTAATGTTATCCCCGCTCTAGTTGTCAAGCGTTGGGGGAGTGTTAAGTCCATATTGGTTGAATGGGGAGTTGTCTCCTTATATGGTCTTGGTCAATCCCCGCCTTATGAGCTAGCTTTAGGGGTTGAATTAGGCCCAATGTCTATTTCCATTTCCTTACACTCATAGTATGGAATCAAATATGCAGTATACAAATCAAAAGTATTCGGTTATTGGGGAAAAATCAATATACTTCTAATGTCGAATCAGGATCAACTAGGATAGAAATAAAGCACAATAGGTCTAACTCCACTTTAGTGCTAAGGTAATAGCTATAAATAGTCATCGACTTCCGGGGAAGAGTAGAAGAACGAAACCAACTATGGAACATACAATTCGTTATAGACGTAAGATCATTACGCTTCAATCGGGTTATTTTATTTCACAAAACATGTTTTGGTAACCCCTAGTTAGTTTTTCTAAGCATTATGAACCACTAGATTGATGAGAAATGCGCTATCATTTGACTTGTATTTCCTTTATGCAAAGGGAGGTCTGACTTTTCCACATCCTTGCTGAATGCTACATGTTAATGAAAGGAATTGGATATTAATATCTTGCCAAAGAGACTTGACAATTCAACAAATTAGGGGACACAAGGTGGAGAGATTTTTTGAGATTTTAGATTTAGAAGAGATTTTCAAGATTGGAAAGTGAGTGAGTTTCAAAGATTGATAGATGATGCGCGATTTATACACACGCTAAACGCAAGTGCACATATCGTACAAGTAATATAGTCTGAGTAAGACCGAATATCATCCTCAGGGATTAGTGCCCAATTATCAACCTCTATTCTGGAGTATCTATTTGGTGACCGATAATTTGATGGTTTGTTTATAGCTATGATTATAGACGCTAACTAAATTACTTTACTTTACTTCTGATATGGTGGAAATAGGGCTTCCAAATCTCCTCGACTATCCGCTCGCTTTACTCGTTAATGAAAATAATTAAAGTTCTTCTTCTATGTTGAGATAGCAGGTTAACTAAGCCGTTTTATATTCCTGTTAAGGTAATATAAACACTCAACCCCAATGTAGAACCCTTCTATCTTTCGATGACAAGATTGACTACAAAGGAGGATTAAGTGCAATAACCTATTAAACTACACAAGTATCGGGGTACTTTCGTCCACGATTTGAACCTATGTTTATTCAACTATAACATATTCACAATCTCCCCTTTCGGATTTCGATTAGAAATCATATAAGTGATGATAATTAGTGATCAATTAATTACCAAGCAATCAAAATAATTATTGAATAAATCTCAATAATAATAAGAAGAAACCAAAATCTTGCATTAATTCATAAAACGAGGTTCAAGCGATTCGACATGGAAAACCCTAAAATTAAATTAGTTCCTAGCCATAGACATGCCAAGAACTAAAATAGTATCAAACATATACTAGAAATAAATAAATTAAAGAACAAGAAATTACTCAAAAATAAGTCTCCAATCTTGATCTAATGTTGTGATGAATGGTAAGGTGTGGGACTCCTCAAAACTGACCTAAAAGGTCCTTTTATATCACCCAAAACGTGCAAAACCTTTTCCTTCTTGGCCCAATCTGTCGGATCCAAATTTCCCGCGTCGGCGCCACGGTCCTGCCAGCCGCGCCAAACTCTGGTGATGCACGCTTGGGCGTAGTGGCTCATTCTTGATGGTGCAGCGCCACGGCGCCGCCCTGTTTCTCGCCCGGGTTGCCAACTTTTCAGCTTTTTGAGCTCTGGAACCTCTGTTTCTGCCCTCTTTTCGCTCCTTCTCACCAATGTGCCACTTTAAACCACTGTGACTCAAAAGAAAGAAAATCTATCCTAACACGACACATATTTGTACAAAAATGGGCAAAAGACTAACTAAAAATGACTCAAAAGGTGTATATAAAATACACCGATCAATAGACTTACTTCATAGGAAAGTCAACCTGGCGGTTAATCCCGATGTGTGGTGGTGGGGCCCGGGAAATAGTGAAATGTTCTATGTGAAGTCTGTTTATAAGAAGCTTTTGGTTAGGGAGGAGCCATGTAATGCAATATGGGTTCCAAGTATGTCGAGAAAAGTGTGTTTTTTCACCTGGCTAGCCTTTGGAGGGGGTGATTTTGACCGCGGAAAACCTTAGAAGGCGGAAGGTTATCTGTGTCAGTTGGTGTTACATGTGCAAGGAGACGGACGAGGACGTGGATCACCTTCTTCTACATTGGGGGCTTACCATGAGATTATGGTGGGATATGGTGGGATATGTTTAGGTGGTTTCACATACATTGGGTAATGCCAAGAACTGGGAAAGATTTGATCTTCAGTTGGAAGAGCCGGGAGAGGAGAAGACGAAGGGCTTGGTACCACTTGCATTAATGTTGGTAGTGTGGAGAGAGGGAAATAGGAGAGCTTTTGAAGGAGTAGAGTCGAGTTCCCTCAGAGGAGTACCCTCCACTCTCTTATTTACTTTTGGTGTAAATAGAAAGTTCCTAGTTGTATAAAGGATTGAGTGGAGTTTGTAGAGAATCGTATTTTGTAGTTTCTTGATCTTTTGGTGTACCCTTTGTATCAATGTTGTCAAAGGTGCGCTTAAGCCCTGAAGCGAGGCTCAAAACATGTTGAGCGCTACGCCTCACTTTATGTGCGCTCCAGTGTCATCTTCAAGGCTCTAAGACATACTTTTTTTGCAAATGAGCCTCTCTTGAAGAGGCGACACTAGATAATTGATATTTCACTTCATTGTAACGTCTTTACAATGTCTTTGTCCATATATTTGTAATTCATGCTTATTATTATTAGTCTTGGACTAAACATATATATATTTGTATTTTTGCACCATTGCGCCTTTTTTCATTAAAGCCCACACTTTATTTGCGCTCCCAGCTGACCTTAGAGCTTTTTTGCGCTTTTAGCTTTTGATAACACTGCTTTGTATACGGCCTTTGTGGCAATGTATATGAATGAAAATACTTTTACCTGATAAAAAAAAGGAATTGGATACTAATAATTATTGCTTACTATCAGGTTTCACAATTCTGTCGGAATCATGCGAAGAAGCATATTCTTGTCCATTGCACACATGGGCATAATCGTACTGGGTTTATGATTATTCATTATCTTATCCGTACGGTGCAGCTATCTGTCACTCAGGTCAGCAATATTTTTATGCTAGATCCTTGATGCTTCAAATTTTAATCACATACCTCTGGATAATCAGAGTATTTTTATGCAGGCAATCCAATTATTTTCTGATAAACGCCCTCCTGGGATCTACAAGCCGGACTATATTGACGCGTTATATGCCTTTTATCATGAGAAAAAACCTGAAACGGTTGGTTGCCCTTCAACACCTGAGTGGAAAAGGTCTTCTGAGCTTGATTTGAATTGTGATGCTATGCCGGATGACGACGATGACGGTGGTCCTGCAGTTCCGTTGCCTGTAGGTGTTTGTCCAAGAGAACTTTCTCCCTTGATATTGTTAGCACTTAATTCATGGATGAAGTGTTTGGTTAATTCCTTCTCTGCTGAAACCTTAAGCCTTTGGTTTCCACCAGAGTGGTGTTTGAATTTTAAATGTGAACACTGAAGTGCTTCCATTTCTTTAGCTCCCAACATTAGGATGAGAAACCCATCCCTTTCTGATACTTTTCCGGTGAGAAAGAGGTGAAACTTTATTTTGAGTCGAATATAAATCTTGATTCTGAAAATAAAAGATTCATCCAGTTCAATTAAAGAATCTGCTTTGAGAATTCTCATTGTCAGTAAGTTCCCTAGTTTCAGCCTCACTATCAAGCCACTGGATCTTTTACAAAATTTCAGTCTTCATGCGTTCTAACCTCCCAAAGCTGTGTTGATTCCAATCTTTCAACATAGCTTTTAACGGCTGTAATTTTTTTGAAAATATAAAATCGGGTCTGCCATAAAATTGAAAGGAACTTCACCATCCTCAAATCTGTTATATTCTTACAACATGTTTTCAAATTGAGAAAAGAAGGGTTCTTAGACCATTGGCCACACTGCAGCAATGGGGAAAATGATCAGAAGCAACCCTAGGCAACCGGGTCTTCTTAATATACCTAAAACAGTCATCCCACTCGGTCGAAAATAAGAATCTATCAATTTTGGAAGCTGCTGAACTAGAAGAGCTTTCGACCAAGTGTGTTGGCCTCCAGAGGTTGGGGGGGGGGGGGATCCAGCAGCTCTAAATCCCCGATAAAGTCTGAAAAGGCTATCATCCCACTAGTGTTTCTGCTTTCTCTTGGAAATCTGGTGACACTAAAAGTCACCATAGATTACCCAAGGCTCGGAAGATAGCTTCCTGATTGCCGAAAACTCTAACCATACCAGGGACTTCTTGGAATTATTTGAAGGGGTGTATACCCCAGAAGAACCCACACAACATCAGTAGGAAAGTTTCTGAATTGGACTGAGATGGAATGCTGTCCCCTTCCTTGTTTCCTTGTCCCATATAATCACAAGGCCTCCTTTAGTACCATCAGCGTCCAATGACACAAAATATGTCCTTCTGCCGTGTCCAAGTTGGTCTTGCCACATGTTGCGGAGAAGTGCTCAACTTTTTTTTCTTGCAGGCAAATAAAATCCGCTTTCCATTTCCTGACTAACGACTTCAGGAGACTCATCTCTTTAGGTCTGTTTACTCCTCCTATGTTCCAAGACAAGATTTTTAAAATCTTCGATACATCAAAGCATGGATTTTCCGACTTTTACCTTTGCGTGTACCAGCCTCATAGTTGATATGAAACTCTAGTATTTTGGAGTTCCAAGTTCTTCTTTGCTCTTTGTTGCGAGCTGGGTGAGTTTGCCGTCAGTGACAGATCCTTATTTTTCTGTCTACAGCCGTCAATTTTCAGAAGAAATTTAATGATTATCTCTTATACTCACGCTTTCCTGACAATCCATAGAGATAGCTCTGCTTTGTTTGTAGTAGGAGATCTAGTTCCCGGAGGTTGGAACAGACTTTTCATCATCAGAATACCAACTAGAAGAACTTCATCAGTAGAATTCACATCAACTGGCTCAATAATTTTGTCCGCCGTAGGTATCAAATCAGTGCATGTACCTGCTGAAGCTATGGTCTTACCAGCATCAGTGTTACGGTGGTTTCAGTTTTTGAATAGTGGGCAGAGCTGGGGAGGGTTGTGTCAGCATAAGTAACGAGAGAGGTTGGGGGAGAGTAGAGATGGTTGTGGGTAGTAATTGAAGTTTTAGAGCTTAAGTGAATGGCTTTATTGGGTTGAGTCTTGGTGGTGAGCATTTCAGTCTGAGAGGGTTGTGTGAGTATTGTGTTAGTCCGAATCAAGTGAGATTTCTGGGAATGGGGACGGGTCTATTTGCTAGTATTTTTGTATGTGGGTCTATGTGGTTGGTCTTGGTCCAGTGGAGTAGAAATAGGGTTAGTGGACTTATAAATGAGGACTCTTGAGTATCTACCTTGCAATAATTTGGAATCGGGAAGCATTGACTGCCGCGGCTTCTTAGAAGGCATTCTCTTAAGCTCTATGCTTGTCAAGGCTAGATTGGTTACTAGAGCCACCTCCATGTCTGGTCTTAATATTGAGTAGGCCTTCTTTTTGCCCTGATGAAATTTTAACAGCAAATGTCGATATGATATTCTTTGAGTCATGACTCTTTCCCTTAGAGTCCTCACAATATCAATCAATCAATCAACTATGCTTAAATTCCAATCTAGTCTCGGGTTAGGATCTGAATCGTCTGTGTAATTAGCTCTATTTGACCCCGACTTCATTCCAATTCTGGACTGAGAATAAAAGATGGTCTCTAATATGCTTTTACCTATCTATTTAATTGACAGTGAAAGAAGTAGCCAATGCTGAAGAATTTCGGCTCACATCTTGCATTTCCTTCTATTTGTGCAACCTTGGTGACAATAATGGTTTCCTGGCCTAAATAGAAAGAACAAAAGTAGGAGCATGATCATTGGTATATGCGGATAAAAAATTTATCATATAATTCCTCAGAATCTGTACTTCCCTATATATCTTATTTGCATTTGCAGCGTTGCGCCTTCATGTTGCTACCTATTGATCGTCCCTGGCCCTTTACTAGGGCCTGTTTGGAAGGACACATGGGAATTGGAATTGGGTGTAATTACACTTGACCAAGTAATTACTTGATTAAGTGGTAATTGAGTGTAATTGAGAGGGTGTAATTACACTCCAATTCTCAAGGGGGGCTGAGAATTGGGTGTAATTACACCATGTATTTGCATTTACAGCTTTTGCGCCTTCATGTTGTTACCTATTGATCGTCCTTGGCCCTTTACTAACTAAAGAAAGGCTTGCTCAAGTAGAAGTCTAGTTTTTCTTAAAAACTTGGCAGCATGCTAAGCAGTGCTAGAAGAGTTTTAACTTTGCTTAGAACTTTGAAGAAGCATATTATTTTCCAGATTGGTAAAAAGTGTTTTGGGATTGCAGGGTCGTCTTTTTTGTTTTTTTGCTCTTATTTTCGGGATTTTGGATGTAATTACTGCACTTTCTTAGTGCTGATTCTCTTGACATCTATTAGGCAGTGTTTTAGGGATGAGAAATTAGAAAAATACACATTCTAATGGTGTAAAATACCAGGGTCATCCTTCTCTTTCCTATTCTTTGCTGGAAAAAAATTCATCATGGTGTTCTGTTATATTCTATCACCACCCCCGCCCCACCTTTCAAGCTTTTGTCCTTTGATGCCTCTTACCAAAACGGTAATCTGTAAGATACCATATTCACAGATAATATAGTATGAGCAGATGTTCTACTTTTGAACCAGGGAGGTGGACCTGGCGGACTAGAGAACAAGGTAGTGTGTTTGCTGAAGAGGGAGGAAGGGCGGTTGGAGGGGGGGGGGATAGAAGAGAGACATTAGGAAATTTGGCTGGAGGTAGGAAGATGAGCGGGTCGCAATTAGCTTGTTGAAGTGAGGAAAGTGGTGTTTGGCATGCTGCAGCTATAATTAGTCTTGATTATAATTTACCTCCTGCATGCTGTATGTGGAATCATGCAAATATTCTTTCGAAGAATTATTAGTTCTTTGATCTGGCCTAACCTGCTGCTCCCTTCATACTGATAAACCTGATTTTGCTTTCCCTTTGGTCTGTCCGGAAAAGTCAAATGAAAAGTCTTCTTTGTCCAATAAATCAAACCAATGTAAAATAATAAGAACTTATATTTTTGATCAATTTTTCTTGATTAAAAAAAATGACAACTTATATTATTCAAACTTGATTTGATATCTTACCAACCAACGGAACAATTGTGTGAAACACTTCCCTAGAATACTCAATGTAATAATCTATTCAAATGCTGCAGATCAAACTAGGAGAATAAATTTAAGCATGATGATATTGCTATCAAGGTTATAGCTGCTTGTGATACTTATACCACCATGTTGGAGTTTTTGCCTCTTATACTTTGCCTTGCACTGAGGTTTATTTATTTGACGGAGTTTTTTGATTTTCCTCATAACTCGTTTTCTCATTTTTTAGGATAATCCGGAGAGACAAGTAGTAATGTCAAATGATGACCTTTTGGGAGATGCAATCCCACATGATCAGCAAATTTATTTGCGACAGTTCTGTTATCAAGCACTGAAAATGACCCCAGGGGTAGGAATGCTGCAGTCAGTTCTCTTGGTGTCTTTGTATAATCGATGTACTGGAATTTGTATATGAAAATTATTTCTGATGTTATGTGTGCTATCTTTTGTTTTTTGGTCTTGCTAAGGACTCACTTAAAAGTGCTATGTTTCTATAGTACTTTTCTGTTAAGCAGTTGTGGATTAAGTGGTCTACTATCTGCAAAATGTGGATGTGTCTGCTGGTCAATTCTAATTCATAAATCTTTTTTGATTTATATGTCTTTCAGGGTAGAGGCCAACAGTTTCCTGGCTCACATCCAGTCTCTCTTGACAGGTTTGATTCCAGTCCTTATCCGGATATTGTAATTTGATTATTTGTTTTTAGCGGTACATAGTCAGGTGTAACCTTCTAGAACATTGAGCTTAAGCATGCATAAGAGAAGCCCCTATTTACGGAAACATGTTGGTTTGGTGATAACTTTGATTTTTGAAAAAAAAATACACTTGTTTAAACTGTGTGCTAGTAGTAATTTATTTTAAATGCTAAATTACATATCAAAAACAACAAGGAATTATAATAATCCGCCTTTATGATTCAAACTTATAAGCAATTTAATCCTAATATGCTTAATGGTTGATTTGAAGCTTAGTGAATATCTTCATTTGGTGCCAAGGAGGAAATCCCTGTTATTATGTTTTCTTCTTCACCTGGAAGTTGCTCAAACATTTCCCCCCCTCTACCTCTTGATTTCTTGCTGCTGACTTTTGTTCTGCTTCTGCAGCCATTTGGAATCTTTGCCTAGACTTCTAGTTTATTTATCACCCAACCGTGCAAGTGTCTCTTTGTCGTTTGGTATTGCAGACGATACGTTTCTCCCAGCTGTTTAGCTGTATTTGTGCGAAAATTGCAACTAAGTTTTTCTTGGAAGTCTCCTGGCACTAGCTTATATTTTCTTAACCACTCATTTTAGTTGTGTTTTTGATAGATCAGTTCCTGAAATAAAATAACTGTGCCCATCAGATGACGGTTTTGGGGGGATCATAAAGACTCAAGTTTCTTGGATGACTTGCAAATGTTCATAATCAAGGACTTCTTGATTCGTCGGACCTGCGATATGAACTGCAAAAGACATTTTTTATGTTGGTATCAATTACCTTAGTTTGGGAGGGTCTGGCTCGTCGAAGGGGGCTGCCTCCTCTGGGGGAAGAAGTTGCTGACTTTATGTGTGTTTTATTTCAAGAACTCTTCAACCTTCTTGTAAAGTTTCAAATCGTCAACCCCTTTCCTTTCATCTTTTCTTTTCATTTCAAATTCTTTTATGGTGACCAACTGAATTTGTTCTTGATGCCACTGAGCATCTTTCATGATGCGATAGTGTTCCTATTTTGTCTGTGCAGAAAACACAGTTTTCGAACTTTGAAGGTCACACATGGGGCAACACGTGTTCTTCGTTAGACAACTATACAAGAAAGAACTGCCAAAAAAACTACTTACAGTGTTCTAATTTATCTAGGAGAGTTTCTGCTTCCTCTACATAATTTTCCTTACACCATAAAGGGACACGATACCGTTCAGTTTTATCCTCTGTAAAGGCGTGTCTTTATCATCGAAGCATCAAAATTTCTCTTTCCACACAGTCTACCAAATGCAAGCAGGGATAGTCTTCCACTATTTTTTCTGTTCTTTACTGTCCCTTTCCTTTTTTCCCAGCATCTAAGCAGTTGTATAGTGTTCGGAGGCATTGTCCATTCTGATTGACCATGCTCCGAAAGATTTGCCAACTCTGAGAGGTCACTTTACAGTGGAGCAATGAAGCACGGACACCTCATTTAGGGTGAGGTGTCCGTGTCGGACACCGTTTCGGACACGAAACGCCTCGGACACGTGTCCGGGACGTTTCCGAGTGGGCCCAGCAAAAAAAAAAAAAAAAAAAATCGGACACGGCAGGGACACGCGGGGGACACGGGAAAGGAAGACACGGCAGGGACATTTTTTTATTTTTTTTAGAAAAAGTTTAGTTTTAATTTTATTTGATTTATTTTAAGTAAATTTATATTTATTTGAATTTGGGTCTTGGGACATACTTATGTATTAGTTTATGGACTACGGTCTTATGAATTATGTATTGAATATTTGATTGATTGTCAATTTGTTATGAATGTTTCTTTTTAATTTGGTACATATAATTTGGTATTTTGGTTATTTGGTATATAACAAATTTGAATTAAATTTATAATTTATTTATGAATGTGAAGCTTTAATAATATTAATTTTAGTATTTTATATATTATATTATATATATATAAAAATATTTTTTAATTTATTTTTACAGCCGTGTCCCTGCCGTGTCGTGTCCCCTATTTTTCAAAATCGGACACCTCTCACGTGTCCGTGTCCTATCGGACACCTCTCACGTGTCCGTGTCCGTGTCCTATCGGACACCTCTCACGTGTCCGTGTCCTATCGGACTACATAGCAGTGGAGAAATAAGTGGCTATTGGTTTCTGCACCTTCCTCACACAAAAAACACCTGGAGACAATCTGGAAAACTCTCCTCTGCAGTTGGTCGTGTCAAACAAGCCTTTGTAGCAAGTAGCAACTAGCCAAGTAAAACACCTGACTCTCAATGGAGCTTTGGTCTGCCACATATTTTTTCAAGGCCAGGATTTGCTGTTTGATCCACTGACATTCAGCAGCTTATAAGTGTCTTTTCACAGTGAAGTTCTCTTGCCTATTGCCACTTGGTTTAGGCCTATCAGCACCTTCTGTATTCCTTTGTAAACTATTTAAATCCTTCACGAATGCAGCAACCATGTGAATTTCCCAATCCTGTGCTCTCTTGAAATTTAAGCTCCATCCTTGTTGTGTTTTGATTCTTAGGACATCACCTACTGATGCATCCTTATTCAAAGAAAGATCATATATTTTCCTGGAAAAGCCCCTGTGAGAGGGCCATAACATATCCAAGTATCACCCCGGAAAGAAAATTTCCCCCCATCACACTTTGAACCTCAGATTCTTAAAGGTATCTCAGTTGGCCATAATGGTTCTCCACAAGCTAACCCTATAGGTTGAAGTTACCTTTTTGGTGCGTACCAGTTTCCTTCGTCATATTTGTTCTTAATCACTTTTTTCATAATGAATTGTCTTCCAGGTATCTCTATACAAGGTAACAGACAAATCTCTAAAGCCATTTCATCTTTTGTAATACAGTGTCAAATCTTTGATCCCTAGCCTCCCTCCCTTTTGCTAGTAGTTACTCCTTTCCCCTTTATCGAATTCAGCACCTTGGTGTCCTTTTGTTGTCTTGCCAAATAAAGTCCCTTTTCAACGGGTCCAACATTTTCTCTATCTTCCCTGGTGTGGGAAATAGAGACATCATTAATGTGGGTAGGGAATCCATAACAGAATTGACAAGTGTAACCCCACCACCCAGCGATAAGTATTGTGCCTTCCTCCTTGCAAGCTTTTTCTCTGCCTTCTCTCCTATTCCACTCCAAATGTCTAATGCTTTGTGTTTTGCCTCTAGGGCCATTCCCAAAGTGACTATAGGCAAGCTTCCCACCTGACAGTCTATAGTAGCTGCTAATTCCTGCCATTCATTGACCTCCTTGATAGGGATCATCATGCCTTTTCTCCAATTCACATGAAGTCCAAATATTTAAACATTAATCTAAGCCTCTAAGGTACATAATATGCTCTTTGTCGGCTCCACAGAAGGTGTATCAGCAACATAAAGGAGATAAGATATCTCCAAAGGGTCCCAATTTTGTTAGTCACCTTAAAACCCGTTAATCATAATGGGTCTCAGCTGCAGGCCCAATTGACAAGGCCCAATGGATGACAACGATACTTAGTCCCATTTGTATTTTTGGCCAGTTTGATTTTACACATTTTAGTCACATTTGTGAAGGGGAGACTTGGAGTAATTGGTAAAGTTGATGCCATGTGACCAGGAGGTCACGGGTTCAAGCCATGGAATCAGACTCCAGGGTAAGGCTACGTACAATAGACCCTTGTGGTCCGGCCCTTCCCCGGACCTAGGCTGCCCTTTTTAGTCACACTTGTACACTTGTATATATACAAAGAATATTTGTGATGATGACATTAATTCATTTTTGATGGAATAAAGGATTCAACGGTTTCTCTCCATCTTTCTTCATCTTTTCCTGATTTGTGTTTTCTCAATCTTCTCTTGTGGTGATTCAATCCTATTTGTGTTTTGCAAATGTCATCATGTTGTAAAATACTTCAATGGCGAGGTTAAACAAAAAGGGAGAGAATCTCCATGCCTCAACCCTCTACCAGAAGGGAAAAAACCTTGTAGATTCCCAATAATGTCACTGAGAACCTGACAATTAAAATTCAGAAATTGATCCATTGCGCCATTTAACCCTAAATCCCATCTGTCTTAAAATGTTTATCAGGAAAGTCCAGTTCACATGATCCAATTGTTAATGATCATATCTTTTATTTGCACGTCCCAGCTTGGACACAATCCCTTGATCAACTCCCTTAAGGCTTGTATGTTGATCCATAATTTAATGAAGGCCATTTGTTGACAATTAACCAGCTTTCGAATTACCCTTTTTAACCTCTTTGTTAGAACCTTTGAAATTATTTTATACACGCACCCTATAAACTTATTGGTCTAAAATTCCTCAGCTCCTCTTGCCCCTGCTCTCTAAGTGATCAATGCCACATAAGTGGCATTTTAGCTTCTCTCTGAGTATCCATGTGGATGAAAATTATCCAATGTAAGCATAATATCCTCTTTCAAGAAATCCCAACCTCTTTGAAAGAACCATAGAGTACCCCGTCAGGGCCAGAGTTGGGACCTTATCACTAGCACATTGTTTGACGTGATCTCACGCTTCTTGTTCCAACCATTCACGTTCTTTCAAATCAATTGGAGATCTTCCTTGTATGTTGAATCTTGGTCTCCAGCTTTCATTCTCTACCTATAAGTGTTGGTAGAACTTCAATATTTTCCCTTTGTAGAATTCCTTCCATCCTCAGCTTCTGAATGGTATTAAATCTCCTGTGTGCATCTCCCATCCTATGATTTTTTTTTGTATTATTGTCTCCTTCCTCCAACCAAAATACTCTGGACCTCCGCCGCCATGCAATTTCCTCATGGGTGGCCGTATCCTCAAACTCCAGTACCAAATTAGACCTGATCAACAATTCATCTTCAGAAAGAATCCTCTCTTCTTGTATTCTGTCAAGCTCAGCTACCCGGTTCAAAATTTCAGATTTCTTTCTGTCTAGATTGCACTGCTTATCTTTTCTCCATTCCTTCTACTTTGCGTCAAGCATCTTGAGTTTAGTAGCCAGAAAGTAATTTGCCTACCCAACACCTCAAAAGAAGTCCACCACTCTTTTACTAGGTCAAAGAAACCTTTGGCTCAGTCCACCAATTTTCAAATTTGAAGTAGAATTTCCTCCTCTCCTATTCACCACACACCAGCTAGGGAGGATTGTGATCAGATGCCAATTTTGGCGTCACGTTCTGCTTGATAGAACCAACTGTCTCTGCCCATTCAACGGTGAAGAGATATCTATCAATTCTTAAGGTAAGGCCATTTAGGAGGCTTTGCAAAGCTGGACTCACAGGAGGGGGAAGAGAAGTCCAAGGGCGTGGAGGGTTGCCCTCTTAGCGATTATGTGGTCATTTGGAAGAGAGAAACAGGAGGGCTTTTGAAGGGGTAGAACAAGATTTTGTAAAGTTATAAAGTAGCGTGTTGTCTCTAATTTCTTTTTGCTGAACTTACGAGGTCCCTATTTGTATAGAGGATTAAATCTATTTTGTTGAGAACCATATTTTGGTGTAGGTTTTCTTCTTTTGGTTTACGACTTGTGTTAATAAAATTATTTACCTATCAAAATAAAAGGTAAGGCCATGGTTATTCCTTCACATCAAGTGAAAGACCCCGTAAATAAAGAGGGGTTAAGAAGTTCTAGGTCTTCCTCAATATGTGAGAAGCCACTCATGGCCCTTAAGGTGCTTTTGATAGTTTGTTCTTTCTGCAGGGAATCCCACCATATTAAAATCACCTCAAACCACTCAATGGCCCCTACACACCCCTAAATGCAATTATCTCCCACCATAGATTTGTCCTGTCCTTTTTATTAATTGCTTATAAACCCCTATAGAAACCAAGTAAAATTTTGAGCAGCTGCAGATAATTTACAAGAAATACATTGACTCCTAACATCAACAAATGTCCCCTCCCATACCCTTTTATCCCACATAATTATTGTGCCCTACTCCTTTTAAGTGATTCAATATACACCTTGTCAACCCACCTGTTGCCCCATAACCGTTTAACAAAATTCTTAATATTCTTGTCTAGTTTAGTCTCCATGAAAACATATACATCAGATTTTCTTTCCCTCAATAAAGTGTCCACAATTCTCCTTTTCCCCCTCCTACACAGAAGCACGTTCCCCTCCTTCCTGTTCAACAATTCCGGGTTCATCATTCATTTTAAAAGTTTGCACCTTCTTGCGTGAATAAGTCAAAAGATCACTATTTTCATGTGTTTCTCGGGTCAATCTCCATAAGTAGACAAAAAGCTTCCTTATCCCAGGATGTCGACTCCGGCTCCGAAAAAATTACTGATTCTCAAGATGTTCTCTTGAACCCATAGTTGTATTAAGCTGAGATTTCTCAATTTCAAGTTGACTTGAGAGTTGAGAAAGGCTTCCCTGATGCAGTATTGTAGGCTTCTCAGCAAGCACGGCCTGTTTGTTGGTATTTTCTCTCTGAATTTGACTCATTTGACTATCTTCCACTTGTGAAACTATTAAAAGGTCTTCCTCATGCTTTGCATGGTCTGAATCAGCAGTTGCTGGTTCTCCATTGAAGTTGTTGGCGACAAGTTGGCCTTAATTTCAAGCGTCATCGCGTTTGGTAAAGTTCTGCCTCTTTTGGAAGGGTAATGCCACTCCTCCACTAAATAAATGGTAGAAATATCCAGCTCTCTTTATCTTGATTTGGATCCCGTCCTCACTACCATGCCGCTCTTCACATTTACATTGAACCCCAAGTTTCCGTTTTTGCACAATCCCCATCCCCAAACGAGTCTCAGACCCGTCTTTCATTGCCTTGCCTGGACCAGACCCACCAAACGCCTCAATTTTAAAATTGGAAGCTCTCTACCTTCAGCCATCTTAGAAGTCCCATCGGCAATTTTCTTATCCCGTAGTGTCTACTCACAGTCAGCTACGAGACTGTACCACTCCAACTGCATTTTCCAGTGATCGGGAAAAATTACCTTTGACTCACTTCATATCAGTAATACCAAAAACTTTCATCTACAATATTAATTTTTCTTGGGCCCAACGAAGGTTATTCGTCAACTTCGTTTCTTCTTACATCTCCAGCCAACCACTACATCGAGCTTGAGCTTAAAGAAATTCTCTATTTTCCCCGCTATTGTCTCCAAATGCATTTTCAGGTAGTATAAGTACAGACGTCCTATGTCCTTTGAGAGTAACTTTACTTATGAATCTACCAACCCTGTTGAACTTCTGAGTGTAGAATACTTAGAGAAATGATCTCTGTGTTTCCACCTTTTTACAAGGTTCCCCCTATTTTCTGATGCTGCTCTTAGTAGATGATATAGTCATTGCATAATCTTCCTGCTAAAAAGTACTGCCTCCGGTTCAAAATAAGTGTCCACTTACATAATCAAGAAAGAATTAACTTTATTTTTCAGATTTGCCCTTATTTACTCAAGGCAATATATAATCAAGAGTTCTATTAATTTTTTCTAGGAGTTAGTGTTTTCTTAAGGGGTGTGCTAAAGGCTAAGTGGACACTTATTTTGAACTGGTGAGAGTACTTCTACTCTGAAACTGGCTATGTTCCACCCATTCATACCAATCTTCAGCAGCTGTGTTAAGATTGTTGCAAGTCGAAAGACTTTCCACTGATCTAAAGAAGATTTTCTTGTCCATGATCTTTGCACAAGCTATGTTTCTTCAGAATCAAAGAGATGATTGTGGCAAAGCACAGCCTGTTCTGGCCAAAAGGACAGTCGGAACAGTTAGGTTGGAAGTTCTGACCAAGTTAGGCCCTCACCTCGAACTTAGTGCCTGGAAGCAGTTTTAGTTTTTTTTAAAAGTATTCTCTGGTTATATTATGCATGCAAAGCATGAATAAGCTGGTATTGCTTTTGTTTTTTGTCTTTTGAGAATGGTGATTTTGTAGCTTGTTTATTCAACTAATACTAATCAAAAGAAAAAGCTTGTTTATTCAACTAATATTTTTCTTTATTCTGGATAATAGCCTCTCCGTCTAATGTGTTTTAAGTAGTTACTGTCTTTCCTTTAGACCCCTTATACAATTTTTGCTCACGGATGATAACCTTATTACATCTTCATATTTGACCTAATATGGATTTGGACTAGGTATTAATATTTTCCATGAGAAAATAACTGTTTATTCATTAAACTGGCTGACTGCCTTACAGTGTTTCGTCGTATCCAACACAAATTAATGACGGAGAAACCCATGAATTATAGGTTCATCACAAGGTAATCTTTGTCTTGACGTGCAGGGATAATTTGCAATTATTACGGCAGCGTTACTACTATGCAACATGGAAGGCTGATGGAACCCGTTATATGATGTTGATCACGATGGATGGTTGTTACATAATTGATAGGCATTTCAACTTTCGAAGAGTCCAAATGAGATTTCCCTGTAGACACACTAGTGAAGTATGCTCATATCCAATCAACTATCAGGATGTCTGATAGTTTTCTTTTCCTTCCTTCATTATCTCACTGATGGAAATTATCTGGATATGATTTATTACAAATTCTTTTTGTTTCTGCAGGGTTTAGCTGAAAAGACCCACCACTTCACTTTACTTGATGGGGAGATGGTAATTGATACTTTGCCCGACACACAGAAGCAGGAAAGGAGATACCTAATTTATGATATGATGGCCCTTAACCATGTGTCTGTCATAGAGGTTGGATTCTTCTATAGGAAACCACTTCTCTCTTCTTGGAAAGTTTAGTTTTGGCTTCTATCCTCAGGGGACTTTTGGTCTGTGTATTGGAGGATATTGAACTGCATTGATCGTCGTGTGTTTTGTTGTCACTTTTCTGATTTTGTTTATATGTAATATGGGATTGGTGATGTGGTAAATTCATAACAAACTCAATGTGGATATATCAGCAGTATCTACATAGATGACAAAAGTTCCTTTACAGTGTTACTTGTTCTTTTAACGATCTCCTACTTGTTACCTCTTTTTGTTCTAGTAATGATTTTAATATTTTTAGGAAGTGTTGGGAGCAAATTATTTTGTATGGTGTCCTTTTAGTTTTTTAGAGGTTTACTTAGTTTGCTTAGAGGTTTGTAAGCCGGTAGGAACTGTAGAGCACCTCAAAGTGTTAGAGATCCATGATTGAGTATAAGAATGAAACAGGTTAAGTACTTTGTTGTAGTAGAAGATGTTTGCGTTATTTATTTATTCAGTATAATTGTGTGCGTTTCTCCACGAACAGTATCTGTCCATTGATGTTTGCTCATTCTCTGTTCTGGTGTGTATATTACAGCGCCCATTTTATGAGCGGTGGAAAATGATTGACAAAGAAGTGATCGAGCCAAGGAATTATGAGCGTCAACATATACACCAGAGTAGAAACCCTTTTTATAGATACGAGTTGGAGCCTTTCAGGGTATGTTTCATTAATATTGTTATATGGTGTCGTCTGTGTGAGCTCGCTTACATTGCCGGTCCCAAGCCCAGATAAAGGAGGAAGAATGCTGAGGGTCAATTGGAAACAACCTCTCTACCCGATAAAGGTAGGGGTAAGGCTGCGTACATCTTACCCTTCCTAGACCCGGACCCCACTTGTGGGATTACACCGGGTTTGTTGTTGGTGTCATTAAATTCAAAAGACATAGGAACATAGTTGTTGTTCTTGTTGGAACATAGGATCATAAAATTCGATGTAGTTAATTCCTAGTTTCATATTTTTCTAGCTAAAGTGGTTGCTGATCTCTCAAAGTCTACCAGGTGAGGAGGAAGGATTTTTGGCTGCTCTCTACTGTCACGAAACTTCTCAAAGGATTTATTCCAAAGCTTTCACATGAAGCAGATGGACTTATTTTTCAGGTTCCAAAGAGTGACAAATCTTTAGTCGTTAATACTGAGTTTCTTCTTGTTCTGGTGTTGTATTGGATTTTTCCCAGAGGAGTCTAAATTGGTACATCACTTTAGATGTTTCCAAGTTATATATCGTTCTTAATTTTTTTTGGGTAAAAGACATTTTTTACCAAGGCAAATATTTACAATCAAAGCAAAACCTACAAAGTGGTACTGATCAACCTACACATTTCAACCCCTATCATCTACTTTCACTAGCTTACAACTCATTATTCTAGATCACAACCCATTAAACAACATTCTAAGGATAAAAATTCAGCATCTCTAACCCTCTAGTTTGGTGCTTAAAGCTACATCCTCGAACATGGATCTCCTGCACCAGTTGTTTACTAATTTCATCAACTTGTCTCTTCTTCCCCTGGAACACCCTCTGATTTATTTCCTGCCACACCAAATAAGCACAACCAGCTAAAGTCATCCGGTAGAGTTGAGCCTTGATTGAATGTCCTGCTGCAAATTTTATTGCCCAGTCTAGTTCCTCTGTCCATTGCATTGGTGATCTCTGAATGCCTAACCATGTGAGCAGTAGTTTCACACAGGCAGGCATATAGTCTCTTTAGTTACACCCCATTTTTCTAATCTATCTCTCGTATAGATCCTCCCATTAGCAGCAAGAGTCAGATTGAAAAGCCACTTAGGATATCCATGGTTATTGCAAACTATCTTCTTCCAGCCAACTTTCTGAAACGAACCCCTCAGTTTTTGGTACATAAGCTTAATGGAGAATGAGGGCATGTTCATCACATCTGTAAGTGTATTTCCAGCTTGCTCAAAAGTCTTCTTAGCCTTGAGAATCATCCTTACCATCCATGAAGCTTGGTTGACAATAGTCTCCCATACATTTCCCTTCTTTATATAGTAGCTATGAATCCACATTTTATCCTTCTTTTGACAAAGACTCCATAAGTGTTTACAAATTGCAGCTCTATTCCACAACTCCATATCTATCGCATTGAATCCTCCAGCAGTCCTAGGATAACATACTCTATCCCAAGAAATTTGAGCTTTCTTTGTAATCTCATTGCCTCCTGTCCAGCGAAAACTCCTGCAAACTGCTTCCACTAATTTTATAATCTTCTTAGGCAGGAAGAAGATCTGAGACCAAAATGTTTGCATGGCATACAACACACTCTTGATTAATTGCAACCTCCCTGCATATGAGAGCATCCTAGCTGTCCATGTGGTGATTCTTTTTTTTTGAAACTGGTAACTTTGTATTCATCAGCATTAAGGGTATGCTGGCCACCTCCAAAAATTTACACTTAACTGAAAGAAAAGATAGTTACAGTAATCCTAAAAAGTCCACTAACTGGGTTTCTTCTTCTACATATTGTTCTTTACACCAAAAACTTAATGAAGTAATGATTTTCCATAAGATTTTCTGCAGTGAGCATTCTCTGCCTTAAAAAATTCTGTCATTTCTTTCCTTCCAGATGTTCCACCAGATGCAAGCAGGAACTGTTTTCCACCAAATCTTTGACTCTTGCTCCCTCCCCTTCTTATCCAAAAATTTAACAAGTCTGAAGTGTGTTCAGGCATAATCCAGTTCACCTTAGCCAAGTTAATGAACAATGCCCAAACTTTTGCTGTAACTTCACAATGAAGAAAAAGGTGATTATTTGTCTCTTGGGCCTCCTTGCATAATATGCATCTTGAAGCAATGTTGATTCCTCTTTTCTGCAGTGCTTCATGAGTCAAACAGGCTCTCCTAGCTACCATCCAGGTGAAACACTTCACCTTAGTTGGTGCCACTCTTCCAAATGGATTTCCAAGGTCCTAGTGTCCTCCCTGCTATTTCAGCCAGCCCCTTGTTGTACATTCTATTCACCTAGAACAGTCCATCTTGATTATGCTTCCATGTCAATTTATCTGGCTCAAAATTAATTCCTTGAAATCCACCAATTACTGCCAACAGTTCTGCTACCCCTACTATTTTCCAATCATTCAAAAGTCTTCTGAAGACTAAATTCCATCCTTGGGGAGACCACATATCCTCTATTGTACTATCTGGATTTGTGCTTATTGAAAATAAACCAGGGAATAGAAGTTGTAATGTCCCCTGTCCACTCCAATTTTCCTTCCAAAAAAGAATCTTGTCACCCCTGCCCACCTTGTAGTTAACATTTGCCTTCAAAGCCAACCAGAAAGCTCTGATGGTCCTCCATACCCCCACACCATAGGTATCTGTCACCTCATTTGTACACCAATTTCCATTTTGGCCATACTTGTGTTGGATCACCTCTTTCCACAGTGCCTGATCTTCCTGATTATATCCCCATAGCCACTTCATGAGTAAGCTCTTGTTCTGTAATTTTAGATTCTTTACCCCAGTCCTCCATGCATTCTGCTTTGTTGAACTTCTTCCCAATTAACCAAGTTGACTTTTTTTCCACATTGTTTCCTTGCCATAGAAAGTTCCTCCTTAGAGTATCCAAAGCCTTAACCACCTTGCTTGGAATAGGAAATAAGGACATTACATATGTTGGCAAAGAATCCAAGACTGAGTTGATTAAAGTGAGTCTTCCCCCCAAGGATAGGTATTGAGATTTTCATAGATCTAGTTTCTTTTCAGTCTTCTCTATGATGCCATCCCAGATTTCCACTGCATTGTGCCTTGACCCCATAGGCATTCCAAGATACACAGTGGGAAAGCTCTCAATCTTGCAATTTAGAATACTTGCAAGCACTTGAATCTGCTGCACCTCCTTAACTGGGAAGATACTGCTCTTTCTCCAGTTAACTTTGAGCCCAGAAGATGCTTCAAAAACCACTAGAATCACCCTCAAAAAGCAAATCTGTTCCTGACTTGCCTCACAAAAAACTATTGTATCATCAGCATACAATAGGTGAGAGATTTCCATAACCTCATTTGCCCTGTTTCTCACACTAAATCCTCTGATCCAGCTATTTTGAGACGCAATTCTCATCATACTGTCCAGGCCCTCCATAGCTATAATGAACAGGAAAGGTGATAAAGGATCCCCTTGCCTAAGCCCCCTCTCTGCTGGAAAAAACCCACAGGTTCTCCATTTACCAGAGTAGAGAACCTAGTAGTTTTAATGCAGAATTCCATTCACTTTAGCCATCTGCAGTCAAACCCCATCTGTCTAAGAGTGTTGATAAGAAAATTCCAGTTTAAATGATCATAGGCTTTTTCAATATCCAACCTGCACATCAATCCTGGTTCTTCTCCTTTAAGTCCATGTGGTGATCCTGCTTACCATTTTTTCTAGTAAAGGCTTACACTGAGCCACATACAGCTTTTTAGTACTCAATGGCACACCTAAATACCTAACTGGCAACAACCCTTCTGGAAGTTCAA
This sequence comes from Przewalskia tangutica, assembly GCA_029844215.1. Taxonomy (NCBI): domain Eukaryota; kingdom Viridiplantae; phylum Streptophyta; class Magnoliopsida; order Solanales; family Solanaceae; genus Przewalskia; species Przewalskia tangutica. The sequence continues at coordinate 21,177,544 of CM056719.1, forward strand.
GCAATTCCAAAATTTCTTGTTTCACATCTTGGGGAACACCACCAAACACATGCTCTTTCCAGTATTCACATTCAAGCCAGATGCTTGGGAAAACTGTTGAAAGCATTGATAAAGTAATTGTACAGACATATCACCCCTGCAAAATAGTAACAAATCGTCAGCAAACCCCAGTTGGACAATTCCCATCTTCTCACATCTGGGATGGAAGTTAAAATCAGGTTGTTGCTTCAAAGTCTTGAGGTACCTAGTTAGATAGTCCATAGCTAGCACAAATAGGTATGGGGATAAAGGATCCCCTTGCCGTAAGCCTTGTTTTGCTGCAAAAGGTTTAGTTGGGACACCATTGACTAGGATAGAGTAAGACACTGTCTTAACGCAACACATAATCCACTTCACAAATATCTCAGGGAAAGCCAGCCCTCTCAACACTTGTTCCAGGAAACACCAATCTAGAGAATGGTATGCTTTCTATATATCAAGTTTCATCATACACCTTGGAGACACACCTTTCCTGCTATAACTCTTTACCAATTCATGACTGATGATTATATTATCAGAAATATTTCGTCCAGGCACAAAAGCAGACTGACAAGCATCCACCAAATCATCCATAACCACCTGAAGCCTTTTAGTAAGTATCTTGGATATCATCTTGTACAAGGTTGTACAACAAGATATGGGTCTATACTCTCTAACATTCCCTGGATGTTTAAATTTTGGTATGAGAGTGACCTGAGTACAGTTAATTGGGGCAAACATCTCACCAGTCCGAAAGAACTCCAAAATATCACTTGTTACCTCTGATCCAACTATGGGACAAGCCTTTTTAAAGAAATAGGCATTCAGGCCATCACAACCTGGGGCCTTAAAGCTGTCAATATCATCCAATGCCTTCCCCTTGCGTAGAGCCTTTGAACTCTTAAAATTTAGAAAATATGCGAACTACGTTATAATACGAATCTAAGGACACCCATATTGCTATATTTATTTTAACAATATTTTTACCATTTCAATTGTATGACTAAACCCCTACACATATAAAAATATTAGCATAACTTCAGGAAATTTAAATAACATTCCTTTCTTTCAACTTTCTCGTATCTCCCGCTTGTAAATGATATAACATTAAATTCGTAACTCCAAATCAGGTGTTTATTGTACCACATCAAAGGCAACACTAGGATCTATTATTATACCGAATCCCATATGACAGTACTTAGTGTAGTTGGTGAAAATTTACGAAGGAAACAACCCTATGAAATCTGTCGCTGCATTTTTGCGAATAAGACGAAACTTTAAACGATACAACTTCCAAACCATAAGTCGGATTTATTTCGTAAGGTCTCAAACCGGAACAGAAAATCTACAACTTTTATTCAAAGACACACTTTTATATTCCTTACGGTTATGCAGTTTTCACGCTTTTCATCTTTGCTGTCTGATTTACGTAAAATAAGGCAGAAACTTTAAACGGTCGTAACTTTCAAACAATAAGTCGGATTTATCCTCGTAAGATCTCAAACTGACGAAAACAGAGTAATCTACAACTTTCATTCAGCCCATACTTATATATTCCTTACGGATTTTTACAGTTTTCACGTTTTACAGGCTGCTGTAATCATTATGCCATGACAAATCCCTCAAGTTTCTCTATTCAAGTGGATTGTGGAATTTCCGTGTAATGACCTCTTTGAAATTTGATTGCATTCAATAACACATTAGTATAAGGATCATGAATAGATTAATTCAACCATATAACATAGAACCTAACCTGAACTTAATTGAGCGCTTCCTACTTGTCCCGTTACTAGCGTTTCTTTTCTTTTTCTTTCTTTCCTTCTCCTCTCTTCTTTTCTTTTTCCCGTTTTCCTTCTAGCTGCTAGGGTTTTTCTCCTCCCTTTTTTCTTTTTCCTTTCTCCCGTTTTCTTTCCTTCTTTTGCTGCAACGTTTTCCCCTCCCCTTTTTCTTTTTGTAAATGCCGTGCCCTACCAAAGGGTAGTGGGCTTGGCCTACTTATTTAATTAAATTCATGCACAACTTGTATATTAACAACGTAATATTTATTTACCCTATAGTCTCATATCATTTTCGTAGTTTTAAAGTGCTAAACGACCAAACGGATCGTTACATTAGATACCAATCACACCATCGCTCGTCCTCGAGCAACAAGGGTATGTGTGGAGGAAAGGAGGTACCTGAATTGTCGAACAACTGTGGATATCTACTTCGCATATCCGCCTCGGTCTCCCAAGTGGCCTCCTCAACCGGACGGTGCTTCCACTGCACCTTGACTGAAGCGATTTCCTTAGACCTCAACTTTCTCACTTGCCTATCCAAGATTGCTACCGGCTCTTTCTCGAATGGTAAGGAAAGTATTAAAGTTGTCGCTCATCAAGAATTTATGTTATAAACCTCGTGTAAGCCTTCGTGGCAATGATCACGCGGATAGTTACACTTGCTCATCGTATCTATCGAATTTCCGATTAACTTGGCTCAAAATTAAATCTACATTTTTCATGGCCGAAAATTTCCCCGTAGCTAGTTCCCATAAGTTTACACTGACTCTGATCGAATTGCTTGATTTTGATTATAACCACATCTCTGAACGAAATTGATTGATTCCACAAATACCATCATCGTCACCACAATCCCTCAGTTGTAGCCGCAATCCCTTATCAAACATGTACCAGTTAATTATCTTGATTCTACGTACTCTTCTTTCACACCTTCTAATATCGTCATCAGTACAGAAAAAATCCATATAAAATACGTTGTCACCCACTGCAAGTTTTAATCGTGACTCCTTCTCGCCAGAGAGAACATGTGCAAATCTTTGAGTCAATTCTAAATATTTTTTATCCAAGGCCTATTGCACTAATTCCAAATATGTTAGTTTTGTCGAGCTGAAGCTACTGAGTCAACACTCATCGTCCAATTACCCTTAAACCTTCAAATGACGTATTATGTGCATCACTCTAGTGATTATTTTATCATTTCAAATTTGTCAAAAATCAGTCCATCACCCCAACGATCTTCCACATCTATTTGTAACTCCTTAATATATCACTAAGTACATGTGCAAATCGTTAGAACTGTTCGTAAAATTGCCATCAACTAAATATTATCAAATCTCCTGGTAAACTCCAATAAGCCTGATAAACTCATTATATCTCTATCCTGAAATAAAATCTATCATCTTTAAAAATGGGCTACTGGATACAGATAAGCCTCTCTGGTAACCCATCCATAAGCCACTTGACCCTAGATGAGCATATCCGACCAGATGTAAAATGTACAATTTCTCGAATATCGCTACTAGTCACTCGAACTGATTCCGAACATTAACAATATAAGTAGTGAGCCTTCCAAAAGCATGTGATGACTCATTCCATCCATTTTTTCTTGAATAATCAATCTTGTGTCGTCACTCTAACCTAACTAAAATTTCACCCAACTCATTAACTTGGTACAACTATACCCTTCGACTTAAATCTTCATGTTTCTCAATTAACCCTAGCTAGTCACACAAATTTGATAAATCCTAAAAAAATCAAAATACTTCAAGTCCTCCTTTTTGTTCCTTCACTTATCTCATTCACCACTCCGAATACTTTGATATATGACTTTTGGCGTCCTACCCTTCACAATCGTAACAACTCTGAGTGCGATGTCTCATTACACCCTTACAAAAATCCAAAAGTACCCAATCTTAAAATTTTACATGTCTCACTCCAATATCCCTATGTTATTCACACTTGAAATGTTCAATCGTGCTATCAAGCTAGAAACATTTCGACATAGTCTACTATGACACAATTTCACCTCAAAATATACATCAACTACAAGTTGCAGAGATTCCAAGATTTCCTCTTATTTATCAACTCTAGCCCGTCAATTAAATAATACTAGGAAATTACCTATCTTGGTACAACACATCGCCTTTCCATCAATCTTATCATGTTAGTCATCTGAATATTACACCTTACCAGTCACCAATCGCAAAACCCCATCCCCATGACACTTCGTCATAACACTTAGTCAAGTTCCATAGACTTCCCTCTTCAGTCATATTTATCAATGTAATATCCTGATACATCACTGTCCTGATACATAATTTGTAAGGCAATCCTTACTTATCATACACACAATCCTACCAACGTTCTCACAAAGTTCCATACGAATATCTTTGCCAAATATCCTTTAGTTGAAGAGTACTTCTTCCATATTAGTTCATGCGTTTACCGACCCAATATCAATGCCGGAAGTCCTATAGTGAATTCACTCCTCTTGGACCTAACCGATATTACTAATCCTTAATTCAATTTCCAAAATGCTCTTCACAATTTGAATTAACTAAGATGTAACTTTGATCAACCACTTTAAATGTTCTTATTGACTAACACCTCACTCGAGGGTCCTTAAGTGATGTTTTTCTGAACTTTAACGCCCTTAGCAATCATGTAATCATCAACTCCACAGATTCACGTCACGGGTAATTGTAAGAACTTTCCGAGTCCTAAGAACATATACAATACCCACATATATCCTTCCTAAGATTAGGTGCAACAGTAGATAACCCTTAAAGTAATAAACTTTCACACTTATTCATCCCTAGGTCCATCATCAATAGTCGATCATTATACTCCCCGTAGCCCACGACATAGTCAACTTTACAAAATTCTTGTTCATTTAACATTTACTTTATAAATGGAGTAGCCTTGTTCCATGACAATCTAATGAGTTCACCCCATTTATGATGTCTTAGCCCATAGAATGTCATGCTAGCACCACCCATCAGGCTTGCACATCTAACAACTGTGGTATATCTCACAAAATCAACAAGATTTTAGCCCAAAATGACCCCTTTATATCACCTCTTCAAAATCTCAAGTGAACCGACAACACACCCTCTACTGAAAGATTACAACCTCCCCTTCCCATAAAATTCAATCTCCACGGAAAAATTCCCCACTTGACGTAAAGGCAGTAGATATTTCCCTTAAGAACCTCTAAACAACTTGTGCTTAACCCACACAATCCCATCTTGCCGACACTCAACCTTGCCATTCATTCTCCCGCGCAATACCAAACTAAGCACACCTCATGCTCCCATCAAAAGAATATTTTACCATTATGACTATTTTGTCACCAAACATAAACTATTTGGATTCTCGTCAGTACACCTCAACCTATAGGATAGAGAGGAAATACTTTATACGAATCACATAAAGAGTCCTACCACCTATGAGAGAACATAGAAATGAGTTTAAGATACCAATCTGAACAATCTCGCACGAAAAGAACGAACCAGATACCAATCGGATTGAACTAGCACGAAAAGAGAAAAGAAGTGAAGTGTTTCCTAAATGTTCTATAGCCTCTCGAGGATGGGTGCGGACGTCTACGTACCAATCCACAAGACTCTACTAGACATTGCTCTTGTACTCATTAGACCGATTAACCTCTGATACCAACTTTGTCACGACCCAAATCACAAGTCGTGATGGCACCTACCCTATTCCCCTGAGTAGGCGAACCACGTTCTCATTACCAAGCTAAATCAGCGAAAATAAATAAAGAAAAGAAAGTTATAAAGTCTTAGTACTTCATCACTAAAATTGTCACGACATTCCCCAAAATCTGGTCAAAAGGGTACAAGAGCACTAAACATAGTCTTGAATAGAAGTCTGAAAAATGCCCGAAGGCTACATACTGTCTATCAACTAATGAAAGTAAATGGAATTAACTAGGAAGCCCTTCAGGGGCCACGGATGATCAAGTAGCTCACTCAATGACTGAAAGATATCACCGTCGCGAATCAGCCACGGGGAGTAGAGCTGGAACCTGGATTGTACTCTGCACTCAACAAAAGTGCAGCAAGAGTAGTATCAGTACAACACTAGTACCGGTAAACATCATAACCCGACAATGATTAGATAACGCATGAAGAAGTTAAAACCAACAAGTAGCACATAGAGCACACAGGCATGGTCATATATCATATACAGGTAAGGTGTAAAGAAATCAAGAAACAGGCATGACATATAAAATTCACCAATGATCAGTCAAATATAAGAGTGGATGAATGCAATGCAATGCAATAGTCACCTCTCACTCCATTCCGGTACACACATGCTAAGGGCAGTGCCTCAAAGTCATGACCCATGGGGGACCCGCGAAGTCCATGTACCACTCGTGCTCTCCGGTAGAAACCTCGGAGGCTATCAATCACTCGTGCTCTCCGGCAGAAACCTCGGAGGCTATCAATCACCCGTGCTCTCCGGCAGAAACCTCGGAGGCTATCAATCACTCGTGCTCTCCGGCAGAAACCTCGGAGGCTATCAATCTCTCTCAATCACTCACCTCACCATCATCACAAAATAATATGGAAAGTATGTCAGGCAAGTCTCAACACAAATCACTAACATACAATCAAATGATAATCACAGGAAATAACACATATGAAGATAAGCCCACATAACAGCTGACGGAACCAACGTAATTGTAATTCATCTCCACTTCATGCCCGAAGGCCTATCATGCTATCCCAGTCACTTCCTACAACTACATACGATTCTCTAATCAGAGTCTAACTAAAGTAAACCATAACCTACCTCAATGCCAAGCGGGTGCCACGAACAATCAAACCAATGCCTTCCCCCTGCGTAGAGCCTTTCAACGCTTAAAATCTAGAAAATATGCGAACTACGTTATAATGCGAATCTAAGGACACCCATATTGCTATATTTATTTTAACAATATTTTTACCATTTCAATTGTATGACTAAACCCCTACACATATAAAAATATTGGCATAACTTCAGAAAATTTAAATAACATTCCTTTCTTTCAACTTTCTCGTATCTCCCGCTTGTAAAGGATATAACATTAAATTCGTAACTCCAAATCAGGTGTTTATTGTACCACATCGAAGGCAACACTAGGATCTATTATTATACCGAATCCCATATGACAATACTTAGTGTAGTTGGTGAAAATTTACGAAGGAAACAACCCTATGAAATCAGAATTTTTGCAGAATAAGACAGAAACTTTAAGTAGTCACAACTTCCAAACCATAAGTCAGATTTATCTCCGTAAGGTCTCAAACTGACTGGAACAGGGAAATCTACAACTTTTATTCAGCACACACTTTTATATTCCTTACGGATTTGTACAGTTTTCACGTTTTTCATGCTGCTCGTCTGGATTTCTGTAAAATAAGGCAGAAACTTTAAACGGTCATAACTTTCAAACCATAAGTCGGATTTATCCCCGTAAGATCTCAAACTGACGGGAACAGAGTAATCTACAACTTTCATTCAGCCCATACTTTTATATTCCTTACGGATTTGTACAGTTTCCACGTTTTACAGGCTGCTGTAATCATTATGCCATGATAAATCCCTCAAGTTTCTCTATTCAAGTGGATTGTGGAATTTCCGTGTAATGACCTCTTTGAAATTTGATTGCATTCAATAACACATTAGTATAAGGATCATGAATAGATTAATTCAACCATATAACATAGAACCTAACCTGAACTTAATTGAGCTCTTCCTCCTCGTCCCGTCACTAGCGTTTCTTTTCTTTCCTTCTCCTCTCTTGTTTTCTTTTCCCGTTTTCCTTCTAGCTGTTAGGGTTTTTCTCCTCCCCTTTTCCTTTTTCCTTTCTCCCGTTTTCTTTCCTTCTTTTGCTGCAACGTTTTCCCCTCCCCTTTTCCTTTTTGTAAATGCCGTGCCCTACCAAAGGGTAGTGGGCTTGGCCCACTTACTTATTTAATTAAATTCATGCACAACTTGTATATTAACAACGTAATATTTATTTACCCTATAGTCTCATATCCTTTTCGTAGTTTTAAAGTGCTAAACGACCAAACGGGTCGTTACACCTGGTTATGTCCATCTCCACAAGCATCCTAGCATAGGAAATTCGAACCTTACTTGTGGTACAATCATCAGCAAATAACGGATTACCCAGGATACTGCCAATGCTACTCAGAGATTTCTTACCCCAGCAACTAAAAGGCAAATTCGTCAGCTTAACCCATAGAGGAATTATGCTCAGCACTTCTTCGTAGAAATTAAATTCCTTAGACCACGGTTTGACAATCACTGGCCTATTGTTGATCATGTATGGCCCTGAACACAACACCTCTTGTTCATCTTTGCCGCTGAATTTAACCACAAAATGATCCTCGTTATGACAATAGATTTGCGGCTTCTCCTTGAAGTTCCAATTAGACAATAAAAATCGCTCAACGGCCCCAATCGAGGGAGAGTTTCCAATCACAGAGAGAATAATTGAGTTCCTCCATAGCGCACTCTCTGTTTCAATTTCATCCGGGTCTAAGAAAGCTATCTTCTCACCATCCTGGATAATGGGTGCAATAATCCTCAAATCCATACCTCTAGTTTCCAATTTCTTACCGGCTGCTACTCTAGCCCAAGTGAACAGGCCACCCGTCGCCTTCGCTGACTGCGTAATTGGATCCTCCGGGTTCACTGTCTGTTCCATTAACATCTGAACTCCTATTTGGCGTAATCGTCCCTGTGAACATAGGACTTTCACTCCTGGCAGGTGTTATTTCCCCCCCTACGATAGCATTCTCAGTCTCCACCAGAATATTTCGAGCTCCGGCTTTGGCAGAAACTTGGGGTTTAATCACTGCCACTGGAAATTGTGTAATTGCAAGTCCTTGCTCTTGGTGACTGTTTGGGGTCACCTTCTCTGTGTTTTTCCCTTTAACACCACGGGTCTCAGCTATCGGATTCGTGGTCGTCGTCTTCCTAAGCCTCCCTTTCCCCATCCCGACGTCGGCGCACATTAAGGCACTAATGTGCGCTGAGAGCGTTTAGAGAGAGAGAGAGAAACTCTTTGTTCATTAACTATATCGTTCTTGATTGCTATGTCTGGAAACTCTTTTATTTGGAAGAGGTTTTCAACCTTCTTTGTTTATTTTAATGTTTCGAGAAGTATTAGAGATGGTGGCACATCCCCATTCATTTAATTGCAAATGGCATGTCTATGGCTAAAAGTAGACACATAAAATCATACAATGTAATTGTTTCTGGTTCTGGACGCTCAGCTACTGTTTTTTTTTTTCGTGTTAGGGTTGGGATGATCCTTATGTTCCTCGCACGCATGAGGGTCTCTTGAAGTGGAAATACCCTGAAATGAACTCGGTTGACTTTCTGTTTGAGGTTTGTCTTCTCTGCTCTCCTAATGAATTTGAGCAGTTTCTGTTTCCTCTTCGTCCTTTCTGTTTCTTATTTTTGTTTTCCCCCTACCAGTCAAACGCCAATCGTTTCTTCCACAGTTTGAGTGGAAGCGGATCATGGTTCGTGGTCTCGTATTAGAATTAAGTGGTTATCTCTGACCATTATGACAGGTGGCCGATGGTAAAGAACGGCTCTCTCTACATAAACGAGGGGTGAAGACACCAATGGAACAGGCCAGAGTTGTTTTCCCAGGTTAGAAGTCCCTAGTTATATTAAGTTTATATCTCCTGTGGTATCATGCAGGAATGTTAACTTGAATAGGGGTTTGGTTGGGAATAGAAGAGGTGAATATTATATGCATACGTAGTCCCTTAGTTTTTATTGCTGTCTTGTATTGTTTACCGACCTGGTGTGATTTCTTAGTAAAGTTGTGTTTTTTGGGGAAATTGGATGCAGTGCTACTATTTGATTGTTGAGTTAATCTGCATACATTGCATTATGTAGAACGTTAAAGAGACTATTTCATGACTTACTCTCTTTCAATTGCCAAGATTCCTTTTTGGTGCGTCTGGGGTGCTAAGTAGTACTGCCGCCGTCCCAATTTATGTGACTGGGCGCGGAGTTCAAGAAACTAAAAAAGACGTTTAACGTGTAAACCAAATATATGGATTGTACCAATTATATGCTTTTAAATGAGTGGTGGGGTCCATATGTCTTTTCAGTCAAATGAGTGGTGTTGTGGGTCCCAAGAAGTCATGTCATTAAGGGTAAAATGGCAATGCTAAAATTAAATTGTTTCCAAAAAGAAATGTGTCATTCTTTTTAGGACAGACTAAAAAGAAAAGTATGTGACATAATTTGGGACTCAGGGAGTGGTAAGATTGTGCATAAAAATTCTATAATTACTTTCTACTGTGATTGAAAACTGAAGGCAATATTGCCCATGGTGGGTGAGTTGCAAGTCACGGATTCGAACGCTGCTGCATGCGAAATAGTGGTATTAAAATGGAGAAGGCGCCACTGTCCCCTGGGAATCTCCACTAAGTTTCAAGACATGTAGTTCTTGGTTTTTTTAGAAAAACTTTTTGTTGTTTTATAGTTGATGCTTAGTAATTAGAGCGTGGATTATCCACTTCTGGAAATTGGATCGGTTGCTAAAATTGAAAAAGGCCGGACATGTTAGTGGGACTATTTGGAGTGTAGTAATAAGCTAATAAGGTTCTCAATTAATCAAGGGGGGTAGTCGAGCTTGTTTGCATTTTATGATAGTAACCATGGAAGTACATATATGGAAATTCCTTGTTGCACATGACTCTGAACAAGATAATCTACATTTAGTGTATCACTTTAGTCTTTTATGTATCGGAAGCAACCTCTCTACCCCATAAAAGTAAGGTAAGGTTGTCTACATCTTACCTTCCCAGATCCCACTTATGGGAATACAGTGGGTTCTAGGGCGAATTTAGTTGGGGTTGAACACCCTCGGCAAAAAACTACAGTGTATATAAAGGATATATTTTCTGTATTTATGTACATATAGCTTCTCACCTACAGGTATATAGGTATCCACATGACCACCGTAGTAACCTTCTCTCATAAACCTGTCCTCATTGGGGTTTGGGATGTAGATGGGCAAGGAGGGTTTCCATTGGCTTGCATTGATTTGAAATAACTACTATACTAAACCGGCTCAAGGATAACATTATTTTTTATATTTAGCTTTTGTTGTTTTTTCGAACACCCTGAGTAAAAATCCTAGATTCGCCAGGGTATGTATACTTTAGTCATTTATGTGTAAAATTCTGTTAACAAGCTCTTTAAGATGGTCTTTCCAATGGTTGGTCCTTGTCACTTGGAATTACTTATGGGATAGGAACATCAAGGGAAATGTTGCTGTGAACTTCCATATCTGAGCAGTTCTCTGTGCTTCATTTGTATCCTGTGAGCTCTTGTTTCTGATTTTCCCACTTCTCTGGTTATAGTATCTCTGGTGCATATCCTGAAATTGGTTTCTTTCATGGTCACAGATGGTTCTGACCCGTCAGACTACTCGGGTAAAATAATAGAGTGTTCTTGGGACGCCAATAACAAAGCATGGGTGTGGATGAGGACCAGAGTTGATAAAGGAACTCCAAATGATTACAGAACCTACGAAAAGGTATTTGCTTTAGTGGCAAATACTAAATTTTTGCAGTTGATTTATTGATACGTAGACTTGTGCTTTAATAGAACATTTTTTCTGTATTTTCTCTTCAATCAGAGAGATAGTCCTAACTAGATTACTTATGGTTCTTGTACAACAAAATTCAGGTGATGAGAAGTATTACTGACAACATCACTGAAGAAGTGTTGTTGAATGAGATCTATGAGATCATCCAACTACCAATGTATGCAGATAGGATACAGAATGATAGCAAAGCTCACCAACAATTCAGCTCAGGACGACGCAGAGTTATTGGTGGAAGCCAATGATCGGGTTCACCTTTAATTGGAATTCCTTTTCACTGCTTGCTGCCGTGTTCTTGTATATCAACAGGAGGCTTTATTAGCATATTTAGTCCCTAGGCGTGTGCTAACTTGTTTTTATTGTATGATCCAGTTGGCACACTGTAAACTTAGTGGTCCTTGGCTCGGGTTTCCGGCCTTTAGGTCTTTCTCATGGTAGTTTGACATATTGGGGGAATTAGCAACAAGGTCATAATGTATATTATTAGTTTTTTTAGTTGTTTCACTGCTCTTTTTTTTTTTGGTTAGTGTTAAGTTATCTAAGGTATGCTTCGTCCAGTATTAGTGAAACTATAAGCCCTTTTCACTGCTCTTTTTTTTCTTTTGTTAGTGTTAAGTTATCTAAGGTATGCTTCGTCCAGTATTACTGAAACTATAAGCCCTATGTTATATATTCCTCTGTGAATATGAGTCTGTTGTACAAGTAATCTCTAATTACCATTTGCTCTTAGTCTTCATTTTCGTGCTGGGAATACTCTGCATTAGGTTCACTATCCTCGTCTAGACTTGGCGAGGTTGCGATTGGATATAATCGTCTTTCCTTTTGCTATAAGCCTCGGTCTGTGGGCTAATATTTTGGGTTTAATTGAAGAGAAAGTTACTCTGAAGGGTGCTATTAAGAAAGTCATCATGCACAACTTACCTCACTAAAGCCTAAAAAGAACTAAACACTAAAAAAACAAAAACTGAATGTTAAAACTATACCCCAATATTAATTTTTTTGATACGTTCCTCTAAAGTTAACAATTGTTATTGCGACTTTTCATATACATAGACTAGTGCAATGCACATTTTTTGGTAAATAGAATAAATTAAAAAATAAGACATATAAATTGAATTCAACTCAAATTAATAACGCTTTCCTAATCAAATATATAAAAGTTCAGTAACCCTAGTAAAGCTTTTTTTGCGTTTTCAAGTGGTAATGACATCCAATAAATCTATGTCATCCCAAGCGTCTTTGGTAGATACTCAGTGAAGATGTCATTCATTCCATACTTTACATCTCCATGTGAAGTTCATTGTATAATTCAGACTCTGTTTGAAACACTATTTTCGGTAGATGAAAATTTATCTATGAGCACCTCAATTTCCATAGGCACCAAAACGGCATCCCTCCTCTTAACACCCTCACATTTGACCACAACCTAGATAGTGCAATTTATGTTGTTTCTACCAAACTCAATTTATAGCGCTTCAAGATTGGTGGGAAGGGTGTAACAAATTGATATTAGTCGAGAGAAAAGAAATGATTGATGAAAGTTCTGCGCTGGTACACATTGGTTGGTTGGGGAAAAATCGTCACTTGTATATAAGATTTTTACTTTTGATTTGAGGGCCGAGAAATTCGTGCTCGTGGAAGTGTTTACTCCTAATATTCTTACTTTTTGTGCCAGACTCATGGGGTTTTACTCATTAGAAGATGTTGATATTTAAATGAGGGATGAAGAGTCTTGACATGCTGAACACGGTGTGTGTCTATGACCAATGATGATATGATATTGAAACATGATCGTCGCAGAGATATAATAGGTGATGGTCAATATGTTTCTTAGAAATAAAACAGCTATGTAGCTCAACAGTAAAAACACTTAAAAGATGGATGATGAGTAATTACGTGGACTAACGAAATAATCATAGGGTGCACCGACTAAAATAAAAGAGTCATGTTTTTCACTGAATGCCAAAATTCTTGAAGTGTCAAATATTTTGTCGCATCAATCGAGATTTTCAACCGCAACATATTATCTTCTCTTTGTTGTGTACTTTGTTTCTCAAATGAGTGAACTATATGTCGATCTAGATTGCACAGCTTTGTCATGGGTTGAATTCACATCTCCCTTTTCCAAGAAAGTACAATTTTTTCCACCAACCCTTTTCCAATTCTGAAATCCATCAACTATGAACACTTTTGAATTGCTCGGACTATTAAACAAAAAATATGGATGACAAAAGAGTTTGTCCCTTGACTTTGAATAATCCAACCATGGAAAAGTTATAAACCAATGATGTTGACAACTTCTTTGATGACCAACGGGACCTGAATACGAGAAAACATATTTTTCATCCGAATGACAAAGACCTTCATTGATATGCACGTCTAACTTCATCATGTTGGCCAAAAGGATATTCCCCAATTTGAGCTCGCTCAGCGGGATCATAATTAATAGAATTGATACTAATCTCTCTCGGCCTAGCGCGCTTTGAAGTTTCTCGTTCACTTGAAACCCCGACATTTGTAACATGTTCATTTACCACAAGTGCATCATTTTCCAAAGGTTTAGTGGGTTCTTTTATTTTAAAGAATGAACTAATCTTTTTTTGTGGTTTTGACATTTGTATAATATTCTCAAATCTGACAAAGAAAGTAAACATTTAAAATAACCAATCGCCTAATTAAAATTGAATTGGGACCACAATATTACTATCATAAATTAAATATTTCTAACAATTCATCAAACCCAATCAATAAAAGAATTGGTTTAAAATTAATTATTTTCCTAATTTACAATCATAATTAACAATTCAAATTAAACCCAAAAATTCGATTTACAAAACCTTCAAATAACCTAATAAAATAATAGAGAGAATACTACACACCTGGAGAAAACTTTCGTTGCCGTTCTACTTGTCGTCGCTGGAAATTAGCCTACTGGAAAAGGTGAACAAGTCGGAGGTTTCCATATAGTTTTCGTATTGTTTCAAATAAATAATATTATCAAACAATTAGCCTACTGGCACCTCAAGACAAAGCTAGCTACTGTTGTGGTGGTGACTCTCTCTTAGCTTATATTTCTCAAATGCACTGGTTTGTTGCATTGGAACAAGTAGTAATAGTTAATGCAGATAGTTTGATAATATGAGTTCCATTATGATGTATACTTGAGATGTTATTTATGGTTATTCAATGTTATTATTCTATGACCAAATACACGTATACAAATTGACATATATATATATATATATATTCAAGCTTCTGTAATACTTATGTAAACAGATTGAGCCCTCATAAAGGAGGGACTCCTGTCTATGGGGTAGGATGTGTTAACACCCACCCTAAATTACTCATCGAGTGAATCCTGAGCTTATATGTTTTGTTACTACTTATTACAATGGCCAAGTTTACTGAAAAGTAACAATATATAATATGATCAATAACTCAAATATTTATTTTGAACTTGCAATTCGCGAACATTGTGCTGACTACCTCTGACTACCTCTGCTGATATTATGGACCATGAGAAGGTTCGAGAACGAATGTTGGTGGAGAAGTTCTTGAAAGTATATGTATGTCCTAGAGATAATCTGTATTAGGACAAATGTGCTTTATACATATTCGTATTATTATTAATGGAAATTAATATTTTGACATTTGTAATTATTGAATTATTAGTTGATTGTTTGTAATATTCTATAATATGTATCTATAGAGGTTACATTGTTATTAATAGTGTGAGATATTTATATTATAACGTAACTCTTGAAATAGCCTCGAGTAATGATCATCGAGAATGGGATATCGATGATATGTGATAAGTCAACATGTGGTTTGCATCACATCCTTAGAGGACGTAGTATGTCTCACCTGCTACGAGTAATGACTACTCGTGATGGACACATGGATACTTTGGAAGTATTGGTATACCCTGCTCATAAACTGTTTGTTATACATGTCTAAAATATGATCAGCGACACCTTGTCTACAGAGTAATATACTTTGATCCTGTCCTAAACTTAAATGCCTTATAGGTTGAGATACAACTTGTATTGGGTACATTACGATGTTGATTAAATGTGGTAGTTGAGCCAAGATTAGGATTCATTCCACGAATGTATATTCGACAGAACACTCAACTTTTCAGTGATGTTAGGTTGACTAAGCCGTTGGCCAACACAATAGACATATCTAGAATATTGTCTTGTTGTCAACCAATATAGATGGGATATAATGATCAAGCCATTTGGATAGACACTTGACAAATCCTAAGTTTGATCGAGTGCGTCGTGAATGAAAGGATTTTATCTTCCCACATAGAGGTTCAGTTTACTAGATTCGTGTAAATATACTTCACATATTGAGTTCATCTTCCGGCGCCGTTTAGAAGTTCCGTGTAGACCCTAATATGATTAGTGTCGATATGTGAAGGCATGTAGGGTAACACTATGTCAATTGTTCCTTCGACCTAAGGATGTAATGAGAGAATATAAATGCTCGATTTATAATCGACACATTTGAATGAATAATGATTATTTAATTAAGTCGAAATTGGATTTCAGATTTAATTAAAATGAAAACGATACGACGTCCCACATTGGACGTCAAGGGCCTCGACGCTTGGGACATAGGCGCCATATCACCTCCTATTTAGGGCCGCACCTCCGCCTAGGCAGTGGGCCAGTCTAACTGACATATTGCACCTCATTTTCTGGGTATGGCCCACGAGAAACCCTAGTTGCGTTTTAAACCTAAAACACAACTATAAATATAGAGTTTCTATTCATTATTCAACACAAGAAATACAAGATTATTCATATATTATTCTAAGTCTTAGAGACATAAAAGTAAACTCTCTCTTGAACCTCTGCCGAATTTCCTAGTTGTTCGAAGGAGGTATACATCGGAGTTCTTGGAACTTGCTATCGAGGATCAATTGCGTGCGTACCCTCGGAATTATTAAAAGACTCCAGAGTTTTCAAACCGTAAATATTCTATCGAAGTATTACGGTTATATACATGTTATGTATTTACAATTTTACATTACTACATAATCATCCTACAGTTCGTCACTTGTTGGGTTTGAAACACAAAATTTTTAAATTCCGCTGCGTACACGAATCCAACAAAATCCTACAATGGTATCAGAGTCCAGGGTTGTTTTGTGTGATTATGTTGTAATCATTGATAATAATATGTATTAGAATTTATTTGAATATGAAATTTATGTCGTTTAAAGCTTGAAAACCAAATATCTTAAAAGCACATCATCCTTTTCTCCCAAACTATTAAACAATGATGTAATCGAGGAAGTCATTCTGATCTAACTCTTCTAAGTCGATGTGTCAGTTTATTACGAATATAGTGCACTGAAGCGAATAACGAGAAGGGATTGAATGATGGTCGATGAACGTGTTATTTGATAGTGAAGGGTAACAAAGATGAATCTGCAATCTGACCCTGAACCAGTTTTAGGATTTCAGAAATGCAGATTTTGTATTTCTGAGACGGAGGCGCTGCATCGCCACCTAGGGTTTTAGAAGCGGCGCCGTGGCTCCACGATGGAGCGCCGCGCCGCCACCTAGGGTTTGACAAGGCGCCGCGGCGCTATTCATCTCGAGAAAAAAAAATTCAGAATCAGAAACTGAAGTTTTAAAAGTTTCAAATTCTGATTCTGAAGTTTATGAGTTTCAGAATCTGAAATTAAAACTTTTTCAAATAGGCAGATTTGGTCCTTTAGGACAAACATGTAATTAAAATAAGTTTTTGAAAAACAGTTTTGGTCCTTTGGGCCAAATCTGTAATTAATCTAAATTCTGGAGGGACTAAACTGTAAATTCTAAACTCTTGAGGGACTAAACTGTAAATTCTAAAAATTTGGAATTTACAGAAATACCTTGAAAATCATTTTTTAAAATCAGAAAATGTTTTAGGGACTATTTGGATTAGACTTAAATTTTAGAGATTAAACAAGTTAACTCATGATTATTATTAATTGTATATTATTGAATAATATACGAACTATATGCTAAGTGTTTAAATGTGTACATTTACGAACTATATGCTAAGTGTTTTAATGCGTACATTTAATTACTAGCATAATGTCAGCTATAACTGTCTGGGTAGGCGGCGCCCAATAATTGATCAAACCATCTATATCATGCCTATTGGGTTTGATGGTTTCCATCTAAATGTGTTTTTAGAAATTGCATGATTAGATGTCGTATTGGATATGACACAAATTGATGATCTTGGTTAAAATCTCCGAAACTAAAATGTTCCCAAACTTTTAAATACAAGTCTAAATTAAAACGCGTCGTCCATTATAATTGTTAGAGTGCAAAATCCTTTTCGGCGATACGGGTATTTATGCCAAAGCATTTGCTCTAAGTCTACGAGGGCTCATATTCTTTCATAGATATGTTTTAGATGTAAAGGTAGATGATAAACTTTTATGGGTATCTACACCAAAGTGTTTGCTCACAAAGGCCAAATGTACTTAGATACATAAATGCAGTCGTGTAATGGGGTTGACTTGCTTAGACAAATCTTGGCGCCCAAGTGTCGGACTAATCTAAGGACGCAAGATTAAATATAATATTTGATCAACCAAGAGTTGCAAATAAGTTTTGCAATTGGTTTAGAACCTACCAAGATATGTTATTGAAGTTATCAGCCAAAGTAAAGACGAAGATAACATATGCTTGGATCTTGGCCCATTATGACCTTAAATTAATATAGGTTCGTATTCTACCATGGGGTCGTAGAAGTATGTTAAAATAGTGGGAGCTAATTAAACAAAAGACCATGTTGATTAGCTTAAACGAATATGTATATGTCACGACCCGACCCCGGGCCGCGACTGGTGCCCTACCTGGGCACCCCGTTCAGGTATACATCAGAGAATAGCAGCGGAACATACACAACATAAACACATGTGTAAATAATATACAACACAAAGCAGATAAAGCCGCTTCCATAATATAAACAAAGTCAAAAGTACAACTTTACAACTCGGTTCTTATAGCCCAACCACATACGTGAATACAAACCTCAGACAATAATCGTGGATGGACAGGCCCGCCATACCCCGAATGTACATAATCTACAACATCGGGACAAGACTGTACCAAAAGAAAGACAAGCCTCCTGAGAATGGAGCTTCCGACGTCCGATAAGTGATCCTAAGAATGTGGATTCGCCACTGCTACTTTCTCGCGGCATTTAACGCAGCCCGAGGAAGAGGGTCAGACACGATGTACTAAGTATGTAAAATCGAAAATCTGTAATTACAACATAAGTTTAATAGAAAGCGGAGACATGTATGATAACAAAATTACAAAGACATGCCTTACTAACAATGAGAGTACATCGAGAGAATACGTATAACATCACAATAGCGATCTCCGATCATACCACGGGTAGCGAACCCATAAAAACAGTGGTATAACGTCTTGGGGTGTCTACCCTCATTTATACTCTTACCTCAAGCGGTGGTATAACGTCTTGGGGTTTGCCCTCATTTATACTCTTATCCCGTAAGATAGTAACGCAGTGGTATAACGTCTTGGGGCTTCCTCATTTATACTCTTATCCCGAAGAAGGTGGTATAGCGTCTTGGGGTTTGCCTCACCGATACTCTTACCCTATCTCAAACCTACTGTCATCCAATAATTAAGCAAGTTAGCAATCCCCCTAACTTCTTATTAGTCTTATTCATCTACATTCTCATTTTAGTTTACTTAAGGCACTTTCATGTCTTTTATAAGAATCCGGGAATTTAACCCAAAGTACTACATACTTCTATTCTTTTAAAAACAAATGACTCTTTTAGTAGAAAGCTTCCAAGACACTATTAACCATAGTATCAAGTCCAAAGTACATTTCAAGGCAAGTCACAATACCTTTAGAATTAAAGTAGGTTTCTAAATCAAATGACTCCTTTCTTATTAAACCTTGGGCAATTGATACCTTAAAATCAATTTGCCTTTTGTTAACACAAGCCATTTACCTTTGCATAAAGTCAATATAACCAACTCCCCATAAAGTCGTTATATTCACTTTATACCTTAGTCGAGTACATTCTTCTCCTATCCAAGGGACTTATACGATTAAAACGACACAAGTATCACATACTTTAAATCTCTTCAAGTCCCTTAACTTTACTAAGACTTAAGACATCCTTAATATTTCAAAGAAGTGAGTTAACTTCCTAACTCACCCGACTTGGCATTTTATAAGGCTAGTAAAGAATGTCAAAGCTTGACGTCCACCGTACTACATACGCTAACTAGTCATGCTCAAAAGATAGGAAAAAGTTCTACATACCTTGTCGGGTCAAACCACTTTGCCAAGTACGAAGTCCCGCCCGTACTATGTCAACCTATAATATTCACAATACGTCTATTAAAGCCTTACTTCAAACGTAGAATATTATAAGTATTAAGTCTCCATTTTCTACGGAAAATCGGACAAAGACCTCCTTTGTTTTTACTCACTTTGCCACCTTTTCAAGGCCGAAATACAATAACCAAACAGCCCCAATTGGCTCACAATTATACGTAGGTAGTCCAATACAATTAAATAACTACACACCCAATTGGCTCACAATTTTATGGAAAGTAGTCCAATACAAATGAATAACTACACACCCAATTGGCTCACAATTATATAGAAAGTAGTCCAATACAATTGAATAACTAAACAATACAAACTACATTCCAAATTCGCCACCTTGATTCAACAAATCCAATTCTTATCCAATTTCCATTTCAATCCAATTTAGTAGCATAACATGATATCAAGTCGCATTTGAGTATCATAACCATAATCTTTAAGTAAGTAACATGCGACGATTTCTAAAAGCGACCAATTAGTAATCCAATTTCCAAGCGCTTGTATAACATTTCTGATTTAACTACAAGAAATCCATAATACTAATAACTTCAACCTATCAACATCATGCTAGCAACAAGTAGAGCTAACAACAACAATATAAATATGTAATCTTGTAACACCTTTAAAAGACAAGATTTTACCTTAACGATTCTTAATCCAACTCCAATCCGAAGTCGCTCCTTAGTAGTTTAGAGCCTCTCCAAGACACCTCAATCCGCTTGTTGAGACCCTTAGAACAATACCAACAATTATCCTTCAAAACTCCAAGCAAAACCTAGAAAGACTTTAGGTTTTCGTTTGCGACTAACCCGTAAACAATCTTTTTCCAAGATTTTTCTATTGAGATGTGTTTACAAAACACCTAAGACCCTTGGTTTAAAGTGTGGAATCAAATGGACAAGAAACGAAAATTTCTCCATTTCTTTTAATGAAGAACCCGAGAGCTTTGCCTATGTTTCTTCCAATTTTTGTGTGAAATTTTCTAAGTGTTGGCTCTCTCTAGCACTACTAGTATTATATAGAGTAAAGGATGGTCAAGATAATTAAAAATGTGAGGCTTAGATGTGGTCTTCCAAAATATCAAGACTTATGACCTTTGACTTTAGTCAATAAACTCATGCTACAAGTTGCAAGACTTAGCCTTAGAAGACTTATGGTAAATGACCATATTGGCCATGCCATTTTCGTCCAAGGCACTCTAAGGGGGGTGACACATGTCGCCCTCCCATTCACAATAATACGTTTCAAAATATCAAAATTCCGATAAATTTTTACAAGCCTCAAATCTTAACACTGGTGAGTTCTTATTAACGTTCTTAAAACATGTCCTGTAAATACGGGGTGTAACATTCTTCCCCCCTTAGAAACATTCGTCCCCGAATGTTCCTTCGGAGTCAAACTTAAAATTAGCGACCTGGTTTTCTTTCACAACCCCGACATACCAATAATGCCAATCATGGCCACATAAAGTCATTTAGGCAAAAGAGATACTTCAATTTAAAACTTGACAAGTAAAGGAAGATGAATTACCTGAAGGTATAGGAAATAAGTGAGGAAACTTCCTCAACATGTCCTCCTCCGCCTCCCAAGTCATCTCCTCTCGGTTATCAGTCCTCCACAGGACTTTGACGGAAGCTACATCCTTGGTCCGCAGTCGCCTGACCTGGCGATCGAGTATCGCTATGGGACTCTCCTCATACGATAATCTCTCTGTCACCTGGACCTCACTAGTAGGGAAAACTCTCGGATCAGATACACTTCCGCAACATAGAGACATGGAAGACCGGATGTACCGCCTCTAACTCTGATGGCGAGATCCAACTCGTAGGCAACCTTGCCCACCCGACGACGATCTGGTAGGGCCCATGTACCTTGGGAGTTTCCCCTTCTTACCGAATCTCATCACACCGCCATGGGTGACACCTTCAAGAAGACCCAATCGCTCACGAAACTCCAAATCCGACGCCGATTATCTGCGTAAGACTTACGCCGACTCGAGCCGCTATATCTCTCTGGATAAGCTTCACCTTATCCACAACTGCTGTACCAAATGCGCCAACTAATCGTACCTGCCCACGTCGAACCAACCGATCGGCGACTGCATTTCGCCCATATAAAGCCTCGTATGGCGCCATTCAGATATCTTTGGAATGGTAGGCGTTATTATAAGCAAACTCCACAGAGGCAAATGATCCTCCCGGCTACCATCGAAATCAATCACGCAGCTCGCGGCATATCCTCGAGTGTGCGGATAGTGCGCTGCTGCCGTCGATCGAGGATGAAATCGTCTTTGAGACTCACCTGTGTCCCCAAACCCTTCTGGAAAGACCTCCAGAAGTTAGCCGTAAACTGGGCTCCTCTATCTGATATAATCGACACCGGAACACCGTGCACCTCACTATCTCTCGGATGTACAATCCGCATAGTCCTCGGTGGCGTCGTCACATTTGGAAGGAAATGGGCTGATTTCGTCAGCCTGTCAACAATAACCCAAATGGATTTGTACTTCCTCTGAGTACGAGGTAATCCTGTAACAAAGTCCATGTTGATCATCTCCCACTTCCAAGTCGGAATCTCAATAGACTGCAATAAACCACTGGGCCTCTGGTGCTCGACCTTGACCTGCTGGCAATTAGGACACTATGAAACAAAACCTGCCACGTCCCTCTTCAGGCCATCCCACCAATACAAACATCTGAGGTCATGGTACATCTTGGTCGACCCCGGATGAATAGAATAACGAGCCGTGTGCCTCACCGATTTCTTGTGAAGTCTGATACATCGGGAACACACAACCGCCCTCAAATCTCGGCGCATCGCGCTACCTCGAATAGACTCTTCTCCTCGAAGAGGCTGCGTCACGATCGTACCAACACCGGGTCCTCAAATCGCCTCTTTACCTCATCAACGATGGAAGACTCGGCAACCTCACGAACCGTACTCACTATCGTCGGTATCGATCAATCGAACCCCAGGCTCGCTAATCGGTGGATCTGACGGACCATGTCTGTCTCTGCCGTACCTCGATAGGCTCCCATCGATCTACGACTCAAGGCATCGGCAACTACGTTGGCCTTCCCGGATGGTATAGAATATCAACATCATAATCTTTCAAAGAACTCTAACCACCGCCTCTGTCTCAAGTTCACTCCCTCGCTCAAGATATCTGGAGGCTCTTGTGGTCTGTATAAATATCCACATGAACCCGTACAAATAATGTCTCCAAATCTTCAAGACATGTATAATCGCGCCAACTCTAAGTCATGGGTAGGGTAATTCCTCTCATGCTTAGTAGCTTCAGGAAGCATAGGCTATAACCTTGCCGTCTTGCATCAAAACACACCTGGCGATGCGAGGCATCACAATAGATCACGTGCCCATCTAACCCTCCGAAGAGTAAGAACGGAGTGTAGTCAACCTTTCCTTCAAGAATCGGAAACCCTTCTCGCAAGCCTCGTCCATGGAACTTGCGCCTGCGTCGACCTAGTCAGCGGTCTGAAATCGAAGCAAGCGCTCCACAAACTGCGATAATAACCCGCCGATCTAAGCTGCGCACCTCGGTCGGAGTAGTAGGTCTCGGCCAAGACTTGACCTCTATCTTTGCCGTATCTGCCCAACACCATCACCCCGATAATATGCCCGGGAATGCCAGAGGCCAACCAAAACTCACACTTGGAGAACTTGGCGAATAAGCTGCGGCTCGGAGAATCCCAATCCGTCCTCGAGTGATCTGCATGCTCGCTCTGTCGCGAATACACCAGATGTCATCAATGAATACAATCACAAATGTATCCAAGAATGACTTGAACACCGGTTCATCAAATCCATAAATACCCTGGAGCGTTGGTCAAACCGAAAGACATAACCACGAACTCATAGTGCCCATACGGGTCTGAATGCGATCTTTGGGATATTCGCCTCTCGAACTCGAACTCGATGATAACCGGACCGCAGTCTATCTTTGAGAAACACCTCGCACCTGCAATGGTCAAACAAATCATCAATCCAGGAGGGTACTATTCTTAATGGTTACCTTATTCACCGCTGTAGTCAACACATACGCAGCTGTCCCATCCTTCTTCTTTACAAACAATACCGGCGCTCCCCAGGGAGATACACTAGGCCTAATAAAGCCTTTTCCAGCAAATCTTTCAGCTGGTCCTTCAGCCCCCTCAACTCGGCAGGTGCCATCCTGTATGGCGGAATGGAAATAGGTCGAGTGTCTGGCAACTGTCAATACAAAACTCAATCTCCCTCTCGGGAGGATACCGGAAGATCATCCGGGAACACATCGCAAACTCCTAACCACTGCATCGAAGAAGCGGCACGGCCTCTGTATCAAATACGCGCGGATGATAGATGTACCGCTTTCTGCGCACCATCTTCCAGCCTTGAGGTAAGAAATAAACCTACCCGCCGGCGTCTTTGTGTTGCCCCTCCACTCGATAAGCGGCTCGCCAGAAGCTCGAACCGAACCAACTGTCCCTACGATCAACGTTGGCATAACAAGAGGCCAACGGTCCATACCCATAATAACATCAAAATCGTCATCTCGGCTCTATCAAGTTCGCAAGTCGGCGATCAAATAAATACCGGACAACCTCTATACACGCTCGGCTAACACGAATCACCAATCGCGTAGCTACCTCAAACGGCTCTATCGACACCGGCTCTACTCCGATTCTACCCGTAATAAGAGGGGACACATAGGACAAGGTAGAACCTGGATCTATCAATGCATAAACATCACAACCTGAAATTAGTAATATACATGTGACGACGTCAGGGGAAGCCTCCTGATCCTGGCGGCTGGCTAGAGAATATATGCGGTTCTGGGGAGCGCTAATCGGAACCACCACGACCTCTGCGCGGCTGCCGTCGTGAGTACCACGCCTCGGGCGCATAACCCTGAAGGAGAAGAAGACCCAACAACCGATCCGTCGGTGTCTTTGTACCACCCATCGCCTCTGAGCGGACAATCTCTCTTCAAATGGCCCGGTGGCCTGAGTAACAAGCTCGGCTCTGCGACACTCGCCACAGTGGAACCTACCGCATCGAGCACCGAGGTGTGGGTGGTCCCGTCGGTGACGGTTCTGCCTCGCGAAATCCTGAGTCCGGGCCACGACTGCTCTGGCCCGGCTGGTGGTCGGACCTCTTGCGGAAATCGTGGCGGAGCACTCTGTCTTTGGTGGGCGTGGACTACTCTGTTCTTGAAAGGTCGCCTCAGCGCCACTGAGACCCGATGTCACAGCCTCTTGGTGGCTGCGTCGTTCTCGTCCTCCTCTCTCTATCCTCTATCCCCTGTGCATAGGCCTGCATCCGGGCGATGTCCATACCGGGCTGAAGAGCCACCCCCAAACATGCTGTAATAATATGACGGTCTAGCTCCATCACATAACGATGAACTCTATCCGCCATGCTAGCTACAATAGTGTGAGCATGCACAGCGAGTCAAACTCGGTGTACTCACTGCGGTCCTCGATTCTGCGCATGAGTCAAAAATCATCTGCAGGGCTCTCCTCATCTCGGGAGGTAAAAGTGATCCATAAAGGCCTCTGTAAACTCCTCCCAAACAGTGGAAGAGCATCATCACCTCTTGAAAGCAACCACGACTCAAACCGGTTCAACGCAATATCGCGCAACGGTAAGAGGCTAGTGTAATGAACTCTGTCTCTGAAGCCCTAAGAACTGCATGGTCCGTTGTGCCGTCGAGCGAACTCCTGCGGATCCTCGTCAGACCTCGAACCATAAAACTCAGGTGGATTACATCCCAGAAAATCCCTAATCCGTAAACTGTCGGCTTTAGGGTGGGCTGCTCACATCGTGCCGCCCGACTACTATATCTTGGTCGATAACCGAATCGCTCCCGTAGTCTCTATACTCGTGGTGGTGGGAACTGGAGGGCAGTATCGGAACCTCGAGCTCTGCGCCTCGCCTCTAATCTGTCGGCGTGGTGAACTCAACGACCCGCCTACTACCTCGTGCATAGTCGTGCACGAGCCCGTGACCTCTCGAGTACCGCTAGCAGCTCTCGCCGCCGCTTGTGGGCCTGGTAGCTTTCTGGAGGCATAGCTTTCATAAGAAGAGGTCGAGAGGATTCAACCTAATAAGACTCTAATGCACGATCTCGGAGAGAAAAATGAAAATCAATCCTAAATGTCCTGCGACCTCACGATTATAGATGTGGTGCCTGACACCGATAATCAAGACTCTACTAGACACGGTGCGTAAACACTTTCCGAGGACTAATCGCTCTCGATACCACTTTTGTCACGACCACCCCGCGCGGTGCCCTACCAGGCACCCTGTTCGGTATACATCGGAGAATAGCGTGAACATACACAACATAAACACATGTGTAAATAATATACAACACAAAGCTGGCCGATAAGCGCGCTTCCATAATATAAACAAAGTCAAAAGTACAACTTTACAACTCGGTTCTTATAGCCCAACCATATGTGAATACGGACCTCTAGGAATAACAAGCGTGGCGGGACGGGGCCACCCCCACTGAATACATAATCTACAACATCGTGACAAGATCGCGTACCAAAGAAAGACAAGCCTCCGAGAATGGAGCTTAGACGTCCGATAAGTGATCCTAAGAATATGGATGCGCCACTGCTACCCTTTCCTCGGCGTGAGCGCAGCCCAGGAAGGGGTCGCGATGTATGTACTAAGTATGTAAAGCGGAAAATCTTGTAATTACAACATAAGTTTAATAAGCGGGAGACATGTATGATAACAAAATTACGATTACCACGTTGCCTTACTAACAATGAGAGTACATCAAGAGAATACGTATAACATCACAATAGCGGTCTCCGATCATACCATGGGTAGCGAACCCGTAAAACAGGTGGTATAACGTCTTGGGATGTCTACTCTCATTTATACTCTTACCCAAGCGGGTGGTATAACGTCTTGGGGTTTGCCCTCATTTATACTCTTATCCTGTAGAAGATAATGCGCGGTGGTATAACGTCTTGGGGGTTTGCCCTCATTTATACTCTTATCCCGTAGAAGATAACGCTTGAGGTGGTATAACGTCTTGGGCTTCCCGCCATTTATACTCTTATCACGAAGAAGGTGGTATAGCGTCTTGGGGTTTGCCTCACCGATACTCTTACCCTATCTCAAAACCGTCGTCCAATAATTAAGCAAGTTAGCAATCCCTAACTTTATTAGTCTTATTCATCTACATTCTCATTTTAGTTTACTTAAGGCACTTTCATGTCTTTTATAAGAATCAGAATTTAACCCAAAGTACTACATACTTCTATTCTTTTAAAAACAAATGACTCTTTTAGTAGAAAGCTTCCAAGACACTATTAACCATAGTATCAAGTCCAAAGTACATTTCAAGGCAAGTCACAATACCTTTAGAATTAAAGTAGGTTTCTAAATCAAATGACTCCTTTCTTATTAAACCTTGGGCAATTGATACCTTAAAATCAATTTGCCTTTTGTTAACACAAGCCATTTACCTTTGCATAAAGTCAATATAACCAACTTCCCATAAAGTCGTTATATTCACTTTATACCTTAGTCAGTACATTCTTCTCCTATCCAAGGACTTATACGATTAAAGCGACACAAGTATCACATACTTTAAATCTCTTCAAGTCCCTTAACTTTACTAAGACTTAAGACATCCTTAATATTTCAAAGTGAGTTAACTTCCTAACTCACCCGACTTGGCATTTTATAAGGCTAGTAAAGAATGTCAAAGGCTTGTACGTCCACCGTACTACATACGCTAACTAGTCATGCTCAAAAGATAGGAAAAAGTTCTACATACCTTGTCGGGTCAAACCACTTTGCCAAGTACGAAGTCCGCCGTACTATGTCAACCTATAATATTCACAATCGTCTATTAAAGCCTTACTTCAAACGTAGAATATTATAAGTATTAAGTCTCCATTTTCACGGAAAATCGGACAGACCTCCTTTGTTTTACTCACTTTGCCACCTTTTCAAGGCGAAATACAATAACCAAACAGCCCCGATTGGCTCACAATTATACGAAGGTAGTCCAATACAATTAAATAACTACACACCCAATTGGCTCACAATTTTATGGAAAGTAGTCAATACAAATGAATAACTACACGACCAATTGGCTCACAATTATATAGAAAGTAGTCAATACAATTGAATAACTAAACAATACAAACTACATTCCAAATTCGCCACCTTGATTCAACAAATCCAATTCTTATCAATTTCCATTTCAATCCAATTTAGTAGCATAACATGATATCAAGTCGCATTTGAGTATCATAATCATAATCTTTAAGTAAGTAACATGCGACGATTTCTAAAAACGACCAATTAGTAATCCAATTTCCAAGCGCGTATAACATTTCGGATTTAACTACAAGAAATCCATAATACTAATAACTTCAACCTATCAACATCATGCTAGCAACAAGTAGAGCTAACAACAACAATATAAATATGTAATCTTGTAACACCTTTAAAAGACAAGATTTTACCTTAACGATTCTTAATCCAACTCCAATCCGAAGTCGCTCCTTAGTAGTTTAGAGCCTCTCCAAGACACCTCAATCCGCTTGTTGAGACCCTTAGAACAATACCAACAATTATCCTTCAAAACTCCAAGCAAAACCTAGAAAGACCCTTAGGTTTTCGTTTGCGACTAACCCGTAAACAATCTTTTTCCAAGATTTTTCTATTGAGATGTGTTTACAAAACACCTAAGACCCTTGGTTTAAAGTGTGGAATCAAATGGACAAGAAACGAAAATTTCTCCCTTTCTTTCAATGAAGAACCCGAGAGCTTTGCCTATGTTTCTTCCAATTTTTGTGTGAAATTTTCTAAGTGTTGGCTCTCTCTAGCACTACTAGTATTATATAGAGTAAAGGATGGTCAAGATAATTACAAATGTGAGGCTTAGATGTGGTCTTCCAAAATATCAAGACTTATGACCTTTGACTTTAGTCAATAAACTCATGCTACAAGTTGCAAGACTTAGCCTTAGAAGACTTATGGTAAATGACCATATTGGCCATGCCATTTTCGTCCAAGGCACTCTCTAAGGGGGTGACATGTCGCCTCCCATTAAATCAATAATACGTTTTCCGAAAATATCAAAATTCCGATAAATTTTTACAAGCCTCAAATCTTAACACTGGTGAGTTCTTATTAACGTTCTTAAAACATGTCCTGTAAATACGGGGTGTAACAGTATAATAGGAATTAATTTTTTGAGTTAAATTCTTGTCTATCTAACTCTTCAGATTATCAGATTGTCGAGACTATCATTGAAAATGTTGATGGAAATGAACAAACTTACTGGACCCAACTATCTAGACTGGCTAAGAAATCTGAGAATGGTTCTAAGGCAAGAAAAAATAGAATACGTATTGGACAAAGTATTCCCCACAGTCCCTGCCGAGGATTCTGCAGAATATGCCACATTCGATAAGGTAGCCTACCAGAAGAACCTAGACGACACCACTTCAGCACAATGCGTGATGTTGTCTTCTATGTCAGTGGAGCTTCAGACAACACGAGAACATGGGCCCAAAAGAAATGCTCGAACACTTGAAGAGTCTCTATGACTCTCAGTCCCAAACTATGGAATATGAGTTATTGATAGAACTCTTTAAGTCTAAGCTAAATGAAGGGGGCAAAGTGTCTCAACATGTGTTAAAGATGATAGAAAGACTGGCCTCGATTGGTATAAAGCTGTAGAATAATGTTGCTTCCACCCTTATCCTGAACTCTCTCCCTTGTTCGTTCGAGAATTTTATTGTAAACTACAATATGAATGGAACGAAGGCGAGTCTGCCGGAGCTGCATAACATTCTCAATACCTTTGAATCTTCAACTATCAAAGGCAAAGCTGTACTCATGGTGAGCTCTACTAGCCGGCCCAAGCCGAAAGGTAAGGAATGACAGAAGAAGAAAGGCAAAACAGTCGTTGCGCCCTCAGCTACGAAGCCTAAGAGAGGTGTGAAGAAGAAAAAGGTGAGTCCGACTAAGGATGTATGATATAACTGCAATAAGAAGGGGCATTGGAAGAAGGACTGCACTGCACCAGGAGGAGGAAAAGCACCAGGTGCTTCTACCTCTGGTGGACAAGATATATACGTCATTGAAATAAATATGTCTATAAATAACTCTCATTCCTGGGTATTAGATACCGCTTGTGGCTCACACATCTGTACAAATGTGCAGGGGCTAACTGAAAGTAGGAATGTTGGACCAAGGAGGTGGACATACGCGTTGGGAATGGAGCACGAGTGGATGCTGAGAGCGTAGGAACTTATAGATTAAATTTACCTTCTGGCTATTGTCTAGTGTTAAATGATTATTACTATGTACCCTCGTTAATGAGGAATATCATTTCTATCCATGTTTTGGACATGAATGGGTTTTCCTCATATATTTATAATGGCAGTCAAGTACTGTCTTTTGATAATGTTATATATGGAACTGCTCCTCTTGTGGATGGAGTATATACACTAAATTGTAGTTGAGAAATATTCAATGTACAAAATAAACGATCTAAGATAAGTAATAGAAAATCTACCTACCTATGGCATTGTAGACTTGGTCATATCAACGAACAAGGATAACAAGGTTGAGGAAGCATGACTACTTCGAACCATTTGACTTGGAGTCTTATGGTAACTGCGAATCCTGTTTAAAAGGTAAGATGACCAACAAACCACTTTCTGGGAAGGGTGTGCGAGCCAAGGAGGTACTTGAGTTGGTACATACTGATGTATGTGGACTATTCTTGACTCAAGCAAGAGAGGTTTCCCTTACTTCATTACTTTTACTGACGACTTCACAAGGTATGTATATGTGTATCTTATGAAACACAAATCCGAGGCCTTCGAAAAGCTCAAGGAGTATAAGTCTGAAGTAGAGAAACAACTCGCAACAAGTATCAAGACCCTTCGATCTGATCGAGGAGGTGAATACTTGAGCAAGAAGTTTCTAGATTACTTAAAGCTACATGGAGTCCAATCAGAGTGGACACCTCCTGGAACACCACATATGAATGGTGTTGCCGAAAGGAGAAATCGAACCTTATTGGATATGGTTCAATCTATGATGAACTTCTCAGCTCTACCGACATACCTTTGGGGACATGGTATACAAACCTCAATATATGTTCTGAATAGGGTTCCTTCCAAGTCAGTAGAAAAGACACCCTATGAGATATGGTGTGGCAAGAAGCCAACTCTTAAACATATGAGACCCTGAGGGTGCCATGCATATGTTAAGAAGATGCTCACTGACAAGTTGAAATACAAAAGTGAGAAATGTTACTTCGTGGGGTATCCAAAGGAAACTAAGGGATACTACTTTTATCTTCCTGGGGAACATAAGGTCATTGTTTCCAGGAACGCAATTTTCCTTGAAGAAGAATATGTCTACAAGGAACAGAGTTGCACATAGATAGAACTTGAAGAAATTCAAGAACCGCGAGATAACATAGAGGTTGAATCCTTGCCAAATGACCAAGGCAAGAATTCAGTGGGAGTATTTGGCGAATATTGGGTACTTCAAGTACGTCCTTCGGTCAGTAGGAGTGTTATGAGGAACAATGAAGAAATGCAAGATCCTCCTACACAACCTTTGGGAGTAGATGCAATGGTTGCACCTCTTCCCATTCAGGAAATATATGAAAATGATATTCCTGAAAGCTGTTAAGTTGGTGGATTATCCAACACACAAGAAACCACTCACAGTCAAAACATACCAAGCACTGAACTGCAAAACAATCAACTCCGTAGGTCCACTAGGACTCATAGTCCTCCTGAAATATTAAATCTACTTGTGGAAACACATAGTGAGATAGATATTCCCGATAACGATGAGCCTACAACCTATAGCGAAGCAATGTTGGACATTGATTCGAAGAGATGGCAAGAAGCCATGAAATTCGAGATGGAATCTATGTACATCAATCAAGTGTGGAACTTGGTTGATTTGCCAGATGGGGTTAAACCCATAGGATGCAAATGGGTCTTCAAGAAGAAGATCGATGCATTTGGTAAGGTACAGACTTATAAAGCAAGGTTGGTGGCTAAAGGTTATAATTAAGGCATGGGGTCAATTATGATGAAACTTTTTCACATGTTGCTAAGATTAAGTCCATTCGGATTTCGCCTGCAATAGTTGCATATTATGACTGACATTTAGCAGATGGACGTCAACCGCTTCCCCAATGATAATCTAGTTGAGGAAGTGTATATGAAATAACTTGAGGGTTTTTCATCTGATTCCAAAACAAATGTTGTATGCAAGCTACATAAGTCCATTTATGGGCTTAAGCAAGCCTCGAGGAGTTGAAACATTTGCTTTGACAAGACTATCAAGTCATTTGATTTTTTCAGAAGCAAAGAGGATCCCTGTATTTATAGTAAATACAAGGATGAGAGTATTGCCTTCATTATTATATATGTAGATGACATATTGATAATGGGAGAGAATAAGGCTCTTTTGCAGTAAGTCAAGAAGTGGTTGTCTAGTACCTTCATGATGAAAGATTTAGGTGAAGCCTGCTACATTCTGAGAATTAGGATCTATAGAGATATACCTAATAGATTGTTGAGGTTGTCACAGTCAGTCTACATAGACAAAGTGCTTAGACGTTTTTCTATGAAAAATTCCAAGAAAGGCGGTCTACCTATGGGTCAAGGCATCAAGTTATTTAAGAAGGACAATCCTTCTAATGCTATAGAACTTGAGCGCATGAAGAGAATCCCATATGCTTCGGCTATAGGATCGATTATGTATGCCATGACCCGTACTAGGTCATATGCGGCCTTTCACTTAGTATGACTTGCAAATTCCAGCAGAATCCTGGGGAAGAACACTGGAAAGTAGTCAAGAGTATTCTTAAGTATCTTAGATGAACTAAATATTGCTTCTTAGTCTATGGTGGGGAAGACAAACTAGCTGCTACTGGGTACACTGATTCTAGCTTCCAGACGGATCTTGATGACTTCAAATCTCAGTATGGATACACATTCATTTTCAATGGTGGAGCAGTGAACTGGAAAGGTTCCAAACAAGGTACAATTGCTGATTCAACAATAGAAGCTGAGTACATTACTGGATCGGAAGTTGGTAAAAAAGCTGTCACGATTTCTGAGTTCTTGAAGGAACTAGGGGTAGTTCTGAGTACCAGTTGTCTAATAACTATTTATTGTGACAACACTGGTGCGATTGCACATGCTAAGGAACCAAGATCAACAAACAGAAACAAGTATGTACCAATTAAATACCACATACTCAAGGAGATGGTGGAAACTGAATAGATTAGATTAGACTATGTTCCCACAGACGATAATCTAGCTAACTCATTCACTAACCATTAAACTTAGTCAAGCATAATGGTATTTTTTAGAATATGTGCATTACTTTATACACATTCGTATTATTATTAATGGAAATTAATACTTTGGCATTTGCAATTATTGAATTATTAGTTGATTGCTTGTAATATTCTATAATATGCATCCCTAGAGGTTACATTATTATTAATAGTGTGAGATATTTTTATTATAACGTAACTCTTGAAATAGCCTCGACTAATGATCATCTAGAATGGGATATCGAAGATATGTGATAAGTCGACATGTGGTTTGCATCACACCTTAGAGGATGTAGTATGTCTCACATGCTACGAGTAATGACTACTCGTGATGGACACATGTATACTTTGAAAGTATTGGTATACCCTGCTGATATACTGTTTGTTATACATGTCTAAAGTATGATCAGTTTGTGGGAGATAGAAGTCCTTAAACTTGAGGTCGATACACACCTTGTCTATAGAGTAATATACTTTGATCATGTCCTAAGCTCAAATGCCTTATAGGTTGAGATACGACTTGTATTTGGTACATTACAATATGGATTAAAGGTGGTAGTTGAGCCAAGATTAAGATTCATTCCTCGAATATATATTCGAGAGAACACTCAGCTTCTCAGTGATATTAGATTGACTAAGTCGTTGGCCAACACAATAGACATATCTAAAAGGTCTTGTTGTCAACCAATATAGATGGAATATAATGATCAAGCCATTTGGATAGACACTTGATAAATCATAATCTTGATCGAGTGCGTCGTGAATGAAAGTATTTTATCTTCTCACATAGAGGTTCAGTTTACTAGATTTGTGTAAATATACTTCACATATTGAGTTCATCTTCCGACGCCGTCTAGGAGTTCTGTGTAGACCCTAATATGATTAGTGTCGATATGTGAAGACATGTAGGGTAATACTATGTCAATTGTTCCTTCGATCTAAGGATGTAATGAGAGAATATAAATGATCGAGTTATAATAGACACATTTGAACGAATAATGATTATTTAATTAAGTCGAAACAGGATTTCAGATTTAATTAAAATGAAAACGATACGACGTCCCCCACTGGACGTCGAGGACCTCGACGCTTGGGACTTAGGCGCCATATCACCTCCTATTTAGGGCCGCACCGCCGCCTAGGCAGTGGGCCAGTATAACTGACCTATTGCACCTCGTTTTCTGGGCCTGACCCACGAGAAACCCTAGCTGCATTTTAAACCTAAAACACAACTATAAATAGAGGGCTTCTATTCATTATTGAACACAAGAAATACAAAATTATTCATATATTATTCTAAGTCTTAGAGACCTAGAATTAAACTCTCTCTTGAACCTCTGCCGAATTTCCTAGCTGTTCGAAGGAGGTATACATCGGAGTTCTTGGAACTTGTTATCGAGGATCAATTGCGTGCGCACCCTTTGAAAATTACTAAAAGTGTCAAGAGTTTCCAAACCGTAAGTATTCTATTGAAGTATTACCGTTATATACATGTTATGTATTTACATGTTTTACATTACTACATAATCATCCTACAGTTCGTCGCTTGTTGGGTTTGGAACAAAAAAATTTCAAATTCCGCTGCGTACACGAACCAACAAAACCCTACCATTCTCGGTTTCTTTTATTGAGTTTGATATGTTGAAAAAGATGAAAACTTTGATTTTGTTATTTCTGGCTCTTTACGGTAAAATAGCTTCTTTTTTCTGTTTTTTGTTTCCATATACTTTTAAGTAGGTTTTAATTGATTTTTTTTAGATAATTATGAGCGTTTGTTGGAAATAGATATTGGTGCTTATTGCCTATAAGCTTTGTGCGGTACTTCTAATGACATCTGTCGCACCCTTTTTCGACCGCGACATTTTTAAAATAACTCCCTGCTTAATAGGAATGTTAGGAAAAAAGTGCTAAAAGGGGCTAGAAATGCTAAAGGGTTCGCGGAGTCGCCACCTAATTAATTGGGTGAATTAGGACACCTAAATGTTAACTAGTTTAAAGTAAACATTAACTCCATTTTAATGGTCTGCTAAACTTAATGAGATTCCTGGCAAGAGTTCTTTATTAATCTAGAGGGAAGGGGTTAGGCACCCTCTAAGATCCGCTAACTTGCGGTTATCCTGCCATACCTAGGGTAATTATTATGCTAAGATGCAATACATGTCTTGAAAAGTATTTGAGCAAAAGATATAGAAAGTATTTTTTGCTAACATAAAATGTGAGATTTATTTTAAAATATATAAAGCTAGTTCTAGTTAAAACATGTATTATTATATGCACAAAGATGATTTATACATTTATTCATTAACGAATCTTATTAGTATATCATAATATGCCAAATGTTTAGGAGGATTTTTAATAAAAGAAATAAGGCTTTTATGTAAATGTTAATGAGAGTCTATAATAAATAAAATGCTAGCTGCGACCAGTTACGTGGATAAATAAAATTTAATAGTTTAGTATGACTTAAGCAATATGTGGCGAGTCTAAAGTAATTAACCTAAAGGGAATTGATTTCTAATCTAGAGGTTCAAGGTTTAGATATTCTAAGTATTCTATTAATTAACGTAGCGTTAGACAAATAATTTACAATAAATAAATAGGGAAGAAAGGATCAATAAAATGACTCGAAGGAAAAGGCGGTGTTTTCCGCCGGTGGTTTTGGAATTCCGATGCGGATAGGGAAATGCACATAGATGAGTTTAGACAAGGGCTTCAAAAGAGACCAACTACAATAAGCAGATACAGATATTCCAGAGGAGATACATAGACAAACTCAACATGATTTCCCCGGATAGGAATAAACTGGAATTTACATTAACCCCACTCAATCTCTTGTTTTAAACAAAGATGAACATGCATGGATGCTACCAGT
This sequence comes from Przewalskia tangutica, assembly GCA_029844215.1. NCBI lineage: Eukaryota > Viridiplantae > Streptophyta > Magnoliopsida > Solanales > Solanaceae > Przewalskia > Przewalskia tangutica. The sequence continues at coordinate 21,213,621 of CM056719.1, forward strand.
TGAAAATAAAGTGGTTTAAACTAGGTGGCAGGCCTCGTAACCTTGTGATTTAGACATACTCAAATAGAGAAATCAATTTACACCATTCTACACAAGCCAAAATCAGATCCACACCTTGGACTCATATTCAAAATAAATGCAGTTTTTCTTATTTACCAACGTGAAGGGCACAGAAAAATATGACCAGGTCTAAACCAATCAACATAGTGTTTTAACTTGAAGCTACCCACTATCCTCATAACATATTAGTCAAGAAGGCCTAGGACGCATACATATCATTCCTAATCCTATTTAACTAAACTAACAAACAGGCAATTAATCATAGCGGACTTAAAACATAAAGAAGGGATGAAGAAAGCTTCAGTGGCCATATAGATAAATACATTACTAACGCCATATATTATCCGAGTCACATTAGTGATTGCAGTCGCGAACATCAGTGGCGATCGACTTTAACTAACAGGTTCAGATAGTCAATTCAGCACACACAAACAACCACTAATCTGTACGTATTCAGTCATCAAAAACACACAACCAGTAAATGGAATCCAGAACGAAAGGGGTGATAGATTTACCTTCTCCGGACAACGAATCGGGACAACGTATCAAGTCGTCGATCCACTCGGAGGGCTTATGCCTATGCGACGAAGAAGAACGAGCTTTTGCTCTGAATATGAAGCTTGGATTAATAACAGGGGGTTTTGTTGAGCGTGAAAGCTTTGTGGATTCTGTCTTTATGCATGCACTGGTTGCCTTAGAAGATCGATGCCTTTGAAGTTAATAAACACCCGTATATATAGTTCTTTTGTGGGTTCTGATTTTGGTAATAGTATCATGATTTTAGACTGATTTTATCGCGATTTTGGTTATGATTTCGTACTGATTCGAGGATTATTCGGTTTCTTAAGAAGGGTAGCTTTTATTTGGGACTGATTTTGGTATCGTTCTTGTTATGGTAAGTTAATATTCTAGGAGATAATTCGATTTTGGTGCTGGTTCTCACCACGATTTCTATGGTAAGTTTGTTATGGGGTGAGATTCTCCAATTTCGTTCTTGGTAAGATTTCGAAATATGGTAAGTTGGAGACAATCTTTTGGTGTAATATTTTGGCGTTTGAAAACGATTTTGGAATGGATTTGGGCGTGATGTTAGGACTGAATTTGGAAAGGTTTGGAGTGTAAATGGTGATGGAGGCGGATGGATTTAGGGTTAGGTTAGGGCTTCCTTTTTTTTGTGTGTTGTGGACGAGGAAGGTAAAGGGCTGCTGGGCGTGTGGGCTGAGTATAAGGTAGAGGGATGCTGGGCTTGCGGTATTGGGCCTTTGGGTAGTTGGGATGGGTAGTTATTTTAATTAGGGGTAGAATTTTAAGTGTATTAGTTTAGGTGTATTATTAATTAATTAGTGGTAAATTGAATTAATAAATTATGATTAAATTATTTTAGGTGTTTTGTTAGTCTAAGTTTGAGATTAAAAAATAACGACGGACGTGCTATTTAATTAGTGCTTAATTTTTATAATGCGATGCTGTTATTAAAACTTATTTATTATGCGTATTTTATTATTATTATTTAAGCTAAGATTAAATTATCTTAATATGACTTTAGGCGCTACATTAATTATGATCTGCTTTGCGTATTAATAAATGTGACTATGCTATTTAACACGTCATTGTCGAATTATTTATTTTATTATCATTTAAGAATTATGACAGAACTTAAAATTAATAAATGCGGGCGCGAGACTCTAAGTGCTTAATATTCTACGTAAGACGCGGTGCCATTATTAAATTGCTTATTTGTGCATGTATTAATGTTTTATTGTTGCATTTTATTATTTAAAAATTATTAAAAATTATTATGAAAATTTAATGTAATTTTGTAGTTAATGACTGGACGAGAGGGTCAAAATTGAGTGTCAATAACTTGTCCCTCTTTGTATGGAGATGATGGAAGAATCTTCGGACAAAGACGTTGACTTATAACCAATTTTGTCTCGATCCTCAGAAAAAAAAATGTTGGGCAAATCTGACGCAAAATTCAAAATTGTCCCAGTGTCGAGTTATGACGACACTGGGCTACCATGGGCAAAACACCAAGGCGGGCTAATGCGGACTCAAAATTTGTCCCAGTGTCGAGTTATGACGACATTGGGTTACCACGTCAAAACACGGGGCCGGGCTAATGACTGAAATTTGTCGATGTCGAGTTATGGCGACAACTGAGGCGTAATCTTAAAAATAAGTAAAAAATAAAAATAACTGACTTGAATCTGGGGTGTACCGCTATCGACTTATGATGCTGGGTTTTATGGTGATGTGGAACGAGTGGACCATCGCTTGAGGCCGCTTCTGCCATTCGTTGGGAAGGTTGGCCCCCCAACAAATTGCCCCGGTTCGCTGTAAGAGAAAATCCACGCTGTGCTCCCGCTCCTGCATGCTAAGACTTAAACAAGCGGTTAGTGCATAACTGTTAAGGTAAAATGATAGCGCATAAATTTATAAGCAATGTAACTGTAAGTAGAAAATGCTATCCTGCAAAAGTGTGATATCTGCTGCAAATGCTGTGATTTCGCCCTTGCACGGACGTGTTGCAATTGTGAATGCGGATATGTTGTCCTTGCTGCAAATGCCCCTGTAGACTAAAGCTTAGGAAAGAGTTAGTGCATAACTGCTAAGACATAATAATAAAACATGAATAAGAAATGCAATTTTGAGAGTATAGAAATCGTCCTTGCGTAGATGTGATATGCTGTTGACGTCGTTTTGGACGTGGCGTCGTTTTCAGACATATGGCGTCACTTTCGGACTTGGCGTCATGGCGTCGTTTTCAGACTTGTTGTGCTGATAACGTCGTTGCACTGGGCGATATTCTTTGTTGGCGGCGTTGCGTAGGCGTAATCGCGATGGCGTCGTTACTGGACTTATTGCTGCTGGCGTCGTTTTCGGACTTGGTGTCATGGCGTCGTTTTCGGGCTTGGCGTCGTTTTTGGACTTGTTGTCTTGTCGCGTCGTTGCACTGGGCGTGTTCTTTGTTGGCGTCGTTGCGTGAAGCCTTAATCGCGATGCGTCGTTACTGGGCGTGTTCTTGATGGCGTCGTTACGGGCGTGTTGATCTTGGCGTCGTTGCACGGGCGTATTCTTCTTTGGCGTCGTTGCGTGACGCAATCTTGATGTCGTTACTGGGCGTATTGATCTTGGCGTCGTTGCCTAGGCGTATTCTTCTTTGGCGTCGTTGCGTAGGCAATCTTGATAGCGTCGTTACTGGGCGTATTCTTTGTTGGCGTCGTTGCGTAGACGCAATGCTGATGATGTCGTTGCGTAGACATAATGTTGATCACGTCGTTGCACGGGCGTGTTGATCTTGGCGTCGTTACTGGGCGTGTTGATCTTGGCGTCGTTGCACTGGACTGTTGATCTTGGCGTCATTGCGTAGGCGTAATCGCGATCACGTCGTTACTGGGCGTGTTCTTTGATGGCGTCGTTGCTGGGCGCATTCTTCTTTGGCGTCGTTGCGTGAGCCGCAATGTTGATGGCGTCGTTACTGGGCGTATTCTTCTTTGCTCCTGTAGAATAAATGCTCCTGCAAGCTAAGTTTGAGAAAAATTAGTGTATACCTGTTTAAACGAAATGATAAATACATATGAGAAATGCAATTCTATGGGTAGAGATGTCGTCCCTGATATGCCAGATGATGTGAATACTCAGATGTTGTCCTTGCACGAACATGATGCAACTGACGAGTTATCATGATGCCTTTGTTGTGTGCGATGCGTGGGTTGCAAATTTGACTTTATGCCCGAGCTGATGCGCTAGACTTTGTTGTGGATTTTGAACTTTGATTGTTGATCGTCGATGTCCCTTTCTGCTTCTGCTGCGTTCTTTCTGCCTCTGCTAATATGAAAACCTGCGCTCAAAGAAAATTTGTGAGTTTTGGGGGGGGGGATCGGTTCGTATTGACTTTGCGGCCTTGGTCCTTTCTGTCCATGCGCCTGATTTGTTTGGACCTGTAACCCCTGTCTGATCTCTTTGAGATGTTTAGTAGCGTACCAAAAACATTTTCAAAAATGAAATATTTTCATGAGGTATGCACAAAACATCTTTTTTAGAAATAAACATTTATATGATATGCGTATAAAGTGTAAAAAGCCTTGTCGAATTTGCCGAATATGACATTCTGACCAAACGAACATCTTTTGGAGTCCTTATTATGATCTTCTTCATGGTGCGCAAAATTGTCCCAGTTTCGTTATGCGGGCGCGTGGGCGGAACTTAACTTTGGCGGGAATTGCTCATATCACTTTTGGAATAACCAAACACATTTTGTTATACGCGGGCTAATGGGAATATTCCTAATGGTGTGACCGAAACCGATTTAGGCCGCCTACGTATCCCCATGAGGGAATCAGGTCATGACGTAGTTCATTACAGGCGGAATTTGATAAAGCTAAAACTTCTAAATGTGGGACCGAGGCCGATGTGGCCGCCTACGTATCCGCCAAGGGAATCAGGTCGAACGTAGTTCCAATTACAAGTAAATGGGCTTTCTAATTTGCAGCGGGGAGACCCTATATGGGCTCTATGCATATCCCACCGAGGGAATGCAACTTTTTACAATGTAAGGGGGATTACATGGAAAACAAATACTCCTAGACGTAATATCTCTTTACCGCATCTGCGTTGATAGATTTAGGCCATACTTCGCCATCCATCTCAGCTAAGATTAGAGCCCCTCCACTTAATACTCGATGAACCATGTAGGGCCCTTTCCAATTAGGTGGGAACTTTCCTTTAGCTTCACTTTGATTCGGAAATATGCGTTTCAAAACCAATTGTCCCGGCTTGAATAACTTTGTCCTTACTCTCTTGTTAAAAGCTCTAGCCATTCTGTTCTGATAAAGCTGCCCATGACAGACTGCATTCAACCTCTTTTCGTCAATTAACATCAGCTGCTCATAACGATCTTGTATCCATTCGGCTTCGCTCAACTCAGCTTCTTGGATGATTCTCAACGATGGTATTTCTACCTCTGCTGGTAGCACATCTTCTGTTCCATAGACCAAAAGATATAGCGTTGCCCCGGTAGAAATCCAGATTGTGGTGCGATAACCCAAAAGCGCAAAAGGCAAATTCTCATGCCAATGTTTGTAGTTGCTGATCATCTTGCGCAATATCCTCTTGATGTTCTTGTTGGCTGCTTCTACTGCTCCATTCATCTGAGGCCGATATGGAGTGGAATTACGGTGAGTGATCTTAAAATTTCCACATATCTCACGCATCAAGTTACTGTTGAGATTGGTTCCGTTATCGGTTACAATCGACTCAGGAATTCCAAATCGGCAAATGATGTTGTTGCGAACGAAGTCGACTACCACCTTCTTCGTCACTGATCTGTGTGATGATGCTTCTACCCATTTAGTGAAATAGTCAATTGCTACGAGGATGAATCTGTGCCCATTTGAGGCAGCGGGTTCGATAGGGCCGATGACATTCATGCCCCAAGCTGCGAATGGCTAAGGAGAACTTGTCACATTAAGTTCATTCGGAGGTACTCGAATCAAATCCCCATGAATCTGGCACTGCCGACATTTTTGCACAAAGCGGATACAATCTGTTTCCATCGTCATCCAAAAATAACCTGCTCGCAGAATCTTTTTCGCCAAAGTGAAACCGTTCATATGAGGTCCACATGTCCCTCCGTGTATCTCTTCTACTAGCTTGCTTTCCTCTTGAGCATCGACACATCTCAGTAAGCCCAGATCTGGAGTCCTTCGGTATACAACCTCCCCATTCAAAAAGAAATGGTTTGCTAATCTTCGAAGTGTTTTCTTCTGGATGTTGGTTATGCCTTCTGGATACTCTCCTGCTTTGAGGTATCTTTTGATGTCATGGTACCATGGATTCCCGTCTATTTCCTCATCTATATGAGAGCAATAAGCCAGCCGTTCCAGCACACTCACTGTGATTGGATCGATGTAATTCTTGTCCGGATGTTGAATCATGGAGGATAAGGTTGCCAATGCATCAGCGAATTCATTCTGGATCCTTGGGACATGCTTAAATTCCATATTGCTGAACTTCTTCTGCAATTCCTTCACGCAATGTAGGTAGGGGAGTATCTTCATATTCTTGGTTGCCCATTCACCCTGTACCTGGTGGATCAACAAGTCTGAATCACCTATGACCAGTAACTCTTGTATGTTCATATCTACGACCATTCTGAGTCCCAATATGCAAGCTTCATATTCTGCCATATTGTTGGTGCATGGAAATCTGAGTTTCGCGGAGATCGGATAATCTTGACTGTTCAAAACCAAAACTGCTCCAATGCCAACTCCCTTGAAGTTTGCCGCTCCGTCGAAAAACATCCTCCAACCTGGGTAATCCTCTGAGATATCTTCTCCGACAAACAATACCTCCTCATCAGGGAAATATGTTCGAAGAGGCTTGTATTCCTCATCGACCGGGTTCTCAGCAAGATGATCAGCTAATGCCTGCCCTTTTACGGCTTTCTGCGTGACGTACACGATATCAAACTCGCTCAACATAATTTGCCATTTTGCTAGTTTTCCGGTGGGCATGGGCTTCTGAAGGATATACTTAAGCGGGTTCATCATCGAAATAAGATAAGTGGTGTATGCTGATAGATAATGCCTGAACTTCTGGGTGACCCAAGTTAATGCGCAACAAGTACGTTCCAGCAGAGTGTAACGAGCTTCATATGCTGTGAACTTCTTACTTAAATAATATATGGCCTGCTCCTTTTTCCCTGTTTCATCGTGTTGCCCCAACACGCACCCGAAAGCATTTTCCAATACAGACAAATAGAGTAGCAAAGGTCTCCCCGGTTCTGGCGGTACTAGAACTGGCGGATTAGAAAGGTATTATTTGATTCTGTCAAAAGCATGCTGACAATCTGTTGTCCATTTGGTAGCTGCATCCTTTTTCAACAATTTGAATATCAGCTCGCATATCACGGTAGACTGAGCTATGAACCTGCTGATGTAGTTGAGACGACCAAGGAAGCTCATCACGTCCTTTCTGCTTTTCGGAGGAGGTAACTCTTGGATGACTTTTATTTTCGAGGGGTCTAGCTCAATCCCTCTCCTACTCACTATAAAACCCAACAGCTTCCCAGCGGGAACGCCAAATGCACACTTTGCAGGATTCAGTTTCAGATTATACTGTCTTAGCCGCTCGAAGAACTTCTTCAAGTTTGCCAAATGGCCCTCCGCTTTTCGCGATTTGATGATGACATCGTCCACATAGACCTCAATTTCCTTATGAATCATGTCATGGAAGATGGTAGTCATGGCTCTCATGTAGGTAGCGCCCGCGTTCTTGAGACCGAACGACATTACTCGATAATAGTACACCCCCCACGGGGTAGTGAATGCTGTCTTTTCTGCGTCCTCTCGCCATGGATCGATGATAACGGCCAAGCGAATGACGAACGACTGTAGTTCATGCTTCGCACAATTGTCGATGAGTATATGAATGTTTGGAAGAGGAAAGTCATCCTTCAGGCTAGCTCTGTTGAGGTCCCTGTAATCCACGCAGACTCGGACCTTTCCATCTTTCTTCTTTACCGGCACGATATTTGCTAACCAAGTAGGGTACTTTGCAACCCGAATTACCTTTGCGTCGAACTGTTTAGACACCTCCTCTTTGAATTTCAAATTCATGTCTGGTTTGATCTTTCTTGGCTTTTGTTTTACGGGAAGATAAGATGGCTCAATAGGCAACCTGTGTGCGACGATATCTGTGCTCAAACCTGGCATGTCGTCATACGACCAAGCAAACACGTCGGTGTATTGTTTCAGGAGCTCAATCAACTCTTTTTTCTGTGTGACATTTAGGTGGGCGCTGACTCTAGTCTCTTTCACAACTCCCTCATCGCCTAAGTTTATCAACTCCGTTTATTCCAAATTTGGTTTAGGCCTATTCTCAAAGTTTTCCAGCTCTTGGCTAAGCTCTGATTGCGGACATTCCTCTTGTTCCTCGGGGTTATACTCGCCATTTGAACTTTGTTCGCTGGTCTCATTACATGTCATATTCGCATTATCAACAGGTTTATTAATATGATCGCTGAAAGAAGAATGTGTAAAGAATTTAATTTTAACACAAGCAAGTTTTTTTTAAAGCTGCAAAAATATCCTGGAATTTATGATGAAAGCAAAAATGCGAGATTAAAAAACATATCAAAGAAACGTAAATGCAGGTCTGTTTTTCTTTTAAGATAAAAGCCACACTGCTAGAACTATCATAAACTCTACCAAGTTCCTCGGAAGGTCAGGACAGGGGTGCAAGTCCAATTATTCAGGCTGTATCCATGCTCTGCATCCCAAACGGTGGGCTCTTCCTCGTGATCCCCTGTGATCATACAACAATCTGCCTCATCTTCACCTATGAACAAATTCTGGAACCCTGCTGCAAGATCCTCTGGGTCATCTTCTCTCGACATCTGAATGGTGCAGGCTTTGACGAATGACTGACTCAGGGGCGGAATGGGTATAGGCAAGGGAATGTATCCCTTTTTCCGGAGGTTCTCAGTCACCAAATCCTTCGAGGTGGGCTGGTACCCAAACAAAAAATGTCCTTCTTCCCAAGCAACTGGATAGGCTCTGTGATCCCCTTCATACCGGATCCAAGACCTCTGCCGGGATCGTACCCATTTCTTAGCATTTCCTTGGCCACCATTGTGAGAGAACGTGGCAGCTGCAACGACCTGACCCTGCTGGCGCTCTTGATCTCATTAACATGAAAGACCGAACCATCCAACTGTTTTACGTCCTCTATGACAGGGACTGCATAATCGATGTTGATGCTTCCCTTTTTATCCCCAAATACTACCACTTCACGGTGATTCCATATAAACTTTAGGCACTGATGCAAGGTGGACGGGCTGCACCAACCTCGTGAATCCACGACCTTCCTATCAATAGGTTGTAACATGTAGCAATATCCAATACTTGAAACTCCACAACGAATTCTGCAGGCCCGATCAGCAGTGTGAGGTCAATTTCTCCTTCGACTCCCCTATGGACTCCGTCGAAACCTTTGACCCTGATATGACTTTTACGAATTTTACGCAATGTCCCCCAATTTCAACGAGATCGTCATGGGACAAATGTTGGCGGTAGAACCTCCGTCAATCGCCTTTGTTGAAACAATCTTGTCTGCGACACGGATGGTGATATTCAATGCAAGTTGTATCGGCGCCACCAGCAACTCATCATCGTGAAAGCGATTCTGCGGGCCTCTAGCACTTGTCCGACTAAAGGCTCAAGTTCTGCGTCATTGTACCCTCTGGAACATATGCATCTTTCAGTACCTCCATTAACGCAATCCTGTGTGGGGCCGAATGCATTAACAGTGAAAATAGAGAGATATGTGCCGATGTTTTCTTCAACTGCTCCACGACAGAATATTCCTTAGTGGGCATCTTCCTCCAAAACTCTTCAACTTCAGCCTCTGTCACGAGTTTCTTTTGTGGTACCTCCCTGGCTGCCTCTACAGGTGTGTAATACCTCCCTGACCTGGTTATACCTGCAGCGGTGACTTCTATGGCTTGCTTCCCATTTTCTCTGCGATCTACTTTGATTGGTGGCCCCTTTCCGGGCATCTGAGCAACTGTGATTGAACCCTTATGTTTCGGCAGTGCCCTTTCCAACTCAAATACTGCTTTCTTTCAAAGATTGGTGACAAGAGCGACGAAAGCAGAAGGTTCAGCTCTTCCTTCACTTCGAACTGATCGGATGGTTCCCTCCAAGTTGTATTCCTCATCTAAGGTTATCAAGTGCACATTGGCGTTGCCATGGTTTGGCAAGGGATTATCATGCACGTTTGGGGCAGGATCCTTCAGCTGAATTACCCCTTCTTTGATCAACGCTTCGATTTTGTCCCTGAGGGAGTAGCAACTTTCAGTGTCATGCCCTGGGCTGCTCCGGGTGTCTGGCATCACTTATTCTCATCATACCATCTTGGGATAGGGTTAGGAATCCTTCCTGGAATCGGTTGGATCAAGCCTGCAGCTCGCAGCCTTTCGTATATTTGGGGTATGGGTTCAGCCAGTGGGGTGCGAGCTTTGGGTGGTCTACCTTCAAAATTCGTGTTTGGTCTGGGTGCATTGGGTGCTCTATTTTGTTGGCGGGCTTGATGGGTGGGTCGATGCGGGGCAGGATAAATGGGTGCTTGGGAAGCGTTATATATAGGTTGTGTGTGGTAGTTGGGGTGTGGGGCAGGTGTGAAGTTTTGGTTACTTGTGTGGTAGTATGGGGTTTGATAGGATGGGTTTTGGTATGTTATGAATGCTTCGGGTTTACGTTCTTGTATGAACATGGAATGGGAAACTGTCTCTTTCTTTCTTTGTGAAGTACTCCCGATGGTCCCTGACTGAATTGCCTTATTGGTTGCCTGTAATGCTGCCAAATTCGTAATCCTACCAGTTTTGATACCTTCCTCCACGAAGTCGCCCATTCTGACAACTTCCGCGAAATTCCGTCCGATGACGCTTATCATTCGCTCATAGTAGGTTGCATCCTTCAAAGATTGTACGAATAGCGTGGTCATCTCACTCTCCGCCATGGGTGGTTGTACGTTTGCTGCCTTTGAACGCCATCTCATGGCGTACTCTCTGAATGTCTCCGTAGACTTCTTTTCCAACTTCATCAAATAAAACCTATCTACAACGGTTTCTGTATTGAACCTGAATCGCTCCACAAAGTCTTGGGCCAATGCATTCCAGCTATGCTATTTTCGCGGGTCCTGGCTAGTATACCAATCTAATGCCTCGCCGGTCAAACTTCGAATGAATAACTTCATAATGACTGCTGGGTTCTTTCCTACTCCGATAAGCTTGTCACAATATGTCCTCAAGTGTGCACGGGGGTTCCCATTCCCATCAAACAAATTAAACTTGGGCACCTTGTACCCCACAGGTAGCTCCACATCTGGATGCATGCAAAGATCCTCGTAATCTAATACCTCATGACCTTTATCCGATCGCATGCTCTGAACCGCTTCTTTTAAGCTATGAATTTCTTTGGCCACGTCATCGTCCATTTTGGCTCGAGCTTCCTTCTCCATTTCCTCGTAATGATCCGTTTCTGAAGTCTGGGGATGGTAAAAGGTGAGTTCTGCTGTGTATGTTAGTTATGCAGGTTGTTTCTTTGAAATGGTAATAGGTATGGTGCGTGGGTATTGGTTAGTCTGGCGGTTCGGGCTAATTGGGCTGAAGTAAGAAGGCGGGGGCTGAGATATATGGGTAGTAAGAAGATCATTTTGAGGGTGGGGTTGAGGATTGGCTGGGCGAGGGATAGTTTGATCGGTAACCGGTAGTCTTTGTGGGGAGTTTTGGGAGATATGTGGTGGTGGAGGTCGGTCCGGGATAGCTTGCGAGGTAGTGGCCCTTTGCTCTGGTATAGGGGTATTCAAACTAATGGATAAGTTTGTCAGATTCCGTAATCTTTCCATCTCAACCTGCATATCAGCAATTTGTTGTAGTAGTTGTGCGATGCATTATTCTTGACTAGTGACATTTCTCCCTTCTGAAGGTTCTGTTTCGCCGACAGGAATAATTCCCAAACCATTTGGCTCAGACGCCCCCGATCCAGTCATGTCATCATTTCGTGCCTTGGACCTGGTAAAGTGTGGGTGCTTCGACATTGCTGAATCAAATACGAACCGACCTTTTGGGGGAAGTAATAAATCCTTCTAAAAAAATGCAACAAATGGTGTTAGCATAAAGCACATAATTTGCAGGTATGTAGCAGATATATTGCACATAGCACATTTAAACGTTTCCTAACATGCAGGGGGACCTCCTTATGTCAGAGGTAGGCCGAAGCGTCAAAATATGAGATAATGATGGATTGGTCCGAGCCATCGGATCGAAATGCTTTTATTGGGATTAAAACAAAACAAAAAATTAAATTGCAATAACGAAAAAAAACTAAAGATTATTCCTAATGCTACATTATGCTGACGGAGAATGTGGTGGTGGTGTAATGGTGTTGCTAGGCCCTGCTCCTGCATTTTCCAAATATTGCATGATATTTTGTAGTTGGTCCCACATCTCAGGGGAGATGGCGTTGTTCTCTAATATGCACACTTTCACCCAATTGGTCATGTCGATATCCTCGAAACCCTGCTTGCCTTTGGGACTCGGACTGCCACAATCTTCCTTGAACCATGCATAGTATTCAGGCGTACCTCCTGCTTGCTCATAGTTGACATCTATTTTCTCAATGTTGTTCCATTCATCAAGGATTTGATTCTTTCTGGGAAAAGTGCAATTTGCCCCAAACGCGACCTCTGAATCCTTCATGTCCGATCGGAGATGGATTACCTGTTCTTGACCAAACTGGCGGAGTACACGCAGCGGAGCATATGGCTGAAGTCCCCTTAATCCGATGAGATCGATGTAATAACGGTCTTTGCTCCTTACATAGGCTTTGTTGATACGGGATAACGGTGGGTACCTCCATTGCACTTGGTTGCTAGTGCGGGATGCCAGAAATTCATACCAATCCCTAGTACCGATCGGCGACACAAATCGCTTCATCCTGTCGTAAAAACTCACAATCCTATAATCATTGCTAAAACAAATGTCTGTCATATTCGATCGCTGATAAAAGTGTTCCATGGCCCACATCTGTAAGATGAGATTGCATCCCTCGAAGAAATTGGTTTCCCTTCGCTTGCATTTTCCCAGAGCTCGAAATATCTCAACTAGGATCATGGGGACCAAAGTAAGTTGCGTGTCATTAATACCTTCAAAAACCATTCGGGTCACAGAACATATGCAAGTGCTGATCCGTCCATGCTCGAGTGGAAACACTAGAGTGCCTAACAGAGCAACAGCGAACGCGGTATGTCGTCTAGTTTTCCATTGTCCCAGGCTGCAAGAGAACTCTTTTCTAAACGACTGATATCTATCTTGGCGACCATATCTCTCGTACAGATAATCTAGGGAAACCCAATTATTTTCAAAACAACGGAGTTCCTTTGTGTTCTTTAGACCCATGTAATGCAAGAATCTCTTTCTAGATTGACTATAAGGGATGATTTGTCCTCTGCCTTGGTAAGCTAAGCTTGTGAAGTAGTTGATTTCTTCCAACGTGGGGGTGAGTTCGAAGTCTTGAAATCTGAACACTGCCTTATCTGGATCCCAGAACTGAATCAAGGCCCTAATTATATGCTGATCTGGAGCGATGTCAAACAAAGTCGTGAGACAACCCAATTTGCTTCTGATGGTCATTTTGCTGCTACCTTCGAAATTCTCCTACCAAATCTTTAGCTTTGTCGGAACACCACTCACCATTTTGATTTCAGGGATTGTTGGAATACTGCTCATCCTATACATAAAACCAAAAAATAAATGCAAATTTTTTCAATGCTAGCATGTCACGTTAGGCTCGGATTCATCCATCAATACCACGTAACACATAATATGTTGTTGGTCGTTGGGTCGTGAAAAACCCTTCGACAATTGGGTGGGCTTCCTAACTGTGGTGTCAATGCCAAGGATTGACCCACCTAGGGTAAATGCATGCATGCCTTAAATAAGGGGTGGTATAGCTCTATCCTGAGTTTCTAAGATTTGGCTTTACTGGACGCAAGGTTCCCGAGCGGACAACTCGAGTGAGAAGGCTACGCGGCCACCGGTTAGACCGGACACTCTACGTATATTACCAACTCTCCTAAATTTTGGTTTTGAAGAAAGAATTTTGCTGATGCACCAAGCGCACCTCGCGTGTAGTGTGTGATTGTGTGAATTTTCCAGAATGGAAGAAATATGAGCGGAATGCCAGTTTAAGGAAAGCAGTAAAGCAAATATCAATTAAAATAAATAAAACAAAATATAACACACAAAAATTAAATGCAAAAATAATGGCCAAATAATAACCCTAGGTTTGTTGTGGTTAAGAACCTTAAATCCCCAGCGGAGTCGCCATTTCTGTCGCTCCCTTTTTCGACCGCGACATTTTTAAAATAACTCCCTGCTTAATAAGAATGTTAGGAAAAAAGTGCTAAAAGGGGCTAGAAATGCTAAAGGGTTCGCGGAGTCGCCACCTAATTAATTGGGTGAATTAGGACACCTAAATGTTAACTAGTTTAAAGTAAACATTAACTCCATTTTAATGGTCTGCTAAACTTAATGAGATTCCGGGCAAGGGTTCTTTATTAATCTAGAGGGAAGGGGTTAGTCACCCTCTAAGATCCGCTAACTTGCGGTTATCCTGCCAAACCTAGGGTAATTATTATGCTAAGATGCAATACATGTCTTGAAAAGTATTTGAGCAAAAGATATAGAAAGTATTTTTTGCTAACATAAAATGTGAGATTTATTTTAAAATATATAAAGCTAGTTCTAGTTAAAACATGTATTATTATATGCACAAAGATGATTTATACATTTATTCATTAACGAATCTTATTAGTATATCATAATATGCCAAATGTTTAGGAGGATTTTTAATAAAAGAAATAAGGCTTTTATGTAAATGTTAATGAGAGTTATAATAAATAAAATGCTAGCTGCGACCAGTTACGTGGATAAATAAAATTTAATAGTTTAGTATGACTTAAGCAATATGTGGCGAGTCTAAAGTAATTAACCTAAAGGGAATTTATTTCTAATCTAGAGGTTCAAGGTTTAGATATTCTAAGTATTCTATTAATTAACGTAGCGTTAGACAAATAATTTACAATAAATAAATAGGGAAGAAAGGATCAATAAAATGACTCGAAGGAAAAGGCGGTGTTTTCCGCCGGTGGTTTTGGAATTCCGATGCGGATAGGGAAATGCACATAGATGCGGGTCTTCATTTGCTGTAGCTTGTGATGAGTCTCGCCATGAGATTCTTCATTTTTGCTCTGATGCATTTCATGTAAAAAGAAAAACGATAGGATTAGTACACGTTAAGCTAAATAAACGATTACATACTCAAACATGCTTATGCTTTAATTATTAAAATCAAACGAGATGGCAGGTCCAAATATAAAAGCCCAAAACAACACTGTCTTATCCAGGTGTTGAGTCCTGGTACAGACAGAGAGTCCAGATGTGAAGACATATTTGTCCAGGCATTGAAGTCTTTTAGACTTAAGCTATAACGTGACTACTGGTTCATTTTTAACAGAAGCCAGATAAGCACATTGATTTAAAACTAAGAATATACGAGTGATTAAATTATTAAGTCAACAAGTAATCAGAATGTAGATTCAAAGGGCAGATTCCAAGTTGCATTCAGGGGAAACGACAAAACAGAGGAGGAAATCAAATGGACAAACTTCAAACACATATAACATGATTCATAAAATGATAAGGGTACTTGATAGTGTACAAGGCATTGAGATTCATGTCTGCAAACTAACATAGAATGCTAACATCAAGTTTTAACAAGAATCATTTTAAGAGCCTTAACAGTTCCATAATTCCAAGGATTTGTTCATATTTAATCGTTTCAACATGATAGACATCTACTATAGTACTCTCGGCGATTATGAACTTATCTATCATAAAGGACATAATTTAAAACCCAGACACACAGTTACTCTACTTGGTCTTGTATACAGTAAATGCTAGTGTTGGCTAAAACTATTGACAATCAAAGTAGCCAATAGGAACAAGTGTTAACTGGACAAATTTAACATAAACCATTTTAATAATCAAATGCAGTAAACATATTTTTTAGCCTGCAACTTAGACACATATATCCGTACTTTATCCTAGGGAATAGATACTATGAATCATACAAGAAGCTTAATGGGACATTTCTACTCATCCCTAGGTGATGTATGTAAACCATTTAAAAAAAAAAACTGCCATCAGAACAGGGTGTTATCTGGGAGACGAACCATTCCAACTCATCAGCTAACACTTTGGGCAATAGGGAAAGAGATAGCTATACATGAGTTTAGACAAGGGCTTAAACAGAGACCAGCTACAATAGGCAGATACAGATATTCCAGAGGAGATACATAGACGAACTCAACATGATTTCCCCGGATAGGAATAAACTGGAATTTACATTAACCCCACTCAATCTCTTGTTTTAAACAAAGATGAACATGCAGGGATGCTACCAATTGAAAATAAAGTGGTTTAAACTAGGTAGCAGGCCTCGTAACCTTGTGATTTAGATATACTCAAATAGAGAAATCAATTTACACCATTCTACACAAGCCAAAACCAGATCCACACCTTGGACTCATATTGAAAATAAATGCAGTTTTTCTTATTTACCAACATGAAGGGCACATAAAAATATAACCACGTCTAAACCAATCAACAGAGTGTTTTAACTTGAAGCTACCCACTATCCTCATAACATATTAGTCAAGAAGGCCTAGGACGCATACGTATCATCCCTAATCCTATTTAACTAAACTAACAAACATGCAATTAATCATAGCGGACTTAAACATAAAGAAGGGATGAAGAAAGATTCAGTGGCCATATAGATAAATGGATTACTAACGCCATATATTATCCGAGTCATATTAGTGATTGCAGTCGCGAACATCAGTGGCGATCGACTTTAACTAACAGGTTCAGATAGTCAATTCAACACACACAAACAGCCACTAATCTGTACTTAATCAGTCATCAAAAACACACAACCAGTAAATGGAATCCATAACGAAATGGGTGATAGATTTACCTTCTCCGGACAGCGAATCGGGGCAGCGTATCAAGTCGTCGATCCACCCGGAGGGCTTATGCCTATGCGACGAAGAAGAACGAGCTTTTGCTCTGAATATGAAGCTTGGATTAATAACAGGGGTTTTTTTGAGCGTGAAAGCTTTGTGGATTCTGTCTTTATGCATGCATTGGTTTGCCTTAGAAGATCGATGCCTTTGAAGTTAATAAACACCCGTATATATATATAGTTCTTTTGTGGGTTCTGATTTTGGTAATAGTATCATGATTTTAGACTGATTTTATCGCGATTTTGGTTATGATTTCGTACTGATTCGAGGATTATTCGATTTCTTAAGAAGGGTAGCTTTGATTTGGGGCTGATTTTGGTATCGTTCTTGTTATGGTAAGTTAATATTCTAGGAGAGGATTCGATTTTGGTGCTGGTTCTCACCACAATTTCTATGGTAAGTTTGTTATGGGGTGAGATTCTCCAATTTCGTCCTTGGTAAGATTTCGAAATATGGTAAGTTGGAGACAATCTTTTGGTGTAATATTTTGGCGTTTGAAAACGATTTTGGAATGGATTTGGGCGTGATGTTAGGACTGAATTTGGAAAGGTTTGGAGTGTAAATGGTGATGGAGGCGGATGGCTTTAGGGTTAGGTTA
This sequence comes from Przewalskia tangutica, assembly GCA_029844215.1. NCBI lineage: Eukaryota > Viridiplantae > Streptophyta > Magnoliopsida > Solanales > Solanaceae > Przewalskia > Przewalskia tangutica. The sequence continues at coordinate 21,230,935 of CM056719.1, forward strand.
GGGCTTCCTTTTTTTTTGTGTGTTGTGGACGAGGAAGGTAAAGCGGTCACTGGCGTGCAATGAGTATAAGGTAGAGGGATGCTGGGCTTGCGGTATTGGGCCTTCGGGTATTTGGGCTGGGTAGTTATTTTAATTAGGGGTAGAGTTTTAAGTGTATTAGTTTAGGTGTATTATTAATTAATTAGTGGTAAATTGAATTAATAAATTGTGATTAAATTATTTTAGGTGTTTTGTTAGTCTAAGTTTGAGATTAAAAAATAAAGACGGGCGTGCTATTTAATTAGTGTTTAATTTTTATAATGTGATGCTGTTATTAAAACTTATTTATTATGCGTATTTTATTATTATTTAAGCTAAGATTAAATTATCTTAATATGACTTTAGGCGCTACAATAATTATGAACTGCTTTGCGTATTAATAAATGCGACTATGCTATTTAACACGACGTCATTGTCGAATTATTTATTTTATGTATTTATTTATTTTATTATCATTTAAGAATTATGACAGGGCTTAAAATTAATAAACGCTGGCGCGAGACTCTAAGTGCTTAATATTCTACGTAAGATGCGGTGCCATTATTAAATTGCTTATTTGTGCATGTATTAATGTTTTATTGTTGCATTTTATTATTTAAAAATTATTAAAAATTATTGTGAAAATTTAATGTAATTTTGTAGTTAATGACTGAACGAGAAGGTCAAAATTGGGTGTCAACAACATCTAAGTTGGTGCTTTTAAGAGTATGAAATGCTTAGCTACTGAAAGGTTTAGATAAGTCAAAATTCCAGTGAAAGAGCCAAGAATGTTAGGCAGTGTACTTATAATTAGAATTCCAGTCCTGCTACTTTAAAAGCAAGGCTACGAACTCTTTATTATGATCAAACCAATATATCTGAATCCTGAATATGTCTCCATAAATATCTTCTAAACTTCGATCGACTTTTTTGTCACGATACTTCATCCTATATAATTAACTTTGCATTTCAAATTTAACAAGTAAGGTAGTTCACTTATATCAATAATTAACTTTAAATGTGAATGAGCAATTCGTCATCCTAGGAGGATTGTACAACAACAACAACGTATCTTGTAATTTTTTCACAAGTGAGATCTGAAGAGGGTAGAATACATGTAGATTTTTTTGACTATTTTTGTGAGATCTGTGGAAAACACAGATGTTGCACTGGACAGTGCTTGTGTTTACATTGCGAGCAATATGCAGAACATGCAAAGCATAAAAGGAAGAAAGAATTAAGAAGAAGAAGAGAGAGAGATTGCAGATCGTATGTAAAGAATGAGTTAGAGATACGTGAAGAATGAGAGAGAGAGAGAGAGAATGGAACGTGGAGATAGAAGATGAGAGAGAAAATGATTTGTATTATGTTTTACTCCATGTACAATTGTATATATACACATATACTAAGCTTCAGCTCACTTCTAACTAATCTAATTAGTTACAACTAACTTTTGACTAATTAACAGACTTATAACAGTTTGCAACTAATCTAAAACAGATTGTAACTAACTAACCACTATCAACTAATATATTTCAACTAATATCTTTTACACCCCCCCTCAAGCTAGGAGTAGTGAAAATATTTTTCATTCCTAGCTTGGATAACAAGTGGAGATGTTGTGGTCGACTGAGGGCTTTAGTTAACAGATCAGCCGACTGTTCTGCAGAAACCATCAATGTAGGAGAAACCAACTGTTTCTGAACTTGCTCCCGGATGAAATGACAAAATGTCGATGTGTTTGGTCCTTTCATGGAAACTGGATTGGATGCGATCTGGATGACAAATTTACTGTCAGAAAACAAAGGGACTGGTGTCTCAATTTCCACTCCAAGTTCTCGATAAAGACCTGTAAGCCACATGACATCTGCTACTGAGGTTGCCATTGCCATATATTCTGCCTCTACAGAACTCCTAGAAATAGTGTCCTGTTTTTTCGACTTCCGGGACACCAGTGAAGAGCCAAAGAAGACCAGAAATTCAGTTACTGATCGTCGACTGTTAATACAAGAAGCCCAGTCTGAATCACAGAACACTCTTAAGTGTTGTGAGGTGGAACTTTGCATCAGAATACCCAAACCAGGTGCATGTTTGATATACCTCACAAGTCGAAGGCCTGCCTCCAAATGAGAGGCCTTGGGAATCTGCATAAATTGACTTAGGCATTAGACTAAGAATGCAATATCTGGTCTGGTGTTTGTTAAATACAACAACCTACCAATTAAACTCCTGTAAACAGTGGGATCAGATAATGAAGGATCTGCTGGTGATGTGGTAGATGTAGATACTGGTGGAACTCCCTTATGTTGATTAAACTCAGTTGTAGTAAGCTTTATATTCATATCCATGGGAGAAGATGCAGGATTAGCCCCTGATAATTGTTGCGATATTTCTAGATGCTTACGCAAGTGTACGTATCATTCAAGTAATAAAGATATGTAAGACCGAGTTATCGTCCACAAAGACTGATTTATCAAGTACCGTATATCTAATCTATGATATCTATTTGGTAACCGTTCTTTAGTTTGGATTTTATGACTAAGAACTAAAATTATAGTAAGTGCAGAAATTAAACTAAAGATGATAATACTTGGCGTTTAAAACAGTTATGATGAAAATATGGCTTTCAATCTCCTCAACTATCCACTCTTTCACGTGTCAATGCAATGCTAATGATTCTTCTTCTTATTAAGATAGTAGATTAACTAATCTGTCATCATATTCCGGTTAGGACATACAAGAGCTCAACCTTGTGCATAAACCTTATATATTTCTATGATAGATTTTATCACACAGGAGGATTAAGAACAATAACTTTAAATACTACACAAGTATCAGGGTACTTTCGTCCACGATTTTAACCTATGTCTAAATAACTACAACATATTCAAATCTCTCCTCTCGGATTTCGATTCGAAATCATACAAGTTATGACAATTAGTGATCAATTAATTATCAAGCAATCAAAATAATATTGAATAGATCTTAATATGCTGAAGAAGAACTCAATAACTATGCATTAACTATATGAAAGAGCTTCAAGAAGATTCGACGGAAAACCCTAATAAAGTAATTAGCTCCTAAACATTGTCATGTCAAGAACTAATTTACAATCCAACATAAACTGAAATAAAATAAGGGAAAGAAAAGAACTTGAACAATGAGATGTCTCTAATCTTTCTATTGCCTCCTTCTTTGCCTCCACAAAGTATTATACATGATAATGACAGGGTTTAGGGATTTTATAGCTGAGAAAAATTGTGTTTCGGACCCTTTTAACCCTGTCGAAATTCGGCCCAAAAATCTAGAAAAACTCGCGTCGGCACCGCTGTGTCTCTGCCTAGCACTGCAGTGCTAATTGGCTGAAATTCGCTGCTGGCTACTGGAATGGCTGCACCGCGGTGCCTTCGACGGTGATTTGTTTTTCGGACTTTCTGGAAATTTTACGCCCCGACCTTTATTCCATCCACCGCGGTCCTCACATGCTATGCACCGCGGCGCCTCTGCCTTTTCGTCCCATTTTTTCCTGATTTCTTCTATTCTTCTCGGGACCTCTTAGGCTTCATTGCTTGAGTTTTATTATGCAATTTCATCCTCAAAAATAGTATTCTCTCCTTTATAACCGTTGTGACACAAAATGAAAGAAAAACAACCTAATACTATACTAAACACGAACGAAAAAAGGAAAATACTTAACTAAAAATGACTCAAAAGAGTGTATAAAATACACTCAACAAACACCCCAAACTTACACTTTACTCGCCCTCGAGTAAAGCACTAAACAAAACCAAAATCAAATAAAAGACTCAATGAAGTGGATCAAGTAGCTATAGCAACGCTTCCTTAAAATCATGGATGAAAACAGGGATAATATGTTAGAACATACATAGCATGAATATTTAACAATCTAAAATTTCAAGTTAGATATTTCACAAATTCAATTAAATAATAATCACTGGAATACAAACACCTAACATATGCATGCCAATTTCATTCCATCTTTCCCTAAATTCTATAGACCTGGCTACTTGATATTCTCCACTAATCATAGACATACACATTAAAGATCATCAGAGCTTTCAAGGGTTGTAATGTAGGCTTAGGCTGGGGTAGGTAAAAGTAGGCATTTAGGCTCAAATTACGTACCATAAGCATTTTTCATTCAACTCCTCTTTCCTTCTTTCTGATTTTTCTTTTTAATCTCATACCTATTTCCCCCCTCTTTTCTTTTGAGAGAATGAAATATATTATAAATAACAAGCACCCCCAAACTTAGGCTTTTGCATATTTTTCATTGAAGTGCATCATATTTTTCATCTCTTTTTATTTCTTTTTCAACACTTCTTATTCCAAGAGTTTTCAATTTTTTTTACTTATGACACAACCAGAGAATCATAGGGTGTCAAAGAAAGATATTATTTTAGGCTCAAAGGGGCTGACTAGTGATACAATTTTTGTCAGGGTAGGTAATGAATGGTCAGAAGGACTATGAAAAAAATGTCTGAATCATCTCCCTAAACATGTATATCTTAATTATTTCGCCTCAAATAACAAGCAAACAAATTTTCTAGATAATTTTCAACTTTTCTTTCCATAACTGACACACATAGGCTAAACACAAATATCCCAAATAATTAGATGTAATGAATCTTTGGCATATCTAACTTGAGCACACAAATTTTTGCTTTTAATTCCATTACATTATCCCAATTTCTCCACTCAATATCTTTAGCAACTACAACCTACATGATCCATAAAAAAAAATTATGACGCACAAACACAACAAAAAAGACAACAAAAAGACTCAAAACAAAATAAGACACCCCCAAACTTAATCGACACATTGTCTCCAATGTGTAAAGACTAAATATAAAGGGACAACTTACTGACAAAACACAGTGGTCATAACAGAGGTCTGGGAGGGAGGATGAATTACTGTGCACACAGCCTGTGAGGGACCGCGATCCTTAATCCGTGCACCGCGACGCTAATCCCTGAAAAATTCCAGTGTCCTTCAGTTTTCTACATTGCTAACCCTTCGCCCTTTGGAGTGAGTCCCTGCCTTTATCTGTCATCCAAAAATACTAAACATACCAGATCGTGAGACTGTTCAAGACAAAATAAACAACTAAAACAAAAATAGAAATAACATAATTAAAACATTGGGTTGCCTCCCAAGTAGCGTTGTCTTTAACGTCTTTTAGCCGGACGCAATTCTATTACTCAATCAGGGGGGTAGCTTATCCCCTCCGCATATCCATTTCAGCACCATTCTCTTCTTTCTTCACAGGGCTAAGGTCAGAAGAGTTCATTCCTTTTTCAGCATTTGCTGGTTCAGAAGTCTTACCATTAAGGGCATCAGTACACTTGAAACTTTCATGAGGATCCTTTTTATCAACTACACCAACAACAAAGCATCTATCATTGACTTGAGGTTCAGTGGGTGACTTGAAAACTTTGAATATCATCTCCTCATCTTGAGCTCTTAGCTTTAGCTCTCCCTTTTCAACATCAATGAGGGCTCTCCCTGTGGCTAGAAATGGTATCCCAAGGATGATGGACATATTTTCATCTGTTTCTATGTCTAGGATGATGAAGTCAGCAGGAAAGATGAACTTACCTACTTGCACCAATACATCTTCAATTATTCCTTGGGGATGCACAATTGAGTGATCAGTAGCTGCAGGGTGACTGTGGTTGGCTTTGCTTCTCCTAACCCAACTCTTTTAAACACAGAAAGAGGCATCTGGTTGACACTTGCCCCCAAATCACATAGAGCCTGCTTGCATGTCACCTTCCCTATAGTGCAAGGTAAGGTGAAACTCTTTGAATCTTTCAACTTTGGGGGAAGCTTCTTCTGCAAGATAACACTGCACTCCTCTGTCAGCACCACTATCTCATAATCTTCCAGCTTCTTTTTTTTATTTTTAAAAAGAATGTCTTTCATGAACTTCACATATGCTGGCATTTGCTCTAAGTCTTCAATGAAAGGAAGGTTAATGTGCAGTTTTTTTAAATACCTCCAAAAATTTCGAAAACTACTTATCTAAAGCCTTATTCTGCAGTATTTAAGGGTAAGGAATTTTGTCTGTATACTCCCTCATTACTGTGGGTGGAGCCTTCTCTATAATAGGACGGTCATCAGTAACCCCCTCATTTTCTACCTCCGTTCTCTTCTTCACCACTGGTTGGGATTCAACCTGCTCTAACTACTTCCCACTTCTCAAGCTGATCTCCTGGCATTGTTCTCTTGGGTTCATCACTGTATTGCTAGGAAGATTACCTTGCTCTCTGTTATTCAGTGTGTTCGCTAGCTGTCCCACATGTGTTTCCAAATTTCTGATAGATGACCTAGTCTCTGTCATGAACTGAGTGGTCTCTGCCATAAATTTCGTCTGAGTATTGGCCAAAGATGAAATTGAGGACCTGGTTTCCGCCATGAATTGAGTATGAGAGTTGGCCAAGGTCAACATTGCTGCTTTTATGTCATCTGGCTTCTCTTTTGGGGCTGGTGGGCTGAACTGTTGTGAGGATGAGGCCTGAAATTGTGGTTGTTGCCCTTGGTCATTCTTCCACGAAAAATTTGGGTGTTTTTTCCACCCCGGATTATATGTGTTGGAGAATGCATTGTTGTAGGACTTCTGAAAATTCCCCACTGCCTGAACCTGCTCCATAGGCACATTATTTGGGTCTACTGCTGTACACCTATCGAAAGTATGGAGACCCCCACAAATTTCACAACTCACTGGTATCTAGACAGCTTTAACTGACATGGTGCTCTGTTGCATCTGCTTTCTCAAAGTGGCCACCTGCACAGTCAATGCAGTGATAACATCCAGCTCATGAATCCCAACCACTTTCCTGCTGTTCATTGCTCTCTCATCGGCCCCCTGATGATTATTTATGGCCATGTTCTCTAACAAATCATGTGCCTCATTGGCACTCTTTCTCATGAATGTACCTCCTGCTGCAGCATCAATAATGGTACGAGTTGTACCACACAGCCCATTGTAGAATATGTGGACTAGCATCCACTTCTCAATCCCATGATGTGGGCACCTTCTCTGTAAGTATTTAAACCGCTCCCATGCATCATATAGTGATTCTCCCTCCAGCTGGTAAAAGTTATTCAACTCTCCTCTGAGCCTTGCTGCCTTAGCTGGGGGAAGAACTTCCCAAGAAACTTTTGAGCCAAGTCTTGCCATGTGGTAATGGAGTTCACCTGTAGTGAGTTCAACCAGCTCTTTGCTCTATCCCTAAGTGAGAATGGGAAGAGTCTCAACCGAATGGCATCATCAGTAAAACCATTGTACTTAAAATTTGCACACAGCTCCAGAAAGTTTGCTAGATGCATATGGGGATCTTCAGACGGTAACCCTCCAAACTGAACTGAGTCTTGAACCATGTGCAAGATTGCTGGTTTGATTTCAAAATTATTAGCTTTCACAGCTGGAAGCCTGATGCAAGTCTGCACCCCTGTAATTATCGGCATCACATAGTCCCCTAAGCTCCTCTCTGCAGGATGCGGGATTTGTCTCATCACAGCTGGTAACTTATCATTCACCATATTGTTGTTTTGCTGATTTCTCATTGCTAAAGAATCTGTAATCCTCTTGTATTTCCTGTTCTGTCTGCACAATCTTTCAATTTCAGAATTCAAAGGGTTAGGAGTGTCTGCTCCTCTCCTACTTCACATAAATGAATTTCCTGAAATTGATCAAAAAACAACAAACAGATCACGACAAAACGTTCTAAAATAAAAATAAAGATAATAAAAAAATAGAAAATAAAAACCAAATTAGAAATAAAACTAGATAGTTCGATATTGATAGTACGTCAGTCCCCGACAACGACGCCAAAAACTTGTTGCAATATTTCTAGATGGTTACGCAAGTGTACGTATCGTTCAAGTAATAAAGATCTGTAAGACCGAGTTATCATCCACATAGACTGGTTTATCAAGTACAAAATATCTAATCTATGGTATCTATTTGGTAACCGTTCTTTAGTTTGGATTTTATGACTAAGAACTAAAATTATAGTAAGTGCAGAAATTAAACTAAAGATGATAATACTTGGCGTTTAAAATAGTTATGATGGAAATAAGGCTTCCAATCTCCTCAACTATCCACTCTTTCACGTGTCAATGCAATGCTAATGATTCTTCTTCTTATTAAGATAACGGGTTAACTAATCTGTCATCATATTCCGGTTAGGACATACAAGAGCTCAACCTTGTGCAGAAACCTTCTATATTTCTATGATAAATTTTATCACACATGAGGATTAAGAACAATAACCTTAAATACTATACAAGTATCGGGGTACTTTCGTCCACGATTTTAACCTATGTCTACACAACTACAACATATTCAAATTTTCCATCTCGAATTTTGATTCGAAATCATACAAGTTATGACAGTTAGTGATTAATTAATTATCAAGCAATCAAAACAATATTGAATAAATCTTAATATGTTGAAGAAGAACTCAATAACTATGCATTAACTATATGAAAGAGCTTCAAGAAGATTCGATGGAAAACCCTAATAAAGTAATTAGCTCCTAAACATTATCATGTCAAGAACTAATTTACAATCCAATATAAACTGAAATAAAATAAGGGAAAGAAAAGAACTTGAACAATGAGATGTCTCTAATCTTGCTCTTGCCTCCTTCTTTGCCTCCACAAAGTATGATACATGATAATGACAGGGTTTAGGGATTTTATAGCTGAGAAAAATTGCGTTTCGGACCCTTTTAACCCTGTCAAAATTCGGCCCAAAAATCTGGAAAAACTCGCATCGGCACCACTGTGCCTCTGCCCTGCTGCGATGCTAATTGGTGAAATTATGGCAGCTCTTTGGAATGGCTGCACCGGCGGTCTCTTCCGCACCATGATGCCGCCGACGGTGATTTGTTTTTCGGACTTTCTGGAAATTTTATGCCCCGGCCTTTATTCCGTCCACCGCGGTGCTTCGAGCACCGTGGTCCTTACATGCTATGCATCGCGGTACCTCTGCCTTTTCGTCCTGTTTTTGCATGATTTCTTCTATTCTTGTCGGGACCTCTTAGACTTCATTTCTTAGGCTTTTATTATGCAATCGCATCCTCAAAAGTAGTAATCTCTCCTTTATAACTGCTGTGATATAATATGAAAGAAAAACAACCTAATGCTATACTAAACACGAACGAAAAGAGGAAAATACTTAATTAAAAAGGACTCAAAAGAGTGTATAAAATACACTCAACAACAATCTCATGTCTGAAATGAGTTCTAAAGCATACATTCTCTGATGCATAAGTATACCTTTAGGACTCCTTGCAAATTCAATACCAAGGAAGTATCTAATCTCCCCCAAATCCTTTATCTTGAAAGTTGCCTGTAGGGTCTCCTTTGTAGATTTTATAAGATCCATGTTATCTCCAGTTATCAACAAGTCATCCACGTACACCAGGATGACAACAATGCTAGCACCATCATGTTTGATAAATAATGAATAATCTATGTGGCTTTGCTGAAAACCTGAATCAATCAAAGTTGTTGTGAGCTTGATATTCCATTGTATGGATGCTTGTTTTAAACCATATAAAGACTTCAACAACCTGCATACTTTCTTCTTTCCATGATCTACCTTGAATCCCTCTGGCAATGTCATGTAGACCTCCTCATACAAGTCTCCCTGCAGAAATGCATTATAGACATCCATCTGGTGGATTGTCCACTGTCTAGCTGCTGTAATGGAAATGACTGATCTCACAGTAGTCATTTTGACTAATGGTGAGAAGGTTTTCTGATAATCCAACCCTTCATTTTGGTTGTATCCTTTTGCGACAAGTCTTGCTTTATATCTTTCCACCTCTCCTGTGGCTTTATAGACCCATCTGCACCCTATAACTTTCTTCCCTTCTGGAAAAGGTACAAGTTTCCAAGTTCCATTATCTTCTAAAGCCTTGATCTCACCCTGCATAGCCTCAATCCACCTTTTGTCTTTGGTAGCCTCTGAATATGAACTTGGCTCAATACTTTTTGAATGTTGTGCTATAAATCTTTGATACTTAGGTGATAATGCAGTGTAATCCACCCCATCAGAAATAGAGTAGAGACACTGTGAGGAGCCATGCTGAACCATATAATCTTTGTGCCAAATTGGTGGTTTGTTAGCCCTGACAGACCTTCTGGTAGTGGGTCCTGATTCTGCTGCTATGGGATCATCAACTGAATCAGCTACATCTGGAGTAGTACCTTGTGTGACTCCTTGTGGAATGTCTGGGGACATACCAGTTGGATCTTGTAATGTTGTAAGTGGAACTTGGACATCTTGAGGATAAACTAGATTATCAAAGAAAAAATCATCATGGGATCTGATAGGTGTGATAGGACCATCAGTTCCATCCTTCAGAGGGAAAACCTTCTCCATAAAGATTACATCTCTACTCATGAAGAGTGTCTCCTTTTCTACATCATACAATTTGTAACCTTTTTGTGTTGCACCATAGCCAAGAAAAACAACCTTAACTACTCTAGGACCAAATTTATCATGTCTTACTAGAGTAGTGATGGTGTCTTGTTGTACAATAACTTATAAGGTGACTCCTTGTGGAATGTCTGGGGACATACCAGTTGGATCTTGTAATGTTGTAAGTGGAACTTGGACATCTTGAGGATAAACTAGATTATCAAAGAAAAAATCATCATGGGATCTGATAGTTGTGATAGGACCATCAGTTCCATCCTTCAGAGGGAAAACCTTCTCCATAAAGATTACATCTCTACTCATGAAGAGTGTCTCCTTTTCTACATCATACAATTTGTAACCTTTTTGTGCTGCACCATAGCCAAGAAAAACAACCTTAACTACTCTAGGACCAAATTTATCATGTCTTACTAGAGTAGTGATGGTGTCTTGTTGTACAATAACTTATAAGGTGACCTGTTATATATGACTGTAAAAGGTATTCTGTTTATAATATAAATAGCCTCTTCCACACAGAAATTCCAAAACCTGTCTTGTATACCAGCCTGCAACTTTATAACCCTGGATGTTCCAAGTATGTGTTTGTGTTTCCTCTCGACCACACCATTCTGTTATGGTGAGTATGGGCAAGAACTTTCATGTATCAATCCATGCTGTTTGAACAACTCCTCACAACTGTGGCTGAAAAATTCTGCTCTATTATCAGACCTGACCTTATGTATTCTTACTGCAAACTGAGTATGAACTTCAACAAAAAAAATTCTAAGTACTGTGATAACATCATATTTTAATCTCATTAAGAATATCCATGTCCATCTAGAGAAGTCATCTACAATAGTCAAGAAATACCTCATTCCATTTTATGTTTCAATTTTATTGGGGCCTCATACATCAACATGTAACAATTGAAAAGCCTTTGTCTTTTTCTACTAGAGCTTATAGGAAAAGGAACTCTAGTTTGTCTAGCCAAGGGGCAGACTTCACACTCATGTAAGACAAAAGATTTATTGGATTTGAAACATGGAATATTTCTTATCACATTCATAGGTATGTGACATAGCCTCTGGTGCCAAGTTGTTGCATCAACCTATTGGACTGCTGCCATACTCTCCATACTCTTCACTAGATCCCCTGCATTATTCTTCACTCCTACATTATATGTGCATTCCAGCATACTATGTAAAGCCTTCCTTCTTCATTACCAATCACCCTCACCCTCCCAGATGAGAGATCCTGAAAAACACAGTATGTTGGAAAGAATTTAACACTGCAGTTTAATTCTCTGATCACTTTTAAAATTGACATGAGATTAAACTTGAATGCTGGCACACACAAGACATTTGTGAGAACATCACCTCCTCCTAGATGATGATCAACAACATGTGACACCTTGGCAGACTCACCAGTTGGCAGGTGCACCTTTCTAATGTTTTCTGCCAAATGTTTATTTTATAAATATCCTTGATCACAAATCATATGGTTGGTTGCCCCTGAATCTATAATCCACTTCACTAATGCTTTAGTGTCAAATGTACTATTACCTGTCAAGTTGGCCATTACTTTAGCTTCTGTCTTCTCATGCAACATGTTAATGAGCTGCTGCTGCTGACTGGGTGTTAACTGCATCAGTGGTGAAGCATTGTATGAACCTGCCAAGTTGGCCATTACTTTAGATTCTGTCTTCTCATTCAACATGTTAATGAGCTGTTGCTGCTGACTGGGTGTTAACTGCATGAGTGGTGAAGCATTATATTCATCCTCCTTCCCTTCATCTTCACAATACACATCTCCTCCTGTGACAACATATGCCTTGTTGTTTTTGGCATTAAAATTCTCTGGATATCCAATGAGTTTGTAACAATCATCTTGCACATGTCCTGTCTTATGGCAATAGTCGCATTTCAGCAACTTGATACAGTCCTGCTTAAAATGTCCCCTTCCTCGACAGAAATCACAGTGTGCATTTGGATTGTATGGTTTTCTTTGTCTTGGAATTTCATTACCACCTATTCCTGCTCCATTCTTAGCTGTGAACATCACAGATGGTCATGCAGTTTCTTGCAACACTCTACTGTTGCCTTCTACTATCCTCTGACTCTCCTCTTGATTCACCATCGCATATACCTGATTCAGACTAGGTATTTGCTGCATCATTATTATTTGGCTCCTCGCTTGATTGTAGCTTTTATTCAATCCCATAAAAAACTGTAACATCCTTTGATAATGTAGGTGGTTAATGAACTCCTTTAATTTTGGGCAACAAGAAGGTGGTGGCACAATCGAATCGTATTAGTCCCAAAGATCTTTCAGTTTAGTATAGTAAACTGAAACTGCCATAGTTCCCTACCTTAAAGAAAATATTTCTTTATGTAGTTGAAAGGCTCTCGAACTATTGATCTTGTCGAATCTTTCTTTTAGCTCCTCCCAAATAGAATGTGCATCATAATTGAACAACATCCGCAAAACAAGTTTCTATTCACATTCCTCATCAGCCACGAAATCACGATGGCATTGCATCTATCCCACAACCTTCCCAAATCACTATGGAAAGTCTCTTTTCTCACTGTTCCATCTACAAATCCTATTTTATTCTTCCCCAATAGAGCTAGCTTCATCGCTCTACTCCATAATGTGTAGTTATCCATCTCATTCAGCGTGACTCCCACTAATAATGATCCTGGCGCATCAGATGGGAACAAAAAAAGTGGATGGTTGTGATTTATGTTCAATGTTACTGTTGTAGTTTTACTCGATAACTCCTCTCCGTTAGTCTCTATTTTAATTTGTCACAATTTTTGTATTGTAACCTCCTGATTTCAAAATTCAACTGTACTCTACCAAAGATACAATACAACTGTATCTCAATGTAACAGTGGACGCGATTTACTTCAATCAGCGATTAAAATTACAGAAACAGATGAATACACTATATCAGTCTTAGATCTATGTATTTCACCTCAATTTTAAATGTTTCTCACCAGAATATGTGTAGATCCCTCAGATTACTTTGTGCATGCAAAGAAAAACTCCTCGATCGACATCAACAATTGAAAATCCCTTCGATCGACTTCTTCTATTAAAAGATCCCTTCGATCGACATCCACTTCCAATTGATCTTCAATTTCAGATTCTGCAAGTATGCATCCCTTCGATCGACTTCTTCTATTAAAAAATCTCTTCGATCGACATCATCCACTTCCAATTGATACAACCTTGCTTTGATACCATGTGGAAAACACAGATGCTGCACTGGACAATGCTTGTGTTTACATTGTGAGCAATATGCAGAACATGCAAAGCATAAAAGGAAGAAAGAATTAAGAAGAAGAGAGAGAGATTGCAGATCATATGTAAAGAATGAGAGATAGATATGTGAAGAATGAGAGAGAGAGAATGGAACATGGAGATAGAAGATGAGAGAAAGAATGATTTGTATTATGTTTTACTCCATGTACAATTGTATATATACACATATACTAAGCTTCAGCTCACTTTTAATTAATCTAATTAGTTACAACTAACTTTTGATTAATTAACAGACTTATAACAGATTGCAATTAATTTAAAACAGATTGTAACTAACTAACCACTATCAACTAATATCTTTCAACTAATATCTTTTACAAGATCGATATCTTGTTTCTGCTACTCCCTCGGCTCGAAAGAAAAGAAATGGAAAGGATTTGGAGTATGCTATCAAGAAAAATTCGATACTAAAGTTGCATGATAAAAAACAAATGAAACAACAGATAATAATACACATTGAAAAAAAAGTCACGGGATTACTAACTACTACTATTAATAAGGAGAACACTTGGCTATCTACTAACTAACATTCTCCATATTAGTAGTATTAAATATTAATTAGTAATCTAGTAATTTCTTTTTTGAATGTGTATTACTATGTGTTCTCATGGGAGGACTGTATTGTTGCTAAAAAGTATAATGTTTTCCTATTTGTGCTTCAGAATAAACTAACAATAATAAATTTCTACGCTCTTTGTCGTTTCACATTTCGTTTTGCTTTTTAGAATGTATATTCATATTTTTCTTTTCTACTTTCATTTCTTCCAAAATCAATTATTTTGCCAGACAAAATTTAGAACTCAAATTAACTAATGAAAAGAACTAAATATCATTTTATTTGTAAATGTCCAAAAGAAATAGAAAATATTTCATGTGAGCGTTGCTTATTTATGTAAATATACCACTTACAATTTACAAAGTTACATTATTCTAAGATGGTTCACATTATAGTTATAATTAAAGAAAACTTGTACTAGTCCTAAGTCCTAACTTCAAACAAAATCTAAAATTGACTATCAAGTTTTTTCTACAACTTCTCAGGAATGGTAGCAAGTAATTCTCAGTCTCGTAGGATTCTCTATGGAATGTTCGACTTATAAACACAACTTGCAGAAAATAAGCAAGAGAACAAAATATGGGGGTAATTTCAAAAACAGTAGTGTTAATGGTAAAAAGCCAATTTGAAGTATCATTTTTCCGTCAGTTTTCTATCTGAACTATCAGGTATTTGCGTTTTCTACTTGAACTATCACCAACTATTTATCAAAATACACTTCGACTAGTATTTCATGATACGTGATAAAAGGGTGCCAAATGACACTCCACACAGATAATTAAAGGAATTAATTAAAAAAAGTTAAAATGAAGAGATAATGATAAAAAAATACACCTGAAAGTATCACATTTTTGCAAGTTTCCTACCTGAACTATAAGATTTTGTGTTTCCTACCTGAAATATCACCTCTATTTATCAAAAACACACATCGAAATTAATGAGTCAGTTGCCATATGAACGGAATTTTATGGGAGAATTAAGTTGACTCGCGTCTTTTTGGAGATTGTATTCAAACACTTGATCTAGTCATCTTTGAGATGAGTTTTGATAAATAATTGATAATAGTTCAAACAGAAAATTCATAAAAAAAGTAATACTTTAAGTGTGTTTTTAACCATTATCTCTTTTAATAAAGTTACATAATTATATTTTCAAACACAAGAATCACACAACTTTTGTCTTACTAACACAAATGTCAATATGCTGAAAAACCCAACCTTCTAATAAGTCATAATTGTTTACTCTATAATTTAATCCTTTTTATTTTAATTAATAAATACAAGCCCAATTTAAAAAGGCAATCGAACCCAATTATTTAACCTTCCGATGGTGATAAGTCATAAATACTTTACCATCTTCAAATGTATTTGTAGGTGTTTACGTCGGCTTTGTACACGCAGCGAAATTTGAAAATTTATGTTTCAAACCCGACATAAGCGGTCAAACTGAAGTATGAATATATAATGTAAAACAAACACAAACAAATGTAATACTTTCAACGAAGACTTACATTTTGAAGCAATCAATCCAAACTGTTGTGTTACACCCCGAAATTCCAGAGCAATAGATTGAGAACGTAATTAAGGAAATAAGATTTGAATGTTGGAAGGAAAGTATATTTACATTTTCTTATATGGGAAAAATTTGGATACTACAAATGTGACGACGAAAATTTATTAACTAGTAGTTAAATTCTTTCCAATGGATTTATGAACTTAGTATTGTATTATGAAGTCTTGGCATTGATAATATGAGGTCCACCGAAAATTTCACAATTTTGTGGGCCCATCGACGAATTTTGGGCTAAGTATGAAATTATTTTTGTGAAGAGAAATATGGGCCGACAATGTTCACCGAGTCCCTCGCTAAAGGGCCGACAATGTTTATATGTATATGATTCCATGGAAATGTATCCATGATGCGAGTATAGATACTCATGACAGTCGTGCGCAGATCCTAGCACTTATTCACCGAGTCCCTCGCTAAAAGGCCAACAATGTTTATATGCATATGATTCCATGGACCGACCTCCGTGATGCGAGTACATGATACTCATGCGTGTATATAGGTATTATGATTCCATGGACATGCTTTCGTGATGCGAGTACAGGATACTCATGCGTGTATATAAGTATTATGATTCCATGGACATGCTCCATGATGCGAGTACAGGATACTCATGCGTGTATATATGTATTATGATTCCATGGATCGACCTTCGTGATGCGAGTACAGGATACTCATGCGTGTATATATGTATTATGATTCCATGGACCGACCTCCGTGATGCGGGTACGAGATACCCATGCGAGTATATATGTATATATATTTTGATTATAGGAACATGCATACATGACTTTGATATGACTCTCATTTCATTTTTAAAAGGCACAGTTGATTCTCATTTTTATATGGTACAGTGGCACAATGGTACAGTAGTACAGTGGTACAATGGTATAGCGGTACATTGGTATTGGTATTTTGATTATCACACTTGTTTACTGTCATTCTTTGGCCAGTTATGATCTTATTTACTGTACTTTATGTTTACATACTTAGTATATTGTTGTACTGACCCCCTCTCCGGGGACTGCGTTCATGCCCGCAAGTATAGGTACTCAGTTTGATGATCCTCGAGCTTAAGATCTTTTCTCAGCCTTTGGGATAGCTCCATTGTTCCGGAGCTTGTCATTTTGATACAAACTTATGTATATTCAGGGGTACGGCGGGGCCTTGTCCCGTCACATTTCATTATCAAACTCTTAGAGGTCTGTAGACAGGTGTGGGTGGTAAATGTGTATTTGGATACATGTGGGTTGTATATGTTGTAACTCGTTTTGGAAAATTCTGTATACAGTGGCAGCCTTGTCGGCTTGCCTGTTTTTATTATATGAGTTTTTCTTAAGCTTCCGCTGGTTATATGTGATGTGTGGGTATAAGGGTGCCCAGGTAGGGTACCAATCGCGGCCCGTCGGCTCGGGTTGTGACATGTTGAATCTTCAAGCTTTGTGTAGTCCGAGGGTGCACACGCAAATGTCCCTCGATTTGCAAGTTCTGGAAAACTATGATGTAACTGCTAAGTCTAGAATGCTAGGGATTCCGATAGAGCTTTAGAATAGATTTGTCTCTTGCAATTGGTGTAGTGAAATAGGAGAATGAAGCCCTCTATTTATAATTGAGAATAAAGGCTTCTAGGGTTTCCATGGGCTGGGCCCAACAGATGGCTAAAATTCGGACTGCCCAAAAGCGCGTTGGCACCGCGGTGCCTGTGCATGATTCGGCACCGTGGTACTAAATCAAAGGCACCGCGGTCCTGTCCCAATTCTCAGCCTTGTTCCCATTTCTAATGTCCCGATCAACAACCGAACATATATTTAATCTCCTTCTAATTACATCATTCAATCGACAGAATATTTGACTTAGTGTTACCCTTCAGGCCTTTACATATCGTCACTAATTACATTAGGATCTTCACGGACTCCTAGACTGCACCGGAAGACGAACCCAATATGTAAAGTTTAGCTACACAAAACATGTGAACTGAACCTCTATGTGAGAAGATAAAATCCTTTCATTCATGACACACTCAATCAAGCTTAGGATATTTCAAGTGTCTATCCAAATGGCTTGATCATTATAACTCATCTATATTAGTTGACAACAGGATCATGTCACAGACATGTCCATTGCATTGGCCAATGACTTAGTCAACCTAATACCATATGAGTACCTGAGTGTTCACTCGAATATATATTCAAGGAATGAATCCCAATTTTGGCTCACATACCACCTTTAATCCACTTCGTGATGCACCCAAAACAAGTCGTGTCTCAACCTATAAGACATTTGAGCTTAGGACATGATCAAAGTACATTACTCCGCAAACAAGGTGATATTGACCTCAAGTCTAAGGACTTCTATCTCCCACATGCCGATGACATTATAGACATGTAACAAAACAGTACATCAGCAGGGTATACCAATACTCTAACAAGTATCCATGTGTCCATCACGAGTTTCCATAACTCGTAGCAAGTGAGACATACTACATCCCATAAGGATATGATGCAGACCACATGTCGACGAATCACATATCATCGATATCTCAATCTCAATGATCATTAGTCAAGGTAATTTAAGAGTTACGTTATAACATTAATTCTCACATCATTAATAAACACGTAAACTCTAGGGATACATTTATAGAATATTATAAACAATCAATTAATAATTCAACAAATGCAAATGCCATAATATTAATCATCATTAATATAAATACGAATATGTATAAAATACATTGTGTCCTAATAAAGATTGTCTCTAGGACATACATATACTTTCAATCTCCCACTTGGCCTAGAGCCAATCACCAACATATCTAACACCCATGTTCTCAAAATGACCATTATGCTTCATCAAGCTTAATGGTTTAGTAAACGGGTCTGCTAGATTATTGTCCGTGGGAATATAATCTATCTTAATATCTTCAGCTTCCACCATCTCTCGAAGAATGTGGTACTTTCTTGGTACATGCTTGTTTCTGTTTTTTGATCTTGGTTCCTTTCCCTGTTCAATCGCACCAGTATTGTCATAATAAATAGTTATTGGACAACCAACACTCGGAACAACCCCTAGTTCCTTCAGGAACTCAGAAATCGCGACAGCTTCCTTAGCAGCTTCCGATTCAGCAATGTACTCCGCTTCAGTAGTCGAGTCTGCAGTAGTGGCTTGTTTGGAACTCTTCCAGCTCACTGCTCCACCGTTGAAAATGAACGTCTAACCAGATTGAGATTTGAAATCATCAACTTCCGTTTGGAAACTAGCATCGGTATACCCAGTGGCAACGAGCTCATTACTTCCACTAATCTCGATGATCATTAGTCGAGGTAATTTAAGAGTTACGTTATAACATTAATTCTCACATCATTAATAAACACGTAAACTCTAGGGATACATTTATAAAATATTATAAACAATCAATTAATAATTCAACAAATGCAAATGCCATAATATTAATCATCATTAATATAAATACGAATGTGTATAAAATATATTGTGTTCTAATACAGATTGTCTCTAGGACATACATATACTTTCAATCTCCCACTTGGCCTAGAGCCAATCACCAACATATCTAATACTCATGTTCTCAAAATGACCATTATGCTTCATCAAGCTTAATGGTTTAGTAAACGAGTCTGCTAGATTATTGTCTGTGGGAATATAATCTATCTTAATATCTTCAGCTTCCACCATCTCTTGAAGAACGTGGTACTTTCTTGGTACATACTTGTTTCTGTTTGTTGATCTTGGTTCCTTTGCCTGTGCAATCGCATCAGTGTTGTCATAATAAATAGTTATTGGACAACCAACACTCGGAACAACCCTAGTTCCTTCTGGAACTCAAAAATCGCGACAGCTTCCGATCCAGCAATGTACTCTGCTTCAGTAGTCGAGTCTGCAGTAGTGACTTGTTTGAAACTCTGCTAGCTCACTGCTCCTCCGTTGAAAATGAACGTGTAACCAGATTGAGATTTAAAATCATCAACATCCGTCTGGAAACTAGCATCGGTATACCCAGTGGCAACCATCTCATTACTTCCACCATAGACTAAGAAGTAATCTTTAGTATGTCTGAGGTACTTGAGAATACTCTTGACTGCTTTCCAGTGTTCCTTGCCAGGATTCTGCTGAAACTTGCAAGTCATACTAAGTGCAAAGACCACATATGGACTAGTACAGGTCATGACATACATGATTGATCCTATAGCCGAAGCATATGTGATCCTCTTCATGCGCTCAAGTTCAATAACATTAGAAGGGCTGCCTTTCTTTGATAACTTGATGCCTTGACCCATCGAAAGACCGCCTTTCTTGAAATTCTCCATTGAAAAACGTCTAAACACTTTGTTTATGTAGATTGACTGTGACAACCCCAACACTCTATTAGGTCTATCTCTATAGATCCTAATTCCCAGAATGTAGCAGGCTTCACCTAAATCCTTCATCATGAAGGTCTTGGACAACCAATACTTAACTGACGGCATGAGAGCCTTATTATCTCCCATTATCGATATGTCATCAACATATATATAATAATGAAGACAATACCCTCATCCTTGCGTTTGATATAAACACAAGGATCCTCTTTGCTTCTGACGAAATTAAAAGATTTGATAGCATTGTCAAAGCAAATGTTCCAACTCCTAGAGGATTGCTTAAGCCCATAAATGGACTTCTGTAGCCTGCACACAACATTTGGTCTGGACTCACATGAAAAACCCTCGGGTTGTTTCATATACACTTTCTCAATTAGATTATCATTGAGGAATGCAGTTTTGACGTCCATCTGCCAAATGTCATAATCATAATGTGCAGTTATCGCAAGCAAAACCCGAATAGACTTTATCTTAGCCACCGGTGAAAAAGTTTCGTCATAATCCACACCAGGACGCTGAGTAAAATCTCTAGCCACTAGTCTAGCCTTATAAGTCTAAATCTTGCCAGATGCATCAATATTCTTCTTGAAGACCCATGTGCATCCTATGGGTTTTAACCCCATTCGGCAAATCAACCAAGTTCCACACCTGATTGATATACATAGATTCCATTTCGGATTTCATGGCTTCTTGCCATCTCTTCGTATCAATGTCTAGCATTTCTTCGTTGTAGGTTCTAGGCTCGTCATAATATCTAGCTCATTTTGTGTTTCCACAAGTAGATTTAGTCTTTCCGGAGGACGATGAGATCTAGTAGACCTACAAAGTTGATTGTTTTGCAGTTCAGTTACAGGTATGTTCTGACTGTGAGTAGGTTCTTGTGCGCTGGTCAATCCACCAACATTAGAGATTTCAGGAATATCATTTTCATGTCTTTCCTGAATGAGAGAAAATGCAACTGGTGCACTTGCTCCTAAGGTCTGTGCCGGAAGATCTTGCATTTCTGCATTACTCCTCGTAGCACTCCCACTTGCCGAAGAAGATACCCTAAATACTCAATCTTTGCCAAAAGCTCCCACTGAATTCTTGCCTTCATCATCGGGCAAGGATTCAACCTCTATATTACCTTGTTCTTGAATTTCTTCAAGTTCTATCTCTGTGCAAATCTAATCCTTGTAGACATATTCATCTTCAAGGAAAGTTGCGTTCCTAGAAACAAATATCTTATGTTCTCCAGGAAGATAGAAATAGTATTCCTTAATTTTCTTTGGATACCCAACAAAGTAACATTTCTCACTCTTAGTTTCCAACTTATCAGTGATCAACTTCTTGACATATGCAGGACACCCCAGGGCCTCATGTGTCTAAGTGATGGCTTCTTGCCACACCATACCTCATATGGTGTCTTTTCGACTGATTTAGATGTAACTCTGTTCAGAACATATATTGAGTATCCCCAAAGGTATGTAGGAAGAGCTGAAAAGCTCATCATGGAACGAACCATGTCAAGCAAGGTTCGATTTCTCCTCTTGGCAACACCATTTATCTGTGGTGTTCCAGAAGGTGTCCATTCAGAATGATCTCCATGAAGCTTTAAGTAGTCAAGAAATTCTTTACTTAAGTATTCACCACCACGATCAGATCGGAGAGTCTTGATACTCTTTGAGAGCAGTTTCTCAACTTCACACTTAAACTCCTTAAACTTCTCAAAAGCCTCGGATTTGTGTCTCATAAGATACACATATCCAAACCTTGATAAGTCGTCTGTAAAAGTGATGAAGTATGAGAAACCTTCTCTAGCTTGAGTCGAAAATGGTCCACATACGTCCGTATGTAACAACTCAAGCACCTCTTTGGCATGAATTCCCTTTCCAGAAAGAGGTTTAATCATCATCTTACCTTTTAAACAGGATTCACAGTTACCATAAGATTGTAAGTCAAATGGTTCGAGGTAATTTAATTTCCTCAACCGTTCTATCCTCGTTTGATTGATATGACCAAGTCTGAAATGACACAAGTAGGTAGAATTTCTTTCATTTAACTTAGCTCTTTTATTTGGTACATTGAAAATTTCCCTGCGGCAGTTGAATGTATACAATCCATTCATAAGAGGTGCAATTCCATACACAACATCATCAAAAGTCAAAACCATATTGCCATTAGACGTGTTTGAGGAAAAACCCTCTGAATCAAGTACATGAATGGAAATAATATTCTTTGTTAAAGAAGGAACATAATAACAATCGTTTAACATTAAAACTTTACCGGAAGGTAAATCTATCCTATAAGTTCCCACACGCTCAGCAGCAACTCGTGCTCCGTTTTTGACGCGCAGGTCCACCTCGCGAGGCCCGACCTTCATGCTATCAGTTAGCCCCTGCACATTTGTACAAATGTGTGAGCTACAAGCTGTATCAAATACCCATGAGTGAGAATCATTTATAGATAGATTAATTTCAATTACAAACATACCTTTCCCAGTAGAGGCTGATGCACCTGGTTCCATTCCTCCGCCTAGAGCAGTACAATCCTTTCTTCAATGACCCTTCCTGTTGCAATTCATGCAAACATCCGATGCCGACAATTTCTTCTTCTTCTTCGCCCCTCCCTTGGGATTCATTCCTGCTGCCGGAGAAACAACTTTGCCCTTCCCCTTCTGTTGTCCCTTACCTTTCAGTTTGGGGCGACTAGAGGAGCCAACCATCAGAATAGGTTTGGTCTTGGAGGTCGAAGATTCAAAAGTTTTCAACATATTATGTAACTCCGGCAATGTCGCTTTGGTTCCATTCATATTATGATTAACAATGAAACTCTCAAACGACCTAGGAAGTGAGTGCAAGATGAGGGTGGTGGAGACTCTGTCATGAAACCTTATGTCTATAGAGGCCAACCTCTCAATCAACTCAATCATCCTCAACACATGAGGTGAAACTTGCCCCTTCATTTAGCCTACACTTGAAGAGTACTATTAGCAGGTCATACTCCATTGTATGATATTGCGAATCATATAAACTCCTCAAATGGGCTAACATTTCATTGGCCCCCATAGTTTCATGCTGTCTTTGCAATTGTGGTGACATAGAAGACAACATTAAGCATCGAGCTGAGGTGACATCCTTATAATGTTTCTCGTAAGCAGCCTTGTCGAAGGTTGCATACTCAGCAGAGTCCTCCGCCGAAGCGGTGGGGAATACGTTGTCCAATGTATACTCAATCTGTTCTTGCCTCAGGACAATTCTGACATTCTTGAGCCAATCTATGATGTTGGGTCCAGTAAGTCTGTTGGACTCCATAAGAATTTTCAACGAAAAGTTTGACATTTCTGAAGATTTGAAGATATAGATAGAATAGAAAAATGCAATCAATAATTCATTCTTCCAATAATACACATTCATTATAGACTAATTTAACATGACCTTTTATTTAATTAGCTCTCACTATTTTGCATACTTCTACGACCCCAAGGTAGAATATAGACCTAAATCAATATAAAGGTCATAATGAGCTAAGATCCAAACATATGCTATATCCGTGTTTACTTTGGCTGATAACTTCAATAGCACACTTTGGTAGGTCCTCAACCAATTGTAAAGAAACTCTACAACTCTTGGTTTGATTAAATATCTTTAATTTTAATCTTACGTCTTTAGACTAGTCTGACACTTTGGCGCCAAGATTCATCTAAACAAGCCAACCCCATTACACGACTGCGTTTAAATGCCTAAGTAAATTTAGCCTTTGCAAGCAAACTCTTTGGTGTAAATACCTACAAAAGTTTATTATCTACTTTCATTTTAACACATCTATGAAAGGACATCAGTCCTCTTAGACCTAGAGCAAATGCTTTGGCATAAATACTCGTATAGCCGAAAATGATTTAGCACCTTAACAATTATAATGGACGACGCGTTGTAATTTAGACTTGTATTTAATGTTTGGGGAACATTTTCACTTTTCGGGGATTCATTCAAGATCAACAATCAAGTCATACATCATATGACATCCTATCATGCAATTTCTAAACACAATTAGATGGAAAACCATCAAACCCAACATGCATGATTAAAAGATGGTTTTAATCACATATTGGACGCCGTCTACCCAGACAGTTATAACGGTCATTTGAAATTAAATAATTACTGGGCGCCGCCAACCCATACAATAATTGCGGACGCTATGCTAATAATTTAAATGCATCACATTCAACCACTTAGCACATTTGTACATTATTCAATAATATACTATTAATGATAACTATGAGTCTATTTGTCTAAACTCTATAATATATGTAAATGCCAAATAGTGCCTAAACATTTTCTGATTTCAAAATTCTGATTTTCAAGATTTCTGCAAATTTTAAATATTTACAGTTTAGTCCCTTAAGAATTTAAAAGTTCAATATGAACCATTATAGACTCAGAAAATGCAATTCTAAACCTCAGAAAATATTTTAAAGTTTCTGGAACCTGTTTGCAATTTCCAGAACTTAAAAACCAATTTTCAGAATTTTTTCTTTAATAACAGATTTGCCCGAAAGTACCAAAACTGTCCAATTTTAAAACTTTTTTCAGAAACTAAATTTTTTAAAACTTCAGATTTAGAATCTGAAACTTTTAAGTCTCCGTTTCTGATTTTCAGATTTTTTTAACAAACTGCCGTCGGCACCGCGGTGCCTCTACGGCAGTGAGCTACTGGAATATGTAAAATTAATTAGCACCGCGGTCCTAACAGGTGGCATCGCGGTGCCCCATCAATTACCATCACAGGCACCGCGGTCCTAACAGGTGGCACCGCGGTGCCTCAATGGTAGAATGTCCGAAAATTAATTTTAAGCTTCTAGATGAACAACACCGCATCTCCCATGAACAGGACCGCGGTGCCTCTAGCTTCATCTGGGCAGCACCGCGGTGCTCCATCATGGAACCGCGGTGCCGCCGAAAAAACCCTAGCACCACCGCGGTGCTCCATGATGGAACCGCGGTGCCTTACCTCTAGAAACACAAAACATGAAATTGCCAAACTCCTAAAACTGGTTTAGGGCACGTTCTTTCAGATATATCACTTGTATTACCATCACCATTAAAACAACATGTTTATCGACCATCAAATCCAATTTCCTTCTCGTTCTTCATTTCAATGCACCATCCTTTAAGCCGGATAACGCATATCAACTTAGAAGAGTTATTTATTTGATTAATTTTCTCGAATACATAATTGTTTTAATAGATTAGGACACAAAAACCATGTGTTCTAAAGATTTAGGATTTTAAAGCTTTTAACAACATAAAATATAGATCTAAACAAATCCTAACCTTATTATCATTAATATTCATCACATATCATACGAAATATCCCTGGCTCTGATACCACTGTAGGTGTTTACGTCGGGTTCGTACACGCAGCGAAATTTGAAAATTTATGTTTCAAATTCGACATAAGCGGTCAAACTAAAGTATGAATATGTAATGTAAAACAAACACAAACAAATGTAATACTTCGAACGAAGACTTACATTTTGAAGCAATCAATCCAAGCTGTTGAATCTTCAGGCTTTGTGTAGTCCGAGGGTGCACACGCAAACGTCCCTCGATTTGCAAGTTCTGGAAAACTATGATGTAATCTCTAAGTCTAGAATGTTAGGGATTCCGACAGAGCTTTAGAAGAGATTTGTCTCTTGCAATTGGTGTAGTGAAAAGGGAGAATGAAGCGCTCTATTTATAATTGAGAATAGAGGCTTCTAGGGTTTCCGTGGGCTGGGCCCAACATATGGCTAAAATTCAGACTGCCCAAAAGTGTGTTGGCACTGCAGTGCCTGTGCATGTTTCGGCACCGCGGTCCTAAATCAAAGGCACCGTGACCCTGTCCCAATTCTCAGCCTGGTTCCCATTTCTAATGTCCCGGTCAACAACCGAACATATATTTAATCTCTTTATAATTACATCCTTCAATTGACGGAACATTTGACTTAGTGTTACCCTTCAGTCCTTTACATAATGTCACTAATTACATTAGGATCTTCACGGAACTCCTAGACTGCACCGAAAGACGAACCCAATATGTAAAGTTTAGCTACAAAAAAACATGTGAACTGAACCTCTATGTGAGAAGATAAAATCTTTTCATTCATGACACACTCAATCAAGCTTAGGATCTGTCAAGTGTCTATCCAAATGACTTGATCATTATAACTCATCTATATTAGTTGACAACAGGATCATGTCACAGACATGTCCATTGCATTGACCAATGACTTAGTCAACCTAATACCATATGAGTACCTGAGTGTTCACTCGAATATATATATTCAAGGAATGAATCCCAATCTTGGCTCACATACCACCTTTAATCCACTTCGTAATGCACCCAAAACAAGCCGTGTCTCAACCTATAAGACATTTGAGCTTAGGACAGGATCAAAGTACATTACTCCGCAAACAAGG
Source organism: Przewalskia tangutica (assembly GCA_029844215.1). Lineage (NCBI taxonomy): Eukaryota > Viridiplantae > Streptophyta > Magnoliopsida > Solanales > Solanaceae > Przewalskia > Przewalskia tangutica. Next base: position 21,257,672 of record CM056719.1, read on the forward strand.
TGATATTGACCTCAAGTCTAAGGACTTCTATCTCCCACATGCCGATGACATTATAGACATGTAACAAAATAGTACATCAATAGGGTATACCAATACTCCAACAAGTATCCATGTGTCCATCACGAGTTGTCATAACTCGTAGCAAGTGAGACATACTACATCCCCTAAGGATATGATGCAGACCACATGCTGACGTATCGCATATCATCGATATCCCAATCTCGATGATTTAGTCGAGGTAATTTAAGAGTTACGTTATAACATTAATTCTCACATCATTAATAAACACGTAAACTCTAGAGATGCATTTATTGAATATTATAAACAATTAATTAATAATTCAACAAATGCAAATGCCATAATATTAATCATCATTAATATAAATACGAATGTGTATAAAGTATATTGTGTCCTAATACAGATTCTCTCTAGGACATACATATACTTTCAGTATTCAAATAGCCTATCCTACACATCATTGAAAATTCTCTTCCAATTTTGTATCGTTATTTTCAAGGTTTTCATCCAAATTAACAGTGATTATTATCTCTACTTGTTTTGAATTTCTATTCCTTATCTATACCTTTTCATTTCTCAGAATCTCATGCAAAATAATCTCCAATAACAACTCTAATAAATCAAACAACTAAAAATTCAATGAATTAAAAATAATAACAACAAGATTATTACTTTGATGCATCGTTAACAAGTAGAACAACTAAAAATTCAATGAATTAAAAATAATAACAACAAGATTATTACTTTGATGCATCGTTAACAAGTAGTAGTAACTGAAAGAAATAATCCCTTAATTATTCTTATTGATTGAAGACACATATATACAAGTTACAATAGGAGAATCCTATTTCTATTTTACATCTAAAACCTTATTATACACAATTAAGGTAATAGTATAATTCTAATTATGGTACAAGATAAGTCTACCAAATATACATTAATAATAATGTGTCCATCACTGACACGCGGTGTGAGCTCTCGATATGGCTCGCCTAAGAGCCCACCGGATGGCACCTGAGCCATACTGAAGCATATTTTCGACATCGCTTAGCACACCAGAGTCATGGCGAGCATCTTCTGACGAGGCTGCTCTAAAATCTTCAAAAAGGACGGAGGGAAGACCCTTTGTAAAGATGTTTGCAATCTGATATTTGGAAGGGACATGGCTGATGCGTAATTGTCCTTTAGCTACATTCTCTCGAACAAAGTGAATATCCATCTCTATGTGTTGAGTACGCTGGTGCTGAACTGGATTACCAGAAAAGTAGATGACACTTATATTATCACAATACACCAAGATATCCTTTTCAATAGGACAATGAAGCTCTAACAATAGATTACGTAACCAACATGACTCGGAAACCACATTGGCTACCCCTCGATACTCGGCCTCTGCACTTGAACGTGAAAGCGTGGATTGATACTTGACAAGCCATGAGACCAAGTTATTACCTAAAAACATGCAATATCCAGACGTAGACCGTCTGGTGTCGGGAAAACCACCCCAATCAACATCTGTATAGGAGACTAGTGTAGACGTCGACGTAGGATACAAATGCAAATCATACTCAAGTGTTCCCTGAATGTACCTAAGAAAGCGTTTGAGCGCATTCATATGTTCAACTCTAGGATCATGCATAAACAAACACACCTACTGTATGGCATAGTAATATCAGGTCGCGTGGTCGTCAGATACTGAAGAGCTCCTGTAAGACTATGATAGCGGGTCAGATCCTCATAGGGAGAGCCAGATGCAGCACCCAACTTGGATTTAGTATCAACTAGAGTAGAAATGGACTTACAGGATGACATCCCAACCCTCTCAATGATCTCTGTTGTATACTTTCTCTGTGATAAGAACAATCCACCTGCATGACGAGTTACATCAATTCCCAAAAAATAGATCAAGGGGCCTAAGTCTTTCATGACAAATTCAAAACTGAGCATTGTCATAATACTTTCTCAAAGCATCAGAAGAGGCAGTTAAGATAATATCATCCACATATAACAATATATAGTCATGGAAGAACCCCGACGATATATAAATAATGAATTATCCGACCTGCTGTGAGAAAAACCTATAGTCAAAACAAAATAAACATACTTTTATACCAAGCCCGTGGAGACTGCTTAAGCCTATACACGAACTTCTTCAATAGACATACATGATTAAGATATCTAGTATCCCTAAACCCCAAGGGCTGATGCATATAAACTGTCTCCTGAAGATCACCATATAGGAAAAAATTCTTCACATCTAGCTGATGAATGAGCCATGATTTTGAAAGAGCCAAGCACAATGTGAATGGTAGCCGGCTTGACCACCGGGCTAAATATCTCACCACAATCCATACCAACCTGCTGAGTCTTACCATCACCTACAAGTCTATCCTTATGTCTTGCAAAAGAACCATCAGAATTTTCCTTATGAACAAAAATTCACATAGACCGAATAATATTAACACCAGACAGACGGGGTACTGTTAGGCGTATTTTGTATACGTTTTTTGAGTCATTTTTAGCTAGTATTTTCCCATTTTCGTTTAAATAAGTGTAGTGTTAGGGTCATTTTTCTATCTTTTGAGTCACAACGGTTTAAAAAGACAAAATACCGAAAAGGAACGAAAAACGGGCATAAAAGGAGGGTCACGAGGCAAAAAGGTTAAAAAATGGAGATTCGAACGAAAGCGCAAAGCGCCGTGGCGCTAGCAATGGACATGGTGCGGAAGATCAGGCGCTCACATAAGTTTAGGCGCCGCAGGCTGATCTGAGGACGCGGCAGCTGAATTTTGCAGATCCGAGGACAAATTGGTCAGGGGAAAATAGGGTCCAGAGGGCACGAAAATAGCAGCATACTTAAGCCTTAGGGATTATTCTACAGGGGAGGACATTCCATTCTATCATACAACACAAGGCAATTTTGAAGGCTGCAATTGGAGACCTAGTTCTACTTAATTTTTCTTCTAGTTTTGAATTCAGTTTATGTTGGTATTTGTATTAGTTCTTAGCATGTCTATGGATAGGAGCTAAACACTTTATTAGGGCTTTCCTATTGAATCGCTTGAAACTCTATTTCATGAATTAATGCATTAGTTTGATTTCTTCTTCACTTGATTAAGATTTATTCAATATTGGTATGAATGCTTGATAGTTAATTGATCACTAATTATCATAATCTATATGATTTCGAATCAAGAACCGAGAGGAGAGATTTGGATATGCTGTAATTGAATATACATAGGTTAAAATCGCGGACGAAAGTACCCCGATACTTGTGTAACATTATATGTTATTGTTCCTCCTATGTGGTAAATCCTATCATAGAAATATAGAAGGGTTCTGCACTGGGATTGAGCGATTATATATCCTAACCGGAATATAAGACAGTCTAGTTAACCGCTATCTTAACGTAGAAGAAGAAGTCATTTTAGTTGCATTAAAGATTGAAAGGAGTGGATAGTCGAGGATATTGGAAGCCCTAATTCCTTCATAACTGATTAAACCTCAACAATTTAGTTTACTTCTTGCAATTATTCTAGTAGTTATATAAAAACCCAAATCAATTATCGTTTGCCAAATAGATAACCTAGAATAGATGTTCGGTAATTAGAAACCAGTCTCTGTGGACGATAAACTTGGTCTTACAAGACTATATTACTTGTAACGATACGTACACTTGCGTGAGCACGTGGAAATTGGCCTAACAAGTTTTTGGCGCCGTTGCCGGGGACTGACGTACTTCTAATATCGAACCATTTATTCTTAATTCTACTTTGGTTTTTATTTTTTTTGTTTTTATTTTTAGAACCCTGTTGCCTTGATTTGTTTGTTGATATTGATCGATTTCAGGACGTAGTTTATCCGAAGAAGAAGAGGAGCAGATACACTTGTTCCTTTTAATCCTGAAATTGAGAAATCTTGCAAGCAAAACAGGCGAAACAAGAAGATATCTGATTCAGTGACCATGGAAAACCAACCGAATCAGAATGGGGCAGACAATGAGGTTCCTGAGAATGTAGGGGAGCCAATACAGGTCCCAGCAGAGAGAAGTTTGGGGGACTATGTTACGCCGCGATTCTGAGTGCATACATGCATCAGGCTTCCAACAATAGGGGCAAACAACTTTGAGATCAAGCCAGCCATCCTGAGCATGGTCCAAAACACAGTACAGTTTGGGGGATTGCCGTATGAAGACCCCCACATTCACATTACCAATTTTCTGGAGCTGTGTGCCACTTTCAAATACAATGGCGTTACTGATGACGCCATTAGATTGAGGCTCTTCCCGTTCTCACTTAGGACAGAGCGAGAGTGGTTGAACTCACATGCGCCAACTCCGTCACCACCTGACAGGATTTAGCCCAAAAGTTTCTTACAAAGTTCTTCCCTCCTTCAAAGGCTACAAAGTTAAGGGGAGAGTTGAACAATTACTATCAGGTAGACAGAGAGTCGATGTATGATGCATGGGAGCGATTCAAGCATTTGCAGAGAAAATGCCCACATCATGGCATAGCGAAGTGAATGTTGGTACACATTTTTATAATGGATTGAGTGGTACTACTTGTACCATCATTGATGCTGCAGCAGAGGGAGCGTTCATGAGGAAGAGTGCCAATGAGGCACATGAGTTGCTAGAAGACATGAATGCCAGTAATCATCAAGGGGCAGATGACAGATCATTGAGTAGCAGGAAAACTATGGGCATACATGAGATAGATGCTATCACTGCATTAAATGCACATGTGGCCCTCTTGACAAAACAGCTGTAGCAGAACACTATGAATGTGAATGCAGTCCAGATGCCGGTGAAATGTGAGATTTGTGGGGGCCCACACTCTTTTGACAGATGCACAACGGTGGATTCTAATAATGTGCCCATGGAGCAGGTTCAAGTAGTGGGGAACTTTCAGCGCCCTTATACCTCCAACACATACAATCTGGGGTGGAGAAATCACCCCAACTTTTCATGGAGGAATGACCAAGCTCAGCAGCCACCATATCAAGGTGGTTACCAGAACCAGCAGACACATAATCAGGCTACATATTTCCAGCAGTTTAGACCATCTACCTAACAGGAGAAGCCTGATGAACTGAGAGCAACATTGCTTACACTCGCGGTCGCGAGAATCGATTCATGTCAAAACAAGGTCCTCTCTCAGGAACTTGGAAACGCAGGTGGGGCAAACTGGCGAAGATGGTAAATAACAAACCGCATGGTACTCTCCCAATCAACACAAAGGTTAATCCGAGAGAGCAGTGCCAGGTAGTTTTGTTGAGAAGTGGAAAGCAGTTGGAGCAGGTTGCTCCCCAACCAGCAGTGGTGAATGAGAAAGAGTGTGAGAAGACAATTGATGTAGGAAAGGAGGGGGTAACTGAGGACCACCCGACAGTAGAGAAAGCTCTACCAACACCTTTGAGGGAATACACTAACAAAATCCCTTATCCTCAAAGGCTCCAAAAGAAGGCCCTAAACAAACAGTTCTCTAAGTTCTTGGAGGTATTTAAGAAGCTCCACATCAATATCCCCTTCATTGAGGTGTTAGAACAAATGCCCACATATTTCAAATTCATGAAGGAGATACTTGGGAAGAAGAGAAGATTGGAGGATTATGAGACAGTAGTGCTGACAGAGGAGTGCAGCGCCATCTTAAAAAAGATACTGCCTCCTAAATTGAAAGATCCAGGAAGTTTCACCCTGCCGTGCACTATTGAAAAGGTAACCTGCAACAAGGCATTTTGCGACTTAGGGGCTAGCATAAATCTTATGCCTCTATCAGTGTTCAAGAGATTGAGTTTGGGGGAAGCCAAGCCAACCACAGTTAATCTGCAGCTTGCTGACCGATCTGTGGTACACCCCTGAGGCATAGTGGAAGATGTGTTTGTCAAGGTGGGAAAGTTCTTTTTTCCAGCGAACTTCCTCATTCTTGACATGGAGGAAGATGAGGACATGCCCATAATTTTGGGGAGACCATTCCTTGCAACAGGGAGAACCCTAATTGATGTGGAGAAGGAAGAGTTGAGAATCAGGGTTCAAGAAGAAGAGATGATATTCAAAGTTTTCAAATCTACCATTGAATCCCAGGCCAGCAACAAATGTTTTGCAGTGAGCACAGCTCACACAACAACTTATCAAGCACAAACCAAAGGTAGGAGAATCATTGCGACAGTTGTGAACCCACAGGTTAGGTTGATTGTTGAAACAAAAGTGGATGAGATGAAAGCTGACAAAAAGATAAACCTTACTGAACCCAATCCTGCAAAAAAAAAATAGAGTGAGGAAAAGGAAAATAATCTTTAAATGGATAGGTTGTGGGGTTAATTTACCCAGTGATTGAATAAGAAACCTGCGTCCGGCTAAAAAACATTAAAGACAACGCTACTTGAGAGACAACCCAATGTTTAAATTATGCAATTAGTTTAAATAGAACAGTCTCACTTTTGATATTTTTTTGGTTATGTTGTGATGACAGGTGAAGGGAATTGGACATGAAGCACTGAAAAACGGTAAACATAAAATTGGTGCAGCGCCGCGGCGCCTAGCAGCAGGACCGCGGCGCCGTACAACAGGGCCGCGGCGCATTTTCAGAAATAAAGAACCCTAAATCCCCCATCTCCTCCCACAATCACACAACCCTTTCCCTCTCTCAAAAGTACCGAAAATCCACTCTCCCTTTCACCAAAAACATCTTCCACAAACTCTACCAAATTCTTCAAAAATCCCTACACACCACCCCCATTAAAAACCCTAACATCTTTCACCATCACCACTCCTTCACTTGGGTCAGGAAATTTGTGAAGAAAAACTCTTCAAAAAGGTAATCTTCATCAATTCTCTTGAAATTTCTTGGTTAAGTGGTGAAAGTAGCTTCAAGTTTTGGGTAGTGTACGAGCCACATTGTGTTGTGCTGTGTGATTAGGGGTTGAGTTCTATTGTGTTGTGTGTTGTTGATGTTTTACGGTGTTGTTGATTGGGTACATTATAATGTTATTATTCTTGGGTACTGCTGTGTTTGAATTGTGATTGGTTGATAGTTGTGGGAAACCTCAAGGAAATAAAGGAAACGCTGCAGATAATTTTCCAACAACCCTCATAATAGCCTCAAGGAAACGAACTGCCCGAACCACCTCATCTTCATCAGCTCCAGATCATGATATTACCCGATTCACCAACAAGAATGCGGAGAATCGGTACAACAAGATAAGTGGTAGGACAGTAATACAATAGCGAGGAATGGAATATCAGGCCAAACCACTCGATGAAGAGGATGCATACGAGCCTATTAGGGCCATGATTGAAGCTAATGGTTGGGAGAGGTTCGTCGAGGCAGAGGTTATTCCACAACAAAATGTCAGCCTTATGAGGGAATTCTACGCCAATTATCCAGAACAAAGCGATGGGAAATGCTTTGTAAGAGGGCGTTAGGTACCCGTTAGTGCTGAAGCAGCGAATGCTATTTTTGGGACAGCTGATGTTGGGGACCAGGGCCACCATCCAACCCATTTCAGAACCTGGTCAAGGAATGTCAACCACATCCTGGGATGTAGTTCTTTGAGGCCCTATGCTACCTAGGAGGCGCGATTTCGTTATTCCGCGGGGCGAAGGACTTTCGGTGCGATTCAGAGTAGCCAAGGCTTGGCTATATTTTGTGAGTGCTCGCTTGATTCCGTCAACTCATTTCACCAATGTATCATCAGACAAAATCAAGCTCATTTTTGGCATCATGAGGGGCCTAACTATTGATATTGGAATGGAGATAGTGCAGAGTATTGGAGAAATCAGCAGATTGACCACTACTGGCGGGTTGGGACATAATTCATTCATCACTGCATTATGTGCTAGGCACAGAGTCCCAACATTCGCCACAGACATTCTTGAGAAGACTCTGCCACCTATAACATACAGTCTAGTCCATTCATACCCTGACCCGGCAAACCCGACGGATAGGAGACGAGGTCAAGGAGCAGGCGCAGCCGCAATTGAGCATAAGGAGCCAGAGACAACCACACAGTATGAGCCCGGCGGAAGCAGCCACCAGCCTCCCTTAGCTTTGGAGCCTCTAATGCCAATCATGGAGCAGATGCTCCTAAAAATCAACAACAGATGCAGCGAAACCATGAACAGATGATGCAAAATCAGCAACAGATAATGCAAGAGCATCAGGACCTGAGCTAGCGCGTCAATGATTTGAGCACCATGTTCAACCAGTGGTCAATGCAGTATCCGCCGCCACCACCACCATTTTGAACTGTTATTATCTGTAAGTCGTCCCTTTTATTTTTGAGTCTTACACATTTGGGATAATGTGTCGTTTAAGTTTGAGGGGAAGTTCTTATTTTATTTTATTTTATTTTATTTTAGTATGTCTGTTTTTGAGTCTTTTTGATTGATTTTTGTGTCATATATGGGTCAATTTTTTTTATTTATGAGTCATGCATGCTGTAATTACTGGAAACGCCTAGGGAATCAAGTGGAATAATGTAATGGAATGAGAAGCCAAAATCTGTGTGCTTAAGTTAGATATACCAAAGATTCATGTAAGTCTAATTATTTGGAATATTTTATTCTTAGCCTATGTGTTGTCAATTATGAAAAAGGTCTATGAAGTCTGCTTGCTTGTTATTTGAGGCGAAATAGTTAAGATATACATGTTTAGGGAGATGATTCAGATATTTCTTTGTTAGCCCTTCTTACCATTCATTACCTACCTTGCAATAAATTATATCCCTAGTCAGCCCCTTTGAGCCTAAAATAAGTTATTTTTTTGACGCCCTATGATTCCCTTATGTGCCATAAGCAGTAATTGAAAATTGGAATGAAGAAGAGTGAAAAAGAAATACCAAAAGAGAGTGAAAAAATGATGCACCCCAATGAAAAAATGTAAAAGCTTAAGTTTGAGAGTGCCTATGTGAATATGTTTCATGCTCTCAAAAAGAGAAGAGGGAAATAATAGGTATGAGCGGAAAAGAACACAAAAAAGAAGGACAAAATGGTTGAATGAGAAAAACGCTTATGGTAAGTAAATTGAGCCTAAATGCCAACTTTTATCTACCCATGCCTAAGCCTACATTACAACCCTGAAAAGTCATGAAGATCTCTAGAATGTATGTCTATAATTAGTGGAGAATAACAAGTAAACAGACCCATAGAACTAAATAAATTTACATGCATATGTTAATGTTCATGTTTCCATTGAGTGTGATTGAAATGAATTTGCGAAATATCTGGCTTGAAATTCTAGATTGCTATATTCATGCTATATATGTTCCAGCATATTATCTCAACTGACGTTCATGCTTTTCTAAGTAACCTTGTGCAGCTGCTTGATTTGAGTCTTCGAGTCTTTTTGTCTTTTGTTTCTTTTATTCTGTTTTGATCTTTGCTCGAGGGCGAGCAAAAGGTTAAGTTTGGGGGTATTTATTAGACGTATTTTGTATACGTTTTTGAGTCATTTTTAGCTAGTATTTCCCCCCATTTTCGTTTAAATAAGTGTAGTGTTAGAGTCATTTTTCTTTCTTTTGAGTCACAGCGGTTCAAAAAGGCAAAATGGCGAAAATAAGCGAAAAGCGAGCATAAAAGGAGGGTCCCGAGGCAAAAAAGTTAAAAAATGGAGATTCGAACGAAGACAAAGCAGCGCCGTGGCGCCTAGCAGCAGCACCGCGGTGCTAGAAGATCGATCTGCCGCGCTGATGCGGGGCCAGGATCAGCGCGCGGCGAATTTTGCAGATCCGAGGACAAATTGGCCAGAGGAAAATAGGGTCCAGAGGGCACGAAAATAGCAGCATACTTAAGCCTTAGGGATTATTCTACAGGGAGGACATTCCATTCTATCACACAATACAGGGCAATTTTGGAGGCTATAATTGGAGACCTAGTTCTACTTAATTTTTCTTCTAGTTTTGAATTCAGTTTATGTTGGTATTTGTATTAGTTCTTAGCATGTTTATGGCTAGGAGCTAAACACTTTATTAGAGTTTTCCTACTGAATCACTTGAAACTCTATTTCATGAATTAATGCATTCGTTTGATTTATTCTTCACTTGATTAAGATTTATTCAATATTGGTATGAATGCTTGATAGTTAATTGATCACTAATTATCATAATCTATATGATTTCGAATCAAGAACCGAGAAGAGATATTTGGATATGCTGTAATTGAATAGACATAGGTTAAAATCGCGGACGAAAGTATCCCGATACTTGTGTAGCAGTATAGATTATTATTCTTAATCCTCCTATGTGGTAAATCCTATCATAGAAATATAGAAGGGTTCTGCACTGGGGTTTAGCGATTATATATCCTAACAGGAATATAAGACAGTCTATTTAACCACTATCTTAACGTAGAAGAAGAAGTCATTCTAGTTGCATTAAGGATTGAAAGAAGTGAATAGTCGAGGATATTTGAAGCCCTAATTCCTTCATAACTGATTAAACCTCAATAATTTAGTTTACTTCTTGCAATTATTCTAGTAGTTATATAAAAACCCAAATCAATTATCGTTTGCCAAATAGATAACCTAGAATAGATATTTGGTAATTAGAAACCAATCTCTGTGGATGATAAAATAGGTCTTACAAGACTATATTACTTGTAACGACACGTAAACTTGCGTGAGCACATGGAAATCGGCCTAACAGGTACCAACTCCCACATCTTATTATCAATACGAGCATTATATTCCTTGGTCATGGCAATTTTCTAATTAGGATCATTTAAGGCAGACACAAGATTATGAGGTAAGGGTGATTTAAGAATATTAAAATTAAAATTAAAATATCTCTTGGGTTTAAAATACCCCGTTGACTGCGAGTGATTGGACCTTGACTTTGGGCTGGACTGGGTGAATATTGGAAATTTTCTGAAGTGTTGGAAATTACCGTCGGAAGCGTCTCGGCGCTGGAAGAACTGCAGAGCTCTCTGAAGTTTTGGCGCCGCGACGCTAATGACGGGTCTGAAAATATTTGGTCACTGGTTGGCAGGCGCCACAGCGCCTCCCCTAAGGGCCGCGACGTTGACGACGTTTTTTCTGAAGGATCTGAAAAATGACGGAGAACATATGGGGAGATAGCATCATCCAAAAAAATTGTAAGAGCTAGGCACATGTTGTTCTACCTTAGAAAATGGAAATTGCGACTCATCAAACAGGACATGATGACTAATGATGATTCATTTAGAGGACAAATCAATAACCACAGTGATTTGACGGATAACTCAAAAACACACAAGGAGTAGACCGTGCCTGAAGTTTGTTGATCTTAGTGGATGGAAACAATAGATAACATTAACATCCGAAGACCCTTAGATGAGAATACGAAGGAGTCTTATTGTATAAAATTTGAAAACGGGAGGAATATGTCAAACCTTTAGAGGGAAGAATATTAAGTAGATCAGTAGCCATTTGTAGCGCATGATGCCAAAACAATTGAGGGATGAAAGAATAAACCAATAAAGTGCGAATAATGTTATTGATGGTACAAATTTTTCATTCTACTTTCCCATTTTGTGATGACGTATGAGGACAAGAAAATGTAAATTTATCCCATTTTGTGCACAAAACTCCCTAAATTCCCCATTGTCATACTCTTTACCATTATCACATTGAATGTTCTTTATTTTCCGTTCGAATTGGGTTCTGATGAAAGCTCTAAATTTTGTGAAGATGGAAAAACTTGTGATTTTTTCGCAATTGAAAAGGTCCATAAAAATTTAGAATAGTCATAAAAAAATAACACATAATAACGATGATCCATAGAACTGAGAACGGGAGATGTCCATAGATCGCTATGAATAATATCAAATGACATTGATGTATGAGAATTCGAAGCTACAAACAGTAACTTAATAATTTTCCCTAAAGAACAAGATTGACAATTTGGAGTACTACGCATACCCTTACAAGAAATAAACTTATTCTTATCTAAAACAGATAAAATTGACGACCTTGGATGACCTAGACGAGCATGCCACAAGGAAGGATCAAGAGCTGCAAAAGTGGATGACATAGCTTGACGTGAGATGCTGAGACTCGATGTGATTGGATAAAAATCACTCCTACTGTTACACCTCATGAGATGACTCTCCGTCTTGAAATTCTTCACAGAAAATCCAAACGGATCAAAATTAATAGAGACCCAATTATCAGTGGTGAATTCACGAACATACACCAATTTTTTAATCAATTTTAGGGCATGAAGGGTATTTTTCAAGACAAGTGGTGGATGAGGAGGAGACAGTTTTATTACCATAACCCTTTATTGGAATAAAACTGCTATTACCAATAGTTATACCACGATTAGTGCTCAAATTGGAATAAGACGAGAGAGTACCTTAGTCGGATGTCACGTGGGTAGTGACGCCGGTGTCCATATGCCAATTAGGGTCCGGTTGAGTCAAGCTGGGCTCTAGAACTATTCTTCTTGCGTTGCCCCCGTTGTTGCCGCCACGATTCTTGACATTATTCTTCCGATTTTGGCCCTTCTTACCACCCCCGTTGTTGTGATTTTGGATCACGTTGGCTGGATTGGAAAGAGAAAAATTGGATCAGTCATCATGACGACAGGACTGGCCCCAATTGCCACTTTCTTAGCCAATCCGGCTTCTTCCAAATTAAGTATAGAACGGACTTGATAAAATCCCGGCAGGGGGTTACTCTGACGAATAACCGAAGCAACACCGCTATAGGCCTCTGACAGGCCTGCAACCATTTGAAGAACTAGACGACTATAAGAAACAGGAGAACCCACATTGCTGAGTTGGTCTGCCAAGTCCTTGAGGCGTTTACAATAAGAAGAAACGTTTTGAAAATTCTCCATAGCCACCTGTGAGAATTCTTGCTCAAGGATAACAATTCGAGAATGACTGTTATCTTGGAATATGTCCCGCAATCGATCTCACGCCGTCATAGCTGTGGAGTTGGGTTCCATAATCGTCTGTAAAAGATCCAAGGAGATAGTGTCATAGATCCACTGAAGAACCTTGTCATCAAGCATGACCCATAATTGATCAACTTTTAATGCGTACAAGTAGACGCCTTATCACCCTTCTTTGGAGGAGTTGGAGGAATGATGTGGTGGAGGACTTTATGTGCCAAGACATGAATCTTAAATAATTCCGCCCACCTCCCATATTGGACGTTTTCTAGGTCGATAGTGATGACGCTCTTGATGTTAGAAACTGTGAGGGCAGGATGAAAAATGTTCTTATCAATCATAGGGAATAGAACAATAAGATTCAGAGAAGGGAATTTGTGAGAAATTTTTTTTAAATAGAGAAGGGCCGCGACGTGAGGGAAGAAAGTCGAGAGGGCCGCGACTGTGCACTAAAAAAAAAATCGAGAGAGAGAATTTGAGGAGCGGAAGCAGGGTAAAGAACACCTATCTTGATACCATGAAAGAAATAATCCCTTGATTATTCTTATTGATTGAAGACATATATATACAAGTTACAATAGGATAATTATATTCTTACTTTACATCTAAAACCCTATTCTATACAATTAAGGTAATAGTATAATTCTAATTATGGTACAAGACTAAGTCTACCAAATATACAATAATAATGCGTCCACTGCTGGACACGGTATGGGCCCTGGATATGGCCTGCCCGAGAGCCCATTGGACGTGAGCCTGAGCCGCGACGCTGAAGCATATTTTCGGACACTGTTTAACAGTAACTATTACTCCATAAAATTTAATTTCCTACCGTCCACAAAATGAAATGCTTTTCAGTTTATATTAATTACATTTTAAAAAAATCGAGCCTGGTCGAATTGATCCTCTTTTAATTACATATTTGCATCTGTATTTATAAGATTAAAATTATAATAAAAATTATTAAAATGTAGTTAAAAAGTTATCATTCATCGGAATATTGATTTTTCGTGCTATGCGCACAGTATAATACTTTTTATTTATTTTTCTGATTTTCCCTACCTTCGGGTAGTCGATGCGATTGTGATAGCAATAACAACATTTTTCCTCATATGATTGGTAAAATTAATTTATTGATTTCTTATTTATTTTCCCCTACCTGTGGAAGGGGTTAATGTGAGTAACGTCTTACTTAAGGTAATAAATAACTGTGAAAAATTAGTACGAGTACTCGGTTGTATATTTTATGCGTGAAGTATTATTAATCCTCATTTGTGTAATTGTTGCTTTTCTTTTGTTAGGATCCTTCATCCCATATAATTAAATTAGCATCTCGAATTAAATAAATAACGCAGCTCACTTATATTAATAATTAATTTTAAAATTTGAACAAGCAATTCGTTCTTTTCTATAATATCAAAAGCTTTCTGCACATACTTTCTCTTGCTTGGGCACATCTCTAGGTACGATTCTCCCTCCTTTTTAATTTTGTAATTTCAAATCATTACATAGAGCTAATCCTTCTTCCATGCATTTTTCTATGATCTGACTATAAGAATAAAGATCCCATTGGATATGAAAATTTCCTGAATCCTTCCTCAGGGTTCTTTTAACCTTTTCAGCGAAAAGGGAAGGGAGACCATATATGAATCTGGCTTTCCAAAAATTGCTACTGGCTTCTGGAAGGTTTAATACTCCGTTAAGGATGACATCTTTATACCACCTGAATGAGGTTAACGTAGGACATCTATGGTTTTGCATAAGGAAGGAAAGCACCGCCAAGCCAACAAGAAAGCAGAAACTGTCTTACCGCTTGAGGGCTTTACTCACTCTGCAGAACATGTAATTGGAAGAGTTTCCAACATTCCGCCTAATATTATCATAATTGGTAGAATAATTGCCTGTAATAAAATGATTTAGAATGGTTAGAACAAGGATAAAAAGTGCATTGGGCTTAAGCTCATTACCCTCTTGTTTTACATCATTTAAAATAGCGGCCTTTTGCTCAATTGTGAGATAATTATCCCACCATACTTTAAGCAGACCAGTGAAACCTGCAGTTACCATCTTAACGATGTGAGCATCAGTTTGTTGATTACCTTTTGCTGCTGCAGCATACATAATAATTTTGTGACAAGTCCTGAAAATCTGACTATCCGCGCCACCATCAATGTTCCATTCAACGATTTCAGTGCCGGTATAAGCAATTGGCTAATTCTTATAAGCTTGTTCTTCAAGAAGAACATCTATAGAGTGGGTCTCGGGTAGTAATAGTTTTCCGAGCTGAACTTAGGCTTTCATTTGTTCTTTTTCATGGCAACAATATGTGCTTCTTTGTCGGTCTCAGACTTTTCTGTATTAATCATCCCGACAGTAGAGGTTGACTCCTTATCTGATGAGGTTTTCATCTTATTTTGGAATTGTGAGAGTATGTTCTCAAGATTTTCTGCTAATGAACCAGTTTGTTCTTTTCCCAGGTTAATTTCTTCCATAGATGGAGGAGGCTGGATATTAGCATGGATCTCCAAAAATTTTAGAAGTTGGTCTGGAGCTGTGTCTGTTACTGCTCGTTGGTTTTCTATGAGAGATATGAGTTTATCAACCTTATTATGTAATAAGGTCATTTGTTCACTAATAACCTTGAGATGAATATTGGTGTGGTTATTTTGTTTGAACAAAGTGTTGATATGATCAATAGTAGGACCATTATGAAGAGTCTGATGTATCAATTTCATATATGGTTGAGCTTGTAAATCATTGCTACTTTGGTCCTTTTTTAAAGAAAAGGGTTCATCCGGAGGATAAATATTCCTAAGGACCTTTTTGGAATCCAAATGCCATTGTCTTTCAATAGCATTGATATTAGGCAAAGCATAATCTTTCATAAACCATTTAACAAAAGTTTTGAATGTCTGTTTGGTTTGTAACTCGTCATAAAATTGATCTCTGATAGAACAGTGTTCCTCTTAGTAAAGAATGAGAAAAACAATTTTCGGAAAAGATAATATTCCTCACCAAGAAATTCTTTGGAAATGATTTTCCGAAGACCAGATCCTGGACTATAATCCAGGTTAGAAGCATGACCATGATAAACAGGTTTTTTATCCATCAGTTAAATATTCTGAGTATTTCGTATCACTGGGATTGGGATTATTCGCTTGATCTGTCCTAATTCCTACATGAAATTGGTTTTCTACCTTGATTTTATCAACCTTTTCCTCTTGAGAAATTTTTGAAGGAGTAGTGATCTTATAAAAAATTTCATCAACAACTTTCAGATAAACCTTCTAAAGTTAAAGGTTTAAAAGCAATTTGCACTAATCCAATATGCAGAAATTTATAAAGTAATTTTTGATATCTTTCAATATCAGTATCAGAAAATAACTGTATAGTTTTTTCTTGATTTTTCATTTGTATAACGGTTTTGAAGATTTTCAATATATCAAAATTATAAAATTCCCTAATGGAAACAAAAGGAATAGTCCATTTGTTTAAAGCATCAAGATGTTGAGGAAGTTCATATTCTTCCGTCCTAGCATTCTTGATAGTACGCTTATAACTTTTAAAAATATTCATTTAAAATAAAATATTGTCTATGAATACTCTTTGAATCAATGGCTCTGATACCATCTTAGACCGACATGGTCCTGGTCGGTAAGGATTTTATTTAAATAGGTTACAAGGGGATTTTACCAGAGTATACGCCAAACATTGATACATAGATTAATATGAAAAACGGCCCATGAAATGACAAAGAACACTCCGTACGACAAGAGTATAGCTATTAAAGTTTCCTCATACCCATTTTTCTCTATTTCTGCTTCAGAAAAATCTAGCATTAATAAATTTGTACGCTCTTTGTCATTTCACATTTCATTTTCTTTATCTAATACTAGTACTAGTAAATATTCTTTGCTAACTTTCAAAATGAAATTTTAGTTCTCAGAATGAATTACATGAAAAAAAACCTCTTCATCATTTTTCTTTTCTGTGTTCATTTCTTCCAAAATCAATTATTTTGCGCCACAGATTAGACCTCAAATTAACTAATGAAAGAACTGAATAATTATTCTATTTATAAATGTCCAAAAGAAAAAGAATTATTTCCTGTGAGCGTAACTCATTTCTGTAAATATACTACTCTTAAAGTTACATTATTCTAGTGCTCTACACAAAGTAACATTTTCATTTAATTAAAGAGAAACTTGTACTAGTCCAGAGTAAACATCAAAAGAAATCTAAAATTATTCTTCAACAACTTCCTAAGAACGGCAAGTGAGTAATTTTCAGTCTCATACAATTCTCTTTAAAGAAGTAAACCCACGTTATTCTAGTGCAATGACGGAGCTAGAATTTTCACCAAGGGGTATCAAAATATAAAGAAGTAAACCCACAAAAAATCAAGGAGAGTCAATATATTATTCTGCATTTCTATCAGAGATTGTTTCCACGACTTGAACCCGTAAAACCGTAATTTCCAGATCACATCAACAACTTTACTAGTTCCACTAGGACTCCACTTCGCATGGGATATTTATTTTCCTACTTTACTTATGGGTAGTGTTGTCAATGTGATAGAAATAATGTACTACTATCATTTTTCTTCCCACGGGAGGAAATTTTATTGATTTTATTTTTAATTTTTTTCTCTTCTTTTCCCTACCAAGTGCTAGCTGCCATACTAGTTCGTTTCTTCTCTTTTTCTATAAATTCTATTAGCGGTGAGTTTGATGAATGAAACAGAAAATAAAAAATGGATATGCACGTAACAAGAATTTGAAAAGGGGAAAAAGGAAAAGAAGAAGATGAATTGGAATAGAAGTTTGTTGAAGAGTAGAAGGCAACATGTAGAATTGTATTAATCTTCTTTATCAGTCTTTCTCATTAATACAAAATATATATATAGGTGTACAATGTGAAATCATCATACAATAGGGATACTATATTTATCATAATTACACAAGACTAAATATATATACATGTACACGTGCTAATACACACCCTCAGGCGGCCAGACGCTAAGACTGGATCTGAAGTTGAGGAAGAACTGTCTAGGAAGATCCTTTATGAATATATCCGCATACTGATATGAAGAAGACACATGAAATACCTTGACATGACCGAGAGCAACCTTCTCACGAACAAAGTGGATGTCCATCTCAATGTGCTTGGTTCACCGATGCTGAACAAGATTATGAGATATATATATATATATGACGGATATGTTATCACAATAAACCAAAAATGTCTTATGTAATAGACACTGAAACTCCAAAAGAAAGTTTCGAAGCCAGCAGATCTCAGCAACAACATTAGCAACACCTCGGTACTTTGCTTTTGCACTCGAACGAGATAATGTGGCTTGTCTCTTGGAAGACCAAGAAATGAGATTATCCCCCAATAACACACAATAGCCTGAGGTGGATCGTCGCGTGTCCGGACAACCTGCCCAATCAGCATCCGTATATGACAACAATCTGGTCGGTGTTGAGGGGTAGAGATGTAATCCATAATCAAGTGTGCCCTTAACATATCGAATGATACGTTTAAGGGCAGTAAAATGAGGCTCCCTAGGGGAATGAATGAATAAGCATACATGCTGAACAACATAAGAAATATCAGATCTGGTGAATGTAAGGTACTGTAAGGCACATACAAGACTCCGGTAGAGAGTGGGATCTGACACTGGATCACAATCCAAAACACTGAGCTTTGATTTAGAGTCAACTGGAGTAGACATGATCTTGCAATTTATCATTTTAGCCTTGTACACAATCTCCTCTGCATATTTACGCTGACAAAGAAACATAGTGTCTGCAGATCTAGTCACTGAAATCTCCAAAAATAGTTCAACTTCTCCAAGTTAGTCATAACAAATTCTGTTTTGAGCAATGCAATGATCTCATTTTTCAACAACTCGGACGAGGTAGTGAACACAATATCATCCACATACAATAACAAATATGCAATTCTACTACCTCTATAAAAAATAAATAGAGAATTATCACACTTGTTGCATACAAACCCAATCTGCAAAAGATACCATGTAAAGCGATCATGCCACGCTCTAGGGGCCTGTTTCAAGCCATAAAGTGACTTACGGAGACGACATACATACTGAGGGGCTGCAAGATGGACAAAACTAGACGGCTGGTGCATGTAAACAATTTCTTTTAAATACCCATGCAGAAAGACATTATTTACATCAAGATGATGAATCAACCAATTCTTACCCATATCAATACTCAGAAATATGTGAATCGCGGCCGGTTTAACAACCGAAATGAAAGTCCCACCACAATCAATACCATCCTACTGATTTGTGTCATTAGCCACAAATCTTGCCTTGTACCTCTAGATCACCACTGTCTCTGTATTTGTGACAAAACAACCACATGCGTCGGATCACATTCATCCCCTCCGGTCTAGGAACCAAATTCCAAGTGTGTTATTTCTTTAAAACATTAAATTTCTCACACATGGCCGTATTCCAATTGGGGTCTAGTTTGACTAATTTTGGGTTTTTAGGAATTGGTGACACGGTTTAAGTGGACAAATTGAAGTGGCCTTTGGGTTTGAAAATGTCGGGTTGGGCACGGATTTCCATACGGTGGGTTGGGGCAGGGGCATTTTTGGTATTTTGTGGTAGATGCTGGTTCTAGGTATTAGTAGACGGGATCTGAGGTGTTTTGGGACTCGATGTGATAACGGGTTGGGGGGTTTGGATGACTGAATCGGAGCCTGACAGTGGTTGGGTTGTCGGTGTTGATCTGGGTAGGTCAACGGGGGTGAGTGAGGAGCTGTGGGGTACGATGTCGGTGGTGGGGCGGGGATGAGTTGCATTTGTGGTAGTGTTGTGTCGATTTGGATGGGCCGTAGTCGACCAGGGATTGGGTTGGGTGGGTTTGTTTAGTGGTGGTGTGACGGTGACCGGGTGTTTTGGGGTTGACTGGGAACTGGTATGGTGACTGGATGTGGAGGCACATTGGGTCGTGGTTGTGGTTGCTGGAGATGGGGAGAGAGGGCGACCGGTAGAGAAATAGGGAGTCGATTGCCGGTGATAGTGGGGGCATTCGACGGTGACATGGGTTGACCTGTCAAACTATTGACATTGGCAGTGGTGAAATCTGGGTGAGGCAGTGTTAAGTCCATTTTAGAAATGTTTTAGAGTCCGTTTTAGGATGTTTTTAATCTGTTTTTAGTTATTTTGTACCGTGTTATGCGTTTTGTGTCGTGTTTTCAGGTCATAAACGATTCAGAATGAATATAGAGAATTTAAGAAGAAATGAGCTGATTTGGAGGATAATAATGCATGATCAAGGCCCAAGCAATCAATCGAAGGAACCCAGAGAAGTATGTAAGAAATCTGGCGAAATCCGGACGAAATCTGAGTAGCCACGCAAGATAGAAGCGGCCACGACGTCAAGAGCCGCTGAATGAAGTGCGGCCGCTGGAATTATTACCGTCGACGGCGGCAGGGCGCCAACTAGTAGGGTCGCGGCGCCGAAAGTTCAGAGGCTCCTGTAAGTTTTCGGCTGATTTAGCGCCGCGGCGCCGACACGGAATATTGCGAAATTTCGAATTTTGAAAGGGTAAAATGGTCCAAAACGGGATTTGATTGATTTATAAACCCTAGGGATTATTATACTGAGGGAGAGAGGATACTTGGGAGGCAGAGAACGGAGGCTAGAACACCATTAGAGACATCTACTGTTCAAGTTCTTTTCTCTTTCCTTACTTTAATTCAGTTTATGTTAAAGATAATTAGTTTCTTAGAATGGCAATGCCTATGATCTAATTTTTTTATTAGGGTTTTCCATCGAATCAACTTGAATCTCTATTCATAAGTTAATGCATTGTTAGTGAATTTTTCTTCATATATTTAAGATCTATATTGATTGTTTGATAATTAACTGGTCATTAATTGTCATAACTTATATGATTTCGAATCGAGATCTGAGAAGGGAGATTTGAATATGCTATAGTGGATTAGAGATAGGTTAAAATCGTGGACGAACGTACCCCGATACTTGTGTTGTATTTAAGGTTATTGATCTTAATCCTCATATGCGGTAAAACTTATCATAGAAATATAGAATTTTTTTGCATAAGGTTGAGTTTTTATATATCCTAACCGAAATATAGAACATCTTAGTTAACCTGCTATCTTAATAAGAAGAAGAGTCATAAATCTTGCATTAACAAGTGAAAGAGTGGATATTTGAGGAGATTGGAAGCCCTAATTCTCTACATAACTATTTTAAAACCCAAAGTATTATCATCCTAGTTATTATTGCTTATTTCTTAGTTTTAATTCTTAGTTCAAAACCTAACACAATTAACGTTAACCAAATAGAAATCATAGATTAGCTATTCGGTAATTGATAAACCAGTCTCTGTGGACGATATTTGGTATTACTAAGATTATTACTACATTGCGATATGTACACTTGCGTAAGCACATAGAAATATCGCAAATAAATTTTTGGCGCCGTTGCCGGAGACTGGCGTATTATCAATATCGAAATACCTAATCTTATTTCTAATTTGGTTTTTATTTTTATTTTTAGTTTACAACACATTTTTGCTTTGATCTGGTTGTCTTGTTTTTTATCAAGTTCAGGGAGTTTTGTTTATGCGAAACAGAAAAGGGACAAACACACTTGTTCCTCTAATTGAAAAGACTTGCAAGCAGAAAGAAAAAAATGGATTTCTGATTCATTATCAATAGAGAATCAACAAAATCAGAACGGGTTGAATGAAGAGGTGCCAGGATACGTGCAGGCACAAGCTCAGAATCCCGCTGCAAGGAGCTTACGGGATTACTTATTGCCAATTGTTACTGGCGTGCAGACATGCATAAGGCTACAAGCTGTGGAAGACAATAACTTTGAAATCAAGCCAGTAATCCTGCACATGGTTCAAGTGTCGCGCCGGTTATCTACCGGAGTCCGGAATGGTGCTGGCGGTGATTTATGAATTAAATCACCGTTTTTAAGTAGTCGACACCTAATTATTATAGTAGAGTAATCATGCTCAAACATCAACAAATAGAACAGTGGTGTCAAAGCATTTAGGGCAAAACCAAACTGGAAACATATTTTAAATTAAATCCTAAGAGGTCTATTACCATCTACACTTGACTCCCACGATGTTATACACATTAGACAAGGCAACAAGCACATAACATTAATAATGTAAACTACATAAATATCACATCCAGATTAACCGTCGCGAACTGATAGCACCACGCAGCACACGAACAATGCAAAAATAAAATATGAGAGGAATTGAGATTTACCTTCTCCGACCAGCGAACCGAGGTGCGTTTTGACTCGTCGATTCTGCTCAGAGCATTATTTATGTTTGTGTGATTTCGAAAGGTGAAAGTTTAAAGGTCTTTTGCTTTTCGAATTCGAAAACTTGAGAGTAAAAGTGAAAGTGTCTTCTCTGAGTTTTCACACACGAGCCCTGATTTTAGAAACTCGAATTTGAGAGTAAAAAATAAGCTTTTCTTTGGGTTTTGTTCTTGGTTTTTGAGAAGAAATAAGTTTTGATCCTTTCAATGTAAGAACCTGAGTTTTGTTCTAAGCTTTTAAAACACTGATTTTCGATCCCACAACACAACCTAAAGGGTTGAAATTATACCCGAATTTGGAACCCTCCACCCCTTCCACCATGAATTTGAATTTTGAATTAAAGGGGGCTTGATGGGAGACAAGTAAACTACTGTTAATAGTCATACAATGGTGCATGGCTCGAGTTGCAGACCATGCAGCAAATGACGAGGGGGCATGGATAATATCGATGGATAAAGGGGTGTGATGGTGAGGATTTTCAGTGATGTCAGGGATGAAGTGACGAGTTTATAGGTATGGGTGACAGAGGGTAGTTGGGGTGTCGGCGATAGTCCGACGGATTTTAGGGAGGTGCAGCAGTGACAGTTTTTGGTGTGTGGCAGCTGGTTGGGTTTGAATGGTTTTTAGGTTTGGTTTGGTTTGGAATGGACTGAGTGTTGAAGGCTGATAATAGGGATTGGGCCGGGTCGGCCAGAATGGGTTTTGGGTTGTGGGACAAAACGATTGGGCTTCTGGGAATTGTTTTGGGTTGATTTAAGGGGTAGAGTTTTAGGTGTTTTATTTTAGTAAAAGGAAAATGGGTTAGGGGTTTAAAAAGATTTACTATTAAAAGATGCTGTGCATAACTATAAATTATAAAGATAAAATACTAATGTCATAATATAATATTTAAGAAATGTTTAAATGCGATGTCATTTTGTAAAAATAGAATAACATAGAATATTAGGATGAAAATTATGATACAAAATTGTCCATATAGTAAAAAATGTGAATAAAAATAATAATAGTAAAAAATAGTGATATTTGAAATTATCTTTGCGGTGTTAACAAAAAGTTTAATTTTGTCGATAATAATCGGAGGGGAAGGACAAAATTGGGTGTCAACATCTTGTCCCTCTTTGACTGAAGACCATGAAAGAGTTTTCGGACAAAGACGTTGACTTATAGCCAATTTTGTCTTGTTTAGCACAAATATTAGAAAATGCATGGGTAAACAGAGTTTTTAAGAAGAAGAGGAAATTTCCGATGCTAGGAATTTGAGCGCAAAGCTGATTCAGATTTATAATTTTGTCCCAATGTCGGATTATAATGACACTGGTTATTGTAACGTTAGAAAATTAAAGGCAAGGCCAATGCAGATTGAAAATTTATCCCAGTGTCGAATTATGATGACACTGGGTTGCCGTGATGCTAGAAAATTAAGGCGGTCGGACGCAGATTCAAAATTTGTCCCAGTGTCGAATTATGATGACACTGAGTTGTTGTGATGCTAGAAAATTAAGGCGGGCGGACGCAGATTCAAAATTTTATCCCAGTGTCGAATTATGATGACATTGGGGTCAGTGGTGTTGCCGGATGCTGGAGGAGAGCGGATCGGCGTTCGAGGTACAAATTGCCTCGGTTCACCGTAAGAGATAGTTCCACGTTGTGCTTCTACTTCTGTAAATTAAGGCTCCTCCAGATAAAAACGTATGAAAAATTAGTGCATTACTGTTAAGACAAAATGATAAAACATGAATATATAAGAAATACGATCATGTGAGTAGGGATGTCGTCCTGTGTAGACGTTCAGTGTTGAAGGTGCCATAGTTGCAGATGCATAATCAGAATGTTGGTGACGTCATTGTGTTGACGTGATGCTGACGTCATTATGTTGACGCGATGCTGATGACATCATTGTATTGACGTGATGATGGCATCATTTTTGGATGTACTGTTGATGTGAGCCGCATGGCTGCTACTGTCCTTTCGATTACTGTTAATATGAAAACCTGTCTTATCAAGGCAAATAAATGAGTGTATTTCATTACATGCAAAATAAATAACGTAGTTTTCCAATGATGTTCCAAAGGTATTTCCTCCCTGAGGTTGAAGATGCCTCCAAAGGTATTTCCTTCATAAGGTCGAAGATGCCTCTAAGGGTATTTCCTCATTGAGGTCGAAGATGCCTCCAAGGGTATTTTCTCCCTGAGGTCGGGGGTGCCTCCAAGGGTATTTCCTCCCTGAGGTCGTGGGTGCCTCCAAGGGTATTTCCTCCCTGAGGTCGGTTGTGCCTCCAAGGGTATTTCCTCCCTGAGGTCGAAGATGCCTCCAAGGGTATTTCTTCCCTGAGGTCGGGGGTGCCTCTAAGGGTATTTCCTCCCTGAGGTGGGGGTGCCTCTAGGGCTATTTCCTCCCTGAGGTCGGGGGTGCCTATATTAACCTGAAAACCTGCATTCAAATGAATTGGTAAGTTTGGGAACCGCCTGGGTTATGTCGTCGTTGAGTGGATGCGATGTAGATGTCATTGTTGCATAAACGAAATATAAATGAGGTTGTTGCACATGCGTAATAAAATAATGTCATTGAGTAGACTTGATGTACATGTCATCGTTTCATAGACGAAATATAGATGAGGCCATTGCACAGTCATAATAGAATGATGTCGTTGAGTAAACGCGATGTAAAGGTAATCGTTACATAGATGAAATATAGATGAAGCCTGCTGTATAGGCATAATAAAATGACATCGTTGGGTAGACGTGTTGTAGATGTCGTCATGCATAGACAAAATATAGATGAGACCGTTGCACATGCATAATAAAATGACATCGTTGAGTAGACGCGATGTAGAGGTCGTCGTTGAATAGGTGAATTATAGATGAAACCTGCTGCATAGGCATAATAAAATGACATCGTTGGGTATACATATTGTAAATGTCGTCGTTGCATAGATGAAATATTGATGAAGCCGTTTCACAGGCGTAATAAAATGACGTCGTTGAGTAGACGCAATGTAGAGGTTGTCGTTGCATAGACGAAATATAGATGAGGCCATTTCATATGTATAATAGAATGATGTCGTTGAGTAGACGCGATGTAGATATCATCATTGCGTAGACAAAATATAGATAATGTTGTTGTAATAATAATGACGTCGTTGTGTAGATGTGTTTTAGATATCGTCGTCGTATAGACGAAATATAGATGAAGCCTGCTGCATAGGCATAATAAAATGACGTCGTTGAGTAGACGTGTTGTAGATATCGTCGTTGCGTAGATAAAATATAGATAATGCTATTGCATAAGCGTAATAATAATGGCGTCGTTGGGTAGACGTGATGTAAGAATCTGATCCTTGTGGGCCGATTTGTGATATGGAAGTTCTTTGTGTATTTAAAAATAAATGTTTCGGCTTCCCTATTTCGTCAAGTTTGAAGACCCGTACTTAAAGAAATTTGTGAGTTTGGGGAGGGGCGGTTGATTCCCGTTGACTTTGTGGCCTTGGCTTCTGACGATTTCATGTTCGTTGGTTCGACCAGTAACTCCCGCTCGCTTTTACGTCACGGCTAGTCCTTGGCGAACATATTTGTTTTGAAAATAATTTACTTTGCATAAGAATTTCTGTCGAATTATGGAATAATGACGTGCAGTGAAACAAAGCGAACGTCCTTGTCCAAAATCCTTGTTCCGAATGAAGACTTAGTTGGCCAACATTTGTTGTCTATCATTGTCTTCTTGCGATGAATCTTTAAAATGTCCCAGTTTCTAGTATACTGGGATGCCGAACTTTCAATGAGTCATGCGTGGGTAGCTTGCACGGTCAAGACTTAATCCAGGATGAGGGAGAAAGTTTTCAATGGTGTGACCGAAGCCGATATAGGCCACCTACGTATCCCGCCGAGGGAATCAGGTCATAACGTAGTTCCAATTACAAAAGGGAATGATAGAGTTTTCTGAAACCGAAGTCGATATGGCCGCCTACGTACCCCGTCGAGGGAATCAGGTCATAACATAGTTCCAAGTTACAAACAAATGTAGTTTCTTTTGCAGATCCCGCCAAAGGGAGCGCAACTTTTACAACATAGAAAATGCATTACATAGAAAATTCATACATGTATCATCTTTTCATCGTATTTGTGTTGATACACGACGTTTTCCCAGTAGAAATCCCTGATTGTAGTGTGATTTTGTTTTCTTGTTCCATTGCATGTCACTCACATTATCGACAGATTAGTTTGAAAGAAAAAGAAAGGTTAAGTACAATTTTCCAAAAAAGCTTCCCGGAGAAACAGGGCCGGGGCACAAGTCCGATTTATTCATCTCCCTCCAACGGGATCATCCAAGATCACATTGCATTTCTACTTCTTCAGCAATGAAAAGAATTTTGATTCCTTCCACACGATTTTATGTATCGTCTTCTTTTGATTCAGACTGAACATACTCTGACCAGGGAGCATGTCTCTGCCTTTGGAGATTGGTCGATGATGCAAACTTCTTCCCTCTTTGGGCTGGCACAACAGTCTCTTTCAAACAACTTTATCCTTCTACAGTAACCATGTTCACATCGGCATTGTCATGATTTGGTAAATGGTTATTGTTTACTTTAGGGGGAGCTCCTTTCAGTTGGATGACTCCAACTTTGATCAATTCCTCGATTTTGTCTTTCAGGGTATAACAACTTTCCGTGTCGTGTCCAGTATCTCCAGAGTGGTACGCACAATGTTTAGTTTCGTCGTGTCCTTTGGAAATAGGATTGGGGGTATTTATTAGGATTGGATGGAGTATTCCTACATCCCTCAATCTCTCATATAGTTGGGGTATAGGTTCAGCTAAAGAAGTATAGGTTTTGACCAACCTTCTTTCGTAGTTTATGTTGGGTATGTGTGTGTTTTGTGGATGGATTCGTGGCCGGGGTGTATTATATATTGGCTGAGTATGATAAACAGGGTATGGATCAAGTGAGTGTAGATAGTAAGGCTAAGAATTTTGGGTGTTTTGGTAGGTTGGTATTTTGTTTGGCCTGCGTTCCTGGATTGTCATGGCAAGGGATACTCCGTCCCTCTTCCTCTTGATTGCTACCCTAAACGAGTCCGACTGGATCACCTTACTCCTTGCTTGCAACGCTGCTAAGTTTGTGATTCTCCCTATTTTGATACCTTCTTCTATGAAGTCTCCCATCCTCACAACTTTCGAGAAACTCCGCCCTATAACACTTATCATTCTCTCGTAATACATTGCATCTTTCATAGATTGCACAAAGAGAGTAGTCATTTCACTTTCTTCCATCGGGGGTTGAACTTTGGCTGTTTCTGCCCTCCACCTCATGGCGTATTCCCTGAATGTCTCTGTGGATTTCCTTTTTAACTTCATCAAGTAAAACCTGTCCAAAATTGTGTCAATGTTAAATCTAAACCTGTCCATGAAATGTTGTGCCATTGCGCTCCAACTATGCCATTTCCACGGATTCTGGCTAGTGTCAGTCAAGTGTTTCACCTGTCAAGCTTCTTACGAACAATTTCAAAATTATGGCTTGATTTTTGCCTATTCCGATCAATTTGTCGCAATATGACCTTAAATGAGCACGAGGATTTCCTTTCCTATCGAATAAATCGAATTTAGGCACCTTATAACCGACAGGTAATTCAACATTCGGGTGCATGCAAAGATCCTCATACTCTAACCCTTCACTCCCTTGCTTAACTGAATGCTTCTTTCAGACTATGAATTTCTTTTGCCATACTTTCATCAGCTCTAGATCGAGCATGCCTTTTCATTTCCTCGTACTGATCAACCTCCTGGGGGTAGGTTTGGTATGGTGGTGAAAAAGGGTCGGGTTTCAGTTGCATATATCGGTGGCACATATTGTTGGTTCTGGTTAGCTATGTGTGTTGTTGGCATTTGCGGAGTTGCCTGGTAATTGTGGATGAGTGAGATATTTTGGATGAGGGGGGTAGTTTGGGTAGGCGGAGCTTGCGACGTATATGGAGTTGAGAGGGTTATAAGATCATTTTGTGGTTGGTTTTGTGGGTGTGGATTAGTGGACTTTCGAAGTCGGTCAATCTCAGTATGCATGGTTGCCATTTATTGCAACAATTGGATGAGGAATTCCTCTTGTATGGTAGTATTTCCCTTTTCTGAACTTTCTGGTTCATCTCTTGGAAGAGCGACAAGTCCCAAGCCAGTTTGTTCTGCTAGTCAACGCGAATCAACCTTTGGGGAAATAAACTAGGCAAAAAATAACCCTTCTTTAAAAAATGAAGTAAACCAAGTTAGTATAACATGAGTAATAATATGTACAGAATTGCAAGCGACAAATAATAATAAACAAATTTCATGCAAATTAAGCCCGTGCTCTAATATGCTTGGAACCTCTTTTATGCAAGAGGTTGGCCTAAACGCCAGACATGCGAGATTATGATATATTGATCCAAGTTGTTAAACTGCAATGCTCCGAAAATGACAACAAATGAATGTGCATTTTCCAATTTTGACATGTCATGTTTAGACTTGGATCCGTCTATTATTATCATGCTACACATAGTATGATGATTTGGTCATTGGGTTGCGATACCCGTCGACATTTGGTGGAATTCTTAATTGTGGAGACGATACCAACGATCGATCCACCTAAGGTAAATGCATGCATGACTTAAAATGAAGGGCAGTATAACTCTATCTTAAGTATCTAAGATTTGGCTTACTAGACGCAAGATTTCCGAGCGGACTACTCGAGTGAGAAGGCTACGCGGCCGTCCAGATGAACCGGACAACCCCGCGCCTGTGCCAACTCTCCTAAAAATTTGAACATTTGAAAGAAATTTGCGGGTGCGCGAAACACACCTCGCGTGTAATGTGTGATAGTGTCAATTTTCCATAATGGAAGAAATATGAGCGGAATGTCAATTTAAGGAAAGCAGTAAAGAATGTCGCAAATAAAAGCAATTACAAATAAAAAACAATTTAAAACACAAAATTAAATAAAAGAAAATAATAAACATAGGTTTGTTATGGTCAAGAACCTGATTTCCCCAATGGAGTCACCATGTTGTCGGGCCTGTTTTCGACCGGAGTCCGGAACGGTGTTGCAACGTTGCTGGCGGTGATTCTTGAATTAAATCACTGTTTTTAAGGAGTCGCCACCAAATTATTATAGCAGACTAATCATGCTCAAACATCAACAAACAGAACAGTGGTGTCAAAGCATTTAGGGCAAAACCAAACCGGAAACATATTTTAAATTAAATCCTAAGAGGTCTATTGCCATCTACACTTGACTCCCATGATGTTATACACATTAGACAAGGCAACAAGAACATAACATTACTAATGTAAACTACATGAGATAGGCAGCACATATCACATCTAGATTAATCGTCCCGAACTGATAGCACCATGCAACACACGAACAATGCAAAAATAAAATATGAGAGGAATTGGGGTTTACCTCCTCCTGGCAACAAACCGAGGTGCGTTTCGAATTTGAGAGTAAAAAATAAGTTTTTCTTTGGATTTTGTTCTTGGTTTTTTAGAAGCACTGAGTTTCGATCCTTTCAATGTAAGAACCTGAGTTTTGTTCTAAGCTTTTACAACATTGATTTTCGATTCTACAACACAACTTAAAGGATTGTATTTATATCCGAATTTGGAACCCTTCACCCCTTCCCCACGAATTTGAATTTTGAATTAAAGGGGGGTTTGATGAGAGAAAAGTAAGCTACTGTTAATGGTCGTACAATGGCGCATGGCTCGAGTTGCAGACCATGCAGTAAATGACGAGGGGGCATGAGTAATATCGATGGGTAAAAGGGTGTGATGGTGAGGATTTTCGGCGATGTTAGGGATGAAGTGACGAGTTTATATGTATGGTTGGTGTCAGGGTGACAGAGGGTAGTTGGGATGTCAGCGATAGTCCGACGAATTTTAGGGAGGTGCAGCGGTGACAGTTTTTGGTGTGTGGTGGCTGGTTGGGTTTGAAGGGTTTTTAGGTTTAGTTTGGTTTGGAATGGACTGAGTGTTGAAGTCTGATAATAGGGTGATTGGGTCGGGTCGGCCAGAATGGGTGTTGGGTTGTGGGACAAAATGATTGGGCTTCTGGGAATTATTTTTGGGTTGGTTTAAGAGGTAGAGTTTTAGGTGTTTTACTTTAGTAAAAGGAAAATGGGTTGGGGATTTAAAAAGATTTACTATTAAAAGATGTTGTGCATAACTAAAAATTATAAAGATAAAATACTAATGTGATAGTATAATATTTAAGAAATGTTTAAATGCGATGTCATTTTGTAAAAATAGAATAACATAGAATATTATGATGAAAATTATGATTGTGATAAAAAAAATGTCCAGATAGTAAAACAATGTGAATAAAAATAATAATAGTAACAAATAGTGATATTTGAAATTATCTTTGCGGTGTTAACAAAAAGATTAATTTTGTCGATAATAATCGGAGGGGAGGGACAAAATTGGGTGTCAACACAAAACACAGTCCAGTTTGGGGGGTTACCATCCGAAGATTCCCATATGCATTTGCCAACTTTCTTGAGCTGTGTGCAACATTCAAATACAATGGTGTTACTGATGACGCCATTAGACTGAGGCTCTTTCCATTCTCACTCAGGGATCGGACTAAGAGATGGTTGAACTCACATCAAGTAAACTCCATCACCACGTGGTAAGACTTGGCTTAGAAGTTTCTTGCCAAATTATTCCCTCTGTCAAAAGCATCAAAGCTCAGAGGAGAGTTGAATAACTTCTATCAGCTTGATGAAGAATCTTTGTACGAGCCATGAGAGAGATTCAAAGATCTTCAGAGAAAGTGCCTACATCATGGAATTGAAAAGTGGATGTTGGTCCACATCTTCTACAATGGGTTGTGTGGTACTACTCGTACCATTATTGATGCTGCTGCAGGGGGAACTTTCATGAGCAAGAGTGCCAATTAGGCACATGATTTATTAGAAGACATGACCACCAAACACCATCAGTGTTCAGATGAGAGAGCAGCAAACAACAGAAAGATGGCTGGAGTCCATGAGTTAGACGCGATTACTGCACTTACAAATCAAGTGGCTTCATTGACAAAGCAGTTGCAGCAAAACACCATGACAACCAATGTGGTGCAGACACCAGCAGGGTGTGAGGTTTGTGGGGGACCACATACATTTGATAAATGCATAACAGTGGATCCCAATAATATTCCCATGGAGCAAGCTCAGTGTCAAGCAGTGGGGAATTTTCAGAGGTCTTACAACAATCCTTACCCCAACATTTATAATCCGGGGTGGAGAAATCACCCTAACTTTTCATGGAGAAATGACCAAGGTTAACAGCCACAGAATCAAGCCTCATATTCTCAGCAGTTCAGACCACCAGCTCCACAGGAGAAACCTGATGAGTTTAGAGCTGCATTATTAATCCTTACCAACTCCCTGACTCAAGTTATGACAGAGACAAGATCCTCTATTAGGAACTTGGAGACGCAAGTGGGCAGTTGGCAAGCATGTTGAACAACCGACCTCAAGGGAATCTGCCTAGCAACACATAGGTGAACCCAAAGGAGCAGTGCCAGGCAATCACCTTGAGTAGTGGTAAACAAATGGAGCAGGTTGCACCCCAACCACAGGTTGAGAAGGAGAATGAGTTGGAGAAGACATGTGGTTCAAATAAAGAGGGGGTTACTGATGACCGCCCTATTACAGAGAAGGCTCCACCGGCAGTCCTAAGGGAATATACAGACAGAATTCCATACCCTCAAAGACTTCAGAAGAAGTCTCTAGATAAACAATTTTCAAAGTTCTTAGAGGTGTTCAGGAAATTACACATCAACATTCCTTTTGTTGAAGCCTTGTAGCAGATGCCCACTTACGCCAAGTTCATGAAAGATATCCTCTTTAAAAAGAGGAACCTGGCAGAATATGAGTTAGTGACATTGACAGATGAGTACCGTGTAATATTGCAAAAGAAAATTCTCCAGAAGTTAATAGATCTAGGGAGTTTCACTATACCCTGCACTCTTGGAAATGTTAAATGTAATCAGGCCTTGTGTTATTTGGGGGCAAATATCAACCTGATGCCCTTTCGGAATTTCATAGACTTGGGTTGGGGGAAGCAAAGCCGATAACAGTCACCTTGCAGTTGGCATATCGTTCAATCATACATTCCCGAGGCATTATTGAAGATGTATTAGTGAAGGTGGACAAATTCATTTTTCCTGATGACTTCATCATTCTTGACATGAAGGAGGATGCTGAAGTGCCTATTATCCTTGGGAGACCATTCCTAGCCACATGGAGAGCCCTCATTGATGTGAAAAAAAAAGAATTGAAGCTCCGAGTTCAGGATGAGGAAGTGATCTTCACTGTCTTCAGGCCACCAACCGAGCCACAAGCCAGTGACAAATGCTTTGCTGTTGGTATATGTTTCTCAGGAAAGCTTCAAGGGTACTGACGCTCTTGGGGTAACCTTAAAACATGATGGTAAGGTAAATGACCCAGTGAATGATGCAAAAGGGGTGAACCCCTCTGAACATGGCTCTGTGAAGAAGAAAAAGAAAAGGAAAAAGGGGAAGAAAATGATCATGAAGTTGATATGTTGCGGGGATAACCTCTCCCCTTGAACGAACAAGAGAATTGTGTCCGGCTAAATGATGTTAACGACAACGCTACTGGGAGGCAACCCAATGTTTTAATTTATGTTAATTTTGTTTTATTTTGTTCTTGAACAGTCTCACGGTTTTGTGCTTTTTGGTGTGTTTTTTATGGCAGGTGAAATGGGGACTAACTCTGAGGAAAAAAGATCGAATTGGTGAAGGACAGAAAATTTTTGGTGAAGCGCCGCGGTGATTTTTTTTTAGGGAGCACTGATATGGTTCAGGGGAATTAGGGTCGCGGCGCCTGGAGACTAGTGAGTGCCCAAATTTTTAAGTGAATTAGAGCCACGACGCTTGTTGAGAGAGCCGCGGCTCAAGAGAGGCAGTGAGTTGAATGTTTTTCCCGAAGTGTAGGGCTGCGGCGCTTGGAAAATTGTTGTGGTCGCGTCGCGGCGCTGAATGCTAAGAGTCGCGGCTCTTGGGCAGAAATCAGAAACAAAAGCCCTAATTTATTCATTTTCTCCTCACAATCACAAAATCCCATCCTCCCCACTCCTAAAATCCGAAGAACACCTTCTTCCTCCACAAATTCTCCGCAAATCTTCTATCAATCTTTCAAATCTTACACAATATCACCACCACAACCACGCCAATCACTTGAGCTGAGGTATTTTCATAAGACAAGATCTTCAAAAGGTAACACATTTTCCACCTTCCTTCCCATTTCGTGATAGCTAGAGAACATATTTTTGAGTTTGGGCTGTTGTTGGTGTGTTGTGTGCTTGTGTTGCTGGCAGTCGTTGGTTGTTGGTGTTGTTTGTTGTCATTGCTGGGTGTTGTTGTTTTCCGTTGTGCGGTCTGTGCTTGCTTGCTGCTGTATTGTTGGTTGATTTGTGGGCTGGTAACATAGAAATTTAGGGGAAGTGCTGCCGAAATTGTGCTAGGACAACGTTATAGCTAGTATCTACAAGTTGATATGGGTCCAAGAAGAAGCCTTTCCAGGGCATCCACTACAAGAGCTGATGCGCCTGACTATGATGCCATGAAATTTGCTAATAAAGAGGCACAAAAAAAGTACGAGAAGCTACGTACCCACTCCTTGGTACCTGAAAAGGGAATGGAATTTCAAGCTACCCAATATAATGATGAGGTATATGAACCCATTAGGGCTATGATTGTTGCTAGAGATTGGGAGACCTTTGTTACCCCTTACCTGTTGAATACGTCTCTCGTATATGAATTCTATGCAAATTATCCAAAGAGGCGGGACAATATGTGTTACGTGCGGGGGAGAATGGTGCTAGTTGAAGCAACAACTATCAACGTAATATGTGGGCTCGTCGATTTAATGAATGAAGAAGTGGAGGAGGAAGATGATTTCACTGCCTGGAGGCGCACATATATTGATTGGGTAGAAGTGGCTGAGACAGTAGGGTGCCCAGGGACGCGATGCATATATGCAAATGGGGTACCCAAAGGCCTGTATCGAAACCAACTTAACAAAGTAGCCACAGCTTGGCTATACTTAGTGAGTGCCCGACTGATTCCCTCCACGCACTTTTCAGATATACCGGTCGATTGCATCAAGCTTGTGTATGTTATTATGATGGGAATGTCAGTGATGTGGGTCAGTCCATCCAAAATAGTCTTCGTTGGATAAGCTGATTGGCCTCAACATCGGGATTGGGCCATGGATCGTTGATCAATGCCCTTTGTGTTGCACATGGAGTACCTGAGGGCAGTAATGATATGAGGGGCACGGTAAAACAAACACTGACTCGAACAATTGTAAATGCATTTTCACTTGTCCAGTGGCCACTTTCTTCTTTGAAGAGAGAGTTCAACGTCCGCTGACTCGGCGGAGTAGAGGAAGAAGAGCGGATCTGGCTACGATGAATAAGCCGGAAGAAGCGATTTCCACCTCCTCGCTATTGAGCCACCAATGGGGATGATGCAACAAATATTCCTCCAAAATCAATACCTGCTGCAGCGATCTGATTACATCATCCAAACGCAGTAGGAACGGGATCAGCACCAAGAGCAATGGCAGCAACAACGGTATATTTATGAGACCCATCAAGTGAAGCAACTAAACACTTTCATGCAAAACTTGTCGATGGATGAGACGTCTGTTGAGCCCTACTTGAGAGACCCATCACAGTATCCGCCCTTCCAGCCTTCACGACAACCACCTCCACATTTTGAATCGCTTGTGTATTTGTAAGTCTTCCTACATTTGCTTTACTTCACATTGGGGACAATGTGTTAAATAAGTTTGGGGGGATTTTATTGTTTTGTGTCAATTTTTGTTTACTGTTTGTGTCTTTATTTTTAGTGTCTTGTGTCAAATGAATCAAGTTAAAAACTTTTTGCCAATGAGATTGAGTGAATGTCTGTAATAAAATTGGAGGAACTTGATAGTCATGAAATGCATAATTGATGTGCGATTTATACACACGTTTAATGCAAGTGCACGTATCGTTACAAGTAATATAGTCTAGGTAAGACCGAATATCGTCCTCAGGGACTGGTTTTC
This sequence comes from Przewalskia tangutica, assembly GCA_029844215.1. Classification (NCBI taxonomy): domain Eukaryota; kingdom Viridiplantae; phylum Streptophyta; class Magnoliopsida; order Solanales; family Solanaceae; genus Przewalskia; species Przewalskia tangutica. The sequence goes on from CM056719.1 coordinate 21,293,028, forward strand.
AAGTACCGATTATCTATGCTTTAGTTTCTATTTGGTTAACGTTAATTGAGTTGGAATTCTAAACTAATAATGCAGGAAATAAACTAATTATGAAAATACTTTGATTTAAATCAGTTATGATGGAGAATTAGGGCTTCCAAGATCATCAACTATCCACTCTATTCAATCCTTAATACATTAGACTAACTTCTTCTTCTACGTTAAGATAACAGGTTAACTAGACCGTTTTATACTCCTGTTAAGGTAATATAAACACTCAACCCCAATGGAAAACCCTTCTATCTTTTGATGACAAGATTGACTACAAAGGAGGATTAAGAGCAATAACATATTAAGTTACACAAGTATCGGGGTACTTTCGTCCACGATTTAAACCTATGTTTATTCAACTATAGCATATTCACAATCTCCCCTTTCAGATTTCGATTAGAACTCATATAAGTGATGATAACTAGTGATCAATTAATTATCAAGCAATCAAAGCAATTATTGAATAAATCTTAAGCAAGTGAAGAATAAATCAACTAATGTATTAATTCATGAATAAGAGTTTCAAGAGAATCACAAGGAAATCCCTAATAAAGTAATTAGCTCCTAGTCATAGTCACGCTAAGAACTAATACAATTTGCATACATGAACTGAAATAAACAAAGCAAAAGAAAGAAAAGAAAATACTTGAAAAGCCTCAAATCTTAGCCTCCTAAGTTGTGTTGTATGTACAATGGATGGAATGAATTCTTCTAATGCTGTAGAGACTATGTATAGCCCAAGAATCCTTTAGGTAAAGGGTTAGGGATTATGTAGGTAGGAAAAATTATAGAATCTTTTAGGTAAAGGGTTAATGATTATGTAGGTAGGAAAAGTTATAGAATCATTTAGGTAAAGGGTTAAGGATTATGTAGGTAGGAAACTTTATAGAATCCTTTAGGTAAAGGGTTAAGGATTATGTAGGTAGGAAAAGTTATCCCTTTTGGACCCTGAAAACGTGTCAAATTCGGCCCAAAACGTCAAAAATACCGCGTCGGCGTCGTGGCCCTACAATCGGGCGCCACGACGCCTGAAAATCAGAGGCGTTACGGAAAATTCAGAGGGCGGCGCCGCGGCGCTGCTGCCAGGCGCCGTGGCGCCGGTGACAACATTCTTTCGGATTTTTCGTTTCTTCGTCCGGTCTTCGTCTGATTTCTTCTATACTTCCCGGAACTTCTTAGGCTTCATTTCTTGGCCCTTTTAGTGTGCAATTCCATCACATTTATGCTCATTTCATCTTCTTTTTGTCATTTCTCCATTTCAGACCGCTGTGACACAAAAGAAAGGAAAACAACCTTAATATTATACTAAACATAAATGAAATGAGTAAAATACTAACTATAAATGACTCAAAAAGTGTGTATAAAATACACCGATCAATAATCTGTGTGCTTGAGTTGGATCGTTGTTTAGTTTGCCTTCTGTTATTAGGAAAAATGAAAACACGTTCATGACCATTGACTCTCTTGTACTAAATTAATTAGTTTATGCATAAGTGAACTTGGTTTGAGGAAAGAAGGTGGAAAATTTTAGAACTTGCTTGCTTGCTACTTGAGACGAAATCCTAGATAATGCATGCTTAGGGAAATGATTTAGGCCATCTTTGGACCGTTTGAACCTTTCAAGCCACCCTTGTTACATTAATCCCTAGTCACCCCTTTTGAGCTTGAATGATTCCTTCTTTGTTGATCAACACCTATCTCTGAGCCTATTTAAAACACTTCACTAATATTCCATTCCCTTGAATTACCATAAGTATAGAAGCATATAAGTTTGGGGGGGAGAGGTTGAATTTCAGTGAATGATATTGTGGATTGGTTGTTATCAATAAGAAAGTGTAACAGATTGAGAAAAACATTGAGAAGAAAAAAAAAATATATATATATATATATATATATATATAAATAAGTAAACTACACACCTCTTTTCATAAATAAAGAAAAAAAACAAGTTTGGGGGTGTTGTAGTTCAAAAAAAAGTATGGAGGTTGGTTTCTATGCTTATAGTAATTGTGAGCCTAAATGACGTTTTATCTACCCATGCCTAAGCCTAACAATACAATCAAATAAAAGTCCTAATGATTTTTAAGTATGCAAGTCTACATTAGTGGAGAGTTAGCAAGTTAAGCAAGCTATAGAATTTTGGCCTGATGGACTGTTGGAAAGAGAACTGATATTGAATGCATGTTGAGTCAGTAATCATGTTTGAGTGATCATATGCCCTAATAACCTTAAGAAAGCTTGATGATTATCTGACTTGAAATTCTAGATAGCAATTTAATGGCTAGAATGATCTGAAAATAATATTGCATGTGTTCATGATCTTCGAGGCAGATATATTGTAATTAACTTGATTCATGTTTAGAGTCTTTGTGTCTTTTTGTTTTTAGAGTGTCTAGAATTCTTTACTCAAGGGCGAGTAAAGTTTAAGTTTGGGGGTATTTGTTAAGTCCATTATAGGACTGTTTTAGAGTCTGTTTTAGGATGTCTTTTATGTGTTTTTAGTTTTTTTGTACTCTGTTATGCGTTTTGTGTCGTGTTTTCAGGTCATAAGCGATTCAGAATGAATGTGACGAATTTAAGAAGAAATAAGTTGATTTAATCAAGGCTAAAGCAATCAACCGAAGGAACCCCGAGAAGCATGGAAGAAATATGGCGAAATCCGGACAAAATACAGAGGGGCGCCGCGGCGCATAGGAGCAAGGGCCGCGACGCTGAAGAGCCGCGGCTGAACAGTAAAGGGCCAAGGCGCTGGAATTATTACCGTCGACGATGTTGCGGCGCAAACCAGCAGGACCGCGGCGCCGAAAGTTCAGAGGCTCCTGTAAGTTTTCGGCTGATTTAGCGCCAACGCGGAATGTTGCGAAAAATCTCAAATTTTGAAAAGACAAAATGGTCCAAAACAGGATTTGATTGATTTATAAGCCCTAGGGATTATTCTACTGAGGGAGAGAGGATACTTGGGAGGCAGAGAACGGAGGCTAGAACACCATTAGAGGCATCTACTGTTCAAGTACTTTTTTTTCCTTACTTTAATTCAGTTTATGTTGAAGACAATTAGTTTCTTAGCATGATAATGTCTATGAGCTAATTTCTTTATTAGGGTTTTTCATAACTTGAAACTCTTTTCATAAGTTAATGCATTGTTAGTGAATTCTTCTTCATCTATTTAAGATCTATTCAATTTGTATTGATTGTTTGATAATTAACTGGTCATTAATTGTCATAACTTATATGATTTCAAATCGATGCCTGAGAAGGGAGATTTGAATATGCTATAGTTGATCAGATATAGGTTAAAATCGTGGACGAAAGTACCCCGATACTTGTGTAGTATTTAAGGTTATTGATCTTAATCCTCCTGTGCGGTAAAACTTATCACAGAAATATAAAAAGTTTCTGCATAAGGTTGAGTTTTTATATATCCTAACCGGAATATAGAACATCTTAGTTAACCTTCTATCTTAATAAGAAGAAGAGTCATAAATCTTGCATTAACAAGTGAAAGAGTGGATAGTTGAGTAGATTGAAATCTCTAATTTTCTACATAACTGTTTAAAAACCAAAGTATTATCATCCTAGTTATTATTGCTTATTTCTTAGTTTTAATTCTTAGTTCAAAACCAAACACAATTAACGTTAACCAAATAGAAACCATAGATTAGCTATTCGGTAATTGATAAACCAGTCTCTGTGGACGATACTTGGTCTTACCAAGATTTATTACTACATTGCGATACGTACACTTGCGTAAGAACATAGAAATATCGCAAACATGCAGAGAGGAGGCCGACCGATTAGCGTCGGTGGGATGGACAATCGGCGGTCGCCATTGCACGACAGAGGTGCTGCCGGTAGTGGTAGTGGCACATGGTGATGACAAGAACAGTGGAGGAAGGTGAAGGTCGCGGTCGCCAGAGATGTCGACCGGACGGCCGACGGTTTTAGTTAGTGCGGTGGCTGCTGCTGAAATGGAGGCAGCATGATGGAATGCTTGTTGGACAAGCGGTGATGGGTCCGAATATTCGAGGAATTGGTAATCAGTGGATCAAAATTTTTGGATGTTGTCAAACGGGAAGACATATTCGACAAATATGACGTGGCGAGAAATTATAATTCTGTTGGTAGAGAGCTCATAGCACAAGTACCCCTATGGTTTGACGGGAAACCTAGGAAGGCGCATGGAGTAGACCGGGGTGCTAATTTGTGAGGTGTCGTGGATGTTAGATTTGGATAACAGACAACCGAAAATTCTAAGGTGGTCATAGGTGGGATCCGACGGTAGAGAATTTCGGTGGGTGTCCTATTTTGAATCGCACGGGTAGGTAAAATGTTGAGAATGTTTTCTGCCATTTTTAATGCATATACCCAAAAATTACGGGGGAGAGACGCATGAAAAAGGAGGGTACGAATCATATTATTAATGGTTCGGAGAATTCCTTCGGCTTTCCATTTTGAGGGGAGGTATGGGGGCATGAGAAACGAAAAATCACGTCGTTAGCCGCAGAAAATTTATGAAATAAGGAATTATTAACCTCACGACCATTATCACGTTGAAATAATTTTATGTCTTTTTCAAATTGCGTTTTAACCAGTGTACGAAACTCAACAAATTTGGAGAACACTTGAGATTTGAATTTGAGTGGATAGACCTAAAGAAAGTGAGAGAAATCATCCAAAAATACCAGATAGTATTTGTGGCCTAAGTTGCTGGTTATGGGAGATGTCCCTACATCAGCGTGAATAATATCAAAGGGAGAGAAAGTAGTACTATAAGTCGTAAAAGGTAGTCTAACGTGTTTCCCTAACTGACACGAGGAGCAACTATGAGAAAGATTCCTTTTGTTTCATTGGATTAGATTTCGATTTCTAAGAGAATAAAAACGTGAGATCCCGGATGACCAAGTCTACTATGCCACTTAGAGGGAGATATGGTTGTTAAAACGGTGGGAGGAGTGACACTAGCAGCGGATATGGGTAGGAACGGATATAGTTCCCCCCTCACTATTGCATCTCGTACGGAGTTTTCCGGTACGGAGGCCCGTTATAGAAAATCCAAACGGGTCAAATTAATTGAAACTGAATTATCGGTGACAAATTTTCTGACAGAAATTAGTTTTTTGATGATGTTTGGGGCATAAAAGACATTTTTAAGAGAGAAGTGTGAATGCGGTGGTGGGGTAAGAGTGGCCAAATCCTTGAATTGGAATGCGATACCATTACCGACCATAATAGATAGGTGCAGAGAATGTTGTTGCTGATGTTTGTCTAGGAAGCAAGATTCTATTCAACTTTACAACATTTCTAGGGTGCAAGCTGATCTATTGAAAGTTGTTAAAGTCGTTTTGGGTACAAGATCCTGTCATACAAAAGTTGATAAAGGCCATTCAATCTTCTGCAAATCACTGACCTCACTATAAATATCAGTCTGAGATTCTGAGTTGAAAAGGCAAGCTGATGGTGGGAGCTGACAATGATCTAAGGGAAAAGTTGGTTGCTTTTTATCATGACACTCCGATGGGAGAACACTCAGATATAACTGCTACTCTTAAGAGGTTGCAATAGGATATTTTGGAAGAAAAATCCTATATAAAGAACTGTGATGTCTGTCAAAAATGCAAAAAGGAGAATGTGGCTTACTCTGCATTACTTCAACCCCTATCCATTCCTGATAAAGTATGGCAAGATATATCTGTGGATTGTATAAAGGGGTTGCCTAAAGCTGCTGGTAAGGAGGTCATATTTGTGGTAGTTGACAGACTAAGTGAGGTTGCTCATTTCATAGCTCTAAAACACCCCTATACTGCCTTGGATGTGGTCCAAGTGTTCATGAATGAGATGTTTAGATTGCATGGCATGCCTAAGTTTATTGTCTCAGATAGGGATGCAATTTTCACCAGAAAATTTTGGAAGGAGTTATTCAAACTACAGAAGGTGAACCTGCTTACTTCTACTGCATACCATCCCCAAATTGATGGCCAAACTGAGGTTGTCAACAGGTGTTTGGAGTGCTATCTTAGGTGTATGACTTGTTTATTTTTCTATCGGTATCTACGGATTGCTCACAAGTCGAAATATGGTTAGAGCCCTTATGTGTCTTTAACTTATATTGAATGCGGTTAATAACAATTTTGTAACATTTTTTTATTTTTTTGATAATCGTCAATTAAAAGGAGACATTTTCTCAATTTTTGGGAGAAACCTAAAGAATGGCCCCTGTGGTTGCCCTTTGCTGAGTTGGGCTTGGCCAAAGACATACCCGGCATACTAAGATGAATCATCTCAGTTCCTTAACAAGCCTAGTCCCTAAATCCCTAAAGTAAATAGGACGCTTATAATCACGATCATGCCGCATCAACTCTTTCAGTCGCTACTACATGTGTCGCACCATACAATTACTTTTTTCTGTATAACGGGATTATTAGTTACTTGTTGGATTTCTTCGGAACATTTCTCCCGAGCTGTAATCAAATGGGGGTACTCATCATTCCTCTATAAACATGTCACCTTATGAAGCTGTGTATGGCCAACCCCCTTCTGCTACCTTATTTTCCATTTGACTCTCAGTTGGATACAGTAGATAGGATCTTACAAGCTAGGGAAGCAACCTTGAGGGCTCTAAAACTGCATCTGAGTAGAGCTCAAGGTAGAATGAAAACTCAGGCTGATAAGGGAAGAACTGATAGAGCTTATACAGCTGGTGATTGGGTCTAGTAAAACTACAACAATATAGGCAATTGTCATTGAAGCCTCATGCTCACCAAAAGTTCTCTGCTAAATTCTTTGGGCCTTTCCAGATTATTGCTAGAGTAGGAGCTGTAGCCTACACACTAGCACTACCTGCTGCTACAAGGATTCATCCCACTTCCCATATCTCTCAACTTAAGAAGAAGATTGGTGCACAACCTGCTTCTGTTACCTTGCCTGTGGTGCAGTCTTAGTCTGGTCCTACTTTGATGTATCCTGAAGAAGTTTTGGATAGAAGGTTAATTAAGAAACATGGCATGATTGTACCTCAACTCCTCATCAAGTGGCTTAACTCAGCACCAGAGGATAATACTTGGGAAGATTTTGATTCCTTCAAGTTTACATGCTGAGGCCTGTCCAAAAGATAGTTGTAACTAACTTTCCCGCTAACTGTTCACTAGTCTATAAGTGATAGGATTAGTCATTGTAATAGCATTCGATCAGTTCTTAATGAAATATAGCTCTCTTCTCTCTTTCTTATTCAAATGAATCCCAATTTAAGGTTCTTAGGCTAGCTGTTCAAGGGTAATTCTTTCTAAATTTACCATTTAGGCTTGCTTGTTTGTCACTTACGACCCAATTTGGTTCCTGAGTGCAACAAAAGAACAGTTTCCTGGATCTAGTACTAACTTTTTTCTTTCGAGTTCTGATCTAGTACTAATTTCAATTGAACAGTTTATCATGTATAGTCTACTATTATCAGGAACCATCCACGGGTTGCCATTTCTGTCTGAAAACACTGGCTAGCCTGCTGGAATGTGTTGATCAATTGAAAACCTTGATCCCCTACTGATGTAAGGTTTTCTATTATTATAACAATATCCGGATTCTGGGTAAGTTTCTTTACATTGCTTGTTACATTTTAGTAGAATATTTAAAACTTACATGGTGGTACAGGAAATATTACATAGAATATTAAGAATGCAAGATAACGTATTCAATAATTACACAAAAAATGTTACTTTTCCAGTTCCAACATTAGATCCGGCACCAAATCAAGTATCTTTTCCTTTACTCCAAACGCCAAACCTGCAATCAGCACGAAATGGTGAATCACTAGTAATAGCCCTGTGATCAACACAGCTAAAGAAATATGCATTTAACCTGAATTTTGCCATCAGTAGAACCAGCTAATATCATTTCTCCGTCTTTATCCACAGCTAAAGATGTAATTCTACTCTGTCCACCACTTTTCATCTTAATGGAAGTCATCTTTGTAACTGTTTCTTGTAGCCAAACCTCTATGGTGCCAGATTTTGAGGCGGAAAATATGAAGTCATTGTTTATTGCTAGCCGTTGGATATCTGAACTGGTTGAAAGTGATCCAATGACTGCCTTGCTAGGGAGTGAAAATACCTTCACCAGCACGTTTATAGGAAACAAAAAATGTGTCATCCTCAAATGATTTAATATGAATAAAATGGCTTTCAATGAGAAAATGTGTATACCCTTCCAGATATTCCATCTACTAACGAACCACCAGCGAACACAACATTCTTTTGAACTTGAAGGGAATAGATATTCTGTTTCCCCAACAACTTCTTGGCACCAGCATAAAATGTTGTTGATGTTTGAGATATTAAATCAACTTCCTGCCATTAGTTTAATATGCTTATCAAACTTAATCTAAAACTGGAGATCTTTTGTCTCAATCAAGAGAGTGACATCAGCAGAGAAATGTAGGAAAAAAATTCCCTTCTTGTTTCTATATAACCTACCCCTGAAATGCATAGAATATTACCTGGATACTATAACCTGTGCATCCACAATAAAGCTTATTGCCAATAATGGCGAGGCACTTGACATATTTTTGGAAGTTTACATGCTTGGGAACCCCTGACCAATTATAAACCTGTAAAAAATTGAAGTTTAATGAGTCTTTTGCACTAGATCAAGGTCTCATTAAATATGATGTTACTCAAATATTTTTGGTTGTCTTAAATGAACAAGTCTCGTGTAACAAGGGAAACACGTGTTAGTTGAAAGAATGCCAGATTTCTGACCTTAACTCCTGTCGCTTGAGAAGTGAAGCATGCAAAATGAGTGTTAGCTATCAACTCAAGCACCGGCTCTTTCACATCATGAACCTGAAGACAGTGGATTTCCTCTTGATTGATAACCCAAACCTACAAGATTTTATAAGGAGAGGATGTCAAAGCATTCATTGTCAAAGGATAATGAATTCTTTAAGCTTTTCTTAATTGATTCTTCTTCTACTTTGTATGAAACAGATTAGACTTGAAACTAAGGGCTATTTTTAGATAATGGTAAAGCAGCACTAGTTCTTAACTTAATTAGTATTATAATCATATAATTTCTACGCACTTCGTTGCTAGAAGGAGAGCTTACCCGGATTGTTCTATCCAATGAACCACTATACAGTTTATCACATGAAGATGGCACATAAAGGCATGTAACTGCCTTTGTGTGCTCACGAGTTTCGTGAATTAACCGAGGAACTCTTTTGCCAGTTTCCCAGACCTGAACAGAGAAAGATCTACATGTTAGAGAAAAGTAGCAGCCGATGAAAAAGGAACTATGGATGCTTACTAGAGAGGCCCTTACCTTAATGGTTCCATCAGAATGACTGCTAATGAGCCGACCTCTTATATGGAGCAGACAAAGAACTTCTCCATTCATCGAAACATCCATCTCAGGACATTCAGAATAGCACCATAATTCTGCCTGCAGTTCTAACTATTAGGACCTATAAAAAAAATACATTTAATGTGCTTATGCAACTATAACTTATTAGCATAGAAATCACTTACAGCATCAATACATGGCAAGTTCATCAAGGTTTTCATTATATCACCGACCACTGTTGAGTACTTTTTAAGTTTCCTCAAGCTTTTGCACAAACATTTGGCATATATTCCTAGTTCGCTAAGTGCACCTAAATCAGTAATAAATCCTTTCAAAGCAAGGGCGGCCAGGATCTTCTCCTCGAGGTTCTTTGTTGACTGCAGCATCTGTATAAATTGCTCAAGCAAGGACTTACGAGCAACATCTCTAATTCCAGTATCGGGAAAATTATAGAGCATGTGAATTAACCATGTGGCTACAATAAAGGAAGATTTTGCTATCTCCACGGAGGTGCTCTTTAGGCATTCTTCTAAAGCTCTGAATATTAATCCTTTCTCATGATTGCAAAGAACAAAAGCGATTCTATTTTCCCAAGAACTCAGTGCTTTTTCTTCCTCTTCCTATAAACCACGTGTTAAGTTAAGATTACTACTTGCACAAATTACAAAACATTAAGTTATAAAACAACTCTCTCTGTAACAACCATCTTCTATAACAATCATATTTTCTGTGGAATCGATCTTTCATGTTATGTTATATTATATGTTCTTTATAATAACATTTCACTGTAGCAGTCATAATGTATCACAACAAACGACGCTGTTATAGATAGGTTTGATTGTAATTAGCAGAACTTCATACCATTGTATTTGTGATGTCATTTTCACCAGATCTTTGTCTCTCTTCTTTCATCGTAGGAATATAGCGCTGATTAAATCCTGCAATTTTGAGTAGCCGGGCTTCAAGAAATGACTTACCAGAGTTAGTCAGATGCCCGGAAAGAGATAATAAGGCATCAAGAGCCCTGAGCTGAGACGTGGGGAAGTCCTTTTTGTGAAGTGCTTCAATCAATACCTCTATTGATTCTTCCCGGTATATGCTCATTTTTCGAGGCTCAACCTGAATCGAATTTCTCTTATGAATTATTATTCAACAGAGTGGCTGAAAAATATTTCAAAAATAAATGGTACAGACCAGGAGGTCAAGCTGCAGAAGAAGAGGAGCAATGGTGGATTTCTGCTCCGTTGAAGCCATCTGTAGACAGACAAGAAGAGTGTGCATTGTACTAAATGCTCCCTCATCCTTAATTACCTGCAGAATCTGGTTGCATAATGTTCTCCTGCAATACAAGTAAAAAGAGCAAGCATCTTTCATGAGTTCAAATCTAGAGGGGTCTCTTCAGGATAATTATAACCAAAAGATCGCCTACAATATTTAATATTTCATTTCGAAAACCAGATAAGCATGTACTCCCCCTGTTTGAATTATAGTGTCTTAGTTTGAAACTAGGCACGGAGTTTAAAAAAATAAGGAAGTTGTATCTTGTGGTGAAACTAAAGATGTGTATAATGCACCAAAATGTCATTTGAATCTTGTGATCTTAAACATGTCATGTAGAATATTGGAATTAGAGAATTACCAAATACCGAAAGAGGCATACGTTTTTAAAGAAAACTAAAAAGGAAAGTAAGATACTTAAATTGAAAGGGTAGGAGTATTAAATAAGCAAGTCAAAGGTGATTTTATAGACTAAAATTTTGAAAGAATAGTCATGTTTGTTTGAAATACCTGCTTAACAAAACTAACTCATAAAGCAGTTCTATGCACGTGTCTTTCACGCTATCGTTTGCTGTGTGAATTAACTCAAGAACAGGAGGTAACTCAATTCTACTAGCTATTGTAATTCTGCAACTCTTATCAGCCCGAATACAGCATAAAAGTATGCAGACAATGGACTCTCTTCCATTTTCATGTTCTAGGCCTTTTAGCAAGGCAGGAATACCATTTCCTGATATAATCTGCATAGCATTGAATGATCGGTCACTCTCACCTCCTCCTCTAATAATTTGTTCGAGCAACACAACAGCAGCCTCCTTTGGTCCTATTGTGAACTGAAAATCACTAGAATCCTCATTTCTTTTTGAGATAATCTGAGTGAGAGAGGGTACAAAATTATGAGCTGAAAGTTGAGAGAATGATGGCCTGAGTAGGTAAATAAGAACTGCTGCTTCAGCAAGACCATTTTTTAATAAAATAGCTAGGCACTCAAAATCCGAGTCCACACTTGTGAGGATCTCGCCAACGCTATCCTCTGCATATAGTAGCTCGGACAAAATACAAACTGTCATCTTTAAAACTTCCGTCCTTGATGAAGCTGATAATACCTCTACGAATCCGTTCACTATAGTTGGTGCAGATAAATAGGAGTGAACTCCTTGAGATTGATCAACTTTCGAGTCATTCCATATCTTTGCTATAGTCAATATGGCTTGTTCACATTCTTGTAAATCCTCTGAAGTGCACAGACATGAGACATAAGGTTTTAACCCATTGATAATTGCTTCAGTTGCTGCTTGAGAAATTACACTTGTAGGTGACATTGATACAGCTGCTGCTCCCATAAATCTTCGTGATCTTTGTTCGACAATTTCCTCTATCCGCCTATGATTTGGATGATTAAATGTGGGAGATGGACTAGATTCAGATGACCTCTCTCTTGAAGACGGAATGCTTAAATAACTTCTCGGTGTTTCAGCGTACGAAAACTCCTGAGCTAGGTCAGGGTGTTGTTCCCTCCAAGAGGATATCAGTCTCTTCAGGACATAGTTGGTTTTAGGCAGAGTAGATGCAGATAAAGACTGCCTTGTAATGGGGCATGTTGTATTACCTCTATTCATCCATTCCTGGATGGCTTTCCCTTCATATGTTTGACCGGTTTCAAGGGTGACAGGATCATTGAATATCTGTCCAGTTATTGGACAGACGAAATCTTTGGGTGGCCTTGATGGAGCAGTCGACTTATCTGACAATGGCAGAGAAATGCAGCTGTGACTTCCTTCATCACTATCATTCGGAGAACTGTCATTGTTTGAAGAGATTAGAAAAATTCAATCACCTTCAATATTAGACAGTGACTTGTGCAGACGTACCCTTTTTCTAAGGATTGACTAAGGCTCCGCCTTTGAGAATTTCTTCTCCCCACAGTTTCATGCTGCACCTGCATGTGTAAACAACTTTAAGTCTGGAAACCATTGGTAAAAAAAAACTATCACATAAATGGGGATATGAAACATACTGTCCTTTCTTCATCTGAGTCTGCAGAGCTAATTTTTAACTCTTGGGATAAATTCAAAGAAGTAGAAATTGAGGAGTCCTTAACACGTCCAGACAAAAGGCGTAACACAGGTACACTTTTCTTCGAGGGGGTATCTGATCTTTTTGGTGAAGGCTCCTGTGAAGGAATTTTAGGGGACTCCACTTTAGGGGAGTCCATTGAAGGGAATGCCTTGGGAGATTGCCTTTGGTTTGTATTAATTTGCTTGACTTTGGATGAATTGCTTTCTTGATTTCTTTTATTTGATGCAATGTATACATGAGGCTCAGGGTCATAATCTTCTTCATCCTCCTCAGGAATTCCTTTCTGTGTATGACAAGAAAGAGCAGTACTTTACTTGAATAAACTCAGTTCCGCAAATTATCACCAATTCATAATATAACAAGATGTAGCAAAGTTTAAGGGAAAAAAACTAACTAGTGGATCCCAAGTCGTGGAGTCCTCCTGATTATCGGATGACGAAGAAGTCATATTCAATCTGCTAAAATCCAAAGGATTAGAAAGACAAGTTTGGCTTCTTTTTTTTTATAGTTCTCATAAGTCATAACAAAACCTTAAATATGGAAAGCCATAATGGCAAGTACAAAAGAACAGTGGTGATTAGACTAACAAATATTCAGTAACTACTAGTTAATGGACCTTACTTTGAAGCTTCTTCTGCAGTCTCCTTCACTCTCAAAATAGGAGAAAACCCGGCACTCTTAGGCAAGATTGGACCAAATTTGACATAATCAGGAATTGACCGGCATACCTGTTGGAAGAATAATTCAAAGTTGGAGTAGGGAACCAAATTTGTTTAGGATTTGATATTTAATAATTTCATGTCTAAATAGGATTTTTAGTCAGAATTATATAGGAATATGTTTTCTAGTTCCTAGCTAAACTAGGCTTTGCACTGTTATAAATAGAGGTGTTGAGCTATTTTCATATAATAGATAAAGAGTGGAGAATTTATTGAGTTTATGAATAGAATATTTTCCTTCAATACCTCATGCAGTGGAGTCATCGGTGGCTCTGCGATTGGCAACAGAGGGATTGCCTTCTTTGATGTTGTGGAATCATAGTTCATGCAGTCCTTATAGTATTTTGCATAAAGCCTTGTATTCTCATCCAATGATTGTCCATAAAGCTGCTCGAGTTTCTGCATTTTCTCGGCTTGATCAGGCCTTACAGAAAATATCAAAGACTCATTGAAGTCATGATCAAAATCCATAGTGAAAGACAAGTCACTGGAATCAGGAATAACATCCATCACTATTCGATGTCTCTCCTCCGAGTACCACCCTACAATTGAGCTAATGTGTGGAAGAAACAAACATTTCCATAGCTCAGGTGCAAAGTCTATCCGCGAGAAGAAAGGGTCAACAATAAACATCTCCAGTATATGAAGTACGGAATTGTTAACATTATTTCTCAACTTCCACAAGTAAGAAAGGTTTAAATGAGCCCAAGCAGAGAGATAAAAATTAGGCACCCCTGCAGTTTTCTGACTAGAATCCAACATAGCACACACTTGAAGCATTTTTTCCGCGTAATCTAGTCTAGCCATCTTAGTTTCAATGTTTGAAGTATTGATTGCCTCTTCAAGCGCATCAATTCCCCAGTCCAAATTGGCTAAAACTGCTTGATCAGAGTATCGAACTTCTGTGTCTTTATCGGAGCTTTCATCTTCAGCTGCCAACCTCTCAGCACATTGTTCTTTATGTGATGTTCTTTGTTCCTTGTCGATCAGCCTATCTTGAATGAAACTACCTATAGAAGTGATCAAGGACCTAACTATGTCTTCCTGATCCATTTCAAACCTATAATTTCGAGCCATTTTTTCACCAATCAAATGTATAGTCACAGTTCTAGGCTTCAATTCAATAGAACGCCATCGAGATACTTCAACTAGCAAGGGAAAAAAGCGAAATCAAATGTGAGTATGTGACAATATCAGAAACAATAGAATTGAGAAAGCTAAAAGCTAAACAAAAATGAAAACATTGAAGACTTTATCAAGTGCATGAGAACAAATACATTGCTCAAACCACATTCAGGCATAATGTCAAACAATTTAAATTCCGAAAAAGGAGTAAAATTTAGGAGTTTGTAGAGCAAAATTATCTAAATTCGATACTAGAAATATTTCAAATATAGTTTAGACTTTAAAAATTATATGAAGGTTAGGACCAATATCTTTTAATGCTGTGAAAAATCAATTTACATAATTAGTACTAAATGGAATGGATATAATTGTATAGGCTTGGTTAAAGGTTGTTCTTCAAATTAACATATCATCTGTCTTATACAAGTTACAACTAATATAAGATCACTAACATAGAAACTCGAAAGAGAAACAAAACCAACTGTTAAAATGCTGGTATTCTATAGTAAAACAAAGAAGAAAGCATTTTTTTTTATCCTTTTCTAAGTGTGAGATTTAAAAAAAAATGGAGAAAGGAGTTCGTGTCTACTCTCATTATACTCTTCAACTATTTTGTCAAAATAAATAAAAATAGACATTCCAAATGTCATAGTTTAATATTTGATGACAATAGTTTCATTACTGCATCTGCTTATTTTCCTAACACAGAGAAAATAGAACTAAGTATAAAAAATTAAGTGTACTTCATGTAACCAAGTTGAGGATATAATGGTAGAAGAAGATCAAAGGAAATAATAGATTATAGATTCATCAAAATTTATTTTAGCATATTTGGCAAAGATGTTAGTATGTTTTTTATTGTTTACTGTGATCAAAATTACAAACCCAAAGTTGTAACTAGTAGGAAAATAAAAGTCATATTAGAGTTTAAATTATATACACCGTCAGTATATATATATATATATATATAACATTATCAGGTCACTCCAAGAATTTCTACTTGTAAGCCTCCTTAAAATGTGAGATTTAAAATAACACAAGTTACCTCCTACAACATGTAAAAGATGACTTGAGATGATGTAAAAATTACTTGCATCGACATAAGGCCATAAGTGGAAGTTGATTAAACAGGAAACAATTTCAAGAATATCAGTCCATGTATGTATTGTGTGTGTGAGAGAGAGAGATACCTGGATTAGTCAGAAGAAATATTTATGCAACAAGCTAAGGCAAGAGCTTCATCAGAAGATTTTCTTCATCATATCTATGAGTCTTCTGTTTCTAGAAATTAAGCTCAGAAAGCTAAGATTAGAGAAACAAAACCAACATTAATAGCAGCCGGCCGGCTTTTACATAACTATGTAAGTATCAATCAATTCCAATATTGACATAGTCAACATGTTATATTAATGTATTTAAATTATAATAATTAATATAGCTCGCGATTGATCGCTTAGGCTGATAGAAAAGACAAAAAGGTATCTAATGAATTTGGTTTTACTTTGAATGGTGTTGTACCTTAAAAAATAATTGATCAAAGTATTTTTTTTAATAAATTACCCAGATAAGCTCTGGGTTGTGTCGTGTTAGCGAAAAGGGAACAGGGGGCTAAGCCTGACCTCAATACAACACACCGTCACAACAAGTGATACAATCACCCAAGAACCGCCAGAAGGCGGTACAAACAATTATAGTGCCTTATGGTAAGACAAAAAGGAAGTCATACTTGTAGAAATTTGTTGGGGGTAAAACACACAAGTAAGGCACAGCGGAAGTTTGAAATTTTGAGTAAACTTAGTGCTCCAACAAACGTTCTGGTATTAAATTATGCGATAATTATAATCTGCAAAGACAGGAAGAAAACTTACCGTTTAAGCTTTGTTAGTCTTTACTAAAGGGAGCGCACGCGATTGTCAATTCGGATGCAAGCCTTGCTTCGGTATATTCCTTTGCCCAAGAAAGCTAGGAAATCTTGGCAGAGGTTTGAGAGAATTTTATTTACTGAACTCTGAGTTCAGAAAGTGGAAAGTCAGTGCAACCTGAAATTATGGGTTAAGTGCCAAATATATAGTGGAGGAAACTCTAAACCAAATCAGATTTGGATCAAGCTTCAAGACCTGACCCAAATCCAAATTACAGTGGGCAAGTCGAACTGAGCCCACTGTTGTGCGGCTCCTCTATTTATTTTCTGCACGTTTTAGTTCTAATTAAATCCAAGATTTAATTTTGACTTAATTATATAATTTTTATCAAATGAAAATTATCCCATAATTTATTATTAAATAAAATATCGTGATTCTAAATTCGATATTTTACACTCTCTCAATATACCCTTAGACCGAAAAAGACAATCGACTTAGTGTGACCCTTTATGCCTTCACACATCGGCACTTGATCAAATCAAGATTCACACGGAACTCCTAGACATCGCCGGTGACGGACCCAATATGTGAAGTACGTTTACAAGACTCAAGTAAACAGACATCTATGTGAGATGATAAATTCCTTTCATTCGCGACACACTCGATCAAGCTTAAGATTTGCCAAGTGTCTATCCAAATGCCTTGATCACTTTATCTCATCTCTATTAGTCGACAACTAGACCATATCCTAGATATGTCTCTTGCATTGGCCAATGACTTGGTCGACCTAACATCTCTGAGAAGCTGAGTGTTCTCTCGAAATTCCAATCGAGGAATGAATCTTATTCTTGGCTCAACTACCACCTTCAATCTACTTCGTAATGCACCCAATACAAGCCGCGTCTCAACCTATAAGGCATTTGAGCTTAGGACATGATCAAAATGCATTGCTCCGTAAACAAGGCGATATTGACCTCAAGTCTAAGGACCTCTATCTCCCGTCGCGATAATACTCTAGACATGTATAACAAATAGTTTATCAGCAGGGTATGTCAATATTCCTGTAAGAGTATCCATGTGTCCATCACTAGCAACTATTGCTAGTAGTAAGTGAGATATACTACATTCTCTGGCGTGTGATGCGGGCACGTATCGACTTATAACATATCATTGATATCTCATTCTCAATGATCATTAGTCTAGGCTATTTTAAGAACTACACTCTATCATTAATATCTCACACTATTAATGACAATGTAAGTTCAAGGGATGCACATTAATGAATAATATAAACAATCAAATAATAATTCAATAATTGCAAATGTCAAGTATATATTAATCTTATTAATAATATGAATGTGTTCAAGTACATCTGCTCCTAAAATGATTGTGTCTAGGACATACATACTTTCAATCTCGGCAGCTGCAGTCAATCACCAATGTATCTAATGCCCATGTTTTCGAAATGACCATTATGCTTGACTAAGCTTAATGGTTTAGTAAATGAGTCTGCTAGATTATTACTGGTGGGAGTGTAGTCTATCTTTATTTCTTTTGTCTCCACCATCTCCCTGAGTATGTGGTATTTCATTGGTACATGCTTGTTTCTATTCGTTGATCTTGGTTCCTTAGCTTGAGCAATCGCACCAATATTGTCACAATAAATCGTTATTGGACAACTAACACTTAGAACAACCCCTAATTCCTTTAAGAACTCGGAAATCGTTATTGGACAACTGACACTTGATGTCTTGACCCATAGGAAGATTCCCTTTCTTGGAATTTTCCATAGAGAAACGTTTTAGCACTTTGTCTATGTATACGGACTGTGACAGCCCCAACAATCTATTAGGTCTATCTCTGTAGATTTTAATTCCAAGAATGTAGCGAAGCTTTGAGTCCTTCATCATGAAGGTTCTGGATAACCATTCTTTGACAGATTGCATGAGAGTCTTATTGTCTCCAATTATCAATATGTCATCTACATATATAACAATGAAGACAATGCTCTCATTTGTGCGTTTACTATAAGCATCGGATCTTCTTTCTAACAAAGTCAAACGATTTGACTGCTTTGTCAAAACAAATGTTCCAACTCCTTGAGGATTGCTTAAGTCCATAAATGGACTTTTGTAGTTTGCATACTGCTTTTGGTTGAGTCTTGGATGTAAAACCCTCTGGTTGTATCATATACACCTCCTCAATTAGATTACCATTGAGGAAGGCAGTTTTAACATCCATTTACCAAATATCATAATCATAGTATGCAGCTATTGCAAGCAAAATCCGAATGGACTTAACCTTTACAAAGTGAAAATGTTTCATCATAATCGACCCCAGTGGTTGATTATAACCTTTAGCCACCAATCTTGCTTTATAAGTGTATTTTTCATATCATCAATCTTCTTGAAGACCCATTTGCATCCTATGGGTCTAACCTCATTGGCAAGTCAACCAAGTTCCATACTTGGTTTATGTACATAGACTATTTGGATTTATGGCTTCTTGCCATCTCGTGAATCAATGTCTAACATTGCTTGTAGGTAATGAGCTCATCATCATCAGAATATCTATCTCATTATATGTTTCAACAGGAGATTAAGTCTTTCAGTGCACGATGAGTCCTAGTGGTCCTCTGAGTTGAACATTCTGCGTTTGATCTTTGTATTTTGATTTTGAGAAGATATTTGTGTGTTGGACAATCCACCACCTTGAGAACTTTCAGAATATCATTTTGAATGATGCACAACTATTGTGTCATCTACCGTTAGTTGTGCATGAGGTCTTGCATTTCTGCAGATCTCTCACAACACTCCCATTGGTGAAGGCGTACTCTAAGTACCCAATCATCATCAAATACTCCATTTGAATCCTTGTCTAGGTTATTTGACAAGGGGTCATTCTCTACATTATTTTGTACTTCTTGAATTTCTTCAAGTTCTATCTTGTTGCAACTCTGCTCCTTGTAGACATAGTCTTCAGAAAGTTGCATTCTGAAACAATTACTTTATGTTCTCGAAGATAGAAGTAGTACCTCTTGTTTCCTTAGGATACCTACAAAATAATACTTCTCACTTTTAGATTCCAATTTGTCGGTGAGCAACCTCTTTACATAGGCGGGGCACCCTGTGGTCGCGTGTGTCTAAGTCTTTGCTTGCCATTCCATATCTCATATGGAGTTTTCTCTCGACTTTGATGAAACTCTATTCAAAATATAGATTGAGCTTTGCAATGCGTATCCCCATAGGTATGTTGGTAGAGTGAGAAGCGTCATGGATCTAACCATATCTAATAAGGTACGATTTCTCCTCTCGGAACACCATTCATTTGTAGCGTTAGGAGGTGTCCATTCGAATGGACTCATGAAGCTTCAAGTAATCTAGAAATTCTTTACTTAAGTACTCACCTCCTCGATCTGATCGAAGAGTTTTAATACTTGTTTCAAGTTGCTTCTCTACTTCTGACTTGTACTCCATGAATTTCTCAAAAGCTTCAGAATTATGTTTCATAAGATACACATGCCCAAACCTTGAGAAATCGTCTGTAAAAGTGATGAAATAAAGAAAGCCTCCCTTAGCTTGAGTTGGAAAAAGGTCCACATACATCGGTATGGACTAACTCAAGCACCTCTTTGGCACGTACTCCTTTCCCAGAAAGTGATTTGGTTGTCATCTTTCCTCTTAAGCAAGATTCACAATCACCATATGACTCTAAGTCAAATGGTTCTAAGTAATCTAATTTCCTCAATCTTGCTATCATTGATTAATTAATGTGACCAAGTCTGCAATGCCATAAGTAGATGTGATTTCTTTGATTACTTATTTTAGCTCTTTTATTTTGTATATTGAAAATTTCATGGCTACAGTTTAGAACATACAATCCATCCACAAGCAGAGCATTTCCACAAATAAAATCATCATAAGATAAAACATAATTTACATTGGTAATATGTGAGGAAAACCCCTCAATGTCTAACATAGGGATATAAATAATATTTCTCGTCAAAGACGAATCAAAATAACAATTATTAAGTTCTAAACAAAAGCCTGAAAGTAAATCTAGTCTATAAGTCCCCACGCATTCCGCATCAACTCTAGCTCCATTGCCAACGCGTAGATCTACTTCCAAAGGTCCAACCTTTCTGATGTCAATTAGCCCCTGCACATTATTACAAATGTGTGAGCCACAAGCGGTATCCAATACCCAACAGTGAGAATTAGTTATAGACATATTTATTTCAATAACAAACATACCTTGTCTAGCGGCGGCACGCGTGCCTTGTCCCAGGGCTGTACAATCCTTCTTCCAATGTCCTTTTCTCTTACAATTGAGGCAAACATCAGCAGCTATCTTGGCCTTCTTTCGAACAACTCCTTTAGGTTTCATAGCTGTGGGTTTGGCGGCAACCGCCTTACCCTTCTTCTTCTGCATATTTTTACCCTTAGGTTTGAACTTGCTAGATGAGCCCACGTGAGCACACTTTACCTTTGGAGGTGGGCGACTCGAAGGTCTTCAACATATTATGAAGTTAGAAGACTTGCTTTCGTTCCATTCATGTTGTAATTCACAATGAAGTTCTCAAAGAAACGAGCGAGTTCAAGATTAGATTAACGAAACATTTACGGCGACCGTTCCAACCAAGCCAACCTCTCAATTAATCCAATCATCTTCAAAACATGTTGTGACACTCCCGCCGTTCGCTTACACTTAAAGAGATCTCTCGATAGTTCATACTCTATTATGCGAGGCGTGAGTCATAGAGACTCTTCAAGTGTTCTAGCATCTCGTTGGGGCCCATATTTTCATGTTGTCTTTGTAACTCTGGAGTCATAGAAGATAGCATAACACATTGTGCTGCAACAGCATCATCAAGATATTTCTGATAGGTTACTTTGTCAAACAGATCATACTCTTCAGAATCTTCAGTAGGGACTGCAGGGAGTGATGTATCCAATACATACTCAATCTTTTCTAATCGCAGTACCAAACACAAATTTCTTAACCAGTCAGGAAAATTGGCTCCATTCAACTTGTTCGTTTCAACCAACATTTTAAGTGATTCGACATTATGGCGAAGAAAGATAGACTTGAAATTAATACTTTAATATAAATTTCTATTGAACACATTCATTAACTAACTAACATGGTCTTTAGTTTAATTAGCTCCCACTATTTTAACATACTATTTTACCCCATAAAGAATACAGACTCATATCAAATACGGTCATAATGGGCCAAGATGCAAACTCATGTTGTCTCGCGTTTCTTTGGTGATAACTTCAACAACACGATCTGGTAGGTCTAAACCAATTGCAAACAATTTGCAACTCTTGGTTGACCGAATGTTCTAAACAATTCGATTTGCGTCCTCACCGTCCGACATGGGCGCGAGGCGACTAGCAAGTCAACCCCGTTATGCGACTGCAATTATGCATCTAAGCGGGCTTAGCCTTCATCAAACAAACACTGAGGTGTAAATACTTACGAAGGTTTATCACCTACTACAACATTTATATGCATCTATGAAAGGGTCTGAGTCCTCGTAGACTTAAAGCAAATGCTGAGGCATAAATACTCATCTCGCCGAAAAGGATTTTGCACCACAATCAATTATAACGGACGACACATTCATTTTAAATGAGACTTGTATTAAATTTGGGGAACATTTTAATTCAGGGTTATGACCAAGATCAACTATTATATCATACATCATATGACATCCTATCATGCAATTTCTAAACACATTTAGATGGGAAACCATCAAACCCAATAGGCATGATATAAGATGGTTTTAATCACATCTTTGGTAGCGCCTGCGGACAATTATAGCGGTCATTGAAAGTAAACAATTACTGGGCGCCGCCTACCCAGACAATAACTGCGGACTAACAAATATTGGGTGCCGCCTACCCAGACATATATATGCAGACTCTATTCTAATTATTTAAATGACAATCAATTAAACAATTAAGAGAAACAATTAATGTGTGCACACATTATCAAATAATATGTCAAATAACAATAATTGTGGGTTAATTAATTTGTTTCAATTTAGAAAATATTTAAATTCAAAATTTAAACTCAATTTTCAATTTTCGGAATTTTCTGCTCATCCAAACAGTCCCTTAATAATTCAGAAATTAAAATTTAATTTTGAGGTATTTGCAATTTTGAACCTTAAAATATTCTGATTTACCAGGACCAAATCGCTTTTACAAATTTACAAATTGACCCAGGGATTGAATCTGCTGATTTTAAAACTTTTAAATTTCCAGAAAATATCTCAGGGACTAATTTGTAATTTTCAGAACTTAAAATATTTTCAGATTTGTTTAAGGACCAATCTTCAATTTTAAAACCCTAATTTTAATTGCAAAAAGGTCCTCAAACTATTTTAAATTTTCAAAACCAATTCTAACCCCAAATCAAATTTGGGATTCGAATTCGGGCGAAATTGGAATTAAAACCCACCAAACGATGGCACACATCGGGACGAACTCACCGGTGGTTTTCACCACCGATTTGGTGGCCCACGGTGGCCGGAATAGGTGGCGCCGCCGGCAGTTTCTAAAACTGTTACACCCCGTAATTCCAAGAGGATGAGATGAGGACGTACGAAAGGAAATAAGATTCAAAGTTGGAAAAAGAAAAAAAAAAGTTGGCAGAATATTTTTGTACAGTTTTTCAGTCAACTTGGGAGCAGTATATCTCCTAGTATAATTGAAGTTTTTAGGTGTTTCAAAATCCTATTATGAAGTTCATTGAATCCAGTTTTCAACTCAACACACCGCTCGTCGATAGGACATCGGAGTAGAAAGTTATGGACGTTACACGATCGGCTGACAGAACAGACAGGGTCAGGCGCCGCGGCTCCGGCAGCAGCGCCGGGGCGCCGAAAAGCCTGAAATTGTCTGAAATTGCAGCGCCGGCTGCAGGGCCTCGGCGCCGAGGCGGGATTTTTTGCGGAAATGGGGGGAAAATAGAAGATATTTATTGTGGACCCCTGGGTGAGTGACAAGTGTCCCCCAACTTGTGGAACAAGATAAAGGCTATATTTGACCAAGTCTTGCTAGATTAAAATCATTTTACAAGACTTCACCCAAATCTTCTCTTCTCTTCTCTCTCAAATGGTTGAAACCCTAAGCCTAAAAGAGATTTTTTTTAGAAAGGAAACAAGAAGGAAATACGTTGGCAAGCTTGTAGGGGGTTTGTAGAGATGATATTTGCGGGAAGAAGAATTTCGGAAAGAGGGCTAAAGTGGGCAAGATTGTTGGACTATTTTGGGCTTATCAAGATAACCACTTTGTCCTCTTAAGTGATTGAAGATTTCTTATTGTTGTAGTTATACATTTTAACTAGCATGAAGTATATGTATTGAAGATTGATAAGTGATATGGATTGAAGTAGCCTAAATCCGAAAATGACATGTTGAGTAGTTTGAAATTGAATTACCATTTGGTCGTTAACTAGTATCGTTGCATGTTATCTACTTGAAGATTTTAGTTGCTATAATCGATTGCGGCTTTATAACATGTTGTACTAAACAACTTGGATTGAAAAGGAATTGGAAAAGACTTTGTGGTGATGTACCTCAAATTTGCCGAATGTGACATAGTATGTTGGACTAGT
Organism: Przewalskia tangutica; assembly: GCA_029844215.1. Taxonomy (NCBI): domain Eukaryota; kingdom Viridiplantae; phylum Streptophyta; class Magnoliopsida; order Solanales; family Solanaceae; genus Przewalskia; species Przewalskia tangutica. Next base: position 21,317,080 of record CM056719.1, read on the forward strand.
TTGATATCAATTGTGGGGCGGAATTTTACACGTCTTGTAGGCGTGTAATCCCCTATTGTTAACTACATTGTTGAGCTTTAAATGTGGCGTGTTTGATTATTGAAATTCGGCCTTGAAAAAGGTGGCAAAGTATGTAGAAACAAAGAAAGTGTTGTCCGATTTTCCGTAGAATTTAGTGACTTTGCACTTAGAATATTCTATGTTTGAGGTAAGAAGTTAATAGACGTATTATGGTCATTATAGGTTGACATACTACGTACGGCATATTGGACTTGGCAAGTGGATTGAACCGAACAGGTATGTGAAACTTTCTTATCTCTTGAGCATGATTAAGTTGTAAATGTATAGTACGGTGAGCGTCAAGATTTTGACAATCTAGTCCATTTGATATCCTTGGCTTATTTTAAGAATGTCCAAGTTGGTTGAGTTAGGGAATTAACTCACTTGTTTAAAAATATTAAGGATATCTTGGTTTCTAAAACTTAAGAGACTTTGAATATTTTGAAAGTATTTTCGATACTTGTTTTGTTGGAAAATTTAAGTCTCTTAGTTATAAAGAAGAATGTAAGTATCTAAGGCATAAAACTAGTATAACGGCTTTATGGGAAGTTGGTTATAATATCTTTATGAAAAGTTAAAAAGAGTGGTTTACTCTAAGTAATGTAAGTATGATAAATGACTTGAAATAATGAAAGACAAATTGATTTGAAGACATCAATTGCTTAAGGTTTTTTTTTAAAGAAAGAAGTCACTTGATTTAGAAGCCTAAATGTATTTCTAAAAGGTATTGTGACTTGTCTTGAAAGGTAGTTATGACTTGATACTACGGTTATTAGTATCTTGGAAGTTTTATATGAAAAAGAGTCATTTTAAAAGAATAGAAGTACGTAATACTTTGGGTTAAATTCTCGGATTTTATAATGACATGGTAGTGCCTTAAGTAAACTAAAATGAGAGTGTATATGAACAAGACTAATAAGAAGTTAGGGGATTTCTTAACTTACTTATGTTATGTATGATGGTCGATTGAGCTAGGGTAAGAGTATAAATGTGAGGTAAACCCCCAAGACGTTATACCACCTTCTCCAGGGTAAGAGTATAAATGAGGGGTAAACCCCCAAGACGTTATACCACCTTCTCCAGGGTAAGAGTATAAATGAGGGGTAAACCCCCAAGACGTTATACCACCTTCTCCAGGGTAAGAGTATAAATGAGGGGTAAATCCCCAAGACGTTATACCACCTTCTGAGTATGATTGCGGGGTAAACCCCCAAGACATTATACCACTCCATGGATTTGCTACCCATGATGCGAGGAATACCTCATGCGGGTTCACACGACCCATGCGGGTGAAATAGTCTCAGGAGTAGGATTGCTTAATGATACTGCGGGCGGATGGTCCTGCTTTGATCGTGAGCCTTCTATTTTTATGTTGTAAGCATACTCTTAGTTACTCTCATTGTTAGTAAGGCACAGTGAACTGTAATTTGATTATCATACATGTCTTCAGTTTTATTTTAGACTTATGATTTCACTACAGTACTTTCAGTTTCACATATTTGGTACATGTTGTCGACCTCCTTCTGAGGCTGCGTTCATGCCGCAGTAGAGTACTGTTCTTGATCCTCACTCTTAGGATCACTGTCACCGTTGAGAAGCTCCTTTATTTCGGAGGCTTATCCCTGGTATTGTCGGTTGTTGTATATTCAGGGGTATGGCGGGGCCCTGTCCCGCCAAAGTTGTTATTCTTAGAGGTCTGTAGTCACATTTGTGGATTGGGTTTGTAAGAACAGAGATGTACTATTTTAATTTTTGTATTATGTATATGTTACGAAAGGCGGCCTTATCGGCTAGCCGGTTGATGTCTACTGTCTAAGTATGATTTTTATTTTAGGAGTTGTGTATGTTCCGCTGCTATTCTCTGATGTATACCTGAAAGGGGTGCCCAGGTAGGGCACCAGTCGCGGGCCCGGGTCGTGACAAAAACCGTCGGTGGTGCTTCTTTTCCGGTCATCGTTGCTGAGCAACAATACCACCATTAGATTCCTCTCGTCGAGACGAACACGATGGTATTATTACTTAATGATTTCGTCGCCCGTGGTGGCCGGAAACAGTCCCGCCGTCGGCGGTTTCCGGCGACTTTTTCCGGCGTCTTCATCGCGTTCCGCCACCTCTCAACACCTTTATCGACCATCTTAAGAAGTAGATTTCTCGATAATAGTGGAGACGGTGTTAGTACACGTCGAGTCGCCAAAAGAAATCATCCAAATCATTCCACGCTTACGAATGCGTGAGCGATCACGCCAATTTTTTTTTTATAAATTCCGAAAATCAGTTTTAAATCAAAACAATTAATTATCCCACATATCGTTATTAAAGATTATCGTATAATCATTAAACCAGCCTGGGCTCTGATACCACTGTAGAAATTTGTTGGGTGTAAAACACACAAGTAAGGCACAACGGAAGTTTAAAATTTTGAGTAAACTTACTTGCTCCAACAAACGTTTCTGGTATGATTATGCGATAATTATAATCTGCAAAGACAGGAAAAAAACTTACAGTTTAAGCTTTGTTAGTCTTTACTAAAGGGAGCGCACGCGATTGTCAATCCGGGTGCAAGTCTTGCTTCGGTATATTCCTTTGCCCAAGAAAGTTAGGAAATCTTGGCAGAGGTTTGAGAGAATTTTATTTCCTGAACTCTGAGTTCAGAAAGTGGAAAGTCAGTGCAACCTGAAATTATGGGTTAAGTGCCAAATATATAGTGGAGGAAACCCTAAACCAAATCAGATTTGGATCAGGCTTCAAGACCTGACCCAAATCCAAATTACTGATGGGCGATCAGGGTCCACTGTTGTCTTGACTCTATTTATTTTCTGCACGTTTTAGTTCTAATTAAATCCAAGATTTAATTTTGACTTAATTATATAATTTTCATCAAATGAAAATTATCCCATAATTTATTATTAAATAAAATATCGTGTTTCTAAATTCGATATTTTACACTCTCAATATACCCTTAGACCGAAAAAGACAATCGACTTAGTGTGACCCTTTAGGCCTTCACACACCGGCACTTGATCAAATCAAGGTTCACACGGAACTCTTAGACCTTGACCGGACCCAATATGTGAAATACGTTTACAAGACTCAAGTAAACAGACCTCTATGTGAGATGATAAATTCCTTTCATTCGCGACACACTCGATCAAGCTTAAGATTTGCCAAGTGTCTATCCAAATGGCTTGATCACTTTATCTCATCTATGTTAGTCGACAACTAGACCATATCCTAGATATGTCTCTTGCATTGGCCAATGACTTGGTCGACCTAACATCTCTGAGAAGCTGAGTGTTCTCTCGAAATTCCAATCGAGGAATGAATCATATTCTTGGCTCAACTACCACCTTCAATCTACTTCGTAATGCACCCAATACAAGCCGCGTCTCAACCTATAAGACATTTGAGCTTAGGACAGTATCAAAGTGCATTGCTCCGTTAACAAAGCGATATTGACCTCAAGTCTAAGGACCTCTATCTCCCACATGCTGTTAATACTCTAGACATGTATAACAAATAGTTTATCAGCAGGGTATGCCAATACTCCTCTAAGAGTATCCATGTGTCCATCACTAACAATTATTGCTAGTAGTAAGTGAGATATACTACATTCTCTAAGCATGTGATGCAGACCACATGTCGACTTATAACATATCATTGATATCTCATTCTCAATGATCATTAGTCTAGGCTATTTTAAGAACTACACTCTATCATTAATATCTCACACTATTAATGACAATGTAAGTTCAAGGGATGCACATTAATGAATAATATAAACAATCAAATAATAATTCAATAATTATAAATGTCAAGTATATATTAATCTTATTAATAATATGAATGTGTTCAAGTACATCTGCTCCTAAAATGATTGTGTCTAGGATATACATACTTTCAATACTAACTAATAAAGAAGTTGGCTTTATCCTATTTGCACCTAATACTAAGCATTTGCTGCTTATCTAACTGAAAGGGGCCTCTAGCCTGTCTAGGAAGTTGAAGAAATGACTAAGCGAGCAGGTTCTGAGAAGAAGAAGAGGCCAGTTTGCTAAGAAATCTGCAACTTGATTCCCTTATCTAAAGCAATGTCATACATGAATCCCAACTTTGTTCTTGATACTGTTGACGGTGTCAATAACTTGTTTCAGCTTCATGTTTGTGACAAGGCTATTGTCACCATATTAGCTATGACCATGGAGTCTAGTTCTAAGGTAAAATTAGTGTATTCATATTGATTGAATATTATCACATCATCTTATTTATTACCATTGATAAAAATATTACCATATTTTGTATATCTTTTATATTAGGTAAATTTATATTCCAATTGTAATTAGGAAGATTTAGTTACCTAGTTTGTAGTCATGTAAATAATTATGTAACACTATATATATTGTACACAATAATTAATGAAAGTCAGGGAACATATTCTTTTATGCTATCAGAAGCCAAATCCTAATTTCTTCCCAGAAGTCGCCCCCTCCCCACTCTCGGCAGCCACCCTCTTTTGCCGACATACTCCCTCTCCCGTTCTTCTTCCAATTCTTGAAAAAATCTTCTCCCCTCTTCTTTCCCAATTTTCAATAGCTGAACAATCTAAATTCCATCATGCTCTTGCAGTCAACAACATCAAGAACTTCATTCCTATAACTCTTGAGATGGAAAAAGTTTAGTATTCCTCTTGGGCGGAACTATTTAAGATCCATTGTCCTGTATACAAAGTCATCGATCACATCATCCCTCCAAAATCAAAGCACAATGTCGAACCCCTGGAGAAACATGATGATGAACTTTAGTCACGTCTAGATGATGTTGTTCTACAATGCATCTATGGCACAATCTCGAACGACCTTTAGCATACAATCATTAAAATCGACGCTACTGCACAACAAATTTGGGAGCGATTGGAAAGCATCTTTCACGATAACAAGACACAACGTGCCTTGTATTTAGAAAATCAATTCAAGGACATTTAGCTGGACGATTTTCCTAATGTGTCGGCCTATTGTTAAGCGCTTGAGATGATTGTCGATCAACTCTCCAACATCGGTGCACTAGTCACCAATCAATGATTGGTGATGCAACTCATTGCGGGTTTGAATGAATCTTATGACGATGTCGCTACTATCCCTCAACAAAGCACGCCATTGCCTTCATTCTATGAGGCCCGTTCAAGACTCATCCTTGAAGAAACACGGAAAACCAAGCGGGCCGCGGCTAATGCAATCACCGCTGATGCCATCTTCGTGACCACTGACGACACAATTGCCAACCCGAGGGGCTCTGTGTTTGTGCCGTAACATCAATAAGCCAACGATCCTAAACGTGGCTCACAATCCCGGACCAACAACAAAGTGCGAAATTCTTGCCGAAGTTGCGGTGGACGACCAGAAATAGTAGCAACGGCAGAAGAGGGTAGCCCCCGCCGGCCGACAGCCAGTCGCAGTAGTAGCAGCAGTAGAAGCATCCCCCGTCGTAGGTTGCCTACTCACCATGGGCTGTATGGGCCCCACCGACTTGGGTTGCTCCACCATATCCCTTCCCGACATCATCCTGGGCCACACCTTCGTCCCGACAGTCCCAGCCAGGCATCATCGATGCGCGTCCACAGCAGGCATACAGTGCATAGGTCTCTTCTCCTTCAACCTAGGCACCGATGGACATTGAGGCGACTATGAACACGATGTCTCTCAATGCACCAGACGACGGTTGGAACATGGATACTGTCGCCACATCTCATATGACAGCATCTCAAGGTACTCTCTCGTCTTATTTCAATATGAGCAATTTAAATCAAAATATTATTATTGGTAGTGGACAAGACATTCCCATTCGAGATTATGTACAATCATCCATCTCCCTACCACATCCACCATTAGTCTTAAATAATGTCCTTCATGGCCCAAAACTTATCAAAAATCTAATCTATATGCGTCGTTTGACAACTAATAATAATATTTTCCTTGAATTTGATCCTTTTGGTTTTTCTATGAAGGAACTTATCACAGGGACGCACATAATTAGATGTGACAACACTGGTACCTCTATCCTATCACCACCACGGTTGGCCATCTAGCCTCTTCTCCATCAACCTTTGCAGCTCTTTCGTCTTCTTTATGACATAATAGATTAGGACATCCGGGAGATTCTGTTTTATGCTCTCTTAGCAAATATAAATTTATTTAGTGCAAATATGTCCCTACTACTCATGTCTGTGAATCTTGCATTTTTGGAAAACATGTCAAATTGTCATTTTATTCTTCATTCACCTGTACTTTAATGTCATTTGATATAATACATAGTGATTTATGGACTTCTCATATTTTAAGCACGACCAGGCATATATATTATGTATTATTTTTAGATGATTATTCCAACTTTGTGTGGACTTTTCTCATTGGTAATAAGTCCCTCGTGCTTTAGTGCTTTCATAAAGACACAATTTGAAAAGAATATCAAGTGTTTTCAATGTGACAATGGAAGAGAATTCGATAATAAACAATTCAAATTATTCTGCGCCAAACACTGCCTTGTTTTTGTTTTTCCTGTCCACATACCTCTCCACAAAATGGAAAAGCCGAATAAAAAATTAGAACCATAAATAACTTAATTCGTGCCCTCCTTGCCCATGCCTCTATCCCTCCCTATTTTTGGCATTACGCACTTTCAATGGCAACATATCTCTTGAATATACTCCCAAACAAGTCTCTCAAACACATGTCACTTACTCAAGTTCTCTATCTTTGAGATCATTCCTATAAGTATTTACGAACTTTCGGATGTCTATGCTACCCTCCTTCACCCCTCCACTCAAATCAACAAGCTACAACCTCGATCATCCCAGTGTGTCTTTCTTGGTTACCCCCAATCATAGAGCTTACAATTGTTACGACTTGTCAAGCTGAAAAATAATCATTTCTAGGCATGTCATATTTGATGAATCACAATTCTCCTTTGTCAAACTCAATTCTTCACCTTTAAATTCTCATGACTTCTTAACTGATGGTCTAAACCCCCTTCTAATCAATCACTTGCAAAATCAGTCGTCAGCATCACCCGCAACCGGCCCCACCGCTGCCGTCCAGAAGTGGGCGGTCCACCTAGCCCCGAAACGGGAGCCTCAGACCAACCCGTCATAGCCTTCCGTCTCGGCTACCTCTCGACCAGCCGAGCCTCGAAATAACCCATCACGGCCTTCCATCTCGGCTACCTCTCGGTCATCCACCTCTCTCCCCGACACCACTGGCCCCTCTCGGCAACACCCTCACTCCCGGTCCTACTCCCAGTCCCGCTGTCACGTCTCGGCCACCACCTCCCAATCCCGTCCAACCTCTAGTGGCACCCCGACGGACAATGGAAACCCGTGTTATGCACGACATTTCCAAACTCAAATGACTATTTAACTTGTCATCTTCGATTGCCCCTTCCCCTGTTACTCATAATCCAAAAGATGCATTGTCTTATCCTAATTGGAAAGATGCAATGATTGACGAATATAATGTTCTTATAGAAAATAAGACGTGAAATCTAGTACCTCATTCTCCTGATGCTAATATTATTCGTTCTATATGGATTTTTGACATAAAAGAAATTTGACGGTTCTTTTGAGAGACACGAGACTCGTCTTGTAGGTGATGGCAGGTCTCAACGTGTAAGAGTGGATTGTGATAAAACTTTTAGCCAGTAGTGAAATCGGCGACTATTCGGGTTGTTCTCAATATTGCTTTGTCCAAATCTTGGCCCATTCATCAGCTTGACGTCAAAAATGCTTTCTTTAATGGGGACCTTCATGAAACCATATATATGCATCAACCTATGGGATTCAGGGAACCAGTTCATCCAGATTATGTTTCTCTTTTGAAGAAATCACTCTATGGACTGAAACAGACTCCTCGTGTATGATACCAACAGTTTGCTGATTTTGTATCCTCTATCGGGTTTTTACATAGCAGATTTGATCATTCACTATTCATCCATAACAATGGAAATGACATGACATACATCCTACTATATATTGATGATATCATCCTCACTACATCATCTGATGCACTTCGTCGATCCATCAGGTCACTCATTGTCTCTGAGTTTGTTATGAATGATTTGGGCCCCTAAGCTATTTTTGGGAATTGATGTTATAAGACATGCAAGTTGCTTATATTTCTTTATCAAAGGGATTACGCCGAAGAGATTCTTGACAAAGCTGGCATGACATCTTGCGAACTGACCCACACATCGGTGGACACTAATTCCAAACTCAATGCGTCTTCAGATTCTCTGTTTGCCGACCCGACTCACTATTGAAATTTAGCAGGAGCGTTGCAGTATCTCACTTTCACGAGACCAGATATATCATTTGTCGTACAACAAATATTCTTATATATGCACAACCTGGCGGATGAACATATAAATGCCCTTAAACGTATTTTGCGATATGTACAAGGTACTCTTCATTTCGGCTTACACCTGTACAAGTCCTCACTTTCTGGTCTCACATCTTATTCTGATGCTGAATGAGGTGGATGTCCTGACACTTGTCTATCCACGTCAGGTTACTGTTTGTTCCTCGGAGATAACTTACTTTTTTGGTCTTCTAAAAGATAACCTACTCTGTCTCGATCCAGTGCAGAAGATGAGTACAGAGGTGTAGAGAATGTCATTTCTGAGTCTTATTGGATACACAACCTTCTACTTGAGCTTCACTGCCTAATACATAAGGTTACAATGGTTTACTGTGATAATGTAAGTACGATATATCTTTCTGACAATCCTGTTCAACGTCAGCGCACTAAACACGTTGAAATGGATATTCACTTTGTACGTGAGAAAGTTGCTCATGGACAAGTTCGTGTTCTTCATGTTCCTTCCCGATATCAGATTGCTGACATATTCACTAAAGGACTTCTGCGCATACACTTTGATAATTTCCGAGCCAGTCTTAGCGTACGAGAACCTTCCGTTTCAACTGCGGGGGGTGTGATAGAATATTATCATATCTTGTATATTATCATTGATAGAATATTATCATATTTTGTATATCTTTTATATTAGGTAAATTTATATTCCAATTGTAATTAGAAAGATTTAGTTACCTAGTTTGTAGTCATGTAAATAATTATGTAACACTATATATATTATACACAATAATCAATGAAAGACATAGAATATATTCTTTTACATATAACTATAAATGCTTATTGTATAGATTATGAGTGATTCTTTTTTCTATGACCTGATTGTATAAATAGTTTTTGCATTATCAGTACATAAAATTTGAACTCTGCTTAATTTGATCTTCCGCCGTTGAATAATTTTGAAATGTCAAAATTAAGTAAAAATGTTGTAATTGTGAAACATGAACAAATAACAGAGAATAATAACATCATCAAGGAGTGTAGTGAGATTGATTTGGATCCCTCCATCCTTAACAAGAAATATTGAGCTTGTGATTGGAGATACCACGGGAATTAGCGCTCCCGACCACTTTAATGAGCTCGATTTGAATAATTGAATCAGTAGTACCGAATATCAAATGATTATTATAACATGTTCGCTCCACATGACAATGATTTTTCCAAAATACCTGGTTGCTGAAAAATAAAAGCCAAATTTTACATTTTTACTTGTCATTGGTCTTCACGTTTTTGTCTCTGTCTCGAAATTATCATATTTTATTAATTCACTATATGAAAGTAAAATTTTTAATTCATCAAAGAGCGATATTTTAGTTATGATAAATTTTATTGATTATTTTTTAGGGAGGTAAATTACATACTATGATAGTATTATATTTTTAAAAATTATGATCCTTTTCTTACTTGAAAGTTAAGTTGTTAGAGTTGATTGCATTATTTATACTTGTAAAATCATGTTATAAATTTTGTTTTCTATGCGTTTTTTTAATCATGTATTTAATTTTGTATTATCATGTTAGAAGTCATCTAGTTTACTAGATTTGATCCAACTATTTATTATACCTATTTATCCCAATAGCCATTCCGTTTCGGTCACTCTTTGCAAAAGTTGATGCAGTTTGCTCTGCTTAATTTTAGTCTGTAGAATCGCACCTCTGCCTCTTCTTTGTCTGCAATTGTTCTCGTGTTTATTTTGGTTGTTTTGCTTCTTTGTGACTAATTTTTTCCAAGTTATTTTTTAGAGAACTTAATGGAAGGAAATTATGAGTATCCATGTTGTTTCTTTCCCTTGTCCCTTCGATTAGTGGAGAATGGGAGGAAATAGATTATATACTCCCTTTTCATCCGGATTATATCGATTTAAATAATCACGACAAAATTAGATTGTAAAATAGCAAGCCATCTCAATTTAAAGCTATCTATTCACATTATAATGAATTTTCTGCTTGAAATTTATTAATATGGAATTAAGTTTATTCTGTTATTTATGACTCGGATAATTGGGGTCTCGCACGTCGAAAACGTCATTTTCACACACGTGCATTCGTAGTGCCAAGTATCGTGAATTTAATTAGTGAAAGAGATTTTGGTGCGTAATGAAAGTGTTTTGAGAGATAAAATGGTGGATGGTTATTAGCCAAATGACAAGTATTCTATGTTGGTGAATGAAGGAAGAAGTGTGCGAATTGTAAGATAAAATGAGTCGGAAAGGGTCGTGGCGCCAACCCGTCGGAGCCGCAGCACTTAATCGTCAGTTGGTTACTGGAACCGCGGCGCCGCGACGCTAATTCAGCAGCGTTGCGGTGCTTCGGAGGCAGCAGGGTCGACTGAAAGCTGAAAATTCATGACTCTAGGCTGGTTTTGGAGCATTGAATCTCTATTACTTAGCACATGAATTCAACCATTATTTGACTCATTGTAACCTCTCAATAAGTACATGGCTATTGAAAGTCATTAGTTGGATAGTTGAGAGGTCATCTTCCTAGCACTATAAATTGAAGATATGGCTCAATTGAAAAACATACTCAAAATTTTCTGAACTTCTTCCTCTCTAGCATACTTCAAACACTCAAAGTTCTTCTCTAGAAACACTTGAGTTTCCTTTGTTCATTTGTTAGTTGTTTTTTATTTTGGGAGACTATTGTCCATTAAACGTAAAAGGATATATACGGGACAATCTTATCTTAAGGACATAGTGCTAACACTCAACTCAACATATTTCCAATAGTAACTTATATTTATTCTTGTTTCCTGTTTGTAAATATTTGTAATAGTTACTTACTTCCCGTTCCTAGCAATTGTTGTACTCACAATCTTAAGACAAGATTCGTTGTAAGTGCTAAGAAAGATGACTGGAACAGAATAATTTGGTTCTGGATCTACTGCTGCCACTCAAGGCAACCAATCTGTCGCTCCCACTGTGGCTCAAGGCACACCCATAAAAGCTCATGGGCTCCAACTTCAAGAGATGGAAACATAAGATGTTTTATCTGACTGTTATGGGAATGACTAGTTTCCTAACAGAAGATCCTCCACAAGCTGGAGATGAAATGGACCCTTAGCCAAATGAAATAGCTGGATGGGGCCAATGTATCCATGTTGTTAATGGCATGAATATGGTTCTTGATGCATGGAGTCACAGTGATTTCATGTGTAAGAATTATATTTTGAACTGTCTGTCGGACTCACTCTACACGGTGTATTACATCGTAGGAACCGCCAAAGAGTTGTGGGAAAAACTACAGAAAAAGTACAACGCACAAGATGCTGGTACGAAGAAATTCATCATTGGTAAATTCCTGAAATTTCAAATGGTGGATAGAAAAACTGTGATGTCCCAAGTCCAGGAATTCCAAATGATTCTACATCACCTGGATTTGGAAGGTATGAAACCAAATGAACAATTTTTTGTTGCATGACTAATTGAGAAGTTACCTCCCTCGTGAAATGAGTACATGAGTTACTTAAAACTCAAGACAAAGGAAATGACCTTTGAGAACTTATTATCAAACTCCAGATCTAGGAAGATAATAAGAAGGCCTTGCCTAAGGGAAAGCAACCCGCTGAGGCAAAGAAAAAACTGGTTGAGGCCAAAGGGAACACAAGCAAGAAGCGCAGGTTCCATAAAGATGGCAAGACCCCAACGACGGAGAAGTTCAAGGGGAACTGCCACCATTGTGGGAAACCTGGTCGCATGATCAAGGACTTTTGCAAGCTCAAGAATGACCAAAAAGATAAGGCCAAAGGCAAGGCGCAGGCTAACGTCGTCGAAGACACACTTTTTGACGATGTGATTGAGGAGTTCTCGGCAGTGGTGCTTGAAGAAAACCTTGTTGAGAATCCCATGCAATGGTTGATAAACTGTTGCGATGTTTCTACATGCTTACGCAAGTGTACGTATCGTTCAAGTAATAAAGATCTGTAAGACCGAGTTATCGTCCACAGAGACTGGTTTATCAAGTACCGAATATCTAATCTATGGTATCTATTTGGTAACCGTTCTTTTGTTTGAGATTTTAAACTAAGAATTATAACTAAGTAAAGTGCAGGAAATTAACTAAGAATGATAATACTTTGGGTTTTAAACAATTATGAAGGAAATAGGGCTTCCAATCTCCTCAACTATTCACTCTTTCACGTGCAATGCAATGCTAATGATTCTTCTTCTTATTAAGATAGCAGGTTAACTGATCTGTTCTATATTCCGGTTAGGACATATAAAAACTCAACCTTGTGCAGAAATCTTCTATATTTCTATGATAGATTTTACCACACATGAGGATTAAGAACAATAACCTTAAATACTATACAAGTATAGGGATACTTTCGTCTGCGATTTTTGTTACACCCCGTAATTCCAGGACATGTTTATAAGAACGTACGTACGAACTCAAAAATGTTAAGATTTGAGACTAGTAAAAATTTATCGGAATTATGGAAATGTCGGGAAACGAAATATTGCGACGAGCGGGAGGGTGACATGTGTCACCCCCCTTAGATGGTCATGGTCGAATGGACCATGGGTTTAATGGTCATTTGACCAATGTAAGGATGATCAAGTCTTGCTAAGCTAGAGCTTGATATTATTGACTAAGTCAAAAGGGCCACTTGGCTAGATTTTTAAATGAATTTCATCCAAGCCTAAATGAATTTCATCCAAGCCCAACATGTGTTCTAATCTTGACCCTTCATAGTGTTATATAAGCATGCTACTAGCAAGACAAGTTTCCATACTTAGAAAAATTTCAAAAAATCTTGTTCTTGACTACAATAGCTCTCGGGTTTGGGTCTTTCAACAAGACAAAAAATTTCGTTTGTTGTTCAATAATCTTCACACTTTAAACCAAGGTTCCTAAGGGTATTGTAAGGGTATCTCAATAGAAAGATCCCGGAAAAGTGTCATTTTTGCATTAGTCGCAAGGTGAAAACCTAAGTCGCTTTCATAGGTTTGGATTGGAAATTGAAGGAAAGTTGTTTGTGATCTTCTAAGGGCTTCAAGTGGCGGATTGGAGTGTCAATGAGAGGCTCTAAGTTGCTAGGGAGCGACTTCGGATCTTGAAGTTGGATTAAGGCTCGTCAAGGTAACAATCTTGTTCTCTTAAGTGTTATAAGATTACGTATTGTTTTAGCCTTACATTTTTAACTAGCATGAAGTATATGTATTGAAGATTCATAAGTGTCATGGATATTGAAAGCCTAAATCAGAAATAACATTGTTAGCCATTTGAAATTGAAATACAATTTGGTCGATAATTAGAATCGTCGCATGTTATCTACTTGAAGATTGTAGTTGTTATAATCGATTACGGCTTTATAACATGTTATACTAAACAACTTGGATTGAAAAGGAATTGGAAAGGAGGATATATTGTTACACCTATTGGCCGTGAATGACATTGCCTTTTTGGATTAGTTGATATAAAATTGTGGGGCAGAATTTTACACGTCCTATTAGGCGTGTAATCCCCTTTTGTTATCTACATTGTTGAGCCTTAAATGTGGCATGTTTGGTTATTGAATTCGGACCTTGAAAAAGGTGGAAAAGTACGTAGAAACAAAGGAAGTGCTGTCCGATTTTCCGTAGAATTTGGTGACTTTACACTTAGAATATTCTACGTTTGAAGCTAGAGGTTAATAGACGTATTATGGTCATTATAGGTTGACATACTACGTACGACATTTTGGACTTAGCAAGTGGATTGAACCGAAGAGGTATGTGGAACTTTCATATCTCTTGAGCATGAGTAGTTGTAAATATATAGTACGGTAGACGTACGAGATTTTGATGAATCTAGTTTCATTTGATATCCTTGACTTGTTTTAAGAATGTCCAAGTTGGTTGAGTTAGGGAATTAACTCACTTGTTTTAAAGATTAAGGATATCTTAGTTTCTAAAGATAAGAGACTTGAAGTATTTTGAAAGTATATGATACTTGGTTTTTGGAAAGTTTAAGTCTCTTGGTTATAAAGAAGAATGTAAGTGTCTAAAGCATAAAATTAGTATAACGGCTTTATGGGAAGTTGGTTATAATAGCTTTATGGAAAGTTGAAAGAATGGTTTACTCTAGTGATGTAAATAAGGATAAATGACTTGAAATGTAGAAATGCAAATTGATTTAAAGGCATCAATTGCTTAAAGTTTTAAAGTAAAAAGTCACTTGATTTAGAAGCCTATAAATGTATTTCTAAAAGGTATTGTGACTTGTCTTGAAAAGTAGATATGACTTAATACTACGGTTATTAGTATCTTGGAGTTTTATATGAAAAAGAGTCATTTTAAAAGAATAGAAGTACGTAGTACTTTGGGTTAAATTCTCGGATTTTATAATGACATGTTAGTGCCTTAAGTAAACTAAAATGAGAGTGTATATGAACAAAGATAATAAGAAGTTAGGGGATTTCTAACTTGCTTATGTTATGTATGATAAGCCGGTGGTGCTTATGTTATGTATGATAAACTGGTAGTGCTTATGTTATGTATGATAGCCGGTTGTGCTAGGTTATGTTATTCTTGCGGGGTAAACCCCCGGGTTACTACTTATTCCATGGATTTGCTACCCATGATGCGAGTACGGCGTTTGTACTCATTGCGGGCCCACCGGGCCCATGCGGGTGAAATAGTCCTATGTGGGTGAAATAGTCTCATGCGAGGCGGATGACCTTATTGCGGGTCCACAGGACCTATGCGGGTAAAATAGTCCCAGGAGTAGGATTGTTTAATGATACTACGGGCGGGTGGCCCTACTTTGTTCATGAGCCTCCTATTTTTATGCAGTAAAGTATACTCTTGTTTACTCTCATTGTTAGTAAGGCACAGTGTACTGTTATGTGAGTTATCATACATGTCTCCAGCTTTATTTTTAGACTTTATGATTTCATTTCGATTTCGCTTTACATACTTGGTACATCTGTTGCATCGACTTTCTTTCCTGGCTGCGTTCATGCCGCAGGTAGGGGTAAGCAGGTGGTGGATCCTCATTCTTAGGATCACTGATCAGGTGTCAGAAGCTCCATTTCTCCGGAGGCTTGTCTTTTGGTACGGTTTTCCTGATGTTGTAGATTTATGTACATTCAGGGGTACGGCGGGGCCCTGTCCCGTCACAGTTGTTATTTTTAGAGGTCTGTAGTCATGTCTTGTGGATTGGGTTGTAAGAACAAAGATGTAACTGTTTTTATTTTGGGTTATGTATATTTTCCGGAAGGCGGCCTTATCGGCTAGCCTGTTGATATTTGATGTTAAGTATTTTATGAGTTTTGTATGTTCTGCTGCTATTCTCTGATGTATACCTGTAGGGGGTGTCCAGGTAGGGCACCAGTCGCGGGTCCGGGGTAGGGTCGTGACAATTTTAACCTATGTCTAAACAACTACAGCATATTCAAATCTCCCCTCTCGGATCTCGATTCAAAATCATATAAGTTATGACAATTAAGGGTCAGTTAATTATCAAACAATCAATACAATATTCAATATATCTTAATATGTTGAAGAAGAAATCAATAACTATGCAACAACTATATGAAAGAGCTTCAGGAAGATTCGACGGAAAACCCTACTAAAGAGATTAGCTCCTAGACATTGTCATGCTAAGAACTAATACAAAATCCAACATAAACTGAAATTAAAATAAAGGAAAGAAAAGAACTTGAACAATTCGATGTCTCCAATTGTAGCTTGTAGCCTCCTTTCTTGCCTCCCAAATTGTGATGTAAAGTATGATAAGGTTTAGGGTTTTTATATCTGAGAAAAACCTCGCTTTAAACACTTTTGCCCTTCGAAATTCGGCCCAGAAACTGAAAATACCGCGTCAGCGTCGTGGTCCTGCATTCTGGATCCATGGCGCCGAAATTCATGCAGCTCTCTGAACTTCCAGCGCCATGGCGCTGTCAGTGAAAATTCCAGATTTCATCTGATTTTTTTCTATTCTTCTCGGGACTTCTTAGGCTTCCTTTCTTGGGCTTTGCTCGTGCAATTTCACCTCAATTAAGTTCATTTCATCCTCAATACTGTATTTCCTCCTTTAGGACCGCTGTGGCTCAAAAAAGAAAAACAACCCTAATACTTTACTAAACACAAACGAAAAGAGGAAAATACTTAACTAAAAAGGACTCAAAAGAGTGTCTAAAATACACTCAACAAACACCCCCAAACTTACACTTTACTCTCCCTCGAGTAAAGCACTAAACAAAAATAAAAACAAAAACAAAAACACGTCTCTATGAAATCGATCAAGTAGCTATTGCAATGCTACCTCAAAATCATTGCAATGCTGCCTTAAAATCATGTATGAAAACTGGGATAATATGTTAGAAGATACATAGCATGAATATTTAGCAATTTAGAATTTCAAATTAGATATTTCGCAAATTCAATTATATCATAATCAATAGAAATACAAGCTCCTAACATATGCATGTCAATTTCATTCCATCTTTTTCAAAATGATATAGACTTGTTTACTTGCTATTCTCCACTAATAATAGACATACACATTAGAATTCATCAGGACTTTCAAGGGTTGTAATGTAGGCTTAGGCAGAGGTAGATAAAAATTGACTTTAGGCTCAAATTACGTATCATAAACATTTTTTCATTCAACGCCTTTTTCCTTCTTTTTGACTTTCTTTTTTACTTTCTTTTTTACTTTCTTTTTAGTCTCATACCTATTTTCTCCCTCTTTTCTTTTGAGAGAATGAGACACATTATAAATAACAAGCACCCCCAAACATAGGCTTTTGCATATTTTCATTGGGGTGCATCAAATTTTTACTCTCTTTTTATTGCTTTTTTTAACACTTCTAATCCCAATAATTTTCAATTGTTACTTATGGCATAATCAAAGAATCCTAGGGTGTCAAACAAAGATATTATTTTAGGCTCAAAGGGGCTGACTAGTGATACAATTTATGTCAGGGTAGGTAATGAACGGTCAGAAGGGCTATCAAAGAATGCCTGAATCATCTCCTTAAACATGTTCTCTTAACTATTTCGCCTTAAATAACAAGAAAACGGGTATTCTAGACATTTTCAACCTTTCTTTCCATAACTGACAATACATAAGCTAAACACAAATATTCCAAATAATTAGATGTCATGATTTTTTGACATATTTAACTTAAGCACAAATATTGTTGCTTTTAATTCCATTACATTATTTCACTTTATCCACTCAATATCTTTAGCAACTACAACATACATGATCCATAAAAATTAAAAATTTGACTCACAAACACATAAAACAAATAAAAAGAAAATAAAAAGATACAAAAACAAAACAATAAAATAAAGTAAGACCCCCCAAACTTAATCGACACATTGTCCCCAATGTGTGAAGACTAAAAATAAAGGAACAACTTACAGACACAAAACAACGGTCACAATGGAGGTCTGGGAGGAGGTTCTTTGAAATTGCATCAGCATTAGACTCTCTGAACTTCTGGCACCACGACCCTGCATGTTGGTGCCGCGGTGCTGCTGCCAATTTTTCCCTTTTCCAGCGTTTTTGATCATTTTTACACTCAGGGTCAGTTCCCAGTCCACCTGCCATAAAAAACATAAGACAAAAAATCAAGACCGTGAGACTGTTCAAGATAAAATAAAACAACTAAAACAAAAATTAAAATAACATAATTAAAAACATTGGGTTGTCTCCCAAGTAGCGCTGTCTTTAACGTCTTTTAGCCGGACGCAATTCTCTCACTCAATAAAGAGGGTAGATTATCCCCTCCGCATATCTATTTCGGTACCATTCTCATCCTCCTCCTTTTCTTTTTCACAGGGCTGAGTTCGAAGGAATTTACCATCTTGGCATCATTCACCATTTCCTTGGCCTTACTCTCAGATTCTACATTTTTCTTTAACGGTACCCCACGAGCATCAGTACTTGTGAGGCTTTTCTCAGACACAACCTTGTCAACTATCCCAATAGCATAACATCTATCAATGACTTGAGGTTCAGTGGGTAGCTTGAAGACTTTTAATATCTCTTCCTCATCCTGCACTCGGAGCTTTAATTCCCCCTTCTCCACATCAATGAGAGCTCGCCCTGTAGCTAGAAATGGTCTCCCAAGGATGATGGATATATTCTCATCTTCCTCCATATCAAGAATGAGGAACTCAACAGGAAAAATGAATTTGCCCACTTTCACCAATACATCTTCAATTATTCCTCGGGGATGCACGATTAAGCGATCTGCTAGCTGTAAGTGCACTGTTGTTGGCCTTGATTCTCCCAATACAAGCCTTCTAAACACAGATAAGGGCATAATATTGACACTTGCCCCCAAATCACACAGGGTCTGCTTGCATGTCACCTTCCCTATAGTGCAAGGTAAGGTGAAACTCCCTGGATCTTTCAGCTTCGGGGGAAGTTTCTTCTGCAGGATTGCACTGCACTCCCCTGTCAGCACCATTATCTCATAGTCTGCCAACTTCCTCTTTTTAAAGAGGCTATCCTTCATGAATTTAACATATGATGGCATTTGCCCCAAAGCTTCAATGAACAGGATGTTGATGTGCAGCTTTTTGAAGACCTCCAAAAACTTGGTAAACTGTTTGTCTAGGGTCTTCTTTTGCAGTCTTTGAGGGTAAGGAATTATGTCTGTATATTCCCTCATAACTGTTGGTAGAGCTTTCTCTAGTATAGGGCGATTATCAGTAACCCCCTATTTTTCTGCAACAAATGTCTTTTCCAACTCCTTCTCCTTTTCAACCACTGGTTAGGGTACAACCTGCTCTAACTTCTTCTCACTCCTCAAGCGGATTGTCTGACACTGCTCCCTTAGGTTTATCACTGTGTTGCTAGGGAGATTCCCCTGAGGTCTGTCATTTAATTTCTATGCTAACTGCCCTATTTGAGTCACCAAGTTACTAATGGATGGCCTTGTTTCCACCATGAATTGAGTCTGGGAGTTGGCCAAGGATGAAAATGAGGACGCCACGATTGAGAGTGAGGACTCCAAGGTTGAGAGTGAGGATCTGGTCTCTGCCATAAATTATGTCTGGGTATTGGCCAAGATTGAAAGTGATGACCTGGTCTCCGCTATGAATTGAGCGATCTCTATTATAGACTGTGTCTGGGAGTTGGCCAGGGTCAACAATGCTGCTCTCACTTTATCTGGCTTCTCTTGTGGGGCTGGTAGGCTGAACTGTTGTGAGGAAGATGCTTGATTCAAGGGTTATTGTGGATTACTCTGTTGATACTGCCCCTGAAACTGAGGTTGCTGCCCTTGATCATTCCTCCATGAAAAGTTGGGATGATTTCTCCACCCCTGATTATATGTGTTGGATGATGCATTGTTGTAGGGCCTCTGAAAATTCCCAACTGCCTAAACCTGCTCCATAGGCACATTATTTGGATCTACTGCTGTGCACCTATCAAAAGTATGGGGACTCCCACAAATCTCACAACTTACTGGTGTCTGGACATCTTTAACGGACATGGTGCTCTGCTGCAACTGCTTCGCCAAAGAAGCCACCTGAGCCGTAAACGCGGTGATAGCATCCATCTTATGTACCCCAACCACTTTACTGTTGTTTGTTGATCTTTCATCGGCCCCCTGATGATTGTTTGTGGCCATGTCTTCTAGCAAATTATGTACCTCATTGGCACTCTTTCTCATGAACGTTCCTCCTGCTGCATCATCAATAATGGTACGAGTAGTACCACACAACCCATTGTAGAATATGTAGACCAACATCCATTTCTTGATCCCATGATGTGGGCACTTTCTCTGCAATTCTTTGAACCTCTCCCATGCATCATACAATGATTCTCCCTCCATCTGATAAAAATTATTAAGCTCTCCTCTGAGCTTTGCTGCCTTAGCTGGGGGAAAGAACTTGGTAAGGAACTTTTGAGCAAAGTCTTGTCATGTGGTAATGGAGTTCGCCTGTAAGGAATTCTGTTATACCCCGTATTTCCAGAGTATGTACGTGAGGACGTACGTACGAAAGTTAAGCCTTAAGATAGGCAAGGGTCGAAATTTGTGCACAACCCCCGAAAAGAATTGTTTTCCGACGAAACGTTTTCCAAACTTTGCGAGGGGAAAATTACGGTTGCGACTTTAATTATTTTTGCGGATTTTTCCGAGGGATGAAATATTTTGGACCAACGAGAGGGCGACACTTGTCACCCTCAAGTGGGCGGTCTTGTGGCCGAAAGTGGGCACGTTTCTTGGCATGTTTTGTGGCCTAAAACTTGGGTCAATGTTTGGAGTGTTTTGTGGAGTAGATGGCTAGGGTGCACTTGGACAAATCTTCACCATCCACTGCCCGATTTTCCGTAGAATAGAGAACCCTCTGCTTAGAATGTTCTACAGAGTAGTCTAGACGTTGATAGACGTAT
The DNA here is from genome assembly GCA_029844215.1 of Przewalskia tangutica. Lineage (NCBI taxonomy): Eukaryota > Viridiplantae > Streptophyta > Magnoliopsida > Solanales > Solanaceae > Przewalskia > Przewalskia tangutica. The sequence continues at coordinate 21,337,898 of CM056719.1, forward strand.
ATGGCCTTTATAGGTTGAAAGTTCTGCGAGTAGCATGTTCTACTTGAAAGGTGGACAAGGCTAGCCGGGTTATAGCGGTGGAGCGTTTTGCTAATTGTCGATAATCGTCGCGAGGTATGTGATTCTTCCTATCCTCTTGAGCATGATATTTTAAAGAATATATATAGTACGGTAGACGTACGTGTGTTAACTGAACGTGGTTTTACCGCGATGTCTTTTGACTTGAGTCTAAATAATAAGAATCTGAAGTATTTCAAAAGGATTAAGAATCGTTTTTGAAAGAAGAGTAATACTTGGTTTTAAAAGCTTAAGAGTTATACTAGCTTTATGGGAAGTTAGGTATAACGACTTAAGAGTGATAAAAGGAACGGTTTACTTAATTGTTTTATGAAAGCCTTGTATGGATTTCGGAATTGAGAATATGTATCGAACAAACCACTGCAGCGCTAATAAAGGGAAATGTATTGACTAATTAAGGATTATTAAAACCGGTAGAATCCTCCATCTGCATAGAAGCTAAGATGAGACAAAATGATATTACATTTCCTAGGTCATGGCTGCTTTAATAAGATTGTTATGAACAAGAATAACTTACTCACACATAAGGCATATGTTTCTCTAATTGTTTTAAAAGAGAATTATATTATTAAGTGATTAAGACTATGAACTACGAAACCTTTCAAAAATAAGAGACTTGAGTCTTTGAACTTAGGCAAACTTGAACTTTTGGAAAAGAAGGTTGCTACTTGTCTTTAAAAAGGGAAATTGTTTTGGTTTAAATAAAAAAGATAGTCACTCTATTTTTAATACTACGGGTATCGTGTGACTCTTGCGAAAGAAACAGGATCTTTCTAAAGAGATAATGTATTAAGTACTTTGGGGATAAAAACCCGAACTTGTTGGCATAAAATAGAAAGTACCTTGTGTGAATAACTTAACTATGTTGGTTTGTGATAGCCTTGTAATACTTTCTTGTTGATTTGATAAGTAAGCATGTTAGGATGCTACGTGTGTTAGTGTCTTGTGATGTTTGTGTAAGGGGGTTTCCCTTGTTGTGCTTATGTTGTTTAACGATAAGTCGTTATGATAGTATTGTACCACTCACCTCTTGACATGATACCGGGGGTTAAGCTGCCCTCCGATGCGGGGTATACCTCAGGTGGTCTTTGTGACTATGATTCGAGATACCTCATGCGGGTCCAGGTGGCCTATGTGGAGCTCTACGAGTTTTCGTGTTAGTGTGCGGTCTATATGGCCACGCGGTCTATGTGGCCATGCGGACCACGGGTCCGGATTTACGCCGGAGTAGCACCGACGCGGGAATACCTCGTGGGCTATGAGTGTGGCCTATGCGAGTGCGGGAAGTTCCGTGATTTGACGCGCATTGATATCGAGGCAAGTGCCCGCCGATCATATGGCGCGTTTAGAAAGACCTCGTGATACGCTTTTATGGCATTGTTGGTACCGCTGGTTTTAGTAGTCGGCTATGCCTTCGCACTTACCCCCGCACGGTTTTATTATAACACAGCGGACCCGATGTTCATGTATTCCTTGGTGCTTTTATATCATGATCGCCGGCGGAAAGGTGTTCCACGCATGATTGATGTTGTGGGCGTGAGACCCATAGTTATATTTGAGTGATGACTTTGAGGCGTGAGTCCACGACTTGACATGATCGCTATTTATTGTGAATCGTAGTTTGCTATCATACATGTCTCCCGCTTTATATAGACTACTATGATTTCATTTACGTGATTTTCGGGCCACATACTGTACTGTTAGACCGACTCTTCGGGCCGCGTTCATGCCGCAGGTAGGTACACCGCCGTCGATCTTCGCCTTAGGATCACGCTCAGCTTTTGGGAAGCTCCGTTTCTCCGAGGATTATCTTTCGTATCGCCCCCGTCATCAGGTACTTACATTCGTGGTATGGCGGCCCCGTCCCGTCATTGTTATTATAAAACTCTTAGGTCCAGAGTATCGCTATTGGCGAGTTTGTAAAAGGGGATGAATCGCTCGTGTATGTTTATATATGCCGAAAGGCAACTTTTCGCAGATAAACTGCTTTCACACTTCATTTTGTTTCATGTTTTGTTTTATATTCCACGATTTCTCCGATGTATGTCTACTGGGTGCCCGTAAGGCACCGCCACGCCCGGTTCGGTCGTGACAAAAGTGGTATCGGAGCGATTAATCCTCTGAAAGTGTCTACGCATCGTATCTAGTAGTTCTTGATTATCGGTGTGTTGCGCACCACACCAATAATCGTGAGGCTATAGGATATTTAGGATTGGTTTCCATTCTTCTCACTCGAGATCGTGCCTGTAGCCGTGTTATAAGTTGGACCTCTAACGTAATTCCTTTCCTTTACCATTTATGCCTCCGCCAGAAGGCAAGGCGGGCGGCAAGAAGTAGAAGAGCAGAGTAGCAGGTTACGAGGCACAGTGCCCAATCATCACCGGGTGGTGATTCATTCGGGAGTTCTGCGACGACGCCACCCCAGAGAGTTCAGCGCGGCCAGCAGCCTTCCATGCGCCATGATATTTGAACCTTCAGTTCCACGACCAGTAACGGAAAGTATGGATTGCAAAGAGACGACCCTGTTACTAGCTATGGATTTAGCAACCAGGAAGTATATTATGTATCGATTTATCACGGGTCTTGATGAGTATCTAAGAGAGGGTTGTGCAAGAGTATCTCTTGATCGAGCATGAGCATGGCTCACAGCTTATGCGCGGCAGCCGAGAAACGTAGGATCGACGGGTTAACCAAGATCGCAGAAGAGGCCGCAATAGCAGGTCCTTGGTAACTTTCGAGGCGACCGCCTCAGCCGATCGATATGCGCCTCCGCCAGTGCAGAGTGGTCCTCCACAGGGTTCAGGACGTTCGGGGTATGCCGGAGTTGGTCAGAGCTCCAGGGCTTCTGGTTCACAGATACACGTAGGTTCTGGCCAGCCGAGTTCAGTTTTTCCTCAGTGTTCACAGTGTGGTAGTGTCATTGTGGGGAGTGTCGTACTTCTTCGACAGCTTGTTTTGCTGCGGCGGCGGGCCATTTTGCGAAATTGTCCACCGCAGGTGGCGCGGATGTAGAGACTCACCTTCAGATCCGCGGCTAGTTCATCACCTTTCCTAGCTATGCACAAAGTAAGGTGATTGATTAGAACGACAAAGGGTAGTGAAGCAATAGATACAGGTATATCCTTAACCCTCTAGAGATTTGTATGTGTGATAAGATGAGTATATCTTAAGTGTTATGTTCAGATAGCATTGTGTTAATTGTGATTAGAAATCATGGTTAGTTAAAAGGGTAAGATTGGGGATAGGGAAAGTGTGAGCCTTAGAATGTTATACGTGGAAACCTTAGAGGCAAGGCCATCTCGAGTAAAAGATTTATTTTATAGTTGGCCCTTATCGGAGTGCATAGTATACGTGAGATGTTTGTGTGATAAGTCCCTGAGTGGTATGAAATGATAGAGGGTAGTTGAGCTAAGAAGACCACTAGGTTTTCGTGACTCGATGGTGAGATTGTTCCGGATCGGGGAACAAGAGCTTGGCGCGAAGTGGGTCGGGTTGAGGCCATGTCGCGGGTCAACCCGCAGCCCGGTTTGGGGTAGGGTCAGTTCGAGGTGGTCCCGCCAGGTGGTGGGGTCACGAGGGTGTTAGGCCCAAGTTTAGTTAACCAGCGTACGAGTTCGTGGATGCGTTCGACCAGTAGTCGGGCCGATGAGGTCAACCCATCTTACCTTTCGGGCCAGACCGTACTCGGCAGGCGTTATGCGAGATGTTATATCAGGAAGGTTGTAAGGCTGCATGAGGTGTCTACTTTCACCTTATGACAGGCAGTGGAGCCCATGTTACGGCTATTTCTTTTCTGGATGTTTTACCAGGCAGGGTTAGGAACTCAGGTGAGTCTCAGTATCGCATTCGCCTCGGGCGGTGTTTGATTTCGTGGTAGCTGTGAGGATTGTTACCTCCTGTTGAGGGAGTGTTTTATAGCTACCATTTCAGTATTCGGATATCGCCTTATGACTCCTTGTAGGGGCGGAAGTGTAAGTTGCCGGTCGATTGGTTCGATGTTGGCAATATTCAGATAGTTGGTTCATACTTATTCAGCAGGATGTGGATAGGGTGAAGCCTATCCAGGGGAGGTTATTGGCAGCTCAGAGTCAACAGAAGTCGTGCGGATAATCGACGACGACGCTTGGAGTTCGTTGGCGACTGGTCTTCTTAGCGTACCACCCCGGAAAGGGTGTGATGAGTTTTGGAAAACAGAGGAAACTTAGCCTAAGGTACTTAGAGCGTTTTCAGATCCTTTGGAGGATAGGCCAGGTTGCCTATAAGTTAGCTTGCCGTCCGACGTGGGAGGCAGTGCGTCCGGTCCTTCTTGTTACTATGTTCGGAAAAGTATCGGAGATCCATCCAGAGTGTTCCCAGTTAATGATGACCAAGTTGGAGATAGTAACCCAGAGATTTTGGAAACTGAAGCAATAACAGAAATGTGGTAAGTTATGAGAAAGGGTTCGAGTGTACGAGGAGGGTACGACGAGTAAGGGACGAAGTGAGCATGTGTTAAGAAAATAGAAGTGATCATTTCGTTTGTAAAGAAAAGGTGCGAAGGGAGTATCTTTTAGACTTTGGGTGGGAGCTTTTGTGATGTTAGAGGTGATTCCTCGTGGACTTGGATTAAGTATTTGCGCGTGTGTTATTTTATGGCCAGGTGTGGCATGATTGTTTTCGTAAGTATAGTAGTGAAGACTATACTGGCGCATGTATGTTTTGAAACTTAAAAGGAACATTCGGGACGAATGTTTCTAAGGAGGGGAGAATGTTATACCCCGTATTTCCAGAGTATGTACGTGAGGACGTACGTACGAAAGTTAAGCCTTAAGATAGGCAAGGGTCGAAATTTGTGCACAACCCCCGAAAAGAATTGTTTTCCGACGAAACGTTTTCCAAACTTTGCGAGGGGAAAATTACGGTTGCGACTTTAATTATTTTTGCGGATTTTTCCGAGGGATGAAATATTTTGGACCAACGAGAGGGCGACACTTGTCACCCTCAAGTGGGCGGTCTTGTGGCCGAAAGTGGGCACGTTTCTTGGCATGTTTTGTGGCCTAAAACTTGGGTCAATGTTTGGAGTGTTTTGTGGAGTAGATGGCTAGGGTGCACTTGGGCAAATCTTCACCATCCACTTGCCCACCACTTGTCTTGATCTTGGCCATTGAAGGCCCTATAAATACCCCCCTTAGTTGAAGACTTCTTCATCCACTCCACACTTTCTAAGTCTTGAAATCCCTATCCCCCTTTGTAATACTTTCGTCCAAAGCCTCCCCCTCCCGCTTTGTGAGGCCTTTGGCCGAGAAATACCCCCCCCCCCCTTGGTAGAAAAGTATTGTCCAAGTATTGTTACTATTCCAAAATACCTTAGCCTTTTACCTTGTAGTATTCCAAGGTTACCCCTATACTAAAAGCCCAGAAATACTACTATACTTCCCTTCAGTCACAAAACGAAACCCTAAGGAAAATCTTCATAATTGGTTGAAGTATTAAGAAGAAGTTGCGTAGAACTTCTAAGGGTTGTTTGGAGCGGTGGAGCACCTGCAGTAGGAGCTAAAACGTTGCTCAGGATCGACATTTAAACTTGGATAATTTTGGGCTTATCGAGGTAAATACTCTTGTCCTTCTATTGTAATTGGAAATTACATACTGTAGTTGTATAGAAATGAGTATAAGATATATAGAAGGATGGTATAAGAGAAGAGAATTGAATTGAAATCACATCAGAAGAATATTAAAGAAGGAGATTGAACTGTATTTACATAGGACTGTATTTACAGTAGACTTGTGTAGTTTAACGGGTAGGGAAGTGCTGCCCGATTTTCCGTAGAATAGAGAACCCTCTGCTTAGAATGTTCTACAGAGTAGTCTAGACGTTGATAGACGTATATGGCCTTTATAGGTTGAAAGTTCTGCGAGTAGCATGTTCTACTTGAAAGGTGGACAAGGCTAGCCGTTATAAGCGGTGAGCGTTTTGCTAATTGTCGATAATCGTCGCGAGGTATGTGATTCTTCCTATCCTCTTGAGCATGATATTTTAAAGAATATATATAGTACGGTGACGCGTCGTGTGTTAATCGAACGTGGTTTTACCGCGATGTCTTTTGACTTGAGTCTAAATAATAAGAATCTGAAGTATTTCAAAAGGATTAAGAATCGTTTTTGAAAGAAGAGTAATACTTGGTTTTAAAAGATTAAGAGTTATACTAGCTTTATGGGAAGTTAGGTATAACGACTTAAGAGTGATAAAAGGAACGGTTTACTTAATTGTTTTATGAAAGCCTTGTATGGATTTCGAAATTGAGAATATGTATCGAACAAACCATTGCAGCGCTAATAAAGGGAAATGTATTGACTAATTAAGGATTATTAAAACCGGTAGAATCCTCCATCTGCATAGAAGCTAAGATGAGACAAAATGATATTACATTTCCTAGGTCATGGCTGCTTTAATAAGATTGTTATGAACAAGAATAATTTACTCACACATAAGGCATATGTTTCTCTAATTGTTTTAAAAGAGAATTATATTATTAAGTGATTAAGACTATGAACTACGAAACCTTTCAAAAATAAGAGACTTGAGTCTTTGAACTTAGGCAAACTTGAACTTTTGGAAAAGAAGGTTGTTACTTGTCTTTAAAAAGGGAAATTGTTTTGGTTTAAATAAAAAAGATAGTCACTCTATTTTTAATACTACGGGTATCGTGTGACTCTTGCGAAAGAAACAGGATCTTTTTAAAGAGATAATGTATTAAGTACTTTGGAGATAAAAACCCAAACTTGTTGGCATAAAATAGAAAGTACCTTGTGTGAATAACTTGACTCTGTTGGTTTGTGATAGCCTTGTAATACTTTCTTGTTGATTTGATAATTAAGCATGTTAGGATGCTACGTGTGTTAGTGTCTTGTGATGTTTGTGTAAGGGGGTTTCCCTTGTTGTGCTTATGTTGTTTAACGATAAGTCGTTATGATAGTATTGTACCACTCACCTCTTGACATGATACCGGGGGTTAAGTCGCCTCCGACGCGGGTATACCTCGCGGTCTTTGTAACTATGATTCGAGATACCTCACGCGGTCCGTGGCCTATGCGAGCTATGAGAGTTCCGTGTTAGTGCGGTCTATATGGCCATGCGGTCTATGCGCCACGCGGACCACGTCCGCGATCGCCGGAGTAGCTACCCTCGACGCGGAATACCTACGCAGCCTATGAGTGTGGCCTATCGCGAGTCGCGGAAGTTTCAGGATTTGACGCGCATATTGATACTGAGGGCAAGTGGCCCGCTTCGATCATATGGCGCGGTTTAGAAAGACCTCGTGATACAGTTTTATGGCCTTGTTGGTACTGTGGGTTTTAGTAGTCGGCTATGCCTTCGCACTTACCCCCGCACGGTTTTATTATAACACAGTGGACACGTGTTCATGTGTATTCCTTGGTGCTTTTATATCATAGATCGCCGGCAGCTGGAAGGTGTTCCACGCATGATTGATGTTGTGGGCGTGAGACCCATAGTTATATTTGAGTGATGACTTTGAGCGTGAGTCCTCGACTTGACATGATCGCTATTTATTATGAATCGTAGTTTGGTTATCATACATGTCTCGCTTTATATAGACTACTATGATTTCATTTACGATTTTCGGGCCACATACTTGGTACTGCCAGATCGACTTCTTCGGCCGCGTTCATGCCGCAGTAGGTACACTACCGCCGATCCTCGCCTAGGATCACAGTTGACGTTTTGGGAAGCTCCGTTTCTCCGGAGGCTTATTCGTATAGTCCCTGTCATTGTAGGTACTTACATTCAGGGGTATGGCGGGGCCCTGTCCCGTCGTTGTTATTATAAAACTCTTAGAGGTCTATAGTACTGTTGTGGGCAGAGTTTGTAAAAGGGGATGTAACTGTTCAAGTGTATGTTTATATATGCCGAAAGATAACTTTTCGCAGATAAACTGTTTCACACTTCATTTTTTTTCATGTTTTGTTTTATATTCCTCTGATTTCTCTGATGTATGTCTACTTGGGTGCCCGGGTAAGACACCAGTCACGGGCCCGGGTCGTGACAAATTCAACCAGCTATTTGCTCTCTCCCTGAGTGAGAATGGAAAGAGCCTCAACCGAATGACATCATCAATAACGTTATTGTATTTAAATGTTGCACACGGTTCCAGGAAATTTGCTAGATGCATATGGGGATCTTCAGACGGTAACCCTCCAAACAGAACTGAGCTTTGAACCATGTGCAAAATTGTTGGTTTTATCTCAAAATTGTTAGCTTTCACAACTGGAAGCCTGATGCAATTCTTCACCCCTGTAATTGACGGCATCACATAGTCCCTTAGGCTCCTCTATGCAGGATGCGAGACTTGTCTCATCACAGTCGGTAACTCATTATTCCCCACGTTGTTTTGTTGGCTAATTTTCCATTGTTAAAGAATCAACAATTCTCTTGTTTTTCCTGTTCTGTCTGCACCAATCTTTCAATCTCAGGATTCAGAGGGATAGGAGTGTCTGCTCCTCTCCTACTTCGCATAAACTAAGTTCCTGAAATTGATCAAAAACAAGCACACAGATCAAAGCAAAAATATTCTAAAAAAAACCAATTAGAAATAAGAATAGATAATTCAATATTGATAGTACGCCAGTACCCGGCAACGGCGTCAAAAAACTTGTTGCGATATTTCTAGATGCTTACGCAAGTGTACGTATTGTTCAAGTAATAAAGATCTGTAAGACCGAGTTATCGTCCATAGAGACTGGTTTATCAAGTACCGAATATCTAATCTATGGTATCTATTTGGTAACCGTTCTTTTGTTTGAGATTTTAAACTAAGAATTATAACAAAGTAAAGTGCAGGAAATTAACTAAGAATGATAATTGGGTTTTAAACAGTTATGAGGGAAATAGGGCTTCCAATCTCCTCAACTATCAACTCTTTCACGTGTCAATGCCACGCTAATAATTCTTCTTATTATTAAGATAGCAGATTAACTAATCTGTTCTAGATTCCGGTTAGGACATATAAAAACTCAACCTTGGGCAGAAATCTTCTATATTTCTATGATAGATTTTACCACACAGGAGGATTAAGAACAATAATCTTAAATACTATACAAGTGTCAGGGTACTTTCGTCCGCGATTTTAACCTATGTCTAAACAACTACAACATATTCAAATCTCCCCTCTCGGATCTCGATTCGAAATCATACAAGTTATGACAATTAAGGGTCAGTTAATTATCAAGCAATCAATACAATATTGAATAGATCTTAATATGCTGAAGAAGAAATCAATAACTATGCATTAACTATATGAACGAGCTTCAAGAATATTCGACGGAAAACCCTACTAAAGAGATTAGCTCCTAGACATTGTCATGCTAAGAACTAATACAAAATCCAACATAAACTGAAATTAAAATAAAGGAAAGAAAAGAACTTAAACAATTCGATGTCTTCAATTGTAGTTTGTAGCCTCTTTTATTTCCTCCCGAAGTGTGATGTAAAGTATGATAGGGTTTAGGAGTTTTATATCTGAGAAAAACCTCGCTTCGGACTCTTCGAAATTCGGCCCAGAAACATAAAATCCCGCATCGGCGCCTTGGCCCTGCATTCTGGCACCATGGCGCCGAAATTCCTGCAGCTCTCTGAACTTCCAGTTCCATGGCCCTGCATTCTGGCGCCATGGCGCTGCAGACTGGAGTAATGGCGCTGTCAGCGAAAAATTCCATATTTCGTCTGAGTTTCTTCTATTCTTCTCGGGACTTCTTAGGCTTCATTTCTTGGGCTTTGCTTGTGCAATTTCACCTCAATTAAGCTCATTTCATCCTCAATTTTGTATTTCCTCCTTTAGGACCGCTCTGACTCAAAAAAGAAAGAAAAACAACCCTAATACTATACTAAACACAAACGAAAAGAGGAAAATACTTAACTAAAAAGGACTCAAAAGAGTATCTAAAATACACTCAACATAAACACGGATGCTACACATCACATCTGTTCCAATAGAGATGTCATCTCCACGTATACACCAGTTACGGACAAGAAGTTGTTCATGGGTAACAACACTTCCTCTGATGTGTTGGGGGTAGGAAAGGTGGTCCTGAAGATGACTTCTGGCAATGAGCTCACTCTGAAGGAGGTGATGCATGTCTTTGATATTAGAAGGAATTTAATTTCAGGTCTTTTATTGGTTAATACTGGTTTTAGGCTAGTGTTTGAGTTCAATAAATTTGTAATCACCAAGAGTGTAACCTTTTTTGGAAGGGGCTTCGTCTGTGAAGGCCTCTTCAAGGTTAACTTCATGTCTGTAATACATTTTATCAATAAAATTGAAGTTTCTTCTTATTTGCTTGAGTCCTTTTATTTATGGCATCATATTAGGATATGTAAACTACCAATCCATTCAAATGTTGGTAAGGTTGGAGTTGTTGTCGTCTATCGACGTAAACTCTCAACGTACGTGTGAGGTGTGCGTAGAGGCAAAACTTACAAAGACTCCATTTAGATCTGTCGAAAGGGATACCGCTCCTCTAGAACTTATTCACATAGATATATGTGATTTGAAGTTTGCACAAACTAGAGGGGGGAACAAGTACTTTGTGACATTGATAGATGATAGCACAAGGTATTGTTACCTTTACTTGTTAAAAAGTAAATAAGCTTTTGAAGCGTTCAGGCGCTACAAAGCAGAAGTTGAAAATCAACTAAGCGTACGAATTAAGTTAATTCATAACGATATATAGGGAGAATACATAGCGCCATTTAAGGATTATTGTGCCCAATCGGGCATTGTTCATCAACGATGGCTCCATACTCACCTCAGTCAAACAGTGCGGCTGAACGAAATGATGAATGTTTTGCTCATCAATTCCGGTCTTCTCCAAAGCACGTGGGAATAAGCTATCATTACCACTAATATGATTCTTAACAGAATCCCACATAAGGGTAAGGACAAAACTCCATATGAGTTATGGAAGCGAAAGAAACCCACCTACAAATACTTGAAGGTGTGGGGTCATTTGGAAAAGGTTGAAGTACCTAACCAAAGTAGGTTAAGATTGAGCCTAAGACTATAGATTGCATTTTCATCGGATATGCAAATAACAGTAGTGTTTATCGCTTCTTAATGCATAAGTCGAATGTACCAGATATCCACGGGGGTACAATCATGGAATCAAGAAATGTCAATTTCTTTGAGGATACATATCCTAGAAAAGAAAGAAACATAACCTCTCGCAAATGAAGTTATGAACAAAGCTCTCAGGATCCAGGAGTCGTTGACTGTCCGTATCTAGATGGTTCAGATCTAGTGGACTTCGAAGTAGCTAAATATCTGGATTCTCAGAGCTTCGGTCCTGACCTTGTGGCATATGGTTCATGACGAACCACGAATAATTGCTAAAGTGTTGTCTACTCCTGAAGCACCGTTCTGGAAAGAAGCTATTGAGAGTGAAATAGACTCTATCCTGCACAACCATACTTGGGAGTTGGTTGATCTTTCTCCGGGAAACAAACCGTTGGGTTGTAAATAGATACTCAAATGGAAGTATAAAGAAAATGAGTCTATAGATAAGTACAAGGCCAGGTTGGTAGTCAAGGGCTATCGGCAGAAGGAAGGCTTTGACTATTTTGATATGTACTCCTCAGTGTCTAGAATGACGTCCATACGAGTATTCATTGTGATCGTCTCATTGCGGGACCTTGAGATACATCAATTGAATGTCAAGACATCCTTCCTAAATGGTGATTTGAAATAAGAAATATATATGAACCAACCCGAGTGGTATGTGGTTCCAGGGCAAGAGAAGAAAGTCTGTTGGCTTGTCAAATCTCTGTATAGGCTGAAATAGACCCCGAGGCAATGACATGACAAAATTGATAGTACTATAATATCGAAAGGTTTCGCCATTAATGAGTGTGACACATGTATCTATATGAAAGGTAATGCTGACTCGTTCGTCATGATATGTCTTTACGTAGTCGACATGTTGATCACAGATAGCAGTCCTAGTTTGATACTAGAGACTAAGAACATGTTGAAACAATATTTCGACATGAAGGATATGGGTATTGCATATGTCATCTTAGGGATCAAGATCTCCAAGTAGACTCTAATTCTCATACTTTAATTCCATTTGATATTGTTCATAGCGATTTATGGACATCTCATGTTCTCAGTTCTTTGAGTCATCGTTATTATGTTCTATTTTTGGATGATTATTCTAATTTTTTATGGACTTTTCCGATAGCGATAAAATCTTAAGTTTTTTCCACTTTCTTAAAATTTAGAGCATTCATTAGAACCCAATTCGAACGGAAAATAAAAAATATTCAATGTGATAATGACAAAGAATATGATAATGGGGTGTTTCGGGAGTTTTATGCTAATAATGGGATTAATTTTCATTTTTCTTGTCCTCATACGTCTTCACAAAATGGGAAAGCCGGACGAAAAATTCATACCATTAATAACATTGTCCGAACTTTATTGATCCATGCTTCCGTACCCCCTTCGTTTTGGCGTCATGCTCTACAAATGACTACATATCTCCTTAACATACTTTCTATCAAAGGCTTGACGTATTCCTCCCCTCTTCATATCTTATATAATAAGACTCCTTCGTATTTCCCTCTTAGGGGGCTTACGTTATCCCCTTTTTCCGTCCACCACAATTAACAAACTTCATGCTCGGTCTATCTATTGTATATTTTTGAGTTATCTGTCTAATCATCGTGGTTACAAATGCTTTGATTTGTCGTCTTATAAAATCATCATTAGTCTTCATGTTATTTTTTATAAGTCCAAATTTCCATTTGCTAAAGTGAGTAGTCCCGTGCCTAGTTCGTATAATTTTTTAGATGACGGTGTATCCCCGTATATTATCCACTATTTATCGAACATGTGCCGCACCCAAAATCCACTAACGGGACCACTGCTCACTGGGTCCGTAGTCTTGTCGCCGAATCGTTCCACCATCAGTTTGATCCGATGGCGGGCGATGTCGATCACTGGGCCAACTACCCAGCCCATTACCGACATCGCTCGATCCACGATTTCTCCGGTTATGTGTTGGACCAAGAGCCCACCGTCACGCTATGCCGCCACGTGTCCCGATCTTTATGGGCTCGCCGCCACCACACGTGTCCCGATCTTTTCCAAAATTCCCCCAATTCTCTCCCCGAGTCATAGACTGGTCACTCGTAGTCAATGGGATATTTTTAAACCAAAAAGACATTTTAATATAAATTCTAATGTTCTTAAATCACCCCTATCCCATAATCCCGTGTTTGCTCTTAATGACCCGAATTGGAAAATTATTGTGACCGACGAATATAATGTTATTATTGATAATAAGACGTGAGAGTTGGTGCCCCGTCCTTCTGGTGTTAATATTATTCGGTCTATGTGGATTTTTACTAATAAAGATAATTCTAACGGTTCTTTTGTGATGCATAAGACTCGTCTTGTAGGTGATGGTAAGACTCAGCAAGTTGGTGTGGATTGTGGTGAGACATTTAGTCCAGTGGTCAAAGCGGCTACTATTCACACGGTGCTCAGCTTGAATCTTTCGAAAACATGGCTCATTCATCAGTTAGATGTGAAAAATGTTTTCTAACATGGTGATCTTAAGGAGACAATCTTTATGCATCAGCCCTTTTGGGGTTTAGGGATCCCAAATATCCTCACCATGTTTGTTTATTGAAGAAGTCCTTGTATGAGCTTAAGAAGTTCCCACGGACTTGGTATAAGAGATTTGCAGACTATGTTTCGACTATTGGGATCTCTCACAACAGGTCTGATAATTTATTATTCATAAATCGTCGTGGTTCTTCCCTGGCTTATATATTATTATATATGGATGATATTATCTTGACTGTCTCTTCTGATGCATTACGCCAGAATATCATGACAATGTTCAGTTCTGAGTTTTCTATGAAAGACTTGGGCCCTTGAGTTACTTTTTGGGGATTGTTGTCTCTCGTCATGCAGGTGAGTTGTTCTTATCCCAACGAAAGTATGCAGCTGGGATCATTGAGTGTGCTGGTATGTCCTCATGCAAGTCCACTTCCACTCTAGTTGATACTAAACATAAGTTATGTGTTGCGGCTGGCTCCCCTTACGAGGATCCGACCCGCTATCGCAGTCTTGCAGGCTCTTCAGTATCTTACTTTCATGAGACCAGATATTACGTATGTCGTACAACAGGTATGCTTATTTATGCATGATCTCAGGGTTGAACACATGAATGCGCTCAAACCCATTATTTGATACATCCAGGGGACACTTGACTATGGCCTACATCTATATCCATTTTCGACATCTACACTTGTCTCGTATACATATGTTGATTGGGGTAGTTGTCCGGATACCAGACGTTCCACGTCCGGCTATTGCATGTTTCTTGGTAATAACTTGGTCTCATGGTCTGCAAAGCGTCAGTCGACTTTATCACGCTCTAGTGCAGAGGCCGAGTATCGAGGAGTAGCCAATGTGGTCTTTGAATCCTGTTGGTTACATAATCTTCTTTTGGAGCTTCATTGTCATATTCAGAAAGCTATCTTGGTTTATTGTGATAATGTTAGTGCCATCTACCTTTCTGGTTATCCGGTTCAGCACCAGCGCACCAAACACATCGAGATGGGCATTCACTTTGTTCGCGAAAAGGTAGCTCGTGGACAAGTACGCGTCTGTCATGTTCCTTCCAGGTATTAAATTGCAGACATCTTTACCAAAGGTCTTCCGTCAGTACCCTTTGAGGATTTTAGAGATAGTCTCAGCGTACGAAGACCGCCCGTTATGACTACTGGTGTGTGATAAATATAGAAGATATACACGTAATATACACTTAATGTATATCACAGTTTTGTACATATTTTGTATAGTCCAATCCGTGAGCTTTTAGGTAATATTTTAATGTAAATATTACATTAATTAGTATTGTACACTTACCATAATTATAGGATTCGTGTACTACTATAATAGGATTTTGGGATTAAAATAGAAATACATTTTCAATTATGGAAAATTGTAAATTGTATATATACTCTTTCATTAATAAAAATAATCGAGAAATTATTTCTTTCCCATGCAATGCCCAATCAAGATTTTGATTTACCAGGAAAATGTAGCGACGCAAGTTGTGCACTCCTAAAACACTGTCAAAAACAACTACTCTATTGTTCTATTGAAATGATTACTGAGTTGCTAACTGAAAGTCTGCAGTTCAAAAGATTAAAAAAAATTATAGACTCCATATTTTACTCAAATATAGAAGGGGAGAAAAAAGAAGAGGAGTGACTTTCTGCTAAAAATTGCCGGAACTATGGCAATAATAGTAGTGTAGGTTTGAGGATTACTTAAAACAACCCCAAGGCTCAAGATTAAAATTTTAAATGCTTCTTTATTTTAAATTTAATATAAAATATATATTATGCATATAAATTTATTCGATTCAGTTAATTAAAAAATGGTGCAAAAGGTTCTAGCCATAATTTTTCCATGTCAAATGTTAAGATCGGATATGGAATGAGAACATGTACTCTTTAAATGTTAAAAGTCTCATATCCATGTCAAATGTTAAGATCAATTCTTTACATAGTATCAGAGTCAGGTCCATTCTTTGTTCACCAATATTGGGCCCCAAAAATACCACCTTCGGCGTTTTAACTATTTTTCTTGCAGTAGTAGTAGTTACCCTTTATTTGTGGGGCACTTATGGTGACAACCCTTTTGCCAAAAGTAATAGAAGGAATCTATGTAGTAGTAGTAGTAGTTATCCTTTATTTGTGGGGCACTTTTGGTGACAACCCTTTTGCCAAAAGTAATAGAAGGAATCTATGGAGGAAACTAAAACCCAAGTGTCGGTGACAATGGCCTGATGACATTAGTGGAGAATGATGTGCTACTTTGCTTTTTTATTGCTGTACAACTTTACTTTTCATCAGAATCATTAGTATGGAATTCTCTGTTTCTGTGAGAGACTGGTTATTGTGAAGGTACAATGATGTATGATCTACGTACCAAAACACTGATGTTATAATCTTGATAATATTATTAGGGGTGTCAAATCGGCGGCATTAATAAATGGGCGGGTTTTAAGTTATTTGAGCTAAAATGAACTACAAACGGGATCAATTTGAGCTACATATCAACACAACTTTTAGACGAGCTAAATTGGAAGGATCAAAATGGAGTGAAACTTAAGCGGGTTGAGCAGATCATGTTTATATGAACTAGTTTTGCCACCCCTAGTTGATATATTTTGATCAAGGATATGACACCTTTCATCAACTGAGGCAAAATAAAAACGACAAAACATGTGAGGAAATTTAACATGATAGTGACCCCCACCCACAGGGCAAAGGGGAAGTACTGAAACTTTGCTATCTCAGATCAAGAAAAGACAGGTGATTTTAAAAGCAAAGTTGCGGCAAATCAAATAACAGCAGGCAAGAAGAAACCAAGAATGCTCAGATTTCATTAGCTTTTTGCTGAGAAATTCAGGGAAATTATTAATACTATAATTCTCAATTTGACAAAGTTTAATACATATACATATACACTTGAAATAAGGGCCAGTTCTTGATTCTGATTGAGAAGAGAACTGAACCCTTTCTCCCACAAACCTTGCACATCAAAATGTTATCTAGTGAATGACTAAAAGGGGCGGAGGAGGGCACACCATAACAACCTCTCATCCAAAACCCACCAAATAACCCCCGACCCTCTAGTTGAAGGCGGTGAGTAAAAATCAAGAGAGACTATACACAAGAATCATAAACGGAACGAGTGCTTGATCTCCAGAAGAAATTTGGTTAGTCAAAGCTTGATGAGCGGCTCCACCTCCCTCGCAAATAGTCCTCTAACGAAACATTATGCTCAATGCTGTTTATTGAGAGAGAATCCTCTTCAACACCAAGCAATGCAAGGTTAAGGTGTGACCGGAGATTAGAATGTGAAAAAGTGTCATCTTCCAACATATAAGCCCCTTCCATGGTATTTGTCGGTAGCCTTGTGTCGGATCCTTCTGAACCATTGACTTGTAACCTTGCCCACTTGGTTGTTTCAGTATCACCTTTGAGCAGCTTTGAAACCTGCAAATACTGGGATGTAAACACCAGAGACTTCTATATCGAGCCAAGGACAAGGCAATTAACAAAACATACAGATATCTTTGCACTGGAAAATCATAAAGAGAAAAGAAGCATGGTCCTTAAATATTAAATAAATTTCAAGAAACTTGAATATGACTTACGATGCTCATTTGTGGTCGAGCTCGTGGAGCACGTCTGATACAAAGGGCAGCAGCAAGAACCATCCTTTCAACTTGTTCATGATCATAATCAGAAGTCAACTGAGGGTCTAGTAATTGGGCATACTTCCCATCATTTAGAATTGGCTTTGCCTGCAAATTTGACACGATGTATTAGTTTATCATGCAAAATAAAACCGACTCAGTTAGAAGCTAATTAATGAGATGAGCACACGGGACATACCCAAATAACCAGGCTCTCTTGACCCTTTGGACAATTGCTACTTATGGGCTGTCTTCCTGAAAGAAGCTCAAGAAGTACTACTCCAAGTGCATAGACATCAATCTTGTCGTTAACCTTTCCATACATGAAATATTCAGGAGCCAAGTAACTGCAGCAAATCATATTTTACCAGAACATTTGTTAGAGGAAATAACACCACGTCAGATATTCTATTCAATTTATCTTGGACAAGCCCACATGGTCTAGAAAGCTGAAGAAGTTACATACCCGAAAGTTCCAGCTACATCAGAGCATGTAATATGAGATGAAGTGGTGGTTGCCCATATAGCAAGTCCAAAGTCAGAGAGCTGAAAAAGCAAGAAGCTAATTGAACTACTAGCTAGATCAAAGTACCAATCTTTATCCCAAAGAAGACAGGAAAGAGGCAGCAAAAGAGTTAAAGAGTATCACCTGTGCCTCAAAATCATCAGATAGTAATATATTTGACGATTTTACATCACGATGGATCACTGATTGAGCATCTCTTCCATGAATATATTCTAGTGCCTCAGCAACACCAACAGCCACTTTGTATCTCTCTTTCCACCCAAACAAAAAAGGATCCTTCTTATTACCTAAATGAATAACCTCCTGAGTCAAAAAGATTGAAGACCTAAAATCTTTTTTTTTCATAAGTCTAATTCTACTTCTACACTATATTTCCCCTCTTAAAACACAAAGTATAGGATGTTATTAGCATACCATGTAGGTTCTCTTCAAGGCTTCCCCTTGATAGAAAATCATATACAAGGAGAAGGTTGTTGTCCTCAAAACAGAATCCGACTAGGGAGATTATGTTTTTGTGACTCAAAGCAGTAATAATCTCAATTTCCAAAACAAACTCTCGCACTGCATCTTCGGATTGTTTTAAGATCTTCACAGCCAGTTCCTTGCCATCGGGAAGGCAGCCTTTGAAAACCTGACTGCTTCCTCCTTTACCAATAATGTTCTCTGTAATCATGAAAATGAATGTGAGTCAACTATAAATATGCACTCTTGAACCTTTTCGCGAATCTGCAGCTGAAAAAAGCACAAACCTGAGGAAAAACTCAAGGTTGCCGAGAAAAGTTCCTGGAATTTAAACAATCTACAAGTTGCCGAGTACTTCTCATGAAGTCCCTCTAGTTCTCTTGGTAAGGTTCTTGGTGAATTGTCTGGAGAAGATTTCAAGGATATCTCGTGATTGACAGAAACAATTGCGCCATTTTTTTCATCTAGTGCAAGAGCTTGATGACTTTCATCATCATCAGAGCATATATTTTTCTTGTCTGCATTGTCCTCAATACACAAAAGGTGTCTACTCGGCAGACACAATGCCCACTGAACGACAGAGAGTTTTCTTGTTGATAAAGGCTCTGCAGCTTGTTGATTTGATAAAATGGCTTGGTGAAGCAATGGCCAACCAGGCCTCACTTCAGGCAAATCCTTTATCAGCAATGTAATTGAACTAGATCTTGACTCCTGCCTTTGCACGGGTACTATTGCCATTGAATTATCATCATGGTTATTGTCTGAAGGCTCTTCATGTGCTTGGATGCAAGAATTATCCGGCAATGGACAGTTGGGTGAACAAACTGAACAGTTTTGTTTAAGGGAATTTTCTGCTGATTTAGAAGCAGCTTTCAGTAATGCCTCACCTAGAGTCTGATAACCACTTTGCCTGCAGGAATTTGTTGGCCTCAGCCCAGTGCTGTCATGTAATACTTTAGAGTTCTTATTAGACAGTGTCCGCTGAATTACACTAAGCAAACGATTCCCATTATGATGCTCAAGTTCTACAAACAGAAAATATAGCAAGTCAGTTATTATGAATTGAAGGTCTTGATCAATCAACCAAAAAACAATTGCAAATGCCAACCTTTCGAACTGGCATACGATGCTAACGAGGCCGCCCTTTGAAAAACGATTTTACCATTATTAACAGCCAAAACTGAACAATCTTTTGGCAACTTTCTAGCACAGTACTTTGCAACTGAAGCTGATGATCGAATTGTATGATTGGCAGTCCCGACTATAACATCTGTTGCTAAGTAAGAATTCGCCTCACGAACAATAATTTTTCGGATCGATGTACCTCTGCAGATCTTTAGCTTAAGATCCACCTACAATGGAAATAAAAAATCAAGACTTTTGCTCCAGCAAGACATCAACCATATGAAGCAAACTGCCAAAAACACTTCATGACGCCCGCAAGAACATCTTCCTGTCCTTATTTATCCACAAAAAAAAAGGAACATCTTTCTTTCGGCGGCCAATTGGAAGTATTTGAAATGCATCAGAAAAGAAATCATAAAAAAAAAATAATGCTTCAATATTTCCATCCACCAACAATGTCACAATCCAATTCAACCCTCCCCTTCTCTTTTTATCACTAGACATAAAGTTTAAGTTTTTCTCATAAAATCCAGTGCCCCAACTAAAATAAGCCTAAAAAAACAACACAAACAACAATATGCCCATTGTGATCCTGCAAATGGGGTCTGGGTAGGGTAGGATATACGCAAAACCTTACCCTTGTAGCCTGTTTCCGAAGAAATAAGAAAAACTTAACCTTTTGGGGAAAAATTAGTTACCTGTTTGAGATTACAGAAGCCTTCATAAACTGCAAGAACTGAATCAAATGCTTTGACCAACGACAACATTGAAGATTTCCCATCACGATGTACAATTTCTGTACCAAATAATGCCAGAAAAAAAAACTCATTTCACCAAAATAATAAGAAAATCTCACACCCTTAATAGCACATAAGTAGAAAGAAAAGTTGTACTTGGTAAACTCATAGCAGACTGACATTTTTTCTATTATAACCCCACAACAAAACAAAAATCTCATTCACATTATCACATCAAAAGGCTACAAATAGAAATAGAAAAGAAATCCCATAAAAAGTAATAAACTGGAAGAAAAAGGAGGGTAAAATAATAAAAAAATCTCATATAAAACTGAGGTAAAACATTTCCAAGACAAATTCAGAGAAAATGATTCAAATTTATTAAAATACTTACTTCAAGTTCCCAAATTTCAGCTAAAACCATTTCAACTTCAAAATAATTGGGTTACCCCAAAAAAGAAATTCTGAGTTTTAAAACAAGAAAAAAAAAGTCTCATATTGAAAAAGAAGAAATAAATAATACCATTATTGTTAAGAACATGAAGAGCAATGACAGTATCACCAGGTTGAGCAACTTTAACAAGAGCCCATGTTAATAGCTCTCTACTTGCACCATCTAACTTCACTCCAACCACAACCCTCCGATCATCTTTTCCAACACACTCAAACTCTCTCATTTTTTGGATGATGAGTTTATTTGAGCTAAAGAGAAGAGGGTATTCATATATATAAAGAGGAGTAAAAGTTTAAGCGTTTGGTTAAATTGTTTTTTTTTATATATATTTAGCTTCTTGCTTTAAGCGGCTAAATATAAGTTATTATTAATTAATTGTTAAAACAATTTGAATATAAGAATTTTTGTCAATAATTCTTGTTGTATAGGTTTACGATGTGTAATTAAATAAAATTAAATAAAAAAGGCGAAATGATTTCCCTTTCAGTTGATTTTCAACCTTGTTGACTATGACAACAATCGCGACTATAAACAGACTTGTGACTATGGCACGGTGGTACGCTCTGCTCTCTCGCGACCTCTACTCTAATCAAAAGACTAAAGGCCCCTATTGGAGATAGGTCGCCAAACTACGACCGAGAGTTTCACCTTTTGAAGAGTTCGTCGTAAACCTAATTGGTTATTTCCAATTACGTAAATCAATAGTTCAAACCGCACTTAAAGATAGGGCATTTCTCATTTTTATAGGAACTTCTGTATCAGAAACAATGGTATCTCTAATTATAGCCCCTTTGGGATGTAAAATAAATTCTGATATTTATGGTGATAGACATACTCTGGAATGGTGATTGAATATTATGAAGAATAAAAGATAAATAGAGTTCCACTTGTTTATTTCACCTTCTTGTTAATAGTTTCTTAAATAAGGGGTGATTCATATTGCTACAAATAATTATAGGAGGAGAGCACATATCTATCGAAGTATATATTTAAATGAAATAAAATATTAGACCAATTCCAATTTAATAGATTACTTTGGCTTTTTAAATATCAATTTAACTTTTTCTCTTCCCAATTGAACATATACTAATTCATCTAACAGAAAATAATTGTAAAATGAGTCTAAAAGATAAGTAGCTAACCATAAGTGAAACTAATTACTTAAATTATATTAGTAGTGTATAAATATTTACTATACATGTATATAAGTTAAAACTTTCGTTTAACTTTAAATTCACTGAGAAATTGAAGATGAAATGAGGCCATCAAAACGTCTATTGCAATGAAGGTGTTTGTCAAAGGGCATTGATCCCTTTCTTTTATACGTATTATTAACCTTTAAAAGTCCACAATTAACACACAACACAAACAATGCCTTTATACCACTTGTAATATCTTAACAACAGATAGCAGCCACTAGTTTTTCTTTTCTTTTTGCTCCATTGACAATGATACTCTTCACCTTTTGGTGAAAGTTAGAGGACATGATAAGCGTACTTAATTTGTACAATGGATTATCATCAAGTGGGCGTCATAACTAGATTCAAAGAAAATGAATTAGAAAAGATGTAGCTTTGATTTAAGTACTCAGAAACAATAAGTACACATCTACCATTTAGTTTACCAAAGTTAGACCCATATTTTAAAATCTTACACAATTTGGCCCACAATTTGATCGAACGCAAAGAAGAAAAGAGAACACAAATTTGTTCGTTGCTTCGATCTGAAATTTTCAGATATGTGTTACTCTGTTTTGGAGTAGCTCACTTTAGTAATCGTTTGAAGAGCAAACCTAGAAGAAAAATATATACATAGCTACTTTGGTTTGAGGTGTTTGAATTTGTTGAATAGAATCTGTTGGAGAATGTTATTTGAATCTGAAAATGTGGTTTTCCATTGATTTAAGGCTGAGAACGTGAACATGAAGCAGAAACTCCGTAGATGGTTGAAGCTCGATGTTTCAAAGTTTTGAAAATCGGATTTTCGAAAATAAGCTCCATTTCGAGTGTGTATTGTTCTAAAAGATCGGATACGTATTGAGGAGCCTAAATCAGAATTTTAGGGTGATTTGGTGTAGTTTTTAAGGAGTTTTTGGATGAATTTGGTGCTTGAATTCAAGGAAGAAGACGAAGTCAGTTTCTGTATAATATTGTATACAAGCGTACAACGGTCAGGTTTCCAGAATAGACTAAAAATTGTATCCTTTCACAACAATCACAACCTTTGGTGTGAAAGGTTGTATATGGACGAAAATGATGCTATATAAAGCACGTTGATCACTTGATTAAATATATAACACAATACTATCAATCATTTAACACAATTAATGATTTGAGATTATTACTTCTTCCTCTTCCCTAAATACATTTCTGGAAAAGACATAAAGTAAATTCGTCAGGGTCAAGTTCTTGTGCGAGAACTTGCACCAGATAGTTGTATCATCTAGATAGACGTCCGTGAAACTACAACACAAGTGGGGGCGAATTTCTGTCTTAGGACACTGCGACAGAAGGCCTCTATCATATTTGTTACACCTCGTGGTTTAAGACAATTGTTAATAACGTCATTAAGAATGAAGATTAATTTTTTTTTGGAATTTAAGTAGATCTTTACATGCTAATACGGAACAATTTTGGTAACGACGGGTGTGACGTCGGGAATCTCTTTAATGATAATTATAGAAATATATATGTACATATCCCGTTATGGATTAGTAATGTATATAGGACGATGACGAGAATTTAAGGCAACGAGAGTTAGGATTAATGAAAGTGGGATTAAGATTTATTACTTGAGGGATTGATTTACATTAAAAGGACATCTAGGGACCAAAGTGCAAGGTCTTAAACTAATTTTCAAATTTGGTTTTTATTCTTGAAAAACCTTAGAACCCTCTTCTACTTCTCTCACAAATCAGATTTTCTTAATCTTTTTCTCCTCTCCTCTCTTGGACGAAATTCCTTCTATCTCACACGAAATTGAAGATTGAATCCCCTTCTTGTTCATAGAGTAATCCTTCCCTCCATTTTAAGCCAAATAAACACAAAACCAGTGGCATTTTTCGGCAAGCTCTGGCTGAAAATTTGGGGTCAAATTTTGTAGTTTTGGGACATGATTCTTGGAAGAAAAACATAAGGAATAATGGGTAAACATTTGAGGATGGATGCATGTTAATTTGGAGTTGAAAGAGGTGTGAAAATTGAGAAGAAAAATGGGCAGAAAATCGCTGGTTGCTGGCAAATTTTTAGTCAACTTTGGAGGGATATATCTCTTCGTATATTAGGAGTTTTTGGGTGTTTCAAATACCTAAAATGAAGTTCGTCGAGTCTAATTTCCAACGCAACAAATCTCTAGTCGATAGGACACCGGAGTAGAGAGTTATGGATGTTACAAGTTCAGCTGACAAAGCAGTGACTAAAAATCGGGACTGTTTTGGGGATTAAATTAAGGTATGAAAATTCTTCCTTCTATGCTATAATTGAAGTTGCATATTGTTGTAGTTGAAGTAATGGACTTGTGTTAGGAAGAAATCTTGAATTTAGACAATGCATGTGTCAATTTTGGGTGTGAGCCGAATTGGGCTGTTTCGGGTATATGTTGGATTCGTGTGTTGTGTTGTAAATTTCATCACTAATTGCGTATTAAAAATGGAAGAAAGTGTGAAGATTAAAGATATAATCATTATATGGAATTGTTGGAAAGGTAAAGTAAGATTAAGAGTTAAGAAAAGAGTTAAAATGGTTGCATGTTAATGGCCTAAAATTCATGGATAATTCTCGAACATTATGTGACCTTTACGGGCTGTTTTGGTGCAAAATTAATTGTTACTATTATTATTATTATCGTCGTAATTGTATGGTAAGATTGAAAGAAACATTGGTACTTTGGGTTGTAATTAGTTATATAAGGTGACGAGAGATGAATTGGAATTTAAGAAACTAAGAAAAGAGTTTTGAAATCTCAGACATTGTTGTAACATTTTAAGGATTGAATGAACATGGTAAATAAGTGCGATAGTCACTTTGATGGTTGAAATTGTTGTCTTTCATAAATAAGGAGAAAGGAGACTGTATGATGGCGTATATGCATTATATGGGGCCTAATTAGATTACATATTAAATGGTTGTGATTGTTGGTTTGATTTGGACTGTTGGTTAATTGTGGATACGCACATAAACAGGGAAAGTGCTGCCCGAATTTTTATAAAAATGGGAAGTTGTTATTCAAATAACTTACGTTAGGAGTCCTAGAATTAATGGTTTTATTATTATTATTATTATAGGCTGACGTACTAGACGAGGCGCATCCTAGTTTTACATTGATTGAGCGACTAAGAGGTATGTGAGACTATCTCTCTTTCTTTTGGCATGATTTTGTGAAACAAACTTTCATTTGACATGATTTTAATAAAAGTACGGCGGACGTACATGATTTTCTACAAAGTTAGTTTTAAAAGAAATTTTTTATGACAAGTGCCTATGATTTTCAGTAAAGAGCTTATTATGATGATATTATCGAAAGTCAAAGATGATTTCTAATTGCATATAGTTGCTCATGATATCTACTCATGTCAAGTCTTATTACACATTCACCGAGTCTCTCACATAGAGGGCCGACACTATATTGTATGTTCCGGGTTCGAGTCCCGGCTATTATTATTATATTACTTGGGTTCGAGTCCCAAGCAGGTTCAACTCCCGAATTATTATTATTTCATGGATTAGTTCTCCATGATGCGGGTTCGAGTCTCATGACATTATATTATTCCATATACACTTACGTGGGTTCGAGTCCCACGATATATATATACTTACTTGGGTTCGAGTCTCATGATATATACATACTTACTTGGGTTCGAGTCCCATGATATATACATACTTACTTGGGTTCGAGTCCCATGATATATACATACTTACTTGGGTTCGAGTCTCATGATATATATGTACCTAGACGGGTTCGAGTCCCGTGTTATTATATCCTGATGATAGTAGTTCATGGTTTTGGCAAGACTTGCATATTTTGGATGTCACGCCCCTTTTCGACCGCGACATTTATTTTCTAAAACTCCTGCTTAATAAAAATGTTAGAAAATAAAATAAAATGCTAAATAGTTAAAAATGCTTAAAATGGTGTTAAAATATTAAAGAAAAGGGTGCTAAAGGGTTAAAAGTGCTTAAAGGTGCTAGAATATTAAAAGTGCTAAAAAGGTTCGCGGAGTCGCCACCTAATTAATTGGGTGAATTAGGACACCTAAATGTTAACTAGTTTAAAGTAAACATTAACTCCATTTTAATGGTCTGCTAAACTTAATGAGATTTCGGGCGAGGGTTCTTTATTACTCTAGAGGGAAAGGATTAGGCACCCTCTAAGATCCGCTAACTTGCGGTTATCCTGCCAAACCTAGGGTAATCATTATGTTTAAAAATGCTTGTTTTGAAAATATAAAAGATGCTTCAAAATATTTTATAAAAGGAGGCATGTGGATAGAAGTTTATAAGACTGAGGCCAAAAATGTAAATGATGCAAAGGTTATTTATGGACTAATTATGTGTGCATGCAAACGTTATTTATGGACTAATTATGTGTACTACTAGCTAAATTAATCTTGCTTAACATCCGTATAATATTATATAAAAAGTGCTTAGGATGATTCTTGAGAGTTTAGGAGAAAATTTGTTATGGATTTAATAAGAAACAAAATGTTGGTTTTATGATGCAAGTTAAATCATTTAGATTACTTTGGTAAAATGCATAACAATCCTAAAAGACACATAAAGTAGAAATGCATTTCTAATTTTAAAATACCTTCCCCCTTATGTGTTCAAAGGCTAATTGCTCTTGGTTTCCTATTAATTACAAAGTTATAAAATTACAATAACAAATAAAATGAGATAGGGAGGTTAAGAGAATAAGGGATTGAAGCGGATGACTCCGTCCTATTTGTTTTTCTAGGAATTGCCGAAGAGGGAACTCAATGGATGTAGATGCGGGTTGCCATTTGAAGCAGCTCGTGGTGAGTCTCGCCATGAGACTCTTCATTTTTGCTCCAATGCATTTCATGTAAAAATAAAGAAAGATAAGGATTAGTATATGCCCAAAAATAGTTCACGTAATAAATAAATATCGGCAAAATCACTGTTCCTGGATAATAGCACACCCATACAGCAATTGGAAAAGAACTCAGTGTACACGCAGGATGAGAGGAAGTTATGTAGACGCCATAATTTTAGAGTTTTCAGGTTTTTCTTTACGGTGTTCCATTATAATAGCAATTCCAAGATACCATCATGCATATTCTAATTAATCAGCAGCGATGTAATGGTAGCAGTAATACAGACACAAAGCAGCAACCATGATACCTCACCCAAACAACAAAGAAGAAGAATAACAAAGACCATCTGGATCGTGCTAACCAAGAACGATGCATTTATTTCTATGGCTTAGGAGATTTTCTTGATGTACTAGTTTAGAAATCCAAGTGAGACAAACATATACATTCTTAATAGGCAATCTAGATAGGGCCATAATTTGTTAAGCAAAGATCCAAGTTCAAGTCATACACTATGCCTTTCACTTACCATATTATATGACTGTAAATCGAGACAACATGCTACAGAGGGGGATTTAAATTAGTGCAGGGTATTTGATACAAGCATCATTTAGGTTGCACAATAGATTGACATGGCACACAATGTAGCTTGAAAGCATATTAACGTGATCAATTTCTTAAACAGAGAATAAATTCCGAGTCAGCTTTATTGGACTAGTAAGAGTGATGAACCACTACTAGAGAGACTATTTTGACATGCCTGAAATTTGGCCAAAATAAGTACAGATTCACATTCCTGCTGTTTAATGGAAATGCTTCATAATACGGTAATGTGTAGCACAGTGAGCTAAAGAGATGGTTATAGACCATTCCCCCAATACACATTGATGCTGGGGAAATGGTGCAGGCAATGGCCCCAACAATTATTTAGGATAGACAGCCACAACCACAGACATGAACTTTAGTGTAAACAAACTAATTCTGACAAGGAACCTTCACATGCTTTGCCCATAACCAGTCAAACAGGGATCACAATGTCATACGTAAAGAAAACTTTCAGGTACATAGACATCTAGCCGAACCAGTAAACATTTGGAGCAGATCTAACAGACTCGCAAATCACGATAGACACATGAAGGAGTTACAAAAGTGTATATTTAAGTCTGTAAACCAGTTAAAACCATCATGCCTTTATGTGTCCTTAAATACATCCGGGCTTACAAAAATGCATTACTACAGATCTGTAGACGACATCAGCTAAAGATGGTACTTCAGATATATAGAATCGCTTTAACATAAGTTGCACATACAACACCTCAGAAGCAGCAGATTTAACATGATCAAAAATAATTTCAAATAGACTCCAGACAGTAGCCGATTCATTCAGTCATACAACATATGCTAATACAGATTGAGCATGTTTACAACCACATTCACGAATTTTAGTAGAAATCTATACTAACTGAACAACTTTCTCAGTCGACTCAACACACATAACAAACATCAATATCGCTTAGTATATGCCTAATCAGTCATATCAAATGTGTATCATACACACGAATAGCCGAACAAAATCAAAAAAGACAGGGTGATGAATTTACCTTCTCCGGGCAGCGAACCGAGGCAGCGTATCAAGTCGTCGGTCCACTCGACGGGTTATTGCGATGCGATTGAAAACGATGCGGTTTAGGGTCAATTCTAGGCTATTATTGAAGAAAGGTTTCAGCTTTGTACTTTGGATTCCTGATTTTGCTGGTAAGAAACCTCACTGTTGGATTCTCGATCGATTCCAGGAATTAGTCGACGCTGCCTCTTCTTCTGTCTTGCATGTCTGTCGGTCGGCTTTCGTTAGTCGAAAAAAGAAAGCGGGTCTGGATTGCTGTCCACCCTTGCTCTTCCCCCCGATGTTCTGCTGCCCTTGCATGTTGAAAAAGCTTCTGTATTTATAGCCCTAAATCGTGTTCTGAATTTGGTAGCTTATGATTTGGTGCGATTTTGTACTGATTTCGTATTGATTCTTACTGCGATTTGCTTATTCGTTTTAGGTAAGATTTTGTGTACGATTTGGTTAAGGTAAGTTATATCTTTCGAGGCTGGGTGTGCATGGGTAAGGAAGGTCGTCGGATTCTCAGGCGAGAATCTCGGTAGGGAAGGTGCGAAGTAAGGGAGGTGCGGCGGTTGCTTAGTTTCTCTTAGGGTTCCTGTTTTTTTTTTTGGGTTTAGTCGACAGGGATAGGGAAATAAAGGTGAAGAAGGGCTGGGGGGCGTGTGGGCTTGCGGTGATAAGGGAAAATAAGGGGTGTTAGGCCGCGGGAGCTGGGCCGCGGGTTATTTAATTGGGCTGGGCGAATTGAGTGAGGGATTAGACTAGTTAGTTATTAATTTGGCAGTGTTATAATTTAGGTGTATTATTTAATGGTAAATTATGATTAAATTATTTAGGTGCTCTATTAGCCTATGTTTAAATTATTACAGAGAATAAAGACGGGCGTGCTATTTAATTAGTGCTTAATGCGATGCCGTTATTAAAACTTATTTATTATGCGTATTTTGCGAAGTTAAATTAAAATTGAATGGGGTTTAGATTATTACTAAATTATTTAAACGCTAAATGCGGATATGATATTTGCTTAATGCTTTTTATAAATGCTACGCTATTAAAATGCATGTATTAGATTAAAATTGATTTTAAATTACAAATAATTATGAAATTCCTTGCGTATTAATAAAAATGCAAATGTGCTATTTAATACGACGTCATTTGTTAAACTATTTATTTTATGTATTTATTTATATTATTATTATTTAAGAATTACGACAGGGCTTTCAAATTAATAAATACGGGCGCGAGACTCCAAGTGCTTAATTTTCTACGTAAGACACGGTGCCATTATTAAATTACTTATTTATGCATGTATTAACGTTTTATCGTTGCATTTTATTATTTAAAAATTATTAAAAATTATTGTTGAAAATTGGTGTAATTTTATGGCTAATGACTGGACGGGAGGGTCAAAATTGGGTGTCAACATTGGAAAGGTAAGAACTGATTTCATTACTCTCATTTGATAAGACACAATTATACTGTTATGTTGATTTCATACTTGCCTCCTGTTATACGTTGAACTGTTATGATTTCAATTACAGTATTTTTCAGTTTCACATACTTGGTACATCTATCGTACTAACCCCCTTTTCCCCGGGGTGCTGTGTTCATGCCCGCAAGTACATGTGATCGGTTAGGTGACCCTCCAGTTTAGGACATCTACCCGCTGATAAAAGAGCTCCCTTGTTCCGGAGCCAGTTATTTTGGTACAGACCTTTACATTCCAGACTTATGTATATTTTGGGCACGACGGGGCCCTGTCCCGTCATATGTCAGTATTGTACTCTTAGAGGTCTGTAGACAGTTGTGGGTGATAGATTGTATTGGACTTGTGTAGAACGTGTATGCGGTTGAGCTAGCTGTATTATTGCACTTGTTTTGGGAGGTTCCCATATATAGTGGCAGCCTTGCCGGCTTGTATATTGTGATTACTCCTTTGTTTATGTGATGTTATTTGGTGGCAGCCTAGTCGGCTAGCCTGTTGTGATGGTGGGATAGTTGTGTAAGACAGCCTTGTCGACTCTCCTATTTTGGGTATATGTTATGGATACAGCGTTGTGCTGCCGAAATTTTCTATTACCCTTAAGTGTCAGTTGATTACGTGACAAGTTAGTGTAATAGAGACCAATTAGGGCATCGGGCCGCGGCCCGTCGGGTCAGGTCGTGACAGAAGTGGTATCAGAGCAGTTAGTCCTCAGAATGTCTACAGACCGTGTCTAGTAGAGTCTTGTGTATGGGTATGTTGTGCACCATACCTATACGCAGGAGGTTGCCGAACATTTAGGATTGGTTTCTACTCTTTCATCTCGTAGATCGTGCAATAGATCTATGTCATTAGGATAATTCCCCCATCTTCCTAATAATTATTGTGGTTGCAGCTATGTTTCGAAAGACAGTGACAGTGGCTCGGAAGGAAAATCAGAGTTATTCGGACTTAACTTGGTGCGTCAAGCCATAAGGGAAGTGAAAGAGTTTGAATAGAAGTATGATGACCAGGTTTGGAGATACTAGGTCAACGTCAGGTAAGGTAACTCTTCAGAATCTTCTACGTACCGAATAAGGAAATAAGTTCACGATTCATCACTTAAGGAATGGTATTGTCAAGGATTGGAATCAGGAGCATTGTCTGATATTACGTATGTATACTAGAATATGTTGGAATTTTGAAAGGTGCGATAAGTAAGAAAGGAATGAACAAATGTTAAAAGAAACGAAGTTGTTTACAATTACGAATAGTGGGTGATCTTCTAAGTACTAATCTTACCGAGCATCCAAATGGAGGAATATGGTTATTGTGGAAGCCTCATCTCTATGAAGTAGATATTAAGTTGTACAGAATAATTGATATACTGCGGGGTAACACACAGAGGTACAAAGAAAAGTTTTCATGTGACATTGGTGTATGCGTTTAATGATGTGGCTCTTAAATGAAAATTGTGGTTAGACATTGGAAGAGTGAAGTGTCATGTCTCTAAGACTGAGATAAGAGATTTTAAGCAGTATGTAGCAGATTATGGTGAAATGAGTGGCATGCAGGGTGTATAGCAGCACTGACTAATCAAGAATGAGTTGATAACCTACATGCTTTTAAAGTGCCTTCCAAGAAACCAGGTCTATATGAACATTCTCTTAGGTTAATGGATGAGAAGTAGGCATAAAGACTTAGTATAAGTTCAGATACTTTAATAGGTGAAGGTTGAATCCTGAATTTCTACAGACCATAGTAGAAGGATGGAAAACAGATAAGAGAGGTACAAAGATACATATGAATTCAACGAAGTGATAATAGATATTCAGTGTGATGTATCCAAAGTGACAAATGTTGACGCAGCCAAAGACACAACTGAGTTAGTAAGTCCAACGAGAGGATAAAACAAATGTCACTTGAGGAGACAAACGATAATAATGCAAATAAGGAGGAACAAAGAGATACCGGGGAAGAATATGGAAATAAATAGAATAAGGAAGATGACGATGGTAAGGTGGTAGAAGTAAAACAACTCATTAAGGACCCACAATTGATAGAAGAATCAAAAGCAACTCTTACTACTAAAGAACAGGTTGAAGGAGCTTTTGTAGTAGCAAAAGTTAATGAGGAGCGGAATGTTGACAAGAGTCAGGAGGTGTGTACCAATGGTAGTAACACAGTAATAATAAAGGAAGATGGGATAATAATGTCCAATGTGGAGCAGAACAGGGCAGTGAAAGCGGGTATGTCTATCATAAATATATTGATCAGCAGAGAAAATTAATCAGAGATAATATGAGAGATGATTAACATGACAAACTTAAGGACTCACTGGTGAAGGAGTTACATGAACTAGGTAGATATACTATGGTATATGCAAAGAGTGATGCATTGAGAAGGTTATCTCTGGGATAGTTTTACTATATTATCAATGATATGAGGGATCCTTGGCTAGTTAGTGGGGATTTCAGTGTTATTATAAATGGAAGGGAGACATTAGGCGATCTTCATATATATCCTGCAGAGCGTGAAGATTTTTGCATTTTGTACTAATTCATGTGAATTGTTTGAAATTGAATTTAAAGGGAGTCATTTTAAGTAGTGGAATGAAAGAACCGATAATGACTGTACTTTTAAAAGGTTCGTTAGAATGTTGGCAAACATTTATTTTAGCTTGGTTTGGACAAATGGAAGTGGAACGTGTAATAAGAACAAGTTTAGACCATGCCCCTTCGTTGTTAACTTATGGTGATCAATCTATGCATGTGAGTAAGCCATTTAGATTCCTCAAGTTTTGGACAAAATATGAAGAATTCTTTTAGGCGCTAAATCAAAATTGGCACACTGTTGTTGAGTAAGATGATTTCGTTTCTTTTATACTGAAACTGAAGAATGTCGAGACTGCCCTATTATTATGGAGTAAGGAAACTTTTGGAGATATTTTTAAGAAACTAAGTTTTAGGGAGGATATTGTTGAATTTAAAGAGGAGTTGTTTGAAGAATTTCCAACAGAAGCAAATAGAATGATTTTACAAAGAGTTAAGGCAGACTTTGAAAGAGTATGAAGAGGCTTCTGGCCATTTGATAAATAAAAGGAGAGTTCTGTTTATATTCATGCTAAGACTCCTAGTAACTTGATTCAGTAAGAAAAATGTATTACTGATTTCACAAGGGGAACATTTCCATTTATGTATTTAGGATGTCCAGTATTACATGTTAGAAAGAGGAAGATAGATTATGCTGAATTAATTAAGAAGATTAAAGACAAGTGGGCTTGGGAAGAAAAATTGTTGTCACCATGAGGTAAAGCAGTGTTGATTACTAGTGGGTCACAAGTGTGCCTATACACATATTGCCTGCTATAAGACTTGAAAAATATGTGATCAAAGATATACATACAAATAGTTGTAATTTTCTTCTGGTGTATAGTAAGGATAATGTTAAGGCTAAGCATTGGTTTACATGGTTAAAAACGTACTTGCCTAAGGATGATAGTGGATTGGGGTTCAGACCTCATTTTGGATATATTAAAGGCATTGTGTAAAAATCTATGATGGAAATCTAGGACCACCAACTCACTATGGGTTAACTTTCTAGGGAACATGTACTCTGAAGCATTACCCTCAATATGTGCAACGGGAAGGTGGTTCTCAGGCCTTGAAAATGGTTGTTGAGGTAAAGGAAACATTGAACAAGAAATATAGTGGGAAACAACGGGTGAGACCACTAACATTTGATTTGATAATCGTACAAAATTGGAAACATTACACTATGTACTACTATCAAAGTTCTTATTGATGAAAGGGTGGAAGATGTCAAAGAACTGCTACATGGGGATTGATGAGGTTTGTCAAGGCTAGGACAGTATCTGCCAGATGACATTGCATCACATGTCACTACATACTTGGTATATACCCTGTAGATAATCCTTGGTGGATAAGGATAAGTTCTAGTAAATTTACTGTGCCAAGTGTATGAGATTTGTTAAGACAAAGATCATATCCTTCTGATATATATAGATAAATGTGGGTTAAAAGAGTGTCATTCAAGATATATTTCTTCCTATGGACGATGTGGAAATTTAAAATTTCAGTGGATAAAGTGTTGCAAAATATTGGACTTAATATAGTATCAAGATGCTGCTGATAAAATGTTTTTACATCAAGGAATGATAGATCACTTGTTCGCATGAGGAGTTGTCAAATCTATATGGAGCTATGTTAACAATGCAGCGGGTATACACATGAATTGTCGTCATGTTAAGCATGCAGTACATATTTGGGGGAAACATTACATATCATTATAAATTGAAGCAGATGTACAAGGTAGTACCAGCTGGAATATTGTGGCAAATTCGAAAATAGAGGAATATAGCACCGCATAAAAGCTCTTTAAATTTGTTCAAGATATTTCATAAGATTCAGTTGAATATTCACAGATAATTTGATTTTCTTACTTAACTATTATTTGGTGAATGATATATGTGATGTATATTGTGACATCTGTTGGTTTGCTGAAAATAGGTGGAAAGGCATAGATATAAAGGAAACTCTGCCGAAATTTCTAGAATATAAGACATATTATGAACATTCGAGGACGAATGTTTCTAGGGGGGGAAGAATGCTACACCTCGTGGTTTAAGATGATTGTTAATAACATCATTAAGAATGAAGATTAATTTTTTTTGGAATTTAAGTAGATCTTTACATGCTAATACGGAACAATTTTGGTAACGACGGGTGTGACGTCGGAAATCTCTTTAATGATAATTATAGAAATATATATGTACATATCCCTTTATGGATTAGTAATGTATATATGACGATGACGAGAAATTAAGGCAACGAGAGTTAGGATTAATGAAAGTGGGATTAAGATTTATTACTTGAGAGATTGATTTACATTAAGAGGACATCTAGGGACCAAAGTGCAAGGTCTTAAACTAATTTTCAGATTTGGTTTTTATTCTTGAAAAACCTTAGAACCCTCTTCTACTTCTCTCACAAATCAGATTTTCTTACTCATTTTCTCCTCTCATCGGACGAAATTCCTTCTATCTCACACGAAATTGAAGATCGAATCCCCTTCTTGTTCATAGAGTAATCATTCCCTCCATTTTAAGCCAAATAAACACAAAACCAGTGGCATTTTTCGGCAAGCTCTGGCTGAAAATTTGGGGTCAACTTTTGTAGTTTTGGGACATGATTCTTGGAAGAAAAACATAAGGAATAATGGGTAAACATTGGAGGATGGTTGCATGTTAATTTGGAGTTGAAAGATGTGTGAAAATTGAGAAGAAAAATGGGCATAAAATCGCTGGTTGCTGGCAGATTTTTTGTCAACTTTGGAGGGATATATCTTTTCGTATATTAGGATTTTTTTGGGTGTTTCAAACGCCTAAAATGAAGTTCATCGAGTCTAATTTCCAACGAAACAAACCTATAGTCGATAAGACACAGTAGTAGAGAGTTATGGACGTTACAAGTTCAGCTGACAAAGCAATGACTAAAAATCGGGACTGTTTTGGGGATTAAATTAAGGTATGAAAATTCTTCCTTCTATGCTATAATTGAAGTTTCATATTGTTGTAGTTGAAGTAATGGACTTGTGTTAGGAAGAAATCTTGAATTTAGACAATGTATGTGTTAATTTTGGGTGTGAGCCGAATTGGACTGTTTCGGGTATATGTTGGATTCGTGTGTTGTGTTATAAATTTCATCACTAATTGCGTATAAAAATGGAAGAAAGTGTGAAGATTAAAGATATAATCGTTATATGAAATTGTTGGAAAGGTAAAGTAAGATTAAGAGTTAAGAAAAGAGTTAAAATGGTTGCATGTTAATGGCCTAAAATTCATGGATAAATCTCGGACATTATGTGACCTTTATGGGCTGTTTTGGTGCAAGATTAATTGCTACTATTATTATTATTATCGTTGTAATTGTATGATAAGATTGAAAGAAATATTGGTACTTTGGGTTGTAATTAGTTATATAAGGTGACGCGAGATGAATTAGAATTTAAGGAACTAAGAAAAGAGTTTTGGAATCTCAGACATTGTTGTAACATTTTAAGGATTAAATGA
The DNA here is from genome assembly GCA_029844215.1 of Przewalskia tangutica. Taxonomy (NCBI): domain Eukaryota; kingdom Viridiplantae; phylum Streptophyta; class Magnoliopsida; order Solanales; family Solanaceae; genus Przewalskia; species Przewalskia tangutica. Next base: position 21,373,771 of record CM056719.1, read on the forward strand.
ACATGGTAAATAAGTGCGATAGTTACTTTGATGGTTGAAATTGTTGTCTTTCATAAATAAGGAGAAATGAGTCTGTATGATGGCGTATATGCAGTATATGGGGCCTAATTAGATTACATATTGAAATGGTTGTGATTGTTGGTTTGATTTGGACTGTTGGTTAATTGTGGATACGCACATAAACAGGGGAAGTGTTGTCCGGATTTTTATAAAAAGGGAAAGCTGTTATTCAAATAACTTACGTTAGGAGTCCTAGAATTAATGATCTTATTATTATTATTATAGGCCGACGTACTAGACGAGGCGCATCCTAGTTTTACATTGGTTGAGCGACTAAGAGGTATGTGAGACTATCCCTCTTTCTTTTGGCATGATTTTGTGAAACAAATTTTCATTTGACATGATTTTAATAAAAGTACGGCGGACATATATGATTTTCTACAAAGTTAGTTATAAAGGAAAGTTTTTATGACAAATGCCTATGATTTTCAGTAAAGAGCTTATTATGATGATATTATCAAAAGTCAAAGATGATTTCTAATTGCATATAGTTGCTCATGATATCTACTCGTGCCAAGTCTTATTACACATTCACCGAGTCTCTCACATAGAGGGCCGACACTATATTGTATGTTCCGGGTTTGAGTCCCGGCTATTATTATTATATTACTTGGGTTCGAGTCCCAAGCGGGTTCAACTCCAGGATTATTATTATTCCATGGATTAGCTCTTCATGATGCGGGTTCGAGTCCCATGATATTATATTATTCCATATACACTCACGTGGGTTCGAGTCCCACGATATATATATACTTACTTGGGTTCGACTCTCATGATATATACATACTTACTTGGGTTCGAGTCTCATGATATATACATACTTACTTGGGTTCGAGTCCCATGATATATACATACTTACTTGGGTTCGAGTCCCATGATATATATGTACCTAGACGGGTTCGAGTCCCGTGCTATTATATCCTGAGGATAGGAGTTGATGATTTTGGCAAGACTTGCATATTTTGGAAAGGTAAGAATTGATTTTCATTACTCTCATTTGATAAGGCACAATTATACTGTTGTGTTGACTTCATACTTGCCTCCTGTTATACGTTGAACTGTTATGATTTCAATTACAGTATTTTTCAGTTTCACATACTTGGTACATCTATCATACTAACCCCCTTTTCCCCGGGGGGCTGCGTCCATGACCGCAGGTACATGTGATCGGTTAGGTGACCCTGACATCTACCCGCTGCTAAAAGAGCTCCCTTATTCCGGAGCCAGTTATTTTGGTACAGACCTTTACATTCCAGACTTATGTATATTTTGGGCACGACGGGGCCCTGTCCCGTCATATGTCAGTATTGTACTCTTAGAGGTCTGTAGACAGTTGTGGGTGATAAATGTGTATTGGACTTGTGTAGAACGTGTATGCGGTTGAGCTAGCTGTATTGGTGCATTTGTTTTGGGTGGTTCCCATATTTAGTGGCAGCCTTGCCGGCTTGCCTATTGTGATTACTCCTTTGTTTATATGATGTTATTTGGTGGCAGCCTAGTCGTCTAGCCTGTTGTGATGGTGGGATAGTTGTGTAAGGCAGTCTTGTCGGCTCGCCTATTTTGGGTATATGTTATGAATATAGCGTTGTGCTGCCAAAACTTTCTATTACCTTTAAGTGTTAGTTGATTATGTGACGGGTTAGTGTAATGGCGACCAATTAGGGCGTCGGGTCGCGGCCCGTCAGGTCGGGTCGTGACAATATCAAGTTAGTGTATGATTTCAATTTGTAGTATTCTTTATTGTTGATTTCATTTACAATTGAGTTATTATTATATGATTGTGTTTATTTAATCGAAGATCCTAGATTGGTACTAACAATATAAGACAAAAATTTCTAATCAAGAAATCTTTTCCTGATTAGAAAAAATGGATCAATCTGGATCTTCAATGGTGAAAACTGATCGGTGTATTTTATATACACTTTTTGAGTCATTTTTAGTTAGTCTTTTGTCCCTTTTTGTACAAATAAGTGTTGTATTATGATAGATTTTCTTTCTTTTGAGTCAAAGTGGTTAAAATAGCCAAATGGCGGAAAAGGAGCTAAAAGAGGGCAAAAGTGGAAGTTTCAGAGCGTAAAAGACGAAAAAGTGGCGAACGAGGCGTAAACACGGCCGGCCCGCGGCTCATGCCAACAGTGCGAGTCCGCGCGCCCAATGTCGTAAGACCGCGAAGTTGCGCGCGGTGCCTCGAACAGCGAAGGCGGCCGCGGCGCCAAATCATCCGAAGTATCGCAGAACCGGCCAATGGCGCCGATAAGCGGCCGCCGACGCGAGAAAATCAGGTTTAATGACGATTTTCTGGGCCAGGCCTGAAGGGAAAAGTTAGAGGCGGTTTTGAGCCTATAAAAGGAGAACCCTAGGCAGTTTTTAAGGGTTCCCTTTCTTGCACAACACAAGGCTTCTTGGATTGAAGATTGGAGACCATAATTTAGTAACTTTCTTTTCTTTTCTTTATTTCAGTTTTTATGATGAACATTGAATTAGTTCTTGTCATGTCAATGGCTAGGAACTAATTCTATTATAGGGCTTTCCATGTTAAATCACTAGAAACTTATGTTATGAATTAATGCATGGTTATGGTTATTCTTCTTCTTGTTGAGATTTATTCAATAATTGCTTTGAATGCTTGGTAATTAATTGATCACTAATTATCATTATTTATATGATTTCTAATCAAACTTCGAAAGGATGAGATTGTGAATATGCTGTAAGTTGGGTAGACATATTTTGGATTGGGGATGAAAATACCTTAATTACTTATGTAGCGTTAATGAGAGGTTTAAACACCTAATTTTACGCATGGCGCGTGACGGTTAACTAGGTTTTTGGTCTTAATCCTCCTATAGAGTCATCCTTATCACCGAAAGGTAGAAAGGAGCAATACTGGGGTTGAGTGTTTATATAGCCTTAACGGGAGTATAAAACGATTTCGTAAACCTGCTAGCTCCAAAAGAAGAAGAACCATAATTCATTGCATTAATAAGTAACATAAGCGGATAGTTGAGGAGACGTGAAAGCCCTATTCCCATCACGACTGAAGTAAACCTATAGTTAATTAGCCTTTATAATTGTTAGTTATAAACAACAAAATCAATATCGGTTACCAAATAGATACCAAAAGATAGATAATTGGTACTTGAACATTAATCCTTGTGGACGATATTCGGTCTTACCAGGACTATATTACTTGTCACGATAACGTGCACTTACGTTAAAGTGTGTGCATCTTTTCGCGCATCAAGTTTTTGGCGCCGTTGCCGGGGATTAGGCATAGTTCACTATCAATTTTATCTATTTTTAATTTCTAATTTGGTTTTTAATTTTTATTTTATTTTTACGTTTTTTTATTTGGTAAAAATCGAGTGCGTGATTTGTTATGCTTTTGATCTGTTTCAGGAAATCAGTTTATGCGAAGGAGAAGAGGGGCAGACACTCTTGTTCCCTTCAATCCATAGATTGAGAAAACCTGTAAAAAGAATAGAAGAAACCAGCGAATTTCAGCCGTGATAGAGATGAACGGTGTTCAAAACAATAATGCGATGAGAGAAGGGTTAGGTGAAAATCAACCTAACCCAGGAATGCCTCAGAGAGTGCCAATGGACGTCGAGGAGAGAGTGCAAGTCCAGGCAGAAAGAAGCTTGGGAGACTACGTGCTCACAGGGTGAGCGAACGCAGAGACATGTATTAGGCTCCTGCACAGAGCAAACAACTTTGAGATAAAGCGGCGATTACGAGCATGAGTGCGTAACAGTGCAATTTGGAGGACTGCCATCAGAGGATCCACATATGCACATAGCTAATTTCTTGGAGCTATGTACAACTTTCAGATATAACGGCGTTACTGATGACGATGTCAGATTGAGGCTCTTTCCCTTCTCACTCAGTGATAGAGCAAAAGTATGGTTAAATTCCCTTCCAGCTGATTCAATTTTTACATGGCAAGAGCTGGCACAAAATGTTTTAGCCAAATTCTTTCCCCCATGCAAAGCAGCAAAATTGAGAGAGGGGTTGAATAACTTCTACCAAGCAGATAGAGAGTCCTTGTACGAAACGTGGGAAAGGTTCAAAGATTTGCAGAGAAAATGCCCACACCATTGCATTGAGTTATGGAACTTGGTCCACATCTTCTATAACGGGCTCGTGAACAACGTAACCATTATAGATCACGGCAAGGTGGGACATTCATGAGGAAAACAGCCCACGACGCTCACGAATTATTAGAAGATATGGCCACCAACAACCATATCACAGAAGAGAGATCAATGAGTGGTAGGAGAACAGTGGGAGTTCACGAGATAGATGCCATTGCTGCCTTGAATGCCCAAGTGGCCCTTGATGAAACGATTGCGAGAACATACAATATCGGTGAATGCGGTCACGGATGCCAAGAAGTATGAAATATGTGGTGGCCACTTACATTCGATAGGTGTCCTTGGTGATCCTAATAATGTGTCAATCGAGCGGCGAGTGTCGGTCGTGGGTAATTATCGAGGCCACGAACAACCCATACTCCAACACATATAATCCAGGTGGAGAATCACCCAAATTTCTCATGGAGGAGACCGAGCGTGAGAATCAATATAGGGGCGATGCAAAACCGGTAGAACCAAAATCAGCGACCGCCACTCAGCCTCACGCCACCGACAATTTAATACACTGTCGGCCCGAAAAGCGAGCTGAGAGCAGCTTTGTTGGCACTCACCAACGCCCAGACCCAGTTCGTGACAGAAGCTAGATCCTCGTTCAGGAACTTGGAAACACAAGTGGGTCAGCTAGCAAAGCAAGCAAACAGCAGGCCACAGGGTACACTGCCAAGCAACACAGAGGAGAATCCGAGGGAGCAATGCCAGGCAGTACAGTTGAGAAGTGGCAAACAGTTGGAGTAGCACTCACCTCAGCCAGTAGTTAAGCAAAGGGCAGAGATAGAAAAAGAGAAGATGATTGAATCTCGCCCAGTAGTAGAGAAAACTCCAGAGAAGGAGTATACATAGAAGATCACATTCCCACAGAGATTGCAGCGGAAGGCAGTTGATAAACAATTCTCTAAATTTTTGGAGACATTCAGAAAGCTGCATATCAACATACATTTTATAGAAGCGTTGGAGCAGATGCCCTCCTATTTCAAATTCATGAAGGAGATCTTGGGGAAGAAGAAGAAACTGGCAGAGTACGAGATGGTAGCACTAACGGAGGAGTGTAGTGCTATCTTACAGAAGAAGTTGCCCCCTAAACTAAAAGACCCAGGGAGCTTTACACTACCTTGCACAGTTGGAAGGGTGACATGCAACAGGGCTCTGTGCGATTTAGGGGCAAGTATAAATCTGATGCCTTTATCGGTATTTAAACCGTTGGAGTTGGGTGAGGCCAAACCAACCACGGTGAGCCTGCAGCTGGCCGATAGGATAGTGGTCCATCCAAGAGGGAAGATTGAGGACGTGATTGTTAAAGTAGGAAAATTCTTTTTTCCTGCGGACTTCCTCATTCTTGACATGGAAGAGGATGCAGAAATCCCTATCATATTGGGGAGACCATTTCTGGAGACAGGAAGAGCCTTGATCGATGTAGAAAGAGGAGAGCTGACATTGAGGGTGGAGAAGGAAGAAATGATGTTTAAAGTATTTAAACACATCATCGAGCCACCAACCATGAGCAGGTGCTTTGCAATCAGCACCATCAAACTCCCCTGTGAGCCAGTACAAGTCAAACCAAAGGAGATGAGCCCACAAAAGCAGGTATGTGATGCCGAACCTCCACAAAAGCAGGTATGTGTTCCTGAACCTTCCCTTAACGATAATGCTAAGAGGAGAAGAAGACGAAGAAAACGAAAAATGTGGAGAAAATGGATTTGTTGTGGGGTTAATCCACCCCACATTTATTGAGTTAAGGAACTTGCGTCCGACTAAAAGACGTTAAAGACAGCGCTACTTGGGAGGCAACCCAAGGTATTTTTATTTATTTTACTTTAATATAAGTAGTTTTTATTAAGAACGGTCTCACGGAGGTAGTGTTTGTGTTGTGATTGACAGGTGTAGGCCAATAAATTGAAGGGCGAAAAACCGAAGAACAACCAGGATTTCCAGAAAAACGGGTGGCCTTGCGCCAGAGGCAGTCGCGCCAAAAGCGAAAGGTCTTGAAGATTAGCGCGCTGAAGGAAGCGCCGCGGCGCCAAAAACCCAGAAAAATTGCCAAGTCTAGCCGCGTATTTCCGTATAGTCGCGACGCAGATATTCCCGGCGGTCAGAACATTGGCCGCGGCTAAATGCAGGCCGTATCTTGGCGAAAATCCGTAAAGTAATAAACGCCCATCGTCAGATTTTCCCCAAATTCAAAACCAAAACCTAACCCCTCTTCTCCACAAAACCCACGAAAATCCACAATTTACCCACAAATATTCCACAAATCAAACCCAACCACAACCAAAACTCTTAAATCCCTAAAACCCTTAGCCATCTCAACCAACAAAACTCCATCCCATTGCCTCAAATCACCATTAGAAGCAAGAACACCTTGAAGAACACCATCAAAAAGGTAATCTTCACATTTTCTTGAAAGTTTTCAGTAGTCAAAGGAGGTAGTAGTTTGGGGAAGTTTTGCATTGTTGAAGTAGTTGGGGTGATGAAAAATTGGTTGTGAAGTTTAGAGGAGGAGTATACAAAGAGGGTGTGGGTATTGTGTAGTACAAGAGTTGGAGTTTGGAGGTGTGGGAGTTGTGAAGAAATTGAAGTTTTTGAGGGTGATAGTGTTGGGTAGTGTTGTGGATACGAAGGAAAAGCTGCAAAAAGTTATCTAACGTATGCATCGAAGCGAAGAGCCTCCGCATCTACATCAGCCCCGCAATATGATGAGACTAGGTTTGTCAGCCGAAGTGCTCAAGATAGATACCACAAACTCGTTACAAGGCCCTTAATCCCTGAAAGGGGAATGGACTATCAAAGGGACTCGCTGGAAGAGGGAGATGTCTATGAGCCCATTCGGGCGATGATTGAGATGAGGGGGTGGAAAAAATTTGTAAAACCGGGAGAGATAGCACCAATAAACACAGTGATGGTGCATGAATTTTATTCTAATCTTCCGGAGAAGGGGGAAAATGGATGCTTTGTAAGGGGAAAATATGTGCCTGTGACGGCAGAAACGATAAATGCGCAATTTGAAACAGATGATGTTGAAGGAGGAGATGGTGATTGGAACTATTTTAGAACATGGTCTAGGAACACCAACAACATCGACTGGTATGCCGTCGCAGACACAGTGAGCTACCCTGGGGCTGCATTTGATATTGCCAGAAATGGATCAAGAGGACTAAGCAAGTGCCAGTTCAACAAAGCAGCCAAGGGTTGGCTGTATTTCGTCAGTGCCCGCATGATTCCATCCACGCACTTTACCAGAGTGCGGAAAGCGTAATCAAACTGATATATGGAATTATGACGGGGAAGACGATTGATGTGGGAAGGGAGATAGTGCAAAGTATTGAAGAGACCAGCCGGTTGGTAACAACGGGTGGGTTGGGACATGGCTCAATCATTACAACTCTATGCGCCTTCAATGGGGTCCCAACCCTACCCAATGACAATCGAGAGAGAAACCAACTGCCTGTGTCATATGGGATAGTGCACGCCTTCCCAGACCCAATTCCCCCAGCAACGGCAAGAAGAATAGCACCAGCACCACCAGCAGCAGCAGAGGCCGCCATGAACGAAGATGAGCCTGAAATAGAGGCTCAATTAGCGGCAGGGCCTAGCCACCAGCCAACCACAAAATCAGAACCTTCAGTGCCCATGATGGAGCAGTTACTCCAGAATCAGATGAGGATGATGCAGAGTTTGGACACGGTGATACAAGGACAACAAGAAACGAGGTAGCAAATTTACGAGATGAGTTCCTTGTTCAACCAGTGGTCCATGCACTATCCAATGCCACCGCCACCACCACCATTTTAGTCAAGTCTGTAAGTGTCTTGTCTTCTTTTATTATTTTTTAGTCAACACACATTGGGGACAATGTGTGATTTAAGTTTGGGGGGGGGTGTTTTATTTGTGTCTTATTGCTGTTTTATGTGAGTCGTTTTGATTGTTTTGTGTATTTTTGAAGTCACAAATTTTTTCTTTTTGAGTCATAATTGTCTGTCAAAAGATCATGTATGTTGTAGTTACTAGAAACACCTAGTGAAGTAAGGTGGAATAATGTAACGGAATTAAAAGCAACTATCTAAACACTTAGGTTCGATATGCCAAAAACTCAAAAAATCTGTCTATTTGGAGTTTCTTGCTTGAATTGTGCATGCTAAATGATTTAAACCTATGTGTTATGATTTCTTGTTATTTGAGGCGAAATAGTTAGGATATGCATGTTAGGAGAGATGACTCAGGCGTTTCTTTGATAGTCAATTCTTACCACTCTTTTCTATCCCTGACACTAAAAATATCCCTAGTCAGCCCCATTGAGCCTAAAAGTTGAACTTTTTCTTTGACACCCTATATTCCCACAATTGTGCCATAAGTAGAAATTTGAAATAGTTGGAATAAATTGTGTTAAAAAAAAGAGACAAAAAGAGTGAACAAAAGTGATGCACCCCAATAAAAAAATAATGAGAAATAGGCAAAAGCCTGAGTTTGGGGGTGCTTGTTATTATAATACACTTCACTCTCCCAAAACAAAAGAGGGGAAAAATAGAATTGAAGTGAAGGAAAGAATCAAAAGAAAAGAGAAAAAATGGAAAAGCTAAAGAGCTTATGGTACACGAAATGAGCCTAAATGCCTATTTTTACCTACCTATACCTAAGCCTACATTACAACCTTTAAAAATCCTGAAGATCTCTGAGACGCATAGCCATGATTAGTGGAGAATAGCAAGTAAACATGCCATAGGAATTTTGAAATTAACATGCATGACTCAGTATGTTATTTCCATTAAGCTTGATAAAGATGAGTTTGCGAAATATCTAGCTTAATGTGTTTAGTGTGCTAAAATTTCATGCTATGTGTTCTTGCATATTATTTTGCCAATCTTCATGTTTTTCTAAGTAACGCCAATGCAGCAAAAGTGATCAATGTCATTGAGTCTGTTTATTTTCCTTTTTCTTGAGTCTTTATTTCTTTATTTTTATCTTTGCTCGAAGACGAGCAAAGGTTAAGTTTGGGGGTATTTGATCGGTGTATTTTATATACACTTTTTGAGTCAGTTTTAGTTAGTCTTTTGTCCCTTTTGTACAAATAAGTTTCGTATTAGGATAGATTTTCTTTCTTTTGAGTCAAAGTGGTTAAAATGGTCAAATGACGGAAAAAGAGCTAAAAGAGGGCAAAAATGGAAGTTCCAGCGTAAAAGACGAGAAAGTGGCGAGCAGCGGCTCAGGTGTGCGCGGCTTCATGCCAACAGTGCGGTCGCGGCGCCAATGTCCGTAAGACGCGAAGTTGCAGCGCCGGGCCCTCGAACAGAAGCGAGCGCGGCGCCAAATCATCCGGGTATCGCGAACTTCCCGTGGCGCTGCGATAGCAGCGGCAACGCGGGAAAATCAGTTTAATGACGATTTTACGGGTCAGGCTGAAGGAAAAGTTAGAGGCGGTTTTGAGCCTATAAAAGGAGAACCCTAGGCAGTTTTTAAGGGTTCCCTTTCTTGCACAACACAAGACTTCTTGGATTGAAGATTGGAGACCATAATTTTGTAACTTTCTTTTCTTTTCTTTTCTTTATTTCAGTTTTTATGATGAACATTGAATTAGTTCTTGTCATGTCAATGGCTAGAAACTAATTCTATTATAGGGTTTTTCATGTTAAATCACTAGAAACTTATGTTATGAATTAATGCATGGTTATGGTTATTCTTCTTCTTGTTGAGATTTATCCAATAATTGCTTTGAATGCTTGGTAATTAATTGATCACTAATTATCATTATTTATATGATTTCTAATCAAACTTCGAAAGGAGGAGGTTGTGAATATGCTGTAAGTTGGGTAGACATATTTTGGATTGGGGATGAAAATACCTCAATTACTTATGTAGCGTTAATGAGAGGTTTAAACACCTAATTTTACGCATGACGCGTGACGGTTAACTAGGTTTTCGGTCTTAATCCTCCTATAGAGTCATCCTTATCACCGAAAGGTAGAAAGGATCAATACTGGGGTTGAGTGTTTATATAGCCTTAACGGGAGTATAAAATGATTTCGTAAACCTGCTAGCTCCAAAAGAAGAAGAACCATAATTCATTGCATTAATAAGTAACATAAGCGGATAGTTGAGGAGACGTGGAAGCCCTATTCCCATCACGACTGAAGTAAACCTATAGTTAATTAGCCTTTATAATTGTTAGTTATAAACAACAAAATCAATATCGGTTACCAAATAGATACCAAAAGATAGATAATTGGTACTTGAACACTAATCCATGTGGACGATATTCGGTCTTACCAGGACTATATTACTTGTCACGATAACGTGCACTTGTGTTAAAGTGTGTGCATCTTTTCGCGCATCAAAAACCCATGTTGAGAAATCTGAGAAATTCAAGGGTTCTGATTTCAAACCCTAGCAACAAAAGATGTTGATCTATTTGATAACTTTTCATGTGGCAATTGTTTTGACTGCTGAGGCTCATATGGCACGACAAGAAGGAGAAGGGGAGAATGCTCCGACTTAGGCAGAGAAGACTGAAAATTTGAAGGCCATTAAAACTTAGGAAAGTCAGGAGTTTCTTTGCAGAAACTATATTCTCAATGTCTTGGATGACTCTCTCTATGATATCTACTCCACGTTCAAAATGGAAAGGGAGTTGTGACAGTCATTGGAGAACAAGTACAAGACTGAGGTTGTTTGTTCAAAGAAGTTCGTCATCGGCAAGTTTCTGAACTTTAAGATGAGTGATGCCAAGCCTGTTGTCAAGAAAGTGGAGGAACTCCAAGTCATTATTCATGAGTTAGATGTTAAAGGTATGGGTCTTAACCCTCATTTCCTTGTTGGTTCTATTATTGAGAAATTACATCCTTCTTGGAAGTATTTCAAGGTTTATCTTAAGCATCTAACCGAGGACATGAACTTTGAGCAATTGGTTCTCAAAATTTGAGTTGTTGAGGATAACCGGAAGAATGAAAAGGCTGATGTTATTTCCTTGGAGCCTAATGCTAACATGGTTGAAGGAAGTCCATCTAAGGCCAAGTTTCAGAAAGGCAGGGGCAATTTTGTTGCTGCCAAGCCATCTTTTACTGTCGGGAGAAATGCACTCGCCCCACAAAAGTCCAAAGTGTTCAAGAAATCACAAATTGGAGTCTATCAGCGCGTAAACCCGGCATAGAGCAAATGATTTTCGCTTTCGCAAGAATCAAAGAGGTGACGTTGGTGGTTCGGATAATTTCAACCGAAACAATCATGTTGAAACTAGAAACCAATTCATTGGTGTTGTTGCTGCTCAAGCAAATCTGGTTACCAATTCAACCGACTGGTGAATGGACACAGGTGCTTCTATGCATGTTTGTTCTATAAAAGATATGTTTACATCCTACCAGCCCATCAAGGATGAAGAACCTTTGTTCGTGAGGAATGTTGCTGTTGTGAAAGTTGAAGGGAAAGGGAAGGTGATTCTGAAACTCACTTTCGGGAATGATCTTGTGTTCACTAATGTGTTGTATGTTCCTGAAATTTGTAAGAACTTGATTTCTGGTCCTGTTCTTAGTAACAATGTCTTTAAGATTGTATTTAAGTCAGACAAATTTGTACTCACCAAAGGTGAGACATATGTAGGAAAGGGTTACCTCAGTGAGGGGTTCTTCAAACTATCTGTTGTACCTACTAAGGCAATTGCAATCATTAATAAAAATGCAGGCACTAGCACTGCTTCTATGTACATGGTTGATTCCCTTTCTTTATGTCATTCACGATTAGGACATGTTAATTATCGCTCTTTATAAAGAATGGTAAAGTTATACATGTTGCCAAAATATTTTATGAACAAAATGACTAAGTATGAAGTGTGCATAGAATCAAAATATGCAAGTCATCCTCATAAATTTGTAGTGAAATCAAATGAAGTGCTTGGTTTAATTCATAGTTATTTGTGTGATTACCAAGCAACCCCATCTCGTGGAGGTGAAAAAATTATTACATATCATTCATAGATGATTACAGTAAATTTTGTTATGTATACTTAATACATATCAAAGATGAGGCTTTGAACATGTTTAACATACAAAGCGGAAGTGGAAAACCAACTTGAGAAAAGAATTAAAACTCTAAGGTCTGATAGAGGTGGTGAATATCAATCTAATGACTTTAATGAGTTTTGTTCTACTCATGGTATTGTTCATCAAACCACTGCACCATATACTCCAAAACAAAATGGAGTTGTCGAACGTAAGAATATAACATTGAAGATGATAAATTCAATGTTGGTTAGTTCGGGCGCACCTCTTAATATGAGGGGAGAGGTACTACTTACTGCAAATATGATATTAAATAAAATTCCTCATAAGAAAAGTGACCAATCTCCTTATGAATTGTGGAAAGGTCGATTGCCTACTTTAAAAAGGATGAAAGTGTGGGGTTGCCAAACGAAAGTTCAAGTTCCTTATCAAAGAGAACTAAACTTGGACAAAAAACGGTGGATTGCATATATATTGGTCCAGCCAATAATAGTGCAGCATATGAGTTTTTGGTTTATCATTCCAATGTTGAAGGTATTCACAAAAACACAATAATGGAATCTGCATAAGCAGAATTCTTTGAGGCCATTTTTCCTTACAAAGACAAGGAAAATGATAAAAGTGATCCTAATCATAGGAAGAGAACGTTGTCTCAAGATTAGTCAAACCAAAACACAAAAAATGATACAAGTAATACTTCATCTATTCAAGAAGAAAATTCTGAATCAAGGAGAAGTAAACGTGGAAAAATTGCCAAAGATTTTGGACCAGACGTTATGAACTTTTCCGTTGAAGGAGAACCTTAAACATATAGGGTTGTTATGGAATCATCTGAAGCACCTTATTGGAAAGAAACTATCCAAAGTGAGGTAAAATCTATTGTGTAAAATAATACATGGAAATTGGTTGATCTCCCATCCGGGACAAAAACCATTAGGTCATAAATGGATTTTCAAACAGAAATTATGGTCTGATGGTACTATAGAAAAATACAAAGCTCGTATAGTAGCCAAAGAGTTTTGACAAAAACAAGGTGTAGATTTCTTTGATACATACTCACCAGTAACGAGAATTACTTATATAAGGATGTTAATTGCTATAGCGACGATTCACAATTTGGAAATACACCAAATGGATGTGAAAACCGCGTTCTTGAATGGTGAATTAGATGAAGAAATTTACATGGAACAACCCGAAAGATTTGTTGTTAAAGGTCAAGAAAAGAAGATTTGTAAACTAATTAAGTCTTTATACTGCCTTAAACAAGCTCCAAAGCAATGACATGAAAAGTTTGATAATACACTGTTATCAAATGGATTTCAAATAAATGAATGTGACAAATGAATGTAAGAATGCATGTGTCATTATATGCTTATATGTTGATGATATGCTAATTATGGGAACAAGTAAGGATGTAATTAACCAAACTAAGAAGATATTGCATGCCACTTTTGATATGAAAGATATGAGAATATCGGATGTCATTCTTGGTATTAGAATTCAAAAGAACTCTGATGGTTACATACTAACTCAATCTCATTATGTTGAAAAAATCCTTAGAAAGTTTGGACACTATGATGATCGACCGGTTGTTACACCATTTGATCCATCTAGTCACCTTAAGAAGAATCAAGGTAAAAGTGTGTCTCAATTGGAATATACACAAGTTCTTGGAAGCTTGATGTATATAATGAACTGTACACGATCGGACTTAGCATATATCGTGAGTCGACTTAGTCGATACTCACATAAACCTGGAAAGGATCATTGGTTTGCACTAATTAGGGCACTCCGATATCTAAAACATACATTGACCTATGAGTTGCATTATATAAAATATCCTCTTGTTTTAGAAGGATATTGTGATGCTAATTGGATTTACAACCACTCATAGAGTAAGTCCACAAGTGGTTATGTATTTACATTTGGTGGAGCGACGGGTATATTGGAAATCATCAAAGCAAACAGTGAATACATGATCAACTATGGAAGCATAATTTGTAGCCTTGGACAAAGCTGCCGAAGAGGCAGAATGGCTCAAAAACTTCCTAGAATGTATTCCTTTGTAGACAAAGCCTGTTACAACTATTTGCATACATTGTGATAGTATGACTGCTCTGATGAGGGCAAAGAATCAAATATACAATGGCAAATCGAGGCATATAAGGCGGCGTCATAATACTATACGCAACTTGCTAAAGAATGGAATTATATCCATTGACTATGTAAAATCAAAGGACAATATAACGGATCCTTTGACAAAATGTCTTAACAGAGAGCAAGTCGTATTTACATCGAGGGGAATGAGCTTAAAGCCAATACAATGAGTCATTACTTGGCAGAAACCTAAACTAGCAAAATTGGAGATCCCATGGTCTAGGTTCAATATGATAACTAGTTGGGGAAGACTCAAGGAGCATAGAAAACACACATATGCTCATTCCTATGGTGAACCAATGTGTGTTAATCCGTTGACGATTAATAGATGAATATTATTCTTAATAATACTAAAGTCATAATGGTGGGATAGTACAGACTATTCTTGTTTGGTATTACCTATATGAGATTGATGTGGGGTCGCATCTATGAGAACTGATATGACGACATTCTCTACAAAATCTCACGACGAAGGATGATCGAAACGAACACAAACGTAAGAATTGAAATATGTTGGTATGATGTGTGTGATACTTATTGTTTTGATTTACTACAAAACGTAAATAGTTCATGACATACGTTTACTATTTCACAAAAGTAGATCCGATAAGTATTCACTACGAACGGTTCGAGTCCAAAAGACACATTTTCCGATGCATGTCATATCGAGTTTTTCAGAATAACGATAAGTTCCTCATTATCTTATTTTCTATCCAAATGTGGGGTATTGGTAGATGTTTGAATAGAAAATATGGGGTATTGTTGGAACTTCTATGGGGTAAGAAGAAACAAGTGATCAAATAAAGCTGGAATGAAATTTTTGGTGAAGCGCCGCGATGCCGGAACAGTGAAAAATTCCCGTGCTCAGCGCCACGGCATTGAGAAGCAGCGCCGTAGCGCCGAAAGTTCAGAGAGCTCTGCAGAATGATTAGCACCGCGGCGCTAAGAGGCAGAGCCGCGACGCCGGGGCAAGCGCCACGACGCTGAGGACAAAGAGTCGCGACGCTGTCCAACGGTCAAATTTCCAGAATAGACTAAAAGTTGTATCCTTTCACAACAATCACAACCTTTGGTGTGAAAGGTTACATATGGACGAAAATGCTTCTATATAAAGCATGTTGATCACTTGATTAAATATATAACACAATACTATCAATCATTTAACACAATTAATGATTTGAGATTATTGCTTCTTCTTCTTCTTCTTCCCTAAATACATTTCAGGAAAAGACATAAAGTAAATTCGCTAGGGTCAAGTTCTTGTGCGAGAACTTGCACCAGATAGTTGTATCATCTAGAGACGTCTGTGAAACTACAACACAAGTGGGGGCGAATTTCTGTCTTAGTACACTGCGACAGCAGGTCTCTATCATAGCGTATGATTTCAATTTATAGTATTCTTTATTGTTGATTTCATTTACAATTGAGTTATTATTATATGATTGTGTTTATTTAATCGAAGATTCTGATTGCTACTAACACTATATTCATATAAAAGTATATATTGTTTGTCAAGGCCTCAAGAGCACCGATTCTCTTTCTTTTAAATACATACTAGATCTATAACATACTTACCATCTTTCAATTTATGTGATATACTTTTATTTGACAGATATTTTAAGAAATAAAAAAAGATTTTTTAATCTTATGATAAAAAATAAGCTAAAGATATTTTTTTGGTTATAGATCATTCTGTTTTATATAAATAATAAAATTTAAAGTTAAATTATTATGAAATAAAAAAAAAACCTACTAAAAAAGAGAAGTGGATCATTCTTTTTTTTTTTTAAGACATGAGTACTTAAAAAATCACTAATTGATCCCACATAAAATAAACAATGTCTTTTATGGAGTACTTTTTAATTACCTTGTCACTTGTCAGTACTGACTTACTAGCAGCTATTAACAGATCTTGACTAGTCTTTGGAAGGCTCAAAAGTTACATAAAGCTTCTCTTTTTTCTTTCCAGCGGCAAATGGCAATGATACTCTCACCTTTTGGTAAATGTTAGGGGACATAATAAGTGTGCTTAATTGTACGATTAACTAATTGGTTTGTTGAGAAATGTAAATGTACTGTATATCATTGTTAGCTAGAAGTTAGTTAAATGAAATGAGTAGAAAGAGTAGTAAAGTAGTTACATTATAAAGTTAGTTAGGAGTCTTAGATGAGCCTAAGAAGGAGCCTACAACTAACTCCTTAGATGTATAAATATCTCTCTTCTCTTCTGTATGAAAACATAATTTTCAGAGATTAATAATAGATTATAAGTATTCTTCTCTTTCTCTCAAACTCTCTTCTTCTACTTCGACTTCTTCATTATTGAACACAGTCTGAATATACTGTGTATACTGGTGTGTATATTTGATGTATATTTAGTCACAACTGAGTCGATGGTCTCAGAATTTCAACATGGTATCAGAGTAGGTGATCGTTGTGCCAATTCACGTCGAATCTTTCGCTGACTGTCGAAAATTCTGTAAGGAAGTCTGGTCTCAAATTGCTTCTCTTCTCTTCTTCTTGTTCTTACTGAAAATTGTATATCTGGGAATATCTCTAAATATCTCCTCTATAACCTGGGAGTATCTCTCAGAAATATAATCAATATATTGATATCTTCTCTATAACTTGTCTCAGATCAATCAGTAAATTATAAATTCTTGATCAGAACTCATTTCCTCTTGGTTCTTGATTTTTAAAAATTCTTCAGTCTGATCTCTTCTTCTTCATTCTTCTTCCTTACTCTTTCTATCAAGTGTATACATTACTGAATACTGTGAATGTGTTTCTTCTATTATTCTTGATATTGTGTCATAGAACAATATCAAGAATCTGAAAAAAACCCAGTGCAGATACAAGTCTTATTCTTCTTTCTTGTTCTTGTTCTTCTCTTCTGTATGCTTCTTCTGTCTTCTGTCTGCTTCTTCCCCCTGGGGTGTTTCAGCAATAAACTTTGAATCAGAATTCTTGTAGACAGGTCAAGTTCTACAAAGTTAAAATCAAATTTTCTTCTAAAGTTTCTATTCTTCTCGCTTTCATCCTCGTATCTGAAATATTGATATCCAAAATATATCGTCTTTTGATCTTGTTCTTACATTCTCGAAATATTTCTATCTGAATATCTCTTGTTCTTGGTCTTACACTTTGGTCTGAAATCTTGAGTACAAATCAAGATAGGCAGTTAAAACCAAGAAACCCACTAAATCTTCCTCTATAAATTTATGTTTCTATTTCTTCTTCCTCTTCTCTTTTCTCTCTTCTGAATCTTCATTTCTGCTGCTTCTATAAATTGGATTCGTATATATAAAGTGTATATTGTCTAGTTCATTATATATATCAAAAGGTCATCTTGAAAAAAAAAATGAATATATAAAAGAAAAAGAATGATCAAACATCGTTCTTATATTGGGAGCACTGCTAGCAATCGATGATAAATCTTATTATCGCGAAATGATTCTTTGGAACGCAAAGGGCATATATGTATAGCTCTGAGGCATAAAGGGATAACTAATCATGTTAGCAAACGGTCCCAGAGGAGTGTTGGTTGGGAATATGAATGTACAACAAGGAACCAAGAATGTTCTTTTCACAACAGCAAGGAACCAGGAATGTTCTTTTCACAACAGCAAGGAACCAGGAATGTTAAAACTGGAAGTTTACTGTTTACTACATTTTCGTATGTGCAACATCAGTATTTGAAGTTCAAGTTAGGTGTACTGAATATCTTCATCACGCCTAACTTGAGGGGGAGTGTTGAGAAATGTAAATGTATTGTACATCATTGTTAGTTAGAAGTTAGTTAAATGAAATGAGTAGAAGAGTAGTAAAGTAGTTACATTGTAAAGTTAGTTAGGATCCTTAGAGGAACCTAAGAAGGAGCCAACAACTAACTCCTTAGATGTATAAATACCTCTCTTCTCTTCTGTATGAAAACACAATTTTCAGAGATTAATAATAGATTACAAGTATTTTTTCTCTTTCTCTCAAACTCTCTTCTTCTACTTCGACTTCTTCATTGTTGAACACAATCTGAATATTTAATATACTGTGTATACTGGTGTGTATATTTGATGTATACTTAGTCATAACTGAGTCGATGGTCTCAGAATTTCAACATGGTTATCATTAATTGGACGATACAATAAGATTGATTATAGTTTCCCCAAACAAAAAGAAAAGATTTAATAGACGTAGTTATGATTGTTTACCGCTAAAAAATATAGTTTTAGCATAATCAATTAAATTTTGGGATTAAAGACAAGTGAATCGTGATTGATCACAAACTCCTTTGAGCTCGCGATGAGGCCAGGAACAATGGTGATCAGCGAGAATGTAAATGGTAGAAAAATAAATGAACCGTGCTTGAGAAAATGTAAAGATAACTTATAGTATTCAAACTTCAAAGCATGAGAATTGAGTCTTGTAGGGTTAAAACTTAAAAGTGTGTGGAATGAGATGATGCTTTGTTCCTTCTCTAAAAAGATATGCTTATTTACACAACTTTTTAATGTAAAAGTACAAGTGATGTGAAGGGCTAACAGTGTTAATATCCCTTCGATAAGTGGTGCGGAGCTCAAGATTGATGGACGCCACACGAATTGTTGCTAGTGTCAGCCTGTTGTAAAAAAGGTTCTGGACTCAGTCGAGATGACCATGTTCTAACGATTCTCTCTCCGCCATCTCTAAGCTCCGAATCCGGAAGACCCTCTAAGGAACAATAATTGCTTTTCATAATCTTAGCAATCTTATTTTCTCATAATACATGACTAGTAATTTTGCAACAAATTTGTTTGAAGGTAAGACATGGTTGTCTAATAATATTAACAAATTGATTTAGAAGGGTGCTGCGTCTTAACTCTCTTACCACAAAGGAATGTGGGAGATTGATGAGATCGATCCTTAACCAAATATTTTGTGTGGGAGATTGATCACGCCCAACTCTAATCCTAAAAAAGATAAACGGTCGCTGCAAAGATAAAATCCGGTCTAAAAGTCCAGAGTCGAATCTCACATAAAATAAATGTTAGCTATAGGTGTTCAATATTATTAAAATTACACGTTCGAACAATTTTCTAAGTTAAAAACATTAAGATTTCTATTTTAAACTACTTAATAAAAAATAATAAATCAGTAAAAATTATCAACTAATTAGAGAATAGGTTGAATTCAAGATTAAGGAGGTTAAATTACACGTTCGAACAATTTTCTAAGTTAAAAACATTAAGATTTCTATTTTAAACTACTTAATAAAAAATAATAAAGCAGTAAAAATTATCAACTAATTAGAGAATAGGTTGAATTCAAGATTAAGGAGGTTTAGGGTTATGATTTCTTCAATTATCGGATCTCTACGGATCTGAAAGAAATAATCACTTGATTATTTTTATTAATTGAAAGAGAATATATACAATTTACAATTTTCATAATAAAAAAATCATATTCATATTCTAATCCCAAAACCCTATTCTAGTAGTACAAGAATCCTATAAATATGGTAAGTGTACAATACTAATTAATACAATTATTTTACATTACAAAATCAGCCCAAAACCGTGATATACACTTCATATGGTAAGTGTATATCATAGGTATATACCTTATTTATCACACCCCCCAATCATAGCGGGTGGTCTTCGTACGCTGAGACTGTCTCAAAATCTTCAAAAAGGACCGAGGGAAGACCTTTGGTAAAAATGTCTGCAATTTGATACCTGGAAGAGACATGACAGACGTGTACTTATCCTCGAGCTACCTTTTCGCGAACAAAATGGATATCCATCTCTATATGTTTAGTGCGCTGGTGTTGAACTGGATTTCCAGAAAGGTAGATGACACTAACATTATCACAATAAACCAAGGTAACTTTCTGAATAGGACAATGAAACTCTAAAAGAAGATTACGTAACAAACAGGATTCAGAAACCATATTGGCTACCCCTCGATACTCGGTCTCTGCACTAGAGCGTGATAATGTAGACTGACGCTTCGCAGACCATGAGACCAAGTTATTACCAAGAAACACATAATAGCCAAACGTGGAACGTCTGGTGTCTGGACAGTCACCCCAATCAGCATCTGTATACGAGACAAGTGTTGATGTCGATGAAGGATAAATATAAGCCATAGTCAAGTGTCCCCTGGATGTATCGAATAATGTGTTTGAGCGCATTCATGTGCTCAACCCTGGGATCATGCATAAACAAACACACCTGTTGTACGACATACGTAATATATAATCTAATAAAAGTAAGATACTGAAGAGCCCCTGCAAGACTGCGATAGTGGGTCGGGTCCTCGTAAGGTGAGCTAGCTGCAACACCTAACTTGAGTTTAGTATCAATAGGAGTGGAAGTGGACTTGCATGAGGACATACCAGCACACTCAATAATCTTGCAACATACTTTCATTGTGATAAGAATAGCCCACATACATGACGAGTAACAACAATCCCCAAAGAGTAACTCAAGGGCCCCAAGTCTTTCATAGCAAACTCAAGAACTGAGTATTGTCATGATAGACTGACGCAAATCATCAAAAGAGACAGTCAAGATAATATCATCCACATATAATAGTATATAAGTCAAGGAAGTACCATGATGATATATGAACAATGAATTATCCGACCTGCTGTGAAAAAACTCAATAGTCAAAATATAGTCTGCAAATCTCTTATACCAAGCCCGTGGGGCCTGCTTAAGTCTAAACAATGACTTCTTCAATAAACAGACATGATGAAGATATTTGGGATCTCTAAACCGCAAGGACTGATGCATATAAACTGTCTCTTTGAGATCACCATGTAAGAAAACATTTTTCACATCTAACTGATGAATGGGCCATGCTTTCGAAAGAGCCAAGCTGAGCACAGTGCGAATAGTAGCCGGCTTGACTATTGGACTAAACGTCTCACCACAATCAACACCAACCTGCTGAGTCTTACCATCACCTACAAGACGAATCTTATGTCTCGCAAAAGAATGTCAGCATTTTCTTTATGAGTAAAAATCCACATAGATCGAATAACATTAATACCAGTTGGACGGGCCACCAATTCCACATCTTATTATCAATAAGAGCATTAGATTCATCGGTCATAATAATTTTCCAATTCGGGTCATTTAAAGAGGAAATTGGGTTACGGGGTATGGGTATTTAAGAACATTTGAATTAAGATTAAATATCTTTTTGGTTTAAAAATACTTCATTGACTACGAGAGACCGGTCTATGACTCAGAGGAGAATTGGATGGATTTTGGGACAAAAAAGGAGGCGTGACGGACTGGTCATGTCACGACCGAATTCACGAGTCGTGATGGCACCTACCCTATTCCCACGAGTAGGCGAACCATATTCTCAATAACAAGTTAAATCAACGGAAAATAAATAAAGAAAAAGAAGTTATAAAGTTTTAATACTTAAATGGTTACAACATTCCCCAAAATCTGGTCAAAAGGGTACAAGAGCACTAACAAATCTGAAAAATAGAAGTCTGAAGGAATGTACGAAAGCTACATACTGTCTGTCAATAACCAAAGAAAAATGAAATTAACTAAGAAGCCCTTCAGGGGCCACGGACGACCAAGTAGCTCACCATGAATGACTAGAAGATGTCCACCTCGCGAATCAGCCACGGGACGTAGAACTGAAACCTGGATCGTACTCTGCACTCAGCAAAAGTGCAGCAAGAGTAGTATCAGTACAACACTAGTAACGGTAAGCATCATAGGCCGATAATGATTAGATAACACATGAAGAAGTTGAAACCAACAAGTAGCACATAGAGCAATCAGGCATGGTCACGTATCATATACAAGCAAAGTGTAAAGAAATCATGAAATCAACCAAGACAGATATAATTCACCAAATGATCAGTCAAAATATGAGTGGATGAATGCAATGCAATGTCACCTCTCTCACTCCCGCTCTCCGGCAGAAACCTCGGAGGCTATCACTCCCGCTCTCCGGCAGAAACCTCGGAGGTTATCACTCCCGCTCTCCGGCATAAACCTCGGAGGCTATCACTCCCGCTCTCCGGCAGAAACCTCGGAGGGTATCACTCCCGCTCTCCGGCAGAAACCTCGGAGGCAATCAATCACGCTCTCCGGCAGAAACCTCGGAGGCAATCAATCACGCTCTCTGGTAGAAACTTCGGAGGCTATCACTCCCGATCTCGTGAAACCCTGAGGCAATCAATCACGCTCCGACGAAACCTGAGGCTATCACTCCCGCTCTCCGATAGAAACCTCGGATGCTATCAATAACGCTCAATCTCCGGCAGAAACCTCGGAGACGATCAATCACTCTCAGTCTCTCACCTCACCATCATCACAAAATAATATGTGAAGTATGTCAGACATGATATCAAGTCTCAACACGTGTCACCAATATACAATCAACAAGTACAAGTCAAATCAGGTGATTATCACAGAAAATAACACATATGGCGACAAACCCACATAACAGCTGACGGAACCAACGTAAATGTAATTATCTCCATTTCATTCCCGAAGGCCTATCATGCTTTCCCCGTCACTTTCTATAACTACATACGATTCTATAATCAGAGTCTAACTAAAGTAAATCATAACCTACCTCAATGTCGAGCGGGTGCCACGAACAATCAAACCAATGTCTTCCCCTTGCGTAGAGCCTCTAAACGATTAAAATATAGAAAATATGTGAACTATATTATAATACGAATCTAAGGACACCCATACTACTATCTTTATATTAACAAGATCTTTACCATTTCCATTGTATGACTAAATTCATACCCCTATAAAAATATTAGTATAACTTCATGACAAACAAATAATATTCCTTTCTTTTAACTTTCTCGTATCTCCCGCTTTTAAAGGATATAACATTAAATTCGTAACTCCAAATAAGGTGTTTATTATACCACATCGAAGGCAACACTAGGATATCTTATTAATCCGAATCCCATTTGACAATACTTAGTGTAGCTGGTGAAAAAATTACGAAAGAAACAACCCTATGAAATCTGTGTCGCCAGATTTTTTGTAAAACAAGGTAGAAACTTCAAACAGTCATAACTTACAAACCATAAGTCGGATTTATCTTCGTAAGTTATCAAAATGACGGGAACAGAGTAATACACAACTTTCATTCAGCCCATATTTTCATTTTCCTTAAATATTTGTGCAGTTTTCACGTTTTATATGCTGTGTCGCCTGAGTTTCGGTAAAACGAGGCAGAAAATTTAAACAGTCATAACTTTCAAACCATAAGTTGGATTTATCTTCGTAAGATATCAAACTGACGGGAACAGAGTAATATACAACTTTAGTTCAGCCCATACTTTTATATTCTTTACGGATTTATACAGTTTTCACGTTTAATGTGCTGCGAATCATTATGCCATGTTACATCCCTCAAGTTTCTCTATTCAAGTGGATTGTGGAATTTCCGTGTAATGACCTCTTTGAAATCTGATTTCATTCCATAACACATTATTATAAGGATCACGAATAGATTAACTCAACTATGTAATATAGAATCTAACATGAACCGGATTGCTAGGGTTTTCTTTTTTCCTTTCTTCTTTCCTTTTTTCTCCCTTCTTCTCCTGCGTCTGGTTGCTCTTGCGTACGTTCCCTTCTCCCTCTCATTTCTTTTCTTTCTTCCTCTAGGGTTTTCTTGTTGCTTCGTCGTTCCCCTTTCTTAATCCTCTTTCTTTTCTACTAGGGTTTTGTGTTCTTGAAGATGGAATGTGAAAAAGAGTGGGAGGGTTAATAGGTTAAAAGAAAATCTGAAAATTAAAGTTGCACATAAGCCCCTAATTTTCCTCTTAATTTAATCTCCCAAAAACTTATTAAAACTTTGATCCCAAGTCCTTCAATTAATAAATCTTAAATTCACTTCTTTTAAATCTTAACTCCCGCTTCCATTAATTTCCGAGAATTTCATAAAGCCTCGTATTTTCAATGTCATAATTCTTTTCGTAGTTTTAAAATGTTAAACTACGGGTCGTTACAGGTCAGCAGGCCCAACACGGAAAGTCGAAACAAAAAATGGACCGAGATCACTGATGGGCCCAGAAGCCGGGGAAGAACTGGGCTGAATATTTGGCCGAGTTGATGGACCCATTTCTAGATTGATGGGAACATAGATCGGTACAGTGGGTCCAACGGGTAATGGGCCCGCTGGCGGATGTTGGGTGCGAGACAAGTCCGATAAATGATGGATAATATACGGGGAGACATCGTCATCTAAAAAATTATACGAACCAGGCCCGGGACTACTTACTTTCGCAAACGGAAATTGAGTTTCTTCGAAAATCACATGGCGACTAATGATGATTTTATTAGAGATTAACTCAAACACTTGTAACCACGATGATTAGATGGAAAACCCAAAAACACCCAAGGGGTAGAACGAGCTTAAAGTTTGTTAATTGTAATGGACGGAAATAAGGGATAACATAAGCACCCAAAGACCATAAGATGTGAATACTAATGAGTCTTATTATATAATATTTGAAGAGGAGAGGAATATGTCAAACCTTTGGAATGAAGTATTTTAAGAATATAAGTAGCCATTTGTAGAGCGTGATGCCAAAAGGAAGGGGGTACGGAAGCATGGACCAATAATGTTCAGACAATATTATTTATGGTACGAATTTTTCGTTTGACTTTCTTATTTTGTGAGGAAGTATGAGGCCAAAATAATCGAAAAACTATGCCATTAGAATCACAAAAATCCCGAAACAACCCGTTATCATATTCTTTGTCATTATCACATTGAATATTTTTTATTTCTCAATCAAATTGGGTACAGATGAATGCTCGAGAAAGTGGAAAAACTTGAGATTTCTCGCTAGTGGAAAATTCCATAAAACTTAGAATAATCATCCAAAGATAGAACGTAAAAACGATGGCCCGTAGAGCTTAAAACGGGAGATGTCCATAAATCACTATGAATAATATCAAATGACATTAAAGAACGCGAAGTAGATGCTACAAAAGATAATTTAACAAGTTTTCCTAAAGGTCAAGATTGACAAATTGGAGTACAACGCGTACCCTTACAAAAAATAAAATTGTTTATTATTTAAGGAGTACAAAATTGACGACCCCTGATGACCAAGATGTGCATGCCACAAGGAAGAAGCAAGAGCAGTAAAAGTAGATGGCAAGGCTGGACGCGAAAGACTGGACGTTGGTGTGATAGGATAAATATCTCCCCGACTATCACATCTCATGAGAGGAATTCCCGTCTTGAAATCCTTCACAAAAAATCCAAAAGGATCAAAATCAACAGAAACCTAATTATCAGTGGTGAATTTACTAACAAACACCAAATTCTTAATTAATTTAGGGGCATGAAGGGCATTTTTTAAGACAAGGGGTGGATGTGGGGGAGACAACGTTTTATGACCATAACCATGAATTAGAATTGAGTTGTCATTACCAATAATTATGCCATGGTTTTTTTCTCAAATTGGAATAAGACGAGAGAGTACCTTGGTCGGACGTCATGTGCGAGGTTGCACGGATGTCCAAGTACCAATTTGCGTATGGCGGATTCAATCCAAATGTGTACATTGCAACTTTAAAATCGTTTTGGGTGGGGGCCGCTGCATGATGGGACTGCGGAAGCCGGGGCCCAAGCACACCTACTTGCTGCCCCAACCCAGAATAATTGCTGAAAATTGCTTGGCCAAAATTGTTGGGCCAGGGCGTATTGGGTTGTGAAGTCTTCTTGGCAGCCCAACTGGCAGGGGCTGGAGACGCTGGAATATAGGGGTTGTTGGGCCACTGCCCACTAGCCTATGGCCAGGGGGCCCAAGGCTGGGACCAGTTGGGTTGTGGCACAAGAAAGGAGCAAGAGCATCAAAAGTAGATGGCAAGGCTGGACGCGAAAGACTGTATGTTGGTGTGATAGGATAAAGATCTCCCCGACTATCACATCTCATGAGAGGAATTCCCGTCTTGAAATCCTTCACAAAAAATCCAAAAGGATCAAAATCAACATAAACCCAATTATCAGTGGTGAATTTACTAATGACACCAATTTTTAATTAATTTAGGGCATGAGGACATTATTTTAAGACAAAGGGGTGGATGTGAGGAGAAAACATTTTATGACCATAACCACAAATTTGCATCGAGTTGCCATTACCAACAATTATGCCGTGGTTTTGCTTAAATTGGAATAAGATGAGAGGTACCTTGTCGGACGTCATGTGTAAGGTTGCACCGGTGTCCAAGTACCAATTTGTAATTGTCTATAACAAGTCAGTAGAGATAGTGGAGTAAATCCACTGAAGGACAGTGGCATCAAGAGTCGTCCACAACTTAGGATCATCCTCGCGCTTAAGCACCTCCGTATCCTCAGGAGCCGCGAGGATTGTGTGATGGATGACTTGATGCGAGCGCGCGTGAATTTTGAACAGTTCTGCCCACATCGTATATTGGACGTTTTCTATTTTAAGAATAAGAGGGATGTGATTCTTGATGTTAGAAATTGTAAGGGTAGGGTGAAACATGTTTTTTTGATGTAGACATAACGAAATAACAATAGGTGATTGAGGGATTTGGAAGAGGGAATTTGGGATCGAAAATTGGCACGGAAATCGAGAAAAGAAAGGCTCGGAAACTGAGACTGAGCGGCCACAAATATTTGAGAGCAAATATTCAACCTAGACTTCTGATAACATGAAAGAAATAATCACTTGATTAATTTCATTAATTGAAAGAGAAAATATATACAATTTACAATTTCCATAAAGGAAAAACATATTCCTATTCTAATCCCAAACCCTATTATAGTAGTACAAAAATTCTATAATTATGGTAAGTGTACAATATGAATTAATACAATTATTTTACATTACAATATCAGCCCAAAATCGTGATATACACTTATTTTGGTAAGTGTATATCACGGTAAAATTTAGCACCAAAAACCGTGATATACACTTCATATGGTAAGTGTATATCACGGGTATATGCCTTATTTATCAGGACCGTAAGCACTTAACTTACCACAATTATCTCTCGATCAATGTTAGTAATTTTCTAGAGTTATTCTCTCGAACTAACCCTAGCTAGCAATTTCTCACAGTTCACTATGACCACGTCAAAGCTTCGTTATCTCTAAACCCATTTTTAAACCTACAGTATTGATCTCTCATAAAAATAAGGAGTGACATTGTTCAACAACAACCTAAATATGTATTCTTTCTCAATAAATACATAATAAATAGGCACAATCAATCGATGGTCATTCAATCAACTGAAATAAGTATGTGGTTGAACAAGTAGAAAAAATCCAATGACTCAATTATAAATAAAACGTAACAAAAATTCATCCTACAAAAGATTCCATCAAAACCCTAGATAGAGAATTAGCTACTCATAAAAGTATGTGAAAACACGATACTAAAATTCATAACCAACAATAAAAAACAGGAAGAAGAAAGAAAAAACTCGCAGTTGAATTTTTGCCCTTGCTCCATGACGCCTCATTGCTCTCCTTAGGTTGAATCCTCCCAAATTATGTGTCTTAGGGTGTATTTATATGACCTAGACTATGTAGAAAATCAAATAAATTAATTAAAATTCATTTGAAAAGCTTTTATTGGCTCGCCTAAGCTCTCACTTCGCGAGGATCACATGTGAGCCCAGCCAACTATAAATTTTCTCTTATTTATTGGCTCGTCTATGGGCTCGCCTTTCCATTCGCTTCGCTGTTTTGTGCAAGTGATTAAACTTCTTGGCTCATCAAGCTACTCGCAAGGCGAGCATGATAGGCAAGCTCAGGCATTCTCCGATCATTCTTTTCTTATCTAAACTTGCATCAAATGAGCTATTTTCCAATCCCTTTCGTCCAACGATCTTTCTACACATATAAATACGTAATAAGCTCAAGGTAATATAATTTATACTCAAATGATGATAAAAGTACTAAGAAGTGAGGCAAAATAATGACTAAATATATTCATTTTTGGTCGAATATCACCACCCCACACTTAGACTTTTGCTCGTCCTCGAGCAAGTTCAAAAATTCGTATCATGGCAAAGAACAACTTTCAAGCATGATCATGCATCACAACTACTGACAATGGTTTATATCGATATTTAGAAACTAGCATATGCATATAAACACCTTTCTTTAATCTTTTCATGCCAAGACTATTTAAAATTTTCAAGTGATATTTCTTAACATCTTAGCCTCAAAGATTGACTTTCCTCTTATTTAATTCTTAACTTTCTTTCTACGCCAACTTAAGAACCAAGTACCTTACAAATATTTTGTGAGTCATGTGCCCTCACCAACCAAATCCAGAGAGAACTTAGTCCACAAACTCAAGTAAAAATTAAATGTATTTTAGGAACTCACATATAGAAAAAAATTCACTCTCTCTCACAAAGAAAAATCACGTTCCTCCCAAGGTCGTATCATAAGTTTGCCCGTAGTGTAAGACTCCACTAATTTAAGCTTGTCAAATCTAAGATCAAGTAGGACTTTCATGAACTGTAATGTAGGCTAAGGGACACATATGATATAATTAAGAAAATAGTGACTCAATCCTCCTAAGCACTTTTATACATAACAATACTTTAATTACTTTCAAGCGCACTTCTTATAGCCCAATTCACAAGACTCCCTTTATTTTCAGCCCCTCATATATAAACAATTTCACTAGCTTATATAAAGTAATATTCTTTTTCTATTTATTTTTTGCTAATGAAACTATTCTTTTCTTCACTCTTTTTCTTTTGTTCCACTCAAAAGCTATCCATGTTCCCTACTTATTTTTTTTCTAACGCCTATTCTTGCAAATCAAGTGCCTTCCGAGATAAAAGTTCAAAAATAATCAATTAAGAATAAAAAGATATAGGTTTTTAATGTCGGTGTCAAGGAAAAGACTTATATGCTCAAAAAGGTTGACGATGCATAATGTTAACACTGGTACGCAAAAAGGTTAAAAGGGATAATCAAAGAAATGTCTATGTTATCTCCTAAATTTGCCACAACTTATTTATTTCGCTTTGACAACACACAAAACAAGTTCTAGACTAACAAGAGATAACACATATTATCATCTAAACCTCCTTTCACACATTTCACATGATCCACTCCAGATAGTTCAGTCATGACTCTCAAGCTAAAGCAATAGGGCACAATAAATAAATATAATTCAAGCATATGAAGTAATAATAAAAGTAAAAAAATCGAGCCTCAAGAGTAAAAAAATCACAAAAATTCTCAAGACATCTAAAAAAGGTATACAATACACATGCTCAGCCCTAAATCCCAACATAAAATATGTCACCCAATTTACTATACTAGAGCTCTTCCTTTCTTTACTTGTTTGTTCATCCTAAAAGGCTAATCCCCTAACTAAAATAGCATAAGAAACCTCCAAACAATCCCTCCATCCCACACTTAAAATTGTGCTTTGTCTCCAATGTACAGTATAAATAAAAGATAGTAAAAGAGACTCCCTGGTAGGCCAAAGGCCGTAGAATAGCACCGTCCGGGGTACTCAGACTTCTCCAATATGATATGATCCTTTGTGCGGGTACCTCAAACTTAGTTCCAACTTTGTGGCTTGTTTTTTATCATTCCAGGCTTTGATTCCATGCTCAAACTCCTACAAAAATAAAAAAAACACTACAAAAAAAAAATTAAAGTTGGGTTGCCTCCCAACAAGTGTCTGATTTAACGTCGCGGCATGACTAAAATAACTTTTTGCCTCTATTTCGAACTTATAAATTGTACTCCTAATTTTGATTTTTCTTTATGATTATACTTTTTGAGCAGTACAAATTATTGTGAGCCAAAAATTAAATAATTTGTATGCACTCTTTGGCTTTCAGCCGAGTATTACCTTGGCCAAACGACCTTGAAAATTTTAGAATATATGGCTCATCTACCTCATCTTTTAATTTCTGCATCAGCTCGTATTGATCAATTTTTATATCTCCTTCCGAACATAATGTCAAAAAATGCTTAGAGTGAAGACTAATGCGCTCAAACTGAAAATTCAACTTATTTTCAACCTCTTTTTCTTGACACAAACTAGAGTTAATTAAAATTGCATATGTAAGGTCCTTGGTTGACTGTAGTATCATTTTTTCAGCATCGAGATCATCAAATTCTGATTGGTTAGGTTGTTGTTATTCTACTTTTGAACTCTTCTTGACTACAATTGATAATATTAGCATATTGGGCTATAAAAGCTTCAACCAGTTTACTCAATTGAGCCTCCAACTTGCAAATAGTTAACTTTTGCCTTTGTATATGTAATTGTTTCTCATCATTACACTTTAACATATCTTTGATCTCCTTCATATCATCATCCATTGGTTCTTTGTTCCTATTAACTTCACAAGAAAAAGTAGAACCATCATAATAAGGGTTGGGAAAATAAGAAATATAAGCACAACCATCAAAGTGACCATCTTAACCACCACACATATCACACACATTTCACACAAAAATTGAGTTGGTTCACATAACTCGACTCCGGAAACATTTTGATAAATTTGCCATAGGTGGTTTCCCCTACAATATGCATAAGGACGATCAAAGTTAGAATTACCAACACCTAAACTCTCATAGTTCCAATATGTCATGTTTTTTCAAATAAACAACTAAAATAAAAAATATTCAAACTTAAAACGTAGCAATATTTGCAACTTTCCATTAGTTCCCCGCAAACGGCGCCAAAATTTGATCATGCCCAACTCTAGTCCTTAAAAGGATAAGCGGTTACTACAAATATAATCCGGTCTAAATGTCTGAGGTCGAATCTCATAGAGAACTAATGTTAGCTATAACTGTTCAATATTACTAAAATTACATGTTCAAACAACTTTTTGAGTTATAAAGATTAAAATTTCTATTTTAAACTACTTAAGAAAAATAATAATAAAGCAGTAAAAATTATCAACTAATTAGAGAATGGATTCAATTCAAGATTAAGGAGGCTTAGGGTTATGATTTCTTCAATTATCGGAATCCTTCTCGCTACATTATCTATAATCTTGCTAATTTATTCTCTACGGATCGTGAACACTTAACTTACCAAAATTATCTCTCGATCAATTGTAGTAATTTTCTAGAGTTATTCTCTCGAACTAACTCTAGCTAGAAATTTTTCACCGTTCACTATGACCATGTTCAAGCTTCGTTATCTCTAAACCCATTTTTAAGCCTACAATATTGATCTCTCATTTACAAAGGAGTGACATTATTCAATAACTACCTAAATATGTATTCTTTCTCAAGCAATACATAATAAATAGTCACAATCAATCGATAACCATTCAATCAACTGAAATAAGCACGTAATTGGACAAGTAGAAAAAAATCCAACGACTCAATTATAAAAAAAAGTAACAAGAATTCATCCTACAAAAGTTCCGTCAAAACCCTAGATAGAGAATTAGCTACTCATAAATGCATGTGAAAACACGATACTAAAATTCATAACCAACAATGAAAAATAGGAAGAAGAAAGGAAAAACTCGTTGTCGGACCATTGCCCTTGCTCCACGACAGCTCCTTTCTCTCCTTAGACGGTATTTACACCAGTTCCATGGGAAGAGACCTTGTGTTCCCATACGTAAGTCCTTTAACTACTGATCACAGTAATCATGTTAAACAGAAGACAATCTTTAAAATCCGGCTATTAACCAATCAGGTTAACTACCTAAAAGAAAATGTTAAAATAAAAAGGATAGAATCTAATTTAAAAGCCCCGGAGGTAATTACTAGAGTAAAGAAATTATTAGATTCTATGGAAAAAGAAATATGTTCAGAACTACCAAGTGCTTTCTGGAAAAGAAAGAAGCATACTGTAGAACTGCCATACACGGATGACTTTAGTGAGAAGAACATTCCCACAAAAGCCAGACCGATCCAGATGAGCCATGAGCTCATGGAACACTGTAAAAAAGAAGTCAATGATCTACTTGAAAAGAGAATCATTAGGCATTCTAAATCACAGTGGAGTTGTTCAGCTTTCTACGTTAACAAAAACGCAGAAAAAGAAAGAGGGGTCCCAAGACTCGTCATCAATTATAAACCTCTTAACCAAAGCGTTAAAATGGATTAGGTAATTCGATTCCTAATAAAAGAGATTTATTAAAAAGAACTTATAATGCTAATATTTACAGAAGTTCGACATGAAGTCGATTCGCAAATTCAAGTCGATGAAAAAGATAAGTATAAAACAGCATTCAATGTCCCTTTTGGACAATATGAATGGAATGTAATGCCATTCGGGCTCAAGAATGCCCCTTCCGAATTTCAGAACATCATGAATAACATATTCAACCCTTACAGTCAATACATGATTGTATACATAGACGATGTTCTAGTATTCTCAGATAACATAGAACAACATTTTAGGCATCTTAACACTTTTGCCCAAACCATTAAGTACAATGGTCTAGCAGTAAGTGCCAAGATAAAATCAAGCTTTGAGATACCATTAGGTTCCTAGGGCATGACCTCTACCAAGGAACCTATAAACCAATTTGCGAGCCATGAGTTCTCTACCAAGTTCCCGATAAAATTCCGGATAAAACTCATTACAAAGATTCTTAGGAAGTCTTAATTATGTTGCAGATTTTATCCCAAGAATTAGACAGATTTGTGAACCCTTATATAAAAGGCTAAAGAAAAATCCAGTCCCTTGGTCAGAAGAACAGACTAGAGCTGTCATACAGATAAAAGAAATTGTCCAGAAACTTCCATGTTTAGGCATCCCTAATCCAGAAGCCTTTATGATAGTAGAAACCGATGCTTCCGACATAGGTTACGGGGGTATCCTTAAACAAAGAATTCCTCTTGAGTCAGTTGAACAGTTAGTAAGATTTACTTCTGGAAACTGGAACCAAGCACAGAAAAACTATAGCACAGTTAAAAAGGAAATTTTGTCTATAGTACTATGTATTACAAAATTTCAAGATGATTTGGTAAACAAAGAATTTTTACTAAGAGTCGATCGAAAAGTGACAAAGACATTTTGCAAAAAGATGTTAAAAATTTAGTTTCTAAACAGATTTTTGCCAGATGGCAAGCCTTATTATCCAGTTTCGACTTTAAAAATGATTTTATAAAAGGTGAAGAAAACTCTCTGCCAGATTTCCTAACGAGAGAATTTTGCAGGGAGATAATGAGACCAGGCTTTCCGGGCTTGCGCCCGATACGACCTCCGTTTCAAAGTAAGCCAGAAGAAAAACTAAAACAGCCTTTTCAAGTGGAAAGCTCAAGTAGAGCTTTACATAAACCTCGTGACGTAATATGTTCACGATCGGGAAACCTCCCGATAGTACCAACCTCCCCAAAGAGCTAACCCGAAAAAGTCGGCACAACCTTTAAGGCCACGCCATCGTAAATGTAAAGTAAAAGAACTACAGGATGGTTCCTCCGAATCATATTCGAAGCGATTAAACCAAAGAACTCAATGAAAAAGGAGTCCTCGCCCAATTCCAAAATGGGAATTTATCCCGACAAGTTTTCTTGTAATGGCATTAGATAAACAAAGACGAAAATTTGAGTGCAAGACCTTCCGAAACCATGTTATCTGCACCATCGATGTGGATAACCAAGACCCGATAAAAACCAGGAGGTATTATGAATTTATTTTAGTGGATACAGATTCCATTGAAATAGAACACAAGTACTTCGATAAAACAGGAGGAATCGAGTATTCCAAATTCACGATCAAAAAGATCTTGAGTCCGTTTAATTGGTATATGGATCATTTGCAGACACCAATACCACTATCCGAGACCCATAAACCCCAAACATATAATTGGTATGATTACAAAGATGCATGGTTTAATTTCCTGTATGTGCGCCCTAATACGCACACATGGTTTGTTAAATATGCTGAAGATATGAAAGATAAAATCATTCCCAGATGGTTCTACGAATGGTGGAACATATTTGGTGGAAATTTACAGGTGGTTGCCCCGAGCTTCCAAAATCAGTACGTTCCCTTTTGCCAGGAACAACAGATTTCGACACTTCCAGAGCACATTAAATTGTGTAAATTTTTTATCAGTAAAAGGGTTTCCTACATCCTAAATTGGACGTTCGATATCCAAGAAATAAACAGGATCAAATACCTTAGCAAGACCATCAAAATCAAAGGATGGAGCCCAAAATTAAAAGAAGATAAACTGAAAAAGAAGAAATCATCTTCTTCAGAAGAGACATCAAGTTCCAAAACAGAAACCAGAAGAAGGCTCCTAGAGGCCTTAGCAAAACTAGAGGATGACGAAGACGTGGCATCTAGCCACAGTGAAACAGATAATGGCGACATGCTCATTCCCCGAGGAATTGCACAAGCCTACGCGGAAGCATACCTCAGCAAATGACAGAAAGTCCCTTCCAGAAAAGGACGTAAAGCAGGATGGAGACACTTGCCCTTTCGGAAAAGCAAAGGACACTTGCCCCTTCAGATAAAGCAGAAAACGACACTTGCCCCTTCGGAAAAGCAAGAGTCAAAAGTAAAGCAGATAGTGACATTTGCCCTTTCGCAAAAGCAAAAAGACAAAACCCATAAAGCAGATAGCGACAATTGCCTCTTCAGAAAAGAAAGAGCCAAAGATAGCGACATAAAGCAGAAGAAGACAAAGGACTTTAAAGCAGAAGAAGACGTTTGCCCTTTCGAAAAAGTAAAGGTCATATAGTCTTAGCCGTCCATTTGTTTTAAACAGAACCGTCCACGTGTTAGGACGAATAGTTTATTCGAGGCCTATTTAAGGTTCTCATTTGTAAACATAGAAGGCATCCGGAAATATCCCCCTTTCTCTCTTTCCTTGCCTGATCTTGTATCCCTCTCTCTCTATGCTTTGAATAAAATTGTAAGAATGATAGGTTAAGAGTACATGTCAGATGCTTGGCAACAAGGCAAGCTATGGCCCAATTCTTAGTTGATCTCTATACAGATCAGTATTAATGGAAACTTTTTTATCTCCAGAAGATAATTTTGTTAACAGAATTAATACTTTAATAGCCCAAGAAGCTAAACACAGTAAGCTTGGTGTTATTAATAAAGATATCAATTTTAAGATTGATTGGAAAACTCTTGATAAATTATGGGTAGATCCAGAAAATACCATTAAAAGAAAATGGTACAACAGCACTTTCCCACTCGAGGAAAGAAAAGAATTTAGAAATAAATGGATAGGTGATATGAACAGAATTAATTCTAATGTAGAATTCTTTAGGTGGTTCCAAATCACTGATAAACTCCATAATGGCATGAAGTGTCTTAACACTATTGCTGAGGAATGGTTCAAAAGAGAGAATACTGTTGAAACAGTAACTCCGCCATTAAAACAGAATGAGGTCCCCGTAAAGGGTAAGATCTTGATTAAACCTTCGTTTCAAGAGAACAAAAAAGATCCAAAAGGAACCCAAAGAGAAAAGGAAGAAATCCGACAGTTGTTACTAGCTACTGGTGCAAGAAAGGCCCACGTGTCTGGTGATAAACCAATTGGAACAGAAGGGAAAACCCTCTCTGATTATTTCTTTAATATTAATGATTGTTTGGCAAAACGCCGCTCAAAGTCAGATGATAATAGATTATCAAACAAGATTAATAGTAAGCTTAAAGAGCTGAACTCAATCAGAAAACCCAGTAAGGGTTCCAATTCAAATAATAAAAAGGATGGATTAAAAGGTCCAAAGATTATTAAGAAAAGGGTCAGAAAACCCAAAAGAAAGATAAATAATTCATTAACTATTACAAAGTTAAATGAAGAACAGTCCAGTGGTTATTCTGAAGTTTCTTCAGAAAATTATTACAGTGACGATAGTTCATCAAATTACAGTTCAACCTCCAGCTCAGACTGTGAGAGTACAGGGACAATAAGTACCTGTATAAAACAGCAAATTAGTGTTATCACGAATAACCACCAAGAAGTTTCTATTAAAGAAACTAACCCAGACACTACTGTTCAGGATTTATTAAAAGAGATTGCAAACCTAAAGGATGAAATCCTCAGTATGAAAAAGAATCTCAGTCCCACAGAGGCTGAAACCCGGACTAACGGAGAACTAATTCCAGTTAATAAACCTCTGACAACAGAGAATAACTCAGGGTTAAAATTAATTAGGGCCAGAGCATTAAGCTACCACGTCCCTATTAAAGTTATGATAAATAAAGATTTTATCTTAGAAAAGATAGCGTTATTAGACTCCGGAGCAGACCAGAATTGTATTTGCGAAGGAATAATCCCCACTAAGTACTTAAGTAAAAGTACACATAAATTATACTCTGCTACAGGAGATAAAATAAAATAAATTGGAAGCTTTCAAAAGCCCATGTCTGTAATAATGGTATTTGCTTCACTAATGATTTCGTTGTTACACGAAACATAACTGAAGAAGTCATTCTAGGAATCCCATTCCTAACACAAATAAAACCATATACCGCTAAATTAGACGGTATTTACACCGCCCACGGAAGAGACCTTGTGTTCTACACGTAAGTCCTTTAACTACCGATCACGAATCATGTTAAATGTAAGACAATCTTTAAAATACGGCTATTAACCAATCAGGTTAACTACCTGAAAGAAGATGTTAAAATAAAAAGGATAGAATCTAATTTAAAAGCCCCGGAGGTAATTACTAGGGTAAAGAAGTTATTAGATTCTATGGAAAAAGAAATATGTTCAGAACTACCAAGTGCTTTCTGGAGCAGAAAGAAGCATACTGTAGAACTGCCATACACGGATGACTTTAGTGAGAAGAACATTCCCACAAAAGCCAGACCGATCCAGATGAGCCATGAGCTCATGGAACACTGTAAAAAAGAAGTCAATGATCTACTTGAAAAAAGAATCATTAGGCATTCTAAATCACAGTGGAGTTGTTCAGCTTTCTACGTTAACAAAAACGCAGAAAAAGAAAGAGGGGTCCCAAGACTCGTCATCAATTATAAACCTCTTAACCAGGCGTTAAAATGGATTAGGTACCCGATTCCTAATAAAAGAGATTTATTAAAAAGAACTTATAATGCTAATATTTACAGCAAGTTCGACATGAAGTCAGGATTCTGGCAAATTCAAGTCGATGAAAAAGATAAGTATAAAACAGCATTCAATGTCCCCTTTGGACAATATGAATGGAATGTAATGCCATTCGGGCTCAAGAATGCCCCTTCCGAATTTCAGAACATCATGAATAACATATTCAACCCTTACAGTCAATACATGATTGTATACATAGACGATGTTCTAGTATTCTCAGATAGCATAGAACAGCATTTTAAGCATTTAAACACTTTTGCCCAAACCGTTAAGTACAATGGTCTAGCAGTAAGTGCCAAGAAGATAAAACTGTTTCAGACAGCCATTAGGTTCTTAGGGCATGATCTCTACCAAGGAACCTATAAACCAATTTGCAGAGCCATAGAGTTCTCTACCAAGTTTCCCAATGAAATTCCAGATAAAACTCAGCTACAAAGATTCTTAGGAAGTCTTAATTATGTTGCAGATTTTATCCCAAGAATTAGACAGATTTGTGAACCCTTATATAAAAGGCTAAAGAAAATCCAATCTTGGTCAAGAATGCATCAGAGTCGTACAGATAAAAGAACTTGTCCAGAAGCTTCCATGTTTAGGCATCCCTAATTCAGAAGCCTTTATGATAGTAGAAACCGATGCCTCTGACATAGGCTACGGCGGTATCCTTAAACAAAGAATTTCTCTTGAGTCAGTTGAACAGTTAGTAAGATTTACTTCTGGAAACTGGAACCAAGCACAGAAAAACTATAGCACAGTTAAAAAGGAAATTTTGTCTATAGTACTATGTATTACAAAGTTTCAAGATGATTTGGTAAACAAAGAATTTTTATTAAGAGTCGACTGCAAAGCAGCCAAAGACATTTTGCAAAAAGATGTTAAAAATTTGGTTTCCAAACAGATTTTTGCCCGATGGCAAGCCTTATTATCCAGTTTCGATTTTAAAATTGATTTTATAAAAGGAGAAGAAAACTCTCTGCCAGATTTCCTAACGAGAGAATTTTTGCAGGGAAATAATGAGACCAGGCTCCCAGGGCTTACGCCCGATGAGACCACCCTTTCAGAATAAATTAGAAGAGAAAATGAAACAGCCTTTTGCAGAAAAAACTGCAGGACCAATTCTTCATAAACCCAGTGGACAAAATAAGTTCACAATATTGGGAGATCTCCCGATTATACCAGTCTCCTCTAAAAAAGGGAAAGAACAGATTCAGCCGTTCAAGGCTACACCAAAGATCCGCCTGCAGCAGAGATTCATGCGATGGTTCCCGGAATCATACTAATCGATTAAACCAAAGAGGCCTCTAAGAAAGAGATACCACTCATCCGTAAACGGGAATTTATTCACACCTGCACTACGATAATGGCACTGGACAAACAGTACGAAAATTTCAGGGTACAAGATTTGCTAAAACCCTGTTATACAGACCACCAGTATGTGGATACTCAAGACTCCCTAAAAACTAGGAAGTACTATGAGTTTATTTTAGTTGATACCGACTCCATAGAAGTCGAACACAAGTATTTTGATAAAACAGACGGAATTGAGTATTCCAAGTTTACCATTAAAAAGATTTTAAGTCCATTTAATTGGTATGTAGATCACCTACAAACCCAGATACCATTATCCAGGACTCACAGACCGCAAGCCTATAATTGGTATGATTATAAGGATGCATGGTTCAACTTTCTGTATGTTAGGCCAAATACCCATACTTGGTTCATCAAATATGCAGGCGGATTAAGGAGAAAGTTATTCCCAGATGGTTCTACGAATGGTGGAGCATCTTTGGAGGAAATTCACAGGTGGTAGCTTCAAGCTTCCAGGATAAGTATAAGAGTTTCCAAGAGGAACAACAGATTTCGACTTTACCAGAACATATTAAGTTATGCAAGTTCTTTTTTAATAAAAGAATTTCGTATATCATTAATTGGTCATTTGATATCCAGGAGATAAACAGGATCCGTTATTTAAGCAAGACCATCAGAATTAAAGGATGGAGCCCAAAACCCAGAGAAGAACTTAAGGTAAAACCGAAGAAGAAGTCCATCTTCCTCGTGAGAAACCTCACGTTCTAAATCGAAACCGGAAGCTATTAGAAGCTCTGGCAAAATTGGAGGATGAAGAAGAAGTGGAATCCAACCACAGTGAAACAGATAATGGCGACATGCTCATTCCCCGAGGAATTGCACAAGCCTACGCAGATGCGTACCTCAGCAAATAATGACAACAGGTCCCTTCCAGAAAAGGACGTAAAGCAGGATGGCGACACTTGCCCTTTCAGAAAACTAAAGGACACTTGCCCCTTCAGATAAAGCGGCGACACTTGCCCCTTCGGAAAAGCAAGAGTCAGAAGTAAAGCAGATGGTGACATTTGCCCTTTCGCAAAAGCAAAAGGACAAAACCCATAAAGCAGATAGCGACATTTGCCTCTTCAGAAAAGAAAGATCCAAAGACAGCGACATAAAGCAGAAAAAGACAAAGGACTTTAAAGCAGAAGAAGACGTTTGCCCTTTCGAAAAAGTAAAGGTCATGTAATCTTAGCCCATTTGTTTTAAATGTAACTGGCCCACGTGTTAGGACGAATAGTTTATTCGAGGCCTATTTAAGGCTCTCATTTGTAAACATAGAAGGCATCCGGAAATATCCCCCTCTCTCTCTTTCCTTGCCTAATCTTGTATCCCTCTCTCTCTATGCTTTGAATAAAATTGTAAGTTTATTTTAAACTTATATTTTCTTATGTTTTAAAGTTTTGATTCTGTTTTCGCATCCGTTTAAAATATTCCGCTTTATTCACACTTTATGGTATCAGAGCCATGTTGGTAGAGATGAGTGAGTAGTCTCATACTACCGTCCTTAGGGCGGTGTTGTTCTTAGGTTGCTAGGAAGAGTCCTGTTACTCTGTTTAAATTCCTGTAAGCTACCAGAATAGTGACCCTATTCCGTCAGAAGTCCACTGTTCTAGTTCCTGTAGTTACCATGGTCGTAACCCTGTTCCGTCAGAAGTCATCGCTCCAGCCTCCTGTAGTTACCAGAATAGTTACCCTGTCCCGTCAGAAGTCTACTATTCCAATTAGATTTAATCACTTAGTTGTTATACTGTTCCGTTCATCCTCGCTGAGTACTACTGTAGTAAGCTTTCCTGGAGCAGTATGTTGCCCGTGAAGCCGAGGTAGGCGTAGGGCGTGAAAATACTGTTGGATGTCGCCGAAGATCGTAGGAGAAAGTGTCAGATGAACAGGACATGTTAACTGTTTAAGTAATTAAAAAGATAGGAAATAGTGTTGACAACTAGGATAAAAGAACTATTTAGGTAAAGAAAGAACAAGAACTAGTATTGACAACTAGGATAGGAGAACCACTTCGGTAAAGAAAGAACAAGAACTAGTGTAGACAACTAGGATAGGAGTACTATTAAGTAGTCAAAGGAATAAGAAAAGAGTAGGACTAAAAGCCTAGTAACAAGTTAGAACAACAGCCCTAAGATAAGGATGGTAGTCTCCACGCTTATCAACAAACCTTTGGTTATAAACCAAGTAGTTTATAAATGAAGATGCGTCCAGAATTTAATTATATAAGAGAATATAATTCTCAGATAATTGATTTAGTCATAGCAGGCTATGAGTGCAATAAATTGTTAAAAGAAAGTCTTAGAGAATTAGACCAGTACACAACCGCAAGACCTGTAGAGGGCCTAGGGAGTTGTTGTCCACAACCTATTAACCAAGTTATCATCGATAAAATAAATGAACTTCAGGAAGAAGTTAGCAGATTAAAAAGATATCTTAGTTATTTAAAAAAGAGACAATCCATGTCTAAATTCTTAGTAGAGCTCCACACAGCTTCTTACTAATAATGATGAATAACATCAACAGTGAAAACTTAGCAACCTCAAAGATTGCTAAAGTTGAAAAGGATTTACAGAATTGGAATATTCCCAAAGAATCTTTCAAATCTGTTTATGAAACAGGAAAGTTTGATTTTATAAAAAATTATAACATCAAAACTTGTGAATCCACAGTAGCTATTAATAACTCTAAAGAGATTATTAAATTGCTATCAACTGAAGATATAAACAGATATAAAAAGGA
The DNA here is from genome assembly GCA_029844215.1 of Przewalskia tangutica. Classification (NCBI taxonomy): domain Eukaryota; kingdom Viridiplantae; phylum Streptophyta; class Magnoliopsida; order Solanales; family Solanaceae; genus Przewalskia; species Przewalskia tangutica. Next base: position 21,415,237 of record CM056719.1, read on the forward strand.
ATTTAATTTCCTTCACATAGGTTTGGTACAAATTGCTGTAAAGCCTTTGTATCGATTGGGTCTCGATACCCCCATCTGTCTCTTACTAAGAGATGCAAGGTTATTAAACTTTGATGATTCTCATCGAGTTCTACAAAGTAATTTAGCCAGAGGTCCAGTTTATTTTAACTGTTACCCAAATTTTTCAGTAGATATTAATGATCAGAACGTTATGGATACCTTAACGTTAAACATTAAAACAAAGAATATGAACAGTAAGATAAACACAAGAGAAATAGCTATAATATACAGAGTATATTACAGGCTAATGAAAACAACCTTAGCTCCAAAAGCTAAACTAGTTAGCAGTAAAGGTGCTACCATGCTTATGGAAGCAAACCAGGAACATAGTAACATCTTTGTTCCAAGAATGCTAAAATGGAATGAAATTTTAACAAAAGATGAATGGCACTTCGATGCTATTACCCAACCAAAGATAGAACCATAGAGTTCTGATATTGAACAAATAATCCAGCATTTGGATGGTTCAATTGATTTAAAATTTTTAAGATCTAATGGAAGATACTCTTTCAGTGCATCTTCTTCCAAACCCCGGGAAGATGAAGAGTATTCTGATAATTCTGGCGAAACTATAACCGAACGAAAAGTTCAGGGAGTAGACTATTCGTCATCGCACTAAAGTCTACTATCGACCAATCGATAGAACGACTGGCAGCCCCACCAGAAGTGAAATGTATGGTGGAGATAGCTTGGGCATGATTAGAGAAAATATCGATTTTAAAATCGACTGGAAATATATTGATAAGTTATGGATGATCGAGCACGCCATTAAAAGAAAATGGTATGTAAGCACCTTTTCACTTAGTGAAAGGAAGATGTTTAAAGCAGACTGGATAAGAGACATGAACAATGTTAGAGCAAATCTAGAATTCTTTAGGTGGTTTGAAATCACTGATAAACTCCATAATGCATGCTGTCCGAGTACCATCGTAAAAAATGGTTCACAGTGAAAGAACCGCTGAGTCGATACACCCCTTAGAACAGATAAAGATTCCCGTTAACGGTGAAGTCTTAACCGCCACTCCTTTTAAAAGAGATATAAAAGATCCTAATGATATCACACATGTTGATGATATTAATAAGATTCTGCAACAGAACAACTACACCAACCAGTTGTTACATGTTATCTCTAATCAAATTTCTGAGGCAAGCAATGCTTCTACGTTCAGGAATACACCAAGATCGGCCAAGAGAAAACCTTATCCAACCGCTTTTAAGATTCCCGCCGCAAAAAGCCATCCAAAATTCGAAGGAAATCGAAGATGATCCGCTAGACGTAATCGAGTAAGTTCAAAGAGATGAAAGTCTCTGAAGGGTCAACCTCGAAACATCCTGACAAATCCGTCAAGGTGTTAAGCGAAGGTTCTAGTTCAAGTAATAAAATAGAGGTTAATAAAATATCAAAATTAACCAATAATAAAAAGAATTTTTATAAACAATCGACGTTCCCAGACATGTTGTTTGAAGAACGAATTCCACCCCCAGCCACATATTCGGGTGATGAAATCCATGAATGGAACATTGACGGCATGTCCGAAGGACAAGTTGTTAAAGTGCTCCATGAGATGGGAGTTTGTTTAACCAGTTATAAAATAAAAACACATACTGATGATGCCCAACTTGCATCAATCATTATTTCCGCTTTATCGAATGTTAAAAATTGGTGGATAACTTCCTATTCGATATTGAAAAGCAAGCATCATGAATGCTACTACCATACCCAAATAAGGAACATCGATAACAATTTTACTAATGAAGTTCACAAATGATGCTTCGCAACCTCGTTATCTCAGACGGAAACACTTTGTCGTGATCCAAAACTTTTCCAAGACAGAAGTTTAGAGATCCTTAATAATCTAACGTGTCCAAAATTACACGATTTTAAATGGTATAAAGATATATTTCTTAACAAGGTCATGTTACGACCTGATTGTAACCATGATTATTGGAAAGAAAGATTTATCAGTGGTTTGCCTAAACTCTTCGCCGAGAAGGTAAGAACCAATATCAGAAGATGCCACAATGGTGATACTCCCTATGCCATCATGACATATGGGGATTTAATCAGCTATATTAATATGACGGGCTTAGAATTATGTAATTCTATAAAGCTTAATAATCAGATACAAAGATACTCCACCAAAGGAGAGTTAGGAAGTTTCACAAGACTTCATTATGTTAAGATTTCTGCTCCATCAAAGAGCATCAAGAGAATGAAAAAGAATCATAACATTTCTCGCCCCAAAGCGTATAAAAAGAATTATACTCATAAAAAGAAGTATAACAAAGAAAGCAACAGCAAAAATACGAAAGTAAAAGGAGTTTGCTGGAATTGCGGTAAAACAGGCCACATGGCCAATAAATGCAAAGAACCTGATAAAAGGAAAGATAAGATTAATCTGTTGGGAATTGATCCCAAAATAAAAGATAAACTGTTTACAATCTTAAATGAAGAACAGTCTGATAAAAGCTCTGAAGAATCTTCAGACAGTTTTTACAGTGACGATGGATCACTGGATCTAGGTTACAGTTCAGATAGTTCCACTTCCAGCTTTGACTGCGAATGTACTGGGAAAATCTGCACGTGTACTGCATGCATAATTGGCGTTATCTCAAGTAGCAGCCAAGAGTTCTTTTTTGACATGGTCGATCACATTGATGACGACAGTTTTAAAAAGCAATACCTGAGAGAGCTCAAGAAGCTTGTCATTAATCAGAAAAAAGAAAAAGGGATTGTAGAACCCTATGACATGAAAAGAGTTTTTGATAAATTTAAAGACTCTAAATCAGGTACTTCATTACCAGACTTAATAAAAGAAGTCTCGAATCTGAAGGAAGAAATCCTTCGAATTAATAAAAGGCTCAGTTCATTAGAAACTGAAACACTGGTCAAAACCAGAAGTCCGGATTTCACAGAAGATCCCCAAACATCGTCTAAAGAGATAATTACTGATAATCAAGATGATGAAGAAACTGATAATAATGCTGATTCAGGATTAACTTTAATATCTAGGGCTAGAGCAATAAGCTACCATGTCCCGATTAAGTTAATTATTGAAGATTTTGCTATCGAAAGAATAGCACTTTTAGATTCAGGAGCAGATCAAAACTGCATTCGCGAAGGTATAATCCCTACCAGGTACTTAAACAAGAGTACGTATAAATTATATTCCGCCACAGGTGAGGATATAGAAATTAATTATAAACTTTCGAAAGCACTTGTATGCAATAAAAACGTTGCATTTACGAACAGCTTCATTATAACCAAGGATATAACTGAGGAAATCATCTTAGGAACACCATTCCTAGCCCAGATACTGCCGTATACGGCAAAACCAGACGGTATTTACACTACCACTATGGGAGAAGATCTCATATTTCCTTATATAAATCCTTTGACAACGGATCAGAGTGGTCGTAATAAATGTATGGTCTTTAGAACACAAACGATCAAACCATTTGAGTAAGCACGAAAGGCTGGAATGGCCTGTGCCATATCATTGGTAAGGATAAGTAAAAGCTACCATTGAAGAAAGCACGAAAGGCTGGAAGGGCCTGTGCCGTATCATTGGTAAAATAAGCCAGAAAGTAAACTGCTAGTTAGAACAACCAGAAACAATCCCCGAATTGTTTAAATTACTACGGTTTCATAAGTCCCTTATCAAAACATTGATTTTGAAATTTTATGAGTCTCTTATCAAAACACTGATTTTAAAGATCGTATAAATCTTTTAGCAAACAATTGATTTTGAAAACCAGGTTTTAAATCTATAACGATTTAATGGAATTCCTGCAAAAACATTTGTTATGGCACCATAAGTTCCATAGACATTTCTTGGCATAGACCATCCACAAAGCAGTTCTCCAGAAGAACATCAGGCATTAATGCCCGGCAGGTAAGTCAGCAAGAAAACAAAAAGAAGGCTCCAAAACGCCTTGAATAAAATAAATAGAGACATTGACATAAAAGTCAAAAAGATAACCCCGCCTACGCAAAAGCGTACCAACAGCAAGTCCCTTCAAGAAAAGGACACAAAGCAAGATGGCGACACTTGCCCTTTCAGAAAAGCAAAGGACACTTGCCCCTTCAGATAAAGCAGAAAGCGACACTTGCCCCTTCGGAAAAGCAAGAGTCAAAAGTAAAGCAGATGGTGACATTTGCCCTTTCGCAAAAGCAAAAGGACAAAACCCATAAAGCAGACAGCGACATTTGCCTCTTCAGAAAAGAAAGAGCCAAAGACAAAATATAAGAAGACAAAGGACTTTAAAGCAGAAGAAGACGTTTGCCCTTTCGAAAAAGTAAAGGTCATGTAATCTTAGCCGTCCATTTGTTTTAAACAGAACCGTCCACGTGTTAGGACGAATAATTTATTCGAGGCCTATTTAAGGCTCTCATTTGTAAACATAGAAGGCATCCGAAAATATCCCCCTCTCTCTCTTTCCTTGCCTGATCTTGTATCCCTCTCTCTCTATGCTTTGAATAAAATTGTAAGTTTATTTTAAACTTATATTTTCTTATGTTTTAAAGTTTTGATTCTGTTTTCGCATCAGTTTTAAATATTCCGCTTTAAAAGATAAATAATCCCTATTAAATAAAGATTTTATCTTAGAAAAGATAGCGTTATTAGACTCCGGAGCAGACCAGAATTGTATTTGCGAAGGAATAATCCCCACTAAGTACTTAAGTAAAAGTACACATAAATTATACTCTGCTACAGGAGATAAAATAAAAATAAATTGGAAGCTTTCAAAAGCCCATGTCTGTAATAATGGTATTTGCTTCACTAATGATTTCGTTGTTACACGAAACATAACTGAAGAAGTCATTCTAGGAATCCCATTCCTAACACAAATAAAACCATATACCGCTAAATTAGACGGTATTTACACCAGTTCCATGGGAAGAGACCTTGTGTTCCCATACGTAAGTCCTTTAACTACTGATCACAGTAATCATGTTAAACAGAAGACAATCTTTAAAATATGGCTATTAACCAATCAGGTTAACTACCTGAAAGAAGATGTTAAAATAAAAAGGATAGAATCTAATTTAAAAGCCCCGGAGGTAATTACTAGGGTAAAGAAGTTATTAGATTCTATGGAAAAAGAAATATGTTCAGAACTACCAAGTGCTTTCTGGAGCAGAAAGAAGCATATCAGAATCGCTTATACACGGATGACTTTAGTGAGAAGAACATTCCCACAAAAGCCAGACCGATCCAGATGAGCCATGAGCTCATGGAACACTGTAAAAAAGAAGTCAATGATCTACTTGAAAAAAGAATCATTAGGCATTCTAAATCACAGTGGAGTTGTTCAGCTTTCTACGTTAACAAAAACGCAGAAAAAGAAAGAGGGGTCCCAAGACTCGTCATCAATTATAAACCTCTTAACCAGGCGTTAAAATGGATTAGGTATTCGATTCCTAATAAAAGAGATTTATTAAAAAGAACTTATAATGCTAATATTTACAAGAAGTTCGATAAGTCGATTCGCAAATTCAAGTCGATGAAAAGATAAGTATAAATAAAGATTCAATGTCCCTTTGACAATATGAATGGAATGTAATGCCATTCGCTCAAGAATGCCTTCCGAATTTCAGAACATCATGAATAACATATTCAACCCTTACAGTCAATACATGATTGTATACATAGACGATGTTCTAGTATTCTCAGATAGCATAGAACAACATTTTAAGCATTTAAACACTTTTGCCCAAACCGTTAAGTACAATGGTCTAGCAGTAAGTGCCAAGAAGATAAAACTGTTTCAGACAGCCATTAGGTTCTTAGGGCATGATCTCTACCAAGGAACCTATAAACCAATTTGCAGAGCCATAGAGTTCTCTACCAAGTTTCCCAATGAAATTCCAGATAAAACTCATTACAAAGATTCTTAGGAAGTCTTAATTATGTTGCGATTTTATCCCAAGAATTAGACAGATTGTGAACCCTTATATAAAAGGCTAAAGAAAATCCACCCTTGGTCGTAAGAATCAGACTAGATCGTCGCAGATAAAAGAACTTGTCCGTAAGCTTCCATGTTTAGGCATCCCTAATCCGTAAGCCTTTATGATAAGAGAAACCGATGCTCGACATAAGGCTACATGGTATCCTTAAACAAAGAATTTCTCTTGAGTCTTGAACAGCTAGTAAGATTTACTTCGAAACCGAACCAAGCACGTAAAAACTATAGACGCTTAAAAAGGAAATTTTGTCTATAGTACTATGTATTACAAAGTTTCAAGATGATTTGGTAAACAAAGAATTTTTATTAAGAGTCGATCGCAGCGACCAAAGACATTTTGCAAAAGATGTTAAAAATTTGGTTTCCAAACAGATTTTTGCCCGATGGCAAGCCTTATTATCCATTTGATTTTAAAATTGATTTTATAAAAGGAGAAGAAAACTCTCGCGATTTCCTAACGAGAATTTTTGCAGGAAATAATGAGACCAGCTCTGTGGCTTACGCCGATGAGACCACCTTTCGTAATAAATTAGAAGAGAAAATGAAATGCCTTTGCGTAAAAACTGCAGACCAATTCTTCATAAACCCAAAGGACAAAATAAGTTCACAATATTGGGAGATCTCCGATTATACCATCTCCTAAAAAGGAAAGAACAGATTCACTGCTCAGGTTACACCAAAGATCGCCTGCAGCAGAGATGCATGTGATGGTTCCCCTAATCATACTCGAAGCGATTAAACGGTAGGGCTCTCTAAGAAAGAGATACCACTCTATCCGTAAACGGGAATTTATTCACACCTGCACGCCGATAATGGCACCGACAAACAATTTAAAATTTGTGGTACAAGATTTGCTAAAACCATATACGCATCACCAAGATGTGGATACTCAAGACTCCCTAAAAACTAGGAAGTACTATGAGTTTATTTTAGTTGATACCGACTCCATGAAGTCGAACACAAGTATTTTGATAAAGCAGATTTAATTGAGTATTCCAAGTTTACCATTAAAAGATTTTAAGTCCATTTAATTGGTATGTAGATCACCTACAAACCCGGATACCATTATCCAGACTCACATCGCAGCCTATAATTGGTATGATTATAAGGACGTGGTTCAACTTCTCATGTTAGCCAAATACCCATACTTGGTTCATCAAATACGCAGGGATTAAGAGAAAGTTATTCTGGATGGTTCTACGAATGGTGGAGCATCTTTGAGGAAATTCAGTGGTAGCCAAGCTTCCAGATAAGTATAAGAGTTTCAAGAGGAACAACAGATTTCGACTTTACCGTAACATATTAAGTTATGCAAGTTCTTTTTAATAAAAGAATTTCGATATCATTAATTGGTCATTTGATATCCGTGAGATAAACAGATCCGTTATTTAAGCAAGACCATCGAATAAAGGATGGAGCCCAAAACCCGCAAGAACTTAAGGTAAAACCGTAGAAGAAGTCCGTCCATCTTCTCGTGAGAAACCTCACGTCTAAATCGAAACCGTGGAAGCTAGAAGCTCCGCAAAATCGAGGATGAAGAAGAAGGAATCCAACCACGAAACAGATAATGGCGACACGCCATTTCCCGAAATTGCACAAGCCTACGCAGACGCGCACTCAAAGAAATAACGACAACAGTCCTTCCGCAGGACGAAAGCGGGATGGCGACATCGCCTTCGTAAAAAGGACACTTGCTTCAGATAAAAGCGACACTTGCTTCTAAAAGCAAGAGTCGAGCAAAATGGTGACATTTGCCTTTCAAAGCAAAGGACAAAACCCATAAAGCAGATTTGCCTCTTCGTAAAAGAAAGAGAGCCACGACATAAGCGTAAAAGACAGACAAAGACTTTAAAGAAGAGCTTGTTCTTTCGAAAAGTAAAGTCATGTAATCTTAGCATTCATTTGTTTTAAATGTTCCACGCAGCAGAAGATAGTTTATTCGAGGGCATTTAAGGCTCATTTGTAAACATAGCATCCGAAATATCCTCTCTTTCTTCGATCTGTATCTCTTCTATGCTTTGAATAAAATTGTAAGTTTATTTTAAACTTATATTTTCATGTTTTAAAGTTTTGATTCGTGCGATCTGTTTTAAATATTCCGCTTTATTCACACTTTATGATACCATAAAGTGTGAATAAAGCGGAATATTTAAAACAGATGCGAAAACAGAATCAAAATTTTAAAACATAAGAAAATATAAGTTTAAAATAAACTTACAATTTTATTCAAAGCATGTAGAGGATACAAGATCAAAAAAGAAAGAGAGAGGGATATTTCCTGATGCTTCTATGTTTACAAACGAGAGCCTTAAATAGGCCTCGAATAAATTATTCGCCCTAACACGCGACGCTCTGCTTAAAACAACGATGCTAAGATTATACGACCTTTACTTTTTCGAAAAGGCAAACGCCTTCTTCGCTTTAAAGTCCTTTGTCTTCTTCTCGCTTTATGTCGCCTTTCGCTCTTCTTTCTCGAGGCAAATGTCGTCGCTTTATGTTTTGTCCTTTTGCTTTGAAGCGGCAAATGTCACCATCCGCTTTACTTTGACTCTGCTCCGGCGCAAGGTCGCCGCTTATCCGCGGCAAGTGTCCTGCTTTCAAAGGGCGTTGTCGCCATCTGCTTGTGTCCTTTTCGGGTGACTTGCTGGTACGCTTTTTGCGTGGCGGTTATCTTTTTGACTTTTATGTCAATGTCTCTATTTATTTTATTCAAGGCGTTGAGCCTTCTTTGTTTTTGCCGACTTACCGCCGCATTAACGCGATGTTCTTCCGAGAATCGCTGTGGACGGTCTATGCCAAGAAATGTCTATGGAACTTATGGTGCCATAACAAATGTTTTGCAGGAATTCCATTAAATCGTTATAGATTTAAAACCGTTTTCAAAATCAATTGTTTGCTAAAAGATTTATACGATCTTTAAAATCGCTTTTGATAAGAGACTCATAAAATTTCAAAATCAATGTTTTGATAAGTGACTTATGAATCGCAGTAATTTAAACAATTCGGGATTGTTTCCGTCGTTTAACTAGCGCTTACTTTCTCGCTTATTTTACCAATGATACGCAAGCTTTTCCGCCGCCGCTTTCTTCAATGGTAGCTTTACTTATCCTTACTAATGATATGGCACAAGCCATTCAGCCTTCGTGCTTACTCAAATGGTTTCACCGTCAGTTCTAAAGACCACCTTCGCTTATTACGATCACTGATCCGCTGTCAAAGGATTTATATAAGGAAATGAGATCTTCTCCATAGCGGTAGTGTAAATACGTCGTTTTGCCGTGACCAAAGATCGGCTAGGAATGGTCCTAAGATGATTTCCTGGCTATATCCTCGTTATAATGAAGTCTCAGAATGCAACGCTTTTATCGCATACAAGTTCTTTCTTCGAAAGTTTATAATTAATTATATCCTCACTTTGTGCGAATATAATTTATACGCATTTGTTTAAGTACTGTAGGATTATACCTTCGCGAATGCGCTTGATCGCTCCTGATCTAAAAGTGCTATTCTTTCGATAGCAAAATCTTCAATAATTAACTTAATCGACATGGTAGCTTGTTTAGCCTCAGATATTAAAGTTAATCTGAATCAAGATTATTATCGCTTCATCATCTTGATTATCGCATTATCTCTTAGACGATGTTTGGGATCTTCGTGAAATCCGACTTAGGTTTTGACCGGTGTTTCTAATGAATCGAGCCTTTATTAATTCGGCGATTTCTTCCTTCGATTCGAGACTTCTTTATTAAGTCCGTAATGAAGTACCGATTTAGAGTCTTTAAATTTATCAAAACTCTTTTCATGTCATAGGTTCTACAATCCTTTTCTTTTCGACACGATTTTCGAAGCTCTCTCAGTATTGCTTTTTAAATCGTCGTCATCAACGCGATCGACATGTCAAAAGAACTCTTGGTCGCTACTGAGATAACGCCAATTGCTCGTACACGCAGATTTTCCAGATATCGCAAAGCCGAAGTCGAAGTGGAACTATCGAATCAGAATCCATCCAAAGATCCATCGTCATCAGAAAACCGCTCAAGATTCTTCAGAGCTTTTATCGATCGTTTCATTTAAGATTGTAAACAGCTTATCTTTTATTTTGGGATCAATTCAACAGAATCTTATCCTTCCTTTTATCGTGTTGCATTTATTGGCCATGCTTTCGCTAATTCCAAAGAAACTCCTTTTACTTTCGTATTTTTGTTGCTTTCTTTGTTATACTTCTTTTATGAGCATAATTCTTTTATACGCTTTGGGGCAGAAATGTTATGATTCTTTTCATTCTCTCGATGCTCTTTGATGGAGCAAATCTTAACATAGCCAAGTCTTCGCAGAACTTCCTAACTCTCCTTTGTGGAGTATCTTGTATTATTGCTTTATAGAATTACATAATTCTAAGCCCGCCATATTAATATAGTCGATTAAATCCCATATGTCATGACGGCATGTGAGTATCACCATTGTGGCATCTTCTCGATATCGTTCTTACCTTCTACAAGAGTTTAGGCAAACCATCGATAAATCTTTCTTTCCAATAATCATGGTTACAATCGTGTCGAACACGACTTGTTAAGAAATATATCTTTATACCATTTAAAATCGTAATTTTGGACACGTTAGATTATTAGATCTCTAAACTGCCTTGGAAAAGTTTTGGATCACCAACAAAGTGTTTCGATACAAGATAACAGGTTAAAAGCATCACCGCGAACTTCATTAGTAAACCGTTATCGATGTTCCTTATTTGATCGCAGTAGTAGATTCATGATGCTTGCTTTTTCAATATCGAAGAAGTTATCCCACCAATTTTTAACATTCCAAGAAAACCGAATAATGATCACGCAAGTCGGGCATCATCGCATGTGTTTTTATTTTATAATCGTTAAACAAACTCCCATCTCACGGAGCACTTTAACAACTGTCTTCTGACATGCCGCCAATGTTCCATTCATGGATTTCATCACCCAATATGTGGTGGAATTCGCTTCTTCAAACAACATGTCCGAACGCCGATTGTTTATAAAAATTCTTTTATTATTGGTTAATTTTGATATTTTATTAACCTCGATTTTATTACTTGAACTAACCTTCGCTAACACCTGACGATTTGTCGATGTTTCGAGGTTGATCCTTCGAGACTTTCATCTTTGAACTTACTATCGATTCTGCCTTCACAGATCATCTTCGATTTCCCGAATTTTGATGGCTTTTTAAAATCGGGAATCTTAAAAGCGGATAAGGTTTTCTTCCGACCGCATCGTGTATTCTCAACGAAGCATTGCTGCTCGTAAATTTGATTAGAGATAATGTAACAACCGTCGTGTAGTTGTTCTGCAGAATCTTATTAATATCATCAACACGTGATATCATTAGATCTTTTATATCTCTTTTAAAAGGAGCTGTTAAGACTTCACCGTTAACGGAATCTTTATCGTTTCTAAGGGTGTTATCGACTAACGCTTCTTTCACCGAACCATTTTTTGATGGTACTTTATAATCGTCGCCATTACGGAGTTTATCTGATTTCAAACCACCTAAAGAATTCTAGATTTGCTCTAACATTGTTCATGTCTCTTATCCACCGCTTTAAACACCTTCCTTTCACTAAGTGAAAAGGTGCTTACATACCATTTTCTTTAATGGCGTGCTCGATCTCCATAACTTATCAATATATTTCACGATTTTAAAATCGATATTTTCTAATCATGCCCAAGCTATCTCCACTATGCATTTCACTTCCTGGGTCGCAATGCTCTATCGATTGGTCGATAGTAGACTTTGGGTATCGACGAATAGTCTACTCCGAACTTTTCGCTCGTTATAGTTTCCGCATTATCGTAATACTTTCATCTTCCGGGTTGGAAGAAGACGACCGAAAGAGTATCTTCCATTAGATCTTAAAAATTTTAAATCAATCGATCCATCCAAATGCCGATTATTTGTTCAATATCGTAACTCTCTGTTCTATCTTTGGTCAGTAATAGCATCGTGTCATTCATCTTTTGCTAAAATTTCATTCCATTTTAGCATTCTGGAACAAAGATGTTACTATGTTCCCGTTTGCTTCCATAAGCACGGTAGCACCTTTATCGCTAACTAGTTTAGCTTTGAGCTAAGGTTGTTTTCATTACCGTAATATACTCAGATATTATAGCTATTTCTCTTGTGTTTATCTTCATCGTCATATTCTTTGTTTTAATGTTTAACGTTAAGGTATCCATAACGCTCGATCATTAATATCTAAAAATTTGGGTAACATAAAATAAATCGACCTCGCTAAATTACTTTGTAGAACTCCCAAGAGGAATCATCAAAGTTTAATAACTCGCATCTCTTAGTAAGAGATGTGGTATCGAGACCCAATCGATACAAAGGCTTTACAAGAATTTGTACCAAACCTATGTGAAGGAAATTAAATTCCTTTTATATCTGCTTATATCTTCACTGATAGCAATTTAATAATCTCTTTAGAGTTATTAATAGCTATCGTGGATTCACAAGTTTTGATGTTATAATTTTTATAAAATCAAACTTTCTCGTTCATAAACAGATTTGAAAGATTCTTTGAATGTTCCACTCAGAATCTTTTCAACTTTAGCAATCTTTGAAGCTAAGTTTTCATCGTTGATTTCATTCATTCTTACTAGTAAGAGATCAAAGCGAGTCTTACTAAGTATTCGGATATGGATCGCTACCGCTAAGTAGCTAATCCTTCTTCTTAACTCACGACTTCTTCGCCTAGCTCAATTCTTTTCCAATGATTATTTGCCGACTATAGTTCTAAGAAGAATCCAACCCCGCTGTCCGCAAGATTATAATATTCTACCTCTAAGAGTTTCCTTTAATGCTTATTACACTCATAGCGCTATGACTAAATCAATTATCCGAGAATTATATTCTCTTATATAATTAAATTCGACGATCTTCATTTATAAACTACTTGGTTTATAACCAAAGGTTTGTTGATAAGCGTGGAGACTACCATCCTTATCTTAGGGCTGTTGTTCTAACTTGTTACTAGGCTTTTAGTCCTACTCTTTTCTTATTCCTTTGACTACTTAATAGTACTCCTATCCTAGTTGTCTACACTAGTTCTTGTTCTTTCTTACCGGCTGGTTCTCCTATCCTAGTTGTCAATACTAGTTCTTGTTCTTTCTTTACCTAAATAGTTCTTTTATCCTAGTCAACACTATTTCCTATCTTTTAATTACTTAAACAGCTAATACGTCCTGCTCATCCGACACTTTCTCCTACGATCTTCTACGACATCCAACAAGATTTTCACGCCCACGCCTACCTCGCCACGCAACATATCGCCCAGAAAGCTTACTACAAGAGTACTCAATGAGGATGAACTAACAAAGATAACAACTAAGTGATTAAATCTAATCGAATAGTAGACTTCGACGACAGGTAACTATTCGTAACTACAGAACCGAACAAGACTGACGAACAGGTTACGACCATCAGAATTCACGTGAACTAGAACAGTGGACTTCTGACGGAATAGGGTCACTATTCTGGTAGCTTACAGGAATTTAAACAGAGTAACAGGACTCTTCCTAGCAACCTAAGAAGTCAGCAGGTTAAGAAGAAGGATTAGCTACTTAGCAGGTAGACAGTCCATATCCGAATACTTAGTAAGACTCCACACAGTCTCTTACTAGTAAGAATGAATGAAATCAATAAAGGAAAACTTAGCAACTTCAAAGATTGCTAAAGTTGAAAAGATTTACGCACTGGAACATTCCAAAAGAATCTTTCAAATCTGCTTATGAAACAGAAAGTTTGATTTTATAAAAATTATAACATCAAAATCAGAATCCACAAGAGCTATTAATAACTCTAAAGAGATTATTAAATTGCTATCAATCAAGATATAAATGTATATAAAAAGGAATTTAATTTCCTTCATATAGGTTTGGTACAAATCAGTAAAGCCTTTGTATCGATTGGGTCTCGATACTCTATCCGCTCTTTACTAAGAGACGCAAGGTTATTAAACTTTGATGATTCCTTACCGGGAGTTCTACAAAGTAATTTAGCTGAGGTCCAGCTTTATTTTAATCATACCCAAATTTTTCAGTAGATATTAATGATCAGAACGTTATGGATACCTTAACGTTAAACATTAAAACAAAGAATATGAACAGTAAGATAAACACAAGAGAAATAGCTATAATATACAGAGTATATTACAAAGCAATGAAACAACCTTAGCTCAAAAGCTAAACTAGTTAGCAGTAAAGGTGCTACCATGCTTATGGAAGCAAACCAGGAACATAGTAACATCTTTGTTCCAAGAATGCTAAAATGGAATGAAATTTTAACAAAAGATGAATGGCACTTCGATGCTATTACCCAACCAAAGATAGAACTGAGAGTTCGATATTGAACAAATAATCCAAAGATTTGGATGGTTCAATTGATTTAAAATTTTAAGATCTAATGGAAGATACTCTTTCAAAGGCATCTTCTTCCAAACCCCGAAGATGAAGAGTATTCGATAATTCGCGAAACTATAACCGAACTAAAAGTTCGTGAGTAGACTATTCGCCATCGCATCTAAAGTCTACTATCGACCAATCGATAGAACGATCGCAATTTCACCGTAAGTGAAATGCATTGGAGATAGCTTGGGCATGATTAGAGAAAATATCGATTTTAAAATCGATCGAAATATATTGATAAGTTATGGATGATCCAGAGCACGCCATTAAAAGAAAATGGTATGTAAGCACCTTTTCACTTAGTGAAAGGGCGTGTTTAAAGCAGATCGATAAGAGATATGAACAATGTTAGAGCAAATCTAGAATTCTTTAGTGGTTTGAAATCACCGATAAACTCCATAATGATGCATGGTCCGAGTACCATCAGAAAAATGGTTCACAGTGAAAGAACCGCTGAGTCAAGAATACCCCTTAGAATGTATAAAGATTCCCGCTAACTGAAGTCTTAACCGCCACTCCTTTTAAAAGAGATATAAAAGATCCTAATGATATCACACATGCTGATGATATTAATAAGATTCTCGCAATGTAACAACTACACCAACCATTGTTACATGTTATCTCTAATCAAATTTCGAGGCAACGCTTCTACGCTCAGAATACACCAAGACGGCCAAGAGAAAACCTTATCCGAACCGCTTTTAAGATTCCCGCCGCAAAGCCATCCAAAATTCGGAAGGAAATCGCATGATCCGCTGATGTAATCAGAGTAAGTTCAAAGAGATGAAAGTCTTCAAGGATCAACTCAAACATCCCGACAAATCCACAAGGTGTTAAGCGGGCGTTCTAGTTCAAGTAATAAAATCGAGGTTAATAAAATATCAAAATTAACCAATAAAAAGAATTTTTATAAACAATCGACGCTCCTGCATACGTTGTTCAAGAACGAATTCCACCCCACCACATATTCGTGATGAAATCCATGAATGGAACATTGACTGCACGTCCAAGGACAAGTTGTTAAAGTGCTCCAGACGGGAGTTTGTTTAACCGCTTATAAAATAAAAACACATACCGATGATGCCCAACTCAGATCAATCATTATTTCCGCTTTATCGAATGTTAAAAATCGTGGATAACTTCCTATTCGATATTGAAAGCAAGCATCATGAATGCTACTACCATACCCAAATAAGGAACATCGATAATAGCTTTACTAATGGTTCACAAAGATGCTTCGCAACCTCGTTATATCAGACGGAAACACTTTGTCGTGATCCAAAACTTTTCCAAGATGTAAGTTTGTAGATCCTTAATAATCTAACGTGTCCAAAATTACACGATTTTAAATGGTATAAAGATATATTTCTTAACAAGGTCATGTTTAATTGATTGTAACCATGATTATCGAAAGAAAGATTTATCGCTGGTTTGCCTAAACTCACGGTAAGGTAAGAACCAATATCGAAGATGCCACAACGGTGATACTCCTATGCCATCATGACATACGATTTAATCACTATATTAATATGACGCTTAGAATTATGTAATTCTATAAAGCTTAATAATCGATACAAAGATACTCCACCAAAGGAGTTAGGAAGTTTCGCAAGACTTGGCTATGTTAAGATTTCGCTCCATCAAAGAGCATCAAGAGAATGAAAAGAATCATAACATTTCTCGCCCAAAGCGTATAAAAGAATTATGCTCATAAAAAGAAGTATAACAAAGAAAGCAACAAAGAAATACGAAAGTAAAAGGAGTTTGGGAATTATAGAAACAGCCACATGGCCAATAAATGCAAAGAACTGATAAAAGAAGGATAAGATTAATCTGGGAATTGATCCCAAAATAAAAGATAAATCACTTACAATCTTAAATGAAGAACAGTCTGATAAAAGCTCTGAAGAATCTTCAGACAGTTTTTACAGTGACGATGGATCACTGGATCTAGGTTACAGTTCAGATAGTTCCACTTCCAGCTTTGACTGCGAATGTACTGGGAAAATCTGCACGTGTACCATGCATAATCGGGCGTTATCTCAAGTAGCAACAAGAGTTCTTTTGACATGGTCGATCACATCATTGACGGCATGCTTTAAAAAGCAATACCGAGAGAGCTTGTCATTAATCGTAAAAGAAAAGGGATCAGAGAACCCTATGACATGAAAAGAGTTTTTGATAAATTTAAAGACTCTAAATCGTACTTCATTACCGTAATTTAATAAAAGAAGTCTCGAAGGAAGAAATCCTTCGACTAATAAAAGGCTGGGCCATTAGAATCAAACACCGTCAAAACTAAGTCCGATTTCACAGAAGATCCCCAAACATCGTCTAAAGAGATAATTACTGATAATCAAGATGATGAAGAAACTGATACTAATGCTGATTCAGGATTAACTTTAATATCTCGGGCTCGAGCAATCAGCTACCATGTCCCGATTAAGTTAATTATCAAGATTTTGCTATCGAAAGAATAGCACTTTTAGATTCGTGAGCAGATCAAAATCGCATTCGCGAAGGTATAATCCCTACCGTGTACTTAAACAAGAGTACGATAAATTATATTCCGCCACAAAGTAGGATATAGAAATTAATTATAAACTCAAAGCACTTCAGATGCAATAAAAACGCTGCATTTACTTAACGCCTTCATTATAACCAAGGATATAATCGAGGAAATCATCTTAGAACACCATTCCTAGCTCAGATATCGCCAGATACTGCAAAACTGCACGGATTTACACTACCACTATGGAGAAGATCTCATATTTCCTTATATAAATCCTTCACAACGGATCGTGTGGTCGTAATAAATGTATGGTCTTTAGAACACACGATCAAACCATTCGAGTAAGCACGAAGGCCGGAATGGCTCGCCATATCATCGTAAGGATAAGTAAAAGCTACCATCAAGAAAGCACGAAAGTCAAGCGGCCTGTACGTATCATCGTAAAATAAGCCGTAAAGTAAACCGCTAGTTAGAACAAACTAAACAATCCCCGAATTGTTTAAATTACTACGCTTTCATAAGTCCCTTATCAAAACATTGATTTTGAAATTTTATGAGTCTCTTATCAAAACACCGATTTTAAAGATCGTGATAAATCTTTTAGCAAACAATTGATTTTGAAAACTGTGTTTTAAATCTATAACGATTTAATGGAATTCTAAAAACATTTGTTATGGCACCATAAGTTCCATAGACATTTCTTGGCATAGACCATCCACAAAGCGCTTCCGTAAGAACATCGTGCATTAATGCCCGCAGTCACAAGAAAACAAAAAGGCTCCAAAACGCCGATAAAATAAATAGAGACATCGACATAAAAGTCAAAAGATAACCCCGCCACGCAAAGCGTGCACAGCAAGAAGTCCCTTCAAGAAAAGGACACAAAGCAAGATCGACTGCTTTTCAGAAAAAACGCTTCTTCAGATAAAGCGACATTGCTCTCTGAAAGCAGTCAAAGAAAGATGGTGACATTTGCAGCAAAGACAAAACCCATAGACAAATTTGTTCGTAAAGAGTTACAAAGACGACATAAAGCGTTGTAAAGACAGATTTCTTAAGAAGAAGGTTGCCTTTCTTCGAAAAGTAAAGGTCGTTTAATCTTAGCCCATTGTTTAACAGAATGTCCACGTTAGACAATAATTTATTGATCATTTAAGGCTCATTTGTAAACATAGAAGGCGTCATATCCTACTCTCTCTATGCTTTGAATAAAATTGTAAGTTTATTTTAAACTTATATTTTCTTATGTTTTAAAAGTTTTGATTCTGTTTTCGCATCCGTTTTAAATATTCCGCTTTATTCACACTTTATGGCTCTTAAAACGGATGCGAAAACAGAATCAAAACTTTAAAACATAAGAAAATATAAGTTTAAAATAAACTTACAATTTTATTCAAAGCAGAGAGGATACAAGATCAAAAGAGAGAGAGGGATATTTCCTGACGCCTATGTTTACAAACGAGCCTTAAATAGGCCTCGAATAAACTATTCGCCCTAACACGCGATTCGCTCATGAAAAACAAATGGATCGCTAAGACATACGACCTTTACTTTTTCGAAAGCGGCAAACGCCTTCTTCTCGCTTTAAAGTCCTTTGTCTTTTTCTCGCTTTATGTCGCTTTGCTCTTTCTTTCAAGAGGCAAATGTCGCTATCCGCTTTACGGGTTTTGTCCTTTGCTTTTGGAAGCGAAATGTCACCATCTGCTTTACTTCACTTGCTCCGGCGCGTGTCGCCGCTTTATCCGGGCGTGTCCTTTAGTTTTCTCGAAGTGTGTCGCCATCCCGCTTTACGCCCTTTCTCGAAGACTGACCACGTTATTTCCGAGGCACGACCGCAGAAGCTTGTGCAATTTCTAAAACGAAAGACGCCGCCATTATCTGTTTCACCGTGGTCGATTCCACTTCTTCTTCATCCTCCAATTTTGCCGAGCTTCAATAGCTTCCTTCGTTTCGATGAACGCGAGGTTTCTCCCGAGGAAGACGGACTTCTTCTTCGTTTTACCTTAAGTTCTTCTCGGTTTCGGGCTCCATCCTTTAATTCACGGTTCTTGCTTAAATAACTGATCTGCTTATCTCCCGGATATCAAATGACCAATTAATGATATACTAAATTCTTTTATTAAAAAGAACTTGCATAACTTAATATGTTCGTAAAGTCGAAATCATTGTTCCTCTGAAACTCTTATACTTATCCCGAAGCTCGCTACCACCGTGAATTTCTCCAAAGATGCTCCACCATTCGTAGAACCATCCGGGAATAACTTTCCTTAATCCTTCTCGCATATTTGATGAACCAAGTACGGGTATTTGGCCTAACATACGTAGTTGAACCACGATCCTTATAATCATACCAATTATAGGCTCATGTCCGCGAGTCCTGGATAATGGTATCCGGGTTTGTAGTGATCTACATACCAATTAAATGGACTTAAAATCTTTTAATGGTAAACTTGGAATACTCAATTCACCTGCTTTATCAAAATACTTGTGTTCGACTTCTATGAGCTCAGATCAACTAAAATAAACTCATAGATTTCCTAGTTTTTAGAGTCTTGAGTATCCACATACCGTGGTCCAGATAACAGGTTTTAGCAAATCTTGTACTCAAATTTTCATCGCTTGTCCAAAGGCCATTATCGGCAAGCGTCCGTGTGAATAAATTCCCATTTCGATAGGTGGTATCTCTTTCTAGGCCCTACCGTTTAATCGCTTCGAGTATGATTCGGAACCATCTCAGAATCGCTCTCGCGGGCAGATACGGTGTAGCCTTGAACTACTAACTGTTCTTTCCTTTTTATGAGATCGTATAATCGGAGATCTCCCAATATTGTGAACTTATTTTGTCCATCGGGTTTACGAAGAATCGTCCCGCAGCTTTTCGCAAAAGGTCGTTTACTTTTCTCTAATTTATTCGAAAGGGTGGTCTCATCGGCGAAATGCTTGGAAACCAAATTTTTAACATCTTTTGCAAATGTCTTCGTCGCTTATAATGACTCTTAATAAAAATTCTTTGTTTACCAAATCATCTTGAAACTTTGTAATACATAGTACTATAGACAAAATTTCCTTTTTAATCGCTATAGTTTTTCTCAGTTGGTTCCAGCTCGTATAAATCTTACTAACTGCTCAACCGACTCAAGAGAAATTCTTTGTTTAAGGATACCGTAGCTCTATGTCGTAGACGGCTTTACTATCATAAAGGCTTCGGATTAGGATGCCTAAACATGGAAGCTTCGACAAGTTCTTTTATCAGCACGAGCGCCTCTAGTTCTCTTCACCAAGGGATCGGATTTTTCTTTAGCCTTTTATATAAGGGTTCACAAATCGTTTAATTCTTGGGATAAAATCGCAACATAATTAAGACTTCCTAAGAATCTTTGTATGAGTTTTATCCGAATTTCATCGGGAAACTTGGTAGAGAACTCTACGGCTCGCAAATCGTTTATAGGTTCCTTGGTAGATCATGCCCTAAGAACCTAATGGCCGTCAAATGCTTTATCTTCGCACTTACCGCTGACCATCAGACTTAACCGTTTGGGCAAAAGTGTTTAAACGCTTAAAATGCCGTTCTATGCTATCCGAGAATACTAGAACATCGCCTATGTATACAATCGTATTGATCGTAAGTGGTGAATATGTTATTCATGATGTTCAAATTCGGAAGCGGCATTCTGAGCCCGAATGGCATTACATTCCATTCATATTGTCCAAAGGACATCAATGTCGCTTTATACTTATCTTTTCATCGACTTGAATTTGCCGTAATCGACTTCATGTCGAACTTCAGAAATATTAGCATTATAAGTTCTTTTTAATAAATCTCTTTATTAGGAATCGTACCTAATCCATTTTAACGCCGTTAAGAGGTTTATAATTGATGACGAGTCTGGGACCCCTCTTTCTTTTTCTCGCTTTTGTTAACGTGAAAGTCGAACAACTCCATCGTGATTTAGAATGCCTAATGATTCTTTTTCAAGTAGATCATTGACTTCTTTTACAGGTTCCATGAGCTCATGGCTCATCCGGATCGGCCCGCTTTTGTGGGAATGTTCTTCTCACTAAAGTCATCCGTACGGCGCTTCTACAAGATGCTTCTTCTCTCCCTCCAAAGCACTCGTAGTTCAACATATTTCTTTTCCATAGAATCTAATAACTTCTTTACCCTAGTAATTACCTCCGGCTTTTAAATTAGATTCTATCCTTTTTATTTTAACATCTTCTTTCGTAGTTAACCCGATCGTTAATAGCCGATTTTAAAGATTGTCTTCTGCTTAACATGACATCGTGATCGTGAGTTAAAGGACTTACGATGGGAACACAAGGTCTCTTCCTATGGAATCGTGTAAATACCGCCTAATTTAGCGTGATATGGTTTTATTTGTGTTAGGAATGGATTCCTAGAATGACTTCTTCGCCATGTCTCATACTACCGCCCTTAGGGTGTTGTTCTTAGGTTGCTAGAAGAGTCCCGTTACGCTTAAATTCTCGTAAGCTACCGTAATATGACCTATTCCGCCGAAGTCCACTGTTCTAGTTCCTGTAGTTACGATGGTCGTAACCCTGCTCCGCCGTAAGTTCATCGCCCAGCTTCTCGTAGTTACCGTAATAGTTATACCGCCCCGCCGTAAGTCTACTATTCCAATTAGATTTAATCACTTAGTTGTTATACTGTTCCGTTCATCCTCGCTGAGTACTACTGTAGTAAGCTTTCCTGGAGCAGTATGTTGCCCGTGAAGCCGAGGTAGGCGTAGGGCGTGAAAATACTGTTGGATGTCGCCGAAGATCGTAGGAGAAAGTGTCGATTTAACAGGACATGTTAACTGTTTAAGTAATTAAAAAGATAGGAAATAGTGTTGACAACTAGGATAGAAGAACTATTTAGGTAAAGAAAGAACAAGAACTAGTATTGACAACTAGGATAGGAGAACCACTTCGGTAAAGAAAGAACAAGAACTAGTGTAGACAACTAGGATAGGAGTACTACAAGTAGTCAAAGGAATAAGAAAAGAGTAGACTAAAAGCCTAGTAACAAGTTAGAACAACAAATTTCTAAGATAAGGATGGTAGTCTCCACGCTATCAACAAACCTTTGGTTATAAACCAAGTAGTTTATAAATGAAGATGCCCGTAATTTAATTATATAAGAGAATATAATTCTCAGATAATTGATTTAGTCATAGCAGGCTATGAGTGCAATAAATTGTTAAAAGAAAGTCTTAGAGAATTAGACCAGTACACAACCGCAAGACCTGTAGAGGGCCTAGGGAGTTGTTGTCCACAACCTATTAACCAAGTTATCATCGATAAAATAAATGAACTTCAGGAAGAAGTTAGCAGATTAAAAAGATATCTTAGTTATTTAAAAAAGAGACAATCCATGTCTAAATTCTTAGTGGAGCTCCACACAGCTTCTTACTAATAATGATGAATAACATCAACAGTGAAAACTTAGCAACCTCAAAGATTGCTAAAGTTGAAAAGGATTTACAGAATTGGAATATTCCCAAAGAATCTTTCAAATCATTATGAACAGAAAGTTTGATTTTATAAAAATTATAACATCAAAACTTGTGAATCATTAAAGAGCTATTAATAACTCTAAAGAGATTATTAAATTGCTATCAATCAAGATATAAATGTATATAAAAAGGAATTTAATTTCCTTCACATAGTTTGGTACAAATTGTCAGAAGCCTTTGTATCGATTGGTCTCGATACTATCCGCCTCTTACTAAGAGATGCAAGGTTATTAAACTTTGATGATTCCTTATCGAGTTCTACAAAGTAATTTAGCCAGAGGTCCAGTTTATTTTAACTGTTACCCAAATTTTTCAGTAGATATTAATGATCAGAACGTTATGGATACCTTAACGTTAAACATTAAAACAAAGAATATGAACAGTAAGATAAACACAAGAGAAATAGCTATAATATACAGAGTATATTACAGGCTAATGAAAACAACCTTAGCTCCAAAAGCTAAACTAGTTAGCAGTAAAGGTGCTACCATGCTTATGGAAGCAAACCAGGAACATAGTAACATCTTTGTTCCAAGAATGCTAAAATGGAATGAAATTTTAACAAAAGATGAATGGCACTTCGATGCTATTACCCAACCAAAGATAGAACCAGAGTTCGATATTGAACAAATAATCCAAAGATTGGATGGATCAATTGATTTAAAATTTTTAAGATCTAATGGAAGATACTCTTTCAGTGCATCTTCTTCCAAACCCCGGGAAGATG
Source organism: Przewalskia tangutica (assembly GCA_029844215.1). Taxonomy (NCBI): domain Eukaryota; kingdom Viridiplantae; phylum Streptophyta; class Magnoliopsida; order Solanales; family Solanaceae; genus Przewalskia; species Przewalskia tangutica. The sequence goes on from CM056719.1 coordinate 21,438,475, forward strand.
AAGAGTATTCTGATAATTCTGGCGAAACTATAACCGAACGAAAAGTTCAGGGAGTAGACTATTCGCCATCGCATCTAAAGTCTACTATCGACCAATCGATAGAACGATCGCATTTCACCGTAAGTGAAATGCACGCGGAGATAGCTGCATGATTAGAGAAAATATCGATTTTAAAATCGATCGAAATATATTGATAAGTTATGGATGATCCAGAGCACGCCATTAAAAGAAAATGGTATGTAAGCACCTTTTCACTTAGTGAAAGGGTGTTTAAAGCGATCGATAAGAGATACAACAATGTTAGAGCAAATCTAGAATTCTTTGGTGGTTTGAAATCACCGATAAACTCCATAATGATGCATGCTGTCCGAGTACCATCAGAAAAATGGTTCACAGTGAAAGAACCGCTGAGTCAAGAACACCTTAGAACAGATAAAGATTCCCGTTAACTGAAGTCTTAACCGCCACTCCTTTTAAAAGAGATATAAAAGATCCTAATGATATCACACACGCTGATGATATTAATAAGATTCTCGCAATGTAACAACTACACCAACCGGTTGTTACGTTATCTCTAATCAAATTTCGAGGCAAGCAACGCTTCTACGCTCGTGAATACACCAAGACGGCCAAGAGAAAACCTTATCCAACCGCTTAAGATTCCCGCCGCAAAAAGCCATCCAAAATTCGGAAGGAAATCAAGATGATCCGCTAGATGTAATCAAGAGTAAGTTCAAAGAGATGAAAGTCTCAAGGATCAACCTCAAACATCCCGACAAATCCGCGCGTGTTAAGCGAAGGTTCTAGTTCAAGTAATAAAATCGAGGTTAATAAAATATCAAAATTAACCAATAATAAAAAGAATTTTTATAAACAATCGACGCTCCTGCATATGTTGTTTGAAGAACGAATTCCACCCCCAGCCACATATTCGGGTGATGAAATCCATGAATGGAACATTGACTGCATGTCCAAGGACAAGTTGTTAAAGTGCTCCACGAGACGGGAGTTTGTTTAACCGCTATAAAATAAAAACACATACCGATGATGCCCAACTTCAGATCAATCATTATTTCCGCTTTCTTGGAATGTTAAAAATCGCGGATAACTTCCTATTCGATATTGAAAAGCAAGCATCATGAATGCTACTACCATACCCAAATAAGGAACATCGATACGCTTTACTAATAAAGTTCACGGTGATGCTTCGCAACCTCGTTATATCAGACGGAAACACTTTGTCGTGATCCAAAACTTTTCCAAGACGTAAGTTTGTAGATCCTTAATAATCTAACGTGTCCAAAATTACACGATTTTAAATGGTATAAAGATATATTTCTTAACAAGGTCATGTTACACTGATTGTAACCATGATTATTGGAAAGAAAGATTTATCGATGGTTTGCCTAAACTCTTCGCGGTAAGGTAAGAACCAATATCGTAAGATGCCACAACGGTGATACTCCTACGCCATCATGACATACGGGATTTAATCACTATATTAATACGACGCTTAGAATTATGTAATTCTATAAAGCTTAATAATCGATACAAAGATACTCCACCAAAGGAGAGTTAGGAAGTTTCGCAAGACTTCATATGTTAAGATTTCTGCTCCATCAAAGAGCATCAAGAGAATGAAAAAGAATCATAACATTTCTCGCCCCAAAGCGTATAAAAAGAATTATGCTCATAAAAAGAAGTATAACAAAGAAAGCAACAGCAAAAATACGAAAGTAAAAGGAGTTTGCTGGAATTGCGGTAAAACAGGCCACATGGCCAATAAATGCAAAGAACCTGATAAAAGGAAGGATAAGATTAATCTGTTGGGAATTGATCCCAAAATAAAAGATAAACTGTTTACAATCTTAAATGAAGAACAGTCTGATAAAAGCTCTGAAGAATCTTCAGACAGTTTTTACAGTGACGATGGATCACTGGATCTAGGTTACAGTTCAGATAGTTCCACTTCCAGCTTTGACTGCGAATGTACTGGGAAAATCTGCACGTGTACCGCATGCATGCATAATTGGAGTTATCTCAAGTAGCAGCCAAGAGTTCTTTTTGACACGGTCGATCACATTGATGACGCACGCTTTAAAAAGCAATACCTGAGAGAGCTCAAGAAGCTTGTCATTAATCAGAAAAAAGAAAAAGGGATTGTAGAACCCTATGACATGAAAAGAGTTTTTGATAAATTTAAAGACTCTAAATCAGGTACTTCATTACCAGACTTAATAAAAGAAGTCTCGAATCTGAAGGAAGAAATCCTTCGAATTAATAAAAGGCTCTACCATTAGAAATCAAACACCGGTCAAAACTAAGTCCGATTTCACGTAGATCCCCAAACATCGCCTAAAGAGATAATTACCGATAATCAAGATGATGAAGAAACCGATAATAATGTTGATTCAGATTAACTTTAATATCTGTACTAGAGCAATAAGCTACCATGTCCCGATTAAGTTAATTATCAAGATTTTGCTATCGAAAGAATAGCACTTTTAGATTCGTGAGCAGATCAAAATCGCATTCGCAAGGTATAATCCCTACAGTACTTAAACAAGAGTACGATAAATTATATTCCGCCACAAAGTAGGATATAGAAATTAATTATAAACTTTCAAAGCACTTCAGATGCAATAAAAACGTTGCATTTACTTAACGCCTTCATTATAACCAAGGATATCATCGAGGAAATCATCTTAGAACACCATTCCTAGCTCAGATATCGCCAGATACTCAAGAAACTGCAGACGGTATTTACACTACCACTATGGGAGAAGATCTCATATTTCCTTATATAAATCCTTTGACAACGGATCGTAGTGGTCGAATAAATGGCGTGGTCTTTAGAACACAACAGATCAAACCATTCGAGTAAGCACGAAGGCCGGAATGGTCCGCGCCATATCATCGTAAGGATAAGTAAAGCTACCATTGAAGAAAGCACGAAAAGGTCGAAGGCCTCAGCCGTATCATTGGTAAAATAAGCGTAAAGTAAACCGCTAGTTAGACAAACCGTAAACAATCCCCGAATTGTTTAAATTACTACGGTTTCATAAGTCCCTTATCAAAACATTGATTTTGAAATTTTATGAGTCTCTTATCAAAACACCGATTTTAAAGATCGATAAATCTTTTAGCAAACAATTGATTTTGAAAACTGTGTTTTAAATCTATAACGATTTAATGGAATTCTCGCAAAACATTTGTTATGGCACCATAAGTTCCATAGACATTTCTTCGCATAGACCATCCACAAAGCGCTTCTCCGTAAGAACATCGTGCATTAATGCCCTGGTAAGTCAAAGAAAAAAAAAGGCTCCAAAACGCTGAATAAAATAAATAGAGACATCGACATAAAAGTCAAAAGATAACCCCGCCACGCAAAGCGTATCAACAAAGCAAGTCCCTTCAAGAAAAGGACACAAAGCAAGATGGCGACACTTGCCTTTCGTAAAAGCAAAGGACACTTGCCCCTTCAGATAAAGTAAGTTTACACTTGCCTTCTGAAAAGCAAGAGTCAAAAGTAAAGTTAGATGGTGACATTTGCCCTTTCGCAAAGCAAAAGGACAAAACCCATAAAGCAGACATCGACATTTGCCTCTTCGTAAAAGAAAGAGCCAAAGACAAATGACATAAAGGTAAGAAGACAAAGGACTTTAAAGCGTATAAGACGTTTTCTTTCAAAAGTAAAGGTCATGTAATCTTAGCCGCCCATTTGTTTTAAACAGAACCGCCCACGTGTTAGATTTAATAATTTATTCGAGGCCTATTTAAGGCTCTCATTTGTAAACATGTAGGCATCCTAAAAATCCCCTCTCTCTTCCTTGCCTGATCTTGTATCCCTCTCTCTCTATGCTTTGAATAAAATTGTAAGTTTATTTTAAACTTATATTTTCTTATGTTTTAAAGTTTTGATTCTGAGTGAGTAGTCTCATACTACCGTCCTTAGGGCGGTGTTGTTCTTAGGTTGCTAGGAAGAGTCCTGTTACTCTGTTTAAATTCCTGTAAGCTACCAGAATAGTGACCCTATTCCGCCGAAGTCCACCGCTCTAGTTCCCGTAGTTACCATGGTCGTAACCCTGCTCCGCCGTAAGTTCACTGCTCCAGCCTCGTAGTTACCGTAATAGTTACCCGCCCCGCCGTAAGTCTACTATTCCAATTAGATTTAATCACTTAGTTGTTATACTGTTCCGTTCATCCTCGCTGAGTACTACTGTAGTAAGCTTTCCTGGAGCAGTATGTTGCCCGTGAAGCCGAGGTAGGCGTAGGCGGAAAATACCGCTGGATGTCGCCAAGATCGTAGGAGAAAGTGTCGCATTTAACAGACATGTTAATCGCTTAAGTAATTAAAAGATAGGAAATAGTGTTGACAACTAGGATAAAAGAACTATTTAGGTAAAGAAAGAACAAGAACTAGTATTGACAACTAGGATAGGAGAACCACTTCGGTAAAGAAAGAACAAGAACTAGTGTAGACAACTAGGATAGGAGTACTATTAAGTAGTCGAAGGAATAAGAAAAGAGTAGGACTAAAAGCCTAGTAACAAGTTAGAACAACAGCCCTAGGATAAGGATGGTAGTCTCCACGCTAATCGACAAACCCTTTGGTTATAAACCAAGAAGTCATAAATGAAGATGCGTCCAGAATTTGATTATATAAGAAAGTATAATTCTTCTAAGTTAAATTGCATAATAGAAAGTAATTCCTGCAATAAGAGGATAAAGGCAAACCTTAAGGAGTTAGAGTATTATAAAATTGCTAAACCTATCGGTGGATTGAATGATTTTTATCAAATCATAATTAGACAAGTAATCATCAATAGAATGGTTGAATTATATAAAGAGAATGATAGGTTAAGAGTACATGTCAGATGCTTGGCAACAAGGCAAGCTATGGCCCAATTCTTAGTTGATCTCTATACAGATCAGTATTAATGGAAACTTTTTTATCTCCAGAAGATAACTTTGTTAACAGAATTAATACTTTATTAGCCCAAGAAGCTAAACACAGTAAGCTTGGTGTTATTAATAAAGATATCAATTTTAAGATTGATTGGAAAACTCTTGATAAATCACGGTAGATCCAAAATACCATTAAAAGAAAATGGTACAACAAAGACTTTCCCACCGAGGAAAGAAAAGAATTTAGAAATAAATGGATAGTGATATGAATGTAATTAATTCTAATGTAGAATTCTTTGCGTGGTTCCAAATCACCGATAAACTCCATAATGGCAAGTGTCTTAACACTATTGCCGAGGAATGGTTCAAAAGAGAGAATATCACTGAAACAAGAATCTCGCCATTAAAACAGAACGAGGTCCCCGTAAAGCGGTAAGATCTTGATTAAACCTTCGCTTCAAGAGAATCGAAAAGATCCAAAAGGAACCCAAAGAGAAAAGGAAGAAATCCGGACAGTTACTAGATATCTGCAAGAAAGTGCCCACGTGTCCGTGATAAACAAATTGGAACAGAAGGGAAAACCCTTTCTGATCATTTCTTTAATATTAAAAGTGGTTTGGCAAAACGCCGCTATCGGTCAGATGATAATAATAAATTATCAAACAGGATTAATAGTAAGCTTAAAGAGTCGAACTCAATCAAGAAACCCAGTAAGGGTTCTAATTCAATTGTTAATAAGAATGGATTAACCAGTCCAAAGATTATTAATATCAAGAAAAGGGTCAGAAAGCCCAAAAGAAAGATAAATAATTCATTAATTATTACAAAGATAAATGAAGAACAGTCCAGTGGTTATTCTGAAGTTTCTTCAGAAAATTATTACAGTGACGATAGTTCATCAAGTTACGCTCACCTTCCACCAGATCGCGAGAGTACAGGACGATAAGTACCGTGATAAAATGTAAAAATTAGTGTTATCACGAATAACCACCAAGAAGTTTCTATTAAAGAAACTAACCCAGACACTACTGTTCAGGATTTATTAAAAGAAATTGCAAACCTAAAGGATGAGATCCTCAGTATGAAAAAGAATCTCAGTCCCACAGAGGCTGAAACCTGGACTAACGGAGAACTAATTCCAGTTGTTAAACCTCTGACAACAGAGAATAACTCAGGGTTAAAATTAATTAGGGCCAGAGCATTAAGCTACCACGTCCCTATTAAGGTTATGATAAATAAAGATTTTATCTTAGAAAAATAAGCGTTATTAGACTCGGAGCGCATAATTGTATTTACGAAGGAATAATCCCCACTAAGTACTTAAGTAAAAGTACACATAAATTATACTGCTACAGGAGATAAAATAAAAATAAATTGGAAGCTTTCAAAGCCCGTATACGTAATAATGGTATTTGCTTCACTAATGATTTCGTTGTTACTAAACATAATCAAGAAGTCATTCTAGGAATCCCATTCCTAACACAAATAAAACCATATACCGCTAAATTAGACGGTATTTACACCGGTTCCATGGGAAGAGACCTTGTGTTCCCACGTAAGTCCTTTAACTACCGATCACAAGAATCATGTTAAACGTAAGACAATCTTTAAAATCCGCTATTAACCAATCAAAGTTAACTACCTAAAAGAAGATGTTAAAATAAAAAGGATAGAATCTAATTTAAAAGCCCCGGAGGTAATTACTAGAGTAAAGAAGTTATTAGATTCTATGGAAAAAGAAATATGTTCAGAACTACCAGGTGCTTTCTGGAAAAGAAAGAAGCATACTGTAGAGCTGCCATACACGGATGACTTTAGTGAGAAGAACATTCCCACAAAAGCGGATCGATCCGGATGAGCCACGAAGCTCATGGAACATCAGAAAAGAAGTCAATGATCTACTTGAAAAGAGAATCATTAGGCATTCTAAATCACAATTGAGTTGTTCAAATTTACGTTAACAAAAACGCTGAAAAAGAAAGAGGAGTCCCAAGACTCGTCATCAATTATAAACCTCTTAACCAGGCGTTAAAATGGATTAGGTACCCGATTCCTAATAAAAGAGATTTATTAAAAAGAACTTATAATGCTAATATTTACAGCAAGTTCGACATGAAGTCAGGATTCTGGCAAATTCAAGTCGATGAAAAAGATAAGTATAAAACAGCATTCAATGTCCCTTTTGGACAATATGAATGGAATGTAATGCCATTCGGGCTCAAGAATGCCCCTTCCGAATTTGTAACATCATGAATAACATATTCAACCCTTACAGTCAATACATGATTGTATACATAGACGATGTTCTAGTATTCTCAGATAACATAGAACAACATTTTAGGCATCTTAACACTTTTGCCCAAACCATTAAGTACAATGGTCTAGCAGTAAGTGCCAAGAAGATAAAACTGTTTCAGACAGCCATTAGGTTCCTAGGGCATGACCTCTACCAAGGAACCTATAAACCAATTTGCAGAGCCATAGAGTTCTCTACCAAGTTCCCCGATAAAATTCCAGATAAAACTCAGCTACAAAGATTCTTAGGAAGTCTTAATTATGTTGCAGATTTTATCCCAAGAATTAGACAGATTTGTGAACCCTTATATAAAAGGCTAAAGAAAAATCCAGTCCCTTGGTCAGAAGAACAGACTAAATGCATCTGAGATAAAAGAAATTGTCCAGAAACTTCCATGTTTAGGCATCCCTAATCCAGAAGCCTTTATGATAGTAGAAACCGATGCTTCCGACATAGGTTACGGGGGTATCCTTAAACAAAGAATTCCTCTTGAGTCAGTTGAACAGTTAGTAAGATTTACTTCTGGAAACTGGAACCAAGCACAGAAAAACTATAGCACAGTTAAAAAGGAAATTTTGTCTATAGTACTATGTATTACAAAATTTCAAGATGATTTGGTAAACAAAGAATTTTTACTAAGAGTCGACTGCAAAGCAGCCAAAGACATTTTGCAAAAAGATGTTAAAAATTTAGTTTCTAAACAGATTTTTGCCAGATGGCAAGCCTTATTATCCAGTTTCGACTTTAAAATTGATTTTATAAAAGGTGAAGAAAACTCTCTGCCAGATTTCCTAACGAGAGAATTTTTGCAGGGAGATAATGAGACCAGGCTTTCCGGGCTTGCGCCCGATACGACCTCCGTTTCAAAGTAAGCCAGAAGAAAAACTAAAACAGCCTTTTCAAGTGGAAAGCTCAAGTAGAGCTTTACATAAACCTCGTGAACAGGATGGTAGTCTCCACGCTTATCAACAAACCTTTGGTTATAAACCAAGTAGTTTATAAATGAAGATGCGTCCAGAATTTAATTATATAAGAGAATATAATTCTCAGATAATTGATTTAGTCATAGCAGGCTATGAGTGCAATAAATTGTTAAAAGAAAGTCTTAGAGAATTAGACCAGTACACAACCGCAAGACCTGTAGAGGGCCTAGGGAGTTGTTGTCCACAACCTATTAACCAAGTTATCATCGATAAAATAAATGAACTTCAGGAAGAAGTTAGCAGATTAAAAAGATATCTTAGTTATTTAAAAAAGAGACAATCCATGTCTAAATTCTTAGTGGAGCTCCACACAGCTTCTTACTAATAATGATGAATAACATCAACAGTGAAAACTTAGCAACCTCAAAGATTGCTAAAGTTGAAAAGGATTTACAGAATTGGAATATTCCCAAAGAATCTTTCAAATCTGTTTATGAAACAGGAAAGTTTGATTTTATAAAAAATTATAACATCAAAACTTGTGAATCCACAGTAGCTATTAATAACTCTAAAGAGATTATTAAATTGCTATCAACTGAAGATATAAACAGATATAAAAAGGAATTTAATTTCCTTCACATAGGTTTGGTACAAATTGCTGTAAAGCCTTTGTATCGATTGGGTCTCGATACCCCCATCTGTCTCTTACTAAGAGATGCAAGGTTATTAAACTTTGATGATTCCTTACTGGGAGTTCTACAAAGTAATTTAGCCAGAGGTCCAGTTTATTTTAACTGTTACCCAAATTTTTCAGTAGATATTAATGATCAGAACGTTATGGATACCTTAACGTTAAACATTAAAACGAAGAATATGAACAGTAAGATAAACACAAGAGAAATAGCTATAATATACAGAGTATATTACAGCAATGAAAACAACCTTAGCTCCAAAAGCTAAACTAGTTAGCAGTAAAGGTGCTACCATGCTTATGGAAGCAAACCAGGAACATAGTAACATCTTTGTTCCAAGAATGCTAAAATGGAATGAAATTTTAGCAAAAGATGAATGGCACTTCGATGCTATTACCCAACCAAAGATAGAACCAGAGAGTTCTGATATTGAACAAATAATCCAGCATTTGGATGGATCAATTGATTTAAAATTTTTAAGATCTAATGGAAGATACTCTTTCAGTGCATCTTCTTCCAAACCCCGGGAAGATGAAGAGTATTCTGATAATTCTGGCGAAACTATAACCGAACGAAAGTTCGGAGTAGACTATTCGTCATCGATTAAAGTCTACTATCGACCAATCGATAGAACGACTGGCAGCCCCACCAGAAGTGAAATGCATGGTGGAGATAGCTTGGGCATGATTAGAGAAAATATCGATTTTAAAATCGACTGGAAATATATTGATAAGTTATGGACAGATCCAGAGCACGCCATTAAAAGAAAATGGTATGTAAGCACCTTTTCACTTAGTGAAAGGAAGGTGTTTAAAGCAGACTGGATAAGAGACATGAACAATGTTAGAGCAAATCTAGAATTCTTTAGGTGGTTTGAAATCACTGATAAACTCCATAATGACGATTAATGCGAGTACCATCGAAAAAATGGTTCACAGTGAAAGAACTGTTGAGTCGATAACACCGCTTAGAACAGATAAAGATTCCGTTAACGGTGAAGTCTTAACGCTCCTTTTAAAAGAGATATAAAAGATCCTAATGATATCACACATGTTGATGATATTAATAAGATTCTGCAACAGAACAACTACACCAACCAGTTGTTACATGTTATCTCTAATCAAATTTCTGAGGCAAGCAATGCTTCTACGTTCAGGAATACACCGATGCGGTCGGAAGAAAACCTTATCCAACCGCTTTTAAGATTCCCGCTTTTGGCAAAACCATCCAAAATTCGAAGGAAATCGAAGATGATCTGTACGAGAATCGAGAGTAAGTTCAAAGAGATGAAAGTCTCAAGGATCAACCTCAAACATCCGACAAATCGTCAAGGTGTTAAGCGAAGGTTCTAGTTCAAGTAATAAAATAGAGGTTAATAAAATATCAAAATTAACCAATAATAAAAAGAATTTTTATAAACAATCGACGTTCCCAGACATGTTGTTTGAAGAACGAATTCCACCCCACCACATATTCGGTGATGAAATCCATGAATGGAACATTGGCGTGTCAGAAGGACAAGTTGTTAAAGTGCTCCATGAGACGGGAGTTTGTTTAACCATTATAAAATAAAAACACATACGATGATGCCCAACTTGCATCAATCATTATTTCCGTTTCTTTGGAATGTTAAAATTGGTGGATAACTTCCTATTCGATATTGAAAAGCAAGCATCATGAATGCTACTACCACGATCAAATAAGGAACATCGATAACGGTTTTACTAATGAAGTTCACGGTGATGCTTGGCAACCTGTTATCAGTATCGAAACACTTTGTTGGTGATCCAAAACTTTTCCAAGACAGAAGTTTAGAGATCCTTAATAATCTAACGTGTCCAAAATTACACGATTTTAAATGGTATAAAGATATATTTCTTAACAAGGTCATGTTACGACCTGATTGTAACCATGATTATTGGAAAGAAAGATTTATCAGTGGTTTGCCTAAACTCTTGTAGAAGGTAAGAACCAATATCAGAAGATGCCACAATGGTGATACTCCCTATGCCATCATGACATATGGGGATTTAATCAGCTATATTAATATGACTGGCTTAGAATTATGTAATTCTATAAAGCTTAATAATCAGATACAAAGATACTCCACCAAAGGAGAGTTAGGAAGTTTCTGCGAAGACTTCGGCTATGTTAAAATTTCTGCTCCATCAAAGAGCATCAAGAGAATGAAAAAGAATCATAACATTTCTCGCCCCAAAGCGTATAAAAAGAATTATGCTCATAAAAAGAAGTATAACAAAGAAAGCAACAACAAAAATACGAAAGTAAAAGGAGTTTGCTGGAATTGCGGTAAAACAGGCCACATGGCCAATAAATGCAAAGAACCTGATAAAAGGAAGGATAAGATTAATCTGTTGGGAATTGATCCCAAAATAAAAGATAAGCTATTTACAATCTTAAATGAAGAAACGATCGATAAAAGCTCAAGAATCTTGACGCTTTTCTGATGACGATGGATCATCGATCTAGGTTCTGATTCGTATAGTTCCACTTCCAGCTTTGACTGCGAATGTACTGGGAAAATCTGCACGTGTACGCATGCATAATTGGCGTTATCTCAAGTAGCGACCAAGAGTTCTTTTGACATGGTCGATCACATTGATGACGGCGCTTTAAAAGCAATACACGAGAGAGCTCGAAGCTTGTCATTAATCGTAAAAGAAAAAGGGATTGTAGAACCTATGACATGAAAAGAGTTTTGATAAATTTAAAGACTCTAAATCGGTACTTCATTACGCACTTAATAAAGAAGTCTCGAATCGAAGGAAGAAATCCTTCAATTAATAAAAGGCTCGATTCATTAGAAATCAAACACCGTCAAAACGAGTCGGATTTCACGAAGATCCCCAAACATCGCCTAAAGAGATAATTCGATAATCAAGATGATGAAGAAAGCGATAATAATCTTGATTCAGATTAACTTTAATATCTAGGGCTAGAGCAATAAGCTACCATGTCGATTAAGTTAATTATCAAGATTTTGCTATCGAAAGAATAGCACTTTTAGATTCGGAAGCGGATCAAAGCTGCATTCGCGAAGGTATAATCCCTACAGTACTTAAACAAATGCGTATAAATTATATTCCGCCACGGTGAGGATATAGAAATTAATTATAAACTTTCAAAGCAACGTATGCAATAAAAGCGTTGCATTTAACGAATTCATTATAACAAGGATATAATCGAAATCATCTTAGGAACACCATTCCTAGCTCAGATATCGCCAGATACGGCAAAACTGCACGGTATTTACACTACCACTACGGAGAAGATCTCATATTTCCTTATATAAATCCTTTGACAACGGATCAGAGTGGTCGTAATAAACAGAAGGTGGTCTTTAGAACACAACGGTGAAACCATTTGAGTAAGCCACGAAGGTGGAATGGCACATGCCATATCATTCGTAAGGATAAGTAAAAGCTACCATTGAAGAAAGCACGAAAATTTGGAAGGGCACATCTTAGTATCATTGGTAAAATAAGCGAGAAAGTAAATCGCTAGTTAGAACAACGTAAACAATCCCGAATTGTTTAAATTACTCTGCTTTCATAAGTCCTTATCAAAACATTGATTTTGAAATTTTACGAGTCTCTTATCAAAACACCGATTTTAAAGATCGTATAAATCTTTTAGCAAACAATTGATTTTGAAAACCGTGTTTTAAATCTATAACGATTTAATGGAATTCTGAAACATTTGTTATGGCACCATAAGTTCCATAGACATTTCTGGCATAGACCATCCACAAAGCGCTTCTCGTAAGAACATCGCATTAATGCGGCGGTAAGTCGTGAAAACAAAAGAAGGCTCAACGCCAATAAAATAAATAGAGACATTGACATAAAAGTCAAAAAGATAACCCGCCACGCAGCGTACAGCAGCAATGCAAGTCCCTTCGAAAAGGACACAAAGCAAGATGGCGACACTTGCCCTTCGTAAAAGCAAAGGACACTTGCCCTTCAGATAAAGCGAAGCGACACTTGCCCCCGGAAGCAAGAGTCAAAAGTAAAGCAGATGGTGACATTTGCCCTTTCGCAAAGCAAAAGGACAAAACCCATAAAGCGACAATGACATTTGCCTCTTGAAAAGAAAGAGCCAAAACGACATAAAGCAGAAGAAGACAAAGGACTTTAAAGCAGAAGAAGACGTTTGCCCTTTCGAAAAAGTAAAGGTCATGTAATCTTAGCCGTCCATTTGTTTTAAACAGAACCGTCCACGTGTTAGGACGAATAATTTATTCGAGGCCTATTTAAGGCTCTCATTTGTAAACATAGAAGGCATCCGGAAATATCCCCCTCTCTCTCTTTCCTTGCCTGATCTTGTATCCCTCTCTCTCTATGCTTTGAATAAAATTGTAAGTTTATTTTAAACTTATATTTTCTTATGTTTTAAAGTTTTGATTCTGTTTTCGCATCCGTTTTAAATATTCCGCTTTATTCACACTTTATGGTATCAGAGCCATGTTGGTAGAGATGAGTGAGTAGTCTCATACTACCGTCCTTAGGGCGGTGTTGTTCTTAGGTTGCTAGGAAGAGTCCTGTTACTCTGTTTAAATTCCTGTAAGCTACCGTAATAGTGACCTATTCCGCCGTAAGTCCACCGCTCTAGTTCCCAGTAGTTACCACGGTCGTAACCTGTTAAAGTCAGTCTCATCGCTCGCCTCGTAGTTACGTAATAGTTACCTCCGCCGTAAGTCTACTATTCCATTAGATTTAATCACTTAGTTGTTATATCGTTCGCTCATCCTCGCCGAGTACCGTAGTAAGCTTTTCCGAGCGAGATGTTGCCCGTGGCCGAGGTAGGCGTAGGCGTGAAAATACCGCTGGATGTCACAAGATCGTAGGAGAAAGTGTCAGATGAACAGGACATGTTAACTGTTTAAGTAATTAAAAAGATAGGAAATAGTGTTGACAACTAGGATAAAAGAACTATTTAGGTAAAGAAAGAACAAGAACTAGTATTGACAACTAGGATAGGAGAACCACTTCGGTAAAGAAAGAACAAGAACTAGTGTAGACAACTAGGATAGGAGTACTATTAAGTAGTCAAAGGAATAAGAAAAGAGTAGGACTAAAAGCCTAGTAACAAGTTAGAACAACAGCCCTAAGGACGGTAGTATGAGACTACTCACTCATCTCTACCAACATGGCTCTGATACCATAAAGTGTGAATAAAGCGGAATATTTAAAACGGATGCGAAAACAGAATCAAAACTTTAAAACATAAGAAAATATAAGTTTAAAATAAACTTACAATTTTATTCAAAGCATAGAGAGAGAGGGATACAAGATCGTGCAGGAGAGAGAGGGGGATATTTCCGGATGCCTTCTATGTTTACAAATGAGAGCCTTAAATAGGCCTCGAATAAATTATTCGTCCTAACACGTGGACGGTTCTGTTTAAAACAAATGGACGGCTAAGATTACATGACCTTTACTTTTCGAAAGCAAACGCCTTCTGCTTTAAAGTCCTTTGTCTTCTTCTGCTTTATGTCGCTGTCTTTGGCTCTTTCTTTCTTGAAGAGGCAAATGTCGCTGTCTGCTTTATGGGTTTTGTCCTTTTGCTTTTGCGAAAGGGCAAATGTCACCATCTGCTTTACTTTTGACTCTTGCTTTTCCGAAGGGGCAAGTGTCCTTTACTTTTCTGAAAGGGCAAGTGTCGCCATCTTGCTTTGTGTCCTTTTCTTGAAGGGACTTGCTGTTGGTACGCTTTTGCGTAGGCGGGGTTATCTTTTTGACTTTTATGTCAATGTCTCTATTTATTTTATTCAAGGCGTTTTGGAGCCTTCTTTTTGTTTTCTTCGACTTACCGCCGCATTAATGCACGATGTTCTTCCGAGAACTGCTTTGTGGATGGTCTATGCCAAGAAATGTCTATGGAACTTATGGTGCCATAACAAATGTTTTTGCAGGAATTCCATTAAATCGTTATAGATTTAAAACCTGGTTTTCAAAATCAATTGTTTGCTAAAAGATTTATACGATCTTTAAAATCAGTGTTTTGATAAGAGACTCATAAAATTTCAAAATCAATGTTTTGATAAGTGACTTATGAAACAGTAGTAATTTAAACAATTCGGGATTGTTTCGTTGTTCTAACTAGCGCTTTACTCGCTTATTTTACCAATGATACAAGATGTGCCCTTCCAAATTTCTGCTTTCTTCAATGGTAGCTTTTACTTATCCTTACCAATGATATGGCACGTGCCATTCCAAATTTCGTGCTTACTCAAATGGTTTCACCGTCGTTCTAAAGACCACCTTCCGCTTATTACGACCACTGATCCGCTGTCAAAGGATTTATATAAGGAAATACGAGATCTTCTCCCATAGTGGTAGTGTAAATACCGTTCGTTTTGCCGATACGGCAAAGATTCTGGCTAGAATGGTGTTCCTAAGATGATTTCGCTATATCCTCGTTATAATGGTTCGTCAGAATGCAACGCTTTTATCGCATACAAGTTGCTTTCGAAAGTTTATAATTAATTTCTATATCCTCACCGCGGCGGAATATAATTTATACGCATTTTGTTTAAGTACCGTAGGGATTATACCGCGAATGCAGCTTGATCCGCTTCCTCGAATCTAAAAGTGCTATTCTTTCGATAGCAAAATCTTCAATAATTAACTTAATCGGGACATGGTAGCTTATTGCTCTAGCCCTAGATATTAAAGTTAATCCTGAATCAGCATTATTATCAGTTTCTTCATCATCTTGATTATCAGTAATTATCTCTTTAGACGATGTTTGGGGATCTTCTGTGAAATCCGGACTTCTGGTTTTGACCAGTGTTTCAGTTTCTAATGAACTGAGCCTTTTATTAATTCGAAGGATTTCTTCCTTCAGATTCGAGACTTCTTTTATTAAGTCTGGTAATGAAGTACCTGATTTAGAGTCTTTAAATTTATCAAAACTCTTTTCATGTCATAGGTTCTACAATCCCTTTTTCTTTTTCTCGATTACAAGCTTCTTGAGCTCTCTCAGGTATTGCTTTTTAAAACTGTCGTCATCAATGTGATCGACCATGTCAAAAAAGAACTCTTGGCTGCTACTTGAGATAACGCCAATTGTCTGTCTGGTACACGTGCAGATTTTCCCAGTACATTCGCAGTCAAAGCTGGAAGTGGAACTATCTGAATCAGAACCTAGATCCAAATGATCCATCGTCATCAGAAAACCGTCTCAAGATTCTTCGAGCTTTTATCGATCGTTTCTTCATTTAAGATTGTAAACAGTTTATCTTTTATTTTGGGATCAATTCCCAACAGATTAATCTTATCCTTCCTTTTATCAGGTTCTTTGCATTTATTGGCCATGTGGCCTGTTTTACCGCAATTCCAGCAAACTCCTTTTACTTTCGTATTTTTGCTGTTGCTTTCTTTGTTATACTTCTTTTTATGAGTATAATTCTTTTATACGCTTTGGGCAGAAATGTTATGATTCTTTTCATTCTCTTGATGCTCTTTGATGGAGCGTAAATCTTAACATAGCCAAGTCTTCGCAGAACTTCCTAACTCTCCTTTGGAGTATCTTGTATCCGATTATTAAGCTTTATAGAATTACATAATTCTAAGCCCGTCATATTAATATAGTGATTAAATCCCCATATGTCATAATGGCATGTGAGTATCACCATCGTGGCATCTTCTCGATATCGTTCTTACCTTCTACAAGAGTTTAGGCAAACCATCGATAAATCTTTCTTTCCAATAATCATGGTTACAATCAGTCGTAATACGACCTTGTTAAGAAATATATCTTTATACCATTTAAAATCGTGTAATTTTGGACACGTTAGATTATTAAGGATCTCTAAACTGCCTTGGAAAAGTTTTGGATCACCAACAAAGTGTTTCCCGATACAAGATAACAGGTTGCCAAGCATCACCGCGGAACTTCATTAGTAAAACCGTATCGATGTTCCTTATTTGGATCATGTAGTAGCATTCATGATGCTTGCTTTTTCAATATCGAAGAAGTTATCCCACCAATTTTAACATTCCAAGAAACCGAAATAATGATTGATGCAAGTCATCATCAGATGTGTTTTTATTTTATAACCGTTAAACAAACTCCCATCTCATGGAGCACTTTAACAACTTGTCCTTCTGACATGCCG
The DNA here is from genome assembly GCA_029844215.1 of Przewalskia tangutica. Taxonomy (NCBI): domain Eukaryota; kingdom Viridiplantae; phylum Streptophyta; class Magnoliopsida; order Solanales; family Solanaceae; genus Przewalskia; species Przewalskia tangutica. The sequence goes on from CM056719.1 coordinate 21,455,440, forward strand.
CCAATGTTCCATTCATGGATTTCATCACCCGAATACGTGCGGGGTGGAATTCGCTCTTCAAACAACATGTCCGAACGTCGATTGTTTATAAAAATTCTTTTTATTATTGGTTAATTTTGATATTTTATTAACCTCTATTTTATTACTTGAACTAGAACCTTCGCTTAACACCTTGACGGATTTGTCAGGATGTTTCGAGGTTGATCCTTCAGAGACTTTCATCTCTTTGAACTTACTATCGATTCTCGCTTCAGCATCATCTTCGATTTCCTTCCCGAATTTTGATGGCTTTTTGCCAAAATCGGGAATCTTAAAAGCGTTCGATAAGGTTTTCTTCCGACCGCATCGTGTATTCTCGAACGTAAGCATTGCTTGCCTCGTAAATTTGATTAGAGATAACATGTAACAACCGTCGTAGTTGTTCGCTGCAGAATCTTATTAATATCATCAACACGCGTGATATCATTAGGATCTTTTATATCTCTTTAAAAGGAGCGGTTAAGACTTCACCGTTAACGGAATCTTTATCTGTCTAAGGGGGTGTTAATGACTCAACAGCTTCTTTCACCGTGAACCATTTTTTTACGGTACTCGTAATCTGTCATTATGGAGTTTATCGCTGATTTCAAACCACCTAAAGAATTCTAGATTTGCTCTAACATCGTTCATGTCTCTTATCCACCGCTTTAAACACCTTCCTTTCACTAAGTGAAAAGGTGCTTACATACCATTTTCTTTTAATGGCGTGCTCGATCCGCCCATAACTTATCAATATATTTCCAGTCGATTTTAAAATCGATATTTTCTCTAATCATGCCCAAGCTATCTCCACCATGCATTTCACTTCTGGTGGGGCTGCCCGTCGTTCTATCGATTGGTCGATAGTAGACTTTGGGTACTGATTACGAATAGTCTACTCCCGAACTTTTCGCTCGTTATAGTTTCGCGCACTATCGTAATACTCTTCATCTTCCCGGGGTGTGGAAGAAGATGCACTGAAAGAGTATCTTCCATTAGATCTTAAAAATTTTAAATCAATTGATCCATCCAAATGCTGGATTATTTGTTCAATATCAGAACTCTCTGGTTCTATCTTTGGTTCAGTAATAGCATCAAGTGCCATTCATCTTTTGCTAAAATTTCATTCCATTTTAGCATTCTCGAACAAAGATGTTACTATGTTCCCGGTTTGCTTCCATAAGCACGGTAGCACCTTTATCGATAACTAGTTTAGCTTTTGGAGCTAAGGTTGTTTTCATTAGCCTGTAATATACTCTGTATATTATAGCTATTTCTCTTGTGTTTATCTTACTGTTCATATTCTTTGTTTTAATGTTTAACGTTAAGGTATCCATAACGTTCTGATCATTAATATCTATCAAAAATTTGGGTAACGCTTAAAATAAATCGACCTCTGCTAAATTACTTTGTAGAACTCCCAAGAAGGAATCATCAAAGATTAATAACCTCGCATCTCTTAGTAAGAGACATGGGGTATCGAGACCCAATCGATACAAAGGCTTTACAAGAATTTGTACCAAACCTATGAAGGAAATTAAATTCCTTTTATATCTGCTTATATCTTCGATTGATAGCAATTTAATAATCTCTTTAGAGTTATTAATAGCTATCAGGATTCACAAGTTTTGATGTTATAATTTTTATAAAATCAAACTTTCCTGTTTTCATAAACAGATTTGAAAGATTCTTTGGGAATATTCCAATCAGAAATCTTTTCAACTTTAGCAATCTTTGAGGTTGCTAAGTTTTCATCGTTGATGTTATTCATCATTATTAGTAAGAAGTCGCGTGAGCTCCACTAAGAATTTAGACATGGATTGTCTCTTTTTAAATAACTAAGATATCTTTTAATCGCTAACTTCTTCCCAAGTTCATTTATTTTATCGATGATAACTTGGTTAATAGGTTGTGGACAACAACTCCTAGGCCCTCTACAGTCTTCATGTCAGGTAATCGGTCTAATTCTCTAAGACTTTCTTTTAACAATTTATTGCACTCATAGCCGCTATGACTAAATCAATTATCCGAGAATTATATTCTTATATAATTAAATTCGACGATCTTCATTTATAAACTACTTGGTTTATAACCAAAGGTTTGTTGATAAGCGTGGAGACTACCATCCTTATCTTAGGGCTGTTGTTCTAACTTGTTACTAGGCTTTTAGTCCTACTCTTTTCTTATTCCTTTGACTACTTAATAGTTCTATCCTAGTTGTCTACACTAGTTCTTGTTCTTTCTTTACCGAAGTGGTTCTCCTATCCTAGTTGTCAATACTAGTTCTTGTTCTTTCTTTACCTAAATAGTTCTTTTATCCTAGTTGTCAACACTATTTCCTATCTTTTTAATTACTTAAACAGTTAACATGTCCTGTTCATCTGACACTTTCTCCTACGATCTTCGGCGACATCCAACAGTATTTTCACGCCCTACGCCTACCTCGGCTTCACGGGCAACATACTGCTCCAGGGAAGCTTACTACGAGTACTCAATGAGGATGAACGAAAGATAACAACTAAGTGATTAAATCTAATTGGAATAGTAGACTTCTGACGGGACAGGGTAACTATTCTGGTAACTACAGAACCGAACAAGAGACTGACGAACAGGGTTACGACCATGGTAACTACAGGAACTAGAACAGTGGACTTCTGACGGAATAGGGTCACTATTCTGGTAGCTTACAGGAATTTAAACAGAGTAACAGGACTCTTCCTAGCAACCTAAGAACAACACCGCCCTAAGGACGGTAGTATGAGACTACTCACTCATCTCTATTGGGTAGACATATTTTGGATTGGGGATGAAAATACCTCAATTACTTATGTAGCGTTAATGAGAGGTTTAAACACCTAATTTTACGCATGGCGCGTGACGGTTAACTAGGTTTTTGGTCTTAATCCTCCTATAGAGTCATCCTTATCACCGAAAGGTAGAAAGGAGCAATACTGGGGTTGAGTGTTTATATAGCCTTAACGGGAGTATAAAACGATTTCGTAAACCTGCTAGCTCCAAAATAGGAAGACCATAATTCATTGCATTAATAAGTAACATAAGCGGATAGTTGAGGAGACGTGAAAGCCCTATTCCCATCACGACTGAAGTAAACCTATAGTTAATTAGCCTTTATAATTGTTAGTTATAAACAACAAAATCAATATCGGTTACCAAATAGATACCAAAAGATAGATAATTGGTACTTGAACATTAATCCTTGTGGACGATATTCGGTCTTACCAGGACTATATTACTTGTCACGATAACGTGCACTTACGTTAAAGTGTGTGCATCTTTTCGCGCATCAAGTTTTTGGCGCCGTTGCCGGGGATTAGGCATAGTTCACTATCAATTTTATCTATTTTTAATTTCTAATTTGGTTTTTAATTTTTATTTTATTTTTACGTTTTTTTATTTATTTCGGTAAAAATCAGGGTGCCGTGATTTGTTATGCATTTTTGATCCATTTGAAATCAGTTTATGCGAAGGAGAAGAGGGGCAGACACTCTTGTTCCCTTCAATCCAGAGATTGAGAAAACCTGTAAAAAGAATAGAAGAAACCATCGAATTTCAGCCGTGATAGAGATGAACGGTGTTCAAAACAATAATGCGATGAGAGAAGGGTTAGGTGAAAATCAACCTAACCCAGGAATGCCTCAGAGTGCCAATGGGCGTCGAGGAGAGAGTGCAAGTCGGCGAGAAAGAAGCTTGGGAGACTACGTGCTCACAGGGTGAGCGAACCTGAGCATGTATTAGGCTCCCGCATAGGAGCAAACAACTTTGAGATAAAGCGGCGATTCCGGCATGGTGCGAACACGTGCAATTTGGAGGACTGCCATCAGAGGATCCACATATGCACATAGCTAATTTCTTGGAGCTATGTACAACTTTCAGATATAACGGCGTTACTGATGACGATGTCAGATTGAGGCTCTTTCCCTTCTCACTCAGTGATAGAGCAAAAGTATGGTTAAATTCCCTGCCAGCTGATTCAATTTTTACATGGCAAGAGCTGGCACAAAATGTTTTAGCCAAATTCTTTCCCCCATGCAAAGCAGCAAAATTGAGAGAGGGGTTGAATAACTTCTACCAAGCAGATGGAGAGTCCTTGTACGAAACGTGGGAAAGGTTCAAAGATTTGCAGAGAAAATGCCCACACCATTGCATTGAGTTATGGAACTTGGTCCACATCTTCTATAACGGGCTCAGCGGAACAACCAGAACCATTATAGATCTGGCGGTGGGACATTCATGAGGAAAACAGACCCGCGGCCACGAATTATTAGAAGATATGGCCACCAACAACCATATCACAGAAGAGAGATCAATGAGTGGTAGGAGAACAGTGGGAGTTCACGAGATAGATGCCATTGCTGCCTTGAATGCCCAAGTGGCCCTTTTGATGAAACAGTTGCAGCAACATACAATATCAGTGAATGCAGTGCAGATGCCAAAGAGCTGTGAAATATGTGGTGGCCCACTTACATTCGATAGGTGTCGCCGGTGATCCTAATAATGTGTCAATCGGCGGCAGTGTCGGTCGTGGGTAATTATCGAGAGGCCACGAACAACCCATACTCCAACACATATAATCCGGTGGAGAATCACCCAAATTTCTCATGGAGAGGAGACCAGGCGGCGAGAATCAATATAGGGGCGATGCAAAACCGGTAGAACCAAAATCAGCGACCGCTTCACTCGGGCCTCACCTTCCAACAATTTAATACACTGTCGGCCCGAAAAGCGAGGGCAGTGAGAGCGGCTTTGTTGGCACTCACCAACGCCAGACCCGATTCGTGGCGAAGCTAGATCCTCGTTCAGAACTTGAAACACAAGTGGGTCAGCTAGCAAAGCAAGCAAACAAGCCACAGGTACTGCGAGCAACACAGAGGAGAATCCGAGGGAGCAATGCCAGGCAGTACAGTTGAGAAGTGGCAAACAGTTGGAGTAGCACTCACCTCAGCCAGTAGTTAAGCAAAGGGCAGAGATAGAAAAAAGAAGATGATTGAATCTCGCCCGATAGTAGAAAACTCGGAGAAGGAGTATACATAGAAGATCACATTCCCACAGAGATTGCAGCGGAAGGCAGTTGATAAACAATTCTCTAAATTTTTGGAGACATTCAGAAAGCTGCATATCAACATACATTTTATAGAAGCGTTGGAGCAGATGCCCTCCTATTTCAAATTCATGAAGGAGATCTTGGGGAAGAAGAAGAAAGCGGCGATGCGAGATGGTAGCACTAACGGAGGAGTGTAGTGCTATCTTCTGAAGAAGTTGCCCTAAACTAAAGACCGGGGAGCTTTACACTACGCACGCAGTTGGAAGGGTGACATGCAATGGGGCTGCAATGCGATTTAGGGGCAAGTATAAATCTGATGCCTTTATCGGTATTTAAACCGTTGGAGTTGGGTGAGGCCAAACCAACCACGGTGAGCCTGCAGCTGGCCGATAGGATAGTGGTCCATCCAAGAGGGAAGATTGAGGACGTGATTGTTAAAGTAGGAAAATTCTTTTTTCCTGCGGACTTCCTCATTCTTGACATGGAAGAGGATGCAAATCCCTATCATATTGGGAGACCATTTCGAGACAGGGAGAGCATTGATCGATGTAGAAAGAGGAGAGCTGACATTGAGGGTGGAGAAGGAAGAAATGATGTTTAAAGTATTTAAACACATCATCGAGCCACCAACCATGAGCAGGTGCTTTGCAATCAGCACCATCAAACTCCCCTGTGAGCCAGTACAAGTCAAACCAAAGGAGATGAGCCCACAAAAGCAGGTATGTGATGCCGAACCTCCACAAAAGCAGGTATGTGTTCCTGAACCTTCCCTTAACGATAATGCTAAGAGGAGAAGAAGACGAAGAAAACGAAAAATGTGGAGAAAATGGATTTGTTGTGGGGTTAATCCACCCCACATTTATTGAGTTAAGGAACTTGCGTCCGGCTAAAAGACGTTAAAGACAGCGCTACTTGGGAGGCAACCCAAGGTATTTTTATTTATTTTACTTTAATATAAGTAGTTTTTATTAAGAACGGTCTCACGGAGGTAGTGTTTGTGTTGTGATTGACAGGTGTAGGCCAATAAATTGAAGGGCGAAAAACTGAAGAACAACAGATTTCAGAAAAAGCGGGTGGCGCGCGCTGGGAGGCGGTCGCGGCGCGAAAAGAGCGAAAGGTCTTTGAAGATTGCGCCCGCTAAAGGAAGCGGCGCGGCGCCAAAAACCCAGAAAAATTGCCAAGTCTAGCGGCTTCCGTAGCAGGTCGCGGCAGATATTCCCGGCGGTCAGAACATTGGCGCGGCTAAATGCAGGCGTGCGGCGAAAATCGAGTAATAAACGCCCATAATCAGTTTTCCCAAATTCAAAACCAAAACCTAACCCCTCTTCTCCACAAAACCCACGAAAATCCACAATTTACCCACAAATATTCCACAAATCAAACCCAACCACAACCAAAACTCTTAAATCCCTAAAACCCTTAGCCATCTCAACCAACAAAACTCCATCCCATTGCCTCAAATCACCATTAGAAGCAAGAACACCTTGAAGAACACCATCAAAAAGGTAATCTTCACATTTTCTTGAAAGTTTTCAGTAGTCAAAGGAGGTAGTAGTTTGGGGAAGTTTTGCATTGTTGAAGTAGTTGGGGTGATGAAAAATTGGTTGTGAAGTTTAGAGGAGGAGTATACAAAGAGGGTGTGGGTATTGTGTAGTACAAGAGTTGGAGTTTGGAGGTGTGGGAGTTGTGAAGAAATTGAAGTTTTTGAGGGTGATAGTGTTGGGTAGTGTTGTGGATACGAAGGAAAAGCTGCAAAAAGTTATCTAACATATGCATCGAAAGCGAAGAGCCTCGCGTCTACATCACCCCATGATATGATGAGACTAGGTTTGTCGTAAGTGCTCAAGATAGATACCACAAACTCGTTACAAGGCCCTTAATCCCTGAAAGGGGAATGGACTATCAAAGGGACTCGCTGGAAGAGGGAGATGTCTATGAGCCCATTCGGGCGATGATTGAGATGAGGGGGTGGAAAAAATTTGTAAAACCGGGAGAGATAGCACCAATAAACACAGTGATGGTGCATGAATTTTATTCTAATCTTAGGAGAAGGAAAATGGATGCTTTGTAAGGGAAAATATGTGCTGTGGCGAAGCGGTAAATCGCAATTTGAAGCAGATGATGTTGAAGGAGGAGATGGTGATTGGAACTATTTTAGAACATGGTCTAGGAACACCAACAACATCGGCGGTATGCCGTCGCGAACGATGAGCTACCACAGGTGCATTTGATATTGCCAGAAATGGATCAAGAGGACTAAGCGGTGCGATTCAACCAGCGGCCAAGGGTTGGTGTATTTCGTCGATGCCGCGTGATTCCATCCACGCACTTTACCGAGTGCGAGGCGAATCAAAGCGATATATGGAATTATGGACGGGAAGGCGATTGATGTAGGAAGGAGATAGTGCAAAGTATTGAAGAGACGGTAGGTTTGTAACAACGGGTGGGTTGGGACATGGCTCAATCATTACAACTCTATGCGCCTTCAATGGGGTCCCAACCCTACCCAATGACAATCGAGAGAGAAACCAACTGCCTGTGTCATATGGGATAGTGCACGCCTTCCCAGACCCAATTCCCCCAGCAGCGGCAAGAAGAATAGCACCAGCACCACCGGCGAGGCGCCATGAGCGAAGATGAGCCTGAAATAGAGGCTCAATTAGCGGCAGGGCCTAGCCACCAGCCAACCACAGAATCAGAACCTTCAGTGCCCATGATGGAGCAGTTACTCCAGAATCAGATGAGGATGATGCAGAGTTTGGACACGGTGATACAAGGACAACAAGAAACGAGGTAGCAAATTTACGAGATGAGTTCCTTGTTCAACCAGTGGTCCATGCACTATCCAATGCCACCGCCACCACCACCATTTTAGTCAAGTCTGTAAGTGTCTTGTCTTCTTTTATTATTTTTTAGTCAACACACATTGGGGACAATGTGTGATTTAAGTTTGGGGGGGGTGTTTTATTTGTGTCTTATTGCTGTTTTATGTGAGTCGTTTTGATTGTTTTGTGTATTTTTGAAGTCACAAATTTTTTCTTTTTGAGTCATAATTGTCTGTCAAAAGATCATGTATGTTGTAGTTACTAGAAACACCTAGTGAAGTAAGGTGGAATAATGTAACGGAATTAAAAGCAACTATCTAAACACTTAGGTTCGATATGCCAAAAACTCAAAAAATCTGTCTATTTGGAGTTTCTTGCTTGAATTGTGCATGCTAAATGATTTAAACCTATGTGTTATTATTTCTTGTTATTTGGTAAATAGTTAGGATATGCATGTTAGGAGAGATGACTCAGGCGTTTCTTTGATAGTCAATTCTTACCACTCTTTTCTATCCCTGACACTAAAAATATCCCTAGTCAGCCCCATTGAGCCTAAAAGTTGAACTTTTTCTTTGACACCCTATATTCCCACAATTGTGCCATAAGTAGAAATTTGAAATAGTTGGAATAAATTGTGTTAAAAAAAAGAGACAAAAAGAGTGAACAAAAGTGATGCACCCCAATAAAAAAATAATGAGAAATAGGCAAAAGCCTGAGTTTGGGGGTGCTTGTTATTATAATACACTTCACTCTCCCAAAACAAAAGAGGGGAAAAATAGAATTGAAGTGAAGGAAAGAATCAAAAGAAAAGAGAAAAAATGGAAAAGCTAAAGAGCTTATGGTACACGAAATGAGCCTAAATGCCTATTTTTACCTACCTATACCTAAGCCTACATTACAACCTTTAAAAATCCTGAAGATCTCTGAGACGCATAGCCATGATTAGTGGAGAATAGCAAGTAAACATGCCATAGGAATTTTGAAATTAACATGCATGACTCAGTATGTTATTTCCATTAAGCTTGATAAAGATGAGTTTGCGAAATATCTAGCTTAATGTGTTTAGTGTGCTAAAATTTCATGCTATGTGTTCTTGCATATTATTTTGCCAATCTTCATGTTTTTCTAAGTAACGCCAATGCAGCAAAAGTGATCAATGTCATTGAGTCTGTTTATTTTCCTTTTTCTTGAGTCTTTATTTCTTTATTTTTATCTTTGCTCGAAGGCGAGCAAAGGTTAAGTTTGGGGGTATTTGATCGGTGTATTTTATATACACTTTTTGAGTCGTTTTTAGTTAGTCTTTTGTCCCTTTTTGTACAAATAAGTGTCGTATTAGGATAGATTTTCTTTCTTTTGAGTCAAAGTGGTTAAAATGGCCAAATGACGGAAAAGGAGCTAAAAGAGGGCAAAAATGGAAGTTCCAGCGTAAAAGACGAGAAAGTGGCGAGCAGCGGCTCAGGTCAGCGCGGCTCATGCCAACAGTGCGGGCGCGGCGCCCGATGTCGAAGACCGCGAAGTTGCGGCGCCCGCGCCTCGAACAGCGGCGGCGCGGCGCCAAATCATCCGGTATCGCGAACCGGCCGCGCGCCGATAGCGAACAGCGGCGTGGCGGAAAATCGAGTTTAATGGCGATTTTAGGTCGGGCTGAAGGAAAAGTTAGAGGCGGTTTGAGCCTATAAAAGGAGAACCCTGGCGGTTTTAAGGGTTCCCTTTCTTGCCTGCACTGAACTTCTTGGATTGAAGATTGAAGACCATAATTTTGTAACTTTCTTTTCTTTTCTTTTCTTTATTTCGGTTTTATGATGAGCATTGAATTAGTTCTTGTCATGTCATGGCTAGAAACTAATTCTATTATAGGAGTTTTCATGTTAAATCACTAGAAACTTATGTTATGAATTAATGCATGGTTATGGTTATTCTTCTTCTTGTTGAGATTTATCGATAATTGCTTTGAATGCTTGGTAATTAATTGATCACTAATTATCATTATTTATATGATTTCTAATCAAACTTGAAAGGAGGAGGTTGTGAATATTTTGTAAGTTGGGTAGACATATTTTGGATTGGGGATGAAAATACCTCAATTACTTATGTAGCGTTAATGAGAGGTTTAAACACCTAATTTTACGCATGACGCGTGACGGTTAACTAGGTTTTCGGTCTTAATCCTCCTATAGAGTCATCCTTATCAGAAAGGTAGAAAGGATCAATCTTGAGGTTGAGTGTTTATATAGCCTTAACGGAGTATAAAATGATTTCGTAAACTGCTAGCTCGAAAGAAGAAGAACCATAATTCATTGCATTAATAAGTAACATAAGCAGATAGTTGAGGAGACGTGGAAGCCCTATTCCCATCACGACTGAAGTAAACCTATAGTTAATTAGCCTTTATAATTGTTAGTTATAAACAACAAAATCAATATCGGTTACCAAATAGATACCAAAAGATAGATAATTGGTACTTGAACACTAATCCATGTGGACGATATTCGGTCTTACCAGGACTATATTACTTGTCACGATAACGTGCACTTGTGTTAAAGTGTGTGCATCTTTTCGCGCATCAAAAACCCATGTTGAGAAATCTGAGAAATTCAAGGGTTCTGATTTCAAACCCTAGCAACAAAAGATGTTGATCTATTTGATAACTTTTCATGTGGCAATTGTTTTGTTCTTTGAGGCTCGTATGTACGGCAAGAAGGAGAAGGGGAGAATGCTCCGACTTAGGCAGAGAAGACTGAAAATTTGAAGGCCATTAAAACTTAGGAAAGTCAGGAGTTTCTTTGCAGAAACTATATTCTCAATGTCTTGGATGACTCTCTCTATGATATCTACTCCACGTTCAAAATGGAAAGGGAGTTGTGACAGTCATTGGAGAACAAGTACAAGACTGAGGTTGTTTGTTCAAAGAAGTTCGTCATCGGCAAGTTTCTGAACTTTAAGATGAGTGATGCCAAGCCTGTTGTCAAGAAAGTGGAGGAACTCCAAGTCATTATTCATGAGTTAGATGTTAAAGGTATGGGTCTTAACCCTCATTTCCTTGTTGGTTCTATTATTGAGAAATTACATCCTTCTTGGAAGTATTTCAAGGTTTATCTTAAGCATCTAACCGAGGACATGAACTTTGAGCAATTGGTTCTCAAAATTTGAGTTGTTGAGGATAACCGGAAGAATGAAAAGGCTGATGTTATTTCCTTGGAGCCTAATGCTAACATGGTTGAAGGAAGTCCATCTAAGGCCAAGTTTCAGAAAGGCAGGGGCAATTTTGTTGCTGCCAAGCCATCTTTTACTGTCGGGAGAAATGCACTCGCCCCACAAAAGTCCAAAGTGTTCAAGAAATCACAAATTGGAGTCTATTGGGTGTGCGGTAAACCTGGGCATAGAGCAAATGATTTTCGCTTTCGCAAGAATCAAAGAGGTGACGTTGGTGGTTCGGATAATTTCAACCGAAACAATCATGTTGAAACTAGAAACCAATTCATTGGTGTTGTTGCTGCTCAAGCAAATCTGGTTACCAATTCAGCCAGTGGTGAATGGACACAGTGCTTATGCATGTTTGTTCTATAAAAGATATGTTTACATCCTACCAGCCCATCAAGGATGAAGAACCTTTGTTCGTGAGGAATGTTGCTGTTGTGAAAGTTGAAGGGAAATGGAAGGTGATTCTGAAACTCACTTTCGGGAATGATCTTGTGTTCACTAATGTGTTGTATGTTCCTGAAATTTGTAAGAACTTGATTTCTGGTCCTGTTCTTAGTAACAATGTCTTTAAGATTGTATTTAAGTCAGACAAATTTGTACTCACCAAAGGTGAGACATATGTAGGAAAGGGTTACCTCAGTGAGGGTTCTTGACTATCATTGTACCTACTAAGGCAATTGCAATCATTAATAAAAATGCGAGCACTATGCTGCTTCTATGTACATGGTTGATTCCCCTTCTTTATGTCATTCACGATTAGGACATGTTAATTATCGCTCTTTATAAAGAATGGTAAAGTTATACATGTTGCCAAAATATTTTATGAACAAAATGACTAAGTATGAAGTGTGCATAGAATCAAAATATGCAAGTCATCCTCATAAATTTGTAGTGAAATCAAATGAAGTGCTTGGTTTAATTCATAGTTATTTGTGTGATTACCAAGCAACCCCATCTCGTGGAGGTGAAAAAATTATTACATATCATTCATAGATGATTACAGTAAATTTTGTTATGTATACTTAATACATATCAAAGATGAGGCTTTGAACATGTTTAACATACAAAGCGGAAGTGGAAAACCAACTTGAGAAAAGAATTAAAACTCTAAGGTCTGATAGAGGTGGTGAATATCAATCTAATGACTTTAATGAATTTTGTTCTACTCATGGTATTGTTCATCAAACCACTGCACCATATACTCCAAAACAAAATGGAGTTGTCGAACGTAAGAATATAACATTGAAGATGATAAATTCAATGTTGGTTAGTTCGGGCGCACCTCTTAATATGAGGGGAGAGGTACTACTTACTGCAAATATGATATTAAATAAAATTCCTCATAAGAAAAGTGACCAATCTCCTTATGAATTGTGGAAAGGTCGATTGCCTACTTTAAAAAGGATGAAAGTGTGGGGTTGCCAAACGAAAGTTCAAGTTCCTTATCAAAGAGAACTAAACTTGGACAAAAAACGGTGGATTGCATATATATTGGTCCAGCCAATAATAGTGCAGCATATGAGTTTTTGGTTTATCATTCCAATGTTGAAGGTATTCACAAAAACACAATAATGGAATCTGCATAAGCAGAATTCTTTGAGGCCATTTTTCCTTACAAAGACAAGGAAAATGATAAAAGTGATCCTAATCATAGGAAGAGAACGTTGTCTCAAGATTAGTCAAACCAAAACACAAAAAATGATACAAGTAATACTTCATCTATTCAAGAAGAAAATTCTGAATCAAGGAGAAGTAAACGTGGAAAAATTGCCAAAGATTTTGGACCAGACGTTATGAACTTTTCCGTTGAAGGAGAACCTTAAACATATAGAGTTGTTATGGAATCATCTGAAGCACCTTATTGGAAAGAAACTATCCAAAGTGAGGTAAAATCTATTGTGTAAAATAATACATGGAAATTGGTTGATCTCCCATCCGGGACAAAAACCATTAGGTCATAAATGGATTTTCAAACAGAAATTATGGTCTGATGGTACTATAGAAAAATACAAAACTCGTATAGTAGCTAAAAGATTTCATTAAAAAGAAGATGTAGATTTCTTTGATACTTACTCACAAGTGACTAGAATTACGTCTATAAGGACGTTAATTGCTATAGCGGCGATTCATAATTTGGAAATACACAAAATGGATGTGAAAACCGCGTTCTTGAATGGTGAAATAGATGAAGAAATTTACATGGAACAACGAAAGATTTGTTGTTAAAGGTCACGAAAAGAAGATTTGTAAACTAATTAAGTCTTTATACTGCCTTAAACAAGCTCCAAAGCAATGACATGAAAAGTTTGATAATACACTGTTATCAAATGGATTTCAAATAAATGAATGTGACAAATGAATGTAAGAATGCATGTGTCATTATATGCTTATATGTTGATGATATGCTAATTATGGGAACAAGTAAGGATGTAATTAACCAAACTAAGAAGATATTGCATGCCACTTTTGATATGAAAGATATGAGAATATCGGATGTCATTCTTGGTATTAGAATTCAAAAGAACTCTGATGGTTACATACTAACTCAATCTCATTATGTTGAAAAAATCCTTAGAAAGTTTGGACACTATGATGATCGTAGGTTGTTACACCGTTTGATCCATCTAGTCACCTTAAGAAGAATCGAGGTAAAAGTGTGTCTCGATTGGAATATACCTGAGTTCTTGGAAGATTGATGTATATAATGAACTGTACACGATCGGACTTAGCATATATCGTGAGTCGACTTAGTCGATACTCACATAAACCTGGAAAGGATCATTGGTTTGCACTAATTAGGGCACTCCGATATCTAAAACATACATTGACCTATGAGTTGCATTATATAAAATATCCTCTTGTTTTAGAAGGATATTGTGATGCTAATTGGATTTACAACCACTCATAGAGTAAGTCCACAAGTGGTTATGTATTTACATTTGGTGGAGCGACGGGTATATTGGAAATCATCAAAGCAAACAGTGAATACATGATCAACTATGGAAGCATAATTTGTAGCCTTGGACAAAGCTGCCGAAGAGGCAGAATGGCTCAAAAACTTCCTAGAATGTATTCCTTTGTAGACAAAGCCTGTTACAACTATTTGCATACATTGTGATAGTATGACTGCTCTGATGAGGGCAAAGAATCAAATATCTGATGGCAAATCGAGGCATATAAGGCGGCGTCGTAATACTATCATGACTTGCTAAAGAATGGAATTATATCCATTGACTATGTAAAATCAAAGGACAATATAACGGATCCTTTGACAAAATGTCTTAACGAGCAAGTCGTATTTACATCGAGGGGTATGAGCTTAAAGCCAATACTATGAGTCATTACTTGGCAGAAACCTAAACTAGCAAAATTGGAGATCCCATGGTCTAGGTTCAATATGATAACTAGTTGGGGAAGACTCAAGGAGCATAGAAAACACCACGTATGCTCATTCACATGGTGAACCAATGTGTGTTAATCCGTTGACGATTAATAGATGAATATTATTCTTAATAATACTAAAGTCATAATGGTGGGATAGTACAGACTATTCTTGTTTGGTATTACCTATATGAGATTGATGTGGGGTCGCATCTATGAGAACTGATATGACGACATTCTCTACAAAATCTCACGACGAAGGATGATCGAAACGAACACAAAGCGTAAGAATTGAAATATGTTGGTATGATGTGTGTGATACTTATTGTTTTGATTTACTACAAAGCGTAAATAGTTCATGACATCGTTTACTATTTCACAAAAGTAGATCCGATAAGTATTCACTCTGAGCGGTTGAGTCGAAGACACATTTTCCGATGCATGTCATATCGAGTTTTTCAGAATAACGATAAGTTCCTCATTATCTTATTTTCTATCCAAATGTGGGGTATTGGTAGATGTTTGAATAGAAAATATGGGGTATTGTTGGAACTTCTATGGGGTAAGAAGAAACAAGTGATCAAATAAAGCTGGAATGAAATTTTTGGTGAAGCGCCGCGATGCCGGAACAGTGAAAAATTCCCGTGCTCAGCGCCACGGCATTGAGAAGCAGCGCCGTAGCGCCGAAAGTTCAGAGAGCTCTGCAGAATGATTAGCACCGCGGCGCTAAGAAAGCGAGCCGCGGCGAGAGCAAGCGCCACGCGGCGAGGACAAAAGTCGCGGCCATCGGCAGTCAAATTTCCAGAATAGACTAAAAGTTGTATCCTTTCACAACAATCACAACCTTTGGTGTGAAAGG
Organism: Przewalskia tangutica; assembly: GCA_029844215.1. Lineage (NCBI taxonomy): Eukaryota > Viridiplantae > Streptophyta > Magnoliopsida > Solanales > Solanaceae > Przewalskia > Przewalskia tangutica. The sequence continues at coordinate 21,470,786 of CM056719.1, forward strand.
TTACATATGGACGAAAATGCTTCTATATAAAGCATGTTGATCACTTGATTAAATATATAACACAATACTATCAATCATTTAACACAATTAATGATTTGAGATTATTGTTTCTTCTTCTTCTTCTTCCCTAAATACATTTCAGGAAAAGACATAAAGTAAATTCGCTAGGGTCAAGTTCTTGTGCGAGAACTTGCACCAGATAGTTGTATCATCTAGAGGCGTGCAGTGAAACTACAACACAAGTGGGGGCGAATTTCTGTCTTAGTACACTGCGACAGCAGGTCTCTATCATAGCGTATGATTTCAATTTATAGTATTCTTTATTGTTGATTTCATTTACAATTGAGTTATTATTATATGATTGTGTTTATTTAATCGAAGATTCTGATTGCTACTAACACTATATTCATATAAAAGTATATATTGTTTGTCAAGGCCTCAAGAGCACCGATTCTCTTTCTTTTAAATACATACTAGATCTATAACATACTTACCATCTTTCAATTTATGTGATATACTTTTATTTGACAGATATTTTAAGAAATAAAAAAAGATTTTTTAATCTTATGATAAAAAATAAGCTAAAGATATTTTTTTGGTTATAGATCATTCTGTTTTATATAAATAATAAAATTTAAAGTTAAATTATTATGAAATAAAAAAAAAACCTACTAAAAAAGAGAAGTGGATCATTCTTTTTTTTTTTTAAGACATGAGTACTTAAAAAATCACTAATTGATCCCACATAAAATAAACAATGTCTTTTATGGAGTACTTTTTAATTACCTTGTCACTTGTCAGTACTGACTTACTAGCAGCTATTAACAGATCTTGACTAGTCTTTGGAAGGCTCAAAAGTTACATAAAGCTTCTCTTTTTTCTTTCCAGCGGCAAATGGCAATGATACTCTCACCTTTTGGTAAATGTTAGGGGACATAATAAGTGTGCTTAATTGTACGATTAACTAATTGGTTTGTTGAGAAATGTAAATGTACTGTATATCATTGTTAGCTAGAAGTTAGTTAAATGAAATGAGTAGAAAGAGTAGTAAAGTAGTTACATTATAAAGTTAGTTAGGAGTCTTAGATGAGCCTAAGAAGGAGCCTACAACTAACTCCTTAGATGTATAAATATCTCTCTTCTCTTCTGTATGAAAACATAATTTTCAGAGATTAATAATAGATTATAAGTATTCTTCTCTTTCTCTCAAACTCTCTTCTTCTTGACTTCTTCATTATTGAACACGATGCGAATATCACATGTATCTTGGTGTGTATATTTGATGTATATTTAGTCACAACTGAGTCGATGGTCTCAGAATTTCAACATGGTATCAGAGTAGGTGATCGTTGTGCCAATTCACGTCGAATCTTTCGCTGACTGTCGAAAATTCTGTAAGGAAGTCTGGTCTCAAATTGCTTCTCTTCTCTTCTTCTTGTTCTTACTGAAAATTGTATATCTGGGAATATCTCTAAATATCTCCTCTATAACCTGGGAGTATCTCTCAGAAATATAATCAATATATTGATATCTTCTCTATAACTTGTCTCAGATCAATCAGTAAATTATAAATTCTTGATCAGAACTCATTTCCTCTTGGTTCTTGATTTTTAAAAATTCTTCAGTCTGATCTCTTCTTCTTCATTCTTCTTCCTTACTCTTTCTATCAAGTGTATACATTACTGAATACTGTGAATGTGTTTCTTCTATTATTCTTGATATTGTGTCATAGAACAATATCAAGAATCTGTGGAAAAAAACAGTGCAGATACAAGTCTTATTCTTCTTTCTTGTTCTTGTTCTTGTTCTTCTCTTCTGTCTGCTTCTTTTGTCTTCTGTCTGCTTCTTCCCCTTGGGGTATTTCAGCAATAAACTTTGAATCAAAATTCTTGTAGACAGGTCAAGTTCTACAAAGTTCGTCTGAAATTTTCTTCTCTAAAGTTTCTATTCTTCTGCTTTCTCATCCTTGGTATCTGAAATATTGATATCCAAAATATATCGTCTTTTGATCTTGTTCTTACATTCTCGAAATATTTCTATCTGAATATCTCTTGTTCTTGGTCTTACACTTTGGTCTGAAATCTTGAGTACAAATCAAGATAGGCAGTTAAAACCAAGAAACCCACTAAATCTTCCTCTATAAATTTATGTTTCTATTTCTTCTTCCTCTTCTCTTTTCTCTCTTCTGAATCTTCATTTCTGCTGCTTCTATAAATTGGATTCGTATATATAAAGTGTATATTGTCTAGTTCATTATATATATCAAAAGGTCATCTTGAAAAAAAAATTGAAGATATAAAAGAAAAAGAATAGTGAAAAACATTCTTATATTGGGAGCAACTGCTGCAACATGATGATAAATCATTATCGATAAATGATTCTTTGGAACATAAAGGGCATATATGTATAGCTACGAGGCATAAAGGGATAACTAATCATGTTAGCAAAGCGGTCCCGGAGGAGTGTTGGTTGGGAATATGAATGTACAACAAGGAACGAGAATGTTCTTTTCCACAATGAGGAACCGGGAATGTTCTTTTCCTGGCAATGAGGAACCGGGAATGTTAAAGCGGAAGTTTACTGTTTACTACATTTTCGTATGTGCAACATCAGTATTTGAAGTTCAAGTTAGGTGTACTGAATATCTTCATCACGCCTAACTTGAGGGGGAGTGTTGAGAAATGTAAATGTATTGTACATCATTGTTAGTTAGAAGTTAGTTAAATGAAATGAGTAGAAGAGTAGTAAAGTAGTTACATTGTAAAGTTAGTTAGGATCCTTAGAGGAACCTAAGAAGGAGCCAACAACTAACTCCTTAGATGTATAAATACCTCTCTTCTCTTCTGTATGAAAACACAATTTTCAGAGATTAATAATAGATTACAAGTATTTTTTCTCTTTCTCTCAAACTCTCTTCTTCTACTTCGACTTCTTCATTGTTGAACACAATCTGAATATTTAATATACTGTGTATACTGGTGTGTATATTTGATGTATACTTAGTCATAACTGAGTCGATGGTCTCAGAATTTCAACATGGTTATCATTAATTGGACGATACAATAAGATTGATTATAGTTTCCCCAAACAAAAAGAAAAGATTTAATAGACGTAGTTATGATTGTTTACCGCTAAAAAATATAGTTTTAGCATAATCAATTAAATTTTGGGATTAAAGACAAGTGAATCGTGATTGATCACAAACTCCTTTGAGCTCGCGATGAGGCCAGGAACAATGGTGATCAGCGAGAATGTAAATGGTAGAAAAATAAATGAACCGTGCTTGAGAAAATGTAAAGATAACTTATAGTATTCAAACTTCAAAGCATGAGAATTGAGTCTTGTAGGGTTAAAACTTAAAAGTGTGTGGAATGAGATGATGCTTTGTTCCTTCTCTAAAAAGATATGCTTATTTACACAACTTTTTAATGTAAAAGTACAAGTGATGTGAAGGGCTAACAGTGTTAATATCCCTTCGATAAGTGGTGCGGAGCTCAAGATTGATGGACGCCACACGAATTGTTGCTAGTGTCAGCCTGTTGTAAAAAAGGTTCTGGACTCAGTCGAGATGACCATGTTCTAACGATTCTCTCTCCGCCATCTCTAAGCTCCGAATCCGGAAGACCCTCTAAGGAACAATAATTGCTTTTCATAATCTTAGCAATCTTATTTTCTCATAATACATGACTAGTAATTTTGCAACAAATTTGTTTGAAGGTAAGACATGGTTGTCTAATAATATTAACAAATTGATTTAGAAGGGTGCTGCGTCTTAACTCTCTTACCACAAAGGAATGTGGGAGATTGATGAGATCGATCCTTAACCAAATATTTTGTGTGGGAGATTGATCACGCCCAACTCTAATCCTAAAAAAGATAAACGGTCGCTGCAAAGATAAAATCCGGTCTAAAAGTCCAGAGTCGAATCTCACATAAAATAAATGTTAGCTATAGGTGTTCAATATTATTAAAATTACACGTTAACAATTTTCTAAGTTAAAAACATTAAGATTTCTATTTTAAACTACTTAATAAAAAATAATAAATCAGTAAAAATTATCAACTAATTAGAGAATAGGTTGAATTCAAGATTAAGGAGGTTAAATTACACGTTCGAACAATTTTCTAAGTTAAAAACATTAAGATTTCTATTTTAAACTACTTAATAAAAAATAATAAAGCAGTAAAAATTATCAACTAATTAGAGAATAGGTTGAATTCAAGATTAAGGAGGTTTAGGGTTATGATTTCTTCAATTATCGGATCTCTACGGATGCGAAAGAAATAATCACTTGATTATTTTATTAATTGAAAGAGAATATATACAATTTACAATTTTCATAATAAAAAAATCATATTCATATTCTAATCCCAAAACCCTATTCTAGTAGTACAAGAATCCTATAAATATGGTAAGTGTACAATACTAATTAATACAATTATTTTACATTACAAAATCATTGGCAGTGATATACACTTCGTATGGTAAGTGTATATCATGAGTATATACCTTATTTATCACACTTTGATCATAGCGGGTGGTCTTGTCTGTGAGGCGTCTCAAAATCTTCAAAAGGGCCAGAGGAAGACCTTTGGTAAAAATGTACGCAATTTGATACTGGAAGAGACATGTGACGTGTACTTATCCTCGAGCTACCTTTTCGCGAACAAAATGGATATCCGTCTCTATATGTTTAGTCTTATTGGTGTTGAATGGATTTCGAGAAGGTAGATGACACTAACATTATCACAATAAACCAAGGTAACTTTCTGAATAGGACAATGAAACTCTAAAAGAAGATTACGTAACAAACAGGATTCAGAAACCATATTGGCTACCGCCGATGCTCGGTCTGCACTGGGCGTGATAATGTAGGCGGCGCCATGAACCGTGAGACCAAGTTATTACCAAGAAACACATAATAGCCAAACGTGGAACGTCTGGTGTCTGGACAGTCACCCCAATCAGCATCTGTATACGAGACAAGTGTTGATGTCGATGAAGGATAAATATAAGCCATAGTCAAGTGTCCCCTGGATGTATCGAATAATGTGTTTGAGCGCATTCATGTGCTCAACCCTGGGATCATGCATAAACAAACACACCTGTTGTACGACATACGTAATATATAATCTAATAAAAGTAAGATACTGAAGAGCCCCTGCAAGACTGCGATAGTGGGTCGGGTCCTCGTAAGGTGAGCTAGCTGCAACACCTAACTTGAGTTTAGTATCAATAGGAGTGGAAGTGGACTTGCATGAGGACATACCAGCACACTCAATAATCTTGCAACATACTTTCATTGTGATAAGAATAGCCCACATACATGACGAGTAACAACAATCCCCAAAGAGTAACTCAAGGGCCCCAAGTCTTTCATAGCAAACTCGAAGCGAGTATTGTCATGATGGTAGCGCAAATCATCAAAGAGGCGATCGAGATAATATCATCCACATATAATAGTATATAAGTCAAGGAAGTACCATGATGATATATGAACAATGAATTATCCGACCTGCTGTGAAAAAACTCAATAGTCAAAATATAGTCTGCAAATCTCTTATACCAAGCCCGTGGGGCCTGCTTAAGTCTAAACAATGACTTCTTCAATAAACAGACATGATGAAGATATTTGGGATCTCTAAACCGCAAGGACTGATGCATATAAACTGTCTCTTTGAGATCACCATGTAAGAAAACATTTTTCACATCTAACTGATGAATGGGCCATGCTTTCGAAAGAGCAGTGAGCCGGTCACGAATAATAGCGGCTTGACTATTGGACTAAACGTCTCACCACAATCAACACCAACCTGCTGAGTCTTACCATCACCTACAAGACGAATCTTATGTCTCGCAAAAGAATGTCAGCATTTTCTTTATGAGTAAAAATCCACATAGATCGAATAACATTAATACCAGTTGGACGGGCCACCAATTCCACATCTTATTATCAATAAGAGCATTAGATTCATCGGTCATAATAATTTTCCAATTCGGGTCATTTAAAGAGGAAATTGGGTTACGGGGTATGGGTATTTAAGAACATTTGAATTAAGATTAAATATCTTTTTGGTTTAAAAATACTTCATTGACTACGAGAGACCGGTCTATGACTCAGAGGAGAATTGGATGGATTTTGGGACAAAAAAGGAGGCGTGACTGGTCATGTCACGACCGAATTCACGAGTCGTGATGGCACCTACCCTATTCCGAGTAGGCGAACCATATTCTCAATAACAAGTTAAATCAACGGAAAATAAATAAAGAAAAAGAAGTTATAAAGTTTTAATACTTAAATGGTTACAACATTCCCCAAAATCTGGTCAAAAGGGTACCAGAGCACTAACAAATCGGAAAAATAGAAGTCCGAAGGAATGTCTGAAAGCTACATCTTCATGTCGATAACCAAAGAAAAATGAAATTAACTAAGAAGCCGCCAGGGCCACGGACGACCAAGTAGCTCACCATGAATGACTAGAAGATGTCCACTCGCGAATCGACCACGGACGTGAACGAAAACTGGATCGTACTCTGCGCTCGGAAAAGTGCGGCAAGAGTAATGTCGACAACACTAGTAACGGTAAGCATCATAGGCCGATAATGATTAGATAACACATGAAGAAGTTGAAACCAACAAGTAGCACATAGAGCAATCAGGCATGGTCACGTATCATATACAAGCAAAGTGTAAAGAAATCATGAAATCAACGAAGCGGATATAATTCACCAAATGATCAGTCAAAATATGAGTGGATGAATGCAATGCAATGTCACCTCTCTCACTCCCGCTCTCCGGCAGAAACCTCGGAGGCTATCACTCCCGCTCTCCGGCAGAAACCTCGGAGGTTATCACTCCCGCTCTCCGGCATAAACCTCGGAGGCTATCACTCCCGCTCTCCGGCAGAAACCTCGGAGGGTATCACTCCCGCTCTCCGGCAGAAACCTCGGAGGCAATCAATCACGCTCTCCGGCAGAAACCTCGGAGGCAATCAATCACGCTCTCTGGTAGAAACTTCGGAGGCTATCACTCCCGATCTCCGGCAGAAACCTCGGAGGCAATCAATCACGCTCTCCGACAGAAACCTCGGAGGCTATCACTCCCGCTCTCCGATAGAAACCTCGGATGCTATCAATAACGCTCAATCTCCGGCAGAAACCTCGGAGACGATCAATCACTCTCAGTCTCTCACCTCACCATCATCACAAAATAATATGTGAAGTATGTCAGACATGATATCAAGTCTCAACACGTGTCACCAATATACAATCAACAAGTACAAGTCAAATCAGGTGATTATCACAGAAAATAACACATATGGCGACAAACCCACATAACAGCTGACGGAACCAACGTAAATGTAATTATCTCCATTTCATTCCCGAAGGCCTATCATGCTTTCCCCGTCACTTTCTATAACTACATACGATTCTATAATCAGAGTCTAACTAAAGTAAATCATAACCTACCTCAATGTCGAGCGGGTGCCACGAACAATCAAACCAATGTCTTCCCCTTGCGTAGAGCCTCTAAACGATTAAAATATAGAAAATATGTGAACTATATTATAATACGAATCTAAGGACACCCATACTACTATCTTTATATTAACAAGATCTTTACCATTTCCATTGTATGACTAAATTCATACCCCTATAAAAATATTAGTATAACTTCATGACAAACAAATAATATTCCTTTCTTTTAACTTTCTCGTATCTCCCGCTTTTAAAGGATATAACATTAAATTCGTAACTCCAAATAAGGTGTTTATTATACCACATCGAAGGCAACACTAGGATATCTTATTAATCCGAATCCCATTTGACAATACTTAGTGTAGCTGGTGAAAAAATTACGAAAGAAACAACCCTATGAAATCTGTGTCGCCAGATTTTTTGTAAAACAAGGTAGAAACTTCAAACAGTCATAACTTACAAACCATAAGTCGGATTTATCTTCGTAAGTTATCAAAATGACGGGAACAGAGTAATACACAACTTTCATTCAGCCCATATTTTCATTTTCCTTAAATATTTGTGCAGTTTTCACGTTTTATATGCTGTGTCGCCTGAGTTTCGGTAAAACGAGGCAGAAAATTTAAACAGTCATAACTTTCAAACCATAAGTTGGATTTATCTTCGTAAGATATCAAACTGACGGGAACAGAGTAATATACAACTTTAGTTCAGCCCATACTTTTATATTCTTTACGGATTTATACAGTTTTCACGTTTAATGTGCTGCAGTAATCATTATGCCATGTTACATCCCTCAAGTTTCTCTATTCAAGTGGATTGTGGAATTTCCGTGTAATGACCTCTTTGAAATCTGATTTCATTCCATAACACATTATTATAAGGATCACGAATAGATTAACTCAACTATGTAATATAGAATCTAACATGAACCGGATTGCTAGGGTTTTTTTTTTTCCTTTCTTCTTTCCTTTTTTCTCCCTTCTTCTCCTGCGTCTGGTTGCTCTTGCGTACGTTCCCTTCTCCCTCTCATTTCTTTTCTTTCTTCCTCTAGGGTTTTCTTGTTGCTTCGTCGTTCCCCTTTCTTAATCCTCTTTCTTTTCTACTAGGGTTTTGTGTTCTTGAAGATGGAATGTGAGAAAGAGTGGGAGGGTTAATAGGTTAAAAGAAAATCTGAAAATTAAAGTTGCACATAAGCCCCTAATTTTCCTCTTAATTTAATCTCCCAAAAACTTATTAAAACTTTGATCCCAAGTCCTTCAATTAATAAATCTTAAATTCACTTCTTTTAAATCTTAACTCCCGCTTCCATTAATTTCCGAGAATTTCATAAAGCCTCGTATTTTCAATGTCATAATTCTTTTCGTAGTTTTAAAATGTTAAACTACGGGTCGTTACAGGTCAGCAGGCCCAACACGGAAAGTCGAAACAAAAAATGGACCGAGATCACTGATGGGCCCAGAAGCCGGGGAAGAACTGGGCTGAATATTTGGCCGAGTTGATGGACCCATTTCTAGATTGATGGGAACATAGATCGGTACAGTGGGTCCAACGGGTAATGGGCCCGCTGGCGGATGTTGGGTGCGAGACAAGTCCGATAAATGATGGATAATATACGGGGAGACATCGTCATCTAAAAAATTATACGAACCAGGCCCGGGACTACTTACTTTCGCAAACGGAAATTGAGTTTCTTCGAAAATCACATGGCGACTAATGATGATTTTATTAGAGATTAACTCAAACACTTGTAACCACGATGATTAGATGGAAAACCCAAAAACACCCAAGGGGTAGAACGAGCTTAAAGTTTGTTAATTGTAATTGACGGAAATAAGGGATAACATAAGCACCCAAAGACCATAAGATGTGAATACTAATGAGTCTTATTATATAATATTTGAAGAGGAGAGGAATATGTCAAACCTTTGGAATGAAGTATTTTAAGAATATAAGTAGCCATTTGTAGAGCGTGATGCCAAAAGGAAGGGGGTACGGAAGCATGGACCAATAATGTTCAGACAATATTATTTATGGTACGAATTTTTCGTTTGACTTTCTTATTTTGTGAGGAAGTATGAGGCCAAAATAATCGAAAAACTATGCCATTAGAATCACAAAAATCCCGAAACAACCCGTTATCATATTCTTTGTCATTATCACATTGAATATTTTTTATTTCTCAATCAAATTGGGTACAGATGAATGCTCGAGAAAGTGGAAAAACTTGAGATTTCTCGCTAGTGGAAAATTCCATAAAACTTAGAATAATCATCCAAAGATAGAACGTAAAAACGATGGCCCGTAGAGCTTAAAACGGGAGATGTCCATAAATCACTATGAATAATATCAAATGACATTAAAGAACGCGAAGTAGATGCTACAAAAGATAATTTAACAAGTTTTCCTAAAGGTCAAGATTGACAAATTGGAGTACAACGCGTACCCTTACAAAAAATAAAATTGTTTATTATTTAAGGAGTACAAAATTGACGACCCCTGATGACCAAGATGTGCATGCCACAAGGAAGAAGCAAGAGCAGTAAAAGTAGATGGCAAGGCTGGACGCGAAAGACCGGACGTTGGTGTGATAGGATAAATATCTCCCCGACTATCACATCTCATGAGAGGAATTCCCGTCTTGAAATCCTTCACAGAAAATCCAAAAGGATCAAAATCAACAGAAACCTAATTATCAGTGGTGAATTTACTAACAAACACCAAATTCTTAATTAATTTAGGGGCATGAAGGGCATTTTTTAAGACAAGGGGTGGATGTGGGGGAGACAACGTTTTATGACCATAACCATGAATTAGAATTGAGTTGTCATTACCAATAATTATGCCATGGTTTTTTTCTCAAATTGGAATAAGACGAGAGAGTACCTTGGTCGGACGTCATGTGCGAGGTTGCACGGATGTCCAAGTACCAATTTGCCTATGGCAGATTCAATCCAAATGTGTACATTGCAACTTTAAAATCGTTTTGGTTGGGGGCCGCTGCATGATGGGACTGCGGAAGCCGGGGCCCAAGCACACCTACTTGCTGCCCCAACCCAGAATAATTGCTGAAAATTGCTTGGCCAAAATTGTTGGGCCAGGGCGTATTGGGTTGTGAAGTCTTCTTGGCAGCCCAACTGGCAGGGGCTGGAGACGCTGGAATATAGGGGTTGTTGGGCCACTGCCCACTAGCCTATGGCCAGGGGGCCCAAGGCTGGGACCAGTTGGGTTGTGGCACAAGAAAGGAGCAAGAGCATCAAAAGTAGATGGCAAGGCTGGACGCGAAAGACTGTATGTTGGTGTGATAGGATAAAGATCTCCCCGACTATCACATCTCATGAGAGGAATTCCCGTCTTGAAATCCTTCACAAAAAATCCAAAAGGATCAAAATCAACATAAACCCAATTATCAGTGGTGAATTTACTAACAGACACCAATTTTTTAATTAATTTAGGGGCATGAGGGACATTATTTTAAGACAAGGGGTGGATGTGAGGGAGACAACATTTTATGACCATAACCACAAATTAGAATCGAGTTGCCATTACCAACAATTATGCCGTGGTTTTTGCTTAAATTGGAATAAGATGAGAGGGTACCTTGGTCGGACGTCATGTGTAAGGTTGCACCGGTGTCCAAGTACCAATTTGTAATTGTCTATAACAAGTCAGTAGAGATAGTGGAGTAAATCCACTGAAGGACAGTGGCATCAAGAGTCGTCCACAACTTAGGATCATCCTCGCGCTTAAGCACCTCCGTATCCTCAGGAGCCGCGAGGATTGTGTGATGGATGACTTGATGCGAGCGCGCGTGAATTTTGAACAGTTCTGCCCACATCGTATATTGGACGTTTTCTATTTTAAGAATAAGAGGGATGTGATTCTTGATGTTAGAAATTGTAAGGGTAGGGTGAAACATGTTTTTTTGATGTAGACATAACGAAATAACAATAGGTGATTGAGGGATTTGGAAGAGGGAATTTGGGATCGAAAATTGGCACGGAAATCGAGAAAAGAAAGGCTCGGAAACTGAGACTGAGCGGCCACAAATATTTGAGAGCAAATATTCAACCTAGACTTCTGATAACATGAAAGAAATAATCACTTGATTAATTTCATTAATTGAAAGAGAAAATATATACAATTTACAATTTCCATAAAGGAAAAACATATTCCTATTCTAATCCCAAACCCTATTATAGTAGTACAAAAATTCTATAATTATGGTAAGTGTACAATATGAATTAATACAATTATTTTACATTACAATATCAGCCCAAAATCGTGATATACACTTATTTTGGTAAGTGTATATCACGGTAAAATTTAGCACCAAAAACCGTGATATACACTTCATATGGTAAGTGTATATCACGGGTATATGCCTTATTTATCAGGACCGTAAGCACTTAACTTACCACAATTATCTCTCGATCAATGTTAGTAATTTTCTAGAGTTATTCTCTCGAACTAACCCTAGCTAGCAATTTCTCACAGTTCACTATGACCACGTCAAAGCTTCGTTATCTCTAAACCCATTTTTAAACCTACAGTATTGATCTCTCATAAAAATAAGGAGTGACATTGTTCAACAACAACCTAAATATGTATTCTTTCTCAATCAATACATAATAAATAGGCACAATCAATCGATGGTCATTCAATCAACTGAAATAAGTATGTGGTTGAACAAGTAGAAAAAATCCAATGACTCAATTATAAATAAAACGTAACAAAAATTCATCCTACAAAAGATTCCATCAAAACCCTAGATAGAGAATTAGCTACTCATAAAAGTATGTGAAAACACGATACTAAAATTCATAACCAACAATAAAAAACAGGAAGAAGAAAGAAAAAACTCGCAGTTGAATTTTTGCCCTTGCTCCATGACGCCTCATTGCTCTCCTTAGGTTGAATCCTCCCAAATTATGTGTCTTAGGGTGTATTTATATGACCTAGACTATGTAGAAAATCAAATAAATTAATTAAAATTCATTTGAAAAGCTTTTATTGGCTCGCCTAAGCTCTCACTTCGCGAGGATCACATGTGAGCCCAGCCAACTATAAATTTTCTCTTATTTATTGGCTCGTCTATGGGCTCGCCTTTCCATTCGCTTCGCTGTTTTGTGCAAGTGATTAAACTTCTTGGCTCATCAAGCTACTCGCAAGGCGAGCATGATAGGCAAGCTCAGGCATTCTCCGATCATTCTTTTCTTATCTAAACTTGCATCAAATGAGCTATTTTCCAATCCCTTTCGTCCAACGATCTTTCTACACATATAAATACGTAATAAGCTCAAGGTAATATAATTTATACTCAAATGATGATAAAAGTACTAAGAAGTGAGGCAAAATAATGACTAAATATATTCATTTTTGGTCGAATATCACCACCCCACACTTAGACTTTTGCTCGTCCTCGAGCAAGTTCAAAAATTCGTATCATGGCAAAGAACAACTTTCAAGCATGATCATGCATCACAACTACTGACAATGGTTTATATCGATATTTAGAAACTAGCATATGCATATAAACACCTTTCTTTAATCTTTTCATGCCAAGACTATTTAAAATTTTCAAGTGATATTTCTTAACATCTTAGCCTCAAAGATTGACTTTCCTCTTATTTAATTCTTAACTTTCTTTCTACGCCAACTTAAGAACCAAGTACCTTACAAATATTTTGTGAGTCATGTGCCCTCACCAACCAAATCCAGAGAGAACTTAGTCCACAAACTCAAGTAAAAATTAAATGTATTTTAGGAACTCACATATAGAAAAAAATTCACTCTCTCTCACAAAGAAAAATCACGTTCCTCCCAAGGTCGTATCATAAGTTTGCCCGTAGTGTAAGACTCCACTAATTTAAGCTTGTCAAATCTAAGATCAAGTAGGACTTTCATGAACTGTAACGTAGGCTAAGGGACACATATGATATAATTAAGAAAATAGTGACTCAATCCTCCTAAGCACTTTTATACATAACAATACTTTAATTACTTTCAAGCGCGTACTTCTTATAGCCCAATTCACAAGACTCCCTTTATTTTCAGCCCCTCATATATAAACAATTTCACTAGCTTATATAAAGTAATATTCTTTTTCTATTTATTTTTTGCTAATGAAACTATTCTTTTCTTCACTCTTTTTCTTTTGTTCCACTCAAAAGCTATCCATGTTCCCTACTTATTTTTTTTCTAACGCCTATTCTTGCAAATCAAGTGCCTTCCGAGATAAAAGTTCAAAAATAATCAATTAAGAATAAAAAGATATAGGTTTTTAATGTCGGTGTCAAGGAAAAGACTTATATGCTCAAAAAGGTTGACGATGCATAATGTTAACACTGGTACGCAAAAAGGTTAAAAGGGATAATCAAAGAAATGTCTATGTTATCTCCTAAATTTGCCACAACTTATTTATTTCGCTTTGACAACACACAAAACAAGTTCTAGACTAACAAGAGATAACACATATTATCATCTAAACCTCCTTTCACACATTTCACATGATCCACTCCAGATAGTTCAGTCATGACTCTCAAGCTAAAGCAATAGGGCACAATAAATAAATATAATTCAAGCATATGAAGTAATAATAAAAGTAAAAAAATCGAGCCTCAAGAGTAAAAAAATCACAAAAATTCTCAAGACATCTAAAAAAGGTATACAATACACATGCTCAGCCCTAAATCCCAACATAAAATATGTCACCCAATTTACTATACTAGAGCTCTTCCTTTCTTTACTTGTTTGTTCATCCTAAAAGGCTAATCCCCTAACTAAAATAGCATAAGAAACCTCCAAACAATCCCTCCATCCCACACTTAAAATTGTGCTTTGTCTCCAATGTACAGTATAAATAAAAGATAGTAAAAGAGACTCCCTGGTAGGCCAAAGGCCGTAGAATAGCACCGTCCGGGGTACTCAGACTTCTCCAATATGATATGATCCTTTGTGCGGGTACCTCAAACTTAGTTCCAACTTTGTGGCTTGTTTTTTATCATTCCAGGCTTTGATTCCATGCTCAAACTCCTACAAAAATAAAAAAAACACTACAAAAAAAAAATTAAAGTTGGGTTGCCTCCCAACAAGTGTCTGATTTAACGTCGCGGCATGACTAAAATAACTTTTTGCCTCTATTTCGAACTTATAAATTGTACTCCTAATTTTGATTTTTCTTTATGATTATACTTTTTGAGCAGTACAAATTATTGTGAGCCAAAAATTAAATAATTTGTATGCACTCTTTGGCTTTCAGCCGAGTATTACCTTGGCCAAACGACCTTGAAAATTTTAGAATATATGGCTCATCTACCTCATCTTTTAATTTCTGCATCAGCTCGTATTGATCAATTTTTATATCTCCTTCCGAACATAATGTCAAAAAATGCTTAGAGTGAAGACTAATGCGCTCAAACTGAAAATTCAACTTATTTTCAACCTCTTTTTCTTGACACAAACTAGAGTTAATTAAAATTGCATATGTAAGGTCCTTGGTTGACTGTAGTATCATTTTTTCAGCATCGAGATCATCAAATTCTGATTGGTTAGGTTGTTGTTATTCTACTTTTGAACTCTTCTTGACTACAATTGATAATATTAGCATATTGGGCTATAAAAGCTTCAACCAGTTTACTCAATTGAGCCTCCAACTTGCAAATAGTTAACTTTTGCCTTTGTATATGTAATTGTTTCTCATCATTACACTTTAACATATCTTTGATCTCCTTCATATCATCATCCATTGGTTCTTTGTTCCTATTAACTTCACAAGAAAAAGTAGAACCATCATAATAAGGGTTGGGAAAATAAGAAATATAAGCACAACCATCAAAGTGACCATCTTAACCACCACACATATCACACACATTTCACACAAAAATTGAGTTGGTTCACATAACTCGACTCCGGAAACATTTTGATAAATTTGCCATAGGTGGTTTCCCCTACAATATGCATAAGGACGATCAAAGTTAGAATTACCAACACCTAAACTCTCATAGTTCCAATATGTCATGTTTTTTCAAATAAACAACTAAAATAAAAAATATTCAAACTTAAAACGTAGCAATATTTGCAACTTTCCATTAGTTCCCATAAGCAGGCGCCAAAATTTGATCATGCCCAACTCTAGTCCTTAAAAGGATAAGCGGTTACTACAAATATAATCCGGTCTAAATGTAGGTCGAATCTCATAGAGAACTAATGTTAGCTATAATGTTCAATATTACTAAAATTACATGTTCAAACAACTTTTGAGTTATAAAGATTAAAATTTCTATTTTAAACTACTTAAGAAAAATAATAATAAAGCAGTAAAAATTATCAACTAATTAGAGAATGGATTCAATTCAAGATTAAGGAGGCTTAGGGTTATGATTTCTTCAATTATCGGAATCCTTCTCGCTACATTATCTATAATCTTGCTAATTTATTCTCTACGGATCGTGAACACTTAACTTACCAAAATTATCTCTCGATCAATTGTAGTAATTTTCTAGAGTTATTCTCTCGAACTAACTCTAGCTAGAAATTTTTCACCGTTCACTATGACCATGTTCAAGCTTCGTTATCTCTAAACCCATTTTTAAGCCTACAATATTGATCTCTCATTTACAAAGGAGTGACATTATTCAATAACTACCTAAATATGTATTCTTTCTCAAGCAATACATAATAAATAGTCACAATCAATCGATAACCATTCAATCAACTGAAATAAGCACGTAATTGGACAAGTAGAAAAAAATCCAACGACTCAATTATAAAAAAAAGTAACAAGAATTCATCCTACAAAAGTTCCGTCAAAACCCTAGATAGAGAATTAGCTACTCATAAATGCATGTGAAAACACGATACTAAAATTCATAACCAACAATGAAAAATAGGAAGAAGAAAGGAAAAACTCGTTGTCGGACCATTGCCCTTGCTCCACGACAGCTCCTTTCTCTCCTTACGTTGAATCCTCCCAAAATAATGTGTCTTATGATATATTTGTATGACCTAGAATGTATAGGGAATCAAATAAACCAATTAAATAAATTTTCTCTTGTTTCTTGGCTCGTCTATGGGCTCGCCTTTACGTTCGCTTTGCTATTTTGTGCAAGTGATTAAACTTCTTGGCTCGTCAAGCTACTCGCAAGGTGAGCATGATAGGCGAGCTCGGACATTCTCCGTTCTTTCTTTTCTTATCTAAACTTGCATCAAATAAGCTATTTTTCAATCGCTTGGTTCCAACGATCTTCCTACACATACAAAACACGTAATAAACTCAAGGAAATATAATTTGTACTCAAACGATGATGAAAGTATTAAGAAGTGAGGTAAAATAATGACTAAACATATTTATTTTTGGCCGAACATCAGGGATGGATGAGATCGAACTCTCCGTCCTTAATCAAATGTTTTATGTTTGAATCCTAAAATAAAAAAATCTCGATAGGGATCATTTTTCCTTTCAAATTAAAATCCGAGTTACTGTATCAAACTTTTCATTATATTATCGACTTTTAAAAAAGTCACTTATATGCTTTTACTCAACTGATTTCATACACTAATTTATTACTTATCGATATTGTCCTTGTACCTTAAGGTTGCATGTTGACCTTTGCATGAATGAATCTTACCTTTGCCCGAATGGACATTATGATAAGCAATAAAAATAGGTGGCTCAGAACACAGGGCTCCCCCGACCCGACAAAGATTGATGGAGGAGGTAAATCATGGTGACTCAGCGGCCCACTAGGTGGGAGACACAGTGTCTGGTGCCCACAAGGAGTCATCCCCACAAAGGAGGAATGAAACTTCCACACTGCGGTTGCCAGTGTTCGAACCTGCCTACTTGGAATAATCTACCACCCTGAAACTAACTGAGCTACGCGGACGCGGGATTTACCTCATACTTGAATGCTGAAAACTTTGGTAAAGGGCGACATTTTTCAATGATATTACCGCCGCATTTATTTATTTTTTGGTCAATTATTACCACCGCATTACTAGATCAACGTCCTACCATAAATCAATAAATGATAATCCTACTCTTCACTCTATTAAGATCGATCTTGTTATTGAGATAATTCGAATTGTAATTTTTTAGTTCATTTAAGTAGGAGATTAATTGGTAACTTGTAGTATTATCTTTCTGCCCATTCATTTGGAACAGATGATTGATTTATTAAATTGATCTTCATCAAGAAATGTATTATAAAATATAAAATGGAAAAAGAAAATTATTTCAACAACGCCGAAGTGCGCTATCAATTATTTTTATTGTCCTCCAAAGGAGGCAAATAATGTGCTTAATTTGCACCAGGGAAAAACACACACATATTTACACAAGGGAAAAATATTAAATTTGTTAGTATAATACAGTAGAAACTTCATTAATTAATACTCGATTATTTAATAAATTTTCTTAGATAATATTTTTGGTTGGTCCCGACTCGGGGATAACGTGCTAAATTAATAATTCACAAAAAATATAAGATAATACATTTTTGATTACTCATATAGACCTCGTGTAAAATATAAATTAATAATTTTTTTATATACTACATAATACATGACTGATTTATGAAGACATCTTGAAAAATGACTCAATTATCTTTTGTTTTTTGTTGAAATCAATGTCACATTGAATCTCATCTCTAATTTTTCTTATCATTGTAAGAACTTCTGGTGTTGTTTTCTCGTAGCTCAACAAGAAGCATAATAAAGTGGGAGATTGAAGGGTCTTTTAAACACAAGAAGCATAAAAAAGTGGGAGATTGAAGGGTGCTTTTTAAATTGATACATACTTCATTTGATATAGTACATTGAACAATAATGAAGTGGAAGATTGAAGGATGTTTGTAAATTGGGTATTTCATTATAAATTTATCTGAAAGAATTAATCCCTTGATTATTCTTATTGATGAAATGCATATACATACAAGTTACAATAAGAGAATTCTATTCCTACTTGACATCTAAATCCCTATTCAAGAATAACTATACATTTTTGGTAATCTTACAATCTTAATTAAGGTACAAGTCTAATATGTAAAATATACCAAATATACAAAAGGAAGTGGACCTCCACGGATGGGCCTTTGGCTCACGGATGACACCTCCACAGATAGGCCTGTGGCCCATATTTAACACACACCCGCAGTTATAGCTGACGGTCTTCGTACGCTGAGACTGTCTCTAAAATCTTCAAAAAGGACTGAGGGAAGATGTTAGGCGTATTTTCTATACGCCTTTTGAATCATTTTAGTTGCATTAAGGATTGAATAAAATGGATAGTCGAGGATTTTGAAAGCCCTAATTCATTCATAACTGATTACAACTTTATTGGTTTAAATCTTGCAATTATTCTAGTAGTTAAATAAATATCCCAATCAAATATTGATTGCCAAATAGATAACATAAAATAGATGAACGGTACTTAGAAACCAGTCTATGTGGACGATATTCGCTCTTACAGACTATATTACTTGTGAACGATGCGTACGCTTGCATGAGCAGTCGAAATATCGCTAACAAGTTTTTGACGTCGTTGCCGTGGACTGGCGTACATCTAATATCGAATCATCTATTTTTATTTCTACTTTGGCTTTATTTTAATTTTAATTTTTACTGTTAGAACTGTGTGCCTTGATTCGTTTGTTGATTTTGATCTGTTTCAGGAATCTAGTGTATGCGAAGAAGGAGAGGAGCAGATACACTTGTTTCATTCAACCCTGAAATTGAAAAACTGTGCAAGCAAAATAGGCGAGAGAAAAGAATTGCTGATTTACTAGCTATGGAAAATCAGCAGAATAACAACAACGGGGTACCTGAGGAGGTGTTGAATAATGAGGTATCGGCTGCATGGGACAAGTCCCACCACCTGCAGAAATGAGTTTGGGAGATTATATTCTGCCCACGGTTACTGGTGCACAGACATGCATCAGGCTCCCAGCTATAGGGGCCAACAACTTTGAGATCAAGCCAGCCATCATGAGCATGGTCTAGAACACAGTATAATTTTGGGGACTGCCATCTGAAGATCCCCACATGCACATTACAAACTTTCTGAAGTTGTGTGTCACTTTCAAATATAATGACGTTACTGACGATTCCATTAGACTGAGGCTCTTTCCGTTCTCACTGAGAGATAGAGCCAAAATCTGGTTGAACTCATTGCCTGCCAACTCCGTCACTACCTGGCAGGACCTGACCCAAAAGTTTCTATCAAAATTCTTCCCTCCTTCCAAAGCAGCAAAGTTAAGGGGAGAGCTGAACAACTTTTATCAGGTGGATGTTAAATCACTCTATGATTCATGGGAGCGATTCAAGGATCTGCAAAGGAAATGTCCACATCATGTCATTGAGAAATGGATGTTAGTCCACATTTTTTATAATGGGTTGAGTGGTACTACTCGTACCATCATTGATGCTGCAGCAGGGGGTGCTTTCATGAGAAAGAGTGTCAATGAGGCACATGAGTTACTGGAAGATATGACTGATGCGCGAAAAGATGCACACACTTTAACGCAAGCGCACGTTATCGTGACAAGTAATATAGGCTTGGTAAGACCGAATATCGTCCACAAGGATTAGTGTTCAAGTACCAATTATCTATCTTTTGGTATCTATTTGGTAACCGATATTGATTTTTGTTGTTTATGACTAACAATTATAAAGGCTAATTAACTATAGGTTTACTTCAGTTGTGATGAGAATAGGGCTTCCACGTCTCCTCAACTATCCGCTTATGTTACTTATTAATGCAATGAATTATGGTTCTTCTTCTCTCGGAGCTAGCAGGTTTACGAAATCGTTTTATACTCCCGTTAAGGCTATATAAACACTCAACCCCAGTATTGCTCCTTTCTACCTTTCGGTGATAAGGATGACTCTATAGGAGGATTAAGACCAAAAACCTAGTTAACCGTCACGCGCCA
The DNA here is from genome assembly GCA_029844215.1 of Przewalskia tangutica. Classification (NCBI taxonomy): domain Eukaryota; kingdom Viridiplantae; phylum Streptophyta; class Magnoliopsida; order Solanales; family Solanaceae; genus Przewalskia; species Przewalskia tangutica. Next base: position 21,491,198 of record CM056719.1, read on the forward strand.
TGCGTAAAATTAGGGTTGTTAAGCCTCTCATTAACGCTACATAAGTAATTGAGGTATTTTCATCCCTAATCCAAAATATGTCTACCCAACTTACAGCATATTCACAACCTCCTCCTTTCGAAGTTTGATTAGAAATCATATAAGTAATGATAATTAGTGATCAATTAATTACCAAGCATTCAAGCCCTAATTCATTCATAACTGATTACAATTTTATTGGTTTAAATCTTGCAATTATTCTAGTAGTTAAATAAATACCCCAATCAAATATCGATTGCCAAATAGATAACATAAAATAGATGAACGGTACTTAGAAACCAGTCTCTGTGGACGATATTCGATCTTACAAACTATATTACTTGTGAACGATGCGTACGCTTGCATGAGCAGTCGAAATATCGAGTTTTTGGCGCCATTGTCGGGGACTGGCGTACATCTAATATCGAATCATCTGTTTTTATTTCAACTTTGGCTTTATTTTTATTTTATTTTTTACTTTTAGAACTGTGTGCCTTGATTCGTTTGTTGATTTTGATCTGTTTCAGGAATCTAGTGTATGCGAAGAAGGAGAGGAACATATACACTTGTTCCCTTCAACCCTGAAATCGAAAAACTGTGCAAGCAAAATAGGCGAGAGAAAAGAATTGTTGATTTACTAGCCATGGAAAATCAGCAGAATAACAACAACGGGTTACCTGAGGAGGTGTTGAATAATGAGGTATCGGCTGCATGGGACAAGTCCCACCACCTGCAGAAATGAGCTTGGGAGATTATGTTCTGCCCACGGTTACTGGTGCACAAGCATCCATCAGGCTCCCAGCTATAGGGGCCAACAACTTTGAGATCAAGCCAGCCATCCTGAGCATGGTCTAGAACACATTATAATTTGGGGGACTGCCATCTGAAGATCCACACATGCACATTGCAAACTTTCTGGAGCTGTGTGCCACTTTCAAATACAATGGTGTTACTGACGATGCCATTAGGCTGAGGCTCTTTCCGTTCTTACTGAGGGATAGAGCCAAAATCTGGTTGAACTCACTGCCTGCCAACTCCGTCACTACCTGGCAGGACCTGACCCAAAAGTTTCTAGCAAAGTTCTTCCGCCGTCCAGCGGCAATGTTAAGGGAGAGAGGTGAACAACTTTATCGGTGGATCTTTGAATCACTCTATGATTCATGGGAGCGATTCAAGGATCTGCAAAGGAAATGCCCACATCATGTCATTGAGAAGTGGATGTTAGTCCACATTTTTTATAATGGGCTGAGTGGTACTATTCGTACCATCATTGATGCTGCAGCAGGGGGTGCTTTCATGAGAAAGAGTGCCAATGAGGCACATGAGTTACTGGAAGATATGGCTGCGAACAATCATCAAGGGGCAGATGACAGGTCAGTGATCAGCAGGAAGGCTATGGGCATACATGAACTAGATGCCATCACTGCCCTGAACGCACAGGTGACCCTTTTGACGAAGCAACTGCAGCAGAAGACCATGTCCGTGAATGTAGTCCAGCTTCCTGTGAATTGTGAGATTTATGGTGGACCGCATTCCTTTGACAGATGCACAGTGGTGGACCCTAATAATGTGTCAATGGAGTAGGTATAGACGGTTGTGAACTTTCAGAGGCCTTATAATTCCAACACATACAACCCAGGATGGAGAAATCACCCTAACTTTTTGTGGAGGAATGATCAGCAACTATATCAAGGTGGTTACCAGAACCAGCAGGTGTAAAATCAGGCCACTTCATCTCAGCAGTTTAGACCACCTATACAACAGGAGAAGCCTGATGAACTGAGAGTTGCATTGCTTACACTCACCAATTCGCAGAATCAGTTCATGTCTGAAACAATGTCCTCTCTCAGGAGCTTGGAAACACATGTTGGGCAACTTGCAAATATGGTAACCAACAGGCCGCAGGACACTCTCCCAAGAAATACAGAGGTAAATCCTAGAGAGCAGTGTCAAGCAGTGTTGTTGAGGAGTGGAAAGCAGTTGGAGCAGGTTGCTCCCCAGCCCGCAGTGGTAAGTGAGAAGGAGTGTGAGAAAGCAACTGAGGTAGAGAATGAGGGGGTCACTGAAGACCGCCCTACAGTTGAGACAGTTCCACGAACACCTTTGATGGAGTACGTTGATAGAATCTCTTACCCTCAGAGGTTACAAAAGAAGACAATTGACAAGCAGTTCTCCAAGTTTTTGGAGGTGTTTAAGAAGCTTCACATAAATATCCCCTTCATTGAAGCACTAGAACAAATGTCAGCATACTTTAAATTCATGAAGGAGATACTTGGAAAAAAGAGAAGCTAGCGGATTATGAGACAGTATCTTTGACATAGGAGTGTAGTGCCATCCTGCAAAAGAAACTGCCTCATAAGCTGAAGGATCCATGGAGCTTCACCTTGCCCTGCACTATTGGTAAGGTGACATGCAACAAGGCACTGTGTGATCTAGGGGCCAGTATTAATCTCATGCCTCTATCTGTCTTTAAGAGATTGGGTTTGGGTGAAGCCAAACCAACCACAGTGAATTTGCAGTTGACCGACCGAACCGTAGTTCACCCAGAGGAATAATAGAAGATGTGTTGGTCAAGGTGGAAAAGTTCTTCTTACCAGCAAACTTCCTCATTCTTGATATGGAGGAAGATGATGAAATACCCATCATTTTGGGGAGACCATTCCTTACAACTAGGAGAGCCCTGATTTATATAGAAAAGGGAGAACTGAGACTAAAGATTGAATAAAGTGGATAGTCGAGAATTTTGGAAGCCCTAATTCATTCATAACTGATTACAACTTTATTGGTTTAAATTTTGCAATTATTCTAGTAGTTAAATAAATACTCCAATCAAATATCGATTGCCAAATAGATAACATAAAATAGATGAACGGTACTTAGAAACCAGTCTCTGTGGAAGATATTCGATCTTACAGACTATATTACTTGTGAACGATGCATACGCTTGCGTGAGCAGTCGAAATATCGCTAACAAGTTTTTGGCGCCGTTGACGGGGACTGACGTACTTTTAATATCGAACCATCTATTCTTATTTCTAATTTGGTTTGTATAAATTTTGTTATGTTATTTTATGTCTAATTTGGTTGCTCCAAGAACAAGTTCCTAACTTGTTCTGCGAGCATCCTTCTATCAGTTTTTGTTGTTTTTCTTATTTTGTAGGTAAAGTTAGTAAATTAAAAAAAAATACATGGAATACTACTACTATCAGGGGCAGTGGAGTCATCAACAACAGCTTAACCCATAGGTTTCACAGGAAGATCGAAATGAGCTGCAGGAAGCCATACTCAAGCTCACCAAGTGTCAGACTCAGTTTATTGCTGAGACCAGCGTGTCACTCAGAAATTTGGAGACACAAATAGGGCAATTGATGGATATGGTGATCAATACACCTCAAGAAAATCTGCCTAGCGACACAATTGTGGGAAGTGGTAAGCAAAGTGAGGAGCCTGAACCACACTAAGTTGTTGAGGAGTTGAGAAAGGTAGTTGGTGTAAAGAAAGAAGGGGTTACTGGAATCTAATTTTTCACTTTTTTGGATTCCTTGGAGTTCCTTTTTGTTGTACCCATTGCAGAAGAAACACCACTAGATGTCTTTGCTGACCCCCAAATAGAAAGTCCATACCCTCAACCCCCAGAAGTCTAGAAATCCATGGAGCTTCATTATTCCTTGCACTATAGGGAATTTTGAATGCAAGCAAGTATTGGGCAATTTGGGGGAAAGCATAAAAGTACTACCCTTTTCTGTGTTCTATAGAAATGGTGTAGGTGAAGTGAGGTCGGAAAAAATAACTATTCGGATTGCAAGCCATTCGCAGAAGGATCCACCAGGCACTAGTAAGGATTAACTGCGTCCGGCTAAAAGACGTTAAAGACAACACTACTTGGGAGGCAACCCAATGTTTTAATTATGTTATTTAAATTTTTTGTTTTAGTTTGTTTTATTTTAAATTGAACAGTCTCACTTTTGGTATGCTTGTTGTGTTGTGATTCCAGGTGAAGGAATCAGAGAATGAGCATGAAGAAAATGGTGGAAAACACGAAGTCGAGTCAGCACCGCGGTGCCGAATGTTCAGAGAGACCCCAGTACTTTAGGCACCGCGGTGCCACTATGCAGAACCGCGGTTCCGATTAGCGATTTCTGAATAATAAAAAGGCCCTGAATCTCCAAATCTCCTCCCACAGATACCATCTCAGTGCAATATCCGCCGCCACCACCACTATTTTGAGCCGCTGTATATATGTAAGTCGTCCCTCTTTAATTTTGAGTCTTCTACACATTTGGGACAATGTGTAGTTTAAGTTTGGGGGGAGTTTTCATTTTATTATATTTTATTTTTGTGAGTCTTTTGTTGCTTTTGTATTTTATGTGAGTCAATTGTTTTTTATGATCATGCATGTTGTGCTTATTTGGAACGCCTAGTGAACTAAGTGGGATAATGTAATGGAATGAGAAGCTAAAATATGTGTGCTTAAGTTGGATATGCCAAAAATTCATGAAAATTTGATTATTTGATATCTTGAAGGGACATGACAGATGCGTACTTGTCCTCGAGCTACCTTTTCTCTAACAAAGTGAATGTCCGCTGGTGCTGAACTGGATTACCAGAAAGGTAGATGACACTAATATTATCACAATATACCAATATAGCTTTTTGAATAGGACAATGGATCACTAAAGGATGATTACGTAACAAACATGACTCAGAAACCACATTGGCTACTCATCGATACTCAGCCTCTGCACTCGAACATGAAAGCATAGATAGACGTTTTACAGACCATGAGACCAAGTTATTACCAAGAAACATACAATAGCCATACGTAGACCGTTTGGTGTCAGTACAACCACCACAATCAACATCTGTGTAAGAAACAAGTGTAGACGTCGACGAAGGATACAAATGCAAATCATAATCAAGTGTTCCCTGAATGTACCTAAGAATGCGTTTGAGCGCATTCATATGTTCAACTTTTGGATCATGCATAAACAAACACACCTGTTGTACGAAATATGTAATATCAGGTCGCGTGAACGTAAGATACTGAAGGGCGCCTGCAAGACTACGATAACGGGTCGGATCCTCAAAGGAACAACCAGCTGCAACACCCAACTTGGGTTTAGTATCAACTGGAGTAGAAATGGACTTATAAGATGACATCCCAGCCCTCTCAATGATCTCTGCTGCATACTTCCTCTGTGATAAGAACAATCCACCTGCATGACGAGTAACAACAATCCCCAAGAAATAACTCAATGGACCAGGTCCTTCATGGAAAACTCATCCACATATAATAGTATATAAGCCATCGAAGAATCACGACGATAAATAAATAATGAATTATCAGACCTGCTGTGAGAAAAACCCATAGTCGAAACATAATCAACAAAACCTCTTATACCAAGCTCGTGGAGACTGCTTAAGCTCATACAAGGACTTCTTCAACAAACAAATATGATGAGGATATCTAGTATCCGTAAAACCCAAGGGCTGATGCATATACACTGTTTCCTTGAGATCATCATGTAGGAAAATATTCTTCATATCTAGCTGATGAATGAGCCATGATTTTGAAAGAGTCAAGCTGAGCACAGTGCGAATGGTAGACGTCTTGACCACTGGGCTAAATGTTTCACCACAATCCACACCAACCTGCTGATTCTTACCATCACCTACAAGACGAGCCTTATGCCTCGCAAATGAACCATCAGAATTTTTCTTGTGAGCAAAAATCCACATAGATCGAATAATATTAACACCACATGGATGGAGTACCAACTCCCACGTCTTATTATCAATAAGAACATTATATTAATCGGTCATGACAATTTTCCAATTAGGGTCATTTAAGGCAGACACATGATTACAGGGTAAGGTTGATTTAAGAACATTAGAATTCAAATTAAAATGTCTTTTTGGTTTAAAAATACCCAGTTGACTGCGAGTGATTGGACTATGACTCTGGGCTGGATTGGGTGAATTTTGAGAATTTTTGAAAATTTTCGTCGATGGCGCTGCGATGCCTGATAAGAGTGCTCTCTGAAATTTTGGCGTCACGGCGCTGACGACGGAGGTAAATTGGATTGTTCACTGGAAGGCAGGTGCCACGACGACTCCCCTAAGGGTCGTGGCTCTGTCGACGTATTTTGTGAAAAATCTGAAAAATGACGTAGAACATAGGGGTAGATAGCATCATCCAAAAAATCATAAAAACTAGACTTTAGAAAAATGAAATTGGGACTCATTAAAGATAATATGACGACTAATGATGATTCATTTAGATGACAAATCAAAGCATTTATAACCACGGTTATTTGACGGATAACCCAAAAACACACAAGGGGTAGAACGTGTCTGAAGTTTGTTGATTGTGGTGGATGGAAACAATGAATAACATAAGCATCCAAAGACTCTAAGATGAGAATACGAAAGAGTCTTATTGTATAAAACATGAAGAGGGAAAGAATATGTCAAACCTTTAGAGGGAAGAATATTAAGTAGATATGTAGCCATTTGCAGTGCATGATGCCAAAAAAACGGAGGGACGGAAGAATGAACCAATAAGGTGCGGATAATGTTATTGATGGTACGAATTTTGCGTTCAACTTTCCCATTTTGTGAAGACGTATGAGGATAAGAAAAACGAAAATTTATCCCATATTGAGCACAAAACTCCCTAAACTCCACATTGTCATACTCGTTGCCATTATCACATTGAATGTTCTTTATTTTCCGTTCGAATTGAGTTCTTATGAAAGCTCTAAATTTTACGAAGATGGAAAAACTGATGTTTTGGTACCTTGGCATAGTTAAAATGAAAGATTTTATATGTGTTTGGTACATGATATGTTGGTACCTTGGCATAGCTAAAATGAAAAGTTTGTATATGCGATTGGTACATGAGATGTTGGTACCTTGGTTTTATTCCTTTGAGAGTCAAAAGATGAGTTAAATTGCACAAGGTTGATTATGGTAGCTATTCGTGCAAGTGTTATTATTCCATTTCCCCGAGTCCCTCACAAAAGGGCCGGGATACATTATAGTGAGTTTGTCGAGTCCCTCACTAAAGAGCCGGGATGTGTTATATGAAAACAGATACGATGACTCTTATTTCTATAAAGTACAGTGGTACATTGGTATCGTGGTACAATGTACAGTGGTACAGTGATACAGTGGTAAAAGGTACAATTGGCTCTTATTTTATATGACACGGTTGGATCTGGTATTTTATTTTTCATACTTGTCCCTGTCATTCTTCTGTACAGTTATGATCTTGTTTACTGTACTTCTTGTTTTCATAATTGGTACCTTGTTGTACTGACCCCCTTCGGGGGCTGCGTTCATGCCCGCAGGTATTAGGTACTCAGTTGGGTGATCCGTGAGCTTAGGATCCTTGGTCAGTGTATTGGGGTAGCTCCAATGTTTCGTAGCTTGTCATTTTGGCACAGATCTTCCATTATGGCTATGTATATTCTGGGGTACGGCGTGGCCTTGTCCCGTCATAGTTTATTGTCCAAACTTTAGAGGTTTGTATTCATATGTGGGTTGGACTTGTGTGAGTTGTATATATATCATTGGCTAGTTGTACTACTGTGTTTTCGGGATGTTCCCGTTTATATGTATAGCGGTAGCCTCATCGGTTTGCCTATTTTTATAACATGAGTTTTCTTAGAGCTTCCGCTGATTTTATGTGATGTATGGGTAGAAGGGTGCTCAGGTAGGGCACCAGTCGTGGGCTCGGGGTTCGGGTCGTGACAATAAATTTATTTCTATCTAAAGTAGATAAAATAGACGACCCCGGATGACTTAGACGAGCATGCCACAAGGAAGGAGCAAGAACTGCAAAAGTGGATGACATGGCTTGACGCGAGAAACTGAGACTTGGTGTGATTGAATAAAGATCTCCCCTACTGTCACACCTCATGAGAGGACTCCCCGTCTTGAAATCCTTCACAAAAAAACCAAACGGATCAAAATCAATAAAAACCCAATTATCAGTGGTGAATTTACGGACAAACAATAAATTTTAAATTAGTTTTGGGGCATGAAGGGTATTTTTCAAGACAAGTGGTGGATGAGGAGAGACAACGTTTTATGACCATAACCCTTAATTGGAATTGAATTACCATTACCAACAATTATACCACGATTACTGCTCAAATTGGAATAAGACAAGAGAGTACCTTGGTCGGATGTCATGTGGATAGTGGCGTCGGTGTCCATATACCAATTCGGATCCGGTTGAGTTAATCCAAGCGTGTGCGTTGCTGCTTCAATGTCGGTTTGTGTGGGTCCCGCTGTAACATAGGCTTGTGAGGCCGAGGCCCAAGCACCCAGCTTGCTGCCTCGGCCCAGCTAAAGTACCGAAGCCCCAATTCCCTGCACTGTTAGGCCTGGAAGGTGCTGCAGGTCCAACCCACTACTGGTTGCTGAATTTGCTAACTGCTGGGCCTGAAGAATAAGGGTTGTTGGGCCATGGCCCACTGCCCCAGCCCCACTGCCATGGGGCCCACTGTTGCTGGGGCCAGTGGGCCCGACCCACTATTTTGGTTTCCATTCCCGTTGTCGTCGCGTTTGCCCCTGCGATTTTTCACGTTGTTTTATGATTATTTTTGCCGCCACCGTGGGTACGATTTTGGCCCGAATGATCATCGAACTTTGGAGAATTTGTGGAGGATGTCATCATGATGATGGGACTAGCCCCTATAGTCGCCTTTTTAGCCAAACCCACTTCTTTCAACGTGAGCATGGAGCGGGCTTGATAGAATTCTGGAAGAGGGTTACTTTGACGAAGGATCGAAGTAACACCGTTATATGCGTCGGATAAGCCTACAACCATCTGTAGAACGAGACGACAATTAGTAACTGGAGCACCCACGTTGCGAAGTTGATCTACCAAGTCCTTGAGTCGTTTACAATAAGATGAAACATTAGGAAAATTCGCCATAACAACTTGAGAAAATTCCTGTTCAAGGGTAATAATGCGGGAATGACTGTTATCCTGGAAGATATCACGCAATCGATTCCAAGCAGCCATAGATGTGGAGTTGGGTTCCATAATCGTCTGTAAAAGGTCCATGGATATTGCGTCAAACGTTACCCATAATTTTGGATTGTCCGCTTCTGTGGGTACATCATCATCTTCGGTATTCTCATCTCCCGTTGTAGGAGTCGGATGGATAATGTGGTGAAGAACTTGATGTGTCATTGCATGAATTTTGAATAACTCTTCCCATGTCTCATATTGAACGTTTTCTAGGTCAAGAACGATAGGAAGAACACTCTTGATGTTAGAAACTATTATGGCGGGATGAAACATGTTCTTATCAGTCATGATGAAGAGAACAAACTTTGGAAAAGAATATATTTTAGGGAGAGGGGCTCGGGTTTGCATAAACTGAGGGGGGAGGTTTTTTGTCACGAATTTCAAGAAAAATCGAGAAAGAAGTGAGTAGCGGAAGCAAGGAAAATAACCTAGACTCTTGATACCATGAAATAATTAATCCCTTGATTATTCTTATTGATGAATGACATATATATACAAGTTACAATAGAAAAAATATTTTTCTATTCTACATCTAAATCTCAATTTATATGGAGACTAGACTAACTATACAATTATGGTAATATTATAATACTAATTATGGTACAAGACTAATTCTAATATATACTAAATATACAACCATAGGGACTGCTGGATGAGCTGGGCTACAAACAATGCTGGCCCAAAGCCGAGAGGCTTAATCTTGAAAATACATTCAATATACATACAATATACAATATATCATGTGTATATTGTATGTATATTTAACAATCATGTTTAATGTAATAGAAAGTGATTGATGTGCAGTGTTTACACATTTGTTATGTTTATTAATTGCTTTGGGTGATTTTGCTAGTTTTCAAAAATTTGGGGTATAAATCTTATTTCATACTTTTTAGAAAAAGTAAATTCCAACAATCAAATATTATTTGCAAAAATTATGGCCAAACACAACTCCAACTCCAAAATTTCAAAATAAAAGTGAAATTATTTTTTATTTCTATGGCCAAACGCCTAATTAAAATCATAATCAAAAGTTGAAGAATAAATATGATATCTTTCTTCTAATATTAAATATGTGATGTCCATTTCACTGAATTCTTAATAGAATATTTAATTTATACATATTTAATAATTCTCTAATATAGATACATATTTTAAGTAAAAATTATTGAATTATGCCCGATAACGTAAATACAACTGTAGCCACCCATGTTGTTAATGTGATGAAGATAAATACTTACAAGACACACGATTTGATCACTATAAATATTTTATTCTTTTTGGTACAAATGCTCACTAAAAGTGTGATGCACAACTTTGAGAAAATCTTTTTCCTTTACATTATGCCACTATGGTCAAGATGTCACCATTTGTTTACTACATACTCCATACTCCATACATACTAGCACACTAAGTAGGTGTTTGTGAAAGTATATATGTCCTATAAACAATCATTTTAGGAGCAGATATATTTGAACATATTTATATTATTAATGAGATTAATATACTTTGACATTTTGCAATTATTGAATTATTATTTGATTGTTTATATTATTCATTAATGTGCATCCCTTGAACTAAACGTTGTCATTGATAGTGTGAGATATTAATGATAGAACATAGTTCTTAAAGTAGCCTAGACTGATGATCATTGAGAATGGGATATCAATGATATATTATAAGTCGACATGTGGTCTGCGTCACATTCTTAGAGGATGTAGTATGTCTCACTTACTACTAGTAATAGTTACTAGTGATGGACACATGGATACTCTTAGAGGGTATTGGCATACCCTGCTGATAAACTATTTTTTATACATGTCTAGAGTATCAGCATGTGGGAGATAGAGGTCCTTTGACTTGAGGTCAATACTGTCACGCCCTATTTCGACCGCAACATTATTCTCAGTGAATCCTGCCTGCTATTAGAAAAATAAAATAAAAAGTGCTAAAAGGTGCTAAAATGCTAAAGGGGTGCTAAAGGGTTCGCGGAGTCGCCACCTAATTAGTTTGGGTGAATTAGGACACTTAAATGTTAACTAAGTCAAGTCAACACTAACTCCATTTAAATGGTCTACTAAACTATGTGAGATTCTGGGCAATGGTTCTTTATTAATCTAGAGGGAAGGGGTTAGGCATCCTCTGAGATCCGCTAACTTGCGGTTGTCCGTTCAAACCTAGGTTAATATTATGTTAAAGATAAATGCATGTTTTAAAATAGGCCTAGCATGTAAAGTGTCTAAAATGATTTTCCTATATGAATGTTAATAAGAGAAAATAAGTTAGGCATTTAATGACAAGCAATATCTTAGCTATATGAATTATTAGGCGAGCGAAGATTATTAGGTGATTTAATATAACTTAAACAATGCATGGCTAACCTAAAATAATTAACTTAAGGGGAAGCATAAATAGTGTGACTTAATAATTAGTGTAGCGTTAGACAATTAATTTACAACAAATAAATGTTGCAGAATAAAGAATTAATAAAGATGACTCGAAGGAGTGGCGATGTCATTCCGCCTGTGGCTTGGAATTTCTTATGCAGAGAGGATGATGAACATAAATGCGGGTCTTCATTTGACGGAAGTCGCGATGAGTCTCGCAATGAAACTCTTCATTTGGCTTCTCCGGACAGCGAACCGATGCAGCGTATCAAGTCGTCGATCCGCTCGGAGTTGCGATGCAATTTGAGGGGAGAATATTCTGCTTTGCAAACAAAACATCTGTTAAAAAATGACTTCTAGTGATTCTAAGTTGTTGTGCGTTCTTGCCCTTTCTTTTTGCTAATTTCGGATATTGATTGGTTATTTTACTGAGGTTTTCCTCTGTCGAAATCCCCCTGCCTATTGCATGTGTATAGCTCTCTACTTATAGTGCCAATTTTGGGTTCCCATTTATGGTAAAGTTTAGGACGATTTTGGGCTGATTTCCTTTGTGATTTTCGGACGATTTGTGACTGATTTTGGTTGCGATTTGATACTGGTTTTGAAGGATTTGTTACTATTTTTTGAACTGATTTTTGGTATTTGGTAATTATTGAAGCGATTTGAGGAGTTCACTTTGGTAAGTTTTGGTATGGCTCTTGTTATGGCAAGTTTTGGGAAGGAAATACAAGATTTAGATGGTGATATGGTAAGTTTAGGGAGTGGGTGCGGCGGATTGTGCGATGGGGTTTAGGGTTCGTTGGGTTTCTTATGGAAAAGAGATGGGTGATGGAAATAAAGTGGTTGTTTGGGCTGAAATAAATTGTTGTGTTTGGGGGAAAATGAAGGCTGAGGGTCTCGAGTTGTTGGGCTTGGGAATTAGAATGAAAGGGGAGTTGGGCTGGTATGCTATTTGGATAGACTATAGGTATTAATTAATAGTGGTAAATAAATGGGGTTTAAGTGTATTTGTTTTAATATGATTTTAGGTGTTTTATTAATTTTAGCTCGGGCTTAAATTATAAAAAATTGTTTTGACTATTATGATATTTGAGAAGTTATTAATGCTCTATATAAAATGCGGCGTCATTATTAAATTTCTTATTTATGTATGTATATGTTTATATATGTGTGCATTTTAAAATTATTTTTGCGGTATTTAAAATTAATTTAATTTATTGGTTATTAATGGGAGAGAAAGTCAAAATTGGGTGTCAACAACTTATCCCTCTTTGACTGGAGATGATGGGAGAGTCTTCAGACAAAGACATTGACTTATAGGCAATTTTGGCTCGATCGTCCGAATTAGAACAAGGATTAAAAAATACAAGGGCAAATGTCGATTAAAAAACTTGTCCCAGTGTCGAATTATGATGACACTGGGATACTGTGATGACACTGAGTTGTTGGTGCTGGAAAATTAAGGAACGACTGACAAGAGGGCTGACACAGATTAAAAATTTGTCTCTGTGTCGAATTATGATGACACTGAGTTACTATGGTGACACTCTTTAAGGCTAGACTGGCGTGGATTCAAGATTTGCCCCAGTATCGAATTATGATGACACTGAGTTATTATGGTGTCTGAAAACTAAAGGCGGGACTGACGTAGATTTAAAAATTTGTCCCAGTGTCGAATTATGATGACACTGGGTTATTAGAGAGTGGATCGATGCTCGAGGCCGCTTCTGCCCTTTGTTAGGAACACTGACCCCCCCAACAAAATTGTCCTGGTTCGCTATAAGAGAAAATTTACGTTGCGTTCCTGCTCCTGCATGCTAAAGCTCAAGAAAAGTTAATGCATAACTGTCAAGGCAAAAAATGGTAAAGCATGGATATATAAGCAATATGATTCTGAGAGTAGAGATTTTATCCTGGGTTGCGTGCTGGCAATGCTGTTGACGGTGTCCTTGCATTAATGTAGTGTTGCCAATGCTGAGATGTCATCTTTGTGTGGACATGTTGTCATTGCGAATGCGGTTATGTCGTCCTTGCATAGACGTGCTGCAACTTCTCCTGTAAATTGAGGATCCTGTAGGCTAAAGCTCAAGAACAAATTAGTGCGTAACTGCTAAGATAAAGTAAAAAATGTGTGGATATATAAGAAATGCGATCAGATGGATAGGAATATCATCCTGTGTAATGCGATGACGATATGATCTTTGTTAATCTTTGAGATGTCTTTGAATGATGCGATCTTGATGTCGTCCGCACTCGGACTTCTTTGGATGTTGTCAATCTTTGAGATTTCTTTGAATGATCACGAATCGATGTCGTCCTGCGGACTTCTTTGGATGGTGCGAATCTTTGGTGTAAATCATTGCCGACTTCTTTGGATGATGATGTCATCCTTGCACGAACTTGATGGGTGCTGCGAATCTTTGGATCTTTGCAAATCGATGTTGTCTCTGCACCTTCTTTGGATCTTTGCAAATCTGCGATGTAGTCTCTGCCGCGAACTTCTTTGGATCTGCGAATCTTTGGTGTCGTCTCTGCACGGACTTTGCTTAATGTTGTGAATGCTGAGATGTCGTCTCTGCACGGACGTCTTTGAATCTTTGGTGTCGCCGCACGGCTTTCTTTGAATCTTGCTACTCTAGATGTAAGCCGCCTTGCAGGCGTGCCTTTCTTTGCCTGTAAATTAAGAATCATGTAGGTTAAAGCTTAAGAAAAAGTTAGTGCATAACTGCTATGACAAAGTAATAAAACATGAATATATAAGAAATGCGATCAGGTGGATAGGAATGTCATTCTGTGTAATGCGATGACGATGTGATTGATGACGTCATTGTGTTGATGTGATGTTGTTGATGTGACGTCATTGTATGGACGTGTTGTGCTGATGACGTCGTTGTCTGGATGTGTTGTGTTGTTGATGTCATTGTCTGGATGTGTTATGCTGATGACGTCGTTGTTTGGACGCGTTGTGCTGATGACGTCGTTGTCTGAACGTGTTGTGTTGATGACGTTATTGTCTGGACGTGTTGTTGACATCGTTATGCGGATCTGTTGTCTTTGATGAAATCGTTATGCGGATGCGTTGTCTTGATAGCGTCATTTTTAAACGCGTTGTCTTGATAGCGTCGTTATGCGGGCGTGTTATCTTGATGGCGTCGTTATGCGGGCGTGTTGTCTTGATGGCGTCGTTATGCGGGCGTGTTGTCTTTGATGGCGTCGTTATGCGAGCGTGTTGTTGATGTGACGTCGTTATCTGGACGTGTTGTACTGATGCCGCCGTTATCTGGACGTGTTGTTGATGTGATGTCATTGTATAGACGTGCTGCAAATGCTCCAGTGAATTAATGCTCCTGCAAGCTAAGCTTGAGAAATAATTAGTGTATAACTGTTAAAACAAAATGAGAAATATATGAAAAATACAATTATGTGAGTAGAGATGTCGTCCCGGTATGATGTGTGGGATGCTGCAAATGCTGAGATACTGTCTTTCACTGACATAATGCGTTTGTGAACCGCATGAATTGCCATGATGCCCTTGATTTAGGTGTTGGGCGTTTGTGAACTGCATGAGTTGCAATGATGTCTTTGATTTGAATGTTGTGCTTTTGTGAACAACATGGATTTCAGTGATGTCTTTGATCTGGATGTTATGCGTTTGTGAATCGCATGAGTTGCAATGATGTCTTTGATATGGATGTTATGCGTTTGTGAACCGCATGGATCGTAATGTGACTCTGTGACCGAGCTGATTGCATTGGACTTTGTTGCGGAATTTGAATTTTGATTGTCGATGTTTTTTTCTGCTTCTGATGCTCCTGCTAATGCAAAATTTGAACTTTGATTGTTGCTGTTTTTTTGCTTCTGCTACTATGAAGAACTGTGGAATGCCGTCTCTTCTTCTTCTGCGGTGGAATTTTGATTGTTACTGTCTTTTCTGCTTATGATGCTTCTGCTGTTGTATTTTATGCTTCTGCTAATATGAAGAACCTTCTTGTTGTATTTTTTGATTCTATTAATATGAAAAACCTGCGCTCAAAGAAAACTTGTGAGTTTTAGGGGGGGCGATCGATTCGTATTGACTTTGCAGCTTTGATGCTCGGACGTCTGACTTGTTTGGATCTGCAACCCCTGTCTGTTTTCAGGTCCCATCTCTGTGCTCTTCTCCCAAATGATTAAGTGTCCATCAGTCATCTGCTGGGTGATTGTGCCTTTGATCTTGCAAAGTACGTGCATCCTGCCACCTCTTAGTCAAATACGAATCGACCTTAGGTTGGGGAGAAAAAGAATAAGACCTTTAAAATACAGCAAATCATGTTAGTATAAAGCATATAATTATTGCAAAGATATAAGTAGCACATAAAAAACATATTGCACAAAGCAACAAATAAAAGCGAGCCTTAACATGCATGAGACCTCTTTATGCCAGAGGTGAGCCTAAACGCCAGATATGCGAGATCATGATAGATTTGTTCAAGACGTAAACTACAATGTTTTGTGGGAAATGACAACCAAATTATGGTGCACTTTTTCTAATTTCGGCATGTCATGATTAGGCTTGGATTTGCCTATCATTGTCACGCTACACATAGTATGTTTGTTGGTCATTGGGTTGAGAAACCCGTCGACAAATTTAGTATTTTTCTAATTGTGGTGTCGATACCAAGGACCGACCCACCTAAGGTAAATACATGCATGTCTTAAAATAAAGAGTGGTATAACTCTATCCTAAGTTTGCTAAGATTTGAATTACTGACGCAAGGTTCCCGAGCGGACTACTCGAGTGAGAAGGCTACGCGGCCACCGGATAGTCCGGACGCTCCGCGCAAAACGCCAACTCTCTTAAATTTGGATATTTGAAAGAAATTTGCAGGTGCGCAAAGCACACCTAGCGTGTAATGTGTGAATTTTCCGTAAGAGAAGAAATATGAGCGGAATGCCAGTTTAAAGGAAAGCAGTAAAAACAAGTAGCAATTAAAACAGTTAAGCATAGAAAATTAAAGCAAACAATTTAAGGCATTTAAAACAAATAAAAGCAAATAAAGCCAAGCGATAAGAAACTTAGGTTTGCTATGGTCAAGAACCTGAATTCCCAGTGGTGTCGCCATGTTATCATGCCCTATTTCGACCACAACATTATTCTCAGTGAATCCTGCTATGTTAGAATATAAAATAAAAAGTGCTAAAATGCTAAAGGGGTGCTAAAGTGCTAAAGGGTTCGCAGAGTCGTCACCTAATTAGTTTGAGTGAATTAGGACACCTAAATGTTAACTAAATCAAGTCAACACTAACTCCATTTAAATGGTCTACTAAACTATGTGAGATTCTGGGCAATGGTTCTTTATTAATCTAGAGGGAAGGGGTTAGGCATCCTCTAAGATCCGCTAACTTGCGGTTGTCCATTCTAACCTAGGTTAATATTATGTTAAAGATAAATGCATGTTTTAAAATAGGCCTAGCATGTAAAGTGTCTAAATGATTTTCCTATATGAATGTTAATAAGAGAAAATAGGTTAGGCATTTAATGATGAGCAATTTCTTAGCTATATGAATTATTAGGCGAGCGGAGGTTATTAGGTGATTTAGTATAACTTAAATAATGCATGGCTAGCCTAAAATAATTAACTTAAGGGGAAGCAAATTTCCAGCACTAAATTACTTTCTAATATATTGATTCAAGGTTTTAACTATTCTAAGTATTCTACTAATTAGTGTAGCGTCAGAAAATTAATTTACAACAAATAAATGTTGCAGAATAAAGCATTAATAAAGATTACTCGAAGGAGTGGCGATGTCATTCCGCCTGTGGCTTGGAATTTCTGATGCAGAGAGGATGATGCACATAAATGCGGGTCTTCATTTGACGGAAGTCGCGATGAGTCTCGCAATGAAACTCTTCATTTGGCTTCTCTGGGCAGCGAACCGAGACAGCGTATCAAGTCGTCGATCCGCTCGGAGTTGCGATGCGATTTGAGGGGCGAAGTTTCTGCTTTGCAAACAGAACTTCTGTTAAAAAATGACTTCTAGTGTTTCTAAGTTGTTGTGCGTTCTTGCCCTTTCTTTTTGCTAATTTCGGATATTGGTTGGTTATTTTACTGAGGTTTTCCTCTGTCAAAATCCTCCTGCCTATTGCATGTGTATACCTATCTACTTATAGTGCCAATTTTGGGTTCCCATTTATGGTAAAGTTTAGGACGATTTTGGGTTGATTCCCTTTGTGTTTCTCGGACGATTTGGGACTGATTTTGGTTGCGATTTGGTACTGGTTTTGAAGAATTTGTTACCGCTTTTTGAACTGATTTTTGGTATTTGATAATTATTGACGCGATTTGAGGAGTTCACTTTGGTAAGTTTTGGTATGGCTCTTGTTATAGCAAGTTTTGGGAAGAAAATACAAGATTTAGATGGTGATATGGTAAGTTTAGGGCGTGGGTACGGCGGATTGTGCGATGGGGTTTAGGGTTCATTGGGTTTCTTATGGAAAGGAGATGGGTATTGGAAATAAAGAGGCTGTTTGGGCTAAAATAAATTGTTGTGTTTGGGCGAAAATGGAGGCTGAGGGTCTCGGGTTTTTGGGCTTGGGAATTAGAATGAAAGGGGAGTTGGGCTGGTATGCTATTTGGGTAGACTATAGGTATTAATTAATGGTGGTAAATAAATGGGGTTTAAGTGTATTTGTTTTAATATGATTTTAGGTGTTTTATTAATTTTAGCTCGGGCTTAAATTATAAAAAATTGTTTTGACTATTATGATATTTGAGACGTGCTTAATGCTCTATATAAAATGCGGCCCCATTATTAAATTGCTTATTTATGTATGTATATGTTTATATATGTGTGCATTTTAAAATTATTTTTGCGGTGTTTAAAATTAATTTAATTTATTGGTTATTAATGGGAGAGCGAGTCAAAATTGGGTGTCAACCAATACACACCTGGTTTGTAGAGTAATGTACTTTGATCCTGTCCTAAGCTTAAATTCCTCGTAGGATAAGACATAACTTGTATTGGGTACATTGCGATACAGACTAAAGTGGTAGTTGAGCCAAGAATATGATTCATTCCTCGATTAGATATTCGAGATAACACTCAGCTTCTCAGTAATATTAGGTCGACTAAGTCATTGGCCAATGCAAGAGACATATTTGAGATATGATCTAGTTATCGACTAATATAGATGAGATAAAGTGATCAAGCCATTTGGATAGACACTTGGCAAATCCTAAGCTTGATCGAGTATGTTGAGAATGAAAGGAATATATCATCCCGCATAGAGGTTGTGTTTACTATGAGTCTTGTAAACGTACTACACATATTGAGTTCATCACCGGCGCAGTCTAGGAGTTCCGTGCGAACCTTAATTTGATTAAGTGTCGATGTGGGAAGGTCTAAAGGGTCACACTAAGTCGATTGTCTTTTCGGTCTAAAGGTATATTGAGAGAGGATGAAATATTCAATTTAGAATTGAGATATTTTAAACAATAATAAATTATGGGATAATTTCTATTTGATGGAAATTATTTAATTAAGTCAAAACTGGATTTTGGATTTAATTAAATTAAAACGTGCATAAATATTTTAAAAAAAACACGGAGGCGCCTAGGAGGCAGAGCCGCGGCGCTAATGCGGCAGTGGGTCCAGTTCAACTGGCCTACTGAATTTCGGATTTTGGACAGGTTTTAAGGCCTGATCCAAGTCTGATTTGGTTTAGGTTTTCTCCCTATATATTTAGCACTTAACCTCATAATTTATGTTAGAATTTTTATTACACTTTCCTACTTTGTGAACTTAGAGTTCAGAAATTTAAATTCTCTCAAACCTCTGCCAAGATTTCATGGATTTCCTGATAGAGCAGTATACCGTAGTGAAGGCTTGCACCCGGGGAGATAATCGTGTGTGCACCTTTTAGTAAAGACTGCAATAATCACAAATTGTAAGTTTTCTTGCGTCTTTGCAGATTTCTATTGTAACGTAATCATACCAGACGACTTTGTTAGGGCAAGTAAGTTCATAAAATTTTAAATTTCTGATGTGCCTTACTTGTGTGTTTTAGACACAACAAAACTCTACAGTGGTATCAGAGCTCAAGCTGGTTCAATGGTTACGTAACAATTGTAAGACATAATAATATGGATTAAACATAAAATTGATTTTAATCTGAATTAAAACAATACTATTGAAATCTAACAAACTTTGACTGAGTGATTAACCTTTTTGAAATCACCCTAAATTATCAGCTACGCTAAATCGAGGAAGTAATTCCATTCTAGCACGAACTGAGCCTTGTGCAGAAACCGGTTCATTACGAACAAGGTGCACGGCGAAGAACGTATAGGAATGGATGATAGTTGATATGTGTGTTATTGATAATGGTGGGTGGCTGTAAAGGACCCGTAATCTGAACCCTAAATTAGATTTAGGGGTTGGACGAGTTTTAGAAAATCAAGCACGGAATCGCTCTGAAAAGGACGTCAGCGCCGCGACCCTATCGTAGAGCGCCACGGTGCACAGTTAGGCTTTAACGACGGCGCCGTGGCTCCATGGCAGAGCGCAGCAGCGCTGGTCACGGTAATTATTAGGTATGTGATTAAAACCTTCGTTTTAAAATTCGGGACTTTTTGGAACTTAAGCGTCGCAGCTCCATGGTGGAGCGCCGCGACCCTAATTCACAGAACATAAAGGGAAAGTTTATGCCAGATCAGCACCGCGGCGCCAGATTTCCAGAATGTAAAAATCTCAGTTTTTCGACGTTTAATCCATGATTATTATTACACAGTATGTTGGTATACTGTTTACGTGCTAAATGATTGTCATTTACTTCACTAAGTTTAGAGTCCGCAATCATGCTTGGATAGGCGACGTTCAAAACTAGTTTAGAGTCCACAATCATGCTTAGATAGGCGACGTCCAAAATTAGTTTAGAGTCCGCTATAATGCTTGGGTAGGCGGCACCTAAATACATGTTTAAATGCTTTGAGTAATGTTTGAAACATGTAATAGTTGATCTTGGTCATAACCCTGAATAAAATGTTCCCCAAATTTAATATAAGTCTCATTTAAAATGAACGCGTCGTCCGTTATAATTGAATGTGGTGTAAAACCTTTTCGGCGAGATGAGTATTTATGCCCCAGCATTTGCTCTAAGTCTACGAGGACTCAGACCCTTTCATAGATGCATATAAATATTGTAGTAGGTGATAAACTGTCACGACCCGACCCCGGGCCCGCGACTGGTGCCCTACCTGGGCACCCTTACAGGTATACATCAGAGAAAATCAGCGGAACATACATGAAACTCATAACATACATTTAACCGGAAATAAACAAAAGGTTAGCCGATAAGGCTACCTCCCTGGACATATATATATATACATAACCAAAAGCAGTTACATCATTCTTCTTTACAAACTGACCCACAAGATATGACTACAGACCTCTAAGAATTTTTTACATAACCACTGTGACGAGACAGGGCCCCGCCATACCCCTGAATATACATAATCTACATCAACAGGGATTCGCACCAAAAGATAAGCCTCCGGAGTGAATGGAGCTTCTTCCCAAAAACTGAACAGAGATCCTAAGAACGGGGATCACCAACCTGGGTACCTAATACATGCGGGTATGAACGCAGCCCCCCGAAGGGGGTCAGTACAACAGGTACCGAGTATGGAACGAAAATAAGGTACAGTAATCAAATCATAATTTTATAAAAGAATGACAGGGGCAAGTATAAAAATTTAGTACCAGATCCTACCGTGCCATTTTAACTCATGAAATCAATCGTATATTAGTCGTTCTTTTCCTTCTTTCAATAAGAATTATCATCGTATTCTTACATACATACTTAAGAATTTGATCCAGTTTTTTTCCACATAACTTACATATCTTACATAACATAATTCGACCCTTTATGGAGGGACTTCTCATTTGGGAGCTTACTTTGATTATCCATACGTGATAACGTAACTCAGCCCATTTGCGGGATACGGTGTGCTGATGAATCATGTGACATAACCCGACCCACCTATGGGGCTCGGTGTACTGGGGAATCTGTAGCATAACCCGGCCCGCCTGTGGGGCTCGGTGTACTGTGGAATCTGTAGCATAACCCGGCCCGTCTGTTGGGCTTGGTGTACTATGGAATCATGTAGCATAACTCGGCCCGCCTGTGGGGCTCGGTGTACTGTAGAATCATGTAGCATAACCCGGCCCACCTGTGGGGCTCGGTGTAAGATGACGTAACCCGGTCTATGTGTAGGCTCGATGCATATGGCGTAACCCGGCCTATGTGTAGGCTCGGTGTATCTCATAACATAACCCGGCCTATTTGTAGGCTCGATGTGTCTCATAACATAACCCGACCTATTTGTAGGATCGGTGTATCTCATAACATAACCCGGCCTATTTGTAGGCTCGGTGTGTCTCATAACATAACCCGACCTATTTGTAGGCTCGGTGTAATTTTCCTTACATAATATTTTAAACCACCTTTTCACTTCTTCTTAAGTCGTTATAACAACTTCCCATAAGGCTATTATAACAACCTTTCATTTTAGAGAACTTAAGACACTTTTATTTCTGATCACATTGGGGAAACTAAACCCAAAAGTACTACATACATACATACTTAAAAAGAATCATAAAACTCATTTCTTTTTAAAACTCAAGTTACATACTCTTTTGAAATCAATCTTCTTAATTTTTGAAATAAATTAAGATGCCATGCTTTTTAAATCAAGTCATTTCCACTTATAAAATCAAGACTTATAGTCTTAAAACCTCGTATCATATACTCTTTAAAATCATATAACTTTCACTTATAAAAACAAGTCCTTTTTCAATTGTAAATTCAAGTCATTTTCAAATATAAAATCAACTTACTTACTTCATATTAATCAAGGCACATAGCTTTAAATCAAACCTCATAACTTCCTAACCATTCTTATCAACATCTCCCATAAGACTTGGTAAAGAATTAAGATAATTTAGACATACCTTTAACTTAGAATCAACAACGTGGATACTTCTTAACTTCTAAGAGTAGAAGGAATCATGAAATAATATCACATGGCTATTTCATACGTAGGATCATGCCAAAAGAAGGAAGAGGCTCACATATCTCGCGACGACTAACGACACGTAGCAATATGCTCCAAAGTACTTCAACCCTATTAGCTATTCCACCCTTCAAGTAGAATACGCTACTCGTAGTACTTCAACCTATAAGGACCATAACATGTCTATCAACTCCTAGCTTTTTAACGTGGAATCATACTAAATGTAAGGTCTCTTATTCTACGAAAAATTGGGCAGCATTTCCTTTGTTTCTACGTACTTTTCCACCTTTTTCAAGGCCCGAAATCAATAACCAACATGCCACATTTAAGGCTCAACAATTCAGCTACCCAAAGGGGATTACACGCTTTAACAGGACGTGTAAAATTCTGCCCCACAATTAAAGTAAAATTGTCCAACAACTTGAGCCATTTTCGGCAATCACAAGGATAACACCACATCTATTCTTTTTCAATTCCTTTTCCAATCCAAGTCGTTAGTCTAACATGTTATATAGTCGCAATCAATTATAACAACTAAAATCCCTTCTTTATACGATATGCGACGATCGTAACTAACAACTAAGTTAATTACAATTTCAATGGCTAAGCATGCTAGGTCTCGAATTTAAGGCTTCCAAATTCCATAACAATTATAAACCTTCATTCCATAATATCACATACTCATCTATCAACTACTACAATATGAAATCTTGAATTACAATAGCAAGACGGAGATTATTACCTCTTTAAGCCCAAATACAATCCAAAACCTAAAGTCGATCCTAACAACTTTAGCTCCTATTTTCGACGTTCCAATCCGCTATTTGCAACCTTTAGAAGCTTGTGAAGAACTCCTCTTCAAGGTCCAACTCCAACTATGAAAAACCCCTTAGGTTTTCATGTTGCGACTAACGTAAAAATGTAGTTTTTCCGGGATTTTTGTGTTGAGATATCCTTAGAATACCTTTGGGGACCTTGGGTTTAAGTATTGTGAATTATGAACAACAAATGAATTTTTTTTGTGTGGGATATGTGCTAATGCCGAGAGCCCTCAATCAAGAACAAGAAAATGAATTTTTTCTCTAAGTGTGTGTGCTTGTCTTGCTACTAGTATGAATAAATACTATACTCAAGGGTCAAGATTAATACACTTGTGTGGCTTGGATGAAGACAATTAAATATCTTGTGTCAACTTGACTAGTTGACTTGGTCAATTATCTCAAGCTTGATCATCCACTTGACTACTTAGCCTTGGTGTCGACGGCCAACGCTGGTCAATTTCGATCAAGCCCATGTGGGGGGGGGGGGGGGGACACGTGTCACCCTCCCATTCATCCATAAAATTTCGTTTCCCAAAATTTCCATAATTGGTCAAAATATCGGAAACCTTGTGGGCCCCCACAAAAACGTAAGATTTCCCGAGTGGGCCCTACCTGACCAAATCCGAAAATAATATTCCATAATTCCGATAAATTATCTAAGTCTCAAATAACAAATTTGAGAACCCAATTCTCATTAACAAACACTTCTCTTTCCCGAGGTTCGGAAGAATTTTCTTAAGAATAACGAATTCTTCTTTCGTTCAAAAATTTTAAAGTCCTGCTTCCTTACGTACATTCTCTTTAACATGCCTTGGACTTACGGGGTGTAACATAAACCTTCGTGAGTATTTACACCCCAGTGTTTGCTCAATGAAGGCTAAGCCCACTTAGATACATAATTGCAGTCGCGTAACGGGGTTGACTTTCTAGGCTGTCTTGGCGCCCCAGTGTCGGACAACCGAGGGACGCAGATCATATTGTTTAGAACATACGATCAACCAAGAGTTTCAAATTGTTTGTAATTGGTTTAGAGACCTACCAGATCGTGTTGTTGAAGTTATCAGCCTCAGCAAATGCGAAGACAACATGAGTCTGGATCTTGGCTCATTATGACCGTATTTGATATGAGTCTGTATTCTTTTATGGGGTAAAAGTGTATGTTAAAATAGTGAGAGTTAATTAAACAAAAGACCATGTTAATTAATTAACGAATGTGTTCAATAAAAATTATATTAGAGTGTTAATTTCAAGTCTATCTTTTCTTCAGTTACAATGTCGAATATGTCACTTAAAAAGTTGGTTGAACGAACAAGATGAATGGAGTCAATTTTCCTGACTGGTTAAGAAATTTGTGTTTGGTATTGCGATTATAAAAGATTGAGTATGTATCAGATACAACACTCCCTACAGTCCCTGCTGAAGATTCTTAAGCATACGCCCTGTTTGACAAGGCGGCCTATCAGAAATATCTTGATGATGATATTGCGACACAATGTGTCATGTTGTCCTCTATGACTCCTGAGTTACAGAGACATCATGAAAATATGGGCCCCAACGAGATGCTAGAACACGTGAAGAGACTCTATGACTTGCAGTCTCAGACAATGTAGTATGAACTGTTGCGAGATCTCTTTAAGTGTACGCTGAACGAAGGGGTCAGGTTTCACAACATGTTTTGAAGATGATTGGGTTAATAGAAAGGTTGGCTTCGATTGGAACGAAGCTACCCGTAGCAGTTTGTCAACCTAATCTTGAATTCGCTTCCTGTTTCATTTGAAAACTTCATTGTGAATTACACATGAATGAAACCAAAGCGAATCTCCCAGAGCTTCATAACATGTTGAAAACCTTCGAATCGTCCACCTCTAAAGGTAAAGTCGTGCTCATGGTGGGCTCATCTAGCAAGTTCAAGCCTAAGGGTAAGAATGTGCAGAAGAAGAAGGGTAAGGTGGTTGCCGCCACACCCACAGCTATGAAGCCTCAAAGAGTTGTTCAAAAGAAGGTCAAGGTAGCTGCTGATGTTTGCCTCAATTGCAAAAGATAGGGGCATTGGAAGAAGGACTGTAGAGCCTCAGGGGGAGACAAAACACAATGTGCTTCAGGCCCTGATGGGCAAGGTATGTTTGTTATTGAAATAAATATGTCTATAACTAATTCTCACTGTTGGGTATTAGATACCGCTAGTGCCTCACACATTTGTAACAACGTGTAGGGGCTGATTGACAGCAGAAAGGTTGGACTTTGGGAAATAGATCTACGCATTGGAAACGGAGCAAGAGTTGATGCTGAACGCGTGGGGACTTATAGACTAGATTTACCTTCAGGCTTTTGTTTAGAACTTAATAATTGTTATTTTGTTCCCTCGTTAATGAGGAATATTATTTTTGTCCCTATGTTAGACATTGATGGGTTTTCCTCATTTATTACCAATGGAAGTTATGTTTTATCATATAATGGTTTTATTTGTGGAAATGCACCGCTTGTGGATGGATTGTATGTTTTAAACTGTAGCCATGAAATTTTCAATATTCAAAATAAAAGAGCTAAAATAAGTAATCCAAGAAACCCCACCTACTTATGGCACTGCAGACTTGGTCACATCAATGAATCAATGATAACAAGATTAAGAAAGTTAGACTACCTTGAACCATTTGACTTAGAGTCATATGGTAATTGTGAATCTTGCTTAAGAGGAAAGATGACAACTAAATCTCTTTCTAGGAAAGGAGTACGTGCCAAAGAGGTACTTGAGTTAGTCCATACCGATGTATGTGGGTCATTTTCAACTCAAGCTAAGTGATGCTTTCTTTATTTCATCACTTTTACAGACGATTTCTCAAGGTTTGGGCATGTGTATCTTATGAAACATAAGTCTAAAGCTTTTGAGAAGTTCATGGAGAACAAGTCAGAAGTAGAGAAACAACTTAAAACAAGTATTAAGACTCTTCGATCAGATCGAGGAGGTGAATACTTAAGTAAATAATTTCTAGATCACTTGAAGCTTCATGGAGTTCAATCACAATGGACACCTCCCGGAACACCACAAATGAATGGTGTTGCTGAGAGGAGAAATCAGACCTTATTAGATATGGTTAGATCCATCATGAACTTCTCAGCTCTACCAACATACCTATGGGGATATGCATTGCAAAGCTCAATCTATATTTTGAACAGAGTTCCATCAAAGTCAGTAGAGAAGACTTCATATGAGATATGGAATAGCAAGAAGTTGATACTTAGACACATGCGACCCTGGAGTGCCCTACATATGTAAAGAAGTTGCTTACTGACAAATTGGAATCTAAAAGTGAGAAGTATTATTCTATGGGGTATCCTAAAGAAACAAGGGGATACTACTTCTAGCATCCTGGCGAACATAAAGTGATTGTTTTCAGAAATGCAACTTTCCTTGAAGAAGAATATGTCTACAAGGAACAGAGTTACAACAAGATAGAACTTGAAGAAATTCAAGAAGTACAAAATAATATAGAGGATGAACCCTTGTCCAATGACCTGGGCAAGGATTCAGTGGGAGTATTTGATGATGATTGGGTACTTAGCGTACACCCTTCAGCTAGTGGGAGTGATGTGAGGGATAATGCAGAAATGCAAGACTCTCATACACAACCAATGGAGGATGACACAATGGTTGTGCAACATCCTGTTCAAAATGATATTCCTGAAAGTTCTCAAGGTGCTGGATTGTCCAACACACAAACATCTTCTCAAGATAAAAAAATGCAACAAACACTGAAACGCAGAATAATCAACTCCGTACGACCACTAGGACCCATCGTGCACCTGAAAGACTTAACCTCCTTGTTGAAACACACAATGAGATAGATATTCCTGATGATGATGAGCCTACTACCTACAGCGAAGCAATGTTAGACATTGACTCACAGAGATGGCATGAAGCCATGAAATCTGAAATGGAGTCCATGTACATAAATCAAGTATGAAAATTGGTTGAATTGCCGACAGGAGTTAGACCCATATGATGCAAATGGGTCTTCAAGAAGAAGATTGATGTATATGGCAAGGTACAAACTTATAAAGCAAGATTGGTGGCTAAAGGTTATAATCAACGGCATGAGGTCGATTATGATGAAACTTTTCATCTGTAGCAAAGATTAAGTCCATTCGGATTTTGCTTGCAATAGCTGCATACTATGATTATGATATTTGACAAATGGATGTTAAAACTGCCTTCCTCAATGAAAACCTAATTGAGGAGGTGTATATGATACATCCAGAGGGTTTTACATCCAAGACTCAACCAAAAACAATATACAAACTACATAAGTCCATTTATGAACTTAAGAAAGCCTCAATGAGTTATTTGCTTTGACAAGGCAATCAAATCGTTTGACTTTGTTAGAAGCAAAAAAGACCCATGCGTTTATAGTAAACGCACAGATGAGAGTATTATTTTCATTGTCATATATATAGATGTCATATTGATAATGGGAGATAATAAGACTCTCATGCAATCATTCAAGGAATGGTTATCCAGCGCCTTCATGATGAAGAATTTGGGTGAAGCCTGCTACATTCTTGGAATTAGGATCTACAGAGATAGACCTAATAGATTGTTGGGGCTGTCACAATCTGTATACATATACAAAGTGCTAAAACGTGTTTCTATGTAGAATTCCAATAAAGGAAATCTTCCAATAGGTCAAGACATCAAGTTATCAAAGAATGATAGTCCTTCTACTGTTGCAGAACTTAAATGCATGAATAGGATCCCATATGCTTCAGCTATAGGGTCAATCATGTATGTCATGACCTATACAAGGCCAGATGTGGCCTATGCACTTAGTATGACATGCAAATTCCAGCAGAATCCTGGGGAAGAACACTGGAAACAGTCAAGAGTATTCTTAAGTATCTTAGACGAATTAAAGAATACTTCTTAGTCTATGGTGAACAAGAAAAGCTAGTAGTTACTGGGTACACTGATTGCCACGACCCAACCTCGGGCCCGCGACTGGTGCCCTACCTGGGCACCCTTCTAATCATACAATACCAAATAACTGCCGGAAAATAAGTAACACATTTTTTTTAAACAAAGGCAAAGTCGATAAGGTTGCCATAATATAAATCACCCAAAAGGGCCTACACTATTCAATAATGTAATTACTACTCTAACCAGTCCATCCCACATATGAATACAGACCTCTAAGATTTTGGACCAATACTATGACAGGACAAGGCCCCGCCGTACCCCTGAATATACATAGCCATGACGACAAGCTCCGGAACATTGGAGCCATCTCAAAATGCTGAACCAGGATCCTAAGCCGCGGATCCACAACTGTGTGCCTAAACCTGCGGACATGAACGTGATGCGCGATTTTATGCACACACTTACGCAAGTGCACGTGTCGAGTCAAGTAATATAGTCTTGGAAGACCGAGTTATCGTCCTCAGGGATTAGTGTTCAAGTACCAACTTCTATTCTTTGTTATCTATTTGGTGACCGATGATTGATTTGTTGTTTATGACTAATAAATATAAAAACTAATTAACTATGTGTTTTACTCAGTGATGATGGAAATAGGGCTTCCAAATCTCCTCAACTATCCGCTTAACATACTTATTAATGCAATTAATTATGGTTCTCTTCTATTTTGAGATAGCAGGTTTACTAAGCCGTTTTATACTCCCGTTAAGGCTATATAAACACTCAACCCCAGTACATCACCTTTCTACCTTTCGGTGATAAGATTGACTCTAGAGGAGGATTAAGACCAAAAACCTATTAATACTACACAAGTAATCGGGGTACTTTCGTCCGCGATTCAACCTATGTCTATCCAACTACAACATATTCACAACCTCCCCTTTCGGATTTCGGTTAGAAATCATAAGAATTATGATAATTAATGATCAGGTAATTACCAAGCAATCAGAACATATATTGGATAAATCTCAACAAATAGAAGACAAACCACAAACATGCATTAATTCATAAAATTAAGGTTCAAGTGAATTGACATGGAAAGCCCTATATTAAAGTTAGTTCCTAGTCATAGACATGACAAAAACTAATTTAACATCCAACATAAACTGAAAAATAAAGTAAAACAAGAAAAGAAATTACTAAGAAATTGGTCTCCAATCTTGAATCCAAAAGTGTGTGAATTGCCCAGAAGAGGAACCCTTAAAACTGACCTAGGGTTCTCTTTTTATAGCCTCCAAACCGTCATTCAGGTTTTCCCTCAGGCCTGACCTATTATTCGTTCAAAAATCTGATTTTTCCGCTTGGCGCGCAGCCCAGCTGCGCCGCGCCGGAACCTGCGATCCTCGAAGATTAGGCGCGCGGCCTCGACTCTGCTGTCTAGAGCGCGCGGCCTGGCTGTCTGCGCTGGTTCGCCACTTTCTCGCTTTTCGAGCTCTGGAACCTCCGTTTCTGCCCTCTTTTTGCTCATTTTCCGCCATTGAGCCACTTTAACCAATTTGACTCAAAAGAAAGAAAATCTATCCTAAGACGACACGTATTTGTACAAAAATGGACAAAAGACTCACTAAAAACGACTCAAAAAGTGTATATGAAATACACCGATCAAATACCCCCAAACTTAACCTTTGCTCGCCCTCGAGCAAAGATCAAAAGAAAGAAATAGAGACACAAGGAAAAAGAAAAATAGAAGACTCAACGACATTGATCACTTTGCTGCATTGGGATTACTTAGAAAAACATGAAGGTTAGTAGAATAATATGCAGGAACATATAACATGAATCTTTAGCATTCTAAACACATTAAACTAGATATTTCACAAACTCAATTTAATGGAAGTAAGAATACTGAATTATGCATGTCAATTTCAAAAATCCTATGGCATGTTTACTTGCTATTCTCCACTAATCATGGATATGCATATAAGAGATCTTCAGGACTTTTCAGGGTTGTAATGTAGGCTTAGGCATGGGTAGGTAAAAATAGGCATTTAGGCTCATTTTATGTACCATAAGCTCTTTTGCTTTTCAATTATTCCCTTTTCTTTTGATTTCCTTTCTTCACTTCATATATATCTTTTCCCTCTTTTGTTTTGAGAGAGTGAAGTGTATTCTACATAACAAGCACCCCCAAACTTAGGCTTTTGCCTATTTCTTATTACTTTTTTTTATTGGGGAGCATCAAATGTGTTCACTCTTTTTGTCTCTTTTTTAACACTTTCTATTCCAACCATTTCACATTTTTACTTATGGCACAAGTGTGGATATATAGGGTGTCAAAGAAAAAGTTTAATGTTTAGGCTCAACGGGGCTGACTAGGGATATTTATAATGTCAGGGATAGATAAAAAGTGGTAAGAATTGGCTAACAAAGAAATGTCTGAGTCATCTCCCCTAACATGCATATCCTAACTATTTCGCCTCAAATAGCAAGCAATCATACATATAGGTTTTAATCATTTAACAATGCACAATTCAAGCAGAGACCCCAAATAGACAGATTTCATGAGTTTTTGGCATATCTAACCTAAGTGTTTAGATGGTTGCTTCTAATTCCATTACATTATTCAACCTTGCTTCACTAGGTGTTTCTAGTAACTACATCATGCATGATCTTTGACAGAAAATTATGACTCAAAAAAAATTGTATGACTCAAAAATACACAAAACAAATTAAAAAGACTCAAACATACTAAGACAATAAGACACAAATAAAACACCCCCCCCAAACTTAAATCACACATTGTCCCCAATGTGTGCAATACTCAAAGAAAATAAAAGAAAATATGATAACTTACAGACTTGGTTTAAAGTGGTGGCGGTGGCGGTGGCGGTGGATAGTGCATTGACCATTGGTTGAACAAGGAACTCATCTCGTCAATTCTCTGGTGCAACTGTTGTTGCCCCTGCCTCAATTCTTGTTGTCCTTGTATCATCGTGTCAAAATTCTGCATCATCCTTCTCTGGTTCTGGAGCAACTGCTCCATCATAGGCACTGGAGGTTCTGATTCTGTGGGTGGCTGCTGGCTGCTTCCTGCCTCATACTGAGCCTCTATCTCAGGCTCATCTTCATCCATGGTAGCCTCTGCTGCTGCTGCTGGTGCTGTTGGTCTTCTTCTCGCTGCTGCTGGAGGGATTGGGTCTGGGAAGGAGTGCATTATCCCGTATGACACAGACAGTTGGTTTTTCTCATATATATCAGTGGGTAGGGTTGAGACCCCATTTATGGAGCATAAACATGTAATAAGTGAGTCATGTCCCAACCCACCTGTCGTTACCAACCTGCTGGTCTCTCCAATATTTTGCACTATCTCCTTCCCAACATCAATTGTCTTCCCCGACATAATTCCATATATCAATTTGATTCTGTCTTCTGGAACTCTGGTAAAGTGCATTGATGGAATCAGGCGGGCACTGACGAAATACAACCAACCCTTGGCTGTTTTGTTGAACTGACACCTGCTCAGTCCTCTTGACCCATTTCTGGCAATATCAAACGCAGCCCCAGGGTAGCTTACTGTGCCTGCGACGGCATTCCAGTCGATGTTGTTGGTGCTTCTAGACCATGTTCTAAAATAGCTCCAATCGTCATCTCCTCCTTCAACATCAACTATTTTCAATAACACATTCACCGCTTCTGCCGTCACAGACACATATCGTCCCCTCACAAAGCATCTATCGTCCACCTTCTCTGGAAAGTTAGCATAAAATTCTCTCACCGTAACTGTGTTCATTGGTGCTATCTTTTCCGGGTTAACAAATCTTCTCCACCCCATCATCTCAATCATCGCCCGAATGGGCTCATAGACATCCTCCTCCCCAAGCGACTCCCTTTGATAATCCATTCCTCTTTCAGGGATTAAGGGCCTAGTACTAAGTTTTTTTGTATCTATCATGAGCTCTTTGACTGACAAACCTAGTATCATCATATTGAGGGGCTGAGGTGGATGTGGAAGCTCTTTTCTTTCTGGCAGACATTTTTAGATAACTTTTTCAGCGTTTCCATTGTATCAACAATGTTACCCAACACTATCACCCAACAATCAGCAGCTACAACACCTATCACCCCCAAACTTCAATCAAGAAGCTCTTTCACAACACCACACACTCACCTCGTATCCTCTTCCTCGAAATCTCACAACCAATTTCAACACCCCCACACACCTTTACAGACACAACACCTCCTCAAATCTACTACCTCCTCTGATTATAATGAAGCTCTCAAGAAAAGATGAAGATTACCTTTGACGTTGTTCTTCAAGATTCTCTTGCTCCTAATGATGATTTGAGGTAATGGGGTGAGGGTAGTTGTTTAGGATGGTTAAGGGTTTAGGGAATTTAAAAACTTTGGTTGTGTTTGGGTTTGGTTTATGGAAGATTTTTAGGTAAAGTGTGGATTTTCGTGGGTTTTGTGGAGAGGAAGGTTTAGGTTTTGATTTGGAATTGGGGGAAAAATCGGATTTGGGGCGTCTTTAATTTCTGGATTTCCGCCTCGGCGCCGCGGCCCTGTAAATGGGCGCCGCGGCGCCCAGACTACTGAATTCTTCTGGACTTTTGGCGCCGCGGCGCTAAATCTCCTGCGCTTTTCTGCTCTTTTGGCGCCGCGACCCTGCTCCTGGGCGCCGCGGCGCTAACCCGATTTTCTGGGAATCCCTTTTTCATTTTGGCTTATCTTCAGTTTTTGCCCTCCACATTCTTGGTCCTGCACCTGTCATCACAACACATAACAACACCTCCGTGAGACTGTTCTAAAAAAATAACTGCATTAAAGTAAAATAAATTAAAATACCTTGGGTTGCCTCCCAAGTAGCGCTGTCTTTAACGTCTTTTAGCCGAACGCAAGTTCCTTAAATCAAGAGGTGTGAGGTAGATTAACCCCACAACCAATCCACTTCAATAACATTTTTCTCCTTCTTCTTCTGTTTTTCTTTTTATAATTATTGTCAAGCGAAGGTTCAGTATCACATACCTGCTTTGGCGGAGGTTCAGTATCACATACCTTCTTTGGTGGGCTTATCTCCCTTGTTGTGGCTTGCACTGGCTCACATGAGGTTCTGACGGTGCTAATTGCAAAGCACCTGCTCATGACTGGGGGTTCAATAGCGTGTTTGAACACTTTGAACACCATCTCCTCACTTTCTACTCTCAATGTCAGCTCACCCTTCTCTACGTCAATTAGGGCTCTCCCTGTTGCCAAGAACGGTCTTCCCAATATGATGGGAATCTCCTCGTCTTCCTCCATATCCAGGATGAGAAAATCCGCTGGGAAGAAGAATTTTCCCACTTTAACTAGGACATCCTCAATCTTCCCCCTCGGATGCACCACCGTCCTGTCTGTTAGTTGCAAGCTCACCGTGGTCGGTTTGGCTTCACTTAATTCCAACCTCTTAAACACCGACAAAGGCATCAGATTTATATTTGCCCCCAAGTCACACAGGGATCTATTACACGTTACCCTGCCAACTGTGCAAGACAGTGTGAAACTCCCTGGGTCCTTAAGTTTAGGAGGCAATTTCTTCTGCAGGATGGCACTGCATTCCTCTGTCAGTGCCACCATCTCATATTCTGCTAACTTCTTCTTCTTTCCCAAAATCTCCTTCATAAATTTAAAGTAAGTAGGCATTTGCTCCAATGCCTCGATGAAGGGTATGTTGATATGTAACTTTCTGAATGTCTCCAAAAACTTGGAGAATTGTTTATCAACTACTTTCCTTTGCAATCTTTGTGGGAAAGGAATCTTCTCAGTGTACTCCTTCTCTGGAGCTTTCTCTAATACTGGGCGATCTTCAACAACCCTCTCTTTCTCTGTTTCTATCCTCTGTTCAACTGCAGGCTGAGGTGCAAGCTGTTCTAATTGTTTTCCACTCCTCAGCTGCACTTCTTGGCATTGCTCTCTGGGGTTCATCTCTGTATTGCTCGGCAGTGTACCCTGTGGCCTGTTATTCGCTAGCTTTGCCAGTTGCCCCACCTATGTCTCCAAGTTTCTGATGGAGGATCTAGTCTTTGCCATGAACTGGGTCTGAGAGTTGGTGAGTGTCAACAAGGCTGCTCTCAGCTCATCTGGCTTCTCTGGTTGAACAGGTGCATTGAATTGTTGTGAAGATGAGACCTGAGTAAATGGTTGCTGCTGTTGGTACTGGCCTCTAAACTGGTTCTGCTGCCCCTGCTCACCTCTTCATGAAAAATTGGGGTGATTCCTCCACTCTGGATTATAAGTATTTGAGTAAGGGTTGTTCTGGGGCCTCTGATAGTTACCTACTGCCTGGCACTCTGCTTGCTCGATCGACATATTATTGGGATCAGCTGATGGGCATCTATCTAAGGTATGTGGACCACCACACATTTCACAACTCACTGGCATTTGCACTGCATTTACAGACACTATATTTTGTTGCAGTTGCTTGGTCAACAGAGCAACTTGGGCATTAAGTGCAGTGATGGCATCAATCTCATGAACTCCTACTGTTCTCCTGCCACTCACCTGTCTGTCATCTGTCACATGATTATTGGTGGCCATTTCCTCCAATAGATCATGAGCTTCATGTGCTGTTTTTCTCATAAAGGTTCCACCTGCGGCTGCGTCTATAATCGTTCTGGTAGTCCCGCTTAGCCCATTATAGATGACTAAATTCCACAACTCAATGTTGTGGTGTGGACACTTTCTCTGCAAGTCCTTGAATCTCTCCCAAGATTCATATAATGACTCTCCATCGGCTAGATAGAAATTATTTAACTCTCCTCTCAGTTTCGCGGCTTTGCATGGTGGGAAAAACTTAGCCAAGAACTTCTGTGCTAACTCTTGCCATGTGAATATCGAATCTGCTGGCAAGGAATTCAGCCACACTTTCGCTCTATCCCTGAGTGAGAAGGGAAAAAGCCTCAATCTAACGGCGTCATCAGTAACGCCATTGTATCTGAAGGTTGCACATAACTCTAAGAAATTAGCTATATGAATGTGAGGATCCTCTGACGGCAACCCTCCAAACTGCACCGTATTCTGCACCATACTTAAAATTGCAGGCTTGATCTCAAAATTATTTGCTCCTATTGCCGGCAGCCTAATACAAGTTTGTGCTCCATTCACTCGTGGAAGCACATAATCCCCCAAGTTTCTCTCAGCTTGGACCTGGACTCTTTCTTCTACATATATCGGCAATCTCCGAGGCATTCCTTGGTTAGGTTGATGATCACCTAAACCCTCGTTCAGCACATTGTTATTTTGTACGCCTTCCATCTCTATTAAGGCCGAAATTCGCTGGTTCCTTCTGTTCTGTTTACAAGTCTTCTCGATTTCTGGATTGAAGGGAACAAGAGTGTATGCTCTTCTTCTCCTTCGCATAAACAAAGAGCCTGAAACAGATCAAAACAAACAAAGGATCACGGCACACTGGTTTTCAAAAATAAAAGATAAAAAAAATATATATAAAATAAAACCAAATTAGAAATTAAGAATAGATAAAATTGATATTGAACTACGCCAATCCCCGGCAACAGCGCCAAAAACTTGATGCGCGATTTTATGCACACACTTACGCAAGTGCACGTGTCGAGTCAAGTAATATAGTCTTGGAAGACCGAGTTATCGTCCTCAGGGATTAGTGTTCAAGTACCTACTTCTATTCTTTGTTATCTATTTGGTGACCGATGATTGATTTGTTGTTTATGACTAATAATTATAAAAACTAATTAACTATGTGTTTTACTCAGTGATGATGGAAATATGGCTTCCAAATCTCCTCAACTATCCGCTTAACTTACTTATTAATGCAATTAATTATGGTTCTCTTCTATTTTGAGATAGCATGTTTACTAAGTCGTTTTATACTCCCGTTAAGGCTATATAAACACTCAACCCCAGTACAACACCTTTCTACCTTTCGGTGATAAGATTGACTCTAGAGGAGGATTAAGACCAAAAACCTATTAATACTACACAAGTAATCGGGGTACTTTCGTCCGCGATTCAACATATGTCTATCCAACTACAGCATATTCACAACCTCCCATTTCGGATTTCGGTTAGAAATCATAAGAATTATGATAATTAATGATCATGTAATTACCAAGCAATCAGAACATATATTGGATAAATCTCAACAAATAGAAGACAAGCCACAAACATGCATTAATTCATAAAATTAAGGTTCAAGTGAATTGACATGAAAAACCCTATATTAAAGTTAGTTCCTAGACATAGACATGACAAGAACTAATTTAACATCCAACATAAACTGAAAAATAAAGTAAAACAAGAAAAGAAATTACTAAGAAATTGGTCTCCAATCTTGAATCCAAAAGTGTGTGAATTGCCCAGAAGAGGAACCCTTAAAACTGACCTAGGGTTCTCTTTTTATAGCCTCCAAACCGTCATTTAGGTTTTCCCTCAGGCCTGGCCCATTATTCGTTCAAAAATCTGATTTTCCGGCAGCGCGGCCAGAACCTGCGATCCTCAAGATTAGGCGCCGCGCTCTGAATCTATGTCTAAGCGTGCCTGGCTGCTTCTGCGCCTGGTTCGCCACTTTCTCGTTTTTCGAGCTCTGAAACCTCCATTTCTGCCCTCTTTTTGCTCATTTTCCGCCATTGAGCCACTTTAACCAATTTGACTCAAAAGAAAGAAAATCTATCCTAAGACGACACGTATTTGTACAAAAATGGACAAAAGACTCAATAAAAACGACTCAAAAAGTGTATATAAAATACACCGATCGAGCAGACCCAGTCAATACAGTGCGAATATGGAACGGAAATAAGGTCGATGCAGATCATAACTGTACAAGAGAATGACAGGGGCAAGTATAAAAAGTAAATATCAGATCCTACCATGCCATTACAACTCATGAACTTAATCGCACATTCTTATTTTTTCCCATTTTTCAATAAGAGTTATAGTCAAATTCTTACGTACATACTTAGGAAAAATCATCATGTTCTTTACCATATAACTTACTTATCTTGCATAACATAATCCGGCCCTTTATGGAGGGACGCCTCATTTTGGAGTTCAATTTGATTATCCATACGTGATAATGTAACCCGACCCATTTGCGGGACACGACGAATTCATAAGAATCTTCCCATGAAGGTATACTGCCCGGCCCATTCTGGGACGCGATAAAGTCATATAGTCTGCCCATAAAGGTATACTGCTCGGCCCATTCCTGGGACGCGATAATGTCATATAGTCTGCCCATAAAGGTATACTGCCCGACCCATTCATGGGACGCGATAATGTCATATAGTCTGCCCATAATGGTATACTGTCCGGCCCATTCCTGGGACGCGATAATGTCATATAGTCTGCCCATAAAGGTATACTGCCCGGCCCATTCCTGGGACGCGATAATGTCTCTTTACATAACATTTTAAATCATTTTTTCACTTCTTCTTTAGTCGTTATAACAACTCCCCATAAGGCTATTATAACAACCTTTCACTTTAGAGAACTTAAGGCACTTTTATTTCTTTTTACATTAGGGAAAATTAAACCCAAAAGTACTACGTACATACATACTTAAAAAGAATCATAAAACTCCTTCTCTTCTGAAATCCATAAACTTCTTCTTTTAAAAACTCAAGTTACATAGCTTTCAAAAATACTCCAAGTCTCTTAACTTTTAAGAAATCAAGTTTCTTAACTTTAGAAATCAAGTCTCTTATCTTTAGAATATCAAGAAATCAATACTTTCCAAATCAAGTATTCTATACTTTTAAATCAAGTCATTCCTTCCTTTACGAATCAAGTCCCATAACTTGAAAAATAAAGTCTCTTAACCTTTTAAGAATTTAAGGTTCATAGTCTTAAAAATTCATAACGTAAACTCTTTAAATTAAGTAACATATACTTTTGTGCATTGTGACTAGGTTATACTTGTTTATAACGATCTTATTAAAGCAGCCATGATCTAGAAAATGTAATACAATTTTGTCTTATCTTAGCTTCTATGCAGATGGAGAATTCTACTCATTTTAATTTAATTGATTGTCGATACATTTTCTTTTATTAACGCTGCAATGGCTTGTTCGATACTTATTCTCATTCGTGCAGTAACTTAGCAAAGTCATCTCGACTCCAAATACTTCCTAACGACTCTTACCAACATCCCTCATAAGACTTGGTAAGAACTTAGGATAACTTAGACGTAGCTTTTACATAAAGTAAATCAACATACATACCTCTTAACTTCTAAGAGTAGAAGGGATCATGAAATAACACCACATGTATATTTCATACATAGAATCATGCCAAAAGAAGGAAGAGGTTCACATACCTCGCGACGATTATCGACAAGTAGCAAAATGCTCCATAGTACTTCAACCTTGAGCTATTCCATCCATTAAGTAGAATACGCTACTCGTAGTACTTCAACCTATATTAATCATAACATGTCTATCAACTCCTCACTTTTTAATGTAGAATCATACTAAGTGTAGGGTCTCTTATTCTACGGAAAATCGGGCAGCACTTCCTTTGTTTCTACGTACTTTTCCACCTTTTTCAAGGCCCGAAAATCAATAACCAAATGCCACATTTAAGGCCCAACAATTCAGCAAATACAAAGGGGATTACACGCCAAATAGGACGTGTAAAATTCTGCCCCACAATCAATATAAAACTGTCCAAAAATTCCAAGCCATATTCGGCTACAATGTCACAACAATTATCAATTTCCTTTCAATTCTTTTTTCAATCCAAGTTGTTATTCCAACATGTTATATACATAATAACAATTACAACAACTATAAATCCTTTCTTCCTTAACATGCGACGATTACAACTACCGTCCAAATTGATTACAACATTAATGACTAACTTGTCCATTTTCGGTTTTTAACATGTCGACATGATCCAAATCTTTTCAAACTTCATTATATATACCACATGCTCATTTCTTAACTACTATAACATGTAATCTTCAATTACATTAAGAAGATGAAGATTTTACCTCAATAAGCCCTAATAATGTCCAAGCGTAAAAGTCGATCCTTAGCAATTTTTAGCTCCTCTTCTTATATTTTAATCCGCTCCAAGCACTCCTTAGAAGCTCATGAAGAACTCCTCTTCAAGTTCCATCTTCAAAGTTGAAGAACACCTTAGGGTTTCGCCTTGCGACTAACGTAAAAATGTCGTTTTTCCGAGATCTTTCTATTGAGATATCCTTAAAATACCCCTAGGAACCTTGGGTTAAAGTCTTGTGAATAATGAACCACAATTGCAAAAATTTTGTGTGGAGAGAGGCTCAAAGCCGAGAGCAACATGTTTGTGCACAAAGTTTCTCTAATTTTTCTAAGTGTTGAAGACAAGTCTTGCTACTAGTGTAGTATATATAACACAATGAAGGGTCTAGATTAACACATACGGGTGGCTTGGATGAGTTTCATTTAATATCTAGCCAAGTGGGCTCATTGACTTAGTCAATTATCTCAAGTTTGTCATCCACTTGACTACTAACCTTGGTCACACTTAACCTTGGTCACTTGACCACCTAACCTAGGTCCAATTCGTCCAAGACCATGTGGGGGGGTGCCACGTGTCGCCCTCCCATTCATCCATAAAATTTCGTAACCCTCGTGGGCACCACAAAACGTAAAATTCCTCGGGTGGGCCCCACGTGACCAAATTCGTAAAAATACATTTCCACAATAATAATAAATTCTATACTCCTCAAATAATGCATTTTGAGAATCTAATTCCCATCAACGAACATTTTTCCTTTCCGACGTTCGGAAGATTTTCCGTCGGAAAAACAATTCTTTCTTTCGTACCAATTTTCAAGTCTTGCGCTCTCGCGTCTATTCTCTTATTCATGTCCTGGAATTTCGGGGTGTAACATTCTTCCCCCCTTAGAAACATTCATCCCCGAATGTTCTTTCGGAGTCCATTCTAATTAGATAGCGACATAGTCTCCTTATACTACACCCTTCATACAAAATATGCCACCCACGGCCACATAACAATACTCATACTAAAACGTCAACCTGAACTCCAAGTGTCGACGTCGTTCATCTGCATAAAGTTTCTGCTGACTTCGAGCTTACTAAAAATCTTTCATGGATAAGCTTCGCCTTATCCACAGCCCGCTGAATCAAGTCTGGGCCAATTATCTGAACCTCGCCTACGTGGAACCAACCAAACGGCGATTCTATACTTTCTTACTAGTTGTATTCTTTCCGTACTTCCAACTTATACTAGCATACTTACATAACCTCCATACCGATTCTGGCCTCCAATCTTTGGAGTCACTCTATTAAACAATATAAGGCCATTTCCGATCCTCACGACCTGGTTCCGGTGGAACGCGTCCACGAACCCGTAAAACAATTAACTAGACTTGGGTCTTGCACGCCCGTGACCGTCACGTGCGTGAACTACTACCAACTGATCCCACTCCATTTCAGGCTATGGGGCGACCCGTAATAGGTCCTCACCCCGTCCCACCGCCGCACTTAACTCTTATTCTTTGGTCTGTAATAAATTTTTCTACCCGAGAAGACCTTGTACCTCTAAGGTCTCAGCGGTCATCAATATTTCAAGGTTCACAATCATTCTATGTTCGAAGCCTACATTATCGTCCCTACATACGGGAAATGTAGCTTCTCATAATCTCAAAGTCCTGTTGTCTTAATCACAACAACTCTAATTACTCCATACCCATATTAATTACACAATCACTTAAGCGTACCACCCCGTTTAATCTAACAACAGGGTATGCAATCAACTTATTTAAACGTGATATCCTAAGAGTCTATCACCATCCTAGACAGTTCATTACTTCCTGATGTTCCAAATCAATACATATATATAACCTAGGTGTGGATTCAACAGCTGTTTCACACCTTCCAAGTATTTATTAAGGCTTTACCAATTCATGGTAACTCATAATCATCCTAGGCAACACATATACGGCTCCAAATAAATACACTCGTATATACATCCTCAATATACCTACTATACGATAACTTTACCAACCTGGATACGCAATCCATAAAATCTGTTATGGGCCAATGTTGCCTTTCTCAAAGCTGCAATCACAATAATACGTTAGGGAGAGACCATCCTAACCACACAGCTCTATCGCAATATCTCAGAGAGAGAAGAAGGGAAACCAATCCTAAATATCCTGTAGCCTCTTGTTTATTGGTGTGGTGCACAACACCTCGATAATCAAGACTCTACTAGAAACGGTCTGTAGACACTTTCCGAGGACTAACTGCTCTGATACCACTTTTGTCACGACTGACCGGGCATGGCGGTGCCCTACCTGGGCATCCTTCTAATCATACAATACCAAATAACTGCGGAAAATAAGTAACACATTTTTTTTAAACAAAGGCAAAGCCGATAAGGCTGCCATAATATAAATCACCCAAAAGGGCCTACACTATTCAATAATGTAATTACAACTCTAACCAGTCAAGCCCACATATGAATACAAACCTCTAAGATTTTGGACCAATACTATGACGGGACAAGGTCCCGCCGTACCCCTGAATATACATAGCCATGACGACAAGCTCCGGAACATTGGAGCCATCTCAAAATGTTGAACCAGGATCCTAAGCCGCTGATCCACAACTGTGTGCCTAAACCTGCGGACATGAACGCAGCCGAAGAAGTCGATTACAGTGCAGAATATGGAACGGAAATAAGGTGCGATGAAATGATCATAATCAGACAAGAGAATGACAGGGACAAGTATAAAAAGTAAATACCAGATCCTACCATGCCATTACAACTCATGAACTTAATCGCACATTCTTATTTTTTCCCATTTTTCAATAAGAGTTATAGTCAAATTCTTACGTACATACTTAGGAAAAATCATCATGTTCATTACCATATAACTTACTTATCTTGCATAACATAATCCGGCCCTTTATGGAGGGACGCCTCATTTTAGAGTTCAATTTGATTATCCATACGTGATAATGTAACCCGACCCATTTGCGGGACACGACGAATTCATAAGAATCTTCCCACGAAGGTATACTGCCCGACCCATTATGGGACGCGATAAAGTCATATAGTCTGACCATAAAGGTATACTGCCCGGCCCATTCCTGGGACGCGATAATGTCATATAGTCTGCCCATAAAGGTATACTGCCCGGCCCATTCCTGGGACGCGATAATGTCATATAATCTGCCCATAAAGGTATACTGCCCGGCCCATTCCTGGGACGCGATAATGTCTCTTTACATAACATTTTAAATCATCTTTTCACTTCTTCTTTAGTCGTTATAACAACTCCCCATAAGGCTATTATAACAACCTTTCACTTTAGAGAACTTAAGGCACTTTTATTTCTTTTTACATTAGGGAAAATTAAACCCAAAATTACTACGTACATACATACTTAAAAAGAATCATAAAACTCCTTCTCTGCTGAAATCCATAAACTTCTTCTTTTAAAAACTCAAGTTACATAGCTTTCAAAAATACTTCAAGTTTCTTAACTTTTAAGAAATCAAGTTTCTTAACTTTAGAAATCAAGTCTCTTATCTTTAGAATATCAAGAAATCAATACTTTCCAAATCAAGTATTCTATACTTTTAAATCAAGTCATTCCTTCCTTTACGAATCAAGTCCCATAACTTGAAAAATAAAGTCTCTTAACCTTTTAAGAATTTAAGGTTCATAGTCTTAAAAATTCATAACGTAAACTCTTTAAATTAAGTAACATATACTTTTGTGCGTTGTGACTAGGTTATACTTGTTTATAACGATCTTATTAAAGCAGACATGATCTAGAAAATGTAATACAATTTTGTCTTATCTTAACTTCTATGCAGATGGAGAATTCTACTCATTTTAATTTAATTGATTGTCGATACATTTTCTTTTATTAACGCTGCAATGGCTTGTTCGATACTTATTCTCATTCGTGCAGTAACTTAGCAAAGTCAACTCGACTCCAAATACTTCCTAACGACTCTTACCAACATCCCCCATAAGACTTGGTAAGAACTTAGGATAACTTAGACGTAGCTTTTACATAAAGTAAATCAACATACATACCTCTTAACTTCTAAGAGTAGAAGGGATCATGAAATAACACCACATGTATATTTCATACATAGAATCATGCCA
Organism: Przewalskia tangutica; assembly: GCA_029844215.1. Lineage (NCBI taxonomy): Eukaryota > Viridiplantae > Streptophyta > Magnoliopsida > Solanales > Solanaceae > Przewalskia > Przewalskia tangutica. The sequence goes on from CM056719.1 coordinate 21,534,577, forward strand.
AAAGAAGAAAGAGGTTCACATACCTCGCGACGATTATCGACAAGTAGCAAAATGCTCCAAAGTACTTCAACCTTGAGCTATTCCATCATTTAAGTAGAATACGCTACTCGTAGTACTTCAACCTATATTAATCATAACATGTCTATCAACTCCTCACTTTTTAACGTAGAATCATACTAAGTGTAGGGTCTCTTATTCTACGAAAAATCGGGCAGCACTTCCTTTGTTTCTACGTACTTTTCCACCTTTTTCAAGGCCAGAAAATCAATAATCAAACGCCACATTTAAGGCCCAACAATTCAGAAAATACAAAGGGGATTACACGCCTAATAGGACGTGTAAAATTCTGCCCCACAATCAATATAAAATTGTCCAAATATTCCAAGCCATATTCGGCTACAATGTCACAACAATTATCAATTTCCTTTCAATTCCTTTTTCAATCCAAGTTGTTATTCCAACATGTTATATACATAATAACAATTACAACAACTATAAATCCTTTCTTCTTTCACATGCGACGATTACAACTATCATCCAAATTGATTACAACATTAATGACTAACTTGTCCATTTTCGATTTTTAACATTTCGACATGATCCAAATCTTTTCAAACTTCATTATATATACCACATGCTCATTTCTTAACTACTATAACATGTAATCTTCAATTACATTAAGAAGATGAAGATTTTACCTCAATAAGCCCTAATAATGTCCAAGCGTAAAAGTCGATCCTTAGCAACTTTTAGCTCCTCTTCTTATGTTCCAATCCGCTCCAAGCACTCCTTAGAAGCTCATGAACTCCTCTTCAAGTTCCATCTTCAAAGTTGAAGAACACCTTAGGGTTTCGCCTTGCGACTAACGTAAAAACGTCATTTTTCCGAGATCTTTCTATTGAGATATCCTTAAAATACCCCTAGGAACCTTGGGTTAAAGTCTTGTGAATAATGAACCACAATTGCAAAAAAATTGTGTGGAGAGAGGCTCAAAGCCGAGAGCAACATGTTTGTGCACAAAGTTTCTCTAATTTTTCTAAGTGTTGAAGACAAGTCTTGCTATTAGTGTAGTATATATAACACAATGGAGGGTCTAGATTAACACATATGGGTGGCTTGGATGAGTTTCATTTAATATCTAGTCAAGTGGGCTCATTGACTTAGTCAATTATCTCAAGCTTGTCATCCACTTGACTACTAACCTTGGTCACACTTAACCTTGGTCACTTGACCACCTAACCTAGGTCCAATTCGTCCAAGACCATGTGGGGGGGGGGGGGTGCCACGTGTCGCCCTCCCATTCGTCCATAAAATTTCGTAACCCTCGTGGGCCCCACAAACGTAAAATTCCTCGGGTGGGCCCCACGTGACCAAATTCGTAAAAATACATTTCCACAATAATAATAAATTCTATACTCCTCAAATAATGCATTTTGAGAATCTAATTCCCATCAACGAACATTTTTCCTTTCCGACGTTCAGAAGATTTTCCGTCGGAAAAACAATTCTTTCTTTCGTACCAATTTTCAAGTCTTGCGCTCTCGCGTCTATTCTCTTATTCATGTCCTGGAATTTCGGGGTGTAACACTGATGCTAGTTTTTAGACAGATCTTGATGACTTCAAATCTCAATCTGGATATGCCTTTATTTTTAATGGTGGAGTAGTAAGTTGGAAAAGTTCTAAGCAAGCTACAACTGCTGATTCGACAACAGAAGCCGAGTACATTGCTGGATCGGAAACTGGCAAGGAAGCTGTCGCGATATCTGAGTTCTTAAAAGAGCTAAGGGTTGTTCCAAGTGCTACTTGTCCAATAACGATTTATTGTGACAACACTGGTGCGATTGCGCAAGCTAAGGAACCAAGATGAGAAGGCTTAAAGGGTCACACTAAGTCGATTGTCTTTTCGGTCTAGGGTATATTGAGAGAGGATAAAATATTCAATTTAGAATTGAGATATTTTAAACAATAATAAATTATGGGATAATTTCTATTTGATGGAAATTATTTAATTAAGTCAAAACTGGATTTTGGATTTAATTAAATTAAAACGTGCATAAATATTTTTAAAAAAACACGGAGGCGCCTAGGAGCGTAGCGGCGCTAATCGCGATGGGTCCATTCAACTGCCTCACGAATTTGGATTTTGGACAGGTTTTAAGGCCTGATCCAAGTCTGATTTGGTTTAGGTTTTCTCCCTATATATTTAGCACTTAACCTCATAATTTATGTTAGAATTTTTATTACACTTTCCTACTTTCTGAACTTAGAGTTCAGGAATTAAAATCCTCTCAAACCTCTGCCAATATTTCATGACTTTTCTAACAGAGGAGTATACCGTAGCGAAGGCTTGCACCCGAGGAGATAATCGCGTGCGCACCTTTTAGTAAAGACTGCAATATCACAAACTGTAAGTTTTCTTGCGCCTTTGCAGATTTCTATTGTAACGTAATCATACCAGACAAAATTTTAAACTTTCGTTGTGCCTTACTTGTGTGTTTTAGACCAACAAAACCCTACAGTTTGATCATAGAAATCAAATATTTTCATCTTATTTGTATATTTTTTGGAGTTAAAGTTGAAAATAGAGTTGTGTTTAGTTATATCTTTTGTAAAGAATATTTGGTTGTTTGAATATACTAAAAGTAAAAAAGGTGAAAACAAGGTTTTAGATATTTTTCAAATTTCAAATGACATTTGAAGTTGTATTTGAAATTTTTATGGCAAGACGCTAATTTCAAATAAAATGAAAACAAATTAAAAAAAAAAGAAGCAAACCATTCTCATGGCTAGACAGGTCTAAATCAAACAATTTTTATAATTAATTTTTTGTATTTTATAAATTTATTCTTATTTAGATAAGCACATTTTTACATAATCAAAAAATCATACTCCGTCCTAAAAAATTGCATTTGTTGACTTGACACGAAATTTAAGATATAAAGAATTTTAAAAAAAATGCGTGGTTCAAAGCGAGCCTTAATATTTGTTTGATTGTAAATCATTTTATTAAGTTAAATTATTTTTAAATAAAGAATGTATCAATTCTTTTGAAATAAATTAATAAAAAAAGTAAGATTTTTTTTGAGACGGATAGAGTATATAATATTAAAATTTAGGGCATAGGGAGGTGGAACAACCTTTGAAAACGGCCCTTTCCACTACTAACTGATTACTGACGCAACCCACAACGGTTCAACAGGGTCACCATTATTTATCACGTGATTCCCACACCTACCTTTTCTGGCCCTCCTTCTATACGTTTATTTATTTCCTCAAGCAATGCCTGCCTAACACGTGCTGACTGACGGCCCTATATTTTTTTTTATATTCAGGTTTCGGTTTGCGCGACTAAAACGCGATATCTTTCGAATAAGCCAGAGTTTGAGAACAAACAAGCCTTTCTGAGGATCAACTCGGAAAGAGCGCATTCTTTCGTTGGAAATCGATTTCACGCTGCAAGTATTAAAAGCACGTTAAATCCCCCTCCTTTGTCATTGGACTGTGTCCCGGAGACTACATTTCTTTATTTCTACTTTTAGCATAGAACATGGATCACATAAACTACAATATCCATACAACAAAGTCAAACACGTCCTTAATGAAGCTTCAACATAACGGAGCCACCAAAATATGTTTTTCTTTATTTCATACGACAAATTTGTTTGGTTTCTATAGTTTAATTTTTCTATCTCTTGGTACAACATAAATATTTTCGAAAAATATTCCATCCATTCCTAAAATACTGTTTTTAAGTTGTCTTTGAAGATCAAGGTGCCCAATTTTTACTTGATCATAAATTCACATTTTTAGTATTTTGTGACCAAAGCTTAATAGTATTTGATGGAGTACTAGTTTTGGTTTCATTACGAGTACCTATTAATTTCTCAACCTAATTCCTCCAAGCAACCTATTTTCTTCAAAGAAGTAGCATGAAAAAATTATACTACTATTAGTTATAACTCTATTACGTTACCAAAGCCAAATCGAGCAAGCGACGACAATAGTGCGACAACTTGTCATATATATTCCAACTCCTTAAAATAGATTACAAGTGTTCTTCTCTGTTTATACTAAATATTTTTTTTCCTTCTTTCTATGTGTGACAAAGTCCCTAGATTTTTCATTCATTAGCTAATTCAAAGGTCATCAGATCAAACCCTAATAACACCAAAAGACCAAACTCACTCCAAAGAATAGATGCCCTAAAACACATATGAATTGCTTATTCTGAAGGCTTATGGTCCAGCGTCTGAATTTGAATGCCCGTCTCAGGTACAACGTAGTAAAATGCATTAGAGAAACACAAATTATAATGAGGACATTGATATTAGTTGAAGGATCTCTATATGTTGTTACAATTACTTTGTTAGTTCAGTAATAATAGTTTTTCTTTTTTCTGTAAGAGAACAGCAGTACTGGTGGTCCCTATGAACTCGGATTTTGTAAATAATGGGGCAGGTCAAAAGCACCTCTTCTTGGAACAATAGACCCAATGGGTATGGGAGTAACAATGTCTTCCAAAATGGTGGGGCCAAGTAATGCATGTGATTTCCTTTTACCTGAGATCACAGTTTCTGATATGGGGGTACGTGTGTGTCTAAAATTTACATTCATGGGTTCAATACTTTTAAAGATTTTTCAGGATCTTTAATACTTCTTATATATATATATGGGAGGAGTGCTTAACAATTTTGTGGTGATGTCTCCATCCTTTGCTAGTACATCTACGAAAATAGAATTATGTCAAATATGCATTTGTTCAATAATGTGTAACAATAAGATTTATGTTACTTTGTTTAGCTAAAGTCAGCTAATCTGACATGATTTAATATAATCAGAAGGCTATCATAAATTAACAGAAAAACCTTTGAAGAGTAAAATACAGCGGAAATAATAAAAAACACAAATGTTTAATATTTACATAAATTATATTGAATATATAGCATATGAAGGTCAGTGACCGAAAGTATTGTATATATTTATATATAATTGAATAAATTGCTTCTTGTACAATTTTACAAAATAAAACTAAAGGAATTAAAAAGTTGAAGTCAGATCACTTCTGTCTGAAAATCTATCTAAATAGACATAGACAACATCTCATTACAATTGCTTCAATGAAGAACAAATCTAGAATCTAAGTAGCAATTATAATGTTGGATAAAATATTGTCGACACGCTAAGACAACACTTGTGATCTAATTTTCTGAGATGAATTCTCGAGAGCTCTCTTGATATTTTTGCAATCTGATTCTGGATATCGATTCACTATTCTTCCCTCTCTATTTATAGTAGAGAGTCTTCCTTGAAAAGCTCATAGACTTGTTGTAGAGGTTGAGGAAAAGGTGGGCAGCCGATAAGGTTTGTTGGAGAAGATTATGGAGCAAATCCTCTAACTTCTTGCACTTGTTCCCAAGCTTAGCAACAACTTTGACTTGTTCTTCCCACATTTTTCATCAGCTCCTAATCACCTTGCCAAGTTACTTTTCCATCGTGGTAAAAATCCCACGAGATTTGCTTCAGTTTCGTGAAGTAAGACAAAACTGTTTACAGAATGTTGGTCCGAATATCGTGTTTTTTGTTCCAACATTTCTGAATTTTAACTTAGTACTAAAAATGATATGCTGGGCAAAATGTCACAACACCAAATCCAACATTAACATTCTCCCCTTTTTTTCCTTTCCCCACAAAACCTATTATAATCTGTGCAAGTGACTTACGATAATGTCATAGATGTTGTCCCAACATCTATGATTTCAACACTGCTCCCCCTTAACTTGTGACGACATACAAACAAACATATGTACACCAGTGTATACTACTATATAGGATTAAATACAATGTTAGTACAAACATAGTTATACACATCATAAAGGATTAGAAAAATAACTTAGCATATTAACACATCATCCAAATATTTTCAGAATCATTGTCAGTTACATCACCCAATATCTAAACCCCAAAAAAATAACCAAACACAGTCCATAACACAAAAAATATTTATCAACAACAGCAACTCCTCCTCTGCTCATCCTGTAGTAGCAACAACTTTCTACTTCTGCATAATAGTTTCTTTGCATAGAAAAACAATCTCTAGCCTTTTTCCCCTACTCCCCCTGTATCAGCAGTTCCTCTTCCTTCTTCTTCCTCTGCTCCCCATGTATCAACACTTGCTCATGCTTCAACAGCTTCATCATATTCTCCCCCTTTTTGTGAAGAAAATAGTAACATGAAGTGGTCACTAGCTTGAATCGGAGCATTCCATACAACATCAACCTCAGAGATTTGTTGGTTGATCTTTGCAATTTGATTCACAAGCCATTCAGTAGACAGTGGAGACTGTCTGGGATCAGTGTTGTCAAGAATATTGGTGACATTTCTGTCAACATCTGTACTATTTCCTCCCTTATTCCAGGGCAGATCAATGACTCTATCTCTACTATTCAAAACTGCTTTGTTTACTATATACAGTTCAGGATCCTTCCCTAATGTGTCCTCTCTCTTAGTATTAAGTCATTTGGTAGTTAAAACTTTGAATATCAGAGAGGGATAAAAGAGGATTGAGGTTGATTCTTTTTGTGCCAAGTTGACAACTTGATGGAAGATTATTGTGCCAAGATAAACTCTCAACCCTTTCCCTATTATATACAGTAGGGTGGCTTTTTCTATAGTCACAATTGACTCATTCATCGAAGGAATCCAATTGTGTATAGCAATTTTGTGAAGGGTTGCAAACATGGCTGTTAATTTAGAGGCAGGACACCTAGAGATATATACCTTCCCAAACTTCTTTGAGGAGATATTCCCTATAGTAGTACTCAAATTCGCATAAAATAACCTAACTATTTTATCAACATATGGTCCCTTTTCAGTAACAGTGCCAAGAAGTTGTCTGCCTTCAAGAAAATCTACCAAACCATACTCAGAACAAGCGGCAATGTCTACTTCTCTTTCCAACCTAATTACTCTATTTCTATAGTAATCCCATTTATCATATTTGGCTTTAGAGTAGAATCTGTCAGAGAAGACATTTACCTCATTGTCTGTATTAGACATGTTTGGGTTGTTGGATTCTGTATTGTTGGACGAAGTAGGAGAATGTGCCTCTTCTGATGTTGGCTGAAATATTTCCTGAGATGTTGTGGCATTTGGGGCAACATCTGAGACAACACTTGATCTTGTAAATCTGGGAACTCCTTTCGGAAGGAATTGTTTCAATGGTGTTTCATCAGAAATTTCCCTTTCTGGTGGCACATCTTGATGTTCAGAAGCAGCAGTTTCCAGTGGCACATCAGCAAAATCTTCAGGAGCAACAGATTCTTCAGGTTCTCTTTGAGTTTCTTCAGAGGACATCTCATAATCCATGTCCTCTGTGTCACTACTCGAACAGGCAGGAACCTTAGTCTCAAACCTCGATTTCTTAGTGACAACTTCCTGTTGGAGAATTCTCTCAAACACCCTGCTTGACCTTCGGGTAGAAAATGAGAAAGAATTGGTCCTCTTGCGGAGTGTGGAGAAATCTGAAGTAGCGTCTACATCAATGAGATTATTATCATCCCCGGGATAGCTGATTTCTAAGGGTTCTTGAACTGAGCTATGAACAATGGTTGTACATTGTGGTGGACTGATGTTCATAGGTGTGTTATGAGTGGTGTTGGCAGACACAGGGGTTGCCATATGAGATGTTTCCTGAGAGAGTTTGGAGGAGAGGGTTTACGATTTTGAGGTTTTTGGATGAAAAGTAAAGTGAGGATTCCATCAGTTTTGGTAGGGGTTTTACCGAAATCGATGTGATCTTTTTTTTTTTCCTTTCAATTTTTACTTTTTAGAAAAGATGATAAAAAGAAGAACAAATGGGGTAGATGTTTATACTCTTGGCAATTTGTAAAATTCCTTATTTTTAGATGTTTGATTTTTATTCAAAAACTTGCACCTAAAAACTTAGGATAAAAGATAGACATCATATTTGGAATTTAATCTTATTCTATTAAAGTTTGAACTCTAATAAAAAACATGACATAAAAATAGGAAAGAAAAAACTGATTTTTCGAAAGTCAGTTACGAACAACGTCCCAACAAATATCATTATCTGAAAATGTCAACAACAATATTGGCAATATTTTGAACAACACAAGTATTATGATCCGCAAGAATTTTAATTTTGAAAACAAATCAAGACACATTTTATATGTATTTTGTGAGTTTAACCACTTGACCAATGTAAGATTTTCTCATTGTGTCCTTGATCTAATCATAAAACACATACAAAAATATTTTAAGTGTAAAAAATAAGAATACTTATGTAGTACTCTTATAATTTATTTTAAGCACTTGATACTCCTATAGAATAGGAACGATATCATTTCAAGGGTTTTGCCCATTTTGCACAGTTGCCAAAAAATTGTAAAGGCTTTGCCTTATTTTGATACTCTTTTTTTATGATATTCAATATCATCGCAGAGAACGGTATCACTTTGAAATCATGTTCTTATCGAAGGATCATGCTTTTGTGATCAGAAGTAATGCAATATACAACAACAATAATCAGATTATGATATTACATAGGTAAATGTCACCCGAAATGTTAGAGACATTTCAACCGACATTCACCAAAAATGCCTTTTTAGAGATTACAAAGACCAAGAGATTTTTTCAAACTAGAAAATCTCTCATGGTCTAAAACTTCTGTAAAAATATCAGCTAGTTGATGAAGGGTATCAACATGCTCAATTTGAACTAGCTGTTTTTCAACCAAATCTCTTAAAAATGATGTCTAATATCAATATGTTTTGTACGTGAGTGATGTCTAAAATGATATTAGACATCATTGTTTAAGAGATTTTGTTGAAAAACAACTAGTTCAAATTGAACATGTTGACACTCTTCATCAACTAGCTGATGGTTTTACAAAAGCTTTGGACCATGAAAGATTTTCTAGTTTGAAGAAATCTCTTGGTCTTTGTAATCTCTAAAAAGACATTTTTGGTGAATGTTGGCTGAAATGTCTCTAACATTTCGGGTGACATTTACCTATGTAATATCATAAACTGATTAATGTTATTGTATAGTGCATTACTTTTGATCACACAAGCAAGATTCTTCAATAAGAACATGATTCTATAGTGATACCGTTCTTTGCGATGATATTAGATATCATAAAAAGAGAGTATCAAAATAAGGCAAAACCTGTATAAATTTTTTGGCAACTATTCTAGACTGAATAAGCTCATTTTTTACCACGGTCATACTACCCTTTTGGGCACTACCTGCACTGGGATCACCCATGCACTATCAAAAATAGAGTAAATAACCCCAGCATCAAGCCATTTCAAAATCTATTTTCTTACCACCTCCTTCGTGGTTGGGTTCAACCTCTTTGTGCCTCAATGGACGGCATGCTCTCATCTTCTAGACGGATCTTGTGCATCACTGTGGAAGGACTTATTCCTCTAATATCTGCCAGTGTCCACCTAATAGCAAGCTTGTGAGCCCGCAAAACTCTCAATAATTTTTCAACTTCCACCTTAGATAGATGAGCAAACACAATTACCGATAAGGTTTCATTCTCACCTAGATACCTGTAGTGCAGATGATCTGGTAAGGTCTTCATTTCTAACTCTGGAGCTTTCTCTATGGAAGGTAGTGGTCTTTCTGGTATTTTTCCTAGCTCCTCATATTTCTTCATATAGCAAGGCTCATTGGAATCCACCCAATTTACATATTCCACTATCTCTGCATCTTCAATGTCATCTTTCTCATATTGTATCAGCGTTTCTTCAAGAGTATCAGTACTCCTGAAGTTTTTCTCAAAAACCGTTTCTTCAATCACATCAATAGAAAAACAGTTATCACTCGCTCTTGGGTAAGTTGTTGCCCTGAATATATTAAAGCTCACCTCTTCTCCCTGGACTCGAAGTTTCAACTCACCCTTCTGAACATAAATGAGTGTTTTCCCTGTGGTTAAGAATGGTCTCCCAAGGATGATGGGCACAAGTTCATCTTCCTCCATATCTAGAATAATGAAGTCAGCAGGAAAGATGAACTTATCCACCTTCACTAGCACATCTTCAATGATACCTCGGGGATGTCTGATTGAACGGTCTGCTAGGTGCAAGGTAATAGTTGTAGGGTTTTTTTCTCCCACTCCAAGTCTACAAAATACAGAATATGGCATCAAATTGATACTCGCCCCTAAATCACATAATGCATGCTGGCACTCAAAGTTACCTATAGTGTATGGGATGGTAAAATTTCCTGGATCTCTCAACTTCTGGGGCAGCTTCATCTACAAAATAACACTGCATTCTTCAGTTAATGTCACTGTCTCATACTCTTCTAGCTTTCTCTTTTTAAAGAGAATCTCATTCATGAACTTGACATAACTTGGCTTTGCTCCAAGGCTTTAGCAAACGGGATGTTGATATGTTGCTTCTTGAAAACCTCCAGAAACTTAGAAAATTGTTTGTCAAGAGAATATTTCTAAGCCTCTAGGGATATGGAATTCTGATCTGAGGGGCCTCACTAGCTGGTGATGGTACTTCCTTTGACACGGAATGGTCTTCAGTCACTACTACTCTTTCTGAATCTGATGTCTCACCTGATTCGTCCATCTTCTCTGCAGATGGTGGAGACGCTGTCGGTTCAGCTTGCTTCCCACTCCTCAAATTAATAGCCTGACATTTCTCTTTTGGATTTACAACAGTATTGCTAGGGAGATCCGCTGCGTCCTGTTGTCATTGGTGAGAGTCAACAAAGCTGCTTGCAATTCACGTGGCTTTGCTTGTTGAACTGGTGGTCTGATCTGCTGGGAGGATATAGCTTGACTATAGGTGTCAACCGGGTCGATCTGATCCGGATCGGTTGACCGGTACCGGGTTGGACCGGTTTCGGACCGGTTACCGGTCCGAATTCCCGGATTACCGGGCATACCGGACCGGTCTCTTACCGGATTTCCGGTAGGCCCGTGCGGTTCCGGGTCAATCCGGTCGGATTGGTCCGGATTTTTTTTATTCCGAAAATGTAAATTAAATTCGAATTAAATATTTAATATAATATAGTTTTATATTTTAAAATTTAAAGTTAACTTTGTATTTTATAGTTTAGAATTTTATACTTATATTGTAGTTATACTTTTATTAATTTATTAAATTAGAAGACATAAGTTAACAACTAAAAAAACAATAAAATAAAAACTAATGATAAGATGTAAACTTTCGAACTTTCATTATTCATAATGCTAAAAAGAGTACATAATGAAGTAATAATAATTTTATTTATATATTATGCATCCTTTTAACAAGTTCTTCGTAATTTATAAGTTGATTGAATTGGTGTTGCTCCATAGCCTCTAAATCTGGAGTATTAATTCCAGTCCCGCGTCCGCCGCAACTTGTGCTCCCGCTTTCTAAAATATTGTTGATTTCTTCATCTTCCGAAGAGTCAACGTCTACGTATCCTTGATTTCTTATCTCTGATCTGATCCAATCCCTTAAGCAGCCTAAGATTTCTAATGTGGTTCCGCTTTAATGAGTAACGTGTGTCTCCTATTTGGTCTCGTGTTTGACTGAATGCACTTTCAGAAGCCACTATTAAGATAATCATATTAAGAACATCCCGTGTCATAGCTGCAAGTACCGGAAATTGCCTTTTGTTATTCTGCCACCATTGTAAAGGTTGAAAGTTCTTCTTCGACTCCGTTGACTTTTGTAAATAAAAGTGCATCTCATCACAATTTCAACTTGTGGTTGCTTGTGCTGCTGTAAAAGTGCTCCAAATATCTAAAGATTCATTATCACCGTCTTTATTGAATCTTGCAGATGTAGACACAGAAGTAGAACTAGAAGGAAGATTAGTAGCAGAGTTGTTGTTATCACATAATGTAGCAAAATATTCATATAATTTAGTTAAATTACTATCAAGTTTACTTATGCAATCAATTGAAGATGAAGTTTTTGTTGCACCTACTTCCATATAAGTATATAAACTAAATATTAAATTATGACAATCTACTTTTTTAATAGAAGGATTTAAGATTGCACCAATACAATAAATATCGGGAATAGGAAAAAATATTTTTTTAAACTTTTCAAACATAACTGTAACTGCAGCTTTATATTTTATATTTGATTTTAAACCCCAAAGTAAATATGATATTTCAGCTATATGAGCTAAACCATTACAAACTGTTGGGTAATAAGATCCTGAAAATTCAATAGTAGCAGTGTAAAATTTACGTAAATTTTTTAAAAGTTCAGAAATTGATTTTCAATGTTCGCCGGTTAACATATGAATCACGTTCTTACAATGAGAATTTGAAACATATGTTATTGGGTCTTTATACTTGTAACATTCTTTTAAAAATGAATAAGTATAATTCCACCGTGTAACAACCTCACCTGACATGTATTTTGGTCTCAAATTAAATTGTTTAATTTTTTTTTTAAATTCTATTATTCTATTTTTTCTATTATTATCCTGAATAACTCCAACATCTCTTCGGACAAGAGATAATTCAGTTGCAAATAAATTAAGACCACTTTGAACAATTAAATTATAAATATGACAAGCACAATGGACATAGAATATATCAGGAAGTGACAGTTCTAATTCCGCTTTTAAAAGATCTATAGCAGCAGTATTATTAGATGCATTATCGAATGATATACAAAATACTTTTTTTTATAAAGATTCATACTTATTGCAACAACACAAATAGTTTCGCTTATATATTTTCCAGTATGACTTTGATCCTCGTCATACGGGAAACCAATAATATGTTTTTCCATTTCATAAATCCAATGACAAGTAATTGTTAAATAATCATTACCGTTTACAGCATGCCCAATGTCTGAAGTAAAACTAACTAGGCATGAAAGGTTAGCGAATAAATATTACAAATAAATAACATAATCAATATAAATTCTAAAAATATCGGCTCTACAAGTAGTACGAGAAACACCTTTAAACAAAAGATTATATACTCTTTGAATATATGTAATTAAATATGAAGAAGAAGAAAAAGAAAAAGGTAAACAACCTCCGACAACCATTTTTGCTAATTCAATACGATCCTTCTTTGGATCGTATTTAAAAAGCCCCCCCCCCCCCCCCATTAATGGATTAAATTGTTGATGACCGAGTTCTAAATCAGAGACAGAAAACCAGTGTGTCGGATGATCTTTCAGTAAATGTCTACCTATAGTGCCCGTCCCCCTGTCATCACCCCATCTCTTATGTTTATAAGTTCTCCCACAAATATTACATCTAACTCTATCAGTGCCCTCAATTCTATCATAAAAGTTCCACACTTTACTCATTTTTCTCCTACTCGATACTTCTGGTAAAGGAGGTCTACCATTAGTAGTACGAACATTGACATAAGACACACTAGTAGAACAAATAAATATGACAATTTAATGAAATAATTAGAGAATGAAACGAGTGTACCAAAATTCGGGATTCAGAATTAAATTGAAAGTCGAAGCTCGAAGTCTTGCGTCTTGCTACTTTGAAAACTAATAATAATAATAATAACTTGAGAATTGATAATAGAAAGAATTAAGAGTATGAGAATTGTAAAAATAATTGTGTGATAAAAATGAGAAGAATATAGAGTATTTATAGATTTTTAAAGGGTAAATATGTAATTAATAAATAATAAACAAAAAATAAGACCAACGGTCCACTGAACGTTGGCCCCCCAGCCCCTACCCCCCCAAATGGTAATGTTACCGTTGGGCACCAACAACCCTTTTATTTTATTTTTTTATTTTTTTAAGTTACCGGACCAGACCAGTTAACCGGTAACGTTACCAGTTTTTACCGGATCCAACCGTTCCGGTCCTTATTGGATTTTGCCATAACCCCTGCAGGTTGGGGTTGGGGGCCAAACCAACCCCCAACCTGTTAAAGCTTACCGGTCCGGACCGGACTGGGTTCAGTACCGGGTTGACCGATCCGGTTATCGGTTAACCCGGACCGGTAGAAAGGTTTAAGCTTGATTGGTCGGTTGTTGTTGATAGCCCTGCGGATACTGTCCCTGAAATTGTGGCTGTTGATTTTAACTGTTTCTCCATAAAAAAAATTGGGTGATTCCTCCACCCTGGATTGGAAGTATTGGAGAAATGGTTGTTGTACCGACGCTGAAAATTCCCAACAGCTTGAACATGCGCTTGGTCTATGGGGATGTTTTTGGGATCCACGGTTGTGTAGTGATCGAATGTATGTGACCCCCCACAAATTTCACATCCCACAGGTGTCTGAACAACATTGGTTGTCATGGTGTTCTGCTGTAATTGCTTTGTCAACGAAGCAACTTGAGCAGTAAGTGCGGTGATAGCATCCAATTCATGTACCCCAGCCACTTTTTTGCTGTTAGCCGATCTCTCATCGGACCATTGGTGGTTTTCGTGGTCATGTCTTCCAATAACTTATGTGACTTATTAGCACTCTTGCTCATGAATGTTCCCCCAAGCATCAATAATGGTACTAGTAGTACTACACAACCCGTTATAAAAATTGTGGACCAACATCCACTGCTCAAGTCCGTGATGCGGGCACTTCCTTTGCAGCTCATTGAACCTCTCCCACACTTCATATAAAGATTCTCCATCAAGCTGATAAAAGTTATTTAGTTCTCCTCTGAGCTTTGCCGCCTTTGACAGAGGAAATAACTTGGCAAGAAATCTTTGAGCTAAGTCTTGCCAAGTGGTAATGGAGTTCGCCTGAAGGGAGATCAACCAGCTCTTGGCCCGATCCCTGAGTGAGAATGAGAAGAGCCTCAATCTAATGACATCATCAGTAACTCCATTATATTTGAAGGTAGCACATAACTCCAGAAAGTTTGCTAGATACATGTGCGGATCTTCTGAAGGCAATCCCCCGAATTGAACTGTGCTCTGGACCATATGCAAGATCGCTGGCTTGATTTCGAAATTATTGGCTTCCACAACAGGTAGCCTGATGCATGTTTGCACCCCTGTAAATGTTGGCAAGATATAATTCCTCAAGATCCTCTCGAAAGGATGTTGTGCTCGTTCTATCAAGTCTGATGGTGCTCCTCCGTTCAACCCATCATTGTTACGTTGATTTTCCATTGCAGTTAAATCAGCAATTCACTTATTCTTTCTGTTCTTCTTGCAAGCTTTTTCAATCTTCGGATTCAGAGGAACAAGGTTGTCTGCTCCTCTTCTGCTTCGCATAAACAACGCTCCCTGAAATTGATAAAAAACAATGTAGCAGATTAAGTCAAAAATGTATTCGAAGAACAACCAAATTAGAAATAAGGCTAATTACTTTGATATTGATAATATTTTAGTCCCCGACAACGGCGCCAAAAACTTGTTGAGAAATTTCTATATGCTACGCAAGTGTATGTATCGCAATTAGTAATAATCTCGGTAAGACCGAATATCGTACACAGAGATTAAATTATAAAGTATCGATTGATTAACCTTTCGTTTCTATTTGGTAAACGTTTATGAGTTTTGATTTCTAAACTAAGAATTTAACAACTAAAATAATAAGCAGGAATAAACTAAGAATGAAAATACTTGGATTTTAATTCAGTGAAGGAGGTAATTAGGATTTCCAATCTCATCAACTATCCCCTCTATTATTCGTTAATGCGAGACTAGCAATCTTTCTTCTTATCAAAATAACAGGTTAACTGAGGTGTTCTATATTCTGGTTAGGACATATAAAAACTCAACCTAAGTGGGAATTTTCTATATTTCTATGATAAATTCTATCACATAGGAGGATTACGATCAATAATCTACACGCTACACAAGTAATCGTGATACTTTCATACAAGATTAAACCTATGTCTAATCAACTATAGCATATTCAAATCTCTCTTTTCAGATCTTGATTTGAAATCATATAAGTAATGAAAACTAATGGTCAGTCAATTCTCATTCAATAAACACAAGTTGACTAGATAATGATAGATGAAGAAATACTAATAATGCATTAAGTCATAATAGAGGTTCAAGCAATTCGACAGAAAATCCTAATAAAGGAATTAGTTCATAGTCATAGTCATGCTAACAAAACTAATTGTGTTAATACCAACATAAACTGAATTAAAGAAAAGAGAAAAGAAGAACTTGAACAGAAAAACGATCTCTAATTGCTTCTTCGCCTCATTTTCTTGCTCCCAAAGTGTGATAATCCCTAAATTCTGTCTCCGCTAGCTTATATATCAAAAAACCCATGTTGGACCTTTTTACCCCTGTTAAAATTCAGATTTTTCTCGCTAATTTTTGCTGTCGGTGCCGCGGCTCTTCAGCCAGGCACCGCGGCGCTGCGTTGGCAGAAACTAACTTGGCTCTCGGGTAACATAGTGTCGTGGCTCTGATGTTTGGGCGCCACGGCGCCTTCGACGGTAATATTCCTTCAGCTTTCTGGTTGCTCGGCGCCTCAGTTCTCTCATACGGAGCTGTGGATCTTCAGCGTCGCGGCTCATTTTACTGAGAGTCACGACCCTTCAGTATTCTCTATCAGGATTTTTTGTTCAAAAAAGCTTCCCGAGCTTCTTCGACTTAGCACCTGTGATCAGCTATGCATATTTGTCCTCAATGCCAGCCAATTTCCTCTTGAATTTACCTTGTCCTGTCTAAATCACTTAAAACCTAAAAACACAAAAGAAGATGCGTAATACTGTACAAACCAACTAAAAGACACTCTAAAACAAACTCTAAAACAGTACTAAAATAGACTCAACGGATACCTCCTCAAAGAAATTTAGAAAGGTATATCTCTACAACAAAGTTTATCAATTTACACCTTCAATAATCAATCAGTGTATAGGTCTTTATGATGAGCAAGTGAGAGAGACAGTAAGAGTAACAACAAATAGGGATACAATGATATAATATATCATTGGAGGTATACTTAAGAAGTGGATCCCTAGATGCCCAACATCAAAACTCGTTGCTCTGTTTTCAACTCTCCACAAAATACAATTCACAATTGGCTTCCATCTCTGAATGAGTAAGTGCTTACAACTGAACAATCCTCCATACTCTACAAAATTGGTAAAGGGTTCAAAGTTGATCTAGGCAAGTTAATCTTCTATCAAATTGCCAACCTAGAAGAAAAAGAAACAACTTCATCCTTCATTTTCCCTCTCTGATTTTCAAAGTACTAACTAGTCAAGGCCTAGAACCTTTGAGAGGAGATATTTTGGGGAAAGATCCTGAACTCTACACTGTCAATAAAGCTATTCTAAAGAGCATAGAGAGAGTGATTTATCTCCCATGGACAAAAGAGATAGATAGGGAAAATGTTGTCAGAAATATTCCGAACATTCAGGGCAACACTGTTCCAAGACAGTCTGAACTGTCTACAAATTGGCTTGTGGAACAGATTGCTAAAATCAACTTACAAATTGTTGGAGTTGATAATGTCAGAGATGTACTAGTTCAAGCCAGAGACCATTTCCTACTTATGTTTGCTTCACAAAAAGTGGGAGATGAATCTACACTGTGGGAGCAGATATAAGGGGAACAGAGAGAGGTTGGTGAAGGCACAATGGAGAAGGTGGAGAAGCTGTGGATGCTGCGATGCAGAGATCAAGAGGTTGTTGGAAGAAAAATCTTGCTGACAAGGCTAAGTCTTAGAGCAGAAATTGAAGCTACAAGGCAAAGAGCTGAAGCTGAAGTTGAAGCTGCCAGATATAAGAAGGAGCAAACTGAGATCATGCAAAAGTAGAAAGCGACTGGAAGCTACTACTGATGCATGACATACAAGGGATAGTTGCTAATGGTGAATGACTGCTACTGATGAATATTAACTGGTTGTTGAATGTGGATTATTGTTTGTTGTTTGGTTTGAAAATTTGGGATGTATTTAACAATGATTTGACAATTTTTTTGGATGATGTGTTTAAATAACTATTTTTACTTCTCTAATCCTATAAGTATGGTATATATATATATATATATATATTATTTGTATATGTTGTGTTTATATGTCATCACAGGTTAAGGGAAATTATTATAGTAATCATAGATGTTGGGACAACATCTATGCCACTCCCACATGTCACTTGCACATATTAGAATAGGCTGCTTCAGTGAATCGATATCCAGAAAAAGGTATAAAACATATCAATGGAGCTCTCCGATATATTCGTCAGAAAGCTGGATCACAAGTGTTGTCTGAGCGTGTCGACAACATTATGTCTAATATTATAATTACTGCCCAGATTCTAAATTTTTCTTTATTGAAGCAATTGTAATGAGATGTTGTCTATGTCTATTTAAGTAGATTTTTCAGGCAGAATTTATCTGCGACTTCAATGTTTTAATTCCTTTTGTATTATTTTGTAATATTGTAAAAGAAGGAATTTATTTAATTGTATATAAATATATACAATACTTTCGGTCACTGACCGTCATAGGTTATATAATCAATATACTGTCATAGGTTATATAATCAATATACTGTCATAGGTTATATAATCAATATAACCTATGAAATATTAAACCTTTGTGTCCTTTATTTTCCGCTGCATTTACTCTTAAAGGATTTTCTGTTTTATTGAAGTGTTGTCACTTGTGACAGACGACATTATCGCTGACATTTGCAAACTGTATTAACATTCAATTTATTTTACTTTTAGTTTATTTTTTTACTGTTCCATAGTATACCCCCGGGACCCAACAAATAGTATCAAAGCCGACACTTAAAACAATAAGTGTTTGGTCCTGTTATTTATAATTATGGATCCGACTAATCCAATAATTGATAGGCTTTCTATTTTAGATGGTTCAAACTATGCCTATCGGAGGATTCGCCTACACTCTCATATCAAATCGATTGATGTTAGGACATGGAGATCTATCACCAATGGATATGTTTCTCCAATGCTACCATCAGATGAGGGAAAGAATCACTCAAAATCGATTCCTTCAACCTAGTATAGCCTTGTGCATCTAGACGAGCACCGTTTCTAACAACGGTTCCCGATTCATCTGATTTATTTTTTTAAATCCACTTAGTTCCAATTACATTTGTATTATTTAGATGTGGAACCAAGTCCCAGACTTCATTTCGAGAAAATTGTTCAAGCTCTTCTTGCATTGCTTGAATCTAAAAGTCATCTTTAAGTGCTTCTAAAACATTTTTTGGTTCTAAAGTAGATATAAAACAAGAATACTAACCTTTTGGTATATGGTAGACATACACACACACCTTACCATATCTCTTTAATTGAGTGGTTCTTTCCCTCTTGTTCTAATTCCCTAAAAAACTCCCCCTATCACCTGGCCCGTTGGATGATTCTTCCTAATCCTTGATGAGGGGTACATTCGAACTTGATCTAGCAATTCAGCATTTGTCTCCTCATCCGCACCTTCTGTGATCTCTGGTTCAGGTTCAGATATTACTTCAAATGTGGTAACATTTGGGACAACATCTGATTCTGCAACAGTCTACACATTTTTCACTGATACTATAGTGTTATTTTCAGTTGTTTTCCCTGTAAACTCATCGAAAATAATATTTACAGACTCTTGTACAGTTTTTGTCCTTAAATTGTACACTTGGTAAGAATGACTATTTTGGGAATAGCCAACAAAAATTCCTTTGTCACTTTTAGAGTCAAATTTTGCCCAATGATCTCTATAATTTAAAATGTAATAAATACACCCAAAAATATGAAAGTAACGCAAGTTAGGTTTCTTTTCATTTATAATCTCATAGGGTGTCATTTTTGTTCCAGCCTTAGATAGACTCTATTAGTAATGTGATAAACAATATTTAAGGCTTCAACCCAAAAATATTTAACAATTTTTTAGAACTAAGCATTACTCTAGCCATTTCTTGCAATGTTTTATTCTTCTTTTCTGCTACCCCATTATGTTGAGGAGTTTTGGGAGCAGAAAACTCATGAAACTTTCCTTTTTTCTCACAAAAATTGTGAAAGAGCTATTTCAATTTTTTTTCCATGGTCGGATCTAATCTGAAAAATAAGAAAATAGAACAAATTCCAATTCTAGAGTGTAAAATTTTAAACATGTCAAAAGTTTGTGATTTTTCTTTCAAAAAATATATCCATGAATATCTAAAAAAAATTATCTACTATCACATAGGAATACCTCATGTCTCCCAAACTGTCTACCTCAATTGGACCCATAATATCCATGTGTAATAATTGAAAACAATGAGACGTACCTGAATATTATCCGTCATTCTGAACAACATTATGGGAAACACCGTTTTGCTTACCTTGTAGACAATCTGAACAGACTGTTTTACCTTTATGGCTAAGGTTGGGTAAACCTCTAACTGCTTCATATGCGACAATTTTTTCCAGATTGCGGTAGTTGACATGCCCCAACTTTTGATGTCATAGTGTTGTGCCGTCTATCTTGACATTATTGCATGTTTCTTGTCTTGCAACAATATAGCAATTATCACATGTTCTAGTACCTGACATAACACATTCATTACTTTTATTCATAACTTTACAGGCATTCTTATTAAGTTTTACCTCAACATTGTCATCACACAATTGACTAATACTAGTCAAATTAGCCATTAAACCTTCAACGCGTAATATATTTCTTAAAGCTGGATATCCAGGAACATCCAAGATCCCTTTTCTAATTATTTTGCTTTTACTTCCGCCTCCATAAATTATGTTACCTCCATTTAATGTCTCATAGTTCTTTAGAAACTCTTTTGTACCTGTCATGTGACGAGAACATACACTATCAAAGTACCAAGAATCAGAAATGTTAGTTCTTAAAGCAGTTACGCAACATTACAGGTTACAACAATTTTGGGAACCCAGACTCTTTTAAAATATTTTTTTCTTTAGGCTAAAAAATGTTGCTTCGAATATTGTCCGAGATGTTAGAAAACCTTTTAGGCAATATTTCACTCACAAAATCTTGAAGTTTAAAACAATATGGTTTTAAGTGTCCAAGGGAGTTGCAGTGATGACACACAAACTTCATATTCTTTGACATATAAGAGAACCTATTATTTAAACCTTTTTCCTTACAAAGCATATTTTCTCATTTTTGTCAAACAAACAAGAGCATAAAGTTTTAAGAGAGTTTTCATACCCAATACCTGCATGTGTAGGTTTACTAAATTTGAGTATCTCATTCAATTTAGAAGTCCCTGAGTTGAGCTTACGAAAGGTTTCTTCGGCTAAATCTAATTTTGCATGAATCTTACCAAATTCAGTATCCTTTTTGGTAAGTGCAACCTTTAGTAGGGTTATTGTGCCTTTTAGATCTACATTCTCACGAGTTAGAGATTTTACCTTTGTGTCAAGTTGCTTGAATTCTATGATTAAGGCTTTACAAATGCTTTGTAATTCATTAATCATGTCATCGTTGCATTCAACTTGATCCATAGACTCAGCCTCACCACTAGAAATTAAACAACTAAAGCAATTTACATCAGGATAGTTAAAGAATATGTACCTTTCGGATGTTGATGGAGATGCAGATGTTTCCTGAAATGTTGTGACATATGAGGCAACATTACAGACGACATGTTCATTATCAGACAGAGACTGTTGGTAAACAGTGGTCAGCATTGCTTGTGATTCGACTTCTTGATCTCCTTCCTCTTCTCATTCATCGTCACTAAGAAAGACCCATAGATTCTTACTAAATTTCCTAAGAGTGTTTGCACATTCATTAGCATAATGACCCAAACCTGAGCATGCACGATATTGCACAGACTCTGGTTATTTGGGATCAAATTTGGTACGATCTAAATTAGTTCTTCTTAGTGGACTTCCTTTTTAGTACTTGGAAGAAACTTGGTGGGCTTTTGATTGAAGCCTTGATTTTGTTGTTGTTTATGTTTAGATTGATTTATCTCATTGTTGAACTTCCTCACCATCGAATTGTATTTTCGAGTGAGTAAGACAACATTAGCACATTCACCAAAGTATTCAAGATTCTCATCCTCTTCATTGATTTGATTCTCCGAGTATTGAACTTGAATTGCCACATTCTTGATCTTATATAGTTCCTTTGATTCTCAATGTTTATCTCATAAGTTTTGAAAATGCTCATCAAGGTATGAAGGTCCATAGTAGCAAGATTGTGAGCTTCTTCAATGACACACATCTTTAAATTGAACTTTTCAGGAAGAGAACGAAGAGCTTTTTCAACAAATTGAGTGTTGGTAATGGTTCACCAAGCACTTGACATTCATTAGAGATGTCAATCAACTTTTTAAAATAAGATTTAATATCGTCCGCTTATTCCATTCTTAAACGTTAATATTTGCTCATGAGCATGCGTAGCTTACTTCGACGAACACTTGAGCTTTCTTCACAATGAATTTGTAAAGTATCTCATACATCCTTAGCCGTTGAGCAGTTTTGAATGAGTTTGAACATGTAAAGATCAACCCATCCAAAAAATTGCATTTAAGACATTTTCGTTAAAGCTAGCATTATTGGGTTCTTCTGCCGTCCATTTAAATTCATGTTTAACAAGAATGTCACATTCCTCATCTGGCGGCAACATTGGAACAACATACCCATTAGTTATAGATCTCCATGCCCTAACATCAATTGATTTGATGTGAGAACGTAGGTGAATCTTCCAATAGGCACAGTTTGTACCATCTAAAATGGAAAGTCTACCAATATTTGGATTAGCCGGATCCATAGCGTTGAATAACAGGACCAAACATTTATTGTGTTAAGTGTTGACTCTGATACCACTTGTTGGGTCCCGGGGTATGCTATGAAAATAAAAAAACAAACTGAAGAATAAATCGAATGTCAATACAATTTGCAAATGTCAGCGATAATGTCGTCCGTCACAACTGACAACACTTCGATAAAACAGAAAAATCTTTGAAGAGTAAAATGCAGCGAAAATAATAAAGAATACAAATGTTTAATATTTACATAAGTTATATATTGACGGTCAGTGACCGAAAGTATTGTATATATTTATATACAATTGAATAAATTATTTCGTGTACAATTTTACAAAATAAAATAAAAGGAATTAAAAGTTGAAGTCGCAGATGACTTCTACCTGAAAAATATATCTAAATAGACATAGACAACATCTCATTACAATTGCTTCAATGAAGAACAAATCTAGAATCTAAGCAGCAATTATAATGTTAGATAGAATGTTGTCGACACGCTCATGCAACACTTGTGATACAACTTTCTAAGATGAATTTTCGAGAGCTCTCTTGATATTTTTGCAATCTGATTCTGGATATCAATTCACTCTTCTTCCCTATCTATTTATAGTAGAGAGTCTTCCTTGAAAAACTCATCGACTTGTTGTAGAGGTTGAGAGAAAGGTGGGAAACCGATAAGGTTCATTATCGGTATGGTACAACTAGTCATGAATTTATTTATAATTTATTAGCCTTTCTAATTTTTAATTAATGAGATATGAAAATCAATTGAGATTTTAAAATTAACAAGTATATTATTTTCGTTTATAGTATAAAAAATAATTATTTATGTATTTTTGTTTATAACAGCTAAATGAGATCTAAACATCAAATTATATATATATATATATATATATATATATATATATATAACAATACCTCATTATAACATCCATAAAATTTTCGAACAAAGGCTACTATCATTATAGATAGATTTGACTTTTACGTTTAAGAGGCCTCTCTACTTAATTATCTTCCACCCCTATGTGATGTACTTGAGTAATTATGGTGACAACCACTCGATCACTAGCAGAGGAATGTGTTGTTAGAGCCACAGCCCACATTTAAGATCAACTAAAACATGCCATGTAGGAGGAGACTACTATTCCTCCTACCTTGAATGTGGCCAGATCAGGAAATGACTAATCAAACAAAACACTATTCACATATATTCAATATTATATTAATCCAATGAGTATATATACGGCATTTGTCTATACATGATACTTTTATTACCTATTCATAGTTACTTTAATACTTCTTTCATCTCAAATAATTTATCATGTTTTTATTTTAAAAGTCAATTTGACTAATAGTTTAAGCTAGATTGAATTAGATCAATTCAATATTGAATTAGTACTTTTCTTATGTCAATTTGAAAAATATATTTTTAAAATATTTGTCAAAATTAACATAATCTGACTTTTGAGAAACGAAACATGATAACTAATATGAGACGGAGGGAGTACAACTTCCTTAATCTGACTTTTGAGAAACGAAACATGATAACTAATATGAGACGGAGGGAGTACAACTTCCTTAATCTGACTTTTGAGAAACGAAACATGATAACAAATATGGGACGGAGGGAGTACAACTCTTACCATAAGTTCACTATCGAAGTATTACGGTTATTACATGTTATATGATTACATGTATTATATCATTGCATAATTATCCATCAGTTCGTCGCTTGTTGGATTTGAAATTAAAATTTTCAAATTCTGCTGCATACAAGAACCCAACAAAACCCTACAAATTTGACTAATGTTTTAAGCTAGATTGAATTAGATCAATTCAATATTGAATTAGTACTTTTCTTATGTCAATTCGAAAAATATATTTTTAAAATATTTGTCAAAATTAACATAATCTGACTTTCGAGAAGCGAAACATGATAACTAATATGGGACGGAGGGAGTACAAATGTATCAGTTTACTAAGATAAACTAATGCTATTTGGTGTAAAGATTGGAGTAAGTTTTTTCCATCCAGATCATTGGCCATATGTCCAAATGGTATTTAAATTACACAGGCATTCTATGAGAAAACTGTACAGAATCAATATACTACATGAGGCCAATGGATGGAACTAATTTAGTGGTTAACTTTTAGAACTTAAAAGAGTACCTTATGAATTATGATGGACTAGCTAACTAATTGATACCTATGTAAGTTATAGTTGGCAAACTCCTTCAGAATAAAGATGCTTGGAATTAAAAACTGGAAAAGTAAGGAGATTTGGCTAGTTGTTACACTCATTCTGTAGAGTTGGTTTAATTTTTGCACTTTGTGCTCATGTTATTTGCTTTTATTCTGAAGAATGCGTATTCAAATTATAATTTTGTTTGGCATCTGTAACAATTGCTTGCCTTTATTACTTGGGCCCTTTCCGTTTAGAAATTATTTTTCAAAACCATTTGAATTTAACATTTTTTAATTCTTCCAGAAGGCCAACATGGGAATTTCCCAAGAACAAACACAAATAGGCAAAACATTTTTTTTTTTGTAAAATCAAAACAGTGCACAATTTTTTTCCAAATAGATTTCTGAAACTATCTTTTTGTTTATCTACTTGAAGCCCTACTAATTCGGATTCGCGGTTGGAAGTCCCACTTTGGGAGTGAAGCGCTTCCTATGAAGGCGACTCCTTTTGTACAGGCTCGAACTCCAGACTGATAATTAAGGATTGAAAAAGTACTTATCAGTTACCATCGCACCATAAAGTTTGGTAATTTTCGATCTCAGGTTATGAATGAAAAAGTACTTGCTAGTCAGTTACCACTCCACTCCAACGTTTGCTACATAGTTTTCTAAAATTATCTTTTGGAAGACATAAACCTAGACAAAAACCAAATGGCATTCATGGATATGGCTATTAGGATTTGAGTCTCAAATCCGATCTAATCAGAAAATAGTAAATAAGCGAAGAACAAATAACACACACAGATTTATAGTGGTTCACTCTCAAGTCTCAATGTGAGAGCTACGTCCATTTTGCCGCTGCAGATTTCACTATTATCAAAGTAGGGAGTTTGTGTTTACAATTCTCTCTTTTTCTCTACAAAGAAAAAATCTGGCGCCCTAGAATATATATAGCGAAAACTAGGGCGACCATAATACAAGCCTGAAATTCTCAAAATACCCTCCACTAAATAACCTTACATTATAAAAAAAAAATGGCGTTCCACACTCTACGTAGGGTCTTCATAGTGTCGGCGATGAATTAGGCTCCATAACTCAACAATCTCCCACTTGGAGACTAATTTCAATTATTTGTCTTCAACTGCAGGGGTGACTCCGATCCTTGTCCAAGAAATCCAACTGAAGTTGCACACAACTTCAGTTTATCATTCAGCACGACCTTCGTCAGCATGTCTGCTGGATTCTGACTTCTTGGGATCTTCTCACCTTAAGAATTTGTCCTTCTTCATAAAGCTAACAAACTTCTTATACCACTTTCTTATAGCCTGGTTCAGTTCGTACAGGCTCTTTTGAAGCTTGCACACCAACTTCTTTTTCCCTTTGATCTCAAATCCCTCAAGTTGTTTCATGTAGATTTCCTCCTCTAAATCACCGTGAAAAAAAAGCAGTTTTTACGTCCATCTGTTAAAGATGTATATCTTCCTTTGCTACCAGCCTAAGAACAATTCTGATTGTCATCAACTTGACTACGAGAGAGAAGATCTTCGTGTAGTCAATGTCTTCTTTCTGTTGAAATCCCTTCACAACCAGCCTCGCTTTATAGCACTTACTTTCATCGTGTTCTTCCTTTATCCCGTAGACCTATTTGTTTTGTAATTCCTTCTTCTACTCTGGTAACTTAGCTAACTCCCATGTATGATTTGACAATAGTGAGTCTATCTCATCTTTTATTGACAGCTCCCACTTGATCGATTCATCAACTTGCATCGCTTCTTCGTAATATTTTAGCTCCCTTCTGTCAGTGAGCAGAAGGTAGTTGAGGGACGGAGATAACCTGTGAACTGACTTACTGATCCTGGATGATCTGCATAATTATGTGATCGGTGTCTGCTGATTTGTTTCAGAATTAGCATTTTTATCAATCTCGCCATCACTGACTTGTTCCTCTGTCGTAGTAGTATCTTGATGTAGCTCGGGTGCCGAGAGTCTCTCAAATCAATTGTTTTCGATTCCTTGTTCTTAGAGACTTTGATTTTTGAACTCACCCACAATTTGTCCTTGTACAACACCTATTCACTGAAGACGACGTCCCTGCTTCAGATGATCTTTCGATTTTGGTTATCCAAAAATCAATAACCAAACTCGGTGTCACCATAGCCAATAAAATAACACTTCTTAGATTTCAGATCAAGTTTACTTCTAGCAGTAGCATCAATATGAACATAGGATAAGCAACCAAACACTTTTAGAAAAGAAAGATTTACCTTTTTCCACTCCAAGCCTCTTCTAGAATTCTGAAACCCAAAGAAACAGACGGTCCTCTATTAATCAAGAATGTTGCGATATTAATTGCATCTGTCCAGAATGTCTTGGGCAATCCAGCGTGTATTCTCATGCTCCGTGCACACTCGTTCAATGTTCGATTCATCCTTTCTGTTATTCCATTTTGTTGGAGCATTCCAGGAATAGTCTCCACCATCTTGATCCCATTATCAGCATAATACTATTTGAAGTCACCATCAATGTATTCTCCACCGTTGTCGAACCTTAGGCTCCTCAACTTGAGGTTTGTCTCATTCTCGACCATGGCTTTCCACCTTTTGAAGACAGTGACCACGTCAGATTTATTTTTCATAAAATAGATCCATAACTTCCTCGTTGAATCATCAATGAAGCTCACATAGTAATGTGATCCTCCGAGTGAGGGGACAGTAGCAGGTCCCCACACATCAGTGTGCACCAATTCAAGCTTCTCAACTTTCAATTCTCTACCTGCATTTGAAAACTTACTCGTCTCTGATTTTCGAGAATGCAGATCTCACACATATGATGGATCTACCGACTTCAGCTCTAGAATCACACGTTAGTCACCAGAAGCTTCATCCATTTCTCGTTCATATGCCCAGCCTGCAATGCAGATCTTTGTCTTCTTGGTGTTGTCAACAACATCAACTATATCACGATAGCTTGTCGTCATATAAAGAGTATCAATTTTCTTACCTCAACCAACCACCATAGCACCCTTCGTCACCTTCCATGATCCATTACCAAAGTTAACATCATGTCCATCATCAACAAGCTGACTCACTGAGATCATATTACGCTTCAGCTTCGGCACATGTCTAACCTTTGTGATCTTCCACACGTCCATTTGACATCTTCAAATTAATGTCTCTAATATCAACAATGTCTAAAGATTTACCATCTGCCAAATAGATTTTTTCAAGATACCCAACAACGTAATTCATCATTATATCATGATGTGGGGTGGTATGGAAAAACGCTTATGAGTCAAGCACCCAAGAGTCAATCGGGCTGTCAACAGACAACAACAGTGCATCAACAATGTCTTCAGTGGCAGCATTGACTCCACCGTCTTGTTGTCCTCCTTCTTCGGTGCCCTGCAATTCTTCTTGATGTGATCAATTTTCCCACAATTACAACACTCAAGTATTCACCCGGATCTGGATTGACACATGTCATTCCTTGACTTCGACTTGTCCTTATTTTGGTTGTAGTTTCTGTCATAATTTATGCCTCTATTCTCAACATTCAAAGCAGAACTCGTCGATGCCTCACCAGAATCTTTCATGCGAACCTCCTCAGCAAGAATACAATCTCTAACATCGTTGAATTTCAGTTTAGCACTGCCAACAGAATTAACCGCTGCTCTCATCGGCTCCCAGGTATTCGGTAGAGATGCTAGCAAAATTAGGGCTTGCACTTCATCATCAAATTCGATTGCAACAGATGACAATTGTGTTGAATTCATTCACGTGCGTTGCAACAGGAGCACCTTCCTTCATTTTTAGATGAAAGAGTTTCTTCGTGAGAAATATCTTATTGTTTGTCGAAGGTTTCTCATACATGTCGAACAGAACCTTTATCATTTCAGTGGTGGTCTTCTCATTCTCCACGTTGTGAGCAACGTTCTTCGACAGCGTCAATCGAATGACTTCTTGAACCTGTCTGTCAAGAAGATCCATTATGCATCATCCATCTCATCTGGCTTCGAACTCAGCGGTTGATGAAGCTTTTTACCATACAAATAATCTTCAATCTGCATTGTCCAAAATGTAAAATTCGTACCATCGAATTTCCTGATGGCGTGCGACGAACCATCTTCGCCTCCCATCGTTTTCTGAATCGCAACACAATTTGTCGTTCTGATATCAGTTGTTAGGATTTGAGTCTCAAATCCGACCTAATCAGAAAACAATGAATAAGGGAAGAACAAATAACACACACAAATTTATAGTGGTTCACTCTCAATGCGAGAGCTACGTCCACTTTTCCGTTGCATATTTCACTATTATCATAGTATGGAGTTTGTGTTTACAATTCTCTCTTTTTCTCTACAAAAAAAAAAAAAAAATTGGCGCTCTAGAATATATATAGCGAAAGTTAGGGCGACCATAATACAAGCCTGAAATTCCCAAAATACTCCCACTAAATAACCTTACATTATAAAAAAAATCAGAGCGTTCCACACTCTGCGTAGGATCTTCATAGTGTCGGCGGTGAATTAAGCTTCACAACTCAACAATGGCTAACCCTCTATTCAAACTATGTCTAATATTTTTTCTTATTCTTTATGTTGCAAGGAAAAGCATTTTCAATTGAACAGAAATTCTCAACAAATAGTAACAATGACCATAATGCCAGAATTGTATATCCAGCGTTCATTTAAGAACCACAACTATGATATTTTACCTAATTGGAAGAATCGACACATTGAAGAAAAGAACTTTAAAAGGCTTGTACTAGCAATTGATTGTCGTAAGAATATTTGAATTTCATTTAAAATAATCAACACAAATTGTGTTGTGTCACACCATATCCAGGAAATTAAATGGAGTATATTACCAGGACAATTCTTCTATGATGTTATAATTAACTTATGATTTATATATGAAAATTGTAAAATATACTTTTTTCCTAGTTCTTATCCGAAGCGACATATCTGTATTATGACCAGTTTTCTTTCCGCGTGCACTTCTCTCACCAAATTAATATCTCCACCCTCTAATATTGGAGGAAAATGAGTCATTAATAGTTGAACGCGTGTCAATCTTATATTTTTCCAATTATTCTTCTTGAAAATCAGTTGAGTTGTTCATACGGACGCGTGTCAACCTTATATAAACAAACATATTGGTGGTGAGAGCTAATTGAAACTATTTCACGTTCTTTTTCCTAATACTTGGAATTGAAATATACAGGTCCCAAGGAAGGTGATCTTAGTTTTAATTAACTCATAGGTTACATTATTTTCAATATTTATTGATGTGTCCTAAAAGGTTTTATCCAAGCATGTGAGTTATCTAAGATATTCCTATAAGTGAGGCCCTCTTCATTTAATTCTTTGGAGTTAGGTTATAATCAGTACAATCCATCGTAACAGATTTATAATCAGTATAACCTATTAACTGTCTTACCCTATTTAGAATTTTCTAAAAATGTGTTTTGACCTGTCCCGTCCTGCCCTGTCCCGTTTAAGTATTGTCATGCCCTACCCCGCCCTGCCCTGCCCCATTTGCCATCCCTAATTGCTCGTTATATTAGTATTTCATTAAATGTTGTGTTTAAAATGGTTGTAAGTTAAAAAAAAAGGATTATCAGTTATCTATGACCTTAATACAAACTCATATTGGCCCTATAACCACAGAATTTATGAGATACTTATATAACAAGATACTAATAATTTTTTATACCAGATG
Source organism: Przewalskia tangutica (assembly GCA_029844215.1). Classification (NCBI taxonomy): domain Eukaryota; kingdom Viridiplantae; phylum Streptophyta; class Magnoliopsida; order Solanales; family Solanaceae; genus Przewalskia; species Przewalskia tangutica. Next base: position 21,565,129 of record CM056719.1, read on the forward strand.
TAACATAAAAAATTGTATTACTTCTTGTTATATAATTTTATAAGTTATGTAGTGATGACATTATAGCGGACGATCCACTCTTATATATTAAGTCTACGCTTAATTAATGCCATCCCAAATCATGTAATGCAAATAATCACAATTCCTAAGGATATTCATCACCTAAACCGCTATCAACATATTTTTTATGGGGATCAAATACCCATAAGCGTAAACATCGTCTCATTAGAAGGAGCATTGTCACCGAGCCTGAACAAGAAGGAAGATTTGGTATTCAAAATCTCCAAACAAAGAACAATGCCAATAGCAAATGGGTCGTTTGAGCTGAAGTTGGACGAATTAAGATGGACTGAAGTTATAGATGGGTCAATGTCCAACCCGCCCAAAACTTACATGAGCTAAGATGAGCGGGTCAAGATGAGCTAAATGATGGATCATAATCGAACTTGCCCAACTTGACCCATTACTTTTACAAATTTCAAACTTACCTTCTATGATGTTATTTTATTTTGTATGATATTTGATTTTTTTTCATATCTTTATTTTTAAAATAAGAATAATATTTTTAAGAATTTTTTTATTTTTTTATAAAAGTAAAAAAAAATATGAAATAGAAATTTAAGAATGGGGCGGAGATGGAAGGAGGTAGGTGTGGATAGAGGCGCGGGTAAGAAAAAAATCATATTTTTTATAAATTATTTATAAAAGTAAAAAAAAATATAAAATAGAAATTTAAGAATGAGGTGGGTGAGGTGGGGTTAGAGCAGAGAGGTAAGAAAAAATTTCATATTTTTTATAAATTGTTTATAAAATAGAAATTTGATATTGGGGTAGGGAGGGGGTAGGGGAAGGTACGAAAAAAAATTATATTTTTATTAATTTCTTTTATAAAAGTAATAAAAAATATGAAATAGAAATTTGAGGATGGAGTGTGGTGGGTGGGTATGGGGGTAAGAAAAAAATTCATATTTATAATTTTTTTATAAAAGAAAAAAAATATAAAATAGAAATTTGAGATTGGGATAGGGCAGGTGGGGGGAGGGGGAAGGTAAGATAAAATTTCATGTTTTTAATATTTCTTTTAGAGAAGTAACAAAAAATATGAAATAGAAATTTGAGGATGGGGTTGGGGTGGGTGGGGGTAGATGGGGTTAGGGTGGTAGGGGGGAGGTAAGAAAAAATTTAATATTTTTTGGGGGTGGAGAGGGTAGGTGTGGGTAGGGGTAGGTGTGGGTATGGGGTAAGAAAAAAATTAATATTTTTATAATTTTTTTATAAAAGTAAAAAATATAAATATGAAATATAAATTTGAGGATGAGGCGGAAGTGGGGTGTGGTAGGTGGGAGGTAATAAAAAATTCCATATTTTTTATAAAAGTAAACAATATATGAAATAGAAATTTGAGGATGGAGGGGGTAGGTTGTAGGGTTTTGTCGGGTTCGTACATGCAGCGGAATTTGAAAATTTAGGTTTCAAACAGGACGGGTAGGGGTGTTCATTTCGGACTATCCGATCCGATCCGATCCGAAATTTTAAATATCCGAAAATTTCGGATCGGTAAAATTATGATCCGAATCCGATCCAAAAATAATTGGATATCCGAAAATTTCGGATCGGATAACCGAATATCCGAAATTTATAGGTGCAATAGTAAAACTCCAAAATGGAAAGTAGAACTTTATAGGTGCAATGTCCAATACATTAACTATTAGCTAAAACGTAACATTAAAAATAATTAAGAAAATATAAATATTATAATGGAATGCTATTATATAAGGTTATTGTCAATAGAGTGGTCTGTATTATCTGAATGACATTAACAGGGGATTATTAAAGAAAAAAAAAAGATTACAGTTTGATTGAATTCTTACCAAGAAATGAGAAATGTCAATAGAGTGGTCTGTATTATCGGATAATCAAATTGTCATTCGTTACACAGTCAATCTGTGGCCCTAGAAACTGCCCATTTATCAAGATCCCCTGCCACCACCACCATTACATGTTAGTTAAATCACCTTACTGAAAATCCAAGAAACATACAATATGAAGAATTATATACCTGTTGTTTGACACCGAGAGGGTAAATATCACCAATAAGTGATTTTCGAAGTGTAGCATCGCTAAAGGTTTTCAGCATATACACTTTGTAAAGCAACTAACACAAGAATAATAGTGAGAATGGAAGAATAATGAACATTGGTCATTGTGTTGTTTCTTTTTGTTATTTCTTGAAAAGAAAATGAACTTTTTCTGTTTCCCTTCTTCTCAAAGTTGGGAGAGATGAAGTAGCAAAGGCTTGTGAATTGTCAATGAGAGTGGACAAAATATATTGTGAAGTGAGAGGACTAGCACCCTCTGACCCTCTTTCACATGCAACTGGAATTTCCTGGATTTTAATAATGTTAAAAAGGAAACCATAAATCCAGATTAACAAATTAAATGAATTCACTAAGGATTTCTACCATTGGTAAGCATGTGTAAATTACAAATACACATCTACACCATTTCAGATTTTCTGATATTTAGGGTATCCGAAATCAAAGAAATTGTGATTCGTATCCGATCCAATTTTTTTCGGATATCCGATTTTTCGGATTGGATCGACCGGATCACGGATCAAATTATTATGAAAAGCCCTACCGACGGACGGTCAAACTGATGGATGATTATATAATGTAAAACACATAAATAAATGTAATACTTCGAACGAATACTTACAGTTTTGCAAATCTGGAATCTTCAAACTTCAAGTGTGTAATCCGAGGGTGAGCACGCAACTGTTTCTCGATTGCAGGTCAAAGACTTCGATGTAATTACTCTTTGGAAATCTAGGAAATCCAACAGAGTTTCAGCAGAAAATAATTCTATTGAATTAGGTGTATTAAAATAATGATTGAACCCTCTATTTATAGATGAAAAAATCAGCTAGGGTTTCCAAGTGGGCCAGGCCCAGAAACCGAGACAGAGTGGGTCACTCGGACCCACTGGACACGTGGCGCCACGGCGTTAGTCCAATTCTGCCTCGTTTCTATTTTAATTAAATCTGAAATATCATCTCGATTTAATTAAGCAATAATTATTTATTCTAATGTCTCGATTATAAATCGAACATATATATTCTCTGTGATTACATTCTTGGATCGACGAAACAATTGACTTAGTGTTACCCTACATGCATTCACATATTGACACTAATATCATTAGGGTCTACACGAAACTCCTAGCCGGCGCCGGAAGACGAACTCAATATGTGAAGTATAGTTACACGAAACCTGTGAACTGAACCTCTATGTGGGAAGATAAAATCATTTCATTCACGACACACTCGATCAAGATTAGGATCTGTCAAGTATCTATCCAAATGGCTTGATCATTATATCTCATCTATATTAGCTGACAACAAGACCATATCAAAGAGATGTCTATTGCGTGGGCCAATGACTTAGTCAACCTAATACCATATGAGAATGTGAGTGTTCTCTCGAAGATTCTCGAAGATACATTCGAGGAATGAATCATAATCTTGGCTCAATTATCACCTTTAATCTACGTCGCAATATACCCAATACAAGTCGCTTCTCAACCTATAAGGCATTTGAGCTTAGGACAGGATCAAAGTACATTACTCTGTAAACAAGGCGCGTATCGACCTTATGTCTAAGGACTTCTATCTTCCACATGCTGATGATATTTTAGACATTTATAACAAACAATACATCAGCAGGGTATATCAATACTTTTACAAGTATTCATGTCTCTATCACGAGTTGTCATAACTCGTAGCAGGTGAGACATACTACATTTCTAAGGATATGATGCAGACCACATATCGACGTATCACATATCATCGATATCCCATTCTCGATGATCATTAGTCGAGGCAATTTAAGAGTTACGTTATAATATTAATCTATCATATTATTAATAACTACGTAACCTCTAGGGATGCAATTATACGATATTACAGACAATCAACAAATAATTTAATAACTACAAATGCCATAATATTAATCTACTTTAATATAAATATGAATGTGTATAAAGTACATTTGTCTTAATACAGATTGTCTCTAGGACACAAATATATTTTCATAGGTGTGGGTAGGGGGGAGTTAGTTAGAAAATAAATCATATTTTTATAAATTGTTTATAACAAAATAAAAATTTGAGAATGTGGTAGGGCGGGAGGTAGAGGATGGCGGATCTTGCCCAAAATATTAAGGGGGGCCGGAGGCGGTAACTACTAACAAAAATATTGTAATTGAAATTTATAAGACCAAAATTTAATTTATCAAAGATTCAAAATAACATCGACACAACAAAAATATAATATATAAAAGAAAAGACGTACCTAGAATTAAGGTGCTGTAATTCGTTCTTTTAAAGACTTGAAATTATTAATAGTTGAATCAGAGCTAAAGCTTTCAGCTATCTCTTTTTTCAATATAAATCATCATATTATCAGCAAGAAATTCATCCTCCGTCTTATTACGTAATCGACCCGATCGCGATCGTGCCCTACCAGGCACCCTTACTGTAAACATCGAGAAAATCAGCGAACATACATGAAACTTATAAATAAAACATCGAAGTAATACAACAAAGTTAGCCGATAGGCTACCTTCCAGACATATATAAAAACAACCAAGCTTGCCTTTCTTTTACAAACTGACCCACAATATGTGACTACAGACCTCTAAGAGTGTTAACATAACCACTGTGGCGGGACAAGGCCCCGCCGTACCCCTGAATATACATAGCCATGACAACTCCGGAACATTGGAGCCATCTCAAAATGCTGAACCAGGATCCTAAGCTCGCGGATCCATAATCGTAATACCTAAACTGCGGACATTTAACGCAGCCCGGCGGGGTCGATAACAGGTACCGAATATGGAACAGAAATAACGTACAGTAAACAGATCATAACTGTACAAAAGAATGACAAGGACAAGTATAAAAATACATACCAGATCCTGCCGTGTCATTACCACTTATGAACTTAATTTCACATCAATATCTTTTCCATTCCATTAAGAGTTATAGCCATATCTTACGTACTTACTTAGGAGAAGTCATTAAGTTCATTTCTATCTAACTTACTTATCTTTCATAACATAGTCCGGCCCACTACGGAGGGACACATATACTACCCGGCCCAAACTGGGACGCGATCAGTCACACCAATATCAAAGCATGCCCGCGGAATCCCCCATCACTGTCGACAACTAAAAGTGTAAAACATAACCATGGGTCTCACGCCCATAAAATCAATCAAAACAGGTGGTATAACGTCTGGGGGCTTGCCCCTCATTTATACTCTTACCCTGGAGAAGGTGGTAAAGCAGGGGGTATAACGTCTTGGGGCTTGCCCCTCATTTATACTCTTACCCTGGAGAAGGTGGTATAACGTCTTGGGGCTTGCCCCTCATTTATACTCTTACCCTATCTCGACCGGCCACAAATAACACATAAAGCAGTGGTATGCAGTCTTGGGATTTACCCTCACTTATACTCTTACCACGGAGAAGGTGGTATAACGTCTTGGGCTTGCCTCATTTATACTCTTACCCTAACTCAACCGCCATCATACATAACATAAGCACTACCGACTTATCATACATAACATAAGCACTACCGCTTATCATACATAATATAAGCAAGTTAAGAAATCCCTAACTTCTTATTAGCTTGTTCATATACACTCTCATTTTTGTTTACTTAAGGCACTAACATGTCATTATAAAATCCGAATTTAACCCAACGTACTACGTGCCTCTCTACTCCTTTAAAATGATTCTCTTTCAAATAAAACTTCCAAGATACTAATAACCGTAGTATCAAGTCATATCTACTTTTCACGACAAGTCACAATACTTTTAGAAATACAATTATAGGCTTCTAAATCAAGTGACTTCTTTCTTTAAAACCTTAAGCAATTGGTACCTTTAAAACAATTTTGCCCTTCTTTATTTCAAATCATTACTTTGCTTACAATACTGAAGAAAACCATTCTTTTAAATCTTCCATAAAGTTGTTATAACCAACTTCCCATAAAGCCGTTATAACTCTTTATTTCTTAGACAAATTCATTCATTTGATAACCAAGAAACTTATACTTCAATTCAAATCACATAGCTTTCAAAATACTTCAAGTCTCTTAACTTTTAGGAAAACCAGTTTCTTAACTTAGAATGGCAAGAAATCAATACTTTCCAAATCAAGTATTCTATACTTTTAAATCAATTCATTTCTCCTTTAAGAATCAAGTCTCATAACTTGAAAAATAAAGTCCCTTAACCTTTTAACAATTTGAGGTCCATAGTCTTAAAACTTCATACGTAAATTCTTATAAATTAAGTAACATATACTTGTGCGTTGTGAATAAGTTATACTTATTTATAACTATCTTAATCAAGTAGCCATGATCTAGAAAATGTAATACAATTTTGTCTTATCTTAGCTTCTATGCGGATGGAGAATTCTACTTGTTTTAACACAATTAATTGTCATTACATTTTCCTTTATTAACGCCGCAATGGCTTGTTCGATACTTATTCTTATTCGTGCAGTAAATTAACCAAGTCAACTCGACTCCAAATACTTCCTAACGACTCTTACCAACATCCCCATAAGACTTGGTAAGAACTTAGATTTCTTAGACGTAGCTTTTACATAGAGTAAATCAACATAACTACCTCTTAACTTCTAAGAGTAGACGGAATCATGAAATACTACTACATGTATATTCCATACATAGAATCATGTCAAAGAAGGAAGAGGTTCACATACCTCGCGACGATTATCGACAAGTAGCAAAAAGCTCCAAAGTACTTCCACCGTGAGCAATTCCATTCTTCAAGTAGGATACGCTATACTTAGTACATCAACCTATAATGGGCACCATACGCCCATTAACCTCTTACTTCATCGTAGAATATTCTAGGTGCTAAGTCGCTAAATTCTACGGAAAATCGGACAAGACCTCCTTTGTTTTTACTAACTTTGCCACCTTTTACAAGGCCGAATACAATAACCAAACAGCCTCAATTGGCTCACAACAATATAGAAGGTATTCCAATGCAAATGAATAACTAAATGACCCCAATTGGCTCACAATTTAGAAAGTATTTAAATACAATTGAATAACAAACTAAAAGTCCAAATTCGGCCACCTTGAGTTCAACCATACCAATTCTTATCAAATTTCCATTTCAATCCAAATTGGTAGCATAACATGATATCAAGTCGCATTTGATTATAACAATCCATAATCTCTAAGTAGGTAACATGCGACGATTTCTAATAAACGACCAATTAGTAATCCAATTTTCAAGTGGCTTATATAACACTTCGAATTTAGCTACAAGCACTCCAAAATACTTATAAACTTCAACTTAACCACTTCATGCTAGCAACATGTAAAACTAACAATAACAATAAAAATAATCTTGTAACACTTTCAAAGAACAAGATTATACCTCAACGAATTGTAATCCAATCTTCAAAACCGAAGTTGCTCCTTAGCAACCTAGAGCCTCATCAAGACACCTCAATCCGCCTCGAGACCCTTAGAACCACACCAACAACTTTCCTTCACACCTTCAATCCAAAACCTAGAAAGCCACTAGGTTTTCACTCTGCGACTAATACGAAAACTCTCTTTTTCCGGGATTTTTCTATTGAGATATACTTACATAACACTCATGAACCTTGGTTTAAAGTGGGGGAATTATTGGACAACAAACAAATTTTTTTCTCCCTAGATGTACCCAAACCCGTGAGCTAGCTTAAGCAAGAACAAGAGTTCTTCAAATTTTCCTAAGTGTAAATGCCTTGTCTTGCTACTTAGGATGACTATATAACAACATGGAGGGTTAAGATGTGCACAATTGGGTGGCTAGGATGAGGTCTTAATTAAAATATCAAGACTAGTGGGACCTTTGACTTTGGTCAAGAAACTCAAGCTAATTAATAGGAAGACTTCATCTTAAGACTATGGTCAATGACCATTTTGGCCATGCCTATTTCGTCCAAGGCATCTATAAGGGGGGGTGACAAGTGTCGCCCTCCCATTCGTCACAATATTACGTTTTCCGACAATTTCATAATTCCCACAAAATTTTACAAGTCTCAAATCTTGACACCTATGAGTTTCTTACGTACGTTCTTAAAACATGTCCTGTAAATACGGGGTGTAACAGTAACCTTGTCTTGATTATCTTTATTGCTGAAAATGATCTTTCTGTAGTAGCCGTAGAAACTGAAAGAGTTAAGATAAGGCGGATTATCCGGTCAATCAAATAATATGTATTCTCCTTCCCTATTTTTTCTAAACCTTCGCACAATTCAGACATAGTTGACAAGTTATTCAAGTTTGGATGACTAACAACCTCAAGAATAAAGTGTTGAAGTTGAAATCTCAAATTTGTTTTCTCTTGCTCACTGAAATCCACTGGATATAATTTTTCTACAATAGCACATATATCATCCATGTTAAATGCTTCGTAATTATCTTTAGGAATCAAACTATTGCTTATGCTCAAAAGCTCCATTGTGTGAACATTAAACATGTGATTCAATTCCTGCAATTGTTGATCAATAGTAACACAAAAGAGATTCAATCTAAATGTTGACCCACTGTGATGTGATCTTTCTGATGACGAGCACGCCCTTGACGCTCTATATAAATATCATTACAATCAGGAGAATCAATATCATGTTATCCACTTCACTACTTCCTCCCCTTGACGCGCTAATTTGATCGGAACTCTGCACGTTAAGGACATTTCTGATGTGCATAGACTGATTGAACAAGTCTTGAGAAGATTTCAATGCATTATTGTGAGACGAACACAGACTCTCGCCAATATGACTAAGCAAAGCACAACTTTTTTCATCATTGATATTTTTCCATGCTTTAAATCCTTTTATAGTAAAGACATCGGCTCCATGATGCCCACTTGGTTTTTTACTGAACAGGTAACAAAGCAAACAATAAGCAGCAACATTAGTCGGTGAGTACTCTAGCCATGAAGGGAAAACTTTGAACTAAGATACTTGAAATCGTCTTGGATGCTTATCTCTATTGAGGGGATACTTTTCAACTTGACATTGATAGAGACCCCAATTGAAATAAGCTCTTCTAACTTCATCTTTTTGATTCACTGGATATTCCCAAATATGGGGACGCTTTCCGGGGTCACGTTCTAAACAATTGACATCAAATGCATCCATGGTGATTTTTTTAATCTTGCAAGGTTGCTCATCCAATTGAACTGTTTGATCATCGAAATGATGCTTTTCAAGTGTCGATGTTGAAGCTATACAATTTTCATCTTTGTTGGAAGCTGTCCTCTTGAAAAATGCATCAATTTTCTTAAGTTTGACCATCGTACCAACTACCACTCCTAAAAAATACATAATCAATTATCAAAGATGAAAAAACCAAATATTTATACAAATCAGAAGGAACAATCAAGAATGACCTTAACTCGTCCCTAAAAAAACAAATATTTCCCCACTTAACCATAGTCAATTAATTCATACTTTCATTTTATTAAATTACTTAATCAAGTAAATTGAATCGATTTCTTATAAATATTCAAGTGCAAATAAATATTTACTGTTGAGTACCCTTGGAAAAGCAAAGACTATTTCTTGAATAAGGTATAAATACCTCAACTACCCATATGAGCTGAGAATTGCATATTTCGGCTAGTTACAATAGGTAATTTACTGTTCTAAACTAAAAAGTACAGTACTAACATCCAAAATAAATATGAAACTCAAACAACAGATGATAGTTAAACCAACCATTTAATACACAACAACCAACATTGGACATACCAGTTTTTTTTAATTCACAAATCACAAAGGAAAAAGTAACCAAAAAAAAAAATAAGCCAAGTAAATTCGTATCGTGCGACAAAAATAGATGCTTTCTTTTGGATCCCCTGAAATCCAATTCGAATGAAAAAAGAAAAGAAAAGTAAGCAAAAGAAAGAAAATAGTGATTGAGGGAAAAAATAGTGATTGAACTCTGGCAGATTCTAAAGTTTTTAAATATGTTTGTTTCAAGCTAATTACCAACAGATAGAAGTAGAACTAGAGAGAGGGAAGAGGAGGTTAGGATTTGTGATTGATGTAAAATAAAATTAAGTTATATAAAATAGTGTATTTTAAATTATATATAAAAAAAATTATTTTTTTAGGGTGTCGCTTTCCCGCACCACTCAACATCTGTCACTGGGTAGGGGGATGTAAGATAAAATTTCATATTTTTAATAATTTTTTTATAAAAGTAACAAAAAATATGAAATAGAAATTTGAGGATGGGGTGGGGTTAGGGCGGTAGGGGAAAGTAAGAAAAAATTCCATATTTTTTTATAAATGTAAAATTAATAGGAAATAGAAATTTGAGGATGGGGTGGGGGTGGAGGGGGTAGGAAAAAATTAATATTTTTATAAAAGTAAAAAAATATAAAATATGAGATAGAAATTTGTGATGGGGTTGGAGTGGGGTGGGGTAGGTGGGGTTGGGGCGGTAGGGGGGAGGTAAGAAAAAATTCCATATTTTTTATAAAAGTAAAAAAACATGAAATAGAAATTTGAGGATGGGGTGAGGGTGGAGGGGGGAGGTAAGAAAAAAAGTCATATATTTTTATAAATTGTTTAAAAATATAAAATAGAAATTTGAGAATGTGGTAGGGCGGAGGGTAGGGCGGGAGATGGGGTAGGTAAGAAATTTGAGAATGGGGTAGGGAATGGGGTGGAGGGGGTAAGGGGAGGAGGTAAGAAAAAAAATTAGTATTTTTAATAATTTTTTAAAAGTTAAAAAATATGAAATAGAAGACTTGATAAACAATAGAATAGTAGATGAGTTACTTTGCGCTAATGTAATAGGTTGATTTGGGATGTTCAAGATGAGTGAGTTAAATTGGGCTAGCCCAAACTTAGCCCATTTAATAGTATGTCAATGCTCAAACCATTAAAATCTGGGTGTGTTGGGTGGGTCAATTGAGCTTGGGTCCAATTTATCACCCCTAATTGATAGCTAGTACTGCTTGATTATTTTTTTCAAAACTCCCACTCTATTTGGGATTCTTTTCTCATTCATAGATACATACATACTCAACAATGGGAAGCCCATTAGATCCTCCGTGAATTCATATGTTGTTTTTTCTGTATGAAATGATTTTTTTGTGACTGAGATCAGTGGCGGATCTTACCCAAAATATTAAGGGGTGGCGGAGGCGATAACTACTAACAAAAATATTATAATTGACATTTATAAGAACAAAATTTAATTTATCAAAGATTCAAAATAACATCAACAAAACAAAAATATAATATATATGTTGGGTCCCGGAGGATAACTTTGGAATAGTAAGAGACAAAATGGAAGTAAAATAAAATCGAATGCTAAAATAGTTTGCAAATGTCAGCGATAATGTCGTCTGACACAAGTGGCAACACTTCGATAAAACAAAAAAACTTAAGTTTGCTCTCTCCGATATTGGCAATGACAAAGCACCTGGCCCGGATGGGTTTCAGCCGCCTTCTTCAAGAAAAGATAGAGGGATGTGGGACATGATGTAGTAAGAAGTATTCAAGAATTCTTCTCTTCGGGTGTGCTTTTGAAGCAAGTGAATCGCACAATTCTCACCCTTCTGCCAAAAATGCATCGACCCAAGGTGAGTGACTTTAGACCTATTGGTTTGACCAATGTTGTCTACAAGATCATAACAAAGATCCTAGCTAACCGGATGGCAAGGTTTCTTCCTACATTTGTTGATCAATGTCAAGGAGCTTTTGTGAAAGATAGGAACAGGGTGGACAATGTCTTCATTGCCCAAGAACTTGTGAGGGGTTATAATAGAACTAGAGTCTCGCCAAGGTGTATGCTTATGGTGGATCTTCGGAAAGCATTTGACACGGTCTCTTGGAATTTCCTCGAATCAGTGCTAAGAGGACTCAAGTTTTTGGACAGATTTGTTAGATGGATTATGGAATGTGTAAGTTCAACCTCTTTCTCTCTTTTAATCAATGGAGAGTTGCACGGCTATTTTGAGGGTAAACGCGGCTTGAGGCAAGGTGATCCTATGACTCCTATGTTCTTCATCCTATGCATTGAATACCTATCAAGATTGTTCAAGCTAAAAACTTCGGACAAAGCCTTTTCTTATCACCCGAAATGCAAGAGACTAGGCATCTCTCACCTTGCCTTTGCGGATGATCTTATGCTTTTTGCCAAAGGGGATTTATCTTCGGTTGGGGTTCTTATGGATTGTCTTGATGATTTGGAGGCGGCTTCTGGCCTTACACTTAACCCGTCTAAATCTTCCATCTACATTGCGGGAGTGCAAGGTACTATCCGTGACTTGATCTTGGCTAGAGTTGGCTTCTCTTTGGGAGTCTTTCCCGTGCGGTACTTAGGGGTCCCTTTGTCCCCAATCTCTGTCTCGGTGGATCAGTTTGCCCCTTTCACTAGTGCTATATCGAGTTACATTCAGAAATGGGGACACCACTTACTCTCCTATGCGGGAAAGTTGGAACTAATCAGATCGGTTATTCAGGGTGTCGAGAGCTTTTGGTTTCGGGCTCTTCCTATTAGCTCTTCAGTTCTCAACAAGGTTCGCTCAGCTTGCATCCAGTTCTTATAGGGGGGGAAAACCACCAAGAGTCGTTTGGGATGAAATTTGTGTGCCTCAATCTGAAGGAGGCTTGGGCCTTATGGACATCAAGTATGGAATCACGCCTTACTCTCCCGGACCATCTGGCAAGCTCACACTAAGGCGGAAACACTTTGGGTTCAATGGATCAATAGCTATTACTTGAGAGACCAATCCATTTGGGATTATGAGGTCCGTGCTAGGGATTCCCCTTTATTCAAGAAGCTTTGTTCCATTCGTGACACTTTCATAAGCATCTTTGGAGATCAAGGAAACACAATAGCCGGCTTGTAGAAGTGCTGCACCAATGAGAGATTTGATTCGGGCCTTGTGTATGATGTCTTGCGCACACCGCAAGAACATAAGCTTTGGATGTCTCAAATTTGGAAAGGTTACATTCCTCCTAAATTCTCATTCACGGTTTGGCTCACTTGTAGGAAGCGTCTTGCTACCAAAGACACTCTCTCCTTCCTAAACTTGGAGGACAAGACTTGCGGGTTCTGCAAGCGTATCAATGAGACAAGGGCTCATCTTTTTTTTTCTTGCCCCTTCACTCACAAGATTTGGAAGCACATAAAAGAATGGTTAGGTATTAGAAGAGAAATGGCAACAATTGAAAGTGCACTCAAGTGGATTAAGAAAGAGCATCGAGGGACTGGCATTCGATCCAAAGCCATCATACTCGCCTTTTGCATAGTGGTATATGAGATTTGGAGAACAAGAAATGAATTACTATTTGCGGGCACCAACTCAACAATAGATGAGGTTGTGGCAAAAGTCAAAACAACAACCTATAGAGTTCTTTATGATTTAATCCCCTCTTGTAACGTCCCCTCTGAGTGAACGTCCCTTCCCTCCTTCATTTCTTGCTTTATGTTACGTTGAGGATTGAGAACCCTCAATGATTGATTGTAGTTCCAAGTTTCCTTCTTAGCAATAATATGTTCATTTACCCGGGAAAAAAGGATAGATATATATTGATATAACCTATGACGGTCAGTGACTGAAAGTATTGTATATATTTATATTCAATTGAATAAATTCATTCTTTTATAATGTTACAAGATATTTCAAAAGGAATTAAAAAGATGAAGTCGCAGATGACTTCTGCCTGAAAAATCTACCTAAATAGACATAGACAACATCTCATTACAATTGCTTCAATAAAGAACAAATCTAGAATCTAGGCAGCAACTATAATGTTGGACAGAATGTTGTCGACACGCTCAGGAAACACTTGTGATCCAGTTTTCTGATGGATATACCTGAGAGCTCTCTTGATATTCTTTCCTAAATTTTTCTAGATATCGATTCACTGATGAAGCCTCTCTATTTATAGTAGAGGGTCTTCCTTGAAATGCTCATTGAATCGTTGTAGAGGTTGAGAGAAAGATGGGCAGCTGAGCGGATTTATTGGAGAAGATTGTGGAGCAAGATCCTCTAACTTCTTGGACTTGTTCCCCAAGTTTAGCAACGACTTGGACTTGGTCTTCCCACGTTTTTTATCATCTCCAAAACTCCTTGCCATGTCACTTTTACTATCGTAGTAAAAATCCCACGAGATCTTTAGTTTCTGTGAAGTAAGACAAAACTGTTATCCAGAATGTTGGTCCGAATGTCATGACATTTGTTCGAACATTTCTGTTTTTAACTTAGTACTGAGAATGATATGTTGTGCAAAATATCATAACACGAAACCCAACATTAACATTCTTCCCCTTTTTGTCTTTCTTCACAAAACCTAATTTATTCAATGCGAGTGACTTAACGACAACGTTATCAATGTTGTCCCAACATCTATGATAACAATAATGCTTCCCCTAAACATGTGATGGCATATAAACAACAACATATACAAGACAATAAATATGTCATTCATATATATGATTAGAAGTACTAAAACATAGTCAATTAATTACATCATTCATAAAAAAAATTGTCAGATCATTACATCCCAAAAAAATTGTAACCAAGTCATTAGATTGTCTTATCCATCCCAAGACATTAACTAATTAATCACAGCAACCAACACAACAATTTATCTGCAAGTCAAGCATCGGTAGTAGCTTTCAGTCGCTTTCTACTTTTTGCATGACTTCAGAACAGCATTCACCACAATCTCTAGACTTCTCCCCTTGCACGTATATCAGCTTCACGAGCAGCAGCATTGGCATTGACAGTCTCAACCTCCCTCTGCACAACAGAATTATCTCCCCATTTTTGGGAAGAAAGCAACAATAAGAATTGGTCTCTGGCTTTAACTAGCGCATCCCTAGCAATATCAATCTCAGCAATTTGTGAGTTGATTTTAGCAATCGATTCCACCAGCCAATTCGTAGACAGTTCAGATTGTGTTGGACCAGTGTTGCCCTGAATGTTTTGAATATTCCTGGCAATATTTTCCCTGTCTCTCTCTTTTGTCCATGGAAGGTCAATTAGCCTCTCTTTGCTCTTAAGAATAGTTTTGTTTACATTGTAGAGTTCAGGAGCTTTCCTCAAAATATCCTTTGTCAAAGGCTCTAATCCTTTGCTAGTTAATACTTGGAAAATCAGAGAGGGAAAAGGTAGAATGGAAGTTGATGGTTTTTCTGCTAGGTTGGCAACTTGAGAGAAAATCATCTTGCCTATATCAACTTTTAATCCTTTTCCAATTTTGAAGAGTAGAGAGGCTTGTTCACTTGTGACAATTGATTCATTTAGGGAGGAAAGCCAATTATGTATTGCTATTTTGTGGAGAGTTGAAAATAGAGCAGTGAGTTTTTATGCTGGGCATCGAGGAATCCATTTCTTAAGTATACCTCCAGTGAGATATTCTATCATTGTATCCTTGTTTGTCGTTGCTCTTTATGTTTCTCTCACTTGCTCATTATTAAGACCCATACATTGATTTATGATTGAAGGAGTAAAATGATAAACTTTATTATAGAGATAAACCTTTCTAAATTTCTTATAAGAGGTATCCTCTATAGCAGAGTCAAAATTCGCATAGAACAACCTTACAATCTCATCAACATAAGGTTCTTTATCAGTGACAGAGCCAAGAAGTTGTCTATCCTCAATAAAGTCTACCAAACCATACTCAGAATATGAAGCAATGTCTAATTCTCTTTCCGACATAATCACCATATTCTTAAAGTAATCCCATTTACCATGTTTGGCTTTAGAGTAAAATTTGTCAGAGGAAGCATTTACCTCACTATCTGTATCAGACATGTTTGGTCTGTTGTAATATGTGTTGTTGGAGGAATTAGTAGAATCTGTCTCTTCAGAAGGTGACTGGAATGTTGTCTGAGATGTTGTGGCATGTTGGGCAACATTTGGAGCAATATTTGGTCTGATTTTGTGAGAGATTCCTCTGGTACAAAACTTCTTTAAAGGAGTGTCATCTGGAATTTCTTCATCCTCAGGTGAACTTTGAGGAACAGAGATAGAGGGCTCGGGTTAAGCATCTGAAACTTGTGGTTCACCTTGCTGATCTGTGACTGGTTTTTCTTCATACGTATCCTCAAAAAATAGGTTGTAGTCCGTATCACCTGTGTCACTGCTTGAACAAGAAGGAACTTGCGACTCGAACCTTGACTTCTTGACAACAGGTTCCGGTTGAACTATCCTTTCAAATATCCTGCCTAATCTTCTGGAGGGAAACAGAGACGTGCTGGTTCTTTTGCCTAATACAGAAATATCTGGAGTTTCATCGACATCTATGGGGTTAGAATCATCCCCTGGGTAACTTATTTCCAGCGGTTCTTGAAAAACACTAAGAACAATTACATAGCACATTGGTGGACTGGTGCTCATTAGAGTGTTATCTGAGATGTTGGCTGACATGGGTATTGACATCGGGGATGTATCCATGGGTGAGTAAGGAAAATGTGATTCTAAGATTTTAGGGTGTTCGGGGGGTTTTGGAAGATGATGGGATTGAAGGTTCCATCGGTCTTGGGTGTATAAACCGAGATGATGTGATCATTTTTTCCTTTTAAAATAATTTCGAAAAAAACAAAAGACTAAAAAGAAGAACAAATGAAGAAGGTTTTATACACTTGGAAAAAACAATTCCCTGGTTTTAGGTGTTTGAATCATATTCAACTACTTGCACCTAAAATTTTGGGATAATGAGATAGACATCAAAATTGGAATTTGATCTTAATCATTTAAAATTGAATTCCAAACAAAAATATGGCTTATAAATAGGGAAGATAAAAATTGATTTTTCAAACATCAGTTACAAACAGTATCCCAACAAATATCATTATCTGAAAGTGTCAACGGTAATGTTGGTAATATTTTGGATAACACAAGTATTATAATCATGCATGAACTTTTTATTTTGACAACAAATCAAGACACATTTTATATGTATTTTCACGAGTTTAACCACTAGACCAATGTAACCATTTTCCATTGTGTCCTTGATCTAATCATAAAAACACATACAAGATTAATTTTTTTGTTAAAAATAAGAATACTTATTTAGTATCCCCATAATTTCAGTTTAAGTATTTGATACTCCTATATAATAGGAACAGTATCATTTCACGGGCTTTGCCCATTTGTACAGTTGCCAAATGATTAATGAAGGTTTTGCCTTATTTTGATACTCCCTTTTTATGATATCTAATATCATCGCAGAGAACGGTATCGCTTTTGAATCATATTCTTATTGAGGATCATACTTGTGTGAACAAAAATCATGCCATTATACAGTAACAAAAAATCAGATTATGATATCACATAGGTAAATGTCACCCAAAATGTTAGAGACATTGCAACCGACATTCACCTAAAACACCTTTTCAGAGATTACAAATACCAAGAGATTTCTTCAAACTAGAAAATCTCTCATGGTCCAAAGCTTTTGTAAAAACATCAGCTAGTTGATGAAGAGTGTCAATATGTTCAATTTGAACTAGCTATTTTTTTACCAAATCTCTTAAAAATGATGTCTAATATCAATGTGTTTTGTACGTGAGTGCTGAACTGGATTTTTGGAAATATTAATAGCACTCAAATTATCACAATACAAAACTAAGATATTACTTGAAAAACCATAGCCGTCTAACATGTGTCATAACCATATTAATTGAGAACAACAACTCCCAGCTGCTACACATTCAGATTCATCAGTTGAAAATGCGACACAATTTTGTTTACGACTATACCAAGAAATAAGATTATTACCAAGATAACTACAACCTCCACTCGTACTCTTTCTGTCATCCACATCACCAGCCCAATCCGAGTCACTATATCCTATTAAATTAGAATTAATGTCTTTGGAATACCAAATTCTCAACTCACATGTGTCGGCAACATATCTAATGACACGTTTTACGACATTTAAGTGGGAAACTATTGGGCAGGCTTGGAATCGAGCACATACACAAACACTAAACATTATATCATGATGACTATCGGTGAGATATAGAAGACTACCTATAATAGATCGGTACAATATTGGGTCAACATTTTCGCCAACATCATCTTTGCATATCTTCTAAGTCGAGTCCATTGGAGTTCTCATTTGTTTAGCATTTTCCAATCCAAACTTATTAACTAGATTCTTGGCATATTTACTTTGGGAAATGAGATTCCATCCTCACCTGCAAGCCTAAGAAAAAAGCTAGTTCCCCAATCATGCGCATCTCAAATGTTGATGACATTGTTTCGACAAATGTCTTAGGTAGGACTGTGAAGTCGAACTAAAAACTATGTCATCTACATAGATTTGAGAAATAATAATATCTACTCCGTGATATTTTATAAATAAAGTACAATCAGCTTCACCACGTTTAAAACTAAATTCAAGAAGGAAGTGAGTTAAACGACCATACCATGTTCGATGAGCTTGTTTTAATCCATACAAGGCCTTTTTGAGCTTGTATACAAACTGTGAATGGTGAGGATCTTCAAATCCTTTGGGTTATTCAACATAGACTTCCTTATCAAGATACACATTCAAGAAAGCACATTTAACATCCATTTGATGAAGAGTAATCTTTACACAACAAGCAATGACAAGTAATAATCTAATTGGCTCAATTCTAGCAACGGGGGCAAAGGTCTTATCATAGTCAATCCCTTCGACCTGAGTGTATTCTTGAGCTACTAGGCTAGCTTTGTTTCTCACAATAGTTCCCGATTCATCTGACTTGTTTTTAAATATTCATTTAGTTCCAATTACATTGGTATTATTTGGTCGTGGAACTAAATCCCATACTTCATTTCGAGTGAATTGTTCGATTTCTTCTTGCATTGCTTGAAACCAACAATTATCAGTGAGTGCTTCTGAAACATTCTTAGGTTCTAAAGTAGATATGAAAAAAGAAAAACTAACCTTTTGGTACATGGTAGACATACACACATACCTTACCATATCTCTGTAATTCAGTGGTTTTTTTCCTCTTGTTCTTACTCCTTCAAACACTCTCCCTATCACCTGACCTGTAGGATGGTTCTTTCTAATCCTGGATGAGGGGTCCCTTCGTACTTGATCTAGAAATTCAGTATTCGACTCCTCATTTGCACCTTATGTGCTCTCGTGTTCAGTTTCAGATGTTGCTACGGATGTGGTAACATTTAGGGCAACATCTGGTTCTTCAGCAATCTGCACATTCTCCACTGAAACTATGGTGTTATCTTCTGATGTATTCCCTGTAAAATCAGAAAAATCATCAAACACAACATTCACAGACTCTTGTATACTTTTGGTCCTAAGATTGTACACACGATAAGCATAACTATTTTGAATTGGGTTTCTTTCCATTAATTAGCTCATAGGGTGTTATTTTTGTTCCAGACCTTAGATAGACTGTATTTGTGATGTGACTTTCAGTGTTTAGGGCTTCAGCCCAAAAGCGTTTTGACATTTTCTTAGAACTAAGCATGACTCTAGCGATCTCTTGTAGTGTTCTATTCTTCCTCTCTGCTACACCATTCTGCTGAGGAGTTTTGGGAGCAGAAAATTTATGGGAAATACTTTTTTTCTCACAAAATTTTGAGAACAAGTTATTTTCAAATTATTTTTCATGATCGGACCTAATCCGAAGAATAGGAGAATGAAACAAATTTCTTATCCTAGATTGCAATACTTTAAACATGTCAAAAGTTTGAGATTTTTCCTTCAAAAAATAGATCCATGAATACCTAGAAAAATCATCAACAATCACATAAGAATACCTCATGCCTCTTAAACTGTCTACTTCGATTGGACCCATAAGATACATGTGCAGTAATTGAAAACAGTGAGACGTACCTGAATGTTGTCCGTCATTCTGGACAACATTATGGGAAACACGGGTTTGCTTACCTTTTAGACAATATTCACAAACCACTATTTTATATTTAGGACTCAGTTTAGGAATACCTCTTACTGCCTCATAAAAAAATAATTTTTCTAAGTTTCGGTAGTTTACATGCCCTAACTTTTGATGCCACAAAGTTGTGTCATCTGCCCTAACATTATTGCAGATTTCTTGTTCTCCAAAAAGATAGCAATTGTCACATGTCCTTGTACCTGACATAACACATTCGTTAGCTTCATTTGTAACTACACAGGCATTCTTATAAAACTTTACCTCAAGATTGTCGTCACATAGTTGACTTATGCTAACTAAATTAGTCATTAAACCTTCAACATGTAAGACATTCTTTAGGGCAGGAACACCAAGAGCATTTAGGATTCATTTCCCAATTATATTACTTTTACTGCCACCTCCATAAGTTACATGACCTCCACTGAATGACTCGTAGTTCCTTAGAAACTCATTTGTACCTGTCATGTGGCGTGAACATCCACTATCAAAGTACCAAGAACCTGCAATGTTAGTCCTAAAAGCATTTATAGCGATATTACAAGTTACATTCATTTTGGAAATCTAAACTCTCTTAGAACATTTTTAATATTAGGCTCAGAAATGTTGCTTCGAATGTTGTCAGAAATGTTAGACAACATTTTAGGAAAGATTTTGCTCTTAGATTTCTGAAGTTTGTAATAGTATGGTTTTAAATGACCATGGCTGTGACAGTGATGTCACACAAACTTCATATCCTTTGACATATATGAGACTCTATTATTCAATCCTTTTTTCTTTTACAAAGCTCATTTTCTCTTTTTTGTCAAACAAATTAGAGCATATAGTGTTAAGAGAGATTTTGTACTCAATACCTGCGTGTGGTGGTTACTAAAACTGAGTATCTCATCCAGTTTGGAAATACCTGTATTAAGCTTACGGAAGGTTGCTTCAGCTAGATCCAACTTTGCACTTATCTTATCAAAATCAATGTCCTTTTTTGTAAGTACAACTTCTAGACGGGTTATTGTTCCTTTTAAATCTGTATTCTCAAGAGTCGAAGATTTTACTTTTGATTCAAGTTGTTTGGATTCTAGGATTAAGTCTTTACAAAGTTTTTGTAATTCCTTAATCATTTCGTCCTTGGAGTCAACTTGATTTTCAAGGTTAGTCTCACTACTAGAAACAAGACAACTAAAGCAATTAACATCTGGATAGTTAAAATATTCATATCTTTCGGATGTTGCTGGAACTGCAGATGTCGTCACTGATGTTGAAGCAAATGTGGTGAAATTCGGGACAACACTGTCGATAATATTTTCGTCGTCTGATAAGGACTGTTCAAAACAGTGGCCAGCATTGCTTGTGACTCTATTTCTTGATCTTCTTCTTCTTCACCTTCGTCGACACTAAGATAGACCCACAGACTTTACCCAAATTTCCTCAAGGTATTTGCATATTCATTAGCATAATGAACCCACCCTGAACATGCATGCCATTGCACAGTTTCAAGTTATTTGGGATCAAATTTGGTACGATCTAAGTTGGTTCTCTTTAGTTGATTTCCTCTTTGTACTATAGGAAGAGATTTAGTGGACTTTTGATTGAAGTCTTGGCTTTGGTGCTCTTTGGATTTGAACTTATTTCTATCATTGTTGAATTTCGTTATCATAGAATTGAACTTTCGAGTAAGGAGGGCAATATTTGCACCATCACCAATTTCTTCAAGATTCTCATCCTTTTCTTTGATTTGATTCTCAGAGGATTTTACTTGAAGTGTCATGTCTTTGCTTTTATACAATGTCCTTTGATTCTCCATATTCATTTCATAAGTTTTGAGAATACTCATTAAGGTATGAAGGTCCATTGTAGCAAGATTATGAGTTTATTCAATCGCACATATCTTTATATTGAACTTTTCAGGAAGAGAACGAAGTGCTTCTTCCACAAGTTGAGTGTTGGTTAATGGAGCACCAAGAACTTGACATTCATTTGAGATGTCAATCAACTTTTCAAAATAGGTTTTATTGTCCTCCGATTCTTCCATCCTTAAATGTTCATATTTACTCATGAGCATACGAAGTTTCATTCGACGAACACTAAAGCTACCTTCACAATGAGTTTGTAAAGTATCTCATACGTCCTTGTCTGTAGAACAATTTTGTATGAGTTTGAACATATAAAGATCAACCCATCCAAAAATGGCATTTAAGGCTTTTCGTTGAAACTTGCATTGTTGGTTTCTTCCGCATTCCATTCGGATTCAGGTTTAACAAATATGTCACATTCCTCATCCGGTGGTAGCATTGGAACAACATATCCGTTTGTAATGGATCTCCATGCCCTAACATCAATTGATTTGATATGAGAGCATAAGAGAATCTTCCAATAGGCATAGTTTGAACCATCTAAAATAGGAAGCCTATCAATTGTTGGATTAGCCAGATCCATAGTTTTAAATAGCAGGACCAAGCACTTATTATATCAAGTGTTGGCTCTGATACCACTTGTTGGGTCCCAGAGGATAACTGCGGAATAATAAGAGACAAAATGGAAGTAAAATAAAATCGAATGCTAAAATAGTTTGCAATCATCTGAAACAAGTGACAACACTTCGATAAAATAGAAAAACTTAAGAGTAAATACAACAGAATTATAAAGAACACAAAGGTTTAATATTTACATAGGTTCT
This sequence comes from Przewalskia tangutica, assembly GCA_029844215.1. Classification (NCBI taxonomy): domain Eukaryota; kingdom Viridiplantae; phylum Streptophyta; class Magnoliopsida; order Solanales; family Solanaceae; genus Przewalskia; species Przewalskia tangutica. The sequence continues at coordinate 21,587,787 of CM056719.1, forward strand.
ATATTGATATAACCTATGATGATCAGTGACCGAAATTATTGTATATATTTATATACAATTGAATAAATTCATTCTTTTACAATGTTATAAGATATTAAAAAAGGAATTAAAAAGATGAAGTCGCAGATGACTTCTGCCTAAAAAAAACTACCTAAATAGACAAAGACAACATTTCATTATAATTGCTTCAATAAAGAATAAATCTAGAATCTAGGCAATAACTATACTGTTGGACAGAATGTTATCGACACGTTCAGGCAACACTTGTGATCCAGTTTTCTGATGGATATATCTGAGAGCTCTCTTGATATTATTTTCTAACTTTTTCTGGATATCGATTCACTGATGTAGCTTCTCTATTTATAATAGAGGGTCTTCCTTGAAATGCTCATTGAATCATTGTAGAGGTTGAGAGAAAAATTGGCAGCTAATAGGATTTTTTGGAGAAGATTGTGGAGCAAGATCTTCTATCTTCTTGGACTTGTTCCCCAAGTTTAGCAATGACTTGGACTTGGTCTTCCCACGTTTTTTATCAGCCCCAAAACTCCTTTCCAAGTCACTTTTACTATCGTAGTAAAAATCCCACGAGATCTTCAGTTTCCGTGAAGTAAGGCAAAACTGTTATCCAGAATGTTGGTCCGAATCTCATGACATTTGTTCCAACATTTCTGTTTTTAACTTAGTACTGAAAATGATATGTTGTTCAAAATGGCATAACACTAAACCCAACATTAACAATATAAAAGGAAAGACGTAACAAGAATTAAAGTGTTGCCCTTCATTCTTTTAAAGACTTGAAATCATTAATAATTGTATCAGAGCTAAAGCTTTCAGCTATCTCTTTTTCAATATAAATCATCATATTATCAGTAAAAAAAATCAACATTCTTCTTATTACGCAACCTTGTCTTGATTATCTTCATTTCTGAAAATGATCTTTCTATAGCAGTCGTAGAAACTGGAAGAGTTAAGATAAGGCGGATTATCCGGTCAATCAAATAATATGTATTCTCCTTCCCTGTTTTTCCAAAGCTTCGCACAATTCTGACATAGTTGACAAGTTATTCAATTTTGGATGACTAACAACCTCAAGAATAAAGTATTGAAGTTGAAATCTCAAATTTGTTTTTCTTGCTTACTGAAATCCACTAGATAGAATTTTTCTACAAGAGCACATATATCATCCATGTTAAATGCTTCGTAATTATCTTTAGGAATAAAACTATTGCGTAGGCTCAAAAGCTCCATTGTTTGAACATTAAACATGTGATTCAATTCCTGCAATTGTTGATCAATAGTAACACAAAAGAGATTCACTATAAAATGTTGATCCACTGTGATGTGATCCTTCTGATGACGAGCACGCCCTTGACGCTCTATATAAATATCATTACAATCAGGAGAATCAATATCATGTTAGCCATTTCACTACTTCATCCCCTTGACGCGCTAAATTGATCGGAACTATGCACGTTAAGGACATTTTTTATGTGCATGGACTGATTGAACAAGTCTTGAGAAGATTTCAATGCATTATTGTGAGACGAACACGGACTCTCGCCAATATGATTAATCAAAGCACAACTCTTCCCATCATTGACCTTTTTCCATTCTTTAAATCCTTTTATATTAAAGATATCAGCTCCAGGATGCCCACTTGGCTTTTGACTGAACAAGTAACAAAGCAAACAATAAGTAGCATCATTAGTCGGTGAGTACTCTAGCCATGAAGAAATTTTTTTGAACCAAGATGCTTGAAATCGCCTTGGATGTTTATCTCTATTGAGGGGATACTTTTCAACTTGACATTGATAGGGACCCCAATTGAGATAAGTTCTTCGAACTTCATCTCTTCAATTCACTGGATATTCCCAAATTTAGGGACGCTTTCCGGGTTCACGTTCTAAACAATTGACATCAAATTCATCCATGGTAACTTTTTGAATCTTGCAAGGTTGTTCATCCAGTTGAATTGTTTGATCATCGGAATGATGTTTTCAAGTGTCGATGTTGAAGCTATACAATTTTCATCTTTGTTGGAAGTCGTCCTCTTTAAAAATGCATCAATTTTCTTAAGTTGACCATCGTACCAACTACCACTCCTAAAAAATACATAATTCATTATCAAAGATGAAAACCCAAATATTTTATACAAATCAGAAGGAACAATCAAGAATGACCTTAACCCGTCCCTAAAAATACAAATATTTCCCCACTTAACCATAGTCAATTAATTCATACTTTCACTTTATTAAATTACTTAATCCAGTAAATTGAATCGATTTCTTATAAATATTTACTGTTGAGTACCCTTGGAAAGCAAAGACTATTTTTTTGAATAAGGTATAAATACCTCAACAACCAATATGAGCTGAGAATTACATATTTCGGCTAGTTACAGCAATGTAATTTACTGTTCTAAACTAAAAAGTACAGTACTAACATCCAAAATAAATATGAAACTCAAACAACAAATGATAGTTAAACCAACCATTTAATACACAACAACCAATATTGAACATACCGGTTTTTTTTTAATCTTCACAAAGGAAAAAGTAACCCAAAGAAAAAAAATAGAAAGGCAGTAAATTTGTACCGTGCGACAAAAATAGATGCTTTTTTTTGGATCCCCTGAAATCCAATTCGATGAAAAAAGAAAAAGAATGTAAGCAAAAGAAAGAAAATAGTGGTTGAGGGCAAAAAATAGTGATTGAACTCTGGCAGATTCTAAAGTTCTTAAGGATGTCTGTTTCGAGCTAATTACCAACAAATAGAAGTAGAACTAGAGAGAGGGAAGAGGAGGTTAGGGTTTGTGATTGAGGTAAAATAAAATTAAGTTATATAAAATAGTGTATTTTAAGTTATATATATAAAAAATATATTATAGTATGATTTGTATTGTAGTCTTACCATAATTGTATAGTTAGTCTCTAAATAGAATAGCGTTTTAGGAGTAGAATAGGAAAAGGATTTGGATTATTTATTTCATTATCGGTTCTATTTTGAGCCCGAGTCTGTTAACACCCACCCTCAAACTTGGGGTGATAACACTCCAAGTTTGCCAAGTATGTTGTGATGCAGAAAAGCAGTGAGTGAATTTTTCATGATGTCTGAAAGTTGATTTGAAATGGGAACAAAATGAAGAGAAATAAGACTATTAAGAAGACAATCCCTCCTATAATGGAACTTAATTTCTATATGTTTCATGTGTTCATAGAAAACAGGATTTCGGGCAATGTGAAGTGCAACCTGATTGTCGCATAGAACAAGAACTGGAGAAGAAGTAAAAAGACCAAGGTCATGAAGAAGTCTGACCGGCCAAGAGACCCAGAAACCACCTTTCGAAGAGCCTTATACTCAGCTTCAACTAAAGAAATAGAGACAGTTAGTTGCTTCTTTCTTTTTCAAGATATTGGGCAACCACCAAGAGATACAAAGTCACACCTCATTAGTTTAGGCTAGTCATTAGGTGATCTCTTTGAAGACCACACGTGGAGATTCCCACTAATATTGTTACACCCCGTAATTTTAGTATATTTATTGAGAACGTAATTAAGGAAATAAGATTCGAGTGTTGGAAGAAAAGTATATTTATATATGCTAATGGAATAATTTTGGATACAACAAATGTGACGACGGGAATTAATACTAGTAGTTGAATGTTCCCAATGAGGTTATCGATTAGTATCGTGTTATTAAACGTTTGACGTCGAGAATATGTTGTCATCGAGAATTAGGACATGGAAAATTCAGGATTTAACTAAGTGGGGGATTAATATTAGTAGAAAGGATGATAAGTGAGAAACTAGTGGGCAAGACAAGTGGCACCTTGTGCCCTCCAAGTGGCAAGACCACTAACATGCATTGGCTTAAACCCCTTTTTCAGTCCACATATTTCCATTCCCTCCCCTTTGTTTCGAACAACACCCCTCTCTCATCATTCATTCTCTTCTTCTCTCCAAAACAGATTTTTCTTAACCTCCATAGCTAAGTTATAGACCAAATTAACTCCCTTCTTCCAAGATTAACTTCTTCTCTAAGTTCTAATCCATGGTAAACTTCCCAAACCAGTGAGTCACGGTAATCTGGCCGAGATTCTGCCCCAGAAATTATATGTCTTGGAGATAAGATATTTGGAAGAAAAACATGCAAGTAAGATGGATTTAAGCTCATAAGGAAGGCATGCATGTCATTGGAAGTTGAAGAAATGATGCCAAATAGGAGCAGTGGTGCCGAGATGTAGGGATTGTTTTTAGCTAATTGAAGGTAAGATTTATTCTTCTTATTTGAGTATTTGGTGTTAAATGATGTTTTAGTTAAGAGATGAACTCATATTAAGAGAAATTGGAAGCAAGAAATGTATGTGATTGTATTGGTGTTATAGTTGAGCCGATTGGAAGTGTTATTACCGATTTTTGGGGCTGTTTTGTATACATTGGGTTTGATTGTTGTTGTTGTTGTTATCATTGTCACTAATTGAATGTTAAAATTGAAGGAAATCTTGATATTTAAAGTTGTAGTTGTTTATATGAAAGTGTTGAGATATGAATTGGATTTTAAGGAATTATGAAGAGCTATGGTATTATGTTGTGGGCCGTGACTTTCACGAGATTGTTGGGAATTGTCGTGATGTATTAGGGACTGTTCTTGTTAAGTTATAATGTTGGAATTATAAACTATGAACATGCATATACATTTGTAATTATGGATATATGTCCTAAAGGAATTAAGGTGTTATGTTGCAAACTATAAGACTGAACTCTCGTTGTTGTTGGAGCATGGACCGATCTTAGTGACTGTTTTAATATGATTAAGGGGCTGGATTAACATGAGAAATAAGTGTATTAATCACCTTGATTGTTGTTTTGGTTGTATTCCATGAATGTAAGGAGAAAGAATGTATAATGGTAGTGTATATCAGATATATGGGACTGTTTTGGTATATCCTTGAGTTGTGTCTTGTTATTGGTATTGTTGGACTTGTTTGTAAGTTGTGAATGTGTGTATAAGTAGGAGAAATACTGCCCAAATTTTTATATGAAAAGAGAGTCATCATTTGGTATATAACTTACACTAGTAATCATAGAATTGACGAACATGTTATCATTATTATAGGTTGAAGTGCTAAACGAGACGTATTTTAATTATTGAGTTGGTATAGACGACAAGAGGTATGTGAAACTATCCTTTCTTCTTTTTGGCATGATTTATATAAAGTGAGTGTACGACGGACGTACATAATTCCATTGAATCTTAATTCCTAGTGACACTTGATATGATAGTTGCCTTTGATTTTACAAGTGATAGTTCATTCTATTTATTTCATTGAGAGTCAAATGATGATTTAATTTGCATATGGTTACTCATGATAATCTATTTGTGCTTGATGTGATTATATCATTTTACCGAGTCCCAGGTCGGGTCATATTCGTGCACAACCTTGCATTTTCATCGAGTCCCTCACTAGAGGGCCGGGACACGTTATATGTATATATATGATGATTTCATGGACAGGCATCCATGATGATGATGAGCTCATCGAGTACCAGAATGGGTCGGGTATGTTATATGGACAGGTATCCATGATTATGATGATTCCACCGAGTCCCTCACTAGAGGGCCGGGACACGTTATATGTATATAGATATGATGATTCTATGGACATGCATCCACGATTTTGATATGACTCTCATTTTTATAAGGCACAGTTGACTCTCATTTCTATATGACACAGTTGTATTGGTATTTTGGTTATCATACTTGTCTCATGTTATCTTTTGGCAAATTATGATCTTCTTTATTGTACTTTATGTTTTACATACTCGGTACATTTGTTCGTACTGACCCCCTTTCCTCGGGGGGATGCGTTTCATGCCCGCAGGTACAGATATTCAGTTTGGTGGTCCTCCAGTCTAGGATTCCTGTTCAGCTATTTGGAGAGATCCATTGATCCGGAGCCAAGTCATTTTGGTACAAACCCTTTTGTTATAGACTTATGTATATTCAGGGGTACGGCGGAGCCTTGTCCCGTCATGTTTCACTATCATACTCTTAGAGGTCTGTAGACAGGTGTGGGTGGTAGATGTGTTTTGGACTTGTGTGGATTGTATATGTGTTTTGATCAGCTATACGATTGTGATGCGTTTGGATATCCCTATGTACAGTAGCGGCCTTGTCGGCTTGCCTATCTTGATATGTTTGATTATCTGTGACTCCTCAGGAGACATGTTTATTACAGATTTCTATATTTCCTTAGTATGAGTCTGATTATATGTGACAGGTCAGTATAATGGTGCCCAGCTAGGGCACCACTCGCGGCCCGTCGGGTCGGGCCGTGACAAATATTGTCCCCCCATTCAAATTATCAATCCAAAATTAATCAATTATACACATAATTAATTATGTGATCTCAATTTACTTAAATCTCCATGACTTATAGATCCATCATATAATCATTGTCATAATTTTGTGATATGACACTAGTCAATAACCTCTTTATGCATGCACCAAATTTATTTTTCATTCCCGTCGTCACACTTGTTACGTCCAAAATTATTTTAGGGTTTTATCCTTTTATATACTCGGATCTTTATTAGCATACGTAAATATGACCAAAATTTCCCAATGTTTGGGTTTATTTACACACGCCTAGCGATTTTACATACGCCTAGCGATTCAAACCATGACCCGAAGGTACCGGATTGTACATAAGGTTTACTCTTTCCCAGCCTTGAAAGTCGTAAAAGGCAAAGAAATCAGTTCAGCCGATGACAGGGTCAGTTACTCGTTTGACATCACGAATGCAGATTAGATCTTTGATCATCCGCTCAAAGACAAGTAGATTTGGTTGCTTGATGGTCAAAGGATTCCGCCCGCCGAGGAACTCAAAGATAAGAAGTATTGTAAGTGGCATAATTCATACAGTCACTCTACTTCTAATTGTGTGGTATTCAAAAAGGCGATCCAAAAGGGCATCAATGAGGGAAGGTTTCAAATTACCCGACAAGAGTCTAGCTGAAATGTCTATTGATACCGACCCTTTCCCGTGGTACCAATATTTATGGTATATTTCGCTAAGTTCGATGAGTCAAGGGATACTAAAGGGAAACAATCGATGAGAAGGGTATGGGTTCCAAAGAACCCTACCGAAGGGGAGAAGGCCACAAAGACCTCTGCGTTCAACCGGTTAGGCAGCCTACATGACGTTCATGATAACAGGCAGTCAGCTAAGAGCAATTTTCATGGCCGCCCAAAATACCCGAGGCACTTTGAACGAAAACTTCAGGAACACTCCATGAGGTTCAAAAGGGTCTCTGTTGACGTCGGACATAGTCATGGGGGTCAAATACGGATGCCAACCAACTGGAAGCCGAGCATGCCTCGAATAGACGAAGAACCACTCCCTAAAATCAAACAAAGGGTGGTTGAGTTTAATGTAAATGAGAGTGTTTCATCCTTATGCATCACAACGAGAAATGAGAACCAAGCGAGACCCCAGAGAATGATTAAACCAACCGCCAACATAGAAGAGGGGAAATGGTTTGTCAATCAGGCTCCAGAAAAAAATGCATCACCGAGAGTCGCATTCAGAACTCATAAAAGAAATATGCAACGTGTCAAGGCCTTGCGTAAGATGCAACAAACATTGCATCTAAGTTCCAACACCAAGGCATTAGTGGTCACAAAGACTCATCGGTTGAAGGGAAAACCCAATTCAGAAGAAATCATCTTTGCATGCAGTGGAGATTAGACGATTGAAGTGACATGCGCGGCCGTCAGACTGAAACGACGGCTATTTTCGAATACATTAACTCAACAGTCACACTCGAGTTAATGTAGGGGCAATTGTTAACACTAAAAAATAATTTAAGTGTTTAGCCGAAATTCAGTGACATCCAAACTATTCTGGAGCCGAATTTACTCATAGCTCTCGACTACAAGAAATTCATCAGCTACTAAGGCATCTTAGCCGAAGTCGTTAGTTAGAGGTACGACTGGAACCCACTCAGATGCAGACGCCTAAACGACCAAGTCAAAAGAGTTTCTAAACCCCTAAAAGCGGTAACAGCCAACAACAGCTAAAAACAAGGGACATTACCCGAGCAAGAGGAGTAGAGGGCGGGAAAATCGGCATCACCTCCCCCATGGTCGGCCATTGAACTTAGTGGGTTACTTGATGGCTGACATGGGGGGGGGGGGGGTGCACGTTTGTATTTTTTTTTTCTTCCTTTTTGTCACTTTAAATAGAAGCATTCTTTTGTATATACGACACACACAATCAATCAAACAAATCAAATCTTTTATCTATCCTTACTTTATCACTTACTGTACTCAGTTGCATAATTACATTCATGCTTCTTACCTCTTAGTTTACTAATACCACCGTCCTAATGCTTTCTAGAGTAGTTGGGGAACACATTGCTGGAAATCAGAGTTCCGTTTTCAGCCTGAATCACTTGAGTTAAGAAATCAATTTGTCTTCTGATTCGATCAGCCGATACAACGACAGAAGACATAATTCGGGGCGAGAACAATAATAAAAATTGTTCAGGAAATTTGTATAATATTTGACAAATAATCTTGTTTTGAGTGAAATAGTAGTGAGTAGTATACGTGAAATCTACCACCATGAAAAATCATCTTCCCTCGTAAATGAATTTTACACGACATAAAATTTAAATATAATTAAGCTTTAAAATGAATACTTGGAATCTGACCGAGAATTTGGGAAATGAGACAAGTAGGAGTAGTTTCGTTGCTCAACAGAGACATACCACCACACCACATTCCGCGTGGCCGACGAAGAAAGCAACTTCTATTTTTTTATTTTTTAGTTCAACTCTTTTTTTAAATATATTAATATTAATTAATAATAAAAAAAGTAGGAAGGGCGGCGGAGGTTGGCACTAGACTAGCAGTTCACTACATTATTGACGCTAGTTACCTTCTTGTTTTACTCATTTCAGGCCCTCTTTCCCAAAAATATATAGAACCTTCTGTTACTTTCAATTTATATGATATAATTTATTTATGAAAATAAATATATTATATTATTCATTATAACACGCAGTATGATTTTATAAATGGGGTCTTTAAAATAATAGGTGTAGATAGATTTTATCCCTATGTTGTGATATTATTATTCATGTAATTATATAAAAAAATCATAAAAAATAAAGTAACAACTTAAAATTAAATTATATATAAATATAATACTATTAGTTTTTAAACAAACTAATAAGAAAATACAGTATTACGTACCATAGAGATTAGAGAGTGATCTTAAAGTTGTAGATTGAGAAATGTGACAGAAACTTGTGAAGTTGACATATGCATCAATAGTCCTATTTTTTCTATGAGTGGATTGCAGAATACCAAGTTATCATGAATCTTCAGATTTAATAACCAAGCGTAAATTTGAGAGTTAGGCAACATCAGTTTTGTGGCTTACGTATTAGTTTGCTGACATACAATAGACCGTGGAAACAGGTTCATATAGAAATGCACGATAACATTGTGTATAATAGATCCTTGCATAGCAAGAGCTTAATGCATCGGGCTATCTTTTTATATTAGTTTGTTGACATACTTATATGATTTCTGCTGTCTTCCATTTTCTTGCTAACAAAATCTTCATAGGATTTATGATTTATCAAAATTAGTTTTCACCTGTCTCCGCGTAAGAAGATTTATTTCCAATTTCACGATTGCTGCTTCCATGTTACTGTTGTTGCATCTGCCTATTGAATTCACATTTATTAACTCAGCATACTCTCCTGAAGCAAGAATTACTAATTTCTATTCTTTCAATTCTCGAGAAATTTAGATATTTGGAGGTTGTTTAACAGATGATTTTGTTGTAATCTAGTGCAGGCGTAACATTCTTGGCATTCTAAGTTTATAAAATACCATGCAACTATATCATCATCCCTTTTCCTTGCACAGCCAGAAAGTGAGACTTACTTTGGAAGAGAAAGGCATTGATTACACGTCGCATCACGTGAACCCTTTAACGGGCAAGAACATGGATGCATTTTTCTTCAATATGAATCATGTTGGGTTCTATTGGGATCGTGTAACGCAGCGGAATTTGAAAATTTTGTGTTTCAAACCCAACAAGCGACGAAATGTAGGATGATTATGTAGTAATATAAAACATGTAAATACATAACATGTATATAACCGTAATACTTCGATGTATACCTCCTTAGAACAGTTAGGAAATTCGATAAAGGTTCAAGAGAGTTTAATTCTAGGTCTCTAGAACTTAGAATAATAAATGAGTAATTTGTGTATAATAATGAATAGAAGCCCTCTATTTATAGTTGCGTTTTAGGTATACATCAGCGGTCAGGTTGACCGACCGAACCAGTTGGACGGTGGTTTAACCGGACGGCGGACCGGTGGGAACATACCGGGTTGGGGTGGATTGTCCCCAACCCCAACCCACGGTCATTTCAAAACCCGGTACAACCGGACGGTTAGGCGATATTGGAAAATCGATTCCATTCTGGGTTAACCGGACGGACCGATTACAAAAAAAAAAAAAATTGCCCAACGGTCAAAATGGCCAGATTGGGCTTGAAGAAATTTGGGGAGAGGGGGCGGTATCGGTCATTTTAATTGGTCGATATATTATTAATTTTTTTGTTTTTTGTTTTGTTTTATTATTTATTTTAATTCCATTTTTACCCTTTAAAAATCTATAAATTCTCTACATTTTCTTCATTTTTATCACACAACATTTCTCTCAATTCTCTTATTCTCATACTCTCTTAATCATCTTTATTATCAATTTTCAAGTTATTAATATTATTAGTTTTCAAATTCAAAGTAGCAAGACGCAAGACTTGAGCTTAATTTCTATTGGTCTGAATCCAAGTTTGGTACACTCGTTTCATTCTCTAATTATTTTATTAAATTGTCATATTTATTTGTTGATTATTTAAATATTTTATAATGTCTTTACTAAGAGGAATGCGTCGGAATTTGTAGTAAATCTAGTTCAAGGGTTAAAAAAAATGTAGGTTCTTCATCATATAATCAAAATATAGATTATGATCAAATGCAAGAAGATAATGGAATAGAAGATAATGAATGTGATAACGCTCAATTAGATAATATTGTTGAACTTGAAGCAAGAACAAGAACCTCCTACACCTACAGTGTTCCTTCACGATGTTAGTGCTGCTAGTGATAGTCGTAGTCGTAGACCTCCTTTACGTAACGAGCAAGAAAAAAGGAGTAAAGTGTGGCTCTTTTATGATATAGTTGTGGGTACTGATAGAGTTAAATGTAATATTTGTGGGAGAACTTATAAACATAAGACAGGGGGTGGTGACGGGGGGACGGGCACTATAGGTAGACATATAAAACACGATCATACGGCACAATGGGATGCTGTCTCTGATTTAGAACCCGGTCAACAACAACTTAATCCATTAACTGGGGGGTTGGCTAAGTACGATCCAAAAAAAGATCGCATTGAATTAGCAAAAATGATTGTCTGAGGTTGTTTGCCTTTTTCTTTTGCTTCTTCTTCATATTTAATTACATATATTCAAAGAGTATATAATCCTTTTTTTAAAGGTGTTCCTCGTAGTACTACTAGAGCCGATATTTTTAGACTTCATAATGATTATGTTATTTTCTTGCAATATTTGTTTGCTAACCTTCCATGCCATGTTAGTTTTACTTCAGACATTGGACATGCATTGAACGGTTATGATTATTTAACAATTACTTGTCATTGGATTGATGAAAATTTTAAAATGGAAAAAGCGTATTATTGCTTTTTGCGTATGGCGAGGATCAAAGTCATCTTGGAAAATATATAAGCGAAACTATTTGTTTTATGCCCAAAAATATAATCTTTATAATAAAATACTTTGTGTATCATTTGATAACGCATCTAATAATCTCAGTAGATCTTTTAAAGCGGAAGTACAACCACCACTTCCGATATATTTCATGTTCGTTGTGCTTGTCATATTTATAATTTAATTGTTAAAAGTGGTCTTGATTTATTTTCACCAAATAAAACTTGTCAAAAGAAATTTGTTGGAGTTATTCAGTAATAATAGGAAAAATAGAATTATAGAATTTAAAGAAAAATGTAAACAATTTAATTTGAGACCTAAATTCATGCCGTAAGAGATTATTACGGTGGAATTATACTTATTTATTTTTAAAAGAATGTTATAAGTATAAAGACCCCATAACACATGTTGCAAATGCGCATTGTAAGAACGTAATGTATATGTTAACCGCGAACATTGGAAATCAATTGGTGAACTTTTAAAAATTTTACGTAAATTTTACACTTTCGTTGAATTTTCGTGATCTTATTACCCAACAGTTTGTAATGCTTTAGCTCATATAAGTGAAATTTCCTATTTACTTTATGGTTTAAAATCAAATGTGAAATATCAGAATGCGATTCTGATTATGTTTGAAAAGTTTAAAAATATTTTTTCCTATTCCCGATGTTTATTGTATTGAGTGCGATCTTAAATCCTTCTATTAAAAAGGCGATTGTCATAATCTAATATTTAGTTTATATACTTATATGGAAATAGGTGGAATGAAACTCCATCTTCATTTGATTGCATAAATAAACTTGATACTAATTTAACAACATTATATGAATATTATGCTACATTACATGATAACACCAACTCGCTACTAATATTCCTTCTAGTTCAGTTCCGTGTCTACACTGCAGGATTCAATGATGATGACGATGAAGAAGAATCTTTAGACATATGGAGCACTTTTACAACACAACCAACCAAGCCGATCTTGCGATGAGATGCAATTTTATTTGCAAAAGCCGTGAGTCAAGAAAAATTTTGACCCTTTACAATGGTGGCGGGATAACAAAAGGCAATTCCCGGTACTTGCAGCGATGGCCCGGGATGTTCTTAATGTGTCGATCTCAACAGTGGCTTCTGAAAGTGCATTTAGCCAAGCACGAGATCAAATAGGAGACACACGTCACTCGTTGGGTGGAAGCACATTAGAAGTGTTAGTGCAGCAGGGATTGGATCGGATCGTAGAGAAGAAATCAAGGATGTGGAGACGTTAATTCTCCGTAAGATGAAGAACTAGGCAATATGTTGGAAGGCGGGAGCGAAGGCGGGACTGGAATTAATACTCCAGATTTAGAGGCTATGGAGCATAACCAATTCAATCAACCTATAGATTACGAAGAACTTGCAAAAAGGATGCATAATATGTAAATAAAATTATTATTACTTCATTATGTACTCTTATTAACGTTATGAAAGTTCAAAAGTTTACATCTTATCATTAATTTTAATTTTACTATCTATTTAGTTGTTAATCATATTACTTATAAGTTATATGAATTATATCTACTAATCTAATAAATTAATAAAATTATAATTACAAATTTACAATATAAACTATAAAGTTATAAACTATAAAGTATAAAGTTATAATCTATAATAAAGTATAAAGTTATAAACTATAAAATAAAAAGTTAACTTTAAAGTTTCAATTTTAATATATACAACTAAATTATATATTATATTATTATATTACATATTTAAATTGAATTTAGTTTATATTATAGAAAATAAATACTAGAATTTAAAAAAATAAAAAAATAATAATAAGAAACCGGACCGATTGGACTTCGACGAAACCGCACGCCAACTCGAATCCGATGAACGGACGGTTGGCTTGTAATCCGATGAACGGCCGTAACCGTCGGAGCAATTAAACCGTGAGGGCTACCGGTCCGGTCCGGGTCAGCCCGTTAGCCGGGTATAGTTTTAGGTTAAAAACACATCTAGGGTTTCTCGTGGACCAGGACCAGAAAATGAGATTCAATATGTCAGTCAGACTAGCCCGCTGCCTTGGCGGCGCAGCGGTCCAAATAGGAGGTGTTGCGGCCCCATGGCGTCACGACCCTCGACGTCCAGTGTGGGACGTCGTCTCGTTTTCATTTTAATTAAATCTGAAATTCAATTTCGACTTAATTAAGTAACCATTACTCATTCAAATGTCTCCATTATAAATCGAGCATTTATATTCTCTCATTACATCCTTAGATCGAAGGAATAATTGACATAGTGTTACCCTACATGACTTCACAGATCGACACTAATCATATTAGGGTCTACACGAAACTCCTAGACGGCGCCGGAAGACGAACTCAATATGTGAAGTATATTTACACGAATCCGGTAAACTGAACCTCTATCTGGTAAGATAAAATCATTTCATTCACAACGCACTCAATCAAACTTAGGATTTGTCAAGTGTCTATCCAAATGGCTTGATCATTATATCTCATCTATATTGGTTGACAACAAGACCATATTCTAGATATGTCTATTGTATTGGCCAACGACTTAATCAACCTAATATCACTGAGAAGCAGAGTGTTCTTTCGAATATACATTCGATGAATAAATCATAATCTTGGCTCAATTACCACCTTTAATTCACATCGTAATGTACCCAATTCAAGTCGTATCTCAACCTATAAGGCATTTGGGATCAAAGTATATTACTCTGTAAACAAGGTGTGTATCGACCTCAAATCTAAGGACTTCTATCTCCCACACACTGATTATACTTTAGACATGTATAACAAACAGTATATCAGCAGATACTAATACTTCCAAAGTATCACGAGTAGCCGTTACTCGTAGCAGGTAAGACATACTACATCCTCTAAGGATGTGATGTAGACTACATGTCGACTTATCACATATCATCGATATTCTATTCTCGACGATCATTAGTTGAGGCTATTTTAAGAGTTACGTTATAATATTAATATCTCACACTATTAATAACAACGTAGTCTTTAGGGATGCATATTATAGAATATTACAAACAATCAACTAATAATTCAATAATTGCAAAAGCCAAAATATTAATTTCTATTAATAATAATACGAATTGTTTATAAAGTATATTTGTCCTAATACAGATTGTCTATAGGACATACATATACTTTCAATCTCCCACTTGGCCGAAAACCAATCTCCAACATATCTAATGCCCATATTCTCAAAATGATCATTATGCTAGACTAAGTTTAATGGTTTAGTGAATGGGTCATCTAGATTATCGTCTGCGGGAACATAGTCTAATCTAATCTCTTCAGTCTCCACCATCTCCCTGAGTATGTGGTACTTTCTTGGTACATGCTTATTTCTGTTTGTTGATCTTGGTTCCTTAGCCTGTGCAATCGCACTAGTGTTGTCACAATAAATAGTTATTGGACAACTTGCACTCGGAACTACCACTAGTTTCTTTAGGAACTCAAAAATTGCGGCGAACTCGATCCAAAGAATGTACTCAACACATTGTCGAATTAGCGATTCTTTGCTTGTTTGGAACTTTTTCAGCTCACTGCTCCACCATTTAAAATGAACGTGTACCCAGACTGATATTTGAAGTCATCAAGATCCGTCTGGAAGCTAGCATCAGTGTACCCAGTAGCAACTAGCTTTTCTTCCCTACCATAAACTAAGAAGTAATCTTTAGTTCGTCTAAGATACTTAAGAATATTCTTGATTTCTTTCTAGTGTTCTTTCCCAGGATTCTGCTGGAATTTGCAAGTCTTACTAAGTGCAAAGGCCACATCTGGCCTAGTACAGGTCATGGCATACATAATCTATCCTATAGTCGAAGCATATGGGATCCTCTTCATACGCTCAAGTTCTATAGAATTAGAAAGACTGTCCTTCTTAGATAACTTGATGTCTTGACCCATTGGTAGGCTGCCTTTCTTGGAATTTTTCATAGAAAAACGTCTAAGCACTTTATCTATGTAGACTGATTGTGACAGCCCCAATAATCTATTAGGTCTATCTCTATAGATTCTAATTCCCAGAATGTAGCAGGCTTCACCTAAATCATTCATCATGAATGTACTGGAAAGCCACTCTTTGACTGATTGCAAGAGAGTCTTAATGTCTTCCATTATCAATATGTAGTCTACATATATAATAATGAAGGCAATACTCTCATCCTTGCGTTTCCTATAAACCCAGAGATCTTTTTTGCTTCTGACGAAATCAAATGACTTGATAGCCTAGTCGAAGCAAATGTTCCAACTCCTCGAGGCTTGATTAAGCCCATAAATGGACTTCTATAGCTTGCATACAACATTTGGCTTGGACTCAGATGAAAAATCCTCATGTTGTTTCATATACACTTTCTCAACTAGATTACCATTGAGGAAAGCGATTTTGACGTCCATCTGTCAAATGTCATAGTCATAATATGCAGCTATTGCAAGTAGAATCTGAATGGACTTAATCTTAGCAACAAGTGAAAAGGTTTCATTATAATCTACCCTAGGTCGTTGATTATAACCTTTAGCCACCAACCTTGATTTATAAGTCTGTACCTAGAAACATGCATCAATCTTCTTCTAGAAGACCCATTTGCATCATATTGGTTTAACCCCAGCTGGCAAATCAATCAAGTTCTACACTTGATTGATGTACATAGATTCCATCTCGAACTTCATGGCTTTTTTCCATCTCTTCGAATCAATGTCCAACATTACTTCGCTATAGGTTGTAAGCTCATCGTTATCAGGAATATCTATCTCACTGTGTGTTTCCACAAGTAGATTTAGTCTTTCAAAAGGACGATGAGTCCTAGTAGATCTACGGAGTTGATTATTTTGCAGTTCAGTGCTTGGTATATTCTGACTGTGAGAGGGTTCTTGTGTGTTGGATAATCCACCAACTTGAGAGCTTTCAGAAATATCATTTTCATGTATTTCCTGAATTGGGGGAGGTGAAACCATTGCATCTACTCACAAAGGTTGTGTAGGAGGATCTTGCATTTCTGCATTATTCATCGTAACACTCCCACTGGTCGAAGGGCGTACTTGAAGTACCCAATTTTCGCCAAATACTCCCACTGAATTCTTGCCTTGGTCATTTGGCAACGATTCAACCTCTATGTTATCTCGCGGTTCTTGAATTTCTTCAAGTTCTATCTTTGTGCGACTCTATTCCTTGTAGACATATTCTTCTTCAAGGAAAGTTGTTCCTGGAAACAATGACTTTATGTTCTCCAGAAAGATAGAAGTAGTATCCCTTAGTTTCCATTGGATACCCCACGAAGTAACATTTCTCACGTTTGGATTCCAACTTGTTAGTGAGCATCTTCTTAACATATGCAGGGCACTCCCAGGGCCTCACATGTTTAAGGGTTGGCTCCTTGCCATACCATATCTCATAGGGTGTCTTTTCTACTGACTTGGAAGGAACCCTGTGTCACGATCCGAGCCGACGGGCCGCGACTGGTGCTCTACCTGGGCACCCTTATACCCACACATCCCATATGACCAGCGGAAGCTAATGAAAACTTATAATCTCAAAACAAAGATATCATGTCCCCAGAACGGTCATATAATAAAATAGGCAAGCCGACAAGGCTACCATTATATACACAAATCCAAAATGAACTACAACTGTACATTTCCAACCCACACATGACTATAGACTTCTAAGAGTATACAGTAACTATGACGAGACAAGGCCCCGCCGTATCCTTGAATATACATAAGTCATAATGGAAGACCTGTACCAAAATGACTAGGTTCCGGAACAATGGAGCTATCCCAAAAAGTTGAGCAAGGATCCTAAGCTCGCGGATCACCCAACTGAGTACCTATACCTGCGGGCATGAACGCAGCCCCCCGGAGAAGGGGGGTCAGTACAACAATGTACCAAGTATGTAAACATAAAGTACAGTAAATAAGATCATAACTGGCCAAAAGATGAAAGAGACAAGAATGAAAATCAAATACCAGATCCAACCGTGCCATATAAAATAAGAGTCAAATGTACCTTGTATCACTGTACCACTGTACTACTGTACCACTGTATCACTGTACCACTGTACCACTGAATCATTATACAACTGTACCATTGTACCACTGTATCACTGTACCACTGTACTTTATAAAAATGAGAGTCAACTGTGCCTTTTAAAAAGTGGGAGTCATATACCGTCATAGGTATCTATACTCACATCACGGATCTTGTATGTGGAAACATATACATATAAACATTGCCGGCCCATTATGGGACTCAGTGAAATGGAATAATAACACTTGCACGAATAGCTATCATGAGCAACCTTGTGCAATTTAAATCATCATTTGACTCTCAATAAAATCTTTTAAAATGAGCTTTCATTTTAGAAATGCCAAGGCAATATCATATCATGTATAAATCTTTAAAATGAACTTTAATTTTAGAAAAACCAAGGTACCAACATATCATGTACCAATAATAATATAATGAACTTCTTTTTTAGCAAAACCAAGGTACCAACATATCATGTACCAATCATATATAAGGAACTTCCATTTTAGAAAAACCAAGGTGTCAACATATCATGTACCAATCATATATAATGAACTTTCATTTTAGAAAAACCAAGGTACCAACATATCATGTACCAATCATATATAAGAAACTTCCATTTTAGAAAAATCAAGGTACCAACATATCATGTACCAGTCATATATAATGAACTTTCATTTTAAAAAAAGCAAGGTACCAACATATCATGTACCAATCATATATAATGAACTTTCATTTTAGAAAAACCAAGGTACCAACATATCATGTATCAATCATATATAATGAACTTTCATTTTAGAAAAACCAAGGTACCAACATATCATGTACCAATCATATATAATGAACTTCAATTTTAGAAAAACCAAGGTACCAACATATCATGTACCAATCATATATAATGAACTTTCATTTGTAACATCAAAGGCACTTATTATAACATATATCATTAAGTACTAAGATCCAAATGAACTTCACTTGAAAAATCAAGGCACTTATCATATCATGTATGTCACTATAAATTAGGATCCAATGGAATTTATGTATGTCCGTGATCGTTGTATTTTATATACACCTTTTGAGTCATTTTTAGTTAGTATTTTACTCATTTCATTTATGTTTAGTATAGTATTAGAGTCGTTTTCCTTTCTTTTATGTCACAACGGTCAGAAATGGAGAAATGGCGAAAAGAAGATGAAATGAGCCTAATTGAGATGGAATTGCACACTTAAAGGGGCCAATAAATGAAGTCTAAGAAGTCCCGGGAAGTATAGAGGAGATCAGACGAAGTCCGGACGAAAAAGGACGACCAATCATGAAAAACGCCTCGGTAGCGCAAGCCAGCTGGCGTCATGAATGTTCCGAAAGTTGATTTCACTGCAGGTTTTTCGGCGCCGTGGCGCCCGACTGCAAGGCCATGGCGCCGACGCGGTATGTTTTACGTTTTGGGCCGAATTTGACACGTTTTCAGAGTCCAAAAGGGATAACTTTTCCTACCTACATAATCCCTAACCCTTGACCTAAAGGATTCTTGGGCTATAAATAGTCTCTACATCATTAAGAGAAGGGATTCATTCATCATTGCACATACAACACAACTTAGGAGGCTAAGATTAGAGGCTTTACAAATATTTTATTTTCTTTCTTTTTGCTTTGTTTATTTCAGTTCATGTATGGAGATTGTATTAGTTCTTAGCGTGACTATGGCTAGGAGCTAATTACTTATTTAGGGATTTTCTTGTGATTCTCTTGAAACTCTTATTCATGAAGTAATACATTAGTTGATTTCTTCTTCACTTGTTTAAGATTTATTCAATAGTTGCTTTGATTGCTTGATAATTAATTGATCACTAGTTATCATCACTTATATGAGTTCTAATCGAAATCCGAAAGGGGAGATTGTGAATATGCTATAGTTGAATAAACATAGGTTTAAATCGTGGACGAAAGTACCCCGATACTTGTGTAGCTTAATAGGTTATTGCTCTTAATCCTCTTTTGTAGTCAATCTTGTCATCGAAAGATAGAAGGGATCTCCATTGGGGTTGAGTGTTTATATTACCTTAACAGGAGTATAAAACGGTCTAGTTAACCTGCTATCTTAACGTAGAAGAAGAAGTTAGTCTAACTGTATTAAGGATTGAATAGAGCGGATAGCTGATGATCTTGGAAGCCCTAATTCTCCATCATAACTGATTTAAATCAAAGTATTTTCATAATTAGTTTATTTCCTGCATTATTAGTTTATAATTCCAACTCAATTAATGTTAACCAAATAGAAACTAAAGTATAGATAATTGGTACTTGAAAACCAGTCCCTAAGGACGATATTCGGTCTTACCTAGACTATATTACTAGTAACGATACGTGCATTTGCGTTAAGCGTGTGTATAAATCGCATATCAAGTTTTTGGCACCGTTGCCGGGGACTGACGTACTTTCAATATCGATTTATCTATTCTTATTTCTAATTTGGTTGCTCCAAGAAGAAGTTTCTAACTTGTTCTGTGAGCATCTTTTTATCATTTTTTGTTGTTTTTTTTATTTTGCAGGTTAAATTCAAAAAAAAATACAGGTCCATGGACTACTACTTCTATCAGGGGCAGCAAACTCATCAACAATATCTTAACCCACAGGTTCTTGAAGAAGATCTAGATGAGTTGCAGACAGGCATACTCAGGCTCACCAAGTGCCCGTCTCAGTTCATGGATGAGACAAGAGTGTCCCTCAGAAATTTGGAGACACAAATAGGGCAACTAATGGATAGGATGAGCAATACACTTTAAGAAAGTCTGCCTAGCGACACCGTTGTGGGAAGTGATAAGCAAACTGAGGAACCTGAACCACACCCAGCTGTTGAGGAATCTGGCGAGATAGTTGGTTTAGAGAAGGAAAAGATTACTGAGATCCAATTATTCACCTTTTTGGATTCTTTGGAAATTATTTTCCTGTACCTATTGCAAAAGAAATACCACCAGCGGTCACTGTTGATCCCCAAATAGAAAGTCCATACCATCAAGGGCACCCCTAGAGTTGAGAGATGTTGGGAATCCCACTGATCCCTACATTATAGAGAGCCTAGAAGACAAGCATGTCTTGTGTACTTGGGAGATAATCTTATATCTGAAGCCCTTAGTTGAAAAGATTGTTTGTAGGAAAAGTGAGACCTGCAACAATAACTATGCGGATTGCAAGCAGTTCGCAGAAGGATCCAATGGGCACTCGTAAAGGTTAACTGCGTCCGGCTAAAAGACGTTAAAGACAACGCTTGTTGGGAGGCAACCCAATGTTTTTAATTATGTTAGTTTAATTTTTGTCTTTAGTTTGTTTTATTTTGTCTTGAACAGTCTCACGGTCTTGGGTTCTTGTTTTGTGTTGTAGATGGCAGTGGGTGAAAGCTAACTCGAGGAAAAAGGAGCAAAAACGAAAAAAAAAGAAAAGTCGTAAATCGGCGCCACGCGCCC
The DNA here is from genome assembly GCA_029844215.1 of Przewalskia tangutica. Lineage (NCBI taxonomy): Eukaryota > Viridiplantae > Streptophyta > Magnoliopsida > Solanales > Solanaceae > Przewalskia > Przewalskia tangutica. The sequence goes on from CM056719.1 coordinate 21,609,124, forward strand.
AGAATCAACCGTGGCGCGGAACTTGAGATAGCCGCAGATTGGGCGCCGACGCCGAATCTCGAGTCGTGGCGCCAAAGTTCCGAAGTCGATATTACACCAGTAAATTCAAGAAGATAAGATAAGAACATACCAAGAAGTATAAGAGTTGAAAGTTGAAAGATAAGTTGACAAACATGTGTTGGACGGATTTTGAGTCTACCTTGGAGTGTTGTACCCCAGTTGTTAAGATTTTTTTTGGTGTTTCCAAAAGCCTAGTGTGTAGTCCGTTAAATCTAGATCCCAACGCAACAAACCGTTCGTCGATAGGACATCGGAGTCAAAAGTTTCCCCTTCTCTTGGATATGAGTTATACTTGTTATAGTAGTTTAGAAATGAGACTGAGGCTGTTATATTTTAGTAGTTTAGAATTGAGCCTGAGGCTGTTATAGTTGAATAGATTTGGATCTTGTTGTCTTGTTGAAAACTGAAATGGGCATGTTAACCTTAAGTTGATAACTTCAATTTGGTTACTAAATTGGTCGTCGCATGTTGTAAAGGGGGATTGTAGTTGTTGAAGATGTCTAGGGCTAGATATCATGTTAGACTTAAGAACTTGGATTGGAAAAGAGTTGAAAGGGGTTAGTATTGGTTATATTGTTGGCCAAGATTGGCATGGAAATTATTGGTTTGTTTTGTATCATTGTGGGGCGGAATTTTACGCGTCCTGTAGAGGCGTGTAATCCCCTTTGTGGTTAGCTGAATTGTGTGCCTTAAATGTGGCGTTGGTTATTGGAATTCGACCTTGAAAAAGGTGGCAAAGTTAGTAGAAACAAAGGAAGTTCTGTCTAAATTGCCGTAGAATTTAGGGACTTTGCACTTAGTTTATTCTACGTTCGAAGCTAGAGTTTGATAGACGTTTTATGACCCTTATAGGATTGAAGTACTACGAGTAGCGTATCCTACTTGGAGGGTATAGTACTGTGGAGCCTTTTGCTAATTGTCGACAATCGTCGCGAGGTATGTGATTCTTCCTATCCTCTTCAGCATGATTATTTGTAAAATATATAGTGCAGTAGATGCACGTGTGTTAAAGGAAATTTGATTTCCCTTGTTGTGCCTTGACTTGATATGAAGTGTAAATGTCCTGATTATGTGAAAAAGTAGGAAAACCTTATTCGTTAGTAATGGATACTCGGTCGTTAAGAATAAGCCCTCTTGATCTCATAAAGGCTTATAGTTGTGATTGGTTGGTTTAAAACATAAAGTGTTATAACGGCTTTATGGGAAGTTTGTTATAACCACTTTATGTAGGTAAAAGAATGGTTTGTTGATTTCGAAAGATAAGAGACTTGACTTATAATTAACCTAAATGGTGTTGAAAAGTGTGAAACCTCATTCGTGAGAAATGAGTCGTGGTTTTAAAAGAATAATGTTACATAAATTTCGAAATGGAATAAGAATCGAACAAGCCAATGCGCGTTAATAAAGGAAATGGTAATGATACCAATTATATTAAAACCAGAGAAACCTCCATCTGCATGAAGCTAAGATAAGACAAAATTGTATTACATTTCCTAGATCATGGTCGCTCTAATAAGAACTATTGTAATCAAGTGTGGATTTTCTTAAAAATTCCAAAGTAAGGAACTCGATTTCTAAAAGAAAGAGACTTAAGAATTTGAAGTGTTTAGTTTTAAAGAAGGACATGGTTTTGGTGGTATTGTTTTAAAACATAAAGTGTTATAATAGCTTTATGGGAAGTTAGTTATAACGACTTTATGGAAAGTAAAGAAATGGATTCATTATTGGATTTAGAATGGTAACTTGATTTTTGGAAAAGAGAAGCAACTTGTTTTCAAATCTTTGAACTCTTTGTGAATGGAAAAACATAAGTGGCTTGGTTATGAAAGTATGTAGTATTTTGGGGTTGAAACCTAATTGTTGACATGAAATGAAAGTACGTTGAATCGGCCTATGCTTGTTGTGATAGCTTTTGTTGTGCAAGTGTTGTATTTACGTACTCTGGCGTCTCGTTGGGCGGCTATCCGTTGATTGATAGACATCTGACACGCTGGATGGTCCACGTATGCTTCCACTATATCGATTCTTGATGGACATACCGCCACGTTGGGAGGCCGGGTATGCTTCCATTGTGGTGTTATTATTGTTATTTGAGTGGACATACCGACACGTTGGGTAGCCACGGGTATGCTACCACGATGAGTAGTATCTTGTTATTTGATTGGACATACCGACACGTTGGGTAGCCACGGGTATGCTTCACAATGAGTATTGTTTTGTTAGTTGTTTGGACATACCGACACGTTGGGTGGCCCGTGGGTATCTTCACGAGGATTGTTATCTTGTTACTTCCTTTGGGCATACCGACACGCTGATGGTCCACGTATGGGCCCACTAGGGCGGTTCGAGGCCATGCTTATACCGAGGTGAGATCGGGCATGCGGCCATTGTGCGGGTTAAATTCCCGGGTTGTATTTGAGTGATGATTTCACGGGCACGAGTCCCCGACTTGATATGACTGCTTATATGTTGTGTACTGTAGTTTGGTTATCATACATGTGTCCTGCTTTATATAGACTATTATGATTTCATTTACTGATTTTTCGTTCACATACTTGGTACTGTTGTCTTGACCTCGGCCGCGTTCATCCGCAGTTGAGGTACATAGCTTGGCGATCCGCACTCTAGGATCGCTGCTCGGTTCTCGGAAAGCTCCATATCTCGGAAGCTTGTCACTGTGGTATGGTTCCAAGTAGTAGACTTTTGTACATTCAGGGCATGGCGGGCCCGCCCGTCATTATGGTTTCAAAATTCTTAAGTGCATAGTCTTGTTGTGGGCGAGTTTGTAAGGATGTAATTCAAGTTTTCATTTATGTGCAAAAAGGTAACCGTTTGGGTTGCTTTGTTTTCTTATTTCACTGTTTTCTTTCATGAGTTTTTATTTCCGCTGGTTTTTCTCTGATGTTGTATCACTAGGGTGCCCGGGGTAAGGCACCAGTCACGGGCCCGGGTTCGGGTCGTGACACAGACGCAGTGCAAATTCCATAATTTTTTCTCCCAGACCTCCATTATGACCGTTGTGTTGTGTTAGTAAGTTGTCCCTATTTTTAGTCTGCACACATTGGGGACAATGTGTCGATTAAGTTTGGGGGGTGTCTTATATTTTGTTTTATTGTGAGTCTTTGTGATTTGTTTTGTGTGTTTTTGAGTATTTTTTAGTCATAATTTTTTTTAAGATCATGCATGTTGTAGTTACTTGAAACGCCTAATGAAGTAAAGTGGGATAATGTAATGGAATTAGAAGCAGAAAATCTGAACACTTAGGATAGATATGCCAAAAATTCATGAAATCGAACTATTTGGGATATCTTGCTTGATTTATGCATTGTTAGTGATTAAACCTATGTGTTTTCTTGCTTGTTATTTGAGGCGAAATAGTTAGGATATGCATGTTAGGGAGATGATTCAGGCATTTCTTTGTTAAACCCTTTCTTACCATTCATTTCCTATCCCTGACAATAAATTGCATCCCTAGTCAGCCCCTTTGAGCCTAAAAACAAGATATTTTCTTTGACACCCTGTAATTCCATACTTGTGTCATAAGTGGAAAAATTTGAGATGCTTGGAATATAAAGTGTTGAAAAAAGAGACAAAAGAGAGAGAACAATTTTGATGCACCCCAATGAAATGTAATAATAAATAGGCAAAAGCCTAAGTTTGGGGGTGCTTACTATTTATCAGACACCTCATTCTCGCAAAATAAAAGAAGGGAAAGATAGGTATGAGGTGAAAAGGAGAATCAAAAGAAAAGGGAAGAATTGAAAGCAAAAGAGCTTATGGTACGTACGTTGAGCCTAAATGTCTATTTTTACCTACCCCTTCCTAAGCGTACATTACAACCCTGAAAAGCCCTGAAGATCTCTAATGTGTGTATCCATGATTAGTGGAGAATAACAAGTGAACAGGCCATAGGATTTTGAAATTAATATGCATAGTTAGGTATTCTTACTTCCATGGAGCATGATTAAATTGAATTTGCGAAATATCTGACTTGAGTGTTTAGAATATTAAAAATTCATGCTATATGTTCCTGCATATTATCCTACTAACCTTCATGCTTTTCTAAGTGACAATTGTGCAGCAAATTGATCAGTGTCTTTGAGTCATTTTATTTTCTTTCGTGTCTTTATTTCTATCTTTTTTAGCTTTACTCGAGGACGAGCAAAGTTTAAGTTTGGGGTATTTGATCGGTGTATTTTATATAAACCTTTTGAGTCATTTTTAGTTAGTATTTTACTCATTTCATTTATGTTTAGTATAGTATTAGGGTCGTTTTCCTTTCTTTTGTGTCACAGCGGTCAGAAATGGAGAAATGACGAAAAGAAGATGAAATAAGCTTAATTGAGATGGAATTGCACACTTAAAGGGGACAATAAATGAAGTCTAAGAAGTTCCAGGAAGTATAGAGGAGATCAGACGAAGTCCGGACGAAAAAGGATGACGAAACGAAAATCCGCCAGAAAAACGCCTCAGGCGCCGCGGCGCTGAATGTTCCGAAAGTTGATTTCACTGCAGGTTTTTCGGCACCGTGGCGCCCGACTGCAGGGCCACGGCGCCGACGTGGTATTTTTGACGTTTTGGGCCGAATTTGACACGTTTTCAGGGTCCAAAAGGGATAACTTTTTCTACCTACATAATCCCTAACACTTGACCTAAAGGATTCTTGGGCTATAAATAGTCTCTACATCATTAAGAGAAGGGATTCATTCATCATTGCATATACAACACAACTTAGGAGGCTAAGATTAGAGGTTTTTCAAATATTTTCTTTTCTTTCTTATTGCGTTGTTTATTTCAGTTCATGTATGGAGATTGTATTAGTTCTTAGCGTGACTATGGCTAGGAGCTAATTACTTATTTAGGGATTTTCTTGTGATTCTCTTGAAACTCTTATTCATGAAGTAATACATTAGTTGATTTCTTCTTCACTTGTTTAAGATTTATTCAATAGTTGCTTTGATTGCTTGATAATTAATGGATCACTAGTTATCATCACTTATATGAGTTCTAATCGAAATCTGAAAGGGGAGATTGTGAATATGCTATAGTTGAATAAACATAGGTTTAAATCGTGGACGAAAGTACCCCGATACTTGTGTAGCTTAATAGGTTATTGCTTTTAATCCTCTTTTGTAGTCAATCTTGTCATCGAAAGATAGAAGGGTTCTCCATTGGGGTTGAGTGTTTATATTACCTTAACATGAGTATAAAACGGTCTAGTTAACCTGCTATCTTAACGTAGAAGAAGAAGTTAGTCTAACTGCATTAAGGATTGAATAGAGTGGATAGCTGATGATCTTGGAAACCATAATTCTCCATCATAACTGATTTAAATCAAAGTGTTTTCTTAATTAGTTTATTTCCTGCATTATTAGTTTAGAATTCCAACTCAATTAACGTTAACCAAATAGAAACTAAAGTATAGATAATCGGTACTTGAAAACCAGTCCCTGAGGATGATATTCGGTCTTACCTAGACTATATTACTAGTAACGATACGTGCACTTGCGTTAAGCGTGTGTATAAATCGCATATCAGTCTGTCGTACACCCATATCATATAAATATCATGTCAAAAGAAGAAAAGATAGTTCACATACCTTATTGGAAATACCAACACGATAAGTAGAATACGTCCCAAATAAGTACTTCAACCTATAACAACGATAACATGTCTATCAACTTCATGCTTACTAGTATAAGATATATACCAAGTAAGGGTTCTCTTTTCATATAAAAATGTGGGAAGCACTTCCCCTATAAATGCTCCCATCTAGAACTTACAAACAAGGCCAAATACACCAATAACTGAGCACCAATTAAGGGCACAACTAAATAGTTAACCAAGGTGACTCACATACCTATTTCTCACGTAAAAAGGCCCCTTAATCCTTACTAAAACAATCCACGAAAACAATCCATAATCCAACAATAATGAGGGTAAGATATGAAGCCTTTCTACACCTTTCTACACGCTCATTCCTTTAGAACATATGTTAGCAATTACCATATCTAAACATGCATAAACAGTGACTAAATTTCCAGCATATAAACACATAAAACAACACGACAATATCCAACAATTTATATGAAGTTCTCGGCCACAACAAGACTTCAATCCAAGACCCTTTTTCACGACTCTTTATAATCCAATTCGTTACAACACTTTCATATAAACAGTTTATACTTTCCATAACAATATTTCCTTCATCTAACAATATGTAGCAAGTGGTGATAACAACAACAATAACCAACGAATCCAAGTAATGAAAAATAGCCAAGAATCGGCCAACATGCTAATAACAACCACATGCATTTTCTTGCTTCCAATCCTTCTAAATACATGTTCATCCATTAACTATAACATCATTTATCTACCAATAACTTATTAAGAGGAAGAACTCCTACCTCTACTTTAGCCAAAGTAGTCCTTAGGTTTTTGGCTCACACTTCACTTCCACACCACTTCTTCACGCTACAACCACATGCATGTATCCTCTAAAAGCTTGTAACCATCTTCTTTTCATGTTTTCCTTCCAAAAAGTTCATTTCCAAGCCTAGGGTTTCAAGACACTTTTCGTCCAAACCGTGGTTTAAAGTTCTTGGAGAGTTAATTTGGCTTAGAACTTAGGTAGAGGGCTTAATCTTGAAAAATAAGTAAACTTGTTCTTCATTTGGCTTAGGAAATTTCGAGACTTGAAGCTTAAGAAAAGAGATAAGAGTTGGAGGATGAAGATATTATGATCAAGTCTTGCAAAGCTTTGAATATATTAAGTGTATGTAGCACAAGTGGAGGGGGACCCATTTGTCCACTTGTCCACTTGTCTTGCTCATCACAAAGTCTTTCAAGACTTGTATTTAATTTGTAGCTTTGCTACACAAGTGGGTGGGACACGTGTCACTTTCTTGTTCGCTCATAATTCTCTTCACAAAAAAAAATCCAACACTTAGCCAAAATCTTATAATTTTCGATGGACACCCCCCCCCCCCCCCGCCCCCCAAATTGTGAAATTTTTCGATTGGCTCAATTCTTAATGCCAAGATTTAATAATACAATCCTAAGTCCATAACTTCATTTGGAAAGGATTCAACCACTAATATTAATTCTCTCATCGTCACATTTTTTGTATCCAAAAATGTTCCATATAGAAAATGTAAATATACTTTCCTTCCAACATTCAAATCTTATTTCCTTACTTACGTTCTCACTTATATGCCCTGGAATTACGGGGTGTAACATTCTTCCCCCCTTAGAAACATTCGTCCTCGAATGTTCATCAAAGGTCTCAAGCTATACAAATTTCGGCATAGTCTCTTTTAGCTATACCTATCAACCAATATGCAGCAAACCATAGATGTCTCTCAAGGCCTCAAACACATAGTCTCATTCGTTAATCAAAATAGTCAAATAGGGGATGGAATTACCTGTAGGCATGGGGAACAAGTGGGGATTCTCTAGAGGATCACCAACACACTTACGCAACATCGATACATAGAAAACTGGATGTACCGCCTCTAAATCAGATGGTAGATACAACTCATAGGCAGCATTTGCCTACCCTACGAATAACCTGATAAAGTCCAATGTATCTCGGGCTAAGCTTCCCATTCTTACCGAACCTCATCACACCCTTCATGGGTGATACCTTCAATAATACCCAATCATCAAGCTGAAACTCTAAGTGTCGATGTCGATTATCTGCATACGACTTCTGTTGACTCTGGGCTGCTAATAATCTATCCTGGATAAGCTTCACCTTATCCACAGTTTTCTGAATCATATCTGGGCCAAGTAATTTAGTCTCACCCACATCAAACCAACCAATATGTGACATGCACCTCCTCCCATATAAGGCCTCGTACGGGGCCATCTAGATACTAGAATGGTAGCTGTAAACTGTGATCCTTTGCCTGATATAATAGATGTGGGAACCCCGTGCAGTCTCACTATCTCTCTGATGTATAGCCTAGCATAGTCCTCCGCTAAATAAGTCGTCCTGACTGGGAGAAAATTGGTTGATTTCGTCAGCCTAACCACAATAACCTAGGGCTGGCCAGTGGGTCGGGTCGGGCCCACCGGGACCGGCGGGATCGGGACGGGGTCGGGGCGGAGATGAGGGGCTGGGTCGGGCTGGGGCGGGCCAGGTTGGACCGGGACTAGCGGGACGATACCTTGTCCCGTCCCGGTACCGATCCCGGTGGGCAGGGGGACGGGACGGGTCGGGCGGGTTTTTTTTTTAAATTTTTTTTTCCACTAAATTAAAAATACTAAATTACTAACAAAGTAACATTAACATATAGTCATATAGTGATAGTCATAGACTTATATACTCATATTATACTATTATAGTATTATAATATTATACTCATATATTTAATATATTTATAAAGTATAAACTAAATAATTAAACAAAGACAAGAAGAGTGTAAAAAAAAACATCCCAAGGTTGTTTTTGTGTCTCTTATATTATTAATTATTTCATTGAAATATACAAGATTCAGAATTACAACATTGTAGTGTACTGTTGTTGAAAAAAATTGCAAAAGACATAGAAAAATTTAAAAATAGCAATGAAATAAATTACCAATTTTGAAAATACTTTTTCTAATTTCTTTATAATTTCGTGTGGTTCTTCGGTTAGAATTGGTATATCTTGGTCAAATTGTTCCACGTCGCTACTCATGCCTTCAGATAAGATGTCGTTGTAGTTTTCGTCTTCTTCTTCGTTAATCTCTGGTTGACCGCACCTCCTTCGCTCCGCTCGTATCCAATCTCTGAATAGTACCGCCATCTCCAAGCTGTCTCCGGCTAATGAGTGTCTGTGCTCTCCTATTTGAAATCTGCCTGCAGAAAAAGCGCTTTCAGAAGCGATTGATGACGCTTGAATGTTCAAAATATCTCAGGCCATCATTAAAAGTGTCGGAAATATTTTCTCATTCTGCATCCAATATTTCAGCAAGTCTTTCTTTTCGTCTTCATTGATAACTGCTTGGTAAGGTAAAGTACCCTGCAAAACAAAAACATCAAACTCGCTAATTTGGTTAGCAGTGCTACCACCGCACATTCTATTTCTGAGGCTTTCAATACTAGCCGCAGAAACAACATGTCTTTTTTTAGGCTGTGTTGAAGTAGAAGAAGATGGTACGAAAGCCGGTTGGTTACTAGCACTTTCTTGTTGGTAATGACGATATACTTTTTTGCATTCATCTTCTACGCTATTCAACACTTCTTCTAGCGTTTGTTCAATAGGTGGCTCAACATTTAAATTTTTGGGAGTTAGAGGTGGTAGTACGTCCATACAGTTATAAATATTTTCAATAAGACTTTTACAACCCTCTACTTTAATAGTCGGGTTTAATACAACACCAATAATATATATATGGGGAATAGGAATAAAATATTTCTTTAATTTCATAAACATTTTTTTAATAGTTGCCTTATAAGCAGGGTTTTCCATATATTCTTTAAGAAGTAAAAATATTATAGCTATATAAAACAACATAGTTGAAATAGTAGGATAATATAAAGTAGAAAATTCTTTTGTTGCTCGTTGAAAATTCTCTAGAAATACAATAAGTTCTTTAATTTTGTCTCAATCATTATCCACAATCATATCATTTGGATTTTGATTATGGGCGTTAAAAAATAAAGTGATAGGTTTTCTATAGTTATAAGCAACAACTAGTTGGTCATATAAAGAATTCCACTTAGTTGGTACTTCTTCGTGAATTTTTCTGTAAGATAGTTCACAATCGTGACAAGTTTTTTTATATTCTTTTCTCTGTTGAATTCTATTATTTTTTAAAATAAAGTTTATAGCAAATTGTATTTTTTCAAGAATATCTTGAAAAAGTGAAAGACCATCCTTTACAACTAAGTTATAAATATGGCACACACATTTGATATGAAAATGTTTTGGAAAAGACGAAGTTAAAACTTCTTTTAAAATATAAATAGCAGCATTGTTAGAAGATGCATTATCTAATGTAATACTCATAACTTTATCAGTTATTCCATAATAATCGCAAACTGAATAAATATTTTTTGAAATAAACTCACCAGTGTGCCTACTATCTATATATCTATATGCTAAAATACGTTTTTGCATAGACCATTTATAATCTATCCAATGACAGGTTACAGTATAAATATAATAACTTAGGGGTTAAAAATAAATATAAAGGGGGTAGGGGGGTTGGGGAAGTGGGGGAGGCCAAAAGTGGTCGTTGTCTAACGGCCAAAATGTAAAAAATGGTCGTTACACAACGGCTATTTTTGGCAAATGGCGGGACTGGGGCGGGATCGGGCCGGGATCGGGCCGGGATCGGGCCGGGACCGGGACAGGTCGGGTCCTGGCGGGACCATACCATGTCCCGTCCCGGTTCGAGCCCCGGACCCGTTTTTTTTTTTTTTACACGGTGTCTGGACGGGGTCGGGTCGGCCCGGCCCACTGGTCAGCCCTACAATAACCCATATTAATCACTTCTCACTTCCAAGTTGGGATCTCTATCTCCTGCAATAATCATCAGGCTTCTGGTGCTCGACCTTAACCTGTTGACAATTCGGGCATTGAGCAACAATCTCCGCTATGTCCCTTTTCATGTCATCCCACCATTTCATACCTTATGGGATTATGATACGTCTTAGTAGATTCATGGGTGAATAGAATACCGTGAACAATGAATCTCTGTCACAATTCTATTCCATAATCTCTATACATTTGGATCACAAAACCACCATCTTCTGAATCCATAGTCGGACTCGTAAACTAGCTAACTGGTGTGTTCCTTCATGTCAACTTCTCTCTTTAGACACTTGTTCACACGTTTTCTTACTTGTCGTACTCTTCATATAAATCAAGTTTCAAAATACTCATAGACATCTGCATTTGCCCGACAACTTATCTGTTTTATAATATCCTTATCTCTTGACATACATCTTTAATGTCTACCTTATACTTATATCCATAGACGCTATTGGCCTCTTTCCAACTGTTTAGGTGCTAATTTCGAGCTCTACTCATTGTTACTTTCGTTTACACACTTTCTGAAGGTATGTCTACATATGTTGGGGAACCGATGCTTCATATATTTAGATCCAATTTACGGTGTTACATGATCCCATAGCTTGTCAAGATTTCTTGTCTTATCATTATTAGGTCTCTCGTCGACCGAGTGCCCATTCGTCTTACCTTTATATTTCCATTTTAAGTTGCCTTGGGGGTCTCTTATCTTAAGTATTTCTCATACTACCTTCCTGACTAAGGCAACCTTAATGAGCCCATGAGATGTAGCAAGTAGTTCCCATGAGTGTATTCAGCTTATTCAAAAATCGTACTGCAGTTCATAAGGTGCCAACTAACTCATCTTAACTAGATATCAACATACCACATAATGTGTATCATTTTGTACCACCAAGTTACAATATTTTTAAGAACAACAAATAAGAAAGCCATAATTCACAGCAACAGCAATAAGTGTAGAGAACTTAATAACTCAGCCAACAAGATATAACCAACTCATACCATTCCATTCCTACTTATTCATTGTTTTCACATTTCTTACAGCCATCCTTCGACTTTTCCATAGTTCTCGTCCTCGATTACCCCCAACACACTATTGTTATTTATAGGTTATGTAGAATAGTAACATGTTGTACCACGTAGCCGAAGCCGGGGACCTTACCAGTCCAATATCTATAGCATACCTTAGCTTAATAACCTTGATACATGTAATTCTTAATAATACGCAGTATCGCCCTTTTAGTCCTTTATATTGAATATCATAATCGCACCTCTCCTTGTTTTTCTTTTCAAGTCGTGGGATACTTTTCTGCACCTCTGTTTTTCATTTGTACCACTTATACTTATCTTATTCTCACTTTGCGCATCCACTTGAGACTCTTCGGAATGTCGTGGCCATGGCTGCCACACTAAACCAACTCCAAGTACCTCCAAAGGATGCTTAACATAAAATCCTTCAAAGATCTTATTTCTAATTTCAATAATAACTCCAACTTTTAACCACACAAGTGGCTTATACTCAACCCAAGGAATCATCACAACTAATATACTTCACGTATACTATGTACCTTAACCAAGATCACACATAAAATATTTTACTCAAGAAGGCCTTGTATATCTAAGGGCTCAACGATTATCAAATATTCTAAGATCCTTAAATATTTCATGTCCCAAACTTACCTTATCTCTCCCCGTATACGGGTAAGATAGCTTCTCATAATCTCAAAATCATGTTGTTTTAATCATAACAACCATATTTACTCCATACGAATATTATTCGTGCATATCACTTAAACATATAACATAGCTTAATCTAACAACATGGTATGCCATTAAGTAAATTTAACATGATCTTTTAAGAGTTCATCACAATCTCAGACAGCTCATCACCTCCTAAATATTCCAAATTAGCACATATATAAAGCCTTGATGTGGATTCATTACACGGTTTCACACCTTCCAAGCCATTATCAAAGCTTAACCAGCTCATGATAACCCATAATAATTTCAGGCAACACCCATATGGCCCTAATAAATATGTTCGTATAGATGTACATCATTATCACACCAACTATACGACAATTTTACCAACCTGTATACAAAGTCCATATTTTCCCCTTCTGGGTCGTTGTCGCTTTCTTTGGAGGCATAGCCACAATAATACGTTAGGGAGGGAATACCCTAACGACATAGCTCTATCGCACGATCTTAGAGTAAGGAAAACAGAAATCAATCCTAAATATATTGTAGCCTCATGTTTATGGGTGTGGTGCATAACACATCGATAACCAAGACTCTACTGCACACGGTCTGTAGACACTCTGACGACTAACTACTCTGATACCACTTTTGTCACAACCCGAGCCGACGGGCCGTGACTGGTGCCCTACCTGGGCACCCTTATACCCACACATCCCATATGACCAGCGGAAGCTAATGGAAACTCATAATCTCAAAACAAAGAGATCCTGTCCCCAAAACGGTCATATAATAAAATAGGCAAGCCGACAAGGCTGCCATTATATACACAAATCTGAAATGAACTACAATTGTACATGTTCAACCCACACGTGACTACAGACCTATAAGAGTATACAGTAACTATGACGGGACAACGCCCCGCTGTATCCCTGAATATACATAATTCATAATGGAAGACATGTACCAAAATGACTAGGCTCCGGAACAATTGAGCTATCCCAAAAAGCTGAGCAAGGATCCTAAGCTCGCGGATCACCCAACTAAGTACCTAAACCTGCGGGCATGAACACAGCCCCCCGGAGAAGGGGGGTCAGTACAATAATGTACCAAGTATGTAAACATAAAGTACAGTAATTAAGATCATAACTGGCCAAAAGATGACAGGGACAAGTATGAAAATCAAATACCATATCCAACCGTGCCATATAAAATAAGAGTCAATTGTACCTTGTATCACTGTACCACTGTACCACTGTACCATTGTATCACTGTACTATTGTACCACTGTACGACTGTATCACTGTACCACTGTACTTTATAAAAATGAGAGTCAATTGTGCCTTTTAAAAAGTGGGAGTCATATATTGTCATAGGTATCTATACTCGCATCACGGATCTTGTTTGTGGAATAATATACATATAAACATTGCCGACCCATTATGGGACTCGGTGAAATGGAATAATAACACTTGCACGAATAGCTATCATGAGCAACCTTGTGTAATTTAAATCATCATTTGACTCTCAATAAAATCTTTTAAAATGAGCTTTCATTTTAGAAAAGTCAAGGCACTATCATATCATGTATAAATCTTTAAAATAAACTTTCATTTTAGAAAAACCAAGGTACCAACATATCATGTACCAATCATAATATAATGAACTTTCTTTTTAGCAAAACCAAGGTGCCAAAATATCATGTACCAATCATATATAAGGAACTTCCATTTTAGAAAAACCAAGGTACCAACATATCATGTACCAATCATATATAATGAATTTCCATTTTAGAAAAACCAAGGTACCAACATATCATGTACCAATCACATATAAGGAACTTCCATTTTAGAAAAATCAAGGTACCAACATATCATGTACCAATCATATATAGTGAACTTTCATTTTATAAAAACCAAGGTACCAACATATCATGTACCAATCATATATAATGAACTTTCATTTTAGAAAAACCAAGGTACCAACATATCATGTACCAATCATATATAAGGAACTTCCATTTTAGAAAAACCAAGGTACCAACATATCATGTACCAAGCATATATAATGAACTTTCATTTGTAACATCAAAGGCACTTATCATAACATGTATCATGAAGGACTAAGATCCAAATAAACTTCACTTGAAAAATCAAGGCACTTATCATATCATGTATGTCACTATAAATTAGGATCCAATGGAATTTACGTACGTCCGCCGTACACCCATATCATATAAATATCATGCCAAAAGAAGAAAGAATAGTTCACATACCTTATTGACAATACCAACACGATAAGTAGAATACGTCTCAAATAAGTACTTCAACCTATAACAATGGTAACACGTCTAGCAACTTCATGCTTACTAGTATAAGACAAATACCAAGTAAGGGTTCTCTTTTCATATAAAAATTTGGGCAGCACTTCCCCTATAAATGCTCTCATCTAGAACTTACAAACAAGGCCAAATACACCAATAACCGAGCACCAATTAAGGGCACAACTAAACAGTTAACCAAGGTGACTCACACACCTATTTCTCACGTAAAACAACCCCTTAATCATTACTAAAACAGTCCACGAAAACAATCCATATTCCAACAATAATGAGGGTAAAATAAAGATAGAGAATAAGCACCTTGAACCAAATTCAGAACTTGTCTCTGTATGGCAGGAAGCTCTCAATTTCTTTCATACATTACTTTCTTCTCAAGGTTCGGTTCTTGAAGATGAGATCCTTGAGACCATCCCCTCTCTAGTCACAGAGGAAGATAATAAGATGCTTACGAGCCCTCCTAATATGGAAGAAGTTCAAAAGGGAATTTTGAGCATGTCGGCGCGTACTAACCCAAAAAAAGGTCTCCCCTATCCTTTAAAGCCTGATGGCTTTCCGGATTCTTTTTATATAGAAAATATTGTTGGGATTTCAAAAACTTCCAGCTGGTCACCTTATTTCTTCGCTGAAGGTGCGATCCCCCGTTCCATCAATGCTACTACACCTTTCTACACCATCGTTCCTTTAGGACATACGTTAGCAATTACCTCATCTAAACATGCATAAACATTGACTAAATTTCCAGCATATACACGCATAAAACAGCATGACAATATCCAACAATTTATATGAAGTTCTCGGCCACAACAAGACTTCAAGCCAAGGCCCTTTTTCACGACTCTTTATAATCCAATTCGTTACAACACTTTTATATAAACAGTTTATACTTTTCATAACAAGATTTCCTTCATCTAACAACATGTAGCAAGTGGTGATAACAACAACAATAACCAACGAATCCAAGTAATGAAAAATAGCCAAGAATCGGCCAACATGCTAACAGCAACCACATGTATTTTCTTGCTTCCAATCCTTCTAAATATATGTTCATCCATTAACTATAACATCATTTATGTATCAATAACTTATTAAGAGGAAGAACTCTTACCTCTACTTTAGCCAAAGTAGTACTTAGGTTTTCGGCTCACACTTCACTTCCACACCACTTCTTCACGTTACAACCACATGCACGTATCCTCTACAAGCTTGTAACCATCTTACTTTCATGTTTTCCTTCCAAAAAGTTTATTTCCAAGCCTAGGGTTTCAAGACACTTTTCGGCCAAACCGTGGTTTAAAGTTCTTGGAGAGTTAACTTGGCTTAGAACTTAGGTAGAGGGCTTAATCTTGAAAAATAAGTAAACTTGTTCTTCATTTGGCTTAGGAAATTTTGAGACTTGAAGCTTAAGAAAAGAGATAAGAGTTGGAGGATGAAGATATTATGATCAAGTCTTGCAAAGCTTTGAATATATTAAGTGTATGTAGCACAAGTGGAGGGGGACTCACTTGTCCACTTGTCTTGCTCATCACAAAGTCTTTCAAGACTTATATTTAATTTGTAGCTTTGCTACACAAGTGGGGGAGGGACACGTGCCACCCTCTTATTCGCCCATAATTCTCTTCACACAAAAAAATCCAACACTTAGCCAAAATCTTATAATTTTCGATGGACACCCCCCCCCCCCCCAATTGTGAAATTTTTCGATTGGCTCAATTATTTATGCCAAGATTTAATAATACAATCCTAAGTTCATAACTCCATTTGGAAAGAATTCAACCACTAATATTAATTCTCGTCGTCACATTTTTTTGTATCCAAAAATTTTCCATATAGAAAATGTAAATATACTTTTCTTCCAACATTCAAATATTACTTCCTTACTTACGTTCTCACTTATATGCCCTGAAATTACGGGGTGTAACACTCTGTTCAAAACATATATTGAGGTTTGTATAGCATGTCCCCAAAGGTATGTCGGTAGAGCTAAGAAGCTCATCATGAATCGAACCATATCCAATAAGGTTCGGTTTCTCCTTTCGGCAACACCATTCATCTGTGGTGTTCCAGTAGGTGTCCACTCTTATTAGACTCCATGTAGATTTAAGTAATCTAGAAACTCCTTGATCAAGTATTCAGCTCTTCTATCAAATCGAAGGGTTTTGATACTTGTTGCGAATTGTTTCTCTACTTCATACTTGTACTCATTGAACTTTCGAAGGCCTAGGATTTGTGTTTCATAAGATACACATATACATACCTTGTGAAGTCGTCAGTAAAGTAATGAAGTAAGGGAACCCTCCCTTGGCTTGAGTCGAGAATGGTCCACATACATTACCAACTCAAACACTTTGTTTGCTCGCACACCCTTCATAGAAAGTGGCTTATTGGTCATCTTACCTTTCAAACATGATTTGCAGTTACCATAAGACTCCAAGTCAAATAGTTCGAGGTAGTCAAGCTTCCTCAGCCTTGTTATCCTTGTTACGTTGATATGACCAAGTCTACAATGTCATAGGTAGGTAGAGTTGCTATTACTTATCTTAGCTCATTTATTTTATACATTGAATATTTCTCGACTACAGTTTAGTGTATATAATCCATCTACAAGAGGAGCAGTTACATATATAAAATTATTAAAAGCCAGTGTTTGACTGCCATAATAAATATATGAGGAAAAACCATCAATGTCCAAAACATGGATAGAAATGATATTCCTAGCTAACGAGGGTACATAGTAACAGTCATTCAACACTAAACAATAGCCAGAAGGCAAATTTAATCTATAAATTCCTACACGCTCAGCATCTACTCACGCTCCATTTCCAAGGTGTATGTCTGATCGGTGTATTTTATATACACTTTTTGAATCTTTTTTAGTTAGTCTTTTGTCCCTTTTTGTACAAATAAGTGTCGTATTAGGATATATTTTCTTTCTTTTGAGTCAAAGTGGTTAAAATGACCAAATGACGGAAAAGGAGCTAAAAGAGGGCAAAAGATGAGGTTCTAGAGCTTAAAAGCAGAGAAAGTGGCGAGCAGGCGTAACGCAGTCGTGGCCGCGGCCTACGCCAACAGTGCGGTCGCGGCGCCTAATCATCAGAGAGGCTACAGAAGTTGCAGAGCCGCGGTGCCCTCGCATGCCAGAATCGGCCGCGCGCCAAGTCACCCAATCTGCAGAACTTCCGGCGCGCCGATAGCAGGTCGCGCCGACGCGGAAAATCGAGTTTAATGACGAATTTACGGGCCGGGCACGAAGGAAAAGTGAGAGGCGGTTTTGAGCCTATAAAAGGAGAACCCTAGGCAGATTTTAAGGGTTCCCTTTCTTGCACAACACAAGGATTCTTGGATTGAAGATTGGAGACCATAGTCTAGTAATTGTTTTCCTTTTTCTTTTCTTTTATTTCAGTTTTGTATGATGAACCTTGAATTAGTTCTTGTCATGTCAATGGCTAGGAACTAATTCTTTTATAGGGCTTTTCATGTTAATTCACTAGAAACTTATGTTATGAATTGATGCATGTTATGGTTATTCTTCTTCTTGTTGAGATTTATCTAATAATTGCTTTGAATGCTTGGTAATTAAATGATCACTAATTATCATTTTTTATATGATTTCTAATCAAACTTCGAAAGGAGGAGGTTGTGAATATGATGTAAGTTGGGTAGACATATTTTGGATTGGGGATGAGAATACCTCAATTATTTATGTAGCGTTAATGAGAGGCTTAAAAACCCTAATTTTACGTAGTGCGTGCGTGATTAACTAGGTTTTTTCTTAATCCTCCTATAGAGTCATCCTTATCACCGAAAGGTAGAAAGAACATCGAGGTTGAGTGTTTATATATCCTTAACGGGAATATAAAACGATTTCTTAAACCTGCTAGCTCCGAGAGAAGAAGAACCATATTTCATTGCATTAATAAGTAACGTAAGCGGATAGTTGAGGAGACATGGAAGCCCTATTCCCATCACAACTGAAGTAAACCTATAGTTAATTAGCTTTTATAATTGTAGTTATAAACAACAAAATCAATATCAATCACCAAATAGATACCAAAAGATAGATAGTTGGTACTTGAACACTAATCCTTGTGGACGATATTCGGTCTTACCAAGACTATATTACTTGAGTCGACAACGTGCACTTGCGTTAAAGTGTGTGCATCTTTTCGCGCATCAATGTCCACGTCTCTTGGTCCAACCTTCCTGTTGTTAGTTAGCCCCTGCACATTGTTACAAATATGTGAGCCATAAGAGGTATCCAATACCCATGAATGAGAGATATTTATAGACATATTTATTTCAATGACGTACATACCTTGTCCACTGCAGGTAAGCACTGGTGCTTTTTCCTCCTCCCGTGCAGCTGATCCTTCTTCCAATGCCCCTTCTTGTTGCAGTTGAGGCATACATCCTTAGCCTGATTCACCTTCTTCTTCTTCACACTTCTCTTAGGTTTCGTAGCTGATGGCGCTGCGACTACTTTGCCATTCTTCTTCTATCATTCCTTACCTTTCGGCTTAGGCCGGCTAGTAGAGCTCACTATGAGCACATCTTTGCCTTTAGTAGTTAAAGATTCAAAGGTCTTGAGCATGTTGTGCAGCTCCGGCAGACTCGCCTTTGTTCTATTCATATTGTAGTTTACAATAAAGTTCTCGAACAAACGAGGGAGAGAGTTCAGGATGAGGGTGGAAGCGACGTTTTCCTGTAGCTTTATACCAATCGAGGCCAGCCTTTCTATCAGCCCTATCATCTTTAACACATGTTGAGACACTTGGCCCCTTCATTTAGTTTACACTTGAAGAGTTCTATCAACAACTCATATTCCATAGTTTGAGACTGAGAGTCATAGAGACTTTTCAAGTGCTCGAGTATTTCGTTAGGGCACATGTTCTCGTGTTGTCTCTGAAGCGCCATTGACATGGAAGACAACATCATGGGGAATAATTTATCCAATACGTATTCTATCTTTTCTTGCCTTAGGACAATTCTCATATTCCTTAGCCAGTCTAGATAGTGGGTCCAGTAAGTTTGTTCATTTCCATCAACATTTTCAATGATAGGCTCGACATTTTGATAATCTGAAGAGTTAGATAGACAGAAAATTAAACTCAAATTTATTTTCTATTACACAAATTCATTTAGGCTAATCAACATGGTCTTTTGTTTAATTAGCTCCCACTATTTTAACATACTTTTACGACCCCATGGTAGAATATTGACCTATATTAATTTAAGGCCATAATGGACCAAGATCCAAGCCTATGTTATCTCCGATTTTGCTTTGGCTGATAACTTCAATAACACATCTTGGTAGGTTCTAAATCAATTGCAAAACTTATTTGCAACTCTTGGTTGATCAAATATTATATTTAATCTTGCGTCCTTAGATTAGTCCGACACTTTGGCGACAAGATTTGTCTAAGCAAGTCAACCCCATTACACGACTGCATTTATATATCTAAGTAAATTTGTTCTTTGTGAGCAAACACTTTGGTGTAAATACCCATAGAAGTTTATCATCTACCTTTACATTTAAAACACATCTATGAAAGAGTCTGAGTCCTCGTAGACTTAGAGCAAATTCTTTGGCATAAATACTTGTATCGCCGAAAATGATTTTTCACTCTAACAATTATAATGGATGACGCGTTTTAATTTAGACTTTTATTTAAAATTTGGGGAACATTTTAGTTTCGGGAATTTTAACCAAGATCAACAATTTATGTCATATCCAATACGACATCTGATCATGCAATTTCTAAAATACATTTAGTTGGGAACCATCAACTCAATAGGCATGATATAAGATGGTTTGATCAATTACTGGGTGTCGCCCACCCAGACAGTTATAGCGGACATTATGCTAATAATTAAATGTACGCATTCAAACACTTAGCATATTGTTCGTATATTATTCAATAATATACAATTAATAATAATCATGGGTTAATTTTTTTAAACTCTACATTTAAGTCTAATCCAAATAGTCCCTTAAATATTTTCTGATTTTAAAAATTGATTTCAGGGTATTTCTGAAAATTTCAGATTTTCAGAATTTACAGTTCAGTCCCTCAAGAATTTAAAATTTCAATTTTGAACCCCTTTAAATTCAGAAAATCCAATTTTAATTTTCAAAAAATATTTTTAGATTTCAGGGACCTGTCTGTAATTTCCAAAATTTAAATTAATTACAGATTTGGCCCAAAGGACCAAAATTGGTTTTCAAAAATTTATTTTAATTACAGATTTGCCCCAAAGAGCCAAATCTGCCTATTTGAAAAACTTTTAATTTCAGATTCTGAAACTCTTAAACTTCAGAATCTGAATCTGAAACTTTTAAAACTTCAGTTTCTGATTCTGAAAATTTAAAAAAAAAAAAACTGGAGCCTCGGCGCCCTAGGGGTAGTGCCTCCCAGGTTCTTAATTTTAATTAGGGTCGTGACGCTTCCATCATGGAGCCGCGACTCTAATTATCCAGAGAGCACAAAATTTAATTTAATTTTTCGAGATGAATAGCGCCTCGTCAAACTCTAGGTGGTGTCGTGGTGCTGCCTCTAAAACCTTAGGTGGAGCCACGGCGCTCCATCATGGAGTCGCGACGCCTCCGTCTCAGAAACATAAAATCTGTATTTCTGAAACCCTAAACTTGGTTCAGGGTCAGATTTGCATATTTATCTTTGTTACCCTTCACTATCAAACAACACGTTCATCGACCATCATCCAATTATTTCTCATTCTTCGCTTCAGTGCACCATGTTCGCAATGAACCGGTTACACATATCGACTTAGAAGAGTTAGATCGGAATGACTTCCTTGATTACATCATTGTTTAATAGTTTGGGAGACAATGATGATGTGCTCTTAAGATATTAGGTTTTCAAGCTTTAAACGATAAATTTCAGATTTAAACAAATTCTAACCCATATTATTATCAATGATTATTACATAATCACAAAAAACAGCCCTGGCTCTGATACCACTGTTGGGTTCTATTGGGTTCGTGTAGCAGCGGAATTTGAAAATTTTCTGTTTCAAACCCAACAAGCGATGAATTGTATGATGATTATGTAGTAATATAAAATATGTAAATACATAACATGTATGTAACCGTGATACTTCAATAGAATACTTACGATTTGGAAAATCTGGAGTCTTTTAGTAATTTTCGAGGGTGTGCACGCAATTGTTCCTCGACAACAAGTTCTAAGAACTCCGATGTATACCTCCTTAGAACATCTAGGAAATTCAGTAGAAGTTCAAGAGATGAATAGAAGCCCTCTATTTATAGCTTTGTTTTAGATTAAAACACATATAGTGTTTCTCATAGGCCAGGCCCAGAAAGAGAGGTTTAATGGGTCAATCAGACTGGCCCACTGCCTTGGCAGCGCAACGACCCAAATCGGAGGCGTCACGGCCCCATGGTGTCGCGGCCCTATGTCCCAGGCGTCGCGGCCCTTGATGTCCAGTGTGGGACGTCGTCTCGTTTTCATTTCTACTAAATCAGAAATCCAATTTCGACTTAATTAAATAATCATTATTCATTCAAATGTCTCCATTATAAATCGAGCATTCATATTCTCTCATTACATCCTTAGATCGAAGGAACAATTGACATAGTGTTACCCTACATGCCTTCACATATCGACACTAATCATATTAGGGTCTGCGAAACTCTGAACTCGCACCTAAGACGAACTCAATATGTGAAATATATTTACACGAATCCAGTAAACTGAACCTCTATGTGGGAAGATAAAATCCTTTCATTCACGACGCACTCGATCAAGCTTAGGATAGGGCTAGTAAGACCTGCCCGCTTTATTGAGCATTTTCATTCACTGAAGCAACTTGAACAAAATCAAAGTATGTCAAGTGTCTATCCAAATGGCTTGATCATTATATCGCATCTATATTGGTTGACAACAAGACCATATTCTAGATATGTCTATTGCGTTGGCCAATGACTTAGTCAACCTAATATCACTGAGAAGTAGAGTAATCTCTCAAATACACATTTGATGAGTGAATACTAATCTTGTCTCAACTACCACCTTTTATCCACATCGTAATGTACCCAATTCAAACTGTATCTCAACCTATAAGGCATTTGAGCTTAGGACATGATTAAAGTATATTACTCTGTAAACAAGGTGTGTATCGGCCTCAAGTATAAGGACTTCTATCTCCCACACGCTGATTATACTTTAGACATGTATAACAAACAGTATATCAGCAGATACCAATACTTCCAAAGTATCACGAGTAGCCGTTACTCGTAGCAGGTGAAACATACTACATCCTCTAAGAATGTGATGTAGACTACATGTCGACTTATCACATATCATCGATATCTCATTCTCGATGATCATTAGCCGAGGCTATTTTAGGAGTTACGTTATAATATTAATATCTCACACTATTAGTAACAATGTAACCTCTAGGGATGCATATTATAGAATATTACAAACAATCAACTAATAATTCAATAATTGCAAAAGCCAAAATATTAATTTTCATTAATAATAATACGAATGTGTATAAAGTACATTTGTCCTAATACAGATTTTCTCTAGGACATACATATACTTTTAAATCCAAGTGGGAAGTTCCTGTATTCCAGAATGGTTCTCACATCATATATGATACCATTGAGACAATTCAGTAAGTAGTCTCTTCACCTTGCTATACTGTTATCCTATCAGTAAACAAGTGGAAGCATGAACGGTTAAAAAGGACTATGCTTGCTCTTGTCATTAAACATAATTTGGTTAAATTTAACAGATAGATAGATAGATAGATTGTGCACAACTTGATTAGTATAAGTATATTGGTTGAATGATAGTTTATCTGTTGGGGGGTATTTGTAGAGGAAGAATATTAACTGTTTCTACATGCACAGGTATATCGAAAGAATTGCAGAAAAGGTGTCTTCTGGCGGAAACAATCTGAACCTTAGCAGCAGAGTAGTAGTCGAAATGGATGCATAAAATACAAGAATGGGATGCATTGTACTTTACCCTTTTCCATGTCCCTGAGAAGTATCGGCTATATGTTTCTAAATTCCTGAGACGTGTGATAACTTCCCGAATGGCGGAATCTCCTGACTTAGCAAGTACCTACCACTGTAAGTTAAGAGAGGCATATGATACAGATGACAAGTTGAAGATCACTGAAGTTTTTGAGACGAAGTGAGAATCATCTAGTAAGACTTCTTGATAAGTGGAACTTAAACTTGGTGAAACATCATATCTAGCCGGGGAAGAGTTCAGTCTAGCTGATGTAATGCTCATTCCTGGTCTGGCTAGATTAGAACTCTTGAACTTGGAAAACGAGTACATAAACAGTCGTCCAAACATAGCAGATTATTGGGTGTTGGTTAAGCAAAGACCTAGTTATAAGAAGGTGAGGAAAAACACTGCTGAAAGCATGGTGCTTCATTCGCGTTAGAAGCATGCTCCGAAAATATTCAGAGTTCAATGTTGGAGAGGAAAAGCATTTACATAGTGCAAGTTAACTCTCTCATTTTCTTTCTGTCCAGTATATTGTCTTTTTCTTTCTTGTTTTCTTTTTTTTGGTGGGGGGAAGGAAGAACTCGCAGTCTCATAGTGTAACAGCAATAGTTGAGAATGCAAGTCATTTGCAATTGTTGATATATAGATGAGAAGTCAAAAGTTTGGTCATTGTGTTGAGATTATAATATTTTTTAATGTCAGAGTTCTTTGAATATCGTCAGTTTTCGTTTATGTTAAGTTGCTAACTATGTTGGCGGCACTATGACTAGATAGAACATTCTGCTCGTAGTTACGTTGTATCAATTCAGAAACAACTTGATATGCTGACCAATGCATTTCGTCGAAGGTTTTACCAAACCTGTTGCTCTTCTTAATTCAATGGCCTACGGCAAATTTCTGTTATAGATTTTGCATCTCATTCCTGCATCTTTACCCTACATTGCAATCTAAACCTGAAAGAATCACGAGGACATTCAACATACATGAAAGAACAACCTCTAGTCAAGTTAAGATATGTGCAGTACAGGTCGAAGGAACAATTTAACAAGAGCCCTTTCTCAATGTATGTCCCTTTTTCACTAGTGTAACTCAATAATTTGTTTCACATGAAGTATTAGAATGTGCTCTGGAACAAAAGAAAAAAAGGATTGCAACTGAGATCATACTTCTAAAATGTCTTCTACAGGATAAGCTTTCAAGGTAAAAGGCATACATTTCCACAACAGCAAAACGCCAGAAACCAAATGCGCAACACAGTTTAGCACAGCAACAACTAGAATGTAGCAGCATAAATATATAAAATTTCTCTGACGGCACTTCCCATTTCAAGTAAAAATAAAAAGAATTAGGAAGGTTACCTCTGTGAGGTATAAATAACGATAATGCCAATGCAGCACATGTCTAATGAGAGTATCTTTTTTTTCCTAAACCTTAACAACAAAAAAGGAAAAAAGAATTATGGACTCAGACCCCCAAAAACAGAATAAGTGCTTTACAATTCTGTTGGTGGCAAAGAATTATCAGTGCAAAGGAGCACTGGAGAAAAACTTGGAAGCTCCTGAGGGCTTTCACCTATGGAAATTGAACTTGTGTCTGTTGCGAATGATTCTGTTGAGAAGTATGCCCCAAATTCTCCATTCTGGGGATATGGCAACTCCTAAATTCATTCTCTCTGCTTGCTACACCTACACTGCACATACTATCTTTTGAGTTGTTTCCTGTGCACCCCCAGCCACTTCCTCCCCTATGCGACGGAGGCCTTTTTGAATTAATACACTTCTGCTGCCGAAAATATTTCCTTCCCAAGTTATGATAGCCCCTACCTCGTTCCAAATCAAATTGGGTATTTACACAGTCTTGCGGGAGGCTTGCCCTGGATAGGCATGGAGAATTATAAGCAGAGTGGCCCGGAGAACAAGAATGGGTTTCTTGTCCAGGATTTTGAGGTGGCTCGTTAAGAATTCCAGGTCTATCAGCAGAAGATATATGATCTCTTCTATCACGAGGATATGTAGGCAAAGGAGGAAAAAAATGAAAAGGTACTCCTGGGGCGACATCCCAAGCATCACATCTTTCTTTTTGAGGTGACCCAAATTGCTGCACTATGGAAAGTGGAATTCCATAAGAGACTGGCAATCGTGAAATAAACCTCTGCTGCAATTGCCCTGTGACCATTGGATGTGGATGCTTCTCGCAACTCTGTTCGTGGAGACTACAATTTGCACTTGAAGAAGCACCGCATGAGATTCTAGAGGCCTTCATAGGGACTGAAAACCCAGGGGGGACATCATCTATGTCCTGCATTCGATCATCAGCCGCATTGGTTTCAATTCTTTGATCTAAATTTAAGTCTGCCTCTTGATCCCATCGACTCTTACGCTTACGTTTCCTTGCCCCGTTGGGTGCCCCAACAACACATGAAGTAGATGAGCCATCAAGGACACCAGCATCTGTCGTAGTAGATTCTACCATTAAATGGCAGGTAGATTCTTCTGTTTCTGAAGGTTTCACACCACAATGGTCTTGTAATGGTGAACAGCTATTATACCGTGGACAAGGATGCAAGTCAATCTGGTCATCTCTGTCAATGCAGCTACTTTTTCTGATAGGTCTACGTATCCACCTCTCTCTGAAGTTCCTTGCAATTTGATGAACCTGAGACACCATAAACACAGTAAATCAATTACACTGATGCCAAAAAACTTAATGCACAAACGGTATTATACATGAAACCAAGACCTCCGGATCAAGGTTTGATGATTCCAAGACTAGAGTTTGCCCCCGCCCACCCAAAAAAAAGAAGAAAAGAATGAAAGAACAGAAACATTGCAAGCCCGTGAACAATCATTTTCATGGTAGTAATCAAACTAGCAGAACAACAGAAGATCCAACGAAAAAGTAGCATCAATTACGATATGCGTGTATAATCTCTATAGGAGAACCTACCACGTTTCACATAGAAATATAGATCTAGCTTGCCGGAAAGGAGCCAATAAGACCCCATAGCCCAATCAAAAGCAAGGAGCTAAAACATCAAAACCAATTGTCTCCAAGTTCTCTAGAAACTTCCTTCTATTTTTTAAAAAGCCAAGACTCCATTCCAAGTTAGCTTGATCTCCTTAATCAAGTTCTAATAACTTAATTTTTTTTCTAACAAAGATCAAAAGAGAAAATATTGTTCATCAACATTGACATGCAAGATCTGGAGCTAGAATCCTTTTCTCTAAAAATAGTTCTCTGTTAACCACTACATTACTTTTTGGGGCGGCTCTGAGAGAAGTTTCCATCCTGAAAAGCCAGAGTTTCCTCTTTCCCTCCATCTAATTCTCGTTAAAGCTATTTTCGAAGTATAGTCGCACGTTCTTCAGTACACAAATTAATCATCAACAAATGCACTTTTTTTTAAACAATGTAACAAAAGATGTCTAAAACCATAAAACAAAACTCTAGGGCGTTCAACATGTTGGACTGGAGAATATGTCATTAGTAACCTCAGTTATTTGCGAAAACTTAAAACAAAACAAGCTCAACACTATGGGTACAATCTTGTCTAGGGCGTAAGGCATCTAATGTCTGTCATCTCCCCTTGAAACAATATGGTGAACACAGAATATAGGCCTCTACATGCTTCCCCATGAATGCCACATTAGTAGAGCTGCTTGTCGGTGCGGGGTACTATCTAAGTTTTGGTCTAACAGTTTCTAAAGATTTTACAAGACGGAGAAGAGGTGGTGAGAAGTTGGTGATGTGTGCCCTCCCCTTTATATTCACCTCATTTCAATATTAATTTTCTTGTATACATTATAATTATAATGCTGAATTTTTTTTTAAACTTAAAAGAAATTGGGAAGCATACATCCATATGTTTCTCGAATCATCACATGAGCACAAATGGGAAGCATTTCAACTCTCACTGAAAAGCAAGAAAAGTAAGGGGAGAGGGGTAATACAAAAGAATCAATCAAACTGAAATATTTTGTTAAGTATAATTAAAATATACCATTTAACCACTTAATGAAATGAAATGGTGCAGAAAGCAAGAATAGGTTACCTGTTTGTCTTTATGATCTGTCAATCCCAAAATTGAGTCCCTAAAGCTGCAAGAGCGACAAAAACATACCTTCAGGATCAATTTTGAAATCTCAAGTTTTCACTTGATAAGATATAGCCAACAGTTGAAAATTGAATATACATTAGATGCAAAAGAAGGTTAACAATAAGTATCCAAGAAGGAAAAAACAATATTATCTTAGCAGACAGCATTTGAAAAGATTTATGCTGTGAGACTCTGAAAATGCATTGCATTAATGACTCGAACTTAAGAAGATTCATAATAGAGTATCCAAGGCCAAAGCACTATTGTAAATCAAGAGAATAATAAGTAATAATTCATCGGAAACTATAGCAAGAGCTACTATTACAATATTCCATTGAATATACAATTACAAGATTCCATAAGTACTCTAGAATATTTTGTACTTAACCAAAGCAATTTTTTCTATCTGTAACTAGAGAATATCATGAACTTCATTGTACCTATTATGGCTATGGAAGTCCTTTTGTATATTGCGAAACAAGCAACTTAACAAAGTTTTTCCCTTCCTATATCTTGTCGCGCATGGTATAAGAGCTTCTATCAGAGACCTGGTAACTTTGCCTAACACAACGCCACTTCTCATTGCTTGGTGACCTAATTTTCTCTTTTCATAGTGCTAATATTCTTGTCCAAGACACGCCTTCTGTCAGTGACTACTTCATCCACTACCCCGACATCGGACAACTTATCCATTCTCTTCCAGCCATTATTCATGCAGCACATGCAGCGTATTCATGTTTCAATAATTTTAATTTTGTTCTTATTTTTTAAAACTGATTCACTGTTCATGTTAGCAGACCTATCAAAGTAGCTTAACATATTGACCTTTCAATGTTCTTATATAATTTTCGACTGATTCATAGTTGATGTTAGCAGACCTTTCAAAGTAGCACATCATAGCTGACCTGTCAAGTTAGATCTTAGTAGTATATGCATACGAACGTGCGGTTGCACGTTATTTTCTGTCAATCCAAATCATCACAGGAAAATGTTGGGCAATATTATTTTTAATTATATTACATTTGTTTCTGAGGTACAAAATTGCTAATGTGTGGTAGCTAGAGCCTCTGGCAACTAATTCTGAGTATGAAAGGATTGACATGGACCATGCCTAGGAACACAGGGGAGCTGCTTGCTTGCTGGAATTTCTCTGGTGGGGTAAATAGACATAAAAAATGGTGGAAGACTATCCCAGGATGCATATGGTGGACCCATCTGGAGGGTAGGTGTTTTGAAGGGATCAATTCCTTACAGAAAATTAAGATGAACTGCCTTTTTTGTTTCACTTTTGGTGCAAGGAAGACTTTGTGCAGGATGTTGATTCACTGTCAGATATGATTTGAGTCATTGTAGTAGGAATTAGAAGAAAGTTATGTTTTTGGTTCTGTTAAATTGTAAAGATCGCTTTAGCACAGCCTTTCTGCTAGACATATACGTATAATATTTATACCTTTCTCAAAATAATTATAAGTTTGTAAATGGAGTTACTTTTGATCCTCAACAGTGGAGTAAGCTGAAAAAACTAAACAGTCTACAAGCAAGACATCCAATAAAAAAATCACGACAAAAGGTGAAAAAGCCATGTAAGTGAAATGCAAGAGTATATACCAACCTCTCTACTCCTGGTCTAGAGGGACCTCCATTAATGTGCTCATGCGAAAGAATCTCTCTCACGGCCAGATACTCTAAAACCTGTAGAATTGAAAACAGTTGACATTCTGTAGCCAAAGGCTTGATAAGATCTTAATAGCAACGCATAGTCTATTGAGCATTTCCAAGAAAACACTTATAAAAAAAGGGCAGCCCGGTGCACTAAGCTCCCACTATGCGCGGGGTCCGGGGAAGGGCCGGACCACAAGGGTCTATTGTACGCAGCCTTACCTTGCATTTCTGCAAGAGACTGTTTCCACGGCTTGAACCCGTGACCTGATGACATGGCAACAACTTTACCAGTTCCTCCAAGGCTCCCCTTTTTCCAAGAAAACACTGCGCCAAAATAATTATGTCCATAAAATGCTACAAATCCCCCCCCCCCCCCCCCCCCGTTGTAGTGAGAGTGTGACCTAATGAAGCTACAAATACAATGCTCAATTGGTAAGTTGGCTATTCGATGCTTCAGCCATATTATATGAGCTTATGTGCACCTAAGACTGACGTCAGTGAATACATTTTCAAGACACTTCAACTTCTTGCTCAAACCATTTCCATCAAGATTAACTAACAAACAAAAAGTTTTCTCCACAGCCCCTCAAATCCTGGTACTGCTAAAACAGCTGCTGCAGACTTCTAAAGAAATTACCTTAAGCAACTTTCTGAGAATTGGGATCTTATTGAATTCCCTCCGATATCGTTTCATTATGTTGTGTAACATCTGCAAACCTAACAAGTAAAGAAACAATCACACTCCAACAATCAGTAATCTATTCGGGAAAAAATAAAAAGAAGAATTGAAGCGTGCAATAAGAACCACATCACTACCATTCTTGTTAATAATATCCACCAAAACAGTGCGCGACTTGGTCTTCAAAAGTGCATCAAGGATCATAGAAAGATCCCGATTACTGCATACAAATATATATTAAAGAAGAAAAGAAAAAGAGAAGAATAGATTAATGAACAAAAAGCATCACCAACTAAGCATGCAACTTCTAGCACCTGAAAAAGTTCCCAATAGGAAAGCCAGTTATTACCTCTGAATAGCTTCGCCATTGCAGCTATCCCCTGAAGCAGCAGTTAAAAGGAGGAGCTTCAAGTAGCACCTAGATGCATCCTGCAGTGAAAAAAGGTTAACACATTCAAATGTAGAGTGGTCTAACATTAATCAGGTGCCCATTAACAAAAAAGCGACACTCTAAAGAGGACAAATGAAGACCTAGAATTTGAGACATCACTAAAACCTATATCAAGTGCCAAATCATAAACCAACTTTCACCCCTCTATGAGCACCCACCAGGCCTCCCTTTCACAATTTTTGTCTAAGGTTGTTCATCAATACACAACAAAGAGGCCACAACAAAGGGCAGTGGAAGGATGGACACTGAGGAAATGTGCATTCCAGAAAGAAAAAAATCCAGAATGATTACTTTTCTCAAAAATCGGTGACCTAAGGACTAGAAAAACAACCTAACGAATAAACAAAGCAGCCATTACTCCTGATCACCGAGCAGAAGAAAAGAAGGAAATATAGAGTGCTCCTGTACCTTGGAACTACTTACCCTGCGTTTGCTTATTCCTCCATCATGATCCAGCAATTCATTAAGCTTCTCTTCAACTGCAAAATCAGGTGCAACAGTTTATTTCAAAGATACTTCCAAATCTACAGATTCCACAAACTTGATGATAATGATGTACCTGCTTCAAAACGACCATTTGAGGAATCGTGTGTTGGTTTCTTGAATTTAGGTTGTGGAATTTGCAATTTGTTGTTCTTATCGGATACTGATGTTAAATTCACAGCACTATCCTTCGATTTTCCCATCAAAGCACTATCCTTCGATTTTCCCTTTTTAACTGAAGCTGATCGACGAGAAGATTTTGTCGATTCATCACTGGCTCGCCCATTGCCTGATTTCTTCCTCAAAGACTTGCTAAGCATAGCATTTGGAGATGGCAGTGCAGAAGAAACTTTGTCAGCATCTAAGCACTCTTTTTTGACTTCAGATATGGTTTCAGTGGTGGTTATATCTTCCGACTGCAATGAATTTCTCACAGGTCGTACAGAAGAATGCAACAGGCTTTCTAGCCCTTCCATTGCCTCAGATGATTCCAGCCTCTTCAGAGATGATGAAGGAGATTCATTATGCAACTTGTTGCTTTCCTCCTTGATCTTCAAGCTAAAAACAACACCAGAGCTATCCATGTGGGAATTTTCTTGTTCAATTATATTCTGTGTGTGTGTTTGGGTGGAGTTCTCCAGGTTTCCAGTAAAAGGTTCATCCAGTTTACATTTGTTTTTGGGTGTTTCCCCTTGAGTTCTAATTTCTGTGACATTAAAGGAACTTCTTGCAGATAAAATTTTGTTAAGTTCATCACCCATATCACCATCCTCGAAGAAAACAACAGGTTCAGGATAGTCATCATCTGAATCAGCCTGAACTATCACTTCTTCATTCTGTAGGTCTCCACCTATATAGCCCCGACAGTGAGGCGAGCCACAGACACATTTTTTCGCTGCAGCCCCGAAGACGCGCACATAATTGTAATCAAATGTAACCTCCTCACCCTAAACAAGTAAACCAAAAGCACATGTTAGTTGGGAACGTAACAGAAACAACTGAAAAGACATTTACATAGATTGCTAACTTGTGATAACTAAAGATGTGATCCATAACGCTAATGCACTCAAAGTTTAGCCAGGAAACAGTTAGCAACTTGTGAAGCAAATAGATTCAAAAACAGTTGGAGAAGCATACCCGTTTACTCCTTCCCATCACTCTCACTCGTCTCTCACCAGAAACATGAAAAGCAGAGAGAGAGAAAAGTCTTCCGCTAAAGTAAGGGGAAAAAGAAACAGAGAGCAGAATAGGACAGAAAATTCCTAAAGTAGAAAAAGCACAAGAGGTTTCATTTGGTTTAATGCATTTAACAAAAGCAGGTGATGGCCCATACCCTTACACTTAATTCGTTGCACTTCAATGATGTTGGTTAAAATTAGATGATAAACAAAGTGAAATGCATACATATTACTTAAATCCTTTTCCGTGAGAGAAGAAAAGGAAAAAAACTAAAGTATATTCCCGAGTCAAAAACCTAAACTTTCCTTCAAAACTTCAGCAGCTAATACAAGTGTACTACTAAAACTACATCGTTATTTATAAGAACAACTTTTTCCTAGATAACAAGTGACAACAGGGGTACAAATAAACTCCATAGGAAGATGATCTATCATAAACTTCAGTGTCCAATAAAAGCACTTAACTTCCCCTTCATCAGTTAAGCAGCTTGAAGAAACAAACTCGACAAGTTAGACTTAAGACTACAATTTCTTTCCGGAAATTATTTGTAAAATTAACTTAACTAGATTATGTAAGAAAAACTCAAGCATCGCTTTCATCGTGCTATGATCCCTCTTTTTTGAGAAGGCGTGCTAAGATCCCCCTTAAAATGAACATTGCTAGCTCAGATGCCACTTACTGCCATTTATTGATAAGTAGATGCCACTTGCTATAATTTCTTTGATACACAGATGCCACTTGCTATTAAGATAAAAATTAAAGCATTTTTGTTGAACTTTGAAACACCGACAAGTAGTTACCTAGCAACAGGCGATAGTTAAAAATTATCGTCATTGAACCTTTTCAGACTTGAACTCAGTACATAGGAATATATGAATCCTATAAATTGTGCAACAGAGGCGATGACAATTATTGCAGTCCAGAAGAAAAACAGCAAGTAAACCTCGAAATAAATTATGAATCTGTGAAGTTTTGGGTTCGAAAGTTTTAACAGTTAACCTTCTCAAATAAGAAAGTTTTAACAGTTAATCCGCAGCTTAGAATGGAGTGTTACTCCTATAACTCTCGATAATCATGTATAGCACTACTAAGAATAGCTACTACACCCTCTTCAAGAGTCCCTAAATAGAGTTTTGACAAGCCCTTCTTCAAATCTGAAATTGGGGTCCACTTACTACATGTGATAAGTAATGTTTCAGACAATTGAAACTCTCACATGTATAATTTTCTTAAATTACCTAAAACTCATTATCTGTTAAAATAATCTCGACATATTTCAGCAAAAGATTCCTTTTTCACAAGAACAAAGTAACAGGGAATGCAACCTAAACATAACAACTAAATGACCCATCTAAAATTAGACCTAGATTCTACAAACAATTTCACCATGAACTTCTGTACATGGAAATTATTAAACCATAACAGTGTCTTTTTGGCTGTTCTTCTTCTTTTTTGAAACAGGTACCTTGGCTAATCATACTTTTTGTAGAGTAAATGTTTCTTCACAAGCAGTATGGCATGTATTCACTGACAAGCTACTAAAATCAGAAGCATATCAAAAATCACCAAAGGACTTGCTAAAAGTGATAATGAATGGTGTAACACACCGAAAACTATCATGGGGACCATAATGCAACTGTCCTCAACTTAGGTGTTAAAGATCTCAGAACTACTCTTAATGAATTTGTTGCCCATACATATAACTGGAATGTCCATTAAGACGGGAGAAGAATCCATTTTTCTACTTCACTGACTAGGAAAAAACAACAAATATCCCGTAAATTGTAAAACAGTTAAAGCCAAATTACAATCAGAAGGAGACACTTTACCTTCTTGATATCCCTTAGAGCAAAGAGTCCAATGCAAACCTCTCCATTGACCATCCACTGTGTCAGCAAGTGAAAGAAGTTGAGTCACAACAGTACTCAATCATATATGTTAATGTGTACAGAGAACAAGCTTAAAAAATATAACAACTAAGATCCAGAGGGGGTGGATTGATCCTTCATTCAATTAGCAAAAGATCTGATTCTCATAAAGATGCACTTTAGGTGCATGTACAAGCAAGGAAGCACTTATTATACTTACCACGAGTGATACAAAAATAAGATGTAATTGCAAACATAAAATCGGAAATAATCAATCACAGATAGTAGAGAGACCAACCAACAAGGTAAAACGATCATCTTAGTATTTTGCAATAGAAGTCTAAGAGATAGAAATGTTAAAAGGCAAGCTTAACTCCGACATTTCTAGTTTCATTAATTAGCCATTCAATAGCAAACAAGAAGTACCACATTGAGATAAAAAAACAATACTCCTGACAAATTAGATCACCGATCTCTATTATCAACTAAGCTACACTGATTCGGAAGCATAATTCATCAGTGGTATATCAGATACTAGAATAGTACCTTCTTAGAATAACTTAGATGGTAATATTATTTAATTCTTTAGTATTTAAACCCGTCATTTCAGCATTTAAACTAGCTCTAAAAATATTAAAAAACAAAAAAGAGCAACCGGTGCACAAGCACCCCTGCGTTAGCAGGGTTCGGGGAAGGGCCGCACCCCAAGGGGTGTGATGCAGACAACCTACCCTAATGCAAGAATTAGTGGTTGCTTCCATGGCTCGAACCGGTGACCTATAGGTCATACGGAGACAACTCTACCGTTGCTCCAAGGCTGCCCTTCTAAACCTGCTTCTCTAAAATTTTACTTTCAATGAATTAAATTTGCAAACTTCAGAATATTTTACAAGAAGAAGAATATTCTTTGAATAGCATTAGCTAATTCGCAAGAGCTTTCAAGTAGAAGCTATGATGATAGTCTTGGTGTGGCAGGCTAATAGGAACAAATTAGTCAAAACAAAGGAAAGAGGATGGACATGATTTCGCAAGTGAAAATGCACAATGTTCTCTTAGGACCCGCTTACAGTATGGTGATGTTACCGGAAGACTATTTTAGTACACCTATAGGGAAGAACATTATCGGCATTTCATGGCAAGTAAATATTTGCTCTCACTAAATCCCACGTGATGTTGGACTTTTTCTGCTCGCTTTACACAGAAGCAGAAATCCTATCAGGACTGGTGGGATTCTGAAAGAACTCTCAAGGTATTGTCACAGTTCCCTGTATATTTTTTTTGTACTAGTTTTAGGGTACGCGCTTTGCACGTGTACATATATCAGTAAATATATAATAATACAACAACATACCCAGTGTAATCCCACAAGTGGGGTCTGGGAGGGTAGAGTGTACACAGACCTTACCCCTTGTGGGATGTTGTTGTTATTATGATTAATGGCAATATCATTATATCCAACATGGAGTCTATATTTGTCATAATATATTTATTTTTAATTCTATAGACATTTACTACTAATAAATTTATCTTACCTAATTCAGTCAAAAAATTAATTAACTGTTATGGGCTCCTAAGGGCTTCCATAACTAGAAGGGGGTTTCAAGATTGGGAAGTGAGTGAGTTCCAAAGATTGATGGACTTACTTCATACGCAAGTTAATGCGGTAGATAATCCTGATGGTTGGAGGTGGGGCTTGGGAAATAATGGAGTGTTCTCTGTGAAATCCTTTTATGAGAAACTTTTGGTTAGGGAGGAGGTTGATTTCCCATGTAATGCAATATGCGTTCGAAGTGTGTTGAGGGAGATATGTTTTTTTCACATGGCTAGCCACTAGAGAGGTGATTTTGACAGCGGAAAATCTTAGAAAGCGGAAGGTTGTGTTACATGCAAGGAGACGGGCGAGGATGTGGACCACCTTCTCCTACATTGCGGGTTTACCATGAGATTATGGTGGGATATGTTTAAGTGGTTTCACACTCCATTGGCAATGTCAAGCACATTGAAAGATTTGATGTTCAGTTGGAAGAGTGTGTGAAGGAGGAGAAGACGAAGGGCTTGGAATGTGATTCTGCTTGCGTTAATGTGGGTAGTATCGAGAGATAAATAGAAGAGATTTTGAAGGAGTAGAATCGAGTTTCTCTCAGTTGAGGAGCAGTTTCCGCTCCCTTTGGTATAAACCGAAAGTTCCTTGTTGTATAGATGATTGGGTGAAGTTTGTAGAGAATCATATTTTGTAGATTCTTTAACTTTTGGTATATCCCTTGTATACGGCCAATTTGGCCATATTTATGAATGAAAATACTTTTACTTGATAAAAAAAACAATATTATCCCTTACGTTTACTGTAAAGTCGCTATAATTGATATAGTAACATTTTTCTTTTATTAATGGAAAAGGTAGAAAATTTAAGAAAGGTTTAGAAATTCTTACATGTCTAAATAAGGTATGATTCAATATTAGAATTTTCTATATATTTCAAATAAGGATTTAATTTAAAATTTTAAGTTGATTTAAAACTCCTAAATATTAGGAGATATTTAAATACCAAGTTTGTCGAATGTGAAAGTTATTTTTAGAGGGTAAACAGGCAAATGGCATTTCGCTAAGGGCTTCGTGCTTTTAATATAGTACAGATTTCACTATTTTGAGCTTTGTGACATGCATAGAGGGGGGTGTATCCTCTGGTACTACACTTTAGGAATACTCCCACATTTTTAGCCCAAAAAAGGTAGTTCTAAAGAGAGAAAAAGACACTAGGTTCCCATCCGTCACTGGAAACTTGGAAAATGTATAATGACCGCTTGAAATTAATAATAGAGATCTTATAGTAAACCACAGAAACCCCCAATTTGAGGCTCAATGCCAAAACAGGTTGGCATCTATACACTGTTTCACTAAAGCTAACAGAAAATTGCATTAAATTAGTCTCTGGCAGTAAGTAGCAAAGGATGACCCCACAACAAGGATATATTTTGATAAGGGATTTGACACTGAGGATATAATTCAGCAGAGATCATGTATTAGAAGAGAAGTATCAAAGAGAAAATCAAGAGAAGCGTATCCCCAATGACATAACTCCACAGGTGGTGTAATTTAAAACTGAACCAAACCAAACAACACATAGGAATATTTGCTACCCTATAGGAATTGATGATTTCATTCCAAAATACATCTCATTTAAGTAAAATCTGTGCTTTGAATGTCCAAGAGATGAACATTGTCCAAATGTAATTAGCACAATTCTTTTTCCCCTTTTTTAGCATATCATTCAGCAATTTTTTCCCCGAAGCAAATGAAAGAAAAGAACCATTCAGCTTCACCAAACAATATTAATCTCCTGTACTAACAACATGTCCAATCAAGGCAAGGTATACATGAAAATGAGGCAGCAAAAAGGCCAATGGAGGAAAGGGATTTCTGAATTTCACAGAAAACCTTTTTCTGTGTCATACTTTACAAAGCTGAATAGAACATGAAAGCAAATTTTTGGACCAAGTGTAAAGCGCAGTAGAAAATGCAATCACCTTTTCTGTACGGCAATTAGGATCACAGCTATGGTTAATGAAACGGCCCAAATTCCCTTTAGCACACGCATCTATAACCTGAAATATGAGACGTGAAAAGGACATTACACAGGTGAGAAAGAACGGAAAGACTAAAATGCCGTAAATATGAGTCTTTACAAATCTACACTAGCCACTGGAAAGTGATAGAAACATTAAATTAGTTCATAAAGAGAATATTTCACAAAATATAAACGACTTGACAACAGATATGTATCCAATTAAGATAATTCACAAGTTCATCTGACCAAACAAAAGAACGTAAAATAAACAAGGCAAACATTAATACCTCACTGCCGTTAAGTGTCATGAAATAAAAATGCTTATGACCCTTCACGGCATACTCCTTTTGTCTTGCCTCGTATGCATGCAAATCCAACACCTAGAAAAGTATATCAAAAATTCTGCCTGTTATATATCAAAAATGCAATGGGAAACTATGCTTAATTCTGCCTATGTGAAATTCACAACCTATTAGCTTTGCATCTCTAGCACCAAGACCGGATAAAGGTGTGGTTGGTTGATTGCCAACTTAAAATAAGGCAGGTTATGATGAATAACCATAATAATGAATGTGTCAGGATGCCCACTCCCAAGAGTGCACGCTACAACAATACCACAGTGCGGTACGAAATGGGCACAGAGTTCCATTGCAATGTCTGGGCTTGAGGGAGTATTAGTAAATGGTCTCCACATCATGGACAAGTGAGAGTAAGAAGTCAATCCGACCACATTGACACTTGGATGTGGTATAAGACATGAAAGGCTTTCCGCGTTTTCATAGCCGGATGAAGGTAAGAGGGTAAAGAAGCTAGTCGTCTAGTCCAATAAAGTTGAACTCAGATAGGTAGTTAGAATATATATGCTCTTTGACAGAAAAACTAACATTAGAAGATACTCTAAAGACGGCGAGACAACATTGTGTATCTAAAAGAGACTAAGCAAACAGGTAAAAGGTTAAGAGAGATTGACAAAACAAGTTAAAAATAGTAGTGTTGTAGGATAAAATAATAGGACGGGGAGAAAATCATTGCAAAACCAAGATTTAAAGAAAGATGCACAGAGAAAAGAATTTGATGGCACCAAAGGTAACCATCATGGACTTTTGAACATTCTTTAATCCATCAAGGACTTGGAGGGCTTAGAGGAAGCAGCATGGGAAGAAGACTTCAAAGTTCACAATATGCTCGAATGGATATTTAAGCGGAATGAGACCAAGGATAAGATCAATTGAATGCTATCGTTCATACTATATTTATAATTTGGCCATCTAACTCTTTAAGACTAGTTTAGGGGTATTTGGGTCATTTGCTAGTCTAAATCGCAACCCTAGTATATATAGTCTTTCTGTCTTCATTTTTTTTTGGTAAAGTAATAAAATTTCATTAGAAAAGCATCAAGAAGATGCAAGGTTACACATGGGCAAAAAGCTGACTAAACGAAACTTGTAAAACAAATCCATGCATCTCTACTATGTTAGAGACAGGGAGTTAACAAAATCTAGAAAGTTATCCACACTATTTACAGGGGCAAAAAAGTGTCAACTGAAAAGAGTTTCCAGACACATCGCACTTCCGCTCGGGTCGAGGCGCCGGTGCGCAAAGCAAGCACGCAAGGACTGCGACTAACTAAACACCTAGACTTTATAGTGGAAATAAGAATTGAGATTCCATCAAAGCATCTACAGTTTCTCTCCTTCCATAGGGTCCAAAAAATTACTGATGGGGATCATTCTCCAGATCCTTTTGATGAATTTGTCAATTCTCCAAAGTATCCAGCTAGCATAGGCATCTTTGATGTTGGAAGGCATTACCCATTGGAGTCCAACCATAGAACAGAAGAAATACCAAAGGCTAGCTGTTGTAAGGCAGTGCAAAAATAGGTGGTTGACACTTTCATTGATCGCTTGCACATGGCACACATGTTGACGACGAATTGTCTTGTGTTAGGCATGCTTCCTTCAGAGCAGTCCAAATGAAGCAAGTAACTCTGAGAGGCTGTTTGATTTTTCATACATGTTTCCATGGTCAAACCTCTAAAAGGCTATTTTGAGAACTCCATTAGTTGTAACATTCCCTGTGAAAATCATTTCCTTGGAATTGGCCTATAGGATTTTGTCAGATTCTGCCACCTAAGTACTTTGTCCCAATGTTTGTATGAGAGAAAGAAATTCATCAAATTCCCAATCCTGTAAGTTTCTTTTGAAAATTGGTGTCCAACAATTGTTGTCTCTATATTGATCTAATGTTGATTCTTTGTTAGAAGCTATCAAAAATAGTAAAGGAAATTAGTCTTTTACCGGAGCGTCCCCAAGCCATTTGTACAGCCAAAATCTAATCTTGAGCCCATTTTCAGCCTTGTATGAGCCATTCTGGAGGAATTCCTCTTCCAGACTATTGATGTTCTTCCATACTCCAACATCATGAGGTTCATTGCTTTTCTTTGCAATCCAATGGTCTTAAATACCATATTTAGCCTTGATGATTTCTTTTCAGTACCCTGCCTCATTTTGACCATATCTCCAAAGGCACTTCATGAGAAGCTATTGTTATGAAGTTTAAGATTTCTGATCCCCAACCCTCTTTGGCCTTTGGGTTGAATAACTGATTGTCATTTGACCAAAGAGAATTTGTGAGTAACATTGTTTCCTCCCATAAGAATCTCCTTTGGAGCATGTTGTCTAGGACATTATTGATGAGGGTGAGTCTACCTCTAAAGAGAGGTATTGCATCAGCCAAGTGGCTATGTCTCTTCTCCATTTTTTCAATGACTACTAATTTGAATTTAGCACCCAAAGGAAGTCCCAAATATGTGGTGGGAAAGGCTGTTTTGCAGCTAAGAATGTTAGCAAGAACTTCTATGTTAGCCACTTCATTCACTGGATAGATAGTGCTCTTAAGCATATTGATATGAAGTCCAGAAATGGCGTCAAAGATCATGAGGGTGGTGTTGAGATTGAAAACCTGATGACAATTAGCTCCACAAAATATAAGGGTGCCATCTGCTATTGAGAAACTGAGACTGAGGTGAATGGATTTCTGCCCACTTGAAACCCTTGAATCCACTAAAGTTCTTTGGCCTTAGCTAACAACTGAGATAATCCTTCCAAGGCAATGATAAAGAGAAAAGGGGATAGTAGATCCCCTGCCGCCTGAGTCCATTTTGAGAAGAAAAAACCCAACTGGACTTCTGTTCACCAAAACTGAAAACTTCACTGTTGAAATACAAAAATAAATCCACCTTATCCACCTTTCCCCAAAATCCATTTGCTTCAAAATGTTGATTAAATAAGCTCAATTAAGCTGATCAAAAGCTTTCTCAGTGTCCAATTTGCATAAGATCCCAGACTCTGCACTTCTAATTTTCCAGTCTAGAACTTCATCGACAATCATGGATGCATCAGTAATCTGTCTATTCTTTAGAAATGCACTCTATTGTTCATAAACCAATGAATACACCACTTTTTTCAACCTCTCAGTGAGGATTTTGGCCAGCAATTTGTAGACACTGCCTTTAAGACTTATAGGCCTATAATCTTTAAGTTCTACAACACTTTTCTTCTTTGGGATAAGAGCAATGAATGAGGCATTGCATGATCTCACAATTTAGCAATTCTGATGAAAGAAATTAAAAGATGCAAGCAAGTCTTCTTTGATGGAGTTTCATGATTTCTGAAAGAAAGCCAGGATAAACCATCAGGGCCTGGAGCTTTGTCAAGGGCACAACTCATGAGAGCTTCTGAGATCTCCAGTTCAGTGAAAGGAAGTTCAAGGTCCTCTTTATCAATTGTGTTGAGACTGGACAAACCTTCAAAGACAACTAAGGGTCTCCAAGATTCTGTCTCTTTGTAGATTTGTTAATAGTACTCCATAATACCATCCTTGATCCTTTCTTTATCCTCAATTACTGCAATCCCCTATTTTGAGTCTGTCAATGGAATTTCCCTTTCCACGAGAATTAGTCATTCTTTGGAAAAAAATTGTATTCTTATCCCCTTCTTTCAACCATAACCGTCTTGATTTTTGTCTCCATGAGATCTTTTCAGCACTTACTATTTATTGTAGTTCAAGTTTAAGATTCAATGTCCAACCTTTCTCTTCCCCAATTCCTTAAGTGTTTGTTCCTTCGAGTCTCAATTCTTCCATAAACCTCTCTGTTCCATTTAGTAATGTCTTTCTTGAGATTCCTTAGTTTCTGCATTAACACAAAGTCTGGGGTGAGTAAAAATTTCACCATCCTTCTACCATGTCCATGAAACCTTCAGCTTGCAGCCACGTGTTTTCAAATTTGAAATAGAAAGATGTGGCCTCCTAATCCCCACTATCTAGGATAATTGGTTTATGATCTGAAACTCTAGGTAGAGGGTACCGGTTGATAGCATTGAATTGCTCACTCCATTCTAGTGAGATGAGGAACCTATCAATTCTAGAGGCTTGGAGAGACTCCTCCCCTATAGACCAAGTGAATTGGGCTCCCTGAAGCGGAGGATCAATCAAATCTAGATCCAGAATAGTGTTGGAGAAGCCCAACATAGCCCTTGATCTTCTAGCACAATTCAAACTTTCCTCCACAAATCTGCAGACATTGAAATCCCCTCCTATGACCCATAAGTCAGACCAAAATCACCTGATAGATGCAAATTAAGCCAAAGATCCTCCCTTTCTAGATTGGTATGACCATAAATACCGGTAAAAACCCATTTGAAGTCCTCAGCAAGACTTTCAAATCTGCATGATAGAGAAAAAAGGCTCCTGCTTCAGAATTGACACATTTCCAAGTTCTTTTGTTCTACATGATTAGTATCCCTCATTTGGTACCAATTGCTTTGACTTCTGCCCAAGAATCCATCTATTTCCCCAAATTTGTCTGATTAGAGATGGATTTATTTTGGTTTCCTGCAGACAAATAATATCAACTCCCCACTTGTGAATAAGAGATTTCAAAGTGCTTCTCATATCTTTATTATTGAGACCATGCACATTCCAGCTGAGTCTTTTAACTCTCCTCAGGAATGAGCCTTGTGAGACCTGCCC
The DNA here is from genome assembly GCA_029844215.1 of Przewalskia tangutica. Lineage (NCBI taxonomy): Eukaryota > Viridiplantae > Streptophyta > Magnoliopsida > Solanales > Solanaceae > Przewalskia > Przewalskia tangutica. The sequence goes on from CM056719.1 coordinate 21,651,767, forward strand.
CTTTCTTTCTGCTCCCCTCTTAGAGACCCCAATCCAAATTTTTATGTCCAGTAACTACTTTGCATTTCCCTTTCTTTAATTTCCCTGCTTTATTTTTTTGCTCAAGAATTTGTGCTTTCCTTCTTTCCTCCATTCTCAGAATGATATCCAGAATTTCATGTTCAAACCCAGCAATATTCACCCCAACATTTTGCAAGCCTTCATCATTGTCAACTTAGTCCATTTGGAGGTTTCCACCACCGCAGGGTATCAACAGTTTGAATTTGAGGATCATGCCAAGGCAAAGGAAGAAAATTGTCAAAGGACTGAGTGAAATACCAGAGTGCTCATCAAGTCCTGACAGTTCTGAGAAAATCGACTTGGGGATATAAGTGTATATCGGGTGTCCTGCATGGTCTGCTTCAAACTGAGAGAGTGTCCCCTCCATTAGTTCTAAATCCCTAAGATTGGATTCTTGAATTTCAGTTTAAACGGATCAAAAGAGGAAGAAGCATTGAAAGAAGATGAAGCTCTGAAGCTGCATGGGTCTAGCTTTGATGTATATGCTCTCCATACTTGCGTCTTTTTGTGCTTCTTGAAGTGTTTGCTTGTAAGTGGGTCTTTAGTGTAGTCGTTGTTGTTCAAAGATAATGAAGTTTTCCTTTTGTAGTGTTTCTTACTACCGTAACTTTTAGAAGAAAATTGGGTCGGGCCACTTGTAATTAAATCTTTCGAATTCTTTCTTTTCTTCACAGGTTCTTCCCAATTATGTTTCACGTGGGTCATTAATGGTATTTGCACGTAGAACCGGAAAAAAAATTGACTCAACTGATTACCAACCTTACCCAAACCCCAAACCAGTCGAAGGACCGGCGGGTAAAGGAAAAGACTGGATTCCCGAAATTATTGGCAGTTCGAAAACCCTATCATCAAATTCAAAATTCAAACTTGCCGAAAACTTCATGCCTAATTTTTTGTCACAGATACGAGCCCCACATCAGATGGGTTCTATTCTTCGTATCTTCATCAACACCGATAAAAACCCCCACAATGAGTCCCTATATGTTCGAAAGTGTCAATTGACCATGCATTTAGGGGAATTCCAAAAACATTCAACCATATGTTTTTCGGGCTGTTACCAGACTATGAGGAGATAATGTCATGCGACCACCAAGATAATGAGAGATGTCTTCCGCACCAGAACCAAACCCCGCCTTTACTCTTATTTCCTCTTGCCAGGAAGGAAGCTCAAAGAGGAACTGATTGTGGTCTCAAGGTATGACTTTGATGCCAGCAGTTACTCTCCATCTACTAATTAACCATTTCCGCCTACTAATTAACCATTTCTGAATACAACAGGATTGGGACTGTGGTGAAATGGATCATTGAATGTGTCAACCAAGATTTTATGCAAAGGATGCTTTCATTCAACTCTCTTTTGTACATTCTCTGGCTTACTTCTGATCATCTCTCAATGTTGGCTACAGCGTAATATGATTTTGTCAATGGAGGAGGAGAAGGTTGTCTCTGTTTTGCTGAATTTCTCTAGAAATTGAAGGATTTGCCCCGCAATATTTGTCAATCCACTGTTTTTCCCGGACCCCGCACATAGCGGGAGCTTAGTGCACCGGACTGCCTTTTTATCTGTCAATCCATTGTTGAGGTTGATCTCGGGGATGATCACTACTGCTTTAAATGAACCATGTCATACTTTTATGCGAACAAATGAAGTTTTGGTAGAGTCTGAAAAGATTGTGTTGTTGCTTCCTTCCCCACCTTCTTTATAGTCGTCCAGAACCTTTTGATGCTTGTATAAGGGCTTCGCACACCCATCTCCAGAACCTTTTGATGCTTGTGTATCTTTTGCCCCTTTCTATTAACGAAAACCAGTTGTAATGTTTGTCCCCCGTATTTTTAAGTTCGAAAGATTTACCCCACTGATGAAAAAAGATTAGAACCCTGCATTTTCCGGATGGGTAGTGCTAGTCGTCACTGATAGAAGCAACTCAAGTATTTTATACTGATTGTGATGCTCGCCGACAGTAAACAGAGGTCACCGACGCAGAATGAAAATCTAAAAAAAATTGGACTGCACGGAGATCTGGGTTATGCTACAGTACTATTCATGCCGAAAATATTGTTCACTCCGAAAGAATTGTTCATGCCAAAAATACTGTTCATTCCAAAAGGTTGACCCTGTCAAAAGATAGGTCTGAAGGAAATCTATAACTCACCGGAGCGCAGTCACAAGGAACCACAAAGCTTCAAAAAAAAAGACGAGAGGAGAGGAGAGAGAAGAGAATATTTTTTCGTCCGTCTTCATTTTAGGGTTAGCTTACCTTGATTTTGGATGTTCTCAGAGAGGTTAATGGTGGAATGTCATGGTATATGAAAACACTAGTGAGGGGTCAAAAGGTACTCTTATAGATTAGGTTCTCTTTGATGAAGAAAATTAGGATATTTGATTTATATCGAATGTTTCTTCTCTAAATTCCTTGTTTATCTTTGAATTCTTGTTTATCTTATCAAAATCGATGATAGGATAACCTCGTTAAGACTAGTGGTGGGAAAAACAGATGAGTCTTACATCTCCTTTTCCATCCTTACCTAGCAAAGAGAGTCAAATATTGTGGAATAGCAAACTCACCTCCCCAACATATTCAATAAGAAACTGCCCTTCGGATACATCCTCAAGCAGCTGCAAGCCATAACCCTTCTTTCCATATTTGAAGAACTTTAATTTAGCATAGTTACGTTTCTGGAACTGCAAGAAGACATAAACGGGGATTTACACAACCTGCATAATAGAAGCATTATACTGAATGTCTTGCAAGATTAAGTACCTGCTGATTTGAACAGCGTTCTCCACATGGACAAGTCCCTCGAACACACTCAACGTTCAGCATTCGATTCAGGCATCCATCTCCACATCCCATTCGGCGGTCTGAAGGCTTGCAATGGCAGACCATGATCTAATAGAGAAGGATAACGGGGAAATATATAGAAGATCGAGAAGGAAGCAAATCAGATTTTATTACTATGAACATCTGACATCATAAGTTGATTCAACAAGTAGATGAACATATACATGGCTCTGGAGGTACGGATGCTAGAAGCTACAGATTCCTTATAAGATGTCTAAATATGTTACTCAGAAGCAGGACCAACTATGACAATGTTGTGCACCATATACTTTAGATTCATATTAAAAAGGGTCAGGAAAGGCCTATGAAATGCCAATCAAGTATTTAGACGCTGTATTGACAACTGGAAAATCGTACTTTCCAGCTGTCATAGTATAAACAAATGACCTGGTGCTGCTGAAATCACTGAAGAATCTTTTAAAACAAAAACTCCTCTACAAACTTGAACTTGCTAAAACAATGCTCAGCAATCCTGCTTCCGTCCTACTAGCTAACTTAAAATGCAAAGAACCACTACTGGTGAAAGAGCATAAAACACCTTTTTGATGGAAAATCCGACCCAGAAAAGTGTGTTACTAAGAAGAAATTAACTCAGGGATCGCTGTCCTTTTCTTTTGGGCGCCTACTACACAACTCTTACATTCCGAGTGTGAATCAAGTTGCTTTCTTTTAGAAGCTAATTACTGCTCTATCTATTTTTCCTGCTGCATCTTAGCCTTAAACTTAATGATACTGATAATAGAGAAGATTGCCTTTTGATGACATAATTGAAGGGACACCTAAAAGCACCAGTCCCCCTTGTCAACATGCAATATTCTTAAAGTGAACTAGTTCATACAAGTAATGTCTACAAGCCAGGGTAAACTGTCAGCTTAAGATCTTGTAAACATTGTGGCACCCGCTAACCATGACACATCATATAGTATATGAACAATTGACCTCACAATAACAAAATCCATCGTTAAAACACCAGGTAATTATTTAAGGGAACCATATACCACGCACGGACAATTTTCTTTCAAATTATGTACCTAAAATATCTTTTAAAGCCAAAAGTATGCTTAACGCCAAAATAAGACAACATCAAGGAAAACAGATAGAAAATGTAAAGGAGCACATAATAGACTAGACAGAGAAGATCTTAGGTAGTTCAGAGTTACATTTGACCAAATATTTTTTCAAGAAAACTTCGGCAATGCCAAAAGGAAAAGATTGATAGAGTTATGTATGTAGGAAGAAACATTTGATAGCTAATCTGAAGGAATAGACAACTCCAAAGGCTAGAAAATTCCAGACCGAACAGAAATTTATGAGTCAAACAAGTTAACAATAACTAATACACATAACTATATGTTTTCAAAAACATAACTCCCCCTACTTATTATCCTTATTGCAACATCCAACTATCTTGCCACACCTGGAGAAAAGGGAAATGTTCGTTATATGTGTGATGGAGAACAGCAGTGACAATGATGCAACTGTCCAAGTTTAAAGCAACTCTGCTGAAGATAACTTTTCCCTTTAAGGCAAGCTTCCCACAGAAAAAAAAGCGATAGGTTAACCGTTTGATGCATAGTAGGGTAAATCCAACTTTATATTTACCCTCCTGATGAATTTTGAGATTTAGAGACCAGTCAAGTCTATAAACACTACAACATAGGGCTTTATTATCCTATTAATTTTTTATTCAAGATACCGACCAAGATATACGAGGTAATAATGCGATAAAGCATTCACCTCATCAATCGGTTGGCTTTTGCGACTACGATGCAGGAATGAGTTTTTCTTGATCAGAGTCCAAGATGATTGATGGGAAACTGTAATGCAGACATGTAAGACAGATAAGAAATTAGCACAAATTTCTTTAGTGAAAATCTACTCAAAATCAACATCAGTGCTATTGCATTTCTACAATCATTAAATACCAAGTGCCTTCTTCTGTCCTGATTGATTTGAATTCAAGCGTCTACCGAGGCCATCTTCCTCGCCATCGGCATCTGATATTTCCAGCTCAGCATTAATTTCTGAATTTGATTTTTCTTGTGCAATCGAGCAATCAGCCATGTCTCTATCCAAATTATCCTTACAAGTCCTTTAATGTTACATGAGATAAATAAGCAACTAACTCTTGGAAGAAAAAAAAAACATTACATTTACTATAAGAAACTTACAGTAAGAACAGGTTAGTCTCAAAAGACGATTAGATTCCAGAAAAACGCAGTTACTTGTAGACCTGATAGCTATCTACTATGTATTCTTTTTAATAGGTTAACTTCAGTTTGCACGAAGCAATCTATACGCATCAGAAAATACATACTTTTTTTCTGCAAGCAATATGCTAATATCTATCAAATAGGAGTTAAAAATCTTAAAAGACAAGTATTAATAAGTTTGTTAGTATAGTTGGTTACATGAATACTATGCAACTCTTTCTTTTCTTCTTTTATTAATGGTGTCCGGGCTAGCTTACATGCACCTTGACCAATCCACCGGGGAGCCTGTCCAGCCACAAGTACAGGTTGCCAGGGATGCCCATTAAGGCTAGAGAAAATGGGCTCATATCAAAGTTTTGTAGCTAGGTTTCAAACTTAGAATCTCCAAGTCAGAGCGCAACTCTTTCTTTTACAAATTTTAAGAGGAGTCCGTCTTAATAGATCAGTGGTTAGACACATATACTTCACAGGAAATGGACATCTTTTACAATTGGATTAAGTAGGAGAGGAAGCAAGTAGCTAGCTTTTCACTCACATACAGAATCGCCCATAGTATATAAGCATCATAAATCTGCATATTAATCGTGCTAAACAGAAGCTTCTGATAAAATTATGGACTCAAAAAAGAGCAAAACTTACAAGAATCACTTTCTCACCTTCTTTATTTTTTTCTATTGATAAGTGAAGGGTCAAGGATCCGTTTATTAGCTTTCTAACTTAAGCAACACCACATTCAAGGATGCAAGTGCGAGCTAGTGCAATTGAGCAACAAAAAATTGCTTCATTATTTTACGAAGGGAAAAAACAAAATCTTCTTACAGAACTAAACTTCAAAGAAGCATGGCAGAACTCTAATTGGAAGAGCAGAACAATGGCGCATTCATGATGCAGAGGATGAGCAACCACATACCATTTGCAGTTTGTTTCTTCAATTTGATCAGCAAGTGCAGTAGCTATACGCCTCCATTTCTGGCAATCATCACACTGCACCCAGGCATTTCTTGGCTGTAAATAAGGCTGATTCACCTCACTCCGCATGATGTCCAAGTCTGAAATGCCTCCACTTAAGGTTTTATTTCTGGATCCAACTTCTCCAAACCCGTATGGTGCTTCATTTTCTAAGACATTAATTAATATGGTCATTCAATACTACTTTGCTTGAGGGTCAGTCCAAACACATTGAACTCATAAAATTGCATAATTCCATTTTATTTTTTTTGGCGGGGGTAGTTGGGGGCAAGGGGCAGAAGCCTATTCATCTAATCATACCTGTTCGTGGATGTTGTTTCACCTCAGATAAACTCTTGACTTGGTCATTCTCATGTCTCAAATCAAGCTTATTATCTTGTGTTTCTTTGTTTCCCTTCTGTTTAGAAGCACTTCCTCTACTTTTGGATGACTTTGGATTTGGGACCTTTGACCTGCCTTTGCCAGATAAATTTGATATTTCACCTTTGGGAATATTTTGTCCATCATGACAGGATACCACCTTTTCAGACAACTCAGTTTCTGGTGACTCAGTGCCAAGGCTAGAACAAATATTACCCTCTACGCCACTTCCAAACTTTGAAGTAGCACAGGAGATACTGAAGTCTGGCACTCCTGAACAAGGCAATAGTTCCCCTGAAACAATCTCAGTGCTAGATATGTCGCCTGAGCCAATTCTGCCTATTGTTGGAGCAGAAGTATCAGAATAACAAGAGCCCCCTCGTACTTTTTCTCCTTGGATGAGTTGACCAAATATTTGGGTATTGCTCATACTATCTGGACTAAGCAAATCTTTCGAACCAGAACTGGCAAACTTTGAGAGCCCATCTCTTTTCCATCCTTTCTTGCTCCTGTCATACACACGCAAACTCAGAACATCCGCAGGAGCAACAGATGGCCTAGACGGAATTAAATCATTCAACTCTTCTGGGTCTCTCTCGTTTATTTGAGCATCCGGAATCAGGTTGATAACTTCTGAGTCAGGCGAAGTTCCAGAATCAGAGCACCTGTTATCAATTGATGTTCCCTCCTGAGAAGGTGACTCATGGTGAAAGTCCAAAAGCTTGTCCACTGGATCTTGACTGATGTTCTTCCCAGATTGGCATATGTTGGATACAGAAACATACACATTATCCAAATTTCCATTGCACCTGGGAAAATGCAGACTGGGCAACTCTGCCTCCAACCGATTATCAAAATTTCTGGCAACATTTGGCAATTCTTTGAATTCTTTTCCAGTAGTACACTGTTTGTCCATGTGATCATCAATAAGAGGAACAACATCCATCAGGCAACGTGAACCAAATTTAACTTTCAAGGAGATGGGGCCAGTAGGAATGGAGCTTTTTCCCTTTGATTTCTGCGAGTTTTGACCGGTCTGATTCTCACCCTGCCTCCTATTTCCCTTACCCTTCTTTGTTGCTTCTGATTTTGTGTGCTCACTTGGAGTTATCTCAAGCACGCTGTTATGTTCAACAGCTTGCACCATATTTCCCCGGTAAACCCCAAATAGAAGAACGAGCTTTCTTACAGCAATAGCTTCTTCTCTTTCTTGTAATTTGCAAGGAAGTGAAATTTAGAGATGCTTTCTTAACTATTTTTCTCCTGCCACTTCTTGCTGGTATTGTAGCCTGATTGTGGCTCAACTTAGCGTTGTATCCAGTCCTCCGAGAGGCAATACACTTACTCTCGGGATATTTACTTTCCAAAACATCAATTTTTATAGTCTTTTTGACTTTATCATTCTTCTTTTGTAACCATACATTGGTTATGCTGATCGAGTCAAAAGCAGCAGCGGCAACATCAGTTCCTGAAACATCAAACGCAACCACCTCTGAGAAACACATAATCGTTTTTTATCTAACAGAGATCAGATGATAGCAAAGAGAAAGATAAATTTTCAGTGGTGCAATTGGGATCCATGACAGATAAACTTTTATGACTGTGTGAGCATATCAACAGTTTTACCTAGCAACACTCAGAGAAAGTAGACAACTCAACAATCATTTGTACTTATACCCACACACAAAAGAAAAAGTTAATGGTGGTATGTAAAGATGCTTGAATCAGAAGTTCGCGGCAGTAATCTGTGAGTGCAAATACTCCCTCGTCCCAAAATAAGTGTCGCTTTAGCTCATTTCACGCTCATTAAGAAAAACAATAAATACAAGATATATTTTACTAAGTTACCCCACTTTATTAGATGTTTCTTGAGCATTGAACACTATTAGGAAGAAGTAGTTCTATAATATAAGGGTATAGTTGGAAACAATTACTATTTGTTGTTTTGAATTCCTAAAGCGACACTTACATTTGGACAATTTCTTTTTGCTTAACTGACACTTAATTTTGGACAACCGATCAAAGATAGTAAAAATCGCATAGACAACAATAATCAAATTACCAATCTTTCCACCTTGCAAAGTAGCATCTACACATTAAACAATTAAACAGTACACAGTGTTGTCAAAGGCGTGCTTGAGCCCTGAAGCGAGGCTCAAAACATGGTGATCGCTGTCATCATCAAAGCTCCTTGCCAATGAGCCTGTCTTGAAGAGGTGACACTAGATATATGATATTTCACTTTATCGTAATGTTTTTACAATTTCTTCGTCCATATATTTGTTATCCATGCTTATTATTATTACTCTTGGTCTAAACATATATATACATTTGTAGTTTTGCACCACTGCGCCTTTTTTCATTAAAAGGCACACTTTATTTGTGCTTTGCACTTAAAGCGCCAACTGACCTTAGAGAGAGCTTTTTTGCCTTTTCGCTTGTGATAATACTACAACAACATACTAGTGAAATCCACAATGTGGGGTTTGGGGATAACAGTGACAGTACATAATCCTAAAATTCTCTTCTTTTACCAACAAATTAAGAGAAAACAACACAAAAACCCAACTCTTTCAAATCATTTCTAAGATTAACCAATTCAACAGTACATAACCCCCAAAAATTAGGATAAAAAAACACAAAATTGCCAAATTAAATTGCATAAGAACAAATAGACAAATGCAAACCCTAAGCAGTTAACAATTTGTTCCAACACATTAAAACCCTAAATTCAAAGCTACAACACCAATGCCGATACATACAAATAAAGCACCGACAATTAACACCAAAAATAATTTTAAAAAATATTGAAGTTAAAACCAGAGATCATACCCGTTGAAAAACAAAACAAATCAATATAAAAAGAGGTTGAAGAATGGTCAATAGGAATTTCAATGGAATTTATAGATAAATTAATTAATATATCTATTTGTTTTTTTTGTTATGTTTTTGGTGGGTTGGTGTATGTATAGAAAGAGAAAGTAAGGAATCGCTTGGCGGCGGTGTCTCCAAACGGAAAAGGGCTCCGACCGGACCAAATCCTAATTCTTATTCTTATTTATTCTAAATTCTAAATTTGCAAAACACAATTATTGTATGATGCTATCAATTTTATTAATTGAACTGTTATCTTCTGTTAATAATTAATTAATGTCTGTTTTTTATTTAATTTAGGACAAATGTGCAAATATACCCTTCAATTTTGCGATTTAATATACCCCATTATAAAAGTGGTGAATTTATATCATGCCGTTATAAAATGGTGTAAATATATTATACCTGTCTAAGGGGTCGGGTTGACCCGGAATCGGACCGATCGATCCGGTACAAAATCCGGTCTGATCCGAACCGGTAAGCCTTATCGGGTTGGGGTTGGTTTGGCCCCAACCCCAACCCGCACGGGTTACAGAGAAATCCGGTAAGGACCCGGACCGATTGAATCGATAACGGGAAATCGGAAACATTACCGGTTAACCAGTCCGGACCGGACCGATAAGGTAAAAATTAAAAAAAAAAAAAGTTGTTGGCCCAACGATAATATTACCGTTGGGCTATTGGGGGTGGGGCAACGGTCTTAAGACCATTTTTGACATTTTTATTTTATTATTTTTTGTTTTTTAATTTTTTGTTAATTACATTTTATCCTTTAAAAAAATTATAAATATTCTACATTCTTCTCATTTTTATCACACAATTATTTCTACAATTCACATACTCTCTTAATTCTCTATATTATCAATTCTCAAGTTATTATTATTATTAATTTTCAAAGTAGCAAGACGCAAGACTTCGAGCTTTGAGTTTCAATTGAGTTCTGAATCTCGAAGTTTGGTACACTCGTTTCATTCTTTATTTATTTTATTAAATTATCATATTTATTTATTGATTATTTAAAATTAAATATTTTATAATGGATAAAGGTAAAATTATTTCAAGTGATACAAAATCTAAAGGTTCTTCATCATCTAATTAAAATATAGATTATGATCAAATGGAAGAAGATTTTGAAATAGAAGATAATTATTATGATAATGCTCATATAGATTATATTGTTGAAACCGAAACTCATACACCTACTAGTGTGCCTTCTATCAATGTTAGTACTACTAGTCGCACACCCCCATTTACCATTAGTAAGGAGTAGGACAATCAAAATAAGGAGTAAAGTGTGTAACTTTTATGATAGAATTGGGGACACTGATAGAGTTAGATGTAATATTTGTGGGGAAACTTATAAACATGATAATGACGGGGGAACGAGCACTTTAGTTAGACATGTACAGAGAGTTCATCCGACACACTTGTCAACAACAAATTAAGTATAAAATATAAAGATGCAGTTACATTATTTGATAATTGTATTATGCTCTTAAGATTGTCCATCTCTATTAAAAAAACAACCCAACGGAAGCACATACCTTAAAAGGTATAATCTCCTCCGATAAATGTAACATCCCATAATTTCGGACGATGGTTTGAATAACTAGACGTATGCAAGTAGACTTGAGGTCAAGGAAATTAGTTATATTGAGATATTCAAATCAAGAGCTTAGTATATAAAAAGATGTGGTCCAAAAATAATTTAAAGATTTAAAAAGGATGTGACAACGATGACTAGTAATAATATTTGGTATGTGCAAAAAGAGATTACGGATTGGTATTATATCACATGAGCATGATGAGGAGTATATAGAATGTGTTAAAAATGATTATTATTTAAATAAATTGAAATCAAGAAATTAATTATATAAATAATTACTTAAAAGTTGAACCAAAATAGGAGATAAAAGGAATAATTAGCTTGGATAAGAATTATTTGGACACTTCCACGTGGAGCTTTGGCAAGATATCATCTTGTGACTCATACACTTTTTGCCATGTGGAGTAGTGCTGGACCCATAAATTAAAAGGGACCACTTTAAATCCTTGTTTCTCTAGAATTCCATTTAGCATATGTATATGTATACAGGACCTCTAACTCACGGCTAAATACATACAACAACTTATATTTTCCATTTTAAGGAGACACTTGTTAAGAAATGATATCACGTTTCACAATTGAAGCAACAGTATAAAGAACCAAATATTGGATTTTGCTCACCGCTTTGATCTCGTCTTTGGTTTGTTGTGTTGTTAGGCGACTCGACATAAGTATGTTAAGATAAATCCTTCTTTTTTTTGACATGTTTTAAGTACGAAATAATGATGTCTCATAAATGATTTTACTTTTAGTAGTTAAGGATGTTCATGTTATTATTCATATTGTCAAGGCATGTCTAAATATATTTCTAAATCCCTAGAGGTATATAGGAAAGATGTTAGTATTCATAATGTTAATCGGAGGTGGATCGATATTACATCACTCTGATACACTTATAGTGTCTTATTATCATATCATTCGTGCATTACATTCATGTACATACCTTGACCTCAAAAGGAGTTATATACTCTACTATATGTATGCATTATATATATGTATGGGGTATGGAAAAAAGGGAAGGCGTTATATACGCACACCACCTGCAGCTGGTACAAATATACACGATAATGATTAGGCTCACATATGCCGATATGATATGATGGGACGCCCACAGAGGCTTGATGGCGTTATATACGCAAATGTATATGCATGACCGCATTGTGCATGGAATTTAGGCATATTATGGGTCTCAGAGGCATTCTGCACATACCTGATACTTATACATATTATGGTCCTCAAAGGCATTATGCACAAACATGATACTTATACATATTATGGCCCTCAGAGGTATTCTCCACTGGTTGGTTGTTTCTTGTCTCACGTTACTTTCAGGTCTCTATTATGCTATTCTCCATGCCTGACATCGATGCGTGATCGTCGCGATGTCCCTTTTGTCGAGGGCCATTTGCGTTCATGCAGGCTCAGGTAGATAGGGTGATGGTTTGCACTAGTAGGTTGTTGGTTCAGCTGATATTGGAGCACTCTACTTATTCCAGAGTTCCAGTCTAGTCGTGATACAATATTTTTGATATGTGTAGGGGTATGGCGGAGCTCTGTCCCGACCTTATGATGTCACACTCTTTAGAGGCCTGTAGACAGTTGTCCTGTATATAGTAGTCATGTATGGCCTTGTCAGTCTTAGTATGTATATATGTATAGGTTGTGTTCTTCCATTTGAAGGAGTTTACGCAGTACCTTTCCAGTTTATTATTCTCATATGTCAGCAAGTTACACGACCCTAATGACCTTGCTTAATTACAGTTAGCTGGTAAATATGTGATCAGCGGTGCTCGACACGTAGGGTTCGGGTGCCCGTCATGGCCCTCCAATTTGGATCGTGACAATAAAAATTTATCAATATGAAATTGGCTTATGAATAGAAAGAAAGATGCATGAAAGGATAATAAAATAGCGATGACTTGTTTGTTTTTAAAAAAAGATTTGGCTCAAGATTGCCATTTTTTTGTAAATTTTAAGGTTTTTCTCAATTTTGAAAATGATTACTTAGTAAGTTTTCATACCAATGTTCAAGACAATTGAGTATGCAACATTTACCAATTCGTCATAAATACAAGACAAGCCCATGGAATGATAGATAATCAAAATCAGCCTATCGCCCTATCTAAGCAGTTTTTTTCTCTCATTTACGAAAGTAATCTTTAAATCTATTTAAATTCAAGTGTATGTCGCTACCGTCATATTCTATCTCAATTGCATATCCTTTTCTAGCTGAGAGATAGCTTTTATCAATTATTTTAAATGCATGTTGTTCAATATCTCGACTCAAGAAGGTTGACTAGTTGCTCATCCGACAAAAAGTGAATCATAGGAGAATGGCAGAACCTCACCTTGCAGTAGGAAGGTATTCACGTTAGGACGAGTTCAAACTAGACTGAAGAAAGGATAAAAGAATTTATATTTTCTCGGTCCTATCAAACCAGGCACTGAATACATAATTCATCACTTGCTATGACTTATGAATCAAAAGTTGTGATATGTTATTATGAGGGAGCAATATGTTAGTGTTAAATATACCATATTTATATCGTCAGGTTTGGCTATTTTGGTAGAACAATTTTGTATATATTTAGAATTGTACACTTATCATAATTGTATAGTTGTTGTCCAAATAGAATAAGGTTTTAGGAGTAGAATAGGAATAAGATTTTACTATTATGAAAATTGTAAATTGTATATATACTCTTTCATTAATGAAAATAATCAAGGGATTATTTCTTTCATGGTATCAGAAGTCTAGGTCTTAAATTCCTCTCCCAAATTTTGTCAACTTTACCTCAATTTCTAAGTCCCCTTCCTCGGATTCCGTGCCCGATGGTACCTCCTTTCTTCTCCAATTTTTCTTCACAATCCCTACGTCACATCTTACGTTGTTTGTGATGGCTAAGAACATGTTTCACCCTGCCCTTACTGTTTCTAACATCAAGAACCACATCTTTATTGTTTTTGAAATAGAAAATGTCCAATACGCGACGTGGGTCGAACTGTTCAAAATTCATGCACGCTCACATCAAGTCCTCCATCACATTATCCCTACATCTTCTACTGATACGGAGGTGCCTAAACCCGAGGATGATCCAGAATTGTGGACAACTCTTGATGCTACCGTTCTTTAGTGGAGTTGCTCCACTATATCTATCGATCTATTGCAAACAATTATTGAGCCTGACGCTATGGCAAAGGATATTTGGGATAGAATACGTGATATATTCCAAAATAATTAAAATTCTAGAGTTGTTACTCTTGAGCAGGAATTCTTCCAAGTCAACATGAAAGATTTCCCGAACGTTTCGGCTTATTGCAAAAGGTTGAAAGAATTGGCGGACCAACTCCGCAATGTTGGTGTGCCTGTTACAAATAATCATTTGGTCCTACAAATGGTTGTTGGCCTCTCTGAGGCCTATAGTGGTGTTGGCACGCTTCTTCGTCAGAGCAGCCCTCTTCATCAATTTTATCAGGCTCGTTCCATGCTTACGCTAGAAGAAGTTGGCTTGGCAAAAAAGGCGGCTACCGACGCTAGTCCCGTGGTCATGATGACTTCGTCTGACAATTCTCATGGTTTTGTTAACATTTCGGTCCAAAATCGTAATCGTGGTGGCGACAAGAAAGGTCAAAACCGGAAAAATAATGGCAAGAATCGAGGCAGCAACAATGGTGACGGCCGAAATAGTGGTGGCCGCGGCGGTAGCCTTCGGGATAGTGGGTAGCAGCAGCAAAATTGGGCCCAGCTGTGGGCCCATATGCAGTGGAACTGGGCCAGTCCGTCTTGGCCATCCAGTGGCTATTTTCCGAGCACTTACCCGGGAAACTAGGCCCAATTTTCACAATAGTCCAGGCCCAGTTTCTCGGATCCAGTCTCGGCAAATAGGCAATTTTTTAGGCCGGGGCAGCAGGCTTGGGCCTCGACCTCCGTAGGCATTTCAGGCAGTGGGCCCCACACTGACTCCGACATATATTGAGGGTGCGATTCATACGCTTGAATTAAATTCCCAAGACCTGAATTGGTATATGGACACCGGAGCCATTACCCACATGACATCCGACCAAGGTACTCTCTCGTCTTATTCTAACTTGAGCAGTAATCGTGGTTTAATTATTGGTATTGGCAATTCAATTCCAATTCGTGGTTATGGTCATAAAATTTTGTCTCTCCCATCTATTGAGCGTGCTGGCATGTCCTCGTGTAAGTATACTTTCACTCCCATCGATACTAAGCCCAAGCTAGGTGTTGCAGCTGTCTCACCTTACGAGGATCCGACCTGTTATCGTAGTCTTGCAAGAGTTCTTCAGTATCTTACTTTCACAAGACCAAATATTACTTATGTCGTACAACAGATGTACTTGTTTATCCATGATCTCAGGGTTGAACACATGAATGCGCTCAAATGCATTATTCGATGTATCCAGGGAATACTTGACTATTATGGCTTACATTTATCTCTGTCATCAACATCTACACTTGTCTCGTATAGTGATACTGATTGGGATGATTGTCCAGTTACCAGACGTTCCACGCCTGGCTATTGTATGTTTCTTGGTAATAACTTGGTCTCATGGTCTGCGAAACGTCAATCTACAATATCACGCTCTAGTGCAGAGGCCGAGTATCGAGGGGTGGCCAATGCGGTCTCTGAATCATATTGGTTACGTAATTTTCTTTTAAAGCTTCATTGTCCTATTCAGAAAGTTACCTTGGTTTATTGTGATAATGTTAGTGTCATCTACCTGGTAATCCTGTTGAACACCAGCACACTAAACACATCGAGATGAATATCCACTTTGTTCACGAAATGGTAGCTCGTGGACAAGTACGCGTCTGTCATGTCCCTTCCAGGTATCAAATTGGAGACATCTTTACAAAGGGTCTTCCCTCGGTCCCTTTTGAACTTTTTTGGGACAGTCTCAGCGTACGAAGACCGCCCGCTATGACTGCGGGTGTGTGTTAAATATACCATATTTATATCGTCGATTTTGGCTATTTTGGTAGAACAATTTTGTATATATTTAGAATTGTACACTTACCATAATTGTATAGTTGTTGTCCAAATAGAATAAGGTTTTACGAGTAGAATAAGAATAGGATTTTCCTATTATGGAAATTGTAAATTGTAAATTGTATATATACTATTTCATTAATGAAAATAATCAAATAATTATTTCGAGAAAATCTACTACAGTTTGATAGCGATTAACACGTAAATTTGATAAGAAAAGTGTGAAAGGATTTCTAGATGTTCATATTATCTGGACTTTTAGTTTAATGTTATTAATAGACAGAATTATTGACAAGGACTTGTTGAATCAATCGTTATTACATATATAATACAGTATGCACAATTTATTTTGTTTGGTTAGTAGCATTTGCATGTCGCAACTTTTTTCTCCTTTTTTGGTTAGGATGGAAGTTACTCTGATATCATCAATTCTTATTGAATAGTGTGATATTGTTAGATTGCTTTTGTTCCTGATAAAAATATAGCCACAGCAAATATGTTGTACTTGCATTAGTAACTGTACTCCAATATGACTTAGCTAAAAAATAGGAGTACAGTTTGATTTATTTTTTTGATAAATAAACAATTAAGAATTTACAGCTCAAGAAAAAACAAAGAAAAGCTCCTAACTGGACATACCCCAGCTTAAGAGAACACCCTAATAGCTCCATTAGCACATTGACTATACATACCAAAGCCTACACAAAATAAAAGTTTAGTTGCTAACAAGTTTGGAACACAGATGAATATAAACACTACTTTCTGAATAATTTACTTGATAATGGCAGAAGTGATTCTCATCTTATTTTGGAAAATAATAGCATTTCTTTCAATCCACAAGTGATAAACTGTTGCAACTAATGTCATCCTATAAATTTAGGCTCCCTTACTATGACCACTGCAAAATTTAACAGCCCCATCAACTTCATCTGGCCAACTCAAACTACCTCTATTAATCCCTACCAGTTAAGCAATTTTTTTCATATCTCACCAGTGATAGAGTATTGAAAGAAAAAGAGGTTGAGGGATTCATTTGCCTGCTCACAGTAGACACACTTGAGATTAGTTTGAATATCTCATTTTGCAAGTCTCTCCTTAGCAGCCAGTCTCCCCAGGATAGCCAATCTTAAGAGAAATATCCATTTAGGGCACCCTTTGTTGTTACAAACAATTTCTCCATTGCACTTTTGAGAAATAACCTTGAAGTCTCCTGTATATTGCTTTTATAGAGAATTCCTGATATGCAACATGTCATGCTCACTGTATCCAACAACCATCATGTAATTTCTTGCTTTAATTTTTTTTTGTACTACCCAAGAAGCTGACTTGGGAGTGGTGGTCCAGATTGTTTGATTCTTTATATATTACACATGCACTCATTAAACCCACAACTTATTTTTACACAAATATCAAAGGAGTTTATAAACAGCTCTATTCCACAGTGTCATGTTAATCAGATTAAGTCCACCTGCAACTAGGGGACAGAAGAGGTTGTCCCAAGCAATAAGTGCTTTCCTTGAAGATTCAACAGAACCAGTCCATAAAAATCTCATACATATAGTCTCTATGAACTGAGTGATCTTCTTTGGTAATATAAAGACGTGTGCCCAAAATATTTTAATGGCAAAAAGGTCTCTTCGGCAGTTCAGTTCTTCCAGCATAAGATAATTTTTTTGTTGGATAACAATGGATGTACGAAAATAGTAACTAACTATTACAAGTGCTTCGAAAGGGTAAACAATAAGAATTACAATAGCAATAAATTTGTAGCCAACAAGAATTATGGCCACAACACGCTTTTGACTTCTTGAATCTTCGTTCCAATTGCAGCAAACTCCTTGATCTTGATAACCAGAAATCAAGAGACACTAAATCTGGTAGCCTTACAAAGGCGCTGCTGAGTCGAGTGATGTTCACTCTGTCCTTAAGACAAGATTGCCCGTATATATACTTTTACGTTAATGGACAATAGTCTCCCAAGATAAAACAACAACTAACAAATGAGCAAAGGAAACTCAAGTGTTTCTCAAGAAGAACCTTCAGTGTTTGAAAGTATGCTTAGAGAGGAAGAAGTTTCGAAAATCTGAGTGTAGTATGTCAAGTGTAGTGTTGTTCCAATTGAGCCAAAGGCCTCAATATATACTATATAGTAGTGTAAGAGGGTCTCTTCAAGTGCTCATGTATTGGTCATTTAAGTGTCATGTAATAGCCACTTAATTCACCAAGTAATGCAGCCAAATAATGGCTGATTTATGGAGGAAAAACTGACATTTGAATGCTCCAAAACGTCCCCATAATCAGCCAAGTTTTTGGACTTCCGTCACACAGACACTGCCTCGGAAGCACCGCGGCTGGCCTCGTAGGCGTCGCGACACCAGTAGCTAAAGCTTGAATTAGCGTCGTGTGCCTGAGAGTGGTGGCGCCACGGCGCCCCGGCTCCGCAGTGGTGTCGCGACACTTTTCCGATCCATTTCAATCTTACACTTCGCACACTTCTTCATTCATTTACCAACGTGGAACACTCGTCATTTAGCCAATAACCGTCCATCATTTTATGTCTCAAACATTTACTTACGTACCAATATCTCTTTCACTAATGAAATTTACGATATTTGGCACTACGAGTGCACGTGTGTGGAAAAGTTGTTTCCAACGTACGGGGCCCCAATTGTTCGAGTCATAAATAATGGGATAAACTTAATTCCACATTAGTAAATTTCCAACAATCCCCTCTTGAAAGATATTTTGGCGCACTCACAAGGTGTCTTTCTAGCAATCTTTCGGCAGATCGGTGTTGCATTTGGATAGGTAGCTTTAGCTTTGAACCTTCCATAGTTGAATACCATCGGACTTACTTACTGCGCGGTGAACGTGATGTCTTGAACCGTCAGTGTTTAATGTAAGCCAAGACAACGATACCAACACAACAACTTTCCTTACTCTATTATTCTTAATGTTTTGTCCGTTGAGGTCGTGGACACACTTGGATTCTTAAGTGCATTCATTTGAGGAGGTCTGTCCTCGCACTTAAATACGTGGTCTCATACAAGGTATCCTGATATACCCCACTTCACAAGTGTTAGACACCATAAAAAGTTTCTCCAAACCTAACCTCAACCGGTGATGATCATTAAAGATTTTGGAAACTTAACCTCTACCCACCATGCAACAGGTAGCACTTTAAGGACTATCGCGGGAATGAATTTGGACTCATGTTTCTTTACAGAAATCATCACCCGAAGTGCCCTTGCTTCCGCCAAAGCGCTCAACTGAACCAAAGGGCTTAACCGCGTGGCTCGCCTACTCCACAGATTGGAATTCAGTTCCTTGTGAACCATGTTCCTTGCCTCCCTTTCCTTATCGTCCATTCTTTCTTTCAACTTCCAGACTTTCTTCACTTGACGTGGAAATTTAAGCAAAGATCCTTCTTTAATATCTCCAATTAGCATCTTTGTTTTTCTAAACAAGGAGTGGAAATCTTCCGGGGTGGAGTTGACTATTATTTGTAGTATAACTCTAATCGGATAGTTGAAAAAGGTCGGGTCAGATTATTGCCTCTTCCGTCTAGCCCTAAGCCAATCCATACATCGTACAATTGTGTCATCCGCATATGTGTCAAAGTCATCTCTTGGGTCCATCTTACGATCCATGAATTTCTTTTGAGCTCGCATTGCCCTTTTCATTTCCATGAGCACTTCCCTCTTGGTTGGAACTCATATTATAACCATCATCTACAAAAATAATTGTTAGTTAGTTTATCGTTGTACAGTCTCATTCCCTAATCCGTTTGAAATAGGTAGTACGAGAACCAAATCTTTGAAAAGACTCATGATAGGCACGAAGAGAGTATGAAGAAAATGAAATTATTTAGGATGTTATCCCGTTCACCTATTACTTAGGTGACGCGCACACCGTCGCAATAAGTAACCGTTCAAACAACGAACTCGAAGAAATTTCCTAAAATCTCCTAACCTGTTTTAGCTCTGATACCAATTTGTAACGCCCTGACTTTTCTCAAGTCTTCTCTTAAGGCGTGATGACACCTGAACAACTTTTCCCTTTAACCTAGGCGAACCATTTTAATACACTCTTTTCCAAAATAACATGTATTTAAGTGCGAAAGTAGTAAATCAATAAGAGTAAAAATGTTATGTACTTAATTAATAAGAGCGCGAGCTCATGCTCGTGCAACCATAACTTGTACCTAGACTCAATGGAAATTCCACATATGGAAATAAAAATTTCAAAGTTTGAAAGGAAACCGTCTCATATGGGGCATCCCTCGAAATAATGAGACTAACTTCTTCCACCTACTTATTTATGAACGAAAGTCACCAAGTCTGAAGCAATGGATTGATAGAACAAATGGGACCGCGGGACGATCGCTAGCCCTGTTGCGGAACTTCCCCTTATCGCACTTTCCTGAAACATGTTAGATAAAAGAGTCAGCCCTGCCATCCGGGGCTGAGTGAGAACCTCACCTTACAATCTAAAGTAACCTCACAATATTCTAATTACAATCATATTATAAGTATAATAAACATGTTGTGAAAAACAGATTACAACACTTTCAATATATAAACCAATAAATATTCACGTGCAAAATCTCATCACCACTCGTCCTAGGAAATACTTAGTTTAACCAGTCTCCCTGTTTTATCTCATATAACATATTATATACTTATTGTTGTACGTGCAACCCGATTTAATGCATTTATATATATATATATATATATTGCGGTACGTGCAACCCGATCCAATGTATTTATATATTTGTATATATATGTTATATGTTCAAAGACTCAAATAATATTTTCTTCTTTCAACTTTTCGCCCTTCCCACTTGTAAGTGTTATAACTTAACTTTAAATAAGGTGTTTCCTACGCCGAGACGAAAGTAAAACGGGAATCTTTTCACTATCCCAAGTTTCCTCTGAAAATGCTTAGTGTAACTAGTACAAATTCACGCAAGAAATAACCCTATGAAAACTCTCGCCAGATTTTTTGTAAAAAGAACACAATCTTAAAACAGTCATAACTTTTTATCCGTAAGTCGGATTAATCTTTGTAATGTCTCAAACTGTCGAGAACATAGAAATATAGAAATTTAATTCAGCACAACTTTTTAGATACCTCACCGAAATATTCAGTTCTTTTATTTTAACAACTCTCAGAAAACTATTTCGCCACATTTTTATAAAACAAGACACAATTTTAAAACAATCATAACTTTTCATCCGTAAGTCAGATTAATCTCTGTAAAGTCTCAAACTGTCGATAACAGGGAAATCTAGAACATTTATGCAGCACAACCTTTCAGATTCTTGATCAATATGTACATTTGTTTCATTATACGTTCTGCCTTTCAGATTTCATTCCATCTGAGGTAAAAACTTTAAACTGCGATAACTCTCAAACCGTATGTTGGTTTTAGCCCCGATTGGGATCAATATGATCGTGAAAGATAGATGTACAACCCTGTAAAATTTCATCCAGTTCTAACAAGTATAATTCAGCGAAACAAATAATAATTTCATGCTCATTCTTTCAACACCTGAATTATATTCTAACATGTATTGTAACTTAAAATAAAGGATTTTACTAAGAGTTATGAGTGAGAGAACTTCCTTTTATTACTTCGTACTGCAATAAACTTCCAAACTCCAACTAATCATTTTCCTTCTTGCTCTCTTGTATTTTTCTGATTTTTTTGCTCTTGTTATTTATTCTGAATTTCCGTTCTTTGTGCTAAGTGTTTTCTTTTGTGCTATGCAGAATATATAGTGAGTTGTATGTGTGTGTAACTTGTGGGAGGTAGAAAGAGAAGAGGCTGAGGGAGATAAAAAGGCGAAGGGGGGAACGTGCAGATCATGGCCTTAATGCCACATTAATATTTTTTTTATTTTGAAATTTGTTTTAATTTGGGACTTTACAGATGATGAGCCATATTATGACAAGCATGAGAGGGAGCAGGAGTAAGTACAAGAGGCCAAGAGTTGTTGGACGACAAGGTGTTTCTGTATCTGAGTCTGGATACAAGTGTATTAATGTAAGTGTTTCTCAATCACTTTAGTGTTGCAGCTGTTTTTAGCCACTTTATGTCACGACCCGACCCCGGGCCGCGACTGGTGCCCTACCTAGGCACCCGTACAGGTATACATCATAGATAATCAACGGAACATACATGAAACTTATAAAATAAATTAACAGAAATAAAATCAACAGGTTAGCCGATAAGGCTACCTCCCTGGACATATATATACATAACCGAAGCAGTTGCCTCCTTTCCTTTACAAACTGACCCACAATATGTGACTACAGACCTCTAAGAGTTTTAACATAACAAGCGTGATTGTGGCCCCGCCATACCCCTGAATATACATGAATCTACAACCTCAGGGGATACCGTACCAAAAGATAAGCCTCCGGAGTAAATTGAGCTTTTTCCCAAAACTGAACCGAGATCCTAAGAGCAAGGATCACCAACATGTGTACCTAATACCTGCGGGCATGAACGCATCCCCGAAGAAGTCAAGACAACAAGTACCGAATATGGAATGTAAATAAGGTACAAGAAACAAATCATAATCAGACAAAAGAATGACAGGGGCAAGTATATAAAACTAAATACCAGATCCTACCGTGGCATTACTATCTCGTGAACTTAATCGTACCTTATTATCTTTTTCCATTTTTACATAAAAGTTATAGTCACATTCTTACGTACATGCTTAGGAAAAATTGTCAAGTTCATTACCATATAACTTACTTACCTTGCATAACATAAATCCGCCCTTTACGAGGACGCCTATATCGCCTACCCAACTGGGACGCGATAAAGTCACATAAGTCCGCCGTAGAGGTATACTTCGCCCATTCCCGACGCGATAATGTCATATAGTCCGCCCATAAAGGTATACCGCCCGCCATTCGTGACGCGATAATGTCATATAGTGCGCCATAAAGGTATACCGTCGCCCATTCACGACGCGATAAGGTCATATAGTCTGCCCATAAGGTATATTGCGCCCCATTCACGACGCGATAATGTCATATAGTCTGCCCATAAAGGTATACTGCCCGGCTCATTCCTGGGACGCGATAATGTCATATCGTCTGCCCATAAAGGTATATTGCCGGCCATTCACGGGACGCGATAATGTCATATAGTCGCCATAAAGGTATAACGCCCCATTCTTGGGACGCGATAATGTCATATACTCGCCATAAAGGTATCCGCCGGCCCATTCTCGACGCGATAATGTCATATAGTCCGCCATAAAAGTATCTTTGCCGGCCCATTCCTGGGACGCGATAATTACTCTTTGCATAACATTTTAAACCCTCTTCTCACTTCTTCTTAAGTCGTTATAACAACTTCCCATAAAGCTATTATAGCAACCTAAATTAGAGAACTTAAGACACTTTTTATTCCTTATTACTTAAGGAAAATTAAACCCAAAAATACTACGTACATACATACTTAAAAGAATCTTAAAACTCCTTCTCTTTTTTAAATCCATAAACTTCTTCTTTTGAAACTCAAGTCTCTTAACTTTTGAAATAAAACATAGAAACCATACTTTTTAAATCAATTCCCTTCTTCTTTTAAGAATCAAGTCCCATAACTTGAAAAATAAAGTCTCTTAACCTTTTCAGAAATCAAGGTTCATAGTCTTAAAACTTCATGACACAAAACTCTTTAAATCAAGTAACATATACTTTTATGAGTTGTGAATAGGTTATACTTGTTTATAGCGATCTTATTAAAGCAGTCATGATCTAGAAAATGTAATACAATTTTGTCTTATCTTAGCTTCTATGCAGATGGAGAATTCTACTCATTTTAATTTAATTGATTGTCGATACATTTTCTTTTATTAACGCTGCAATGGCTTGTTCGATACTTATTCTCATTCGTGCAGTAACTTAGCAAAGTCAACTCGACTCCAAATACTTCCTAACGACTCTTACCAACATCCCCCATAAGACTTGGTAAGAAATTAGGATAACTTAGACATAACTTTTACATAGAGTAAATCAGCATACATACCTCTTAACTTCTAAGAGTAAAAGGAATCATGAAATAACACCATATGTATACCTCTATCACGACCCGACCTCGGACCCGTGACTGGTGTCTTACCCCGGGCACCCTTGTGATACAACATCAGAGAAAACCAGCGGAAAATAACTCACATCAAGAAACCACATCGAATATAAAGCAGGCTAACCCAAAATGGCTACCTTTAAATATAACAAAAACTGAGCAATTACATCCTTAACAACCCAATATATAACAGGACTACAGACCTCTAAGGATGTGTAACCACTATGACGGGACAGGGCCCCGTCATACCCCTGAATGTACATAATATCTATAGCACTAGGGAGAACCGTACCAAAAGTCAAGCCTCCGGAGAAATGGAGCTTCTGACACCTGAGCAAAGATCCTAAGAATGAGGATCCACCACCGCTACCCCCTACTGCAGCGTTAACGCAACCCCAGGAAGGGTCGATACACATATGTACCAAGTATGTAAAATCAAAAATACCGTAATAATATCACAAGTCTAAAATAATTTGAGTCATGGATGAAAATCAAATTACATCAGACCGTGCCTTACTAACAATGAGAGTAACAAGTATAAACTTTATCGCATAAAAATAGGAGGCTCGTGATCAAAACAGGTCTCTCGCCTGTAGTATCATTAAGCAATCCTACTCCTGGGACTATTTCACCCGCATAGGTCCTGTGGACCCGCATGAGGTCATCCGCCTCGCATGGGACTATTTCACCCGCATGAGGTCATCCGCCTCGCATGGGACTATTTCACCCGCATGGGACTATTTCACCCGCATGGAACCCGGTGGGCCCGCATGAGTACAAGCGCCGCACTCGCATCATGGGTAGCAAATCCATGGAATAAGTAATAATAATAATAATAATACATAACCCAACACAACCGGCTATCATACATAACATAAGCGCTACCGGCTTATCATAACGTAAGCAAGTTAAGAATATCCCCTAACTTCTTATTAACATTATTAATATACCCTCTCATTTTAGTTTACTTAAGGCACTAACATGTCATTTAAGAGAAAATCCGGGAATTCAACCCAAGTACCACGTACCTCTAACCTTTTAAGAAATGACTCATTTTTATATAAAACTCCCAAGATACTAATAACCGTAGTATCAAGTCACGACTACTTTTCAAGACAAGTCACGTTTACCTTTAGAAATATAATAGGCTTCTAAATCAAGTGACTTCATTTCTTTTAAAACCTTAGGCAATTAATGTCTCAAAAACAATTTGCCTTTCACAAATTCAAATCATTTATCCGTACTTATTTTACTTAGAGTAAACCTTTCTTTATTAACCTTCCATAAAGCTAATATAACCAACTTCTCATAAAGTCGTTATATTAACGTTATACGTTAGTCAAACACATTTCCCTATGTCCAATGGACTTATACTTTTAAAACGAAACAAGTATCATATACTTAAAACACTTCACGTCCCTTAACTTTGAAACTTAAGAAATCATTAAAACAAGTGAGGAATATCAAAGTCTTGTACGTCTACCGTACTACATAGATGCAACTATTCATGCTCAAGAGGTAGGAAAGTTCCACATACCTCTTCGGGTCAATCCACTTGCTAAGTCCAATATACCGCACGTAGTACGTCAACCTATAATGACCATAATACGTTTATTAACCTCTAGCTTCAACGTAGAATATTCCAAGTGCAAAGTCACTAAATTCTACGGAAAATCGGGCAGCATTTCCTTTGTTTCTACATACTTTGCCACCTTTTTCAAGGCCAAATTCAACATCCAAACGCCACTTTTAAGGCTCAACAATCCAATCAACACAAAGGGGATTACACGCCTAACTTGGACGTGTAAAATTCTGCCCCACAATATATAACAACTAAAACAACTACAAAGTCCAATTTGGCAATTTTTGAGGTATAACAACATAATTTCTTATCCACTTCCTTTTTAATCCAAGTTCTTATCCAATTTCTACATGCAATGTATCTAAAGGCAATATTGACAACTACAAGTCCTTTCTTCTTCACATGCAACATAATTTACTAGTAAAAAGAGAAAGGATTGTTACCTTAGAGTTTACCCAAATTAGTCCAACAATTTCACTAGCCTTCTTTCCACAATCACCTTCACAAAACCTCCTACAAGCTTGTTAACATGTTTCCTTCTTGCCACTTTTTCAGATTTTTCTCAAGCCTTAATTTCTTCTTGATTTTCTAGAGAGAAGGAAGAGCTTTTAATTTTTAGAGAGAGAGAAGAGCTTGAAGAATGACCAAGTTTTCAAGACTTGGTCAATAAATAGGACATGCAAAATCAGATGGGGGGGGGGGGACACTTGTCACCCTCCCATGGCCTTTTTTTAAAACAAAACAGTTCAGATTTTTCCACCCAGCCTCGCAGAACCCGCCTCGGCGCCTCGCAGACTGGCCGCCACAATAAACCTCCGCAACTTCTCGTAACTTCCGACATCATGCCCCGTGGCTCTCGACCAAAATATTTTTCTGTCCGATCACAAGACCGAACTTGTAACTTCCATAACTTTCTACTCCGATGTCCTATCGACGAACGGTTGGTTGCGTTGGGAACTAGACTCAATGAACTACGTACTAGGACTTTGAAACACCTAGGAACTCATAATGCAACTGGACATAAACCGCCTCAAAATTGACTAAAAACCCGTCCGTAACAATCCGTCAACCTATCTTTCTAAAATTTTAAGTCTTAATCCCTTTCGTACGTTCTCATACGCATGGCCTGAACTATGGGGTATAACAACCTCATACCTAGAACCATGCCAAAAGAAGGAAGAGGTTCACATACCTCGCGACGATTATCGACAAGTAGCAAAATGCTCCAAAGTACTATAACCTTGCTAGTTTTTCCACCCTTCAAGTAGAATACTCTACTTGTAGTACTTCAACCTATAAGGGTCATAATATGTCTATTAACCTCTAGCTTCAAACGTAGAATATTCTAAGTGCAAAGTCACTAAATTCTACGAAAAATCGGACAACACTTCCTTTGTTTCTACATACTTTTCCACCTTTTTCAAGGCCCAAATTTAACAACCAAACACGCCACATTTAAGGCCCAACAATTCAACTATCCAAAGGGGATTACACGCCTTAACAGGACGTGTAAAATTCTGCCCCACAATAATACAAAACAATCCAATAATTCCATGCCATTCTCGACTACAACAACATTAATTCTCCTTCAATTCCTTTTCAATCCAAGTTGTTATTCTAACATGCTATATAGTCGCAATCAAGTATAACAATTATAATCCCTTCTTATACAACATGCGACAACTAAAACTAATAGCCAAATTGAATTACAATCTCAAAGACTAAACTTGCTAGTTTCGGATTAGTGGTTCCAATATTCATAACACTTATAAATCTTCACAATATAAATCACATGATAATTTCTAACTTATCATAACATGGAATCTTTAATTACAATAGTAAAACGAAGATTATTACCTCTTTAAGCCCAAATCTTATCCAAAACCTAAAGTCGATCCTTAGCAACTTCAACTCCTCTTATTGATGTTCCAAACCGCTATTTGCAACCCTTAGAAGTTCACAATTAACTTCTCTTCAATTTCCAACTTCAAAGTTGAAGAACACCTTAGGTTTTCACCTTGCGACTAACGTAAAAACGTGGTTTTTCCGGGATCTTTCTATTGAGATATCCTTACAATACCTCTAGGAACCTTAGTTTAAAGTATTGGGATTATTGAACCACAAACGGAAAAAAATTCTTCTTGGAATGGAGCTTGCCGAGAGCACCTTAAGGCTAGCACAATATTCTTGGAAATTTTTCTAAGTATGGAACTTGTCTTGCAATATGGATGAATATATAAAACATTGGAGGGTCTAGATTAAAACATATGGGTGGCTTGGATGAATGAAATTAAAGATCAAGCCAAGTTGGGCTCTTTGACTTAGTCAATAATGTCAAGCTTGGAATTTGCAAGACTTGATCATCTAGCTTTGGGTCAAATGACCATTTAGTCCATGACTAAATCGCCCAAGATCAACTTAAGGGGGGTGACACGTGTCGCCCTCCGATTCGTCGCAATATTTCATTTCCCGACATTTCCATAATTCCGATAAATTTTTACTAGTCTCAAATCTTATCATTTTTGAGTTCATACGTACGTTCTTATAAACATGTCCTGGAAATACGGGGTGTAACACTTTATGACACTAACTAATTTAAATTACAGCAAAGAATGACTAGCAACAGGTTGACATCCACACCTAGGGTAATGAATTCAACCTTTGTTACAAGTGATATTGGATACAAATCCATCAATGGCTTGAAGTGGAAAGAAAAGGTGATCTCACCCAAATTACACCTTTAAATTGTATAATGTGACCTTTGTCAAATATAGTAACCCAAATAGGTTAGGGTCGAATCTCAGAATATGACGAGAATTAATCCTAATCGCATGTATTATGGCTTTACTAATTACTTAGTTCTATGGTAACCAAGTTTGTTTTAACTAATCAATTAACCACTTTAATTATCAATTAATGTATCAAGTAAGTTAAAAGGTTGTGACTTAATGTATGGAAGTGATGTTGGGTTTTGCTAAGTTGGGTGTAATAAGGGTGGTATGAGCAATGGAAACTAATATCTAGGTGGGAATTTCTGATTTGACCCACCTAATTTCACTTTAGGCTTTCTCAAGCTCTAAAGTATGAAATATATGAACACCCATTATTACCCTTTGTTAATTTCATTCTAATTAAAGTTGAGAATCATTAAATGAGGTTTAAAACTACAAGTCCTAATTAACTTACCCATTTCCTTTTCAAGTTTGACTAGAGACAATAGGCATTAAAGAGGTGTTTGCAACCAACCCTTAAACATTAAGAGTGAGAGGTAGCTAAATTCCACATTATCAAACCCATTTTATATTTATAAACTATCCTAACTATCATATTCCATTATTTTGTCACAACCCCAACCTAGGTTCTAGCCACTCATGTTAAGCAATAAATACAACATAAAACAATAAATAAACTGATACATAATGAACATAAAAGAAGGCTTACAATAATTTTTGTATAAATAATGGAACCTGTCTTCTACAATATGGACTAAAATATACAAGATTCTTGAAACAAATACAACTAAAGATGAATAGTAGTTCTTGTCTCCCTAAGACAAGACATAAAGTATTTAAAAGTGGCAAGGTAGGTAGATGTCAAGATGTCCCATCACAAAATCCTAGGCAACTATATATAGAGACCTAATTTTTGAACTTCACATATTTATAAAAATCTCACTGCCTACCATCATGCGACCGTATAAAGGGACCGCAGAACAGGTCTGCGGTCTACAAAATAGGTATGCGGTCCGCAAAACAAGGCTAGGGTTCGTAGAGTGGATTTTGATTTAAATCATCTGGAACTGTGGCAGCAGAACTGAACTACGGTCCGCAGATCTGAACTGTAGTCCGCAAAAGTGCCCTGAGACTTCACAATCTGAGCTGGACTTGAACTGGAGCAATGGTTTGCAGTTCCATAATATTATCAAAAGACAGTACTTGACTACCATTATAAATATACGAGGGAAAACCCTCCATGTCCAAAACAGGGATAAAAATGATATTCCTCGTTAATGAGAGTACATATTAACAATCATTCAACACTAAACAACAGCGAGGAGGTAAATTTAATGTATAAGTTTCTACGCGTTCAGTATCTACTCGTGATCCATTTCTAACGCGTAGGTCCACCTCTCTTGGTCCGACCTTCCTGCTGTCAGTTAGCCCCTGCACATCACATTTGTAAAAATGTGTGAGCCACAAGCGGTATCAATACCCAGGAATGAGAGTTGTTTATAGATATATTTATTTCAGTGACGTACATACCTTGTCCACCAAAGGTAGAAGCACCTGGTGCTTTTCCTCATCCTGGTGCAGTGCAGTCCCTCTTCTAATGCCCCTTCTTGTTACAATTGAGGCATACATCCTTGGCCAGATTTACTTTCTTCTTCACACCTCACTTAGGCTTCATAGATGAGGGCGCATCGACTGTTTTTCCCTTCTTCTTATGTCATTCCTTACCTTTCAGCTTGGGTCGGCTAAAAGAGCTCACCAAGAGCACAATTTTGCCTTTGGTAGTTGAAGATTCAAAGGTATTGAGCATGTTGTGCAGCTCTGACAAACTTGCCTTCATTCCGCTCATGTTGAAGTTTACCATAATGTTCTCAAATGAACGAGGGAGAGAGTTCAGGATGAGTGTGGAAGCAATGGAATTCTGCAACTTTATACCAATCGAGGCCATTCTTTCTATCATCCCTATCACATTCAACATGTGCTGAGATACTTGCCCCCCTTCATTCAGATTACATTTGAAGAGCTCTATTAACAACTTATCCATAGTCTGGGACTGAGAGTCATAGAGACTCTTCAAATGTTTGAGCATCTCGTTAGGGCTCATGTTCTCGTGTTGTCTCTGAAGTTCCACTGACATGGAAGACAACATTACACACTGTGTTGAAGTGGCATCATCTAGGTTCTTCTGGTAGGCCACCTTATCAAATGTGGCATATTCTGTTGAATCATCGGCAGTGACTGTGGGGAATACATTGTCCAACACACACTCAATCTTTTCTTTCCTTAGGAAAATTCTCAGATTCCTAAGCCAATCTAGATAGTTTGGTCCGGTGAGTTTGTTCATTTCCATTAGCATTTTCAACGATAGGCTCGACAATTTGATCATTCTAGAGAGTTAGATAAATAGGAAACTACAATCAAATTTATTTCCTATTATACACATTTGTTTCAGCTAATTAACATGGTTTTTTATTTAATTAGCTCCCACTATTTTAACATACTTCTACGACCCCATGGTAGAATACGAACCTATATTAATTTAAGGTCATAATGGGCTAAGATCCAAGCCTATGCTATCTTCGCGTTTGCTTTGGCTAATAACTTCAATAACACATCTTGGTAGGTTTCTAAGACAATTGCAAAACTTATTTGAAACTCTTGGTTGATCAAATATTATATTTATCTTGCGTCCTTAGATTAGTCTGACACTTTGGAGCCAAGATTTGTCTAAGCAAGTCAACACCATTACACGATTGCGTTTATGTATCTAAATAAATTTGGCATTTGTGATCAAACACTTTCATGTAAATACCCACACAAATTTATCATCTAATTTTACATTTAAACACATTTATGAAAGAGTCTGAGTCCTCGCAGACTTAGAGCAAATGCTTTGGCATAAATACTCATATCGCTGAAAAAGATTTTGCACTCTAACAATTATAATGGACGATACGTTTTAATTTAGACTTGTATTTAAAATTTGGGGAACATTTTAGTTTCAGAGATTTTAACCAAGATCAACAATTTCGTGTCATATCCTATACGACATACAATTTCTAAAATATATTTAGTTGGGAACCATCAACCTAATAGACATGATTCAATATGGTTTGATCAAATATTGGGTGTTCCCTACCCATACAGTTATAACAAATATTATGTTAATAATTAAATGCATGCATTTAAACACTTAGCATATATTTCGTATATTATTTAATAATATACAAGGTTAATTTATCTAAACTCTAAAATCTAAGTCTAATCCATACAGTCCCATAAATATTTTCTGATTTTAAAAACTAATTTCAGGGTATTTATGTAAATTCCAAAATTTTAAAATTACAGTTTAGTCCCTCAAGAATTTAAAATTTCAATTTGAACCCCTTTAAATTCAGAAAATCCAATTTTAATTTTCCAGAAAATATTTATGACTTCAGGGACCTGTCTGCAATTTCATGAATTATAAAAATCTGATTTTCAGAAAATTATTTAATTATACATTTGCCCGAAATGACCAAATATGCCTACTTGAAAAAGTTTTAATCTCAGATTCTGAAAACTTTTAAATTTTAGTATCAGAATATGAAACTTTAAAACTTCAGTTTGTGATTTATGATTTTTTTTTAATTGGAGCCCCGGCTTCGCGACGCCTTAGAGGTAGTGTCTCAAAAATGAGCTTTGGGATGAACAGCGTTGCGGCGCTCCAGAATGGAGCCGCGGTGCCTCTTCAAACCCTAGGTGGCGCCGCGGCGCCGCTGTCTCAGAAACACAAAATCTGCATTTTTAAAACCCTAAAACTGGTTCAGGGTCAGATTTGCATATTCATCATCGTTACCCTTTACCATAAAATAATACGTTCATCGACCATCATCCAATCTCTTCTCGTTCTTTGCTTCTGTGCACCATGCTCGTAATGAACCGGTTATGCACATCGACTTAGAAGAGTTAGATTGAAATGACTTCCTCAATTACATCATTGTTTAATAGTTCGGGAGACAAGGATTATGCGTTCTTAAGATATAGATTTTCAAGATTCAAAAGACATAAATTCAGCTTTAAACAAATTTTAACCCATATTAATATTAATGATTACTACATAATCACACAAAACAGCCAAACTCTGATACCACTATAGGGTTTTGACGGGTTTGTGTACGCAGCGAAATTTGAAAATTTGTGTTTTAAACCCAACAAACAACGAACTGTAGGATGATTACGCAGTAATGTAATATACGTGTAAATATAATAACATGTATATAAACCGTAATGCATCGATAGAATACTTACAAATTGTTGTATCTGGAGTCTTTTAGTATAAAGTCTGATGGTGCGCACGCAACTGATCCTCGATTTCAAGTTCCTAGAACTCCGATGTAATCCTCTTTCAGACAGCTAGGAAATCCGGCAGAGGTTCGAGAGAATATTTTAATTCTAAGTCTCTGAGACTTAGAATGATATATGAAATGTGTTGTATAGAATAATGAATTGAACCTTTTATTTATAGCTGCGTTTTAGGTCTAAAATGCAGCTCAACTGATCATCGATTGCAAGTTCCTAGAACTCCGATGTAATCCTCTTTCAGACAGCTAGAAAATTCGGCAGAGGTTCGAGAGAATATTTTAATTCTAGGTCTCTGAGACTTAGAATGATTTATGAAATGTGTTGTATAGAATAATGAATTGAACCTTCTATTTATAGCTGCATTTTAGGTCTAAAATGCAGCTAGGCTTACACGTGGGCCAGACCCAAAAAACGAGGCGCAATGGGTCAGTCACACTGGCAACATTGGCCCACTGCCTTGGTGGCACCGCGACTCAAAATAGGAGGCGCCACGATACTATGGCATCGCGACTCTATATCCCATGCGTCGCGGCCCTAGTCCAGTGTGGGACGTCATCTCGTTTTCATTTTAATTAAATCTGAAATCCAATTTTGACTTAATTAAATAATCATTATTCATTCAAATGTCTCGATTATAAATCAAACATTTATATTCTTTCATTACATCTTTAGATCGAAGGAAAAAATTGACTTAGTATTACATTACATGTTTCACATATCGACACTAATCATATTAGGGTCTACACGGAACACCTAGACGGAGCTAGAAAACGAACTCAATATGTAAAGTATATTTACACAAATCTGTTAAACTGAACTTCTATGTGGGAAGATAAAATCCTTTCATTCATGACACACTCGATCAAGCTTAGGATTTGCCAAGTGTCTATCCAAATGGCTTGATCATTATATCTCATCTATATTGGTTGACAACAAGACCATATCCTAACTATCTCTATTGCGTTGGTCAACGACTTAGTCAACCTAATATCACATGAGGATCTAAGTGTTCTCTCGAATATACATTCGAGGAATGAATCATAATCTTGGCTCAACTACCACCTTTAATCCATATTGTAATGTACCCAATATGAGCCGTATCTCAACCTATAAGGCATTTGAGCTTAGGACAGGATCGAAGTATATTACTCTGTAGACAAGGTGAGTATCGACCTCAAGTCTAAGGACTTCTATCTCCCGCATGTTGATCATACTTTATGCCCGTGGAACTACTGTCAATGGTTTACTCAATTACTTCTTGGGAATGTTAAAAAAAAAATTACTACGTGATTTTTTTAATATGCCTATATCTATCGCCTTTCCTTCATTGATTTGATTCTTTCAATAGATACCGAGATTCAGATTGGAAATCAGACATTGTATAACAAATAGTATATCAGCTGGGTATACCGATACTTCCAAAGTATCTATGTGTCCATTACGAGTAACCATTACTCGTAGCAGGTGAGACATACTACATCCTCTAATGATGTGATGTAGACCACATGTAAACTTATCACATATCATCGATATCCCATTCTCGATGATCATTAGTCGAGGCTGTTTTAAGAGTTATGTTATAATATTAATATCTCACACTATTAATAACAACGTAACCTCTAGGGATGCATATTATAGAATATAATAAACAATCAACTAATAATTAAATAATTGAAAATGCCAAAATATTAATCTCCATTAATAATAATACGAATGTGTATAAAGTACATTTGTCTTAATACAGATTGTCTCTATGACATAAATATACTTTCATCTAATTTTTTGGTTTGTTCGTTAAATCCTGTTAATCTTATCCTATGTGGTTTAGATATTCTTCATCTTTTTGCTGATAGTACCCCTTTCTTTGCTAAGCATACATTTGTTCCACTATCTATAAAGATCTTTTGTTTTATCAATTTGTTAGGCTTATATTCTATATGAGCTTTTATATAGATTGCTACCATTAAATTGTATTGTTTTCGATTCCTTGTCTTATTATTTCTAATTGTCTTTTTCTTATTTCATAAAGATTTTCAGCTATTTTTTATATCTATCATGGTAATATTTATATCCAATTTCATTAGTAACCATGTTAAGTTTATATGCATAATCTCTTTCACATTTTTTCCAATAAGTTTTTTCTTCTTCTAATTTATTTATTTCTTCCATTTTACTCCGAACTATTTTCACTTTCTGAGGTTTGGTTAATAAAGTTAATATTTTCATATTCTATTTCACTTTCTTTTTCTTTTTCAGTTACATTAAAATCTTCACACTCATATCATTTGTTATTGTCTCCTTTTATTTGTTTCAAATTCATAATAAATTGTGTTGTATTAATATATTTTACTCCTTTATTTTCTAATTTTGGACACTTATTAGCATAATTTCCTTTTTCGTTACAATTACAACATTTACATTCTTTGATATTTTCTTTTAAAGGTTTTATATTTCTTTTTCTAAACTTTCTTTTATATTTAAATTTCTTTCTTGTTTCTGGGGTATTTTTTATATTTTTTAAATAGTTTCTTTCTGTATTTTTTGTAGTATGGTTTATTATATTTATAATTTATGTTCTATTTCTTCTTATGGTATTTCTTAGGCTTCTTATATCTTTTCTGTTTTCTTTTATCATCATATCCAAATACTAATCTTCTTTTTGTAAATTCACATATGTCCCTTAATCCTGGCTTTTATCCTTTTTAACCTTTTGTTATATTCTGTATTCTTCATATTTTTTTTATCAAATATGCTCTTAATACTCTTATTCTTTTACCTAAAGTATTTTCTTTTGGTTCTGATCGGTTATATTCTTTAGATACTTCAGTGTTATAATGTGTTGGTAAGTGATCATAATAAAATAGTTGATGTATTATACCTTCTTGTGGTAAAATCTAGCTTCATAAAAGAATTTACTAAAACTTATCGTATATTCTGGTAATTTATTAATTTTACAGCATTTCATATTATTTAGATTCATTATAATTTCCATTTTTCTTTCTGCTAACACATGTTCTCTGGCTACTAGTCTTCTTTCTCCTAAGAATTCTCTTTTTAATACAATATCAAATAACATTAGCATAGATTTCCAATTATTTGCATGAGCCATTACTTGTGGTCTTAATTGATGTGCTATAAATTCTATCCACTTTTCCTACTAATGTTTTAGATATTAAATCATAAATATATTCTAGTTTATCAGAATGTGTAGAATTTGATCGGTGTATTTTATATACACCTTTTGAGTCAGTTTTAGTTAGTCTTTTATCCCATTTTGCACATATAAGTGTCGTATTAGGATAGTTTTTCTTTCTTTTGAGTCAAAGTGGTTAAAATGGCCAAATGGCGGAAAAAGAGCTAAAAGAGGGCAAAAGAGGAGATGCCAGAGCTGAAAACAGAGAAAATGGCGAACGAGGGTGAAATCCAGACCACGCGCCTCGCAGCCAAACGCAGGGTCGCGCGCCACTATTCGTAGAGGCGAAGACTTCGGCGCGGCGCTCGCAGCCAGATGCAGGCCGCGCGCTAAACATCCGGGAGCTACTGAAGATACAGGCCGCGCGCTCGCATGCCAGAGATATCGGGCCGCGGCCAAAACACCCGACGAGTGACTTCCGGCCATGCGCTGTCTGCAGGTCGGCGCCGACGCGGAAAAATTAGATTTTTGGACGAATTTCTGGGCCAGGCCTGAAGGAAAAGAGGGAGGCGGTTTGCAGCCTATAAAAGGAGAACCCTAGGCGCTTGAGGTTCCCTTCGCACAACACAAGACTTTTGCTTGGAGATTGGATACCATTAGTTTAGTAATTTCTTTTCCCTTTCTTGTTCTTTATTTCAGTTTTTATATGATGAACATGGAATTAGTTCTTGTCATGTATTGGCTAGGAACTAATTCTCTTATAGGGCTTTCTATGTTGAATTTCTTGAAACTTATGTTATAAATTAATGCATGCTTATGGTTATTTTTCTTATTGTGAATCTATCCAATAATTGAGTTGAATTCTTGGTAATTAATTGACAACTAATTATCACTATATGATTTCTAATCAGATTTTGAAAAGGGGGGATTGTGAATATGCTGTAAGTTGGGTAGACATTCTTGGATTGGGGATGAAAATACCTCAATTATTTATGTAGCGTTGATGAGAGGCTTAACAACCCTAATTTTGCGCATTGTGCGTGACGGTCAACTAGGTTTTTGTTCTTAATCCTCTTATAAAGTTATCCTTATCACCGAAAGGTAGGTAAGGTGCGACATCGGGTTGAGTGTTTATATAACCTAACGGAGTATAAAACGATTTCGTAAACCTGCTTTCTCCAAAAGAAGAATACCATAAGTTAATGCATTAGTAAGTAGCATAAGCGGATAGTAAGGATACATGGAAGCCCTATTCTCATCACATCTGAAGTAAACCTTTATATTTTACATAGTTTTCATAATTCTTAGTTATAAACAACCAAATCAATTATCAATTCGCCAAATAGATACTAGAAAATAGATAGTTGGTACTTGAACCCTAATCCCAGAGGACGATATTCGGTCTTATCAAAGACTATACTACTTGTCACGATAACGTGCACTTGCGTTTAAAGTGTGTGCATCTTACCGCGCATCAAGTTTTTGGCGCCGTTGCCGGGGATTAGGCATAGTTCAATATCAATTTTGTCTATTTTTAATTTCTAATTTGGTTTTTACTCTTTGTTAATTTTTATATGTTTTTATTTATTCTATTTTATTTTATTCTTTTTCGTTTTATGTATTTATTGTGTGAAAACAAGGGTGCCGTGATCCGTTGTTGGTTTTGATGCATCCCAGGGATCCTCAAGACATGGATTTCTACTGTCAATATGATCGAGCTCCAACCATGTAGAAGAGAGAGAGGAATTAGAAGTCATACCGAGTCTCACTAAGTATCAAGCGCAGCTCACGGACGAAATGAGATCGCCATAAAGAAGCCGGAACGCAAATAGGAGAACTCGCAATCATTTTTAACAATAACAACAATTTGAGGAGCCTGAACCAAATCCAACTATTGAGGAATCTGGTGAGATAGCTGGTGTAGAAAAGGAAAAGATTGCAGAGATCCAATTATTTACCTTCTTGGACTCTGTAGAAATCCGTTTTCTTGCACCTATTACAGAAGAACCACCACTAGTTATCACGGCTGATCCCCAATTAGGAAGCTCATACCAGCAAGGGTACCCCCTAGAGTTAAGAGATGTAGAGAATTTCACGGATTCCTACGTCATAAAAAGCATAAAAGACAAGTCTGTCTTGTGTACTTGGGGGATAATTGTATGTTTAAGGCTCTTGGTTGAGCAAATGGTTGTAGGGAAAGTGAGACCTACAACAATAAATCTGTGGATTGCAAGCAGTTCGTAGAAGTATCCAATGGGCACTCGTACCGGTTAATTGCGTCCGGCTAAAAGACGTTAAAGACATCGCTTGTTGGGAGACAACCCAACGTTTTCGATTATGTTATTTTAATTTCTGTCTTTAGTTTATTTTATTTTGTCTAGAACAATCTCACGGTCTTGGGTTTTTGTGTTTGTGTTGTGATTGATAGGTACAGGGAAATAAACTGAAGGGCGAAATCAAGAAAAGCCGTAATTTCGAGCGGGTAGGCCATACGCCAGCGGTCGCGCGCCAAAAGAACAGAACAGCGCTGAAGTTTAGCCGCACACTGCGAGCAGGCCGCGCGGTGGAATTCCAGAAAGTTTGCCGAGTTTAGGCGCCATGCCGAGAATGTGGCTGCGACAGAAAGTCCCGGCGAGCGCAGATGATCAGCCGCGCGCTAAAAATGCGCGGCGCCAAAATGGAATCCGAACTTAAAAACGCCCAAAAATCAGATTTTCCCCAATTCCAATTTCAAAAACCTAACCTTCCCTCTCCAAAAACCCACGAAATTTCAGAAATTTGCCCACAAATCCTCCACAAATCCAACTCAACCACAACCTAAACTCTTAAATTCCCAAAAACCCAACTATCTCAAACAACGAAGCTCCATTCCATACCCTCAACCTACCAATTGAAACAAGAACAGCTTGAAGCTCTCATAAAAAGGTAATCCCTTTCTTTGTTCTTGAATCCTTTTACTGAAGTTATAGGAGGTAGTAGTTTGGAGGAGTATTGTAGTTGGAATAGTTTGGGTGCCGAAAAGTGATTGTGAAGTTGGAGAAAAGAGTAGAAAAGGAGGTTGTGGGTATTGAGTAGAAATGTTGAAGTTTGGGGGTGTTGTGTTCGCTGCTAGTTGTTAATTGTGTAGGAAAACATTTGTGCCACTAAATTGTAAACCTCAGAAACTGTTTTAACCATGGCCACCAGGAAAAGAAGAGGCTCCACATCCACCCCAACCCCACAATACGATGAAAATAGGTTTGTGAGCTACCAAGCCTACCAAAGATACAAAAGCGATACTGCACTCCATAATACCGTAAGGGAATGGAATACCAGAGGGAGTCATATGGGGAAGAAGATGTTTATGAGCCCATTCGGGCGATGATTGAGTTAAGGGAGTGGAGGAAATTTGTGAATTCGGAGAAGATAGCACCAGTAAACACAACAATGGTGCGTGAATTTTATGCCAACTTTCCGGAGAAGGTGGAAAGGGGATGCTTTGTAAGGGGACACTATGTGTCTGTGACAGCAGAGAATGTAAATGCACAATTGAAAACAGTTGATATTGAAGAAAGAAGTGATTGGAATCACTTTAGAACATGGTCTAAAAGCATTGACCACATCGACTGGAATGTCGTCGCAAACACAGTAAGCTACCCTGGGGCTGTTTTTGAGATTGGAAGAAATGGGTCAAGAGCACTGAACAGGTGCCAATTCAACAAAGTAGCCAAAGGTTGGCTATATTTCGTCCGTGCGTGATTCCATCCACGCACTTCACCAGAGTGCCAGAGGATAGGATTAAACTAATATATGGAATTATGAGGGGGTTGACGATTGATGTGGGGAAAGAAATAGTGCAGAGCATTGAGGAAATAAGCAGGTTGGTAACAACAGGCGGATTGGGACATGGCTCAGTTATCACAAAGCTATGTCACATGAGTGCGGTCCCAATCCTACCCACGGATACTCATGAAAGAAACCAACTGCCCGTGTCCTATGGGATAGTGCACTCTTTCCTGCACTCCAAGCCCACCAAAGCCAGCGTGACGGAGAGTACAACCACCCAGCAGCAGCAGCAGAGGCCGCCATGGACGAAGATGAGCCGAAATAGGGCTCACATGAGGCAGGACCTAGCCACCGGCCAACCACAGGAGCAGAACCTCCAACGCCCACAATGGAGCAATTGTATCAAAATCAGATGAGGATGATGCAGACCTTGGACACAGTAGTACAAGGACAGCAAGAAACAAGGCAACAAATCAACGAGTTGAGTTCCTTGTTCAACCAATGGTCGATGCATTATCCACCGCCACCACCACCACCATTTTAGCCAAAGTTTGTAAGTGTCTTATTTCTTTTACTGTCTTTGAGTCTACACACATTGGGGACAATGTGTGATTTAAGTTTGGGGGTGTTTACTTGTGTTTTATTTGTGTGTCATGTTATATTTTATTTTAGTCTTTTTGATTGTTTTATGTTTATTTTGAGTCACCAAAATTTTTTCTTTTTGAGTCATAATTGCCTGTCAAAGATCATGTATGCAGTAGTTGCTAGAAACACATAGTGAAGTAAGTTGGAATAATGTAACGGAATTGAAGCAACTATCTAAACACCTAAGTTAGATATGCCAAAAACTCACGTAACTGCCTATTCGAGTCTCTTGCTTGAGTTATGCATGCTAAATGATAAATACTTATGTGTTATGATTGCTTGCTATTTGAGGCGAAATAGTTAGGATATGCATGTTAGGGAGATGACTCAGGCATTTCTTTGATAGCCAATTCTTACCATTCTTTTCTATCCCGGACTTTAAAAAGTATCCCTAGTCAGCCCCATTGAGCCTAAAAAGTGAAACTTCTTCTTTGACACCCTATATTCCCACAAATTGTGCCATAAGTGAAAATATGAAATAGTGGAATACATTGTGTTAAAAAAATAGACAAAAAGAGTGAATAAGTCTGTTGCACCCCAATACAAAAGTAATAAGAAATAGGCAAAAGCCTAAGTTTGGGGGTGCTTGTCATTATCATATACTTCACTCTCCCAAAACAAAAGAGGGGAAAGATAGAATCAAAAGGAAGAAAAGAACAAAAAGAAAAAGGGAAATACTGAAAAACTGAAGAGCTTATGGTACACGAAATGAGCCTAAATTGTCTATTTTTACCTACCCCTACCTAAGCCTACATTACAACCCTTAAAGTCCTGAAGATCTCTGTTATGCATATCCAGAATTAGTGGAGAATAGCAAGTAAGCATGCCATAGAAATTCTTGAATTTACATGCATAATTTAGTATAGTGACTTCCATTAAAGCATGATAAGTATGAGTTTGCGAAATATCTAGCTTAATGTGCTGAAATTTCATGCTATATGTTCCTGCATATTATTCTGCTAACCTTCATGTTTTTCTAGTTAACACTTATGCAGCAAAAGTGATCAATGGCAGTGAGACTTTTATTTTTCTCATTCTTTGAGTCTTTTATTTTATTTCTTTCTATCTTTGCTCGAGGGCGAGCAAAGGTTAAGTTTGGGGGTATTTGATCGGTGTATTTTATATACACCTTTTGAGTCAGTTTTAGTTAGTCTTTTATCCCATTTTGCACATATAAGTGTCGTATTAGGATGGTTTTTCTTTCTTTTGAGTCAAAGTGGTTAAAATGGCCAAATGGCGGAAAAGGAGCTAAAAGAGGGCAAAAGAGGAGATGCCAGAGCCGAAAACAGAGAAAATGGCGAACGAGGGTGAAATCCAGACCAGCGCCGCGGCGCCTCCTGCAGTCAAACGCAGGGGCCGCGACGCCCACTATTCAGAGCGAAGACTGGCGCCATGGCGCCGAGCAGCAGATGCAGGTCGCGCGCTAAACATCCGGAGAGCTACAGAAGATACAGTGCGCGCTCGCATGCCACAGATATCAGGGCCGCGGCGCCAAAACACCCGACGAGTGGGAACTTCCGGCCATGCGCTTCATGCAGGCGCGGGCGCCGACGCTGAAAAATTAGGTTTTGGATGAATTTCTGGTCAGCGAAGGAAAAGAGGAGGCGGTTTCATAGCTATAAAAGGAGAACCCTAGGCGCTTTGAGGTTCCTCTTCGCACAACACAAGACTTTTGCTTGGAGATGGATACCATTAGTTTAGTAATTTCTTTTCCCTTTCTTGTTCTTTATTTCAGTTTTTATATGATGAACATGGAATTAGTTCTTGTCATGTCAATGGCTAGGAACTAATTCTCTTATAGGCTTTCTATGTTGAATTTCTTGAAACTTATGTTATAAATTAATGCGCTTATGGTTATTTTTCTTATTGTGAGATCTATCCAATAATTGAGTTGAATTCTTGGTAATTAATTGACAACTAATTATCACTATATGATTTCTAATCAGATTCTGAAGAGGGGATTGTGAATATGTTGTAAGTTGGGTAGACATTCTTGGATTGGGGATGAAAATACCTCAATTATTTATGTAAGCGTTGATGAGAGGCTTAACAACCCTAATTTTGCGCATTGTGTGTGACCAACTAGGTTTTTGTTCTTAATCCTCCTATAAAGTTATCCTTATCACCGAAAGGTAGGTAAGGCGCGACATCGGTCGAGTGTTTATATAACCCTAACGGGAGTATAAAACGATTTCGTAAACCTGCTTTCTCCAAAAGAAGAATACCATAAGTTAATGCATTAGTAAGTAGCATAAGCGGATAGTAAGGATACATGGAAGCCCTATTCTCATCACATCTGAAGTAAACCTTTATATTTTACATAGTTTTCATAATTCTTAGTTATAAACAACCAAATCAATTATCAATTCGCCAAATAGATACTAGAAAATAGATAGTTGGTACTTGAACCCTAATCCCAGAGGACGATATTCGGTCTTATCAAAGACTATACTACTTGTCACGATAACGTGCACTTGCGTTTAAAGTGTGTGCATCTTACCGCGCATCAGAATTCATTAATGTTATATACATTCTATGAGAAAAAAATGTGGTAACAAGGAAATGAGAATTTGAACAACAACAACAAAGAGATTAACAATCTGGAAATAAACAAATAAGATGGTTTACTGAGTCGATTGATATTCAATCTTTCATGAAGATAATATTGCCCCGTATTATCCTTTAACTGTGAAATGACAACTTATCTCCCAAGATAAAACATCAATCAAACAAGTGAGCAAAAGAGATTCAAGTGTTCGCTAAGAAAGAAAGATCTTTGAGTGTGTGAGATTGCTAGAGATGAAGACAATTTTTGAATTATTGAGTGTTTTCTTGCAAATGAGCCTAATGCCTAATTTTATAGTGTTGAGAAGATGACCCTCCAATTGACCAAGTAATGGTCTTGATTATTGAGGTTTAACTCAGCCAAATAATGGTTGAATTCATTTGGGAAGTAATGGAGACTTAATGCCTCAAAACTAACCCAAGAGTCATGTCTTTTCGTCTTCCGCCACAGCTTCTGGAACGTCAGCGCCGCGGCCCTGCAGGGAGGCGCTGCGGTGCCAAAACTCCAAAGAGGTTTTGGCCTCGTTGGCACCGTGGCTTAGGGAGGAGGCATCACGGCGCTTCCAAGCGCGCGACCCTTCTGAGACTGCGTCGTGGCGATTTCATGACATGTTTCATATTTTAACACATTGTACACTTCTTTCATCATTTACCAACATGAAACCATTGTCATTTGGCCAATAATCGTCTATTAACTTACGTCTCAAACATTTTGTATACGTACCAATATCTCTTCCACTTAGGAAATTTATGATCCTTGGTACAACGTGTGCACGTGTGTGAAAACGAAATTTTCGACGTGCTGGGACCCAATTGTTCGAGTCATAATTAATAGGATTAACTTTATTTCACATTTAATAAATTTCCAACAATACCCTTTTGGAAGAGATTTTGGTGCACGCACATGGTGCCTTTCTAGCAATCGACTGGCGGATCGATGTTGCATTTGGAAAGGTAGCCGTAGCTTTGAACCTTCCATAGTGGAATACCATCGGACTTATTTACTGCGCGGTGAACGCGATGTCTTGAACCGTCATTGTTTAGTATAAGCCAAGACAATGATACCCACACAACACCTTTCCTACTCCATCCTTCTTTATGTTTTTGTCCGTTGTGGGCTGTGGACACACTTGGATTCTTAAGTGCGTTTATTTGAGGCGGCCTTTTCTCGCACTTAATTAGGTGGTATCCTACAAGGTATCCTGTAATACCCCACTACACAAGTGTTAGGCACAATTAAAAATTTCCCTAACCTAACTTCAATCATTGAGGATCATGAAAGGTTTGGAAATTTAATATCTACCATCTCTGCATGTAGCACTTTATGTCT
This sequence comes from Przewalskia tangutica, assembly GCA_029844215.1. Classification (NCBI taxonomy): domain Eukaryota; kingdom Viridiplantae; phylum Streptophyta; class Magnoliopsida; order Solanales; family Solanaceae; genus Przewalskia; species Przewalskia tangutica. Next base: position 21,695,907 of record CM056719.1, read on the forward strand.
ATCGCGGGAATGGCCTCGGATTTTTGTTTCTAAGAAGAAATCACTATCCAAAGTGCTCTTGCTTCCATCGAAGCGCTCAACCGAACCTTTACGATTTAGTTTTCCTATTGAACCTTATTCCTGGGATCTCCACTCTGTAAGATTGAGTGTCCACATTGATTGGGTTTTAAGTCCATTCCCCTAGACAGACAGAACATTTGATCTCTGAGTATACACTTCGTCAAGGGATCTGCGATGTTTTCCTTAGATTTTACGTAATCAATGGAGAGTATACCCGTGGTGATCAGATGCCTAATGGACACATGTCTCTGTCGAATATGACGAGACTTGCCATTGTATATTGAACTTCGTGTTCTTCCTAGAGCCGACTGACTGTCGCAGTGGATCATTACAGAAGGCATGAGTTGTCCAACTTGGGACATCCTTTAAGAAATCATGAACCCACTCAGCTTCTTCTCATGCTTTGTCTACAGCGATAAACTCTGACTCCATCGTGGATCGGGCAATACGAGTTTACCTAGAGGATTTCCAAGACACGGATCCACCACTAATTGTAAAAATATACCCACTGGTGGATTTGATGTCATCTATGTCAGATATCTAGTTTGCATCATTGTACCCCTCTAGTACAACTGGATACCTCGAATAATGCAACCTGTAGTTTTGCGTGTATTTTAGGTATCATAATACCCGAGTCAACACTATCCAGTGGTTGTCATTTGGATTACGGGTGAACCTAGCCAATAAGTTAAATGTATAAGCGATATCAGGTCGAGTGCAGTTTGTGACGTACATTAAACTGCCAATCACTTGTGTATACCGCTCCTGGCGAATGAGCGCACCATGATGTTTATCAATCTTTATATTTGCATCCAGGGGTGTCATAAGTGAGAATTGTCATACAACCCAAATTTCTTCAGCACATCCTTGATGTAATGAGATTGAGACAAAACCAGTCCGTCAGATGTCTTAGAGATCTTGATTCCTAAGGTGACATCTGCGATACCCATATCTTTCATGTCAAAATATTGTTTTAACATGTTCTTAGTCTCTAGGACTATCCTAGGACTGCTCTCAGTGATCAACATGTCATCTACATAAAGATATATCATGACGAATGAATCGACGTTTCCTTTTGTGTAAACACATTTGTCACACTCGTTAATGGTGAATCCTTTCAACATGAGGGTATTATCAAATTCCTCATGCCATTGTTTCGGGGCTTGTTTCAGCCCATACATAGATTTGACAAGCCGAAAAACTTTTCTCTTGTCCTGGAACCGCATACCCCTCGGGTTGGTCCATATATATTTCTTCTTCCAAATCACCATTAAGGAAGGCTGTCTTGACATCCATTTGGTGTATTTCAAGATCCCGCAAGGCGGCGATAGCTATAAACATATGTATGGATGTCATTATAGACACCGGAGAGTAGGTATCAAAATAGTCAATGCCCTCTTTTTGGCGATAGCCCTTGACTACCAACCTGGCCTTGTATTTGTCGATAGATCCATATGTCTTTAACTTCCGTTTGAGGGTCCACTTACAACCTAAAGGTTTGTGTCCAGGAGGAAGATCAACCAACTCCCATGTGTGGTTATGTAGTATGGACTTTATCTCACTCTCTATAGCTTCTTTCTAGAGCGGTGCTTCTGGAGTTGACAATGCTTCGGAGATTGTCTATGGCTCATCCTGAACCAGATAAGCTACAAAGTTTGGATCGAAGGATTTATCCTTCCGGGTCCTTTTAATTCATCTTGGTTCCATCTCTGAATCTTCTAAGTCCTGAGAATCTGGAATTCTAGATTCTGGATAGTCAGCTACTTTAGAATTCACTAGATCACAACCGTTTAGATCCGGGCAGTCAACGACTCCAGGATACTCAGAGGTTTGCTCATAACTTCGTTTGTGAGAGGTTATGTTTCTTTCTTTCCTAGGAAATGTGTCTTCAAAGAACCTAGCGTTCCTTGATTCCATGATGGTACCTACATGAATGTCTGGTACATCCGACTTATGCACTAGAAAGCGATAAGCGCTACTGTTATTGGCATATCTGGTGAATATGCAATTCACAGTCTTAGGCCCAATTTTGACATGTTTTGGCTTAGGTACTTCTATCTTGGCCAGACAGCCCCACACCTTCAAGTATTTGTAGGTGAGTTTCTTTCCTTTTCATAGTTCGTATGGAGTCTTGTCCTTACTATTATGCGGGACTCTGTTAAGAATCTTATTAGAGGTAAGGACAACTTCTCCCCACATGTTTTGAGGAAGGCCCGAATTGATGAGTAAAGCATTCATCATTTCCTTTAATTTTCGGTTCTTTGCTTCAGCAATACCGTTTGATTGAGGTGTGTAAGGAGCCATCGTTTGATGAACTATATCCGATTGGGTGCAAAAAATTTCAAAGGGCACTACATATTCTTCCTCTCTATCGCTACGTATTGATTTAATCCATTCGCTTAGTTGGTTCTCAACTTTTGCTTTGTAGCGTTTGAACGCTTCAAAGGGTTCATCTTTACTTTTAAGTAAGTAAAGGTAGCAATACCTTGTGCTATCATCTACGAAAGTCACAAAGTACTTGTATCCCCTCTAGTTTGAGCGAACTTCAAATCACATATATCAGTATGTATGAGTTATAAAGGAGCGGTTTCCCTTTTATGGATCTAAAGGGACTCTTGGAAAGTTTTGCCTCTACGCATACCTCACACTTATGTTGAGGGTTTACTTCGATAGACGACAATAATTCCAACTTTACCAATCTTTGGATAGATAACATGTTCTAATCTATGATGCCATAAATTAGAAGACTCAATCAAGTAAGTAGAAGGCTCAATTTTATTAATATTGGAAGACGAAGGCGTTACAAATACAAGTTAACTTTAAAGAGGCCTTCACAGACGAAGTCCCTTCCTACAAATGTTCCGTTTTTTGTGATTAAAAACTAGTTAGCCTCTAACACTAGCCTAAAACCAACATTTACTAACAAAGGTTAATAAATTAAATTTCTTCGAATTTCTGGATCACTTTTCCTACCCCCAGAACCACTGAAGAAGAATTGTTTCCCATGAACAACTTCTTTTCTGTGACTGGTGTATAATTGGAGAAGGCTTCTTTATTGGAACATATGTGACGGGTAGCACCCGTGTCTAGCCGCCACTGCATCGGATTCTCAACGAGGTTTGCTTCAAGAACCACCGCTGAGAATTCCTCGATCATATCATCTACGAACGTGTCTTCAATGATGTTAGCCTTGGCCTTGCCTTTGGCCTTCTCTTTATTCTCGTTTTTTAGCTTGCGGCAGTCCTTGTCTATGTGACCAACTTTGCCGCAGTGATGACAATTCCCCTTGAACTGTTCAGTTGTTTAGGCAGTCTTACCAACCTTCTGGAACTTCCTCTTTTTGCTTGGGTTCCCTTTGACTTCCGCCAGATTCGCCTTAGCCTCAACAGATTGTTTCCCCTTTGGCAAGGCCTTCTGATTGTCCTCCTGAATCTGGAGTTTGACAATACGTTTGTCTAATGTCATCTCCTTTGTTTTGAGTTTCAAGTAATTCATGAACTCGGTCCACAAGGGAGGCAGCTTCTCGATCAACGCCCCAACGAAGAATTGCTCAGTGGGCTTCTGTTACACCTCGTAAGTTTAAGATGATAAATAAGAACGTCATTAAGGATTAAGGTTTCCAATTTTATCGGATGTACATATATACTACGTGCTAATACGGATTAAGATTTGGCAATGACGAATGTTACGCCGAAAATCTCTTTAGTTATGGGGTATAAACATATATATATTCTTCCGTCATGAGTTAGCAAGGTATAAAAGATACGAGAATAAGAAATTAAGGCAATGGGAATTTAGATTAAAAAGATGTGGAATTGATTTAGTTAAATAAACACTTAGAGGGGCAAAGTGTGACATCTAAGGGGGCTAAAGTGTATTGTTTAAAAATCTGAAAATGGGAACTTAAATTGCCCTAATAAGTTCATTTCCACTTAGAACAAAATCAGATTTTCCCTCCCTTCTCTCCCTACCTTGCTCGAATTTCTCTCCCTTCTCTAGCAAGAAAAATTAAGTTCTTACTCCATCTTAATAGACTAAATCATCCCACATAAAATTTCCAAACCAAAAGCACACAAAATAGAGGAGGAAAAATCTGGCAAAACAGTGGACAATTAACGCCACTGCTGCCGATTTCCATCCCCAATTTTTCAAAATTTGAGGATAAATTTTGAATGAAAACATGCATAAATGATAGGTTAACATTGTGGGGTTCATGCATGTTGGATTGGAGTTGAAACGACGACCATTTGGTGAAGAAAAGCCGATGAAACCGCGGGTATCGCGGGCTGGACAGTAGGCTCGGTTAGGGGGCTATTTTGGTGATTAAATTGAGGTAATAATTCTTCCCTTATGTTATAATTGAAGTGCAGGTTGTTGTAGTTGAAGTATTGAATGTGTTTAGAAATAAACTTAGACTAAGAGAGAATGAGAATAAGAATTGCATGTGTTGTCGGAGTTGTGGTTACCGATTTTTGTAGATGGTTTTGACACCTTGAATTCAATTGTTGTATTGTAATATGGTTACTAATTGCATGATGAACTTGAAAGGAAATCTTGATAGTTTAAGTTGTAATGGTTATATGGAATTAGTGAAATACGAATTGGGTATAAAGAGTTAAAAGAAGAGCCAAGGCAATGTGTTTTTGAACCATAACATTTAAGGAATTGTCGGACCTCGTCGTCGCGACTTAGGGACTGTTTAGGGGATGATTTGGTGGTGTAATAATGCTGGAAATTTCATTGAGAATATGCATGAACAATGTGGTAATTGCTTACGTAAGTCCTAAAGGAATTAAAGTATAAGAAAGTGTAGAAAAGCTTCGCATTTCCCTCTCATTGTTAACTAAAGTGTGAGCTGTTCTCATGGACTATTCTTTAATACAGATTAAGGGTTGGAATGACATGAAATAAGTATATAAATTCCCTTGGTTATTGAAGTTGATTAATGGAATGTTTAGATAATTTTGACTACATATGGAAATGATAGTGATTATTAGTTTAAATTGAATTATTGGGTTGATTTAGATTGTTGGATTGAATTGGATTGTTGGTTGGAGATGAATTGTTGGCTGAGTTGGATTGTTGGTAAATTATGGATACGCACATAAACAAAGGAAATGCTGTCCAATTGTTTATAGAAATAAGGGAGCCGCTATTCATATAACTTACATTAGAAATCATTAAATTGACGAACATATTATTCCTTATTATAGGTTGAAGTACTAGACGAGACATACCTTAATATTGAGTTGATTAGAACGCAAAGAGGTATGTGAGCCTATCTTCCTTTCTTTTGGCATGATTATGTGAATTATTGATTCTTTCATTCGACATGAATATTATACAAGGGAATGTACGGCGGACGTACATGACTCTTTCATAGTCTTATTCATAGTAATCTGAGTTATGAAAAGTACATGTGATATTCTTGTAAGAAGTTATTTAATGATTTTAATGAGAGTCAAAGAAATGATTTAAATTGCATACAGTTGCTCATGATATCTACTCGTGGTAAGAGTCATTTTTCCACTTCACCGCGTCCCGGGCCGGGCAGATTCGTGCACATATATCAGGATGATTCACCGCGTCCCTCACTAGAGAGTCGGGCAGTTTATGTATACATATATGATGATTCCACGGACAGGCATCCGTGATGCGGGTACAGATATCCATGACAATATATTCCACCGCGTCCCTCACCCAAGGGCCGGACAATTTATTTATTTATTTACATCTGATAATTTTATGACTAAGCATGCATGAGTACTGGTATGACTCTCATTCTTTTATGATACAATTGACTCTCTACCTTACAAGACACAATTTTGATCTTATTTACATTATTTCATGCTTACATACTCGGTACATTATTTCGTACTGACCTCCCTTTCCTCGGGGGACTGCGTTCATGCCCGCAGATTCAGATGTTCAGATAGGTGACCCTCCAGTTTAGGGCTTATAATCAGCAGTCGGAGAGCTTCTTTGTTCCGGAGCCAGCTATTTTGGTACAGATCCCTATCTTTCAGACTTATGCACATTTTGGGCACGACGGGGTCCTGTCCCGTCATATGTCAGCACTGTACTCTTAGAGGTTTGTAGACAGTTGTGGGTTGGACGTTTGTACCTTGCTTTGGGTTGTAATGTTGTTTTACTCTGTGTTGGGGCGTTTCCGGTTATACTTGTTGTTATCTAGTGGCAGCCTTGTCGGCTTGCTTATTTTGACTATTCCTCTGTGTACATAATGTTGGTTGGTGGCAGCCTAGTCGGCTAGCCTGTTATGATTGTTGTTCTGTTGTTGATTTGGCAGCCTTGTCGGCTCGCCCATTTTGGGGAGATGTTGTAAAAGCAGCGTTGTGCTGCCAAAATTTCTATAGATCTCGGTATTAAATGGATTAAGAGTGACAGGTCAGTAATGACGTCCAATTAGGACGTTTAGTTGCGGCCCGTCTGGTCGGGTCGTGACAAAGTGGTATCAGAGCGGTTAATCCTCGGAATATCTACAGACCGTGTCTAGTAGAGTCTTGTGTATGGGTATGTTGTGCACCGTACTTATACACAGGAGGCTGTCGGACATTTAGGATTGTTTCTATTCTTCCATCTCTTAGATCGTGCTATAAAGTTGTGTTATTAGGATGATCCGTTTTCTGATAGTTTACTATATTTCTGATTATGCCTCAGGAAAGCGCGGTGTGAAGGGCAAATCTGATGAGGACACTAGTCGGTGCAGATCTACGTGTCCCGCATGCGATCTACTGAGTGTGCCCCGACGACCAGTTACGCCTCATCACGATTCTAGAGGCTCCATCTCGTGGGCAACATCACGTGTCCGAGACTCGATGCACGAGCCTTGATTCCCGGCCGAGGGCACAGGATGGAGATTTGAGAGAGACAGTCCAGCTATTGACAAGGATAGTAGCGGGGCAGACTTACAGGCAGGAGCCGACAATTAACCCTAGGGCAGACAGTTTGAGGGTTAGAGACTTTTTGAGTTGTAGTCCGTCGGAGTTTTATGGGTCAAGGCCCGAGGATGATCCTCATGAGTTCATCCGCCAGATACAGAGGACGTTGAGAGTGATCAGGGCCTCAGATCTGAGTCGATTATCGGCCTCATACTGGGTTCTTGCGATATAACGGTCAACTGGTTTGAGTCATGGGAGTTATCCAGGGGCGAGGGTGCTCCTCATGCAGTATGGCATGAGTTTTCAGAGGCATTCCTTGGCCACTTTCTGCCTCTAGAGATGAGACGGGTCAGGGTCGATAGGTTTCTACAGCTACGGCAGAATGGGAGGACGGTTAGAGAATATAGCCTGGAGTTTGACTCCTTGACTCGGTACGCACCTACTATGGTAGCAGACATGGCAGATAGGGTACACCGTTACGTGATGGGGTTAGACCACTATCTTGTTGATGGGTGCATGATATCAACGCTTCAGCCAAGCATGGATATTGCTCGTATTCAGACATTTGCACAGGGTATCGAGGAGCGACACAGAGGAAGACGGCTGGATAGAGACCATGGTAGTAGCCAGCATAAGAGAGCCAGATCAGTTGGGTTTTCAGGTGATTTCCGAGGCGGACAGCCTCAACAGCATACCAGGTATTCCTCTCAGCCAGCACATAATGGTCCTTCACAGTCTTCTGGTAGGCGATATGATCGCACGGGGTATTGGTCGTGGTTCGGCGGCGAGGATCACGAATGCCTGAAGTTCTAGTCAGTGGAGGCCACCGTTGCCTCAGTGTTCTCAGTGTGGTAGTCATCATTCTGAGGTATGTCGTGTTACCATGGGGAGTTGTTTTTCTTGCGGCCGTCAGGGCCATGTGATGAGAGAATGTCCCTCTAGAGATGGTGCGGGAGGCATGGCTCAGCCTACCGGTTCTATTGCTGGTTCATCGTCATCTACAGTTATATCGCCCATCAGGCGGTACTCGAACATCATCCGCCGTGGCAGAGGCGTGTGAAGGTTCGATTAAGTCCTCGAACCGCATTTATACACCGCCGATGAAGCGCGATCGAGGCGTCGCGGATGTTATCACGCAGTACATTATCGGTATTTTTCTATGATGTGTATGCTTTGATTGATCCAGGTTCCACCTTGTCCTATATATCCCCTTTTGTTGCTAGTAGGATAGGGATATAACCTGAGCCGATAGAACCATTCAAGGTAGCTACACCGGTGGGAGATTCGGTTATAGCTAGGCGTGTGTATAAGAATTGCTCGGTGGTGATATATAGTCGTCGTACCTTAGCAGATTTGATAGAGTTGGATATGACCGACTTCGACGTTATTATGGGTATGAATTGGTTGGCTTCTTGTTTTGCCAACGTTGATTGTTGAGAGAAGTTGGTTCGATTCCAGTTACCAGACGACCCAGTTATTGAATGGAAAGGGAATATCGCATCGCCGAGGGGTAAGTTTATTTCATACCTCAAGGCAGGGAAGATGGTTCGAAAGGGGTGTATTTATCACTTAGTTCGGGTGCATGATACGGGTAAGGCACCGCCGATCGATTCAATAGTCATTGAGTTTCCGGATGTATTCCCAGATGATCTCATAGGTCTTCCTCCAGAGCGGGAGATAGATTTCAGTATAGATGTATTGATAGGTACCCAACCTATATCCATTCCCCCTTATAGAATGACACCTGCAGAATTGAAGGAGTTGAAGGAAAAGTTGAGAGACATATTAGAGAAGGGCTTTATTAGGCCTAGTGCATCTTCATGGGGTGCACCGGTGCTATTTATAAAGAAGAAGGATGGTTCGTTGCGGATGTGCATTGACTATAGGCAGCTGAACAAGGTAAACATCAAGAATAGGTACCCCCTTCCCCAGATTGATGATTTGTTCGATCAGTTGCAAGGTGCGAAGTATTTCTCGAAGATAGATCTGCGATCCGGTTACCATCAGGGTTAGAGAGGCAGATGTCCCAAAGACTGTGTTCAGGACCCGGTACGGGCATTATGAGTTCAGGGTGATGTCGTTTGGGTTGACTAATGCTCCAACAGTGTTCATGTACCTAATGAGCCGGGTGTTCAAACTATTTTTGGATACATTTGTTATAGTATTCATTGATGACATCCTGGTATATTCTCGCTCAGAGCAGGAGCATGCAGACCATTTGAGGACAATACTTGGAGTCCTCCGGCACCGGCATTTGTATGCCAAATTTTTGAAATGTGAGTTCTGGTTGGCCTCAGTGGCATTCTTGGGGCATATTGTCGGGGAAGATGGTATTCGTGTGGATACTCAGAAGATTGAGGCAGTGAAGACATGGCCCAGACCCACTACACCTACTGAGGTACGCATCTTTTTAGGATTAGCAGGGTATTACATGAGGCTTGTGGAGAAGTTTGTTTCGATCTTAGCACCGTTGACTAAGCTAACCCAGAAGGCAACTAAGTTTCAGTGGATCGATGCTTGTAAGCACAATTTTCAGCTATTGAAGGATAAGTTGACCTCGGCCCCAATTCTGACTCTTCCGGAGGGGTTACACAGGTATGTGATTTATTGTGATGCTTCAGGTGTCGGGTTAGGTTGTGTGTTGATGCAGCATGGCAGAGTTATAGCTTATGCCTCCCGACAGCTTAGAAAACATGAAAAGAATTATCCCACTCATGATTTAGAGCTAGCAGCGGTGATTCATGCTTTGAAGATATGGAGACATTACTTGTATGGTGTCCATGTTGATATTTACACGAATCATAAGAGTCTTCAATACATTTTTAAGCAAAAGGAACTGAATCTGAGACAGAGGCGGTGACTTGAGTTGCTGAAGGATTACGATGTTGACATTCTGTACCACCCAGGGAAGACCAACGTTGTGGCAGATGCTCTCACCCGTCGTAACTTCTGGAACGTCAGCGCCGCAGCGTCAAAACTTCAGAAAGTCAGCGCCACGGCCCTGCAGGGAGGCACCGCGACGCCAAACTCCAGAGAGGTTTTGGCCTCGTTGGCGTCGCGGCTCAAGGAGGAGGCGCCACAGCCCTTCTGAGACAGCGTCGCGGCCCTTGAGGCTCCAAGGCGATTTCATGACCCGTTTCATATTTTAACACATTGTACACTTCTTTCATCATTTACCAACGTGAAACCATTGTCATTTGGCCAATAACCGTCTATTAACTTACGTCTCAAATATTTTGTATACGTACCAATATCTCTTACACTTAGAAAATTTATGATCATTGGTACAATGTGTGCACGTGTGTGGAAACGAAATTTTCAACGTGTGGGGCCCCAATTGTTCGAGTCATAATTAGTAGGATTAACTTTATTTCAAGTTTAATAAATTTCCAACACATTCCAAGGTTCCAATCATTTATTCTTCTACTAATTTCCTGTTCATCATAAACATTATCTAGATCTAAAAAATATCCATTAAGGTTTACGCCTTGTGACATAGATCCTACAATTTTTTTTAAATTCAGCTTGTTGTCCTACTGGTATATGTTTTGGTAATTTAGTATGTTTCCTCGTTATTACTTCTAAATTAGGGTCTATTAATTCTTCTTCAAGATAGTCATTAGCATCTTCATTTATTATATCATCTGTCTGTATTTCTGTTTCTACATGTCTATTAACTTAGTCTTCTACATCACTCAATTATTCATCTTCTATGATTGTATTAATATTTTTTATTTTTCGTAAGGCTTATTATCTTATTATTTTTCTTTTGTATTTCAGAATTTTCTTCATTTTCTTTTATAAAATCCACTATTTTTATTTCTTTAGTTAATTCATTTCCTTTTATAGGATTATTAGATTCTTGTTCAGATATACTATTCGTACTATCAGTCGTGTATGAGCTTTTATCACTTGTTTTATATTTCTTCTTTTCTTTTCTCTTAATATTTTTCATTTGTTCTCTCAGAATATATAGTTCTTCTTATAATTCTTCTATATCTTGATTTACTTCACTCGGTTCACTTTTTACTTGTTTTAATTCCCTCTTAGTGTCTTTTAATTCTTTCTTAGTATCCTTATACTTATTTTTGTATTTTTTATATTTATTTATCCATTCTTCATTTTTATATAATCTCAATTTTGTATTTTCAGCTTGTAATTCTAATAACGGTTGATCTTGTTTTTGTAATTTTAGTTGTAAATATTCATTTTTTTCAGTGTCTTCTATATTTCCACCTTTGAAGGCTTGTTATTTTTATTTGATGTATCTTTAAAGTCTATTGTTCTTATAGGTTCATATTTATATTTTTCTTTTTCTATTATATCCTTTCCATGGTTTTTAAGGATTGTGATAACACTATGTTCTTGAGTTTTTATTAAAATTGTCCTTTCTTATGTAATAAAACTAAACTATCTAGTGTTTTTGGTACTTGATCTGGTAATTTAGGTTTCATATTACTAATATCTACCATTATAGGTTCTTTACTTCTTCTCCATGCATCTATTGGTAATAATTCTGGTTGTTTTATTGTAGTATTCGTTATTTTTTCAATTATTCCTTCTCGACTGTTACTAGGTTCTTCGTTTTCTATCGCTTGTTTTTCTTTATTTATATGTGCTACTAATATATTGAGTTGTTCTAATATTATTTTAAACGTTGGTACCACCGATATATTTCGTAATTTTGTTAATTCGTCTTTTATTAATTGTTGTATTTGTGCTTGATTTTCTCTTACTTCATCCATTATTATTAAAGAATTTTTCAATTGTTCTTTTACTATTAGTTCGTTCCAATCATCAACTTTTTCATTAAAACTACTCAATTTTATATACTCGTTTTCTCCATCTGTTTCTCATATCTATCCATGTTTTATTAGGTTTGTAACATTGTTGTTTTTCTAGTTGTTCTATTTCATTCTCTAATTGTAATTCTTTAGCACTATATTCTAAATATTTGAGTTGTCATATTAGTACCCCTTCTAACAAAATTTGTTTTATTGTTTTTAATTTTTGTTTCTTCTTTTTTATCTTTTCTTGAATATTCATATCTTATTTATAAATCTCATTTTTCCTTCATCAGTTATTTCTGTTTCTTCATTAGTAATTCTATAGTTTATCATAGTTATAAAATCACTTCCTAATAATAGTTCATTAAAGCTATTATATTTTATTACTCCTATGTTTATTTTATATTCTAAATCGTGGATTTTAAATTTCAGATTAATATTTTTATTGATTATTATTTCTCTTTCATTTTCGGGTAATTGCACGTCTGTGGCTCTATCAGATTACAATCTTTTTCATTAATTTTACTTATATGTATAAATCTTTTTACGACTCTTGTATTAATTTTAGTCATGCAGTCAGTTGTTATAATTCCATTGGATATTACAACTTTAACTCTTAATCTGCTACTTAGTACATTTATTAAAATCTAACGTTCTTGGTTGTCTTAAACTATTTTGTCTTGATAGTATAGGTTAATTTCTAATTATCAATCTATATCCTTCTATTTTTTGTGTTAATCTTTTTGATGTTACTATAGGTCTAGTATTAAAATCCATTTGTATTTCTTCTTGGTATTGTTATTTTAGCATTTTCTTTATGTTCTATTTGTTCTAATATGTCTTGATATAATTTTGGTACTAAAATATTCATTTCATATTATTTTCTTACATGATGATTCCTTGTTAAAGTATATATCATTTTTGTTTCTATACTTATTACTTTACTTCCTGACGACATCTTTATTCCATCTAATTTATAATATAATGTTAACGCTTGTTCTTTATGTTCATCTTTTAATGATACACTAAAGTCTGGTTGTATGGTAAATTTTAGATTTTGGTATATTAGATTTCCTTTTATTACTGATATTAAGGTATCTTGCAAATTTCCTAATATTCTATCATCTAGTATATAGATATGTATATGTGTATTTATATTTTTTTTGAAAATATGCTTTTATAATAAATTCTATTCCTCCAAAATATATTTTTTTATATTTTCTTGCTTCTTTAGTATGTAAATTGGCTAATTCTCTTTTTATAATTTCATCTGTTATTAAGCTTTTTTTTTGCTTTTTCATTTACACTAATTGTGTCAATTATATCTTCATGTTTTTATGCTATATATTTTACTTTTTTATTTCTTTCAAACCATTTTATTTTAAATATTTTGTTAACTGACACTTCCTCTTTTTTATTTTGTATTTTTTGATATGTTTCTGGTTTAAAACTTAATGTCTGTGTTATTCCTTCTTCATATGTATTCATCTGGTAGTGTGTTTCATATAAATCTTCTGTTATTTCTTTCCCTTTATCCATTAACTAAACTGTTAACATACTTATACTTTTCTACAATGATATCCTTTTGGTCTTTTATTTCATTGTCTTTCCTGATAACATCTCTTAGTTTCTCTTCTCTTAGTTTCATATTTTCTTCATCTTTTTATCTTAATCTTTCATATTTTAATGCTAACATATTTCTTAGAGTTGTAATAGCATTTTCTTGTTATTTTATTTGTTGATAGTATTCTTTGGGAAATTCTAAGACCACGAGTAAGTCTGTAACATATTTTTACGTGTGGTTGCATATTTAGTTTGTATTATTTGGCTCCCGAATGATTTTTGATGATTGAGTCGAAGTTAGGGAGAAAATAGAAAAATCTGGTGTTGATGTTCCTGTTTCCTTCTTAACTATCGCGAGTAAGGGGCTCGATTGCGAGCCTTGATGAAATTAGGCTATCTCGATGTGGTAGTGTTCGACGTGATCGCGTGGACACACACCTGAGGGAGGGAGAGTCGTGGTGCAACGCGATCGCGTGGTATCTCTCACGATCGCGAAGTGTATTTCTGAGCTGAGTCAGGTTAACCCTTTGCGATCGCGAGCGGGGTCTCACGAATGCAAAGGAGGCACTATAGCTACGGGATAAAAGAGCCCTAGCCGACTTTTAGACTCTTTCTATTTCCAAAGTTATTAGTTCGGTTTTGGGGAGATTCAAGGTGTTTCTCATAGGTAATTTCTAAACCCTAAAACTAGTTAATTCTATTAAGATATTCCTCTATTTTAGACTTTAATTCATGTTTTGGGGAGTGGGAAAGAGGGTTTGACTTGTTGAGAATAAGAGAGCTTAAATTTGGGGAATTGGCGGATGTGAATTGGTTTATGGTGATGGGTGTTATATATTAGTGATGAAACGGACTAGTAGATTTTAATTTATTGATCAATTTCATGTTTAAAACTTTTTGGGAGATTTGGGAGAAATTTTAGGGTTTATACTAATTGGGAGTTTTGGACTTGAATAAGGTAATTGACCTATTATTATTTTAATTACGCAATTGGAGAGTAGAATTGAGCTTTTAGAACATTAGTTTACCAATTTCACCCTTTAATTATCGTTTTACCCTCTTGGATCCACTTTCCTTATTTTTCCATAGTTGATTGGATTCGAGGAACAGTCTAGTGTTATGGGTGTTGTCCGTTTTTGTTCTAACTTAGATTTATAATGATTAGAATCCAATCATTACAGAGACCCGCAGAGAGGCAAGGCTCATTTGTGATCGTATGTGACTTCTGCTTGGCATCTAGGTAGATTGCGACTTACCATCTAGTTACACTTTGATTAGCAAAACATATGTATAGTTAGATACTGTCGGAGAAATCATGTACGCCTTCGGGTATAAAGTTGGGATGGATTACTTAGATTTGGCATTGCTGACTGATTTGTGGGTTGGTTGCCTCTTTGTGATTTATTGGTTATTGTTATGTGTGTGATATTGGACTTGTACTTAGTTGCCTTGTTGTGATTATGATATGGTTGTCGCTCACTTATTTTGACAATGTCATGAATGGAGAAAAGGGCTTGACTTGATATGGTATTGTGATATGTGATAATGTGTGGCACGATTGAGATTTGACTATGATTTACATTTGAGATTGATATATGCATATCATTCATACACCTTCTACATGATTCCTTGTTGTGAAATGTAATTTGATATTAATAATGATAAGAGGGAAAGTGAAACATCATAAGGTGTTATGTGGGCTTGTCGTCATATTTCCTATGCTTGTGACTTGTATTTGCATAACTCTCTCTTGATATCTCACTTATCATCATAAATGGAAAGATAATAAAAGTGGCTTGAAATTGTGAATTGTACTTAATGATAAGTGTAATTTATATCATGAATGACATACATTCTTATTTCATATGATGATTTGTAAGGAACCACGATAATGAATGATGATAAGTGAGAGTGTAGCCTCTGAGGTTTTTGTCGGGGAATGTAAAAGAGAGATGCGTGTCTGATGCCCGAGATTTTTGTCGGGATCGTGAGAGTGTCTGATGCCCGAGGTATTTGTCGGGATCGTGAGAGTGTCTGATGCCCGAGGTCTTTGCCGAATCGTGAGAGTGGTACATGAACTTTGCGGGTCCCCCGTGGTTAATGACTATCGGGAGTATGGGAGATATTCCATCCGGAACATGTATGTACGATATGAGATAGTTGGCCAGTGCATTGCATCACATATACATTCATATTACATCCACTCACATATCTGATTCTTATTATTGTATTCATTGCATCGCATGGTGTGTTTCAACCTTGTTTCCTTGATTGTTGATTTATCTGAGATGTAGTATGCTTGTTTTCCTCTTACCTAGACACTTGATGGATTCGAGGATCAGAGGTTCCGCTTAGGCTATGACTATAGACTACTAATATCTAGTGTGATTTCCATTACTGCAAGTCTTACATGGGTGTGCTTAGTGATTGCTTCATTTTCGTGTCTCTTGGATTCTAACTGGATTCTCTATACTTGGGCTGATTATTCTTGAATTGTGATATTACTTGTACTTTATTGCAATCATGTCTATTCTTTAGTTTCTTTCTTATATATATGTTAGCTAACCGTTGTCAACCTATGATACCTACTAGTACATAGTATTTGTACTGATACTACTCTTGCTACACCATTTTTGGGAGTAGAGTTGTTGCTGGAACTTCAGCGAGGTTCGATTTGCCTTCAAAAGTCTCGTGGAGTTCATCTAGATTTTCGGTTTAACTTTCATTCTAAATAAAAGTTGTATTCAGGTTGTGGTGTATCTTTTATTCTAGTTGTAAATTTAGAAACTCTTGTACTATTCAGACCAAACCCCTTGAGTAGTTGTTGTATCCCGCACTTGATATTTATAATATGAATTAGATTTTTATTTATTTCGCTTTATTTACTTTATTATGTTGAATTATTGATTAAGGAAAGGGTTCGCCTATCGAGGTGGGAAAATATAGGTGCCCGCACGACTCAGTAATTTAGATTGTGACAACATCATAAGCCGACAACGACAGAAGATACATAATCAGAGATAAATACCAAATTGACACCAAATAATCCTACACTAGCATATCAATGACCAAGTATATCACATAATCACAAAAATGTTCATAGAATTCATCAGCATATCAAATATCATGTAGCATGATAATGCTTTCAAGTCCCAAATCCAACCAAGATGTTCATAATCACTCAATAACAAGTCTCAACCACAGTTTATCAATGATATGTTATTAAATGTATGATATATATATATATATATATGCACGGTACCTTTATCAACGTGGTATACAATACATCAAGGTTTAATTATGATTGTATACCAATGGGGGACCCACGAAGTCCATATACCGCTCCTAGCCAACCAGAATTCCACACACGAATCTAACTAGAGCTCATGACTCATTTTCGAGTTTCAATCATATTGCAGACGTGCAACTCTGCTCCCCGCGTATCAACTACTCTTACCTTTTCGGTCTCTTGCACCACAGCATATCCATACCACTATCATACCAAATCATAGAACCATGAGTGTATGATGCAATGACATTACAAGGTAAGATATCATAATATAATGAGATGCAATCAAGTATAGAGATGATATACACATGCTTTCAAAAATTCAACACCACATAAGCAAATTCAGTCAAATCATGATATCAATTGAAAATATGTGTGATGAGTAACCAAACAATAGCAAACATGACGACAACCCCACATATGGCGATGAACCCAAATAAACAACAATCGGCCCCATCATCACAGTTCAACACTGGTATCCACTCAATCGTTTATCACAACCGGCTGAGTGGGTCCTCCAAACACACTTAATATCACTCAATATTTATAACTAATTATGCACTTTTATCAAGAGTCTCGAAAAGTTAAATTGTAGCCTACCTCAAAGTCGAGCGAGAGCGCTACCAAATTAAGTCTCGAATACAGCCTTGCCCTTCCTTCTTGCATCGTGATGATCAAAGTCTATTCACACGTATTACATAGTTAATAATAAGTTTAACACAACAAAAACAAGACTTTAAATGCCCATTTCGGGCCCATGCCACCAAGACTCCAACTTTATTACACAAAATCCTAGATTACATACTAGACAATCATATCCTTAAATTAATTGAAAATTTATTCATATTTGAACCCTCAATTGGACAACAATTAAAAAGCCCCAATTTAAAACCCCAGAAAGTTTTCCTAATTGGAAACATGTTTCTATCACCAAATTAAGACTTATAACATGATAATTTAACATAATGCACTCCTAACTCATGATATTAACATCTTTCAATCCATAAAATTTCTATTAGAATCAACCATACAACTCTCGTAAATTCACAATATGCAAAAATCATCTTTCCCAATTCAAACAATAAGCTAAACCACCATTAATAAGCTTAGAATCATAAACTTAAACAAAAATGGGGAAAATTTATTACCTCAAGGTGGAAATGCTCCTAAGGCTTTGAAATAACCCACATATGGTGTTGGTTTCGAGAACACACTATTTTGAGAAAGAAAATCTGGTCTAAAATTATATATATATGACACTTGAACAGTGATCCGCTCCGACTGAATCAACTACGTTGGAGCGGACCCGCTGCGGCAGAAAAGACTTTGCTGTAGCGGATGTCACTTGACAACTCATACCTCACCACATCGGACCTGATTCTACCGTGGCGGAAGTTCCTATTTCCTTAAATTTCTCTTTGGTGAGCCAACTTTCCACCGAAGGTGAACCGTCGGAGATGATGTTGGTTCCGAGTGGCGGACACAAGACATCAGCAGTGAAATATAGCCAAAAACCTCCATCCGGAATCCCCTGGACACAAATCAAACATGTTTGTCTATGGTAAACAGTGCTACGAACTCGCTTGTACCCTCAGATTTCACAAATAATAGAGTTAAGACATACTTTTCTAAAAAATCGTTCGGGACAAATCATAATCCAAATTTTACAATTAAGGCCACAAAATACATCTGATTGCCTCGAGAAGAGAACCACTGACTCGACTAAGTCATAAATGGCCCTCCGAAACTACCAAAAGCGACGGAACCCGAAAATGAACCCATCTAGACACAAGTCAACTTTGAGTCAAACTAACCACTCTAAGTTTCGAGACTTGGGCTTTTTCATTTGAAACTCATATAAATTTAGAAAGAGAATTTGGAAAGATAGGAAAAAATTTAGAAGAAAAAAAAAGTGTCGGAATCGCGGATTCCGAGGGTGCTAGGCGGCGGAAGTGTTGTTGGGAGAAGGAATTTTTCCGTAGACTTCTGATACAATGAAAGACATAATTTCTTGATCATTTTCATTAATGAAGAGGTCTATATATACAATATACAATCTTTAAATATGAAAAATCATATTCCTACTATAATACTAATATTTTAATTACACTTGTACAAGAATTTACAAAATAAGGTAAGAAACCTAACTACACTAGAATTTGTTGTTACTGTTTCTATCATTGACACACCGACTTTCTGTAGAATTGTTTTTTCTTTCTTCAAAGTCACCAAAATTTAAAAGATCCTTGAATAAGTATGGTTTCTTGTTTGTTGATTAATATTGAGGATAAATTATTCTCTTCATTCCCTTCAAATAATAACTGAGAATGGACAGCAACATTGAGCTGAAGCTGCTATTGGGGGGTGTGGGCTTTGTTTAATTGGCGGGGGGCAGGTCAAGAAGGAAGTGAGTAATTTTTTAAAATTGGGTAATTTAATAGGATTTGGATTCTATCCAAGGTATAAGTTGAAGCTTGGTAATGACACAGTATTTTTGTTCACAATTACAAACGAAGGATAAAGTTAGCTAATAAAAGAAAGTAGATGGTATATTTGACCATTTTCCCTACCAAAAAAACATGAAACAATTTCCTTTGAGTTTTTTCATAATTAAATTAATTAAAACATTCAATTTTCAAATATTTCAATGTGCTTATCATATCACACAGACTACTATAATCAGTTTTACTTGTTTAAAATAGTTAGGTAAGTTATGTGGCCAGTTTGGCATGAAGATACCCAAAGCCAAAGGGTCTCATAGATGGAAAGTTAAAAACCAAGAAAATTTTCAAAGATGGAAAGGAAAGTGCCGAAGAAGGCACGGAGGAAGAAGGAGTTCAAAACTCGAAATTAACCAAGGGGTCTTTCTGTAGAAACCTTCACGAACAACTCGAAAGAACTTTATAAAATCTAAAAATCCCAAGGCATGTTGGAAATGGGAAGAACATGCCACTATTATAAATACTGCAAAGTTAAGGAAACAATTAAAGCCCTTAACATTGATGAAGACATGAAGAATTCATTATTCAAATTGTTGCTCAATTCGGAGCCAAGAGGATTCAGGCCGGATGAAGAAATTAGAGTTCTTGATAATGAGGATTTCATAGCCTCGGAAGATGAATGTCTCCGTTGTCAAATAGGTCAATCTTGCCTTGAAGGAAAAGAGGAGAACGATGATTTTTATAATATTTTTGCTCCGTTTCAGGATATAAACCTGAATGTTATTAAAGGTGATAACCTAATGGAGCTTTTAAGAGCAATTAAAGATCCAAGTATGAGATCACAAATTATAGACCAACTTGGTGACATTCCGAAGAGTTATGGTGTCACAAATTATAGAGAGTTATGGTGTCACAAGTTCAGCTGACGAAGCTGTGGTTAAAAATCGAGACTGTTTTGGGGATTAAATTAAGGTATGCAAATTCTTATTTTTATACTATAATTGAAGTTGCATATTGTTGTAGTTGAAGTAATGGACTTGTGTTAGGAAGAAATCTTAAATTTAGACATTGCATGTGAATAATTTGAATGTTGTAGCCGATATTAGGACTAATGTTACTAATCTTCGGATTTTCGTATTCGATTATTGTGTTGTAAAATTCGTCGCTACTTGGCATGTTGATATTGGAAGAGAATCTTGACATATAAGTTATAATTGTTCATAAAGAATTATTGGAATAAGATTGGACTCTAAGGAATTAAGAAAATGATTGGTTTTGTAAATATTGGACAAAGACTTGCTTGAAATTTTTGGATATTATCGCGTCAAGATTAGGGGCTGATTTTGTGAAGTTTAAATGATGGGAATTTGACTATGAACATGTATATAAGTTATGGTAATTACTAATACATGTCTTAAATAAAGTAAAGTGTAAAAAGGGTGTTATGTTACAAATTATAGAACTTGGTTATTGTTGTTGTCATTAGAGTTGATGGATTATTTTAAGATTGTTCTAATATGGACTAAGGACTGAATTAACATGAGAAATAGGTGTTGTAATCACCTGGTTTTTTGTAGTTGTGATATCGCTTAAAAATAAAAGAGAAGGAATATGTTATGATGACATAAATGAAATATCTGAGATTATTGTGGTTATATATTTGAGTTATGACTTGTTGTTGGTATTGCTGGATTGGTTTGAAATTTGTGGATGTACATATAAACAGGGGAAGTGCTGCCCAAATTTCTGTAGAATAGGAAGTCTTCATTCAATTTAACTTATGTTAGGAATCATAGAGTTGACAGACCTAATGTTATTATTATAGGTTGGAGTATTAGACGAGACATATTCTAGCAGTGAGTTGGTTAGCTCGACTATAAGGTATGTGAGACTATCCTTCTTTCTTTTGGCATGACTTTGTGAAAGAACTTTCATTTGACATGATTTTAATAAAAGTACGGCGGACGTACATGATTTTCTACAAAGTTAGTTTTAAAGGAAAATTGTTATGACAAGTGCCTATGATTTTCAGTAAAGAGCTTATTATGATGATATTATCGAAAGTCAAAGATGATTTATATTTGCATATAGTTGCTCATGATATCTACTCGTGTCAAGTCTTATTACACATTCACCGAGTCTCTCATATAGAGGGTCGACACTATATTGTATGTTCCGGGTTCGAGTCCCGACTATTATTATTATATTACTTGGGTTCGAGTCCCAAGCGGGTTAAACTCCCGGATTACTATTATTCCATGGATTAGCTCTTCATGATGCGGGTTCGAGTCTCATGACATTATATTATTCCATATACTTACGTGGGTTTGAGTCCCACGATATATATACTTACTTGGGTTCGAGTCCCATGATATATACATACTTACTTGGGTTCGAGTCCCATGATATATATGTACCTAGACGGGTTCGAGTCCCGTGCCATTATATCCCGAGGATAGGAGTTCATGACTTTGGCATGATTTGCATATTTTGAAAAAAGTAAGAACTAATTTTCATTACTCTCATTTGGTAAGGCACAGTTATACTGTTAAGTTGATTTCATACTTTCCTCATGTTATACGATGAACTGTTATGATCTCAAGTACAGTATTTAGTTTTCAGTTTCACATACTTGGTACATCTATCGTACTGACCCCCTTTTCCGAAAGTGCGTTAAATGCCGCAGTACAGTGATCGGTTAGGTGACCCTCCGATTTAGGACATCTACTGCGCTAAAAACTCCCTTGTTCTAGAGCGATTATTTTGGTGAGATCTTTACATTCCGGACTTATGTATATTTTGGGCACGACGGTCATGTCGTCATATGTCGACATTGTACTCTTAGAAGTGCATGAGCGATTGTAGGTGATAGATGTGTTTTGGACTTGTGTAGAAACGTTTATGCGGTTGAACTAGTTTGTATTGTTGCACTTGTTTTGGGATGTTCCGTATATAGTGGCGGCCTTGCCGACTTACTGTGTGATTACTCATTTGCTTATGTGATGCTATTTGGTGGCGGCTAGTCGGCTAACTTTGTTGTGATGGTTGGATAGTTGTGTAAAGCGGCGCGGCTCGCTATTATGGGTATATGTTATAGATGCAGCGTTGTGCTGCCGAAATTTTCTATTACCCTTAAGGGTCAGTTGATTACGTGACAGGTTAGTGTAATGGCGTCCAATTAGGGCATCGGGCCTCGGCCTGTCGGGTCGGGTCGTGACAATGGTATTAATGTTTTTATTAAGCAATGATTCATGTGAGGGTGTACTGAGGTCAGGAAGAAAACAGTTCCGGCGGAATGTCTGAAGCTCAGGCTGATGGTACTGTTTTATCCCGCTGAGCCGAGGTGGCGTTAGGGCGTTTCAGATCTGTTTTGATTTAAGACAACCTCATTGCCAGGACTTGTCGACTAGTTAAAGGTTCCTCGGATAGTGCCTCTCCGAGATCCATTTCCGCCATTTTGAGTGAGATTTTGTTTCTTGATATGCTGATTCAGCTTGATCTCACTGCATAAGGCCAAACCTTCTTGTATGCATGTACCTATGAGGTTTCCATAAGTACATATATCATAGTTGATAATGGTTCCTTTTTTTCTTAGAGCCTTTCTAACTTTTTCCGAGAAAAGGGCTGGTAAACCATCTATAAATTTAGACCTCCAGTGAGAGCTATTACACTATGGTAATTTCATCGCTCTGCTAAGGAATACATCCTTATTGTCACGACCCGACCCCGGATCCGTGACCGGTGCCTTAATCCGGGCACCCTTGTGACACAACATCAGAGAAAACCAGCGGAATATAAACTCACAATAAACAACCATAAGGATATAAAAATAGTCTAGCCCAAAATGGCTACCCCAAAAGTACATAAAACCGAACAGTTACATCCTTAAACAAACCAAGTTATGACAAGACTACAGGCCTCTAAGAAGGAGTAACACTATGACGGGACAGGGCCCCGTCATGCCCCTGAATGTACAAAACATCAACGACACTAGGGAGAACCATACCAAAAGTCGAGCATCCGAAGAAATGGATCTCCTGACACCTGAGTAAAAGATCCTAGAAATGAGGATCTACCACCTGCTTTCCCTTACCTGCGGCGTGAGCGGCCCAGAAGAAGTCGATGTGACGTACCAAGTATGTAAAAGCGGAAAATCGTAGTAATATCATAAGTCCAAAATACAGAAGATATAGATAAAAATCAAATTAGGTTGCATTGTGTCTTACTAACAATGAGAGTAACAAGTATAAGTATAATCTTTGCGTAAAAATAGGAGGCTCGTGATCAAAGCGGGATCTCTCGCGTAGTATCATTAAGCAATCCTACTCACGGGATTGTTTCACGCGTGGATCCTGTGGATCGCGTAAGGCCATCCGCTCGCGTGAGACTATTTCACCCGCGTGGGACTATTTCACCGCGTAGATCCTGTGGACCCGCGTGGGACTATTTCACCGCGTGGGACTATTTCACCGCGTGAACCCGATGGGCCGCGTGAGTACAAGCGCGCTTTCGTATCATGGGTAGCAAATCCATGGAATCTGTGATAATAACAATGATAATACATAAATCATCACAACCGCTAGTATACATAACATAAGCGCTACGAACATCGAATACTCAGTGATAACAATAATAATACATAAATCAGCACAACCGGCTAGTATACATAACATAAGTGCTACCGGCTTATCATAACATAAACAAGATAAGAAATTCTTCTAACTTCTTATGAACATTATTAATATAAATCCTCTCATTTTAGCTTATTAAGGCACTACATGTCTTTTTAAGAGAAATCCGGGAATTTAACCCAGTATCACATCACAGTAAACCTTTTCGAAATGACTCCTTTTGATATAAAACTTCCAAGATACTAATACCCATAGTATCATGTCACAACCATTTTCAAAACAAGTCACAATTTTCCATTTAGAAAATATCCCAAGCTTCTAAATCAAGTGACTTCATTTCCTTTAAAACCTTAGGCCATTAATGCCTTAAAGCAATTTACCTTCCACAAATTCAACTCATTTTCCCCTTGCTTATTTTATGTAAAGTAAACCCTTCTTTATTTACCTTTTTCCCAAACTAATATAACCAACTTCCCATAAAGCCGTTATATTAACATTTACGTTAGTCAAACACATTTCCTATGTCCAAGAGACTTATACCTTTAAAGCGAAACAAGTATCATATCTTCAAAACAAGTGAAGATTATCAAATCTTGTGCATTATACCGTACTACATAGATACAACTACTCATGCTCAAGAGATAGGAAAGCTCTACATACCTCTTGGTCGATCCACTTGTTAATTCCAACTATCACACGTGTCGTCAACCTATAATGACCATAATCGTTTATTAACTTCTAGTTTCAAAGTAGAATATTTCCAAGTTCAAGGTTACTAATTCTATGGAAAATTGGGCAGCATTTCCTTTGTTTCTACTCACTTTGCCACCTTTTCAAAGGCTGATTTTTAACACTCAAACGCCACATTTAAGGACCAACATCCAAACCAACACAAAGGGGATTAAACACCTAAACTAGGGTGTGTAAAATAATGCCCCAAAAGTTATAACAATTAATCTTAACAAGTTTAAGGTAATTTTTAGGCTCTGACATGCTCACATAACCTCTTTAGCCAAATCCTTCATACCCAAACCACATTTCTTGCATCTGATGACTCCAAGAGCATTATTTACTACCATAAGTTCTTTCTTGTAACATGCAACACTAAAAACTAATTATAAAGGAAGAATCATTACCTTAGAGCTTTAGCCAAAACTATTCCAACAATTTTGCTAGCCTCCTTTCAAGAATACCACCACAATAACCTCCATGAGCTTGCAAATAACTTTCCTTCTTAACACCTTTTCAGATTTTCCTTAAGCTTGGAGTTTCTCTTGATTTTCTAGAGAAGGAGAACTTTTAGCTTAGAGAGAGAGATAGAGATGAAAGATGAAAGATGACCAAGTCTTCAAGACTTGGTCAATATAAGGTATCTGACATTTCAGATGGGGACACTTGTCACCCATGACCTCTTTAAAACAAAGCGGTGCAGATCCCGCCTCGGCGCGGCCTGCGATCGGCGCGGCGCAAACTCTGCCGCCTTAGGACTTTCGGCGCGACCACCTTCCGGCGCGGCCTGAAACCAGCGACCGCCCGAATCTTCCGTCGCGGCCACGTCTTCGGCGCGCGACCTACAATCACCCGCGCGCGCGCGCGCCACGTGGCGCGCGCTGAGCCACGACCGCGGTCGGACCGAACCACGGTATAACATTCTCCCCTTAGAAACATTCGTCCGAATGTTCCTTCAAACTTACTCGAATCACAAATCGGCGTAGGCGCTCTTAACTACTCTTTTGCAAATAAAGACGCTCCCGCGGCCACAACAATACTTAAGCACAATTGCTAAATCAAAACTAACAAGAAGGAAAGTGGGTTACACAGGTGTAGGGAATAAGTGAGGATATTTCTTCATCATGTCCTCCTCCTTCCACGCCATCTCTTCCACTGTTCTCGTTCGCCATAAGACCTTGACGGAAGCCACATCCTTTGTCGAAGTCGTCTAACTCGACGATCGAGTATCGCTATGGGACTCTCTCATACGATAACTCCTCATTACACGAACCTCGTGAATCGGATGTACTCTAGATGGGTCTCGATACATTTCCAACATTGACACATGAAACAACTGGATGTCGCCTCTAGATCGGACGACAGATCAACTCATGAGCAACCTTGCCTACCTCGGACAATCTGGTAAGGCCCGATGTACCTTGGGCTAAGCTTTCCCTTCTTCCCAAATCTCATCACGCCGCCGTGGCGCGCTCTGAGGAAAAAACCCAATCATGTACCTCAAACTCAAGTGTCGGCGCGCGATCTGCATACGACCTGGGCTACTGGCTGCAATAACCGCTCTGGATAAGCTTCACCTTATCCACTGCTTGAACCAAGTCGGCCCGACTAATCGAACTTCTCCTACCTCGAACCAGCTATTGGTGACTGCATTCCTCGTATAAGGCCTCATAAGGCGCCATCCGAATACTAGAATGGTAGTTGTTGTTATAAGCAAACTCACAAGAGGTAAATGATCCTCCCACTACCTCTGAAATCAATAACACAAGCCCGCGAGATATCCTCGTTGTGCGGATAGTGCGCTCGGCTGTCCGTCGATGCGAGGTGAAATGCGATCTTGAGACTCACTGTGTCTCTAACCCGCCACGAAAAGACATCCGAAGTTAGCGAAGCGGGCTCCTCTATCGATATAATCGACACGGACTCGTGCGGTCTCACAATCTCTCTAATATATAATCGCATAGTCCTCGGTGAGAACGTCGTCTGCCAGGAAGAAAATGGGCTGATTTTGTCACTGTCGTAATCACCCAAATGGAATCATGCTTCCTCCGAGTGGTAGGTAGCCGTAATAAAATCCATATTTATCACCTCCCACTTCCAGTCGGAATATCAATAGCTGCAATAGCCACCGGGCTTTTGGTGCTCAACATTGACCTGGCAATTAGGACATCGTGCAACAAAACTGCCACGCGTCCTCTTCGTGCCATCCACCAATACACACACGAGGTCATGGTACATCTTAGTCGACCGGGTGAATAGAATAACGAAGCGTGTGCCTCCCAAAATCTGGCCGAAGTCTGTCGCATCGGGAACACACAATCGGCCCTCAAATCTTAGCACCCGTCGGCGCTACCTCAAATAGACTCTTTCTTTACGGCGACATCTCGATCTGGTATCAAAATCGGATCCTCATCGCCTCTTCACTCCTCGACGATGGAAGACTCGTGCAACCTCTCGAACCGAACTCCCTTACTATCGGAATCAACCAAAGCGAACCCCGAGGCTCGCTAGGCGATGTAACTCTCGGACCATATCCTCTTCCCTGTACATCGGACGGACTACCCATCGATCTGCGACTAAGGGCATCTGCAACTACATTGGCCTTCCAGGTGGTATAGAATATCAACATCGTAATCCTTAGCGGCTCGACCACCGTCTCTGCCGTAAGTTCGACTCCTGCGGTGAAGATATCTGGAGACTCTTGTGGTGCGTGTAAATATCCACATGAACTCCATACAAATAGTGTCTCCGGATCTTGAGGCATGAATCATCTGCGCCAACTCTAAGTCATGTGTGGGATAGTTCTTCTCATGCTTCCTAAGCCGCCGAGACGCATAAGCTATAACTCTGCCGTCTTTGCGTCGACGCACGCAAGCCCGACACCGACGATCGCAATAAACCACATATCCATCTAAGCCTCGGAAGAGTAAGGATGAGGCGGTCGTCAATTTCTTCTTTAATGTGGAAACTCTCCTCACAAGCATCCGCCCATCGAAATATAGCGCCACGAGTCGGCTGAGTCAAAGCGACATGGAGGCAAACTTCTCCACAAACCTCCGATAATAACATGCGAGGCCCGAAGGCTGCGCGCACTGCGCCGGTGTAGTGGGTGCAGGCCAAGTCTTGATCGCCTCGATCTTAGTTGTATCAACCGAATACCATGGCCCCAGATAACATGCCCTAAGAAAGCCACGAAGCCCGGCCAAAACTCGCGTTTGAGAACTTGGCATACAATCGCCGGTCACGAGGACTCGATACCGTCCTCGAATGATCTGTATGCTCGCTGCGTGCGCGAATACACCAAGATATCATCAATGAACACTATAACGAACATATCCAAGAATGGCTCGAACACCCTATTCATCAAATCCATGAATACCATTTGGGCGTTGGTCAATCCGAAAGACATCACCTGAACTCATAGTGCCCATACCGGTCACGAATGCGATCTTTGGGATATCCGCCTCTCTAACTCGTACTGATGGTAACTGGACATGAGTCTATCTTGAAAAGCATCTCGCACCTGCGGTGGTCAAACAAATCATCAATCACGGGAGGATATTTGTTCTTGATAGTTATCTTGTTCGTTTGCACTGTAATCAATACACATACTGCGTCCCATCCTTCTTCTTTACAAATAACTTTGGCGCTCTCGGGGAGAAACACGCTTTGATAAAGCCTTTCTCGGCAAATCTATCGGTGGTCCTTGATTCCTTCAACTCGGCGGTGCCGTCACGTATGGCGGAATAGATATCGGTCGAGTGTCTTGCGCCAAATCGATGCAAAACTCAATCTCCTCTCGGGAGGATGCGGAGCTTCGTGCGGGAATACGTGCGGAAACTCTCTAACAACCGGAGCGATCAAGGTCGGTATCTCACCTCGATGTCGAATACGAACGAATGGTAAATATACCGCCCGCACCATCTTCCAGCCTTGAGGTAAGAAATAAACCTACCGCCGGCGATCACGGTATTCCACTTTCCACTCGATCACCTCGCGACCAGAAACCGAACCGAACTAACCTCTCTCTGATCCACGTTGGCATAGCAAGACGCTAGCCAATCCATACCATAATCACATCAAAGTCTGCATATCCAACTCTATCAAGTCGACTGAAGTCGACGACTATCTATAGTCATTGGGCAAGCCTTATATACGCTCGGCTACCAGAAGCACTACCGGCGTAGCCACCTCAAAAGATTCTATGGACTCGGGCTCTATCCTATTCTACCCGG
Source organism: Przewalskia tangutica (assembly GCA_029844215.1). Lineage (NCBI taxonomy): Eukaryota > Viridiplantae > Streptophyta > Magnoliopsida > Solanales > Solanaceae > Przewalskia > Przewalskia tangutica. Next base: position 21,724,541 of record CM056719.1, read on the forward strand.
CAATATGAGGAGATATATAGGACAAGGTAGAACACAGGTCTATCAAAGCATAAACATCAAAGAAGAAACCAACAATATACGTGGCGACATCGGTGGCGCCTCACGGTCTGGCGGTGGACATAGCATAAATGCGGTTACGAGGACCTGGGCTGGAACCACTGCCACGACCCTGCGCGGCTCTGGCCCGTGAACACCACGCCTCGGGCGCATTGCCACGAAGGCGAAGATCCGACTCGACCACTGCCGGTGAGCCATCATATTCCACCGCCTGCGGTCGGACAATCTCTCCTCAAATGGCCTGCGTCGCGAGAATAACAAGCTCACGAGTAACACGGCAACCCCATAATGGCAATCGCCACGACCACCGAGGTATAGGTGGCCTTATCTCGGCCGGAACTCTGGTCCTGCAGGAACGAAGCCACGGAACCCTGTCACGCTCCTGAATACTCAGACGTCCGAAGATGGTGGAGGCGCTCTGAGCCGGTGTGGTGCAAACACAGTGCTTCTTTGAGGTTGTCTACCCCTAAAACTACCAGAGGACCTGCTGTCACGACCTCTTCTGGCGATACTGCCGATCCGTCGGCCCTGCGTTCGCCACGCGGTCGTATGCTGCATGCGGGCAATGTCCATGCGGTGAAGAGCTACTCCGTCTGCAACTCTCGGCCAACGATCGTGAGTCTGTGACATAGCGGTGCACCCGTCCTCGTATGCGCTACCAGCGGGCACATACAGCGATGAGTCAAACTCACATTGTACTCCCGAACCGTCGCCCGGCTCTGTCTCGGTGTCAAAATCTATCGGTCAGAGCCTCTCATCTGCGGAGGCAAGAAATGGCCAAATGCGCCTCGAGAACTTCGTCCCCAAGCAGTGAGCGCATGCTCCCAGGGCGGTTCCATGAATCATACCGATCCAGCTGCGGTGTCCGCGGCCGTGCGAACTTAATACTACCGACTCGGTCTCGAAGCCCCGATCACCTCATGATCATTTAGCGTCGGATAAACTCCGAGGATCATCCTCGTGTCTCGACCCATAAAACTCGGTGAGGCTGCGACTCAAAAGTCCTCGCCGATCTCAAGCTAGCGACTCTGTCTTTGAACTCTGGTGCAATGGAGCTGCATCTCGGCTATCCGCCGTATGCAGCCACGATCTGGCGATGGCGGGCCATCTCGCGTAGCCCGTATCCTGCGCCTCAGGCTGCTGGGTGGAGGCTCGAATCTGCGCGGTCTCGATGGCGGCTGCTGCCCTCATACTCTCTTTGGGGTTGGCGGCGTTGTAGAACTCGTCGTCAAAACACCTCATCCCAGTAAGGGCCCGGGCTGTGCCACAGTAACCCCGGTGCCACTACTAGTAGTTCCTATCTTTGCCTTGCCGCCACGGGCGCGGTTGCCTTGCGTGGAGGCATAAGCGTCTGAGGAAAAATACGTCAGAGGAAATTCAACCTATAACACAGCACTATTGCACGATTTTAGAGTGAAAGAATGGAAACCAATTCTAAATATCCTGCAGCCTCCTGATTATAGATGTGGTGCACAACACACCGATAGTCAAGACTCTACTAGATACGACCTGTAGACCCTTTTCGAGGATTAATCGCTCACGATACCACTTTTGTCACGACCCGACCGGATCGTGGCCGGTGCCTTAACGGGCACCGCGTGACCTGACAACATCGAGAAAACCGGCGGAATATAAACTCACAATAAACAACCATAAGGATATAAAAATAGTCTAGCCCAAAATGGCTACCCCAAAGTACATAAAAGCCGAGCAGTTACATCCTTAAACAAACCAAGTTATGACAAGACTACGTGCCTCAGAAGGAGTAACACTATGACGGGACAGGGGCCGTCGTGCCACGAATGTACAAAACATCAACGACACCGGGAGAACCATACAAAAGTCGAGCCTCAGAAGAAATGGAGCTCACGACACTGAGTAAAAGATCCTAGGAATGAGGATCTACCACTGCTTTCACCTGCGGCGTGAGCGCGGCCAGGAAGGGGGTCGATCTGACGTGCAGTATGTAAAACTAGAAAATCGTAGTAATATCATAAGTCAAAATACACAGAAGATATAAATAAAAATCAAATTAGGTTGCCTTTGTGCCTTACTAACAATGAGTAACAAGTATAAGTATAATCTTTGCGTAAAAATAGGAGGCTCATGATCAAAGCGGGATCTCTGCCAGTAGTATCATTAAGCAATCCTACTCACGGGATTGTTTCACCGCGTGGATCTGTGGATCCGCATAAAACCATCCGCCTCGCGTGGAACTATTTCACCGCGTGAGACTATTTCACCCGCATGGATCCTGTGGACCGCGTGAGACTATTTCACCGCGTGAGACTATTTCACTGCATGGACCCAATGGGCCGCGTGAGTACAAGCGCGCACTCGCGTCATGGGTAGCAAATCCATGGAATCTGTGATAATAACAATGATAATACATAAATCAGCACAACCGGCTAGTATACATAACATAAGCGCTACCGGCTTATCAGAATACTAAGTGATAACAATAATAATACATAAATCAGCACAACCGGCTAGTATACAACTATACATAACATAAGTGCTACTGGTTTATCATAACATAAACAAGATAAGAAAATCTTCTAACTTCTTATGAACATTATTAATATAAATCCTCTCATTTTAGCTTATTAAGGCACTACATGTCTTTTTAAGAGAAATCCGGGAATTTAACCCAAGTATCACATACCGTAAACCTTTTTCGAAATGACTCCTTTTGATATAAAACTTCCAAGATACTAATACCCATAGTATCATGTCACAACCATTTTCAAAACAAGTCACAATTTTCCATTTAGAAAATATCCCAAGCTTCTAAATCAAGTGACTTCATTTCCTTTAAAACCTTAGGCCATTAATGCCTTAAAACAATTTACCTTCCACAAATTCAACTCATTTTCCCCTTGCTTATTTTATGTAAAGTAAACCCTTCTTTATTTACCTTTTTCCCAAACTAATATAACCAACTTTCCATAAAGCCGTTATATTAACATTTTACGTTAGTCAAACACATTTTCCTATGTCGAGGACTTATACCTTTAAAAGCGAAACAAAGTATCATATCTTCAAAACAAGTGAAGATTATCAAATCTTGTCATTATCCGTACTACATAGATACAACTACTCATGCTCGAGAGATAGGAAAGCTCTACATACCTCTTCGGTCAATCCACATTAATTCCAACTATCGCACGTGTCGTCAACCTATAATGACCATAATACGTTTATTAACTTCTAGTTTCAAAGTAGAATATTTCCAAGTTCAAGGTTACTAATTCCTATGGAAAATTGGCGGCATTTCCTTTGTTTCTACTCACTTTGCCACCTTTTCAAGGCGATTTTTAACACTCAAACGCCACATTTAAGGCCCAACATCCAAACCAACACAAAGGGGATTACACACCTAAACTTGGGTGTGTAAAATTATGCCCCAAAAGTTATAACAATTAATCTTAACAAGTTTAAGGTAATTTTTAGGCTACAACATGCTCACATAACCTCTTTAGCCAAATCCTTCATACCCAAACCACATTTCTTGCATCTGATGACTCTAAGAGCATTATTTACTACCATAAGTTCTTTCTTCTTAACATGCAACACTAAAAACTAATTATAAAGGAAGAATCATTACCTTAGAGCTTTAGCCAAAACTATTCCAACAATTTTGCTAGCCTCCTTTTCAAGAATACCACCACAATAACCTCATGAGCTTGCAAATAACTTTCCTTCTTAACACCTTTCAGATTTTCCTTAAGCTTGGAGTTTCTCTTGATTTTCTAGAGAGAAGGGAGAGCTTTTAGCTTAGAGAGAGAGAGAGAGATGAAAGATGAAAGATGACCAAGTCTTCAAGACTTGGTCAATATAAAACATCTGACATTTGGATGGGAGACACTTGTCACCCACCGCGACCTCTTTAAAACAAAGCGGTCGCGAAATCTCCACTCACTCGCAGATCCGCCTCGCGCGTAGCCTGCGATCGGCGCGGCTGAACTCCTGCCGCGCCTTAGGACTTTCGTGCGCGCGGCCTTCCTGGGCGCGCTGAAACCAGCGACCGCCCGGATCTTCGGCGCGCGGCCTACAATCACGCGCCTTGCGCGCGTGCGCGAGGCCACACGGCCGCGGTCGGACCGAACCACGGGGTATAACACTTATACCACCTAAATGAGGTGAGGGTCTTGCATCTTAAATTCTGGAGTATATTTTCGCTATCATCTGACCACCTTCCCGTGAAGTGCTCTATAATATTTATACCTAGGGTATAAACAACATTTTGCGCTTGTGCAATCCCTTGCTCGGTTTTTACCGCATGAATGATACTATAACGTTGTTCTGAGGTTAGATAATAATCCCACCATCCTTTTAACTGACCAGTTAAACCTGATATAATCATCTCTGCAACAGTCTTATTAGTATTGTCATTAGCTTTGCAGATTGTGTTGTACATTAGCATCCTATGAACCGTTGTATAAATTTGCCTCTCAGTGTAACCATCTATGTTCCCTTCATAGATGCTTTTCCCACTGTAACTATTATTATCGACAATATCATGTTCCTCGAACAATACATCTTGAGGAGTACGTCTAGGTTAATAGTACATAGTTTGTACCGGCTTACTGGCATATTTTTCTAGTCTATTGACTTCTTCTATTACCTTCTGTTTATAATTATCATCAGAAAGGTCAAAACCATAATCTTTATGTAAAAGACTGATTTTTAATCCTTTCAACTTAGCATCTAACAATTGTTCAAGTTCTGAGTATGCTCTTAACTTGAAGTCTTTTATCTCATGGGGAGGTTGCACACAAGGAGTGGCTGCAGACATATCATAACTAGTAGAAGGAATTAACTTTATGGTCTCGGACGTCAATTTCTCTACTTTATTATGTAACAAAACAATTTGTTCACCCAATATAGCCATATAAACATTAGTATAATTTTGTTGTTTAAGCATACTATTAATAATCGTAGTTGTAACCAAAGCAGTTCTATCCTCGATTAATTTTGAGAATGCAGTAAAATCAAATGTCTTACCATCTTTTTCAATTTGAAAAGGTTGATGGGGTGAAAATGTAGTATGTAAAATATTTCCATTAGAAAGTTTATAATCCCTTTCTAGTATAGAAATATAATCTCCCACATATTTAGTCATAAACCACGGGACAAAAGATATAATCTTGTTTGCTTTAAAAATATCAATATAAAATTCTTCTTGAATAATAGTACGCTGATTTTTATCAAAATTCTCCAAAAACCATTTTTTAAACGGTTCCCATATGGTTTTATAAACATCTTCACTTGTGAGTTTTCTTGCGGGTGATCCCCGACTAAAATCAACTGTTGGTTTGAATCCATTACATACTAGGAAAATCCATATCAGACTCATTCGCTCAATTCGCCCAAATATTAATGGGTTTTGGGCTAAAATAATTTTGAAGATGGACTGATTTGGCGTCCAAGTTGATCCATCACAAATCATCAATTCAAACTGACCCATCAAAAGCTACAAAATATGATTAGCTCCTTATCTATTTATTTTTTTATTTTTTTGTATTTAAAATTTTTAAATTATTTTTATCTTTTTATCATATTTTTTTATTTTTTATTTTTTTAATTTACAGTTTTATAATTTTTATTTTATTTTTAATATGTTTTTATTTAAAAAAAAATTAATAATTTTTTATTTTTAATTTCTCAAAATGTTGAAAAGTTGATTAAGTTGGGCTAATTGGGTTATGACTCATCTTTAGCCCAAACAAACTTTAGGCTGAGTTGACATTAATTCATGTATTGATTCAACTCATCTTGACTCGTCCAACTTCAAACCAAATGACTCATTTGCCACCCCTACTTTCATATGGATATTATTGTGTTAAACAAAAAAAAGTCATAAAAATCATCACATGGTACTTCTTGATTTTTATTTTTTTTGTGAAATTATAATTTCATTAATCTCTTATGCAACCTAATCATAAAGCAAGCGTGGAAATAACTTTTAATCTACAGAGCTCTTAAAAATGTACCCTACACATGTATTTATGAGTTTTTGGTAGTATCTAAACTGTTCGATTATGTTTCAACCAAATACTTTGCTGCATCAGCAAACTTAAAGAGACGAGGGATGTGGTTTTAAAAAAATTGACTATAAGACACTGATAAAATTCCATTGCAATGTTTCCAGCTTTCTGAGAAAATGCACAACCATCTTTGTTTCGAACACGATTGCTTTGCCATAATGTTACTGATTCAAGTTTGCACATATCCTTCTAGTGCTACATTACCTTCTATCTAAGCTCACCCTACACCTTCATCCTCTGATCATTTTCACAAGACATAATGGCACTGACAATGTACGATTCCGATTCTGAAATTTGGAAGCCACTGGCTCTATCAGCACCATGAACAATTTCGCATCAACCCAAACGCTTCCTTCAGCTATTAGGGTATTTGGTCCGCCTAGCTCTTCCAGCAATTCTCCGAGAATATTCGACAATGGTATTCATTGTCAAACTAAAACCAATTTGAAACATTGAAATCCCTTAGCTTACTAAGGTGTCTTTCCATGTCTTGCCTTGACTTCTTCCACTCTTCCTTCTCTATCACAGTTGTAAAATCATCTCTTTCCTCCTATTAATATGATGCTCGCTCATTAGAGATGGATAGAAAGCGACAATAATAGAAAGATAAGAATTTGAGTACAGGATACTCACTGGTGGTATGATTTTGAATGAGTTCCCATTATCACGGATGACTAGTAAATCATTCTTCCTATCCCTGCTTCTTCCTCCAGGAACTGTCACCTATTTTTGGAAAACAAAATAACTTCTTAAACTAACAATAAATAAAAGAGCAACCAAAGGCTACAAATAATTGGGAAACAGAGAACATTTTAAGCTGCTCAAACCATTGATCTCACATCTTCATACTGTATCTGAGTTGTTTCAATAGATAGGACAAGTTCAAGTTTACATTAACTGTGCTTATCGTATACTGGTTGGTATAGACATTTCTATTGGATACTAGTAGTTACCAACAAAAAATCTGCACATCAGACCCATAAAGAAAAGTACTTTGATATTTGGAGGTCAAAATGCAAGCCTAATATAACTGGACTTTTTAGGGAGTAGTAGAAAATAGAAATATATAGCAAAGTCATAAATTTCAAACAAGTTTAAGACCTTAAAGAAAGGGTACATGTATCTGCCTAAACAAATTTCAATCGTTTCTGATACTTTTTCTTCTATTTTTCAATCAAACTACATTATCTTAAATTTTTATCATTGAATCCATGCATTTAATCATTTCAAACAAATACCTTCTATAGATTATATCCTACATAAATAATGCTAAAGGGGGGAAAAATGAAAACACAACAAATAAATAAAAAACACTATTTCTGTACTTGTTACACAAAATTTGAAGGAAGTTGAGTAACATTTGGCACCATAAAGAAGGTATGCTTTAGAAGTACTCCAAATCTTTTCCCTTGAAAATTGTTCTATCCAACCTTGCCTTTCTCAGTAAAATATATTTTGAATAAACATTAACATAACAATCCAATTTTCATGTATAATAGTATAAGATGCTCAGAGCATATTTAGTGACTTTAGAATATCAAATGATCTTTACTTGGTTAAGGGCTTTGCAGAGGAAGTCCTTATATAAAATGCCAAGAGAAAGATAGATTGCTAGAAAATGCAATCTAGTAGCTAGATAAAGAATTGCTGGTAAATACGGATGTGTGTAGGGGAGTTAGGGATCTTGTCTTTTTAACCTAGTTTTCTGTCCCATTGTATAGCTATGATCACTAATTGTGTATCACTCTGCCAATTAAAATATTTAAGAAAAGCATAAGTATGGGAGAAAGAAAGATATCTGATGCAAGTTAGAATAAGCAGCTGGAGTACGGGTAACAGTTCTAAGTCTATCCATCGAGCAAGCAAAAGCAGGAAGTATGAAGTCTATTAGGAATATCACAAATAAGGGTAACTATTGTTAAATAAGGTGTTCTTTCCCACCTGACTGTTCTAAGGAAATCTTGAGGCATTCTAAAGAAGAGTACCGAAAGGAGGATCAACATTTTCTAATTTATCTGAGAGCCTGCCTTCTATTGATACAACAAAAGCAGATCCAGATGGACGCATAACACATTTCAGAAGCATTTGACGGAGGAGAAGTCAAGACCTTGGAGCTCGCTCTGTCTCACTCTGAAACTACTTTTGGGCATCTAAGAGCAATTCAACCAAATATGTTGCTGTGCCTGCTCAAAGACACATATCTTTGTCCCGACTCTTTTGAATGGCTTCTAAGTAGTCCCTAAATCATAGTCCAAACAATTAATTAACATAACCCTCCCCCTTCAGTCTAAAATGAAATCCTCAGGCATTATCAGCAAAGCGGAAATGGCTCTTCTCGGGATGGTATATGTTTTTGGGGAGTAATTGTAAATTTACTCCTGCTCTATGCAAACAAAACAACTAACCCTAATCTGTGCAAGACAGTATTGCAGCCTTACCCCTCCCCCTCTTCCATGGAGCAAAAGAAATAAATTGAAACTTAAATCTTTCAGTTTCCGCCCTTTACCCCTTACCCTCTTCCGCAAACTCCCCCTGAGCCCTACACCCTTTCCCTTGAACAACACACCCATTTCCTGAAATTCCTATGCTCCTTTGCACTGTAAAATTTGATCAGAATTGATCTTTGAGCGGTGTAAATTGTTAAACATATCTTCATACAATTAACAATTAGAACACCATTTACACAGATAAGCAATGTCCAAAAAATATCAGGCAGTAGATTAAGCTATAGGAAAATGAAAAAGCAATGTCCAAAAAATAAAAGATGAGCACTTTATCAGGCAAGTTACTTTATGCATAAAAAATTAGCAAATGTAGAAGAAAAGGCAATATATCAAACTTGTCACGATTTCTTACCACTACTTTGGCTCTCGTGATTGATTTGGTTTTAGAATCAATAACATATATTTCTTCAAAATCAAGAGCAAATTCTGGATCACCCGCCCTGCGGTTCCTGTAGTGCTTTGTCAAGAATACCTGCAACAGAGACACGCTGATCATACAACACATAGAATGCAAAAGTAAATGTTCTTACTTTCCGATTCAAACAAAACAGAGCCTTCCTACCAATCAAGAGGAAATGTTTTGGATTAAGTACTTGAATGTCATAGTTATTTGATACAACCATCAGAATTTTGATGGATTGTTTTCTGGATACATGGATGGAGGAAAAGAAGTCAGTAGATAAGGCTTAAACAACAAAAAATCCCTAAATAATCATCAAAAATGTGAAAGAAAGTTTAGGGTCTCCGTCCAAAGACAAATAAAGAAAGAGGATTAAGGGGGGAAGATTTGCCTAAAAGCTTAAGGAAGAAAAGAAACAAAACAAAATAAAACAAGAATTTATTAGAAGTGGAAGGTCATGCCATGTAATATAGTCCAGATTGCATTTGACTTTACAATTCAATACTACTTCACAAGTTCCATATCTTTAGCGAAATAAACTGCATAAAAAGCATATGACAGAACAAATATCAGTTGAAATAGAAGACATCGATACCTTCATAACTTCCCTCTCGGATTTATACATAGGATCTCTAGGTGCATCAATGGGAGGCTCTGTCACATTGTAGCACCCATAGTCACTCATTGCACACCTGATATACTACATGATAGAACATATTCTTGATCAATAAGTTACTATATCGCACCAAATCTATTGTAAGCTCAATCATAAATACTCAAAAGTAAGTCATAAGGCGTGTATAACCATAAATATATAAACACTATACCTTCTGAGGCATTGGCGCAAGAACTCTGGGAATGGCATATATATCGGTATCTGGAGGTGTAACATACATCTGCATAACGAACAGAAATGATACTTCATTAGCTAGCACATACATTGTTAAAATGGCAACTAATGTTCAAATTTCACTATCTGAATCCCCTACACCCCCAAACTTTGTTAAAATGTCCTTTTCATTTGCTGACCTACCCGTCATGAACATACACATGGGTGCGGGAGCACTAGGTTCAATCCTTCAAATTACTCTAAAAAATTTATCAAATTGACTATCCATACAATCAATTGACATACCAAATACATACCCATATTTGAGTCCATCTAACATTGAAAGACACTCATATTTGAGTCCATCACCAAGTATAGTAGCTATAATTCCAAGAGCATCAACAGGTTATTATTCCCCTGACTCAGCCTCTAGGTCATCCCCCAAGGGACAACCCTGATAACCATGGTATCAAGACAGATATCAACAAAGCAAGCATTTTTACTTTTTTAACTATCTGCTCTTTTTATCAATATGGAGTTCGAACATGGAACAACTTATGCAGATAGAGCGAATATAACCATTAGGGGTCGTTTGGTTCGAAGACAAGTTATGCTGGGATTAGTAATACTAGGATTAGTTATGCTGACATAATTTCTTATCGACGGATTGATTTGTTGTATTACAAATAACATGCATTGCATAATTTTTAAATAGTACTGAATAGGATGTATAAGTATAAGAATAGTATTGATATTGTTAATGTCTTGGTTTACTATGTATAAGAATAGTACTGAATAAGATATTTAAGTACCTCAGTTGTACTAGACTTAAATTCACATCCAAAGATTGTACTAAGATTTTATACCAGCATAATTATACCTAATACACCCTACCAAACAACCCCTTATAGCACTAGCAAAGTGCTTAAATGCAGACATTTTATCCATAAAAAAAAACATATGATGCACTTTTCAATATACAAATGTGCAGAATATAGTACTCCTCCAACATACTAATACTAAACAACAACATACACAGTATAATTACACCCGGTGGGGTCTGAGGAGGTAGAGTGTAGGCATATCTTACCCCTAACTTGTGAAGGTCGGGACGCTGTTTCCGATAGACTAATACTCCAAGCAGATAAATGCACAAAAAGAGAGAAACATACTAACCTCACGAAAATCATAAACATCATTATCAGGGTCAGGTGGTTTACGAATAAAGAAATCACAATCAAAAAGACAAATTTTATGAAACTCCTCTTCATTAATCCTATAATCCACAATCTTCTCCGAATCCCATCCTTGAGTAAACACAAAACTACTACTATGCACCATAGCAATATCATCATCACCACCCCTAACAACAAGACCACCTAAAAGTGTATCATAGTCAACATCAAAGTCTTTCTTGTTATCTGCTTCTTCCACTTCATCTTCATCCATGTCATAGTCATCTGGACCACCACCATCAGCATCTCCATCATCAGCAAATACTTTGAAATCTTGTCTTTTTGAGGGTTTCAAGAAAATGGGGTTGTTGGTAATTGGTTTAGTAAAGGAAAGGGTGAAAAGGGTAGGTGTTGAAAGTGATGGAGGTGAAGTGGACAAGGTTGAAAGATTTGATGGAAGTGTGAAGAGGAGAGTAGAGCTCATGGTTGTGAAGTGGGAGAGGGAATGGAGTGGATTAGATTTTTGTACTTTTTGTTACTTATATTTTGGTCCTTTAATCTCATGGATTTGATACTTAGCCCCCTCTCCAAACGTAAAATGTTTTAAGATTTGCAAAAAGGTTGGAAATTAAATCCCCCAAGGGTGGTTTGCTTCTCGGACAAAATTGTACTTAAATTATAATGCTCATATTAATACTTATTGGTTAATTTGATACTCCCACCGTCCAGTTTTAACTATTAAGGAGCAAAAAATAGAATGAAAGATTTACCCCTTATTATTATTAATTACATAATAATTGAAATTAATAAAGCTTACCAAAAAAAATATACATCCAACTAATTAAATAATGAATTCCACCAATTCACATATTCCCCGTAAAAAGTAGAGTTGGAAAAAAGAATTTGAAAATTTGACTTATTAATACTAAGGGTAAAATAGGAAAAATGATAAATTATCTCTTGATTTTCTAAAGTAAACAAGTAAAATTGAATAATTATTTTTAATATAATAGACAAATAAAATTGGACGAATGGAGTATTTTTAATTATGTGGCATATAAGGAAAGAATGTAGGGTTATTCGCACAAATGCGCCTATTTCAAGATGGTCTTTAATTTTTGTCCTTCAAATTTGTGGTCTTTAATGTTTGTCCTTCTGCACTTTTGGCTCGAGATAAACTAAATTACGGTCGGCATATTTAGTGTTTAGCTTCGGTATATATATCATAACATCTCACAAGTAATGTTGGACAAAAACAAAACTTTTAACATTCAATATAATCTGAAGAAATAAGGCATAAGTTGAGATTTCGCTCGATATAATTAGCGTTTAACTTCCTCATATGTATTATCACAGCCACACAAGTTATGGAGGAAAAGGCAAAAAATTTAGCACTCAACATAATCTGAAAAATACTATATAACTTATGTCGCATAACTTAATTTCTACAGTGTTTGTATAGAGCGAGGAGTTTCCGAAGATAAAAAATGTTACATAACTTGTGCCGAGTGAGGTAGAAGATAGTTTCCGAAGATAAAAAATGTTACGGAATTTATGTCAAACAAAACATAGATATTTTTATTAAAGACCACATATATGAGAGACAAAAAATAAAATATGTCCGTATGAAGGCCAATCCGTGCAAAAGTTTTGAAGAACATAACAGAATTTTATATGCAATCAAAGCTTATGTCGGAGAAATTTTTGAAGTATTTTCTAGTCCAAATCTTATTTCTAAATATATTATACTAATAGCTTCCTCCTTTTTGCATGAAAGATAAATGGAATCAGATTGCTTAATGGTTTGTCAAACTCATCAATGAAAAAGAGGGTGTATAACATCATCCGAATAAACCTATTATTGAAGATTATAGACATTTATCGTAGGTAAGCATTAGTGATAGTATTATACTATTCCCATAATTTCATTGTTACTCACAATCTTAAGAAAATATTTGTACTAGTTCTAGAAAGATGTGTGCCAGCGGATATGATCCCAAATCTGGCTGTGGGTTTCTTGTTGAAACCAGTTCTCTTGACAGTTTCGTTAAAAGTTCAAGCACTGTCTCCGTCAACAATCGTGCTTTTAGATCTGGTTCTAGTTTTGGGTCTCTCTTTGACGATAGTTACAGATCTATTTCCGTCAAATGGGAGATCTATGTTACTGATCTTGAACTTGAAGATGCTACTGATAGTCATGCTGGCAAGGCTAAGGATCAAAGAAGATTTGTTGTCACCACTCCCGAATGTGGTGGAAACAAGCGTCCACAAGAGGTTGAGAATGTCAACTGGGACACGAGGAGAAGGCTGAAGATGATATTCCATTTTAGCGCAGAAAGCCTCCATCTCATGGTAAGGATGGTCTGGACATGTGACTGACATAGACCAGATTCCAAAGGTATGAGTTAATTATTTATTCCTTATAAAAATGAGATTAAAAGATGTCTTATTAAAATAAACTGAATAAGGCTATAAATATGAAAGTATTTATTTATATTCCTTACGCTTTAATCTCACTTTCCTTCCCGTTTAATAATTGGACTGTTATAAACAACGGCCAAAAGAATGGACTTAGATTGTAATAAACTGGATTTATGGACAATCTTAAGCAAGGGAAGAGGACTATAGGACTAAAGACAAGGATTAGAGGACTAGAGACAAATTTGTCACCGTTTCCGACAGAAGATTCATCTTTTAACAAGATATTAGTGGGCACTCAGTCATACAAAGCCTACGGGCGACTGGAGTGGGTTAGATCTGTCACATGACATGACGATGTTGGACACTTAGTCATACCAAGCCTAAGGGGGACTGGAGTGGGTCAGAGCTTCCAGATCTTAAATGATTTGAAGGCCAAAAGAAAGACAGAAAAAAAAATTGGACACTCAGTCGGCCAAGGCAACTGGAGTGGGACATAGTATCTAGATCTCATACGATTCGGTTACTCCCGCAGGAACCCTAATAGAAAGAAAGGGTACGAAAGTATATGGAAGAAAGGGGATAGCCGGAGGAGTACGAATTCGAGGAAATAAAAGAAAAGTATGTGGCAATTGATTGGATAGCGGCTCAATTCCTAGGGCAGCGACCCATAAAAACGAAAGAGCTTTTCATAATAGGCCAGCCCAGTACCAAAAAGGGGCGGGAAATGTGAAAACCCGACATGATGATCACGATTGAGTCTTGAAGGAAACCTCTTGATCGACAATTACGAATTTTGGCAAAAGTAAATTCATGTGAAGCAATGCTACCTTCAAAGTAGAAGAAGTTTAAGAGGTTGTCCTCAAAAGGACTTAAGGGAATAGGATCACTCTTAAAAGAGGTGATACATGTCCCAAACTTGGTTTCAAGGACGTTGTTGAGAAATATGGCTTGAGTCTTCGCCTCATGTCCCGCGGGTCGATTATAACTAAGAGTGGTACAGTAAGACTGTAGTCAAATGAATGATATATTTGTAATCTGTGCATCTATGCTTTCATATATTAAGACACGTTAAATAAAAAGTCATTGAAAGCTAATTAAGTTGAGATTGTTGTCGTCTGTCGACATAAACCCTCAAATGAATGTGAGGTAGGCGAAGAGGCAAAATCACCTTTCCATTCCATCAAAGGAATAGCGAAAGAAGCACCACTCATTTATAACATAGTCACGCCTACGTGGTTAATTTGACGCTTGTACTAATAGAGGGGGGAGACAAGAACGTTGTGATCTTTATCGACGATGGTACAACGTATTGCAGTTTTTGTTGGAAAACAAAGATGAAACCTCGTCGGAGCGCCACGACGCCTCCACCAAGAGCTGCGGCACTTGAAATCTGGTTGGCTACTGGAATTCAGGCGTCGCGGCGCCTCCCAGCCAGGGCCGCGACACTTCGGAAACAGAACTTGAAAGCCTAAGGATTGAGGAATACGTAGAGATAGAGGGGGAGTGTTATACCCCGTAGTTCTGGCCACACGTGTGAGAGCGTGCGAAAGGGGGTAAGACTTAAAATTTTCGAAAGATAGGTTGACGGATTGTTCCGGACGGGTTTTAGTCAACTTTGAGGCGGGTTATGACCCGATTCATTGAGAGTTCCTAAGTGTTCGCATAGTTCGTTGAGTCTAGTTTCCAACGCAACCAACCGTTCATCGATAGGACGTCGGAGTAGGAAGTTATGGGAGTTACAAGTTCGGTCTGTGATCGGGACAATGTGTTTTGGACAAAGCGGCGGGCGCGGCGCGGATGCGAGGCGGCGCCGGATATATCTTGAGGGTCGCTGAGATTCTGAGTCGCCGAAGCAGGCAGCGGCGGAAGTTCCGTAAGTCATGAGGTTTCAGTGGCGCGCTGGCGGATTTCAGGCGTAAAAACTAAGGAAAAATCAGATTTCTCTTTTAAAAGACCTTGGGAGGGTGACAAGTGTCCCTCCCCATATGATTTCTTGCATGCCTTATATTGACCAAGTCTTCATCTTTCAAAACTCTCTCTCTCTCTCTAAGCTTAAGCTCCCACTTCTCTCTAAAATTCCAAGAGGAATTCAAAGCCTAGGAAAAATCTGAAAAGTTAATGACAAGAAGGAAGCTTGTGGCTAGCTTGTAGGAGTTGTTGTGGTGGTATTCTTGGAAAGGAGGCTAGCAAAGTTGTTGGAATAGTTTTGGCTAAAGCTCTAAAGGTAACATTTCTTCTCTTATAGCTAGTATTGATGTTGCATGTGAAGAAGAAGGGATTTGTAGTAGTATATAATGCTCTTAGAGTCATTCGTATAAGAAATGTGGTTTGGATATGAAAGAATTGGTTAAGGAGATATTATGAGCATGTTGTAGCCTAAAAACTACCTTAAATTGTTAAGTGAATTGTTGTACCTTTTGGGGCAGAAATTTACACACCCAGGTTTAGGCGTGTAATCCCCTTTGAAATGTTTGGATTGTTGAGCCTTAAATGTGGCATTTGGATGTTGAATTCGGCCTTGAGAAAGGTGGCAAAGTATGTAGAAACAAAGGAAATGCTGCCCAATTTTCCATAGAATTTAGGGGCTTTGAACTTAGATTATTTCTACATTAAAATTAGAGGTTAATAAACGTATCATGGTTGTTATAGGTTGACTTATTACTTGCGGTAGTTTGGACTTAGCAAGTGGATTATTAGAAAGAGGTATGTGAAGCTTTCCTATCTCTTGAGCATGAGTAGTTGTATCTATGTAGTACGGTAGACGTACAAGGTTTGGTATTCTTACTTGTTTTAAGTATATAAAGACTTGTTTCGCTTTTAAGAAGTTTAAGTCCCTTGGTTAGGGAAAAAGTATGTTTTTACTAAAGTATAGGGTTAATATAACAACTTTATGGGGAGTTGGTTTATTAGCTTTATAAAAGGTTAATGAGAAGAGATTTACTCTAAGTAAGATAAGTATATGAAAAGGCAAATTGATTTTAAGGCATCAATTGCCCAAAGGTTTTATGTATGAAAAAGAGTCACTTTTAAAAGCGTTGAAGTATGTAGTACTTGGGTTAAATTCCCGGTTTCCTTTTATTAAAGATATGATTAAGTGCCTTAAGTAAACTAAAATGAGAGGGTATATGAACAAGGCTAATAAGAAGTTATAAGTTTTCTTAACTTATTTATGATTATGATATGATGTGATTTGAGCTAGGGTAAGAGTATATCGAGGGCAAGCCCAGATCGTTATACCATACTCCGGGTAAGAGTATGAATGAGGGGCAAGCCCCAAGATCGTCATACCACCTCCTCCAGTGTAAGAGTATATCTGAGGGGTAAATCCCCAAGATCGTTATGCCATCTGCTTCAGTGTAAGAGTATATCTGAGGGGTAAGTCCCCAAGATCGTTATACCATATGCTTCAGGGTAAGAGTATATCTGAAGGGTAAGTCCCCAAGATCGTTATACCACATTAAAGTGGATCTGCTACCCACGATCACGAGGAATACCTCATGCGAGTCCTTATGGGCTTATGCGGGTGAAATAGTCCCGTGCGGTAGTCTGACTATGCGAGAAATACCTCATGCGGGTCCACGGGACTATGCGGGTGAAATAGTCCCGGAGTAGGGGTGCTTATTGATACTACTAGGCGAGTACCTGTTTTGATCATGAGGCCCCTATTTTATGCAGTATTATATATATATACTTGTCACTCTCATTGTTAGTAAGGCACAGTAAAAGGTGTTGTGATTGTCTTCCATGACTCCAGCTTACTTTTAGACTTATGATATCATTATTACAGTATTTTTCAGCTTTACATACTTGGTACATATGTGTATCGACCCGCCTCGGGGCTGCGTTAAATGCCGCATGTAAGGTAAGCGATTGTGGATCCTCGTTCTTAGGATCCATTCGGTGTCGAAGCTCCATTCCTCCGGAAGCTTGTTTTGTTAGTGCAGTTACTCACGATGCTATAGGTATTGTATGCGTTCGGGGTATGGCGGGCACATACGGTTGTTATCCTTAGAGGTCTGTGGTCACGTATGTGTTGGGCTATAATAACAAGTTGTACTGCTATTATCTGATGTATACCTGACAGGGTACCCCGGCAGGGTACTAGTCGCGGCCCCGGGGTCGGGTCGTGACAAAAGTGGTATCAGAGAAGTTAGTCCTCGGAAAGTGTCTACAGACCGTGTCTAGTAGAGTCTTGATTATCGGTGTGTCGTGCACCACATCTATAATCAGGAGGCTGCAGGACATTTAGGATTGGTTTCCATTCTTTCACTCTAAGATCGTGCAATAGAGGCATGTTATAGGTTGAACCTCCTACGATGTTTTCCTTTATGTATCGATTATGCCTCCACGCAAGGCAACCGCGCCCGAGAAGGGCAAAGCGGTGAGAGTCTTTGCTAGTGGGGCGGAGAGTCACTAGAGCCTGAGCCCGTCCTTACGAGAGATGATGTTTAGGCGGCGAGTTCCACGGCGTCGCCGACCTCAGCAGTCGGCGTGAGCGGCTCACGAGACCGCGATGCAGAGCCTCGATCCAGATCGGTGAGTATAGAATTACGAGCAATTTGGTTCTTGCGGCATAGTGGCGGCGTGGCGAG
This sequence comes from Przewalskia tangutica, assembly GCA_029844215.1. Taxonomy (NCBI): domain Eukaryota; kingdom Viridiplantae; phylum Streptophyta; class Magnoliopsida; order Solanales; family Solanaceae; genus Przewalskia; species Przewalskia tangutica. The sequence goes on from CM056719.1 coordinate 21,742,569, forward strand.
CGAGCGGCGACCCAAGCGATTCTGGATTCGGGATTTCCTAGGATGTCATCCACCCGAGTTCTATGGCTCGAGATTTGAGAGGATCAGCGAGGAGTTTGTCCGGCGATTCTGACGGACCATCTGCGTGCTTAGGGCATCGGAGGCCGAGTCTGTTATACTAACTTCTACAGGTTCTGCGATATTGCGTTGAACCGTTTTAAGTCATGGGTGTTGTCGAGAGGTGAGGATGCTCTTCCGGTGTTTGGGAGGAGTTCACAGAGACTTTCCTGGATCACTTCTTGCCTCCTGAGATGAGGAGAGCCCGCGTAGATAGATTCTTGACCTTGAGGCAGGATGGGAGGACTATCGAGAGTCTGACACGAGTTTGACTCGCTTGGCGGATATCGCACACCATTGTAGGCGACATGGCGAGCGAGGTTCATCGGTATGTGATGGGATTAGGCCGTCGTATGATTCTTGCATGCTTGGGGTAGCTCTTGGCCGTGGATGGATATTGCCGAGATCTGCGTGCGAGATTGAGGCGAGAGGCGGATCAACTAGATTTAGGCCGGCCCGAGGCGAGGCAGCGAGTCTCGAGGCAATTTTCAAGCGGGCGGCCTCGGCGAACTAAGTCCATCGAGACCACCCACATCCGATCGGCCGGGTTATTCGGGAAGCGGTCGGGGCTCGGGACTTGAGGGTTTTAGGAGGCGGCCGTCATGTCGAGACCACCCACATCTCGGTGCGTTCGATCGGTAAGTCTCATCCGGCGAAGTCTGCGTATGGGTTCGGAGCTTGTTACTCGTGTGGCAGCGTATCCGTGAAGAGGATTGTCCGTCCTTGGCGGCGAAGTGTTATGGTTCAGCGAAGTCATTTCTTTGGATCTTCGTCTTGATGGTCGAGCGCCGGGCGAGGTGTTCGGGCGGCGCGAGCAGCGAGGTCTTTGTAGGGGTTCGATTCTAGCGGTCCTCGAGCGCATCTATGCTATGTCGGTAAATCGGGACCGGGGCGTCACGGATGTCGTCACGAGTACATTGTTGGTTTCTTCTTTGTGATGTATATGCTTTGATTGATCCGAGTTCTACCTTGTCTATATATCTCCTCATATTGCGATAGAATAGGGATAGAGCAGTCCATAAGACCTTTTGAGGTGGCTATGCGATGGGTGATTCGGTGGTAGCCGGCGGATATATAGAGCTTTCGATGACTATAGGCGATCGTCGGACTTTGGCCAAACTTGATAGAGTTGGATATGACGGACTTTGATGTGATTATGGGTATGGATTGGCTAGCGTCTTGCTATGCCAATGTAGTATGAGAGATTAGTTCGGTTCGGTTTCTGGTGGCCGGTTATCAGTGGAAGGGAATCTTTGCGTCGCCGAGGGTAGGTTTATTGCTTACCTCAAGGCTAGGAAGATGGTGCGGAAAGGGTATATCTACCATATGGTTCGGGTATTATTCGATCTGGTGAGATCTGGACCTTGATCGATTCGATCGTTAGAGAGTTCGGATGTATTCCCAGACGAGCTTAGGGTATCCTCACGAGAGGAAGTTGAGTTTTGCATTGATTTGGCGCCAGATACTCGACCGATATCTATTCTGCCATACAGGATGGCACCTGCCGAGTTGAAGGAATTGAAAGACCAGCTAAAGGACTTACTGGAGAAGGGCTTTATCAGGCCAAGTGTTTCTCCTTGGGGAGCGCCAGTGTTATTTGTAAAGAAGAAGGATGGGACGCTGCGCATGTGTATTGATTACAGGCAGCTGAACAAGGTAACTATCGAAGCAGATATCCCTCCCGGGATTGACAATTTGTTTGACGATTGCGAGTGCAAGGTGTTTTCAAGATAGACTTGCGATGCAGTTATCATCAGTGCGAGTTAGAGAGATAGACATCCCAAAGCTGCATTCGGGACTGGTATGGACTATGAGTTGAGGTGATGTCTTTCGGGTTGACAGCGCCCGTGATATTCATGGATTTGATGAATAGGGTGTTGAGACATTCTTGGATATGTTCGTCATAGTTTTCATTGATGATATCTTGGTGTATTCGCGCGAGCGGAGCATCTGAGCGTTTGAGGCGGTATTAGAGTCCTCCGAGCCGCGATTGTATGCCAAGTTCTCAAGTCACGAGTTAGTTAACCGATGGCTTTCTTAGGGCATGTTATCGGGTGATGGTATTCGGGTTGTCTGAAAGATTGAAGCGATCGAAGACTTGGCCTAGAACCACTACACCAACGGAGGTGCACAGCTTTTTGGGCCTTGCAGGTTATTATCGAAGGTTTGTGGAGAAGTTTGCTTCTATTTGGCCTTTGACTAAGGCGACTCGGAAAGCGGCTATGTTCGGTGGGCGGGTACTTGTGAGAAAGTTTCCGGTTGCTAAATGAAGTTGGCGACCGCCTTTCTTACTCTTCGGAGGTTTAGATGGATATGTGGTTTATTGTGGCGCGTCGGTGTCGGGCTTGGAGTGCGTCTTTGATGCGGCCGCGACAATGTTATAAGCTTATGCATCTCGGCGGCTTAGGAAGCATGAGAAGAACCATCACACATGACTTGGAGTTAGCGTGATGATTCATGCCTTGAAGATGCGGAGACATTATTTATATGGAGTTCATGTGGATATTTACCACGAACCACAAGAGTCTCGGTATATCTTGACGGAGGAGTGAACTTGCGGCGAAGATGGTGGTTGGGCTGCAAGGATTACGATGTTGATATTCTATACCACCCGGGAAGGCGATGTGGTTGCGGATGCCCTTAGTCGCGGTCGATGGGTAGTGCATGCGATGTTCAGCCATAGAAAAGAGACATGGTCCGAGAGTTACATCAGCTAGCGAGCCTTGGGGTTCGTTTGATTGATTCTGATAGTGATGGAGTTCGGGTTCGAGAGGTTGTCGAGTCTTCCATCGTCGAGGAGGTGAAGAGGCGACAGTATGAGGATCCGATTTTGGTACGGTATCGAGATGCTGCTTTACAGAAAGAGAAGAGTCTATTTGAGGTAGCGCCGGATGGGGTGCTACGATTTGATGGCCGGTTGTGTGTTCCCGATGTGACGGGAATTCGTCAGTAAATTCTGGGGGAGGCACACAGTGCTCGTTATTCCATTCATCCGGGGTCGACTAAGATGTATCATGACCTCAGATGCGTGTATTGGTGGGATGGCCTGAAGAGGGACGTTGCGGAGTTCGTGGCGCGATGCGGAATTGTCGGAGTCAAAATTGAGCACGAAGCGGTGGGCATTGCGAGCTATTGATATTTCGACTTGGAAGTGGGAGGTGGTAAACATGGACTTTATTACAGGGTTACCTTCACTCGGAAGAGCGTGATTCCATTTGGGTTATCGTCGACGGTGTGAAATCAGCCCATTTCTTCTGTCGGAAACGACTTTTTGGCCGAGATTATGCGAGGCGTATATCGAGAGATTGTGAGGCACGCGAATGCGATATCGATTATTTCGCAGAGAGCCCAGTTCACGGCTAACTTACGGAGGTCTTTCGGAAGGATTAGGGGCCAGTGAGTCTCGATGCGGCATTTCACCCTCGAGGCCAGACGGGCCGGCGCCTTATCGAACGCGAGGATATGTTGCGGGCTTGTGTTATTGATTTCAGGGGTAGCTGGGAGGACCATTTACCTCTCGTGGAGTTTGCTTATAACAACAGCTACCATTCTAGTATTCAGATGACGCCTTATGAGGCCTTATACGGGAGGAAGTGCAGGTCACCGATAGGCTGGTTCGAGGTGGGAGAAGTACAGTTAGTCGAGCGGACTTGGTTCGTGATGGATAAGGTGAAGCTTATCCAGAGGCGGTTGTTAGCGGCTCAGAGTCGACAGAAGTCGTATGCAGATCATCGGCGTCGACACTTGGAATTTGAGATAGATGATTGGGTTCTCCTAAAGGTATCGCCCATGAAGGGCGTGATGAGATTTGGAAAGAAGGGGAAACTTAGCCCAAGGTACATTGGGCCTTATCAGATTGTCCGTAGGGTAGGCAAGGTTGCCTATGAGTTAGATCTGCCGTCCGATTTGGAGGCGGTACATCCGGTTTTCCACGTGTCTATGTTGCGAAAATGTATTGGAGATCCATATAGAGTGCACCCGATTCATGATGTCCAGGTGACAGAGGAGTTATCGTATGAGGAGAGTCCCATAGCGATACTCGATCGTCAGGTTAGGCGACTTCGGACGAAGGACGTGGCTTCCGTCAAGGTATTATGGCGAAACGAGAACAGGGAGGAGATGACGTGGGAAGCAGAGGATGACATGATGAAGAAGTATCCTCACTTATTCCCTACACCTCTAGGTAACCCACTTTCCTGCTTGTTAGTTTTTATTTAGCAATTATGCGTGAGTAATGCTGTGGCTATGTGGAGCGTTTTTTTTTTTTTGCAAAAGAATAGTTAAGAAGGTCTACGTTAAGGTTATGATTTGAGTGAGCCTAGAAGGAACATTCAGGACGAATGTTTCTAAGGGGGGGGAGAATGTTATACCCCGTAGTTCTGGTCACACGTGTGAGAGCGTGCGAAAGGGGGTAAGACTTAAAATTTTCGAAAGATAGGTTGATGGATTATTCCGGACAAGTTTTAGTCAACTTTGAGGCGGGTTATGACCCGATACATTGACTGTTCCTAAGTGTTTCAAAGGCCTAGCGCGTAGTTCATTGAGTCTAGTTTCCAACGCAACCAACCGTTCGTCGATAGGACGTCGGAGTAGGAAGTTATGGGAGTTACAAGTTCAGTGCGCAGTCGGACATAAATGTGTTTCGGACAAAGGGCGGGCGGCGCGCGCGGATATCTTGAGTCGAGATTCTGAGCTTGGCCGGAAGCGAGCGCTGGCGAAAGTTCCGTAAGTCCGCAGAGATTTCAGCGCCGCGGCGCCGGCGTCAGGGCCGCGGCGCCAAGGCGGGATTTCAGGCGGAAAAACTGAGGAAAAATCAGATTTCTCTTTTAAAAGACCTTGGGAGGGTGACAAGTGTCCCTCCCCATCTGATTTCTTGCATGCCTTATATTGACCAAGTCTTGAAGACTTGGTCATCTTTCAAAACTCTCTCTCTCTCTAAGCTTAAGCTCCCACTTCTCTCTAAAATTCCAAGAGGAATTCAAAGCCTAGGAAAAATCTGAAAAGTTAAGGACAAGAATGAAGCTTGTGGCTAGCTTGTAGGAGTTGTTGTGGTGGTATTCTTGGAAAGGAGGCTAGCAAAGTTGTTGGAATAGTTTTGGCTAAAGCTCTAAAGGTAACATTTCTTCTCTTATAGCTAGTATTGATGTTGCATGTGAAGAAGAAGGGATTTGTAGTAGTATATAATGCTCTTAGAGTCATTGCATGTAAGAAATGTGGTTTGGATATGAAAGAATTGGTTAAGGAGATATTATGAGCATGTTGTAGCCTAAAAACTACCTTAAATTGTTAAGTGAATTGTTGTACCTTTTGGGGCAGAAATTTACACACCCAAGTTTAGGTGTGTAATCCCCTTTGAAATGTTTGGATTGTTGAGCCTTAAATGTGGCATTTGGATGTTGAATTCGGCCTTGAGAAAGGTGGCAAAGTATGTAGAAACAAAGGAAATGCTGCCCAATTTTCCATAGAATTTAGGGGCTTTGAACTTAGATTATTTCTACATTGAAATTAGAGGTTAATAAACGTATCATGGTTGTTATAGGTTGACTTATTACTTGTGGTAGTTTGGACTTAGCAAGTGGATTGACCGAAGAGGTATGTAAAGCTTTCCTATCTCTTGAGCATGAGTAGTTGTATCTATGTAGTACGGTAGACGTACAAGGTTTGATATTCTTACTTGTTTTAAGTATATAAAGACTTGTTTCGTTTTTAAGAAGTTTAAGTCCCTTGGTTAGGGAAAAAGTATGTTTTTACTAAAGTATAGGGTTAATATAACAACTTTATGGGGAGTTGGTTTATTAGCTTTATAAAAGGTTAATGAGAAGAGATTTACTCTAAGTAAGATAAGTATATGAAAAGGCAAATTGATTTTAAGGCATCAATTGCCCAAAGGTTTTATGTATGAAAAAGAGTCACTTTTAAAAGAGTTGAAGTATGTAGTACTTGGGTTAAATTCCCGGTTTCCTTTTATTAAAGATATGATTAAGTGCCTTAAGTAAACTAAAATGAGAGGGTATATGAACAAGGCTAATAAGAAGTTATAAGTTTTCTTAACTTATTTATGATTATGATATGATGACAGTTTGAGCGAGGGTAAGAGTATATCCGGAGGCAAGCCCAAGATCGTTATACCACCTTCTCGGGTAAGAGTATGAATGAGGGGCAAGCCCCAAGATCGTCATACCACCTCCTCCAGTGTAAGAGTATATCTGAGGGGTAAATCCCCAAGATCGTTATACCATCTGCTCCAGTGTAAGAGTATATCTGAGGGGTAAGTCCCCAAGATCGTTATACCATCTGCTTCAGGGTAAGAGTATATCTGAGGGGTAAGTCCCCAAGATCGTTATACCACCTGTTCCGTGGATTTGCTACCCACGATGCGAGGAATACCTCATGCGAGTCTTTATGGGCTTATGCGGGTGAAATAGTCCCATGCGGGTAGTCTGACCTATCACGAGGAATACCTCATGCGGGTCCACAGGACCTATGCGGGTGAAATAGTCCCAGAAGTAGGGGTGCTTATTGATACTACGGGCGAGGTACCCTGTTTTGATCATGAGGCCCCTAGTTTACGCAATATTATATATATACTTGTCACTCTCATTGTTAGTAAGGCACAGTAAAAGGTGTTGTGATTGTCTTCCATGACTCCAGCTTACTTTTAGACTTATGATATCATTATTACAGTATTTTTCAGCTTTACATACTTGATACATGTGTATGTCGCGACCCTTCGAAGCTGCGTTAAATCTGTGCGGTAAGGCTAAGCAGATTGTGGATCCTTGTTCTTAGGATCACTGTTCCGGTGTCAGAAGCTCCATTCCTCCGGAAGCTTGTTTTGTTGGTACGGTTACTCCCTGATGCTATAGGTATTGTGTACATTCAGGGGTATGGCGAGCCTGTCTGCCACGATTGTTATCCTTAAGTGCGTAGTCACGTATGTGTTGGGCTGTAATAACAAGTTGTACTGCTATACTTTTGTTTAAGTATGTTTATATGGAAGGCAGCCTTATCGGCTGGCCAGTGATGTTTACCTTTTTATAAGTTATGTGTTATGTATGTTCCGCTGCTATTCTCTGATGTATACCTGACAGGGTACCCCGGTAGGGTACTAGTCGCGGCCCCGGTGTCGGGTCGTGACAGGGAAAATGTGAAGTATCAGTTATCAAATGACTGCTCCTTACTCACCTTAGTCTAACGGTGTTAGCCAAGTGCAGATCCGTACTCCCAAAATAGGTAGTGTGGCAAGGCCAAAACAGGTCAAGTCGGTCCTAAGACTGTAGAGTGTATATCCACTGGATCTGCAAAGAACAGTAGTGCTTATCGCATCCTGGTGCCAAAGAATGCTGAATTCTTTGAAGATAATTTTCCTTAAGAAGGAAAAATGATAATTGCTCAAAGGTAACAAGAACCCGCGAGTGTCTAGTTGTACGGAACTAGACGTTCCAGACCTACAGGGCTCGAAGTTGCTGGTTATCCGGAACTTAATATTCCAGATCTACAAGACTCAAGGATTCTAGATATTGAACCGAGACAGAGCAAAAAAATGGGACAAAGACTTGTGTCATGCCTTCTAGCTTGTATGGTTGAAAATTGTTACACCCCGTAGTTCCAGGACATGTGTTTACGAGGATAGACGTGAGAGCACAAGACTTATAAATTTGAACGAAAGAGAGATTTGTTGTTCTTAAGGAAAAGTTTTCCGAACCTCGGGAAGGAAAATATTCGTTGATGAGAATTAGATTCTAAAAATGCATTATTTGAGGAGTATGTAATTTATTTACGAATTTGGTCACGTAGGGCCCACCCGAAAAATTTTACGTTTTGTGGGGCCCACGAGGGTTACGAAATTTTATGGACGAATGGGAGGGCGACACTTGGCACCCCCCCCCCCACATGGGCTTGTTCGAAATGGACCAAGGGCAAAGAGGTCATTTGACCAAGAGAAGGATGATCAAGTCTTGAAGACAAGCTTGAGATTATTGACTAAGTCAACTTGCCCACTTGACTAGATATTAAATTTTCTTCATCCAAGCCACACAAATGTTTTAATCTAGGCCATCCATTGTGTTATATAGTCATCCTAGTAGCAAGACTTATCTCCACACTTAGAAAAACATTGAGAGACTTGAGCTAGTGAAGAGAAAGCTCTCGGGTTTGGGTATTTCCCACACAAAAAGATTTTCGTTTGTGGTTCATTATTCACCATACTTTAACCCAAGGTTCCTAGAGGTATTGTAAGGATATCTCAATAGAAAGATCCCGGAAAAACGACGTTTTCACGTTAGTCGCAAGGCGAAAACCTAAGGTGTTCTTCAACTTTGAAGTTGGAAATTGAAGGGAAGTTGTTCGTGAACTTCTAAGGTCTTCAAATAGAGGATTGGAGCGTGAAGGAAAGGAGCTAAGATTGCTAAGGAGCGACTTTGAATCTTGGAATTTTATAAGGGCTTATCAAGGTAACAATCTTGTCGTTTTAGTGATTAAAGATTACTTATTGTTGTAGTTATGGATATAAACAAGCATGAGATGTATATATTGAAGTTTGATAAGTGTTATGGATATTGGAACCACTAATCCTAAACTAGCATGATTAGCCTTTGAGATTACAATTCAATTTGGTTATTAGTTTAGTCGTCGCATGTTATATAAAGAAGGAATTATAGTTGTTAAAGTTGTTTACGACTATATAACATGTTAGACTTAACAACTTGGATTGAAAAGAATTGGAAAAGACTTTGTGTTGTTGTACATTGTTAGCCGAGAATGGCATTGGCTATGGAACTACTTGGTATGAATTGTGGGACAGAATTTTACACGTATTGTAAGGCGTGTAATCCCCTTTGATTGGTTGATGTGTTGAGCCTTAAATGTGGCATATTGGTTATTGATTTCGGGCCTTAAAAAAGGTGGAAAAGTACGTAGAAACAAAGTAAGTGCTGCCCGATTTTCTGTAGAATAAGAGTCCTTATACTTAGAAATATTCTACGTTGAAAGCTAGAAGTTGATAGGCATATTATGGTCATTATAGGTTGACATTCTACGCGCGGTGTATTCAACTTGGGAAGTGGATTGAGCCGGAGAGGTATGTGGAACTTTTCTTATCTCTTGAGCATGAGTAGTTATAAATGTATAATACGGTAGACGTACGAGATTTAAATGAATTCGGTTTATTTGATATCCTTGACTTGTTTTAAGAATGTCCAAGTTGGTTGAGTTAGAGAATTAACTCACTTGTTTTTAAAGGATAAAAATGTCTTAGTTTCTAAAGCGTAAAGTTAGTATAACGGCTTTATGGGAAGTTGGTTATAATAACCTTATGGAAATTTAAAAGAATGGTTTACTCTAGTAATGTAAACAAAGATAAAATGACTTGAAAAGTATAGAAACTTGATTTCTAAGTTAAGAGACTGGAAGTTTTCTGAAAGTTATGTAGCTTGATTTGTAAGTATATGATACTTGGTTTTAAAAAAAACGTATAAGTCTCTTGGTTATAAAAAGAATGAATTTGTCTAAACCATAAAGAGTTATAACGGCTTTATGGGAAGTTAATTATAACGGCTTTATGGAAGGTTAAGAGAGTTGTCTATTTTGATTGATAGGCATGAGTTGCCTAGGTTGTGAAATTAGAAGTTACTTGGTTTCAAAGTCTTGAAATGAATTCCTAAAGGTGTAGTAACTTAATTTAAAAAATAGACATGCCTTGATACTACGGGTGTTAGTATCTTGGAGTTTTATATAAAAATGAGTCTTTTGAAAAGAATGGAAGTACGTAGTACTTTGGGTTAAATTCTCGAATTTTTATGTGAAACAAAAGTGCCTTGAGTTTATAAAATGAAATTCATTTTTGTATGATAATGAAAGTCTAAAGATTTTATGAACTTGTCTATGCTTGTGATAGCCTTTGAGTGCAAGTATTATATTTTTCTGGCCGTGACTCTCGGTTGGAGTAGCCTTGTCTTAATGAATTTACTTGGGCGTCACCAAGCGGTGATGGGGATTCGCGGGTATGCTTCCGTTGTGATGGATCCATGGACATCTTTATCGATGGAGGATTAGGGCATGCGACCATGATGCGGGTTAAATCCCCGGATGATATTGTTATTCCATGGACTAGCTCTCCATGAGGTTTAGTGACGTAGGATGGATCTGGTAGCTAGATTTCGTACTTGCCGATCGATTCTTGTGCATCTTGAATCGATAGTTGGCTTTCGTACTTGCCGGTCGATTCTATGTACGATTTGGTCTGATGAACTACGGTAGATAGCTTCCGCACTTGCCCGATCATATCTCGTAGCGTAGGTTGAATCTCGTAGGCGCTTTCGTACTTGCCGATCGATTGTTGGCAGTGGATCGATAGTTGGCTTTCGTACTTGTCCCGACCAGTTTTATGATCAGGTGGATCGGTGGTTAGCTTTCCTACTTGCCCGTCTGATTTCTGACCTGAAGTGGGACACGGTGTTCATGTATACATATTGGTGTTATATTATATCATGGATCACGGCCGTGATGAGAAGAATTCCATCGCATGATTGATATTATGGGCGTGAGACCCATGGTTATATTTGAGTAATGACTTTGAGGCGCATCGTCCACGACTTGACATGGCTTATATGTTGTATCTTGTAGTTTGGTTATCATACATGTCTCACTGTTTTATATAGTATTATGATTTCATTCTGATATTTTTAGTTTCACATACTTGGTACATATTTCGTACTGACCTCTTTCGGGGGGCTGTGTTCATGCCGCTGGTTGAGGTACATAGCTTGTTGATCCTCATTCTTAGGATCACTGTTATTGGTTGGGAAACTCCATTATTTGGAGGCTTTGTATTTTGAGTACAGTTCCACGAGGTTGTAGATTTTTGTACATTCGGGGTATGGCGGGAGCCTGTCAAATCCACGGTTATTCGTCAAAACTCTTAGAGGTTTGTAGTCATATCTTGTGGGTCGCTTTGTAAAAAAGAAGAAGGAGGTAACTGCTTTTGGATTTATGTATATTTATATATATCCAGGGAGGTGACCTTATCGGCTAACCTGTTATTTATTTCTTGTTGAGTTTATGTATGTTCCGCTGATTATCTCTGATGTATACCTGTAAGGGTGCCCAGGTAGGGCACCAGTCGCGGGCCCGGGGTCGGGTCGTGACAAAAATGAACCATGGACAATTAACAAAGAATTGTCATCTCCAGAAGCGCTGCTATGGAAAGAAGCTAAGAGAGAGAAATAAACTCCATCAGATAGAACCACACTTGTGTGATGGTTGATCTTCCTCCGGGAAAAAAAATCTTTGGGTTGTAAAAATGGATGCTCAAATTGAGTATAAAGTAGATGGATCTACTGACGAGTATAAGGCATCGGCTACTTGGACATGTGCTCATATGTGAATAGCTTAACCTCCAGGGTCACCGCAGTCTTGCGTAACATGGATGTTGAGACAGTCTTCCTAACCGGAGAGTTGGTTTTTGTGGACTGTTGGGCTTCTTCCTGAACTTCCTTGTTGGTCCCAGAAATGTTTACATTGGTCCTGGAAATTTCAGATAAAATAGAAACAACGAATCTGACTACAGAAACATTGACTCTGAAGCTAGAAAGCCAACAGTGGAAAAACCAAAAGTCCAAAAGTAAAAGAAGAAAGTAATACGGAACAACCCAAGAGGTATGTGGTTCCAGTGAAGAGAAGAAAGTCTGTCGACTTGTCAAATCTCTGTGCGGGCTGAAAAACCTTGATAGTACTCTACTATCTAAGGGCTTCTCCATTAAAGAGTGTGACAAATATGTCTACATGAAAAGGTAAGTCTAACTCGTTTATGATATGCCTTTACGTAGACGACATATTATTCACAAAGAGTAATCCTGGTTTGATCCTAGAAGTATGTTGAAGAAATGGGTATTGCAGATGATATCTTAGGAATTGTGATTTCTAAGACATCTAACAGACTGGTCTAAACTAAACTCATCTTTGAGATATTTTGACAGTCTTGTTGAAGTCACCAATGGATATGAATCACTGAATTGATTGAAATCATGGTGTACCCATATATCAGGAGCGATAGACACAAGTCATGTGTAGTTCAATGTATCTTACACACTACAACTGACCTGGTATCGACTCATAAAGGAGATCGGTTGAACTAAGGTTCACTGATAATAATCCATAGAAAGCTTTAAATGAGATGTGACGACATCTGAATTATCCGCTTATCTATGAATTATGATATTCTGGATGTCCAGCGGTTCTGGAAGAATATAGTGATGCAAACTGGACATCAGACAATAAGAACACCAAAGCCACAAGTGGATGTGCATGGTGTGTCTTTGGAAAATCCTCTAAGCAAACTTGCATCGACCGATTCGAGATGAAATCAGAATTTATCGCTTTATACAAAGCATGATGAGAAGTTGAGTAACTTCATGACCTCTTAGAGGATGTCCCTTATTAGGAGTAACTCGTGCCTGCTCCAGTTATACACTGTGAGAGCACAAATGACGTCGTTTGGACATATCTGTCGGAGACATAAGACTTTGTGGTATTTGATCGGGTGACACATCCTTGATTACTAAATCAGAGAATATAACGGACCCTTTAAATTAAGGGACTACCCGAAGATCAAGAGTTTTGCCTGTCTAGGGGAATGGGCCTAAAACCCAATCACTAAGAATTGATACCGCAGACACCCAACCTAAAAGACTGGAGATCCCGGGAATTAGGTTCAATGGAAAAACTAAGTCGTAAAAGTTCAGTGGAGCGCTTCGGTGGAAGCAAGATCACTTCTGATAATGTTTCTACATAGAAACATGAATCCAAGGCCGTTCTCGTGATAGACATCAAGTGCTACCTGCAAATGGGTAAGATGTTAAGTTTTCAAAACCTTTAATAATCCTCAACAGTTGAGGTTAGGTTTGAGGAAACTTTTAAAGGTTCCTAATACTTGTAAAGTTGGGTATAACAGAATACCTTGTAGGAGACCACCTATTTAAGTGCAAGGACTGGCCGGCCTCAATTTGAAGCACTTAAGAATTCAAGACGGGTCCATGGCCACAACGGACAAAACCTTAAAAAAGAATAAAGTAAGGAAAGGTGTTGTGTTGATACCATTGTCTTGTCTTACACTAAACATTGACGGTTCAAGACATCGCGTTCACCGCGCAGTAAGTAAGTCCGATGGAATTCTACTATGGAAGGTTCAAAGTCATGGCTACCTATCCAGATGCAACATTGATCCGCCGAAAGATTGCTAGAAAGACACTATGTGTGTGCTCCAAAATCTCTTTCAAGAGGGGATTGTTGAAAATTTATTAAACGTAAATATAGTTAATCCTATTATTTATGACTCGAACAATTGGGGCCCCGCACGTCGGAAACCTCGTTTCCACACACGTGCACACGTTGTATCAAGGATCGCAAATTTCTTAGTGAAAGAGATATTGGTACATATATGATATGTTCGGGACATGAAATGATAGACAGTTATTGGCCAAATGACAATGGTTCACGTTGGTAAATGAAGGAAGAAGTGTACGATGTATAAAAAGATGAAACAAGTCAGAAAAATCCCGCGGAGCCTCGGAGTGTCGCGGTGCCTCAACGTCGGAGTCGCGGCGCGTCCAGCCAGTGCCGCGACCTTGACTCCGCAGGGAACTCTCTGAAGTTTTGGCGTTGCGGCGCCTCCCTGCAGGGTCGCGGCGCTTCGACGATTTCCAGACCGAAGAAGAAATAAAACTGATTCTTGGGCTGACTTTGTAGCAATAACTCTTCAATGTTTGGCTCATGAATTCAGCCATAACTTGACTGAATTGTAACCCCAAAAATCAATGATCATTACTTGGTTAATTGGGAAGACACATTCATCACCCTATGAATTGATGTGTCATTGGCTCAAGAATTTTTTAACTTGGGAAAAATAAGCATATACCCAAAACTTCAGAATCATGGGTAAACCAAGTAACACATCGCCAACATTTATCACATGATTTTCAGTTCATTCGGTAAATAATTCCAGAAAAAATAAATGAACTAACCAGATTTAAACATTAAACACAACAACATAAATAAATTATATTATTACCCAAATCAGTAATAATCACAAAACAAAATGCAGTGAAAAAGTTGAGTCTGCGGAGTGCAGCCAACTGAGGCACGAAATCGACGGACTACGAACTTATGGAAACAACAAGAGTATTTTTAAAATTGTATTAAGAAGGTCAGTAATGATGAAAAGTATTTCGGAGATTATTTTTTTGGGATGAAGAACAACGGCTCCCAGATTATTTTCAGACTCGAAACAAGAAAGTAGTTTTAGGCTTGTGTTTTAAGAAGATTTAGTGAAGGAAAACAAAAGATATTCTAGGGTTTTATCAAAGACGAAAGAGGCTCCCCAAAATGGAGTTCATGTGCTAACTTTTATAGCACAAATTTAGGGTTGCTAGGGCTGAATCATTTTGAGCGGAATTTTTGCTCAAGATTTTGAAATGGGTCCAGCAATTTCCGTTCAAAAAATATGAACGTTTGGACAGTTTTCAAAAATTGCACGAAAATGGGCCTACAATTTCTGTCATGATGGAAATGGGTTGGACGGATTTTAAGGGAAAGGAATGGATTTGGGAATTTTTTTAGGTGTTTTATTTTAAAGGAGGAAAGGGATTAAAAAGAACTATAAATTTTGATAAAAATATCAATGTGATGATATAATTATTATTTTTTGGTGTATAAAAAAATAGTTTAATTTTATCGATGAGAAAATTGGAAGAGAGGGACAAAATTGGGTGACAACACATATTTACCATATTTTGTATTGTATAATTATGGTAGGATTGAGATCCTTATTATAAAATGATTCAACATTGTACACCTATATATATTTGTATTAATGAAAGAGGCTCCTCAAGTAGGGGTGAACACGGGTACAGGGTATCCAGATACCCGACCGGAACCGACACTAACGGATAGGTTTCGGATAGATATATTATAATAACGGGTAGAGTTCGGATAGTAAATTAGAAACCGATCAATGTCGGGTTCGGTTCCGACAAATAGAAACAGGGTACCCGAATCCGGAACCGATGACGGCGGCGCAAACAATAGATATAGCAGATAAATGCAGCCAAACAATGAAAATGTATACAACATTCATAGCAAGATAGCGAATACACAAAAGCTATAGCACTAAAAATCCGCATAAATAATGAATTACAACATCGAATTCCGGCAACAACGAACGTCGTTAATTGATCATTCACTATATTCTCCTCCAATTTTAATTTCTTCGTACTCATCGTCCTTGTCCACGTTAACTGAGATTTTGTGGATCAACCGCCGCAACCGAAGACGGCAGCGCAATGCAACGAGGTGATTTCGTAAATTTGTTTATTTTGGTGAAAGGAAGGAGTAGGGATTTCATCAAATATATCTCTTTACAGGATACCAGGGGCAGAATCCGGGTAGGTTCCGGGTAATGATTGCTACGGGTAGGTTCCGGATAGTAAATTTAGAAATCGATCTTTTTCTAGGTAGGGTCCGGGTAGTTCAAAAAAGTTAGGGTACCCAGACCCACTCACCCCTATCATCAAGGGATATTAATACAATTCTACATGATATCAGAAGCCTAAAACCTTTTTTCATCCCCGAGGCCTGTCCCTTTTTTTTCTTCCGAAAAGACCACACAATTGTCATTGTTGCTTGTCTGTTGTGCCTGTCGTTTGTCCTTTCTCTGTTGCTAGTCCTCTCTGTCAGACGAAAAGACGAAAAGACGAAAAGCACAGAGAGGCTCTCATTTCTGTCCCTTTCCACATCTTTCCACATGACCTATTCACATGCCTTTTTCCTTTCCTTTCTCACGTCTTTCTCATTACCCGGACACAATTAAAAAAATCCATTATCCAAGAACAAATCAATGACTTTCTTTACCCGTCAACAACTCGATAATATGTGGTATACGCATACGGGCGCCACGTCTCATCTCACCAATAATTCAGGTATTCTTCATCAACTGCGCCAATTACCAACTCCTCAATCTATTATGGTCGATAGTGGTCATCGCATTCCAATTCAAGGATTCGGTCACACCCTTACCCCACCACCGTATCCCCATTTCTCCCTAAATAATGTTCTTTATGCCCCACACATTATCAAGAACCTAATCTCCGTTATAAAATTTACCACAAATAATTTTGTGTTAATTAATTTTGACCCCTTTGGATTTTTATAACGGGCCTATGTACCGGAAAACTCCTAACAAGATGCAATAGTGAAGGGGACCTCTATCTGTTCCTCTCCACGTCCGTTGTCAGTGTCACTTCTCCCACATCTCTAACTGCCCAAGTCATTCCCCCCACAACTTTAGCAATAATATCTCCGTCTACTTGGCACAATAGACTTAGACATCCCGGAGCCTCCGTTTTTAACTTTCTTCGGACCAATAACTTAATTCGTTGTTCTAGTGGAAAACTGACCCAACAATGTTTGTCTTGCCCTCTAGGCAAACAATTTCGCATTCCTTTTCAGCCTTCTTTAAGTGTTACATTTTCTCCGCTTGATATTGTTCATGCATATTTATGGACATCTCCTATTGTTAGTTCGTTGGGTCATAAATGTTATCTTGTGTTATTAGATGACTTTTCACATTTTTTTATAGATTTACCCTCTAAAGTTCAAGTCATAAGTCTATACCAAGTTTCTTGAGTTTCATAACTTTATAAAAACACAATTTGAAAAATCCATAAAATCACTCCAATGTGATAACGGTGGTGAGTTTAATAATTCAGTGTTTCATAATTTTTGCACCAATGATGGTATGGTCTTCCGTTTCTCCTGTCCCCACACTTCACCCCAAAACGGAAAATCCGAACAAATCATAGTACTATCAACGTTCGTACATTTATTGTCCATGTCTCTCTCCCCCATCGTTCTGGGTCTATGCAGTCAAATGGTAGAATATATCCTTAATATTTTACCTACCGGTACTCTTCACAATAAAAACCCCATCGAAATTCTCTACCGTCGGATCCCCTCATATAACTGATCGGTGTATTTTATATACACCTTTTGAGTCAGTTTTAGTTAGTCTTTTGTCCCGTTTTGCACATATAAGTGTCGTATTAGGATAGTTTTTCTTTCTTTTGAGTCAAAGTGGTTAAAATGGCCAAATGGCGGAAAAGGAACAAAAAGAGGGCAAAAGAGGAGATGCCAGAGCCGAAAACAGAGAAAGTGGCAAACGAGGGAAATCCGGACAAGCGCGCGGCCTCCTGCGATCAGCGAGGGCGCGGCGCCACTATTCGAAGGCGAAGACTTCAGCCGCGGCTACCGAACAGCGGTCACGGGCGGCGCCTAAACATCCGGAGCTACAGAAGATACTGGCCGCGGCGCCGAACGCGGATAGCGGGCGCGGCGCCAAAACACCCGGACGGATTGCGAACTTCCGCCGCGCGCATGCGAAGCGCGCGGCGAAAAATTAGGTTTTGGGCGAATTTACGGGCGAGCTGAAGGAAAAAGAGGCGGTTTGCGGCTATAAAGGAGAACCACTGGCGGTTTTGAGGTTCCCCTTCTGACTCAAGACTTTTTCTTGGAGATTGGATACCATTAATTTAGTAATTTCTTTTCCTTTTCTTTATTTTATTTCAGTTTTGTATGATGAACATGAAATTAGTTCTTGTCATGTCAATGACTACGAACTAATTCCTTTATAGGGCTTTCTATGTTGAATTTCTTGAAACTTATGTTATAAATTAATGCATGCTTATGGTTATTGTTCTTATTGAGAGATCTATCCAATAATTGAGTTGAATTCTTGGTAATTAATTGACAACTAAATATCACTATATGATTTCTAATCAGTTACGAAAGGGTGATTGTGAATATCTTTGTAAGTTGGGTAGACATTCTTGGATTGGGGATGAAAATACCTCAATTATTTATGTAAGCGTTGATGAGAGGCTTAACAACCCTAATTTTTGCGCATTGTGCGTGACGGTCAACTAGGTTTTCTTCTTAATCCTCCTATAAAGTTACCCTTATCACGAAAGGTAGGTAAGGAGCGATCTTTGAGGTTGAGTGTTTATATAACCTAACGGGAGTATAAAGCGATTTAGAAACTGCTTTCTCCAAAAGAAGAATACCATAAGTAATGCATTAGTAAGTAGCATAAGCGGATAGTGAGGATACATAGAAGCCTATTCTCATCACTCCTGAAGTAAATCTTTATACTCTAAATAGCTTTTATAATTCTTAGTCATAAACAACCAATCAATCATTAATCCACCAAATAGATACTAGAAAATAGATAATTGGTACTTGAACCCTAATCTGAGGGCGATATTCGGTCTTATCTAATACTATACTATTTGATACGATAACGTGCACTTGCGTTTAAGTGTGTGCATCTTAACGCGCATCAAGTTTTAGCGCCCGTTGCGGAGATTAGGCATAGTTCAATATCAAATTTATCTATTTTTAATTTCTAATTTGGTTTTATTTTTCTTTAAATTATTTATTTTATTTTCTTTTGAAAAAAAAAAAAAATGTCAAGTGATTATTTGTTGGTTTGATTAATCTCGGGGATCCTTAAGACATGGATTTCTCATCAATATGATCGAGCTCAACCATAGAAGAAGAGAGGAGGAATTGCGAGAAGTTATACTCGATCTCACGAGTACGAAGCTCGATTCATGGGACGAAACGAGAATGGCCATGAAGAAGTTGGAAACGCAAATAGCAGAACTCGCAATCATATTCAACAGCGAATAACAAATTGAGGAGCCCGAATCAAACTCAACTATTGAGGAATCTGGTGAGATAGTTGGTGTAGAAAAGGAAAGGATAGCAGAGATTCAATTATTTACCTTCTTGGATTCTGTGGAAATTCTTTTTCTTACCTATTACGTAAGAAACACCACTAGCTATCACGGTGATTCCCAATTAGGAAGCCCATACCATCAAGGGTACCCCCTAGAGTTGAGAGATGTAGAGAAGTTCACGGATTCCTACATTATAGAAAGCATAAAAGACAAGCCTACTTGGGGGATAATTGTGTTTTTAAGGTTCTTGGTTGAGAAAATAGTAATAGGGAAATTGAGACCTATAGAAATAAATCTGCGAATTGCAAGTAGTTCGCAGAAGGATCCAATGGGCACTCGGAAAGGTTAATTGCGTCCGGCTAAAAAGGCGTTAAAGACGTACTTGTTGGGAGGCAACCCAATATTTTTAATTATGTTATTTTAATTTACATCTTTATTTTATTTCATTTTGTCTTGAAACGATCTCACGGTCTAGGGTTCTTGTTTGGTGTTGTTGGATGGCAGTGGGTGAAAGCTAAAGCAGGAAAAAGGCAAAACGCTGAAAAAAGGAAAAGCGATCGTCGAGCATGGCGTAAAATCGGAACATGGCCGTAATTTCGTAAGAGCCACGATCTTAGCGAGCGCGCCGAACTTGAGAGCCATATTTCCGCAAATTCGAATTATTCCTCTAGACCTCAGTTATGGCCATTGTGTTGTGTCGATAAGTTGTCATTTTCTTTTATTTTCTTTGAGTCTTGCACACATTGGGGACAATGTTTGATTTAAGTTAGGGGGAGTTTTATGTTTGTCTTGTTATGTTTCAATCAAGTCTTTTTTTAATTGTTTTTTGTTTATTTTTTAGTCACAAAATTTTTTTTTCTTTTTTTCTTTATTTTTTCATAATTGGTATCACAAAGATCATGTATCTTGTAGTTGCTAGAAACACCTAGTGAAGGAAGGTGGAATAATGTAATGGAATTAGAAGCAACTATCTAAACACCTAGGTTAGATATGCAAAACTCACAAAAATCATCTATTTGGAGTTTCTTGCTTAAATTGTGCATGCTAAATTATGAAAACCTATGTGTTATGATTTCTTGCTATTTGAGGCGAAATAGTTAGGATATTCATGTTAGGGAGATGACTCAGGCATTTTTTTGATAGCCAATTTTTACCACTCTTTTCTACCCGAACTTTAAAAGTATCCTAGTCACCCATTGAGCCTAAAAATTGAAACTTCTTCTTTGACACCCTATATTCCCACAGTTGTGCCATAAGTAAAAATGTGAAGTAGTGGAATCAATTGTGTTAAAAAGAGACAAAAAGAGTGAATGAGCTTGTTGCACCCCAATAAAAAGTAATAAGAAAGAGGCAAAAGCCTAAGTTTGGGGTGCTTGTTATTATAATACTCTTCATTCTCCCAAAACAAAAGAGGAAAAGATAGAATTGAAGTGAAGAAAAGAACAAAAGAAAAGGGAAATCTTGAAAAGCTAAAGAGCTTATGGTGCAGAAAAATGAGCCTAAATGCCTATTTTTACCAACCCCTACCTAAGCTACATTCTGACTCTTAAAGTCCTGAAGATCTCTTTTATGCATATTCAGGATTAGTGGAGAATAGCAAGTAAGCATGTCATAGGATTTTTGAATTTATATGCATGATTTAGTATATTGACTTCCATTAAAGCATGATAAATATGAGTTTGCGAAATATCTAGCTCAATGTGTTTAGTGTGCTGAAAAATTTCATGCTACATGTTCCTGCGTATTATTCTGCTAACCTTCATGTTTTTCTAGATAACACTAAATGCAGCAAAAAAAGTGATCAATGTCAGTGAGTCTTTTATTTTTCGTTTCTTGAGTCATTTATTTCTTTCTTTCTATCTTTGCTCGAGGGCGAGCAAAGGTTAAGTTTGGGGGTATTTGATCGGTGTATTTTATATACACATTTTGAGTCAGTTTTAGTTAGTCTTTTGTCCTGTTTTGCACATATAAGTGTCGTATTAGGATAGTTTTTCTTTCTTTTAAGTCAAAGTGGTTAAAATGGTCAAATGGCGGAAAAGGAACAAAAAGAGGGCAAAAGAGGAGATGCGAGCCAGCAGAGAAAGTGGCAAACGAGGCAAAATCCGGACAAGCGCGCGGCCTCCTGCGATCAGCGAGGGCGGCGCCCACTATTCGAAGCGAAGGCTTCAGCGCGCGCTACCGAGCAGCGAATCACGGGCGCGGCGCTAAACATCCGAGGCTGAAGATACTGGCGCGGCTACCGAACAGCGAATAGCGAGGCGCGGCGCCAAAACACCGACGGATTGCGAGAACTTCGGCGCGCGCGCATCTGCGAGGCGCGCGGCAGCGGAAAAATTAGGTTTTGGGCGAATTTACGGGCGGGCACGAAGGAAAAGAGGAGGCGGTTTGCGGCTATAAAAGGAGAACCCTGGCGGTTTTGAGGTTCCCTTCTTGCACAACTCAAGACTTTTGCTTGGAGATTGGATACCATTAATTTAGTAATTTCTTTTCCTTTTCTTTATTTTATTTCAGTTTTGTATGATGAACATGAAATTAGTTCTTGTCATGTCAATGACTACGAACTAATTCCTTTATAGGGCTTTCTATGTTGAATTTCTTGAAACTTATGTTATAAATTAATGCATGCTTATGGTTATTGTTCTTATTGAGAGATCTATCCAATAATTGAGTTGAATTCTTGGTAATTAATTGACAACTAAATATCACTATATGATTTCTAATCAGATTCTGAAAAGGGGGGATTGTGAATATGATGTAAGTTAGGTAGACATTCTTGGATTGGGGATGAAAATACCTCAATTATTTATGTAGCGTTGATGAGAGGCTTAACAACCCTAATTTTGCGCATTGTGCGTGACGGTCAACTAGGTTTTTGTTCTTAATCCTCCTATAAAGTTACTCTTATCACCGAAAGGTAGGTAAGGAACGATACTGGGGTTGAGTGTTTATATAACCCTAACGGGAGTATAAAACGATTTAAGTAAACTGCTTTCTCCAAAAGAAGAATACCATAAGTAATGCATTAGTAAGTAGCATAAGCGGATAGTGAGGATACATAGAAGCCCTATTCTCATCACTCCTGAAGTAAATCTTTATACTCTAAATAGCTTTTATAATTCTTAGTCATAAACAACCAATCAATCATTAATCCACCAAATAGATACTAGAAAATAGATAATTGGTACTTGAACCCTAATCCTAGAGGACGATATTCGGTCTTATCTAAGACTATACTACTTGATACGATAACGTGCACTTGCGTTTAAGTGTGTGCATCTTAACGCGCATCAATAACCACCTTAGAATTTTTAGTTGTCTGTGCTACCCGAACCTTGCCTCCACTGTCCCTCATAAATTAGCACCTCGTACCACCCCGTGTGTCTTCATAGGTATTCCTTCTGATGATAGGGGCTATCTGTGTTATGACTTGTCCACTCGTAAAATTCACGTCTCTCGCCACGTCACGTTTGACGAGACCACATTCTCGTTTTTGAACATTCAAAAATTCTGAAAACCAGACTATACCTTCCTTGAAGAGTCCGACATCTCCCCCGTCATCCTCAGAGAAATGTGCCACTTAGAGATCACCATATCACATCCGCCACCTACTGCCACATCACCGTTGATTGTCACCACCGTCGGCAATCAACCTCATATCTCTGTACCGTCGCTTACTGCCACCACTACAGTGTCACTCTGGCATCTCTGCCACCCACTGCCGCAACCATCTGTAGCATCCCTGCGTCATCGAGTCACAACTCATCACTGACATCATATCCCACTTCGTCGACCTCAACCAATCTCGGTCTACCCATATCAGTGACAACACCCAACCCATCGTCACACCCAGATATCAGCCACCCTGTCTTTGTACCCAACCCACAAACTATTCCGAACCATTACCTAAACCCGGATCCAACTCGACACAGTGACCCAGTCCCGACACTCCGCAAACATACCCAGCCAGCCTCTTCACACCCAATGGAAACTCGTGCCCAACACGGAATTTTCAAACCCAAAATCCAGTTTAACTTGTCCGCACAAACCATTTTCCATATTCCAAAAAATCCAAAATTGGCCAAACTAGACCCGAATTGGAATGCGGTCATGTGTGAGAAATTTAAGGCTTTAACGAAACAACACACTTGGAATTTGGTTTCTAGACCGGAAGGGGTGAATGTGATCCGATGCATGTGGTTGTTTCATCACAAATACATAGATAGTGGTGATCTAGAGAGGTACAAGACACGACTTGTGGCTAATGACACTAATCAGCAAGAGGGTATAGATTGTGGTGAGACATTCAGTCCGGTTATTAAACCGGCCACCATTCGCACAGTCCTGAGTATTGTTATGGGTAAGCACTGACATATTCATCAGCTTGATGTGAAAAATGTGTTTCTACATGGGGATTTGAAAGAAACGGTTTATATGCATCAGTCGCCTGGTTTTGTCCACCAACCGCCCCTCAGTATGTATGTCGTCTTCGTAAGTCACTTTATGGCTTGAAACAGGCCCCTCGAGCGTGGTATGATCATTTTGCACAATATATTTTGCAGATTGGGTTTATATGCAGCAAGTGTGATAATTCTCTATTTATCTTTCATAGAGATAGTAGTATTGCATATTTGTTATTATATGTGGATGATATTGTGCTCACTGCTTCCTCTGAGTTGTTGAAGAATGAGATCATTACACTTCATATCAGAATTTGTTATGACTGACTTGGGGAAGTTGAACTATTTTTTTGGGATTTCAGTGACTAGATATGGAGACACTACGTTTCTTTGTCAATGTAAGTATGCAGATGAGATTGTATACAGGGCTAAAATGACAAATTGCAAGATCATGTCTACTCCAGTTGACTCCAAATCAAAGCTCAGTGCTTTGGATGGTGATCCAGTGTCCGATCACACTCTCTACCGGAGTCTTGCAGGTGCCCTACAGTACATGACTTTCACTAGACATGATATTGCTTATGTTGTTCAGCAGATATGCTTATTCATGCATGTCCCTAGAGAGCCTCATTTTACTGCCCTGAACGTATCATTCGATACGTTAAGGGCACACTTGATTATGGGTTACATCTCTACCCCTCAGAACCGACCCGATTGTTGTCATATACGGATGTTGATTGGGCAGGTTGTCCGGACACGCGACGATCCACCTCACGCTATTGTGGGTATTTGGAGGATAATATCATATCTTGGTCTGCCAAGAGACAAGTCATATTATCACATTAGAGTGCCGAAGCAGGTGTTGCTAATGTTGTTGCTGAGATATGTTGGCTTCGAAACCTTCTTTTGGAGCTTCAATGTCCGTTGCGTAAGACATCTTTGGTTTATTGTGATAATATATTCGTCATCTATCTATCTCATAATCCGGTTCAGCATCACCGAACCAAACACATTGAGATGGGCATCCACTTTGTTCGTGAGAATGTGCTCTTGGTCATATCAGGGTATTGCATATGCCTTCTTCATATCAGTATGCAGACATATTCACAAAGGGCCTTCCTAGACAGTTATTCCTCGACTTCAGATCCTGTCT
The DNA here is from genome assembly GCA_029844215.1 of Przewalskia tangutica. Taxonomy (NCBI): domain Eukaryota; kingdom Viridiplantae; phylum Streptophyta; class Magnoliopsida; order Solanales; family Solanaceae; genus Przewalskia; species Przewalskia tangutica. The sequence goes on from CM056719.1 coordinate 21,767,003, forward strand.
TAGCGTCCAGCCTCCTTCCGCTCCGACTGAGGGGGTGTATTAGCACGTATAATTAGTGTTGTATTAGGTTACATATTTACCATATTTTGTATTGTATAATTATGGTAGAATTGAGATCTTTATTATAGAAAGATTCAACATTGTACACTTATATAAATTTGTATTAATGAAATAGGCTCCTCAAGGAAAATTAATACAATTCTTAAGTTTTGGCTGAGGCCAATTTCCAGCTTCTTTAGTCAGCTTGCTGCTGCGATCTGAACTTTCGGCCCAAAATCCTCTTCCTCTGTTTGGTTGGGCCGATGAGATTGATTCACAAAGATAATGTTATACACAGAATGCATAGGGAGAAAGAATCCAATGAATTCGTCATGCATAAAATAAAGAAAATGATTAGTAATGTTAAAGACTATTATCACGACTAAAAGGGTTGTATGTTTTAGCTAATCCATAGGCCATGCTCATGAATTAGCTAAAACTTGAGGCACTCTTCTTTATTACTTATTCAAATAGACAGCTAATTCAACGCCTAAAGAGACACAGTGAGCAAAGAAGAGACTCATTCTCATTTGGGGTCAGGGGCGAAGAAGAGAATAAAGGCAGATGCTCGGGTCATAAAGATTCAACATTTTGTTGCGAGAAATAAGATTAACAAGGCCAAAGATTAAACACTCAAAAAACAACTTACATAGGGAGACATGTCGAAGATCTAAATATTAAAAGAGTTAGATTAAATTCCACAAAATGGTAGAAACAATCCAAGTGTGGCAGATTTCTTAGAAATACTCATGCTTCCTTAAATGGAACAATTACTTTATAGAGAAAACCAACAATAACATACCCAGTGAAATTCTACAAAGTGGAGTATGAGAGATGATAGAGTGTATACAGACCTTATCCCTACCTTGTAGAGAAGACGTTTCCGAAAGACCCTATACTTTACAGATAGCAGAATTCATACTTCCTTACTTCACAAAACTGAAGCAAGCAGAAAAAACTCAAACTGAATGTATGCCTTTTACACAAAAAACTAAATGGAAGCTAGGCATCTACTTCAAAAAATCGAATCGAAGCAACTGAAACATAAAGTGACGAGACTGGAAAATGATAAATTAACCCCAAACTAATACAAAATTATAATGGACGGAAATAGGACAATAAGATTATTAAGTTGTGCAGAGGGGACATAGTAACAAAATTAGCTTATGAAAATATGATTCGCGCAATTTTGATATGCACAATTTAGTCCATTCAAAAGTTGTACTAATATATATAGTTATTATAAATTCAAATTGATTAGATATCATATGATCCATTGATTCATTTCAACCCAAATAATCTTTAGGTGGATCATTTGATCCGCACATTTATCAACCAAACCATTCATCTGATACCCTAAAGATCAAGAACTCAATCCTTAGGATAAAATTCCATTTAAGGTTTGAGTAAATTGAATTCTCAGAGCTGCCCTTTGATTGAGGAATATGAGTTATATTTATAGAACCTCAATTCTAGGGTTGGAGGTCAATTGAAATATTTGTGGGACAGTTTCAAATAAGAAATTCTTTTTATATAGGTTTGAAATCTGAATCTTGCTCTGTCAATAGTGAGAGGAGCCACCTTAGGTGAAGGGTGGTCAATTGCACCTAAGTTTAATACAAAATTAAATATATATATATATATATATATATATATATATATATATATATATATATATATATATAATAGCTAATATTTAATCTATATACACTATATAATTGTCCGATGAAAGGCTGACCAGCGTTACTCGTCGCCTAACATGACTCCGCCCATGGGCTGAAGCTTTTGGGTTTGCTCATTCCTTTGTGATGGAAAGGAAATAACGTATGTATGTATTGGGGGAATTAAAGATGTTGGGTCGGGTATGGGTTCGGGCCGAACATTTTTGGTTTTCAGGATGAAGACCACTTTTGAACAACAATTAGTGTTTGATCAAGCTTTTAAAATGTGTTTTTAAATGTATTTTCTCAAAAGTGCTTTTAAAAAAACATTTTTGGGGAAAATCTACTTTTTTTAGCTTTTGAAAAACAATTTCTGTTACTATACAGAAACACTTATTTTCCCTAAAAACTTGACCAAACACCTCGTTTTTTTTAAATGACTTTTTGAAGAAAAAAATAAATATTTTTATCCTCCCAAAAAATTACCAAACATGCTATTAAACTAATAAATGTCTAAAACTACCGAATTCTGATGAAATAACTGAAATAACTGAAGGCCCAACAGCCCAACAAACAAGTAGTCAGCCCAACAAACAGGCAGTCCACAATATCAAAGGAGGCCCAGTCCAGTAGGCTTAGTAGTGTAGCTGTTCTAGTAGCTTCTTGTTTTAGCAGAATATACAAATACTTGTATTTTGTTTTAGTTGGATCATTCAATACAAAATGTAGAAAAGCTTTCTCAAACTTTTTCTTCTCTTTCCTCTCACTCGTCTTCTTCGTCTCTCACTCGTCTTCTTCTTCGTCGAATTCATTCACATGCAGTTTGATCCACAAACTGGATCAAACATGCAAATTGAGATTTGTGCATCTTAACATGGTATCAGAGCTAGTGTAGTGAATTGAGTCTACGCGATTAGCAATTTTTTTTTTAGAAATTATCGATCTCATCGATTTCAAATTCTGCAACATTTTTTAGCTTCATTCTAAATCTTCATATGGCTCCTGTCACGACAGTAAATGTGGAGGAAACTCCAAATTTGCCTTCAATTCCATTAGATCATAATCATCCACTGTTTTTGAGTGGATCCGACTCAGCTGGTGGTTTACAAATCGAAATACAGCTGATAGGCATGGAGAATTACACCTTGTGGAGTAGAATGATACGGTTGAACCTACTGACTAAGAACAAAATTGGATTTATTGACGGATCGATTAAACGAGGTACTTATGGTACTGATTTGACTCAGCAATGGGATCGATGTGATGCGATGGTCATGTCTTGGATAATACGAAATGTAAACAAAAATCTACTTAGCGGAATTCTGTACAAGTCTTCTGCATCTGCAGTTTGGAAAGATCTGCGTGAGCGATTTGATAAAATAAACCTATCTCGTGTTTATCAGCTGCGAAAAGAATTAGCGATGCTTCATCAAGATGTATCTCCTGTGGTGACTTACTATTCCAGAATGCAGGACATCTGGGATGAAGTTGACTCTATCGTTCCAGTTCCAATTTGTGATTGCACAAGTCCTAAGGAATATGTAATTCACCTAGGACACCAGAGGTTGCTGGAGTTCTTAATGGGTTTAAATGACGGATATAATCAGGTTAGGAGTCATATCCTCCTAATGACACCTGTTCCAACTGTAAACCAGGCCTATGCGATGGTCGCACAAGATGAGAGTCAGAGGCTGCTAAATGGGAAATATACAGGGAGTGAAATATCTGAACACTCAGCTATACTCAGGAGGATTGGTCAGAAGAGGATCAGGAGGACCATCTGAACTCTCTGCCTTGTCTTGCAACTGCTTATCATACACAAAGGATGTTAATTTGGAATTCCACTCTATAGGAGATGCTGCTGGTTTGGCTCCTGCCAGCCCCATGTCAGCCACCAATTTCATAGAATACTTACGTTGATGCATTACTATCCCACTTTTGTTTCTAACAAACTCAAAGCCCATGAAGTACCTTAAGTCACCCAGGTCCTTGATTTTGAAATGATTCTGCAGTGTAACCTTGGTCTCTGTAATTAGCAAATCATCATCTCCTGTGATGAGCAAGTCATCCACATACACTAAGATCACCACTATTTTGCCATCCACCTTCTTTGTGAGGAGAAAATGATCCAGAGGACTCTGTTGAAAGCCAGCAGACACCAATGAACTTTTTCTTCTCTTTCCTCTCACTCGTCTTCTTCGTCTCTCACTCATCTTCTTCTTCGTCGAATTCATTCACATGCAGTTTGATCCACAAACTGGATCAAACATGCAAATTGAGATTTGTGCATCTTAACAAATTCGATCAAATCCATAAGTGAAGCTCTAGCTCCACCCTTGCCTGCAAGACAAAGAAGTCACTTTTGTGAGCCGTAGAAAGATAGCAACATCGTTTACATATATAATTCTAGAGGTTATCCGAAAATAATAGGTGAAAGAATAGTGGATCCTATTGGTTATAGTCGGATCAATTTGTATATACATTTATTATGTAGGGATTTGTTGGGTGTAAAACATACAAGTAAGGCACAGCGGAAGTTTAAAATTTTGAGTAAACTTACTTGCTCCAACAAACGTTTCTGGTATGATTATGCGATAATTCAAATCTGCAAAGACATAAAAGAAAAAACTTACAGTTTATGCTTTTAATACAGTCTTTACTAAAAGGTGCGCACGCGATTGTCAATCCGGGTGCAAGCCTTGCTTCGGTATATTCCTTTGCCCAAGAAAGCTAGGAAATCTTGGCAGAGGTTTGAGAGAATTTATTTCCTGAACTCTAAATTCAGAAAGTGGAAAATGAGTTCTGCTGAAATTATGGGTTAAGTGTCAAATATATAGTGGAGGAAACCCTAAACCAAATCAGATTTGGATCAGGCTTCAAGACCTGACCCAAATCCAAATTGCGATGGGCGATCGGCGGGTCATTTGTTATCGTCTCCTTTATTTATTTTCTGCACGTTTTAGTTCTAATTAAATCCAAGACTTAATTTTAACTTGATTAATTAATTTTCATCAAATGAAAATTATCCCATAATTTATTATAAAATAAAATATCTTGATTCAAAATCCGATATTTTACATTATCTCAATATACCCTTAGACCGAAAAGACAATCGACTTAGTGTGACCCTTTAGGCCTTCACACATCGGCACTTGATCAAATCAAGGTTCACGGAACTCTGAGCGGTCTGCGGTGGACCCAATATGTGAAGTACGTTTACAAGACTCAAGTAAACAAACCTCTATGTGAGATGATAAATTCCTTTCATTCGCGACACACTCGATCAAGCTTAAGATTTGTCAAGTGTCTATCCAAATGGCTTGATCACTTTATCTCATCTACATTAGTCCACAACTAGACCATATCCTAGATATGTCTCTTGCATTGGCCAATGACTTGGTCGACCTAACATCTCTGAGAAGCTGAGTGTTCTCTCGAAACTCCAATCGAGGAATGAATCCTATTTTTGGCTCAACTACCACCTTCAATCTACTTCGTAATGCACCCAATACAAGCCGCGTCTCAACCTATAAGGCATTTGATCTTAGGACAGGATCAAAGTGCATTGCTCCATAAACAAGGCGATATTGACCTCAAGTCTAAGGACCTCTATCTCCGTCACGATAATACTCTAGACATGTATAACAAATAGTTTATCGGCAGGTATGCCAATACTCCTCTAAGAGTATCCATGTGTCCATCACTAGCAACTATTGCTAGCGATGAAGTGAGATATACTACATTCTAAGAATGTGATGCGGACACGTATGGACTTATAACATATCATTGATATCTCATTCTCAATGATCATTAGTCTAGGCTATTTTAAGAACTACACTCTATCATTAATATCTCACACTATTAATGACAATGTAAGTTCAAGGGATGCATATTAATGAATAATATAAACAATCAAATAATAATTCAATAATTGCAAATGTCAAGTATATATTAATCTTATTAATAATATGAATGTGTTCAAGTACATGTGCTCCTAAAATGATTGTTTCTAGGACATATATACTTTCAATCTCCCAATTGGCCTAGAGCCAATCACCAATGTATCTAATGCCCATGTTTTCGAAATGACCATTATGCTTGACCAAGCATAATGGTTTAGTAAATGGGTCTGCTAGATTATTTTCGGTGGGAATATAATCTATCTTTATTTCTTCTGTCTCCACCATCTCCCTGAGTATGTGGTATTTCCTTGGTACATGTTTGTTTCTATTCGTTGATATTGGTTCCTTAGCTTGAGCAATCGCACCAGTGTTGTCACAATAAATCGTTATTGGACAACTGGTACTTGGAACAACCCCTAATTCATTTAAGAACTCGGATATCGCGGCGAACTTTTACCACTTCCGATCCAAAGAATGTACTTCGTTGTCGAATCGGAAGTTGTAGCTTGCTGGAACTCTTCCAACTAACTACTCCACCATTTAAAATGAAGGCATAACGGTGAGATTTGAAGTCATCAAGATCTGTGCGGAAGCTAGCATCGATGTACCCGGTAGCTACTAGCTCTTCTTGTCTGCCATACACTAGAAGTATTCTTTAGTTCGTCTAAGATACTTAAGAATACTCTTGACTAAAGCGCGATGGTAGGCCGACCCGACCCCGTCCGGTCCGACCCGACCAGGCCAAACCGACGACCAGGTTATAAAAAAAAAGCGGGGCCGGGGCTCGAGCGGGAGGGGCGGTATGGTCCCGCCAGCCGACCCGCCACTTGAGCCGATCCCGCCCGACCCGCCCGACCCGCCCCGACCCGCCCAAATCCGCCTGATTCGACCGCTGCACAAAATAGCGTTGTCCAACGGCCATTTTATTTTGGCCGTTGACAACGGCCATTTAAACCTCCCCATCCCACCCCCCCCACTTTATATTCATTTTAACCCCTATAAATACCTCATTCCTCTTATTATTTTCACAAATCTTTCTACTCTCTAATCTCTCAATCAATCTCTAATTCTCTATACAACATTGTCTACATATTCAATCTATTTATTAATTTGAGAATTGGGAGTGAAGTTAACTAGCTTGAGGATTATCTATCGAGCAAAGTTTCAATTTTCAACCTCTCGATTACACGTCGACTCTACGTCGGCGTTTGGTCTGTCGTTTTCTCATTAAATTATTATTTTGTTTTTATTTCATTTAGCACATTTAATTTCATTATCTTTAACTATTTATTAGCATAATTAAAATGAAAGGACTAAGAGGCATGTTGGGTAAGGGTAAGGGTCAGGCTTCTTCTAGTAGGGGTGGTAACAAGGGCAAGGGTACTTCTTCTAGTATTCTTGTTCGATTATTCCTAGACAAGATGATTTTATAGATCCCGAAATGTTTCTGAAATACCATATGATCTTGACACAAATGATTATCCTGAAATTGAAGAAGATTTTAATTTAGATGACACTCTAGTTGATGATACACCTATTAATGAAGATGATGATGATACACCCACTAGTGAAATGCCTCCTATCCCCCCTACTATGAGACGAGGTCCGGCAAAACGACCATTAAAATCAGCTGTATGGAAATATTTTGAGAGACGTAGCTAATCAAGTAGTTGTATGTAAAACTTGTAAAAATGTTTATTCTTTTAAAGCTGGACAAGGTCATGGTGGGACGGGGTTTAGGAAGACACTGTGCAAAAACACAAAGCCTTGCATGCTCAATACATTTTTGAAAAAGAACGTGAGAAGTCGTCCTCTCAATCGGGACAAGGTTCACATACTGATACTACTGTCCCGGAGAAAGTACAGGGTCAAATTAACCCTATGACGGGGGGAGTTGTAGGCCCTAAATACGATAAACATAAAGATAGGGAAGCACTAGCAAAATTAGTTCTTTGTGGAGGGTTTGCCTTTTTCATTTCTGAATCTCCTGGTTTTATTCATTATATTAGAGATATGTATAATCCTGCTTATAAAGGTTTTCCTAGATCAACTGTTAAAGAGATGTATTTAAATTTGCACATGAATATCAACAGTATTTACGTTATGCATTATATCATTTAAATTGCAAAGTCGCTTTAACTTCTGATATAGGTCGTAGTACTAACGGCCATGATTATTTAACGGTAACCTGTCATTGGATAGATTATAAATGGTCTATGCAAAAACGTATTTTAGCATATAGATATATAGATAGTAGGCACCCTGATCAGTTTATTTGAAAATATTTATTGATCGCGATTATTACGGAATAAGCGATAAAGTTATGAGTATTACATTAGATAATGCATCTTAACAATTACGCTATTAGTATTTTAAGAAATGTTTTAACTCAGTCTTTTCAACACATTTTCATATCAAATGTGCGTGCCATATTTATAACTTAGTTGTAAAGGATGGTCTTTCACTTTTCAAGATATTCTTGAAAAATACAATTTGCTATACACTTTATTTTTAAAAATAATAGAATTCAACAAAGAAAAGAATATAAAAAACTTGCCACGATTGTGGACTATCTTCTGAAAAATTCAGAAGAAGTACCAACTAGGTGGAATTCTTTATATGACCAACTAGTTGTTGCTTATGACTATAGAAAACCTATTACTTTATTTTTAACGCCCATAATCAAAATCCAAATGATATGATTGTGGATCTTGATTGGGAGAAAATTAGAGAACTTATTGTATTTTTAGAAAATTTTCAACGAGCAACAAAAGAATTTTCTACTTTATATTATCCTACTATTTCAACTATGTTGTTTTATATAGCTATAATATTTTTACTTCTTAAAGAATATATGGAAAAACACCTTATCTGCAGCTATTAAAAAATGTTTATGAAATTAAAAATATTTTATTCCTATTCCCTATTTATATTATTGGTCTTGTATTAAACGACTATTAAAGTAGAGGTTGTAAAAGTCTTATTGAAAATATATATAAGCGTATGGACGTACTACCACCTCAACTCCCAAAAATTTAAATGTTGAACCACCTATTGAACTAACGCTAGAAGAAGTGTTGAATAGCGTAGAAGATGAATGCAAAAAGTATATCGGCATTACCAGAAGAAAGTGCTAGTAACCAACCGACTTTTGTATCATCTTCTTCTAACACAACCTAAAAAAGACAAGCGGTTTACGTGGCTAGGCCTAATATTAATTCTATTGAAAGCCTCGGAAATAAAATGCGCGTGGTAGCGATGCTAACCAAATTAGTGAGTTCGATGTTTTTGTTTTGCGGGGTAATTTACCTTACCAAGCGATTATCAATGAAGAAGGAAAGGAAGACTTGCTGAAATATTGGAGCGAGAATGAGAAGACATTTCCGACACTTTCAATGATGGCGAGATATTTTGAACATTCAGCGTCATCGATCGCTTCGAAGCGCTTTTCTGCAGGCGATTTCAAATAGGAAACCTGGACACTCATTAGCCGAGACGGCTTGGAGATGGCGGTACTATTCAGAGATTGGATACGAGCGGAGCGAAGGAGGTGCGATCGACGAAGTGCGAAGAAGATGACGACAACTACAACGACATTTTATCTGAAGGCATGAGTAGCGACGTGGAACAATTTGATCAAAATATACCAATTCCAACCGAAGAACCACAAGAAATTATAAAGAAATTAGAAAAAATATTTTCAAATTGGTAATTTATTTCATTGCAATTTTTAAATTTTTCTATGTCTTTCACTCTTTTGCAATTTTTTTCAACAACAGTACACTACAATGTAATTTTGAATCTTGTATATTTGATATTTCAATGAAATTAATAATATAAAAGGCACAAAAACAGTCTTGGGATGTTTTTTTTACACTATTCTTGTCTTTGTTTAATTATTTAGTTTATAACTTTATACTTTATAGTTTATACTTTATAGTTTATAGTTTATACTTTATACTTTATACTTTATAAATATATTATATATATGACTATATGAGTATAATACTATAATACTATAATTATAAATTATAATACTATAAGTCTATAATATTATAGTATATGTATATTACATTAATGTTACTTTGTTAGTACTTAGTAATTTACTAATTTATTATTTTTAATTTAGTGGAAAAAAAAAAAAAAAAAAACCCGCCAACCCGTCAGGCAGGCAGTCAGGCAGTCAGGCCCGACTGCAGCGGGATCGGGATCGGGGCGGGACATGGTATGGTCCCGCCCGACCAAACCCTCCCGGGCCTTTCGACCAGCCGCTTTTCTCCGCCCAGACCACGCCCGCCAGCGACCCGACCGGTGGGCTGTCGACCCATCGGCCAGCCTACTCTTGGCGCTTTCGGTGTTCCTCCCGTGATTCTGGAATTTGCAAGTCATGCTAAGTCATAGGCCACATTTAGCCTTATGCAGTCATGGCATACATGATTGATCCTATACCAAGCGTATGGGATTCTCTTACGTGCGTTGAGTTCTGCAACTGTGGAAGGACAATCCTTCCTTGACAACTTGATGTCTTGACCCATAGGAAGATTCCCTTTCTTGGAATTTTCCATAGAGAAACGTTTTAGCACTTTGTCTATGTATACAGACTGTGACAGCCCCAACAATCTATTAGGTCTATCTCTGTATATTCTAATTCCAAGAATGTAGCAAGTGATCGGTGTATTTTATATACACCTTTTGAGTCAGTTTTAGTTAGTCTTTTGTCCCGTGTTGCACATATAAGTGTCGTATTAGGATAGTTTTACTTTCTTTTGAGTCAAAGTGGTTAAAATGGTCAAATGGCGGAAAAGGAGCTAAAAGAGGGCAAAAGAGGAGATTCCAGAGCTAAAAACAGAGAAAGTGGCGAGCAGTGAAACTTCGGGCCGCCGCGCCCTGCGATCGAAGCGAGGGCGCGGCGCCACTATCGAAGAAGGCTGCGAAGACTCGTCGCGGCGCCTCATGACGGCAGTGCGGGGCGCGGCGCTAAACATCGAAAGCTACATAGTTGCGGCCGGCTCCGCCGAGCAATCGGGGCGCGGCGCCAAATCATCCGACGGATTGCGGTTCCGCGCGCTGTCTGCGAGCATGGCGTCGGCCGGAAAAATTAGGTTTCAGGACGGATTTTGGGCGAACTGCGAGGGAAAAGTTGAGGCGGTTTCACTATAAAAGGAGAACCTAGGCGGTTTTAAGGGTTCCCCTTCTTGCACAACACAAGGCTTCTTGCTTAGAGATTGAAGACCATAGTCTAGTAATTTCTTTTCCTTTTCTTTTTTATTTCGGTTTTGTATGATGAACATGGGATTAGTTCTTGTCATGTCAATGGCTAGGAACTAATTCCTCTATAAACTTTCCATGTTGAATCTCTAGAAACTTATGTTATGATTTAATGCATGCTTATGGTTATTCTTCTTCTTGTTGAGATCTATCCAATATTTGAGTTGAATTCTTGGTAATTAATTGACAACTAATTATCATTATATGATTTCTAATCAGATTCCGAAAGGGGGGGTATTGTGAATATGTTGTAAGTTGGGTAGACATTCTTGGATTGGGGATGAAAATACCTCAATTATTTATGTAGCGTTAATGAGAGGCTTAAAAACCCTAATTTTGCGCATTGTGCGTGTGATTAATTAGGTTTTGTTCTTAATCCTCCTATAGAGTTATCCTTATCACCGAAAGGTAGGTAAGGTGCAATCTTTGAGGTTGAGTGTTTATATAACCCTAACGGGAGTATAAAACGATTTAGTGAACCTGCTTTCTCCAAAAGAAGAAGACCATAAGTTATTGCATTAATAAGTAGCATAAGCGGATAGTGAGGAGACGTGGAAGCACTATTCTCATCATCACTGAAGTAAACCCTTATAGTTAAATAGCTTTTATAATCCTTAGTTAAAAACAACAAATCTAAATATCAATTTACCAAATAGATACCAAAAAATAGATAGTTGGTAATTGAACCCTAATCCTTGAGGACGATATTCGGTCTTATCAAGACTATACTACTTGTCACGATAACGTGCACTTGCGTTTAAAGTGTGTGCATCTTACCGCGCACCAAGTTTTTGGCGTCGTTGCCGGGGATTAGGCATAGTTCAATATCAAATTTGTCTATTTTTAATTTCTAATTTGGTTTTTAATTTTTATTTTTAATTTTAATTTTTACGTTTTTTATTATTTTTGGAAAATTCGAGGTACCGTGATTGGTTGTTTGTTTTTTATCTATTTTCAGGAAATCAGTTTATGCGAAGGACAAGAGGAGCAGACACTCTTGTTCCCTTGATCCAGATTGAAAACACTGCAAGCGAGCAGAAAGAATCAGCGGATTGCAACTTTGATAGAAATAGACGGTGCTCAAAACAATAACATGATGAGAGAAGGGTTAGGTGAAAATCAACATAACCTAGGAATGCCTCGGCAAGTACCAATGGACGTGGAGGAGAGAGTCCAAATCCAGCCAGAAAGAAGTTTGGGGGACTATGTGCTGCAAAGAGTGAATGGAGCACAGACATGTATTAGGCTCCCTGCAATAGGAGCCAACAACTTCGAGATAAAACCGGCGACTCTGAGCATGGTACAGCACACAGTGCAATTTGGAGGCGCCCGTGGAGGATCGCGTATGCGCATAGCTAATTTCTTGGAGCTATGTGCAACTTTCGATATATCTTGGCGTTCGATGATGTCGTCAGATTGAGGCTCTTTCCCTTCTCACTCAGGGATAGAGCAAAAGTATGGTTGAATTCCCTGCCGGCCGATTCAATTTTTACATAGCAAGAGCTGGCACAGAAATTCCTAGCCAAGTTCTTTCCCCCGTGTAAAGCAGCAAAACTGAGAGGGGAGTTGAACAACTTCTACCAAGCAGATGGAGAGTCCTTATATGAAGCTTGGGAAAGGTTCAAAGATCTCTGAGAGAAAGTGCCCACACCATTGCATTGAGTTGTGGAACTTGGTCCACATCTTCTACAAGTGGCGGTACAACGAACCATTATAGATGCGGCCAGGTGGAGCATTCATAAGGAAAAGCGACCACGGCTCATGAGCTATTAGAAGATATGGCCACCAACAACCGTATCACGTAAGAAGTCGACAAGTGGGAGAAGAACGTTGGGAGTCCACGAAATAGATGCTATTGTGCCTTGAATGCCCAGTGGCCGCTTTTAGCGAAAGCGATTGCGGCAACATACGATGTCGATAAATGCGGTGCAGATGCCTAAAAGGTGTGAAATATGTGGTGGCCCACATATATTTGACAGTGTCCTTGGTGATCCCAACAATATACCAATGGAGCGAGCGAGTGTCGGGCCATAGGTAATTATCGAGGCAACAGAACAACCCTACTCCAACACTTATAATCCGGTGGAGGAACCACCCAAATTTCTCATGGAGAGAGACCGAGCGTGAGACCGGCACGACCAGCGAGAACCAATACGAGAACGCGAATCAATACCGAGGCAGCGGGAGCAATACGAGGCGATGCAGAACCAGCGATGCAGAATCAGCGGCCGTCATTCAAGCCCGCGGCCTCAGCGATTCAATGCCGGTTGTGAAAAGCGACGCAGTGGCGGTGTGGCAGACGCAACGCCGGACCAGTTCATGCGAAGCTAGATCCTCATTCAGGAACTTGGAAACTCAAGTGGGTCAGCTAGCAAAGCAGGCAAACAGCAGGCCACAGGGGACATTGCCAAGCAACACAGAGGCAAATCCAAGTGAGCAATGCCAGGCAGTACAATTGAGAAGCGGAAAATAGTTGGAGCAGCAGTCACCGCAGCCAGTAGTTGAGAAGAAGGCAGAGTTAGAAAAAGAGAAGGTGATTGAGCCCAGCCCTGTAGTAGAGAAAGCTCCGGAGAAGGAGTATACAGAGAAGATCCCTTTCCCCCAGAGACTACAGCGAAAGGCGGTTGATAAACAATTCTCCAAATTTTTGGAGACATTCAGGAAGCTGCATATCAACATACCTTTCATAGAGGCATTAGAGCAGATGCCCTCCTATTTCAAGTTTATGAAGGAGATCTTGGGGAAGAAGAAAAAGGCGGCGATGCGAAATAGTAGCACTATGAGAAGAGTGTAGTGCTATCTTGCGAAAAAGTTGCCACAAAGCTAAAAGATCCAGGAGTTTTACACTACCTTGCACATGGCGGTGGTAACTTGCAACAGAGTTCTATGTGATTTAGGAAAGTATAAATCTCATGCCGCCTTATCGATATTTAAAAGATTGGAGTTGGGTGAGGCGAACCAACACGATAAGCTTGCAACGGCCGACATGTGATGGTTCATCGAAGGCAAGATCGAGGGCGTGATTGTGAAAGTAGGAAAATTATTCTTTCTGCGGACTTCTTCATTCTTGATATGGAAGAAGACGCGGAAATCCCTATCATATTGGGAGGCCATTCCTAGCAACGGGAGAGCGTTGATTGATGTTGAAAGAGGAGAGTTAACATTAAGGGTGGAGAATGAAGAAATGGTGTTTAAAGTTTTTAAACACGTCATTGAAACCACCAACAATGAGTGGGTGCTTTGCAATCAGCACCATCAAACCCCATGCGAGCCAATACAAGTCAACCAAGCGATGAGCCCGAAAGCGAGCATGGTTTCTTTGAAATGCCACTAAAGGAGGTAAGTATTCTGAACTCCCTTCGATAATGTTAAGAAGAAAAGAAGAAAAGAAAATGCCAAATGTGGAGAAATGGATTGGTTGGGGCTTAATCTACCCGAGTTATTAAGGCTAAGGAACTTGCGTCCGCTAAAAGGCGTTAAAGACAACGCTACTTGGGAGGCAACCCGATGTTTTTAATTATGTTATTTTAATTTACATCTTTAGTTTATTTTATTTTGTCTAAGAAACGATCTCACGGTCTTGGGGTCTTGTGTTTGTGTTATTGGCCAGTGCAGGCAAACAAAGCGAAAAGGCGAAAAGTGAGCAGGCTTGATTTCGGAAAAAGCGGGTAAGCGCGCTGGCTACGAAAGCGGGCGCGCGGTAGAATTCAAAAATTTACCAAGTTTAGCGCGCATTTCCAATATGAAGCCGGCGAAAGTCGAAGGGCGTAGATGATTGGCGCCGCTAAAGCGAACGCGGCGCGGCAACCGAATCAAAACTTAAAGCGCCAATCAGATTTTCCCCAAATCCAATTTCAAAACCTAACCGCCATTTCCAAAACCCACGAAAATCCGAAAATTTGCCTGAATCCTCCATAAATCCAACCCAACCACAATCAAAAACTCTTAAATTCCTAAAACCCTTAGTTATCTCAAATAACAAAGCTCCATTCCATAGCCTCAAACCACCAATTGAAACAAGAAGCTTGAATCTTACCGAGAAAAGGTAATCTTTTACGTTCTTGAATCCTTTCTTGAAGTCACGGGAGGTAGTAGTTTGAAGGAGTATTGTAGTTGAAGTAGTTGGAGTCTTGAAAAGTTTATTGTGAAGTTTGGAGAAAAGAGTAGAAAAGGAGTGTGGGTATTGGGTAGAAAAGTTGAAGTTTGGGGGTATTGTGTTCGCTGCTAGTTGTTGATTGTGTAAGAAACATTGTGCCACTAAATTGAAAGCTCGAAACTATTTTAAACCATGGCCACGGGAAGAAGAGGCTCCACATCCACCCCAACCCCACATTACGATAATACTAGGTTTGTGAGCTACGAAGCCTTCCAAAGATACAAAAAGCTTGATACCAGACCCATAATACCAGAAAGGGGAATTGACTACCAGAGGAAGTCATATGGGGAGGAAGATGTTTATGAGCCCATCCGGGCTATGATTGAGTTAAGGGGGTGGAGAGATTCGTAAATCAGGAGAAGATAGCACCGATGAACACAATGATAGTGCGTGAATTTTATGCCAACTTTACGGAGAAGGTGGAAAGGGGATGCTTTGTTAGGGGAGCTTATGTGTCTGTGACAGCAGAGAATGTAAATGCACAATTGAAGACGGTTGATGTTGAAGAAAGAAGTGATTGGAATCACTTTAGAACATGGTCTAGAAGCGACGCGTCGATTTGGAATGCCGTTGCGGAACCGTGAGCTACCACGTGCTTTTTGATATTGGAAGAAATGGATCAAGAGCTTTGAGCAGTGCCAATTCAACAAAGTGGCCAAAGGTTGGCTATATTTAAATCGGCGCCGCGTGATTCCATCCACACTTCACGCAGTGTCGGAGGATAGGATTAAAGCGATATATGGAATTATGAGGAATGACGATTGATGTGGGAAAGAAATAGTGCGAGCATTGAAGAAATCAGCGAGTTGGTGACAACGGTGGATTGGGACACGGTTCACTTATTACGATCTACGCCACGTGAGTGCGGTCCCAAAACTACCCACGACACTCATGAGAGAAACCAGCTGCCGGTGTCACGTGGGATAGTGCACTCTTTCCCGGACCAAGCCCCCGAAGCGACGGAGAGTACAACCAGCGGCAGCGAAGACCGCCGTGGGCGAAGATGAGCACGAAATAGGGGATCAATATGGCGAGGACTAGCCACCGGCCAACGCGAAGCGAGAACCGGTGCCCGCGATGGAGCAATTGTTTCAAAATCGGATGAGGATGATGCGAGTTTGGACCGCGATGATACAAGGACGGCAAGAAACAAGGCAACAAATCAACGAGTTGAGTTCCTTGTTCGATCGATGGTCACGCACTATCCCATGCCACCGCCACCACCACCATTTTAGCCAAAGTCTGTAAGTGTCTTATTTCTTTTATTGTCTTTGAGTCTACACACATTGGGGACAATGTGTGATTTAAGTTTGGGGGTGTTTTACTTGTGTCATGTTATGTTTTATTTAAGCTTTTTATTATTATTTTTATGTATTTTTGAGTCACAAATTTTTTTTCTTTTTGAGTCATAATTGTCTGTCAAAAGATCATGTATGTTGTAGTTGCTAGAAACACCTAGTGAAGGAAGGTAGAATAATGTAACGGAATTGAAGCAACTATCTAAACACTTAGGTTAGATATGCCAAAAACTCACAGAATCTGTCTAGTTGGAGTTTCTTGCTTGAATTATGCATGCTAAATGATAAATACTTATGTGTTATGATTGCTTGCTATTTGAGGCGAAATAGTTAGGATATGCATGTTAGGGAGATGACTCAGGCATTTCTTTGATAGTCAATTCTTACCATTCTTTTCTATTCCGGACTTTAAAAGTATCCCTAGTCAGCCCCATTGAGCCTAAATTTGAAACTTCTTCTTTGACACCCTATATTCCCACAAATTGTACCATAAGTGAAAATATGAAATAGTGGAATACATTGTGTTAAAAAAAGAGACAAAAAGAGTGAATAAGTCTGTTGCACCCCAATACAAAAGTAATAAGAAATAGGCAAAAGCCTAAGTTTGGGGGTGCTTGTCATCATTATATACTTCACTCTCCCAAAACAAAAGAGGGAAAAGATAGAATCGAAGAGAAGGAAAGAACAAAAAGAAAAAGGAAAATACTGAAAAGCTGAAGAGCTTATGGTACACGAAATGAGCCTAAATTGCCTATTTTTACCTACCTATACCTAAGCCTACATTACAACCCTTAAAGTCCTGAAGATCTCTTTTATGCATATCCAGAATTAGTGGAGAATAGCAAGTAAGCATGCCATAGGAATTCTTGAATTTATATGCATGATTTAATATATTGACTTCCATTAAGCATGATGAATATGAGTTTGCGAAATATCTAGCTTAATGTGCTGAAATGTCATGCTATATGTTCCTGCATATTATTTTGCTAAACTTCATGTTTTTCTAGTTAACACTAATGCGACAAAAGTGATCAATGTCGATGAGTCTTTTATTTTTCGTTTCTTTGAGTCTTTTATTTCTTTCTTTCTATCTTTGCTCGAGGCGAGCAAAGGTTAAGTTTGAGGTATTTGATCGGTGTATTTTATATACACCTTTTGAGTCGATTTAGTTAGTCTTTTGTCCCGTGTTGCACATATAAGTGTCGTATTAGGATAGTTTTCCTTTCTTTTGAGTCAAAGTGGTTAAAATGGTCAAATGGCGGAAAAGGAGCTAAAAGATGGCAAAAGAGGAGATTCGAGCTAAAAGCAGAGAAAGTGGCGAGCAGTGAAACGAGGCCGCGCTGGCCACTGCGATCGAAGCGGGCGCGGCGCCACTATCGAAGAGGCTGCGAAGACTTCAGCGTCTGGCGCCTCGTAAGAGTGCGACGCGGCGCTAAACATCAGAAGCTACGAGTTGCGGCCATGGCTACCGAACAATCGGGCGCGGCGCCGTCATCCGGCGGATTGCGAAGTTCCGGCGCGCGGTGCACTGTCTGCGAGGCAGCGCCGAGCGGAAAAATTAGGTTTCGAGCGGATTTTGGGCGAACTGCGAGGAAAAGTTGAGCGGTTTTGCTATAAAGGAGAACCCTAGGCGGTTTTAAGGGTTCCCTTCTTGCACAACACAAGGCTTCTTGCTTAGAGATTGAAGACCATAGTCTAGTAATTTCTTTTCCTTTTCTTTTCTTTATTTCGTTTTGTATGATGAACATGGGATTAGTTCTTGTCATGTCAATGGCTAGGAACTAATTCCTCTATAGAACTTTCCATGTTGAATCTCTAGAAACTTATGTTATGATTTAATGCATGCTTATGGTTATTCTTCTTCTTGTTGAGATCTATCGATATTTGAGTTGAATTCTTGGTAATTAATTGACAACTAATTATCACTATATGATTTCTAATCAGTTAGAAGGGGATTGTGAATATCTTTGTAAGTTGGGTAGACATTCTTGGATTGGGGATGAAAATACCTCAATTATTTATGTAGCGTTAATGAGAGGCTTAAAAACCCTAATTTTGCGCATTGTGTGTGACGGTTAACTAGGTTCTTGTTCTTAATCCTCCTATAGAGTTATCCTTATCACCTAAAGGTAGGTAAGGTGCAATACTGGAGTTGAGTGTTTATATAACTCTAACGGGAGTATAAAACGATTTAGTGAACCTGCTTTCTCCAAAAGAAGAAGACCATAAGTTATTGCATTAATAAGTAGCATAAGCGGATAGTGAGGAGACGTGGAAGCCCTATTCTCATCATCACTGAAGTAAACCCTTTTAGTTAAATAGCTTTTATAATCCTTAGTTAAAAACAACAAATCTAAATATCAATTTACCAAATAGATACCAAAAAAATAGATAGTTGGTAATTGAACCCTAATCCTTGAGGACGATATTCGGTCTTATCAAGACTATACTACTTGTCACGATAACGTGCACTTGCGTTTAAAGTGTGTGCATCTTACCGCGCACCAGCAAGATTCACCCAAGTTCTTCATCATGAAGGTTCTGGATAACCATTCTTTGACTGATTTCATGAGAGATTTATTGTCTCCCATTATCAATATGTCATCTACATATATAACAATGAAGACAATGCTCTTATTTGTGTGTTTACTATAAACGCACGGATCTTCCTTGCTTCTAACAAAGTCAAACGATTTGATTGCTTTGTCAAAACAAATGTTCCAGCTCCTTGAGGCTTGCTTTAGTCCATAAATGGACTTTTGTAGTTTGCATACTGCTTTGGGTTGAGTCTTAGATGTAAAAACCTCTGGTTGTATCATATACACCTCCTCAATTAGATTACCATTGAGGAATGCAGTTTTAACATCCATTTGCCAAATATGATAATCATAGTATGCAACTATAGCAAGCAAAATCCGAATGGACTTAATCTTTGCAACAGGCGAAAAAGTTTCATCATAATCGACCCCAGGCCGTTGATTATAACCTTTAGCGACCAATCTTGCTTTATAAGTCTGTATTTTTCCATATGCATCAATCTTCTTCTTGAAGACCCATTTGCATCATATGGGTCTAACCCCTGTTAGCAAGTCAACCAAGTTACATACTTGGTTTATGTACATAGACTCCATTTCGGATTTCATGGCTTCTTGCCATCTCTGTGAATCAATGTCTAACATTGCTTCGTTGTAGGTAGTAGGCTCATCATCATCAGGAATATCTATCTCATTATGTGTTTCAACAAGGAGATTAAGTCTTTCAGTGCACGATGAGTCTAGTGAATCTCTGAGTTGAACATTCTGCGTTTAGTGTTTCTTTGTATTTTGATTTTGAGAAGATGTTTGTGTGTTGGACAATCAACCACCTTGAGAACTTTCAGGAATATCATTTTGAATAGGATGATGCACAACTATTGTGTCATCTATCATTGGTTGTGCATGAGGGTCTTGCATTTTACGGTATCCTCATGACACTCCCATTTGGTGAAGGCGTACTCTAAGTATCCAATCATCATCAAATACTTCCACTGAATCCTTGTATAGGTTATTTGACAAGGGGTCATTCTCTACATTATTTTGTACTTCTTGAATTTCTTCAAGTTCTATCTTGTTGCAACTCTGTTCCTTGTAGACATAGTCTTCTTGAGAAAGTTGCATTCTGAAACAATTACTTTATGTTCCTCGGAAGATAGAAGTAGTACCCTCTTGTTTCCTTAGGATACCATACAAAATAATACTTCTCACTTTTAGATTCCAATTTGTCGGTGAGCAACTTCTTTACATATGCGGGGCACCCTGTGGTCGCGTGTGTTTAAGTGTTAACCTTGCCATTCCATATCTCATATGGAGTTTTCTCAACGACTTTGATGGAACTCTATTCAAAATGTAGATTGAGCTTTGCAATGCATATCCCATAGGTATGTTGGTAGAGCTTAGAAGCTCATCATGGATCTAACCATATCTAATAAGATGCGATTTCTCCTCTCGGAACACCATTCATTTGTGGCGTTAAGGTGTCCATTCTGAATGGACTCCATGGAGCTTCAAGTAATCTAGAAATTCTTTACTTAAGTACTCACCTCGCCGATCGATCGAAGAGTTTTAATACTTGTTTCAAGTTGCTTCTCTACTTTGACTTGTACTCCATGAATTTCTCAAAAGCTTATACTTATGTTTCATAAGATACATGCCCAAACCTTGAAATCGTGCGTAAAGTGATGAAATAAAGAAAGCCTCCCTTAGCTTGAGTTGGAAAAGGCCCACATACATCGGTATGGACTAACTCAAGCACCTCTTTGGCGTACTCCTTTCCCGGAAAGTGATTTGGTTGTCATCTTTCCTCTTAAGCAAGATTCGCAATCACCATATGACTCTAAGTCAAATGGTTCTAAGTAATCTAATTTCCTCAATCTTGCTATCCTTGATTCATTGATGTGACCAAGTCTGCAATGCCATAAGTAGGTGGGATTTCTTTGATTACTTATTTTAGCTCTTTTATTTTGTATATTGAAAATTCCATGGCTCTGATTTAGAACATACAATCCGTCCATGGCGGAGCATTTCCACAAATAAAACCTTTATAAGATAAAACATAGTGTTCATTGGTAATATGTGAGGAAAACCCCTCAATGTCTAACATAGGGATAGAAATAATATTTCTCGTCAAAGACGGAACAAAATAACAATTATTAAGTTCTAAACAAAAGCCTGAAGGTAAATCTAGTCTATAAGTCCCCACGCGTTCCGCATCAACTCTAGCTCCATTGCCAACGCGTAGATCTATTTCCCAAGGTCCAACATTTCTGCTGTCAATTAGCCCCTACACATTATTACAAATGTGTGAGCCACAAGCGGTATCCAATACCCAACAGTGAGAATTAGTTATAGACATATTTATTTCAATAACAAACATACCTTGTCCAGCAGGGCCAGCACCTTGTGCCTTGTCTCCTTGAACATGCGATCCTTCTTCCAATGTCCCTTTCTCTTACAATTGAAGCAGACATCAGCAGCTATCTTGGCCTTCTTTTGAACAACTCCTTTAGGTTTCATAGTTGTGGGTTTGGCGGCAACCGCCTTACCCTTCTTCTTCTGCATATTCTTACCCTTAGGTTTGAACTTGCTAGATGAGCCCACCATGAACACAGTTTTACCTTTAGAGGTGGACGACTCGAAGGTCTTCAACATATTATGAAGTTCTGGGAGACTTGCTTTCGTTCCATTCATGTTGTAATTCACAATGAAGTTCTCAAAGAAATCAGGAAGCGAGTTCAAGATTAGATTAACGAAACATTCACGAGCGAACCGTTCCAATCGAAGCCAACCTCTCAATTAATCCAATCATCTTCAAAACATGTTGTGACAGTTGACCCCCTTCGTTTAGCTTACACTTAAAAAGATCTCTCAACAGTTCATACTCCATTATGCGGGATGTGAGTCATAGAACTCTTGAGTGTTCTAGCGTCTCGTTGGGGCCCGTATTTTCATGTTGTCTTTGTAACTCGAGTCATAGAAGATAGCATAACATATTGTCTTTACAGCGTCATCAAGATATTTACGATAGTCGCTTTGTCAAACAGAGCATACTCTTCAGAATCTTCAGCAGGGACTGTAGGGAGTGATGTATCCAATACATACTCAATCTTTTCTAATCGCAGTACCAAACGCAGATTTCTTAACCAGTCAGGTGTCGCGCCCTTTTTCGGCCGCGGCATTTATTTTTTAAACTCCTGCTTAAATAACAAAGGTTAGAAAATAAAATAAATAAATGCTAAATAGTTTAAAATGCTTAAAAGGTGCTAAAATGCAAAAGGTTGCTAGGGAGTACTAAAATGCTAAAAGGGTTCGCGGAGTCGCCACCTAATTAATTTGGGTGAATTAGGACACCTAAATGTTAACTAGTTTAAAGTAAACATTAACTCCATTTTAATGGTCTGCTAGACTTAATGAGATTCTGAGTAAGGGTTCTTTATTAATCTAGAGGGAAGGGGTTAGGCACCCTCTAAGATCCGCTAACTTGCGGTTGTCCTGCCAAACCTAGGGTAATTATTATATTTTAAAAATGCAAAGTAAAAGATCTTCCTGCTTAATAAAATGCTAAAAAATGTTAAAATGTTTAAAGGTGCTTAAGTCTAAAAAGGGCAAAAGGTGCTATATGCGAAAGAATGCTAAGAGGTGCTAAAATATTAAGGGTTAAAGACGCTTAACAAAAGTGCTAGCAATTTAAAAGTGCTGAGTGTAAACAAAGTAGTGCTAGGGTGCTTAAATATTAAAGGTGCTTAAAAGTGCTAAAAGTGCAAAAGAGGTACTAGAAATTGCTAAGGTGCTAAAAGTGCAAAAATGCTAAAAGAGGTGCTAAAAATACAACCCTGCTTGAATAAAAAGGTGTTAGAAAATAAAAGTGTTAAATGTTAAAAGAATACTAAAATTTAAAGGGTGTTTAAAATGCTAAAAGGGTGTTAGGGTGCTAGTAATGCTAAGGTGCTAAAAACGCTAAAATGCTAAATATTAAAGGGTAAAAGAATGCTAAAAGTAGTGCTAAATGCTAAAATGCTAAAGGTATTAAGCGAGGGTGATTCAAAGTGCTAAAAGGGCTAGAAATGCTAAAGAATGCTAAGAGGGTGCTTTATGGACTAATTGTGTATACTGCTAGCTAGATTAATCTTGCCTGACCTGCGTACAATATTGTATAAGAGATGCTTTAAGATGATTTTTTTTTAGGAAGAAATCTGTTATGGATTTTAATAAACAAAATGTTGGTTTTATGACGAGTTAAATCATTTTAAATTATTTTTTGATTTTAAACATGCTTAATAGTCTAAAAGGCAAATAAAGAAGAATGCGTTTCTAAGTTTAAATTACCTTCCACCTCATATGTTCAAAGGCTAATTATTCTAGACATCCTATTAATTACAAAGTTATAAATTACAATAACAAATAAAGGTATAAAATGAGACAAGAAAATTAAGAGAGTGAAGGGATTGGAGCGGATGATTAGTCTATTTGTTTTCTAGGAGTTTACGGCGGGGATGCGACGCGGATGCGGGTTGCCATTTGAAATGGCTTGCGATGAGTCTCGTAGTGAGACTCGCTTATTTTGCTCGATCGTGCCATGTAAAAAGAAAGTGATAAGGATTAGTATCAATGACCTTGTCGATAAACAAATAATCACATATTCAAATATGCGTATAATTTAATTGTTGATATATTAGCCCATACAAAATAATAAACTTAAACAGCAAACCCGTAATATGTTTGGCCTCGGTAATAGGAGGGCCCAATTGATATCAGTCTATCAAAATTAGAATTACATCCCGAGAAGTATGTAGAATGTAAGTGACCCAGATATGATATGCATATGTGTATTTATAAAAATAAGCAGTGCTTGTGGAACTAGTAAATGATCAGTTGTGCCTTTAGTCAAATAAATGACCTCAGGGAAATAACTTGCCAAAAATCAATGTAGAGTTTCATTTAACTTAACTATTCCAGTCAATCATAAAGTACACAACAGACAGGAAAGGGAGAAAATCAGTCCAACTTTCCTGCAGACCTGCTGCAGCAGGTTCTCAACTATGCTGTAAATACTAGCTAGATGTAAGCAGTAGGCAGAGATGGAAATAAACCCCAAAGTGTAAAATTTCCAGTTTTTTTTAAGAAAGGCCAATTAATCCCACATGTGATAGGCGACACACAAATAAACCAGTATTTCAGTGAGTACACAGGGATGTCCAAATAGGCTAGTATAAAATAAGATGCACCAAATATGGGTCTTAAAGCTAAATGGGCATATTCCTTTTAGATTGACAGATATGACACAGTTTAGCATTCAAAATAGGCGCATTAGCATTTAATATGAGCCTCAGCGGATAGGCATATCAAACCTATATTGTCATATGATCAATCTAAATATATGCTACATAAGCAGACATCGACACTACATATACTCGGCTCACTGCTTTGATTCAAAATTCAACTGGGTGTCTTAGCGCTAACATCCAACATAGGTACTTGTAGAGTATATCATATGCATAAAACAAGAGCACTAGGCTAGGCTTTTCTCTTATTATTATGGGCACATAATTAGCGTTTGACCTTCAAGTAGATGATTAATCTAAGAGCAGAAATTAGGATATGCAAGCATGTTTTAGAATGAAGCCATCGTAATAGCATCAGTGGATAGTTTAGGCAAATAAGGTATCCATCTTCATCTTGACATAGAAAGTGCATATTATATGGTAGATCACATCATACCTCATTGTATGGGCCGAATTGAGCATCTGACCTAGACAAATAACTCAACATGGCATTTCAGTTATAACATTTGCCAATCTAGCCAAGGAACACTCTGATTACTAAAAACACACCAAAACATGCTTCATATAGATTCGCACATAGATAATAAGACCTCTATACTCGCATATCGTAAAATACATGAAGATATACAAGCTGCGATATACATCCGATGTATACGAAGCGATATACTGTATGCTTACCAGTTGTCATAGAGTATTCCAATAACAAATATCGCCAACATTCACACGACCAAACAAGCGGATGTTTACCACTAAATCAGACTTCACTACTTGTGAAATAACTTTGCATTTATCGATCCAGCGAACTAAACAAAATAAATAGACTAACATTATACTAGAACAAGACACAGTTTTTAATTTATCAATCTCGCAGTCCCCAAACATCATCTTCAACATCTAACACATATTTAATACAAACTTCATCAGCAATACAGAAATGAACCGAAATCGAGAGGTAGTTGATTTTACCTTCTCGGACAAATAACCGAGGCGTATCAAGTCGTCGACTCGCTCGGGTTTCAGATTTGCGATCACGAATGAAAAGCGAAGTTTGGTTGCTGATTTCTGATTGATATTTGAAAGAAAAGGTTTCGAGACCCCTGTTCTTGTGACTCTAATTATCTGGGTGCTGGGCCCCTACCCTCCTGATGTTTTCCTCACTGCGCTATGTCGTATTGTGCTCTTCGAATGAGTTCTACTGTGCTCTCCCCCTCTCCGCCTCTCCTCTCTGTCCGTTTTCTGGATGATCGATTTCTGAATCCCTTCGTCGATGCCTATTGCATGCATATAGCTTCTGTATTTATAGCCCTAATTCGGGTTCTGATTTGGTAAGGTTTTCAATGCTGATTCTCGTGTGATTCGTGCTTGATTTGGTGCCATTTCGGTGCTATTCTTAAGGCTGATTCTTGACGATATTTGGTGCTTGATTCGTGCGATTTAGTACTTGATATGATAAGGTAAACGATTTGGAGAGATTCGTTTGGTTATGGAAAGAGGAGCTGGCTAGGGTGCGTGGGTAAGGGAAGGCTCCCGGATTCTCCGGCGAGAATCTCGGGGCTGCTGGTGTTGCGATGGGGAGGTGAAGAGGCGTGGTGCGGCGAACTAGGGTTTCGCGTGAGGGAGAGGGTGAGTAAGGGCTGCTGGGTTTCTTTTTAGGTTCTGGGTTCGACGAGAAGGGAAAAGGGCTGGGAAAGTAAGGGATGGGCGTGGGCTTGCGGGTAATAAAGACGTGGGTCGGGCGACGGGTTGCGGGTTAGGGGGAATAATGGGCTGGGTAGAAATAGGTAGTTAGTTATTAATTAGTTTTAGGCTTTTAATTAATTAGTTTTAGGAGTTAATTAGTGATAAATTAAATTAACAAATGTGATCACATTATTTAGGTGCTTCATTAATCTAATTGTTATAATAAACGCGGGCGTGTTATTTAATTAATGCTTAATGCTCTAGAATGCGGCGCTATTAAAATCTTATTATTGCATTATTGCGAAGTTAAATTAAAATTGAATTGAGTTTAGATTAAATTATTTAAATGCTAAATGCGAGTATGATATTTAAGAATCGTTTAAAGCTTTATAAATGCGGTGCTATTAAATGCATATATCAGATTAAAATTGATTTTAAATTACAACTGATTACTAATAAATGCGGCTATGCTACCTGACACGACGTTATCGCTAAATTATTTATTTTATGCATTTATTAATTATTTAAGAATTACGACAAAGCTTAAAGTTAATTAATGCGGGCGCGAGACTCTAAGTGCTTAAAACTCTACGTAAGACGCGATGCCATTATTAAATTGTTTATTTATGCTGGCATTTATGTTTTATCGCTGCATTTTATTATAAAAAATCATAAAAAATTATTTTACGAAATTAGTCTAATTTTATAGTTGATGACTGGACGGGAGGGTCAAAATTGGGTGTCAACAGTTGTCCCTCTTTGTATGGAGATGATGGAAGAATCTTCGGACAAAGACGTTGACTCATAGCTAATTTTGTCTCGATCTTCAGAATTGCAAAAAAAATGTTGGGCAGGTAGACAAGGCTGACACAAAAAATCAAAATCTGTCCCAGTGTCGAGTTATGACGACACTAGGTTACCATGGTCGAAACACCAGGGCGGGCTAAGGCGGACTCAAAGGCATCCCGGTGTCGAGTTATGGCGACTTTGAGTTACCGTAGTCAAAACACCAGCGGGCTAACGCGGACTTAAAAATCCCGGTGTCGAGTTATGATGACCTTTGGGTTATGGTACAAAAAGTAAAAGAAAATAAGCGGCGAACACGGGTGTCTTGCTATGGCTTGTGGTCTTTGGGTTCTACGGTGATGTGGAAGCGAGTGGGCCAAGAGGCGCTACGCGTCGTTGGGAAGGTTGGCCCGACAGTTGCCGGTTTGTAGAGAAAATCCACGTTGTGCTCCTGCTCATGCGTGCTAAGACTTAAACAAGCGGTTAGTGCATGTTGTTAAGGCAAAAATGATGATGTATAATTTTAAAAGTAATGCAATTGTGAGTAGAAAAGGTTATCTGCAAAATGTGATGCCTTTGTGTTGATGCGATCTGCGAATCGTGATTTCGCCGCGCGGGCGTGTTGCGATTGTGAATGCGGATCGTTGTCCTTGCTGCGCAATGCCACGTAGACTAAAGCTCGAAAGAGTTAGTGCATAAGCTGTTAAAACCAGAATAATAAAGCATGAATGAGAAAAATGCAATTTTGAGAAGCGAGAAAATCGTCCTGTGTAGATGCGATATCTTTGATGATGGCGTCGTTTCGGACTTCTTTGTCTTGATAACGTCGTTACTGGGCGTGTTCTTTGGCGTCGTTGCGTAGACTTGATGTCTTGTCGCGTCACTGCTGGGCGTATTCTTTCTTGCGTCGTTGCGTGGACTTCTTTGTCTTGATAACGTCGTTATGCGGGCGTATTCTTCTTGGCGTCGTTGCACTGGACTTGCGATTACGTCGTTATGCGGGCGTGTTCTTCTTGGCGTCGTTGCATGGACTTGCGATTACGTCGTTATGCAGGCGTGTTCGCGCTAAGCGTCGTTGCGTGGACTTGCTTTGATTACGTCGTTATGCGGGCGTGTTCTTTCTTGGCGTCGTTGCGTGGACTTCTTGATTACGTCGTTATGCGGGCGTGTTCTTCTTTGGCGTCGTTGCATGGACTTCGATTACGTCGTTATGCGGGCGTGTTCTTCTTGGCGTCGTTGCATGGACTTGCTGATTCGTCGTTATGCGGGCGTGTTCTTCTGTGGCGTCGTTGCATGGACTTCTTGATTACGTCGTTATGCGGGCGTGTTCTTCTGTGGCGTCGTTGCATAGACTTCGCGATCACGTCGTTGCACGGGCGTATCATTCTGCTCGCAGCAGAATAAATGCTCGTAAGCTAAGCTTGAGAAAAGGCGTTAGTGTATACCGTTTAAATGAAATGATAAATACATATGAGAAGTGCAATTTTGTGGGTAGAGATGTCATCCACGAGATGTTGTCTTTGCGGACATCTTTGACGTTGCGGTGACGAATTGCCATGATGCCTTTCTTTGTGTCGCGATCGTGGGTTGCCAATTTGACTTTATGCTCGAGTTGATCGCTAGGTTTTGTTGCGGAACTACGAACTTTGATTGCCGATTGTTGATGCCGCTTCTGCTGCTGCTTTGCTCTTGCTGCGGACTTTGGATTATTGTTGTCATCCTCTGCCTTTCTTTGCTTTTCACCTGCGAAGAGACGCTCGTCGTATTTTACGCCCTTTGTTGCACTACCTTACATTAATATTAAAGACTGCGCTCGAAGAAAAATTTGTGAGTTTTGGGGGTCGATTCATATTTGACTTGCCTTGTTCCTTGATATCTGCATGCAGCTTGTTTGGACTTGCAACCCGCATGCAGTTTCCTACATGTCCCGATTTTGAAAAAGGTATACGGCCTAAAATGGGTCTCAATGTAGTTCTTGTAGGCTATGTGTATTCTTGTCATTTTCAAAGCAAAGGAAAGTTTCCTAATGGTGTGGCCAAAGCCGATTTAGGCGCCTCGTATCCCAGAGGAATCAGTCGAGCGTAGTTCATTACAAGCGAATATTGGAAAATTAAAATTCTAGATGTGGGACCAAGGCGAGGCGGCGCTGCGTATCCATTGGAATCGAGTCAAGCGTAGTTCATTACAAGCAAAGCGAAAGAAAACATTATTAAAGCTTAAATATGAGTTTATAAATTATTACGCTAAAATAAATCGCTTTTCTATCCAGCTCTGGCGGACCAAGGCGGTGCAAATCCAATCAATCGCCATTACTGCCTCGTGGATGGCTGGGTCTTCATGCTCGCTATCTCCTCTTACGGCCTCTGCGTGGTGCATGCTCGGATAAATGGCGATTCGAGGCGGAAGGGCATAAGCGAAGTGTATTCTCATCTAAGGTTATCAGTGCACATTAGCGTGGTCGTGGTTTGGCAAGGGGTTATCATGCACATTTGGGGCATGATCCTTTGAATCACCCGCCTGCGATTAACGCCTCGATTACGTCACTGAGGAGTGGCAACCGATGTCATGTCACTGGGCTATTGGGTGATCTGCGGCGCTTGTTCTCATCATACCATCTTGTGATAGGGTCGAGGATCCTTCCGGAATCGGTTGGATTAGGCTGCGGCTCATGACCTTTCATATATTTGAGGTATGGGTTGGTAGTGGGGTCTGAACTTTGGGTGGTTTTCCTTCAAAATTCTTATTTGCTCTGGATCGTTGGGTGCTCTAATACATTGGCGGGCTTGATGGGTGGATCTATGCGGGCGGGATAAGCAGTGCTTGTGAAGTGTTATATATAAGTGTGTGTGGTAGTTGTGGTAGTATGATGGGTTTGGTATGTTATGAATGCTTGGGTTTGCGTTCTTGTACAAACATGGAAGGGAAAGCATCTCTTTCTTCCTCTGTGAAGTACCCCAGTGTCCCCAGTGAATCGCCTTATTAGTTGCTGTAATCTTTGCGATTCGTAATCCTACCGGTTTAATACCTTAACCTGAAGTCGCCCATTAATAACTTCATGAAATTCCGCGATGGCGCTTATCATCCATTTCATAGTAGGTTGCATCCTTCAAAGATTATACGAATAATGTGGTCATCTCACTCTCCACCGTGGGTGGTTGCACTTCTTGCCTCCGAGCGCCACCTGGCGTATTCTCTGAATGTTTTTGTAGTCTTCTTCTCGACTTCATTAAGTAGAACCTATCCAACGGTTTACGTGTTGAAATGGAATCGCTCACAAAATCCAGGCGATGCATTCCGGTTGTGCCATTTCGCGGATCTTGGTGGTATACCAATCTAGTGCCTCGCCGGTCAAGCTCGAATGAACAACTTCATAATGACATTTGGGTTCTTCCTACCCGATTAGCTTGTCGTGATATGACCTCGAGTGTGCGGGGTTCCTTTCCATCAAATAGTTCAAACTTGACGCCTTGTACCCATGGCGGTTCCGTGCGGATGCATGCAAAGATCCTCGTAGTCTAGTCCTTCGTGACCTTTGTCCGATCGCATGCCCCGACCGCTTCTTTGGACTATGAATTTCTTTGGCCACGTCCTCGTCCATTTTGGCTCGGACTTCCTCTCCATTTCTTCGTAATGATCCCCTTCACCGGTAAGCACGGGGCGGTAAAAAGGCGAGCTTCTATTGCATAAGTTAGGCTATGCAGGTTGTTTCTTTGGTAATGGGTGTGGTGCGTGGGTATTGGTTGGCCTGGCGACTAGGGCTGATTTGTTACACCCCGTAGTTCAGGTCATGCGCATGAGGGCGTACGAAAGGGGGTAAGACTTAAAATTTTCGTAAGATAGGTTGGATTATTCCGGACGGGTTTTAGTCAACTTTGAGGCGGGTTATGACCCGGTACATTGAGAGTTCCTAAGTGTTTTAAAGGCCTAGGACGTAGTTCGTTGAGTCTGGATTCCAACGCAACCAACCGTTCGTCGATAGGACGTCGGAGTAGAAAGTTATGAGAGTTACAAGTTCGATCTGTGATCGGGAAATGCGTTTCGGACCAAGCGGCAGCGGCGCGGATGCGAGCGGCGCCTAAAGTTCTGAAGTCGCTGAAGTTGCAGCGCCGCGCCGGAATAACGAGGCGCGGCGCGAAGATCGAGAAACTGCGGAGGTTTATTGTAGCCATGGCGAGGCGGATTTTGGGCGGAAACTTAGAAAAGTCGATTTTTGTTTTAAAAGAGACCATGGGTGGGTGACAAGTGTCCCCCATCTGATTTTCGTTGCATGCAATATATTGACCAAGACTTGGACATTTTCTATCTTTCATCTTCTCTCTCTCTCTCTCAAATTGCTCTCTCTCTAAAAACCCTTAGAAAAATCTGAATAGTTAAGAACCAGGAAGCTTGTAGCTAGCTTGTGGGCATTATTGTGGTGGTGTTCTTGGCAAGGAAGCTAGCAATATTTGGAATAAGTTTGGGCTCAAACTTTAAGGTAATGATTCTTTCTTGAGATTTAGTTTTGCATGTTAAGAAGAAAGAACTTGTGGTAGTAAATAATGCTCTTAGAGTCATTAAACGCTAGAAATGTGTTTTGAATATGAAAAATGGGTTAAGAAGAGTTTATGAGCATGTTGAAGCCTAAAAACTACCTTAGGATTGTTAAGTGAATTGTTGTAAACTTATGGGGCGAATTGGTATTTGGGTGTGTAATCCCCTTTAAAATGTTGGATTGATTGAGCCTTCTGATGTGGTGTTTTGATGGTAAATTCGGCCTTGAGAAAGGTGGCAAAGTGAGTAGAAACAAAGGAAATCTTGCCCAATTTTCTATAGAATTTTAGTGGCTTTGAGTTAGATTATTCTACATTGGAATTAGAGGTTAATGAACATATCATGGTTATTATAGGTTGAAATATTACTTGCGGTAGTTGAGCTTAGCAAGTGGATTGACCAAAGGTATGTGGAGCTTTCTTATCTCTTGAGCATGAGTAGTTTGAACTATATAGTACGGTGAGCGTGCGTGTTTTAAATGAAGTAAATCTATTTGTTGTACTTGACTTGTTTTACGAAAATGTCTAAGTTGGTTGGGTTAGAGAGCTAACCACTTATTCCTAAGTAATGGTTTAACCTAAATAAGGTAGATAAGGATTTCGTGACATGAAGAAGTATTACGGAAATTGTGTGAGTTTGATTTGAAGTATAAGTCTCTTGGTTAATAAAAAGAGCAAATCTTTTGAAACATAAGGAGTTATAACGGCCTTATGGGAGGTTAGTTATGCGGTCTTATGAAAGAGTATGAGCGTCTAAAGCTTTAAAGCATAAAGTTAGTATAACGGCTTTATGGGGAGTGTGTTATAATAACTTTATGAAAGGTTAAAGAGTTGGGTTTTCTTGAATAAGGTCATGAAAATGAGATTCATTTTGTATGTTAATGAAAGCCTAAAGAAGTTATGAGTTTATTGGGCGTGCACTTGATGATGAAGGATTCCACGGGTATCTTCCATTGTTGATTATGAGTTTACTTGGGCATCTGCCCGATGATGAAGGATTCCACGGTATGCTTCCATTGTTGATTATGAGTTTACTTGGGCGTCGCTTGATGATGAAGGATTCCACGGGTATGCACCTTGGACATGCTTACGATGAAGGATTCCAGGCATGCGATATGAAGGTAAGAGTATAAATGAGGGCAAGCCCAGATCGTTATACCACCTTCTTGGTAAGAGTATGAATGAGGCAAGCCCAGATCGTCATACCACTGTTGAGTTTATTGGGCGTCGCCCGGTGATGAAGGATTCCACGGGTATGCTTCCATTGTTCAGTTATGAGTTTACTTGGGCGTCTGCTTGATGATGAAGGATTCCACGGGTATGCTTCCATTGTTCAGTTATGAGTTTACTTGGCCGTACCGCCCGTGATGTAGGATGCCACGCGTCTGCACGTTGGCCATGCTTACGATGAAGGATTAGGCATGCGATATGAAGGTAAGAGTATAAATGAGGCAAGCCCGAATCGTTATACCACCTTCTTCATGGTAAGAGTATGAATGAGTGGCAAGTCCCTAGTTCGTCATTCCACCTGTTGAGTTTATTGGACGTGCCGCCAGTGATGAAGGATTCCACGGGTATGCTTCCATTGTTTTAGTATGAGCTTATTGGACGTACGCGATGTGAAGATTCCAGGTATGCTTCCATTGTCTTAGTATGAGTTTATTGGGCGTGCGTCGATGATGAAGGATTCGGGTATGCTTCCATGGTCTCTATATGAGTTTACTTGGGCGTGTTGATTATGAGCTTCCTATTTTCATGCGGTATAGTATATGGCGATTTTCTCATTGTTGGTAAGGTCTGCTGTTACGAACCGATTTTATACATGTCCCCGATTATTTTAGACTTATGAGGTATTTTGATATTTTCTCGATTTCACATACTTGGTACTGTTATCAGACCTCCTTGAAGTGCGTTCATGCCAGTCGAGATCACGTAACTATTTAGTCCGCACTATTAGGATCACCGCTCATTTTCTCGAAAGCTCCATCCCTCGGAGGCTTTGTCTTTGGTATGATTCCACGAGGTTATTTACTTTTGTCTGATCGGGGTATGGCGGGCCACTGTCCACGCTTGTTATTCTAAGTGCGTAGTCACGTTTGTGGTTTGGGCTGTAATGATAAGATGTCTTGTTTCACTTTCGGTTAAGTTATTTTATGAAGCGGCCTTATCGGCTTGCTAGTGATGTTCACCTTATCTGATTTTGTTTCATGTATGTTCATTGCTATTCTCCGACGATACATGCGATGAGGTACCGGGAAGTACCGATGACCCGGTGGTCGTGACAAAAGTGGTATCGAGCGATTAGTCCTCGGAAAGTGTCTCTGACCGTGTATCTAGTAGAGTCTTGATTATCGGTGTGTTGTGCACCACATCTATAATCGTGAGGTCTGCGGATATTTAGGATTGGTTTCCATTCTTCTCACTCTAAGATCGTGCGATAGAGTCGTGTGGTTAGTCGTCTCTCCTAACGAGTTATGTTGTTGGCATTCGAGAAAGCGTGATGACCGAGAAAGATTATGTGGATTGCGTATCGAGGTTAGTTATGATGGTAGTATAGTGGGTATAGTGACATTCATATCTGATTTATGTATAAAGTCGGACACGTGTTGCCTAGAATGATATTGGAATACGAGGATTGATAAGGACTAATTAGATCGGGAAGGTAGGAGTGGTTTGATGAACTCTCATCAAGGTTATGCGTACTAATTTGAGATAATTAGGAGATGATGAGTTGTGCGAGAAATAAATGGACCCTTAAGAAGTTTAATTAAGAGACCTAATGGAAACTATGTTTGTAAATTAAGCTCGTGGTATGCTTAAGAGTATAAATCTAGATGAGATTAGGCGGAGTAAGTGATGGGATTGTTGTAAGATTTAAGTATCATGAACGAGGGATATTGAGACTATGTACATGTGGTATAATAAGTTGGTAGATATGAACGGGCAATTCTGTTAGGCCGTGGCGAGTAATTAGTAATGGTTCATACTTTGGGTTCATTTTCTGTTTGACTTACAGTGAATGGGTATGCGTGTGCGATATCTTATGGTCATAGGTGGCATAATGAAGTTCCATGAGTATATAGTACGAGGATGTACCGAGGAATAGTAGATTGGCTCTAAAAAAACAGTCGGGGACGACTGTTTCTAAGAGAGAATG
The DNA here is from genome assembly GCA_029844215.1 of Przewalskia tangutica. Lineage (NCBI taxonomy): Eukaryota > Viridiplantae > Streptophyta > Magnoliopsida > Solanales > Solanaceae > Przewalskia > Przewalskia tangutica. Next base: position 21,801,295 of record CM056719.1, read on the forward strand.
TTACACCCGTAGTTCAGTCATGCGCGTGAGGCGTCTGAAGGGGTAAGACTTAAAATTTTGAAGATAGGTTGTGGATTGTTCGGACGGGTTTTAGTCAACTTTGAGGCGGGTTATGACCCGGTACATTGAGAGTTCCTAAGTGTTTTAAAGGCCTAGGCGTAGTTCGTTGAGTCTGGATTCCAACGCAACCAACCGTTAAATCGATAGGGCGTCGGAGTAGAAAGTTATGAGAGTTACAAGTTCGGTCGCGATCGGGCCAATGCGTTTGGACCAAAGCGGCGGGCGGCGCGGATGCGAGGCGCGGCGCCTAAAGTTCTGAAGGGTCGCTGAAGTTGCAGCCGCTGGCCGGAATAGCGAGGCGCGCGAAAGATCGAAGCTGCGGAGGTTTAGCGTGTGGCCGTGGCGGCGATGGCCGAGGCGATTTTAGCGGAAAAACTTAGAAAAGTCGATTTTTGTTTTAAAAGAGACCATGGGTGGGTGACAAGTGTCCCCCCCCATCTGATTTTATGTTGCATGCAATATATTGACCAAGACTTGGACATTTTCTATCTTTAATCTTCTCTCTCTCTCTCAATTGCTCCTTCTCTCTAAAAACCCTTAGAAAAATCTGAATAGTTAAGAACCAAAAGGAAGCTTGTAGCTAGCTTGTGGGCATTATTGTGGTGGTGTTCTTGGCAAGGAAGCTAGCAATATTTGGAATAAGTTTGGGCTAAAACTTTAAGGTAATGATTCTTTCTTTAGATTTAGTTTTGCATGTTAAGAAGAAAGAACTTGTGGTAGTAAATAATGCTCTTAGAGTCATTGCATGCTAGAAATGTGTTTTGAATATGAAAAATGGGTTAAGAAGAGTTTATGAGCATGTTGAAGCCTAAAACTACCTTAGGATTGTTAAGTGAATTGTTGTAAACTTATGGGTAATTGGTATTTGGGTGTGTAATCCCCTTTAAAATGTTGGATTGATTGAGCCTTACAATGTGGTGTTTTGATGGTAAATTCGGCCTTGAGAAGGTGGCAAAGTGAGTAGAAACAAAGGAAATCTTGCCCAATTTTCTATAGAATTTTAGTGGCTTTGAGTTAGATTATTCTACATTGGAATTAGAGGTTAATGAACATATCATGGTTATTATAGGTTGAAATATTACTTGCGGTAGTTGAGCTTAGCAAGTGGATTGACCAAAGAGGTATGTGGAGCTTTCTTATCTCTTGAGCATGAGTAGTTTGAACTATATAGTGCGGTAGGCGTCGTGTTTTAAATGAAGTAAATCTATTTGTTGTACTTGACTTGTTTACGAACATGTCTAAGTTGGTTGGGTTAGAGAGCTAACCCACTTATTCCTAAGTAATGGTTTAACCTAAATAAGGTAGATAAGGATTTCGTGACATGAAGAAGTATTACGGAAATTGTGTGAGTTTGATTTGAAGTATAAGTCTCTTGGTTAATAAAAAGAACGAAATCTTTTGAAACATAAGGAGTTATAACGGCACTTATGGGAGGTTAGTTATGTGATCTTATGAAAGAGTATGAACGTCTAAAGCTTTAAAGCATAAAGTTAGTATAACGGCTTTATGGGAGTTAGTTATAATAACTTTATGAAAGGTTAAAGAGTTGGGTTTTCTTGAATAAGGTCATGAAAATGAGATTCATTTGTATGTTAATGAAAGCCTAAAGAAGTTATGAGTTTATTGGGCGTGCGCTTGATGATGAAGGATTCCAGGTATGCTTCCATTGTTGATTATGAGTTTACTTGGACGTCATCGATGATGAAGGATTCCACAGGTATGCTTCCATTGTTCGATTATGAGTTTACTTGGAGCGTCTGCTTGATGATGAAGGATTCCACGGGTATGCTTGGACATGCTTACGATGAAGGATTCAGGCATGCGATATGAAGGGTAAGAGTATAAATGAGGCAAGCCCCAAGATCGTTATACCACCTTCCCGTGGTAAGAGTATGAATGAGGGCAAGCCCAGATCGCCATACCACGCTGAGTTTATTGGGCGTCGCGGTGATGAAGGATTCCGCACGTATGCTTCATTGTTCGATTATGAGTTTACTTGGGCGTCGCCCGATGATGAAGGATTCCACGGGTATGCTTCCATTGTTCAGTTATGAGTTTACTTGGACGTACCGCCAGTGATGAAGGATTCCACGGGTATGCAACTAGGACATGCTTACGATGAAGGATTCCGAGGCATGCAGTATGAAGGGTAAGAGTATAAATGAGGGGCAAGCCCCAAGATCGTTATACCACCTTCTTCAGGGTAAGAGTATGAATGAGGGGCAAGCCCCAAGATCGTCATACCACCTGTTGAGTTTATTGGACGTGCCGCCAGTGATGAAGGATTCCACGGGTATGCTTCCATTGTTTTAGTATGAGCTTATTGGACGTACCGCCAGTGACGAAGGATTCCACGGGTATGCTTCCATTGTCTTAGTATGAGTTTATTGGGCGTCTTGTCGATGATGAAGGATTCCACGGGTATGCTTCCATGGTCTCTATATGAGTTTACTTGGGCGTGTTGATTATGAAGCTTCCTATTTTCATGCGGTATAGTATATGACTGATTTTCTCATTGTTGGTAGTACGATGTTACGTAAACCGATTTTATACATGTCCCCGATTATTTTAGACTTATGAGGTATTTTGAGTATTTTCTCGATTTCATACTTGGTACTGTTGTCTTGACCTCGCCGGGGCTGCGTTCATGCCGCAGTCGAGATCGTAGCTTTGGTCCGCACTATTAGGATCACTGTTCATTTCCGAAAGCTCCATCCTCGGAGGCTTTGTCTTTTGGTATGATTCCACGAGGTTATTTACTTTTGTACAATCGGGGTATGGCGGGCCTGTCCGCCACGATTGTTATTCCTAAGTGCGTAGTCACGTTTGTGGTTTGGGTTGTAATGATAAGATGTCTTGTTTCACTTTCGGTTAAGTTATTTTATGAAAGCGGCCTTATCGACTTGCTAGTGATGTTCACTTATCTGATTTTGTTTCATGTATGTTCATTGCTATTCTCGATGCATACCGATGGTACCAGGTAAGTACGGTCGCGACCGAGGGTGGTCGTGACATGATTATGGTGAAATGTGGCGGGTGAGGAGGTATATGGGTAGTAGGAGAGTCGTTTTGAAGGTGGGGTTGAGGTTGGTGGGCGAGGCGGTTTGTTCGGTGGTGGTGGCCTTTGTGGAGTTCGGGAGATATGTGGTGGTGGAGGTCGATGCGGGATAGTTTGTGAAGTAGTGGCCCTTTGATCCGGAATAGGGTATTCAAGCTAATGGATAGGTTGGTCGATTAGTAGCCTCTCCATCTCAACTGCATATCGACAATTTGTTGCGGCGGTATGCAATACATTCTTCTTGGTGATATTCCTCCTTACGAAGGTTACTGTTTATTGTGTGAATAATTCCCAAACCATTTGGCTCGGCGCCCCGAGCAGTCATATCATCATTTCTTGCCTTGGACACGTGAAGTATGGATGCTCAGGCATTGTTGAGTCAAATCTGACGACCCTTTGGGAGGATGATAAATTTTCTAAAAATGCAACAAACGATGTTAGCATAAAGCACATAATTTGCGGTATGTAGCGGATATATCGCACATAGCACATTCAAACGCGTTCCTAACATGCGGGGACCTCTTTATGCGGAGGTAAGCCTAAACGTCAACTTATGCGAGATTATGTGGATTTGTCCAAGTCGTCCAACTATAATGCCTTTGTTGGAAATGGCGACCAAATGGCGGTGCATTTTTCCCAATTTCAGCATGTCATGATTGGGCTTGGATTTATGCATCATTGTCACGCTACATAATATCTTTGGTTAGTGTCGTTGGGTTGAGAAACCCGTCGACAAGTTTGGTGTCTTCTAATTGTGGTGTCGATGCGAGGACCAACCCGCTAAGGTAAATGCATGCGTGCCCTAAAATAAAGGTGGTATAGCTCATCTTAAGTTTCTAAGATTTGGCTTTTTCTAGGCAGGTTCCCGAGCGGACAACTCAGTGAGAAGGCTACGGTGATCAGACGAACCGATCTAACTCACAAGCAGCGCCAACTCTCCTAAAATTTGGATATTTTTGAAAGAAATTTGCGGTGCGAGCACACCAAATAGCGTGAGTGTGTGATTTGTGTGAATTTTCGAATGGAAGAAATATGAGCGGAATGCGGTTTAGGGAAAGCGATAAAGCAAGTAGCAAAAAATAAACAAAATACAATACACAAAAATTAAATGCAAAATAATTGCCAAATAATAGCCCTAGGTACATTGTGGTTAAGAACCTAAAATCCCAGTAGTCGCCATTTTACATCGCGCCACTTTTTAGTAGCGGCATTTATTTTAAACTCTGCTTAAATAACAAAGGTTAGAAAATAAAATAAATAAATGCTAAATAGTTTAAAATGCTTAAAAGGTGCTAAAATGCAAAAGGTTGCTAGGAGTACTAAAATGCTAAAAGGGTTAGGTAGTCGCCACCTAATTAATTTGGGTGAATTAGGACACCTAAATGTTAACTAGTTTAAAGTAAACATTAACTCCATTTTAATGGTGCTAGACTTAATGAGATTCTGAGTAAGGGTTCTTTATTAATCTAGAGGTAAGGGGTTAGGCACCCTCTAAGATCCGCTAACTTGCGGTTGTCCTGCCAAACCTAGGGTAATTATTATATTTTAAAAATGCAAAGTAAAAGATCTTCTGCTTAATAAAATGCTAAAAATGTTAAAATGTTTAAAGGTGCTTAAGTCTAAAAGGGCAAAAGGTGCTATATGCGAAAGAATGCTAAGAGGTGCTAAAATATTAAGGGTTAAAGACGCTTAACAAAAGTGCTAGCAATTTAAAAGTGCTGAGTGTAAACAAAGTAGTGCTAGGGTGCTTAAATATTAAAGGTGCTTAAAAGTGCTAAAAGTGCAAAAGAGGTACTAGAAATTGCTAAGGTGCTAAAAGTGCAAAAATGCTAAAAGAGGTGCTAAAAATACAACCCTGCTTGAATAAAAAGGTGTTAGAAAATAAAAGTGTTAAATGTTAAAAGAATACTAAAATTTAAAGGGTGTTTAAAATGCTAAAAGGGTGTTAGGGTGCTAGTAATGCTAAGGTGCTAAAAACGCTAAAATGCTAAATATTAAAGGGTAAAAGAATGCTAAAAGTAGTGCTAAATGCTAAAATGCTAAAGGTATTAAACGCCAAGGGGTGATTCAAAGTGCTAAAAGGGCTAGAAATGCTAAAGAATGCTAAGAGGGTGCTTTATGGACTAATTGTGTATACTGCTAGCTAGATTAATCTTGCCTGACCTGCGTACAATATTGTATAAGAGATGCTTTAAGATGATTTTTTTTTAGGAAGAAATCTGTTATGGATTTTAATAAACAAAATGTTGGTTTTATGACGCGAGTTAAATCATTTTAAATTATTTTTGCAGATTTTAAACATGCTTAATAGTCCTAAAAGGCAAATAAAGAAGAATGCGTTTCTAAGTTTAAATTACCTTCCACCTCATATGTTCAAAGGCTAATTATTCTACACATCCTATTAATTACAAAGTTATAAATTACAATAACAAATAAAGGCATAAAATGAGACAAGAAAATTAAGAGAGTGAAGGGATTGGAGCGGATGATTCCGTCTATTTGTTTTCTAGAGTTTTACGGCGGGGATGCGAACGCGGATGCGGGTTGCCATTTGAAATGGCTTGCGATGAGTCTCGCCGTGAGACTCCTTATTTTGCTCCGATGCGTGCCATGTAAAAAAGAAAGTGATAAGGATTAGTATCAACCCAACCTTGTCGATAAACAAATAATCACATATTCAAATATGCGTATAATTTAATTGTTGATATATTAGCCCATACAAAATAATAAACTTAAACAACAAACCCGTAATATGTTTGGCCTCGGTAATAGGAGGGCCCAATTGATATCAGTCTATCAAAATTAGAATTACATCCCGAGAAGTATGTAGAATGTAAGTGACCCAGATATGATATGCATATGTGTATTTAGAAAAATAAGCGAAATTTCTTTGGACAAGTAAATGATCAGTTGTGCCTTTAGTCAAATAAATGACCTCAGGGAAATAACTTGCCAAAAATCAATGTAGAGTTTCATTTAACTTAACTATTCCAGTCAATCATAAAGTACACAGATGTGAAAGGAGAAAATCAGTCAACTTTCCTGCCAGACTGCTGCGCGAGTTCTCAACTATCTTTGTAAATACTAGCTAGATGTAGCGATGGCGAGAGATGAAATAAACCCCAAAGTGTAAAATTTCCATTTTTAAAGAAAGACCAATTAATCCCACGTGATAGGCGACACACAAATAAACCAAGATTTGGTGAGTACACGGGATGTCCAAATAGGCTAGTATAAAATAAGATGCACCAAATATGGGTCATAAAGCTAAATCGGCATATTCCTTTTAGATTGTGGATATGACACGCTTTAGCATTCAAAATAGACGCGTTAGCATTTAATATGAGCCTCAACAGATAGGCATATCAAACCTATATTGTCATATGATCAATCTAAATATATGCTACATAAGCGGACATCCAACACTACATATACTCGGCTCACTGCTTTCAATTCAAAATTCAATCGGTGTCTTAGCGCTAACATCCAACATAGGTACTTGTAGAGTATATCATATGCATAAAACAAGAGCACTAGGCTAGGCTTTTCTCTTATTATTATGGGCACATAATTAGCGTTTGACCTTCAAGTAGATGATTAATCTAAGAGCAGAAATTAGGATATGCAAGCATGTTTTAGAATGAAGCCATCGTAATAGCATCAGTGGATAGTTTAGGCAAATAAGGTATCCATCTTCATCTTGACATAGAAATTCTGCATATTATATGGTAGATCACATCATACCTCATTGTATGGAACTGAATTGAGCATACAACCTAGACAAATAACTCAACATGGCATTTCCAGATTATAACATTTGCCAATCTAGCCAAGGAACACTACAGTACTAAAACACTCAAAACACGCCTATATAGATTGACGCACATAGATAATAAGACCTCTATACTCACATATCGTAAAATACATGAAGATATACAATCTGCGATATACATCCGATTATATACGAAAAGCGATATACCACAGTATGCTTCTACCGATTGTCATAAGTATTCCAATAACAAATATCGCCAACATTCACGACCAAACAAACGGATGTTTACCACTAAATCGGAACTTCACTTGTCGAAATAGCTTTGCATTTATCTGATCCAGGCAGAACTAAACAAAATAAATAGACTAACATTATACTAGAACAAGACACAGTTTTTAATTTATCAATCTCGCAGTCCCCAAACATCATCTTCAACATCTAACACATATTTAATACAAACTTCAACAAGTGTCTGAAATGAACCGAAATCGAGAGGAGTTGATTTTACCTTCTCGGACAATGAACCGAGGCGTATCAAGTCGTCGACTTCGCTCGGGTTTCGATTTTCGATCGAATGAAAGAAGCGAAGTTTGGTTGCTGATTTCTGATTGGTATTTGACAGACAAGGTTTCGAGACCCCTGTTCTTGTGACTCTAATTATCTGGGTGCTGGGCCCCTACCCTCCTGATGTTTTCCTCACTGCGCTATGTCGTATTGTGCTCTTCGAATGAGTTCTACTGTGCTCTCCTCTCGCCTCTCTCTGCGTCAGTTTTACGGATGATCGATTTACGAATCCTTCGTCGATGCCTATTGCATCGTATAACCTTCGTATTTATAGCCCTAATTCGGGTTCTGATTTGGTAAGGTTTTCAATCGATTCTCGTGTGATTAGGTGCTTGATTTGGTGCCATTTCGGTGCTATTCTTAAGGCTGATTCTTGACGATATTTGGTGCTTGATTCGTGCGATTTAGTACTTGATATGATAAGGTAAACGATTTGGAGAGATTCGTTTGGTTATGGAAAGAGGAGCTGGCTAGGGTGCGTGGGTAAGGGAAGGCTCCCGGATTCTCCGGCGAGAATCTCGGGGCTGCTGGTGTTGCGATGGGGAGGTGAAGAGGCGTGGTGCGGCGAACTAGGGTTTCGCGTGAGGGAGAGGGTGAGTAAGAAATTTCTGGGTTTCTTTTTAGGTTCTGGGTTCGACGAGAAGGGAAAAGGGCTGGGAAAGTAAGGGATGGGCGTGGGCTTGCGGGTAATAAAGACGTGGGTCGGGCGACGGGTTGCGGGTTAGGGGGAATAATGGGCTGGGTAGAAATAGGTAGTTAGTTATTAATTAGTTTTAGGCTTTTAATTAATTAGTTTTAGGAGTTAATTAGTGATAAATTAAATTAACAAATGTGATCACATTATTTAGGTGCTTCATTAATCTAATTGTTATAATAAACGCGGGCGTGTTATTTAATTAATGCTTAATGCTCTAGAATGCGGCGCTATTAAAATCTTATTATTGCATTATTGCGAAGTTAAATTAAAATTGAATTGAGTTTAGATTAAATTATTTAAATGCTAAATGCGAGTATGATATTTAAGAATCGTTTAAAGCTTTATAAATGCGGTGCTATTAAATGCATATATCAGATTAAAATTGATTTTAAATTACAACTGATTACTAATAAATGCGGCTATGCTACCTGACACGACGTTATCGCTAAATTATTTATTTTATGCATTTATTAATTATTTAAGAATTACGACAAAGCTTAAAGTTAATTAATGCGGGCGCGAGACTCTAAGTGCTTAAAACTCTACGTAAGACGCGATGCCATTATTAAATTGTTTATTTATGCCGGCATTTATGTTTTATCGCTGCATTTTATTATAAAAAATCATAAAAAATTATTTTACGAAATTAGTCTAATTTTATAGTTGATGACTGGACGGGAGGGTCAAAATTGGGTGTCAACATCAGGAAAATTGGCTCCATTCAACTTGTTCGTTTCAACCAACATTTTAAGTGACAGATTCGACATTGTAACTGAAGAAAAGATAGACTTGAAATTAATATTTTAATATAATTTCTATTGAACACATTCATTAACTAACTAACTAACATGATCTTTAGTTTAATTAGCTCCCACTATTTTAACATACTCTTTTACCCCATAAAGAATACGGGCTCATATCAAATACGGTCATAATGGGCCAAGATCCAAACTCATGTTGTCTCCGCGTTTGCTGAGGCTGATAACTTCAACAACACGATCTGGTAGGTCTCTAAACCAATTGCAAACAATTTGCAACTCTTGGTTAACCGAATGTTCTAAACAATTCGATCTGCGTCCTCATTGTCCGACATTTGGCGCCAAGACGACTAGCAAGTCAACCAGTTATGCATTTGCAATTATGTATCTAAGTGGGCTTAGCCTTCATCAAGCAAACAACGGGGTGTAAATACTCACGAAGGTTCATCACTCTACTGACATTTATATGCATCTATGAAAAGTGCGAGTCTCGTAGACTTAGAGCAAATCTTTGGGCATAAATACTCATCTCGCAGAAAAGGTTTTTTCACCACAATCAATTATAACGGACGACGCGTTCATTTTAAACGAGACTTGTATTAAATTTGGGGAACATTTTAATTCAGGGTTATGACTAAGATCAACTATTATATCATACATCATATGACATCCTATCACGATTTCTAAACACATTTAGATGGGAAACCATCAAACCCAATAGGCGTGATATAAGATGGTTTTAATCACATCTTGGCGCCGTACCTGCAGACAATTATAGCGGTCATTGAAAGTAAACAATTACTGGGCGCCGCCTACCCATACAATAATTGCGGACTCTATTCTAATTATTTAAATAACAATCAATTAAACAATTAGGAGAAACAATTAATTTGTGCACACATTATCAAATAATATGCTAAATAACAATAATTGTGGGTTAATTAATTTTGTTTCAATTTAGGAGATATTTAAATTCAAAATTTAAACTCAATTTTCAATTTTGAATTTTCTACCATCAAACAGTCCTTAACAATTCGTAAATTAAAATTTAATTTTGAAGTATTTCGCAATTTTCAGAACCTTAAAATATTTACTGATTTACCGGGGACCAAATCGCTTTTAAAATTCTGATTGACCCGGATGAATCTGTGATTTTAAAAACTTTTAAAATTTGAGAAAATATCTCGAGGACTAATTTGTAATTTTGAACTTAAAATATTTTCAGATTTGTTAAAGGACCAATCTACAATTTAAAACCCTAATTTTAATTTGCAAAAGGTCCTTACACTATTTCAAATTTTCAAAACCAATTCCAACTCAAATCAAATTTGGGATTCGGTTCGGTAGTGTGGAATTAAAACACGCAGCGATGACACACGTCGGGGCGAACTCGCGGTGGTTTTCACCACCGATTTGGTGGCCAGCGGTGGCGGAATCTGACGCCGCCGTGAGTTCTAAACCGTCGGTGGTGCTCCTTCCGATCATCGTTGCGTGTAACACTACCGTCATTATATTCCTCGTCGAGACGAACACGATGGTATTATTACTTTACGATTTAAATGCTTTGTGGTGGCGGAAAGCGATCCGCCGTCGGCGGTTTCGGCGACTTTCCGTCTTCAACGCGTTCGCCACTCTCAACACCTTTATCGACCATCTTAAGAAGTGGATTTCGATAATAGTGGAGCGGTGTTAGTACGTCGAATCGCGAAATTTTCGTCGAAACCGCCTTGTTCACGGAGCGATGGCCAAACTTGTTCGGCGGAGCGATTGTCGATTCTTATTCACTGTTCCAAAAAAAAAAACGAAAATCGCTTTAAATCAAAACAATTAATTTCCACATATCGTTATTAAAGATTATCGTATAATCATTAAACCGGCTGAGCTCGATACACTGTAGGGATTTGTTGGGTGTAAAACATACAAGTAAGACAATGGAAGTTTAAAATTTTGAGTAAACTTACTTGCTCCAACAAACGTTTCTGGTATGATTATGCGATAATTCAAATCTGCAAAGACATAAAAGAAAAAACTTACAGTTTATGCTTTTAATACAGTCTTTACTAAAAGGTGCGCACGCGATTGTCAATCCGGGTGCAAGCCTTGCTTCGGTATATTCATTTGCCCAAGAAAGCTAGGAAATCTTGGCAGAGGTTTGAGAGAATTTATTTCCTGAACTCTAAGTTCAGAAAGTGGAAAATGAGTTCTGCTGAAATTATGGGTTAGGTGTCAAATATATAGTGGAGGAAACCCTAAACCAAATCAGATTTGGATCAGGCTTCAAGACCTGACCCAAATCCAAATTGCGATGGGCGATCGATCGGGCCCCATTTGTTATCTTGACTCCTTTATTTATTTTCTGCACGTTTTAGTTCTAATTAAATCCAAGACTTAATTTTAACTTGATTAATTAATTTTCATCAAATGAAAATTATCCCATAATTTATTATAAAATAAAATATCTTGATTCAAAATCCGATATTTTACATTCTCTTAATATACCCTTAGATCGAAAAGACAACCGACTTAGTGTGACCGCTTTAGGCGCTTCACATCGACTGATCAAATCAAGGTTCACGGAACTCTGCAGCGCGGTGCGGACCCGATATGTGAAATGCGTTTACAAGACTCAGTAAACAAACCTCATGTGAGATGATAAATTCCTTTCATTCGCGACACTCGATCAAGCTTAAGATTTGCCAAGTGTCATCCAAATGGCGATCACTATCTCATCTACATTAGTCGACAACTGACCATATCCTAGATATGTCTCTTGCGTTGATCGATGACTTGGTCGACCTAACATCTCCGAAGGTGGTGTTCTCTCGAAACTTCAATCGAGGAATGAATCCTATTCTTGGCTCGCTCAACTACCACCTTCAATCTACTTCGTAATGCACCCAATACAAGTCTGATCGCGTCTCAACCTATAAGGCATTTGAGCTTAGGGCGGGATCAAAGTGCATTGCTCATAAACAAGGCGATATTGACCTCAAGTCTAAGACTTCTATCTCCCGTCGATAATACTCTGACATGTATAACAAATAGTTTATCGGCGGTATGTCAATACTCATCAAGAGTATCCATGTGTCCATCACTAGCAACTATTGCTAGCGATGAAGTGAGATATATTACATTCTCTAAGAATGTGATGCGACACGTATCGACTTATAACATATCATTGATATCTCATTCTCAATGATCATTAGTCTAGGCTATTTTAAGAACTACACTCTATCATTAATATCTCACACTATTAATGACAATGTAAGTTCAAGGAATGCATATTAATGAATAATATAAACAATCAAATAATAATTCAATAATTGCAAATGCCAAGTATATATTAATCTTATTAATAATATGAATGTGTTCAAGTACATGTGCTCCTAAAATGATTGTTTCTAGGACATATATACTTTCATATTATTCTACTAATTGTTATTTTCTACCAGCATAAATATCGAGTGACGCTTGACGTAGGGATGACTTTGTTTCTCCTAAAGGCTATTAATGTTTGATGGCCCTACAAAAGAGATCAACCACAATGTTAGCTATCATTCCAGGAATTCAAAAAGTAGGTTGTTTTGCATACACTTTAAGATAATGCATATTAGCATAGACATTAATAACACTTGGAATATAGAAAAGATAAGGAAAAGGGAATATAGACATTCATCTATCACGCCACAAAAACATATATAGACTTGAAACAAAACAGTAAAAAGCCACTGCACCGGCCTAGCTTGTTTGGTCAAAAAATACGTTTTCTTGCTCTAGCTAACCAGGGGAAGTTATAGAGACCACTAGGCAAAAGCCTAAGGCCGCAAACATAAAAAAGAAAACGACGACTATCCCATAATAAGAGTATACAATCTTGTCATGTTCCTTTGCAAAATTGCAAGTAGAAGATTAAGTATGCAGGACATACTCTAAGCAAGGTAATGCAACTGCACCAGTTTTTTGAAAATTTTCAATTAAAACGGCGTCGTTTTGGATGAAACGGTGCGTTTTAATTTTTTTCGATCAAAATTTTTTTTTTTTTGCCTGCACAAAAACATCTCTACACCACTAGAATTTGCTTGTTGGCTCCGCCACTGCATATGACTATATGAGTGAGTACATAGATCCTGAATATTGGTGTTCAATATTGGTGTTCAGGTAAAGTTACTCAAAAACAAATGTTTATAGTTTCGGAATAATTTGTTCGAGCTTTTATCGGGAAAAAGATGTACCATACTTGACAAGTTCTTGGATATTTTCCATTGAATCAAATAGTTGATCCTGTTATTTTACATGAGGATGGAATAGACATGATAGGACAACAATTAAAAGAATTCTATGATGGTTGCATCCAGAAGAGGGGACAATACCGACCATATATGATTGATGTAGCAAAAGAGCTACGTTGAATCAAAGGTATAAGAGGATGATACACTTGGTTCTTTGTTGATTTCTAAAGTAGTTTATCGAGCTACTCTACTCATCGCCCTAAGATTTTGAGTTAACTTTTCAGATTCTTTTACACAATGTGTAGTAACTTTGCCAAAGATGCATCGTAGATATAGATATTATTATATAGTGTATGCTGTATGCTCTGCTTCATATCTGATTCTTCATTTTATGAAGAAGACAAATGGCTCATGCCTGAAAAAAGGCATACACTACAAATTGCTTTGAAACCTAATTGGGAGGGGATATTACTCATCTGATGGGGAGTATCATTACTACTAAAAGAAGTTTGATGGTTAAGTGGCTTAAACCATCATCCAGCTTTGTTAAAATCAACTCTGATGGCAGCTGCAGAAATGAAGTTTGTGGAGGAGGGGTGATTAGAGATAACAATTGGGCAGCGGCTATGGCACTTCTCTATGGTGTCAAATGGTGTATTTCTAATGGATATGACTTGATACAAGCAGAAAGTGGCTCTAAACTGCTTGTAGACTGTTAATGATCAGAATTCTACTCCATGGAGAATTCAGAAAGAAGTGGATGAGCTGAAAGATCACATGGAGACTACTGGGTTCATACTGCAACACTGCTACAGGGAAGCTAATAGAGTAGCTGACAAACTGGCATCTTTATGCTACACTGATCCACTGAACAAGTCTGAAGTTTTTGCTGACCTACCTTCAGAAGTTAAGGGGCTCATGACCATGGATAGATGGAATATGGCAGCCTTCAGAATAACCAGAAAGAAGAAGAGGGAGATAACTTGGGATCCACCTTGAAGAGTGGAAGCTTGCTGTGCATTTGTAGAGATAGGATTACTCCTGTAAGATTTGGATACTTGGATATCATATGTATATGACCAAGTATTCAAGTCACCTTTTTTGCATTTACCTCATCTCAAATGGGATGGTAGAATCCTCAAAGCTAAGTAGGGAGAAAGTAAATAACTTTTTGAAAACTCCCTTAAGTCATGGTGTAATTTTGCTGGAAGATGAATAAAATGCAGAAAATTAAAAAAAAAATGGCGCATGCGGAAAAAGAAAGAAAAGACAAAACACAGAAGAAGATAATTGTCAGATTAAACTTTGAAGTTCTTAACCTCTACCATTTCTTACAATAATATATATATTATATCGATAGCCACAACATCACAAATTTACTAGCAATACCACATCGAAACAAATACCCGTGTAGAACTTCAATGTTTCACATCAGGCAAGAAAAATCACATGAGCCTCTGGTTATCTTTTAATAGTGTAGATAGAAAATGAAATTAGAGCAGCTGCATAGGAACAGTATTAAAAATTTGCTAGCCAATGTAGAGTTTCATGTCTCACATCACCAATGTTCCAAAAGTGCTTCCCTGAAAAACAACTTTTGTTGCTACTCAGAAACACTTAATTTTTCCATGAAAAGCTTGGTGAAACACCTCAATTTTCTAAAATAATCACTTTTTGAAAAAATAAACACTTTTGGCTTCTCATAAACTTGGCCAAAACAGGCTATAATGAGTCTAGAAACTTAACAAGGTCTTCAAACCATATGAAAACTGCCATAGGCTGAAAAATGATTGTCTGAGATATCACAATTTGAACTGTTGACCATATTATGCAAACAAAAGCCAATGTAGAGTTTCGATGTATCACATCTTACAAGACTGCAAGTCAGAATCGAGTTAACAAGTTACCTGCCCAAAAAGAAGCTCGGATACTATAAGGTGATGAGTCGGTGTTTCTCCTCTCACCAAAGCAATCGGAATGAACCAGCAATCAAAACAGCTAGAATTTCACCTGCTTACTAAGTGCAACAGTCAGAAATGGAGAGGAATAGATATAGTGCGCATAATCAACCTAATTGTTTGGGGTTAAGGCAAAGTTTTTGTTGTTTTACTAAATGATAATGTGTTTCACCAACCTGTCAGACCACATCCCCTACAAGCAAAGCATTCTTCACGTAATGGACAAACTGAATTGGCAGCAATACATAATGAGGGGCAGGGAAGATGGAGAATGTACGATCTTCCACCTCTTATGCCCCAAATTAATGCAAAGGATTATCACTTTACTCACAATGCTGTGATAGTAACTTATCAGACATCAAAAGCTACAGTAACCGAAAAATGTTACATCTCTTCTTCTTTCTTCACATCAGAAAATAACAGGGAGGAAGAGAAATGTGGGAGAAACTAATATTCTTTTCTTACTGGAAGTATATAGAGATACTACTAGACTATAGGATATAATACATGCATAATAGTCTATAGTGCAAACAGAACAGAATACTTCCTTAGGAAGGAAGCTATAAGAAATATCCAAGCTGCTTGGAAGCTACAACAACATAATTTGATTTTCTATGCATGATCAAAGATGTTATGTCAAAAGGTTCCTCCAGCTAAGTGAACTCACTTTTGGGTTACTCAATAGCATCGTGACACTCCTTTATGTCAAGGAAACCAGAGATGTAAAGACAAAAATAGATAATAGTTGGAATCAAAATGCAATTGGAAGGAGAGCTCACAGAAGAAAAGAAACACTATAATGGTCAATAGTTCAAATTGTGATGTCTCAGACAATCATTTTTCAGCCTATGGCAGTTTTCATATGGGTTTGAAGACCTTGTTAAGTTTCTAGACTCATTTATAGCCTGTTTTGACCAAGTTTATGAGAAGCCAAAAGTGCTTATTTTAGAAAATTGACAAAATTGAGGTGTTTCGCCAAGCTTTTCAGGGGGAAATTAAGTGTTTTTTGAGTAGCAGCAAAAGTTGTTTTTCATAAGCTAAAAGTAGCTTCTCCCGGGAAGCACTTTTGGAACATTGGTCAAGCACAAAGTAATGCTCTAATATTGGCAAAAGTGTTTTTCAAATAATTTAGTCAAACACAAAATGGTACTCTCCAAAAGTACTTTTTTGAAAAGCACTTTTCAAAATAAGCAAATTTGGAATCTTGGTCAAACGGGCTATTTAGTACCAAACGGCTTTTGCTCTCTCGAAGATCCAATCTCACTTTATCATGCATCCTCCCTTTTTGGACTCGCAACTGTTTCACCAGATTGGTGCCTCTCTATTGTACATAGCATATGTAATGGATAAATATACAAAAAAAGGCTTTAAGAACATATTTCTATTGTCAATCATAACTCACCAAAATGGTCAGTTACTGGGCTGATGTTGTGCCAACAGAGAACCACTAGGTAAATATAGGAAAATGCACATCTCTATGCCTCTGTTAAAAATCTTAGTTACGAAGCTATCATTCTGAACCATTCAACCCTAGAAATTCGTGAACAAACGTTATTTAAAAATGAAAAAAAATATCCTTTCTTCAGAATTCTAATGGCTGTTCAGCATACAAAATGCAGGTGTTACAGACCATACATAAAGTGAAACAGAAGATACAGATCCCTACAGCTAAAGGCAGAGATCGGGTACCTATTATGCTGTCGTCATTATTTCATTTGTTCCTACTTCTTCCTGTTCTAACTCCTTAACTGCTCTTACGAGACCCTTTGTGATTGCATTTAGATGCAAGTCATTCTCCTTCATCTCCTCAAGCAGCTTCTCTGCCATTGTCCAATCTAAAGCCTTAAGGCATAGAGATTGGATAAATTTGTTATATTCATCCGCATTAGGCTGAACTCCATATTCCTTCATCTCTCCCAATAGTTCCAGAGCCTTGTCATACTGTTCGAGCTTGCAATAACCCCGAATAATTGTGTGATAAGTGACAGGACTTAGCTTGGAGTGCTTCTTTTTGGCTTCATCCAAAATCTTACGGGCCACCTCCATCTCACCCCCCTTTGTATAACCACTCATAATTACACTGTAAGTGTACACATCGGGTTTCAAGCCTCTACCCTCCATCACCTTCAACAGTTTCCTAGCTTCTCCCATTTCTCCCTTCTTGGAGAGTGCATTAATAACTGTATTGAAGACCGCATTGCCAGGTGGCGGACCTGCATCTATCATTTTTACGAGCAAGTTTTTGGCATCTTCGATGTTTTCCCCTGTTACTTCTTTTGCCCTACACAACCCATTGGTGACACATGAGAATGATTTAATGGCATGCTTCCGCTCTTTTTCAGGAAACTCATCCAACATCCCCATTGCAAGTTTAACGCTTTCATCTTTGCGACAAAGAGAGCTGATCAAAAACTTAATAGAAGATACAGGCAGATTAATATTTTTCTCCTTCGCGGACAAGTAAACCAGATGTGCATCTTTAGTCTTACTTCCTTTACACAAAAAAGAAATAATTTTGCCGACTTTCTCAGCACCTTTAGGCAACATATCAGCATTCAGCATCTTCTCACAAACAGTAGAAGCCCAATCATAAACCGAACGCCTAGAAAGAGCTTCAATGGTAAAATAATATGTATCAGCATTTGGTGCACATCCTAACTCCCCAAACTTATTAAAGATCTCAAACGCAGCTTTTCCCTTACCTAACCTCGACAGTAAACCAATCAAATCATTAAGAATCTCAGCACTTAATATCCCTTTCTCCTTTTCTCCAATCTCCTTTACCAAATCCCATAAAGCATAGACATTCCTACCTTCAATACAGATTGCAGTAACCAACAATTCAACTGCCCTATTCGTCACACTAAACTTGGGTTTCTTCAAGACCCACTTGAAAAACGAAATCAAATTCTCCCCGGGTATATAAGGCGTCTCGAGCACTCTTACAACAAACTCCTCATTCAAAGACAGCCCTATTTCCTCTAGATTAGACTCAATAGATCCATTAACAGTACTACCACTACTCTGCAATAAAGACAGCACATTTTCCAATTTCTCCAAATCTAATTCCCTTACTTCATCTTCCATTAAAACCTTATTATCTCCGAAATCGGAACCATTGCCAGCTGCCAAATCATCCTCAATTCCAGCAAAAACAGAAGACCCTTCATCGGACTCAGATGAAAGATCAAAAACAGTGTCTTTATTATCATTTTCAATGGGTTCGGAACCTAGAGATTCTGGGTTTGATGAGAAAAGTCTTGTTGTTTGACGTAAACAAGATTTGGAAGAGACCCAATTAGAATAATAACGAAATGAACTTACTGGAGCTAAAGTTTGATTGGTGGATACGTGGTTCTGGAGGCCATGAAAGCTTTGATTTGCTACAAGTCCATTGACAAGTGATCTCCTTGCTAGTACCGCTGTTCTCCACATTCTCTCTATTTGTCTAGTGTGTAAAACCTATACTGTTTGTCCTTAGGTTTTCTTGTTGGGAAAAGGGTCAAGTTTATCCTCTAATTATAATTATGTTTTATAGTTTAAAATTATTCTCCGTCAAATTTTGAAATCAAAAGTATCCTTTCCGCTTATTAAATTTGCACTTGCAGGTATGAAAGTCTTATTTGAACTCCACAACACAAAAAACTTACATAAACGTCACGTAGACTCCCATCCAATTCTTTTAACTCGGGTTACCATTACCCCCACCATTTAGAGGAGATGTAATCGATAATACCATCGGGTGAGAGAAAAAAAGACTTGGAGAAAAAATTACAAACATAAGCCTTAGTTGTCAATCCCTTGCTAATTAACTTGAGGGGTACAAAATTTCTTTCTTTGCCTTGTTAATCGATAGTGTTAGGGACTCGATATTCTCATGTTGAGTACATTTTGGCATTTGTCATTCATGGTAATCGATATCCCCTGCTGGAGATGGTCTTAGTGATAAGGGCAAATTTAATAAGTATGCTAACGAAAATGGTAATTTTGATCCTAAAATTTGACGGAGAACAATTTTAAACTATAAAACATAGTTAGTGTTATGCGCATGGCCGAAGCAAAAACGGTATAAAAGCCCGACCCGATTTTTTTCCCTCTTCAAGACCCACATTCTATGTTGTAGTGAAATACATGTACTTCACGTTTTGTATAAAAAAAATCGTTTGAAATTACAAAATTTGTCTGAAGTTTAACATTGTGAAAGCAAATTTTCGCATACACGTGAAGTTTGATCTGTGAAGATCAAATTTCAAATATATATATATATATATATATGAAAGAACTATTAATATCTTAAGTTTATATGTTTGAAATTGAGTAAATTTTTTGAAATTTGAACTAATCAGTTTTCATCCTGAGAGTGTTTTCAAATTTTTGTAATAACACCCACTTGATTTAAACTCACTTTTCATATTCGAAATTCAAGAACTTCTTCAAACCTTAAATGATGGTAATTTTTAGATGGTATTTTAATTTACTTCATAAAATTTTATTTCTTTTTATGATTTTTATAAGATTTGCCTCAAGCATTATCTGTACTTTAATTAATGTACAATTGATTTGAAATAGGACTAGGGGAAGAAGAAGGAGAAAACGACGACTAAAGTTTCCCTACACATGCCACGGGGGACGGGCACTATAGTTAGGCATGTAGAGAAAGTTCATCTGACACACTGGTTTTCTGTATCTGATTTAGAAGCCGGTCAACAACAAATTAAGTATAAAATATAAAGATGCAGTTACATTATTTGATAACAACTCTGCTACTAATCTTCGTTCTAGTTCTGCTTCTGTGTCTACATCTGCAGGATTCAATGAAGACGATGATAACGAATCTTTAGATATATGGAGTATTTTTACAACAACACAAGTTGCGGCGGAACCGCAAAAGCGAGACTGAAATTAATACTCCAAATTTAGAGGCTATGGAGCCACAACAATTCAATCAACCTATAAATTACGAAAAACTTGTTAGAATGATGCATAATATATAAATAAAATTATTATTACTTCATTATATACTCTTTTTAGCATTATGATTTATGAATAAAGAAAGTTCGAAAGTTTACATCTTATCATTAATTTTTATTTTATTATTTTTTTAGTTGTTAACTTATGTCTTCTAATTTAATAAATTAATAAAAGTATAACTACAATATAAAATATAAAATTATAAGCTATAAAATATAAAACTATATTATATTACATATTTAATTTGAATTTAGTTTACATTTTAGAAATTAAAAAAAAAAGGAAAATTTGGTGCAGTCGACTGTTCAACCGAACCTTGCCGATCGAAATCGATGAGGACCGGTCAGAGGCGAGAATCCGGACCGGATGAACCGGTTCGAGTCAAGTAATTCGCTATCGGAAATTTCTCCGCCGCCTATCTCATGCCATGCTTCTTCTTTCTCCGAATCGGTTCCTAGTGTCAGTCAATCAAGATTCGCCATCAAGAGAGGGAAGAGCCTTGACTTTAGGTTAGGCCGGTCTCATCATTCACGCAATTCCCCCGTCCATCGATTGATCACGCGAGTACGCATCCAGTCAGCGCATAGCGAATGAAAAAAGCGTTCATCCTGGATTCTCTTCCTCAAGCAAAATTTCTATCAATTGATCCCTATTCATTCGGTCAAAGTCTCCACTTTTCACGCCCCTCTACGTTGAGATGCACCATGTTGATAGGAATCGGCAAAGACCTTCTTGTACACGTCCTCGAGGGCAGCATTCATGGCAATCATCACTACTTTCTCCCGAGGGCATGGTATGGCTTTGTTCTTGGTCTTGTTTAATAGATGTCGAGTGCCGCTTTTCCCCGTCCGAGAATCTCCATCTGCTCTAAGTGGGCGCGAGCTAGAATCCTTATGTCAGCTTGGTTGTTCAAAAGACTGTCTCTTTACCCCTTGCATCTTCATCTTTTCGAAAGCCCAGACCATTCTTCTGGATCTGCATTAGTCCTATTTCAGGTGCAAAGCCTCTTCAATAAAGACCTCTTTTTTAGATTTCTCCCCCATTTCTCATTTTGTTGATTGAAAGAGAATAAGCGCTATCCATTGAGTAAAGAGAGGGTTTGCTACAGTGATTCGGGCGGTTGGTGGCCCCTTCGAGAGTTGCGGGTCCTTGCCGCTGCATGAGTGTTAGCTCACGCTCAAAACTCCTCCGACACGAGTCCTAGTCGTTGCGCTGCGGTCCGTTTCCCGGCTTCGCTTGCGCGATTTGCACTTCTGATTGGTTCCAGCCATCCCCAACCAACATGAATGGACTATGAAGGGGTCAGTCAAGCGGTTCGGGTTTTCGGTCGGTTCCCGTTCGCCTTCCCCCCCCTCTACGTCCATTAGTGGGTAGGGTGGTCAACTTAGAGGGCTAAGCCTCCTCTTCAGACGTGTCCTCGACAACCTTAGGTTCTTCGGTCTCCGCTTTTGGGGGCGGGAGTGCTTGGTCGCTGGGGGTTCCTTTTCCTCAACCAATTCGGTTGTGTCAGCCCTGAGATTGGTCTAACATTTTGTTATGAGCTGGCTGGACAAAGATGGATTGAAGGTCAGATAGATTTGAGTTCAAGTGGCACAACACCTTCGATCGACCATAGGGCCTATTCTACCCTTACCGAATTCATTCTATTGAAGCGTAACGTAAAAAACTCCTTCTCATCTTGCATTTCTTTGATTTAGAAGTTCCAGGTGGATTTCTATAACAAAGGAAAGCCTCCTACCCTAATACTATGTCATTTGATTGAAACAAATTTTTTTCGAGTTTTTTTATCGGACTTTCTAAATCCATATGATATGATATGGCTTTCAAGCTTCCTAGCCTGGGTTTGTGTGAAGCATGATAACATGAGCAAGCTCAGTCTTTCGCTACTCGTGTGACCCCGCCTCATGACTTTCAGAAGGGCCTAAAGTGCATGATGATTCGTTTCCGAAATAGTGAAATATAAAGAAAAAGGTCTCCTCTTGTTGTTCTCTTTCTTTCTCTCTCCTATTGACTAGTGACATAGCAAAGTCTGGTTCTATTGAGCGTGATACCCGCCTTCTACAAAGTGGTTTTTGAAAAGGTCTTTAAACGACTCTTCGTCTCCAGTTCCAAAAGGTTTAATGAATGACTTTTTTCTCTGCCCACCACCCATGAAAAGACAGACTACATAGGGCCTCACTCGGCCCATGGTTCAAATACCATTTTCTCCTACCTCGCTCACCGCCCCTCAGGCTTAAAAGCCTTTTCTTTGTCACCACTTACCTAGATCGATATGGCTAGTTTTCTAGCGAGATTTCTAGTTCTAGCTTGAATTAAGAATTAAGGCTTCGAATCCCCTCTCCTCTCTCTGTAACTAGAGAGGTAGGCAAACCTGAGTTTAGAGCCACCTCGATTCGGGATGTCGGAACATCAACCGGATCGGAAACCGAATCCTAAAGTGACTCTGTAGAAGAAGAAACAACAAAGGAAGAGTGATTTACTTGCACGCACTGCCAATTAATACTTCAGAGAAACTGACTATAGGTTAAATAAGAGCATTCAAATAAACTCCCCCTTAAATTTACACCAAATTATTTTAAACCTATACTTAGATGTTAAAATAATAATGAATAATCAAGAGATACATGGCTAAAAATTGAGTCTTGAAATAGTTAAAGATATGAAACAAAAATACCATGCAACATTTTATTTTGTACACCTGTACTACAAGTAAATTACTATTTACTCCAAGCAGTCATAAAATAATCAAGAGAAGTAAGTTCGTCCAATGACATAATCAAATCATATTTTCTTCTTTTTATGTAATCTCAAATAAGTTTATACTCGAACATAATATTAGTAGCGCTGATAAATTTCACAAATGATTCAACCGGAGTAAAGATGCAAATTGATTTCCAAAATCGACAGAGATCTTCAAATAAAAATTGAAAAATGAAAAATACATTAATATTCATATATATTTTGATGGAACTCTAGTTATACACTATATTTCTACAATATATACAATAACAACATACTCAGTGAAATTCTACAAAGTAGGGTCTGGAAAGCGTAGAGTATACGCAGACCTTACTCCTACCTTGAGAGGTAGAAAAATTATTTCCGATAGACCCTCACAATAAGGACAAACATTTTAAAGAACCATAAAAAAGAAATACGTAAATGAATAAATCATGGCAACATACTATATATAAAAGCATGATATAGTAGTAACAACCACAAAGGAGCAGTAACAACCACAAAGTAATACGATAGTTAAAGAATAAAAAATAATAAATAATAGCATAAATCAAATGACAAGAAACTACAAAAGTAATACTACGACTACTAGTATGAAAGGATAAGCGGACAATGTTCAATTATTTACTCTTTGTACTCTAATATGTGTCATCTATAACCTCTTATCTAAGACTATGTCCTCGGTAAGCTGAGTCTGCGTCATATCATGTCTAATCACTTATCTCCAATATTTCTTCATTCTACCACTACCTATTCTGAAATCCTCCATAGTCAACCTCTCACACCTCCTTACTAGGACATACATGCCTCTCCTCTTCACATGCCCAAATCACCTCAGTCTTATTTCCCACTTATTGTCCTCCACTGAGGTCACCCTTAATTTATCCCGTATATCGTCATTTCTAATCTTATCCCTCCTAGTATGCCCACACATCCATTATAGCATCCTCATTTCCGTTACTTTCATCTTCTGAATGTGAGAGTTCTTGACTGGCCAACACTCCGCCCATACAATATAGTTGGTTTAACCACCACTTTATAGAATTTGCCTTAAAGGTTTGATGTCACCTTCTTGTCACATAAGACTTATGATACTAGCATCTACTTCATCCACCCTATACCAATACGATGTGTGACATCATCGTTAATCTTTCCATTTCCTTGGATAGATATAAGATACTTAAAACTTTCTTTCATTTGAGTGGCATGTGTACCAAGTCTCACTCCCACGCCAGTCTCAGACGTTACACCACTAAACTTGCACTCCAAGCATTTTATTTTGGTGTGACAAATCTGAACACTTTAGACTCTAGGGTTTATCTCCAAACCTCCAACATAGCGTTAACTCTGTTGTGGGTCTCGTTAATAAGAACTATATCATATGCAAATAATATACACCAAGGCACCTCACTTTTAATTTGTCGCGTCAATCCATCACCAAGACAAATAAAAATAAACTAAGAGCTGATCCCTGATGCAACTCCATCAAAATTGGAAAGTGCTCCGAGTCTCTTCCCGCTGTCTTTACCCTGATCTTGGCTCCTTCATATATGTCCACATGTACACCTCTAACCTCTAAATATATCCAAATAACGTTCATTGGGACTTTGTCATATGCCTTTTCTAGGTCGATGAAAACCATATGTAAGTCACTAATCTTCTCCCTATACTGCTCCACCAGTATTCTTACCAGTTGGATTGCTTATGCAGTTGAACATCCTGTCCTGAATCCGAGCTGATTCTCAGAAATAAACACGTCTCTCCTCACCCTCATCTCCACCGCCCTCTCCCAAACTTTCATAGTGGGGCTTATCAGCTTGATACACTTATAGTTATTAAAACTCTGATTTTTACCCTTATTCTTGTACCAAGGAATTATCGTACTCCACTTTTATTCTTGGGCATTTTCGTCGTCTTAAAAATGACATTAAATAACCCAGTCAGCAACTCCAAACCTCCTGCATGCGCTCTTCTAAAATTTTAACGAGATCTCATCAGGCACGGTCGCTCTTTTCTTGCACATCCTACGAACCACACCCTTAACCTCATCAACCTTTATGCACCTACAATATCCAAAATTGTGATGCCTCTCGGAGCGATCCAAATCTCCCAACACAATGTCTCTATCCCCTTTTTTGTTCAAGCATTTATGGAAGTATGATTGTCATATCCGTCTAATGAGAGCTTCATTCATCAGTATTTGGCCATCCTCATCCTTGATGCACTTCACTTGATCTAGGTCACATGTCATCATTTCCCTCTCCTTGACTAGTATGTACAACTTCTTATCCCCTTTTTTGTTTTGTAATTCCATTTACATGCATTTAAAAGTTGTTGTTTTTGCCACCGTAACTGCTAACTTTGCCTCATTCCTCGCTATATTATACAATTCCCTATTCGTTCACTTCCCCCCTCATTATTTCTTTCTTCCAATTTTGCATACGCCACATTTTTTGCTTCCACCTTCCCTTGAACTTCTCTATTCCACCACCACTCTCATCGATGCCCACCACGACTACCTCTCAAGACCTCAACACCTCTCTAGTTAATTCCCTAATGCAATTGGTCATTCTATCCCATATACTGGTCGCGTCCTCACTACTCTCCTAAGACCTCATAGTCATTAACTTCTCCCCATCTCCAGAGCACTATTCAAGGTCAAACTCTCCTATTTGATCCTTGGTCAGTCATCCAAAATCCTAATTTTTTTTATCTTGAACTCCAAATTCATCACCGAAAGCTAATGTTGGGTCGTAAGGTTCTCACTTGAATAACCTTATAGTCTTTACAAAGACCATTATCATTATTCCTAAGGAGAAAAATGTCTATTTGAGTCTTAGCCACTGAACTACGAAAGGTTACCAAGTGTTCCTCCTTCTTCGGGAAACTCGAATTAGTGAACACCAACCCAAAAGCTTTTGCAAAATTCAAAAGTGAGACTCATCCTCTATTTCTATCTTCGAAGTCAAAACATCAATGCACATCATCATAACCCCACGCAATAAAATCGATGTGGTCATTGAAATCTCTCCCTACAAATAGTTTCTCAATGGGTGGTATACATCTCATCCCATCATCCAAATCCCCCAAAAAGCACTTATTATCCTCCCCGTCTAAGCCCGCATGCGATACGTAAGTACTAATATTGTTCAAAATGAACCCTTCATGACTAACTTAATTGTCATAATCCTGTCATTGACCCTCCTAACCTCTATCACTTGATCACTCAACTCCATATCTACTAAAATTCATATCTTATTTCTATACCTCGAACGTCAGAGAACCACAACTTATACTCGTCCACATCCATAGCCTTAGTTCTTGTCCATTTGATTTTCTGGAATCAAGCTATATTAATTAATCTTCATCTTCTTGAGAATCTTCACTAGTTCTATAGACTTCCGTGTTAAAGTCCATATGTTTCAAGACCCTAGCTCTCGAGCTAGAAGCTCCATTAACCCACCTTCCACGCTTGACCCTGACCCCCGTCCTCAACCGAGAATATGACCTTAGTCTATCATCGTTTACCAGTGCCACTAAAGCAATTAAAAACTAATCATGAGTATATACTAAAACAATGCTCAATACTAAAACACAACCAAGCAAGAAACTAGAGGCAAGTAGCACTAATATGACAATATAGAACTAAAGGCGGGAATCTAATGGCAAGAACAAAAAAATCCCAACAAATCAAATGAAACTAAGACATCAAAGATACGTAGCACCCAAAATATGTTGGCACACCTATTTCACAACAAAGGAACAAATCGTCGGTGTGATGGTGGTCCGGTATGGTCGCATGAGGAGCGAAGTCTTCCTTGTAATTGTGTTTGCAGGAGAAGAGGCTCCCAATTTAGGGTAGAAATTGGTGAGGAAAGATGAAGGGGGAGATAGAAAGAGAGAAAGAAGTCTTAGTTCGATCACCGGTGGTGAGGTGCCGTCGGTGTGGTGGCCAGTACTATCAATTCAATAAAAAACCTTTGAACTAAAATTTCCTCTAAATCAAAGACACTCAAGATCATAATACTCACACAACAACCATTAAGTAGTGGAGAGGTGGTGTAATAAAATCATCAACAAATAAATTCAATTAGTGGTGATACTTTTTAGATATGAATATTAAGATGTATATCTTAAGATTAAGACGTTCGAATATGTGTTAAAAAAATATATGGCACAGTGGAACAATTGCTAATCATGGTGGTTGTGGGTATCAATTGGTGGCATGCTTGTTGACTAGTGGTGGTGGTTGTGGTTACATAATAACTAGTGATGATGATGATTGACACATACTATAGTGGTTAATTATGGTGGTTGATGGTGGCAGTTAGTGATGATAACTGACAATTATGATGAATGACAATGAAAGTTTTTTTTACCTTCAATCTAAGTCACGATTTTATAGCCACTTGAGAATAGATTTGTAAAAGGGGGGATAAGCTTGATGTTGCTCCCAAACGCACATGCAGGTATACACGATCGTACAAGTAATTTAATAATTCTAGAAATCGGATGTTAAATCCACAGGGACTTGTGACTAACTATTTACTAAATCAAATGATCTTAATTATCTAAACAAGAAATGAGATATGAATGTTTTAATTATAAACTATTTAAAAATAAAAGAAAATAAATAATGAACTTCAACTAAGAAAGAACGGATTTTTATGTTATCAATGATATGAATGTTTTAGGGATACAGTTGGTTCACCAATCCTATTGAGTTCTCCAACTATTTCTCCTTAATTCGAATTATCGATGATTTCTAACTAACCCAATTATTAAATCTCGTAGCATTCTCCCGAACTACTACTCGCCTATTCAAAATAGTTCGCCCACTACATTTCTATGGAATTGACTTGTTAAGAATGCAATTTGTTTATGGTATTTAATTGAATGTGGTGCCTAGGTATATTCCTATCCTTGCCACAAATCCTAGCCCAACTATAAAGATAATCAGATCACGCTTTATTTAACCGTTCTCTAATCTAACAACATCTTTCCCAAACATGTATATTAGAATTTGATAGAACCTGACTGTTGTCCAAACAATCAAGCAATTATGTACAAAATTAAAGAAACAATCAAAATCAACAACTCGTATTAAGATAAATATAGTCTTCAAACATCAATATCCATGGTTTTACTACAACCGTAGAACGTGAAGTTTAGCTCCACATAAACATGAAGGAAAAATAACAATTCATAAAATAAATATAGAAACTAGTAGTAAGCAAAGAAAAGGTAGAACTCAATAACTCCGGCCTCCACGGCGGCTCCAAGTTCTCTCTAGGTCAAAGGTTCTGAATTCAGGGTCACGAGTTATCCCAAAGTTGTATAAAACCGTGTAGAATATGTATTCATAGGGTGCTAAAAGGCCTGAGCTTTTATTTTAAAATAACAAATCCTAGTCAAACCAGGAAAATACTGGGCTCCGCCATATATGCGCATAGGCAACACTTAAAGCAAAAATATATTCAGCGAGCAATATTCCTCGCGACCTAATTGCAACACATGAGCACTAAAATGCCCAGGTACGTTCTTCTTCTTTTCCTTCTTTTATTTATCTTCACTTTGGGGGACAAACACCAAATGGTGATCCCCCCTCGTCTCCTTCCTTTTATCATTTTTTCATATTTATTTAATTTTGCTTCAAATGTTTTCATCTTCACACCGCTTTATTTCTATACAGTAAAAATATAATATTCAACAAAAAGATATATAATGAATACTCAAAAGATGATTAAAAGTACTAAAATATGAGCCAATCAATGAATAGTATATGCATTTTGGACGGAACATCACCGCACACACTTAAACTCTTGATCGTCTTTGAGTAAGCATTAAAACCACTCTTGATTATTTGGAGAGGGGCGTCGAAATCCTTTATATTGGTTCTTGCGTGGCAGTTGGTATAGATGATGAAAGGTCGTGTGAGATGAAAGTCTCATGCACGGTTTTGAATGAGAGAAAACTCTTAATAAATTAAGCCTAGGAACACTACCACTTTGGTTGATACCAACAATTAGGCCCTATGATAACTCAACTCATCAAATATACACTTCCTGATCATCGTACAAGATATACCAACAAACAATAAACTTCAAACCTTATAACCTCAGGGACGGACTCTAACTCATCAAATTTAAGCTCGCTCACCTATTATGTTAAAAAAATCTAATAATATCACATGTCTATCATGAATCAAGTGCCCTCACAAGAATAAATAGTCCATACACTCAAATCAAAGAATCGAATGTAATTTAAGGACTTAACATCAAACAACAACTCTCACATTCACAAAGAAATTCACATGTATGCACAAAGAACCATAGGCTTGCCCATTATGTACATCTCTACTAATTAAGAGTGCTCTATTAGAATCAAATAGGGCTATAACGAGTTGTTAGAATCAAATAGGGCTATAACGGGTTGTAGTTTTGGCTAGGGGACGGGTAGAAAAATTATATAATAGTGACTTACACTTCCCTAAGCACTTTGCGCTCTTAGACTTTGTTAATGTTGGGTTTGGTTTTGTAACATTTGACCCAACATATCCTCTGAAGTACTGATTTGAATGCATAAAAATGTTGGACCAAATGTCATAACATTCAGACCAACACTCATTAGAATAATTTTGACTTACTTCACGCTAAGTAGTAATATTTTACTGTGAGGTAAAAATGACTTAGGCATGGTGAATTAGAGTTGTGTAAAATGTGGGAGAAAGAGTCAAATCTTGGGGAAGAAGTCGAGTAAGGAACAAGTCAAAGTTGTTGAGATTTTCACTCCTTAATCATCTACCACAAGATGCCCATCTTTACTCAACCCCACAACCGATCGAGAAGCCTTTCAAGGGAACTCTCTGCTATAAATAGAGAGGCCACAACAGTGTATCGACATCCAAAAAAATATTGCAATAATTCTAAGAGAGCTCTCGTGATTTCAACTCAGAAATCTGGATCATTTGTGTTGCCTGAAGTGTGTTGACAACATTCTGTCCAACATTACAATTGGTTCTTAGATTCTAGATTTTTTATGTATTGAGCGATTGTAATGAGAGGTTGTCTATGTCTACTTAGTTAGATTTTCAGACAGAAGTCATCTGCGACTTCACATTGTAATTCTTTTTATTTTATTTGTAAAATTATAAAGAAATGAATTTGTATATGATATATATACAACACTTTTGGTCATTGACCATCATAATTTATATCAATATATAATTTATGAAAATATAAACTTTTGTGTTCTTTAATTTTTCCGCTGCATTTTCCTCTTAATTTTTTTCTATTTTATCATGTGTTGTCGGTGGTGTCGGACGAAATTGTCACCGACATTCGGAAACTGTACTTGTAGTCAATTGAATTATGTTCATCTTGTTTTTATTTTGATCCATAAAACCCTATCAGACTTTAACACCCATTATTTTCATTTCGTCACTTTATTTTTCAAGCCTCTCTTCATCAATTATTTCACAAGACGTTTCAATCATTATTTTTACAAGCATTTTTTTTCTTTTTCTTATGTCAAATTCTTTCTAAGATGGCATTTTCATCACTTTGCAGCTATCATTGGTCACATTTTACACTTGACCATCCCTTTTCTACATATTTATCAATTATATCACATAGTCTAAGCTACAGTTCTCAAGGAAGCATGGTGAAAAAACTAGGGATTCAAACAAAAAGATCAAGGCAAAAATACAGATACCAAATGAAAGGCTATAGGCTTAAAGGGCTAACTAGTGGTAACAATATCTGAAAGGCTAAAATTCACAAGACATATCAAATAAAGCCTATTATTATTATCTTTTAAATTGTCACGATCCAAAATTCCATTGTGCCGTGAGGCCACCTACCTTAACCCGTAGGCGAACAACTAACATTCAAACAATAATAATATAAAACAATTGCGGAAAAATTAAGAAATAACATAGGTATTATTAAGTCTTAGAACACAAAACATAAACCTTGAAAGAACCCCCCACCACCCCCCCCCCCCCAAACTGATTGTCATGAGTAAGAGCTATTAACCTGGAATACAAGTCTGAAATGATATGCAAATCATTATCTGAATTATAAATGATAGAAAGTAAAATAACAAGAGGGAGGATTCCAGTGTCGGGATAGTGTGTGCAGCTCACTCTGGACTCCCAAGAAAGATCTCCATGCACCGCGTCTAAGCTCCTCTGTTGGCGTCTGTATCAGTACATGCACATAGAGTGTAACAAGTGTAGAGTGAGTACAGGAAGTATTATATCCAACAATATTGCCGACCGACCCTAGCTATAACGGTGGTGAGGGTTGGTACTCCGAATACTTCTCTTCTTGCTTGGTTAGTCAAATTATACAACTTTTAAGCAATTTAATCAATTCAAATAAAGATTCTACAAACGTACCAAGTCATAAGATTGTCTCTCTTCAAAGAATACCATAAGGTTTCTAATAAGGGTACAACCTGAAGTGTGTTGACAACATTCTGTCCAACATTACAATTGGTTCTTAGATTCTAGATTTTTTATGTAATGAGCGATTGTAATGAGAGGTTGTCTATGTCTACTTAGTTAGATTTTCAGGCAGAAGTCATCTGCGACTTCACATTGTAATTCTTTTTATTTATTTGTAAAATTATAAAGAAATGAATTTGTATATGATATATATACAACACTTTTGGTCATTGACTATCATAAGTTATATCAATATATAATGTATGAAAATATAAACTTTTGTGTTCTTTAATTTTTCCGCTGCATTTTCCTCTTAAATTTTTTCTATTTTATCAAGTGTTGTCGGTAGTGTCGGACGAAATTGTCACCGACATTCGGAAACTGTACTTGTAGTCAATTGAATTATGTTCATCTTGTTTTTATTTTGATCCATAAAACCCTATCAGACTTTAACACCCATTATTTTCATTTCGTCACTTTATTTTTCAAGCCTCTCTTCATCAATTATTTCACAAGACGTTTCAATCATTATTTTTACAAGCATTTTTTTCTTTTTCTTATGTCAAATTCTTTCTAAGATGGCATTTTCATCACTTTGCAGCTATCATTGGTCACATTTACACTTGACCATCCCTTTTCTACATATTTATCAATTATATCACATAGTCTAAGCTACAGTTCTCAAGGAAGCATGGTGAAAAAACTAGGGATTCAAACAAAAAGATCAAGGCAAAAATACAGATACCAAATGAAAGGCTATAGGCTTAAAGGGCTAACTACTGGTAACAATATCTGAAAGGCTAAAATTCACAAGACATATCAAATAAAGCCTATTATTATTATCTTTTAAATTGTCACGATCCAAAATTCCATTGTGCCGTGAGGCCACCTACCTTAACCCGTAGGCGAACCACTAACATTCAAACAATAATAATATAAAACATTTGCGGAAAAATTAAGAAATAACATAGGTATTGTTAAGTCTTAGAACACAAAAAATAAACCTTGAAAGAACCCCCCACCCCCCCCCCCCCCCCCAAAAAACTGATTGTCATGAGTAAGAGCTATTAACCTGGAATACAAGTCTGAAATGATATGCAAATCATTATCTGAATTATAAATGATAGAAAGTAAAATAACAAGAGGGAGGATTCCAGTGTCGGGATAGTGTGTGCAGCTCACTCTGGACTCCCAAGAAAGATCTCCATGCACCGCGTCTAAGCTCCTCTGTTGGCGTCTGTATCAGTACATGCACATAGAGTGTAACAAGTGTAGAGTGAGTACGGGAAGTATTATATCCAACAATATTGCCGACCGACCCTAGCTATAACGGTGGTGAGGGTTGGTACTCTGAATACTTCTCTTCTTGCTTGGTTAGTCAAATTATACAACTTTTAAGCAATTTAATCAATTCAAATAAAGATTCTACAAACGTACCAAGTCATAAGATTGTCTCTCTTCAAAGAATACCATAAGGTTTCTAATTTTACCTCAATTAGGATAAGTTAGCAATAAGATTCCAACCATAGACAAATCGGCATCTAAATCCTCAAAGATTTCTTCTTGTTTATTAACTAAATAAGTGTTACTCATAAGGGTACAACCCTTTCACGAATTAAGGCTCTAACACTATCGAGAGTAAGTCTTGTCTCCAAAATAACAAGTCTACCATTAAAGGTCAAATATTTTAGTTCTACAGTTTGATAGTGTACGAGTATTATCCAGGTTCACAAGTCTCATTTTGATTCTTAATACATTATCGATAGCCTAAACTCCATAACAAGGCGTCTAGTCCCATCAAGTCTCACAACTCAACCTAACAGAATTTATAAGTCTCAATTATCAGTAATGCCCTCTAACAAGTCATAAGATCATATAGTTGACCAGAGATCAACATCGAGCACCCACAACATTCAATACATATCAAAATGAGAATGAATACAATGAAGATGATATGTATGTATGTACTGGCCATATGTACCCGATATACACACGTTGCTATAGTAGCTGTTTCACGTGATTCATGGGAGACTCATAATGTTCATATACCCATCCAAAATGTACCATTGGATACCAGCTCTGTGGTTGTAATATCATAACCATTTAGAATTTCTCATCAGATTCCAGCTCTGTGGCTGTAGTATTATCATCAATCATTACTCTTCTACCTTGTACCATATCCAATAATCAGCTTTACAAGCCACTCTCAACATTAACTCAACAATTCAAATACCAATATAATATTTATGAATGAGATGTATATGTGTACACCATGCAATCAACATAAATAATACATATAGTATTATAAGTTCCTTTTCAGTTATCATAGGAGATATGGGGTGATGAATGCATGACAAGTCAAATAAGGGACATAAGTATCAAACATGGCTACGAGCTTAAGTAAACAAAAATCATACCAATATAAGTGGATTCTTTCATCGCACATCGTGGCCCAAAGGCTAAACACATAAACTTCTTCACATGCATCTTTCTAGTTTATGTAGTGTACCAATACATAAACGCTACATTAGAGTCTAGAAAGTCTCAACATGCCTTATTATGAAATCACATAGCTCCTGAATGATTCCAAGCTCGATCGACGCAAAGATTAAGCCTCTCAGAAGCTCCATCACATCTAAATTTGCCAAAAAAGTTCAATCTAGTAAAAATAATAACATGTGATGTTAGACGAGTCCAACGATATCCATATTGCTATACTTTATTTCGAAATCCGAAGATACCCAAAAAGCTAACTCCTGGCCCACAAGGGTAAAACTGAAATTTTATTGTGAAATCAGTTTATCCATAGTCTAATTAGTAAAAATATCAAAAATCCTTGAAATCCACCCATAAATCGACCTTCCATTTGATAAAATACTTGAAAACTCATTTTCATAGAAAACTCCAAATTTCCAAGCTCAAATCATGAATTCTATGCTTCAATTTCGTGATAATCTAATGTAGAATGATAAAAGGGATGTTAGAAACGCACCCCACCCCCTGAAGAAATATAAATAACGCCCTTGAAATCACCCAAATCGGAGCTCTCAAGCTCCCAAAATCGAAATAAGAATAATGAATCACGAAATGGGGTTTTTGTTCTGCCCAACAACCTTCTTCATCGCGATCGCGACCACATTACGCGATCGCGAGACCCTATCAAGTGGTATCAAAGTTGACACTTAACACAATAAGGTCTTGGTATTGTTGTCATAAGCTATGAATCCGTCAAATCTAACTATTGGTAGGCTTCCCATTTTAGATGGTTCAAACTATACCTATTGGAAAATTTATCTACGTTCTCTTTAAATCAAATGATGTTAGGGCATGGAGATCTATAACCAATGGGTATGTTGTTCTAATGTTGTCACTAGATGAGGAATGTGACATTCTTGTTAAACCTGAATCCGAATGGACCGTTGAAGAAACCTAATGCAAGTTTTAACCAGAAAGCCTTAAATGCAATATTTTTATGGGTTGATCTTTACATATTCAAACTCATACAAAACTACTCTACGTCTAAGGACACGTGAGATACTTTACAAACTCATTATGAAGGTAACTCAAGTGTTCGTCGGATGAAGTTATGCATGCTCATGAGCAAATATGAACATTTAAGGATGGAAGAAACGAAAGACATTAAATCCTATTTTGAAAAGTTGATTGACATCTCAAATGAATGTCAAGTGCTTGGTGCTCATTTAACCAACACTCAACTTGTGAAAAAGGCTCTCCGTTCTCTTTCTGAAAAGTTCAATATAAAGATTTGTGCGATTGAAGAAGCTCACAATCTTGCTACAATGGACCTTCATACCTTAATGAGCATTCTCAAAACCTATGAGATGAACATTGAGAATCAAATAGAATTGTATAAGAGCGAGAATATAGCACTTCAAGTCCAATCCTTGGAGAGTCAAATTAAAGAAAAGGATGAGAACCTTGAAGAAGTTGGTGACAGTGCAAATGTTGCCCTAATTACTCGAAAATTAAGTTCGATGGTGAGGACGTTCAACAATGATAGAAATAAATCAAAAATCCAAGAGCACCAAAACCAAGACTTCAATCAAAAGTCCACTAGATTCCTTCCAAATGTACAAAAGGAAATCAACTAAGGAGAACCAACTCATATCGTACCAAATTTAATCCTAAATAGCTTGATTTCGTGCAATGTCATGCATGCTCAGGTTGAGGTCATTATGCTATTGATTGTGCAAATACTCTTAGAAAATTTTGTAAGAGTCTATAGGTTTCTCTTACTGACGATAAAGGAGAAGTGGAAGGAGATCAAGAAGTCGAACCACAAGCAATGATGGCTACTATTTTCGAATAGTCTCTATCTGGACAATGAAGATGTCATCGACAATGTTATCTCAAATGTCACAAAATTTGCCTCAATATCAGCAATGACATCTACATCCCCAGTAACATCTGAGAGGTACGTATTCTTTAACTATTATGATGTTAATTGCTTTAGTAGTTGTATTTCTATTAGTGAGACTGATTGTGTGAATCAAGTTGATTCCAAAGATGATATGATTAAAGAATTATAAAATATTTGTAAAGCCTTAATCATATAATCCAAGCAACTTGACACAAATATAAAATCTTTAACTCGTGAGAGTGTAGATTTAAAAGGCACAATAACCTGACTAGAGGTTGCATGTTACACCCCGTAGTTCCAGGATAGGTATGTGAGGACGTACGTACGAGAATACGACATTAAGATTGGAAAGGAAGAAAGATTTGATTTTCCGACGGAAAATTTTCCGGAATTTGTGAAGGAAAAAAGTTCGTTAATGGGAATTGGATTCCCAGATTTGATATTCGGACTTCTTGGAATATTAGAGAATTATGGAATTTTATTTCCGGAATTGGTCATGTGGGGCCCACGGGAGAAATTTACGGTTTTGTGGGGCCCACTTTGTTTTCGAGATTTTTGGCATTACGGATATTTTCGGAAGATGAAATATTTTGGACGAGTAGGAGGGAGACACATGGCACCCCCATGTTGCCATGTGGCCGATTGGTCTTGACACTTGTCCTCTTGGCCGAATTAAGCCACATGTCTCAAGTTTGTGTGGGACATGTGGTTTGTGGGACACACACACACATGTCCCCAATCTTCACCATACACATGTTTTCATCTTGTCCATTGGTTGGCCTATAAATACACCCTTAAGGCTTGCAAGATTTCTTCATCACTTAGACATTTTTCCAAGACAAAAAAAATATATACTCCCTCCTTTGTAGTCTCGGCCAAACCCCATCCCCCCCCCCCCACTTTGTGTAGAAAATACTTCAATTGTTGTTGTATAATCTCAAATACCTTAGCCTAGTATCCCTAGTAGTATTCTAAAGTAATCCCAACATAAGAGCCCGGAAATACTACTTTATTTCTTTAGTCGCAAAATGAAACCCTAGGAAAATCTTCATAGCTTGGATGAAGTGTTAAGAGAAGTTGTTTAGAAACTTCTAAGGGTTGCTTGGAGCGGATTGGAGCGTAAGGAAAAGGAGCTAAACGTTGCTCAGGATCGACTTATTAATCTTGGATGATTTTGGGCTTATCGAGGTAATGATCTTTATCCCCCTATTGTAATTGGAGATTACATGTTGTAGTAATGTATAGTTGAGTATACTATATGTAGAATGAATTTTGAAAAGAATTGAACTGTATTTACATTAGACTTATGTAGTATTACTGTGGGGCAGTTTTGTACACGTCCAGTAGGAGTGTAACCCCCCTTTGAGTTGTTGGCTATTGGTATAGAGCCTTGAAAGAGGTGGTGGTAAGTAGTTGCAGGGGAGGTGCTGCCGAATTTTCCGTAGAATAAGGAACCTTGTACTTAGAAATGTTCTACGAAGAGATCTAGAAGTTAATAGACGTTTTATGACCATTATAGGTTGAAGTACTACGAGTAGCGTATTCTACTTGAAGGTTGGAAAAGGCTAGCAAGGGTATAGTACTTTGGAGCATTTTGCTATTTGTCGATAATCGCCGCGAGGTATGTGAACCTCTTCCTATCCTTTCTAGCATGATTGTTGTGAACTATGTAGTACGGTAGACGTACGTGTGCTAAATGAATTTTGGTTGGTTTAAAAACATAAATTGTTATAATAGTTTTATGGGAAGTTAGTTATAACGACTTTATGTAGGTAAAAGAATGGTTTGTTGATTTTAAAAGGTAAGAGACTTGACTTATATTTGACTTTATATGAAATGTTAAGAACTTGAATTGTGTTAAAGTGGTGAAACCTCATTCGTGAGTAATGAGTACTTGGTCTAGAAAAAGGAATAAGTTATATTGATTTCGGAAATGGGAATAAGTATCAAACAAACCATTGCAGCGTTAATAAAGGAAAATGTAATGACAAATAATTATATTAAAACAAGTAGAATCCTCCATCTGCATAGAAGCTACGATAAGACAAAATTGTATTACATTTTATAGATCATGGTTGTTTTAATAAGAATCATTATAAACAAGTATTAATTTTCTTAAATTCCAAAGTAAGGAACTTGATTTCTAAAAGAAAAGAGACTTGAGGAATTGAAGTGTTTTTGGTTTAAAAGAAAGGCATGGTTTTGTCTTAAGTTGGTTTAAAAAGAAGGCATGGTATTGTCTTGATTTATTCAAAAAGAAGGTATGAAAATTGTTTTGGTTTACTTAAAATGATAGTCACTCTATTTTGATACTACGGTATCGTGTGACCTTTGTAAAAGAAATGGATCTTTTGAAAGAATTTAAGTACGTAGTACCTTGGGGTTAAAACCCGGATTTGTTGTCATAAAATGAAAGTCTAAAAGTATGTTAAACTTGTCTATGCTAGTTGTGATAGCCTTTGGTGGTATTACTATGTTACCGCGTCTCTCAGTTTGAGGGCCGGCTGACTTGTTGTGAATTTTCTTGGACGTACCGGCAGTGACGGAGGATTCCACGGGTATGCTTCCATTGTGATTGATCTTGGCCATGCTTATACGATGAGGATCGGCGTGCGACGAGATCTGTGACGTGTTGTGAATTTACTTGGACGTACCGGCAGTGACGGAGGATTCCACGGGTATGCTTCCATTGTGATTGATCTTGGTCATGCTTATACGATGAGGGATGCCGGGGCATGCGACCAGGATGCGGGTTATATGCCCGGACGTTTTATTACTCATGGCCATGCTTATACGATGAGGGATGCCGGGGCATGCGACCATGTTATATTTCTACTCCATGGGCTAGCTCCCCATGAAGACATGTACCCACGATGATGGATTTCGGGGGCATGTTATATTATTATGCCATGGGCTAGCTCCCCATGAAGACCTGCACCCACGATGAGGGATTCCGGGGGCACTTTATGTACGATCATTACTCCATGGATGAGTTCCCCATGAAGACATGTACCCACGAGGAGGGATGTCGGGGGCATGTTATATATATATATATATATATATATATATATATATATATATATATATATATATATATGCAGCGGTGAGGTAAGATGTCACGGGCGCGTCACATGAGTATGATTTATGTCATAGACTGCCGGCAGTGAGGAAGGAATTCCACGGGCATGATTGATATTGTGGGCGTGAGTCCCTGAGTTGACATGACTGCTTATA
Source organism: Przewalskia tangutica (assembly GCA_029844215.1). NCBI lineage: Eukaryota > Viridiplantae > Streptophyta > Magnoliopsida > Solanales > Solanaceae > Przewalskia > Przewalskia tangutica. Next base: position 21,840,165 of record CM056719.1, read on the forward strand.
TATCGTGGACTGTAGTTTGGTTATCATACATGTCTCCTGTTTTATATAGATTGTTATGATTTCATTTCTGATATTTTGATTTCACATACTGTACTGTTGTCGACCTCGCCCGGGGGCTGCGTTCATGCCGCAGGTAGAGGTACACCGGTTGTTGATCCTCGCTCATAGGATCACAGTTCAGCGTTCTGGGAAGCTCCGTTTCTCCGGAGGCTTATCTTTTGGTATGATTCCCTGAGATTGTAGGTTCTTGTACATTCAGGGGTATGGCGGAGCCCTGTCCCGTCGTTGTTATAAAATTCTTAAGTGCATGTAATCTTGTTGTGGGCATGGTTTGTAAAGGATGTAATTGTTCAAGTTTTTATATATATGCAGAAAGGTGACCGTTTTGGTTAGCTTGTTTTCTTATTTTATATACTGTTTCTTGTTAAAGTTTTTATTTCCGCTGATTTTCTCTGATGTTGTATCACTGGGGTGCCCGGGGTAAGACACCAGTCGTGGGCCCGAGGTCGGGTCGTGACATTGCACTTACCAAAAAGGATATTGAATTTGGTAAGATCAGTGCAAAACTGTATTTAGCTTAAGCTACCTTTCATAAGCTCAACACAGAGACTTCAAAATTAGGGATGACAATTGGGGTGGGGCAGGACCGGGCGGGGCAGGGCAAGGCAAGCTCTTAACGGGGCAGGGCACGGCGGGGCAGGGCAAAATTAGTTTTGTTAAAAATTGAAATGGGGCAGGACAGGTGGTGGGTTTTAAAGAAAATCAAGCAAAATATGAGAGATTTAGTGAGTTTGGTGGCTAACTTTAGTTTGGTTTCATGTAATGAACACTCCAGAACAATAGAACAACCTCTCGACTGGCAGCTGCAATCAGAACAAAAGCGTCAACTTTTCTGTTATGCTCTATGGATAATGCTTTAACGTGCTTTAGATAAACACGCAAAAAGTATAAGCACTATATGAGAAAATATTTGTTTTAGAGGCAGTAAAAGAGACAGAATGTCTGAAAGTAAAAAATTAAATTAATCCCGAAAAAGACTGATTGTTCATCCATTTTTTTAAAAAAATCAAAAGAAGTTAACAAAATAAATACCAAGTTGAAAGTGAAAAATGAAAAAATAACATAAACAGGGCGGGGCAGGGCTTAACGGGGAAGAGCCGGACAGGGCAAATTTTACAAAATACTAAACGGGGCAGGGCAGAGCGGGTTAGCATCTTAGCAAGTCAAGGCTTGCCCCGCCCTAACCTACCCAATTGCCACCCCTATTCAAAATTGAATGAGATTCTTAACTTCAGTAAACCTTCACATGCAGGAATTGGGTACAAAAACACTCTTGAAACTGGTTGCACTAAACTCTTTGATAATAATAAGAAAATATGTTTTGTAAAAGAAAAGGGGATGCATAAGAGTTTCTCATATACATCAAAGAATAATCTGAAGCTTGCGCGCAGTTATTGTAACTCCACTGGACACTTAAAACCATAATGTTACAATCTTCAATATTCTAAGAGAAAAATATTGCGTAAAGTGTTGTCCAACATTTCAGATAATATTTGAAGCAATATTTCTGAGCGAAAAAATAAAAAATTGTTTTAAGAGAGTTTGGGTTCCTAAAATGGACTTAACTTGAAATGTTTGTATAACTGCATTAAGAACTAACATTTCAGGTTTTTGGTACTTCGATAGTGGATGTTCTCGCTACATGACATGTACTAAAGGTTTTTTATATAATTATGAGTCATGCAATGGAGAAAATGTGACTTTTAGATGTGGCAGTAAAAGCAAGATAATTGAAAAATGGAACTTAAATGTCCCTGATATTCCAACCTTAAGAAATGTATTACACATTGAGGGCTTAATGACTAATTTGATCAGTATCAGCCAACTGTGTGATGATGATCTTGAGGTAAAATTCAATAAGAATGCTTGTATAGTTACGAATAATGCCAATGAATGTGTCATAACAGATACAAGAACTGGTGATAATTGCTATCTTATTGGAAGACAAGAAATGTGCAATAATGTTAAGATTGATGACTCAACACTAACACCAAAAGTTGGGACATGTTAACTACTGCAACTTAGAAAAATTGATCTCATATGAAGCTGTTAGAGGCATACCCAAACTGAGCCCTAAAGGTAAAACAATTTGTGAAAAATGTATGAAAGGTAAGCAAACCCGTGCTTCCCATAATGTTGTTCAACACGACAAAAAATATTCAGGTACGTCTCACTGTTTTCAATTATTACATATGGATCTAATGGGTCCAATTAAAATAGACAGTCTAGGAGGCATGAGGTATTTCTATATGATAGTAGATGATTTTTTTACATATTCATGGATATATTTTTTGAAAGAAAAATCACAATCCTTTGACATGTTTAAAATTTTGCACTCTAGACTTATGAATTTGTTCTATTCTCCTATTTTTCGGATTATATTCGACCATGTAAAAGAATTAAAAATAGCCCATTACAATATTTTGTGAGAAAAAGATAATTTTCCATGAGTTTTTTGCTCTCAAAACTCCTCAATAGAATGGGGTAGTAGAAAGAAAGAATAGAACACTGCAATAAATGGATAGAGTTATGCTTAGTTCTAAAATAATGTCAAAATGTTTTTGGGCCGAAACCTTAAATAGTGCTTGTAACATCACTAATAGAGTCTACTTAAGACCAGGAACAAAGATGACTCCCTGTGAACTTATAAATTAAAAGAAACCTAGCTTGCGTTACTTTCATGTTTTTGGGTTTATTTGTTACATTTTAAATGATAGAGATCATTTGGAAAAGTTTGACTCTAAAAGTGACAAAGAAATTTTGTTGGCTATTCACAAAATAGTCATGCTTATCGAGTATACAATTTGAGAAACAGAATTGTACAAGAGTCTGTAAATGTTATTTTTGATGATGAATCCGATCTTACGGGAAATACAACTGAAAATAACATTATAGTTTCAGTGGGAAATGCGCAGACTGTTGAAGAATCAGACGTTGCCCCAAATGTTGCCACACCTGAAGCAACATCTGAACTTGAAATAGAGACCACATAGACCATGGATGAGGAGTCAAATGCTGAATTTCTAAATCAAGTTTGAAGGGACCTCTCATCAAGGATTAGGAAGAATCATCCCACGGGTCAGGTGATAGGGGGAGTTTTTAAAGGAATTAGAACAAGAAGGAAAAAACTACTCAATTACAGAGAAATGGTAAGGCATGTGTGTATGTCTACCATATACCAAGAGGTTAGTTTTCTTGTTTTTATATCTACTTTAGAACCAAAGAATGTTTTAGAAGTACTTAATGATAATTTTTGGATTTAAGCAATGCAAGAAGAGCTTGAACAATTCTCTCGAAATGAAGTCTGGGATTTAGTTCCACTTCCGAATAATACAAATGTAATTGGAACTAAGTGGATTTTTAAAAATACATCAGACGAATCGGGAACAGTTGTTAGAAACAAAGCTCGTCTAGTTGCACAAGGCTATACTCAGGTTATGGAATCGATTATGATGAAACATTCGCACATGTGACTAGAATTGAGTCAATTAGACTTTTGCTTGCTATTGCTTGTTGTCTGAAAATTACCTTACACCAAATGGATGTAAAAGGTGCATTGTTAAATGGTCATCTAGATAAGTAAGTCTATGTTGAACAACCAAAAGGAATTGAAGATCATTATCATCCACACTATGTGTATAAGCTCAAAAAGACTTTGTATGGGTTGAAACAAGTCTCTCGTGCATGGTATGGTCGTCTAACTAACTTCTTTCTTGAATTTGGTTTTAACTGTGGTGAAGCTGATCGTACTTTATTCATTAAACGTCACGATTTAGATATTTTTATTGCTCAAATCTACGTAGATGACATAGTCTTTGGTTCGAACTCACAGTCTTATCTAAAGTCATTTGTTGAAGTTATGTCATCGGCATTTGAAATGAGCATGATTGGGGAACTAATTTTTTTCTTAAGCTTGCAGATTAAGCAAAGTAAAGATAGGGATTTTCATCTCACAAATTAAATATGCCAAAAATCTAGTTAAGAGATTTGAGTTGGAAAATGCTAAACAGATGAAAACTCCAATGGGATCGTCGCAGAAGGTATGTAAGGATAATATTGGTGAAAATGTTGACCCAACATTATATCGATCTATGATAGGTAGTCTTATTTATCTTAATGTTAGTCGTCCCGATATTATGTTTAGTGTTTAGTGTTTGTGTACATTTTCATGCGTGTCGCAAAATATCCCACTTAAATGTCGTGAAATGTATTATTCGATATGTTACTAGCACATGCGAATTGGGAATTTGGTATTTCAAAGACACTAATCATAACTTAATTATGATTTAGTGACTTGGATTGAGCTGGAGATGTGGATGATAGGAAAAGTACAAGTGGATGATGTTTTTATATTGGCAATAACTTTGTTTCATGGTATAGTCATAAAAAAAATTGTGTCTCACTTTCTACTGCTGAATCTGAATATGTAGCAGCTGGAAATTGTTGCTCACAATTAATATGGCTACGACACATGTTAAGGACTACGGTTTTACTAGCAATATTTTGATTTTGTACTGTGGTAATTTGAGTGCTATAAATATTTCCAAAAATCCAGTTCATCACTCACGTACAAAACATATTGATATTAGACATCACTTTTTAAGAGATTTAGTTGAAAAACAGATAGTTAAAATTGAATATATTGACACTCTTCATCAACTAGCTGATATTTTTACAAAAGCATTGGACCATGAGAGATTTTCTAGTTTGACGAAATCTCTTGGTCTTTGTAATCTCTAAAAAGAATGCATTTTTAGTGAATGTTGGCTGGAACGTTGTCTAACATTGCAGGTGACATTTACCTATGTTATACCACTAACTGATTGTTGTTGTTGTATGGTGCATAAATTTTGGTCACACAAGCATGATCCTTCAATAAGAATGTAGTTTCAACATGGTATCATTCTCTGCGATGATATTATATATCATAAAAAGAGAGTATCAAATAAGGCAAAGCCTATACAAATGTTTGACAACTGTGCAAAATGGGCAAAGCCCTTGAAAAGATATTGTTCCTATGGTATCAAGCATTTTTTTTTCTTATGTCACATTCTTTCTAAGATGTCATTTTCATCACTTTGCAACTAACATTCATCACATTTTACACTTGACCATCCCTTTTCTACAGATTTATCAATTATGTTACATAGTCTAAGCTATAGTGCTCAAGAAAGCACAGTGCAAAAACTAGGGATTCAAACAAAAAATCAAGGCAAAAATACAGCTACCAAATGAAAGGCTATAGGCTTAAAGGGCTAACTAGTGGTAACAACATCTGAAAGGCTAAAATTCACAAGACATATCAAATAAAGCTTATTATTATCTTCCAAACTGTCACGATCCAAATTCCTTTTGTGTCGTGAGGCCACCTACCTTAACCCGTAGGCGACCCATTAACATCCAAACAATAATAATATAAAACAATTGCAGAAAAATTAAGAAATAACATAGGTATTATTAAGTCTTAGAACACAAAACATAAACCTTGAAAGAACCCCCGCCCCCAAAAAAATCTAATTGTCATGAGTAAAAAGCTACTAACCTAGAATACAAGTCTAAAATGATATGCAAATCACTATCTGAATTATAAATGATAGAAAGTAAAATAACAAGAGGGAGAATTCCAGTGCCGGGATAGTGTCTGCAGCTCACTCTAGACTCTCAAGAAAGATCTGCATTCGTCGCGTCTATGCTCTTTTGTTGGCGTCCGGATCAATACTTGTGCATAGAGTGCAACAAGTGTAGAGTGAGTACGGGAATCATGTGTACCCACCAACATCGTCGACTGATCCTAGCTATAACGGTGGCGAGGGTTGGTACTCCGAATACTTCTCTTCTTGCTTGGTTAGTCAAATTATACAATTTTTAATCAATTTAACCAATTCAAGTAAAGATTCTACAACGTACCAAGTCATAAGTTCGTTGCTCTTCAAAAAATACCATAAGGTTTCTAATTTTACCTCAACTAGGATAAGTTAGCAATAAGATTCCAACAATAGCCAAATCGGCATCTAAATCCTCAAAGATTTCTTCTTGTTTATTAATTAAATAAGTGTTACTCATAAGGGTACAACCCTTTCACGAATTAAGGCTCTTAACACTATCGAGAGTCAGTCTTGTATCCAAAATAACAAGTCTACCATTAAAGGTCAAATCTTTTAGTTCTACAGTTTGATAATGTACAAGTATTATCCAGGTTCACAAGTCTCATTTTGGTTCTCAATACGTTATCAATAGCCCAAACCCCATAACCGGGTGTCTAGTCCCACCAAGCCTCACAACTCAACCTAACAGAATTTATAAGTCTCAATTATCAGTCATACCCTCTAACGAGTCATAAGATTATATAGTTGACCAGAGATCAACATCGAGCACCCATAACATTCAATACATATCAAAATGAGAATGAATACAATGCAGATGATATGTATGTATGCACTAGCCATATGTACTCGGTATACACACACTACTACATTAGTTGTTTCACATGATCCATGGGGGACTCATGAGGTTCATATACCCATCCAAAATGTACCATCGGATCCCAGCTCTGTGGCTGTAATATCAAAACCATTCAGAATTTCTCATCGGATTCCAGCTCTGTGGCTGTAGCGTTATCATCAATCATTACTCTTTTACCATGTACCATATTCAGTAATCTGCTTTACAAGCCACTCTCAGCATTAACTCAACAATTCAAATGCCAATATAATATGTATGTATGAGATGTATATGTGTACACCATACAATCAGCATAAACAATACATATAGTATTATAAGTTCTTTTTCAATTATTACACGATATATGGAGTGATGAATTCATGACAAGTCAAATAAGGGACATAAGTATCAAACATGGCTATGAGCTCAAGTAAACAAAAATCATACCAATCTAAGTGGACTTTTTCATCGCACAACATGGACAAAAGGCTAGACACATAAACTCATTCACATGTATCTTTATAGTTCATTAATTACCTAGTTAAATTCACTGGTACCCGTATTAGTGCTCGTCACCTCACTAATACGGGACCCCCAGGTCCCTATTACTCCCCTTAGTTCATTATGTAGTGTACCAATACATAAGCGCTACACTAGAGTCTAAAAAGTCTCAACATGCCTTATTATGAAGTCACACAGCTCCCTAATGACTCCAAGCTTGATCGACGCAAAGATTAAGACTCCCGGAAGCTCCACCGCATCTAAATTCGCCAAACAAGTTCAATCTAGTCAAAATAATAACCTGCGAAGTTAGACGAATCCAACGATATCCATATTGCTATACTTTATTTCGGAATCCAAAGATACCTAAAAAAGTCAACCCCTGGCTCACAAGGGTAAACTAAAATTTATTGCTAAATCAGTTTACTAATAGTCTTATTAGTAAGAATATCGAAAATCCTTGAAATACATCCATAAACTGATCTTTAATTTGACAAAATATTTGAATACTCATTTTCATGGAAAACCCCAAATTTCTAAGCTCAAATCATGAATTCTATGCTTCAATTTTGTGATAATCTAATGTAGAATGATAAAAGGGATGTTAGAAACTCCCCACCCATCCCACCCCCCGAAGAAATATAAGAATTCCCTTGAAATAACCCAAATCGGAGCTCTCCTGCTCCCAAAATCGAAATAAGAATAATGAATTACAAAATGGGGTTTTTGTTCTACCCAACCACCTTCTTCATCGCGATCGCGGAACCCTGGAAAAACTGACCTACGCGATCGCGGCCCAAGGTTATGCGACTGCACTGACCAAAGACACAGAAGCTCGTGATCTATGACACACGATCGTGAGCTATAACCTCAGCAGCTACACACCATATGTGTTCCAACCTCGGAAACGAACCTCGAAACTCATACTGGACCTCCAGATACATATTAAATGTGCATTTGATCATTAAACACATTCGGGAACTGCTCGTGCACTCGAAACACCCAAAAAATGTCGTCTTGACTCGATGTTGACTGTGGTCAACTGCAACTAGTTTCTTCACTAACGACCCGAAACTCGTTTAAAACCCCATGAACATCAACCAAGAGTGCAACTTGACTATAGACTATGCTATGAAGTTGCTCGAATTGATGAAACACTAATACGAGGCCGTTAAGATACACTTATCCATAACAACATTGTAATTTTCTCAAGATGACATAAATCTCCACTACGTACTCAAATTTCACCTGTACCCTTCGGTACATGAACCAATGACTCGACTACATCATAAATCATATTCCGGGCCTAACGGAATTGACGAAACTTCAAAAATGATGTATTTACCCAAAAGTCAACTTTGAGTCAAACTTCTTCTTTTCTTTAACTTTACGACCTCAAAACTCACTCAAGTCAATTTGAAACTCACCCATCCCTGTAAGTCATAAATATCGAGTAAAAACTAAGGGAAGTGAATTTTTGGGAAAATAAGTCCAAAAATTTAAAACAGATCAAATGAGTCGTTACATAAATGGAGCAACATTTTTTATTTTGCTTTAATAGCATGCAGTGAAAGTTCTAGACTAAGATGCAAAATATAGAATAGATGTAGAAAATCCTCACCATACATGTCACAAGTCTCAATCAAGATGAATCAATTTTACTCTAAGACAGGCAGGGTCATAACGAACTATAAAATAAGAATAAGCTATATACAAAGTCACAATCTTGAGCATAGGTTTCAAAAAGTCTGCTATCTTTTTCATTACTCAATCACTCACAGAAAAGTACTACTCAAGCTCAGGCCTAAATATGCTAGTATCAAACAAGTCAAAAAGGTTTGTCCTCCCTCTCTTTTACTACTCTTAAAAATAAAAATAAAAATAATAATTTAAAAGAAAAACTAATCCTAACTATTGAGAAAAAAAATCTCGGTTCAAGTAACATACCTCAAAAAAGAATAAAAAATCGAGAGAGATTATTAAATACTACTACGACTAAACAAAAGGTATTTTCCCACCCCATAATTAAACAATGATTTGTCCTCAATGCATAAACATAATGAATAACAATAGCAGAGAAACAATTAAAACAAAGGCGAGAAATACTCTCTAAGACCCTCTAGAGCCTAGCTAGCAGCAGGATACTCAACATCAAGAGTCGACACGACCCTATACTTAAGCCCATGCATGCTCTTCATCTTCAATTTTGGGTACTCAGACTTCCCCTACTCTGCAAAACAAAAACAGAACAAAAGTGACACTATAAAAAATAAAAATTTAAGACTATTACACATTGAGGTACCTCCCAATAAGCGCATTAGTTAACGTCGCGACACAACTCCATCACTTTCACTACTTTTTCCTCCACCTTGAGATTTTACCTCCAATTTTGAATCAAATTTTCTATCACACTTTTGGGGCGCTGGTGTGAAAATAAAGGAGCCAAGCAATAGGTGTCGCACCTTTCACTTCTTGGCCCTTAAGTGAGGAATGTCATTTTTTCTTTTCAACATAATTTTTTTTAGGATGTAGGCGCCTTGTTCCTCATCTATACACTTCTTCACATGCTTGCAAGACTCGATTTCCTTGTTGCCAATAAATTATAATGTAGAAAAATGTTTATAATGAGGTCCACACTCGCCCCAACTTTCAAATTACTTTACTTTCGACATTATCACTTTTGTACCCCTCCTCAATATCAACGTCATCACACATATTTTTGACGAATGGTTGAAACTCTTCTTTTTGCTCCACAAGTTGGCCAGTATCCAAAATAATTGGTGGTTGGGCATCAGATGCCTCTACCTTTTTATTTAATTGAGCCTACATGTCAGGGATATCTGAGCCAAATTGGTCAATCTTTTGTTTGAGCCCAGTTCTGCCTTTGTATCACTGCGTTCGTAATATCATCACAAAGACTCTCACACTCCTCTAGTAATTTCTTGAAAAGATCTATACTATCAAAAGCACAAACTTTATTAGAATCATTATAATAAGAGCTCGGGATAGATGTTGGGACAACTTTTCTAATTGCCCCCGCAAATATCACACGATTAAGAAAGTGCACACAACTCACCCTTGAGAATATATTGACAATGTTGCCAGAAGTGAGGTCCTTTGCAATACAGACACGAATTAACAAAACATAAATACTTATCACCCCAAATTTTCATTCAAAGATGTCATGTGAGGAAGTATACAAAAATAAAATAAAAAATAAAAAATAGAACTTGAATAGACAAAAAGAAAAGTCTAATCTAAATTAATAGTTAATTTCTAAGTCCTCGTCAACGGCGCTAAAATGTGTTGCTCCCAAATGTAAGTATACACGGTCGTATAAGTAAAATAGTAATTTTAAAAATCTAATGTTGAACCCACAGGGACTTGTGACTAACTATTTACTAAATCAAACGATCCTAATTATCTAAACAAGAGATAAGGTATGAAATTTTAATTATAAACTATCTTAAAATAAAAGAAAACAAGTAATTAACTTCAACCAAGAAAGAACTGATTTTTATGTTATCAATGATATGAATGTTTCAGGGTTGCGGTTGGTTCACCAATCCTATTGAGTTATCGAACTATTTATTCTTAATCCGAATTATCGACGATTGCTATTTAATCGTATTATTAATTCTCGTAGTATTCTCCAGAACTACTACTCGTCTATTCAAAATAGTTCGTCGCCTATATTCCCATTGAATTGATCGGTTAAGAACTCAATTCATTTACGGTATTTAATTGAACGCGGTCTGGGTATATTCTTATCCTAGCCATAAATTCTAGCCCAATTGTAGGGATGCTCAGACCACACTCTCTTTAACCCTTCTCTAATCTAACAACATATTTCCTAAGCATTTATATTAGAAGTCGGTAGAACCTAACTGTTAGCCAAATAATCAAAACATTATGTACAAAATTAAAGAAATAATCAAAATCAACAAGTCGTATTAAGATAAATATAGTCTTCAGTCATCAATATCCATGGCTCTACCACAACCCTAGAACGCGAAGTTTAGCTCCACATAAAAAGCTAGAGTGGTAGCTGTTATTGTAAGCAAACTCAATAAGTGGCAAGTGATCATCCCAGCTACCTCTAAAATCAATAATACAAGCCCTCAACATATCCTCCAAATATGCATGGTACGCTCCGCCCGCCCATCCGCTCGAGGATGAAATCTTTATCCGAGACTCACCTGCGTTCTCAATCCCTTCTGAAATGATCTCCAGAAGTTAGCAGTGAACTGGGCTCCTCGGTCAGATATGATAGATATAGGAACCCCAGGCAGCCTCACTATCTCCCTGATGTATAATCTATCATAGTCCTCAGCTGAATAAGTAGTCCGGACTGGAAGAAAATGGGCTGATTTTGTCAGCTTATCTACAATAACCCAGATGGAATCACACTTCCGCTGAGTACGAGGCAATCCTGTAATAAAATTCATATTAATCACCTCCCACTTCCAAGTCGGGACCTCTATCGCCTGTAGTAGCCCACCAGGCTTCTGATGCTCGATCTTAACCTGTTGACAATTCGGGCACTGAGCAACAAACTCTGCCACGTCTCTCTTCATGCCATCCCACCAATACAAGCTCCTAAGGTCATTATACATTTTCGTCGACCCTGGATGAATAGAATAACGGGCATTGTGTGCCTCACCCATAACCTGCTGACGCAATCCTGCAATGTCGGGTACACATAACCTACCCTCATACCATAGCACACCATCAGAGGTCACCTCAAATAAAGCCTTCTCCTTTCGGAGAGATGCATCTCTATACCGTGTCAGAACATGATCATCATACTGGCATCTCTTTACCTATTCTATGATAGAGGACTCAGCAAATCCTCGAACAAGAATACCACTATCTCCAGAATCCGCCAACCGGACTCAAGATCAAGCACGTGAATCTCTCGAACCATCTTTTCTGTCGGTGTACATTCGACAAACTACCCGTGGATCTACGGTGAGCATCCGCCACAACGTTGGCCTTCCGCGGGAGTGCGAATATCAACATCATAATCCTTCAAGAACTCAAGCCACCGCCTGCCTCGTGTTCGATTCCTGCCGCAAAGATGTATTGAAGACTCTTATGATCCGTGTAAATATCAACATGGACACCATACAAGTAATGTCTCCATATCTTCAAAGCATGAATCACCGCTGCTAACTCTAAATCATGAGTGGGATAATTCTTTTCATGTTTTTTGAGCTGTCGGGAGGCATAAGCTATAACTTTGCCATGCTGCATCAACACACAACCTAACCCGATACCTGAAGCATTACAATAAATCACATACCCGTCCAACCCCTCCGAAAGAGTCAGAACTGGGGCCGAAGTCAACTTATCCTTCAACAACTGAAAATTGTGCTCACAAGCATCGGTCCACTGGAACTTAGCTGCCTTCTGGGTCAGCCTAGTCAAGGGCGCTGTGATCGAGGCAAAATTTTCCACAAACCTCCTATAATACCCTGCTAGACCCAGAAAATTGCGTACCTCAGTAGGTGTAGTGGGCCTGGGCCATGTCTTCACTGCCTCAATCTTCTGAGTATCCACCTGAATACCATCTGCCCCGACAATATGCCTCAAGAATGCCACTGAGGCCAACCAGAACTCACATTTCGAAAATTTGGCATACAATCGCCGCGGGAGGACTCAATCTTGTCGCTCAAATGATCTGCGTGCTCCTGCTCTGAGCGAGAATACACCAGGATGTCATCAATGAATAATATAACAAATGTATCCAAAAATGGTTTGAACACCCGGTTCATTAGGTCCATGAACACTGCTGGAGCATTAGTCAACCCAAACGACATTACCCTGAACTCATAATGTCTGTACCGGGTCCTGAACGCAGTCTTCGGAATATCTGCCTCTCTAACCCGTACCTGATGATAACCGGATCACAGGTCTATCTTCGAGAAATACTTAGCGCCCTGCAACTGATCGAACAAGTCATCAATCCTGGGAAGGGGGTACCTATTCTTGATGGTCACCTTATTCAGCGGCCTATAGTCAATGCACATCCGCAGCGAACCATCTTTCTTCTTTACGAACAACATCGGGGCACCCCATGGCGATGCACTAGGCCTAATGAAGCCCTTCTCTAATAGGTCTCTCAACTGTTCCTTCAACTCCCTCAATTCTGCAGGTGCCATTCTATAAGGGGGAATGGATATAGGTTGGGTACCTGACAATACATCTATACTGAAATCTATCTCCCGCTCTGGAGGAAGACCTGGGAGATCATCTGGGAATACATCCGGAAACTCACTGACTATTGGAACTGACTGAAGGGCCTGTACCTCGGCCTCTGTATCATGTACCCGAACTAAGTGATAAATACACCCCTTTCGAACCATCTTCCTTGTCTTGAGGTATGAAATAAACTTACCCCTCGGCGATGCGGTATTCCCTTTCCATTAAATAACCGGTTCGTCTGGAAACTGGAATCGAACCAACTTCTCTCGACAATCAACGTTGGCAAAACAAGAAGCCAACCAATCCATACCCATAATAATGTCGAAGTCGGTCATATCCAACTCTATCAAATATGCTGAGGTACGACTGTTATATATCGCCATCGAGCAATTCTTATACACACGCCTAGCTATAACCGAATCTCCCACCGGTGTAGCTACCTCGAATGGTTCTATCGGCTCAGGTTCTATCCATATCCTACTAGCAACAAGAGGGGATATATAGGACAGGGTGGAACCTGGATCAATCAAAGCATACACATCATAGAAAAATATCGATAATGTACATGTGACAACATCTGGTGACGCCTCCTGATCGCGTCTATTGGCCAGTGCATACATGTGGTTCGGAGGACCTCCAGAACTGGAACCCCTGCCACGGCCTCTGCCACGACCAGCTGATGTCTGAGTACCCTGCCTGATGGGGCGCATAACTGTAGACGACGATAAACCGACAATAGAACCCGTAGGCTGAGCCATAGTACCTGTGCCATCTCTATATGGACACTCCCTCTGTCTATGGCCATGACGACCGCAGGAATAACAGGCTCCTAAAGCAGCATGACACTCCCCAAAATGGGTCCTACCACATCGATCACACCGAGGCAAAGGTGGCCTCGCCTGACTAGGAACCCGAGACATGTGTGAACCCGAAGCTCTAGAACTCTGACCGAACCCCGGACGGTCATACCTCCTACCGGAAGACTGTGAAGGAGCATTCTGTGCTGGCTGGGAGGAATACCTGGTATGCTGCGGAGGCTGCCCGCCTCAGAAATCACCCGAAAACCCAGCTGATCTGGCCCTCTTATGCTGGCTCCTCCCATGGTCTCTATCCAACCGTCTCCCTTTGTGTCGCTCCTCGATTCCCTGCGCAAATGCCTGAATACGAGCAATATCCCTGCTGATGTCATGCACCCATCAATAAGATAGTGGTCTAACTCCATCACGTAACGGTGTACCCTATCTGCCATGTCTGCTACCATAGTAGGTGCGTACCGGGCCCAGGAGTCGAACTCCAAGCTATACTCTCTAACCGTCCTCCCATTCTGTCGCAATTGTAGAAACGTGTCGACTCTTGCCCGTCTCATCTCTGGAGGCAGAAAGTGGCCAAGGAATGCTTCTGAAAACTCATCACATACTGCAGGAGGAGCACCCTCGCCCCTAGACAACTCCCAGTAAGCATGTATATCGTGGGACTTTAACCCACGTAAATATATGGAATAATATAATGTCATGGGACTCGAACCCGCATCATGGAGAGTTAATCCATGGAATAATAATAAATTGGGAGTTGAACCCGCTTGGGACTCGAACCCAAGTAATATAATAATAATAGCCGGGACTCGAACCCGGAACATACTATATAGTGTCGGCCCTCTATGTGAGAGACTCGGTGAATGTGTAATAGGACTCGACACGAGTAGATATCATGAGCAACTATATGAAATTTTGAAATCATCTTTGACTTTTGATAATATCATCATAATACACTCTTTACTGAAATCATAGGCACTTGTCATAACAATTTTCCTTTAAAATTAACTCTGTAGAAAATCATGTACGTCCGCCGTACTTTTATTAAAATCAAGTCAAATGAAAGTTTTTCACAAGGTCGTGCCAAAAATAGGGGAAAGGATTTTCACAAAATCATGTCAAAGAAAGAATAGTCTCACATACCTTTTAAGCGAGCAAATCAACTAAATGCTAAGATATGCCTCGTCCAATATGTCAACCTATAACAATGACAATACGTTCGTCAATTCTACGGTCTCTAACGTAAGTTATTCAAATAACGGTTTCTTATTTCTATAAAAATTTGGGCAGCACTTCCTTTGTTTATGTGCGTATCCACAATTTACCAACAAGCCAACCAACACCAATAATCCAACATTATTCCAGGATATAATTAAGTTAAGCCCAACATACTTCATACACGCTATCCTATAACATTCCTTCTCTTATATCCAGGGAAGACAACAACTACAACAACCAAGGCAACTACTACATTTACTTCTCATGTTAGTCAATCATTTAGTTACGTTAGAATTATTCATGGGGCAATCCAATCTCTTAACGACATCGCCAATTCAAGAATGTGAATTTAACACTTCTCTACACTTTAATCATTCCAAGACATGTATAGGTAGCTACCTCAATACATATGTATGTTTGTAACTTATATTTTAAACACTAATTCAGCCCGTAATACATCACCACAATGTTCAATAATTTCCATCAACTTTTCGGCCAACAACATATTTCAATTCCAAAGCTTTTTCTTAATTCTTAGGAACCAATTCCCTATTTCAATGTTTCCATATGACTAATTACAACTTTAAATATCAAGATTTCTTACTCTCCAATTAAGTTTCCAATAACTTCATATAACAACTAAAACTTTAAACATCAAGGTTTCTTCTTCAATTCTCAACAAGTAATTAGAGACGTTAATAGCTATAACATAATCGCCTTCATCTTACATAAAATTAGTCCCCAAGAATTAGTAATTACCCATCATAATAAGCACATGCAAATCTCAAATTTCCAAGTTCTTTTTACACAAATTCATTTCTTCAATTTACAACAACATGCAACTCAAATTATACTACAAGAAGAAGAGTAATTTACCTCAAAAATGAAACCCAAAAACTGCCCTGGCAGTCCCGATTTTTGCCCCCATTTCTTGTCCAATCTTTCACTTTCCCAAATTCAAATTAACATGCATGTGTTCTACAATGTTACCCCATCATTCTAATATATTTTCCTTCAAAAATTCACCCCAAAACGCTGAATTTCTCAGCCCCAATCTCGGCAACAGTGGCACGCCAATACCCACTGTTTTGGGTTAAATTTTGCTTCTAAATTCGTGGTGAAGATGTAGCCTAAGAAGAGGAGAAAGAAAATAAGAAAAACCTTGAATTTTGCTAGGTAATGGGGGAGATTTTCGACCCTAATAGTGAAGGAGAGATGAGAGAAAATGAGTGAAGGTATTTTTGTGTTGGAAGAATGGAATGGAGAGTTGTAGGGATTTAAATTCAAAAATCTGATTTTCTTTTTTTTATAAAATTAACACATTGGTCCCAATATTAAACTTAATCCCTCAAGTATCCATTAAGTTTTAAATCCTCTTTCCTTCTAAACCTTGAAAATCTCATAAGACCTCGTATTCTCGTTGTCGTAATTCTTATAACATGTCACTAATCCTTAATGGGAATATATATATATATTTTCGACTATCATTAGAGAACTTTTCCGATGTCACACTCGTCGTTGCCAAAATTATTACGTATTAACATGTAAGAATGTACTTAATTTCCAATAATTCGAATCTTAGTTCTTAATTATTGTCTTAAACTTACGAGGTATAACATCTAATACCAGGAATGACATCCGTTATTCCCATATCTTTCATATCGAAAGCGCCATGCAACATCTTCTTAGTTTGGTTAATTACATCTTTACTTGTTCCCATGATTAACATATCATCTACATACAAGCATATAATGACACATGCATTATTATATTCCTTAATGTAGACACATTTGTCACATTCGTTTATTTGAAAACCATTTGATAATAGTGTATTATCAAACTTCTCATGCCATTGCTTTGACGCTTATTTAAGTCCATATAACGACTTAACTAATTTACAGACTTTCTGCTCTTGACATTTAACAACGAACCCTTTGAGTTGTTCCATATATATTTATTCATCTAGTTCACCATTGAAGAATGCAGTCTTCACATCCATTTGGTGTATTTCCAAATTGTGAATTGTTGCTATAGCAATTAGCGTCATTATAGACGTGGTTATAGACACTGGTGAGTAGGTATCGAAGAAATCTACACCTTCTTTTTATCTAAACCATTTGGCTACTATACGTGCTTTGTATTTTTCTATAGTATCATCAGACCTTAGTTTCCGTTTGAAGATCCATTTATGACCTATTAGTGTCCATGAGGAAGATCAACCAATATCCATGTATTATTTTGTATAATGGATTCTACTTAACTTTGGATGACCTCCTTCCAATAAGGTGCTTCGGATGATTCTATTGCATCCTTATACGTTTGAGGTTCTCCTTCAACGGAAAAAGTCATAAAGTCTGGTCCAAAATCTTTTGCCACTTTTCCACGTTTACTTCTCCTTGGTTCAGAATATTCTTCTTGAATCGATGAAGTAAAATTATCATTATTTTGGTTTGATTCATCTTGAGGCAGTGTACTCTTCTTATTATTAGGAACATTTTTATCATTGTCTTTGTAAGGAAATATCTCCTCAAAGAATTCTGCTTCTGCAGATTCCACTAGTGTGTTCTTATGAATACCTTCAATGTCAGAATGATACACCAACAACTTATATGCTGCACTTTTATTGGCATGACCAATATATATGTAATCCACCGTTTTTGGTTCACGTTTAGTTCTCTTTGGTAAAGAAACTTGAACTTTCGCTAGGCAACCCCACATTTTCATCATTTTGAAAGTAGACAATCTTCCCTTCCATAATTCGTATGGAGATTGATCATTTTTCTTTTGAGAAATTCTATTCAATATCATATTTACATTAATTAATGTCTCACCCCATAGACTAAGAGGTGCACCCAAACTAATCAACATTGAATTTATCATATTCTTCAACGTTCTATTCTTTCGTTCGGCAACTCCATTTTATTGTGGAGTATATGACGCAGTGGTTTGATTAATGACACCATGAGTAGAACATAATTCTTTGAACTCATTCGATGTATATTCACCACCTCGATCTGACCTTAGAATCTTAATCTTTTTGTCAAGTTGGTTTCCACTTCTCCTTTGTATGTCTTAAACATGTTCAAAGCCTCATATTTGGTATGTATTAAGTATACATAACAAAATTTACTGCAGTCATCAATAAATGATATATAATAATTCTTTCCTCCACGAGATGAGTTTCTTGGTAATCACACAAATCACTATGAATTAAACCAAGCACTTCATTTGATTTCACAACAGATTTATGAGGATGACTTGCATATTGATTCTATGCAAACCCCACATTTAGTCATTTTATTCATGGAATATTTTGGCAACATGTCTATCTTTACCATTCTTTGTAAGGAACGATAATTTACATGACCTAATCGAGAATGTCATAAAGAAGAAAGGAAATCAATCACATACTCAGAAGCAGTGCTAGTGCCTGCATTTTCATTGATAACGACAAATGATTTAATACATATAATACTTAGTTTGAAGAGCCCCTCACTGAGGTAGTCATTGCCTACATACACCCCGCCTTTAGTGAGTACAAATTTGTCAGATTCAAAAACTAACTTAAAGCCATTGTTGCTAAGAACAGGGCCATAAATTAAATTTTTACAAATTTCAGGCACATGTAGTACATTGGTGAGTACAAGATCATTCCCGGAAGTGAGCCTCAAAGTCACCTTCCCTTTGCCTTCCACCTTCACAGAAACAATATTCCCAGCAAACAAATGTTCTCCATTTTGATGGCTTGGTAGGATGAAAACATGTCTTTCTCTAAACATACATACATAGTAGCACCTGTGTCCATCCACCAATCAGTTGAATTTGTAACCAGATTTGCTTGAGCAGTGACAACACCAATGAATTGGTTCTTAGTTTCAGCACGGTTGGACTGGTTGACATTACTCGAACCTCCATCATCACCACCTTGGCTCTTGCGAAGGCGACAGTCTTTTGCTCTATGCCCTGACTTTCCGCATACCCAACAAACACCAACTTGTTTCTTGAACGTATTGGGCTTTGTAGGGAGAGTGTGCTTCTTTCGACAGCAAATGACGGCTTGGTACCATTGAACTTGCCTTTGCCCTTCTGAAACTTGGCTTTTGATGAATTTCCTTCAACCACATTTGCATTTGGCTCCAAGGAAACTGCATCTGCCTTGTCACTCTTCTAGTTATCTTCCTCAACATGAAGTTTGAGAACCAGTTGCTCAAAACTCATTTCTTCCGTTAGATGCTTCAAATAAACCTTAAAATCATTTCAAGAATGAGGTAATTTTTCAATAATAGCACCAATAAGGAAATATTGATTAAGACCCATACCTTCAACCTCTAGTTCATGAACAATGACTTGGATTTCATCCACTTGCTTGACAACAGCTTTGGCATCGCTCATCTTGAAGTTTAGAAACTTATCGATGACGAACTTCTTTGAACAAGCAACCTCTGTCTTGTACTTGTTCTCAAGTGACTGTCATAACTCTCGTGTTGTCCCGAACGTGGAGTATATGTCATAGAGAGTATCATCCAAGACATTGAGAATGTAGTTCTTACACATAAATTCTTGTGTCCACCAAGTCTCAATCGCCTTCAGTCTTTCGGCCTTTGCCTCATCAGTTGGAGCATTCTCTCCTTCTCCCCCCGGCAGTGTCGTTGGAGCTTCATTAGTCAACACGTTTGCCACGTGAAGTGTTGTCAAATAGAACAACATCTTATGTTGTCAGCGCTTGAAATCATAACCCTTGAATTTCTCGGGTTTCTCCACATGGTTTTTCACCATTGATGATCCAGATTGATCTATTTGTTTGCAAATCAGGAAGTGTATTCTCTAAAAATAATTTTGCAAACTCAACAATGTCATAAAAATATATATTTTTTGAGAATTTTTGTCTTAGGTTGTTAGTGTCAATCTAGACCTTCAATGTATAAACCACAATAATATACAAATAACTCAAGTAAATTGAAATCGACAACAAAAATGTTCAGCAAAAGCATAAACATGTACTAAGTTGTTTGTAGATATAGGCATGTTCGACGCAGTGTCCTAAGATAAAAATTCGCCTCCGCTTGTGCTGCGGTTTAACGGACGTCTGCCTTGAGGATAAAACTATCTGAGTGATAGTTCTAGCACAAGAACTTCACTCCTGACGAATCTACTTTATGTGTTCTTCAGAAATTTCTTGAAGAAGAAGCAACAATGATCATCCAATGATTTGACTCTTAAATCAGAAGATTAAATGTTGTTAATTGTATTGTGTTTTTTAAACAAGTGATATACATGCTTTATATATCATGAATTTCGACCAGATGCAACCATTAGTCCAAAGGTTATGACTCTATGTGAAGAGATGCAACTTTTGGTTCAAAACTAGAAAATCCCGTCGAAGGCACCGCGGTCCTTCCACAAGGCACCCCGCTGCTAATTCGTTTTTTCTTTCCAGTGACTTACTGTCATCCAGGCACCCCGGTCCTTCCACAAGGCACCCCGGTGCTAATTCGATGAAAATTCCAGTGACTTACTAAAAAGCAGGCATCGCGGTCCTTCCATCAGGAACCGCAACCCTTTATTTTAATCACTTATTTTCTTCTTCAATCTATACAAGTTCCAACAACATGGCAAGCTAAATCTATAAATAGAATGCCAATTTCAAGGGGTAGATTACTTTTGGCATATGAATCATTTAGATACTGAAATAGTGTATAGACTAGTAATCATATGTTTTAGAAAATTCTTGTTAATAGTACTTATTTAGTATAGCAACATGCACCTAACATATGTTGTTGATCTATCAATATGTGTGTGTTGGTATGTACTACATTGTACCAACAAACACACCGTGCTTATGACATCCAATGGTAATGATACCCACATAAATGCAATAACTTCAAATTGAACTGTAAGAACAATTATGTTTGAACTATTTTGATGAGGCTCAATATTCGACTACATAGATTTAGTCAAATAAAAAGGTGTTACGATATTTCTATGTACTTACGCAAGTATACGTATCGCTTAAAGTAATAAATATCTGTAAGACCGAGTTACCGTCCTCAGAGACTGGTTTATCAATTACCGATTATCTAAGCTTTGGTTCTATTTGGTAACCGTAATTGTGTTTGGATTTTTAACTATTAACTACAATTAAAGTAAAGTGCAGGAAATAACCTAGGATAATAATACTTTGAGTTTAAAATAGTTATGAAGAAAATTAGGATTTCCAATCTTCTCAACTATCTACTCTTTCACTTGTTAATGCAAGACTAATGATTCTTCTTCTTTTTAAGATAACAGGTTAACGAAGATGTTCTATATTCTGGTTAAGACATATGGAAACTCGCAGAAATCTTCTATATTTCTATGATAGATTTTACCACACAAGAGGATTAAGAACAATAACCTTAAACACTACACAAGTATCGATGTACTTTCGTCCGCGATTTTAACCTATGTTTAATCAACTATAGCATATTCAAATCTCATTTTTCAGATCTTGATTTGAAATCATATAAGTTATGAGAATTAGTGATTAGTTAATTATCATACAATCATCACAAGTTGAATAGATCTTAACAGATGAAAAAGAAATCACTAAATATGCATTAAGTCATGAAAGAGTTTCAAGTGATTCAATGAAAAACCCTAATAAAGAAATTAGCTCATAAACATTGTCATCATAACAAACTAATTGTCTTCAACATAAACTGAATTAAATAAAAGAAAGGAAAAAGAACTTGAATAGTAGAAGTCTCTAATCTTGTTTTTTGTCTCCGTTCCTAGTCTCCAAAGTATGATATCTTCTGATATAATCTGTTGCCAGGTGTCGCGGTCATCAGAAAATCAATTGGGCACACTGTTCATCAGGCGCCGCGGCTCAGCTTCCAGGCGATGCGGCATCTGCAATGGTAATTCTCGGCTTCAGCTTTCTGGTCACTGAGCGCCTCGACTCTTCTTCTTGGTGGCGCGGCTCTTTAGCGCCGCGACTCATGCTTCCTTGCGCTGCGGCGCTCCACTGTGTTTCGTCCGGATTTCGCCAGATTTCTTTCATGCTCCTCGGGACTCCTTTGCTTGATTGCTTGGGGCTTGGTTATGCATTTTCATCCTCCAAAACAACTCATTTCGTCTTCAATTCGCCATTTTCCACCTAAATCGCTTATGACCTGAAAACACTAAACACAACGCATTTCATGGTACAAAACAACTAAAAACACATAAAAGACATCCTAAAACAGACTCTAAAACCGTACTAAAATACGCTTAACAAAAGGCATTCATGAGGAAATGGCAGAGATGAGAGCTTCTGAAATTTATTCCTTAAAAGCAAATCATTAATTACCCCTTGCTTATATTGATCACAAATCAACCAAATTAAGTGCATGTTTGGATTAGCTTTTGGGTACATTTTGGGTATCTACTTTCGTGAAAATCAGAAAATTGACATGTTTGGCTGGCCAAAATCAATTATGCCAGAATCAATTTTGTCATTAATTTCAATTTGAATTTTACCCTTTTCTTTATTATCCTCTTTAATTTTCATCAACAGCTATATCCATTTTCATTACTCTCTTTAAATATCTAGAAATAATTAATAAAAAAAATTAAATATACAATTTTCATTATCCTCTTTAAATATCTAGAAATAATTACTAAAAAAAAATCAAATATACAACTTTCATTACCTCTTTAAATATCTAGAAATAATTACTAAAAAAATAATCAAATATACTATTCATGTTCTGTTTTGAGTATGCTATTGTTAATTTTAGGACATTTCTCATACTTAGGAATGAGAATAGTGCAACTCATTTGGATTATCCTTCTCCTTTTTCTATTGCTTCTTTCAAATACTCCGAATATTATTAATATTTTAAATATGGCAAAATGTGCTCTACAATTTTAACTGAAAACCGATTCCAATGTACTTTTTAAAATAACCATTACGTATAATATTATTCTTTTTTTTATAATATATTATTAATATAAATGAAGCTAATCCAAGAATTTTAAATGAAGTTAGTCCCGAGAAATGCGGCAAAATGTGCTCTACAATTTTAACTGAAAACCGATTCCAAGGTACTTTTTAAAATAACTATTAAGTATAATATTATTCTTTTTTCTATAATAATAATACATTATAGAGTACATGCAAATTAGTATTGTAATAATATTTAAATACTATTTGCACTTTAAATTAGTATTGTAATAATATTATACTAATGTTTAAGTACTATATTGCACTTTAAATTCTATTATCTATTTGAAATTTTTATTTACATACTTCCATCTATTTATATCTATATTTTTATTTATATGTATGTCCATTTTGGTAATTCTACATTCAAAAACAATTTTGATTAAAATTATACAAACATAAATTAATTATAAGAATCACTTTTACATTGTTGCATCCAAAAATAAATCACTTATGCCAGAATCAATTCTGCCAGAAGCTAATCCAAACACACCCTAAGTCAACCTAATTAAAGGCTCGACACGTGCTTAGTAAAAACTGGCAACCAAAACAATATACATTGCGCCTTTGGAAATATCTAATTATCGGCCTGTGCTCAACATCTATGTAACTTCCTACCTACGACAACTTAATTCTGAAACCGCTGATACTATTATACATTAACATAATTTTATGTTGAAATGTTTAGAGAATTTAGGGAGTTTATATCATTTAATTGCATCTTGAATGGACAGGTTTGTGGCAAGTTGACAGGGTCCAGGCAGGACCGTTCCTATACTTTTAAGGGTCCGATGCGAGAAACAAAAAGAGACAATTTTTTATTCACATGAAAATTAAAATTAACTAATTGTTTAAAGAGGGGGACTGTTTGGGACTTGAGGTCAAATCTGATTTTGTGTTTTAAAAAAAAAAATCTTTCCCTGCTCATTGGATTATGTCACGACCCGTTCCGGGGCCCGTGACTGGTGCCTTACCCGGACACCCAAGTAGTCATACATCAGAGAAATCAGCGGAATATAAAACATACAGATATGAAACAAGAGATAAGATAATAAAGCAAGCAACCAAAGCGGTTGTCTTGCGTATATCTGAGAAATTTTTGAGCGATTACATCCCTTTTACAAACCACGCCACAACAAGATTCTGGACTCTAAGAATGTAACAACACTATGACGACGGGGCCGCCATACCACAGATATGCAGAACTGACAACTCGGAAACATACCAAAAGATAAGCCTCCGAGAAACAGAGCTTCCAATATCTTTGAATCGTGATCCTATGGCGAGATCAACCGGTGTAACTACTGCGGCATGACGCGGCCTTGAAGAGGTCGATTACAAGTACCAAGTATGTGGCGAAAAATCGTAAATGAAATCATAACGATCACATATAAAACAAGAGACATGTATGATAACAAAACTACGGTTCACAATATAAAAAGCGATCGCGTCAGTCGAGACTCACGCCTCAAGTCATCGCCGTGCGTGGAACTTCTTCCTCACTGGCGATCTAGGTATAAATCATGTGATACGTATAACATGTCTCGGCCCGTCATGGACCCGATGTCGCGTCGTATGGAATACATTCGGCCCGTCGTGGACTCGGTATAAAGCGTGTGGAATACATTCCGGTCCATCGAGGACTCGTGATCGTGTGAAATACATTCGGTTCATCTCACGAACTTCGGTAGTCGGATGGAATACATTCGGTCATCTCGTGACGCGTAGTCGAGTGAAATACATTCGGTTCATCTCGTGAACGCGGTAGTCGAGTGAAATACATTCGGTTCATCGTGAAACGCGGTAGTCGAGTGAAATACATTCGGTCCATCCCATGACGCCAGTCGAGTGAAATACATTCGGTTCATCCCGTGAACGCGGTAGTCGAGTGAAATACATTCGGCTCATCCCGTGACGCGGTAGTCGAGTGAAATACATTCGGTTCATCCCGTGAACGCGGTGTCGATGGTCATAACATTTAAACGCTCTTTTAAGGCCATTAAGGTAATACCATATGTTCCTTTTAAAACAACTAAGGTAACATTATGCCCTTCTTTTAAACCAAAACACTTTCCTTCTTAAAGTCAAGTAACAACATTCTTTTCCAAAAGTTCAAGTTTGCCTAATTTCAAATATTCACATTTCTTACTTTCAAAGGTTTCATAGTTCATAGTCTTAATCTTTTAATAACATAATTCTCCTTTTAAAGCAGTTGAGTAATATATGCCTTATGTGTGAGTAGGTTATTCTTGTTTATAACAATCTTATTAAAGCGACCATGATCTAGGAAATGTAATATCATTTTGTCTCATCTTAGCTTACATGCGGATGGAGGTTTCTCTTGGTTTTCATATAATTAATTAGTCAATACATTTTCCTTTATTAGCCAGCGATGGTTTGTTCGACCCTTATTCTCATTCCCGAAATCGGTAAAACATTATTCATTAAAACCAGTACTCATTACTCACGAATGAGGTTTCACAACAAAATTCATATCAAGTCGATTAAGTTAAGTCTCTTATCTTTCAAAATCAAGTCTCTTAACTTCTTCAATCAATAAACCATTCTTTTACCTTCATGTAGTCGTTATAACTAACTTCCCATAAAGCTATTATAACACCCTATGTTTTAAACCAACCAAATTCATTTAACACACGTATGCGTCACCGTCTTACATAGTTTACAAAACATCATGCTAGAAAGGATAGGAAGAGGTTCACATACCTCGCGGCGATTATCGACGATTAGCAATACGCTCCACGATCAGTAACCACGCTTAGCCTTTTCCACTCTTGGTAGAATACGCTACTCGTAGTATTTCCACCTATAATGGCCATAAAAGCGTCTATCAACTCATAGATCTCTTCAGAGAATATTTTCTGAGAAAATTCGCGTGACTCCCCGCAACCACTCAAATCTCCTCCTCTACAGAAGTGACTACCAAGCCAACCGGGGGTTTACACGTCTAACCGGGCGTGTACAATTCTACTTCACAAGAATATTACACAAGTCTCAGTAAATACATCTATGTAAATCTGATTCAATTCCTTTAACATCCTTCTATACGATTGTAATTACACCAATTCTTCTTTAATATCCTTCATGTAATTACAGTTCAATTCTCTTCTATAATCATTCTATATATAGTATACTTCAACTATATATTACTACAACATGTAATTTCCAATTACAATAGGGGGACAAGATTATTTACCTCGATAAGCCCAAAATTATCCAAGTTTAAAGTCGATCTGAGCAAGGTTTAGCTCTCT
This sequence comes from Przewalskia tangutica, assembly GCA_029844215.1. Classification (NCBI taxonomy): domain Eukaryota; kingdom Viridiplantae; phylum Streptophyta; class Magnoliopsida; order Solanales; family Solanaceae; genus Przewalskia; species Przewalskia tangutica. The sequence goes on from CM056719.1 coordinate 21,866,642, forward strand.
ACTCGTGCGCTCGACCTCCAAACAACCCTTAGAAGTTCTAACCAACTTCTACTCAAATACTTCAACCATCTATGAAGATTTCCTTAGGGTTTCGTTTTGTGACTGAAGGGAAGTATAGTAGTATTTCTGGGCTTTTAGTATAGGGGTAACCTTGGAATACTATAAGGTATATGGGCCAAGGTATTTTGGAATAATAACAATACTTGGAAGTATTTTTCTACCGAGGAGGGTATTTTACGAGAGCTTCAAGGTAGGGGAGTACTTCTCGGCGAGGGCCTCTCGAGGAGGGTGATTTGGGCGAGAGGTTTAAGAGGGAGGAGAGGATTTTTGCCTTGGATTTTTACAAGTGTGGATGAAGAAATGTCTTGCATTAGAGGGTATTTATAGGCCAACCAATGGCCAAGATCAATACAAGTGGTGTGCAAGTGTAGGGTGAGGATTTATCCATGTGTCCTTATCCATCTACTACACAAAATATCCTACCTAACCCTTGACCAAAGAAAGGCACAAAACGTGCCAAGAGCCTCGATTTGCCGTCGGCGTGACAAGTGTCACCTCTCGTTGGTCCAAAATATTTTATCTCTCGGAAAAATCCGCAAAAATAATAAATGACATAGCCGTATTTTCCGCCCATGAGTTTGGAAAAGCGTTTAGTCGGAAAGCGATTATTTTTGCTAGTTGTGCACAAATTTCGACCCTTATGCCTACTTAAGGCTAAAAACTTTTGTGCGTCGCCTCACGCATACTGCGGAAATACGGTATAACATTCTCCTCCTTAGAAACATTCGTCCGAATGTTCCTTCTCAAGACGGATAACGATAAAGTTCCTCTTAACTTAAATAAGTTGCCAATGCCACACATGGCCACAAAATAACACACGCTCGATACTTAATCCAAGTCTACGAGGAATCACCTCTAACATCACAAAAGCTTCCACCCAAAGTCTAAACGATACTCCCTTAAGAAAGCGATCACTTCTATTCTCTTAACACATGTTCACTTCTTCCCTTACTCGTCGTACTTTCTCGAACACCGGAACTTTTTCTAGTATCGTACTCATACTTGATCATCGCCGGTTCCAAAATCTCCGAGTCACTACTTCAAACTTGGTCATCTTACTAGCCTCAATTCCTTTAAGGCCATTCCGGCCTTTACGATCCGATTCTTGGTCGAACATATCCACGAACTCATACGATGGTTACCTAAACTTGGGCCTAGCACCCTCGTGACCCTACCACCCGGCGGGACCACCCGAACCGACCCCAAATCCGCCTACGGGTTGACCCGCAATCGTCCTCGGCCGACCTCCGTCGTGGCGAACTCTCTTGCTTCTCGATCCGAATAATCTCACAACTCAAGTCGGAAAACCTAGTGGTCTTCTTAGCTCAACTACCTCTTTCATTTCATACCACTCAGGGACTTATCACACAAATATATCCCACGTATACTATGCACTCTGATAAAGGTCAACACAAACGTAAATCTTTTACTCAAGATGGCCTCGCATCTAAGGGTTCTATGTATAAAACTCTCAGGCTCACACTTTCCCTGTCCCCAAACTTACCCTTCTAATTAACCATGTTTCTAATCACAATTTTAACATAATGTTATCTGAACATAATACTTAACACTTCACCATAACATCAACGCATACTAGTCTCTAGAGGGTAAGAATATACCGTAACATCCGCTCACTCTAATCTTAGGCACGCCTGCGGTATGCATAGAAAGGCGATGATCCCGCCATGACCGGTGGCTGCGTCGTTCGCTTGTACCCCTCCTATAAGCACGATCTCGTCACATGGCCTCGACGGCGCAGTGAAACAAGCACCCGATGAAGCGACATTCCGGGATGACGCTTGCCACATCGCGCACTGAGGGACATGAATCCTGCGGCTAGAACCTGTATATCAGAACCGAAGCCACGGAGCTCGACCAGCTCGAATACCGAACGTCACGAAGGCGCGGAGGACCACTCTTTCTTGGCGGAGGTGCATAACTAGCTGCTGGCGAGGCGGTCGCCTCGAAGCGTTACCAAAGGACCTGCGCCGTGGCGCCTTCTGGCGATCTCGGTCGTTCCGTCGACCTCCGCTCTCACATCCAGTCGCATAAGCTTGTATGCGGGCAATGTCCATGCCCGTGAAGAGCTACTCCGAACAAGCCTCGCCAGTAGTCATCAAGCCCGGTGGCGTGGCGGTGCACTCGCCCTCCATGTCGGCTACCAATGCGAGGGCGTCGAAACTAGTGAGTCAAACTCCACATTGTACTCCCGACCGTACACGGTGCGCCTCAGCGTCAAAAATCGGCGGCGAGCCCTTCTCATCCGTGGAGGCAAGAAATGTGCAAGAAATGCCCACGAGAACTTCGTTCCATACGGTGGAAGTGCATACTCTCCCGGACAGCTCGCGAATCAAACGATCATTGCGGTATCACGCGCGGCCGATGCGAACCTAAGACCACCGACTCGGTCTCCGAAGCCTTGATCACTCTCGTGATCCGCAGAATCGTCGAATGAACTCCTGCGGATCATCCTCGTGCCTCGACCGTAGAACTCGGGCTACAACTCGAAAGTCCGTAGCCTCAAACTATCCGATCTCGGGTGAACCGTGGGTACTCTCGAACTGCGTCGACCCTATCCTCATGTCGCCACGATCACGGCGATGGCGGGCCATCTCTTTGTACCCCAACTCCTCTGCTCCAGTGTGGGGTGGAGGCTCGTGCTTGTGGTCTCAACAACCACCGCTGCGCTCTAAACTCTCTTTGGGGTGGCGTCGCAAAACTCGCCGTCAAGCACTATCTCGGTAAAGCGGGCTGCGCTTCGTACTCTCTGTATCCTACTAGCAACTTCTCGTCGCCTTGCCCGTCTGGGCGGGTTGCACTGCGCGGAGGCATAAGCGGTAAAAATGAAATGCGTCGAGAGGGTCGACTTACAACACTCTAAGGCACGATCTCGAATGAGAAAAATGGAAACGATCCTAAATGTCCTGCGGCCTCACGATTATAGATGTGGTGTCAACACACCGATAATCAAGACTTACTAGAACCGATGCAGAGACACTTTCCGAGGATTAATCGCTTCGATACCACTTTTGTCACGACTGTTCGGGGCGTGGTCGTGCCTACCCGCACCCAAGTAGTCATACATCGTAGAAATCGTGAAATATAAAACATACGATATGAAACAAGAGATAAGATAATAAAGCAGGCCAACCAAAGCGGTTGCCTTCTTACATATATCTGAAATTTTTGAACAATTACATTCCTTTTACAAACCACGCCAGCGATTACTGCACCTCTAAGAATGTAACACTTATGGCGGGACAGGCCGCCATACCACAGATGTACAGAACCTACAACTCGGAAACATACAAAGATAAGCCTCGGGAGAAACGGAGCTTCCCAATCTGTTGACGTGATCCTATGGCGCGGATCAACAACCGTGTACCTCTACGCGGCATGACGCGGCCGAAGTCGATCTGACAGTACAGTATGTGGCGAAAATATCGTAAATGAAATCATAATCATATAAAAGCGAGACATGTATGATAACAAAACTACGGTTCACAATATAAAAGCAGTCACGTCAAGTCAGAGACTCACGCCCTCAAGTCATCCTTCATGCCCGTGGAACTTCTTCCTCACTGCCGGCAGTCTAGGTATAAATCATGTGATACATATAACATGTCTCGGCCCGTCATGGACCCGATGTCGCGTCGTATGGAATACATTCGACCCATCTCATGGACTCGGTATAGAAAGCGTGTGGAATACATTCCTGGTCCATCCCGTGGACTCGGTAGTCGTGTGAAATACATTCCGGTTCATCTCATGAACTTCGGTGATCGGATGAAATACATTCGGTTCATCTGACGCGATGTCGAGTGAAATACATTCCCGGTTCATCTCATGAACGCGGTAGTCGAGTGAAATACATTCCCGGTTCATCTCATGAACGCGGTAGTCGAGTGAAATACATTCCCGGTCTATCACATGGACGCGGTAGTCGAGTGAAATACATTCCCGGTTCATCCCACAACGGTAGTCGAGTGAAATACATTCGGTTCATCCCGTGAGCACGCGGTAGTCGAGTGAAATACATTCCGGTTCATCCTAGCAGCGGTGTCGTGGTCATAACATTTAAACGCTCTTTTAAGACATATTAAGGTAATACCATATGTTCCTTTTAAAACAACTAAGGTAACATTATGCCCTTCTTTTTAAACCAAAACACTTTCCTTCTTAAAGTCAAGTAACAACATTCTTTTCCAAAAGTTCAAGTTTGCCTAATTTCAAATATTCACATTTCTTACTTTCGAAAGGTTTCATAGTTCATAGTCTTAATCTTTTAATAACATAATTCTCCTTTTAAAACAGTTGAGTAATATATGCCTTATGTGTGAGTAGGTTATTCTTGTTTATAACAATCTTATTAAAGCAGCCTTGATCTAGGAAATGTAATATCATTTTGTCTCATCTTAGCTTCTATGCAGATGGAGGTTTCTACTGGTTTTCATATAATTAATTAGTCAATACATTTTCCTTTATTAGCGCTGCAGTGGTTTGTTCGACCCTTATTCTCATTCCCGAAATCAGTAAAACATTATTCATTAAAACCAAGTACTCATTACTCACGAATGAGATTTCACAACAAAATTCATATCAAGTCAATTAAGTTAAGTCTCTTATCTTTCAAAATCAAGTCTCTTAACTTCTTCAATCAATAAACCATTCTTTTACCTTCATAAAGTCGTTATAACTAACTTCCCATAAAGCTATTATAACACCCTATGTTTTAAACCAACCAAATTCATTTAACACGTATGCGTCTGCCGCATTTACATAGTTTACAAAACATCATGCTAGAAAGGATAGGAAGAGGTTCACATACCTCGCGACGATTATCGACGATTAGCGTCGCTCCACGATCAGTAACCACGCTAGCCTTTTCCACTCTTCAAGTAGAATCGCTACTCGTAGTATTTCCACCTATAATGGCCATAAAACGCCTATCAACTCATAGATCTCTTCGTAGAATATTCTACGAAAAATTCGAAGAACTCCCCATGACCACTCAAATCTCTCCTCTCTACCGAGGCCGACTACCAAGCCAACTGGGGGTTTACACGCCTAACCGGGCGTGTACAATTCTACTTCACAGAATACTACACAAGTCTCATCAGAATACAATCTATGTAAGATGATTCAATTCCTTTTAACATCCTTCTATACAGTGTAATTACAGTCCAATTCTCTTCTTTAATATCCTTCTATGTAATTACAGTTCAATTCTCTTCTATAATCATTCTATATATAGTATACTTCAACTATATATTACTACAACATGTAATTTCCAATTACAATAGGGGGACAAGATTATTTACCTCGATAAGCCCAAAATTATCCAAGTTTAAAGTCGATCCTGAGCAAGGTTTAGCTCTTACTCATGCGCTCCAACTGCTCCAAACAACCCTTAGAAGTTCTAACCAACTTCTACTCAAATACTTCAACCATCTATGAAGATTTCCTTAGGGTTTCGTTTTGTATGAAGGAAGTATAGTAGTATTTCTGGGCTTTTAGTATAGGGGTAACCTTGGAATACTATAAGGTATATGGGCCAAGGTATTTTGGAATAATAACAATACTTGGAGAAGTATTTTTCTACCAAGAGAGGGGGGGTATTTTACGAGAGCTTGAGGTGGGAGTACTTCTCGGCGAGGGCCTCTCGAGGGGAGGGTGATTTGGACGAGAGGTTTAAGAGGAGGAGAGGATTTTTGCCTTGGATTTTTACAAGTGTGGATGAAGAAATGTCTTGCATTAGAGGGGGTATTTATAGGCCAACCAATGGCCAAGATCAAGACAAGTGGTGTGCAAGTGTAGGGTGAGGATTTATCCATGTGTCCTTATCCATCTACTACACAAAATATCCTACCTAACCCTTGACCAAAAGAAAGGCACAAAAAACGTGCCAAGAGCCTCAATTTGCCGTCCACTTGAGGGTGACAAGTGTCACCCTCTCGTTGGTCCAAAATATTTTATCTCTCGAAAAAATCCGCAAAAATAATAAATGACATAGCCGTATTTTTCCCTTCGCAAAGTTTGGAAAACGTTTCGTCGGAAAACGATTCTTTTTGCTAGTTGTGCACAAATTTCGACCCTTATGCCTACTTAAGGCTAAAAACTTTTGTACGTACGCCCTCACGTACATACTCTGGAAATACGGGGTATAACAGATTCGAACACGCGAGCTCTCACTAGGGAAGAACTTTTGAAGGGATCCCTCAACCACTAGACTCTCACTAATAAGATTGGAGACATTTTTAATACATATTTTAATATTTGAAACCAACAAAAGTGAGGAAAACGATTACCTCTATCTTGATAGGTAGAACGATTGTTTTCGAGAGACCCTCGGCTCAAAACAGAGCAAAAGCAAGAGTAAAACAAGAGAAACAGTCATATCCGATTTTTTTGGAATGACCTGAATATCAAGCCTCACCTCAACGTATGTCTCATGGTCGCTCCCGTTGATGAACTTGCACTCCAAGTATTCCGTCTTGGTCTTACTCAGCCTGATCCATTTAGAATCCAACGTCTGTCTCCAAACCTCCAGCTTAGCATTCACTCCGTTGCGAGTTTTATCAATCAGGACTATGTCATCTGTGAATAACATACACAATGACATATCCCTTTGAATTTGTTGCTACAATCCATCAATCACCAAGGCAAATAAGAATGGGCTAAGAACTGATCCCTGGTGCAACCCCATCATCACTGGAAAGTGCTCCGAGTCTCCTCATACTATATGTACCCTGGTTTTTGCTCTATCATACATATCCTTAATCTCTCTAGTATACGCCACATGTACACTTCTAACCTCCAAACATCTCCATAGAACTGATCGGTGTATTTTATATACACTTTTGAGTCGTTTTTAGTTAGTCTTTTGTCCATTTTTGTACAAATAAGTGTCGTATTAGGATAGATTTTCTTTCTTTTGAGTCAAAGTGGTCAAAATGGCCCAATGGCGGAAAAGGAGCTAAACGAGGGCAAAAGTGGAGGTTCCAGAGCTTAAAAACAGAAAAAGTGGCGAACGAGGCGAACACGGGCGGCGCCGCGTGCGCCATGCCAACAGTTCGGCGCGGCGCGATATCGAGACCGCGAAGTTGAAGCGCCGCGAGCCTCGAACAGCGAGAAGCGGCGCGGCGCCAAATCATCCGGTATCGCGAACTTCGTGCCCGTGGCGCGCGAGCATGGCGCCGACGCGGAAAAATCAGGTTTAATGACGATTTTCTGGGCCACGCCTGCAGGGAAAAGTTAGAGGCGGTTTTGAGCCTATAAAAGGAGAACCCTAGGCAGTTCTAAAGGGTTCCCTTTCTTGCACAACACAAGACTTCTTGGATTGAAGATTGGAGACCATAATTTAGTAACTTTCTTTTCTTTTCTTTCTTTTATTTCAGTTTGTATGATGAACCTTGAATTAGTTCTTGTCATGTCAATGGCTAGGAACTAATTCTTTTATAGGGCTTTCCATGTTAAATCACTAGAAACTTATGTTATGAATTAATGCATGTTTATGGTTATTCTTCTTCTTGTTGAGATTTATCCAATAATTGCTTTGAATGCTTGGTAATTAATTGATCACTAATTATCATTATTTATATGATTTCTAATCAAACTTCGAAAGGAGGAGGTTGTGAATATGCTGTAAGTTGGGTAGACATATTTTGGATTGGGGATGAAAATACCTCAATTATTTATGTAGCGTTAATGAGAGGCTTAAAACACCTAATTTTACAAATGGCGCGTCACGGTTAACTAGGTTTTTGGTCTTAATCCTCCTATAGAGTCATCCTTATCACCGAAAGGTAGAAAGGAGCAATACTGGGGTTGAGTGTTTATGTAGCCTTAACGGGAGTATAAAACGATTTAGTAAACCTGCTAGCTCCAAGAGAAGAAGAACCATAATTCATTGCATTAATAAGTAACATAAGCGGATAGTTGAGGAGACGTGAAAGCCCTATTTCCATCACTACTGAAGTAAACACATTAGTTAAATTAGTATTTATAATTGTTAGTTATAAACAACAAAATCAAATATCGGTTACCAAATAGATACCAAAAGATAGATAATTGGTAATTGAACACTAATCCTTGTGGACGATATTCGGTCTTACCAAGACTATATTACTTGTCACGATAACGTGCACTTGCGTTAAAGTGTGTGCATCTTTTCGCGCATCAAGTTTTTGGCGCCGTTGCCGGGGATTAGGCATAGTTCAATAACAATTTTATCTATTTTTAATTTCTAATTTGGTTTCTTTTTTAATTTTATTTTTACGCTTTTACTTTTTTCGGTAAAAAACAGTTGCCGTGATCAGTTTGTCTGTTTTTGATCTATTTCAGGAAATCAGTTTATGCGAAGGAGAAGAGGGGCAAACACTCTTGTTCCCTTCAATCCAGAGATTGCGAAAACCTGTAAACAAAACAGAAAGAATCAGCGGATTGCAACTTTGATAGAGATGGACGGTGTTCAGAACAATAATGTGATGAGAGAAGGGTTAGGTGAAAATCAACCTAACCCAGGAATGCCTCAGAGAGTGCCAATGGACGTAGAGGAGAGAGTCCAAGTCCAGGCAGAAAGAAGTTTGGGAGACTACGTGCTACCGAGGGTGAACGGAGCACAAACATGTATTAGGCTCCTCTGATAGGAGCAAACAACTTTGAGATAAAGCCGCGATTACGGCATGAGTACGAACACGTGCAATTTGGAGGCGCCATCGAGGATCACGTATACGCATAGCTAATTTCTTGGAGCTATGTGCAACTTTCGGATATCTTGGCGTTGCGATGTATTTGTCAGTTGAGGCTCTTTCCGCTTCACTCAGGGATAGAGCAAAAGTATGGTTAAGTTCCCTGCCAGCTGATTCGATTTTTACATGGCAAGAGCTGACACAAAAATTTCTAGCCAAATTCTTTCCCCCATGCAAAGCAGCAAAATTGAGAGGGAAGTTGAATAACTTCTACCCGAATGGAGAGTCTTATACGAAGCTTGGGAAAGGTTCAAGGATTCTGAGAGAAAGTGCCCACCATTGTATTGAGTTGTGGAACTTGGTCCACATCTTATAACGGTGGCGAGCTGCAACCGGAACAATTATAGATGTAGCGGCGTGTGGGACATTCGAGGAAACAGCCGGGAAGCTCACGAATTATTAGAAGATATGGTCACCAACAACCGTATCACGTAGAGAGATCAATGAGTGGTAGGAGAACGGTGGGAGTTCACGAGATAGATGCCATTCTTTGCCTTGAATGCCCAGTGGCCCTTTTGACGAAACAATTGCAGTGATATCTGATGTCGATGAATGCAGTCACGGATGCCAAAAGTCATGAAATATGTGGAGGCCACATACATTCGATAGGTGTCCTTGGTGATCCTAATAATATGCCAATCGAGCGAGCGAGAATGTCGGTAGTGGGTAACTATCGAGAGGCCACAAAACAATCCATACTCCACATATAATCCGGGATGGAGAATCACCCAAATTTCTCATGGATAGGAGACGAGCGGCGAGAATCAATATAGGGGCGATGCCAAACCCAGGCACGAATCAGCGACCGCTTTACTCGGCCCCACATTCTCAGCGATTGATACTGCTCATTGGCGAAAAAGCGAGCGAGTGAGGCGGCTTTGTTGACACTCACCAACGCCTGCACTCCGGTTGTAGCGGCTAGATCTCGTTCAGAACTTGGAAACACAAGTGGGTCGGTAGCAAAGCAATCAAACAGCGAGGTACACTGCGGCGGCGCGAAGATGAATCAGAAAGAACAATGTCGACGATGCGGTTGAGAAGTGGTAAGCGATTGGGCGGCGATCGCTCGGCGATGGTTGAACAACGGGCAGAGATAGAACAAGAGAAGGTGGTTGAATCTCGCCCAGTAGTAGAGAAAACTCCAGAGAAGGAGTATACAGAGAAGATCCCATTCCCCCAGAGATTACAGCGGAAGACAGTTGATAAATAATTCTCTAAATTTTTGGAGACATTCAGAAAGCTGCATATCAACATACCCTTTATAGAAGCATTGGAGCAGATGCCCTCCTATTTCAAATTCATGAAGGAGATCTTGGGGAAGAAGAAGAAACTGGCGGAGTATGAGATGGTAGCACTAACGGAGGAGTGCAGTGCTATCTTGCAGAAGAAGTTGCCCCCTAAACTAAAAGACCCAGGGAGCTTTACACTACCTTGTACAGCTGGCAGAGTGACATGCAACAGGGCTCTTTGCAATTTAAGGGCAAGCATAAATTTGATGCCTTTATCGGTATTTAAACGATTGGAGTTGGGTGAGGCCAAACCAACCACGGTGAGCCTGCAGCTGGCCGATAGGACATTGGTTCATCCAAGAGGGAAGATTAAGGACGTGATTGTTAAAGTAGTAAAATTCTTTTTTCCTGCGGACTTCCTCATTCTTGACATGAAAGAGGATGCAGAAATCCCTATCATATTGGGGAGACCATTCCTAGCGACAGGGAGAGCCTTGATCGATGTAGAAAGAGGAGAGTTGACATTGAGGGTTGAGAAGGAAGAAATGGTGTTTAAAGTATTTAAACACATCATTGAGCCACCAACCATGAGCAGGTGCTTTGCAATCAGCACCATCAAACCTCCATGTGAGCCCGTACAAGTCAAACCAAGGGAGATGAGCCCACAAAAGCAGGTATGGATTGCCGAACCTCCACAAAAGCAGGTATGTGCTCACGGAGGTAGTGTTTGTGTTGTGATTGACAGGTGTAGGCCAATAAATTGAAGGGCGAAAAACTAAAGAACAGCCAGGATTTCCAGAAAAATGGGTCGCGTAGCTCCGGAAGAAGAAGCGCGGCGACAAAAATCGAAAAATTGCCAAGTCTGGCGTATTTCCGTATGCAGGGCCGCGCAGAAATTCCCGAAGTAGTGTAGAACATTGGTATGCCGCGCTAAATCTGGCCGTGGCTGGCGGAAATCCGTAGTAATAAACGCCCAAAGACCCGATTTTCCCAATTCAAACCAAAACATAACCTTTCTTCTCCAAAACCACGAAAATTCAAACCTCACCCACAAATCAAACCCTACCACAACCAAAACTCTTAAAATCCCTAAACCCTTAACCATCTCAACCAACAAAAACCCCATCTCATTGCCTCAAATCACCATTAGAAGCAAGAACACCTTGAAGAACACCATAAAAAGGTAATCTTTTTCTGTCCTTGAAAGCTTTACAGTAGTCAAAGGAGATAGGAGTTTGGAGGAGTGTTGTATTGTTGAAGTCGTTGGGGTGTTGAAAAATTGGTTGTGAAATTTAGAGGAGGAGTATACAAAGAGGGTGTGGGTATTGTGTAGTACAGGAGTTGAAGTTTGGGGGTGATAGTGTTGTAGCTACCAGTTGTTGTGTGATTGTGTTGGGAAACATTTGTGATACTAAGTTGTAAGCTGCAAAAAAGTGATTTAACCATGTCCGCCAGAAAGAGAAGAGCCTCCACATCCACCTCAGCCCCGCAATATGATGAGACTAGGTTTGTCAGCCGAAGTGCTCAAGATAGATACCAAAGACTCAGTACAAGGCCCTTAATCCCTGAAAGGGGAATTGATTATCAAAGGGATGCGCTTGAGGAGGGGGATGTCTATGAGCCCATTCGGGCGATGATTAAGATGAGGGGGTGGAAAAGATTTGTAAAACCGGGAGAGTTAGCACCAATAAACACAGTGATGGTGCGTGAATTTTATGCTAATCTTCCGGAGAAGGTAGACAATGGATGCTTTGTGAGGGGAAAATATGTGCCTGTGACGGCAGAAGAGGTAAATGCACAATTGGAGACGGTTGATGTTGAAGAAAGAAGTGATTGGAACTATTTCAGAACATGGTCTAGGAGCACCAACAACATCAACTGGAATGTAAATCATGACACGATGAAACTACCCCGGTGCATTTGATATTGCAGAAATGGGTCAAGAGGATCGGCAGTGTCGATTCACAAGGCAAGAAAGGTTGGTTGTATTTAAATCGGCGCCGCGTGATTCCATCCACGCACTTCACCGAGTGCGGAAAGCCAATCAAACTGATATATGGAATTATGAAAGGGCAGACGATTGATGTGGGGAAGGAGATAGTGCTAAGTATTGAAGAGACCAGCCGGTTGGTAACAACAGGTGGGTTGGGACATGGCTCACTCATTACAACGCTATGTGCCATTAATGGGGTCCCAACCCTACCCACTGACACTCGTGAGAAGAACCAACTGCCTGTGTCATATGGGATAGTGCACGCCTTCCCAAACCCAATCCCTCCAGCAGCAGCAAGAAGAAGAGCACCAAAGCGCGCGGCAGCGGCGAGGCGCGATGAGCGAAGATGAGCACGAAATAGAGGCTCAATATGCGGCGAGAAGCGACCGCTGACCACCGCGAAGCGGAACCTTCGGTGCCCGTGATGGAGCGGTTGCTCGGAACGAGAATGATGATGCAACATTTCGACCGGTGATACAAGGGCAAGAGTTGAGACAAGGGCAACAAGAGTGAGCGGGAAGCAACAACAGTTGCACCAGCAATTTGACAAGATGAGTTCCATGTTCAACCAAAGGTCGATGCATTATCCACCGCCACCGCCACCATTTTAAACCAAGTTTGTAAGTGTCTTTTTTCGTTTATTGTCTTTGAGTCTACACACATTGGGGACAATGTGTGATTTAAGTTTGGGGGTGTGTTATTTGTATCTTATTGTTATAGTATGTTTGAGTCTTTTTGATTGTTTTGTGTATATTTTGAGTCACAATTTTTTTTCTTTTGAGTCATAATTTCCTGTCAAAGATCATGTATGCTGTAGTTACTAGAAACACCTAGTGAAGTAAGGTGGAATAATGTAATGGAATTAGAAGCAACTATCTAAACACTTAGGTTAGATATGCCAAAAACTCAAAAAAACTGTCTATTTGGAGTTTCTTGCTTGAATTGTGCATGCTAAATGATGAAAACGTATGTGTTATGATTGCTTGCTATTTGAGGCAAAATAGTTAGGATATGCATGTTAGGAGAGATGACTCATGCATTTCTTTGATAGCCAATTCTTACCACTCTTTTCTATCCCTGACTTTAAAAGTATCCCTAGTCAGCCCCATTGAGCCTAAAAATTGAAACTTTTTCTTTGACACCCTATATTCCCACAAATTGTGTCATAAGTAAAAATGTGAAATAGTGGAATAAATAGTGTTAAAAAAAGAGACAAAAAAAGTGAACAAGCTTGTTGCACCCCAATAAAAAAGTAATAAGAAATAGGCAAAAACCTAAGTTTGGGGGGTGCTTGTCATTATTATACACTTCACTCTCCCAAAACAAAAGAGGGGAAAGATTGATTTGAAGTGAAGAAACGAATCAAAAGAAAAGGGAAACACTGAAAAGCTAAAGAGCTTATGGTACACAAAAATGAGCCTAAATGCCTATTTTTACCTACTTATACCTAAGCCTACATTACAACCCTTAAAGTCCTGAAGATCTCTTTTATGCATACCCATGGTTAGTGGAGAATAACAAGTAAAAATGCCATAGGATTTTTGAATTTTACAAGCATGATTCAGTATGTTGACTTCCATTAAGCATGATAAAAATGAGTTTGCGAAATATCTAGCTTAATGTGTTTAGTGTGCTAAAATTTCATGCTATATGTTCCTGCATATTATTCTGCTAACCTTCATGTTTTTCTAGATAACACCAATGCAACAAAAGTGATCAATGTCATTGAGTCTGTGTATTTTCCTTTTTCTTGACTCCTTTATTTCTTTCTTTCTATCTTTGCTCGAGGGCGAGCAAAGGTTAAGTTTGGGGGTATTTGATCGGTGTATTTTATATACAATTTTTGAGTCGTTTTTAGTTAGTCTTTTGTCCCTTTTTTGTACAAATAAGTGTCGTATTAGGATATATTTTCTTTCTTTTGAGTCAAAGTGGTCAAAATGACCCAATGGCGGAAAAGGAGCTAAAAGAGGGCAAAAGTGGAGGTTCCAGAGCTTAAAAACAGAGAAAGTGGCGAGCGGCTCACGGGCGGCGCGCGCCTGCAGCCAGTGCGAGGCGCGGCGTGATATCGAGATCGCGAAGTTAAAGCGCGCCGCCTCGAGTGACGGCGCAGCGGCGCCAAATCATCCGGTATCGCGAACTTCCGTGCATGGCTGATAAAGGCAGCGTGGCCGACGGGAAAAATCGAGTTTAATGACGATTTTACGGGCGAACTGCGAGGAAAAGTTAGAAGCGGTTTGAGCCTATAAAGAGAACCTGAAACGATTCTAAAGGGTTCCACTTTTCTTTAACACAAGACTTCTTGGATTGAAGATTAAAGACCATAATTTAGTAACTTTCTTTTCTTTTCTTTCTTTTATTTGGTTTGTATGATGAACCTTGAATTAGTTCTTATGTCAACGGCTAGGAACTAATTCCTTTATAAGGCTTTCCATGTTAAATCACTAGAAACTTATGTTATGAATTAATGCGTGTTTATGGTTATTCTTCTTGTTGAGATTTATCCAATAATTGCTTTGAATGCTTGGTAATTAATTGATCACTAATTATCATTATTTATATGATTTCTAATCAAACTTGAAAGGAGGAGGTTGTGAATATCTTTGTAAGTTGGGTAGGCATATTTTGGATTGGGGATGAAAATACCTCAATTACTTATGTAGCGTTAATGAGAGGCTTAAAACACCTAATTTTACGCGTGGCGCGTCACGGTTAACTAGGTTTTGGTCTTAATCCTCTATGAGTCATCCTTATCACCGAAAGGTAGAAAGAGCAATCTTGAGGTTGAGTGTTTATATAGCCTTAGCGGGAGTATAAAGCGATTTAGTAAACTGCTAGCTCGAGAAGAAGAACCATAATTCATTGCATTAATAAGTAACATAAGCGGATAGTTGAGGAGACGTGGAAGCCCTATTTCCATCACTACTGAAGTAAACACATTAGTTAAATTAGTATTTATAATTGTTAGTTATAAACAACAAAATCAAATATCGGTTACCAAATAGATACCAAAAGATAAATAATTGGTAATTGAACACTAATCCTTGTGGACGATATTCGGTCTTACCAAGACTATATTACTTGTCACGATAACGTGCACTTGCGTTAAAGTGTGTGCATCTTTTCGCGCATCAAGAACCTCCCTAGTGACTTTGTCATATTCCTTCTCGAGGTCGATGAAACACATATGTAAGTCCCTCTCCCTATTTCTACTGCTCCATCAACCTCCTAATAAGATGGATGACTTATGTTGTCGAACGCCCCGACATGAATCCAATCTGGTTCTCGGAAATAGACACGCCTCTTCTTATCCTCATCTCCACGACTCTTTCACAAACTTTTATAGTGTGACTTAGCAGCTTGATACCCCTATAGTAATCATTGTACTCCACCTCCCGTTTTCGGGGCCGTCTTAAAAATGACATTAACAACTCATTCAACCACTCTAAATCTGTCCTGCCCGCGCTCTTCCAAAATTTAACTGAGATCTAATGGTCGCTCGTTCCCTGCGCATCCTGCGAACAACACCCTTAATCTCCTCAACCTTAATACTTCTACATATCCAAATTCCGGTACCTTCCGGGTTGCTCCAGATCTCCCAGCACAATGTCTTTATCTCCTTCTTCGTTCAAGAGTTAATGGAATTAAAATTGCCACCCCCATGGCACGTCGTCCACCAATACTTTTTTGTCATCGTCCTTAATGTAACTAACGTGATTCAAGTCACGTGTCCCCTTCTGTCGCCTTGACTAGTCTACGACTTCTTATCACCGTTTTTTTGCTCCAACTGAAAAGGGAAAACGACATTAAAATAAAAAATATCCAATTTTAAAAAAATAAAATGCACTTCAATTCATTACCGTAATTTTCCATCTTTAGGGTTTCGAATCAAGTGTTTCCCTCTCTTTTCCATGTCTTCCTCTCCTAAATCTCATACATCGGAACCCTAATTGAGATCTCAATGGAGGGCGGCGGAGAACCGGTAGGAAGGACGACGACGTCGTACGAAGCGGCGGGAGGCCGGCGGAGGTTCACGGTGGAGCTCAGGCCAGGAGAGACAACAATTGTGTCGTGGAAGAAGCTTACCAAGGACGCTACTAAGTCTAATATTAATGGTGCCGGTCCTGGTCCAACGATTGCTGCTAGCATTCAACCTCCACTGACGAATCCTTCTCTCGAGACTCGATTAGCTCCGGTAAGTTGTCATTTGAGTTTAATCCTAATAGTGTTGAAACTCAATTCTAGAAGAATAATGATGTAGTAGTTGAGCTTCATAATATCATTAGAACATGATTGCATTTACTTGAGTGAGTCGTGAATTGTATATTTTGCAATCGTGTACTATTAATACTGTCAGTTAGGCCCCCAAGGGTGTGGCATAGTGATCAATGGGAACTATGAGGTCTCAACTTCAATTCCTAGCGGAGACAAAAGATACTAGGTGATTTCTTCTCATCTGTCCAAGCCTTGGTGGATAGAGTTACCCGGTAGTCCGGTACCTGTGTTGGTGGAGGTAGCATGTGCCCGTGTAATTAGACGAGGTTCACACAAGCTGGACCAGACACCACGGTTATCAAACTGTCAGTTAGGTTTCTTGATTTCTAACTGGTTGGCGGAGGGAATCTTATATATATAAAAAACTGGTGGCAGAGGGAATCTTATATATATAAAAAACTGGTGGCAGAGGGAATGATTGGTTCAGCGTCTGAATACATTGTGAAATTCAGAATACTCCCTGTAACCAATTCCTTTGTTTTGTATGGGAAATTTAAGAATACATTGTGAAATTCTCTATTGGAACTTGGAAGTGGTACTAGAGTGGCTCTGCTCACCTGTCTCAGTAGTTCCTGTTCTTGGATCCGTGTGCGAAAATCAAAACTATAGTGCGTCTGGACTATGAAGGTGGTTTCTTTAGTGAAGCTATACTCCACTTTGTATTGGTGATAAATATAAAAGTCGGAGATGAGTGCATGGTTTCATAGGGGAACTGTTATTGTCATTATCTTTCATGTTATTTATTTGATAAAGTATTGGCATTATTCTTCGTTATAATGACTAAAATATTCTACAGTATTTTGGAATAGTAAAATATTGTGGGATCTTAGAAGCTGGCTGGGTTGCTCCATGATGTTGTTCTGGGAGTCGTCTGAATATATAGAGTTGGGAAGATATCGCCATTGTGACACTTTAGATAAGGACACACAACATTTTGCTCATTGACAACGAATGCATATATCATATAACTTTAATGCAACAATATTCATGACCTTGATAAACCTCCAGAATCACAATGAGAATTGGGAATAGAGATCGTTTGAAAGTGAGGTAAAATTATAGTTTGAAGTAAAAACACGCCGTTGTGTCATACTTATTGTTGATGTATTGTGTGTACCTGAAATCAATCAAAATTTGATGAGTGTTGGGTAAATGATGGAGAAGGGATATTCTCTTAAATTCAAGATAATATTTGTGTTATTTCTGATGATGATGGAGCTGAATTGTTGTGTAAAAATGAAAAAAAAGTTTTGTTGTAGAATGAAATGGGGTTGAAACCTATCACTGTAACTTGAGTGATTCAAACTTTTGGCGCAAATGATTTGGGCACTTCAACCACTAGGATTTAACCGAATACAAAATGTAAACATCTTGTTGAAAACATTCCGGAAGTCGAACGTTGACCCCATGATTGTGATTGCTTATTTGTAAGGAAAATCAGTTAACTTTCTGTTTCTAAGTGGCCAAGCTTGGATGGCCTCTCAAAAGCTGCAATTTTTATACTAATGTCTGTGGACCTATGTTAGTCCCATTAGTGAATGGTATCAGATACTTTCTTCTCTTCATTGATGATTTTTTTCGAATGTGTTGGGCATGTTTTCCCAAAGCTAAAAATGAACTTTATGCCACGTTTCAATAATTTAAAAGACCAAAGCGATATTGAAGATTAAAACCTTGAGATATGATAATAGCACCAAGTATAATTCTAGCCAATTTGACAAGTTTCATCGAGATGAAGGAATTGAACACCAGTTAACTATGACTTACACACCTCAACAAAGTGGTGGAAGTGAAGGAAGAACATGACAGTGATGGAGATGACTAGGTGTGTTACGTTTGAGATTGTTTTGGGTTGAAACGGTAAATATTTCGGTGTATGTTAAGCAAGCTACCTGCAAAGGTTCTCAAGAGCACAACTCCTTATGAGGGTTGGCATTATGTGAAGCCATCTGTGCACCATCTCAGAGTATTTAGGCGTATTTGTTTTTATCAGGTTCCACAGCAGAAAGGAGACAAGCTAGATAAAAACCGTACCTGGTTGGAGGTAGCAGGTACTGAGTAAAATAGTCGAGATGTATGAGAACTTGCCTGTACACCATCATTATATATAAAAAACCTAGAAATATTATGATGAATATATTAGTAACTAGGAATAGGAAATTATAATTTTAGTATAAGAAAACTAGCCGCATGGATTAGAAAGGTAAAATAGCATCTTCCCATTCTTTGAACTTGATTAACATGGGTTTTTTACTTCTATGTTTCACTGATGCAATTTTTCAATTTCTTTGTCTTTATTGTTTGCGTTTATAGTTATTTCTCTTGTTTTAATGTCTACATTTTGCTTTCTCTTCATCTATGGCTTACTTTGCCAAAACACGCACTTTATTTGTCTTCTAGTGCTTATGATCCCGCAAATGTTGACACGTTTCTACGCTTTAGGTCATCGACAACACTCTTTTGGGATTATTATTATAGATATTTGTCTAAGTTTGTGAAGTCCTATTATGAGAAATTGTTGAGCATGGAAGAGTCTGGTTTTTCATATCTTGCGGTGTGGATCCTTAGGCTTCCAAGAAAGGTGTGTTTTCTGCGAGAGTTGTAACATTGGCGGTTGAGAATTTGAGGAAGAAGAAGATTACATGTATTAGTTGGTGTTTCATGTGCAAAAATTCGGGTGAAGATATCAATCATCTCCTTTTACATTGCCGGATAACGTCTTGGTTGTGGTGGGAAATTCTGTGTTGGTTTGGTCTTCAATGGGTGATGCCAGCCATGAGAAGAGAAGTATTATTTAGCTAGATCTTTGGAAGACGGAGGAGAAGATGCAGACCATGGGATGTTGCTCCACTAGCACTTTTATGGACCATATGTAGAAAGAAAGAGAAATAGGAGAGGTTTTGGTTTGTATTTGGGGGGGGGGGGGGGGTTAGAGAAGGAATTTGTACACTTGAGAAATAACATTTTATCCCTTACTTCCTTTTGGTGCACCCATATGTATAGAAGATTGGGTGTTGCTCATAGAAAATCATGTCATTTTGCAAGTTTTTCTATGGCATACTTCTTGTATGCGGGTGTTTTCTTGTCCTTGTTTATAAGATTTTATTACTTGATCAAAAAAGTTTGTTCAAGTCATGCATAACCTTTTTGTGTATTATCATCGTAATACATCCTTTTTAGTTATGCCCAAGTGAGAAATTGTTTTGCTGATGTCTTTTTATAGGTGACTTTCCATTGTCTTCCTGCGAATCTAGCACAATTTGAGTATATATGGCGGCTAGTTATCTTTGCTCTTAGAAATAAGTCTTTCAAAGTTTTTTTTATGTTTTCCTATAAATCATGTGTTGTATATAGGGAGGTTCGTGGTTCGGGTTGCGTCAATGTGGGTAGTTTGGAGAGAGAGGTGAATAAGAGAGCATTTGAAGGAGTAGAGTCGAATTTCTCTCAGTTGAGGATTAATCTTCACTCTCTTATTTTCTTTTGGTGTAAACAGAAAGTTCCTTGTTGTTTAGATAATTGGGTGGAGTTTGTAGAGAATCATATTTTGCAGATCCTTTTCTTTTGGTATACCCTTTGTATACGGCTAGTTTGGCATGCTTATGAATGAAAATACCTTTACTTGATAAAAATAAAATAAAATATAGGGCAGTTTGTGATCTCTATGATTAGAATTATTTACTTCGAAATTATTTTATTGATAAAGATAAGTATTTCAAAGCTCTTCTCTTAAAAGGAACAAAATAAAAAGGGAAATAGTGAAATTTGCAAGGATTGCTTTGGTCAGAATTGATGTTGCAACTCTATCGATACCACTCCGCTGCCCAAAAATGATACTCATGCCTATGTTGCCATGCTTGTTATGAATTAGTATCTGTGATTATATGGAACATTCGTTTGCTCATTTTGGGAACATTCTTTGATAAATTCTATGCTTTATCAATGCTCTTTCAGGGACAACCTGATGATAAGGAAGTCAAGGATGCACCTCCAGGAAATCGTTTAAATGCTGTGATAGAAAAGATTGAACGCCTATATGTGGTATGCATTTTGTTGTTTACTCGTTATATGAGACTTGTCATTATATGCATGTTTTTATTTTGCACTTGATCTGCTAATTAACTATTATGCGTTTTAGGGCAAACAAAGTGATGATGAGGAAGATCTTAATGATTTCCCAGATGACGATGAATATGACACTGAAGATTCTTTCATAGATGATGCTGAGCTGGTTGGTCGCATCAAGTTCCTTAACCTTATCTACTTTATACAAATGTCTATTATCTTGTCCTATCCGTGTGATATTATAAGCCTAGTCATTTTTTGCAACTTCGTGCTGATGGCATTTATATGTTGTTGTCGAAGTACTTAGTACAATGTTTCTTTTTATGCAGAATGAATATTTCCAGGTTGATAACTCAGCGATAAAGCATGATGGTTTCTTTGTCAACCGCGGAAAGTTGGAGCGCATGTGAGTTTTCCTCTTGAGATTTTTTCACAGTATGAAATGTCTAAACACCACTTTATATAATTTAACC
Organism: Przewalskia tangutica; assembly: GCA_029844215.1. NCBI lineage: Eukaryota > Viridiplantae > Streptophyta > Magnoliopsida > Solanales > Solanaceae > Przewalskia > Przewalskia tangutica. Next base: position 21,887,481 of record CM056719.1, read on the forward strand.
AATTATTTGCCTTCCAGCGGTATCCAAATTTAGTTTTATATCAATTTTAAAGTTTTTAAATAACATAATACCACTCAACATTTCCATTAAATTACTCTGCAATCCCACATTCACGCGATTGGGATAATTATGACCCACACATACTTTTAAGTTTTACCATAAGAAATAGTTAATTCTCTCTCTCCCACGATTCAAGTTCACCCCCAATCTGGTAATCGACATGCAAAGCATTGATGGGTTCCTCTTTGCATGATATTCAGCGTTCTCTTGATGTCTTTTTCTTCTTGGGTTTAATCTGACTCTTATTCCTCTTTGTTTCTTGATCACTTCTTTCTTATTTTTCTTCTCCTCGTGTACGACTCTTCTTCTTTGTCACTTTCACTTATTGGATTCTTTTTTACTTTTCTCTCTCCTTCCGTCAAAATAATTTTGTTCCTCCTTTTCTTGTTTGTTCTATCATTTAAAAAAAAATATTTTCAGATCTTTACTCATTACATTTTAATGATGATTAGTTATAATTGTTGGGAGATTGCTGGAAGGGAAAGGGAAGTTTTTTTTTTTGTGTGAAGAAGGTGAGCAGCTTAGCACCAAGCTGGTGCTAATAGGATAAAAACCTTCCCGCTTGCATGGAATCAATGAAATCTAACTACTAATTTTGTTCTTTATAAATTACACCAAGATGCCAAACCCCATAAACAATTGAATTTAAGTTGCTGTACAATAACTGACTTTCCTTTCAAATCATAGTCAAAAGCACCCACGTGACTTTCTGGCTTATTGGTGCTGGCTAATTGTCTTATATTTGTGTTTCTAAATTTCCTATATAACTAAGCAAAGTTTGTGTCGGGGTTAATGGGTGCTTAAGCACCCGTAACGCTTGTTTTTTTATTTTTATATAAGTCATTTGAATAACTGCTTTTGTTCCCTTGCTTTTATATAAGTGATTCTCTACAAACTTTTCTGTGCTCTTGAATCTGCGATTGACCCACTAGTAGAATCTCGACATACTTTTTTTGTGCACTTGATTCTCCTAACCTGTCACTAATTTTGGTCTTTGGGTCTTCAACTTTATCATTGAGAGATACTATCTCCAGATCTTTCAATAGAAGAGTGTAATTCTGGGAATCTCCCAATCAAAGCAGTTTTTTCTAAAAGACACGCACAGAGTTACCAGTAGCAGTTTTTTCTAAAAGAAATGCACAGAGTTAGCAGTCCAGCACTGTGAGGCACGAAATGGGTAGTGTTAGTAAAAGAATAGAGATCTTGGAACTTGATCATTGGCGGAGAATGCCCCAACTATATATCTTGCCAACATCTTGTTTTTGTTCCATCACCTAACCTGATCTTAATATTATCTTCAAAGGCGAGCCATAAACTACATATAGTAAAACCTCGATGAATGAATATTCGATAAATTAATAACCTCGATTAAATAATAATTTTCTCCGGTCCCGACTTGGGCCAATGAGATAAAATAATAATCTCGATAAATGCATAAGATAATAATTTTAAAAAAATTCCTTGAGGCCCACTGAAAATATAAAATAATAATTCATTAAATACGTATGCAAATTACATATATAATTCATAAAATAAAGCACTTCCTAAACAATTTTTATTTCAAATTTATGCTTTCCTTAAATATGTATCTATAGTTAATGGGTTCTTCTTTTCATGCGAACTCAACTCAATTTCATCTTTAACTTTTTGGAGGGCATAAACTACATTCGGCACATTCTTCTCATTTTGAAGCAAGTAGTTTTTCAAAGTCTCTACGACATCTTGATTGTCATCATCTTCCATACCCATTACTCCTTGAATAATTTCTTCGTCCGTAGGCGATTTCAAAAGCTTCATTTTCACTAAGATAATTCAGAATCCGCTCTACATTCATGACATTTCTATAATGTAGATTATAAATAGCTTCCTCCTTGTATTATGGATCCAAGATACTTGAAATTTCCTCTTTCAGGTATAACTTGTGCCTTGATGTTTACTTCCATATCTGCCTCCTGCATCACGTTCTACTGGACTTGCATTCTATGTACTCCTTAGTCCTACTTAACCTAAAACCTTTAGACTCTAAGGTCGTCGTTCAAACTTTCAGCCTATTGTTAACTCCCTTGAGCGTCTCGAACTATATCGTATCCGAATAACATACACCACAGAATCTCCTCTTATATTTGTCGTGTCAATTCGTCCATCATTAAAGCAAATAGAAACGGGCTAAGGGCTGATCCCTGGTGCAACCCCATCACGATCGGAAAGTGTTCTGAGTCACCTCCAACTGTCCTAACCCTGGTCTTGACACCCTTGTACATGTCCTTATTTTCTTTCTCTGATATAGGCCACATGCACACCTCTAGACTCCAAACATCTCCAAAGAACCTCCCGAGGGACTTTATCATGTCTTCTCAAGATCCAATACAACCTTATAACTCCTCAAATGGAAAGACATCCTATCTTTGTTTCCTGCCCTTAAATAGTTCCTCCTTATTATATCTAATTTATTCCTCACACTTATTGGCACTGGAAATAAAGACATGAGATAGGTGAGAAGAGAGTCAAGGACGCTATTAATGAGGATCACTCTACCTCACACTTATTGGCATTGGAAATAAAGACACGAGATAGGTGAGAAGAGAGTCAAGGACACTATTAATAAGGATTATTTTACCTCCCAATGAGAGATGTTGTTTTTTCCAGGTGGCAAGCCTCTTTTCACACCTGTCCTCTTTTTTTTTTCCCAGACTTGTCGCTCCAAAAGGGATACCCAAATAATCAACAGGCAACTAACCAATTTGACATCCCAATACTTCCCGAAGTTTGTGATTGCCTTGTACATAATTAGCAACATAGATGGAGCTGTTCCCCAAATTTATTTTCAGACCTAAAACTGCTTAAATAATACTAAGATAACTTTCAAGTATCTTATTTGTGATCCTTCAGCACCGCAAAGCAAGAGTATGTCATCAACATAAAGAAGTGAAAAACTTCTACCCAGTGCTTCCAAGCACTTGACCTGAAGCCTTTAATCTGCCATAAAGACATGGACTTGCGCAATATCGAACTGAAACCCTCCATAGCCGAGATGAAAAGGAAAGGGGATAAGGGTCCCCTTGTCTCAAGCCCCCGGAAAGGAAGCTTGTTAGTTATTTTCTAACTTATATATTAAGTATTCTTTTTATGTGTGTATACTGTTGTAGGCTTTAATTGGAATATGACTTTACTTAGTAGTATATTCTAAATATTCTAGTGGTGTTATTATAGTAAATGTGAGATATATTGTTAGGTTTTTATGGATACTAACGTATTTTAGTAGTATACCATACTAACATAATTAAATAATTTGTATACTAAGTTTAAATGCTATATTATCAATATATTACGGAATTCAGTATACTAAAGCATGTTATAAACTAATATTAAGGATGTTAGTATTCCACTTAAAACCGCACATTAAACCAACATTTACTAGAACATACTATTACAGTATGTTAATGTTCTCCTAAAAACCTTGGAATATACTAACATGTACAACAACATACCCAGTGTAATCCCACAGGTGAGGTATGTGGAGGGTAGGATGTACGCAGACCTTACCTCTACCTTTTGCGGGGTAAGAATATACCAACATGTACTAGAATAAAACAAATTATACTAGTAGAGTATGTTGATGTGGTATGCTAATAAATTACGTTAATAATCCAATTGAGGCTTAACAAAAAGCTAGCAATATCCCAATAATAAGCTAACAATATACCAACATATACTATAAAAATAAAATTTATTGTTAGAGTAGGTTAGTATTTGTATATTATTGAAGTGTTTTAGTATTCCAATTTAAAACCTAATATTTGTATTAAATTTACTAGAATAAAATTACTAGAATATCATTTAAGATCTATTAAAGTATGGTAGAATTCAAACTAAAATCTAATGGTATATCATCTCTGAAAAAATTACCTTTAAGGTAGCTGAATATTGAGGAATATGCCGAGGCGGAGCCAGAATTTGAAGCTTATGGGTTCCGGATTTTAGTTCTCTTAACTTACTGCATTCTTAATTAATAATTTGTATATATTTCTCCTTCCGTTTCAAAATGTTTTGTCTTAGTTACTATTTGGATAGTCAAAGTATATTTTCTTTCACCATATTTTCCACAGCCGAGAGTCTCTCGAAAACAACCGCTCTACCTACCAAGGTAGAGGTAAGGTCTGTGTACACTCTACCCTCCCCAAACCCCACGTGGTGGGATTTTACTGGGTATGTTGTTGTTGTTGACTATATTTTCCTCAAATGCCGTGTAAATATTTTGAATTGATAGCTATTGTGACTTATAGTACTTTTTATGTTTTTTTCAAATATGTTAATTTTATTTTGAAAACAATTAAAATTCTATGTCCGAATTCACACCAAACATTAGTTAGTTTGACCCTCGTACTCCGAATCAAGCCAAACATTTTGAAACAGAGGGAGTAATTTATTTTTTAAGACAAATACAAGGTTTGAATCAAAATTATGGGTTCTGCCACCCGCATCCTGCACTCTAGCTACGCCCATGGGAATAAGATGCGTATTAGGAGTGTTTATGTTTTCTGGGTGTAGTTCTTGCGATTTTGTATTAATCATGAAGATTTATCTCTGAAACTTTGGAATTATTTGAAGAAAATTGGCCGATAGTGTAATTTGGTAGCAGCCGAGTTTTGAGGGTGAAGGGCTGATTTGTAGAGCATCCCGATCTTAATATTTGCTTAAGATACGTTTTCCATGCTCCACTTCCACCCTTGGTTTTAGAGATTTCCCCCTTTAATTTGGGTCCATGTTTATTCGGGAGTGTGTGTACTTCGACGAAATTGCTGTGCAGTCTTATTAGTTGTTCGACACTATATGTAATTTCATTAATTGGGGTGGATTAGGTAAACAGGTCTTTTTGTTGGAATAATTGTGTTTTCCCCTTTTTTCTTTGACTTCTTTTGGTATTGCTTCCATGCACTTGTGGCGTAATTGTTGGCTGTAGATATTTTGAAGTTAATAAAAATTGAAATCTTTTCTTTTTCCGCTTCACCCATTTTTGTTGAGAAGCAGCATCAGAATAGAGCCACTATTACTTTTCCTCCCTCCCTCCCTGCCAAAGAATACAGTGAGAAGATTTTCTACACAGAACTTGCTTTCCAAATCTGATAGTATGAGGCACAAAGGAAACTGAAAGAGTTTCAACTGCTTCATTAACAAAGCATGTGTGCCAAACTGACACAAATAAGCCGCTTAGCATAAAAGTATTCCATCAAACAGTACATATTGGATTACATATTGTAATCAACGTGAGGCTTTGACCTAGAGAATGTATTTGTCTTTTGTAGTTCTACTTGGAAATGTCTTTCCTTTTTTATTTTCTTTTATCTTTGCTAAATAACCCTTCTATGATTTTTATTAGTATCAATTTTGGGACAGCTTGGTTTCTCTAACATGCAAATTGGCTATTAATAACATTCTGTGAGGGAAACCTCCTCCGGTTCTTGCAAATTTGAAAATATTTACTTTTGTTTAAACCATGTATTGACCAACTGCTGGTTTTCCATGGTTTAAACCACCACATCTCTTTGCCTATGATTTTTTTTTCCTTGTTCAGTAAGTTATGTTTTCTACCGTGATTCAGGAATTCAGATCTATACTTCTTTTGCGACTTTGGTTTAACTTCTTTGTATCGATACAGATGCCCTTTATTCACTCCCTCACCTATCAAAAATAGTGGTGACCTGTTGTTCATAACATTATGGATCTGTAATTATGACTGCAAAATGGAAAGCATTTAATTTCTTACTTTTCTCACATATGTAAACTGAATACTTCTTTTCATTTGGTTTGTCATTTCATTTGGGCGCTTTTAACTGACATGATTTTATATTAGTGAACCAGTTTCACCAAAGAATCAGCAACCAAAAAAGAGGAGAAGAAAAGATTTGGCGAAAAGCCATGTTGGGGATGATGATGGACATAATCCAAGTAAACCTGTAAAAGTAGGAAAAAAGGCTGGGAAACCGGTACCAGTTAGTGAAACATCTCATCCATCTCATGGCGTTGCTTTGCAAAATGTGTCCCATGAAGAAAAAATCCCGAATCAGTTGAATGCTTCTGAAATACCAATAACAAAGAAAGCTGTAGATACCCAAAATATGTTGGAGCTATCTCCATCAGCATCATTGCGTGGCAATTCTGCTCAAGAAAAAGACCTTGACCAGCAGAAAATTGGAGTTATCCTATCCAAGAATCTAAGTGACAAATTAAAAGATGGTTCTGAAATATCGGGGAATTCAACTCAGAGACCACATGACAAAAGTTCTTATGCTCAAGAGAAATCTGTTGTTGGAAGATCAGTAAACATTTCTGACGGAGTAGACCAATCTGTTCAGCGACGTGATGAAAAGCTTAATGTCAGTGGCTTTGAGGGCAAGAACTCAGTCCAGTCTATGGTGAGTTGTTTACTGTACTCTCCCTGTGATAGTGCGTTTCTTTGCTACCTGCCAAATGTTTGATGTCATCAATCATTTCTCCGTGGTATTTATAGATTGATTTCTAATGATTGCTTGAGAACATTGCTGAAGGAAATTATTTCTAGTAGGTAATTGTTTTTTGTAGGGATAGCACTTATCAAACCAGGTGAAGCCTTTGAAATGTTTACAACGAAGTAGAGCTGTGGCTATTATGACCCAAATAATGTCAAAAGATGCTAGAAAAAGCATGCTTCCATGAAATCTTTGGATCTCTTATGGCGTTGGCAAAAGTTTTTCATCCTTCACAGTCCTTAGTAGTGTTTCCAAACTCAAACTGGTTGCCACTAAAAAGATACTAAATGGGCCTTCACCTTAACACATAGGAGAAAATCAAATGTAAGTGTTAAGAAAATGGACCATAGTCCTAACTCTAACTCAAAAGCTAGAGGTGAGGATTGTCCATAAGCGCTTAAAGAGACTACAATTTATACCCTTAACAAATGTAAGATTCTAACATCCTCGCACGCTCAGGACTAGGACTAGGATTTGGAGGATGAATAGCATTACATAGGCGCTCAACATTGGGTAGACCAATATCAAGGATGGATTTGACTTTGTTAACATGATAAAAAATGGGCCTTGGGTGCGTTAACAACTTTAACTTTTAGATGAGATGGTCACACCATTTAACATGGTATCAGATCAAACAGAGGTTCTGGTTGCCGTCCATGATTTTCGCTAAGGGGGTTCGAAAAATAAATATAGTGTTAGGGAGTTGAACTTAGAACCACCTGTTAAATTTTGACCCCCCTTAACCACTGAGCCAACCTTTAGTCTTATGTTTAGTGGGTTCAAAATCTGTATGTACATAAAAAAAAAAATTACCCCATATATATGGTGTAATTTTTTGGCGAGGGGGTTCGGGTGAACACCATCACCCCCTCCTAGATCCGCCACTGGTTTCCGTCCATTATCAAAAAGAATTTTCTCGTGCTTTGATAACATGATAAACATATATAATAATCAAGAGGACCTTATAAAGGTCTAATAAGTCCTTTCTTCCCTTCTACTCAGTAAGTTCGCCTGCGGCTACCATAAATTTTTAGTAGTTAAAATGAAGGTGTAACAACAACAACAACATACCCAGTGTAACCCCACACCGTGGGGTCTGGGGAGGGTAGAGTGTACACAGACCTTACCTCCACCTTGGTAGGTGGAGCGGCTGTTTCCGAGAGACCCTCGGCTCAAGACAAATCATAATCGCAAGCAGGGCAATCAAAACAAAGCAAGAGTAAAGAGTAAAGCAAGAAGGTGTAAGCATATATAACAATCAAGAAGACCTCTAGTTCTAGCAAGTCCTTGTTTCCTCTCTACTCAGCTGGTTTGCATTGAATCTCAGATATGACCGCTTAACCCTGCACCATATTAGATTCAGAGACACACATATGGTGCAGGGTTAAGGGGTCATATCGAGATCCCAATAAACTTTTATTCTTGTTGTAACTGACACTCAGGTGCAGCCTAAAACTATGCAGAAAGTTCCTGCCACACAGAGAAAGGAAGGATCTAGTGGTAGACCAAAAGGTACAATGCTTGAGAAGGCCATCCGGGATTTGGAGAAGATTGTTGCAGAATGTATGCCCAAAAACTCTTGACATATGTTTATCTAACCACTGATAATTCATTTCTTATACATTGTCATCTATTTTAATTTTTAAAAATATCAGTGAGGCTGAAGTTTAGATGTATTTCTAATTGATGATATTTCATTTTCTTTTATATTGGTCATTTATTTCAATCTCAAAATATCACAGTAAGGCCACCTAATATGGAGGTTCAGGATGCTGACAATTCATCTCAGGCCATCAAAAGGAGGTTACCACCTGAAATAAAGCAGAAGCTGGCTAAAGTTGCCAGATTGGCGGTATAGACTAAGCTATATGGTCTAATCGGTTCTATCTTTTTGTTTGACGTATTAACTTATGTTCCATAATGTACTTACCGAATCCAAATATTTCCGTTGATGGTTGCAGCAAGCTAGCCATGGAAAAATATCCAATGAATTAATTAATCGTTTAATGAGTATTGTCAGCCACTTGATACAGCTTCGCACATTGAAGGTACTTTTGTGTATCATTTGGATGTTCTAGATAAAGTTTATTACTATATCTATTTTGAGTTATTCTGACTGTATTTATTTCATAAAATTGTTCCATATCTCAATTATGTTATGGAGATCTGTGAGGTTGTTATAGCAATCAATGATTCAATTGTAGTGATGATTTCTTTATCTATGTTGGTGGCATATCTTTTTTAGAAGGCAAAAAGACATCTAAAATCTGTAATGCATAATCTTAAAGCAATTTGTGAAGCTGGAAGAGACATAGATACAGATCCATTGCTTAATGGGATCCATTACTGAATCTGTTTCAATTTGAAGAGCCGAAGACCAGCCTGATCTCTCATATAATTGCTATTGTGTACTGCTGAGTGGTGACGATGCCTCTTATATATCACATGAGTAAAAAAGGGCAGCCCGGTGCACTAAGCTCCTGCTATGCGCGGGGTCCGGGGAAGGGTCGGACCACAGGGGTCTATTGTTCGCATTCTTACCTTGCATTTCTGCAAGAGTTTGTTTCCACGGCTTGAACCTGTGATCTCCTGGTCACATGGCAACCACTTTATCCGTGAGTAATTTGGTTTAAAAAGGTTGAAACCTACAATGCCCGAGTTCCCAACATTAACTTTAACAATTATGTGGCTAATATCTTCTAAATATTCATCACTTTCCAGCTATTATCCTATATTCTCTCGTTCTAACACTTGAAGCAACACAAACATTATTTTGCTTTGAATTCTAATAGTTTACATTATAAAGTGACTTGTTGCAAAGTCTTAGCGAGTGTCTTACAATATGGAGATATGTTTTTATGAGCCTGTTAATACTTTATGCTGGTGTATGGAAGTATCCAGTTTCTTTTGAAAAATCTGCATGAAGTACCCATACTCAGGCTACAGCCATTTAAAGCAGGTACGTCAAGGCAAATAAAGAAACTATGTAACATAGGTTTCTGGTGCAAGATTAAGCGTTTAGGAGTTCTTGATCACTGTGCTCTTTACCAAGATTACATCGAATGTCTTCAGGTGTACTAATTATTTATTTAATTTGTTGCTAAGAAGGTTGTTAATTGTGTCTATATTTTCTAGTACAATATTTTATTACAAGAAATACCCAAGGGGGTGGTAAACTGTATATAACATTCTGACCTAGTCTCAAGTTGCAAAAAATTAACTTAGCCCGAGTAGCGTTTTCCCCTCATAATAATCCTTTAGAGTTTGCCTCCACCTCCAACCGTATGGTGGGGTTTCCAGTCACCAAGGAGCAAAGAGAGTTTAATTTCATTAAATTTTTAAATTTTAAGTTATGATGTGATGTTTTCTCCTTCAAACTGATTTTCCAATTATTATTTAGATTTTTTTGCCTGAATTACGGGATAATATGCAAGTCAAACTTACTTTCTTATTTTCTTTTTGGTGCACTCATGGGTTCCACTGTGTATAGAAAATTGGGCGCCGTTCATGGAGTATTATATCATGTTGTAGATTCTCTACCTTGTTATACTGCCTGTATACGTGAGATTTTCCCATTAGAAATTACATTGTCCAAAAATAATCTTACTATGTCCATTCAACCGGCATATGAAGTAAGATGAATTATTATGTGACTTGGTATTTTAACTTTTGAGTGGAGGTGAAATTTTAAATTGCTAATGATGATGTCACTGCTTAGCAGTCATCAGTAATCAGATTGTGTCAAAATAATGAGATACTGGGGTTTAAGTGAGAAAATTCATTAATGTCTTTGCTTAGTAGGATAATCCTTTTTGCCTTAATAAATGCCTTGTATATTTTTTGTCAAGAAAAAGAAATACCTAATCAGTTGTTATATAGTAGAATCTTTCGGAGTATGTTTTTTCTTTTAAACTTCATAATATCAATTTTAGTGTGAACTATCAAATAAATTAGTTTGGATTTTAAGAAATTAGAAGAGATACTTATAGGCATTTTTAGGAAATAGTAACTTGGTTAGTAAATTTAGAGGTCCAAATTACCTTTATGTGTGAGGAAATGAGGTATTAGAGTGTTGAACTTGGTAGAATGGAATGTGAATGCCATCATGCATGTATATTTAATTAACAGAGTTTCCTCAATATGGTGGTCTGTACTCTGTATTTTTTTTATTATTTTGTGGCAGATGACAAATTGCTGCAATTTGAATTTGATTTATGGGACGAGGAAATGAATGCTTATGTAAATACCTATGAGTATTCAGTATTATGGTTGTGAAATCTGAAGGAGAATAAGCATTATAAGAAAATTTGAAAGATGAAATTGGAAGAGAAAAATCTAAGGCACATCTAGTTTTTTGGCTGAACGATGTGAACTTTGAAGTTATGTCTAATGCAGGCACCCTCTTGTACATGTTGCAGTTTCTTGTAAGCATCAATCTGTGTTTATTAATGCTGGGTTTCTTTTCACATGTTTCCTTCCTATCTTGCACAAGCTTGTGCCATGCTAGAGAAATTTATGATGGTTTTTGTCTATGTTCCATATATTAAGGTTTAACATATCTCTCGTTTAACTACTACTAATGCTCAAGGCATAGGTGGTTTTCCTCCCCATCATTGTCTTAGAAATTATGATTGATCTAATATTTGTCTGGCTGCAGAGGAATTTGAAAATCATGGTCAATATGGGGCTGTCAGCAAAACAAGAGAAAGATAACAGGGTTCAGCACATAAAGAGGGATGTTGCTGAGATGATTAAGTTGCGTATTCCATTTATGAAATCAAAGGTATGACTTTGTAGAATTATGCTTATTTTTTTTTACCATGAGTGCATGTTGTGTCTGCTAGCATTTGGGGATTCAAGTCTTCCTTTGAAGTTTCCATTGTTCCTTAATGGTCAGGAGAATAGAGTGTCTTTCATTTTTGTAAAAGTGAATGTTCGATAGGAAATCTCAAACCAAATTCCCCTCCCTCAGGTTATGGGAGATGGTTTGATGAAAAACTTACAAAATATCTTTTTATTGATGCTTGACATATGTTGCAGCTACTTGAACAACAAGCTGGAGCTTCTGATGACTTCCAAGAAGCAAGTCCTGAAGAGAAAGAAGCCTTTAAGAGAAAATACAGCATGGATGTTGCACTAGAGGACAAAATCTGTGACCTTTATGATCATTTTGTTGAGGTACTTTTACCTCAACCCCAACCCCCACCTCAAAACAAAAATTCATTCACAAGATTGCTTCTTATTGGAAACAGTTTGTGCTGGAGATTTACTTGGTCTTACTTGTAGGGCCTGGATGAAGATGCTGGTCCACAAGTCAGAAAGTTGTATGCAGAGGTTAGGGGACATACATATTTTGCTATTTTTTTTAAAGAATTTTGTATGCTTCGTCTTTAGTTTGTGTCATCAACTTCATTTGCCATTGGGCCATCTAGGAAATTTTAGCACTTCATGCAAACTAAATTCTAAATGCATCTGAAAGGTAGACTCTAGATCAGAAAACAGATTGTGGTGGATTTAAGAGTCTGTTCTCAATTATGGTGGTCACTTATTGGTGCTTTCTTCTTAGCTCCATTAAATGAAATTTTCCACTGCGAAACTCTGATGTATGTTCAGGATTTTGGCCACGAAATGTGAATTAGGGGTTGCTTTGACATTGAGGGTTTCAAAGTCTTCCTAGTTACCCTGTGATGGTTCTTTAACTATAATTGTTCTGTTTTTCATGCAGCTTGCAGGATTTTGGCCAAGTGGATTTATGGACAACCATGGTATTAAACGTGCTATTTGTAGAGCAAAAGATAGACGGAGAGCATTGCACGCACGGCGTAAGGTAAAAAACTTACCCCGTTTATCTTGATTTTATTTTCTTTGTTTAGTTTATTATTCATTTTGTCTTGTAGCTCTTAACCTGTGAGCTTGCATTCACAGTGGAGCTCTGTTTTAGGTAAATGTATAGAATATGTCTGAGCAAAGAACGTTCCTAAGAAGATAATGCTTAGACAGAAGAATGAAGTTATGAACTGGGTGTTAGCATAAATTTTGCAGTCAATAAAGATTCAATCTTTTCTTAAAGACATGACTAAGGATTGAAATTGTACTACGAAGAGGACAAGATAAAATAGGTGCACTCCCCTTGTATACAGTCAGATTTTTGGCCATGTTTATGAATGAAATACGTTTACCTGATCAATCAAAAAAAAAAAGAAAGATAAAGTAGGTGCGCTAATATTCTTTAATGATTTCTAGTTTGCTTACTAACAAATTGATTTTGGCACATAAATATATAACCATTGAACGAGTGTACCTTCTAGACCAATTAACTTCACTATATCATTCAGTCCACTATCAAGCATGTCATTCCTAAGTAATTAATTGTACCACAGAGGAAAGAGTAAAACAGGTGTGCTAATATGCTTTAACAATTTCTAGTTTCCTGATAACAAATAACTTTTGGCACTTCTGACATATACCCATTGAACAAGTGTACCTTCAAGTCTAGACCAATTAATCTCACTATCTCATTAAGTCTACCATCAAACACATCATATTTGAGAAAACAGATCACCTATACGCTTGCTCAATCAATTTTTAATACTATGAATTTAGGCAAGGAGTGAATGAATTTGACGGTTTTAAATGTTTTCTGGACGTAGCTGGCCTTTTGATAGCCAAATTAACTTGATTTTTGTGTGAAATCTGACAATCAATTTCTTGGAGATTTTGGAAACTCAGATGAGAGGTCATGACCACTCCGTAGTTTCTCTTTAGTTATTTAAAAAAAAGGAAACTGCCGTATAGTCATGGTAGTTATGACTACTAAACATTTTCTTTTGGGTGGAAGTTACAATTCATTGATATGATGGTGAAGATCCGTGCAGAAGTACAGAATATCTAGAAAAAAAAGGAGTAATACAAAGAATTCTTTTTACCCCCCCTCCCTACACACACACACACAGAGATAGTCTACAAAGAGCATCCTGTCATTAGCATTACCCGCACCATTTTATGTGTTTCAAAAGTGTACAAAAACACAAAAAGTTGCACTAATTTATCGGAAAGAATTTGCAACTGCTTACTGGTCTACTCTCATTCTATATGAGATCCACTCAAGTCCCGAGGAGCTATTTCTTCCAATGTTCTTTTCCAGCTCTTCTTCTGAACCGCTATCTTAATTGCTTATCTTATATTGTTTCAGCTTTACCTATTCAACATCAGACATATTATGTTTTACCAAACCCAATCTTTATCACAATTAGGGGAGTGAAGCAACAAATTGATTGACATCCTCATCCTCTTTATTGCATATCAACGACCAAGTAATTTGGGTTATCATTTTCTCTGTTTATCTGCTATATGATTGCTCCCCGCTATTAAGGACCAAAAAGACTTATGTTGGTACCCTAAGGTCCCGTATTGAGGCGTGAAGAAAATTTCTGTTCTACCACAGAACGATTTCAATGCAAACATGACACCCATTAGCCCTTTTATTTCCTACTTTATATGACTATAGGTACATTTTTTACCTGTATAACAATCCAACTAACTTTTCTAGCTCTTTAATCTTCTAGTTTTGCAGAATTCTTTTTTTTTGTGACAATGGTAACACTAGTTTTACAGAATTCTCAAAAAATCAACTCTTAAAATTTTGTACTGAACCTACTGGAGTGATATATTGTGTATAAATACATCCACACACAACAACAACAGTCTGTGCCTCAATCCTAAGTTAATTCGGTCGGCTATATGAACTTCCAGTAACCATTTTGCTCCATTTGAACCTTTCTCTTAACAATACTCACTTAGAGTTTTGTCCAGAAATTGTTTAAACCATAATAGTATTCTTTATGAATAATGGATTTGACTTCTTCGATGTACGATAATATAAGTGTATTATTCGAAGTAAACTGATGTGATAGCTGCACGCTGTCTTCCTTTCCCATGTCAGCTATGGAAACCCCTCAAATACCCCACCCCACCCCCACCGGCTGCTTTATTCATCTCCGTCTTGTCACCGTGTGTTTCCATGACTAGTATGAAAAATACAAGCGATAAGGGATTCCCTTGTTGAAGAAGCCTGTATGCCTTCTCATCCGGTTCTTTGTCAAACTCTCCAATTTGCAAAGAAGTCTTGCTTTAGTGTTTCTCATTCTAGAGTCCGCTAATTCGTTTGCAGCTAGAACTGCTTCTAATATCTTCTCTCTTCAGTAAAATCATTTTGTGATGTCGACATCGTCATATACAAGAAAGTCACGTTGTTTAACTGTTTAAAAGGGAATCAGGTAAGTAAATTGAGACCAAAAAGGTACTTTTTTTCATTTAGAAGCTCAAGAATATAGCAATTGAAGAGCAATGGCTCAGCTGCTTTGCGTTACACTGTATTTGCCGAAGGTGGTATGCTGCCCGAGCGTGGAACCCTCTCCCCACGCCACCCCCTAAGAAAAAAAGATTTTAAAAAAAGAAAAGAAAAATCATCCTGGTCTTCCTGTTTGCTATTAAAGTATAATTGGGTTGTTCCATAAGATAGTATGAGATGCAGAATTCTTTATTTAGCAGAGGGGATGATGGCAAACAGGATCATATTTCATCTAAGGATTCTAGATTGGTAGACTGAGACAGTGAATCCATCAACGTTTATCTTTTGGCCCAAGTTTGACATTGTAAAACAGGTCTGTGACCCTTGACATTGTGATAAATCCTTCAAAATTACTTGAAATGAGGTTGTTTGCTGAGAAGAGATCTATTAGCAGTGTTGTCAAAGTGTCTCTTGAATAGTTTCCTTGGAATTATCTTCATAACATGTTTTGACATTGCTTGACTTTTCCCAAATGACTATTGAAGAGGTCTATTAGGGTGATCAGTATACTCACTCCATATGAAAAAATAACTCTGTTTCCCGAGAAAGGATGTCAAGGTATCTAACTTTCGGTGTGAATCGGACATCAATTCCAGAAAAGATACATACTTGGAAATTACAGTATAAGTACTGGTTGGCTGGAAATTATGATAGAAGTACTAGGAGATTACAGTAAAATTTACATACTTGGAAATCACAGTTTTCTATAACTAAAAATATTCAGGAAATGTTTGAAGAAATCACAGTCAAAGAGAATGCTGGTTGACTGCTCAAGTAGTAACAGTGTGATGTAAGATAGGATAGAGGAAGTAAATTGTTCTATGAGGGTTGAAACGATCAATCTTCAAGTTTGATGAAAAAATTGATTATCGTTTTTATTGTAGTTTTATTTTTGATTGTTAGCTTAGCAGATTTTAGACATTACATGAGAATTAACATATTAGAATTGAAAAAGTTCATTTGCTGACTTCAAGTAAGTAAATTATTTTTTTGGTATATATAAAAGGAAGCGTGAGGTCTCCAATTAGGCAAAAAGGAACAGTGCATCCTGTGCACTGCTTGTCTTGGTAAGGATGTCGGAGGTATTAGTCTATATCTGAATGTTGTCTGAGATTCCTTCATTCCATTAAGAAATTGAATTTTCACATAGTAATCTGTCCTTAGTTGTTCCTCGTCGTCATCTCTCAATGAATTACATTAAAATGCAGTTTCAAACCTGTGCCTAAATGCTTCTTCAGTTCTTTGTAGCTTTGACAAAGTATAAAAGTTCATTTGTGTTCTTTATTTAGGATGGAGAGAAAATTACGAGGAACAAGTTATTGGCCACAAAGGCAGAGGATTCTAGTAGAGTAGAAGCTGGACCTATTGCTCAGTCGGTGGATATCCAAGAGAAGATTGTAGTTGATAATTCTTCAACTTCAACAAACAAGCCAGTATCCAGTACTGCAGCAGTAAATGCTTCTGCACGAATGCCTGTTTCCCTAGCTAATGGTTCTGATGTGGATCGTCTAAAGCAGGAGAAACTGAAGGGAGTTTCTGGAAGCACTGTTGATCCACGAGGAGCAGATGCGCTGCCAAAAAAGAAAATAAAGAGGAGACAAGAGTCGGAATTGGGTGAAAGTCAGTTCCACACCGAGAAGTTAACTTCCGCACAGACAGAGGAGAAGAACAAAACCAACAAGCATACTGCTTGTCCTCCTCCAAAACCAAATAATGTTGCGCCCTCAAGCTTTGAACAGTTGACATGATGTAAGTTCTGTCGCTAGCGGCTTCACTGATTGCGGCGCTTTTCTACCTCTGTAAGTATATAGTTGTTAACATGGCGCATGACCGATAAGAAGCTGAGTTTCTTATTTTGAAGTTATAGCTGAAGGCACATTTAGTTTCATCATAAAGGCAAAAAGTTAGAAAATTGATTTCTTATTGGCACTGGCAGCTAGGCTCTCTGCTGGGGCATTTTGATGCTAGTTTTTATGGCCTGGAAATTAGTCTCTTCCATAGTTCATTTATACTGGTAGGGTTTAACGCATACACAATTATTTTCTAGAACGCAGCAAAATTGTTCTCGTCAGAGGCTGTTGGAAAACAAAACGAAAAACAGAATTTTCCTGCGCTCCACCCAAATAGATTTCATTTTTCTTTATCTCTTAGGTCCGAAATGACCTTAGATACGTTTAATAGCTTTAAGAACCAATATGAGTAATGAGAGTCGCAAGTAATATTTGCGTTTTCTTTTTCCACAACTAAGATTTATTATCTCTTAACATTCTATGAAAAATATGAAACAAAAACAAATCTATTTATATAATAAAGCTAGGCATAGACAAATTGATTGGTTTTTCCCCCTCTTTCCTAATGAAGTCCATATTAATTGAATGTAATTTGTCAACAACCGTCAAATTGTCTGTTGTGTTTCCCAGTTACAATATGTTATTTTCTTTTAAATACTCCAGTTCTAATAATCCTTCAAATATTTTTTAAAACAAAAGTGAGCATAACAAATAACATACCTTTATTTCTAATATAATATATAACATTAGAGGAGGAAGAATGAAAAGAAAAGGAAGAAGCTCAAAAGTAGAGTTCTAACATTTACTACCTAAAAACGTGAACTTTACATGATGTGCATTAACTCGGGAATGAATGGTAATTATGAACATTAATAACCTATTCTCACATATTTCTCACCAGGCACTATATATTCTTGAGATTCCTGAAGTGAGAATTGGTCTCATCATTGTAATGTTGAACATGCAGAGAGGGCAAGCAGAAGGTTGTTCCAGCTTGAACCCACAAATGCTGGGAACTATGTACTGTTGCCTGATATTTATGCAGAAGCTAGGATGTGGGACGAGATAAAACAAGGAAGCCAAAGGATTGCGCAAAGTGTCTGGTTGTAGCTGGATTGAAGTAAAGAGGAAAATCTACGCTCTCCAGTCAGTTGACGAAATTAACATGCACATTGAGCAAAGTCACGGATTGTTGCTAAATGAAACAGAA
Source organism: Przewalskia tangutica (assembly GCA_029844215.1). Classification (NCBI taxonomy): domain Eukaryota; kingdom Viridiplantae; phylum Streptophyta; class Magnoliopsida; order Solanales; family Solanaceae; genus Przewalskia; species Przewalskia tangutica. The sequence continues at coordinate 21,905,397 of CM056719.1, forward strand.
TGGGTATGTGCCAGATAGCAGAATCGTGCTGCAATGTTGTGTGATAACATGTGAAATTTACCATTAGAACATAGGAAATAGCTTTCACTGTTTGTGGAATTCCATCGCTCTTAATGTATTTGGACCAATAGATATTCTAAGGGGCGTTGATTGTTGCGACGATTTCTCGGTGTCGTTCTGTTGATGGTGCCACAATGGTTAATTTCTGATGGTAACATCATTCTATTTATGAGATAAAACAATGGATATGCATTCCCAATATGTTTAGATATGGATGTAGCTTGGTTACAATTATAATTCTTGCCCTTTTAGTTTCTTCTCAAGGAAAGAAAAATAAAATATTAGGTTCCCATTTCACTATGTGAAACTCCAAATGTTCTGCAAAATAAGCATCTCTAACTATAGAACTGCAGAAGCCCTTGACATCAGTAAGTCTTGGCAACCTAAAACATTGTTTCTTTGATCCTCCACAAGAAAGTAATTTATGAGAGTACAATTGAGTAGTTAGGATTCCCGATCAGCTTAAATGAAGGAATTCCTGAATGGAGCATCCATATAAAACTGAATATTCAAGTACATGAAGCTTCATCAGCCTGAACCACCACGCTGCTATCACTAATGGATCAATAGATGTCCCCTCCTACAATGCAACAAGTATTTTATACGTCCAAATTACACCTCCGAAAAGATGTAAAGTGGTCATTGACAAATATAGAATCCAACTAAGATTGGAGTCGAATCCCACAAGAAATACGATGAGAAAAATATAATTAATTGCAAACCTCAACAATTAGTCTAAAATTCAAAGGGGATTGAAAAAATATTGATTGTTTTAAAATTAATCTACTAATTACTTCAAGAGCGAGACATTGAAAATTGTTAATTCAATTTATGGGAGAACTAGGATTGTGATCTCTCTGAATCAATATAATTGGGGCTATGTTTAATAAATACCTACTATACTAGACTATGAGCCCATTAAGAGTTTATCACTAGTCTTCCTACTTAGATGACAAATGTCATCACTAGGCTTTAATCTCAAATTAACCATTCTATTCCTGGCTTTGGTTATTAGATGAGAGTTAAATTTCCAAATCTTTGCCATTAATGCTTTTCTTACCCACTATTCTTTTCCAAACAATAAAGGGCTATAGACACTATCAATGTTGAGATATCATTATAAATTGAACCAATAATGGAATATAATAATGATAAATAACCTAATCAAACATTTAAACATACATTCATATTAATATCACCATTAAGGTCCACAACTTTAGCTAAATGATTAGCTACTAATAATAAATGAACAAAAAACATTCCATAAATAAAAATTCATTGTAATTTACAAAGTAGTTCAAATGAGAATTAAATATTGAGTCAAATGGTAGCAAATCTCTTCCTCAAAAGCTTCAAAATATTAACTACGAAGTGTTTGGAATAATGGGAACAAAGTCTGATATGGAATAATTTGTCCCAAAATCCTAGGAGCCTATTTATAATCTCCCAAAAAGTTCATACAAATTGGACAAGAATACCCCGCATCACAGTTGTCGAATCGCATATCATGTCGCAGAGATGACATGCGATTCTCAGATCTTGTAAAAGTGCCATAGGTTGTGCACCAGGTCAAGTCTTCAATGGCATCACGTGCGATTGGTCTACGATTCACAGGTCATTTTGCAAACCATGCTCCTTATCTTCTCAAATCTCATCAGCACTTTGCGGTTGAATTGCGATCCGCAGGCCTAACCTGCGGTTTGCAGGTCATGTTTACAGGCATCTTTGCTCATTTTTGCTTGTTTTTCATCTCCGCGCTTCTTGTCCTATAAAATAACACATATACGTAAGAAACGACGAAAAATGTACTCTAAGATAATAAAAAAAACTTAAGTAAATGGCATCAAATATACCGTAACACCCCCAAACTTATACTCTTACTTGTCCTTAAGCAACTAAAATAGCACATAATCCTACGACACATGTTCAAGAATAACCAAAGTAAGAGTGACTACAACAGTGTTAACAATTAGCTACAAGCATGTACTTAAGACAATTTCGACCCTTACTCCGTATTGACAAAACATGGTGCACTACTCAACAGACAAAGACTACATCTACAACTTTAATTGGTGACAGAAAGCCATTAGTATGAGAGATATAGCCAAGAGATTCTGGTTCGAGAAATGTTTCTCAACTAAAAATTGCAATCTGTATACCCTCACAAAGACCAAGAAAAGTTTTCAAAATACACATATTTACACACACAGGAGACAAAAGACAAAGAAGAAGAAACCACACTTACACTCACCAAGATGCTCTATATGCACGAATACAATATCATATGCTTGCCCTTCATGTAATCCTCCACTAATGTAGACACACTTGGTTCAAAATCAACTAGGAATTTTTGGATTGTAATGTAGGCTTTGGGTCAAGGTAGGGATATAATTTGGAAATAGTGAGCCAAGACCTCCCTAAGCACTACACCTTGCACACATTCAAGCACACTTCCTTCATAAAAACTGTTTCTCCTTTCCTTTTCACTTTTTAATTCAACACCTAATCTTTACCTTTATTCAAAACTTTTTATTCTACCTTCCTTCTTCTCTATATTTTTTTTATTTCTCTTTCAAATACCAAGGAAGGTTCCACTATTTTTTTATTCTAACTCCCGCATCATACTTTCTCAACTAATCACCTCCAAACTTAGGCTTTTAGGGATTTGCACTTTCAAAACACTTAGGGAAGTCGGGTACCAAAAGATCAATGAAAAGCTGAAAGGGTAAAGCTTGTAATGTAGTTGTCAAAGAAAAGGTTAAAGACTCAAAGGGGTTGACTATGAAAAATATGCAAGGATAGGAAATTTAAAGCACAAGGACGGTCAAAGGAAGGCCTAACATCCTTTTCCAAATCAAGTATAGTCTAGAATTTCGCCTTGAAAAATATACCGAGCAAGTTCTAGATCACACTAATGCAAAAGAACTCAACAAAAACAATTTCACACACGTGACATATGGGTTACAATCACTTCTTCCATCACAACTTCTAACCCAAATTCTCAAAGCATTTATCAACCATGATTCTAATAGGCAGTTTCAACAAGTGATTTACAACCGTCTACTTTAATAGTAGGATTTAATACAACACCAATAAAATAAATAGTGAAAATAGAAAAAAAGTATTTTTAAAATTTTATAAACATTTTTTAATAGTTGGATTGTTAGTTGGTTTTTACATATATTCATTACAAAAATATTAGAACTATATAAAATAACATAGATGAAATAGTAGGATAATAAATCCTAGAAAATTCCTTAGTAGCTAGAAAAAAATTCTCTAAAAATCCAATAAGTTCTAAAAAATTCCAATCATTATCTACAAGCATATCCCTTGAATTTTGATTATGTTCATTAAATAATAAAGTTATAGATCTTCTATACTCATGAGCAACAAGTAGTTGTTCATACAGAGAATTCCACCTAGTCGCTACTTCTTCTGGAATTTTTCTATAAGGTAATCCACAATCATGACAAGTTTTTTTATACTATTTGCGTCTTTGTATTTTATTACCTTTAAAAATAAAGTTTATACCAAATTGTACTTTATCAAGGATATTTTAAAAAGTTTTAGGCTATCCTTTACAACTAAGTTATAAATATGACATGCACATCTAACATGAAAAATATCAGAAAAAGATGGAGTAAATCGAGTTTTAGAAATGTTTACAACATAATCATTAGAAGTAGCATTATCTAATATAACCGTCATAATTTTATCAGTTATTCCATAATATTCACAAATTTCATGAATATTTCTTGTAATAAAAGCTTGAGTGTGTCTTTCATCAATATATCTATATGCTAATATACATTAATTCATAGACCAATTCTGATCTATCCAATGACATGTGACAATTAAATAATCATTACCGTTAATACTACAGCCTATATCAGAAGTGATAGTCACTTTGCCATTAAAATGATACAATGTATAACGTAAATATTGTTGATATTCATGGGCAAATTTAAAAACATCTCTGCGAGAGTTTTCTACATGTGAACCTTGTCCCGACAGGAGATGAAGGAAATGAAAAATGCAAACCCTCCACAACAACTAATTTTTCTAAAATTTCCCTATCTATGTGTTTATTATATTTATGACCTATAATTCCCCCATCATCGGGTTAATTCGACCCTATACTTGGTCGGGGACACTATGTGAACTTTGTCCCGACTCAGAAGGCATTTGCACACCCGATTTTTTAGCCATATATTGGTTATACCTTGCTTTGTGAGAGTTTTCTACATGTCTCATTAAACATCCCGTCCCACCTTGACCTTTTCAAGTTTTAAATTTATAAATTTCGCGAAATATTTTACATATAGTTAGTTGATTATCAATGTCCCTATCAAAAAAATCACATGCAACTGATTTTAATGTTCGTTATTTTTTTGCCTCGACTCATACTAGGGGGAATATGAGGCAATCCAGTTTCAGGTTGAGACTCAGTCTGAGCCTAAGGTGGAGGTGCACTAGTGGGTGTGTTATATAAATTATCTTCTAATTCATTTTCTAAATTAAAGTTTGGTTCAGATGTAGAATATACCTCATGATCTAATGATATATTAATATTAACATTAAAAAATCAGTTTCATCTATATGGGTGAAATAATTGTAACTAGGATTACTTGAAGATGTAACCTTACCCCTGTTACCCCTAGTACATGTACCAGAAAAATGTCCACTTTGTTCCATTATAATTATGCAAATAAATAATTAAATATAATGAAATTAAGAAGTATGATAATTAAAATTAAGTAACAATAATAATTAAAACAAAGAACGAAGGTACTAAACGCCGACGTAACGTCAACGTGTAATCGAGGTTGAAAATTGAAACTTTGCTTGATGATCCTCAAGCTAGTTGTCAACTTCACTCCCAATTTTTTAACTTTGATAGAAAATAGCAAATAAAATATAATATTTAGTAGGCAATGTAGACTTGTAGAGAGAGATGGTAGTAAGATTTGTGAGAAAAATGAAGAGGAAAATAAGGTATTTATAGTTGAGAAATAGGGTTAAAGTGTAAATATAGTAACTTAGGGGTAAAAATAAATATTAAAGGGGTAGAGGATTTATGGGGTGGGGGCCAAAATGGTCGTTATAGTCGTCGCCAACGGCTAAAGTTTTTGCTCCTTTTTTATTTTATTTTAGCCTAACTCATTGATTAAGAATTAAGAGACTTAGTGAATTAAATTAGAAATTGAGTCGTTGTGCAATGACTATTTCTACAAAGGGGGAAGGGACAGGGCGGGCCAAGACGGGTCGTTGGACCGGGAAGGTCTTGGGGTGGGTGTTGAGTCTATTTTATATACACTTTTGAGTCCTTTTTAGTTAGTATTTTCCTCTTTTCATTTGTGTTTCGTATAGTGTCATGATTGTTTTTCTTTCTTTTGAGTCACATCGGTCCCAAGGGAGAAAATACCGAAATGAGGATGAAATGGCTGATTTGGAGGATGAAAATGCACAATCAAGGCCCAAACAATCAACTAGAGAAGCCCGGGAAGCAATTTAAAGTGTAAATACAGTAACTGTCAACCGCACGGGGTCTACAAGGCTAATTTGTAGAAGTTGTTCGGATTTAGAATCACAATGTTTGGGCGGAAAAATTCTCCTCAGCATGGCTGACACTCTTGACTCGGAAATTTTCTTCTTCAGCTATATTAAGATCTATTCAACTTGTATTGATTGTTTGATAATTAAATGGTCATTAATTGTCATAACTTATATGATTTCGAATCGAGATCTGAAAAGGGAGATTTGAATATGCTATAGTTGTCTAGACATAGGTTAAAATTACGGACAAAAGTACCCCGATACTTGTGTAGTGTTTAAGGTTATTGTTCTTAATCCTCATGTGTGGTAAAATCTATCATAGAAATATAGAAGGTTTCTGCATAAGGTTGAGTTTTTATATGTCCTAACTGGAATATAGAACATGTTCGTTAACCTGCAATCTTAATAAGAAGAAGAGTCATTAGCTTTACATTAACAAGTGAAATAGTGGATAGTTGAGGAGATTGGAAATCCTAATTCCCTTCATAACTTTCTTAAAACCTAAATATCATCACCTTAGTTTATTTTCTGCACTTTACTTAGTTTTAATTCTTAGTTTAAAAACCAAACAAAAGAACGTTAACCAAATAGTTACCATAGATTAGATATTCGGTACTTGACAAATCAGTCTCTGTGGACGATAACTCGGTCTTACAGATCTTAATTACTTTAGCGATACGTACACTTGCGTTAGCACACAGAAATATCGCAACAGGTTTTTGGTGCCGTTTCCGGGGACTGACGTACTATCAATATCGAATTATCTAGTCTTATTTCTAATTTGGTTTTTATTTATTTTTTCTTTTTATTTTTAGCACACTTCTGCCTTGATCTGTTGTATTGTTTTTTATCGATTTCAGGAAACTTGTTTATGCGAAGTAGGAGAGGAGCAGATACTCTTGTCCCTCTGAACCCTGAAATTGAAAAATTGTGCAAACAGAACATGAAAGATAAAAGAATTGCTGATTCTTTAGCAATGGAAAACCAACAAAATAACAATGGGGCGAATGAAGAGGTATCGACTGTCATGGGACAAGTCCCACATCCTGCAGAGAGGAGCTTAAGGGACTATGTATTGCCGACAATTACAGGGGTGCAGACATGAATCAGGCTACCCGCTGTGGAAGTCAATAACTTTGATATCAAACCAGCGATCTTGCACATTGTTCAAGGTTCAGTTCAGTTTGGGGGGTTACAGTCTGAAGATCCCCATATGCATTTGGCCAATTTCCTAGAACTGTGTACAATATTTAAATACAATGGCGCTACTGATGATGTCATTCGATTGAGGCTTTTTCCCTTCTCACTCAGGGATCGAGCCAAGAGTTGATTGAACTCCTTGCAGGCGAACTCCATTACCACATGACAAGACTTGACTCAGAAGTTTCTTGCCAAATTCTTCCCTCAATCGGAGACAATAAAGATTAGAGGAGAGCTTAATACTTTCTATCAGCTGGAGGGAGAATCATTGTATGATGCATGAGAGCGGTTCAAAGACTTGCAGAGGAAGTTCCCGCATCATGGGATTGAAAAATGGATGTTGGTCCACATCTTCTACAATGGGTTGTGTGGTACTACTCGTACCATTATTGATGTTGCTGCCGGAGGAACTTTCATGAGCAAAAGTGCCAATGATTCACATGATTTATTAGAAGACAAGGCCACCAACAACTATCAGTGGTCAGATGAGAGAGCAACAAACTACAGGAAAGTGGCTGGGGTTCATGAGTTGGATGCTATCACTGCGTTGACTGCTCAGATTGCCACTTTGACAAAGCAGTTGCAGCAGAGTACTATGGCAGTGAATGTTGTTCAGACACCAGTGGGTTGTGATATTTGTGGGGGTCCCCATACTTTTGATAGGTGCACAACAATGGATCCAAATAATGTACCTATGGAGCAGGTTCAGACAGTTGAAACTTTCAAAGTCCCTACAACAATCCTTACTCCAACACATACAATCCGGGGTGGAGAAATCACCCCAACTTTTCATGGAGGAATGACCAAGGACAACAGCCTCAGTTTCAGGAGCAATATCAACAGACCAATCTATCTCCTCAATGACAGATCCAACAACAACAGCCCAGGACACAAATCCCACAAGAGAAGCCTGATCAATTAAGAGCAATACTGTTAACACTCACAAATTCCCAAACTCAATTTATGGCGGAAACAAGGTCCTCTATTAGGAACTTGGAGACTCAAATGGGGCAGTTAGCAGAGAAATTGAATGACAGACCGCAAGGGAATCTCCCTAGCAACACAATGATGAACCCAAGGAAACAGTGTCAGGAAATCTTCTTGAGGAGTGGTAAACAGTTAGAACAGGTGCACCCCAACCACTGGTTGAAAAGGAGAATGAGTTAGAGAAGACAGTTGATGCAGAGAAAGAGGGGGTTACTGATGACCGCCCTATTTTAGAGAAGGCTCCACCAGCAGTCATGAGGGAATATACAGACAAAATTCCATACCCTCAACGACTTCAGAAGAAGTCTCTGGACAAGCAATTTTCTAAATTCTTAAAGGTATTCAAAAAGTTGCACATCAATCTCCCTTTCATTGAAGCTTTGGAGCAAACGTCAGCGTATGTCAAGTTCATGAAAGATATCCTCTTTAAAAAGAGGAAACTAGCAGAGTACGAGACAGTGGCATTAACAGAGGAGTGCAGTGCAATCTTGCAGAAGAAACTTCCTCAGAAGCTGAGAGATCCAGAGAGTTTCACCATATCGTGCACTATAGGGAATGTTACATGCAATAGGGACCTGTGTGATTTGGGGGCAAGTATCAACCTGATGCCCCTTTCTGTGTTTCAAAGACTTGGGTTGGGAGAAGCAAAATCGACAACAGTCAATTTGCAGCTCACATATCGCTCAATCGTACATACTCGATGCATAGTTGAAGATGTATTGGTGAAAGTGGGCAAATTCATTTTTCCTGTTGACTTCCTTATTCTTGATATGGAGGAAGATGAGAATATGTCCATTATCATTGGGAGACCATTTCTAGCCACAGGGAGAACCCACATTGATGTGGAAAATGAGAGTTAAAGCTCCGAGTCCAGGACGAGGAAATGATCTTCACTGTTTTCAGGCCACCAACTGAACCACAAGCCAATGACATATGTTTTGTTGTTGGTATAATTGATAAGGCTGCTCCTCATGAAAGATCCAAGGGTATTGATGCCTTTAGGGTAACATTACAGCAGTGTGCAGAGCAGAATAGTAAGGATTCTGAACCAACGAATGATGAAAAAATGGTGAACCCCTCTGAACATAGCCCTGTGAAGAAGAAAAAGAGAAATAAGAAGAGAACATTCCTGAAGTGGATTTGTTGTGGGGGGGGGGGGGGGTAATCTACCCCCTTGAGTGAACAAGGCATCTGCTTCCGACTAAATGACGTTAAAGACATCACTACTGGGAGGCAACCCAATATTTTAATTATGTTTTTTTCATTTTGTTTTGTTCTTGAACAGTCTCACGGTCTTGTGCTTTTTGGTGTTTTTTTTATGACAGGTGAATTAGGGACTAACTCCGAGGGAGAAAGGATCAAACATGCTGAAATACAAAAAAAAATTGGTGCGTGTGTGGCTGAAGTTCGAGTATTTCCGTGATCGTGCCATGGCTAAAATGCAGGGTCGCGGCGCCAAAAGTTCAGAGTGTCCCGATGCTTATGCGATTTCAAGAAACTCCTCCCAGACCTCTGTTATGACCGTTGTATTGTGTCTGTAAGTTGTCCCTTTATTTTTAATCTTTACACATTGGGGAAAATGTGTCGATCAAATTTAGGGGGGATCTTACTTTGTCTTGTGTTTGTTTTGAGTTTTTTTGTTGTGTTTTGTTTGTTTTATGTGTTTGTGAGAATTTTTTTTATGGATTATGTATGTTGTAGTTGCTAAAATATTGAATGGATAAAGTGGAATAATGTAATGGAATTAAAAGCAAAAATATGTGTGCTTAAGTTAGATATGTCAAAAATTCATGAACATCTAATTACTTGTATATTTGTGCTTAGCCTATGTGTTGTCAATTATGGAAATAAAGGTTGAAAATGTCTAGAAACCCTATTTGCTTGTTATTTGAGGCGAAATAGTTAAGATATACATGTTTAGGAAAATGATTCAGATATTCTTTGATAGCCCTTCTGACCGTTTATTACCTGCACTGACATAAATGTATCATTAGTCAGCCCCTTTGAGCCTAAATAATATCTTTGTTTGACACCCTATGATTCCCTGGTTGTGCCCTAAGTGATAATTGAAAATTATTGGGATGAAAAGTGTTGAAAAAGCAATAAAAAGAGAGTAAAAATTTGATGCACCCCAATAAAAAATATGCAAAAGCCTAAGTTTGGGGGTGCTTGTTCTTGAGTAATGTATCTCATTCTCTCAAAAGAAAAGAGGGGAGAAAATAAGTATGAGACTAAAAAGAAAGTCAAAAGAAGGAAAAATGCTCATGGTACGAAATTTAGCCTAAATGCCAACTTTTATCTACCCATGTCTAAGCCTACATTACAACCCTTGAAAGTCCTGAAGATCCCTAATGTGTATATCTATGATTAGTGGAGAATAGCAAGTAGACATGCCTATAGAATTTGGAAAAAGATGGAATGAAATTGACATGCATAGGTTAGGTGCTTGTATTTTCAGTGATTATGATCTACATGATTTACTCATGCTCATCATTGAATTTGCGAAATATCTAATTAAAAATTCTAGATTGCTAAAAATTCATGCTAAGTTCTAACATATTATCTCAGTTTTCATTCATGATTTTTGAGGAAGCATTGATATAGCTACTTGATCCATTTCATAGAGTCTTTTCTTTGGTTTTGTTTTTGTTTTTGTTTAGGGCTTTACTCGAGGGCGAGTAAAGTTTAAGTTTGAGGGTGTTTGTTGAGTGAGTCTATTTTATATACACTTTTGAGTTCTTTTTAGTTAGTATTTTTCTCTTTTCTTTTGTGTTCGTATAGTGTCATGGTTGTTTTTCTTTCTTTTGAGTCACATCGGTCCCAAGGGAGAAAATACCGAAATGAGGATGAAATGGCTAATTTGGAGGATGAAAATGCATAATCAAGGCCCAAGCAATCAACTAGAGAAGCTCGGAAAGCAATTTAAACAAAATTACATTGTCAATCGTACGGGTTCTACAAAGCTAATTTGCAGAAGTTGTTCGGATTTAGAATCGCAGCGCCGAGGCGCCGAAAAATTTCTCGACGATAGCGCCGCTGCGTCGAAACTCCTGCAGCTTCAGAAATTTTCTGCCAAGCAGGGCTGCAGCGCCTACGCGGGTTCTGGGCGAGAAAATTCGATTTTCAAAGGGGAAAAGGGTCCGAAACGAAGGTTTTTCTCAGATGTAAAACCCTGGAACCCCCTAATATCTCATATCATACTTTGGAGGCAAGAAAAGAGGAAAAACTACACAATTGGAGACTTTTGTTCAAGTTCTTTTTCTTCCCTTTATTTTATTGCAATTTATGTTGGATATTTGTAAATTAGTTCTTAGTATGACAATGTCTAGGAGTTAATTTCTTTATTAGGGTTTTCCATTTAATCGCTTGAAACTCTTTCATAAGTTAATGCATAGTTATTGATTTCTTCTTCAGCTATATTAAGATCTATTCAACCTGTATTGATTGTTTGATAATTAACTGACCATTAATTGTCATAATTTATATGATTTCGAATCGAGATCTGAAAAGGGAGATTTGAAAATGCTATAGTTGTCTAGACATAGGTTAAAATCGCGGACGAAAGTATCCCGATACTTGTGTAGTGTTTAAGGTTATTGTTCTTAATCCTCCTGTGTGGTAAAATCTATCATAGAAATATAGAAGGTTTCTGCATAAAGTTGAATTTTTATATGTCCTAACCGGAATATAGAACATGTTCGCTAACCTGCAATATTAATAAGAAGAAGAGTCATTAGCTTTGCATTAACAAGTGGAATAGTGGAATGGAAATCCTAATTCCCTTCATAACTTTCTTAAACCCTAAATATCATCACCTTAGTTTATTTTCTGCACTTTACTTAGTTTTAATTCTTAGTTTAAAAACCAAACAAAAAAACGTTAACCAAATAGATACCATATATTAGATATTCGGTACATGACAAACCAGTCTCTGTGGACGATAACTCGGTCTTACAGATCTCTATTACTTTAGAGATACGTATACTTGCGTTAGCGCACATAAATATCGCAACAGTGGGATAGGCGAGATCGGGATGGGCGTGACGAGCCCTAGTCCCGTCCAGAGTTCGATCCCCGACACCATCATTTTCCATCCCGTTTTTTCAAGGTGGTCGGGGCGGGGCGGGTAGCGGGACGGTCCCGGTCGGGATCGGGCCGACCCAGCCCACTAGACAACCTTAGTTAAAACTAACAAACAAACTTGGTTATCATAGGAGTAAATTAATTAGTAAAGCCATAATTCAAACATGAATAGATCAATTTCTCATCGTATTCCTTCTAGGATTCGACCCCAACCTAGTTGAGTTACTATATTTGATAATGACCATATTATACCAGTTAAAGGTGTAATTTGGGCGAGATCATGGATCCTTCCAAAATTTTTGTTTATGTGCACATATGCTTAATGGATGATGCATTGACATGCATGAATCATTTTGTGACATTACGATTTATAAAAGTTTAGAAATACTTCCAACAGATCAAATTGAAGAACCAACTAACGAATAAATTAAAAAAGCAGTTATGTCTAGCATACATTTGAATGCATATATATATATATATATATATATATTTATATATATATATATATATATATATATATATATATATATATATTACCAAGAGCAAATTGCAAATAATCAACCGACTTCTGTATCACCTTCTTCTACTTCACTACAATCTAATAAAAGACATGTTGTTTCTGCTTCTAGTATTCAGGGCCTTAGAAATAGAATGTATATTGGTTCAAGTTCTCCCCAAATTAGCGAGTTTGATGTTTATGTTTTGTTGGGTGTTGTACCGTACGAATCAATTGTCAATGAAGATGGACGTGAAGACTTGCTGAAATACTGGAGGGAGAATGAGAAGACATTTTCAACACTATCAAAGATGACCCGAGATGTGTTGAATATTCAAGCGTCATCAACAAGACAACAACTTCTGAAAGCGCTTTTTCTGCTGGAAGGTTTCAAATAGGAGAGCACAAACACTCATTGGCAGGATACAACTTGGAGATTGCAGTTTTATTCAGAGATTGAATTTGAACGGAGCGTAGAAGGCGCGGTCAATCAGAGATGAACAAAGAAGATGACTACAACTACAACGAAATCTTATCCGAGGGAGCAGGAAGCGACGTCGAACAATTTGACCAACAACTTCCAATTCCAACAGAAGATCCACAAGAGATTGTGAGGAAATTAGAAAGAGTATGGTTGACTTTGTAATTTTTTAATGACAATTTTACTATGTGATTTGCAACTTTTGAACTACGAAACAAAGTTGCAATTTTGAAATTATACTACAAAATAAATCATATTTTTATTAAATAATATAAGAGGCACAAAAATTTTTTTGTGATGTTTTATTCACTATCTTGTTCTATTATTTAAGTGTTTAAATATATATATTTTTAAAAGTAAGAGTCTAAAAAAATTAAAATCCCCCTACCCGTCCCGTCCCCCCAAATCCCATCCCCTCTTCCGGCGGGATGTGGGACGGGACGGGACCTCTTCTCGTCCTGCCTATCCCGGCTCGCCAATCCCGCCAAGACCCGATCTTGACCCCACGTTCCCCCTAATTTTAACTATTAAAATTATCAATTCAAATAATGATTTAAGTTATCAAGTAATTGAAAATGTTAGAGTTGTGACTTAATTTATAAAAGTGGTGTTGCGTTTATGATTAAGTGGGTGTATTTACTATTTAGTGTGGTATGAGTAATGAGGACTATTATCTAGGTGGGCATTTCTCAATTGACTCACCTAATTTTACTTTAGGCTTTCCCAAGCTCTCAAATGTGATATTTATGAACACCCATGAAATATCCTTAGTTGATTCCCTTCCGGTTAAAGTTGAGAATCATTAAATGAGGTTTAAAGCCTCAATTCCTAATCAACATACCCATTTCCTAGACTCTAGTCTTCTTTTTCAAGTTTGACTAGAAACAATAGGCAAGCAATATGTGCTTGCAACCAACACTTAAACATTAAGAGTGAGGGTAGTTGAATCCCACATTAATACACCATTTTCATGTTTTATAACTCACCCCAACTACCACATTCTATTATTTAATCACAACCTCAACCTAAATCTAGCCACTCATGTCAAATAATAAATGAACACAACAATAATAAATAAAGGTAGACATAATAGACATAAAAGAGAAGCTGCTCATGCACATTGCAATTTTCGTTGAGTAATTAATCATTTCTAAATTCTTTACAGCACAATACATTTTTTCAAGTATTAATCACATTTTTATATATTTTTTATTGCATATTAATACTTATATTTTAATATGTATATTGTTTATATTTTAATGCAGTCTGTCTATACCGGAAAGTCGGAAGAGTTTATCACAAACACAGTTAACTCACGAATATTTTGAAATTTCTTTTGTGCAAATTATCTGATTATCAAATCAAGTCTCATCCTTTACTTTCCAAAACAAGAAAAACATGTTTTCTTGATTTATTATTTTTACTAACATTATTTTTTTCCTATTTCTTTCTGTGTAGATGAAAGAGAATAACCCCGTATTTTCATTAATATAATTGATTTATATACATGATATACACTAGTAAATCTAGCCTATAATTACGGAAATCAAATATACATTTTCATAATACAAAAGATTACTACCATAATTACAGATGTACAATATCACTAATAATATCACAGGAATATACGGTGTATATTCTATCACACCCCCGTAGTCATAGCGGCGGTTGTCGTACGCTGAGACTGTCCCTAAAATCTTCAAACAAAACTAAGGCAAGACCCCTAGTAAATATGTCAACAATTTGATAACGTGAGGGGACATGCAAGACACATACTTGTCCACGAGCTACCTTTTTACGAACAAAGTGAATATCCTTCTCTATATGTTTAGTGCGCTGATATTGGACAGGATTCCCCAAGAGATATATCGCACTAAGAGGAGATTATGCAACCAACAGAACTCAGACACCACGTTGGCTACCCCTCGATATTCGGCCTCCGCACTGAATCACGACAAAGTAGCCTGTCATTTAGCAGACCAAGAGACCAAGTTATCACAAAAAAAAAAACACAATAACTAGACGTCGAACACCTGTTATCTGGACATCCACCCCAATCAGCATATGTATAAGACATGAGATTAGAGACGAATGATGGATATAAGTGCAAATTGTAATCAATAATGCCGTGAATGTAACACACAATGCGTTTGAGAGCGTGCATGTGTTCTTCCCTCGGATCATGAATGAATAAATACACCTGCTTCACTGCATAAATAATATCAGACCTCATAAACGTGAGATATTGAAGAGCCCCGCAAGACTATGATAGTGGGAGAAATCCTCGTATGGTGTGATAGATGTAGTACTCATCTTCAGTTTAGTATCAACCGGAGTAGGAGATGACTTACAGGATGACATGCCAACCCGTTCAATAATTTCTGCTGCATATTTCCTTTGAGAGAGAAATAGACCACCTGCATGACGAGTCACATCAATACCAAAAAAATAACTCAACGGTCCCAAGTCCTTCATAGCAAACTCGGAGCTGAGAAGAGATATGATAGACTTGCGCAGTTTGTCAAAGGAAACAGTCAATATGATATCATCCACGTATAAGAGAATGTATGCCAAAGAAGAACCGTGACGGTAGATGAACAGAGAATGATCAGACCTACTGTGAGAAAATCCAAGAGTAGACACATAATCTGCAAACCTTTTGTACCAGGCCCGAGGAGCCTGTTTTAGCCCATACAAGGACTTCTTCAATAAGCACACATGGTTAGGATGAGCAGGGTCCCTGAAACCCAAGGGCTGATGCATGTATACATTTTCCTTGAGTTCACCGCGTAAAAATATATTTTTCACGTCCAGTTGATGAATGTGCCATGCTTTTGAGAGAGCCAGACTAGGAACATTGCGAATAGTTTCCTGTTTGACCACCGATCTAAATGTCTCACCACAATCCACATCAACCTGTTGAGTTTTGTCATCACCTACAAGATGTGCCTAATGCCTCTCAAAACAACTATCAGATTTTTCTTTATGAGTAAAATCCACATAGAACGAATCACATTGACACCAGGCAGACGCGGCACTAATACCCACATCTTATTTTCAATAAGAGCATTATATTCATCATCTATTACCATTTTCTAATTTGGGTCATGAAGGGCAGACACGGGATTACGTGGTATGGATAATTTAGTGACATTAAAGTTGATATTAAATTATCTTTTTGATCTAAAAATACCCTGTTGGCTACGAGTAATGGGCCCTTGACTCGGAATAGAAGTGGGCCAGACCTGGGTCGGTGTAGTGATGTCGAACTGGGTCAGGTTGGGAGGTACTGGGTCGACTAGAGGCTGGAATTTGTTGGACCAGTAGGCAGTGGGCCTGTTGGCAAATTGACTGGACCGATAGGGGAAACACAGGCTGGGATAGCAGGCAGTGGGCCTGCTGGGATAGCAGGCAATGGGCCTGCTGGGAGAGGGATTGGACCGAGAAGTCTGTTTGGGCCAGCAGGCTGGACCAAACCAAATGGGCCAGCAGGAGGTTGTCTAGACCGTGCCTTCCAGTCCGGATTTCCGAGGAGTGGGTTGGACCAAATGGTGGGCCACATACGGTGATAGCCCAATATAAAAAAAATCATAAGACTTGGATGAAGAATTATGCAATTTAGCAAAAGAAAATTGGATTTTTCAAAAATAACATGACGACTAATGATGATTTTATTAGAGGATAAATCAAAATATTTATAACCACGATGGATAGATGGGTACCCCAGGAACTAGGGTTGTTAGTGGTTCGGATATACTCGAAAGGGACAAACCGGACGAAACCCGACCAAACCGACCGAAACCTTAACGGTCGGATACGAGTATCTAAAAATACCGGACCGTTAAAGGCAGGACCTAACGATAAATACGTGCAGAAATACCCACGCCTGTGCGCATGCACCTCCCTCACACACACACACACCCCAGCCAGCCCCACCCCTCGCCACAATTAATTAGTTGTAAATTGATCAAACTTTATATGGTCATAACTTTGCGCTCGGACGTCCGTTTTACCTAAATTTTTTTTGATTTCGCGTATTTTTTCGAGACGAATAATCCCAAACGGACTAACTTCACCGGATTTCTCCAAAACCGTCCATATTGCCCCTCAATTTCTCTTTTCCCCCAAATCGTTACGTTTTTCCCATTTTCAAATCTAAATATCTCGCGATATACAATTGATTTCAACGTAAAAATTGTGTGGCACCGCGTCCGAGAATGTCAATTTCAGTATTGGAAATTCAATTTAAAAAAAAAAAAAAAATGGTCCGACCCGGAAATTCTTACCGGCCCGAGCGGGAACCGATAAGGTTTGGTCGGGCCGGATCTCGTCCCAGACGAAACCTTACGGTCGGTCGTCGGACCGTAAGCTTATCGGTCGGTCCGTAGGTGATACCGGACGGACCGTGCAAAGACTACCGAGAACACATGGCGGTAGAGCGGACTTGAAGTTTATTAATGGTGGTGGAGGGGAATAGAGGATAACATAAACACTCAAGCACCCTAAGATGAGAGTACGAAATGTCTTTTTGATAAAGAATTTTTGAGTGGAGATTGGTATGCTAATTCTTTACTAGGGAGTATGTTAAGGAGGTGTGTTGCCATTTGTAATGCATGATGTCAAAAGAAAGGTGCTAATGATGCATGGACTAGTAGTGTACGAATACTATTATTGGTGCAAATTTTTCTATTGGCTTTCCCATGTTGTGATGACGTATGTGGCCATGAGAATAAAAAAGAAATACCATTAACCTTACAAAATTCTCTAAATGACCCATTATCAAATTTCCTTCCATTATCACATTGAATATTTTTAATTTTCCGTTCAAATTGTGAATGGATGAATGCTCTAAATGATATAAATGTGGAAAAACCTAAGACTTTTTAGATAACGAAAACGTCGACAAAAGATTAGAATAATCATCTAAAAATAACACATAATAATGGTGACCGGTAGAGCTCAAAACAACAGATGTCCAAAGATCACTATAAATAATATCAAATGGCAACAAAGTACTAGAATTGGAAGCGACAAATGACATTTTAACATATTTTCCAAGCGGACAAGAAGGACAAACATTAGTGCAACGATCACTATTACACTCGATAAATTTATTGTTTTTAAGGGAGGAAAACACAGACGCTCCCGGATGACCCAAACATGCATGCTATAAGGAAGGTGCTAAAGCGGAAAATATTGATGGTGTTGCTTGTTTAGTGGTGGTGGTGGTGATGGGATAGAGCTCGCCCCGACTCTCACATATCATTAGAGTTATCCCCGTCTAGAAATCCTTCACAAAAAATCCAAAAGGGTCAAAGTCAAAGAAACCGAGTTATCAGTTGTAAATTTCCGAACATACACTAAATTTTTAATTAATTGAGGTGCATGGACATTTTTAGGGATAAAGATGGGTTCGGGGGAGACAATTTTGTGTGACCATAACCACGAATTGGAATTGAATTACCATTACCAATAATTATGCCACGATTTTAACTCAAATTAAAATAACATGAGAGATTACCTGGTGCGGACACCATGTGAGACGTAGCACCGATGTCCTTGTACCAATTTGCATTCGGAGGATTTAGTCTGAGTGTATGCATCACTGTCTCGCTATCTGTGTGGATCGAAACTGCTTTGGGCCAGCAACGGTGAAAGTCTGCGAGGGCAGTACTGGCGAGCGGTGCCGCCGGGGCCAATTATTTCGAGTCCCATGTTGGCGCCTTGTTCTGCTCTGCATGTCTCTTGATGCAGCGGTTTGATCCTGAAAGCGAGCGAGTGACATGGGTCATCGCCCGTTATGGCCTAGGGCAGCTAGAAATTCGCCAAAATTCGGTCCGGACCGAAAAATCGGATCGGACCGAACCGGATCGAGAAATTCGGTCGGTCTTGATCCTCGATTTGAGAATTCGGTTTCGGTCGTCAGGACGAATTTTTATTTTTATAATATATATAATTCCTAATATATATAATATATATAATTTATAATTTTCTAAATTCCTAATATATATAATTCCTAATTTTCTAAATTTCTAATATATAATATTATATAATTAGAATTGGGTTAGGGCGTTTTTTAAAAAATTGAATTTCCAATCTTGAAATTGACATTCTCGGACCGGTGCCACGAAATTTTTACGTTGAAATCATTTGTACATCGCGAGATATTTAGATTTGAAAATGGGAAAAAGCGTAACGATTTGGGAAAAGAGAAATTGAGGGGCAAGATGGACGTTTTTGGAGAAATCGTGAAGCAAAGCAGACTTTAGTCGGTTTGGGATTATTAAATCTCGAAAAAATTACGAAATCAATTTTTTTAGGTAAAGCAGACGTCCGAGCGCAAAATTATGACCGTATAAAGTTTGATCAATTTACAACCTATATTTCATATGTCAATACGTCCGGCGGCGAGGTGGCGGGGCTGGTGGGAGAGGCGGGGCCAAATTCGGTCCGAAAACCGGACGAAAATGACCGGACCGAACACAGGCCGGGCCAAGTTCGGTCGGTCTTGATCGGACAATCTCTTATTCGGTCCTCGATGCGGTCGGTCGGTTTAACCCTGTGCACCACAGGGCCTTGCGCCCTGCCGAGGGGTTTAGTGGCGAGTCCTGCGATCGCCATCGCCGCCTCGCCGTCATACTACCATCGCTTCTTTGCTCGCCACCACTGCGTTATCGCCATATCCGCCACCGCGATTCTTTCTACATTTTTGACCCTTTTGCCACCCCCGTTGTTACGATTTGACCATAATTTTCTGAGAATGATTGAGAGCCATCGGTTTCACGGGACATAGCCACCATCGTGACAAAATTAGCTCCGGTAGCTGCCTATTTAGCTAACCTACTTTTAAGGTGAGCAATAAATGTGCTTGGTAGAACGGTAGAAGAGGATTGCTTTGGCGAAGAAGAGTTCCAACCCCATTATACAACTCGGAGAGGCCTGCAACCATTTGAAGAACAAAATGATCATTCGTGATGAGTGCGTCAACGTTCTTGAGTTGATCCGACAACTCCCTGAGCATTTGACAATAGGAAGAGGCACTCGGAAAATCCTCCATATTTATTTGGGAGAATTCTTGCTTAAGGGTCACGACACAATTTTTTTTGTTATCTTGGAATATATCACGCAACCTATTCCAAGCTTCCATTGTCGTGGCGTCGGGTTCGATGATTGTATGTAAGAGGTCTGTAGAGATGGTGAAATAAATCAATTGGAGCACTGTAGCATCAAGAGTTGCCCACAACTCTATTTCATCATCTGTGGAATACACTATCTCCTTGCCTTTTTCTGGTTTGACGATGTGATAGAGGACTCTTTGAGACCTGTCGTGAATTTTAAAGAGTTCTGGCCACGTTGCGTACTGGACGTTCTTCATTTCAAGAACAATAAGGATGTTGTTCTTGATGTTGAAGACTGCAAGGGCATGATGAAATGTATTCTTTGTGGTTGACATGATTGAGGAACAAGATGAGAATTAGGGTTTCAGAAAAAATTGAAGGGACGGGGACGACTGAAGTGGGGTCGAGCGAAGGGGAGTAGGGCGGCGGAAGTTGTTTTTGTGGAGAAGGAAAGATTTTGCCCTAGATTGCTGATATAATGAAAGAGAATAATCCCTTGATTTTTTTTATTAATATAGTTGGTTTATATACATGATATACACTAGTAAACTTATCTAATTACGGAAATCAATAATACATTTTCCTAATACAAAATATTACATTAATAATTACATATGTACAATATCACAGGAATATACAATGTATATTCTATCAGTAGATTTTTTCTCCAGTTTGTTAAGTCATTTTTATTGACTACTAACACTATATTTTCTAACACATTTATCTTTTTGCAGGTTCTTTATATTTTTCAAGTGGGTGTATTTAATGTGGTATGAGTAATGAAGACTATTATCTAGGTGGGATTTTTTCAATTGACCCATCAAATTTCACTTAGGCTTTCTCAAGCTATAAAATATAATATTTATGAACACCCATTAAATACCCTTAGTTAATTCCCTTCTAATTACAGTTGAGAATCTTTAAATGAGATTTAAAGCCCCAAGTTCTAATTAACATACCCATTTTCTAGACTCTAGTCTTCATTTTCAAGTTTGACTAGAGACAATAGGCAAGAAATATATGTTTGCAACCAACTCTTAAATATTAAGAGGGAGAGTACTTGAATCCCACATTATACACCATTTTCATGTTTTATAACCCACCCCAACTACCACAATCCATTATTTAATCAGAACCCCAACCTAGATCTAGCCACTTATGTCAAATAATAAATGCACACAATAACAATAAATAAAGGTAGACATAATATACATAAAAGAGAAGCTTATAGTGATGTTTGGATTAATAAATGACTTTTTATTTAACACAATGAGTATATTAATGATGAACTAGAGATGAATAGTATGACAAGACAATAGAAATATTCAAAAAGTGGCTAGCTAGGTAGGAATCAATATAGGAATAAGAGTGTGGAATAATGTGTCAAAATCACAAAATCCTAGGTAGGTATAGGGATTCAATTTTTGGACTACAAATAATTATAAAAATTCCACCGCATGCCACTCTGCGACTGCAAAACAGGTTTGCAGTTCGCAAAAATGGACCTAGGATTCGCAGAGTGATTTTTTGTTAGGACTGTCTGGAACTGTGTTAGGAAGTGTGATCCGTAGAACTGAACTGCAGCCCACAAAAGTTTCTTGAGTGTTCGCAGTCTGAGTTGAACTTGAATTAAAGCAGTGGTTCACATACCGGATTGTGGTCCGCAGAGTAGAAACCACAGGTTGGGGTTGCACTTCGAGGCTCCAAAATTCTTCTTTCACTATTGATTTTTGCGCTTCGGCTACAATTCTGCGGTCCGCAGAAGTGGTCTTCTCAGCACTTCTTCCTTTTTTCAACACTTTTGTCCATGTTTCAATAAATGTCCACACTTTTGGTGTCCCAATACAAAAATCCAATAAAACCAAAATAAAATAATATAAGAAATTACTACTACAAATGCACAAAGGAAAACAATAATCTATGAAATTGGTATCAAATGTGTCATAATTTCGAGGTATATCAGTCAACACAAACCAAAAATGCCATAAACTAATCGAACCAATATTATATAAGTCATAATCTTCAGTTATACTTGATCAATACACGACACGAAACAAAATACGACACGAAACAAAATACGACACAATACATAATAAACTAACTAAATATTCCAGGTTCAATATAAAATAAATGCTCTCGGGAAAGAACCCGACTAAGAAAACGCAAGAGCCACAAAATATCCAACATACCCATAACTCAGAATCGGTATACCCCACCCCTAACAAATAAATCATGCATTATACCCAATGCATATATATAGTAAAACATGAAGTGAGGAACTCCCCGAGGATACATCAAGTATCTGTCCGAGTTGTCTCCATCAACTGTGTCAACTGGGGTTGAAGGCTGGCCAATCAGATCTATCTCTGATGATAGTGCAGGCTTAACACTGGTAGTGGTCGGGATCACCGGGCCCACTGATAGTGGAAGAGGAATATCCAAACATGGAGCTGAAGATGAACTAGCTCTATCGGCACTCTTGCCTCTCTACTCTCGAAGATCCTTCACAGACCTCTGCATAGCTAGGACTGTGTCCACCTCATCCCCATGAACACCTGCTGCTCTCACAATCCAGTGAGCACCCTCTAACTTCTCATCCCCAACATCACTACCTGACTCTCCCTCACTCCGCCTCTTTGATCTATCATCATCATCTCTTTCGGTGGATTGGTCAACACGAGGCTCGGTGCTATCTCTAGGCTGGGTAGAGAATAACTCTACTGTCGGTGGTAGAATAGGTCCCTCAAGTTCTATATCCTGTGAATCCAAGACATTCAACTATGTCTTGACCCACTACAAGTCTGCTATGATAGCAGGTAGACCTTCCTCTCCACTACCCTCAATACTCCCCAATCGGAGCTCAATAGACTGAAGTTGGGCTCTAATACTCTTCTGTTCCTCTCTCACCAACTCAAGGTTTGCCTTGTGAGGTGCTAAGGTGGTCTCTATAGCTTCCTTTACAAATGCATAAAACTCCTCCACTAATTTGGTCACATTAGCATCCACCAGCCTGAAAATTGCATACCATCCCGAGGAATACCTTGCCTCGAAGCTACGACAAACCACAGATATGGAAGGAATGGAGAATGAAGTACCGGCTGGCACCTCTGGAACTGAAGTAGTGGTCGGATTTGAAGTACCTACTGGGGCAGGCTGGTCCATTGTACCAAGAATCTGCATATTAAGCACAATCGGAGAAGCACTAGACTGTGATACAGTCGTCTTCCTCTAGTTGCCATACTATAATCAGGTGTAATCTACAGTCTATTTTACCTCAGTGCCCCTGTCAATCCTGGGCACTCCTTACTCCATTCATAGTGATATGATCAAGTATGAGTAAGGAAGAGATGTGTTGCTCTGTTGCGCTCAGTCCTAAATCTCATCCTGGATAATCTCTCCCATATTGACACGCGACCCAATCATGATAGCTTTCTCCAAAGAAATGTTGGTGTCGTTAAATGAAGGCAACGCCCTTGAAGATGTGATCGCAAGCCAGAATTTAGCTTTATTTTAGAGTGTTCTTATGTATGCCAGCCGTTGGATTAAGTCACGCTGGTGTTTCTTTGGCAATAACTGTTGCAGCTCACACTCTGTGATCTTCCAGACTCTTCATCCTCTCATCAGAATCTGTGTACTTGAGTGAAAAAACATCATCATTCTCTCCTTCTCGCCTAAAGTAGTAGTTGCTGATTTTGTTGGCACGAATATCAACACTCACTCCTCGAATAGCCACAAAACCAGGAGGCTCCATAGAAGCCTTAGCCTATCGCCGACATCTCTTGATGTTATGAATCGCCCCATAGGCTGCATAGAACTCTCTCACGAGCACTGAAATGTAGTTACCCGGGGGTTTTGTGAAGCAATCTCATCTTGATGCTCTCAACTTCTAGATAACACTGGTGCAATCGTCATTCAATCCATTCTAACTCACCCTCTTCTCCTCAGAGATTACTGGGGTCATGTTTCCATCATTTTTACTTGCAAGGCCAAATAGGTGTAGTTCTTTGGACCTGGGCTTAACAAATTAGAGGGCAATTTCTTCTTCCTTCCTTTCTTTTTCGGACTATCTCCTCCGTAGTATCAACCTCAGGTAACTCAGATACCTCATGAGCAGTGGTTGTCCCCTCTTCATACTGGGGACATCATCCATAAGTACTTTCCTTTTTCGAGAGATCATTTTCTTGGTACCTTTGGATTTGTTCATTCCATCCTGTGTGTCAAAGAAGAACAATATTTATGGTTTTTTTAATATGAAAGCAAATAAGAAAAATAAAATTAGAAAGGGAAAATATCAAAAATTTTATGGGATGACATGACCTGTGATTTGCATGTGATGTTGCAGTCTATGTTCTCCAATAGTGTTTAGTGATCTAAAATCACTATCACACTCTGCGATTCACCTGCGGTTCGCAGGTTGTGTCAATGATAGTTTTCTTTTGGTTGAACCTTTTGGCTTCCCCATTTGTGAAACAATATACAACAACCAACACACACACACACACACGACTATTTCCCTTAAGAAAGTTATCACGCCATCCATCATCAGGAATTTCAATTCATACGGGCATACACAACAATCCACACATAATACACAACTAACTTGGCATTCTTATGAAGCAAACATGAATATTATTGACGATTAACTCATCGTCGGGTACTCAAGACTTACCCGAATTCATCTATATATCACCAACAATTCATGCGAGTCAAGACAACATAAAATGCTACCAAAGAATTCATTCAAATATTTATCAAACATTGATGGCATGAATGATTCAAAGTAGTTTTCATAAAACGGGTACTCAAGAATTCCCCATTAATGGCCACCTATACCAATCCTACTTCACACTACATCTAATCACGAATCTCGGGTACTCAAGACTTCTCCGAATTCATCTACTTACACCCAACAAGCTACATGACCCGAGGAAACACCCCTTTCAAATAAAAAAATCAATGATGCATTTTATGGCACAAGTTTCGAAAATGAACATTACAAGACTTGTCTACGAATAAGGGTACTCAAGACTTCCCCTATTTCAAATTTCAAACATGATTCACAACACACATGATTTGAACTTCAATTTCAAAAGTAACCCTAGTGCAGTTTCATAAACAAACATCAAGGAGGCTGCAGTAGATGAATTTGTACCATGAGTGACTAATAGACTTAGAGAGTAATAGAAAAGCTCAGCATACATAATTTACGATGATGATTGTTTTCTCGGTGCGCTAGATGATGGGTTGTGTGAATTTTTTCTCCAAAATAACCATGAGTGCATATTGGTGCGGTGAAATCGAAAACAAAATGGAAGAATTTGAAGTGTAAAAGTGATTTGGAAGATTAAACAAGTTGTAAAGAGAGGAAACCATTCATTAATCGGGTGGACTGTAAACACATTTTGTTCATTTAAATGAGATGCGGGTCGGGTCAAACTTGCCTTGCCCCAAATTTTGAATCTTTTTGGCGATTTACAGTCCAATGGCAGACCATGACTATAGCCAACATTTTTTATTTCCCTCGCTTCTTTCCCATTTTCAATCCTGCACACTTGAACAAACATCAAAATAACAAAAAAAATTGAAAAATAAAAATAGTTGGGTTGCCTCCCAAAAAGAACCTAAGTTTACGTCGCGGCACGATGATTTACCACATTTTCACAGCTCGCTGAGGCAGATCGCCTCAATGATCTTCATTTCATTGTTCCCAAGTAGTGCTTCACTCTTTGCCCTTTTGCTTTGACTCGATTTCCACACGGACAAGCAATTTCAATAGCACCATGGGAAAACACTTGAGTCATCTCAAAAGGACCCAACGATTTTGACTTCAACTTTCCGGAAAACAACCGGAGTCTTGAGTTGAACAATAATACCCGATCCCCCCGACTAAACTCTCTCTTTAGGATATTCTTGCCATTGAAGTGATTCATTTAGCAGCTAGATACAATTTCTCTAAAAATGTATTAAGTTCTAAAATTGTATCCCAATCGGAATCTATAAGCATATCATTAGGATTTCGATTACGGGCGTTAAAAAATTGGGTTATAGGTTATTACATCTTTCATGCAACACGTAGTTGGTTGTATAAAGAATTTCATCTAGTGCATAATTCTTCGGGAACTTTTCTGTAAGGTAGACCACAATTGTGACAAGTTTTTTTATATTTTTTTAGTCGTTGTATTCTATTTTTTTTTAAATATAGGTTATAGCAAATTGAATTTTTCCAAGAATGTCTTCAAAAAATGATATACCATCCTTTACAACTAAATTATAAATATGACATGCACATTTTATATGAAAATAATCTGGAAAAGATGGAGTTAAGACAATTTTTAATAATCTAACAGCAGAAATATTAGAAGAAGCATTTTCTAATGTAATAGTCATGATTTTGTCAGTTATGCCATAATAATTGCAAACAGAAGAAATATTTTCTTGAATAAAAATACCAGTGTGCCTACTATCTATATATTTATATGCTAAAATACGTTTTTGCATACACCATTTATTATCTACCCAATGACATGTTACCGTTAAATAATCATGACCGTTAGTACTACGGCCTATATCAGATGTGATAGATATTTTTTCAAGATAATGATATAAATAATAACGTAATTATTGTTGATATTCGTGTGTAAATTTAAAAACATCTCTCCTAAAAGTTGATCTAGGAAAACCGTTATAAGCAGGATTGTACGTTGATCTTATATAATGAATAAAACCATGAGATTCATGAAATGAAAAAGACAAACCTCCACTGCAACTAATTTTGATAATTCTTCCCTATCTTTCATTTTATTGTATTTAGGGCCTCTGTTGCCGTCATGGTCAATTTGACCACGTGCACAGTCTTGAGCAAGATGTGAAGCTTGTCCCGACTGAGAGGGCATTGACTCGACCTTCTTTTTAGCCTTGTATTCCTCCCACATAGCTTTGTAAAAAATACTCAAATGCGTAATTAAACCTCGCGTCCCGCTCTGACCTTTTCCTACTTTAAATTTATAATATTTTTTACAAATTTTGCATCTAGCTTGTTGATTTACTGTGTCCCTTTCAAAAAATGCCATACAAGTGATGTTAATTTTTGTTCTATTGGATCTCGTCTCATACTAGGGGGAATAAGAGGCGGTTCAGTTTGAGGTGCATTAGTGGGCGTGTCATCTAAATTAGTTGGTGTGTCATCTAGATTATCTTCTAAATTAAACTCTTGTTGATTTCCAGAAAATAGCTCATCGTCTAAATCTAATGGTACTTCAGGAACGAATGTACCAAACGCCGATATAACATCGACGTGTAATCGAGAGATATTGAAAATTGAAACTTTGCTCAACGGATCCTCAAGCTAGTTGTCAACTTCACTCCCAATTCTCAAATGAATAAATAAAATTGAATATTTAGAAGACAATGTAGAGAGAATGAGATATATATTGATAGATTATTAGAGAATATAGAGATTGTAGGAAGATTTGTTAGAAAGAATGAAGAAAAAATGAGGTATTTATAGTTGAAAAAATTGAGTTAAAGTGTAAATATAATAACTTAAGGGTTAAAAATAAATATTAAGGGGTGTGGGGGGTTGGGGTAGGGGAGGGGTATTTGGCCGTTGCACAACGATCAAATTGGGCAAAGCCGTTGTGCAACGGCTAGTAGGGGTCAGAGGGGGTGGGGAAGGGTCGGGGTGGGGTCGGGGCAGGGCGGGGTTGGGTAGGTGTCGGGGTCAAATTTTTTTCGCGACCCCGTACTGGTACCGATACCGAGTACATGTATCCGATACCGATACAATTTCAAGTGAGGTCGGGGCGGGGTCGGTATGGGGTCGGGTCGGGTAACCCCTCCCCGTTGGCCAGCCTTATTTTAAAGTAAGAGGGTAATGAGGATGAAGGGAATGAAAAGAAAACAAATAAAATGGAAAAAGTGTGCCTTGTGCATGTGAATTGTGAAAGAATACTATTAAATGTGAGTGTAGATAACATGGGAAAATTAAAAGTTAGTGCATTATAGTAACACTTTGTCTTGTTCATTTGAGAGAAAAGGGTGTTCTCATGAGACCTTCTTCACTTTCTATTTTGGGTAAGTCTAGTATTTATGATCACTATATCAAGAAACCCTAATTGGAAATACACAAGAATTTTGGTAGCATTTCTCCCCTATCCTCCAAGGAGGGTTGATAGTACGTTGTCAATGGTGGTTATGTGTCAACAACAACATCAATTAGTACTTTATATTATTCTCCTCTAAACTTGCAACTACTTTCTTCGAAATAAGAGAAGACATATATTCTGGAACTATGTAATAAGTACCCAAAAAAATGGGGACAACAATTATCATGTACACAGTAGTTATGTTATGACAAATAAATGTGTCTTTGAATTTAGCATACTATGTAATTACAGGGGTTTACACAGTGTAATTTGACATACTATGTAAAAGTATTAACTAAGTCAAAAGAAAAATATAATGTGTAAGAAAATGTTGAGAAATTATAACTAAGGAGTTCTTACATCATATCCTATGTGTGTGAAAATTAGCAAAAGTTTTAGTTTTTCAGAAGGATTTAAACGTATATACACTATTAATTTAACTAGTTTGGTTGATGGCCAGTGGGGCTTGGGAGAGTAGTGGAGATGCGATCGGTATGTGAGACAAGATGGCCAGTTGCATTCGGGAGGTAGCTAGAGAAGTGTTAGGGGTCTCGCGAGGTAACAATGGTGGGCGTCGAGGAGATTGGTGGTGGAATGGTAAATTTCAAGAGAAGATGGAAGCGAAGAAATCGACGTATGTGAGATTGATAGAAAGAAAGGATGAGGTGGAGAAGTGGACGAATATGGAACTGTATAAGATAGCGAGGAAGGAGGCAAAACAAGCGGTTACAACGGCGAGAACGACGACTTTTGAACGCATGTATGTGGAATTAGAGGAGAAAGGCGGAGATAAGAAGTTGTACAGACTAGCCAAGGTAAGGGAAAGAAGGGCCCGTGACTTGGATCACGTGAGGTATATCAAGGACGAAGACAACAAAGTACTGGCGGAGGAAGTGCATATTAGGCGGAGAAATAGCAAAAGAAAGATCTCAAGGCTCTGGGAATATACCACTCCCGATACTCTTCCTCCGTCACCTCTTACTTTCATAAACTCTTGAACGAAAAAGGAGATGAAGACATTGTGCTGGGAGATCTGGAGCATTCTGGTAGGTACCAAGATTTTGGGTATTGTAGAAACATTAAGGTTGAGAGGTTAAGGGTGCTATTCGCAGGATGCGCAGGGGACGAGCAACCGGGTCTGATGAGATCCCAATTGAATTTGGAAGAGCGCAGGAAGTGCAGGTTTGAAGTGGCTGACTGAGTTGTTTAACGTCATTTTAAGACGACACTAATGCCCGAAGAATGAAGGTGGAGTACAATGATTCCCTTGTACAAAAACATAGGTGATATCCAGAGTTGCAACAACTATAGGGATATCAAGCTGCTAAACCACACTATGAAAGTTTGGAAAAGAGTCGTGGAGATGAGGGTGAGGAAATACGTGTCTATTTCTAAGAACCAGTTTGGATTCATGTCGGGACGTTCGACTACCGAAGTCATTCATCTTATTAGGAGGTTGGTGGAGCAGTATAAGGAGAGGAAGAAAGATTTACATATGGTTTTCATCGACTTCGAGAAGACATATGACAAAGTCCCTAGGGAGGTTCTATGGAGATGTTTGGAGGTTAGAGGTGTACCTGTGGCGTACACTAGGGCTATTAAGGATATGTATGATGGAGCTAAGACTAGGGTACAATCAGTAGGAGGAGATTCAGAGCACTTTCCAGTGACGATGTGGCTACACCAGGGATCAGCTCTTAGCTCATTTCTAATTGCCTTGGTCATGGACGGACCGATGCGACAAATACAAAGGCAGGTTAGTGGTGTATGTTATTTGCAGACGATATAGTCCTGATTAATGAGACTCGCAGCGGAGGGAACACCAAAGTGGAGGTTTGGAGACAGGATCTGGAGTCTAAAGGGTTCAAGTTGAGTAGGACCAAGACATAATATTTGGAGTGCAAGTTCTATAACCGGAGCGATCCTGGGACAGGCGTGAAAGTGAGGCTTGGTACTCAGGTCATTTCGAAGAAAGGAATCTTCAAATATCTAGGGTTTATTATCCAGGGGAATGGAGAGATTGATGATGATGTCACACATCGTATTGGGGAAGGGTGGATGAAATGAAGGCTCGCATCTGGAGTCTTGTGTGACAAAAAGGTGCCAACTAAACTTAAAGACAAGTTCTATAGGGCGGTGGTTAGACCAACTATGTTGTATGGGGCAGAGTGTTGGCCAGTCAAGACTTCACACATACAAAAGATGAGAGTTGCGGAGATGAGGATGTTGAGATGGATGTGTGGGCATACAAGGAGATATAGAATTAGGAATGATGATATCTGGGATAAAGTGGGAGTGACCTCGGTGGAGGATAAGATGCGGGAAGCGAGATTGAGATGGTTTGGGCATGTGCAGCGGAGAGACATAGATGCCCCAGTGCGGAGGTGTGAGAGGTTGGCTATGGACGAGTTCAGGAGGGATAGAGGTATGCCAAAAAAATATTGGGGAGAGGTGAATAGACAGGATATGGCGCAGGTGCAACTTACTGAGGACATGACCTTAGATAGGGGGTTGTGGATGACACGAATTAGGGTAAAAGGGTAGTAGGTAGTCGAGCGTAGTCCTCTTTACACATACAAAATGATAGTGTAGTGTTATTACTATAGATTCGATTAGCCTGTCGCACTTATAGACACATTATTGGTCTATAGTACTCTATAGTTTGATTCATGATGCTATGTGTTTTTTAGTGTAATTTATTTATCTTATTTAGTTGTTGTCACGCCCTTTTTCGACCGCGATATTATTTTAGCGAATCCTGCTTAAGAGAAGAGGTTAAAAATAAAATATAAAAGAGGTGCTAAAAATGCTAAAGGGTTTGCGGAGTCGCCACCTAATTAGTTTTGGTGAATTAGGACACCTAAATGTCAACTAGTTTAAAGTCAACATTAACTCCATTTTATGGTCTGCAAAACTATACGAGATTATGGGTAAGGGTTCTTTATTTATCCTAAAGGGAAGGGGTTAGACACTCTAAAGGATCCGCTAACTTGTTGTTGTCCGTTCAAACCTAGGGTTAATTATTATTGCTAAATAATGCGTGTTTTGAAAAGTATTTGAGTAAAAGATATATGCAAGTATAAAACATATTTTGAAGAATGCAAGACTTATTTAAAGTATACAAAGTGAGCTTTGGTTTAAAAAGAAAAAAAAATATTCCTAAAGTAATTAGGGACCATGTGAAATGTAGTGCTTAGCTTAGTGATGTAGAGATTATTTATAGATCAAGAATCTTTTTGGTAAATGGTTAGGGATTATGTAGGTATGAAAAGTTATTAGAATCCTTTTAGGTAAAGGTTTTAAGGTAGGAAAAGTTATCCCTTTAGGTAGGAAAAGTTATCCCTTTAGGACTCTGAAAACATGTCAAATTTGGCCCAAAATCTCAAAAATCCCGCGTCTGCGCCGCGGCCCTGCAGACTGGCGCCACGGCGCCGAAAAACCTGCAACTTTCTGAACTTCCAGCACATTGGGCGCTGCTGCCAGGCGTCGCGGCGCCGGTGACGTTTTTCTGGCGGATTCCGTTTCGTCGTCCTTTTTTCGTCCGGACTTCGTCTGATCTCCTATATAATTCCCGGAACTTCTTAGACTTCATTTCTTGGCCCTTTTAGTGTGCAATTCCATCCTCATTTATGCTCATTTCATCTCCTTTTCGCCATTTCTCCATTTCTGACCGTTGTGACACAAAAGAAAGGAAAACAACCCTACTACTATACTAAACATAAATGAAATTAGTAAAATACTAACTAAAAATGACTCAAGAGGTGTATATCAAATACACCGATCACTTAGTATAGAAGTAACAATGCAAATCTACTATGACAAGATATATGCTTGTAAAATAGGATGTGCGGAGGTCTTTTCATGCAAAGACTAATGATCTTGGGATCTAAATAACTTTTGCTATGTCAATGCTAATAATGCTTTCATAACAAACTGCTTCTCCTTTTAGATCTTAGCTTCCTACATGATTATGAAATTATTAAGGGGTTAGCATGATTTGAGTAATATGTGACAACTAAAGTAATTAACTTAAGCAGAATGGAATTTCTAGTACCTAACTACTTGCTAATCTATTGGTTCAAGATTTAATTATTCTAAATATTCTACTAATTAGTGTAGCGTTAGACAATTAATTTACAACAAATAAATAGAGCAGAATAAAGAATAAATAAAGATGACTCGAAAGAGTGGCGATGTCATTCCGCCTGTGGGTTTGGAATCGCGGATGCGGGGTGCACATAGATGTTGGTTTTCATTTGAAGTAACTCATGATGAGTCTCGCCATGAGACTCGTCATTTTGCTCCGATATGTGCCATGTAGAAAGAAAAAGATAAGGATTAGTACATGTTCAAATTTCATCACAATAACGAACAAGCATTTGGTCCAAATTTTAACACATATGACCTGCGACTAAGTATTCTTGCTATGATTAAATCGTGGGGATCAACAACTGAAACGGTAAGTAGTGCACACATAGGCTTATTCCAGATTGCACATAGACTAAACGACACTACAGAGACGAGGAGATAAAATAGGCGAATCCAAGGCACACATAACATGATTCTAGCCTCACTTCGACTGATATTAAATGGACCTACTATAATTAACAGAACACATACGCAGGACCAGTTGCAAACATTTTTCTTGAAACATGATAAGGCAAATAGGCTGTGGATTCAAGGCCGAATCTCTGTCGATCATTCAGCCATCGACATTGTACAAGCAGGTTAACACACGAATTTTCTTGACATAATCCCGGATTATCTCCAATTACGAGAATTCAGAAATAAGTAAATGACAGTATAGATACATCTTAAACTTAGGCCGAGACTTCCATAACTAGAGTAATGTTTTATAATGCCAGTACCCAGTTGGTTTTGGTTCATTCAACAGATGCTAGAATCCCTTTGTCCTTAATTTTAACATGGTATTAATACAACATTCAAGCATTGGTCAAGAAGATTTAGCTAAGTGTTGTCTATATCATGCCATTTGAGATTAACACACTCAATACACTAGATCAAGAGTAACTTTAAACAACAACTACAAGCTGAAATGCTCGAGTCGATCAAAGCAGGCTAATCAAACATTTATTTTAGAGCACAATATCAATATATCACAATATTCTACTTAATCCCTCACAACATATCAATCCAGAAAAGCCTAGAACCCGTACGTATTATCCCAATCTTACTTAGCTAAACTAAACATTCAGGCAATTACTCACAGAGAACTTAAATCATAAAGAGGGGATGAAGGAAGTTTCAGCGGCCATATATAAATATACTACTAACGCCATATATTATCCGAGCCACATTGGCGATTTCAGTCGCGAACATCAGTAGCGATTGCCTTTAACTAACATGTTCAAGTAGTCAATTCAACACACATAACAACCATTAATGTTGCTTAACACATGCTTAATCAGTCGTGCCAGACACACCAATAGCAAATGAAATCCAAGACAGAAAGGGTGATGGATTTACCTTCTCCGGGCAGCGAACCGAGGCAGCGTATCTAGTCGTCGATTCACTCGGGGTTCTTGCGATGCGATTGAGAGCGATGCGGTTTGGAGTCGATTTCAGGCTATTATTGAGAATAAAGGTTTTGGATTTGTGCTTAATTGTTGGGTTCCTGATTTCGCTGGTAAGAGACCCTTACTACTGGTCCTTCTCTGTTTTTCCCTGTTATTTTGGATCGCTCCTCCCTTAATTGGGCTGATTTTCCATCGATTCCCGGATGCCCCTGATGTGTAATATTGTGTCGTTTTATATAGTTGCCATTTGGGTTCTCAATTTGGTAAACTTTGATACGATTTTGGATTGATTTGCTTATTAATTTTCGGACGAATCTTGGTATTAATAACTATGATTTGGTTTCGATTTTCTATTCTTGGTAAGCTTTGATATGATTTTATCTTTTGGGGTGAATGGTATGACAGAAGGGAGATATTTTGACTCGCCGAATTTTCCGTCCGAAAAGTCCAGCGATGGTCTTGAGGGTTGTCGGCGGCGATTTGGGTAGGTAAGTTTTTTTAGGTTTCGTTTTAGGGTTTTTAGTGAGGGAGGGGGATCTGAAGGTTTGTTGATGGGTTTATTAGAGGGGAATTGGGCCGCAGTAGTTTCTTTTGGGCTTGGGGAATTTAATTGGTATTGGGCTGCGTTTTTGGGTATTAGTTTTAGGAGTTATTTTTAAGTAATTAAAAATTGATTATTGGGAAATAAAT
Source organism: Przewalskia tangutica (assembly GCA_029844215.1). Taxonomy (NCBI): domain Eukaryota; kingdom Viridiplantae; phylum Streptophyta; class Magnoliopsida; order Solanales; family Solanaceae; genus Przewalskia; species Przewalskia tangutica. The sequence goes on from CM056719.1 coordinate 21,939,752, forward strand.
GGGGGTTTAAATTATTATTAAATTATTTAAATGCTAAATGCATATATGATATTTAAGGATTGCTTAATGCTTTTATAAATGCGACGCTATTATTAAAACACATGTATTAGATTAAAATTAGTTTAATAGGGGTTTAAATTACAAATAATAATTATGAAATTGTCTTGCGTATTAATAAATGTGAATATGCTATTTAACAAGACGTCATTGTTAAATTATTTATTTTATGTATTTATTTTTTTATTTATCATTAAGAATTGTTTGAGTAATAAGGCTTAAATTATGAATAATATTCATGAAATTGCTCGTTATTAAAATGACAAATGCGGACGTGAGACTCAAGGTGTGCTTAATACTTTACGTAAAATGCGATGTCATTATTAAATCGCTTATTTATGCATGTATTAATGTTTTATTGTTGCATTCTATTATTATAAAATTATTAAAAATTATTTTGAAAATTAGTATAATTTTATAGTTAATGGTTGGACGAGAGGGTCAAAATTGGGTGTCAACAGTTGTGTTAGCTACTGCTTCCTGTTACCTACTTCTTCCTGTTGTTAGCATGCGTTACCATTGCGTATTTGATTTTTACTATATGCATGCCCACATTGCTTTAATTTCTCGTCTTAGTCTAATTGTTTCTCATATTTTGTTTTGCTTCGCTTGCTTTGCCTGACTATGCTTTGTCTTGAGCCGAGGGGCTCCCGAAAATAGCCGCTCTACCTACCAAGGTGGAGGTGAGGTCTGTGTATATTCTACCCTCCCCAGACCCAATATTGTGGGATTTCACTGGGTATGTTGTTATTAGTTTAACTAGTTTCTACGAACGTACAATTATATGTTAATAATTGAACGTCGATATTTAGTCGATTATAATTTTTTTATTTGGTGTCCACTATCCACATTGAGCATGTTAACTATTATTTTCTGGTCTCTACATCGTATTCGACATTCATTTTGGAGCCCGATTCGCATTGACGAATCTTTTGGAGGATAAAGAGCTCTTTAAAAAAAGTCTAAATATATACATGTTTATTATTGCACCGGCCACAAACTTACTTAATTTTTTATATGCTGGAAAGTCATATAAATACACAGTATTCCATTGAAATACATACAAAAAGAAATAGTAAAAAAGATATACAAAGTAGATTTACTACTTGCTCCACATCTAAAACAATAAAAAACATACATGGTGATTAAATATGTTCTCATTACCTATGAGCGTTAGCTTTTGATGACTTTTGCAACCAACTAATTTCTTAGGTCCTATTTTATGACTTCAAAGCTAGCCCGGAGTCCCAATTCTCAGTTGCAAATAAATGATTTTAGAGTTATATAATAATAGAGTCCCTCATATAATGGTAACAGGTTATTTAATGAGTTCTTGTTCATATAAAATTGGCATCGTGTTGTATTTCAGGTCAAATAGTTGAACTTGATTGGAATTGGAATTGTATGCAACAACAACATACTCGGTGAAAATTTCACAATGTGGGATCTGAGGAGGATAGAATATACACAGACCTCACCTCCACCTTGGTAGGTAGAGCGGTTGTTTCCGGGAGACCCTCAGCTCAAGACAAAGAATAATCAGGCAAAGCAAAACAAAGTATGAGAAACGATCAGACTCAAATGAGAAATTAAAGTATTGTGAACATCAGATAGTAAAAATCAAATACGCAATGGTAGGGCATTCTACCAAAAATGAAGAAGTAGCTAACATAAAGCAGTAGCTAACACAACTAAATAAGACGAATAAATTACACTAAAGAACACATAGCAGCAGAAATCAAACTACAGAGTACTATAGAGCAATAATGCGCCTATAAGTGTGACAAGCTAATCGAGCCTATAGTAATAATACTACACTAGCATTTTTGTAAGCGTAAAGAGGACTACGCTCGACTACCTACTACCCTTCTACCCTAATCCGTGTCCTCCACAACCCCCTATCTAAGGTCATGTCCTCAGTAAGTTGCACCTGCGCCATATCCCGTCTAATTACCTCTCCCCAATACTTCTTTGGCCTACCTCTACCTCTCATGAACTCGTCCATAGCCAACCTCTCACACCTCCGCACTGGGGCATCTGTGTCTCTCCTCTGCACATGCCTGAACCATCTCAACCTCACTTCCCGCATCTTATCCTCCACCGAAGCCACTTCCACTTTATCCCGGATATCATCATTCCTAATCCTATCTCTGCTTGTATGCCCACACATCCATCTCAACATCCTCATTTCCGCCACTCTCATCTTTTGTATGTGCGAAGTCTTGATTGACAAACACTCTGACCCATACAACATAGTTGGTCTAACCACCGCCCTATAGAACTTGCCTTTAAGTTTAGTTGACACTTTTTTGTCACACAAGACTCCATATGCGAGCTTCCATTTCATCCACCCTACCCCTATACGATGTGTGACATCGTCATCAATCTCTCCATTCCCTTGGATAATATACCCTAGGTATTTGAAGCTTCCTTTCTTCGGAATGACCTGAGTACCAAGTCTCACATCTACGCCTGTCTCAGGATCGCTCTCGTTGCTGAACTTGCACTCCAAATATTCTGTACAATTTTATCCAACTTAAAAATATATTATGAACAAATTTTGAAGGTAATTAAAGTAGATCAATATTTTATGAATATTCGCATCAATCAATATTTAGCGTTCTATATTCATGTTTTTATTTGCCTCAATTGGCTTTCTAGTTGATTAATGAATGTTTAATGTGAGGATACAAGGTTATTGAGCTCTTTTATGTTAGCATCAGACTTGTCTTGATTTTTCAACACCTGAGATATCATCTCTTCAAGTTTCGAACTAGCGGGATCGCTAGGCGACTCATGATTATGGTAAGGAGGAGGTTGGGTAGGTTGTTGGTAAGATTGCCCTCTTGGTGGAACATAAGGGTTGGAGCTACATTTTTTATACCCATTATTGTTGTGTTCTCTCCATCCCCCTTTATTTCTCTCCCTCCAATTAGACCCGCCTTTATCATTTCTCCAACCTTGATTCTCGCCTTGATTACTAGATCGCCACAGTTGGCCCGATCCTTGGTAATTAGGGCAAACCCCCATCCCCCTTGCACGATGTTCACAAAGTTCATGTCTTCTTCACTCTTTGTACTCCCTTGTTCATAGGGTACCATCTCGATTGTATTTTATATTGGACCCATGCTAGTGACCGCATTCACCTTCTTGATCCCTTCTCCATAACATATTTTGTAATGACCGCCATTTGGGTCATTAGTTGTGCCATGGTCTCATCCATATCTTTCTCTTTCTTCAATGTCTCTTTATATATCACTTTAGAAGGACCACCCCCAACTACTTTTGATGACCTCGTATGCTAAGCAAGTTTTATCTTCGTTAGATTATCAAAAAGCTCATTTACTACCATAAACGAATTATCCATCAAGGCACCTTCTGCTATGTTGTTGGCCACCGACTTGTTGTTCAAATCTAGCACCCGATAGAATATTTGTAGAAAGACATCATCACTCAACTCATGATTGTAGCATTGTTTGAGCTTCTTCTTTAACCTTAACCAAGCCTCATGTAAGGCTTCACCCGAAATTTAAAGAAATGTCAAGATTTCATCTCGGAGTTAGAGCATGTGAGCCGGCAGGAAGAACCTCTCAAGGAATGCCTCTACCAACTCGGTCCATGTAGTTATGGACTCGGAAGGCAAGTCACCCAACCATATAGTAGCTTCCCCTGTTAGAGAGAATGGAAAAGACTTAGCTTCATGACTTCTTCGGACATGTTTAGATGACGATAGGCAAGGCACACCTCATTGAAATTCCTCAGGTACATATTCAGGTCGTCGGATGCCGATCCTCCTAATAAGCCCTTGTTGTTGAGCATGTGAAGCATGGTGAAAGTGATGTGAAAACTTGCATTCCCCGGAATTTGGGGTGGTCGGATACCATTGGAAAATGTAGCCATCTCTACATTACCCTCATTGTCGGATAAATCGGTCATAGCACCTACAACACAAAAACAACAAGCAAACATAAATTGAGAAGTAAAGCTCTTAGCAAAGTAATAATACAATAAATAAAAAAACTTAAGACCGTATTCCCCGAAAACTGCGCTAAAATTTGATCTCGCCCAAATTACACCTTTAATGGTATAACGCGGCCATTGTCAAATATAGTAATCCAACATAGGTTGAGTTCAAATCCCAGAAGGAATACGATGAGAAACTAGTCTATTCATGCACGTATTATGACTTTACTAATTACTTTACTTCTATGGTAACCAAATTGTTTGTTTGTTTGTTTGTTTGTTTTATCTTATTCAAATTATCAACTTAAATAAGGTTTAAATTATCAAGTAATTGGAATGTTAGGGTTGTGACTCAATTCATGAAAGCGTGTTGGATTTAGGCTTAAGTAGGCGTATTAGTGTGGTATGGGTAATGATGACTTGTGTCTAGGAGGGGATTTCTCAATTGACCCACGTAATTGCACTTTAGGATTTCTCAAGCTCTAAAGTGTGACTTTTATGAACACCATTATGTACCCTTAGTTGATTCCTTTCTAACTAAAGTTGGGAATCATTAAATTAGGTTTAAACCCCCAAGTCCTAATCAACATACTCATTTCCTAGACTCTAGTCTCCTTTCTCAAGTTTAACTAGAGACAATAGGCAAGAAAAAGATGTTTGCAACCAATCCTTTAACATTAAATATGAGGTGTAGTTGAATCCCACACGAATACACATATTTTTATTATTTATCAAATACCCCAACTACCATATTTCATTATTTTATCACAACCCCAACCTAAATCTAGTCACTCATTGCAAGTAATAAAAGCGGAATTGAAATAAAAAGGATAGAATCCACTTTAAAAACCCCGGAGGTAATCATTAATAAAATGGTTGAACTTTATGAAGATAATGATAGGATAAGAATGCAGATTCGTTGTCTAGAAACAAGGAGATCTATCTCTCAATTTTTGGTTGAACTCCACATTGTTCATTATTGAAATGAACGAAATCAACAGTGAAAACTTAGCAACTTCAAAGATTGCTAAAGTTGAAAAAGATCTACAGAACTGGAATATTCCAAAAGAATATTTCAGATCTGTTTATGAAACAGGAAAGTTTGATTTTATTAAAAATTATAATATCAAAACTTGTGAGTCCACTATAGCTATTAATAATTCAAAAGAGATTATTAAGCTATTATCTACCGAAGATATAAACAGATATAGAAAGGATTTTAAATTCCTACACATAGGATTGGTACAAATTGCAGTTAAGCCTTTGTATCGTTTGGGTTTAGATACCCCCATCTGTCTCTTACTAAGAGATGCCAGGCTATTAAACTTTGACGATTCCTTACTTGGGGTCTTACAGAGTAACCTAGCCAGGGGACCAGTTTATTTTAACTGTTACCCAAGTTTTTCAGTTGACATAAATGATCAAAACGTTATGGACACCCTAACGTTAAATATTAAAACAAAAAATATGAATAGCAAAATAAACACAAGAGAAATTGCTATAATATACAGAGTCTATTACAGGCTAATGAAAACAACCTTAGCTCCAAAGGCTAAACTAGTTAGCAGTAAAGGTGCTACCATGCTTATGGAAGCAAACCAGGAACATAACAATATCTTTGTTCCTAGAATGTTAAAATGGAATGAAATCCTATCAAAAGATGAATGGCACTTCGATGATATCACCCAACCAAAGTAGAACCAGAGAGTTCTAACATCGAACAAATAATTCAGCATTTAGACGGGTCAATTGACTTAAAAATTTTAAAGTCAAATTCTAAATCCTCAGGAAGATACTCCTTCGCAGCATCTTCTTCTAAACCCCGGGAGGAGGAAGAGTCAGATAATTCTGGCGAAACTATTTTCGAACGAAAAGTTCAGGAAATAGACTATTCGTCGGCTATACCCAAAGTCTATTATCGTCCAGTCGATAAAAGGACTAGAAGTCCCACCAGAAGCGAGATGCACAGTGGTGACAGCCTTGACACTATTAAACAAGATATAGGTTTTAAAATAGATTTCAGAACCCTTAATAAATTATGGGTAAACCCAGAAAATGCCATTAGAAGGAAATGGTATGTAAACACTTTCTCACTCAAAGAGAGAAAAGCTTTCAGAGAACAATGGATCAGCGACATGAATAGAATTAACGCTAATATAGAATTCTTTAGGTGGTTTCAAATCACGGATAAACTTAATAATAACAGAGAATCCCTCAGTACTATTGTCAAAAAATGGTACACAGGAGAGGAAACCATTGAATCTATAGCTCCGCCATTAAAGCAAGTTAAGATCCCAGTAGACGGTGAAATCTTGACAGCATCCCCTTTTAAAAGGGATATAAAGGTTACTAGAACAGTACCCACCGTGGAAAATATTAACAAAATCCTCCAACAGAACAACTACACCAATCAGTTGTTACATATTGTCTCTAACCAAGTTGCAGAGGCAAGTAGCACCTCAACTCTTAGAAGTAAGCCTGTCAAATCGGAAGAAAATACTCTATCCGAACCCCTTTTTAAGATTCCACAGTTTTCAGTTAAAAGCCACCCTATGTTTGGGAAAGAAATTGAAGATAATCTATTAGATAGAATAAGTAATAAATTTAAAGAATTAAAAATTTCTGAGGAGTCTACCTCCAAAAAACCTGATAATTCTGTTAAAGTATTGAGCGAAGGATCTAGTTCAAAGGATAAACAAGATGTCAATAAAATATCAAAATTTGCTGGTCTAAGTGGAAAAAACTTCTACAGAGGACCCACATTTTCTGATATGCAATTTGAAGAACATACCCCGTATATGGCTTCATATTCAGGGAACGAACTCCATGAATGGAACATAGATGGGATGTCCGAAGGACAGATTATTAAAGTACTTCACGGAATGGGAGTATGTATTACCAGTTATAAAATAAAAGAACATACGGATGATACCCAACTAGCCACAATCCTAGTTTCAGGTTTCACTGGTATGTTAAAAAATTGGTGGGACAACTACATAACGGAAAATGTAAGATGTAGCATCATGGATGCAACCACCACTATCCAAGTAAGAAACATCGATAACATCTATAGTAATGAAGTCCACAAGGATCACGTAGCAACTTTACTATACTGTATAGGTAAACACTTTATTGGAGAGCCAAAGCTATTCCAAGATAAAAGTCTTGAAATACTTAATAATCTAACCTGCCCAAAGTTACATGACTTTAAGTGGTATAAAGACATATTCCTTAACAAAGTAATGCTAAGGCCCGACTGTAATCATGATTATTGGAAAGAAAGATTTATCAGTGGACTACCTAAGCTTTTTGCTGAGAAGGTAAGAACCACCATAAGAAATAAATACAATGGCGAAACTCCCTATAGTTTCATGACATACGGAGACATAGTCAGCTTTATCAATCTAACATGCTTAGAACTATGTAATACAATAAAGCTAAATAATCAAATACAAAAATCCACCAAAGGTGAGTTAGGAAGTTTGTGTGAGGACTTCGGATACGTTAAGCTTTCTGCTCCTTCAAAAAGCATCAAAAGAATGAAGAAAAGGCATAACATATCTCGCCCCAAAGCTTATAAAAGGAATTATACTCCTAAAAAGAATTATAAGAAAAGAAACACCAACAGAAATACCAAGAAAAAGGGTAAATGTTGGAATTGCGGGAAAGCTGGTCACATGGCCAACAATTGCAAGGAACCCAATAAAAAGAAAGATAAGATTAATCTGCTAGCTATTGATTCTGAGATAAAGGAAAAACTTTATACAATTCTAGATGAAGAACAATCTAGTGATAGCTCTGAAGAAACTTCAGAAGACTATTACAGTGATGAAGGTTCACTAGATCTAGGGTACAGTTCAGATAGCTCCACATCCAGCTTCGACTGCGAATGCACAGGAAAAATCTGCACTTGTACAAAACAAACGATTAATGTTATTTCAAGTAACAACCAAGAATTTTTCTTTGGTATGATCGATCACATTGATGACGATGATGTTAAAAGCAAATACTTAATAGAACTCAAAAAACTAGTCATTAATCAGAAAAAGGATAAAAGGATAATCGAACCTTTTGACATGAAAAGAGTTTTTAATAAGTTTAAAGAGTCCAAGACAGATACTACTGTACAAGATTTTCAAGGAGAAGTATCACTTTTAAAAGAGGAAATTCTCCATGTAAAGGAAAGGCTCAGTTCTTTAGAAACTGAAACATTTGCAAATAGCTTATTAAGAGAGTTGGACCCTATAAAAGATCCTCTTGCACCATCTACTTCAAAAGGGATAAACATAAATGATCCTGAAGAAGAAGAAGAAACAGAGAATAACTCTGATTCAGGTTTAAAATTAATATCCAGGGCCAAAGCATTAAGCTACCATGTCCCTATTAAAATAATAATAAACAAAGACTTTATTCTAGAAAAGATAGCACTGCTAGACTCGGGAGCAGATCAAAATTGTATCTGCGAAGGATTAATTCCTACTAAATACTTAAACAAAAGTACTCATAAATTATACTCAGCTACAGGAGATAGTATAAAGATTGATTACAAGCTTTCTAAAGCCCATGTTTGTAATAATGGAGTTTGTTTCACCAACGACTTTATCATTACAAGAAACATAACTGAAGAAATTATATTAGGAATCTCATTCCTAACACAGATAAAACCATATACCACAAAACTAGACGGTATTTATACTACCTCAATGGGAAAAGACCTTGTATTTCCATATTTAAACCCCTTATCATCTGATCATAGTGATCACGTCAAACAGAAGACGGTCTTTAGGATACAGCTATTAACCAACCAGGTTAACTACCTAAAAGACGATATTAAAATAAAAAAGATAGAATCCACTTTAAAAACCCCGGAGGTAATCAACAAGATATTTACAGGATTCTATGGAAAAAGAAATTTGCTCAGAACTACCGAGTGCTTTTTGGGAAAGAAAAAAACATACGGTAAATCTGCCTTATACAGATGACTTCAGTGAGGAAAACATACCCACTAAAGCCAGACAAATCTAAATGAGCCATGAGCTCATGGAACATTGTAAAAATGAGGTTAATGATTTACTCAAAAAGGGGATCATCATACCTTCTAAATCTCAATGGAGTTGCTCAGCCTTCTATGTTAATAAAAACGCCGAAAAGGAAAGAGGAGCCCCAAGATTAGTAATAAATTATAGACCTCTTAACCAAGCATTAAAATGGATTAGATACCCAATCCCTAACAAAAGAGATTTATTAAAAATAACATACAATGCTAATATTTACAGTAAATTCGACATGAAGTCAGAATTCTGGCAAATCCAAGTCGAAGAAAAAGATAAATATAAAACAACCTTCAATGTCCCTTTTGGACAATATGAATGGAATGTAATGCCTTTTGGGCTTAAAAATGCCCCTTCCGAATTTCAGAACATCATGAATAACATATTCAACCCTTATAGCCAATTTATGATTGTCTATATCGACGATGTACTAGTATTCTCAGATAACATGGATCAACATTATAAACATCTAAACACGTTTATCCAAACTACAAGATACAGCGGTTTAGCAGTAAGTGCTAAAAAGATAAAACTTTTCCAAACAGCTATCAGGTTCTTAGGACATAATCTTTATCAAGGAACCTATAAACCAATTTGTAGGGCGATAGAGTTCTCCACCAAATTCCCAGATGAAATCTTGGATAAAACACAGCTGCAGAGATTCCTAGGGAGTCTAAATTACGTAGCAGATTTTATCCCAAAAGTTAGACAAGTATGTGAGCCTTTGTATAAAAGGCTTAAAAAGAACCCAGTCCCTTGGTCAGAAGAACAGACTAGAGCTATTAAACAGATAAAAGAGATAGTTCAGAAACTCCCGTGTTTAGGTATCCCTAACCCAGAAGCCTTTATGATAGTCGAAACTGATGCCTCCGACGTAGGGTACGGTGGTATTCTTAAACAAAGGATAAATCCAGAATCTACTGAGCAATTAGTAAGATTCACCTCAGGAGTTTGGAATCAGGCTCAAAAGAATTATAGTACAGTTAAAAAAGAAATTTTATCGATAGTGCTATGTATCACAAAGTTTCAAGATGATTTGATAAACAAATTTTTTTTATTAAGAGTAGACTGCAAAGCAGCCAAAGATATTTTGCAAAAGGATGTGAAAAATTTAGTCTCAAAACAGTTTTTTGCCAGATGGCAAGCCTTGTTATCAAGCTTTGATTTCGAAATCAATTTTATAAAAGGAGAAGATAATTCTTTACCCGATTTATTAACTAGGGAATTCTTGCAGGGTAAAAATGAGACCAGGCTTCCCGGGCTTACGCCCGATGAGACCACCCTTCCAAAACAAACCAGAAGAAAAAATGAAACAACCCTTTGCAGAAAAGCCAGCAGGGCCAATTCTCCATAAACCCAGTGGACAAAATAAATTCACAGTATTGGGAGACCTTCCCATTATACCAATCTCTTCTAAAAAAAAGAAGATACAGACTCAGCCATTCAAGGCCACTCCAGCAGCTGCCCAGAGCAGAGATAGTTACAAAATAGTTCCCCCAGAATCATATTCTGAAGCAGTTAAACCAGCAGGACCCTCGAAGAAGGAAATACCAGCCCCCATCCAGAAGTGGGAATTTATTGCTACACAAGTTTTGCCAATAATGACATTAGACAAACAATATGAGAACTTTAGGGTGCAGGACTTGCTAAAACCCTGTTACATAGATCACCAGTACGTTGATACTCAAGACTCCATGAAAACCAGGAAATACTATGAGTTCATCTTGGTAGACACCGACTCCATAGAAGTCGAACATAAGTATTTTGATAAAACAAATGGAATTGAATATTCCAAATTCACTATTAAAAAGATTTTAAGTCCATTCAATTGGTATGTAGATCATCTACAAACACAGATACCATTATCCAAGACTCACAGACCGCAAACCTATAATTGGCATGATTATAAGGATGCATGGTTCAACTTTCTGTATGTTAGACCAAATACCCATACTTGGTTTGTAAAATATGCAGAAAGTATCAAGGAAAAGGTGATTCCCAGATGGTTCTACGAATGGTGGAACATCTTTGGAGGAACTTCACAGGTGGTAGCTTCAAGCTTCCAAAATAAATATGCAAGTTTCCAGGAAGAACAACAGATTTCAACTTTACCAGAGCATATTAAGTTATGTAAATTCTTTTTTAATAAAAGGATTTCATATATCATTAATTGGTCGTTTGATATCCAAGAGATAAATAAGATCCGTTATTTAAGCAAGACCATCAGAATTAAAGGATGGAGTCCAAAGCCCAGGGAGGAAATTAAGGTAAAACCAGAAAGAATAAGCCCCTCTTCATCAGGTGAAACCTCATGTTCTAAAGCAGAAACAAGAAGGAAGCTGTTAGAAGCTCTAACAAGATTGGAAGACGAAGAAGAAGTAACATCCAATCACAGTGAGACAGAAAACGGAGACATTATGGTCCCACGAGGAATAGCCCAAGCATACGCCAACGCATACCTCCTCGAATAAAACCAGCGGCCCCTTCAGAAAATGACATAAAGAAGAAAAGCTGATAAAGCAGAAAATGACGGTTGCCTCTTCAGAAAAGCAAAAAATGCACTTTCAATAAAGCAGACAAGGACAGATAAAGACAGTTACCTCTTCAAAGAAGCGTGAGACGCCCTTTCAAAAAAGCAGAAGGCAAGGAATCTTAGCCTTCCACATGTTTTAATTATAACCGTCCACCTGTTAGGACTATCATTCGAGGCCTATTTAAGGCTCTCAAGTTGTAATGTTAAAGGCATTCGGAAATATTCTCTCTCTCTCTCTATATCTCCCTGCCTGATCTCATGTATCCTTTATGCTTTCCAGTTTGAATAAAATTTGTAAGTTTTATTAAACAACTTTCCTTATTTTAAAGATTATGTTTTCAATTCCGCTTTTATGGTATCAGAGCCATGTTGTTAAAATCATGAGTAGCTAAACTCATTCTACTATCCTTAGAGCAATGTTGTTATTAAGCTACTAGGAACCTTGTTACTCTGTTGCTATTCCCTTAGTTACTTCGTTGTTATCCTGTTCCTAATATCTTCACTTAGTCTACAGTAATAGGCAGGTGCATCCTGGACCGTTGGATTAGCACGATAGGTCGGAAGGACCAGTGCCGGACCCGGTGGAAGCAGCCGATGTACTATAGGATAAGAAGTCAGATAACAAGCATAGGGTACACGCTTAAGTAACTAGAGGAATAGAAACAGATTCTACAGGACCCTAGCAGCCGATAGAACAATAGCTCCAAAAGGATAGTAGCCTCCACGCATAGCGACAACAACTCCCTTGTTTAAACATAGTACTTTATAGATGAAGACTCATCCATCTTAAGTTTGGGAATCACAAATCGGTGGTTCATCCATTGCTACGAGGGATGCTAATGGAGATATGTGGTTGAGAAGACCATAGAGTAAGATATTTCTATTGATTGAAGGATCGAGGAGTTCTTAGCTTCATATTGATCGAGAACTCAATTTACAGAAGTTTTTCACAGGTCGATCAATTTTTAGATTGCCTGTTTTTGTATGTGTAGCTCAGGATAGGAGAATCGATGAATTTCTAGCCGGAATTGGACTAGAAATTGAGGGAGAATCCACTGCATGTCCGAGCTCATTATAAAAGCTTGCGTAGGATCGAGGGATTCTCTAGTCCGAGTGAGACTAGAGAACGAGAGGTTCTTGCCATCGTTTTTGCATAGAGAGAATCAAGGGATTCTCTAGTCCGAATGTGACTTGAGAACGAGGGGTTCTTGCCGTTGTTTTTGCATAAGGAGAATCGAGAGATTCTTTAGTCCGAGTGTGACTAGATAACGAAGGGTTCTTGGTTGCGGTTGTGGGAGTTGAAGCTCCTGTTGTTATCTTGTTATCTTGTTATCTTACAGAACCTGGAACTGCCGGTGATAATGCACCAGCTAATTTTGCTGGTGTCTAATCTGTTGTTGATGCATATGAGGTAAATGAGTACTGATGAGGTGCAACTACAAAATGATCCTGAGAATACTTTGCTGCAGTCAGAGGAGAAAGTGTTATGTTCCAAATTTCCACCTAAGTTTGTTCATCTAGTGATGGAGTAGTAGGCCACGAGCTATTGAAGCAGAGTTGATATGGAACAAAGTGTTGCTGCCCAAACACAGAGTTCTATTATGGCTGGCACAACAGCAGAAACTCCTTACAAGAGCAAGGTTGACCAAAATGGGGATAGGCCGTGATGATGATGTATATGTGTTGCATTGCAGACATAGGCCTGAAGATGCTATGCATTTATTTATAGATTGTAGCTGAGCATTAGTACTTGGATTGACGTTACTCTGCCTTTAGCTGATGTCAAAGCAGTCTAGGACAACCTAAAAAAGAAGCACTGGAGGAGGTTTGAAAAGGAGGTTGTAGCAGCAAGTTATAGTGCCATGCTCTATCATATTTGACAAGTTAGGAATGAGATCATATTTCAGAAGAAGAGAGTGCAACTCCAGCTTGAAGTAAGCACTCCACACAAGACAATGAGTTGCCTGGTACAGCTATACCAAAGGACTGATATTATCATCTTTTATTTGAACATGAAGTTGTTGTTGTTGCTTCCAAGCCTGTTGTGGCTGCTATTCATGATGATGCATCTACAAATGTTAGTTGTTTCCAAGCTAGGACTGAAAAAATATGTTTTCAGTGCCTAGCTTGAGGGGGGATGTTGAGATATATAGTTGGTTAGAATGTAGTTAACACTAGTTAATTGCTCAGTTAATTTGTAGATTTAGTTAACAATGTTAGTTAGCTTTGCTTAGTTAATTTCCAGCTTATAAATAGGGATACACTTGTAACTTTCATTGATACAGAAAATATATCCAAAGATCTTTTGAGCCCCAAAAATATCTCTTTCTCCTCCCTCTCTTCTCTATCTCACGTTTCCTCTTCTTTGGTTTCCTTTCTCCTTATTCTCAGATTCATTATTTGTTTTCTCTTATTCTCTGTTGATTGGAACAGAATTTAACAATTTCTGTTTTAAATAATTAAATCAGAGTAAAGTTGTCATTTTTGGTTTTTGCAGATTGATCATGCTTTAATTATGAAGAGTTGGATGTAACAGGAGCTCGTGCCTGTTACTAGGGTTTGGATTGAAAGGAAGGAGATGGGAAAGAGAGAAATAGAGAGAGAAGGGAAATTGGTATATTTATGAATAATACTCAAAAGCGTAGCAACTGGCTTTTAAACCTTAAAAGGATAAAAAGTGCAATAATTTAAAAATAGGGACTAAAATTATAACTATTACAACTTGAGGACTAAAGTGGAATTAATAACTAATGTCACAATTATAGTATTGTGACACTACATGCTCCTTTAAGCAATACTTGCTCTAATCCGCTTTAAACTCTGGAAACTGGGATTTGATGAATTGATAATCCTCCCAAGTGGACTCTTCCGGTAGTAAATTGGCCCATTGAATCAACATCTGTGTGGTAGCATTGTTTCCTCTTTTTACCATTCTTCTATCCAACACTGCGACGGGTGCTACCAATGGTTGTCCTTCATCTGAACAATATGGGGGTTCAATCGATGGGATCAGATGGTCTCCAATTCTTCTCTTCAACTGTGAGATGTGAAATACAGGGTGTATCTTGGCACCAACCGGAAATGCTAATTTATAATCCACTGGTCCCAGTTTCTGGACAACTTGGTAAGGACCATAGAACCTGGATGCAAGCTTGAGGTTCTTCCATAAGGCTATAAATATTTGCCGATAGGGTTGTAGCTTCAAAAACACTCAATCACCAACAGTGAATTCCCTCTCAGTTCTCTTTTTATCTGCGTTGACCTTCATCCTGTTCTGTGCCTTGGTCAGATTTTCCTTTAATACCTTAGACATCAGCTGTCTTTCTCTAAGCATTTAGTCAACAATGTCCACCTTGGTTTTGGCAATGAGTTCAAAAGTTAACTGTGGCGGATCATACCCATACAAAACCTTGAAAGGGGTCATTTTAGTGCTGAATGGTAATTATTGTTGTACCAGAATTCAGCTTGTGCCAAACTCTTTTGGCTTTTGACTTGTCATGCATCTCGAATAGTTTTCCAAGCATCTATTTAATCTCTCAGTTTGACCATCTATCTGTGGATGATATGTTGAACTGAAGCATAGCTACACGTGTAGTAAACTGAACAAAGATAAGGCAATGGTAGGGCATTCTACCAAAAATGAAGAAGTAGCTAACACAACTAAATAAGACGAATAAATTACACTAAAGAACACATAGCAGCAGAAATCAAACTACAGAGTACTATAGAGCAATAATGCGCCTATAAGTGTGACAAGCTAATCGAGCCTATAGTAATAATACTACACTTGCATTTTGTAAGCGTAAAGAGGACTACGCTCGACTACCTACTACCCTTCTACCCTAATCCGTGTCCTCCACAACCCCCTATCTAAGGTCATGTCCTCAGTAAGTTGCACCTGCGCCATATCCCGTCTAATCACCTCTCCCCAATACTTCTTTGGCCTACCTCTACCTCTCCTGAACCCGTCCATAGACAACCTTTCACACCTCCGCACTGGGGCATCTGTGTCTCTCCTCTGCACATGCCTGAACCATCTCAACCTCACTTCCCGCATATTATCCTCCACCGAAGCCACTCCCACTTTATCCCGGATATCATCATTCCTAATCCTATCTCTGCTTTTATGCCCACACATCCATCTCAGCATCCTCATTTCCGCCACTCTCATCTTTTGTATGTGCGAAGTCTTGATTGACAAACGCTCTGACCCATACAACATAGTTGGTCTAACCACCGCCCTATAGAACTTGCCTTTAAGTTTAGTTGACACTTTTTTGTCACACAAAACTCCATATGCGAGCTTCCATTTCATCCACCCTACCCCTATACGATGTGTGACATCGTCATCAGTTTCTCTATTCCCTTGGATAATATACCATAGGTATTTAAAGCTTCCTTTCTTCGGAATGACCTGAGTACCAAGTCTCACCTCTACGCCTGTCTCAAGATCGCTCTCGTTGCTGAACTTGCACTCCAAATATTCTGTACAATTTTATCCAACTTAAAAATATATTATGAACACATTTTGAAGGTAATTAAAGTAGATCAATATTTTAAGAATATTCGCATCAATCAATATTTAGCGTTCTATATTCATGTTTTTATTTGCCTCAATTGTCTTTCTAGTTGATTAATGAATGTTTAATGTGAGGATACAAGGTTATTGAGCTCTTTTATGTTAGCATCGGACTTGTCTTGATTTTTCAACACCCGAGATATCATCTCTTCAAGTTTCGAACTAGCGGGATCGCTAGGCGACTCATGATTATGGTAAGGAGGAGGTTGGGTAGGTTGTTGGTAAGATTGCCCTCTTGGTGGAACATAAGGATTGGAGCTACAGTTTTGATACCCATTATTGTTGCGTTCTCTCCATCCCCCTTTATTTCTCTCCCTCCAATTAGACCCGCCTTTATCATTTCTCCAATCTTGATTCTCGCCTTGATTACTAGATCGCCACAGTTGGCCCGATCCTTGGTAATTAGGGCAAACCCCCCTCCCCCCTTGCACGATGTTCACAAAGTTCATGTCTTCTTCACTCTTTGTACTCCCTTGTTCATAGGGTACCATCTCGATTGTATTTTATATTGGACCCATGCTAGTGACCGCATTCACCTTCTTGATCCCTTCTCCATAACATATTTTGTAATGACCGCCATTTGGGTCATTATTTGTGCCATGGTCTCATCCATCTCTTTCTCTTTCTTCAATGTCTCTTTATATATCACTTTAGAAGGACCACCCCCAACTACTTTTGATGGCCTCGTATGCTAAGCATGTTTTATCTTCGTTAGATTATCAAAAAGCTCATTTACTACCATAAACGAATTATCCATCAAGGCACCTTCTGCTATGTTGTTGGCCACCGACTTGTTGTTCGAATCTAGCACCCGATAGAATATTTGTAGAAAGACATCATCACTCAACTCATGATTGTAGCATTGTTTGAGCTTCTTCTTTAACCTTAACCAAGCCTCATGTAAGGCTTCACCCGACATTTAAAGAAATGTCAAGATTTCATCTCGGAGTTAGAGCATGTGAGCCGGCAGGAAGAACCTCTCAAGGAATGCCTCTACCAACTCGGTCCATGTAGTTATGGACTCGGAAGGCAAGTCACCCAACCATATAGTAGCTTCCCCTGTTAGAGAGAATGGAAAAGACTTAGCTTCATGACTTCTTCAGACATGTTTAGATGACGATAGGCAAGGCACACCTCATTGAAATTCCTCAAGTACATATTCAGGTCGTCGGATGCCGATCCTCCTAATAAGCCCTTGTTGTTGAGCATGTGAAGCATGGTGAAAGTGATGTGAAAACTTGCATTCCCCGAAATTTGGGGTGGTCGGATACCATTGGAAAATGTAGCCATCTCTACATTACCCTCATTGTCGGATAAATCGGTCATAGCACCTACAACACAAAAACAACAAGCAAACATAAATTGAGAAGTAAAGCTCTTAGCAAAGTAATAATACAATAAATAAAAAAACTTAAGACCGTATTCCCCGAAAACTGCGCTAAAATTTGATCTCGCCCAAATTACACCTTTAATGGTATAACGCGGCCATTGTCAAATATAGTAATCCAACATAGGTTGAGTTCAAATCCCAGAAGGAATACGATGAGAAACTAGTCTATTCATGCACGTATTATGACTTTACTAATTACTTTACTTCTATGGTAACCAAATTGTTTGTTTGTTTGTTTGTTTGTTTTATCTTATTCAA
This sequence comes from Przewalskia tangutica, assembly GCA_029844215.1. NCBI lineage: Eukaryota > Viridiplantae > Streptophyta > Magnoliopsida > Solanales > Solanaceae > Przewalskia > Przewalskia tangutica. Next base: position 21,957,583 of record CM056719.1, read on the forward strand.
ATTATCAACTTAAATAAGGTTTAAATTATCAAGTAATTGGAATGTTAGGGTTGTGACTCAATTCATGAAAGCGTGTTGGATTTAGGCTTAAGTAGGCGTATTAGTGTGGTATGGGTAATGATGACTTGTGTCTAGGAGGAGATTTCTCAATTGACCCACCTAATTGCACTTTAGGATTTCTCAAGCTCTAAAGTGTGACATTTATGAACACCATTATGTACCCTTAGTTGATTCCTTTCTACCTAAAGTTGGGAATCATTAAATTAGGTTTAAACCCCCAAGTCCTAATCAACATACTCATTTCCTAGACTCTAGTCTCCTTTCTCAAGTTTGACTAGAGACAATAGGCAAGAAAAAGATGTTTGCAACCAATCCTTTAACATTAAATATGAGGTGTAGTTGAATCCCACATGAATACACATATTTTTATTATTTATCAAATACCCCAACTACCATATTTCATTATTTTATCACAACCCCAACCTAAATCTAGTCACTCATTGCAAGTAATAAATACACAACACAATAATAAATGTAACAAGACATAATGAATATAGAAGGATGCTTACAATGATTAATGATGAGCAATACCTGTCTTTACACAATGGATTAAGAATCTTTCCTTGAAATGATTAACTAAAAGATAAATAGTGAAAAATGGGACAAGGAAAATTCAAAAGTGGTTATGATATGTTGGAATCTAGATATCAAATCATATGTCCCATCACAAAACTCTATGTACTATATATAGGGATCCAATTTTTGAACTACACAATATTACAAAAATTCCATCGCCTCATCAATCTGCGACCGCAGAACAGGTCTACGATCCACAGAACGGACCTAGGGTTCACATAGTGGTTCCTTTCTTGGACTATCTTGAACTACAGTTGGAAGTGCGGTCCAAAGAAATGAACTACAACCTGCAGATGCATCTTGAGTCTTTGAAATCTGAGTTGAACTCAACTTGAAGCAGTAGTTGGCTGATCGGATTGCGGTCCGCAAAATGGAAGTGTGGACCGTAGTTTAGGTTGCACTTCGGAGCTCCAAAATTCTTCTTTCACTGTTTGATTCTGCGGCATATCTACCATTCTGCGCAGTCTGGTTCAATGATCCATAGAAGTGGCCTTCTCAATATTTCTTCTATTTTTCAGCATTTTTTTACTATGTTTCAGCACATTTCCTCATTATTGGTTTCCCAATGTAAAAATCCTACCAAAATCCAAAATAACATAAAAAATACTACTACAAATGCAATAAGGACAATAATAATCCATGAAAATGGTATCAAACGCACCGTAATTTCAAGGCACACCAAATGACAAATAACTAACATTCATATTAAAACGAGTTATTATGTTGTTTTGGAACCAATTTTCTTATATTGGTTCTATTACATCTTTTACCCCACCAGACATATACGAAGCAATGGATAGGACATGGGAATTGGATGATGATTTTAAATACTCAAATAACTCGAACTAAAGATACAATTAATAATACAATAATACAATGACATCAGAGTGGAATTGACGTGTTAGGAAGGTTGAAATGCTTGAACAAAACTTGAGGAAACTCAAATGTCCGAAAAGTCGTGCTACGTCAATGCCTCGTGGTACACCACAAAAGTTCAATTTTTCTCCTAGCGTTTTCGCGAAAAGAACAATCAGATGAAAATACACTCCCCCAGGACATAATATAGTCAACGTGGTTATGTCAGATCCAAGTGGGATTCAAATTGTTAGATGTCCGATGAAGATGATTCCCCATGATCCTATTAATAATTATTTTAAATAAATTAGGTAGGAAGGGTCATAATGATGACCCTAAGGGTACTTGGGGTCTGCAATTATATAAGTAGCCTTTAATTTGTTATTAAACTATAATATATTCAATGTCGAGTATTAGAAATGTGGATTGATCGGTATATCTTCCAAAGGATCGGAATAGCAATGGTGATGATAGCTCAAATCATAGCAACTATTCCAGTGATCCATTAAGCGATAACAATGAATTCAAGATAAACGATTTGAAACTCCACTTTCTTATAGAGCGTAATGATGATTTTTGCGATGTGAAATATTTAGATCCACAAAAATATTATTGTGGTTTACACCGAGAATGGGCATATCGTTATGCCGAATCAGAACATCTTGTTCATGACTTAAAAATCTCAACGCTCAAATCCCAACAAGGTTCTCAATGACCATGCCTTGAACTAATCAACATTTTTGTGAGGTTACTGTACGAAAGATTAAAAAAAACATAATGCTAGCAAGATGTTGTAGATTTTACATGCTAAAGTTGGACGAAAACAAACATCCTCAACGGGTAGAGAACCAACATCTACAGAAAGAATATATGTCTTAAGAAACCCAAAATATTGTTCTGAGGATGATATTGAGGACTTCTATTCTGATGATGATTATGGGTACAATGATTTTATTTATATTTTTAATTTATGATGAAGTCATCAATTTGAAGAAAATTAGCATGTTTAATTTTGCTTTGATTTTTATAGTCTATTATTAATTTATTTAAGCGTCTTAGAGATAATAATACATAAAAGTTCAACAATTCACAATTTTTAATGAAAACATGAATAAATTAGTATATAAAAGGTGTTGATTACATAATACATTTAAAAATATAGAAAATATATAATACATGAAAATGTGCAACTAGTAAAAACATACATAGAAATAATAAACTAACCGACAATGCAACATTTCAAGATTAGAAACAACAACAAGATAACACAAACCATCTTCCAAAATTTTGATTTCTCTTTCAAGGCATTTTTCTCGTGTTGAGTGTCTCTAAGGTTTAAGGTCAATTTTTTCTTGAGCTTCCATAGGTAAAACTGCAAGTCAAACTTCACGGTATCTCTAGTGATATGTGAAGTCGCGGTTTCTCTATCAACATGAGGCTTTTTAAACTTCACTGCCACCGTTTTATCCATGGGAATTTCATCTTACCTTCGAAAATATTTGCAACCATCCATATCCTATAAACATTACAAGAAAATCAGTTTTTGAAAGTAAAATATGTAGATAATGTGAAAAAAAACTCTAACCCTAAAAACTTGTAAAAACACTTACGTCAGACACTTTACAATGCCAAAAATGATGATTCGAATTATCATGGGTCTTAGCAAAGTAATAATATAACAAATAAAAAATTTTAAGACTGTATTCCCTAGTAATGACGTCAAAATTTGATCTCTCCCAAATTATACCTTTATTGGTATAACGAGACCATTGTATTATATAGTAACCCAACATAGGTTAGGGTAAAGTCTCACAAGGAATATAATGAGAAACTAGTCTATTCGTACATGTATTATAACTTTACTTCTATAGTAACCAAGGTGCTTGTTTGTTTGTTTTATCTATTTCAAAATATCAACTTAAAAGATGTTTAAATTATCAAGTAATTGGAATGTTAGAGTTGTGACTCAATTCATAGAAATGGTGTTGGATTTGGCTTTAGTAGGTGTATTAGTGTGGTATGGGTAATGGAGACTTGTGTCTAGGTGAGAATTTCTCAATTGACCCACCTAATTTCACTTTAGGCTTTCTCAAGCTCTAAAGTGTGATATTTCTGAAAACTCATTATGTACCCTTAGTTGATTCCCTTCTAATTAAAGTTGAGAATCATAAAATAAGATTTAAAGCCCCAAGTCCTAATCAACATACTCCTTTCCTGGACTCTAGTCTCCTTTCTTAAGTGTGACCAGAGACAATGGGCAAGAAAGATATATTTGCAACCAACCCTTTAACATTAAGTATGAGGGGTAGTTGAATCTCATATTAACACACCTTTTTCTTTCTTTATTAAATACTCCAACTATTACATTCTATTATCTAATCACAATCCCAACCTAAATCTAGCCACTCATTTCAAATATTAAATACAACACAATAATAAATGACACAAGACATAATGAATATAAAAAGATGCTTACAATGATTTTATGAACAAAACTTGTCTTTACACAATGGGTCAAAAATCTTTTCTTGAATAACTAAGAGATGAATAGTAAAGATAGGACAAGGAATATTCAAAATGTGGCTATGAACTTTTGGAATTTAGGTATGGAATAATGTATTCCATCACAAAACTCTAGGTGAGTATATATAGGGACCTAATTTTTGGACGACAATTATTTATAAAAATGCCACTGCACGCCACTCTGCGACCGCAGAAGGGGACCGTAGAACAGGTCTGCAGTCCGCAAAATGCACCTAAAGTTCATAGAGTGGGTCTTGATCTGGACTGTCTGAAACAACGGCTGGAAGTGCGATCCGCAGAACTAAACTGTGGCCCACTGAATTGCCTTGGATCTTTGCAATCTGAGTTAAACTTGAGTTGGAGCAGTGGTTCATAGACTGGACTGTGGTCCGCAGAACGAAAGTGCGGACCGCAGTTTGGGTCACACTTTGGAGCTCCAAAATTCTTATTTCACTGTTGATTTTTGCAGTTCTGGTTACCATTCTGCGGTCCGCAGTCTGGTCAACATAAGTGGCCTTCTCAACACTTCTTTTATGTTTCTTTCAGCATTTTTACTATGTTTCAGCACAGGTCCTCATTATTGGTGTCCCAACATATAAATTCTACAAAAATCAAAATAACATAAGAAAAGACTACTACAAATGTATAAAGGACAACAATAATCCATGAAAATAGTATCAAATGTTCCATAATTTTTAGGCACATCACATACCACACAACGTCAAATCTAACCACTCGTGTCAAAATCGAAGAACGCATACAATTGACAAAATGTGAGAGATTGGATCAATAAAGTTTAGACCTTAACTAATGCACATACGCACGATAAGAATGATGAATGGAATTTTTCTAAGTGTACCATAGACTCTCAAAGATAAGTACAGACGTCTCTGTACTGATCCACAAGACTCTACTAGATATTATTCTTGTACTTGTGAGACCGGTGAACCTAAAGCTCTGATACCAACTTTATCACGACCCAAAATACTAAGTCGTGCTGGCACTAAGTTTCTCAAGTCAGTAAGTCAATAAAACCCATTTAACCCATATTTGATTAAGTAAAAATAATACAGAAAAGAAAATCCAAACCCTCAAAACCTGATGTCACTAGTATAAGAACGAACTAAGAAATACAAGTATATATATACAAATTTGTCTAAAAATAAAAGGATAGAAAAATAAAAAATAAGATAGAAGAATCCAGTGTCATAGATCTAAACATGTAGCTCACCCGAATCCTTCACAAGCCTTTCTCAACAGGTGGAAAAGCCTCGTGCGCCGCTAAAATTAGGAACCAAACGTGCACGCAAAAAGAGTGCAACAAGTGTAGCATGAGTACGAAAAACATGTGTACTCAACAATAGCAGCATCGACTGACCCTAAATAAACAGAGACGAGGGTTGGCCATTCGAATACCACTTTCGCACTAAACCATCAGATGTCAAAAATAATACACAGTTCAACTTATATGATTCAAGCCTAAATCTAAGGAATTCGTTCCAGTTGTCACTTATTTCACAAAATCACCTAGCAGTTCATAAGGGCAGACAAGTAATCAAAAATCCGTATTTTTTCATGCATGTATATTTATTAGTATCCGGCCACAAGGGCAAAATTATATCTCAATTTCAAGTAACAGAAAAGAGAAATAGATAATCACCCGAAGATCAAGCCAATATCACCAATATGAAATGTATGATGTGAAATGTTATGCATATGCAATGTAAGGCATATATGTACCTATATACACATGCTCAGGACGATATCTACTTAATCATGACCCATGGGGGACTCGCGAGATTTGTATACCGTTCGAAACTATTTTTCATCGGACATCAAAATATATCATATATGTGCATCACTCCGCCTAAAATAATTTTCTATCAGGCCATAAAAGTAACCGTCCGGAACCATTTCCCATCGGACATCAAAATTAACTGTCTGGAACCATTTCTCATCAAACATTATAGTGATATGTGCCATGAAAAGTCCAGAATTTTTTTCCATCGGACTGCATATGTATCATCAAGTAACTTTTGCATGTGATATTATGTGAAAATGAATGTAGTAAGCACAACAAATCAGAATCCAAATAAACACCACAAAATCTCCACATTCAATCATTTTATATCATAATAAATCTTTGCTTTTTTTCTCATTTTCAAACGAGTATACGGGACTCGCGAGGTTTGTATATCGTCCGAAACTATTTTTAATCAGACATCAAAATATATCATATATGTGCATCACTCTGCCTAAAATAATTTTCCATCAGGCCATAAAAGTAACCGTCCGGAACCATTTACCATCGGACATCAAAAGTAACTGTCTGGAACCATTTCTCATCAAACATTAAAGTGACTCAAATATGTGCCATGAAAAGTCCGGAATAATTTTCCATCAGACTGCATATGTATCATCAAGTAACATTTGCATGTGACATTATGTGAAAATGAATGTAGTAAGCACAACAAATCAGAAGCCAAAGAAACACCACAAAATCTTCACATTCAATCATTTTATATCATAATACATCTTTGCTTTTTTTCTCATTTTCAAACGAGTATACCAGAGTGATTAAATCATATGCACATATAAAATAATTATATAATAATTAAACATAAAGTACGGGCATCATACCCCAATCACAGATCTGTAGGATAATACTATTCTATCAGCTAATGTCCAAAGCATGACATTCAGAACATCTGTACAATTTAAATTTCACAAGTACCCACAGTATGACACCGATACCCAATACATGTGCTCATCTCCTCACAAATATCAGGACCCCTTACTATTCTCATTTTACCCTTTCATTAGTTTGTTTGACCAACCATGACGCTTTAAATAAGGTATAAGATCTCAACATGCCTGATTTAACAATTCAACGGTCATGGCAAAGCTTTGCCTTTCTGTAACGCCTCCGAACGATCAAAGTCTATCAAATATAAATTTTATGTCAGAATATAATTTCATACACATCCATATTGCTATAATAAATTTAGAACCAAAATTCATCTGAAAAGCTATTTTTTGGGCCCCGGGGATAAAATAGTAATTTACCAAGATTATAAATAATATTCTACGCGATTATACGAGTCCAATGACACCCATATTGCCATATAAATTTTTGGACTCAAAATATACAACCTGAATAGTGACCCGAGGCCCACATGGCAAAACTGAAATTTTATTTCATAAAACTATTGTCCATAATCTCAGGGTTCTATATTCTAAATTTTAGCTTAAATCATCTATGAATCGACCTTCCAATTTAAAAAATACTAAAATTTCTAAAACTCAATTTTTTAATCCTAAATCATGATTTGTATCATGAAATCTCAATATAATCGAAGATATAATTGTACTAGAATGATTAGACGCTTACCCACTTGAAAAATCTTGAAGAACCCCGCAAAAATCTCAAATTCGAGCTCCCAAAATTGTGGGAAGAAAATGACTAAAATTTGGAATAAAGTGAAAAATGAAGCAATTGTTCCGATTCGAATCAGAGGCTAGATAATCATGAAACTCACTTTTGACAAGCCCAACATGATTCTTGAGAAATTCCATACAAGATAGTTTTTTGAATCACTCAATTTGACCTTAAAATGAGAGATATATGATAGTTTGAAGTACCGTAGGTAATCTGAATTTTTATGGATGAACTAGGGGCAAAATTGACATTTTCAGAAATATTGTAATTGCTGTAAAAAACCCAGCATGTCGATCTCTACTAAAATAGCTATAACTCCCTGCATAGACGTCGAAATCACGAACGACTTGAACCACGATAAACTATATTCAAAGGGCTACAACTTTCATGAGACATCATCTCTAAATTTCTTATAGATTTTGAGAAATTCGCTGCTAAAGTAAAAAAGAAAATCACGTTTCAGCACTTTTAATTTTCTACAAACGCATACATAAACCAATATATGTAACATGAGTATAAACGACGCTACAAACCTCATGAAATTGACAAAATGTAGTTTCAGACACATTTACCCAAAAGTCAACTTTTGATCAAACTAATCTAATTTTTCAAGTTAAGAACTTCTACAAATTTCACTTTATTATTCGAAACTCACCCAAATCACTCAGTACCCATTTCAACCATCCATCTAAGTAAAAAATTACATTTCTGATCTAACAGAATCATCAGAAATCAATTCCGAATGCACTAACTAAAAGTCAACTCTTAATCAAACTTTTCAACTTAGAACTTTCAATTTTTCAAAATTTAGATTTCCTTCCACGATTTTTATTTGATTGCCTCGAGAATCGTGCCACCTATTTTTGCATGTCATAAAATCAATACAATGCAAACGGAATCAAAAAATTTCCAATCTCATTCTTATTCCTTCCATTGACCATCTCTTCACCATAAATAGACATATTATATACCAAAATCGACTTAATTGTGAAAAATCAACCAACCAAACTCAAAATTTAGTTTTATAAATTTCTACATGTGAGATGATATTAATCTCCCATGGGGAGTCTTTCATTAATATCAAGGTATATATAGAGTACAATATTCATCCCTTATACAATATGAATCATAAGCCTATACAAAAGAGGAATCCTAGTCTTACCATAATTATATTTACACAATATATGAAAATATTCTAATTATGGGTTGAGAATATATTGTTTTCTATATTTACACATTTACACACCCCCTCAGTCGGAGTGGGAGGAGGTCGGACGCTGAGACTGGATCTGAAGTCAAGAAACAACTGTCTGGGAAATCCTTTGGTAAATATGTCTGCATACTGATAGGATGATGGAACATGTAACACTCTGACATGGCCTAGAGCAACTTTCTCACGAACAAAGTGTAGGTCTATCTCAATGTGCTTGGTTCGCTGATGCTGAACCGGATTATGAGACAAATAGATGGCAGAGATGTTATCACAGTACACAATAGATGTCTGACGCAAAGGACACTGAAGTTCTAACAGTAAGTTTCTGAGCCAACAAATCTCAGCTACTACATTTGCAACGCCTCTGTACTCAGCCTCAGCACTGGATCTAGATAGGGTAGCCTGTCGCTTGGCAGACCAAGAAATCAGATTATCTCCTAAGAAAACACAAAATCCTGCGGTGGAGCATCACGTGTCCGGACACCCTGCCCAATCTGCATCCGTATATGAGAGCAACCTGTTTGGCGCAGAGGGGTATAGGTGCAAACCATAATAAAAAATGTCCTTAATGTATCGAATGATACACTTAAGAGCAGTGAAGTGAGACTCCCTAGGGGCATGTATGAATAAGCATACCTGCTGAATAACATAAGCAATGTCTGACCTGGTAAATGTGAGATACTGAAGTGCACCTGCAAGGCTCCTATACAGAGTAGGATCGGATACTGGAGCACCATCCATATCACTGAGCTTAGATTTTGAATCGACTGGAGTAGTCATAACTTTGCAATTCACCATCTTAGCCCTGTACACTATCTCATCTGCATACTTACGCTGACACAAGAACATGTGATTGACAGACCTTGTCACTAATATCCCTAAGAAATAACTCAGCTTTCCCAAATCAATCATTGCAAATTCGGACTTAAGCAAGGCAATAATCTCATTTTCCAATCTATCTGAGGAGGCAGTCAGAACAATATCATCTACGTATAGTAATAAGTAAGCGGTGCTACTACCTCGATGAAAAAATAAAGAGTGATGTATCACTCTTGCTGCATACAAACCCAATCTGCAAGATATACCTGGAAAAACGATCATACCACGCACGGGGGGCCTGTTTCAGGCCATATAGTGACTTACGAAGACGACACACATAGTGAGGAACTGCTGGATGGGTGAACTCAGGAGACTGATGCATGTACACTGTTTCTCTCAGGTCCCCATGTAAGAATGCATTCTTCACATCAAGTTGATGGATCGGTCAGTGTTTGCCCATGGCAATGCTCAAAATTGTGAGAATGGTAGCCGATTTGACAACCGGGCTGAAGGTCTCTCCACAATCAATGCTCTCCTGCTGATTTGTGCCATTAGCCACAAGACTTTATACATCTCAAGATCCCAATTGTCTCTGAATTTGTGACGAAAAAGCCACATACAACGAATTACATTCACCCCTTCAGGTCTAGGTACTAGATCCCACGTGTGCTGTTTAGTCAAAGCATTAAATTCCTCATACATAATCGTATTCCAATTAGGGTCTTGTTTGACCATTTTTGGGTTCTTTGGAAGTGGAGAGATGGTTTGGGCAGACAAGTTGAAATGGACTTTGGGTTTGAAGATTTCATACTTTGAACGAGTTTCATTGGATGAGTAGGGACAGTGGGTGGCTGAGTGGGGTCTGAGACGGGGGGTAAAGTCAGATAAGGAGAGGGTGGGGGAGAAGCCGTCGAAGGCGCCGGCCTGGAGAGCGATAATTCGTGGCCAGGCGCATGCTTCTCTGGACATTTGGCACCGTGGATCCTCTATGCAGGGCCGCGGAGTTGACTCGCAGGAATTTTGGCGCCGCGGCGCTAAGGACGGGACAGAAGAAGCGAGTTGTTCGAGGAGGATGGGAGAGATGACAGGCTCGTCAAGGAATGAGTAATCCGATTTTTGGAATTTCTGAAGATTCGAGAACGGGAATGTGGTCTCGTCGAATGTGACATGACGAGAGATATGGATTTGACGAGTCGACAAGTCATAGCATATATAGCCCCTATGGTTCGGCGGGAATCCTAGGAAGACACATGACGTGGACCTAGGAGCGAGTTTGTGAGGGGCGGTAGAGTTAAGGTTGGGATAGCACAGACAACCGAAAATCCGTAGATGATCATAGGAGGGGACTCTATGGATCTTGAGGGTGTGTTTCGATAGCTAATGCCTTCTGACTGTTCTCATCCTGCTTAGGACGTCGAGTCTCTTCGAGCAACTACTGCGAGCGAGCTTTGTTAAAGCTGGGTAACAGATCTGCCTGTTGAATCATGGTGGCCAAAATATCATATTCGCCTTTAGGAAGGCCAACAATCAATTGTAACACCAGTTTGGTGTCAGTAACAGGCGAGTCGACAACAACAAGTTGATCCGTCAGTAGCTTTAACTGTTTGCAGTACTCAGTCACATTGGAAAAGTTTTCAAGACGTGTATTGTTAAATTGCTCCTCTAAATACACAGCACGGGTGTGCTTATTGTCCTGAAAAATTTCCTCCAAACGATTCCACAAGTCACGGGTTGTGGAGTCAGATTTCATGATAGTAAGAAGTAGATCCTGAGAAATACTATCATATATCCATTTTTTGACGCCGACGTCTAGACGACGCCAATTAGAATCATCAACCTCCTGAGGGCGCGGAATGGTGTCATCAATATGATCAAGCACGTTGTAGAGACATGCATTATTTCGAAACAGTTTAACTCAAGGAGAATACTGACTGTTTTCTTGATCAAGAAGGATAGGGATATGGTTCTTGATGTTGAAAACAGTTAGGGCGGGATGAAAAGAGGGTGACGACTTGGTGGTGGAATTTGTGGAGGTAGAAGCGTCAAGAACAGTGGGAGAATCCTGATCATCCATTTAGAGAAGAGATGAAGAAGGAAGAGAAACAAAACCAAGAATTTTGTGGAGAGAGGGGAGAGTCGCGGCGCAATACCCGAGGGTGGGTGTGGGTGGTCGGCGACGGCTTGCTCAAGAGAGAAGGAAGAAAAAAAAATCTAGGGTTTTGTGTTTAGGCTCTTGATACCATGTGAGATGATATTAATCTCCTTGGGGAGTCTTTCATTAATATCAAGGTATATATAGAGTGCAATATTCATCCCTTATACAATAGGAATCCTAAGCCTATACAAAAGAGGAATCCTAGTCTTAACATAATTATATTTACACAATATATGAAAATATTCTAATTATGAGTAGATAATATATTGTTTCCTATATTTATATGTTTACACTACATGTCACAAATATTATTACAAAATCCAACAAAATCTTCAAATTGCCAATTAGAGCATGTTTTCCCCAACTATCAAATTCTCTAGATAATTAAATATCGGGATTTTCAAAATGAAACCTTCTCACGTAGTAGATCAAATGCTATCAGTTTGACTTCAAATTTTCCAATCAAGTCAAAATAATTATTACGGAGCTTCTAAAATAGACGACACATAAAATGAAGCATCGGTTATTAAAATGACTGATCCTTTTAACAGAATTTTACAATGGTTGCAGCTAGAGCTCATGCAGTAGCAGATGGAAAACTTGAAGAGAACGATAATATTTTCCCTATGACCCCCTTCTTATAATTTATTTGAAAACACATTCTTTTAAAACAGATTAAATAAATATATATGAGAAAAGTTTCCTGTTTTTTGTTAATGTTAATGATTCTCTTCTCTATTATTTAGTATGCTAGGATAAAATGCTCGAGAAGGAAAATCAAGACATGTACCAGTGGGTAAGTTTTTGTAGGGTTTTATTGGGTCTAAAAACATAAGTAAGACGCAACGAAAGTTTAAAATTTTATTAACTTACCCCAACAATTTCGTCTGGTATAATTGTGTTACAATTTAAATCTTCAAAGATAAAAGTAGACTTACAGTTTGTGTTATCTGAAGTCTCTACTAGAGGGAGCGCACACGATTATCCTTTCGATCGCAAGCCTTGCTGTGATATATTCCTCTGTCAGAAAAGCCAGGAAATCTTGGCAGAGATTTAAGAAGATTTTATTCTCTGAACTCTGAGTTCAGAAAGTAAGAATTAAGTGTTATGAAATTATGGGTTAAGTGTTGAATATATAAGGAAAAATATTGTACAAATCATATTAGGATTAGGTTTAAAACCTGACCCAAAATCCGAGATGCCGTGGGCCAGTCGGTTAGGCCCACTGCCGTACTGGCGTCGCGGCGCCTCCCCTTGTTTTAATATTTCTGCACGTTTTTAATTTTAATTAAATTCAAAATCTAATTTTGACTTAATTAAATAATTTTCATCAAATAGAAATTATCCATAATTTATTATTGGTTAAAATATCTCGACTCTAAATAGAATATTTTATACTCTCTCAATATACCCTTAGACCGAAAAGACAATCGACTTAGTGTGACCCTTTAGACCTTCACACATCGACACTTAATCTAATTAAGGTTCACACGGAACTCCTAGACTGCGCCATATGACGAACTCAATATGTGAAGTATGTTTACAAGACTCTAGTAAACATAATCTGTATGTGACATGATAAATTTCTTTCATTCGCGACACACTCTATCAAGCTTAGGATTTTCCATGTGTATCCAAACGGTTTGATCACTTCATCTCATCCATATTAGTCGACAACTAGATCATATCCTAAATATGTCTCTTGCATTGGCCAATGACTTGGTCGACCTAACATCACTGAGAAGCTGAGTGTTCCTCTCGAATATTCAATCGAGGAATGAATCATATTCTTGTCTCAACTACCACCTTAGTTTGCATCGCAATGTACCAATAAAAATCATGTCTTATCCTATAAGGAATTTAAGCTTATGACAGGATCAAATTACATTACTCTGTAAATTAGGTGCGTATTGACCTTAAGTCAAATGACCCATATCTCCCACATGCTTATAATACTCTAGACATATTTAACAAATAGTTTATCAGCAGGGCATATCAATACCTTCTAAGAGTATCTATGTGTCCATCACTAGTAATTATTACTATTAGTAAGTGAGACATACTACATTCTCTAAGAGTGTGATGCAGACCACATGTCGACTTATAACATACCATTGATATCATATTTTCAATGATCATCAGTCGAGACTACTTTAAGAGTTACGCTCTATCATTTACATCTCACTTTATCAATGACAACGTAAGCTCAAGGGATGCACATTAATGAATAATTATAAACAATCAAATAATAATTCAGTAATCACAAATGTCATAAATATATTAATAATAATACGAATGTGTTCTAGTACATTTGTCCCTAAACTGATTGTTTCTAGGACATACATACTTTCATTTTGATCGCACGTCAATTATTTGACTTACCCTTCTCATTTGCTCTCTATGAAAAATATTTGGTCAGCAATTCTATCTAGATATATTTCGATACAAATTAATGTTTAACCACTGACAATGATGTTATCCGTTAATTTCATAATTTACTACTAATAATTACCGCTCCAAGAAAAGTATAAAGCAACAATTTTAAGAAGCGATTACAAAAACAAACAAAAAAATTAAGAAGTGATGAATTTTGGCATTGACTAATTAATAAATTGGAATTGATGATGTTTCAGTTGATGAACTATCAAATGTACAAGCAAGTACATCCAAATGCAGTGATGGAGCAGTACTCAGCTAAATTGCTCCAGTTATGAGTAAAAAATGAGAGCTAATGACTATCTTCTTAATAAAATTGAACATACAAGCATAAGTAATGAGAATTGGATATCCTTCTAACATGAAGGTTGAACTCCTTTTATAGCTATGAATTACAAACGTTATAGATTAAATACATTTTCCACTTAAATGTCATCAATGCTAATTATGGTCATTGATGATCTCTTAATGACTGAAAAATAATTGTTGTAGCGGTTAAGTAATGGTTGGGTAATGGTTGGCACCATGCCTGGTTCGATTACAAACTGAGTGTCTTCGGGTCTTCCTCCGGTGTCAACTGGCTCGATCGCCATTTGATGTCATATGGTTCGGCTGCCATCGACCTTGCCTTAGTATCCGGACTCACCCCAGTATAACCCACATTCGATACAAAACATTGCTACTCCCTTCGATCTCATACTTAAACCATGCCACATGTCGTGTCGATTTTCACCTTATACAGATAGTCCTCACACTTCCTAGATGAAAGTTTACCGAAGTGATATGAGGTGAAAATAATTCATTCCTTTTTGCTGGAAAGTCATGTAATCACTCTCGCTACTGTCTCATTAAAAACTTTGCCGAAAAAATTCTCTTCAGGATAAAAACCGGACCAAGGAAAAAAGAGTGCAAAACCTTAGGGATTTAGATGACATCTCCGCCACCAATTTTTCTTTCGTCAATGATCGGTCGGTGCTGAAAAAGTAACACTATAATAAAAATCTTGATCTCGGATTTTTAGTGTTCATCCGAAACTTTTAATCTTTAAGTTTCGACCCTTAAGTTTTTAGTTATACCCGAAATTTCTCGTGGGTTTTTAGTGCACCCAAAACTTTTATTACCTCACGACTTTTGAGATTGCGGATGTTAATGATAAGACATTTTCTACTTATGATTTTGGTAAAGTTCGGGAAATGCAGCTGGTTAACTTTATGATCGGGAACTAAAGCATTCGACCTTCAGCCATTAGACTTAAACATAGTTTTAAATTAGTACTAATCAGGAATAATTCCTCCAATATGAAGTCTTTATATCTGTGGCTTTACTGGAACTTTAACTCATTTAATTTTCATCGGGAATTAATCATCTTATTATTGGGTGAAGTTTTAGGCCTAAACTCCTTATTCTTATGAAGTGGGCATCTCATTTTTATCTTGGCACAATTGTTAGAATTCGTAGTTTTTAGGATTTGTAGTCCTTAAGTGTTAGGATTCGTAACCCTTAGGATTTTCAGTCTTTATTTGTTTTTAAGTGTGTGCAAATTTAAGAATGATTTAGTTCATTCAGACATATATAAAGATGTTTAGAAGGTGCAAGTTTTCTTCATTCATTCCTTGAACATACACAAGTGCTTTTACATGTAGGATAGTTTAGAGACAATTAACAAAAGTACATTGCAAAAGAACTGCGGCTGAGCTGACATCTATTGGGTCTAGTCGGTTCTTGATTTTGTTTTCTGAGGCTGATCTAACAGTCCCTGATCTTTTTTTCTTTATTTCAGAGCCAGTTCAGACTATCTCCGATATTTATTCTTGAGTATGAAGTATGAAGATTCAGTCATAGTGCCTTCATTTAACTCCGCTCTAGAGCCATATTCAAATGCTTTTAGTACTTATTGTCATAGTTTCCACTACTTTGATGCAACACTCATCAGTATTTGTAGACATTATTGTTCTTCATGTAAATCATTTTCAGGCGATTCACTTTGGAAACGTTCCTACCTCATGTCAATCTGCGATCTTGATAGGTACGATTCGAATCGATACCTGGAATGCCTCAAATCAAAGTTCTACTGATCTTTATTCTGGGTCATAGAAGATATCGACACAATCATCTGATCATCTTCCACTCGAATTTTAGACTCGTACCTATTATGTACGTCTGCCCATGTCACTGCCGAAATTCTAATAGGTTTTCCTTTAATTTGAACGAAGCATTAGAGCTCCTAAGATTCAGCCCCTTGGTGAAAACTATTACACCCCGTAATTCCATGACATGTTTATAAGAACGTACGTAAGAACTCCAAAAAAACGTTAAGATTTGAGACTCGCAGAATTTACCGGAATTATGGAAATGTCGGAAAACGAAACATTATGGACAAATGGGAGGGTGACACGTGTCAACCCCCCACTCTAATGGGCTTGGACGAAATGGACAAGGTCCAAATTGTCAAGTCTTGCAATGCTAAGGCTTGACATTGTTGACCAAGTCAATAAGCCCCCCTAACTCAAGATATTTAAATCCCTTTCATCCTAACACAACATGTGTTGTAATCTCAACCCTCCATCCAATTATATAGTCATCCATATTGCAAGACAAGTCTCAAACACTTAGAGAAAAAACAAGAAAACTTGAGAGTGTGAGATAGTGCTCTCGGGTTTGCCCTCTTCCCAACATGATTTTTTTCCGTTTATGGTTCAATAATCCCAATACTTTAAACCAAGGTTCCAAAGGGTATTGTAAGTGTATCTCAATAGAAAGATCCCGAAAAAATGTCATTTTCGTATTAGTCGCAAGGTGAAAACCTAGTCACTTTCCTAGGTTTGGATTGGGAATTGAAGGAAAGTTGTTTGTGATCTTCTAAGGGCTTCAAGTGGAGGATTGGAGTGTCAAGGAGAGGCTCTAAGTTGCTAGGGAGCGACTTCGGATCTTGAAGTTGGATTAAGGCTCGTTAAGGTAACAATCTTGTTCTCTTAAGTGTTATAAGATTTCATATTGTTGTAGCCTTACATTTTTACTAGCATGAAGTATGTGTATTAAAGATTGATAAGTGATATGGATAGTAGAAGCCTATAGCCGAAATGACATTGTGAGCCATTTGAAATTGAAGTACAATTTGGTCGACAACTAGAATCATCGCATGTTATCTGCTTGAAGATTTTAGTCGTTATAATCGATTGCGGCTTTATAACATGTTATACTTAACAATTTGAATTAAAAAGGAATTGGAAAGGATGATATGTTGTTACACCTTTTGGCCGAGAATGGCATTGCCTTTTGGACTAGTTTGATATAAATTGTGGGGCGGAATTTTACACGTCTTGTTAGGCGTGTAATCCCCTATTTTTAACTACATTGTTGAGCCTTAAATGTGGCACGTTTGGTTATTGAATTTGGGACTTGAAAAAGGTGGAAAAGTATGTAGAAACAAAGGAAGTGCTGTCCGATTTTCCGTAGAATTTAGTGACTTTGCACTTAGAATATTCTACGTTTGAAGTTTGAAGTTAATAGACGTATTATGGTCATTATAGGTTGACATACTACGTACATCATATTGTACTTGGCAAGTGGATTGAACCGAAGAGGTATGTGAAACTTTCCTATCTCTTGAGCATGAATAGTTGTAAATATGTAGTACGGTAGACGTACGAGATTTTGACGAATCTAGTCCATTTGATATCCTTGGCTTATCTTAAGAATGTTCAAGTTGGTTGAGTTAGGGAATTAACTCACTTGTTTAAAAATATTAAGGATATCTTGGTTTCTAAGTTAAGAGACTTTAAGTATTTTGAAAGTATTTTGATACTTGTTTTGATACTTGTTTTGTTTGGAAAGTTTAAGTCTCTTGGTTATAAAGAAGAATGTAAGTAACTAAGGTATAAAGCTAGTATAGCGGCTTTATGGGAAGTTGGTTATAATTAGGACTGGCCAGTGGGCCGGGCCGGGCCCACCGGGGTCGGGTTAAGCGGGGTCGGGGCGGGCTCGGGGCGGAGAAAAGGGCGGGTCGAGTCAAGGCGAGGTCGGGTCGGCCCGGGACCATAACGTGCCCCACCCGGCCCCGCTGGGTGGCCTGACTGCAGTCGGGCCTGGTCGGGACGGGTCGGGATGCAGTTTTGATTTTTTTTTTTTTAAAAAAAAAAATTTCACTAAATTAAAAATACTAAATTACTAACAAAGTAACATTAACATATACTTGTCATATAGTCGTATACATATACTATAATATTATAGACTTATAGTATTATAATTATAGTATTATACTCATATATATAATATATTTATAAACTATAAAGTATAAACTATAACAGTATAATAAACTATAAACTATAAAGTATAAACTAAATAATTAAACAAAGACAAGAAGAGTGTAAAAAAAACATCCCAAGGCTGTTTTTGTGCCTCTTATATTATTAATTATTTCATTGAAATATACAAGATTCAAAATTACAACATTGTAGTGTACTGTTGTTGAAAAAAATTGCAAAAGACATAGAAAAATTAAAAAATTGCAATGAAATAAATTACCAATTTGAAAATATTTTTTCTAGTTTCTTTATAATTTCTTGTGGTTCTTCGGTTGGAATTGGTATATCTTGGTCAAATTGTTCCACGTCGCTACTCATGCCTTCAGATAAAATGTCGTTGTAATTGTCGTCTTCTTCTTCGTTAATCTCTGGTTGACCGCACCTCCTTCGCTCCGCTCGTATCCAATCTCTGAGTAGTTGATGCGCGTAATATGCACACACTTTTAAACGCAAGTGCACGTTATCGTATCAAGTAGTATAGTCTTAGATAAGACCGAATATCGTCCTCTAGGATTAGGGTTCAATTACCAACTATCTATTTTCTAGTATCTATTTGGTGAATTAATGATTGATTGTTTGGTTTATAACTAAGAATTATTAAAGATAAGTAAATATAAAGAATTACTTCAGATGTGATGAGAATAGGGCTTCTATGTATCCTCACTATCCGCTTATGCTACTTACTAATGCATTACTTATGGTATTCTTCTTTTGGAGAAAGCAGGTTTACGAAATCGTTTTATACTCCCGTTAGGGTTATATAAACACTCAACCCCAGTATCGTTCCTTACCTACCTTTCGGTGATAAGGGTAACTTTATAGGAGGATTAAGAACAAAAACCTAGTTGACCGTCACGCACAATGCGCGAAATTAGGGTTGTTAAACCTCTCATCAACGCTACAAAACTAATTGAGGTATTTTCATCCCCAATTCAAGCCTGCACACCCAACTTACAAGATATTCACAATCCCCTTTTCGTAACTGATTAGAAATCATATTGTGATAACTAGTTGTCAATTAGTTACCAAGAATTCAACTCAATTATTGGATAGATCTCTCAATAAGAAAAATAACCATAAGCATGCATTAATTTATAACATAAGTTTCAAGAAATTCAACATAGAAAGCCCTATAAGAGAATTAGTTCCTAGCCATAAATATGACAAGAACTAATTCAAAGTTCATCATGCAAAAACTGAATTAAAGAAAAGAAAAAGGAAAAGAAAGTACTAAGTTAATGGTATCCAATCTCCAAGCCAAAATCTTGAGTTCTGCCAGAAGGGGAACCCTCAAAAACTCCTTAGGGTTCTCCTTATATAGGTTTAAAAACGCCTCCTTCTTTTCCCTGCAGGCCTGGCCCAAAAAATCCGTCAAAAGACCTAATTTTTCCGCGTCGGCGCCGCGGTCCTGCAGATAGGCGCCGTGGCGCCGGAAGTTCTGCGATCCGTCGGGTGTTTTGGCACCGCGCCCGATATCTGCATGCGGTAGCCATGGCCAGTATCTTCTGTAGCTCCTCGGATGTTTAGCGCCGCGCCGCATCTAACGTCTTAGTAGCCGCGCCGAATCTTCTGCCTCTGAATAGTGGCGCCGCGCTCGCTTTCGCAGTGAGGCCGCGCGCCGTCTGGATTTTAGCCTCGTTCGCCTCTTTCTCTGTTTTCGGCTCTGGCATCTCCTCTTTTGCCCTCTTTTTTCTCCTTTTCCGCCATTTGGCCATTTTAACCACTTTGACTCAAAAGAAAGAAAAACTATCCTAATACGACACTTATATGTGCAAAATGGGACAAAAGACTAACTAAAACTGACTCAAAAGGTGTATATAAAATACACCGATCAAATACCCCCAAACTTAACCTTTCTCGCCCTCGAGCAAAGATAGAAAGAAATAAAATAAAAGACTCAAAGAATGAAAAATAAAAGACTCCCTGTCATTAATCACTTTTGCTGCATAAATGTTAACTAGAAAAACATGAAGGTTAGCAGAATAATATGCAGGAACATATAGCATGAAATTTTCAGCACACTAAACACATGAAGCTAAATATTTCGCAAACTCATATTCATCATGCTTAATGGAAGTCAATATACTAAATCATGCATATAAATTCAAGAATTCCTATGGCATGCTTACTTGCTATTCTCCACTAATTCTGGATATGCATAAAAGAGATCTTCAGGACTTTGAGGGTTGTAATGTAGGCTTAGGTAGGGGTTGGTAAAGATAGGCATTTAGGCTCATTTTTCTGTACCATAAGCTCTTTGGCTTTTCAATTTTCCCCTTTTTCTTTTGATTCTTTCCTTCACTTCAATTCTATCCTTCCCCTCTTTTGTTTTGGGAGAGTGAAGTGTATTATACAAATAGGCACCCCCAAACTTAGGCTTTTGCCTCTTTCTTATTACTTTTCCATTGGGGTGCATCAAACTTGTTCACTCTTTTTGTTTCTTCTTTTTAACACAATGTACTCCACTATTTCATATTTTCACTTATGACACAATTTTGTGGGAATATAGGGTGTCAAAGAAGAAGTTTCAAATTTAGGCTCAATGGGGCTGACTGGGGATATTTTTAAAGTACATGATAGAAAAGAATGGTAAGAATTGGCTATCAAAGAAATGCCTGAGTCATCTCCCTAACATACATATCCTAACTATTTCGCCTCAAATCGCAAGCAATCATAACACATAAGCATTTATCATTTAGCATGCATGACTCAAGCAAGAAACTCCAAATAGACAGATTCTGTGAGTTTTTGGCATATCTATCCTAAGTGTTTAGATAGTTGCTTCAATTCCTTTACATTATTCCACCTTACTTCACTAGGTGTTTCTAGCAACTACAGCATACATGATCTTTGACAGGCAATTATGACTCAAGAAAGAAAAATTTTTGGTGACTCAAAATAAACATAAAACAAATAAAAAGATTTAAATAAAACATAACATGACACACAAATAAAAACTAAAACACAAAAACACACCCCCAAACTTAAATCACACATTGTCCCCAATGTGTGTAGACTCAAAGACAGTAAAGAAAATAACACTTACAAACTTTGGTTAAAATGGTGGTGGTGACGGTGGGTAATGCTATGAATTCCGTGAGGGGAGGAGTATTCTTGATGTTTTGATTTGGCGATAGGGCCTTCAGACGTGGTATCCTCCGGACTCATCGCTTAGATTGTGGCGCCCTGCAGATGGAAATACGCGCCAAGCTTCTGGGTGCCTTCTGATCATTTGGCGATTTTTCTGGATATCCTTGGCTTCCACCTGTCAACACAACACGCATATTACCGAACCCAAGACCGTGAGATCGATCAAGACAAAATAAAATAAACTAAAAATGTAAGTTGAAATAACATAATTAAAACATTGGGTTGCTCCCAACTAGCGTTTTTACTGCCTTTTAGCCGGACGCAGTTCCTTATTATTTTAAGGATTGAGAAGTTACCAAGTTCATGTATTCCATTTCATTGATCATGTAGGGTTTTAACCTCTGTCCGTTTACTTTGAAGGCGGCTGCATCTCTCCCTTTTATTTCAATTGCTCGTGTGGGAATACTCTTACTACCGTGTATGGTCCTGCCCAACGTGATTTTAACTTGCCTGGAAACAATCTTAACCTTGAGTTGAATAGCAACACTTGTTGTCCTTCTTGAAAATCTTTTGGTATCAAATTCTTATCGTGCCATGCTTTCGTTCGTTCCTTGTAGATCTTTGCATTCTCATAGGCATTGTGTCGAATTCATCTAATTCGCCACCGTAGTAGCCTCCTATGTCCTCGCTGCCGTGGTATCCATGTTTAACTTCTTCATTGCCCAAGATGCTCTGTGTTCCAACTCTCTTGGCAAATGACATGCTTTACCAAAACTAATTTATAAGGTGACATACCAATGGTGTTTTGAATCTTTGTCCAGATGCCCACAATGCGTCATCTAATTTGATAGACCGCTTTTCTCGAGCCGTTCACCGTCTTTTCCAATATGCTCTTCACTTCTATTTGATACTTCCGCTTGCCCATTAGCTTGAGGATGGTAGCGGTTGTAGTAAGTGGTAAACTCCATATCGGAAAGCGATGAATTCACCGCCTATTGCAGAAATGGCTCCCTTCATCACTGATGAGAGCTCTTGGTGTGCCGAACCTTGTGAAAATGTTCTTCTGGAGGAATTTTTGAACAGCTTTTATCGTTTTCTTTGGTGGCCATCGCTTCTACCCATTTGGACACATAGTTCATCGCCGGAAGGATGTATTGATTTCCAAAGGATGGCGGGAATGGTCCCATGAAATCAATTCCCACACATCGAATAGTTCTACTTCCAATATCCCGTGAAGGCATCTCGTTTCGCCTTGAGATGTTCTCGTTCTTTGACAATTATCACATATCCGCACTAAGGCATGGGCATCCTCAAGAGCGTTGGCGATAGAATCCGCATTGCAATACCTTTGACGCTGTTCTTGATGCCCCAAAGTGTCCACCACATGATAATGTGTGGCAATGGGTGAGAACTCGTGCATCTCTTCCTCCGTGCATCGCTTTGATGACTTGGTCGCATGTGTTTGTATAGCATTGGTTCCTCCCAATAGTAATGTTTTACTTGAATAAAACCTCTTCACTTGCCTTGACAAGCCCGGGGTAGAACTTTAGCCGCAAGAAAGTTAACAAAATCAGTACAAGGTAAATTAGAATTCATACTTACTCGCGGTTGTTCGTCTCGAAAGTGATCATTTATTTGCACATCCTGGTGTTCTCGTCTCTGTGTTCTCCACCGACAAGTGGTTCGAATCAATTCTCTGTTCCTTTCTTATCACGAATCTCTACGTCAAATTCTTGTAGAAGTAGGACCCATCGAATGAGGCGAGGCTTAGCATCCTTCTTTGTCATTAAGTACTTTATAGCAGAGTGGTCAGTGTATACTATCACTTTATTTCCAATCAAGTAGGGCCTGAATTTCTCAAACGCATATACTATAGCTAGTAATTCTTTTTCAGTAGTTGCATAATTAAATTGTTCGTCATTTATAGTTTTAATAGCATAGTAAATGGATCAAAATACCTTGTCGATTCTTCTGTCCAAGTACCGCTCCAATCGCATAGTCGCCAGCATCGCATACGAGTTCAAATGGGAGCTCCCAATTTGGTGCAATGACTATGGGTCCGAGGTAAGCTTCTCGAGCGTTTGAAATGCGGATGAGCATTCTTTATTGAAGTCGAAGGCTACCCCCGTCATTAGCAATGTGGAGAGGGGCTTTGAGACCTTTGAAAAATCCTTGATGAATCTTCTATAGAAGCCTGCATGTCCAAGGAAACTTCTGACTCCTTTTGTTGATACTGGAGGTGGTAGATTTTCGATCACTGAGATCTTTGCTTTGTCTACCTCAATACCTTGGCTTGATATTTTATGCCCCAAGACGATTCCTTCTGTCACCATGAAGTGACATTTCTCCCAATTTAGCACAAGGTTAGATTCTTCAGACCGGCCAACATCGCTTCTAGATGCCTTAAACATTCATCAAATGATGCTCCAAAGACCGAAAAGTCATCCATAAAGATCTCTATAGTCATGTCTACCATATCTGTGAATATTGACATCATTCAGCTTTGAAAAGTAGCAGTTGCATTGCAGAGTACAATTGGAATTCTTCTAAATGCAAATGTGCCTAAAGGGCAAGTAAATGTTGTCTTTTCTCGATCTTCCTGGCTATTGCAATCGTGATACCCCGAGTATCCATCCAAAAAGCAATAGTAGTTATGCCCGCGAGTCATCCAACATTTGATCTAGGAATGGCAACGGAAGTAGTCTTTTCTATTTGATTTATTAAACTTGCGATAGTCAATGCAGATTCTCCATCCGCGATCGTTTCCGAGGATGAGTTCGTTTCTTTCGTTAGCCACCACCGTTATTCCACCCTTTTTGGCACCACTTGTACCGACTTACCAGTGCTATCGGATATGGGTAAATTACTCCCGTCGAGCCATTTTAGGATTTCTTTCCTTACTACCTCCTTCATATTTGGGTTCGATCGCCTCTGCTTGATGGATGGTCCGCTCTCCTCATCTAGACGGATCTTATGCGTTACCGTTGATGGACTTATCCCTTTATGTCGCTAATGTCCATCCAATAGCCCGCTTGTGATTCTTTAGTACTCTTAGCGCTTTATCGCCTCTTCGTGGATAGGTGGCATGAAATGATCACCGGTAGGTTTTCTCTTCACCTAGGTATTGGTATTGTAGATGATTGGGTAGGATTTTTAACTCTAACTCGGGGCCTTCTGCGTGGATGGTAATGATCTTTCCGCACTGTCCCACTCTTCATACTTCTTTGTCCTTGTATCCCATTTTTCATAAGCATTCATCCAATTTGCATACTCCATCAGATCTGGATCGTTTCTACTATCATCATCCCATGTGGTCAGTACTTCTTCAAGCGTATCATCATATTCGAACTCTTTGTTTGACATTGTCTCTTCGATAAGATCAATGGCCGAGCTTATCTTTGGCCTCTGGAAAATTTGTCGCTTTGAAGAACATTAAAATCACCTCTTCTTCATCTACTCGAAGCTTCAATTCCCCTTTTTGAACATCAATGAGAGCCTGTCCCGTGGCTAAGAAGGGTCTGCCCAGTATGATGGGGATTCCATCGTTATCTTGTATGTCTAAGATAACGAAATCGTGAGAAGATGAACTTGTCCACTTTTACTAATATATCTTGATGACTTCTCGGATGAACAATTGAGCGGTCACTAGCCGCAGTGATGTTTGTAGGTTTGATTTCTCCCATTTCTAGTTTGCGTAAAACTAGATAGGGCATCGATTTATGCTGCTCCCGTGTCGCATGCCTTTGACATTCAAACTTTCCAATAGTGCATGGGATGGTAAAGCTCCAGGTCTTGTAACTTCTGAGGCAGTTGTCTCTGTAGGATGGCACTACATTCTTCAGTTAACATCACCGTTTCGTAATCCTCTATCTTCCTCTTTTTGCTAAGCACATCCTTCATGAACTTGACGTAGCTCGGCATTTGTTCTAGTGCTTCAGCAAACGGGATATTGAGTTGCAATTGTTTGAGAACCTCCACGAATCTGGAGAATTGCTTGTCAAGAGTGTATGTTTTTAACTTCTGGGGCTATGGTATCATCACTGGGTGCCGCCACACCGCCGGTGCTGTTTTCGATTTACAGGTTACGGCGCCGCCGATCTTGGCGCGGGCGCCACTTTCTGCAGACCGCTCGGATGCCGAACTTCAGTACTATCTCCGAATCCTCGACGCCTTGCGGCCGATCATTAGCGCGCAGCCGCCAGCAAACTTTCTCGCTCCCCTGATTCGGCATCCTTCTGGTCAATTGCCTGACATTGTGTTTCCTTATTGCTTATCCCAGATGCAGATTGCTCTTCTTGCGGTTCGCTGTTGAATATGACCACGAGTTCTGCTATTTCTGTTTCCAACTTCTTTATACCCAACCTCATTTCGTCCATGAACTGAGCTTGGGACCTCGTGAGACTGAGTATAGTTTCTCGTAATTCCTCCCTCTGTTCCTCTATGGTTGGCTCTCTATCATATGGACAGTAAAAATCCATATCTAAAGTGTTCCTGAAACGAATCAAAGCCAACAAAAAATCACGGCACCTCGAATTTTCGTAAAAACTAAAAATAAAAATAACAAATTAACTTACCAAATTAGAAATTAAAAATAGATGAATTTGATATTGAACTATGTCTAATCCCCGGCAACGGCACCAAAAACTTGATGCGCGTAATATGCACACACTTTTAAACGCAAGTGCACGTTATCGTATCAAGTAGTATAGTCTTAGATAAGACCGAATATCGCCCCTTCAGATTAGGGTTCAATTACCAACTATCTATTTTCTAGTATCTATTTGGTGAATTAATGATTGATTGTTTGGTTTATAACTAAGAATTATTAAAGATAAGTAAATATAAAGAATTACTTCAGATGTGATGAGAATAGGGCTTCTATGTATCCTCACTATCCGCTTATGCTACTTACTAATGCATTACTTATGGTATTCTTCTTTTGGAGAAAGCAGATTTACGAAATCGTTTTATACTCCCGTTAGGGTTATATAAACACTCAACCCCAGTATCGTTCCTTACCTACCTTTCGGTGATAAGGGTAACTTTATAGGAGGATTAAGAACAAAAACCTAGTTGACCGTCACGCACAATGCGCGAAATTAGGGTTGTTAAGCCTCTCATCAACGCTACAAAACTAATTGAGGTATTTTCATCCCCAATTCAAGCCTGTCTACCCAACTTACGGATATTCACAATCCCCTTTCGTAACTGATTAGAAATCATATTGTGATAACTAGTTGTCAATTAGTTACCAAGAATTCAACTCAATTATTGGATAGATCTCTCAATAAGAAAAATAACCATAAGCATGCATTAATTTATAACATAAGTTTCAAGAAATTCAACATAGAAAGCCCTATAAGAGAATTAGTTCCTAGCCATGAATATGACAAGAACTAATTCAAAGTTCATCATGCAAAAACTGAATTAAAGAAAAGAAAAAGGAAAAGAAAGTACTAAGTTAATGGTATCCAATCTCCAAGCCAAAATCTTGAGTTCTGCCAGAAGGGGAACCCTCAAAAACTCCTTAGGGTTCTCCTTATATAGGTTTAAAAACGCCTCCTTCTTTTCCCTGCAGGCCTGGCCCAAAAAATCCGTCAAAAGACCTAATTTTTCCGCGTCGGCGCCGCGGCCCTGCAGATAGGCGCCGCGGCGCCGGAAGTTCTGCGATCCGTCGGGTGTTTTGGCGCCGCGGCCCTGATATCTCTGGCTCGGTAGCGCGCGGCCAGTATCTTCTGTAGCTCTCGGATGTTTAGCGCCGCGCCCGTGATCTGCCGTTTTAGCCGCGCTGGATCTTCTCGCCTCTGCGAATAGTGGCGCCGCGCTCGCTGCAGGAGGCGCCACCGCTGTCCGATTTTAGCCTCGTTCGCCTCTTTCTCTGCTCGCTCGCATCTCCTCTTTTGCCCTCTTTTTGCTCATTTTCCGCCATTTGACCATTTTAACCACTTTGACTCAAAAGAAAGAAAAACTATCCTAATACGACACTTATATGTGCAAAATGGGACAAAAGACTAACTAAAACTAACTCAAAAGGTGTATATAAAATACACCGATCTATAGTACCGCCATCTCCAAGCTGTCTCCGGCTAATGAGTGTCTGTGCTCTCCTATTTGAAATCTGCCTGCAGAAAAAGCGCTTTCAGAAGCGATTGATGACGCTTGAATGTTCAAAATATCTCGGGCCATCATTGAAAGTGTCGGAAATGTCTTCTCATTCTGGCTCCAATATTTCAGCAAGTCTTCCTTTCCTTCTTCATTGATAACTGCTTGGTAAGGTAAATTACCCTGCAAAACAAAAACATCGAACTCGCTAATTTGGTTAGCACTGGTACCACCGCACATTCTATTTCTGAGGCTTTCAATAGAACTAATACTACTAGCCCCAGAAACAGCATGCCTTTTTTTAGCCTGTGTTGAAGAAGAAGAAGATGGTACAAAAGTCGGTTGGTTACTAGCACTTTCTTGCTGGTAATGCCGATATATTTTTTTGCATTCATCTTCTACTCTATTCAACACTTCTTCTAGCGTTAGTTCAATAGGTGGCTCAACATTTAAATTTTTGGGAGTTGGAGGTGGTAGTACGTCCATACAGTTATAAATATTTTCAATAAGACTTTTACAACCCTCTACTTTAATAGTCGGGTTTAATACAACATCAATAATATAAATAGGGGGAATAGGAATAAAATATTTCTTTAATTTCATAAACATTTTTTTAATAGCTGCAGTATAGGCGGGTTTTTCCATATATTCTTTAAGAAGTAAAAATATTATAGCTATATAAAACAACATAGTTGAAATAGTAGGATAATAAAAAGTAGAAAATTCTTTTGTTGCTCGTTGAAAATTTTCTAAAAATACAATAAGTTCTCTAATTTTCTCCCAATCAGTATCCACAATCATATCATTTGGATTTTGATTATGGGCGTTAAAAAATAAAGTAATAGGTTTTCTATAGTCATAAGCAACAACTAGTTGGTCATATAAAGAATTCCACCTAGTTGGTACTTCTTCGGGAATTTTTCTGTAAGATAGTCCACAATCGTGACAAGTTTTTTTATATTCTTTTCTCTGTTGAATTCTATTATTTTTAAAAATAAAGTGTATAGCAAATTGTATTTTTTCAAGAATATCTTGAAAAAGTGAAAGACCATCCTTTACAACTAAGTTATAAATATGGCACGCACATTTGATATGAAAATGTTTTGGAAAAGACGGAGTTAAAACATCTCTTAAAATACTAATAGCAGAATTGTTAGAAGATGCATTATCTAATGTAATACTCATAACTTTATCAGTTATTCCGTAATAATCGCAGACTGAATAAATATTTTCTGAAATAAACTCACCAGTGTGCCTACTATCTATATATCTATATGCTAAAATACGTTTTTGCATAGACCATTTATAATCTATCCAATGACAGGTTACCGTTAAATAATCATGGCCGTTAGTACTACGACCTATATCAGAAGTTAGAGCGACTTTGCAATTTAAATGATATAATGCATAACGTAAATACTGTTGATATTCATGTGCAAATTTAAATACATCTCTTTTAACAGTTGATCTAGGAAAACCTTTATAAGCAGGATTATACATATCTCTAATATAATGAATAAAACCAGGAGATTCAGGAAATGAAAAAGGCAAACCCTCCACAGCAACTAATTTTGCTAGTGATTCCCTATCTTTATGTTTATCGTATTTAGGGCCTACAACTCCCCCCGTCATAGGGTTAATTTGACCCTGTACTTTTTCCGAAACAGTATGTGAACCTTGTTCCGATTGAGAGGACGCTTGCTCACCATTTTTTTCAATCATGTATTGGGCATGCAAGGATTTCTGTTTTTGCAATAGGTGTCTTCCTAAACCCCCCGTCCCACCATGACCTTGTCCAGTTTTAAAAGAATAAACATTTTTACAAGTTTTACATACAGCTACTTGATTAACTACGTCTCTGTCAAAATATTTCCATATAACTGATTTTAATGGTCGTTTTGCGGACCTCGTCTCATAGTAGGGGGGATAAGAGGCATTTCACTAGTGGGTGTATCATCTTCATTAGTAGGTGTATCATCATCTAGGGTGTCATCTAAATTAAAATCTTCTTCAATTTGAGGATAATCATTTGTGTCAAGATCATATGGTATTTCAGGAAACATTTCAGGATCAATAAAATCATCTTGTCTAGGAATAGCTGGAACAAGAATACTAGAAGAAGTACCCTTGCCCTTGTTACCACCCCTACTAGAAGAAGCCTGACCCTTACCCTTACCCAACATGCCTCTTAGTCCTTTCATTTTAATTATGCTAATAAATAGTTAAAGATAATGAAATTAAATGTGCTAAATGAAATAAAGACAAAATAATAATTTAATGAGAGAACGAATGTACCAAACGCCGACGTAGAGTCGACGTGTAATCGAGAGGTTGAAAATTGAAACTTTGCTCGATAGATAATCCTCAAGCTAGTTGCCAACTTCACTCCCAATTCTCAAATTAATAAATAGATTGAATATGTAGACAATGTTGTATAGAGATTGATTGATAATTGATTGAGAGATTAGAGAGTAGAAAGATTTGTGAAAATAATAAGAAGAGGAATGAGGTATTTATAGTTGAAAAATTGGGTTAAAGTGTAAATATAATAACTTAGGGGTTAAAATGGCCGTTGGACAACGACTATTTTCTGCAGCGAGGGACCCGGGGCGGGCTCGGGGCGGGTCGGGCGGGTGGCGGGATCGAGGCCAGCGGGTCGGGTCGGCGAGACCGGACTGCCCCGCCTGCTCGAGCCCCGGTCCGCTTTTGTTTTTTTATATACGGTCGTGTCGAGTCGGGTCGGTCGGGGACCGGGATTGGTCGGTCGGCCCACCGCCACCCTAGTTATAATAGCTTTATGGAAAGTTAAAAAAAGAGTGGTTTACTCTAAGTAATGTAAGTAATGATAAATGACTGGAATTAATGAAAGGCAAATTGATTTGAAGGCATCAATTGCTTAAGGTTTTAAAAGAAAGAAGTCACTTGATTTAGAAGCCTATAAATGTATTTCTAAAAGGTATTATGACTTGTCTTGAAAAGTAGATATGACTTGATACTACAGTTATTAGTATCTTGAAAGTTTTATACGAAAAAGAGTCATTTTAAAGGAATAGAAGTACGTAGTACTTTGGGTTAAATTCTCGAATTTTTATAATGACATGTTAGTGCCTTAAGTAAACTAAAATGAGAGTGTGTATGAATAAGGCTAATAAGAAGTTAGGAGGATTTCTTAACTTGCTTATGTTATGTATGATAAGTCGGGGGTGCTTATGTTATGTATGATAAGCCGGTGGTGCTTATGTTATGTATGGTAAGCCGGTAGTTCTTATGTTATGTATGATAGCCGGTTGTGCTGGTTATGTTATTCTTATGGGGTCATTCCCCGGGTTTGTGGCATTTGCATATTCCGTGGATTTGCTACCCATGATGCGAGGAATACCTCATGCGAGTCCGTAGGGCTCATGCGGGTGAAATAGTCCTATGTGGGGCGGACCAGTCCTATGCGAGGAAGTTACCTCATGCGGATCCACACGACCTATGCGGGCGGATACGCCATGCGGCGGTTACCTCACGTGGGTACATACGCCTACGGGTGAAATAGTCCCGGAGTAGGATCGCAATGATACTATGGGCGTGACCTATTTTGATCATGAGCCTCCTATTTTTACGCAAAGAAAGTATACTCTTGTTTACTCTCATTGTTAGTAAGGCACAAACAGTATCGCTTATTTGAGTTATCATACATGTCTCCACTTTATTTTAAGACTTATGATTTCACTACAAGATTTCTGGCCACATATTTGGTACATGTTGTCTCGACCTCCTTCGGTCCGTTCATGCCGCAGTAGAGTATCTGTTGGTGATCCTCACTCTTAGGATCACTGTTCAGCTATTGAGAAGCTCCTTTACTTCGAAGGCTTATCCCTGGTATTGTCGGTTGTTGTACATTCAGGGGTATGGCGGGGCCCTGTCCCGCCACAGTTGTTATTCTTAGAGGTCTGTAGTCACATTTGTGGATTGGGTTGTAAGAACAGAGATGTACTATTTTAATTTTGTATTATGTATATGTTACGGAAGGTGGCCTTATCGGTTGGCCTGTTGATGTCTATTGTATAAGTATTATTTTTTTATTTTATGGGTTGTGTATGTTCCGCTGCTATTCTCTGATGTATACCTGAAAGGGGTGCCCAGGTAGGGCACCAGTCGCGGGCCCGGGGTCGGGTCGTGACAAAAACTTTAGATGTCCATTCGTCTGGTACTCAGGGAAGAAGCATTTGTTCCTTTTGAAACCTGGTTAGAAACTCTCGCAGTAATTTCGTATCCTTTTGAGCAATTTTGAATATATTCGCTTTTCTTGCTTCAACTTTTCAAGCTCCGACATGCGCCTTTATAAAAGCATCTGCAAGCATTTCAAATGAGTTAATAGAATATTCGGGCAATTGAGAATACTAGGTGATTGCTCCTTTGGACAACGTTTCGCCAAATTTCTTAAGCAAAATAGACTATATCTCATCCGGATGCATGTCGTTGCCCTTCACTGCACAAGTGTATGAGGTCATATGCTCATGTAGATCCATAGTTCCATCATAGTTTTGGAGATCTGGCATTTAAACATTTTTTGTATCAACCTAAGAGTTGCGCTCGATGGGAATAACAACTGGATGTATCTCTTTGAATCTGTTCCCTTCAGGATCAGATGCGCTCCAAAAATTTGGTCTACTCGTGAATTGTAGGTTTCAACCTTCTTTTTGTTAACATCCATTCGCTTAGTTAAAGCTTGAAGAATTTTTATGACCTCCAAAGACTCATTTGCCCCCGAATCAGTGACATCTTATTTGACTCAATCCCCATCTCGGACCCGATCTTGATCCCGAACTGGACGAGTATTGTCTATATCACTTGCTCCGGTACTCTTCTTTTACAACTGAGTAATAGCCTCATGTTGCTCCTTCAGTATGTAAGAGATTCGATAAAATTTATTTCACCATCCTGATCATCGTATGGTGTCTTTCCACGTGACCTTCTAGACACTTGGGGTAAAATCACGGGGTTGGAATTCAACGAATCAACGAGCAGAACGTCGTTCATTGGATCAACGGGCAGACGTTGTTGTTATTGATGTTGCTAGCATCATTGTCCCGTTGTTGTTGTCAGTTGCTAACCTCAACTTGAATTTCACTAGCCATTCTACAATACTTAGGTTTAACCTGAGATCACAAAATCTCGAAAGAAAAAAGTGAAATTTGAGTTTGAACAATGCACCACTATTATCCTCAGCCCTACGATGAACGCCAAACTGTTTACCCCAAAAAAGATATAGTTGAATTTATAAGTGGTTTTAAGGATACACAGATTTATTTATAATAGTTGATGATAATTAACTAATAGTAAGTAATAAAATAAAAAAGAACAAGTAAGAAAATTAGTCTGAAAGTGCGGTAAAGTTGAATGAATCTTCTTAGCAAAATTGGTTTAGTACTCAGCTAAAGTCTTGTCATCTGGTTCGGCTGCAACTCGACCTTGTCTTAGTATCCAGACTCACCCTGGTATAACCCACATTCGATACAAAGCATTGCTACTCCCTTCGATCTCATACTTAAACCATGTCATGTGTCGTGCCGATTTTCACCGTATACACTTGTTGTATCGGGAATCTGTCTTATTCTCTACGTTACTAATCACATTTCCTTTTTACTAATTAAAAAACAATAATTCACTTTTTATGAACGGTTACCTATCGATATCTTTTGGTTTGATTAGTCTATATGTTATTTTGAATTTGAGATAAGCTTTTATAGGAAAGTTTTCTCATGATGGAGTTTATAGAAGGATATAATTTTGGCAAAAAGGAAATTAAAGAGAAATCTTTTATGATCTGGTAAACCAAAATTAAAGCATAAGTGCATATATTCTACTATTTGGATTTTTCTTTTCTTTGACTACGTAAACATGTTGTTATCTGGTATATAATTATTCATTTCATATAAGGAGTATACTTTTTAAATGATAAATATCTTTTAATACTACTAATGTTTCTCTTGAGATATATAGTTGGTTAGAATATAGTTAACACTAGTTAATTGCTCAGTAAATTTGTAGCTTTAGTTAACAATGTTAGTTAGCTTTGCTTAGTTAATTTCCAGCTTATAAATAGGGATACACTTGTAACTTTCATTGATACAGAAAATATATCCAAAGCTCATTTGAGCCCCAAAAATATCTTTCTCCTCCCTTTCCTCTCTATCTCACGTTTTCTCTTCTCTCGTTTCCTTTCTCCTTATTCTCAGATTCATTCTCTGTTTTTTCTTATTCTCTGTTGATTGGAACAGAATTTAACATGGTATCAAAGCAGGTTGATCGACTAGAGAGGCTCGACAATTACATCGAAGTTTTTTTCCGAAGAAACTGAAATTGTTCTCGATCGAAACTGAAATTATTCTCTTTTTTCAGTTGATCGATGTTCAACAATTGATTCAAATTGAAGTGTATCTTAGTAGAATAAAGGAGTAAGTGTTTGATTGGAGAGAAATTGCAGCTGAGGTAACTTTGGTAATGAAGTAGTCGATTGAGGCAAATTGAGGTAATTATGTTACATTGTTCTCAGTCAAAGGATTGGGGATTTCAATTAATTTGCTTCGATTACTGAGAGAGATCCAAGAAGTTTTCTTAATTGCAATCTGTAGATCGAAGTTTTTTTTCTTAATTAGAGAGATCCATCAGAGCTTTGCTCGATTCAAGGTGTAGAAGCTCATCTACTGTTTCATCCAATGAGCCAATACATCTTCTCGAATAAATTCATTCAATTTTTCATCAGAATTAAGGTTTGCTACCTGAATCACAGATTTCTAAATCTCAATTTTGTTTCGTTCTTATTCTATGTTGTTGAGTTGAATCTGTATTGTTAAATTTGAATTTGTGTTGACGAATTGGAGAAAAGTGTTGTTCATTGTTATTGTGTTGGTTTCTATTCTGTGTTGGTTTCGACGCGGTTGCTAGTGTAGCAAATATTTTTGTTCAGTTCTATATGGAGTTGTTAGGGCAGAAAACTTTGGGAAGAAGGAAAGCTTGACAGGAAGTAAAGTTTGAGAATCATAAGTCGGTGGTTCATCCATTGCTACGAGGGATGTTAATGGAGATATGTGGTTGAGAAGACCATAGAGTAAGAGATTTCTATTGATTGAAGGATCGAGGAGTTCTTAGCTGCAAATTGACCGAGAACTCAATTTACAGAAGTTTTTCACAGGTCGATCAATTGTTAGATTGCCTATTTTCGTATGTGTAGCTCAGGATAGGAGAATCGATGAATTTCTAGCTGGAATTGAACTAGAAATTGAGGGAGAATCCACTGCATGTCCGAGCTCATTATAAAAGCTTGCGTAGGATCGAGGGATTCTCTAGTCCGAGTGAGACCAGAGAATGAGAGGTTCTTGCTGTCGTTTTTGCATAGAGAGAATCGAGGGATTCTCTAGTCCGAATGTGACTTGAGAACGAGGGGTTCTTGCCGTTGTTTTTGCATAAGGAGAATCGAGGGATTCTTTAGTCCGAGTGTGACTAGATAACGAAAGGTTCTTCGTTGCGGTTGTGGGAGTTGAAGCTCCTGTGGTTATCTTGTTATCTTACAGAACCTGGAACTGCCGGTGATAATGCACCAGCTAATTTTGCTGGTGTCTAATCTGTTGTTGATGCATATGAGGTAAATGAGTACTGATGAGGTGCAACTACAAAATGATCCTGAGAATACTTTGCTGCAGTCAGAGGAGAAAGTCTTATGTGCCAAATTTCCACCTAAGTTTGTTCATCTAGTGATGGAGTAGTAGGCCACGAGTTGTTGAAGTAGAGTTGATATGGAACAAAGTGTCACGCCAAACACGAGTTCTATCAGGTACGCACAGTGGTAAACTCCTTACAAGAGCAAGGTTGACTAAAATGGGGATAGGCCGTGATGATGATGTATATGTGTTGCATTGCAGACATAGGCATGAAGATGCTATGCATTTATTTATAGATTATAGCTGAGCATTAGCACTTGGATTGACGTTACTCTGCCTTTAGCTGATGTCAAAGCAGTCTTGGACAACCTAAAAAGGAAGCACTGAAGGAGGTTTGAAAAGGAGGTTGTAGCAGCAAGTTATAGTGCCATGCTCTATCATATTTGACAAGTTAGGAATGAGATCATATTTCAGAAGAAGAGAGTGCAACTCCAGCTTGAAGTAAGCACTCCACGCAAGACAATGAGTTACCTGGTACATCTGATACCAAAAGATTGATATTATCATCTTTTATTTGAACATGAAGTTGTTGTTGTTGCTTCCAAGCCTGTTGTGGCTGCTATTCATGATGATGCATCTACAAATGTTAGTTGTTTCCAAGCTAGGACTGAAAAAAATATGTTTTCAGTGCCTAGCTTGAGGGGGGATGTTGAGATATATAGTTGGTTAGAATGTAGTTAACACTAGTTAATTGCTCAGTTAATTTGTAGATTTAGTTAACAATGTTAGTTAGCTTTGCTTAGTTAATTTCCAGCTTATAAATAGGGATACACTTGTAACTTTCATTGATACAGAAAATATATCCAAAGCTCATTTGAGCCCCAAAAATATCTCTTTCTCCTCCCTCTCTTCTCTATCTCACGTTTCCTCTTCTCTGGTTTCCTTTCTCCTTATTCTCAGATTCATTATTTGTTTTCTCTTATTCTCTGTTGATTGGAACAGAATTTAACAATTTCTGTTTTAAATAATTAAATCAGAGTAAAGTTGTCATTTTTGGTTTTTGCAGATTGATCATGCTTTAATTATGAGAAGTTGGATGTAACAGGAGCTCGTGCCTGTCACCAGGGTTTGGATCGAAAGGAAGGAGATGGGAAAGAGAGAAATAGAGAGAGAAGGGAAATTGGTATATTATGAATAATACTCAAAAGCGTAGCAACTGGCTTTTAAGCCTTACAAGGATAAAAAGTGCAATAATGAAAACATATGGACTAAAATTATAACTATTACAACTTGAGGACTAAAGTGGAATTAATAACTAATGTCACAATTATAGTATTGTGACACTACATGCTCCTTCAAGCAATACTTGCTCTAATCCGCTTTAAACTCTGGAAACTGGGATTTGATGAATTGATAATCCTCCCAAGTGGACTCTTCCGGTAGTAAATTGGCCCATTGAATTATCACATGTGTGGTAGCCTTGTTTCCTCTTTTTACCATT
Source organism: Przewalskia tangutica (assembly GCA_029844215.1). NCBI lineage: Eukaryota > Viridiplantae > Streptophyta > Magnoliopsida > Solanales > Solanaceae > Przewalskia > Przewalskia tangutica. Next base: position 21,994,305 of record CM056719.1, read on the forward strand.
CTTCTATCCAACACTGCGACGGGTGCTACCAATGGTTGTCCTTCATTTGAACAATATGGGGGTTCAATCGATGGGATCAGATGGTCTCCAATTCTTCTCTTCAACTGTGAGATGTGAAATACAGGGTGTATCTTGGCACCAACCGAAAATACTAATTTATAATCCACTGGTCCCAGTTTCTGGACAACTTGGTAAGGACCATAGAACCTGGATGCAAGCTTGAGGTTCTTCCATAAGGCTATAAATGTTTGTCGATAGGGTTGTAGCTTCAAAAACAATCAATCACCAACAGTGAATTCCCTCTCAGTTCTCTTTTTATCTGCGTTGACCTTCATCCTGTTCTGTTCCTTGGTCAGATTTTCCTTCAATACCTTAGCCATCAACTGTCTTTCTCTAAGCATTTAGTCAACAGTGTCCACCTTGGTTTTGGCAATGAGTTCAAAAGTTAACTGTGGCGGATCATACCCATACAAAACCTTGAAAGGGGTCATTTTTAGTGCTGAATGGTAATTACTGTTGTACCAGAATTCAGCTTGTGTCAACCACTTGTGCCACTCTTTTGGCTTTTGAATTGTCATGCATCTCGAATAGTTTTCCAAGCATCTAATTAATCTCTCAGTTTGACCATCTGTTTGGGGATGATATGCTGAACTAAAGCATAGCTACACGTGTAGTAAACTGAACATTTCCTTCCAAAAATTACTAAGGAACACTTTGTCCCTATCAGATACTATACTCTTGGGTAACCCATGTAATTTGTATATGTTATCCAAGAATGACTTGGATACTTGAGGTGTTGTGAAGGGATGTTCCAAGGCAATAAAATGAGCATACTTGCTATATATGTCGATAACCACTAACACAATGTCTTTCCCTTCTGATTTGGGTAGCCCTTCAATGAAATCCATGGAGATGTGTTCCCAAGCTCCTTTTGTTATTGGTAGGGGTTGCAGCAAGCCTGGGTAGGCAATTTGTTCATCTTTGCACCTCTGGAAGACCTCGCATTCTTGTACCACAACTTTCATATGCTCTATCATTGCTGGCCAATAAAAGACTTCTTTAAGCCTTTGATAAGTTGTACATACTCCTGAGTGTCCTCCAAGTCCTGACTTGTATAGATTCTTTGTTAAGTCATGTCTCATGGTCCCATTTTGACCCACCCAAACTCTTCCTTTGTATCTCAATAACCCTGTTTATAGTGACATCTCTGACTCAGAGTCAGGATTTGTGCTAAGAGTAGTAATTATCTGAAGCACCTGAAGATCCCTTTGTAGCTATTCAGTATTTCTTCTATCTACTTTGGTTGTACTTGTGTTAAAACTAGGCACTGCTTTGTATTTGTCCCCTTGCTTGGCCCTTTTGGATTATCTTTTCTGGACAGTGCATCAACTACTATGTTTTCAACCCCGTTTTTGTATTGGATCTCAAATTTTAGCCCCATCAACTTAGTGAGTCCCTTGTGTTGTAGTGAAGTAATTATCTTCTGCTCTTGCAAGAATTTCAGGCTGAAATAGTCAGTCTTTATGATGAAATGATGGGGTGTAGGTAATGTCTCCATCTGTCCACTGCTTGTAATAGTGCTATCAACTCTTTTTCATAAGTGGATAACCCTTGGTGCTTTTTACTCAACACTTGACTCATAAAAGCCAAGGGTCTTCTGTCCTGCATCAACACAACACCAATATCAGTGTTTCAAGCATCAACCTCTAATATAAAAGGTTTGGTAAAGTCTGGTAATGCTAGCACAGGGGTGCTTGACATAACTGCTTTCAGGGTATTAAATGTTGCTTCTACTTCAGGGTTCCACCCAAACTCTCTTTTTTAACAAATTTGTCAGGGGCTTGATGATATGGGCATAATTCCTAACAAATTTTCTGTAGTACCCAGTTAATCCCAAGAATCCTCTCAATTCCTTGATAGTGTGTGGCTTTGGCTAGTCTAGCATTGCACTGACCTTACTTGGATCAGTACTCACCCCATGGTTTGTAATAAGATGCCCCAAGTATTCTATTTGTGACTGCCCGAATTCACATTTACTCATCTTGGCATACAATTGGTTTTCCTGAAGTACTTGCGGAACAGTTTTCAAATATATCAAGTGTTCCTCCATGGTCTTGATGTATATCAGTATATCATCAAAGAACACCAGTATGAACTTCCTCAATTGATCCTTGAACACATTATTCATGAGTGACTGAAAGGTGGCAGGTGCATTAGTTAAATCGAAAGGCATTACCCTGAATTCCCATATACCATGGTGTGTTCTGAATGCAGTTTTGTATTCTTTTCCTTCTTTCATTCTCACTTGGTGATATCCAGCCCTCAGGTCCACCTTGGAGAAGATATGGGCCCCATACAACTCATCTAACAAGTCTTCTATCATGGTAATGGGATATTTATTCTTGATTGTTAAGCTGTTGAGTCTCCTGTAGTCAATACACAACCTCCAAGTAGCATCATTTTTCTTAACTAGTAGCGCAGACGAGGCAAACGTTGAGTGGCTAGGAACCACAGTTATAGCTTTCAACATTCCAGTGATTATGGATTCAATAGCATTCTTCTGGTCAAAGGAATACCTATAGGGTCTCAGGTTGAATGGCTGGGCTCCATGGATAAGATTAATCATGTGGTCACAGTCTATCCTTAGTGGTAACTTAGTGGGCTCTTGGAACATTTCTTTGTATTTTTGCAGCAACCTGCCAATAACAGTAGTCACACTTAAAATATTTTTATCTGTTCCCATTACTGCAACTTTAGCTACTATTTCGCATGTGCCACATTGCAGCAATCTCTTCAGTTTCTCCATTCCAATGGTTGTGACTTCAGTTTCCTCTTAATCTTCATATAAAGTGATCATCTCACCATTGTATAAAAAGCTTAAGCTGTGTGGCCTCGTATGCGGATAATTGGTGCCACTTCATCTATCCAATCCATGCCAAGTATCATGTCACATCCCCCTACTCTTAGGAGACTTAGTTTGTAACAGAACTGTTTTCCCTGCATCTGCCACTTGAAGGAAGGGCTCTCGAAATGGCAAATCATTTCCTGTCCATTGGCTGCTCTCACTTTTAGTGGCTTCTTCAGAGGTTGTCTTGATAAGCTTAACCTCTTAATGATATAAAGATCTATAAACGAATGGGTGGAGCCACTGTCTATGAGTATAGTCAAGGATAGTTTCCCAGCATACCCTGTGATCTTTATGGTAGACACCTTTCCTTTTGTGGTATTTAAACCAAAAAGAGCATTCATAGAGACTTCAACTTGTTCTTCCACTGGTTCTTTTAAGGTTTCTTCCACATCCACAAATTCTTCTTGCTGATCCTCTTCCCCATCTATCTCTATACCCTCCATAGCATGTAACCCTTTGTTCTTGCATTGGTGACCAGGGGTGTAATTATCTTTGCATTTGTAGCATAATCCTTATTCTCTCAAAGTTTCTAGGTGAGGAGGAAGGTTGTTTGGTTTATATGGGGGTCTGGCTGGTAGTTTGTGAGTAGGATAAGTTAGTCTGAGGGGTTTTTTGATAGTTTTGGTTCTGAGGTGGTTTGTTTGTGGGATTGGTTTGGTATTTTAGGTAGGTAGTGGCTATTGGTTTTGGGGCACCTTATGAAGCATATCTGGTGGTAATGAAAGGTGTGAGAGCTTAAAGGATGTTTCATACAATTTGGCTACATCATAGGCATCCAAAACAGTGGTAGGATTGACTAGTTTAACTAAGGGTTTGCTTTCAGGTTTGAGACCAATGAATGAAGCTAGAAACATAATGTTCTTCATTAAGTAAAAGATTCAATATTGCCATATGACTAAGTAATTCATCGAACCTGCTTTGGTATTGGTCAATAGTGCCATGTTGAGTTAACTTATTGAATTCTTCAACAATATCTTGAGGTCTCAAGCACCCAAACCTTCGACACACTTCAACACAGAACCTGCTCCAAGTCATGGCTCCTTTCAGGTGCAAGGTATACCCATCCAACCATAAGTCAACCTTATCTCCGATGTGTACTGAAGCATACCCCAACTTTTCTTCTTCTGGAATACTGTATAACTCAAAAAACTTTTCGCATTTTCTCAACCAGCTCATCGGATTAATACCGTCAAATTCAGGAAAATTGATTTTGGGTTTTAGGGTTCTTGGGTTATTTGGGGTTTCTAGGGTGTGAATAGTGGTTCTAGTTAGAGTTGGGAGTGGTGAAGAATAATTAGGGTTGCTAAAAATTGGGGGACTTGTCAATAGTGGTGCTGGGGGGAACGTGAACCCTATGTCGACACTATGGCTTGAAGATGCAAAAGTATGAGAATAGGGATTAGGAGTTATGTTACCTGTCGTCTGTTCGAAGTCATACCCCGATGGTACTGCTTGCATATTGGTCGGAACGGTTCTGATGGTGAAGGGTGCATGTGTTTTCGTTACCGCCGGTGTTGCCGGAGTCGAGCCTCCGGACTGATTATGATTTGCACCTGATAATAATAGGTCAAGCTTCCTATTTAACTCGCGATTCACTTCCGAATATTTCAGATAAATAGCCTCAAGTCTTCTGCTAGTCTCGTCGACTCTTCTGTCGGTGTCTTTCACCACTATTGCTAACTGATCCTTCAATATCCTCACGTCGTCATAAATGGTCTGTAGATTTGGTGGAGCATCGATTCCCGTTATCGGAGGTGGCTCTGATGCCATTGTAACAAGAGCTCGTGCCTGTTACTAGGGTTTGGATCAAAGGGAAGGAGAGGGGAAAGAGAGAAATAGAGAGAGAAGGGAATTTATGAATAATACTCAAAAGCGTAGCAACTGGCTTTTAAGCCTTTGATGCGCGGTAAGATGCACACACTTTAAACGCAAGTGCACGTTATCGTGACAAGTAGTATAGTCTTGATAAGACCGAATATCGTCCACAAGGATTAGGGTTCAATTACCAACTATCTATTTTCTAGTATCTATTTGGTGAACTGATAATTGATTTGTTGTTTATAACTAAGAATTATGCAAGCTATTTAAGTATAAAGATTTACTTCAGTGGTGATGAGAATAGGGCTTCCATGTATCCTTACTATCCGCTTATGCTACTTACTAATGCATTAACTTATGATATTCTTCTTTTGGAGAAAGCAGGTTTACGAAATCGTTTTATACTCCCGTTAGGGTTATATAAACACTCAACCCCAGTATCGCACCTTACCTAGCTTTCGGTGATAAGGATAACTTTATAGGAGGATTAAGAACAAAAACCTAGTTGACCGTCACGCACAATGCGCAAAATTAGGGTTGTTAAGCCTCTCATCAACGCTACATAAATAATTGAGGTATTTTCATCCCCAATCCAAGAATGTCTACCCAACTTACAACATATTCACAATCCCCCTCCCCTTTCTAACTCGATTAGAAATCATATAGTGATAATTAGTTGTCAATTAATTACCAAGAATTCAACTCAATTATTGGATAGATCTCACAATAAGAAAAATAACCATAAGCATGCATTAATTTATAACATAAGTTTCTAGCAATTCAACATGGAAAGCCCTATAAGAGAATTAATTCCTAGCCATTTTCATGACAAGAACTAATTCCATGTTCATCACACAAAATAGAAATAAAGAACAAGAAAGGGAAAAGAAATTACTAAACTAATGGTATCCAATCTCCAAGCAAAAGTCTTATGTTGTGCAAGAAAGGGACTTAAAACCGCTTAGTGGTTTTCCTTTTATAGCCGAAAACCGCCTCCTCTTTTCCTTCGTGCTCGCCCGTAAATTCGTCCAAAACCTAATTTTTTCCGCTGCTGCCTCGCAGACAGCGCGCCGGAAGTTCTGCAATCCGTCGGGTGTTTTGGCGCCGCGCCCGATATTCGCTGCTCGGTAGCCGGCGCTACAACTCTGTAGCTTCTGATGTTTAGCGCCGCGCCTCAGATTCGCTGCTCGAGGCGCCATGGCGCGAGTCTTCGCAGCCTCTTCAATAGTGGCGCCGCGCTCGCTGATCGCAGTGAGGCGCCGCCGCGGCTACTGTCCGATTTCACCATCGTCGCCACTTTCTCTGCTTTCGACTCGCATCTCCTCTTTTGCCCTCTTTTAGCTCCTTTTCCGCCATTTGACCATTTTAACCACTTTGACTCAATAGAAAGGAAAACTATCATAATACAACACTTATATGTACAAAACGGGACAAAAGACTAACTAAAACTGACTCAAAAGGTGTATATAAAATACACCGATCAAATACCCCCAAACTTAACCTTTGCTCGCCCTCGAGCAAAGATAGAAAGAAATAAAATAAAAGACTCAAAGAAACGAAAATAAAAGACTCACTGCCATTGATTACTTTTGCTGCATTAGTGTTAACTAGAAAAACATGAAGGTTAGCAAAATAATATGCAGAAACATATAGCATGACATTTCAGCACATTAAGCTAGATATTTCGCAAACTCCTATTCATCATGCTTTAATGGAAGTCAATATACTAAATCATGCATATAAATTCAAGAATTCCTATGGCATGCTTACTTGCTATTCTCAACTAATTCTGGATATGCATAAAAGAGATCTTCAGGACTTTAAGGGTTGTAATGTAGGCTTAGGTATAGGTAGGTAAAAATAGGCAATTTAGGCTCATTTCGTGTACCATAAGCTCTTCAGCTTTTCAGTCTTTCCCTTTTTTTTTTGTTCTTTTATTCATTTCGATTCTATCTTTCCCTCTTTTTGTTTGGGAGAGTGAAGTATATAATAATGACAAGCACCCCCAAACTTAGGCTTTTGCCTATTTCTTATTACTTTTGTATTGGGGTGCAACAGACTTATTCACTCTTTTTGTCTCTTTTTTTTAACACAATGTATTCCCCTATTTCATATTTTCACTTATGGTACAATTTGTGGGAATATAGGGTGTCAAAGAAGAAGTTTCAAATTTAGGCTCAATGGGGCTGACTAGGGATATTTTTAAAGTACGGGATAGAAAAGAATGGTAAGAATTGGCTATCAAAGAAATGCCTGAGTCATCTCCCTAACATGCATATCCTAACTATTTCGCCTCAAATAGCAAGAAATCATAACACATAAGTATTTATCATTTAGCATGCATAACTCAAGCAAGAAACTCCAAATAGACAGATTCTGTGAGTTTTTGGCATATCTAACTTAGGTGTTTAGATAGTTGCTTCAATTCCGTTACATTATTCCACCTTACTTCACTAGGTGTTTCTAGCAACTACAGCATACATGATCTTTGACAGACAATTATGACTCAAAAAGAAAAAAATTTGGTGACTCAAAATAAACATAAAACAATCAAAAAGACTTAAGTAAAACATAACATGACATAAAGAAAATAAAACACAAATAAAACACCCCCAAACTTAAATCACACATTGTCCCCAATGTGTGTAGACTCAAAGACAGTAAAAGAAATAAGACACTTACAAACTTTGGCTAAAATGGTGGTGGTGGCGGTGGATAATGCATCGACCATTGGTTGAACAAGGAACTCAACTCGTTGATTTGTTGCCTTGTTTTTTGTCCGCCCTTGTACTCATCAGATCAAGGTCCGAATCATCCTCATCCGATTTTGAAACAATTGCTCCATCGCGGGCGCTGGAGGTTCTCGCTTCGTGGTTGGCCGGCCGGGTCTCGCCTCATATTGAGCCCCTATTTCGTGCTCATCTTCGCCCATGGCGACCTCTGCCGCTGGTTGTACTCCGTCTGCCGCCGGGGCTTGGTGCAGGAAAGAGTGCACTATCCCACAGGACACCGACAATTGGTTTCTCTCATGAGTGTCAGTAGGTAGTTTTGGGACCGCACTCATGTGGCAAAGACTGGTAATGAGTGAACCGTGTCCCAATCCGCCTGTTGTCACCAACCTGCTGATTTCTTCAATGCTCTGCACTATTTCTTTCCCCACATCAATCGTCATTCCCCTCATGATTCCATATATCAGTTTAATCCTATCCTCTGGCACTCTAGTGAAGTGCGTGGATGGAATCATGCGGGCGCTGACGAAATATAGCCAACCTTTGACCACTTTGTTGAATTGGCACCTGTTCAGTGCTCTTGATCCATTTCTTCCAATATCAAAAACAGCCCCATGGTAGCTCACGGTGTCTGCAACGGCATTCCAGTCGATGTGGTCAATGCTTCTAGACCATGTTCTAAAGTGATTCCAATCACTTCTTTCTTCAACATCAACCGTCTTCAATTGTGCATTTACACTCTCTGATGTCACAGACACATAAACTCCCCTAACAAAGCATCCCCTTTCCACCTTCTCCGGAAAGTTGGCATAAAATTCACGCACCATTGTTGTGTTCACTGGTGCTATCTTCTTGTCGCGCCCTTTTTCGACCGCGACATTTATTTTTTAAAGCGAACCTCCTGCTTAAATAAAAATTGTTAGAAAATAAATAACAAAAATGCTAATTGTTTAAAGGAATGTTAAAAATGTTAAAAGGGTTAGTAATGCTAAAGTAGTGCTAAAGATGCTAGGGATTGCTAGGGTGCTTAAAAGTGCTAAAGTAAAAAGGGTTGCTAGAATGCTAAGGGTTCGCGGAGTCGCCATTTGAAATGACTTGCGATGAGTCTCGCCGTGAGACTCTTTATTTTGCTCCGGTGCGTGCCATGTAAAAACAAGAAAGATAAGGATTAGCATCCGTCCAAATAATATTAGACATAAATAATTCAGTGCTAAATATCACAGATGTCCTAACTTTATCCACTAATAAATAAGCCCTCAGCATAAGAATCGATACATGCCATACAAGCAGCAAGAGCAAATGCATACTATCAACGAGAAATTGGATAAGAATGGACTAGATCTAACACATTCATGGGTCAAAACAGAGGCGTAATGAATATTTTATGGGCCTGTGTCAAGTAGCACACAAGGCATACAGAGGGGAGCAAACAATAAGCAAACAAGAAAATTCCACAGGCCCATTATATTTCAAGTCTAACAGAAACCAGATCCCTATATAATATAGGCCAACATTCCAACAGTTTTAATTAGAGGACTGAACTTTGGGAAGGCAATTCAGGCCCAAACAATTAACAACATTATTTTACTCGAAACTAGTGTTAAGATCTGCATAGGATAGGAGCATGTGACATTACTTAACATGTTCAAATTCTATTCAAAATGAGTAAAGCATTTAACACATATTTGAATCGCTTTATGTTCTAGCAATTTGGAATCAATAATTGGACCTATAACAATTTGAATTAATGGGTCATAAGCTATAAGAAATCAGATGGACAAGCAATGGGCCTCAACAAACCCAATAATTAAAGCCAATCAGACACACATTGTAATAATATATAAAAGGACCCAAAATCACACGTAATGCCTAAAAAAGACTCATGTAGTTTAAGTCACATGTATACTATATGTGTGTTAGAAATATGAACATATGCTCTTGATGGATTAGACACGTGATAGTTATAGAGGAAAGATAGAATTCCAAAGATTCTTATGTTCGGTTATTCTAAAGAAAGGAGGACATCCTTACATGATTTTCGATAGACATTGCAGATGATTCCACAAAGACGCAGCAACTTAACAGTCAAGGTATGATGCAATATGGAGATGTAGCTTTCTAGCATAGGTATACTCCAACACTTAAGAGGGGTAAAGGCATGTATGTTTCTTAATATTAGGGATTGAATTACTTCAAACAGGTTTCATGCGGCTACTTATGTCTAAATTAAGCGTTGGACCAGTTTTAACTTTCAGAATTTATTCATATTCAGTTGCTTTATCATGAGCACAAAACGATTAGTGTAGCACTTATAATGACCATTGACTGATAGCTACAAGTAACATAACTCAGTCGATCCTCTGAATCTAAGCAAACAACTGCTCTGCCCAAACATACAACAACGCTAGGATTAACCTAAACGCATCAACGATCACAACATGATAGGAAACAACAATCAATATTAACTAAATAGCTTCAAACCGCATGATACACTTCAAATCATTCACCAATGATGAATCAAGCAGATAAATGATTCGATAAAATATATATAAGCGTCGTTCATATGATAATTTGAAAGGAGATGGATTTACCTTTCTCCGCTGCAACCGAGGCATCAGCGTCGACGCCACTCGGAGATTTGCTAATGCGAATTTAAGGATGCGTAATACTAAGGGATCGCGAGAAAATGCTATGGGTATCTCTAAATCGCTATGTCATCAGATTGATCCGGTCTACCTCTGTCCATCGATTGCCCTTTGCATGTTCTTATATAGCCTAACCCTAGGTTCTAATATTGGTAAGCAATAAAGGCTGATTTGTGCTGATTCGGTTATGGCAAGTTTTTGATTTACGCGATTTGGGTCACGATTTTGGAAGGGTTCTTGCTATGGTAGGCTCTAAGAAAGGAAACCTGAGATTTTGGTTGTGATTTGGTGGGATTTAGGGCGTGTGGGTAAGGAGGCGGCGATTGTGGTTTCTCTATAGTATTTTTTAGGTTTTCGTTTTTTTGTTGTTTGCTGGGGACGAAAGGGCTGATAAGGGAAAAGAAATGAGGGGGCCCGAGTTGGGCTTCTGCGGGTAATGAAGTAAAAGGGAGAGGTTAAAGGCTTAGGGGAAATGGGCTGAGGGAAATAACGCTGGGGCGTGGGCCTCTCGGGTTGGGCTGGGTAGAAATAGGTATTTAATTAGTTAAGTTATTTAATTAGTATTAGTTTTAGGTATTTAATTGTTAATTAATTAGCTAATTAATTCTAGGCAAGTGTATTAATTAATTAGGTGCTTTATTAATTTAATTGTTATAATAAATAAATGTGGGCGTGCTATTCAATTAGTGCTTAATATTTTAGAATGCGGCGCTATTATTTAAAAACTTATTATTATGCATTATTGCGAAGTTAAATTAAAATTGCATTGAGTTTATGTTAAATTACTTAAATGCTGAATGCAAGTACGATATTTAAGAATTGTTTAAAGCCTTATAAATAAAAAATTGATTTTAAATTACAAATGATTATGACATTCTCTTGCGTATTAATAAATGCAACTATGCTACTTGATTTGACGTCATCGCTAAATTATTTATTTTATGCATTTATTAATTATTTAAGAATTACGACAAAGCTTAAAGTTAGTTAATGCGGGCGCGAGACTCTAAGTGCTTGAAACTCTACGTAAGATGCGATGCCATTATTAAATTGATTATTTATGCCTGTATTTAATGTTTTATTCGCTGCATTTTATTATAAAAATCCTAAAAAATTATTTTACAAAATTAGTGTAATTTTATAGTTAATGGCTGGACGGGAGGGTCAAAATTGGGTGTCAACACTTCTCCGGATTTACGAATCTCCTCCACCCCCTTAACTCAATCATAGCCCGGATGGGCTCATAAACATCTTCCTCCCCATATGACTCCCTCTGGTAGTCCATTCCCCTTTCTGGTATTATGGGTCTGGTATCAAGCTTTTTGTATCTTTGGAAGGCTTCGTAGCTCACAAACCTAGTATTATCGTAATGTGGGGTTGGGGTGGATGTGGAGCCTCTTCTCTTCCTGGTGGCCATGGTTTAAAATAGTTTATGGAGCTTTTCAATTTAGTGGCACAAATGTTTCCTACACAATCTACAACTAGCAGCGAACACAACACCCCCAAACTTCAACTTTTCTACCCAATACCCACACTCATTTTCTACTATTTTCTCCAAACTTCACAATCAACTTTTCAGTACCCAATTACTTCAACTACAATACTCCTTCAAACTACTACCTCCTGTGACTTCAGTAAAGGATTCAAGAACGTAAAAGATTACCTTTTACGGTGTTCTTGTCGTTTCGTTTAATGGTGGTTTGAGGCTATGGAATGGAGCTTTGTTGGTTGAGATGGCTAAGGGTTTTAGGAATTTAAGAGTTTTGGTTGTGGTTGGGTTTAATTTGTGGAGGATTTGTGAGCAAATTTTTGGAATTTCGTGGGTTTTGGAGAGGAAGGGTTAGGTTTTGAAATTGGATTTGGGAAAATCTGATCGGGCGTTTTAAGTTCGATTCCCGCCGGCGCCTACCGCTTTTTGCGCCGCCAATCTTTGCGCTCGCCGGGACTTTCTGCGCCGCGGCACTGGAGCGCGCGCTAAACTTGGCAAATTTTCTGGGATTTTGGCGCCGCGTCGCTCCCTGAGCCGCGCGCTTAAACTTCGTCTGCTCGATTCTTTTCGCGCCGCGCCTGCTCTGGCGCCGCGCTTTCCCGCTTTTTCGAAATTGCTTTTCTTGATTTTTCGCCTTGCTTTATTTCCTGTATTTATCAATCACAAAGACAAACACAAGAATCCAAGACCGTGAGATTGTTCTAGATAAAATAAAATAAAATAAAATAAAGACAAAAATTAAAATAACATAAAAACGTTGGGTTGCCTCCCAACAAGCGCTGTCTTTAACATCTTTTAGCCGGACGCAATTAACCGGTACGAGTGCTCATTGGACCCTTCTGCGAACTACTTGCAATTCGCAGGTTTATTGCTATAGGTCTCAATTTCCCTATAACTATTTGCTCAACCAAGAACCTTAAACATACAATTATCCCCCAAGTACACAAGACAGGCTTGTCTTTTATGCTTTTTATAACGTAGGAATCCGTGAAATTCTCTACATCTCTTAACTCTGGGGTACCCTCACTGGTATGGGCTTCCTAATGGGGATCAGTGATAGCTAGTGGTGGTTCTTCCAGTAATGTGCAAGAAAAGGATTTCTACAGAGTCCAAGAAGGTAAATAATTGGATCTCTGCAACCTTTTCCTTTTCTACACCAACTATCTCACCGATTCCTCAATAGTTGGGTTTGGTTCGTGCTCTCAAATTGTTGTTCGTTAAGAATGATCACGAGTTCTCCTATTTGCGATTTCTTTATGGCCAATCTCATTTCGCCCGAATCGCGCTGATACTTAGTGAGACTGAGTATGACTTCTCGCAATTCCTCTCTCTCTTCCTCTATGGTTGGAGCTCGATCATATTGACAGTAGAAATCCATGTTTTGAGGATCCCTGAGATGCATCAGAACCAACAACGGATCACGGCACCCTTGTTTTCACACAATAAATACATAAAACGAAAATGAATAAAATAAAATAGAATAAATAAAAACATATAAAAATTAACAAAGAGTAAAAACCAAATTAGAAATTAAAAATAGATAAATTTGATATTGAACTATGCCTAATCCCCGGCAACGGCGCCATTTAAGCCTTTGATGCGCGGTAAGATGCACACACTTTAAACGCAAGTGCACGTTATCGTGACAAGTAGTATAGTCTTGATAAGACCGAATATCGTCCACAAGGATTAGGGTTCAATTACCAACTATCTATTTTCTAGTATCTATTTGGTGAACTGATAATTGATTTGTTGTTTATAACTAAGAATTATGCAAGCTATTTAAGTATAAAGATTTACTTCAGTGGTGATGAGAATAGGGCTTCCATGTATCCTTACTATCCGCTTATGCTACTTACTAATGCATTAACTTATGGTATTCTTCTTTTGGAGAAAGCAGGTTTACGAAATCGTTTTATACTCCCGTTAGGGTTATATAAACACTCAACCCCAGTATCGCACCTTACCTACCTTTCGGTGATAAGGATAACTTTATATGAGGATTAAGAACAAAAACCTAGTTGACCGTCACGCACAATGCGCAAAATTAGGTTTGTTAAGCCTCTCATCAACGTTACATAAATAATTGAGGTATTTTCATCCCCAATCCAAGAATGTCTACCCAACTTACAGCATATTCACAATCCCCTTTCTAATCGATTAGAAATCATATAGTGATAATTAGTTGTCAATTAATTACCAAGAATTCAACTCAATTATTGGATAGATCTCACAATAAGAAAAATAACCATAAGCATGCATTAATTTATAACATAAGTTTCTAGCAATTCAACATGGAAAGCCCTATAAGAGAATTAATTCCTAGCCATTGTCATGACAAGAACTAATTCCATGTTCATCATACAAAATAGAAATAAAGAACAAGAAAGGGAAAAGAAATTACTAAACTAATGGTATCCAATCTCCAAGCAAAAGTCTTGTGTTGTGCAAGAAAGGACCCTTAAAAACCGCCTGTGGTTCTCCTTTATAGTCAAACCGCCTCTCTTTTCCTTCTTCGTGCCCGCCTGTAAATTCGTCCCAAAACCTAATTTTTCCGGCTTGCTGCCGCGCGCAGATGCAGTCAAGTTCTGCAATCCGTCCGGGTGTTTTACGCCGCGGCCCGATATTCGCTTCGAGGCGCCGCGGCCGCAACTCGGATGTTTAGCGCCGCGCCTCAGATTCGCTGCTCGAGCGGCGCCGAAGTCTTCGCAGCCTCTCTGAATGGCGCCGCCTCGCTGATCGCAGGAGGCCGCGGCTGGTCTCAGATTTCACCCTCGTTCGACACTTTCTCTGTTTTCAGCTCTGGCATCTCCTCTTTTGCCCTCTTTTAGCTCCTTTTCCGCCATTTGGCCATTTTAACCACTTTGACTCAATAGAAAGGAAAACTATCCTAATAAAACACTTATATGTACAAAACGGGACAAAAGACTAACTAAAACTGACTCAAATGATGTATATAAAATACACCGATCAGCCTTACAAGGATAAAAATGCAATAATTAAAATATAGGGACTAAAATTATAACTATTACAACTTGAGGACTAAAGTAACATTAATAACTAATGTCATAATTATAGTATTGTGACATTGGATTGCTGGGAAACTGGGCAGTGAAATTCCTAGTGGTTAATTCTATTAATTTCCTTTGGTTCAGATGCTTATTGTTTCAACTCAATGAGATGGACGAGTTCATGTATCAAGAATATGAGAGTGCAACCCTGTACAAAGAGAGAATGAAGTATTAGCATGATAATAAGATTCTGAAGCAGGACTTTCAGTCGAAAGATGATGTCTTGCTGAAACTCTTCCCGAGTAAGCTGAAATTGAAATGGTCTAGGCCGTTCCAAGTGGTGAGTGTTTCACCCAATGGCTCGATGGAGTTAAAATCTAAAGATGGTACTCAAACTTTTAGAGTAAATGGCCATAGGGTGAAACACTACCATGGTTGCATTGATGGTGATGAGATCGTGGATAGACACTGTCTAAAGCATGGATACACTCCTGAACCCGATCCTGAATAAATGGGTGTCACCATCGTGCCACGACGTTAAATCAAGTGCTTCTTAGGAGGCAACCCAAGTTTAAATTTATGTATTTTTATTTGTTTTTGTTGTTTTCAGTAGTGTTAGTGTTTGTGGGCTGTGTAATGTGTGTTGGTGTTGCAGGAATTCCAAGTCTCAGAGAAAATATAAGTTTGCAGAATTCAGGCCACATGGAAAAATGACGGACCATATAACATTCGACGGTCCGTCAATCCCTACCGGTTCTTACCTCATCTCAAAATGGTACTCACTGGTTTGTAATGGTTAAGAAACAGTAGAATTTTACAGATCGTCTAAATTTTGACGGTTCATCCTTTGTTGCCACTTCGTCAAAAGCTCAGGTAAGTTTTCGTACTTTAGGGACTATAACATACTCGACAGTACCGTAAAAAATTTGATGGTCCGTCAAATTCACGCGACAGTTAACAAAACTTAGACCGATGCTCTTTCTTTCCCACTTCTTCCAAAATCAAAACTCTTCTCCCTTTCCCTCTTCCATAATCGATAATCAACAAACCTCTATTAATCATCCACTAAACCTCCATATCTAACCACCCATACTCCACCCACTCATCCCCATCCCATGTGCAAACCATAATACCCAACTACTAAGTATCTGTCATCTGTTTAATTTATGCACCAATTGTTTGCCTACAAAGTCGGCTACTATCAGGTATGGATCCTCCTAAATTGAAAATCAAATTAGGGAACGATTCAAAACAACTCGAGAAAGGAAATGATGGTAATCATACTATTGTGAATACTAGACTGAGAGATGAAGCTTCAGACCATGAGGCCCAGGTTATTCCGGCCAAGAAAAATAGGGTCGCTGCTCCTATTCCACACCACCTAGTCTCACTGTCGTCTTCACCTTCCAGTTCCTCCTAGTCTGACGAGGAGTTATTGACTCTATCTAGATCTAATAATGGGGACTCCGAGCAGGCTTCTGAATATGAGATTGGGGATGATACACATGCCTCCTAGTCAGCCACTAGATCTCACAATGCTTCTTTGGAAGTCGATGGTGATGATGATGCGACATTAGAAGAGATTTAGAGTAAATAATTAGAAAAAGATCGTTTCCGATTCACATTCGAGGGTGCAAATGAGTTGTTTGAATAAGGTATCACATTAACAGAGGGGGACGGAGCAAATATGAGTAGGAGTATTTATGAGGAGCGACGGATTAATTTTAAGGGGTTAGAGATCATTCCTCGCACGAGAGAGACTTTGGAGTTCTACATGCTAGGATTTCTGGACAATGCTCCAGGGGAGTATTGTCCGGCTCTTAGTAAAGAAGCCAAATCAACCAATACATCAAATTCCTCTATCAAATGTGGTTGAGGTGCGGGGTGTAAAAGTCTACATATCTAGCACAACAATTAATTGAGTTTACTTTGGTGATGATAACACTGTACCGGCCCATGAAACTGAGTTGAATGATAAATTGGACCGGATTAAGTTACAGAGTGTACATGATTAGGTGGCTGCAGTGATTGTAAAACCTGGCAAGCGGAGTGAGGCTACAAATATGTCAGAGAGAATACTAAAATGCTGGTTGACGCTCGAAGGAAACTTTTAGTGGAGTATGGTGCAAATGAGAATTCTTCCCACTCAGGCAGATAATGCACTCACCGATGATCAAGCTGTTGTAGTTGCTGCATTGATATCTCGGTACCCAGTAAAATTTGAAAGGTATATGGCATAGGAGATTCAGCGGAGAGCATCACATCCTTCATTCTATCGTATCTGATCACCGAGCTATGTCGTAGAGCACGTGTCCATACTTTAACGACTATATATCACCACATTACCGGATCACATGTACATGATTTGAAGAAGTGTAAAGATGAAGCCCTCATGGAGGGTCAGGACGCTCAGAATAATTTACCGAGGGGCGTGAGGAGCTGCAGGATGATCAGACTTTCAGGGCCGCAGTTGACGCTACACTATTATTTTGTAATCCCCCTCCTTAAGATTTCTTGAATATTGGACAAGAAAAGATTAGCAAATACACATGGAGAAACAAGCTTTCTGTTTTCTGTTTTCTTCTCTGTTGTTGCCAACGAAATCTTCAGTCCATGTATTCTCGATCTCCCTCTCCTCTACTACCGTGGTGGCTTTGATACCATGTTAAATTTAAGAATCAAATGTAGATTTGGATAGAAAACAGAGAAGGAAAATGAATAACGTGGGAAAGAAGAGAGGGAGGAGAGAGAGATATTTTTGGGGCTAAAAAATGAGCTTATGGATTTATTTTCTGTTAAGTGGAAATACAAATACAATGCCACATTTATAGTGAAACTAGCTAAAGTAAAACTAGTCTATCAACTAATTAACAACTAACTAACCACCCACATATATATACAATGTATATATGCGGTATATACTTGGTGTATCTCAACACTTCTCAAGCCAGTAATCAAAACAACGGAGATTCGGTCTAGCTTGAGACATGAGTCACGTGACTAGCAACATCGCCGAGCCATGGTCCAATCCACGCCAACAACACCAGTGAGTCGCAACGATTTCCACAATATCTGCAAGTTCAGACCATCAATCAAGACCCGAAGAGTCAAGCGGCAGCAAAGTGATGTTAGCTGCTCTCCATATCAAGGTCTGATATGCAAGTCGCGTCTCCTGAGCTTGAAATTCCAGCATTACCAGGTGCACAGAAAATAGTATCAAAAGACGACAGCAAGAACCTCTCGTTCTCTAATCACACTCGGACTAGAAAATCCATCGATTCTCCCATATCAATGTTTGTGCCTGCAGTTTTCTCCAAACTCTGGTTTTTTTTATCAAGAACATTGTTGTTCTCCTTCATCCTCATTTCATCTTTGTCAATTTGTAGGGAGTTGCCTCACAGAAGTCCTCAACTCTCTTCATCATTTACTTCTCTTCATTTCAGAATAATATGAAAAACAAAATACTAGTAATTCTCTTAAACCAGTTTTCCACCATCTAATAAGTCATGCCTGAATCCGCATAATGAACAGAAAAAAAAAGGGCTTGCTTTGCTTCCAAAGTTTTCCCTGTTTCCTGTCTTTTCTTTTATCTCGCCCTGGAAGGGCAGAGAGGTTGCTTCTTTGGTAGCACTGCTGGAATTTGAAAAACATTTTCCACCTATCCAACTGGTCATGGAGAAGATATAGTAAAGAAAATTCCACCTGGATTTCTCCACAAAACAGTAGTTGTAATAGCAGCAACTGCATCATATTCCAGTTTTCCAGCAGCCACACACTAGCAGCATTGAGTAACCACAACAGCTGCACCATCCATATCTGCATTATCTCCTGCCCACTTTCATCACTATCTGAGTAGACACATCAGCTGCTCGATTATTATGAACACTAAGCTGCTGTATGACCCTAGCAAGAAGAGAGGATTGTTTCTGCCAGTGCTCCCTCTTACGATTCACATTATGGTCTTCCAGGAGTAGCTCTTCAATCTTAACTCTACTTTGCGCACTAACAGAAATGTACAACTTATTAAGCATATCTTCTCTAACACAGCACGAACCACATCATTAGAAGAAACTGTACAACATTCTTGTCATAATGCTCCTTCGGAAGACCAGTTTTAGTCCTGCACTAAGCATTCTCTTCACATGATGTGGCAAATACCTCTATCGCAATAAAGCAAAGACGATCCATACTACTACACCAAATACGATCACATTAGCAGTAATAGCAAATTTCAGCAATATCGATGGCGTAAATCGCCCACCGATCCGAGCAATAACGAGGCGACAAACAAAAGCGGTCGATCCTCGCACTAGCCATGAACATCACCGGAAACAAGTAGGAGCTTTAACTCCCATATCAATAGATGAAGAACCCCTCGTTCTCTAGTCTCATCCGGACTAGAGAATCTCTCGATTCTCATCACGCAATCTCTCATAATAAGCTCGAATATGCAGCGGAGTCTCCCTCAATTTCTAGTCCATTTTCGGCTAGAAACTCCCCGATTCTCCTATCCTGAGCTACACATAAAAAACAGCCAATCTAACACTTGATCAACTGTGAATGACTCTTTGAATCCTTGAATTGGTTTTCAACTCAATCCATATCGTCTCCGACGAAGTATCCCTCAGTTCTTAGTCTATTTTCGCTAAGAACTCCTCGATCCTCCTATCGATAGACATTTCCTACTATTATGATCTACTCAACCATAGACCTCCTCCATTAATATCCCTATCATGAGTTGCAATAGCAACACTTACACCAAATGCTCACTCTGAAACTACTGCACATCATTTTCCACCAACAGCAACAACTAAAAAATCCATTATTTGCTTCACAATCTGCTTGCTACTTCAATACTAGAAACATCAGCAACAATACCAACACGTACATGAATAGAAACTAACAACCACAGTAAAAACAGCAACAACCAGCCAACACAAGCAACGAACGACACAGTTCTATAATCCCAATGTAAGAACAACAACGCATTTAACTCGGCAATTTTCTTCCAATTTCGTCAACACAATTCGGTAATTCGATATTTTCACAGCTTTTCTATTATATGTTCTCTGTTTCTAGATAGAGATTCAGCAGTAAGAAACGACGAAATGATGCAGATTCATCTTACCGCCACAAAATTGATTCACCAACACATAACCAATACAAAATGAAATTGAATTTCCATTAATTCGACTAATATACCTCAGACGCACACACATCCTCAGCGATCTACGACGTCGCAACGATAGCCAAAGGCGGAGTGTATCCGCCGGAAATAATATCTCCATATGGCTCTGTTTTCAGTGATTCCGATTCCTTGATTCCTTTGCAATTTGATTCAGAAGAAAATCGCAATTGAAATTGAATCTCCTTCAATCAATTACTCGCAATTCCAGATCCCCTTCAATCGATCAAATGTCGCAGTAGAAGCAAACAAAATCTAAAACACAAAAATGAATACACAAAATTGAATTTGGACAGATTTGTGGCTATGTTACCGTCCTCTTGATGTCGATTTCGACTCCTTCGATGAAGTTCGACTTCGATTTCGATTTCTCAATCAAAGATTCACGATTCGATTTCGACTTCGATTCTTCGATATCGATCTCTTCAATTGGTTAATCCTTCACTGATTTCGAATTTGTTCCTTTTCTGACTTCTTCTCTGTTTTCTGTTTTCTGTTTTCTTCTCTGTTGTTGCCAACGAATTCTTCAGTCCATGTATTCTCGATCTCCCTCTCCTCTACTACCGTGGTGGCTTTGATACCATGTTAAATTTAAGAATCAAATGTAGATTTGGATAGAAAACAGAGAAGGAAAATGAATAACGTGGGAAAGAAGAGAGGGAGGAGAGAGAGATATTTTTGGGGCTCAAAAATGAGCTTATGGATTTATTTTCTGTTAAGTGGAAATACAAATACAATGCCACATTTATAGTGAAACTAGCTAAAGTAAAACTAGTCTATCAACTAATTAACAACTAACTAACCACCCACATATATATACAATGTATATATGCGGTATATACTTGGTGTATCTCAACAATCTTTAACAAAAATTTTGATCCACATCAAATTAAATTGTATAGTTAATATTAAAACAATTAAATAGTAGTTATACGTTTTTCTACTATCTAATAAAAGGGGATAAACTCGCAGGACGTCCACATGCCTGCCTGACATGCTGATCAGGGCCGTTTAATTCATTTGGTCTTAGTTTTGTGTATTGACCGTTTCGTCGGCTTAATAGATCTACTTTGGACTAAAAGATCAGATTACTTTTGATTTCCCGATAGCCACATGATTATTTTTCTGATAGCCTATCTTTTACAACGATAAAGTAGTAATTTTTTAGTGTTACAAGCACTTTTTGGCACCATTATTTTGTAATCCCCCCCTCCTTAGCAAATACAATGCAGAATCAAGCTTTCTTTATGGGCTAATATATAGGCTATCTTAGTAAACATGTGTATTGATTTATCATGCAAATTCGTTCACCTAATACAGTACAAGCAGGAGGAAATATCAAAAGCTTATTCAATGATAAACCAACAATCGGGCCAGTGCACTTCACGAGCTCCTCTTTACTAGTTCCTCTAATAAATAACTAGTTTTTATTAGTGAAATTAATTGAATAAATACAACCTCTACAAATATATGGGAAAATAATAGTGAACAATATTACTAGTGACTAGTGTGTAATACATGTTTCTGAGCGTGTTTAAAATATTGACATTTAAAGTAATATAATTTCACTTAACCTAAAACTACAAAAATAATTTCTAAAATTGTGAAAGAAATCATGGAAATATACTGTCACACCCGTGAATTGGTCCATGAAAATTCGGTGTGAGTTAGGCACAAATTGAATCGGGAAATGGACTATATTGACAAACATTTGTGTGTGCAAGTGAAGGCACAACACGAAGTAACATTTGATTTAACAAAGCTAAGGGTAAGGTTAGGATATGGGGAAATCATTGAGGAGCTATACAAAAGTGCAAAACACATACAAAAGGATGCAACACAAATACGGCTAAGTGTTGAGCATTGGTGAAGGACGTCCGAAGGGTGTAACACGTGTTCAAGGATCATGTGCAAGACACAGGATGTTCAGACATGTGTGGGGCACATGACAATGTATTATACTCACATTTATGCATATTACAAGTCTAGATAAAAGATGCAACGACTATTTTGACAAAGTCCATGAGGATGAACCGAAGGCCGAGAAAAGGGGCATGTGTTGAAATGCTTGCAATTGTGCTACGGGTTAAGGCATGGGCGCGGGATGCAAGAAAGGTGTTTCGAGACCTTCTATGATTCATAAGGGTCAGTTATATCACAACGGTTGGTGATGTAAAGAACTTGACCGAGTCATATACACGTGGAAAGTTGAAGTGCAAGATTGACTAAGTTCGAGGGCAAATGATCCAATCCGATTATCACGGTAGTGCACCGGGTGGCTTGGGGATGGTTCGAGGAGCTCCCGCAATGTCACCGGGACACGTGGGAGTTGGTTTGAGCTAATTTGGTTGAGTATTGAAGTGTGTAGACTTCAATGACTCAAACCGGACAGAATGGCTCGAACCGAATTTCGGATTTTGTGCAAGCTTGATGTATATTGATCTAGAGGAGTTGTTGATGGTGAGGGTGAAGTGTTGAGTCTTGCGGGACTTGACTAAGACCTAACGGGACCAGTGTGAGCCGTTGGAAGAGTTGAATTGGTCAACAAGGACATTGCTTGGAGAAGAGAAGAAAACGTGCCAAATATGACCAAGTCTCGAAGAAGTGTTGACCGTGCAAGTGTATGTGTGTGAAGTGGAATATTACTTGTGGATGTGAGTTACCACATCCACACACGTGACACGTTCCCCCTTTGTAAGGCATTATAAGCCACTCTCTTCCCATATAAATAGAATAAGTTAGGTTAACTTATTAAATGCATTCAACAATCTTTCATTAAGACTAAAACCCGAGAGAGAGCTAAGTGTTAAACCTCAAGTGTTCAAAGCTAAAAGCAAATCTTTGTTCTTGTGAGTGCAATCCCGAGAGTATAAACTAATTAGTGAGTGAGACTAGATTAGTCTATTTGTTCAAGTGTTAGACGTTTAGTTCTATCACAACCTTGTAAGCCGAGAGGAATTTTCCTTTGTTTATTTGTGGAGAAATAAAAGAAAGGTTGGGTTGTTTGTCCGTAACTCTTGGAGTTGTGTGTTGTGTTAAATCTTGTCATTCTAAACCTCATTCAGTGTGTTTGATTGCTTCCACGTTATTAAGTCTTTTTGATCTTGAAAGGACTTAGTGTTTGACTGAAGTTGACAAACTGTGTTGTCGACTGCCATCACACCTTTATGTACGAA
This sequence comes from Przewalskia tangutica, assembly GCA_029844215.1. Lineage (NCBI taxonomy): Eukaryota > Viridiplantae > Streptophyta > Magnoliopsida > Solanales > Solanaceae > Przewalskia > Przewalskia tangutica. The sequence continues at coordinate 22,017,266 of CM056719.1, forward strand.
AAATTTATAGTAGCATACCGGGAATGTGACATATACATGATAATACTATGTAATACACATGACAAATCGTGCTTATAATTGCAAGGATCTTGTTTTAATACATGTCTTGTGAGCATTTAACCTATTGCCACTGGTGCCCACCCGATTGAAAAATTAAGATATTACAAATTGAAATATTCAGATGAATTTGTAATATTTAACTGATAAAGTTGATGTCATGTGATCAGAAGTCAAGCCGTGTAAATAATGTCTTACAGAAATACAAAGTAAGACTGCATATAATAAATATTATAATCCGGCCTTTTTCCGATCCCGCACACCGTGGGAGCTTAGTGCCCAGTTGCCTTTTTATTTTTAAGAAATATATTATCACCAATTCCCATTTAACCGCCACATCCAGTACTGCAACATAGCAGCAAAAAAGCTAAGAGCAATCACCAATCAACGCAAGCTATAGTCCTTTGAGGTGAGATTTCTTCTATTCATCCAATTATAGAGTTCAATTTGTTTATAACCACCTCCGATTCATAATTTGGCGAACCGACTGTTTCTTTCTCATAATTGGTTCGCTACTCCTGACTACTACGCTAAATATTTATCTTTGGACGTGGGCAACAAGCACCACATGCCTCAAAACACTGAATAACACACTGTTGGCAGGCTACTTGTCGGTGTTTCAATACGCACGTTAATTGTTCGATGAAATTCCTCTGGGACACAACGTCCCCGCTTTTTGGCTTCATGTAGGTTTTAGATGAAAGGTGATCACATTGTTAGGTATCCATTCCGTATCAATTTTATGCAAGACTTCCCCGATGTCACTACTGTACTGGTGTGTAGCATTAGCGATTTAATCATGTATGTTAAGTGAAGGAATCCATTTACTATGTTTCAAAGGAGGATCAATATTCTACGTTAGGGGTTGGTACATTAAGTCACACCAAACAATATCTTGGGGGGTTGGGGGAGATAATAATTTGGGAAAAGGGTCAAATTTGATAAGAAATGAATCAAATTTACCCTCCGTTATACTATCGGTCCAAATACACCCATAACATTACGGTACAAATACCCCTCCTCCGTTAAGGTTATCCGGGGACCCAATCTATGGCACTGACAACTCGGTGAGGTGGACCTCACCGCCCAAACCCATTTACCCCTTTCCTCCACTTCATCTTCCACCACTAGCATCTCTTGCCCCTCAACAACCACTACCAAGCTGAATGTTCAACACAGTGGTTTAGGGGTTGAAAAAATTCACTAAGGCCGCATGTTTGATTCTAGGTTGCAACATAATTATAATTTTAATTTTCCTGATAAAAAAACAACCACTACACTATTAGCACCACCACAACCACAAACTATTAATAAATATTCGGAGGACAGAATAAAAAATTTAATTTCCTGGGTGTCCTTTGCCAATAGATCAATCCAGTGAGTTGTGGTCCGTTTGAAGATAGGCCAAAAAATTGAGTGTAATTCCCTTTTTTATTTTTTATCTTCTCATCATTTCAAAACTAACCAAACAAAAGCAGAAATCTTATATGGAATTTTGACTTTTCAGATAAGTTTTCAAGGCCAAATCAATGACGGGTTCACAACTTTGTTTTCTCCCAATATAATGACTTGACAGTGAAGCGCATAATTTCCAGACTGGTTTATCCGGGGTATTTGTGGTACCATTGACGGAATTAAGCATCAATAGCAGATCTTCCACTGTCCCTATTTCCCAATCATTCAATGCCCTTTCAAACACTAGATTCCATCCTTGTTCTGTTCACATTTGAGATATTTTTTCATTCTTTTGAAGACTGATGATGTGTAAATCTTGGAACAAAGTTCTGAGATTACTATATCCAATCCATTGATCTTCCGAGAAAGAAGTTTTTATCCCATCCCCAACCTTTATGCTCAAATCCTCACTATATTCATTCCACATTTTTCTAATAGTCTTCCACACATTGCATTCATAGGTAGTATTCACTTCATTTGTTGCCCATTGGTTCATCAACCCATATTTATGGGCTATGTAGTTCTTCTAAAAGGACCTGTCTTCCTTGCAAAACCTCCACAACCATTTATGTAGCGAACTCTGGTTGTGTAAACCGAGATTCTTAATCCCTAGTCCCCCATGTTGCTTGTTGAGGGTCACGGTCTCCCATTCCACCAAGTTGTGACCCTTTTTTTCGTTGTTGCCTTGCCACAAAAATTCCCTTTTAATTCTGTTCAACTTTTTCTCTATACCTCTAGGGATAGGGAATAAAGACATCATGTAAGTAGGCAAAGTATCCAAGATTGAATTTATCAATGCCAGTCTTCCCTAAGTGAAAGGTATTGACTCTTCCATCTTGACAGTTTCTTTTCACATCTTTCTAGTACATCATTCCATATCTCCTGTGTCTTGTGATTAGCACCCAGTGGCATTCCCAGATATTATGTGGCCAATGAATCAGTTTGACACCCTAAATTAGCTGCCAAGAGTTGTAAATCATTCACCTGATTCACTGGATGTAAACAACTTTTATTCCAATTGACATGCAGCCTAGAAATGGCTTCAAAGATGGTCAAAATAGCCCTTAGTTGTCTAATTTGATCAACTTCTGCCTCACAAAACACCAAAGAATCATCAACATACAGCAGGTGTGTTATTTCCATCTCTTCTCTCCTGTTGTTTTATGCTCCAAAGCCCCTTATTCATCCATTTGTTTTGGCTTTTCTGATCATGTAATTTAGCCCCTCCATAGCCAATAGGAATAAGAAAGGGGAAAGTGGATCCCCTTGTCTCAAACCCCTACTAGAGTGTAAAAAATCCTCTGGACTTCATTGATTAGGACAGAAAACTTCACATTGGATATGCAACATTTAATCCTATTAATCCATTTTCTCCAAAACCCATAGTCTTTAGAATATTCAGCAGATAAGCCTAGTTGACATGATTATACACCTTTTCAATTTAAGTTCTGCACAACATCCCAGGTCTATTCTGTCCAACTCTAGAATCCACCGGCTAATTTGCAAGTAGAGCTGCACCCATGATTTGTCTTCCCCTTAAAAAAGCCATTTGATGAACATCGATTAGCTTTTCCATGACAACCTTCATTCTCTGTGTGATTAACTTGGATATGATCTTGTAAATGCCCCCTATCAGACTTATAGGTCTGAAATCCTTTAATTCCAAACTACTTAGGAATTAAAGCTATGAAGGTAGCATTAAAGGATTCCTCAAAAGTCTCATTTTGATGAAAGTTGTTGATGGTTTGCATAATGTCACCTTTTAGGATTTCCCAGCAACTGTTATAAAAACCAATGGAAAAACTATCAGGACCTGGTGCTTTGTCAACTGCACATTGATTCACCACTTGCAACACTTCAGACTCGGATGGTCTTTGAGTCCACTCTTGTTCTTCCTGTGTTATCTTTGGACAGTCAATATATTCAAAGATGGCCTCCATGCTTCAGATTCTAAGTATAGCTTCTCATAAAAACCAACCATAGCCTCTTTGATCTCCCCAAGTTCTTTTATTTCTTCTCCTTTAATCATTAACCTGTCAGTAGTGTTATACCTCTTCTGAGCAGTTGCTATCCTTTCAAAAAAATTAGCGATTCTGTCTCCTTGTTGTAACCATAGAGCTCTGGATTTCTGCCTCCAACTGGACTCCTCTTTTTTTTTTGCTAGCTCCTCTAACTCCACCATTACAGTAGCCCTAACCATCAGTTCTTCCTCATCCAGGGCCCTATTTTCTTGTACTAGATCCAGATATGCCAGTTTATTTAATAGACTACTCTTTTTTGGCTAGCTCTCCAAACTTTTCTTTGCTCCAGACTTTGATTTTGTTTTTCAACATTTTGAGCTTGATGCTCAACTTGTAATCTGGCCATCCTTCCACTTCAAATTCATTCCACTACTTGCTTATCAGGTCAATAAAGCCTTCTTCCTCGGGCCATCAGTTCTCAAATTTGAAATAAGATTTTTTTCTCTCCCAGTTACCACACTCCAAAATTATTGGACTATGGTCAGATATTGTCCTGGGAAGGATCTTCTGCCTAATATTTTTGAGAGTTTCATCCCATTCCATAGAGTATAGAAACCTATCCAATCTGGCAGCACTAACATGATTTAAGCCTCTGAACCAAAAAAACTTTCCTCCATTAAGATGAGGATCATGTAATTCCATCTCTTCAATCCACCTGAAAAAATCAGACATTATGTTTGTGATCCTATTGCATCTCTTTCTCTCCACCATAGTTCTGTTAGTATTAAATATCCACAAGTGACCCAGGGACCCCCACATAAACCTTTCATTGCTGCAGTTTCCTTCCGGCATTCCAATTTTTCAACTTTTGTGTGAGGAGCATAGACACCTGTAAGATACCAACTGAAAGTATGATGAACAAAATCAAATCGATAGGTAATGGAATATTTTCCTATATCCACCTGTTCCGCAGCCCAAAGTCTACTGTCTCACATAATCAAAATACCACCTTTGCTTCATTCAGCCTCAAGAAAACCACTTCTCATCCATCTGCAAGACTATAATTGTTTAGCATATGTTTTCACTTCTTTTCCCAATTTTGCTTCTTGCAAACAAAAACCCTCAACCCTCCATTTTGGCATAAAATTCTTGTTAAGTCCTCTCACATCCATGATATAAGATTGACTTACATTGATAAGTCAAAATTTGAACTTTCCCCCTGCTCCTAACCCCTTTAACTTCTTCATTTAAATCTGAAGCCAAAATTTTCAGTTCATTCTTCCCGATACCTCTGCTTTTGGGGTCTTCACCTTGTCTATCTGATTCTGTTTCTCCAAATATTCTTTTCTGGCATCTAATTTGGTTGGAAGTGCCAGAGCTTCCTCCTTGTACCCTTCAAACGCAGCTCCATATATGTTACTTAATTCCAAAATATTAGAATTAGCCCAATTAGAAGCTTCAGTCTCAATCACCCGACCACTCTGCCTCTGTACAGCTACAGGCTCCACTTCATGAATCTGTTGTATCTGCATGTCTTGTTCAGATAGGGTTTTGCTGGCTTTCTCTATTACATAGATTTATCATCAGTGCATGGCATATATTATTAGCATAGTCTTTCGGTTTCCTTGCCCCGCTTGATTGTATGGATTTCCTTCTTGGGTTCACCTTTATCGTGTTTAATGTATCTTGCAAGGTTTCTGATCCTTCTTCCCACTGTTTAAAAGACTAAAGAAATTTGATTGCCATGTATTTTAAAGCTTGATTCGTTAACTTCTGGTCTAATGTGCTTCTCACATGCCTCATTTAATGAAGAGGATGAGGGCTGGCCAGCTTCTATTGAGAATTGGCCCAATCCACTTCTGTCTCCTTCAACTAAATTATCGAAGCCCATATTGCTTTTGAATCGGCCCAAGCTTGGTTCAGATTGCGGTTCACGTGGAGACTCATGTGCTGGGACCACAGGATCTTTAACAGCATGTTGTGATCCGGTTCTTTACCATTTGTGGATTTCATCAATATCTGCTGGGTGAAGACTTGGTCTCTTTTCTCTTCTCTGTTATGAAATCTCACCGGCGATTTTGACCAAATCTGGACTGAAGAAAATTCCTCCATTCTCGATAGTTACTTCTTTCGGGATAGATGTTCCGTCTCCATGAATTTTGATTCTGGCCCATTTGAGATGGTTTCTTAGTTGCGTTTCTTCCTCTGTTTCTAACCATCCACCGCAAAAATCTCCGACGGCCTTGAAATTCTTTTATGACCAAAGATGCTGAGGGAAACCAACAATTCTAGCCCACGTTGAGTTAGGTTTTACTTTTTCTTCGATGGCTCCAATTGTAGGGCTAAGTTGCGCGGACTCTTCAATTCCGTTGCCGCACCCGTGTCGGATTCTCCAAAAATGCAATACTTTTGGACTGTCCGACACACACCCTTCGATATTTTGGAAGAGTCCGAGCGACATTGTTGTAGGGTTCCACCACTGAACCTGATGCGAAGGTGCTTCCATAGCCAGTCTCCATTCATCACTTGCTCAGCCGCAACTTTTGAAGCAAACTCAAAAAGGAAGAGGCTGTTGCCCATTTCATAGATATTCAGCCCAAACGTTTGCTTCCTAAGGTTTGAGGACCATCTTCTAATCTCTGACAGAGTTGGTGTTTCGACAGCCTTGAAATTGCCAACCAGGCTCCTCTTAAGAACTTCATTTTGTTGTTGGGATCATCATTAATGCAGATTACTCCTCCCTTCAAAGAAACATCTACATTAATGAGTTTTCCCCTCGGCTGGACCATTTAATACTTCGAAGGGCTTCAGAATAGGGAATGTTCTTGTCAGCTAGTCTTGGTTCCTTTGGAACTTTTACATTCTTGTGGGAGTTAATAAATCTTTCCACCTTTTCTGCAATGGACATCCAGCCCGAGTGAGATATAACTCGGGTATTATCATCACCGATCTCCTTCTACCTTTCAGATTAATGATGCTAATGTACCGGCCAAACTTATTGAAATTCCTTGCACAATAGGTTTCAGAGAAACTTTCTCGCTTCTTCCACCTTCTCACGGATCTCCCCTTTGACAAAGAGGCTTCTTTCAATCTTTGAACCAGCCATATCATCATCCTTCTGGTAAACTGAGTTCTTTTGATGGAGTTCCTACTCCTTTCAGTTCATTCGTACCAGTCCCCCCTGCACCTGAGTCTCGTGAAACATCAAAGATTTGAAACCCACAGCAAAATAAATGGTGTCTTCTTCCATCAAAACTAGGAGAGTGGTTGTCAAAAGAAAGAGGAGAGAGAGAAAGAGAAGAGAAAGGGAAAGAGAGGGAAAAGAAAGAAGGAAGAGGGGTTGATTCCAGTGATCAGAAGGATCACCAGAGAGGCAGCAGGGATTGAAAAAGGAGCTAAGTCATATTTTTGGGAAATGTGCCTGGGAGAGTTTTTTTAATTCAATTCTATGAATTTTTAATGAAGGGGTATATTTGAAACATTCAAGGAATGATAGGGGTATATTTGGACCGATAGTGTAACAAAGGGTAAATTTGATCCTTTTCGCATATTACAGGGCAAATTTGACCCTTTTCCCTAATAATTTTCTATAGAACAAAATAATAGGCCCCTTCATTTACTGCTCCTCTCTTGTATTCCCTTTTATGAATCAAATGTTTTGCAGGTTATCATTGTCCTTTGTGGGCTGTGCAAACTAGCTAATCATCCAATGCAAATTAGTTTTTTCTAAATTGGTTCCTAGACATTTAAAGATTCTACATTTGGAGTTTTAATGATGCTGTAAATAAATGAATCTAGGACATGTTGAGTTGTCTTTCCAAGGAAGGGTGTTAGGAAGATTTTGAGAAGTATAAAGAGGAGGGCTTGAGCGTCGAAGAGGTAGAAATTCGAGCAATCGAAGAGGATGGAAGGTCGATTTAATGACATCCCTCCTAGGATTTAGTTCTGAGCCTGTTGGCAATTCTAATTGTGTTTCATCTTTCGAATTTGTACAGTTTTCAAGATAGACAATGGTCAATCTAGTTTCAAATTTTAGATTCAGTTAAAGTCTTAAAAACAATGGGAGTATTTGGCATGAAAGTGTTTTTCAATTCAAAGGTAGACAACAAGCATAATGATATTTGCATTTAGGAAAGGACCACTCTTTGCAGATTTTATCACCTTCTTTCCACATTCTCAACTGTTCACTGTTGTTGTAGACAAAATATTTTCTGCTGGTTGGATGAGTAGCAATGATATTCTATCTTGGATAAATGACGCAGTTGCTTACTTGAGTTCAAATGGTAAATCAATGGGAGAACAGTGATTTCATTTTGTTTGCTGCTTTCGGAGTTTTAGGGTGAAATTTATACTATGAACAGTTGATGCAATGTCTTCGATTGAGTTGTAGAATTGTTAACAGGTTTCTCAAATTTTCGCCACTTGAGGGAAAGAAAAGAAAATTGGGTTGACAGAAAGGCACTCAGTGAGAATATTCTCCATTCTTCTGAAAAATGGAATCCTAAATTGGATTAGTTCTCCCAATGCTAAAGCCACGCCTCAGTTTATCTTTCTTATTCCTTTTTCTGTGTATTGAAGACTTTGGTTATGGCCTACTATGGATCCTAATCTCACCACTCAGCTTGAACAGCTATAATATTTATCTATTGAACTCATCCTTCTAAGACTTCTGTATGCAGGTGGACTGATTCTTGGTCACCTCTGGTATCACATTAATATTTGACCCTTCAAAGTTCTGAAACTTGGAGATATTGGATACTTGTGTTTGATATTTGAAGCTTATGGATGACCATACTGAACAGCCACTTCCACCTGGGGTTCTTTCTATGCCAAATTCTTCACCACTTGTGCCAACTTTGAATCCTGCTGGACATTTGCCCCAGTCCTTTCAGAAAACTGCTAATTCTCGTTACCATGCTGGCAATGGCGATGGAACTCTTTTCCCTGTGGTCACTTCTGTTCCACCTTGTTCTGAATCTTTTCGTACCTCTGAACACGAGTCTTCTGAGGCTATACTCAATACTTTGTCATCCAATTTGGAATCTGTTAATGGATTAAAGTTTCAGCCACAAAGTGCTAATGATCTTGAGAGTGCTGCTCAGAATGCTGTTTTGCATGAACAGGTCTGTTGTACCCTTTTGATTGGTGCTTTATTTCTTTCTTCATTTGTTTTCTAAATTATTTGCTTGCCTGGACAGGAAATTGCTGCACAGAAAATTATACAAAGTCAAAGGTTTGTTTTATTTGGCTTTTACTTTTAACTTTATCAAGCTGAAACTATACAAGAGGAATGGATGTTTTACAACAATTTCAATTCTCAAATCCAGAGAAGCAAGGGATGCAAGTGGACCTAAGGAAAGTTCAGATATTTTCTCTGGTCGTCATGACCCAAATGCTTTAAAGGTGATTTGAGTCTCGTCGGACTCTTTGTTACCTTTCTTGTGATATCTCTCATGGTAGCACATTTTCTAGTTGGCCTTACTAAATCTGTCTGTTAACCGCAATTTATAGGAGCATTTACTGCAAATGACAGCAGAGCATCGTATACAAATGGCGTCAAAACGAGGCAACATGACACAGCGTGAGCAAGGTTAGTATCTTACTGCAATTTATATGGAAGAGTTGATATCCTTTCAATGATCTCACAAATCAAAACATGCAATAAATGTATTCAAAACCTTTTCTTTTCCACTTTTAATATTTCCCCAGGCCATGAAACAACTGAAATGTACATGTTACCAATGGTTATTGCCAGAATGAATGCCCTTTGCAATTTTCTAGTCGCTGAAAAAAGCTCTATCTTTTCCCTCACAAACATAGATTGTATGTATTTACTTTGTAACCGGAATCTAGATCTAAGTAAATAAAGACTAGTTCCGTTTCACCAAAATAGACAGGGCTTTCAATTTTGGCATGGCTTGTAAAACAATTTTCTTTTGTGGGAGCTGCTCGTACATGAGTAATAGCACAAAATTCAAACTACTGTTTTTGTTCTTTATACGGTTCTTAGTATAGACACTACTTTTATCAAAAGAAGAGTTCTTATTATAGTCATAAAGAAGACATCCAAGGACCGATTGATTCTGGAATTGTGCTCAAACATCACCCATTTTGAGGAAGAGTTTCATGTGCGTGTGAGACGTGTTGTTTTTTTCCATCTTCACAAAATATTATGTTATAGAACCATATTATGAAATTTGAAAGTGTAACTAGAGGTAATAAACAATTCTGGATGGATAATCCTCTTCAGTTATCCTATCATGAGTCAGTTCGATCTAGCTTCAAATTTCGTGTTATTACAATTTACAACAGGATGAGAAATGATTAAATTTCTTCTTTGCCAGGTAATGTGGAAATTGGCAATGGATATGGTGTGCCAGGTGGAGGTGCTTATTATAGTGCCTCAAATCCCGATGTCTCAATCTCCAGTAAGACTGGCTTCCTGATCTGTGCAATGTATTTATCATGTTCAAAATTCTATATTAGATTCTTTGAGTTATTTGTTTTTGCTTTTCATGTTCAGAGACAAGTACAATCACTGGTCACAGAACAAATCAACATGGTACAGACCCTAATGGGGGTTCTGAACAAAATGCTGCTGGTAAAGAGTTGCCTGAATACCTCAAGCAGAAGTTGAAGGCTCGAGGTATTCTGAAAGATGATTCAAAAATGGAGAACCGTGCCATATCAAGCAATGTAAGCTGATTACGCATTACACACTATCTTCCTAGTCCCTCTTTAAATTAACATATTTTAGGTGGTCCTGGCTTACTAAAATCTTGAATTAGACTTCTTTTGTCTTCTAACTTTTGTAATAAACCGAAATTCTTTCTTTTTTCATTGGTTCTTATGAGATACTTATTGTCAATGCTTAGTAACCTCTGTTTTCGAGAACCCATTTCTCATTATCCAATTATCCTCCTCAATACTTTTAGTCTCTTGAAAATGAAATGTTTCTAACAACTCTCTAAATGAATCTGCACATTCAGAGCTCAACGGGACAATTATCAAAGACGTCATATGCCAATTTGCCTGCGGGATGGGTGAGTTATGGCTTACTATACTTATTTAAGCCTTCCTTTTGAAGTTCTTGATTTATTTCCTTTTTGTGTCAGACAGCTATGCCTGAATATAATTACGGAATATTAGCTTATTATGATTCTGCTAAAGCTTCAGTCTAATTTTTCTTTCTCTATTTATTTATTTACTTATGTATTTTGGCAATTCGAGCATTTGTACTCTCTAGTTCTTTCCTCTTTCTAGTCTGGTCCTTGAAAAACTTTGATACTGAAAGTATATTGCTGGAAGTGACTATTGTTCAACCCATCTCCCTCCCCCATCTCTTTTCACAATTGCCTCGGTTATGACCTCCATTTTGCTATACTTGCTCTTTCTGATATATACATAGACATATAATGTGTCTTATTTATCTTCTTTCTTCATTTATGCCTTTCTTCAGCAAATGTGTGCTTTGCTTCTAAAGTCCCATTCTACGTTATTTGCATTCGATATAGTGGACGAAATACTTACTAAATAAATTAAAGACACAAAATGAATAAGAAAGCCAGTGGTAGTAGTGAACAAAGAAGTCCTTAAAGCAGTTTACTTGTCTTAGTAGTTTCAATAAATGATACGAAGTCTCTTTGTTGTATCGTTTCAACTCTAAATTGAACCCACAAGTGATTGTAAGTAATTTACAAACTCTTTGGAGAAAGTCAACTTGATGTTTATCGGTATTATTGAAACTTTGAAAGTCGTCGCTTGAAGCTATGCAAAGCATTTATTAGCACTTCAGTTCTGGTATAGGCTGTTTTGTATAGTTGCCAGATTTTTTGTAAACTTCAATGACATATCTAGTAATTAATGCATCTTCCTGATGCTTTTCTTTAATGAAATCACTTACTTCATAAAAGAAAAAGCTTTGCAAAGCAAGGAGTTGTAGCTTCAAGAATGAAGCCACATGCTTAAGAGAAATATGAGATTCAACAATGAAGCCAAAATGATCCATAGAAGAAACAGTCGGCTCTTTATATCTTAACTTTGAGGAATTGGTTTAATATGTCATTATTGTAAATAAGATGCTGAAATAGGTTACAACTGCAATTTGATTATTATAGTACTCAACTCATGTGTTTGGTATGTTTTAATTTTCCATAAATGTGCACTTCACTTCAAAGAAGCACACACTTTTACTTCTCACTTTTCACTTCAATTACCATAGATCTTGTTTTTTTTTTTTTGCTCTTTTCAGTTTTAAAAACACTGACATTTATAGTGTTAATATTTTTCTGTAATTTGAGGATGCAGATTGAAGCCAGGGACCCTGCAAGTGGTGCTTTATATTATTATAATGAAAGTTCTGGGAAAAGTCAGTGGGAAAGACCTATTGAGGCTCCTGCACTAGTTTCTGGGGTGTGTTCGGGACTTCCTGAATATTGGCGGGAGGTTCATGATGAATCAACTGGTATGCTATGTATCATAACTTTGCTAGCTGTTTACTTGCTTCATGTTATTTGTGTCTGGAGAAAGATTAGATTAGAACATGTATTCCTTTGCTGAAGAAAGGGAGATGATAATCATTTATTGCTACTAATAGATGAGGCACCGATTTCTGGCAAGTTGCAAAGTGAAGAACTATACAAGAGTAGTTCTAGGTCAAATCCAGGAGCAACAATCATTAACTTCTCCCGACCAGACTAAAGCCGAGATCCAAGTGGTCCAGCAAATGAAGCTATTAGAAGGACTTCGGGATATAACTGAATGATTTTAGACCATTCACAACCCTTTTATATATGTACAGATAAGCTATGTTGCTCGGACCTTCCAAAAATGCTGCCGCACATGTGTCAAATCCTCTAAGTGGATTGTTGAATGCTTTTGGAGGACCTGAGACACAACCAGCGGTATTTTTAAGAGTCCAAGCAACACAACATATAAGCCTTTATTTTCTGTAGATGCTCCACAACTTCTGCTTCAATGATCCTTCTTTTCTACTCGTGCTACAAGAGGTTGTAAGAGTAAAATGATTAGATTTCATATGGACTGCTCATTAAGTAAACTATCAGTACTTGTATCTTCTATACCAGTGCAAATAGATCTCTTTAGAAGCAATCTATTCTCCGTGCTAGAAACAGAAATTCCTTTCAGTTGGAGACACACAACTTTCTACATCTGTATGTATCTCACAAATAATCTCGATATGCATGTTTTGTTAGGTTTAGTCTTCTTTTTTGCTTTTCTTTTCTTTGATTAGTAAAAACCAAATATCCTGAAGTGCTTCAACTTGTAAATTTAGGGACTAAAGTTGTGATAAGCCTTAAACACTTGAATTTGAAGTACAATGTTGCTCAGAGCACGAGACAAAGATGAAAACCGCAATTTGATAATTTGGTTCGACCTTTGGTGGCTACTATCCGTTATCTTGATATTCTTCTTTTCTTTTTCCTTTTTTTAATAATTTTTTTCTCATTGCTATAATACATAGCCGTCTTTTAGATTATATTTTTTGAAACTGGTACTGTTGTATTCCTCAGCGAGTTCAAAAGGAAAAGTAAAAGAAACAGAAAACAGAATTAAAAGAGCAAAGAAGAAAAACTTACAGAGATCCTAAGAAAGCTATTAGATCATCTACATCATCTATACAATGTTCTTTAGACCAAAAATATAAAGATACAATAAAATTCCATTCACTTTATAAATGGAATTAGATATATCTTCAAAGCATCTTCCATTTTTTCCCTTCCACACTGACCACCAAATGACTGCAGGGATTGCTCTCCACCATTTCTTCTGACGCTTACTACCCCCCTTCTTATCCAGAGAAACTCAATAGATCAGCAGTGTATTCAGGCATTGTCCATTTGACTTCTATGAGACTGAAGAACATTGTCCAAATTTGGGCTGTAAATCTACAATGAAGAGATGAATATTTGTTTCTCTAGCTTCCATACATAGGAAACATCTGGGCACAACTGGGAGGCCTTTCTTCTGTAGGACCTCCTGAGTTAGACATAATCTTCTTGTAACTAGCCAAGTAAAGCATCTCACCTTGTGTGGTGTTATACTCTCCCAAATATTCTTCCATAAAGCTGGCCTCCCTATACAAATAGCCCTATTTTCTCTTTTGTACATTCTACTAACAGAGAAGACACCATCAGTGTTATGTCTCCATCTGATAGTTTCAGCCCCATTAGTTGTACCTGTGAAAACCTCAATATCCTTCAAAAGATTTGCCACTCTTCCCACCTCCCAATCATTTAGGTTTCTCCTAAAAATGAGATTCCAGCTTGAGGAGTCCAACATTCCTCCACTGTTGCATTCTGATTTGAACAGAAGGAGAAAAGATCAGGGTACTCATCCTTTAGTGAATTCATGTTTAGCCAAACATCCGTCCAGAACATTATCTTTGTACCATTACCCAAAGATAGAGGAAGGTGCAGTAACTGATTTTCCAAACCCCTAAATCCAGAGGTTCTGCTACATTTATCCTTTATCATAATGGGACGTCTCATTGCCTAACTAGGCATGAATTTACGACCGTGTGGATCCCTGTCATCATAGGTTTGACATGCCTCTTTTTCATCTCCTGTTAAACTGGTGAGGCATGTAACTAGTAGTGCATTTTGTGTTCCTTTACTGCTAGACAAATGAACAAAGAGAATCTTATCTAAGGTATTAGACTTAGCTAGTCACAGTATTGATTGTTACCTATATCTAATCATCAAAGCAATCCAAGTGCAAATTTTGTTGTACGAGTTCCTCACATTTTCATTTCATATTGAATCTATGTTTTCTATTTTACAAACTGTGTTTGCAGGTCAAAAATATTACTTTAATTCACAGACGAATGTATCACAATGGGAATATCCTTCTAAACCACAGCAGGTTGCCATTCAGCACCATGATAGAGCAGTTGCCAGCAATGCAACTAATGTAACTTGGGTTGACCAAGCTCCCACATACCAGAGATGCATTGAATGTGGTGGATGGGGTGTGGGCCTTGTACAGTCATGGGGTTATTGCAAACATTGTACTCGGTATGTTGTCGTTGCATATATTTCTCTATTTGACATTTTTGTGTTTATTTGTCTCATCGTTGTTTTCATATAATGCTATTTCCAATGGAACTTAAACTTTTAGTGAAACTTTTAGGGCTTTCTTGTTTTTGCCCCCTTATGCTTGTTAATTGCATTCTTATGTTTTGCTATTGGTGTAATTCAGAGTATATAGACGATCGAGTTTCTTCATCACGTAAAAGTTTAGGATTCAGGGGGTATTTGAATGCAGATACGGGTGTTGGGATACAACCAATAAATGTATATTAGGACATCTATAAGTATATATTTCGATTAATTAAAGTCATTGAACAAAAACTAATACTCCCTCCATTGCAAATTGTTTGTCTGGTTTTGACTTGACACGGAATTTCAGAAAATAAAGAAGATTTTTGAATCTTGTGGTCTCAAACTAAAGAAATAAAAAATGTACCAAAATGCCCTTTAATCTTATGGTCTTAAACATGCCATGTGTTTGCCATGTTGACCAAATACGATGTGCATGTCATGCCCACACCCAAATTGTATTGGATCGACACAGATGCGGCCGGGCTTTTGAACGGTCCGAGCAACTCAATGTAAACCATTAAGTTTGCATCATTCAAATCTTCATCATTGTCATAGACCTTAAAACAAATGAATAGAAGTATTATCTCTCGAACCACATAAGCTTTAAGAGGAGGTTTGTTCACTCAAATTTAACATGATGTTAGGCAAAGATCTTGGAATATAGTTTCACTGTCATCCAGAAACAAAAATATCTGCACAATCTTGGCTCAAGAAATAGAATTAGGCCACATTTGAGGGGGTGCTTTGTAGACGTTAAATAAATAAATAAAATTATTCTCTGGCTAATGGCTAAGCATTTAAAATAGTGATTTGCTCAAAGTCCAAATTCAACGATCTTAATTATCTAGGATGCATCATTTGTCTGAACGTTGATATTATTATGCTGCAGAGTTCTCAAGCTTCCTCAAAGCCAGTATCTGTCAGCAAATGCGGAGAGACAACAGCAAACTTCTGGCAATGCAGGTGCCACAGAAGACTCTGACAAAAAGTTTCAGGGACAGAGGTATGCTTCCTGTTCACGGTTCAAGTCTATATGATTTTAAACAGATTTGCTGGTACACTTTGGTGTTGTTTAAAGAAAACCCATGGGCTTCTTGGTGCTATTTACTGTTATTAAGCCTCTCCTTTATCCCTTTTTCTTTCCCAACATCCCCTGAGAAGGGGTTGGTTGGCGGTGTTGAGGGAGGTATGCACCTGAAGATAATTAAAGGGCAAAGAAAAGAGCCAGTTACCTTTTCTGGGAAGTGAACTGGAAGAATATTATGTCTAATATGGATTCAGAAAGTATAGTCTCTTGTCTTTAATTGAGGTCACAGAATTCTAATTTCTTTTATTTTTCTTTTTTTTGTTTACTTATTTTTTTCCTACTTGGATGTTCTTTTTTGCAATTAAAGGAACTTTTTATTAATTACCAAGTTAACTCTTTACAACACTAGGTGAATTAGCCAATTCTATCCCTTCTCAGCTACTCCTCTTATGACAAAGGAAAACTGCTAATTACAAAAAAACCTAAACCCATAATGAGTTGATGTATCTAAACAGTGTTTGTTTATGCCTAACTCTGATGCAGAGCTTGAGCTTCATCTGATGCACCAAAGCTACTTGTGATTGCACCTCTGTGCGGGAAGATCCTCATGTTCCTTTCTATCCAGATGCAGTATACCACTGCAGCTAAACTTTCTCTGAGTATCATCCTCTTTGGGTGTTTCCCCTTTGACTGCTGCTGAATCCACATCCATTCCATATCCCATGCCTGCACCCTTCTGTCCCATTTCTGCCACCTAAGAAGCCACTGCCAGAGTTCCCGAGTGAATGAGCTTTCAAAGAACAAGTGCTCTTTGGTTTCAATCCCATTCCTACAAAAGACACACCCAGGGTTGACATTTAGTCCCCATCTTACCAGTAAATCTTTAGTTCTGCAGCTTCCCATGTAAGCTTAACCAGAGAATGAAAATTCTGTTTAGAGAAACTGATAGGAACTAAGCCAGAGGTTATTAAAGTTTAGCATCACTTCCTGATTCTGCACAGCTGGTGTCTCACTAGTTTCAGACGTAGTCTTCCTGATATGTGTGCATCCCACTAGGAATTCAGGTCTTTGATGTTTTAGTCCTTTTGTCCACGATGATGATGCTTTATGTTTGTCATATGGAATCTTGTATGTTAGTTTTGCACTTAGTAGTGGTGCATCATCATGCCAGTTAGTGAATGAACTAAATGCTTTATCCTTCTAAACATTAAATTAAATGTTGTTTATCTCTCTATTTTTCCTTATTACTGTTTTGGAACTTATATTGGCGAAATACGGTAGATATAGATAAGTAGATATAGATAACAGTGGACGTAATATTTCTTGAAAAAGTTTTTGCAAACTAGCTGCGTCTCTTGTTTATCATGATGAATTCTTATAGTTGTTTTATCACCACTTGAGGTAAGCAGTTTGTCAGGTAAATGATGATGTTAATGTAGATGATGACACAACTAGATGTCAGAACAATTACAACAATTACATTATGTAAGGTGTAGTAATAATTTACTACCATTAAGACTAGCTTAAGGGAAACTGTTCACTTCTCTACTGAAACTAATTGAGAATTCTGTTTAACCAAATTCATGCATATAGATCAAGGAGGCAAAAGGAAAGGAGAATCTTTTTAATTTTGTGAGTCGAATTATCTGATCATTCGGACTGCAGGTCCAGTTTAAAACCACCAATGAGTAAAAGTAACAAAAAAGACAAACGGAAACGCACATATGAGGAGGATGACGAATTGGATCCCATGGACCCAAGCTCTTATTCAGATGCTCCTAGGGGTGGTTGGTGCGTATTCCAAAGCTGTTGCCCTCTATTGCTTGTGTTCCACTTACATGGTTGCGCACTTTGCAGATTTTAGAAGTTCTGGATTTATTAACTGATGGTTTCTTTTATTGCTGACTCTGTAGGGTTGTAGGTCTCAAAGGA
Organism: Przewalskia tangutica; assembly: GCA_029844215.1. NCBI lineage: Eukaryota > Viridiplantae > Streptophyta > Magnoliopsida > Solanales > Solanaceae > Przewalskia > Przewalskia tangutica. Next base: position 22,034,821 of record CM056719.1, read on the forward strand.
GTGCAACCACGGGCAGCAGATACCACTGCAACGGTATGTTGACTGCCTTTCAAGTTAATCAATAAGGCTTAACTTGTCTTAACTTCTATATATTATGTTTCAGTTTTGAGAGAAATATTTTTATTTCATCACAAGAGATGGTGATACACCCTTTATTTGATACATCAAAAGTTCTAGATGCTCTAAAAATGAATGTAATCCTGACTTCCAGAGAGAAAGTTAAAGGGAAAAGAAAGCCTGCAAGATTGTAGCCTGCAAGAAGAAGAATCACATTATGATACCATATGTACTGGGATACTTTTATCACAACTAGTTCTACCTTAATTGATCCATTAGTCAAGTGCCCATGTTTCCATTCACCATGGCAAGAGATATGTCTTGCCACATTGTAAGGAAAAAAGCATAAATAACGCTACATTCTGCTAGTGCTTTTAAGCTCAAATCCCAATTAAAGCGCAGATTTTAGTAAAGAAAGGAGAAAAAAAGAACAATTTAAGATATATATGTATTGGAAGAAAAATATTTTACACATAAAAAACTCAAAAACAATTTTTTTATTAACCTGTGAATCGGAAGGGAAAATGAGGGGAACTCAACTTGATTATTCCCTCAAGCTATTGGGGTTTAAATAGCCAAGTTTACATGTCCTAAAAAGGAAAGAAAATAAATAAAAATTAATTCCTAATTACATAATATTCTATCCTAATTACAGAATATTTTATCCAGATATGCTAGAATCTTCACAGACTCTAACACTCCCCCTTAAGCTGGTGCATACAAATTAGATGTATCAAGCTTGCTACATAAGTAACTCGTTCTGGAACCGGCTAAGGACTTGGTGAATATGTCTGCAATATGATCATTTGACCGCACGAATCTTGTGACGATGTCTCCTGAGAGTACCTTCTCTCTGACAAAATGGCAATCAATCTCTATGTGTTTGGTCCCCTCGTGGAACACTTGATTCGATGCAATGTGAAGTGCAACTTCATTATCGCACACAAGTTCCATTTCTTTAATTTCTTCAAATTTCAACTCCTTTAGTAGTTGCTTGATCCATATGAGTTCACATGCCGCTACTGCCATAGCCCGATATTCTGCTTCTGCACTAGATCTAGCAACCACATGTTGTTTCTTACTTTTCCAAGACACCAAATTTCCCCCAACTAAAACACAATATCAAATAAGTGGATCGTCTGTCAGAGGGTGACCCTGCGTAGTCTATATCTGAATAGCCAAAAAAATTCTCATGTCCTCGATCTTCATACAGTAGTCTTTTCCTTGGAGCAGATTTTATATATCGAAGGATGCGAATAACTGCATTCCAATGACTGTCACAAGGAGAATTCAAGAACTGACTTACAATACTAACCGGGAAGGTAATATCAGGTCGAGTCACTGTGAGATAATTCAACTTTCCTACCAGCCTTCTATATCTTTCAGGATCGCTAAGAGGATCCCCAACCTGATAGGAGTTTAACATTTGGATCCATTGGAGAATAATAGGCCTACCGTCTGTCATCCCTGTCTCCTCAAGAATATCAAGTGCATACTTCCTCTGTGAAATGACAATTCTTGTTTTGGATTGAGCAACCTCAATGTCCAAGAAGTACCTCAATCGACAAAGATCCTTAGATGAAAAAGATGATGTTTCAATTTGGTAAGTCCTTTATCATCATTACCTGTGATGACTATGTCATCAACATACACCACCAAATACATGCACAAACCTGTAGCAGAATGACGATAAAACACAAAATGATCAGCTTCACTTTGTATCATGCCAAATTCATGAATAACCATGATACAAACCTGGAGCAAAATGACGATAAAACACAAAATGACCAGCTTCACTTTATATCATGCCAAATTCCTGAATAACCATGCTAAACTTTCCAACCATGCTCGAGGAGACTGCTTTTAGTTCACGAGCCTTTTCCCAAACTAAGAAGCAAGTCTGTAACGGTCGGAACAATGGCATCAACTTTGAGTCAATAGATTTCCACAAAAGACTACACAACTGAACATCAATCCTTTTTCATTTGCCCTATCTTTTTCAGCAATATCCTTAGCCTATTTAACTAAGTGGTCCTGAGCACCTTGTCCCTTGCACCATAACTGAACAAAGGAAGACCAAGATAAGTAGTTCGCACTACCAATCAAGGGTTCAGTGGTGATGGAGTGGTTCGGGTTGCTGAAAATCATAGGTTTAGAAAAGATATCTGATCCGAGTGACATTTTTTGAGGTAACTTCAAAGATAAGAGCAAGAGACTTACCAGATACTATGACATATCTGAAGTGCGGAATAAACTAGATCTTGCCTGAAACAGTGAATAAAATGAAATGTTTTATCGGAATTTGGTCAGAATTTGTGGAATTGTTTTTGCCGGAAAGTGACGAATAGTGTAGTCACCGGAAAAGTCAGATCTGATCGCCGGGATCAGATGAAAATTGTATGGATAGGGTCGGACAACCAAGAAATTTGGTGAAAAAAATGATCTGATCGCCGGAACCTCGCCGGAATCAGGTGGAAAAAAAATCTGAGTTTAAAATTCTCTTCCTATGTCGCTAGACTTAACCAGGCTCCGAGAGAAATGAGAGGAACTCAGCTTGATTATTTTCTCAAGCTATTTGGGTTTAAATAGTTAAGTTTACATGTCCTAAAAAGAAAAGAAAATCAATACAAATCAAATCCTAATTACAGAATATTTTATCCAGATATGCTAGAATCTTTACGGATTCTAACAAAACCTAACTCAAAAACTACAATAAAATGAAATATATGAATTTTAACAATCATATCAGTTGCTGTTAAAAAATCATTTCAAATTTAAGTGTTGGATTTTAAAAGATGCAGTTTAAGCTTCCCATTCATATTTAGTGTTTGCTTCTCTTATGGTCAATTTTAAATTTTCTATTTCTACTCACTAACCTATTCAACTTATAATGCATTTTATCCATAAATATATTAGATTGGTTAGTTTCGCTTTCTTCAATACAGATGGCTGTTGAGACACATGCTGTAATGGTTTGGTCGCATTAAAGGGTCACCTAAACGGTGTGAAGTGCCTAACTACACCTCAAGCAAACCTATAAAAAAAACACTACCTACCTCATGCCATTATCATCAGTAAAATGACCATATCGACAAAAGTGAGACTAAGTGCATTTACATACTTAATGATTGTTGCAGAGAAAAACAATGAGTATATGGGGACACAAGGTGTGCTAGTTTACCGACATGCTTTTGATATTCTGTGGTTAGCTGATTCTGCATTGGGTTTATGGGGGTTACTTTTTCTTAACAGATCAGGTCAAATGGCGGGTTATTGGACTTGCAGACATAAAAATCTAATAGTGTTTTTGCACCTTATCTGGCGTGATCATTCTAATCATCTATGATCATATATCTTTTTTAACCGTCAGATTTCTAGGCCACCATTTCATGAATGTGTTGGGCTTTAGAGGCCTAACATTTGATCCCATATGAATCATTCTATTAAATGAAATGGTCACACACTTTAACATGATATCAAAGTATTGGGTTCAAAAGAAAAGCTTGTGTTAAGCATATATCTTTTTTAGAATGATTTGATCCATCAATCGCAGCCACCGTTTATCAAAAATAATATCATGTGCTTTGCCAGAAAAAAAATTATACTCGCGAGGAATCTTGAAGACATAATTAGGTAATTAAGATTTTGTTCCAATCTAGTAGCTTAAGTAGGCCTAGGGTTTATTGGAAATAGCCTCTCTACCTGCACAAAGTAGGGTTAATGTTGCATACACACCACCCTCCCAGACCCCACTTGTGGGATTACACTGGGTATGTTGTTGTTGCTGCTATTGCTAGTAGCTTAAGTTTTTAGATGAAATGGTCACGCACTTCAACATATTTTATTAGGCATCTTTCTACGACATTCGATTCCTTTAGCAACCTCTTCATTATAACCTTTCAATTTTAATTCTATATAGTGCGCCATCTTCTTTTATCATGCCATTCTCTTTTAAATTAGAGTTTAAAAATCTGGTTTATCTACATTTTTATCTACATTTTGTCACATTCTTTATTATATCTAAGAAAGTTTGTATTTAAATAAACTCAAATTGAGAGTTTGTTGCAACTCTACTTATAAAAACCAAGGGTAAAGGGTAAAAAATGTCCTTGACTATGCAAATTGAACAAGTTTTTCCTTCGTTAGTCTGTCCTGTTACCAAAGGATCAATTTTGCCGTATGGACTAACGACATCCGTTAAAGGGCAAATTTAGACCATGTGCAAATTTAAAGGCAAATTTTGATCCTTCTCTTTTATCACCCAACACCTTTTTACCCCTCCCCTTTACCACCTCACCATCTCCCAAAAATGTACTAAAAATCTCCCTATCCCTTCCTCCGTATAGTTTAGGGCCCATTTATTTTTTGAAATAAAGTGCAGGGTCCATTCTTATGATGATTTTTTTCCGTGATTCAGATTACAGTTAACCAATATGTTAACTAATCGATTACGATAAATTGATCCGAAGCATGTCAGAATTCTAGCTTCCTCTATTTAGTTAGGAAAGCATCCATTTTTTTAAACACAGTTCAGGGTCCATTCTTGTGTCTACTTGTTGGGAGGAGTTGACACCCAATGCAATCCAGGTTCCTCTTTCGCGACTAGTATCAGACCATTCACTTATATTGTTGGATGATAATATAGGAAGGGGGATGAGATCTCCTTTTAGATTTGAAAATATGTGGCTAAATGTGGTTGATTTCGGGATAGAGTGGCTAGCTGGTGCAGTAGTTATGCGGCGGAGGGGAGTCTTTTTAGGTTAGCCAAGAAGTTGAAATTGCTTAAAACAAATATAAGGGTGTGGAATAAAGAAGTGTTTGGGAGGGTAGATGTGAAGATGAGGGAGATCATTAACGAAGTAGGGGAGTTAGAGAGGGTAAAAGTGGGGAGAGAGTTAGAAGAGATGGACAAAGAGAGGAAAGAAGAGTTGAAAAGCGAGTTAGCGGACTTGGCCTTGGCCCAAGAGGTTAGAGGAAAGAAGAGTTGAAAAGAGAGACAACGGACTTGGCCTTGGTCCATGATGTTAGTTGGAGGCAAAAATCGAGGGCGTTATGGTTAAATGATGCGACTCTAATACAAAATTCTTCCACAAGGTAGTAGTTGCATATATAAGGAGGAATTTTATAGAGTCTGTGGAAGTCAATGGGGTGAGCCATGTGGGAAAGGAGGAAGTAGATGGGGCAGTTGTCAATTATTACGACATTTTGTTTAAAGATAAAGCGGAGTAGAGGCCTATTATGTGGGGCCTAAGGTTTAGTCAAATCGGAGTGGAGGAGATTGAGTGATTGGAGAGGGCAATCGAGGAGGATGAGGTGAAAAGAGCGGTGCATCGTTGTGTGGGTGACAAAGCTCCGGGCCCAAATGGTTTCTCTTTGGCTTTTTCCAGCATTTCTAGAAGACAGTTTTCAAAACTGATGTGATGGATTCTATTGTTGACTTCCAAGATAGTGGTAAATTTGAAAAAAGTTTGAATGCTTCGTTGATTATCGTCATGCCTAAACGGGAGGGAGCTATGAGCATGAAGGATTATAGACCTATTACCCTAAGGTGTGTTCCATTAGACTTAAAAAGGTGTTGGATGAGACTGTTTCAACCTCACAAATTGCTTTTGTGGAGGGCAGACCAATATTGGATGCAGCATTGGTGGCAAACGAGGTGGTAGATTCAAGGAGAAAGCAAGGAGTACCAGGTGTGTTGTACAAACTTGATCTTGAAAAGGCATGTGATCATGTGAATTGAAAATTCCTAGATTGCATTATGCTTCAAATGGATTTTGGGAAAAGTGGAGGAAATTGATCCTTTTTTGCATTTCTTCATAAGATTTTGTGTGTTGGTGAATGGTAATCCGTGTGGGTTTTTTGGGAGCTCGAGGGGTTTGAGACAGGAGGACCCTCTATCACCGATGCTGTTTATTTTAGTTATGAAAGTTTGAGCAGGATGATGGATAGAGTTGTTTTGGGGGCTGCTTCAAGGGTGTTGATGCGGCGGTTGGGGGTGATGGGACAATATCAGTGTCTCACTTATTGTTCGCGGATGATACCCTAGTTTTCTGTGATGCAATTGAGACCCAGCTGGATTATTTAGGCTAAATTCTCACTTGGTTTCAGGACTTAAAATTAATTTGAGAAGTGCGAGATATTTCCTATTGGGGAGATGAATGACATTGGATCACTCGCTCGAGTATTGAATTGTACGGTTGGGTCTCTTCCGACTACATATCTTGGAGTACCGTTAGGTGCTTCAAACAAGAATCATACTGTGTGGAATCCGGTTATTCAGAGGGTTGAGAAGAGACTAACAGGTGGTAGAAAAGATATTTGTCCAAGGGTGGGAAGGAAGTGCTTATTAAAAGCACACTATCAAGCATTTCCACTTACTACTTGTCTTTGTTTCTTGCTTCAACTTCGGTTACTGAAAAGTTAGAAAATATTCAGAGAGATTACCTTCGGGATGCGGCGGACGAGGAAAGAAAATTTCACTTTGTGTGGTGGGAGATTAAAAATGGGGAGGTCTTGCAGTTAAATATTTAGAAGTCTTTAATAAAGCTTTGTTGGACAAATGGATTGTGGAGCTTTGAAGTGGAGGTACAAGCTTTATGGAGGGGGTGATAGTAGATAAATATGGGATTACGGAAAGGGTTGGAAAACTAAATATATCGTTGTCTTTCGCGTGTGGTTTATGGAGGAATACCATGAAGGGATGTGATTATTTCGTGGAAAATATATCATTCAAGGTAGGAGACGGGAGTCGAATATATTTTTGAGGACATAATTGGAGTGGGAATATTTTCTTGAAAGATGAATTCCAAAGTTTGTATAGAATCTCTTGCCAAAGAGACTTGACAATTCAACAAATTAGGAGGTCACAAGGTGGAGTGACTTTTTAAGATTTGAAATTTAGAAGGAATTTTCAAGATTGAGAAGTGAGTGAGTTTCAAAGATTGATAGACTTACTTCATAGGCAAGTCAATCCGGCGATTAATCTCGATGTGTGGTGGTGGGGCCTGGGAAATAATGGAGTATTTTCTGTGAAGTCTTTTTATAGAAACTTTTGGCTAGGGGGGAGATTGATTTCCCATGGAATGCAATATGGGTTCCAAGTGTGCTGAGAAAAGCGTGTTTTTCACTTGGCTAGCCTCTAGAGGGGTGATTTTGACAGCGAAAAATCTTAGAAGGCGGAAGGTTGTTTACGTCAGTTTGTGTTACATGTGTAAGAGGGGCGAGGATGTGAATCACCTTCTTCTACATTGCGGGCTTACCATGAGATTATGGTGGGATATGTTAGGTTGTTTCACACATATTGGGTAATGCCAAGAACTGTTCAGTTGGAAGAGCGGGAGGAGGAGAAGACGAATGTTTGGAACATGGTACCTCTTGCGTTAATGTGTGTAGTGTGGAGAGAGAAATAGGAGAGCTTTTGAAGGAGTAGAGTCGAATTTCTCTCCGTTGAGGAGTAGCCTCCACTCTCTTGTTTTCTTTTGGAGTTAACATAAAGTTCATTGTTGTATAGAGGATTGTGTGGGGTTTGTAGAGAATCATATTTTGTAGATTCTTGATCTATTGGTATACCCTTTGTATACGGCCGTTGTGGCAATGTTTATTAATGAAAATACTTTTAGTTGATAAAAAAAAATTCAGGGTCCATTCTACGGTTCAATGTATAAATCAAATCTACTTCTATCTTGGTACATGAATAACTTTCAAATATAATTGTGCAAATAATTTGCTCTATGTGAAAGGAATTGAATTCAACTATATAAATCATTGCCTTATGGTATTTATAAAAAAGATAAAGGAAATGATCATAGCTGTGAGAAATGATGGGAGAAAAGTATTATTATTGAATTGAGTATCAACATTATTACATTGAGCCCTATTTATAGATACTACTACATCCCAATCCTTTTCCATGTAGGATATTATATACAAATCTTATTCCTATTCCTATTCCTATTCTAACAATAGCAATATTGTCCTTAGCAATTGGAGGCCAATTCAAAAGTTCATACATTTCAAACTAACTGATCTTAATGAGAAGGTTCTTCTTACTTTCATATATAGTAATAACATAAAAAAATTACAATATAATTTAGAGAAATTTATATATATCCCCATCAAAACTTCTCTTTTTACATATATCCCCATCACAACTTTGAATTTAGTTATATCCCCATTAAATCCAATTGTATTATTTATATCCCCAATTCTTTATTTGACCTCTTAAAATTTATAATAAATATTAATAAAATATTTTAAAGACTATTTTGCTCTCCATCAACTAATTCCCTCCCTTTCTTTTTCTCTCTTCTTTCCCTTCCCGCTAAAACTTCCCTTCCCTTCCCGCTAATCCTCCTTGCTTCTCTCATGGTACACTCTTCTTCCCGCCGAGCCCCTTTTCTCCTCGGTCCACAGAATTGAATTGATTCCCCGGATCTGTAGTCTACGAAAATGGAAGAGATGTCTGTTAAGGTCGGCTTCATGAAAGCAAGAAAGGACAGTAATGGAAATACAGAGCTTCTTGGATGGCCAGTAAGGTTCCCTCTCAAGATTCTCGTAAGTGTAAGCACCATAATTCCATAAGATTCTTAGCTAGAAAGTCATAGATATAACAAGGAACTTCAGTAAACTTTCTGTACAAAAATATCTAGTTAAGTGAGAGCATTAAAACAACTGAGCAGATTTCTGTATTTTACAAACTAATAAGTTCCAACACACCAAAAATACATATTCGTAAGTGAACTAAGAACAATTAATACTAAATCAACATTATTTACATTTCTTTCCATTTCATAGTGGCAGCCAGCCAGAGGATCCTAAAATAAAATTTCAAAAACAGTGAGATTGCACTCCACAACCCATCCCACCCCCACACAACAAAACAAATATATTTCAGAATGGGAGAAAAAGGTGGATATACAAGCAGCAGATGAACTGAACACAAAGATTGAAACTTTTTTTCAAGAAAAACAGAACCCAAATACAAAAAACTACCCTTGTAACCTTGTTCATATACAAAATCAAGAAGATTGTCCATAATTCAAAAGGACTATAAAATATACAAAATGGTTGCTATCATTTGGCAAGAAATTAGATAAAAATGCCTATATATTTTCTTCCTCGAGAAGCTTGAAAATAATTGGTGGACATGCTCTCTTCTTTTGTTGTGCAGTACCAATATTAGCACCCCTGCAAGAAAATAGATAAAATTACTTGTGCTAAATATTAAAGTTAAGAAATTAAGCTTTGATCAACAAATAACAGCAAATGTAACCTTTTTTGTTTTGATCCTTGTGTCCTATTTGCACTTGAACTAGCTTCATTTTCTTGCGAGGGGACGGCATTTTTGCATGTGATGACCATACAAACCACATCGTGTACACTTGTGGGACCTCTTTGACAGTTCATCTGATACCTTGATACGACTTGTTTTTTTGGGTCTCCCAACTGTCCGGTTTAGAATTGGAGGGAGCAGCTTATAACCAAGATCATTTTTTACCCATTTGTCTTTACTTGGCATTGGAGAAATCGCATGAGCATAAGCTGTTTTCAACCGAGCCACTGTGAAATATGGATCAACATAATCTTCCCACCTTACATTCCTAATTGAGGCAATGAGTGCGGCTGCATGAACACATGGAACACCCTTCACTTGCCATGCTCTACAAGAACATCTTTTTCCTCTAAATTCACCTCCCACCTTGATTCCTTTTTTGTTATCTCAGCGTCCAATCCAAGATTTTATGGACACTATAACCATTCAGCCCCTAAAAAAATAACCATATAAATGCCTTATCGTGCAAAAGAAAAAAAATTACAAATTCAATGTAGTAAGTAGTATTACTCGAGAAATCAATTGTATGTAATCGACCACCTTAGGTACAATCGGGCCCTTCCAACTCCGTACAATTCTTCTTCTTTCATTGAACCTCACCATTATCTTTTTTCGTATGGAGTCAATCAAATTTATAATTGGCATGTGCCTCTCTTCAGATATCCAATTATTGAATACTTCAGCAATATTGTTAGTGAGATAATCACACTTTGATATTGTTCCAAACTTACTTCTACTCCACAACTTAGTATGCTCCTTATCAAGATACTTCTTAGCTGCTGGACATTTGTCCTCTATCTCAGCAATCAATGCATCAAAAAGAGATTCGGAGTATGTCCGTGCAGCTCCCCATAATCCAAATCTAAAAAGGTCACCACGATAGTACTTCTTGAAATTTTTAAAATGATGTCTCATGCATTCCCTATGCTTGACCAAAGGGTATACATTCTCGATGGCATTGTTTAACCCTTTTTGCATGTCAGATGATATAACAAGACCCTCCGCATTCCTATTGCTTCATGTAACAATTTTAAAAACCATTCCCATGATTCCTCGCTTTCATTCTCCATAACAGCAAATGCAACTGGAAACATCCAATTATTGCCATCAACAGCTGTGGCAGCAGCAATGACTCCTTTCCATTTGCCTTTCAAGTGACATGCATCAAGGCTTATGTAGGGTCTACATCCAATGAGAAATCCAGTTGTACAAGCTTCTAGAGCAACGAAAAACCGTTGAAAATGACGACTATCACCACCGAGAGGTTCGACTTTTAGTTCCACAACACTTCCAGGATTTCTTTCTCTTAACTCCTCTCTTAATGCTCCCGTTTGGACAAATGAATCCTTCCACTTTCCATATATTTCCCCGACTGCTAATTGTTTTCCTTGCCAAACCCTCTGGTACGGTAACAATACACCAAATTTTGATTCTAGTCTTTGTTTTAGTACCTTCACAGCTATATCTCCTTCCTTTCTGAGATCATCAATAACTGTCTGCCACCCATCCTTGAGTTGCATGTTTGTTTCCACTCTTATTAATCCCATAGCATGTATGTTTTTGTTGCAATGTTCTGACTACAAAAGTTACCCCATCTTCTGCCTTGGTTGCATGAATCCTCCAACTACACTCCGTCGCTCTTGCTGGTTCATGCTTAATTCGTACTCAAAATCATTCATAACCGCATAATGATTTAATGCCCTTCTGAATGCTACCACATGCGGGTACTTTGCACCTGCCTCAATGTTAGGGTTATCCTTATCGTATAAGTAGAATTCTCCCTCATAAGCAACCTCATTTGCTTCATCAATATCATCTTCAGATTCACTGCAAAGACGGATAACTCTCTTCACTAGGACAATAATCAGACCATTCTTCATAATTTTCTTGTTCTCCAATACCCATAATTGTGTCAAGACCTCCATCTTCTCCAACTCTACCCCCTTGGATCATCTTATCTAATGTCACATAGATCACCACCTCCTTCTTCTCCTCATGCATTTTAATCATCAGCCGGTAACTTTCTTCATCCTCAAGTTGAATAAAGGATTGTGTGGCAACACGGTTATCTAAAAAACATAGTTTTGGACTCTCATCCTCACGATAGAACCTACTCACATCCTCTAGTAACTCTACAAAACCAGAAGTTATCTCATCAAAATACAAGGTCCTTTGTTTTCCATAACAGTACTTCTCATTTTTTCCATTTTTGATTGGTCTAAATTGCCCACCATATTTAACCTTCAACTTGTAGTGCAATAGATTTATGTTGAAAATTATAGAAGATTAATAAGACTACATTAGATAATACAGTATGGTTCAAGTTGGATAAACTATTTTCAATTTTGAAATTGGCATTATGCCTTTTTTTTCCAGAAAAATAAGATTAAATTAGCTTGGGGGGGAATATCAGAATTTTGAACTATCAAAATGAAAGTACCTTGAATCATTGACTATTGCATTTTCTTTTTTCCTCACTGACTTCAACTTCTTACGGGTTATTTTGTCTTTGTTGCTCAAGAAATTGTCATCCTGATTATGGTTAGAACTGATAATCAATGAAGAAAATGGATCAGTGTTGTTTGAATCTCCGTCCATGATATACAATTTTTGTGAGAGGGAGAAGAAAGAAAAGGACTGAGATGAGAACAGACGATCGAGATGCACAATGGCCAGCAAAACACCTCAGAGTTGTCACAAGAAAGAAACACAATTATTTTGAACAAAGAAAGAAAATAATTCATACCTGAATTAAATCGAGAAAGAAAAGGACTGGATGAGAACAGACGAACGAGATGCACGATCAGTGTTGTTTGAATCTCCGTCCATGAAACAAATTAAATCTTTTGAATCTAATGACATACCCCAGAACAACAAAAATCAAGAAAATCCCAAAAAAAAAATAAGGACAAAGTTATGAATTTTTCGGCTACCTTGAGTTCTTCAACATTTTCAATCAGAAAGAACCCAACAACAACAAGACACTTTACTAAAGTTATGAATAAGGACCTTAAACTCTGTGAATGGTCTAAATTTGCTTTTAGCTGCTGCTACTAGCCCCGTACGATCAAAATCCAGCCACTTTAGTTACGGCAGAGGTAGGAACGAGACACTTTTTTGACGGAGGAAAAAATTGTTTCATTTCGCAGTCTAGGGGCATTTTGACCCTCGTCCCTAAAAACAATAAAGTCATCGCAGCCTTTGTTTTGAAATTATTTCAAGTGATACTTAGAGAACTTTATTTGAAACCTTGAATTATGAAACTTATAAATTTGAATCCTCTGATAAAGTAAAAAATTTCCACTTAAGTAACTCTTAATATTTCAAATCATGTGTGATATTGTCAATAATGTGATGGTTAAGGGATTTTGCCATACGAGTAAGAACCTTGAGATCCCAGGCTCGAATAGTGACAGTCCTATGTTGCTCAGACTCTTCAGAAATGTCGACATGCGTGTGGGATTCTTCAAAAGTAGTGCATTTTTGGAGAATCCGACACGGGTGTGGCGACAGTTTTGGAGAGTCCAATCAACATAGAGTGACACCACTCAGCGTAAGCCCATTTGCTCCAACCTTAGTGGGCGGGTCTACCCTGCACCTTTCCTTGTGGTATATCAGGTAGTCCAACAGATTAGTCAAGGTATGCACAAGTTGCCTCCGTCACTAACGTCATCGAAAAATCTTCTTCAAACACTACTCTAACAGGCATCAACAATCTGTCCAAGCGTTCCGCTCTTAAACTCCCCACTGGTTAAAATGGGTCAAGTGTTTTGGTGATAGGAGTAGATGCTTTACTAAACTCATTCTACTGCTTTCTTGCTCTTCAAATAATCTTTCGTTCCAAGTTGAGTTTGGTTTGCCATATTTCTTGTTACATTAGCTGGGATTAGGAGCTTCTCTGAAGCATTCATGGGCCATGTCTTTCTTTTTCTTAAGCATTTGACTGCTTGACGTACACGAGCACATCTGTCTAATTTTGCGCACATAAGGTGCCAAACAGGTATTACATATAATTAAGACTTCAAAACCTTTGATGAGGGATCATATTATGCTTTGTAAATTTATTCAAGGTGTTTTTTTCAGCACCTGATCAAGCAAAGAAAAAGGAATGCAGAAAAAAGATAGTAGAATTTCTCGCTGTTTATCCGTCCTACGTTGCAATTTCTTGAGAACCTCCTTCATGTGTGTCCATAAGAAGTGTTGGATAAGGTCACATCTTTGATGTGTGGGGGAGCATGCTATCAGTTGTGAATTAATAACATTTCATTGTGAAGTATTGATATCTTTGAGTGCCATTGGCTAAAATGAAAATCATGTGGAAAATTCTGTTCAAAAGTAAAAGTTGACCCATTGACATTGATATTTGCACTAATCTTGATTTGGCTTTATCTTTATTGCCATTGAATGTGGTGGAACAAACAGTCTTGGCTGTGGTTATAAGGTTTCATTCTTCTGTTGCAGACATTAGTGGCTTCCTCAAATCCAATTTCCTGCTTTATATAAATGCTTTTATTCCTTGTATGCCTTTAACTTAAAATGATATCTTATCGGTTCTTCAAATTTCAGGGTCCTCTCTTTCAGCAGCGCCCTTACCCATCTCCTGGAGCAGTCTTGCGTAAAAATGCTGAAATTGCTTCTCAAAGGAAAAATCCTAAATCGAATTTTACCCCTATATCCAAGAGAGGTGATGGTAGTGATGGACTGGGTGACGCTGATTGAAGTATTTAAGACACTGTGTTATATTTATTGCTTAAAGTAAGTATTCCCTCAGTGATTCTTGACATTGTTAGTTTGAACTCTGTTGCTGCATATTATTAGCTGTCAAATCATTTTTCCTCGTTTCAGGAAGGATTCACAGAAATGAAATTTTTCCAGTTGAAGTTGCTGCACGACAAGGCGCTAAACATTATCACATTCTTATCGTAGAGGCTGTAAGATCAGGCATGGATGAATATTCTTCTCAAAGTTCCTGACATACACCTGAAAGAATCTCATCCAAAAATGCAATAGACGTGTAGAACACAAAATCTGCAGATGAAATGCTAGTGTCTAGATTTTTTTTCTTCTGTTTTGAGAGGAGATTTCCAAACTTCAGAAACAAGGACTATTTTAGGAGCATAGGCAGCCTCTGTATAGAAAGCTATTAGTTGTAATCCTATGTATGTTTGGCATACGGTCTTTGTAACGAGAGTATGAGTAGTTGAGAAAGAGATGTCATGAAAATGAGCAAATTTGAAGTCTCTTAAAAAGTCTCCACACTTGCAGATCAGGAAGTTAAACACTTTTATCCTACTGAGTGTTCACTTCTCTTATTTAATTCGTTTCACTATATTATTTTAAAAGGGAAGCTTTCATTTAACATTTTGTTTATACTTCTTGTGACAAGCCATTTGTTCAAATGTTTTTGGACAACCATCTAGTTTTCAAGCGTCACATATTCCTAAATTTGATGTTCTGTATGTTAATTGAATGGCTTACTAGAATGAATATTAGGTTAGGAGTTGAAAACATTTAAGTAACTATAGCTATATGTTTCCCTCCGAAGTGTCCACCGTGTCAAATTGATTTCCTTAACTAAGCGATTACGGCTGAAAGCGAAACTCTGACTTTCAGAAATGGGTTCCCCTACTACTCCAGAAAGCGTTGAGATGGTGACTAAATGAACTAAGTGGTAAGAAGCATGAGCATGACTAAATTGCAATAAAAGCGATAAAAGTAAGAATAAGAATATGTAAAAATCAGTTATTGATTGATAGAGTGTGTTCTTCTGTACAAATTGTTCCAATATTTATAGTACAAGAAAAATAAAACGTGATCCCCTTATGTTAGCCACCGAACTACCCACTACGTCCATTTAGCCAACTATGAAGAGGTGGTGCCGATTTTTTCGCATGGACTTCTAACACGACTTGCTGGTTACTGCTTTTCTACAAGGTCTTTTGACTTGGTCTTCAAGGCGTCCGAGTATGTTTGGGTCTCAACCGTTCTTCGAAATCATTACTCGGCCAGTCTGCTGTAATAGTCGATAAGGTTTTCCTGACTAACGGATTCGGCTATGATTTCACTCAGTTATCGACTTAGAATTCTTTTGCACATTCGGTTTTCACTCGATTCGGCTAAACATTTTTTAGTGTTAACATGCCCTCCTACATTAACTCGAGTGTGGCTGTCAAGTTGATGTATTCTAAAATGGTCGTCGTTTTGTGTGGCAGACAATGTCATTTTAATCACTTTGCCTTAAATGCATGTAATGATGGCCTTGACAAAGATCTTTTCCCTCCACATAAATGCCTCGGCTTCCGCAATTGACTTCTGACGGATTTTCAGTCGCACGCTTTGAATGCAAAGACTCCTAACAGAGTGTCAATTTCTTAAAGAAAGAGGAGATACTTTAGGAAGGGTTTCTCATTCAATCTTGCTCTTACAGTCATCTCCGATTTCTTTCCTTCTGCAAAAAAAAAAACTCTAATCTCGACTCTTTTCTTACTCGGATACCATGACTTCTTCTTCTTCTTCTAAAAAGATATACGGGACCACTTTAGTCGATAAAGACCTAACCGATGCCTTGGTCCTTATTGATGAACAATTGGTTTTGGCTCCATATGGTAGGCCAGAACAAGGCGACGTTTTTTTTATTTCAACATCTCAGCCCGGTGAACTATGACCTTCCCCTCACCTGCGATTGGTTCATTACCGACCGTTGTGTGGATAACCTCCGCACCTGGCCGACCAATGTCGCCAACTATTCTGCTTGGGTGGATCGGGTCAGGTCGGTCAAAGGAACTGAGTGGAAGCGTATGGGCCTTTATAACGCCATTGTACTATCGGGGTCTGATATCTCCTGTAATATCGACCTCATATATGCATTTCTTGGTTATTGGTTGACTACCGCCAATGCTTTTGTTTTTACCTGGGGGATGATGACTCCTTCCCTTCTCGATGTAATGACCTTACTAGGCCTCCCGATATAGGGAGCCGAAGCGCCCACCCTGAGTGAAATCAAATTTCCCGACTTGGGAATTGTTGTTTCAAAAAAATCATCCAGCTATGGCACTTTTATGGCTACTAACCGCCGAAGTCTGCCTCTTCCGATCGATGATGCTGAACATCATGTTTTTCTGCTTTATTGGTTTAGCTGTTACTTCGTCAATACGGGCTCTTGTGCAATTGTTAAGGAGCTGGAGATTTATGTGGCTTTGGCCGTTTCAGGGGAAGAGGTCAGTTGGACTTCCCTTTTCCTGGCTTACTTGTACATGGCTTTGGGCGATGCTGAAGCCATGTTAAAAGGACTCTCGAAATCTAGATACATTGGTCGGTCCTTTGTGGTTCCTTAGTGTTGTGGATTACTTTGTATTTCCCATAGTTCATTCCTGACAACCTTGATGGTAGCGGTTCTCCGTTAGATCCGTCGATGTTAGCCGCCACTCTTCGGGGGACACCTCTTGTGCCCCAGGATGTTTTCACTGCAGTCTCCTCTCTGCATGGTCTGTCTCGAGATCATTATGCAGATTGGCAATCGGTCCTTGAGAAATGGGCCACTCCTGATTGGGTTAGTCAAATAGACGATGATAGTCTTTTATTCCCTCAACGGAAGGTCATGCATCGAGTGTGGGGGAGTATCTTTACGGCTAGGGATCTTTTGGGAGGCTTAAAACATAACTCCAGGCATAACAAGTTGACCACGGAGCCTATCGACCCAACTTTATGGAACGACAATTTGGCCTCACCGTAGTGTTGCTCATTCGACCTACCGGCCCTCTCTAAATACCAAGGAAACAGAGGAGGTAGCCACTCATAATCTTGATAAGCTTGACCTTTTTGTTTGGCAGACGTTCCCCCCAAGGTCCAACACCACTGTTGCTTTTGTTGGCTGGTGGAAGGTAGCCAAGAAAAATTCTTCCAATTCTCTTTGGAAGTCTACTGCGATCGGCTGATCCAGGAAAAACAGAGTGACTGACTGGCCCAGTCGAAGAAGAGAAACCCAACAGATGCTCAGCCAAGGACAAAAAAGACCCCTTCAAAGGTGGTTTTGATCAATTCGGCTAGGCCTACTGCCTCTTGGCCTTCCGTCAGGCTGCGGTATCCGAAGAGAAAAGATGAATTGTTACGTAAATGTTGGCCAGAATTTCTTATGCATTTCAGGCTAACACTTTTCATTAACTTCATTCACCTCAGGGTTTGTTGAATTTGAGGGATCTCCGCTGACTAGGCAATCCGTTCCAAAGCAACCCAAGCTAGGTGAATGTGTGGTTATTTATGAACGTAGGGAAGAGAGATTTCGCGGGGCCGAAGTCCCTGTTTCTGAAGAGGATGATGATGAGGTATATCCCTTAATTGCCTCGACTACTTCTGTATCGACTATATTTCATTACTCATGGTTTTGTCTTTTAGGAGCCACTATTAATACGGCGCGTTAGGAGGTAGAGAGTACATGATGCCTTTGTCTATTTCGAAGGGACATCCTCTTCGGCTCATACTTCCGAACACCGACAGGATTTTCCATCAGCCAATCTCGATATCATAGTTTCTTCTGTCGAGGCAGCCGAAGAGGTTGACGTAACCGTAGAGGTATATCCTTTTCCTTCCAGTCTTGTTATCAACTGTCTCTTGCCTCTCTTTCTGAAAGTGTTCTCTTTTGTGCAGGAGACGGCTAGAGAAGGTCCTTTGGCTGAAGCTAACATAATCGATGACCTAGAAGTGTCTGAAGTCATACCTGAGGAAGTACTATGCAGTATTTTGGCTCAGCCGACACCATACCTTTACCCTCTTCACCGATGTTCATGAAGAGCGAGTTGATGAGTTTCTAGCCAATGACATCCCCACCAGTAAGGAGGAACCTCATTCATTGAAGACCTCTTTGTTCCGATTGTCGAAGGCGGCGAAGGACTCTCCAACTCTGGCGCTACCTATAATGACATAGCCTTTGCCTTGAATGACTTATTCTCTTTACATAAGGCGACTTAAGATAGTCGTGATGAAGCAGCTGCAGCTCTACAACGCTTGGAATCTATCCGGCAACAAAAGAATCAGGTTCAGGCTACTTTTGCCCATATAAATGAGGAGAGGCAGTGAAGTGTCGATCGTCGGCGCGATTTTCAGGGGTGACGGTCCCAATTGCAAGCATAATTAGAAAAGATCCAGGCAGAGATAAAGACTATAAACCCCTGCAATAAGTGCCCTGGACTCAACTATTAAAACCCATGATTTTTCTCGTTCTTTTTTGTTCCGGTAAGGCCATGATCTGGATAACGAGATAGGGAAGCTTGACAGCCAACAAATTATTTGGGAATCGGATATGAAGATGGGTAATGAACGACTAGCCTAATTGGGAAATGGGTGTGCTGAATGGAGGGGTAAACTTGTTTGTTTGAAGCCGTCATTACCTGTTGATCTTTTCGAAGTGGTGTCCAAAGCACATCATTCTTCTGATATGACTACTTCTTTACCAGTTGATCCTGCCGTCCAAGTG
This sequence comes from Przewalskia tangutica, assembly GCA_029844215.1. NCBI lineage: Eukaryota > Viridiplantae > Streptophyta > Magnoliopsida > Solanales > Solanaceae > Przewalskia > Przewalskia tangutica. The sequence goes on from CM056719.1 coordinate 22,053,678, forward strand.
TCAGGTGACCTTCCTATAGCATCGCAAGATGCATCGGCCCTATCGGAATTGTCACGACCCGACCCCGGGCCCGCGACTGGTGCCCTACCTGGGCACCCGTACAAGTAAACATCAGAGATAATCAGCGGAACATACGTAACTTAACAATGAAATAAATACTAGGTTAGCCGATAAGGCTTCCTCCCGGGATATATACAAATCCAAAAGCAGTTACCTCAAATCTTTTTTTTTTACAATGACCCACAAGATATGACTACAGACCTCTAAGAGTTTACATAACAACTGTGACGGGACAGGGCCCCGCCATACCCCTGAATGTACAAAAGTCTACAACCTCAGGGTACCGTACCAAAAGACAAAGCCTCCGGAGAAATGGAGCTTTCCAAGAACTGAACAGTGATCCTAAGAGTGCGGATCAACAAGCTATGTACCTCAACCTGCGGCATGAACGCATCCCCCCCGAAGGAGGTCAGTACAACATGTACCAAGTATGTAAAACTGAAAGTACTGCAATTTAAATCATAATAGTCTAAAATAAAGCTGTTGACATGTATGATACCCAATTAACAGTACACTGTGCCTTACCGAAGTGAAAGTAATGAAAGTCAGTTTTACCCTGTACAACATGTTTCAACATATGAACCATAGTCACACCAGGGCTATGAACACCAGCCCTTAAATATCAAAACGCGCCCGTGGGATCCCCCATCACTGCCGACCGCCAAGTATAAAAGCTAACCATGTGACATGCCCGTGGAATCCTACCTCACTGTCGGCGTACACACATACAACACATATATATATATGTATATAACATGCCCGTGGAATCCCTCATCTCGGGTACATGTCTTCATGGAGAGCTAACCCATGGAGTAGCAGTCGTATCCGGGAATTTAACCCGCATCCTGGTCGCATGCCTCGGAATCCCTCCTCGTAAGCATGTACAAGGATCAACCACAATGGAAGCATACCCGTGGAATCCCACATCACTGTCGGTACGTCCAGGTAAACTCATACTAAGACAATGAAAGCATACCCGTGGAATCCCACATCACTGTCGGTACGTCCCAGTAAGATCATACTAAGACAATGGAAGCATACCCGTGGAATCTCACATCATTGTCGGTACGTCCCAGTAAACTCATACTAAGACAATGGAAGCATACCCGTGGAATCCCACATCACTGTCGGTACGTCCCAGTAAGCTCATACTAAGACAATGGAAGCATACCCGTGGAATCCCACATCACTGTCGGTACGTCCCAGTAAACTCATACTAAGACAATGGAAGCATACCCGTGGAATCCCACATCACTGTCGACGCCCCGAAACTCATACTAAGACAATGGAAGCATACCCGTGGAATCCCACATCACCGCTTCGATGCGTCGATGGCTCATACTAAGACAATGGAAGCATACCCGTGGAATCCCACATCACTGTCGGTACGTCCCAGTAAGCTCATAACTTCTTTAGACTTTCCTTAATATACAAAATGGATCTCACCTATATGACCTTAAGGCACTTTTCATATCTTTTAATCAAATCCGGGGAATTTAACCCGAAGTACTATGTACTTCTACTCTTTCAAAAGATCCCCTTTTCACATAAAACCTCCCATTTTACACTTTAAGCAATTGATGCCTTTAAATCAAATTGCCCTACTTAATTTCGATTCTTTCATCTTTGTTTACCTTACTCAAGAAGTCCATTCCTTTAACCTTCCATAAAGTTATTATAACCAACTTCCCATAAAGCCGTTATACTAACTTTATGCTTTAGGAACTAAGACGTCCTTATCCTTTCATATAGCCGTTATAACTAACTTCCCATAAAGCCGTCATAACTCCTTATATCTTAGACAATTCCGTTCTTTTTATGACCAAGGGACTTATACTTCAAATCAAGTTACACAACTTTCAAAATACTTCAAGTCTCATAACTTTAGAAAACAAGTTTCTAAACTTAAAAATCAGGTCTCTTATCTTTAGAATAATTCAATACTCAATACTTCCACATCAAGTATTCTATACTTTTTCATGTCAAGAAATCCTTGTCTACCTTATTTAGAATAAACCATTCCTCAAGAACAAGTGAGTTAACTCTCTAACTCAACCAACTTAGACATTTTTAAAACAAGTCAAGTATATCAAATGGATTTACTTCAGTTAAATCACGTACGTCTACCGTACTATACAGCTATAACTACTCATGCTCAAGAGATAAGAAAGTTTCCACATACCTCTCCGGCTAACCCACTTGCCAAGTCCAATATGCCGTCCGTAGATGTCAACCTATAATGACCATAATACGTCTATTAGCTCCAAGCTTCAACGTAGACTATTCTAATGTAAAGTCCCTTATTCTACGGGAAATTGAACAACACTTCCTTTGTTTCTACGTAATTTTTCACCTTTTTCAAGGTCCGAATTCAATAACCAAACACCACATTTAAGGCACAACAATTCAGCTAACCAAAAGGGGATTACACGCCTTTACAGGACGCGTAAAATTCTGCCCCAATATAATACAAAAACAATCCAATAATTCCAAGCCACATTCGGCCACAATGTCACAACAATTATCAATTTCCTTTCAATTCCTTTTAATCCAACTCGTTATTCCTACATGCAATATACCTAAAAGCAATATTGACAACTACGAGTCCTTTCTTCCTCACATGCAACACAATTTACAAAAAAAAAGAGAATGGATTGTTACCTTAGAGTTTACCCAAATCAGTCCAACAAATCTCACTTGCCCTCTTCCCACAATCACCTCGACAACCCTCCTACAAGCTTGTCAACATATTTCATTCTTGCCACCTTTCCGAAATTTCTCTAGGCCTTGGTTTCTCCTTGAATTTTTAGAGAGAAGGGAGAGGAATTTTTTTAGAGAGAAGGAAGAGGAAGTTTTTAGAGAGAAGGGTTTTTTTTTTGAAGAATGACTGAAGACTTGGTCAAATAAATAACATTCCCACTAAATCAGATGGGAGGGACACTTGTCACCCTTCCATGGCCTTTTAAAAGAAATTATCTTCTGATTTTCTCCCAGTTTTCAAAAACCGCCTCGGCGCCTGCACGCGCGGCGGCCACAAAAACTCCGAGAACTGCAGACTTTGTGCGCGGCTGCATTCGTGGCTGCGGCGCTACAACTTCAGAGAACTTTCAGTATCTCCGGCGCCGCGACCCTGCATCCGGCGCCGCGACGCTGTGGCCCCTGATCGAAAATATTTTTCTGCTTGACTGCGCACTGAACTTGTAACTTCCATAACTTTCTACTCCGATATCCTATCGACGAACGGTTTGTTGCGTTGGGAACTAGACGCAACGAAATACATACTAGGCCTTTTGAAACACCTAGGAACTCCTAATGCAACTGGACATAAACCGCCCCAAAGTTGACTAAAAACCGCCCGAATCATTCTGACAACCTATCTTTCTAAAATTTTAAATCTTAATTCCTTTCGTACGTTCTCCTAGCATGACCTGAATTACGGGGTGTAACAGGAATAACAACCAGAATATGCTCCAGCAGCCGGTACGCAGGTTCTTACCGAGACCCAATCAATTGGTGTAGCTGAGATCGTGTAGGAGGTGGAAATCCCTGAAGAGTTTGAGGTAGTGGTTGTTGGTGTGGATGGTGATGAGGAGCAGACTGCAGCAATTTGGGAAGACCAAACATCTGTTGATTCGGCTGATCCTGGAACTTCAATAGCTGATGATATAGTGTAGTCTTAGACGGGTTCAATGCTGACCAATTTGGCTTCTTAGTTGTGTCGACCCCAAATCGAAGGGTTTGTTATTGTGACCAGGCAACTGGTCTGTGGCTGTCATTTGCCGTATATTCCCAAAATCGAAGGGAAATTAAACTCTTTTGCGACCAGGCAACCGGTCTGTGGCTGTCGATTACTTATGCATGCCCAAAAATTGACGAGTAATATTTCTTCCAATGTCTACTATGTACTTTTCTTTTCCATGCATATTTATCATTTGATCCGTATTGTCGGCAACCCGTGAGTTCGCTACGAAGGGTCTTTCCCAATTTGGTGACTATTTGCCGAATTTATGATTTTTTATCCCAATCGGCAAAACGGTTTTCCAAACTGAGTCTCATTCGGCAAACCTCTTAGGCTTGACATGTTTGTTGTATGCTTTAGCCATTTTACGTTTACCGCCTTGACTCTTTCTATGATTTTCAGTCAATTCTCCTCCAACTGACCAAATTCCATTAGTATGGCCTGTTGATATTCTTCCAAACAGGAAATTTGGTTTGGCCATCCTTAATGATATTAAATCATGAGGACAACACTGCATCTTGGCCGTAGATTTAGCCGACAGGATGTCGTCCTCATAGTTGTAGTTTTGGAGTTTCTAATTGCCTATTTCATTTAAGACTTGTCTTTGTAAAACGAGTTTATTCAAACTTTGCACAAAACATACACAACATGGGATATTAAATAACACTCGAGTTTTGTACAAACGTAGAACAAAGACAAATAAAGCTAGGCGTAAAATTCCTATCGGCAACTCACAATGTTGTTGTCCGCCAAGATCTATTTTTCTGTCATAGTCCCCCATCTGTAATGCCTCGGCCATCCTTGCTTCAGAACTTAAAACAATCAGCCGATGCCATCGATCATGTATGATTTATCTCTCCTCAATCATCTAACTCTTCTAAGGTAAGCTGTGGTTTGACTAATTGTTTTACCTCAAAACCTCGTGAAGTAAGATTGCAGGATTCCCAAGTTCCTTCTTCGTATTGCTCCGTAACAGCTATGTGAGCCACATAGGGTGAGTATAGGACGACCTCCAAACTCTTAACCCTTGCTTGGAATGGGTTATCATCAGCCGACACAACCTCTATCTTATCCCCTTCCCAGAAAATGAGCTTTTGATGCATAGTGGAAATGAGGCATCGACTAGTGTGAATCCAGTCCCTGCACAGTAAAATGATGTAAGATGATTTGCCATCTATTATAAAGAAAGCAGATCTGACCGTCTTAGTGCCTACGGTGATTTTTGCCACTAAGATCCCCAAGGCTTCAGAGGCCTCTCCCATAAAGTTAGTCATTTTCATGTTAGTTAGAATGAGATCTTCCCTGATTTTGTTGAGATTTTTCAGAGTCAGCAGTGGAATCACATTCAAAACAACCACATTATTGACGAACACTCAGTTGATGGCTCTGCAGTTAATGCAGACTCTGACATAGAGGTGTTTAACCATTTCTTCCGTAGGTGCACCGAATACAGTGCTTAAAACATCCCTAGCCGTGGTCTCGGCTATAGTTGCCCATTCAGAATCTTCCATACACACATAGCCTTCCAGGCTATCTTGTGTGGAGCGGTTGGCCCAAAACTCGCTTGGGATCAGGCTGACCGTTTCAATAGTTGCGCAAATCTCATCGGCCAAATTCTGTTGGAATAAATCGAAGATGGAGCCTTCCATCTCATCCAATTCGTCTGACAAGAAGTTAATACCCTTCATCTCCTGGAGGTATATAGGTACTCGCTGAGGTTCCAATGCTTGGATCCTTTGCGTAATCTGCGGAACCGTCTCGGCTAAGGATTCTATCATGATAACAGTCTCCTATCGAGGTTCCTCTTTTGGATTGCTATCAGGTTGATCACTCGGCTCTGGTCGGTTCAAAGTTTCTTCATATAGCCCAACTTCTGAAGAGATTAAGCTGAATGCCCTTTCGATGGCCTCAACTACGGCCAAGTTCTAAAAAACGCTAGGCGGGACCAGGGCGGGGAGTGGCCGCCTAGCGCCTAGGCGGTTTTTTTTAATGTCCATAAAATAGTAAAATATATAAATCAATAAAATCATTAAATCAATAAAATAAGTACTTAATTTCATAAGACATAGTAATTGACTAATTGTTAAAATCTTACAAGTTAGATGAGGAAATTTAAAATTTCATATTATCTTCATTGCCAAGGTCTCCAACATCGTGATCTTCTTTGTCCGACTCCAAGTCAAACTCTCATCATCATCATACACACGAACACACGTAAGTAAATAGTAGATGGTCATGCTTACGAACAACATGAGCAAAAATCAAAATTCCATCTCTTCGTTATCAACATGATCAAATAGTTTCCAGTATTCTTATTGTATATCATGTTTTATTTTACAATATTGTGATTGCAATTTTTAAAACTAAAGTAAAAATAATTGTGTAACTAATTACTTAAACTCTGAATTTAAAAATGATCAATATTTTATTCCGTCAAAATTAGGAAAATATTTAATTAAATAGGATAATTAAGTTGCATCTCAATTTCAAATCATTTTATTTTAAGTTAAAAAGATTTTGCATGATTTAACGATTTCAATTTCCAAATTATGTCAAATTTGGCTCCATTCGAAGTTTTTGGTTTAATATGGTTAAAATAAAGGACTTTGGTCATTTCTTAATTTAAAAACTGGCCACATTTGCAAACTACGTGATTACATTTTGATTTTATCTAAAGCCGAAATTGGGCACTTTTCTCGTCTTTTAAAACGGCTGGGTGTAGCCCAATTGGACTGCGACCCAGCCCAATTGCTTCTATACACATGAAGCCAAATAGACCCCTCCCAATATTCCCTTACGCGATGAAGGACAAGAAACCCTAGCTGTTTCTTTCGTCTAGGCGGCGCCTGTGATTACATTTTAATTTTATCTAAAGTCGAAATTGGGCCCTTTTCTCGTCTTAAGCATGAAGCCAAATAGACCTCCCCAATATTCCCTTATGCGATGAATGACAAGAAACCCTAGTTGTTTCTTTCGTCCTCTAGGTGGTGCCTAGGGCAAAATCGGGACGGGGTTGTGGCGCTTAGCGCCTAGGCGGCCGCCTAGGCCAATTTTTAGAACATTGGCTACGACCGATTCAGGAATTTCCTGCTTATCGGCTTCTATTGTACGGGATTTCAGGTGAAATGTCTGCTTCATCTTGTGCAAGGATTTATCACGCTGCAACCTTTTTCTGAGTCCTTGATAAGACACTCGGCGGTGCCTCTTTCTTTCCAGTCGCCTGATTATCGAACCACTTCCCCTTTTCAATATTGGCGGATGGCTTGATCATTCTCTGGGGTTTCATCTGGTCCTCTTTTCTCACTGTAATACGTAAGGACGAAACACCATTGTTCATGTTAAACTCGACCACCATCTGTCTGATTTTAGGGAGTGGTTCTTCATCTATTTGAGGCATGCTCGGTTGTCGGTGAGTTGGGATCCGCACTTGCCCCTCAGGCCCACGTCTGATAGGGACTCTTACGAACCTAATGGTTTGTTCCTAAAGTTCTCGTTCAACGTCCCTCGAATACTTAGGGCGGCCATAAAAACTGCTCCTAGTTGGCTGCCTGCCATCACAAATGTCATATAGGCTTCCTAACCGGTTGAACACAAAGGTCTGTGTGGCCTTCTCCCCTTCGATAGGTTTCTTTGGGACCCACACCCTTTTTATCGGTTGTCTCATTTTGGCGTCCCTTGAATCATCGGGCTTAGAAAAATATACCATAGATATTGGTACCTTGGAAAGGGGTCGGTATCACTAGACATTTCAGCCATACTCTTGTTGGCTAACGTGAACCTCACTTCCTTAATGCCTTTCTGAATTGCCTTCCTGAATACCACGCAGTTGGAAGTAGCGTGGCTATATGAGTTGTGCCACTTGCAATACTTCTTATCCTTGAGCTCTTCGGCAAACAGAATTATATGGCCATTGGGCAGCTGAATTTGTTCATCCTTAAGCAGATAATCGAAAATCTGGTATGCCTTTGTAATATCAAACGAGTAGTTGACCCTGTCATCGGTTAAGCTCGTCTCCTTTCCTTTTGTAGCTTTCAAGTTTGGGCAAGAATAAACCTTACCCCTAACAATCTCGACTGCCATCGCATCTGATGTGCTGACTCTGAGTTAGACTCATATTCCTCAACAATTGATACCAAGTGAGAGCCTCGATTTCAGCTAGCCCTTCTGTTTTTCCTTCTCCTGGATATACTGCTCTATCTGGCTAGCTTTCTCAGCTAACTTGCTTAAGTCAGAGTAGGATTGCCCCACTAATTTTTATTTTAGCTGGGGGTGCATGTTGTTGATTATCATGTGGGCGCACTCCGATTCAGGGAAGTGTACAGTGTATTTCCCAACCTTTCTCCTGAATCTCTCGATACAATCGGTAGTCAATTCGTCAACCTGCTGCTTGAGTTTTGTTAAATCGGTAACAGTGACTTGCAGTTGGGGCCAGTAAAATCTATCATGGAAACATCGCTCAATGTCAGCCCAACTCTGTATAGAATCGGGGGCCAAGGATGAGTACCAGGCAAATGTTGTCCCGGCCAGAGAAATATGGAACATTTGTAGTTTGTGATACTCATTTTGGCCAACCTCGCCACATTGGGCGGTAAATTTACCTATGTGCTCAATGGTAGATTTACCGTCATCGCTTGAGAATGTGGTGAAATAAGGCATTTTGAAACCCCTCGGTAGCGGTACTATTTGGTACCCAATCGGAGTTGGGCTTCATGTAAACGGGCTTGTCCAATGGTTACAATTGAATGCCAAATTACTTCTTCATGGTATTCGCGATGGTTTCAGGGCTCATTAGTTGAGAAGTCCCCTGCCGATTTTCAGTTGGAACTGGCTGGTAGGCGTTTTAAATTAGAGGCCTCCATTCTGTACCTTGTGGAGCAGGGTTATGAAAGTTGTATGCATTATGTTGGCCATTACCTATAGGTGGGGTAAATCCCCATTGCTGCTGTTGGGTATAGCCACCACCGCCGACAACCTGAGTTACTGGAACAATCGACGAAACTTGAGTATAATGTGGAACAGTGTTCCATATCTGCTCTCCTCGGACATCGATCGACCTTGGAAAATGTGCTCTTCCTGTATGGTATGGATTGCACGCATGATCGCTAAAATGATGCCCATCAGTAAATAACGCTACCGATAGCTAAGCAGTGTCATAGCCCGGCTACGGCTACACGCTGCCTACATGGGTTTCCTGAACCGTAGGGCCATTTGCATGAGCGTACGACATAACAAGCGGCAACCCAAGGTGTCCAGATGCCTGAACTAGTCTCTGAGCCATATTGATCTGCCCATACTGCAGACTCGCTTGGTCGAGTGACACATTTTGCCCCCAAGGTTCGGCGACGATCATGCAGTGTGATGGTTTCCAGTCGATTGGGCTTTTGTTCCTAGGTGTGCTACCGACTGCACTTGAATAGGCATTAGCTGATGCACATACAGATGAGGAACGACACCGGGAATCACGATCTCATACTGAACAACACCGCTTGTTAGAGAGATGGTAGAACTAGCTGAACATTCTCTTGGGTGCATTCGATTGGTTTCCATCTCCCTCGCTTGTTGAACCTCATTATGTACCATCAGTTTCACAACGTCAGCCAACTGTTTAGAAACTTGGTACATAATATCGTGGATGCCCAAGTCAATCTATTGTCTAATAAAAGATGTGGTCATTATGATTAGACCTTCAGGTTGGCTAGATTCGTCCACAACTTGGGTTGATGGAGGAAGTGGAGGTGTATCAACCGATATAGGCATACCCGAGGAGGATGCTGGTTCGTTGTTTCTTTTGGGAGGATTTTGTTTAGGATGTAGACTGGACTCGGGGTTCATTTTCTTATCGGACCTTAGGCGCATACGCCAAGAATGATCATGATCTGGAGAATCAAACTTTACTATTAATTTACCTATGGTCCCACTGGACGTGCCAAATTTGTTTCCCTCCGCGATGCATTTTATGCTTAACGTGAGAGGGAGCAACGTAAATATCCTAAAAATCTTTTCTAGAAAGAAATGGAATGAGTTGTACGAATGATCCCAATGTTTGTTCAATAATTAAGTCTGAATTTTATTAATCTCAGGATCGTTTGGTTCAAAAACAACTTATATATAGATTAGTAATACAAGAATTAGTAATGTAAGAATTAGTAATACATAATTTATTTTTTATTGTGTGTTTGGTTCATTGCATTAAAATTGGACACAAAAGACACCATTTGAATATTTATTTATTTTTAAAACTTAAAAATAATTTATTACAATTATGCCCTTGGATACTTGTCCTTTATACGTTTCTTGGAATAATACAAGGTTACTTTGTCATTTTAGCTTTTTATCCATGTACTCCCTCCATCCCAATTTATATAATATGACTTGACACGAAGTTTAAGAAATAAATGAAGATTTTTGAATCTTGTGATTTAAACACGACAAAAATATTTGTATGGTTATAGATCATCTCGTTAAACGTAAAAGGTAAAATTTAAAGTTAAATTGTTGACAAATAAAAAAATGTGTCACTCTTTTTGGAACTGACTAAAAAGTAAATTGTGTCATATAAATTGAGACATATGAAGTATAAGTTATCCATGGATAAGCTATCCCTACGTGGTGATGGTATAAATAATACCCCCTTTGATATATTTTATACATGCCCTAAAATGTCAACCAAACATAATATAAAATAATACCACATAATATCATGACTATTTTCTCTAAGACCTCCTACCAAACGACGGTCTTATGAACATGCTCTCAGCAGTGTCGTTTTAAACATTTTGGGGCCCTGTTTTAATTCGTCAAAGTGGACTCTTAATTGGGCTAAGACCTGCGAATTATGGACATTTACAGTAAATTATGGCATATACTACTTAATAAAAAATGAAAAAATGGGCCCTAAAATTTTTTATTTTTTGGGGCCCTGTGCAATAGCACACGTCGCACGGGTCCAAAGACGGTCCTGACTCTTGGGGGTATAAATCATCTTTTTATCGAGTCTCATCATCCCAAAAAGTAATTCTCCTCCTGTCCGTTTTCACATAGTATCAAAGATAAAGAGAGATAACATTCGAGTCTTGATCTATATAGTAGTGGTCAAAAAAAATCGATGAGTGTTTTGAAACAGTCGAAAATTTCTTATTAGTGGCGTAGCTTGTCACTTTTTCCACATGGTATTATAGTCAAGACGAGAAAGCATCCAATATATATGCACGGTCATGGTTGTAGAAAATATGGTTGCATTATGCTTTCTTATTCGAACTTTGTCCAAGTCTAATGCTGATTATAACATATTTGTTTTCTTGGACTACTTTTGTGGTTTGATTTGTTCTTTACTAATTCATTCTTGCTTGCCCTTATGTAATGATGACAGACATGAGCAGTTGTCGAGAGTCAAACTTGGTCTTTCTAGTTATGTAAAATGACTAGTTGAGACAACATGTTACAGCAACAAAGATGTAGTTGTCAAAAGGTCTGAAAATGACTTTTATGTTTCATTTTTTCAAAAAATGAAATCATTCTCTATTGACGTCTTGATTTGTACGGAAACACCAACATAACTGAAAATTTTCAAGTGAAACACATAAAACTATCAAAATAATTTTTAAAATTAAGAACTCGAACCAGTACTACAGAATTATCGGGAGTTTTTATCATTATCCTATTTTGCCCTTTTCGATATGCAACAACAACATATGCATTGAAATCTCACAACGTGGGATTTGGGGAGGGTAGAATGTACGCAGACCTTACCTCTATATTGATAGGTAGATCGGTTGTTTCTGAAAGACCTTCGCTCAAGACAAATCATAAACACAAGCAAAGTGAGAAACTGTCAGATCCTTTTCGATATGATCCACATCAAATTCAATTTCACTTCTTTTTGCAACATCCATGTGTAAGATAGTATTAAGCACACTTGGGGAGTCTTTCTCATTAATACAAATATATATAGTGTACAATGTAGAAAGAATCCTAGGTTTACCATAATTATACATCACTAAATATTTACACAATATATGTGATATATTCTAATTATGATGTAGGGATTGTGTGGGATACTGTACACGTTAATACACCCCTTGGTCTGAGCGGGAGGAGGCCGAACGCTGAGACTGGATCTGAAGTCAAGGAACAGCTATCTCGGGAGGCCCTTCGTGAAGATATTTGCGTACTGATATGAAGAAGACACATGCAATACTCTAACATGGCCGAGAGCAACATTCTCACGAACAAAGTGGATGTCCATCTAAAATATGTTTGGTTGTCTGATGCTGAACCGGATTGTGAGACAGGTATATAGCGGATATGTTATCACAGTACACCAGTTATGCTTTACGTAAAGGACACTGAAGCTCCAAAAGAAGGTCTCGGAGCCAACAGATCTCAGCAAAATAACATTAGCAACTCCTATATACTCTGCTTCTGCACTCGAACTGGATAATGTGGCTTGCCGCTTGCCGGACCAAGATATGAGATTCTCTCCCAAAAATAAGCATAAAATGACCCGTGCTTTGTATATTAATATGTTTGACAACAGAAGCCATGAGTAATTTGAGTTTTAACAATTTATCTGGAAGATATTTATGTTCAACTTATCAACTAATGAAGTGTGACAAAATATTAGAGTCAATTATTTGTATTTGCGAATCACTATATTTTGTGGTTTATTTTCAGTGATTCTTACTCTAAATTTTACTTTGGTATGAGGTGTTTTTTGTTAAAACAAAATGATCCGTGCTTATCAATTCTTTGGCATAGATATTGTAGAGAAGATAGTGTAGTCATTAAACATTGGGCTATTACCATTTTGTTAGAGATAATCTTGAATGACTTCTACTCTTTCGTGTGAATGTCAGTCATAACTGAAAAATCACATTTTAAGAGTTCAAGGATAAGTCATCGAGAATTATCCAAAAAATGTTAACGTCGAGGTTACATTTCTAGTGCATAAATATACTCAAGGAATAGTGGGGATGATAATCCATACAATTGAATTGATATTCCTTTAAAGCCCATGTTTAACTATATGCACTGTTTTTTCACACAACAAGAAGGCTGGACTTTGTTCTTAATAGTCTCGAGTTTATAAAGTGAGGTGATAGTGCGGTTGTGGACACCTTTGATGAGATTGTCTATGCAAGTAAGAAAGTGAGAGACCGCTTTCTATGAATTTTAATTGTGAATCCTAGAGGACTTGAAGAACAAGATTGAGTGCAATGCTCATATTAATCGGCGCCACCATTGAAGAACAAGAACTCATGTACAATACAAATATGAATTTTATATTCATATGCATCCTAAAGGTTCAAGGCTAGCTACCTTTAGTTAAGTGTTATACAAATACCCAATAATATTCTACGTGTGTTTTTTAGTCCGCATATTATTATTAAATAATAATATATATATAAATAAATATAAGCAGTTTTCTAAAATAATGGGAAAACTAATTTGAATAAAAAAGGTATTGTTTTCTTCGGTTGGAGACCAACCATGGTGTTGTTTCACTTGTGAGTACAATGATTGCAATTACAACAATTGCTAGGAATGGGAAATAAGTAACTATTACAGAGATTACAATATGGAAATAAGAACAAAACAAGATTTGTTGAGTCGAGTTATATTCACTCTGTCCTTAAGACAATATTGCCCCGTAGATGTCCTTTTATGGTGATTGACAACTTGTCTCCCAAGATAACGACCTTGAATTCATGTTTCTCTACATAAATCATTATCGAAGTGCTCTTTCTTCCACCGAAGCGCTCAACTGAACCTTTACGATTAGTTTTCTCATTAAACCTAATTTATGGGATCTCGAGTCAGTAAGGTTGGGTATCCACCGTATCGGTTCTTATTGATTTGGTTTTAAGCTCATTCTCCTAGACATGCAGAACATATGATCTCTAGGTATGCCCTTAGTCAAAGGGTCTACTATGTTTCCCTTGGATTTTACATAATCGATGAAAATATACCCGTGGTGATTAGCTGCCGAACGGTCTTATGTCTCCGTCGGATATGACGAGATTTATCGTTGTACATAAAACTTTGTGCCCTTCTTAGAGCTGACTGACTGTCGCAGTGGATCATTACAGAAGGTACGGGTTTATCCCAATATGGGATATCCTCTAAGAAGTCATGAAACCACTCAGCTTCTTCTCCCGCTTTGTCTAAAGCAATAAACTCTGATTCTATCGTGGATCGGGCGATGCAAGTTTGCTTAGAGAATTTCCAAAACACAACCCCACTATCAATTGTAAATATATACTCACTGGTGGACTTGATGTGCTCTATATCAGATATCCAATTTGCATCACTGTACCCCTCTAGTACAGTTGGATATCTCGAATAATGTAACCTGTAATTTTGCGTGTATTTTAGGTACCGTAGTACCTGACTCAACGCTTTCCAGTGATCATCACTTGGATTACGGGTGAACCTAGCCAACTTGTTGACTGCATAAGCGATATCAGGTCGGGTGCAGTTTGTTATGTACATCAAACTACTAATCACCTGAGCATATCACTCCTGGCATACATGCGCACCACAATTTTTATCAATCTTTTGATTTATATCCAGTGGTAACGTTATCGGCGAACTGCCGAACATCTCAAACTTTCTCAGTACATCCTCGATGTAATGAGACTGAGATAAGACCAGTTCGTCAGATGTCTTTGAGATCTTGATCCCTAAGATGACATCTGCAACACCCATATCCTACATGTCAAAATATTGTTTCAACATATTCTTAGTCTCTAGGATCAACCTAGGACTGCTCTTTGTGATCAACATGTCGTCTACATAAAGACATATCATGACGAACGAGTCGGCATTTCCTTTCATGTAAACACATTTATCACATTCATTAATGGAGAAATATTTCAATAGTAGAGTACTATCAAATTTCTCATGTCATTACTTCGGTGCCTGTTTCAGCCCGTACAGAGATTTGACAAGCCGACATACTTTCTTATGTTGCCCTGGAACCACATACCCCTCGGGTTGATCTATATAACTTTTTTATTTCAAATCACCATTTAGGAAGGTTGTCTTAACATACATTTGATGTATCTCAAGATCCCGTAATGAATACTCGTATGGATGTCATTCTAGACATCAGGGAGTACGTGTCAAAGTAGTCGTGACCCTCATTTTGTTGATAACCCTTGACTACCAACCTGGCCTTGTACTTATCTATAGATCCATCTGCTTTATACTTCCGTTTGAGCATCCATTTACACCTCAATAGTTTGTTTCCCGGAGGAAGATCAACCAACTCTCAAGTATGGTTGTGCAGGATGAAGTCTATTTCACTCTCTATAGATTCTGTATAGAGTGGTGCTTCTGGAGTTGACAACGCTTCATCAATTTTTCGTGGTTCATCATGAACCATATAAGCTACAAAGTCCAGACCGAATGACTTATCCTTCCTGGCCCTTTTACTTTGCCTTGGTTCCATCTCTGGAGCCTCCAAGTCCTGAGAATCTGGAACACTGGATTTTGGATAATCAACTACTTCGGAGTCCACTAGATATGGACCACTTAGATTCGGGCAGTCAACGACTCCGAGATCCCTGAGCTTTGTTCATAATTTTGTTTGCGAGAGGTTATAACTCTTTTCTTTCTAGGAAACGTGTCCTCAAAGAATTTGACATTCCTTGATTTCATGATTGTACCCACATAGATGCCTAGTACATCTGACTTATGCACTAAGAAGCGATAAACACTACTGTTATTTGCATATTCGATGAATATGCAATCAATAGTCTTAGGCCCAATCTTGACCTGTTTTGGCTTAGGTACTTCAACCTTTGCCAAACAACCCCACACATTCAAGTATTTGTAGGTGAGTTTCTTTACCTTCCATAACTCGTTGGCGGTGCCAACGGTGCAATACACCGTGTAGAGAGGATCAGACAAACAATTTAAAATATAATTCCGACAGACGAAATCACTATGACTCCATGCATCAAGAGTCATTTTCATGCCATTAATGACATGGATATCTTGGCCCCCTCCAGCCGTTTCATTCGACTGAGGGCCTGTTTCATCTCCAGGTTGTGGAGGATCTTATGTTAGGAAACATTGCCATAACAGTCAAGTAAAACAACATTTTATGTTACCATCTCTTAAAATTAAAGCCCACAAACTTTTTTGGGCGTTCATGGTGGAATCCAGCGGGTGGAGGAAACTTATCCCACTCTAGTGCTGGTAGGAAGCCTCCTACTTTCGTCGAGTGCGCATCATGACAGGACATCCTCATTTTGGTCAACCGGGCGTGGAAGCTTTTTTTATCCATCTCATAAAAATATGGGATTTTTTTATCCTTGTGTCGCGGCCCTAGTCCAATTCTGCCTCGTGTCTATTTTAATTAAATCCAAAATATCATCTCGATTTAATTAAGCACTCATTATTTATTCTAATGTCTCGATTATAAACTGAACATTTATATTCTCTCTAATTACATCCTTGGATCGACTGAACAATTGACTTAGTGTTACCCTATAGGCCTTCACATATCGACACTAATATCATTAGGGTCTACACGGAACTCCTAGACGACGCCAGAAGATGAACTCAATATGTGAAGTATAGTTACACGAAACCTGTGAACTAAACCTCTACGTGGGTAGATAAAATACTTTCATTCACGAAACACTCGATCAAGCTTAGGATATGTCAAGTTTCTATCCAAATGGCTTGATCATTATATCTCATCTATATTAGCTGACAACAAGACCATATCAAATATATGTCTACTACATTGGCCAATGACTTAGTCAACTTAGTACCATATAAGAATCTGAGTGTTCTCTCAAAGATACATTCGAGGAATGAATCTTAATCTTGGCTCAACTACCACCTTTAATCTACATCGCAATATACCCAATACAAGTCGCGTCTCAACCTATAAGTCATTTGAGCTTAGGACAGGATCAAAGTACATTACTCTATAAACAAGGCGCGTATCGACCTCAAGTCTAAGGACTTCTATCTCCCACACGCTGATGGTACTTTAGACATATATAGCAAACAGTACATCAATAGGGTATACCAATACTTCTACAAGTACCCATGTGTACATCACGAGTTGCCATAACTCGTAGGAGGTGAGACATACTACATCCCTAAGGATATGATGCTGACCACATGTCGACGTATCACATATCATCGATATCCCATTCTTGATGATCATTAGTGTCACGACCCGTTCCGGGGCCCGTGACTGGTGCCTTACCGGGGCACCCAAGTAGCCATACATCAGAGTAACCAACGGAAATATAAACCAAGACAGGAAACAGTTTATAAAATAAGACACAGCTTATGTAAGAAAACGTCGCCTTTCGGCATATATAAATAATCAAGTTTTGCAGTTACATCCCAACTGTACAATAGTACTCTGCACTTCTGGAAGTAGACTATGGACGTGGCCCCGCCATACCTCGATCTGACAAAACTATCTACAATACAGGAGATCATACCCAAAGTAGAGCCTCCCGGAGAAGATGGAGCTCCTAACACCAACGCAAAAGATCCTGGGATGCGGATCTAGCACTGCCGCTGCCTTTACTCGGCAGATAACGCAGCCTCGGGCGAGGTCGACAACAGTACCAAGTATGTGAAACTATAAAGAATCAAATGAAATCAAAGTATTTAAAACCTGTTCACAAATACAATCATTTCAATTGCACATATTGTAACATCACTAACAACTACAGTAAGAGGAAAAATGTAACAGGTCTATTCTAGTCCGCGAATGATCGAAGCAAGGCTAATCGCCCGTAGTATCATTCTCGCGTGCCTAGTCCGACTTTCGCAGCCGCATAGTCACACACGTACGCACGAGGTATCCTCGCATCGGGGCAGCCAACCCCCATCCGCCTAGGCTCCCGCACTCGCATAGCCTCAAAAGACCGTAGTCTCAACAGACCGCATAGAATCCCGCGTCGTGCTAAACACCCGAATGATCAATCCGGAGCATACCGCTGCTCGCGTAGTCTCACGGACCGCATAGCCGTATAGACCAAGATCGCGGGCAAGCCCTCAGATAACGATCGAGGGTAGGTGATACAATAAACTGATACAAGGACTTACCAGCAACGTAAGCAAAGTAAGAACGACCCTTTACACAAAGATTTCAAGACACTAACCTGTGCATCATAATATGTCTACTTATCACACAAATCTTACTACACTTAACAAAAATCAATACAAGGCTTTTATAAACAAATAAGTAAATTCCTTTTTATCTTCTTAGTTGTTATACCTAACTTCCCATAAAGCTAGTATAACTCTTAAGCTTCGTTTAAAACCAAATATTTATCTTCTGTTAAAAATGATTCGATATTCTTTTGAAATGTTTTCGCTTCTTTGTTATTCATGCTTAAGCCGTGAGGCATTGCCGTAAGTATTATTCAGGCTTAAGCCGTGAGGCATTGCCATAAGTATTATTCAGGCTTAAGTCAAAGACATTGCCGTAGTTATTATTCAGTTAACATATGTACGTCTACCGTACTATATATTGTAAAATGTCATGCTTTAGGAAGAATCACATACCTTCTCAGACGAAAACACAAAATCAGTTAATTTCAGTAGAATCAATTAAGGAAAAACAAAAATAAGCAGAAAAAATCTACATTCAAGATGAACAAAAACTTAAGTATTCACTTTTTTTTTTGTAGTGACGATTTAAGAGGAACAAAAACTTAAGTATTCTGCCTCTTCGGATTGGAATTGAAGGTAACATAACTTTTGTGAGCCGAAAAATTTGGCGGAGGCCTTGCGGATTGGAGGTGCGACGGCGACGGTTTTGAAGGTGTTAGGGTTTGTTTTCTGATTTTGGGTCTAAGCTTTAGGGGTTGTGTTTGGGGAAGGGGAGTTAGATATGAAGAAATAGGTTTAAAATTAGAATCGCGGGTTTAGAAGCTGTGACTGTTAATAAAACCTTCACACATCTGTCACGAACGCCCATTGACCAGAAAGTCAATGCTAAAACCGTCATAACGTGTGACTATTTTTAAAACCGTCACACCCAAACTGTCACGGTAGGTCCTTTTTTTGTAGTGTGAGTGTTCTCTCGAAGATACATTCGAGGAATCCTAATCTTGGATCAACTACCACCTTTAATCTACATCTCAATATACCCAATACAAGTCACGTCTCAACCTATAAGGCATTTGAGCTTAGGAGATGATCAAAGTACATTACTCTATAAACAAAGCGTGTATCGACCTCAAGTCTAAGGACTTCTATCTCTCACACGCTGATGATATTTTAGACATATAACAAACAGTACATCAACAGAGTATACCAATACTTCTACAAGTACTCATGTGTCCATCACGAGTTGCCATAACTCGTAGCAAGTGAGACATACTACATCCCTAAGGATATGATGCAGACTACATGTCGACATATCATATATCATCGATATTCCATTCTCGATGATCATTAGTCGAGGCAATTTTAAGAGTTACGTTATAATATTAATCTCTCACAATATTAATAACCAAGTAACCTCTTAGGGATGCATTTATAGATTATTATAAACAATCAACTAATAATTCAATAACTGCAAATGTCATAATATTAATCTCCATTAATATATATGAATTGTATAAAGTACATTTGTCCTAATATAGATTGTCTTTAGGACATAAATATACTTTCAAAAACAGTCATCCCAACCCATCACTATGTGGGTTGTGGACCTGGTCGAGCCAACCCACCTTTTAAAAAAAATTGATAATTCTTTTAATTTAAATTCAAATTTAAAAATGATAACATAAATATTTACAAGACAATATCACATGGAGTTACTATTTGCTAAGTCTCAAACAGTGTTTTCAAAGGCGCTTTTGGGGCGAGTCCTAGAGCGGGGCATATAAAAAATGCTCCGGGGCGCAAATTAAAGGCGTAGATCATAGGGTGTACGCCCTAGAGTTTGGGTGCAAAAGTGTAAACTCTGGGCCTAAAAGTGTATGCCCCAAGCGTTAAATATAATGTTTGTTGTTTTAAAAGTATTTTTGCTATAGATCATGTTTATTATTATTGGTGTAATGATATTTATATCTAGCATCCGTCAAGCCCACGGCCGGCCCAACCCACTGTCGCTCAAGCCCACAGGCCAGCAGGCTTTTTCGAGTCAAGCTAAAAAGCCTCGTTTTTAAATAGGCTCCAAAATTTTTAGCCCAATCCTATCAAATACAGATTGGGTTGGGTCGGCCCAACTGGCCTATCCCATATTGGAAACTCTAATTAGTACGTCGTAGAACCATTTTCTCATTAGTCTATCTAAAAACGAATATCATCATTTTGTATTTATAAATAATTTAACTTTGGACTTTTCATTTTACCCTTAATGATATGTTTTTATAGCTGCAATATCTTATAGTATATTTAAGACCACAAGTTCTATAAGAGTCTGTTTTGATGGACTTATGGCTTTTAAGTTAGAAATTCTAGCTTATGATTTTTGGCTTAAAACAAGTGATTAAAAATACTTTTTTATTTTATTCAAACACTACAAAAATGCTTAAAAAATATTTTGACTTGAAAACATTTAAAATAAGCCAATCCAAACAGGCAAGTCTTTTTTTTTAATACTAAAACTCTGTACTCAGTAGTATTCGTATGTTTCTAGAGTATTGTTTAGATAGAGATATGGCTAGTTGTAAAAAGATTCAGTAATTAGTGTCATTCCACTAGCCCATCTACATTGGGCCTGAGATTGAAGCCCATCCAATAAATATACCTTTCCACCTTCTCACTCACAGATTTGTACGCTAAGGAAATATGAGGCAATTCGATCCATGGCCCGTCTTCGTCCGCCGTGAATGGAGCCGTAACTGGCCATTCCTCGTTGGTTTCGCCGTCACCGGCGCTATCATCACCAAGATCTCCCTCGGTTTCACTGGTGAGCACGTCGTGTAATATTAATTTCTATGTTTCAGTGTATATTGTTTTCGATTGATTGGATCTGATTTTAATCTATGTAATGACTGATTTTTGTAGAAGAGGATGCGAAGAACTCTAAATTTGCGCAGAGGCACAAGAAGTAAGTCTACTCATAGGTTGAAATTTGATTTTATAGATCTAG
This sequence comes from Przewalskia tangutica, assembly GCA_029844215.1. NCBI lineage: Eukaryota > Viridiplantae > Streptophyta > Magnoliopsida > Solanales > Solanaceae > Przewalskia > Przewalskia tangutica. Next base: position 22,074,569 of record CM056719.1, read on the forward strand.
CTGTTAATCCATCTTGATTTGACTCTTGGATTGGGAATCGACGAATAGTCTTACAATTTACTATACATTTGTGTGTTCTTAGCATCTTTATTATTGAATGATCAACGAACTTTGCTTTATGTGCTTTATTAGTTTCTGTAATAGACATAGTTTGAGATGGATCCTTTGTTTCGTATCATTCTAGTATCCCGATGGCTGAAGCTAGAGTAGAGCTGTATTTCAATAGGTTATTTGTACATGAAGAGGGATTAAAATGTTTTAAGGACCTGTACTTATATAAGTTATTTCTAAGAAAAAGGCATGTTGACTTGTTAGGTTTTGGCGTTTTGCTACCTTCCGACTTTAAATACCACAAACAGACAGATTATACGATAAAGTGATCGTGAGTTTGAGGTGTAGGACTGTTAGTGGATTGGGAATTATAAAAGGTCAATGAGGATCTTCCTTTCAGGATAGTAGAAAATAGTGTCATTCTAATATACAATCTTGAAGGAAGTTGTATAGAACAGGGGAGTATCTTGGGATAATAATAGCAGGAGGCTAAAGAACTGATGTTACAATTTGAATGAGGATTGTCATCTGAGTAACAAAAAATTTTCTGGTTAAAAAGAGGATCCATGCATTCAATAATATGACTGAATGTATTGTCGGAGCCAGTAATTTGAAATGTTAAAAATAGACCTCTACTGCAACGTGATGAAAAGTCAAGGGTGAATGGCTAATATAATCAATAAATAGATTTAGCTGTTAATATCAATCAAATTTCCCAGGGCTTGAACCACTCTGAAAGATAGGTGGATTGTATATGTCATACTGCCTTTTGTTTGTGCATGCTATTCAATCCGTTACACTAGCGTTTGTTTGAAAAACAATTTGACTCTTGGCAATATTAGTTTAGGACACTCAATATTATGCTCAATCATTACTGCAGGGTAAAAACATAGGTACTGATGAGCTCCACAAAAATAAAAGTTCCATAGGCTGTCAATAATTGTAGTTGAAAAAATAACTCATGTAATATTGGTTGTTTATTATAACTTTGCTTGTACCATTTCTTTCTCCTTGGGTAGTCTTGCTCAGAAAGTGAGCTTAAAGAATCTTTTTTAATAACCAAGAAATCTTTAAGGCCTGTGGCACGCAATTCGAAACTCGATGGATAATAGGTCGCCCTTATACTCTTCTCCTCTTAAATATCAGATTTGTCTACATCAGTCAGCATGGTTTGAACTGTGTCGTGTGCCTTACCCACACATTACACGTACTTCTCTTACCACTTGACCAAAGCCCCTAGGAGCACTTATTTTACCCATGTCTTACAGTAATTGGAATTATGATTTTATTTTGCTGAAATGAGTTTAGTAATGGATAGAGTTGCTCTTCCAATCTCAATACATTAAAGAACCTTTTCTTTTTGGACATGAAATGAGTTATTCTGGTAACTGTGGATTGTGGGGGTAGGGGGTATAATTCCTAGTGGATACTTTGAGGTGTTGCATCATCATCCACTTGTATTGTGACTCTTCCTAATTTATGGAAGAAATTGCATTCACTTCATTTAAGTTCTGTATAAGATACTGCAGTTAGGTGGCATGGAAGTCAACTCTATTTATACGCATGCTTCTTTAAATTGAACTCATTAATCCACTCATCTTTGCATGCGAAGTCTGTAATCTAACTTGTTATTTCTTCTTTCTCGCAGTTGACCGTATATATGCTCAGTCGTCTTGCTAAATGGAGGCTACTTTGCAAGAGACAGCTTTTTTTTTCTTTCTGTAACTTCCATTTAAAGACTGTCAAAGATAAATGTATGTTGCATAAAATTCCTCATGTTAGGATAAATTCGAAAGCTGTCTATGTCCATTAACTGAAAAACCAGTATTTGTTTGTGTGCTGGTACTGCTTATCTTGGGTTTATATTTAAGCTTGATTCTCTGTGATGTAAAATTTACCTGAGTTTTGAAGCTTCTGGAAGGTTTCGTGTTAATAAAGGTCTGTTCCATTCAAGATTTCTAAGTATTATGAATCACACTTGTTAGGTTTTAGCATACTGTTGGTGTTGGTCGTTCATGATTTTATTGTCAGCACAAGTAGGGCAAGGTTAAGTTACCATCTCGTCAAATCTCAGTCTGCTTTACATACCTTGTCAAATATCGGGCTTGGGGTTGCTTTAGTCCCATACTCAATGGGAAGCTGGTAATTACTTATTTATGTCAGTCCACTCACTCTTCAAACTAGCGGTTAATCCATCTCTTTTTCAAGCTCAAATTTATGATCGCACAGGGCTGTCTCAAATAATCATTCAGACAAATCAACCTACGTTTTCAGACGGGTAATGACGTGATAAAAGTTCACCTCTTATGATAGTAGTAACTTTCCTTCTTTTAGTTTTGAATTTCACCTTATACAAAGTCGCATTGGGCACCAATTTCTTTAGCAGATCAATGGTAGTTAATGTGTAAATAAAGGAACATCGATTTGATAATTAACAATAATCTACTCCCTCAGTCTCATATTACTCGTCACATTTTCCTTTTGCACGTTCCTTACAAAATCATAAATAAAATGTGTTTTTTTACTGCCTTGCCCTTATCTTGCACTCTAATTAATATTGATTATTTTCAAGAAGGCTTAACATTAAGGATAAACACAACAACAACATTCCCAGTGAAAATCTCACAAATATAATGAGATAAATATAATTAATTTCATCTTGATTTTATAAAATAACAAGTATTTTTAGTAACATTAACTATATGGGGCGGGGAGTAATATTCACGTAAAAGAACAACAAATTTGCAATTTGGTAGAGAACATATATGTTGGCAAGCAAGAAAAAGACGTGAGCAACTCCTCCTATTTTGGCTACTCCATAGTACTTTTGATCGTCGAATATTTAGGTTATATATAATTTTTAAAGGTTTGTGCCCTATTGTTTAAATAGGCACAAATAGGGGTGGCAATGGGGCAGGTTAAGGTGGGTTAGGGCAGGGCAAGCCTTGACCTGCTAAGATGTTAACCTGTCTTGCCCTGTTTAACACTTTTAAAAAATTTGCCCTGCCCTGCCCCGTTAAGTCCTGTCTCGCCTTGTCCTGTTTATGTTATTTTTCATTTTTCACTTTCAACTTGGTATTTATTTTGTTAACTTCTTTTAATTTTTTTTAAATGGATGAACAATCAGTCTATTATCATAGTTTCTTAATATCAAGTAATTTATGAATCGGGTTTATTTTTAAATGTTATGAATTCTTTCAACATTTCACACTTTCCACTTGTAAGAGTTACAACTCTCAAATCGTAACCCCAAATAAGGTATTTCTTACGCCGAGGTAACACGGAGACCTAACACTATCCCAAGTTTACTCTTGAAATACTTAGTGTAACTAGTACAAATTCACGCAAGAACAACCCTATAAAAACTGTCTCACCAGAATTTTTATAAAACAAGACACATCTTAAAACAATCATAACTTCTTATCCGTAAGTCAGATTAATCCCCATAAAGTATAAAACTGTCGAGACAGAAAAAACTAGAACTTTTATTCAGCACAAACTTTCATATTCTTTACCGATTTGTACAGTTTTTACGTTATACATTTTGTCCTTCCAGATTTCGGTTGATCCGAGACAGAAACTTTAAACAGTGATAACTTTCAAACCGTAAGTCGGATTTATCCCTGTAAAGTCTAAAACTGTCGATAACGGAGTAATCTAGAAGTTTTATTCAACACAAACTTTCAGATTATTTACCGATTTGTACAGTTTTTACGTTATACATTCTTCGGTTGATCCAATGCAGAAACTTTAAACATTGATAACTTTTAAATTGTAAGTCTGATTAATTCCCGTAAAGTCTCAATATGACCGTAACAGAAAGATCTACAACTCTATAAAATTTTATCCAATTCTAACAAGTACAATCCAGCGTAACAGATTATAATCGCACAATCCAAATTAGAATTTTCTAAAAATTATAACATATTAACTGTCCTGCCCTATTTAGCATTTCTAAAAATGTGTTTTGACCTGTTCCGCCCTGCCCTGTCCAGTTTAAGCATTGCTCTGCCCTGCCCATTTGCCATCTCTAGGCACAAACCTGGGTCCGGCCATGCACCACTGCATGTCTATATGTATGTTTCTGAAGTAAACAGTTTTTTTAAACTAGTAAATATAAATGAGAAAAAACAACGATGCCAAGTTATAAGCACTATTGCATATAGAAGAAAAAACAAGTCAACACAACATAGTTCTCTATTCTTTTAATAATTTAGATAAAAAGGTCCTTCACACATGTTCTTGATTCCTAGTTCAGGTTAAACGTTCTTCATATAACATATTGCAGAAGGTGTATGTGCATTAGATTTTTTGCTGTTCTTTAAGCTCTAAATCGTACTCTTTGGTCTCTACTCGCCTCCAGTGTGCTGAAAATATTCTTGGTTTAGGTGAAACATCGAATTTCTTGTATAAATTTGCATAATATAGTTATGCTTTTCAAGAAAAAGAATAGTGCATTCTGTGACTAATCCGGTACTCTTAAGATGCCATTACTGATTCTAGTTATTTCTATTTATTACAGCTTGCAGGATGAGATGTTTCAAAAATTTAACTTTGACACTGAGTGGGCAGTGAAGCTTATATCCAGTGTAAACATGTATATTATAGAAATAATTGTATTCCTACTCATAATTAGAATATTTCCATATATTGTGTAAATATAATTATGGTAAGACTAGAATTTCTCTTTTGTATAGGCTTAGGATTCCTATTGTATAAGGGATTCCTATTGTACTATATATATACTTTGATATTAATGAGAAGACTCCCTAAGGAAGATTAATATCATCTTATATGGTATCAAGAGCCTAAAACAAAAACCCTAGAATTTTCTCTTGTGTGCCGCCGCCGCCGACCCCCCCCCCCCCCTCTCGGGAAGTCCAGCGCCGCAGCACCTCCTATTCTCTTCCCAAAAATTCTTGGTTTTTCTTTTCTTCCTCTCTTCTCTAAATGGCTATTGAGGAATCTTCCAATACTTCTGATGCTTCAACCTTCACCAATCCCACCACCATGTCATCATCCTCTTTTCATCCTGCTTTAACTGTTACCAATATCAAGAACTCTATTTCTATTCTTCTTGATCAAGAAAACAATCAGTATTCTCCTTGGGTTGAACTATTTCGTAATCATGCATGTCTCTATAACGTGCTTGATCATATCGATGAAACTACTCCGCGCCCCCCGGAGGTTGATGAGTCTACTTGGCGTCGTCTAGACGCCGGCATCAAACAATGGATTTATGGTAGTATTTCTCAGGATCTTCTTCTTACTATCATAAAATCTGGCGCTACAACCCTTGATTTATGGAACCGCTTGGAGGAAATCTTTCAAGATAACAAGCACACTCGTGCGGTGTATTTGGAGGAACAGTTTAACAATACACGCCTTGAAAATTTCTCCAACATGACTGAGTACTGCAGATAGTTGAAACTCCTAGAGGATCAACTCTCCAACGTCGACACGCCTGTCTCGGACACTAAGATAGTGTTGCAATTGATTGCAGGCCTTTCCAAAGGTGACTATGATACGTTAGCCGCCATAATCCAACAGACAGATCCACTTTCCAGTTTTAACAAAGCTCGCTCGCAGTTGTTGCTCGAAGAGACTCGACGTGCTAAGAAGGATGAGCACAATCAGAAAGCATTAGCTGTCTAAACGCGCCTTCAAGATCCAACGCCGCCAGAAAAATCTCAACCGCAGCAGGGACGCGGTGGAAAAGTGGCGGCGTGGCGAAGAAGGTCGTCGTGGCAAGTCGCGGACAGCGAACCGGCATCGGCAACATGGCCCGAGAATCGATTCGGCGTCGCGGCGCCCAACGATATCCGTCTGCGCGGCGCGCGCCTCGCCGTTCGATGCAACAACACTTCCACGATTCTCCCACGGTGTGTTGGGCCTGCTCGGCCCACCGGCACGTCGATACCGCGTCGTGCCCATTTCATGCACTACCAGTTTCAGCAGCCCTCATCCAACATGACACCCACTGAGTTAGGTCAGGCATTCAGCAGTCTCAACATGCAATAGCCTGACAACAACTGGTACATGGACTCCGGAGCCACTTCTCACCTCACCCGGACTGCAGGTAATATTTCCAAACTGTTTGGTTTAAAGCATGCTCTATTTGTGACAGTTGGTAGTGGTCACCGCATTCCAGTAAAGGGTTACATCATACACACCACCTCCTAATTCATTCCCACTGCAAAATACACTATATGCCCCACATGTAATTAAGAATCTAATCTCTATCCGCAAATTCACTCGTAATAATTCTGTCTCTGTTGATTTTTGTTATACCCCGTATTTCCAGAGTATGTACGTGAGGACGTACGTACGAAAGTTTAAGCCTTAAGATAGGCAAGGGTCGAAATTTATGCACAATCCCCGAAAAGAATTGTTTTTCGACGAAACGTTTTCCAAACTTTGCGGGGGGGAAATTACGGTTGCGACTTTAATAATTTTTGCGGATTTTTCCGAGAGATGAAATATTTTGGACCAACGAGAGGGCGACACTTGTCACCCTCAAGTGGGCGGTCTTGTGGCCGATTCATGGCACGTTTCTTGGCATGTTTTAAGGCCTAAACCATGGGTCAATGTTTGTGAGTGATTTGTGGAGTAGGGATAGGGTGCACTTGTGCAAATCCACACCCTCCACTTGCCCTCCACTTGCCTTCATCTTGGCCCTTGAAAGCCCTATAAATACCCCCCATTAGTTGAAGACTTCTTCATCCACTCCACACTTTCTAAGTCTTGAAATCCCTCTCCCCCTTTGTAAGGCTTTCGTCCAAGCCTCCCTCCCCTTTGTGAGGCCTTTGGCGAGAAATACCCATCTCTAGTGGTGCTAGCCGAAAGTACCCACTGAGAGTTGTTCTCGTAAAATACCCCTTGGTAGAAAAATACTCTCAGTATTGTTACAATTCCAAAATACCTTAGCCTTATACCTTGTAGTATTCCAAAGTTACCTCTATACGTAGAGCCCGGAAATACTACCTTATGTCCTTTTAGTCTCAAAATGAAACCCTAAGGAAACTCTTCATAGTTGATTGAAGTGCTAAGTAGAAGTTGTTTGGGAACTTCTAAGGGTTGTTTGGAGCGGGTTGGAGCGCCCAGAGCAGGAGCTAAACGTTGCTCAGGATCGACATTAAATCTTGGATAATTTTGGGCTTATCGAGGTAAATATCTTGTCCCCCTATTGTATTTAGAAGTTTGCATACTGTTGAAGTATAAAAATTAAGTATAAGTTATATAGAAGGATGGTATAAGAGAAGAGAATTGAATTGAAATCACATCAGAAGAATATCAAAGAAGAAGGTGAACTGTATTTACATAGGACTGTATTTACAGTAGACTTGTGTAGTTTAACGGGTAGGGAAGTGCTGCCCGATTTTCCGTAGAATAGTGAACCCTCTGCTTAGAATATTCTACAGAGTAGACTAGACATTGATAAGACTTGTATAACCGTTATAGGTTGAAGTACTGCGAGTAGCGTGTTCTACTTAAAAGGTGGGCAAGGCTAAAGTTATAAGCGGTGGAGCGTTTTGCTAATAGTCGATAATCGTCGCGAGGTATGTGATTCTTCCTATCCTCTTGAGCATGATATTTTAAAAGAATATATATAGTACGGTAGACGTACGTGTGTTAACTGAACATGGTTTTACTCCGATGTCTTTTGACTTGAGTTTTAAATAATAAAAATCTTGAAGTATTTCAAAAGAATTAAGAATCGTTTTTGAAAGAAGAGTAATACTTGGTTTTAAAAGCTTAAGAGTTATACTAGCTTTATGGGAAGTTAGGTATAACGACTTAAGAGAGATAAAAGTAAACAGTTTACTTGATTGTTTATGAACGCCTTATATTGATTTCAGGAATGAGAATAAGTATCGAACCAACCACAACAGCGCTAGTAAAGGGAAATGTATTGACTAATTAAGTATTATTAAAACCAGTAGAAACCTCCATCTGCATAGAAGCTAAGATGAGACAAAATGATATTACATTTCCTAGATCATGGCTGCTTTAATAAGATTGTTATAAACAAGAATAACCTACTCACATATAAGGCATATGTTTCTCAGATTGTTTTAAAAGAGAATTATATTATTAAGTGATTAAAACTATGAACTACGAAACCTTTCGAAAATGAGAAATTTGAGCATTTGAAATTAGGCAAACTTGAACGTTTGGAAAATAATGTTGTTACCTGATTTTACAAAAAGAAGTGTTTTGATTTACTTAAAAAGATAGTCACTCTATTTTTATACTACGGGTATTGTGTGACTTTTGTGAAAGAAACGAATCTTTTAAAGAGTTAATGTAGGAAGTACTTTGGTGATAAAAACCCGAACTTGTTGACATAAAGTAGAAAGTACCTTGTGTGAATAACTTGATTGTGTTGGTTTGTCATAGCCTTGTAATACTTTCTTGTTGATTTGATAAGTAAACATGTTTAGGATGCTACGTGTGTTAGTATCTTGTGATGTTTGTGTAAAGGGTTTCCTCGATTGTGCTTATGTTGTTTAACGGTGGCGTTATGATAGTATTGTACCACTCACCTCTTGACATGATACGGGTTGGCGCCTCCGTCGGGGTATACCTCGAGCGATGCAGGACTATGATTCGAGAATACCTCATGCGGGTCGGGGACCTATGCGAGCTACGAGTTCGTGTTAGTGTGCGGTCTATATGGCCACGCGGTGCATGTGGCCACGCGGATGCGAGTCGGGGCGATCTTAGGGAGTAGCTACCGTCGCGGGGAATACCTCATGCGGGCCTATGTGTGTGGCCTATGCGGAGCTTCGGGAAGTTCCAGGATTAGACGCGCACATTTGATCTGCGCGAGTGGCGGCCGATCATGTGGCGGTGCAGACACCTCGTGGTACAGTTTATGACTTTGTTGGTACTGTGGGTTTTAGTAGTCGGCTATGCCTTCGTACTTACCCCGTACGGTTTTATTATGACACAGGTGGGACCTGGTGTTCACGTGTATTCCTTGGTGCTTTTATATCATAGACTGCCGGCAGTGAGGAAGGTATTCCACAGGCATGATTGATGTTATGGGCGTGAGACCCATAGTTATATTTGTGTGATGACTTTGAGGGCGTGAGTCCCTGACTTGACATGACTGCTTATTTATTGTGAACTGTAGTTTGGTTATCATATATGTCTCATGCTTTATATAGACTACTATGATTTCATTTACATTATTTTCAGTTTCACATACTTGGTACTGTTATCTTGACCTCGCCTGCGTTCATCTGCGCAGGTAGAGGCACACCAGTCGTCGATCCTCGCTCTTAGGATCACAGTTCAGCGTTTTGGAAGCTCCGTTTCTCCGGAGGCTTATCAGTGGTATAGTCCCCTGTCGTTGTAGGTACTTACATTCAAGGGTATGGCGGGGCCCTGTCCCGCCATTGTTGTCATATCATTCTTAAGTCAGAGTAATCTTTGTGAGGCGAGTTTGTAAAAGGGATGTAACTGTTCGAATTCATGTTTTTTTATATATATGCCGAAGGGCAACTTCTCTCAGATAAACAGTTTTCACTTCATATTATTTCATGTCTTGTTTTATATTCCGCTGATTACTCTGATGTATGTCTACTTGGGTGCCCGGGTAAGGCACCAGTCACGGGCCCGGGTTCGGGTCGTGACAATTTTGACCCTTTTGGTTTCACTGTGAAGGATCTTCATACGGGGACACCTCTTACGAGATGCAATAGCATGGGGGGTCTATATCCATTCACTCCCACCTCCGCTGTCAGATCTAGCTCTCCCATCTCTCTAGCGGCCATTTCATCTTCAACATGACATAATAGACTTGGTCATCCAGGAACTCCAGTTTTTAGTTTTCTTAGAGGAAATAATTTCATTACTTGTAATGGGAAGCTTGCCCAAAACTGCGTTTCTTGTTCTTTAGACAAACATACTCGTCTTTCATTTAAATCATCTACTAGTGTTACTTTTGCACCTTTTGATATTATACATGCCGATTTATGGACATCACATGTTGCTAGTTCTCTCGGTCATAAATACTATCTTATCTTACTAGATAATTTTTCTCACTTTGTTTGGTTGTATCCTCTCAAATTTAAATTGGAAGTGTTTGCCAAATTTTGTGAGTTTCGAAAATTCATTCACACACAGTTTGAAAAAGGTATAAAATCTTTTCAGTGTGATAATGATCGTGAATTCAATAACTCTATGTTTCACCGGTTTTGTACCAATAATGACATGGTCTTTCGCTTCTCCTGCCCCCACACCTCCCCACAACACGATAAAGCTGAAAGAATCATCCGCATCATTAACAATATGATTCACACTCTTTTGATTCATACCTCCCTACTTCCGTCTTTCTGGGTCTATGCTGCTAAAATCAGAATACGTTCTAAATATTCTCCCAACTATCACCCTTCACAATATGACCCCTACCTAAATTCTCTATCATAGAGTCTCCTCTTATGATCATCTCTGAATATTCGATTGTTTATGTTATCCAAATCTTGCCTCTACTGCCCCTTATAAACTAGCCCCCCGGTCCACTCCATGTGTCTACCTAGGCTTCCCGCCGAACCATAGGGGCTATCTATGCTATGACTTGTCCACTCGTCAAATCCACATCTCTTGTCATGTCACATTCGACGAGACCACATTCCCGTTTTCGAATCTTAAACAGTTCCAAAAACCGGATTACTCTTTTTTTGACGAGCCTGTCATCTCTCTCATCATCCTCAGTTAACTAGAGCATAACCGTTCCTCTTCAGCGTCAGCGCCTGATCGGTGTATTTTATATACACCTTTTGAGTCATTTTTAGTTAGTCTTTTGCCCATTTTTGTACAAATATGTGTCGTGTTAGGATATATTTTCTTTCTTTTGAGTCACAGTGGTTTAAAGTGGCACATTGGTGAAAATGAGCGAAAAGAGGGCAGAAACAAAGGTTCCAGAGCTCAAAAAGCTGAAAAGTTGGCAACCCGGGAAAGAAACAGGGCGGCGTCGTGGCGCCAACCCATCAAGAAGAGCCACGGCTGTAGCGGATTCGGCCGAGTTTCGGCGCCACGCTACGTTCAGTGGCCGTGGCGCCGACGCGGGAATTTAGTCAAATCCGAATAGGATTGGGCCAAGCCCAAGAAGGAAAAGGGGTTTTCACTTTTTTGGGGATATAAAAGGACCTTTTAGGTCAGATTTGAGGGGTTCCACACCTTACCATTCATCACAACATTAAATCAAGATTGGAGACTTATTTTTGAGTAATTTCTTGTTCTTTACTTTATTTATTTCTAGTATATGTTGGATACTATTTTAGTTCTTGGCATGTTTATGGCTAGGAACTAACTTAATTTAGGGCTTTTCATGTCGAATCGCTTGAACCTCGTTTTATGAATTAATGCAAGATTTTGGTTTCTTCTTATTATTGTTGAGATTTATTCAATAATTGTTTTGATTGCTTGGTAATTAATTGACCACTAATTATCATCACTTATATGATTTCTAATCGAAATTCAAAAGGGGAGATTGTGAATATGCTATAGTTGAATAAACATAGGTTAAAATCGTGGACGAAAGTACCCCGATACTTGTGTAGTTTAATAAGTTATTGCTCTTAATCCTCCTTTATGGTAAATCTTGTCATCGAAAGATAGAAGGGTTCTACATTGGGGTTGAGTGTTTATATTACCTTAACAGGAGTATAAAACGGCTTAGTTAACCTGATATCTAATCATAGAAGAAGAACCTTAATTATTTGCATTAACGAGTAAAGCGAGCGGATAGTCGAGGAGATTTGGAATCCCTATTTCCACCATATCTGAAGTAAAGTAAAGTAATTTAGTTAGCGTCTATAATCATAGCTATAAACAAACCATCAAATTATCGGTCACCAAATAGATACTACAGAATAGAGGTTGGTAATTGGACACTAATCTCTGAGGACGATAACTCGGTCTTCTAGACTATATTACTTGTCACGATACGTGCACTTGCGTTTAGCGTGTGTATAAATCGCACATCAGCACCGCGACGCCAAAAATCCTGCGTACAGGTCCCTGATTCCTTGTCGATAGCGCAACGCCCGATCTTTGGCGCCGCTGCCAAAACATCGAGAGGTGCTGGCCTCCTCCAGCGCCGCCGACGGCCCCTTCCAGCACCGCAATCCATGGTCTAGGCACCGCGGTGCCTCCTCCGGCGTCAGCCCCTCCTTCTCCATATCCAACAAATCCCTCCGCCTTGGGGCCTCCCACTATCCCCACTCACCAAATGGAAACTCGTGCAAAGCATGGAATTTTCTAACCCAAAGTCCAATTTAACTTGTCTGCCCAAACCATTTCACCAATTCCTAATAACCTTATATTGGCTAAACAAGACCCTAATTGGAATGCGGGTGGTTATGTATGAGGAATTCAATGCTTTAACTAAACAACACACATGAGATCTAGTACCTAGACCTAAGGGGGTGAATGTGATTCGTTGTCTGTGGCTATTTCGTCACAAATTCAGAGACAGTGGGGTTCTTGAGAGGTATAAGGCAGGACTTGTGGCTAATGACACAAATCAACATGAGGGCATTGATTGTGGTGAGACCTTCAGCCCGGTTGTCAAACCAGCTACCATTCGCATAGTTTTGAGCATTGCCATGGGCAAACACTTGCAGATCCATCAACTTGATGTGAAGATTTCATTCTTAAATGGGGATCTGTGAGAGACGTCTACATGCATCAGCCGCCAGGGTTCACCCATCCAGCAGCTCCTCACTATGTGTGTCATCTCCGTAAGTCACTATATGGCCTGAAACAGGCCCCCTGTACGTGGTGTGATCGCATTGCCAAGTATCTTGCAGATTGAGTTTGTATGCAGCAAGAGTGATATATCACTCTTCATTTTTCATCGAGGTAGTAGCACTGCTTACTTATTACTTTACGTGGATGATATTGTTCTTACTGCCTCCTCCGACGGATTGAAAAATGAGATTATTGCCTTGCTTAAGTTCGAATTTGCAATGACTGATTTGGGGAAGCTGGGTTACTTTTTGGGATATTGTTAGGCGATTTACAAATGCTCACGCAAGTGCACGCATCGTTCACAAGTAATATAGTCTGATAAGACCGAATATCGTCCTCAGAGACTGGTTTCTAAGTACCGTTCATCTATTTTATATTATCTATTTGGCAATCGATAATAGAGTTTGGTTTTTGTTTAACTACTAGAATAATTGCAAGAATTAACTAAACTATTTAAGTTGTGATTAGTTATGAAGGAATTAAGGCTTCCAAAATCCTCGACTATCCACTCTATTCAATCCTTAATGCAACTTAGAATGACTTCTTTTTCTATGTTAAGATAACGGTTAACTAGACTGTTTTATATTCTTGTTAGGATATATAATCACTCAACCTAAGTGCAGAACTCTTCTATATTTCTATGATAGTATTTACCACATAGGAGAATTAAGAACAGTAACCTATAATGCTACACAAGTATCGGGGTACTTGATCGGTGTATTTTATATACACTTTTCGAGTCGTTTTTAGCTAATCTTTTGTCCCGTTTTGTACAAATAAGTGTCGTATTAGGATAAATTTTCTTTCTTTTGAGTCAAAGTGGTTAAAATGGCCCAATGGCGGAAAATGAGCTAAAAGAGGGCAAAAATGGAGGTTCCAGAGCTTAAAAGACAAGAAAGTGGCGAACGAGGCGTAAACACGCGCCGTACGCGCGCCATGCCAATACGTGTGCGGCCGCGGTGCCCAATATCGAGAACGCGATTTGCAGCGCCAGGCCTCGCATGCCGAAGAGAGCGCGGCCGCGACGCCAAATCATCCGGCATCGCAGACTTGAGCCGCGCGCGCCAGATAGTGGTGGCGGCGCAGACCACGCGGAAAAATCGGTTTAATGACGATTTTTCCGGTCAGCTGAAGGGAAAAGTTAGAGGCGGTTTTGAGCCTATAAAAGGAGAACCCTAGGCAGTTCTAAAGGGTTCCCTTTCTTGCATAACACAAGGATTCTTGGATTGAAGATTAAAGACCTTAATTTAGTAACTTTCTTTTCTTTTCTTTCTTTTATTTCAGTTTGTATGATGAACCTTGAATTAGTTCTTGTCATGTCAATGGCTAGGAACTAATTCTTTTATAGGGTTTTTCCATGTTAAATCACTAGAAACTTATGTTATGAATTGATGCATGTTTATGGTTATTCTTCTTCTTGTTGAGATTTATCCAATAATTGCTTTGAATGCTTGGTAATTAATTGATCACTAATTATCATTATTTATATGATTTCTAATCAAACTTCGAAAGGAGGAGGTTGTGAATATGCTGTAAGTTGGGTAGACATATTTTGGATTGGGGATGCAAATACCTCAATTACTTATGTAGCGTTAATGAGAGGCTTAAAACACCTAATTTTACGCATGATGCGTGACGGTTAACTAGGTTTTTGGTCTTAATCCTCCTATAGAGTCATCCTTATCACCGAAAGGTAGAAAGGAGCAATACTGGGGTTGAGTGTTTATATAGCCTTAATGGGAGTGAAAACGATTTAGTAAACCTGCTAGCTCCAAGAGAAGAAGGACCATAATTCATTGCATTAATAAGTAACATAAGCGGATAGTTGAGGAGACGTGGAAGCCCTATTTCCATCACTACTGAAGTAAACACATTAGTTAAATTAGTATTTATAATTGTTAGTTATAAACAACAAAATCAAATATCGGTTACCAAATAGATACCAAAAGATAGATAATTGGTAATTGAACACTAATCCTTGTGGACGATATTCGGTCTTACCAAGACTATATTACTTGCCACGATAACGTGCACTTGCGTTAAAGTGTGTGCATCTTTTCGCGCATCAAGTTTTTGGCGCCGTTGCCGGGGATTAGGCATAGTTCAATATCAATTTTATCTATTTTTAATTTCTAATTTGGTTTTTAGTTTTTATTTTATTTTTACGTTTTTAATTTTATTTCGGTAAAAATCAGGGTGCCGTGATCTGTTGTGTGTTTTTGATCTGTTTCAGGAAATCAGTTTATGCGAAGGAGAAGAGGGGCAGCCACTCTTGTTCCTTCAATCCAGAGATTGAGAAAACCTGTAAACAAAACAGAAAGAATCAACGGATTGCAGCCTTGATAGAGATGGACGGTGTTCAAAACAATAATGTACCTGTTCCGCCAGAAAAGCCACAAAACAATTCATACTCCAACACATATAATCCAGGGTGGAGGAATCACCCAAATTTCTCATGGAGAGGTGACCAGGGGCATCAGAATCAATATAGGGGCCAGTACCAAACCCAGCAGCACCAGAATCAGCAACCCTTTACTCAGGCCCCACATTCTCAGCCAATGCACTGCTCGCCGAAAAGCGAGCTGAGAGCAGCTTTGTTGGCACTCACCAACGCCCAGACCCAGTTCGTGGCAGAAACTAGATCTTCGTTCAGGAACTTGGAAACACAAGTGGGTCAACTAGCAAAGCAATCGAACAGCAGGCCACAGGGTACACTGCCAAGCAACACAGAGATGAATCCGAGAGAACAATGCCAGACAGTACAGTTGAGAAGTGGTAAACAGTTGGAGCAGCAGTCACCTCAGCCGGTAGTTGAACAAATGGCAGAAATAGAGAACGAGAAGGTGGTTGAAGCTCGCCCAGTAGTAGAGAAAACTCCAGAGAAGGAGTATACTGACAAGATCCCGTTCCCACAGAGATTGCAGAGGAAGGCAGTTGATAAACAATTCTCCAAATTCTTGGAGACATTCAGAAAGCTGCATATAAACATACCTTTTATTGAGGCGTTGGAGCAAATGCCCTCCTATTTCAAATTCATGAAGGAGATCTTGGGGAAGAAGAAGAAACTGGCGGAGTATGAGATGGTAGCACTAACGGAGGAGTGCAGTGCTATCTTGCAGAAGAAGTTGCCCCCTAAACTAAAAGACCCAGGGAGCTTTACACTACCTTGCACAGTTGGCAGGGTGACATGCAACAGGGCTCTTTGCGATTTAGGGGCAAGCATAAATTTGATGCCTTTATCGGTATTTAAACGATTGGAGTTGGGTGAGGCCAAACCAACCAAAGTGAGCATGCAGCTGGCCGATAGGATAGTGGTTCATCCAAGAGGGAAGATTGAGGACGTGATTGTTAAAGTAGGAAAATTCTTTTTTCCTGCGGACTTTCTCATTCTTGACATGGAAGAGGATGCAGAAATCTCTATCATATTGGGGAGACCATTCCTAGCGACAGGGAAAACCTTGATCGATATAGAAAGAGGAGAGCTGACATTGAGGGTGGAGAAGGAAGAAATGGTGTTTAAAGTATTTAAACACATCATTGAGCCACCAACCATGAGCAGGTGCTTTGCAATCAGCACCATCAAACCTCCCTATGAGCCCGTACAAGTCAAACCAAGGGAGATGAGCCCACAAAAACAGGTATGGTTTGCCGAACCTCCAAAAAAGCAGGTATGTGCTCCTGAACCTTCCCTTGACGATAATGCTAAGAGGAGAAGAAGAAAAAGAAAACGAAAAATGTGAAAAAAATGGATTAGTTGTGGGGTTAATCCACCCCACATTTATTGAGTTAAGGAACTTGCGTCCGGCTAAAAGACGTTAAAGACAACGCTACTTGGGAGGCAACCCAGGGTATTTTGATTTAGTTTATTTTAATATAGTAGTTTACTTTATTAAGAACGGTCTCACGGAGGTAGTGTTTATGTTGTGATTGACAAGTGTAGGCAAATAAATTGAAGGGCGAAAAACTGAAGAACAACCAGGATTTTTCGTAGAAAAAGTGAGGCCAGCGCGCTAAAAGAGCGTAGCGCTGAAGATTAAAGCGCCGCGGCCAGAGCGGGCATGCGCCAAAAATCCAGAAAAATTGCCAAGTCTAGCGCGCGCCAGAGCAGGCCGCGCAGAAATTCGAGATAGTGCGATAAGTCAGCCGCGCGCTAAAGCTGGCCATGGCGCGGCGGAAATCCAGAAAGTAATAAAACGCCCAAAAATCCGATTTTCCCCAAATTCAAACCAAAACCTAACCTTTCTTCTCCACAAAACCCACAAAAATTCAGCCCTCACCCACAAATCTTCCTTAAATCAAACCCAACCACAACCAAAAACTCTTAAATTCCTTAAACCCTTAACCATTTCAACCAACAAAACCTCATCAAAGTGCCTCAGATCACCATTAGAAGCAAGAAAACCTTGAAGAACACCGTCAAAAAGGTAATCTTCATCTTTTCTTGAAAACTTTCAGTAGTCAAAGGAGGTAGTAGTTTGGAGAAGTCTTGCATTGTTGAAGTAGTTAGGGTGTTGAAAAATTGGTTGTGAAGTTTAGAGGAGGAGTATACAAGGAGGGTGTGGGTATTGTGTAGTGCAGGAATTAGAGTTTGGGGGTGTTAGTGTTGTAGCTGCTAATTGTTGATTGTGTTGGGAAACATTGGTGATACTAAGTTTGTAAGCTGCAAAAAGTGATTTAACCATGTCTGCCAGAAAGAGAAGAGCCTCCACATCCACCTCAACCCCGCAAGACGATGATACTAGGTTCGTTAGCCACGAAGCTTATACAAGATACAAAAAGCTTAGTACTACGCCCTTAATCCCTGAAAGGGGAATGGACTATCAAAGGGATTCGTTTGGGGAAGAGGATGTCTATGAGCCCATTCGGGCAATGATTGAGATGATGGGGTGGAAGAGATTTGTAAACCCGGAGAAGATAGCACCAATGAACACAACAATGGTGCGTGAATTCTATGCTAACTTTCCGGAGAGGGTGGACAACAAATGCTTTGTGAGGGGAAGATATATGCCTGTGACGGCAGCAGCGATAAATATGTCTCTAAAAACAGTTGATGTTGAAGGAGGAAATAGTGATTGGAAACATTTTAGAACATGGTCTAGAGGCACCAACAACATCGACTGAAATAACGTCGCAGACACAGTGAGCTACCCTGGGGCTGCATTTGATATTGCTAGAAATGGGTCAAGAGGACTGAGCAGGTGTCAGTTCAACAAAACAGCCAAGGGTTGGTTGTATTTCATCAGCGCCCACATGATTCCATCCACGCACTTCACCAAAGTGCCAGAAGATAGGATTAAATTGATATATGGAATCATGACGGGAAAGACGATTGATGTGGGGAAAGAGATAGTGCAAAGCATTGAAGAAATCAACAGGTTGGTAACAACAGGTGGATTGGGACATGACTCACTTATCACTAATTTATGCCACATAAATGGGGTCCCAGTCCTACCCACTGATACTAATGAGAGAAACCAACTGCCTGTGACATATGGGATAGTGCACTCTTTCCTGCACTCCAAGCCCCAAAGAAGAAGAAGAGCACCAGCACCACCAGCAGCAGCAGCAGAGGCCTCCATGGACGAAGATGAGCCCGAGATAGAGGCTCAATATGCGGCAGGACCTAACCACCAGCCAACCACAGATTCAGAACCTTCAGTGCCCATGATGGAGCAGTTACTCCAGAATCAGATGAGGATGATGCAGAGTTTGGACACAGTGATACAAGGACAACAAGAAACGAGGCAGCAAATTAACGAGATGAATTCCTTGTTCAACCAGTGGTCCATGCACTATCCAATGCCACCGCCACCACCACCATTTTAGCCAAAGTCTGTAAGTGTCTTGTTTTCTTTTATTGTTTTTGAGTCTACACACATTGGGGACAATGTGTGATTTAAGTTTGGGGGGGTGTTTTATTTGTGTCTTGTTATAGTATGTTTGAGTCTTTTTGATTGTTTTGTGTATATTTTGAGTCACAATTTTTTTTTCTTTTGAGTCATAATTGTCTGTCAAAGATCATGCATGCTGTAGTTACTAGAAACACCTAGTGAAGTAAAGTGGAATAATGTAATGGAATTAGAAGCAACTATCTAAACACCTAGGTTAGATATGCCAAAAACTCACAAAAATCTGTCTATTTGGAGTTTCTTGCTTGAATTGTGCATGCTAAATGATGAAAACTTATGTGTTATGATTGCTTGCGAAATAGTTAGGATATGCATGTTAGGAGAGATGACTCAGGCATTTATTTGATAGCCAATTCTTACCACTCTTTTCTATCCCTGACTTTAAAAGTATCCCTAGTCAGCCCCATTGAGCCTAAAAATTGAAACTTCTTCTTTGACACCCTATATTCCCACAAATTGTGCCATAAGTAAAAATGTGAAGTAGTGGAATAAATTGTGTTAAAAAAGAGACAAAAAGAGTGAATAAGCTTGTTGCACCCCAATAAAAAAGTAATAAGAAATAGACAAAAGCCTAAGTTTGAGGGTGCTTGTCATTATTATACACTTCACTCTCCCAAAACAAAAGAGGGGAAAGATTGATTTGAAGTGAAGAAAAGAATCAAAAGAAAAGGGAAACACTGAAAAGCTAAAGAGCTTATGGTACACAAAAATGAGCCTAAATGCCTATTTTTACCTACCTATACCTAAGCCTACATTACAACCCTTAAAAGTCCTGAAGATCTCTTAGATGCATAGCCATGATTAGTGGAGAATAGCAAGTAAACATGTCATAGGAATTTTGAAATTAACAAGCATGATTCAGTATGTTGACTTCCATTAAGCATGATAAAAAATGAGTTTGCGAAATATCTAGCTTAATGTGTTTAGTGTGCTAAAATTTCATGCTATATATTCCTGCATATTATTCTGCTAACCTTCATGTTTTTCTAGATAACACCAATGCAGCAAAAGTGATCAATGTCAGTGAGTCTTTTATTTTCGTTTCTTTGAATCTTTAATTCATTCTTTTTTATCTTTGCTCGAGGGCGAGCAAAGGTTAAGTTTGGGGGTATTTGATCGGTGTATTTTATATACACTTTTCGAGTCGTTTTTAGCTAATCTTTTGTCCCTTTTTGTACAAATAAGTGTCGTATTATGATAGATTTTCTTTCTTTTGAGTCAAAGTGGTTAAAATGGCCCAATGGCGGAAAATGAGCTAAAAGAGGGCAAAAGTGGAGGTTCCAGAGCTTAAAAGACAAGAAAGTGGCGAATGAGACAGAACACGGCGCATGGCGCCTACCAAATAACAGCAGTGCGCGCGCCAATATCCGTAAGATCGCAGAGTTGCAGCGCGCGCGCCTGCATGCCAGAGAGCGTGGCCGCGCGCCAAATCATCCGGCATCGCAGACTTCGCGCCGCGCGCGCCAGATAGCGTGGCCGCGCGCCGACGCGAAAAATCGTTTAATGACGATTTTTACGCCAGCCGAAGGAAAAGTTAGAGGCGGTTTTGAGCCTATAAAAGGAGAACCCTAGGCAGTTCTAAAGGGTTCCCTTTCTTGCACAACACAAGGATTCTTGGATTGAAGATTGGAGACCTTAATTTAGTAACTTTCTTTTCTTTTCTTTCTTTTATTTCAGTTTGTATGATGAACCTTGAATTAGTTCTTGTCATGTCAATGGCTAGGAACTAATTCTTTTATAGGGCTTTCCATGTTAAATCACTAGAAACTTATGTTATGAATTGATGCATGCTTATGGTTATTCTTCTTCTTGTTGAGATTTATCCAATAATTGCTTTGAATGCTTGGTAATTAATTGATCACTAATTATCATTATTTATATGATTTCTAATCAAACTTCGAAAGGAGGAGGTTGTGAATATGCTGTAAGTTGGGTAGACATATTTTGGATTGGGGATAAAAATACCTCAATTACTTATGTAGCGTTAATGAGAGGCTTAAAACACCTAATTTTACGCATGACGCGTGACAGTTAACTAGGTTTTTGGTCTTAATCCTCCTATAGAGTCATCCTTATCACCGAAAGGTAGAAAGGAGCAATACTGGGGTTGAGTGTTTATATAGCCTTAACGGGAGTATAAAACGATTTATTAAACCTGCTAGCTCCAAGAGAAGAAGGACCATAATTCATTGCATTAATAAGTAACATAAGCGGATAGTTGAGGAGACGTGGAAGCCCTATTTCCATCACTACTGAAGTAAACACATTAGTTAAATTAGTATTTATAATTGTTAGTTATAAACAACAAAATCAAATATCGGTTACCAAATAGATACCAAAAGATAGATAATTGGTAATTGAACACTAATCCTTGTGGACGATATTCGGTCTTACCAAGACTATATTACTTGCCACGATAACGTGCACTTGCGTTAAAGTGTGTGCATCTTTTCGCGCATCAGTACTTTCGTCCGCGATTTTAACCTATGTCTATTCAATTACAGCATATCCAAATCTATCCTCTTTGTTCTTGATTTGAAATCATAAAGATTATGATAATTAGTGATAAATTAACTATCAAACATTCATACCAATTATTGAATAAATCTTAACAAGTGAAGAAGAAATCAAACTACTGCATTAAGTTATGAAATAAAGTTTCAAGCAATTCATAAGGAAAGCCCTAATAAAGTGTTTAGCTCCTAGTCATAGTCACGCTAAGAACTAACACAAAATCCATACATAAACTGAATTCGAAAGAAAGAAAGAAAAATTACATTGAACTAAGTCTCCAATTGTAGCCTCAATCCTTGCTCTGAGTTGTATTGTGTGATAAAATGAACCCCCCTCTCCTAAACTAATCCCTAGGGCTTAAATATGTTGCAAATTCGTGCCCTATGGACCCTTCTGCCCTTGGCCAATTCTAACTCGGATCTGAAAATTTGCGCTAAGACCGCTGGCGATCCTGCAGTGGCACCGCGATCTGAAAGTCTGCACTGGCGATAAATATGGCACCGCGGTTCTGTCTGAATGGCACCCCGGTGCCAAAAGTCCTACGGGGTCTCTGATCTTCTGAAACCGCGGTTCTGCTTCTGGGCACCGCGTTGCTGTTTTGGCTTCGTTCAAATTATCAATTTTCAACCTCTTTCTGCCTCGGGACCTCCTTTTATGCCCACTTTTCGTTCTTTTTCGCCATTTTGCCTTTTAGAACCGCTGTGACTCAAAAAGAAAGAAAAACAAATCTAATACTATACTAAACACAACAAAAATAAGTAAAATACTAACTAAAAATGACTCAAACAGCGTATACAAAATACGCCTACCAAACCCCAAAACTTAAACTTTGCTCGGCCTCGAGTAAAGCAGAAAATAAAAACAAAAAAGATAAAATCGAAAATACTCAAATCAAGCAGCTGCACAAGGTTACTTAGAAACACATGAACGTCAGTGGGATAATATGTTGGAACATATAGCATGAATATAACAATCTAGAATTTCAAGCCAGATATTTCGCAAATTCATTTCAATCACACTTAATGGGAAATATGAACACCTACCCTATGCATGTAAATTTTATTTAGTTCTATGGGTCTGTTTACTTGTTATTCTCCACTAACTATAAACATACATTTTAGAGATCTTCGGGACTTTTCAGGGTTGTAATGTAGGCTTAGGCAGGGGTAGGTAATAGTAGGCATTTATGCTCAATTTACGTACCATAAGCGTTTTTCTCATTCAACCATTTTGTCCTTCTTTTTGGTATTCTTTTTCGATTCATACCTATCACTTCTTTTTTCTCTTTTTGAGAGTGTGAAACACATTCACATAGGCACCCCAAACTTAAGTTTTTGCATTATTTTTTATTGGGGTGAATCAATTTTTTTTCATTCTCTTTTGGTATTTCTTTTTCACTCTTTTTCATCCCAATTTTCAATTACTGCTTATGACACATGGGAATCATAAGATGTCAAAGAAATAACTTATTTTAGGCTCAAAGGGGCTGACTAAGGATACAATTTACTGCAAGGTAAGTAATGAAAGGTAAGAAGGGCTAACAAAGAAATGCCTGAGTCATCTCCCTAAACATGTACGTCCTAACTATTTCACATCAAATGACAAGAAAGCAGACTTCATAGACATTTTTCAATTGACAACGCAAAAGCTAAGCACAAATATCCCAAATAATCAGATTTTCATAAATTTTTGGCATATCTAACTTGAGCACACATATTTTAGCTTCTAATTCCATTACATTATCTCACTTAACTCACTAGACATTTTCAGCAACTACAACATGCATGATCATAAAAAAATTCATTCATATGGACACAATAAAAGACACAAAACAAAGACTAAAAAATATAAAGTACCCCCCCCAAACTTAACTGACACATTGTCCCAAATGTGTAACGACTCAAAAATTAAACAGAGACGACTTACAGACATACAGCGGCTCAAAATGGTGGTGGTGGCGGCGAATATTGCACTGAGACGGTATATGTGGGAGGAGATTTGGCGATTCAGAGCCTTTTTATTTTTCGGAAATCGCTAATCGGCACCGCGGTGCCTAAAGTACTAGGGCCTCTTTGAACATTCGGCACCGCGGTCCTGCAGATTGGCACCACAGTGCTGACTCGACTCCGTATTTTCCACCATTTTCTTTATGCTCATTCCCTGATTCCTTCACCTGGCATCACAACACACAAACATACCAAAAGTGAGACAGTTCTATTTAAACTAAATTGCATAATTTAAACATTGGATTGCCTTCCAAGTAGCGTTGTCTTTAACGTCTTTTAGCCAGACGCAGGTTCATCATTCAAATCATTGGGGTAAATTAACCCCACAACCTATCCACTTTAAAATCATTCTCCTTTTCCTCACTCTATTTTTCTTTTTCACAGTATTTGGTTCAGTATGTTTTACCTGTTTGACAGCTTCCATTTCATCCACTTTTGTTTCATATTTTAAACTAGCATGTGGGCTCACAGCTGTAGGAATGATCTCCAAAGTTTTGTCTGTGCTTGCTGATCTGCTGTGTCAGTTGTGCTTACTGCGAAACACTTGTTGCTAGCCTGAGACTCAATGGTGGATTTGAACACCCTGAATACCATCTCTTCTTCCTGAACCCTTAGTCTCAATTCCCCCTTATCCACATCAATTAGAGCTCTGCCCGTTGCAAGGAACGGTCTCCCCAAAATGATGGGTATTTCATCATCTTCCTCCATGTCAAGAATGAGAAAGTCTGTTAGGAAGAAGAACTTTCCCACCTTGACAAGCAAATATTCAACTATGCATCTGGGGTGCACCACGGTTCGGTCAGCCAGCTGCAGATTAACTGTGGTTGGTTTGGCTTCTCCCAAACCCTATCTCTTGAACACAGATAGAGGCATGAGGTTGATACTAGACCCTAAGTCACAAAGTGCCCTGTTGCATGTTACCTTGCCAATAGTGCAGGGCAGGGTGAAGCTTCCTGGATCTTTCAACTTACGAGGCAGTTTCTTTTGTAAGATGGCATTGCACTCCTCTGTCAGCGCTACAGTCTCATAATCCGCCAACCTACTCTTCTTCCAAGTATCTCCCTCATGAATTTGAAGTATGCGGACATTTGTTCTAACACCTCAATGAAGGGGATATTAATGTGCAGCTTCTTAAATACCTCCAAGAACTTGGCGAACTGCTTGTCTATGGCCTTCTTTTGGAGCCTCTGAGGGTAAGGGATTATATCAGTGTATTCCCTCAAGGGTGCTGGTGGAGCTTTCTCAACTGTAGGGTGGTCCTCAGTGACCCCCTCCTTTCCTTCCTCAACTGCTTTCTCACCCCCTTTCTTATGAACCACTGTGGGTTGGGGAGCAACCTGCTCCAACTTCCACTCCTTAACAATACTTCCTGGCATTTCTCTCTTGGATTGACCTCTGTATTACTTGGGAGAGTACCCTGCGGCCTATTGGTTACCATCTTCGCTAGTTGCCCAACCTGCGTTTCCAGGTTCCTGAGAGATGACCTAGTTTTAGACATGAATTGATTCTGTGAATTTGTGAGTTTAAGCAATGCAGCCCTCAGCTCATCAGGCTTCTCCTATTGTGTAGGTGGTCTAAACTGCTGGGATGAGGTAGCCTGGTTCTGTGCTTGCTGGTTCTGGTAATTACCCTGATATGGTTGCTGCTGAGCATGGTCGTTCCTCCATGAAAATTTAGGGTGATTTCTCCACCTTGGATTGTATGTGTTGGAATTATAAGGTCGCTGAAAGTTCCCAAATGCGTGAACCTGCTCCATTGGCACATTATTAGGGTCCACCGTTGTGCATCTGTCAAAGGAATGCGGTCCACCACAAATCTCACAATTTACCGACATCTGGACTGCATTCACAGACATAGTGTTCTGCTGCAACTGCTTTGTCAGAAGGGCCACCTGTGCATTCAGGGCAGTGATGACATCTAACTCATGTATGCCCATAGTCTTCCTGCTATTCACTGACCTGTCGTCTGCCCCTTGATGATTGTTGGCAGCCATGTCTTCCAGTAACTCATGTGCCTCATTGACACTCTTTCTCATAAAGGCTCCCCCTGCTGCAACATCAATGATGGTAGGAGTAGTACCACTCAACCCATTTTAAATGTGGACTAACATCCACTTCTCTATGTCATGATGTGGGCATTTCCTTTGTAGATCCTTAAATCGCTCTCAGGCATCATAAAGTGACTCACCATCCACCTGGTAGTAATTGTTTAGCTCTCCCCTTAACTTTGCCGCTTTTGAAGGAGGGAAAAACTTTGCAAGAAACTTTTGTGCTAGATCCTGCCAGGTGGTGACGTAGTTCGCAGGTAGTGAGTTCAACCAACTCTTGGCTCTGTCCCTAAGTGAGAACGGGAAGAGCCTCAGTCTAATGACATCATCAGTAACACCAATGTACTTGAAAGTGGCACACAACTCCAGAAAGTTGGCAATATGCATGTGGGGGTCTTCAGATGGCAATCCCTCAAACCGTACTGTGTTCTGGACCATGCTCAGGATGGCTGGCTTGATCTCAAAGTTGCTTGCTCCTATTGCTGGGAGCCTGATGCATGTCTGTGCACCAGTGACCGAGGACAGAACATAATCTCCCAAGCTTCTTTCTGCTGGGACCGGTATTGGCTTCTCTACATGTTCAGGAACCTCGTTGTTTGCCCCATTCTGATTCGGTGGTTGGTTTTCCATGGTCACTGAATCAGCTATCCTTTTATTTCGCCTGTTTTTCTTGCACGTTTTCTCAATTTCAGGGTTGAAGGAAACAAGTGTATCTGCTCCTCTCCTTCTGCGCATGCACTAAATCCCTGAAAAGACCAAAATCAACAAACAAATCAAGGCAACATGGTTCTAACAGTAAAAGAAAATAAAAATAAGCCAAAGTAGAAATAAAAATAGATTGTTCGATATTAGAAGTATGTCAGTTCCCGACAACGGCGCTAAAAACGAGTTAGGCGATTTACAAATGCTCACGCAAGTGCACGTATCGTTCACAAGTAATATAGTCTGATAAGACCGAATATCGTCCTCAGAGACTGGTTTCTAAGTACCGTTCATCTATTTTATGTTATCTATTTGACAATCGATAATTGAGTGTGGTTTTTGTTTAACTATTAGAATAATTGCAAGAATTAACTAAACTATTTAAGTTGTGATCAGTTATGAAGGAATTAGGGCTTCCAAAATCCTCAACTATCCACTCTATTCAATCCTTAATGCAACTTAGAATGACTTCTCCTTCTACGTTAAGATATCGGTTAACTAGACTGTCTTATATTCCGGTTAGGATATATAATCACTCAACCCCAGTGCAGAATCCTTCTATATTTCTATGATAGGATTTACCACATAGGATGATTAAGAACAATAACCTATAATGCTACACAAGTATCAGGGTACTTTCGTCCGCGATTTTAACCTATGTCTATTCAATTACAGCATATACAAATCTCTCATATCGGTTCTTGATTCGAAATCATATAGATTATGATAATTAGTGATCAAATAACTATCAAGCAATCATACCAATTATTGAATAAATCTTAACAAGTGAAGAAGAAATCAAACTACTGCATTAAGTTATGAAATAAAGTTTCAAGCGATTCATAAGGAAAACCCTAATAAATTGTTTAGCTCCTAGCCATAGTCACGCTAAGAACTAACACAAAATCCATACATAAACTGAATTCAAAAGAAAGAAAGAAAAATTACGTAGAACTAAGTCTCCACTTGTAGCCTCAATCCTTGCCCTGAGTTTTATCGTGTGATATAATGAACTCCCCTCTCCTAAACTAATCTCTAGGGCTTAAATATGTTGTAAATTTGTGGCATATGGACTCTTCTACCCTTGGCCAATTCTAACTCGGATCTAAAAATTTGCGCCTCGGCACCGCGGTCCTGCAGAGTGGTACCGCGGTGCCAAAAGTCCTGCAGCCTGGCAGTAAATATGGCACCGCAGTTGTGTCTGAATGGCACGCCGGTGCCAAAAGTCCTGCAGGGTCTCTGATCTTCTGGAACCGTGGTTCTGCTTCTGGGCACCGCGGTGCTGCTTTGCCTTCGTCCGAATTATTAATTTTCAACCTCTTTCTGCCTCGGGACCTCCTTTTATGCCCATTTTTTGTTCCTTTTCGCCATTTTGTCTTTTTGAACAGCTGTGACTCAAAAAGAAAGAAAAACGAACCTAATACTATACTAAACACAACCAAAACAAGTAAAATACTAACTAAAAATGACTCAAACAACGTATACAAAATACGCCTAACATATATCAGTGACCAGGTCTGTCAATCATATGTTCTTGTGTCAGCGTAAGTATGTATAGAGGATTGTGTACAAGGCTAAGATGACGAACTACAAAGATGTGCCTACTCTAGTTGATTCTAAATCTAAGCTCAGTGCCATGGATGGTGCTCCAGTCTCTGATCCTACTTTGTATAGGAGTCTTGCAGGTGCACTCCAGTATCTCACCTTCACCAGGCCAGACATAGCTTATGCTATTCAGCAGGTGTGCTTATTCATGCATGCCCCCAGGGAGTCTCATTTCACTGCCCGTAAGCGTATCATTCGATACATTAAGGGCACTCTTGATTATGGTTTGCACCTATACCCCTCTGCACCAAACATGTTTCTTTCATATACAAATGCAGATTGGGCAGGGTGACCGGACACGCGACGCTCCACCTCCGGTTTTTGTGTTTTTTTAGGGGATAATCTGATTTCTTGGTCTGCCAAGCGACATGCTACCCTATATCGCTCCAGTGCCGGGCTGAGTACAGAGGCGTTGCAAATGTAGTAGCTGAGATTTGTTGGCTCAGAAATTTACTGTTAGAACTTCAGTGTCCTTTCCGCCAGACATCAATTGTGTACTGTGATAACATATCTGCCATCTATCTGTCTCATAATCCGGTTCAACATCAGTGAACCAAACACATTGAGATAGACCTACACTTTGTTCGTGAGAAAGTTGCACTAGATCATGTCAGAGTGTTACATGTTCCATCATTCTATCAGTATGCAGATATATTTACCAAAGAACTTCTCAGACAGTTATTTCTTGAATTCAGATCCAGTCTCAGCGTTCGGCCTCCTCCCGCTCCGACTGAGGGGGTGTGTAAACATGTATATTATAGAAACAATTATATCCCTACCCATAATTAGAATATTTTCATATATTATGTAAATATAATTATGGTAAGACTAGAATTCCTCTTTTGTATAGGCTTAGAATTTCTGTTGTATAAGAGATGAATATTGTACTCTATATATACTTTGATATTAATGAGAAGACTCCCTGAGGGAGATCTTACATCCAGGATGACAAAAAATGAATTATCCCAATAGAAGTTCATGGAATAGTTAAACAGTTCATGGAATAGTTAAACATGTGCTAAATAATCTTAGCTCTATTTATATCTCTGTAATTTAGTATGCCGTGGGTTTTCCCATTTTTCATCTCTCCTTCAGCCGAGGGTCTACAGAAACAATCTCGCTACATCCATAAGGTATGGATAAGGTTTGCGTACGCACTAACCTCCTCAGACCCTGACCAGTGTATTTTATATACATTTTTCGAGTCATTTTTAGTTAGTCTTTTGTCCTTTTTTGTACAAATAAGTGTCGTATTAGGATAAATTTTCTTTCTTTTGAGTCAAGTTGGTTAAAACGGCCCAATGGCGGAAAAGAAGCGAAAAGAGGGCAAAAACGGAGGTTCCAGAGCTTGAAATGCGAGAAAGTGGCGAGTCGGGCGTAGCGCCAGTTGCGGCGCGGTGCCTCCAACTATGAGCGTGCACCGCGCCCAATGATCGAGGCTTGCGAAGTTGCGGCCGCGCGCTCTAGACAACAGAGTGCGCGGCGCCTAATCATCAGAAAATTCGCAGAACTTCCGTGACTGGCGCTGATAGCGTGCGCCGCGACGCTGAAAAATCAGGTTTTAGACGATTTTCTGGGCCAGGCCTGAAGGGAAAAGTTAAGGGCGGTTTGAAGGCTATAAAAAGAGAACCCTAGGCAATTTTTAAGGGTTCATTTTCTTGCACAAACACAAGACTTCTTGGAGTTGAAGATTGGAGACCACTACTTAGTAATTTTCTTTTCTTTCTTTACTTTATTTCAGTTTTCATGTTGGATATTGAATTAGTTCTTGTCATGTCAATGACTAGGAACTAATTCCATTATAGGGCTTTCCATGTCAATTCACTTGAACCTTATTTTATGAGTTAATGCATGTTATGGTTGTTCTTCTTATTGTTGAGATTTACCCAATAGTTGCTTTGCATGCTTGGTAATTAATTGATCATTAATTATCATTATTTATATGATTTCTAATCAAACTTCGAAAGGAGGAGGTTGTGAATATGCTGTAAGTTGGGTAGACATAAGTCGGATTGGGGATGAAAATACCTCAATTACTTGTGTAGCGTTAATAGGGGTTTAAATACCTATATTCACGCATGGTGCGTGGCAATTAACAGAGTTTTTGTTCTTAATCCTCCTATAGAGTCATCCTTATCACCGAAAGGTAGAAATGAGCGCTACTGGGGTTGAGTGTTTATATAGCCTTAACGGGAGTATAAAATGAATTAGTAAACCTGCTAGCTCCAAAAGAAGAAGAACCATAATTCCTTGTATTAATAAGTAATATAAGCGGATAGTTGAGGCGAATTGGAAGCCCTATTTCCATCACTACTGAAGTAAACACTTAGTCAATTAGTCTTTATAATTAATAGTATAATCAACAAACTCAAATATCGGTTACCAAATAGATAACAAAGGATAGATAGTTGGTACTTGAGCACTAATCCCTGAGGACGATAACTCGGTCTTCTAGACTATATTACTTGAGTCGACAACGTGCACTTGCGTTAAAGTGTGTGCATTAAATCGCGCATCAAGTTTTTGGCGCCGTTGCCGGGGATTAGGCATAGTTCAATATCAATTTTATCTATTCTTAATTTCTAATTTGGTTTTTATTTTTTTATTTTATTTTCTTTAATTATTACGTTTTTTCATTATTTTTGTGAGAACCAGTTGCCGTGATCTGTTTGTCTGTTTTTGATCTGTTTCAGGAAATCAGTTTATGCGAAGGAGAAGAGGGGCAGACACTCTTGTTCCCTTCAATCCAGAGATTGAGAAAACCTGTAAACAAAACAGAAAGAACCAGCGGATTGCAGCCTTAATTGAGATGGACGGCGTACAAAACAACAACGTGCTGAGAGAAGGGTTGGGTGAAAATCAACCTAACCCAGGAATGCCTCGGAGAATACCTATGGATGTCGAGGAGAGAGTTCAAGTCCAGGCAGAAAGAAGCTTGGGAGACTACGTGCTGCCGAGGGTGAATGGAGCACAGACATGTATTAGGCTCCCTGCAATAGGAGCAAACAACTTTGAGATAAAACCGACGATCCTAAGTATGGTTCAGAACACAGTGCAATTCGGAGGACTGCCATCAGAGGATCCACATATGCACATAGCTAATTTCTTGGAGCTATGTGCAACATTCAGATATAACGGCGTTACTGATGACGCTGTCAGATTGAGGCTCTTTCCCTTCTCACTCAGGGATAGAGCAAAAGTATGGTTAAATTCCGTACCAGCCGATTCTATTTTTACATGGCAAGAGCTGGCGCATAATGTTTTGGCAAAATTTTTCCCACCATGCAAAGCAGCAAAATTGAGAGGGGAGCTGAATAACTTCTACCAAGCAGATGGAGAGTCATTATACGAAGCGTGGGAAAGATTTGAGGACCTACAGAGGAAGTGCCCACACCACAATATCGAGTTGTGGAACTTGGTCCACATCTTCTATAACGGGCTGAGCGGAACAACCAGAACAATTATTGATGCAGCAGCAGATGGGACATTTATGAGGAAAACAGCCCATGAAGCTCACGACTTATTAGAAGATATGACCACCAACAACCATGTCACAGAAGATAGACCAATGAGTGGTAGGAGAACAGTGGGTGTTCATGAGATAGATGCCATCACCGCCCTGAATGCCCAAGTTGCCCTTTTGACGAAACAGCTGCAGCAACATACAGTATCAGTAAATAGAGTGCAGATGCCAAAAAGCTGTGAAATATGTGGTGGTCCACATACATTCGATAGATGTCCTTCAGCTTATCCTAATAATATGCCAATCGAGCAAGCAGAATGCCAAGCTGTGGGTAAATATCAGAGGCCCCAGAACAACTCATACTCCAACACATACAACCCAGGGTGGAGGAATCACCCAAATTTTTCATGGAGAGAGAAGAGGCAGCGAGAATCGATCTGAGGCGATGCAAAACCAAGAAGACCAAAATCAGCAGCCATTTACTCAGGCCCCACCTGCTCAACAATTCAATGCACCTGTTCAGCCAGAAAAGCAAGATGAGCTGAGAGCAGCTTTGTTGGCACTCACCAACGCCCAGACCCAGTTCGTGACAGAAACTAGATCTTCGTTCAGGAACTTGGAAACACAAGTGGGTCAACTATCAAAGCAATCGAACAGCAGGCCACATGGTACACTGCCAAGCAACACAGAGATGAATCCGAGAGAACAATGCCAGGCAGTACAGTTGAGAAGTGGTAAGCGATTAGAAGCGGCGATCACCTCAGGGTAGTTGAACAAATGGCGAAATAGAGAAACGAGAAGGTGGTTGGCTTCGCCCGATGGTAGAAAACTCGGAGAAGGAGTATACTGACAAGATCCCGTTCCCACAGAGATTGCAGAGGAAGGCAGTTGATAAACAATTCTCCAAATTTTTGGAGACGTTCAGAAAGCTACATATCAACATACCCTTCATAGAGGCGTTGGAGCAAATGCTCTCTTATTTCAAATTCATGAAGAAGATTTTGGGGAAGAAGAAACTAGCAGAGTATGAGATGGTAGCACTGACTGAGGAGTGCAGTGCTATCCTGCAGAAAAAGTTACCCCCTAAACTAAAAGACCCAGAGAGCTTTACATTGCCTTGCACAGTTGGCAAGGTGACATGCAACAGGGCTCTTTGTGATTTAGGGGCAAGCATAAATTTGATGCCTTTGTCAGTATTTAAACGGTTGGAGTTAGGTGAGGCAAGACCAACCACGGTGAGCCTGCAACTAGCCGATAGGACAGTGGTGCACCCAAGGGGGAAGATTGAGGACGTACTTGTTAAAGTAGGAAAATTCTTTTTTCCTGCGGACTTCCTCATTCTCGACATGGATGAGGATGCAAAGATCCTCATCATATTGGGAAGACCATTCCTGGCTATAGGGAGAGCCTTGATTGATGTAGAAAAAAGAGAGCTGACGTTGAGGGTGGAGAAGGAAGAAATGGTGGTTAAATTATTTAAACACATTATTGAGCCACCAATCATAAGCATGTGCTTTGCAATCAGCACCATCAGAACCCCCTGTGAGCCAGTGCAAGCCAAACCAAGGGAGATGAGCCCACAAAAGCAGGTATGTAATGCCGAACCTCCGCCAAAGCAGGTATGTGTTCCTGAACCTCCCCTTGAAGATAATTTTAAGAAGAGAAGAAGAAGAAGACAACAAAAAATGTGGAGAAAATGGATTGGTTGTGGGGTTAATCCACCCCACACTTCTTGAGTTAAGGAACTTGCGTCCGGCTAAAAGACGTTAAAGACATCGCTACTTGGGAGGCAACCCAAAGTATTTTGAATTATTTTTTTTTACTAAGAATAGTCTCGCGTAGGTAGTGTTTGTGTTGTGTTGACAGGTGCAGGTCAACGAAAATTTGGAGGACAAAAAACTGAAGAATAGCCAGGATTTCCAGAAAAACGGGTGAGCGCCGCGGCGCCCAGGAGCAGGGCCGCGACGCCAAAAATCCAGAAAAATTGCCAAGTCTAGCGCGTTTCCAGCCATGCGAATGCGCGAAATTCCAGTAGTCTGCGATGAAGTCGGTAGCCATGGCTAAATCTGGCCGCGGCGGCGAAAATCGAAATTAAAGCGCCCCAAAAAACCCGATTTTCCCCAATTTCAAACCAAAACCTAACCTTTCTTCTCCACAAAACCCACAAAAATTCAAACCTCACCCACAAATCTTCCATAAATCAAACCCAAACACAACCAACAACTCTTAAAGTCCCTAAACCCTTAACCATTTCAACCAACAAAACTTCATCCCAGTGTCTCAAATCACCATTAGAAGCAAGAAAACCTTGAAGAACACCGTCAAAAAGGTAATCTTCATCTTTTCTTGAAAGCTTTCTGATGAGTCAAAAGAGGTAGTAGTTTGGAGGAGTGTTGCATTGTTGAAGTCGTTGGGGTGTTGAAAAATTGGTTGTGAAATTTAGAGGAGGAGTATACAAGGAGGGTGTGGGTATTGTGTAGTGCAGGAGTTGGAGTTTGGGGGTGATAGTGATTGTAGCTGCTAGTTGTTGGGTGATAGTGTTGGGTAGTGTTGTGGATATGAAGGAAAAGCTGCAAAAAGTTATCTAACATGTCTGCCAGAAAGAGAAGAGTCTCCATATCTACAGCAGCCTCTCAATATGATGAGACTAGGTTTGTCAGCCGAAGTGCTCAAGATAGATACCAAAAACTCAGTACAAGGCCCTTAATCCCTGAAAGGGGAATGGATTATCAAAGGGATTCGCTTGAAGAAGGAGATGTCTATGAGCCCATTCGGGCGATGATTGAGATGAGGGGGTGGAAAAGATTTGTAAAACCGGGAGAGGTAGCACCAATAAACACAGTGATGGTGCGTGAATTTTATGCTAATCTTCCGGAAAATGTGGACAATGGATGCTTTGTGAGGGGAAAATATGTGCATGTGACGGCAGAAGAGGTAAATGCACAATTGGAGACAGTTGATGTTGAAGAAAGAGGTGATGACCGAAGCTACTTCAGAACATGGTCTAGAAGCACCAACAACATCGACTGGAATAACGTCGCAGACACAGTGAGCTACCCAGGGGCTGCATTTGATATTGCCAGAAATGGTTCAAGAGGACTGAACAGGTGTCAGTTCAACAAGACATCGAAGGGTTGGTTGTATTTCGTCAGCGTCCGCATGATTCCATCAACGCACTTTATGATGCGCGGTAAGATGCACACACTTTAAACGCAAGTGCACGTTATCGTGACAAGTAGTATAGTCTTGATAAGACCGAATATCGTCCTCAAGAATTATGGTTCAATTACCAACTATCTATTTTTTGGTATCTATTTGGTAAATTGATATTTAGATTTGTTGTTTTTAACTAAGGATTATAAAAGCTATTTAACTAAAAGGGTTTACTTCAGTGATGATGAGAATAGGGCTTCCACGTCTCCTCACTATCCGCTTATGCTACTTATTAATGCAATAACTTATGGTCTTCTTCTTTTGGAGAAAGCAGGTTCACTAAATCGTTTTATACTCCGTTAAGTTATATAAACACTCAACCCAGATTGCACCTTACCTACCTTTCGGTGATAAGGATAACTCTATAGGAGGATTAAGAACAAGAACCTAGTTAACCGTCGCGCCTGATGCGCAAAATTAGGGTTTTAAGCCTCTCATTAACGCTACATAAATAATTGAGGTATTTTCATCCCCAATCCAAGAATGTCTACCCAACTTACAGCATATTCACAATCCCCCCCTTTCGGAATCTGATTAGAAATCATATAGTGATAATTAGTTGTCAATTAATTACCAAGAATTCAACTCAAATATTGGATAGATCTCAACAAGAAGAAGAATAACCATAAGCATGCATTAAATCATAACATAAGTTTCTAGAGATTCAACATGAAAAGCCCTATAGAGGAATTAGTCCCTAGCCATTGACATGACAATAACTAATCCCATGTTCATCATACAAAAACTGAAATAAAGAAAAGAAAAGAAAAGAAAAATACTTAAGAACGAGTCTCCAAGCCAAGCATCCATGGGTTGTGTTGTGGGATATTTACAAGATGGATTGGTGGAATGATGGATGTAGAATGGTGAATGGTGGAATGGAGAATGAATAATTCTTCTAATGATTTAGAGTATTTATAGCCAAAGAATCCTTTTGGTGAAGGGTTAGGGATTTGTAGGAAAGGAAAAGTTATTAGAATCCTTTTAGGTAAGGGCTTTAAGGTAGGAAAAGTTATCCCTTTAGGTAGGAAAAATAATCCCTTTAGGTAGGAAAAATAATCCCTTTAGGATTCTGAAAACATGTCAAATTCGGCCAGCACTTCATAATTCCCGCGTCGGCGCCTATGACTGGCGCGCTGAATTTCAGCAACTCGCGGGACTTTCAGCACTTTGGGCGCCGCTAACTGCTGCCAGCGCCGGCTCGTGGCGTTTTTAGCGGATTCTGTTTAAATCGTCATTTTCCGTCCGGACTTCGTCAGATCTCCTCTATAATTCCCGGAACTTCTTAGACTTCATTTCTTGGCCCTTTTTGTGTGCAATTCCATCTCATTTATGCTCATTTCATCTTCTTTTCGCCATTTCTCCATTTATGACCGCTGTGACACAAAAGAAAGGAAAACGACCCTAATACTATACTAAACATAAATAAAATGAGTAAAATACTAATTAAAAATGACTCAAAAAGTGTATATAAAATACACCGATCAAATACCCCCAAACTTAACCTTTGCTCGCCCTCGAGCAAAGATCAAAAGAAAGAAATACAGACTCAAGGAAAACGAAAAAATAAAAGACTCAATGACATTGATCACTTTGCTGCATTTGGCGCTACTTGGAAAAACATGAAGATTAGTAGAATAATATGCAGGAACATATAGCATGAAATTTCAGCATTCTAAACACATTAAGCTAGATATTTCGCAAACTCATTTTTATCATGCTTAATGGAAGTCAATATACTAAATCATGCATATAAATTCAAAAATCCTATGGCATGCTTACTTGCTATTCTCCACTAATCCTGGATATGCATAAAAGAGATCTTCAGGACTTTAAGGGTTGTAATGTATGCTTAGGTAGGGGTTGGTAAAAATAGGCATTTAGGCTCATTTTTGTGTACCATAAGCTCTTTAGCTTTTCAGTATTTCCCTTTTCTTTTTGTTTTTTTTTCTTCACTTCAATTCTATCTGTTTCCCTCTTTTATTTTGGGAGAATGAAGAGTATTATAATAACAAGCACCCCCAAACTTAGGCTTTTGCCTCTTTCTTATTACTTTTTTATTGGGGTGCAACAAGCTCATTCACTCTTTTTGTCTCTTTTTTTTAACACAATTTATTCCAACTATTTCACATTTTTACTTATGGCACAATTGTCGGAATATATGGTGTCAAAGAAAAAGTTTCATGTTTTTAGGCTCAATGGGGCTGACTAGGGATATTTTTAAAGTCAGGGATAGAAAAGAGTGGTAAGAATTGGCTAACAAAGAAATGCCTGAGTCATCTCCCTAACATGCATATCCTAACTATTTCGCCTCAAATAGCAAGCAATCATAACACATAGATTTTAATCTTTTAATAATGCACAAATCAAGCAAGATACTCCCAATAGACAGATTTCATGAGTTTTTGGCATATCTAACCTAAGTGTTTAGATGGTTGCTTCTAATTTCATTACATTATTCAACCTTACTTCACTAGGCAATTCAAGTAACTACAGCATGCATGATCTAAAAAAAAAATTATGACTCAAAAAAATGACTCAAAAATACACAAAACAATTCAACAAGACTCAAAAACACTAAAACATCCCCCCAAACTTAAATCACACATTGTCCCCAATGTGTGCAAGACTCAAAGAAAATAAAATAAAAAGGACAACTTACTGACACAACACAGCGGTCATAACGGAGGTCTAGGAGGAAAAATTCTGGAATTTGCACGGAAATATGGCTCTCTGAAGTTCGGGCGTCGCGGCCCTGAGATTCGGCGCCGCTGCTAATCTTGTGGCTCTTACGAATTACTGCGCCGCGACCCGATTCTGGGCCGCGGCCTTCGCTTTTTGGCGTTTTTGCTCCTTTTTCCTCGGTTTTAGCTTTCAGTCCACCTGTCATCCAACAACACAAAACAAGAACCCAAGACCGTGAGACTGTTCAAAGCAAAATAAAATAAAATAAAGACAGAAATTAAAATAACATAATTGAAAACGTTGGGTTGCCTCCAATAGCGTATCTTTAACGTCTTTTAGCGGACGCAATTAACATTTTCGAGTGCCCATTGGATCCTTCGCAATCGCTTGCAATCGCGAGTTATTGCTGTAGGTCTCAATTTCCCTACGACCATTTGTTCAAACAAGAGCCTTACATATACAATTATCCCCCAAGTAGGCTTGTCTTTTATGCTTTCTATAATGTAGGAATCCGTGAACTTCTCTACATCTCTCAACTCTAGGGGGTACCCTTGATGGTATGGGCTTCCTAATTGGGAATCAATCGTGATAGCTAGTGGTGTTTCTTCTGTAATAGGTGCAAGAAAAAGAATTTCCACAGAATCCAAGAAGGTAAATAATTAGATCTCTGCAATCTTTTCCTTCTCTATACCAACTATCTCACCAGATTCCTCAATAGTTGGGTGTGGTTCGTGCTCCTCAATTTCTTTGTTGTTGTTCAAAATCACCTCGATTTACGGGTTAGGCGCCACGGCGCTCACTCTCCCGTGTCTCTGCATTGTCTCGAGAATCTTGGCGCGGCCACGCCATCGGCGCCGCGGCGCTGCTGCTGCTGCGAACTCTCTATCTCCCCTGATTCGGCATCCTTCAGGTCAATTTCCTGACATTGTGTTTCCTCATTTCCTACCCCAGGTGCAGATTGCTCTTCATGTGTTTCGCTGTTGAATATGATCGCGAGCTCTGCTATTTGCGTTTCCAACTTCTTCATGGCCATTCTCGTTTCGTCTATGAACTGATTTTGGTACCTCGTGAGACTGAGTATAGTTTCTCGTAATTCCTCCCTCTCTTCCTCTATGGTTGGTTCTCTATCATATTGACAGTAAAAGTCCATATCTAAAAGATTCCTGAGATAAATCAAAACCAACAAAGAATCACGGCACCTCGAACTTTTCGAAAATACTAAAAAAAACGTGAAAATTAAAAATAACAGTGAAAATTAAAAAAAAACCAAATTAGAAATTAAAAATAGACAAATTTGATATTGAACTATGCCTAATCCCCGGCAACGGCGCCAAAAACTTGATGCGCGGTAAGATGCACACTTTAAACGCAAAGTGCGTTATATCGTGACAAGTAGTATAGTCTTGATAAGACCGAATATCGTCCTCAAGGATTAGGGTTCAATTACCAACTATCTATTTTTTGGTATCTATTTGGTAAATTGATATTTAGATTTGTTGTTTTTAACTAAGGATTATAAAAGCTATTTAACTAAAAGGGTTTACTTCAGTGATGATGAGAATAGGGCTTCCACGTCTCCTCACTATCCGCTTATGCTACTTATTAATGCAATAACTTATGGTCTTCTTCTTTGGAGAAAGCGGGTTCACTAAATCGTTTTATACTCCGTTAGGGTTATATAAACACTCAACCCAAAGATGTGCACCTTACCTACCTTTCGGTGATAAGGATAACTCTATAGGAGGATTAAGAACAAGAACCTAGTTAACCGTCACGCACAATGCGCAAAATTAGGGTTTTTAAGCCTCTCATTAACGCTACATAAATAATTGAGGTATTTTCATCCCCAATCCAAGAATGTCTACCCAACTTACAGCATATTCACAATCCCCCCCTTTCGGAATCTGATTAGAAATCATATAGTGATAATTAGTTGTCAATTAATTACCAAGAATTCAACTCAAATATTGGATAGATCTTAACAAGAAGAAGAATAACCATAAGCATGCATTAAATCATAACATAAGTTTCTAGAGATTCAACATGAAAATCCCTATAGAGGAATTAGTCCCTAGCCATTGACATGACAAGAACTAATCCCATGTTCATCATACAAAAACTGAAATAAAGAAAAGAAAAGAAAAGAAAAATACTTAAGAACGAGTCTCCAAGCCAAGCATCCAAGGGTTGTGTTGTGGGATATTTACAAGATGGATTGGTGGAAGGATGAATGTAGAATGGTGAATGGTGGAATGGAGAATGAATAATTCTTCTAATGATGTAGAGTATTTATAGCCAAAGAATCCTTTTGGTGAAGGGTTAGGGATTTGTAGGAAAGGAAAAGTTATTAGAATCCTTTTAGGTAAGGGTTTTAAGGTAGGAAAAGTTATCCCTTCTGGTAGGAAAAATAATCCCTTTAGGTAGGAAAAATAATCCCTTTAGGATTCTGAAAACATGTCAAATTCGGCCAGCACTTCATAATTCCCGCGTCGGCGCGCCATGACTGGCGCGCGGCCCAATTTCAGCAACTCTCGGGACTTTCAGCACTTTGGCGCGCGGCCGCTGCTGCGCCGCGGCTCGTGGCGTTTTGAGCGGATTCTGTTTCGTCGTCATTTTTCCGTCCGGACTTCGTCGGATCTCCTCTATAATTACCGGAACTTCTTAGACTTCATTTCTTGGCCCTTTTTGTGTGCAATTCCATCTCATTTATGCTCATTTCATCTTCTTTTCGCCATTTCTCCATTTATGACCGCTGTGACACAAAAGAAAGGAAAATGACCCTAATACTATACTAAACATAAATAAAATGAGTAAAATACTAATTAAAAATGACTCAAAAAGTGTATATAAAATACACCGATCACTTTACCAGAGTGCCAGAAGACAGAATCAAACTGATATATGGAATTATGAGGGGGAAGACGATTGATGTGGGGAAGGAGATAGTGCAAAGTATTGAAGAGACCCGGTAGGTTGGTAACAGCAGTGGGTTGGGACATGACTCACTCATTACAACTTTATGCGCCATCATGGGGTCCCAACCCCACCGACACTCGTGAGAGAAACCATTGCACATGTCATATGGGATAGTGCGCCTTCCTGCACTCCAATCCCTCCAAAGCGGCAAGAAGACCACCAGACGCGCAGCAGCAGCAGAGGCCTGCCATGAACGAAGATGAGCCTGAATAGAGGCTCAATATGCGGCAGGGAGCAGCCACCAGCCAACCACATAATCAGAACCTCCAGTGCCTATGATGGAGCAGTTGCTCCAGAACCAGAGAAGGATGATGCAATATTTCGACACAATGATACAAGGACAACAAGAGTTGATACAAGGGCAACAAGAATTGCGGCAGGGGCAACAACAGCTGCACCAGCAATTTGACGAGATGAGTTCCATGTTCAACCAATGGTCGATGCATTATCCACCGCCACCATTTTAAACCAAGTCTGTAAGTGTCTTGTTTCTTTTATTTTCTTTGAGTCTACACACATTGGGGACAATGTGTGATTTAAGTTTGGGGGGGGGGGTGTCTTATTTGTGTCTTATTGTTGTAATATGTTGAGTCTTTTTGAATTGTTTTTGTGTATTTTTGAGTCATAATTTTTTTTTCTTTTGAGTCATAATTGTCTGTCAAAGATCATGCATGCTGTAGTTACTAGAAACACCTATTGAAGTAACGTGGAATAATGTAATGGAATTAGAAACAACTATCTAAACACTTAGGTTAAATATGCCAAAAACTCATGAAATCTGTCTATTTGGAGTTTTTAACTGAATTGTGCATTGTAAATGATTAAAACCTATGTGTTATGATTGCTTGCTATTTGAGGCGAAATAGTTAGGATACGCATGTTAGGAGAGATGACTCAGACATTTCTTTGTTAGCCAATTCTTACCACTCTTTTCTATCCCTGACTTTAAAAATATCCCTAGTCAGCCCCGTTGAGCCTAAACATGAAACTTTTTCTTTGACATCCTATATTCCCACAATTGTGCCATAAGTAAAAATGTGAAATAGTTGGAATAAATTGTGTTAAAAAAGAGACAAAAAGAGTGAACAAGTTTGTTGCACCCCAATAACAAAGTAATAAGAAATATGCAAAAGCCTAAGTTTGGGGGGTGCTTGTTATTATAATACACTTCACTCTCCCAAAACAAAAGAGGGGAAAGATAGATTTGAAGTGAAGAAAAGAAATCAAAAGAAAAGGGAAAAATTGAAAAGCTAAAGAGCTTATGGTATACAAAATGAGCCTAAATGTCTATTTTATCTACCCATGCCTAAGCCTACATTACAACCCTTAAAAGTCCTGAAGATCTCTTAGATGCATAACCATGATTAGTGGAGAATAGCAAGTAAAGCATACCATAGGAATTATGAAATTAACATGCATGATTCAGTATTTTGACTTCCATTAAGCATGATAAAAATGAGTTTGCGAAATATTTAGCTTAATGTGTTTAGAATGCTGAAATTTCAGACTTTATGTTCTTGCATATTATTCTACTAACCTTCATATTTTTCTAAGTAACACCAATGCAGCAAAGTGATCAGAGTCATTGAGTCTTTCTATTTTTCTTCTTCCTTGAGTCTTTA
The DNA here is from genome assembly GCA_029844215.1 of Przewalskia tangutica. Taxonomy (NCBI): domain Eukaryota; kingdom Viridiplantae; phylum Streptophyta; class Magnoliopsida; order Solanales; family Solanaceae; genus Przewalskia; species Przewalskia tangutica. The sequence continues at coordinate 22,116,124 of CM056719.1, forward strand.
TTTCTTTCTTTTGATTTTTGCTCGAGGGCGAGCAAAGGTTAAGTTTAGGGGTATTTGATCAGTGTATTTTATATACACTTTTCGAGTCATTTTTAGTTAGTCTTTTGTCCCTTTTTGTACAAATAAGTGTCGTATTAGGATATATTTTCTTTCTTTTGAGTCAAGTTGGTTAAAACGGCCCAATGACGGAAAAGAAGCGAAAAGAGGGCAAAAACGGAGGTTCCAGAGCTTGAAATGCGAGAAAGTGGCGAGCCGGACAGAAACACCGTTGCAGCGCCGCAGCGCCTCCAGCTAATAGAGCCAGGAGCCCCGACGCCTAATGATCAGAGGCTTGCAGAAGTTGCAGCGACGCGGCGCCTCTAGACAGCAGAGTGCAGGGCTGCAGCGCCTAATCATCAGAAAATTCGCAGAAGGGCCGCGGCGCCGACACGGGAAAAATCAGGTTTTAGACGATTTTCTGGGCCAGGCCTGAAGGGAAAAGTTAAGGGCGGTTTGGAGGCTATAAAAAGAGAACCCTAGGCAGTTTTTAAGGGTTCCTTTTCTTGCACAAACACAAGACTTCTTGGAGTTGAAGATTGGAGACCACTACTTAGTAATTTTCTTTTCTTTCTTTACTTTATTTCAGTTTTCATGTTGGATATTGAATTAGTTCTTGTCATGTCAATGGCTAGGAACTAATTCCATTATAGGGCTTTCCATGTCAATTCACTTGAACCTTATTTTATGAGTTAATGCATGTTATGGTTGTTCTTCTTATTGTTGAGATTTACCCAATAGTTGCTTTGCATTCTTGGTAATTAATTAATCACTAATTATCATTATTTATATGATTTCTAATCAAACTTCGAAAGGAAGAGGTTGTGAATATGCTGTAAGTTGGGTAGACATAAGTCGGATTGGGGATGAAAATACCTCAATTACTTGTGTAGCGTTAATAGGGGTTTAAATACCTATATTCACGCATGGTGCGTGGCAATTAACAGAGTTTTTGTTCTTAATCCTCCTATAGAGTCATCCTTATCACCGAAAGGTAGAAAGGAGCGCTACTGGGGTTGAGTGTTTATATAGCCTTAACGGGAGTATAAAATGAATTAGTAAACCTGCTAGCTCCAAAAGAAGAAGAACCATAATTCCTTGTATTAATAAGTAATATAAGCGGATAGTTGAGGCGACTTGAAAGCCCTATTTCCATCACTACTGAAGTAAACACTTAGTCAATTAGTCTTTATAATTAATAGTATAATCAACAAACTCAAATATCGGTTACCAAATAGATAACAAAGGATAGATAGTTGGTACTTGAGCACTAATCCCTGAGGACGATAACTCGGTCTTCTAGACTATATTACTTGAGTCGACAACGTGCACTTGCGTTAAAGTGTGTGCATTAAATCGCGCATCAGACCCCACTCGTGAGATTATACTGAATTTGTCATTGTTGTTGTGGGTTTTCCCTTTTTTTTTTTATGGATAACTATGGCTTGGCCATGTTCGGTTTCAGTGTTATTTCTGCTTTTCAAAGATAATATCTCCCTTCTTTTTTCTTTCTCTAACATGCTTCTAACATGATGTTGACACTTTACTTATTGTCAGCTTTTGGGTTTACAAATCAATGCTGAGAAATACTTTTTTGGAATACGAAAGAGCCTAGTAGCATTCGATGAAGTTCTTGAGGTATCTACTTCATGTACTGATACAATTTCTGCCGTTTTGATGTCTTTGTTTCTTATTTCAGGATATTATACCCTATTTTTGACTCATGAATTTTTGCATTTTACTATTTAATATACTGATTGTTTTTTATATAGATGTTTCTGCATGACCACATTCCTGCTATATTATATGCTTTACTTTTTCTCCGTTAAAGGGGAACCTTGGAGTAACTGGTAAAATTGATGTCATGTGACCGGGAGATCATGGGTGTACAATAGACTCTTGTGGTCCGGATCTTCCCCGGACCCCGCACATAGCGGGAGCTTAGTAAACCGTGCTGCCCTATAGGTTCAAAGAAAGCATGTTTACTATCTTCAGCAATTAATTTTAACTGGAGATTTTGAAAGTTGTTCAGAGCACATTTTCAAGTGAGCCTCTTGATTCCTAGTCATTTCAATGCTGGAACCAGTGTCTCTGCACTCGTGAAGAGTATCTGAGGTTTCAATTGTAGAATTCCATCCTATTATTTGTCAACTTGTTTTTCAATTGTCATGATCTTTTACTCCACATTTGTGGTTCCTGGTAAAGAAAGGAAAGTGTGCAGACTTGTTAAGTCACTTTATGGACTTAAACAAGTACTCAAACAATGACATGCGAAATTTGATCAAACAATGTTGGCAAATGAATTTAAAATTAATGAGTGTGACAAATATGTTTACATTAAAAATACTCCAAATCATGAAGTCATTATTTATTTGTATGTTGATGACATGTTGATAATGAGTAAAGATATTGTCGATGTAAATGCTACGAAGTGTATGCTCGCTAGCAAATTTGACATGAAAGACTTAGGGGTTGCTGATTTGATCTTAGGAATTAGGATCCATAAAACTCCATAAGGTCTAGCATTATCACAGTCACATTATATTGAAAAAGTACTTGACAAGTTCAAGTATTTAAATTTCAATGTTGCATAGACTCCAATTGATGTAAGTTTTGCACTTCAAAAGAATGAAGGTGAAAGTGACTCACAATTGGACTTTGCACGAGTTTTAGAAAGTTTGATGTATATTATGAATTGTACACGACCAGATATAGCATGTGCTATAAGCAAGCTGAGTCGATTCACGAGTAATCTCAATCAAACTCATTGGATGACAATGAAACGAGTCTTGGGATATTTACAACACACCCAAAACTATGCTTTGCATTATAATAAATATCGCGATTTGAGGATATAGTGATGCAAATTGGATCACCGGATCGTTTGAAGTTAAATCCACGAGTGGATATGTTTTCACCGTTGGCGGAGGAGTATTGTCTTGGAAATCATCAAAACAGACATGCATCTCCCGCTCTACAATGGAATCAGAATTTATAGCTTTAGACAAGGCCGGTGAAGAAGCTGAATGGCTCCGGAATTTCTTAGAAGATATTCCATTCTGGCCCAAACCTTTGGCTCCTATATGTATACATTGTGACAGTCAAGCAGCAATAGGTAGGGCAGAGAGCGTAATGTATAACGGAAAATCTCGTCACATACGACGGAGACACAATACCGTTAGACAACTCCTATCTAGTGGCGTTATCACAATTTATTATGTAAAGTCAAGAGATAACGTGGCGGATCCGCTTACAAAAGGTTTATCTAGAGAGAGAGTTAGTAGATCATCAATGGGAATGAGGTTAAGGCCAAGGACAAGTCATCATGACGATAACTCTACCTAGCAGACTGAAGATCCCAAAAGCTAGGTTCAAGGAGATCAAACAAAGTTGTGACTAACGGTTCAACATTGTCAAATAACTCAACCCATTCTCGGATGAAGACAATGTTCAGAAATAAGGATAAGACTTTATGGCTTGTTAATGAGTTAATAAAGCATTAAGGTTTTTAATGGTTATCTAAATCTGGCAATGTATGACCAGATAATGTGGCTATAGGACCACATGTTTAGAAATCACCTATGTGAGTGTTAAGTGTAAGCCGCTTTAAAGGAGAATGACAGTAAAAGCCCATTCTCTAGGCACTCATGAGACCAGGCGGTGTTCATGGCTGAAACGAACAAAACCGTGAGAACCATAAACGGTTGAGGGTTGATTGTGTGTCTTATGTTGTCTAGGTATACAACAAAGTTCGACGGTTCAAAGATATCAAATCTACCGATTGATCGAGTATATCCGATATAAGTTCACTACGGAAAGTTCAAAGGGAAACCTACTTATCGGATGCAATCAATTCTCGCCAGATATCACACACGTCTGTACATTCTTTTATCTTATAGTCATTCCCCATTCATGTGGGGGATTGTTGGGTTTTGATATTGGTGAATGGAAAATGATGGGATGAAAATTAAAGGGATTTGTCCCACATCAAAAAAAAGAGAAGGAAAGAGAGATGTATATATTACATTACACCTTCTTTAGTTGCTAAAAGGGTTGAAAGGGCAAGGACCCTCGCGCCGTCGTCGTCGCTCGCTCGGCTCGGCTTCGGCTTCAGATTTGGATTTGGATTTGGATTTGGAGAAAGATTGATTGATAATCTTTTTGGACAAACGTTTCTTTAATTATTTAATTTCAGTCTTCAACTCGAAAATTTTGTCTTCATTCTGTGTGATATTGTCGCGCCCGATTTCGACCGCGACTAAATGAATAAACTCCTGCTTAATAAAAAGTGTTAGAAAATAAATAAAAATGCTAAAAGGTGCTAAAAGAATGCTAAAATGCTTAAAAAGTGCAAAAATGTGCTAAGGTAGCTAGAATGCTAAAAAATGCTAAAGGGTTCGCGGGAGTCGCCACCTAATTAATTTGGGTGAATTAGGACACCTAAATGTTTAACTAGTTTAAAGTAAAACATTAACTCCATTTTAATGGTCTGCTAAACTTAATGAGATTCTGGGTAAGGGTTCTTTATTAATCTAGAGGGAAGGGGTTAAGCACCCTCTAAGATCCGCTAACTTGCGGTTGTCCTGCCAAACCTAGGGTAATTATTATGTTTTAAAAATGCAAAGTAAAAGCTCTTCCTGCTTAATAAAATGCTAAAATGTTAAAATGTTTAAAAGGTGCTTAAAGTATAAAAAGGGCAAAAGGTGCTATATGCTAAAGTGCAACAGAATGCTAGGAGGTGCTAAAATGTTAAGGACAAAATGTGCTAAAGGTGCTAAGGGATTAATTTTAAAAGTAAAGGGTGTTAAATATTAAAGTGGTGCTTAAAATGCTAAAGTGCTAAAGAATGCAAAAAGGTGCTAAAATGCTAAGGTTTTTTAAAGGGCTAGAAATATGCTAAAGAATGCTAAGGTGCTTTATAGACTAATTATGTGTTCATGCAAAGGTTATTTACGGACTAATTATGTATACTGCTAGCTAAATTAATCTTGCTTAACTCAAATGCGATATTATATAAGGGGTGCTTTAAGATGATCTTTGAGAGTTTAGGAAGAAATCTGTTATGGATTTTAATAAGAAACCAAAATGTTGGTTTTATGATGCGAGTTAAATTATTTAGACATGCATGGCAATCTTAAAAGCAACTGGGAAAGGGCCAAATTTCTAATACCCAATTATCTTCTAATTATTAATTCAAGGTTTAACTATTCTAGATATCCTACTAATTAGAGTAGCATTAGTCAAATAATTACAACAAATAAATGGGGTAAGGATATGAGTTAACAAGGACTCGAAGAAATGGCGAGGTCATTCGCCGGCGGCTTTGAATTTTGAGGCGGAGGTGAAGATGCTCATAAATGCTGGTTTTCGTTTGAAGTAACTCATGATGAGTCTCGCTATGAGACTCTTCGTTTTCTCGGTCGTGCCATGCAAAAGTAAGAGAAGATAAGGATTAGTACGAGCCCAAATGATAATTGATACAAATAATTGGAACGAGCACATAACATGTCACAATGACTCAAAGAGCTAAAAGGAAAGCTGGCCCAGGGCAGTTGATCAAAAATGCAAAGGGGAACACTATTGCAATACTAAGAGAAGGCAGCCGACAGGTGATAAAAGAAATAAGGACGGGCAGGTATGTAAGCAGCACAAATCAGCCTCTAATATCACCCACGACACCCAACAGTTCTATCCAAGATGCGGGCGAGCAAAATAAAGAGGCGGACCCATTTTTAAAGCAGATTCGAGCTTTAAACATGCAAATTGTGATACGTCTGAAGATATTGAGTTAGGGCAAAGTCAAATTTATCATTTTTGCAAAAACGATGGCGAGGCCTAATCGCAATTGTGAGACCTGCAGACACTAGAACTAACATTTCTAGGCTCATATGGGCGTCACAGTGGACCGGTCTCGGATATCGCAGGTATAAGGTCTCGATGTTAATAATAGATTCGAATCTACACATATTTCGACTACCAGTTGCAAAAAAAAATCAGAGATAAGTATGCTACTGACATTCAGATAAGAATATCCATTCCACCTGACTAGAAGAGACCACTGTTAATGCATACCAAAACAGACTATAATGCCAAAACTTTACGCCATTTCAGACCATATGACCATGCAAACATATTATTTCAGCAATCAACTCGCACCTTTCGGTGATATTACAATACTGCGGCAAATAGACAATCATTTCCTTTATTCAATTTTAGAAACATACAAGATCTTAACCTATAGTATGCATTTACTGCTACATGGTGCAAACGGTAATTCAGCAAGTAAACAGAGACACTAACAGGGAATATACATAAATGGTTCAAGGATTCCTAGCATGCTTTGAGGACACATATGATATACATTTGATACATATCGAATCTACCCTACTGTTTGTGACATATCTAAAAATAAGGAAAATCAGGGGAGAAGTACATTAAGCAAAGCAGGATAACACATATTCCTAACAAGCAGTTTAGACATGTATACAACTAGGTAAGAGTTGAAGACACTTCTCATTCAATTAAACGATTTCAACATTAGATTACACTTGCGTATGCTGACTATATGAAACATGATTGTAAGTCGAGTGTAGAATGTAATGATGGATTAATACAACCTAGACTGGTTCAAGTCTTGCGGCATGCTTAATGCATGTGATACCCAAATACTTAAATAAACCAAAAGCACACTAAACACGATATGACAATGCCAGCAAGAACAACCAATACACATATAACAGGGAGCATACAAATTAGTATAGATATTATTCGACAACTTGACAAATAGATATAACACAGGACATGATGCTATAACCTTTTTAAAACATACAAAAATAAACACCCAACTGAGCAATTAAATCAGGAGTCGACTGAAAATTATACATCACACCTCAGAACAGTATCCTAACATTTAGATATTATGCATCCATATTAATTAAAGCAGACTTATTCAATGTCATATTCCTACATTAATGAATACGACAACATGAATGAACTAACACATATTTAACACAAATTCATACACAAATACGAAATGAACAGAAGTCGAGAGGGAGTGGATTTTTACCTTCTCCGGGCAGCGACCCGGGGCAGCGTATCAAGTCGCCGGTCCAATCGACGGGTTTTGGGTTTGCGATGCGAATGAAAGGGACAAGGTTTGCTCACTGATTTTTGGCTGGAATTAAAAGAGAAGGGTTCGAACTTCCTATTCGCGCTAGGCTAGTGGTCTGGGTGGCTGCTCCCCCCCCTTCTAATGCCTTGCTTGTGTTTTCCCCGTATCTGCTCTCTGTTTGATTGCTCCTATTGGACTCCTCTGAGCTGTTGACTGCTGCTAAGTTGTTTGACTGCTGCTAAGTTGTTTGACTGCTGCTAAGGGAGTGTCAAATCGATGCCTGCTGACTGATACCCCGACTAAGCTCTGTGTCCGACCCCCTTAATCGATGCCTATTGCATGTTCTTATATAGCCTAACTCTAGGTTCTAAGTTTGGTAAGTAAATAAAGGCTGATTCTGTGCGATTTGGGTGCTGATTTTAGAGCGATTTTTAGGAGATTTGGTGTGATTAGGTGTTTATATGGTAAGGTATCGTTGGATGTGGGTGCATGGGTAAGGAAAGCTGGCTAGGGTGCGTGGGTAAAGGAAAGCCCGGATTCTCCGGCGAGAAATCCGGGCGGCGACGAAAGCAGAAGGTTTTAGGGTTGCTGGTTTCTAGGGCTTCGTCTAGGTTTTGTGTGAGGGAGAGACGATGGGTAAGGGCTGCTGAGTGAAGGTATGGTCGCAGCTGCTGATAAGGGGAAAAGGTAAGGCTTGCGGGTGGGCTTGGGTAGAGGGGGACTGGGCCTGCGCTGGGTTTGGGTAGTGGGCTGCGAATTAAGGGTTAATTAATTAGGGTATTAGATTTAATTAGGTATTTAATTAGTTTTAGGCTTAGTTAATTAGTGATAGACCAATTTAATAAATTGTGCTTAAATTATTTAGGTGTTCTATTAGCCTAAGTTATTATAATAAATGCGGACGTGCTATTTAATTAATGCTTAATATTTTAGAATGCGGCGCTATTATTTAAAATCTTATTTATTGTGCATTATTGCGAAGTTAAATTAAAATTGAATAGAGTTTAGATTAAATTATTTAAATGCTAAATGCAAGTATGATATTTAAGAATTGTTTAAAGCTTTTATAAATGCGACGCTATTAAATGCATGTATTAGATTAAATTGATTTTAAATTACAAATGATTATGAAATTCTCTTGCGTATTAATAAATGCGACTATGCTACTTGCCACGACGTCATTGCTAAATTATTTATTTTATGTATTTATTAATTATTTAAGAATTACGACAGAGCTTGAAATTAATTAATGCGGGCGCGAGACTCTAAATGCTTAATACTCTACGTAGAAAAATGCGAAGTTATTATTAAATTGTTTATTTATGCATGTATTTATGTTTTATCGCTGCATTTTATTATAAGAAATCATAAAGAATTATTTTGCAAAATTAGTGTAATTTTATAGCTCATCGTCAGACGAGGGTCAAAATCGTGTCAACAGCTGTCCCTCTTTGTATGGAGATGATGGAAGAATCTTCGGACAAAGACGTTGACTCATAGCCAATTTTGTCTCGATCTTCAGAATTGCAAAAATGCTGGGCAGGTAGACAAGGCTGACGCAAAAAATCAAAATCTGTCCCAGTGTCGAGTTATGACGACACTGGGCTACCATGGTCTAAACACCAAGGCGGGCTAACGCGGACTCAAAGCTGTCCCAGTGTCGAGTTATGACGACACTGGGCTACCATGGTCAAAACACCAAGGCGGGCTAACGCGGACTCAGCCGCCCGGTGTCGAGTTATGACGACACTGGGCTACCATGGTCAAAACACCAAGGCGGGATAACGCGGACTCAAAGCTGTCCCAGTGTCTAGTTATGACGACACTGGGCTACCATGGTCTAAACACCAAGGCGGGCTAACGCGGACTCAGCGTCCCGGTCGAGTTATGGCGACGACAGGTGCCGTGTAAAGAATAAAATAAAGTAAACGGGCTTGAACCTGGGGTGTACCGCTATGGCTTATGGTGCTGGGTTCTATGGTGATGTGGAGCGAGTGGACCGACGCTTGAGGCCGCTTCTGCCAATCGTTGGGAAGGTTGGCCCCCCAACAAATTGCCCCGGTTCGCTGTAAGAGAAAATCCACGTTGTGCTCCTGCTCCTGCATGCTAAGACTTAAACAAACGGTTAGTGCATAATCATAAGGCAAAATGATGATGCATAATTTTAAAACAATGTAACTGTGAGTAGGAAAGGTTATCCTGCAAAAATGTGATGCCTGCTGTGTTGATGCGATGTTGTGAATGCTGTGATTTTCGTCCTTGCACAGACGTGTTGCGATTGTGAACGCGGATATGTTGTCTTTGCTGCAACTGTCCCTGTAGACTAAAGCTCAAGAAAGAGTTAGTGCATAACTGCTAAGACATAATAATAAAACATGAGTAAGAAATGCAATTTCGAGAGTATAGAAATCATCCCTGCGTGGATGTGATATGCTGATGATGGCGTTGTTTTTGGGCTTGTTGTGCTGATAGCGTCGCTGCTCGGACGTGTTGCTGCTGGCGTCGTTGCGTAGACTTGTTTGTCGATAACGCCGTTGTTCGACGTGGCGCCGCGCCGCGTAGACTTGCTTTGTGTTGATAACGTCGTTACTGGGCGATGTTCTTCCGGGCGTCGTTGCGTAGACTTCTTTGTCCGATAACGTCATTGCACGGGCGTATTCTTCTTGGCGTCGTTGCGTAGACTTGCTGTGCTGATAACGTCATTGCCTGGACGTGTTGCTGCTGGCGTCGTTGCGCGGACTTGCTGATCACGTCGTTATGCGGGCGTGTTCTTCTTGGCGTCGTTGCGTGGACTTGCTGTGCTGATAACGTCATTGCCTGGACGTTTAGCTGCTGGCGTCGTTGCGTGGACTTCTTTGTCGATAACGCCGTTACTGGGCGTGTTGCTTCGCGTCGTTGCGTGGACTTGCTTGCCGATGGCGTCGCTGGGCGGACGTTGCCGCCGCCTGTAGAATAAATGCTCCTGCAAGCTAAGCTTGAGAAAAACGTTAGTGTATACCTGTTTAAACGAAATGATAAATGTATATGAGAAGTGCAATTTTATGGGTAGAGGTGTCATCCCTGATACGCCTGATGAATACTGAGATGTTGTCCTTGCACGGACATGCTGAATGCCGCAACTGACGAATTGTCATGATGCCTTTGTTGGGTGCGATGCGTGGGTTGCCAATTTGACTTTATGCCCGAGTTGATGCGCTAGGTTTTGTTGCGGAACTTTTGAACTTTGACTGCTGATTGTTGATGCCCCTTTCTGCTGCTGCTGCTTTTGCTGCGGACTTTGGATTGTTGTCATCCTCTGCCTTTGCTGCTTTTTGCTGCTTCTGCTAATACGAAGAAACTTTTCGCCGTATTTTCTGTTTCGGCTATTGCACTTTCTGCTTCTGTTAATATGAAAAACCTGCGCTCAAAGAAAATTTGTGAGTTTTGGGGGGGGGGTCGATTCGCATTTGACTTCGCCGCCTTGTTTCTTGATATCAGCGTGCCCGCATTTGGACTTGCAACCTCATGCGTTTCCTACATTGTCCCGCTTTGAAAAGTGGTGTCCGCCTAAAGTGGGTCTCAATGTAGTTGCTTGTATGTAGTGATGTTTCTGGGCCTTCTGATTTCGGCCTGTAGGGTTGCCATTTGCTGCGGTAACTGGGCGAGGTGCTCGATCGGATCTATGCTGCTTTTCTTTTCGAGACTGCTTTGCTATAGGAACCAAGACAGTTCGACTGCTCGCTCAAATGCCCTTGAATCGGTCATGTCGCTGGACCGTGCCTTTGATCTTGCGAAATATTGATGCTCTGTCATTGCTTAGTCAAATACAAATCGACCTTTGGGGGAGATGATAAATCCTTTAGACAACATGTGGCAAACTGTGTTAGTGTAAAGCACGTGATTTTGCAGAAGTGTAAAACATTTAGCAAGTACATATTGCACATAAATTGCCACATTGCAAGCGAGTCCTAGCATGCATGGGGACCCTTTATGCCAGAGGTAGGCCTAAACGTCACATATGCGAAGTCATGATGGATTTTGTCCAAGCCGTCCAACTGTAATGCTTTGTTGGAAATGGCGACCAAATGACGGTGCACTTTTCCCAATTTCGGCATGTCATGATTAGGCTTGGATTTGTCTGTCATTGCCACGCTACACATAATATGCTGGTTGGTCGTTGGGTTGAGAAACCCGTCGACAAGTTTGGTGTCTTCCTAATTGTGGTGTCGATGCCAGGGACCGACCCACCTAAGGTAAATGCATGCATGCCCTAGAATAAGGGTGGTATAGCTCTATCTTAAGTTTCTAAGATTTGGCTTTTCTAGACGCAAGGTTCCCGAGCGGACAACTCGAGTGAGAAGGCTACGCGGCTGATCAGACGAACCGATCTAACTCCGCGCAGGCGCCAACTCTCTTAAAATTTGGGTATTTGAAGAAATTTGCGGGTGCGCGAAGCACACCAGCGCGTGAGTGTGTGATTGTGTGAATTTTCCAGAATGGAAGAAATATGAGCGGAATGCCAGTTTAAGGAAAGCAGTAAAGCAAATAGCAATTAAAACAAACGGAATACAGCACGCAAAAATCAAAAATGCAAAAACAATGCCAAATAATAACCCTAGATCTGTTGTGGTTAAGAGCCTTAGAATCCCCAGCAGAGTCGCCATTTCTGTCGCGCCCTTTTTCGACCGCGACATTTTAAAAATAAACTCCTGCTTAATAAAAAGTGTTAGAAAATAAATAAAAATGCTAAAAGGTGCTAAAAGAATGCTAAAATGTTTAAAAAGTGCAAAAATGTGCTAAGGTTGCTAGAATGCTAAAAAATGCTAAAGGGTTCGCGGGAGTCGCCACCTAATTAATTTGGGTGAATTAGGACACCTAAATGTTTAACTAGTTTAAAGTAAAACATTAACTCCATTTTAATGGTCTGCTAAACTTAATGAGATTCTGGGTAAGGGTTCTTTATTAATCTAGAGGGAAGGGGTTAAGCACCCTCTAAGATCCGCTAACTTGCGGTTGTCCTGCCAAACCTAGGGTAATTATTATGTTTTAAAAATGCAAAGTAAAAGCTCTTCCTGCTTAATAAAATGCTAAAATGTTAAAATGTTTAAAAGGTGCTTAAAGTATAAAAAGGGCAAAAGGTGCTATATGCTAAAGTGCAACAGAATGCTAGGAGGTGCTAAAATGTTAAGGACAAAATGTGCTAAAGGTGCTAAGGGATTAATTTTAAAAGTAAAAGGGTGTTAAATATTAAAGTGGTGCTTAAAATGCTAAAGTGCTAAAGAATGCAAAAAGGTGCTAAAATGCTAAGGTTTTTAAAGGGCTAGAAATATGCTAAAGAATGCTAAGGTGCTTTATAGACTAATTATGTGTTCATGCAAAGGTTATTTACGGACTAATTATGTATACTGCTAGCTAAATTAATCTTGCTTAACTCAAATGCGATATTATATAAGGGGTGCTTTAAGATGATCTTTGAGAGTTTAGGAAGAAATCTGTTATGGATTTTAATAAGAAACCAAAATGTTGGTTTTATGATGCGAGTTAAATTATTTAGACATGCATGACAATCTTAAAAGCAACTGGGAAAGGGCCAAATTTCTAATACCCAATTATCTTCTAATTATTAATTCAAGGTTTAACTATTCTAGATATCCTACTAATTAGAGTAGCATTAGTCAAATAATTACAACAAATAAATGGGGTAAGGATATGAGTTAACAAGGACTCGAAGAAATGGCGAGGTCATTCGCCGGCGGCTTTGAATTTTGAGGCGGAGGTGAAGATGCTCATAAATGCTGGTTTTCGTTTGAAGTAACTCATGATGAGTCTCGCTATGAGACTCTTCGTTTTGCTCCGGTGCGTGCCATGCAAAAGTAAGAGAAGATAAGGATTAGTACGAGCCCAAATGATAATTGATACAAATAATTGGAACGAGCACATAACATGTCACAATGACTCAAAGAGCTAAAAGGAAAGCTGGCCCAGGGCAGTTGAGCAAAAATGCAAAGGGGAACACTATTGCAATACTAAGAGAAGGCAGCCGGCAGGTGATAAAAGAAATAAGGACGGGCAGGTATGTAAGCAGCACAAATCAGCCTCTAATATCACCCACGACACCCAACAGTTCTATCCGGCAGATGCGGGCCGGAGCAAAATAAAGAGGGGCCAGACCCATTTTTAAAACAGATTCAGGCTTTAAACATGCAGTTGTGATAATGCAGAAGATATTGAGTTGTGGCAAAGTCAAATTTATCATTTTTGCAAAAACGATGGCGAGGCCTAATCGCAATCAAGAGACCTCCTGAACACTAGAACTAACATTTCTAGGCTCCATATGGACGTCACAGGACCGGTCTCGATATCGAGCGGTATAAGGTCTACTGATGTTAATAATAGATTCGAATCTACACATATTTCGACTACCAGTTGCAAAAAAAATCAGAGATAAGCATGCTACTGACATTCAGATAAGAATATCAATTCCACCTGACTAGAAGAGACCACTGCTAATGCATACCAAAACAGACTATAATGCCAAAACTCTACGCCATTTCAGACCATATGACCATGCAAACATATTATTTCAGCAATCAACTCGCACCTTTTGGTGATATTACAATACTGCGGCAAATAGACAAGCATTTCCTTTATTCAATTTTAGAAACATACAAGATCTTAACCTATAGTATGCATTTACTGCTACATGGTGCAAACGGTAATTCAGCAAGTAAACAGAGACACTAACAGGGAATATACGTAAATGGTTCAAGGATTCCTAGCATGCTTTGAGGACACATATGATATACATTTGATACATATCGAATCTACCCTACTGTTTGTGACATATCTAAAAATAAGGAAAATCAGGGGAGAAGTACATTAAGCAAAGCAGGATAACACATATTCCTAACAAGCAGTTTAGACATGTATACAACTAGGTAAGAGTTGAAGACACTTCTCATTCAATTAAACGATTTCAACATTAGATTACACTTGCGTATGCTGACTATATGAAACATGATTGTAAGTCGAGTGTAGAATGTAATGATGGATTAATACAACCTAGACTGGTTCAAGTCTTGCGGCATGCTTAATGCATGTGATACCCAAATACTTAAATAAACCAAAAGCACACTAAACACGATATGACAATGCCAGCAAGAACAACCAATACACATATAACAGGGAGCATACAAATTAGTATAGATATTATTCGACAACTTGACAAATAGATATAACACAGGACATGATGCTATAACCTTTTTAAAACATACAAAAATAAACACCCAACTGAGCAATTAAATCAGGAGTCGACTGAAAATTATACATCACACCTCAGAACAGTATCCTAACATTTAGATATTATGCATCCATATTAATTAAAGCAGACTTATTCAATGTCATATTCCTACATTAATGAATACGACAACATGAATGAACTAGCACATATTTAACACAAATTCATACACAAATACGAAATGAACAGAAGTCGAGAAGGAGTGAATTTTTACCTTCTCCGCAAATGACCGGCGTATCAAGTCGCCGGTCCAATCGACGGGTTTTGGGTTTGCGATGCGAATGAAAGGGACAAGGTTTGCTCACTGATTTTTGGCTGGAATTAAAAGAGAAGGGTTCGAACTTCCTATTCGCGCTAGGCTAGTGTCAGGTGGTCGCTCCCTTCTAATGCCTTGCTTGTGTTTTCCGTATACGCTCTCGTTTGATTGCTCTATTGGACTCCTCCGAGCCGCTGATCTTTGCTAAGTTGTTGACTGCTGCTAAGTTGTTTGACTGCTGCTAAGGGAGTGTCAAATCGATGCCTGCTGACTGATACCCCGACTAAGCTCTGTGTCCGACCCCCTTAATCGATGCCTATTGCATGTTCTTATATAGCCTAACTCTAGGTTCTAAGTTTGGTAAGTAAATAAAGGCTGATTCTGTGCGATTTGGGTGCTGATTTTAGAGCGATTTTTAGGAGATTTGGTGTGATTAGGTGTTTATATGGTAAGGTATCGTTGGATGTGGTGCATGGGTAAGGAAAGTGGCTAGGTGCGTGGGTAAGGAAAGCCGGATTCTCCCGAGAAATCCGGCGACGCAGCGTAAGGTTTTAGGGTTCTTTGGTTTCTGTGGCTTCGTCTAGGTTTGTGTGAGGAGAGCGATGGGTAAGGCTTTGAGTGAAGGTATGGTCGCATTTTCCGATAAGAGGAAAAGGTAAGGCTTGGGTGGGCTTGGGTAGAGGACCGGGCCTCATACTGGGTAGTGGGTCGCGAATTGGGGTTAATTAATTAGGGTATTAGATTTAATTAGGTATTTAATTAGTTTTAGGCTTAGTTAATTAGTGATAGACCAATTTAATAAATTGTGCTTAAATTATTTAGGTGTTCTATTAGCCTAAGTTATTATAATAAATGCGGACGTGCTATTTAATTAATGCTTAATATTTTAGAATGCGGCACTATTATTTAAAATCTTATTTATTGTGCATTATTGCGAAGTTAAATTAAAATTGAATAGAGTTTAGATTAAATTATTTAAATGCTAAATGCAAGTATGATATTTAAGAATTGTTTAAAGCTTTTATAAATGTGACGCTATTAAATGCATGTATTAGATTAAATTGATTTTAAATTACAAATGATTATGAAATTCTCTTGCGTATTAATAAATGCGGTTATGCTACTTGCCACGACGTCATTGCTAAATTATTTATTTTATGTATTTATTAATTATTTAAGAATTACGACAGAGCTTGAAATTAATTAATGCGGGCGCGAGACTCTAAATGCTTAATACTCTACGTAGAAAAATGCGAAGTTATTATTAAATTGTTTATTTATGCATGTATTTATGTTTTATCGCTGCATTTTATTATAAGAAATCATAAAGAATTATTTTGCAAAATTAGTGTAATTTTATAGCTACTGTCTGGACGAGAGGGTCAAAATTGGGTGTCAACAGATATACTGTGTGATATACTGCCGTTGAGTGGTTCGCTGCTACCGGAATTTGGAGTACTACTATTCTGGTAAGATAATCGTTCTATCCTGAGAGGCGATATTTCATTAACCTCGAGTACTGTGAGGAGAATAATTTTCTTAAGGACACACTTTGAACTAAGTGAGCTCGATTATACTCTGAAATTATTTTCCAAAACAGATTATGTTTCGTCTACTGTTTTTCTTGATTAATTTACTGTTAAGTAATTTCTATACTGTGTAATATGCTTTTTACTAAGTGTTTAAACAGATTGTGTTGAAACATTATTTTGGCCATATACAGATTATTATACCAACACATATCAATCAAATGATACATGAAAGTTCATACCATCATGCAATAGAGATATACACTTTCTTCAATCTTAATCAGTTTGATTGGGTACGGAACTTTAAAAGTAAGGAAAACATTTAAATGTTGTATGTTGTTAAAATAAAGATATGCATAATATATCAAAATGTATTTTAATTTTATGATATTAAACATGTTATGTGATATGTTAAAATTAAAGAGTTGTCAAATTAGTAAAAAAACATTCTATGAAAAAAATAAGACAAATAAATTAAAATAGAGAGATTATAATAAGATAACCAAAGTTGTTACTACAGTAAAATAAGTTTTTTGTCATGAGATGGTGTATAATGTACAACCCGAAAACAAAACATCTAAGGGCTCGTTTGGTACGTCACACTGGACTGTATATTTGTATATTGGACTGTATTGTATTAATATATAATGGACGGTATTATAGTATTAATATATAATGGACTGTATTTTTATTTTTATTTTTTATGTTTAGTACAGTCCAGGGGAGATCCATATACTAGATGAGTCTCAAAAATGTCAGTTGGAGTGTATTATTTTTAGAAATAGTACAGTCCAGTCCGACTGAAAACGTCCACCAAACACTATATTATTTTTTTGTTCAGTACAGTTCAGCGTAATACAGCATACCCAACGTGCTCTAATAACACATGCAGTATGAAGTTATTAAAAAAAATATAATGCGTTAAATCATCTGAATGATGTCCGTCTAACATCAAAACGTGGAAAAAACAAGAGAAATGACATCACTAATCAAGGTGTGGGGCTCACCTTTAAAGCTCTCTGATACTGTCTTTGAAAGTATATATGTCCTAGAAACAATCATTTTAGGAGCACATGTACTTGAACACATTCATATTATTAATAAGATTAATATATACTTGACATTTGCAATTATTGAATTATTATCTGATTGTTTATATTATTCATTAATGTGCATCCCTTGAACTTACATTGTCATTAATAGTGTGAGATATTAATGATAGAGTGTAGTTCTTAAAATAGCCTAGACTAATGATCATTGAGAATGAAATATCAATGATATGTTATAAGTCGACATGTGGTCTGCATCACATTCTTAGAGAATGTAGTATATCTCACTTACTGCAAGCAATAGTTGCTAGTGATGGACACATGGATACTCTTAGAGGAGTATTGGCATACCTGGCGATAAACTATTTGTTATACATGTCTAGAGTATTATCGCACGGGAGATAGAGGTCCTTAGACTTGAGGTCAATATCGCCTTGTTTACGGAGCAATGCACTTTGATCCTGTCCTAAGCTCAAATGTCTTATAGGTTGAGACGCGGCTTGTATTGGGTGCATTACGAAGTAGATTGAAGGTGGTAGTTGAGCCAAGAATAAGATTCATTCCTCGATTGGAATTTCGAGAGAACACTCAGCTTCTCAGAGATGTTAGGTCGACCAAGTCATTGGCCAATGCAAGAGACATATCTAGGATATGGTCTAGTTGTCGACTAATATAGATGAGATAAAGTGATCAAGCCATTTGGATAGACACTTGGCAAATCTTAAGCTTGATCGAGTGTGTCGCGAATGAAAGGAATTTATCATCTCACATAGAGGTTTGTTTACTTGAGTCTTGTAAACGTACTTCACATATTGGGTCCGTCACCGGCGCCGTCTAGGAGTTCCGTGTGAACCTTGATTTGATCAAGTGCCGATGTGTGAAGGCCTAAAGGGTCACACTAAGTCGATTGTCTTTTCGGTCTAAGGGTATATTGAGAGAATGTAAAATATCGGATTTTGAATCAAGATATTTTATTTTATAATAAATTATGGGATAATTTTCATTTGATGAAAATTAATTAATTAAGTTAAAATTAAGTCTTGGATTTAATTAGAACTAAAACGTGCAGAAAATAAATAAAGGAGTCAAGATAACAAAGTGGGCCCAGTGATCGCCCATCGCAATTTAGATTTGGGTCGTCTTGGCTTTGATCCAAATCTGATTGGGTTTAGGGTTTCCTCACTATATATTTGGCACTTAACCCATAATTTCATTAGAACTCATTTTTCACTTTCTGAACTTAGAGTTCAGGAAATAAATTCTCTCAAACCTCTGCCAAGATTTCCTAGCTTTCTTGGGCAAAGGAATATACTGAAGCAAGGCTTGCACCCGGATTGACAATCGCGTGCGCACCTTTTAGTAGAGACTGCATTAAAAGCATAAACTGTAAGTTTTCATGTCTTTGCAGATTTGTATTATCGCATAATCATACCAGGAATGTTTGTTGGAGCAAGTAAGTTTACTCAAAATTTTAAACTTTCGATGTGCCTTACTTGTGTGTTTTATACCCAACAAATCCCTACAGTGGTATCAGAGCCAGGTTGGTTTAATGATTATACGATAATCTTTAATAACGATATGTGGGATAATTGATTGTTTTGATTTAGAACAGATTTTCGGAATTTAAAAAATTATTTTTTTTTTTTTTAGAACAAGATCACATCGCTCACGATGAACAAGATCACATCGTTCGACGTGAACAAGAATGGCAGTCATCGTTCACGAATGGCGAATTTCGTTTTTTTTTTTTTTTTAGGTCGCCGGAAACCGCCGACGGCGGGACGGTTTCCAGCCACCACGGGCGACGAAATCAGAAAATAATAATATCATCGTGTTCATCTCGACGAGAGGAATCTAATGGTGGTAGTATTACACGGCAACGATGACCGGAAAAGGAGCACCACCGACGGTTTTAGAACCCGCCGGCGGCGTCCCAGATTCCGGCCACCGTGGGCCACCAAATCGGTGGTGAAAACCACCGGTGAGTTCGTCCCGACGTGTGCCATCGCTTGGTGTGTTTTAATTCCGTCAATTTCGCCCCGAAATCCGAATCCCAAATTTGATTTGGAGTTGGAATTGGTTTTGAAAATTTGAAATAGTGTAAGGACCTTTTTGCAAATTAAAATTAGGGTTTTAAATTGTAGATTGGTCCTTTAACAAATCTGAAAATATTTAAGTTCTGAAAATTACAAATTAGTCCCTGAGATATTTTCTGAAATTTTAAAAGTTTTAAAATCAGTGATTCACCCTGGTCAATCAGTAAATTTAAAAGAAGATTTGGTCCCCAGGTAAATCAGAATATTTTAAGGTTCTCAAAATTGCGAAATACCTGAAAATTAAATTTTAATTTCGAATTGGTAAGGAATTCGTTTGGATGAGCGAAAATTCAAAATTGAAAATTGAGTTTAAATTTTGAATTTAAATATTTCCTAAATTGAAACAAAATTAATTAACCCACAATTATTGTTATTTAACATATTATTTGATAATGTGTGCACAAATTAATTGTTTCTCCTAATTGTTTAATTGATTGTCATTTAAATAATTAGAATAGAGTCCGCAATTATTATGCAGGTAGCGCTACCGGTAATTGTTTACTTTCAACGACCGCTTATAATTGTGCAGGTAGGCTACCAAGATATGATTAAAACCATCTTATATCACGCCTATTGGGTTTGATGGTTTCCATCTAAATGTGTTTAGAAATTGCATGATAGGATTTCATGTGATGTATGATATAAAAGTTGATCTTGGTCATAACCCCAATTAAAATGTTCCCAAATTTAATACAAGTCTCATTTAAAATGAACGTGTCGTCAGATTATAATTGATTGTGGTGCAAAATCCTTTTCTACGAGATGAGTATTTATGCCCAAAGATTTGCTCTAAGTCTACGAGGACTCGCACTTTCATAGATGCATATAAATGTTGTAGAGGTGATAAACCTTCGTGAGTATTTACACCCATGTTTGCTTGATGAAGGCTAAGCCCACTTAGATACATAATTGCGATCGCATAACTGGTTGACTTGCTAGTCTTGGCGCCCATGTCGGACGGTAGAGGGACGCATATCGAATTGTTTAGAACATTCGGTCAACCAAGAGTTGCAAATTGTTTGCAATTGGTTTAGAGACCTACCAGATCGTGTTGTTGAAGTTATCAGCCTCAGCAAACTCGGAGACAACATGAGTTTGGATCTTAGACCATTATGACCGTATTTGATATGAGTCCGTATTCTTTATGGGGTAAAAGAGTATGTTAAAATAGTGGGAGCTAATTAAACTTAAGACCATGTTAGTTAGTTAATGAATGTGTTCAATAGAAATTATATTAGAGTATTAATTTCAAGTCTATCTTTTCTTCAGTATAAAATGTCGAATCTGTTACTTAAAATATTGGTTGAAACAAACAAGTTGACTGGAGCAAACTTTCCTGACTGGTTAAAGAAATCTGCGATTAGTGTTAAAACTAGAAAGAATTGAGTATGTGTTAGACACAACATTCCCAACAGTCCCTGCTGATGATCCTGCTGAGTGCCTTGTTTGACAAGATGGCTTATCAGAAGCATCTAGACAATGCTCCCCTGGCACAATGTACAATGTTGTCTTCCATGACTGTAGAGTTACAGAGGCAACATGAAAACATGGATCCCAACGAGATGCTAGAACATTTGAAGAGTCTTTATGAATCACAGTCTCAGACAATGGTGTATGAACTGTTGAGAGACCTCTTTAAGTGTAAGCTGAACGAAGGGGGTCCAGTGTCAGCGAATGTTCTGAAGATGATTGGGTTAATAGAGAGGTTGACTTCGATTGGAACGAAGCTGCCTATAAATGTCTCTGTCAACCTAATCCTAAATTCATTTCATGGTCCATTTGAGAATTTCATTGTGAACTTCAAAATGAATGGAACCAAGGTGAATCTTCCAGAACTTCACAACATGCTGAAGGTTTATGAAGGGGATTGCAACGATCCAATAGGACACAAGGCACTAGGTGCTTCTGGACCTGCTGGACAAGGTATGTTTGTCATTGAAATAAATATGTCTGTAACTATCTCTCACTGCTGGGTATTAGATACTGCATGTGGCTCTCACATTTATAATAATGAGAAGGGTCTAACTGACAGCAGAAAGGTTGGACCGTGGGAAGTTGATCTGCGCATTGGAAATGGAGCACGAGAGGATGCTAAATGCGTGAAAATTTATAGACTGGATTTACCCTTTGGCTTTTGTTTAGAACTTAATAATTGTTATTTTGTTACCTCGTTAACAAGGAATATTATCTCAATACCAATGTTAGACATTGAGGGGTTTTCTTCATTCATTGCCAATTACGCATGCATCGTCTTTTATTGGTTTTATTTGTGGAAATGCACCGCTTGTGGATGGATTGTATGTTCTAAACTATAGCCATGAAATTTTCAATATACAAAATAAAAGAGCTAAAATAAGTAATCAAAGAAATCTCACCTACTTATGACATTGTAGACTTGATCACATCAATGAATCAAGGATAGCAAGATTGAGGAAATTAGATTACTTAGAACCATTTGACTTAGAGTCATATGGTGATTGCGAATCTTGCTTAAGAGGAAAGATGACAACCAAATCACTTTCTGGGAAAGGAGTACGTGACAAAGAGGTGCTTGAGTTAGTCCATCCGATGTATGTGGGCCTTTTCCAACTCAAGCTAAGGGAGGCTTTCTTTATTTCATCACTTTTACAGACGATTTCTCAAAGTTTGGGCATGTGTATCTTATGAAACATAAGTCTGAAGCTTTTGAGAAATTCATGGAGTACAAGTCAGAAGTAGAGAAGCAACTTGAAACAAGTATTAAAACTCTTCGATCAGATCGAGGAGGTGAGTACTTAAGTAAAGAATTTCTAGATTACTTGAAGCTTCATGGAGTCCATTCAGAATGGACACCTCCCGGAACGCCACAAATGAATGGTGTTGCTGAGAGGAGAAATCGTACCTTATTAGATATGGTTAGATCCATGATGAGCTTCTCAGCTCTACCAACATACCTATGGGGATATGCATTGCAAAGCTCAATCTACATTTTGAATAGAGTTCCATCAAAGTCAGTTGAGAAAACTCCATATGAGATATGGAATGGCAAGAAGCCAGCACTTAAACACATGCGACCCTGGGGGTGCCCTGCATATGTAAAGAAGTTGCTCACTGACAAATTGGAATCTAAAAGTGAGAAGTATTATTTTGTAGGGTATCCTAAGAAAACAAGAGGGCACTACTTCTATCTTCCTGAGGAACATAGAGTAATTGTTTCCAGAATTGCAACTTTCCTTGAAGAAGACTATGTCTACAAGGAACAGAGTTGCAACAAGATAGAACTTGAAGAAATTCAAGAAGTACAAAATAATGTAGAGAATGGCCCCTTGTCAAATAACCTAGACAAGGATTCAGTGGGAGTATTTGATGATGATTGGGTACTTAGAGTACGCCCTTCAGCCAGTGGGAGTGTTATGAGAGATACTGCAGAAATGCAAAACCCTCATGCACAACCAATGATAGATGACACAATAGTTGTGCATCATCCTATTCAAAATGATATTCCTGAAAGTTCTCAAGGTGGTGGATTGTCCAACACAAACATCTTCTCAAAATCAAAATACAAAGAAACATGAAACACGAATATTCAACTCAGAGACCACTAGGACTCATCGTGCACCTGAAAGACTTAATCTCCTTGTTGAAACACATAATGAGATAGATATTCCTGATGATGATGAGCCTACTACCTATAACGAAGCAATGTTAGACATTGATTCACAGAGATGGCAAGAAGCCATGAAATCCGAAATGGAGTCTATGTACATAAACCAAGTATGAAACTTGGTTGACTTGCCAACAGGGGTTAGACCCATAGGATGCAAATGGGTCTTCAAGAAGAAGATTGATGCATATGACAAAATACAAACTTATAAAGAAAGATTGGTGGCTAAAGGTTATAATCAACGGCCTGGGGTCGATTATGATGAAACCTTTTCGCCTGTTGCAAAGATTAAGTCCATTCGGATTTTTCTTGCTATAGCTACATACTATGATTATCATATTTGGCAAATGGATGTTAAAACTGTCTTCCTCAATGGTAATCTAATTGAGGAGGTGTATATGATACAGCCAGAGGGTTTTACATCTAAGACTCAACCCAAAGCAGTATGCAAACTACAAAAGTCCATTTATGGACTTAAGCAAGCCTCAAGAAGTTGGAACATTTGTTTTGACAAGGCAATCAAATTGTTTGACTTTGTTAGAAGCAAGGAAGATCCGTGCGTTTATAGTAAACGCACAAATGAGAGCATTGTCTTCATTGTTATATATGTAGATGACATATTGATAATGGGAGACAATAAAACTCTCATGCAATCAGTCAAAGAATGGTTATCCAGAACCTTCATGATGAAGGACTTGGTGAAACTGCTACATTCTTGGAATTAGAATCTAGAGATAGACCTAATAGATTGTTGGGTAATTTTCACGGTCATGTATACATAGACAAAGTGCTAAAACGTTTCTCTATGAAACATTCCAAGAAAGGGAATCTTTCTATGGGTCAAGGCATCAAGTTGTCAAGGAAGGATTGTCCTTCCACAGTTGCAGAACTTGAATGCATGAAGAGAATCCCATATGCTTCAGCTATAGGATCAATCATGTATGCCATGACCTGTACAAGGCCAGATGTGGCCTATGCACTTAGCATGACTTGCAAATTCCAGCAGAATCCTGGGGAGGAACACTGGAAAGCAGTCAAGAGTATTCTTAAGTATCTTAGACGAACTAAAGAATACTTCTTAGTCTATGGCGGACAAGAAGAGCTAGTAGCTACTGGGTACACTGATGCTAGCTTCGGGCAGATCTTGATGACTTCAAATCTCGATGCGTTATGCCTTCATTTTAAATGGTGGAGTAGTTAGTTGGAAGAGTTCCAAGCAAGCTACAACTGCCGATTCGACAACAGAAGCCGAGTACATTGCTGGATCGGAAGCTGGTAAAGAAGCTGTCGCGATATCCGAGTTCTTAAAGGAATTAGGGGTTGTTCCAAGTACCAGTTGTCCAGTAACGATTTATTGTGACAACACTTGTGCGATTGCTCAATCTAAGGAACCAAGATCAACGAATAGAAACAAACATGTACCAAGGAAATACCACATACTCAGGGAGATGGTGGAGACAGAAGAAATAAAGATAGACTATATTTCCACCGAAAATAATCTAGCAGACCCATTTACTAAACCATTAAACTTGGTCAAGCATAATGGTCATTTCGAAAATATGGGCATTAGATACATTGGTGATTGGCTCTAGGCCAAGTGGGAGATTGAAAGTATATATGTCCTAGAAACAATCATTTTAGGAGCACATGTACTTGAACACATTCATATTATTAATAAGATTAATATATAATTGGCATTTGCAATTATTGAATTATTATCTGATTGTTTATATTATTCATTAATGTGCATCCCTTGAACTTACATTGTCATTAATAGTGTGAGATATTAATGATAGAGTGTAGTTCTTAAAATAGCCTAGACTAATGATCATTAAGAATGAGATATCAATGATATGTTATAAGTCGACGCTGGTGCATCACATTCTTAGAGAATGTAGTATATCTCACTTACTGCAAGCAATAGTTGCTAGTGATGGACACATGGATACTCTTAGAGGAGTATTGGCATACCCTGCTGATAAACTATTTTTTATACATGTCTAGATATTATCAGCATGTGGGAGATAGAGGTCCTTAGACTTGAGGTCAATATCGCCTTGTTTACGGAGCAATGCACTTTGATCCTGTCCTAAGCTCAAATGCCTTATAGGTTGAGACGCGGCTTGTATTGGGTGCATTACGAAGTAGATTGAAGGTGGTAGTTGAGCCAAGAATAGGATTCATTCCTCGATTGGAATATCGAGAGAACAATCAGCTTCTCAGAGATGTTAGGTCGACCAAGTCATTGGCCAATGCAAGAGACATATCTAGGATATGGTCTAGTTGTCGACTAATATAGATGAGATAAAGTGATAAAGTCATTTGGATAGACACTTGACAAATCTTAAGCTTGATCGAGTGTGTCGCGAATGAAAGGAATTTATCATCTCACATAGAGGTTTGTTTACTTGAGTCTTGTAAACGTACTTCACATATTGGGTCAAATCGTCGCCGTCTAGGAGTTCCGTGTGAACCTTGATTTGATCAAGTGCCGATGTGTGAAGGCCTAAAGGGTCACACTAAATCGATTGTCTTTTCGGTCTAAGGGTATATTGAGAGAATGTAAAATATCGGATTTTGAATCAAGATATTTTATTTTATAATAAATTATAGGATAATTTTCATTTGATGAAAATTAATTAATTAAGTTAAAATTAAGTCTTGGATTTAATTAGAACTAAAGCGTCGTAAAATAAATAAAGGAGTCATGATAATGATGGGCCCATTGATCGCCCATCATAATTTGGATTTGGTCAGTCTTGGCTTGATCCAAATCGATTAGGGTTTCCTCACTATATATTTGACACTTAACCCATAATTTCATTAGAACTCATTTTTCACTTTATGAACTTAGAGTTCAGGAAATAAATTCTCTCAAACCTCTGCCAAGATTTCCTAGCTTTCTTGGGCAAAGGAATATACAGAAGCAAGGCTTGCACCCGGATTGACAATCGCGTGCGCACCTTTTAGTAGAGACTGCATTAAAAGCATAAACTGTAAGTTTTCATGTCTTTGCAGATTTGTATTATCGCATAATCATACCAGGAATGTTTGTTGGAACAAGTAAGTTTACTCAAAATTTTAAACTTCCGCTGTGTCTTACTTGTGTGTTTTACACCCAACAAATCCCTACAGTCTTAATACGTACGATCATGAAAAATAATGTAGTGATATAAATTTAGTTAGTATATATATCATAAATCATCTCTAAGGCAAAAAAAAAGACTTCCAATGCAATTCATCATTTTAAAAAGTCAAATCATATAAAGCATCAGTTGAAAATCATAATTATGATCCTCCCGGCATATAAGTGCAGGCCCTTGTTAAATCATAATCTGATTCCGCCCGATCCACGATAGAATCAGAGTTTATCGCTTTGGACAAAGCAAAAGAAGAAGCGGAGTGACTTCAAGACTTCTTAGAGGATATCTCTTGTTGGGATAAACCTGTACCTTCGGTGATGATTCACTGTGATAGTCAATCGAATTTAGGAAGGGCACAAAGTAATATGTACAACGACAAGTCTAGACATGTACAACGGCAACCGAAAAACCCTTTTTTCTTCTGTTATGTTCAAAGCACAGAAACACACAACAAATCGGTTCTATATTCTTTTTCTTCGCTAGAATCGACACGGTTTGCTTTGCTTTGCTTTGTTGATAGTCGTTGTTTTATCTTGGGAGACTATTGCTCATTACCGTAAAAACATATATACGAGACAATTTTATCTTAAAGACAGAGAGTCATCTTTCGACTCAGTCAATTCTGTTTTGTTTAACCTTTCATATACATCATTTTTTCCTACACTATATAATAGGTATAACATTTATGTACCTGTATTTTTTAAATATCAAGTAATATAACTTTACCATATAGTTGAATCAACCCCAGATAGAATTTTTTTTATCGCTAGAATAAATAGAAGTGCTAGAAATTAAAAAAGATAATTATCTAAACTTTCAAGAATGAATATGAAGCAAGCTTTAGCAGCATCTTTTCTTGTAATCGCTTTTCTTATTCTCACATCAGATAAATTCTTTCTAAGTTCATTATTATTCATTTATATTCTAATATATATGTTAATGGTTCCCATGAACAGATTAAAAATTCTTTCTGCAAAGTTTTCTTTATCCAAGAAGTTAGCAACTCTTTGGGTATTCTTGTTCATTTTTTCATCTAATCATCATGGCGTGTTGGACTGATTTGGGGGAGCCATAAGTTATTTGGGCTTGAAAAGGTTGAACTAAAATGAGTTTAAAAGCCGGTTAACACAACTCACCTAATTCTTAAATTGTAATTTCTTTTTTATTTATTTATAATTTCTTAAGTATCTAATTTTTTTTAATCTAGATATAATATATCAAAAAATAAAAATATTTTCAATATTTCTTATGAATCAATTTGGACTACATATCAATTCAATTGTTAGATGGACTAGTTTGATGGGCAGGACAAGCCCAACCTTAAACGGGCTGAACGGGGCATATTTTTATGGGTTAATCTTGTCATCCCTAAACCATTAACTGCTGAAATTAAATCAAAAAGTTATTTGATCTTGTTTATATAGTTATTTATTTATTTATTTAAACTTGTAGTTATAATGATTAATTCTTTTGCAGAAAATGGACGACCTTGTGTTGAAGGTAGGGGTGGTCAGTGGGGCGGGTCCCGACGGGACGGGATCCGATGGGACGGGGGAAGATTCGGGATCGGGTCTCCTGTGGGATAGGAGGGCCGGGATTGGCGGGACAGGCAGATGTCCTCCCATCTCACCGGAAAAAGGAGACCGGTGTTGGGGGATGTAGCGGGGTCGGATCAGGATCGGGATTTCGGTTTTTTTTGCACTAAATTTAATATATATATATATATATATATATATATATATATATATATATATATATATATATATATATATAAACACTTCAATAATTGAACAATATAGTATAATAAAAACATCTCAATATTGTTTATGTGCCTCTTACATTATTTAATAGAAATATGATTTTTTTGTAATACAATTTCAAAATTACAACTTTGTGGTGTTGTTCAAAAGTTGCAAATCACATAGTAAAATTGCAATTAAAAAAATTATATAGTTAACCATACTTTTTCGAATTTCCTCACAATTTCTTGAGGTACTTCGGTTGGAATTGAAAGTTGTTGGTCAAATTGTTCGACGTCGCTTCCTGTTCCCTCGGACAAGATTTCGTTGTAGTTGTAGTCTTATTCTTCGTTGATTTCCGGTTGATCGCACCTTCTACGCTCCGCTCGAATCAAATCTCTGAATAGAACTGCAATCTCCAATGTTTCTCCCGCAAATGAATGTCTATGCTCTCCTATTTGAAATCTTCCCGCAGAAAAAACGCTTTCATACGCTGTTGATGACACTTGAATGTTCAACACATCTCAGACCATCTTTGCTATTGTCGAAAATGTCTTCTTATTGTCCTTCCAGTATTTCAGCTAGTCTTCATGCCCTTCATCATTGATAATTAATTCGTACGGTACAACACCCTGCAAAGAATAAACATCAAACTCTCTAACTTGTGAAGAAGTTGAACCACTAAACATTTTATTTCTAAGGCCTTGAATACTAGCAGCAGAAACCACATATTTTTATAAGGTTGCAGTGAAGTAGTAGAAGATGGTACAGAAGTCGATTGATTATTTACACTTTGTTGTTGGTAATACATATATACTTTTTTGCATTCACTGTGTATGCTAGATGTAACTTCTTCTTTAGTTGATTCTTCAGTTGAATCTGTTGGAAGTACTTCTATACAATCATAAATCGTTTCTACAAGTGTTTTACAACTGTCAACTTTAATAGTCGGATTTAATACAACACCAATAATATAAATAATGGGTATAGGAAAAAAATATTTTTAAAACATTTTTTCAATAGATGTCTTATAAGTTTTTCCCCATATATTCACTAAGTAACAAAAATACTATAGCTATATAAATTAACATAGTTGAAATAGTATGATAATAAATACCGGAAAATTCTTTAGTAGCTTGAAAAAAATTCTCTAAAAATCCAGTAAGTTTTAAAAAGAATTATCAATCATTATCTACAAGCATATCTCTTGATTTTTATTATGGGCGTTAAATAATAAAGTTATAAGTATTCAATAATCGTAAGCAACGCGTAGTTGTTCATATAGAGAATTTCACCTAGTCGCTACTTCTTCAGGAATTTTTCTATAAGTTAATCCACAATCGTGAAAAGTTTTTTATACTCTTTGCGTCTTTGTATTTTATTACCTTTAAAAATAAAGGTTATAGCAAATTGTATTTTATCAAGAATGTTTTCAAAAAAAATTAGGTCATCTTTTACAACTAAGTTATAAATATGACACACACATCTTATATGAAAATGATCAGGGAAAGATGAATTTAATCGAACTTTTAAAAGTCTTATAGCATAATCATTAGAAGTAGCATTATCTAATGTAATAGTCATAGTTTTATCAATTATTCCATAATAATAAAAAAATTCATTAATATTTTGTGCAATAAAAGTTTCAGTGTGCCTATCATCAATATATTTGTATGCTAAAATATGTTTTTGCATAGACCAATTATGATTTATCCAATGACATGTTACCGTTAAATAATCATTACCGTCAGTACTACGACCTATAGGGATGACAAATGGGGCAGGGCAGGGCGGGATATGACAAGTTAAACGTTAAACGGGGCAGGACAATGCTTAAACGGGACAGGGCAGAGCGAGACAGGTCAAAACACATTTTTAGAAAATTCTAAATAGGACAGGGCAGTTAATAAGTTATAATTTTTAGAAAATTCTAACTAGTTTCGATTGTGAAATTATAATCTGTTACGATGAGTTGTACTTGTTAGAATTAGATAAAATTTTATAGAGTTGTACATATTTCTGTTACGGTCATATTGAGACTTTACGGGGATTAATCCGACTTACGATTTGAAAGTTATCACCGTTAAAGTTTCTGCATCGGATCAACCGAAATCTAGAAGGGCAGAATGTATAACGTAAAAACTGTACAAATCGACAAATAATCTGAAATTTTGTGCTGAATAAAAGTTCTAGATTACTCCGTTATAGACAGTTTGAGACTTTACGAGAATAAATCTGACTTATGATTTAAAAGTTATCACTGTTTAAAGTTTCTGTCTCGGATCAACCGAAATCTGAAAGGGCATAATATATAATGTAAAAACTGTACAAATTGGTAGAGCATCTGAAAGTTTGCGCAGAATAAAAGTTCTAGTTTCCTCTGTTCTCGATAGTTTGATACTTTATGGGGATTAATCTGACTTATGGATAAGAAGTTATGACTGTTTTAAATTTGTGTCTTGTTTCATAAATATAAACAGGGCAGGGCAAGACAGGACTTAACGGGACAGGTCATAAATTTTAAAAAAAAATGCTAAATGGGGCAGGGTATGGCGGCTTAACATCTTAGTAGGTCAAGACTTTCCCTGCCCTAAACCCTAAACTACCCCATTGCCACCCCTAACGACCTATATCAGAAGTGAGAGTCACTTTGCCATTAAAGTGATATAATGCATAACGTAATTATTGTTGATATTCACTTGATGTCTCTTCTAACAGTTGATCTAGGAAAACCGTTAAAAGAGTGATTATACATTTCTCTAATGTAATGAATAAAATCAGGAGAGAAATGAAATGCAAAAGGCAAACCCTCCACCACAACTAATTTTGCCATATTTTTCCTATCTTTGTGTTTATCATATTTAGGACTAAAAATTCTCCCCGTTATCGGGTTAATTTGACCCTGTACTTGGTCGGAAACACTATGTGAAACTTGTCCCGACTCATTGGGCATTGACACACCCAATATTTTAAGCTAGTATTGATTCCACATAGTTGTGTGTTCGCCTTGTACATGTCTCAATAAACCTCCTGTCCCACCTTGACCTTTTCCGATTTTAAATTTATAATTTTTTTTACAAATTTGACATCTAACTACTTGATTCTCTTTGTCCCTATCAAAAAAATACTATGCAATTGATTTTAATTTTCATTGTGTGGGGCATCGACTCATACTAGGGGGAATAGGAGACATTCCAGTTTCAGTTTGAGGCTGAGACTCAGTCTGAGCCCGAGGTTGAGGTGCACTAGTGGGTATGTCATCTACATTACCATCAAAATTAAAGTCAGATTCAGATGCAGAATAAACCTCATCATCTAATGGTATATCATACGTCCAAGGCGTTCTATTATAATTATGTAAATAAATAATTAAAGTAAATGAAATTAAGTACGATAATTAAAATTAAGTAACAATAATAATTTAAATAGGGAACGAAGGTACCACACGCCGACGTAACATCGACGTGTAATCGAGGTTGAAAATTAAAACTTTACTCGATGGATGATCCTCAAGCTAGTTGCCAACTTCACTCCCAATTTTTTAACTTTGATATAAATGAGCAAGAAAATACATAATATTTAGTAGGCAATGTAGAATTGTAGAGAGATAAATTGAGAGATAAGAGAGATGGTAAGAATATTTGTGAGAAAAATGAAGAGGAAAATGAGATATTTATAGTTTAGAAATATGGTTAAAGTATAAATATAAATTGAAATTTGGCCGTTTTTGCAACGACTATTTTTGCAAAGGGGGAGGGGGATGGCGGGGAATGATGGTTGTTTTTGGCCAGTGACAACACTTGATAAAACATAAAATCTTTAAGAGTAAAATGCAGCGGAAAAATTAAAGAACACAAAAATTTAAATTTTCATAAGTTATATATTGATATAACTCATGATGATCAATGACCAAATGTATTGTATATATATTATATACAATTACGCAAAGTCCTTTCTTTACAAATTTATAAGATACAACGTATATGAATTAAAAGATGAAGTCTCAGATGACTTCTGCCTGAAAAATCTAACTAAGTAGACATAGACAACCTCTCATTACAATCGCTCTATTCAAAACTAATCTAGAATCTAAACACCAATTGTAATGTTGGACATAATGTTGTCAACACACTCAGACAACACTGGTGATCCAGATTTTTTAGATGAAATCCCAAGAGCTCTCTTGGTGTTTTTACTTTATGATTCTGGATATCGATACATTTTTGTGGCATATCTATTTATAGCAGAGAGTTCCCTTGAAAGGATCATCGATAGGTTGTGGAGGTTGAGGAAAACATGGGCAGCTTGTGGTAGATGATTAAGGAGTGAAAAACTCAACAGCTTTGACTAGTTCCTTACTCGACTTCTTCCCCAAGCTTTGACTTTTTCCCATGTTTTACACAACTCCAATTCACCACGCCTAAGTCGTTTTTACCTCACAGTGAAATATTACTGCTTAGCGTGAAGTAAGACAAAACTGTTCTAATGAATGTTGATCCGAATGTTGTCATATTTGTTCCAACATTTTTATGCATCAAATCAGTACCTCAGAGGATATGTTGGGTTAAATGTTACAGCACCAAACCCAACATTAACAATCTCCCCCTTTTTGTCTTTATTCACAAAACACATTACAAACTTAAACTGAATTAGGATTTTGAGACAAATGTTTGTCTAACATTTGTGATCAATAATATCAATGTTATGCTCCTCCTTAACCTGCAATGTCATTCAAGTAATCATGCGTGTACCGATTCATAGGATTAGAAAAGAAGAAAAATGTTAGCGCATATATACATATAATCCACTTATATGGATTTATATACAGACTATAAAAAGAAAATATTCCATTGTCCACATAAATCAATATCCATCCCGTCAAATAGTTAACTGCTCAGAATGAGCAACATTCACGACCCTCATACAGTATCAAGAAGTAGCAACGACTTCTCCTAGCTCATCATACAACAGTAGCAGCTTTCTACTCCTGCATAATGGCTTCTCTATACATAACAGTAGTCTCTAGCCTTCTTCCTCAGCTCCCATTGCATCAGCATTTTTTCTGTTTCCTTCAGCTTCAGCAACATTTTCTCTCCCTTTTTGTGAAGAAAGCAACATCATGAAATGGTCTCTGGTTTGAATCAGAGCATTACACAAAGCATCAACCTCAGAGATTTGTGGGTTGATCTTTGCAATTTGATTCACAAGTCATTCAGTAGACTGTCTTAGACCAGTGTTGCAAGAATGTTGGTGACATTTATGTCAACATATACACTATTTCCTTCCATTTTCTAAGGTAGATCAATGACTCTGTCTCTACTCTTCAAAACTGATTTGTTTACTGTGTACAGTTCAGGAGTCTTTCCTAATGTGTCCTCTCTCTTAGGCTTAGAACCCTGGGTAGTTAAAACTTCGTATATCAGAGAGGGATAAGAGAGGATCGAGGTTGATTCTTTTTGTGTCAAGTTGGCAACTTGATGGAAGATCATTTTGCCCAGATCAACTCTCACCCTTTCTCAATTTTATACAGTAGATGGCTTGTTATGTAGTTACAATTGACTCATTCATTGAAGGAAGTCAATTGTGTATAACAATTTTGTGAAGGGTGGAAAACAAGGTTGTTAATTTAGAGGCTGGACATCTAGAGATCCACTTATGCATTATACCTTATGTGAGGTACTCAATTACTTCATCTCTATTGTCCACTACAGGGTCTTCTTCTCTAACATTCTCCTCGCATTTAATCCCATACATTAGTTTATAATAGTAGGTGTGAAACAATATACTCGGTTATAGAGCTTTACCTTCCCAAATTTCTCAGAGGAGGTATCCTCTACATCAGAACTCAAATTAGCATAAAACAACCTGACTATTTTATCAACATACTATCCTAGGAGTTGTCTTTCTTTTAAGAACTCTACCAAACCATATTCAGAACATGAGGCAATGTCTAATACTTTTTACGACCTAATAGCTCTATTCTTATACCAGTCCCAATTATCAAAATTAGTTTTAGAATAGAATTTGTCTGAGTAGATAAATACCTTAAGGTTTGAATCAGACTCGGTTTTGCTAGAGAATGTTGTTGTTTGTGTCTCTTCTGGTGTTGGCTGAAATGTTGTGGCATCAATGGAAACATTCGGAGCATCACTCGATTTAGCATATATGGAAATTCTCTTTGGAAAGAATTTCTTTAGTGAAGTTTCATCAAGAACTTTCTCATTTTCTTGAGATACATTTTGTGGTACAGAAGTAATTGGTTCTTCTTCACTCTCTTTAGTTGAGAGCACAAAGTCAGTGTCATCACCGTCACTGCTTGAGCAAGCAGGTATAGATGTATCAAATCTTCACGAACAATTCTTTCAAACATTCTACTCGATCGACGATTAGGGAAGGTGGAGGATCTTGGTCTTTTACCCAAGGTCGAGATCAAAATCTATTGGATTGTTGTCATCACCTAGGTAGCTAATGTCTAAAGGGTTCATCTAAACCTTTAAACACTATAGCTCTGAATAAGTCCTATGTGGATGGTGAAAGATGACTGACAGGGTTGCTGTGGTTCTGCTTAGACGATTCAAAGTTTATATGAGGGTTTGTACTCATAAGAGTGTTGGCTCACATAGGTATTGACATTGTAGAGGTTTCCATGGGTGAGTATTTTGGAGAAGGTTTTGGGGATTTAGGGTTTGAGATTGAGAATGGAGTTTGGAATGGTGATGATTCCATCGGGTAGAAAGGGTTATACCCGAGGTATGAATTTTCCTTTTAAAAAAATTTTATTTAGGGAAAAATGAAAATGATAAAAAAAAAAAACAAATGAGAGGAATATATACATGGAAAACCTTTTTAAGCAACATCATTTCCTTAGTTTTAGGTGTTTTAAATTTATCTAATAACTTACACCTAAATTTTTTAGATAAAAGGATAAACATCACAGTAGAAATTCAATCTTATCGTAAAAATTCAATCTTATCATTTTAAAATTTGAAATTTCTATTAAAATAAGGCATAAAAATAAGGAAAACTGATATTTCTTAAATCAGTTAGAACAATATCCCAACAAATATCACATTCTGAAAATGTCAATAACAATGTTGACAACATTTTGGCCATCACAAGGAAAACGAAAACCAAAATTTGCTTTATCCGGTATCAAACGGGAGACAACACAAATATTATTATCCCATAAGAACTTTCTATTATTGCAACAAATCAAGACACATTTTTATAAGTATTTTATGACTTTTGACCACTGGATTAATGTAATATTTTCTCATTGTGTCCTCAATCAAAGCATACAACACATATAAAAAATATTTTTTCCGTGTCAAAAATGAAAAATACTTGTTAAGGTATTTTCAATGTCTTTTAAAGCACTCGATACTTCTATAGAATAGGAGCGGTATCTTTTCAAGGGCTTTGCCCATTTTGCACAGTTGCCAAACATTTGTAAAGGCTTTACCTTAGTATGATACTCATTTTTTTATGATATATAATATCATCGCAGAGAACGGTATCACGTTGAACCACATTCTTATTGAAGGATCTTGCTTGTATGACTAAAAGTTATTCACCATACAACAACAACAATAGTTAGTGATATAACATAGTAAATGTCACCGAAAATATTAGACAACGTTTCAACCGACATTCACCAAAACTGCCTTTTCAGATATTACAGAGACCAAGAGACTTCTTCAAACTAGAAAATCTCTCATAGTCCAAAGCCTTTGTAAAAATATCAGCTAGTTGATGAAGAGTGTCAACATGTTCAATTTTAACTAGTTATTTTCCAACTAAATCTCTTAAAAAGTGATGTCTAATATCAATATGTTTTGTACGTGAGTGCTGAACTCGATTTTTGGAATTATTTATAGCACTCAAATTATCACAGTAGAAAATTAAAATGTTGTTTGTAAATCCATAATCATCTAACATGTGTCTTAGCCAAATCAATTGAGAACAACAACTTTCAGCTGCTACATATTCAAATTCAGCAGTTGAAAGTGAGAAACAGTTTTGTTTACGACTATACCATGAAACAAAGTTATTGTCAAGATAAAAACATTCTCCACTTGTACTCTTCCTATCATTCACATCTCCAGCCCAATCTGAGTCACTAAATTCTATTAAGTTAGGATTAGTATCTTTGGAATACCAGATTCCTAACTCACATGTGTCGGCTACATATCGAATGATATGTTTTAAGGCATTTAAGTGGGATATTTTGGGACATGCTTGAAAACGTGCACAGACGCAAACAATAATTATAATATCAGGACGATTAGTAGTAAGATAGAGAAGGCTACCTATCATAGATCGATATAATGTTGGGTCAATATTTTCACCAACATTATCCTTATATACCTTCTGCGACGATCCCATTGGCGTTTTCATATATTTAGCATTTGCCAACCCAAATATCTTAACTAAATTCTTGACATACTTACTTTGTGAGATGAAAATTCCATCTTGACTTTACTTAATCAGCAAGCCTAAGAAAAAAGTTAGTTCCCCAATCATGCTAATTTTAAATTTCGATGGCATAGCTTCAACAAATGACTTTAGATAAGATTGTGAGGTCGAACCAAAGGCAACGTCATCTACGTAGATTTGAGAAATAATAATATCTACACCGTGACGTTTAATGAATAAAGTACGATCAACTTCACCACCATTAAAACCAAATTCAATAAGGAAGTTAGTTAGATGACTATACCATGCACGAAGGGGAGGGGGGGTTGTTTCAACCCATACAAAGTCTTTTTGAGCTTGTACACATAGTGTGGATGGTAATGATCTTCAAATCCTTTTGGTTCTTCAATATAGGCTTCCTTATCTAGAAAACCATTTAAGAATGCACCTTTTACATCCATTTGGTGTAAGGTAATTTTCAGACAACAAGCAATAGCAAGTAAAAGTTTAGTTGACTCAATTCTAGCCACATGTGCGAAAGTTTCGTCATAATCGATTCCTTCAACATGAGTATAACCTTGTGCAACTAGACGAGCTTTGTTCCTAACAACTGTTCCCGATTCGTCTGATTTATTTTTAAAAATCCACTTAGTTCCAATTATATTTGTATTATTTGGACGTGGAACTAAGTCCTAGACTTCATTTCGAGAGAATTGTTCAAGCTCTTCTTGCATAGTTTGAATCCAAAAATTATCATTAAGTGCTTCTAAAATATTCTTTTGTTCTAAAGTAGATATAAAATAAGAAAGACTAACCTCTTGGTATATGGTAGACATACACACATGGCATAGCTTCAACAAATGACTTTAGATAAGATTGTGAGGTCGAACCAAAGACAACGTCATCTACGTAGATTTGGGCAATAATAATATCTACACCGTGACGTTTAATTAATAAAGTACGATCAACTTCACCACGGTTAAAACCAAATTCAATAAGGAAGTTAATTAGATGACTATACCATGAATGTAGGGGGGGGGTTATTTCAACCCATACAAAGTCTTTTTGAGCTTGTACACATAGTGTGGATGGTAAGGGTCTTCAAATCCTTTTGGTTCTTCAATATAGTCTTCCTTATCTAGAAAACCAATTAAGAATGCACCTTTTACATCCATTTGGTGTAAGGTAATTTTCAGACAACAATAAATAGCAAGTAAAAGTCTAGTTGACTCAATTCTAGCCACATGTGCGAAGGTTTCATCATAATTGATTCCTTCAACATGAGTATATCCTTGTGCAACTAGACGAGCTTTGTTCCTAACAACTGTTTCCGATTCGTCTGATTTATTTTTAAAAATCCAATTAGTTCCAATTATATTTGTATTATTTGGACGTGGAACTAAGTCCTAGACTTCATTTCGAGAGAATTGTCCAATCTCTTCTTGCATAGCTTGAATCCAAAAATTATCATTAAGTGTTTCTAAAACATTCTTTTGTTCTAAAGTAGTTATAAAACAAGAAAGACTAACCTCTTGGTATATGGTAGACATACACACATACCTTATCATTTCTATGTAGTTGAGTGGTTCGTTCCCTCTTGTTCTATGTCAGGCATATTTTATATACCTTTTTTGAGTCATTTTTAATTAGTATTTTAATCGTTTTTGTTGTGTTTAGTATAGTATTAGGGTTGTTTTTCTTTCTTTTGAGTCACAGCGGTTCAAAAAGGCAAAATGACAAAAATGAGCGGAAAATGGGCATAAAAGGAGGAATCTGAGGCAGAAAAGGACAGAAATTGACAACCCGGACGAAAGTCATGCAGCGCCACGGCACCGAACAGCAGGGCCGCGGAGCCGGAACAGCTGAAAGGCCACATGAATTATGGCGCCGCGGAGTCAGTCTGCAGGGTCGCGACGCCGATGATTTTCTATAAAAGAGAAGGAGGCTGACCTAAAGGAGGCATCTTGTGCATATGCTAAAAACCCTATTCTACACCACACAACACCGTTCAGATAGGAATCAAGGCAGAAGATTGGAGACTTGTTCAATTATTTTCTTTCATTTTCTTTGTTTTTAATTCATTTCATGTATGGATATTAAATTAGTTCTTAACATGTCTATGACTATGAGCTAATCTTTTTATTAAGGTTTTCCTTTTGAATCACTAGAAACTCTTATTCATGAATTAATACATTAGTTTGATTTCTTCTTCACTTGTTTAAGATTTATTCAATAATTGGTATGAATGTTTGATAGTTAGTTGATCACTAATTAACAATAATCTATATGATTTCGAATCAAGAACCGAGAGGATAGATTTGGATATGCTGTAGTTGAATAGACATAGGTTAAAATCGAGGACGAATGTACCCCGATACTTGTGTAGCATTATAGGTTACTGTTCTTAATTCTCCTATGTAGTAAATCCTATCATAGAAATATAGAAGGGTTCTGCACTGGGGTTGAGCGATTATATATCCTAACCGGAATATAAGACAGTCTAGTTAACCGCTATTTTAACGTAGAAGAATAAGTCATTCTAGTTGCATTAAGGATTGAATATAGTGGATAGTCGAGGATATTGGAAGCCCTAATTCCTTCATAACTGATAAAAACCAAATAAATTAGTTTACTTCTTGCAATTATTCTAGTAGTTAGATAAAAACTCAATTCAATTATCGTTTGTCAAATAGATAACCTATAATAGATGTTCGGTAATTAGAAATCAGTCTCTGAGGATGATATTCGATCTTACCAGACTATATTACTTGTGAACGATGCGTACGCTTGCGTGAGCATTTCGAAATATCGCTAACTAGTTTTTGGCGCCGTTGCCGGGGACTGACGTACTTTTAATATCAAACTATCTATTCTTATGTCTAATTTGGTTTGTATATATTTGGACATGTTATTTTATTTCTAATTTGGTTGCTCCAAGAACTTGTTCTGCGAGCATCTTTTATCACTTTTTGTTGTTTTTCTTATTTTGTAGGTAAAGTTAGTAAATTAAAAAAAATAAAAAAATAAGGACACATGGACTACTACTACTATCACGGGCAGTAGAGTCATCAACAACAGCTTAACCCACAGGTTCCACAGAAAGATCGAAATAAGCTGCAGGAAGCCATACTCAAGCTCACCAAGTGTCAGACTCAGTTTATTAATTTGAGAATTGGGAGTGAAGTTGGCAACTAGCTTGAGGATTAATCTATCGGGCAAAGTTTCAATTTTCAACCTCTCAAGATTACACATCGACTCTACGTCGGCGTTTGGTACATTCGTTCTCTCATTAAATTATTATTTTGTTTTTATTTCATTTAGCACATTTAATTTCATTATCTTTAACTTTTTAAGTCTTTAACTATTTATTACCATAGTTAAAATGAAAAAAACAAAAAATATTTTGGGCAAGGCCTTGGGTATCAAGGGCAAGGGCAAGGACAAGGGTACTTCTTCTAGCATTCCTAGACAAGATGATTTTATAGATCCTGAACTGTTTCCTGAAATACCATATGATCTTGACACAAATGTTTATCCTCAAAATGAAGAAGATTTTAATTTAGATGACACTCTAGATGATGATACACCTACTAATGTAGATGATGATACACCCACTAGTGAAATGCCTCCTATCCCCCCTAGTATGAGACGAGGTCCGGCAAAACGATCATTAAAATCAGCTGTATGGAAATATTTTGACAGGGACGTACCGAATCAAGTAGCTATATGTAAAATTTGTAAATCTGTTTATTCTTTTAAAACTGGACAAGGTCATGGTGGGACGGGGGGTTTAGGAAGACACCTATTGCAAAAACACAAAGCCTTGCATGCCCAATACATTATTGAGAAAGATAGTGAGCAAGCGTCCTTTCAATCGTGACAAGGTTCACATACTGTCCCGGACAAAGTACAGGGTCAAATTAACCCTATGACGGGGGGAGTTGTAGGCCCTAAATACGATAAACATAAAGATAGGGAAGCACTAGCAAAATTTGTTGTTGTGGAGGGTTTACCTTTTTCATTTCCTGAATCGTCTGGTTTTATTCATTATATTAGAGATATGTATAATCCTGCTTATAAAGGTTTTCCTAGATCAACAGTTAAGAGAGATGTGTTTAAATTTGCACAAGAATATCAACAATATTTGCGTTATTCATTATATCATTTAAATTGCAAAGTCGCTCTAACTTCTGATATAGGTCGTAGTAATAACGACCATGATTATTTAACGATAACCTGTCATTGGATAGATTATAAATGGTCTATGCAAAAACGTATTTTAGCATATAGATATATAGATAGTAGGCACACTGGTGAGTTTATTTCAGAAAATATTTATTTAGTATGCGATTATTACGGAATAACTGATAAAGTTATGAGTATTACATTAGATAATGCATCTTCTAACAATTCTGCTATTTATATTTTAAAAGAAGTTTTAACTCCGTCTTTTTCAAAACATTTTCATATCAAATGTGCGTGCCATATTTATAACTTAGTTGTAAAGGATGGTCTTTTACTTTTTCAAGATATTCTTGAAATAATACAATTTGCTATAAACTTTATTTTTAAAAATAATAGAATTCAACATAGAAAAGAATATAAAAAAACTTGTCACGATTGTGGACTATCTTACAGAAAAATTCCCGAAGAAGTTCCAACTAGGTGGAATTCTTTATATGACCAACTAGTTGTTGCTTATGACTATAGAAAACCTATCACTTTATTTTTTAACGCCCATAATCAAAATCCAAATGATATGATTGTGGATAAAGATTGGGACAAAATTAAAGAACTTATTGTATTTCTAGAGAATTTTCAACGAGCAACAAAAGAATTTTCTACTTTATATTATCCTACTATTTCAACTATGTTGTTTTATATAGATATAATATTTTTACTTCTTAAAGAATATATGGAACCTGCTTATAAGGCAGCTATTAAAAAAATATTTATGAAATTAAAGAAATATTTTATTCCTATTCCCCCTGTTTATATTATTGGTGTTGTATTAAACCTGACTATTAAAGTAGAAGGTTGTAAAAGTCTTATTGAAAATATTTATAACTGTATGGACGTACTACCACCTCGAACTCCCAAAAATTTAAATGTTGCGCCACCTATTGAACAAACGCTAGAAGAAGTGTTGAATAGCGTAGAAGATGAATGCAAAAAAGTATATCGGCATTACCAACAAGAAAGTGCTAGTAACCAACCGGCTTTCGTACCATCTTCTTCTACTTCAACACAACCTAAAAAAAGACATATTGTTTCTGCGGCTAGTATTGAAAGCCTCAGAAATAGAATGTGCGGTGGTAGCACTGCTAACCAAATTAGCGAGTTCGATGTTTTTATTTTGCAGGGTACTTTACCTTACCAAGCAGTTGTCAATGAAGACGGAAAAGAAGATTTGCTGAAATATTGGATGCAGAATGAGAAGACATTTCCGACACTTTTAATGATGACCCGAGATAATTTGAACATTCAAGCGTCATCAATCGCTTCTGAAAGCGCATTTTCTGCAGGCAAATTTCAAATAGGAGAGCACAGACACTCATTAGCCGGAGACAGCTTGGAGATGGTGGTACTATTCAGAGATTGGATACGAGCGGAGCGAAGAAGGTGCGGTCAACCAGAATTAAAGAAGAAGAAGACGAAAACTACAACGACATCTTATCTGAAGGAATGAGTAGCGACGTGGAAAAATTTGACCAAGATATACCAATTCCAACCGAAGAACCACACGAAATTATAAAGAAACTAGAAAAAGTATTTTCAAATTGGTAATTTATTTCATTGCAATTTTTTAATTTTTCTATGTCTTTTGCAATTTTTTTCAACAATAGTACACTACAACTTGTAATTATGAATCTTGTATATTTGATATTTCAATGAAATAATTAATAATATAAGAGACACAAAAACAGCTCTGAGATGTTTTTTTTACACTCATCTTGTCTTTGTTTAATTATTTAGTTTATACTTTATAAATATATTATATATATGAGTATAATACTATAATACTATAATAGTATAATATGAGTATATGAGTCTATGACTATCACTATATGACTATATGTTAATGTTACTTTGTTAGTAATTTAGTATTTTTAATTTAGTGGAATTTTTTTTTTTAAAAAAAAAAACCCGCCCGACCCACCTTGCAGGCCAGGTGTACGGGGCGGGACACGGTATCGTCCCGCCGGTCCCGACCCCGGTGGGCCCGCCCCAGCCCGACCCTGTGATGCGCGATTTAATGCACACACTTTAACGCAAGTGCACGTTGTCGAGTCAAGTAATATAGTCTAGGTAAGACCGAATATCGTCCTCAAAGATTGGTTTTCAAGTACCGATTATCTATCCGATGGTATCTATTTGGTTAACGATATTTGAGTTGTTGATTATAACTAATAATTATAAAGACTAATTAACTATGTGTTTACTTCAGTGATGATGGAAATAGGGCTTCTAAGTCTCTTCAACTATCCACTTATATTACTTATTAATGCAATAAATTATGGTTCTTCTTCTTTTGGAGCTAGCAGGTTTACTAATTCGTTTTATACTCCCGTTAAGGCTATATAAACACTCAACCCCAGTAGCGCTCCTTTCTACCTTTCGGTGATAAGGATGACTCTATAGG
Organism: Przewalskia tangutica; assembly: GCA_029844215.1. NCBI lineage: Eukaryota > Viridiplantae > Streptophyta > Magnoliopsida > Solanales > Solanaceae > Przewalskia > Przewalskia tangutica. The sequence goes on from CM056719.1 coordinate 22,159,060, forward strand.
AGGATTAAGAACAAAAACCTTCTTAATCGTCACGCACCTTGCGTGAAATTAGGTATTTAAACCCCTATTAACGCTACACAAGTAATTGAGGTATTTTCATCCCCAATCCGACCTATGTCTACCCAACTTACAGCATAGTCACAACCTCCTCCTTTCGAAGTTTGATTAGAAATCATATAAATAATGATAATTAGTGATCAATTAATTACCAAGCATTCAAAGCAACTATTGGGTAAATCTCAACAATAAGAAGAACAACCATAAACATGCATCAATTCATAACATAAGGTTCAAGTGAATTCACATGGAAAGCCCTATAATGGAATTAGTTCCTAGCCATTGACATGACAAGAACTAATTCAATATCCAACATACAACTGAAATAAAGTAAAAGAAAGAAAAGAAAAATACTCAAGAACGAGTCTCCAAGCCTTCTAGCATCCAAGGATTGTGTTGTGGAATATTTACAAGATGGAATGGATGGATGGATGTAGAATGGTGAATGGTAGAATGGAGAATTGATTTCTTCTAATGATGTAAAGACTATTTATAGACAAAGAATCCTTTAGGTGAAGGGTTAAGGATTTTGTAGGTAGGAAAAGTTATTAGAATCCTTTTAGGTAAGGGTTTTAAGGTAGGAAAAGTTATCCCTTTAGGTAGGAAAAGTTATCCCTTTAGGTAGGAAAAATTATCCCTTTAGGATTCTGAAAACATGTCAAATTCGGCCCAGACTTCATAAATCCCGCGTCGGCGCCGCGGCCCTGCAGACTGGCGCCGCGGCGCCGAAAAACCTGCCACTTTCAGACTTCGCAGCACATTGGGCGCCGCGGCTCTGCTGCCAGGCGCCGCGGCGCCGGTGACATTTTTCTGGCGAATTTCCGTTTCGTCGTCTGGACTTCGTCTGATCTCCTCTATAATTTCCGGAACTTCTTAGACTTCATTTCTTGGCCCTTTTTGTGTGCAATTCCATCTCATTTATGCTCATTTCATCTCCTTTTCGCCATTTCTCCATTTTTGACCGCTGTGACACAAAAGAAAGGAAAACGACCCTAATACTGTACTAAACATAAATGAAATGAGTAAAATACTAACTAAAAATGACTCAAAAGGTGTATATAAAATACACCGATCAAATACCCCCAAACTTAACCTTTGCTCGCCATCGAGCAAAGATAAAAAATACAAACAAAGACGTGAAAGAAAAGAAAATAAAATGACTCAAAGACATTGATCAAATTGTTGTATAATTGTCACTTAGAAAAGCATGAAGGTTAGTAGGATAATATGTAGGAACATATAGCATGAATATTTAGCATTCTAAACACTCAAGTCAGATATTTCGCAAATTCAATTTAATCATACTCAATGAAAGTAAGAATACCTAACTATGCATGTTAATTTCAAAATCCTATGGCATGTTTACTTGCTATTCTCCACTAATCATGGATACACATATTAGAGATCTTCAGGGCTTTTCAGGGTTGTAATGTAGGCTTAGGCAGGGGTAGGTAAAAATAGGCATTTAGGCTCAATTTACGTACCATAAGCTCTTTTTCTTTCAACTCTTCCCTTTTCTTTTGATTCTCTTTTTCACTTCATACCTATCTTTCCCCTCTTTTGTTTTGAGAGAATGAGGTGTATGATGAATAGAAGGCACCCTCAAACTTAGGCTTTTGCCTATTTATTATTACTTTTTCATTGGGGTGCATAAAGATTGTTTACTCTCTTTTTGTCTCTTTTTCAACACTTTATATACCAAACATCTCAATTTTTCACTTATGACATAAGTATGGAATTATAGGGTGTCAAAGAAAGGTTTTATTTTTAGGCTCAAATGGGCTGACTAGGGATATAATTTGACTGTCAGGGATAGACAAAGAATGGTAAGAAAGGGCTAACAAAGAAATGCCTGAGTCATCTCCCTAACATGCATATCCTAACTATTTCGCCTCAAATAGCAAGCAAGCAGACACATAGGTTTAATCACTAACAATGCATAAATCAAGCAAGATACCCCAAATAGTTCGATGTCATGAATTTTTGGCATATCTATCCTAAGTGTTCAGATGGTTGCTTCTAATTCCACTACATTATTCCACTTTACTTCACTAGGCGTTTCAAGTAACTACAACATGCATGATCTTAAAAAAAAAAAAATTATGACTAAAAAATGACTCAAAAATACACAAAACAATTCAAAAAGACTCAAAAATAATAAAACATCCCCCCAAACTTAAATCACACATTGTCCTCAATGTGTGCAAGACTGAAAAAAATATAGGGACAACTTACTGACACAACACAGCGGTCATAACGGAGGTCTAGGAGGAAAAATTCTGGAATTTGCACGGAGTATGGCTTTCTGAAGTTCCGGCGCCGCGGCCCTGAGATTCGGCGCCGCGGCGCTGCTAGTACTGTGGCTCTCTGAAGTTCCGGCGCCGCGGCGCTGCTTCTGGGCGCCGCGGCGCTGACGACGGCTTTTCCTTTTTCTTTTTTTTTTCCCAGCATTTTTGCTTCTTTTTCCTCGGTTTTAGCTTTCAGTCCACCTGTCATCCAACAACACAAAACAAGAACCCAAGACCGTGAGACTGTTCAAGACAAAATAAAATAAACTAAAGACAGAAATTAAAATAACATAATTAAAAACATTGGGTTGCCTCCCAACAAGCGCTGTCTTTAACGTCTTTTAGCCGGACGCAATTAACCTTTACGAGTGCCCATTGGATCCTTATGCGAACTGCTTGAAATCCGCAGAGTTATTGTTGCAGGTCTCACTTCAACTACAACAATTGCTTCAAACAAGGGCCTCGAATATATGATTATCCCCCAAGTACACAAGACTTTCTTGTCTTTTAGTCTCTCTCTAATGTAGGGATCAGTGAGATTCCCAACATCTCTCAACTCTAGGGGGTGCCCTTGATGGTATGGACTTTCTGTTTGGGGGTCAATATTGACAGCTGGTGGTGTTTCTTCTGCAATAGGTACAAGAAAAAAAAATCCAAGGAATCCAAAAAGATGAATGATTGGATCTCAGTACCCTTTTCCTTCTCTACACCAATTATCCCGTCAGATTCCTCAACAGCTGGGTGTGGTTCAGGCTCTTCTATTTGCTTACCACCTCCCATAATGATGTCGCTAGGCAAATTTTCTTGAGTTGTATTGCTCATCCATCAATTTCCCTATTTGTGTCTCCAACTTTCTGGAGGACACTCTTGTCTCAGCCATAAACTAAGTCTGGCACTTGGTGAGCATAAGTATGTCTGCCTGCAACTCATTTCGATCTTCCTCTTAAATCTGTGGGTTAAACTGCTGTTGATGACTCCACTGTCTCTGATAGTAGTAGTCCATGTGTCCTGATTTTATTTTTTTTTTTTTTTTTTTTTGAATTTAACCTGCAAAATAAGAAGAAAAAAAAAGTGATAAAAAGATGCTCGCAGAACAAGTTAGAAACTTATTCTTAGAGCAACCAAATTAGAAATAAGAATAGATCAATCGATATTGAAAGTAAGCCAATCCCCGGCAACGGCGCCAAAAACTTGATGGGCGATTTAATGCACACACTTTAACGCAAGTGCACGTTGTCGAGTCAAGTAATATAGTCTAGGTAAGACCGAATATCGTCCTCAAGGATTGGTTTTCAAGTACCGATTATCTATCCTATGGTATCTATTTGGTTAACGATATTTGAGTTGTTGATTTTAACTAATAATTATAAAAACTAATTAACTATGTGTTTACTTCAGTGATGATGGAAATAGGGCTTCCAAGTCTCTTCAACTATCCACTTATATTACTTATTAATGCAATAAATTATGGTTCTTCTTCTTTTGGAGCTAGCAGGTTTACTAATTCGTTTTATACTCCTGTTAAGGCTATATAAACACTCAACCCCAGTAGCGCTCCTTTCTACCTTTCGGTGATAAGGATGACTCTATAGGAGGATTAAGAACAAAAATCTTGTTAATCGTCACGCACCTTGCGTGAAATTAGGTATTTAAACCCCTATTAACGCTACACAAGTAATTGAGGTATTTTCATCCCCAATCCGACCTATGTCTACCCAACTTACAACATAGTCACAACCTTCTCCTTTCGAAGTTTGATTAGAAAATAATATAAATAATGATAATTAGTGATCAATTAATTACCAAACATTCAAAGCAACTATTGGGTAAATCTCAACAATAAGAAGAACAACCATAAACATGCATCAATTCATAACATAAGGTTCAAGTGAATTCACATGGAAAGCCCTATAATGGAATTAGTTCCTAGCCATTGACATGACAATAACTAATTCAATATCCAACATACAACTGAAATAAAGTAAAAGAAAGAAAAGAAAAATACTCAAGAACGAGTCTCCAAGCCTTCTAGCATCCAAGGATTGTGTTGTGGAATATTTACAAGATGGAATGGATGGATGGATGTAGAATGGTGAATGGTAGAATGGAGAATTGATTTCTTCTAATGATGTAAAGACTATTTATAGACCAAGAATCCTTTAGGTGAAGGGTTAAGGATTTTGTAGGTAGGAAAAGTTATTAGAATCCTTTTAGGTAAGGGTTTTAAGGTAGGAAAAATTATCCCTTTAGGTAGGAAAAGTTATCCCTTTAGGTAGGAAAAATTATCCCTTTAGGATTTTGAAAACATGTCAAATTCAGCCCAGACTTCATAAATCTCGCGTCGGCGCCGGCGCAAAATCAGCCGCGCGCTAAAAACTGCCATTTCGGACTCAAACACATTGGGCGCGGCTCTGCTGGCCGGGCGCACGGTGACATTTTTCTCGCGAATTCCGTTTGCCGTCTGGACTTCTCGATCTCTATAATTCCTAACTTTAGACTTCATTTCTTGGCCCTTTTTGTGTGCAATTCCATCTCATTTATGCTCATTTCATCTCTTTTTCGCCATTTCTCCATTTTTTACCGCTGTGACACAAAAGAAAGAAAAACGACCCTAATAATGTACTAAACATAAATGAAATGAGTAAAATACTAACTAAAAATGACTCAAAAGGTGTATATAAAATACACCGATCAAATACCCCCAAACTTAACCTTTGCTCGCCCTCGAGTAAAGATCAAAAATATAAACAAAGACGTGAAAGAAAAGAAAATAAAATGACTCAAAGACATTGATCAAATTGTTGTATAATTGTCACTTAGAAAAGCATGAAGGTTAGTAGGATAATATGTAGGAACATATAGCATGGATTTTTAGCATTCTAAACACTCAAGTCAGATATTTCGCAAATTCAATTTAATCATACTCAATGGAAGTAAGAATACCTAACTATGCATGTTAATTTCAAAATCCTATGGCATGTTTACTTGCTATTCTCCACTAATCATGGATACACATATTAGAGATCTTCAGGACTTTTCAGGGTTGTAATGTAGGCTTAGGCAGGGGTAGGTAAAAATAGGCATTTAGGCTCAATTTACGTACCATAAGCTCTTTTTCTTTCAACTCTTCCCTTTTCTTTTGATTCTCTTTTTCACTTCATACCTATCTTTCCCCTCTTTTGTTTTGAGAGAATGAGGTGTATGAAGAATAGCAGGCACCCCCAAACTTAGGCTTTTGCCTATTTATTATTACTTTTTCATTGGGGTGCATAAAGATTGTTTACTCTCTTTTTGTCTCTTTTTCAACACTTTATATTCGAAACATCTCAATTTTTCACTTATGGCATAAGTATGGAATTATAGGGTGTCAAAGAAAGGTTTTATTTTTAGCTCAAAGGGGCTGACTAGGGATATAATTTGACTGTCAGGGATAGGAAAAGAATGGTAAGAAAGGGCTAACAAAGAAATGCCTGAGTCATCTTCCTAACATGCATATCCTAACTATTTCGCCTCAAATAGCAAGCAAGCAGACACATAGGTTTAATCACTAACAAATGCATAATTCAAACAAGATACCCCAAATAGTTCGATGTCATGAATTTTTGGCATATCTATCCTAAGTGTTCAGATGGTTGCTTCTAATTCCACTACATTATTCCACTTTACTTCCCTAGGCGTTTCAAGTAACTACAACATGCATGATCTTAAAAAAAAAAAACATTATGACTCAAAAATTACTCAAAAATACACAAAACAATTCAAAAAGACTCAAAAACAATAAAACATCCCCCAAACTTAAATCACACATTGTCCTCAATGTGTGCAAGACTGAAAAAATATAGGGACAACTTACTGACACAACACAACGGTCATAACGGAGGTCTAGGAGGAAAAATTTTGGAATTTGCACGGAGTATGGCTTTCTGAAGTTCCGGCGCCGCGGCCCTGAGATTCGGCGCCGCGGCGCTTCTAGTATTGTGGCTCTGAAGTTCGGCCACGCTGCTCGACGACTTTTCCTTTCTTTTTTTCCAAATTTTGCTTCTTTTTCCTCGGTTTTAGCTTTCAGTCCACCTGTCATCCAACAACACAAAACAAGAACCCAGGACCGTGAGACTGTTCAAGACAAAATAAAATAAACTAAAGACAGAAATTAAAATAACATAATTAAAAACATTGGGCTGCCTCCCAACAAGCGCTGTCTTTAACGTCTTTTAGCCGGACGCAATTAACCTTTACGAGTGCCCATTGGATCCTTCTGTGAACTGCTTGCAATCCGCAGAGTTATTGTTGCAGGTCTCACTTCAACTACAACAATTGCTTCAAACAAGGGCCTCGAATATACGATTATCCCCCAAGTACACAAGACTTGCTTGTCTTTTAGGCTCTCTCTAATGTAGGGATCAATGAGATTCCCAACATCTCTCAACTCTAGGGGGTGCCCTTGATGGTATGGACTTTCTGTTTGGGGGTCAACATTGACAGCTGGTGGTGTTTCTTCTGCAATAGGTACAAGAAAAAGATTTTCCAAGGAATCCAAAAAGATGAATGATTGGATCTCAGTACCCTTTTCCTTCTCTACACCAATTATCCCGTCAGATTCCTCAACAGCTGGGTGTGGTTCAGGCTCTTCTATTTGCTTACCACCTCCCATAATGATGTCGCTAGGCAGATTTGCTTGAGTTGTATTGCTCATCTCATCCATCAATTGCCCTATTTGTGTCTCCAACTTTCTGAAGGACACTCTTGTCTCAGCCATAAACTGAGCCTATCACTTGGTGAGCATAAGTATGCCTGCCTGCAACTCATTTCGATCTTCCTCTGAAATCTGTGGGTTAAACTGCTGTTGATGACTCCACTGTCTCTGATAGTAGTAGTTCATGTGTCCTGATTTTATTTATTTATTTATTTATTTATTTATTTTTATTTTTTATTCGAATTTAACCTGCAAAATAAGAAATACAAAAAAAAAAGTGATAAAAAGATGACAAGTTAGAAACTTGTTCTTGGAGCAACCAAATTAGAAATAAGAATAGATAAAATCAATATTGAAAGTAAGCCAATCCCCGGCAACGGCGCCAAAAACTTGATGCGCGATTTAATGCACACACTTTAACGCAAGTGCACGTTGTCGAGTCAAGTAATATAGTCTAGGTAAGACCGAATATCGTCCTCAAGGATTGGTTTTCAAGTACCGATTATCTATCATATGGTATCTATTTGGTTAACGATATTTGAGTTGTTGATTATAACTAATAATTATAAAGACTAATTAACTATGTGTTTACTTCAGTGATGATGGAAATAGGGCTTCCAAGTCTCCTCAACTATCCACTTATATTACTTATTAATGCAATAAATTATGGTTCTTCTTCTTTTGGAGCTAGCAGGTTTACTAATTCGTTTTATACTCCCGTTAAGGCTATATAAACACTCAACCCCAGTAGCGCTCCTTTCTACCTTTCGGTGATAAGGATGACTCTATAGGAGGATTAAGAACAAAAACCTTGTTAATCGTCACGCACTTTGCGTGAAATTAGGTATTTAAACCCCTATTAACGCTACACAAGTAATTGAGGTATTTGCATCCCCAATCCGACCTATGTCTACCCAACTTACAGCATAGTCACAACCTCCTCCTTTCGAAGTTTGATTAGAAATCATATAAATAATGATAATTAGTGATCAATTAATTACCAAGCATTCAAAGCAACTATTGGGTAAATCTCAACAATAAGAAGAACAACGATAAACATGCATCAATTCATAACATAAGGTTCAAGTGAATTGACATGGAAAGCCCTATAATAGAATTAGTTCCTAGCCATTGACATGACAAGAACTAATTCAATATCCAACATACAACTGAAATAAAGTAAAAGAAAGAAAAGAAAAATACTCAAGAACGAGTCTCCAAGCCTTCTAGCATCCAAGGATTGTGTTGTGGAATATTTACAAGATGGAATGGATGGATGGATGTAGAATGGTGAATGGTAGAATGGAGAATTGATTTCTTCTAATGATGTAAAGACTATTTATAGACCAAGAATCCTTTAGGTGAAGAGTTAAGGATTTTGTAGGTAGGAAAAGTTATTAGAATCCTTTTAGGTAAGGGTTTTAAGGTAGGAAAAGTTATCCCTTTAGGTAGGAAAAGTTATCCCTTTAGGTAGGAAAATTATCCCTTTAGGATTCTGAAAACATGTCAAATTCGGCCCAGACTTCATAAATCCCGCATCGGCGCCGCGGCACCGAAAGACCTGCCACTTTCAGACTTCGCGACATTGGCGCCATGGTCACGCTGAGGCCACGCGGTGACATTTTTCTGGCGAATTTTCGTTTCGTCGTCTGGACTTCGTCTGATCTCCTCTATAATTTCCGGAACTTCTTAGACTTCATTTCTTGGCCCTTTTTGTGTGCAATTCCATCTCATTTATGCTCATTTCATCTCCTTTTCGCTATTTCTCCATTTTTGACCGCTGTGACACAAAAGAAAGGAAAACGACCCTAATACTGTACTAAACATAAATGAAATGAGTAAAATACTAACTAAAAATGACTCAAAAGGTGTATATAAAATACACCGATCACCCCGCCCCTTCTCTCCGTCCCGACCCCGTCCCGATCCCGCCGGTCCCGATCTCGGTGGGCCCGGCCCGACCCACTGGCCAGTTCTAACTGAGACCAGCGTGTCACTCAGAAATTTGGAGACATAAATAGGACAACTGATGGATATGGTGATCAATAAACTTCAAGAAAATCTGCCTAGAGACACCATTGTGGGAAGTGGTAAGCAAAGTGAGGAACCTGAACCACACTAAGTTGTTGAGGAGTTGAGAAAGATAGTTGGTGTAGAGAAAGAAGAGGTTACTGGAATCCAATTTTTAACATTTTTGAATTCCTTGGAGTTCCTTTTTGTTGTACCCATTGCAGAAGAAACACCACCAGATGTCTTTGTTGACCCCTAAACAGAAAGTCCATACCCTCAAGAGAACCTCCAGAAGTCTAGAAATCCATGGAGCTTCATTATTCCTTGCACTATAGGAAATTTGGAATGCAAGCAAGTATTGGGCAATTTGGGGGCAAGCATAAAAGTACTACCCTTTTCTGTGTTTTATAGAAATGGTGTAGGTGAAGTGAGACCGGCAAAAATAACTATTCGAATTGCAAGTCGTTCGCAGAAGGATCCACCAGGAACTAGTAAGGATTAATTGCGTTCGGCTAAAAGACGTTAAAGACAACGCAACTTGGGAGGCAACCCAAGGTTTTAATTATGTAATTTAAATTTTTTGTTTTAGTTTGTTTTATTTTAAATTGAACAGTCTCACTTTTGGTATTTTTGTTTGTGTTGTGATGACAGGTGAGGAAAGTGGACATGAAGCACATAAAAATGCTGGAAAGCAAAAAAAAAATCGATGCAACGCCACGGCGCCGATTAATCAAAGGGTTGCAGGAAATTGGGCGTCGCGGCGCCAAAAATCAGGGCAGCGTCGCCAATGGGAAATTCTCCGTTAATGTAGTATCCGCCACCACCACCACCATTTTGAGTCGTTGTTGTCTGTAAGTCGTCCCTTTTATTTTTGAGTCTTACACATTTGGGATAATGTGTAGTTTAAGTTTGGGGGGGGGGATTTCTTATTTTATTTGTGTGGTGTCTATTTATGAGTCTTTTTGTATGTTTTTTTTGTTTTATATGAGTCAGATTTTTTTTATGATCATGCATGCTGTGTTTACTTGAAACTCCTAGTGAATTAAGTGGATAATGTAGTGGTATGATAAGCTAAAATTTGTGTGCTTAAGTTAGATATGTCAAAGATTCATGTAAGTCTAATTATTTGGAATATTTTGTGCTTAGCCTATGTGTTGTCAATTGTGAAAAAAAACGTCTATGAGTCTGTTTGCTTGTTATTTGAGGCAAAATAGTTAGGATGTACATGTTAGGGAGATGATTCAGACATTTCTTTGTTAGCCCTTCTTACCATTCATTACCTACCCTGCACTAAAATGTATCTCTAGTCAGCCTCTTTAAGCCTAAAATAAAAGTTATTTCTTTGACACCCTATGTTTCCTTGTGTGTCATAAGCAGTAATTGAAGATAGGGAAGAAAAGAGTGAAAACAAAATACAAAAAGAGAGTGAAAAGTTATGCACCCCAATGAAAAATGGAAAAGTTTAAGATTGGGGGTGCCTATGTAAATGTATTTCATGCTCTCAACCAAAAAGAAAAGAGGAGAATGATAGGTATGACTTGAAAAGAATACCAAAAAGAAGGAGATGAAATGGTTGAATGAGAAAAAATGATTATGGTATGTAAATTGGGCCTAAATTCTCAATCTTACCTACCCCTTCCTAAGCCTACATTACAACCCTGAAAAGTCCTGAAGATCTCTAGTATGTATGTCCATGATTAGTGGAGAATAACAAGTAAACAGGCTCATGGAACTTTGAGAAAAATGAAAATGAAATTGACATGCATAGGTTAGGTGTTCATGCTTCCATTGATTGTGATTGAAATGAATTTGCGAAATATCTTACTTAAAATTCTAGATTGTTAAATTCATGCTATATATGTTTAAACATATTATCCCAACTGACGTTCATGTGTTACTAAGTAACCTTGTGCAACTGTTTGATTTGCGTCTTTGAGTCCTTTTTGTTTTTGTTCTTTGATTTTTGTTTGATATTTGCTCGAGGGCAAGCAAATGTTAAGTTTGGGGGTTTGTTAGACATATTTTATATACCTTTTTTGAGTCATTTTTAGTTAGTATTTTAATCGTTTTTGTTGTGTTTAGTATAGTATTATGGTTTTTCTTTCTTTTGAGTCACAACGGTTCAAAAAAGCAAAATGATGAAAATGAGCAAAAAATGGGCATAAAAAGAGGAATCTGAGGCAGAAAAGGACAAAAATTGACAACCCGGACGAAAGTCATGCAGCGTCACGGCGCCGAACAGCAGGGCCGACGCTGAAACAGCTGAGAGGCCACAAGAATTATGGCGCTACGGTGCCGACGCAGAAATTTCAGTTCCGAAGTTAATTTGGCCAAGGGCAAAAGGGTACATAGGGCACGAAATTTATAACATACTTAAGTCCTAGGATTTGCTATAAAAGAGAAGGAGGCTGACCTAAAGGAGGCATCTTGTACATATTCTAAAAACCCTATTCTACACCACACAACACCGTTCAGATAGGAATCAAGGCAGAAGATTGGAGACCTGTTCAGTTATTTTCTTTCCTTTTCTTTGTTTTTAATTCATTTCATGTATGGATATTAAATTAGTTCTTAGCATGTCTATGGCTATGAGCTAATCTTTTTATTAAGGCTTTCCTTTTGAATCACTAGAAACTCTTATTCATGAATTAATACATTAGTTTGATTTCTTCTTCACTTGTTTAAGATTTATTCAATAATTGATATGAATGCTTGATAGTTAATTGATCACTAATTATCATAATCTATATGATTTCGAATCAAGAACCGAGAGAAGAGATTTGGATATGCTGTAGTTGAATAGACATAGGTTAAAATCGCGGACGAAAGTACCCCGATACTTGTGTAGCATTATAGGTTACTGTTCTTAATCCTCCTATGTAGTAAATCATATCATAGAAATATAGAAGGGTTCTGCACTGGGGTTGAGCGATTATATATCTTAATCGGAATATAAGACAGTCTAGTTAACCGCTATCATAACGTAGAAGAAGAAGTCATTCTAGTTGCATTAAGGATTGAATAGAGTGAGTAGTCGAGGATATTGGAAGCCCTAATTCCTTCATAACTGATAAAACCCAAATAAATTAGTTTACTTCTTGCAATTATTCTAGTAGTTAGATAAGAACCCAATTCAATTATCATTTGTCAAATAGATAACCTAGAATAGATGTTCGGTAATTAGAAATCAGTCTCTGAGGACGATATTCGATCTTACCAGACTATATTATTTGTGAACGATGCATGCGCTTGCGTGAGCATTCGAAATATCGCTAACATTCTAATTCCTTTAAAAACTCTCTATATCACCTGGCCCGTTGGATGATTCTTCCTAATTCTTGATGAGAGGTCCATTCGAAGTTGATCTAGCAATTTAACATTTGACTCCTCTTCCATGACCTCTGTGATCTCATTTTTAGGTTCAGATGTTGCTTCAGGTGTGGTAACATTTGGGGTATCATCTGATTCTTGAACAGTCTGCGCGTTTTTCACTAAAACTATGATGTTATTTTCAGTTGTATTTCTTGTAAGATCAGAAAAATCATCAAAAATAACATTTACAGACTCTTGTACAGTTCTGGTTCTCAGATTGTATACATGATAAGCATGACTATTTTGTGAATAGCCAACAAAAATTCCTTTGTCACTCTTAGAGTCAAATTTTGTCAAATGTTCTCTATTATTTAAAATGTAACAAATACACCCAAAGACATAAAAGTAACGTAAGTTAGGTTTCTTTCCATTTATAATCTCAGAGGGAGTCATCTTTGTTCCTGACCTTAAGTAGACTCTAGTAGTGATGTGACAAGCAGTATTTAAGGCTTCGGCCCAAAAATATTTTGACATTATTTTAGAACTAAGCATAACTCTAGCAATTTCTTGTAGTGTTCTATTCTTCCTTTCTGCTACCCCATTCTGTTGAAGAGTTTTGGGAGCAGAAAACTCATGAAAAATTCTTTTTTTCTCACAAAATTTTGTGAATGAGCTATTTTTAAATTCTTTTTCATGGTCGGATCTAATCCGAGAAACAGGAGAATAGAACAAATTCTTAATTCTAGAGTGCAAAATTTTAAACATGTCAAAAGTTTATGATTTTTCTTTCAAATAATATATCCATGAATATCTAGAAAACCCATCTACAAACACATAAAAATACCTCATACCTCCTTGATTGTCTACTTCAATTGAACTCATTAGATCCATACGTAATAATTGAAAATAGTGAGACGTACCTGAATGTTGTCCGTCGTGATGAATAACATTATGGGAAACACGTGTTTGCTTACCTTTCATACAATCTTCACAGATTGTTTTACCTTTAGGGCTCAGTTTGAGTATGCCTCTAACCGCTTCATATGAGATTAATTTTTCTAAATTGCGGTAGTTGACATGCTCCAAATTTTGGTGCCACAGTGTTGAGTCATCAATCGTAGAATTATTGCACATTTCTTGTCTTCTAACAAGATATCAATTATCACCAGTTCCTGTACCAGTCATGACACATTCATTGACATTATTCGTAACTACACAAGCACTCTTATTGAATTTTACCTCAAGATCATCAGCACACAGTTGGCTGATGCTAAGCAAATTAGTCAATAATTTTTTTAAGCCTGGAATATTAGGGACATTCAAGATCTTTTTTCCAATTATCTTGTTTTTACTGTCACCTCCAGTAGTCACGTTTCCTCAATTGAATGACTCGAAATTCTTCAAAAAACCTTTTGTACCTATCATGTGGCGAGAACATCCACTATCAAAGTACCAAGAACCTGATATGTTAGTCTTAATACAGTTATACAGACATTACAAGTTATATCCTTTTTGGAAACCCAAACTCTCTTAAAACATTTTTCAACTTTTTGCTCAGAAATGTTGCTTCGACTGTTATTCGGAATGTTGGATAACAGTTTTGGAAATATTTTGCTCACATAATTTTGAAGTTTGAAGCAATATGATTTTAAGTGTCCAGGGGAGTTACAATAACTGCACACAAACGTTAGATTATTCTTTTACGTATATGAGAAACTCTTATGCATCTCCTTTTCTTTTACAAAACATATTTTCTTATTATTATCAAAGAATTTAGAGCAGCCAGTTTTAAGAGTATTTTTGTACCCAATTCCTGCATATGAAGGTTTAATGAAGTTAAGAATCTCATTCAATTTTAGAGTCCCCGTGTTGAGCTTATGAAAAGTAGTTTCGCCTAAATCTAATTTTGCACTAATCTTACCAAATTCAATGTCTTTTTTGGTAAGTGTAACCTCTAGTCGGGTTATTGTGTCTTTTAAATCTACATTCTCATGAGTTAAAGATTATACCTTTGTGTCAAGTTGCTTGGATTCTATATCAAGTTTCTTGGATTCTATAATCAAGGCTTTAATCATATCATCTTTGGAATCAACTTGATCTACACAATCAGTCTCAGTAATACAAATAAAACCACTAAAACAATTAACATCAAAATAGTTAAAGAGTTTGTACCTCTTGGATGTCGCTGAGGATGCAGATGTCGTTGCTGATGTTGAGTCAAATGTTGTGACATTTGCGACAACATTGACGATCACATCTTCATTGTCCGATAGAGACTGTTTGAAAACATTAGCCAATATTGCTTGTGATTCGACTTCTTGATCTCATTTATCTTCTCCTTCGTCGTTACTAAGAGAAACCCATAGACTCTTACCAAATTTTCTAAGAGTATTTGCATATTCATTAGCATAATGACCTCACCCCGAGCATGTATGAAATTGCACAGTCTCAAGCTGTTTGAGATCAAATTTGGTATTGGTTTATTTGTTGTATATTTGGAAAGAATCTAGCTGACTTTTGATTGAAGGCTTGGTTTTGGTGCTCTTTAATTTTGGATTTATTTCTATAATTGTTGAACTTCCTTACCATCGAATTGAATTTTTGAGTAAGTAGGGCAGCATTAACACCGTCACCAACTTCTTCAAGGTTCTCATCCTCTTTTTCGAATTGACTCTCCGAGGATTGAACTTGAAGTGCTACATTATTGCTCTTATACAATTCCATTTGACTCTCAATATTCATATAATAGGTTTTGAGAATGCTCATTAAGGTATGAAGGTCCATTGTAGCAAGATTGTGAGTTTCTTCAATCGCACAAATCTTTATATTGAACTTTTGAGGAAGAGAACAAAGAGCCTTTTTCACAAGTTGAGTGTTGGTTAAAGGAGCACCAAACACTTGACATTCATTTGAGATGTCAATCAACTTTTCAAAATAGGATTTAATGTGTTTCGTTTCTTCCATCCTTAAACGTTCATATATTCTAATGAGCATGCGTAGCTTCGTCCGACGAATACTTGAGCTACCTTCACAATGAGAGGTATCACACGTGTTCTTAGCCGTAGAGCAGTTTTGTATGAGTTTGAACATGTAAAGATCAACCCGACTAAAAATTGTATTTAAGGCTTTCTCGTTAAAGCTTGCATTATTGGTTTCTTCTACAGTCCATTCAGATTCAGGTTTAACAAGAATGTCACATTCCTCATCCGGTGACAACATTGAAACAACATACCCATTAGTTATAGATTTCCATGCCCTAACATCAATTGATATGATATGAGAACGTAATCGTATCTTCCAATAGGCATAGTTTGAACCATCTAAATGGGAAGCCTACCAATTGTTGAATTTGCAGGATCCATAACTTGAAATAACAGGACCAAACACTTATTGTGTTAAGTATTGACTCTGATACCACTTAAAAACAAGATGAACAGAATTCAATCGACTACAAGTACAATTTTCGAATGTCGGTGACAATGCCTTCCGACACCAGTGACAACACTTGATTAAACAGAAACCTTTAAGAGTAAAATGCAGCGGAAAAATTAAAGAACACAAAGGTTTAAATTTTTATAAGTTATATATTGATATAACTCATGATAGTCAATGACCAATGTATTGTATATATATTATATACAATTAAGCAAATTTCTTTCTTTATAAATTTATAAGATACAATGTAAAGGAATTAAAATATGAAGTCGCAGATGACTTCTGCCCGAAAAAATCTAACTAAGTAGACATAGACAACCTCTCATTACAATCGCTCCATACAAAACTAATCTAGAATCTAAACATCAATTGTAATGTTGGACAGAATGTTGTCAACACACTCAGGCAAGACTGGTGATCCAGATTTCTGTGATGAAATCCCGAGAGCTTTCTTGATGTTTTTACTTTCTGAATCTGGATATCGATACACTGTTGTGGCCTCTCTATTTATAGCAGAGAGTTCCCTTGAAAGACTCATCGATAGGTTGTCTAGGTTAAGGAAAAGATGGACAGCTTGTGGTAGATGATTAAGGAGTGAAAATCTCAACAACTTTGACTTGTTCCTTACTCGACTTCTTCCCCAAGCTTCGACTCTTTCTCTCACATTTTACACAGCTCCAATTCACCATACCTAAGTCGTTTTTACCTCACATTAAAATATTAATGTTTAGCATGAAGTAAGACAAAACTGTTCTAATGAATATTGGTCCGAATATTATGACATTTGTTCCAACATTTTTATGCATTCAAATCAGTACATCAGAGGATATGTTGAGTCAAATGTTACAATACCAAATCCAAACATTATCATTTTAAAATTGATATGACTAAAATCCAGAATACAATCAAATGTACGAAACCAGACTTGTACACAATCAAGGTTGACTCACTGGTGGAGTATATCATGAGTAAATTTCTCAAAATGTCATTCAAGCTAAAGACGTTATGGTGCAAAGTTACTTTACTTGTTTTATCTTAATAAAGTCATTAAACTTATGTGTTATACCTTAAAAAATCACTATTGACGGATTGTGAATTAAAATTCGCTTAAAATCACCTTTATCACAATAAATTAATATAATTTTTTAAACTTGGCAAGTTTAGTGCAAATCATGAATTATAAATTAGAATTTAAAATGCCAAAAAGGATTTTCGGCGAATCTTAGTTCACAATCTGGCAATAATGTTTTTTCAAGATAAAGCAGACAACTCACAAGTTAAGTGACTTTATTGATAGAGATACAAAACAGAGGAAAGTGACTTTGCTCCATAATTTTCTTGAGTGACCTTTCTAGAAATTTTCTCAAATATATATCATATATTAATATCTTTTAGTCATTATTATTGGATTAAATTAATATGTTGTTTGCTCGTAATCTAGTATTTTGCTCCATAAGTCAATCTTGGTGGTGAACGACGAAATGAGAATTCTGATGAGTTGACACGAACCCAATTATTAATCCACGGTAGAATAGTGTAATTTTTCTTAATTAAAATAATTACACTAAATAATAAGTATAAAATATATTGTGAATATATATGAAATATATTCACTATCACACCCCCTCGGTCGGAGCGGCAGGAGGTCGGACGCTGAGACTGAATGTGAAGTCAAGGAACAGTTGCCGAGGAAGCCCCTTTGTGAAGATATCTGCGTACTGATACGAAGAAGGAGCATACAACACCCTAACGTTACCCATTACAACTTTCTCACGAACAAAGTGAATATCCATCTCAATATGCTTGGTTTGCTGATGCTGAATCGAGTTATGAGACAGGTAGACAACATATATGTTATCACAGTAAATCAAAGATGCCTTACGTATGAGACAATAAAGCTGAAGAAGGAGATTTCAGAGCCAACATAGCTCGGCAACAACGTTTGCAGCGCCTCGATATTCTTCTTCTGCACTCGAACGGGAAAGCATGGCTTACCGCATGGCAGACCACAATATGATATTATCCTCCAGAAACACACAATAGCCAGACGTAGAGCGACAGGTGTCCGAATAGCCTGCTCAATCTGTGTCTGTATAGGAGAGCAATCTAGTTGGTGCTGAGGGATATAAATGAAACGTATCGTATGATACGCTTACGAGAAGTAAAGTAAGGCTCCCTAGGAGCTTGCATGAAAAAGCACACTTGTTGAACTGCATATTCAATAACTGGTTGAGTGAAGGTGAGATACTGAAGGAGAGGGATCACTGACCGGATCCCCATCATCTGCACTTAGTTTGGACTTGGAGTCGACATGAGTGGGCATAATCTTGTAGTTTTCCATTTTAGCCATGTAGAGAATCTCCTCTGCATACTTACGCTGACACAAGAACATGACATGTGCGGATCTGGTCACTGATATCCCCAAAAAATAGTTTTAACTTACCCAAATCTGTCATAGCAAATTCGGTCTTGAGCAGGGCAATGATCTCGTGTTTCAAAGTATCAGAAGAAGTTGTTAGAACAATATCATCCACATATAAAAGAAGATAAGTCGTGTTAGTACCTCGATAAAAAATAATCAAGGAAGGATCACTCTTGATGCACACGAATCCTATATGTATGATGTATGTAGTAAACCTCGCATACCAAGCCATACGGGCATGTTTCAAAACATAGAGTGACTTACGAAGACAACATACATAATGAGGAACCTTCGAATGCACAAAGTCATGTGGTTGATGCATATAAACGGTTTCTTTCAAGTACCTATGTAAGAAAATATTTTTGACATCAAGCCGGTGGATAGACCAATTTTTCCCCATATCTATGCTCAACATTGTGCAAATGGTGGCGTGTTTGACCACCGGACTAAACGTCTCACCACAATAAATACCCTCATATTTACCATTACCATTAGCCACAAGTCTTGCCTTGTGGCGTTCAAGCTCTCCACTATCTTGGAATTTGTGACGACAAAGACACAAACAAAGAATCACATTCACCCCTTCTGGTTTTAGAACAAAATCTTAAGTGTGATATGTGGTTAATGTATTAAACTCCTCATGCATGACCACATTCCAATTTGGATCGAGTTTGGCTAGTTTTGGATTTTTAGGAATGAGCGAGATAGTTTGAGTGGATAGGTTAAAGTGACCTTCTGGTTTGAAAATTCCGTGTTGTGCATAGGTTTCCATACGATGTATGGGGACATTCACGCGAGCAGTGGATCAAAGAGTCGGGCCGACTGGTAGTGGTGAGGCAGCAGCGATGGGACAGGCAGGGGTTGGGTGCCAAGTGGGCATACATAGTCACAGGTTGGGGAGGCAGTGGTCGGGTGCATGGCGGCGCATACTGGCCATGGATTGCGCGATCGCGGTGAACGGGCAGAGCGGGTCGATGGGACGGTTGGCGGGATGGTCTAAGGGTACGGATTTTGTAATGCATTTTGGATTAGAGGTGAGGTATCCGAGTCATCAAGGAATTCGTAATCAGTGTCGCAAATTTTATGGATGTTGTTAAATGGGAAAATATACTCAACAAATGTGATGTGGCGTGAGATTAAGATTTTTGTCTGTGGATAACTCATAGCACAAGTACCCCCTATGGTTGATGGGAAACCTAGGAAGATGCACAAAGTGGAACGAGGTGATAATTTATGAGGGACCGTTGAGGCAAGATTTGGGTAACAGAGACAACTGAAAATTCGAAGGTGATCATAAGAAGGGATCCGACGGAAGAAAATTTCGGTGAGTGTCCTATTTTGAATCGTACGGGTAGGTAAGATGTTAAGAATGTGTTCTACTATTTTTAATGCATATACCCAAAATATAAGGGGAGGAACGCATGGAAAAGAAGGGTACGAATCATATTGTTAATGGTGCGGAGAATTCTTTCGGCTTTACCATTGTGAGGGGAAGTATGAGGCAGAAGAAATGAAAAACCATGCCATTAGCCGCACAAAAATTATGAAATAGTGAATAATTGAACTCACGATCATTATCACATTGAAACATTTTGATGTCTTTTTCAAATTGCGTTTTAACCAATGTATGAATTCTAGAAATTTGGAGTAATGCGACTTAAGTTTAAGCGGATAGACCCAAAGGAAGTGAGAAAAGTCATCCAGAAATACCAAATAGTATTTATGACCGAGATTGCTAGTTATAGGAGATGTCCATAATTCCACATGAATAATATCAAATGAGAGAAGGTAATACTTAATGAAGACATAAATAGAAGTCTAACATGTTTCCCTAGATGACATGAGGAGAAACTATGGGAAAGTTTCCCTTTTACATTGGATTAAATTACGGTTTCTAAGAGAATAAAAAATATGAGCTCCCTGATGACCAAGTCTACTATGTCATGTGGAGGAGGATATGACATCTAGCGATGTGGGAGGATTGACACTGGCAGTGGACGTGGATAGGAAATGATAGAGGTCTCCCTCACGATTGCATCTCGTAAGAAGTTTTCCGGTACGTAGGTTCGTTACAGAAAAACCAAATGAATCAAAATTAATGGATATAAAATTATCGATGTCAAATTTTCTGACAGAGATTAGGTTCTTGATAATGTTAGGAGCATATAAGACATTTTAAGGGAGCAGTGGGGATGCGGTGGTGGGGTTAGTGTGTGGCCAAACCTATGAATTGGAATGTGATGACCATTTCCGACCATAATAGATTGAGGAGTATTTAAATTGCGTAGTTGAAGAAGAATACCAGAATTATTGGTGAGATGAAAAGTGACGCCATCCATACCGCGTATCATCGAGCCGATAGGCAGTGGGCCTCGGCAGGGGCTACTGTTGCTGTTGGGTCGCTATGTAGTGGTATTGGTGGCTGGACAGTGGCCTGGTGATGATGGGTCATTGGGTAGTGGGCCTCGACAGTGTGCTGGGCCGCTGGGCAGTGGGCCTCGGCGTGGCCACTGTTGTTGCTGGCCGCTCTGTGGTGGGCCTAATGGTTAGGCAGTGGCTCGACCAACTGAGTCGGGTACTGGGCCTGCATCTGATATTTTATAATGTCGGGAGTTGAGGAAGCGGAAGCGGGAGAATTCATAGGGGTGATCGAAAATTCGTGGAAGAATATCGGTTAAGAGGTTGCCATACATTAGCTGTTATACAGTGGTATACCGGGCTGCTTATGTGATAAGTGTATCGAATGGTGTATAATGCATGTATACTTGATGTATACATGTTACAAAGCAGGGAATATGGGGGCTGGGGGCTGTGTATATTATTGTATATCAACAATATACAAATTTTATTTGAGAAGAAGGGGAGTATATCAGGGAGTAGCAGGGTATACGGGCGGTATATTACGAAAGAGCAGTGGTATACATGGTTGTATATCACGGGATATATGCGGTATAAAATTGATTTTGAGAGAAAAAACGTGTATATCATGTAGAAGCAGGGTATACTAGTTGTATATCACGAAGAGGCGGTGGTATATACGACTGGATATCGTCGAAAAAGGGGAGGCGGGGGAGAGGTATACGGCGGTCGATTTAGGGTTAGGGTAGGGAGGAATTTTTGGCTCTTGATACCCTATAGAATAGTGTAATTCTCCTTACATTAATTACACTAAAATAATAAGTATAGAATATATTGTGAATATATATGAAATATATTCACGATAACACATGAATATTTTGTGATTTGTAAAAATTATTGGGTGTGAAACATGTATGCTATTGAGGTTGTGGTTATACACAATGACATGTTTTTATGAAACCAAGATGATTAAATAAATATTATCACTTATAATATTTTTTGTGTGATTTTTAATACCTAAGTTCTAATTTTAAAATATTGAGTTTATCTAATCTAATTTAGCTTCAATGACTAGTCAAATTGATTCTTAGAAAGCAGAAAAGTGTCGTATAAATTGAAAATAGGGAGAGTAAACATTACTTGACACAAGAATTAATGGAACTTGATCACCGGAAACAGAGGCAGAACCCGTGTATAATATATGGATACAGAAACCCATATATATATATATATATATATATATATATATATATATATGTGTGTTTAGTAGAAATTTACTAAGTATCTATAAATATTTGAATGTGAACGAAATAATTATTACTCCGTACATTACATTAACTTTGAGATCGTTATAGGAACCATAAACTTCAATCCTAGTTTTGTCTCTGCTGGAAAGCTCGTGAGAGCTTCCATAATTTGTTAAATTGGACTTGATCAATGTTACAACATTTCTTTTGCCCTTTCATACTTCCCACATAAATACATAGAAGAACTTCCTTTTTTTTTTGTAATGGTACTAAAGGAATACATTACAAACTACAACTTGCTAGCTAGTCAGGGCCTTCTTTGGCCTTGTTTGGTTATGAACATCAACAACAATTGAAGCCAAGACTAATCATTTTCAGTAAGTAGTCTTGAAAGGCTTGTAACCCTTTAGATCAGATACAACACCAGCGAAAGAACCAGCAGCTGCAGCAATTGAGATAATAAGGCAAGCAACACTGAGAATTTGAAGACCTAACCACTTTGTGCTCCATTTTGGTATCTTCTTTTGCACAATGTACATTTCCACTGGAAAATAAACAGTCAAAGGCCAAAATCCAAATGCTCCAAGAATTCCAACGATGTCGTTGAAGAATGGCAATAGCATAGAGATGACCGTGGTGATGATGACGAAAATCGTCCTCCAAACAACCCTGAAAAGGTTGAGTTTGTAGGATTTATAGCCCGGGAGCAGGACACTAATATCTTTGGTGATGAATTTACTGTCAGGGTACCACTCTGCTGCTGTTTTTTCGATGAAGGTGAAAAGGGGTTGGCAGTAAACTTGGTCTGCACTTACAAGGTGAACGACAATGGCTACGTTGGCTATGTCAAGTAGCCAATAAGGGTTGTAGAATCCAAAACCGGTTAGTAAGTTTCCAGGAGCAAGGTCTCCCAATGCTGCATAGCCAAAACAGCCACAAAGCATGTAAAAAACTGTTGTTACTGCTACACTAATTAGAGTTGCATTTTTCATTGTCTTGGCTTCTGATGGTGGGGATTTGAGTGTATCCTATAAGTATTATGAAGAATTTTAGTACAACATCAAGTTAATCGTGACGGATAAATGAAAGGGCTTTCTCGTTTTTGGCCCGTCGTCCCGGCGCTAACCAAAATATATAAAACGTATATACTGATTATGTATATTTATACTTAATATACAAAACATATACATTACAGGCTCTTATTTTTTGAGCAGTCCAAATATATAATTATCCCTAAATTGGGAAAATGCTCTGAGAAAATAATAATAATAAAGGCTATGTATTATTACCTGAATCTCAATAAGAATGAGGGAGTGAATAGGCAAAAGCAATAGCTCCAAGTGCTTGGAAGGTTTTCCAAATCTTTTCCTTTGTATTATTTATCTATTTTCGCTCCACTTTAACTCTTTCAAATGTTTTATGTTTTTATTCAAATATCATTACTTATGTCAGACGACATTTTAGCTGACACGTTTCAGTTTTACTTTACTATTTAATTTTATTTAATCCATAATATAACCCCGGGACCCAACAACTACAAACAATAATTTTTTCCTCTTAAGAGTTGCATGCAGATTGCAACATGTACTTTGTAACGTCTCCTATTCTTTTTTGTCGGATAACATTTTTAACTACTTGAAACTGGTCATTCTTAATCAGGTTTGTTTTTTCTATTATTTATATTCATTCAATGTCAAATATACGAGCTTTCTTGATCCAAAACTTATGAGTCTTGACGGTGTAGAAGTCTAAAACTATGGATCATCAAACTTTTCTCATTTGAACAAGCTTGGTTCTTTTTTTGTGTGTGAATGAGGATTGGGGTAGGGGTTGTAACTTGGACACTCAACCTGTGCAACCTGACGAATTTTCTCAAGAAACTCGGTTACAGACTTCAATGGTGCTTCCTGAAAAGAACTAACAAGAATAGTTGTTAGTATCCTATTTTTCAATAAGCCAAAATAACTCAAAAATGGGGTTTGATTTCATGGTTAAATTTTGTTGCACCAACCAATTAATTGTATTTTGTGATAGAAAAGTCATTCAATTTTGCTAAAGTATAACAGAAAGTTACTACAAACTTTTTTGTAACAAAAAAATCAATGCAACTTTGCCGATGAGTTTCTAAGATACTTAAGCAAAGCTGAGTAATTTTTCTGTTACAAAATCAGTAAATTTGGCGATACTTAGGTAAAATTGAGTGATGTAAGTGATCATTTATAAAACAAAGAATGAGAGAAAGAAATTTCAAAGTATTGGATTTGATTAAGTAAAAAAAAAAAAAGTAGAGAAGAAACAAACCCTAGCAAGATGGAGTTCATCAGAGAAGGTAGAAAGTTAAATGGAACCATTCCTATCTAACTTACTGGAGCTACCAGTTGGGAGTGGTGGTTTCTTGTTTTCCATTTTCTTAAATTCAAAGGAAAAACTTAGGCAGAACTTGGCTTAGTGAAGAAAGTAGTTTGTTTGCTTGGAAAATTGTGGCTTTCTCTACTGGGAGTTGGCTTAGTGAAGAGAATGAGTGTTTATATAACGATCAATGCGCAGTTAGAGCTTGACAGACACTTACGTGTCTTACTGCATGCATGTTTATCTTTAAGTTTAAACACTTTTGCCAACTTTATTTTCTGTTGGTTTTTGTTTTTGGTTTCTTGTTTTACTCTTCTTTTTTTCTTGTGAAATTTATATAGAGTACAAAGGCAGGCAATTGAAATTGGCCAGCAAATAAGTGTTCTCTTTCTCCACAAATTCGGTTTTTTGGTGCAAAAGAAAAGATAGTATTGTATTACGCTTTGCATAAGTGGAACACTTATCATGTACACACAGTAGATGAAATGTTTTAAGTAAAAGAAGTTCCTAATCTATCAGCTATTATAGTACTCCCTCCGTGTGAAAATATTTTCACGTTTTGCTTTTCGATAGTTAAATTACTTGAGCTATATCTAACATTTGAAGATGTATCTTTTCAAAAATTGTAATTTATAATATTTTTAGTGTAGTTTGTAGAAGCGTGGTAACTATTTTGTGGTGGAGGGAGTAGCATAAGCACAAGGAGAAGGAACTGAATATGTGTGAACAAAATTACATATTTTCTTATTTGATAATAATTTAATTTTAAACTTTACCTTTTATGCTTAACGAGATTATCTATAACTACACAAATATCTTTGACTTATTTTAGATCACAAAATTCAAAAATCTTCATTTATTTCTTAAACTTTGTGTCCAGTCAAACTACATCATATAAATTGAGACGAAGGGAGTACTACGATTAAGGCCTCCACGCTGCTAGACTATATTGAATTAGCTTTATACATGTAGGGTTTTGTTGGGTCTAAAACACATAAGTAAGGCACAACGGAAGTTTAAAATTTTGTTAACTTACTTGCCCCAACAAATTCGTCTGGTATGATTATGTTACAATTGAAATCTGCAAAGACACAAAAAAACTTACAGTTTATGTTTTGCAGTCTCTACTAAAAGGTGCGCACGCGATTGTCTGCTCAGGTGCAAGCCTTGCTTCGGTATATCCCTCTGTCAGGAAAGCTAGAAAATCTTGGCAGAGGTTTGAGAGGATTTTAATCTCTGAACTCTGAGTTCAGAAAGTAAGAATTGAGTGTAAATTCTATCACACTAATTATGAGGTTAAGTGTTGAATATATAGGGAGATTAGGATACAAATCAGACTGGGATTAGGATTAAAACTTGTCCCAAAATCCAAATGGCCCGATGGCCCATCGCTTGATCAGCCACATGCAACGCCACCTCTCTAAGGCGTCGCGATGCTGCCCCTTTATTTTAAAGTTTCAGCACGTTTTGATTTTAATTAAATCCAAAATCTAATTTTGACTTAATTAAATAATTTCCATCAAATGGAAATTATCTCATAGTTTATTTTGTTTAATATCTCGAATCTAAATCGAATATTTTATCCTCTCTCAATATACCCTTAGACTGAAAAGACAATCGTCTTAGTGTGACCCTTTAGGCCTTCACACATCGACACTTAATCAAATTAAGGTTCATTCGGAACTCCTAGATTGCGCCATATGACAAACTCAATGTGTGAAGTACGTTTACAAGACTCTAGTAAACATAACCTCTATGTGGGGTGATAAATTCATTTCATTCGCAACATACTCGGTCAAGCTTAGAATTTGTCAAGTGTCTATCCAAATGGCTTGATCACTTTATCTCATCTATATTAGTCGACAACTAGATCATACCCCAGCTATGTCTCTTGCATTGGCCAATGACTTGGTCGACCTAATATCACTGAGAAGCTGAGTGTTCTCTCGAATATCTAATCGAGAAATGAATCATATGCTTGGCTCAACTACTACCTTAGTCTGTATCGCAATGTACCCAATTCAAGTCATGTATTATCCTATAAGGAATTTAAGTTTAGGACAGGATCAAAGTACATTACTCTACAAACCAGGTGCGTATTGACCTCAAGTCAAAGGACATTTATCTCCTACATGCTGATAATACTCTAGACATGTATAACAAATAATTTATCAGTAGGGTATGTTAATACCCTCTAAGAGTATCCACGTGTCCTTCACTAGCAATCATTACTAGTAGTAAGTGAGACATACTACATTCTCTAAGAATGTGATGCATACCACATGTCGACTTATAATATATCATTGATATCATTTTCTCAATGATCATCGGTCGAGACTATTTTAAGAACTACGCTCTATCATTAATATCTCGCCCTATTAATGACAACGTAAACTCAAGGGATGCACATTAATGAATAATACAAACAATCATATAATAATTCAGTAATTGCAAATGCCATAAATATATTAATCTCATTAATAATATGAATGTGTTCAAGTACATCTCTCCATAAAATGATTGTTTCTAGGACATATATACTTTCAATCTCCTACTGGCCTAGAGCCAATCTCCAACATATCTAATGCCCATGTTTTCTAAATGACCATTATGCTTGACTAAGCTTAATGGTTTAGTAAATGGGTCTGCTAGATTTTTATCTATGGGAACGTAGTCTAACTTTATTTCTTCAGTCTCCACCATCTCCCTGAGTATGTGGTATTTCCTTGTTACATGCTTCTTTCTGTTCGTTGATCTTGGTTCCTTAGCTTGCGCAATCGCGCCAGTGTTGTCACAATAAATCGTTATTGAAAAGTGGCACTTGGAACAACCCTTAGTTCTTTTAAGAACTCAGATATCGCGACAGCTTCCTTACCAGCTTCCAATCCAGCAATGTACTCGGCTTCAATAGTTGAATCAACAGTTGTAGCTTTTTTGGAATTTTTCCAACTCACTATTCACCATTTAAAATGAAGGCATAACCATACTGAGATTTGAAGTCATCAAGGTCTATTTGAAAACTAGCATCAGTGTACCCAATAGCTACTAGCTTCTTGTCCACCATAGACTAAGAAATATTCTTTAGTTCGTCTAAGATACTTAAGAATACTCTTGACTGCTTTCCAGTGTTCCTCCCCAGGATTCTGCTGGAATTTTCAAGTCATGCTAAGTGCATAGACCACATCTAGCCTTGTACAGTTCATGGCATACATGATTGATCATATATCTGATTCATATGAGATCCTCTTCATGCGTTCAAGAATTGCAACAGTAGAAAGACTATCATTCTTTGATAACTTGATGTCTTGACCTATAGAAAGATTTCCTTTCTTGGAATTCTCCATATAGAAACGTTTTTTCACTTTGTCTATGTATACGAACTGTGACAGCCTCAACAATCTATTAGGTATATCTATGTAGATCCTAATTCCAAGAATGTTGCAAGCTTCACCCAAGTCCTTCATCATGAAGGTGCTGGATAACCATTCCTTGACTGATTGCATGAGAGTCTTATTATCTTTCATTATCAATATGTCTACATATATGACAATGAAGACAATACTCTCATCTGTGTGTTTACTATAAACGCATGAGTCTTCTTTGCTTCTAACAAAGTCAAATGATTTTACTGCTTTGTCAAAATAAATATTCCAACTCCTTGAGGCTTGCTTAAGTCCATAAATGAACTTCTGTAGCTTGCATACTGCTTTGGGTTGAGTCTTGGATGTAAAACTCTCTGACTGTATCATATACATCTCCTCAATTAGATTACCATTGAGAAAGACTGTTTTAACATCCATTTGCCAAATATCATAATCATAGTATGCAACTATTTCAAGCAAAATTCGAATGGACTTAATCTTTGCAACATGTGAAAAAGTTTCGTCATAATCGACCACAGGCCGTTGATTATAACCTTTAGCTATCAATCTTGTTTTATAAGTCTGTACTTTGCCATATGTATCAATCTTCTTCTTGAAGACCCACTTGCATCATTTGGCTCTAACCCCTGTTGGCAAATCAGCCAAGTTCCATACTTGATTTATGTACATGGATTCTATTTCGGATTTTATGGCTTCTTGCCATCTTTGTGAATCAATGTCTAACATTGCTTCGCTGTAGGTAGTAGGCTTGTCATCATCAGGAATATCTATCTCATTATGTATTTCAACAAGGAGGTTAAGTCTTTCAGGTGCACGATGAGTCCTAATGGTCCTATGGAGTTGAATATTCTGCCTTTCAGTGTTTTTTGTATTTTGATTGTGAGAAGGTGTTTGTGTGTTGGACAATCCAACACCTTGAGAGCTTTCAGGAATATCATTTTGAATAGGATGATGCATAACCATTGTGTCATCTTTCATTGGTTGTGTATGAGAATCTTGCATTTCTGCATTATGCCTCACATATCTCCCACTGGCTGAAGGGCATACTCTAAGTACTCAATCATCATCAAATACTTACACTGAATCTCTGCCTAGGTAATTTGACAAGGGTTCATCCTCTATATTATTTTGCACTTCTTGAATTTCTTCAAGTTCTATCTTGTTGTAACTCTGTAACTTGTAAACATAGTCTTCTTCAAGGAAAGTTGCATTTCTGTAAACAATAACCTTATGTTCGCCAGGAAGATAGAAGCAGTATCCCCTTGTTTCCTTAGGATACCCCAAAAATAATACTTCTCACTTTTAGATTCTAATTTGTCAGTAAGCAACTTCTTTACATATGCAGGGAACTGTTAGCTATTTTACAAATGTTCACGCAAGTGCACGTATCGTTCACAAGTAATATAGTCTGGTAAGACCGAATATCGTCCTCAGAGACTGGTTATCAAGTACCTATTATCTAAGCTTTAGTTTTTATTTGGTGAACGTTAATTTGTTTGTATTTTTATCTAATAACTAAAACTAAGTGATTGCAGAAAATAAACTAATTATGATAATACTTTGATTTAAATCAGTTATGATGGAAATAGGGCTTTCAATATCCTCGACTATCATCTCTTTTCAATTCTTAATGCAACTAGAATGACTTTTTCTTCTACGTTAAGATATCAGTTAACTAGACTGCCTTATATTCCGGTTAGGATATATAATCGCTCAACCCCAGTGCAGAACCCTTCTATATTTCTATGATATGATTTACCACATAGAAGAATTAAGAACAATAACCTATAATGCTACACAAGTATCAGGGTACTTTCATCCGCGATTTTAACATATGTATATTCAATTACAACATATCCAAATCTCTCCTCTCGGTTCTTGATTTGAAATCATATATATTATGATAATTAATGGCCAGTTAGCTATAAACATTCATACCAATTATTGAATAAATCTTAATCAAGTGAAGAAAAAATTAACTAATGCATTAAGTCATGAAATAGAGTTTCAAGCGATTCAAAAGGAAACCCCTAATAAAGTGTTTAACTCCTAGACATAGTCACGCTAAAAACTAATACAATTCCAAACATAAACTGAATTAGAAAGAAAAAAAAAACTTGAACCAAAGTTGTCTCCAATCTTGTGTTGTTGTCTCCTTCCTTGCCTCCCTAAAGTAGAATTTTGAATTATGTACAAGATGCCCTATTTAGGTCAGGGTTTTAGGGATTATATAGTTGAGAAAAAATTGTGTTTCAGACCCTTTTGCCCTTCGAACATCGACCCAGAAAATCAGAAATCCCGCCTCGGTCCTGTTGACTGGCGTCGCAGCTCCGGAAAACCCGAGAGCAAATCAGAGCCCGCAGTACATTAAGCGTCGCGGTGCCTGTGACGTTCTTCTGCCAGTTTTTCAATTATGTGTCCTTTTTTTGTCCGAATTTCGTCTGATTTCTTCTATACTTCCCAGGACTTCTTAGACTTCATTTCCTGGCCTTTTCTTGTGCAATTACACCTCAATTAAGCTCATTTCATCTTCTTTTTGTCATTTCTCCATTTAGGACCGATGTGACACAAAAGAAAGAAAAACGACCATAATACTATACTAAAGTACTAAACACAAGCAAAATGAGTAAAATACTAACTAAAAATGACTCAAAAAGTGTATATAAAATATGCCTAACAAACCCCCAAACTTAAACTTTACTCGCCCTCGAGTAAAGCACAAGACAAAAACAAAAACAAAACAAACGAAGACTCGATGAAATGGATCAAGTAGCTATATCAATGCTTCTTCAAAATCATGGATGAAAGATGAGATAATATGTTAGAACATATATAGCATGAATAGTCAGTAATCTAGAATTTCAAGTTAGATATTTCGCAAATTCACTTAGATCATAATCAATGGAACATAAACACCTAACTTATGCATGTCAATTTTATTCCATATTTTCCAAAATGTTGTAGACCTGTTTACTTGTTATTCTCCATTAATCATAGACATACACATTAAAGATCATCAGGACTTTCAAGGGTTGTAGTGTAGGCTTAGACAGAGGTAGGTAAAGGTAAAGGTAGGCATTTAGGCTCAATTATGTACCATAAACATTTTTCATTCAACTCATTTTCCTTCTTTTTGTATCTCTTTTTAGTTTCATACCTTTTTTTTTCTTTTTTTGAGAGAATGAGACACATTACAAATAACAAACACCCCCAAACTTAGGTTTTTGCGTATTCTTCATTGGGGTGCATCAATTTTTCAATTCTCTTTTTGTTTCTTTTTCAACACTTTTCGTCCCACTAACTTTTAATTATCACTTATGACACAAACAGGAAATCATAGGATGTCAAAGAAAGATATAATTTAGGCTCAAAGGGACTGACTAGTGATACAGTTTATGTCAGGGCACGTAATGAATGGTCAGAAGAGCTATCAAAGAAATGCCTGAATCATCTCCCTAAAAATGTACATCTTAACTATTTCGCCTCAAATAACAAGAAAACATATTTTCTAGACATTTTTCATCTTTTCTTTCCATAACTGACACACATAGGCTAAGCACAAATATCCCAAAGAATTAGACGTCATGAATTTTTGGCATATCTAACTTAAACACACATATTGTCGCTCTTAATTTCATTACATTATCCCACTTTATCCACTCACTATCTTTAGAAACTACAACATGCTTGATCCCTAAAAAAATTTATGACTCAAAAACACATAAAACAACAGAAATAAAAAGACAACAAAAAGACTCAAGACCAAATACACAATAAAATAAGACACCCCCTCAAACTTAATCGACACCTTGTTCCCAATGTGTGAAGACTAAAAGTAGGGACAACTTACTGACACAATACAACGTTCATAAAGGAGGTCTGGGAAGAGATTCTTGAGTTTGCACAAGCTTCTGGGCTCTCTGAAGTTGCAGCGCCATTGATTCTTTTCCCCTTAGGGTCAGTCCCTAGTCCACCTGCCAACAATACATAAGACAAAACTCAAGATCGTGAGACTGTTCAAGATAAAATAAAACAAGTAAAAATGGAATTGAAATAACATAATTAAAAACATTGGGTTGCCTCCCAACAAGCGATGTATTTAACGTCTTTTAGCCGGACGCAGTTAGTCCTTACTAGTTCCTAGTGGATCCTTCTGCGAACGGCTTGCAATCCGCACAGTTATTGTTGTGGTCTCACTTCACCGATAACAATTTTTTTAAATAAAGGCTCAGATTTAAGATTATCCCCTAATTACACAAGGCAGACTTGTCTTCTATGCTCTCTATAATGTAGGGATCAGTGAAAGTCCATACATCTCTCAACTTTTGGTTGTGCCCTTGAGGGTATGGACTTTCTGGTTGGGGATCAGCAGTGATAGTTGGTGGTGTCTCTTCTGTAACGGGTATAGGAAAAAGAAATTTCAAGGAATCCAAAAAGGTGAAAAGTTGGATCTTAGTAACCTCTTATTTCTCTACACCAACTATCTCTCTCAATTCATTATCATTCTCAACAGCTTGTTATGGTTCAAGTTCCTCACTCTACTTATCACTCCCCACAATTATATTATTAGATAGATTTTCTTGCGGTACATTGCACACCATATCCATTAGCTGCCCTATTTGTGTCTCCAAATTTTTGATGGACACCATTGTCTCAGCCATAAACTGATTCTGGCACTTGGTGAGCGTGAGTATGGCTTCCTGCAACTCATTTTCATCTTCCTGTGAAACCTGTGGGTTAGGCTGTTGTTGATAATTCCACTGCCCCTGATAGTAGTAGTAGTCCATGTGTCTCCTCCCTTTTATTAACTTTACCTACAAAATAAGAAAAACACAAAAAGTGATAAAAAAATGCTCGAAGAACAAGTTAGAAACTTGTTCATGGAGCAACCAAATTAGAAATAAAATAACATAACCAAATATATAAAAACCAAATTAGAAATAAGAATAGATAATTCGATATTGAAAGTAAGTCAGTCCCCGACAACGGCGCCAAAAACTTGTTAGCGATTTTACAAATGCTCACGTAAGTGTACGTATCATTCACAAGTAATATAGTATGGTAAGACCGAATATCGTCCTCATGGACTGGTTATCAATAACCGTTTATCTAAGCTTTAGTTTCTATTTGGTGAACGTTAATTTGTTTGTATTTTTATTTAATAACTAAAACTAAGTGATTGCAGAAAATAAACTAATTATGATAATACTTTGGTTTAAATCAATTATGATGGAAATAAGGCTTTCAATATCCTCGACTATCCACTCCTTTCAATTCTTAATGCAACTACAATGACTTTGTTATACCCCGTAGTTCTAGCAATGCGTATGAGAACGTACGAAAGGGATTAAGACTTAAATTTTAGTAAGATAGGTTGACGGATTGTTTCGGACGGGTTTTTAGTCAACTTTGAGGCGGGTTATGACCCGTTACATTGAGAGTTCCTAGGTGTTTCAAAGGCCTAGTACGTAGTTCGTTGAGTCTAGTTCCAAACGCAACCAACCGTTCGTCGATAGGACATCGGAGTAGAAAGTTATGGGAGTTACAAGTTCAGTGCGCAGTCGGACAGAAAAATAATTCAGTCAGGAACCACAGGGCCGCGGCACCAGGAAGAAGGGCCGCGGCGTCGGAAGTTCTGTGAGGCTGCGGAGGTTTCAGCGCCGCGGCGCCGAAGCGGGTTCTGCGAGGCTGAGTGGAAAAATCTGAACTGTTTTGTTTTAAAAAAAAGCCATGGGAGGGTGACAAGTGTCCCCCCCCCCATCTGATTTTTGCATGTCCTATTTATTGACCAAGTCTTGAAGACTTGGTCATTCTTCAAGCTCACCTCTCTCTCTAAAAATAAAAGCTCTCACTTCTCTCTAGAAAATCAAGAGGAAATCAAGGCTTGAGAAAAATCTGAAAAGTGTGGCAAGAAGGAAACTTGTTGGCAAGCTTGTAGAAGTTATGGTGGTGGTGTTTGTGGAAAGGAGGCTAGTGAATTTGTTGGATTAATTTGGCTAAAGCTCTAAGGTAACAATTCTTTCTCTTTTGCTAGTTTATGGTATTGCATGTGAAGAAGGAAGAACTTGTAGTTGTAAATATTGCTCTTAGATAAATTGCATGTAAGAAATATGGTTTGGATATGAAAGGATTGAATAAGGTTAGGATGTGGACATGTTGTAGCCTAAATACTACCTTTAACTCATTAAATTAGTTGTTATGCATTGTGGGGCAGAATTTTACACATCCAAGATTAGGTGTGTAATCCCCTTTGAAATGTTTGGATTGTTGGACCTTAAAAGTGGCGTTTGGATGTTGAATTCGGACCTTGAAAAGGTGGCAAAGTATGTAGAAACAAAGGAAATGCTGCCCGATTTGCCATAGAATTTAGTGACTTTGCACTTGAAATATTTTACGTTGAAACTAGAGGTTAATAAACGTATTATGGTCATTATAGGTTGACATACTACGTGCGGTATTTTGGACTTAGCAAGTGGATTGACCGAAGAGGTATGTGGAACTTTCCTATCTCTTGAGCATGAATAGCTTTACCTATATAGTACGATAGACGTACAAGGTTTTGATATCCCTTACTTGTTTTAAGGATGGCCAAGTTTGGTGAGTAAGGGGGATTAACTCATTTCTTTAAAAGTGTTAAGGATGTCTTGAGTTTTCAAAGTTAAGGGACTTGATGTGTTTAAGTATATGATTCTTGTTTCTCTTTTAAAGGTGTAAGTCCCTTGGGTTTAGGAAAATGTATTTGATTAAGGTATAACGTTAATATAATGACTTTATGGGAAGTTGGTTATATTAGCTTTATGGAAAGTTAACAAAGGAAGATTTACTCTAAGTAAAATGAGTACGGATAAATGATTTGAAGTTGTGAAAGGCAAATTGATTTTTAAGGCATTAATTGTCTAAGGTTTTAAAAGAGTAGAAGTACATAGTATAGTACTTTGGGTTAAATTCCCGGATTTCATAAAGACATGTTAGTGCCTTAAGTAAACTAAAATGAGAATGTGTATGAACAAGACTAATAAGAAGTTAGGGGATTTCTTAACTTGCTTGTATTATGTATGATAGCCGGTTTGTGCTAATGATATATTATTATTTATTACGGGGTCATTCCCCGGGTTGTGGCATTTGCATATTTCATGGATTTGCTACCCACGATGCGAGGAATACCTCATGCGAGTCCGTAGGGCTCATGCGGGTGAAATAGTCCCACGCGAGTACAAATTGACGCGAGAATACCTCATGCGGGTCCACATGACCCATGCGGGTGAAATAGTCCCAGGAGTAGGAGTGCTTAATGATACTGCGGGGCGGATGACCTTGCTTTGATCATGAGCTTCCTATTTTCATGCAGTATAGTATATGCTTGATATTCTCATTATTAGTAAGGCACAGTGTTCTGTAAATTGATTATCATACATGTCTCCAGTTATTTTAGACTTATGAGGTATTTTCAGTATTTTCCAGTTTCGCATACTTAGTACATATTGTGTACTGACCCCCTTCCTCGGGGGCTGCGTTCATGCCGCAGGTAGGGGTAAGCAGGTGGTGGATCCTCATTCTTAGGATCACTGGTCTGGTGTCAGAAGCTCCATTCCTCCGGAGGCTTGTTTTGTTGGTACGGTTTTTCCCTGATGCTATAGGTATTATGTACATTCAGGGGTATGGCGGGGCCCTGTCCCGCCACAGTTGTTATTCCTAGAGGTCTGTAGTCACGTTTGTGGTTTGGGCTGTAAGAACAAAGTTGTACTGTTTTACTTTTGATTAAGTATATTTTTATGGAAGGCGGCCTTGTCGGCTTGCCAGTGATGTTTACTTTATACAGGTTTATGTGTTATGTATGTTCCGCTGCTATTCTCTGATGTATACCTGACGGGGTGCCTCTGTAGGTGATGCGCGATTTAATGCACACACTTTAACGCAAGTGCACGTTGTCGAGTCAAGTAATATAGTCTAGGTAAGACCGAATATCGTCCTCAAGGATTGGTTTTCAAGTACCGATTATCTATCCTATGGTATCTATTTGGTTAACGTAAATTGAATTGGAATTCTAACTAATAATGCAGGAAATAGACTAATTATAAAAATACTTTGATTTAAATCAGTTATGATGGATAATTAGGGCTTCCAAGATCATCAACTATCCACTCTATTTAATTCTTAATACAGTTAGATTGACTTCTTCTTCTACGTTAAGATAGCAGGTTTACTAATCCGTTTTATACTCCCGTTAAGGCTATATAAACACTCAACCCCAGTAGCGCTCCTTTCTACCTTTCGGTGATAAGGATGACTCTATAGGAGGATTAAGAACAAAAACCCTGTTAATCGTCACGCACCATGTGTAAAATTAGATATTTAAACCTCTATTAACGCTACACAAGTAATTGATGTATTTTCAACCCCAATCCGACCTATGTCTACCCAACTTACAACATAGTCACAACCTCCTCCTTTCGAAGTTTGATTAGAAATCATATAAGTAATGATAATTAATGATCAAGTAATTACCAAGCATTCAAAACAATTATTGGGTAAATCTTAAATAAGTGAAGAAGAAATCAACTAACATATTAATTCATGAATAGAGTTTCAAGTGAATCACAAGGAAATCCCTAATAAAGTAATTAGCTCCTAGCCATAGTCACACTAAGAACTAATACAATCTCCATGCATGAACTGAAATAAATAAAGCAAAAAGAAATAAAAGAAAATACTCAAGAACGAGTCTCCAAGCCTTCTAGCATCCAAAGGTTGTGTTGTGGAATATTTACAAGATGGATGGATGGATGTAGAATGGTGAACGGTGGAATGGAGAATTAATTCTTCTAATGATGTAGAGACTATTTATAGACCAAGAATCCTGTAGGTGAAGGGTTAAGGATTTGTAAGTAGGAAAAGTTATTAGAATCCTTTTAGGTAAGGGTTTTAAGGTAGGAAAAGTTATCCCATTAGGATTCTGAAAACATGTCAAATTCGGCCCAGAACTTCATACATCCCGCGTCGGCGCCGCGACCCTGCAGACAGCGCCACGCTAAAACCAAAGAACTCGGGACTTTCAAGACTTTGGCGCCGCGCCGCCGCATGCGCGCTCCGGTGACGTTTTTCTGGCGGATTTTCGTTTCGTCGTCCGGACTTCGTCTGATCTCCTCTATAATTTCCGGGACTTCTTCGACTTCATTTCTTGGCCCTTTTAGTGTGCAATTCCATCTCATTTATGCTCATTTGATCTCCTTTTCGCCATTTCTCCATTTCTGACCGCTGTGACACAAAAGAAAGGAAAACGACCCTAATACTATACTAAACATAAATGAAATGAGTAAAATACTAACTAAAAATGACTCAAAAAGTGTATATAAAATACACCGATCAGTAGGGCACCAGCCGCGGCCCCGGGGTCGGGTCGTGACAAAAGTGGTATCAGAGCAGTTAGTCCTCGGAAAGTATCTACAGAACGTGTCTAGTAGAGTCTTGATTATCGGTGTGTTGTGCACCACATCTATAATCAGGAGGCTGCAGGATATTTAGGATTGGTTTCCATTCTTTCACTCTAAGATCGTGCAATAGAGCTGTGTTATAGGTTGAACTCCCTCTGATATTTTCCTTTATGTATCAGTTATGCCTCCACGCAAGGCGACCGCGGCACAGAAGGGCAAGGCAGCTGAGGGAGCTGCTAGTAGGACGCGGAGGGTCACGAGGGCACAGGCCCAGTCTTTACCAGAGATGATGTTTCGGGCGGCGAGTTCCACGACGTTGCCAGCCTCAGCGGAGTTCGGGCAGCCGCAACGCCATCGAGACCGCGGATCGAGCCTCGATCCCACAACCAAATGAGTATAGAGATTACGGGGAGCAGATCCGGTTATTGACCAGCATAGTGGCAGGGCAGCGCCGACAGGAGCAGGCAGCCAACCCTAGAGCCGACAGCTTACGGATTCGGGATTTCCTGGGTTGTCATCCACCCGAGTTCTATGGTTCGAGATCCGAGGAGGATCCTCAGGAGTTTGTTCGGCAGTTACAGCGGACTATGCAGGTGCTTAGGGCCTCGGAGGCTGAGTCCGTCATGCTATCCTCTTACCGGTTACGCGATATTGCGTTGAACTGGTTTGAGTCATGGGAGTTGTCTAGAGGTGAGGATGCTCTTCCAGATGTTTGGGAGGAGTTCACAGAGGCCTTCCTGGATCACTTCTTGACTCCTGAGATGAGGAGAGCCCGCGTTGATAGATTATTGACCTTGAGGCAGAACGGGAGGACTATCAGAGAGTACAGCCTAGAGTTTGACTCATTGGCTAGGTATGCGCAGACCATTGTAGCTGACATGGCAGACAGGGTTCATAGATATGTGATGGGGCTAGACCGTCATATGATTACTGCATGCTTGGGGGTGGCTCTTCAGCCAGGTATAGATATTGCCAGGATGCAGGCGTATGCGCAGGGGATAGAGAACAGAGAGAGGGAGGATCAACTATACTTAGGCCAGCCCAAGAGGCGGGACAGCGGTATCGAAGCGATTTCGAGGCGGCATTTCAAGAATGACTAGGTCCACATTTCACCAGCCAGAGTGCTCCTTCTCGATTTTACGGGAGGTCCGATCACCGGTCATTCGAGAGCGGTCGGGCTCCGGGACTTGAGTTTCAGGGAAGAAGAGACCGCTACCGATCGAGACCACCCCCATCTCGGTGTGCTCATTGCGGTATGTCTCACCCAGGCGAGTGTCGTGTTCCTCCAGGGGTTTGTTACTCTTGTGGCCAGCAGGGCCATTTGAAGAGAGATTGTCCGACCAGAGGTGGCTGGAGTGTTATGGTTCAGCCGACAGGTCGATTCTTTGGATCTTCGCCTTCAACGGTTATGCGCCCGGCGGCGTGGTGTTCACGGGCCACAGCCGCGAGGGTCGTGGTGGGGTCCCGATTCTAGCGGTCCTCGAATCGCATTTATGCTATGTCCACCGCCAGACCGGGAGGCGTCACGGATGTCGCCACAGTACATTATTGGTTTCATCTTTGTGATGTATATGCTTTGATAGATCCAGGTTCTACCTTGTCCAATATATCTCCTCATATTGCCGGTAGAATAGGGATAGAGCCCGAGTCCATAAAACCTTTTGAGTTGGCTACGCCAGTAGGTGATTCGGTGGTAGCCGAGCGGGTATATAAGGCTTGCCCAGTGACTATATACGGTCGTCAGACTCTAGACGACTTGATAGAGTTGGATATGACGGACTTTGACGTGATTATGGGTATGGATTGGCTAGCATCTTGCTATGCTAATGTGGACCGAGAGAGATTGATGCAGTTCCGGTTCTGGTGGCCGTTATCGAGTGGAAGGGAATATCGCCGGTGGTAGGTTTATTTCTTACCTCAAGGCTAGGAAGATGGTGCGGAAGGGGTATATCTACCATATGGTTCGGGTATTCCATATCGAGGTGAGATACCGACCTTGATCGCCCGGTCGTTAGAGAGTTTCCAGACATGTTCCCAGACGAGTTTCTGGGTATCCCTCTTGAGAGGGAGATTGAGTTTTTCATTGATATGGCCCCAGACACTCGACCGATATCTATTCTGCCATACAGGATGACACCTGCTGAGTTGAGGGAATTGAAAGACTAGCTGAAGGACTTGCTGGAAAAAGGCTTTATCAGGCCAAGTGTTTCTCCCTGGGGAGCGCCAGTTTTATTTGTAAAGAAGAAGGATGGGGCGTTGTGTATGTGTGTTGATTACAGGCAACTGAATAAGGTAACTATCAAGAACAGATACCCCCTTCCCAGGATTGATGATTTGTTTGACCAGTTGCAGGGTGCAAGGTGTTTCTCCAAGATCGACATGCGGTCTGGTTATCATCAGGTGCGAGTTCGAGAGGCAGATATCCCAAAGACTGCATTCAGGACCCAGTATGGGCACTATGAGTTCAGGGTGATGTCTTTCGGGTTGACCAACGCCCCAGCAGTATTCATGGATTTGATGAACTGGGTGTTCAAGCCATTCTTGGATATGTTCGTTATAGTATTCATTGATGATATCCTGGTTTATTCGCACACAGAGCAGGAACATGCAGACCACTTGAGGACGGTATTGGGAGTCCTCCGGGACCGGCAATTGTATGCCAAGTTCTCGAAATGCGAGTTTTGGTTGGATTCAGTGGCTTTCTTAGGGCATGTTATCGGGGCAGATGGTATTCGGGTTGATACAAAGAAAGATTGAAGCGATCAGACTTGGCCTAGACCCACTACACCAACGAGGTATGCAACTTTTGGGCCTTGCGGGTTATTATCGGAGATTTGTGGAGAAGTTTGCTTCCATCTCGGACCTTTGACTAGTGACTCGAAAAATTTATGTTCCGGTGGGCGGATGCTTGTGAGGAGAGTTTCCGATTCTTGAAGGAGAAATTGATGGCCGCCATCCCTTACTCTTCCAGAGGGTTTAGACGGATATGTGGTTTATTGTGATGCGTCGGGTGTCGGGCTTGGGTACGTGCTGATGCAGCACGACAAAGTTATAGCTTACGCATCTCGACAGCTCAGGAAGCATGAGAAGAACTATCCCACACATGACTTAGAGTTGGCAGCAGTGATTCATGCCTTGAAGATCTGGAGACATTATTTGTATGGAGTTCATGTGGATATTTACACAGACCACAAGAGCCTCCAGTATATCTTCAGCCAGAGGGAGTTGAACTTACGACAGAGACGGTGGTTGGAGCTACTTAAGGATTATGATGTCGATATTCTATACCACCCAGGGAAGGCCAATGTAGTTGCAGATGCCCTTAGTCGCAGATCGATGAGTAGTCTGTCAGGTGTGCAGCCAGAGAAGAAGGGCATGGTCCGAGAGTTACATCAGCTAGCGAGCCTTGGGGTTCGTTTGATTGGTTCTGATGATGATGGAGTTCGGGTTCGAGAGGTTGCCGAGTCTTCCATCGTCGAGGAGGTGAAGAGGCGATAGTATGAGGATCCGATTATGGTACGGTATCGAGATGCAGCTCTTCAGAAAGAGAAGAGTCTATTTGAGGTAACGCCTGATGGGGTGCTAAGATTTGAGGGCCGGTTGTGTGTTCCCGATGTGACAGGACTTCGTCAGCAGATTTTGGGGAAGGCACACAGTGCTCGTTATTCTATTCATTCGGGATCGACTAAGATGTACCATGACCTCAGATGTGTGTATTGGTGGGATGGCCTGAAGAGGGACGTTGCGGAGTTTGTGGCGCAGTGCCCAAATTGTCAGCAGGTCAAGGTTGAGCACCAGAAGCCCGGTGGGCTATTGCAGGCTATCGATCTTCCGACTTGGAAGTGGGAGGTGGTAAATATGGATTTTATTACAGGGTTACCTCACACTCAGAAGAAGCATGATTCCATCTGGGTTATTGTCGACAGACTGACGAAATCAACCCACTTTCGCGATCGGGCGACTTTTTTCAGAGGATTATGCTAGATTGTATATCGAGAGATTGTGAGATCGCATCGAGTGCCTATATCGATCATTTCAGGGGGAGGATCGGTTCGGCTAACTTACGGAGGTCTTTCCGAAGGGATTAGGAACACGGTGAGTCTCGATCTGCGTTTCATCCTCGGGCCAGCCGGACATGCCGAGCGTACTATCCAGACCCTTGAGGATATGCTGCGGGCTTGTGTTATTGATTTCAGGGGTAGCTGAGAGGATCATTTACCTCTTGTGGAGTTTGCATATAACAACAACTACCATTCTAGTATCCAGATGGCGCCTTATGAGACCTTATACGGGAGGAAGTGCAGGTCACCGATAGGCTGGTTTGAGGTGGGAGAAGTTCAGTTGGTCGGGCGGATTTGATTCAAAGATAGATAAGGTGAAGCTTATCCAGAGTGGTTATTGTCACCGTAGTCGAAGTGTCGTATGTAGATCATCGGCGTCGACACTTAGAGTTTGAGGTAGATGATTGGGTCTTCCTGAAGGTATCACCCATGAAGGGTGTGATGAGATTTGGGAAGAAGGGGAAACTTAGCCCAAGGTACATTGGGCCTTATCATATTGTCTGTAGGGTAGACAAGGTTGCCTATGAGTTGGATCTGCCGTCCGATCTGGAGGCAGTACATCAAGTTTTTCACGTGTCTATGTTGCGGAAATGTATTGGAGATCCATCTAGAGTGCACCCGATTCGTGATGTCCAGGTGACAGAGGGGTTATCGTATGAGGAGAGTCCCATAGCGATACACGATCGTCAAGTTAGGCGACTTCGGACAAAGGATGTGGCTTCCGTCAAGGTCTTATGGCGGAACGAGAACAGGGAAGAAATGACGTGGAAAGCAGAGGAGGACATGATGAAGAAGTATCCTCACTTATTCCCTACACCTCCAGGTAACCCACTTTCCTGCTTGTTAGTTTTGATTTGGAAATTATGCTTAAGTATTGTTGTGGCCATAAAGCGTCTTTATCTGCAAGAGAAATAGTTAAGAGGGTCTATGTCGATATTGTGATTTGAGTAAGCCTAGAAGGAACATTCGGGATGAATGTTTCTAAGGGGGGGATAATGTTATACCCCGTAGTTCTGGCCATGCGTATGAGAACGTACGAAAGGGATTAAGACTTAAATTTTAGAAAGATAGGTTGACGGATTGTTTCAGACGGGTTTTTAGTCAACTTTGAGGCGGGTTATGACCAGTTACATTGAGAGTTCCTAGGTGTTTCAAAGTCCTAGTACGTAGTTCGTTGAGTCTAGTTCTCAACGCAACCAACCGTTCGTCGATAGGACATCAGAGTAGAAAGTTATGGGAGTTACAAATTCAGTGCGCAGTCGGACAGAAAAATAATTCGGTCAGGAACCACAGGGCCGCGGCGCCGGAAGTTCTTTGTTTGGCTGCGGAGGTTTCAGCGCCGCGGCGCCGAGGCGGGTTCTGCGAGGCTGAGTGGAAAAATCTGAACTGTTTTGTTTTAAAAAAAGCCATGGGAGGGTGACAAGTGTCCCCCTCCCCCCCCCCCATCTGATTTTTGCATGTCCTATTTATTGACCAAGTCTTCATTCTTCAAGCTCACCTCTCTCTCTAAAAATAAAAGCTCTCCCTTCTCTCTAGAAAATCAAGAGGAAATCAAGGCTTGAGAAAAATCTGAAAAGTGTGGCAAGATGGAAACTTGTTGGCAAGCTTGTAGAAGTTATTTTGGAGGTATTTGTGGAAAGGAGGCTAGTGAATTTGTTGGATTAATTTGGCTAAAGCTCTAAGGTAACAATTCTTTCTCTTTTGCTAGTTTATGATATTGCATGTGAAGAAGGAAGAACTTGTAGTTGTAAATATTGCTCTTAGATAAATTGCATGTAAGAAATATGGTTCGGATATGAAAGGATTGAATAAGGTTAGGATGTGGACATGTTGTAGCCTAAATACTACCTTTAACTCATTAAATTAGTTGTTATGCATTGTGGGGCAGAATGTTACACATCCAAGATTAGGTGTGTAATCCCCTTTGAAATGTTTGGATTGTTGGGCCTTAAAAGTGGCGGTTGGATGTTGAATTCGGACCTTGAAAAGGTGGCAAAGTATGTAGAAACAAAGGAAATGCTGCCCGATTTGCCATAGAATTTAGTGACTTTGCACTTGAAATATTCTACGTTGAAACTAGAGGTTAATAAACGTATTATGGTCATTATAGGTTGACATACTACGTGCGGTATTTTGGACTTAGCAAGTGGATTGATCGAAGAGGTATGTGGAACTTTTCTATCTCTTGACCATGAATAGCTTTACCTATATAGTACGATAGACGTACAAGGTTTTGATATCCCTTACTTGTTTTAAGGATGGCCAAGTTTGGTGAGTAAGGGGGATTAACTCATTTCTTTAAAAGTGTTAAGGATGTCTTGAGTTTTCAAAGGTAAGGGACTTGATGTGTTTAAGTATATGATTCTTGTTTCTCTTTTAAAGGTGTAAGTCCCTTGGGTTTAGGAAAATGTATTTGATTAAGGTATAACGTTAATATAATGACTTTATGGGAAGTTGGTTATATTAGCTTTATGGAAAGTTAACAAAGGAAGATTTACTCTAAGTAAAATGAGTACAGATAAATGATTTGAAGTTGTGAAAGGCAAATTGATTTTTAAGGCATTAATTGCCTAAGGTTTTAAAAGAGTAGAAGTACATAGTATAGTACTTTGGGTTAAATCCCCGGATTTCAAAAAGACATGTTAGTGCCTTAAGTAAACTAAAATGAGAATGTGTATGAACAAGACTAATAAGAAGTTAGGGGATTTCTTAACTTGCTTGTATTATGTATGATAGCCGGTTTGTGCTAATGATATATTATTATTTATTACGGGGTCATTCCCCGGGTTGTGGCATTTGCATATTCCGTGGATTTGCTACCCACGGTGCGAGGAATACCTCATGCTAGTCCGTAGGGCTCATGCGGGTGAAATAGTCCCATGCGGGTGAGTGCAGCCTATGCGAGGAATACCTCATGCGGGTCCACATGACCCATGCGGGTGAAATAGTCCCAGGAGTAGGAGTTCTTAATGATACTGCGGGGCGGATGACCTTGCTTTGATCATGAGCTTCCTATTTTCATGTAGTATAGTATATGCTTGATATTCTCATTATTAGTAAGGCA
The DNA here is from genome assembly GCA_029844215.1 of Przewalskia tangutica. Classification (NCBI taxonomy): domain Eukaryota; kingdom Viridiplantae; phylum Streptophyta; class Magnoliopsida; order Solanales; family Solanaceae; genus Przewalskia; species Przewalskia tangutica. The sequence goes on from CM056719.1 coordinate 22,203,170, forward strand.
CAATGTTCTGTAAGTTGATTATCATACATGTCTCCAGTTATTTTAGACTTATGAGGTATTTTCAGTATTTTCCAGTTTCGCATACTTAGTACATATCAGGTGTCGACCCTTCCTCGGGGGCTGCGTTCATGCCGTAGGTAGGGGTAAGCAGGTGGTGGATCCTCATTCTTAGGATCACTGGTCTGGTGTCAGAAGCTCCCTTCCTCCGGAGGCTTGTTTTGTTGGTACGGTTTTTCCCTAATACTTGATGCGCGGTAAGATGCACACACTTTAAACGCAAGTGCACGTTATCGTGACAAGTAGTATAGTCTTGATAAGACCGAATATCGTCCACAAGGATTAGGGTTCAATTACCAACTATCTATTTTCTAGTATCTATTTGGTGAATTGATAATTGATTTGTTGTTTATAACTAAGAATTATGCAAGCTATTTAAATATAAAGATTTACTTCAGTGGTGATGAGAATAGGGCTTCCATGTATCCTTACTATCCGCTTATGCTACTTACTAATGCATTAACTTATGGTATTCTTCTTTTGGAGAAAGCAGGTTTACGAAATCGTTTTATACTCCCGTTAGGGTTATATAAACACTCAACCTCAGTATCGCACCTTACCTACCTTTCGGTGATAAGGATAACTCTATAGGAGGATTAAGAACAAAAACCTAGTTGACCGTCACGCACAATGCGCAAAATTAGGGTTGTTAAGCCTCTCATCAATGCTACATAAATAATTCAGGTATTTTCATCCCCAATCCAAGAATGTCTACCCAACTTACAACATATTCACAATACCCCCTTTCGGAATCTGATTAGAAATCATATAGTGATAATTAGTTGTCAATTAATTACCAAGAATTCAACTCAATTATTGGATAGATCTCACAATAAGAAAAATAACCATAAGCATGCATTAATTCATAACAAAAGTTTCTAGAAATTCAACATGGAAAGCCCTATAAGAGAATTAGTTTCTAGCCATAGACATGACAAGAACTAATTCAAAGTTCATCATACAAAACTGAAATAAAGAACGAGAAAGGGAAAAGAAATTACTAAACTAATGGTATCCAATCTCCAAGCAAAAGTCTTGTGTTGTAAGAAGGGAACCCTTAAAAGCATCTGGGTTCTCCTTTTATAGGCTGAAACCGCCTCCTCTTTTCCTTCGCTGGCCTGAACGTCAAAAGACCTAATGTTTCAGCGTCGCGCGCGCATGCGGCCACGGCGCCGAAGTTCTGTCAATCCGGGTGTTTTGGCGCCGCCTGACTTCGTTCGAGCGCCGCGGCTGGATCTTCTGCAGCCTTCTTCGAATAGTGGCGCGCGCCCGCTGATCGCAGGAGGCCATGCTGGTCTAGATTTTACCCTCGTTCGCCACTTTCTCTGTTTCCAGCTCTGGCATCTCCTCTTTTGCCCTCTTTTTGCTCCTTTTCCGCCATTTGACCATTTTAACCACTTTGACTCAAAAGAAAGAAAAACTATCCTAATACGACACTTATATGTGCAAAATGGGACAAAAGACTAACTAAAACTGACTCAAAAGGTGTATATAAAATACACCGATCAAATACCCCCAAACTTAACCTTTGCTCGCCCTCGAGCAAAGATAGAAAGAAATAAAATAAAAGACTCAAAGAAACGAAAAATAAAAGACTCACTGCCATTGATCACTTTTTGCTGCATTAGTGTTAACTAGAAAAACATGAAGGTTAGAAAAATAATATGCAGGAACATATAGCATGACATTTCAGCACATTAAGCTAGATATTTCGCAAACTCCTATTCATCATGCTTTAATGGAAGTCAATATACTAAATCATGCATATAAATTCAAGAATTCCTATGGCATGCTTACTTGCTATTCTCCACTAATTCTGGATATGCATAAAAGAGATCTTCAGGACTTTAAGGGTTGTAATGTAGGCTTAGGTATAGGTAGGTAAAAATAGGCAATTTAGGCTCATTTCGTGTACCATAAGCTCTTGACTTTTCAAGATTTCCTTTTCTTTTGTTCTTTTCTTCATTTCGATTCTATCTTTCCCTCTTTTGTTTTGGGAGAGTGAAGTATATAATAATGACAAGCACCCCAAACTTAGGCTTTTGCCTATTTCTTATTACTTTTGTATTGGGTAAAGCAGACTTATTCACTCTTTTTGTCTCTTTTTAACACAATGTATTCCCTATTTCATATTTTCACTTATGGTACAATTTGTGGGAATATAGGGTGTCAAAGAAGAAGTTTCAAATTTAGGCTCAATGGGGCTGACTAGGGATATTTTTAAAGTACGGGATAGAAAAGAATGGTAAGAATTGACTATCAAAGAAATGCCTGAGTCATCTCCCTAACATGTATATCCTAACTATTTCGCCTCAAATAGCAAGCAATCATAACACATAAGTATTTATCATTTAGCATGCATAACTCAAGCAAGAAACTCCAAATAGATGCATTCTCATGAGTTTTGGCATATCTAACTTAGGTGTTTAGATAGTTGCTTCAATTCCGTTACATTATTCTACCTTACTTCACTAGGTGTTTCTAGCAACTACAGCATACATGATCTTTGACAGGCAATTATGACTCGAAAAAAGAAAAAATTTTGGTGACTCAAAATAAACATAAAACAATAAAAAAGACTTAAATAAAACATAACATGACACACAAATAAAACACAAATAAACACCCCCAAACTTAAAACACACATTGTCCCCAATGTGTGTAGACTCAAAGACAGTAAAAGAAATAAGACACTTACAAACTTTGGTTAAAATGGTGGTGGTGGCGGTGGATAATACTTTGAATTCCGTGAGGGGAGGAGCATTCTTGGTGTTTTGATTTGGCGATAGGGCCTTTGGATCAGGGTGTCTTCCAGAATTCATATTTTCCGTTGTGGCGCCGCGCCTCGCTTTAGCCGCGCGCCTAAACTCGCCTTCGGGGTTTTCGACACGACTGCATGGCGCCTAGACTTAGCATATTTTCTGGATTTCTGCCGCGCTCGCTCTAGCGCGCGCTTAAACTTCAGCGCTTCTGATTCTTTTAGCGCCGCGCCTACTTCCCTGGCGCTACCCGCTTTTCTGGAAATCCTGGCTTTCGTTCAGCTTTTCGTCCTCCAGTTTATTTTCCTGTACCTGTCAATAACTCAAACACAAGACCCCAAGACCGTGAGATTGTTCTAGACAAAATAAAATAAACTAAAGACAGAAATTAAAATAACATAATTGAAAACATTGGGTTGCCTCCCAACAAGCGCTGTCTTTAACGTCTTTTAGCCGGACGCAAGTTCCTTAGCTTTAATAACCCTGGGGTGGATTAAGCCCCCAACCAATCCATTTCCTCCACATTTGGCGTTTTCGTTTTCTTCTTTTCTTCTTAGCATTATCAGTAAGGGGGAGTTCAGGAATACTTACCTCCTTTAGTGGCATTTCAAAGAAACCATGCTCGCTTGGGCTCATCGCTCTTTAGTTGACTTGTATTGGCTCGCATGGGGGTTTGATGGTGCTGATTGCAAAGCACCCACTCATTGTTGGTGGCTCAATGACGTGTTTAAAAACTTTAAACACCATTTCTTCATTTTCCACCCTTAATGTTAACTCTCCTCTTTCAACATCAATCAAAGCTCTCCCCGTCGCTAGGAATGGCCTTCCCAATATGATAGGGATTTCCGCATCTTCTTCCATATCAAGAATGAGGAAATCTGCAGGAAAGAAGAATTTTTCTACTTTCACAATTACGTCCTCAATCTTGCCTCTTGGATGAACCATCGCCCCGTTGGCCAAAGCTTCGTGGTTGGTTGGCCTCCCAACTCCAATCTTTTAAATCGACAAGGCGTCGATTTATACTCGCCTTAAATCACATAAAACTCTGTTGCAAGTCACCCCGCCATCGTGCAAGGTAGTGTAAAGCTTCCAGATCCTTTAGTTTTGGTGGCAACTTCTTTCGCAAGATAGCACTACACTCTTCATTAGTGCTACTATTTCGTACTCTGCCAGCTTTTTCTTCTTCCCCAAGATCTCCTTCATAAACTTAAAATAGGAGGGCATCTGCTCTAATGCTTCTATGAAAGGTATGTTGATATGCAGCTTTCTGAATGTCTCCAAAAATTTGGAGAATTGTTTATCAACCGCCTTTCGCTGTAATCTCTGGGGAAAGGGATCTTCTCTGTATACTCCTTCTCCGGAGTTTTCTACTATTGGGCTAGGCTCAATCACCTTCTCTTTCTAACTCGCTTTCTTCTCAACCATTGGCCGAGGTGATCGTTGCTCAATCGTCTTCCACTTCTCAATCGCATCGCTGACATCGCTTCCTGGATTTACCTCTGTATTGCTTGACAATGTCCCACGTGGCTCTTGTTTGCTGTTTGCTACCGACCCACCTGTGTTCCAAGTTTCGAGCGAGGATCTAGCTTCGCCATGAATCGCGTGCGGCGTTGGCAAGTGTTGTCACACCGCCACTCATCTGGCTTTTCTTGCTGAACCGATCAATCGCTGAGGCCGTGGGGCTTGAATGAAGGGTTGCTGATTCTCGCTCACGTTCTGCATCGCCCCTATACCGATTCTCGCCGCCCGGTATTGGTTCTTGCCCTTGGTATTGGTTCTGCTGCTCGTGCCGGATCACTGCCCCGGCCCTCTCCATGAGAAATTTGGGTGTTCCTCCACCGGATTATAAGTGTTGAGTAGGGTTGTTCTTGCCTTTGATAATTACCTACTGCCTGACACTCTGCTTGCTCCATTGGTATGTTATTGGGGTCAGCTGAGGGACACCTATCAAATGTATGTGGGCCACCACATATCTCACAGCTTTTAGGTATTTGCACCGTATTCACTGACACTGTATGTTGCTGCAACTGTTTCGCTAAAAGGGCCACTTGGGCATTCAAGGCAGCAATAGCATCTATTTCGTGGACTCCCACTGTTCTTCTCCCACTTGTCGACCACTCGTCTGTGACATGGTTGTTAGTGGCCATATCTTCTAATAACTCATGAGGGTCGTGGGTCGCTTTTCTCATGAATGCTCCACTTCGCCGCATCTATGATGGTTCGGTTGTATTGCTCACTCGCCGTTGTAGAAGATGCGGACCAAGTTCCACAACTCAATGCAATGGTGTGGGCACTTTCTTTGTAGATCCTTGAACCTTTCCCAAGCTTCATATAAGGACTCTCCATCTGCTTGGTAAACGTTGTTCAACTCCCCTCTCAATTTTGCTGCTTTACACGGGGGAAAGAACTTGGCTAGGAATTTCTGCGCGTTTCTTGCCATGTAAAAATCGAATCGTGCAGTGGAATTCAACCATACTTTTGCTCTAACCCTAAGTGAGAAGGGAAAGAGCCTCAACTGACGGATCATCGTGAACGCCGTTATATCGAGCGTTGCACATAGCTCCAAGAAATTAGCTATGTGCATATGTAGATCCTCCATGGTAGTCCTCCGAATTGCACCGCAGCCGCATCATGCTCGAGTGCCGGTTTATCTCGAAGTTGTTGGCTCCTATTGCGGAGCCTAATGCATGTCTCTGTTTCATTTACTCGCGACATAGTCTCCCGGACTTCTTTCTCGCCGACTGGACTCTCTCTTCCACGCCTATTAGCGCTTGCCTAGGTATTCTGGATGGGGTTGATTCTCTCCTAACCCTTCTCCCATCCCGTTGTTGTTACAACGCCGCTCATCTCTAACAAGGTTGCAATCCCGATTCTTTACGCTCGCTTGGGGTTTCTCAATTTCGGATTGAAGGGAACAAGAGTGTCTGCTCCTCTTCTCCTTCGCATAAACTGACTTCCTGAAATAGATCAAAAACAAACAACAAATCACGGCACCTCGAATTTTCAAAAGAAAAACGTAAAAATTAAAAATTAAAATTAAAATTAAAAACCAAATTAGAAATTAAAAATAGACAAATTTGATATTGAACTAATGCCTAATCCAAGAACGCCAAAAACTTGATGCGCGGTAAGATGCACACACACTTTAAACGCAAGTGCACGTTATCGTGACAAGTAGTATAGTCTTGATAAGACCGAATATCGCCCACAAGATTAGGTTCAATTACCAACTATCTATTTTCTAGTATCTATTTGGTGAATTGATAATTGATTTGTTGTTTATAACTAAGAATTATGCAAGCTATTTAAATATAAAGATTTACTTCAGGTGATGAGAATAGGCTTCCATGTATCCTTACTATCCGCTATGCTACTTACTAATGCATTAACTTATGGTATTCTTCTTTGGAGAAAGCAGTTTACGAAATCGCTTTATACTCCCGTTAGGGTTATATAAACACTCAACCTCAATGATCGCACCTTACCTACCTTTCGGTGATAAGGATAACTCTATAGGAGGATTAAGAACAAAAACCTAGTTGACCGTCACGCACAATGCACAAAATTAGGGTTGTTAAGCCTCTCATCAACGCTACATAAATAATTGAGGTATTTTCATCCCCAATCCAAGAATGTCTACCCAACTTACAAAGATATTCACAATCCCCTTTCTAATCGATTTGAAATCATATAGTGATAATTAGTTGTCGATTAATTACCAAGAATTCAACTCAATTATTGGATAGATCTCACAATAAGAAAAATAACCATAAGCATGCATTAATTCATAACAAAAGTTTCTAGAAATTCAACATGGAAAACCCTATAAGAGAATTAGTTCCTAGCCATAGACATGACAAGAACTAATTCAAAGTTCATCATACAAAACTGAAATAAAGAACGAGAAAGGGAAAAGAAATTACTAAACTAATGGTATCCAATCTCCAAGCAAAAGTCTTGTGTTGTGCAAGAAGGGGAACCCTTAAAAACTGTCTAGGGTTCTCCTTTTATAGGTCAAAACCGCCTCCTCTTTTCCTTCGTGCTTGGCCTGCATTTCAAAAAGACCTAATTTTTTCAGCGCCGCGTTCGCAGATAGCCGCGGGCGCTAAGTTCTGCAATCCGTCGGTGTGTTTTGGCGCCGCCCTGCATCTCGCTGTTCGAGCGCCGCGCGCCGATCTTCGCAGCCTCTCAATAGTGGCGCCGCGCTCGCTGATCGCAGGAGCGCCGTGGCGCTGGTCCGATTTTACCGCTCGCCACTTTCTCTGCTTTCCACCGCATCTCCTCTTTGCCCTCTTTTTGCTCCTTTTCCGCCATTTGGCCATTTTAACCACTTTGACTCAAAAGAAAGAAAAACTATCCTAATACGACACTTATATGTGCAAAATGGGACAAAAGACTAACTAAAACTGACTCAAAAGGTGTATATAAAATACACCGATCAATACTATAGGTATTATGTACATTCAGGGGTATGGCGGGGCCCTGTCCCGCTGTTGACACCCAATTTTGACCCTCCCGTCCAGTCATTAACCATAAAATTACACTAATTTTCAACAATAATTTTAATAATTTTAAAATAATAAAATGCAGCAATAAAACATTAATACAGACATAAATAAACAATTTTAAATAATAGCGCCGCAGTCTAAAGTATTAAGCATTAATTAAATGGCACACCCGCACTTATTATTTAGACTAATAAAGCACCTAAAATAATTTAAGCACAATTAATTAATTAATTTATCATTAATTAACTAAGCCTAAAACTAATTAAAAGCCTAGAACTAATAAATTAAAACCACCTAACTAATACCCTAATAACTACCCAGCCCAACCCTCGACCCGTCGCCCCGGCCCACGCCTTTTTCCTTATCAGAGGCCCAACGCCCAAGTCCCTTATTTCCCTTCCCTTCGACAGCCCATTTGATTTCCCCTTATCAGCAGCCCTTTCCATCGTCCTCAACAAAAACGCAGCCCTGCGAAACCCTAACCTAAAGCAACCGCCGCACCTCACTCCCATCGCCATACCCGGATTTCTCGCCGGAGAATCCGGGGTTTCCCTTTATCCACGCACCCCAGTCGACTTTCCTTTCCCTTCAGCCAACGATTTCTTACCATAAAACCAGATTTTCCTTCAAATCGTTACCTTACGAATCTACCCAAATCTCGTCAACAAACCACACGAATCAGCACCAATATTAGCCCAACCTCAGCCCTAATTGCTTACCAACATTAGAACCCCAACCAGGGCTATATAAGCACATGCAATAGAGCAACAGAGGGGGGGGCGAAGAGCTCAGTCAGGGAGGATATCCATAGCATCGATTCAAGGCAGCAATCGTCTTCACGCACGCAAGCAGAGCAGCAGAACATAGAGCACAATACGAGAAGACATCAGGCAGAGCTCAGTTGGGGAAGTCAGCAGGCATCGATTCGACATCCCCTTAGCGAAATGATAACTCAGAGAATAGGTAGTTCGAATACCGCTCTTTTAGTTCCACCAAAACCAAAGAACAAAACCTGTTCTTTCATTCGCATTGCAAACCCAAAACTCAAACCCGTCGAGTGGCCGACGACTTGATACGCTGCCGGTCGCCCGAGAAGGTAAAACCCACTCCTCTCGATTGCTCATTTTGTAGTTTTGTGCGAATCCGTGTTAAATAATGTGTTGGATATTGTCTGAAACATGATAGGACTGGGGTCTGATCTATGGTTGTCCTGTATGCCCTGCCTATTTTAAGTTTTCTCTATTTTTAGGCCAAGGATTGGGAATGATCTTATTTTCCCAGATACCGTATTAATTTTGCCATGTTCTTTCAAGGGGATATAATGTCTAAATCAGTCTACTTAAGATTGTTTTGGCGCGTCATAGGATCTCAGAGCTCATGTTCTCTGCCAAGTGTGTTATATGGAGTTTGAATCCTTTGTAGTGTCCATATTAAACTTTGAAATGCTAATTATGATGTACCTGTTTGTCTCAGGCTTTAAGATTGCGGTCAGGCTCATGAAACTGTTTGTAATGATAATTTGACCATGTCTACATATCGTGTCTTACGCATGCCACTAAGATAACGCACAATCATACCTCGCTTCATTCTCATGTAATCGGAAAATCTATCGGGGTATTGTTAGACATATTAGGCTAAGTCGATATATACATAAGTCATCTAGGTCATTTGGTGTCATGCTTCACATACTTTGTCGTCATGTGTGTTATTTGTTTTATATGTTTTTGCACAATTTGAACTAGCCTCTTCCTTGGTTGGTCATAGTAGTATCCCATGTTAAGCTCACAACCATTTTATGTGATCGGTATGTATAAGCATAATCTGGTACAGAAAATGCTTGACTGGATGACAGGAATTAATAAATCACTTAAAAATATCTCATCTAATAATAGGAAGGATCTTAATTCTCGTAAGTGAAACACATGCCTAAACAGCGTGTTATGAGTACGTGCTATTTTTCTTGGATCTGTTTTAACCCCTATTTGTTCTTACATGACTGCCGGAAGAACTAATTGATCATCTCACAGGTTCAAGTAAGGGACAAGACTCTTTGCATGCCTGGTTAAAACCAGCATTATGTAATAATACTTGGGATTACAGAATGTTATCATAAGTCACTTATATGGTTAACAGATCGCCATACTTGCATGTCACTTGAAATAAAATGCTTGTCTATCTGCATATCTGGATGCATATTTGAATCACTCCTCTGTATTAAAATTGTGACAATTGCATTTATTGGCCTTCCAGCGCTATGAACAAAATAGACTGACTGGTGTATGATATTAAAAGTTGACTCATACGTTGCATACCCGCTTCTATCCTCGTTTCCTTTTTTACTACATACTGGCTACCTATTCCCATCGTGTATTGTCATCTGCTTGTCTTTACGTGCATGCTTGCTCAAATATAAACTATGTGTCAAATGCTTATTCGTTACTTAATTAATTGAACATATACTAATCCTTATCTTTTTCTTATTTTCACATGAAATGCATTGGAGCAAAAAAATAAAGAGTCTCATCATAGACTCATCGTGAAGCTACTTTAAATGAAGACCCGCATCTATGTGCATCTACATTCACATTCCTGCCTCAGCACTCCTAAAACAAAATAGGACAAGATGACGTCGTCATCCATCTCAACTCCTTTTACTCTCTTAATCTCCCTGCCCTATTTTTGTGTCTATTATTTGTTATTGTAATTTCGTTATCTAACTTTGTAATTAATAGGTTGTCTAGAACAATTAGCCCGTTGGAATAAATAAATTGGGTGGGTAGTTTTAAAATCGGAAACGCACTTTAAGTTACTTGTCATGCATGTTTAAGCTTTACTAAATAATTCAACTCGCAACTAACATGATAAAATAAATTGCATTTCCCACAAGCATTTTTATTAGCACGATATAAATAATTCATATCAATAGCCCGCTTATCATAAAACTACAAAAAAATTACCTTTTGCACTACGTCATACATGTTTGATTTTAAAAGCATATCTTTGATCATAAACCAACATTGCATACATCTATAAACAATATAAATGCATACTTTAAAGCTTTATTTTTATAGCATTAGTTTTACGGGCTTTTATCAACATGCCTACTTTTTATAAAATATTCTGAAGCATCTTTTATATTTTCAAAACACGCATTCTTAGCATAAATAATTAACCCTAGGTTTGGCAGGATAACCGCAAGTTAGCGGATCTTAGGGGGTGCCTAACCCCTTCCCTCTAGATTAATAAAGAACCCTTACCCAGAATCTCATTAAGTTTAGCAGACCATAAAAAATGGAGTTAATGTTTTACTTTAAACTAGTTAAACATTTAGGTGTCCTAATTCACCCAAACTAATTAGGTGGCGACTCCGCGAACCTTTAACACCTTAGCATTCTAGCACCTTTTTTAAAGCACCCTTTTAAATTTTAGTATTCTTTTAACATTTAATGCTTTTATTTACTTTCTAACACTTTTTATTCAAGCAGGGTTCGCTAGAATCCCGTTTTCGACTCCGGTTTAAAATGGGGTGTTACAGATGGCGACTCTGCTGGGGATTTTAGGTTCTTGACCATAACAAACCTAGGTTTATTATTGCTTAGCTTTATTTGTTTGTTTTAAATGCCTTAAAATTGCTCGCTTAATTTTGTATGTTTAACTGTTTTAATTGCTATTTGTTTTCTCGCTTCCTTAAACGGCATTCCGCTCATATTTCTTCCACTGGAAAATTCACACTATCACACACAACACGCGGTGTGCCACAAGACCGCAAATTTCTTTCAAACACCCAAAATTAAGAGAGTGGTGTTTTGCGCGAGAATCGGCCCAACCGGGTCGCGTAGCCTTCTCACTCGAGTTGTCCGCTCGGGAACCTTGCGTCTAGAAAAGCCAAATCTTAGAAACTTAAGATAGAGCTATACCACCCTTTATTTTAGGGCATGCATGCATTTACCTTAGGTGGGTCGGTCCCTGGCATCGACACCACAATTAGGAAGACACCAAACTTGTCGACGGTTCTCAACCCAACGACCAACCAAAGATATTATGTGTAGCGTGGCGATGATAGACAAATCCAAACCTAATCATGTCATGCTGAAATTGGAAAAAGTGCACCGTCATTTGGTCGCCATTTCCAACAAAAGCATTCTGATTGGCGACTTGGACAAATCCATCATAACTTTCGCATATTTGATGTTTAGGCCTACCTCTGGCATAAAGAGGTCCCAAACATGTTAGAACACGCACTTGATTTGCAATTTGCTTATTAGTATATATCGACTGCAACTTTTTGCATATTATACTAACTTGGTTTGCTTCATTTGTTAAAGGTTTATTTTTGTCTAGCTTATCCCCAAAAGGTTGATTCGCGTTGGCAGAAGCACAATCATCCAATAAATGACTAATCCAGAAGCACCAGAACGAAACAACTTAGGACTCGTCCCCGTTCCCGTAGAGGATGCGAGGCGTTGGAAAGGAGAAACACCAATGATCAAAACCTCGCCACACTATCGCAAAGAAATGGAAATCATGCAAGCCGAAATGAAAGGCTCAAATATCACAAACCCGCTTTATTAGCTTGAATGCACCACTCCCGAGCAAAGGACAAATGCAATCGTGTCACAAGCCCTTGAGCCTCCACTTCCCAAAGCTCCCGCAGAGGCCGCAACATACCACCACACCAAAATGTCACTCGCCGGTCAATTTGCAAGCCGACCTCCAAAACGATCCGTTCACTACATACACATCTCAACCTCCACCTACTTATATCTCCCCACTCAACCCAAATTGCCAAGCCACCCAATACGAGCAGATGACACACAAACAATATGAGGGATTAGCACATCCGATCGAAAGTCAACCATTTATTATGCATACATCCTCTCAAGAGACAGATCAATACAAGGAAATGGAGCGGCAAACTCGAGCTAGAGCTGATGAAAATGTGGCAAAAGAAACTGTAGCTTGAAAGAGGCATTCAAAAGCATTCAAATGAACAAAGGGGAGGAAGGTTTAGAGTATGAAAACTTATGCATGCACCCCGACGTTGAATTACCTGTGGGGTACAAGGTGCCCAAATTTGACATGTTCGATGGAAAAGGGAATCCTCGAGCTCATCTAAGGTCATATTGCGATAAATTGATTGGAGTTGGTAAAAATCAAGCAATCATCATGAAGCTATTCATCAGGAGTCTAACCGGCGAGGCGCTGGACTGGTACACACGCCAAGACCTTCGAAAATGGGACGGTTGGAATGCCATGGCACAAGATTTCATGGATAGATTCAGGTTCAACACTGACACTGTCCTGGACAGATTTTATCTTATGAAACTTGAAAAGAAATCAACATAAACTTTCGAGAATACGCCCGGTGGCGGCCGGAAGCAAAGGTCCAACCTCCGGCGGCGAGCGAAATGACCACCTTGTTCGTGCAGTCGTTAAAAGACGCGACATATTATGAAAGGATGATCAGTGTAATTGGGCGAAGTTTTGCAGAAGTCGTAAGAATGGGCGACTTCGTGGAAGAAGGCATTAAGACAGGCAGGATTACAAACCTGACAGCCCTACAGGCAACTAGCAGAGCAGTGCAGTCAAATTCCATCGGAGGTACCTCCCAGAGGAGAAGAGATGCATCACCCTCTATCATGGTCATTCAGGAGCATAGGCCAGAACAACATCCAGTGTATCAAAGCCCACCGCCTTCTTACCAAAACACTCAAAATCCACAGTCATATTATCAGCACTGCGCCACCCCATATCATGTTTACCATACCCAACCAGCATATCCAAAATACTCACCACAATCGCGAACTCGCACCCCAAACGGACCCAAACCCCGCATAGATGCCGAAAGAAAACCAACAAAAACCTATACACCTTTAGCCGAACCCATAGCCCAAGTGTATGAGAAGTTGAAAGCCGCAGGAATACTTCATCCAATTCCCAGAAATACTCCCAGGCCTACTTCCCGAGGGCACGATAAAGCTAAACATTGTGCATACCACTCCGGTGCAGAGGGACACGACATCGACAATTGTTATACCCTCAAGGACAGAATAGAAGAGTTAATCGAGGAGGGAGTCATTCGGCTGAAAGATGGTCCTCTCAATGCAAACAATAACTTTCTTCCGGGTTATGAAGATGCCCATGTGAGCATGATAGCTGAAAATGAAGAAGACAGTCTGGAAGGGACTATTACGCCAGCCCGTAAAGGGAAGAAAGTTGAATCATCAACCAACCGCCAGAGAAAAGGAGGTGCTCCTTGCCGGAGATTGTTTAACTATTGAATAAATCATTCGTCTAGTTGTGTGCTGCCAGAGATGATCCTGCTGAAGACTCAACCATCGAAGACACAGAGCAAGAAGAAGTGGACTCGCGCCCCTGCCTCGGCCTGCCGAGTCCTGAGATAGTTAGTTTAATGCATTTTGCCCTTTATGTATTGGAACTACGTTTGACCTGATTCCCTTGGTGGATACGTAGGCGGCCGTCTCGGCTTCGGTCCCACATCTAGAAATTTTAATTTTATCCAATTTCACTTGTAATGAACTACGTCATGACCTGATTCCTCGTGAGGATACGTGGCGCCTAAGCTTCGGCCACACCATTAGGAAACTTTCCTTCGCTCAAAATGTTATACATTTTTCCGGGAATACGCATAAAAGTCTAGCCTTAAAGTTTAGGCTTTAGGCACAACTCACGTAAATTCCGCCATGCCATTTCTAATTTTTGATTTTTCCGAGAGACGAAACATTTTACACTTGTCACCTCCAATTGATGGAAAATCGCCCATTTGGACGATTGATATTTGTGTATAGTTAATCCTCACCCTACACTTGCCTTGCACGACCTATAAATACCCCCTTAAGATGAAGAGTTCTTCATCCACAAATTACTTTCCAAGTCTTGAAAATCCTCCTTCTCCAATACCCCTAGTAGAAAAGTTACCTTCTTGTATCGTTATAATGCCCAAAATATCCTAGCCCAAATACCTTAGTACTTAGTACTTTTCTAGGATATTATAATAATCCTAACCCTCATAAGAATAAGTATTAATCAGAATAATCAAATTATATAGCTCATAGAATGACCTTGAGTAGTCTTTGATAGATATCTGACTATTATATGGTTTTATCTTCCTAAAGCATGATATTTTACAATATATATGTTAACTAAAATATAACTACATGTCTTTGACTTAAGCTATAATACTTACATAATAAAGAGTCAAAGCATTTTTAAAGAATATCAATCTTTTAAGACTAATTGTTTTAAAAGAGTTATACTAACCTTAGGAGGTTAAGTATAACCACTTAAGATTGATAAAAATGCGTTTGAATAAGATGGTTTGATAAGAGTATTCGATTATGTTGTTTAAAGATGTTAGTATACTATCACGGTAGACTCGAAGTGGGACCATGATTCGAGCTACGAGTTCCGGTTATAGTTTTTAAAATGATATGTTTTCATTTAAGTACTTTGCATACTTATCATGCCGCAGTGGCGGCAAAGTGCTAGATCCCATCTCTTCCGAGGCTCTACTAGTGGTTCAGAGTCATGTTGTACAGTTATTTGATAATCGCTAAACCATGATTATATATATAGGCCGGATGCTAGCCTCAGCCCACCCAGCCTCCGCTGCATCTGCTCACCCGCACAACTCACAAAAAATCGCCCATTTGGACGATTTGGGCCAGAGAACACGCCTTTTTTCAGGCACAATATAGTTAATCCTCACCCTACACTTGCCTTGCACTTGTCTATCATCCACAAATTACAAGTCTTGAAAATCCTCCCTTCTAAAATCTATATAATGCCCAAAATACCCTAGCCCAAATACCTTAGTACTTAGTAGACTTTTCTAGGATATTATTGGGTTTATGAGGTAATAATCCTAAAAGAATAATCAAATTACATAGGACGTTTTTTAGACTTATATAGCTCACCGTAGGGAAGGCCACATGAGTTCTCGAATTATGAACCCCTGCTGTAGAATGACATCTTCCTAAAGCATGATATTTTACAATATATATAGCACGCATACGTGTTAACTAAATATATAATACTTACTGAAGAATGCCTCCTTGCTAAGTCCCTCATAACAGAGTTATACATCACTCACCTCGAATACCTCACGCGGTTATACCTGCCCGTGCCCACGCGAGAATGGTCGCGACATATTTGTAAATTTTAAAATGATATGTTTTCATTTGAGCTCCATCTCTTCCGAGGCTCTACTTTTGCATGATCTCCCACAGAGATAGTTTCAGATGTAGTCAGGTATTATTTCAGAGGTCCAGAGTCATGCTGTACAATAGTGTCTGACGTCATAAACCATGATTATATATATATATGGTGCTCCAGCAGCCTGAAGAGCACTCCTGGGGCCACCCTGCCGGTCGTGATGTAAAATAAGAATACCCATATTATACAAGCAACTCCATTGAGACCCATTTTAAGGCCAAACACCCTTTGCATATTCAAAACTGGGACAAGGTAGGAAACCAGGTAGGTCTTATGAGTCCAAACAAGACAGACATCCGAGCATCAAGAGTCTAAGGTCAACGCGAATCAACCGCCCCCCCAAAACTCACAAAACTTTCTTTGAGCGCAGGTCCTTCATATTAGCGGAGGATACAACAAAAAGTTCTTCATATTAGCATAAAATACAAAGAAAAGTAGAAGCAAAGAAAAGCAGAAAAGACATCGACAATCAACAGTCAAAATTCAAGGTTCCGCAACAAAGCCCAGCGCATCAGTGTGGGCATAAAGTCAAATTTGCAACCAACGCATCGCACCCAACAAAGACATCATGACAATTCGTCAGTTGCGGCATTTGGCATGTCCGTGCAAGGGCAACATCTCAGTATTCATCGGGCGTATCAGGGACGACATCTCTACCCATAAAATTGCACTTCTCATATATATTTATCATTTTGTTTAAACAGGTATACACTAACGTTTTCTCAAGAAGCTTGCAGGAGCATTTATTCTACAGGAGCAGCAACAACGCGTCCAGACAACGACGCCAACAGCAACACGTCCAGGAAATGACGTTATCAGCACAACAAGTCCGAAAACGACGCCATCATCAGCATATCACATCTACACAAGGAAGATTTTCTCTGTTCTCAAAATGGCATTTTTTCTCATTCATGCTTTATTATTCTTAGCAGCTTATGCACTAACTCTTTCTGAGCTCTAGTCTAGGAGCAAAGAAGAATAAGTCCAAAACGACGCCAAGTCCAAAACGACGCCAAGTCCAAAAACACGACGCCAAGTCCAAAAACGACGCCAAGTCCGAAAACGACGCCAATGTCCAAAACGACGCCAAGTCCGAAAACGACAAGTCCAAAACGACGCCAAGTCCAAACGACGCCAAGTCCGAAACGACAAGTCCAAACGACGCCAAGTCCGAAGCGAAGTCCAAAGCGACGCTAAGTCCAAACGACGCCAAGTCCAAACGACGCCAAGTCCAAAACGACGCCAAGTCCGAAACGACAAGTCCGAAACGACGACAAGTCCGAAACGACGCATAAGTCCAAGAGGACGATAAGTCCAAAACGATTTACAAGTCCGAAAATGACGACAAGTCCGAAAACGACGCCATCATCAGCATATCACATCTGCGCAGGGACGATTTCTCTGTTCTCAAAATTGCATTTTTTCCCATTTATTATTCTCGTTTTAGCGCATGCACTAACCTCTCGAGCTTTAGTCTACAGGACGATTGCAGAAGGACAACATATCCGCGTTCACAATCGCAACACGTCTGTACAAGGACGAAAATCACAGCATTCACAACATCGCATCAACACAGCAGGCATCACATTTTTGCAGGATAACCTTTTCTACTCACAGTTACATTGTCTTTAAAATTATGCATCATTATTTTGCCTTAACAGTTATACACTAACCGTTTGTTCAAGTCTTAGCATGCAGGAGCAGGAGCACAACGTGGATTTTCTCTACAATAACCGGCAATTTGTTGCCAACCTTCCCAATGAACGCGAAGCGCCTCCGTCGGTCCACTCGCTCGCATCACCGTAAAACCCGACCATAAGCCATAGCGACACCCTGTGTTCAGCCGCTTATTTTATTTTCTTTACACCTCACCAGTGTCGCCATAACTCGACACCGACAAATTTTGAGTACAAGTTAGCCCACCATGGTGTTTTTACCATGGTAGCCCAAAGGTCGCCATAACTCGACATCGACAATTTTGAGTCCGCATTAGCCCGCCTTGGTGTTTGACCATGGTAGCCCAGTGCCGTCATAACTCGACACTGGGACAATTTTGATTTTTGCGTCAGCCTTGTCTATTTGCCCAAACCTTTCCATTCCAAGGATCGAGACAAAATTGGCTATGAGTCAACGTCTTTGTCCGAAGATTCTTCCATCATCTCCATACAAAGAGGGACAACTGTTGACACCCAATTTTGACCCTCCCGTCCAGTCATTAACCATAAAATTACACTAATTTTCAACAATAATTTTAATAATTTTAAAATAATAAAATGCAGCAATAAAACATTAATACAGACATAAATAAACAATTTTAAATAATAGCTCCGCAGTCTAAAGTATTAAGCATTAATTAAATGGCACACCCGCACTTATTATTTAGACTAATAAAGCACCTAAAATAATTTAAGCACAATTAATTAATTAATTTATCATTAATTAACTAAGCCTAAAACTAATTAAAAGCCTAGAACTAATAAATTAAAACCACCTAACTAATACCCTAATAACTACCCAGCCCAACCCGCGACCCGTCGCCCCGGCCCACGCCTTTTTCCTTATCAGAGGCCCAACGCCCAAGTCCCTTATTTCCCTTCCCTTCGACAACCCATTTGATTTCCCCTTATCAGCAGCCCTTTCCATCGTCCTCAACAAAAACGCAGCCCTGCGAAACCCTAACCTAAAGCAACCGCACCACTCCCATCGCCATACCCGATTTCGCCGAGAATCCGGGGTTTCCCTTTATCCACGCACCCCAGTCGACTTTCCTTTCCCTTCAGCCAACGATTTCTTACCATAAAACCAGATTTTCCTTCAAATCGTTACCTTACGAATCTACCCAAATCTCGTCAACAAACCACACGAATCAGCACCAATATTAGCCCAACCTCAGCCCTAATTGCTTACCAACATTAGAACCCCAACCAGGGCTATATAAGCACATGCAATAGAGCAACAGAGGGGGGGCGAAGAGCTCAGTCAGGGAGGATATCCATAGCATCGATTCAAGGCAGCAATCGTCTTCACGCACGCAAGCAGAGCAGCAGAACATAGAGCACAATACGAGAAGACATCAGGCAGAGCTCAGTTGGGGAAGTCAGCAGGCATCGATTCGACATCCCCCTTAGCAGCAGTCGACAACTCAGGAGAATAGGTAGTTCGAATACCCCTTTCTTTTAGTTCCAGCCAAAAACCAGCAAACAAAACCTTGCCCTTTCATTCGCATTGCAAACCCAAAACCCGAAACCCGTCGAGTGGGCCGACGACTTGATACGCTGCCCCGGGTCGCTGCCCGGAGAAGGTAAAAACCCACTCCCTCTCGATTTCTGTTCATTTTGTAGTTTTGTGCGAATCCGTGTTAAATAATGTGTTGGATATTGTCTGAAACATGATAGGACTGGGGTCTGATCTATGGTTGTCCTGTATGCCCTGCCTATTTTAAGTTTTCTCTATTTTTAGGCCAAGGATTGGGAACGATCTTATTTTCCCAGATACCGTATTAATTTTGCCATGTTCTTTCAAGGGGATATAATGTCTAAATCAGTCTACTTAAGATTGTTTTGGCGCTGCGTCATAGGCTCTGTAGCCTATGTGCTCTGCCAAGTGTGTTATATGGAGTTTGAATCCTTTGTAGTGTCCATATTAAACTTTGAAATGCTAATTATGATGTACCTGTTTGTCTCAGGCTTTAAGATTGCGGTCAGGCTCATGAAACTGTTTGTAATGATAATTTGACCATGTCTACATATCGTGTCTTACGCATGCCAGTCTAGTACTACGCACAATCATACCCTGTCTTCATTCTCATGTACTGGAAAATCTACTGGGGGTATTGTTAGACATATTAGGCTAAGTCGATATATACATAAGTCATCTAGGTCATTTGGTGTCATGCTTCACATACTTTGTCGTCATGTGTGTTATTTGTTTTATATGTTTTTGCACTATTTGAACTAGCCTCTGCCTTGGTTGGTCATAGTAGTATCCCATGTTAAGCTCACAACCATTTTATGTGATCGGTATGTATAAGCATAATCTGGTACAGAAACTGCTTGACTGGATGGCAGGACTTAATAAATCACTTAAAAATATCTCATCTAATAATAGGAAGGATCTTAATTCTCGTCAGTGAAACACATGCCTAAACAGCGTGTTATGAGTACGTGCTATTTTTCTTGGATCTGTTTTAACCCCTATTTGTTCTTACATGACTGCCGGAAGAACTAATTGATCATCTCACAGGTTCAAGTAAGGGACAAGACTCTTTGCATGCCTGGTTAAAACCAGCATTATGTAATAATACTTGGGATTACAGAATGTTATCATAAGTCACTTATATGAAGCTAACAGATCACGCATACTTGTCGCCACTTGAAATAAAATGCTTGTCTATCTGCATATCTGGATGCATATTTGAATCACTCCTCTGTATTAAAATTGTGACAATTGCATTTATTGGCCTTCCAGCGCTATGAACAAAATAGACTGACTGGTGTATGATATTAAAAGTTGACTTGCGCTGCCTGCATACCTGCCTATCCTCGTTTCCTTTTTTACTACATACTGGCTACCTATTCCCATCGTGTATTGTCATCTGTTTGTCTTTACGTGCATGCTTGCTCAAATATAAACTATGTGTCAAATGCTTATTCGTTACTTAATTAATTGAACATATACTAATCCTTATCTTTTTCTTATTTTCACATGAAATGCATTGGAGCAAAAAAATAAAGAGTCTCATTGCGAGACTCATCAGGAAGCTACTTTAAATGAAGACCCGCATCTATGTGCATCCGCATTCACATTCCTGCCTCAGCACTCCTAAAACAAAATAGGACAAGATGACGTCGTCATCCATCTCAACTCCTTTTACTCTCTTAATCTCCCTGCCCTATTTTTGTGTCTATTATTTGTTATTGTAATTTCGTTATCTAACTTTGTAATTAATAGGTTGTCTAGAACAATTAGCCCGTTGGAATAAATAAATTGGGTGGGTAGTTTTAAAATCGGAAACGCACTTTAAGTTACTTGTCATGCATGTTTAAGCTTTACTAAATAATTCAACTCGCAACTAACATGATAAAATAAATTGCATTTCCCACAAGCATTTTTATTAGCACGATATAAATAATTCATATTGAATAGCCTGCTTATCATAAAACTACAAAAAAAAATTACCTTTTGCACTACGTCATACATGTTTGATTTTAAAAGCATATCTTTGATCATAAACCAACATTGCATACATCTATAAACAATATAAATGCATACTTTAAAGCTTTATTTTTATAGCATTAGTTTTACGGGCTTTTATCAACATGCCTACTTTTTATAAAATATTCTGAAGCATCTTTTATATTTTCAAAACACGCATTCTTAGCATAAATAATTAACCCTAGGTTTGGCAGGATAACCGCAAGTTAGCGGATCTTAGGGGGTGAATAACCCCTTCCCTCTAGATTAATAAAGAACCCTTACCCAGAATCTCATTAAGTTTAGCAGGCCATAAAAAATGGAGTTAATGTTTTACTTTAAACTAGTTAAACATTTAGGTGTCCTAATTCACCCAAACTAATTAGGTGGCGACTCCGCGAACCCTTAACACCTTAGCATTCTAGCACCTTTTTTAAAGAACCCTTTTAAATTTTAGTATTCTTTTAACATTTAATGCTTTTATTTACTTTCTAACACCTTTTATTCAAGCAGGGTTCGCTAGAATCCCGTTTTCGACTCCGGTTTAAAATGGGGTGTTACACCCGCCACCGTTGATATTCCTAGAGGTTTGTAGTCACGTTTGTGGTTTGGGCTGTAAGAACAAAGTTGTACTGTTTTACTTTTGATTAAGTATATTTTTATGGAAGGCGGCCTTGTCGGCTTGCCAGTGATGTTTACTTTATACAGGTTTATGTGTTATGTATGTTCCGCTGCTATTCTCTGATGTATACCTGACGGGGTGCCCCGGTAGGGCACCAGCCGCGACCCCGGGGTCGGGTCGTGACAGACTTTTTCTTCTACGTTAAGATAGCGGTTAACTAGACTGCCTTATATTCCGGTTAGGATATATAATCGCTCAACCCCAGTACAGAACCCTTCTATATTTCTATGATAGAATTTACCACATAGGAGGATTAAGAACAATAACCTATAATTCTACACAAGTATCGGAGTACTTTCATCTACGATTTTAACCTATATCTATTCAATTACAACATATCCAAATCTCTCCTCTCGGTTCTTGATTCGAAATCATATATATTATGATAATTAATGACCAGTTAACTATCAAACATTCATACCAATTATTGAATAAATCTTTATCAAGTGAAGAAGAAATTAACTAATGCATTAAGTCATGAAATAGAGTTTCAAGCGATTCAAAAGGAAAGCCCTAATAAAGTGTTTAGCTCCTAGCCATAGTCACGCTAAGAACTAATACAATTCCAAACATAAACTGAATTAAAAAGAAAGAAAAGAAAATAAACTTGAACCAAAGTTGTCTCTAATCTTGTATTGTTGCCTCCTTCCTTGCCTCCACAAAGTAGAATTTTGAATTATGTACAAGATGCCTTCTTTAGGTCAAGGTTTTAGGGATTATATAGTTGAGAAAAATACGTGTTTCGGACCCTTTTGCCCTTCGAAAATCGACCCAGAAAATAAGAAATTCCGCCTCGGCTCCCGAAAACCCGAGAGCAAATCAGAGCCCGCAGTACATTAAGCGTCGTGGCTCTTGTGACGTTCTTCTGCCAGTTTTTCGATTCTGTGTCCTTTTTTTGTCCGAATTTCGTCTGATTTCTTCTATACTTCCCGGGACTTCATTTCCTGGCCTTTTCTTGTGCAATTACACCTCAATTAAGCTCATTTCATCTTTTTTTTGTCATTTCTCCATTTAGGACCGCTGTGACACAAAAGAAAGAAAAACGACCATAATACTATACTAAACACAAACAAAATGAGTAAAATACTAACTAAAAATGACTCAAAAGTGTATATAAAATATGCCTAACTGGATCCCCCAGGGTCGCACGTGTCTAAGTGCTGGCTTCTTGTCGTTCCATATCTCATATGGAGTTTTATCTACTGACTTTGAAGGAACTCTGTTCAAAATATAGATTGAGCTTTGTAATGCATATCCCCATAGGTATGTTGGTAGAGCTGAGAAGCTCATCATGGATCTAACCATATCTAATAAGGTCTGATTTCTCCTTTCAGCAACACCATTCATTTGTGGCATTCCGGGAGGTGTTCATTGTAATTGAACTCCATGAAGCTTCAAGTAATCTAGAAATTCTTTACTTAAGTATTCACCTCCTCGATCTGATTGAAGGATTTTGATACTTGTTTCAAGTTGCTTCTCTACTTCTGACTTGTACTCCATGAATTTCTCAAAAGCTTCAGACTTATGCTTCATGAGATACATATGCCCAAACCTTGAGAAATCGTCTATAAAAGTGATGAAATAAAGAAAGCCTCCTTTAGCTTGAGTTGAAAACGGCCCACATACATTGGTATGGACTAACTGAAGCACCTCTTTGGCACGTACCCTTTTCCGAGAAAGTGATTTGGTTGTCATCTTTCCTCTTAAGCAAGATTCACAATTACCACATGACTCTAAGTCAAATGGTTCTAGGTAATCTAATTTCCTCAATCTTGTTATCCATGATTCCCTTATATGACCAAGTCTACAATGCCATAAGTACGTGGCATTTCTAGGATTACTAATTTTAGCTTATTTATTTTGAAAATTGAAAATTTCATGGCTACAATTTAAAATATACAATCCATCCACAAACGGTGCATTTCCACAAATAAAACCATTATAAGATAAAACATAATTTCCATTTGTAATAAATGAGGAAAACCCATCAATGTCTAACATAAGGACATAAATAATATTCCTCGTTAATGTGGGAACAAAATAACAATTATTGAGTTCTAAACAAAAGTCTGAAGGTAAATCTAGTCTATAAGTCCCCACGCGTTCAGCATCAAATCTTGCTCCATTTCCAACGCGTAGATCTACTTCCCAAGGTCCAATTCCAATGCTCCTTTCTCTTGCAATTGAGACAAACATCAGCAGCTATCGTGGCCTTCTTTTGAACAACTCTTCGAGGTTTCATAGCTGTGGGTGTGGCGGCAACCACCTTACCTTTCTTCTTATGCACATTCTTACCCTTAGGCTTGAACTTGCTAGATGAGCCCACCATGAGCACAACTTTACCTTTGGAGGCGGATGATTCGAAGGTCTTTAACATATTATGAAGCTCTGGGAGACTAGCTTTGGTTCAATTCATGTTGTAATTCACAATAAAGTTCTCAAAGAAACTAGAAAACGAGTTCATGATTAGATTAACAGAAACATTTATGGGTAGCTTCTTTCCAATCGAAGCCAACCTCTCAATTAATCCAATCATCTTCAAAAGATGTTGTGACACCTGACTCCCTTCGTTCAGCTTACATTTGAAGAGGTGTAATGACCCATCTGGTCGTTTAACACTTTAACACTACGAAAGAAGTAGGGGACTTTAGGGTATTTAAATTATTGAATTTTTGATATACAATTTGTGCAAGAAATTAGTTAAGTACATAAAGTGGGCCAAGCCCACTACCCTTGTAGGGCACGTCGGTTGAAGGAAAATAAAGGGGGAGGGGGACACAATAATGCAGCCAAACAAAAGGAAAAAATGGAAGGGGGAAAACCTACTACTAGAAGGAGAGAACAACGCAGAAAAAGAAAAAAGAAAATAAAAGAAAGGAGAGGGAGAAGGGAACGTACGCAGCAACTAGACGCAGGAGAAGAAGGGAGAAAAAAGGAAAGAAGAAAGGAAAAAGAAAACCCTAGCAATCAGGTTCAGGTTAGATTCTATATTATACGGTTGAGTTAATCTATTCGTGATCCTTATAATAACGTATTATGGAATGAAATCAGATTTCAAAGAGGTCATTACACGAAAATTCCACAATCCACTTGAATAGAGAAACTTGAGGGATGTAACATGACATAATGATTATTGCAACACATTAAACGTGAAAATTGTACAAATCTGTAAGGAATATGAAAATATGGGCTGAATGAAAGTTGTATATTACTCTGTTCCCATCAGTTTGATATCTTACAAAGATAAATCCAACTTATGTTTTGGAAGTTATGACTGTTTGAAGTTTCTGCCTTGCTTAACAAAAATTCTGGCGACACAGATTTCATAGGGTTGTTTCTTTCGTAAATTTTCACCATCTACACTAAGTATTGTCAGGGGGGATTCGGCATAATAAGAGATCCTAGTGTTTCCTTCGATGTGGTATAATAAACACATTATTTGGAGTTACGAAATTAATGTTGTATCATTTACAAGCGGGAGATACGAAAAAATTAAAAGAAATGAATATTATTTGTTTGTCTGAAGTTATTCTAATATTTTTATAGGGGTATGAGTTTAGTCATACAATGGAAATGGTAAAGATCTTGTTAATATAAATATAGCAATATGGGTGTCCTTAGATTCATATTATAATGTAGTTCACATATTTTCTAGATTTTAATCGTTTAGAGGCTCTACGCAAGGGGAAGACATTAGTTTGATTGTTCGTGGCACCCGCTCGGCATTGAGGTAGGTTACAATTTACTTTCGTTAGACTCTGATTAGAGAATCATATGTAGTCGTAGGAAGTGACGGGGATAGCATGATAGGCCTTCGGGCAGGAAGTGGAGATGAATTACTATTATGTTGGTTCCGTCAGCTGTTATGTGGGCTTGTCGCCATATATGTTATTTTATGTTATTATCACCTGATTTGACTTGTACTTGTTGACTGTATATCGGTGACATGTGTTGAGACTTGATATCATGTCTGGCATACTTTTCATATTATTTTGTGGAGATGGTGAGGTGAGAGACTGAGAGTGATTGATCGTCTCCGAGGTTTCTGCCGGAGATTGAGCGTGATTGATAGCCTCTGAGGTTTCTGCCGGAGAGCGGGAGTGAAAGCCTCCAAGGTTTCTGCCGGAGAACGGGAGTGATAGCCTCTGAGGTTTTTGCCGGAGATCGGAAGTGATAGCCTCCGAGGTTTCTGTTGGAGAGCAGGAGTGATAGCCTCCGAGGTTTCTGCCGGAGAGCGGGAGTGATAGCCTCTGAGGTTTCTGCCGGAGAGCGGGAGTGATAGCCTCCGAGTTTTCTGCCGAAGAGTGGGAGTGATAGCCTCCGTGGTTTCTGCCAGAGAGTGGGAGTGATAGCCTCCAAGGTTTCTGCCGGAGAGCGGGAGTGATAGTTGTTAGGCGTATTTTATATACACTTTTTGAGTCATCTTTAGTTAGTCTTTGGCCCATTTTTGTACAAATACGTGTCATGTTAGTATAGATTTTCCTTCTTTTGAGTCACAGTGGTTTAAAATGGCACATTGGCGAAAAGAAGCAAAAAGAGGGCAGAAACAGAGGTTCCAGAGCCAAAAGAGACGAAAAGTCGGCACCCCGGATGAAGGAAAGGGCGGTGCCATGGCGCCACTCTATCAGCGAAAGTAGCGCCACTGTCCCCAAAAATCTGACGAGCCGCAGGAGTTTCGGCGCCACGGCGCCGGTCTCATGGCCGTGGCGCCGACGCGGATTTTCAGCCAAATCCGAATGGGAATGGGCCAAGACCAAGAGGGAAAAGTTGGGAACATTTTTAGAGGATATAAAAAGGCCTTAGGGCAGATTTTTGAAGGGTTCCACAATTCCTAACTCTACACAACACATAGTTCTTGAAAGCTTCAAGATTGGAGGCTTGTTCTTGAGTTATTCTTTTTCTTACTTTATTTATTTTTCAGTTTATGTTGGATAATCTTTTAGTTCTTAGCATGTCTATTGATGCGCGATTTAATGCACACACTTTAACGCAAGTGCACGTTGTCGACTCAAGTAATATAGTCTAGGTAAGACCGAATATCGTCATCAAGGATTGGTTTTCAAGTACCGATTATCTATCCTATGGTATCTATTTGGTTAACGTAAATTGAGTTGGAATTCTAACTAATAATGCAGGAAATAAACTAATTATAAAAATACTTTGATTTAAATCAGTTATGATGGATAATTAGGGTTTCCAAGATCATCAACTATCCACTCTATTCAATTCTTAATACAATTAGACTGACTTCTTCTTCTACGTTAAGATAGCAGGTTTACTAATCCGTTTTATACTCCCGTTAAGGCTATATAAACACTCAACCCCAGTAGCGCTCATTTCTACCTTTCGGTGATAAGGATGACTCTATAGGAGGATTAAGAACAAAAATCCTGTTAATCGTCACGCACCATGCGTGAAATTAGGTATTTAAACCCCTATTAACGCTACACAAGTAATTGAGGTATTTTCATCCCCAATCCGACTTATGATTACCCAACTTACAGCATAGTCACAACCTCCTCCTTTCGAAGTTTGATTAGAAATCATATAAATAATGATAATTAGTGATCAATTAATTACCAAGCATTCAAAACAATTATTGGATAAATCTTAAATAAGTGAAGAAGAAATCAACTAATATATTAATTCATGAATAGAGTTTCAAGTGAATCACAAGGAATTCCCTAATAAAGTAATTAGCTCCTAGCCATTGTCATGCTAAGAACTAATATAATCTCCATGCATGAACTGAAATAAATAAAGCAAAAAGAAAGAAAAGAAAATACTCAAGAACGAGTCTCCAAGCCTTCTAGCATCCAAGGGTTATGCTGTGGAATATTTACAAGATGGATTGGTGGATGGATGTAGAATGGTGAATGGTGGAATGGAGAATTCGCCATTCTTCAAATGATGTAGAGACTATTTATAGACCGAGAATCCTTTAGGTGAAGGGTTAAGGATTATGTAGGAAGGAAAAGTTATTAGAATCCTTTTAGGTAAGGGTTTTAAGGTAGGAAAAGTTATCCCTTTAGGAAGGAAAAGTAATCCCTTTAGGGTGCTGAAAACATGTCAAATTCGCCCGCACTTCATAATCCGCGTAGCCGCGCTACCAAAATCAGCAACTCGGGACTTTCAAGACATTGAGCGCCAGCTGCTGCCAGCGCCGCGCCGCTCCGTGACGTTTTGGGGATTCTGTTGTCGTCTTTTTCCGTCCGGACTTCGCTTGATCTCTCTATAATTCGGAACTTCTTAGACTTCATTTCTGGCCCTTTGGTGTGCAATTCCATCTCATTTATGCTCATTTCATCTCCTTTTCGTCATTTCTCCATTTCGACCCGTGACACAAAAGAAAGGAAAACGACTTAATATCAGACTAAACATAAATGAAATGAGTCAAATACTAACTAAAAATGACTCAAAAGGTGTATATAAAATACACCGATCAAATACCCCCAAACTTAACCTTTGCTCGCCCTCGAGCAAAGATAAAAAATATAAACAAAGACGTGAATGAACAAAAAATAAAATGACTCAAAGACATTGATCAAATTGCTGTATAATTGTCACTTAAAAAAGCATGAAGGTTAGTAGGATAATATGTAGGAACTTATAGCATGGATTTTTAGCATTCTAAACACTCAAGTCAGAAATTTCGCAAATTCAATTTAATCATATTCAATGGAAGTAAGAATACCTAACTATGCATGTTAATTTCAAAATCCTATGGCATGTTTACTTGCTATTCTCCACTAATCATGGATACACATATTAGAGATCTTCAGGGCTTTTCAGGGTTGTAATGTAGGCTTAGGCAGGGGCAGGTAAAAATAGGCATTTAGGCTCAATTTACGTACCATAAGCTCTTTTGCTTTAAATTCTTTCCTTTTCTTTTGATTCTCTTTTTAACCTCATGCATATCTTTCCCCTCTTTTGTTTTGAGAGAATGGGGTGTATGATGAATAGCAGGCACTCCCAAACTTAGGCTTTTGCCTATTTATTATTACTTTTTTATTGGGTGCATCAAAAATTGTTTACTCTCTTTTTTTCTCTTTTTCAACACTTTATATTCCAAACATCTCAATTTTTCACTTATGACACAAGTATGGAATTATAGGGTGTTAAAAAAAGGTTTTATTTTTAGGCTCAAAGGGGCTGACTAGAGATATAATTTGACTGTCAGGGATAGACAAAGAATGGTAAGAAAGGGCTAACAAAGAAATGCCTGAGTCATCTCCCTAACATGCATATCCTAACTATTTCGCCTCAAATAACAAGCAAGCAGACACATAGGTTTAATCATTAACAATGCATAAATCAAGCACGATACCCCAAATAGTCCGATTTCATGAATGTTTGGCATATCTAACATAAGTGTTCATATGGTTGCTTCTAATTCCATTACATTATGCTACTTTACTTCAATAGGCGTTTCAAGTAACTACATCATGCATGATTGATCGGTGTATTTTATATACACTTTTTGAGTCATTTTTAGTTAGTATTTTACTCATTTCATTTATGTTTAGTATAGTATTAGGGTCGTTTTCCTTTCTTTTGTGTCACAACGGTCAGAAATGGAGAAATGACGAAAAGGAGATGAAATGAGCATAAATGAGATGAAATTGCACACCAAAAGGGCCAAGAAATGAAGTATGAGAAGTTCCGGGAATTATAGAAGAGAACCGACGAAGTCCGGACGGAAAAAGGACGACGAAACAGAATCCGCCTGAAAAACGTCACCGGCGCCGCGGCGCCTGGCAGCAGCGCCGCGGCGCCCAATGTGCTGAAAGTTCCGAAAGTTGCTGATTTTCAGGCGCCGCGGCGCCAGTCTGCAGGGCCGCGGCGCCGACGCGGGATTTATGAAGTTCTGGGCCGAATTTGACATGTTTTCAGAATCCTAAGGGGATAACTTTTCCTACCTAAAGAGATAACTTTTCCTACCTTAAAACCCTTACCTAAAAAGATTCTAATAACTTTTCCTACCTACATAAATCCTTAACCCTTCACCAAAAGGATTCTTGGTCTATAAATAGTCTCTACATCATTAGAAGAATTCATTCTCCATTCCACCATTCACCATTCTACATCCATCCATCCACCAATCCATCTTGTAAATATTCCACAACACAACCCTTGGATGCTAGAAGGCGTGGAGACTCGTTCTTAAGTATTTTCTTTTCTTTATTTTACTTTATTTCAATTTTTATGTTGGATATTGAATTAGTTCTTGTCATGTCTATGGCTAGGAACTAATTCTAATATAGGGCTTTCCATGTCAATTCACTTGAACCTTATGTTATGAATTGATGCATGTTTATGGCTGTTCTTCTTATTGTTGAGATTTACCCAATAATTGCTTTGAATGCTTGGTAATTAATTGATCACTAATTATCATTATTTATATGATTTCTAATCAAACTTCGAAAGGAGGAGGTTGTGACTATGTTGTAAGTTGGGTAGACATAGGTCGGATTGGGGATGAAAATACCTCAATT
The DNA here is from genome assembly GCA_029844215.1 of Przewalskia tangutica. Classification (NCBI taxonomy): domain Eukaryota; kingdom Viridiplantae; phylum Streptophyta; class Magnoliopsida; order Solanales; family Solanaceae; genus Przewalskia; species Przewalskia tangutica. The sequence continues at coordinate 22,233,099 of CM056719.1, forward strand.
ACTTGTGTAGCGTTAATAGAGGTTTAAATACCTAATTTCACGCATGGCGCGTGACGATTAACAAGGTTTTTGGTCTTAATCCTCCTATAGAGTCATCCTTATCACCGAAAGGTAGAAAGGAGCGTTACTGGGGTTGAGTGTTTATATAGCCTTAACGGGAGTATAAAACGAATTAGTAAACCTGCTAGCTCCAAAAGAAGAAGAACCATAATTCATTGCATTAATAAGTAATATAAGCGGATAGTTGAGGAGACTTGGAAGCCCTATTTCCATCATCACTGAAGTAAACACATAGTTAATTAGTCTTTATAATTGTTAGTTATAATCAACAAATTCAATTTACGTTAACCAAATAGATACCATATGATAGATAATCGGTAGTTGAAAACCAATCCTTGAGGACGATATTCGGTCTTACCTAGACTATATTACTTGAGTCGACAACGTGCACTTGCGTTAAAGTGTGTGCATTAAATCGCGCAACAAGTTTTTGGCGCCGTTGACGGGGATTGACTTACTTTCAATATCGATTTATCTATTCTTATTTATAATTTGGTTGCTCCAAGAACAAGTTTCTAACTTGTTCTGCGAGCATTTTTTTTATCACTTTTTTTTTGTTTTTCTTATTTTGCAGGTTAAATTCGAAAAAAAATATATATATATATATAAAAAAAAATCAGGACACATGGACTACTACTATCACAGACAGTGGAGTCATCAACAGCAGCTTAACCCACATGCTCTAGAAAAAGATCGAGATGAGTTGCGGGCAGACATACTCAGGTTCACCAAGTGCCAGACTCAGTTTATGGCTGAGACAAGAGAGTCCCTCAGAAAATTGGAGACACAAATAGGGCAATTGATGGATGAGATGAGCAATACAACTCAAGCAAATCTGCCTAGCGACATCATTATGGGAAATGGTAAGTAAATAGAAGAGCCTGAACCACACCCAGCTATTGAGAAATATGGCGGGATAATTGGTGTAGAGAAGGAAAAGGGTACTAAGATCCAATCATTCATCTTTTTGGATTCCTTGGAAAATCTTTTTCTTGTACCTATTGCAGAAGAAACACCACCAGCTGTCAATGTTGACCCCCAAACAGAAAGTCCATACCATCAAGGGCACCCCCTAGAGTTGAGAGATGTAGGGAATTTCACTGATCCCTGCATTATAGAGAGCTTAAAAGACAAGTCTGTCTTGTGTACTTGGGGGATAATTTTATGTTTGAGACCCTTGTTTGAACAAATGGTTGTAGGAAAAGTGAGACCTGCAACAATAACTCTATGGATTTCAAGTAGTTCGCAGAAGGATCCAATGGGCACTCGTAAAGGTTAATTGCATCCGGCTAAAAGACGTTAAAGACAGCGCTTGTTGGGAGGCAACCCAATATTTTTAATTATGTTATTTTCATTTCTGTCTTTAGTTTATTTTATTTTATCTTGAACAGTCTCACGGTCTTGGGTTCTTGTTTTGTGTTGTTGGATGACAGGTGGACTGAAAGCTAAAACCGAGGGAAAAGGAGCAAAAACGCTGAAAAAAAGGAAAAGCCGTGCCGCCACGCGACGCCTTGAAGCAGCCGGCGCGGAACTTGAGAGCCATCAGATAGCAGCGCCGCGGCTCCGAATCTCAGGGCGGCGACGCCGGAACTTCAGAGAGCCATACTCCGTGCAAATTCCAGAATTTTTCCTCCTAGACCTCCGTTATGACCGCTGTGTTGTGTCAGTAAGTTGTCCCTATTCTTTTGTTTTTTTAGTCTTGCACACATTGGGGACAATGTGTGATTTAAGTTTGGGGGGATGTTTTATTGTTTGTTTTTGAGTCTTTTTGAATTGTTTTGAGTATTTTTGAGTAAGTTTTGAGTCATTTTTGAGTCATAATTTTTTTTTATGATCATGCATGTTGTAGTTACTTGAAACGCCTAATGAAGTAAATTGGAATAATGTAGTGGAATTAGAAGCAATCATCTGAACACTTAGGATAGATATGCCAAAAATTCATGAAATCAAACTATCTGGGGTATCTTGCTTGATTTATGCATTTTTAGTGATTAAACCTATGTGTCTGCTTGCTTGCTATTTGAGGCGAAATAGTTACGATATGCATGTTAGGGAGATGACTCAGGCATTTCTTTGTTAGCCCTTTCTTACCATTCCTTGCCTATCCCTGACAGTCAAATTATATCCCTAGTCAGCCCCTTTGAGCCTAAAAATAAAACATTTCTTTGACACCCTATAATTCCATACTTATGCCATAAGTGAAAAATTGAGATGTTTGGAATATAAAGTGTTGAAAAAGAGACAAAAAGAGAGTAAACAATTTTTATGCACCCCAATGAAAAAGTAATAATAAATAGGCAAAAGCCTAAGTTTGGAGGTGCTTGCTAGTCATCATACACCTCATTCTCTCAAAAAAAAAGAGGGGAAAGATAGTATGGAGTGAAAAAGAGAATCAAAAGAAAAGGGAAGAGTTGAAAGAAAAAGAGCTTATGGTACATAAATTGAGCCTAAATGCCTATTTTTACCTACCCCTGCCTAAGCCTACATTACAATCCTGAAAAGCCCTGAAGATCTCTAATATGTGTATCCATGATTAGTGGAGAATAGCAAGTAAACATGTCATAGGGTTTTGAAATTAACATGCATAGTTAAGTATTCTTACTTCCATTGAGTATGATTAAATTGAATTTGCGAAATATCTGACTTGAGTGTTTAGAATGCTAAAAAAATACATGTTATATGTTCCTACATATTATCCTACTAACCTTCGTGCTTTTCTAAGTGACAATTGTGCAGCAAAATGATCAGTGTCTTTGAGTCAGTCTATTTCCTTTTTCCTCTTGTTTTTAATTCTTTCTTTTGATCTTTGCTCGAAGGCGAGCAAAGGTTAAGTTTGGGGGTGTTTGATCGGTGTATTTTATATACACCTTTTGAGTCGCTTTTAGTTAGTCTTTTGCCCATTTTTGTACAAATACGTGTCGTCTTAGGATAGATTTTCTTTCTTTTTGAATCATATTGGTTTAAAGTGGCTCATTGGCGGAAAAGGAGCAAAAAGAGGGCAGAAACAGAGGTTCCAGAGCTCAAAAAGCGAGAAAGTTGGCGAACCGGGCACGAACAGCAGGCGCCTCAACTGGCAGGTCGAGGCCGCGGCTAAATTCAGAGAGTTGCGGGAGTTCTGAGGCGCGCGCGCTGCGTGGGCGACGCCGAGGAGGGAAAACTGGCAAATTCGAATGGGAATGGGCCAAGGTGATCGGTGTATTTTATATACACTTTTTGAGTTGTTTTTAGTTAGTCTTTTGTCCATTTTTGTACAAATACGTGTCGTCTTAGGATATATTTTCTTTCTTTTGAGTCAAATTGGTTAAAGTGGCTCTTTGGCGGAAAAGGAGCGAAAGAGGGCAAAATGGAGGTTCCAGAGCTCGAAATGCGATAAAGTGGCGAACTGTGCCAGACGGGCAGCGCCACGACTCCGCCCAGCCGAGGCGAGCGCCCGGCGCCAATATTCGAAGGCTTGCGAAGTTCCAGGTAGCGCGCCTGCAAACGACAAGTCTGGCGCTGGCGCCTAGACAGCAGAGTGCAGCGCCGCGGCGCCTAATCTTCAGAACATTGCAGAACTTCCAGCGGCTGATGCGAGTTCGTAAGCGCGGGAAAAATCAGGGTTTTGAATGAATTATGGGCCAGGCCTGAAGGAAAACCTTAATGTTGGTTTGGAGGCTATAAAAAGAGAACCCTAGGTCAGAATTAAGGGTTCCCTTCCTTGCCAATTCACAGCACATCTTGGAGTTCAAGATTGGAGACCATTCTTTAGTAATTTCTTTCCTTTCTTTTACTTTATTTTCAGTTTTATGTTGGATATTGAATTAGTTCTTGTCATGTCTATGGCTAGGAACTAATTCTAATATAGGGCTTTCCATGTCAATTCACTTGAACCTTTATTTATGAATTAATGCATGTTTGTGGTTGTTCTTCTTATTGTTGAGATTTATCCAATATATGTTTTGATTGCTTGGTAATTACTTGATCATTACTTATATGATTTCTAACCGAAATCCGAAAGGGGAGGTTGTGACTATGCTATAGTTGGGTAGACATAGGTTGAATCGTGGATGAAAATACCCCGATTACTTGTGTAGCATTAATAAGGGTTTTTGTTCTTAATCCTCCTCTAGAGTCAACCTTATCACCGAAAGGTAGAAAGGTGTTGTACTAGGGTTGAGTGTTTATATAACCTTAACAGGAGTATAAAATGAATTAGTAAACCTGCTATCTCCAAAAGAAGAAGAACCATAGTTAATTGCATTAATAAGTAAATTAAGCGGATAGTTGAGGAGATTTGGAAGCCCTATTTCCATCATCACTGAAGTAAACAACATAGTTAATTAGTTTTTATAATTATTAGTCATAAACAACAAATCAATATTCGGTCACCAAATAGATAACAAAGAGTAGAAATTGGTAATTGAGCACTAATCCCTAAGGACGATAACTCGGTCTTCAAAGACTATATTACTTAACTCGACACGTGCACTTGCGTTAAAGTGTGTGCATAAATCGCGCATCAAGTTTTTGGCGTCGTTGCCGGGGATTGGCGTAGTTCAATATCAATCTTATCTATTCTTAATTTCTAATTTGGTTTTTATTTTTATTATTATTTTTTTATTTTTTTATTACGTTTTTTTCATTTTTTTGTGAAAACTAGTTGTCGTGATCCGTTTGTCTGTTTTTGATATGTTTCAGGAACTCAGTTTATGCGAAGGAGAAGAGGAGCAGACACTCTTGTTCCCTTCAATCCAGAAATTGAGAAAACTTGTAAACAGAACAGAAGGAACCAATGAATTTCAGCTTTAATTGAGATGGAAGGCGTACAGAACAATAACGAGATGAATGAGGGGTTAGGTGATCATCAGCCTAATCAAAGAATGCCTCGGAGAATGCCAATGGATGTAGAGGAGAGAGTTCAGGTCCAAGCGGAGAGAAGCTTGGGAGATTACGTGCTGCCGATGGTGAACGGAGCACAAACTTGTATTAGGCTCCCAACAATAGGAGCAAATAATTTTGAGATCAAACCGGCGATTCTGAGTATGGTGCAGAACACGGTTCAGTTTGGAGGATTGCCGTCGGAGGATCCTTACATGCATATAGCTAATTTCTTGGAGTTGTGTGCAACATTCAGATATAATGGCGTTCATCGATGGCCCGTCAGATTGAGGCTCTTTCCTTCTCACCGGGGATAGGCGAAAGTGTGGTTGAATTCTTTGCCGTGATTCGATATTTACATGGCAAGAGTCGCACGTAAATTTTTGGCAAAATTCTTCCCACCATGCAAAGCGTGAAGTTGAGAGGAGTTGAATAATTTCTATCAAGCGATGGGAATCATTATATGAAGCTTGGGAGAGATTCAAGGACTTGCAGAGGAAGTGTCCACACGCGGTATTGAGTTGTGGAATTTGGTCCACATCTTCTATAATGAAATTTGGCGGAGCGACTGAACAATTATTGATCTGGCAAGAGTAGAACCTTTATGAGGAAAACAGCCCATGAAGCTCACGACTTATTGGAAGACATGGCCACCAATAACCATGTCACAGAAGATAGACAAGTGAGTGGCAGAAGGACAGTGGGAGTTCATGAGATAGATGCTATCACTGTCCTGAATGCCCAAGTTGCCCTTTTGACCAAGCAGTTGCAACAACATATAGTATCTGTAAATGCAGTGCAAATGCCAAAGAGCTGTGAAATGTGTGGTGGTCCACATACCTTCGATAGATGTCCATCAGTTGATCCTAACAATATGACGATCGAGCAAGCAGAGTGCCAAGCTGTAGGGAACTATCAGAGACCCTAGAACAACCCATACTCAAACACCTACAATCCAGGGTGGAGGAATCACCCAAATTTTTCATGGAGAGGTGAGCAGGGGCAGCAAAATCAGTTTAGTGGCGATGTCAAAACCGCGACCATTCACTCAGGCCTCATCTTCTCAACAATTCAGTGGCCCGCCCAACGTAAAAGCGACGAGTGGCAGCTTTGTTGACACTCACTAACTCCCAGACCCAGTTCATGGCAGAGACTAGATCTTTGCTCAGGAACTTGGAAACACAAGTGGGGAAACTAGCAAAGCTATCGAACAACAGGCCACAGGGTACACTGCCAAGCAACACAGAGATGAACCCTAGAGAACAATGCCAGGCAGTACAGCTGAGGAGCGGAAAGCAGTTGGAACAGTGTGCACCTCAGCCTATGGTTGAACAGAGGGTAGAAATAGAGAAAGAGAAGGTGGTTGAAGCTCGCCCAGTATTAGAGAAAGCTCCAGAGAAGGAGTATACTGAGAAGATTCCGTTCCCACAAAGATTGCAGAGGAAGGTAGTTGATAAGCAATTCTCCAAGTTTTTGGAGACGTTCAGAAAGTTACATATCAACATACACTTCATCGAGGCGTTGGAGCAAATGCCTTCTTATTTCAAATTCATGAAGGAAATTTTGGGGAAGAAGAAGAAATTGGGAGAGTATGAGACGGTGGCACTGACTGAGAAGTGCAGTGCTATCCTGCAGAAGAAGTTGCCCTCTAAACTCAAAGACTCAGGGAGCTTTACATTGCCTTGCACAGTTGGCAATGTGACATGCAATAGGGCCCTTTGTGATTTAGGGGCGAGTATAAATTTGATGCCTTTGTCGGTGTTTAAACGGTTGGAATTAGGTGAAGAAAAACCAACCACGGTGAGCTTGCAACTAGCTGATAGAACGGTGGTGCACCCAAGGGGGAAGATTGAGGATGTGCTTGTTAAAGTAGGAAAATTCTTTTTTCCTGCGGATTTCCTCATTCTTGACATGGAGGAGGATGCGGAGATTCCCATCATATTGGGGAGACCGTTCTTGGCAACAGGGAGAGCCCTGATTGATGTAGAAAAGGGTGAGCTGACGCTTAGGGTAGAGAGCGAAGAAATGGTGTTTAAAGTGTTTAAACACATTATTGAGCCACCTGTCATGAGCAGGTGCTTTGCAATCAGCACCATCAGAACCTCCTGTGAGCCAGTGCAAGCTAAAACAAGGGAGATAAGCCCACCAAAGAAAGTACGTGATGTTGAACCTCCTCCAAAGCAGGTATGTGCCACTGAACCTTCGCTTGAAAATAACTATAAGAAGAAAAACAGAAGAAGAAAAAGGCGAATGTTAAAAAAATGGATTGGCTGTGGGGTTAATCTACCCCACACCTCTTGATCTAACGAACTTGCGTCCGACAAAAAGACGTTAAAGACAGCGCTACTTGGGAGGCAACCCAAAGTATTTTAAATTGTTTATTTTAATGTAGTTAGTTTTTACTAAGAACAGTCTCACGGAGGTAGTGTTTGTGTTGTGATGACAGGTGCAGGGCCAACAAATTTGGAGGGCGAAAACTAAAGATAAGCAAAGGGATTTCCAAAAAATCGGGCTAGCGTCGCGGCGCCAGCAAGCGAACGCGGCGCTAAATATGCAGCGCAGAAATTCAGCCTTGCGCCAGAGCGTGGTCGCGGCGCCAAAAATCCAGAAAAATTGTAAAGTCTAGGCGCCGCGGCGCCCAGGAGCAGGGCCGCGGCGCAGAAATTCCAGAAGAGCGCAGTAAATTGGGCGCCGCGGCGCCAGTTGCAGGGCCGCGGCGCCGAGGCGGAAATCCAGAAATTAAAAGACGCCCCAAATCCGATTTTCCCCAATTCCAAATCAAAACCTAAACCTTCTTCTCCACAAAACCCACGAAAATCCACACTTTACCTAAAAATCTTCCATAAACCAAACCCAAACACAACCAAAGCTCTTTAATTCCCTAACCCCCTAACCATCTTAACCAACAAACCTCACCCCATTGCCTCAAATCACCATTAGAAGCAAGAAAACCTTGAAGAACACCGTCAAAAGGTAATCTTTATCTTTTCTTGAAAGTTTTACTGTAGTCAGAGGAGGTAGTAGATTTGTCACGACCCGACCTAGGGCCCGCGACTGGTGCCTTACCCCGGGCACCCTAGTGATACAACATCAGAGAAAATCAGCAGAAATAAAAACATACACATGAAACAAGATATACAATAATGAAATAAGAAAACAGGCTAACCAAAACGGTTACCTTTTTGAATATATAAATAAAACTTGAACCCGAACAGTTACAACCCTTTTTCAAACTCGCCAACAATATTACATACTTAAGAATGTTATAACAACAACGACGGACGGGGCCGCCATACCCACGAATGTAAGTACTACAACGACATTGGACTATACGAATAAGCCTCGAGAAACGGAGCTTCCCAAAACTGTGATCCTATGAGCGAGGATCGACGCGGTGTACCTCACTGCGGCGTGAACGCGGCCCCAAGGAGGTCGATCTGACAGTACCAAGTATGTGAAATCGTAAATCAAATCAAATCATAACATTTAAAACCAATTACAAATACGTTTAACAACCAATTAAATCGCACATAGTGCCACAACATAAACAAGAGCAAAATAGATATAACGTGGCTGGTCTTTTCTAGGCGCTAATGATCGAAGCAAGGCGATCGCCCGTAGTATCATTATGCGTGCCTAATCCCGGAACTCCTGCATCGCATAGGTCACATGCACCGCATGAGGTATTCCTCGCATCGGGGTAGCTAACGCGGCATCCTCCCGGACTCCGCACCGCGTAGTCACACATACCACGTGGTCACCACGCATCGCGTGAGGCATTCCTCGCGTCGGATAATACACCGGAATGATCAACTCGAACTCCCGCACTCGCTTAGTCACACAGATCGCATGAGGTATACCTCGCATCGGTGTGGCAAGTCTCGGCATCATAACAAGTCGGGGTATGTGATATAATAGCGATCTAACGGGCTTATCGCTTAACAACGTAAGCACAACAAGAATAACCCCCTTACACAAACATCACAAGACACTAACACACCTAGCATCATAACATGTTTACTTATCAAACCATCTTACTACACTTTCCAGAAATCAATACAAGACTTTCATAAACAAATAAGTAAACCGTTCCTTTTATCTTTCTTAAGTCGTTATATCTAACTTCCCATAAAGCTAGTATAACACTTAAGCTTTTAAAACCAAGTATTTCTTTTCTTTCAAAAATGATTCATAACTCTTTTGAAATACTTCAAGATTCTTATTATTTAAAACTCAAGTCAAACGACATCAAAGTAAAACCAAAACAATTTCCATACCTTCTTTTTAAAACAAAGGCACTTTTTCCTTTTTAAAGTCAAGTAGCAATATACTTTTTAAACCAAGGGTCTTACTCTTTTAAAAACAAGTAACCTATACCTTTAAATCAAGTTACTTCTCCTTTCCCAAAATCAAGTTGTTTCTAAGTCAAGTTGTCATTTTAAATCCAATGATAAAACCATTCTTATTTTCGAAATCAAGATAACTTTATTCTTTAAAAGACCACACACCCATTACTCATGAGTGAGGTTTTACAACTTTTTAACATAATTCAAGTCCTTAATATTTCATAACAAGTCACTTAACTTGGAATCAAGTCAAGGACACAAAAGGAAAATCAAATTCCTTTAAACATACGTGCGTCTACCGCACTAAATATATTTCACAAATATCATGCTAGAAAGGATAGGAAGAGGTTCACATACCTCGCGACGATTATCGACAAAAAGCAAAACGCTCCAAAGTACTCTAACCTTGCTCTCCTTTTCCACCCTTCAAGTAGAATACGCTACTCGTAGAACTTCAACCTATAAAGGCCACAAAACGTCTATCAACCTCTAGATCTCTTCGTAGAATAATTCTAGATACAAGATTCCTTATTCTACGGAAAATTCGGCACCTCCCGCAACCACATAAATCTCCTCTAACGCGAGGCCTGCTAAACCAACAATCCCGGGGTTACACGCCTAACCTGACGTGTACAATTCTACTCCACAATAATACTACCGATCAGAAATCAAATCTATGTAAATACATTCAATTCTTATCCATATTCATTCTACATATAGTATACTCAACTATACATTACCACAACATGTAATATCCAATTACAATAGGGGGACAAAGGTCATTACCTCGATAAGCCCAAAATTTATCCAAGATTATAAGTCGATCCTAAGCAACGTTTAGCTCGATTCTGACGCTCAACCCGCCTCCAGCAACCCTTAGAAGTTTCCAAACAACTTCTCTTAACACTTCATCTAAGCTATGAAGATTTTCTAGGGCTTCATTTTGCGACTATAGGAATAAAGTAGTATTTTCTGCTCTTATGTTGGGATAACTTTAGAATACTACAAGGGATTTAGGCTAAGGTATTTTGGAATAGTAACAATACTAGAAGACAACTTTTCTACCAAGGGGTGTTTGCGAGAACTATCAAGAGAGGGGGGAGGGGAAGCTTTAGACGAGATCTTTCTTAAAGGGGGAGGGAGTTTTGAGACTTGGAAAATGTTTAATGGATGAAGAAGTCTTGCACTAGAGGGGGGTATTTATAGAACAATGAAGGGCCAAGATTCAATCAAGTGGAGGGTGTAGATTAGGTAGCTTGTTCAAGTGAAGTCTTCCACCAAGTGTCCACCACAACATTGAGACATATGTCCACCACAACTTTGGGACATATGTCCCCCACAACAAAGAGACATGTGGCCATCCACTAGCACCAAAAAAACGTCCAAGGCAAGCCCCCACTTGCCCACAAAAATCGTCCAACCTACTCCCACTATCCCAAAGAATTATCTTGCAAGACTTGACTATTTGACTTGTCCACTAGCCCACCATTTTCATCCAACCATGCCACCTAAGGGTGACACATGTCTCCCTCCTATTGGTCCAAAATATTTCATCTCTCGGAAAAATCTGTAATGCCAAAAATCCGAAAACAAAGTGGGCCCCACAAAACCGATTCCGGAAATAAAATTCCATAATTCTCAAATATTCCAAAAAGTCCGAATACCAAATCTGGGAATCCAATTCCCATTAACGAACCTTTTTCCTTCACCAAATCCGGAAACTTTTCCGTCAAAAAATCACATCTTTCTTCCTTTCCAATTTTTCTGTCGTATTCTCGTACGTACGTCCTCATATACATACTCTGGAACTACGGGGTGTAACATTCTTCCCCCCTTAGAAACATTCGTCCCGAATGTTCCTTCTAAGTCTCCAAGCACACCTGTGTCGGTATAGTCTTCACTACTATACTTACGAAACCAAATATGCCACACATGGCCATAATACAACATACGCGCAAAACTCACATCCGAGCCAACGAAGAATCACCTCTAACGTATATAACAACACTAAAGCTTCCACCCATGGTCCAAAGGATACTTTCTTCCCATCTTCACTTATAAAAAGGACACTTCCATCTTCTTAACACATCTTAGCCTCTTTTCTTACTCGTCGTACCTTCCTCGTACACTCGAACTCTTCCTACTATACGTACCACATTTCTGTCATTGCTTCAGTTTCCAAAATCTCGGGGTTACTATCTCCAACTTGGTCATCATTAACTGGGAACACTCTGGATGGATCTCCGATACTCTTCCGAAACATAGTAACATGGAATACCGGACGTACGGCCTCCTAAGTCGGACGACAGTGCTAACTTATAGGCAACCTGGCCTATTCTACAACGATCTGAAAATGCCCAAAGTACCTCGGGCTAAGTTTCCCCTGCTTTCCAAATCTCGTCACCGCTTTCCGGTGGTACCTTCGAAGACCACGTCAACTGAACTTCAAGTGTCGATCCGATACCCGCACGACTTCGCTGACTCGAGCTGCTAAAAACCTCCTCTGGATAAGCCACACTTACCATCTGCTGAATCAAGTAGGGACCAACTATCTGAACCTTGCCAACATCGAACCAATCGACCGGCAACCTACACTCCCGCCCATACAAGGCTTCATAAGGCACCATCCGAATACTGAAATGGAAGCTATATAATACTCACTCAACAAGAGGCAAATAATCCTCACAGCTACTCCTGAAATCAAAACACCGGTCCGTAACCTGTCCTCAAATGTCTGGATAAAATGCGCCGTTCGTCCGTCGGCCCGATGGTGAATGCAATACTGAGACTCACCTGAGTTCCTAACCCCGCCTGGCAAAACCTCCCGAAAAAGAAATAGCCATAAACTGGGCTCCACAGCCTGCCATAAAATAAAAATAGGAACCCCGTGCAGCCTTACAACCTTCCTGATAACATCTCGCATAACCCTCCCGCCGAGTAAATGCGATCTGGCGAAAGACAAGATGGGCTGACCTCATCGGCCCGGCTACCGGTCGAACGCATCCACGAACTCGTACGATGGTTACCTAACTTGGGCTTAACACCCTCGTGACCCTATCATCTAGCGGGACCACCACAAATTTTCCTTACTTCAAACCGGGCTGCGGGTTGACCCGAAATCTGGCCTCAACCCGACCCATTTATCGCGCCAAGCTCCTATTCCCCGATCCAGAACAATCTCATTAACCAAGTCACGAAAACCTAGTGGTCTTCTTAGCTCAACTACCCTCTTTCATTTCACACCACTCAGGGACCTATCACACAAATATATCCCACGATATATAACACGCATACCTAGTACTTCGACAAAGACCAACCGTAACATCTACTCAGGACGGCCTTGCATCCAAGGTCCCAACTGTTATAAATTCTAAGGCTCCCCATAAGAACACTTACCACAACGGCCTTACCGAGGTGGGGGCGGCCTCCTCTGGCTAACACCCCTTCCTCTCCGACCGAATCATGAATCGACTTGGTAGGCTAAGTCATCCCACCTGTATCCCTCCTACTAGGACATTCTCTCCTCACATGGCCCTGACGGCCGCTGGTAAAACAAGCATTAGTAAAAAGACGACATTTCCCGGAGTGACGCCTACCACAAAGTGAACACTGAGGGAAAACTGAATCGGGCTGGCTAGAACTTATGCAAATCTGTGAACTAGAAACCCTGGAGTTCTGACCAACTCCTAAATACCCCGAACGTCCTGAAGTGCAGCGGAGGCCACTGCATCTTGGCGGAGGCGCATAACCATCCTGCTGCTGAGAAGATCCGCCTCGAAAGTTACCAAAGGACCCTGCTGTTCTGGCCCTCTTCTGCTGATCTTGGTTAATCCGTCGATCTCTACGTTCCTCGGTCTGCTGCGCGTAAGCCTGTACGCGGGCAATGTCCATGTGATCAAGAGCTACTTTTGTACAACTCTGCGCTAGATAAAGCGTCATGTCTGTGACATATCGGTGCACTCTATCCTCGCATGCGCCACTAACGCGGGACATAACGAGCCAATAAGTAAAACTCTATCAGTATTCCCGAACCGTCGCCTGCTCGCCTCAACCTCATAAATCTATCTCGCGAGCTCTCCTCATCTGCGAGGGCAAGAAGTGTAAGAAATGCCTCGAGGTCTTGATCACTTTCATGATCCGCAGAATCGCCGAATAAACTCGATGATCTTCCTCAATCCTCAATCCATGGGACTCGGGTGGATGCAACTCAAGAAGTCGAAGTCTCAAAACTATCGGATCTAGGGTGAACCATCGCTGCCGGAACCACCGGCTCCGTCTCGTCTCATTCCGGCCACCGGACTAGCTAATAATCGGGTCATCTCCTTGTAACTCATATCCTCTGCTCCGTGGTGGGATTAGAGGCTCAGTATCGTGGTCTCGGTAGCTACCGCACGCTCTAAACTCTCACGGGGCTAGCGGCGTCGCGAACTCCCGAATGAAGCTGTCTCGGATAATGGCCCGGGCGTGCCTCGTAACCCTCGTGCTCTACTCGCGGCTCCGCCTCTGCGCCTTGCCTCGGGCTCACGGTTGCCTGCGTAGAGGCATAACTAGCACATATGAATACGCCAGGGAGTCCAACTTATAACACGGCTAAGGCACGATCTCGAGTGAGAAGAATGGAAACCAATCCTAAATATCCTGCAGCCTCCTGATTATAGGTGTGGTGCACAACACACCGATAATCAAGACTCTACTAGATACGGTCTGTAGACACTTTCCGAGGATTAACTGCTCTGATACCACTTTTGTCACGACCGATCCGGGCGCGATCGTGTCTTACCCCGGGCACCCTAGTGATACAACATCAGAGAAAATCAGCGGAAATAAAAACATACACATGAAACAAGATATACAATAATGAAATAAGAAAACAGGCTAACCAAAACGGTTACCTTTCTGAATATATAAATAAAACTTGAACGCGAACAGTTACATCCCTTTTTTCAAATTCTGCCCACAACAATACTACAGACCTCTAAGAATGTTATAACAACAACGACGGGACAGGGCCCCGCCATACCCCTGAATGTAAGTACCTACAACGGCGGACTATACGAATAAGCCTCCGAGAAACGGAGCTTCCCAACGCTTGTGATCCTATGAGCGAGGATCGACGACTGGTGTACCTCTACCTGCGGCATGAACGCAGCCCCCCGAAGGAGGTCAGTACAACAGGTACCAAGTATGTGAAACTGTAAAGTACTGAAATCAAATCATAACATTTAAAACAAATTACAAATACGTACGAACAACCAATTAAACTTCACATAGTGCCACAACATAAACAAGAGCAAAATAGATATAACGTAACTGGTCTTTTCTAGGCCGCTAATGATCGAAGCAAGGCCAATCGCCCATAGTATCATTATGCGTGCCTAATCCTGGAACTCCCGCAGTCCGCATAGGTCACACAGACCGCATGAGGTATTCCTCGCATCGAGGGTGGCAAGTCCTCGGCATCATAACAAGTCAGGGGGTATGTGATATAATAGCAGTACAACGGGCTTATCGTTTAACAACGTAAGCACAACAAGAATAACCCCCTTACACAAACATCACAAGACACTAACACACCTAGCATCATAACATGTTTACTTATCAAACCATCTTACTACACTTTCCAGAAATCAATACAAGACTTTCATAAACAAATAAGTAAACCGTTCCTTTTATCTTTCTTAAGTCGTTATATCTAACTTCCCATAAAGCTAGTATAACACTTAAGCTTTTAAAACCAAGTATTTCTTTTCTTTCAAAAATGATTCATAACTCTTTTGAAATACTTCAAGATTCTTATTATTTAAAACTCAAGTCAAACGACATCAAAGTAAAACCAAAACAATTTCCATACCTTCGTTTTAAAACAAAGGCACTTTTTCCTTTTTAAAGTCAAGTAGCAATATACTTTTTAAACCAATGGTCTTACTCTTTTAAAAACAAGTAACCTATACATTTAAATCAAGTTACTTCTCCTTTCCCAAAATCAAGTTGTTTCTAAGTCAAGTTGTCATTTTAAATCCAATGATAAAACCATTCTTATTTTCGAAATCAAGATAACTTTATTCTTTAAAAGACCACACACCCATTACTCATGAGTGAGGTTTTACAACTTTTTAACATAATTCAAGTCCTTAATATTTCATAACAAGTCACTTAACTTGGAATCAAGTCAAGGACACAAAAGGAAAATCAAATTCCTTTAAACATACGTGCGTCTACCGCACTAAATATATTTCACAAATATCATGCTAGAAAGGATAGGAAGAGGTTCACATACCTCGCGACGATTATCGACAAAAAGCAAAACGCTCCAAAGTACTCTAACCTTGCTCGCCTTTTCCACCCTTCAAGTAGAATACGCTACTCGTAGAACTTCAACCTATAAAGGCCACAAAACGTCTATCAACCTCTAGATCTCTTCGTAGAATAATTCTAGATACAAGATTCCTTATTCTACGGAAAATTCGGCAGCACCTCCCCCCCAGCAACCACATAAATCTCCTTCTCTAACGAGGCCTGCTACCAAACCAACAATCCCAGGGGGGGTTACACGTCTAACCGGACGTGTACAATTCTACTCCACAATAATACTACCAGTCTACTGTAAATACAGTCCTATGTAAATACAGTTCAATTCTTATCCATATTCATTCTACATATAGTATACTCAACTATACATTACCACAACATGTAATATCCAATTACAATAGGGGGACAAAGGTCATTACCTCGATAAGCCCAAAATTTATCCAAGATTATAAGTCGATCCTAAGCAACGTTTAGCTCCAATTCCTGACGCTCCAACCCGCTCCAAGCAACCCTTAGAAGTTTCCAAACAACTTCTCTTAACACTTCATCTAAGCTATGAAGATTTTTCTAGGGCTTCATTTTTGCGACTATAGGAATAAAGTAGTATTTTCGGGCTCTTATGTTGGGATAACTTTAGAATACTACAAGGGATTTAGGCTAAGGTATTTTGGAATAGTAACAATACTAGAAGACAACTTTTCTACCAAGGGGGGGGGGGGTGTTTCGGACGAGAACTATCAAGAGAGGGGGGGAGGGGAAGCTTTGGACGAGAGCTTTCTCAAAGGGGGAGGGAGTTTTGAGACTTGGAAAATGTTTAATGGATGAAGAAGTCTTGCACTAGAGGGGGGTATTTATAGAACAATGAAGGGCCAAGATTCAAGCAAGTGGAGGGTGTAGATTAGGTAGCTTGTTCAAGTGAAGTCTTCCACCAAGTGTCCACCACAACATTGGGACATATGTCCACCACAACTTTGGGACATATGTCCCCCACAACAAAGAGACATGTGGCCATCCACTAGCACCAAAAAAACGTCCAAGGCAAGCCCCCACTTGCCCACAAAAATCGTCCAACCTACTCCCACTATCCCAAAGAATTATCTTGCAAGACTTGACTATTTGACTTGTCCACTAGCCCACCATTTTCGTCCAACCATGCCACCTAAGGGTGACACATGTCTCCCTCCTATTGGTCCAAAATATTTCATCTCTCGGAAAAATCCGTAATGCCAAAAATCCGAAAATAAAGTGGGCCCCACAAAACCGATTCCGGAAATAAAATTCCATAATTCTCAAATATTCCAAAAAGTCCGAATACCAAATCTGGGAATCCAATTCCCATTAACGAACCTTTTTCCTTCACCAAATCCGGAAACTTTTCCGTCGAAAAATCACATCTTTCTTCCTTTCCAATTTTTCTGTCGTATTCTCGTACGTACGTCCTCATATACATACTCTGGAACTATGGGGTGTAACAAGATTGGAGGAGTGTTGTATCTGTGAAGTTGTTGGGGTGTTGAAATTGGTTGTGAAATTTCGAGGAAGAAGTATACGAGGTGAGTGTGGGTGTTGTGGAGAAGCTTCTTAAGTGAAGTTTGGGGGTGATAGGTGTTGTAGTTGTTGATTGGTGAGTGATAGTGTTGGTTAACATTGTTGATAGAAAGGGAACGCTGCAAAAAGTTATCTAAAAATGTCTGCCATAAAGAAAAGAGCTTCCACATCCACCTCAGCCCCTCAATATGATGATACTAAGTTTGTCAGCCGAAGAGCTCATGATAGATACCAAAAACTTAGTACTAGGCCCTTAATCCCTGAAAGAGGAATGGATTATCAAAGGGATTCGCTTGGGGATGAGGATGTCTATGAGCCCATTCGGGCGATGATTGAGATGATGGGGTGGAAAAGATTTGTAAACCCGGGAAAGATAGCACCAATGAACACAGTGATGGTGCGTGAATTTTATGCTAACTTTCCGGAGAAGGTGGACAATGAATGCTTTGTGAGGGGAAGATATGTGCCTGTGACGGCAGAAGTGGTAAATGTGTTATTGAAAACAGCAGATGTTGAAGAAAGAGGTGATGACCGAAGTTACTTCAGAACATGGTCTAGAAGCACCAACAACATCGACTGGAATATCGCCGCATACGATGCTACCCCGGGCGTATGAATTTGCGAGAAATAGGTCAAAGGATGGCGGTGTCGATTCAACAAAGCAACCAAGGGTTGGTTGTATTTCGCCGATGCCGTCGATTCCATCAACGCCTTTACAGTGCGTAAGACATGATCAAATTGATATATGGAATTATGTCGGGGAAGACGATTGATGTTGGAAAGGAGATAGTGCAAAGTATTGAAGAGACCAACAGGTTGGTAACAACAGGTGGGTTGGGACATGGCTCACTTATTACAAATTTATGTGCCATAAATGGGGTCCCAACCCTACCCACTGATACTTATGAGAAAAACCAACTTCCTGTGTCATACGGGATAGTGCACTCCTTCCCAGACCCAATCCCTCCAGCAGCAGCAAGAAGAAGACCACCAGCACCACCACCAGCAGCAGCAGAGGCTGCCATGGATGAAGATGAGCCTGAAACAGAGGCTCACTATGAGGCAGGAAGCAGCCATCAGCCACCCACAGAATCAGAACCTTCAGTGCCTATGATGGAGCAGTTACTCCAGAATCAGATAAGGATGATGCAGAATTTTGACACGGTGATACAAGGACAACAAGAAATGAGGCAGAAAATTGACGAGATGAGTTCCTTGTTCAACCAGTGGTCAATGCACTATCCACCGCCACCGCCACCGCCACCATTTTAAAACTAAGTTTGTAAGTGTCCTGTTTCTTTTATTGTCTTTGAGTCTTACACACATTGGGGACAATGTGTGATTTATGTTTGGGGGGTGTCTTATTTGTGTCTTATTGTTGTAGTATGTTTGAGTCTTTTTGATTTGTTTTGTGTATATTTGAGTCATAATTTTCTGTCAAAGATCATGCATGTTGTAGTTACTAGAAACACATAGTGAAGTAAGGTGGAATAATGTAATGGAATTAGAAGCAACTATCTAAACACTTAGGTTAGATATGCCAAAAACTCATGAAATCTGTCTATTTGGGGTTTCTTGCTTGAATTGTGCATTGTTAAATGATTAAAACCTATGTGTATGATTGTTTGCTATTTGAGACGAAATAGTTAGGATATGCATGTTAGGGAGATGACTCAGGCATTTCTTTGTTAGTCAATTCTTACCACTCTTTTCTATCCCTGACATTAAAAATATCCCTAGTCAGCCCCGTTGAGCCTGAATATTAAACTTTTTCTTTGACACCCTATATTCCCATACTTGTGCCATAAGTAAAAATGTGAAATAGTTGGAATAGAAAGTGTTAAAAAAAAGACAAAAAGAGTGAACAAATTTGATGCACCCCAATAAAAAAGTAATAAGAAATAGGCAAAAGCCTAAGTTTGGGAGTGCTTGTTATTATAATACACTTCACTCTCTCAAAACAAAAGAGGGGAAAGATAGATATGAAGTGAAGGAAAGAAATCAAAATAAAAGGGAAAAATTGAAAAGCTAAAGAGCTTATGGTACACAAAATGAGCCTAAATGCCTATTTTTACCTACCCATGCCTAAGTCTACATTACAACCCTGAAAAGTCCTGAAGATCTCTTATATGCATACCCATGATTAGTGGAGAATAACAAGTAAACATGCCATAGGATTTTTGAAATTAACATGCATGATTCAATATTTTGACTTCCATTAAGTATGATAAAAATGAGTTTGCGAAATATCTAGCTTAATGTGTTTAGAATGCTAAAAATTTCATGTTATATGTTCCTGCATATTATTCTGCTAACCTTCATGTTTTTTCTAAGTAACACCAATGCAGCAAAGTGATCAATGTCATTGAGTATTTCTATTTTCTTTTTCCTTGAGTCTTTATTTCTTTCTTTTGATCTTTGCTTGAGGGCGTGCAAAGGTTAAGTTTGGGGGTATTTGATCGGTGTATTTTATATACACTTTTTGAGTTGTTTTTAGTTAGTCTTTTGTCCATTTTTGTACAAATACGTGTCGTCTTAGGATAGATTTTCTTTCTTTTGAGTCAAATTGGTTAAAGTGGCTCTTTGGCGGAAAAGGAGCGAAAAGAGGGCAAAAATGGAGGTTCCAGAGCTCGAAATGCGAGAAAGTGGCGAACCAGGCACGGACACGGGCCAGCGCCGCGGCGCCTCCAGCCAGCAGGGCCAGGCGCCCAATATTCAGAGGCTTGCAGAAGTTCCAGCGCCGCGGCGCCTCTAGACAGCAGAGTGCAGCGCCGCGGCGCCTAATCTTCAGAACAGTGCAGAACTTCCGGCGCCGCGGCGCCAGTAGCAGGGCCGCGGCGCCGACGCGGGAAAAATCAGGGTTTTGAACGAATTATGGGCCAGGCCTGAAGGAAAACCTTAATGTCGGTTTGGAGGCTATAAAAAGAGAACCCTAGGTCAGAATTAAGGGTTCCCTTCCTTGCCAATTCACAACACATCTTGGAGTTCAAGATTGGAGACCATTCTTTAGTAATTTCTTTCTTTTCTTTTACTTTATTTTCAGTTTTATGTTGGATATTGAATTAGTTCTTGTCATGTCTATGGCTAGGAACTAATTCTAATATAGGGCTTTCCATGTCAATTCACTTGAACCTTTATTTATGAATTAATGCATGTTTGTGGTTGTTCTTCTTATTGTTGAGATTTATCCAATATATGTTTTGATTGCTTGGTAATTACTTGATCATTAATTATCATTACTTATATGATTTCTAACCGAAATCCGAAAGGAGAGGTTGTGAATATGCTGTAGTTGGGTAGACATAGGTTGAATCGTGGATGAAAATACCCCGATTACTTGTGTAGCATTAATAAGGGTTTTTGTTCTTAATCCTCCTCTAGAGTCAACCTTATCACCGAAAGGTAGAAAGGTGTTGTACTAGGGTTGAGTGTTTATATAACCTTAACAGGAGTATAAAACGAATTAGTAAACCTGCTATCTCCAAAAGAAGAAGAACGATAGTTAATTGCATTAATAAGTAAATTAAGCGGATAGTTGAGGAGATTTGGAAGCCCTATTTTCATCATCACTGAAGTAAACAACATAGTTAATTAGTTTTTATAATTATTAGTCATAAACAACAAATCAATATTCGGTCACCAAATAGATAACAAAGAGTAGAAATTGGTAATTGAGCACTAATCCCTGAGGACGATAACTCGGTCTTCAAAGACTATATTACTTGACTCGACACGTGCACTTGCGTTAAAGTGTGTGCATAAATCGCACATCACAAGGCCTGAAGGAAAACCTGGAAAACATTTTAGAGGCTATAAAAAGCAGCCTTTAGGTCAGATTTGAGAGTTCCCATCCTTGCCAATCCACACAACTTTGGAGATCAAGATTGGAGACCACTTCTTAGTCATTTCTTGTTTCTTGTTTTATTTCTTTATAGTTTATGTTGAATATTAGTTTAGTTCTTGTCATGTCTATGGCTAGGAACTAACTTAATCTAGGGATTTCCATGTCAAATCACTTGAACCTTATTATTATGAATTAATGCATGTTTTTTGTTCTTCTTATCATTGTTGAGATTTATTCAATAATTGTCTTGAATGTTTGGTAATTAATTGATCACTAATTATCATAATCCATATGATTTATAATCGAAAGCCGAAAGGGGAGATTGTGAATATGCTATAGTTGAATAAATATAGGTTAAATCGTGGACGAAAGTACCCCGATATTTGTGTAGTATTAATAGGTTATTGCTCTTAATCCTCTTTTATAGTCAATCTTATCACCGAAAGGTAGAAGGGTTCTATATTGGGGTTGAGTGTTTATATTACCTTAACAGGAATATAAAACGGCTTAGTTAATCTGCTATCTCAAAATAGAAGAAGAACCATAATTGATTGCATTAACAAGTAAGATGAGCGGATAGTTGAGGAGATTTGGAAGCCCTATTTCCACCATAACTGAAGTAAAACAAAGTAATTTAATTAACATTCTTAATTATAGCTATAAACAATTTATCAATCATCAGTTACCAAATAGATACCATAGAATAGAATTTGAGAATTGAGCACTAATCCCTGAGGACGATAACTCGGTCTTCTAGACTATATTACTTGACACGACACGTGCACTTGCGTTAGTGTGTGCATAAATCGCGCGCATCAGCCTTGGTATCAAGGCAGGTTTGTCCTATGGAGTCTACAAGTCATGTCTAGTAGAGTCTTGTTTATGGGTGTGTTATGCACCACACATATAGACAAGAGGCTACATGAGCATTTATGATGATGGTTACCTTCCTTCTTGATCTAGAATCGTGCTATAAAGCTGAATTGTAAGAATTCTCTCTGTAAACCATATCGTGTTTATGATTACATCAATGCTTTCTTCCAGCACGTCTATGATTAGCAGGGAGATTGAGGTTGGATTCAGTGTGAGTGCTAGTAGTATGCTTTCTATTGATACATATCCGTCAAATGATATGAGTAAGTTTCTTTCCCAGATATCGACAAATCTAGTAGTACCAGAGGAGTTGATGGAAGTTCATGTATCATCAGTCCTACCACCGGCTCCGTCTGATAAGGATGTAAAGAGAGCAGTGTAGTAATTGATCAATTAGTTTCCTCCCAAACACGACTTTATCCTAGAGCATCTGATAGAAATAGGCCCCTTGAGGGGTCAGAGAGCTCATAACCTAGGAATTTATTAGTCAGAGATCACAATATTTAAATGGTTCAAAGATGTCAATATCTCAGGTCAAAGTTGTAAAGGTCGAGTGAGACCGCCGCAACCATCTTGTAGTCAGTATGGTCGAGCGCATGTTGGGTTATGTCGAAAAGTTATAGGGGGTTGGTTTAGTGTGGCAGTCATGGCCACAATGTTCCGAAGTGTCCCAAGTTGATGCTCAAAGGTAAGAATAAGATGATTATGAGTTGTACAGATGAAAAGCAGAAGACATCATTGGAAGGTTTAGTAGGTTATGAAAATCTACATGTTTTACAGTGCCTTTTGTTGATTAGAATGAGAGAATATGTTATGTACGTGCGACCTAAATCGTAATGTCTTACCTAGAATAGATTGGTAATTGTCCCAGAATATCATTAACGAGAATGAATTGCCCCCAATCGAATTGTGTGAAGAGTGACCATTAGTAAATTTAGGAAGATCACGTAAAGTGACATACCTAGAATAGTGAGCCCAAGTCGTATATAAGGATCGAGTTATCCATGGTAGTGGAAGGGGACATAAGCCTCTCGTCCGTGCGTAAAGGGACATACCGCGTATTATTGAGAATTACATGTATCAATGCTAGTAAGTTAAGCCATGATATAGGTACTGGACTGGTAAGGTCTTCGGCTTCATTGTGCAACATGTTACAATTCTAAGTAACATATGAATAACAATAGCTTGTTAGGTGAAATTGAGGACGAGAACTATGGAACAATCGAAGAATATTTGTAAGAAATATGAAAACAGTTAATAAGTATGAATGGAATGGTATGATCAAGTATCAAGACAGAAATGTTTTTTTTCATTTAATGATGAATAAAAGGAAGGATTATGACAAGAAGGATAAATGTGAATAAGATTATAGTTATATAGACTTCACATAGGTATGATTACTCCAGAACAACGTAAGGACCAATGGTGAAGGTGGGACAATAAAAACTTTTCAACCAAAGGTGACGAACCTCTGATGTTAAAGAATATAGTATAAGAAATACTTTGAGATAAGAGACCCCCAAGGAAATTTGACATGGAAATGTAAAGGTAAGACGAATGAGCATTCGGTCGATGAGAGATCTAATAATGATAAGACAAGAAAACTTGACAAGTCATTGGATCATGTAACACCGTGAATTGGACCTAAACATACGAAGTATCGGTTCTACAACATATGTAGTCATACCTCTCAGAAAGTATGTAAACAGAAGTAACAGTGGGTAAAGTTCGAGATTGGTACCTAACCAGGTGAAAATAGGCCAATGACGCCTGTGGATACAAGGTAGACATTAAAGATATATGTCAAGAGATAATGACATTATAATGTAAAATGTCAGGCATATACAAATGTCTATGAGCATTTTTTAACTGACCAAAGGTTCTACGAGATAGATAAGTAATGGGTTTACAACTTAACGAGATCAAGGAAATATTTTTCCAAAGTGTCATTGACAGAAAGTCTTATCTATGAGGAAAGTGAAGGAATTTGAAGCTAAGTATAATGACCAGATTTGGATATAGTACTTCAACATCATGTAATGCAATTCTTCTGAATCTTCCACATACTGAATAAGGGAATAAGTTAACAACTTATCCTTTAATAGGTAGTAACGTCAGGTATTGAAATCAGGAGCAATTGTTTGATACTATGTATGTATACCAGAATATTTTAGAATTAAGAAGAGTACGACAAGTAAGAAAATGAGTGAACATGTGTCAAAATAAGTAAAGAAATGAAGTTGTTTATAATTACGGGTAGTGAGAAAGTAAGGGAGATCCCTTTCATACCACGAATGAGAGTTAACAATGATAATATGTGTACTTCAGATTCGATGACATTATCCATAAAGTGTTCACGATTGAGATACTATAAATATAAGAGCTTCCAGCACACCAGTTAGTAAACAAAGCTAAGTTGACAATAGAATTATTCACCACAAATGGCTTGACTAATATGAGGACTAAGGAGAGAAGTTGACCTAAGGGAACACATCAGTTAGCTAAGTGGAAGTTAGCTAAGTGGAAGTCCGATTGGAGGATGCAGATAGTGATAGCCATATGACTCATAATACAACAGGGTCATCCCTCATACTGGAAGAAAATGAACGTCATGATGAAGATCCCATTTTTAGGGAAGATCAGAAAGGATATCTAACAAAAGAGAACCGCAACATTCGAGTATAATGAGAGAGGGACCCTTAGGTGGAAGGTCCATTTGTGTATTCCTACTGTAGCGGGATTACGAGACAAGATTACGACGGAGGTCTATTGTTCACAATATTTCATTCACCCTGGATATACTAAGATGTATCATGATCTCAAAGGTATGTATTGGTGGAGTGACATGAAGAGGGACATTGTGGAGTTTGTAGCTCAGTATCTTAATGGTCAGCAAGTAAAAGTAGAGCATCAAAAGCCCGACGGTGTGACTCAGAATATTAATATCCTGATGTGGAAATGAGAAATTATTAATATGGATTTCATTACGGGTTTACCTCACTCTTATCATAAGTTTGATTCTATTTGGGTGATTGTTGATAGACTGACCAAATCAGCTCAATTTCTGGCGATCAAAAACTACCTACACAACCGAGGATTACTGTTACACCCCGTAGTTCTAGGACATGTGTTTAAGAGAATGTACGACTTTAAAAATTTTAACGAAAGAAGGATTGCTTTTTCCTACGGAAAATGATTCCGAACCTCGGGAAGGAAAAAATTTGTTCGTTAATGAGAATTGAGTTCTCATAATTTTTTTATTTGAGGCTGTTGGAATTTATCGGAATTATGGAATTCTATTTCAGAGTTGGATATGTGGGGCCCACCCGAGGAATTTTACGTTTTTGTGGGGCCCACGAGGTTTCCGATATTTTGACCAATTATGGAAATTTCGGGAAACGAAATATTTTAGACCAATGGGAGGGCGACACGTGTCACCCTCCACATGAGCTTGTTGGATGAATAAAAAATGGACCAAGTCAACTAAAAAGTGTAGCTTGAGATAATTGACCAATCCTAGCTATCCATTTGGTTTAATCCAAACCCTTGATTGTAGTATATATCTACACTAGTGCAAGACCATTTCCATACTTAGAAAAATTTCAAGAACATTTTCTTGTTCTTAAGAGCTCTCGGCCAAAGGGTCTTATTGAGAGAAATTTTTTGCAATTGTGGATCATAATTCACAAGACTTTAACCCAAGGTTCCTAGGGGTATTGTAAGGATATCTCAATAGAAAGATCCCGGAAAAACGACGTTTTTACGTTAGTCGCAAGGCGAAACCCTAAGGTGTTCTTCAACTTTGAAGATGGAACTTGAAGAGGAGTTCTTCATGATCTTCTAAGGAGTGCTTGGAGCGGATTGGAACATAAGAAGAGGATTTAAGGTTGCTAAGGATCGACTTTGAATCTTGGATTGGATTTGGGCTTATTGAGGTATAAATTTCCGTCTTACTATTGTGATTGAAGATTTCATGTTATGATAAGTTAGAAATGATCATGGGATATATATTATGAAGATTGATTAGTGTTATGGAATTTTGGAAGCCTAAATCCGAAAAGTTCATGTTAGCCGTTAAGATTGTAATTCAATTTAATTGTTAGTTACGATCGTCGCATGTTATAGAAAGAAGGGATTATAGTTGTTATAATCGTTTGAGGCTATATAACATGTTAGAATAACAATTTGGATTGAAAAGGAATTGAAATGAACTTTATGTGTTACACATTTTTTAGCCAAGAATTGCCTTAATCTTTGGACAATTTCGTATTAATTGTGGGGCAGAATTTTACACGTCTTGTTAAGGAGTGTAATCCCCTTTGGTTAGCTGAATTGATTGAGCCTTAAATGTGGCGCTTGGTTATTGAATTCGGGCCTTGAAAAGGGTGGAAAAGTACGTAGAAACAAAGGAAGTGTTGTCCGATTTTCCGTAGAATTTGGTGACTTTACACTTAGAATATTCTACGTTTGAAGCTAGAGGTTAATAGACATATTATGACCCTTCTAGGTTGAAGTACTACGAGTAGAGTATTCTACTCGAAGGGTGGAAAAGCTAGCAAGGTTATAGTACTTTGGAGCATTTTGCTACTTGTCGATAATCGTCGCGAGGTATGTGAGCCTCTTCCTTATTTTGACATGATTCTATGTATGAAATATACATGTGGTACTATTTTATGATTCCTTCTACTCTTAGAAGTTAAGAGGTATGTATGTTGATTTACTTTATGTAAAAGATACGTCTAAGTTATCCTAAGTTCTTACCAAGTCTTATGAGGGATGTTGGTAAGAGTCGTTAGGAAGTATTTGGAGTCAAGTTGACTTGCTAAATTACTGCACGAATGAGAATAAGTATCGAACAAGCCACTGCAGTGTTAATAAAAGAAAATGTATCGGCAATCAATTAAATTAAAATGAGTAGAATTCTCCATCTGCATAGAAGCTAAGATAAGACAAAATTGTATTACATTTTCTAGATCATGGCTGCTTTAATAAGATCGTTATAAACTAGTATAACCTATTCACAACACATAAAAGTATATGTTACTTAATTTAAAAAGTTTACGTATGAAGTGTTAAGACTATGAACCTTAAATTCTTAAAAGGTTAAGAGACATTATTTTTCAAGTTATGGGACTTGATTCTTAAGGGAAGAAATGACTTGATTTAAAAGTATAGAATACTTGATTTGGAAAGAATTGATTTCTTGACATTCTAAAGATAAGAGACTTGTTTTCTAAGTAAGAAACTTGATTGCTAAAGATAAGAGACTTGTAGTATTTTGAAAGTTATGTAACTTGATTTGAAAGTATAAGTCTCTTGGTTATAAAAAAAAGAATAAATTTGTCTACGACATAAAGAGTTATAACGGATTTATGGAAAGTTGGTTATAACAACTTTATGGAAGGTTAAAAGAATGGTTTACTCTAGTGAAGTAAATAAAGGAAAATGACTTGAAAGGAAGAAAGACAAATTGAATTGAAGGCATCAATTGCTTAAAGATTTAAAGTAAAAAGTCACTTGATTTAGAAGTCTTTAAATATAGTTCTAAACAGTATTGTGACTTGTTTTGAAAAGTAGATATGACTTGATACTACGGTTATTAGTATCTTTAAAGTTTTATATGAAAAAGAGTCATTTTAAAAGAATAGAAGTACGTAGTACTTTGGGTTAAATTCTCGGATTTTATAATGACATGTTAGTGCCTTAAATAAACCAAAATGAGAGTGTATGTAAATAAGGTTAATAAGAAGTTAGGGGATTTCTTAACTTGCTTATGTTATGTATGATAAGCCGGTAATACTTATGTTATGTATGATAAGC
The DNA here is from genome assembly GCA_029844215.1 of Przewalskia tangutica. Lineage (NCBI taxonomy): Eukaryota > Viridiplantae > Streptophyta > Magnoliopsida > Solanales > Solanaceae > Przewalskia > Przewalskia tangutica. Next base: position 22,260,756 of record CM056719.1, read on the forward strand.
CGGTAGTGCTTATGTTATGTATGATAAGCCGGTAGTGCTTATGTTAGGTATGATAAGCCGGTAGTGCTTATGTTATGTATGATAAGACGGTAGTGCTTATGTGATGTATGATAGCCGGTTGAGCTAGGTTATGATATTCTTGCGGGGTAAACCCCCCGGGTTACTACTTATTTCATGGATTTGCTACCCATGATGCGAGTTCGGCGTTTGTACTCATTGCGGGCCCACCGGGCCCATGCGGGTGAAATAGTCTCATGCGAGGCGGATGACCTCATTGCAGGTCCACAGGACCTATGCGGGTGAAATAGTCTCATGCGAGACGGATGACCTCATTGCGGGTCCACAAGACCTATGCGGGTGAAATAGTCCCAGGAGTAGGATTGTCAAATGACACTATGGGCAGGTGGCCCTAAGTTGATCATAAGCTTCCTATTTTTATGCAGTATACCTTTATAGGCAGTAACCTTTATGGGCAGCATACCTTTATGGGCAGTATACCTTTATGGGCAGACTTATGTGACTTTATCACGTTCCAGATTGGGTCGGGCAGTATACCTGTATGGGCAGATTTATGTGACTTTATCGCATCCCAGAATGGGTCGGGCAGTATAGGCGTCCCTCCAGAAAGGGCCGGATTATGTTATGCAAGATAAGTAAGTTATATGCTTATGAACTTGATGATTATTCCTAAGTATGTACGTAAGAATTTGACTATAACTCTTATTGAGAAAAATAGGAAAAGATAATGATGTACGATTAAGTTCATGAGTTGTAATGGCATGGTAGGATCTGGTATTTACTTTTTATACTTGCCCCTGTCATTCTTTTATGCGATTATGATCGATTCATCGTACCTTATTTTCGCTCCATATTCGGTACACGTATCGACCAGCCCGGCTGCGTTAAATGTCGCGAGATTAGGTAAACAGTTGTGGATCCGCGATCTTAGGATCCTGGTTCAGCATTTTGAGATGGCTCCAATGATCCGGAGCTTGTCATGGCTATGTATATTCAGGGGTACGGCGGGGCCTTGTCCCGTCGTAGTATTTGTCCAAAAATCTTAGAGGTCTGTAGTCATATCTTGTGGATTGGGTTGTGTAAAGAAAAAGGAAAAATGATGTAACTGCTTTTGGCTATATATGTGTATATATGTCCAGGGATGTAGCCTTATCGGCTGACCTGTTGTTTATGTCTTGTTTAATTATTTTATAAGTTTGATGTATGTTCTGCTAATTATCTCTGATGTATACCTGTAAGGGTGCCCAAGTAGGGCACCAGTCGCGGCCCGGGGTCGGGTCGTGACAACTACGTAAAGTTGTACGTTAAGGAGATTGTTTGCCTTCATGGTATGTCTATTCCTATTATATATGATCGGGGTTCGCAGTTCAGAGCTAATTTCTGGAGATCATTTCAAAAAGGCTTGGGCACTTAAGTTAAATCATAACAAATCTTTCCACCCTCAGATAGACGGGTAGGCCGAGCGTACGATTCAAATGCTTGAGGACATGCTACGAGCTTATGTACTGGACTTTAAGGGAAATTGGGATGATCATTTACCCCTTATTGAATTTGCGTACAACAACAGTTATTATGCTAGTATCAAATGGCCCCATATGGCTTTGTATGGACGAAAATATAGGTCTCTTATCGGATGGTTTGAAGTAGGCGAACCCGAATTATTTGGGTCTGACCTAGTGCACCAATCCATAGATAATGTGAAGCTTATCCAAGTGTGGTTGTTAACCACTCATAATCATTAGAAGTCGTATTCAGATGTGCGGCGGCGGAACTTAGAGTTCCTAGTGGATGATTGAGTCTTCTTGAAGATATCTCCTATGAAGGGTGTAATGAGATTTTAAAAAAAGGAAAAGCTCAATGAAGGGTGTAATGAGATTTAAAAAAAAAGGAAAAGCTCAATCCAAGGTACATTGGGCCATATCACATAATTCGACGTATCGTCCAAGTGGCTTACGAATTGGACTTGCCTTCGTAGTTAGAGTTTGTTCATCCGGTTTTCCATGTTTCTATATTAAGAGCATGTGTTGGAGATCCTTCCCAAATTATGTCAATTAACGATGTGAAGTAGTTTTCGTAAAAGTTCTACAACAGAATAAAAAATGTATGAAAGATAACATGGGAGGCGGAAGAGGAGATAAAACACAAATATCCTTAACCAACTTATTATTTGTTATAAGGGAACAAATGATATTCTAGTAGCAATGGGCCAAGATTGTAAAGAAGAGACCAGAGTAGAAGTAATAGGACCACAACACTATTCTAGCAGACTAATAATATATGAGATTTCACCGATGGAAGGTTAATATGTGATTCGAACCTTGTGACCTTGTATTTAGAAACCCCGAACTCACCTTATGTTGAGTGACAGGTTGAGGGTAGGTTAGATATGTTGTTTAACTCTTTATGGGAGAAGCTATAATAAAATTTTGTGTAATCGCAACAGAGACAAGGACAACCAGCAATCTAGACGAGGAGCCTAGAGGTGACTAGAGTGGCTGGTTCAGGGTAAGTTAGGGATTAAGGGCATATGAAATGACAAGAGATAAATTTTGCGTTGAGAGCTAAGAAGGAGCCCAATTTATAGATATTAAGTGAGACTAGAATGAATTACTAAGGTTTAAATCAATAGAATCGAATATCGGAACAGAAGTAGTAGTCGTTGGTTGGTCCACAGGTAAAGGGTGTTTGTATGATGACAAGTGTGATCATGAGAAAACTAGGCGTGAAAACCCTAACATTCGAGGACAAATGTTTCTAAAAGGGAAATGATGTAACACCCCATACTTTCGGACGATGTTTTGAACAGCTAGAAGTATGCAAGTACACCCAAGCCTTGGAGGATTTATCTTATATTCACGTATGCAAATAAAGAGTTTAGTGTTGACACTCAATTTTGACCCTCCCGTCCAGTCATTAACTATAAAATTACACTAATTTTGCAAAGTAATTTTTTATGATTTTTTATAATAAAATGCAGCAATAAAACATTAATACAGGCATGAATAAACAATTTAATAATAACATCACATTTTTTACGTAGAGTATTAAGCACTTAGAGTCCCGCGCCCGCATTAATTAACTTTAAGCCCTGTCATGATTCTTAATTAATAACAAATACGTCAAATTAGCAGTGACGTCGCGCCAAATAGCATAGCCGCATTTATTAATACGCAAAGCAGCGTCATAATTATTGTAATTATTCAAAGCATAAATTAATTAATAATGCACAATAAATAAAATTTTAAATAATAGCGTCGCATTTATAAAAGCATTAAGTAGTCCTTAAATATCATTTGCATTTAGCATTTAAATAATTTAATAATAATCTAAACCCCATTCAATTTTTAAGTTAGCATAATAAATCAATTTTAATAACGGCATCTAGGGATGTCAATGGGCGAGGCGGGCGGGGAAGGGTACCGTGCACTCCACCACCTAAAACACACCCCACTCCCGCCCCACCACCCATCACGGGTAGTAATTCCTCCACCCGTCCCCGCCCCACTTACTCCGCGCGGGTACCCACTTACCCGGCGGGTACCCATTAATCTCATTCTCTTTTTCTGACGGTCCCGAAAAAATGATTAACTAGTTTCCAGGATTTGCCTTGTCAAAAAGACGAACCCAACTATACACAGAGCTCTCCAGGTTGACTTTTGAATCTCTCAGTTAACCATCTTTCCACTGCAAGATCAAGGTTTTAACTTAGCATAAATGCTCGCTGAAAAGTTGGCCAACATTAAAACACAAATGATGGGCATTCCAAGGTTAGAGTTGTTTCATCCACACATGCAAGCCTAACCTAAGCATACATTCTATTAAACTTACTATTTTCATATACCAGAGATGCAAATGGACAATAAAAGTAGATTAACCTACTAATATTATTTTCAGGATTTCCATAATTAGGAGCATGAAACTCAGTTGTGAACAAAGGGGAAACTAAACAACAAGTAAATGGAAGAGGTACTTTCATGATTAGTACAAATCCATTTTATAAACAAATGGACGAGGTACATTCAGGATCAGTACACTACTGTTTATGTAAAAAAAAATGGAAAGAGGTACTTTCATGATTTTCAGGACACGGTGCGGGTTGGCTCAAGTCATATATTAAATCAAAGGGCCAAATAAATTCATAAATAGCCTAATTTAACTAATAGACGATACGGATATGGGCGGTGCGGGTACGGTCGGTGTGGGTACGGTTCGGGTAGCGGGGCGGGTGCGGGGTGGGTCTTATATGAAATCCACCCCCGCCCCACTAACCATGGTGGGTAACACTTTTGATACCCATACCCGCCCCATCACCCACCAAACCATCCCCCATACCCTCCCCAACTGGAGCGGGTGCGGGGCGGTACCCGTATTTACCCGCCCCACTGACATCCCTAACGGCATCGCATATAAATATTAAGCGCTAATTAAATAGCACGCCCGTCTTTATTTTTTAACTCAAGCTTAGACTAATAAAACACCTAAAATAATTTAATCACAATTTAAAATAACTTACCACTAATTAAGTACATAATACCTAAAACTAATACCTAATTAAAACTAACTCTAATACCTAAATAATTCGCCTAAGCCCACTACCAGCCCAATCACCCGCAAGCCCAACACCCCTTATTTTCCCTTATCACCTGCAAGCCCAACACCCCTTATTTTCCCTTATCACCACAAGCCCACACGCCCAGCCCTCATATTACTTTTCCCATCGTCCCCCATCAACCAGAACCTTCACGAAAAAACAGAACACTAAAACCTTCTGCTTTCGTCGCCGCCATGCCCGGATTTCTCGCCGGAGAATCCGGGGTTTCCCTTTACCCATGCACACCCAGCCAGCTCTCCTTACCATAACCAGAATATATCCTTACCATTTACATCATACCACAATAAGCACAAAATCTCTCCAAAATCGGAAGTCCACGTTTAGCATAACAAATCTTACACCTCTAAATCATGTAAAGAATCATACCGAATTCGTATTAAAAGGTTTACCTAATTGGGAACCAACATTGAGGCTATATAAACCCATCTCTATACACTTGAAAGGGCATTCAGAAATTGAGAGAAAAGCAGGCAAGAATCATTCGAAGTTAGCATTCTAGAGCAGATAATCAGAATCCTCAAACTTCTGAGAAGTTTTCATCCTTTCAAATTGCATAACCGCAATAAATCCTCCGAGTGAATCGACGACTTGATACGCTGCCTCGGTTCGCTGCCCGGAGAAGGTAAAAACCAATTCCTCTCCCTTTCACTTTATTCTATCGCGGATTTTGTTGAACTGGCCACTGCTATTTTCGTGAGTTTATTTTATCCGGAGTGTTGCTATAGTATATCTGTACGTGGATTTTGGTTGTAAATGGATGTTTAGTTCGGCTACAGTGTGTTCCCATTTGCGTCTCGCCAAATACGTGACCCTTTGTTTGCAAGAGATCACTGTCCAAGCCTTTTGTGTATTTGAATGCAGGAATGACTTAATATGGAATATAGATCATCGGCATTACTCGCAACAGAGGCTTAATGTTGTGTGTCGTTTTCATCATTGTCAGTCCACACATGTTTGATCTGTTGCTATAATGGATCTGGTATAACACATGTTTCTACCGGTGTATTGAAGTTATTTTCTTGGTCTACATCTATTGAATTTACTCAATAATATGTGGTTAGGCAAAATGTAAGAGGAACTCAATTTTTGTATCCACGATCCATGCGTTAATTCAGTTGTAGTAATAAAACGAAACCAAATATAACAGGCTATTTGGAGTAAGGAAATAAGACTATTACATGTTTACATATCAGCTAACAAAAAGATACTTATCTGTTGTATCCCCGCAAAGCAAATATACTAATGCAGTATAGAAGGTCTAGGATACAGGGGGTTTAAAGCTGTGTATTGTTTGCTATGTATGGAGGGTTCCGGGTTCAAACATAATTTTGGTGTCATTCAGTTGTTCTTAAAACACATTGATATGCTTGCCTAGCTTTGGGTAATACTGAATGTATATTTAAGTATACCACTGTGACATGTACGCCTACTAGGGCTCTGCTCATTTTTGCATTTCCTTTATGTGATCCTTATAGTTCGTCCCGCCCTCGGATTTGCCTTTTGTTTATTTCTTACTTGCTAATCTTGGAATTAATTTCTCCTTTCCTGCATACTTGCCTATCACTTGAAATAAAAACGCCGGTCTGTCTGCATTCAATCCTATGTGTGTGTCCGAATATGTGTAATGGTCGAAAATTTGATGTATTTTGCTCACATATCTGCATTTCTGGATGCATATCTGAATAACTTCTCTGCATTAAAACTATGACAATTGCATTTATTGGCCTTCCAGTTCTATGAACAAATGTATTGACTTATGTATGATGTAAAAGTTGACATGTGCTGCCTGCATACCTGCATATCCTCGTTTCCTCGTTTCTTCTTGCCATCTGCTAGCTGCTTATCCCCATATGATATTATCCTTTGTTTGGTATTTATGTATGTGTGTGCTTAAATACAAACTATATGTCAAGTGCTTGTTTTGGTTAAATAAATTTGGACATATACTAATCCTTATCATTTTCTTATTTTTACATGGCACGCCTCGGAGCTAAATGAAGAGTCTCATTGCGAGACTCATCATGAGCTATAACAAAACAAGGATCTACATCTGTGTGCATCTTCATCTCCGCCCTGAAAATCCTAAATCGCCGGCGAAAAGACATCGCCTTTCCTTCGAGTCATCTTTACTTATTCTTTATTCTGCCTCATTTATTTGTTGTAAAGTAATTGTCTAACGCTATACTAATTAATTAGCACTTAGAATAGTTAAACCTTGAATCGATAGCTAGAAATTAATTTGATTTACTTACCTTAAGTTAAGTACTTTAGGCTCGCCTTGCCTTGTTTAATAATTATAATAGACCACTTAATACCCTACACTTGCATAATAAGCTGGGACATTATTTGCCAAAACATTCTTAAAACCGTGTTGCAAATTCCTATTAATACAGAATAAGAAATACCGCTGTTGCATAATAGCCACGTTTTCTTTTTTTTATCACAATAATATTACATTATCATGCTAAGCAATATATACTCCTTAGGTAGAAGAGTACTCGCATACATCTTACTCCTGTTATACCTATATCTAATATAGTATCTTAATTGCATATTTTTCAAAACTGACCTTGACTTTCATACATAAACCTTGCAAAAAAATATTTTTAGAAAGTATATCTTATACTCTTCCTCTTAAACGTTTTTAATATACCTTTTCATTAGCATAATAATTAACCCTAGGTTTGGCAGGACAACCGCAAGTTAGCGGATCTTAGAGGGTGCCTAACCCCTTCCCTCTAGATTAATAAAGAGCCCTTACCCAGAATCTCATTAAGTTTAGCAGATCATTAAAAATGGAGTTAGTGTTGACTTTAACCTAAGTTGACATTTAGGTGTCCTAATTCACCCAATTAATTAGGTGGCGACTCCGCGAACCCTTAGCACTTTTAAGCACTATCTAACATTTTAGCATTCTTTTGCACTTTAGCATTTTTTTCATTATTTATCTTCTAACATTTTTATTTAAGCAGGAGCACATTTTTATTTTAGAAAATGTCGCGGCCGAAAAAGGGCGTGACAGAAATGGCGACTCCGCTGGGGAACTAAGGCTCTTAACCACAACAGATCTAGGGTTATTATTTGGCATTATTTTTGCATTTTAATTTTTGCGTACTGTATTTTGTTTGTTTTAATTGCTATTTGCTTTACTGCTTTCCTTAAACTGGTATTCCGCTCATATTTCTTCCACTCTGGAAAATTCACACAATCACACACTACATGCGAGGTGCGCTTGGTGCATCAGTAAAATTCTTTCTTCAAAACCCAAATTTAGGAGAGTTGGTAATATACGTGGAGTGTCCGGTCTAACCGGTGGCCGCGTAGCCTTCTCACTCGAGTTGTCCGCTCGGGAACCTTGCGTCTAGAAAAGCCAAATCTTAGCAACTCAGGATAGAGCTATACCACCCTTCATTTTAAGGCATGCATGCATTTACCTTAGGTGGGTCGGTCCTTGGTACCGACGCCACAATTAGGAAGACACCAAATTTGTCGAAGGGTTTTTCACAACCCAACGACCAACAACATATTATGTGTTACGTGATATTGATGGATGAATCCGAGCCTAACGTGACATGCTAGCATTGGGAAAATTTTGCATTTACTTCTGTTTATGTATAGGATGAGCAGTATTCTAACAATCCCTGAAGTCAGAATGGTGAGTGGTGTTCCGACAAAGCTAAAGATTTGGTGGGAGAATTTCGACGGCAGCAGTAAAATGATCATCAGAAGCAAATTGGGTTGTCTCACGGCTTTGTGACATCGCTCCAGATCAACATATAGTTAGGGCCTTAATTCAGTTCTGGGATCCGGATAGGGCAGTGTTCAGATTTCAAGACTTCGAACTCACCCCCACGTTGGAGGAGATCAACTACTTGACGAGCTTAGCTTACCAAGATAGAGGGAAAATCATCCCTTATAGTCAATCTGGAAAGAGATTCTTGCATTACATGGGCCTAAAGAACACAAAGGAACTCCGTTGCTTCGAAAATAATTGGGTTTCCCTAGATTATCTGTACGAGAGATATGGTCGCCAAGATAGCTATCAGTCATTTAGAAAGGAGTTCTCTTGCAGCCTGGGACAATGGAAAACTAGACGACATACCGCGTTCGCCGTTGCTCTGTTAGGCACTCTAGTGTTTCCCCTTGAGCATGGACGGATCAGTACTTGCATATGTTCTGTGACCCGAATGGTTTTTGAAGGCATTAATGGCGCGCAACTTACTTTGGTCCCCATGATTCTAGCTGAGATATTTCGAGCTCTAGGAAAATGCAAGCGAAGGGAAACCAATTTCTTCGAATGATGCAATCTCATCTTACATATGTGGGTCATGGAACACTTTTATCAGCGATCGAATATGACAGACATTTGTTTTAGCAATGATTATAGGATTGTAAGTTTTTACGACAGGATGAAGCGGTTTGTGTCACCAGTCGGTACTAGGGATTGGTATGAATTTCTGGCATCCCGCACTAGCAACCAAGTGCAATGGAGGTACCCACTGCTATCCCGTATCAACAAAGCCTATGTAAGGAGCAAGGACCGTTATTACATCGAGCTCATCGGATTAAGGGGACTTCAGCCATACGCTCCGTTGCGTGTACTCCGCCAGTTTGGTCAAGAACAGGTAATCCCGCTCCAATCAGACATGAAGGATTCAGAGGTCGCGTTTGGGGCAAATTGCACTTTCCCCAGAAAAAAGCAAATCCTTGAAGAATGGAACAACATTGAGAAAATAGATGTCAAATATGAGAAAACAGGAGGTACGCCTGAATACTGTGTATGGTTCAAGGAAGATTGTGGCAGTCCAAGCCCCAAAGGCAAGAAGAGTTTCGAGGATATCGACATGACCAATTGGGTAAAAGTGTGCAGATTAGGTAACAACACCGTTTCCCCTGAGAGGTGGGACCAACTACAAAACATCATGCAATATTTGGAAAATGCAGGAGCAGGGCCTAGCAACACCACCGCCACATTCGCCGGCAGCATAATGTAGCATTAGGAATAAATCTTTAGTTTTGACATTTCATTGTTGCAATTTAATTATATTTATTCCCAATAAAAGCATTTCGATCTGATGGCTCGGACCAATCCATCATTATCGCATATGTGACGTTTAGGCCTATCTCTGGCACAAAGAGGTCCCCATTGCATGTTAGGAAACGTTTGAATGTGCTATATATCTGCCACATACCTGCAAATTATGTGTTTTATGCTAACACCGTTTGTTGCATTTTTAGAAAGATTTATCATCTTCCCCAAAAGGTCGGTTCGTATTTGATTCAACAATGTCGGAGCATCCACACTTTACCAGGTCCAAGGCACGAAATGATGATATGACTGGCTCGGGGGCGTCTGAGCCAAATGGTTTGGGAATTATTCCTGTCAACGAAACAGAACCTTCAGAAGGGAGGAATGTCACCAGTCAGGAAGAATGTATTGCACAGCTGCTACAACAAATTGCTGATATGCAGGTTGAGATGGAGAGGCTACGGAATCTGACCAACCTATCCATTAGTTTGAATATCCCTATACCAGAGCAAAGGGCCACTACCTCGAAAACCATCCCTGATCGACCTCCACCACCACATATCTCCCAAAACTCTCCACAAAGACTACCAGTTACCGATCAAACTGTCCCTCGCCCAGCCAATCCTCAACCCCACCCTCAAAACGATCCTTCTACTACCCATGTACCTCAGCCCCCACCTACTTACTTCACCCCAATCAACCCTAATCGCCAGACCAATCAGTATCCACGCACCATACCCATTACCGGCAAAGAAACAACCTGCATACCTAACTTACACAATGTAAACCCACCTTTTATCATTCCGTGCTTCACCAGGAAGCAGATCATTACGAAGAAATGGAGAGGGAAGTTCGAGCCAAAATGGACGAGGACGTAGCCAGAGAGATTCATAGCTTGAAGGAAGCAGTTCGGGGCATGCGATCGGATAAAGGTCACGAAGGACTAGACTACGAGGATCTTTGCATGCATCCAGATGTGGAGCTGTCGGTGGGATACAAGGTGCCGAAGTTTGATCTATTTGATGGGAAAGGGAACCCCCGTGCACACTTGAGGTCATATTGCGACAAGCTAATCGGAGTAGGGAAGAACCCGACAGTCATTATGAAATTGTTCATTCGAAGTTTGGCCGGCGAAGCACTAGATTGGTACACTAGCCAGGATCCGCAAAAATGGCATAGCTGGAATGCATTGGCCCAAGACTTTGTGGAGCGATTCGGGTTCAACCACGAACCGGTGTGGGCGAGTTACGTCTAATGGTTAGAAAGAAGTCTACGGAGACTTTTCGCGAGTACGCCATGAGGTGGCGTTGAAGCGAAAGGTACAACCACGTGGTGAAGTGAGAGATGACACACTATTCGCACAATCTTTGAAGGACGCAACCTACTATGAGCGGATGATAAGCGTCATCGCGGAATTTTGCGGTTGTCAGAATGGGCGACTTCGTAGAAGAAGGTATTAAAACGGGCAGGATTACGAATCTGGCAGCATTGCAGGCGACCAATAAGGCGATTCAGTCAGGGACGATCGGGAGTACTTCACAAAGGAAGAAAGAGACAGTCTCCCCTTCCATGTTCATACAAGAACGTAAACCCGAAGCATTTATAACATACCAAAACTCATCCTATCAAACCCCATACTACCACACAAGCAGCCAAAACTTCACACCTCACTATACACCTGCCCCACACCCCAACTACCACACACAACCTATATATAACGCTTCCCAAACACCCATTTATCCGGCCCCGCATCAACCCGCCCATCAAGCCCGCCAATAATATAGAGCACCCAATGCACCCAGACCAAACACGAATTTTGAAGGGAGACCATCCAAAACTCGCACCCCACTGGCTGAACCCATACCCCAGATATACGAAAGGCTGCGAGCTGCAGGCTTGATCCAACCAATTCCAGAGAGGATTCCTAGCCCTATCCCAAGATGGTATGATGAGAATAAGCGTTGTGCGTATCACTCCGATAGCCCAGGGCATGACACTGAAAGTTGCTACACCCTCAGGGACAAAATCGAAGCGTTGATCAAAGAAGAGGTAATTCAGCTGAAGGATCCTGCCCCAAACGTGCATGATAATCCCTTGCCAAACCACGGCAATGCCAATGTGCACTTGATAACCCTAGATGAGGTATACAACTTGGAGGGAACCATCCGGTCAGTTCGAAATGAAGGAAGAGCTGAACCTTCTGCTTTCGTCGCCCCTGTCACCAATCCTCGAAAGAAAGCAGTATTTGAGTTGGAAAGGGCACCGCCAAGACATAAGGGTTCAATCACAGTTGCTCAGATGCCCGGGAAGGGGCCACCAATCAAAGTGGATCGCAGAGAAAATGGGAAGCGAGCCATAGAAGTCATCGCTGCAGGTATAACCAGGTCAGAGAGGTATTACACACCTGTAGAGGCAGCCAAGGAGGTACCGCAAAAGAAACCCGTGACAGAGGCTGAAGTCGAGGAGTTTTGGAGGAAGATGCCCACTAAAGAGTATTCCGTCGTAGAGCAGTTAAAGAAAACATCAGCGCATATCTCTCTATTTTCACTGTTAATGCATTCTGCCTCTCACAGGACTGCATTAATGGAGGTATTAAAGGATGCATATGTTCCAGAGGGTACAACAGATGAGAACTTGGCAGCTTTAGTCGGACAAGTGCTAGAGGCCCGCAGAATCACCTTTCACGATGATGAGTTACCTGCTGGTGGCGTCAGACACAACCTTGCATTGAATATCACCATCCAAGTCGCAGACAAGATCGTTTCAACAGTGCTGATTGATGGAGGCTCGGCTGTCAACATTTGTCCCATGACGACGCTATTGAAATTGGGGACAGATTGCCAGAAGGTTCGTAAAAGCAATATTAGGGTCAAGGGCTTCGACGGAGTCCATAGGGGAGTCGAAGGTGAAATTGACCTCACGTTGTTGATCGGGCCTGCAGAATTCGTTGTGGAGTTTCAAGTGTTAAATATTGCTACATGTTACAACCTGTTGATAGGAAGGTCGTGGATTCACGAGGCTGGCGCAGTCCCGTCCACCTTGCATCAGAGCCTAAAGTTTATATGGAATCACCGTGAAGTAGTAGTATTTGGGGATAAAAAGGGAAGCATCAACATCGGTTATGCAGTCCCTGTCATAGAGGACGTAAAACAGTTGGATGGTTCGGTCTTTCATGTTAATGAGATCAAGAGCGCCAGTAGGGTCAGGCCGATGCAGCTGCCACGTTCTCTCACAATGGTGGCCAAGGAAATGCTAAGAAATGAGTCTGAGCCGGCAGGGTCTTGGATCCGGTAGGAAGGGAATTACAGAGCCTATCCAGTTGTTTGGGAAGAAGGACACTTTTGGTTTGGGGTACCAGCCCACCTCGAGGGATTTGGTGACCGCGAACCTCCGGAAAAAGGGATACATTCCGCTCGCGCCCATTCCGCCCGAGTCGGCCGTTCGTCAAAGCTGCACCATCCAGATGCGAGAAGATGACCGCATGATCTTGCAAAGAGGTTCGCAACTGTTCGTATGTGAAGATGAGGCAGACTGTTGTATGATCGCAGGAGATCACGAGGAAGAGCTCACCATTTGGGACGCAGAGCATGGATACAGCCTGGATAATTGGACTTGCACCCGCCCGACCGTCCGAAGCTTGGTAGAATTTATGATTAGTTCTAGCGATGTGACTTTTATCTAGAAAGAAAAGCAGACATGCATTTACGTTTCTTAATATGTTTTAATCTCGCATTTTTACTTTCATCATAAATTCCAGGATATTTTTGCAGCTTTTAAATTTTGCTTGTGTTAAAATTAAATTCTTTACGCATTTTTCTTTTCACATCATATTAATAAACTCGTTGATAATGCGAATATGACATGTAATGAGACCAACGAACAAAGTTCAAATGACGAGTATAACCCGAGGAACAAGAGAAATGTCAATCGTAACTTAGCCAAGAAATTTGGAAAACTTTGAGAATAGGCCTAAACCAAATTTGGAAGAAACAGAGTTAATAAACTTAGGCGATGAGGGAATTGTGAAAGAGACTAGAGTCAGCGCACACCTAAACGTCACACAGAAGAAAGAGTTGATTGAGCTCCTGAAACAATACACCGACGTGTTTGCCTGGTCATATGAGGACACGCCGAGTTTGAGTCGGACATCGCCGCAGGTTGCCTATTGAGCCATCCTATTCCCCCGTAAAACAAAGGCCGAGAAAGATCAAACCAGACATGAGTTTGAAAGTCAAAGAGGAGGTGTCTAAACAGTTCGACGCAAAGTTAATTCGAGTTGCAAAGTATCCTACTTGGTTAGAAAATATCGTGCCGGTAAAGAAGAAAGATGGAAAGGTCCGAGTCTGCGTGGATTACAGGGACCTCAACAGAGCTAGCCCGAAGGATGACTTTCCTCTTCCTAACATTCATATACTCATCGACAATTATGCGAAGCATGAACTACAGTCGTTAAATCGATCGCTGCTGGTTATCATCAGATCCTTATGGCAGAGGAGGACGCAGAAAAGACAGCATTCACTACCCCGTGGGGGGTGTACTATTATCGAGTAATGTCGTTCGGCCTCAAGAACGCGGGCGCTACCTACATGAGAGCCATGACTACCATCTTCCATGACATGATCCATAAGGAAATTGAGGTCTATGTGGACGATGTCATCCTCAAATCACGAAAAGCGGAGGGCCATTTGGCAAACTTGAAGAGTTTCTTCGAGCGGCTAAGACAAGATAACTGGCCGAATCAATCGCAAAGTGTGCATTTGGCGTTCATTTGGGAAGCTGTTGGGTTTTATAGTGAGTAGAAGAGGATTGAGCCGACCCTCGAAAATAAAAGCCATCCAGAGTTACCTCCTCCAAAAGCAAAAGGACGTGATGAGCTTCCTCGTCGCCTCAACTACATCGCAGTTCATAGCTCGGTCTAGTGATATGCGAGCCGATATTCAAATTCTGAAAAAGGATCAGCTACCAAATGGACAACAGATTGTCAACGCACTTTTTGAGAATCAAAGAATACCTTTCTAATCCGCCGTTCTAGTACCGCGAGCGGGAGACCTTTGCTACTCTATTTGTGCAGTATTAGAAAATGCTTTCGGATGTGTGTTGGGGCAACACGATGAAACAGGAAAAAGGAGCGGGCCATATACTATTTGAGTAAGAAGTTCACAATATACGAAGCTCGTTACACTCTCGAACGCATTTGTCGCATTAACTTGGGTCGCCTAAGTTCGGACATTATCTATCAAAGATACACTACTTATCTTATTTCGAGGATGGATCCGCTTAAGTATATCCTTCGAAGCCCATGCCCACCGAAACTAGCGAAATGGCAAATTATGTTGAACGAGTTTGACATCGCTTCACGCCACGCAGAAGCCGTAAAGGACATGCATTAGCCGATCATCTTGCCGAGAACGGCCGATGAGTACGAGCCCCTTCGAACCTATTTTCCTGATGAAGAGGTATTGTTTGTCGGAGAAGATATCTCAGAAGATTACCCGGGTTGGAGGATGTTTTTCGATGGAGCGGCAAATTTCAAGGGAGTCGGCATTGGAGCAGTTTTGATTTCAGAAACAGGTCAGCATTATCCGATCTCCGCGAAGCTCAGATTTCCATGCACCAACAATATGGCAGAATATGAAGCTTGCATATTGGGGCTCAGAATGGCCGTAGATATGAACATACAAGAGTTACTGGTCATAGGTGATTCAGACTTGCTGATCCATCAGGTACAGGGTGAATGGGCAACCAAGAATATGAAGATACTTCCCTACCTGCTTTGCGTGAAGGAATTACAGAAGAGGTTCAGCAATATAGAATTTAGGCATGTTCCAAGGATCCAGAACGAATTCGCTGATGCATTGGCAACCTTATCCTCCATGATTCAGCATCCGGACAAGAATTACATCGATCCGATCACAGTGAGTGTGCTGGAACAGCCGGCTTATTTCTCCCATATAGATGAGGAAACAGACGGGAATCCATGGTACCATGACATCAAAAGGTACCTCAAAGCAGGAGAGTATCCAGAAGGCATAACCAACATCCAGAAGAAAACACTTCGAAGATTAGCAAACCATTTCTTTTTGAATGGGGAAGTTGTATACCGAAGGACTCCAGATCTGGGCTTACTGAGATGTGTCGATGCTCAAGAGGCAAGCAAGCTAGTAGAAGAGATACACGGAGGGACATGTGGACCTCGTATGAACGGCTTCACTTTGGCGAAAAGATTCGCGAGCGAGTTATTTTTGGATGACGATGGAAACAGATTGTATCCGCTTTGTGCAGAAATGTCGGCAGTGCCAGATTCATGGAGATTTGATTCGAGTACCTCCAAATGAACTTAATGTAACAAGTTCTCCCTGGCCATTCGCGGCTTGGGGCATAGATGTCATCGGCCCTATCGAGCCCGTTGCCTCAAATGGGCACAGATTCATCCTCGTAGTAATTGACTATTTCACTAAATGGGTAGAAGCATCATCACACAGATCAGTGACGAAGAAGGTGGTAGTCGACTTCGTTCGCAACAACATCATTTGCCGATTTGGAATTCCTGAGTCGATTGTATCAGAATCTGAACCAATCTCAACAGTAACTTGATGCGTGAGATATGTGGAAATTTTAAGATCACTCACCGTAATTCCACTCCATATCGGCCTCAGATGAATGGAGTAGTAGAAGCAGCCAACAAGAACATCAAGAGGATATTGCGCAAGATGATCAGCAACTATAAACATTGGCATGAGAATTTGCCCTTTGCGCTTTTGGGTTATCGCACCAATCCGGATTTCTAGGGCGGCAGATCTTTTGGTGTATGGAACAGAAGCTGTGCTACCAGCAGAGGTGGAAATACCATCGTTGAGAATCATCCAAGAAGCCGAGTTGAGCGAAGCCGAATGGATACAAGATCGTTATGAGAAGTTGATGTTGATTGACGAAAAAAGGTTGAATGCAATCTGTCATGGGCAGCTTTATCAGAGCAGAATGGCTAGAGCTTTTAACAAGAGAGTAAGGCCAAGGTTATTCAAGCCGGGACAATTAGTTTTGAAACACATATTTCCGAATCAAAGCGAAGCTAAAGGAAAGTTCGCACCTAATTGGCAAGGGCCCTACATGGTTCATCGAGTATTAAGTGGAGGGACTCTAATCTTAGCTGAGATGGATGGCGAAGTATGGTCTAAAGCTATCAACGCAGATGCAGTGAAGAGATATTACGTCTAGGAGTATTTGTTTTCCATGTAATCCCCTTTACATTGTAAAAGCTGCATTCCCTCGGTGGGATATGCATAGAGCCCATATAGGGTCTCGCCGCTGCAAATTAGAAAGTCCTTTACTTGTAATCTGAACTACGTTATGACCTGATTCCCTCGGTGGGATACGTAGGCGGTCTACATCGGCTTCGGTCCCATTTTAGAAAACCTCATAATTCTCCACCTGTAATGAACTACGTCATGACCTGATTCCCTCATGGGGATACGTAGGCGGCCTAAATCGGCTTCGGTCACACCATTAGGAATCTTCCCATTTGTCTGCATGCAACAAAATGTGTTTGGTTATTCCAAAAGCGATATGAGCAATTCCCGCCGAAGTTAAGTTCCGCCCACGCGCCACATAACGAAACTGAGACAATTTTGCGCACCATGAAGAAGACCATAACAAGGACTCCAAAAGATGTTCGTTTGGTCAAAATACGTGTCATATTCGGCAAATTCGACGAGGCTTTTACATTTTTAACGCATATCATAAATGTTTATTTCTAAAAAGATGTTTTGTGCATACTTCATGAAAACATTTCGTTTTGGAAAATGCTTTTGGAACGCTACTAAACGTCTCAAAGAGGTCAGACAGGGGTTACAGGTCCAAACAAATCAGGCGCATGGACAGAAAGGACCAAGGCCGCAAAGTCAATACGAACCGATCCCCCCCCCCCCCAAAACTCACAAATTTTCTTTGAGCGCAGGTTTCTTCATATTAGCGGAGGCGGAAGGAACGCAGCAGAAGCAGAAAGGGGACATTGACGATCAACAATCAAAGTTCAAAATACACAACAAAGTCTAGCCACCGCTCGCACAAAGTCAAATATGCAACCCATGCATAGCACGCAACAAAGGCATCATGACAACCCGTCAGTTGCAGCATGTTCGTGCAAAGACAACATCTCGTTACTCACATCATCCTGCATATCAGGGACGACATCGTTACCCACATAACTGCATTTTCATATATTTATCATTTTGCTTTATGCTTATACACTAATTTTTCTCAAGATTAGCTCGCAGGAGCATATATTCCACGTGAGCAGCAGCAATACGTCCAGGCAACGACGTCATCAGCATCGCGTCTATGCAACGACGTCATCAGCAGTGCGTTTACGCAACGACGCCAAAGAAGAATACATCCAGAAACGACGCCAAGATCGCTGGCGTCCACGCAACGACGTCATCAGCATCGCGTCTACGCAACGACGCCAGCAACAATACGTCCAGGCAACGACGTTATCAGCATTATGTCAAGGCAACGACATCATCAGCAGTGCGTCTACGCAACGACGCCAGCAACATCGCATCCACGCAACGACGCCATCGCGATCGCCGGCGTCACGCAACGATGTCATCGGCCGGTGCGTCTGCAACGACGCCATCGCGAATACGCCCAGCGACGCCGTCGCGATCGGCGTCGCGAATGATGTCATCAGCGCTCGCGTCACGCAACGACGCCAAAGAACAATACGCCCAGCAACGACGCCATCGCGCCGGCGTCACGCAACGTCGCGATCGCCGCGTCACGCAACGACGCCAAAGAACAATACGCCCGTGCAACGCGGCGTTATCGCGATTATGTCAAGGCAACGACATCATCGCCAGCGGTGCGTCTGCAACGACGCCAAAGAACAATATGTCCAGGCAACGACGTCATCAGCATCGCGTCTACACAACGACGCCAAAGAACGGCCCGTCAACGACGCCATCGCCGGCGTGTTCACGCAACGACGCCATCGCATACGCCCGTGCAACGACGTTATCAGCATTATGTCAAGGCAACGACATCATCAGCAGTGCGTCTACGCAATGACGCCAGCAGCAATACGTCCAGGCAACGACGTCATCAGCATCGCGTCTACACAACGACGCCAACAACAACACGTCCAGGCAACGACGTCATCAACATTGTGTCTGCGCAACGACGCCATCATCAATACGTCCAGGCAACGACGTTATCAGCATTATGTCAAGGCAACGGCATCATCAGCAGTGCGTCTACGCAAACGACGCCAGCAACAATACGTCTGTCACGCGACGACCGGGGCGCGGATCGGTGCCTACAGGCACCCTTACAGGTAAACATCAGAGAAAATCAGCGGAACATACATGAAACTTATAAATAAAACATCAGGTTAGCCGATAGGGCTACCTTCCTGAACATATATAAATACAACTGAAGCAGTTGCCTCATTTCTTTTACAAACTGACCCACAATATGTGACTACAGACCTCTAAGAGTTTTAACATAACCACTGTGGCGGGACAGGGCCCCGCCATACCCCTGAATATACATGAATCTACTACCTCAGGGAAAACTGCATCAAGAGCTAAGCCTCCGAGCAAATGGAGATTTCTCTCAAAATCAACCGAGATCCTAAGAGCAAGGATCACCAACTCAGTACCTAAAACTGCGGGCATGAATGCACTGGCCCAGAAGAAATCGATTAACAGTGCCGAATATGGAATGAAATAACGTCTGATAAACGATCATAATCAGTAAAAGAATGACAAGACAAGTATAAAAATACATACCAGATCCTGCCGTGTCATTACCACTTATGAACTTAATTTCACATCAATATCTTTTTCCATTCCATTAAGAGTTATAGCCATATCTTACGTACTTACTTAGGAGAAGTCATTAAGTTCATTTCTATCTAACTTACTTATCTTTCATAACATAGTCAGGCCCACTACGAGGGACACATATACTACCCTACAAACGGACGCGATCAAGTCACACCAATATCAAAGCATGCCCGTGGAATCCCCATCACGCCGACTAAAAGTGTAAAACATAACCCTGGGTATCACGCCCATAATATCAAACAAAACTGTTGTATAACGTCTTGGGGCTTGCCCCTCATTTATACTCTTACCCTGGAGAAGGTGGTAAAGCAGGGGGTATAACGTCTTGGGGCTTGCCCCTCATTTATACTCTTACCCTGGAGAAGGTGGTATAACGTCTTGGGGCTTGCCCCTCATTTATACTCTTACCCTATCTCGACCTG
Organism: Przewalskia tangutica; assembly: GCA_029844215.1. Lineage (NCBI taxonomy): Eukaryota > Viridiplantae > Streptophyta > Magnoliopsida > Solanales > Solanaceae > Przewalskia > Przewalskia tangutica. The sequence continues at coordinate 22,280,682 of CM056719.1, forward strand.
GTCCACAAACAACACATAAAGCGTGTGGTACAGTCTTGGGTTTACCTCACTTATACTCTTACCGGAGAAGGTGGTATAACGTCTTGGGGCTTGCCCCTCATTTATACTCTTACCCTATCTCGACCGACCATCAAACAAGACATAAGCACTACCATGTCTTTTATAAAATCCGGGAATTTAACCCAAGTGCTACAAATAACGGAAGCATACGTGGAATCCCACATCACCGCTGCACGCCCAAGTAACTTATAACAAGACAAACCTCCAACCGGAGTCGCGCAACGTAATAAAACATAATACTTGCACTCAAAGGCTATCACCAGCACATATAGGCTAAATCTCAATTAACCAAGCCAAAGTACTACCTACGTACATTCTTTTCAAAAGACTCATTTCCAAATAAAACTTCCCCGATACTAACCACCGTAGTATCAAGTCCTATCCACCTTTCAAGACAAGTCACAATACCTTTTAGAAATACAATTACCAACTCTAAATCAAGTGACTTCTTTATTAAAAACCTTAAGCAATTGGTACCTTTAAACCAATTTGCCCTTACCTAATACAAGTTATTCCTTTGATTACTTTACTAGAGAAAACCATACTCTTAATCTTCCATAAAGCCGTTATAACCAACTTCCCATAAAGCCGTTATAACCCTTTATGGTTTAGACTAACACGTTCCTTTTATAACCAAGAGACTTCTACTTTTTGAAACCAAGTATTATATACTTTCAAATCAATTCTCATAACTTTCAAAAATACAATTAGTCTCTTAACCATTAGAAAACAAGTGACTCCTTTTATTATAAAACCCTAGGCAATTGATGCCGTAAAATCAAGTTGCCTTTTTACATAGTCAAGTCATTTATCTTTCCATAAGGCAAATATAACTAACTTCCCATAAAGCCGTTATATTCACTTTATACCTTAGCCATAAACAATTTCCTATCCAAGGGACTTATACGTTTAAAACGGGACAAGTATCACATACTTTAAAACTCTTCAAGTCCCTTAACTTTAAAATCAACTTAAGACATTCTTACTATTTTCAAAGAAGTGAGTTAATCTCTAACCCACCCGACTTGGCATTACATAAAACAAGTAAAGAATATCATAGTCTTGACGCTCACCGCACTACACGTGCAACTAGTCATGCTCAAAAGATATGAAAAGTTCTACATAGAGTAAATCACATAACTACCTCTTAACTTCTAAGAGTAGAAGGAAACATGAAATGATACCAAAAGTATATTCCATACATAGAATCATGCCAAAGGAAGGAAGAGGTTCACATACCTCGCGACGATTATCGACACGTAGCAAAATGCTCCAAAGTACTTCAACCTTGATAGCTATTCCACTCTCCCAGTAGGATACGCTATACTTAGTACTTCAACCTATAATGGTCACAATATGTCCATTAACCTATCACTTGTAACGTAGAATTTTTCTAAGTGCTAGGTCACTAATTCTACGAAAAATCTGACAAAGACTTCCTTGTTTCTACTAACTTTGCCACCTTTTTCAAGGTCGAATACAATAACCAATACAACCCCAATTGGCTCACCACAATCTATAAGGTAGTCCAATATAAATAAATAACCATACAGCCCCAATTGGCTCACCACAATATAGAAGGTAGTCCAATACAAATGAAAACAAACTATTACAAACTAGAAGTACAAATTCGGCCACCTTGAGTTCAACAATACTAATTCTTATCCAATTTCCATTTCAATCCAAATTGGTAGCATAACATGATATCAAGTCGCATTTGATTATAACAACCATAATCTTTAAGTAAGTAACATGCGACGATTTCTAATAAACGACCAATTAGTAATCCAACTTAACATGGCTTACATTTCATTTCGGATTTCCAAGGCTACAATCAATCCATAATCCTTATAAACTTCAACACATATACTTCATGCTAGCAACAAGTAAAGCTAACAACAAAATAATTAATCTTGTAACACTTTCAAAGAACAAGATTATACCTCAACGATTCTTAATCCAATCTTCAAAACCGAAGTTGCTCCTTAGCAACCTAGAGACTCTTCAAGACACTTCAATCCGCTCCTTGAGACCCTTAGAACCATACCAACAACTTTCCTTCAATCTTCCAATCCAAAACCTAGAAAGCCACTAGGTTTTCACTTTGCGACTAATACGAAAACTCTCTTTTTCCAGGATTTTTCTATTGAGATATGCGTCCAATACACTTAGGAACCTTGGTTTAAAGTGGGGGGCTTAATGAACAAGAAACAAAAAAAATTCTTCTCCCTTTGGAGTGAACCCGAGAGCCTTTCCTATGTGTTCTTCAATTCTCTTCAAATTTTTGGCTAAGTGTGGACTTGTCTCACTACTAGTAGTAATATATAGGGACATAGAGGGTCAAGATTAGAACAAATGGGTGGTTCGGATGAGTTTCACATGGATCTTGCCCATGTGGCCCTTGGACTTTTAGTCAACTATGTCAAGCTAAGTCATTTGCAAGACTTGGTCTTCTCACTAATGGTCAAATGACCCTTTTGGCCTTGCCTAATTCGACCAAGGCATCACTAAGGGGGGTGACACGTGTCGCCCTCCCATTCGTCACAACAAAACGTTTTCCGACAATTTCATAATTCCGATAAAAATTTACAAGTCTCAAATCTTGACACTTTAGAGTTCTTACGTACGTTCTTAAAACATGTCCTATAAATACGGGGTGTAACAACGTCCAGGCAACGACGTCATCAGCATCGCGTCTACACAACGACGCCAGCAGCATTATGTCCAGGCAACGACATCATCAGCATTGCGTCTATGCAACGACGCCAGCAGCAACACGTCCAGGCAACGACGCTAGCAGCATTATGTCCAGGCAACGACATCATCAGCATTGCGTCTACACAACGACGCCAGCATCGACACGTCCGGGCAACGACGTGATCAACATTATGTCTACGCAACGACGACAGCAGCAACACGTCCAGGCAACGACGTTATCAGCACAACAAGTCCAAAAACGACGCCATGGCGCCAAGTCCGAAAATGACGCCATATGTCCGAAAACGACGCCGTCATCGACATATTACATCTACGCAAGGACGATTTCTATACTCTCAAAATTGCATTTTTTATTCATGCTTTATTATCTGTCTTAGCAGTTACGCACTAACTCTTTCTTGAACTTTAGTCTACAGGGACAGTTGCAGCAAGGACAACATATCGGCATTCACAATCGCAACACGTCTGTGCAAGGACGAAAGTCACAGCATTTGCAGCATCGCATCAACACAACGGACATCGCATTTTTACAGGATAACATTTTCTACTCGCAGTTACATTGCTTTTAAAATTATGCATCATCATTTTGTCTTAACAGTTATGCACTAACCGTTTGTTTGAAGTCTTAGCATGCAGGAGCAGGAGCACAATGTGGATTTTCTCTTACAGCGAACCGAGGCAATTTGTTGGGGGGCCAACTGATCGGTGTATTTTATATACACATTTTGAGTCAGTTTTAGTTAGTCTTTTGTCCCATTCTGCACATGTAAGTGTCGTATTAGGATAGTTTTTCTTTCTTTTGAGTCAAAGTGGTTAAAATGGTCAAATGGCAGAAAAGGAGTAAAAAGAGGGCAAAAGAGGAGATGCCAGAGATGGAAACAGAGAAAGTGGTGAACAAGGCTAAAATCCAGACCAGCGCCGCGGCGCTTCCTGCAGTCAGAAGCAGGACCGCGGCGCCCATCATTCGCAAGCGCGAAGATCCAGTACGCGGCTAAAATGGGCCGCGGCGCCACTATCGAGAGGACGAAACTTCAGCGCGGCTACCATGGACTGAAGCGAGCGCGGCGCTAAACATCAGGAGCTACAGAAGATTCAGTACGCGGCTACCGCAGCGAGATAGCGTGGCGCGGCGCCAAAACACCCGACGGATTGCGAACTTCCGCGCGCTTATCTGCGAGGCAGCGCCGACGCGGAAAAATTAGGTCTTTTGACGGATTTTTGGGTCAGGCCTGCAGGGAAAAGAAGGAGGCGTTTTTAAACCTATATAAGGAGAACCCTAGGCAGTTTTTTAGAGTTCCCCTTTCTTGACAACACAAGATTTTCTTGCTAGGAGATCGAGACCTAAACTTAGTAATTTCTTTCCTTTTTCTTTTCTTTAATTCGGTTTTGCATGATGAACTTGGAATTAGTTCTTGTCATCTTTATGGCTAGGAACTAATTCTCTATAAGGCTTTATGTTGAACTTCTTGAAACTTATGGTATAAATTAATGCATGCTTATGGTTATTCTTCTTATTGAGAGATCTATCCAATAATTGAGTTGAATTCTTGGTAGCTAATTGACAACTAGTTATCACTATATGATTTCTAATCAGATTCTGAAAAGGGGGGATTGTGAATATGTTGTAAGTTGGGTAGACAGGCTTGAATTGGGGATGAAAATACCTCAATTAGTTTTGTAGCGTTGATGAGAGGCTTAACAACCTAATTTTTGCGCATTGTGTGTGACGATCAACTAGGTTTTTGTTCTTAATCCTCCTATAGAGTTACCCTTATCGAAAGTTAGGTAAGGAACAATCGGGTTGAGTGTTTATATAACCCTAACGGAGTATAAAACGATTTCAGAACCTGCTTTCTCCAAAAGAAGAATACCATAAGTAATGTATTAGTAAGTAGCATAAGCGGATAGTGAGGATACATAGAAGCCCTATTCTCATCACATCTGAAGTAATTCTTTATATTTACTTATCTTTAGTAATTCTTAGTTATAAACCAAACAATCAATCATTAATTCACCAAATAGATACTAGAAAATAGATAGTTGGTACTTGAACCCTAATCCTAGAGGACGATATTCGGTCTTATCTAAGACTATACTACTTGATACGATAACGTGCACTTGCGTTTAAAAGTGTGTGCATCTAATCGCGCATCAAGTTTTTGGCGCTGTTGCCGGGGATTAGGCATTAGTTCAATATCAAAATTATCTATTTTTAATTTCTAATTTGGTAAGTTAATTTGTTATTTTTATTTTTAGTTTTTACGAAAATTCGAGGTGCCGTGATTTTTTGTTGGCTTTGATTCGTTTCAGGAACACTTTAGAGATGGATTTTTACTGTCCATATGATAGAGAGCCAACCATAGAGGAACAGCGGGAGGAATTACGAGAAACTATACTCAGCCTCACGAGGTCCCAAGCTCAGTTCATGGACGAAATGAGGTTGGGTATAAAGAAGTTGGAAACAGAAATAGCAGAACTCGCGGTCATATTCAACAGCGAACCGCAAGAAGAGCAATCTGCATCTGGTATAAGCAATAAGGAAACACAATGTCAGGCAATTGACCTGAAGGATGCCAAATTAGGGGAGAGAGAAAGTTTGCCGCGGCGTCGAGGATTCGGAGATAGTACAGGAAGTTCTGGCATCCGAGACAGTGCAGGAAAGTGAGCGCCGCGGCGCCCAGAACCCAGAAACCGAAAAAACAGCACCAGCGGTGGCAACGGCACCCCAAGTGATGATACCATATCCCCAGAAGTTAAAAACATGCACTCTTGACAAGCAATTCTCCAGATTCGTGGAGGTTCTCAAACAATTGCAACTCAATATCCCGTTTGCTGAAGCACTAGAACAAATGCCGAGCTACGTCAAGTTCATGAAGGATGTGCTTAGCAAAAAGAGGAAGATAGAGGATTACGAAACGGTGATGTTAACTGAAGAATGTAGTGCCATCCTACAGAGACAACTGCCTCAGAAGTTACAAGACCCTGGGAGCTTTACCATCCCATGCACTATTGGAAAGTTTGAATGTCAAAAGGCATGCGACACGGGAGCGAGCATAAATCGATGCCTATCTAGTTTTCTCGCAAACTAGAAATGGGAGAAATCAAACCTACAAACATCACTTGCAGCTAGCGACCGCTCAATTGTTCATCCGAGAGTCATCAAGATATATTAGTAAAAGTGGACAAGTTCATCTTCCTCACGATTTCGTTATCTTAGACATACAAGATAACGATGGAATCCCATCATCTTTGGGCAGACCTCTTAGCCACGTGATGGGCTCATTGATGTTCAAAAGGGAATTGAAGCTTGAGTAGATGAAGAAGATGTGATTTTTAATGTTCTCCAAACAAAGAAATTTTCCCGAGGCTAAAGATAATCGCCACCATTGATCTCATCGAAGAGACAATGTCAAACAAAGAGTTCGGATATGATGATACGCTTGAAGAAGTACTGACCACGTGGGATGATGACAGTAGAAACGATCCAGATCTGATGGAGTATGCAAATTGGATGAATGCTTATGAAAAATGGGATACAAGGACAAAGAAGTATGAAGAGTGGGGCAGTACCGAAAGATCATTACCATCCAGAGAAGGCCCGAGTTAGAGTTAAAAATCCTACCCAATCATCTACAATACCAATACCTAGGTGAAGAAAACCCTACGGTGATCATTTCATGCCACCTATCCGAAGAGATTGATAAAGCGCTAAGAGTACTAAAGAATCATGCCGGGCTATTGGATGGACAATAGCAGACATACAAGGGATAACTCCATCAACGGTAATCCATAAGATCCGTCTAGATGAGGAGCGCAGACCATCCATCGACGCCCAGAGGCGACTGAACCCAAATATGAAGGAGGTAGTAAGGAAAGAAATCCTAAAATGGCTCGACGCAGAGTAATTTACCCATATCCGATAGCACTTGGGTAAGTCCGGTACAAGTGGTGCCAAAAAGGGTGGAATAACGGTGGTGGCTAACGAAAGAAAGCGAACTCATCCGCCGAGAACGATCACCGGATGGAGAATCTGCGTTGACTATCGCAGTTGAATAAAGCAACTAGAAAAGACCACTTCCCGTTGCCATTCCTAGATCAAATGTTGGATGGACTCGCGGGGCATAACTACTATTGCTTTTGGATGGATACTCGGTATCACCAGATTGCAATAGCCCGTAAGATCGGGAAAAGACAACATTTACTTGCCCTTTGGCACATTTGCATTTAGAAGAATGCCATTTGGACTCTGCAATGCACCTGCTACTTTTCAAAGGTGTATGATGGCAATTTTCTCAGATATGGTAGAGAGGATTATAGAGATCTTTATGGATGACTTTTCGGTCTTTGGAGCATCATTTGATGAATGTTTAAGGCATCTGGAAGCAGTGTTGAGCTTGCGAAGAATCTAACCTTGTGCTAAATTGGGAGAAGTGTCACTGTGGTGTGAAGGAATCGTCTTGGGGCATAAAATATCAAGCCAAGGTATTGAGGTAGACAAAGCAAAGATCTCAGTGATCGAAAATCTACCACCTCCAGTATCAACAAAAGGAGTCAGAAGTTTCCTTGGACATGCAGGCTTCTATAGAAGATTCATCAAGGATTTTTCAAAGGTCTCAAAGCCCCTCTCCACATTGCTAATGACGGGGGTAGCCTTCGACTTCAATAAAGAATGCTTATCCGCATTTCAAACGCTCAAGGAGAAGCTTACCTCAGCACCCATAGTCATTGCACCAAATTGGGAGCTCCCATTTGAACTCGTATGCGATGCAGCGACTATGCAGTTGGAGCGGTACTTGGACAGAGAATCGACAAGGTATTTAGATCCATTTACTATGCTAGTAAAACTCTAAATGACGCACAATTAAATTATGCAACTACTGAAAAAGAATTACTAGCTATAGTATATGCGTTTGAGAAATTCAGGCCCTACTTGATTGGAAATAAAGTGATAGTATACACTGACCACTCTGCTATAAAGTACTTAATGACAAAGAAGGATGCAAAGCCTCGCCTCATTCGATGGGTCCTACTTCTACAAGAATTTGACGTAGAGATCTGTGTTAAGAAAGGAACAGAATTGATTCGCACCACTTGTCGGTCGAGAACACAGAGAGCGAACACAAGGATGTGCAAATAAATGATCACTTTCGCACGAACAAGCTTTGAGTAAGTATGAATTCTAATTTACTTTGATGCGCTGATTTTGTTAACTTTCTTGCGACTAAAGTTCTACCCCGTGCTTGTCAAGACAGCAAGTGAAGAGGTTTTATTCAAGTAAAACATTACTATTGGGAGGAACCAATGCTATACAAACATGTCTTGACTAAGTCATCAAAGCGATGCATACAGAGGAAGAGATGCACGGGTTCTCACCCATTGCCACACCTTATCATGTGGTGGACACTTTGGGGCATCAAGAACAGCGGCAAAGGTATTGCAATGCGGATTCTATTGGCCAACACTGTTCAAGGATGCCCATGCCTTTGTGCAGAGATGTGATAATTGTCAAAGAACAGGGAACATCTCAAGACGAAATGAGATGTCTTCGCACGGGATATTGGAAGTAGAACTATTCGATGTATGGGGAATTGATTTCATGGGACCATTCCCGCCATCTTTTGGAAATCAATACATCCTTCTGGCAGTAGACTATGTGTCCAAATGGGTAGAAGCAGTGGCCACCAAAGAGAACGACAGTAAAACTGTTCAAAAATTCCTCCAGAAGAATATTTTCACAAGGTTCGGCACACCAAGAGCTCTCATCAGTGATGAAGGGAGCCATTTCTGCAATAGGCAGCTGAATTCATTGCTTTCCCGATATGGAGTTTACCACCGCACTACAACTGCTTACCATCCTCAAGCTAATGGGCAAGCGGAAGTGTCAAATAGAGAAGTGAAGAGCATATTGGAAAAGACGGTGAACGGCTCAAGGAAAGACTGGTCTATCAAATTAGATGACGCATTGTGGGCATACCGGACAACATTCAAAACACCAATTGGTATGTCACCTTATAAAATAGTTTTTGGTAAAGCATGTCATTTGCCAGTAGAGTTGGAACACAGAGCATACTGGGCAATGAAGAAGTTAAACATGGATACCACGGCGGGACGGAGGAGGCTACTACGGTGAGCGAATTAGATGAATTCCGACACAATGCCTATGAGAATGCAAAGATCTACAAGGAACGAACGAAAGCATGGCACGATAAGAATTTGATACCAAAAGACTTTCAAGAAGGACAACAAGTGCTGCTATTCAACTCAAGGTTAAGATTGTTTCCAGGCAAGTTAAAATCACGTTGGACAGGACCATACACGGTAGTAAGAGTATTCCCATACGGAGCAATTGAAATAAAATAGAGAGAGGGAGCCGCCTTCAAAGTAAACGGACAGAGGTTAAAACCCTACCTGATCAATGAAATGGAATACATGAACTTGGTAACTTCTCAATCCTTAAAATAATAAGGAACTTGCGTCCGGCTAAAAGACGGTAAAGACAGCGCTAGTTGGGAGGCAACCCAATGTTTTAATTATGTTATTTCAACTTCTGTTTTTAGTTTATTTTATTTTTGTCTAAGAACAGTCTCACGGTCTTGGGTTCGTGTGTCTGTGCTGTGTTGACAGGTGGAAACCAAGGATATCCAGAAAAATCGCCAAATGATCGTAAGCGACTGAAGCTTCAGCGCATGGCCCATTTCTGGTCATGGCGCCACTACGGAAACTATGAGTCTGGAGGATACCCTGACCCGAAGGCCCTATCGCCAAATCAAAACATCAAGAATATTCCTCCCCTCACGGAATTCAAAGCATTATCCACCGCCACCACCACCATTTTAGCCAAAGTTTGTAAGTGTCGTTTTCTTTTACTGTCTTTGAGTCTTGCACACATTGGGGACAATGTGTGATTTAAGTTTGGGGGTGTGTTTTTGTGTTTTAGTTTTTATTTGTGTGTCATGTTATGTTTTATTTAAATCTTTTTATTTGTTTTATGTTTATTTTGAGTCACCAAAAATTTTTCTTTCTTGAGTCATAATTGTCTGTCAAAGATCATGTATGCTGTAGTTGCTAGAAACACCTAGTGAAGTAAGGTGGAATAATGTAAAGGAATTGAAGCAACTATCTAAACACTTAGGTTAGATATGCCAAAAGCTCACAGAATCTGTCTATTTGGAGTTTCTTGCTTAAGTTATGCATGCTAAATGATAAATGCTTATGTGTTATGAGTGCTTGCTATTTGAGGCGAAATAGTTAGGATATGCATGTTAGGGAGATGACTCAGACATTTCTTTGATAGCCAATTCTTACCATTCTTTTCTATCCCGTACTTTAAAAATATCCCTAGTCAGCCCCATTGAGCCTAAATTTGAAACTTCTTCTTTGACACCCTATATTCCCACAAAATTGTGCCATAAGTGAAAATATGAAATAGTGGAGTACACTGTGTTAAAAAGAAGAAACAAAAAGAGTGAACAAGTTTGATGCACCCCAATGGAAAAGTAATAAGAAAGAGGCAAAAGCCTAAGTTTGGGGGTGCCTATTAGTATAATACACTTCACTCTCCCAAAACAAAAGAGGGGAAGGAAAGAATCAAAAGAAAAAGGGAAAAATTGAAAAGCCAAAGAGCTTATGGTACAGAAAAATGAGCCTAAATGCCTATCTTTACCAACCTCTACCTAAGCCTACATTACAACCCTCAAAGTCCTGAAGATCTCTTTTATGCATATCCAGAATTAGTGGAGAATAGCAAGTAAGCATGCCATAGAAATTCTTGAATTTATATGCATGATTTAGTATATTGACTTCCATCAAGCATGATGAATATGAGTTTGCGAAATATTTAGCTTCATGTGTTTAGTGTGCTGAAAATTTCATGTTATATGTTCATGCATATTATTCTGCTAACCTTTATGTTTTTCTAGTTAACATTTATGCAGCAAAAGTGATTAATGACAGGGAGTTTTTTTTTTTTTTTTTCTTTGAGTCTTTTATTTTATTTCTTTCTATCTTTGCTCGAGGGCGAGCAAAGGTTAAGTTTGGGGGTATTTGATCGGTGCATTTTATATACACCTTTTGAGTCAGTTTTAGTTAGTCTTTTGTCCCATTCTGCACATGTAAGTGTCGTATTAGGATAGTTTTTCTTTCTTTTGAGTCAAAGTGGTTAAAATGGCCAAATGGCGGAAAATGAGCAAAAAGAGGGCAAAAGAGGAGATGCCAGAGATGAAAACAGAGAAAGTGACGAACAAGGCTAAAATCTGGTAGCCGCGGCCTCGTAGTCGAAGCGAGCGCGGCGCCCATCATTCGAAGAAAGCGCGAAGATCCAGCCGCGCCGCCTAAACGCGGCGCCACTATCGAAAGGGCGAAACCTTCAGGCGCGGCTAAACATCTGAGGAGCTACAGAAGATTTAGCGCGGCTACCGAGCAGAATAGCGGCGCGGCGCCAAAACACCCGGACAGTTGCAGAACTTTCGCGCGGCTTATCTGCGAGGCAGCGGCGCCGGCGGAAAAATTAGGTCTTTTGACGGATTTTTGGGCCAGGCCTGCAGGGAAAAGAAGGAGGCGTTTTTAAACCTATATAAGGAGAACCCTAGGCAGTTTTTGAGGGTTCCCCTTTCTTGACAACACAAGATTTTCTTGCTAGGAGATTGGAGACCTAAACTTAGTAATTTCTTTCCTTTTTCTTTTCTTTAATTCAGTTTTTGCATGATGAACTTGGAATTAGTTCTTGTCATCTTTATGGCTAGGAACTAATTCTCCTATAGGGCTTTCTATGTTGAACTTCTTGAAACTTATGTTATAAATTAATGCATGCTTATGGTTATTTTTCTTATTGAGAGATCTATCCAATAATTGAGTTGAATTCTTGGTAGCTAATTGACAACTAGTTATCACTATATGATTTCTAATCAGATTCTGAAAATGGGAGATTGTGAATATGCTGTAAGTTGGGTAGACAGGCTTGAATTGGGGATGAAAATACCTCAATTAGTTTTGTGGCGTTGATGAGAGGCTTAACAACCCTAATTTTGCGCATTGTGCGTGACGGTCAACTAGGTTTTTGTTCTTAATCCTCCTATAGAGTTACCCTTATCAGCGAAAGTTAGGTAAGGAACAATACTGGGGTTGAGTGTTTATATAACCCTAACGGGAGTATAAAACGATTTCGTAAACCTGCTTTCTCCAAAAGAAGAATACCATAAGTAATGCATTAGTAAGTAGCATAAGCGGATAGTGAGGATACATAGAAGCCCTATTCTCATCACATCTGAAGTAATTCTTTATATTTACTTATCTTTAGTAATTCTTAGTTATAAACCAAACAATCAATCATTAATTCACCAAATAGATACTAGAAAATAGATAGTTGGTACTTGAACCCTAATCCTATAGGACGATATTCGGTCTTATCTAAGACTATACTACTTGATACGATAACGTGCACTTGCGTTTAAAAGTGTGTGCATCTAATCGCGCATCACCAACCTTCCCAATGAATGGCAGAAGCGGCCTCAAGCGTCGGTCCACTCGTTCCACATCACCATAAAACTCAGCACCATAAGTCGATAGCAGTGCACCCCAGGTTCAAGCCAGTTATTGTTATTTTTTATTTTTTGCTTATTTTTAGCACCACAGCCCAGTGTCGTCATAACTCGACACTGGGACAAATTTTGAGTCCGCGTTAGCCCGCCTTGGTATTTGACCCTGGCAGCCCAGTGTCGTCATAACTCGACACTGGGACAAATTTTGAGTCCGCGTTAGCCCGCCTTGGTATTTGACTGGCGGCCAAAGGTCGCCATAACTCGACATCGGGCCATTTTGATTTTGCGTCAGCCTTGTCTACCCGCCCAACATTTTTGCAATTCTGAAGATCGAGACAAAATTGGCTATGAGTCAACGTCTTTGTCCGAAGATTCTTCCATCATCTACATACAAAGAGGGACAAGTTGTTGACACTGATTTTGACCCTCCGTCGATCATTAACTATAAAATTACACTAATTTTGCAAAGTAATTTTTTATGATTTTTTATAATAAAATGCAGCAATAAAACATTAATACAGGCATGAATAAAAAATTTAATAATAACATCACATTTTTTACGTAGAGTATTAAGCACTTAGAGTCCCGCACCCGCATTAATTAACTTTAAGCCCTGTCATGATTCTTAATTAATAACAAATACGTCAAATTAGCAGTGACGTCGCGCCAAATAGCATAGCCGCATTTATTAATACGCAAAGCAGCGTCATAATTATTGTAATTATTCAAAGCATAAATTAATTAATAATGCACAATAAATAAAATTTTAAATAATAGCGTCGCATTTAAAAAAGCATTAAGCAGTCCTTAAATATCATTTGCATTTAGCATTTAAATAATTTAATAATAATCTAAACCCCATTCAATTTTTAAGTTAGCATAATAAATCAATTTTAATAACGGCATCGCATATAAATATTAAGCGTTAATTAAATAGCACGTCCGTCTTTATTTTTTAACTCAAGCTTAGACTAATAAAACACCTAAAATAATTTAATCACAATTTAAAATAACTTACCACTAATTAAGTACATAATACCTAAAACTAATACCTAATTAAAACTAACTCTAATACCTAAATAATTCGCCTAAGCCCACTACCAGCCCAATCACCCGCAAGCCCAACACCCCTTATTTTCCCTTATCACCCGCAAGCCCAACACCCCTTATTTTCCCTTATCACCACAAGCCCACAAGCCCACACGCCCAGCCCTCATATTACTTTGCCCATCGTCCCCCATCAACCAGAACCTTCACGAAAAACAACCCTAAACCTTCGCTGTCGCGACATGCCGGATTTCTCGCCGGAGAATCCGGGGTTTCCCTTTACCCATGCACACCCAGCCAGCTCTTCTTACCATAACCAGAATATATCCTTACCATTTACATCATACCACAATAAGCACAAAATCTCTCCAAAATCGGAAGTCCACGTTTAGCATAACAAATCTTACACCTCCAAATCATGTAAAGAATCATACCGAATTCGCATTAAAAGGTTTACCTAATTGGGAACCAACATTGAGGCTATATAAACCCATCTCTATACACTTGAAAGGGCATTCAGAAATTGAGAGAAAAGCAGGCAAGAATCATTTGAAGTTAGCATTCTAGAGCATATAATCAGAATCCTCAAACTTCTGAGAAGTTTTCATCCTTTCAAATCGCATAACCGCAATAAATCCTCCGAGTGAATCGACGACTTGATACGCTGCCTCGGTTCGCTGCCCGGAGAAGGTAAAAACCAATTCCTCTCCCTTTCACTTTATTCTATCGCGGATTTTGTTGAACTGGCCACTGCTATTTTCGTGAGTTTATTTTATCCGGAGTGTTGCTATAGTATATCTGTACGTGGATTTTGGTTGTAAATGACTGTTTAGTTCGGCTACAGTGTGTTCCCATTTGCGTCTCGCCAAATACGTGACCCTTTGTTTGCAAGAGATCATTGTCCAAGCCTTTTGTGTATTTGAATGCAGGAATGACTTAATATGGAATATAGATCATCGGCATTACTCGCAACAGAGGCTTAATGTTGTGTGTCGTTTTCATCGTTGTCAGTCCACACATGTTTGATTTGTTGCTATAATGGATCTGGTATAACACATGTTTCTACCGGTGTATTGAAGTTATTTGCTTGGTCTACATCTATTGAATTTACTCAATAATATGTGGTTAGGCAAAATGTAAGAGGAACTCAATTTTTGTATCCACGATCCATGCGTTAATTCAGTTGTAGTAATAAAACGAAACCAAATATAGCAGGCTATTTGGAGTAAGGAAATAAGACTATTACATGTTTACATATCAGCTAACAAAAAGATACTTATCTGTTGTATCCCATAAAGCAAATATACTAATGCGATATAGAAGGTCTAGGATACTGAGGTTTAAAGTTGTGTATTGTTTGCTATGTATGGAGGGTTCCGGGTTCAAACATAATTTTGGTGTCATTCAGTTGTTCTTAAAACACATTGATATGCTTGCCTAGCTTTGGGTAATACTGAATGTATATTTAAGTATACCACTGTGACATGTACGCCTACTAGTGCTCTGCCCATTTTTGCATTTCCTTTATGTGATCCTTATAGTTCGTCCCGCCCTCGGATTTGCATTTTGTTTATTTCTTACTTGCTAATCTTGGAATTAATTTCTCCTTTCCTGAATACTTGCCTATCACTTGAAATAAAAACGTCGGTCTGTCTGCATTTCAATCCTATGTGTGTGTCCGAATATGTGTAATGATAGAAAATTTGATGTATTTTGCTCACATATCTGCATTTCTGGATGCATATCTGAATAACTTCTCTGCATTAAAACTATGACAATTGCATTTATTGGCCTTCCAGTTCTATGAACAAATGGATTGACTTGTGTATGATGTAAAAGTTGACCTGTGCTGCCTGCATACCTGCCTATCCTCGTTTCCTCGTTTCTTCTTGCCATCTGCTAGCTGCTTATCCCCATATGATATTATCCTTTGTTTGGTCTTTATGTATGTGTGTGCTTAAATACAAACTATATGTCAAGTGCTTGTTTTGGTTAAATAAATTTGGACATATACTAATCCTTATCATTTTCTTATTTTTACATGGCACGCCTCAGAGCTAAACGAAGAGTCTCATTGCGAGACTCATCATGAGCTATAACAAAACAAGGATCTACATTTGTGTGCATCTTCATCTCCGCCCTGAAAATCCTAAATCGCCGGCGAAAAGACATCGCCTTTCCTTCGAGTCATCTTTACTTATTCTTTATTCTGCCTCATTTATTTGTTGTAAAGTAATTGTCTAACGCTATACTAATTAATTAGCACTTAGAATAGTTAAACCTTGAATCGATAGTTAGAAATTAATTTGATTTGCTTACCTTAAGTTAAGTACTTTAGGCTCGCTTTGCCTTGTTTAATAATTATAATAGACCACTTAATACCCTACACTTGCATAATAAGCTGGGACATTATTTGCCAAAACATTCTTAAAACCGTGTTGCAAATTCCTATTAATACAGAATAAGAAATACCGTTGTTGCATAATAGCCACGTTTTCTTTTTTTTTATCACAATAATATTACATTATCATGCTAAGCAATATATACTCCTTAGGTAGAAGAGTACTCGCATACATCTTACTCCTGTTATACCTATATCTAATATAGTATCTTAATTGCATATTTTTCAAAACTGACCTTGACTTTCATACATAAACCTTGCAAAAAAATATTTTTAGAAAGTATATCTTATACTCTTCCTCTTAAACGTTTTTAATATACCTTTTCATTAGCATAATAATTAACCCTAGGTTTGGCAGGACAATATGAGTTAAGCGGATCTTAGAGGTGCCTAACCCTTCCTCTAGATTAATAAAGAGCCCTTACCCAGAATCTCATTAAGTTTAGCAGATCATTAAAAATGGAGTTAGTGTTGACTTTAACCTAAGTTGACATTTAGGTGTCCTAATTCACCCAATTAATTAGGTGGCGACTCCGCAAGCCCTTAGCACTTTTAAGCACCCCTTGGCATTTAGCACCCTTTTAAGCACTATCTAACATTTTAGCATTCTTTTGCACTTTAGCATTTTTTTCATTATTTATCTTCTAACATTTTTATTTAAGCAGGAGCACATTTTTATTTTAGAAAATGTCGCGGCCGAAAAAGGGCGTGACATTTAGTATATAAGATGTGGTCCCGAAATAATATAGGACTTAATAAGTATGACGACGGGAATTCAAAATGATATCTTTAGGTACCAAAGGAGGGTATAGAGTGATATTATATAACATGATCATGATAATGAGTATATGAAATATGTTAAAAATAATTAGTATTTAAGTAAATTGAAATCAAAAGTTAATTATACATAGGTCAAATATTGAAGTTTAGCAGAGACTAATAAATAATAAACAAAGGATATGTATGAAAAGGGGCACTGGCACGTGGTGTTAGCAAAAAAGATGACTACGATTATAATTTTTTTTTGTGGCACTTTATGGTGGGATGTAATTATCAGTACAGTACACCTAATAACCAAGTGGGTTTCACTATCCTCTGGAAGATGTCCTCGTGTAGATTAGGAGAAAGATATATGTTTAGTAGCTCTACCTTGTAAGAAATAGGAGAAATATACAAAAGCAGTAACATTTTCCCCAATTAGCACAACACCGTTTTAGACAAATAACAACAACCTCCTTTCAAAAACATAACAACTATGTCCTATTTAAGATCAACCCAAGTTAAATCAATACGATTCTTCCATGATTTGGTGATTGTAATATCAATTTCCTCCAGGTCATAGCAAGTCAATTTATTCCAAAGAGAAGGTGAAAAACAAAAGTAGCTTTGGACATATAAGGTAATAATTCTCCTCTCCTAGATATATTTAAGTTCATCCATGCTATTGCTAAATTGTGAGATGAGAAATACATAATTAATAGTGGGAAATCATATTTTGATGTTATTGTTGTGATATGGACTATTTGGTGATTTTCTAGGTTATGTTGTGGCTCAAATTTGGTGATTTTCTAGCTTATGTTTTGGCTTAAATTTGGTGGATTTTCTCCGGATTATAGTAAATTAAAGATTAATTCGTAATGAAGTAACATGATAGAAGGTTCACAAGAGGGAAATCGAGATTAATTTATACAGGAGGTTGATTTCATCATCATCGTAAAGAGTCTATTCAAAGGTATGTTAAGGCAAATCCTTCTTTCTTTTGGCATGTTCTAAATACGAAACACAAACGTAATATTATCACATAAGTGATTATACTCTTTGTAGTTAAGGATGATCATGCTATTCATTCCTATTTTCAAAGCATGTCTAAATATGTTCCTAAATTCCTATTGAGGTATATAGGAAATATATTAATATTCATAATGTTAATCGGAGGTGAAGCGACATTACGTCACTTCGATAAACTCAGAGTGTTTTAGTATCATTCATGCATTATATTCATGTATATACCTTGACCTATATGTATAATTATATATGTATGGGTATGGGAAATGGGATACAACATTATATACGCACCACCACCTGATTAGTTGGTATATGATGATGATTATGCTCATAGAGGCCTGTATGATATGATGGGATGCCCACATAGGCTTGATGGGATTATATATGCATATTTATATGTATGACAACATTGTTCATGACACTTAGGCATATTATGACCCTCAAAGGCATTCTGCACATGTATGACACTTAGGCATATTATAGCCCTTAAAGGCATTCTGCACATGTATGACACATAGGCATATTATAGTCCTCAGAGGCATCTTCCACTGGTTGGTGGTTTCTTGTCTCATGTTACTTTCAGGTCTCTATTATTATATTCTTCACGTAAGATCATCGATCGTCGACGTCCGCTTTTGTCGAGGGCCAGCTGCGTTTCATGCCGCAGCTAAGGTGAAGCGATGATGGTCATGATAGTAGTTTCTTTGGTTCAACTGATATTGGAGCACTCTACTTGTTCCAGAGTTACAGTATAGTCATGGTATGATATTTTTTATATGCATAGGGGTATGGCAGGGCATGTCTCGACCTTATTATGTCACACACTCTTTAGAGTCTTGTAGATAATTGTCGTGTGTATAGTAGTCGTGTATGGCTTTATCGGCCTTAGTATGTATATGTACATAGGTTGGGTTTTTCTGGTTGCAGAATTTGTCGTAGCACCTTTCCAGTTTATTATTTGTCAGCAGCTTACCTCGTGGCGGCCCTCGTGACCCATGCGTAATTACGGTTAGGTGTCAATATATATGATTACTAGCGCTCAGCAAGTAAGGTCTGGGTGCCCGTCATGGCCCTCCTGGTTGGGTTGTGACAAATTATAATCCTTCCATCACTAATTTCAAATTCTCAATATTACTAATATCAACATTGTAATTCCTACATAACTTGTCTCTACACCAAACAATCCTTCCGGAATCTTTTGCTTTACCCTCTAATTATGCAATGATTATAATGTATCTATTATTTATATAAAGAATAATGTTGACTATTTTTTATACTATGAAAAATAAATAGAGAGATTCACTACTAGTGACAAAAAAATTTCTCACCGACATTCAGTGGGAAATTTATGCTATAAAACATATTTTTTAACAGATATGGCAGTGGATCCTAGGCCCGGTTTGGATCCGGTGAATCCAGATCCGTTTTATAAGATATGTATCTTCAAAATTTGGATCTGACGGATCCGGATCGGATCTGTATTTGGATCTTGTATTTGAGATCCGTATCCGGTCCAGATCCGACATGTGGATCCCTTCCTCTTAGTTTATGTTCTCTATGTTATGTAAAAATATGAATTATTTATTTCTCTGTATGTTCTTTAAATTGCTCATTAAATTAGATTAATATTGTTGCAACTTAAATATGTGGAATGAATATGTGTGGTGTTCACTGTTGTGTAGTTGTTAGTATACCTTAGCTTTGAATTTTTATTATGGTTAGTTTTAAGTTGATATAAATGGAAGTTTAATCAATAGGCAGATTTGTAATCAAGTATTATATGAATGATTGTTTGGCATTAGCTGTTAATGTGTTCTAATTGGACTGTCTTAATTTTTTTTCTGACAGTTAGTCCAAGTCAAGACTTATAAGTTAGCTGCTAGTTAAAGCTTTTGTGGTCATGGATGAACATTAATTTAGGAAGAATGGTGTCATATTTATGTAGGTTGATTGAATGAACTCACTCATTTTTTTCAATCAGATTGGGTTTCATTTTATCAAAAAAGTTTCAACAGGTGGGAATATTATTCAAGAGAATTTTTTTACACGTGGATCCAGATCCGAACCGTGGACCCGGTGAATCCGGATTTGGATCTGATTTTTGTGGACCCGATGGATCTGAATTCGGATTCAGATATGAAAAACGGATCTGGATCTATTAGGATCCGGTCCAGATTCTATCCGTTGCCATCGCTAGTGCTATAAAACATGATTTTTTCACATCATTCGTACCGACCCTGCTCACCGAAAAAACGCATGGTGGGAAACATGTTTCCATTTAAACGTTATAAAACTTCCCAAATTTTTGTGTGAAAATACTACTATTTGAATTTTTCTCATTGACATTCAGTAGACGATGACTAAATATTTTTTAGTGGGAAATTACTGCCGAAAATAAAGATAGTTAAGTAGTGAATAGTATTGATTGTTACATCTGGATATATCTATCTCATTTAAGAGAATTTTCATCCTTAAATACTTATCCAAGTATTGCTAAACACATATTCCTATGTTACATTTTATCACAAATAAAATCATGCTATTTAAAAACAAGGAATTTTAGTCACTAACAAATTATATCGTTAAATAGTAAAATTATATCGTTAAATAGTAAAATTATATTGGTATCCTAATTAGATGGATCCGCGAAAAAATTGTAGTTAATTTCTTTTTGGTACTAATTAATTAGTATATACAACATATATTAATATATTTAATATATTAATAGTCTAGTGGCTTTCTGATAAAGTTAAGTGACCATACATGAAATCAACCAAAAAGAATCAATGAAAGAAATTACAAAGTGTAAAGAAGGAAGTAGTAAAAGAGGAACAAACCCTAGAATGGAGGGGTTCATCAGAGAAGGTAGTAGGTTTAATGGAACCATTCCTTTCTAACTTACTAGAGCTGCCTGAGAGAGGAGGTTTTCGATTCTCCATTTTCTGGAATTCAAAGGAAAAAAAGAGAAAGAACTACTATTTGTTTAAAGAAAAGTGATGTCGTTTGCTTGTATTAGTGAAGAAAATGGGTGTTTATGTAATGATCAATGCTCAATTAGAGCTTGACAGACACTTAAAAATATG
The DNA here is from genome assembly GCA_029844215.1 of Przewalskia tangutica. Classification (NCBI taxonomy): domain Eukaryota; kingdom Viridiplantae; phylum Streptophyta; class Magnoliopsida; order Solanales; family Solanaceae; genus Przewalskia; species Przewalskia tangutica. Next base: position 22,301,312 of record CM056719.1, read on the forward strand.
TCTTTCTGCATGCTTGTTTATCTTTAAGTTAAACACCTCTCCAACTTTGTTTTTGTGTTGGTTTTTGTTTTTGGTTTATTGTTTAGCTCTTCTTTTAGTCTCATTTTTTATTTCTTGTGTATAACCATAAAGAGTACAAAAGGCAGGCAACTGAAACTGTCCAGCAAAAAGAAAATCTTCTCTCTTTCTCACTTGACCTTCATTGGAACGTTTATACCACACAATTTTAAAATCATTTTCGATCGAGAAATCTAGAAAAATAGTGTGGTAATCATAAACTTTTGTCGAAATGTTTGATAGCTCTAAAAACATTAAGCCACTTTACCTACTATTTAGTATAGTTTAATCTCAAGAATAAATTTTACGCGTGCAGAGACTGGTTACCAAGACGAAGAGCATGGAGTTTATGTCATTTTTCTTGTCACTATTCTTGTTCTTATGTGGCGCTTCCTGGTTTGCCTTTGGCCTTCATGGAAAGGACCATTTTGTTGCTGTAAGTACCTGTTATATCTCGCATACTGATTTGGAAATAAAAGATGATGTTGATCAAGTTTCAGTGAACCTAAATATGGATCTTGCATTGATTAATGATTTGCTACTAAACAAGCTATGCTGTTGTATGGAAGATTCCTATGGATTTTAGCTTTGGTTTAGCAACAGTGCAACTTATCTTACATGCAATATACTGTGACAAGAAGGGATTTACCAACAAATTAACCCCTGATGATTCCATAGAGACGGGAAATAACAAAAGTATTGTCAAGGAGAAGCAATCTAGAAACCATAACAAATCAAAGCTTGAGAAAGTTTAGAACAATTGTTGAATGAAGTTCTGAAATCTGTATCATTTAGGTGCTAATAAGCTTGTGATTTGCTCTAGTAATATTTGACATATGTTTGTTCTGTTTAGTATTTGACTAGTTCATATGTTTAAGAAATTCACAATTACGTTTTCTTTTTTTTCTCCGCATGTCTTCTGAAATAAACCACGATCCTTCCTTTAGTTATTTGGTTTCTTCTAAGCTGAAATTAGGATTTCCTTTTTCCCCCCTCAAAAAGTTTGATGAATGACTTTTCTCTCTTTCTTTTTTGGTGTTTGTTTTGTGGGAGAGGGTAGAGGGGGGGTTAATTTTGATGGATATTGTATATGTGAATGCATGCTGATTAACATATTAACATGCCAGAGGCCCAGAGGTAATATTAACATACTGGGCTGGGCTACAGGTGCAAGTATTAATGACCAGGCCAGTAATGTGAGGAGTGAGGACCTGGTCAGCCCAAAAAATGAAGGGAAAGAGAGAAGAAAAATTGATGTGGGACTACAAACCGGGTAAACTATCGACACAAAATAGCCCACCTTGGAATCTTATAACACAATAATGTATATCACATAATGTATACCGTAGAATAGTGTAAATCTCCTTTGATTGGAGTTCTCTTATTAATGACATATATATAGAGTGTATAATTGTAGGCCTAATGGAATTAGGATATCTCTACATCTTACACTGACACAAGAACATGACATGTACAGATCTGGTCACCGATATTCCAAAAAAAAATAACTCAATTTACCCAAATTTGTCATAGCAAATTCGGACTTGAGCAGGGTAATGATCTCGTGTTTCATTGTATCAGAAGAAACTGTTAGAACAATATCATCGACATATAAAAGAAGATAAGATGTGTCAGTACTTCGATGAAAAATAAACAAAGAATGATCACTCTTGTCGCACACGAACCCTATCTGTATGATGTATGTAGCAAACCTCTCATACCAAGCCTTAGGGGCTTATTTCAAATCATATAATGACTTACAAAAACATCAGATATAATGAGGAACTTCCGGATGCACAAAGTCAGGCGGTTGATGCATATAAATTGTTTCTTTTAAATCCCCATATAAGATAACATTTTTTACATCAAGCTGGTGAATAAACCAATTTTCCCCATAGCTATGCTCAACACTATGCGAATGGTGGCTGGTTTGACCACTGAACTAAAAGTCTCATCGCCACGACCAGGGCAGCCCGGATCGATGCCTACTGGCACCACTTACGTATACATCGTGAGATAACCATCGGAATATAAATAAAGCTCATAGACATGCAGTACTGTGAAATAAGAACCAGGCTAGCCGATAAGACCACCTTTCTGTATATATATATATATATATATATATATATATATATATAGATCTATTACAAGTCCATCCCACATACATATTACAGCACTTAAGAGTTTGGACCCTATCTATGTATGACGTGGCTCGCCATACCACGAATGTACATAAATCTACAACAACAGGGATCCGTACCAAAAGATAAGCCTCCGGAGTAATGGAGCTTCCCAAAAGCTGAAGAGTGATCCTAAGAGTGAGGATCAGCAACCTGTTTACCTCTACCTGCGGCATGAACGTAGCCCCCGAGGAAAGGGGGTCAGTACAAAATATGTACCAAGTATGTGAAACTGAAAGTATTGTAATAAAATCATATAGTCTAAAATAAAGCTGGAGACATGTATGATAACCAAATTAACAGTACACTGTGTCTTATTAATAATGAGAGTAAATAAGAGTAAACTTTACCGTTTAAAAATAGGAAGCTTATGATCAAATTAGGGTCACCCGCCCGTAATATCATTAAACAATCCTACTCCTGGGACTATTTTACCCGCATAGGTCTTGTGGATCCGCATAGGGCAATTTGCCCCGCATGGGACTATTTCACCCGCATAGGATTATTTCACCCGCATGGACCCTGTGGGCCCGCAATGAGTATATACGCCATACTCGTATCGTGGGGAGCAAATTCACGCAAATGTATAATGTCCTGGAGATTTACCCCGTATTAAATAATCTAACACTAGCACTAAAGGCTATCCTGAATAACATATGCAAGTTAAGTAACCCTTAACGTCTTATTAGAATAAGTAGGATGTACTCTTATTTTATTAACTCAAGGCACTATCATGTCATGTAAAATCCGAGAATTAACTCAAAGTACTATGTACATCTATTCCTATAAAAAGAATCACATAATGCAATATAGGGGAGTTGAACCCCATAGCACCATGTACGTCTGTCGTACATTCTCTCCTTTGTAGTATCCCAAGATACTAACACCCATAGTATCAAGACACTTCTACTTTTAAAATCAAGTCAAGTGTACCTATCTCATTCAAGTAACTTAGTCTTTAAACATCAAGTCACTTACACTATCTAGGGTCGATACTGTGGCATAAAAATACCACCCCGACCCCTAACTAATCCTCGACACCCTTCAACAGGAGCAGCGCCACGACCCTGCACTATGGCGCCGTGGCGCCGAAACTTCTGCGGCCTTCTGAGGTTTCGGAGCCATGGCCCTGCAACTTGGCGCCGCGGCCCCGAACCCGAATTCTGCAGTTTCACATTTTCTAAGTCTCCTTTCAATCAAGTAACCTCCCTCATATACCACGAGGAATCCGAGTTCATTTAAAACATGTACGTTCACTGTACGTTTGTTTTTATAAAGTCATGCTCAAAGGAGATAGAAGAAGTTCCACATACCTCTTCGGTTAATCCACGCTCCACGTAGAACACGTCACGAGTATTACTTCAACCTATAATGACAATTAACACTTCTATCAACTTCTAGCTTTTTAAGGTAGAATAATACTAAGTATAAGGTCTCTTATTCTACGAAAACTTGGGCAGCACTTTCCCTGTTTCTATGTACTTTTCCACCCTTTTCAAGGTCCGAATACAACAACAAAAAGTCACATCTTTAAGGCACAATTTAAGGCAACAACCAAAGGGGATTACACGCCTAACCGGACGTGTAAAATTCTGCCCCACGATTCATAAAAATAGTCCAACATATTTAGGCCAATCTTGGCTACATAATGTCAACATATAGTCTTTTCAATTCCTCTTTAATTCAAGTTGTTATTCTAACATGTTATATAAGTCATAACAATTATAACAACTATATTCCCTTTCTTATATAACATGTAACAATTTTTAACTAACAACCAAATTGATTAACGACTTCAATGGCTAACATGCCATATCTCGGTTTTAACCCTCCAAATATCCTAACACTTATTAATCTTCATTCCTTATATCACAAGTTCATTTATACACGACTATACCATGTAATCTTCAATTACATTTGGAAGACAAGGATCATTACCTCAATAAGCCCAAAATATTTCAAGATTAAAAATTGATCCTTAGCAACTTTAGCTCATGTTCTTTACGTTCCAATCCACAATAAGTGACCCTTAGAAGCTCAAAACCAACTTCTCTTCAAGTTTCAACTCAAAAGTTGAAGAACACCTTAGGTTTTCATAATGCGACTATCGGATCCATGTAGTATTTCCGGGGTTTAAGGGGTTGTTTATGCTTAGTATACTACTAGGGACCTTAGGTTTGAATATGGGGATTTATCAACAACACTTGAAGAATTTCCTTGTTCTTCATGGAGCTTGGCCGAGAGCCTCTTGACTTAAGAAAATAATTCTTGAAATTTCACTAAGTGTTAAAGTCTTGCACTAGTATGTAGATAAATAATGAAATCAAGGGTGGAGATTAAAACAAATGTGTGGCTAGGATTGTGCACAATAAATATCTTGAGCCCACTTGCCCACTTGGCCAAGTCACTATTCTCGCCCACCATGGGCCATGTGGGGGTGACACGTGTCACCCTCCTATTGGTCCAAAATATTTTATCTCTCCAAAATCTCAATAAATTTTATAAGTCTCCAATACCAAATCTGAGAACCAAATTCTAATTATTAAACCTTTTTCCTTCACGTGGTTCGGAATATTTTTCGTAGGAAAAAGAAATCTTTCTTTTGTTTCAAACTTAAAGTCGTATTTTCTCACGTACGTCCTTATATACATGTCCTGGAACTACGGGGTGTAACATCTCACCACAATCAACTCCCTCCTACTGACCAGTACCATTAACCACAAGTCTTGCCTTATGACGTTCAAGCTCTCCACTATCTCAGAATTTGTGATGATAGAGTCATATACAATGAATCACATTCACCCCTTCTAGTTTCAGAACAAGATCCCAAATGTGCTGATTGGTTAACGCATTAAACTCCTCACGTATGAGCGCATTCCAATTATGGTCACATTTGGCTAATTTTGAGTTTTTGGGAACGGGTGAGATGGTTTGGTGGATAGGTTAAAGTGAACTTTTGGTTTAAAAATTTCGTGTTGTGCACAAATTTCTATGTGGTGTGTGGGGATGGTCACGAGTTAGGTTGGGGACTGGGAGGTTGTGGATTGGACTGGGCAGTGGGGTCGGGACTGGGAAGTGGTGACGGGCAGTTGGGTTGGGTAGTGTGACGGGTAGTGGCTGGGCAGTATGGCAGAGGCTGGGTAGTGTGATGGACAGGGACTGGGGAGTGGGGTAGGGTTGACGGGACGGGTGCCGAGGGTGCGGATTTTGTATTGCATTTTGAACTAGAGGTGAGGTTTCCGAGTCATCAACGAATCCATAATCAGTGGGTCGAAATTGGTGGATGTTGACAAAAGGAAAGACGTTCTCCTCAAACGTGAAATGACGTGAGACTATGATTTTGCATGTGGACACGTTATAACATAAGTACCTCCTATGATTTGACGGGAACCCTAAGAAGACGCATAGGGTGAAACGAGATGCTAATTTGTGAGGGACGGTGGAGGCTAGATTCGGGTAGCAGAGACAATCGAAAATTCGAAGATGATCATAGGTAGGGATTCGACGGAATAGGAACTCGGTGGGGGTCCTATTTTGAAGTTTATATATATATATATATATATATATATATATATATATATATATATATTTAAAAGGTTATAAGAGTCGGACAATCACGAGTCCATCTCAAGCCCGACAAACCAGGCTGAGAACGATCATCTACGGACCCCGGAAGGCCATGGAGGATGTTAATCACGCTCTGAACTCATGGCCAGAATTCATCCACCAGACTTGGTTTCCTATCTCCTTAGAACTCAAGGATACAGTGGTACGGGCCTATAGAACAAATCCTGTTCAAGTAAGGTCGTGGTAGGTAGTATATTAAGAAGGTATTATGTCATTTTTAATGCATATACCCAGAAGCTGGGGGGAAGAGATGCATGAAAAAGTAAGGTACAAATCAATTTTGCTTTTTCGCGCTTATACGCTTTTCTCTGTCTTTGATGTCAAGATATTGTTAATGGTGCATACAATTCGTTCAGCTTTACCATTTTGAAGGGAGTATGGGGGCAGGAGAAACGAAAGACCATGCTATTACCCGTACAAAATTTATGAAAGAGAATTGTTAAATTCACGACCACTGTCACATTAAAACGATTTTATTTCTTTTTCAAATTGCGTTTTAACATACACACGAAATTCAAGAAATTTGGAGTATACCTGAGATTTAAAGTGTAACACCTCAGGATAATGATTTGAGCACCTAAATGAAGGAAGTAGACCCGAGCGTGGGGAAAATTTTGTTATATTTACGTATGCTAATAAGGAAATTAGTATACAAAAGATGTGATCCCGAAATAATTTTGGACGAAATAAGTGTTACGACGGGGATCGAAAATAGATTTGACATGCGCATAAAGAGGTTATGGACTAGTGTCATATTATAAGAATTATGACATTAAGTATATGAATGTCTTATTAATTCTTTTTTTTTTCCAGGTAAATGCAAATATTATTACTAATAACGGAAATAAGGATGGCTACAATCAGTCATTGAGGGTTCTCAATCCTCAACGTTATGCAAACAAGAAATGGGGGAGGGGAGCAGTGGTCACTCAAAGGTGCCATTACAAGAGGGGATGAGATCTTAATAGATTTAAGTCCTTGTGGTTCTAGACAAGGACTTGTAAAGATTCCTGCCTAAGTTTCCTATGTTGAATTAAAACTCCTTGCACGTTTAGTACGTGCATTAGATGCATTTGTTGGGGAATTCAAGAGTAGTGCACTATTGGAAAAAGTTGCCATAAATGGCTCAAGCCTTTTGGCAATAAATGCCCATCGTCGAGATCAAATGAGAGTTCTTAGGCGTTTTGGAAAGGAGTGACCCTTCAATTTCCACATAAGTTGATCTTCCAAGACTTGATTGAAGAGAAGTCCCTTCGAATTTAGTAGCCATCAACTTTCCAAGTCTCTTTTGACGAGTTGCCCCTATGTTTTCCGCAACAATTGAATTCGTTAGGATAGGTGACTCTTCTGGTTCACCCTTATCAATTTTCGAGGCCCCATTGAATGAGATGTTTCCTTGGTTCTTTCACCATTAAATGCCCCAAATTACCAAGTCTCGTTTGTAGGTAGGTTGTTCGACTTCCACACGTTTTGAACTACCAAGAACCATGGAAATGAACCAACATCGCTCTACAATCTTTAACCGATGACTCTTAGGATGCAGCCATGACCCACGACCACCTGCGTGACCAATCAGCAGCCCATGACTACCCATCTGACCCTCCTTCGACCCGCAACCATCCTCTTGATCCTCCATCAACCGAAGCTCACCCATGCGACCCGTCATTACCTCGAGAAGGGGTGGGGTTTCGGAAACCGCAACAATTGCATTTTCAATGTCCTTGGGAAAAGAAGTCCTAAAGGCTTCACCAACCTTAGATCGATGCTTGTGGACATGAACATCGACCCATGACCACCGACCGACCCGCCATCGACCACGGATCAACCACACGACCCTCTCGACTCCATGTTGTCATTCGGAAAACAACTATAAGCCGCACCATTATCTTCATAAGATTACCCTCTATACCGTGACCCATGGATTCCATCCACAACCCAAGACCACTATCACGACCTCTTGCAACCCGGGACCCCACCATACCCACCTTTGACTCGGATCTCTATCAAGGTCCGTGAGACCATCCAAAGGTCAAAAGTTGTTCAAGAGTAGACTCCTTCAATTCGTAGCCACCCTTTCAAGTTTTCATGTCCCATTAAATGAGATGTTTCCTCGTTTTCTTAGCAATTAAATTTCCCAATTTACTAAGTCTCGTTTGAGGAAGATTGTTCGACTTCCGCATCCATTGAATGCAACAAATTCCTAGACCTCTTTTGGATAAGAAACCCTGCCTAAAACCTTAGCGTTCCAAGGCCAATTGGAAAGAAACATCATTCGAACTCAACAACCAAACGCCGTGACCCATGGACTTCCCCAAGACCCATGCCCACCCACCGACCCGCAATCAACCCGTGACCAACCTCGAGGCCCGTAGTCACCTGGCATCCAAAGCCGCCGAAAAGCCTCTTTGTACTCAGAAGCCAATGGTCGGAGACCCAAAGGTTCAAACCACAAGTTCTGAATATCAACACCACCCTCCTGCCACCCGGATCTACCCTCCATACCCACTTTCGACCCGAGATCCATATCAAGATCCGCAAATTCCCATAGTCGAGTGCTACCGGAATTCCGACGCCCAAGGTGCTCCGAATGTTGGGAGAATCAAAGAGATGAATCCTCAACCCAAGACATCCATCACGCACTTCTCAGACACCAAGAACACCCTCCCGACTGCAAACAACCCAAAGATCACCCGCTGTCCCGAAAACTCCACAATATTCCGAGAAGCAACTTGCACACGCTGCAGGTCGCCCACTGAAATGCAAACTTCAAATTCATATCTTGAATCTTGTAATCTTGAACAATCAACATAATCTCTTTCATTCTTTTGGCTGAAATCTTTGTATTCTTTCTCATGGCTAGAAGGAAGATAATGCAAGTCTTGAATAATCTTTAAACAAGTTGAAGAATCTTCGTAACAATCTATGGACAAGTTGATAAACTCGAACAATCTTTCCACAATTTTCGAAAAATCTTCAAATAAGGTGTAAAATTTCCGTAATAAACTCAACAACTTCGTATCAAAATCAAGTAAGATGAAATCAGATTTAAGGAGTATGAAATCAAAGATGAAATCATAAGAATGAGGCGGATTGCGAAGAGCGACTAGGGAGAAATGTTGAGAGCATTTTCGCCTAGTGAGAGAAACTTCTCTCTAACTCTTTCTTCTCTTATTAATTCTTAGAATTTAAGTGAAGTGCAATTTAAAATTAATTATGTATGTAATTGATTACTGAGTGAATTAATATTAATGGGAGGGAGACAAGACTTTAAGGGATAATGATCTATTTTTTTTACCACTTCAAAAAAAAAAAAAAAAAGTGAACTGCACCAAAGCAAGACATGTGCAATGCCACGTCCACGTCCATACAAGGGGAAGCCAAAAAGTTGGACCTTCTTATAATAACAAGGGACAGTAACATATCTCTCATTAGTATATAGTTACTTAAGAACTTAGCAACAACTAACATATCTCGTTCCATTCAAATAGAAACATCTTTTTTTATTTTAAGTGATTCAAGATTTACTTCCTAAGTAAAGTAAGGATCAGGAAAGGTTATTCTCGACATATCAGAATTAAGGTATTGTACGGGTGGATTAGCAACGTTCTAGAGACTGGTCTTTGGAAATTCTCGTCCAAAGTTTCTAATTTGGTTAAGATTTTCTCCACATATCAAGGTATGTTAAGACAAATCATTGTTTCTTTTGGCATATTCTGCGTACGACATATAACTGTGATATTTCTCTATAATTTATTCTACTCTTAGAAGTTAAGAAATATTCATGTTATTGGCTCTATGCTAAAAGCATGTCTAAATTATTCCTAAGTCCTGATTAGGACATATGGAAAGATCTTGATAAGAGTTTTTAGTAAGCACTTGAGCCGATTTGACTTTGCTAATTTTAAAATAACTTATAAGTATTAAATGCTGAGACTGATTTAGTAAATAAGTATGTTTGTTTTAGTAGACGTGTTGAAATAAGTCATTGCAGTGTTAAGTGAAAAAGGTATCGACAACCAATTATATTAAAATAATTTTAGAATGTCATCTGCATAGAAACTAAGATATAATCAATTTATTTTACATTTTCTAGTTCACAACTGATTAGATAAGACTATAAATATAAATTACTCACAACCCATATAAGAATTAATTAGGCAGTTCGGATCAGATGTTTCCATATGGTAACCAAAAGAGCAAGGATATTATTGTCGTCCAATAGACTCAGGGAATATTTTATTGAATTCATGCATTTTCATTTGCATTGCATTTTACCCAAGACTATTTATTGGGAATGAAAAACGGGGAACACAGACCACCTTATCAGCTGAGATATGATAATGATAAAGCCTGTGTGGCTAGCTTGTGTGGCTTAATGAAGAAAGATGTTTGATTAAGGGCCAAATTATATATGTGATTGGGAAGAAAGATGCCCTTGTGTGGACAGTATATATGTATTACCACATTTGTTCATGTATGACATTTAGACACATTATGCCCATAGGGGCCGATAATGAAATGATGCCCACAGAGGCTCTTATGAAAAGAGACGCATGTGTGGCCATCAATATATTGCATTTGCATTACATATCATTTAGACATATGTATTGAGGTCTCAGAGGTATGTACAGTTGGTAAGTGGTTTTTGTTTCAGTAATTGTTATATTCCTGCTATGCTATTATTCATGTCTAACATACTCAGTACATCAGTCGTACTGATGTCCCTTTTGTCGGGGACGCTGTGTTTCATGCCCGCAGGTTCAGTTGAAGTGAGTGATGGTTCACGCTGGTAGGTTGTTGGTTCAGCTGATGTCAGAGAACTCTATTTGTTCCAGAGTTGCAGTCTAGTCTCGGTATGATATTTTGATGTCGTATACTCTTTAGAGGCTTGTAGACGGGTGTCCTGTGGATAGTGGCTTTGTATGGCCTTATCGGCCTTGGTATGATAATGTATATATGTATAAGTCAGTTTTCTGGTCAAGAGCTTTTATAATCTTTTTTCGGCTTAGTCCGTGCTTATTATGATTATTTATTGATGGTGTGATTCGGGGTACGGGTGGGATCCGGACGCCCGTCGCGGCCCTTCGGTTTGGGTCGTGACAAACTTGGTATCAGAGTATGTCTATCCTATGGAGTTTATAAGTCGTGTCTAGTAGAGTCTTATTTATGAGTATGTTGTGCACCATACTTATAAACAGTGACATTTAGGGATGGTTTATATTCTTTTGTCTCGTATATCGTGCAGTAGAACTGAGTTTTAAGAATTCGAGTTTAACTCGTTCCTTATATCGTTTCGGTAATACTGATTTCCAAGAAGGCTTTTATTAGTTCATACCCATATACGGTAAATGAGTGACTTCTACGATACGCAGTATGAGGTAAAGAGTTTAGAGATTATGATAAGTTGTGTCACGCATATATGGAAGCAATAATGTAAACACGGGAAGAAAAACACTTACCTGAGAAAGGAGTAAAGTAAAGGAGGTACTACATACCGGAATACAAGAGTTTGTAAGGATTCACCTTATAGACCTTATCTTCTGTTTTCATGTGATTGTGAAGCGGTGAATGTGTTTTGACTATGGGATGCGAGTTAGATATGTGACCCTAACATTCGAGGACGAATGTTTCTAAGGGGGAGATGATGTAACACCTCAGAATAATGATTTGAGCACCTAAATGAAGGAAGTAGACCCGAGCGTAGAAATTTCTTTGTTATATTTACGTATGCTAATAAGAAAATTATTATACAAAGGATGTGATCCCGAAATAATTTTGGACGAAACAAGTGTTACGACGGGGATCATGAATAGATTTGACATGCGCATAAAGAAGTTATGGACTAGTGTCATATTACAAGAATTATGACATTAAGTATACAAAGATCTTATTAATTCTTAGGATTTAAGTTAAGTGCAATTTAGAATTAATTATGTATTATGTATGTAATTGATTACGAAGTGGATTAATATTAATGGGAGGGAGACAAGACTCAAGGGATAATGATCTATTTTTTTTACCACTTCAAAAAAAAAGAGTGAACTGCACCAAAGCAAGACATGTGCAATGCCACGTCATTTAGTGGTTGTTCTTTCCATTATCCTTATTATGTATACACACGTCCATACAAGGGGAAGCCAACAAGTTGGACCTTCTTATAATAACAAGGGACAGTAACATATCTCTCATTAGTATATATCTTCCTTAAGAACTTAGCAACAACAACATATCTCGTTCCATTCAAATAGAAACATCTTTTTTTATTTTAAGTGATTCAAGATTTACTTCCTAAGTAAAGCAAGGATCAGGAAAGGTTATTCTCGACATATCAGAATTAAGGTATTGTACGGTGGATTCATTATGGATTAGCAACGTTCCAGAGACTGGTCTTTGGAAATTCTCGTCCAAAGTTCCTAATTTGGTTAAGGTTTTCTCCACGTATCGAGGTATGTTAAGACAAATCATTCTTTCTTTTGACATGTTCTGCGTACGACATATAACTGTGGTATTGCTCCATAATTTATTCTACTCTTAGATGTTAAGAAATATTCATGTTATTGACTCTATGATAAAAACATGTCTAAATTGTTCCTAAGTCCTGATTAGGGCATATGGGGAGATCTTGATAAGAGTTTTTAGTAAGCACTGGAGCCGATTTGACTTTGCTAATTTAAAGTAACTTATAAGTATTAAATGCTGAGACTGATTTATTAAATAAGTAGGTATGTTTTAGTAGACGTGTTGAAATAAGTCATTGCAGTGTTAAGTGAAAAAGGTATCGACAACCAATTATATTAAAATAATTTTAGAATGTCATCTCCATAGAAATTAAGATATAATCGATTTATTTTACATTTTCTAGTTGTTGCGATATTTCTAGATGTTTTGGCAAGTGTACGTATCGTCCACAGAGACTGATTTATTATGTACCGGTTATCTATTCTATGATATCTATTTGATAATCGTTCTTTAGTTGGATTTATGACTAAGTGCAGAAAATAAACTAAAGATTATAATACTTTGGGTTTATAACAGTTATGAAGGAAATATGGTATAAGGTATGGCATAATGAGCAGGGTTTTAGGGTTTTATACTTGAGAAAAATCACGTTTCGGACCCTTTTGCCCTTCGAAAAATCGGAAAAATTGAACTTTTCTCGCGTAGACCCACCTGTTGTTCTCGGCCGTACACGAACTCCTCAGAGTCGAATCACCACGCAGAATATTGGGCGCCGCGGCGCCGGTGGCGTCCCATTCCCGGATTTTCTGATTTTTTGTCATTGTCTCGTTCGGACTTCGTCTGATTTCTTCTGTGCTTTTCGGAACTTCTTAGACTTCATTTTTTGGTCTTTTCTTGTGCAATTTCATCCTCAAAAGTAGTTTCTTCTCCTTTATAATCGTTGTGACACAAATGAACGAAAAATACACCTAATAAGATACTAAACGCAAAATAAAAAAGTAAAATACTAACTAAAAAGGACTCAAAAAATACCCCCAAACTTACACTTTATTCGCCCTCGAGTAAAGCACTAAACAAAAATAAAAACAAAAATAAAAACAAAGACTCTATGAAATGGATCAAGTAGCTATAGCGATGTTTATGAAAGTTGGGATAATATGTTAGAACATATATAGCATGAATATTTCGCAATCTAGAATTTCAAGTGAGATATTTCGCAAATTCACTTAGATCACAATCACTGGAAATACAAACACCTAACCTATGCATGTCAATTTCAATTCATCTTTTGCCAAAACGCTATAGACCTGTTTACTTGCTATTCTCCACTAATCATAGATATACACATTAAAGATCATCAGGACCTTCAAGGGTTGTAATGTAGGCTTAGACCGGGGTAGATAAAAGTTGGCATTTAGGTTCAAATTACGTACCATAAACATTTTTCATTCAACTCTTTTTCCTTCTTTTTTACTTTCTTTTTAATCTCATATCTATTTTGACCCTCTTTTCTTTTGAGAGAATGAGATACATTATAAATAACAAGCACCCCGAAATTTAGATTTTTGCATATTTTTCATTGGGGTGCATCAAATTTGTACTCTCTCTTTTATTTCTTTTTCAACACTTTTCAGCCAAAGAGTTTTCAATTGTTTTACTTATGGCACAACCAAGGAATCATATGGTGTCAAAGAAAGATCTTATTTTAGGCTCAAATGGGCTGACTAGTGATACAATTTATGTCAGGGTAGGTCATGAATGGTCAGAAGGGCTAACAACGAAATGTATGAATCATTTTCCTAAACATGTATATCTTTACTATTTCGCCTCAAATAATAAGCAACTAGATTTTCTAGACATTTCTCAACCTTTCTTTCCATAACTGAAACACATAGGCTAAACACAAATATCTCAAATAATTAGATGTCCTGAATTTTTGGCATATCTAACTTAAGCACACAGATTTTTGCTTTCAATTCCATTACATTATCATATTTTTATCCCCTCAATATCGTTAGCAACTACAACATACATGATCCATAAAAAAAATTATGACTCAAAAATACACAAAACGACACAAAGACAATCAAAAAGACTCAAAAATACAACAATAAAACAAAATAAGACACCCCCCAAACTTAATCGACACATTGTCCCCAATGTGTGAAGACTAAAAATAAAGGGATAATTTACTGACACAACACATCGGTCCTAACAGAGGTCTAGGAGGAAATTCCTGAAATTACACAGCATTTTGGCTTTCTGAATTTTTGGCGCCGCGGCGTTGCTGCCAATTTTACCATTTTTCATCATTTTTGTTCTTTTGGGTCAGTCCCTAGTCCACCTGCCATGAAAACATAAGAAAAAAACCAAGACCGTGAGACTGTTCAAGACAAAATAAAATAACTAAAATAAGAATTGAAATAACATAATTAACCATTGGGTTGCCTCCCAAGTAGCGCTGTCTTTAACGTCTTTTAACCGGACGCAATTCACTTACTAAATCAATGGGGTAGAGTGTCCCCTCCACATATCCATTTTAGCACCATTCTCTTTCTCCCCCTCCTTTTCTTTTTCACAATGCTCATTTCGGAGGAGTTTAATTCTTTTTCATCAATTTCTAATTCCTTGGCCTTACTCTCAGGTTCCACACTTTTCTTTAATTGTACCCTACGATCATCAGTACTAGTGAGGTTGTTCTGCAACCCGACCTTGTCAACTACCCCAATAGCATAACATCTATCAATGACTTGAGGTTCAGGGGGTGGCTTGAACACTTTGAAGGTCATCTCTTCATCTTGAACTCTGAGCTTCAACTCTCCCTTCTCAACATCAATAAGTTCCCTCGCTGTGGCTAGAAATGATCTCCCAAGGATGAGTGGCATATCTTTATCTTCTTCCATGTCTAGGATGATGAAGTCAGCAGGAATAAATTTACCCACTTTAACTAGCACATCTTCAATTATACCATGTGGATGCTTTACTGAACGATCTGCTAGCTGCAAGATTATTGTTGTGGGCTTAGCTTCACCTACTCCAAGCCTTCTAAACACAGAGAGGAGCATTAGGTTGACACTTTCCCCAAAATCACACAGGACTTGCTTGCATGTCACATTCCCTATGGTGCAAGGTAGGATGAAACTCTCAGGATCTTTCAACTTAGGGGGAAGTCTCTTCTGCAAGATAGCACTGCACTCCTCTGTTAGCGCTATTATCTCATAGTTTGTCAGCTTTCTCTTCTTAAACATGATGTCTTTCATGAACTTCACATAAGTTGACATCTGCTCCAAAGCTTCAATGAATTGGAGATTGATATAAAACTTTTTGAGGACCTCTAAAAATTTGGAAAATTGCTTATCTAAGGACTTCTTCTGCAAATTTTGAGGGAAGGGAATTCTGTCTACATATTCCCTCATGACTGTCGGTGGAGCTTTCTCTACAATAGGGCGGTCCTCATTAATCCCCTCTTTCTCTGCCTCAACTACTCTCTCCCATTCATTCTCTTTTTCTTCCACTGGCTGAGGTGCAACCTGCTCTAATTGCTTCCCACTTCTCAAGCTGATTGCCTGACACTGCTCCCTTGGATTCATCACAGTATTACTAGGGACCTGAGTTTTGTCATTCAACTTCCCTGCCAACTGCCCCACTTGGGTCTCCAAATTCTTGATCGATGACCTAGTTTCTGTCATGAACTGGGCTTGAAAATCGGCCATTTTTTTCTGGGAGTTGGCCATGGTTGACAGTGATGACCCGATATCTTTCATGAATTGTGTCAGTACTGTCTTTATTTTTCTTATTTCATCTGACTTCTCTTGTGGGGCTGGTGAATCACGCGAGGTCGATGCTGGATTCAAGGATTGTTGATCGCCTCGCTGACATCGCCTGAAATTGAGATTGCTGCCCTTGATCATTTCTCCATGAAAAGTTGGGGTGATTTCTCCACCCCTGATTATAAGTGTTAGTATGCATTGTTGTAGGGCCTCTGAAAATTCCCCACTGCTTGGACCTGCTCTATAGGCACATTGTTTGGATCCACTGCTGTGCACCTATCAAACGAATGGGGACCCCCACAGATTTCACAACTTACTGGTGTCTGAACTGCATTAATGAGCATAGTAACCTTCTGCAACTGCTTTGTCAGAGTGGAAACCTGGGCAGTCAATGCATTGATAGCATCTAGCTCAAGAATCCCAGTCAATTTCCTGCTGTTCATTGCTCTCTCATCGGGCCCCCTGATGGTTGTTTGTGGGCATATCCTCTAGCAAATCATGTGCCTCATTGTCACTCTTTCTTATGAACGTACCTCCTGCTGCAACATCAATAATGGTACGAGGTGTACCACACAACCCATTGTAAAATATGTGGACTAATATCCACTTCTCAATCCCATGATGTGGGCACTTTCTCTGCAAATCTTTAAACCGCTCTCATGCATCATATGGTGGTTCTCCTTCCAGCTGATAAAAGTTATTAAGCTCACCTCTAAGTCTTGCTTCTTTGGCTGGAGGGAAGAATTTGGCAAGAAACTTTTGATCCAAGTCTTGCCATGTGGTAATGGAGTTCGCCTTTAATGAATTCAACCAACTCTTTGCTCTATTCCTGAGTGAGAATGGGAAGAGCTTCAACCGAATGACATCATCAGTAACACCATTATACTTAAAAGTTGCACACAACTTCAGAAAATTTGCTAGATGTAAATGGGGATCTTCAGATGGTAACCCCCCTAACTGAACTGAGCCTTGAACCATGTGCAAGATGACAGGTTTGATTTCAAAGTTATTAGCTTCAACCATTGGAAGCCTGATGCAAGTCTGTACCCCTGTAATTGTAGGCATCACATAGTCCCCCAAACTCCTTTCTGCAGGGACTTGTCTTAAAACAAGCGGTAACTCGTCATTCACCATATTCTGATTCTGATCTTCCATTGCTAACAAATCAGCAGTTCTTTTATCTTTTATGTTCTGTCTGCACAATCTTTCAATTTTAGGGTTCAGAGGGATACGAGGGTCTGCTCCTCTCCTACTTCGCATAAACTAATTTTCTGAAATTGATCGAAAGCAACAAACAGATCACGACAAACAGCACTAAAACAAAATAAAATAAAAATAAAAATTAAATTAGAAATAAGAATAGATAATTCGATATTAACAGTACGCCAGTCCCCGACAACGACGCCAAAAAATTGTTGTGATATTTTTAGATGCTTACACAAGTGTACGCGTTCAAGTAAAAAAGATCTGTAGACCGAGTTTTCGAACTTTTCTCGCACAGACCCGCCTCGGCGTCGCGGCCCTGTTGGGTGGCGCCGCGACGCCGGAACTCCTGTAGCTGAATCAGACCACGCAGAATATTGGGCGCCGCGGCGCCGGTGGCGTCCCATTCCCGAATTTTCTGATTTTTTGTCATTTTTTCGTTCGGACTTCGTCTGATTTCTTTTGTGCTTTTCGGGACTTCTTAGAATTTATTTCTTGGCCTTTTCTTGTGCAATTTCATCCTCAAAAGTTGTTTCTTCTCCTTTATAACCGTTGTGACACAAATGAATGAAAAACACACCTAACACGATACTAAACGTAAAATAAAAGAGTGAAATATTAACTAAAAAGGACTCAAAATAGTGTATAAAATACACTCAACACTAGTTCACAGCTGATTAGATAAGATTAATATAAATTACTCACGGTTGACACATAGTTAATTAATAATTTTAGAATGCCATCTGCATATAAACTAAGATATAATCAATTTGTTTTACATTTTCTAGTTCACAGTTGATTAGATAAGACTATAAATATAAATTACTCACAACCCATAT
Organism: Przewalskia tangutica; assembly: GCA_029844215.1. NCBI lineage: Eukaryota > Viridiplantae > Streptophyta > Magnoliopsida > Solanales > Solanaceae > Przewalskia > Przewalskia tangutica. The sequence goes on from CM056719.1 coordinate 22,319,447, forward strand.
AAGAATTAATTAGGTAGTTCGGATCTGTTATCACCAATCAGATGTTTCCATAATGTTATCCAAAAGAGCAAGTATATTATTGTCGTCCAATTAACTCAAGAAATATTTTACTGCATTTTCATTTGCATATTCATTTGCATTGCATTTTACCCAAGACTATTTATTGTGAATGGGAAACGGGGAACACAGACCACCTGATCAGCTAATGATAAAACTTGTGTGGCTTAATGAAGGAAGATACATGATTAAGGGCCAAATTATATATATGTGATTGGAAAGGATGATGCCCTTGTGTGACCAGTATATATGTATTACCGCATTTGTTTCATGCATGACATTTAGACACATTATGCTCACAGAGGCCGATAATGAAATGATGCCCACAGAGGCTGTTATAAAAAGAAAGACGCATGTGTGGCCATCAGTATATTGCATTTGCATTACATACCATTTAGACATATGTATTGGGGTCTCAGAGGTATGTACAGTTGGTAAGTGGTTTTTGTTTCAGTAATTGTTATATTCCTGCTATGTTATTATTCATGTCTAACATACTCAGTACATCAGTCGTACTAACGTCCATTTTGTCGGTGGACGCTGCGTTTCATGCCCGCATGTTCAATTAAAGTGAGTGATGGTTCACGCTGGTAGGTTTCTGGTTCAGCTGATGTCAGAGCACTCTATTTGTTTCAGAGTTGCAGTCTAGTCTCGGTATGACATTTTGATGTCGTATACCCTTTAGAGGCTTGTAGACTGGTGTCCTGTGGATAGTGATTTTGTATGGCCTTATCGGCCTTGGTGTGGTAATGTATATATGTATAAGTCAGTTTTCTAATCAAGAGCTTTATAATCTTTTTTCGGCTTAGTCCATGCTTATTATGATTATTTAGTGATGGTGTGATTCGGGGTACCAGGCGGGTGGGATCCGGGCGCCCGTCGCAACCCTTCGATTTAGGTCGTGACATAAAGTGGAGCGGATAGACCCATATGAAGTAAGAAAAATCATCCAAGAATATTAAAAAGTACTTATGACCCAATTTGCTAGTAATAAGATATGTCCATAAATCAACATGGATAATATCAAAGGTAGAAAAGTAATACTCAAAGTTGACGTAAATGAAAGTCTAAATGCTTTCCTAGAAGACAAGAATATCAATTTTGAGCAAGGTTTTCTTAATTACATTTAATTAAATTGTGGTTTTTAAGAAAATAAATAATATGAGCTCCGGGATGTTCAAGGCTAATATGCCACTAAAATAAATAATATGAGCTCCGGGATGTCCAAGTCTAATATGCCACGTTGAGGAGGAGATACCAGCTAGAGATGTGGGAGAATTGACACTGACAGCGGACATGGATAGGAAAGGATAGAGGTCCCCCACACTATTTCATCTCGTAAGAAGTCTCCCCGTACGTAGGTCCTTTACATAAAAATCAAACGGGTCAAAATTAATGAATACGAAATTATCGGTGGCAAATTTCTGACAGAGATTAGGTTCTTGATAATGTTAGGAGCATACAAGACATTTTAATGGAGAAGTGGGGATGCGGTGGTGAAGTTAGTGTGTAACCAAACCCTTGAATTGAAATGCGATGATCATTTCCGACCATAATAGATTGAAGATTATTTAAATTGCTCAGTTGAAGAATTAGGATCTCTATGTTACATTGATTACACTAAAATATTAATTACAGAATATATTATGAATATATTAAATATATTTACTATCATATACAAATATCGGTCCTTAGCTAAAAATATGCCAATAATTTCTAAGGAATGTATATAAGTGTGTCGGAAAGAGAAGTTAGTAGACTAGATAAGACGAAGATTTTCAACGTGCATTGAGAGGATAACTGATAATAAAAAAAATACAAAAGTGGAAAGTAACGAAGTAAAAATTTGGGACGAGTACACAACAAAATAAAGATTCTCTATCTGTAAAATACCTACTAAAGGGTTAGAAACCAATATGAGCACCATGCCTCTCTTTTTTTTTTAGAAATTCCCGTAGCCCCCTTCATAAGAAGGGTTAAATTGGTTGAAGTCACCTCATTAGTTAAACGTTAAGTTGATTAAAATATTTTGTTGCGTGACGAATTTGATTGTACCTTATAGAATTATAGTACATTAAAGACAGAACATGAAGTTGCAAAGGTAACAAAATAAAAATTTATGGTTAATACATGTAAAAGTATAATATTGAAGTTAACTATAGTTAGAATATGATATTGTAACTAACTATAGTTAGAGAAGGTTAAGTAGTTTGTTAGTTTGTTATATGGTAGTTATAAGGTTGTTAATATTGTTAGTAGCTAATGGTGGTTTAGCTTAGTTAATTGGGCTGATAAGGACTTGTGTATAAATAGAATCTATCACATGTACATTGACTAATTCAATTCAATACAATCTTTCTTTCTTCTCTCAATTCTCTCTCTCTCTCTCTCTCTCTCTCTCTCTCTCTCCCTCTCCTTCCCCTTTCTCATCTCTTACGATCTCTTCTCTTCTTCTCCATCTTCTGTAACCGTTTCTCATTTCTTCTTTCTTCTTTCTTCATATGGTTTAATCCAATCTTCATCTTCAACATGGTATCAAAGCCTACATGAATGAATTGATCTCGAAAAGATGATAACATGCAAGACAGTCGATCGACTCCAAGAGAATACAATCGATCGAAGGTTTCAAATTCAAGAGAATGGATCCGCGACAGTCGAGTGTAAATAGACTCGATAATTGAAGATTGGAGGTAATTTTCTATTACAAATAACAGAATTAGGAAAATATGTCTGTTATATAGAAGGTAATCGAGTTACATGCAGAACAATTTGAGAAGTTTTACTTTAGGAATTGGAAGTTTTACTTACATGCAGATGAATTTGAGAAGTTTCACTTCAGGAATTGGAAGTTTTACTTCAGGAATTGTAGTTCTGTTATAATTGATCGAGGACTGGATTAAAGGAGTGAAGTTTTATTTCATGAGTTTGCATTTTTGTTGTTGAGTAAGAAGTTGAAATTCTGTTTGTTCTGTTTTCTACAATTGATATCGGACATGAATACATCAGAAATAATTGTAGATAGTAGAGTAAATGTAGTTGGAGATACAACAAATTTAAGGAATGATGTAAATCATAATCATCCTTTGTATTTGTTTCCATCTGATGTACATGGTTCATTGTCAGTTGAAATTGTTTTGAATGGAATGGATAACTATATGCTGTGGAGTAGGGCTATAAAGGTGACATTGTTAGGAAAGAACAAAATAGGGTTCATAGATGGGACAATCATGAGAAAACATTATAATGATGAACTGACAAGAGTGTGGGATAGATGCAATGCTATTGTAGTATCTTGGCTAATGGGGAATGTTAGCAAGAGCCTAATGATAGGAATATTGTTCAATGCTGATTCACACATTATCTGGGAGGAGTTGAGGGAGAGATTCGACAAGGTGAATAGCTCTAGGGCTTTCCAACTTCACAAAGAGATATTCACTTTGCGACAAGGAACAATGTAAGTCTCTGGATATTATTCAAAACTGAAGGACCTTTGGGATGAGCATGATTCTATCATACCTACACCACTATGCTGTTCCAAGGCAAAGGAATTTATCAATCACATACAATATCAAATATTACTGCAATTTTTAATGGGACTTAATGAGAGTTATCATCATGCAAGTAGTCAAGTTCTTATTATGCCACAAGTACCAAATCTGAATTAGGCATATGCACTAGTTAATCAAGAGGAGAGCCGAAGAATTCTGGCAGGAAATAACAGAACAGTACCTGATCACATTGAACCATCTGTAATGTTTATAGCCAGGAATGGAAACAACAAAGGAGGATAAGGAGGAGGCCACAAACAAAGAAAACCATATAATCTTAACGCTATATGTGTGCAACCATTGCCATAAGATATGCCATTTGGAGGAATGTTGCTATCAGCTAATTGGGTATCCGGAGGATTTCAAGCCTAAGACTAAGAAGGCTTATGCAGTAACATGTGGATTTGAAGATACAAGTTAGGACCTTGGGGGGCAACAATCTGGAGTCAGGATGATGAAACCACAACAACATGAGCAATTTGTAAAGGAGACAATGATGTATGATCAATTCACTCCTAGCCAAAGACAACAGATTCTTCACATGCTTGAAGAAAAGGACAAGAGCAGAAATCACAGTGAAAATATGGCAAGTATACATATTACTGATGCAGAAGAACTTCTACAATGGATAGTTGACTCAGGTGCAACTAATCATATGATAAATGATTCTAAACACTTACATATTAATTTGATGACAGAAGGAACAGTGAAGGTTCAGTTACCAACAGGAGATTCAGCTAGAATCTCACATATTGGTGATTACCAACTTGGAAAAGGTGATGTTCTCAGAAATGTCCTATGTGTACCTGTATTCAAATTTAACTTGATGTCAGTGTCGAAAGTGACTAAGGAATTAATTGTAGTCTTTTTATTCCCATCATGTTGTGTATTTCAGGACCTGTCATTTGGAAAGGCGAGGGGGATTGGTAGTGAGAAATATGGACTCTACATCTTGTGTCTGGATGCTCAGAATCAGGAGAAGAACTGAGGAATTGTATGACTGCCATACAACACATAGATACAATGACATGGAATCAGAGACTATGGCATGTGCCTATGACAATGTTGAAAAATATTTCTTGTTTCAAAGACAATGATAATTTTGTTTTGAATAAATGTGAGATCTGTCCACTGGCTAGACAAACCAGATCTCCATTTCCTGTTAGTACTAGTAGATCAACAAGACATTTTCAATTGCTACACTTAGATGGCATCACATATAAAAGTTTATATGCTGCTTATCTGTTGCGAAGGTGTCTCTAGATACAGAACCATCAGGATACTCAGATGTTGTCAATGATCCTAGATGGGTGGTAGCTATGGAGTCTGAAATCCAAGCACTGGAGGATAATGGTACATGGGAATTGGTCCAGCTGCCTGAATGGAATAAGGTAATTGGTTATAGGTGGGTCTATAAGATTAAATATAAGGCATCATGGAAGGTTGAAAGGTTCAAATGAAGTCTTGTAGCCAAGGGATACAACCAAAAATAGGGGATTGATTATCAGGAGACATTTCACCAGTGGTTAAAATGGCCACAATTAGGACAGTGGTGTCCATTGCAGCAGTAAAGCAGTTGGTATTACATCAAATGAATGTCTACAATGCATTCCTTCAAGGGGATCTATCTGAAGAGATGTTCATGACAATTTCAGAGGGGTTCAATACTAAGCACAGGAGAACACATGTATGAAAATTGAAGAAATATTTATATGGCTTGAAACAAGCTTCCAGACAGTGGAACATAAATCTGACTACTGCTTTAATGTCATCAGGTTTTACACAAAGCCATAGAGATTACTTACTTTTCACAAAAAGGGAAAAGGAGAAGATTGTGGTGGTGTTGGTGTATGTGGATGATCTCTTATTAACTGGAAATGATTCAGTTCTTATTCAGTCTACAAAGGATGCATTGCAGTCAGCCTTCAAGATTAAGGATTTGGGAGAGTTGAGGTACTTTCTTGAAATTGAATTTGCAAGAAATTCATAAGAAATTTTAATGCATCAAAGGAAGTATGCACTGGAGCTTATATCAGACATGGGATTGGCAGGAGACAAACCTGCTTCTTCTCCTATGAAACCAAATTAGAAACTTACTATTATTGAACTGGACAAACTCATAGCTTTTGATTCTGATGCATTACTTGGTGCAGACAATTTGCTGAATGATCCTTATGTATACAGAAGACTTATTGGGATATTATTGTACCTAGTTACTACAAGACCAGATATCACATTTGTAATAAATTCACTCAGCCAGTTTAGGCAGACACCAAAGACTTTACATATGGAGGCAGACCTTAGACTTGTTAAGTATATCAAACAAACACCAGGAATGGATATACTTATGTTCAGTTCACCTGATTGTGTCCCTCAGCTCAAGATGTATTGTGATGCAGACTGGGGAGGCTGTGTAAATACTAGAAGGTCAGTCACTGGATACTTGGAAATGTATGGATCATCACCCATATCCTGGAAATCAAAGAAGCAAGATATAATTTCCAGGATTTCAGCAGAAGCAGAATACAGAGCTATGGCTTTTGTTGTGGCTGAAGTTGTTTGGTTGGAAGGATTATTTCAAGAGTTAGGAATTGATGTGTCCAAACTAGTGGCAGTGCTTACTGATAGTAAGTCTGCCATCCAAATTGCTGGTAATCCGATCTTCCATGAAAGAACTAAGCACATAGAAATCGATTGTCATTTCATTAGAGAGAAGATACAAGTTGGATTGGTCAATGCTCATTTTATACCCACGAAGGAGCAACATATTTTTACAAAGGCACTAAGTCGGCAGCAGCATACTTCTTTATTGTCCAAGCTAGGCTTGAAGAACATCTTCATACATTCTAGCTTGAGGGGGGTGTAGAAGTATAATATTAAAGTTAACTATAGTTAGAATATGATATTGTAATTAACTATAGTTAGAGGAGGTTAAGTAGTTTGTTATTTTGTTATATGGTAGTTATAAGGTTGTTAATATTGTTAGTAGCTAATAGTGGTTTAGCTTAGTTAATTGGGCTGATAAGGACTTGTGTATAAATAGAATCTAGCATATGTACATTGACTAATTCAATTCAATACAATCTTTCTTTCTTCTCTCATTTCTCTCCTCTCTCTCTCTCTCCTTTCTCTTCTCTCACGATCTCTTCTCTTCTTCTCCTTCTTTTGTAACCGTTTCTCCTTTCTTCTTTCTTCATATGGTTTAATCCAATATTCATCTTCAACACGATATTACTTTTAGTAGTAGTTGTCAGATATCATATTATTTTTATTTCCTTGATGGTATTGCTATATGTATCTACATTTATTTTATATCTTGTTATTTGTTGTCTCCTTGCATATATTTGTTTGCATGTACTTTTTTTTAGCCGAGAGTCTACCGGAAACAACCTCTACATCACAAAGATAGAGGTAAGGCCTGCGTACATCATATATTCCCCAGATCTCACCTTGTGAGACCACACTGTTGTATGGTTAATACACGATAAAACATAAATTTCTAAAAAACAAAATGAAAATTGTATTTTCAACCGATAAATATCAACAAAAACAATAAAAATAATAAAGGGAAATGATAAAGGAGAATGTTAAGAAGGCGATAAAATAAATATTTGCAGTGAGTAACTACAATAACAATGTAACATAAATTTTTAACGAGAAGTAGGGAAAGATTGTCAATGATGTTTGATATAATGCTTAAAATTACAATCAAAACGCAATAAAGAAAGCGCGTGGAAAAGTATTCAAATTCTCAACAATACTAACACCAACATTATAATTCCTACATAACTTGTCTCAACTAAATGACCCCTCAACAATATTTTGGTTTATCCTCTGTGTAAGGATTATAATGTAAATATTATTTATAAGGAGAATAACAATGTTGATTTTTTATACGATGAAAAATAAATGCGGGGCTTGTCACCCATAGTGAAGAATAATAAGTTGATTCTTACATATAGATATATTTGTCTAATTAAAGAGCATTTTCGTCTTAAGATAATCTTAATGCAGGGCGGGCCATATTTTGGGCCAGCTTGGGCCCTGGCTCACCCCCATTTAAAAAAAATTGACTACTAGTATTGACTGCCTTTTCAAAAAAATAAGATTTAACTTATTGAAAAATTATGAAGTCACTACTCTAAACCACGTGCGTGAGTGAAGAATTGCAATTTCCAGCGACAAAAAGTAGAACGACAACGAAAACTTTCTCCAGGTGTGTAGTATTCTCTCTATTATTTTATTAGGTTATTTGAAGGTTTTGTAAATAGAATTTTTGGGTTTAATTTGGATTGTTAATTATGATTGCAAATTAGGGAAATAATTAATTTTAAACCAATTCTTTTATTGATTGGGTTTGATGAATTGTTAGAAATATTTAATTTATGATAGTAATATTGTGGTCCCAATTCAATTTTAGTTAGACGATTGATTATTTTAAATGTTTGATTTTTTTTGTCAGATTTGGAAATATTATACAAATGTCAAAATCACAAAAAAAGATTAGTTCGTTCTTTAAAATAAAAGAACCCACTAAACCTTTGGAAAATGATGCACCTGTGGTAAATGAACATGTTACAAATGTCGGGGTATCACGTGAACGAGAAATCTCAAAGCGCGCTAGTCCGAGAGAGCTTAGTATCAATTCTATTAATTATGATCCCGCTGAGCAAGCTCAAATTTGGAAATATCCTTTTGGCCAACGTGATGAAGTTAGACGTGCTCATATCAATGAATGTCCTTGTCACCCGGAAGAAAAATATGTTTTCCCGTATTTAGGTCCCGCTGACCATCAAAGAAGTTGTCAACATCATTGGTTTATAACTTTTCTAAAGTCAAGGGACAAACTCTTTTGTCATCCATGTTTTTTGTTTAATAGTCCGGGCAATTCAAAAGTGTACACAGTTGATGGATTTCAGAATTGAAAAAGGGTAGGTGGAAAAGATTGTGCTTTCTTGACTCATATGGGAGATGTGAATTCAATCCATGACAAAGTTGTGCAATCTAGGTTGGATTTACTAAATCAACCTCGACATATAGTTAACTCATTTGAGAAACAAAGTACACAACAAAGAGAAGATAATAGGTTGCGGTTGAAAATCTCGATTGATGCGACAAAATATTTGACACTTCAAGGATTGACATTCAGGGGCATAATGAAAAACATGACTCTTTGAATCGGAGATTTTTTTTTGAATTAGTTGAACTTTTGGCTTCTTATGATAAAAAGGCCGAGATCGCGTTTAAACAAACTTCTTGTACTGGGAATGTCTCTTATACATCAGGGAAGATCCAAAAAAGAGATAATAGAAATCTTTGCGAAAAAAGTAAGACAAAAAATACGAGATGAGATTGTTGACTCTTTCTTTTCTATTTTAGTGGATGAATCTGAAGATGTTTCACACAAAGAGCAGATGGTAATTGTGATGAGATTCGTTGATAAAGAAGGAACATTAAGGGAGCGATTTTTTGATCTAGTACATGTGAAGAACACTTAATCACTTATATTGATGAACAAAATTCTTTTGGTCCTTTCTCGATACAATCTTGACATTAGAAAAATACTTGGACAAGGATATGATGGTGTGAACAATATGCGGGATCATCTCAACGGATTGCAATCTTTGATTGCAAAAGAGTGTCCATATGCATATTATGTTCATTGTTTAGCTCACCGCCTTCAGTTGACATTAAATGCGGCTTCCACAGAGGTAATTTATGTTGAGATTTTTTTTGAGAAATTGAGTTCATTATTAATTCTGCTACCGGTCCAACCAAACGCAATGATAAACTACAAGTTGCTCAAGCTGAACAAATTTCTCAAATGATGAAATTGAAACCGGGAGGTGACTTAATCAGATTGGAACCCTACAAAGGGCTAGAGATACTCGTTGGGGCTCCTACTTGAGATCAGTGTCAAGTTTGATTAAGATGTACAATGCTACATGTTTGGTTCTTGATAATATTATTGATGATGACAAAACAAACACTCAACGGGGTCAAGCATATTATGACCTTGAGGCAATGAATTCATTCGAGTTTGTTTTCATCCTGCATTTCATCCAAGAATTGATGGAGATTATTGATTCTCTTTCTCAAGCTCTCCAAAAGAAGTCACTAGACATTGCCCATGCTATGTATCTTGTTTGGACAACAAAAATCCTTGTTCAGAAACTCAGAGATAATGTTTTTGATGATTTGCTTCTAAAGGAAAAAACTTTATGTGCCCACCATTCCATAGAAGTTCCCGTAGAAAGAAGGAAAGCCCAAAGACAGTCGATATCCTCTGTACATGGTAGGGCCTTTCACGATTTGATCTGGAACTTGAGAAACCCTCCCCGACCGGGTTTGAAAAGTATAAGGGCAGGAGAGGGCGTAGCCGTGTCAATTTACATGATTTTACAATTGAAAATCATTATAAAATTGATATATTTTATGCTACTATAGATTTGGAGACGCAAGAGTTAAACAGTCGTTTCAGTGAGCAAGCAATGTAATTGATTTTTTCTTAGTTGTGCTCTTGATCCAAGAGAGAAATATGTTTCATTTGATGTTGAGCGAATTTCTGAGCTAGCAAAAAAATATTATCCAGGGGATTTTACAGAGCTAGAATGGAGCAATTGTTGACAATAGAGTTAAGACACTTTGGAGTTGAAGTATCTGATGATGAGGAGTTGAATTATCTTTCAAGTATTATTATGTTGTATAAGTGGAGGGTAGATATAAGAAGATAAAAATTTGATATTCAGATTGGTTTCTCTTGTGCTTACGCTCCCGATTTCCACTGCAACAAATAAATGTGCATTTTCAGCTACAAAAATTGTGAAGAGTCGAATCCGCAACAAAATGTCAGATAATTATCTTACAAATACTTTGCTATTGTATATTGAAAGAAAAATTATCGATGACTTTGCACATAGATGCTATTATCAATGACTTTCGTGATTCGAAAGAACGTAAATTGCTATTGTAATATAGTTATTTGAGCGCTAAATATATTTTTTGTTTTATTTTAGTCGGCTTACCCTATAATTATTTTGTTAGTCCGCCTTTGTATACATGTATTCTTATTTCACATTCTATCTCATATAGAATAATATTTACATACTATACAAAAAAGTAATCAGTCACTAACACATTATACCGTTAAATAGCAAATTATATTGATTCTCGTGTAAGTTATATATACCAGAGTTATCATCTATCATTTGGTTTCCGGTAGTAAACTTCAATTTGACTAAGATGGAGGAAATAAGATCTGGTATGTAATTAATTAAAATTGTTGTTAATCGAAGAATAAAAAAATTGGACTCTATAACCGAGAACTGAACCTAATATCAATATACTGATGATGATAAAAACTACGTATTACACTTCTATAATGATGATTAGTATTTAATTAGTTATAAAATATTCTCCCGCCTGAATGGTTAGTTAGAATCCAAATTCAAAGCCATGAAAAATAAAAAGGCCCTAAATGAATATAAAAAAAACACAAGTGATTAACTCTAATATTAGATGAACGGGAGAACTTCTCAACATCTTATTCATTATTCATAGACATGCATAGGAAAGAAAAGGGTTACAAATGATAATATTATTCATTACTAGTACTACATTTAGTGGCAAATAGCTCTATCTCCCCTCTCATATACCTTTGCTTTTCTCCAGCTGTTATATATCCCATATTATATATGAGTATTTCCATCATAATTGAGTCATTTGTCTCATATTTGTCCCACATTGGTTTTTGAGTAAGAGTCATTTGTCCCGCATTGGTTTTTGAGTATGAGTTTGCAACGGTTCGGGGCAACAAATGAGTATATATAAATACTTGGTGCTTTGCAGAAGTGTGATAAAAACAAACAAAAACGTTCGAGATTCCTTTCTCTGCGATTTATTATTTCTTCTATCTTTCAAAGTCTTTATTGTATACTTGCGATTTCTGCTTCTGAAATTCGTTAGAGTGTAACTTTTGAATTACTGAGAGTTATAGGTTTTGTATCCTGGAAGGTTAATTCCTTAGTGAACCTTTTACACCTGAGAGGGAGGAATTAATACCTTTAAAATAACATCATTTTTTGGTATGCATAACCTATCTTTAAATCCATTATCCTATTATACAACAATTTTAAAGGTATTAATTTCTGCAATGGAGTCGGTATTGGTTAAGGCGCAGTTGAACGATTGAGACAAATTGAAAAGGCTGAATGGGCTCAACTACAAGCGTTGGAGTTTAATGATGGAGTACCTTTTGACAATTGCAAAGTTATTCTATTTTCTGTTTGAAGGCTATCCGAAAGAAGTCACTGATCCGGATGAAACGGAGGCACAAAAGACAGAGGAAATAGAGAAGGCGAAGAAATGGAAAAATAATGATTTCGTTTACCGTTACACAATTTTGCAGTTGCTAAACAACACACTGTTCAATATTTTTCACATCCACAAAATTTCTGCAGAACTCTGGAACACTATAAAATGAAGGTATGTTAATGAAGATACTGGGAGTAAGTCCTTTTTGGTTAACAAGTATGTTGAGTACAAGATGGCGGATTCTCGACTGGTCATTGATCAGTTTAACGAGTTAAATAATATAGCAATAGAATGTGTTGATGCTGGTGAACCAATTTCTGAAACTTTTCAAGTTTCAACCATAATTGGTAAACTTTCGCCTTCGTGAAAAGATTACCAAAATAAACTAAAATATAAGAAGAAGCCTATCTCTTTGGATGAACTTCTTTAGGGTATTCAAATTGAGTCTGAAAGCCTTAAAAGAGATGGTTCAGTTTCTTCAAAGAATGATGGTGTGAATCATGTTTATGACAAAAACTTTCATGGAACTTCTAAGGGAAACCAAGGAACGCCCAAGAAGAGGAAATTCTTTAAGAAAAATGAAAATGAGGATAACAACAACAACAAAAAGAAAGTTGTTATGTTTGTGGCAAACCTGGCCACTATGCTAGGGAATGTCGTCACCGTAAGAGGAAAGACAAGAAAAATGAACAAACCAATGTGGTTGATGATGAAGACTTTGTCGTTGTCATGTCTGAAATATGCCTTGTCAATAATGGCACTATTGATTAGTGGGTGGACTCGGGCGCTACCTGTCTGTTACCCCAAATAAGAGTTTGTTCAAGACATATGAAATGGCGAAAGAGGCCAAGGTCGTCTACATGGGAAATGAGTCATCAAGCGAAGTTCTTGGCGTAGGCACTATTGTTCTTCCCCTCACTTCGGAAAATACTTTGACTTTGAGAAATGTGTATCATATCTCCTAGGAGGAATCTTGTATCGGTCCACAAATTGGACGAAAATGATTTCAAAGTAGCCTTTGGTTCCCAAAAAGTGACTATTACTAAGAATGAGAAGTTTGTAGGAAAATGCTAAATGAGAGAAAAGATGTACTTGTTGAATGTTGACTATAATAAGACTGAATCGTCTGCTTACTTTTCTGACGTTTTACTTAATGTTGATGATCATGTTAATTGGCATTATAGACTAGGACATCTTGTTATAAATGCTATGAATCGCATGATTTCAAATGATTTTATTCCTACTTCTTCTAAAACTTTTACCACAAAAACTTGTGAATGTTGCTCTCAATCCAAATTGACTAAATTTTCTTTCAAAAGTGTTGTTAGAACAAGTGGTTTACTTGAACTTATTCATACGGATATTTGTGATAATAAAGAGCATGTTACTAAAGGTGGTAAAAGATATTTCATAACTTTTATTGATGATTATTCAAAGTTCTCCTATGTGTATTTGCTTAAAACTAAAGATGAGACCTTTAATAAGTTTAAATCTTCAAGGAGGAAGTTGAAAAGAAAACCAATTTAAGGATCAAATGTTTGAGATCGGACAGGGGTTGTGAATATCTATCTAACGAGTTTATATCATTTTTTTTTACAAAATGGAATTGTTAGAGAATTTTCAGCACCTAATACTCCATCACAAAATGGAGTGACCGAAAGAAAAAATAGATCCTTAATGGAAATGGTTAGTGTCATGCTAATACATTCAAAATTACCAATGAGTTATTGAGGAGAGACATTATTGAGTTCTTGTTACATTACTAACAGGATTGTAAACAAGAAACATATGAAAACTCCATTTGAGTTGTTTATTGGGCACAAGCCTAGTATTAAACATCTAAGGGTATGGGCTGTATTTGTTAGCCTATTTCCACGTGCTCACATAAGTGTACGTATCGTTACAAGAATTATAGTCTGGTAAGACTGAATATCGTCCTCAGAAAGACTGGTTTCTAATTACCGAACATCTATTCTAGGTTATCTATTTGGCAAACAATGGTTGATTTGGGTTTTTATCTAACACTACTAGAGTAATTACAAGAATTAAACTAAATTATTGAGGTTTAATCAGTTATGAAAGAATTAGGGCTTCCAATATCCTCAACTATCCACTCTTTGCAATCCTTAATGCAACTAGAATGACTTCTTATTCTACGTTAAGATAGCGGTTAACTAGACTGTCTTGTATTCCGGTTAGGATATATAATCGCTCAACCCCAGTGCAGAAACCTTCTATATTTCTATGATAGGTTTTACCACATAGGAGAATTAAGAACAATAACCTATAATGCTACACAAGTATCGGGTACTTTCGTTCGCGATTTTAACCTATGTCTATTCAATTATAGCATATCCAAATCTCTCATCTCAGTTCTTGATTCGAAATCATATAGATTATGATAATTACTGATCAATTAACTATCAAACATTCATACCAATATTAAATAAATCTTAATCAAGTGAAGAAGAAATCAAACTGCTGCATTAATTCATGAAATAGAGTTTCAAGCGATTCAACAGGAAAGTCATAACAAAGTGTTTAGCTCCTAGCCATATACATGCTAAGAACTAATTCAATATCCAACATGAACTGAATTGAAATAAAGAAAAGAAAATACTTAGAACGAGGTCTCCAATTGTAGCCTCCAAAGTTGTGTTGCATTCTAAGAGATGATATGTGATAGGTTGTCCCCCAAAATCTGTCACAAGGGTTTATTTATGTTGTCAAAAACGTGTGTCTTGGACCCTTGTTCCTCTTGCCAATTCTATTTTGGATTGAAAATTCCCGTATCGGCTCCGCAGTCCTGCAGAATGGCACCGCGGTGCCGAAAGTACTGCGGCTTCTCAGTAATTGTGGCACCGCGATCCTGTAGTCCGGCACCGCGGTCCTGCGGTCTTTCGTTCTGATCTGTCAACTTTCGTCCTTTTTGCTTCGGGAGCTCCTTTCCTGCCTTTTCTGCCCACTTTTAGCTTCCTTTTGCCGTTTTGCTATTTAGAACCGCTGCGACTCAAAAGAAAGAAAAACAACCCTAACAAGACACTTATTTAATCGAAAATGAGAAAAATACTAACTAAAAATGACTCAAAAAACATATACAAAATACGCCAAACTGATGCGCGATTTATACACATGCTAAACGCAAGTGCACGTATCGTGACAAGTAATATAGTCTAGAATACCGAGTTATCGTTCTCAGGGATTAGTGTCCAATTACCAACCTCTATTCTGTAGTATCTATTTGGTGACCGATAATTTGATGGTTTGTTTATAGCTATGATTATAGATGCTAACTAAATTACTTTACTTCAGATATGGTGAAAATAGGGTTTTCAAATCTCCCCGACTATCCGCTCGCTTTACTCGTTAATGCAAATAATTAAGGTTCTTCTTCTATGTTGAGATAGCAGGTTAACTAGGTCGTTTTATACTCCTGTTAAGGTAATATAAACACTCAACCCCAATGTAGAACCCTTCTATCTTTCGATGACAAGATTTACCACAAAAGAGGATTAAGAGCAATAACCTATTAAACTACACAAGTATCGGGGTACTTTCGTCCACGATTTTAATCTATGTTTATTCAACTATAGCATATTCACAATCTCCCCTTTCGGATTTCGATTAGAAATCATATAAGTGATGATAATTAGTGATCAATTAATTACCAAGCAATCAAAACAATTATTGAATAAATCTCAACAATAATAAGAAGAAATCAAAATCTTGCATTAATTCATAAAACGAGGTTCAAGCGATTCGACATGAAAAACCCTAAATTAAGTTAGTTCCTAGCCATAGACATGCCAAGAACTAAAATAGTATCCAACATATACTAGAAATAAATAAAGTAAAGAACAAGAAATTACTCAAAAATAAGTCTTCAATCTTGATCTAATGTTGTGATGAATGGTAAGGCGTGGAACCCCCAAAACTGTCCTAAAAGGTCCTTTTATATCACCCAAAACGTGTAAAACCTTTTCCTCTTCAGCCTTGGCCAAATCCTATTCGGATCTGGCAGATTTCAGCGTCACGCCACGCCCGCAACCGCGCCGTGGCGCGAAACTTCGCGAGTGGGGCTGCGTCTTGGCGTCGTGGTCGCTGGTCTGGTTGGCGCCACGCGCCACTCAATTACGCCGTGGCCAACTTTTCGACCTTTTGTGCTCTGGAACCTCTGTATCTGCATTCTTTTCACTTATTTCCGCCCATGTGACATTGTAAACCACTGTGACTCAAAAGAAAGAAAATATATCCTAACATGACACAAATTTATACAAAAAGAAGCAAAAGACTAACATGAAATGACTCAAAAGGTGTATATAAAATACACCGATCACTAATAAATACCCCCAAACTTAACCTTTGCTCGCCCTCGAGCAAATATCAAAACAAAATCAAAGAAACAGAAAGAAAAATGACTCAAAAGACTCTAATCAAGCAACTGCACAAGGTTACTTAGAAAAGCATGAATGTCAGTGGGATAATATGCTGGAACATATATAACATGAATATAGCAATCTAGAATTTCAAGTCAGATATTTCGCAAATTCATTTCAATCATAATCAATGGAAGCATGAACACCTACCCTATACATGTCAATTTCACTCCATTTTTTTCTAAAGACTTATGGGTCTGTTTACTTGTTATTCTCCACTAATCATAGACATACAATTTAGAGTCTTCAGGACTTTTCAGGGTTGTAATGTAGGCTTAGGCAGGGGTAGGTAAGAGTAGTCATTTCGGCTCAATTTACGTGTCATAAGCGTTTTTCTCATTCAACCATTTTGTCCTTCTTTTTGGTATTCTTTTCAGTACATACCTATCATTCTCCTCTTCTCTTTTTGAGAGCATGAAACATATTCACATAAGCACCCCCAAAATTAGGCTTTTACATTTTTTATTTCATTGTGGTGCATCACTTTTTCACTCTCTTTTTGTATTTATTTTTCACTCTTTTTCATCCCTATTTTCAATTACTGCTTATGACACACAAGAGAATCATGGGGTGTCAAAGAAAATAACTTATTTTAGGCTCAAATGGGCTAACTAGAGATACAATTTATTGCAAGGTAGGTAATGAATGGTAAGAAGGGCTAACAAAGAAATGCCTGAAACATCTTCCTAAGCATGTACATCTTAACTATTTCGCCTCAAATAAAGACTTCATAGACATGTTTCAATCATTCTTTTCAGCATTGACACACATAGGCTAAGAACAAATATTCCAAATAATTAGATGTTCATGAATTTTTGACATATCTAACTCAAGCATACATATTTTAGCTTCTAATTCCATTACATTATCCCACTTAATTCACTAGGCATTTCAAACAGCTACAACATGCATGATCATAAAAATAATTGATTCATATAGACATAATAAAAGACACAAAAACTCAATCAAAAAGACTAAAAAACAAACACAGAAAAATAAAATAAGAAAGAACTCTCCCCCAAACTTAAACGACACATTGTCTCAAATGTGTAAAGACTCAAAAATAATAAAGGGACGACTTACAGACATACAACGGCTCAAAATGGTGGGGATGGCGACGGATGTTGCATTGAGACGGTATCTGTGGGAAGAGATTTGGTGATTTAGGGCTTTTTATTTTTCTGAAATCGCGCCCAGGCACCGCGGTTCTGCAGAATGGCACCGTGGTGCCGAAAGTAATGTGACCTCTCTGATCATTCGGCACTGCGGTCCTGCAGAATGACACCTTGGTGCCGACCTGATTCCATGTTTTCCACCCTTTTCTTCGTGCTTAGTCTCCGATTCCCTCACCTGTCATCACAACACAACCAAAATACCATCAAGTGAGACTGTTCAAGTTAAGCTAATTGCATAATTTAAACCTTGGGTTGCCTCCCAAGTAGCATTATCTTTAACGTCTTTTAGCCGGACGCAGGTTCCTTAATCAATCACTGGGGTGAATTAACCCCATAACCTATCCATTTAAAAATCATTTTCTTTTTTCTCACTCTATTCTTCTTTTTCGCAGGATTGGGTTCAGTAAGGTTTACCTTTTTGTCAGCTTTCATCTCATCCACTTTTGTTTCAGCAATCTACCTAACCTGTGGGTTCACAACTGTCGCAATGATTCCCCTACCTTTGGTTTGTGCTTGATGAGCTGTTGTGTCAGCTGTGCTTACTGCAAAACATTTGTTGCTGGCTTGGGATTCAATGGTAGATTTGAAAACTTTGAATATCATTTCTTTTTCCTGAACCCTGAGTCTCAAATCTCCCTTCTCCACATCAATGAGAGCTCTGCCCGTGGCTAGGAATGGTCTTCCCAAAATAATAGGCATGTCCTCATCTTCCTCCATGTCAAAAATGAGGAAGTCCGCTGGAAAGAAGAACTTGCCCACCTTGACTAGCATATCTTCCACTATACCTCGGGGGTGTACCACAGATCGGTCAGCAAGCTACAGATTAACTGTGGTTGGCTTGGCTTTCCCCAAACCCAATCTCTTGAATACTGATAGAGGCATAATATTTATGTTAGCCCCTAAGTCGCAAAGTGCCCTGTTGCAGGTTTCCTTTCCAATAGTGCAAAGCAAGGTGAAACTTCCTGGATCTTTTAATTTAGGAGGCAGTTTCTTTTGTAAGATGGCGCTGCACTCCTCTGTCAGCACAACTGTCTCATAATCTGCCAATCTTCTATTCTTCCCAAGTATCTCCTTCATGAATTTGAAATATGTGGACATTTGTTCTAACGCCTCAATAAAGGGGATCTTGATGTGGAGCTTTTTAAATACCTCCAAGAACTTGGAGAACTGTTTGTCTAGGACCTTCTTTTGGAGTCTTTCAGGGTAAGGGATTTTGTCAGTGTATTCCCTCAAAGGTGCTGGTGGAGCTTTCTCTACTGTAGGGCGGTCCTCAGTGACCCCCTCATTTCCTATATCAACTGTCTTCTCACACTCTTTCTCATTCACCACTATTGGTTGGGGAGCAACCTGCTCCAACTGCTTTCCACTTCTCAACAAAATTGCCTGGCACTGCTCTCTCGGATTAACCTATGTGTTGCTTGGGAGAGTACCATGCGGTCTGTTATTTACCATCTTCGCCAATTGTCCCACCTGTATTTCCAAGTTCCTGAGAGAGGACCTTGTTTCGGACATGAACTGATTCTGTGAATTGGTGAGTGTAAGCAGTGCTGCTTCGCCCATCAAGCCTCGCTGGGTAGGTGGTCTAAACTATTGGAAAGATGTAGCCTGATTATATGCCTGATGGTTCTGGTAATTACCTTGATATGGTGGCTGCTGGGCTTGGTCATTCCTCCACAAAAGTTGGGGTAATTTCTCCACCCGGATTGTATGTGTTGGAGTTATAAGAGCGATGGAAGTTCCTCACTGCTTGAACCTACTCCATGAGCTCATTATTAGGATCAACGATGTGCATCTGTCAAAAGAGTGTGGCCCCCACAAATCTCACACCACCCAAGATCCGGATCGCATTTACGCATATAGTGTTCTCGCTGAATCGCTTTGTCAAAAGGGCCACCTGCGCATTCAATGCAGTGATAACATCTATCTCATGTATGCCTATAGTTTTCCTGCTACTCACTGATCTGTCATATGCCCCTTGGTGATTATTCGCAGCCATGTATTCTATAAACTCATGTGCCTTATTGTCACTTTTCCTCATGAACGCTCCCCCTGCTGCAGCATCAATGATGGTAAGAGTAGTATCACTCAATCCATTATAAAAAATGTGGACCAATATCCATTTCTCTATGCCATGATGTGGGTTTTTTCTCTGCAAATCCTTGAATCGCTCTCATGCATCATACAGTGACTCTCCATCAACCTGATAGTAATTGTTCAACTCTCCCCTTAATTTTGCTGCCTTTAAAGGAGGGAAGAACTTTGCAAGAAACTTTTGGGCTAAATCCTGCCAGGTGGTGACGAGTCGCGTGCAATGAGTTCAACCACTCGCTCATTCCCTAAGTGAGAACGGAATATCCTCAATCTAATGGCGCCAAGAACGCCATTGTATGGGCGTGGCACACAACCTGCAAAATTGGCAATGTGCATGGGGTCTTCGACGGCACTTCAAACCAGATCGTGTTCTCGACCATGCTCAATGGCCGGGCTTGATCTCAAAGTTGTTTGCCCTATTGCACGGAGCTTGATGCACGTCTGCACCAAGAATCGTGGCGTAACGTAGTCCCCCAAACTTCTCTCTGCTGGGTCCTGTATTGGCTCCCCTACATTCTCAGGAACTTTATTGTCCGTCTCATTCTGATTCGGTTGGTTTCCATGGTCACTGAATCAGATATCTTCTTGTTTCGCCTGTTCTGCTTGCAAGTTTTTTCAATTTCATGATTAAAAGGAACAAGTGTATATGCTCCTCTTCTTCTTCGCATAAACTATGTCCTGAAATCGATTAAAATCAACAAACAAATCAAGGCAACAGGGTTCAAAAAATAAAAAATAAAAACAAAAACAAAAACAAAACAAAAAACTGTCACGCCCCGACTTTTCTTAAGTCTTTCCTTAAGGCATGATGGCACCTGGACAATTATTTATTTTTCAGGCGAACCGTTAACTTCTTTTCTTCCTAGATTAAACATGTATTTAAGTGCGGAAATAATATATATATATATAATAATAAGCAATTCAAAGCTTACAAAAAACAATCTTGTGTGGGGCATTCCCCGAGATAATGGAACCTAGTTCTTTAAATATACTTTATGAGAATAACTTTCATCAAATCTGAAATAATGGATTGGTGGGTCAAAGAGAATAACTCTCGGTTCTTGATTCGAAATCATATATATTATGATAATTAGTGATCAATTAACTATCAAACATTCATACCAATATTGAATAAATCTTAATCAAGTGAAGAAGAAATTAAACTACTGCATTAATTCATGAAATAGAATTTCAAGCGATTCAACAGGAAAACTCTAATAAAGTGTTTAGCTCCTAGCCATATACATGCTAAGAACTAACTCAATATCCAACATGAGCTGAATTGAAATAAAGAAAAGAAAATACTTAGAACTAGGTCTCCAATTGTAGTCTCCAAAGTTGTGTTGCGTTCTGAGAGATGATATGTGATAAGGTTGTCCCCCAAATCTGTCCCAAGGGTGTATTTATGTTGTAAAAAATGTGTGCCTTGGACCCTTTTGCCCCTTTTCAATTCTATTTCGGATTGGAAATTCCCGCATCGGCACTGCGGTCCTGCAGAATGGCACCGTTGTGGCGAAAGTACTGCGGCTTCTCAGTAATTGTGGCACCGCGGTCCTGCAGTCCGGCACTGCGGTCTTTCGTCCTGATATGTCAACTTTCATCTTTTTTGCTTCGGGAGCTCATTTCCTGCCTTTTCTGCCCACTTTTAGCTTCCTTTTGCCATTTAGAACCGCTGCGACTCAAAAGAAAGAAAAACAACCCTAACAAGACACTTATTTAAACAAAAATGGAAAAAATACTAACTAAAAATGACTCAAAAAGCGTATACAAAATACGCCTAACATTATTGTCACGACCCGACCCCGGGACCGCGACTGGTGCCCTACCTGGGCACCCTTACAGGTAAACATCAGAGAAAAATCAGCGGAACATACATGAAACTTATAAATAAAACATCGGAAGTAAAACAACAGGTTAGCCGATAGGGCTACCTTCCTGAACATATATAAATACAACCAAGCGCTTGCCTCATTTCTTTTACAAATCGACCCACATATGTGACTACTGCACTTCTAAGAGTTTTGACATAACAATCGTGGCGGGACAAGGCCCCGCCGCACTTCAATAAACATAAACGTGACAACTCGGAACACCGGAGCCATCTCAACTTGTTAACCGATCCTAAGTCATGATCCACAATCGTACCTAAACTCGCGGCATGAACGCAGCTTCGGCGGGCCGCATAACAAAAATTTAATATGGAATGTAATATAACGTGATAAGAAACAAATCATAATCAGACAAAAGAATGACAAGGACAAGTAAAAAAATACATACCATATCATGCCGTGTCATTACCACTTATGAACTTAATCGTACCTTATTAACCTTTCCATTCCCAATAAAAGTTATAGTCACATTCTTACGTACATTATTAGAAAAAGAATCATTAAGTTCATTACCATATAACTTACTTATCTTTCATAACATAGTCCGGCCCACTACGGAGGGACACATATACTACCCGACCCAACTGGGACGCGATCAAGTCACACCAATATCAAAGCATGCCCGTGGAATCCCCCATCACTGTCGATAGCTGAAAGTGTAAAACATAACCATGGGTCTCACGCCCATAATATCAATCAAAACAGTGGTATAACGCCTTGGGCTTGCCCTCATTTATACTCTTACCCCGAGAAGGTGGTATAACGTCTGGCTTGCCCTCATTTATACTCTTACCCCGGAGGGTGGTATAACGCCTGGGCTTGCCTCATTTATACTCTTACCCTATCTCGACGGCCACAAACAACACATAAAGCAGTGGTATGCAGCTCGGGGTTTACCCTCACTTATACTCTTACCCCGACTAACCGCCATCATACATAACATAAGCCCTACCGGTTTATCATACATAACATAAGCACTACCGACTTATCATACATAACATAAGCAAGTTAAGAAATCCCCTAACTTCTTATTAGCCTGCTCATATACACTCTCATTTTGTTTACTTAAGGCACTAATCGTGTCATTATAAAATCCGAATTTAACCCAACGTATCACGTGCCTCTAGTCCTCTAAAATGATTCTCTTTAAAAAAACTTCCAAGATACTAATAACCGTAATATCAAGTCATATCTACTTTTCAAGACAAGTCACAATACCTTTTAGAAATACAATTACCGCTTCTAAATCAAGTGACTTCTTTATTAAAAACCTTAAGCAATTGGTACCTTTAAAACAATTTGCCCTTCCTTAATACTAGTTATTCCTTGATTTCGTTATTAGAGAAAACCATTCTCTTATCCTTCCATAAAGCCGTTATAACCAACTTCCCATAAAGCCGTTATAACCCTTTATGGTTTTAGACAAACTCATTCCTTTTATAACTAAGAGATTTATACATTCAAATCAATTCTCTTAACTTTCAAAATACTTCAAGTCTCTTAACTTTTAAGAAAACAAGTTTCAAAGTCTTAAAAGCTTCATACGTAAGCTCTTTTAAAATTAGTAACAAATCTTTGGTGCGTCGTGAATAAGTTATACTTATTTATAACGATCTTATTCAAGTAGCCATGATCTAGAAAATGTAATACAATTTTGTCTTATCTTAGCTTCTATGCAGATGGAGGATTTCTACTTGTTTTAACATAATGGATTGTCATTACATTTTCCTTTATTAACGCCGCAGTTGGCTTGTTCGATACTTATTCTCATTTGTGCCGTAAATTAGCCAAATCAACTCGACTCCTTTTATTATAAAACCTTAGGCAATTGATGCCAGAAAATCAAGTTGCCTTTTACATAGTCAAGTCATTTATCTTTCCATAAGGCAAATATAACTAACTTCCCATAAAGCCGTTATATTCACTTTATACCTTAGCCATAAACAATTTCCTATCCAAGGACTTATACGTTTAAAACGGACAAGTATCACATACTTTAAAACTCTTCAAGTCCCTTAACTTTAAAATCAACTTAAGACATCCTTACTATTTTCAAAGAAGTGAGTTAATCTCCTAACCCACCCGACTTGGCATTACATAAAACAAGTAAAGAATATCATAGTTCAGACGCTCACTGCACTACATACGCAACTAGTCATGCTCAAAAGATAGGAAAAGTTCTACATAGAGTAAATCACATAACTACCTCTTAACTTCTAAGAGTAAGGAAACATGAAATGATACCACAAGTATATTCCATACATAGGATCATGCCAAAGGAAGGAAGAGGTTCACATACCTCGCGACGATTATCGACACGTAGCAAAATGCTCCAAAGATTTCAACCTTGATAGCTATTCCACTCTCCCAAAGAGGATACGCTATACTTAGTACTTCAACCTATAATGGTCACAATATGTCCATTAACCTCTTACTTCAAATGTAGAATATTCTAAGTGCTAAGTCGCCAAATTCACCGAAAATCTGACAAAGACTTCCTTTGTTTCTACTTACTTTGCCACCTTTTCAAGGCCGAATACAATAACCAAACAGCCCCAATTGGCTCACAATTTCTATAAGGTACTCCAATACAAATAAAAACTAAATGTTCCAATTGGCTCACATTTTGGAAAGTAGTCCAATACAAATGAAAAACAAACTAAAAGTCCAAATTCGCCACCTTGAGTTCAACCTTACCAATTCTTATCAAATTTCCATTTCAATCCGAATTGGTAGCATAACATGATATCAAGTCGTATTTGATAATATAAACCATAATCTTCAAGTAATTTAATGTCGACTATTCTAATAGACGATCAATTAGTAATCCAACTTAACATGGCTTACATTACATATCGGATTTCCAAGGCTAAAATCGATCCATAATCATTATAAACTTCTACATATCAACTTCATGCTAGCAACATGTAAAGCTAACAACAACAATAAATAATCTTGTAACACTTTCAAAGAACAAGATTATACCTCGACGATCCTTAATCCAAATTCCAACCAAGTCGCTTCCTAGTAGTTTAGAACCTCTCCAATACACTTCAATCCGCTTGAGACCCTTAGCACCATACCAACAACTTTCCTTCAAACGCCCAATCCAAAACCTAGAAAACCACTAGGTTTTCACTTTGCGACTAATACGTAAACTCTCTTTTTCCGGATTTTTCTATTGAGATACACTTACATAACACTCATGAACCTTGGTTTAAAGTGGAGTTGAATGAACAAGAAACGAAATTTTTCCTTCTTCCTAATGGTGAACCCGAGAGCTTATGCCTATGTTCATCCAATTTTTGTAAATTTTTGCTAAGTGTTGGGCTCTCACACTACTAGTAGTATTATAAGGGACATGAGGGTCGAGGTGTGGACAAATGGGTGATTTGGATGAAATCTTATAAAATATCAAGACTTGGACCCTTTGACTTAGTCAACCTTCTCAAGCTTGACTACTAGCAAGACTAGTCTTCCAAACAAGGGTCAAATGACCATCAGGTCCATGCTTCAATTCGTCCAAGACAACATAAGGGGGTGACACATGTCGCCTCCCATTCGTCACAATAATACGCTTTCCGACAATTCCATAATTCCAGAAATTTTTACAAGTCTCAAATTTAACACTCGAAGTTCTTACGACGCTCTAAAACATGTCCCAAATACTGTGTAACATTCTTCCCCTAAGAAACATTTGTCCCCGAATGTTCTTTCTGAGTCAAACTTATAATTAGCGACATAGTTTCCTTTCACAACCCCGACATGCTAACAATGCCACACATGGCCCTAATACTCGCACACGCATACTGGCCCATCATAAGCCCAAAAGAGATTTTCTTTCGTACTTCCAACTCATACTAGCATACATACATACCTACAAATTCTGGCCTCTAATCTTTGAGTCACTCTATAAGACAAAATACGACCATTTCCGCTTTACGACTGGTTCCTGGAACGTGTCCACGAACCCAGAAACAATTAACTAGACTGGCCTTGCACCGTGACTCACACGAGCTTTAACTACTACCAACTGATCCCACTCCATTCCAGGCCGGGAGACCCGCACAGTCCTCAACCCGACTCAACGTCGCACTTAACTCTTATCCTCGTCCGACTTAAAATCTTATCACAGAGAAAGCCTTATATACCTAAGGTCTCGACAAAGAACAATATTCTTAGGCTCGCAATTTCCATGCTCCCACTTATCTTATCACCCCAAAGAACGGTACAAAACTTCTCACAAAACCATAACCATGTTGTCTCGATCACAACAACCATTATTTACTCTATATGTGCCTCATCCAGATAATCTTCTTAAGCTTACTACACACCTTAATCTATTAACATGACATTCGCTAGGTTCCTTAATATGGCTTCTGGCGGTTCACTACCCTATCGCATACCTCATCCTTTTCCAATTATCTCGAAATAAAACACAAAACCTTGGCGAAATTCATTAACTATTCCATACCTTCCCAGATTCAGTTAGTCTTTACCGATTTCTCGTAATCTAAAATCATTCTAGGCAACACGCTGCCCGAATTTCATACATAACTCCGTATAGATGTATGTCACAATACCAACTATACTATAATCATTACCAACCCGATACGCAATCCACATAGTCCTTCCCGGTTATCACGCTTTCTCGTAGCTGCAATCAACATAACTCGTTGTGAGAGACGACCCTAACAACACAACTCTACGGCACGATCTCTGAGTGAGAAGAATGGAAACTAATCCTAAATGTCCCGTAGCCTCCCGATTATAGATGTGGTGCACAACACACCGATAATCAAGACTCTACTGCACACGGCCTCAGACACTTTCCGAGGACTAATCGCTCGATACCACTTTTGTCACGACCACCCTCGATCGCGATCGTGCCCTACTCCGCACCCTTACGTAAACATCGAGAAAAATCAGCGAACATACATGAAACTTATAAATAAAACATCTAAGTAAACAACAAAGTTAGCCGATGTGCTACCTTCCGAACATATATAAATACAACCAAGCAGCCTCATTTCTTTTACAAATCGACCCACAATATGTGACTACTGCACTTAAGAGTTTTGACATAACAATCGTATGACAAGGCCCCGCCGCACTTCAATAAACATAAACGTGACAACTCCTAACACCGAGCCATCTCAACTTGCTGAACCGATCCTAAGCTCATGATCCACAATCACAGACCTAAACTCGCGGCATTTAACGCACTTCGGCGGGTCGCATAACAAAAATTTAATATGGAATGTAATATAACGATAAGAAACAAATCATAATCGCATAAAAGAATGACAAGGACAAGTAAAAATACATACCGGATCATGCCGTGTCATTACCACTTATGAACTTAATCGCACCTTATTAACCTTTCCATTCCCAATAAAAGTTATAGTCACATTCTTACGCATATTATTAGAAAAAGAATCATTAAGTTCATTACCATATAACTTACTTATCTTTCATAACATAGTCCGCCCAACACGGAGGGACACATATACTACCCGACCCAACCGACGCGATCAAGTCACACCAATATCAAAGCACGCCCGTGGAATCCCCATCACCGCCGATACTGAAAGTGTAAAACATAACCACGGGTCTCACGCCCATAATATCAATCAAAACAGTGGTATAACGCCTCGGGCTTGCCCTCATTTATACTCTTACCCCGAGAAGGTGGTATAACGCCTGGGCTTGCCCTCATTTATACTCTTACCCCGAGAAGATGGTATAACGCCTTGGGGCTTGCCTCATTTATACTCTTACCCTATCTCGACCTGGTCACAAACAACACATAAAGCAGTGGTACAGCTCTGGGGTTTACCCTCACTTATACTCTTACCCTAACTCAACCGGCCATCATACATAACATAAGCCCTACCGGCTTATCATACATAACATAAGCACTACCGACTTATCATACATAACATAAGCAAGTTAAGAAATCCCCTAACTTCTTATTAGCTTGTTCATATACACTCTCATTTTTGTTTACTTAAGGCACTAATCGTGTCATTATAAAATCCGGGAATTTAACCCAACGTACTACGTGCCTCTAGTCCTCTAAAATGATTCTCTTTAAAAAAAAACTTCCAAGATACTAATAACCGTAATATCAAGTCATATCTACTTTTCAAGACAAGTCACAATACCTTTTTAGAAATACAATTACCGGCTTCTAAATCAAGTGACTTCTTTATTAAAACCTTAAGCAATTGGTACCTTTAAAACAATTTGCCCTTCCTTAATACTAGTTATTCCTTGATTTCGTTATTAGAGAAAACCATTCTCTTATCCTTCCATAAAGCCGTTATAACCAACTTCCCATAAACCCGTTATAACCCTTTATGGTTTTAGACAAACTCATTCCTTTTATAACTAAGAGATTTATACATTCAAATCAATTCTCTTAACTTTCAAAATACTTCAAGTCTCTTAACTTTTAAGAAAACAAGTTTCAAAGTCTTAAAAGCTTCATACGTAAGCTCTTTTAAAATTAGTAACAAATCTTTGGTGCGTCGTGAATAAGTTATACTTATTTATAACGATCTTATTCAAGTAGCCATGATCTAGAAAATGTAATACAATTTTGTCTTATCTTAGCTTCTATGCAGATGGAGGATTTCTACTTGTTTTAACATAATGGATTGTCATTACATTTTCCTTTATTAACGCTGCAGTGGCTTGTTCGATACTTATTCTCATTTGTGCCGTAAATTAGCCAAATCAACTCGACTTTTTATTATAAAACCTTAGGCAATTGATGCCAGAAAATCAAGTGCCTTTTTACATAGTCAAGTCATTTATCTTTCCATAAGGCAAATATAACTAACTTCCCATAAAGCCGTTATATTCACTTTATACCTTAGCCAAAAACAATTTCCTATCCAAGGGACTTATACGTTTAAAACGGGACAAGTATCACATACTTTAAAACTCTTCAAGTCCCTTAACTTTAAAATCAACTTAAGACATCCTTACTATTTTCAAAGAAGTGAGTTAATCTCCTAACCCACCCGACTTGGCATTACATAAAACAAGTAAAGAATATCATAGTTCAGACGCTCACCGCACTACATACGTGCAACTAGTCATGCTCAAAAGATAGGAAAAGTTCTACATAGAGTAAATCACATAACTACCTCTTAACTTCTAAGAGTAAGGAAACATGAAATGATACCACAAGTATATTCCATACATAGGATCATGCCAAAGGAAGGAAGAGGTTCACATACCTCGCGACGATTATCGACACGTAGCAAAATGCTCCAAAGATTTCAACCTTGATAGCTATTCCACTCTCCCAGTAGGATACGCTATACTTAGTACTTCAACCTATAATGGTCACAATATGTCCATTAACCTCTTACTTCAAACGTAGAATATTCTAAGTGCTAAGTCGCCAAATTCTACGGAAAATCGGACACAAGACTTCCTTTGTTTCTACTTACTTTGCCACCTTTTTCAAGGCCGAATACAATAACCAAACAGCCCCAATTGGCTCACAATTTCTATAAGGTACTCAATACAAATAAAAACTAAATGTTCCAATTGGCTCACATTTTGGAAAGTAGTCCAATACAAATGAAAAACAAACTAAAAGTCCAAATTCGGCCACCTTGAGTTCAACCTTACCAATTCTTATCAAATTTCCATTTCAATCCGAATTGGTAGCATAACATGATATCAAGTCGTATTTGATAATATAAACCATAATCTTCAAGTAATTTAAAGCGACTATTCTAATAGACGATCAATTAGTAATCCAACTTAACATGGCTTACATTACATATCGGATTTCCAAGGCTAAAATCGATCCATAATCATTATAAACTTCTACATATCAACTTCATGCTAGCAACATGTAAAGCTAACAACAACAATAAATAATCTTGTAACACTTTCAAAGAACAAGATTATACCTCGACGATCCTTAATCCAAATTCCAATCCAAGTCGCTTCCTTAGTAGTTTAGAACCTCTCCAATACACTTCAATCCGCTTGTTGAGACCCTTAGCACCATACCAACAACTTTCCTTCAAACGTCAATCAAACCTAGAAAACCACTAGGTTTTCACTTTGCGACTAATACGTAAACTCTCTTTTTCCGGGATTTTTCTATTGAGATACACTTACATAACACTCATGAACCTTGGTTTAAAGTGTGGAGTTGAATGAACAAGAAACGAAATTTTTTCCTTCTTCCTAATGGTGAACCCGAGAGCTTATGCCTATGTTCATCCAATTTTTTGTAAATTTTTGCTAAGTGTTGGGCTCTCTCACACTACTAGTAGTATTATAAGGGACATGGAGGGTCAAGGTGTGGACAAATGGGTGATTTGGATGAAATCTTATAAAATATCAAGACTTGGACCCTTTGACTTAGTCAACCTTCTCAAGCTTGACTACTAGCAAGACTAGTCTTCCAAACAAGGGTCAAATGACCATTGTGTCCATGCTTCAATTCGTCCAAGACAACATAAGGGGGGTGACACATGTCGCCCTCCCATTCGTCACAATAATACGTTTTCCGACAATTCCATAATTCCGAGAAATTTTTACAAGTCTCAAATTTAACACTTGCGAGTTCTTACGTACGTTCTTAAAACATGTCCTGTAAATACGGGGTGTAACAATTATTGCATATGTTTTGGACGCATCTTTGAAAAGGCCAAAACTTGGTAGTAGAGAAGTTAAATCTGTTTTATTGGTTATTCTGCTATGAATAAAGCATATAGATTTCTTAGACTTCATGATAATAGTGTATTTGAGGTTGCACATGCTATATTTTATGAGCACTTGAATATTCATGATGCTGAAATGAGAATTTAGAAGAAAAAAAGAATGATGAAATAATCGAATTGAGGAGAAGTAAGAGACGTAGAATTGAAAAGGATCCAATTGAGGAGAAGTAAGAGACGTAGTGTTGCAACGCTTCGTCGCAACCATTGAGTATTATCTATAAATACTTGGTGCTTTGCAGAAATATGATAAAAAAGACAAAAAAGTTCGAGATTCCATTCTCAACGATTTATTTTTTCTTCTATATTTCAAAGTCTATATTGTATAGTTGTGATTTCTGCTTCCGAAATTCATTAGAGTGTAACTTTTGTATTTCTGAGAGTTGTAGGTTTTGTATCCTAGAAGGTTAATTCCTTAGTGAACCTTTTACACATGAGAGGGAGGAATTAATACCTTTAAAGATAACATCATTTTTTTAGTATGCCTAACCTATCTTTAAATCCATTACCCTATTATACAACACCAACTGCATTAACAATAATACCTTTCTCATATCTTTTCTTTGGCTTTGACTTCGCTTTTTCCTGAAATATTATTAGGTTCCTCATATTCTCATTTCCAATTTAGTTTTTGGGTCATAAATTGGGTCCAAAGAGTAGTAATACGATGTTTTTGTTTGTTTGTTGGTAAAAGCTGGTAAAAGAAGTGACAAAAAGGAAGATAAAAGTAGTTGCACCAAAAACGGAAAACTACAAAAGAAGCTAATTAAGGAGAGAGAAAAAAGCGAAGAAGTTCTATTTTTACTACAAACCTTAATTATGTCCTCTTAAGAGTTGCATGCAAAGTGCAACATGTACTTTGTAACATCTCATTTTTCTTTTGTCGGATAACATTTTTAACTACTTGAAACTGGCCATTCTTAATCAGGTTTGTTTTTTCTATTATTTATATTTGTAAAGAATAAATTTTGAGTCTAACTAAACCTCAAAAGCTAGCTTGTGAATGAGAATTGTTCAAATCCATATATGAAATTCAGGTTCCAATACCAAATTTGATGTAGGACTCTTAACAATATTTATTCAATGTCAAAAACTAATATGAACAAGCTTGGATATATGTCCTTTTTTTGTGAAACGATTTAGGGGGAGGGGGGAAGGAACTTGGAGCGATTTTTCTCAAGAAACTCAATTTAAGACCTCAACGTTGCTTCCGGAAATGGGTTGATTTCATAGACATGCTCACCTAAATTTATTTTATTTCATCAAAATTATAATTTTTGTATATAGCACAAAAATGTTGAAAATATTTATTAAACGTGAAATAAAGTAAATCCTATTAATTATGAATCGAACAATTGGGGCCCCGCACGTAGGAAACCTTGTTTCCACACATCGAGATTATCTTCTAAATTAAAGTCTGGTTCAGTTGCTGAATATATATCATCATCTAATGATATATCATTAAAAAACAAATTTCATCTACATGAGTGTAATCAATCAAATCATGTCTAGGAATAGGATGACTAGAATAAGTACCACTTCTCTTGTTACCCCTACTAGAAGAATCACCCTTACCCTTTATTACACCCCGTATTTCCAAGGCATTAATATGAGAACGTACTCAAGGAACTAAGGTTTGAATATTGGAAGGATAATATGATTACATTTTCCTCCGAAAAAATTTCGGAAAAATGTGAAGACGAAAAATTTATTAACTCGGAGTTAGATTCCGTAATGTGGATTTACGGGCATAGTATTAGATTACGAAGTAATGAAATTGATAATATGAGGCCCGTAAAATTTTACAATTTTGGAGGGGTTCGAAAATTTTAAATATTTTGGCTAAGTGTTGGATTATTATTTTGTGAAGGGAATTATGAGCGAGTAAGAAGGTGACATGTGTCCCTCCACACTCGTGTAACAAAGCTCTAATTATATATATATGTATATGTACATGTATTGCAAGAATGTCTAGAAAGGGAGATA
Source organism: Przewalskia tangutica (assembly GCA_029844215.1). Taxonomy (NCBI): domain Eukaryota; kingdom Viridiplantae; phylum Streptophyta; class Magnoliopsida; order Solanales; family Solanaceae; genus Przewalskia; species Przewalskia tangutica. The sequence goes on from CM056719.1 coordinate 22,351,698, forward strand.
TTTGTGAGATATTTTCATCAAGACAAGTGGACCACTTAGGTCCCCCTCCACTTGTAAGATTTCATCTATATAAGAGAGGTGATAGCAATATTTAGAGACATTTGCATAATATCTTCTTCATCCAAAACTCTCTTCTCCCTTCCTTAACCTTGAGGTTTTCGAGATTCTTCAAACATTAATGAAGAACAAGAGTTGATTATTCTCCTAGATTAAGCACCCTAACCAAGTTCTAAACCAAATTAACTCTCCAAGGTATCACAAACATGGTTTGGCCGAAAGTTAGGTGAAATTCCTAGGCTTGTTTATGAACTTTTTGGAAGTAAAACAAGAAGAAAGATGGTTACAAGCTTGTAGTAGATTCATGTGTGTGATTGGAACTTGAAGAATAAGGAGCTAAGACTGAATCATGGACCGACTTTAAGTAGATTGTTTTGGGCATATTTAAGATAAGGATTATTCCTCCTCTTGAAGTAATTGAATATTACATGTTGTAGTAATTAATGAAGGAACATGTGATTAAAAAGAATGAAGAATAAGAAGTACATGTCACAATCTTGTCATGTTAGCCGATTGTGGACAGTTTTGGTGTTGTCAGATTCGTTGGTTATTGTTGTTGTTAAACATCACCTATTACATGTTGGCATGAAGGAAATCTTGTTGTTAACAAATGGATATAACTTATATAAAAGTATTGGAATATAAGTTGGATTATAAGAAGTTATGAAAACAGTTTTGGTTGTAGTAGTTGACCGAGAACACTAAATAAAAGATCGCTTACATCGACTATGGACTGATTTTAGCGATCAATGATCGCTTTTACATCGACTATGGACTGATTTTAGTGGACTGTTTGGGTAGATTAAGGGGCTGAATTTTACATGTCAAGTAGGCGTGTAATCCCCTTCGTTAAACCGCTGTCAGGCCCTTAATTGGTGCCTTGATTATTGATGAAATTGGCCTTCTAGAAAGGTGGAAAAGTACGTATAAACGGGGGAAGTGCTGCCCAAATTTTTATAAAAGAAAGGAGATTCACTGAGTAGTATAAGTGTATACTAGTATCATGAAGTTGATAGAAGTGTTTTTATCATTATAGGTTGAAGTACTACTTGTGGCGTATTCTACTTAGCGTGTGGATTAGCCGAAGAGGTATGTGAACTCTTCTTGAGCATGAACCTTATAAAATGATACTTGATATTATAAGTGTCTTGAATTTCCAAATGAGGATTTTAAATGAATTCGAATTTCATTGTGGTGTTTCCTTGATTTGGAAAGAATAGGTTACTTAAGGTGTAGTAACTTGATCTTAAAAAAAGTGCCTTAATTTTAAAAGAGTAAGTTACTTGAGTTTAAAAGTATATTTGACTTGATCTTAAAGGTGGAAAGTGTCTTGATACTATGGGTGTCAGTGTCTTGGGGTTTATAAATGAAAAAGATGCGCGGAGAACGTACATGGTTCTAGTTGTTTTGTCTAGAAAGGAAGTGGTTCTATCTATTTCATTAATAGTACTTTGGATTTTATAAAAAGGGAAGTTATTCTACTCTTAGAAGTTAAGGGTATTCATGTTGTCGATTCTATGCTTAAGGCATGTCTAAATTATTCCTAAGTTCTTATCAAGTCTTATGGGAGATGTTGGTAAGAGCTTTTAGTAAACATTGGAGTCGAGTTGATCTTGCTAAGTTATGGCACTAATGAGAAAAAACATCGAACAAGCCACTGTAACGTTAATGAAAAAAAGAATCCACAATCAATTATATCGTAATGAGTAGAATTTCCATCTGCATAGAAGCTAAGATATAACCAGTTCGTTTTACATTTTCTAGGATCACAGCTGATTAGATAAAATCTCATGATATATTAATCATGGCTCATAAAATGGAAGTTGTTAGATATACTCCCTTGATAGTACCTTGAGATTTCTAAGAGGAAAGTTCATTTTAAATGTTTTTTAAAAGGAAGGCATGGTATTGTCCTGAAAAGGAAGGCATGGTATTATCTTAAAAAGGAAGGCATGGTAATTGTCTTGGTTTGTTAAAATGATGGTTTATTCACTTTATGATAATAAGAGTCAAAGAATATTTTAAACTTGCATATATTCGCTCATGATAGCCTTTCGTGCAAGTGTTATATTTATATACCACTGCGTCCCTCATTGGAGGGTCGACCATCTTATTGTGTTATTTACTTGGACGTGCTTACATGATGGAGGAATTTCATGGGCATGCTTCCACTATATTGTTCCATGGACATGCTTTCACGATGAAGGAATTCCGTGGGCGTGCGACCATGATACGGGTTCAATCTCCGGGTGATATTATTATTCCATGAATTAGCTCTCAGTGATGACATGTTACCGAGATGCAGGAATTTCACGGGCATGTTATATATTCTACTTTGTGCATGCCGACAGTGATGAAGGAAATCCACGGGCACGCTTTGATATTGTGGGTCTAAGACCCATGGTTGAAATTGCATAATGATTCTGAGAGCGGATGACCCTGACATGGCTTTCATATTTTGAAATTGTATTTATTTCATAATTTGAAATGACACGGTGGATCTTACTTTTAAAAAAGCATTTAAAAGGCTCAGTTGACTTTCATTTGTTTATACAAAGTACAGTAGTACAGTGGTACAGTGTACAATTGACTTTTATTTTATATGGCATGGTTGGAGCTGGTAAGGTTTTTACTTATCCCTGTCATCTTTTGGCCAGTTATGGTTTATTAACTGTACTTTATGTTTACATACTTAGTACTTGTTGTACTGACCCCCTTCGGGGGGTTGCGTTTCATGTCGCAGGTTTAGGTACACAGTTTGGTGATCCTCGCTCTTGGAATCTCTACTCAGTTTTCATAGAAAAGCTCCATTATTTCAGAGGCTTGTCATGTTGGTACGGACCCTGGTATGGTAGGCTTATGTACATTCAGGGATCTGGCGGGGGCCTGTCCCGTCATAGATTATTGTCCAAACTCTTAGAGGTCTGTATTCATATGTGGGCTGGACTTGCGGAGGTTGTGTATATATATTGTTGAGCAGTTGTACTACGGTGTTGAAGGGATGTTCTCGTTTATATATATATAGCGGCAGCCTCATCGGCTTGCCTTGTTGCTACATATACAGTTTTCATTTATTATTTGACCTATGTCTTGAAAGGGATGTGAGTGTATAAGTGAGGGTGCCCAGGTAGGGCACCAGTCGCGGGCCCGGGATTCGGATCATGACAAAAATCGTATCAGAGCAGTTAGTCCTCGGAATGTCTACAGACCGTATCTAGTAGAGTCTTGGGTATGGGTATGTGTGCACCATACTTATACACATGAGGCTACATGATATTTGGGATTGGTTTCTATTCTTCTCTAAGGTCGTGCGATAGAGTTGTGTTGTTAGGATGGTCCCTCCCTAACAAGTATTGTGATTGCAGCTATGAGAAAGCGACAGTGGCCCAGAAAGAAATATATGGACCTTGTGTACAGGTTGGTAAAATTATTGTATAGTTGGTATAATGATATGCATATATACAGACGTATTTATTTGGGGCCATGTGTGTTTTGTCTGAAGTAATTATGGATTATCATGAGCTGGTTGAACATTAATAATTACTTGAAAGGTGTGAAACAGTGTAGTGAATCTACACCAAGGCATATATAGGTGTGCTAAATTAAAATATTTAGGAGGCGATGGGTTGTAGAGAGGGGGATGAACTCTTAGGAGATCAGGTTAATTTATTTAATGGCATACCAGGTTGTTAGATTAAGCTATGGTGTATGCTTAAGTGATATGTACGAATGATATTCATATGGAGAAATTAGGGTTGTTATGATTAAGACAACCGGATTTTGAGATTATGAGAAGCTATTTTACCCATATGCGGGGACCGATAACGTAAGCTTGGGACATGGAATAATTGAGAACCTTAGAATATTGATAACCGTGAGACCTTAGATATACAAGGCCTTCTTGGGTAAAAGACTTTACGGTTAATCTTGGTTAAAGTACATGGTATGTATGAAGTGTATAAATTGTGATTATTTCGTGGTTTGTATGAAATGAAAATGAGTAGATGATCTAAAAAGATCACTAGGCTTTCATAACTTGAACATGTTACCTCTGTTTGAAATTAAATACACAAAAAGGTAAGTGTATTAGGTTCCAATAGTTTACTAAGTTGTTAGAACGTGACGTAAAGGTACAAGAGGTTAGTTTGGTATGGCAACCATGGCCACCGTATTTCGAAGTATCCCAAGTGGAATACATAGAATAAGATAAGTACCAGTGTTACCGAACATAAGACATTACTGGAAGAATTTGAGGTGAAGTATATTGACCAAGGTTGGGAGATGGTAGATCGGCATCATGTAATGTGATTCTTCAGAGTCTCCTACGATTGAATTAGAAATAAGTTATCAATTTATCCCCTAAGGGATGGTATCATCCGGGAATGGAATCTGGAGCAACGTCCAGGATTACGTATGTACACTAGAACATGTTGAGATTAGAAAAGGCACGAGTAGTGAGATTTATTTCATACCAAGAATGAGAGTTAAGTGTGACGATGGGTCGGGTTGTGGACCAATTTCGGGTCGACCCGTAACATAAAATAAATTAGGATCAGTTGGAGATGGCCCCGCTATGTGATAGGGTCACGACGATGCAAGACCCAAGTCTAGTTAATCATTGTACGAATTCGTGGACGCGTTCCACCAGAACCGGGTCGTGGGAGCCGAGAATGGACAAAATGTGAGCATGTGATGGTTGTGTCAGAATGCGGTTAAGTCGACTGCTTGAAACCTGTTATGAACATTCGGGACGAATGTTTCTAAGGGGGGAAGAATGTTACACCCCGTATTTCCAAGGCATTAATATGAGAACGTACTCAAGGAATTAAGGTTTGAATATTGGAAGGATAGTATGATTACATTTTCCTCCGGAAAAATTTCGGAAAAATGTGAAGTCGAAAAATTTATTAACTCGGAGTTAGATTCCCTAATGTGGATTTACGGGCTTAGTATTGGATTACGAAGTAATGAAATTGATAATATGAGGCCCGTCAAAATTTCACACACAATTTTGGGGGGGTTCGAAAATTTTAAGTATTTTGGCTAAGTGTTGGATTATTATTTTGTGAAGGAAATTATGGGCGAGTAAGAGGGTGACATGTGTCCCTCCCCACTTGTGTACCAAGGCTCTAATTATATATATTTATATGTATATGTATATGTACATGTATTGTAAGAATGTCTAGAAAGGGAGATATTTTCATCCAAGTGGACAAGTGGACAAGTGTGGAAGATATTTGTGAGATATTTTCATCAAGAAAAGTGGACCACTTAGGCCCCCCTCCACTTGTAAGATTTCATCTATATAAGAGTGGTGATAGCAAGACTTAGAGACATTTGCATAATATCTTCTTCATCCAAAACTCTCTTCTCCGTTCCTTAACCTTGAGGTTTTCGAGATTCTTCAAGCATTAATGAAGAACAAGAGTTGATTATTCTACTAGATTAAGCACCCTAACCAAGTTCTAAATCAAATTAACTCTCCAAGGTATCACAAACATGGTTTGGCCGAAAGTTAGGTGAAATTTCTAGGCTTGTTTATGAACTTTTTGGAAGTAAAACAAGAAGGAAAGATGATTACAAGCTTGTAGTAGATTCATGTGTGTGATTGGAACTTGAAGAATAAGGAGCTAAGACTAAACCATGTACCGACTTTAAGTGGATTGTTTTGGGCATATTTAAGGTAAGGATTATTCCTCCTTTTGAAGTAATTGGATATTACATGTTGTAGTAATTAATGAAGGAACTTGTGATTAAAAAGAATGAAGAATAAGAAGTACATGTCACAATCTTGGCATGTTAGCCGATTGTGTACAGTTTTGGTGTTGTCGGATTCGTTGGTTATTGTTGTTGTTAAACATCACCTATTACATGTTGGCATGAAGGAAATATTGTTGTTAACAAGTGGATATAACTTATATAAAAGTATTGGAATATAAGTTGGATTATAAGAAGTTATGAAAACAGTTTTGGTTGTAGTAGTTGACCGAGAACACTAAATAAATGATTGTTTTTACATTGGACTATGAACTGATTTTAGCGGAATAAAGGACTATTTTTACATTGGACTATGGACTGATTTTAGTGGACTGTTTTGGGTAGATTAAGGGGCTGAATTTTACACGTCAAGTAGGCGTGTAATCCCCTTTGGTTAAACTGTTGGTTGTGCCCTTAATTGGTGCTTTGGTTATTGATGAAATTAGCCTTCTAGAAAGGTGGAAATGTACATATAAACGGGGGAAGTGCTGCCCAAATTTTTATAAAAGAAATTAGATTCATTGAGTAGTATAAATGTATATAGTATCATGAAGTTGATAGAAGTGTTATTATCATTATAGGTTGAAGTACTACTTGTGGCGTATTCTACTTAGCGTGTGGATTAGCCGAAGAGGTATTTGAACTCTTCCTATCTTCTTGAGCATGAATCTTATAAAATGATACTTGATATTATAAGTGTCTTGAATTTCCAAATGAGGATTTTAAATGAATTCAGATTTCATTGTGGTGTTTCCTTGATTTGGAAAGAATAGGTTACTTAAGGTGTAGTAACTTGATCTTAAAAAAAAGAAAGTGTCTTGGTTTTAAAAGACTAAGTTACTTGAGTTTAAAAGTATTCTTGACTTGATCTTAAAGGTGGAAAGTGTCTTGATACTACGGGTGTTAGTGTCTTGAAGTTTATAAATGAAAAAGATGTGCGGCGAACGTACATGGTTCTAGTTGGTTTGTCTAGAAAGGAAGTGGTTCTACCTATTTCATTAATAGTACTTTGGGTTTTATAAAAAAAGAAGTTATTCTACTCTTAGAAGTTAAGGGTATTCATGTTGTTGATTCTATGTTTGAGGCATGTATAAATTATTCCTAAGTCCTTATCAAGTCTTATGGGAGATGTTGGTAAAAGCTTTTAGTAAACATTAGAGTCGAGTTGATCTTGCTAAGTTATGACACTAATGAGAAAAAGCATCGAACAAGCCACTACATCGTTAATGAAAAAAAATGAATCCACAATCAATTATATCGAAATGAGTTGAATTTTCATCTGCATAGAAGCTAAGATATAACCAGTTCGTTTTACATTTTCTAGGATCACAGCTGATTAGATAAAATCTCATGATATATTAATCACGGCTCATAAAATGGAAGTTGTTAGATATACTCCCTTGATAGTACCTTAGGATTTCTAAAAGGAAAGTTCATTTTAAATGTTTTTGAAAAGGAAGGCATGGTATTGTCCTGAAAAGGAAGGCATGGTATTGTCCTGAAAAGGAAGGAATGTTATTATCTTAAAAAGGAAGGCATGGTAATTGTCTTGGTTTGTTAAGATGATGGTTTATTCACTTTATGATAATAAAAGTCAAAGAATATTTTAAACTTGCATATGTTCGCTCATGATAGCCTTTCATGCAAGTGTTATATTTCTATACCACCGCGTTCCTCATTGGAGGGTCGGCCATCTTATTATGTTATTTACTTGGACGTGCTTACATGATGGAGGAATTTCATGGGCATGCTTCCACTATATTGTTCCATGGACATGCTTTCACGATGAAGGAATTTCGTGGGAGTGCGGCCATGATGCGAGTGATCGGTGTATTTTATATACACTTTTTGAGTCATTTTTAGTTAGTCTTTTGCCCATTTTTGTACAAATACGTGTCGTCTTAGGATAAATTTTCCTTTTTTTGAGTCATAATGGTTTAAAGTGGCTCATTGGCGAAAAGGAGCAAAAAGAGGGAAGAAACAGAGGTTTCAGAGCTCAAAAAGCTAGAAAGTTGGGGAACCAGTAAGAAACAGGTATGCACCGCGCGCTACCCAACTACCGTGATCGAGGCTGCGGCCACCAAATACGTAGAATCGCAGAGTTTCAGCCGCGCGCCAATTGCAGGGCCGCGGCGCCGAGGCGGTAATTCTGCCAAATTCGAATGGGAATGGGCCAAGGGCTAGAGGGAAAAGTTTAAGAACGATTTGGAGGCTATAAAAATGACATTTTTAGGTCAGATTAAGGGTTCCAAACCCTTGCCAATTCATCACAAACTTGGAGATCAAGATTGGAGACTACTTTTGTGTAATTTCTTTATTCTTTGTTTTATTTCTTTATAGTTTATGTTGGATATTAGTTTAGTTCTTGGCATGTCTATGACTAGGAACTAACTTAATGTAGGCGTGTCCATATCAAATCACTTGAAACTCATTCTTATGAATTAATGCATGTTTTGGTTTCTTCTTATCATTGTTGAGATTTATTCAATATTTGTCTTGAATGCTTGGTAATTAATTGATCACTAATTATCATAATCTATATGATTTCTAATCGAAAGCCGAAAGGGGAGATTGTGAATATGCTATAGTTGAATAAACATAGGTTAAATCGAGGACGAAAGTACCCCGATACTTGTGTAGTTTAATAGGTTATTGCTCTTAATCCCCCTTTATAATCAATCTTGTCACCGAAAGGTAGAAGGGTTTTATATTGGGGTTGAGTGTTTATATTACCTTAACAGGAGTATAAAACGACTTAGTTAACCTGCTGTCTCAAAATAGAAGAAGAACCATAATTAATTGCATTAACAAGTAAGATGAGCGGATAGTTGAGGAGATTTGGAAGCCCTATTTCCACCACATCTGAAGTAAAACAAAGTAATTTAGTTAGCATTCATAAGTATAGTTATAAACAATTCATCAATCATCGGTTACCAAATAGATACCATAGAATAAAGTTTGAGAATTGAACATTAATCCCTGAGGACGATAACTCGGTCTTCTAGACTATATTACTTGTCACGACACGTGCACTTGCGTTTAGTGTGTGCATAAATCGCGCATCAAGTTTTTGGCACCGTTGCCGGGGATTGGCGTAGTTCAATATCATTTTATCTATTCTTAATTTCTAATTTGGTTTTTGTTTTTGTTTTTTTGTTTTTATTTTTTATTTTTATTACTATATTTTTCTCTTTTATTCGTGATACCCGTGCGCCGTGATCCGTTTGTTGATTTTGATCTGTTGCAGACAACTAGTTTATGCGAAGGAGAAGAGGGGCAGATACACTTGTTCCCTTCAATCCGGAGATTGAAAAGACTTGCAAACAGAACAGGAGAAACCAACAAATTTTGGCCTTAATAGCAATGGGGGGCTTGCAGAACAACAATGAGATGAACGAAGGTTTAGGTGATCATCAACCTACCAAAGGATGCCCCGGAGGTTACCAATGGATGTGGAAGAGAGGGTCCAGGTCCAAGCTGAGAGAATCTTGGGAGATTATGTGCTGCCAAGGGTGAATGGAGCACAAACTTGCATCAGGCTCCCAGTAATAGGAGCAAATAATTTCGAAATCAAGCCTGCGATCCTAAGTATGGTGCAGAATACTGTTCAATTCGGAGGGTTGCCATCAGAAGATCCTCACATGCACATAGCGAACTTCTTGGAGCTGTGTGCAACTTTAAAGTATAATGGCGTTACTGACGCCGCCATCCGATTGAGGCTCTTTCCCTTCTCACTCTGGGATAGAGCGAAAGTTTGGTTGAATTCCCTGCCTACAGATTCTATATTCACATGGCAGGAGCTGACACAAAAGTTCTTAGTAAAGTTCTTTCCACCGTCAAAAACAGCTAAGCTGAGAGTGGAGTTGAACAATTTTTATCAGGCTGATGGAGAGTCACTCTATGAGGCTTGGGAGAGATTTAAAGATTTACAGAGGAAGTGTCCACATCATAGCATTGAGCTGTGGAATTTGGTCCATATTTTCTACAATGGGCTAAGCGGGACCACAAGAACTATCATTGACGCAGCCGCAGGTGGAACTTTCATGAGGAAGACAACACATGAAGCCCATGATTTGTTAGAAGACATGACCACCAATAATCATGTAACAGAGGACAGAGGGGTGAGTGAAAGAAGATCAATATGAGTCCATGAGATTGATGTCATCACAATATTAAATACACAAGTTGCTATCTTGACCAAGCAACTGCAACAAAACACAGTGTCAGTGAATGCAGTTCAAATGTCATTGAGTTGTGAGATGTGTGGAGGGCCACATACCTTTGATAGGTGCCCATCAGCAGATCCTAACAACATCTCGATCGAGCAAGCAGAATGCCAAGCAGTAGGGAATTATCAAAGGCCCCATAACAACCCATATTCAAATACCTACAATCCAGAGTGGAGGAATCACCCTAACTTTTCATGAAGGGGTGATCAAGGACAACAGAGCCAATTTCGAGGCCAGTACCAAAATCAGCAACCATTCACTCAGGCCTCATCTTCACAACAATTCAGTGCACCTGCTCAACAGGAGAAGCCAGATGAGTTGAGAGCAGCCTTGTTGACACTCACCAACTCACAGACCCAGTTCATGGCAGAGACCAGATCCTCTATCAGGAATTTGGAGACACGGGTGGGACAAATAGCGAAGATGGCAAACAACAGGCCACAGGGTACTTTGCCTAGTAATACAGAGATGAACCCAGAGAACAGTGCCAAGCGGTGCAGCTGAGGAATGGAAAACAGTTAGAACAACTTACACCCCAGTCTGTAGTTGAACAGAGAGTAGATGCAGAGAGGGAGAGGGTTACTGAAGACCGCCCTATGTTAGAGAAAGTTCCAACAGTCCCAATGAGGGAATACACTGAGAGGATTCCTTACCCGCAGAGGTTGCAAAGGAAAGTGGTTGACAAACAATTCTCCAAGTTCTTGGAGGTATTCAGAAATCTACACATTAACATTCTGTTCATTGAGGCATTGGAGCAAGTGCCTACTTATTTTAAATGCATGAAGGAAATTCTTGGGAAGAAGAAGAAGTTGGCCGAGTATGAGACAGTGGCACTGAAAGAGGAATGCAGTGCCATCTTGCAGAAGAAATTGCCCCCCAAACTCAAGGATCCAGGGAGCTTCACATTGCCTTGCACAGTTGGCAGGGTGACATGTAATAGGGCCCTTTGTGATTTGGGGGCTAGCATAAATCTTATGCCCTTGTCCGTTTTTAAGAGGTTGGGGTTGGGTGAGGCCAAACCAACCACTGTGAGCTTGCAGTTAGCAGATAGGACGGTGGTGAATCCCAGGGGAACGATTGAGGATGTCTTAGTTAAGGTGGGAAAATTCTTCTTTCCTGCGGACTTCCTCATCCTTGATATGGAGGAAGATGATGAGATCCCCATCATATTGGGAAGACCATTCTTGGCAACCGGGAGAGCCCTGATTGATGTGGAGAAGGGTGAGTTGACACTCAGAGTGGAGAATGAAGAGATGGTGTTCAAGGTATTCAAACACACCATTGAACCCCAGTCATGAGCAAGTGTTTTGCAGCTAGCTAGCATCACAAGACATCTTGAACCAAAGACAAGCCAAAGTAAGGGAAATAAGTCCGCCAAAACAGGTAAGCAATGATAAACCTCCTCTTGAGAAAAATGAGAAAAAGAAAAACAGAAGGCGGAAGCGAAAAATGTTGATGAAATGGATAGGCTGTGGGGTTACTTTACCCCATGTCTCTTGATAAAGAACTTGCGTCCGGCTAAAAGACGTTAAAGACAGCGCTACTTGGGAGGCAACCCAAGGTTATTTTATTTTTCTTAGTTTTCTGCAATTTAGTTTTAATTAGAACAGTCTCACGGAAGGTATCATTTGCATGTTGTGATGACAGGTACAGGGCCAAAAATTTGGAGGACGAAAACGGAGAAATCAAAAGAAAAATGGCTCAGCACGGCGCCAAAGCAGAGGCCGTGGCGCCAAGGCATAAGTGGCGCAGAAGTTCAGTACGCGCGCGCTAAAAGTCCGTAAGATCGCAGAAATCAGCCGCGGCCGCTAAATCGAGCGCCACTGCTACTGGAAGTTCGTAGGTCGCAGAGTTCAGCCGCGCCGCCATGTGGCCGCGACGCCGCGATGAAAAATCTGAATTTTAAAGGAGCCCTAATCCGATTTTCCTCTCTCCAAATCAAAAACCCAAACCTTTCCTCTCTCCAAAACCCACGAAATTAACCCTTTTACCTAAAAATCTTCCACAAACTAAACTCAATCACAACCAAAGTACTTAAATTCCTTATACCCTTAACCATCTTAAACAACAACCCTCATTCCATTGCCTCAATACATCATTAGGAACAAGAAAATCTTGAATAACACCGTCCAAGGTAACATTTATCACTTTTCTTGAAATCGTCAATACAATCAGGGGAGGTAATAGGTTTGGGGAGGTACTTTATTGGTGGACGCGTGCGTGTGTTGAAGTCAGTGTGAAATTTCGCGGAAGATTATAAGTGGCGTGCGGGTGTCAGACGAGCTTTAATCAAGTGTTGGGTCAAGAGTGTCAGAGCTCTCGATTACATTGTGTGTTGATTGGTTTGATTGATAGTGCGGGGGTAATATCACTGAAACAAAGGAAACGCTGCCGAATTTATCTAAAAATGTCTGCCAAGAAGAGAAGAGCTTCCACATCCACTTCCGTCCCTCAATATGATACTACTAAGTTTGTCAGTCAATAAACTGAAGATAGATATTACAAACATAGTACTAGGCCCTTGATCTCTGAGAGAGGAATGGAGTACCAAAGGGAGTAATTTGAGAAAGGTGATGCCTATGAGTCTATTCGGGCGATGATAGAGGTCTTAGGGTGGAAGAGATTTGTTAACCCAGAAAGAATAGCACCGCAGAACACTGTAATGGTGAAAGAATTTTATGCTAACTTTCCAGAGAGGGTAGATGGTAGATGCTTTGTGAGAGGACAGTATGTGCCTGTGACGGACCGAAGTGGTGAATGTGCTATTAAGAACAACCGATGTTGAAGAAAGAGGTGACGATCGGAGCTATTTCATAACTTGATCTAGAGACACCAACAACATCGACTGAGATGTCGTCGCAAGCACATTATGCTACCCTGGGGCTGAGTATGATATTACAAGAAATGGATCGAGAGGACTGAGCAGATGTCAGTTCAACAAAATAGCCAAGGGTTGGTTATATTTCGTCAGTGCCCGCTTAATTCCATCGATGCACTTCACCAGAGTTCCAGCAGATAGAATAAAAATGATATATGGAATCATGTTAGGGAAGACGATTGACGTTGGAAAGGAAATATTGCAAAAACATTGGAGAAACAGTAGGTTGGTAACGACATGTGGGTTGGGACATGGATCTCTTATTAGCAGCTTATGCTCCAGACATGGAGTCCCAACCCTACCCACTGATACATATGAGAAGGGCCAACCTCCTGTGTCATATGGGATAATACATGCCTTCCCAGAACCAATCCCTCCGTAAGAAGACGGCGAGACTAACACCAAAGCAGAAGACCACTAACAAAGAAGCAGCAGAGGCTGCCATGGATGAAGATGAGCCTGAGATAGAGGCTCGGCGCAGGCAGAGCGACCAAAGAACAACCCCCAGAATTAGAACCTTCGATGCCTATAATGGAGCAGTTGCTCATGAACCAGAGGAGGATGATGCAGAACTTTGACATAATGATACAAGTTCAAAAGGACCTGAGGCAAGGACATCAAGAACTAAGGCAGGAGCAACAACAGTTTCACCAAAGATTTGATGAGATGAGTTCCTTGTTCAACCAGTGGTGCATGCATTATCCGCCGCCACCGCCACCACTTTAAACCAAGTCTGTAAGTTGTCCTGTTTTCGTTTATTATTTTTGAGTCTTGCACACATTGAGGACAATGTGTGATTTAAGTTTGGGGGATGTCTTATTGTTTTTGAGTCTTGTTTTTTGTTTTGTGTATTTTTGCGTATTTTTTTAGTCATAATTTTTTTTTTAAGATCATGCATGTTGTAGTTACTGGAAACGCCTAGCGAAGTAATGTTGAATAATGTAATGGAATTAGAAGCAACCATCTAAACACCTAGGTTAGATATGCCAAAAATTCATGAAATCTATTTATTTGGGGTATCTTGCTTGATTTGTGCATTGTGAATGATTAAACCTATGTGTCTGCTTGCTTGTTATTTGAGGCGAAATAATTAGGATATGCATGTTAGGGAGATGACTCAGGCATTTCTTTGTTAGCCCTTTCTTATCAATTTTTGCCTATCCATGACATTCAAATTATATCCCTAGTCAGCCCATTTGAGCCTAAAAATAAGACATTTCTTTGACACCCTATAATTCCATATTTGTGTCATAAGTGAAAAAAATTGAAGTAATTGGAATATAAAGTGTTAAAAAAGAGACAAAGAGAGTGAACAATTTTGATGCACCCAATGAAAAAGTAATAATAAATAGGCAAAAGCCTAAGTTTGGGGGTGCCGACTATTCATAATACATTTCATTCTCTCAAAACAAAAGAGGGGTAAGATAGGTATGAAGTGAAAAAGAGAATCACAAGAAAAGGAAAGAATTTAAAGCAAAAGAGCTTATGGTACATAAATTGAGCCTAAATGCCTATTTTTACCTACTCATGTCTAAGCCTACATTACAACCCTGAAAAGTCCTGAAGATCTCTTATATGTGTATCCATGATTAGTGGAGAATAGCAAGTAAACATGTCATAAGATTTTGAAATTGACATGCATAGTTAGGTATTTTTACTTCCATTGAGCATGATTAAAGTGAATTTGTGAAATATCTAACTTAGTGTGTTTAGAATGCTAAAAATTCATGATATATGTTCCTGCATATTATTCGGCTAACCTTCATGCTTTTCTAAGTGACAAATGTGCAGCAAACTTGATCAATGTTTTTGAGTCATTTTATTTTATTTTCTTTCGTGTCTTTATTTCTTTCTTTTGATCTTTGCTCGAGGGCGAGCAAAGGTTAAGTTTGGAGGTGTTTGATCGGTGTATTTTATATACACCTTTTGAGTCATTTTTAGTTAGTCTTTTGCCCATTTTTATACAAATACGTGTCGTCTTAGGATATATTTTCCTTCTTTTGAGTCATAATGGTTTAAAGTGGCTCATTGGCGAAAATGAGCAAAAAGAGGGCAGAAACAGAGGTTCCAGAGCTCAAAAAGCTACAAAGTTGGCGAACCGAAAGAAGAAATGCGCGACACGCGCTCCAACCGTAAGCATCGAGCGACGCGGCGCTCAAATACAGAATCGCAGAGTTTCGGCCACGCATGAATTCTGCCAAATTCGAATGAGGATGGACCAAGGCCTAGAGGGAAAAGTTTAAGAACGATTTGGAGGCTATAAAAAAGACATTTATAGGTCAGATTAAGGGTTTCAAACCCTTGACAATTCATCACAAACTTGGAGATCAAGATTGGAGACTACTTTTGTGTAATTTCTTTATTCTTTGTTTTATTTCTTTATAGTTTATGTTGGATATTAGTTTAGTTCTTGGCATGTATATGGCTAGGAACTAACTTAATTTAGGGCTTTCCATATCAAATCACTTGAAACTCATTCTTATGAATTAATGCATGTTTTGATTTCTTCTTATCATTGTTGAGATTTATTCAATATTTGTCTTGAATGATTGGTAATTAATTGATCACTAATTATCATAATCTATATGATTTCTAATCGAAAGCCGAAAGAGGAGATTGTGAATATACTATAGTTGAATAAACATAGGTTAAATCGAGGACGAAAGTACCCCGATACTTGTGTAGTTTAATAGGTTATTGCTCTTAATCCTCCTTTATAGTCAATCTTGTCACTGAAAGGTAGAAGGGTTCTATATTGGGGTTGAGTGTTTATATTACCCTAACAGGAGTATAAAACGACTTAGTTAACCTGCTGTCTCAAAATAGAAGAAGAACCATAATTAATTGCATTAACAAGTAAGATGAGTGAATAGTTGAGGAGATTTGGAAGCCCTATTTCCACCACATCTGAAGTAAAACAAAGTAATTTAGTTAGCATTCATAAGTATAGTTATAAACAATTCATCAATCATCGGTTACCAAATAGATACCATAGAATAGAGTTTGAGAATTGGACATTAATCTCTGAGGACGATAACTCGGTCTTCTAGACTATATTACTTGTCACGACACGTGCACTTACGTTTAGTGTGTGCATAAATCGCGCATCAGCGGGTTCAATCCCCGGGTGATATTATTATTCCATGGACTAGCTCTCCATGATGACATGTTCCCGAGATGCAGGAATTTCACGGGGATGTTATATATTATACTTTGTGCATGCCGACAGTGATGAAGGAAATCCACGGGCACGCTTTGATATTGCGGGTCTAAGACCCATGTTTGGAATTGCATAATGATTCTGAGGGCGGATGACCCTGACATGACTTTCATATTTTGAAATGGTATTTATTTCATAATTTGAAATGACACGGTGGATCTTACTTTTAAAAAGACATATTTTTAAAAGGTTCAGTTGACTCTCATTTGTTTATACAAAATACAGTGGTACAGTGATACAATGTACAATTGGCTTTTATTTTACATGGCATGGTTGGAGCTGGTACGGTTTTTACTTGTCCCTGCCATCTTTTGGCCAGTTATGATTTATTAACTGTACTCTATGTTTACATACTTAGTACTTGTTGTACTGACCCCCTTCGAGGGGCTGCGTTTCATGTCGCAGGTTTAGGTACATAGTTTGGTGATCCTCGCTCTTGGGATCTCTACTCAGTTTTCATGGGAAAGTTCCATTATTTTGGAGGCTTGTCATGTTGGTACGGACCCTGGTATGGTAGGCTTACGTACATTCAGAGGTGTGGCGGGGCCCTGTCCCATCATATGTTACTATCAAAACCCTGTGAGTGCCTATTCATATGGGCGTGACTCATGAGTTGTGTATATATGTTGTTGACCGGTTGTACTACGATGTTGTAGGGATGTTCCGCTTATATATATAAGCGCAAATTTACTCCGCCTTGTTGCTACATATACAGTTTTCATTTATTATTTGACCTACGTCTTGAAAGGAATGTGAGGGTATAAGAGGGGGTGCCCAGGTAGGGCATCAGTCGCGAGCCCGGGGTTCGGGTCGTGACACCCTTAAACATACCTCTTAATCCTTCAATTTTAATTATGCAAATAAATAATTAAAGATAATGAAATTAAGTGCGATAATTAAAATAAAGTAACAATAATAATTTAAAGAAGGAACGAAGGTACCAAATGCCGATGTAACATCGACTTGTAATAGAGGTTGAAAATTGAAATTTTGCTCGATGAATGATTCTCAAGCTAGTTGTCAACTTCACTCCCAATTTTTGAACTTTGATACAATTATACAAATGAACAAATGAAATATACTATTTAGTAGGCAATGTAGACTTGTAGAGAGATAAATTGAGAGATTGTAGGAAGATTTGTGAAAAAAGATGAAGAGAAAATGAGGTATTTATAGTTGAAAAATTGGGTTAAAATGTAAATATATTAACTTATGAGTTAAAAATAAATATTAGGGGGTAGGGAGAGTTGTGGGGTGGAGTAGACCAAAAATGACCGTTGCACAACGACCAAAATATAAAATGATCGTTGTGCAACCACCATTTTTGCAAAGTGGAGGGGGCGGGCGGGATCGGGTCTGGGTCGGGCGGGATCAGGGGGCAGGACGGGCTCAGGTCCCGTCCCCGTTTTTTTAAAGGAGGGACCGGGGCGGGGTCGGGACCAGGCTAACCTTACTATCACACATCCACCTAGAATGGTGTATTATTTTAGGGCCCCATTAACGTACATGAACTTATCTTGTCAAATAAAAACAAGGAATAATCTAGAACGTATGTAAATTAGAACAGAGAAAGAAGAACCTAAATTATGTTCTGCATAATTCTTGCATAAAGAAGCTGATTTTGAGACTTGTGTTACATGCAGCAATTAATTTCGTTGACGCCGTATTTCCAAAGGCACAAACTATAACAATTTTTAATGTATTTTATACTGCATGGAAAGTTACACCTTAGAATTGTATATCATGTGTTTGCTTATATTTTCCTTACTACAAACTACCAATACATAGTCTTACTAATTATCTAAGTAATAATTTATAGTATAAGATTGATTTGAGATATGCAAATTCAAGTTACTATTAAGTTTTTCACTTCAGATCAAATGTTACATAGTTATGTAGGAGTATTAGAGTTAACAATTACTCCGTCTGTTCTAATTAATTTTACATTCCTTATTAGTTTATCGCACAAGTATGAATATATTTTTATATTTAAAAATATTTTAATTTTATGAGATATTTATAACCACATAAATATCTAAGACAAATTTTGCACCACACATTTCAAAAAACTTAAAACACTTTCTTTATTTCTTAAATTCTATATCAAACCAAAATAAGACGTCATTATGTCAAGTGTATTACTTTTATTTTTTGTCTGTTCCAAAAAGAGTGTCTCATAAATTTTCTAATTTCAAAACAAATTTAAGGTCACAAAATTTATAAGACCTTACATATTTTTAGTTTAAGATCATAAAATTCAATTTTTTTTAATTTTATAATAAGTCAAACTAATACACTTAAATTAAGTCGCAGAGAGTGTGCTATTTATTAAAAAAATACAAATTAGATGCTGCTTTAAGACAGTGTATCAAGAGAAAGATTTTGATATATTCGTACAACTAATCTTTATGTCAAATGTTCATACAATGTCCCCCTGCTGGTATGATAGAAGAAGCATGTGCATGTCCATACACAAATTTAATGGGACAGTTTGTTTGGTGCGTGTTAGACCATCTCCTGTAGGGATATTGTCTCCGATAATTATATACATCAAGAGATAATTTGAATGACATATTGATGTTAAAATAATTGGGAACTATTGAATATATAGGATATAATATTGTTACGTGGAAACAATGTCTCCTACAATGTCATGTGGCAGTCTGCGATTGACTGTCAGAAATTCATTTTCCACCGCTAATTTAATTGCTATTTTTGACCGATAATTTGACCAATTAAAAAAAAAACACCAATTTTTTTTATTTTTCAAGATCTATAAAAAGAGACTAAGTTTACTTCATTTGGACACTGAAATATTTTGGCTATTTTCTCCAAATTTCTATCTTCTTCCAAATTATTTGTTATTTTTTTTAATATGGATCTTAATTAAAATTTTAGTCTTCCTCTAAATTTTATATTTCCTAACCAACTACAAAATTCCAATATTCAACGTCCACAAAATTCTCAAAATATGTCATCCAATTTTCAAATGTCATATATGATGTCAACTAATTTTGATATGCAATATCCGTATAACCGAAAAGTTTGGAATTTGGCAAAAGTTTGGAACAATCGAAAATTAATTTTCAATTTGTGATTTTAATATTATCAATGTTTTAGTGTGTTTTTGATAAATTGTACGATTAATTTATCTTCATTAATAAAATCATGTATTATTGTGTTTTAATATTATAATAAATTTGATAAGTGTCAAAATTAAATGAATATAAGTAATTTATAATTTTATTATTATATATGTAATAATATGAATTACAAGAATAATATAATATACAAAATAGAAAATGAGATAGAAGGGTGGGGTATATATATGTGGAGGAAAGATAAATTGATTTATTTTATGAAATATCTTTTGCCGTGAAATTTATGTGATAAATGAAGATATTTAATAATATGACAGATAAATAATCTGATGTGATAAAAGATAAAAGTCATTTCAATTATCTTCTGTCCGCTGGAGATAGTCTTACTACAAACCCGCTCATCACTCGCCACACACTGCAATTTCACAAACATATACATAAAGATAAAGGTCGGATTGTTTCCCACAAAATAAATCAAAAACAAAAATGAAATCCACAGGGTACCTGTTTATCTTCTTCTTCCTTCTCAGCTTGATTTCATCCCTTGCATCGGCAGCCCATGATACCAGCATAATATTCACTACCTTAGGAAGATCAACCTATGCTTTCGACATCTTCACTCTTCCAACAACACACCCACCAACCAAATCAAACGAACTACAGTTGACGGACGGCAATTCCGTTAACTTTAACGGCCATTTC
Source organism: Przewalskia tangutica (assembly GCA_029844215.1). Taxonomy (NCBI): domain Eukaryota; kingdom Viridiplantae; phylum Streptophyta; class Magnoliopsida; order Solanales; family Solanaceae; genus Przewalskia; species Przewalskia tangutica. Next base: position 22,371,642 of record CM056719.1, read on the forward strand.
CCCGCGTCCCTACCACCTTCTCTGGTCTCGCACCTACCCCATCATTCCCACAAAACCGGAAAACTGCCGTTTCATCTTATTTACGTAACGGAACGGAACGGCACCCACCATATATTTTACGACGCCGTATTTCACGGTAATTCTCGGAGCAACGAAAGAAGAGACATACTTGAGTTTCCAACTCGGAGTGAGTCGACTCGAGTTCAGGTTAAAAAAAATAATTATAAACTCATAAATATCTTAATGCTCTTATATCAATTTGAAGAAAAATTATTTATTTAAAATTTTAGATGTGTTCTCCAATTCACTACTATACTCTACTATTCTATTCTCGCTGTATGAAAACAGCTAGCGCATATTTGTAATTGTATTATCCTATTTAACCAAACAACTAGTAAAACCTATTCTACGTTAAATTTGACTAGAAGTTCTAACTCGACATTAACTTTAATATCAAATGTGTCCTCCGTCCCTATAAGAATGTTTGACTGAACACAAAATTTAAGAAAAAAATAAAGACTTATAAAGATTTTTTTGTAGCTAGAAATAATTTTATTGAGAGTAAAATACAGTAGCGTTAAATTATTGCTAAATATAAAAAACGTCATAAATTTAATAATCAATTTTGATTTCCTACCATTATTAATTATTTATTTCAACAGGTTCCATTGGTGGGTGTTGAGCAGTCAGGTGGGAGGATTTCTATGAAAGATAAGCCTAGTATAACTAACGAGTCTTTGATATACGTGTCAACTCATGAGGACTCGGGTGTACCTCGTACAAGCTGGGCCGCAGTATACTCGACCCATTTGGTTTCCGGGTCGACCCGGAGGTTGACCCCTAAAGGAGTAGTTGACTTTAGCCCAGCAGTATCTCCATCGGGTATATGGACAGCAGTTGCATCGTACGGAAAGAAGGGTTGGACTGGAGAGGTTGAAGAACTCGACACGGATATCTATAGGTTCATGACTCGAGACGGGTCGGGTCGGGTCAAGGTGGTGGAGCACGGTGGATGGCCAAGTTGGGCTGATGATAATACGATGTATTTCCATCGAAGGTGTGATGATGGGTGGTGGAGGGTGTTCAAAGCGGAACTCGGTGTTGACTCAGTGTCTACTCAGCCAGTTACCCCACCGGGTTTACACGTGTTCACACCAGCAGCTTCTACAACTAACAAGAATCTTATTGTCGTGGCTACTAGAAGAGCAAGTTCAGAGTATAGGCATATTGAGTTATACGACGTCGTTTCTAGGAAGTTTATAGAAATAACCCGACCCGTATCTCCTCATGCACATCATTTAAACCCGTTCCTTTCGCCAGATTCTTCGTGGGTCGGGTACCATAAATGTCGAGGGAGTGATACATTGTTACTTGAAAATCTTCGAAACCCAATACCAGGAATCTCTCTATTTCGGATTGATGGGTCATTTCCATCGTTTTCGCCAAGTGGTGATCGGATAGCTTATGTGAGGTTACCAGGTTTATATGTGGTGAATTATGACGGGTCGGGTTTACGTAAAATTTCATCAAGAACGGCTTTTTCCACAACATGGGACCCGAAAAGAAAGGGTGTAGTTTACACTAGCTTTGGACCTACATTTGCTAGTGAAAGCACTGAAGTGGATGTTATCTCTATTAATGTGGATGATAAAGAGCTGAATTACAAACAATTGACAATAGGAGGGCAGAATAACGCGTTTCCATCGCCTTCACCCGATGGAAAATGGATCGTTTTCCGATCCGGGCGATCGGGTCACAAGAACTTGTACATTATGGATTCTTTGGAAGGAGAGGTGGGTAGTCTTCGTCGATTGACAGAGGGTCCATGGACCGATACCATGTGTAATTGGTCACCTAATGGTGAATGGATCGCATTTGCTTCGGACCGAGAAAACCCGGGGTCGGATAGTTTTGAGATTTATATGATGCACCCGAATGGAACAGGGATCCGGAAAGTGATCCAGAGTGGTAGGGGTGGGCGGACTAACCACCCGTATTTCAGCCCGGATGGGAAATATATAGTGTTTACATCAGACTATGCGGCGGTATCAGCTGAGCCAATCTCGAACCCTCATCATTATCAGCCATATGGTGATATCTTTGTGATCAAAGTTGACGGTTCACAAATTTGGAGATTAACCCACAATTCATACGAGGATGGGACCCCCGCTTGGGGCCCCACCTTCATAAAACCTGTGGATGTGGAGTGGCCTAATGGTGGACATCCCTGTTCTTTTGAAGACTGTCACTGGCTGAATGTTAGGCCTAATGTCAGTGTAATAGATGCATCATTTGGCTTAGGTTCAGCCAAGATTGAGTGTGCTCAATGAGCTTCCCTTTTGTGGCTTGTATTTGTGTGTTATATGTAAAATATAGAATAACAATGTATGTTGATACATGTGCTTATGCTTTGTATTGAGCCGAGGGTCTTTCGGAAACAGTCTTTCTACCTACCAAGGTAGAGTTAAGGTCTGCGTACACTCTACCCTCTATGTACACTCTACCCTCCCCAGACCCCGCGTTGTGAGATTTTACTGGGTATGTTGTTGTAATGTATCTGTTGATACAACTTAACGTCTATGTTGACGGTGTAAAATAGTTTTAGCATTATCAGTATATATAGGTTGAATCCTTATTGATATAAAAAGTTAAGAGCAAATTAATAGATGTAAAATATAGAATCACAGTGTGTTTATGCTTAACTTTTGTTTCTTCACCCAACTTCTGTAAAGCTCATTTGACAGGATGAGAAATCATGACTTTGATCAGTTGGAATGCTATTCTGAATTCTAATCGGCACAAACTGCAATAGTTCCCGCAAAGGAATTATTACTGAATAGTTTCTGACTTGAGGAAATAGGCAATAGCTGCTCTTCTTCTGTACACAAACTGACTCGAGTAACTAAACTAGAGAAGAACAGCCCTGCAATGTCAATGTTAATGACTACAAACAAAGATGCTCTGCTAAGGCCACACAAGGAGAGAAGAAACAAGCTCCATTGCAAGTCTTTGACTATAAGATTGTATTCCTTCCCGTTGAAATGTTATGAATTCAATCCAACAGGCAATTGGAAAACTGAAGTTGATGCCTCCTCTCATATCTCCCTGCTTAGCTACTTATGTTCTGGAAGAACTCTACTGGTACAGTTGGAGGGCAGTACTTCTTTGCAACAAATTTGTACTGTTTCAGAAAACCAAATATTAGAATAAAATCAGGTGCAAATGTATGTAGATGTATGTATGCCTCCAAATGTACATAAACATATATGTCTATCAGGTCATTATTCAGTTATGTCTATCAAGTCAAGCCTATATGCCTCCATATGTACTTAAATTATCTTGTGTTGGCTGTATTTTTCCCTGACTGCTGGTAAACTAGAATTGTTGTTGTTGCAGCAAAGGTTGTGTAGTACCCTGACGCAGTCTCGTAAATCAGAGGGTTGGTACGGAGTATAATGCCTCAAGGTAGAGTTCTTATTAGGAGTTTCCAAAAGTCAATTTTTATAAGAAAATATTCGTCAAAAGGAAAATAAGAAGGGAAGATGCATTATAACCATTTACATGATTGTCAATGTTAATTCATACATACCCAAGGTTTCATTGAGGGGACAAAAATATATTTGGCCAAGAAAATTGCAGAAGCATCAATGAGTGATGGAGCCTAACAAAGCATGTTGTACTCTAGAAGATAAAGCTCTGCTATGTAGCTAGCCAAGTGTTCCAACTGCAGTGACAAAACCTGTAGATGATTATAAGATTTTAATCAACACTTTCATTCATATTCAGGAAGCGAAGGGCCAAAAAAGTATAATTGTGAATATTGTATACTGGTAAATAAGGATAATGTGGCATTATCTAATTCAGCTTTTTTAAAGATAAGGTTCAGATCTTGATAACAGATAACATACTTTAATGTTTTTGCTTGGGACAATGTCAACAACTTGGATTGAACTCAGAAGTGCTAATTTATTTTTTGTTTCCTATATAAAACATGTTGGGAAACTATCAACCTTATGTGAAGAGGTTACCTCATTAAGTCCTTGAGCAGCGCGAACAAACCTCCTCAGAAAACATCTGGCTATTGGAGCTGTCATTTCAAACTTCAAGAAATTTAAAACAGCAGACTCCATTTGCAAGACCTCATCCTTGAAGTAAGTGTTGTCAGTTATGTAGCAGAACTCTTCCACTTGAGGCACACAGATCTCCTCGTATTTGCTGCCATATAGCATTTTTACAGCAAATGCTTGCAATATTTGAGAAAGTAAACATGTGAAAGGCACTCGAGGTAAATTATATAAAGATCATGGTGATGACATATGGAGTAGAGATCAGAAGGGTGGTTTCTTACGCTGAGATCATCATGCAAGCTACTCCAAGCAACTGTAGTCGCTGCCTGTCTATCAAATTGCCAGAAAGGTATCGATCAATGTATTTAATAGTCAGATACAGTGTGTTTGGGACAAGCATGTACTCCTCGACAACCTATACATCAAACAAATCCACATCAAACTTACAAATTTCTAAGCTCATCAACATTTGTTAAGTTGTAAGTTCCATCACACTGATATTAAGATACTAGAAGTTTACCTTAACAAGCCAGTCAATTAAGATAGCACGCATGCTAGGATTTATGTCTTTTTGTACTTTCTCCATGAAATATGTGGAAGGCCTTTTCTTTGCCTAGTACAATTACCAAAGCTAACATTAGAACATATTTGACAAATGACAGGAAATGTTAGTAAAACTGCAATTCAGTTTATATTTCAAATAGCAACGACAAGCTGTAATTATATTGGATGGTTTAAAATTGGCAGCATCATTCAATTCAAAGAGCCAAAAGAAATGAAAATGATATAGAACTAGTGTTTGTATATACCTCGGAGGCTCTCAAGTGTTTGTATATGTCACAGGACATTGTAGCACATAATTATGGGTCAACAAGATTGTTATCAATGTTGACAATTTTAACCCCTGATTCCAAGTCCACAAGTACATCTCTCTTGCATATATCCCTTGCTGCTTTGACATGTTCTGAGATGAAGAGGGTGCTACACGCCTTCTTCTCAATGGAATCAACAGTAGTTGTTTCATGGTCATCAATGTATTCAACTTTGGGACTTGTCACTGTGTCATAAGTTGACATAGATTCATCCATGGAGACCAATGATCCGTCAGAGTGAGAGGGAGAAATGTCCATGCTGCAAGTGGCAGCAGAAAGAGGAACGACGGTGATCTTAGGCACAACTGCATCACTTGTTTGAACAGATACAATTTTGCTGCTTGTCCTGACAGAGGGGGATGCTGAGGAAACTCCAGAAATGCTCTTGTTAATGCTTACAATCTTAGATGTACATGGTGCCTTTCAAAGCCAAAAATAACTCCAAGTTAGTCACAAGTTCAAATACAAGAAGTAGTCTTCTCAACATTTACTGACATCTAAATAACGGGTCTATCCACATACAAATTTTCCTTGCATATACAATTTTTTTCAAGAAAATCACTTCAAAAAGTTCCATAAACAACATACGGAAAAGAATCATCAAACCAGTATTCATAAAGTAGAAAAACGAACAAAAGAGAAAAACACTGACAAGTTTAGACGAATGAGAGAGCGAGTTACGAGTGGAAACAGTTGTATGGTTAGAGATATTAAATCGTGCCTTTTACAGTTTCGGTAACCACGATTACCAAAAAGACTCCGGTTAGTTTATACTCGTAGCCAGTAAATGAGTAATTTCTACCCAGACGATTGGTACGCCAGAAGGGGGAAGTGTTATTATTAAAATTCAAAATTATGAGAAATTGTTTCATTCATACATGGAATACGGAAAAGGTAATGCGAGCCAAAAAGTCAAAATGTTTGTTTTAAGATATCACGATAATCAGGTGGTGCTAGTAAGAACGTTTAATTGTAGAAAATGGTCCAAATAAAAGCCAGTTTTGGTTCTGAAGAAGTTAGGGTGTCATGTTTGTCCATTGCTCCTCTAAATAATGGTGCTAATTTGGAAACAGGAAAGAGGAAACGGTACAATTGATAACGAGGATTCACAATTTACGACGGAGTTTGGATGTATGTCAGATAATGTGAGTTATAATATTATATTGGATGAATTGTGTAAGAAGAGTAAAATACATCAACAAAACTGTGTCTGGTCCCGAATAAGAATACGTATAATATTTGGTACATGAGTAGTGTAAGATGGGGTGGCTAAAGGATGCCGTGCATGTTGTTGAGCTGATGACGCAGAACAACACTTTGCCTGCCTGATGGTTGGACTTATTATATGTTGATTGATGGTCTGTGTAACGAGAAAAAATGGGTGTTTAAGATTCCACGAGATGGTAGGATTGAAATTGCTACCTGATGTGAAAACTTATAATACCTTGAACAATGGGTGTATTGATAATAGGAGAAGTTCAGAGGCATTTGATCTGATTGAAGAGATGAATAACAAGGGAATCAAATGTAATAAAGTTACGTATAATACATTGATTAAATGAGATTGCAAGGAAAAAAAGATGGATAAATCTGGAGAGGTACTTCAAAAGATAGGAGAAGGTGGTTTATGTCCAGATTGTGTTTCCTATTATACTTTGGTGAGATGTTGAGAAAAAAACCATATGTGCACTGAAGAGTAGCGTGTTGGTTACGATTGATGTATGAATTGTATCGGTAATGCTTGATGACCATGAGAGGTCCGATCTAAGGATGAAAGTTATATTATATGACACGTAAAGCGGTGGATGTGTTTGCTGGCTACGCGACAAGGATTAGATATGTCACTCCAACATTCGAGGACAAATATTTCTAAGGGGGGAAGGATGTAACGTCTCGTAATTTTGGACAATAATTTGAGCATCTGAATGAAGGAAGTAGATTCGAGCATTGGAAAATTTTATTATATTTACATATGCTAATAGGATATTACTATATAAAAGAATGTGATCCCGAAATAATTTTGGATTCAACAAGTATGACGACGGGAATCGAGAATAATTTTGGAGTATGCATAAAGAAGTTATGGACTAGTGTCATATTACAAGAATTATGACATTGAGAACATGAAGAATTTATAGGTTATTAGAATTTAAGTGAATTGGGATCACATGATTTATAGTGTATGTAATTGATAAATTATACGGAGGCAGGTCACTCGATTAATTATTAAGCGGAGGGGATCTTACGTGTGGGCAGTAGAGCTAATCCTAAATGACAAAGTGGTGGCAGGAAAGTAGGGGGCTACACATTTAAAAAAAAAAATTCCCTCATTTCATTGTCATTTTTTCCATATAAAAATAGGGTCCTTTGTCACTTCTGCTTCAAGCCAAAGAGATGATAAATGTGGATAGATAAAGTGGAAAGGAAAATGGTCATAATGGGCACAAAAAAGGCAAAACTAGAACAAAGGTAATAACATAGGAACTGTAACTTATATCGAGAAGAACAATTCTTATAAAGGGAATTCCAAGACAGAGACCAACAACCCCTTTAATATTCTGCAAGAAGCGGCAGTGAATACCCGAAGTGCAGAAATGTTTAAGAAGAAGAGAATATGACCGCGCGGGGCCATGAGTTCGATCCCTGCATAAACCTTTCTTGGTTGAGCCACACACGTGAACTTGCCAAGTGTGGTTTACATGGTGGCGTGGTTTGCCATCACACAAGCACTTCTGCGCACTCGAAAGAAAAGCGCACGCGCTCCTTCACAACAAAAAAAAAAAAAAAGCGGCAGCGAATGAGATTATGGATACAATTGACTACAAATGATGTGAATTTGAAAGAACATAATAATACTCGAGAGTTTCAAAAATAGGAAAAATCATAAGGTGGGACAAAACTCAAAAAATAAGAAAAGTGGAAGAATTAACAAGCAACCAGCTGAGTTTACCATTAGAAGTTTCAGAAGTAGAACTATAGTCAATATCAGCATCAATGATACTGAATTACAAGGAGAAATGGTCAACTTAGTTATCAAAGATCCAAAGGAAATCAAGGTATGTTAAGACAAATTATTTCTTTCTTTTGGCATGTTCTATGTTATGAAATATAACTGTGGTATTGTTCCATAATTTATTCTATCCTAGAAGTTAAGAGTAAACATGTTATTGATTCCTATGCTAAAAGCATGTCTAAATTATTTCTAAGTCCTTAAAGTAGAACTATAGTCAATATCAGCATCAATGGTACTGAATTACAAGGAGAAATAGTCAACTTAGGTATCAAAGATCCAAAGGAAATCACGGTATGTTAAGACAAATTATTTCTTTCTTTTGGCATATTCCATGTTATGAAATATAACTGTGATATTGTTTTATAATTTATTCTATCCTAAAAGTTAAGAGTAACATGTTATTGATTCCTATGCTGAAAGCATGTCTAAATTATTTCTAAGTCCTTAAGGAGATATATGAAAAAGATGATAAGGAGATTCACAGTGTCATCAAAGGTAATATGTCACCCGTTGAAATTGAAATATGATATTACCATTCATGCATTTCATTTGCATTGCATTCCTATATTACCATGTACTACTGGTGCTGCGCACACTATTGTATATTATATATATGTAGGGGATATGGAAAAAGAGTGAAAGACGTTATATACGCACACCACCTGCAGCTGGTACAGATCATCACAAAAGAGCCCTAAAAGGCTACATATCAAGCATGTGTGATCAAAATGGATGCATGTATGGAAAAGATGATATGATATTGTTAAAGCATGTGTGGCTTATATGATATAACTGAATGCCTGTGTGGCGGTTATGGTTAGGATTCCTATGTGGACATTAGTACACCGCATTTGCATCATGCATACATTCATATTGAAGCCTTCTATGTGATCGATAAGGCTTGTCTGTGTGACCGAAATAGCTTGATGCCAAGAGGCCAATATTGAAACCTTGTGTGGCACATCTGTGTGACCGATATCAGGTTGTCTGTGTGACCGATATAACATGACGCCCATAAAGGCTGTCATGAAAAGGAAGATGCATGTGTGACTAATATTATACCGTATTTGCATTACATACCATTTAGACATATGTATTGGGGTCTCAGAGGTATGTATTGTTGGTCAGTTGTTTCTGTTTCAATGATTGTTATACTCATGTCATGATATTATTCATGTCTAACATACTCAGTACATCAGTCGTACTGATGTCTCTTTTGTCGGGGGACGCTGCATTTCATGTCCGCATGTTCAGTTAAAGAGAGTGCTGGTGTCGCTCTCGTTTTTTACCTCGGGGTCTGAACGGTATCCGCAACGTTACTCTTTGACGTGGTTCCCTGGATGGAGCAATAATGCTAATTTTGAGGAGTCGCCACCTAATTAGTTAAGTGAATTAGGACACTTGATTTATTGCAATAAAAATACTGCAATTAATCTCCATTTAATGGTCTGCGAAATTAATGAGATTCTGGATCAGGGTTCTTTATTATCCTAAAGGGAAGGGATTAAGCATCCTTTAAGATCCGCTAACTTGCGGTTATTCGTTCAAACCTAGGTTAATTATTTATTGCCTTTTTTATTCTACCTATTCTAAACATTTTTTTTCCATAATTTATAATTAAAATAAAGTGCAATACAGAATAATAAAACTAAAATTAAATGCGACATAAAATAAAATCCTGGGACATCTTTTAGCCTTTTTTAGGCCTTCTGCACAAAATGGTCTCTGGGTACCTGCATACACACTTAGTAAAAGTGTTAGTAGTAGAATAAATAATTTTAAAGCAATGACAAGAGTTAATAAGTAAAGCCAAAAAATAAATCCATCTTTTGCACAGAGGAGACCTTGGAAATCAGACGAAGATTCTTTCATCGGCCAATATTGTTGAAAAACAATAAAATAGATAAAACCTTCAGATCTGCGCCAAAACAGTAATAGTTTTAAACACAGAGGGCTCAGATATATAAAAATAAAGTGGGACAGCCTAAACAAGTGCGACTGCGAGAATTCGCCCTGCCACCACATGTTGGTTATCCTGTGTAAGTAGAAGAAATCATCAACGCCCAGAAAGCTTCATTTATTTTATTTTCCGTCTTTGCAATTGTGGATGCCTCAAAAATCGACGGATAACTTTTTCATTGGCCAAACAAGTGTAGCATCTTGTTCAAAAATCAGTAAAATACCAACAAGTGTAGCAACATGTTCAAAATTAGTTTAATAAAAATAAGAGGGGCAAAATAGTCTGAATCAGCCCAGAATACAGAGAAAATCATCCCGAAAAATAGCCAAAAATCAGTAGCAAAAATGCCGAAAATCAGTCCCAAAAGAAAAGCCAAAAGCAGTAGCATCAGTAGCCAACAACATATAACAATATAACCGCCGGAAACTTCAAAGCTTCGCCGGAGCAAAACTCCGGCATATTACCAAAACAGGAAATCAAACCAGTCCGCCAACAACAGATAAACCAACAAATACTGAAAATCATGCCGACAGGGTCTAACAAACAACAGTTCACAATCAGTCCAAAGAGAAACATAACATAGGTCGCTGGAGTTTAACAAACTCCGGCGAATTTAAAAATAATAAATCAGTCCAAATAAGAGTATGCCAACATATCTAAAAAGGAACCAAACCAAAACCGCGAGGGTGGCGGCATCACTTCCACGGCTATCGCTGGTGCGACGCCGCCAGCTATTTGAGCACGAGACAATGGTGTTGGCCGACAGTGGCTTCACCGGAGCTGGTGGTCGACGGGAGATAGGGAAGAGAGTTGGGGCGACGGGGGTGAGGAGGTGAGGTCGACGATGTTGTGGTAGTGATTCGATAGTGGATTCGCCGGATGGGGGGTCGACGGCGACTGGCAGTGGGTGGCGGTGACTGTGTGTGCGTGCATATGAGCAGTGGGTGAGAGAGTGTTGGAGAAGATGAAAGGGGTGGTTTGTGGGTGTAAAAAGGGGGGTTCGTCGGAGCTTGGAGCTCCGACGAAGGGCGGAGGCGACGGGAGCTATGGGGAAGAGGGTGAGGGAGAGGGCAGGTGTGCTGATAATGTTGTGCGGCTGGGCTGATGAAGTAGGGTTGCCCCCCTCTTTTTTTAAGGAGGGGGTAATGTTTATTATATAGGGGTAGGATTAGGTTTAGGGTTTGGGTTTGATTTGGGGGGAAATGAAAAGTGGGTTTTGATTTTTAGGGAATAAAAGATGAAAGTTTGGATGAAATTAAAAAGATGATGTTGGATTAGACTGATTCAAATTGTGTCTTGGACTGGACTGGTTTGACAAAATGCAAGGCGGGTTAATTGTTTAAAGAAAATTTATTTCAAAAAATGCAAAATTATTAAAATGCAAATGCTGACGCAATAATAATAAAATACAATATTTTAGCAAATGTTTAATGCCTAATTAAAAGTAAAAATGGGATACCAATTAATTATTCAAAGAGATGCAAATATTATTAAAATAAAACGATGGTGTAACAATAATAAAAACATAATATTAGCAAATACATAATTTTTAATTTAAAATAAGAGGATAAAAAATGCAAAAAATACAGATTAAAATGCGGTGTCCTAAAACACATAAAATTACAATAAATATACGAAAACGGGTCAAAATTGACTGTCAACAGCTGGTTCAGCTGATGTTGGAGTACTCTATTTGCTCCAGAGTTGCAGTCTAGTATTAATATGATATTTTTATATCGTATACTCTTTAGAGGCTTGTAGACAGGTGTCATGTGAATAGTGGTTTTGTATGGCCTTGTCGGCTTTGACGTGGGTAGGTATATATGTATAAGTCAGTTTTTTTGTCAAGAGATTTCATAATCATTTTCGGCTTAGTCCGTGCTTATTGTGATTATATGGTGATGATGTGATTTGGGGTACCCGACGGGTGAGATCCAGGCGCCCGTCGTGGCCCTCCGGTTTGGGTCATGATAATGTGCAATGTCTGGCCTCATACATACCATTGCATACATAAGACTGCCGATAGCCGATGCATAAAGTACCTTGTCCATATTCTTCTTCTCATCCTCGGTTGTTGGCGACTGATCCTTTGACAGCCAAAATTGTCTAACCAAAAGAGTGCTGACTGTCTTGGCATCATGCATATTGAACCTCTTGAGAACCTTATTCACATACTATACTTGTGAGAGTTTGATGCCCTCATTGCTTCGGTTGATTCTCCTCCCAAGAATTTGATTTGCAGCTCCCAAATCCTTCATTGTAAACTCTTCTGACAACTTCCTTTCCAGTCGATCAATCTCCTGTAGGTTTGATCTTACGATCAGCATGTCATCAACATAAAGAAGCAATATTATGTAGGAGTCTTCAAATCTCTTGAAGTAGCAACAATGATCTGCTTCGCAACTTACGAAATCGGCTTTCCTCATAAAGTTGTCAAACTTCTTGTACCACTGTCTTCGAGCCTATTTTAGTCCATACAAGCTCTTTTGAAGTTTTCACACCATATTCTCCTTTCCTTTGACCTTGAATCCCTCCGATTCTCGTATGTAGATTTCCTCATCTAAATCACCGTGGAGAAAAACAGTTTTCACGTCCATCTGTTGAAGATGCAAATCTTTCTTTGCTACCAGCCCAAGAACAGTTCTAATAGTCACCATTTTGATTACGGGAGATAATATCTCCGTGTAGTTGATGCCTTTTTTCTGTTGAAATCCATCCACAACCAGCCTTTCTTTATAGCGTTTACTTCTATCAGGTTCTTCCTTTATCCGATAAACCCATTTATTTTGTAATGACTTATTCTCTGCTGTCAACTCGGCTAACTCCCATGTATGATTTTACGATAGTGAGTCTATCTCATCTTTCATCGCCAACTCTCACTTGATCGATTCATCGACTTGCATTTCTTCTTTGTAACATTCTAGCTCCCTTTTGTTAGTGAGAAAAATGTAGTTAAGGGATGAAGAGAATCTGTGAACCGACTTTATGATCATGGATGATCAGCGCAGTTCCGTGATCGACGTCCGCTGATTTATTTTAGAATCAACATTTTCATCAACCCCGCCATCACTAGCTTGCTCCTTTACCTATGGCTGCGGCTCGGGTGTCTGGAAGTCCCTCAAATCGACTGTCTCCAAGTCCTTGTTTTGACATTTTGAATTCTCTTGTAACTTGTCCTTGTATAGCACATGTTCGTTAAAGATGACATATGTGCTTCGGATGGCCTTCCGATTCTGTTCATTCCAAAATCGGTAATCTAACTCGGTGTTACCATAACTAATAAAATAACACTTTTTAGATTTCGGATCAAGCTTGCTTCTAATCGTAGCATCAATATGAACGTACGATAAGTAACCAAACACTTTCAGAAAAGAAAGATTTACCTTTTTACCACTCCAGGACTCTTCTGGAATTCTGAATCCCAGAGGAACATACAGTCATCGGTTAATTAAGAAGGTTGCGGTAATGACTGCATCTGCCCAGAATGACTTGGGCAGTCTAGAGTATATTCTCATACTCCGAGCACGCTCATTCAACGGCCAGTTCATTATTTCGGATGTTCCATTTTGTTGAAGCGTTCCATGAATAGTCTTCACCATATTGATCTCATTATTGACACATTATCGTTTCATGTTACCATCAATGTATTCTCCGTCGTTGTCGGACCTCGGACACTTCAACTTGAGGTTTGTCTCTGCAGGCACTTGAAAAACTCACTCGCTTCTGTTTTCTAAGAATACAGCTCTCATACATATGATAATCACTGACTTCAACTCCAGAATCATGCCATTCGTTACCAATAATTTCATTATTTTCTGGCTGATATGCCCTAACCGATAGTGCCACAACTCTGTCTTCTTTGTGCTATCAACAACAACGAATGTATCACGACAACTAGTCATCATGTACAGAGTATCAATTTTCTTGCCTCGGCCAACCACCATGGGGCCTTATGTTACCTTTCAGGACCCGTTACCAAAGTTAACATTGTGTCCCTCATTGTCAAGATGACCCACTGATACCAGGTTCCGCATTAGCTTCAGCACATGTCTAACTTTTGTGATCTTCCACACGAGTCTATTCAATATCTTCAACTTAATGTCTCCAGTACTAACAATGTCTAATGGCTCTTCATCGGCTAAATACACTTTGCCAAAATTCCCAGCCATGTAGTTCGTTATTATATCACTATATGGAGTGGTGTGAAAAGACGCTCCTGAGTCGAGAACCCAAAAGTCAATCAGGCTGTCAACCGATAATAACAACACATCACCAATGTCTTTTGTGACCGCATTAATTCCACCCCCTTTGTTGTCTTCCTTCTTCGGTGGTCTGCAGTTCTTCTTGATGTGACCCTATTTCTCACAGTTCCAACACTCAAGTGTTCGTCCGGATCTGGATTGGCCCCTGCCATTCATTGACTTCGACCTGCCCCTATTTCGGCTGATGTTTCTGCCTCTGCAGAACTAGTTGACGTTTTACCAGAATCTATCCTGCGAATCTCTTCGGCTAGGATACGATTCCTAACATCGTTAAATTTTAGTTTATCACTGCCAACCGAATTACTAACAGATTCCCTCATTGACTCTCAGCTATTCGGCAGAGACACCAACAAAATTAGGACTTACACTTTATCGTAAAACTCGATTGCAACCGATGACAGTTGGTTGACAATCGTGTTGAATTCATTCACGTGCGTTGCAATAGGAGCACCTTCTTCCATCCTCCGGTGAAAGAGTTTCTTCATGAGAAATACCTTATTGTTAGACGAAGGTTTCTCATACATATCAGACAGAACCTTCATTAGGCCAGCCGTGGTCTTTTCCTTCGCCACGTTGTGAGCAACATTCTTCGACAGCGTCAGTCGAATTACTCCCAGAACTTGTCTATCAAGGAGGTTCCAATCGGCTTCATTCATCTTCTCTGGCTTCGAGATCAGTGGCTGATGAAGCTTCATGTCGTACATATAGTCTTCAATCTGGATTCTCCAAAATGCATAATTTGTCCCATCGAATTTACCGATGTCGTGTGCTGAATCATCTTCGCCTCTCATTGTTTTTTAGATCGCAATTGAACCTGTTGCTCTGATAACAGTTTTTATGATTTGACGACCCAAATCCGTCTAAACAAAAATAGTAAATCGGCAAAGAACAAAATTGTTACACCCCGGAATTACAGGACATGTTTTAAGAACGTACGTAAGAACTCAGAGGTATCCAAATTTGAGACTTGTAAAATTTCTCGGAATTATGAAATTTTCGGAAAACGTTTTATTGTGACTAATGGGAGGGCGACACGTGTCACCCCCCCTTAGATGATGCCTTGGACGATTTTTGCAAGGGCTAAAGGGTCATTGGACCTTTGTTAGCAAGACAAGTCTTGCAACTTGAAAGCTTGACATGTTTGACTTAGTCAAGGGGACAATTGGTCTTGATTTTTGCTAAGACCTCATCCAAGCCATCCAATTGTTTGCATCTTGACCCTCCATGTCCCTTTATAATACTAGTAGTAGCAAGACTTTGTCTAACACTTAGAAAAAATTTCAAGAAAATTGAGAGAGGAGCAAGAGAGCTCTCGGGTTTGGTTTTAACAAGGAAGAAAAAAATTTGTTTCTTGATCATTGAGCTCCACAATTTAAACCAAGGTTCATGAGGTATAGTAAGTGTATCTCAATAGAAAATCCTGAAAAAGAGAGTTTTCGTATTAGTCGCAAGGTGAAAACCTAATGGCTTTTCTAGGTTTTGGTTGGAAGTTTGAAGGAAAATTGTTGGTATGGTTCTAAGGGTCTCAAGTAGCGGATTGAAGTATCTTGGAGAGTCTCTAGGTTGCTAAGGAGCAACTTCGGTTGTGAAGATTGGATTACAATTCATTGAGGTATAATCTTGTTCTTTGAAAGTATTACAAGATTATTCATTTTGTTGTTGTTAGCTTTGTATGTTGCAAGCATGAAATTGTTATATTGAAGTTATAAAGATTATGGATTGATTATAGCCTTGGAAATCCGAAATGTAAGATAATCCATTACTAAGTAGAATTACAATTTAATCGTTGTTAGAACCGTCGCATGTCATTGACTTAAGGATTATGGTTATTATAATCAAATGCGACTTGATATCATGTTATGCTACAAATTTGGGTTGAACTATATAAATTGTGAGCCAATTGGGGCTGTTTAGTTAGTCACTTGTATTGGACTACCTGCTATATAAATTGTGAGCCAATTGGGGCTGTTTGGTTATTGTATTCGACCTTGAAAAAGGTGGCAAAGTAAGTAGAAACAAAGGAGGTGCTGTCCGATTCCCCGTAGAATTTAGTGACTTAGCACCTAGGATATTCTACGTTGAAGTAAGAGGTTAATGGACATATTGTGACCATTATAGGTTGAAGTACTTTGGAGCATTTTGCTACTTGTCGACAATCGTCGCGAGGTATGTGAACCTCTTCCTTCCTTTGGCATGATTCTATGTATGGAATATACTTGTGGTATCATTTCATGTTTCCTTCTACTCTTAGAAGTTAAGAGGTAGTTGTGTGATCTACTCTATGTAGAACTTTTCCTATCTTTGAGCATGACTAGTTGCACGTATGTAGTACGGTAGACGTATAACACCTTGATATCCTTTACTAATTTTATGAATAGCCAAGTCGGGTGAGTTAGGAGATTAACTCACTTCTTTGAAAGATAAAGGATGTCTTGAGTTTTATTAAGTTAAGGGACTTGAAGAGTTTTAAAGTATGTGATACTTGTTCCGTTTTAAACGTATAAGTCCCTTGGATAGGAAATTGTTTTTGGCTAAGGTATAAAGTGAATATAACGGCTTTATGGGAAGTTAGTTATATTTGCTTTATGGAAAGATAAATGACTTGATTTTAGTGAAAGGGCAACTTGTTTTTAAGGCATTAATTGCCTAAGGTTTTATATAAAATGAGTCACTTGTTTTCTAAAGGTTAAGAGACTAGTAGTATTTTTGAAAGGTATGAGAATTGATTTGAAAGTATTTAATACTTGGTTTCAAAAAGTAGAAGTCTCTTGGTTATAAAAGGAACGTGTTGGTCTAAACCATAAAGGGTTATAACGGCTTTATGAGAAGTTGGTTATAACGGCTTTATGGAAGGTTAAGAGAATAGTTTTCTCTAATAAAGTAATCAAAGAAATAACTTGTATTAAGGAACGGCAAATTGGTTTAAAGGTACCAATTGCTTAAGGTTTTTAATAAAAGAAGTCACTTGATTTAGAAGCCGGTATTTGTATTTCTAAAACGGTATTGTGACTTGTCTTGAAAGGTGAATAGGACTTGATACTACGGTTGTTAGTATCTTGGGGCTTTACATAGAAATGAGTCTTTTATAAAAGAATGTACGTACGTAGTACTTTGACTTGTTAAAAGAGAATTATTCTATGTATGCCTTGATTAGTACTTTGGCTTGATAATTTGATAATTTGTCTAAGTGTGCCTTGATAAGTACTTTGGCTTGTTAAATGAGAATTTATTCTATTTGTGCCCGGATAAGTACTTTGGCTTGTTAAATGAGAATTTATTCTATTTGTGCCCGGATAAGTACTTTGGCTTGTTAAATGAGAATTTATTCTATTTGTGCCCGGATAAGTACTTTGGCTTGTTAAATGAGAATTTATTCTATTTGTGCCCTGATAAGTACTTTGGCTTGTTAAATGAGAATTATCCTATGTGTGCCTTGATAAGTACTTTGGCTTGGTTAATTGAGAACTTGCCTATATGTGCTGGTAATAGCCTTTGAGTGCAAGTATTATGTTTTATTAAGTTGCCGCGACTCGGTTGAAGGGCGGTCTGCTTGTTGAAGTTACCGACGCACCGAAGCGGTGATGTGGGATTCCACCGTATGCTTCCGCTATTTGGAGTACTTGGGTTAAATTCCTGATTTTTATAAAAGACATGTTAGTGCTTATGTCTTGTTTGATGGTCACGAAATAGGTAAGAGTATAAATGAGGGCAAGCCCCAAGACGCCACCACCTACTCCGGGGTAAGAGTATAAGTGAGGGTAAACCCCAAGACTGCACCACCCGCTTTATGTGTTGATTGTCAGGTTGAGATAGGGTAAGAGTATAAATGGCGGCAAGCCCCAAGACGTTGTACCACCTTCTCCAGGGTAAGAGTATAAATGAGGGGCAAGCCCCAAGACGTTGTACCACCTCCTCCAGGGTAAGAGTATAAATGAGGGGCAAGCCCCAAGACGCTATACCACCTGTTTTGATTGGTATTATGGGCGTGAGACCCATGGTTATGTTTTACACTTATAGCTGTCGACAGTGATGTGGGATTCCACGGGCAGGAGATATATGTATGTATTGTGTATGTGTACGCCGACAGTGAGGTGGGATGCCACGGGCGCGTCACATGGTTATATTTTACACTTATAGTCGTTGGCGGTGAGGGTGTTCCACGCACACTTTGCTATTTGTGTGACTTGATCGCGTCCCGCATCGTAGGGTAGTATATGTGTCCTCTCAGAATGGGCGGACTATGTTATGAAAGATAAGTAAGTTAGATAGAGATGAACTTAATGACTTCTCCTAAGTAAATCGTAAGATATGGCTATAACTCTTAATGGAATGTAAAAGATATTGATGTGAAATTAAGTTCATAAGTGGTAATGACACGACAGGATCTGGTATGTATTTTTATACTTATCCTTGTCATTCTTTTGTACAGTTATGATCCGCTTATCAGACGTTATTTCTGCTCCATATTCTACTGTTATTCGACTTCTTCGCCGTTAAATGCCCGCAGGTTTAGGTACACAGTTGTGGATCCGCGAGCTTAGTATCCCGGTTCAACAAGTTGAGATGTCTTCAGTGTTCCGGAGTTGTCACGTTTATGTTTATTCAGTGCACGGCGGGGCCTTGTCCCGCCACAGTTGTTATGTCAAAACTCTTAGAGGTCTCTAGTCACATATTGTGGGTCAGTTTGTAAAAAGAAAGGAGGCAACTGCTTCGGTTGTTTTTATATATGTTCAGGAAGGTAGCCCTATCGGCTAACCTGTTGTTTTACTTACGATGTTTTATTTTTAAGTGCATGTATGTTCCGCTGATTTTCTCTGATGTTTACCTGTAAGGGTGCCCAGGTAGGGCACCAGTCGCGGTCCCGGGGTCGGGTCGTGACAAAAATAACACACACACATTTATCGGGATTCACCCTCAATGCGAGAGCTACGTCCACTTGCCGCTGCAGATTTTCACTATAATGGAGTTGAGTTTACAATCTCTCTTTCTCTCTTCGGCTACACCGTCTCACGACTCACTGTTTTACTCTCAAGAAAGAAGATATTTTTCTATTTACAACTCACTCAACTCACTCTGTAGTACTTTTATAGTCAAAACTAGGGCAACATAATACAAACCTGAATTTCCTAAGATACCCTCTACTAAATAGCATTACAGTTTTAAATCCGCCGCCCTACTTCCTCGGGAAAGATTTTTTCCACCGCCTACTCGACAATCGATTATAATCGCCTCTGTAACAACCGATAACAGAAACGATCATGACAGCCGATTGCGCTTAGGGTTTTCATAGTGTAAGTAAATAAATTAGGCTCCACAATTCAATAATTTTTGGGTTGCTGTTTCAAAATTTAAGGTTTGATTTTCATCAATTTGTTCTTTGCGCTGATTTTGTTAGTTTGGTAATATATGATTATACAAATATGATTTTTTATTTAATTTTGATTTTCTTTACTTGTGGCTATGCTGCGTTCAGCTTGTGGTGCCGTTTAATTACTGATTTTTTGTTTCGATTTTCTCGGTATTCATCAAATTTTTGTATAGTTGTAGTGAAGGTTGTCCCATTAGTTCTCTTCTATTATCTGCGTTTCTCATGCAAGACAGTTTCATTTCACTCAGTCTTTGAATTTTGAGGAACTAATGTTCTTTTGATCCATTTTTTTAAATGCAAATAATGAGATCAATTATTGGGAAAACAAGTGAAATTTGAATATTTGTGAAAAGATCTAAAAATTTACTTGACGTTATGGATGAATTGTAGCACAGGAGCGAAAAAGACAATCTTGATGAATTAAGATTTTAATTTGTGATGCAGACACATTATTACATTTTGTTTCTTACTAGTTTCCAGTTTTTATACTAAATTAAAATTACAATTTAATACATGATATTATAAAATATTTTTGATCCATTTAGTTGGAATATAATTGAAAATAATATAAATTAAAAGTCAAGAAAATTCTATAGAAACATTTACTAGTGCTAACTATATTTTCTTTAATAATGTTCGCACACGTGTTCAGTCTTCAATACCATCATTGTGAAGATGTTTTCTTTACATCATTGTGATGCTAACCTTTCAGAGTCTTCAATACCATGCCATCTCGCTCATTGCTTTCTTTCCTTATGATGTTCGCACACGTGTTCCGTAAATATTGTAGTTAATACTTTGTGGATTTTATAGACACTCATCACATTTTACCTTGGGAAATTGATCTATAGAAATTTAAACTTAGATATTAATATTCATACCCCTATTAAGCTGATTTTGAATTCTGGTGGTACCAAAACGTAAGATTGAAATAATCTTCCTTATGAATTTTTCTCATTAATTCACAATATATATAGTTGTACAGAGGTTGATTCCTAATACAGTAAGAATCATAAGTTATCATAAATATACAACAATCATAATTACAAAATATAATGTGAATACGGGATGATGTGTATGCCTTGGTTAGTCACGAGTAAATCTCCAGACTACCCGATCTGTGGGATCAGTTGGAGTCTCCTGACCACCCGGCGTGTGGGATTGGCGGGAGTTCATCTAATTTTGTTGTATCGCGTGACTTCCTGGATTGTGGGTAAGCGCGAGGACTTAGGACTTATAGGTCTAAGGTACTATGACGATTATCTTTTAGCAACATAACGTGACGAGGGTGGGCTCAGCCCATGTCCGAATAGGTACTCTTCCCTTGACCGTGGGTTTTTCCCTTTGGGTTTACCATGACAAGGGTTTAAGGAGGCCCACGACTGCAACCTTATGGTTACATAAGGGAATTTCCATAGCTTAGGACTTTCTCATTGATCTCCTTCTTGCATGTTTTTGCACTCTTGACTACCTAGCTTGTGGGACTAGCTTGAGTTTTGTTATTGACGTGATTAAATTTGGTGTTGATCTGCCTAGCAGGGACGCACTAGATTTATATCGTCACTGAGTTCGTGGGTATGTCCATCGTACATGTACATTTTGATGATTTTAATACCCATTTACATTTCATCAAAAAAATAATATATACTGTGAATATTCGATAATACTCTCCTCAGTCGGAGCGGGAGGAGGCCGGACGCTAAGATTGGATCTGAAGTCGATGAATAACTGTCTGGGTAGCCCCTTTGTGAAAATATCTACATACTGATAAGAAGAAGACACATGCAATATTTTGATCTGACCGAGAGCTACCTTCTCACGTACAAAGTGGATATCCATCTCAATATGTTTGGTTCGCTGATGTTGAACCGGATTGTGAGATAGAAATATGGAAAATATGTTATCACGGTAGACTAAAGACGTCTTACGCAGTGGACAATGGATCTCCAAAAGAGGATTTCAGAGTGATCGGTGTATTTTATATACATTTTTTGAGTCATTTTTAGTTAGTATTTTACTCATTTCATTTATGTTTAGTACAGTATTAGAGTCGTTTTCCTTTCTTTTGTGTCACAGCGGTCAAAAATGGAGAAATGACGAAAAGGAGATGAAATGAGCATAAAAGAGATGGAATTGCACACTAAAAAGGCTAAGAAATAAAGTCTAAGAAGTTCTGGAAATTAGAGAGGAGATCAGACGAAGTCCGGACGAAAAGGACGAATTTAAACGGACCGCGAAAACGCGTCATCGGCCAAGCGACGCCAGTGCCAGCCGCGCGCCCAATATCTTTGAAAGTCCGAAAGTTGCTGATCTTGCCGCGCGCCTGGGCTGGTCGCGCGCCGACGCGGGAATTATGAAGTGCTGGGCCGAATTTGACTTGTTTTCAGAATCCTAAAGGGATAACTTTTTCTTCCTAAAGGGATAACTTTTCCTACCTAAAGGGATAACTTTTCCTACCTTAAAACCCTTACCTAAAAGGATTCTAATAACTTTTCCTTTCCTACAAATCCCTAACCCTTCACCAAAAGGATTCTTTGGCTATAAATACTCTACATCATTAGAAGAATTATTCATTCTCCATTCCACCATTCACCATTCTACATCCATCCTTCCACCAATCCATCTTGTAAATATTCCACAACACAACCCTTGGATGCTTGGCTTGGAGACTCGTTCTTAAGTATTTTCTTTTCCTTTTCTTTTCTTTATTTCAGTTTTTTGTATGATGAACATGGGATTAGTTCTTGTCATGTCAATGGCTAGGAACTAATTCCTCTATAGGGCTTTCCATGTTGAATCTCTAGAGACTTATGTTATGAATTAATGCATGCTTATGGTTATTCTTCTTCTTGTTGAGATCTATCCAATATTTGAGTTGAATTCTTGGTAATTAATTGACAACTAATTATCACTATATGATTTCTAATCAGATTCCGAAAGGGGGGGATTGTGAATATGCTGTAAGTTGGGTAGACATTCTTGGATTGGGGATGAAAATACCTCAATTATTTATGTAGCGTTAATGAGAGGCTTAAAAACCCTAATTTTGCGCATTGTGCGTGACAATTAACTAGGTTCTTGTTCTTAATCCTCCTATAGAGTTATCCTTATCACCGAAAGGTAGGTAAGGTGCAATACTGAGGTTGAGTGTTTATATAACCCTAACGGGAGTATAAAACGATTTAGTGAACCTGCTTTCTCCAAAAGAAGAAGACCATAAGTTATTGCATTAATAAGTAGCATAAGCGGATAGTGAGGAGACGTGGAAGCCCTATTCTCATCATCACTGAAGTAAACCCTTTTAGTTAAATAGCTTTTATAATCCTTAGTTAAAAACAACAAATCTAAATATCAATTTACCAAATAGATACCAAAAAAATAGATAGTTGGTAATTGAACCCTAATCCTTGAGGACGATATTCGGTCTTATCAAGACTATACTACTTGTCACGATAACGTGCACTTGCGTTTAAAGTGTGTGCATCTTACCGCGCATCACAGAGCCAACAGATCTCAACAACTACATTAGCAACTCCTCGATACTCTGCTTTAGCACTCGAACGAGATAATGTGGCTTGCCTCTTGGCAGACCAGGAAATAAGATTATCCCCTAAAAATACACAATAGCCTGAAGTAGAGCGTCGCGTGTCCAGACACCTTGCCAATCTGCATCCGTATAAGAGAGCAACCTGGTCGGGGCAGAGGGGTAAAGATACAACTCATAGTTAAGTGTGCCCTTAATGTATCTAATGATACGCTTAAGAGCAGCAAAGAGGGACTCTCTCGGTGCATACATGAACAGACATACTTACTGAACGACATATGAAATATCAAGCCTCGTAAATGTAAGATACTGAAGGCACCTGAAAGACTCGTATACATAGTAGGACCAGATACCAGATCACCATCAACAACACTAAGCTTGGATTTCAAATCTACCGGAGTGGGCATAACTTTGCAATTTTTCATTTTAGCCCTGTATACTATCTCATCTGCATACTTACGCTGACTCAGGAACATAATATTTGCAGCTGGTCACTGATATACCAAAGAAATAACTCAATTACCCAAATCAGTCATAGCAAATTCAGTTTTTTAGTAGAGCAATTGTTACACCCCGTATTTCCAAGGCAATGATATGAGAACGTTCGTAAAGAAATAAGATTTGAATTTTGGAAAGAAAGAAAAATTACTTTTTCTTAAGAAAAAAATCCGGAAAATTTGTGAAGAAAAAAGTTTATAACTTGGAATTTGATTCTCAAGTTTTGTATATGGAATTATTATAGTGTATTGAAGTTTCATATTTTTAAGTCTCGGATTTGGTCATGTGGGGCCCATAGAAAATTTTACGATTTTGTGGGACCCACGAGATTTTGAGATATTTTGGCCAAGTATAAAATGTTTTTGTGAAGAAATAACTTTGGACCAATAGGAGGGTGATACGTGTCGCCCCTCCACTTGTCATGAAGACTTTGACTTGAACATTTAGATATTTTGGAGACAAGTGGGTCCCACTCCACTTGTCTTGCTACACTTGGAGATATTTATATATCTATATGGAGAGGCTTGGATGACAAAAACACTTAGCCATATTTCACACATTTCCATCTCCCTCTTCATGTTGCTCTCGGCCCTAGTGGCATTTTGAAGAACAAAATTCTTAATCTTCTAAGCTTAGTTCACTAATACAAGATTAAGGTCCCTAACCAAGTGTTAAGCCAAGATAACACTCCATTAACCAATAAACATCTCTTGGCCTAGAATGAGGGTGAAACCCTAGGGGTTTCCGTCGACTTTTTGGTGATGGAACGTGAAGGGAAGTTGATCATAAGATTATAGGGGTTACGTATATGTGATTGGAACTTGAAGAAGTGGAGCGAAACGAAAACTGCGGGCCAATCTTCTACGGACTGATTTTAGCGTTTTTGGCCATTTTAATAAGGTAATGGTTCTTCTTCTTTTAAAGTAATTGGATATTACTTATTGTTGATATGTATATATGAGCTTGTACTAAAAATAACGAAGATTAAAAAGGGTTTGGACTAGTTTGGGTTGTTGAGACCGAGAGTGGCAGTTTTGGCCATGGGAATTCGTTGGTAATTTTTGTTGTTAATTTCACTTGTCGCATGTTGTATAATGAAGGAAATATTGTTGTTGATAGTTTATATGACTTATATAACATGTTGAAATGTGAATTAGATTATAAGAAATTGTGGAAAATGACTTTGGATTGTTGTAGTTGTTGTTGGCCGAAAACTGCCAAAAACTGTTAGACGTTGTCGTGTCGTTTAGTGGACTGTTTTGTGGCGTTGGAATTCTGGAAATTCAGCCACTAATATGAATGTCTCAATGTAGTAATTTCTAATGAAATTCCTAAGGAAATAAGGGTGTGGAAAGACGTTTAAAGGCCTCACATTTTACCCTCGTTATTGAGAATTGTGGACTGTTTTATGCCGAGAATTGTGGACTGTTTATATATGATTGTGGGACAGAATTTTACACGTCTAGTAGGCATGTAATCCCCTTTTGTTAACTGTGGGTTGTGCCCTTAATTGTGGCTTGTTGGTTGTTGAATTTGGGCCTTGGAAAAGGTGAAAAGTACGTAGAAACAAAGGAAGTGCTGCCCAATTTTTCGTAGAAATGGGAACTTTACTTGGTCCATAACCTAACCTTAAAGGCATATAGTTGATAGATATGCTATTATCATTATAGGTTGAACTGCTACGTGAGGTGTATTCCGCTTAGTATATTAGTAAGAGCTACGTGAGGCGTATTCCACTTAGCGGATTGGTAGAAGAACGATAAGGTATGTGAACTTCTTCCTTCTACCGACATGATTGTTTCTTGAAGTATACTTGCCTTGTTATTGGAGTATACATGACTTGTTTCTTGAAGTATACTTGCCTTGTTATTGGAGTATACATGACTTGTTTCTTGAAGTATACTTGGCTTGTTATTGGAGTATACATGACTTGTTTCTTGAAGTATACTTGACTTGTTATTGGAGTATTCATGTTATTGATTCTATGCTAAAGACATGTCTAAATTATTTCTAAGTCCTTACCAAGTCTTATGGGAGATGTTGGTAAGAGTTTTTAGCAAGTATTGAAGTCGAGTTGATCTTGCTAAGTTACAGCACTAATGAAAAAGGTATCGAAAATCAACTATATTGAAATAATTAGACTTCCATCTGCATAGAAACTAAGATAAGACAAAATTGTTTTACATTTCTAGATCACGGCTGATTTGATAAGATCGTTATAAAATATATAAAATACTAACGATTCGTAATGGTTTAACTAGGCAATTAGGATCTGTTATTGCAAATCGGATTTCTTGTGGTTTATAAAGTAAGTTACTTGACATGATTTTATATGTATAAGTGACTTTATTTAAAGAAAATAGGTTACTTGATTTGGAAAGTATAGGTTACTTGATGTGGAAAGTATAGGTTACTTGATTTGGAGAGAATAAGTAACTTGATTTTAAAAGTGAAAGTGTCTTGATGCTACAAGTGCTAGTATCTTGGGGTTTATTACATGATAGGATTCTTTTTATAAGAATGAAGGTACGTAGTACTTTTGGGTTCAACTCTCTTATATTGCATGATATGATTCTTTTTATAAGAATGGATGTACATAGTACTTTGGGTTCATTTCCCTAAATGTTACATGACATGATAAATGCCTTGGTTTATCTAAAAGGAAAGATGTGATAGTACCTTCGTTTTCTAAAATGAAAGTTTGTTATAACGATTTTATGGAATGTCAAAAGATAGTTTAAAATGTCATATGGTTGCATTGATACACCGAGTCCCATGGTGGGCCGGGACACGTTGCATGTACATATATGAGGATTATATGGAAATTATGTGAGAATGTCCATGATTATAACTAATATATTATATGGAAATCATGTGAGAATGTTCATGATTATGACTTATATATTATATGGAAATCATGTGAGAATGTACATGATTATGACCTATATACGCTTATGGAAATCATGTGAGAACGTCCATGATTATGACATAAATTTTATTGTGAAAATGGTATAGTTGAGATAATGTGAGAACGTCCATGATTATGACATGAACATTATATGTATATGATTCCACGAGTGTACGGGCCCATGCGGGTTCAATTCTCATGAATATGATTGCATAGTGATATTATATGCTGAGGGCAGGTGTCCCTAATTTTGACATGGCATTCATATTTTGAATGGTAATGATTTCATAATTGAAGTGGGACAATGATACAAGGTACAGTTGGCTCTTATTTTATATGGCACGGTAAGATCTGATATTTGATTTTCATACTTGTCTCTGTCCTTCTTTTGTACAATTATGATCTTGTTTAATGTACTTCATGTTTACATACTTGGTACCTTGTTGTACTGACCCCCTTCGGGGGGCCGCATTCATGCCCGCAGGTTTAGGTTCGCAGTTGGGTGATCCGAGTATGTAGGATCTTTGTCAGCTGTTGAGGTAGCTCCATTGCTCCGGGGCTTACCATTGATACGTGTTGTATATTCAGGGGTACGGCGGGGCCCTATACCGCCATGTTGTACATTCATAGTCTCTAGAGGTCTATGGTCATATGTGGGCTATGTATATGGGTTGTGTATAAAAAAAAAGTAGTCCCTGATGGGCTTTTTATATAAATATTGGCAGCCTCGTCGGCTAGCCTGTTTTGTATCATGAGCGTTATTTAGCTTCCACAGGTTACTTGTGTTGTATGGGTGATCGGTGTATTTTATATACACCTTTTGAGTCAGTCTAGTTAGTCTTTTGTCCCGTTTTGTACATACAAAGTGTCGTATTAGGATAGATTTTCTTTCTTTTGAGTCAAAGTGGCTAAAGTGGCCAAATGGCGGAAAAGGAGCGAAAAGAGGGAAAAAGAGGAGGTACTAGAGTGAAACGGAGAAAGTGGCAAACGAGTGAAATCGAACTGCGCCATGCGCGCTCCTGCGAAGCGAGGCGCGGCGCTATTATTCGTGAGAAGCTGCAGAAGATCCAGCGGCCGCGCGCTCGAAGACCGAAACAGGCGCGCGCTAAACATCCGAGACGCCACAGGGGTTGCAGCGCCGCGGCGCTTTCAGACAGCAGATATCAGGGCCGCGGCGCCAAAACACCCGAAGTATTGCAGAACTTTAGGCGCCGCGGCGCCTGACAGCAGGGCCGCGGCGCCGACGCGAAAAAATTAGGTCTTTTGACGGATTTTTGGGCCAGGCCTGGAAGGAAAAGAAGGGAGGCGTTTTAAAACTATATAAGGAGAACCCTAGGCAGTTTTTGGGGGTTTTTCCCTTTCTTGCACAACTCAAGATTCTTGACTTGGAGTTTGGATACCATTAGTTTAGTAATTTCTTTTTCCTTTCCTTTATTTATTTCAGTTTTTGCATGATGAACTTTGAATTAGTTCTTGTCATATTCATGGCTAGGAACTAATTCTCTTATAGGGCTTTCTATGTTGAATTCTTGAACCTTATGTTATAAAGTAATGCATGCTTATGGTTATTATTCTTATTGAGAGATCTATCCAATAATTGAGTTGAATTCTTGGTAGCTAATTGACAACTAGTTATCACGATATGATTTCTAATCGATTACGAAAAGGAGGATTGTGAATATCTTTGTAAGTTGGGTAGACGGTCTTGAATTGGGGATGAAAATACCTCAATTAGATTTGTAGCGTTGATGAGAGGCTTAACAACCCTAATTTTGCGCATTGTGCGTGGCACAACTAGGTTTTTGTGCTTAATCCTCCTATAGAGTTACACTTATCATCGAAATTAAGGTAAGTAACAATACAGGAGTTTAGTGTTTATATAAACCTAAACGGAGAATAAAACGATTTCAGAACCCGCTTTCTCCAAAAGAAGAACACCATAAGTAATGCATTAACAAGTAACATAAGCGGATAGTAAGGATACATAAGCCCTATTCTCATCACATCCAAGTAATTCTTTACATTTAAATAGCTTTTGAAATTCTTAGTTATAAACAACCATCAAGTATTAATTCGCCAAATAGATACTATAAAATAGATAGTTGGTACTTGAACCCTAATCCTAGAGGACGATATTCGGTCTTATCTAAGACTATACTACTTGATACGATAACGTGCACTTGCGTTTAAAGTGTGTGCATATTACGCGCATCAAGTTTTTGGCGCCGTTGCCGGGGATTAGGCAATAGTTCAATATCAAATTATCTATTTTTAATTTCTAATTTGGATTTAATTTTTTATTTTTTTATTTTTTTTAGTTTCTACGAAAATCAGGGTGCCGTGATTCTTTGTTTGTTTTTGATCTTTCTCAGGATATCAGTTTATGCGAAGGAGAAGAGGAGCTGACACTCTTGTTCCCTTCAATCCGGAAATTGAGAAAGCCTGCAAGCGTAAGAAAGAATCGGAATTGCAACGTTGATAGAAATGGGCGGTGCTCCCAACAATAATGAGGATGAGAGAAGGGTTAGGTGAAAATCAACTTAACCTGGAGATCCTCGCAAGTGCAATAGATATGGAGGATAGAGTTCGAATCCAGAAAAGAAGTGCAGGAGATTATGTGCTACCAAGAGTGAATGGAGCACAGACTTGCATTAGGCTCCCTACAATAGAGCCAACAATTTCGAGATAAAACCGATTACGAGCATGGTGCGGCCACATGCGATTCGGAGGATCGCCATCTGAGGATCCACGTATGCACATAGCAAATTTCTTGGAGCTATGTGCCACTTTCGAATATAACGGCGTTCATCGATGATGCCGTCAGATTGAGGCTCTTTCCTTCTCACTCAGGATAGAGCAAAAGTATGGTTGAATTCCTGCCATGATTCGATATTTACATGGCACGAAATGCACAAATTCCTAGCCAAGTTCTTTCCACCTGAAAGCAAAGAAAATTAAGAGGAGTTGAACAACTTCTATCAAGTGATGGAGAGTCCTTATATGAAGCATGGGAGAGATTCAAGGATCTACAGAGGAAGTGTCCACACCATTGCATTGAGTTGTGGAACTTGGTTCATATTTTCTACAACGGCCGAGCAAGACAACCGTAACCATCATAGATGCACGCAGTGGAGCATTCATGAGGAAAATGTTCACGACGCCACGAGTTATTAGAAGATATGGCCACTAACAACCATGTCATCAAGAGAGGCAACCGGTGGGAGAAGAAGCGTGGGTCCATGAAGTAGATGCTATTCTTTGCTTTGAACGCAAGTGGCTCTTCTAGCGAAACAATTGCAGAACATACTGGTCGGTGAATCTTTGTGCAACCGCTGAAAAATCGCGAGATATGTGGCGCCACATACATTTGATAGGTGTCCTTCAATGGATCCCAACAACATCCCAATGGAGCGGCAGAGTGTCAAGCGAGGTAACTACGAGGCAACAGAACAACCCCTACTCAAACACTTATAATCCACGGTGGAGGAATCACCCAAACTTCTCATGGAAAGGAGATCAGGGCCAGCAAAATCGATACGGGGCGGAAAAATCAGCACTGTGGCCAGCAGAACCAATATCGTGGCGCAGAATCGGTATAGGGGCGATGCGAATCCAGCATGCAGAATCAACGACCTTCACTCAAGCCCCCACCTCAATTTCAATGCACCAGGTTAGCAAGAAAAACCAGATGAGCTTAAAGCAGCCATGACAGCACTTGCCAACGCCCAGACGCAGTTTATAACAGAATCTAGATCCTCGTTCAGAAACTTGGAAACACAGGTAGGACAGTAGCAAAGCAGTAAACATCGCCACAGGGGACATTGCCAAGCAATACTGAGGTAAATCCGAGGGAGCAATGTAAGGCAGTGCAGTTGAGAAGTGGAAAACAATTGGAGCAACAGCCGCCTCAGCCAATAGTTGAGAGGGAAGCAGAGTTAGAAAAAGATAAGGTGGTGAACCTAGCCCAAGTGATAGAAAACTCGGAGAAGGAGTATACGAGAAAGATTCCTTTCCCGAGATTACAAAGGAAGGCGGTCGATAAACAATTTTCCAAATTCTTGGAGGTATTCAGAAGTTGCACATCAACATACCGCTTATAGAGGCTTTGGAGCAGATGCCATCTTATTTCAAGTTCATGAAAGAAATCTTGGGAAAAAGAGGAAGCGGCCGAATATGAGATAGTAACACTAACAGAAAAGTGTAGTGCTATCTTACAAAAGAAATTGCCACCAAAGCTAAAGGACCCTGGAAGCTTTACACTACCATGCACAAAGTGGGGTGACTTGCAACATGAGCCTTGTGTGATTTAGGGGCGAGTATAAATTTGATGCCCCTATCAGTTTTCAAAAGATTGGAGTTAGGAGAAGCCAAACCCACCACTGTGAGTCTGCAACTAGCCGACAGGACAGTGGTTCATCCACGAGGGAAGATCGAGGATGTGATTGTGAAGGTAGGAAAATTTTTCTTTCCTGCAGATTTCCTCATTCTGGATATGGAAGAAGATGCAAATCCCGATCATATTGGGAGGCCATTCCTAGCAACGGTAGAGCCTTGATTGACGTTGAAAGAGGAGAGCTAACGCTAAGAGTGGAGAACGAAGAGATGGTGTTTAAAGTCTTTAAACACGTCATTGAGCCAAGAACTGTAAGTGGGTGTTTTGCAATCAACACCACCAAACCCCCATGCGAGCCATTGCAATGCAACCAAAGAGTGATGAGCCCAAGAAAGCAAGCATGGTTTGCTGAGATGACACTAAATGAGGTAATTGTTCCGGAACTCCCTACTACCGATAATGCTAAAAAGAAAAGGAGAAAAAGGAAACGCCAAATGTGGCGGAAATGGATTGGTTGGGGACTTAATCCACCCCAGGGCTAGTAAGTCTAAGGAACTTGCGTCCGGCTAAAAGACAGCGCTTGTTGGGAGGCAACCCAACGTTTTCAATTATGTTATTTTAATTTCTGTCTTTAAGTTTATTTTATTTTGTCTCGAAACGCCTCACGGTCTTGGAGTCTTGTGTTTTGTGATGGGATTGACAGGTACAGGGAAATAAACTGAAGAAAAGCGAGGATTTCCAGAAAAGCGGGTAAGCGCCGCGGCGCCCAGGAGCAGGGCCGCGGCGCCGAAATATCTGAAAAGGTGCTGAAGTTTAAGAGCCGCGGCGCCCAGGAGCAGGGCCGCGGCAGCAGAAATCCAGAAAAATGTGCCAAGATAGGCGCGCTACCAGAATGGCCGCGCGCATGAAATCCCGATGAGCGCAGAGTTTAAGCGCGCGCGCCAAAGCGCCGAAGCGGGAATCCAGAAACTTAAAACGCCCAAAAATCAGATTTTCCCCAATTCCAACTTCAAAACCCTAACCTTCCCTCTCCAAAAACCCACGAAATTTCAGAAACTTTCTCACAAATCCTCCACAAATCCAACCCAACCACAACCTAAACTCTTAGATTCCCTAAAATCCCCAACTATCTCAAACAACAAAAGCTCCATTCCATAGCCTCAACCCACCAATTGAAACAAGAACAAGCTTGAATCTTCTCATCAAAAGGTAATCCCTATCTTTGTTCTTGAATCAAGTTATAGGAAGTAGTAGTTGGGAAGAGTATTGTAGTTGATATAGTTTGGGCACTGAAAAGTTTGTTGTGAAGTTGGAGAAAAGAGTAGAAAAGGAGGTTGTGGGCATTGTTGAAGTTTGGGGGTGTTGTTTTCGCTGCTAGTTGTTGAGTGTATAGGAAACATTTGTGCACTTAAAATTGAAAGCCCCAGAACCATTTTAAGCGCCGAAAGATCTGAAGAGGTGCGGAAGTTTAAGCGCCGCGGTGTCCAGTTGCAGAGAATTCTGGAAAATACTTTGATCCAAAAGCCCTACCGCCAAATCAAACACCAAGGGCTCTCCTCCTCACGAAATTAAGCACTATCCACCGCCACCACTACCATTTTAGCCAAAAGCGTAAGTCTTTTGTCTTTTAGTTTTTCCTTTGAGTCTACACATTGGGGACAATGTGTAATTTAAGTTTGGGGGTGTTTTTTATGTGTTTCATTTTTATGTTTTATTCGAGTCTTCTTTTTGATTTTTTTTGTTTATTTTGAGTCACCACAAATTTTTTTTCGTTTTTGAGTCATAATTGCCTGTCAAAGATCATGTATGCTGTAGTTGCTAGAAACACCTAGTGAAGTAAGGTAAAATAATGTAACGGAATTGTAGCAACTATTTAAACACCTAGGTTAGATATGCCAAAAACTCACAAAATCTCATTTGGAGTTTCATACTTGAATTGTGCATACTAAATGATTGAAAACCTATGTGTACGATTGTTTGCTATTTGAGGCGAAATAATTAGGATATGCATGCTAGGGAGATGACTCAGACATTTCTTTGATAGCCAATTCTTACCTCTTTTCTATCCTGTACTTTAAAAATATATCCCTAGTCAGCCCCATTGAGCCAAAAATTGAAACTTTTTCTTTGACACCCTATATTCCCATAAATTGTGCCATAAGTAAAAAGTTTCAAAGTGGAGTACATTGTGTTAAAAAGAAGAAACAAAAAGAGTGAACAAGTTTGATGCACCCCAATGGAAAAGTAATAAGAAAGAGGCAAAAGCCTAAGTTTGGGGGTGCCTGTTAGTATAATACACTTCACTCTCCCAAAACAAAAGAGGGGAAAGATAGAATTGAAGTGAAGGAAAGAATCAAAAGAAAAAGGGAAAAATTGAAAAGCCAGCGTATAGTGCGAGAAAAATGAGCCTAAATGCCCATCTTTACCAACCCCTACCTAAGCCTACATTACAACCTCAAAGTCCTGAAGATCTCTTTTATGCATATCCAGAATTAGTGGAGAATAGCAAGTAAGCATGCCATAGGAATTCTTGAATTTATATGCATGATTTAGTATATTGACTTCCATTAAGCATGATGAATATGAGTTTGCGAAATATTTAGCTTCATGTGTTTAGTGTGCTGAAAATTTCATGCTATATGTTCCTGCATATTATTCTGCTAACCTTCATGTTTTTCTAGTTAACATTCATGCAGCAAAAGTGATCAATGGCAAGGAGTCTGTTTATTTTCTTTGTTGATTTTCTTATTTATTGAGTCTGTCATTTTATTTCTTTCTTTTTATCTTTGCTCGAGGGCGAGCAAAGGTTAAGTTTGGGGGTATTTGATCGGTGTATTTTATATACACCTTTTGAGTCAGTCTAGTTAGTCTTTTGTCCCGTTTTGTACATACAAAGTGTCGTATTAGGATAGATTTTCTTTCTTTTGAGTCAAAGTGGCTAAAGTGGCCAAATGGCGGAAAAGGAGCGAAAAGAGGGAAAAAGAGGTACTAGAAAACGGAGAAAGTGGCAAACGAGGCTGAAATCTGGACTGCGCCCCTCACGATCGAAGCGGGGCTGCGCGCTATTATTCGTGAGAAGCGAGAAGATTCAGCATGGCGCCTCGTGAAGACGAGCGATGCGCGCGCTAAACATCCGGAAGCCACAGAGTTGCAGGCCATGGCGCCTCGCAGCGAGATATCGGCGCGCGCCAAAACAACAAGTATTGCAGAACTTTAGCCGCGCGCCGATGCAGCCGCGGCGCCGACGCGGAAAAAATTAGGTCTTTTGACGGATTTTTGGGCCAGCTGGAAGGAAAAGAAGAGGCGTTTAAAACTATATAAGGAGAACCCTAGGCGCTTTTGGGGTTCCCTTTCTTGCACAACTCAAGATTCTTGACTTGGAGTTTGGATACCATTAGCTTAGTAATTTCTTTTTCCTTTCCTTTATTTATTTGCTTTTGCATGATGAACTTTGAATTAGTTCTTGTCATATTCATGGCTAGGAACTAATTCTCTTATAGGCTTTCTATGTTGAATTCTTGAACCTTATGTTATAAAGTAATGCATGCTTATGGTTATTATTCTTATTGAGAGATCTATCCAATAATTGAGTTGAATTCTTGGTAGCTAATTGACAACTAGTTATCACTATATGATTTCTAATCAGTTACGAAAAGGAGGATTGTGAATATCTTTGTAAGTTGGGTAGACGGTCTTGAATTGGGGATGAAAATACCTCAATTAGATTTGTAGCGTTGATGAGAGGCTTAACAACCCTAATTTTGCGCATTGTGCGTGACGGCCAACTAGGTTTTGTGCTTAATCCTCCTATAGAGTTACCCTTATCGAAAGTTAGGTAAGGAACAATACCGGGTTGAGTGTTTATATAACCCTAACGGAGTATAAAACGATTTCAGAAACTGCTTTCTCTCCAAAAGAAGAACACCATAAGTAATGCATTAACAAGTAACATAAGCGGATAGTAAGGATACATAGAAGCCCTATTCTCATCACATCTGAAGTAATTCTTTACATTTAAATAGCTTTTGAAATTCTTAGTTATAAACAACCAGTCAAGTATTAATTCGCCAAATAGATACTATAAAATAGATAGTTGGTACTTGAACCCTAATCCTAGAGGACGATATTCGGTCTTATCTAAGACTATAGTACTTGATACGATAACGTGCACTTGCGTTTAAAGTGTGTGCATATTACGCGCATCAATGGGTAGAAGGGTGCCCAGGTAGGGCACCAGTCGCGGGCCCGGGGTTCGGATCGTGACAACAATAATTTTATATTTTAATCCGTCAGATGAAGCAGTGAGAACAATGTCATCCACATATAGTAGTAAGTAAGCAGTGCTACTACCACGATGAAAAATGAAAAAAAAGTTATCACACCTGCTGCATATAAACCTAATCTGGATAATATACCCGGCAAAGCGATTATACCATACCTGGAGGGCCTGTTTCAAGCCATACAGTGACTTTCTGGGACGACATAAATACTGGGGGGGAGGGGTGCAGGATGGACAAAACCAGGTGGCTAATTCATGTAAACAATTTCTTTTAGGTCCATATGAAGGAATGTAGTTTTGACATTAAGCTGATGAATCGGCCACACTTACTGTTGTGAGATTTCTATATGCTACGCAAGTGTACGTATCACAATTTGTAATAATTTTGGTAAAACCGAGTATCTTCCTCAGAGACTGAATTATCAATTACCAACTAATTAATCTTTGGTTTCTATTTGGTAAACGAATATAGATTGAGATTTCTAACTACCAATTAACAAGTGAATCGACGGAAAATCCTAATAAAGAAATAAGTTCATAGACATGCTAATAAAACTATTGTCTTAAAAACCAACATGAGCTGAATTAAAGTGAAGAAAAGGAAAGGAACTTGAACAATCGATGTCTCTAATTGCGTCTTGCACTCTTGTCTCTTTCCTCCAATGTGAGATAAAAATCACTAAAATATGCCTCCCACAACTTATATAACGAAAAAAACCCTCTTGGACCTTTTACCCCCGTTAAAAATAGGTGTTTCTCTCTTATTTACGCCGTCAGCGCCGCAACGCTTCGTCCATGCGTCGTGGCTTTAATTCCCTCAGAAGTTTCTGCCAGTCAGACGTCGTGTCGCTTCTTCCAGGCGCCGCGGCTCTTCTTTCGCAGCGCCATGGCTCTTCAACCTTGTTCGTCCGGATTTTTTTAGGCTGCTTCTTGAGCTTCCCGGGACTTATTTGACTGATTTCTTGGGACTCAATGTGCATTTTTGGTCTTCCATAAACGCCTATTCTCTTTGCATTCACCTTAATCCTTTCTGAATCGCTTAAGACCTGAATACATAAAACAACATGCATAATATTGTACAAAATAATTAAAAGACAACGAAAAGACTCCCCAAAAACACACTCTAAAATAGTACTAAAAATAGACTCAACAAACACCCCCAAACTTAAACTTTACTCGTACTCGAGTAAAGAACTCTAGACACCCTAAAAAGAAAAATAGACAAACTCTAAAAATGAATCAAGTCAACCACAATAGATTATGCCTCGAAGATCATGAACAACATGCAATATAATCTTCAGGAACATTCTAACCACTAATTTGCTATGTAGAATTTCAAGTCAAATATCCCTCACGATTGCTTAGAGTTATTAAGGCATATGTTCACTCAACCATGATTTTTGACTCACACATGTACTCAATATTAGTTTATGCACAATGAACTCTCACCAACAGTCCATCAAACCAAAATTATATATGCTTGCTAACTTGCTACTCTCCACTAATGTAGGCAACATATGCTCAATAATCAATAAGACTTTTATAGGTTATATCGTTAGGTTTAGGAAAGGGTAGATGAAATTTCATTTAGGCTCAAGATTACCATAAGCATAGGAATCAACCAATCCAAACTTGATATTCACATTACAAACCAACAACAATCCCCTATTTGTTTTTTCTTTCTTTTCTAGATTGAGAAAATTCACACTTTCACATTTTTTTTTCCACTACTTCTATTGATAGCACCCAATCTAAAATACCAATTACAACAACTCATCCCAAATCATACACTTATATGCTCTTGGTAAAATTTAAGGGAAGGAGAAATTGTTACGGGTTTCAAGTAGGCTCAAAATAGACATCAATCAACGAAGGATAATTTAAGGCTTAAAAAGGGTTACTAGGGATTAAGGTAATTAGAATTTCTAATCTCATCAACTATCCACTCTATTATTCGTTAATGCAAGACTAGCAATTCTTCTTCTTATCAAGATAGCAGGTTAACAAAGGTGTTCTATCTTCCCGTTAGGACATATAATAACTCAACCTAAGTGAGAATTTTTTATATTTCTAAGATAAATTCAACCACATAGGAGGATTAAGAGCAATAACCTAAAATATTACATAGACAATCATGATACTCTCGTTTAAGATTAAACCTATGTCTAATCAACTATAGCATGTTCAAATCTCCATTTTCAGATCTTGATTTGAAATCATATGAATAATGAAAACTAATGGCCAATTAATTCTCATTCAATAAATGCAAGTTGAATAGATAATAATAGATGAAAAAAAACACTTAGCAATGCATTAATTCATAATAGAGTTTCAAGTGAATCTACGGAAAATCCTAATAAAGAAACTAGTTCATAGACATGCTAATAAAACTAATTGTATTAAAAACCAACATGAACTGAATTAAAGTGAAGAAAAGGAAAAGAACTTGAACAATCGATGTCTCTAATTGTGTTTGCTCTCTTGTCTCTTGCCTCCAATGTGAGATAAAAATCCATAAAATCTGCCTCCCACAGCTTATATAACGAAAGCCCCCTCATGGACCGACCTTTTTACCGCTGTTAAAAATAGGGTTTTCTCGCTTATTTATGCCATCAGTGCCGCAACGCTTTGTCCAGGGGCTGCGTCTCTAATTCCCTCAGAAGTTTCTGCCAGTCAGGCGTCGCGGCTCTTCCTTCGCAGCGCCGCGACTCTTCAGCCTTGTTCATTCGGATTTTGTTTAGACTGCTTCTTGAGTTTTCCGAGACTTCTTTGACTGATTGCTTGAGACTCGATGTGCATTTTTGGTCCTCCATAAATGCCTATTCTCTTTGCATTTGCCTTAC
Organism: Przewalskia tangutica; assembly: GCA_029844215.1. Lineage (NCBI taxonomy): Eukaryota > Viridiplantae > Streptophyta > Magnoliopsida > Solanales > Solanaceae > Przewalskia > Przewalskia tangutica. The sequence continues at coordinate 22,409,589 of CM056719.1, forward strand.
TCATTTCTGAAATGCTTAAGACATGAAAACATAAAACAACATGCATAATACTGTACAAAACAATTAAAAGACAACGAAAAGACTCCCTAAAATACACTCTAAAATAGTACTAAAAATAGACTCAGCAAACACCCCCTATCTTAAACTTTACTCGTGCTCAAGTAAAGAACTCTAGAAACCCTAAAAAGAAAAACACACAAACTCTAAAAATGAATCATGTCAACCATAATAGATTATGCCTTGAATATCATGAACAACACACAATATAATCTTTAGGAACTTTAGCCACTAATTTGCTATCTGGAATTTCAAGTCAGATATCCCTCAAATTTTCTTAGAGTTATTAAGGCATATGATCACCCAATCATGATTATTGACTTAAACACGTGTTCAACATTATTTTATGCGCAACGAATTCTCACCAACGGTCTATCAGGCCAAAATTCTATAGGCTTGCTAACTTGCTACTCTCCACTAATGTAGGCAACACATGCTCAAGAATCAATAAGACTTTTATAGGTTATATCATTAGGCTTAGGCATGAGTAGATGAAATCTCATTTAAGTTCAAAATTACCATGAGCATAGAAACCAACCAACCAAACTTGATATTCACATTACAAACCAACAACAATCCCCTATTTGTTTTTTCTTTCTTTTCTAGATTGAGAAAATTTACACTTTCACATTTTTTTTCCGAACTACACTCCCCCAAACTTGTTTTTCAATGTAATTAATTACAAGGAGATTGTAAAATTTATTTTTTTTCAATGATTGTTTCTCAATCATTTACACTTCTATTGATAGTACCCAATCTATAATACCAATTACAAACAACCAATCCCCAATCATATATTTATATGCTCATGGTAAAATTCAAGGGAAGGAGAAATTGTAATGGGTTTCAAATAGGCTCAAAATAGGCATCAATTAATAAAGGATTATTTAAGGCTTAAAAGAGATAACTAGGGATTAATGTAATCAAGGGTGACTTGAAAGACTCAATCGTTCAAAAAATGGCCTAAATCATCTTTCTAAACATGCATCATCTAGGATTTCATCTCAAGTAGAAAGCAAGCAAGCTCTAGAATTTTCACCATCTTTCCTCACTCCGAAATTCAATCATGCATAAACCCATATTTTGAGTACACGAAATTCACCAATCATGCTCAAGTTTTCATACTTATTAATAACCAAAAGAAACTCAATACCTATCCAACTCAAGCACACATATTTATGCTTTTTATGGCCATCAATTTCATCCAATTCTATCACACGTGTTCACTAAATCTCATGGGCTATTATTATTAACTTGATTCATTGGCACAAGACACTCAAACATAGACACTAAAATAAATACACTAACAATAAACAAACAACTAAATACACAACTAACGACTACTAACACAAAACAATAAGACTTTCCCCAAACTTAGTTGACACATTGTCCCCAATGTGAAAAAAAGAAGGCAAGGGAACAAAGACTTATATAATAAAAAACAACGATCTCAGAATGGCAACAACGGTGGTTGATAAGGTTGGTACGGTGGAGGATAGCCAAAGTAAGGAATGTTTTATTATGGGACTCGACGCAGCGCCGTGGCCCTAATGTTCTAGCATCGCGGTGCTAAATCCTCGAAAAACAATATTTGCTCACTGTCTTCAGAGCACCACGACTCAATTTCTGGGCGTTGGGACGCTAATTAATACCCAGGCGTTCTGCTTTTTTGCTTCTTATTACAGCATCTCGTGGCCCTTTTTCAACCTCAGAGTTGGCTCACATTTTTCCTACATAAAAAAACATAGACCAAGAAACAACAAGACTGTGAGATTGTTCAAAACAAAACAAATAAAATAAAATAACTAAAATGTTGGGTTGCCTCCCAATAGCGCTGTCGTTAACGTCATTTATCCGGACGCATATTTCTTATTCATGTTGAATTCAAGGGATAAATTACCCCTGCAACACAACCATTTTAGGATCTCTTTCTTTTTCTTTTTCCTTTTTCTTCTCCGGTAGAGGGGTTCAGAGGGGTTAGCACACTTGGCATATTCCCCTCGCTCAAGTCTATAATATCATATTTCTCGCATTGTGTTAATGCTACTTCAAGAGCCTCAGTACTCTCAAAGCTTTTTCATTCACATCAATGAAGAAGCAGTCGACACTTGCTATTGGATCACCTGTTGCCCTGAAAACATTGAAACTCATTTCTTCCCACTCGACTCGAAGTTTTAATTTGCCCTTTTCAACATCTATAAATGCTCGCCCTATAGCTAAGAAGGGTCTCCCTAGGATGATGGCCATATTTTCATTTTCTTCTATATCCAGAATAATAAAATTAGCAGGAAAGATGAACTTATCCACTTTCACTAGCACATCTTCAATGATACCTCGTGGATACTTGATTGAACGATATGCTAGCTACAAAGTAATTGTTTTAGGCTTAGCTTCACCCAACCCAAGTATACGAAACACCGATAAGGGCATCAGGTTGATACTAGCCCCCAAATCACACAGAGAACACTAACATTCAAAATTTTATATAGTGCATAGAATAGTGAAGCTTCCTGGATCTCTTAATTTTTGGGGCAGCTTCTTCTGCAAAATGACGATGCATTCTTCCGTTAATGCCATAGCTTCATACTCTTTTAGCTTTCTCTTTTTAAAGAGAACTTCCTTCATAAATTTCACGTAACTGGACATTTTCTCTAAGGCCTCAATAAAGGGAATGTTCATGTGCAACTTCTTGAACACCTCTAAAAACTTGGAAAATTGTTTATCAAGAGAATTCTTCTTAAGTCTTTGAGGGTATGTAATTCTGATTTGGGGGTCAACAACAACCGCTAGTGGTGCCTTTTCTATAGTAGGGTGGTCTTTAGTGCCCCCTCTTTCTCTAAACCAGATGTCTCTCCCAACTCGTCATTTTTTCCATAAGTGGTTAGGCTGCAACTGGTTTAACTTTCTTACCGTTTCTCAAATATATACCCTGACATTGATCCTTCGGATTTACTATAGTATTGCTATGGAGATTCTTTTGTTGTCTGTTGTTAAACATATTTGCTAGCTGACCCACTTGTGTCTCCAGGTTCCGGATAGATGATCTTGTTTCAGTCATGAAATGGGTTTGAGAATTGGTGAGGGTCAACAAAGCTGCTATCAATTCATCAGACTTTTCTTGTGGTGTTGGTGGACTAAAGTGCTGAGAAGGTGAAACTTGATTCATTTGATGTTGTGGACTACTCTGTTGGTACTACCCTTGGAATTAGTCTGTTGGTTCTGATATTACCCCTGAAACTATGACTGTTGGCTTGGGTTCCACCCAAGATTATAAGTATTGGAGAATTGATTATTGTAGGACCTCTGAAAATTCCACACTACTTGAACCTGAGCTTGGTCCATATGAACATTATTTGGATATGTTATTGTTGTTGCGAAATTTCATATGCTACGCAAGTGTACGTATCACAATTCGTAATAAAATTTGCTAAGACTAAGTATCGTCCACAGAGACTGAATTATCAAATACCAATTAACTAACCTTTTATTTCTATTTGGCAAATGTTTGTGAGTTTTGATATCTAAACTAAGAATTTAACAACTAAAATAATATTTAGGATTTCCAATCTCATCAACTATCAACTTTATTATTCGTTAATGCAAAACTAGCTATTCTTATTCTTATCAAGATAACAAGTTAACTGAGGTGTTCTATATTCTGGTTAGGACATATAAAAATTCAACCTAAGTGGGAATTTTCTATATTTCTATGATAAATTCTATCACATAGGAGGATTAAGATCAATAACCTAAAACGCTACACAGGCAATCGTGATACTCTCGTTCAAGATTAAACCTATGTCTAATCAACTATACCATATTCAAATCTCCCCTTTTCAGATCATGATTTGAAATCATATGAGTAATGAAAACTAATGACCAATCAATTCTCATTCAATAAACACAAGTTGATTAGATAATGATATGTGAAGAAGAAATACTAGTAGTGCATTAATTCATAATAGAGGTTCAAGAGAATCAACAGAAAATTAATAAAGTAATTAGCTCATAGACAAGCTAAGAGAACTAATTAACTCAATATCCAACATGAACTGAATTAAAGTAAAGAAAAGGAAAAGAAGTTGAACAATCAGTGTCTCTAATTGCGTCTTGTCCTCTTGTTTTTGCTTCCAAAAGTATGATAATCCCTAAAATTTGCCTCCCACAGCTTATATATCGAGAAAAGCCTGTCTTGGACCTTTTTACCCTTGTTAAAATCAGGGATTCTCGCTTACTTCCGTTGTCGGTGTCGCGGCTCTAATTTATTCAGAGGTTACTGCTAATCAGGTGTCGCGACGCCTCCTTCATATGTCGTGGCTCTTCAGTGCCACGACCCCTGCCTTCTCGTACCGCGGCTCTTCAGCCTTCTTCATCCGAATTTTAGCCAGATTGCTTCCTACGCTTCTGAGACTTTTTTGATTTATTGCATTGGGACTCGATGTGCACTTTTGAGCCTCCATGAACGCCTATTCCCTTTGAATTTCCTAAAATCTTACTGAATCTCTTAGGATCTGAAAACACAACACAAAACGCATAATACTGTACAAAATAATTAAATACAACAATAGACCTAACAGTTGTACATCGATAAAAGTATGTGGACCCCCCCCCCCCCCCCACAAATTTTACAAACCACTTGCATCTGAACAACATTTGCGGACACAGTATTTTGTTGTAATTACTTTGTCAAGGAAGCAACTTGAGCAATTAATGCAGTGATGACATCTAACTCATGAACCCCTGTTGATTTTTTACTGCTCACTGATCTCTCATCAGACCATTGACGGTTGTTTGTGGCCATATCATCCAACAGTTCATGCGCCTTATTAGCACTCTTGCTCATAAAAGTCCCTCCAGCAGCAACATCAATTATGGTAGGAGTAGTACCACACAACCCATTACAGAAATTGTGGACCAACATCCACTGTTCAATTCCATGGTGAGGAAATCTCTTTTGCAACTCCTTAAACCTCTCCCAAGCATCATATAAGGACTCTCCATCAAGCTAATAAAAATTGTTCATTTCTCCCCTTAACTTCGCGGCCTTCGATAGAGGAAAGAACTTGACAAGAAATTTTTGTGCCAAATCTTGACAAGTGGTAATAGAGTTTGCCTGAAGAGAGTTCAGCAAGATTTTAGATCCGTCCCTAAGTGAGATTGGGAAGAGCCTCAACCTAATGGAATCATCAGTAACACCATTGTATTTAAAGGTAACACATAATTCCAAGAAGTTCGCCAAATGCATGTGCGAATCTTCTAAAGGAAACCCACCAAATTGAACTGTGCCCTAGACCATATGCAAGATTGTTGGCTTAATCTCAAAATTATTGGCCTCCACAGCAGGTCCTTATGCATGCATGCACTCATGTAATAGTCGGCAGTATGTAGTCCCTTAAACTCATCTCGGCAGGATTCTAGACTGTTTCTATCATGTATGCTGGTACTCCTCTATTCTACCCATTATTATTGTGTTGATTTTCCATCATGGATGAATCAACAATTCTTTTGTTCTTTTTGTTCCACTCACGCTTTCTCAATCTCTGGATTAATAGGGAAGAGGTTATCTACTCCTCTTCTACTTCGCATAAAACAAAGATACCTAAAATTGATAAAAACCAATATTTACAGATCAATTCGTGTCTCTAATTGTGTCTTGCCCTCTTGTTTCCTACCTACAAAAATATTATAATCCCTAAAATATGTCTCTCACAGCTTATATACCGAGAAAAAACCGTATTAGACCTTTTTACTCTTGTTTAAAATTGGGGATTCTCGCTTATTTCCGTCGTCGGTGCCGCAGCGCTTCAGCGTCGTGGCCTTTGCCTTCTCGCATCGTAGCTCTTCAGCCTTCTTCATCCGGATTTTTGCCAGATTGCTTCATACGCTTTCATGGACTTCTTTGATTGATTGCATTGGGACTCGATGTGCACTTTTGAGCCTCCATTATGCCTATTCTCTTTGAATTGCCTAAAACGTTACTGAATCACGTAGAACCTGAAAACACAACATAAAATGCATAATACTGTACAAAACAATTAAAAGACAACAAAAAACTCCCTAAAACACACCCTAAAACCGTACTAATAATAGACTTAACAAACACCCCTAAACTTAAACTTTACTCGTCATTGAGTAAAGAACTCTTGACACCCTAAAACTATTAACACACACACAAACTCTAAGAATGAATCAAGTCAACCACAATATATTATGCCTCGAAATCATGAATACATGCAATATCATTTTCAGAAACTTTCTAGCCTCTAATTTGCTATCTAAAATTTCAAGTCAGATAATCATCAAGCTTGCTTAAATTTATTAGGGCATATGATCACTCAACCATGATTACTGACTCAAACATGTATTCAATATCAGTTTATGCACAAATAAATTCTTTTCAACAGTCCATCAGGCCAAAATTATATAAGTTTGCTAACTTACTACTCTCCCCTAATGTGGACACACATACTTAAGAATCAATAGGACTTTTATAGGTTATATCGTTAGGCTTAGGCACAGGTAGATAAATGTCATTTACGCTCAAGATTACCATAAGCATAGGAACCAACCAATCCCAACTTGATATCACATTATAATTCACAACAATCCCCTTTTGTTTCTTCTAGATTGAGAAATTCAACTTTTTTTTACGAACTACAACACTCTCCCAAACTTGTTTTTCAATGTATGTACAAGGGGTGTGTACATTATTTTTAGATGTTTTTTCTCAATCCTTTTACACTTCTTGTTGATAGTAGCAATCGAAAATACAATTTACTAGAATTCAACCGCATAACTTATATGCTTCTATACTTATGGTAATTCAAGGGAATGACAATAGTAAAGAGTTTCAAGTAGGCTCAAAGATAGGTGTTAATCAACAAAGAATGATTCATTAAGGCTCAACAGGGGTAACTAGGGATTACTGTAATCAAGGCTGACTTAAAAGGCTCAAACGTTCCAAAGATGGCTTAAATCATTTTCATAAGCATGCATTATCTAAGATTTCGTCTCAAGTAGCAAGAAAGCAATTTTTAGGATTTTCCACCGTCTTTCCTCAAACCATAATTCACTCATGCATAAACTGAACAATTGAGTACAAGAAAGTCAACAGTCATGATCAAGTTTTCATCTTTCTTAATAACAGAAAGCAAACTCGAAAACTATCCAACTTAAGCACACATATTTTTGCATTTCATGGCTATCAATAACATCCAATTCTATCATGTATGTTCACTCAATCTCATGGGCTATTATTATTATCTTGATTCATTTACACACACTACTCAACACATATACTCAAACAAAGACACGAATAATAAATAAATAAATAACCAATCATCAAACAATTAAAAACTACTCTCACAAAAAGTAAAGTCCCCCCAAACTTAGATAGCACATTGTCCCCAATATGAAAAAGTAAAGCAAGAGGAGGAAGACTTACATACACAACACATCGATTCAGAACGGTGGTGGCGGGTGATGAGGCGACTGGTACATTAGAGGGTATCCCAGATATGGCTAATTTAGTACATCATCCACAGACCAGTTTTGCATGAAAAAGTTTATTTGGTCTACACTCGTGACCTCATACTCATGCCTTTGTTGCATGAATGTGTTTATGTACTGCTGGTTTTGGATGAGGTATTGGTTCTGCTGGATAATGTACTGATTTTGCTGGAACAATTGATCCAACCTCTGGTGGCTCGATCGCCAAATGAGGTGGCTGACTGCTTTGTCTAGGCTCACCAGTTTCCTCAATGGGCTCCCTATGTTGGCGCTTAGGCTGGCTTTAGTGCCCGTCTTAGCAAAAGATGCAGGTGTAGGGTCTGGGTACGCAAAAATCATGGTTCGAGTAAGGATTTGTTATACTTTTCCGGTCACATCATTTACACCTGCATACTCCATATGCCGCACAAAGTGTCGTGATCAAAGACCTATGCCCCAACCCACATGTAGTTATCAGTCTGCATATCCCAGCTATGCTCTTTCGGACTTCGACACCCATATCTATTCTAAGTCCCATCATGACAGCATATACCAACTTCACACGGTCCATTGGTATGGTAGAAAAATGTGTCGACGGGATAAGGCGGGCACTTACAAAATACAGTCAAGCTCAGGCAACTTTGTTGAATTGGCATATGTGTATGCCCCTTGGCTTACCCTACGCGTCAGTACATCTAGCACTTGGGTACGTTACTGCCTTAACTACCTCAGCCCAGTCAATTTTGGATATATTTCGACACCAACTAGCGAAGTTGGTCTCGATGAACCCCTCATATATTCAATATCAGGTGCCCCAATTAATGCGTTAAGGGCCTCCGACCCAACTGGCACATGTCTCCCTCGCATAAAACAATGCTCATTAATTTATTTCGGGAAGTTTGCATATAACTCATAGATGATAGAGATATTGGGCCTAGAAAGTTGGGTAGTGACAAATTATCCCCACTCTCTATCTGCAATCATGGTGCAAATAGGCTCGTATACCCCATCATTATACAGTAAATCTCGGAATTCCATGCACATCTCAGGAACTAGAGAACGGGAGTATAGTCTGTCATACCTATCTTGGGCTACTTTATTAGCGAACCTCATTTCATCGTAATCCGGTATGGTGGCTCTAGAAGAGGATGCCCTGGAACTATTTTTCCTTGGACCCATTTCGACCTTCGGCAAAAACTGTAAAGATGTTCTAGCAAAATTACCGACAGTAATTCCCCTGAAATTCTTCACTTCCCAATAACTCAACCCAACCTAAGTACAACTCTCTCACTCCACTATAGCAATAATTTTAGTGCACACACTTCCACAATATCAATATCACCCCCAAGCCACAATCAATTCACCCAATGCAAATGTTCTCCAATTTTATACAAGAAGTCACAACGTTCTCAAAGCTTGAATGAATTACTTACTATAAGGAGAGAAACTTTGTGTGATGCTTTATCACCCAAAATAGTGAGGATTTGAAGAGCTATGGAAGAATATTTGAAGGATTATGATTTTAGGGTTTTAAAAAGAAGGGTTAAAATGAAATTGTGGAGTGGGGTTGTGTCACGACCCGACCCCGGGCCCGCGACTGGTGCCCTACCTGGGCACCCTGTTCAGGTATACGTCAGAGAATAGCAGCGGAACATACATGAAACTTATAAAATAAAATAACGAGAAATTAAATCACAGGCTAGCCGATAAGGCTACCTTCCTGGACACATATACATATACATAACAACAGCAGTTACATCCCTTTCTTTTTACAAACCGACCCACAACATGTGACTACTGCACTTAGGAATTACAATCGGCGGGACAGGCTCGCCATACCCCGAATGTACATAAGTCTACCACATCGTGGAAACCGTACTAAAAGATAAGCCTCCGGAGTGAAAGGAGCTTCTTCCAAAATCGAACAGATCCTAAAAGCAAGGATCACCAACATGTGTACCTAACACTGCGGCATTTAACGCAGCCTCTGGCGGGCCGCATAACAAAAATTTAATATGGAAATGTAAATAAAATGCAATAACCAAATCATATCTCGTATAAAAGAATGTCCTTTTAACTCCGAAACCAATCATATATTAACTGCTCCTTTCCTTCTTTCGATAAGATTTAACAACATATTCTTACATACTTACTTAAGAGTTTAATCCTTTTTTCACATAACTTACATATCTTACATAACATAATCCGCCCATTTATGACACGGTGTCTTGATGAATCATGTGACATAATCCGGCCCGCTGTGGGGCTCGGTATCGTGGAATCATATAACATAATCCGCCCGCTGTGGGCTCGGTGTCTTGTGGAATCATATAACATAATCCGCCCGCTGGGGCTCGGTGCATCGTGGAATCATGTAGCATAATCCGCCCGCTGGAGCTCGGTGTAAGATGACATAACCCGCCTATGTGTAGGCTCGGGGTAATATATGGCGTAATCCGCCTATGTGTAGGCTCGGTGTATCTCATAACGTAATCCGCCTATTTGTAGGCTCGGTGTATTTCATAACGTAATTCGCCTATTTGTAGGCTCGTGTATTTCATAACGTAATCCGCCTATTCGTAGGCTCGGTGTATTTCATAACGTAATCCGCCTATTCGTAGGCTCGGTGTATTTCATAACGTAATCCGGCCTATTCGTAGGCTCGGTGTATTTCATAACGTAATCCGGCCTATTCGTAGGCTCGGTGTGATTTTCCTTACATAACATTTTCAAACCATCTTTTCACTTCTTCTTAAGTCGTCATAACAACTTCCCATAAAGCTATTATAACAACCTTTCATTTTCGATAACTTAAGACACTTTTATTCTTACAACATTAGGAAAACTAGATCCAAAAATACTACGTACATACATACTTAAAAAGAATCATAGAACTCATTTCTTTTTAAAGATCAATTCACATACTCTTTGGAAGCCATCTTCTTATCTTTTGAAATAAATTAAGAAGCCATACTTTGTAAAATTAAGTCATTTCCACTTATAAAATCAAGGCTTATAGCCTTAACACCTCGTAGCATACACTCTTTCAAATCATGTCGCTTATACTTTAGAAATCAAGTCCCATAACTTGAAAAAATAAAGCTTCATAATCCTTTAAAGAAAATCAAAGTTCATAGTCTTAAAACTTCATAACATACATTCTTTAAAGTCCGTTTACTTATACTTGTAAAATCATGTCATCTACACTTTTAAAACCAATCCCCTTTTCACATATAAATTCAAGTCATTTTCAAACATAAAAATCAACTTACATACTTACTTTAAATAAATCAAGATACATAGCCCTTAAATCAAATCTCATAATTTCCTAACCATCCTTACCAACGTCTCCCATAAGACCTAGTAAGGACTTAGGACAATTTAAACATACTCTTAACTTAGATTCAACAATGTAAATACTTCTTAACTTCTAAGAGTAGAAGGAATCTTGAAATACTATCACATGGATATTTCATACGTAGGATCATGCCAAAGAAAGTAGAGGTTCACATACCTCGCGACGATTGTCGACAAGTAGCAAAAATGCTCCAAAGTACTTCAACCTTGAGCTATTCCATTCTTCAAGTAGGATACGCTAGACTTAGTACTTCAACCTATCATGGCCACAATACGTCCATTAACCTCTTACTTTAAACGTAGAATATCCTAAGTGCCAAGTCACTAAATTCTACGGAAAATCGGACAGCACCTCCTTTGTTTTTACTAACTTTGCCACCTTTTTCAAGGCCGAATACAATAACCAAACAGCCCCAATTGGCTCACACAATCTATAAGGTAGTACAATACAAATAAATAACCATACAGCCCCAATTAGCTCACCACAATAAAGACGGTAGTCCAATACAAATGACTAACAAACTACTAGTCCAATTTTCGGCCATAATGAATACAACAATACCAATTCTTATCCAATTTCCATTTCAATCCAAATTGGTAGCCTCACATGATATCAAGTCGCATTTGATTAAAACAACCATAATCTATAAGTCAATTACATGCGACGATTCTAACAACGATTAAATTGTAATCCAACTTAATCATGGCTTACATGTCATTTCGGATTTAGGCTACAATCCATAATACTTATAAAACTTCAACACATATACTTCATGCTAGTAAAATGTAAGGCTAACAACAAATACATAATCTTGTAACACTTAAAGAGAACAAGATTATACCTCCACGAATCTCAATCTAACTTCCAAATCCGAAGTCGCTCCTTAGTAGTTTAGAACCTCTTCAAGACACTTCAATCCACTTGTTGAGACCCTTAGGACAACACCAACAACTTTCCTTCAACTTCCAATCCAAAACCTAGAAAGACCATTAGGTTTTTACTTTGCGACTAACCCGAAAACTATCTTTTTCCGGAATTTTTCTATTGAGATACACTTACATAACACTCATGAACCTTGGGTTAAAGTTTGGAGCTTAAAGAACAATCAATGAAAATTTTCCTCCTTGAGCTCACTAAAGCCGAGAGCTTCCCCCCATTCTCTAAGTGTTGTAATATTTTTCTAAGTGTTTGGACAAAGTCTTGCTACTACTACTAGTATTATAAAGGGACATGGAGGGTCAAGATTCATACAAATGTGAGGCTTGGATGAGGTCTTAACAAATATCAAGACTAAAGTGGACCCATTGACTTGGTCAATATTGTCAAGTTCACTACATGGCAAGACTTGTTCATCCAAGACTTATGGTAAATGACCATTAGGGACATGCCCAATTCGACCAAGGCATACTAAGGGGGGTGACACGTGTCGCCCTCCCATTCGTCATAATAATTCATTTTTCCGACAATTCCCAAAATTTCTGATAAATTTTTACAAGTCTCAATTCTTAACACTTGTGAGTTCTTACGTACGTTCTAAACACGCCCCGCATAATACCTGGTGTAACATTCTTCCCTTCTTAGAAACATTCGTCCTCGAATGTTCTTTCGGAGTCAAACTTAAAATTACCGACATAGTTTCCTGTCACAATCCCGACATACCAACAATGCCACACATGGCCCTAATACCTCGCACACGCATAACTGTCCATCACTAGCCCAAAAGAGATTACCTTTTCGTACTTCCAACTCCTTCTAACATACATACATAACTTCCATATCAATTCTGGCCTCAAATCTTTGGAGTCATTCTATAAAACAATATACGGCCATTTCCGGCTTTCACGGCCTGGTTCCGGTGGAACGTGTCCACGAACCCGTAAAACTAACTAGACTTTGGCCTTGCGCCCTCGTGACCCTGTCACGTAGAGGAACTACTACCAACTGATCCCACTCCATTCCAGGCCATGGGGAGACCCGCAACAGGTCCTCCACCCGACTCAGCGTCGCACTTAACTCTTATCCTTGGTCTGACTTAAAATCTTATTGCCAGAGAAAGCCTTATATACCTAAGGTCTCGGCAGTAATCAATATTCTTAGGCTCGCAATTTCCATGCTCCAAGCCTACCTTACCAGTCCCCCAATAAACGGGTACAAAAACTTCTCATAAAACCAAAACCATGTTGTCTCCATCACAACACCCATTACTCACTCTATGCGGACCTCATCCGTACAATTCTCTTAAGCCTACTACGCAGCTTAATCTATTAACATGACATTCCGTTAGGTTCCTTAATATGGCTTCTTAAGGGTTCACTACTCTATCAGACAGCTCATCCTTTCCCAATTATCTCAAAATAAAACACAAAACCTTGGCGAAAATTCATTAACTATTCCATACCTTCCCGGTATCTAGTTAGTCTTTACCAATTCCTGGTAATCTAAAATCATTCTAGGCAACACGCGTCTGACCCTCGTACATAACTCCGTATAGATATATGTCACAATACCAACTATACTAATATCATTACCAACCTGGATACGCAATCCACTTAGTCCTTTCTGGGTCACTGCTGCCTTCCTCGTAGCTGCAATCAACATAACTCGTTAGGGAGAGACGACCCTAACAACACAGCTCTATCGCACGATCTCAGAGTGAGAAGAATGGAAATCAATCCTAAATGTCCTGCAGCCTCCTGATTATAGATGTGGTGCACAACACACCGATAATCAAGACTCTACTAGACACGGTCTGTAGACACTTTCCGAGGACTAACTGCTCTGATACCACTTTTGTCACGACCCGACCCAAGCTCGCGATCGTGCCCTACACAGGCACCTGCCTGTATACGTCAGAGAATAGCAGCGGAACATACATGAAACTTATAAAATAAAATAACGAGAAATTAAACCACAGGCTAGCCGATAAGGCTACCTTCCTGGACACATATACATATACATAACAACAGCAGTTACATCCCTTTCTTTTTACAAACCGACCCACAACATGTGACTACAGCACTTAGAATTACAATCACAAGTGACAGGGCCCCGCCATACCCCTGAATGTACATAAGTCTACCACATCAGGGAAACCGTACCAAAAGATAAGCCTCCGGAGTGAAAGGAGCTTCTTTCCAAAACTGAACAAAGATCCTAAAAGCAAGGATCACCAACATGTGTACCTAACACCTGCGGGCATGAACGCACTTCAAGGGCCGGTCATAACAAAAATTTAATATGGAATGTAAATAAAATGCAATAACCAAATCATATCTCGTATAAAAGAATGTCCTTTTAACTCTCAAACCAATCATATATTAACCGTTCCTTTCCTTCTTTCGATAAGATTTAACAACATATTCTTACATACTTACTTAAGAGTTTAATCCAGTCTTTTTCACATAACTTACATATCTTACATAACATAATCCGGCCCATTTGCGGGACACGGTGTACTGATGAATCATGTGACATAATCCGGCCCGCCTGTGGGGCTCGGTGTACTGTGGAATCATATAACATAATCCTTCCCTCCTGTTGGGATCGGTTTAATGTGGAATCATATAACATAATCCGCCCGCCCGGGCCTTGTCTTGTGGAATCATGTAGCATAATCCGCCCGCCCGCGAGCTCGGTGTAAGATGACATAACCCGGCCTATGTGTAGGATCGGGGTAATATGGCGTAATCCGGCCTATGTGTAGGCTCGGTGTATCTCATAACGTAATCCGGCCTATTTGTAGGCTCGGTGTATTTCATAACGTAATTCGGCCTATTTGTAGGCTCGGTGTATTTCATAACGTAATCCGGCCTATTCGTAGGCTCCTGTATTTCATAACGTAATCCGCCTATTTGTAGGCTCCTGTATTTCATAACGTAATCCGGCCTATTTGTAGGCTCGGTGTATTTCATAACGTAATCCGGCCTATTCGTAGGCTCGGTGTATTTCATAACGTAATCCGGCCTATTCGTAGGCTCGGTGTGATTTTCCTTACATAACATTTTCAAACCATCTTTTCACTTCTTCTTAAGTCGTCATAACAACTTCCCATAAAGCTATTATAACAACCTTTCATTTTCGAGAACTTAAGACACTTTTATTCTTACAACATTAGGAAAACTAGATCCAAAAATACTACGTACATACATACTTAAAAAAGAATCATAGAACTCCTTTCTTTTTAAAGCTCAAGTCACATACTTTTGGAAGCCATCTTCTTATCTTTTGAAATAAATTAAGCCATACTTTGTAAAATTAAGTCATTTCCACTTATAAAATCAAGGCTTATAGCCTTAACACCTCGTAGCATACACTCTTTCAAATCATGTCGCTTATACTTTAGAAATCAAGTCCCATAACTTGAAAAAATAAAGCTTCATAATCCTTTAAAGAAAATCAAAGTTCATAGTCTTAAAACTTCATAACATACATTCTTTAAAGTCCGTTTACTTATACTTGTAAAATCATGTCATCTACACTTTTAAAACCAATCCCATTTTCACATATAAATTCAAGTCATTTTCAAACATAAAAATCAACTTACATACTTACTTTAAATAAATCAAGATACATAGCCCTTAAATCAAATCTCATAATTTCCTAACCATCCTTACCAACGTCTCCCATAAGACCTAGTAAGGACTTAGGACAATTTAAACATACTCTTAACTTAGATTCAACAATGTAAATACTTCTTAACTTCTAAGAGTAGAAGGAATCTTGAAATACTATCACATGGATATTTCATACGTAGGATCATGCCAAAGAAATTAGAGGTTCACATACCGCGACGATTGTCGACAAGTAGCAAAAATGCTCCAAAGTACTTCAACCTTGAGCTATTCCATTCTTCAAGTAGGATACGCTAGACTTAGTACTTCAACCTATCATGGCCACAATATGTCCATTAACCTCTTACTTTAAACGTAGAATATCCTAAGTGCCAAGTCACTAAATTCTACGGAAAATCGGACAAAGACCTCCTTTGTTTTTACTAACTTTGCCACCTTTTTCAAGGCCGAATACAATAACCAAACAGCCCCAATTGGCTCACACAATCTATAAGGTAGTACAATACAAATAAATAACCATACAGCCCCAATTAGCTCACCACAATAAAGACGGTAGTCCAATACAAATGACTAACAAACTACTAGTCCAATTTTCGGCCATAATGAATACAACAATACCAATTCTTATCCAATTTCCATTTCAATCCAAATTGGTAGCCTCACATGATATCAAGTCGCATTTGATTAAAACAACCATAATCTATAAGTCAATTACATGCGACGATTCTAACAACGATTAAATTGTAATCCAACTTAATCATGGCTTACATGTCATTTCGGATTTAGGCTACTACAATCCATAATACTTATAAAACTTCAACACATATACTTCATGCTAGTAAAATGTAAGGCTAACAACAAATACATAATCTTGTAACACTTAAAGAGAACAAGATTATACCTCCACGAATCTCAATCTAACTTCCAAATCCGAAGTCGCTCCTTAGTAGTTTAGAACCTCTTCAAGACACTTCAATCCACTTGTTGAGACCCTTAGGACAACACCAACAACTTTCCTTCAACTTCCAATCCAAAACCTAGAAAGACCATTAGGTTTTTACTTTGCGACTAACCCGAAAACTATCTTTTTCCGGAATTTTTCTATTGAGATACACTTACATAACACTCATGAACCTTGGGTTAAAGTTTGGAGCTTAAAGAACAATCAATGAAAATTTTCCTCCTTGAGCTCACTAAAGCCGAGAGCTTCCCCCCCTTCTCTAAGTGTTGTAATATTTTTCTAAGTGTTTGGACAAAGTCTTGCTACTACTACTAGTATTATAAAGGGACATGGAGGGTCAAGATTCATACAAATGTGAGGCTTGGATGAGGTCTTAACAAATATCAAGACTAAAGTGGACCCATTGACTTGGTCAATATTGTCAAGCTCACTACATGGCAAGACTTGTTCATCCAAGACTTATGGTAAATGACCATTAGGGACATGCCCAATTCGACCAAGGCATACTAAGGGGGGGTGACACGTGTCGCCCTCCCATTCGTCATAATAATTCATTTTTCCGACAATTCCCAAAATTTCCGATAAATTTTTACAAGTCTCAATTCTTAACACTTGTGAGTTCTTACGTACGTTCTTAAACACGCCCTGTACACACTGGTGTAACATTCTTCCTCTTAGAAACATTCGCCCTCGAATGTTCTTTCGAGTCAAACTTAAAATTACCGACATAGTTTCTGTCACAATCCCGACATACCAACAATGCCACATGGCCCTAATACCTCGCACACGCATAACTGTCCATCACTAGCCCAAAAGAGATTACCTTTTCGTACTTCCAACTCCTTCTAACATACATACATAACTTCCATATCAATTCTGGCCTCAAATCTTTGGAGTCATTCTATAAAACAATATACGGCCATTTCCGGCTTTCACGGCCTGGTTCCGGTGGAACGTGTCCACGAACCCGTAAAACTAACTAGACTTTGGCCTTGCGCCCTCGTGACCCTGTCACGTAGAGGAACTACTACCAACTGATCCCACTCCATTCCAGGCCATGGGGAGACCCGCAACAGGTCCTCCACCCGACTCAGCGTCGCACTTAACTCTTATCCTTGGTCTGACTTAAAATCTTATTGCCAGAGAAAGCCTTATATACCTAAGGTCTCGGCAGTAATCAATATTCTTAGGCTCGCAATTTCCATGCTCCAAGCCTACCTTACCAGTCCCCCAATAAACGGGTACAAAAACTTCTCATAAAACCAAAACCATGTTGTCTCCATCACAACACCCATTACTCACTCTATGCGGACCTCATCCGTACAATTCTCTTAAGCCTACTACGCAGCTTAATCTATTAACATGACATTCCGTTAGGTTCCTTAATATGGCTTCTTAAGGGTTCACTACTCTATCAGACAGCTCATCCTTTCCCAATTATCTCAAAATAAAACACAAAACCTTGGCGAAAATTCATTAACTATTCCATACCTTCCCGGTATCTAGTTAGTCTTTACCAATTCACGGTAATCTAAAATCATTCTAGGCAACACGCGTCGACTCGTACATAACTCCGTATAGATATATGTCACAATACCAACTATACTAATATCATTACCAACCCGATACGCAATCCACTTAGTCCTTTCTCGGTCACCGTTGCCTTCCTCAGAAATGCAATCAACATAACTCGTTAGGGAGAGACGACCTAACAACACAAATTTCATCGCACGATCTCGAGTGAGAAAATGGAAATCAATCCTAAATGTCCTGCAGCCTCCCGATTATAGATGTGGTGCACAATGCATCGATAATCAAGACTCTACTAGACACGCCTCAGACACTTTCCGAGGACTAATCGCTTCGATACCACTTTTGTCACGACCCGACCCCTGCTCGCGATCGTGCCCTACACAGGCACCCTGTTCGTATACGTCGAGAGAATAGCAAGGAACATACATGAAACTTATAAAATAAAATAACGAGAAATTAAATCACAAAGTGCTAGCCGATAAGGCTACCTTCCCGACACATATACATATACATAACAACAAAGAAGCTACATCCCTTTCTTTTTACAAACCGACCCACAAATGTGACTACTGCACTTAGAATTACAATCTGCGGCGGACAGGGGCCGCCATACCCCGAATGTACATAAGTCTACCACATCGTGGAAACCGTACAAAAGATAAGCCTCCGGAGTGAAAGGAGCTTCTTTCCAAAATCGAACAGAGATCCTAAAAGCAAGGATCACCAACATGTGTACCTAACACTGCGGCATTTAACGCAGCTTCGGGCGGGGTCAGCATAACAAAAATTTAATATGGAATGTAAATAAATGCAATAACCAAATCATATCTGTATAAAAGAATGTCCTTTAACTCCCGAAACCAATCATATATTAACTGCTCATTTCCTTCTTTCGATAAGATTTAACAACATATTCTTACATACTTACTTAAGAGTTTAATCCATCTTTTCACATAACTTACATATCTTACATAACATAATCCGCCCATTTATGGACACGGTGTCTTGATGAATCATGTGACATAATCCGCCCGCTGTGGGGCTCGGTGTCTTGTGGAATCATATAACATAATCCGCCCGCTGTGGGGCTCGGTGTCTTGTGGAATCATATAACATAATTCGCCCGCTTTGGGGCTCGGTGCATCGTGGAATCATGTAGCATAATCCGCCCGCTTTGGAGCTCGGTGTAAGATGACATAACCCGGCCTATGTAGGCTCGGGGTAATATGGCGTAATCCGCCTATGTGTAGGCTCGGTGTATCTCATAACGTAATCCGCCTATTTGTAGGCTCGGTGTATTTCATAACGTAATTCGCCTATTTGTAGGCTCGGTGTATTTCATAACGTAATCCGCCTATTCGTAGGCTCTGTATTTCATAACGTAATCCGCCTATTTGTAGGCTCGGTGTATTTCATAACGTAATCCGCCTATTCGTAGGCTCCTGTATTTCATAACGTAATCCGGCCTATTCGTAGGCTCGGTGTGATTTTCCTTACATAACATTTTCAAACCATCTTTTCACTTCTTCTTAAGTCGTCATAACAACTTCCCATAAAGCTATTATAACAACCTTTCATTTTCGAGAACTTAAGACACTTTTATTCTTACAACATTAGGAAAACTAGATCCAAAAATACTACGTACATACATACTTAAAAAGAATCATAGAACTCCTTTCTTTTTAAAGCTCAAGTCACATACTCTTTTGGAAGCCATCTTCTTATCTTTTGAAATAAATTAAGAAGCCATACTTTGTAAAATTAAGTCATTTCCACTTATAAAATCAAGGCTTATAGCCTTAACACCTCGTAGCATACACTCTTTCAAATCATGTCGCTTATACTTTAGAAATCAAGTCCCATAACTTGAAAAAATAAAGCTTCATAATCCTTTAAAGAAAATCAAAGTTCATAGTCTTAAAACTTCATAACATACATTCTTTAAAGTCCGTTTACTTATACTTGTAAAATCATGTCATCTACACTTTTAAAACCAATCCCCTTTTCACATATAAATTCAAGTCATTTTCAAACATAAAAATCAACTTACATACTTACTTTAAATAAATCAAGATACATAGCCCTTAAATCAAATCTCATAATTTCCTAACCATCCTTACCAACGTCTCCCATAAGACCTAGTAAGGACTTAGGACAATTTAAACATACTCTTAACTTAGATTCAACAATGTAAATACTTCTTAACTTCTAAGAGTAGAAGGAATCTTGAAATACTATCACATGGATATTTCATACGTAGGATTATGCCAAAGAAAGTAGAGGTTCACATACCTCGCGACGATTGTCGACAAGTAGCAAAAATGCTCCAAAGTACTTCAACCTTGAGCTATTCCATTCTTCAAGTAGGATACGCTAGACTTAGTACTTCAACCTATCATGGCCACAATACGTCCATTAACCTCTTACTTTAAACGTAGAATATCCTAAGTGCCAAGTCACTAAATTCTACGGAAAATCGGACAGCACCTCCTTTGTTTTTACTAACTTTGCCACCTTTTTCAAGGCCGAATACAATAACCAAATAGCCCCAATTGGCTCACACAATCTATAAGGTAGTACAATACAAATAAATAACCATACAACCCCAATTAGCTCACCACAATAAAGACGGTAGTCCAATACAAATGACTAACAAACTACTAGTCCAATTTTCGGCCATAATGAATACAACAATACCAATTCTTATCCAATTTCCATTTCAATCCAAATTGGTAGCCTCACATGATATCAAGTCGCATTTGATTAAAACAACCATAATCTATAAGTCAATTACATGCGACGATTCTAACAACGATTAAATTGTAATCCAACTTAATCATGGATTACATGTCATTTCGGATTTAGGCTACTACAATCCATAATACTTATAAAACTTCAACACATATACTTCATGCTAGTAAAATGTAAGGCTAACAACAAATACATAATCTTGTAACACTTAAAGAGAACAAGATTATACCTCCACGAATCTCAATCTAACTTCCAAATCCGAAGTCGCTCCTTAGTAGTTTAGAACCTCTTCAAGACACTTCAATCCACTTGTTGAGACCCTTAGGACAACACCAACAACTTTCCTTCAACTTCCAATCCAAAACCTAGAAAGACCATTAGGTTTTTACTTTGCGACTAACCCGAAAACTATCTTTTTCCGGAATTTTTCTATTGAGATACACTTACATAACACTCATGAACCTTGGGTTAAAGTTTGGAGCTTAAAGAACAATCAATGAAAATTTTCCTCCTTGAGCTCACTAAAGCCGAGAGCTTCCCCCCCTTTTCTAAGTGTTGTAATATTTTTCTAAGTGTTTGGACAAAGTCTTGCTACTACTACTAGTATTATAAAGGGACATGGAGGGTCAAGATTCATACAAATGTGAGGCTTGGATGAGGTCTTAACAAATATCAAGACTAAAGTGGACCCATTGACTTGGTCAATATTGTCAAGCTCACTACATGGCAAGACTTGTTCATCCAAGACTTATGGTAAATGACCATTAGGGACATGCCCAATTCGACCAAGGCATACTAAGGGGGGGTGACACGTGTCGCCCTCCCATTCGTCATAATAATTCATTTTTCCGACAATTCCCAAAATTTCCGATAAATTTTTACAAGTCTCAATTCTTAACACTTGTGAGTTCTTACGTACGTTCTTAAAACACGTCCTGTACACACGGGGTGTAACAGGTTGAGGGTGCAAGAGAATCAATGGAGGAATTTAGAAAGGAGAAGAGTATTTGTGGAAGAGAAGCTTGAAATTTAACAAGAGCTTTGGGAAGCTTTGGTTGGGAGTCGTTGAAGAGGGTTTAGAGAGAGGTTTTTTTTGTGTATTTAGGGGGTTTTTGGAAAAGGGGAGGCAATTTATTTCTGAAATTCGGACAGGCACCACAACTCTTCCCTCTATGCTTCGCGACGCGATCACGCTTTGTACAGTCGCCGCGCCTCCTCAATCAAGCATCGCGTTTAACCAAGAAAAGTTCCAGTTCTCTGCCTCCCAGGTGTCGCGGTGCTTCACTGTCAAAATTTTCTTTGTTCACTGCCTCTTAGGTACCACGGCGTAGATCCTGGGAGCCGCGACGCTTCACCTTTGAAAAACAAATCTCAACTTACTGCCTCCCAGGCGCCGCGACCCTTCAACTAGGCGTCGCAGCTCTTGATTGTTGTGGAACTTGATCAATTTTCTTCAAATTTCATTATTTTGCGGTCCTTTTTCACTCGAATTTAGCCCCCACTTTACCTGCCATAAAAACATAGACCAAGAAACACAAGACTGTGAAATTGTTCATAACAAAATAAAATTACATATTTAAAACACTGGATTGCCTCCCAGTAGTGTTGTCTTTAACGTCATTTAGCCGGACGCATATTTATTCTTCATTCAAGGGGGGTAGGTTACCCCTGCAACATAGACATTTCAGGATCACTTTCTTTTTCTTTTTCCTTTTTCTTCTCCCGTAAAGGGGTTCAGAAGGGTTACCACACTTGACATATTCCTCACGCTCATTTCTTCCCACTCGACTCGAAGTTTTAATTTGCCCTTTTCAACATCTATAAATGCTCGCCCTATAGCTAAGAAGGGTCTCCCTAGGATGATGGCCATATTTGCATTTTCTTCCATATCCATAATAATGAAATCAACAGGAAAGATGAACTTATCCACTTTCACCAGCACATCTTCAATGATACCTCGTGGATGATTGACTGAACAATCTGCTAGTTGCAAGGAAATGGTTGTAGGATTTTCTTCTCCTAACCCAAGTCTATGAAACACCGATAAAGACATCATGTTGATACTAGCTCCCAAATCACACAAGACATTCTGGTATTCAAAATTCCCTATATTGTAGAGTATAGTGAAGCTTCATGGATCTGTCAACTTCTGGGGAAGCTTCTTCTGCAAAATAGTGTTGCACTCTTCCGTTTATGCCACAGTATCATACTCCTTTAGCTTTCTCTTTTTAAAAAGAATTTCCTTCATAAATTTCACATAACTGGGCATCTTCTCTAAGGCCTCAATAAAGGGGATGTTGATGTGCAACTTCTTGAAGACCTCCAAAAACTTAGAAAATTATTTATCAAGAGAATGAAGTCTTTGAGGGTATGGAATTCTGATTTGGGGTTCCATAACAACCTCTGGTGGTGCCTTTTCTGTACTAGGGTGGTCTTCAATAACCCCCTATTTCTCTAACCCAGATATCTCTACCGATTCATCATTCTTTTCAATATGTGGTTGAGCTTTAGACTGCTCAACTTGTTTACCACTTCTTAAATTAATGGCCAGACATTGCTCCTTAGGGTTCCAACGGTATTTCTTGGCAAATTCCCTTGAGGTGTGTTATTTAGCATGCTTGCTAACTGCCCCACTTGCATCTCCAAATTCCGAATAGAGGATCTTGTCTCTGTCATGAACTGAGTCTGAGAATTTGTAAGTCAAGAAGGCTTCTTGCCATTCATTTGGCTCTGCTTGTTGAACTGATGGTCTGGGATGCTGAGAAGATGTCTCTTGACTGTTCGGTTATTGTTGATTGCCCTGCTGATATTGATTTTGAAACTGCGGCTCCTGGTTCTGGCTGTTTCTCCAAGAAAAAATTGGGTGATTTCTCCACCCTGGATTGTAAGTATTGGAGAATGGGTTGTTGTAGGGCCTCTGGAAGTTTCCAAATGCCTGAACATGTGCTTGCTCCATAGGTATTTTATTGGGATCCAATGATGTGCACTGATCAAAAGTATGTGGTCCCTACAAATTTCACATCAACCTGCGTTTGAACAACATTTGCAGTCATAGTACTCTGCTACAATTGCTTTGTCAAAGAAGCAACTTGAGTAGTCAACGCAGTGATAGCATCTAACTCGTGTACTCCAGCCACCTTTTTACTATTGGTTGATCTTTCATCGGAGATGGTTATTCGTTTCCATGTCCTACAACATCTCATGTGCCTCATTAGTATTCTTTCTCGTGAATATTTCCCCAGCAGCAACATCTATTATGGTATGAGTAGTACCACACAAACCATTATAAAATTGTGGACCAACATCCATTGCTCAAGTCCACTTCCTCTGCAACTTTTTAAACATCTCCCAAGCATCATATAAGGACTCCCCATCAAGCTGATAAAAATTATTCAATTCTCCTCTTAGCATAGTGGCTTTTGATGGAGGGAAGAACTTGGCATATTTCTGAGTCAAATCTTTCCAAGTGGTAATAGAGTTCGCCTAAAGAGAGTTCAACCAGCTCTTGGATCGATCCCTGAGTGAGAATGTGAACAACCTCAACCTAATGGCATCATCAGTAACACCAATGTATTTCAAAGTCGCACATAGTTCCAAGAAGTTCGCTAAATGCATGTGCGGATCTTCTAAAGGTAGACCACCAAACTGACTGTGCCATGTGCAAGATCACTGGCTTGATCTCAAAATTATTGGCTTCCACAGCTAGTAGCCTTATGCTTGTCTAACAGTTGACAAAATATAGTCCCTCAAGCTCCTCTCGGCAGGATGATGGACTCGCTCTATTAGGTCTGCTGGTGCACCTTCATTCAACCCAATATTATTACATTGATTTTCCATTGAAGTTGAATCGAAAATTCATTTATTCTTTCTATTCTGCTTGCATGCCTTCTCAATCTCCGGATTCAGAGGAACAATGTTGTCTTCACCTCTTCTGCTTCGCATAAACAAAGCACCCTGAAATTTGTCAAAAACAATGCACACAGATCAAGACAAAAATGTGTTCTAAAAAAACCAAATTAGAAATAAGATTAGCTACTTTGATATAGATAATACTTCAGTCCCCGGCAACGGCGCCAAAAACTTGTTGCGAAATTTTTATATGCAACGCAAGTGTACGTATCACAATTCGTAATAAAATTCGATAAGATCGAGTATCGTCCATATAGACTGAATTATCAAGTACCAATTAACTAACTTTTTGTTTCTATTTGGCAAACGTTTGTGAGTTTTGATTTCTAAACTAAGAATTTAACAATTAAAATAATATGCAGGAATAAAGTAAGAATGAAAATACTTGGATTTTAATTCAGAGATTGGGGTAATTAGGATTTCCAATATCATAAACTATCCCATCTATTAATCGTTAATGCAAAACTAGCTATTCTTCTTCTTATCAAGATAATAAGTTAACTAAGGTATTCTATATTCCGGTTATGACATATAAAAACTCAACCTAAGTTGGAATATTCTATATTTCTATGATAAATTCTACTACATAGGAGGATTAAAATCAATAACCTAAAACGCTACACATGCAATCATTATACTCACGTGCAAGATTAAACCTATGTCTAATCAACTATAGCATATTCAAATATCCCTTTTCAAATCTTGATTTTAAATCATATGAGTAATGAAACTAATGGCCAATCAATTCTCATTCAATAAATGCAAGTTGATTAGTTAATGATATGTGAAGAAGAAATACTACCAGTGCATTAATTCATAATAGTGGTTCAAGCGAATCGAAAGAAAATCCTAATAAAGTAATTAGCTCATAGACATGCTAAGAGAACTAATTAACTCAATATCCAACATGAACTGAATTAAAGTAAAGAAAAGGAAAAGAACTTGAACAATCTGTGTCTCTAATTGCGTCTTTACCTCTTGTTTCTTGCCTCCAAAAGTATGATAATCCCTAAAATTTATCTCCCACAGCTTATACCCTAAGAAAAACATGTCTTGGACCTTTTTACCCTTGTTAAAAATTGGGGATTCTCGCTTATTTCCGCCTCATCGAGGCACCGCAGCTCTAATTCATTCGGATCAGGTGTCGCGATGACTCTTTCATCTGCTGCGGCTCTTCAGCGTCGTGGCCTTTGCCTTCTTGCGCCGCGGCTCTTCAGCCTTCTTCGTTCGAATTTTTTCCAGATTGTTTCCTAAGCTTCCGAGACTTCTTTGATTGATTGCATTGGGACTCGATGTGCACTTTTGAGCCTCCATGAAAGGTTGTTCTCTTTGAATTGCCTAAAACCTTACTAAATCTCTTAGAACCTGAAAACACAACACAAAAGGAATAATATTGTACAAAACAATTAAAAGACAACAAAAGACTCCCTAAAACACACTCTAAAATTGTACTAAAAATAGACTTAATAGTTGTACATCGATAAAGTATGTGGACCCCCGTAAATTTCACAAACCACTTGCATCAGAATAGCATTTGCGGACACAGTATTCTGTTGCAATTGTTTTGTCAAGGAAGCAAGTTGAGCAGTTAATGCAGTGATGACATCTAACTCATGAACCCTTGTTGATTTTTTACTGCTCGTTGATCTCTCATCAGACCATTGATGGTTGTTTGTGGCCATATCTTCCAACAGTTCATGCGCCTCATTAACACTCTTGCTCATAAAGGTCCCTCCAGCAACAACATCAATTATGGTACGAGTAGTACCACACAACCTATTGTAGAAATTGTGGACCAACATCCACTGTTCAATTCCATGGTGAGGACATCTCTTTTTCAACTCCTTAAAATTCTCCCAAGAATCATATAAGGACTCTCCATCAAGATGATAAAAAATGTTCATTTCTCCCCTTAACTTCGCAGCCTTTGATTGTGGAAAGAACTTGACAAGAAATTTTTGTGCCAAATCTTGCCAAGTGGTAATAGAGTTTGCCTGAAGAGAGTTCAATCAACTTTTAGCTCGGTCCCTAAGTGAGAATGGGAAGAGCCTCAACCTAATGACATCATAAGTAACACCATTGTATTTAAAGGTCACACATAATTCCAAAAAATTTACCAAATGCATGTGTGGATCTTTTGAAGGCAACCCACCAAATTGAACTGTGCCCTGGACCATATGCAAATTGATGGCTTAATCTTAAAATTATTGGCCTCCACAGCAGGTGGCCTTATGCATGTCTACACTCCTATAACAGTCGGCAGTATGTAGTCCTTAAGCTCATCTCAGTAGGATTCTGGAATGGTTTTATCATGTCTGCTAGTACTCCTCCATTCAACCCATTATTATTATGTTGATTTTCCATCATGGGTGAATCAACAATTCTTTTGTTCTTTTTGTTATGCTTTCATGCTTTCTCAATCTCCTGATTCAGAGTGACAAGGTTATCTTCTCCTCTTTTACTTCGCATAAAACAAAGATACCTAAAATTGATCAAAAACTATACACGCAGATCAAGGCAAACAATGTGTTCTAAGAACAACCAAATTAGAAATAAGATTAGTTACTTTGATATTGATAATACTTCAGTCCCCGACAACGGCGCTAAAAACTTATTGCGAGATTTCTATATGTTACGCAAGTGTATATATCATAATTTGTAATAATTTCGGTAAAATCGAGCATCGTCCTTAGATACTGAATTATCAATTACCAACTAATTAATCTTTGGTTTCTATTTGGTAAACGAATATAGATTGAGATTTCTAAAATATGAATTAACAAACTAAAGTTGCAGGAATAAAATAAGAATGAAAACACACGGAGTTTAACTCAGTAATGAAGATAATTAGGATTTCCAATCTCATCAACTATCCACTCTTTCATTCATTAATGCAAGACTATCAATTCTTCTTCTTATCAAGATAGGAGGTTAACTGAGGTATCTATATTCCGGTTATGACATATAAAAACTCAGCCTAAGTGAGAATTTTCTATATTTCTATGATAAATTCAACCACATAGGAGGATTAAGATCAATAACCTAAAACTCTACACAGACAATCGTGATACTCTCGTTCAAGATTAAACTCATGTCTAATCAATTATAGCATATTCAAATCTCCCTTCTTAGATCTTAATTTGAAATCATCTAAGTAATGAAAACTAATGGCCAGTTAATTCTCATTCAATAAACATAAGTTGAATAGATATTAATAGATGAAGAAGAAACACTAGAAATGCATTAATTCATAATAGAGTTCCAAAAGAATCGACGGAAAATCCTAATAAAAAAATTAGTTCATAGACATGCTAATAAAACTAATTGTCTTAAATACTAACATGAACTGAATTAAAGAAAATAAAAGAAGAGAAAAAGAACTTGAACAATCGATGTTTCTAATTGCGTCTTGCTCTCTTTTCTCATGCCTCCAATGTGAGATAAAAATCCTTAAAATCTACCTCTAACAACTTATATAACGAAAAACCCCTCTTGGACCGTTTTACCCCCGTTAAAATAGGTTTTCTCACTTATTTACGTCGTCAGCGTCGCAGCGCTTCGTCCAAGCGACACGACTCTAATTCCCTCAGAAGTTTCTGCCAGTCAGGTGACGTGTCGCTTCTTCCAGGCACTGCGGCGCTTCAGCACCGCGGCACTTCCTTCGCAGCGTCGTGGCTCTTCAGCCTTGTTTGTCCGAATTTTGTTTAGATTGCTTCCTGAGCTTCCCGGGACTTCTTTGACTGATTGATTGGGACTCGATGTGTATTTTTTGTCATCCATAAACACCTATTTTCTTTGCATTCGCCTTAATCCTTTCTGAATCGATTAAGACCTGAAAACACAAAACAACACGCATAATATTGTACAAAACAATTAAAAACAAAGAAAATACTCCCTAAAACACACTCTAAAATAGTACTAAAAATAGGCTCAACAATTACCCATATAAATAATGAGAACTATGCGAATGGTAGCTAGTTTAACAACCGGACTGCATGTCTCACCACAATCAATTCCCTCCAGCTTATTAGTACCATTAGCCACAAGTATTGTCTTATACCTCTCTAAGTCACCAATGTCCTTGAATTTGTGACGAAATAGCCACATACATCAGATCACATTCACCCCATCCGGTCTAGGTACCAAATCCCGAGTGTGTTGCTTTGTTAAAGTATTAAATTCCTCGCACATAGCCGCATTTCAATTAGGATCCAGTTTGGCTAGTTTTGGGTTTTTTGGGAATGGGTGATATGGTTTGTGTGGAGAGGTTAAAATGAACTTTGAGCTTGAAAATCCCATGTTGAGCATAAGTTTTCATACAGTGGGTAGGCAGTGATGTATAGTGTGTGTTTGGTGGGTTTTGGTTCTGCTGATTCGGGGTTTCTGGAATTGAGGGTGACTGTAGGGGTTCGTCAGTTGGTGTCGGTACCAGGAACTGGAGATGAACAGGGTTTGTGTGGTGAGTTTGGGTCAAGGTTTCATGGTGGTTCGACCATGTGTTAGAACAGTGGGTTCCGATCGAAGAGTGTATCAGCGGTGTAACTTGGGTGGGGTAACTGGACCGTAACTCGGGTAGTTGGTGGCGGTAGGTTGGTTGGTGAAGTGGGTGGGTCAACTATTGGGGTGATGTATTGGGAACTAGGTGGTGCGGTGATATCGGTGGGGCCGGAAATAGTGGGTGACTGGACAACTGGGGCAGATGTCGATGGGGCTGGAACAGTGAGGTGGTGGTTAAATAGTGATTTGACGATAGAGGACAGATCTGTGTCATCGAGAAACGTGTAATCGTGGTTTGAAATTTTTGGAGATTAGAAAATGGAAAACTCGTTTCATCAAAGGTGACATGGAGGGAGACAATGGTTTTACGATTGGACAAGTCGTAGCATAGATAACCCCTATGATTAGGTTAAAAACCAACGAAGACACAGAGCATGCTTCGTGGGGCTAATTTGTGAGGGGCAGTGAAGGCTAGTTGGGGTACACAGACAACCGAAAATTCTGAGTTGGTCATAGGACAGGATCCTATGGTGTAAAGGTTCAGTGGGGGTCTTGTTTTAGAGAGTGCTAGTGGGTAAAATATTAAGGAGGTATTCTACAATTTTAACAAAATAGACACAGAAAGAGGGAGGAGGACAAGCATGAAACAGGAGAGTACGAACCATATTATTGATGGTACGTATAATTCGTTCAACCTTTCCATTTTGAGGTGAAGCGTGGGGACATGACAAACGAAAAACCATGCCTTGATTTGAGCAAAATTTGTGAATGGCCGAATTATTAAATTCACGTCCATTATTACATTGAAAAGATTTTATGGATTTTTCAAATTGAGTTTTAATGAATTTTTGAAACTCAAGAAACTTGGAAAAAAATTCGGATTTGAACTTTAGTGGGTAAATCCAGATAAAATGTGAAAAATCATCTAATAAAACTAGATAAATTTTGTGACCCAGTGAGCTAACAACAGGAGATGTCCACAAATCAGCATGAATAATATCAAATGACGAAAACATAACACTTAAGGATGACATAAATGGAAGATGAGTATGCTTGCCTAGCGGGCAAGAAAAATAGTTTTGGGAAAGTTTCCCATAATTACATTGAATACGCTTATTAGTCTTAAGAAAAGTAAGAAACAAGTGCTCATGGGTGTCCAAGACTGTTATACCAAGTTGATGGGGAGATTGCAATAAGGAAGGTAGGTAAACCAAATTCAAACAACAAACAGTTTATTTAATCATTTTGCGGTTTTAATCAAACTGTGAACAGCCCTAGTATAAGATAACAAATAATTAAAGAAGATAAGAACACATTTTTACTAAATAAGCCTGAGTAATTTTGAGAGGAAAGCTTGTGTAATTTATAACTTGCGTGCAGGTTTATTCGTCACGTGTATTGTCATATTCATTTAATATTTTCCTATTATGTGAATCTATTACTGTCACGCCCCGAACCCCGGGCCCGTGACTGGTGCCCTACCTGGGCACCCTTCTACCTAACAACCCAAGTAAACTGCGGAATTTAAATAACACTTTTTTTTTAAAACCAACGTGCGTGCAAGGGCAAAGCCGACAAGGCTGCCATATAATATACATAAACAAAAGACACAACACTGTACATGAGTCTAATCCCACATATGAATACAGACCTTTAAGAGTTATACTGAATTATGACGGGACAAGGCCCCATGTACCACAACCGTACAAAGCACATCTTGAAGGAACTATACCAAAAAGATAAACTCCTGAACAGAGGGAGCTATCCAAAAACTCTGAGCAGGGTCCTACACCTGCCGATCACCAAACTGCGTACCTAAACCTGCGGCATGAACGCAGCCCCCCGAAGGAGGTCAGTACGAAGAATGTACCAAGTATGTGAAAGCGATGAAATCAGTAATGAAATCATAACAGTCTAAACAAAGCGGGAGACATGTATGATAGCCAACCTACGATCATAATACATAGCGATCATATCAAGTCGTGGACGCGTGCCCTCAAGTCATTTCTAAAATATAACCATGGGTCTACGCCCATAATATCAATCATGCGTGGAATCCTTCCATCGCCGTGATCCATGATATAATATAACACCAATAGGCATACATGAACACCAAGTCCCACTGTGTCCTAAAAAGCATGCGGGCCAAGTAGGAAGGCGGCGGTGGTAAGCGGGTATAATGTCTTGGGGGTTTACCCATCATTTATACTCTTACCCTGGAGAAGGTGGTATAGCGTCTTGGGGGTTTACCCCTCACTTATACTCTTACCCTATCTCGACCGACCATCAAACAAAACAAGCAGGATGTATAATGTCTTGGGGGTTTACCCCTCACTTATACTCTTACCCTGGAGAAGGTGGTATAGCGTCTTGGGGGTTTACCCTCACTTATACTCTTACCCTATCTCGTAGGCGTCAAACAACACATAAGCACTACTGTGTCTTTTATAAAAATCAGAATTTAACCCAGTACTACAAATAACGAGCATACGTGGAATCCCACATCACCGCTTCTGCGTCCAAGTACTTACAACAAGACCGCCGACCCTCCAACCGAGAGTCGCGACAACGTAATAAAATATAATACTTGCACTCAAAGGCTATCACCAGCACATATAGGCAATTCTTAATTAAATAAGCCAAAGTACTTAGCAAGGCACACTTAGAATAATTCTCAATTAATCAAGCCAAAGTACTTATCAAGGCACACTTTGGAATAATTCTCAATTAACCAAGCCAAAGTACTTATCAAGGCACAAATAGAATAATTCTCATTTAACAAGCCAAAGTACTTATCAAGGAACAAATAGAATAATTCTCATTTAACAAGCCAAAGTACTTATCAAGGCACACATAGAATAATTCTCAATTAACCAAGCCAAAGTACTTATCAAGGCACAAATAGAATAATTCTCATTTAACAAGCCAAAGTACTACGTACGTACATTCTTTTCAAAAGACTCCTTTTTATGTAAAATCCCAAGATACTAACACCCGTAGTATCAAGGTGTGTCTATTTTTCAAAGTAAGTTACTACACTCTTAGAAAACTCATTTCAAAGCTTGAAATCAAGTAACTTCAAATTTTCACAATCAAGGCAACTTATGCCCATTAATCAAAATAGACAACTTTCTAAACCTTCCATAAAGCCGTTATAACCAACTTCCCATAAAGCCGTTATAACCCTTTATGGTTTTTAGACAATTTCATTCCTTTTATAACCAAAAGACTTATACTTTTAAAACCAAGTATCACATACATACAAATCAAGTTCTTAACTTTCAAAATACTTCAAGTCTCTTAATATTTAGAAAACAAGTTTCTTCTACTTTTAAACCTCAAGTAACTCACACCTTTAAAACAAGTTACTTCTCTTAAATCATGTCATTTCTCCTCTCTTAAAACAATTAAGTAAATCACTCCTTTGACTCCCCTAAAGTCATTATAATGACCTTTAGGTTTTGGAACTAAGGCACTAGCCAAAAGGTTTGGAAACCATTTCCTTTTCAAGACTCTATGTACTTTAAGTAAAATACTTTCACTTTTAAGAATCCAACTTCACTAAGGCAATGGATTATACAACTTACAATTTACACATCAAAGTACAATCAAGGAATGAATCATTTAAGGAGTAGAACTTACTTTCTTTATCTTAAGGAATCATGCTAGAAGAGGAGATAGTTCACATACCTTTTCGGCTAATATCCACAAGCTAAGCCGAATACGCCGTACGTAGAAGTGTCAACCTATAATGGTCACAACAAGACTATCAACTTCTAGTCTCTAACGTAGAATAATACTAAGTATACGGTCTCTAATTCTACGGAAAATCAGGCAGCACTTCCTTTGTTTCTACTCACTTTGCCACCTTTTTCAAGGCCGAATACAATAACCAACACGCCACATAAGGCTCAAATAACAACCAAACAAAGGGGATTACACGCCTTACAATACGTGTAAAATTCCGCCCCACAATTAATACCAACTTAGTCCATAATCAAGCCATTTTCGGCTAACAACATAACCACAATTCTAAGTCTTTTCCAATCCTTTTCAAATTCGAAGTTCTAAGATCTAACATGCTATATAGTCATAAACAACTTCAACAACTACAATTTCTTTCTTATACAACATGCGACGACTTTAAACTAATAATCAACTTGAATTCCAATCTTAAGGCTAAACATGCTAGTTTTCGGATTAGGGTTCCAATAGCCAATACACTAATCCAACTACATAATATATAACTCATGCTTGCTAATATCCATAGCTACAATCAATAAGTAAACTTAATTGCTAAAACGACAAAATTTATACCTTTCCAAGCCCTTAAAATTTCCAAGATTCAAAGTCGCGCCTTAGCAATTCTTAGCTCCTTTCCTTAGGTTCCAATCCGCTCCAAGCACTCCTTAGAGGCCTATGAAGAACCCATCTTCAAGTTCCAACTTCAAAGTTGAAGAACTCCACAAGTTTCCGCTTTGCGACTAATACGAAAACGTCGTTTTTTCGCAATCTTTCTATTGAGATATCCTTACAACACTCTTAGGAACCTTGGGTTTAAGTCTTGTGAACAAAGGATCACAAACTAATTTTTTTTTTGTGGGATAAGTGCAAACCCGAGAGCAAGGTTCTCAAGAACAAGGCTCCTCTAATTTTTCTAAGTGTAGAAATGTCAAGTCTTGCTACTAGTGTAGTATTTAAAACACATTGGAGGGCCTAGATTACAACAAATGTGAGGCTTGGATGGGTTTCACTAGGATCAAGCCCATGTGGACAAGTTGACAAGTCAACAATGTCATGCTAGCAAGACTAATCTTCCAAGATGGTCAATGACCATTTTACCCCCTTACTAATTCGACCAAGACCTTGTGGGGGTGCCACGTGTCGCCCTCTCATTCGTCCATAAAATTCCGTAACCCTCGTGGGCCCCACAAAAATGTAAAATTCCTCGGGTGGGCCCCACATGACCAAATCCGTAAAAAAATAAACTTCCAAAAAGTTAAGAGTTCCATACTCTTCAAATAATGCATTTTGAGAATCCATTTCTCAACAACGAACATTTTTCCTTTCCGGCGTTCGGAAGATTTTCCGTCGGAAAAACAATTCTTCCTTTCGTACTAATTTCTAAGTCTTGATTCCTTACGTACATTCTCTTATACATGTCCTGGAATTACGGGGTGTAACATTCTTCCCCCCTTAGAAACATTCGTCCCCGAATGTTCTTAGTCGGTTGTCAAGCTATACAAACTCTGGCATAAACTCTATACTATGCCTAACAGTCAATACATGCACAAGGCCAACGATGCCACATATGGCCACCATAACATACGTGAACATAATAATGGACCTTCCGTCTGTGGTCCCTTCTCACAAAACTCGAAGGTTACTGTCTTCCCAAACACGGGATCCTTAGAGGTTCCTTTCTTTCCTTACTTGTCATACTTTCTCGTACTTTCAAACTCATCTAGTACACGTACAAAATCTCAAATTTTGTTTCTCTTCTCCAATCCTTGGAGTTACTATCCAAACTTGGCCATATAGTTACTTACATTCCCGTTAAGGCTCTTCTCGGTCCTTACGACCTAGTTCCGGTGGAACGCATCCACGAACTCGTACAACGATCAACTAGACTTGGGCCTAGCACCCTCGTGACCCTATCACATAGCGGGACCATTTCTAACTGACATCACCCCATTCCACACTACCGGCTGACCCGAAATGAGTCCATAACCCGACTCATCGTCACACTTAACTTCTCATTCTTAGTCTGAAATAAATCTCTCTCTTATCTCAAGGTACTTCTCACCCTATCCCCTATACACTAGAGGTTTGTCACATAAGCCAAAGTATTCCCACTGCACATTCTTCCCTATCGGTCTTACACTGTTATGGGGCAATTACTACTTGTGAGCTCTACACAACTATAGTCTCAGTTCACTTACCATTCTTGTCAACATTCTTAACTTCTCACTTACTAATCAAGGTATCCCTACCTCTGGGGTACTATCACTTTACAACTCTAGCAATAAAGGGAAAACATATACGCTAGGGTAAAATCTAAATCTATCAACGCACGTATGATTCAAAGGAATCGAAATATACCTGTAACCCCGTGCGATGTCGCCTCCTGATCCTGCCCCGTAGTCACGTCATCTCTGCGGTTCGAAGGACCGCCAGAACTATAAACTCCACCCTGACCTCTACCACGGCTGGCTAACATCTGAACACCCTGCCCTGGGGAACGCACAGCTGTGGAGGAAAGGGAACCAACTACCGGCCTCATAGGCTGAGCCACCTCACCAGTGCTCTTTCTAAAAGGACATACCCTCAGAATATGGCCCGGACGGCCACAATAAAAACAAACACCTGTGCCATAACGGCATTTCCCCGAATGACGCTTACCACATCTGATACACTGAGGAATAGGTGGCCTCGACCGAGAAAGTCCTCTGCTCCTCTGAGAACCTCGACCTCTGGAGCTCGGACCGGCTCCTAAATACCTTGTGGGGTCCAAACTCCCACCTGTGAGCTGCGGGGGTATGTACTGGGTAGGCTGGGACGAATATCTCACTCGTTCTTTGGCGGCTCGTCAAAAACTCACCGAGAATAACCAACCGGTCCTAGCCTCTTACCGATCTCTCGCGTTGGCCCTCTACCCTCTGTACACATGCATCTTGGCGAATAACCCTGCGATGAAAGCGTAGCACTTTATCTTGGTCAATAACATAATGGCTTTCTTCATGACCCTAACGTCTTCCCTAACCCGAGCGGAGGCTCGTGCTGGGGCCTCAAAACTGGCGGAAGAACTTCGCCATGCGGAACAACATCCAGGTATACCACAGGCATAAGCCCTATCAACTCTCTGAGTCGACTAGTAGCTCCTGCTACTCCTTTGCCCTGCAGGCGGTGTTGCCCTCGCGGAGGCATAAGCGTAACACAAAATCACGTCGGAGAGGAATTATCTTACTAACACAACTACATGGCATGATCTTAGAGTGAGAAGAATAGAAACCAACTCTAAATGTCCTGTAGCCTCTGTTTATGGGTGTGGCGCGCAACACCGATAATCAAGACTCTACTAGACACGGTCTGTAGACATTCCGAGGACCCGCTCGATACCACTCGATCACGCCGAACCGGGCGTGGCGGGTGCCTACCTAGGCACCCTTCTACCTAACAACACAAGTAAACTGCGGAATTTAAATAACACTTTTTTTTTTAAAACCAACGTGTGTGCAAGGGCAAAGCCGACAAGGCTGCCATATAATATACATAAACAAAAGACACAACATTGTACATGAGTCTAATCCCACATATGAATACTGGACCTTTAAGAGTTATCTTGAATTATGACGGACAAGGCCGCGTACCAGCAACCGTACAAAAGCACATCTTGAAGGAACTATACCAAAAAGATAAACTCACGAATAGAGGAGCTATCCAAAACTACGGCGGTCTACACTGCTGATCACCAAGCTGCGTACCTAAACTGCGGCATGAGCGGCCCGAAAGGAGGTCGATCTGAAGAATGTACCAAGTATGTGAAAGCGATGAAATCGTAATGAAATCATAACGATCTAAACAAAGCGGAGACATGTATGATAGCCAACCTACGATCATAATACATACGATCATATCAAGTCGAGGGCGCGTGCCTCAAGTCATTTCTAAAATATAACCATGGGTCTACGCCCATAATATCAATCATGCCCGTGGAATCCTTCCTCACTGCCGGCAGTCCATGATATAATATAACACCAATAGGCATGCATGAACACCAAGTCCCACATGTGTCCTAAAACCTGTACGGGCCAAGTAGGAAGACGAGCAGGTGGTAAAGCAGTGGGGTATAATGTCTTGGGGGTTTACCCCTCATTTATACTCTTACCCTGGAGAAGGTGGTATAGCGTCTTGGGGGTTTACCCCTCACTTATACTCTTACCCTATCTCGACCGACCATCAAACAAAACAAGCAGGGGGTATAATGTCTTGGGGGTTTACCCCTCACTTGTACTCTTACCCTGGAGAATGTGGTATAGCGTCTTGGGGTTTACCCCTCACTTATACTCTTACCCTATCTCGACCGGCCGTCAAACAACACATAAGCACTACCAGGTCTTTTATAAAAATCTGGGAATTTAACCCAAGTACTACAAATAACGGAAGCATACCCGTGGAATCCCACATCACTGTCGGTACGTCCAAGTACTTACAACAAGACCGGCCTCAACCGAGAGTCGCGACAACGTAATAAAACATAATACTTGCACTCAAAGGCTATCACCAGCACATATAGGCAATTCTTAATTAAACAAGCCAACGTACTTAGCAAGGCACACTTAGAATAATTCTCAATTAATCAAGCCAATGTACTTATCAAGGCACACTTTAGAATAATTCTCAATTAACCAAGCCAAAGTACTTATCAAGGCACAAATAGAATAATTCTCATTTAACAAGCCAAAGTACTTATCAAGGAACAAATAGAATATTTCTCATTTAACAAGCCAAAGTACTTATCAAGGCACACATAGAATAATTCTCAATTAACCAAGCCAAAGTACTTATCAAGGCACAAATAGAATAATTCTCATTTAACAAGCCAAAGTACTACGTACGTACATTCTTTTCAAAAGACTCCTTTTTATGTAAAATCCCAAGATACTAACACCCGTAGTATCAAGGTGTGTCTATTTTTCAAAGTAAGTTACTACACTCTTAGAAAACTCATTTCAAAGCTTGAAATCAAGTAACTTCAAATTTTCACAATCAAGGCAACTTATGCCCATTAATCAAAATAGACAACTTTCTAAACCTTCCATAAAGCCGTTATAACCAACTTCCCATAAAGTCGTTATAACCCTTTATGGTTTTTAGACAATTTCATTCCTTTTATAACCAAGAGACTTATACTTTTAAAACCAAGTATCACATACATACAAATCAAGTTCTTAACTTTCAAAATACTTCAAGTCTCTTAATATTTAGAAAACAAGTTTCTTCTACTTTTAAACCTCAAGTAACTCACACCTTTAAAACAAGTTACTTCTCTTAAATCATGTCATTTCTCCTCTCTTAAAACAATTAAGTAAATCACTCCTTTGACTCCCCTAAAGTCATTATAATGACCTTTAGGTTTTGGAACTAAGACACTAGCCAAAAGGTTTGGAAACCATTTCCTTTTCAAGACTCTATGTACTTTAAGTAAAATACTTTCACTTTTAAGAATCCAACTTCACTAAGGCAATGGATTATACAACTTACAATTTACACATCAAAGTACAATTAAGGAATGAATCATTTAAGGAGTAGAACTTACTTTCTTTATCTTAAGGAATCATGCTAGAAGAGGAGATAGTTCACATACCTTTTCGGCTAATATCCACAAGCTAAGCCGAATACGCCGTACGTAGAAGTGTCAACCTATAATGGTCACAACAAGACTATCAACTTCTAGTCTCTAACGTAGAATAATACTAAGTATACGGTCTCTAATTCTACGGAAAATCGGGCAGCACTTCCTTTGTTTCTACTCACTTTGCCACCTTTTTCAAGGCCGAATACAATAACCAACACGCCACATTTAAGGCTCAAATAACAACCAAACAAAGGGGATTACACGCCTTACAATACGTGTAAAATTCCGCCCCACAATTAATACCAACTTAGTCCATAATCAAGCCATTCTCGGCTAACAACATAACCACAATTCTAAGTCTTTTCCAATCCTTTTCAAATTCCAAGTTCTAAGATCTAACATGCTATATAGTCATAAACAACTTCAACAACTACAATTTCTTTCTTATACAACATGCGACGACTTTAAACTAATAATCAACTTGAATTCCAATCTTAAGGCTAAACATGCTAGTTTTCGGATTAGGGTTCCAATAGCCAATACACTAATCCAACTACATAATATATAACTCATGCTTGCTAATATCCATAGCTACAATCAATAAGTAAACTTAATTGCTAAAATGACAAAATTTATACCTTTTCAAGCCCTTAAAATTTCCAAGATTCAAAGTCGCGCCTTAGCAATTCTTAGCTCCTTTCCTTAGGTTCCAATCCGCTCCAAGCACTCCTTAGAGGCCTATGAAGAACCCATCTTCAAGTTCCAACTTCAAAGTTGAAGAACTCCACAAGTTTCCGCTTTGCGACTAATACGAAAACGTCGTTTTTTCGCAATCTTTCTATTGAGATATCCTTACAACACTCTTAGAAACCTTGGGTTTAAGTCTTGTGAACAAAGGATCACAAACTAATTTTTTTTTTGTGGGATAAGTGCAAACCCGAGAGCAAGGTTCTCAAGAACAAGGCTCCTCTAATTTTTCTAAGTGTAGAAATGCCAAGTCTTGCTACTAGTGTAGTATTTAAAACACATTGGAGGGCCTAGATTACAACAAATGTGAGGCTTGGATGGGTTTCACTAGGATCAAGCCCATGTGGACAAGTTGACAAGTCAACAATGTCATGCTAGCAAGACTAATCTTCCAAGATGGGCAATGACCATTTTACCCCCTTACTAATTCGACCAAGACCTTGTGGGGGTGCCACGTGTCGCCCTCTCATTCGTCCATAAAATTCCGTAACCCTCGTGGGCCCCACAAAAATGTAAAATTCCTCGGGTGGGCCCCACATGACCAAATCCGTAAAAAAATAAACTTCCAAAAAGTTAAGAGTTTCATACTCTTCAAATAATGCATTTTGAGAATCCATTTCTCAACAACGAACATTTTTCCTTTCCGGCGTTCGGAAGATTTTCCGTCGGAAAAACAATTCTTCCTTTCGTACTAATTTCTAAGTCTTGATTCCTTACATACATGTCCTGGACTTACGGGGTGTAACAATTACATGATTGACATAAATCCCAATAAAATTATCTTCTTATTTATTCCACTGCATTTCAAAGTAATAAAGTCGAATTGAATCTAAAACAAATGAAGAATAACAATGCTATTAATTTATTTACATATACTAGTCTTAAGTATACGTGTGTTGCACGTGTGCATTGCGTGAATAATAAATAATTTATAATATCATTTTTTTAAAATTAAATTAAAACCAAACAACATTCGGTTTACTTAATCGGTTTGCGATTCAACAATCTGTTAATTTAATTGGTCTTTGACTTGAATCAGTTTTAACCAAACCGTGAATACCCCTAGTACATGATATCAAATAATTAATGAAGATAAGAAGATGTTTTGGCTGAAAAAGTCTGAGTAATTTTTTAGAGGAAAGCATGCATAATTTATAACTGGCGTGGAGGTCTATTCGTCATCTGTATTTCATTTAATATTTTCATGTTATATTAATCTATTACATATACTAGTATTAAGTGTATTTGTGTTGCACATGTTCATTGCGTGAACAATAAATAATTTACATTATCGATTTAAAAAAAGAATCAAACCAACCTAAATTCAAACAACAAATGTTTATTTAATCGATTTGCGGTTTGAATCAGTTTTAACCAAACCGTGAACACCCTCAGTATAAGATAACATATAATCAATGAAGATAAGAAGATGTTATGGCTGAATAAGCCTAAGTAATTTTGAGAGGAAAGCATGTGTAATTTATAACTGACGTACAAGTCTATGCATCACGTGTATTGTCTGTCGCGCCCTTTTTCCGACCGCGGCATTATTAAGAATAGCGAATCCCTGCTCAAAATGCAATGTTAGAAAATAATAAACAAAAATGCTAAATAGTTTAAGAGGCTTAAAGGTTTTTTAAAAAATGCTAAAAGGATGCTAAAATTGCAAAAGATGCTAAAGTTTAAAAGGGTGCTAAAATGCTAAAGGGTTGCTAGAATGCTAAGGGTTCGCGGAGTCGCCACCTAATTAGTTTGGGTGAATTAGGACACCTAAATGTTTAACTAGTTTAAAGTAAAACATTAACTCCATTTTATGGTCTGCTAACTTAATGAGATTCCGGGCAAGGGCTCTTTATTAATCTAGAGGGAAGGGGTTAGGCACCCTCTAAGACCCGCTAACTTGCGGTTGTCCTGCCAAACCTAGGGTAATTATTATATTTTAAAAATGCAAAGAAAAGCTCCACCTGCTTAATAAGATGTTAAAATGTTAAATGCAAGTATGATATTTAAGAATTGTTTAAAGCTTTTATAAATGCGACGCTATTAAATGCATGTATTTAGATAAAAAATTGATTTTAAATCACAAATGATTATGAAAATCTCTT
This sequence comes from Przewalskia tangutica, assembly GCA_029844215.1. Classification (NCBI taxonomy): domain Eukaryota; kingdom Viridiplantae; phylum Streptophyta; class Magnoliopsida; order Solanales; family Solanaceae; genus Przewalskia; species Przewalskia tangutica. Next base: position 22,450,924 of record CM056719.1, read on the forward strand.
GCGGCTATGCTACTTGACGCGACGTCACTGCTAAATTAATTAATGCGGGTGCGGGACTCTAAGTGCTTAATACTCTAAGTAAGACGCGACGCCATTATTAAATTATTTATTTATGCATGTATTTATGTTTTATCGCTGCATTTTATTATAAAAATCCTAAAAAATTATTTTACAAAATTAGTCTAATTTTATAGTTAAATGACTGGACGGGAGGGTCAAAATTGGGTGTCAACAGCTGTCCCTCTTTGTATGGAGATGATGGAAGAATCTTCGGACAAAGACGTTGACTCATAGCCAATTTTGTCTCGATCTTCAGAATTGCAAAAATGTTGGGCGGGTAGACAAGGCTGACGCAAAAAATCAAAATCTGTCCCAGTGTCGAGTTATGACGACACTGGGCTACCATGGTCGAAACACCAGGGCGGGCTAACGCGGACTCGAAGCTGTCCCAGTGTCGAGTTATGACGACACTGGACTACCATGGTCAAAACACCAAGGCGGGCTAACGCGGACTTAAAGCTGTCCCAGTGTCGAGTTATGATGACCGGTTACCATGGTCAAAACACGGCGGGCTAACGCGGACTTAAAAAGTCGATGTCGAGTTATGATGACAGGCTATGGTGTAAAAAGTAAAAGAATATAAGCGGCTTGAACACAGAGTGTCTGCTATGGCTTGTGGTCTTTGGGTTCTATGGTGATGGAAGCGAGTGGGCCAAGCGGCAGGTCGCTACGCGATCGTTGGGAAGGTTGGCCCCGGCAGATTGCCGGTTATTTGTAAGAGAAAATCCACGTTGTGCTCCTGCTCCTGCATGCTGAGACTTCAAACAAATGGTTAGTGCATAACTGTTAAGGCAAAATGACGATATATAATTTTAAAAGTAATGCAACTGTGAGTAAAAAGGTTATCCTGCAAAAGTGTGATGCCTGCTGTGTTGATGCGATGTTGCGAATGCTGTGATTTTCGTCCTTGCACAGACGTGTTGCGATTGTGAATGCGGATACGTTGTCCTTGCTGCAATTGCCCCCTGTAGACTAAAGCTCAAGAAAGAGTTAGTGCATAACTGCTAAGACAGAATAATAAAGCATGAATGAGAAAAAATGCAATTTTGAGAACAGAGCAATCGTCCCTGCGTAGATGTGATATGCTGATGATGGCGTCGTTTTCGGACTTAATGTGCTGATAACGTCGTTTCCTGGACGTGCTGCTGCTGGCGTCGTTGCATAGACGCAATGCTGATGGTGTCGTTGCCTGGACACAATGCTGATAACGTCGTTGCACGGGCGTGTTCTTCTTTGGCGTCGTTGCGTAGACGCAATGCTGATGGTGTCGTTGCCTGGACACAATGCTGATGATGTCGTTGCCTGGACATAATGTTGATAACGTCGTTGCCTGGACGTGCTGCTGCTGGCGTCGTTGCGTAGACGCAATGCTGATGGTGTCGTTGCCTGGACACAATGCTGATAACGTCGTTGCCTGGACGTATTGCTGCTGGCGTCGTTGCGTGAGACGCAATCGCGATGGTGTCGTTGCTTGGACACAATCGCGATAACGTCGTTGCACGGGCGTATTCTTCTTTGGTGTCGTTGCGTAGGCGCAATCGCGATGGTGTCGTTTCTTGGACCTGATGTTGATAACGTCGTTGCACGGGCGTATTCTTTCTTTGGCGTCGTTGCGTAGACGCAATGCTGATGGTGTCGTTGCTTGGACACAATGCTGATAACGTCGTTGCCTGGACGTATTGATGTTGGCGTCGTTGCGTAGACGCAATCGCGATGGTGTCGTTGCGTAGGCGTATTCTTCTTTGGCGTCGTTGCGTGACGCAATCTTGATGGTGTCGTTGCGTAGACAATCGCGATAACGTCGTTGCACGGGCGTATTGCTCTTTGGCGTCGTTGCGTGAAGCGCACGCGATGGTGTCGTTGCCTGGACACAATGCTGATAACGTCGTTGCCTGGACGTGTTGCTGTCGGCGTCGTTGCGTAGACGCAATGCTGATGGTGTCGTTGCCTGGACGCAATGCTGATGGTGTCGTTGCCTGGACACAATGCTGATAACGTCGTTGCCTGGACGTATTGATGCTGGCGTCGTTGCGTAGACGCAATGCTGATGGTGTCGTTGCACGGGCGTGTTCTTCTGGCGTCATTCGTGGACTTCTTGATTACGTCGTTATGCGGGCGTGTTCTTCTTTGCCGTCGTTGCGTGGACTTCGATCACGTTGTTGCACTGGGCGATGTTCTTTGGCGTCGTTGCGTGGACTTGCTGATCACGTCGTTGCCTGGACGCGTTGCTGCTCCTGTAGAATAAATGCTCCTGCAAGCTAAGCTTGAGAAAACGTTAGTGTATACCTGTTTAAAAATGATAAATACATATGAGAAGTGCAATTTTATGGGTAGAGATATCGTCCCTGATATGCGAGATAGTGCGAGGTGTTGTCCTTGCACGGACGTGCTGCAAATGATGAATTGTCATGATGTCTTTGTGGTGTGCGATCGTAGGTTGCTAATTTGACTTGATGCCCGAGTTGATCGCTAGGTTTTGTTGCGGAACTCGAACTTTGGTATTGATTGTTGATGCCGCTGCTGCTGCTCTTGCTGCGGACTTTGGATTGTTGTCATCCTCTGCCTTTGCTGCTTTTTATACGCTATCTGAAGAAACCTTTCCGTATTTTACGCCAGTTATTGTGCTTTACGCTTGTAATATGAAAAGACCTGCGCTCAAAGAAAATTTTGTGAGTTTTGGGGGGGGTCGATTTGTATTTGACTTCGCCGCCTTGTCCCTTGACATCTGCGTGCCTGGTCTGCTTGGATTTGCAGCCCCTGTCTGGTTTCCTACATTGTCCCAGTTTTGAGAAGGTGTCATGCTGCTCTTCTTTTCTGAGACCCCTGCTTTGCCTATAGGAACCAAGACAGGTTCCGACTCGTTCCGCTCAAATGCCCTTGAATCGGTCATGTCGTTGGGTCGTGCCTTTGATCTTGCGAAATATTGCTGCTCTGTCATTGCTTAGTCAAATACAAATCGACCTTTGGGGAGATGATAAATCTTTCTAAAAATGCAACAAACGGTGTTAGCATAAAGCACATAATTTGCAGGTATGTAGCAGATATATTGCACATAGCATATTCAAACGTTTCCTAACATGCAGGGGGACCTCTTTATGCCAGAGGTAAGCCTAAACGTCACTTATGCGAGATTATGACGGATTTGTCCAAGTCGTCCAACTATAATGCCTTTGTTGGAAATGGCGACCAAATGACGGTGCACTTTTCCCAATTTTAGCATGTCATGATTGGGCTTGGATTTGTCCGTCATTGCCACGCTACACATAATATGCTGGTTGGCCGTTGGGTTGAGAAACTCGTCGACAAGTTCGGTGTCTTCCTAATTGTGGTGTCGATGCCAAGGACCGATCCACCTAAGGTTTATGCATGCATGACTTAATATAGAAGGGTGGTATAGCTCTATCTTAAGCTTTCTAAGATTTGGCTTACTAGACGCAAGGTTCCCGAGCGGACAACTCGAGTGAGAAGGCTACGCGGCTGATCAGACGAACCGATCTAACTCCGCGCAGGCGCCAACTCTCCTAAAATTTGGATATTTTGAAAGAAATTTGCGGGTGCGCGAAGCACACCAGCGCGTGAGTGTGTGATAGTGTGAATTTTCCAGAATGGAAGAATATGAGCGGAATGCCAGTTTAAGGGAAGCAGTAAAGCAAGTAGCAAAAAATAAACAAAATACAACACACAAAATTAAATGCAAAATAATTGCCAAACAATAACCCTAGGTCTGTTGTGGTTAAGAACCTAAAATCCCCAGCAGAGTCGCCATTTCTGTCGCGCCCATTTTCGGCCGCGGCATTCTAAAAAGCGAACCCCTGCTCAAAATGCAATGTTAGAAAATAATAAACAAAAATGCTAAATAGTTTAAGAGGCTTAAAGGTTTTTTAAAAAATGCTAAAAGGATGCTAAAATTGCAAAAGATGCTAAAGTTTAAAAGGGTGCTAAAATGCTAAAGGGTTGCTAGAATGCTAAGGGTTCGCGGAGTCGCCACCTAATTAGTTTGGGTGAATTAGGACACCTAAATGTTTAACTAGTTTAAAGTAAAACATTAACTCCATTTTATGGTCTGCTAACTTAATGAGATTCCGGGCAAGGGCTCTTTATTAATCTAGAGGGAAGGGGTTAGGCACCCTCTAAGACCCGCTAACTTGCGGTTGTCCTGCCAAACCTAGGGTAATTATTATATTTTAAAAATGCAAAGAAAAGCTCCACCTGCTTAATAAGATGTTAAAATGTTAAATGCAAGTATGATATTTAAGAATTGTTTAAAGCTTTTATAAATGCGACGCTATTAAATGCATGTATTTAGATAAAAAATTGATTTTAAATCACAAATGATTATGAAAATCTCTTGCGGCTATGCTACTTGACGCGACGTCACTGCTAAATTAATTAATGCGGGTGCGGGACTCTAAGTGCTTAATACTCTAAGTAAGACGCGACGCCATTATTAAATTATTTATTTATGCATGTATTTATGTTTTATCGCTGCATTTTATTATAAAAATCCTAAAAAATTATTTTACAAAATTAGTCTAATTTTATAGTTAAATGACTGGACGGGAGGGTCAAAATTGGGTGTCAACATTGTCATGTTCATTTAATGTTTTCATATTATTTGAATCTATTACAAGATTTCCATAAATTCCAACAAAATTATCTTCTTATTTATTCCACATCAATTGCAAAGTAAAAAAGCCGAATTAAATCTAAAACAAATGAAAGAAAATATTACTTTTAATTTGTTTACATATACTAGTCTTAAGTATATGTGTGTTGCACTTGTACACTGCGTGAAAAACATATAATTTATATTATCAATATTAAAAAAAAATCAAACCAAACCAATTATAAACAACAATCGGTTTATTTCATCGGTTTGCGGTTTAAATCGGTTTTAAGCAAATCGTTAACACCCCTAGTATAAGATAACAAATAATTAAAGAAGATAATAAGATGTTTTGGCTGAATAAGCCTAAATAATTTTGAGAGAAAAGCCTTTGTGTTAAATGTGGTCCAGCGTCGCGGCCCAAGCTATCCAGTAATGTGGCCCTTGACGTCGTCCAACCCAGGCCCAACACGGGCACTGGATGATTTTGTGTATATTTGATATATATAAGAATTAGTCTTGTATCATAATTAGGATTGTAATATTACCATAATTGTATAGTTAGTCTCCTTATAGAATATGGATTTAGATGTAAAGTAGGAAGATGATTCTCCTATTGTAACTTGTATATATATGTCTTTCATCAATAAGAATAATCAAGGGATTAATTCTTTCATGGTATCAAGAGTCTAGGTTCTTTTCCTTTCTTCCGCTTCTCATTTCTTTCTCAAAATTCTTGACAAAATACCGTGCAAACCCCAACCCACGGATTTCTGCAAATTCCGAGACCTTTCCCCCTACAAATCTTGTCCAAAGTTCATTCTATTCACCATGACTGATAAGAACACTTTACATCCCGCCATCACAGTTTCTAACATCAAGAGTGGCATCCCTATTGTTCTTGACCTAGAAAACGTCCAATACGGGACGTGGGCGGATTTATTCAAGATTCATGCAATGACTAATCAAGTTCTTCACCACATCATCCCTAGGGTCACGCTTGACGCAAAGGTTCTTCAATAGATTTATGCCACAATATCCATGGACCTTATACAGACGATTATGGAGCCCAACTCCACGGCTATGGAGGCTTGGAATTGATTGTGTGACATATTCCAAGATAACAGTCATTCCCGGATTGTTACCCTTGAACAAAAAAATTCTCAAGTCAAGATGGAGAATTTTCCAAACGTTTCGTCTTATTGCAAATGTCTCAAGGACTTGGTGGATCAACTTCACAACGTGGGTGCTCATGTGAGCAATAGTCGTCTCGTCCTACAAATGGTTGCAGGCCTGTTTGAGGCCTATAATGGCGTTGCTTCAATTCTTGGTCAAAGTAACCCACTGCCGGAATTCTACCAAGCACGCTATGCTTACATTGGAAGAATCCGAATTGGCTAAGAATGCAGCTATTGGGGCTAGTCCTGTATCATGATGACTGAGTCTAATTTTCTCCTTCCGGTTCCACCAACTCGAGCTAAAATCGCAACAAAGGTGGTGGTAAAAAGGGGCAAATAGGAAAAATTGTGGCGGCAACACCCACCGGAATAATGCGATGGCGGCGATCGGCGTCCATAGATGTGGGGCGGTGGCCCCAACGCGATGGCGATGGAGTCGATGCGCGATTTATGCACACACTTAACGCAAGTGCACGTGTCGTGTCAAGTAATATAGTCTTAGAAGACCGAGTTATCGTCCTCAGGGATTAGTGTTCAATGCTCAAATTATATTCTATGGTATCTATTTGGTAAACGATGATTGATATGTTGTTTATGACTATAATTATGAAAGCTAATTAAACTACGTTGTTTTACTTCAGTAATGGTGGAAATAGGGCTTCCAAATCTCCTCAACTATCCGCTTAACTTACTTATTAATGCAATTAATTATGGTTCTTCTTCTATTTTGAGATAGCAGGTTAACTAAACCGTTTTATACTCCTGTTAAGGTTATATAAACACTCAACCCCAATATAGAACCTTTCTACCTTTCGGTGATAAGATTGACTATAAAGGAGGATTAAGACCAATAACCTATTAATACTACACAAGTATCGGGGTACTTTCGTCTACGATTTAACCTATGTTTATTCAACTACAGCATATTCACAATCTCCCCTTTCGGCTTTCGATTAGAAATCATATGGATTATGATAATTAGTGATCAAGTAATTACCAAGCATTCAAGACAAATATTGAATAAATCTCAACAACAAGAAGAAGAACCAAAAACATGCATTAATTCATAAAGATAAGTTTCAAGTGAATTGACATGGAAAACCCTAGATTGATTTTGTTCCTAGCCATAGACATGACAAGAACTAAATTAATATCCAACATAAACTGTAAAGAAAGTAAAACAAGAACAAGAAATTACTAAGAATAGGTCTCCAATCTTGATCTCCAAAAGTTGTGTGATTTGGCAAGAAGAGGAACCCTTTAATCTGACCTAGAGTCCTCTTTTTATAGTCTCCAAAACGTGATGCAGGTTTTCCTTCAGGCCTTGGCCCATTGACATTCAAATTTGCTGATTTTTCCGCCTCGCGCGCGGCCATGTGCGGCCGGCCGAACTCTGGCTCTACGAAGATTGGCGCGTGGCGCTCTGTCCCTATTTGCCGGAGTGTAGTGGCGGCACATTTGTGCCCGGTTTGCCAACTTTCTCGCTTTTCGAGCTCTGGAACATCTGTTTCTGCCCTCTTTTTGCTCATTTCCCGCTAATGAGCCACTTTAAACCAATATGACTCAAAAGAAAGAAAATATATCCTAAGACGACACATATTTGTACAAAAATGGACAAAAGACTAATTAAAAATGACTCAAAAGGTGTATATAAAATACACCGATCAGTCACAGTCCCTGTCCACTCCAGCGCCACGGCGTAGCCCAGTCCAGCGCCGCGACTCTTTAGCTACTGGACCCCAGTTTCGGCCCCAGACTAGTCAGGGCCTAGTTTCTCTCCTCAGGCTCCTAGTTTCAGACCAGTTTATGGGCCGACCCAGCAATCCGACATCCTTCGGCCTCGCCCCCTCAGGCCCATCACGTAATGAGACCCACACAGACCGATATTGAAGCATCAATGCATATTGCGATATTTCTAGATGCTTACGCAAGTGTACGTATCGTTCATGTAATAAAGATCTGTAAGACCGAGTTATCATCCACAGAGACTGGTTTATTAAGTACCGAATAACTATTCTATGGTATCTATTTGGTTGACGTTCTTTAGTTTGAGAATTATAACTATGAATTATGACTAATTGCAGGAAATAAACTAAAAATTATAATACTTTGGGTTTATAACAGTTATGAAGGGAATAGGGTTCCAATCTCCTCAACTATCCACTCTTTTATGTGTTAATGCAATGCTAATGATCTTTCTTCTTATTAAGATAGCAGGTTAACTAATCTGTCATTATATTCCGGTTAGGACATACAAGAGCTCAACCTTGTGCAGAAACCTTCTATATTTCTATGATAAGTTTTACCACACAGGAGGATTAAGAACAATAACCTTGAATACTACACAAGTATATGGGTACTTTCGTCCACGATTTTAACCTATGTCTAGACAATTACATCATATTCAAATCTCACCTTTCAGACTTTTGATTTGAAATCATATAAGTGATGACAATTAATAGCTAGTTAATTATCAAGCAATCATAACAATATTGAATAGATCTTAATATGGTGAAGAAGAAATCAATAACAATGCATTAACTATATGAAAGAGTTTCAAGAAGATTCGATGGAACCCCTACTAAAGTAATTAGCTCCTAAACATTGTCATGTCAAGAATTAAATTACAATCCAACATAAACTGAAATAAAACAAGAGAAAGAAAATAACTTAAACAATAAGATGTCTCCAATTGTAGCTTGTAGTCGTCGTTCTCCTCTCCAAAGTTGTGTTTAGAATATGGTATAGAATGTGATATATGGTCAGGGTTTTAGGGAGTTTATAGCTGGGAAAAGTTGTCTTTCGGACCCCTAAAACCCTCTCTAATTCGGCCAAGGAAACCTGAATATTATGCGTCGGCACCGCGGTTCCTCTGCCAGACACCTAGGTGTTAATTTAGCCAAAATCACTGGAAGTTACTAGAATGGAGGCACCCCAGTTCCTCTGTAAGGCACCCAGGTGCCTCTTCCAGGCACCTCGGTTCCTCTGTCAGACACCTAGGTGCCTTCGACGGTGATTTAGTTTCGGACTATCTGGAAATATTACGCCTCGGTGCTAATTCTTATGACCGCGGTTCTATGGCACCGCGGTGCCTCTGTGATTTTTGTCCGGAATGTGCCAGATTTCTTCTGTTCTTCTTGGCACTTGTTAGGCTTCATTCCTTGGGTTGTGCTTGTGCAATTTTCATCCTCAATTAAGCTCATTTCATCCTCAAAAGTGGTATCTTCTCCTTTATGACCGTTGTGACACAGATGAAAGAAAAACACACCTAACACTATACTAAACGCAAAATAAAAGAGTAAAATACTAACTAAAAAGGACTCGAAAGAGTGTATAAAATACACTCAACAATGCACACGCTTGGGATGACTCAACCAGATCCAAATTGGTACATGGACACCGACGCCACTATCCACATGACATCCGACCAAGGTACTCTCTCATCTTATTCCAATTTGAGCAGTAATCATGGTATGATTTTTGGTAATGGTAATTCAATTTCAATTCAGGGTTATGATCATAAAACTTTCTTCGCTCCCATCCACCACTTGTCTTAAAGAATACCCTTCATGTCCCAAAGTTAATTAAAAATTTGGTGTCTGTCCGTAAATGCACAACTGATAATTGGGTTTATCATTGATTTTGATCCATTTGGGTTTTCTGTGAAGGATTTCAAGATGAGGAGTCCTCTCTTGAGGTGTGACAGTAGGCGGGATCTTTATCCAATCACACCAAGTCTCACTTTCTCGCGCTAAGTCATGCCCTCCACTTTTGCAGCTCTTGCTCCTTCCTTGTGACATGCTCGTCTAGATCATTCAGGGTCGTTTATTTTATCTACTGTAGATAAGAATAAGTTAATTTCCTATAAGGTTACGCGTAGTACTCCAAATTGTCAATCTTGTTCTTTGAAAAAAATTATTAAGTTGTCATTTGTAGCCTCGAATTCTCATACTTCAATGTCATTTGATATTATTCATAGCGATTTATGGACATCTCCCGTTCTAAGTTCTATGGGTCATCGTTATTGGCCCGCCCATTTTCGACCGGAGTCCGAACGGAACCACAACGTTGTTGTCAGTAATTCCTGAATTAAATCACCGTTTTAAGGAGTCGTCATCTAATTATTCGGGTGAATTAGGATACTTTTAAATAGCATAAAAATGCTAAGAATAATCTCCAATTAATGGTCTGCGAAACTAATAAGATTCTAGGTAAGAGTTATTTATTATACTAAAGGGAAGAAATTAGTCACCCTTCATGATCCGCTAACTTCCGATTGTCCAGTCAAACCTAGGCTTAATCATTTAAAAAGACTGCATATTTTTGAAAACATAAAGTTAATTAAAGAATTTTTGCAAGTATTAATTAAAAGATGCATTTGACAAATCCTAATGACATTGTTTATAAAATACATATAAAATTAATTTATTGAAAGAAAAATATGCACGGTATAATATGACTTGTCAATGTCAAAATTTGAGTTTTGATAAAAGCATAAAAATACATATAAAATTATTTTGTTAAAATATGTATTTGTTTGCAAAATTGACTTCGATGAAAGTATGCCCTGCGAGCTTAAAAAGAAATAAAATTAGCAGCATATTTATATTTTTTATTACCCTTTTCTAGTTTATCAAATCTAGGCCTAAATATTCTAAGCATTCAAACAATCATAAAAGTTAAATAAATAAATTACAATATGAGATAAAAAGCGAAATTAAATAATTTAACACATGATAATATCTTCTTTTGGATTTCGGGCATAAATACGACAATCTTGTCCACTTTCGCCTTTGTCGTTATTCCTCGCAAAAAGTAAAAGAGATGGCAGTTAGTAATGAATGAATGCAAATAGTAAAACCTTCGGATCCGCACAAAACCATATAAGTTTTTATCACGGAGGGCTCAGATTTATATTTTTTGTAAAAGACATTCCAATTATGTCGTGGTTGCGAACTAGTGACTCGTCAGTCATTTTAGTCGTCTTGCCGATGCATGTTGGTTTCTCGTAGATGTATGAAAGAATCCATAAGTCTCATCATCGGCTTTTTCCGAAGGAAAGCAAACCGAGGGACAACATTTCCGGAGGGTCATGGCCTCATATTAATTATTCTCATCGGCCCCAAGTGTAGTATCATGTTAAAATCAGTAGAATTTTTATATCGAGTGTAGCATCTGAATATCAGCAAAAAGTAGCAGCTTAAAAGCAACTACAGTAGTCCAAACTTCACAAAATATGGCAATGGATTGCCTTATCGAAGAGCAGCAATGTTTGAATCAGCAAACCATAGCAAAAGGGGGCCCAAACTCAGCACTCATTTCAGCCTAAAAAATTCAGCAATAATTTAGCCAGAATGCAGCAGGGTTTTCAGCCTAAAATGCATATAGAAAATACACCAGTAAGATCATCAAAGTGAACCAAAGTGCAGCAACAAGATGTTTTTAAAGTGCAACAACAACGACCAGTATAATAGCAGGTTTGGAAAATTCCAAAGGGAATGAATTGTTGGCCAAAATGAAGCAATGAATTAGCCTCAGAGAGAAACAACAAATAACATCCCAACAGTAGCATAAGATGGCATTTCAAATGCCATAATAAACGAACACAACAGCAACATGCTGCAATAAGCAACCATAGCAAGCAACAATACAAAACAGTAATTTACTCTCAAAGGCAGTAACTAGGTAGCAACAACCTCATATTCCGGTGTCGCAACAAGACCAAAAGGTTTTTGGAGCTTTAGGCATGGCGGGCTACCGGGGAGGCTAACCAACCCAAAACTCGCCTTGGCTTTCAGTCGGTAAAGTCATATAATAGGAAAGGTTCGGATATGCATAATATATAACATGAAGCAGGATTGTAGGTAAACGTACACGCTTACTAAAATGAAACAGGATTGCAGGTAAACATAGGATGCAAACATGGGCAGTAGTATAACACTACACAGACTAGTTCTGCTAAATGCAAAATACCAAGTATAGGCAACTGTCCCACAAATTAACAAACATGGCATGATTTAAGATAGCTTAAAAGAACTTTACATGCTAACATAGAGGGAGGCTAAGACACATACACTAAACTAAATAGCACATTCAGTGATCTACCAATTCAGAAAACACAAATCTAATTAGCACATATGTTCAGAGGATATTTAAGCAAGAACCAAGTCCATTTAGCAGAAAATCAGAGTCACTTGAATTTCACGTAAGCTCTCTTTTTAATCAGCATAGGGTTGCAAGCTCTCAATTAAAGGCAAGGGACAGAGAATGAGTCTTAAGACTTTCATACGTCTTGCACAAAAGTTACAAAAGATAAGAACGTTGATCTAATAACATTTAACACTTTAACATGCATCAAGGGATACCTGTAACAACACACGGATAATAAGATCATTTCTTACTCACATTCTTGTCAACTGATTCAGAAACCAATCCAATATGCATAAGACGCCCATTGACTATCCTAGTCTCATTTATTCAGATTCAAGCAAACTAGTGAATACTTAAAACTAATGTACTTCATGCTACTTCTAAATATCAATGCAAACATGTACACACAAACTTAGCCCCCGTCACTAAATTAATATGAAATTCAGGTAAATTAAAACGCAAAGCAGAGATGCATATCCTAGACTATATTAAGCATGACATGGAATTAAAAAACGGAATGCAAATAATCAAACGTTCATTGTGCATTCAGACAAATAAAAAAGGATACGACCTGTTTTGGTACCGCGACTGAAGTGACTCGAACGCCCTTTCATTTTTCGATTTCAAATTTGAAACCAAGGGAGTACTTTCGGATTCCAGACCTGGTTAATGGTTAGAAACATACCCAACATAGAAATTGATTTGAATCGACCCGACCCAGAAATTGACCCGAGTAGAACAGTAGAAAGAGCAAAGCTTGTATGTTTTCCGACCCGGATTTTCGACCCGAAAAACCCAAAACTGCGTAGAACAATAACAAAAAAAATCAGATTGTTACTGGTATTCAAACAGAGGTTTTTTGGATAGAAATTAAAACTAAAGATGAGTATTTTCGGGTTCAAGATTTATGAGACAAAAAAAAGTATTTAAACGCCAAGTTTGAGAACAAAAACTGACTCTTTTCTTTCTGATTTTCGGGCTTCTCATTTCTGATTCGGATGTCAAAAGCCTCCCCCTTTTTTTGGTGAAGAACAAAGAGAAGATATCTCCAACTCAATCTTTTTTAAAGTCCGACCCCCTCAATGAAGAATAAAAGGAGTTTTTATAGGTAATAATATGGGTTTTGAAATTTGAATTAAAGTTGTAAAAGGGTATGAATATGGACGATTTTTGGTTCAAATCGCGGGATTTTGGGAGATAGGGTATGGGGAAGTGATGGGTGATGGGTTGGTGGGGTCAGGGTATAGTTGGGCAGAGGTATGAGCGAGATCGATCGAATTTCCGGGGATTTTGGGTAAAGGGTGTTCTGGTTTGGAACGATTTGGTTTAAAGGGCTGTTGGATATGGACGATGTGGGGTTTTGGGGTGAGGGGTTAAAAGGAAGTCGTGGGATGGTTGGGTTATTTAGTTTAGGGAATGGGGATTGGGTAGAAATTTAGGTTTTTTTTTTTTTTTTTTTTTTTTTTTTTGATGACCCAGGTCTCGGGGAAGCCTCATTCCCCCCTATCGCTAAGACCAGACACAAGCACCAGTGCTTGGACTCGAGGCGATGGGGCCAAAGACTCTTCACCACTGTAAATCGCGGGATGTGCACCAGAATCGCTGTCTGGCCAGGCCCAACGGATCAACGATAAGTCGACCACTTCTAACAGAACTGCTCGAGGAATCAAACCCACATCGCAAAGATGCCCGCGGCTTTTAGCGTCGTGCTTAATCACGCGATATGCCCGGAGAGCGGTGTCTAGTGAGAATCGAACCCGTGACCACAGGGCGAGTCGACCTTCGCCAAAGAAGTCGAGCGATTGGACAAAACTTTGAGGGTAAACTTTTATACTAGTCATCCCCACCGCATCATCTGCGCTCACACACAAGAAACCCACCTCCATCCCGACCTACGGATGGATACCGCAAAGCTGCGAGCGAGCGATGGAGGATTTTTATGAGGCTTGGTTATAGTCTCGCTGGTCATGGGAATCGAACTCGAGACCTAAGGCAGCAATACCCTTAGTGTAATGACCACTTGGCCAAACACCTCGGATTTTAGGTATTTTAGTTTATTAAAGGGGAAAATGGGTCGTGGGTTTAAAATGATTTACTATTAAAAGATGTTGTGCATAACTATAAATTATAAAGATAAAAATACCAATGTGATAATATAATATTTAAGAAATGTTTAAATGCGATGACATTTTGTAAAATAGAATAACATATAATATTAGGATTAAAACTATGATTGTGATAAAAAAATGTCCAGATAAAAATAATACTAGTAACAAATAGTGATATTTGAAATTATCTATGCGGTGTTTTAAAAATAGTTTAATTTTGTCGATAATAATCGGAGGGGAGAGACAAAATTATGTGTCAACAGCTTGTCCCTCTTTGACTGAAGACGATGAAAGAGTTTTCAGACAAAGACGTTGATTTATAGCCAATTTTGTCATGATTAGCACAAAAATTAAGAAATGCATGGGTAAACGGAGTTTTTAAGAAGAAATGACGGTTTCTGTTGCTAGGAATTTGTGCGTAAAGCTGATGCAGATTCAAAATTTGTCATACTGTCGAATTATGATGACATTGGGTTACTGTGATGCTAGAAAAATTAAAGGCAAGGCTAACGGGGATTCAAAATTTGTCCCAGTATCAAATTATGATGACACTGGTTGCTGTGATGCTAGAAAATTGAAGGCAGGGCGGATGCAAATTCAAAATATATCCCAGTGTCGAATTATGATGATACTGAGTTATTGTGATGCTAGAAAATTAAAGACGAGACTGACTCGAACTCTATTTTTTTGTCCCAATGTCAAATTATGATGACACTGGGGCCATTGGTATTGCGGGATGCTGGAGGAGAGCTGATCGACGTTAGAGGTAGGCCATGGACATTTGTTGGAAATTCCACCTGTCCAATAATTGTCTCGATTCGCTATAAGAGATAGTTTCACGTTGTGCTCCTGCTCCAGTAAATTAAGGTTCATGCAGGCTAAAACTTAAGAAAAATTAGTGCATAACTGTTAAGACAAAAATGATAAAACATGAATATATAAGAAATGCGATAATCTGAGTAGGAATGTCATCACGTGTCGACGTAATATGCTGAAGGTTTTGTAGCTGCATATGTATGATCAGAATGATGAAGACGTCATTGTGTTGACATGATGTAGATGTCGTCATTGTGTTGACGTGATGATTATGACGTCATTATGTTAATGCTTTTTTTGGCGTCATTGTATTGACGTGATGATGATAGTGTCATTGTGTTGACAATTTTTTAGCATAATTATGTTGACTGACGTCATTGTGTTGACGATTTTTTTGGTGTCATTGTGTTGATATGATGATGATGATGTCATTGTGTTGATGTAATGCAGATGATGATGTCTTTGTGTTGACGTAATGATGGCGTCATTATGTTGACGCAATGCAGATGACGTTATTGTGTTAATGTGATGATGACATCATTGTGTTGACGCGATGCAAATGACGTTATTATATTAACGTGATGATGGCGTCATTATATTGACGCGATGCAGATGATGTCATTGTGTTGACGCGATGCAGATGATGTTATTGTATTGATGTAATAATGGTGTCATTGTGTTGACCTAATGTAGATGACGTCATTGTGTTGACGCGATGCAGATGACGTCATTGTGTTGACGTGATGATGACGTCATTGTGTTGACGCGATACAGATGATGTCATTGTGTTGACGTGATGATGACAGCATTGTGTTGAGCCGATGCAGATGACGTCATTATATTGATGTGATGATAGCATCATTGTGTTGACGCGATGTAGATGACATCATTGTGTTGACGCGATGCAGTTGACATCATTATGTTGACGTGATACAGATAACGTCGTTTTCGGACGTGATGCATAAGTGACCCTGAGGTGGAAATGCTATATTTTGTAAATTAAATGTGAACGAAAAATTAAATGCAAGGATATCGGTGATGTACAATAAATAGTTGGGGGGAAAAGATGTGATCCTATGAGTCGAAATAACGTCTTTGTATAGATTCGATGCGGTCGGGACCTTGTAGGCCAGAACATTGTCTTTTGATCAAACACTCCAAATGTTGAATGTATTTTATACACTCTTTTGAGTCCTTTTTAGTTAGTATTTTACTTTTTTATTTAGAGTTTAGTATAGTGTTAGGTGTGGTTTTCTTTCGTCTGTATCACAGCGGTCATAAAGGAGAAAATACCATTTTTAGGATGAAAATTGCACAAGCACAACCCAAGGAATGAAGCCTAAGAAGTGTCAAGAAGAACAGAAGAAATCTGTCATATTCTGGACAAAAATCACGAAACAGCGGTCTTTGCTTGGCGAGCGTAATAATTCGTAAAGTCAAATCAATCATCGTCAAAGACACCTAGGTGCCTGACAGAGGAACTGGGGTGCCTGGATGAGGCACCTAGGTGCCCGACAGAGGAACCGGGGTGCCTCCATTCCAGTAAGTTCCAGTGATTTTGGTTGAATTAGCACCTAGGTGCCTAGCAGAGGAACCGCAGTGCCGACGCGTAATTTCAGGTTTCCTTGGCCGAATTGGAGAGGGTTTTTGGGGTCCGAAAGATAACTTTTTTCAGCTATAAAATCCCTAAAACCCTGACCATATACCACATTTTATACCATATTATACAACTTTGTATAGGAGAAGAGGAGGCAAGACACAGTTGGAGACAACTCATTGTTCAAGTTATTTTCTTTCATTTACTTTATTTCAGTTTATGTTGGATTGTAATTTAGTTCTTGACATGACAATGTTACGGAGCTAATTACTTTAGTAGGGTTTCCATCGAATCTTCTTGAAACTCTTTCATATAGTTAATGCATTGATTATTGATTTCTTCTTCATCATATTAAGATCTATTCAATATTGTTATGATTGCTTGATAATTAACTAGCTATTAATTGTCATCACTTATATGATTTCGAATCAAAAGTCTGAAAGGTGAGATTTGAATATGCTGTAATTGTCTAGACATAGGTTAAAATTGTGGATGAAAGTACTCCGATACTTGTGTAGTAATTAAGGTTAATGTTCTTAATCCTCCAGTGTGGTAAAACTTATCATAGAAATATAGAAGGTTTCTGCATAAGGTTGAGCTCTTGTATGTCCTAACCGGAATATATTGACAGATTAGTTAACCTGCTATCTTAATAAGAAGAAGAATCATTAGCATTGCATTAACATGTGAAAGAGTGGATAGTTGAGGAGATTGGAACCCTATTCCCTTCATAACTGTTATAAACCCAAAGTATTATAATCTTTAGTTTATTTTCTGCACTTAGTCATAATTCTTAGTCATAAATATAAAACCAAAGAACGTCAACCAAATAGATACCATAGGATAGATAATCGGTACTTAATAAACCAGTCTCTGTGGACGATAAACTCTGTCTTACAGATCTTTATTACTTGAACGATACGTACACTTGCGTAAGCATCTAGAAATATCGCAACAAGTTTTTGGCGCTGTTGTCGGGGAGTGGCGTACTGTTAATATCGATTTATCTATTCTTATTTCTAATTTGGTTTTATTTTCAGTTTTTTTATCTTTATTTTTGCTTTAGTGCTGTTTGTCGTGATCTGTTTACTATTTTTTATCAGTCTCAGGTTATTAATTTATGCGAAGTAGGAGAGGATCTGACATTCCTACCCCTCTGAACCCTGAGATTGAGAGATTGTGCAGACAGTCAGGAAAGAAAAGAGAGTTGCTAATTTGTTAGCAATGGGAGATCAACGAAACAACAATTTGGTGGATGATGAGTTACCACCTGTCTTAAGACAAGTCTCTGCAGAAAAGAGCTTGGGGGACTATGTAATGCCTACAATTACAGGGGTTCATACTTGCATCAGGCTTCCAGCTGTTGAAGCCAATAATTTTGAAATCAAACCAGCCATATTGCACATGGTTCAAAGCTCACTTCAATTTGGGGGACTACCGTCTGAAGATCCCCATTTGAATCTAGTAATTTTTCTGGAGCTGTGTGCAACTTTTAAGTACAATGGTGTTACTGATGATGACATTCGATTAAGACTCTTCCCATTCTCACTTAGGGATAGAGCAAAGTGTTGGTTGAATTCATTACAGGCAAACTCCATTACCATATAGCAAGACTTATCCCATAAGTTTCTTGCCAAGTTCTTCCCTCCAGCAAAGCTCAGAGGTGAGTTGAATAACTTCTATCAGCTAGAGGGAGAATCACTATATGATGCATGGGAGCGGTTTAAAGATTTTCAGAGGAAGTGCCCACATCATGGGATTGAGAAGTGGATGCTAGTCCACATGTTTTGCAATGGGATGTGTGGTACCACTTGTACCATCATTGATGCTGCAGCAGGGGGAACATTCATGAGAAAGAGTGTCAATGAGGCACATGATATGTTAGAAGACTGTTGGGACGTTTGTCCACGTGCTCACGCAAGTGTACGTATTTTTCACAAGTAATATAGTCTGATATGACCGAATATCGTCCTCAGAGACTGGTTTCTAAGTACCGTCCATCTATTTTATGTTATCTATTTGGCAATCGATACTTAAAGTGGGTTTATGTTTAACTACTAGAATAATTGCAAAAGTTAACTAAATTGTGTAAGTTGTAATCAGTTATGAAGGAATTAGGGCTTTCAAAATCCTCGACTATCCACTCTATTCAATCCTTATGCAACTAGAATGACTTCTTCTTCGTTAAGATAACGGTTAACTAGACTGTCTTATATTTCGATTAGGATATATAATCGCTCAACCCCAGTGCAGAACACTTCTATATTTCTATGATAGGATTTACCACATAGGAGGATTAAGAATAGTAACCTATAATGATACACAAGTATCGGAGTACTTTCGTCCGCGATTTTAACCCATGTCTATTCAATTACAGTATATTAAAATCTTTGATTTAGGTTCTTGATTCGAAGTCATATAGATTATGATAATTAGTGATCAATTAACTATCAAGCATTCATACCAATTATTGAATAAATCTTAAATAAGTGAAGAAGAAATCAAACTACTGCATTAATTCATGAATAAGAGTTTCAAGCGATTCATAAGGAAAACCCTAATAAAGTATTTAGCTCCTAGCCATAGTCACACTAAGAACTAACACAAAATCCATACATAAACTGAATTAAAAAGAAATAAAAGTTACGTAGAACTAAGTCTCCAATTGTAGCCTCAAAACCTTGCCCTGAGTTGCGTTGTGTGATAGAATGAACTCCTCTCATTAGACTAATCCCGTCAGTTTAAGATCTTATGGAGATAAATCCGACTTATGGTTTGAGAGTTATGACTGTTCAAAGTTTCTGCCTCGTTTTACCAAAACACAGGCGAGATAGCATATAAAATGTGAAAACTGTACAAATCGTTAAGGAATATGGAAATATGGGCTGAATAAAAGTTGTAGATTACTCTGTTCCCGCCAGTTTGATATCTTACGAAGATAAATATGAATTATGGTTTGAAAGTTATGACTGTTTGAAGTTTCTGCCTTGTTTTACAAAAATTCTGGCGACACAGATTTCATAGGGTTGTTTCCTTCGTAAATTTTCACCATCTACACTAAGTATTATCAGGTGGGATTCGGTATAATAATAGATACTAGTGTTGCCTTCGATGTGGTATAATAAACACCTGATTTAGAGTTACAAATTTAATGTTTATCCTTTACAAGCGGGAGATACGAGAAAGTTAAAAGAAAGGAATATTACTTGTTTGTCCTGAATCTATGCTAATAAATTTATAGGGGTATGAGTTTAGTCATACAATGGAATGGTAAAGATCTTGTTAATATCAATATAACAATATGAGTGTCCTTAGATTTGTATTATAATATAGTTCACATATTTTCTAGATTTTAATCGTTCAGAGGCTCTACGCAAGGGAAAGGCATTGGTTTGATTGTTCGTGGAACTCGCTCATCATTGAGGTAGGTTATGGTTTACTTTAGTTAGACTCTGATTAGAGAATCGTATGTAGTTGTAGGAAGTGAAAGGGATAGTATGATAGGCCTTCGGGCATGAAGTGGAGATGAGTTACAATTACGTTGGTTTCGTCAGCTGTTATGTGAGTTTGTCGCTGTTGACACCCAATTTTGACCCTCCCGTCCAGTCCTTAACTACAAAATTACACTAAAATAATTTTTAAATAATAAAATGCAACAATAAAATAATAATACATCCACAAATAAGCAATTTAATAATGGCACCGCGTCTTACGTAGAATATTAAGCACACATTGAGTCTCACGTCCGCACTCGTCATTTTTAAACAAGCAATTTCATTAACATTATTTGCAATTTAAGTTAATTTTAATCTAATACATGCATTTTAATAATAGCGTCGCATTTATAAAAGCACTAAGCAATCCTTAAATATCATATCTGCATTTAGCGTTTAAATAATTTAATAATAATCTAAACTCCATTCAATTTTAATTTAACATCGCAAAATATGCATAATAAATAAGATTTTAATAACGACATATCATTATAAAATATTAAACACTAATTAAATAGCACGCCCGTCTTTATTTTTTATAATAATTTAAACTCAAACTTAGACTAATAAAGCACCTAAATAATTTAATCACAATCTAAATAATTTAATTTACCACTAATTAATTAAATAATACACCTTAAAAACTAATTCCTAAATCTAATACCCATTAATTAAGCCCACAAGCCCCAATTCGCCCAAGCCCACTACCGTAGCCCACACCCGCAGGCCCAACATCCGCAACCCACAGCCCCTTATACTTCACTCGCCCAGGCCCTTATTTCTCCTCCCCCACGCTTCATCTTCTGGAGAACAAAAAAAAGACCTAACCTAAAAAACGAAATCGCCGCACCTCTCCTACTCTCGCACCCCATCGCCGCCAAGACCCCAGCCGAGATTCTCGCCGGAGAATCCGGCGTAACCCAACCTTACCATAAAATACAAACCAACACTTACCTTAACGAAATCGCAAACCTCGCCCGAAATCATGTCGAATCAGAACTTACCTTAATACACAAATCGCATAAAATCAGCACTAAATCAGCCCTAAGAGCGGACCAAAATTAGAACCCAGAAGAAAAGGATATAAGAGAAACCAATCTATACATGCAATGGTATCGGGAAGAAGCGGTCGACAATGATCGCACCTCTTGACTAACAAAAGTCGATCGATAGACATGCAAGACAGAGGAGGGGGCGGCATCGACCAATATCCATAAAATAGATCAATCAGTAGCAATTGAAGCCTCACCTTTCTTTATCGCATAGCACAAAACCTTCGAGTGAATCGACGACTTGATACGCTATCTCGGTTCGCTGTCCGGAGAAGGTAGACCCTAATTCCTCTCGTATTTTACTGTTTACATCATTCGTGTTGCCTGTGTGGTATCAATTTGTGACTTGTCTGAATTTAATTTGAATTTATGCTATGTATTAGTGCCGGGATGTTGAGGAGAACAGTCGAAGTCATGCTCGTTTATTGGTAATCTGTCATATATGTTTATAGTGGTTGAGATGGGATAAGTAATGAATCTGATGGTTTTCCACTCTCTGAGACCGTGATTTGTAATAGTCGGATGACTTCTTGGTCAAATCCCTTCATAATCGAATGATTATTGCAAAAAATGGATTCGGTTAATAGCATGCTCAGAAACCTGTGTAGGATAAGTTCAAACTGTATAAGGAGTTAAACTCTAAATTTGGTACCGATGTGATTAGCAAATTGTTCTTAAAATTTCAGTCATGTGCCTGCTTGTTTTCTATGACCGTGAAATTGATTATACATATCTGGTCTCTTGTTCCTAAAACCAAACAGTCCTCGTGTTAGTATCCAGAGCTCCCCTGAGTCCGTACAATGTATTTGTTTACTTAATCTGTGATGAATGCTTGGAGTAATATGAATAACCCATGTGTCTGAAAGACCATTTCGGGTTTGGAAATCTGGTCCTACTTATGTCCAGTACGCTCGTCAAATCAGTCATGTTACGTGTGTTGAATTCGGGGTGTTGTAACTATCGCCTAAGCTTAAATACATTTAACTAATCGATCAATGTAGTATATTATGGTATATGGGTCGTATGCTACGTATATTCCATGTATAAGTATAGAAGTCTAGTATATTGTTTGTGCATGCCCAATGTTTCATGTTGCCTCTTCTTGTTTGCTTTCCATTTCTTAAGACTGGGCAGGGCCCATGTGCCTGATGGACTTTCGAAAATCAGTGGCTGCTCTTAGCATGGATCATGCCAAACTCATTTTAATTTTAGATCGGTCCAGGTGTAAACCCTTTCCTATTTTACCTAGCTATATATGCCTTGACTGTTAAATGTTGTTATTTAAATCTCTGGCTTCGTTGACCAATTAGATAAGAAGAAATAGTCAATGCGTGATACTTTAATATTACTTACATTTGGTTAGATAGCATGAGTGAATACTAATCCTTTTTTTTTTACATGAAGTGCACCGGAGCAATCAAGAGTCTCATGGTGAGACTCATCGTAATACGCCGAAGACCAGCGTCGTGCATTTATCTCCGCATCAGAAATTCTAAGCCATAGGCGAAATGGCTTCGCTATTCCTCGAGTCGTCTTATTATTTTCTACCCCGCCCCCATTCATTTATTTGTTGTAATTATTTGTCTAACGCTACTAGTAGTACACTTAGGATAGTTAAACTTTGGGTTGTCATTAGAAAATAGTTTGACGCTAGAAATTCACTCTCCTTAAATTAATTATTTTTATGACTAGTTATGCATTTCCTAAGCCATACTAAAATGATATAAACATTCACGTAGCTAAAGTGTCACTTGCTATCAAATCCTTAGCATAAGAAATTAATTTCTTCATAAACTCTTACTAACATTCCTAATTAAAAATTATTTCGTTAGCCTTTGCATAATAGATATTTTACATCTTATTTTATAAGTACACATTTCGTCATAATAGGATTCTGCATTATTACAATACATGTATCTTATCTAATACGTTATGAATGCATGTTTTTATCCAAAGCTAACTTTTTATTCTAAATAAATCTTATATTTTTATACTTTTTTTAAAACATGCATTACACTCTCAGCATAATAATTCCCTAGGTTTGAACGGACAACTGCAAGTTAGCGGATCCTTTAGGGTATCTAACCCCTTTCTTTTAGGATAATAAAGAGCCCTTACCCAGAATCTCATTAAGTCCAGCAGACCGTTAAAATGGAGTTAATGTTGACTTTAACCTAGTTAACATTTAGGTGTCCTAATTCACCCAAAATAATTAGGTGGCGACTCCGCGAACCCTAGCAACCCTTTAGCATTTCTGCAACCTTTTAGCACCCTTTTGCATCCCTAGCACCCCTTTTAAGCACCTTTTACCCTTTAACACCTAGCACCTTTTTAAACTTTTAACATTTTTAACATTTTAGCATTTTATATTATATTTCCTAACATTTATCTTTAGTAGCAGCAGTTCGCTAGAAATAATATCGCGGTCGAAAGAGGGCGTGACAGAAATGGCGACTCCACTGGGGAATTAGGTTCTTGACCGTAACAGACTTAGGGTTATTATTTGGCATTAATTTCACACTTAATTTTCTTGTGTATTGTAAATTGCTTTATTTGTCACTGTTGTAATTGCTTTTTGTTACTGCTTTCCTTAAACTGACATTCCGCTCATATTTCTTCCACTCTGGAAAATTCACACAATCACACACTACATGTGAGGTGCGCTTGGTGCATCAACAAAATTCTTTCTCCAAAACCCAAATTTAGGAGAGTTGGTAATATACGTGGAGTGTCCGGTCTAACCGGTGGCCGCGTAGCCTTCTCACTCGAGTTGTCCGCTCGGGAACCTTGCGTCTAGTGAGCCAAATCTTAGAAACTCAGGATAGAGTTATATCACCCCTTATTTTAAGGCATGCATGCATTTACCCTAGGTGGGTAAATCCTTGGCATTGACACCACAATTAGGAAGCCCACCCAATTGTCGAAGGGTTTTTCACGATCCAACGACCAACAACATGTTATGTGTTACGTGATATTGATGGATGAATCCGAGCCTAACGTGACATGCTAGCATTGGGAAATTTTGCATTCATTTTTGGTTTTATGTATAGGATGAACAGTATTCCAACAATTCCTGAAATCAGAATGGTGAGTGGTGTTCCGACAAAGCTAAAGATTTGGTGGGAGAATTTCGACGGCAGCAGCAAAATGACCATCAGAAGCAAATTAGGTTGTCTCATGGCTTTGTTTGACATCGCTCCAGATCAGCATATAGTTAGGGCCTTGATTCAGTTATGGGATCCGGATAGGGCAGTGTTCAGATTTCAAGACTTCGAACTCACCCCTACGTTGGAAGAAATCAACTACTTCACAAGCTTAGCTTACCAAGGCAGAGGACAAATCATCCCTTATAGTCAATCTGGAAAGAGATTCTTGCATTACATGGGCCTAAAGAACACAAAGGAACTCCGTTGTTTTGAAAATAATTGGGTTTCCCTAGATTATCTGTACGAGAGATATGGTCGCCAAGATAGCTATCAGTCGTTTAGAAAAGAGTTCTCTTGCGATGCAGGGCGGTGGAAAACTAGACGACATACCGCGTTCGATGTTGCTTTGTTAGGCACTCTAGTGTTTCCACTCTAGCATGGACGGATCAACACTTGCATATGTTCTGTGACTCGAATGGTTTTTGAAGGCATTAATGGCACGTAACTTACCTTGGTCCCCATGATCCTAGCTGAGATATTTCGAGCTCTGGGAAAATGCAAGCGAAGGGAAACCAATTTCTTCGAGGGATGCAATCTCATCTTACATATGTGGGCCATGGAACACTTTTATCAACGATCGAATATGACAGACATTTGTTTTAGCAATGATTATAGGATTGTAAGTTTTTACGATAGGATGAAGCGATTTGTGCCGCCGGTCGGTACTAGGGATTGGTATGAATTTCTGGCATCCCGCGCTAGCAGCCAAGTGCAATGGAGGTACCCACTGCTATCCCGTATCAACAAAGCTTATGTAAGGAGAAAAGACCGTTATTACATCGAGCTCATCGGATTAAGGGACTTGACCATATGTTCATTGCGTGTACTCGCCGATTTGGTCAAGAACAGGTAATCCCTCTCCGATCGGACATGAAGGATTCAGAGGTCGCGTTTGGGGCAAATTGCACTTTTCCCAGTAAAAATAAAATCCTTGATGAATGGAACAACATTGATAAAATAGATGTCAAATATGAGCAAGCAGGAGGTACACCTGAATACTATGCATGGTTCAAGGAAGATTGTGGCGATCCAGTCCCGAGGCAAGCGGGGTTTCGAGGATATCAATATGACCAATTGGGTGAAAGTGTGCATATTAGAGAACAACGCCATCTCCCCTGAGATGTGGGACCAACTACAAAATATCATGAAATATTTGGAAAATGCAGGAGCAGGGCCTAGCAACACCATTATACCACCACCACATTATCTGTCAGCATAATGTAGCATTAGGAATAATCTTTAGTTTTGACATATCTTTATTGCAATTTAATTTTAGTTTTATTCCCAATAAAAGCATTTCGATCCGATGGCTCGGACCAATCCATCATTATCTCATATTTGACGTTTCGGCCTACCTCTGGCATAAGGAGGTCCCCATGCATGTTAGGAAACATTTTAATGTGCTATGTGCAATATATCTGCTACATACCTACAAATTATGTGCTTTATGCTAACTTCGTTTGCTGCATTGTAGAAGGATTTATTACTTCCCCCAAAAGGTTGGTTCGTATTTGATTCAGCAATGTCGGAGCATCCACACTTTACCAGGTCCAAGGCACGAAACGATGACATGACTGGCTCGGGGGCGTCTGAGCCAAATGGTTTGGGAATTATTCCTGTCGACGAAACAGAACCTTCAGAAGGGAGAAATGTCACTAGTCAAGAAGAATGCATCGCACAACTACTACAACAAATTGCTGATATACAGGTTGAGATGGAAAGATTACGGAATCTGACAAACTTATCCATTAGTTTGAATACCCCTATACCAGAGAAAAGGGCCACTACCTCACAAACTATCCCAGATCGACCTCCACCACCACATATCTCACAAAACTCCCCGCAAAGACTACCGGTTACCGATCAAACTATCCCTCGCCCAGCCAATCCTCAACCCCACCCTCAAAGTGACCCTCTTACTACCCATGTACCTCAGCCCCCGCTTACTTACTTCACCCCAATCAGCCCAAATCGACAAACTAACCAATACCCGCACACCATACCTATTACCAGCCCCAGCAAACAACCCAGACCACTAACATACACAGCAGAAACCCAGCCTTTTACCGTCCCTGTGCTCCCCCAGGAAACGAATCATTACGAGGAAATGGAGAGGGAAGCTCGAGCCAAAATGGGCGGGGCGTAGCAAGAGATTCATAGCGAAAGAAGGCTGTTGAGCATCGCGATCGGATAAGGGTCATGAAGGATTAGATTACGAGGATCTTTACATGCATCCAGATATGGAGCTACCTGTGGGGTACAAGGTGCCCAAGTTTGATTTATTTGATGGGAAGGGGAACCCCCGTTCACACTTGAGGTCATATTGTGACAAACTGATCGGAGTAGGAAAGAACCCAACGGTCGTTATGAAGTTATTCATTCGAAGTTTGACCGGCGAGGCATTAGATTGGTATACTAGCCAGGACCTGCGGAAATGGCATAGCTGGAATGCATTGGCCCAAGACTTTGTGGAGCAATTCAGGTTTAATACAGAAACCGTTGTGGACAGGTTTTATTTAATAAAATTATAAAAGAAGTCTACGGAAACGTTCAGAGAATACGCCATGAGATGGAGTTCAGAGGCAGCAAAAGTACAACCACCCATGGCAGAGAGTGAGATGACCACACTATTCGTACAATCTTTGAAGGACGCTACCTACTACGAGCGAATGATAAGCGTCATCGGATGGAATTTTGCGAAAGTTGTCAGAATGGACGACTTCGTGGAGGAAGGTATTAAAACTGGTAGGATTACGAATTTGGCAGCATTACAGGCAACTAATAAGGCAATTCAGTCAGGGACAATCGGGAGTACTTCACAAAGAAAGAAAGAGCGGATTTCCCTTCCATGTTCATACAAGAAGCGTAAAGCATTCATACCATACCAAAACCCATCCTATCAAACCCCATACTACAACACAAGTAACCAAAACTTCACACCTCACTATACACCGCCCACCAACTACCACACAACCTATATATAACGCTTCCCAAACACCCATTTATCACCGCATCGACCCGCCCATCAAGCCCGCCAACAAAATAGGCGCCGATGCGCGGACGAATCACGAATTTTGAAGGAAGACCACCAAAAGTTCGCACCCACCGGCGAACCCATACCCCAAATATACGAAAGGCATGCGGCAGGCTTGATCAACCGATTCGGGAAGGATTCGACCCTATCCCAGATGGTATGATGAGAATAAGCTGCGCGTATCACTACGATAGCCCGAGGAATGACCGAAAGTTGCTACTCCTCGGGGATAAAATCGGCGTTGATCAAAGAAGGGTAATTGGTGAAGGATCTGCCCAAACGTGCATGATAATCCCTTGCCAAACCACGACAATGCTAATGTGCACTTGATAACCTTAGATGAGGAATACAACTTGGAGGGAACCATCCGATCAGTTTGAAGTGAAGAAAGAGCTGAACCTTCTGCTTTCATTGCCCCTGTCACCAATATTCGAAAGAAAGCAGTATTTGAGCTGGAAAGGGCGCCGCCGAAACATAAGGGTTCAATCACAGTTGCTCAGATACGGTGAGCCTCAATCAGTAGATCGCAGAGAAATTGGGAAGCAAGCCATAGAAGTCACCGCTGCAGGTATAACCAGGTCAGAGAGGTATTACACACCTGTAGAGACAGCCAGGGAGGTACCATAAAAGAAACCCATGACAGAGGCTAAAATTGAGGAGTTTTGGAGGAAGATGTCCACTAAGGAATATTACGCCGTGGGCGATTGAAGAAAACATCGGCCACGTATCTCTCTATTTTCACTTTGTTAATGCATTCGCCCCATCGTGATTGCGTTAATGGAAGTCTTGAAAGATGCATATGTTCGGAGAGTACAATGACGAGAACTTGACAGCTTTAGTCGGACAAGTGCTAGAGGCCCGCAGAATCGCCTTTCACGATGATGAGCTACCTGCTGGTGGCGTCGGACACAATGTTGCATTGAATATCACCATCCAGGTCGCAGACAAGATTATTTCAACAGTTCTGATTGATGGAGGCTTAGCCGTCAACATTTATCCCATGACGACGCTGATGAAATTGGGGGCAGATTGCAAGAAAATTCGTAAAAGTCATATCAGGGTCAAAGGTTT
This sequence comes from Przewalskia tangutica, assembly GCA_029844215.1. Lineage (NCBI taxonomy): Eukaryota > Viridiplantae > Streptophyta > Magnoliopsida > Solanales > Solanaceae > Przewalskia > Przewalskia tangutica. The sequence continues at coordinate 22,479,296 of CM056719.1, forward strand.
CGACGGAGTCCATAGGGGAGTCGAAGGCGAAATTGACCTCACGCTGTTGATCAGACCTGCAGAATTCATTGTGGAGTTTCAAGTATTGGATATTGCTACATGTTACAATCTGTTGATAGGAAGGTCGTGGAATCACGAGGCTGGTGCAGTCCCGTCTACCTTGCATCAGTGCCTAAAGTTTATATGGAATCACCGTGAAGTAGTAGTATTTGGGGATAAAAAGGAAACATCAACACCGATTATGCAGTCCCTGTCATAGAGGACATAAAACAGTTGGATGGTTCGGTCTTTCATGTCAATGAGATCAAGAGCGTCAGCAGGGTCAGGCCGTTGCAGCTGCCACGTTCTCTCACAATGGTAGCCAAGGAAATGCTGAGAAATGGGTACGAGCCCGACAGAGGTCTTGGATCCGGTATGAAGGGGATCACATAGCCTATCCAGTTGTTTGGGAAGAATGACACTTTTGGTTTGGGGTACCAGCCCACCTCGAAGGATTTGGTGACTGCGAGCCTCCGGAAAAAAAGATACATTCCCTTGCCTATGCCCATTCAGCCCCTAAGTCAATCATTTGTCAAAGCCTGTACCATCCAGATGATGAGAGAAGATGACCCAGAGGATCTTGCAGCAGGGTTCCAGAATCTGTTCGTAGGTGAAGATGAAGCAGATTGTTGTATGATCACAGGGGATCACGAGGAAGAGCCCACCATTTGGGATGCAGAGCATGGATACAACCTGAATAATTGGACTTGCACCCCTGTCCTGACCTTCCGAGGAGCTCGGTAGAGTTTATGATAGTTCTAGCAATGTGACTTTATATCTAAAAAGAAAAGCAGACCGACATTTATGTTTCTTTAATATGTTTTTAATCTCGCATTTTCGCTTTCATCATAAATTCCAGGATATTTTTGCAGCTTTAAAACTTGCTTGTGTTAAAATTAAATTTTTTTTACGCATTCTTCTTTCAGCGATCATATTAATAAACCTGTCGATAATGCGAATATGACATGTAATGAAACCAACGAACAAGGTTCAAATGGCGAGTATAACCCCGAGAAACAAGAGAAATGTTCGCAATCAGAGCTTAGCCAAGAGCTGAAAAACTTTGAGCATAGGCCTAAACCAAATTTAGAAGAAACGGAGTTGATAAACTTAGGTGATGAGGGAGTTGTGAAAGAGACTAGGGTCAGCGCCCACCTAAATGTCACACAGAAGAAAGAGTTGATTGAGCTCCTGAAATAATACACCGACGTGTTTGCTTGGTCGTATGACGACATGCCAGGTTTGAGTACGGATATCATCGCACACAGGTTGCCTATTGAGCCATCTTATCTTCCCGTAAAACAAAGGCCAAGAAAGATCAAACCAGACATGAGTTTGAAGGTCAAAGAGGAGGTGTCTAAACAGTTTGACGCAAATGTAATTCGGGTCGCAAAGTACCCTACTTGGTTAGCAAATATCGTGTCGGTAAAGAAGAAAGATGGAAGGGTCCGAGTCTGCGTGGATTATAGGGACCTCAACAGAGCTAGCTCGAATGATGACTTTCCTCTTCCAAACATTCATATACTCATCGACAATTGTGCGAAGCATGAACTACAATCATTCATCGACTGCTTTGCTAGTTATCATCAGATCCTTATGACAGAGGAGGACGCAGAAAAGACAGCATTCACTACCCCGTGGGGGTGTACTATTATCGAGTAATGCCATTCGGTCTCCAAAACGCGGGCGCTACCTACATGAGAGCCATGACTACCATCTTTCATGACATGATTCATAAGGAAATTGAAGTGTATGTGGATGATGTCATCATCAAATCGCGAAAAGCGGAGGGCCATTTGGCGAACTTGAAGAAATTCTTTGAGCGGCTGAGACAGTATAATCTGAAACTGAATCCTGCAAAGTGTGCATTTGGCGTTCCCGCTGGGAAGCTGTTGGGTTTTATAGTGAGTAGGAGAGGGATTGAGCTAGACCCCTCGAAAATAAAAGTCATCCAAGAGTACCTCCTCCGAAAAGCAGAAAGGACGTAATGAGCTTCCTTGGTCGTCTCAACTACATCAGCAGGTTCATAGCTCAGTCTACCGTGATATGCGAGCCGATATTCAAATTGTTGAAAAAGGATGCAGCTACCAAATGGACAACAGATTGTCAGCAGGATTTTGATAGAATCAAAGAATACCTTTCTAATCCGCTATTTTTAGTACCGCCAGAACAGGGAAGACCTTTGCTGCTCTATTTGTCTGTATTAGAAAATGCTTTCGGATGCGTGTTGGGGCAACACGATGAAACAGGGAAAAATGAGCAGGCCATATATTATTTGAGTAAGAAGTTCACAGCGTATGAAGCTCGTTACACTCTGCTAGAACGTACTTGTTGCGCATTAACTTGGGTCGCCCAGAAATTCAGGCATTATCTATCAGCATACACCACTTATCTTATTTCAAGGATGGACCCACTTAAGTATATCCTTCAGAAGCCCATGCCCATCAGAAAACTAGCAAAATGGCAAATTATGTTGAGCGAGTTTGATATATCGTACGCGTCAAGCCGTAAAAGAGGCGGACATTAGGCGATCATCTTCTGAGAACGGTCGATGAGAATCTGAGCCCTGAACCTATTTCCCTGATGATGAGGTATTGTTTGTCGGAGAAGATATCTCAGAAGATTACCCAGGTTGGAGGATGTTCTTCGACGGGGCGGCAAACTTCAAGGGAGTTGGCATTGGAGCAATTTTAGTTTCAGAAACAGGTCAGCATATCCGATCTCCGCGAAGCTCAGATTCCCATGCACCAACAATATGGCAGAATATGAAGTCTGCATATTGGGACTCAGAATGGCCATAGATATGAATATACAATAGTTACTGGTCATAGGTGATTCAGACTTGCTGGTCCATCAAGTACAGAGTGAATAGGCAACCAAAAATATGAATATACTCCCCTACCTGCATTGTGTGAAGGATTTGAAGAAAAGGTTCAATAATATAGAATTTAAGCACGTCCCAAGGATCCAGAATGAATTCGCTGATGCATTGGCAACCTTATCCTCCATGATTCAACATCCGGACAAGAATTACATCGACCCGATCATAGTGAGTGTCTTTGGAACAGTGGCTTATTGCTCTCATATAGATGAAGAAATAGACGGGAATCCATGGTACCATGACATCAAAAGATACCTCAAAGCAGGAGAGTATCCGGAAGGCATAACCAACATTCAGAAGAAAACACTTCGAAGATTAGCAAACCATTTCTTTTTGAATGGGGAGGTTGTATACCGAAGGACTCCAGATCTGGGCTTACTGAGGTGTGTCGACGCTCAAGAGGCGAGCAAGCTAGTAGAAGAGATACACGGAGGGACATGTGGACCTCATATGAACGGCTTCACTTTGGCGAAAAAGATTCTGCGAGCAGGTTATTTTTGGATGACGATGGAACCAGATTGTATCCGTTTTGTGCAGAAATGTCGGCAGTGTCAGATTCATGGGGATTTGATTCGAGTACCTCCGAATGAACTTAATGTGACAAGTTCTCCTTGGCCATTCGCAACTTGGGGCATGGATGTCATCGGCTCTATCGAACCCGCTGCCGCAAATGGGCACAGATTCATCCTCGTAGCAATTGCCTATTTCACTAAATGGGTAGAAACATCATCACACAGATCAGTGACGAAGAAGGTAGTAGTCGACGTCGTTCGCAACAACATCATTTGCCGATTTGGAATTCCTGAGTCGATTGTAACCGATAACGGAACCAATCTCAACAGTAGCTTGATGCGTGAGATATGTGGGAATTTCAAGATCACTCACCGTAATTCCACTCCGTATCGGCCTCAGATGAATGGAGCAGTAGAAGCAGCCAACAAGAACATCAAGAGGATATTGCGCAAGATGATCAACAACTACAAACATTGGCATGAGCATTTGTCTTTTGCACTTTTGGGTTATCGTACCACAATCCGGACTTCTACTTGGGAAACGCCATATCTTTTGGTCTATGGAACATAAGTTGTGCTACCAGCAGAGGTGGAAATACCATCATTGAGAATTATCCAAGAAGCCAAGTTGAGCGAAGCCGAATGGATATGTCGAGGCCGACCGGGACGCGGCCGTGCCACTACAGGCACCTACGAAGTAAACATCAGAGAAAATCAGCGGAACATACATGAAACTTATAAATAAAGCATCGGAAGTAAAACAACAGGTTAGCCGATAGGGCTACCTTCCTGAACATATATAAATACAACCGAAGCAGTTGCCTCATTTCTTTTACAAACTGACCCACAATATGTGACTACAAACCTCTAAGAGTTTAACATAACCACTGTGGCGGGACAGGGCCCCGCCATACCCCTGGATATACATGAATCTACTACCTCAGGGAAAACCGTACCAAGATCTAAGCCTCCGGAGCAAATGGAGCTTCCTCTCAAAAACTGAACCGAGATCCTAAGAGCAAGGATCACCACACAGTACCTAAAACTGCGGGCATGAGCGGCCCCGAAGAAGTCGATACAACAGTGCAGAATATGGAGCAGAAATAACGTCTGATAAATAGATCATAAGCGTACAAAAGACTGACAAGGACAAGTATAAAAATACATACCAGATTCTGCCGTGTCATTACCACATATGAACTTAATTTCACATCAATATCTTTTTCTATTCCATTAAGAGTTATAGCCATATCTTACGTGCTTACTTAGGAGAAGTCATTAAGTTCATTTCTATCTAACTTACTTATCTTTCATAACATAGTCCGGCCCACTACGGAGGGACACATATACTACCCGACCCAAACAATGGGACGCGATCAAATCACGCAATATCAAAGCATGCGTGGAATCCCCATCATCGGCGACTAAAAGTGTAAAACATAACCATGGGTCTCACGCCCATAATATCAATCAAAACAGGTGGTATAACGTCTTGGGGCTTGCCCCTCATTTATACTCTTACCCTGGAGAAGGTGGTATAACGTCTTGGGGCTTGCCCCTCATTTATACTCTTACCCTATCTCGACCGACCATCAAACAAGACATAAGCACTACCATGTCTTTTATAAAATCCGGGAATTTAACCCAAGTGCTACAAATAACGGAAGCATACCCGTGGAATCCCACATCACTGTCGGTACGTTCAAGTAACTTATAGCAAGACAGCCGGCCCTCCAACCGAGAGTCGCGGCAACGTAATAAAACATAATACTTGCACTCAAAGGCTATTACCAGCACATATAGGCTAAATCTCAATTAACCAAGCCAAAGTACTACGTACGTACATTCTTTTCAAAAGACTCCTTTCCAAATAAAACTTCCCCGATACTAACCACCGTAGTATCAAGTCCTATCCACCTTTCAAGACAATTCACAATACCTTTTTAGAAATACAATTACCGGCTTCTAAATCAAGTGACTTCTTTATTAAAAACCTTAAACAATTGGTACCTTTTAAAACAATTTGCCCTTCTTTATTTCAAATCATTTCTTTACTTACATTACTGAAGAAAACTCTTCTTTTAATCTTCCATAAAGTTGTTATAACCAACTTCCCATAAAGCCGTTATAACTCTTTATGTCTTAGACAAATTCATTCCTTTTATGACCAAGAAACTTATACTTTCAATTCAAATCACATAGCTTTCAAAATACTTCAAGTCTCTTATCTTTTAAGAAAACAAGTTTCTTAACTTTAGAATGGCAAGAAATCAATACTTTCCAAATCAAGTATTCTATACTTTTAAATCGATTCATTTCTTCCTTTAAGAATCAAGTCTCATAACTTGAAAAATAAAGTCCCTTAACCTTTTAACAATTTGAGGTCCATAGTTTTAAAACTTCATACGTAAATCCTTATAAAGTAAGTAACATATACTTGGTGCGTTGTGAATAAGTTATACTTATTTATAACTATCTTAATCAAGTAGCCATGATCTAGAAAATGTAATACAATTTTGTCTTATCTTAGCTTCTATGCAGATGGAGAATTCTACTTGTTTTAACATAATTAATTGTCATTACATTTTCCTTTATTAACGCTGCAATGGCTTGTTCGATACTTATTCTCATTCGTGCCGTAAATTAGCCAAGTCAACTTGGCTCCAAAATACCCCCTAACGACTCTTACCAACATCCCCCATAAGACTTGGTAAGAACTTAGGATAACTTAGACATAACCTTTACGTAGAGTAAATCAACATACATACCTCTTAACTTCTAAGAGTAGAAGGAATCATGAAATAGTACTACATGTATATTCCATACATAGAATCATGTCAAAAGAAGGAAGAGGTTCACATACCTCGCGACGATTGTCGACAAGTAGCAAAATGCTCCAAAGTACATCAACCTTGAGCTACTCCATTCTTCAAGTAGGATACGCTATACTTAGTACTTCAACCTATCATGGTCACAATACGTCCATTAACCTCTTACTTCAAACGTAGAATATTCTAAGTGCTAAGTCGCCAAATTCTACGGAAAATCGGACAGCACTTCCTTTGTTTCTACTTACTTTGCCACCTTTTTCAAGGCCGAATACAATAACCAAACAGCCCCAATTGGCTCACAATTTCTATAAGGTACTCAATACAAATAAAACTAAAACTAAATTCCCAATTGGCTCACATTTTGGAAAGTAGTCCAATACAAATGAAAAACAAACTAAAAGTCCAAATTCGGCCACCTTGAGTTCAACCTTACCAATTCTTATCAAATTTCCATTTCAATCCAAATTGGTAGCATAACATGATATCAAGTCGTATTTGATTATATAAACCGTAATCTTCAAGTAATTTAACATGCGACTATTCTAATAGACGATCAATTAGTAATCCAACTTAACATGGCTTACATTACATATCGGATTTCCAAGGCTAAAATCGATCCATAATCATTATAAACTTCTACATATCAACTTCATGCTAGCAACATGTAAAGCTAACAACAACAATAAATAATCTTGTAACACTTTCAAAGAACAAGATTATACCTCGACGATTCTTAATCCAAATTCCAATCCGAAGTCGCTCCTTAGTAGTTTAGAACCTCTCCAAGACACTTCAATCCGCTTGTTGAGACCCTTAGCACCATACCAACAACTTTCCTTCAAACGTCCAATCCAAAACCTAGAAAGCCACTAGGTTTTCACTTTGCGACTAATACGTAAACTCTCTTTTTCCGGGATTTTTCTATTGAGATACACTTACATAACACTCATGAACCTTGGTTTAAAGTGTGGAGCTTAAAGAACAAGCAACGAAAATTTTTGCTCTTCAAGTGGCCTTGAACCCGAGAGCTCACAGTGGAGTTCATCCAATTCTCTTCAATTTTCTAAGTGTTGGACTATGTCTCACTACTAGTAGTATTATAAAGCACAAAGGAGGGTCAAGATGCAAACAAATGGGTGGTTTGGATGAAGTCTTACAAATCTCAAGACTAATGGTCCCCTTGACTAAGTCAAACATGTCAAGCTCTACTACTTAGCAAGACTTGTCTTCTTAACAAGTGGTCAAATGACCTCAGGCCCATGTAATAGTCCAAGACATCAAATAAGGGGGGGGGTGACACGTGTCGCCCTCCCATACGTCACAATAATACGATTTCCGACAATATCCATAATTCCGATAAATTTTTTTACAAGTCTCAAATTTTAACACTCGTGAGTTCTTACGTACGTTCTTAAAACATGTCCTGTAAGTACGGGGTGTAACATTCTTCCCCCCTTAGAAACATTCATCCTCGAATGTTCTTTCGGAGTCCAATCTAATTAAAGCGCGACATAGTTTCCTTATACCACACCCTCCTTACAACATACGCCACCCATGGCCACGTAACAATATTTATACTAAGATGTCAACCTTGGCACTCACGAAGCCAACTAGCCCATACTTATAATGACCTCAAAGTATGTCATAATCCTCACTACTAGGTCTACTAGTGGTCCGACGATCAGATCATCACCGGGAAAACCTCATATTCCCACTCAACTACCGCCCCACGCACTCACGGGTGTAGTTTCCTCAAAAGGTTCTTATGGATTTCAGGCTCTACTCCTTTACACTTGGTTGCTATCCATCGCATCGCCGCATTTCTTTCCGTAACTCCAACTCATACTAGCATACATACATATCTTCCATACCGATTTTGGCCACTAATCTTTGGAGTCACTCTTTAAGACAAAAATACGACCATTTCCGGCTTTCATGACCTGGTTCCGATGGAACGCGTCCACGAACTCAGAAACAATTAACTAGACTTGGCTTGCGCCCCGTGACCCCGCCACATAGCGGAACTACTACCAACTGATCCCACTCCATTCCAGCCATGGGAGACCCGTAACAGTCCTTAACCACTGGCGTCGCACTTAACTCTTATCCTCGTCCGACTTAAAATCTTATCGCTGCAGAAAGCCTTATACATCTAAGGTCTCAGCAGTTATCAATATTCTTAGGCTCGCAATTTCCATGCTCCAAGCCTACCTTACCAATCCCCCAATAACGGGTATAAAAACTTCTCATAAAACCATAACCATGTTGTCTCGATCACAACAACCATTACTCACTCTATGCGGACCTCATCCGTACAATTCTCTTAAGCCTACTACGCAGCTTAATCTATTAACATGACATTCCGTTAGGTTCCTTAATATGGCTTCTTAAGGGTTCACTACCCTATCAGACAACTCATCCTTTCCCAATTACCTCAAAATAAAACACAAAACCTTGGCGAAAATTCATTAGCTATACCATACCTTCCCGATATCTAGTTAGTCTTTACCAATTCCTGGTAATCTAAAATTATTCTAGGCAACACGCGTCTGACCCTCATACATAACTCCGTATAGATGTATGTCACAATACCAACTATACTACAATCATTACCAACCTGGATACGCAATCCACATAGTCTTTCCTGGTCATCACGCTTTCTCAGAAATGCAATCACATAACTCGTTAGGAGAGACGACCCTAACAACACAACTCTATGGCACGATCTCTGAGTGGGAAGAATGGAAACCAATCCTAAATGTCCCGCACTCCCGATTATAGATGTGGTGCACAACACACCGATAATCAAGACTCTACTAGACACGGTCAGAGACACTTTCCGAGGACTAATCGCTCGATACCACTTTTGTCACGACCAACCCGATCGCGATCGTGCCCTACCAGGCACCCTTACAGTAAACATCGAGAAAATCAGCGAACATACATGAAACTTATAAATAAAGCATCGGAAGTAAACGGCACAGTTAGCCGACAGGCTACCTTCCTGAACATATATAAATACAACCGAAGCAGTTGCCTCATTTCTTTTACAAACTGACCCACAATATGTGACTACAGACCTCTAAGAGTTTAACATAACACTGTGGCGGGACAGGGCCCCGCCATACCCCTGGATATACATGAATCTACTACCTCAGGGAAAACCGTACCAAGAGCTAAGCCTCCGGAGCAAATGGAGCTTCCTCTCAAAAACTGAACCGAGATCCTAAGAGCAAGGATCACCAACCTGGTACCTAAAACTCGCGGCATTTAACGCACTTCAAGGGGTCGATAACAACAGGTACCGAATATGGAACAGAAATAACGTACAGTAAATAGATCATAACTGTACAAAAGAATGACAAGGACAAGTATAAAAATACATACCAGATTCTGCCGTGTCATTACCACATATGAACTTAATTTCACATCAATATCTTTTTCTATTCCATTAAGAGTTATAGCCATATCTTACGTGCTTACTTAGGAGAAGTCATTAAGTTCATTTCTATCTAACTTACTTATCTTTCATAACATAGTCCGGCCCACTACGGAGGGACACATATACTACCCGGCCCAAACTGGGACGCGATCAAGTCACACCAATATCAAAGCATGCCCGTGGAATCCACCATCACTGTCGACAGCTAAAAGTGTAAAACATAACCATGGGTCTCACGCCCATAATATCAATCAAAACAGGTGGTATAACGCCTGGGGCTTGCCTCATTTATACTCTTACCCCGAGAAGGTGGTATAACGCCTGGGCTTGCCCTCATTTATACTCTTACCCTATCTCGACCGACCATCAAACAAGACATAAGCACTACCATGTCTTTTATAAAATCTGGGAATTTAACCCAAGTGCTACAAATAACGGAAGCATACCCGTGGAATCCCACATCACCGCTTGTGACGTTCAAGTAACTTATAAGAAGACAAACTTCTCCAACCGAGAGTCTCGGCAACTTAATAAAAAATAATACTTGCACTCAAAGTCTATCACCAGCAGATATAGGCTAAATCTCAATTAACCAAGCCAAAGTACTACGTACTTACATTCTTTTCTAAAGTCTCCTTTCCAAATAAAACTTCCCGATACTAACCAACCGTAGTATCAAGTCCTATCCACCTTCAAGACAAGTCACAATACCTTTTAGAAATACAATTACCGGCTTCTAAATCAAGTGACTTCTTTATTAAAAACCTTAAACAATTGGTACCTTTTAAAACAATTTGCCCTTCTTTATTTCAAATCATTTCTTTACTTACATTACTGAAGAAAACCCTTCTTTTAATCTTCCATAAAGTTGTTATAACCAACTTCCCATAAAGCCGTTATAACTCTTTATGTCTTAGACAAATTCATTCCTTTTATGACCAAGAAACTTATACTTTCAATTCAAATCACATAGCTTTCAAAATACTTCAAGTCTCTTATCTTTTAAGAAAACAAGTTTCTTAACTTTAGAATGGCAAGAAATCAATACTTTCCAAATCAAGTATTCTATACTTTTAAATCGATTCATTTCTTCCTTTAAGAATCAAGTCTCATAACTTCAAAAATAAAGTCCCTTAACATTTTAACAATTTGAGGTCCATAGTTTTAAAACTTCATACGTAAATCCTTATAAAGTAAGTAACATATACTTGGTGCGTTGTGAATAAGTTATACTTATTTATAACTATCTTAATCAAGTAGCCATGATCTAGAAAATGTAATACAATTTTGTCTTATCTTAGCTTCTATGCAGATGGAGAATTCTACTTGTTTTAACATAATTAATTGTCATTACATTTTCCTTTATTAACGCTGCAATGGCTTGTTCGATACTTATTCTCATTCGTGCCGTAAATTAGCCAAGTCAACTTGGCTCCAAAATACCCCCTAACGACTCTTACCAACATCCCCCATAAGACTTGGTAAGAACTTAGGATAACTTAGACATAACCTTTACGTAGAGTAAATCAACATACATACCTCTTAACTTCTAAGAGTAGAAGGAATCATGAAATAGTACTACATGTATATTCCATACATAGAATCATGTCAAAAGAAGGAAGAGGTTCACATACCTCGCGACGATTGTCGACAAGTAGCAAAATGCTCCAAAGTACATCAACCTTGAGATACTCCATTCTTCAAGTAGGATACGCTATACTTAGTACTTCAACCTATCATGGTCACAATACGTCCATTAACCTCTTACTTCAAACGTAGAATATTCTAAGTGCTAAGTCGCCAAATTCTACGGAAAATCTGACAAAGACTTCCTTTGTTTCTACTTACTTTGCCACCTTTTCAAGGCCGAATACAATAACCAAACAGCCCCAATTGGCTCACAATTTCTATAAGGTACTCAATACAAATAAAAACTAAATGTACCCAATTGGCTCACATTTTGGAAAGTAGTCCAATACAAATGAAAAACAAACTAAAAGTCCAAATTCGGTCACCTTGAGTTCAACCTTACCAATTCTTATCAAATTTCCATTTCAATCCAAATTGGTAGCATAACATGATATCAAGTCGTATTTGATTATATAAACCGTAATCTTCAAGTAATTTAACATGCGACTATTCTAATAGACGATCAATTAGTAATCCAACTTAACATGGCTTACATTACATATCGGATTTCCAAGGCTAAAATCGATCCATAATCATTATAAACTTCTACATATCAACTTCATGCTAGCAACATGTAAAGCTAACAACAACAATAAATAATCTTGTAACACTTTCAAAGAACAAGATTATACCTCGACGATTCTTAATCCAAATTCCAATCCGAAGTCGCTCCTTAGTAGTTTAGAACCTCTCCAAGACACTTCAATCCGCTTGTTGAGACCATAGCACTATACCAACAACTTTCCTTCAAACGCCCAATCCAAAACCTAGAAAGCCACTAGGTTTTCACTTTGCGACTAATACGTAAACTCTCTTTTTCCGGGATTTTTCTATTGAGATACACTTACATAACACTCATGAACCTTGGTTTAAAGTGTGGAGCTTAAAGAACAAGCAACGAAAATTTTTGCTCTTCTGGCCTTGAACCCGAGAGCTCACAATGGAGTTCATCCAATTCTTCAATTTTCTAAGTGTTGGACTATGTCTCACTACTAGTAGTATTATAAAGCACAAATGAGGTCAAGATGCAAACAAATGGGTGGTTTGGATGAAGTCTTACAAATCTCAAGACTAATGGTCCTTGACTAAGTCAAACATGTCAAGCTCTACTACTTAGCAAGACTTGTCTTCTTAAAAAGGTTCAAATGACCCTTGTGCACATGTAATAGTCCAAGACATCAAATAAGGGGTGACACGTGTCGCCTCCCATACGTCACAATAATACGATTTCCGACAATATCCATAATTCCGATAAATTTTTTTACAAGTCTCAAATTTTAACACTCGTGAGTTCTTACGTACGTTCTTAAAACATGTCCTGTAAGTACGGGGTGTAACATGATACAAGATCGTTGTGAGCAGCTGATGCTGATTGACGAAAAGAGGTTGAATGTAGTCTGTCATGGGCAGCTTTATCAGAACAGAATGGTTAGAGCTTTTAAAAAGAGAGTAAGGCCAAGGTTATTCAAGCCGGGACAATTGGTTTTGAAACGCATATTTCCGAATCAAAGTGAAGCTAAAGGAAAGTTCGCACCTAATTGGCAGGGGCCCTACATGGTTCATCGAGTATTAAGTGGAGGAGCTCTAATTTAATTGAGATGGATGGCGAAGTATGGCCTAAAGCTATCAACGCAGATGCGGTAAAGAGATATTACGTTTAGGAGCATTTGTTTTCCATGTAATCCCCTTTACATTGTAAAAAGTTGCATTCCCTCGGTGGGATATGCATAGAACCCATATAGGGTCTCGCCGCTTCAAATTAGAATGCCCCTTTGCTTGTAATTGGAACTACGTCGACTGATTCCTCAAGGATACGCAGCGCCACATCGGCCTCGGTCCCACATTTAGAAATTTTAGCTTTATCAAATTTCGCTTGTAATGAACTACGTCATGACCTGATTCCCTCATGGGGATACGTAGGCGGCCTAAATCGGCTTCGGTCACACCATTAGGAATATTCCCATTAACCCGCGTGTAACAGAATGTGTTTGGTTATTCCAAAAGTGATATGAGGAATTCCCGCCAAAGTTAAGTCTCGCCCACGCGCCCCATAGCGAAACTGGGACAATTTTACGCACCATGAAGAGATCATAATAAAGACTCCAAAAGATGTCCGTTTGGTCAGAATACGTGTCATATTCGGCAAATTCGACAAGGCTTTTTACACTTTATACGCATGTCATATAAATATTTATTTCTAAAAGATGTTTTATGCATACCTCATGAAATGTTTCGTTTTAGAAAATACTTTTGGAACGCCACCAAACATCTCAAAGAGATCAGACAGGGGCTACAGGTCCAAACAAATCAGGCGTATGGACAGAAAGGACCAAGGCCGCAAAGTCAATACGAACCGACCCTTCCAAAACTCACAAAATTTCTTTGAGCGCAAATTTCTTCATATTAGCAGAGGCAGAAGGAATGCAGCAGAAGCGGAAAGGGACATCGACGATCAACAATCAAAGTTCAAAATCCACAACAAAGAGCATCAGCAACACGTCCAGGTAACGACGTCATCAACATTATGTCAACACAACGACGTCAGCAACAACACGTCTAGGCAATGACGTCAGCAGCAACACGTCTAGGCAACGACATGATCAGCATTACGTCCATGCAACGACGTCAGCAACAACACGTCTAGGCAACGACGTCAACAGACACACGTCTAGGCAACGACGTCAGCAGAAACACGTCTAGGAAATGACGTCAGCAACAATACGTCCAGGAAACGACGTTATCAGCATCAAAACGTCCAGGCAATGACATCATCAGCATTGCGTCCACGCAACGACGCCAGCAGCAATACGTATAGGCAACGACGTTATCAGCAATACGTCTAGGCAACGACGTTATCAGCATTACGTCTACGCATCGACGCCAGCATCATTACGTCTACGCAACGACGCCAGCAGCAACACATACAAGCAACGACGTTATCAGCACAACACGTCCAGGCAACGACGTTATTAGCATCAACCCGTCCAGGCAACGACGTCATCAACATTGCGTCTACGCAACGATGTCAGCAGCAATACGTCTAGGCAACGACATCATCAACATTTCGTCTACGCAATGACGACAACAACAATCACAACGCGTCCGTGCAAGGACGATAGTCACAGCATGTTACATCATCACATCAACGCAACGAGCATCACATTTTTTATAGGATAGCACTTTCTACTCACACAGTTACATTGCTTTTAAAATTATGCATCATCATTTTGCCTTAACAGTTATGCACTAATCGTTTGTTTAAGTCTTAGCATGCAGGAGAAGGAGCACAACGTGGATTTTCTCTTACAGCGAACCGGGGCAATTTGTTGGGGGGCCAACCTTCCCAACGAATGGCAGAAGCGGCCTCAAGCGTCGGTCTACTCATTCCGCATCACCATAAACCCAGCAAGATAAGTCGATACCGGTACACCCCTAGGGTCAAGCTAGTTTATTTTTATTTTTATTTTAACATCATGCCAGCCCAGTGTCGTCATAACTCGACACTGGGACAAAATTTTGAATCTGCATTAGCCCACCTTGGTGTTTTGACCATGGTAGCCCAGTGTCGTTATAACTCGACACTGGGACAGATTCTGAATTTTGCGTCAGCCTTGTCTTAATTGCCCAACATTTTTAATTCTGAGGATCGAGACAAAATTGGCTATAAGTCAACGTCTTTGTCTGAAGACTCTTACATCATCTCCACACAAAGAGGGACAAGTTGTTGGGATTCTTCGGATAAACCTCCTTCATTCTACCTTTAGCTTGGTTCTTTTATTTACCTTGGGTAGCTTCATATTCAGCCAACCCAATTTTGGCCCTCCCGTCGAGTCCTTAACTACAAAATTACACTAAAATAATTTTTAAATAATAAAATGCAACAATAAAACATTAATACATCCACAAATAAGCAATTTAATAATGGCACCGCGTCTTACGTAGAATATTAAGCACACCTTGAGTCTCACATCCGCACTCGTCACAAGCAATTTCATTAATATTATTTGCAATTTAAGTTAATTTTAATCTAATACATGCGTTTTAATAATAGCGTCGCATTTATAAAAGCATTAAACAATCCTTAAATATCATATCTGCATTTAGCGTTTAAATAATTTAATAATAATCTAAACCCCACTCAATTTTAATTTAACATCGCAAAATACGCATAATAAATAAGATTTTAATAACGACATATCATTATAAAATATTAAGCACTAATTAAATAGTACGCCCGTCTTTATTTTTTATAATAATTTAAACTCAAACTTAGACTAATAAAGCACCTAAATAATTTAATCACAATCTAAATAATTTAATTTACCACTAATTAATTAAATAATACACCTTAAAAACTAATTCCTAAATCTAATACCCATTAATTTAGCCCACAAGCCCCAATTTGCCCCAGCCCACTATCGCAGCCCACACCCGCAGGCCCAACATCCGCAGCCCACAACCCCTTATACTTCACTCGCCCAGGCCCTTATTTCTCCTCCCCCACGCTTCATCTTCTGGAGAACAAAAAAAAGACCTAACCTAAAAAACGAAATCGCCGCACCTCTCCTACTCTCGCACCCCATCGCCGCCAAGACCCCAGCCGAGATTCTCGCCGGATAATCCGGCGTAACCCAACCTTACCATAAAATACAAACCAACACTTACCTTAACGAAATCGCAAACCTCGCCCGAAATCATGTCGAATCAGAACTTACCTTAATACACAAATCGCATAAAATCAGCACTAAATAAGCCCTAAGAGCGGACCAAAATTAGAACCCAGAAGAAAAGGCTATAAGAGAAACCAATCTATACATGCAATGGCATCGGGGAAGAGCAGGGGTCGACAGCAATCCAGACCCCTCTCTTGACTAACAAAAGCCGATCGATAGACATGCAAGACAGAGGAGGGGGCGACATCGACCAATATCCAGAAACTAGATCAATCAGTAGCAATTGAAGCCTCACATTTCTTTATCGTATAGCACAAAACCTTCGAGTGAATCGACGACTTGATACGCTGCCTCGGTTCGCTGTCCGGAGAAGGTAGACCCTAATTCCTCTCGTCTTTTACTTTTTACATCGTTCGTGTTGTCTGTGTGGTATCAATTTGTGACTTGTCTGAATTTAATCTGAATTTATGCTATGTATTAGTGTCGGGATGTTGAGGAGAACAGTCGAAGTCATGCTTGTTTATTGGTAATCTGTCATATATGTTTATCGTGGTTGTGATGGGATAAGTAATGATCTGATGGTTGTCCACTCTCTGAGATCGTGATTTGTAATAGTCAGATGACTGCTTGGTCAAATCCCTTCATAATCGAATGATTATTGCAAATAATGGATTTGGTTAATAGAATGCTCAGAAACCTGTGTAGGATAAGTTCAAACTGTATAAGGAGTTAAACTCTAAATTTGGTACCGATGTGATTAGCAAATTGTTCTTAAAATTTCAGTCATGTTCCTGCTTGTATTCTATGACCGTGAAATTGATTATACATATCTGGTCTCTTGTTCCTAAAACCAAACAGTCCTCGTGTCAGTATCCAGAGCTCCGCTGAGTCCGTGCGATGTATTTGTTTACTTAATCTGTGATGAATGCTTGGAGTAATATGAATAAACTATGTGTCTGAAAGACCATTTCAGGTTTGGAAATCTGGTCCTGCTTATGTCCAGTACGCTCGTCAAATCAGTCATGTTACGTGTGTTGAATTCGGGGTGTTGTAACTATCACCTAAGTTTAAATACATTTAACTAATCGATCAATGTAGTATATTATGGTATATGGGTCGTATGCTACGTATATTCCATGTATATAAGTATAGAAGTCTAGTATATTGTTTGTGCATGCCCAATGTTTCATGTTGCCTCTTCTTGTTTGCTTTCCATTTCTTAAGACTGGGCAGGGCCCATGTGCTCACGGCCTTCAAAATCGATGGTCGCTTTAGCATGGATCATGCCAAACTCATTTTAATTTTAGATCGGTCCAGGTGTAAGCCATTCCTATTTTACCTAGCTATATATGCCTTGACTGTTAAATGTTGTTATTTAAATCTCTGGCTTCGTTGACCAATTAGATAAGAAGAAATAGTCAATGCGTGATACTTTAATATTACTTACATTTGGTTAGATAGCATGAGTGAATACTAATCCTTATCTTCTTTTTTTTACATGAAATGCACCGGAGCAATCAAGAGTCTCATGGTGAGACTCATCGTGGAAAACGCGAAGACCCACATCTACGTACATTTATCTCCGCATAAGAAATTCTAAGCCATATGCGAAATGACTTCGCTATTCCTCCAGTCGTCTTATTATTTTCTACCCCGCCCCCATTCATTTATTTGTTGTAATTATTTGCCTAACGCTACTAGTAGTACACTTAGGATAGTTAAACTTTGAGTTGTCATTAGAAAATAGTTTGACGCTAGAAATTCACTCTCCTTAAATTAATTATTTTTATTACTAGTTATGCATTGCCTAAGCCATACTAAAATGATATAAACATTCACGTAGCTAAAGTGTCACTCGCTATCAAATCCTTAGCATAAGAAATTAATTTCTTCATAAACTCTTACTAACATTCATAATTAAAAATTATTTCGTTAGCCTTTGCATAATAGATATTTTACATCTTATTTTATAAGTACACATTTCGTCATAATAGGATTCTGAATTATTACAATACATGTATCTTATCTAATACGTTACGAATGCATGTTTTTATCCAAAGCTAACTTTATATTCTAAATAAATCTTATATTTTTATACTTTTTTTTAAACATGCATTACACTCTCAGCATAATAATTCCCTAGGTTTGAACGGACAACCGCATGTTAGCGGATCCTTTAGGGTGCCTAACCCCTTCCTTTTAGGATAATAAAGAGCCCTTACCCAGAATCTCATTAAGTCTAGCAGACCGTTAAAATGGAGTTAATGTTGACTTTAACCTAGTTAACATTTAGGTGTCCTAATTCAACCAAAATAATTAGGTGGCGAATCCGCGAACCCTAGCAACCCTTTAGCATTTCTGCAACCTTTTAGCACCATTTTGCATCCCTAGCACCCCTTTTAAGCACCTTTTACCCTTTAACACCTAGCACTTTTTTAAACTTTTAACATTTTTAACATTTTAGCATTTTATATTATATTTCCTAACATTTATCTTTTAGTAGCAGTGGTTCGCTAGAAATAATGTCGCGGTCGAAAGAGGGCGTGACAGTCGCCATATGTGTTATTTTATGTGATTATCACCTGATTGCATCTCCGTTACATAATGGCTCACTTGTCACGTGAAAATAAAGGAATTGTGATGTTGATAATTGAACATAGGACATTGATATGACTTGTACTTGTCGATTATATATTTGTGATATGTGTTGAGACTGGTATCATGCATGTCATACTTTTTTTGTATATTATTGTTTTGATGATATGGATAAAATCCGAGGTTTCTGGCGGAGAATGAGAGTGATTGAAAAAATCTGAGGTTTCTGCCAGAGATTGAGAGTGATTGATAACTCTGAGGTTGCTGCCGGAGATTGAGAGTGATTGAGCAACTCCGAGGTCTTTGCCGGAGCTTGCGAGTGATTGATAGCCTCCGAGGTTCTAGTCGGAGAGCATGAGTGGTACATGGACTTCGCGGGTCCCCCCATGGATCATGGCTTGAAGGAACTGCCTTAGCATGTGTGTACGAGAGTGGAGTGAGGGAGAGGTAACTATTGGATTGCATTGCTTCCATCTACTCTTAGTTTTAACTGCTCAGTTGGTGAAATTATATATGTCTTGGTTGATTTCATAATTGCTTATATTTTAACTTGCATATGACACGTAACCATGCCTGCTTGTTCTATGTGCTACTTGTTCGTTTCAACTATCCATGCGTTATCTAATCATTGTCAGCCTATGATGCTTACCGGTACTAGTGTTGTACTGATACTACTCTTGCTGCACTTTTGTTGAGTGAAGAGTACGATCCAGGTTTCAGTTCTACGCTCTGTGGCTGATTCACGAGGTGGACGTCTTCTAGTCATTCATGGTGAGCTACTTGGTCGTCCGTGGCCCCTGAAAGGCTTCTTATTATTTTCATTTTTCATTGGTTATTGACAGACAATATCTAGCCTTCGGGCACTCTTTCAGACTTCTACCTTTTGTTTTTTTTTCCAGACTTGTTAGTGCTCTTGTACCCGTTTTGATCAGATTTTTGGGAATTAAGTATTTAAGATTTTATAACTTCTTTTCTTTATTTTATTTCCGCTGATTTAACTTGTTATTGAGAATATGGTTCGCCTACTCGGGGGAATATGGTAGGTTCCATCACGACTCGTGACTTGGGTCGTGACAAAGTTGGTATCAGAGCTTCTAGGTTAATCGGTCTAATGAGTACAAGAACAATGTCTAGTAGAGTCTTGCAGATTGGTACGTATACTTCCGTACCCATCCTCGAGAGGCTATATGACATTTAGGAAACACTTCATTTCTTTACTCTTTTCGTGCTAGTTCAATCCGATTGGTATCTGGTTCATTTTTTTCGTGCGACATTGTTCAGATTGATATCTTACACTCATTTCTATGTTCTCTCACAGATGGTGAGGACACGATCGACTACCATCGAGGCCACGAGGTGCACTCACCGCACCCACATCCATACCCGCTGCGAGCGATTGTTCGCGGCGAGACAGTGGACGGGGATGGACGTGGCGGGCAGCAGGCCGTCGCTTATTCCGGTAGGAACCCGACACCGGCACCAGCACCAACACCTACTCAGGACCCGTACAGGGAGTTGACTCCGGAGCTTGATGACATTCCGGAGGAGGAGATTAGAGATGCTGAGGCACAACCTGGGGTCGCTGTTACTCCTGACTTTCAGGAGGCTGTGTTCGGGTGTTGGGGTACTTTGACAGTTTGGCTCAGGCGGGCATGCCTCCAGTTGCTCCGGATGGCTCGTAGACTAGAGTGGGAGGTCAGACTGCCGATGTTGCGGTTGCTCTAGGATTTCGATATGAGGGTATTGCCGTGAGCGATGGCTCAGATTGATGATACTCCAGTGCCTGGTTTTGTTCTAAGGCCTATGGATGGGCCAGTGTTGACCGCTGAGGAGCGGAAATTGTTCGAGGGGTTTACCAAAATGACTCCTCCTTGGTTATATGGTACTCCCGGGGAGGATGCGTACGAGTTTATTGTTAGCTGCCATGAGATGCTTCATAAGTTGGGTATAGTGGAGTCTCACAGGGTTGATTATGTTTCTTTCCAGTTAGTTGGGGATGCCAAGCAGTGGTGGAGATCGTACGTGGAGTGTCGACCAGTTGGATCTCCACCTTTGACCTGGACGCAGTTCTACCAGGTGTTCCTGGAGAAGTATGTCCCTCGTACACTGAGAGACAACAGGAAGGATGAATTTTCGACTTTGGAGCAGCAGGGTAGTTCAGTTGCGGAGTATGAGACCAGATTTCTCGCGTTGTCCCGTTATGCGACGACATTACTTCCCACAGAGGCTAAGAGAGTGAGGAGATTTGTGAATGGTTTGGACCTTTCTGTTACACCCCGTTATACCATGGAACGTAAGTGAGAACGTGACTAAGAATATAAGGTTTGAAAGTCGGAAAGAAAGTGTAGGTACATTTTCGTTAAGGAAAAAGTTTGGTCACGACGAACGTGACGTCGTAATTTCTTCATGAGGGGTCGGATTCGACCCAAATTTGGTATGTGGGCCTAGTATATGATTATGAAGGCTTGGAGCTAATAAAATAGGGCCCGCCAAAATTTCACAATTTCGTGGGGCCCACCGAAAAATAAGATGATTTCTCCAAGTCTTGAGATTTATTATTATTTTGTGAAGAATTATTAATTATGGACCTATAGGCGGGTGACACGTGTCACCCCCACATGTCTTGGAAGACTTTGACTCTCTCTAGATATTTTGAGGACAAGTGGCTTGTGGAGCCCACTCCACTTGGCTATATCTATCCAAGTCTTGCAAGACTTGGATTCACTTCACACTTAGCCAAATATTGCTCTCATCTTTCTCTCCTTTGAGCTCAAAAACACCTAGTGTGATTAAATTATTTTATCCCAAAGATTAAGGTCTCTAACCAAGTGTTAAACCAAATTAACTCTCCAAGAACCTCCTAGTTTGTGTGTTGGCCGAAAATGGTGATGAAACCCTAGGGGTTTCCATCGACTTTTTGAAAGTGAAACGTGAATAGAAGTTTCTCCTAAGGTTATAGGGGATACATATATGTGATTGGATCTTGAAGAAGTGGAGCCAAACGAAAACTGTGGACCAATAAAGACCGGACTGTTTTGGGGCGTTTTTGGGCACAAAATGAGGTAAACGTCCTTCTTCTTTTAAAGTAATTGGATATTACATATTTCTATAATGTATGAATGAGCTTGTGCTAAAAATAATGAAGAATAAAAAGCGTTTGAACCATTTTTGGGGCTAAAACCGTGAATGGACATGTTTGGTGATTATCGAATTTCGTTGGTTATTATCGTTATTAACGTCACCTATTGCATGTTATAATAGAGTAATATTGTTGTTAATAAGTTGTTATAACTTATATAGAAGTTTTGGAATTCGAATTACATTAAAAGGGATTAAGGAAAGGGTAGTTGGATTGTAGTTGTTGGCCGAGATTTGTCTAAAACTGTGGGGTATCGTTATGCAGTTTTGATGGACTATTTTGTGGTATAAAACTGCTGGAAAATCAGCCACCAACATGTATGTTTAATGTGGATAAATGGTTAATTAAAGTCCTAAAGAGTAAGAGTGTTAAAGGCTTCACATTGTACCCTTAATGTTGTTTACTTATGGACTATTATTGTGGACTGTTTTAATGTGATTGTGGGGCAGAATTTTACACGTCAAGTTAGGTGTGTAATCCCCTTTGGTTACATGTTGGTTATGCCCTTAAATGTGTCTTGTTGGTTGATGAATTCGGGCCTTGGAAAAGGTGGAAAAGTACGTAGAAACAAAGGAAGTGCTGCCCAAATTTCCGTAGAATTAGAGGGCCACTAGTTGGTATAATTCTTATACTAGTAAGTATGATATTTCTAGAAGTGCTATCTTCATTATAGGTTGAAGTACATTGGAGCATATTGCTACTTGTCGTGTTGGTTAGTCGTCGTGAGGTATGTGAACTATGCTTCCGTCTTTTGACATGATTATTTGAAAAGCCTATGTGACTTGATTTCTAAAGTTAAGAGATTTGATTTAAAGTTATGAGACTTGATTTCTTTAAAAGATTATGAGACTTTATTTTTCAAGTTATGGGACTTGATTTCTAGAGTTAAGAGATTTAATTTATTTTGAAAGTTATAGTACTTGATTTGATAAGTACAAAGCTTACTTGATTTTAAAGAGATAGGAGTAACGTAATAGGAAAGAATGAGTCCTTGACATGAAAAGAGACTAAGTGATAATGCAAAAATGTAGAGTTCGGTGCGGGGCACGCAAGTGTGTTGGCCGCGGCTCGCAACTCGTAGGGATGCAGATGTTCGCGCGAGAGGTTGCGGCGCGACACCGCTCTTACGGCGGGAGGTTAGTCGAGAGGCGGTGGTGTTTCAATGCCACAGTATCGACCCTAGTGAGTACAAGTGACTTGATGATTAAAAGAATAGGTTACTTGAAGTTAAACGTACACTTAACTGGATTTTAGAAAGTGGAAGTGTCTTGATAATACGGGTGTTAGAATCTTGGGGTCTTAAAAAGGAAAGAATGTACGGTGAATGTACATATTACTTTTGGGTTTTACTCCCGAAATATTGCATGAAACGACTCTTTTATAAAGAATAGACGTACATAGTACTTTGGGTTCAAATCCCTTACATGACATGATAGTGTCGTGGTTGTATTAAAAGGAAAGATGTGGTAGTGCTTTAGTTTTGTAAAAATGAAAGTGTTATAATGACTTTATGGGAAGTTTGTTATAACAAGGTTTGTGGAAAGTCAAGAGAGGGTTTAAAATGTTGAAAGGAAATCATGTGAGAATGTCCATGATTAAGTCCTTAATATAGTACATGATACGCGACACTTTGATTTTCAAAGATGTTTTAAAGTAATACGTGATATCTAGTGCCTTGATTTGCCAAAACCATGTCTTAGAAAGATACATGGTATGATAAGTGTCTTGATTTTCTAAACGATGGTTTCAAAATGATACATGTATTGGATCCTACTCCTAGTGATACATGTAGTACTTGGCTTTTGTAAATGGAAATTTAGTTTATAAAGTGAATGTACGGCGGACGTACAATTGTTGTAATGGACTTTAATCCTTAGTGATGCAAGGTGTGATAGTGCATTGGTGTTATAAAATGAAAGACTTGTTAGTGTCTTGTTTGTTTTAGAAAAGAAGGCATGGTATTGTCTTGGTTATTTTAGAAAGGAAATCATGATATTGTCTTTGTTATTTTAGAACAGAAGGCATGGTATTGTCTTGTTTGTTTTAGAAAATAAGGCATGATATTGTCTTGGTTATTTTAGAAAGGAAGGCATGATATTGTCTTGGTTATTTTAGAAAGGAAGGCATGGTATTGTCTTGTTTGTTTTAAAAGGAAGACATGGTATTGCCTTGGTTGTTTAAAAAGATGGTGCATTCATTTTGTCTAATGAGAGTTAAAGATTACTTAACTTGCATATGTTGTTCATGATAGCCATTAGTGCTAGTGTTATAAGTATAATTGCGGGGTAAAACCCCAAGACATTATACATATTCGTGGATTTGCTCTCCACGATGCGAGTATTGCGTATATGTTCATTGCGGGTCCGTAGGGCCTAAGCGGGTGAAATATTCTTGTGCGGGTGAAATAGTTCTATGCGAGGCAAATTGGCCTATGCGGGTCCACAAGACCCTTGCGGGTGAAATAGTCCCAGGAGTAGGATTGCATAATGATACTACGGGCGGGTGGCCCTAAATTGATCATAAGCTTCCTATTTTAAAGCATGTAAAGTTTACTCTTATTACTCTACTTTTAAAAAGGCACAGTGTACTGGTATTTTATTATTATACTTGTTACATGCCGACAGTGATGTTGGAATTCTATGGGCATGCTTATCTGATGATGGTTGTATATTATACTTGTTACATGCTGACAGTGATGTTGTGTTCCACGAGCATGCTTATGTGATATTATATGTTGAGGGCAGGTGTCCCTGAATTTGACATGGTTTTCATATGTGAAAGTGGTACGGTGTTACAGTAGTACAGTGATACAAGGTACAATTGGCTCTGATTGTTATATGACACGGTAGGATCTGGTATTTGATTTTCATACTTGCCCCTGTCATTCTTGTGTATAGCTATGATTTTAATGTTGTACTTTATTTACGTTCCATACTTGGTACCTGTTGTACTGACCCCCTTCGGGGGGCTGCGTTCATATCCGCAGGTCTAGGTACTCAGTTGTGGATCCGCGAGCTTAGGATTCTTGTTCAGCTTTATGAGATAGCTCCAATGTTCCGGAGCTTGTCATTATGGCTAGGTATATTCAGAGGTACGGCGGGGTCTTGTCCCGTCATAGTATTTGTCCAAAATCTTAGAGGTCTGTATTCATATGTGGGCTAGACTGACTAGAGTTGTATTTACATTGTTGAACAGTGTAGACCCTTTCGGGTGACTTATATTATGACAGCCTTATCGACTTTGCCTTTGTTTAAGAAAAAAAAGTGTTATTTATCTTCCGCGGTTTATTGTGTTGTATGAATAGAAGGGTGCCCAGGTAGGGCACCAGTCGCGGGCCCGGGGTTCGGGGCGTGACAGAGTGGTATCAGAGCAGTTAGTCCTAGGAATGTCTATAGACCGTGTATCGTATAGTCTTATTTATCGGTGTGTTGTGCACCACATCTATAAACAGGAGGCTACAGTACATTTAGGATTGGTTTCCCTTCTTCGCACTCTGAGATCGTGCGATAGAGCTGTGTTGTTAGGGTAGTCTCTCCCTAACGTATTATTGTGATTGCAGCTTTGAGAAAGACAACAGTGACCCAGAAAGGATTATATGGATTGCATATCCAGGTTGGTAAAATTATCGTATAGATGGTATTATGATGATGTATATCTGTCAGAGCGTATTTACTTGGGGTCATATGTGTGTTGCCTAGAATGATTATGAGTTACCATAAGTTGGTAAAGCCTTGATAAATGCTTGGAAGGTGTAAAACAGTTTATTGAATCCACACCTAGGCTTAATATATGTACTGATTTAGAACAGTCATGAGGTAATGAACTGTCTAAGATTGTGTTAGACTCTTAGAAGATCAGGTGCAATTTATTTGATAACATACCATGTCATTAGATTAAGTTGTGTTGTACGCTTAAGTGATTATGTGAAAAATAATGTATGGAGTAATTAGAGTTGTTGTGAGTGAGACAACATGATTATGAGATATTAAGAAGCTACATTTCCCGTATGTGGGGACTGATAATATAGGCTTGGGACATAGAATAATTGTGAACTGTAGAATATTGATGACCACTGAAACCTTAGATGTACAAGGCCTTCTAGGGCAGTAAGATTTATTCCAGACCAAGAATGAGAGTTAAGTGCGACAACGGGTCGAGTTGAGGGCTGATTACGGGTCAACCCGTAGCCTGAAATGGTGTAGGGTCAGTTGGGGGTGGTCCCACTATGTGATAAGGTCATAAGGGTGCAAGGCACAAGTCTAGTTAATCGTTGTACGAGTTCGTGGACGCGTTCCACCAGAAACGGGTCGTGAGGGCCGAGAAGGGCCTTAACGGAAATTGAATCTAAGTATAATGACCCAGTTTGGATATAGTAACTCCAAGGATTTGAAAACAGAATCAGTGTTTGAAATTATGTACGTGTACTAGAATAAGTTTGGAAGTACGAGAAAAGTACGTCAAGTAAGAAAAGGAGCGAACAAGTGTTAAAAAAATTGAAGTGATTATAGTTATGAGTAATGAAGATACGGAAGGAAAATCCTTTTAGGCCATGAATGGGAGTAAATAGTAGTGATATACCCTCTAGATGTGATTCCTCGTTTGACTTTGATTGATATATATGCATGTGTGATATATTGTGGTCATATGTGGCATAATTGGTTTCGTCGAGTGTAGTTTGAGAAGACTATACTAAAATTTGTTTAGCATGAACCTAGTATGAACATTCGGGACGAATGTTTCTAAGGGGGAAGGATGTTACACCCCGTTATACCATGGCGTAAGTGAGAACGTGACTAAGAATATAAAGTTTGAAAGTCGGAAAAAAAGTGTAGGTACATTTTTCTTAAGGAAAAAGTTTGGTCACGACGAACGTGACGTCGTAATTTCTTCACGAGGGGTCGGATTCGACCCAAATTTGGTATGTGGGCCTAGTATATGATTATGAAGGCTTGGAGATAATAAAATAGGGCCCGCCAAAATTTCACAATTTCGCGAGGCCCACCGAAAAAGAAGATGATTTCTCCAAGTCTTGAGATTTATTACTATTTTATGAAGAATTATTAATTATGGACCTATAGGTGGGTGACACGTGTCACCCCATGTCTTGGAAGACTTTGACTATCTCTAGATATTTTGAGGACAAGTGGCTTGTGGGGCCCACTCCACTTGGCTATATCTATCCAAGTCTTGCAAGACTTGGATTCACTTTACACTTAGCCAAATATTGCTCTCATCTTTCTCTCCTTTGAGCTCAAAAACACCTAGTGTGATCAAATTATTTTATCTCAAAGATTAAGGTCCCTAACCAAGTGTTAAACCAAATTAACTCTCCAAGAACCTCCTAGTTTGTGTGTTGGCCGAAAATGGTGACGAAACCCTAGGGGTTTCCGTCGATTTTTTGGAAGTGAAACGCGAAGAGAAGTTGCTCCTAAGGTTATAGGGGATACATATATGTGATTGTATCTTGAAGAAATGGAGCCAAACGAAAACTGCGGACCAATAAATACCGGACTATTTTGGGGCGTTTTTGGGCACAAAATGAGGTAAAAGTCCTTCTTCTTTTAAAGTAATTGGATATTACATATTGCTATAATGTATGTATGAGCTTGTGCTAAAAATAATGAAGAATAAAAAGCGTTTGAACCATTTTTGGGGCTAAAATCATGAATGGACATGTTTGGTGATTATCGGGTTTCGTTGGTTATTGTCGTTATTAACATCACCTATTTCATGTTATAATGGAGTAATATTGTTGTTAAATAGTTTTTATAACTTATATAGAAGTTTTGGAATTTGAATTAGATTAAAAAGGATTAAGGAAAGGGTAGTTGGATTGTAGTTGTTGGCCGAGATTTACCTAAAATTGTGTGGTATCGTTATGCAGTTTTGATGGACTGTTTTGTGGTATACAACTGCTGGAAAATCAGCCACCAACATGTATGTTTAATGTGGATAAATGGTTAATTAAAGTCCTAAAGAGTAAGGGTGTTAAAGGCTTCACATTGTACCCTTAATGTTGTTTATTTATGGACTATTATTGTGGACTGTTTTAATGTGATTGTGGGGCAGAATTTTACACGTCAAGTTAGGTGTGTAATCCCCTTTGGTTAACTGTTGGTTATGCCCTTAAATGTGTCTTGTTGGTTGATGAATTCGGGCCTTGGAAAAGGTGGAAAAGTACGTAGAAACAAAGGAAGTGCTGCCCAAATTTCCGTAGAATTAGAGGGCCACTAGTTGGTATAATTCTTATACTAGTAAGTATGATATTGATAGAAGTGCTATCTTCATTATAGGTTGAAGTACATTGGAGCATATTGCTACTTGTCGTGTTGGTTAGTCGTCGTGAGGTATGTGAACTATGCTTCCGTCTTTTGACATGATTATTTGGAAAGCCTATGTGACTTGATTTCTAAAGTTAAGAGATTTGATTTAAAGTTATGAGACTTGATTTCTTTAAAAGATTATGAGACTTTATTTTTCAAGTTATGGGACTTGATTTCTAGAGTTAAAAGATTTGATTTATTTTGAAAGTTATAGTACTTGATTTGATAAGTACAAAGCTTACTTTATTTTAAAGAGATATGAGTAATGTAATAGGAAAGAATGAGTCCTTGACATGAAAAGAGACTAAGTGATAATGCAAAAATGTAGATTTTGGGTACAGGGTCGCGGCTCGGCAATTTCAGAGGACTGCAGATGTTCCGGCGCCACGACGCTCTTCTCGAAGGGGCGAGGTTAGTCGGGGCGGTGGTGTTTCAATGCCATCAGATCGACTTAGTGAGTACAAGTGACTTGATGATTAAAAGAATAGGTCACTTGAAGTTAAACATACACTTAACTGGATTTTAGAAAGTGGAAGTGTCTTGATACTACGAGTGTTAGAATCGTGGGGTCTTACAATGGAAAGAATGTACGGTGAATGTACATAATACTTTTGGGTTTAACTCCCTAAATATTGCATGAAACTATTCTTTTATAAAGAATAGACGTACATAGTACTTTGGGTTCAAATACCTTACATGACATGATAGTGCCGTGGTTGTATTAAAAGGAAAGATGTGGTAGTGCTTTAGTTTTCTAGAAATGAAAGTGTTATAACGGCTTTATGGGAAGTTTGTTATAACAAGGTTTGTGGAAAGTCAAGAGAGGGTTTAAAATGTTGAAAGGAAAACATGTGAGAATGTCCATGATTAAGTCCTTAATATAGTACATGATACGCGACACTTTGATTTTCAAAGATGTTTTAAAGTAATACGTGATGTCTAGTGCCTTGATTTGCCAAAACCATGTCTTAGAAAGATACTTGGTATGATAAGTGTCTTGATTTTCTAAACGATGGTTTCAAAATGATACATGTATTGGATCCTACTCCTAGTGATACATGTAGTACTTGGCTTTTGTAAATGGAAATTTAGTTTATAAAGTGAATGTACGGCGGACGTACAATTGTTGTAATGGACTTTAATCCTTAGTGATGCAAGGTGTGATAGTGCCTTGGTGTTATAAAATGAAAGACTTGTTAGTGTCTTGTTTGTTTTAGAAAAAAAGGCATGGTATTGTCTTGGTTATTTTAGAAAGGAAAGCATGGTATTGTCTTGGTTATTTTAGAAAGGAAGGCATGGTGTTGTCTTGTTTGTTTTAGAAAAGAAGGCATGGTATTGTCTTGGTTATTTTATAAAGGAAGGCATGGTATTGTCTTGGTTATTTTCGAAAGGAAGGCATGGTATTGTCTTGTTTGTTTTAAAATGAAGGCATGGTATTGCTGTTGACAGTCAATTTTGACCCGTTTTTTGTATATTTGTTGCAATTTTAAGTATTTTAGCACACCGCATTTTAATCATCATTTTTTGCATTTTTTACATAATATTCTATGTTTATTTCTTCAAAAAATGACATTGCATCTTTTTATTTTAAATTAAGCATTATGTCTTTGTTAATATTATGTTTCTATTATA
The DNA here is from genome assembly GCA_029844215.1 of Przewalskia tangutica. NCBI lineage: Eukaryota > Viridiplantae > Streptophyta > Magnoliopsida > Solanales > Solanaceae > Przewalskia > Przewalskia tangutica. The sequence goes on from CM056719.1 coordinate 22,509,052, forward strand.
ATAATATTTTGCATCTCTTTAAATAATTAATTGGCACCGCATTTTTACTTTTAATTAGACATTAAATATTTGCTAAAATATTGTATTTTATTATTATTGCGTCGGCATTTGCATTTTAATAATTTTGCATCTTTTTAAATAATTAACCCGCCTTGCATTTTGTTAAACCAGTCCAGTCCAAGACATAATTTGAATCAGTCCAATCCAATACTTTTTTTTATTTCATCCAACACCCTTTTATTTTATCTTAATCATACACATTTTATTTCCCCCAAAACAATACCCCACTTTTTATTTTCCCTCCAAAACCAAACCAAACCCTAACCTAATTCTACCCTATAAATAAAACCTTATCCCTCCACTTCCATTCCAACACAACATAAGACTTCAGCCGCACATATTCATTTCTCTACACTCATCTCTACACACAACATCATCTTCTTCAATCAACCTCACCCAATCACCTTCCTCAATCGCCCCACCACCGGCGAACCATCACCATCGGCGAACTCCCTCACGCCTGAATCTCTCTCGTCGTCGAATACCCGACCACCACTTCCCCGAACCCAGAAAACCCCTACAAACCCTCGAACCACTGTTTAGCGACGAACCCCATCCCGTCGAACCCACATTGCTCCATTGAACCCCCGTCCACTGCTTGTCGCCGCTCTCTTTTGTGTTATTGAACTCCGACGACACTAACTATTATTCTCCCACTTTATTATTATTGTGTGTGTTGCAGACTGATTTGGGTCTTTTATGTTTTTGGGTATGTCGCCGGAGTTTTGAAATTCCGGCGACCTTGGTTTTGGCTCTTTTTTTTTTTTTGCATAAGTTTTCACTCTGTTTAATCGAACTGATTTTCCTATTTTTGGACGGATAGCCGGAGTTTTGAACTCTGGCGATCTGTTGGTATGTTTCCCGACGAGTGTTGTAGTTTACTCCGCTGTTTTTATTGTTTGTTAGACTGGCTTTTAGGCATTTTTGTCGGACTGGTGTTGCCACTGCTTCTATTGGGATTTGTTGTTTTCCGGGCTGATGCTGGACCATTTTCGTTGCTATGTTGTTGTTTCTTTCCACTGTTTCGCCGACCCTTGTTCATTGTTTTGGTGCGAACTGCTTACTGTTATGCTGGTTTGGGCTGTTTTTGACGATTTTGCCCTTTGTTGATTTTATTAAACTGATTTAGAATACATACTACACTGTTGGTTACTGATTTGAACAAGACACTACACTTGACTGGCCAATGAAAAAGTTATCCGTCGGTTTTTGAGGCCTCCACAGTTGCAAAGACGGAAAATAAAATAAATGAAGCTTTCTGGGCGTTGATGATTTCTTCTACTTACACAGGATAACCAACATGCACTGGCGAGGCGAATTTTCGCAGCCGGACTTGTTTAGGATGTCCCACTTTATTTTTATATATATCTGAGCCTTCCGTGTTTAAAACTATTACTGTTTTGGCGCGGATCTGAAGGTTTTATTTATTTTATTGCTTTTAACAATATTGGCCGATGAAGGAATCTCCGTCTGATTTTCAAGGCCTCATTTGTGCAAAAGACGAATTTATTTATTTTTGGCTTTACTTATTAATTCCTGTCATTGCTTTTAAAATTATTCATTCTATTACTAACAGTTTTACTAAGTGTTTATGCAGGTACCCGGAGATCATCTTGTGCAGAAGGCCTAAAAAGGGCTAAAAGATGTCCCGAAGTTAAATTTTTATCGCATTTAATTTTAGTTTTTATTATTTTGTATTGCATTTTATTTTAATTATAAATTATGAAAAATGCTTAGAATACGTAGAATAAAAAAGGGAAATAAATAATTAACCTAGGTTTGAACGAATAACCGCAAGTTAGCGGATCTTAAAGGATGCCTAATCCCTTCCCTTTAGGATAATAAAGAATCCTGATCCAGAATCTCACCAATTTCGCAGACTATTAAATGGAGGTCAATTGCAGTATTTTTATTGCAATAAACCAAGTGTCCTAATTCACTTAAATAATTAGGTGGCGACTCCTTAAAAACAACATTATTGCTCCATCCAGGGAACCGCGCCAAAGAGCAACGTTGCAGATACCGTTCAGACCCCCGAGGTAAAAAACGGGCGCGGCAATTGCCTTGGTTGTTTAAAAAAATAGTGCATTCATTTTGTCTAATGAGAGTTAAATATTACTTAACTTGCATATGTTGTGCATGATAGCCATTAGTGCTAGTGTTATAAGTATAATTGCGGGGTAAAACCCCAAGACATTATACATATCCGTGGATTTGCTCTCCACGATGCGTGTATTGCGTATATGCTCATTGCGGGTCCGTAGGGCCTAAGCAGGTGAAATAGTCCTGTGCGGGTGAAATAGTCCTATGCGGGGCAAATTTTCCTATGCGGGTCCACAAGACCCTTGCGGGTGAAATAGTCCCAGGAGTAGGATTGCATAATGATACTACGGGCGGGTGGCCCTAGATTGATCATAAGCTTCCTATTTTAAAGCATGTAAAGTTTACTCTTATTACTCTACTTTTAAAAAGGAACAGTGTACTGGTATTTGATTATTATACTTGTTACATGCCGACAGTTTATGTTGGAATTCCACGGGCATGCTTATATGATGATGGTTGTATATTACTCTTGTTACATGCTGACAGTGATGTTGTATTCCACGAGCATGCTTCTGTGATATTATATGTTGAGGGCAGGTGTCCCTGATTTTGACATGGCTTTCATATGTGAAAGTGGTACGGTGTTACAGTAGTACAGTGATACAAGGTACAGTTGGCTCTGATTGTTATATGACACGGTAGGATCTGGTATTTGATTTTTAAACTTGCCCCTGTCATTCTTATGTACATCTATGATTTTAATACTGTACTTTATTTCCGTTCCATACTTGGTACATGTTGTACTGACCCCCTTCGGGGGGCTACGTTCATGTCCGCAGATCTAGGTACTCAGTTGTGGATCTGCGAGCTTAGTATCCTTGTTCGGCTTTATGGGATAGCTCCAATGTTCTGGAACTTGTCATTATGGCTAGGTATATTCAAAGGTACGGTGTGTCCTTGTCCCGTCATAGTATTTGTCCAAAATCTTAGAGGTCTGTATTCATATGTGGGCTGGACTGACTAGAGTTGTATTTACATTGTTGAACAGTGTAGACCCTTTCGGGTGACTTATATTATGGCAGCCTTATCGGCTTTGCCTTTGTTTAAGAAAAAAAAAGTGTTATTTATCTTTCGCGGTTTATTGTGTTGTATGAATAGAAGGGTGCCCAGGTAGGGGAACCAGTTACGGGCCTGGGTTCCTGGCGTGATACTTCTGCTTTGGCTGGTGACCTTGCAGTTGGAGGCTTCTGGGGCCTCATTCCAGTCAGTAGTAGAACATTCCAGGAGGGTTTAGTTAGAGAGGGGTCGGGCACGTAGTGGTGGTGACAACAAGACAGCTCATAAATTTGATAGTTCCAGAGGTCCTATAAGAGGTGGGGGACACCATGACAGGGTTCATCATCATCCCTACAGCCGCCCCATCCAATCATCACTACAGGTTTCAGCAGGTGGTTCTTCAGGTTATAGCGGACAAAGTTCTGGGCAAACTTCCCGAGGGTCTTAGTCTCGACCTTCAGACTGTGGAGGATATTTGGGTTCTTCTATGATAATTCAGCAGCCTATGGCTAAGGGAGCATGTTATGAGTGCGGCGAGACAGGGCATTACGCGAGGGAGTGTTCTAGATCCAGACAGGGTTCCAGAGTTCCGACATCCAGGCCTCCAGCACTGCCAGCCAGAGGAGGGGGACATTCTAGTAGAGGGGGTTCGCAGTCGGGCAGGGGTGGCCACCAGCCTAGCAGAGGTGGTCATCAGTCAGGTAGGGGTGGTGCTCAGTCAGTGAGAGGAGGATCTCAGACAGTCTGTGGTGGTCGTGGAGGCACACAGTCCGGGGGTGGACGTTCCCATTTCTATGCTTTTCCGGGTAGAGCAGAAGCCGAGGCATCTGACGCGACGGTTATCACAGGTATTATTTCGGTTTGTCACCGGTCAGCTTCTGTTTTATTTTATCCAGGTTCTACTTTCTCTTTTGTGTCCACCTATTTCTCTACGAGTCTGGATACGCTTTGTGATATGCTTGAGGTACCTATTCGTGTCTCTACTCCTATCGGGGATTCTGTGATAGTAGATCGGGTCTATAGGTCTTGTGTGGTCACGTTTTTAGGTATGATACTTGGGTAGACTTGGTTATTTTGAATATGGTGGACTTTGACATTATTTTGGGAATGGACTGGTTATCTCCTTATCATGTTATTTTAGACTGTCATGCCAAGACAGTCACGTTGGCCATGCCAGGTATTCCACGGTTAGAGTGGAAGGGTACTCCTAGTCCAGCACCTAAGAGGATCATATCAGTTCTTCGGGCAAAGAAGTTAATGGATAAGGTATGTTTAGCATTTTTGGCTCATATTCGGGATACTAGTGTGGATACTCCTTCCGTAGAGTCAGTTCCAGTTGTTTGTGAGTTCTCAGAGGTTTTCCCTACAGATTTTCCTGATAGAGATATTGACTTTTGCATTGACTTGGAGCCAGGCACCCGACCTATTTCTATTCCACCCTATCGGATGGCTCCGGCAGAGCTGAGAGAGTTGAAGGAGCAGTTGCAAGACTTGTTGAGCAAAGGATATATTAGACCCAGTATTTCTCCTTGGGGTGTTCCCGTCCTGTTCGTGAAGAAAAAAATGGCACCATGAGAATGTGTATCGATTATCGGAAATTAAACAAGGCTACAATCAGAAATAAGTATCCAATACCCCACATTGATGACTTATTTGATCAGCTTCAGGGTGCGTCGATATATTCTAAGATTGATTTAAGGTCGGGCTATCATCAGTTGAAGATTCGAGCGGAGGATGTTCCGAAGACCGCTTTCAGGACCCGTTATGGTCATTATGAGTTCTTAGTGATGTCCTTCGGGCTTACTAATGCCCCTGCAACCTTCATGGATTTGATGAATGGAATCTTCAAGCCTTACTTGGATTCATTTGTGATCATGTTTATTGATGACATCCTGGTGTACTCTCGGAGTAAGGAAGACCATGAGAGGCATTTGAGGATCGTGCTTGGTGTTAGCGATTTATCCACACGGTTAACGCAAGTGCACGTATCGTGACAAGTAATATAGTCTGGGTAAGACCGAATATCATCTTCAAAGACTGGTTTTCAAGTACCGATTATCTATTCTATGATGTCTATTTGGTCAATGTAAATTGGGTTGGGTTTTTAGACTAATAATCAAAACTAATGCAGGAAATAAACTAATTATGAAAATACTTTGATTTAAATCAGTTATGATGGAAATAGGGCTTCCAATCTGCTCAACTATCCGCTCACTTTAATCTTATGCAATAATAAATGTTCTTCTTTTATATTGAGATAGCAGGTTAGCTAAGCCGTTTTATATTCCAGTTAGGATATATAAATACTCAACCCCGATGCAGAACCCTTCTATCTTTCGATGATAGGATTTACCACAAAGGAGGATTAAGAACAATAACCTATTAAACTACACAAGTATCGGGGTACTTTCGTCCACGATTTTAACCTATGTTTATTCAACTATAGCATATTCACAATCTCCCCTTTCGGATCTCGATTAGAAATTATATATGTGATGATAATTAGTGATTAATTAATTACCAAGCAATCAAAGCAATTATTGAATAAATCTCAACTATATAAAGAAGAAACCAAAACCATGCATTAAATCATAAAAACGAGGTTCAAGTGATTCGAAATTTCGAATGGAAAGCCCTAATTAAAGTTTAGCTCCTAGCCATAGACATGCTAAGAACTAATACAAACCAACATAAACTGAATTAAAACAAAGGAAAGAAGAAAAGAAAATAATACTGAAAAACCTCCAAAATTGTCTTGTCTCATTGAATGGTGTTATGGAATATTTACAAGATGGTAGAATGATGGATTGTAGAATAAGGTCTAAGGAGGTATATTTATAATAAGAAGGGTTTTAGGGATTTTATAGGTTTTGTAGGTAGAAAAAGTTATCCCTTTTGGACTCTGAAAACATGTCAAATTCGGCCCAGAACTCAAAAATTCCGCGTCGGCGCCGTGGCCCTGCAGACTGGCGCCACGGCGCTGAAAAATCAGAGAAAATCAGACTTCGCAGAACATTGGGCGTCGCGGCGCTGCTGGCAGGCGCCACGGTGCCGGAGGCGTTAATTGGACAATTTTCTTATTCTTCGTCCTTTTTTCGTTCGGACTTCATCTAATCTCTTCTATACTTTCCGAGACTTCTTAGACTTTATTTATTCACCCTTTTAATGTGCAATTCCATCTCAATTATGCTAATTTCCTCTCCTTTTCGCCATTTCTCCATTTTTGACCGCTGTGACACAAAAGAAAGAAAAACACACCTAATACTATACTAAACATAAACGAAATGAATAAAATACTAACTAAAAATGACTCAAAAAGTGTATAAAATACACCTAACACTTGGCCTATTGAGGGAGAAGGAATTGTATGCCAAGTTTTCCAAGTGTGAGTTCTGGCTCAGTTCCGTAGCATTTTTGGGACATGCTGTGTCCAAGGATGGGATTATGGTTGATCCCAAAAAGATCGAGGCAATTAGATATTGGGCCAGGCCTACTTTGGTGACTGAGATTCGGAGTTTTGTGGGCCTTGCGAGTTATTACTCGCCGATTTGTGAAGGGATTTTCATCTATTGCTTCCCATTAGACTAGGTTGACCCAAAAGGGTGTGCCTTTCCAGTGGTCAGATGAGTGTGAGGAGAGCTTCCAGAAGCTTAAGGCTTTATTGACTTCAGCTCCGGTTTTGGCTTTACCAGTAGAGGGAAAGGAATTTACTGTGTATTGTTGTCACGACCCGACCCCGGGTCACGACTGGTGCCCTACCTGGGCACCCTGTTCAGGTATACATCAGAGAATAGCAGCGGAACGTACACAACATAAACCCATGTGTAAACAATCAAACATCACAGGCTAGCCGATAAGGCCGCCTTCCATAACATACACAAAAGTACAACTGTACTATCAGTTCTTACAGCCCAACCACAAATGTGAATACAGACCTCTAGGAATAATAAGCGTATGGACAGGGCCCCGCCATACCCCTGAATGTATATAAATCTACAACACCGAGGAAAAGACTGTACCAAAATGAGACAAGCCTCCGGATAAATGGAGCTTCTGACGTCTGATAAGTGATCCTAAGAATGTGGATCCGCCACCGCTTACTTTCCTCGCAAAGATGAACGCACCCCGAGAAGGGGTCAAGACACAATATGTACTAAGTATGTAAAATCGAAAGTACTGTAATTACAACATAAGTTTAAAACAAAGTCGGAGACATGTATGATAACGATTACGACACAAAGGCCTTACTAACAATGAGAGTAAATCGAGGAATACGCATAACATCACAATAGGAGACTCCCGATCAAATCACGGGTAGCGAACCCATAGAAACAGGTGGTATAACGTCTTAGGGTTCTTACCCCTCATTTATACTCTTACCCTGAAGCAGGTGGTATAACGTCTTGTGGGTTTGCCCCTCATTTATACTCTTACCTGGAAAGGTAATAAAGCAGTGGTATAACGTCTTGGGGTTTACCGCCATTTATACTCTTATCACGGAGAAAGTGGTATAGCGTCTTGGGGTTTACCCTCACTTATACTCTTACCCTATCTCAACCGGCATCATACAATAAATAAGCAAGTTAGAAATCCCACAACTTCTTATTAGTCTTATTAAATCTACACTCTCATTTTAGTTTACTTAAGGCACTAACATGTCTTTTATAAAAATCCGGGAATTTAACCCAAAGTACTACGTACTTCAACCTTTTAAAAATGACTCATTGTTATATAGAACTTCCAAGATACTATAAACCGTAGTATCAAGTCAAAATTACTTTTCAAGACAAGTCACCATACCTTGAAACATAAAGTTAGGTTTCTAACATCAAGTGACTCCTTTTATTATAAAACCTTAGGCAATTGATGCCTTAAAAATCAAATTGCCTTTTCATTAAAGTTAAGTCATTTATCTTTCCATAAAACAAATATAACCAACTCCCCATAAAGTCATTACATTCGCTTTATACCTTAGCCATAAACAATTTCCTATCCAAGGGACTTATACGTTTAAAACGGAACAAGTATCACATACTTTAAAACTCTTCAAGTCCCTTAACTTTAATAAAACATTAGACATCCTTAATAGTTTCAAAGAAGTGAGTTAATCTCCTAACTCACCCAACTTGGCTATTCATAAAACTAGTAAAGGATATCAAGGTATTGTACGTCTACCGTACTATATACGTACAACTAGTCATGCTCAAAAGATAGGAAAAATTCTACATACCTCGTCGGGTCAACCACTTGCCAAGTACAAAGTCCCGCCCGTAGTATGTCAACCTATAATATTCACAATACGTCTATTAAGACCTTACTTCAAACGTAGAATATTATAAGTGTCAAGTTGCTAAATTCTACGGAAAATCGGACAACACCTCCTTTGTTTTTACTAACTTGCCACCTTTTTCAAGGCCGAATACAATAACCAAACACGCCACATTTAAGGCACAATCAAAGCAATTAATCAATAGGGGATTACACGCCTACTAGACGTGTAAAATTCCGCCCCACAACCGATAACAAACTAATACAAACTACAAGTCCAAATTCGGCCACATTGAGTTCAACAATACCAATTCTTATCCAATTTCCATTTCAATCCAAATTGGTAGCATAACATGATATCAAGTCGCATTTGATTATAACAACCATAATCTTCAAGTAAGTAACATGCGACGATTTCTAATAAACGACCAATTAGTAATCCAATTTTCAAGTGGCTTGTATAACATTTCAGATTTAAGCTACAAGCAATCCATAATACTTATAAACTTCAACATATCAACTTCATGCTAGCAACATGTAAAGCTAACAACAACAATATAAATATATAATCTTGTAACACTTTAAAGGACAAGATTATACCTCAACGAACTTAATCCAACTCCAACCCGAAGTCGCTCCTTAGTAGTTTAGAGCCTCTCCAAGACACTTCAATCCACTTGTTGAGACCCTTAGAACAACACCAACAAATATCCCTCAAATCTCCAAACAAAACCTAGAAAGACAACTAGGTTTTCGTTTTGCGACTAACCCGAAAACTCTCTTTTTCCAAGATTTTTCTATTGAGATATACTTACACTACCCTCAAGAACCTTGGTTTAAAGTGTGGAATCAAATGGACAAGAAACGAAATTTTTTCCTTCTTTCTTTAGGTGAACCCGAGACCTCTCCAATGAGTTCTTCAAAATTTTCAAGAAATATTCTAAGTGTTAAGCTCACACTAGCACTACTAGTATTATATAGTGCAATGGATGATCAAGATATAAACAAATGTGAGGCTTGGATGTAGTCTTACAAAATATCAAGACTAATTGACCATTTGACTTAGTCAAACTTCTCATGCTCACAAGTTGCAAGACTTGTCTTGCAACAAAGGTCCAATGACCTTCTTGCCCTTGCATAATTCGAGAAAGGCATCATAAAAGGGGGGTGACACGTGTCACCCTCCCATTCGACACAATAGTACGTTTCCCGAAAATTTCATAATTCCGATAAATTTTTGCAAGTCTCAAATCTTAACACTTGTGAGTTCTTACGTACGTTCTTAAAACATGTCCTGTAATTACGGGGTGTAACATTCTTCCCCCCTTAGAAACATTCGTCCCCGAATGTTCGTTCGGAGTCAAACTTACAATTAGCGACATAGTTTCCTATCACAACCCCGACATACCAAAAACGCTACACATGGCCACATAATAGCATTTCAGCAAAAAAGATACATCAATTAAAACTTGACAAGTAAGGGAAGATGAATTACCTGAAGGTATAGGAAATAAGTGAGGATACTTCCTTAACATGTCCTCCTCCGCTTCCCAAGTCATCTCCTCCCGGTTATCATTCCTCCACAGACTTTGTGGAAGCTACATCCTTGGTCGCGATCGCTGACCAGCGATCGAGTATCGCTATGGGACTCTCCTCATACGATAACCCCTCTCACACTGGACCTCACTAGTAGGAAAACTCTTTGGATCACCGATACACTTCCGCAACATAGAAACATGGAAGACGGGTGTACCTCTAACTCGATGGCGGATCCAACTCGTAGGCAACCTTGCCCACTCTACGGACGATCTGGTAGGGCCCAATGTACCTTGGTGAGTTTCCCTTCTTACCGAATCTCATCACACCGCCATGGGTGACACCTTCAAGAAGACCCAATCGTCTACGAAACTCCAAATGCCGCGATTATCCGCGTAAGACTTGCCGACTGGGCGCTGCGATCTCCCTGGATAAGCTTCACCTTATCCACAGCCTGCTGTACCAAGGCTGGGCCAACTAACTGTACCTCGCCCACATCGAACCAACCGATCGGCGACCTGCATTTCCGCCCATATAAAGCCTCGTATGGCGCCATCTGTATACTGGAATGGTAGCCGTTATTATAAGAAAACTCCATGAGAGGCAAATGATCCTCCCAGCTACCCCTGAAATCAATCACGCAGCTCGCGGATATCCTCGAAGTGTATGCGGATGATGCTTATGCTGCCGTCGATCGAGGATGAAATGTTGTCTTGAGACTCACTGTGTCCCCAAACCATTCGGAAAGACCTCGAAGTTAGCCAGAACCAGGCTCCCTATCGGATATAATCGACACCGACACCGTGCGATCTCACAATCTCTCGATGTACAATCGGCATAGTCCTCGGTAAACGTCGTCATTGGAAGGAAATGGGCTGATTTCGTCGACTGTCAACAATAACCCAAATGGAGTCGTGCTTCCTCGAGTACGAGGTAACCTATGCGAAGTCCATGTTGATCACCTCCCACTTCCAAGTCGGAATCTCAATAGCTGCAATAATCCATCGGGCCTCGTGCTCGATCTTGACTGCGGCAATTAGGACATCAGGCAATAAAACCGCCACGCGTCCTCTTCGTGCCATCCCACCAATACAAACATCGAGGTCATGGTACATCTTGGTCGACCCGGATGAATAGAATAACGAGCACCGTGCCTCCCGAATCTGCGTGAAGCCACGACACATCGGAAACACACAACCGGCCCTCAAATCTCGGCACCCATCGACGCTACCTCGAAAAGACTCTTCTCCTCCCGAAGCTGCGTCACGATACCGTACCAACACCGGGTCCTCAAACCGCCGCCTCTTCACCTCATCAACGATGGAAGACTCGGCAACCTCACGAACCGTACTCACTATCGTCGGTGCGATCAATCGAACCCCAAGGCTCGCTAATCGGTGGATCGACGGACCATGTCCTCTCTCGGCCGCACCTGCGAAGGCTCCCATCGATCTACGACTCAAGGCATCAACAACTACGTTGGCTTTCCCGGATGGTATAGAATATCAACATCATAGTCTTTCAAAGAACTCTAACCACCGCCTCTGTCTCAAGTTCGGCTCCTCTGCACGAAGATATACCGAGGCTCTTGTGGTCCGTATAAATATCCACATGAACCCCATACAAATAATGTCTCCAAATCTTCAGGCATGTATAAGCTGCCAACTCTAAGTCATGGGTAGGGTAATTCCTCTCATTCTTCAGAATCTTGGAAGCATAGGCTATAACCTTGCCGCGTCTTGTATCAAAACACACCTAGCCCGATACCCTAGGCATCACAATAGATCACGCACTGCGTCTAACCCGCCGGGAAGAGTAAGGCGGGGTAGTCAACCTCTTTCAAGAATCGAAACCACCGCCAAGCCTCGTCGGCTGGAACTTGTTGCGCCACGAGTCACCCTAGTCAATGGTCTGAAATCGAAGCAAGCGCTCCACAAACCTACGATAATAACCCGCCATCTAAGAAAGCTGCGTCCTCGATCGGAGTAGTAGGTCTCGGCCAAGACTTGACTGCCTCAATCTTTGCCGTATCCACCTGAACACCATCAGCCCCAATAATATGCCCCAGGAATGCCACTGAGGCCAACCAAAACTCACACTTGGAGAACTTGGCGAATAACTGTCGGCTCCGGAGAACCCCAAGTACCGTCCTCAAGTGATCTGCATGCTCCTACTCTATCCGCGAATAAACCATGATGTCATCGATGAATACTATCACAAATGTATCCAAAAATGGCTTGAACACCCGGTTCATCAAATCCATAAATACCGCTGGAGCGTTGGTCAAACCGAAAGACATAACCCTGAACTCATAGTGCCCATACCGGGTCCTGAATGCAGTCTTTGGGATGTCTGCCTCTCGAACTCGAACCTGATGATAACCAGACCGCAGGTCTATCTTTGAGAAATACCTCTCACCCTGCAACTGGTCAAACAAATCATCAATCCTGGGGAGGGGGTACCTATTCTTGATGGTTACCTTATTCACCGTTTGCAATGTCGACACATACGCTGTCCCCATCCTTCTTCTTCACGAACAAAACCGGCGCTCCCCAGGGAGATACACTAGGCCTGATAAAGCCTTTCTCCAGCAAATCTTTCAGCTGGTCCTTCAGCTCCCTCAACTCAGCAGGTGCCATCCTGTATGGCGGAATGGAAATAGGTCGAGTGTCCGCAATGTGTCAATACAAAACTCAATCTCCTCTCGGGAGGATACGGAAGATCATGCAGGAACACATCCGAAACTCCCTAACCAGTGCTCGATCAAGAACTGCACCTCGGCCTCTGTATCAAATACCGAACGGATGATAGATGCACCTTCTGCACCATCTTCCTAGCCTTGAGGTAAGAAATAAACCTACCCCTGGCGATCTTTGTGTTGCCCTCCACTCGATAATCGGCTCGCAGAAATCGAACCGAACCAACTGCCCTACAGTCAACGTTGGTATAACAAGAAGCCAACCAGTCCATACCCATAATGACATCAAAATCTGTCATCTCCATCTCTATCAAGTCTTCAAGGGTCTGACGACTGTAAATATAAACCGGACAACCTCTGTACACCCTCATTTAACACCGAATCTCCCATGCGTAGCTACCTCAAAAGGCTCTATCGACTCGGCTCTATCCGATTCTACCGCATGATAGAGGGGACACATAGGACAAGGTAGAACTGGATCTATCAAAGCATAAATATCACACTGAAATCGCATGTACCGCGGCGGCGTCACGGAAGCCTCACGATCTGGCGGTGGCTAGAGAATATATGCGGTTACGGACCGCTTAGAACCACCACCACGACCTCTACCGCGGCTGCCGTCGGTGAGTACCGCCTCGGGCGCATAACCACGTAAGGAGAAGACCCGGCAAGAATCGATCCTCGCTGCCGCACCACCCATGCGCCCTTGACGGACAATCTCTCCTCAAATGGCCCTGCTGGCCACACGAGTAACAAGCTCCCGAAGCTCTGCGACACTCTCCCTGGTGGAACCTACCGCATCGAGCACACTGAGGTGTGGATGGTCCCGATCGGTGACGGTTCGCCTCCGAAATCTCGAAGTCCGGGCCACGACTGCTCACGATCGACTGGCTGCTCGTAACTCTTGCGGAAAATCGCGAAGAGCACTCTGTCTTTGGTGGAAAGTGGACACAGTGCTGCGAGGTTGTCCGCCTCAGCGCCACGAGACCACGATGTCACAGCCTCTTGGTGGCTCGAGTCAATCTGGTCCTCCTCTCTCTATCCTCTATCCCTCTGCGCATAGGCTGCATCCGGCGATGTCCATACCGGTGAAGAGCCACACCCTGCATGCGGTAATCATATGACGATCAAGCCCCATCACATAACGATGAACCTATCCGCCATGTCGGCTAAAATAGTATGCGCGTATGCGGCCAAGAGTCAAACTCAGCTATACTCGCAGCGATCCTCCGTTACGCCTCAAGGTCAAGAATGTCTGCCGGCTCTCCTCATCTCGTGAGGCAAAAGTGATCCATGAAGGCCTCAGTAAACTCCTCCCAAACAGTGGAAGAGCATCATTTACCCTCGAAAGCAACCACGACTCAAACCGGTTCAACGCAATATCGCGCAACCGGTAGAGGCTAGCGTAACTCTGTCTCTGAAGCCCTAAGAACTGCATGGTCCATTGTGGCCGAATGAACTCCTGCGGATCTCATCGGATCTCGAGCGATAAAACTCGGTGGATAACATCCCGGAAAATCCCTAATCCGCAATGGCTCGGCTCTAGGGTGGTGCTGCTCTGTCGTATTGCCGCTACTATCTTGGTCAATAACCGAATCTGCTCCGTAGTCTCTATACTCGCAATGGTGGTGAGGCTGGAGGGTGCAGTGCACGAACCTCTGGAGCTCTGCGCTCTCGGCTCCTCTAAAAGCGTAGGCGTGGTGAACTCGCCGACCCGCCTACTACCTCGGGCATAGTGCGTGCTCGAGCCCGTAACCCTCTGAGTACCGCTAGCGACTCTGCTTTGCCTTGCCTCTGGCTCGTCGCCTTCCGTGGAGGCATATGCATTTCATAAGACTAGGTCGAGATGATTCAACCTAATAAGACAACTACATTGCGATCTCGAGAGAAGAATGAAACCAATCCTAAATGTCCTGCGACCTCACGATTATAGATGTGGTGCACAACACACCGATAATCAAGACTCTACTGACACGATGCGTAGACACTTTCCGAGGACTAAGCGCTCGATACCACTTTTGTCACGACCGACCGGGTCACGGTCGTGCCCTACACAGGCACGCATGCAGTATCATCGAGAGAATAGCGTGGGCATACAACATAAACCCATGTGTAAACAATCAAACATCACAGGCTAGCCGATAAGGCCGCCTTCCATAACATACACAAAAGTACAACTGTACTATCAGTTCTTACAGCCCAACCACAAATGTGAATACAGACCTCTAGGAATAATAACTGTGGCGGGACAGGGCCCCGCCATACCCCTGAATGTATATAAATCTACAACACCGGGGAAAAGACTGTACCAAAATGAGACAAGCCTCCGGATAAATGGAGCTTCTGACGTCTGATAAGTGATCCTAAGAATGTGGATCCGCCACCTGCTTACCCTTTCCTGCGGCATGAACGCAGCCCCCGAGGAAGGGTCGATACACATATGTACTAAGTATGTAAAAGCGGAAAATCGTAATTACAACATAAGTTTAAAACAAAGCCGGAGACATGTATGATAACAGAATTACAGTACACAGTGCCTTACTAACAATGAGAGTAAATCAAGGGAATACGTACAACATCACAATAGGAGACTCCCGATCAAATCACGGGTAGCGAACCCATAGAAACAGGTGGTATAACGTCTTAGGGTTCTTACCCCTCATTTATACTCTTACCCTGAAGCAGGTGGTATAACGTCTTGGGGGTTTGCCCCTCATTTATACTCTTACCCTGGAAAAGGTAATAAAACAGGTGGTATAACGTCTTGGGGGTTTACCCCTCATTTGTACTCTTATCTTGGAGAAGGTGGTATAACGTCTTGGGGGTTTACCCCTCACTTATACTCTTACCCTATCTCAACCGGCCATCATACAATAAATAAGCAAGTTAGAAATCCCCCTAACTTCTTATTAGTCTTATTCGTCTACACTCTCATTTTAGTTTACTTAAGGCACTAACAGGTCTTTTATAAAAATCCGGGAATTTAACCCAAAGTACTACGTACTTCAACCTTTTAAAAATGACTCATTGTTATATAGAACTTCCAAGATACTATAAACCGTAGTATCAAGTCAAAATTACTTTTCAAGACAAGTCACCATACCTTTAAACATAAAGTTAGGTTTCTAACATCAAGTGACTCCTTTTATTATAAAACCTTAGGCAATTGATGCCTTAAAAATCAAATTGCCTTTTCATTAAAGTTAAGTCATTTATCTTTCCATAAAACAAATATAACCAACTCCCCATAAAGTCGTTACATTCGCTTTATACCTTAGCCATAAACAATTTCCTATCCAAGGGACTTATACGTTTAAAACGGAACAAGTATCACATACTTTAAAACTCTTCAAGTCCCTTAACTTTAATAAAACATTAGACATCCTTAATACTTTCAAAGAAGTGAGTTAATCTCCTAACTCACCCAACTTGGCTATTCATAAAACTAGTAAAGGATATCAAGGTATCAGTCGCTCTAGTACTATATACGTACAACTAGTCATGCTCAAAAGATAGGAAAAGTTCTACATACCTGCGGTCAACCACTTGCCAAGTACAAAGTCCACACGTAGTATGTCAACCTATAATATTCACAATACGTCTATTAAGGCCTTACTTCAAACGTAGAATATTATAAGTGTCAAGTTGCTAAATTCTACGGAAAATCGGACAGCACCTCCTTTGTTTTTACTAACTTGCCACCTTTTTCAAGGCCGAATACAATAACCAAACACGCCACATTTAAGGCACAATCAAAGCAATTAATCAATAGGATTACACGCCTACTAGGCGTGTAAAATTCCACGCCCATGACCGATAACAAACTAATACAAACTACAAGTCCAAATTCGGCCACATTGAGTTCAACAATACCAATTCTTATCCAATTTCCATTTCAATCCAAATTGGTAGCATAACATGATATCAAGTCGCATTTGATTATAACAACCATAATCTTCAAGTAAGTAACATGCGACGATTTCTAATAAACGACCAATTAGTAATCCAATTTTCAAGTGGCTTGTATAACATTTCGGATTTAAGCTACAAGCAATCCATAATACTTATAAACTTCAACATATCAACTTCATGCTAGCAGCATGTAAAGCTAACAACAACAATATAAATATATAATCTTGTAACACTTTAAAGGACAAGATTATACCTCAACGAACTTAATCCAACTCCAATCCAAAGTCGCTCCTTAGTAGTTTAGAGCCTCTCCAAGACACTTCAATCCGCTTGTTGAGACCCTTAGAACAACACCAACAAATATCCCTCAAATCTCCAAACAAAACCTAGAAAGACAACTAGGTTTTCGTTTTGCGACTATCCCGAAAACTCTCTTTTTCCAAGATTTTTCTATTGAGATATGCTTACACTACCCTCAAGAACCTTGGTTTAAAGTGTGGAATCAAATGGACAAGAAACAAAAATTTTTCCTTCTTTCTTTAGGTGAACCCGAGACCTCTCCAATGAGTTCTTCAAAATTTTCAAGAAATATTCTAAGTGTTAAGCTCACACTAGCACTACTAGTATTATATAGTGCAATGGATGGTCAAGATATAAACAAATGTGAGGCTTGGATGTAGTCTTACAAAATATCAAGACTAATTGACCATTTGACTTAGTCAAACTTCTCATGCTCACAAGTTGCAAGACTTGTCTTGCAACAAAGGTCCAATGACCTTCTTGCCCTTGCATAATTCGACCAAGGCATCATAAAAGGGGGGTGACACGTGTCGCCCTCCTATTCGACACAATAATACGTTTCCCGAAAATTTCATAATTCCGATAAATTTTTGCAAGTCTCAAATCTTAACACTTGTGAGTTCTTACGTACGTTCTTAAAACATGTCCTGTAATTACGGGGTGTAACAATTGTGATGCTTCACGTATTGGCTTGGGATGTGTGTTGATGCAAGAGGGTAAGGTGATCGGGTATGCTTCGAGACAGTTGAAGGTTCACGAGAAGAACTACCCCACTCATGACTTGGAGTTGGCTGCAGTGGTCTTCGCTTTGAAAATTTGGAGGCATTACTTGTATGGAGTTCATTGTGAGGTCTTCACGGATCATCGCAGCCTTCAACATGTGTTTAGTCAGAGAGATTTGAACTCGAGGCAGCGTATATGGATGAAGTTGATCAAGGATTATGATATTACTATCCTTTATCATCCGGGAAAAGATAATGTGGTAGCCGATGTGTTGAGCCGAAAGGCAGTGAGTATGGGCAGTTTGGCGCGTTTGACTGTGGGAGAGCATCCTTTAGCTATGGAGGTTCAGTGTTTGGCTAATAGTATAGTGAGGCTCGATATTTCAGAACCCGGTAAAATGTTAGCTTGTGTGGAGGCGAGGTCGTCTCTTTTAGAGCGGATTCGGGCCCAGCAGTTTGAGGATGTGAAATTGTGCAAGATTCGGGATAAGGTGCTAAGTGGAGAATCCAAAGAGGTTACTCTTGATGATGAGGGTGTTTTGAGGATTAAGGGGCACATTTGCGTTCCTAGAGTTGGTGATTTGATTCAGTTGATCTTGAGAGAGGCTCATAGTTCCAGATACTCCATTCATCCAGGAGAAACAAAGATGTATCGCGACTTGAGGCAACACTATTGGTGAGGTAGAATGAAGAGGGACATTGTGGAGTTTGTTGCTCAGTATTAGAATTGCCAGCAGGTTAAGTATGAGCACCAGACACCAGGTGGTGTGCTTCAGAGGATGCCCTTTCCCGAATGAAAATGGGAAAGGATCGCTATGGATTTTGTGGTTGGTCTTCCGAAGACTTTAGGCAAGTTTGATTTCATTTGTGTTATCGTGGATAGGTTGACTAAGTCCGCACACTTCATTCTGGTTCAGACTACTTATAATGCGGATAATTTGGCCAGGATCTACATCCGAGAGATAGTGCGATTGCACGAGGTTCCTATTTCCATCATTTCCGACAGAGGCACTCAGTTTACTTCCAATTTCTGGAGGACTTTGCAGAAGGAATTGGGAACTCAGTTAGATCTTAGCACCGCGTTCCACCCATGACGGATGGTGGTCAGAGGACTATTCAGGTGCTTGAGGATATGTTGAGGGCTTGGGTTATTGATTTTGGTGGTCATTGGGACGGTTTCTTACCCTTGGTAGAGTTTGCGTACAACAATAGCTACCATTCCAGTATTGACATGGCGCCATTCGAGGCTTTATATAGTAGGAGGTGTCGTTCTCCTATTGGGTGGTTTGATGCTTTTGAGGTTCGACCTTGGGGTACAGATCTGCTGAGGGAGTCTTTGGACAAGGTGAAGCTTATTCAGGAAAAACTTCTGGCAGCTTAGAGTAGGAAAAAAGAGTATGCGGACCGGAAGGTTCGTGATACATAATTCATGGTTGGTGAGCAGGTCCTATTGAAGGTTTCACCCATGAAGAGTGTGATGCGGTTTGGGAAGAAGGGCAAGTTGAGCCCTAGGTTTATTGGGCCTTTTGAGATTCTTCGTCGAGTTGGCGAGGTGGCGTACGAGTTAGCTTTGCCACCAGGTTTGGCAGGTGTTCACCGGTGTTCCATGTTTCCATGTTGAAGAAGTACCATTCAGATGGGTCTTATATCATTCGGTTGGATTCAGTATTATTTGATCAGAACCTGTCCTTCAAGGAAGAGCCGATATCAATCTTGGATAGGCAAGTGAGGAAGTTGAGGTCCAAGGAGATTGCGTCAGTCAAGGTTCAGTGGAAGCATCGTCCGGTTGAGGAGGCCACTTGGGAGACCAAGGCGGATATGCGGAGTAGTATCCTCAGTTGTTCGACAGTTCAGGTACCTCTTTTCCTCCACCCATACCCTTGTCTCTCGAGGACGAGTGATTGTTTGATTTGTATCTAATGTAACGACCTGTTAGTCGTTTAACACTTTAAAACTATGAAAAGAGTATGGGACGATAGGGTATTTAATTATATGATTTATAATATAAGATATATGCATGAGATTAGTGAATGATTAAGTGGGCCAAGCCCACTAATCTTATGTAGGGCACGACAATGATAAAAAAGGGGAAGGGGGAATAATGTGGGCATAGCAAAAAAAAGAAAGGAACGTGCAGCAACACAAAGAGAAAAGAAAAACCAAGAAAAACGTATACAGGCAGCAAAAAAAAAAAAGAAGGAACGAAAAAAAACCTAAAATTAAGAAGAAAAGAAAAGGGACACGGTGAAAGCAAATCTTTTGCAAGCTTCAGGTATGATTCCTTTGTGGTATCCATAGCACATATTTTGTTCATTGATTATTAAGGGGTCACATGATTTTAATTCTTAAGGCTAATGATTGGAGAAATCATTGGATAATGATTGTTAGTTAAGGGATGTATGATTGTTAGTCAATAGAATTTATTTCGGGTGCATCATTTTAAATGTGAAAACTCTACAAATTCGTAAGGAATATGAAAATATGGGCTGAACGAAAGTTGTATATTACTATGTTCCCGTAAGTTTAAGATCTTATGGAGATAAATCCGACTTATGGTTTGAAAGTTATGACTGTTTAAAGTTTCTGCCTCGTTTTACCAAAACCCAGGCGACACAGCATGTAAAACGTGAAAACTGTACAAATCGGTAAGGAATATGGAAATATGGGATGAACATAATTTGTATATTACTCTGTTACCGTCATTTTGATATCTTATGAAGATAAATCTGACTTACGGTTTGAAAGTTATGACTGTTTGAAGTTTCTTCCTTGTTTTACAAAAATTCGGGCGACACAGATTTCATAGGGGTGTTTCCTTCGTAAATTTTCACCATCTACACTAAGTATTATCAGGTGGGATTCGTAATAATAATAGATCCTAGTGTTGTCTTCGATGTGGTACAATAAACACCTGATTTGGATTTACAAATTTAATGTTATATCCTTTACAAAGAGATACGAGAAAGTTTTTTGATGAAAAGGTAAATGTGTATTAATAATCATCCGAATGTACATGTTTTGTGGGCGTGCCCATGGCATAAAGACGATGTAAATCTAGTGCGTCCCTGCTAGGCAAGTCAACACAAAATTTCGACTCGTCAGTAACAAAAGCTCAAGCTAGCCCACAAGCCGGGTAGTCGTGAGTGCCCAAGCTAATAAAAAAAAAGATGCATTGTCCTATACTATGGCAATTCCCTTATGTAGAGCATAAGGTTGCAGCCGTGAGCCTCCTTAAACCTTGCCATGGTAAACTCAAATGGGACAAACCCACGGTCAAGGGAAGAGTACCTATTCGGACATGGGTAAAACCCACCCTCGCCGCGTTATGCCGCAGGGAGTAATCGTCATAGTACCTACTATACAGACCACGTACTATTACATGCTTGCCCACAGGTCGGGAAGTCATGAGATACAAAACATAAAGGATTCCCGCCAATCCCACATTCCGGGTGGTCGGAAGACTCCAGCTGATCCCACAAGTTGGGTAGTCTGGAGATTTGCAAAAGGCGTTTCGACGAGGCCACATGTCCAACTAGTCATCCATTTCCTAGTTTGTGGCTAGAGATACAAATCTGTCCAGGAAAAGTGGGATAATGTGAACAAAATTTTGTAGATGCTGGTCTTGATCCTAAAGAGAGTAGCTTCTCTATCGAGTCTCGACCCGTCAAAGATAATCTTGTTCCTCTCAGTCCAAATGTAGTAGACGGTGGTGGTCAGGCCAACCCGCTTAGCTTTAGCTTGCCAACCAGTGCCATGCCCCTCTTTCATGATATATTTTAAAGCGCTATCGATGGTGGTCATAGCCCTCCTGATACCAAGCCATGTCTTGATCCGTTACCAGAGATAGCTACTGATCGTGCAGCTGAAGAATAGGTGAGCTATTGACTCGTCAGAACAGCCACAAAGGGAGCACCTTCTATCAATGTCCATATAAGTGATTCTATCATTCGTTCGTAATTTTTTCCTCACACAAAGCCATAGAATGAAGGACTGCTTTGGAGTGATACAAGAACTCCAAACATCCTTCGCCCAAATCATCTGCTGCCCATGTGTCCTGAAGTAATCATAGGCACTGTGATTACTATTATACCATGCCGCCATGTTAATAGCCGCCTGATCATGTGACCTTCACGTTCAAGGATGAAGTCACGGATAAACAGAAGTCGCTTGATCAAAGGTGAGTCGTCGTTCTTAGCAACCCAGTTCCAAATATTGTTGTTGTTGATATACTTGTTATTGATCCATTTAATCCAAAGTGTGTCCTTCTTTCGATGGATATTTCAAAGGCACTTGGCGAGTAAGACAAGGTTCCTGTTACACCCCGTATTTCCAGAGTATGTATGTGAGGACGTACGTACGTTTGTACAAGCCCTAATTAGGTTAATGATGAAATTGTGAACTTTCGACGGAAAAGATTCCGAACCTTGTGAAGGAAATTCTACGTTTTTAATAGTTTAACCGATTACGGATTTTTCCGAGAGATGAAATATTTTGGACCACATGGAGGGAGACATGTGTCACCCCACTTAGACCCATGTTGGACGATTTGCATGGTCAAGTGGTCAAAGTCTTGGAAGATATTTTCTTTTGGTGAGTGGGAGTAGGTATTTGGACGGTTTTGTGAGCCATGTGGTGTCACGACCCGACCTCGGACCTGTGACTGGTGCCTTACCCCGGGCACCCTTGTGATACAACATCAGAGAAAATCAGCGGAAATAAACTCACAAACAAGAACCATAAGATAAAATAGGCTAACCCAAGAATGGCTACCTTTCCGTAACACAAATAAAAGCAGAATGAGCGATTACATCCTTAACAACCCAATTTATAACCGGACTACAGGCCTCTAAGATTTTGTAACAACCATGACGGGACAGGGCCCCGTCATACCCCTGAATGTACACAAAACCTGCAACATCAGGGAGAACCGTACCAAAAGTCAAGTCAAGCCTCCGGAGAAATGGAGCTTCTGACACCTGAGCAAAGATCCTAAGAATGAGGATCCACCACCTGATTACCCTTACCTGCGGCATGAACGCAGCGGCCCCGAGAAGAATTCGACACAACGTACCAAGTATGTAAAGCGGAAAATCGTGATAATATCATAAGTCAAAACATAAGCTGGAGTCATAGATAAAAACCAATTTCCTTGCACTGTGCCTTACTAACAATGAGAGTAACAAGTGTATATATATATACTGCATAAAAATAGGAAGCTCATGATCAAAACAGGGTACCTCGCCCGTAGTATCATTAAGCAATCCTACTCCTGGGACTATTTCACCCGCATAGGTCCTGTGGACCCGCATGAGGTCATCCGCCTCGTCATGGGACTATTTCACCCGCATGGGACTATTTCACCCGCATGGATCCTGTGGACCCGCATGAGTACCATCGCCGTACTCGCATGGGACTATTTCACCCGCATGGATCCTGTGGTCCGGATCCGCATGAGTGCAACGCGCATTTGGCATCATGGGTAGCAAATCCATGACATAAATAATAACCCGGGGTTTACCCCGTAATAATACAAATATATAACATAGCTCATCCGGCTATCATACATAACATAAGCACTACCGGCCTATCATATCATACATAAGCATTACCGGCCTATCACATCATAACATAAGCACTACCGGCTTATCATAACATAAGCAAGTTAAGAAATCCCCTAACTTCTTATTAACATTATTAATATATCCTCTCATTTTAGTATCCTAAGGCACTAACATGTCCTTTAATAGAAAATTCGGGAATTCAACCCAAGTACCATGTACTTCTAACTTTTTAAGAAATAACTCTTTTTATACAAAAATTCCAAGATACTAATCAACATAGTATCAAGTTACGATTTCTTTCAAGACAAGTCACATTTCCTTTTAGAAATATAATAGGCTTCTAAATCAAGTGACTTCATTTCCTTTAAAACCTTAGGCAACCAATGCCTAAAAATCAATTCACCTTTCTTAGTTTCAAATACTTTACCCGTACTTGTTTTAATTAGAGTAAACCTTTCTTTGTGAACCTTTCAAGAAAACTAATATAACCAACTTCCCATAAAGTCATTATATTAGTGTTATCCCTTTGTCAAATACATTTTCCCTAAAACCGAGGGACTTATACTTTTGAAATGAAACAAGTAGCATATACTTTTTAAAACAAGTGAAAGATATCAAATCTTGTACGTCTACCGTACTACATAGGTACAACTACTCATGCTCAAGAGATAGGAAAGTTCCACATACCTCTTTGGTCAATCCACTTGCTAAGCTCAACTACTGCAAGTAATATTTCAACCTATAATAATCATGATACGTTTGTTAACCTCTAATCTCAAAGTAGAACAATCCAAGTTCAAAGTCACTAAATCCTATGGAAAATTGGGCAGCATTTCCTTTGTTTCTACTCACTTTGCCACCTTTCTCAAGGCCGAATTTATCATCCAAACACCACATTTAAGGCTCAACAATCCAACATTTTTAAAGGGGATTACACCCCCAAACTTGGGTGTGTAAAATTCTGGCCCATTTGGTACAACAATACACTTAACAATTCTAAAGTAGTTTTTAGGCTACAACATGCTCATAATATCTTTTCTTAACCAATCCTTCATATCCAAACCACATTTCTTACATGCAAGGACTCTAAGTGCATTATTCACTACCATAAGTTCTTTCTTCTTAACATGCAACACTAAAAACTAATTATAAAGGAAGAATCATTACCTTAGAGCTTTAGCCAAATTTATTCCATATATTTTGCTAGCTTCCTTGCCAAGAACACCACCACAACAACACCAACAAGCTAGCCACAAGCTTCATTCTTGTTCTTAACTTTTCAGATTTTTCCTAAGGCTAGAATTTCTCTTTGAAATGTAGAGAGAAGGAAGAGCTAATTTAGAGAGAGAGAGAGAGGTTTGAAAGATGACCAAGTCTTCAAGACTTGGTCAATATAAACATCTGAAAAATCGGATGGGGTGGACACTTGTCACCCTCCCATGGCCTTTTTAAAAGAGAAATCAGACTTTCCTAAGTTTTTCCGCCCAAAAATCCCGCCTCGGCGCGCGCGCTGAAACCTCGCAACCTCTCGAACTTACGGCGCGCGACCTGCATCTGCTGGCAGCGGCGCTGCAACTTCGGCCGCGCGCTGAAACCTCGCAGCCTCTTCGAACTTCGCGCGGCCGCGCATCTGGCACGCGGCGCTGCAAGTTCAGCGTCCCCTCGATTTCCGTCGCGCGGCCTGCATCCGCGCGCGGCCTCGCGTTTTGCTCGAAACGCATTTCTGTCGTCTGCGCCGAACTTGTAACTCCCAACTTTCTACTCGGGCGTCCTATCGATTTAGCGGTTGGTTGCGTTGGAATCTAGACTCAACGAACTACGCCTTGGGCCTTTGAAACACTTAGGAACTCTCAATGTACCGGGTCATAACCCGCTTCCAAGTTGACTAAAAACCCGTCCGGAACAATCCGTCAACCTATCCTTAGAAAATTTTAAGTCTCACATGCTTTCGTACGATCTCATACGTAGGGTCAGAACTACGGGGTATAAAATGTGGATGGCCACATGGCTCATTGTTGTGGGGGACATATGTCCCAAGGTTGTGGTGGACATATGTCCCAACATTGTGGTGGACACTTGGTTGGAAGACCTCATTCTTCACATGGATCCAAATCTTCACCTTCCATTTGTTTTAATCTAGACCATTGAAGGTTCTATAAATACCCCCCCTCAAGTGCAAGACTTCTTCATCACTTGAACAATTTCCAAGTCTCAAAATCCCTCTCCCCCTTTGAGAAGCTCTCGTCCAAACACCCCCCCCCCCCTTCCTAGTAGCTCTCGCCGAAACTCCCCCCTCTTGATAGTTCTCGTCCCACACCCCTCTCCCTTAACCAAACTTTGTCCAAAAATTCCTAAACTCTTAAGTGTTCTTCCTTAGTGTATTAGGAAGATTATTAACCAAAAGGTTAGAAAAGATTTCACACCCTAGCCCCTAAAGCCTCACTTGGCGAGAGTTGTGAGGACAAGAACCTTAGTGTTCTTCACTTGTTTAGGTTGGTTCTTAAAGAGGAGTTGGTTAGGAGCGTATAAGGGTTGCTTGGAGCGGGTTGGAGCGCGCGGAGTAGGAGCTAAACGGTGCTCAGGATCGACATTAAATCTTGGATAATTTTGGGCTTATCGAGGTAATTAATCCCGTCCTTCTATTGTAATTGGAGGTTACATACTATAGTAGTATAGAAATGAGTATAAGATATAGAAGGATATTAAAGAAGAGAATTGAATCAGAATTACATAGACCGTATTTCTGATGAGACTTGTGTGGTTTGTGGGTAGGGAAGTCGCCCAATTTTCCATAGAATTAAGAACCTTCTGCTTAGAATATTCTACAGAGTAGTCTAGACGTTGATAGACGTATTTGACTATTATAGGTTGATACTCTGCGCGCGACATATTCGACTTGGCAGGTGGATTTCGCCGAGAAGGTATGTGATTCTTCCTATCCTTTTGAGCATGATATTTTTAAAATATATATAGTACGGTAGACGTACGTGTGTTAACTGAACGTGATTTTACTTCGACGTCTTTTGACTTGAGTTTTAAATAATAAGAATCTTGAAGTATTTCAAAAGAATTATGAATCGTTTTTGAAAGAAGAGTAATACTTGGTTTTAAAAGCTTAAGAGTTATACTAGCTTTATGGGAAGTTAGGTATAACGACTTAAGAAAGATAAAAAGAACGGTTTACTTAATTGTTTATGGAAGCCTTGTATTGATTTCGGAAAGGGGAAATAAGTATCGAACAAACCACTGCAGCGCTAATAAAGGAAAATGTATCGACTAAGTAAGTATTATTAAAACCAGTAGAAACCTCCATCTGCATAGAAGCTAAGATAAGACAAAATTGTATTACATTTCCTAGATCATGGCTGCTTTAATAAGATCATTAATAAACAAGTTTTGGTTTACTTAAAAAGATAGTCACTCTATTTTGATACTACGGGTATCGTGTGACTTTTGTGAAAGAAACGGATCTTTTTAAAGAGTTAATGTATGAAGTACTTTGGGGATAAAAACCCGAACTTGTTGACATAAAATAGAAAGTACCTTGTGTGAATAACTTGACTATGTTGGTTTGTGATAGCCTTGTAATACTTTCTTGTTGGTTTGATAAGTAAACATGTTATGATGCTACGTGTGTTAGTATCTTGTAACGTTTGTGTAAAGGGGGTTCCCTTGTTGTGCTTATGTTGTTTAACGATAAGCAGTTGTGCTGATATTATATCACTTACACCCCTGACTTGAAATGCCAAGGACTTGCCACCCTCGATGCGAGGTATACCTCATGCGGTCTGTGTGACTATGATTCGAGGAATACCTCATGCGGGTCTGTGTGACCTATGCGGAGCTGCGAGAGTTCCAGGATTGATCATTCCGGGTGTATTATCCCGATGCGATGAGGGCCTCATGCGGTCTGTGTGACTATGCGGACTTCGGGGGTCCAGGAGGATGTCGCGGGTTAGCTACCCCCGATGCGAGGAATACCTCATGCGGTCCTATGTGTGGCCTATGCGGAGCTGCGGTAAGTTCCAGGATTAGACGCGCACATTGATACTGAGGGCGGCGGCCGCCGATCATGTGGCGCGGTCTAGAAAGACCTCGTGATACAATTTTATAGCATTGTTGGTACTGTGGGTTTTAGTAGTCGGCTATGCCTTCGTACTTACCCCGTACGGTTTTATTTTGACACAGGTGGGACCTGGTGTTCATGTGTATTCCTTGGTGCTTTTATATCATAGACCGCCGGCAGTGAGGAAGGAATTCCACGGGCATGATTGATATTGTGGGCATGAGACCCATGGTTATATTGAGTGATGACTTCAAGGGCGTGAGTCCCTGACTTGACAAGACTGCTTACATATTGTGTATCGTAAATTAGTTATCATATATGTCTTCTGTTGTATATAGACTATTATGATTTCATTCTGATATTTTCATTTCACATACTTGGTACTGTTATCGACCTCCGGGCCGCGTTCATGCCGCAGTAGAGGTACACCAGCTTGTTGATCCTCGCTCATGTGGTCACGTTCAGCGTTTTGGGAAGCTCGTGTCTCCGAGGCTTATCTTTGATATAGTACCACTGCGTTGTAGGTACTTACATTCGGTATGGCGGGGCCCCATCCGCCATTGTTATAACATTCTTAAGTGCAGTAATCGTTGTTGGCGTGGTTTGTAAAA
This sequence comes from Przewalskia tangutica, assembly GCA_029844215.1. Classification (NCBI taxonomy): domain Eukaryota; kingdom Viridiplantae; phylum Streptophyta; class Magnoliopsida; order Solanales; family Solanaceae; genus Przewalskia; species Przewalskia tangutica. The sequence continues at coordinate 22,536,885 of CM056719.1, forward strand.
GGGATATCGCTCAAGTTTTTATATATATATGCCGAAAGACAACTTTTCTCAGATAAACTGTTTCTCACTTCATATTGTTTCATGTCTTGTTTTATATTCCGCTGGTTACTCTGATGTGTGTCTACTTGGGTGCCCGGGTAAGGCACCAGTCACGGGCCCAGGTTCGGGTCGTGACAGTTCCATGCCTTGAGATCCCTGATTCCGAGGCCTCCCTCAACTTTCGGCCTAGTACACTCCTTCCATGCAAAAAGGGGGTGGTTTGAACGCCACATGAAGGTCCTACATAGCCAGTAGACTTTCTTGCAAACCCCAACAGGCACTGGCAACATTGATAACCAGAAACATTCCACACCTTGGAGGACAACTTGATGAGTTTAAGCCTGCCCGCATAAGATAAAGTAGTACTCATCCATGAGTAAGTGTACCCTGTAATTTTGTTCACAAAAGGGTCATAGTGAACCAGTCTCATCCTCTCTGCGGCAAGGGGAATGCCGAGGTAGCGGAAAGGTATATCGTCAGTGTCGAAGCTAGTAATCTGCTTACTATCAGCAAGGTCGTGGTCCGTAATACCAGTCGTGTACAAGCTGGACTTGAGTGCATGGGAACTGAGGCCCGAGCAATTCTAGAAATCACGAAGGCAAACCATGAGGATCCATACGGAATTAGTGTCCCCTTTTGACATAAGTAGCAAATCATCAGCGAAAGCATGATTTGTGATCTTTAAGCTTTTGCACTTGGGGTGGTAGTGGAAAACAGGCGTCTGAGTGTTCTTGTTGATCATCCTTGAGAGATATTCCAAGCAAATAACGAATAAGGTAGGGGAGAGAGGGTCCCCCTGTCTGAGTCCCTTTCGGCCCTTAAAATGGCCGTGTAAGCTCCTATTGATAGAAATCGAATATGAAGTCGTGGAGACACATTCCATAATCCAAGAAACGAGTCTCCCCGACAAATTCAAACCAATCAAAATAGTCGTGAGGAATTCCCAATTTACTGAATCGAAGGCCTTATGGAGATCAAATTTCAGCATGCATCTGCTAGAGACTTTCTTACGGTTGTAACCCCTCAAAAGCTCTTGTGCAAGATGTATATTGTCAGACATACTTCTATTCTGGACAAAAGCCGCCTGAGCTGGATCAATGAGGACATCCAAAGTCGTCACCAACCGTGAAGCAATGATCTTTGTGATGACCTTGTACATAATGTTGCAGCATGAAATAGGCCTGTAGTCGCCCACCGTTGAGCAGTAGGTAGATTTAGGAATAAGGGTGCTGGTAGTGTGGTTGATCTGTTTGAGAAGCTTTCCGGAAGTGAAGAACTCTTTAACTGCTTCGCAGAACTCCCCGCCAACGATATTCCAAGCTTTCTTGAAGAAACCCGAAGAGTAGTCATCCGGTCCCGGGGCTTTGTCATCCCCAATACCGAATAAAGCCCCTTTAATCTCAGCATCCGTGACATTTCTAACGAGGCCATACCCATGTTCATCCGAGAGGCAATTGCCCGAAGATATGACACCAACATCAATAGGCTCGCAAGCGTCCCTAGTTCCAAGTAACCCTTTATAATAATTAATGAATTCCGCCGCAACTTGGTCTCTAGAGTTCGTAAGAGAGCCATCACTCTTGGTAGTGTCCGCAATAAAGTTCCTTGTAGAGTTACATTTGACCATACCATAGAAGAACTTAGTGCACCTATCACTGTGCTTGAGATGCTCACAATTGGCAAGCTGCCTAAGGAAACTCATTTATGCATCAATAAGAACCATGGACTTGCGCCTTAGCTCGGAAACCCGCGTGTGTAAGTGGTCAAGCTGCGGGTTGCTCAAGGCATCCTGTTGAGCAAAATGCAGCTCCTCCTTTGCCCTTTTGACCCGCGTCGAGATATGGGAGAAGTCTTTCTCATTGAGCTGCTTCAAAGGTCCTTTGAGGTAAAGTAACTTCCGGGAAAACCGAAATTGAGAATTGCCATCGATAATTTGCTCCCAAACGTCCGTCACAATCCTACCAAAGTGCTCATGAGTAGCCCACATATTGAAGAACTTGAAAGGTCTATTATGCATCCTTAGACGATAACATAAAGAGACAATGCACGACGTATGGTCCGAAAAGGCCCGGATCGACAGAAATGTGCATTGCCATACCAGCCCGCATGTAACCAATGGGCGTTAATGAGGGCCCTGTCAAGATTGCTCAAGGTATTGTTGCGACTGAAAGTGAACTCGCATCCCGTCGAAGATAAATTCGTGAGGCTTAGATCTCGGCAACAATCAATAATATCTTTCGTGTCATAGCTGGTGATGGGTGCCATGTTGAAACACTCATCCTCCTTCATAACCGTGTTGAAATCCCCAATAACAAGCCACGACATAGTCATGGGGGTCCCGTACTCTCTCAATTTCTCCCATAATCCCCGTCTATCAATAATCGTGTGTAGCCCGTAAACAAAAGTGACTTGAAGCCTCTTGGAGGAGATAGCACAAGTGACATCGCAATGAATGGCTTGCGGGTTGATGTCAAGCACTTGCAAGATGACTTTGGACGGGTTGAATAAAATAAATATCCTCCCTGCCGGATGATTTGTAAAGTTATCCAACACCTTCTAGTTGCAAAATTTAGAAGTCCAGAAACGTTCAAGAGTCGAGTTGTTGAGTTTAGATTCTAGGATACCAAAGATGTCAATGTTGTTCTCACGCACCACAGATCAAATCTCCTTTTCTTGGAGGGGCGGTGCAGGCCCCTTATATTCCATGAGGAAATGATCATTTCGATAACTGAAGGGGAATAGTCCCCTTCGTGCTATCTTCATAAGTAATAATAGAGCTGATGTCACTATAAGTACCCTTCTTTTTAGTGGGAAGGGTTGTCATTCTGCTCAAGGGTATGGGCAAACTTTGTACACCATTATTAGTCTTAGCTTTTGCCCTCGTCCTCGCGCCCACTTGCCCCTCCCCCTTCTTGGTCCCTTCCGAGTTCCGACATTTCCCAACCTTAGCCGAAGGGCCGAATGGTTGAGCTTCCAAATCTGTCCGACCCTTGCCAACTTCGGTCTGTGTCCCTGATCGGTGTATTTTATACACACTTTTTGAGTCATTTTTAGTTAGTATTTTACTCATTTTGTTTATGTTTAGTATAATATTAGGGTCGTTTTCCTTTCTTTTGTGTCACAGCGGTCAAAAATGGAGAAATGACAAAAAGGAGATGAAATAAGCATAAATGAGATGGAATTGCACACAAAAGGGCCAAGAAATGAAGTCTAAGAAGTTCTGGGAAATATAGAGGAGATCAGACGAAGTCCGGACGAAAAAAGGACGACGAAGCGAAAATCCGCCAGAAAAACGCCTCAGGCGCGCTACTGAATGTTCGGAAGTTGATTTCAGCGAGTTTTGCGGCGCCGTGGCGCCCAATCTCAGGGCCACGGCGCCGACGCGGTAGTTTTGACGTTTTGGGCCGAATTTGACACGTATTCAGGGTCCAAAAGGGATAACTTTTCCTACCTACATAATCTCTAACCCTTGACCTAAATGATTCTTGGGCTATATATATTCTCTACATCATTCTCTAGAGGAGGGAGTCATCCATCCATTGTACATACAACACAACTTATGAGGCTAAGATTAGAGGCTTTTCAAGTTTTTTTTTCTTTCTTTTGCTTTGTTTATTTCAGTTCATGTATGGAGATTATATTAGTTCTTAGCGTGACTATGGCTAGGAGCTAATTACTTTATTAGGAATTTCCTTGTGATTCACTTGAAACTCTATTCATGAATTAATATATTAGTTTGGTTTCTTCTTCACTTATTTAAGATTTATTCAATAGTTGTTTTGATTGCTTGATAATTAACTGATCACTAGTTATCATCACTTATATGAGTTCTAATCGAAATCCGAAAGGGGAGATTGTGAATATGCTATAGTTGAATAAACATAGGTTTAAATCGTGGACGAAAGTACCCCGATACTTGTGTAGCTTAATAAGTTATTGCTCTTAATCCTCCTTTGTAGTCAATCTTGTCACCGAAAGGTAGAAGGGTTCTCCATTGGGGTTGAGTGTTTATATTACCTTAACAGGAGTATAAAATGGTCTAGTTAACCTGCTATCTTAATGTAGGAGAAGAAGTTAGTCTAATTGTATTAAAGATTGAATAGAGTGGATAATTGATAATCTTGGAAGCCCTAATTCTCCATCATAACTGATTTAAATCAAAGTATTTTCATAATTAGTTTATTTCCTGCATTATTAGTTTAGAATTCCAACCCAATTAACGTTAACCAAATAGAAACTAAAGCATAGATAATCGGTACTTGAAAACCAGTACCTGAGGACGATATTCGGTCTTACCTAGACTATATTACTTGTAACGATACGTGCACTTTCGTTAAGCGTGTGTATAAATCGCATATGAGTCCCCGCAAACTGACCACCAATATCCGCAACCATTGAACTACCCGCATTGTCCGCGGGTTGTCCTATACCGTCGATGACGATGACGATCTTGTGCGGCCACGGTTTGTATCCCCTGGCCGCCCCCATTCGAACGAAATCCTCCGTCATTCCCCTTCTATCCTGTGGTTAGTCGACCTTTCTTTGCCACGACCGACTCTCCGACGTGATCGTGCCTTATCCCGGGCACCCTAGTGATACAATCATCAGAGAAAAACCAGCGGAAATAAACTCATACACATGAAACAATATAAAATAAGAAACAGGCTAACCAAAACGGTCACCTTTCTGTATATACATGACAACAACTGAACAGTTACATCCTTTACCCAAAAACCAATTTACAATAGGACTACAGACCTCTAAGAGTTTGTAACAACTATGACGGGACAGGGCCCCGCCATACCCCTGAATGTACATGAATCTACAATGACAGGGAATCATACCAAAAGATAAGCCTCCGGAGAAACGGGGCTTCCCAAACGCAGAACGGTGACCCTATGAGCGAGGATCAACCACCGATGTACCTCTACCTGTGGCATGAACGCAGCCCCCCGAAGTAGGTCAGTACAACAGGTACCAAGTATGTGAAACTGTAAAGTACTGTGATGAAATCATAACATTTCCAAAACAAATCCACAGATATGTATGAAAAACCAACTAGCCGCACATAGTGCCACAACATAAACAAGAGCAAATAGGTGTAACATAACTGGTCTTTTCTAGGCCGCTAATGATCGAAGCAGGGCCACTCGCCCATAGTATCATTATACGAGCCTAATCCTGGACTTCCGTAGTCCGCATAGGTCCCGTCGACCCGCATGAGGTACTCCTCGCATCGGGGGTAGCTAACCCGCGGCATTTCCTGGACTACCGTAGTCCGCATGGCCACTAGGACGCGTAGGTATTCTCGCGACGGCGTAACACACCCGGAGTGATTCCTGGTCTACCGTAGTCCGCATAGGTCATGTGGACCCGCATGAGGTATTCTTCGCATCGGGGGTAGCTAACCCGCGGCAACATAACAAGTCAGGGGGTAGGTGATATAACACAAGCACAACCGGCTCATCGTAAACAACATAAGCACAACGAGAGAAACCCCTTACCACAACAAATCTCAAGACACTAACACCCGTAGTATCGCAACATATTTACTTATCAATCCAACTTACCACACATTCAGAAATCATTACAAGGCTGCTATAAAACGAGTAAGTAAACCATTCTTTTTATCTTCCTTAAGTTGTTATAACTAGTTTCCCATAGAGCTAGTATAACACTTAAACTTTGTAATAACTCAAAACATTCACATTTGTTTGGAAAACCAAAAAAACTTATTCTTTTAAAACCAAGTATTAATTTCCTTCTGAATAATGATTCATAACTCTTTTTGAAATATTTCAAGATTCTTAACATTTAGAACTCAAGTCAAAAGACATCAAGGCGAAACCAAATTCAGTTAAAACACGTACGTCTACCGTACTATATATTCTACAAATATCATGCTCAAGAGGATAGGAAGAATCACATACCTCCTCGGCTAAATCTACTTGCCAAGTCGGATATGCCGCGCGTAGAGTATCAACCTATAATAATCAAATACGTCTATCAGCGTCTAGACTTCTTCGTAGCATAGTCTAAGTATAAAGTTCCTTATTCTACGAAAAATTGGACAACACTTCCTTTGTTTCTACATACTTTTCCACCTTTTCAAGGCTCGAATTCAATATCCAAACGCCACTTTTAAGGCCCAACAATCCAACAATACAAAGGGGATTACACGCCTAATCTTGGATGTGTAAAATTCTGCCCCACAATACATATTAACTAATTCAATAAGTTTAAGGTAGTATCTTGGCTATAACATGCTCACATATCATCCTTATCCAATCCTTTCAAATCCAAATCATTATTCCTACATGCAATATACCTAAAAGCAATATTGACAACTACAAGTCCTTTCTTCCTCACATGCAATACAATTTACTTAAAAAGGAGAATGAATTGTTACCTTAGAGTTCACCCAAAAACAGTCCAACAAATCTCACTTGCCCTCTTTCCACCATCACCTCCACAAACCTCCTACAAGCTTGTCAACATATTTCCTTCTTGCCGCCTTTCCGAAATTTCTCTAGGCCTTGGTTTTTCCTTGAATTTTTAGAGAGAAGGGAGAAGAATTTTTAGAGAGAAGGAAGAGGGATTTTTAGAGAGAAGAGAGTTCTTGAAGAATGACCAAGTCTTCAAGACTTGGTCAATAAATAGGACTTCCTCACAATCAGATGGGAGGGACACTTGTCACCCTCCCATGGCCTTTTACAACAAAATATCTTCTGATTTTCCCCCCAGTTTTCGCAAAAATCCCGCCTCGGCGGCGCGGCCCTGCAGCCGGCGCCGCGGCGCTGAAACCTCCGAGAACTTCAGTACAAACGGCGCCGCGGCCCTGATTTTCGGCGCCGCGGTGCTGCAAATTCAGCGGACTTTCAGTATATCTGGCGCCGCGGCCCTGCATCCGGCGCCGCGGCGCTGTGGCACCTGGCCGAAAATACTTTTCTGCTCGACTGCGCACTGAACTTGTAACTTCCATAACTTTCTACCCCGATGTCCTATCGACGAGCGGTTTATTGCGTTTGGAACTAGACTCAACGAACTACATACTAGGCCTTTGAAACACCTAGGAACTCCTAAGGTAACTGGGCATAAACCGCCCCAAAGTTGACTAAAACCCGTCCAAATCATTCTGTCCACTTATCTTTCTAAAATTTAAATCTTAATTCCTTCCGTACGTTCTCATAAGCATGACCTGAATTACGGGGTGTAACATTCTCCCCCCCTTAGAAACATTCGTCCCGAATGTTCCTTCTACGCTTACTCAAATCAAATATCGACATAGACCCTCTTAACTATTCCTCTTGCAAATAAGAACGCTCTACACGGCCACAACAATACTTAAGCATATATGCCAATTTAAAACTAACAAGCAGGAAAATGGGTTACCTAGAGGTGTAGGGAACAAGTGAGGATACTTCTTCATCATGTCCTCCTCAGCTTCCCATGTCATTTCTTCTCTGTTCTCGTTCCGCCATAAGACCTTGACGGAAGCCACATCCTTTGTCCGCAGTCGCCTAACCTGACGATCGAGTATTGCTATGGGACTCTCCTCATACGATAACCCCTCTGTCACCTGAACATCACAAATTGAGTACACTCTAGATGGATCTCCGATACACCTTCGTAACATAGACACATGAAAAATTGGATGTACTGCCTCCAGATCGGACGGAAGATCCAACTCATAGTCAACCTTGCCTACCCTACGGACAATCTGATAAGGCCCAATGTACCTTGGGCTAAATTTCCCTTTCTTCCCAAACCTCATTACACCCTTCATGGGTGATACCTTCAGGAAGACCCAATCGTCCATCTCAAACTCCAAGTGCCGACGCCGATTATCTACATACGACTTCTGTCGACTCAGAGCTGACAATAACCGCTCCTGGATAAGCTTCACCTTATCCACCGCCTGCTGAATCAAGTCCGGCCTGACTAACTGAACTTCGCCTACATCAAACCAGCCTATCGGTGACCTGCACTTCCTCCCGTATAAGGCCTCATAAGGCGCCATATGGATACTAGAATGGTAGTTGTTGTTGTACGCAAACACCACAAGAGGTAAATGATCCTCCCAGCTACCCTGAAATCAATAACACAGGCCCACAACATATCTTTAAGTGTCTGGATAGTACGCTCGGCCTGTCCGCCAGTTTGAGGATGAAACGCAGTACTGAAACTCACCTGTGTCCCTAATCCCTTCTGGAAAGACCTCCAGAAGTTAGCCATGAACTGGGCTCCTCTGTCTGATATAATCGATATAGGAACTCCGTGCAGTCTCACAATCTCTCTGATATACAATCTAGCATAATCTTCGGCCGAAAAAGTCATCCTGACTGGAAGAAAGTGGGATGATTTCGTCAGCCTGTCGACAATAACCCAGATGGAATAATGCTTCCTCTGAGTGTGAGGTAGCCCTGTAATAAAGTCCATATTGATCACCTCCCACTTCCATGTCGGAATCTCTATCATCTGCAACAACCCACCAGGCTTCTGGTGCTCCACCTTGACCTGCTGACAATTCGGACACTGAGCAACAAACTCTGCAACGTTCCTCTTCAGGCCATCCCACCAATACATACATCTGAGGTCGTGGTACATCTTAGTCGACCCCAGATGAATAGAGTAACGAGCACTGTGTGCCTCTCCTAGAATCTGCTGACGGAGTCCTACTACATCGGGAACACACAACCCACCCTCAAATCTTAGCACCCCATCAGGTGCTACATCAATAGACTCTTCTCCTCTCGAAGTGCCGTATCTCGATACCGTACCATAATCGGATCCTCATACTGTCGCCTCTTCACCTCCTCGATGATGGAAGACCCGACAACCTCTCGAACTCGAACCCCATTACTATCAGAGCCAACCAAATGAACTCCAAGGCTCGCTAGCTGATGTAACTCGCGGACCATGCCCCTTTTCTCTGGCGGCACATCTGACAGGCTACCCATCGATCTGCGACTAAGGGCATCTGCAACTACATTCACCTTCCCTGAGTGGTATAGGATATCGACATCATAATCCTTGAGTAGCTCTAACCACCGTCTCTGCAGCAAGTTCAGCTCCCTCTGGCTGAAGATATACTGGAGGCTCTTGTGGTCTGTATAAATATCCACATGAACTCCATATAAATAATGTCTCCAGATCTTCAAGGCATGAATCACTGCTGCCAATTCTAAGTCATGTGTGGGGTAGTTCTTCTCATGCTGCTTGAGATATCGAGAGGCGTAAGCTATAACCTTACCGGGCTGCATCAGCACACACCTAAGCCCGACCCCCGACACATCACAATATATCACATATCCGTCTAAACCTCTGTAAGAGTAAGAATCAAGGCGTCGTCAATTTTCCTTCAAGAATGCGAAGCTCTCTCCTCACAAGCATCCGTCCACTGAAACATAGTTGCTTTCTGGGTCAGCCTAGTCAAAGGTGCTGAAATGGAAGCAAACTTCTCCACAAACCTTCGATAATAACCCGCAAGGCCCAAAAAGCTGCGCACCTCCATTGGTGTAGTGGGTCTAGGCCAAGTCTTGACTGCCTCAATCTTTGCTGTATCGACCCGAATACCATCGGCCCCGATAACATGCCCTAAGAAAGCCACTAAAGCCAACCAAAACTCGCATTTTGAGAACTTGGCATACAACTGCCGACTCCGGAGGACCCCAAGTACCGTCCTCAAGTGATTTGCATGCTCCTTCTCTGTGCGCGAATAAACCAGGATGTCATCAATGAATACTATAACGAACATATCCAAGAATGGCTTGAACACCCGGTTCATCAAATCCATGAATACTGCTGGAGCGTTGGTCAACCCGAAAGACATCACCCTGAACTCATAGTGCCCATACTGGGTCCTGAATGCAGTCTTTGGGATATCTGCCTCTCTAACTCGCACCTGATGATAACCAGACCGCAGGTCTATCTTGGAGAAACACCTCGCACCCTGCAACTGGTCAAACAAATCATCAATCCTGGGGAGGGGGTATCTGTTCTTGATAGTTACCTTATTCAGCTGCCTGTAATCAACACACATACGCAGCGTCTCATCCTTCTTCTTTACAAATAAAACCGGCGCTCCCCAGGGAGAAACACTAGGCCTGATAAAGCCTTTTTCCAGCAAATCTTTCAGCTGGTCCTTCAACTCCCTCAACTCAGCAGGTGCCATCCTGTATGGTGGAATAGATATAGGCCGAGTGTCTGGCGACATATCAATGCAAAACTCAATCTCCCTCGTGAGGATACCCAAGATCGTGCGGGAATACGTCCGAAACTCTCTAACAATGGGCTGTGCGAAGGTCCGTATCTCGGCCTCAGTATCGAATACCCGAACAATATGGTAGATATACCCCTTCTGCACCATCTTCCTAGCCTTGAGGTAAATAAACCTACCCCTCGGCGACGCAGTACTCCCCTCCCACTCGATAATCGGCTCTCCAGGAAACTAAAACCGTACCAATCTCTCTCTACAGTCCACATTGGCATAGCAAGACGCTAGCCAATCCATACCCATAATCACATCAAAGTCCGTCATATCCAACTCTATCAAGTCGGCTAGGGTCTGAAGACTGTATATAGTCACTGGGCAAGCCTTATATACTCGCCCAGCTACCACTGAATCACCTACTGGCGTAGCCACCTCAAAATGTTTTATGGACTCAGGCTCTATCCCTATTCTATCAGCAATATGAGGAGATATATAGGACAAGGTAGAACTTGGATCTATCAAAGCATATACGTCACAACATGAAACCAATAATGTACCTGTGACGACATCCGGTGACGCCTCCTGGTCCTGACGGCTGGACATGACATAAATGCGGTTCTGAGGACCGCTAGAACTAAGACCCTTGCCACGACCTCTGTCGCGACCTGCTGGCCCATGAGCACCCTGCCCTTCGGGGCGAGTAACCGTAGGAGATGAAGACCCGGCAAATGACCCTGTGGGCTGAACCCTACCATCTGCGCTGCCTCTCGTCGGACAGTCCCTCGAAATATGACCCTGCTGGCCATAAGTGTAACAAGGCCCCACAACAACTCCCGAAATGGGATCTACCACATCGGCCACACCGAGAGGGGGGTGGTATCGATCGGGTAGCATCCCTGCTTCCCTGGAAGCCCGAAGCCTTGGGGCCCTGACCTGCTCCCGAATACCCTGGACGTCCGGAAGACGGTGGAGGAGCGCTCTGAACCAGCTGAGGTGCAAACCCGATCTTCCGAGGTCGTCCGCCTCGAAAACTACCAGAGGACCCTGCTGTCCTGGCCCTCTTCTGCTGATATCTATCAATCCGTCGGCCCTTACGTTCCTCACACCTAAGCGCATAAGCCTGCATGCGGGCAATGTCCATGCCCGGCTGAAGAGCTACTCCCGATCAACCCTCTGCTAAGTAATCATCAAGCCCTGTGACATAGCGGTGCACCCTGTCCTCCATGTCTGCCACTAAAGCGGGGACGTACCGGGCCAATGAGTCAAACTCTACGTTGTACTCCCGGACCGTCCGCCTGTTCTGTCTCAACATCAGGAATTTATCGGCCCGAGCTCTCCTCATCTGCGGAGGCAAGAAATGGCTAAGAAATGCCTCTGAGAACTCGTCCCAAACAGATGGAAGTGCATGCTCCCCCCGGGATAGTTCCCACGAATCGAACCAGTCGACTGCAGTATCACGCAACCGATGTGACCCCAATACTACCGACTCTGTCTCTGAGGCCTTGATCACTCTCGTGATCCGCTGCAACTGTCGGATAAACTCCTGAGGATCATCCTCAGTCCTCGACCCATAGAACTCTGGTGGGCTGCAACTCAAAAAGTCCCAAAGTCTCAAGCTATCACATCTGGGGCGGAATACGGGTACAACCGGAACCGCTGTCTCCCGTCTGTCCTCCTGCCTCGCCACGATCCTGGCTAATAACTGGGTCATCTCCTTGTAACCCATATCCTCTGCTCCAGGCTGTGTAACTGGAGGCTCAGGTACCGTGGTCTCAGTAGCCACTGCTGCTGCTCTGAACTCTGCTGGGGCTGGTGATGCGCGAAAAGATGCAAACACTTTAACGCAAGTGCACATTATCGTGACAAGTAATATAGTCTAGGTAAGACCGAATATCGTCCACAAGGATTAGTGTTCAAGTACCAATTATCTATCTTTTGTTATCTATTTGGTAACCGATATTTGATTTTGTTGATTATAACTAACAATTATAAATACTAATTAACTAAGTGTTTACTTCAGTAGTGATGGAAATAGGGCTTCCAAGTCTCCTCAACTATCCGCTTATGTTACTTATTAATGCAATAAATTATTGTTCTTCTTCTTTTGGAGCTAGCAGGTTTACTAATTCGTTTTATACTCCCGTTAAGGCTATACAAACACTCAACCCCAGTAGCGCTCCTTTCTACCTTTCGGTGATAAGGATGACTCTATAGGAGGATTAAGACCAAAAACCTAGTTAATCGTCACGCGCCATGCGTGAAATTAGGTGTTTAAACCTCTCATTAACGCTACACAAGTAATTGAGGTATTTTCATCCCCAATCCGACCTATGTCTACCCAACTTACATCATATTCACAACCTCCTCCTTTCGAAGTTTGATTAGAAATCATATAAATAATGATAATTAGTGATCAATTAATTACCAAGCATTCAAAGCAATTATTGGGTAAATCTCAACAATAAGAAGAAAACCATAAACATGCATCAATTCATAACATAAGGTTCAAGTGATTTGACATGGAAATCCCTATAATGGAATTAGTTCCTAGCCATTGACATAACAAGAACTAATTCAATATCCAACATAAAAACTGAAAGTAAAGTAAAGAAAAGAAAAGAAAATTACTAAGTAAAGGTCTCCAATCTTCAACTCCAAGAAGTCTTGTGTTTGTGCAAGAAAGGGAACCCTTGAAAACTGCCTAGGGTTCTCCTTTTATAGGCTCAAAACCGCCTCGACTTTTCACTTGCTGGCCCGTAAATCGCCTAAAACTCGATTTTCCGCGTCGGCGCCAGCCGGAACCTCGCTGCTCGTAATTAGGCGCCGCGGCCCTGCACTCTACTGTCTAGAGGTGCCGCGGCGCTGCAACTTCTGCAGGTCTTTTGGATATTGGGCGCCGGGGCGCCTGGACCTGTTGGCAGGAGGCGTCGCGGTGCTGGCCCGTGTCCGTGTGCCTGGTTCGCCACTTTCTCGTCTTTTAAGCTCTGGAACCTCCACTTTTGCCCTCTTTTAGCTCCTTTTCCGCCAAATAGCCATTTTAACCAATTTGACTCAAAAGAAAGAAAATCTATCCTAAGACGACACATATTTGTACAAAAAGGGACAAAAGACTAACTAAAAACGACTCAAAAAGTGTATATAAAATACACTGATCAAATACCTCCATACTTAACCTTTGCTCACCCTCGAGCAAAGATAAAAAGAAAGAAATAAAGACTCAAGAAAAAATGAAAAATAAAGGACTCAATGACATTGATCACTTTGCTGCATTGGTGTTACTTTAGAAAAACATGAAGATTAGCAAAATAATATGCAGGAACATATAGCATGAAATTTTAGCACACTAAACACATTAAGCTAGATATTTCGCAAACTCATTTCCATCATGTTTAATGGAAGTCACAATACTGAATCATGCATGTTAATTTCAAAAATCCTATGACATTTTTACTTGCTATTCTCCACTAATCATGGATATGCATCTAAGAGATCTTCAGGACTTTTAAGGGTAGTAATGTAGGCTTAGGCACGGGTAGGTAAAAATAGGCATTTAGACTCATTTTTGTGTACCATAATCTCTTTAGCTTTTCAGTGTTTCCCTTTTCTTTTGATTCTTTCCTTCACTTCAAATCTATCTTTCCCCTCTTTTGTTTTGAGAGCGTGAAGTACATCATAATAGCAAGCACCCCCAAACTTAGGCTTTTGCCTATTTCTTATTACTTTTTAATTGGGGTGCATAAATTTTGTTTGCTCTTTTTGTCTCTTTTTTAACACACTCTATTCCAACTATTTCACATGTTTACTTATGGTACAAGTATGGAAATATAGGGTGTCAAAGAAAAAGTTCAATTTTTAGGCTCAATGGGGCTGACTAGGGATATTTTAAGTGTCAGGGATAGAAAAGAGTGGTAAGAATTGGCTAACAAAGAAACGCCTGAGTCATCTCCCTAAACATGCATATCCTAACTATTTCGCCTCAAATAGCAAGCAATCGTAACACATAGGTTTTAATCATTTATCATGCACAATTCAAGTAGAAAACTTCATATAGACAGATTTCATGAGTTTTTGGCATATCTAACCTAAGTGTTTTAGATAGTTGCTTCTAATTCCGTTACATTATTCCACCTTACTTCACTAGGTGTTTCTAGTAACTACAGCATGCATGATCTTTGACAGACAATTATGACTCAAAAGAAAAAAAATTATGACTCAAAATATACACAAAACAATCAAAAAGACTCTAACATACTACAACAATAAGACACAAATAAGACACCCCCCAAACATAAATCACACATTGTCCCCAATGTGTGCAAGACTCAAAGACAATAAAAGAAAAGGACACTTACAAACTTGGTTTAAAATGGTGGCGGTGGCGGTGGATATTTGATCGGTGTATTTTATATATACTTTTTGAGTCATTTTTAGTTAGTATTTTACTCATTTTATTTATGTTTAGTATAGTATTAGGGTCGTTTTCCTTTCTTTTGTGTCACAGCGGTCAAAAATGGAGAAATGGCGAAAAGAAGAGAAAATGAGCTTAATTGAGATGGAATTGCACACAAAAAGGGCCAAGAAATAAAGTCTAAGAAGTTCCGGGAATTATAGAGGAGTTCAGACGAAGTCCGGACGAAAAAGGGCAACGAGACGAAATCGCGAAAACGCCACGAGCCGCGACGCTGGCAGTGGCCGCGCGCCATAGTCTTGAAAGTCCCGAGAGTTGCTGAATTTCAGCGCTACGCTGATCAGTCATGGCCGACGCGCTGGAATTATGAAGTCTTGGCGGGTGACATGTTTTCAGAATCCTAAAGGGATAACTTTTCCTACCTAAAGGGATAACTTTTCCTACCTTAAAACCCTTACCTAAAAGTATTCTAATAATTTTTCCTTTCCTACAAATCCCTGACCCTTCACCAAAAGGATTCTTTGGCTATAAATACTCTACATCATTAGAAGAATTATTCATTCTCCACTCCATCATTCACCATTCTACATCCATCCTTCCACCAATCCATCTTGTAAATATTCCACAACACAACCCTTGGATGCTTGGCTTGGAGACTCATTCTTAAGTCATTTCTTTTCTTTATTTCAGTTTTTGTATGATGAACATGGGATTAGTTCTTGTCATGTCAATGGCTAGGAACTAATTCCTCTATAGGGCTTTCCATGTTGAATCTCTAGAAACTTATGTTATAAATTAATGCATGCTTATGGTTATTTTTCTTATTGTGAGATCTATCCAATAATTGAGTTGAATTCTTGGTAATTAATTGACAACTAATTATCACTATATGATTTCTAATCAGATTCCGAAAGGGGGGGATTGTGAATATATTGTAAGTTGGGTAGACATTCTTGGATTGGGGATGAAAATACCTCAATTATTTATGTAGTGTTAATGAGAGGCTTAAAAACCCTAATTTTGCGCATTGTGCGTGACGGTTAACTAGGTTCTTGTTCTTAATCCTCCTATAGAGTTATCCTTATCACCGAAAGGTAGGTAAGGTGCAATACTGGGGTTGAGTGTTTATATAACCCTAACGGGAGTATAAAACGATTTAGTGAACCTGCTTTCTCAAAAGAAGAAGACCATAAGTTATTGCATTAATAAGTAGCATAAGCGGATAGTGAGGAGACGTGGAAGCCCTATTCTCATCATCACTGAAGTAAATCCTTTTAGTTAAATAGCTTTTATAATCCTTAGTTAAAAACAACAAATCTAAATATCAATTTACCAAATAGATACCAAAAAATAGATAGTTGGTAATTGAACCCTAATCCTTGAGGACGCTATTTGGTCTTATCAAGACTATACTACTTGTCACGATAACGTGCACTTGCGTTTAAAGTGTGTGCATCTTACCGTGCATCAAGTTTTTGGCTCCGTTGCCGGGGATTAGGCATAGTTCAATATCAAATTTATCTATTTTTAATTTCTAATTTGGTTTTTATTTTTGTTTCTTTAAATTATTTATTTTAGTTTCTTTTGAAAAACAAAAAAAAAAAAAAAAACAAGTGTGCCGTGATTCGTTGTTGGTTTTGATTCATCTCAGGGATCCTTAAAACATGTATTTCTACTGTCAATGTGATCGAGCTCCAACCATAGAGGAAGAGAGGGAGGAATTACGAGAAGCTATACTCAGTCTCACGAGGTACCAAAATCAGTTCATAGACGAAACGAGAATAGCCATGAAGAAGTTGGAAACGCAAATAGCAGAGCTCGCAATCATATTCAACAGCGAAACACAAGAAGAGCAATCTACACCTGAGGTAGGCAATGAGGAAACACAATGTCAGGCAATTGACCTGAAGGATGCCGAATCAGGGAAATAGAGAGTTCGCAGCAGCCAGCGGCCACGCCGATGGCGGTCGCGGCGCAAGATTCGAGACGTAGCGGTCGCGGCGCCGTAACCCGTAAATCGAGGTGATTTTGAACAACGAACAACAAATTGAGGAGCCTGAACCACACCCAACTATTGAGGAATCTGGTGAGATAGTTGGTGTAGAGAAGGAAAAGATTGCAGAGATCCAATTATTTACCTTCTTGAATTCTGTGGAAATTCATTTTCTTGCACCTATTACAGAAGAAACACTACTAGCTATCACGGCTGATTCCCAATTAGGAAGCCCATACCATCAAGGGTACCCCCTAGAGTTGAGAGATGTTGGGAATCTCACCGATCCCTACATTAGAGAGAGCCTAAAAGACAAGCACGTCTTGTGTACTTGGGGGATAATCATAAATTTGAGGCCCTTGTTTGAAGCAATTGTTGTAGTTGAAGTGAGACCTGCAACAATAACTCTGCGGATTGCAAGCAGTTCGCAAAAGGATCCAATGGGCACTCGGAAAGGTTAATTGCGTCCGGCTAAAAGACGTTAAAGACAGCGCTTGTTGGGAGGCAACCAAATATTTTTAATTATGTTATTTTAATTTCTGTCTTTATTTTATTTTATTTTGTCTTGAACAGTCTCACGGTCTTGGGTTCTTGTTTTGTGTTGTTGGATGTGGTGGATCAAAGCTAAAACCGAGGAAAAAGGAGCAAAAACGCTGAAAAAAGGAAAAGCGATCGTCGGCGCCGGCGCTAGAATCGGGCATGCGTAGAAACTCGTAAGAGCCACAAGATTAGCGTGCCGAATCTCGTGCCGCGCGCGAACTTCAGAGAACCATATTTCCGTGCAAATTCCAGAATTTTTCCTCCTAGACCTCCATTATGACCGATGTGTTGTGTCAGTAAGTTGTCCATTTTGTTTTTAGTATTGCACACATTGGGGACAATGTGTGATTTAAGTTTGGGGGTGTTTTATTTGTGTCTTGTTATGTTTCAGTTAAGTCTTTTTTATTTGTTTTGTGTTTATTTTTGAGTCACAATTTTTTTTTGAGTCATAATTGCCTGTCAAAGATCATGTATGCTGTAGTTGCTAGAAACACCTAGTGAAGGAAGGTGGAATAATGTAATGGAATTAGAAGCAATTATCTAAACACTTAGGTTAGATATGTCAAAAACTCACAAAAATCTGTCTATTTGGAGTTTCTTGCTTAAATTGTGCATGCTAAATTATGAAAACTTATGTGTTATGATTGCTTGCTATTTGAGGCGAAATAGTTAGGATATACATGTTAGGGAGATGACTCGGGCATTTCTTTGATAGCCTATTCTTACCACTCTTTTCTACCCCGAACTTTAAAAGTATCCCTAGTCAGCCCCATTGAGCCTAAAATTGAAACTTCTTCTTTGACACCCTATATTCCCACAGATTGTGCCATAAGTAAAAATTTGAAGTAGTGGAATCAATTGTGTTAAAAAAGAGACAAAAAAGAGTGAATGAGTTTGTTGCACCCCAATAAAAAAAAGTAATAAGAAAGAGGCAAAAGCCTAAGTTTGGGGGTGCTTGTTATTATAATACTCTTCATTCTCCCAAAACAAAAGAGGGAAAAAGATAGAATTGAAGTGAAGAAAAGAACAAAAAGAAAAGGGAAATACTGAAAAGCTAAAGAGCTTATGGTACACAAAAATGAGCCTAAATGCCTATTTTTACCAACCCCCACCTAAGCCTACATTACAACCCTTAAAGTCCTGAAGATCTCTTTTATGCATATCCAGGATTAGTGGAGAATAGCAAGTAAGCATGCCATATGATTTTTGAATTTATATGCATGATTTAGTATATTGACTTCCATTAAAGCATGATAAATATGAGTTTGCGAAATATCTAGCTCAATGTGTTTAGTGTGCTGAAAAATTTCATGCTACATGTTCCTGCATATTATTATGCTAACCTTCATGTTTTTCTAGATAACACTAAATGCAGCAAAAAGTGATCAATGTCAGTGAGTCTTTTATTTTTCGTTTTTTGAGTCTTTTATTTCTTTCTTTCTATCTTTGCTCGAGGGCGAGCAAAGGTTAAGTTTGGGGGTATTTTATCGGTGTATTTTATATACACTTTTTGAGTCATTTTTAGTTAGTATTTTACTCATTTTATTTATGTTTAGTATAGTATTAGGGTCGTTTTCCTTTCTTTTGTGTCACAGCGGTCAAAAATGGAGAAATGACGAAAAGAAGAGAAAATGAGCTTAATTGAGATGGAATTGCACACAAAAGGGCCAAGAAATAAAGTCTAAGAAGTTCCGGGAATTATAGAGGAGTTCAGACGAAGTCCGGACGAAAAAAGGGCAACGAGACGAAATCTGCCAGAAAAACGTCACCGGAGCCGCGGCGCTCCAGCGCCGCGGCGCCCAATGTGCTGAAAGTCCAGAGAGTTGCTGAATTTCAGGCGCCGCGGCGCCGATCTGATGGCGCGACGCGGGAATTATGAAGTGCTGGCCGAATTTGACATGTTTTCAGAATCCTAAAGGGATAACTTTTCCTACCTAAAGGGATAACTTTTCCTACCTTAAAACCCTTACCTAAAAGGATTCTAATAACTTTTCCTTTCCTACAAATCCCTGACCCTTCACCAAAAGGATTCTTTGGCTATAAATACTCTACATCATTAGAAGAATTATTCATTCTCCACTCCATCATTCACCATTCTACATCCATCCTTCCACCAATCCATCTTGTAAATATTCTACAACACAACCCTTGGATGCTTGGCTTGGAGACTCATTCTTAAGTAATTTCTTTTCTTTTTCTTTTCTTTATTTCAGTTTTTGTATGATGAACATGGGATTAGTTCTTGTCATGTCAATGGCTAGGAACTAATTCCTCTATAGGGCTTTCCATGTTGAATCTCTAGAAACTTATGTTATAAATTAATGCATGCTTATGGTTATTTTTCTTATTGTGAGATCTATCCAATAATTGAGTTGAATTTTTGGTAATTAATTGACAACTAATTATCACTATATGATTTCTAATCAGATTCCGAAAGGGGGGGATTGTGAATATGCTGTAAGTTGGGTAGACATTCTTGGATTGGGGATGAAAATACCTCAATTATTTATGTAGCGTTAATGAGAGGCTTAAAAACCCTAATTTTGCGCATTGTGCGTGACGGTTAACTAGGTTCTTGTTCTTAATCCTCCTATAGAGTTATCCTTATCACCGAAAGGTAGGTAAGGTGCAATACTGGGGTTGAGTGTTTATATAACCCTAACGGGAGTATAAAACGATTTAGTGAACCTGCTTTCTCCAAAAGAAGAAGACCATAAGTTATTGCATTAATAAGTAGCATAAACGGATAGTGAGGAGACGTGGAAGCCCTATTCTCATCATCACTGAAGTAAACCCTTTTAGTTAAATAGCTTTTATAATCCTTAGTTAAAAACAACAAATCTAAATATCAATTTACCAAATAGATACCAAAAAATAGATAGTTGGTAATTGAACCCTAATCCTTGAGGACGATATTCGGTCTTATCAAGACTATACTACTTGTCATGATAACGTGCACTTGCGTTTAAAGTGTGTGCATCTTACCGCGCATCAATAATGCATCGACCATTGGTTGAACAGGGAACTCATCTCGTCAAATTGCTGGTGCAACTGTTGTTGCCCCTGCCTCAATTCTTGTTGCCCTTTTCTCAACTCTTGTTGTCCTTGTATCACTGTGTCGAAATGTTGCATCATCCGTCTCTGATTCTGGAGCAACTGCTCCATCATAGGCACTGGAGGTTCTGATTCTGTGGTTGGCTGATAGCTGCTTCCTGCCGCATATTGAGCCTCTATTTCAGGCTCATCTTCGTTCATGGCGGCCTCTGCTGCTTTGAGTGGTCTTGGTGCTCTTCTTCTTGCTGCTGGGGGGCTTGGGTCTGGGAAGGAGTGCACTATCCCATATGACACAGGCAGTTGGTTTCTCTCATTAGTATCAGTGGGTAGGATTGGGACCCCATTCATGTGGCATAAATTAGTGATAAGTGAGCCATGTCCCAACCCACCTGTTGTTACCAACCTGCTGGTTTCTTCAATACTTTGCACTATCTCCTTCTCCACATCAATCGTCTTCCCCGTCATGATTCCATATATCAATTTGATCCTATCTTCTGGCACTATGGTAAAGTGCGTTGATGGAATCAGACGGCATCGAAAATACTGATCAACCTCGTCGCTTGTTGAATCGACACTGCCGATCCTCTTGACACATTTCTGGCAATATCAAATGCAGCCCCAGGGTAGCTCACTGTGTCTGCGACGGCATTCCAGTCGATGTTGGTGGTGCTTCTAGACCATGTTCTAAAGTAACTCCAATCACCATCTCCTCCTTCAACATCAATTGTTTTAGTGACAAATTTATCGCTTCTGCCGTCACAGGCATATATCTTCCCCTCACAAAGCATTTATTGTCCACCTTCTCTGGAAAGTTAGCATAGAATTCACGCACTATCGCTGTGTTCATTGGTGCTATCTTTTCCGGGTTTACAAATCTCCTCCACCCCATCATCTCAATCATTGCCCGAATGGGCTCATAGACATCCTCCTCCCAAAGCGAATCCCTTTGATAGTCCATTCCCCTTCCAGGGATTAAGGGCCTAGTACTAAGCTTTTTGTATCTTTCATAAGCTTGATGACTAATGAACCTAGTATCATCGTATTGAGGGGCTGAGGTGGATGTGGAGACTCTTCTCTTTCTGGCAGACATGGTTAATTCACTATTTTGCAGCGTTTTCTTAGTATCACTGATCGGTGTATTTTATATACACATTTTGAGTCAGTTTTAGTTAGTCTTTTGTCCCGTTTTGTACATATAAGTGTTGTATTAGGATAGTTTTCCTTTCTATTGAGTCAAAGTGGTTAAAATGGCCAAATGGCGGAAAAGGAGCTAAAAGAGGGCAAAAGAGGAGATGCGAGTAACAGAGAAAGTGGCGAACGAGGTGAAATCAGACCAGCACCGCGGCCTCCTGCGATTAAGCGGCGCGGCGCCACTATTCAGAGGCTGCGAAGACTTCGGCACGCGGCGCCTCGAGCAGCGAATCTGAGGCCACGGCGCTAAACATCGGAAGCTACAAGAGTTGCAGCGCGGCTACCGAGCAGCGAATATCGGGCGCGGCGCCAAAACACCCGGACGGATTGCAGAACTTCGCGGCGCACATGCGAGCAGCGCGCCGACGCGGAAAAATTAGGTTTTGGGCGAATTTACGGGCGGGCACGAAGGAAAGAGAGGCGGTTTCGGCTATAAAAGGAGAACCCTAGGCGCTTTTAAGGGTTCCCTTTCTTGCACAATACAAGGCTTATTGCTTAGAGATGGAGACCATAGTCTAGTAATTTCTTTTCCTTTTCTTTACTTTATTTCGTTTTGTATGATGAACCTTGAATTAGTTCTTGTCATGTCTATGGCTAGGAACTAATTCTCTTATAGGGATTTCCATGTTGAATTGCTAGAGACTTATGTTATAAATTAATGCATGCTTATGGTTATTTTTCTTATTGTGAGATCTATCCAATAATTGAGTTGAATTCTTGGTAATTAATTGACAACTAATTATCACTATATGATTTCTAATCGATTCGAAAGGGGATTGTGAATATCTTTGTAAGTTGGGTAGACATTCTTGGATTGGGGATGAAAATACCTCAATTATTTATGTAGCGTTGATGAGAGGCTTAACAACCCTAATTTTGCGCATTGTGCGTGACGGTCAACTAGGTTTTTGTTCTTAATCCTCCTATAGAGTTATCCTTATCACCGAAAGGTAGGTAAGGTGCGATCTTTGAGGTTGAGTGTTTATATAACCTAACGGAGTATAAAACGATTTCGTAAACCTGCTTTCTCCAAAAGAAGAATACCATAAGTTAATGCATTAGTAAGTAGCATAAGCGGATAGTAAGGATACATGGAAGCCCTATTCTCATCATCACTGAAGTAAATCTTTATAGTTAAAATAACTTTTATAATTCTTAGTTATAAACAACACATTCAATTATCAATTTACCAAATAGATACTAGAAAATAGATAGTTGGTAATTGAACCCTAATCCTTGTGGACGATATTCGGTCTTATCAAGACTATACTACTTGTCACGATAACGTGCACTTGCGTTTAAAGTGTGTGCATCTTACCGCGCATCAAGTTTTTGGCGCCGTTGCCGGGGATTAGGCATAGTTCAATATCAAATTTGTCTATTTTTAATTTCTAATTTGGTTTTTATTTTTATTTTTAATTTTTACGTTTTTCTTTTGAAAATTCGAGGTGCCGTGATTTGTTGTCTGTTTTTGATCTATTTCAGGAAGTCAGTTTATGCGAAGGAGAAGAGGAGCAGACACTCTTGTTCCCTTCAATCCAGATATTGAGAAAACCTGCAAACAGAACAGAAAGAATCAGCGGATTGCAACCTTGTTAGAGATGAACGACGTTCAGAACAACAACGGGATGGGAGAAGGGTTAGGAGAGAATCAACCCCATCCAGGAATACCTAGGCAAGCGCCCAATAGGCGTGGAAGAGAGAGTCCAAGTCAGCGGAAAGAAGTTTGGGAGACTATGTCTGCCGAGAGTAAATGGAGCAGACATGCATTAGGCTCCTGCACAGGAGCCAACAACTTCGAGATAAACCGACAATTACGAGCATGGCATGAGTACACACGGTGCAATTCGGAGGCGCCATCGGAGGATCCACATATGCACATAGCTAATTTCTTGGAGCTATGTGCAACGTTGAATATAACGGCGTTCACGATGATGTCGTCAGTTGAGGCTCTTTCCTTCTCACTTAGGGATAGAGCAAAAGTATGGTTGAATTCCTGTAGTGATTCGATTTTTACATGGCAAGAGTGCACATAAATTCCTAGCCAAGTTCTTTCCCAGTGTAAAGCAAAAGCGAGAGGAGTTGAACAACTTTTACCAAGCGGATGGAGAGTCCTTATATGAAGCTTGGGAAAGGTTCAAAGATCTGAGAGAAAGTGCCCACACCATTGCATTGAGTTGTGGAACTTGGTCCACATCTTCTACAACGGTGGCAATACAACGAACCATCATAGATGCGACAAATGTGGAGCATTCATGAGGAAAACAACCCACGGCCTCATGAGTTATTAGAAGATATGGCCACTAACAACCATGTCACGGAAGAGAGTCGACAAATGGGAGAAGAACGTTGAGTCCACGAAATAGATGTTATTGCGCCTTGAATGCCCAGTGGCCCTTCTAGCGAAATAGTTGCAAAGAACATACAATGTCGATGAATGCGATGCAGATGCCTAAAAGTCGTGAGATATGTGGTGGCCCACATACATTTGATAGGTGTCCTTCAATGATCCCAACAATATACCCATGGAGCAGCGAGTGTCGGACCATAGGTAATTATCAGAGGCAGCAGAACAATCCCTACTCCAACACTTATAATCCAGGGTGGAGGAACCACCCAAATTTCTCATGGAGAGGAGCGGGGTAGCGAATCCGGCACGACCAGCAGAACCAATACGAGGGCAAGAATCAATACCAGGCAGCGGGAACCAATACAGGCGATGCAGAACCAAGCAGAATCAGCGGCCGCTTCATTCAAGCCCCACGGCGTCAAGATTCAATACGCGGTTCAGTGAAAAGCAAAAGCAGTGGCGGTGTGACAACACTTGCAATGCCTGCACCCGATTCATGACAGAAGCTAGATCCTCATTCAGGAACTTGGAAACTCAAGTGGGTCAGCTAGCAAAGCAGGCAAACAGCAGGCCACAGGGGACATTGCCAAGCAACACAGAGGTAAATCCAAGGGAGCAATGCCAGGCAGTGCAATTGAGAAGCGGCAAACAGTTGGAGCAAAGAATCGCATGACGATGGTTGAGAAGAAGGCGAGTTAGAAAAGATAAGGTGATTGAGCCCAACCACAGTAGTAGAAAACTCGGAGAAGGAGTATACGAGAAGATCCCTTTCCCCAGAGACTACAAATAAGGCGGTTGATAAACAATTCTCCAAATTTTTGGAGACATTCAGAAAGCTGCATATCAACATACCTTTCATAGAAGCATTAGAGCAGATGCCCTCCTATTTCAAGTTTATGAAGGAGATTTTGGGGAAGAAGAAGAAGCTGGCAGAATACGAAATAGTAGCACTGACAGAAGAGTGTAGTGCTATCTTGCAGAAAAAGTTGCCACCAAAGCTAAAAGATCCAGGGAGCTTTACACTACCTTGCCTGATTGGGCAGGGTAACTTGCAACAGAGCTCTATGTGATTTAGGGGCAAGTATAAATCTAATGCCCCTATCAGTATTTAAAAGATTGGAGTTGGGTGAGGCCAAACCAACCACAGTAAGCCTGCAACTAGCCGACAGGACAGTGGTTCATCCAAGAGGCAAGATCGAGGACGTGATTGTGAAAGTAGAAAAATTCTTCTTTCCTGCAAACTTCCTCATTCTTGATATGGAAGAAGACGCGGAAATCCCTATCATATTGGGGAGACCATTCCTAGCAACGGGGAGAGCTTTGATTGATGTTGAAAGAGGAGAATTAACACTAAGGGTGGAGTCTGAAGAAATGGTGTTTAAAGTTTTTAAACACGTCATTGAGCCACCAACAATGAGTGGGTGCTTTGCAATCAACACCATCAAACCCCCATGCGAGCTAATACAAGTCAACCAAAGAGCGATGAGCCCAAGAAAGCAGGCATGGTTTGCTGAAATGCCACTAAAGGAGGTAAGTATTCCTGAACTCCCCCTTACTGATAATGCTAAGAAGAAAAGAAGAAAAAGAAAACGCCAAATGTGGAGGAAATGGATTGGTTGGGGGCTTAATCCACCCCAGGGTTATTAGAGCTAAGGAACTTGCGTCCGGCTAAAAGACGTTAAAGACAACGCTTGTTGGGAGGCAACCCAACGTTTTCAATTATGTTATTTTAATTTCTGTCTTTAGTTTATTTTATTTTGTCTAGAACAATCTCACGGTCTTGGATTCTTGTGTTTGTGATGTGATTGATAGGTACAGGGAAATAAACTGACGGCGAAAAAAAAAACTGAAGAAAAGCCAGAATTTCCAGAAAAGCGGGTAAGCGCCGCGGCAGAGCGAGGGCGACGCCAAAAGCTGAGCGAGCAGAGTTCAAGCGCGCGGCTGAGGCGAGCGCGGCGTAAAATTCCGTAAAATTTGCCAAATTTAGCGCGGCTAATGCTGAACGCGGCGAAAGTCCCGGAAGCGCTTGGATTTGGCGCGCGGCTAAAAGCGAACGCGGCGCCGCGGGAATCCAGAACTTAAAACGCCCAGAATCAGATTTTCCCCAAATCCAATTTCAAAAACCTAACCCTTCCTCTCCAAAAACCCACGAAATTCCAAAAATTTGCCCACAAATCCTCCACAAATTAAACCCAACCACAACCAAAACTCTTAAATTCCTAAAAACCCTTAGCCATCTCAACCAACAAAGCTCCATTCCATAGCCTCAAACCACCATTAGAAACAAGAACAGCTTGAAGCTTCTCATAAAAAGGTAATCTTTTTCTGTTCTTGAATCCTTTACTGAAGTCACAGGAGGTAGTAGTTTGAAGGAGTATTGTAGTTGAAGTAATTGGGTACTGAAAAGTTGATTGTGAAGTTTGGAGAAAAGAGTAGAAAAGGAGTGTGGGTATTGGGTAGAAAAGTTGAAGTTTGGGGGTGTTGTGTTCGCTGCTAGTTGTAGATTGTGTAGGAATCATTTGTGCCACTAAATTGAAAGCTCCAGAAACTATTTTAAACCATGGCCACCAGGAAGAGAAGAGGCTCCACATCCACCCCAACCCCACAATACGATGAAAATAGGTTTGTGAGCTACCAAGCCTACCAAAGATACAAAAGCGATACTGCACCCTTAATACCAGAAAGGAGAATGGACTACCAGAGGGAGTCATATGGGGAAGAAGATGTTTATGAGCCCATTCGGGCGATGATTGAGTTAAGGGAGTGGAGGAGATTTGTGAATCCGGAGAAGATAGCACCAGTAAACACAACAATGGTGCGTGAATTTTATGCCAACTTTCCGGAGAAGGTGGAAAGGGGATGCTTTGTAAGGGGACATTATGTGCCTGTGACAGCAGAGGATATAAATATACAATTGAAAACAGTTGATGTTGAAGAAAGAAGTGATTGGAATCACTTTAGAACATGGTCTAGAAGCATTGACCACATCGACTGGAATGCCGTTGCAGACACCGTGAGCTACCATGGGGCTGTTTTTGATATTGGAAGAAATGGGTCAAGAGCACTGAACAGGTGTCAATTCAACAAAGTAGCCAAAAGTTGGCTATATTTCGTCAGCGCTCGCATGATTCCATCCACGCACTTCACCAGAGTGCTAGAGGATAGGATTAAACTGATATATGAAATTATGAGGGGGTTGACGATTGATGTGGGGAAATAAATAGTGCAGAGCATTGAGGAAATCATCAGGTTGGTAACAACAGGCGGATTGGGACATGACTAAGTTATCACCAAGCTATGTCACATGAGTGCGGTCCCAAAACTACCCAATGACACTCATGAGAGAAACCAACTGCCGGTGTCCTGTGGGATAGTGCACTCTTTCCCGGACCCAAGCCCCCCAGCATCCAGACGAAGAGTACCAGCAGCAACAGCAGCAGCAGCAGAGGCCGCCATGGACGAAGATGAGCCTGAAATAGGGGCTCAATATGAGGCAGGACCTAGCCACCGGCCAACTACATGAGCAGAACCTCCAACACCCACAATGGAGCAATTGTATCAAAATCAGATGAGGATGATGCGGACCTTGGACACAGTAGTACAAGGACAGCAAGAAACAAGGCAACAAATCAACGAGTTGAGTTCCTTGTTCAACCAATAGTCGATGCATTATCCACCGCCACCACCACCATTTTAGCCAAAGTTTGTAAGTATCTTATTTCTTTTATTTTTCTTTGAGTCTTGCACACATTGGGGACAATGTGTGATTTAAGTTTGGGGGTGTTTATTTGTGTTTTATTTTCTTTGTGTCATGTTATGTTTTAGTTAAGTCTTTTTGATTGTTTTATGTTTATTTTTGAGTCACCAATTTTTTTTTCTTTTTGAGTCATAATTGTCTGTCAAAGATCATGTATGCTGTAGTTGCTAGAAACACCTAGTGAAGTAAGGTGGAATAATGTAACGGAATTGAAGCAACTATCTAAACACCTAAGTTAGATATGCCAAAAACTCACAGAATCTGTCTATTTGGAGTTTCTTGCTTGAGTTATGCATGCTAAATGATAAATACTTATGTGTTATGATTGCTTGCTATTTGAGGCGAAATAGTTAGGATATGCATGTTAGGGAGATGACTCAAGCATTTCTTTGATAGCCAATTCTTACCATTCTTTTCTATCCCGTACTTTAAAAATATCCCTAGTCAGCCCCATTGAGCCTAAATTTGAAACTTCTTCTTTGACACCCTATATTCCCACAAATTGTACCATAAGTGAAAATATGAAATAGGGGAATAAATTGTGTTAAAAAAGAGACAAAAAGAGTGAATAAGTCTGTTGCACCCCAATACAAAAGTAATAAGAAATAGGCAAAAGCCTAAGTTTGGGGGTGTTTGTCATTATTATATACTTCACTCTCCCAAAACAAAAGAGGGGAAAGATAGAATCGAAATGAAGAAAAGAACAAAAAGAAAAAGGAAATCTTGAAAAAGCTGAAAAGCTTATGGTACACGAAATGAGCCTAAATTGCCTATTTTTACCTACCTATACCTAAGCCTACATTACAACCCTTAAAGTCCTGAAGATCTCTTTTATGCATATCCAGAATTAGTGGAGAATAGCAAGTAAGCATGCCATAGGAATTCTTGAATTTATATGCATGATTTAGTATATTGACTTCCATTAAAGCATGATGAATAGGAGTTTGCGAAATATCTAGCTTAATGTGCTGAAATGTCATGCTATATGTTCCTGCATATTATTTTGCTAACCTTCATGTTTTTCTAGTTAACACTTATGCAGCAAAAGTGATCAATGGCAGTGAGTCTTTTATTTTTCGTTCTTTGAGTCTTTTATTTTATTTCTTTCTATCTTTGCTCGAGGCCGAGCAAAGGTTAAGTTTGGGGGTATTTGATCGGTGTATTTTATATACACCTTTTGAGTCAGTTTTATTAGTCTTTTGTCCCGTTTTGTACATATAAGTGTTGTATTAGGATAGTTTTCCTTTCTATTGAGTCAAAGTGGTTAAAATGGCCAAATGGCGGAAAATGAGCTAAAAGAGGGCAAAAGAGATGCGAGTAGCAGAGAAAGTGGCGAACGAGGTGAAATCTGCACCAGCACGCGCGGCGCCTCCTGCGATGCGAGGCGGCGCCACTATTCGAGAGGCTGCGAAGACTCGTCGCGGCGCCCTCGAGCAGCGAATCTGAGCGCGGCGCTAAACATCCGAGAAGCTACAGAGTTGCAGCAGCGGCGCCCTCGAGCAGCGAATATCGACGCGGCGCCAAAACACCGACGGATTGCAGAACTTCCAGCGCGCGGCTATGCGAACGCGGCCGACGGAAAAATTAGGTTTTGGACGAATTTGTGGGCCAGCTCAAGGAAAAAGAGAGGCGGTTTTGGCTATAAAGGAGAACCTAGACAGTTTTTAAGGGTTCCCTTTCTTGCACAATACAAGGCTTCTTGCTTAGAGATTGGAGACCATAGTCTAGTAATTTCTTTTCCTTTTCTTTACTTTATTTCAGTTTTTGTATGATGAACCTTGAATTAGTTCTTGTCATGTCTATGGCTAGGAACTAATTCTCTTATAGGTCTTTCCATGTTGAATTGCTAGAGACTTATGTTATAAATTAATGCATGCTTATGGTTATTTTTCTTATTGTGAGATCTATCCAATAATTGAGTTGAATTCTTGGTAATTAATTGACAACTAATTATCACTATATGATTTCTAATCAGATTCCGAAAGGGGGGGGGGGGGATTGTGAATATGCTGTAAGTTGGGTAGACATTCTTGGATTGGGGATGAAAATACCTCAATTATTTATGTAGCGTTGATGAGAGGCTTAACAACCCTAATTTTGTGCATTGTGCGTGACGGTCAACTAGGTTTTTGTTCTTAATCCTCCTATAGAGTTATCCTTATCACCGAAAGGTAGGTAAGGTGCGATCATCGGTTGAGTGTTTATATAACCCTAACGGGAGTATAAAACGATTTCGTAAACCTGCTTTCTCCAAAAGAAGAATACCATAAGTTAATGCATTAGTAAGTAGTATAAGTGGATAGTAAGGATACATGGAAGCCCTATTCTCATCATCACTGAAGTAAATCTTTATAGTTAAAATAGCTTTTATAATTCTTAGTTATAAACAACACATTCAATTATCAATTTACCAAATAGATACTAGAAAATAGATAGTTGGTAATTGAACCCTAATCCTTGTGGACGATATTCGGTCTTATCAAGACTATACTACTTGTCACGATAACGTGCACTTGCGTTTAAAGTGTGTGCATCTTACCGCGCATCAATCACCCATGTTCCCCCAACATTATCACACAACAACTAGCAGCTACAACACTATCACTCCCAAACTCCAACTCCTGCACTACACAATACCCACACCCTCCTTTGTATACTCCTCCTCTAAATTTCACACCCAATTTTTCAACACCCCAACGACTTCAACAATGCAACACTCCTCCAAACTACTACCTCCTTTGACTACTGTAAAGCTTTCAAGAAAAGATGAAGATTACCTTTTTGACGGTGTTCTTCAAGGTTTTCTTGCTTCTAATGGTGATTTGAGGCACTGGGATGAAGTTTTTGTTGGTTGAAATGGTTAAGGTTTTAGGGACTTTAAGAGTTTTTGGTTGTGTTTGGGTTTGATTTATGGAAGATTTGTGGGTGAGGTTTGAATTTTTGTGGGTTTTGTGGAGAAGAAAGGTTAGGTTTTGGTTAGAAATTGGGGAAAATCGGATTTCTGGGCGTCTTTTAATTTTTGGGTTTCCTCTTGTGTGCGTGCATTTAGCGCCATGGCTGACTCTTGCACTACTTGGGAATTTATGCGCGGCCTCATACTGGTAGCGCGGCTAGACTTGGCAATTTTTCTGGATTTTTGGCGCCGCGGCCCTGCTCCTGGGCACCGCGGCGCTTAATCTTCAGCGTCTTTCTTCTCTTTTGGTGCATGGCCTGCTCGCAGCCATGGCCCGCTTTTTCTGGAAATCCTGGCTATTCTTCAGTTTTTCGCCCTCCAATTTTATTGTTGGCCTGCACCTGTCAACACAACACATATACAAGAACCCAAGACCGTGAGACTGTTCTAGACAAAATAAAATAAACTAAAGACAGAAATTAAAATAACATAATTGAAAACATTGGGTTGCCTCCCAACAAGCGCTGTCTTTAACGTCTTTTAGCCGGACGCAATTAACCTTTACGAGTGCCCATTGGATCCTTCTGCGAACTGCTTGCAATCCGCAGATTTATTGTTGTAGGTATCAATTTCCCTACAACCATTTGTTCAAACAAGAGCCTTAAACATACAATTATCCCCCAAGTACACAAGATAGGCTTGTCTTTTAGGCTTTCTATAATGTAGGAATCAGTGAAATTCTCTACATCTCTCAACTCTAGGGGGTGCCCTTGATGGTATGGACTTCCTAATTGGGGATCAACAGTGATAGCTAGTTGTGTTTCTTCTGTAATAGGTGCAGGAAAAAGAATTTCCACAGAATCCAAGAAGGTGAATAATTGGATCTCTGTAATCTTTTCCTTCTCTACACCAACTATCTCGCTAGATTCCTCAATAGTTGGGTGTGGTTCAGGCTCCTCCATTTGCTTGCCACCTCCCACAGGTGCAGATTGCTTTTCTTGCATTTCGCTGTTCAAAATGACCGCGAGTTCTCCTATTTGCAGTTCCAACTTCTTCATGGCCATTCTCGTTTCGTCCATGAACTGAGTTTGATACCTAGTGAAACTGAGTATGGCTTCTCGTAACTCCTCCCTCTCTTCTTGTAGGGTTGGAGCTTCATCATATTGACAGTAGTAATCCATGTCTTCAGGATCCCTGAGATGAATCAAAACCAACAACGGATCACGGCACACTTGTTTTCACAAAATAAATACATAAAACGTAATAAATAAATAAAATAAAAACCAAATTAGAAATTAAAAATAGATAAACTTGATATTGAACTATGCCTAATCCCCGGCAACGGCGCCAAAAACTTGATGCGCGAAAAGATGCACACACTTTAACGCAAGTGCACGTTATCGTGACAAGTAATATAGTCTAGGTAAGACCGAATATCGTCCACAAGGATTAGTGTTCAAGTACCAATTATCTATCTTTTGTTATCTATTTGGTAACCGATATTTGATTTTGTTGATTATAACTAACAATTATAAATACTAATTAACTAAGTGTTTACTTCAGTAGTGATGGAAATAGGGCTTCCAAGTCTCCTCAACTATCCGCTTATGTTACTTATTAATGCAATAAATTATGGTTCTTCTTCTTTTGGAGCTAGCAGGTTTACTAATTCGTTTTTTACTCCCGTTAAAGCTATATAAACACTCAACCCCAGTAGCGCTCCTTTCTACCTTTCGGTGATAAGGATGACTCTATAGGAGGTGAGGATTAAGACCAAAAACCTAGTTAATCGTCACGCGCCATGCGTGAAATTAGGTGTTTAAACCTCTCATTAACGCTACACAAGTAATTGAGGTATTTTCATCCCCAATCCGACCTATGTCTACCCAACTTACAGCATAGTCACAACCTCCTCCTTTCGAAGTTTGATTAGAAATCATATAAATAATGATAATTAGTGATCAATTAATTACCAAGCATTCAAAGCAATTATTGGGTAAATCTCAACAATAAGAAGAAAACCATAAACATGCATCAATTCATAACATAAGGTTCAAGTGATTTGACATCGAAATCCCTATAATGGAATTAGTTCCTAGCCATTGACATGACAAGAACTAATTCAATATCCAACATAAAAACTGAAAGTAAAGTAAAGAAAAGAAAAGAAAATTACTAAGTAAAGGTCTCCAATCTTCAACTCCAAGAAGTCTTGTGTTTGTGCAAGAAATGGAACCCTTGAAAACTGCCTAGGGTTCTCCTTTTATAGGCTCAAAACCGTCCTCAACTTTTCCCTTCAGGCCTGGCCCAGAAATCGTCTAAAAACCTGATTTTCCCGCGTCGGCGCCAGCCCAGAACTTCATTGCTCGTAATTAGGCGCGCGGACACTCTCTTTGTCTAGAGGTGCCGCCAGCCGCAACTTCTGTGTCTTCGATATTGGGCGCGAGCGCTGGACTGCTGGCGAGGCGCGCGTGCCGCGTGTCCGTGTGCCTGGTTCGCCACTTTCTCGTCTTTTAACCTCTGGAACCTCCACTTTTGCCCTCTTTTAGCTCCTTTTCCGTCAAATAGCCATTTTAACCAATTTGACTCAAAAGAAAGAAAATCTATCCTAAGACGACACATATTTGTACAAAAAGGGACAAAAGACTAACTAAAAACGACTCAAAAAGTGTATATAAAATACACCGATCAGCTGGCGACGTCGTGGAACTCGCTGTCCGAAGCATCCCCTCAGGTAAAGACTGAGCCTGCGCCCTCGTAACTCTCTGTGTTCTACTAGCAGCTCCCTCAACTGCCTTGCCCTTCTGGGTCGTGGTTGCCTTGCGTGGAGGCATAACTGATACATAAAAATATGTCAGAGGGAGTTCAACCTATAACACAGCTCTATTGCACGATCTTAGAGTGAAAAGAATGGAAACCAATCCTAAATATCCTGTAGCCTCCTGATTATAGATGTGGTGCACAACACGCCGATAATCAAGACTCTACTAGATACGGTCTGTAGACACTTTCCGAGAATTAACTGCTCTGATACCACTTTTGTCACGACCCGACCTCGGGCCCGTGACTGGTGGCTTCCCCCGGGCACCCTAGTGATACAATCAACAGAGAAAAACCAGCGGAAATAAACTCATACACATGAAACAATATAAAATAAGAAACAGGCTAACCAAAAACGGTCACATTTCTGTATATACATGACAACAACTGAACAGTTACATCCTTTACCCAAAAACCAATTTACAATAGGACTACAGACCTCTAAGAGTTTGTAACAACTATGACGGGACAGGGCCCCGCCATACCCCTGAATGTACATGAATCTACAATGACAGGAAATCATACCAAAAGATAAGCCTCCAGAGAAACGGGGCTTCCCAAACGCAGAACGGTGACCCTATGAGCGAGGATCAACCACCGATGTACCTCTACCTGCGGCATGAACGCAGCCCCCCGAAGGAGGTCAGTACAACAGGTACCAAGTATGTTAAACTGTAAAGTACTATAATGAAATCATAACATTTACAAAACAAATCCACAGATATGTATGAAAAACCAACTAGCCGCACATATTGCCACAACATAAACAAAGAGCAAATAGGTGTAACGTAACCGGTCTTTTCTAGGCCGCTAATGATCGAAGCAGGGCCATTCGCCCATAGTATCATTATACGAGCCTAATCATGGACTTCCGTAGTCCGCATAGGTCCCGTGGACCCGCATGAGGTACTCCTCGCATTGGGGGTAGCTAACCCGCGACATTTCCTGGACTACCGTAGTCCGCATGGCCACTAGGACCGCATGAGGTATTCCTCGCATCGGCGTAACACTCGCCGTGAATCATGGACTACCGTAGTCCGCATAGGTCATGTGGACCCGCATGAGGTACTCCTCGCATCGGGTGTAGCTAACCCGCGACAACATAACAAGTCAGGGGGTAGGTGATATAACACAAGCACAACCGGCTCATCGTAAACAACATAAGCACAACGAGAGAAACCCCTTACCACAACAAATCTCAAGACACTAACACCCGTAGTATCGCAACATATTTACTTATCAAGCCAACTTACCACACATTCAGAAATCATTACAAGGCTGCTATAAAACGAGTAAGTAAACCATTCTTTTTATCTTCCTTAAGTCGTTATAACTAACTTCCCATAGAGCTAGTATAACACTTAAACTTTGTAATAACTCAAAACATTCACATTTGTTTGGAAAACCAAAAGAACTTATTCTTTTAAAACCAAGTATTAATTTCCTTGTGAATAATGATTCATAACTCTTTTTGAAATATTTCAAGATTCTTAACATTTAGAACTCAAGTCAAAAGACATCAAGGTGAAACCAAATTCAGTTAAAACACGTACGTCTATCGTACTATGTATTCTACAAATATCATGCTCAAGAGGATAGGAAGAATCACATACCTCCTCGGCTAAATCTACTTGCCAAGTCGGATATGTCGCGCGTAGAGTATCAACCTATAATAATCAAATACGTCTATCAGCGTCTAGACTTCTTCGTAGCATAGTCTAAGTATAAAGTTCCTTATTCTACGGAAAATTGGACAACACTTCCTTTGTTTCTACATACTTTTCCACCTTTTCAAGGCTCAAATTCAATATCCAAACGCCACTTTTAAGGCCCAACAATCCAACAATACAAAGGGGATTACACGCATAATCTTGGACGTGTAAAATTCTGCCCCACAATACATATTAACTAATTCAATAAGTTTAAGTTAGTATCTTGGTTATAACATGCTCACATATCATCCTTATCCAATCCTTTCAAATCCAAATCGTTATTCCTACATGCAATATACCTAAAAGCAATATTGACAACTACAAGTCCTTTCTTCCTCACATACAATACAATTTACTTAAAAAGGAGAATGGATTGTTACCTTAGAGTTCACCCAAAAACAGTCCAACAAATCTCACTTTCCCTCTTTCCACCATCACCTCCTACAAGCTTGTCAACATATTTCCTTCTTGTCGCCTTTCCGAAATTTCTCTAGGCCTTGGTTTTTCCTTGAATTTTTAGAGAGAATGGAGAGGAATTTTTAGAGAGATGGAAGAGGGATTTTTAGAGAGAAGGGAGTTCTTGAAGAATGACCAAGTCTTCAAGACTTGGTCAATAAATAGGACTTTCTCACAATCAGATGGGAGGGACACTTGTCACCCTCCCATGGCCTTTACAACAAAATATCTTCTGATTTTTCCCCCAGTTTTCGCAAAAATCCCTCCTCGGCGCCGCGACGCTGAAACCTCCGAGAACTTCAGTACAAACGGCGCCGCGGCCCTGCTTTCCGGCGCCGCGGCGCTGCAACTTCAGCGGAATTTCAGTATATCCGGCACCGCGGCCCTGCATCCGGCGCCATGTGCGTGGCACTGACGAAAATACTTTTACGCCGATTGCAAGCCGAACTTGTAACTTCCATAACTTTCTACCCCGATGTCCTATCGACGAGCGGTTTGTTGCGTTGGGAACTAGACTCAACGAACTACATACTAGGCCTTTGATACTCCTAGGAACTCCTAAGGTAACTGGGCATAAACCGCCCTAAAGTTGACTAAAACCCGTCCAAATCATTCTGTCCACCTATCTTTCTAAAATTTAAATCTTAATTCCTTCCGTACGTTCTCATAAGCATGACCTGAATTACGAGGTGTAACATTTGCCAACCTCAGTTTGGGATCCCGAAGGCTGGCCACCATGAGTATGAGAGACGAGAGCCGGGGGATGTGTGGGCCGATCATCTTGGATAAACACATGAGAGGTCAAATAGGTGTGCACCCCTCGACCTTCATTATACCATTGTTGGGCTCTCGTAAGTTGACCAGTACCTGGCACGGTTTGTGACCCCGTGTTAGTTTTCGCCTTCCCTCTTCTCTTATCTACCATGAACGCATCCTCCATCACTGTCTGATTCCCCTTAGTCAGTCTTCCCTTGTGCTCATCCGAAGTAGTAGATAGAACATGGTTTTGCTCAAGGAATGCCTCAATTGCTGATCTAGCTTTGGCATCGATTGCATTTTGCACCAATATGTTAACGTGCATATCCACTAGCTTCCTGAAAATTGCGGATTGTTTAACGACTGGGCTCATGTTGTCCGGGTCATTAACCTTGGTAAATTATGCCTTCACGTCTATCACACCCTTACCCTGGTCGGTTTGTGGTCCCGGCTGTTGGTCATTCTCATCAATAGAAGTCCCCTTAGCGTTATTCGTGGAATGAGTCTCCACGGGTTGTCTTGAAGGATGTTGTGACTCGTCCTTGCTTCCCTCTGACTCCGGGGGACCCCCATGGTCTCCCGTGGCTAAGTTCCGACCTTTTCAACCCCGATTTGTATCCCCGGAGGCTGACCACCCGAATCTGCTACCGCACTCATACTCCTACCCAATCCAACCTCATTTTGAGACGCGTGTTGAGTCTCCATTATGTGTGTCTCATGATCACTCACTATAGTACCCTTGTGGCCTCTAGTGTCTCCCGTAATAGAGTTCCGACCTTTGTCAACCCCGGTTTGTGTCCCCGGAGGCTTACCACCTGAATTCACTACCGCTCCCAAACTCCTATCCAAGCCAACATCGCTAAGGGTTGCGGGTTGGCTCTCCATAATGTGTGTCTCTCCAAGTCTCCCCTTAGTATCCGCGGTGCCCCTAGGGTGTCCCGCAATAGAGTTCCGACCTTTGCCAGCCTTGGTTTGTGCCCCAATAGGCTGACCTCCCTCACCCGCCAAGTCCAAGTTCCGACCTATGCCAACCACGGTTTGAGACCCCGATGGTTGGCCTCCTTCTTGTACCTCCTCCATGTTTCGACCTGCGCCAGCCCCGTTTTGTGTCCCCGAAGACTAGCCCCCACTCTTGCTTCCACCCTTACTCCCGCCTGAACTCGTAGGGGCAACCTTCCTCACGGGTGTGTCCAAGTAGGTATGAACCCTTTTTGCCTTGGCAATGAGGGTTTGTGTCTCGTCTTGCCTTTGCACCCGCCTATTAGTGTCGGCGTGGTGCTTTTCACAATTCATAATGGAGTGTCCAATCATATGGCATTGCTCACAATAGTCCGGAAGCTTTTCATAAACAAGATTTTGGTCAATGATTGTGTCGTCCCAAAGCTTGAGTTCAATAGCATCAAGTGTACCTTTGGAGAGATCTATTTCAACTAGAGCCCGTGTATAAGAGAAAATGTCTTTTTCACTAGTGAGCTTGTCGGTCCCAATAGGCTTGCCAATACGGGACAAGATACGACTCAAAGCGTTACCGTTCCAAAGTTCTAACGGGAGAGACATGAGCCTTACCCATATTGGAATGGTACATATCTCATGTTTGCTGACAGTCAATTTTGACACGTTTTTCGTATATTTGTTGCAATTTTATGTGTTTTAGGACACCGCATTTTAATCATCATTTTTTGCATTTTTATCTTTTTATTCTTAAATTAAGCATTATGTCTTTGTTAATATTATGTTTCTATTATTATTACACCGTCGTTTATTTTAATAATATTTGCATCTCTTTAAATAATTAATTTACATCTCGTTTTAATTTTAATTAGATATTAAACATTTGCTAAATATTGTATTTGCATCGGCATTTGCATTTTAATAATTTTGCATCTTTTAAAATAATTTTTCTTTTAAATAATTAACCCGCTTTGCATTTTGTCAAACCAGTCTAATTCGAGGCTTAATTCGGATCAGTCCAATCCAACACCCTTTTTATTTTATTTTAATCCAACACCTTTTTTTTTTTAATCCAACACTCTTTTATTTTCCCCCCCAAAACAATACCACACTTTTCATTTCCCTCCCAAAAACAAAACCAAACCCTAACATAATCAACCCCTAT
This sequence comes from Przewalskia tangutica, assembly GCA_029844215.1. NCBI lineage: Eukaryota > Viridiplantae > Streptophyta > Magnoliopsida > Solanales > Solanaceae > Przewalskia > Przewalskia tangutica. The sequence goes on from CM056719.1 coordinate 22,575,183, forward strand.
AAAACTAAATATTTCCCTTCATTTCAAGATCAGCCGCAAGATTTGCCCTCTTTATTTTTTAAACCCCTCCCCTTCATCCCTTTTCGTCCGCCGCCACCTTCGCCGGAGCTTCGAGCTCCGGCGAACAAAAAAATTACCAGCCGCACAAGGACCCAGCCGCTGCACCTATATTCTCCTCTACTCTTATTGTTTTTCTAACCTCACCATCACTCACTGCTCCCATCGAAGACCCTCAGCCGGCGAACCACCACCATCGCCGAACAACCGACGACCCCACACCAGCCCATCCCGTCGCCCTCTCCCCTGTCCCCTCAACTCGTCGAACCTCACCCGACAACCTTTTCTTTTACTGCATCGTTTCTGCCTCGCGGTGGCCGGCGATCAAGTGCGGACGCGTTGCTGATTCCCAGTGTGTTGTTAGTTGTGGGAACTGATTTTCTCATTTTTGTTTTATCTGGCCGGAGCCTGAGCTCCGGCGAGGCTACTGTTTGTTTCTCTGTTTTGTCACTGGACTGATTTCACATTATTTTCTGGACTATTGAATCTTGCCGGAGTTTTGTTTAAAACTCCGGCGACAGTTGGAACTTTCCGGCGACTTTCGTTGGCTATTGTTTGATGTTTCTCGGCTGTGTTGTATTGTTATTTCCAGCAAATCTTGGTAGTTCTTTTCTTGTTCTTGTTTTTGGGTAGCTTTTACGATTTTTGCTACCACGAGTTTGAAAAACTCCGGCGATGTTCTAAAAATTCCAGCGTGTTCGATGTGTCGCTTTGTTGTTTTCTGGTGTGTGTTGGATTGATTTTCACCGGTTTTGCTATTAGTGGACTGTTTGTGGGTGTTGGGCTATTTTCTGGACTGGTTTTTTGTGGGTTTTACCACTGTTACGATGTTCTGATTTTCGGGACTTATTCTGGATGATTTTTGCCCCTTTATTTTATTAAACTAATTTTGAACATGTTGCTACACTTGTTGGTATTTTACTGATTTGAACAAAATACTATACCTGGCCAATGAAAAAGTTATCCGTCGATTTTTTAGGCCTCCACAGTTGCAAAGACGGAAAATAAAATAAATGAAGCTTTTAGGGCGTTGATGATTTCTTCTACTTACGCAGATAACCATGTCTTTGTGAGGCGAATTCTCGCAGCCGCACTTGTTTAGGATGTCCCACTTTATTTTTATATATATCTGAGCCCTCCGTGTTTAAAACTATTACTGTTTTAGCGCGGATCTTAAGGTTTTTATTTATTTTATTATTTTTAACAATATTGGTCGATGAAGGAATCTCCGTCTGATTTCCAAGGCCTCCTCTGTGCAAAAGACAGATTTATTTTTTGGCTTTACTTATTAATTCTTGTCATTGCTTTAAAATTATTTATTCTACTATTAACACTTTTACTAAGTGTTTATGCTGGTACTCGGAGATCATATTGTGTAGAAGGCCTAAAAAGGGCTAAAAGATGTTCCGGAGTTTTATTTTATGTCGCATTTAATTTTAGTTTTGTTATTCTGTATTGAACTTTATTTTAATTATAAATTATGAAAAAATGCTTAGAATAGGTAGAATAAAAAAAACAATAAATAATTAACCTAGGTTTGAACGAATAACCGCAAGTTAGCGGATCTTAAATGATGCCTAATCTCTTCCCTTTAGGATAATAAAGAACCCTGATCCAGAATCTCATTAATTTCGCAGACCATTAAATGGAGATTAATTGCAGTATTTTACTGCAATAAATCAAGTGTCCTAATTCACTTAACTAATTAGGTGGCGACTCATCAAAATCATCATTATTGCTCCATCCAGGGAACCGCGCCAAAGAGCAACGTTGCGGATACCGTTCAGACTCCGAGGTCAAAAACGGGCGCGACATCATGGCGACTCCGCTGGGGATATCAGGTTCTTGATCATAGCAAACTCAGGTTAATTAAATATTGCGCCTTATTTTGCTTTTATATTTGTTGTAAATATTTTATATTGTTTGCTTTTATTTTGTAATTAACTACTTTAATTGCTACATTCTTTTACTGCTTACCTTAAATTGTCATTCCGCTCATATTTCCTCCATTCTGGAAAATTGAAACTATCACACACTACACGTGAGGTGTGCTTTGCACACCCTCAAATTTCTTTAAAATACCCAAATTTAGGAGAGTTGGCATTTTACGCGGAGAGTCCGGTCCAACCGGTGGCCGCGTAGCCTTCTCACTCGAGTAGTCCGCTCGGGAACCATTGTGTCTAGTAAGCCAAATTTTAGAAAATTTAAGATAGAGCTATACTGTCCTCTTTATTTTAAGTCATGCATGCATACACCCTAGGTGGGTCGATCCTTGGTATCGTCTCCACGATTAGCAAATCCACCAAATTGTCGTTGGGTTTCACAACCCGTCGACCAATAAGCATATATGTGTAGCGTGATAATGATAGACGGATCCAAGCCTGGTCATGACCCACCGAAATTGGGAAAAGTGCACCGTCATTTGGTCGCCATTTCCAACAAAACATTGCAGTTTAACGGCTTGGACTTATTTATCTGTTACACCCCGTACTTACAGGACATGTTTTAAGAACGTACGTAAGAACTCACGAGTGTTAAAATTTGAGACTTGTAAAAAAATTTATCGGAATTATGGATATTGTCGGAAATCGTATTATTGTGACGTATGGGAGGGCGACACGTGTCACCCCCCCTTATTTGATGTCTTGGACGATTACATGGGCACAAGGGTCATTTGACCCTTGTTAAGAAGACAAGTCTTGCTAAGTAGTAGAGCTTGACATGTTTGACTTAGTCAAGGGGACCATTAGTCTTGAGATTTGTAAGACTTCATCCAAACCACCCATTTGTTTGCATCTTGACCCTCCTTTATGCTTTATAATACTACTAGTAGTGAGACATAGTCCAACACTTAGAAAAAATTGAAGAGAATTGGATGAAATCCACTGTGAGCTCTCGGGTTCAAGGCCACTAGAAGAGCAAAAATTTTCGTTGCTTGTTCTTTAAGCTCCACACTTTAAACCAAGGTTCATGAGTGTTATGTAAGTGTATCTCAATAGAAAAATCCCGGAAAAAGAGAGTTTACGTATTAGTCGCAAAGTGAAAACCTAGTGGCTTTCTAGGTTTTGGATTGGACGTTTGAAGGAAAGTTGTTGGTATGGTGCTAAGGGTCTCAACAAGCGGATTGAAGTGTCTTGGAGAGGTTCTAAACTACTAAGGAGCGACTTCGGATTGGAATTTGGATTAAGAATCGTCGAGGTATAATCTTGTTCTTTGAAAGTATTACAAGATTATTTATTGTTGTTGTTAGCTTTACATGTTGCTAGCATGAAGTTGATATGTAGAAGTTTATAATGATTATGGATCGATTTTAGCCTTGGAAATCCGATATGTAATGTAAGCCATGTTAAGTTGGATTACTAATTGATCGTCTATTAGAATAGTCGCATGTTAAATTACTTGAAGATTACGGTTTATATAATCAAATACGACTTGATATCATGTTATGCTACCAATTTGGATTGAAATGGAAATTTGATAAGAATTGGTAAGGTTGAACTCAAGGTGGCCGAATTTGGACTTTTAGTTTAGTTTTTATTTGTATTGGACTACTTTCCAAAATGTGAGCCAATTGGGGTTGTTTAGTTTTTATTTGTATTGGAGTACCTTATAGAAATTGTGAGCCAATTGGGGCTGTTTGGTTATTGTATTCGGCCTTGAAAAAGGTGGCAAAGTAAGTAGAAACAAAGGAAGTGCTGTCCGATTTTCCGTAGAATTTGGCGACTTAGCACTTAGAATGTTCTACGTTTGAAGTAAGAGGTTAATGGACGTATTGTGACCATGATAGGTTGAAGTACTAAGTATAGCGTATCCTACTTGAAGAATGGAGTAGCTCAAGGTTGATGTACTTTGGAGCATTTTGCTACTTGTCGACAATCGTCGCGAGGTATGTGAACCTCTTCCTTCTTTTGACATGATTCTATGTATGGAATATACATGTAGTACTATTTCATGATTCCTTCTACTCTTAGAAGTTAAGAGGTATGTATGTTGATTTACTCTACGTAAAGGTTATGTCTAAGTTATCCTAAGTTCTTACCAAGTCTTATGGGGGATGTTGGTAAGAGTCGTTAGTGGTATTTGGAGCAAGTTGACTTGGCTAATTTACTGACACGAATGAGAATAAGTATCGAACAAGCCATTGCAACGTTAATAAAGGAAAATGTAATGACAATTAATTATGTTAAAACAAGTAGAATTCTCCATCCGCATGAAGCTAAGATAAGACAAAATTGTATTACATTTTCTAGATCATGGCTACTTGATTAAGATAGTTATAAATAAGTATAACTTTTTCACAACGCACCAAAGTATATGTTACTTACTTTATAAGGATTTACGTATGAAGTTTTAAAACTATGGACCTCAAATTGTTAAAAGGTTAAGGGACTTTATTTTTCAAGTTATGAGACTTGATTCTTAAAGGAAGAAATGAATCGATTTAAAAGTATAGAATACTTGATTTGGAAAGTATTGATTTCTTGCCATTCTAAAGTTAAGAAACTTGTTTTCTTAAAAGATAAGAGACTTGAAGTATTTTGAAAGCTATGTGATTTGAATTGAAAGTATAAGTTTCTTGGTCATAAAAGGAATGAATTTGTCTATGACATAAAGAGTTATAACGGCTTTATGGGAAGTTGGTTATAACAACTTTATGGAAGATTAAAAGAAGGGTTTTCTTCAGTAATGTAAGCAAAGAAATGATTTGAAATAAAGAAGGGCAAATTGTTTTAAAAGGTACCAATTGTTTAAGGTTTTTAATAAAGAAGTCACTTGATTTAGAAGCCGGTAATTGTATTTCTAAAAAGGTATTGTGACTTGTCTTGAAAGGTGGATAGGACTTGATACTACGGTGGTTAGTATCGGGGAAGTTTTATTTGGAAAGGAGTCTTTTGAAAAGAATGTACGTACGTAGTACTTTGGCTTGGTTAATTGAGATTTAGCCTATATGTGCTGGTAATAGCCTTTGAGTGCAAGTATTATGTTTTATTACGTTGCCGCGACTCTCGGTTGGAGGGTTTGTCTTGCTATAAGTTACTTGAACGTACCGACAGTGATGTGGGATTCCACGGGTATGCTTCCGTTATTTGTAGCACTTGGGTTAAATTCCCGGATTTTATAAAAGACATGGTAGTGCTTATGTCTTGTTTGATGGTCGGTCGAGATAGGGTAAGAGTATAAATGAGGGGCAAGCCCCAAGACGTTATACCACCTTCTCCAGGGTAAGAGTATAAGTGAGGGGTAAACCCCCAAGACGCTGTACCACCTGCTTTAGGTGTTGATTGACGACCGGTCGAGATAGGGTAAGAGTATAAATGAGGGGCAACCCCCAAGACGTTATACCACCTTCTCCAGGGTAAGAGTATAAATGAGGGGTAAGCCCCATGACGTTATCCCACCTTCTCCAGGGTAAGAGTATAAATGAGGGGCAAGCCCCAAGACGTTATACCACCTATTTTGATTGATATTATGGGCGTGAGACCCATGGTTATGTTTTACACTTTTAGCTGTCGACAGTGATGGGGGATTCCACGGGCATGCTTTGATATTGGTGTGACTTGATCGCGTCGGTTTGGTAGGGTAGTATATGTGTCCCTCGTGAGTGGGCCGGACTATGTTATGAAAGATAAGTAAGTTAGATAGAAATGAACTTAATGACTTCTCCTAAGTAAGCACGTAAGATATGGCTATAACTCTTAATGAAATGGAAAAAGATATTGATGTGAAATTAAGTTCATAAGTGGTAATGACGGCGAGATCCGTATGTATTTTTATACTTGTCCTTGTCATTCTTTTGTACGATTATGATCATTTCTTGATGCGTTATTTACATTTCATATTAAATTTTTGTTATCGACCCTTCTGGGCTGCGTTAAATGCCCGCAGTTTTAGGTACTGTTGGTGATCCTTGCTCTTAGGATCTCGGTTCGATTTTGAGAGCTCCATTTGCTCCGAGGCTTAGCTCTTGGTGCAGTTTTCCCGAGGTAGTATATTAATGTATATTCAGAGGTATGGCGGGGCCCTGTCCCGCCACAGTGGTTATGTTAAACTCTTAGAGGTCTGTAGTCACATATTGTGGGTCAGTTTGTAAAAGAAATGAGGCAACTGCATCGGTTGTATTTATATATGTTCAGGAAGGTAGCCCTATCGGCTAACCTGTTGTTTTACTTCCGATGCTTTATTTATAAGTTTCATGTATGTTCCGCTGATTTTCTCTGATGTTTACCTGTAAGGGTGCCCAGGTAGGGCACCAGTCGCGGTCCCGGGGTCGGGTCGTGACAAAAGTGGTATCAGAGCAGTTAGTCCTCGGAAAGTGTCTACAGACCGTGTCTAGTAGAGTCTTGATTATCGGTGTGTTGTGCACCACATCTATAATCAGGAGGCTGCAGGACATTTAGGATTGGTTTCCATTCTTCTCACTCCGAGATCGTGCCATAGAGCTGTGTTGTTAGGGTCGTCTCTCCCTAACGAGTTATGTGATTGCAGCTACGAGAAAGCGTGATGACCGGGAAGGACTATGTGGATTGCGTATCCGTGTTGGTAATGATTGTAGTATAGTTGGTATTGTGACATACATCTATACGGAGTTATGTATGAAGTCGGCAGCGTGTTGCCTAGAATAATTTTAGATTACCGTGAATTGGTAAAGACTAACTAGATATCGGAAGGTATGGTATAGTTAATGAATTTTCGCAAGGTTTTGTATTTTATTTTGAGGAAATTGGGAAAGGATGAGTTGTCTGATAGGGTAGTGAACCCTTAAGAAGCCATATTAAGGAACCTAACGGAATGTCATGTAAATAGATTAAGCTGCGTAGTAGGCTTAAGAGAATTGTACGGATGAGGTCGCATAGAGTGAGTAATGGTTGTTGTGATCGAGACAACATGGTTATGGTTTTATGAGAAGTTTTATACCGTTATTGGGGATTGGTAAGGTAGGCTTGGAGCATGGAAATTGCGAGCCTAAGAATATTGATAAGCCGAGACCTTAGATGTATAAGGCTTTCTCGCAATAAGATTTCAAGTCGGACCAAGGATAAGAGTTAAGTGCGACATGAGTGGTTAAGGACCATTACGGGTCTCCCCATGGCCGGAATGGAGTGGGATCAGTTGGTAGTAGTTCCGCTATGTGTGGCGGTCGCACGGGGCCCAAGTCTAGTTAATTGTTTCTGAGTTCGTGGACGCGTTCCACCTAACCAGTCATGGCGGAAATGGTCGTATTTTTGTCTTAAAGTGACTCAAAGATTAGTGGCCAGAATCGGTATGGAAGTTATGTATGTATGCTAGTATGAGTTGGAGTTACGGAAAGAGTACGGCGATGCGATGGATAGCAACCAAGTGTAAAGGAGTAGAGCCTGAATCCATAAGAACCTTTTGAGGAAACTACACCCGTGAGTGCGTGGGGCGGTAGTTGAGTGGGAATATGAGGTTTTCCCGGTGATGATACAGTCGTCAGACCCTAGTAGACCTAGTAGTGAGGATTATGACATACTTTGAGGTCATTATAAGTATGGGCTAGTTGGCTTCGTGAGTGCCAAGGTTGACATCTTAGTATAAATATTGTTACGTGGCCATGGGTGGCGTATGTTGTAAGGAGGGTGTGGTATAAGGAAACTATGTCGCGCTTTAATTAGATTGGACTCCGAAAGAACATTCGAGGACGAATGTTTCTAAGGGGGGAAGAATGTTACACCGCACTTACGGGACATGTTTTAAGAACGTACGTAAGAACTCACGAGTGTTAAAATTTGAGACTTGTAAAAAAATTTATCGGAATTATGGATATTGTCGGAAATCGTATTATTGTGACGTATGGGAGGGCGACACGTGTCACCCCCCCTTATTTGATGTCTTGGACGATTACATGGGCACAAGGGTCATTTGACCCTTGTTAAGAAGACAAGTCTTGCTAAGTAGTAGAGCTTGACATGTTTGACTTAGTCAAGGGGACCATTAGTCTTGAGATTTGTAAGACTTCATCCAAACCACCCATTTGTTTGCATCTTGACCCTCCTTTGTGCTTTATAATACTACTAGTAGTGAGACATAGTCCAACACTTAGAAAAAATTGAAGAGAATTGGATGAACTCCACTGTGAGCTCTCGGGTTCAAGGCCACTAGAATAGCAAAATTTTTTGTTGCTTGTTCTTTAAGCTCCACACTTTAAACCAAGGTTCATGAGTGTTATGTAAGTGTATCTCAATAGAAAAATCCCGGAAAAAGAGAGTTTACGTATTAGTCGCAAAGTGAAAACCTAGTGGCTTTCTAGGTTTTGGATTGGACGTTTGAAGGAAAGTTGTTGGTATGGTGCTAAGGGTCTCAACAAGCGGATTGAAGTGTCTTGGAGAGGTTCTAAACTACTAAGGAAGCGACTTGATTGGAATTTGGATTAAGAATCGTCAGGTATAATCTTGTTCTTTGAAAGTATTACAAGATTATTTATTGTTGTTGTTAGCTTTACATGTTGCTAGCATGAAGTTGATATGTAGAAGTTTATAATGATTATGGATCGATTTTAGCCTTGGAAATCCGATATGTAATGTAAGCCATGTTAAGTTGGATTACTAATTGATCGTCTATTAGAATAGTCGCATGCTAAATTACTTGAAGATTACGGTTTATATAATCAAATACGACTTGATATCATGTTATGCTACCAATTTGGATTGAAATGGAAATTTGATAAGAATTGGTAAGGTTGAACTCAAGGTGGCCGAATTTGGACTTTTAGTTTAGTTTTTATTTGTATTGGACTACTTTCCAAAATGTGAGCCAATTGGGGTCATTTAGTTTTATTTGTATTGGAGTACCTTATAGAAATTGTGAGCCAATTGGGGCTGTTTGGTTATTGTATTCGGCCTTGAAAAAGGTGGCAAAGTAAGTAGAAACAAAGGAAGTGCTGTCCGATTTTCCGTAGAATTTGGCGACTTAGCACTTAGAATGTTCTACGTTTGAAGTAAGAGGTTAATGGACGTATTGTGACCATGATAGGTTGAAGTACTAAGTATAGCGTATCCTACTTGAAGAATGGAGTAGCTCAAGGTTGATGTACTTTGGAGCATTTTGCTATTTGTCGACAATCGTCGCGAGGTATGTGAACCTCTTCCTTCTTTTGACATGATTCTATGTATGGAATATACATGTAGTACTATTTCATGATTCCTTCTACTCTTAGAAGTTAAGAGGTATGTATGTTGATTTACTCTACGTAAAGGTTATGTCTAAGTTATCCTAAGTTCTTACCAAGTCTTATGGGGGATGTTGGTAAGAGTCGTTAGGGGGTATTTGGAGACAAGTTGACTTGGCTAATTTACGGCACGAATGAGAATAAGTATCGAACAAGCCATTGCAACGTTAATAAAGGAAAATGTAATGACAATTAATTATGTTAAAACAAGTAGAATTCTCCATCTGCATAGAAGCTAAGATAAGACAAAATTGTATTACATTTTCTAGATCATGGCTACTTGATTAAGATAGTTATAAATAAGTATAACTTTTTCACAACGCACCAAAGTATATGTTACTTACTTTATAAGGATTTACGTATGAAGTTTTAAAACTATGGACCTCAAATTGTTAAAAGGTTAAGGGACTTTATTTTTCAAGTTATGAGACTTGATTCTTAAAGGAAGAAATGAATCGATTTAAAAGTATAGAATACTTGATTTGGAAAGTATTGATTTCTTGCCATTCTAAAGTTAAGAAACTTGTTTTCTTAAAAGATAAGAGACTTGAAGTATTTTGAAAGCTATGTGATTTGAATTGAAAGTATAAGTTTCTTGGTCATAAAAGGAATGAATTTGTCTAAGACATAAAGAGTTATAACGGCTTTATGGGAAGTTGGTTATAACAACTTTATGGAAGATTAAAAGAAGGGTTTTCTTCAGTAATGTAAGCAAAGAAATGATTTGAAATAAAGAAGGGCAAATTGTTTTAAAAGGTACCAATTGTTTAACGTTTTTAATAAATAAGTCACTTGATTTAGAAGCCGATAATTGTATTTCTAAAAAGGTATTGTGACTTGTCTTGAAAGGTGGATAGGACTTGATACTACGGTGGTTAGTATCGGGGAAGTTTTATTTGGAAAGGAGTCTTTTGAAAAGAATGTACGTACGTAGTACTTTGGCTTGGTTAATTGAGATTTAGCCTATATGTCTTTGGTAATAGCCTTTGAGTGCAAGTATTATGTTTTATTACGTTGCGCGACTCTCGGTTGGAGTATTGTCTTGCTATAAGTTACTTGAACGTGCAAGCGGTGATGTGGGATTCCACGGGTATGCTTAGCTATTTGTAGCACTTGGGTTAAATTCCCGGATTTTATAAAAGACATGGTAGTGATTATGTCTTGTTTGATGGTCGGTCGAGATAGGGTAAGAGTATAAATGAGGGGCAAACCCCAAGACGTTATACCACCTTCTCCAGGGTAAGAGTATAAGTGAGGGGTAAACCCCCAAGACGCTGTACCACCTGATTTAGGTGTTGATTGACGACCGGTCGAGATAGGGTAAGAGTATAAATGAGGGGCAAGCCCCAAGACGTTATACCACCTTCTCCAGGGTAAGAGTATAAATGAGGGGTAAGCCCCAAGACGTTATACCCCCTGCTTTACCACCTTCTCCAGGGTAAGAGTATAAATGAGGGGCAAGCCCCAAGACGTTATACCACATGTTTTGATTGATATTATGGGCGTGAGACCCATGGTTATGTTTTACACTTTTAGTTGTCGACAGTGATGGGGGATTCCACGGGCATGCTTTGATATTGGTGTGACTTGATCGCGTCGGTTTGGTAGGGTAGTATATGTGTCCCTCCGTAGTGGGCCGGACTATGTTATGAAAGTTAAGTAAGTTAGATAGAAATGAACTTAATGACTTCTCCTAAGTAAGCACGTAAGATATGGCTATAACTCTTAATGAAATGGAAAAAGATATTGATGTGAAATTAAGTTCATAAGTGGTAATGACACGGCAGGATCTGGTATGTATTTTTATACTTGTCATTGTCATTCTTTTGTACAGTTATGATCTATTTCTTGACGTTATTTACATTCATATTAAATTTTTGTTATGACCCGCCCGAGTGCGTTAAATGCCGCAGTTTTAGGTACCAGGTTGGTGATCCTTGCTCTTAGGATCTCGGTTCAGTTTTTGAGAGGAAGCTCTATTTGCTCCGGAGGCTTAGCTCTTGGTACGGTTTTCCCTGAGGTAGTAGATTCATGTATATTCAGGGGTATGGCGGGGCCCGTCCATACAGTGGTTATGTTAAACTCTTATAGGTCTGTAGTCACATATTGTGGGTCAGTTTGTAAAAGAAATGAGGCAACTGCATCGGTTGTATTTATATATGTTCAGGAAGGTAGCCCTATCGGCTAACCTGTTGTTTTACTTCCGATGCTTTATTTATAAGTTTCATGTATGTTCCGCTGATTTTCTCTGATGTTTACCTGTAAGGGTGCCCAGGTAGGGCACCAGTCGCGGTCCCGGGGTCGGGTCGTGACATTATCATAATCTCGCATATTTGGCGTTTAGGCCCACCTATGGCATAAGAGAGGTCACATACATATTAGGGCGCGTGGTTGATTTGCATGCTTTTATTTACTATTGTTTGTCGCTAGCAATTCTGTACATATTATTTAATGCAATAATTACCCTTTTGTGATTCCGGGCTCGAGCATTTGCATTTTTGCACTTTTTGCTGTCAGATTGCAATCAGGACTTCTACTGCGTAAATCACTCTTGAATAGCGTGACTTGGACTTTGTGAAGCATCAACCACCAGTCCGGTCGAACCAATCAGGGGAGTCTTTGACTATATTGTCACGCCCTTACATTTTATTATTTTTATGACTTGCCTACTCTCACCCATTTGTCATATTTTTTGCAAGAAGACCGTTCTCGCAAATAGTCAAGAGCGGCCGGAAAAGAAAAAAATTATCACAAAAATGAGCGGGAGTTATGTTGACTAATAGAAGTCAGTTTATACCAGATTCAACGAGACATCACTCTCAGTTCTTCTATATTTTGTATCTTTATTTGCAAATTCAATTGATATGTCTAGTGTTGATTACATAATTATTTATCATGCATTTTACATCATAATCATTCCGAACTACGCGTGTCTGATTCTCACCACACGGTGTGATACGTAGGCAACCCATTTTGGGTTCGACACCACAAAAATAAAAAATAAAAAAATAAGAAAAAATAATAAAGATCGCATTTGACTCACTCATTCGTCTCATTCATCATATAATGAATTGTCATTTTGCATTACATTCATTCTGTCATGAACATTCATTTTGTTACATTCATTCTATCATGGACAATCATGCTTTCATTGCATTCATCCTACTGGGGACAGTTAGTTTACTTTGCATTCATCCTATCATGGACATTCATTTGTTATTTTACACACTTTTTACTTTGCACACGTCCCATAATGGACAATCACTTATTTTGCACAGTATTACTTTTACTATCCTTTCATGCATGAATTCTTTTTTAAGCATACATTTTTATAACATATCTGAATGAACTACGCGCACCTGATTCCCTCGGCGGGATACGTAGGCAGCCCTATTCGGGTTCGGTACCATTTATTCAAAAAAAAATACAAAAAATATTTTATTCAAAAAACATAAAATATAAAAATAAATAAATAAATAAATAAATAAGAAAGCTCTTTTAAGTATCATTGTTTGATTTGGTTGATACCAACACAGTTAGGAGTGTGCATAGGAAAGAACGAGTAATAATCAATATGGGTTGACTTCGTGGTAAACCATAGATTCTTTTGGTACCTCTTATTCACCCGTAAATGACATTGCCTTACATGCTTTCAAGATAAGAACGAAACCAACCTCATCATTTCATGTGCATTGTGTGGTGAGTTTTAGAATAAGTTCAATTGCATTGTATTGTGATCTAGAACTTGGCCTGAATGTTTGTTAAGGTGAAATCCTGAGTAACACTCGGTGTAGGAAATGATCGTAGACTTTCTTTGACCCGTTTGAGCCTTTTCAGACTACCAAATAACATTATCTGTAGTACACCCCTTTGAGCCTAAAGCCTATTCTTTTGAAAACCGCATATTACACCTATACCATTTCTGAGTGCGTACGCACTATTCCTCTCTTGGCCCGACCTCCTTGAGCGCTTTAGAAATGTGCAAGTGGCTGACAAAATTCTGCGTTGAAGTTTGCAAAGACAAAAATTGTCAAAGTCTAAAAAAAAAAAAAAAAAAAACACAAATGACGACTTCACACAAAGAGGAAATCAAAAGCCCCGATAATAAAAAAAAGGGAATATATAACCCGGGAAAAAAAGGGGCTCCAAACGAAAGATTCAAAAAGAAATCAGTACAGAAAAACTGGGACAAAAATAAACCAGGTCAGCATTAAAGCACACAAATATCAAGCACGGACGTAGTCCAACGCTCGAGGAAGGATTAGTCACTTTTTACCTAAATGATATTCATCCCTCCCCCAAACCTACATTACAAGCCCGTGACAAGCCCTACATGATCTTATACTGAGGGTTCTCATATTAGTGGATACTTACATGACGACCAAGCCTATGGTATCACAATTGCATGCATTGAACATCTTTTTGAGTGTGAGCGTACTTCTCTAAACGTCCCAAAATTCAAAATACTGAAATATATGTGTGAAATGGGACTTTCTTTCAGTGAGAGCATTTGAAACGTGAGATTACGTGTAGTTCGAAACCCTGGATGTATGCAGGTGTGTCGACACTCAGGTATGTCTGAGGTACTATTTGAAGCTGTGTGAATTACACCGAAGTCAATCTCGATTAGACTGAAAGCAATAAACGAAAATCCTTATGCACAATACTAATTGTTGGTATCAACTGAAGTCGGAATGTAATGTTGTCTTCCACTTTTTCAGAAAAAACAACAAAATGCATATTACATAAAATCCTTATTTTTGCATCACGAACTACGTCTTGACCTGATTCCCTCAGCGGGATACGTAGGCGGTCACATCGGCTTCGGTCCCGCATCATTTTAAAATCATAAAAAATTCTTATTTTGTAGCATGAACTACATCTTGACCTGATTCTCTCATAAGGATACGTAGGCGGCCATATCGGCTTCGGTCACACCATTAGAAATATTTCTTCCTTGTTTTGCACAGGACTCGATTTTGTCCATTGGAGAGTTTAGCATCCTCATATGTTTTGCATCCATGACTACCTACACATGACTGGGGCATATTTTGAGGGTTGCATTCTCATCTACTCAATTGTACATTGTCCATATTCTCGCATTAACTTTTCATTCATGATAAAAAAATTTGCTTACCTGATCGCCTTGATAACGTCAAGACTCAACCTTACCCAGTTGAAAGTTCAACATCTTCATTTACCAGAAACTGAGGCATTTTTAAGGATTCACTGCAAGAAAATGGCAATAGACAGAAAAAAAGCAGGCCAACTAGGTCTTCAGTCCAAACCAGTCTGAGCATGCAAGCGTCAAGAGCCAAAGCTACAAAGTCGACGCGAATCAACCGTTCATTTTCTAAAACTCACAAGTTTTCTTTGAGTGCAGGATCTTTATATCAGTAAAGGCGGGAGCACAACAATAAGCCCATGCGGGTTACAAACACACAACGTCTATGCAATGACGCTATCTTAACCCAGGCGAGTCACAAAGCAGGTACGTCCATAAAACAACGTCATTTCATTTAAGCCTATGCAATGGCTTCATCTATGTTTCGTCTATGCAACGATGAACATCTGCATCGCGTCTATGCAACGACACCATTTTATGTAAGCCTATGCAACGACTTCATCTATGTTTCGTCTATGCAACGACGAGCATCTGCATCGCGTCTATGCAACGATGCATTTCATCAAAGCCTATGCAACGGCTTCATCTATGTTTCGTCTATGCAACGACGAGCATCTGCATCGCGTCTATGCAACGACGCCATTTCATTTAAGCCTACTGCAACGGCTTCATCTATGTTTCGTCTATGCAACGACGAGCATCTACATCGCGTCTATGCAACGACGTATTTCATAAAAGCCTATGCAACAGCTTCATCTATGTTTCGTCTATGCAACGACGAATATCTGCATCGCGTCTATGCAACGATGCCATTTCATTTAAGCCAATGCAACGGCTTCATCCATGTTTCTTCTATGCAACGACAAACATCTGCATCGCGTCTATGCAACGACGTCATTTCATGTGAGCCTATGCAACAATTTCATCTATGTTTTGTCTATGCAATGACGAGCATCTGCATCACGTCTATGCAACGACGTCATTTCATTTAAGTCTATGCAACGACTTCATCTATGTTTTGTCTATGCAACGACGAGAATCTGCATCGCGTCTATGCAACGACGCCATTTCATTTAAGCCTATGCAACGACTTCATCTATGTTTCGTCTATGCAACGATGAACATATGTATCGCGTCTATGCAACGACTCCATTTCATGTGAGCCTATGCAACGACTTCATCTCTGTTTCGTGTATGCAACGACGAACTTCTGCATCGCGTCTATGAAACGACGCTCTTCATTTCCTTTGCATTTTGACCTCGGGAACAAACACACTAGAGGCATTTCAGAGAACAACACCCTGTCTTTTCCAGCATCCCATCGCAATTGTAACTCAGTGTCATCAAGGTTCGACACTGGGACATATTTTTGAATCGGTATTCGTCCGTCCATCATTTTAGCATCGCACCAACCCAGTGTTCTCATAATTCGACACTGGGACATTTTTAAATCTGCGTCAGCTTTGCTTTTTATTTTCGCATCACAACGACCCAGTGTCATCATAATTTGACACTGGGACAATTTTGAGTCTGCATCAGCCCCACTTTTGAGTTCTAGTTTATAAAACATGACAAAATTGACTACAAGTCAACATCTTTGTCTGAAGACTCTTCCATCATCTCCGTACAAAAAGGGACATGCTGTTGACAGTCAATTTTGACCCGTTTTTCGTATATTTGTTACAATTTTATGTGTTTTAGGACACCACATTTTAATCATCATTTTTTGCATTTTTGCATTTTTATCTTTTTATTCTTAAATTAAGCATTATGTCTTTGTTAATATTATGTTTCTATTATTATTACACCGTCGTTTATTTTAATAATATTTGCATCTCTTTAAATAATTAATTGACATCTCGTTTTAATATTAATTAGATGTTAAACATTTGTTAAATATTGTATTTGCATCGGCATTTGCATTTTAATAATTTTGCATCTTTTAAAATAATTTTAATTTTAAATAATTAACCCGCTTTGCATTTTGTCAAACCAGTCCAATTCGAGGCTTAATTCGGATCAGTTCAATCCAACACCCATTTTATTTTTTATTTTAATCCAACACCCTTTTTATTTTTTATTTTAATCCAACACTCTTTTATTTCCCCCCCAAAACAATACCACACTTTTCATTTTCCCCCCAAAAACTAAACCAAACCCTAACCTAATCAACCCCTATAAAACTAAATATTTCCCTTCATTTCGAGATCAGCCGCAAGATTTGCCCTCTTTATTTTTTAAACCCCTCCCCTTCATCCCTTTTCGTCCGCCGCCACCCTTCGCCGGAGCTTCGAGCTCCGGTGAACAAACAAAATTACCAGCCGCACAAGGACCTAGCCGATGCACCTATATTCTCCTCCACTCTTATTGTTTTTCTAACCTCACCATCACTCACTGCTCCCGTCGAAGACCCTCAGCCGGTGAACCACCACCATCGCCGAACAACCGGCGACCCCACACCAGCCCATCCCGTCGCCCTCTCCCCTGTCCCCTCAACTCGTCGAACCTCACCCTGTAACCTTTTCTTTTACTGCATCGTTTCTGCCTCGCAGGAGCTGACCGCCGGCGACTGGCGGAGACGTTGCTTGATTCCCTTTTGGTGTGTTGTTGGTTGTGGGAACTGATTTTCTCATTTTTGTTTATCCGCCGAGCCCGAGCTCGCGAGGCTCGCTTATTTCTCTGTTTTGTCACTGGACTGATTTCACATTATTTTCTGGACTATTGAATCTTGCCGGAGTTTTGTTTAAAACTCCGGCGACAGTTGGAACTTTCCGGCGACTTTCGTTGGCTATTGTTTGATATTTCTCGGATGTGTTTTATTGTTATTTCTAGCAAACGCTGGTAGTTGCTTCTACTGTTTACTGTTTTATGGACTAACTTTTCTGATTTTTTGCTACCCGCCGGAGTTTGAAAAATTCCGGCGATGTTCTAAAAATTCCAGCGTGTTCGCTGTGTCGCTTTGTTGTTTTCTGGTTTGTGTTGGATTGATTTTCACTGGTTTTGCTATTAGTGGACTGTTTGTGGGTGTTGGGCTGTTTTCTGGACTAGTTTTTTGTGGGTTTTACCACTGTTACGATGTTCTGATTTTCGGGACTGATTCTGGACGATTTTTGCCCCTTTATTTTATTAAACTAATTTTGAACACGTTGCTACACTTGTTGGTATTTTACTGATTTGAACAAAATACTATACCTGGCCAATGAAAAAGTTATCCGTCGATTTTTGAGGCCTCCACAGTTGCAAAGACGGAAAATAAAATAAATGAAACTTTTAGGGCGTTGATGATTTCTTCTACTTATGCAGGATAACCAACATGCGCAGGCAGGGCAAATTCTCGCAGCCGCACTTGTTTAGGATGTCCACTTTATTTTTATATATATCTGAGCCCTCCGTGTTTAAAACTATTACTGTTTTGGCGCGGATCTGAAGGTTTTTATTTATTTTATTGTTTTTAACAATATTGGCCGATGAAGGAATCTATGTATGATTTCCAAGGCCTCCTCTGTGCAAAAAACGGATTTATTTTTTGGCTTTACTTATTAATTCTTGTCATTGCTTTAAAATTATTTATTCTACTATTAACACTTTTACTAAGTGTTTATGCATGTACCCGGAGATCATCTTGTGCAGAAGGCCTAAAAAGGGCTAAAAGATATCCCGGAGTTTTATTTTATGTCACATTTAATTTTAGTTTTATTATTCTGTATTGCACTTTATTTTAATTATAGATTATGAAAAAATGCTTAGAATAGGTAGAATAAAAAAAAGGCAATAAATAATTAACCTAGGTTTGAACGAATAACCGCAAGTTAGCGGATCTTAAAGGATGCCTAATCCTTCCCTTTAAGATAATAAAGAACCCTGATCCAGAATCTCATTAATTTCGCAGACCATTAAATGGAGATTAATTGCAGTATTTTACTGCGATAAATCAAGTGTCCTAATTCACTTAACTAATTAGGTGGAGACTCCTCAAAATCAGCATTATTGCTCCATCCAGGGAACCGCACCAAAGAGCAACGTTGTGGATACCGTTCAGACCCCGAGGTAAAAAATGGGCGCGACAATGTTTGTCAAAGGTGAAGCAATGGGTTATATCTTTCAGCAGTAGAGGAGTGCTATAAATAAAGTGTGGCCCATTGGCCATGACCTTCTCTTTGTCAATCTCAGTATTAAATTTGAGTACGATCCAACCTGAAGCATAGATATTAAAGCGGTATGCAACTCCCCATGAGCGACATAGCTTCCTTAATGCCAAGCTCCCCGGGTAAGACCCCGCAAAATAACCAATCAAAAGGCGCCCCACAGTCTCCGTAAGATCATCCAAATCCCCTCTAGGTAAGTCAAGAGGCCCCACATTTCGGGAATCAGCAACAAAGTGCAAACGTTTACCATTCGAAACATCACGATTTCCTTTGACTATTGATGCATAAGCCTTCTTGTTGTTCATGTTCACGTGATCCGTAGTCTTGTTCTTTCCATCTGTGACATTCCCTGCGACCGGTTCATAATTGTTGTCACTTGAAGTCGAAGCAGTGTCTTGAGAGCCGAGGGTGCAAGAGGAGGGAATGAAGTCCGAAGTTCCCTAATTGGTAGATAACTCATCATTTCCCGCGTGAGCGTCCCCCACTTGAAGACCATTTCTCACAAGCCCGTATGTGGTGGGTTCATGAGCAATCGGGGGGAACTCGACGTTGTTGGTGATTTCAATAGAAGCTTGCCCCATCCGGATGGGCAGTGGCGTGAAGTTCTTATGAGTCCGATTCTTTTTTGCCATCCTCAAAGTTACCAAGTACGATTACAAGCAAGAGATGAATACAATTGAGAAATACGTTAATTAAAATCCGGATAGGCCCGGTTTATGAATTACAACGCTTCTACTAATTATACAAACACTTGCCTATTTCAATATATAAACTAGAAAAGACCGTAAATGAATGTAGTCCGGACAGGCCCGGAGTTTAAATTACAAGGCTTTCTAATTTATACAAGGTTTATCTAATGCGTTAGTAAACATTCATTCATACATTATGTCATAATACTAATATTTGCCTATCGATACTCTTAGGTTTGCCTAGTGAATATAGATAGTAAAATACTAAATTAAGGAATGAAATGTAATAAACCAAGGATTTAGGAATACCTCGTTGTCATGTGCCTCGTTGGTTCGAACGGTTTTATCCGTGAACAGATAAGGACGCTGAGCTACTGCGAGCGTGTAGCTATCCTTTTTCCAATAACTTATTACTTCGTTCCTAATAATAAGAATCACCTTGTATCTTCTATACGTTGCAAAACAAAGCCTAGCCAAGCCAAGGCAATATCACGGGTGTACGAAGGAACATATACGAGAATGTATATAGAAATAACGCTTATAATATATATAAATATGTTAAACAAGCCAAGCCAACTATATAAATGCATCTAACAATATATATAAACAGAAATTATATGATATATATAAGTATAAATACAAATATATAAAAATATAATAACGTTAAATATAAATATATGGGAAGTAGATAGAGTGCAAAATAATATAAGTAAGAATATATATTATGATAAGGGCAGTGCGAAGTGCCAAGTATGGCGATGTTTAGTGGTCAAGGGCAATGGGCCAAGGTGTTATGCCGAGAATGGCAATGCGCAGGGGCACGACCGGACGCGCATGTCTTGCCAGCCCAAAAATGGCAAAGCGCAGATGTGGGGCAGTGCGCAGGCCCGAAAAGGCAAGGGAGCAGGTGCGCGTTGCCTAGGGCAGACCCGCCTATGTCAAGAATGGCAAAGGGCAGGGACACGGCCAAACGTGCAGGCCCTGCTAGCACGAGAATGGCAAGGTCGCAGGGGTGGGGCAGTGCGCTGATGCGCGATTTATGCACATACTTACGCAAGTGCACGTGTCGTGTCAAGTAATATAGTCTTAGAAGATCGAGTTATCGTCCTCAGGGATTAGTGTTCAAGTACCAAATTCTATTCTTTGTTATCTATTTGGTAACCGATAATTGATTTGTTGTTTATGACTCTAATTATGAAAACTAATTAAACTACGTTGTTTTACTTCAGTAATGTGGAAATAGGGCTTCCAAATCTCTTCGACTATCCGCTTAACTTACTTATTAATGCAATTAATTATGGTTCTTCTTCTATTTTGAGATAGCAGGTTAACTAAGCCGTTTTATACTCCTGTTAAGGTTATATAAACACTCAACCCCAGTATAGCACCTTTCCACCTTTCGGTAATAAGATTGACTATAGAGGAGGATTAAGACCAAAAACCTATTAATACTACACAAGTATCGGGGTACTTTCGTCCACGATTTAACCTATGTTTATCCAACTACAGCATATTCACAACCTCCCCTTTCGGATTTCAGTTAGAAATCATAAGAATTATGATAATTAATGATCAAGTAATTACCAAGCAATCAAAACATATATTGGATAAATCTCAACAATAAGAAGAAGAACCACAAACATGCATTAATTCATAAAGATAAGGTTCAAGTGAATTGACATGGAAGGCCCTATATTAAAGTTAGTTCCTAGCCATAGACATGACAAGAACTAAATTAACATCCAACATAAACTGTAAAGAAAGTAAAACAAGAACAAGAAATTACTAAGAAAAGGGTCTCCAATCTTGATTCCAAAAGTGTGTGAATTGTCAAGAAGAGGAACCTTTAAATCTGGCCTAGGGTTCTCTTTTTATAGCCTCCAAAATGTGATGCAGGTTTTCCTTCAGGCCTGGCCCA
This sequence comes from Przewalskia tangutica, assembly GCA_029844215.1. NCBI lineage: Eukaryota > Viridiplantae > Streptophyta > Magnoliopsida > Solanales > Solanaceae > Przewalskia > Przewalskia tangutica. The sequence goes on from CM056719.1 coordinate 22,596,304, forward strand.
TTTTCCATTCGAAATTCTGATTTTCCGCTTGGCGCGGCCTGGCCCAGCGCGCGGCCGGAACTCTGCAACCTCGAAGATTAGGCGCGTGCGCTCGCCTAACTGGATGGTGGCGCCTTGGCCTGCTGCTCAGGCCTGGTTTGCCACTTTCTCGCTTTTCGAGCTCTGGAACTTTCGTTTCTGCCCTCTTTTTGCTCCTTTTTCGCCAATGAGCCACTTTAAACCAATATGACTCAAAAGAAAGAAAATCTATCCTAAGACGACACATATTTGTACAAAAATGGACAAAAGACTCACTAAAAATGACTCAAAAGGTGTATATAAAATACACCGATCAAATACCCCCAAAATTAACCTTTGCTCGCCCTCGAGCAAAGATCAAAAGAAAGAAATAAAGACACAAGGAAAAAGAAAAATAGAAGACTCAACGACATTGATCACTTTGCTGTATTGGTGTTACTTAGAAAAACATGAAGGTTAGCAGAATAATATGCAGGAACATATAGCATGAATTTTAGCATTCTAAACACATTAAGCTAGATATTTCGCGAACTCATTTTAATCATGCTTAATGGAAGTAAGAATACTGAATTATGCACGTCAATTTCAAAATCATATGACATGTTTACTTGCTATTCTCCACTAATCATGGATATGCATATAAGAGATCTTCAGGACTTTTCAGGGTTGTAATGTAGGCTTAGGCATAGGTAGGTAAAAATAGGCATTTAGGCTCATTTTATGTACCATAAGCTCTTTTGCTTTTCAATTCTTCCCTTTTATTTTGATTTCCTTTCTTCACTTCATATCTATCTTTCCCCTCTTTTGTTTTGAGAGAGTGAAGTGTATTATGAATAACAATCACCCCCAAACTTAGGCTTTTGCCTATTTCTTATTACTTTTTTATTGGGGTGCATCAAACGTGTTCACTCTTTTTGTCTCTTTTTTAACACTTTCTATTCCAACCATTTCACATTTTTACTTATGGCACAAGTGTGGAAATATAGGGTGTCAAAGAAAAAGTTTAATGTTTAGGCTCAACGGGGCTGACTAGGGATATTTTTAATGTCAGGGATAGGTAAAAGTGGTAAGAAATGGCTAACAAAGAAATGCCTGAGTCATCTCCCCTAACATGCATATGTTAACTATTTCGCCTCAAATAGCAAGCAATCATACACATAGGTTTTAATCATTTAACAATGCACAATTCAAGCAGAAACCCCAAATAGACAGATTTCATGAGTTTTTGACATATCTAACCTAGGTATTTAGATAGTTGCTTCTAATTCCATTACATTATTCAACCTTACTTCACTAGGTGTTTCTAGTAACTACAGAATGCATGATCTTTGACAGAAAATTATGACTCAAATTTTTTTATGACTCAACAATACACAAAACAAATCAAAAAGACTCAAAAATACTGAGACAATAAGACACAAATAAAACACCCCCCCCCCCCCAAACTTAAATCACACATTGTCCCCAATGTGTGCAAGACTCAAAGAAAATAAAAGAAACAGGACAACTTACAGACTTGGTTTAAAGTGGTGGCTGTGGCGGTGGATAATGCATTGACCACTGGTTTAACAAGGAACTCATCTCGTCAATTCTCTGGTGCTACTGTTGTTGCCCCTGCCTTAATTCTTGTTGTCCTTGTATCATCGTGTCAAAATTCTGCATCATCCTTCTATGGTTCAGGAGCAACTGCTCCATCATAGGCACTGGAGGTTCTGATTCTGGGGATGGCTGCTGGCTGCTTCCTGCCTCATACTGAGCCTCTGTCTCAGGCTCATCTTCATCCATGGCAGCCTCTGCTGCTGCTGCTGGTGTTGGTCTCCTTCGTGTTGCTGCTGGAGGGATTGGGTCTGGGAAGGAATGCATTATCCCGTATGACACAGGAAGTTGGTTTTTCTCATATGTATCAGTGGGTAGGGTTGGGACCCCATGTATGGAGCATAAGCAGCTAATAAGTGAGCCATATCCCAACCCGCCTGTCGTTACCAACCTGCTAGTCTCTTTAATGTTTTGCACTATTTCCTTCCCAACGTCAATTGTCTTCCCTGACATGATTCCATATATCAATCTTATTCTGTCTTCTGGCACTCTGGTGAAGTGCATTGATGGAATCAGACGGACACTGACGAAATACAACCAACCCTTGGCTGTTTTGTTGAACTGACACCTGCTCAGTCCTCTTGACCCATTTCTGGCAAATTCATACGCAGCCCGGGGTAGCTTGCGTATGCGACGGCGTCGATTGATGTTGTTGGTGTCTCTAGACCATGTTCTGAAATAGCTCCGGTCATCACCTCTTTCTTCAACATCCACTGTTTTTAATAGCAAATTTACCACTTCTGCCGTCACAGGCACTCCCTTTCCCCTCACAACGCATCTATCATCCACCCTCTCCGGAAATTTAGCATAAAATTCTTTCACCATCACTGTGTTCATCGGTGCTATCCTTTCCAGGTTAACAAACCTCTTCCACCCCATCATCTCAATCATCGCCCGAATAGGCTCATAGACATCTCCCTCCTCAAATGGTTCCCTTTGGTAATCCATTCCTCTTTCAGGGATTAAGGGCCTAGTACTAAGTTTTTGATATCTACCCTCCGTTGTTTGGCTGACAAACCTAGTATTATCATATTGAGGGGCTGAGGTGGATGTGGAAGCTCTTTTCTTTTTGGCAGACATTTTTAGATAACTTTTGGCAGCGTTTCCTTTGTATCAACAATATTACTCAACACTATCACTCAACAATCGACAGCTACAACACTTATCACCCCCACACTTCACTCAAGAAGCTCCTGCACAACACCCAACACTCACCTCGTATACTCTTCCTCGAAATCTCACACCCAACTTCAACACCCCCACACACCTTCACAGATACAACACCTCCTCAAATCTACTACCTCCTCTGATTATTGTGAAGCTTTCAAGAAAAGATAAAGGTTACCTTTGACGGTGTTCTTCAAGATTTTCTTGCTCCTAATGATGATTTGAGGCAATGGGATGAGCGTTGTATTTTAAGATGGTTAAGGGTTTAAGGAATTTAAGAACTTTGGTTGTGATTGGGTTTAGTTTATGGAAGATTTTTAGGTAAAAGGTGGATTTTCGTGGGTTTTGTGGAGAGGAAAGGTTTAGGTTTTGATTTGGAATGGGGAAAAATCGGATTTTTGGGCTATTTTAACTTCTGGATTTCCGTCGCGGCGCCGCGGCCCTGCAACTGGCGCCGCGGCGCCCAAATTACTGCGCTCTTCTGAACTTTCTGCGCCGCGGCGCCCAGACTTCAGAATTTTTCTGGACTTTTGGCGCCGCGGCCCTGCAAATGGGCGCCGCGGCGCTGAATCTCCTGCGCCTTTCTGATCTTTTGGCGCCGCGGCGCTCTGCCGATTTTCTGGAAATCCTTTTTTTTTCTTTTGGCTTATCTTCAGTTTTCGCCCTCCAAATTCTTGGCCCTGCACCTGTCATCACAACACATAACAATACCTCCGTGAGACTGTTCTAAGTAAAAATTAACTGCATTAAAGTAAATAATTTAAAATACCTTGGGTTGCCTCCCAAGTAGCGTTGTCTTTAACGTCTTTTAGCCGGACGCAAGTTCTTTAAATCAAGAGGTGTGGGGTAGATTAACCCCACAACCAATCCACTTTTTCAACATTTTTCTCTTTCTCCTTCTGTTTTGCTTCTTATAATTATTTTCAAGAGGAGGTTCAGTATCACTTACCTTGTTACACCCCGTAAATTCAAGAAGTTAAGATAAGAACATACCAAGGAATATAAGATTTGAAAGTGGAAAGATAAGTGGACAAACATGTGTTGGACGGATTTTGGGTCTACATTGGAGTGTTGTACCCCAGTTGTTAAGAATTTCGAGGTGTTTAAAAAGTCTAGTGTGTATTCCGTTCAATCTAGTTCCCAACGCAACAAACCGTTCGTCGATAGGACATCGGAGTCAAAAGTTATGGAAGTTTCAAGTTTGGTGCGCAGTCAGGCAAAACAGTGGTTTCGGTTCAGGGGTACATGATCGGTGTATTTTATATACACCTTTTGAGTCTGTTTTAGTTAGTCTTTTGTCCCATTTTGCACATATAAGTGTCGTATTAGGATAGTTTTTCTTTCTATTGAGTCAAAGTGGTTAAAGTGGCCAAATGGCGGAAAAGGAGCAAAAAGAGGGCGAAAGACGAGATGCCAGAGCTGAAAACAGAGAAAGTGGCGAACAAGGCTAAAACCTGCACTAGTAGCGCCTATCATTCGAAGGTGCGAAGATCCGAGCCGCGGCGCCAATATCGAACGCGCGCCACTATTCCGAGAGGCGAAGACTCAGCCCGCGGCCTCGAGCAGACGAAGGGCGCGGCGCTAAACATCCGGAGAGCTCTGAGATTCTGGCCAGCGCTCGAGCAGCGAGATATCGGGGCGCCAAAACACCCGAAGGATTTCAGAACTTCCGGCGCCGCGGCGCCCATCAGCAGGGCCGCGGCGCTGACGCGGAAATTTTAGGTCTTTTGACGGATTTTTGGGCCAGGCCTGCAAGGAAAAGAATGAGGCGTTTTTAAACCTATAAAAGGAGAACCCTAGGCAGTTTTAAAGGGTTCCCTTTCTTGCCAAACACAAGGTTTTCTTGCCTAGGAGATTGGAGACCTAAACATTAGTAATTTCTTTCCTTTTTCTTTTCTTTAATTCAGTTTTGCATGATGAACTTTGAATTAGTTCTTGTCATATTCATGGCTAGGAACTAATTCTCTTATAGGGCTTTCTATGTTGAATTTCTTGAACCTTATGTTATAAATTAATGCATGCTTATGGTGATTATTCTTATTGAGAGATCTATCCAATAATTGAGTTGAATTCTTGGTAGCTAATTGACAACTAGTTATCACTATATGATTTCTAATCAGATTCTGAAAAGGGGGGATTGTGAATATGCTGTAAGTTGGGTAGACAGTCTTGAATTGGGGATGAAAATACCTCAATTAGATTTGTAGCGTTGATGAGAGGCTTAACAACCCTAATTTTGCGCATTGTGCATGACGGTCAACTAGGTTTTTGTGCTTAATCCTCCTATAGCGTTACCCTTATCGTGAAAGTTAGGTAAGGAACAATACTGGGGTTGAGTGTTTATATAACCCTAACGGGAGTATAAAACGATTTCGTAAACCTGCTTTCTCCAAAAGAAGAACACCATAAGTTAGTGTATTAGTAAGTAGCATAAGCGGATAGTAAGGATACATGGAAGCCCTATTCTCATCACATCTGAATTAAATCTTTATATTTAATTAGCTTTCATAACTCTTAGTTACAAACCAAACAATCAATCATTAATTCACCAAATAGATACTAGAAAATAGATAACTGATACTTGGACCCTAATCCTAGAGGACGATATTCGGTCTTATCTAAGACTATACTACTTGATACGATAACGTGCACTTGCGTTTAAAAGTGTGTGCATATTACGCGCATCAAGTTTTTGGCGCCGTTGCCGGGGATTAGGCATTAGTTCAATATCAAAATTATCTATTTTTAATTTCTAATTTGGTCTTTAATTTTTATTTTTATTTTATTTTTTAATTTTTACGTTTTTGCTATTTTTTCGGAAAATCAGGGTGCCGTGATTTGTTTTCTGTTTTTGATCTATTTCAGGCAATCAGTTTATGCGAAGGAGAAGAGGAGCAGACACTCTTGTTCCCTTCAATCCAGAGATCGAGAAAACCTGCAAACAGAACAGAAAGAATCAACGGGTTGCAACGTTGATAGAGATGGACGGTAATCTAAACAATAACAGGATGAGAGAAGGGTTAGGTGAAAATCACCCTAGCCCAGAAAATCCTCATCAAGTGCCAATAGATGTGGAGGATAGAGTCTGAATCCAGCCCGAAAGAAGTTTGGGAGATTATGTCTTTGCCAAGAGTGAATGGGGCACATGCATTAGGCTCCCTGCAATAGGAGCCAACAACTTCGAGATAAAACCAGCAATCCTGAGCATGGTACAGCACACTGTGCAATTCGGAGGACTGCCATCGGAGGATCCACACATGCACATAGCTAATTTCTTGGAGCTATGTGCCACTTTCAGATATAACGGCGTTACTGATGATGCCGTCAGGTTGAGACTTTTTCCCTTCTCACTCAGGGATAGAGCAAAAGTATGGTTAAATTCCCGCCACGATTCGATATTCACATAGCACGGTAGCACAGAAATTCCTAGCCAAGTTCTTTCCGCCTTGTAAGCGAGAAAGCGAGAGGGAGTTGAACAACTTCTACCAAGTGATGGAGAATCTTTATGAGGCGTGGGAGAGGTTCAAGGATCTACAAAGAAAGTGCCCACACCATTGCATTGAGTTGTGGAACTTGGTCCACATCTTCTACAACGGTGGCGGTACAACAACCGGGACCATCATAGATGCAGCAGAAAGTGGAGCATTCTTGAGGAAAAGCATTACGATGCTCATGAGTTATTAGAAGATATGGCCACTAACAACCATGTCATCAAGAGAGGCGACAAGTGGGAGAAGAAGCGTGAGTCCACGAGATAGATGCTATTCTTTGCCTTGAATGCCCAAGTAGCTCTTCTAGCAAAAGCGATTTGCGAGAACATACAATGTCGGTGAACGCAGTACAAATGCCTAAAGGCATGAGATATGTGGTGGCCCACATACATTTGATAGGTGTCCTTCAGGATCCCAATAATATACCAATGGAGCGGCGGAATGTCAAGCGATGGTAATTACGGAGGCAACAAAACAACCCTACTCAAACACTTATAATCCGGTGGAGGAATCACCCAAATTTCTCATGGAAAGGAGATCGGGGCAGCGAGAATCAATATCGAGGCGTGAGCGATACGAGCGGCGGGAATCGGTATCAAGAACGCGAGAACCAATACAGGCGATGCGAGAACCAGCAGAACCGGCCCTTCATTCAAGCCCACGGCCTCAGCGGTTCAATGCAGGTTGTGAAAAGCGGATGAGCTTAAAGCAGCTTTGACAACACTTGCCAACGCCCAGACGCAGTTTATGACAGAAGCTAGATCCTCGTTCAGAAACTTGGAAACACAAGTAGGGCGGTGCAAAGCGAGTCAACGTCGGGCACGGGACCGCCAAGCAATACAAAGGTGAATCAGGAGCAATGTAAAGCAGTGCAGTTGAGAAGTGGAAAACAATTGGAGCAACAGCCACCTCAGCCAATAGTTGAGAAGGAAGCAGAGTTAGAAAAGGAGAAGGTGGCTGAACCTAGCCCAGTGATAGAGAAAACTCCGGAGAAGGAGTATACAGAAAAGATTCCTTTCCCTCAGAGATTACAAAGGAAGGCGGTCGATAAACAATTTTCCAAATTCTTGGAGGTATTCAGGAAGTTGCATATCAACATACCTTTTATAGAGGCTTTGGAGCGAATCTGTCTTATTTCAAGTTCATGAAAGAAATCTTGGGAAAAAAGAAAGCGGCGAATATGAGATAGTAGCACTAACAGAAGAATGTAGTGCTATCTTACAAAAGAAGCTGCCACCAAAGCTAAAGGATCCTGGAAGCTTTACACTACCATGCACAGTGGGCAGGGTGACGTGCAACAGAGCTCTATGCGATTTAGGGGCGAGTATAAATTTGATGCCCCTATCAGTTTTCAAAAGATTGGAATTGGGAGAGGCTAAACCAACCACGGTGAGTCTGCAACTAGCCGACAGGACAGTGGTTCATCCACGAGGCAAGATTGAGGATGTGATTGTGAAGGTAGGAATTTTTTTTTTTCCTGCAGATTTCCTCATTCTCGATATGGAAGAAGATGCAGAAATCCCTATCATATTAGGGAGGCCATTCCTAGCAACAGGGAGAGCTTTGATTGATGTTGAAAGAGAGGAGTTGACATTAAGGGTAGAGAATGAAGAAATGATGTTTAAAGTGTTTAAACATGTCATCGAACCACCACCAATGAGCAGGTGCTTTGCAATCAGCACCATTAAACCCCCATGCGAGCCATTACAAGTCAACCAAAGAGTGATGAGCCCCAAAAAGCAGGCATGGTTTGCCGAAATGCCACTAAAGGAGGTAAGTGTTCCTGAACTCCCTATTACCGATAATGCTAAAAAGAAAAGGAGAAAAAGGAAACGCCAAATGTGGAGGAAATGGATAGGTTGGGGGCTTAATCCACCCCAAGGTTATTAAAACTAAGGAACTTGCGTCCGGCTAAAAGACGTTAAAGACAGCGCTACTTGGGAGGCAACCCAATGTTTTCAATTATGTTATTTTAATTTCTATCATTAATTTAATTTTATTTTGTCTAAGAACAGTCTCACGGTATTGGATCTTGTTGTTTGTGTGATTGTAGTCTGTGAAATTAAACCGGGACGAAAAGCCAAATGAAAGCAGGATTTCGAAAAGCGGGTAGCGCGCGCTGAGAAGCGAGGGCGCCAAAAGATCTGAAACAGCTCGGAAGTTTAAGAGCGGCGCCCGAGGCGAGCGCGCGGTAGAATTCAAGTTGGCGAGTTTAGCGCGCGGCACCAGGGAAGCGGCGCGGCGCGAAAATCCGAAGGCGCGCAGATGATTAGGCGCCACATGGCTGGCCAAGCGAAATCGAACTTAAACGCGCCCAAAATCGGATCTTTCCCAATTCCAACTTCAAAACCTAACCTTCCTCTCCAAACCCACGAAATTTCAGAAATTCTCCCACAAATCCTCCACAAATCCAACCCAACCACAACCTAAACTCTTAAATTCCCAAAACCCCCCAACTATCTCAAACAACGAAGCTCCATTCCATAGCCTCAACCCACCAATTGAAACAAGAACAAGCTTGAATCTTCTCATCAAAAGGTAATCCCTATCCTTGTTCTTGAATCCTTTTACTAAAGTCATAGGAGGTAGTAGTGTGGAGAAGTATTGTAGTTGGAGTAGTTCGGAGGCTGAAAAGTGATTGTGAAGTTGGAGAAAGGAGTAGAAAAGAAGGTTGTGGGTATTGAGTAGAAAGATTGAAGTTTGGGGGTGTTGTTTTTCGCTGCTAGTTGTTGAGTGTGTAGGAGACATTGTGCCACAAAAATTAGAAGCTGCAGATCTTGTTTATAAATGGCCACCAGAAAGAGAAGAGGATCCACATCCACCCCAACCCCACAATACGATGAAAATAGATTTGTGAGTTACCAGGCCTACCAAAGATACAAAAGACTTGATACTAGACCCGTAATTCCAGAAAGGGGAATGGATTACCAAAGGGGATCATATGGGGAGGAAGACATTTATGAGCCCATCCGGGCTATGATAGAGCTAAGGGGGTGGAAGAGATTTGTCAATCCGGAGAAGATAAAACCAGTGAATACAACAATGGTGCGGGAATTTTATGCAAACTTTCCGAGAGGGAGAAAGGGGTGCTTTGTAAGGGGAAATTATATGCTGTGTGGCGGAAGCAATAAACGCGACTCTAAAAGCGATGGATGTTGAAGGAGGAATTGGTGATCGGAGCCATTTTAGAACATGGTCTAGGAACGCACAACATCAATGGGATACCGTCAGAAACACCGTCGCCTACCCCGAGTGCTTTTGAGATTGGAAGAAATGGATCTAGAGCACTGAGTAGGTGCCAATTCAACAAGGCAGCCAAGGCTTGGCTGTATTTCGTCAGTGCCCGCATGATTCCATCTACGCACTTCACGAGTGCGGAAGCGAGATTAAGTTGATTTATAGAATTATGAGGGGGCTGATAATTGATGTGGGAAAAGAGATAGTGCAGAGCATCGAAGAAATCAGCAGGTTGGTGACAACAGGTGGATTGGGACACGGTTCACTTATTACCGCCTATGCCACACGAGTGCGATCCCACAACTACCCACAGATACTCATGAAAGAAACCAGCTGGTGTCTATGGGATAGTGCACTATTTTCCGGACCACTAGCCCCGGCCAGGCGGACAAAGAGTACAACCCAAGGCGGCAGAGGCAACCATGGATGAAGATGAGCCTGAAATAGGGGCTCAATATGAGGCAGGACCTAGCCACCGGCCAACCACAGAAGCAGAACCCTCAGTGCCAATGATGGAGCAAGTGCTCCAGAACCAGAGGATGATGATGCAACACTTCGACACATTGTTACAAGGACAAACTGAGTTGAGACAGGGACAACAGTAGTTGCGACAAGGGCAACAAGTGAGGCGGGAGCGGCAATTTGCACCAGATATGAAGAGTTGAGCTCCCTGTTCAACCAATGGTCGATGCATTATCCACCGCCACCACCACCATTTTAGCCAAAGTTTGTAAGTGTCGTTTTCTTTTATTGTCTTTGAGTCTTGCACACATTGGGGACAATGTGTGATTTAAGTTTGGGGGTGTTTTATTTGTGTGTCATGTTATGTTTTATTTAAGTCTTTTTATTTGTTTTATGTTTATTTTTGAGTCACCAAAATTTTTCTTTTTGAGTCATAATTGCCTGTCAAAGATCATATATGCTGTAGTTGCTAGAAACACCTAGTGAAGTAAATTGGAATAATGTAAAGAAATTGAAGCAACTATCTAAACACTTAGGTTAGATATGCCAAAAACTCACAAGAATCTGTCTATTTGGAGTTCCTTACTTGAGTTATGCATGCTAAATGATAAATGCTTATGTGTTATGATTGCTTGCTATTTGAGGCGAAATAGTTAGGATATGTATGTTAGGGAGATGACTCAGGCATTTCTTTGATAGCCAATTCTTACCATTCTTTTCTATCCTGTACTTTAAAAATATCCTAGTCACCCATTGAGCCTAAATTTGAAACTTCTTTGACACCTATGTTCCCACAAATTGTACCATAAGTGCAAATATGAAATAGTGGAATCAATTGTGTTAAAAAGAGACAAAAAGAGTGAATGAGTTTGTTGCACTGATAAAAAAAAAAGTAATAAGAAAGAGGCAAAAGCCTAAGTTTGGGGGTGCTATTAGTATAATACACTTCACTCTCCCAAAACAAAGAGGAAGGATAGAATTGAAGTGAAGGAAAGAATCAAAAGAAAAGGGAAAAATTGAAAAGTCAAAGAGCTTATGGTGCGAACAATGAGCCTAAATGCCTATCTTTACCAACCCCTACCTAAGCCAACATTACAACCCTCAAAGTCCTGAAGATCTCTTTTATGCATATCCAGAATTAGTGGAGAATAGCAAGTAAGCATGCCATAGGAATTCTTGAATTTATATGCATGATTTAGTATATGAACTTCCATTTAAGCATGATAAGTATGAGTTTGCGAAATATCTAGCTCAATGTGTTGAAATTCCATGTTATATGTTCCTGCATATTATTCTGCTAACCTTCATATTTTTCTAGTTAACATCTATGCAGGAAAAGTGATTAATGACAGGGAGTCCTTTATTTTTCATTCTTTTGAGTCTTTTATTGTATTTCTTTCTATCTTTGCTCGAGGGCGAGCAAAGGTTAAGTTTGGGGGTATTTGATCGGTGTATTTTATATACACCTTTTGAGTCTGTTTTAGTTAGTCTTTTGTCCCATTTTGCACATATAAGTGTCGTATTAGGATAGTTTTTCTTTCTATTGAGTCAAAGTGGTTAAAGTGGCCAAATGGCGGAAAAGGAGCAAAAAGAGGGCGAAAGAGGAGATGCCAGAGCTGAAAACAGAGAAAGTGGCGAACAAGGCTAAAACCTGCACGGCGCGCGGCCTCCTGCGATCGAATCACGAGGCCACGGCGCCTATCATTCAGAGAAGGTGCAGAAGATCCAGAGCCGCGGCGCCCACTATTCCGAAAGCGAAGACTGGCCGTGGCTCGCCGAAAGAGCAGCGGGGCGCGACGCCTAAACATCCGAGGAGCTACAGATTCTGGCCGCAGCACTCGACAGCGAATATCGAGGGCGGCGCCAAAACACCGAAGGATTTGAACTTCGGCGCGGCTGGCCAGCGAGCGCGGCGCTGAAATTTTAGGTCTTTTGACGGAGTTTTGGGCCAGGCCTGCAAGGAAAAGAATGAGGCGTTTTAAACCTATAAAAGGAGAACCCTAGGCAGTTTTAAAGGGTTCCCTTTCTTGCCAAACACAAGGTTTTCTTGCCTAGGAGATTGGAGACCTAAACATTAGTAATTTCTTTCCTTTTTCTTTTCTTTAATTCAGTTTTTGCATGATGAACTTTGAATTAGTTCTTGTCATATTCATGGCTAGGAACTAATTCTCTTATAGGGCTTTCTATGTTGAATTTCTTGAACCTTATGTTATAAATTAATGCATGCTTATGGTGATTATTCTTATTGAGAGATCTATCCAATAATTGAGTTGAATTCTTGGTAGCTAATTGACAACTAGTTATCACTATATGATTTCTAATCAGATTCTGAAAAGGGGGGATTGTGAATATGCTGTAAGTTGGGTAGACAGTCTTGAATTGGGGATGAAAATACCTCAATTAGATTTGTAGCGTTGATGAGGCTTAACAACCCTAATTTTGCGCATTGTGCGTGGCCAACTAGGTTTTTGTGCTTAATCCTCTTATAGCGTTACCACTTATCGTAAAGTTAGGTAAGGAACAATCTTGGGGTTGAGTGTTTATATAACCCTAACGGGAGTATAAAATGATTTAAATAAACTGCTTTCTCCAAAGAAGAACACCATAAGTTAGTGTATTAGTAAGTAGCATAAGCGGATAGTAAGGATACATGGAAGCCCTATTCTCATCACATCTGAATTAAATCTTTATATTTAATTAGCTTTCATAACTCTTAGTTACAAACCAAAAAATCAATCATTAATTCACAAAATAGATACTAGAAAATAGATAATCGATACTTGGACCCTAATCCTGTGGCGATATTCGGTCTTATCTAAGACTATACTACTTGATACGATAACGTGCACTTGCGTTTAAAAGTGTGTGCATATTACGCGCTCGATGCAGTGTGGCCACGCCGAATCTGGCATGGCGCGGTTATGTGAGGTTCGCGGGGTTGGCCATGGTGGCGCCGCTTCGGAATCTGGCGAATGTGGAACTTTTCGAAAGTGGAAGCGCCGAGGCGGGATTTTTCTGCGGTAAAGGACGAAAATCAGGGAATATTTTGTTAAAAGCCTATGGGAGGGTGACAAGTGTCCCTCCCATCCTTTTGACCAGGTAAGGGGCCTATTTTAGGGCCAAGTCTTGGAAGACTTGGCCATTTCATCTCAAAACCCTCCCAAGGAAATCCTCTCCCTTTCTCTCTAGTTTTTCTTGAAGAAGACCTAGCTTTAGGAAATTGTTGGAGCGGCGGCAAGAAGGCAAAGTGTGGGTAAACTTGTGGGAAGCGCGGGGGGACGATTTTGACGGAAAAGAAGTGGAACAAAAGGGCTTTTGTGGGCTATTCCAAAAGGTAAAAGTTTCCCCTTCTCTTGGATATGGGTTAATACTTGTTATAGTAGTTTAGAAATGAGCCTGAGGCTATTATATTTAAGTTGTATATATTTTGATCTTGTTGTCTTGTTGAAAACTGAAATGGGCATGTTAACCTTAAGATGATAACTTCAATTTGGTTACTAATTTGGTCGTCACATGTTGTAAAGGGGGATTGTAGTTGTTGAAGATGTCTAGGGCTAGATATCATGTTAGACCTAAGAACTTGGATTGGAAAAAAGTTGAAAGGGGTTAGTATTGGTTATATTGTTGGCCAAGAATGGCATGAAAATTATTGGTTTATTTTGTGTTGTTGTGGGGCGGAATTTTACACGTATTGTTAGGCGTGTAATCCCCTTGTATTTGCTGAATTAATTGAGCCTTAAATGTGGCGTTGGTTATTGAATTTCGGCCTTGAAAAAGGTGGCATAGTAAGTAGAAACAAAGGAAGTGTCGTCCAAATTTCCGTAGAATGTAGGGACCTTGCACTTAGTTTATTCTACGTTCGAAGCTAGAGTTTGATAGACGTTTTATGACCCTTATAGGATTGAAGTACTACGAGTAGCATATTCTACTTAAGGGGGATAGTACTGTGGAGCATTTTGCTAACCGTCGATAATCGTCGCGAGGTATGTTATTCTTCCTATCCTCTTCAGCATGATTATTTGTGAAATATATAGTGCAGTAGATGCACGTGTGTTAAAGGAATTTGATTTCCCTTGATTGTGCCTTGACTTGAAATGAAGTGTAAAGGTCTTGATTGTTTGAAAGGTAGGAATATCCTATTCGTTAGTAATGGGTACTCGGTGGTTAAAGAATAAGCCCTCTTGGTCTCATAAGGGCTTATAGTTGTAATTGGTTGGTTTAAAACATAAAGTGTTATAACGGCTTTATGGGAAGTTGATTATAACCACTTTATGTAGGTAAAAGAATGGTTTGTTGATTTCAAAGGATAAGAGACTTGACTTATAATTGACCTAAATGGTGTTGAAAAGTGTGAAACCTCATTCGTGAGAAATGAGTACTTGGTTTTTAAAAGAATAATGTTACATAAATTTCGGAAATGGGAATAAGAATCGAACAAGCCAATGCAGCGTTAATAAAGGAAATAGTAATGACAATTAATCATATTAAAACCAGTAGAAACCTCCATCTGCATAGAAGCTAAGATAAGACAAAATTTTATTACATTTCCTAGATCATGGCTGCTCTAATAAGAATTATTGTAATCAAGTTTCGATCTTCTTAAAAATTCCAAAGTAAGGAACTCGATTTCTAAAAGAAAAGAGACTTAAGAATTCGAAGTGTTTTGGTTTAAAAGAAAGGCATGGTTTTGTCTTGACTTGTTTTAAAACATAAAGTGTTATAATAGCTTTACGGGAAGTTAGTTATAACGACTTTATGGAAAATAAAGAAATGGTTTCATTATTGGATTTAGAATGGTAACTTGATTTTGGGAAAAGAGAAGTAACTTGTTTTCAAATATTGAACTCTTTGTGATGGAAAAACATAAGTGGCTTGGTTATAAAAGGTAGGAGTACCTTGATCCTAAAGGGGTTAGATACTTGGGTTTTAAATGGTATACTTGACGTTGTGTTAAGGAGTTTTTAAAGTACCTTGAGTTGTGTGTAACTTGATTGTGCTTGGTTGAGATAGCCTTGTTGTACAAGGGTTTGATTGTGCTATCGAGTCTCTCGATGGAGGGCCGATTATTGGTTATTTGTTTGGACATACTGACACGTTGGGTAGCCCACGGGTATGCTTCCACAGTGAGTATTATCTTGTTATTTGTTTGGACATACTGACACGTTGGGTAGCCCACGGGTATGCTTCCACAGTGAGTATTATCTTGTTATTTGTTTGGACATACTGACACGTTGGGTAGCCCACGGGTATGCTTCCACGGTGAGTATTCTCTTGTTAATTGTTTGGACATACTGACACGTTGGGTAGCCCACGGGTATGCTTCCACAGTGAGTATTATCTTGTTAGTTGTTTGGACATACCGACACGTTGGGTGGCCCACGGGTATGCTTCCACAGGGATTGTTATCTTGTTATCTCCTTTGGGCATACCAACACGTTGGATGGTCCACGGGTATGGGCCCACTAGGACGGTTCCAGGGCCATGCTTATACTGAGGTGAGATGCCGGGGCATGCGGCCATTGTGTGGGTTAAATTCCCGGGTTGTATTTGAGTGATGATTTCACGGGCATGAGTCCCTAACTTGACATGACTGCTTATAATGTTGTGTACCGTAGTTTGGTTATCATACATGTCTCCTGCTTTATATAGACTATTATGATTTCATTTACAGTATTTTACAGTTTCACATACTTGGTACCTGTTGTACTGACCTCCTTCGGGGGGCTGCGTTCATGCCGCGGGTTGAGGTACATAGCTTGCTGATCCGCACTCTTAGGATCGCTG
Source organism: Przewalskia tangutica (assembly GCA_029844215.1). Taxonomy (NCBI): domain Eukaryota; kingdom Viridiplantae; phylum Streptophyta; class Magnoliopsida; order Solanales; family Solanaceae; genus Przewalskia; species Przewalskia tangutica. The sequence goes on from CM056719.1 coordinate 22,612,059, forward strand.
TTCGGTTCTCGGAAACCTCCATATCTCCGGAAGCTTGTCTTGTGGTACGGTTCCCTGAAGTGGTAGACTTTTATATATTCAGGGGCATGGCGGGGCCCTGTCCCGTCATTATGGTTTTAAAATTCTTAGAAGTGCAGTAACATTGTGGTGGCGAGTTTGTAAGGGATATCGCTGTTGATTTTCATTTATGTACAAAAAGGTAACCGTTTGGGTTGCTTTGTTTTCTTATTTCACTGCTTTCTTTCATGAGTTTTTATTTCATTTGGTTTTTCTCGATGTTGTATCACTAGGGTGCGGGTAAGGCACGATCCACGGGCAGTCGGGTCGTGACAAAAGTGGTATCGAGCGATTAATCCTCGGAAGGTGTCTGCACCGTATCGATAGAGTCTTGATTATCGGTGTGTTGTGCACCACATCTATAATCAGGAGGCTATAGGATATTTAGGATTGGTTTCCATTCTTCTCACTCTGAGATCGTGCCTTAGAGCCGTGTTATAAGTTGGACTCCCTCTGACATATTCTTTGTATACTAGTGATGCCTCCACGCAAGGCAACCAGGGCCCAGGCAAAGCGGCGAGGAGGCTGCGAGTAGAGCGGCGGCGGTCTCTCACGAGACCACGGCACTGAGCCTCCATCCCACGGCACCGCGAGAGGAGATGGGTTCTGAGAGATGGCCCGATTACTAGCCGTGATCGTGGCGGACATGAGGATAAGTGGATCACGGCGATTCGATAGCACCCATGGTTCACCCGAGATCAGATAGTTTGAGGCTACGGGACTTTCTGAGTTGCGACGCGAGTTCTACGGTCGAGGCACGAGGATGATCCGCAGGAGTTCATCCGAAGCGATTCTGTGGATCATGAGAATGATCAAGGCTTCGAGACCGAGTCGGTGGTCTTAGGTTCGCATCGGCTGCGTGATACCTGCGATCGGTTTGATTCGTGGGAGCTGTCGGGGAGCATGCACCTCCGGTGGTTGGGGAGAGTTCTCGAGGCTTTCTTGGCCATTTCTTGCCTTCCAGATGAGGAGGACACGGGCGACATATTTTTGATCTTTGAGACAAAGAGGCGCACGATTCGAGAGTACAATGTAGAGTTTGACTCATTGGCTCGGTATGTCCCGCTACAGTGGCGAATATGGAGGATAGAGTGCACCGTTATGTCACAAGACTCGATGACTACTTAGCGAGAGAGTTGCGCAGGAGTAGCTCTTCACCGGCATGGATATTGCCGCGTGCAGCTTATGCACTTGGGTGTGAGCGTAGAGGTCGATGGATTAACCAAGATCGAGAAGAGGGCCGGGACAGCAGGTCCTCTGGTGACCTTCGAGCGGCGGCCTCGGCAGCGAACTAGTTATGCACCTCCGCCCGATGCAGTGCTCCGCCACGATGTTCGGGGCGTTCGGGAGATTCGGGCAGTCGAGCTCCAAGGTTTGAGTTTTGGGAGCAGGGACGTTAGTCAGATGAGACCACCCCTACCTCGTTGTGGCCGTTGTGGCAGGCTCCATGATGAGAGTGTCGTCTTTGGAATGGGAGTTTGTTTTGCATGCGGCGTGAGGCCATTTGCGAGAAATTGTCCAACCAGTAAGCGCGGATGTAGAGACTCGACGCCGGGATCGATGGTCGATTCATCTCCTCCTTTTGTGCGCGTGCGAGGAAGGAACATGAGTAGAGCGACAAAAAGAAAGTGAAGCGATGAATTCTGGTATATTCTTAACCCTCTAGAGACTAGTATTCATTGATGTTATGGTGATGTGTTAAGTGTTATGTTCGGATAGCTTTGTGTTAAAAATGTGATTTAGAAGCCTGATTAGTGAAAGGGTAAGTCTGGGGATGAGAAAATTTTGAACCTTAGAATTTATAACAATCGAGACCTTAGAGGTAAGGCCGGCTAGAGTAAAAGATTTTACAGTGATCCTTGTCGGAGTACATAGTATGCGGGGAGTATTTTCGGGTGATAAGTCCATGAGTGGCATAATTGATTCTTTTGTAAGTGCAGTGGTGAAGACTATACCGGCGTCTGCGTTTTGGAGACTTAGAAGGAACATTCGGGACGAATGTTTCTAAGGGGGGAAGAATGTTACACCCCGTAAATTCAAGAAGTTAAGATAAGAACATACCAAGGAATATAAGATTTGAAAGTGGAAAGATAAGTGGACAAACATGTGTTGGACGGATTTTGGGTCTACATTGGAGTGTTGTACCCCAGTTGTTAAGAATTTCGAGGTGTTTAAAAAGCCTAGTGTGTAGTCCATTCAATCTAGTTCCCAACGCAACAAACCGTTCGTCGATAGGACATCGGAGTCAAAAGTTATGGAAGTTTCAAGTTTGGTGCGCAGTCAGGCAAAACAGTGGTTTCGGTTGAAGTGCAGGCCGCGGCCGGAATCTGCAGCGCGCCAGTTGTACTGGGGGTTCGCGGGGGTTGCAGCGCCGCGGCGCCGGAATGCAGGGCTGCGACGCCGGAATGCTGGAACTTTTCGGAAGTGGAAGCGCTGCGGCGCCGAGGCGGAATTTTTCTGCGGTAAAGGACAAAAATCAGGGGATATTTTGTTAAAAGCCTATGGGAGGGTGACAAGTGTCCCTCCCATCCTTTTGACCAGGTAAGGGGCCTATTTTAGGGCCAAGTCTTGGAAGACTTGGCCATTTCATCTCAAAACCCTCCCAAGGAAATCCTCTCCCTTTCTCTCTAGTTTTTCTTGAAGAAGACCTAGCTTTAGGAAATTGTTGGAGCGGCGGCAAGAAGGCAAAGTGTGGGTAAACTTGTGGGAAGCGCGGGGGGACGATTTTGACGGAAAAGAAGTGGAAGAAAAGGGCTTTTGTGGGCTATTCCAAAAGGTAAAAGTTTCCCCTTCTCTTGGATATGGGTTAATACTTGTTATAGTAGTTTAGAAATGAGCCTGAGGCTGTTATATTTAAGTTGTATAGATTTGGATCTTGTTATCTTGTTGAAAACTGAAATGGGCATGTTAACCTTAAGATGATAACTTCAATTTGGTTACTAATTTGGTCGTCACATGTTGTAAAGGGGGATTGTAGTTGTTGAAGATGTCTAGGGCTAGATATCATGTTAGACCTAAGAACTTGGATTGGAAAAGAGTTGAAAGGGGTTAGTATTGGTTATATTGTTGGCCAAGAATGGCATGGAAATTATTGGTTTATTTTGTGTTGTTGTGGGGCGGAATTTTACACGTATTGTTAGACGTGTAATCCCCTTGTATTTGCTGAATTAATTGAGCCTTAAATGTGGCGTTGGTTATTGAATTTCGGCCTTGAAAAAGGTGGCATAGTAAGTAGAAACAAAGGAAGTGTCGTCCAAATTTTCGTAGAATGTAGGGACCTTGCACTTAGTTTATTCTACGTTCGAAGCTAGAGTTTGATAGACGTTTTATGACCCTTATAGGATTGAAGTACTACGAGTAGCATATTCTACTTAAGGGGGATAGTACTGTGGAGCATTTTGCTAACCGTCGATAATCGTCGCGAGGTATGTGATTCTTCCTATCCTCTTCAGCATGATTATTTGTGAAATATATAGTGCAGTAGATGCACGTGTGTTAAAGGAATTTGATTTCCCTTGATTGTGCCTTGACTTGAAATGAAGTGTAAAGGTTTTGATTGTTTGAAAGGTAGGAAAATCCTATTCGTTAGTAATGGGTACTCGGTGGTTAAAGAATAAGCCCTCTTGGTCTCATAAGGGCTTATAGTTGTAATTGGTTGGTTTAAAACATAAAGTGTTATAACGGCTTTATGGGAAGTTGGTTATAACCACTTTATGTAGGTAAAAGAATGGTTTGTTGATTTCAAAGGATAAGAGACTTGACTTATAATTGACCTAAATGGTGTTGAAAAGTGTGAAACCTCATTCGTGAGAAATGAGTACTTGGTTTTTAAAAGAATAATGTTACATAAATTTCGGAAATGGGAATAAGAATCGAACAAGCCAATGCAGCGTTAATAAAGGAAATAGTAATGACAATTAATCATATTAAAACTAGTAGAAACCTCCATCTGCATAGAAGCTAAGATAAGACAAAATTTTATTACATTTCCTAGATCATGGCTGCTCTAATAAGAATTATTGTAATCAGGTTTCGATCTTCTTAAAAATTCCAAAGTAAGGAACTCGATTTCTAAAAGAAAAGAGACTTAAGAATTCGAAGTGTTTTGGTTTAAAAGAAAGGCATGGTTTTGTCTTAACTTGTTTTAAAACATAAAGTGTTATAATATCTTTATGGGAAGTTAGTTATAACGACTTTATGGAAAATAAAGAAATGGTTTCATTATTGGATTTAGAATGGTAACTTGATTTTGGGAAAAGAGAAGTAACTTGTTTTCAAATATTGAACTCTTTGTGATGGAAAAACATAAGTGGATTGGTTATAAAAGGTAGGAGTACCTTGATCCTAAAGGGGTTAGATACTTGGGTTTTAAATGGTATACTTGACGTTGTGTTAAGGAGTGTTTAAAGTACCTTGAGTTGTGTGTAACTTGATTGTGCTTGGTTGAGATAGCCTTGTTGTACAAGGGTTTGATTGTGCTATCGAGTCTCTCGATGTAGGGCCGGTTATTGGTTATTTGTTTGGACATACTGACACGTTGGGTAGCCCACGGGTATGATTCCACAGTGAGTATTATCTTGTTATTTGTTTGGACATACTGACACGTTGGGTAGCCCACGGGTATGCTTCCACAGTGAGTATTATCTTGTTATTTGTTTGGACATACTGACACGTTGGGTAGCCCACGGGTATGCTTCCACGGTGAGTATTCTCTTGTTAATTGTTTGGACATACTGACACGTTGGGTAGCCCACGGGTATGCTTCCACAGTGAGTATTATCTTGTTAGTTGTTTGGACATACCGACACGTTGGGTGGCCGGGTATCTTCCACGAGGATTGTTATCTTATTATCTCCTTTGGGCATACCGACACGTTGGATGGTCCACGGGTATGGGCCCACTAGGGCGGTTCGAGGCCATGCTTATCCGAGGTGAGATCTTGGGCACGCGGCCATTGTGCGAGTTAAATTCGGGTTGTATTTGAGTGATGATTTCACGGGCATGAGTCCCTAACTTGACATGACCGCTTATATGTTGTGTCTTGTAGTTTGGTTATCATACATGTCTCCGCTTTATATAGACTATTATGATTTCATTTCTGATTTTTCGGTTCACATACTTGGTACTGTTGTCTTGACCTCCTTGGGCTGCGTTCATGCTGCAGTTGAGGTACATAACTGGCGATCCGCACTCTTAGGATCACTGTTCGGTTCTCGGAAAGCTCCATATCTCCGGAAGCTTGTCCTGTGGTACGGTTCCCTGAAGTGGTAGACTTTTGTATATTCAGGGGCATGGCGGGGCCCTGTCCCGTCATTATGGTTTTAAAATTCTTAGAGGTATGTAACACTGTGGTGGGCAGAGTTTGTAAGGGATGTAACTGTTCAAGTTTTCATTTATGTACAAAAAGGTAACCGTTTGGGTTAGCCTGTTTTCTTATTTCACTATTTTCTTTCATGAGTTTTTATTTCCGCTGGTTTTTCTCGATGTTGTATCACTAGGGTGCCGGGTAAGGCACGATCCACGGGCAGTGCAGTCGTGACATACCGCTGGCGAGCTTATCTCCCTTGTTGTGGCTTGCACTGGCTCACACGAAGTTCTGACAATGCTAATTGCAAAGCACCTGCTCATGACCGGGGGCTCAATAACGTGTTTGAACACTTTGAACACCATCTCTTCACTTTCTACTCTCCCTGTTGCCAAGAACGGTCCTCCCAATATGATGGGAATCTCCTCATCTTCCTCCATATCAAGAATGAGGAAATCCGCAGGGAAAAAGAATTTTCCCACTTTAACTAGGACATCCTCAATCTTCCCCCTAGGATGCACCACCGTCCTATCTGCTAACTGCAAGCTCACAGTGGTTGGTTTGGCTTCACCTAACTCCAACCGTTTAAAAACAGACAAGGGCATCAAATTTATACTAGCCCCCAAGTCACAAAGGGCCCTATTACATGTTACCCTGCCAACTGTGCAAGGCAGTGTAAAGCTCCCTGGGTCCTTGAGTTTAGGGGGCAATTTCTTCTGCAGGATGGCACTGCATTCCTCTGTCAGTGCCATCATCTCATATTCTCCCAACTTCTTCTTATTTCCCATAGTTTCCTTCATAAATTTAAAATAAGTAGGCATTTGCTCCAATGCCTCGATGAAGGGTATGTTGATGTGTAACTTTCTGAATGTTTCCAAAAACTTGGAGAATTTCTTATCAACTACTTTCCTTTGCAATCTTTGCGGGAAAGGAATCTTCTCAGTGTACTCCTTCTCTGGAGCTTTCTCTAATATTGGGCGATCTTCAACAACCCTCTCTCTCTGTTTCTACCCTCTGTTCAACCACAGGCTGAGGTGCAAGCTGTTCTAACTGTTTTCCACTCCTCAGCTGCACTGCTTGGCACTGTTCTCTAGGGTTCATCTCTGTATTGCTCGGCAAGGTACCCTGTGGCCTGTTGTTTGCTAGCTTTGCTAGTTGCCCCACCTGTGTCTCCAAGTTCCTGATAGAGGATCTAGTCTCTGCCATGAACTGGGTCTGGGAGTTGGTGAGTGTCAACAAGGCTGCTCTCAGCTCATCTGGCTTCTCTTGTTGGACAGGTGCACTGAATTGTTGTGAAGATGAGGCCTGAGTAAATGGTTGCTGATTTTGGTACTGGCCTCTAAACTGGTTCTGCTGCCCCTGCTCACCCCTCCATGAAAAATTAGGGTGATTCCTCCACCCTGGATTGTAGGTATTTGAGTACGGGTTGTTCTGGGGCCTCTGATAGTTCCCTACTGCCTGACACTCTGCTTGCTCGATCGAAATATTGTTAGGATCAGCTGATGGGCATCTATCAAAGGTGTGTGGACCACCACACATTTCACAACTCATTGGCATTTGCACTGCATTTACAGACACTGTATTCTGTTGCAGTTGCTTGGTCAAAAGAGCAACTTGGGCATTAAGTGCAGTGATGACATCAATCTCATGAACTCCTACTGTTCTTCTGCCACTCACCTGTCTGTCCTCTGTTACATGATTATTGGTGGCCATGTCTTCCAATAAATCATGAGTTTCATGTGTTGTTTTTCTCATAAAGGTTCCACCTGCGGTTGCGTCAATGATCGTTCTAGTAGTCCCGCTTAGCCCATTATAGAAAATATGTACCAAATTCCACAACTCAATGTTGTGGTGTGGACACTTTATTTGCAAGTCCTTGAATCTTTCCCAAGCTTCATATAGTGACTCTCCATCGGCTTGATAGAAATTATTCAACTCTCCTCTCAGCTTTACGGATTTGCATGGTGCAAAGAACTTTGCTAAAAAATTTTGTGCCAACTCTTGCCATGTGAATATCGAGTCTGTTGGCAAGGAATTCAACCACACTTTCGCTCTATCCCTGAGTGAGAAGGGAAAGAGCCTCAATCTGACGGCGTCATCAGTAACGTCATTGTATCTGAAGGTTGCACACAACTCTAAGAAATTAGCTATATGCATGTGAGGATCCTCCGACGGCAACCCTCCAAACTGAACCGTATTCTGCACCATACTTAAAATTGCGGGCTTGATCTCAAAATTATTTGCTCCTATTGCTGGGAGCCTAATGCAAGTTTGTGCTCCATTCACCCTCAGTAGCACATAATCTCCCAAGCTTCTCTCAGCTTGGACCTGGACTCTCTCTTCTACATCTATCGACAATCTCCGAGGCATTCTTTGGTTAGGTTGATGATCACCTAACCCCTCGTTCATCTCATTGTTGTTTTGTACGCCTTCCATCTCTATTAAGGTCGAAACTCGTTGGTTCCTTCTGTTATGTTTACAAGTCTTCTCAATTTCTGGATTGAAGGGAACAAGAGTGTCTGCTCCTCTTCTCCTTCGCATAAACTGGGTGTCTGAAACAGATCAAAAATAAACAAACGAATCACGGCACACTGGTTTTCACAAAAATAAAAAAAATAGTAATTAATAAAAACAAAAATAAAAACCAAATTAGAAATTAAGAATAGATAAAATTGATATTGAACTACGCCAATCCTCGGCAACGGCGCCAAAAACTTGATGCGCGATTTATGCACACACTTACACAAGTGCACGTGTCGTGTCAAGTAATATTGTCTTAGAAGACCGAGTTATCGTCCTCAAGGATTAGTGTTCAAGTACCGAATTCTATTCTTTGTTATCTATTTGGTAACCGATAATTGATTTGTTGTTTATGACTCTAATTATGAAAACTAATTAAACTACGTTGTTTTACTTCAGTAATGTGGAAATAGGGCTTCCAAATCTCCTCGACTATCTGCTTAACTTACTTATTAATGCAATTAATTATGGTTCTTCTTCTATTTTGAGATAGCAGGTTAACTAAGCCGTTTTATACTCTTGTTAAGGTTATATAAACACTCAACCCCAGTATAGCACCTTTCTACCTTTCGGTGATAAGATTGACTATAGAGGAGGATTAAGACCAAAAACCTATTAATACTACACAAGTATCGGGGTACTTTTGTCCACGATTTAACCTATGTTTATCCAACTACAACATATTCACAACCTCCCCTTTCGGATTTCGGTTAGAAATCATAAGAATCATGATAATTAATAATCAAGTAATTACCAAGCAATCAAAACATATATTGGATAAATCTCAACAATAAGAAGAAGAACCACAAACATGCATTAATTCATAAAGATAAGGTTCAAGTGAATTGACATGGAAAGCCCTATATTAAAGTTAGTTCCTAGCCATAGACATGACAAGAACTAAATTAACATCCAACATAAACGGTAAAAAAAGTAAAACAAGAACAAGAAATTACTAAGAAAAGGGTCTCCAATCTTGATTCCAAAAGTGTGTGAATTGGCAAGAAGAGGAAACTTTAAATCTAGCCTAGGGTTCTCTTTTTATAGCCTCCAAAACGTGATGCAGGTTTTCCTTCAGGCCTGACCCATTGTCCATTCGAAATTCTGATTTTTTCCCGGCAGCGCGCACGAACTCTACAACCCTCGAAGATTAGGCGTCGTGGCGCTGGCCTGCTTGGGCCGGCGCGGCTGGCTGATACGTGCCTGGTTCGCCACTTTCTCGCTTTTCGAGCTCTGGAACCTCCGTTTCTACCCTCTTTTTGCTCCTTTTTCGCCAATGAGCCACTTTAAACCAATATGACTCAAAAGAAAGAAAATTTATCCTAAGACGACACGTATTTGTACAAAAATGGACAAAAGACTCACTAAAAATGACTCAAAAGGTGTATATAAAATACACCGATCATGCGCAAGTCCAAAATGGCAAGGCCGCAGGGCTCTTTGCCTAGGGCAGTCCCGACTTGCACGAAAATGGCAAAAAGTCACGGTCAACCAGAAAAAACAAAATAATTCAAACTTAGTCTAGAGAAACACAATGCAAATGAGAGGTGCAACTACCGAAATATCTAGGAGTTCTAACAATCACCAAATATAACAAGAACATGAATAAACATGAAGAATATGAAGAACATTCAAGGAACACTCATGTCCAGTTATGTAAGCCTAAGGTGAGCAAGAACTCTTAGACTAAAGCAAGTAATAATATCAAGTCAAAGGATGAGATTCCGGGAAGGTAAGAACTAAAACGGAATTAACAAAATGATTAAAGAACTCTAATCAAATTAATAACTCCTAGCTAGCAAGAACCCGTAAGAACCACAGAGATACTAAGAGCACAAGAATCATCAAGAGAACAAGGCCAAGCAATACCAAATACAAGTAAACGGTGAACTCAAAGCAAAAACCAAAGAATTAAGGAAGAGATACACCTGGAAATGCCAGGGCTTGATCTAGCCAAATCTTCTGTTCATATAGTTCTTTCAGATGAATAGAATGTCGCCGGTGATGGGTGTTTTGCAGTCAGGAACACCACGAGTCTACCACAACCACACGTACACGAGCTCAATAAAAAAAACCAACGATGAGCCTTACTCGACCCCCAAAGGGGTGAGAAAGCTTGGAATCCGCAAGATTGAGGAAATAGATTTATGTCTTGTGGGAAATGTTAAAGATGAAGTGAAGATAGATATGTGAAAGCCCTTCTCGGTGGTAGGTAAGACACTTAGCTTCCAATAAATGAACTCAACCACTAACCTTAAATGTTTTTCAAAGCTTCGAATAAGAACATTAACTTCCTCTCATAAATGCATAAGGTGAAGTAAATGAGAAATGTAGCAAGTCTCAAACACCTCTTTTATGCCCAATCAACGAGACGGAATCACGCAAGGCAGTCCAAACTTCACTCGTCCAAAACTCAAATCAAAGAAATCTCACGATCTTGAAAAGCTTTAGTGTTTTTCGTCGTGAAATGTAATCCCCTCCCTAGAATCAAGAACATAAACAAAGCACTTGGATGAATCCAAGCCAAAAGATTCACTCTTGTGACTTCATTTTAGCTTTGGCCGAATTAGAGAGAGGAACTAGAGAGAAGGAGGAGAATCAATTCACCCATTTCAATGTAGAGATTTCGAGGATGTTGAGGATGGAGATACGAGAAAGTTAAAAGAAAGGAATATTACTTGTTTGTCCTGAATCTATGTTAATAATTTTATAGGGGTATGAGTTTAGTCATACAATGAGAATGGTAAAGATCTTGTTAATATCAATATAGCAATATGGGTGTCCTTAGATTCATATTATAATGTAGTTCACATATTTTCTATATTTTAATCGTTCAGAGGCTCTACGCAAGGGAAAATCATTGGTTTGATTGTTCGTGGCACCCGCTCGACATTGAGGTAGGTTATGGTTTAATTTAGTTAGACTCTGATTAGAGAATCGTATGTAGTTGTAGGAAGTGACAGGGATAGCATGATAGACCTTCGGGCATGAAGTGGAGATGAGTTACAATTACGTTGGTTTCGTTAGTTGTTATGTGGGCTTGTCACTGTATATGTTATTTTCTGTGATTATCACCTGATTGCATCTCAGTTGCATAATGGCTCACTTGTCACGTGAAAATAAAAGAATTGTGATGTTGATAATTGAACATAGGACATTGATATGACTTGTACTTGTCGATTATATATTTGTGATATGTGTTGAGACTGGTATCATGCCTGTTATACTTTTTTTGTATATTATTGTTTTGATGATATTGATAAACTCCGAGGTTTCTGTCGGAGACTGAGAGTGATTGATAAACTCTGAGGTTTCTACCGGAGATTGAGAGTGATTGATAACTCTGAGGTTGCTGTCGGAGATTGAGAGTGATTGAGCAACTACGAGGTCTTGCCGGAGATTGCGAGTGATTGATAGCCTCTAAGGTTCTAGTCGGAGAGCAAGAGTGGTGCATGGACTTCGCGGGTCCCCCATGGGTCATGGATTGAAGGCACTGCCTTAGCATGTGTGTACGAGAGTGGAGTGAGGGAGAGGTGACTATTGTATTGCATTGCTTCCATCTACTCTTAGTTTTAACTGCTCAGTTGGTGAAATTATATCTGTCTTGGTTGATTTCATAATTGCTTATATTTTAACTTGAATAGGACACGTAACCATGCCTGCTTGTTCTATGTGCTACTTGTTAGTTTCAACTCTTCATGCGTTATCTAATCACTGTCGGACTATGATGCTTACCGGTACTAGTGTTGTACTGATACTACTCTTGCTGCACTTTTTTTGAGTGCAGAGTATGATCTAGGTTCCAGTTCTACGCCCCGTGGTTGATTCGTGAGGTGGACGTCTTCTAGTCATTCAGGGTGAGCTACTTGGTCATCCGTGGCCCCTGAAGGGGTTTCTTATTATTTTCATTTTTCGTTGGTTTTTGACAGATAATATGTAGCCTTCGGGCACTCTTTCAGACTTTTACCTTCTTCTTTTTTTCAGACTTGTTAGTGCTCTTGTACCCGTTTTGACCAGATTTTGGGGAATTAAGTATTTAAGATTTTATAACTTCTTTTCTTTATTTTATTTCCGCTGATTTAACTTGTTATTGAGAATATGGTTCGCCAACTCGGGGGAATAGGGTAGGTGCCATCACGACTCGTGACTTGGGTCGTGACAGTCCTGTAGCCTCTCAGTAAATATGGCACCACGGTCCTGCTGTCCGGAACAGCAGTGTTGCTTAGCCTTCATCCAAATCTCCATTTTTTCAATCTTTTTGCCTCAGGATCCTCCTTTTATGCCCATTTTCCGTTCCTTTTCGCCATTTTGCCTTTTTTGAATCACTGTGACACAAAAGGAAGAAAAATGACCCTAATACTATACTAAACACAATAAAAACAAGTAAAATACTAACTAAAAATGACTCAAAAGGCGTATACAAAATACGCCTAACAAACCCCCAAACTTAAACTTTGCTCGCCCTCGAGTAAAGCAGAAAACAAAAACAAAAACAAAGAACTCAAAATAAAAAATAAAAACTCAAAGACTCAAATCAAGTAGCTGCACAAGGTTTCTTAGAAAAGCATGAACGTCAGTTGGGATAATATGTTGAAACATATGTAGCATGAATATATAGCAATCTAGAATTTCAAGCCATATATTTCGCAAATTCATTTCAATCACTTTCAATGGAAATATGAACACTAACCCATGCATGTCAATTTTATTTAGTTTTATGAGCCTGTTTACTTGTTATTCTCCACTAATCATTGACATATCTTCTAGAGATCTTCAGGACTTTTCAGGGTTGTAACGTAGGCTTAGACAGAGGTAGGTAAGAGTAGGCATTTAAGCTCAATTTACGTACCATAAGCATTTTTCTCATTCAACCATTTTGTCCTTCTTTTTTATATTCTTTTTTCAGTTCGTACCTATCGTTCCCCTCTTCTCTTTTTGAGAGCATGAAACACATTCATATAGGCACCCCAAACTTAAACTTTTATATTTTTTTCATTGGGGTGCATCAATTTTTTACTCTCTTTCGGGTATTTTTTTTTTCACACTTCGTCATCCTAACTTTTCAATTACTGCTTATGACACACAAGAGAATCATAGGGTATCAAAAAAATAACTTATTTTAGGCTCAAAGGGGCTGACTAGGGATACAATTTATTGCAAGGTAGGTAGTGAAAGGTAAGAAGGGCTAACAACGAAATTCCTAAATCATCTCCCTAAGCATGTACATCCTAACTATTTCGCCTCAAATAACAAGAAAACAGACTTCATAGACATTTTTCAATTGACAACGCATCAGCTAAGCACAAATATCCCAAATAATCAGATTTTCATGAATTTTTTGCATATCTAACTTAAGCACGCATATTTTAGCTTCTGATTCCATTACTTTATCTCACTTAATTCACTAGGCGTTTTCAGCAACCACAACATGCATGATCATAAAAAAAATTGACTCATATAGACACAATAAAGGACACAAAAAAACTCAATCACAAAGACTCAACAAACATAAAAAAAACATAAGTACCCCCCAAACTTGAATGACACATTTTCCCAAATGTGTAACGACTCAAAAATTAAACATGGACGACTTACAGACATACAACGGCTCAAAATGGTAGTGGTGGAGGTGGCAGCGAATACTGCATTGACCACTGGTCGAACCTGGTGCTCAAATCATCGACGCGCTGGCTCAGGTCCTGATGCCCTTGCATCATCTGTTGCTGATTTAAGAGCATCTGTTCATGGTTTAGCAGCATATGTTGTTGGTTTAAGAGCAGCTGCTCCATCATTGGCATTGGAGGCTCCAAGGACATGGGAGGTCGTGGTCGCTTCTCGCTTTATCTTTGTGTGGTCGCCGTGCTCTTCCTCTTCCATGGTTGTTACGTCTACTGCTCCTGGGCCCCCTCGCCTTGCTTTTGGTCTTGGAGTGGGGTCATTGAAAGAGTGCACTAAACTGTAGGTCACAGGAATCTGACTCATCTCAAGAATATCCGTGACAAATGTTGGGACTCCATGCCTAGCACATAAGGCAGAAATGAGTGACTCATCCCAATCCGCCAGTAGTAGTCAGCCTGCTAATCTCTCCTATGTTCTACACTATTTATCTCCCCACATCAATTGTCTTACCCGACATGATGCCATAAATGAGCTTGATTCTGCCTGTAGAAACATTGGTAAAATAGGTTGATGGAATCAAGAGAGCACTTACGAAATATAACCATCCTCTGGATGTTCTATTAAATTGGCATCGGGCAAGTCTCCTGGACCCATTACGAGAAACGTTGAATTTGGCGCCTGGGTAGCATAAAACTGCTGCAACTGTGTCCCATATGATGTGGTTGACGTCTCTCAACCAACTTCTGAAATATTGCAGGTTATAACCATGGTCCTCAATACCATAGGTCCTCAGCACCGCATTCACTACTTCAGAACTTACGGGCACATATAGCCCTCTAACAAAGCATCTCCCATCCTCTTGCTCGGGATAATTAGCATAGAATTCCCTCACAAGGCTAGTATTCTGAAGTGGAATCTTTTCTGGATTGGTGAACCTTCTCCAACCATTCACCTCGATCATGGACCTAATGGGCTTGTAGTCATCATCATCATCAAATGGCATGGTATGGTAGTCCATGTCTCTCTCTAGTATCAAGGCTCTAGTGCATATTTTGTTATATCGATCTTCCGCTTGTTTGTTTGTAAATCGAATAACATCATATTCTGGAGCTGATGAAGATGAGGGGGCTCTGACGGTTCTTTTTCTAAAGGTTATGGTGAAGGTTGTTGGAAAATTTTCAGCAGCGTTTCCTTCGTTTCTTTGAGGTTTCCCAACAACTCTCACTCCACACAACAATAATTAACCAAGCACAATCAGACCATATCAACAATAAACCAAATCAACTCTACACAGCAACCCAATAACACATCAAACAACCAACGCAGCACACACCCACAATTACACAACACCCTACCAACACAGTCCGTACAACCCCCAAACTTGCAAGCTACTCTCCTTACTAGCCTTGAAATTGCAAGAACAATGATGAATATTACCTTTTTGAATAATTATTCTTCACCAATTTCTTGACCCAAATGGAAGGAGTGATGATGGTGTAAGATATGAGGGTTTTTAATGGGGTGGTGTGTAGGGATTTTTGGAAGAATTTGGGGAAGTTTGTAGATGTTTTTTTGTGAGAGGGAGAGGATTTTCGGACTTTGTAGAGAGGTGAAGGATTTGTGTTTGTGTGGGAAAGGATTTGGGAGGTTGGGGCTTTTTAATTCTGAAATCCCGACCCGGCACTGTGGTCCTGCATGACGGCACTGCGATGCCTAAAGTACTGTGGCCCCTCTGAACATTTGGCACCGCGGTGCCAACCCGATTTCGTATTTCCCATCCTTTTCTTCGTGCTTAGTCTCCGCTTCCTTCACCTGGAATCACAACACAATAAAAATACCAAAAGTGAGACTGTTCTATTTAAACTAATTGTAGAATTTAAACCTTGGGTTGCCTCCCAAGTAGCGATGTCTTTAACGTCTTATAGACGGACGTAGGTTTCTTATCTAAATCATTGGGGTAAAAACCCTACAACCTATCCATTTCAAAATCATTTTCCTCTTCCTCACTCTATTTCTCTTTTTCTTTTCATTGGGTTCAGTGGGACTTACCTGTTTTTCAGCCTTCATGTCATGAACTTTTGTTGCAGCTTCCAAACTAGCCTGTGGGATCACAACTGTAGGAATGATCTCCCTATTTTTGTTCTGTGCTTGCTGAACTGCTGGGTCAGTTGTTCTTATTGCGAAGCACTTGTTGCTGGTCGGGGACTCAATGGTGGGTTTGAACACCTTGAATACCATCTCTTCTTCCTGAACCCGTAGTCTCAATTCTCCCTTCTCCACATCAATTAGAGCTCTGTATGTGGCAAGGAATGGTCTCCCCAAAATGATGGGGATTTCATCATCTTCCTCCATGTCAAGAATGAGGAAGTCTGCCGGGAAGAAAAACTTTCCCACCTTGACAAGCACATCTTCTACTATGCCTCTGGGGTGCACCACGGTTTGATCAGCCAGCTGCAGATTAACTATGGTTGGTGTGACTTCCCCCAAACCCAATCTCTTGAATACAGACAAAGTCATGAGATTTATACTAGCCCTCAAGTCACAAAGTGCCCTGTTGCATGTTACTTTGCCAATAGTACAGGGCAGGGTGAAGCTTCCTGGATCTTTCAACTTAGGAGGCAGTTTCTTTTGTAGGATGGCGCTGCACTCCTATGTCAGCGCTACTATCTCATATTTCCAAGTATCTCCTTTATGAATTTGAAGTATGCGGGCATTTGTTCTAACGCCTCAATGAAGGGGATATTGATGTGAAACTTCTTAAATACCTCCAATAACTTGGAGAACTACTTGTCTATGGCCTTCTTTTGGAGCCTCTGAGGGCAATGGATTTTATCAGTGTATTCCCTCAAAGGTGATGGTGGAGCTTTCTCAACTGTAGGGTGGTCCTCAGTGACCCCCTCCTTTTTTTCCTCAACTGCTTTCTCACCCTCTTTCTCCTGAACCATCGGGTTGGGAGCAACTCGCTCAACCGCTTCATTCCTTAACAACACCGCTCGACATCGCTTCTCTCTTGGATTGACCTCTGTATTGCTTGGGAAAGTACCCTGCGGCCTGTTGGTTACCATATTTGCCAATTGCCCAACCTGCATTTCCAAGTTCCTGAGAGATGACCTGGTTTCAGACATGAACTGATTCTGCGAATTGGTGAGTGTAAGCAATGCAACCCTCAGCTCATCAGGCTTCTCCTGTTGTGTAGGTGGTATAAACTGCTAGGATGAGATAGCCTGATTCTGTACTTGTTGGTTCTGGTAATTACCCTGATAAGGTTGCTGCTGGGCTTGGTCGTTCCTCCATGAAAAGTTAGGGTGATTCCTCCACCCTGGATTGTATGTGTTGGAATTATAAGGCCGCTAAAAGTTCCCAACTGCCTGAACCTGCTCCATTGGCACATTATTAGGGTTCACCGTTGTACATCTGTCAAAGGAATGCGGTCCACCACAAATCTCACAATTTACCGACATCTGGACTGCATTCACAGACATAGTGTTCTGCTGCAGTTGGTTCATCAGAAGAGCCAACTGTGCATTCAGGGCAGTGATATCATCTAATTCATGTATGTCCATAGCCTTCTTGCTATTCACTAACCTATCATCTGCCCCTTGATGATTTTTGGCAACCATGTCTTCCAGTAACTCATGTGCCTCATTGACACTCTTTCTCATAAAGGCTCCCCATGCTGCAGCATCAATGATGGTACGAGTAGTACCACTCAACCCATTATAAAAAATGTGGACCATCATCCATTTCTCTATTCCATGATGTGGGCATTTCCTTTGCAGATCCTTGAATCGCTCCCATGCATCATAGAGTGACTCACCATCCACCTGGTAATAATTGTTCAGCTCTCCCCTTAACTTTGCTGCTTTTGAAGGAGGGAAGAACTTCGCAAGAAACTTTTGGGCTAGGTCTTGCCAGGTAGTGATGAAGTTGGAAGGCAGTGAGTTCAACCAGCTCTTGGCTCTGTCCCTAAGTGAGAACGGGAAGAGCCTCAGTCTAATGGCATCGTCAGTAACGCCATTATATCTGAAAGTGACACATAGCTCCAGAAAGTTGGCAATGTGCATTTGGGGGTCTTCAGATGGCAATCCCCCAAAATATATTGTGTTCTGGACCATGCTCAGGATGGTTGGCTTGATCTCAAAGTTGTTTGCCCCTATTGCTGAGAGTCTGATGCATGTCTGTGCACCAGTAACCATGGACAACACATAATCTTCCAAGCTTCTTTCTGCTGGGGCCAGTATTTGCTCCTCTACATGTTCAGGGACCTCGTTGTTTGCCCCATTCTAATTCGGTGGTTGGTTTTCCATGATCACTGAATCAACTATCCTTTTATTTCGCATGTTTTGCTTGCACGTTTTCTCAATTTCAGGGTTGAAGGGAACAAGTGTATCTGCTCCTCTCCTTCTTTGCATACACTAAGCCCTGAAATAGATCAAAATCAA
Source organism: Przewalskia tangutica (assembly GCA_029844215.1). Classification (NCBI taxonomy): domain Eukaryota; kingdom Viridiplantae; phylum Streptophyta; class Magnoliopsida; order Solanales; family Solanaceae; genus Przewalskia; species Przewalskia tangutica. The sequence goes on from CM056719.1 coordinate 22,630,002, forward strand.
CAAACAAATCAAGGCAACAGGGTTCTAATAGTAAAAAGAAATAAAAATAAAAATAAAGCCAAAGTAGAAATAAAAATAAATGGTCGATATTAGAAGTACGCCAGTCCCCGACAACGGCGCCAAAAACTTATTGGGACGTTTGTCCATGTGCTCACGCAAGTGTACGTATCGTTCACAAGTAATATCGTCTGATAAGACCGAATATCATCCTCAGAGACTGGTTTCTAAGTACCGTTCATCTATTTTATGTAATCTATTTGGCAATCAATAATTGAAGTGGGTTTTTGTTTAACTATTATAAATAATTGCAAGAGTTAACTAAATTGTTTAAGTTGTAATCAGTTATGAAGGAATTAAGGCTTCAAAATCCTCGACTATCCACTCTATTAAATCCTTATGCAACTAGAATGACTTCTTCTTCTTTGTTAAGATAGCGATTAACTAGACTGTCTTATATTCCGGTTAGGATATATAATTGCTCAACCCCAGTGCAGAACCCTTCTATATTTCTATGATAGTATTTACCACATAGGAGGATTAAGAACAATAACCTATAATGCTACACAAGTATCGGGGTACTTTCGTCCGCGATTTTAACCTATGTTTATTCAATTACAGCATATCCAAATCTCTCCTTTCGGTTCTTGATTCGAAATCATATAGATTATGATAATTAGTGATCAATTAACTATCAAACATTCATACTAATTATTGAATAAATCTTAAACAAGTGAAGAAAAAATCAAACTACTACATTAATTCATGAATAAGAGTTTCAAGCGATTCATAAGGAAAGCCCTAATAAAGTGTTTAGCTCCTAGCCATAGTCACGCTAAGAACTAACACAAAATCCATACATAAACTGAATTAAAAAGAAAGAAGGAAAAGTTACGTAGAATTAAGTCTCTAAGTGTAGCCTCAAAACCTTGCCCTGAGTTGTGTTGTGTGATAGAATGAACTCCTCTCATTAGACTAATCCCTAGGGCTTAAATATGTTGCAAATTTCATGCCCTATGGAGCCTTCTTCCCTTGGCCAATTCTGTTTCAGATTCTCAAAATTCCGCATCGGCACCGCGATTCTGCAGAATGGCACCGCGGTGCTGAAAGTCCTGCAGCCTCTCAGTAAATATGATATCGCAGTCCTGCTGTCCGGAACCGCGGTGCTGCTTAGCCTTCGTCTGAATCTCCAGTTTTTCAACCTTTTTACCTCGGAACCCTCCTTTTATGCCCATTTTCCGTTCCTTTTCGTCATTTTGACTTTTTGAATCGCTATGACTCAAAAGAAAGAAAAACGACTCTAATACTATACTAAACACAACAAAAACAAGTAAAATAATAATTAAAAATGACTCAAAAGGCGTATACAAAATACGTCTAACAAAGACATAGCCACAAACAACTATCAGGGGGCAGATGAGAGAGCATTGAATATCAGAAAAATGGTAGGGATTCATGAGTTGGATGCTATCATAGCATTGACTGCACAGGTAGCCACTTTGACAAAGCAGATGCAGCAGAATACCATGTCAGTTAAAGCGGTTCAGATACCTTTGAGTTGCGAAATTTGTGGGGGTCCTCGTACTTTTGATAGGTGTAAAGCAGTGGACCCGAATAATGTGTCCATGGAGAAGGTTCAAGCAGTGGGAAATTTTTAGAGGTCCTACAACAACCCCTACTCTAACACATACAATCTGGGGTGGAGAAATCGCCTAAATTTTTCATGGAAGAATGAACAAGGGCAACAACCATAATTTCAAGCATCATCCTCATACCACCAGATCCACAAGAGAAGCCAGATGACATAAAAGCAGCACTGTTGACCTTGGCCAATTCTCAGACTCAATTCATGGCAAAAACTAGGTCCTCAATTTCATCATTGACCAATACCCAGGCACAGTTTATGACAGAGACCAAGCAGTTCATGACAGAAATAAGATCATCCATTAGGAACTTGGAGACTCAGATGGGGCAGTTGGCAGAGAAGTTGAATGACAGACCTCAGGGAACTCTCCCTAGTGATACAGTGATGAACCTTAGGGAGCAATGCCAAGAAATCAGTTTGAGAAGTGGGAAGCAGTTAGAGAAGAGGGCACCCCAAGCAGTGGTTGAAAAGGAGAAGGATGTGGGGCAGACAGTTGAAGTAGTAAAGGAGGGGGTTACTGATGACCGCCCTACTTTAGAGAAGGCTCCACCCGCAGTGATGAGGGAGTACACAGACAAAATCCCTTACCCTCAAAGACTGCAGAAGAAGGCTTTGGATAAGTAGTTTTTGAAATTTTTGGAGGTATTTAAAAAACTGCACATTAACCTTCCTTTCATTGAAGCCTTGGAGAAAATGACAGTGTATGTGAAGTTCATGAAGGACATCCTTTTTAAGAAGATGAAGCTAGAAGATTATGAGAAAGTGGTGCTAACAGAGGAGTGCAGTGCCATATTGCAGAAGAAACTTCCCCCAAAGTTGAATGATCAAGGGAGTTTCACCCTACCTTGCACCATAGAGAATGTGACATGCAAGTAAGCTTTATGTGATTTGGGGGCAAGTGTCAATCTGATGCCCCTCTCTGTGTTCAAAATACTTGGGTTAGGATAGGAAAGGCCAACTACAGTCACCTTGCAACTAGTTGATCGCTCAGTTGTGCATCCTCAAGGAATTATTGAAAATGTGTTGGTACAAGTGGGTAAATTCATCATTCCTGCTGATTTTCTCATTTTAGACATGGATGAAGATGCAAATATGCCCATGATCCTTGGGAGACCATTCCTAGCCACAGGGATAGCCCTCATTAATGTTAAAAAGGGGGAGTTAAAGCTCAGAGTTTAAGGTGAGGAAATGGTGTTTAAAGTTTTCAAGCAGCCCACTGAACCTCAAGTCGATGCTAGATGTTTTGTTGTTGGTGTAGTTGATAAAAAGGCTCCTCATGAAAGTTCCAAGGGTACTAATGCCCTTGATGGTAAGAATTTTGCACCCGTAAATGATGTTGTGGATGAGAACAAGGGAATGAATCATCCTGAAATGAGCCCTGTGAAAAAAAAAAAGGAGAAGGAGAAGGAAAATGGTGCTAAAGTGGATATGTGGATGGGACACTCTACCCCCTTGATCTAGTAAGTAACCTTCGTCCGACTAAAAGACATTAAAGACAGCGCTACTTGGGAGGCAACCCAATATTTTAAATTATGTTATTTCAATTTTTGTTTTAGTTTGTTGTATTTTATCTTGAACAGTCTCACGATCTGGTATGTAGTGTTTTTGGATGACAGATGACAGGCAGGATTTTTCGTGATTAAGCACCGCGGTGCTGGAGCAAGAACCGCAGTCCATCACGGGCAGTGTGCACAGAAAATTTTTCCTTCCTCCCAGACCTCCGTTTTGACCGTTGTGTTGTGTCAGTAAGTTGTCCCTTTATTTTTAGTCTTCACACATTGGGGACAATGTGTCGATTAAGTTTGGGGGATGTCTTATTTTGTTTTGAGGCTTTTTGTTGTATTTTATTGTTTTGAGTCTTTTTGTTGTCTTTTTATTGTTTATGTGTTCATGAGTCATATTTTTTTTTATGGACCAAACATGTTATAGTTGATAAAGATATTGAGTGGATACATTGGGATAATGTAATGGAATTAAAAGCTCGAATATGTGTGCTTAAGTTAGATATTCCAAAAATTCATGACATCTAATTATTTGGGATATTTGCGCTTAGCCTGTGCGTGCCAGTTATGGAAAGAACGATTGAAAATGTCTAGAAAATTTGTTTGCTTGTTATTTGAGGCGAAATAGTTAAGATGTACATATTTAGGGAGATGATTCAGGCATTCTTTGTTAGTCTTTCTTACCATTCAGTACCTACCATGACAAAAATTGTATCCTTAGTCAGCCCCTTTGAGCCTAAATAACATATTTGTTTGACACCCTATGATTTCCTGTTGTGCCATAAGTAATAATTGAAAAGTTATTCGGATGAAGAGTGTTGAAGAAAGCAATTAAAAGAGAGTAAAAATTTGATGCACCCCAATGAAAAATATGCAAAAGTCTCTGTTTGGGGTGCTTGTTATTTATAATGTGTCTCATTCTCTCAAAAGAAAAGATGGTAAAAACAGGTATGAGACTGAAAAGAAAGTCAAAAAGAAGGAAAAAAAAGTTGAAAGAAAAATGCTTATGGTAATACAACCAAACCAATTATAAACAACAATCGATTTATTTTATCGGTTTGCTGTTTAAATTGGTTTTAACCAAACCATGAATACCCGTAGTATACGATAACAAATATTTAATGAAGATAAGATTATGTTTTGGATGAATAAGCCTGATTAATTATGAAAGGAAAGCCTTTCAAATTTATATTTGCGTGTAAAACTAGTCGTCGCGTCTATTGTCAGCATTATTTTATTATTTAATATTATGTGAATCTATTACAAGAATGCCATAAATCCCAACAAAATTATCTTCTTATTTATTCCACTACAATTACAAAGTAATAAAGTCGAATTGAATCTAAAATAAATGAAAAAGAACAATGCTTTTAATTTATTTTCATACTAGTCTTAAGTGTATGTGTGTTGCACGTGTGCATTGCATGAAAAATAAATAATTTATATTATCAATTTAAAAAAAATCAAACCAAACCTAACTCAAACAACCAACGGTTTATTTAATCGGTTTGCGGTTTGAATCGGTTTTATCCAAAATATGAACACCCTTACTATAAGATAACATATAACTAAAGAAGATAAAATAAATTGTGGATGAATAAGCCTGAGTAATTTTGAGAGGAAAGCCTCTATAATTTATAACTGGCGTGCAGGTCTATTCGTCAAATGTATTGTCATGTTCATTGAATGTTTTCATGTTATGTGAATCTATTAAAAAATTGACATAAATCCCAAAAAAAATTATCTTCTTATTTATTCCACTGCATTTACAAAGTTATAAAGTCGAATTGAATCTAAAACAAATGAAAAAGAACAATGCTATTAATTTATTTACATATACTAGTCTTAAGTGTACGTGCGTTGCACGTGTCATTGCGTGAATAATAAATAATTTATATAACACAATTTGTTTTAAAATACGACCAAACCAATTATAAACAACAATCGATTTATTTTATCGGTTTGCTGTTTAAATTAGTTTTAACCAAACCATGAATACCCGTAGTATAAGATAACAAATAATTAATGAAGATAAGATGATGTTTTGGATGAATAAGCCTGATTAATTATGAAAGGAAAGACTGTCTAATTTATATATGCGTGCAAAACTAGTCGTCGCGTCAATTGTCAGCATCATTTAATGTTTAAATATTATGTGAATCTATTACAAGAATGTCATAAATCCGAACTGTCACGCCCCGATTTTCCTAAGCCTTTACTTAGGGCGTGATGACACCTAGACAATTATTTCCCACCAGGAGCACCATTTAATTCTCTTTATTTAGAAATTTAAACTTATATTCAAATACGGAGCTATTAATAAAAATAACAATAAAGAAATCTGTTTATGACTTTATTGAAAACATAACGCGAGCCCATGCTCGTGCAAATATTATTTCTACATAGACATACTGACAAGGATTATTCTAAGTTGGAAGGGAGACCATTCCACACGGGAATTTCCCCAGATATTGGAACTGACATTCTGAACCTGACGAGTACCAAGCCCGGAGCAATGGACTTGGTATGACAAGAGGTTGCGGGACGATCGCTAGCCTTGGCGTGAAGCCTTTTCTCTATCACGCTTTCCTGAAATATGTTAAATAAAGAGTCAGGCCTACCATCTGGGGCTGAGTGAGAACCTTACCCTGCAATTCAAAGTAATACCACAATATTCCAAGTGCAATCACATTATAACGTAATAAGCATATTGCAAAAACATATCAGGTTACAACATTTTTAAATATGCAGCAACTCCTCATAGGAAATTCTCAGTTTAACTAACACTTCATTTTATCTCAGACATAATGTTAATACATTCCCCTGCATTTCCATATGTTTGTTACATTTATATATTTGTGAACTCGTATTCACTTTTCATATTTATACATAGGTGAACATGTATTCATCTTTCATATTTGTTGCGGCGTTCAACCCGATCCATTATATTTACGTATTTATGAATACGTATTCACTTTACGTTTTGTTGCGGCGTGCAACCCGATCCATTATATTTACGTATTTGTGAACGCATATTCACTTTACGTTTTGTTGCGGCGTGCAACCCGATCCATTATGTTTACGTATTTGTGAACACGTATTCACTTTACGTTTTATTGCGGCGTGCAACCCGATCCATTATATATTTATATATTTATGTGAACACGTATTCACTTTTCATATTTTTCAGAAGATCGAATAAATACTATTCTCTTTTCCAACATTCTGTCATTCATACTTGTAACGATTATAACTTTTTAACCATAACTCCAACTAAGGTGTTTCTCAAGCGGAAACTAAGGTAATACGGGGGTCTTTCACTGTACCAAATTTCATTTAAAACTACTTTGGGTAACTAACACAAATTTATCCTCAAAACAGCCACATGAAATTTGTTTCGGCAGAATTTTTATTAAACAGAACCAAATCTTAGAATAGTCATAACTCCTAATATGTAAACCCGTTCAAGCCCCATAAAATCTCAAAACGACGAGAACATAGAGCTACACGTCTCCATGTGAACCATCCTTTCATATTCTTTACCATTTGGTACAGTTTCACACTTTTATTCGCTGCCCTTCCTGGATCTCAATAGATCCGAAAACAGAGATATCTAGAACTTTCATTTAGCACCAATTTTCATATTTCCCATGGATTAGTACATTTTTATGTTTCAACGTCCTGCCCTTCTGGATTCCGATGAATCCGAGGCAGCAACTTCAAACTACAATAACTCACAACTCGTAAGTTCGTTTTAACCTCTCTTTATCTATATCTGTCCGTAACGGAGATATTTACAACCATGTAAATTCCTATATAATTCTAATAAGTAAAACTCAATAAAAACAGTCTGTAATTATGTCTTTCCGAATTTTGGCCAAATCTAAGGCAGGAACTTTGAACTATGATAACTTTCAAACCGTATGTCCATTTTACCTCATTTTTGGTTCTATATGATCATAATAGAGAGGTGTACCATTATTCCGAATTTCATCAAATTCTAACAATTATAACTCAGTGAAATCAGTTCGTAAAGTTCATGACGCAACTAGTTGTTTAAACAATCAAAAGCTCATTATTTATTTTCAACACTCAATTCTTATTCTAACATGTATTGAACTTAAAATAAAGGATGTTACCAAGAATTTCTGAGTGAGAAAACGCACCTTGTAAGCATGAAAATGATTGTTGTTCTTATGCTACAAGTGACCTTTCTCCCTGGTATCTTTTTACTTTTGTTCTTCTTGCCCTCTTGATTTTTCCCCAGATTTTTCTTCTTCTTGTTCACTTATTTTTTTCTGATTTTCTATTCCATGTGCTAGATATTTTATTTGTGTCATGTACAATGTATAAGTAGAAAAGTTTTCTATAACCTATGGGAGGTGGAATGACAAGAGTTGGAGGGGAAATGAAAAGGGGGGGAGGGAAAGGGACGTGCAACACATACATTTTTTTTCTTCTTATTTTCATTTTATCTATCTATTTATCCAACTTTAACACTAACTTCATCCCATGCAATTTATTCTTTGTTTTCTTATATATATATTTTTTTATTAAACCAACCAACAACTATATATTATTATTATTTTTTTCTGAATTTTACATTCTCTCCTCCTTAAGAAACATTCGTCCTCAAATGTGAATAAGGTCGTAACATAATCACATAGACACAATAATGTTTATTGTTATTGTAACACTAATTTGGGGCTTCACATTCTCCCTTCCTTAAGCAACATTCGTCCTCGAATGTGAAAAAGGTAACAATAATTTGAGACTTCACATTCTCCCTTCATTAAGCAGCAACATTCGTCCTCGAATGTGAATAAGGTTGTAACATAATCACATAGACACATAATGTTTATTGTTATTGTAACACTAATTTGGACTTAACATTCTCCCTTCCTTAAGCAGCATTCGTCCTCGAATGTGAATAAGGTTGTAACACATGCATATAGACACGCAAATAGCACACATATGAAGTACTATGTAACACATTTTTTCATTACCTTAGTCAAAGAGGAATGGATATTTGACTTTTATCTCATCCTCGGCTTTCCAGGTGGCTTCCTCGGTGGAGTGGTTCCTCCATAGGACCTTCACGGAAGCAATATCTTTATTTCTAAGGCGCTTAACCTTCCTATCAAGTATTTCCAACAGAACTTCTTCATATTGAAGCTCCTCATTAAGAATTATCTCCTGGGGAAGGATGACGTGACTTGGATCGTGCAAGTATTTTCATAACATTAACACATGAAATACCGGATGCACTGCTTCCAGCTCTTGTGGAAGTGCTAATTCGTAAGCCACATTCCCCACTCTTCGCAAGATCTCATATGGCCCAATAAACCTTGGGCTCAATTTCCCTTTCTTACCAAAGCGCATCACTCCCTTCATTGGGGACACTTCTAAAAATACTTTCTCCACCTCTTGGAATTCAAGATCTCTTTTCCGATGATCCGCATAGGACTTATGACGGCTATGAGCTGTTTTGATCCGCTCCCGAATCATCTGTACCTTATCATTTGTTTCCTGAATGACTTCAAGTCCGAACAGTTGTGTCTCACCCACCTCGAACCATCCAAGTGGAGACCTACATTTTCGTCCATATAATGCTTCAAACGGGGCCATTTGTATGCTAGAGTGAAAACTATTGTTGTAGGCGAACTCAATTAGACATAGATGGTCAAACCAGCTTCCCTGAAAATCTAACACATAAGATCGCAACATGTCCTCAAATGTTTGAATTGTTCGCTCAGCTTGCCCATCTGTTTGCGGGTGGAAAGCCGTGCTTAACTTAACTTTTGTCCCGAGACCCTGCTGGAAACTTTGCCAAAAGTGTGAGGTGAACTGGGAACCCCTGTCTGAAATAATTTGTAAAGGAATCCCGTGTAACCGCACAATCTCCTTCAAATAAATCTGTGCGTACTGTGGTGCGTGATGCGCGGTAAAATGCACACACTTTAAACGCAAGTGCACGTTATCGTGAAAAGTAGTATAGTATTGATAAGACCGAATATCGTCCTCAAGGATTAGGGTTCAATTACCAACTATCTATTTTTTGGTATCTATTTGGTAAATTGATATTTAGATTTGTTGTTTATAACTAAGGATTATAAAAGCTATTTAACTAAAAGGGTTTACTTCAGTTGTGATGAGAATAGGGCTTCCACGTCTCCTCACTATCCGCTTATGCTACTTATTAATGCAATAACTTATGGTCTTCTTCTTTTGGAGAAAGCAGGTTCACTAAATCGTTTTATACTCCCGTTAGGGTTATATAAACACTCAACCCCAGTATTGCACCTTACCTACCTTTCGGTGATAAGGATAACTCTATAGGAGGATTAAGAACAAGAACCTAGTTAACAGTCACGCACAATGCGTAAAATTAGGGTTTTTAAGCCTCTCATTAACGCTACATAAATAATTGAGGTATTTTCATCCCCAATCCAAGAATGTCTACCCAACTTACAGCATATTCACAATCCCCCCCTTTCGGAATCTGATTAGAAATCATATAGTGATAATTAGTTGTCAATTAATTACCAAGAATTCAACTCAAATATTCGATAGATCTCAACAAGAAGAAGAATAACCATAAGCATGCATTAAATCATAACATAAGTTGCTAGATATTCAACATGGAAAGCCCTATAGAGGAATTAGTTCCTAGCCATTGACATGACAAGAACTAATCCCATGTTCATCATACAAAAACTGAAATAAAGAAAGGAAAAGGAAAAGAAATTACTAGACTATGGTCTCCAATCTCTAAGCAAGAAGCCTTGTGTTGTGCAAGAAGGGGAACCCTTAAAAACTGCCTAAGGTTCTCCTTTTATAGGCTGAAAACCGCCTCAACTTTTCCTCGCAGCGCCCAAAATCCGTCTGAAACCTAATTTTTCCAGACGGCGCGCTGCTCGCATGGCGCCATGCGCGAACCGCAATCCGTCGGATGATTTGGCGCCGCGCCCGATTTCTCTGTTCGGAGGCACCGCGGCTGCAACTTCGTAGCTTCGGATGTTTAGCGCGCCCCGCACTGCCGTCATGAGGCCGCGCGCCGAGTCTTCGCAGCCTCTGCGATAGTGGCGCCGCCCCGCTTCGATCGCAGGAGGGCCGCGCCACGGCCTAGGTTTCACTGTTCGCCACTTTCTCTGTTTTTAGCTCTGGAATCTCCTCTTTTGCCCTCTTTTAGCTCCTTTTCCGCCATTTGACCATTTTAACCACTTTGACTCAAAAGAAAGGAAAACTATCCTAATACGACACTTATATGTGCAAAACGAGACAAAAGACTAACTAAAACTGACTCAAAAGGTGTATATAAAATACACCGATCAAATACCCCCAAACTTAACCTTTGCTCGCCCTCGAGCAAAGATAGAAAGAAAGAAATAAAAGACTCAAAGAACGAAAATAAAAGACTCACTGCCATTGATTACTTTTGTTGCATTAGTGTTAACTGGAAAAACATGAAGGTTAGCACAATAATATGCAGAAACATATAGCATGACATTTCAGCACATTAAGCTAGTTATTTCGCAAACTCATATTCATCATGCTTAATGGAAGTTAATATATTAAATCATGCATATAAATTCAAGAATTCCTATGGCATGCTTACTTGCTATTCTCCACTAATCCTGGATATGCATAAAAGAGATCTTCAGGACTTTAAGGGTTGTAATGTAGGCTTAGGTAGGGGTTGGTAAAAATAGGCATTTAGGCTCATTTTTGTGTACCATAAGCACTTTAGCTTTTCAGTATTTCCCTTTTCTTTTTGTTCTTTTCTTCACTTCAATTCTATCTTTTTCCCTCTTTTGTTTTGGGAGAATGAAGAGTATTATAATAACAAGCACCCCCAAACTTAGGCTTTTGCCTCTTTCTTATTACTTTTTATCAGTGCAACAAGCTCATTCACTCTTTTTGTCTCTTTTTTAACACAATTGATTCCACTACTTCACATTTTTACTTATGGCACAATCTGTGGGAATATAGGGTGTCAAAGAAGAAGTTTCAATTTTTAGGCTCAATGGGGCTGACTAGGGATACTTTTAAAGTTCGGGGTAGAAAAGAGTGGTAAGAATTGGCTATCAAAGAAATGCCTGAGTCATCTCCCTAACATGCATATCCTAACTATTTCGCCTCAAATAGCAAGCAATCATAACACATAAGCATTTATCATTTAGCATGCATAATTCAAGCAAGAAACTCCAAATAGATGATTCTCATGAGTTTTGGCATATCTAACCTAAGTGTTTAGATAGTTGCTTCAATTCCGTTATATTATTCCACCTTACTTCACTAGGTGTTTCTAGCAACTACAACAATTATGATCTTTGACAGGCAATTATGACTCAAAAAAGTTTTTTTTTTTTTTTTGGTGACTCAAAATAAACATAAAACAATCAAAGAGACTTAAATAAAACATAAGAAGACACAAATAAAACACCCCCAAACTTAAATCACACATTGTCCCCAATGTGTGTAGACTCAAAGACAATAAAAGAAATAAGACACTTACAGAATTTGGCTAAAACGGTGGTGGTGGCGGTGGATAATGCATCGACCATTGGTTGAACATGGAACTCAACTCGTCATATCATCTGCAAATTGCCGCCGCTCCTGCCTCACTTCTTGTTGCCCTTGTCGCAACTCCTGTTGTCCCTGTCTCAACTCATTTTGTCCTTGTAACAATGTGCCGAAATGTTGCATCATCATTCTCTGGTTCTGGAGCACTTGCTCCATCATCGGCACTGGAGGTTCTGCTTCTGTGGTTGGCCGGTGGCTAGGTCCTGCTGATCGGTGTATTTTATGTACACCTTTTGAGTCAGTTTTAGTTAGTCTTTTGTCCCGTTTTGCACATATAAGTGTTGTATAAGGATAGTTTTCCTTTCTATTGAGTCAAAGTGGTTAAAATGGCCAAATGGCGGAAAAGGAGCTAAAAGAGGGCAAAAGAGAGATGCCAGAGCCGAAAAGCAGAAAGTGGCGAACGAGGTGAAATCACCAGCACGCGGCGCTCCTCGCATCAGGTCGCGCGCCACTATTCGAGAGGCTGCAGAAGACTTCGTGCGGCGCGCCTCGCATGCCAGATGCAGGCCGCGGCGCCTAAACACCCGAAAGCTACAGAGTTGCAGCGGCCGCGCGCCTCGCATGCAGATATCAGGGCCGCGGCGCCAAAACACCCGACGGATTGCAGAACTTCCGGCGCCGCGGCGCCTGTCTGCAGGGCCGCGGCGCCGACGCGGAAAAATTAGGTTTTTGGACGAAATTCTGGGCCAGGCCTGAAGGAAAAGAGGGAGGCGGTTTTCAGCCTATAAAAGGAGAACCCTAGGCAGTTTTTAAGGGTTCCCTTTCTTGCACAACACAAGGCTTCTTGCTTAGAGATTGGAGACCATAGTCTAGTAATTTCTTTTCCTTTTCTTTACTTTATTTCAGTTTTTGTATGATGAACATGGGATTAGTTCTTGTCATGTCAATGGCTAGGAACTAATTCCTCTATAGGGCTTTCCATGTTAAATCTCTAGAAACTTTTGTTATGAGTTAATGCATGCTTATGGTTATTTTTCTTATTGTGAGATCTATCCAATATTTGAGTTGAATTCTTGGTAATTAGTTGACAACTAATTATCACTATAAGATTTCTAATCAGATTCCGAAAGGGGGGGGATTGTGAATATGCTGTAAGTTGGATAGACATTCTTGGATTGGGGATAAAAATACCTCAATTATTTATGTAGCGTTAATGAGAGGCTTAACAACCCTAATTTTGTGCATTGTGCGTGACGGTTAACTAGTTTTTCTTGTTCTTAATCCTCTTATAGAGTTATCCTTATCACCGAAAGGTAGGTAAGGTGCAATACTGGGGTGAGTGTTTCTATAACCCTAACGGGAGTATAAAACGATTTAGTGAACCTGCTTTCTCCAAAAGAAGAAGACCATAAGTTATTGCATTAATAAGTAACATAAGCGGATAGTGAGGAGACGTGAAAGCCTTATTCTCATCACAACTGAAGTAAACCCTTATAGTTAAATAGCTTTTATAATTCTTAGTTATAAACAACAAATCAAAATATCAATCTACCAAATAGATACAAAAAATAGATAGTTGGTACTTGAACCCTAATCCTTGAGGACGATATTCGGTCTTATCAAGACTATACTACTTGTCACGATAACGTGTACTTGCGTTTAAAAGTGTGTGCATCTTACCGCGCATCACCTGCCTCATATTGAGCCCCTATTTCAGGCTCATCTTCGCCCACGGCGTCTTCGCTGCTGTTGCTGGTTGTACTCTCCGTCTGGCTATTGGGGGGCTTGGGTCTGGGAAAGAGTGCACTATCCCACAGGACACCGGCAGTTGGTTTCTCTCATGAGTGTCAGTGGGTAGTTTTGGGATCCCACTCATGTGGCAGAGACTGGTAATAAGTGAACCGTGTCCCAATCCACCTATTGTCACCAACCTGCTGATTTCTTCAATGCTCTGCACTATTTCTTTCCCCACATCAATCGTCATTCCCCTCATAATTCCATATATCAGTTTAATCCTATCCTCTGGCACTCTGGTGAAGTGCGTGGAAGCCAAGCGCGCCTAAAAGAACCAACAGTGCAGTTAGCGTATGGCGCCTGCGAGCAGTGGCCGCGGTAGAATTCCAGAACATTTGTCAAGTTTAGCCGCGCGCCAGAATGTGGCCGCGACGCAGAAAGTCCCGAAGCGCGAAGATCAGCCGCGCGCCAAAAGCATGGCCGGGGAATCGAACTTAAACGCCTGTAAATCAGATTTTCCCCAAATCCAATTTCAAAAACCTAACCCTTTCTTTCCAAAACCCACGAAAATCCGAAAATTTGCCCACAAATCCTCCATAAATCCAACCCAACCACAATCAAAAACTCTTAAATTCCTAAAAACCCGTTATCTCAAATAACAAAGCTCCATTCCATAGCCTCAAACCACCAATTGAAACAAGAGCAGCTTGAATCTCTCAGAAAAAGGTAATCTTTTTTTTCTATTCTTGAATCCTTTACTGAAGTCACAGGAGGTAGTAGTTTGAAGGAGTATTGTAGTTGAAGTAGTTGGGTACTGAAAAGTTGATTGTGAAGTTTAGAGAAAAGAGTAGAAAAGGAGTGTGGGTATTGGGTAGAAAAGTTGAAGTTTAGGGGTGTTGTGTTCGCTGCTAGTTGTTGATTGTGTAAGAAACATTGTGCCACTAAATTGAAAGCTCCAGAAACTATTTTAAACCATGGCCACCAGGAAGAGAAGAGGCTCCACATCCACCCCAACCCCACATTACGATAATACTAGGTTTGTGAGCTACGAAGCCTTCCAAAGATACAAAAAGCTTGATACCAGACCCATAATACCAGAAAGGGGAATGTATTACCAGAGTGAGTCATATGGGGAGGAAGATGTTTATGAGCTCATCCGGGCTATGATTGAGTTAAGGGGGTGGAGGAGATTCGTAAATCCGGAGAAGATAGCACCAGTGAACACAACAATGGTGCGTGAATTTTATGCCAACTTTCCGGAGAAGGTGGAAAGGGGATGCTTTGTTAGGGGAGTTCATGTGTCTGTGACAACAGAGAATGTAAATGCACAATTGAAGACGGTTGATGTTGAAGAAAGAAGTGATTGGAATCACTTTAGAACATGGTCTAGAAGCACCGACCACATCGACTGGAATGTCGTTGCAGACACCGTGAGCTACCATGAGGCTGTTCTTGATATTGGAAGAAATAGATCAAGAGCATCAACAAAGCCAATTCAACAAAGTAGCCAAAGGTTGGCTATATTTAAATCGACCAGATGATTTCATCCACGCACTTCACCAGAGTGCGGAGGATAGGATTAAAGCGATATATGGAATTATGAGGAATGACGATTGATGTGGGAAAGAAATAGTGCGAGCATTGAAGAAATCAGCAGTTGGTGACAACAGCGGATTGGGACACTGCTCACTCATTACCAGTCTTTGCCACATGAGTGCGGTCCCAAAACTACCCACTGACACTCATGAGAGAAACCAACTGCCGGTGTCCTGTGGGATAGTGCACTCTTTCCCAGACCCAAGCCCCCCAGCAGCCAGACGAAGAGTACAACCAGCAGCAGCAGCAGCAGAGGCCGCCATGGACGAAGATGAGCCTGAAATAGGGGCTCAATATGAGGCAGGACCTAGCCACCGGCCAACCACAGGAGCAGAACCTCTAACGCCCACGATGGAGCAATTATTTCAAAATCAGATGAGGATGATGCAGACCTTGGATACAGTAGTACAAGGACAGCAAGAAACAAGGCAACAAATCAACGAGTTGAGTTCCTTGTTCAACCAATGGTCGATGCATTATCCACCGCCACCACCACCATTTTAGCCAAAGTCTGTAAGTCCTATTTCTTTTATTTTTCTTTGAGTCTTGCACACATTGGGGACAATGTGTGATTTAAGTTTGGGGGTGTTTTATTTGTGTTTTATTTTCTTTGTGTCATGTTATGTTTTACTTAAGTCTTTTTGATTGTTTTATGTTTATTTTGAGTCACCAAATTTTTTTTTCCTTTTTGAGTCATAATTGCCTGTCAAAGATCATAATTGTTGTAGTTGCTAGAAACACCTAGTGAAGTAAGGTGGAATAATGTAACGGAATTGAAGCAACTATCTAAACACTTAGGTTAGATATGCCAAAAACTCACGTAACTGCCTATTTGGAGTTTCTTGCTTGAATTATGCATGCTAAATGATAAATGCTTATGTGTTATGATTGCTTGCTATTTGAGGCGAAATAGTTAGGATATGCATGTTAGGGAGATGACTCAGGCATTTCTTTGATAGTCAATTCTTACCATTCTTTTCTATCCCGTACTTTAAAAATATCCCTAGTCAGCCCCATTGAGCCTAAATTTGAAACTTCTTCTTTGACACCCTATATTCCCACAAATTGTACCATAAGTGAAAATATGAAATAGGGGAATACATTGTGTTAAAAAGAGACAAAAAGAGTGAATAAGTCTGTTGCACCGCAATACAAAAGTAATAAGAAATAGGCAAAAGCCTAAGTTTGGGGGTGCTTGTCATTATTATATACTTCACTCTCCCAAAACAAAAGAGGGGAAAGATAGAATCGAAATGAAGAAAAGAACAAAAAGAAAAAGGGAAATACTGAAAAGCTGAAGAGCTTATGGTACACGAAATGAGCCTAAATTGCCTATTTTTACCTACCTATACCTAAGCCTACATTACAACCCTTAAAGTCCTGAAGATCTCTTTTATGCATATCCAGAATTAGTGGAGAATAGCAAGTAAGCATGCCATAGGATTCTTGAATTTATATGCATGATTTAATATATTAACTTCCATTAAGCATGATGAATATGAGTTTGCGAAATATCTAGCTTAATGTGCTGAAATGTCATGCTATATGTTCCTGCATATTATTTTGCTAACCTTCATGTTTTTCTAGTTAACACTAATGCAGCAAAAATGATCAATGTCAGTGAGTCTTTTATTTTCGTTTCCTTGAGTCTTTTATTTTATTTCTTTCTATCTTTGCTCGAGGGCGAGCAAAGGTTAAGTTTGGGGGTATTTGATCGGTGTATTTTATGTACACCTTTTGAGTCAGTTTTAGTTAGTCTTTTGTCCCGTTTTGCACATATAAGTGTTGTATTAGGATAGTTTTCCTTTCTATTGAGTCAAAGTGGTTAAAATGGCCAAATGGCGGAAAAGGAGCTAAAAGAGGGCAAAAGAGGAGATGCGAGTCAAAACAGAGAAAGTGGCGAACGAGGGTGAAATCAGACCAGCCGCGACGCCTCCGCAGAAAAACAGTGGTCGCGCGCCACTATTCGTAGAGGCTGCAGAAGACTGGCACGCGCGCGCCTCGCATGCCAGATGCAGGCCGCGACGCCTAAACATTCGGCTACAGAGTTGCAGGCCGCGCGCTCGCAACAGATATCAGGGCCGCGACGCCAAAACACCCGACGGATTGCAGAACTTCCGCAGCGCGCCGTCTGCAGGGCCGCGGCGCCGACGCGGAAAAATTAGGTTTTTGGACGAAATTCTGGGCCAGGCCTGAAGGAAAAGAGGGAGGCGGTTTTCAGCCTATAAAAGGAGAACCCTAGGCAGTTTTTAAGGGTTCCGTTTCTTGCACAACACAAGGCTTCTTGCTTAGAGATTGGAGACCATAATCTAGTAATTTCTTTTCCTTTTCTTTACTTTATTTCAGTTTTTGTATGATGAACATGGGATTAGTTCTTGTCATGTCAATGGCTAGGAACTAATTCCTCTATAGGGCTTTCCATGTTAAATCTCTAGAAACTTTTGTTATGAGTTAATGCATGTTTATGGTTATTTTTCTTATTGTGAGATCTATCCAATATTTGAGTTGAATTCTTGGTAATTAGTTGACAACTAATTATCAATATATGATTTCTAATCAGATTCCGAAAGGGGGGGATTGTGAATATGTTGTAAGTTGGATAGACATTCTTGGATTGGGGATGAAAATACCTCAATTATTTATGTAGCGTTAATGAGAGGCTTAACAACCCTAATTTTGCGCATTGTGCGTGACGGTTAACTAGGTTCTTGTTCTTAATCCTCCTATAGAGTTATCCTTATCACCGAAAGGTAGGTAAGGTGCAATACTGGGTTGAGTGTTTATATAACCCTAACGGGAGTATAAAACGATTTAGTGAACCTGCTTTCTCCAAAAAAAGAAGACCATAAGTTATTGCATTAATAAGTAACATAAGCGGATAGTGAGGAGACGTGGAAGCCCTATTCTCATCACAACTGAAGTAAACCCTTATAGTTAAATAGCTTTTATAATTCTTAGTTATAAATAACAAATCAAAATATCAATCTACCAAATAGATACAAAAAATAGATAGTTGGTACTTGAACCCTAATCCTTGAGGACGATATTCGGTCTTATCAAGACTATACTACTTGTCACGATAACGTGCACTTGCGTTTAAAAGTGTGTGCATCTTACCGCGCATCACCTGCCTCATATTGAGCCCCTATTTCAGGCTTATCTTCGTCCATGGCGGTCTCTGCTGCTGCTGCTGTTGCTGGTTGTACTCTCCGTCTGGCTGCTGGGGGGCTTGGGTCTGGGAAAGAGTGCACTATCCCACAGGACACCGACAGTTGGTTTCTCTCATGAGTGTCAGTGGGTAGTTTTGGGACCCCACTCATGTGGCAGAGACTGGTAATAAGTGAACCGTGTCCCAATCCACCTGTTGTCACCAACCTGCTGATTTCTTCAATGCTCTGCACTATTTCTTTCCCCACATCAATCGTCATTCCCCTCATAATTCCATATATCAGTTTAATCCTATCCTCCGCACTGGTGAAGTGCGTGGATGGAATCACGCGGCGCCGACAAAATATAGCCAATCTTTGGCTACTTTGTTGAATTGACACTGCTCGTTTTGATCCATTTCTTCCAATATCAACAATGACCAGCATGGTAGCTCACTTGTTCGCAACGGCATTCCAAATCGATGCGTCGCTTCTAGACCATGTTCTAAAGTGATTCCAATCACTTCTTTCTTCAACATCAACCGTCTTCAATTGTGCATTTACATTCTCTGTTGTCACAGACACATAAACTCCCCTAACAAAGCATCCCCTTTCCACCTTCTCCGGAAAGTTGGCATAAAATTCACGCACCATTATTGTGTTCACTGGTGCTATCTTCTCCGGATTTACGAATCTCCTCCACCCCCTTAACTCAATCATAGCCCGGATGGGCTCATAAACATCTTCCTCCCCATATGACTCCTCCGGTAGTCCATTCCCTTCTCGTATTATGGAGTGCAGTATCGCTTTTGTATCTTTGGAAGGCTTCGTAGCTCACAAACCTAGTATTATCGTAATGTGGGGTTGGGGTGGATGTGGAGCCTCTTCTATTCCTGGTGGCCATGGTTTAAAATAGTTTCTGGAGCTTTCAATTTAGTGGCACTATGTTTCTTACACAATCAACAACTAGCAGCGAACACAACACCCCCAAACTTCAACTTTTCTACCCAATACCCACACTCCTTTTCTACTCTTTTCTCCAGACTTCACAATAAACTTTTCAGTACCCAACTACTTCAACTACAATACTCCTTCAAACTACTACCTCCTGTGACTTCAGTAAAGGATTCAAGAACAGAAAAAAGATTACCTTTTTCTGAGAAGATTCAAGCTGCTCTTGTTTCAATTGGTGGTTTGAGGCTATGGAATGGAGCTTTGTTATTTGAGATAACTAAGGGTTTTTAGGAATTTAAGAGTTTTGATTGTGGTTGGGTTGAATTTATGGAGGATTTGTGGGCAAATTTTCGGATTTTCGTGGGTTTTGGAAAGGAAGGGTTAGGTTTTTGAAATTGGATTTGGGGAAAATCTGATTTAGGCGCTTTAAGTTCGATTCCCGCCTGCGCCACATTGTTACGGAAATGCGCGCTAAACTTGGCAAATTTTTGGAATTCTATCGCTGCGGCCCTGATCCTGGGTGCCGCGGCGCTTGAACTTCTGCGCCTGTTTAGTTCTTTTGGCGCCGCGGCCCTGCTCACGCGATCGCTAATTCGCTTTTTCCGAAATCACGGCTTGCTCACTTTTCGTCTTTCAGTTTGTTTGCTTGTACCTGTCAATAACACAAACACAAGACCCCAAGACCGTGAGACTGTTCTTAGACAAAATAAAATAAACTAAAGACATAAATTAAAATAACATAACTAAAAACATTGGGTTGCCTCCCAACAAGCGTTGTCTTTAACGTCTTTTAGCCGGACGCAAGCTCCTTAGCTTAATAAATGTGAGGGTGATTAACCCCACAACAAATCCATTTCCTCCACATTCTGCGTTTTCTTTTTCTTCTTTTCTTCTTAGCATTATCAGTAAGGGGGAGTTCAGGAACACATGCCTCCTTTAGTGGAATTTCGGCAAACCATGCCTGCTTCCTTGGGCTCATCTTTCTTTGGTTGACTTGTATTGGCTCGCATGGGGGTTTGATGGTGTTGATTGCAAAGCACCCACTCATGGTTGGTGGCTCAATGACGTGTTTAAAAACTTTAAACAACATTTCTTCATTCTCCACCCTTAATGTTAACTCTCCTCTTTCAACATCAATCAAAGCTCTCCCCGTTTCTAGGAATGGCCTCCCCAATATGATAGGGATTTCCGCATCTTCTTCCATATCAAGAATGAGGAAATCTGCAGGAAAGAAGAATTTTCCTACTTTCACAATTACGTCCTCAATCTTGCCTCTTGGATGAACCACTATCCCGCCGGCCAACAGCAGCTTATCGTGGTTGGTTCGCCTCACCTGACTCCAATCTTTTAAATACCGACAAGGGCATCGATTTATACTCGCCTAAATCACATAAAGCTCATTGCAAGTCACCCTGCCCAATGTGCAAGGTAGTGTAAAGCTTCCAGGATCCTTTAGTTTTGGTGGCAACTTCTTCTGCAAGATAGCACTACACTCTTCTGTTAGTGCTACTATCTCATATTCCGTCAGCTTCTTCTTTTTCCCCAAGATCTCCTTCATAAACTTGAAATAGGAGGCATCCGCTCTAATGCTTCTATGAAAGGTATGTTGATATGCAGACTTCCTAAATGTCTCCAAAATTTGGAGAATTGTTTATCAACCACCTTTATTTGTAGTCTCCGGGAAAAGGGATCTTCTCTCAGATACTCCTTCTCCGGAGTTTTCTACTCTGTGGCCGGGCTCAATCACCTTCTCTTTTTCTAACTCGCCTTCTTCTCAACCATCGCCGAGGTGATCACGCCCAACCGCTTGTCGCTTCTCAATTGCCGCTGGCATTGCTCCTTGGATTTACCTGTGTTGCTTGGCAATGTCCCCTGTGGCCTGCTGTTTGTCTGCTTTGCTAGCTGACCCACTTGTGTTTCCAAGTTCCTGAATGAGGATCTAGCTTCGCCATGAATCGGTGCGCATTGCAAGTGTTGTCACAACCGCCACTCGTCGACTTTTCTTACAACCGCATTGAATCGTTGATGTTGTGAGGCTTGAATGAAGGGCTATTGATTCTCGTTCACGCTGCTGCATCGCCTCGTATTGGTTCTGCTGCCACAGTCTCTCTCCATGAGAAATTTGGGTGTTCCTCCACCGATTATAAGTGTTGGAGTAGGGGTTGTTCTGTTGCCTCGATAATTACCTATGGCCCGACACTCGCTGCTCCATTGGTATATTGTTGGGATCAGCTGAAGGACACCTGTCAAATGTATGTAGGCCACCACATATTTCACAGCTTTTAGGCATCTGCACCGCATTTACTGACACTGTATGTTGTTGCAACTGTTTCGCTAAAAGGGCCACTTGAGCATTCAAGGCAACAATAGCATCTATTTCGTGGACTCCCATCGTTTCTTCCCACTTGTCGACCTCTTCTACGTGACATGGTTGTTGGTGGCCATATCTTCTAATAGCTCGCGAGCCGTGGGTTGTTTTCCTCACGAATGCTCCACTTCGCCGCATCTATAATGGTTCGTTGTCTTTGCCACCGTTGTAGAAGATGTGGACCAAGTTCCACAACTCAATGCAATGGTGTGGCACTTTCTCTCAGATCTTTGAACCTTTCCCAAGCTTCATATAAGGACTCTCCATCCGCTTGGTAGAAGTTGTTCAACTACCCTCTCGCCACGCTTACACGGGAAAACTTGGCTAGGAATTTCTGCGCACTCTTGCCATGTAAAAATTGAATCGGTACAGGAATTCAACCATACTTTTGCTCTATCTCTGAGTGAGAAGGGAAAGAGCCTCAATCTGACGGCATCATCAGTAACGCCGTTATATCTGAAAGTTGCACATAGCTCCAAGAAATTTGCTATGTGCATATGTGGATCCTCCGATGGCCTCCGAATTGCACTGCAGGCCGTACTCATGCCGTAATTGCGGTTTTATCTCGGTTGTTGGCTCCTATCAGGAGCCTAATGCATGTCTCGTGCTCCATTCACTCTTGGCGACATAGTCCCCAAACTCTTTTCTCGGCTGGATTTGGACTCTCCTCCACGTCCATTGGTACTTGCCGAGGCATTCCTGGGTTATGTTGATTTTCACCTAACCCTTCTCTCATCATGTTATTGTTTTGAGCACCGTCCATTTCTATCAAAGTTGCAATCCACGATTCTTTCGCTCGCTTGCGTTTTCTCAATCTCTGATCAAGGGAACAAGAGTGTCTGCTCCTCTTCTCCTTCGCATAAACTAATTTCCTGAAATAGATCAAAAACAAACAACCAATCACGGTACCTCGAATTTTCCAAAAAAATAAAAAACGTAAAAATTAAAAATTAAAATAAAAAAACCAAATTAGAAATTAAAAATAGACAAATTTGATATTGAACTATGCCTAATCCCCGGCAACGGCGCCAAAAACTTGATGCGCGGTAAGATGCACACACTTTAAACGCAAGTGCACGTTATCGTGACAAGTAGTATAGTCTTGATAAGACCGAATATCGTCCTCAAGGATTAGGGTTCAATTACCAACTATCTATTTTTTGGTATCTATTTGGTAAATTGATATTTAGATTTGTTGTTTATAACTAAGGATTATAAAAGCTATTTAACTATAAGGGTTTACTTCAGTTGTGATGAGAATAGGGCTTCCACGTCTCCTCACTATCCGCTTATGCTACTTATTAATGCAATAACTTATGGTCTTCTTCTTTTGGAGAAAGCAGATTCACTAAATCGTTTTATACTCCCGTTAGGGTTATATAAACACTCAACCTCAAGATTGCACCTTACCTACCTTTCTGATAAGGATAACTCTATAGGAGGATTAAGAACAAGAACCTAGTTAACCGTCACGCACAATGCAAAATTAGGGTTTTAAGCCTCTCATTAACGCTACATAAATAATTGAGGTATTTTCATCCCCAATCCAAGAATGTCTACTCAACTTACAGCATATTCACAATCCCCTTTCTAACTGATTAGAAATCATATAGTGATAATTAGTTGTCAATTAATTACCAAGAATTCAACTCAAATATTGGATAGATCTCAACAAGAAGAAGAATAACCATAAGCATGCATTAAATCATAACATAAGTTTCTAGAGATTCAACATGGAAAGCCCTATAGAGGAATTAGTTCCTAGCTATTGACATGACAAGAACTAATCCCATGTTCATCATACAAAAACTGAAATAAAGAAAGGAAAAGGAAAAGAAATTACTAGACTATGGTCTCCAATCTCTAAGCAAGAAGCCTTGTGTTGTGCAAGAAGGGGAACCCTTAAAAACTGCTTAGGGTTCTCCTTTTATAGGCTGAAAACCGCCTCAACTTTTTCCTGCAGGCCTGACCCAAAATCCGTCTGGAAACCTAATTTTTCCGCGTCGGCGCCGCGGCCCTGCAGACAGGCGCCGAGGCGCCGGAACTTCTGCAATCCGTCGGATGATTTGGCGCCGCGGCGCTGCAACTTCTGTAGCTTCTCGGATGTTTAGGCGCCGCGGCCCTGCACCTGCTGTCATGAGGCGCCGCGGCGCTGAGTCTTCTGCAGCCTCTCTGGATAGTGGGCGCCGCGGCGCCGGTCTAGGTTTCAGCCTCGTTCGCCACTTTCTCTGTTTTTAGCTCTGGAATCTCCTCTTTTGCCCTCTTTTAGCTCTTTTTCCGCCATTTGGCCATTTTAACCACTTTGACTCAAAAGAAAGGAAAACTATCCTAATACGACACTTATATGTGCAAAACGGGACAAAAGACTAACTAAAACTGACTCAAAAGGTGTATATAAAATACACCGATCAGTGCGCGATATGTATTCTTGACCGATAAGAAATGGGCTGACTTTGTAAGTCGATCAATAATCACCCAAATAGAATCATACCCTTCTCGAGTTTTCGGTAGACCAGTTACAAAATCCATATGAATCGTCTCCCATTTCCACATGGGGACTCCAATGTCCTGCAGTAATCCGCCAGGTTTTTGATGTTCAGCTTTCACCTGCTGACATATAAGACACCTCCCGACAAACTCCGCAACGTCTTTCTTCATCCCGTCCCATCAGTAATTTGCCTTGAGGTCCTGATACATTTTTGTTGACCCTGGATGAATGGAATATCTTGTGTTGTGACCCTCATCTAAGATCTTCCTCCTTAGATCCTTTACCTTAGGAACACATAACCTACCCTTATACCGAAGGGTTCCGTCATTATCTCCCAATGTAAACTGTGAAGGTTTTCCCCGTTGGATCCTCTCCCGAAATCCAACAAACTCCGTATCCTCTAACTGACTTTCTTTTATTTCTGATGGTAAGGCAGACTGCAAGGTATCATGTACCACCACCCTACCTTCACCAATCTCAGTTAAACTAACCCCGAGGTTTCCCAATCTTTGTACCTCACTAACAATACCCCTCTTTTGTATTGCCAAATGGGCCAAGATGCCCATTGATCTCCTACTGAGTGCGTCAGCCACCACGTTGGCTTTTCCAGGATGGTAAAGAATACTAAGGTCATAATTCTTAAGCAACTCTAACCATCTTCTTTGTCGGAGATTCAAATCCTTCTGCGTGGTTATGTACTGCAAACTCTTATGATTTGTAAATATGTCCACATGCACACCATACAAATAATGTCTCCATATTCGTAATGCAAACACCACCGCAGCTAATTCCAAGTCATGAGTTGGGTAATTCTTCTAATGTATCTTCAACTTTCTAGATGCATATTGATGCGCGGTAAGATGCACACACTTTAAACGCAAGTGCACGTTATCGTGACAAGTAGTATAGTCTTGATAAGACCGAATATCGTCCTCTAGGATTAGGGTTCAAGTACCAACTATCTATTTTCTAGTATCTATTTAGCGAATTGATAAATGATTGGTTGTTTATAACTAAGAATTATGAAAGCTATCTAAATATAAAGATTTAATTCAGGTGTGATGAGAATAGGGCTTCCATGTGTCCTTACTATCCGCTTATGCTACTTACTAATGCATTAACTTATGGTATTCTTCTTTTGGAGAAAGCAGGTTTACGAAATCGTTTTATACTCCCGTTAGGGTTATATAAACACTCAACCCCAGTATCGCACCTTACCTACCTTTCGGTGATAAGGATAACTCTATAGGAGGATTAGGAACAAAAACCTAGTTGACCGTCACGCACAATGCGCAAAATTAGGGTTGTTAAGCCTCTCATCAACGCTACATAAATAATTGAGGTATTTTCATCCCCAATCCAAGAATGTCTACCCAACTTACAACATATTCACAATCCCCTTTCGAATCGATTAGAAATCATATAGTGATAATTAGTTGTCAATTAATTACCAAGAATTCAACTCAATTATTGGATAGATCTCACAATAAGAAAAATAACCATAAGCATGCATTAATTTATCACATAAGTTTGTAGCAATTCAACATGGAAACTTTATAAGAGAATTAGTTCCTAGCCATAGACATGACAAGAACTAATTCAAAGTTCATCATACAAAATGAAATAAAGAACAAGAAAGGGAAAAGAAATTACTAAACTAATGGTATCCAATCTCCAAGCAAAGTCTTGAGTTGTGCAGAAGGGAACCCTTAAAACCGCCTAGGGTTCTCCTTTTATAGGAAAACCGCCTCCTCTTTCCTTCGTGCCCGCCTAATTTCGTCAAAAGAACTAATTTTTCTGCGTCGGCGCCGTTCGCATGGGCCATGCGCCGAAAGTTCGCAATCCGTCGGTGTTTTGGCGCCGCGCCCGATATCTGCTGTTCGAGGCGCCGCGGCTTGGATCTTCTGCACTTCTCAATAGTGGCCGCGCCGCTGATCGCAGGAGGCCGGCCGGGTCTGGATTTTACCCTCGTTCGCCACTTTCTCTGTTTCCAGCTCTGACATCTCCTCTTTTGCCCTCTTTTTGCTCATTTTCCGCCATTTGGCCATTTTAACCACTTTGACTCAAAAGAAAGAAAAGCTATCCTAATACGACACTTATATGTGCAAAATGGGACAAAAGACTAATCAAATCGACTAAAAGGTGTATATAAAATACACCGATCAAATACCCCCAAACTTAACATTTGCTCGCCCTCGAGCAAAGATATAAAGAAATAAAAATAAAAGACTCAAAGGAACGAAAAATAAAAGACTCACTGTCATTGATCACTTTTGCTGCATTAGTGTTACTAGAAAAACATGAAGGTTAGCAAAATAATATGCAGGAACATATATCATGAAATTTCGGCACACTAAACACATGAAGCTAAATATTTCGCAAACTCATATTCATCATGCTTAATGGAAGTCAATATACTAAATCATGCATCTAAATTCAAGAATTCCTATGGCATGCTTACTTGCTATTCTCCACTAATTATGGATATGCATAAAAGAGATCTTCAGGACTTTAAGGGTTGTAATGTAGGCTTAGGTATAGGTAGGTAAAAATAGGCAATTTAGGCTCATTTCGTGTACCATAAGCTCTTCAGCTTTTCAGTATTCCCCTTTTTTTTCTTTTTGTTCTTTTCTTCATTTCGATTCTATCTTTTCCCTCTTTTGTTTTGGGAGAGTGAAGTATATAATGACAAGCACCCCCCAAACTTAGGCTTTTGCCTATTTCTTATTACTTTTGTATTGGGGTGCAACAGACTTATTCACTCTTTTTGTTTTTTTTTTTTTAACACAATGTATTCCACTATTTCATATTTTCACTTATGGTACAATTTGTGGGAATATAGGGTGTCAAAGAAGAAGTTTCAAATTTAGGCTCAATGGGGCTGACTAGGGATATTTTTAAAGTACGGGATAGAAAAGAATGGTAAGAATTGGCTATCAAAGAAATGTCTGAGTCATCTCCCTAACATGCATATCCTAACTATTTCGCCTCAAATAGCAAGCAATCATAACACATAAGTATTTATCATTTAGCATGCATAACTCAAGCAAGAAACTCCAAATAGACAGATTCTATGAGTTTTTGGCATATCTAACTTAGGTGTTTAGATAGTTGCTTCAATTCCTTTACATTATTCCACCTTACTTCACTAGGTGTTTCTAGCAACTACATCATACATGATCTTTGACAGACAATTATGACTCAAAAAGGAAAAATTTTGGTGACTCAAAATAAACATAAAACAATCAAAAAGACTTAAATAAAACATAACATGACACAAATAAAACACCCCCAAACTTAAATCACACATTGTCCCCAATGTGTGTAGACTCAAAGACAGTAACAGAAATAAGACACTTACAAACTTTGGCTAAAATGGTGGTGGTGGCGGTGGATAATGCATCGACCATTGGTTGAACAAGGAACTCAACTCGTTGATTTGTTGCCTTGTTTCTTGCTGTCCTTGTACTACTGTGTCCAAGGTCTGCATCATCCTCATCTGATTTTGATACAATTGCTCCATTGTGGGCGTTGGAGGTTCTGCTCCTGTAGTTGGCCGGTGGCTAGGTCCTGCCTCATATTGAGCCCCTATTTCAGGCTCATCTTCGTCCATGGCGGCCTCTGCTGCTGCTGGTTGTACTCCGCCTAGTCACTGGGGCTTGGGTCTAGGAAAGAGTGCACTATCCCATAGGACACGGGCAGTTGGTTTCTCTCATGAGTGTCAGTGGGTAGTTTTGGGACCGCACTCATGTGATATAGCTTGGTGATAACTGAGCCATGTCCTAATCCGCCTGTTGTTACCAACCTGCTGATTTCCTCAATGCTCTGCACTATTTCTTTCCCCACATCAATCGTCAACCCCCTCATAATTCCATATATCAGTTTAATCCTATCCTCTCGCACTCTGGTGAAGTGCGTGGATGGAATCATGCGAGCGCTGATGAAATATAGCCAACCTTTGGCTACTTTGTTGAATTGGCACTGCTCAAGCTCTTGACCCATTTCTTCCAATATCAAAACAGCCCCATGGTAGCTCACTTGTCTGAATCGGCATTCCACGATGTGGTCAATGCTTCTAGACCGTGTTCTAAAGTGATTCCAATCACTTCTTTCTTCAACATCAATCGCTTTCAATTGTATATTTATATCCTCTCACACGAGCACATAACGTCCCCTTACAAAGCATCCCCTTTCCACCTTCTCCAAAAATTGGCATAAAATTCACGCACCATTGTTGTGTTTATCGTGCTATCTTCTCCGATTCACAAATTTCCTCCAATCCCTTAACTCAATCATCGCCCGAACGGGCTCATAAACATCTTCTTCCCATATGACTCCTCTCGTAGTCCATTCCCTTCTCGTATTAAGGGTCCGTATCGCTTTTTGTATCTTTGGTAGGCTTGGTAGCTCACAAACCTATTTTCATCGTATTGTGGGGTTGGGGTGGATGTGGAGCCTCGCTCTTTCCCGTGGCCATGGTTAAAATAGTTTGGAGCTTACAATTTTAGTGGCACAAATGTTTCCTACACAATTGACAACTAGCAATGAACACAACACCCCCAAACTTCAACTTTTCTACCCAATACCCACACTCCTTTTCTACTCTTTCTAAACTTCACAATCAACTTTTCAAGATCTAATTACTTCAACTACAATACTCCTTCAACTACTACCTCCCGTGACTTCAAGAAAGGATTCAAGAACGAAAAAGATTACCTTTTACGAAGCTTCTGCTTGTTCTTGTTTCAATTGATGGTTTGAGGCTATGGAATGGAGCTTTGTTGGTTGAGATGGCTAAGGGTT
Source organism: Przewalskia tangutica (assembly GCA_029844215.1). Classification (NCBI taxonomy): domain Eukaryota; kingdom Viridiplantae; phylum Streptophyta; class Magnoliopsida; order Solanales; family Solanaceae; genus Przewalskia; species Przewalskia tangutica. Next base: position 22,658,761 of record CM056719.1, read on the forward strand.
TTGGGAATTTAAGAGTTTAGGTTGTGGTTGGGTTGGATTTGTGGAGGATTTGTGGGCAAATTTCTGGAATTTCGTGGGTTTTTGGAGAGGGAATGTTAGGTTTTTGAATTTGGAATTGGGAAAAATCTGATTTTTTGGGAGTTTAAAGTTCTGGATTCCCGCTTGGCCCGCCATGCTTTGCGCTGGCGCCTAAATCCTTGCGCCTTCGACTTTCTGCGCTGATACATTTGGAGCGCGGCTAAATTTGGCAAATTTTTCGAATTTTGGTGCCGCGCCATGCTCTGGCCGCGGCTTAAACTTCGCTGTTCGCTTTTTAGCGCCATGCGCTTGGCCATGGCTACCTCTTTTCGAAATTACGCTTTTCTTGATTTTTCGCCTTCAGTTTATTTCCCTGTACCTATCAATCAAAGCACAAACACAAGAACCCAAGACCGTGAGACTGTTCTTAGACAAAATAAAATAAACTAAAGACGTAAATTAAAATAACATAATTGAAAACGTTGGTTGCCTCCCAAGTAGCGTCTTTAACGTCTTTTAGCCGGACGCAAGTTCCTTATCCTTAATAACCCTGGGGTGGATTAAGCCCCCAACCTTTCCATTTCCTCCACATTTGGCGTTTTCTTTTTCTTCTTTTCTTCTTGACATTATCGGAAGGGAGTTCGTGAATACTCACCTCCTTTAGTGGCATTTCAAAGAAACCATGTCCGCTTTCTTGGGCTCATCGCTTCTCTTGACTTGTATTGGCTCGCATGGGGTTTGATGGTGCTGATTGCAAAGCACCCACTCACCGTTGGTGGCTCGATGGCGTGTTTAAAAACTTTAAACACCATTTCTTCGAACTCCACCCTTAGTGTTAGTTCTCCTTTCAACATCAATCAAAGCTCGCCGTTGCTAGGAATGGCCTCCCCAATATGATAGGGATTTCCGCGTCTTCTTCCATATCCAGAATGAGGAAGTCTGCAGGAAAGAAGAATTTTCCCACTTTCACAATCACGTCCTCGATCTTGCCTCTTGGATGAACCCTGTCATGTCGGCTAGTTGCAGCTTATCAGGTTGGTTGGCTTCACCTAACTCCAATCTTTTAAATATCGATAGGGCATTAGATTTATACTTGCCCCTAAATCACATGAGCTCATGTAAGTTACCCCGCCCATCGCAAGTAGTGTAAAGCTCCTCGGATCTTTTAGCTTTGGTGGCAACTTTTTCTCGCAAGATAGCACTACACTCTTGATCATTGCTACTATTTCAGATTCTCGCCACCTTCTTCTTTTTCCCCAAAATCTCCTTCATAAATTTGAAATAGAGGGCATCTGCTCTAATGCTTCTATGAAAGGTATGTTGATATGCACTTTTCTCAATGTCTCCAAAATTTGGAGAATTGTTTATCAACCGCCTTTTGTAGTCTCTGGGGAAAGGGATCTTCTCGTATACTCCTTCTCCGGAGTTTTCTCTTGTTGGGCTAGGCTCAATCACCTTCTTTTTCTAACTCGCTTTCTCAACCATCGGGCCGAGTGATCGCCGCTTCCAATCGCTTCCACTTTCAATCGCATCGCCGACATCGCTTCCTGATTTACCTCTGTATTGCTTGGCAATGTCCTCGTGGCTCGCTTGCTGCTTTTGCTAGCCGACCCACCGTGTTCCAAGTTTCAACGAGGATCTAGCTTCGCCATGAATCGCGTCAAGCGTTGCAAGTGTCGCATCCGCTTTCACTCATCTCGCTTTTCTTCTGAACCTGCTCAATCGCTGGCGTGTGGGGCTTGAATGAAGGTTGCCGATTCTCGCTCACTGTTCTGCATCGCCTATCGATTCTCGCGCTTCGACATCTGGTTCTGCACGCATCGATTCTGCTGGTTCTCACGCTCGGTCTCTCCATGAGAAATTTGGGTGGTTCCTCCACCGGATTATAAGTGTTGAGTAGGGGTTGTTGCATTGCCTCGATAATTACCTGGTCCGACACTCGCTGCTCCATGGGTATATTGTTGGGATCCGCCAAGGACACCTATCAAATGTATGTGGGCCACCACATATCTCACAGACTTTTAGGCATCTGCACCGCATTTATCGACATCAGTATGTTGCCGCAATCGCTTTCGCTAGAAGGGCCACTGGGCATTCAAGGCGGAATAGCATCTATTTCGTGGACTCCCACTGTTCTTCTCCCATTTGTCGACCTCTCTTCTGTGACATGGTTGTTAGTGGCCATATCTTCTAATAACTCATGAGCGTTGTGGGTTGTTTTCCTCATGCATGCTCCACCACTGCTGTCTATGATGGTTACGGTTGTCTACTCACCACTGTAGAAGATGTGGACCAAGTTCCACAACTCAATGCAATGGTGTGGGCACTTTCTCTAGATCTTTGAACCTTTCCCAAGCTTCATATAAGGACTCTCCATCCGCTTGGTAAAAGTTGTTCAACTCCTCTCAATTTTGCCGCTTACACGGAAAGAACTTGGCAAGGAATTTCTGCATCACTTGCCATGTAAAAATCGAATCGTACAGGAATTCAACCATACTTTTGCTCTATCCCTAAGTGAGAAGGGAAAGAGCCTCAATCTGACGGCATCATCAGTAACGCCGTTATATCTGAACGTTGCACATAGCTCCAAGAAATTAGCTATGTGCATATGTGGATCCTCCGACGGCAGTCCTCCGAACTGCACTGTGTGCTGTACCATGCTCAGAATTGCCGGTTTTATCTCGAAGTTGTTAGCTCCTATTGCAGGGAGCCTAATGCGTCTGCGTGCTCCATTTACTCTTGGCGACATAGTCTCCCAAACTTCGCTCGCTGACTTGGACTCTCTTCCACGTCTATTGGCGCTTGCCTAGGTATTCCTGGATGGGGTTGATTCTCTCCTAACCCTTCTCCCATCCCGTTGTTGTTCTGAACGCCGTTCATCTCTAACAAGGTTGCAATCCGCTGATTCTTTCGCTCGTTTACATGTGTTTTCAATTTCGGATTGAAGGGAACAAGAGTGTTCGCTCCTCTTCTCCTTCGCATAAACCGACTTCGAAATAGATCAAAAGCACAACAAATCACGCACTCGAATTTTCAAAAGAAAAACGTAAAAATTAAAAATTAAAATAAAAACCAAATTAGAAATTAAAAATAGACAAATTTGATATTGAACTATGCCTAATCCCCGGCAACGGCGCCAAAAACTTGATGCGCGGTAAGATGCACACACTTTAAACGCAAGTGCACGTTATCGTGATAAGTAGTATAGTCTTGATAAGACTGAATATCGTCCTCTAGGATTAGGGTTCAAGTACCAACTATCTATTTTCTAGTATCTGTTTAGCGAATTGATAAATGATAGGTTGTTTATAACTAAGAATTATGAAAGCTATCTAAATATAAAGATTTACTTCATGTGTGATGAGAATAGGGCTTCCATGTGTCCTTACTATCCGCTTATGCTACTTACTAATGCATTAACTTATGGTATTCTTCTTTTGGAGAAAGCAGGTTTACGAAATCGTTTTATACTCCCGTTAGGGTTATATAAACACTCAACCCCAGTATCGCACCTTACCTACCTTTCGGTGATAAGGATAACTCTATAGGAGGATTAAGAACAAAAACCTAGTTGACCGTCACGCACAATGCGCAAAATTAGGGTTGTTAAGCCTCTCATCAACGCTACATAAATAATTGAGGTATTTTCATCCCCAATCCAAGAATGTCTACCCAACTTACAGCATATTCACAATCCCCTTTCTAACTGATTAGAAATCATATAGTGATAATTAGTTGTCAATTAATTACCAAGAATTCAACTCAATTATTGGATAGATCTCACAATAAGAAAAATAACCATAAGCATGCATTAATTTATAACATAAGTTTCTAGCAATTCAACATGGAAAGCCCTATAAGAGAATTAGTTCCTAGTCATAGACATGACAAGAACTAATTCAAAGTTCATCATACAAAACTGAAATAAAGAACAAGAAAGGGAAAAGAAATTACTAAACTAATGGTATCCAATCTCCAAGCAAAAGTCTTGAGTTGTGCAAGAAGGGGAACCCTTAAAAACTGCCTAGGGTTCTCCTTTTACAAGCTGAAAACCACCTCCCTCTTTTCCTTCAGGCCTGACCCAGAATTTCGTCAAAAGACCTAATTTTTCCGCGTCGCTGCGCTCGCATAGCCGCGGCGCCGAAAGTTCTGCAATCCGTCGGGTGTTTTGGCGCCGCGACCCTGATGTCTGCTGTCTGAGGGCGTGATGCGCGTAATATGCACACACTTTTAAACGCAAGTGCACGTTATCGTATCAAGTAGTATAGTCTTAGATAAGACCGAATATCGTCCTCAAGGATTAGGGTTCAAGTACCAACTATCTATTTTCTAGTATCTATTTGGTGAATTAATGATTGATTGTTTTGTTTATAACTAAGAATTATTAAAGACAAGTAAATATAAAGAATTACTTCAGATGTGATGAGAATAGGGCTTCTATGTATCCTCACTATCCGCTTATGCTACTTACTAATGCATTACTTATGGTGTTCTTCTTTTGGAGAAAGCAGGTTTACGAAATCGTTTTATACTCCTGTTAGGGTTATATAAACACTCAACCCCAGTATTGTTCCTTACCTAACTTTCGCTGATAAGGGTAACTCTATAGGAGGATTAAGAACAAAAACCTAGTTGACCGTCACGCACAATGCGCAAAATTAGGGTTGTTAAGCCTCTCATCAACGCTACAAAACTAATTGAGGTATTTTCATCCCCAATTCAAGCCTGTCTACCCAACTTACAGCATATTCACAATCCCCCCTTTTCAGAATCTGATTAGAAATCATATAGTGTTAACTAGTTGTCAATTAATTACCAAGAATTCAACTCAATTATTGGATAGATCTCTCAATAAGAAAAACAACCATAAGCATGCATTAATTTATAACATAAGTTTCAAGAAGTTCAACATAGAAAGCCCTATAGGAGAATTAGTTCCTAGCCATAAAGATGACAAGAACTAATTCCAAGTTCATCATGCAAAAACTGAATTAAAGAAAAGAAAAAGGAAAGAAATTACTAAGTTTAGGTCTCCAATCTCCTAGCAAGAAAATTTTGTGTTGTCAAGAAAGGGAACCCTCAAAAACTGCCTAGGGTTCTCCTTATAAAGGTTTAAAAACGCCTCCTTCTTTTTCTCTCGCAGTTGGCCCAAAATCCGTCAAAGACCTAATTTTTCGGCGCGGCGCTGCCTGCAGATAGCGCGCGCCGGAAGTTCTCGCGATCCGTCGGGTGTTTTGGCGCCGCGCCCGATATCTCGCTGTTCGGTAGCGCGCGCTGAATCTTCTGTAGCTCTCGGATGTTTAGGCGCCGCGCCTCGCTTCGTCTTCGGTAGCCGCGGCTGAAGTTCTGTCTTCGATAGTGCACCGCGTCCGCTTTAGCCGCGCGCTGGATCTTCGCGCTTTCTTCAATGATGGGCGTCGCGCCTCGCTTCGATTGCGGGAAGCCGCGCGCTGGTCTGATTACCTTGTTCGCCACTTTCTCTGCTTTCATCTCTGCATCTCTCTTTGCCTCTTTTTGCTCTTTTTCCGCCATTTGGCCATTTTAACCACTTTGACTCAAAAGAAAGAAAAACTATCCTAATACGACACTTATATGTGCAAATGGGACAAAAGACTAACTAAAATCGACTCAAAGGTGTATATAAAATACACCGATCAAATACCCTCAACTTAACCTTTGCTCACTCGAGCAAAGATTGAAAGAAATAAAATAAAAGACTCAAAGAATGAAAAATAAAAGACTCTGTCATTAATCACTTTTCGCATAAATGTTAACTAGAAAACATGAAGGTTAAGCGTAATAATACGCAGAACATATAGCATGAAATTTTCAAAGACACTAAACACACGAAGCTAAATATTTCGCAAACTCATATTCATCATGCTTAATGGAAGTCAATATACTAAATCATGCATCTAAATTCAAGAATTCCTATGGCATGCTTACTTGATATTCTCCACTAATTCTGGATATGCATAAAAGAGATCTTCAGGACTTTGAGGGTTGTAATGTAGGCTTAGGTAGGGTTGGTAAAGATAGGCATTTAGGCTCATTTTTCTGTACCATAAGCTTTTTGGCTTTTCAATTTTTCTCTTTTTCTTTTGATTCTTTTCTTTACTTCAATTCTATCCTTCCCCTCTTTTGTTTTGGGAGAGTGAAGTGTATTATACTAATAGGCACCCCCAAACTTAGGCTTTTGCCTCTTTCTTATTACTTTTCCATTGGGGTGCATCAAACTTGTTCACTCTTTTTGTTTCTTATTTTTAACACAATGTACTCCACTATTTCATATTTTCACTTATGGCACAATTTGTGGGAATATAGCGTGTCAAAGAAGAAATTTCAAATTTAGGCTCAATGGGGCTGACTAGGGATATTTTTAAAGTACAGGATAGAAAAGAATGGTAAGAATTGGCTATCAAAGAAATGCCTGAGTCATCTCCCTAATATGCATATCCTAACTATTTCGCCTCAAATAGCAAGCAATCATACACATAAGTATTTATCATTTAGCATGCATAACTCAAGCAAGAAACTCCAAATAGACAGATTCTGTGAGTTTTTGGCATATCTAACCTAAGTGTTTAGATAGTTGCTTCAATTCCTTTACATTATTCCACCTTACTTCACTAGTTGTTTCTAGCAACTACAGCATACATGATCTTTGACAGGCAATTATGACTCAAGAAAGAAAATTTTTTGGTGACTCAAAATAAACATAAAACAAATAAAAAGATTTAAATAAAACATAACATGACACACAAATAAAAACTAAAACACAAAAACACACCCCCAAACTTAAATCACACATTGTCCCCAATGTGTGTAGGCTCAAAGACAGTAAAGAAAATAAGACACTTACAAACTTTGGTTAAAATGGTGGTGGTGGCGGTGGATAATGCATCGACCATTGGTTGAACAAGGCACTCACTGCCGATTTGTTGATTTGTTGCCTTGTTTCTTGTACTACTGCTTGCGCGTCCGCATCATCTCCTTCGGTGTTGGTACAATTGCCCCATTGTGGGCTCGAAGGTTCTCGCTTGTGGTTGGCCGGTGGGTCTCGCTCATGTGAGCCCCTATTTCGTGCTCATCTTCATCCATGGCGGCTCTGCCGCTGCCGCTTCTTCTTGGTGGTGCTCCGTCACGGGGTCAGGGTCTGGGAAAGAGTGCACTATCCCATGTGACACTTGCGGTTGGTTTCTTTCATGAGTATCTGTGTAGTTGTGGGACCGCACTCACGTGGCATAGATCGTAATAAGCGAGCCGTGTCCCGATCCACCGCTGTCACCAACTCGCTGATTTCTTCTATGCTCGCACTATCTCTTCCCACATCAATTGTCACTCATAATTCCATAAATCAACTTAATCGCTTACGGCACTCGGTGAAGTGCGTAGATGGAATCACGCGGCATCGACGAAATACAACAAGCCTTGGTCGCTTTGTCAATGCACCTACTCGGTGCTCTAGATCCATTTCTTCTAATCTCAAAAGCTCGGGTAGTAGCGGTGTTTGCAACCAGATCCCAGTTGATGTTGTCGGTGCTCCTAGACCATGTTCTAAAATGGCTTCAATCACCAATTCCTCCTTCAACATCCACTTTTTTTAGAGTCGCGTTTATTGCTTCCGCCGTCACAGACATATAATTTCCCCTTACAAAGCACCCCCTTTCTGTCCTCTCCGGAAAGTTTGCATAAAATTCTCGCACCATTATTGTATTCACTGGTTTTATCTTCTCCGGATTGACAAATCTCTTCCACCCCCTTAGCTCTATCATAGCCCGGATGGGCTCATAAATGTCTTCCTCCCCATATGATCCCCTTTGGTAATCCATTCCCTTCTCGACTTACGCCTGTATCAAGCCTTCAGTATCTTTGGAAGGCCGGTAACTCACAAATCTATTTTCATCAGATTGTGGGGTCAGTGGATGTGGATCCTCTTCTCTTCTCGTGGCCATTTTTAAACAAAATCTGCAGCCTTCTAATTTTGTGGCACAATGTCTCCTACACACTCAACAACTAGCAATGATAACACCCCAAACTTCAACAATGCCCACCACCTCTTTTTCTACTCTTTTCTCCAACTTCACAACCAACTTTTCAGTACCCAAACTACTCCAACTACAATACTCTTCCCAAATACTACCTCCTATGACTTCAGTGAAAGGATTCAAGAACAAAGATAGGGATTACCTTTTGATGAGAAGATTCAAGCTGGTTCTTGTTTCAATGGGTGGGTTGAGGCTATGGACTGGAGCTGTGTTGTTTGAGATAGTTGGGGTTTTGGAATTTAAGAGTTTAGGTTGTGGTCAGTTGGATTTGTGGATGATTTGTGGGAGAGTTTCTGAAATTTCGTGGGTTTTTGGATAGGGATGTTTATGTTTTGGAAGTTGGAATTGGGGAAAATCTGATTTTGCGCGTTTAAATTTCTCGATTCCCGCCGCCACATTCGCTTTAGCGCGCGCTAAACATCTGCACTCCTTCGGGACTTTCTGAGCCGCGTTCGCCCTGAAATACGCGCTAAATTTCTGCAAACTTTTTGCTCTTTAGCCATGGCTTCTAAATTTCTGCTCATTTCTTCAGCCGCGGCTACCCGCTTTTTCGAAATCCGACTTTCTTTCGCATTCGATTCATTCTCAGACCTATCACTCACAAAGACAAACACAAGAACCCAAGACCGTGAGATTGTTCTAGACAAAATAAAATAAACTAAAAACAGAAATTAAAATGACATAATTGAAAAACATTGGGTTGCCTCCCAACAAGCGCTGTCTTTTACGTCTTTTAGCCGGACGCAATTAACCTTTCTGAGTGCCCATTGGATACTTCTGCGAATCGCCATAATCCACGATTTATTGCTATAGGTCTCAATTTCCTATAACTATTTGTTCAAACAGGGCCTTAAACATACAAGTATCCCCAAGCACACAAGATGAGTTTGTCTTTGGCTTCTTATTTTGTAGAAACCGTGAAATTCTCTACATCTCTTGACTGGGGTTGCCCTTGATGGTATGCAATTCCTAATTGGGAGTCATTCGTGATAGCTAGTGGTGTTTCTTCTGTGATAGATGCATGAAAAAGAATTTCCACAGAATCCAAGAAGGTGAATAATTGGATTTCTGCAATCTTTTCCTTCTCTACACCAACTATCTCACCGAATTCCTCAATAGTTGGATGTGATTCAGGCTTCTCAACTTGCTGTTCGCTGTTGAATATGATCGCGAGTTCTGCTATTTGCGTTTCCAACTTCTTTATACCCAACCTCATTTCGTCCATGAACTGAGCTTGGGACCTCGTGAGACTGAGTAGAGTTTCTCGTAATTCCTCCCTCTCTTCCTCTATGGTTGGAACTCGATCATATTGACAGTAGTAATCCATATCTTCAGGATCCCTGAGATGCATCAAAACCAACAAAGAATCACGGCACCCTTGTTTTCACACAATAAATACATAAAACAAACAAAATTAAAAAAACTATACATAAAACCAAATTAGAAATTAAAAATAGATAAATTTGATATTGAACTAATGTCTAATCCCCGGCAACGGCGCCAAAAACTTGATGCGCGTAATATGCACACACTTTTAAACGCAAGTGCACGTTATCGTATCAAGTAGTATAGTCTTAGATAAGACCGAATATCTTCCTCTAGGATTAGAGTTCAAGTACCAACTATCTATTTTCTAGTATCTATTTGGTGAATTAATGATTATTGTTTTGTTTATAACTAAGAATTATTAAAGACAAGTAAATATAAAGAATTACTTCAGATGTGATGAGAATAGGGCTTCTATGTATCCTCACTATCCGCTTATGCTACTTACTAATGCATTATTTATGGTGTTCTTCTTTTGGAGAAAGCAGGTTTACGAAATCGTTTTATACTCCCGTTAGGGTTATATAAACACTCAACCCCAGTATTGTTCCTTACCTAACTTTCGCTGATAAGGGTAACTCTATAGGAGGATTAAGAACAAAAACCTAGTTGACCGTCACGCACAATGCGCAAAATTAGGGTTGTTAAGCCTCTCATCAACGCTACAAAACTAATTGAGGTATTTCCATCCCCAATTCAAGTCTGTCTACCCAACTTACAACATATTCACAATCCCCCCTTTTCAGAATCTGATTAGAAATCATATAGTGATAACTAGTTGTCAATTAGCTACCAAGAATTCAACTCAATTATTGGATAGATCTCTCAATAAGAAAAATAACCATAAGCATGCATTAATGTATAACATAAGTTTCAAGAAGTTCAACATAGAAAGCCCTATAGGAGAATTAGTTCCTAGCCATAAAGATGACAAGAACTAATTCCAAGTTCATCATGCAAAAACTGAATTAAAGAAAAGAAAAAGGAAAGAAATTACTAAGTTTAGGTCTCCAATCTCCTAGCAAGAAAATCTTGTGTTGTCAAGAAAGGGAACCCTCGAAAACTGCCTAGGGTTCTCCTTATATAGGTTTAAAAACGCCTCCTTCTTTTCCTCGCAGTTCGCCCAAATATCCGCCAAAGACCTAATTTTTCCAGCGTCGCGCCCGCAGATAGCGCGCGCTAAGTTCTGCGATCCGTCGGGTGTTTTGGCGCCGCCGATATTCGCTGCTCGGAAGCCAAGCGCTGAATCTTCTGTAGCTCTGGATGTTTAGGCGTCGCGCCGCTTCGTCTTCGAGGCGCGCTGAAGTCATTCTTTCGATAGTGGCGCCGCGCTCGCTTTAGCCGCGCGCTGGATCTTCGCGCTTTCTCGAATGATAGCGCCGCGCTCGCTTCGATCGCAGGCGCCATGCGCTGTCCGATTTACGCTTGTTCGCCACTTTCTCTGTTTTCATCTCTGGCATCTCCTCTTTTGCCCTCTTTTTGCTCCTTTTCCGTCATTTGGCCATTTTAACCACTTTGACTCAAAAGAAAGAAAAACTATCCTAATACGACACTTATATGTGCAAAATGGGACAAAAGACTAACTAAAACTGACTCAAAAGGTGTATATAAAATACACCGATCAGCGCGCTACCTGGATCTTCTCGCACCTCTCGAATAGTGGCGCCGCGCCCCGCTGATCGCAGGAGGCCAGCGCCTGGTCCGATTTTACCCTCGTTCGCCACTTTCTCTGTTTCCAGCTCTGGCATCTCCTCTTCTGCCCTCTTTTTGCTCCTTTTCCGCCATTTGGCCATTTTAACCACTTTGACTCAAAAGAAAGAAAAGTTATCCTAATACGACACTTATATGTGCAAAATGAGACAAAAGACTACCTGAAACTGACTCAAAAGGTGTATATAAAATACACCGATCACATATGCAATAACCTTCCCAAACTGCATCAAGACACATCCTAACCCAACTCTAGAGGCATCACAATAGACTGTGAACCCTTCTTGTCCCGATGGTAAGGTTAGGACTGGTGCAGTAGTCAACAATTCCTTTAGTTTCTGAAAATTTGCTTCACATGCTTCTGACCACTGGTACTTAACCGCTTTTTGAGTCAACCGGGTCAAGGGAGCAGCAAGACTAGAAAAACCTTTTACGAATCTTCTATAATACCCAGCCAAACCCAAAAAACTTCTAACTTCTGTCGGAGTGGTCGGTTTTGGCCAGTTCTTCACTGCTTCTATCTTCTGGGGGTCTACCATAATTTCATCCCTTGAAACAACATGGCCCAAAAAGGCTATCTTTTCCAACCAAAATTCACACTTTGAAAATTTAGCATATAGTTTCTCCTGTTTCAAGACTTGAAGTACTACCCTCAGATGCTCTTCATGTTCTTCAACACTCTTACTGTAAATTAGGATATCATCTATGAACATGATCACGAATAAATCTAGGAATGGTATGAAGATTCTGTTCATTAAATCCATAAAAGCCGCTAGGGCATTGGTTAACCCAAAAAACATGACCAAAAACTCATAATGGTCGTATCGGGTTCTAAAGGTTGTTTTGGATATATCATCTGGATTTATTTTCAGCTGATGATATCCCGAACGGGGATCAATCTTGGAAAAATAGCTAGCTCCCTGAAGTTGGTCAAAAAGATCATCGATTCTTGGTAATGGGTATCGGTTCTTGATCGTGACCTTATTGAGCTGTCGATAATCGATGCACATTCGGAGCGATCCGTCTTTCTTTTTCACAAACAGGACTAGAGCACCCTGATCGGTGTATTTTATATACACCTTTTGAGTCATTTTTAGTTAGTATTTTACTCATTTTGTTGATGTTTAGTATAGTATTAGGGTCGTCTTTCTTCCTTTTGTGTCACAGCGGTCAGAAATGAAGAAATGGCGAAAAGAAGAGGAAATGAGCTTAATTGAGATCGAATTGTACACTAAAAAGGGCCAATAAATGAAGTCTAAGAAGTCCCGGAAAGTATAGAAGAAATCAGACAAAGACCGGATGAAAACTGGACGACGAAGCGAAAATCCGCCAGAAAAATGCCTCGGGCCATGTACGAATGTTCGTAAAGATGATTTTGCAGTTTTTTACGCCGTGGCGCCGGATTGCAGGGCCACGGCGCCGACACGGGATTTCTGAGTTTTGGACCGAATTTGACACGTTTTCAGAGTCCAAAAGGTATAACTTTTCCTACCTACATATTCCTTAACCTTTTACCTAAAGGATTCCATAACTTTTCATAAACCCTTTACCTAAAAGGATTCCATAACTTTTCCTACCTACGTAATCCCTAACCCTTTACCTAAAGGATTCTTGGGCTATAAATAGTCTCTACATCATTAGAAGAAATCATCCATCGCCCATCCCATTCTCCATCCTACATTCCATCCCACACTTGACAAATTCCATCCATCTTGTAAATATTCCACAACACAATCCTTGGATGCTAGAAGGCTTGGAGACTTGTTCTTGAGTATTTTTCTTTTCTTTCTTTTGCTTTGTTTATTTCAGTTCATGTTTGGAGATTATATTAGGTCTTAGCGTGACTATGGCTAGGAGCTAATTACTTTGGTAGGGATTTCCTTGTGATTTTCTTGAAACTCTTATTCATGAATTAATATATTAGTTTGGTTTCTTCTTCACTTATTTAAGATTTATTCAATAATTGCTTTGATTGCTTGATAATTAATTGATCACTAGTTATCATCACTTATATGAGTTCTAATCGAAATCCGAAAGGGGAGATTGTGAATATGCTACAGTTGAATAAACATAGGTTTAAATCGTGGATGAAAGTACCCCGATACTTATGTAGCTTAATAGGTTATTGCTCTTAATCCTCTTTTGTAGTCAATCTTGTCACCGAAAGGTGGAAGGGTTCTCCATTGGGGTTGAGTGTTTATATTACCTTAACAGGAGTATAAAACGGTCTAGTTAACCTGCTATCTTAACGTAGAAGAAGAAGTTAGTCTAATTGTATTAAGGATTGAATAGAGTGGATAGTTGATGATCTTGGAAGCCCTAATTCTCCATCATAACTGATTTAAATCAAAGTATTTTCATAATTAGTTTATTTCCTGCATTATTAGTTTAGAATTCCAACTCAATTAACGTTAACCAAATAGAAACTAAAGCATAGATAATCGATACTTGAAAACTAGTCCCTGAGGACGATATTCGGTCTTACCTAGACTATATTACTTGTAACGATATGTGCACTGGCGTTTAGTGTGTGCATAAATCGCACATCACACCCCAAGGGGAAACACTAGGCCTTATAAAGCCTTTATCCAGAAGATCCTTCAATTGTTCTTTTAACTCCCTCAATTCAGCTGGGGCCATTCGATATGGAGGAATAGAAATGGGTCTTGTACCCGGAATTAACTCTATAGCAAACTCCACTTCTATCCTGGATGAAGGCCCGGAAGATCTTCAGAAAACCTCCAAAAATTCAACAATAGGAACATCATTCATCTGGGATTCTTTTGGGTATCCACTATATTAGCCAGATATGTGTACTCCACTCTGTGACTTCTCAATAACTTTTGAGCCCCAAGGTAGGAAATAAACTGACCTGAGGATATTCCAATCCTACCCCTTATAACAACTTTTGGTTCTCCGGAAAAAATTAATCTCACTATCTTTCGCCGACAATCTAACATAGCATAACATGCCGACAACCAATCCATACCCAAAATTACGTCGAAGTCTACCAAATCAAGTAGTACTAGGTTCACCATTGTTCCCCTACCATTAACTTCTAATGGGAAATTATTTACCACCCGAGAGGCCTAAATTGAGGCCCCTACTGGTGTCATAACCTCAAAAGGTTCACTTAAATAAGAAGGTTCTACGTGTAAATTCTTAGCGAATCCCATTGACACATGAAAATGTAGAGCCGGGATCGTATAATACAAATGCAGGAATACTCGAGACTAGCAAAATACTTGTGACCACCGCATTAGATGCTTCTGCCTCATTCCTCTGGGGCAAAGCGTAGAGCCGATTAGAATTGTTGGATTGTTGACCTCTCTGTCTCTGGCGGGGTTGGTTTCCCTGATTTCCCCTGTAGGCAGCTGTGGTTGCTTCTGACCTCCCCTGAATAGATTGAGTTTGGGTCCTCTTCTTGCAATCCCTGGCATAGTGGTCTGACTCTCCACAGTTATAACATGTCTTCGTTAAGAGCCGACATTCTCCAGTGTGTTTTCTTTGACAAATCTTACAAATCGGTTTGTCACCTCCTGTGTTAGGGTTGGTGGCCTTGTCCTTTCTACCTTTGTAATTAGACCAACTGTGCCCCTTAGGCTTGAAATAAGACTGGCCCACAGATTGGTTCGGTCTTGAAGATCCCTTACTAAACTCCTACTTCTGATTTTGACTCTGGTTAAATGATCCTGACGTCCGAAATCTCTTCTGCGAATATTCTCTTTTTGCTTTAGTGAAACCTTCTACCCTCAAAGCCATATTGACAATCTGAAGATAAGTTCGATCGTTGGCTAACGCCACCACCTTCTCTGCTATGTTCGGGTTTAAACCCTCAACAAATCGCTTGACTCTCTCCCTTTCTGTAGGGACGACATGTGTGTTGTATGCCGATAACGTCACGAATTGTGTATCATATTCTTGTACACTGCGGTCGCCTTGCTTCAACTGTTCAAACTCCTGTCTGAGCGCATCCTTGCGCGTATTAGGCATGGATTTCTCAATAAATGCCGCTCTGAACCCTCCCCAAGTCATTGGTGGTGACATCGGGGGACGATTTTTCCTAAAATTCCTCCACCACACCCCTGCATCATCCACTAGTCGTGCTCCCACCAAGTTGACGCCCTGCGTCTCCACGCATCCCAATGTGAACATTAAGTCTTCAACTTCATCGAGGAATACTATCGGGTCGGCTTTGGGGTCCTTCCCTGAGTAAAGTGGTTCTCTTCTCCTCATAAAATTTGCCCATAGCCTATCAGGTACTGCTTGAGCTTATACACTCTCGGTTCGTGGTGCAGTCGCAATCGGTCCCTGGATCGTCTGGTTTTGGTTCGGGGCTATGACAGAGACACTAGGTGCGGGCGGAACCATGTGTGGAACTGTAGCTGTCATTAACTCTATGAGTCTATCTAGTTTTTGTCCCACCGTTTCTTGGTCCATTTGACTCTCGTTCTCTCCAACATTTTCTCCGACATTTTTTCCGCTTCCTTCAGACTCTACTACGTCAACTGGAGGTACATGAGCTTCGTGATGAACCTCCTCTTGAGCCCTCGGGATTTGTGAATTCACAATTTTCTGTGAAGACAAACACACTCATATTTTAGAAGACGGAATGTCTACTCTAGCTCTTAAAATTTTCTTATAGTTCATAAGTATGCAACACCACAAGAAAACGCAGATTAACTAAATAATAATGACAACTCATAACTTGCATTAATAATGCTTCATTCCTCATATTTGAAAATATTTCATGACATTACAATACATCAGAGCATGTCATTCTATGTCATTCCCTATAGCTCTCTTACTCGAATATGCACCTACTACAACACGTTCTAAAAGGCTTAACCGCATAATTCTCCTATTCTACTGATTGGCATTCAACTCCCTGTGAACCTTCTTCCTTGCTTCCCTTTCCATTTCGCTCATTCTTTCCCTTACTACTATTACCTGAAATAGAAATTTGGTTAAGGAACCTTCTGTAACATCTCCTCTTAGCATCTTTGCCCCTCTGAATAAGGATCGGAATTTTTCCGGGACAGAGTTGAATATTATCTGTCATATGACTCCAATCGGAAAGTTGAAGAAGGTCGGGTCGTATGAACGCCTCTTCTGTCTACTCCTAAGCAAATACGCACAAAGTACGATTGTGTCGCACATATACTCGTTAAAATCATCTCCCGATTTCATCTTACGACGCATGAATTCCTTCTGAGCTTGCATTTCCTTTGCCTGTTCCTCGAGTACTTTCCTTTTTGTTGTAACTCGCCTTATAATCACCATCTACACAACAATTATTGGTCAGTATAACGTTGTACAATCTTCTTCCTAACCCGCGTGAAAGATGTAGTACAAGAATCAAGTCTTGAAAAAGACTCAAGATAGGCACGAGAGGAGTATGAAAGAAGAGAAACTTTAGGATGTTATTCCGTTCACTTATTACTAAGGTGGCATGCACACCGTCGCAATAAGTAATCGTTCAAACACCCAACTCGAAGAAACTTCCTAGAATCTCCTAACCTGGTTTAGCTCTGATATTAACTTGTCACGCCCCGACTTTTCCTAAGCCTTTACTTAGGGCGTGATGGCACTTGAATAATTATTTCCCACCAGGAGCACCATTTAATTCTCTTTATTTAGAAATTTAAACTTATATTCAAATACGGAGCTATTAATAAAAATAACAATAAAGAAATATGTTTATGACTTTATTGAAAACATAATGCGAACCCATGCTCGTGCAAATATTGTTTCTACATAGACATACTGACAAAGATTATTCTAAGTTGGAAGGGAGACTATTCCACACGGGCATTTCCCGAGATATTGGAACTAACATTCTGAACCTGATGAGTACCGAGCCCGAAGCAATGGACTTGGTATGACAAGAGGCTGTGGGACGATCACTAGCCTTGGCGTGGAGCCTTTCCTCTATCACGTTTTCATGAAACATGTTAAATAAAGAGTCAGCCCTACCATCTGGGGCTGAGTGAGAACCTTACCCTGCAATTCAAAGTAACACCACAATATTCCAAGTGCAATGACATTATAACGTAATAAGCATATTGAAAAAACATATCAGGTTACAACATTTTTAAATATGTAGCAACTCCTCATAGGAAATTCTCAATTTAACTAACTCTTCATTTTATCTCGTATTATACGTTAAGACATTCCCCTGCATTTTCATATGTTTGTTACATTTATATATTTGTGAACTCGTATTCACTTTTCATATTTATACATAGGTGAACATGTATTCATCTTTCATATTTGTTGCGGCGTACAACCCGATCCAATATATTTACGTATTTGTGAACACGTATTCACTTTACGTTTTGTTGCGGCGTGCAACCCGATCCATTATGTTTACGTATTTGTGAACGCATATTCACTTTACGTTTTGTTGCGGCGTGCAACCCGATCCATTATGTTTACGTATTTGTGAACGCATATTCACTTTACGTTTTGTTGCAGCGTGTGATGCGCGGTAAGATGCACACACTTTAAACGCAAGTGCACGTTATCGTGACAAGTAGTATAGTCTTGATAAGACCGAATATCGTCCACAAGGATTAGAGTTCAATTACCAACTATCTATTTTCTAGTATCTATTTGGTGAATTGATAATTGATTTGTTGTTTATAACTAAGAATTATGCAAGCTATTTAAATATAAAGATTTACTTCAGTGGTGATGAGAATAGGGCTTCCATGTATCCTTACTATCCGCTTATGCTACTTACTAATGCATTAACTTATGGTATTCTTCTTTTGGAGAAAGCAGGTTTACGAAATCGTTTTATACTCCCGTTAGGGTTATATAAACACTCAACCTCAGTATCGCACCTTACCTACCTTTCGGTGATAAGGATAACTCTATAGGAGGATTAAGAACAAAAACCTAGTTGACCGTCACGCACAATGCGCAAAATTAGGGTTGTTAAGCCTCTCATCAACGCTACATAAATAATTGAGGTATTTTCATCCCCAATCCAAGAATGTCTACCCAACTTACAGCATATTCACAATCTCCCTTCGTAACTGATTAAAATTCATATAGTGATAATTAGTTGTCAATTAATTACCAAGAATTCAACTCAATTATTGGATAGATCTCACAATAAGAAAAATAACCATAAGCATGCATTAATTTATAACATAAGTTTCTAGCAATTCAACATGGAAAGCCCTATAAGAGAATTAGTTCCTAGTCATTGACATGACAAGAACTAATTCAAAGTTCATCATACAAAACTGAAATAAAGAACAAGAAAGGGAAAAGAAATTACTAAACTAATGGTATCCAATCTCCAAGCAAAAGTCTTGTGTTGTGGAAGGGAACCCCAAAATCGCTAGGGTTCTCCTTTTATAGAAAAACCGCCTCCTCTTTTCCTTCGTGCCGCCTGCAATTTCGTCAAAGACCTAATTTTTCCGCTCGTGCTGCGTCGCGCAGCGCCATGGCCGAAGTTCGCAATCCGTCGGGTGTTTTGGCGCCGCGCGATATCTGCTGCTCGAGGTGCCGCGGCTGGAACTCTGTAGCCGGATGTTTAGCGCCGCATGCCGTTCTGGCTCGGCGCCGGCGCTGGATCTTCTGCACCTCTTCGAATAGTGGCGCCGGCCTCGCTGATCGGAGGCGCCGCGCTGGTCCGATTTTACCCTCGTTCGCCACTTTCTGCTTTCACTCGCATCTCTCTTTGCCCTCTTTTTGCTCCTTTTCCGCCATTTGGCCATTTTAACCACTTTGACTCAAAAGAACGAAAAACTATCCTAATACGACACTTATATGTGCAAAATGGGACAAAAGATTAACTAAAACTGACTCAAAAGGTGTATATAAAATACACCGATCAAATACCCCCAAACTTAACCTTTGCTCGCCCTCGAGCAAAGATAGAAAGAAATAAAATAAAAGACTCAAAGAAACGAAAAATACAAGACTCACTGCCATTGATCATTTTTGCTGCATTAGTGTTAACTAGAAAAACATGAAGGTTAGCAAAATAATATGCAGGAACATATAGCATGAAATTTCAGCACATTAAGCTAGATATTTCGCAAACTCATATTCATCATGCTTAATGGAAGTCAATATACTAAATCATGCATCTAAATTCAAGAATTCCTATGGCATGCTTACTTGCTACTCTCCACTAATTCTGGATATGCATAAAAGAGATCTTCAGGACTTTTAAGGGTTGTAATGTAGGCTTAGGTATAGGTAGGTAAAAATAGGTAGTTTAGGCTCATTTCGTGTACCATAAGCTCTTTTGCTTTTCAGTATTTCCCTTTTTCTTTTTGTTTTTTTCTTCATTTCGATTCTATCTTTCCTCTCTTTTGTTTTGGGAGAGTGAAGTATATAATGACAAGCACCCCCAAACTTAGGCTTTTGCCTATTTCTTATTACTTTTGTATTGGGGTGCAACAGACTTATTCACTCTTTTTGTCTCTTTGTTAACACCATGTATTCCACTATTTCATATTTTCACTTATGGTACAATTTGTGGGAATATAGGGTGTCAAAGAAGAAGTTTCGAATTTAGGCTCAATGGGGCTGACTAGGGATATTTTTTAAAGTACGGGATAGAAAGGAATGGTAAGAATTGGCTATCAAAGAAATGCCTGAGTCATCTCCCTAACATGCATATCCTAACTATTTCGCCTCAAATAGCAAGAAATCATAACACATAAGTATTTATCATTTAACATGCATAACTCAAGCAAGAGACTCCAAATAGACAGATTCTGTGAGTTTTTGGCATATCTAACTTAGGTGTTTCGATAGTTGCTTCAATTCCGTTACATTATTCCACCTTACTTCACTAGGTGTTTCTAGCAACTACAGCATACATGATCTTTGACAGACAATTATGACTCAAAATTCAAAAAAAAATTGGTGACTCAAAATAAACATAAAAACAATCAAAAAGACTTAAGTAAAACATAACATGACACAAAGAAAATAAAACACAAATAAAACACCCCCAAACTTAAATCACACATTGTCCCCAATGTGTGTAGACTCAAAGACAGTAAAAGAAATAAGACACTTACAAACTTTGGCTAAAATGGTGGTGGTGGCGGTGGATAATGCATCGACCATTGGTTGAACAAGGAACTCAACTCGTTGATTTGTTGCCTTGTTTCTTGCTGTCCTTGTACTACTGTGTCCAAGGTCTGCATCATCCTCATCTGATTTTGATACAATTGCTCCATCGTGGGCGTTGGAGGTTCTCGCTTCTGTGGTTGGCGGTGGCTAGGTCTCGCTCATATTGAGCCCCTATTTCGTGCTCATCTTCGCCCATGGCGCCTCTGCCTTTGCTGCTAGTTGTACTCTCCGTCTGCTTTGGGGGCTTGGAGTCTAGGAAAGAGTGCACTATCCCATGGACACGCAGTTGGTTTCTCTCATGAGCGGTGGGTAGTTTTGGGACCGCACTCATGTGACATAGCTTGGTGATAATCGAGCCATGTCCCAATCCGCCGTTGTTACCAACGCTGATTTCCTCAATGCTCGCACTATTTCTTTCCCACATCAATCGCCAACCCTCATAATTCCATATATCGGTTTAATCCTATCCTCCGCACTCTTGTGAAGTGTGTGGATGGAATCACGCGGTGTCTTTGAAATATAGCCAACCTTTGGCTACTTTGTTGAATTGGCACTGCTCAGCTCTTGACCCATTTCTTCCAATATCAAAAACAACCCCATGGTAGCTCACTGTGCAACTGAGATTCCAATCGATGTGGTCAATGCTTAGACCGTGTTCTAAAGTGATTCCAATCACTTCTTTCTTCAACATCAATTGTTTTCAATTGTATATTTATATCTTCTCACACAGCACATAGCGTCCTTACAAAGCATCCCCTTTCCACCTTCTCCTAAAATTGGCATAAAATTCACGCACTATCATTGTGTTTATCGTGCTATCTTCTCCGGATTCACAAATTTCCTCCACTCCCTTAACTCAATCATCGCCCGAATGGGCTCATAAACATCTTCTTCCCCATATGACTCCCTCTGGTAGTCCATTCCCCTTCTCGGTATTAAGTGCATCAAGCTTTTTGTATCTTTGGTAGGCTTGGTAGCTCACAAACCTATTTTCATCGTATTGTGAAGTTGGGGTGGATGTGGAGCCTCTTCTTTTCCTGGTGGCCATGGTTAAAACAGTTTCTGGAGCTTACAATTTAGTGGCACAAATGTTTCCTACACAATTGACAACTAGCAGCGAACACAACACCCCCAAACTTCAACTTTTCTACCCAATACCCACACTCCTTTTCTACTCTTTTCTCTAAACTTCACAATCAACTTTTCAGTACCCAATTACTTCAACTACAATACTCCTTCAAACTACTACCTCCTGTGACTTCAGTAAAGGATTCAAGAACAGAAAAAGATTACCTTTTTATGAGAAGCTTCAAGCTTGTTCTTGTTTCAATTGGTGGTTTGAGGCTATGGAATGGAGCTTTGTTGGTTGAGATGGCTAAGGGTTTTTGGGAATTTAAGAGTTTAGGTTGTGGTTGGGTTGGATTTGTGGAGGATTTGTGGGCAAATTTCTGGAATTTCGTGGGTTTTTTGGAGAGGGAAGGTTAGGTTTTGAATTTGGAATTGGGAAAATCTGATTTTAGGCGTTTTAAGTTTTGGATTCCCGCCCGCGGCCTCGCTTTGGCGCCATGCTCCCAAATCCCCGCGCCCGGGACTTTCTGCAGCTGGCGCCTAAACTTGCAAAGTTTCTGGGATTTTGGCGCCGCATGCTCTGGCCTGCCGAACTTCTACGCTGCTCGCTTCTTTTAGCCGCGCCGCTTACCCGCTTTACGAAAGTGCAGCTTTTCTTGTTTCGCCGCCTGAGTTTATTTCCTCACACTACAATCACAAGACAAACACAAGACCCCAAGACCGTGAGACTTTTCTTAGACAAAATAAAATAAATTAAAGACAGAAATTAAAATAACATAATTGAAAATGTTGGGTTGCCTCCCAAGTAGCACTGTCTTTAACGTCTTTTAGCCGGACGCAAGTTCCTTATCCTTAATAACCCTGGGGTGGATTAAGCCCCCAACCTATCCATTTCCTCCACATTTGGCGTTTTCTTTTTCTTCTTTTCTTCTTAGCATTATCAGTAAGGGGGAGTTCAGGAATACTCACCTCCTTTAGTGGCATTTCAGCAAACCATGCCTGCTTTCTTGGGCTCATCGCTCTTTGGTTGACTTGTATTGGCTCGCATGGGGGTTTGATGGTGCTGATTGCAAAGCACCCACTCACTGTTGGTGGCTCAATGACGTGTTTAAAAACTTTAAACACCATTTCTTCAGACTCCACCCTTAGTGTTAATTCTCCTCTTTCAACATCAATCAAAGCTCGCCCCGTTGCTAGGAATGGCCTCCCCAATATGATAGGGATTTTCGCATCTTCTTCCATATCAAGAATGAGGAAGTCTGCAGGAAAGAAGAATTTTCCTACTTTCACAATCACGTCCTCGATCTTGCCTCTTGGATGAACCCACGGCTTGCCAGCTAGTTGCGGCTTGTGGTTGGTTCGCTTCACCCAACTCCAATCTTTTAAAAACTGATAGGGGCATTAGATTTATACTTGCCCCTAAATCACATAGAGCTCTGTTGCAAGTTACCCTGCCCACTGTGCAAGGTAGTGTAAAGCTCCCTGGATCTTTTAGCTTTGGTGGCAACTTTTTCTGCAAGATAGCACTACACTCTTCTGTCAGTGCTACTATTTTGTATTCTGCCAGCTTCTTCTTTTTCCACAAAATCTCCTTCATAAACTTGAAATAGGAGGGTATATGCTCTAATGCTTCTATGAAAGGTATGTTGATATGCAGCTTTCTGAATGTCTCCAAAAATTTGGAGAATTGTTTATCAACCGCCTTTCGCTGTAGTCTCTGGTGGAAAGGGATCTTCTCTGTATACTCCTTCTCTTGAGTTTTCTCTACTGTTGGGCTAGGCTCAATCACCTTCTCTTTTTCTAACTCTGCTTTCTTCTCAACTACTGGCTGAGGTGATCGCTCCAATCGTCTTCCACTTCTCAATCGCATCGCTCGACATCGCTTCCTCGGATTTACCTGTATTACTTGGCAATGTCCTCGTGGCTCTTGTTTGCTGTTTTGCTACCGACCCACCTGTGGTTCCAAGTTTCGAACGAGGATCTAGCTTCGCATGAATCGCAGGCGTTGGCAAGTGTTGTCACATCTGCTACCATCCGGCTTTTTGCCGAACCTGCATTGAATTGTTGAGGTTGGGGCTTGAATGAAGGGTTGCTGATTCGCTCTGCTCGCATCGCCCCTATACCGATTCTGCGCCCACGACATCGTTCTCTGCCCATGGTATCGATTCACGCCTTGCATCGATTCTGCTGGTTCACGCCTCGGTCTCCTCTCCATGAGAAATTTGGGTGTTCCTCCACCTGGATTATAAGTGTTGAGTAGGGGTTGTTCGTTGCCTCGATAATTACCTATGGCACGACACTTTGCTCGCTCCATGGGTATATTGTTGGGATCCCAAGGACACCTATCAAATGTATGTGGGCCACCACATATCTCACGACTTTTAGGCATCTGCACCGCATTTATCGACATCAGATGTTGCTGCAATCGTTTCGCTAGAAGGGCCACTTGGGCATTCAAGGCGACAATAGCATCTATTTCGTGGACTCAACGTTCTTCTCCCATTTGTCGACCTCTCTTCCGTGACATGGTTGTTAGTGGCCATATCTTCTAATAACTCATGAGCGCCGTGGGTCGCTTTTCCTCATGAATGCTCCACCACAGCATCTATGATGGTTACGGTTGTCTTGCCACCCGTTGTAGAAGATGTGGACCAAGTTCCACAACTCAATGCAATGGTGTGGGCACTTTCTCTGTAGATATTTGAACCTTTCCCAAGCTTCATATAAGGATTCTCCATCTGCTTGGTAAAAGTTGTTCAACTCCCCTCTCAATTTTGCTGCTTTACACGGGGGAAAGAACTTGGCAAGGAATTTCTGTGTCAGCTCTTGCCATGTAAAAATCGAATCGGCCAGCAGGGAATTCAACCATACTTTTGCTCTATCCCTAAGTGAGAAGGGAAAGAGCCTCAATCTGACGGCATCATCAGTAACGCCGTTATATCTGAACGTTGCACATAGCTCCAAGAAATTAGCTATGTGCATATGTGGATCCTCCGACGGAAGTCCTCCGAACTGCACTGTGTGATGTACCATGCTCAGAATTGTCGGTTTTATCTCGAAGTTGTTAGCTCCTATTGCAGGGAGCCTAATGCATGTCTGTGCTCCATTTACTCTTGGCAGCACATAGTCTCCCAAACTTCATTCTGGCTGGACTTGGACTCTCTCTTCCACGTCTATTGGCGCTTGCCTAGGTATTCCTGGATGGGGTTGATTCTCTCCTAACCCTTCTCCCATCCCGTTGTTGTTCTGAACGCCGTTCATCAAGGTTGCAATCCGCTGATTCTTTCTGTTCTGTTTGCAGGTTTTCTCAATTTCTGGATTGAAGGGAACAAGAGTGTCTGCTCCTCTTCTCCTTCGCATAAACTGACTTCCTGAAATAGATCAAAAACAGACAACAAATCACGGCACCTCGAATTTTCAAAAGAAAAACGTAAAAATTAAAAATTAAAATAAAAACCAAATTAGAAATTAAAAATAGACAAATTTGATATTGAACTATTGCATAATCCCCGGCAACGGCGCCAAAAACTTGATACGCGGTAAGATGCACACACTTTAAACGCAAGTGCACGTTATCGTGACAAGTAGTATAGTCTTGATAAGACCGAATATCGTCCACAAGGATTAGGGTTCAATTACCAACTATCTATTTTCTAGTATCTATTTGGTGAATTGATAATTGATTTGTTGTTTATAACTAAGAATTATGCAAGATATTTAAATATAAAGATTTACTTCAGTGGTGATGAGAATAGGGCTTCCATGTATCCTTACTATCCGATTATGCTACTTACTAATGCATTAACTTATGGTATTCTTCTTTTGGAGAAAGCAGGTTTACGAAATCGTTTTATACTCCCGTTAGGGTTATATAAACACTCAACCCCAGTATCGCACCTTACCTACCTTTCGGTGATAAGGATAACTCTATAGGAGGATTAAGAACAAAAACCTCGTTGACCGTCACGCACAAAGCGCAAAATTAGGGTTGTTAAGCCTCTCATCAACGCTACATAAATAATTGAGGTATTTTCATCCCCAATCCAAGAATGTCTACCCAACTTACAGCATATTCACAATCCCCCCCCCTTTCGGAATCTGATTAGAAATCATATAGTGATAATTAGTTGTCAATTAATTACCAAGAATTCAACTCAATTATTGGATAGATCTCACAATAAGAAAAATAACCATAAGCATGCATTAATTTATAACATAAGTTTCTAGCAATTCAACATGGAAAGCCCTATAAGAGAATTAGTTCCTAGTCATTGACATGACAAGAACTAATTCAAAGTTCATCATACAAAACTGAAATAAAGAACAAGAGAGGGAAAAGAAATTACTAAACTAATGGTATCCAATCTCCAAGCAAAAGTCTTGTGTTGTGCAAGGAACTGCCTGGTCGCCTAGGTTCTCCTTTTATAGCTTGAAAACTCACCTCCGAAATTTCGTCAAAGACCTAATTTTTCGGCGTCGGCGCAGCGGCGCGAAGTTCTGCAATCCGTCGGGTGTTTTGGCGCGCCGATATCTCTGGCATGCGAGCGCGCGGCTGGAACTCTGTAGCTTCGGATGTTTAGCGCCGCGCATCTATTGGCATGCGTAGGCGCGGCTGGATCTTCTGCGGCCGCGCTTTGATCGGGAGAGTGCCGCGCCGGTCCGATTTTACCCTCGTTCGCCACTTTCTCTGTTTCCAGCTCTGGCATCTCCTTTTTTGCCCTCTTTTTGCTCCTTTTCCGCCATTTGGCCATTTTAACCACTTTGACTCAAAATAACGAAAAACTATCCTAATACGACACTTATATGTGCAAAATGGGACAAAAGATTAACTAAAACTGACTCAAAATGTGTATATAAAATACACCGATCAGCGTGCAACCCGATTCATTATGTTTACGTATTTGTGAATGCGTATTCACTTTACGTTTTGTTGCGGCGTGCAATCCGATCCATTATATATTTATATATTTATGTGAACACGTATTCATTTTTCATATTTTTCAGAAGATCGAATAAATACTATTCTTTTTCCCAACATTCTGTCATTCATACTTGTAACGATTATAACTTTTTAACCATAACTCCAACTAAGGTGTTTCTCAAGCGGAAACTAAGGTAAGACGGGGGTCTTTCACTGTACCAAATTTCATTTAAAACTACTTTGGGTAACTAACACAAATTTATCCTTAAAACAGCCACATGAAATTTATTTCGGCAGAATATTTATTAAACAGAACCAAATCTTAGAATAGTCATAACTCCTAATCTGTAAACCCGTTCAAGCCCCATAAAATCTCAAAACGACAAGAACAGAGAGATACACGTCTCCATGTGAACCATCCTTTCATATTATTTACCATTTGGTACAGTTTTACACTTTTATTCGTTGCCCTTCCTGGATCTCGATAGATCTGAGGCAGAAACTTTAAACAGCGATAACTCTCAATCCGTAAGTCGGATAGACCTCCGTAAGGTCTCAAAATGTCCACAACATAGATATATAGAACTTTCATTTAGTACCAATTTTCATATTTCCCACGGATTAGTACAGTTTTACGTTTCAACGTCCTGCCCTTCTGGATTCCGATGAATCCGAGGCAGCAACTTCAAACTACAATAACTCTCAACTCGTAAGTCCGTTTTAACCTCTCTTTATCTATATCTGTCCGTAACAGAGAGATTTACAACCATGTAAATTTTTATATAATTCTAATAAGTAAAACGCAATAAAAATAGTCCGTAATTATGCCTTTCCAAATTTTGGCAAATCTAAGACAGGAACTTGAACTATGATAACTTTCAAACCGTATGTCCATTTTACCTCATTTTTGGTTCTATATGATCATAATAGAGAGGTGTACCATTCTTCCGAATTTCATCAAATTCTAACAATTATAACTCAGTGAAATCAGTTCGTAAAGTTCATGACGCAACTAGTTGTTTAAACAATCAAAAGCTCATTATTTATTTTCAACACTCAATTCTTATTCTAACATGTATTGAACTTAAAATAAAGGATGTTACCAAGAATTTCTGAGTGAGAAAACTCACCTTGTAAGCATGAAAATGATTGTTGTTCTTATGCTACAAGTGACCTTGCTCCCTAGTATCTTTTTACTTTTGTTCTTCTTGCCCTCTTGATTTTTCCCCAGATTTTTCTTCTTCTTGTTCACTTGTTTTGTTTTGATTTTCTATTACATGTGCTAGATATTTTATTTGTGTCATGTACAATGTATAAGTAGAAAAAATTTCTATAACCTATGGGAGGTGGAATGACAAGAGTTGGAGGGGAAATGAAAAGGGGGACGTCAAAGACATACATCTTTTTTTTTCTTCTTATTTTTATTTTATCTATCTATTTATCCAACTTTAACACTAACTCCATCCCATGCAATTTATTCTTTGTTTTCTTATATATTTTTTTATTATTAAACCAACCAACAACTATATATTATTATTATTATTATTTTCCGAATTTTACAATCTCTCCTCCTTAAGCAATATTCGTCCTCGAATGTGAATAAGGTCGTAATATAATCACATAGACACAATAATGTTTATTGTTATTGTAACACTAATTTGGGGCTTCACACGAACAAAATTATCTTCTTATTTATTCCACTACAATTACAAAGTAATAAAGTCGAATTGAATCTAAAATAAATGAAAAAGAACAAAGCTTTTAATTTATTTTCATACACTAGTCTTAAATGTATGTGCGTTGCACGTGTGCATTGCATGAAAAATAAATAATTTATATTATCTATTTACAAAAAAAATCAAACCAAACCTAACTCAAAGGACAAACGATTTATTTAATCGGTTTGCGGTTTGAATCGGTTTTATCCAAACTATGAACACCCTTGCTATAAGATAACATATAATTAAAGAGATAAGAAAAATTTGTGGTTGAATAAGCCTGAGTAATTTTGAGAGGAAATCCTCTATAATTTATAATTGGCGTGCAGGTCTATTCGTCAAGTGTATTGTCATGTTCATTTAATGTTTTCATGTTATGTGAATCTATTAGAAGATTGACATAAATTCCAAAAACAATATCTTCTTATTTATTCCACTTTAGTTGCAAAGTAATAAAGCCGAATTGAATCTAAATGAAATGAAAAATAACAATGCTATTATTTTTATTTACATATACTAGTCTTAAGTGTATGTGTGTTGCATGTGTCATTGCATGAATAAGATATAATTTATACTATCAGTTTTTCCTAAAAAAAAACCAAAACGATTATAACCAACAATCGGTTTGCGATTTAAATCCGCTTTAACCAACTCGTGAACACCCCTAGTATAAGATAACAAATAATTAAAGAAGATAATAAGACGTTTGGGCTGATTAAGCCTGAATAATTTTGAGAGAAATACCTGTGTAATCTATAAATGGCATGCGGGTTTCGTCACGTGCATTGTCAGGTTCATTTAATGTTTTCATTTTATGTAAATCAATTAGAAGAATTCCATAAATTCCAACAAAATTATTTTCTTATTTATTCCACTGCAATTACAAAGTTATAAAGTCGAATTGAATCTAAAACAAATGAAAAAGAACAATGCTATTAATTTATTTACATATACTAGTCTTAAGTGTACGTGTGTTGCATGTGTCATTGTGTGAATAATAAATAATTTATATTATACAATTTTTTTTTAAAAATACAACAAAACCAATTATAAACAACAATTGATTTTTTTATCGGTTTGCTGTTTAATTTTGTTTTAACCAAACCATGAATACCAGTAGTATACGATAACAAAAAATTAATGAAGATAAGATGATGTTTTGGATGAATAAGCCTGATTAATTATGAAAGGAAAGCCTGTTTAATTTATATATGCGTGCAAAACTAGTCGTCGCGTCAATTGTCAGCATCATTTAATGTTTTAATATTATGTGAATCTATTACAAGAATGTCATAAATCCGAACAAAATTATCTTCTTATTTATTCCACTACAATTACAAAGTAATAAAGTCTAATTGAATCTAAAACAAATGAAAAAGAACAATGCTTTTAATTTATTTTCATACACTAGTCTTAAGTGTATGTGTGTTGCACGTGTGCATTGCATGAAAAATAAATAATTTATATTATCAATTTAAAAAAAAATCAAACCAAACCTAACTAAAAAAACGATTTATTTAATCGGTTTGCGGTTTGAATCGGTTTTATCCAAACTATGAACACCCTTACTATAAGATAACATATAATTAAAGAGATAAGAAAAATTTGTGGATGAATAAGTCTGAGTAATTTTGAGAGGAAATCCTCTATAATTTATAACTGGCGTGCAGGTCTATTCGTCAAGTGTATTGTCATGTTCATTTAATGTTTTCATGTTATGTGAATATATTAAAAGATTGACATAAATTCCAAAAAAAATCTTCTTATTTATTCCACTTTAATTGCAAAGTAATAAAGCCGAATTGAATCTAAATGAAATGAAAAATAACAATGCTATTATTTTTATTTACATATACTAGTCTTAAGTGTATGTGTGTTGCATGTGTCATTGCATGAATAATATATAATTTATACTATCATTTTTTCCTAAAAAAACAAAACAATTATTAAATCCGCTTTAACCAACTCGTGAACACCCCTAGTATAAGATAACAAATAATTAAAGAAGATAATAAGATGTTTTGGCTGATTAAGCCTGAATAATTTTGAGAGAAATACCTGTGTAATCTATAAATGGCATGCAGGTTTCGTCACGTGCATTGTCAGGTTCATTTATTGCTTTCATATTATGTGAATCAATTCGAAGAATGTCATAAATTCCAACAAAATTATTTTCTTATTTATTCCACTGCAATTACAAAGTTATAAAGTCGAATTGAATCTAAAACAAATGAAAAAGAACAATGCTATTAATTTATTTACATATACTAGCCTTAAGTGTACGTGCGTTGCACGTGTCATTGCGTGAATAATAAATAATTTATATTATACAATTTTTTTTTTTAAAAAAAAACCAAACCAATTATAAACAACAATCGATTTATTTTATCGATTTGCTGTTTAAATTGGTTTTAACCAAACCATGAATACATGTAGTATACGATATAAAATAATTAATGAAGATAAGATGATGTTTTGGATGAATAAGCATGATTAATTATGAAAGGAAAGCCTGTCAAATTTATATTTGTGTGTAAAACTATTCGTCACGTCTATTGTTAGCATCATTTAATTATTTAATATTATGTGAATCTAATACAAGAATGCCATAAATCCCAACAAAATTATCTTCTTATTTATTCCACTACAATTACAAAGTAATAAAATCGAATTGAATCTAAAACAAGTGAAAAAGAACAATGCTTTTAATTTATTTTCATACACTAGTCTTAAGTGTATGTTTGTTGCATGAAAAATAAATAATTTATATTATCAATTTTAAAAAAATACAAACCAAACCTAACTCAAAGAACAAACAGTTTATTTAATCGGTTTGCGGTTTGAATCGGTTTTATCCAAACTATGAACACCCTTACTATAAAATAACATATAACTAAAGAAGATAAGAAATATTTGTGGCTGAATAAGCTTGAGTAATTTTGAGAGGAAATCCTCTATAATTTATAACTGGCGTGCAGGTCTATTCGTCAAGTGTATTGTCATGTTCTTTTAATGTTTTCATGTTATGTGAATCTATTAAAAGATTGACATAAATCCCAAAAAAAATTATCTTCTTATTTATTCCACTGCAATTACAAAGTTATAAAGTCGAATTGAATCTAAAACAAATGAAAAAGGACAATGCTATTAATTTATTTACATATACTAGTCTTAAGTGTACGTGTGTTGTCCGTGTCATTGCGTGAATAATAAATAATTTATATTATACATTTTTTTTTAAAATACAACCAAACCAATTATAAACAACAATCTATTTATTTAATCAGTTTGTTGTTTAAATTAGTTTTAACCAAACCATGAATACTCGTAGTGTAAGATAACAAATAATTAATGAAGATAGATGATGTTTTGGATGAATAAGCCTGATTAATTATGAAAGGAAAGCCTATCTAATTTATTTATGCATGCAAAACTAGTCATCGCGTCAATTGTCAGCATCATTTAATATTTTAATATTACGTGAATCTATTACAAGAATACCATAAATCCTAACAAAATTATCTTCTTATTTATTCTACTACAATTACAAAGTAATAAAGTCGAATTGAATCTAAAACAAATGAAAAAGAACAATGCTTTTAATTTATTTTCATACACTAGTCTTAAGTGTATGTGCATTGCATGAAAAATAAATAATTTATATTATCAATTTAAAAAAAAATCAAACCAAGCCTAACTCAAAGAACAAACGGTTTATTTAATCAGTTTTATCCAAACTATGAACATCCTTACTATAAGATAACATATAATTAAAGAAGATAAGAAAAATTTGTGGCTGAATAAGCCTGAGTAATTTTGAGAGGAAATCCTCTATAATTTATAACTGGCATGCAGGTCTATTCGTCAAGTGTATTGTCATGTTCATTTAATGTTTTTATGTTAATGTGAATCTATTAAAAGATTGACATAAATTCCAAAAAAAATATCTTCTTATTTATTCTACTTTAATTGCAAAGTAATAAAGCCGAATTGAATCTAAATTAAATGAAAAATAACAATGCTATTATTTTTATTTACATATACTAGTCTTAAGTGTATGTGCGTTGCATGTGTCATTGCATGAATAATATATAATTTATACTAACAATTTTTCCTAAAAAAAAAAACCAAAACAATTATAACCAACAATCGATTTGCGATTTAAATCGGTTTTAACCAACCCGTGAACACCCCTAGTATAAGATAACAAATAATTAAAGAAGATAAGAATATGTTTTGGCTGATTAAGCCTGAATAATTTTGAGAAAAATACATGTGTAATCTATAAATGGCATGCGATTTCACACGTGCATTGTCGTTCATTTAATGTTTTCATTTTATGTAAATCAATTAGAAGAATTCCATAAATTCCAACAAAATTATTTTCTTATTTATTCCCGCAATTACAAAGTTATAAAGTCGAATTGAATATAAAACAAATGAAAAGAACAATTTTATTAATTTATTTACATATACTAGTCTTAAGTGTACGTGTTGCACGTGTCATTGGGTGAATAATAAATAATTTATATTATACAATTTTTTAAAATACAACCAAACCAATTATAAACAATAATCGATTTATTTAATCGACGGCGGTTTGAATCGGTTTTAAACAAACTATGAACACCCTTACTATAAGATAACATATAACTAAAGAAGATAAGGAAAATTTGTTGAATAAGCTGAGTAATTTTGAGAGGAAATCCTCTATAATTTATAAGTGTATTGTCATGTTCATTTAATGTTTTCATGTTATGTGAATCTATTAAAAGATTGACATAAATCCCAAAAAAAATTATCTTCTTATTTATTCCACTGCAATTACAAAGTTATAAAGTCGAATTGAATCTAAAACAAATGAAAAAGAACAATGCTATTAATTTATTTACACATACTAGTCTTAAGTGTACGTGTGTTGCACATGTCATTGCGTGAATAATAAATAATTTATATTATACAATTTTTTTAAAACTACAACCAAATCAACTATAAATAACAATCGATTTATTTTATCGGTTTGCAGTTTAAATTAGTTTTAACCAAACCATGAATACCCGTAGTATAAGATAACAAATAATTAATGAAGATTAGATGATGTTTGGATGAATAAGCCTGATTAATTATGAAAGAAAAGCCTGTCTAATTTATATATGCGTGCAAAACTAATCGTCATTTATTTTCTAGACTCCTGCTCAAATAAACGGTTAGAAAATAAAATAAAAATGCTAAATATTTAAAGAGGCTTAAAGGTTTTAAAAATGCTAAAAGGATGCTAAAATTGCAAAAGATGCTAAAATGCTAAAGGGTTGCTAGAATGCTAAGGGTTCGCGGAGTCGCCACCTAATTAAATGGGTGAATTAGGACACCTAAATGTTTAACTAGTTTAAAGTAAAACATTAACTCTATTTTAATGGTCTGCTAAACTTAATGAGATTCTGGGTAAGGGTTCTTTATTAATCTAGAGGAAGGGTTAGGCACCTCTAAGATCCGCTTAACTTGTCCCGCCAAACCTAGGGTTAATTATTATATTTTAAAATGCAAAGTAAAAGATCTATAAAAAGTGCAATGTTAGAAAATAAAGTGCTAAATGTTAAAATAATGCTAAAAAGGTTTTAAAATGTTGGAAGATGTTTAAAGGTGCTAAGAGGTTAATTTTAAAGCTAAAGGGTGCTAAGAGGTGCTTAAAAGTGCTAAATGCTAAAGCTAGAATAATTAATAAAATGTTAGGAAATAAATGCTAGCATGTTATAACGCTTAAAAGGTGCTTAAAGTATCAAAAGGGCTAAAGGGTGCTAAGGAATGCAAAATGTTAAGATGCTATTTTGAGAGTTTAAGAGAAAATCAGTTTATGGATTTTAACAAATTGTTGGTTTTATGATGCAAGTTAAATAATTTAAATCGTTTATTTAGGCATGCTCAATAAAAGGCAAATAAAATAGAAATGCATTTCTAATTATGAATGACCTTCCCACCTCTCATATGTTCAAAGAATAATAATTCTAGATTCTGTTAATTACAAAGTTAGAAAAAAATAAACAAATAAGGCATAAATGAGGTAATGATGTTAAGGGAATAAAGGAGTTGAAGTGGATGACTCCCTATTTGTTTTCTGGAATTTCAGTGAGGATGCACATGATGAATGCAAATCTTCAATTGAAGGCACAATAAGTCTCATGGACTCCTCCTTTTTCTCCATTTCATGTAGATAAAGAAGAAGATAAGGATTAGTATGCGTGCAATTTATTATGACAATAATGAATAGGCATTTTAACATAAAACTCATATATTTGTATTCAAATTGGTGTTGTGATTATCAGAAATAAATAGGCTTAGTCCAAACAATTATAAAAAAACAAATGAGCTGTTAACTTAGGCCTAATCACAAGGTATGCAAATAAGTCAAGCTCAATGAAATATCACAAGGTGTTCAAATAAGTCAAGCTCGATTAAGTATTCTTCACATAGAGACAAAATGTTCATAAGGCAAACTCAAGTAAGTTCGACTCAACAACGGGTGGATGATCGTGCCTATCATGATATCGGATATATACATATAACAGTAAATCGGTGGTATACCTTGAAACATATTACAACATATATACATAGGAAACATAAGAAGACAAGAGCGATTCGACCATGGGCAAGAGATATTCATGGATATCTTAAGTAAGAATAAAGAAGTTAAGCAAAATGAAACAATCCCGGCGGATTTCATGTTATTATAGATGTTGCCACACCCTTAAGGCATATAGATGTCCGTAGTACGCGGTAAGACATTCTACTATAATGTTAAGTGTAAAGTTAACATGTTTATCATGATGTTGGGACACAATGTCAGGATAGCCTCCAGAGGGCTGAAACCAACTTAAACAGAGGCACAAATTGAACAACACTAGGACATACATGACTTCATATTAGGCTTAACATCGAATAACATGTGCATATTCTAAAACTGTGTATAGATTAGATTATTATATTAGTATGCAACAGATATTTGAACTAGCACCGACATCTTAAGTAGTATCGATATACCTAAGTCTGGACAAATCATCTATCCTTAATGGCCCTCAATCACCTACGACTTTGAGTAATTTTTAACCACAAGTAGACTTTCACACAGATCTTAGACAACTTTCAGGCATCCCAATACGTATATCAGATTATCTAATCAGTCAATACTTCCAATTAACAGCATCATATCGATGAGCACATCAATCTAACTAACACACATTTAATCACACAAACACACAATAGTACAAAAATGAAATGAGGAATTTAAGTTTACCTTCTCCGCAATGAGCCGAGGCAGCGTATCAAGTCGTCGACTCGCTCGGGTTTTTGGTTTTGCGATGCGGATGAAAGGGAGAAGGTTTACTCACTGATTTTTTTTTTTTGGCTGGAATTAAGAGAAGGGTTCGACTGATGCCCCCTGTTTCTGCTAAGCTCTGGTTGTTGACTGCTGCTAGGGTCCCGTCGATTGCTATCCGACTCCGCTCTGTTCTCTGAGCTCTCTCGTCTCTCTATTGTGCTCTGCCCTATCTCCACCTCCCTCTTTTGTTCTATTGCATGTGCTTATATAGCCTAACCCTAGGTTCTAATATTGGTAAGCAATTAGGGCTGATTCTAGGCTGAGATTTCGAAAAGATTTTAGTGCGATTGGTGCTGATTCGTATTGATTCTTACCATTTGTTGACGAGATTGGGGTAGGGATATGGTAAGGAATCGTTGGCTGGGGGGTGTGGATAAAGGAAAGCCCGGATTCTCCGGCGAGAAATCCGGGCTAGGATCTTGGCGACGACGGGGGAAGGCTTCTTCAGGTTTTGTTTTTAGGGCTATTGACGATGGTGGAAACGAAGCGCGCAGGGCTTCGTGGGCGGTGGGCGTGGTCGATAAGGAAAAAGGAGTGGGCCGGGGCGACGGGTATTGGGTCACGGACTGGACGAAAATTATTGGGCTTGTAATGCGAATTTAAGGGTATTAGTTAGGTAGTTTTAATTAAGTATTTAATTCTAGGAGTTAATTTTAGGTGTATTAATTAGTTAATTAGTGGTAAATTAAAACAATAATTGTGCTTAGATTATTTAGGCGCTTTATTAATCTAATTGTTTATAAATGCGGGCGTGCTATTTAATTAATGCTTAATGCTCTAGAATGCGGCGCTATTATTTAGAATCTTATTATTGTGCATTATTGCGAAGTTAAATTAAAATTGAATTGAGTTTAGATTAAATTATTTAAATGCCAACTGCAAGTATGATATTTAGAAATTGTTTAAAGCTTTATAAGTGTGGTGCTATTAAATGCATATATCAGATTAAAATTGATTTTAAATTACAAATGATTACTAATAAATGCGGCTATGCTACCTGACACGACGTTATCGCTAAATTATTTATTTTATGCATTTATTAATTATTTAAGAATTACGACAAGCTTAAAGTTAATAAATGCGGGCGCGGGACTCTAAATGCTTAAGACTTTACGTAAGACGCGACGCCATTATTAAATTAATTATTTATGCCTGTATTTAATGTTTTATTCGCTGCATTTTATTATAAAAATCCTAAAAATTATTTTACAAAATTAGTGTAATTTTATAGTTAATGACTGGACGGGAGGGTCAAAATTGGGTGTCAACAGATGTCCCTCTTTGTATGGAGATGATGGAAGAATCTTCGGACAAAGACGTTGACTCATAGCCAATTTTGTCTCGATCTTCAGAATTGCAGAAATGCTGGGCAGGTAGACAAGGCTGACGCAAAAATCAAATCGCCCCAAAGGTCGAAGTTATGACGACATCGGGTTACCATGGTCTAAACACCAAGCGCGCTAACGCGACTTAAAGCCGCCCCAGGTCGAGTTATGATGACATCAAGGCGGTGCAAAAAGTAAAAGAAAATAACCGGCTTGAACTCAGGGTACCGCTATGGCTTATGGCTGGGTTCTATGGTGGTGGAGCGAGTGGACCGACGCTTGAGGCCGCTTCTGCCAATCGTTGGGAAGGTCGGCCCCCCAACAGATTGCCCCGTCAGAAGAGAAAAT
Source organism: Przewalskia tangutica (assembly GCA_029844215.1). NCBI lineage: Eukaryota > Viridiplantae > Streptophyta > Magnoliopsida > Solanales > Solanaceae > Przewalskia > Przewalskia tangutica. The sequence goes on from CM056719.1 coordinate 22,695,723, forward strand.
CCACGCCAGGCTCGCCGCATGCTAAGACTTGAACAAACGGTTAGTGCATAACTGCTAAGGCAAAATAATTTTAAAAACAATGTAACTGTGAATAGAAATGGTTATCCTGCAAAACGCGATGCCTGTTGTGTTGATGCGATGTTGCGAATGCTGTGATTTTCGTCCTTGCTGAGAGGTGTTGCTATTGTGAACGCTGGTATGTTTTCCTTGCTGCAATTGCCCCCTGTAGACTAAAGCTCAAGAAAGAGTTAGTGCATAACTGCTAAGACAGAATAATAAAGCATGCGTAATAAATGTAATTTCGGGAGTATAGAAATCGTCCCTGCGTGGATGTGATATGCTGATGATGGCGTCGTTTTTGGGCTTGTTGTCGCCGATAAGCGCCGCGTTCGACGCGTGTTGCCGGGCGCCGCTGCGTAGACTTGTTGCGGCCGATAACGCCGTTGCTCGGACGTGTTGTTCCGGGCGCCGTTGCGTGGACTTGTTGCCGATAACGCCATTGCTCGGACGTGTTCCGCCGGGCGCCGCTGCGTAGACTTGTTGATTACGCCGTTATGCGGACGTGTTGCCGCCGGCGCCGTTGCATGGACTTCGCCGATTACGCCGTTGTCCGGACGTGCCGCCGGGCGCCGCTGCACGGACTTGCCGACACGCCGTTATTCGGACGTGTTGCCGCCGGGCGCCGTTGCGTGGACTTGCCGACACGCCGTTGTCCGGACGTGTTCCGCCGGGCGCCGTTGTATGGACTTGCCGATTACGCCGTTGTGCGGACGTGTTCTGCCGCCGCGTCGTTGCACGGACTTGCCGATTACGCCATTGTCGGACGTGTTGCGGCGTCGCCGCGTGGACTTGCCGATTACGCCGCCGTTCGACGGTTGCCGCCGTGTCGCTGGCGTAGACTTGCTGCGCCGATAACGCCGCGTTCGGACGCTGCCGCCTCCCGTAGAATAAATGCTCCCGCAAGCTAAGCTTGAGAAAACGTTAGTGTATACCGCTTAAATGAAATGATAAATACATACGAGAAGTGCAATTTGTGGGCAGAGATGTCATCCCCGAGATGTTGTCTTTGCACGGACACGCCGAACGCTGCACGATTTAATTGCCATGATGCTTTGCCGCGATGCGTGGGTTGCCAATTTGACTTTATGCTCGAGTTGATGCGCTAGGTTTTGTTGCGAACTCAACTTTGATCGCTGATTGTTGATGCCTTTCTGCCGCTTTTGCCGCGACTTTGGATTGTTGTCATCCTCTCGCTTTTGCCGCTTCGCTTCACAAGAGACTTTTCGTCGTATTTTCTGCTCCGGTTGTTGCACTTTCTGCTTCTGTTAATATTAAAAGACCTGCGCTCAAAGAAAAATTTGTGAGTTTTGGGGGGGGGTCGATTCATATTTGACTTTGCTGCCTTGTTCCTTGATATCTGCGTGCCTGGCTTGTTTGGACTTGCAACCCCTGTCTGGTTTCCTACACTGTCCCAGTTTTTGTCTGGCCTAAAATGGGTCTCAATGTAGTTGCTTGTAGGCTATGTGTATTCTTGTCATTTTTCAAAGCAAAGGGAAAGTTTCCTAATGGTGTGACCGGCCGATTTAGGCCGCCACGATCCCCACGAGGAATCAGTCGAACGTAGTTCATTACAAGCGAATATTGGGAAAATTAAAATTTCTAGATGTGGGACCGAAGCCGAGACGGCCGCCTACGTATCCACTAAGGGAATCAGGTCAAACGTAGTTCATTACAAGCAAAACGAAAGAAAACATTATTAAAGCTTAAATATGAGTTTATAAATTATTCTGCTAAAATAAATCGCTTTTCCTATCCGTGCTCTGGCGACCAAGACAGGGTGCAAATCCAATCAATATGCCTTCATGCTCGCTTCGTGGATGGTCGGGTCTTCATGCTCGCTATCTCCTCTTTCTCGCCTCTGCGTGGTGCACGCCGGATAAATGACTGATTCGAGGGCGGAATGGGCGTAGGCAGGGGAGTGTATTCCTCATCTAAGGTTATCAGGTGCACATTGACGTGGCCGTGGTTTGGCAAGGGGTTATCATGCACATTTGGGGCAGGATCCTTTAGCTGAATTACCCTTCTTCCGATTAACGCCGATCTCGCCCCCTCGGCGGAGTGGCAACCTTCGTCATGTCACCGGCTATCGAGTGATACGCGCAGCCGCTTGTTCTCATCATACCATCTTGGGATAGGTCGTGATCCTTCCCGAATCGGTTGGATTAGGCCCGCACCGCAACCTTTCATATATTCGAGGTATGGGTTCAACTAGTGGGTGCGAACTTTGGGTGGTTTTCCTTCAAAATTCTTATTTGCTTCAGGCGCATTGGGTGCTCTATTCTGGCGGGCTTGATGGGTGGATCTACGGCGCGTGATAAACGGTGCTTGTGGTGTTATATATAGCCGTGTGTGGTAGTTGTGGTAGTATGATGGGTTTGGTATGTTATGAATGTTTCGTTTGCGTTCAGTACAAACATGGAAGCGGAAATCGTCTCTTTCTTCCTCTCGTGAAGTACTCCCGAGTGTCCCCGATCAATCGCCTTATTAGTTGCCTGTAATGCCGCGATTTGTAATCCTACCGCTTTTAATACCTTCTTCTACGGTCGCCATTCTAATAACTTCCGCAAATTCCGCCACGACGCTTTATCATCCGCTCATAAGAGGTTGCATCCTTTAAAGATTGTACGAATAATGTGGTCATCTCACTCTCCACCACGGGTGGTTGCACTTTCGCCGCTCAACGCCACCTCACGGCGTATTCTCCGAATGTTTCGTAGTCTTCTTCTCCAACTTCATTAAGTAGAACTCGCCCACAACGGTTTCGTGTTGAACTGAACCGCTTCCACAAAATCTTGGGCCAATGCATTCCACCGTGCCATTTCCGCGATCTTGGCCGTATACCAATCTAGTGCCTCACGGCCAAGCTCCGAATGAACAACTTCAGAATGACCACGGGTTCTTCCCTTACCCCGATCACCTTGTCGCAATATGACCTCGTGTGTGCACGGGGTTCCTTTCCCATCAAATAGTTCAAACTTCGCACCTTGTACCCCATAGCGCTCCATCGCCCGATGCATGCAAAGATCCTCGTAGTCTAGTCCTTCGTGACCTTTGTCCGATCGCATGCCCCGAACCGCTTCTTTCGGACTATGAATTTTTGGCCACGCCCCGCCCATTTTGGCTCGGACTTCCTCTCCATTTCTTCGTAATGATCCCCTTCGCGAAGCACGGACGGTAAAGGATGGGCTTCGCGTAAGTTAGCTTGCAGGTTGTTTCTTGGCCGTAATGGGTGTGGTGCGTGGGTATTGGTTGGCCCGGCGATTAGGGCTGTTTATGGTGAAGCAGCGGGTGAGGTATATGGGTAGTAGGAGGGTCATTTGAAGGTGGGGTTGAGGGTCGGGCCGGGGCGGCGGTTTGTTCGCGATCGTGGCCTTTGTGGAGAGTTCGGGAGATATGTGGTGGCGGAGGTCGATCCGGGATGGTTTGTGAAGTAGTGGCCCTTTGATCCGCATAGGGTATTCAGCTAATGGATAGGTTGGTCGATTCGTAGCCTCTCCATCTCAACCTACATATCGCAATTTGTCAGCGGCGTGCAATACATTCTTCCCGATCGTGATATTCCTCCCTTCAAGGTTCTGTTACCGACAGAATAATTCCCAAACCATTTGGCTCGGACGCCGAGCCACCATATCATCATTTCTTGCCTTGGACTCGGTGAAGTGTGGATGCTCGACATTGTTGAGTCAAATACGAACCGACCCTTTGGGAGGATGATAAATTTTCTAAAAATGCAACAACCGATGTTAGCATAAAGCACATAATTTGCGTGTATGTAGCGTATATATCGCACATAGCACATTCAAACGCTTCCTAACATGCAGGGGACCTCTTTATGCCGAGGTAAGCCTAAACGCCACTTATGCGAGATTATGACGGATTTGTCCAAGTCGCCCAACTATAATGCCTTTGTTGGAAATGGCGACCAAACGACGGTGCACTTTTCCCAATTTCAGCATGTCATGATTGGGTTTGGATTTGTCTGTCATTGCCACGCTACACATAATATCTTTGGTTGGTCTTTGGGTTTAGAAACCCGTCGACAAGTTTGGTGTCTTCCTAATTGTGGTGTCGATGCCAAGGACCGACCCACCTAAGGTAAATGCATGCATGCCCTAAAATAATGGTGGTATAGCTCTATCTTAAGTCTCTAAGATTTGGCTTTTCTGGACACAAGGTTCCCGAGCGGACAACTCGAGTGAGAAGGCTACGCGACCAGGTTGGACCTGATTCTCCGCAGAATACCAACTCTCTTAAATGTGGGTGTTTGAAAGAAATTTGCAGTGCGCTACACACCCGCGAGTGTGTGATTGTGTGAATTTTCCAGAGTGGAAGAAATATGAGCGGAATGCCAGTTTAAGGAAAGCAGTAAAGCAGGTAGCAATTTAAAATAAACAAAACAAAATACAGCACACAAAAATTAAATGCAAAAGTAATTGCCAAATAATAACCCTAGGTCTGTTGTGGTTAAGAACCTAAAATCCCCAGCGGAGTCGCCATTTCTGTCGCGCCCTTTTTCGACCGCGACATTTATTTTCTAGACTCCTGCTCAAATAAACGGTTAGAAAATAAAATAAAAATGCTAAATATTTAAAGAGGCTTAAAGGTTTTAAAAATGCTAAAAGGATGCTAAAATTGCAAAAGATGCTAAAATGCTAAAGGGTTGCTAGAATGCTAAGGGTTCGCGGAGTCGCCACCTAATTAAATGGGTGAATTAGGACACCTAAATGTTTAACTAGTTTAAAGTAAAACATTAACTCCATTTTAATGGTCTGCTAAACTTAATGAGATTGCAAGTGGTTCTTTATTAATCTAGAGGGAAGGGTTAGGCACCCTCTAAGATCCGCTAACTCATGTTGTCCTGCCAAACCTAGGGTTAATTATTATATTTTAAAAATGCAAAGTAAAAGATCTATAAAAAGTGCAATGTTAGAAAATAAAGTGCTAAATGTTAAAATAATGCTAAGCAGTTAAAAAGGTTTTAAAATGTTGGAAGATGTTTAAAGGTGCTAAGAGGTTAATTTTAAAGCTAAAGGGTGCTAAGGTGCTAAGAGGTGCTTAAAAGTGCTAAATGCTAAAGCGCCGAATAATTAATAAAATGTTAGGAAATAAATGCTAGCATGTTATAACGTTTAAAAGGTGCTTAAAGTATCAAAAGGGCTAAAGGGTGCTAAGGAATGCAAAATGTTAAGATGCTATTTTGAGAGTTTAAGAGAAAATCTGTTTATGGATTTTAACAAATTGTTGGTTTTATGATGCAAGTTAAATCATTTAAATCGTTTTTACAGAATTTAGGCATGCTCAACAGTCCTAAAAGGCAAATAAAATAGAAATGCATTTCTAATTATGAATGACCTTCCCACCTCTCATATGTTCAAAGAATAATAATTCTAGATTCCCTGTTAATTACAAAGTTAGAAAAACAGTTTGCAATAAACAAATAAGGCATAAATGAGGTAATGATGTTAAGGGAATAAAGGAGTTGAAGTGGATGACTCCGTCCTATTTGTTTTCTGGGAATTTCTGAAGTGAGGATGCACATAGACGCGGATGAATGCAAATCTTCAATTGACGGAAGGCACAATAAGTCTCGCTATGAGACTCCTCCTTTTTCTCCGATGCATTTCATGTAGATAAAGAAGAAGATAAGGATTAGTATGCGTGCAATTTATTATGACAATAATGAATAGGCATTTTAACATAAAACTCATATATTTGTATTCAAATTGGTGTTGTGATTATGCTGCAGCGTGAGAAATAGGCAGAATAGGCTTAGTCCAAACAATTATAAAAAAAAACAAATGAGCGAACTGTTAACTTAGGCCTAATCACAAGGTATGCAAATAAGTCAAGCTCAATGAAATATCACAAGGTGTTCAAATAAGTCAAGCTCAGTTAAGTATTCTTCACATAGGAGACAAAATGTTCATAAGGCAAACTCAAGTAAGTTCGACTCAACAATGGGGCTGGATGATCAGGCCTATCATGATATCAGATATATACTGACATATAACAGAGTACGTACAGGGGTGGTATACCTTGAAACATATTACAACATATATAACAGTTCACATAGGAAACATAAGAAGACAAGAGCAGATTCAGACCACGAGCAGGGGCAAGAGATATTCATGGATATCTTAAGTAAGAATAGGCAGTTAAGAAGTTAAGCAAAATGAAACAATCCCGGCGGATTTCATGTTATTATAGATGTTGCCACACACCCTTAAGGCATATACGCATGCATAACAACTTGCCGAGATGTCGGTAGTACGTCAGGTAAGACATTCTGGGTGACGGCAATCTACTATAATGTTAAGTGTAAAGTTAACATGTTTATCATGATGTTGGGACACAATGTCAGGATAGCCTCCAGAGGGCTGAAACCAACTTAAACAGAGGCACAAATTGAACAACACTAGGACATACATGACTTCATATTAGGCTTAACATCGAATAACATGTGCATATTCTAAAACTGTGTATAGATTAGATTATTATATTAGTATGCAACAGATATTTGAACTAGCACCGACATCTTAAGTAGTATCGATATACCTAAGTCTGGACAAATCATCTATCCTTAATGGCCCTCAATCACCTACGACTTTGAGTAATTTTTAACCACAAGTAGACTTTCACACAGATCTTAGACAACTTTCAGGCATCCCAATACGTATATCAGATTATCTAATCAGTCAATACTTCCAATTAACAGCATCATATCGATGAGCACATCAATCTAACTAACACACATTTAATCACACAAACACACAATAGTACAAAAATGAAATGAGAGGAATTTAAGTTTACCTTCTCCGTGCAGCGAGCCGAGGCAGCGTATCAAGTCGTCGACTCGCTTGGGTTTTTGGTTTTGCGATGCGGATGAAAGGGAGAAGGTTTACTCACTGATTTTTTTTTTTTGGCTGGAATTAAGAGAAGGGTTCGACTGATGCCCTGCTTCGCTAAGCTCGTTGTTGTCGATCGCTAGGGTCCCGTCGATTGCTATCCGACTCCGCTCTGTTCTCTGAGCTCTCTCGTCTCTCTATTGTGCTCTGCCCTATCTCCACCTCCTTCTTTTGTTCTATTGCATGTGCTTATATAGCCTAACCCTAGGTTCTAATATTGGTAAGCAATTAGGGCTGATTCTAGGCTGAGATTTCGAAAAGATTTTAGTGCGATTGGTGTTGATTCGTATTGATTCTTACCATTTGTCGTTTAGATCGGGTAGGGATATGGTAAGGAATCGCTGGTCGGGGGTGTGGATAAAGGAAAGCCCGGATTCTCCGGCGAGAAATCCGGGCGAGGATCTTGGCGACGACGGGGGAAGGCTTCTTCAGGTTTTGTTTTTAGGGCTATTGACGATGGCTTGGAAACGGGCGCGCAGGCTTCCGGGCGGTACCGGCGTGGTCGATAAGGAAAAAGGAGTGGGCCGGGGCGACGGGTATTGGGTCACGGACTGGACGAAAATTATTGGGCTTGTGGGGCTGCGAATTTAAGGGTATTAGTTAGGTAGTTTTAATTAAGTATTTAATTCTAGGAGTTAATTTTAGGTGTATTAATTAGTTAATTAGTGGTAAATTAAAACAATAATTGTGCTTAGATTATTTAGGCGCTTTATTAATCTAATTGTTTATAAATGCGGGCGTGCTATTTAATTAATGCTTAATGCTCTAGAATGCGGCGCTATTATTTAGAATCTTATTATTGTGCATTATTGCGAAGTTAAATTAAAATTGAATTGAGTTTAGATTAAATTATTTAAATGCCAACTGCAAGTATGATATTTAGAAATTGTTTAAAGCTTTATAAGTGCGGTGCTATTAAATGCATATATCAGAGTAAAATTGATTTTAAATTACAAATGATTACTAATAAATGCGGCTATGCTACCTGACACGACGTTATCGCTAAATTATTTATTTTATGCATTTATTAATTATTTAAGAATTACGACAAGCTTAAAGTTAATAAATGCGGGCGCGGGACTCTAAATGCTTAAGACTTTACGTAAGACGCGACGCCATTATTAAATTAATTATTTATGCCTGTATTTAATGTTTTATTCGCTGCATTTTATTATAAAAATCCTAAAAATTATTTTACAAAATTAGTGTAATTTTATAGTTAATGACTGGACGGGAGGGTCAAAATTGGGTGTCAACAGTCAGCATCATTTAATGTTTTAATATTATATGAATCTAGAACAAGAATACCATAAATCCGATCAAAATTATCTTCTTATTTATTCCACTACAATTACGAAGTAATAAAGTCGAATTGAATTTAAAACAAATGAAAAAGAACAATGCTTTTAATTTATTTTCATACACTTGTCTTAAGTGTATGTGCGTTGCATGTGTCATTGCATGAATAATATATAATTTATATTATCAATTTAAAAAAAAATCAAACCAAACCTAACTCAAAGAACAAACGGTTTATTTAATCGGTTTGCGGTTTGAATCGGCTTTATCCAAACTATGAAAACCCTTACTATAAGATAACATATAATTAAAGAGATAAGAAAAATTTGTGGCTGAATAAGCCTGAGTAATTTTGGGAGGAAATCCTCTATAATTTATAACTGGTGTGCAGGTGTATTCGTCAAGTGTATTGTCATGTTCATTTAATGTTTTCATGTTATGTGAATATATTAAAAGATTGACATAAATTCCAAATAAAAATATCTTCTTATTTATTCCACTTTAATTGCAAAGTAATAACGCCGAATTAAATCTAAATGAAATGAAAAATAACAATGCTATTATTTTTATTTACATATACTAGTCTTAAGTGTATGTGCGTTGCATGTGTCATTGCATGAATAATATATAATTTATACTATCAATATTTCCTAAAAAAAACAAAACAATTATAACCAACAATAGGTTTGTGATTTAAATCGGTTTTAAACAAACTATGAAGACCCTTACTATAAGATAACATATAACTAAAGAAGATAAGGAAAATTTGTGGCTGAATAAGCCTGAGTAATTTTGAGAGGAAATCCTCTATAATTTATAACTGGCGTGCAGATCTATTCGTCAAGTGTATTGTCATGTTCATTTAATGTTTTCATGTTATGTGAATCTATTAAAAGATTGACATAAATCCCAAAAAAATTATCTTCTTATTTATTCCACTGCATTTACAAAGTTATAAAGTCGAATTGAATCTAAAACAAATGAAAAAGAACAATGCTATTATTTTATTTACACATACTAGTCTTAAGTGTACGTGTGTTGCACGTGTCATTGCGTGAATAATAAATAATTTATATTATACATTTTTTTAAAACTACAACCAAACCAATTATAAACAACAATAGATTTATTTTATCGATTTGCTGTTTAAATTAGTTTTAACCAAATCATGAATACCTGTAGTATAAGATAACAAATAATTAATGAAGATAAGATGATGTTTTGGATAAATAAGCCTGATTAATTATGAAAGGAAAGCCTGTCTAATTTATATATGCGTGCAAAACTAGTCGTCGCGTCAATTGTCAGCATCATTTAATGTTTTAATATTATGTGAATCTATAACAAGAATGCCATAAATCCGAACAAAATTATCTTCTTATTTATTCCATTACAATTACAAAGTAATTAAGTCGAATTGAATTTAAAACAAATGAAAAAGAACAATGCTTTTAATTTATTTTCATACACTTGTCTTAAGTGTATGTGCGTTGCACGTGTGCATTTCATGAAAAATAAATAATTTAAATTATCAATTTAAAAAAAAAAATCAAACCAAACCTAACTCAAAGAACAAACAATTTATTTAATCGGTTTGAATCGGATTTATCCAAACTATGAAAATCCTTACTATAACATAACATATAATTAAAGAGATAAGAAAAATTTGTGGCTAAATAAGTCTGAGTAATTTTGGGAGGAAATCCTCTATAATTTATAACTGGCGTGCAGGTGTATTCGTCAAGTGTATTGTCATGTTCATTTAATGTTTTCATGTTATGTGAATATATTAAAAGATTGACATAAATTCCAAATAAAAATATCTTCTTATTTATTCCACTTTAATTGCAAAGTAATAACGCCGAAATTAAATCTAAATGAAATGAAAAATAACAATGCTATTATTTTTATTTACATATACTAGTCTTAAGTGTATGTGCGTTGCATGTGTCATTGCATGAATAATATATAATTTATACTATCAATATTTCCTAAAAAAAACAAAACAATTATAACCAACAATCGGTTTGCGATTTAAATCGGGTTTAACCAACCCGTGAACACCCCTAGTATAAGATAACAAATAATTAAAGAAGATAAGAATATGTTTTGGCTGATTAAGCCTGAAAATTTTTGAGAGAAATACATGTGTAATCTATAAATGGCATGCAGGTTTCGTCACGTGCATTGTCAGGTTCATTTAATGTTTTCATTTTAAGTGAATCAATTAGAAGAATGCCATAAATTCCAACAAAATTATTTTCTTATTTATTTCACTGCAATTACAAAGTTATAAAGTCGAATTGAATCTAAAACAAATGAAAAAGAACAATGCTATTAATTTATTTACATATACTAGTCTTAAGTGTACGTGCGTTGCACGTGTCATTGCGTGAATAATAAATAATTTATATTATACAATTTTTTTAAAAATACAACCAAACCAATTCTAAACAACAATCGATTTATTTAATTGGTTTCCTGTTTAAATTAGTTTTAACCAAACCATGAATACTCGTAGTATAAGATAACAAATAATTAATGAAGATAAGATGATGTTTTGGATGAATAAGCCTGATTAATTATGAAAGAAAGCCTGTCTAATTTATATATGCATGCAAAACTAGTCGTCGCGTCAATTGTCAGTATCATTTAATGTTTTAATATTATGTGAATCTATTACAAGAATGCCATAAATTCCAACAAAATTATTTTCTTATTTATTCCACTGCAATTACAAAGTTATAAAGTCGAATTGAATATAAAACAAATGAAAAAGAACAATGGTATTAATTTATTTATATATACTAGTCTTAAGTGTACGTGTGTTGCATGTGTCATTGCGTGAATAATAAATATTTTATATTATACAAGTCTTTTTAAAAAAATACAACCAAACCAATTATAAACAATAATCGATTTATTTAATCGGCTTGCGGTTTGAATTGGTTTTATTCAAACTATGAACACCCTTACTATAAGATAACATATAACTAAAGAAGATAAGAAAATTTGTGGCTGAATAAGCCTGAGTAATTTTGAGAGGAAATCCTGTATAATTTATAACTGGCGTGCAGGTCTATTCGTCAAGTGTATTGTCATGTTCATTTAATGTTTTCATGTTATGTTAATCTATTAAAAGATTAACATAAATCCCAAAAAAATTATCTCCTTATTTATTTCACTGCATTTACAAAGTTATAAAGTCGAATTGAATCTAAAATAAATGAAAAAGAACATTGCTATTAATTTATTTACATATACTAGTCTTAAATGTACGTGCGTTGCACGTGTCATTGCGTGAATAATAAAAAATTTATATTATACAATTTTTTTAAAAATACAACCAAACCAATTATAAACAACAATCTATTTATTTTATCGGTTTGTTGTTTAAATTAGTTTTAACCAAACTATGAATACCCGTAGTATAAGATAACAAATAATTAATGAATATAAGATGATGTTTTTGAAGAATAAGCCTGATTAATTATGAAAGGAAAGCTTGACTAATTTATATATGGGTGCAAAACTAGTCGTCGCGTCAATTGTCAGCATCATTTAATGTTTTAATATTATGTGAATCTATTACAAGAATGCCATAAATCCGAATAAAATTATCTTCTTATTTGTTCCACTACAATTACAAAGTAATAAAGTCGAATTGAATCTAAAACAAATGAAAAAGAAAAATGCTTTTAATTTTTTTTCATACACTAATCTTAAGTGTATGTGCGTTGCACGTGTGCATTGCATGAAAAATAAATAATTTATATTATCAATTTTAACAAAAATCAAACCAAACCTAACTCAAAGAACAAACGGTTTATTTAATCGGTTTGCGGTTTGAATCGGTTTTATACAAACTATGAAAACCCTTACAATAAGATAACATATAATTAAAGAGATAAGAAAAATTTGTGGTTGAATAAGCCTGAGTAATTTTGGGAGGAAATCCTCTATAATTTATAACTGGCGTGCAGGTCTATTCGTCAAGTGTATTGTCATGTTCATTTAATGTTTTCATGTTATGTGAATCTATTAAAAGATTGACATAAATCCCAAAAAAATTATCTTCTTATTTATTCCACTGCATTTACAAAGTTATAAAGTCGAATTGAATCTAAAACAAATGAAAAAGAACAATGCTATTATTTTATTTACACATACTAGTCTTAAGTGTACGTGTGTTGCACGTGTCATTGCGTGAATAATAAATAATTTATATTATACATTTTTTTTAAAACTACAACCAAACCAATTATAAACAACAATAGATTTATTTTATCGATTTGCTGTTTAAATTAGTTTTAACCAAATCATGAAGACCCGTAGTATAAGATAACAAATAATTAATGAAGATAAGATGATGTTTTGGATAAATAAGCCTGATTAATTATGAAAGAAAAGCCTGACTAATTTATATATGGGTGCAAAACTAGTCGTCGCGTCAATTGTCAGCATCATTTAATGTTTTAATATTATGTGAATCTATTACAAGAATGCCATAAATCCGAATAAAATTATCTTCTTATTTGTTCCACTACAATTACAAAGTAATAAAGTCGAATTGAATCTAAAACAAATGAAAAAGAAAAATGCTTTTAATTTTTTTTCATACACTAATCTTAAGTGTATGTGCGTTGCACGTGTGCATTGCATGAAAAATAAATAATTTATATTATCAATTTAAAAAAAAAATCAAACCAAACCTAACTCAAAGAACAAACGGTTTATTTAATCGGTTTGCGGTTTGAATCGGTTTTGTACAAACTATGAAAACCCTTACAATAAGATAACATATAATTAATGAGATAAGAAAAATTTGTGGCTGAATAAGCCTGAGTAATTTTGAGAAAAAATCCTCTATAATTTATAACTGGCGTGCAGTTCTATTCGTCAAGTGTCTTTTCATGTTCATTTAATGTTTTCGTGTAATGTGAATCTATTAAAAGATTGACATAAATTCCAAAAAAGATATCTTCTTATTTGTTCCACTTTAATTGCAAAGTAATAAAGCCGAATTGAATCTAAATGAAATGAAAAATAACAATGCTATTATTTTTATTTACATATACTAGTTTTAAGTGTATTTGTGTTGCCTGTGTCATTGCATGAATAATATATAATTTATACTATCAATTTTTGCTAAAAAAACAAAACAATTATAACCAACAATCGATTTGCGATTTAAATCGGTTTTAACCAACCCGTGAACACCCCTAGTATAAGATAACAAATAATTAAAGAAGATAAGAATATGTTTTGGCTGATTAAGCCTGAATAATTTTGAGAAAAATACATGTGTAATCTATAAATGGCATGCAAATTTCGTCACGTGCATTGTCAGGTTCATTTAATGTTTTCATTTTATGTAAATCAATTAGAAGAATTCCATAAATTCCAACAAAATTATTTTCTTATTTATTCCAATGCAATTACAAAGTTATAAAGTCGAATTGAATATAAAACAAATGAAAAAGAACAATTTTATTAATTTATTTACATATACTAGTCTTAAGTGTACGGGTGTTGCACGTGTCATTGGGTGAATAATAAATAATTTATATTATACAATTTTTTTTAAAAAAATACAACCAAACCAATTATAAACAATAATCGATTTATTTAATCGATTTGCGGTTTGAATCGGTTTTAAACAAACTATGAACACCCTTACTATAAGATAACATATAACTAAAGAAGATAAGGAAAATTTGTGGCTGAATAAGCCTGAGTAATTTTGAGAGGAAATCCTCTATAATTTATAACTGGCGTGCAGGTCTATTCGTCAAGTGTATTGTCATGTTCATTTAATGTTTTCATGTTATGTGAATCTATTAAAAGATTAACATAAATCCCAAAAAAATTATCTTCTTATTTATTCCACTGCAATTACAAAGTTATAAAGTCGAATTGAATCTAAAATAAATGAAAAAGAACAATGCTATTAATTTATTTACATATACTAGTCTTAAATGTACGTGCGTTGCACGTGTCATTGCGTGAATAATAAAAAATTTATATTATACAATTTTTTTAAAAATACAACCAAACCAATTATAAACAACAATCGATTTATTTTATCGGTTTGTTGTTTAAATTAGTTTTATCCAAACTATGAATACCCGTAGTATAAGATAACAAATAATTAATGAATATAAGATGATGTTTTGGAAGAATAAGCTTGATTAATTATGAAAGGAAAGCTTGACTAATTTATATATGGGTGCAAAACTAGTCCTCGCGTCAATTGTCAGCATCATTTAATGTTTTAATATTATGTGAATCTATTACAAGAATGCCATAAATCCGAATAAAATTATTTTCTTATTTGTTCCACTACAATTACAAAGTAATAAAGTCGAATTGAATCTAAAACAAATGAAAAAGAAAAATGCTTTTAATTTTTTTTCATACACTAATCTTAAGTGTATGTGCGTTGCCTGTGTCATTGCATGAATAATATATAATTTATACTATCAATTTTTGCTAAAAAAACAAAACAATTATAACCAACAATCGATTTGCGATTTAAATCGGTTTTAACCAACCCGTGAACACCCCTAGTATAAGATAACAAATAATTAAAGAAGATAAGAATATGTTTTGGCTGATTAAGCCTGAATAATTTTGAGAAAAATACATGTGTAATCTATAAATGGCATGCAAATTTCGTCACGTGCATTGTCAGGTTCATTTAATGTTTTCATTTTATGTAAATCAATTAGAAGAATTCCATAAATTCCAACAAAATTATTTTCTTATTTATTCCAATGCAATTACAAAGTTATAAAGTCGAATTGAATATAAAACAAATGAAAAAGAACAATTTTATTAATTTATTTACATATACTAGTCTTAAGTGTACGGGTGTTGCACGTGTCATTGGGTGAATAATAAATAATTTATATTATACAATTTTTTTAAAAAAAATACAACCAAACCAATTATAAACAATAATCGATTTATTTAATCGATTTGCGGTTTGAATCGGTTTTAAACAAACTATGAACACCCTTACTATAAGATAACATATAACTAAAGAAGATAAGGAAAATTTGTGGCTGAATAAGCCTGAGTAATTTTGAGAGGAAATCCTCTATAATTTATAACTGGCGTGCAGGTCTATTCGTCAAGTGTATTGTCATGTTCATTTAATGTTTTCATGTTATGTGAATCTATTAAAAGATTGACATAAATCCCAAAAAAAATTATCTTCTTATTTACTCCACTGCAATTACAAAGTTATAAAGTCGAATTGAATCTAAAACAAATGAAAAAGAACAATGCTATTAATTTATTTACACATACTAGTCTTAAGTGTACGTGTGTTGCACGTGTCATTGCGTGAATAATAAATAATTTATATTATACAATTTTTTTAAAACTACAACCAAATCAATTATAAATAACAATCGATTTATTTTATCGGTTTGCAGTTTAAATTAGTTTTAACCAAACCATGAATACCCGTAGTATAAGATAACAAATAATTAATGAAGATAAGATGATGTTTGGATGAATAAGCCTGATTAGTTATGAAAGAAAAGCCTGTCTAATTTATTATTGCGTGCAAAACTAATCGTCGCGTCAATTGTCAGCATCATTTAATGTTTTAATATTATGTGAATATAGAACAAGAATGCCATAAATTCGATCAAAATTATCTTCTTATTTATTCCACTACAATTACGAAGTAATAAAGTCGAATTGAATTTAAAACAAATGAAAAAGAACAATGCTTTTAATTTATTTTCATACACTTGTCTTAAGTGTATGTGCGTTGCATGTGTCATTGCATGAATAATATATAATTTATATTATCAATTTAAAAAAAAATCAAACCAAACCCAACTCAAAGAACAAACGGTTTATTTAATCGGTTTGCGGTTTGAATCGGCTTTATCCAAACTATGAAAACCCTTACTATAAGATAACATATAATTAAAGAGATAAGAAAAATTTGTGGCTGAATAAGCCTGAGTAATTTTGGGAGGAAATCCTCTATAATTTATAACTGGCGTGCAGGTGTATTCGTCAAGTGTATTGTCATGTTCATTTAATGTTTTCATGTTATGTGAATATATTAAAAGATTGACATAAATTCCAAATAAAAATATCTTCTTATTTATTCCACTTTAATTGCAAAGTAATAACGCCGAATTAAATCTAAATGAAATGAAAAATAACAATGCTATTATTTTAATTTACATATACTAGTCTTAAGTGTATGTGCGTTGCATGTGTCATTGCATGAATAATATATAATTTATACTATCAATATTTCCTAAAAAAAACAAAACAATTATAACCAACAATCGGTTTGCGATTTAAATCGGTTTTAAACAAACTATGAACACCCTTACTATAAGATAACATATAACTAAAGAAGATAAGGAAAATTTGTGGCTGAATAAGCCTGAGTAGTTTTGAGAGGAAATCCTCTATAATTTATAACTGGCGTGCAGGTCTATTCGTCAAGTGTATTGTCAGGTTCATTTAATGTTTTCATTTTATGTGAATCAATTAGAAGAATGCCATAAATTCCAACAAAATTATTTTCTTATTTATTTCACTGCAATTACAAAGTTATAAAGTCGAATTGAATCTAAAACAAATGAAAAAGAAAAATGCTATTAATTTATTTACATATACTAGTCTTAAGTGTACGTGCGTTGCACGTGTCATTGCGTGAATAATAAATAATTTATATTATACAATTTTTTAAAAAATACAACCAAACCAATTCTAAACAACAATCGATTTATTTAATCGGTTTGTTGTTTAAATTAGTTTTATCCAAACTATGAATACCCGTAGTATAAGATAACAAATAATTAATGAATCGGTTTGAATCGGTTTTATCCAAACTATGAAAATCCTTACTATAACATAACATATAATTAAAGAGATAAGAAAAATTTGTGGCTGAATAAGCCTGAGTAATTTTGGGAGGAAATCCTCTATAATTTATAAGCTGCGTGCAAAACTAGTCGTCAAGTGTATTGTCATGTTCATTTAATGTTTTCATGTTATGTGAATATATTAAAAGATTGACATAAATTCCAAATAAAAATATCTTCTTATTTATTCCACTTTAATTGCAAAGTAATAACGCCGAATTAAATCTAAATGAAATGAAAAATAACAATGCTATTATTTTTATTTACATATACTAGTCTTAAGTGTATGTGCGTTGCATGTGTCATTGCATGAATAATATATAATTTATACTATCAATATTTCCTAAAAAAACAAAACAATTATAACCAACAATCAGTTTTATCAACCTGTGAACACCCCTAGTATAAGATAACAAAGAATTAAAGAAGATAAGAATATGTTTTGGCTGATTAAGCCTGAATAATTTTGAGAGAAATACATGTGTAATCTATAAATGGCATGCAGGTTTCGTCACATGCATTGTCAGGTTCATTTAATGTTTTCATTTAATGTGAATCAAATAGAAGAATGCCATAAATTCCAAAAAAAATATTTTCTTATTTATTCCACTTCAATTACAAAGTTATAAAGTCAAATTGAATACAAAACAAATGAAAAAGAACAATGCTATTAATTTATTTACATACACTAGTCTTAAGTGACGTGTGTTGCACATGTCATTGCGTGAATAATAAATAATTTATATTATACATTTTTTTTTAAAAAATACAACCAAACCAATTATAAACAATAATCGATTTATTTTATCGGTTTGCTGTTTAAATTGGTTTTAACCAAACCATGAATACCCATAGTATACGATAAAAATAATTAATGAAGATAAGATGATGTTTTGGATGAATAATCCTGATTAATTATGAAAGCCTGTCTAATTGATATATGCGTGCAAAACTAGTCGTCGCGTCAATTGTCAACATCATTTAATGTTTTAATATTATGTGAATCTATTACAAGAATGCCATAAATCCGAACAAAATTATCTTCTTATTTATTCCACTACAATTACAAAGTAATAAAGTCGAATTGAATCTAAAACAAATGAAAAAGAACAATGCTTTTAATTTATTTTCATACACTAGTCTTAAGTGTATGTGCGTTGCACGTGTGCATTGCATGAAAAATAATTAATTTATATTATCAATTTTAAAAAAAAATCAAACCAAACCTAACTCAAAGAACAAACGGTTTATTTAATCGGTTTGCGGTTTGAATCGGCTTTATCCAAACTATGAAAACCTTTACTATAAGATAACATATAATTAAAGAGATAAGAAAAATTTGTGGCTGAATAAGCCTGAGTAATTTTGGGAGGAAATCCTCAATAATTTATAACTGGCGTGCAGGTGTATTCGTCAAGTGTATTGTCATGTTCATTTAATGTTTTCATGTTATGTGAATATATTAAAAGATTGACATAAATTCCAAATAAAAATATCTTCTTATTTATTCCACTTTAATTGCAAAGTAATAACGCCGAATTAAATCTAAATGAAATGAAAAATAACAATGTAATTATTTTTATTTACATATACTAGTCTTAAGTGTATGTGCGTTGCATGTGTCATTGCATGAATAATATATAATTTATACTATCAATATTTCCTAAAAAAACCAAAACAATTATACCAACAATCGGTTTGCGATTTAAATCGGTTTTAACCAACCCGTGAACACCCCTAGTATAAGATAACAAATAATTAAAGAAGATAAGAATATGTTTTGGCTGATTAAGCCTGAATAATTTTGAGAGAAATACATGTGTAATCTATAAATGGCATGCAGGTTTCGTCACGTGCATTGTCAGGTTCATTTAATGTTTTCATTTTATGTGAATCAATTAGAAGAATGCCATAAATTCCAACAAAATTATTTTCTTATTTATACCACTGCAATTACAAAGTTATAAAGTCAAATTGAATATAAAACAAATGAAAAAGAACAATGCTATTAATTTATTTACATACACTAGTCTTAAGTGACGTGGATTGCACATGTCATTGCGTGAATAATAAATAATTTATATTATACAATATTTTAAAAAAAAAATACAACCAAACCAATTATAAACCATAATCGATTTATTTTATCGATTTGCTGTTTAAATTGGTTTTAACCAAACCATGAATACCCTTACTATAAGATAACATATAATTAAAGAGATAAGAAAATGTTTTGGATGAATAAGCTGAGTAATTTTGAGAGAAATCCTCTATAATTTATAATCGTGCGTGTCTATTCGTCAAGTGTATTGTCATGTTCATTTAATGTTTTCATGTTATGTGAATATATTAAAAGATTGACATAAATTCCAACAAAATTATTTTCTTATTTATTCCACTGCAATTACAAAGTTATAAAGTCAAATTGAATATAAAACAAATGAAAAAGAACAATGCTATTAATTTATTTACATACACTAGTCTTAAGTGACGTGGATTGCACATGTCATTGCGTGAATAATAAATAATTTATATTATACAATATTTTTTAAAAAAAATACAACCAAACCAATTATAAACCATAATCGATTTATTTTATCGATTTGCTGTTTAAATTGGTTTTAACCAAACCATGAATACCCATAGTATACGATAACAAATAATTAATGAAGATAAGATGATGTTTTGGATGAATAATCCTGATTAATTATGAAAGGAAATCCTGTCTAATTGATATATGCGTGCAAAACTAGTCGTCGCGTCAATTGTCAACATCATTTAATGTTTTAATATTATGTGAATCTATTACAACAATGCCATAAATCCGAACAAAATTATCTTCTTATTTATTCCACTACAATTACAAAGTAATAAAGTCGAATTGAATCTAAAACAAATGAAAAAGAACAATGCTTTTAATATATTTTCATACACTAGTCTTAAGTGTATGTGCGTTGCACGTGTGCATTGCATGAAAAATAATTAATTTATATTATCAATTTTAAAGAAAAATCAAACCAAACCTAATTCAAAGAACAAACGGTTTATTTAATCGATTTGCGGTTTGAATCGGCTTTATCCAAACTATGAAAACCCTTACTATAAGATAACATATAATTAAAGAGATAAGAAAAATTTGTGGCCGAATAAGCCTGAGTAATTTTGGGAGGAAATCCTCTATAATTTATAACTGGCGTGCAGGTCTATTCGTCAAGTGTATTGTCATGTTCATTTAATGTTTTCATGTTATGTGAATATATTAAAAGATTGACATAAATTCCAAATAAAAATATCTTCTTATTTATTCCACTTTAATTGCAAAGT
The DNA here is from genome assembly GCA_029844215.1 of Przewalskia tangutica. NCBI lineage: Eukaryota > Viridiplantae > Streptophyta > Magnoliopsida > Solanales > Solanaceae > Przewalskia > Przewalskia tangutica. The sequence continues at coordinate 22,716,217 of CM056719.1, forward strand.
AATAATGCCGAATTAAATCTAAATGAAATGAAAAATATCAATGCTATTATTTTTATTTACATATACTAGTCTTAAGTGTATGTGCGTTGCATGTGTCATTGCATGAATAATATATAATTTATACTATCAATATTTCCTAAAAAACCAAAACAATTATAACCAACAATCTGTTTGCGATTTAAATCGGTTTTAACCAACCCGTGAACACCCCTAGTATAAGATAACAAATAATTAAAGAAGATAAGAATATGTTTTGGTTGATTAAGCCTGAATAATTTTGAGAGAAATACATGTGTAATCTATAAATGGCATGCAGATTTCGTCACGTGCATTGTCAGGTTCATTTAATGTTTTCATTTTATGTGAATCAATTAGAAGAATGCCATAAATTCCAACAAAATTATTTTCTTATTTATTTCACTGCAATTACAAAGTTATAAAGTCGAATTGAATATAAAACAAATGAAAAAGAACAATGGTATTAATTTATTTACATATACTAGTCTTAAGTGTACGTGTGTTGCACGTGTCATTGCGTGAATAATAAATAATTTATATTATACAATTTTTTTTAAAAAATACAACCAAACCAATTATAAACAATAATCGATTTATTTAATCGGTTTGCGGTTTGAATCGGTTTTAAACAAACTATGAACAACCTTACTATAAGATAACATATAACTAAAGAAGATAAGGAAAATTTGTGGCTGAATAAGCCTGAGTAATTTTGAGAGGAAATCCTCTATAATTTATAACTGGCATGCAGGTCTATTTGTCAAGTGTGTTGTCATGTTCATTTAATGGTTTCATGTTATGTGAATATATTAAAAGATTGAAATAAATTCAAATAAAAATATCTTCTTATTTATTCCACTTTAATTGCAAAGTAATAAAGCAGAATTGAATCTAAATGAAATGAAAAATAACAATGCTATTATTTTTATTTACATATACTAGTCTTAAGTGTATGTGCGTTTCATGTGTCATTGCATGAATAATATATAATTTATACTATCAATATTTCCTAAAAAAACCAAAACAATTATAACCAACAATCGATTTGCGATTTAAATCAGTTTTAACCAACCCGTGAACACCCCTAGTATAAGATAACAAATAATTAAAGAAGATAAGAATATGTTTTGGCTGATTAAGCCTGAATAATTTTGAGAGAAATACATGTGTAATATATAAATGGCATGCAGGTTTCGTCACGTGCATTGTCAGGTTCATTTAATGTGAATCAATTAGAAGAATGCCATAAATTCCAAAAAAAAAAATCTTATTATTCCACTGTAATTACAAAGTTATAAAGTCAAATTGAATATAAAACAAATGAAAAATAACAATGCTATTAATTTATTTACATACACTAGTCTTAAGTGACGTGCGTTGCGCATGTCATTGCGTGAATAATAAATAATTTATATTATACAATTTTTTTAAAAAAATACAACCAAACCAATTATAAACAATAATCGATTTATTTTATCGGTTTGCTGTTTAAATTGGTTTTAACCAAACCATGAAAACTCGTAGTATAAGATAACAAATAATTAATGAAGATAAGATGATGTTTTGGATGAATAAGCCTGATTAATTATGAAAGAAAGCCTGTCTAATTTATATGTGCGGGCAAAACTAGTCGTCACGTCAATTGTCAGCATCATTTAATGTTTTAATATTACGTGAATCTATTACAAGAATGCCATAAATCCGAAAAAAATTATCTTCTTATTTATTCCACTACAATTACAAAGTTATAAAGTCGAATTGAATATAAAACAAATGAAAAAGAACAATGGTATTAATTTATTTACATATACTAGACTTAAGTGTACGTGCGTTGCACGTGTCATTGCGTGAATAATAAATATTTTATATTATACAATTCTTTTTAAAAAAATACAACCAAACCAATTATAAACAATAATCGATTTATTTAATTGGCTTGCGGTTTGAATTGGTTTAATTCAAACTATGAACACCCTTACTATAAAATAACATATAACTAAAGAAGATAAGAAAATTTGTGGATGAATAAGCCTGAGTAATTTTGCGAGGAAATCCTCTATAATTTATAACTGGCGTGCAAGTCTATACGTCAAGTGTATTGTCATGTTCATTTAATGTTTTCATGTTATGTGAATATATTAAAAGATTGACATAAATACCAAAAAAATTATCTTCTTATTTATTCCACTGCAATTACAAAGTTATAAAGTCGAATTGAATCTAAAACAAATGAAAAAGAACAATGCTATTAATTTATTTACATCTACTAGTCTTAAGTGTACTTGCGTTGCACGTGTCATTGCGTGAATAATAAATAATTTATATTATACAATATTTTTAAAAATACAACCAAACCAATTATAAAAATAATCGATTTATTTTATCGGTTTGCTGTTTAAATTGGTTTTAACCAAACCATGAATACCCATAGTATACGATAACAAATAATTAATGAAGATAAGATGATGTTTTGGATGAATAATCCTGATTAATTATGAAAGGAAAGCCTGTCTAATTGATATATGCGTGCAAAACTAGTCGTCGCGTCAATTGTCAACATCATTTAATGTTTTAATATTACGTGAATCTATTACAAGAATGCCATAAATCCGAAAAAAATTATCTTCTTATTTATTCCACTACAATTACAAAGTAATAAAGTCGAATTGAATCTAAAACAAATGAAAAAGAACAATTCTTTTAATTTATTTTCATACACTAGTCTTAAGTGTATATGCGTTGTACGTGTGCATTGCATGAAAAATAAATAATTTATATTATCAATTTTAAAAAAAACCAAACCAAACCTAACTCAAAGAACAAACGATTTATTTAATCGGTTTGCGGTTTGAATCGACTTTATCCAAACAATGAAAACCCTAACTATAAGATAACATATAATTAAAGAGATAAGAAAAATTTGTGGCTGAATAAGCCTGAGTAATTTTGGGAGGAAATCCTCTATAATTTATAACTGGCGTGCAGGTCTATTCGTCAAGTGTATTGTCATGTTCATTTAATGTGTTCATGTTATGTGAATCTATTAAAAGATTGACATAAATTCCAAAAAAAATTATATTCTTATTTATTCCACTGCAGTTACAAAGTTATAAAGTCGAATTGAATCTAAAACAAATGAAAAAGAACAATGCTATTAATTTATTTACACATACTAGTCTTAAGTGTACGTGCGTTGCACGTGTCATTGCGTGAATAATAAAAAAAATTATATTATACATTTTTTTAAAAATACAACCAAACCAATTATAAACAACAATCTATTTATTTTATCGGTTTGCTGTTTAAATTAGTTTTAACCAAACCATGAATACCCGTAGTTTAAGATAACAAATAATTAATGAAGATAAGATGATGTTTTGGATGAATAAGCCTGATTAATTATGAAAGGAAAGTCTGTCTAATTTATATATGCGTGCAAAACTAATCGTCGCGTCAATTGTCAGCATCATTTAATGTTTTAATATTATGTGAATCTATTACAAGAATGCCATAAATTCGAACAAAATTATCTTCTTATTTATTCCACTACAATTACAAAGTAATAAAGTTTTTTTGAATCTAAAACAAATGAAAAAGAACAATGCTTTTAATTTTTTTTCATACACTAGTCTTAAGTGTATCTGCGTTGCACGTGTGCATTGCATGAAAAATAAATAATTTATATTATCAATTTTAAAAAAATCAAACCAAACTAACTCTAAGAACAAACGGTTTATTTAATCGGCTTGCGGTTTGAATCGGTTTTATCCAAACTATGAAAACCCTTACTATAAGATAACATATAATTAAAGAGATAAGAAACATTTGTGGCTGAATAAGCCTGAGTAATTTTGGGAGGAAATCCTCTATAATTTATAACTGGCGTGCAGGTCTATTCGTCAAGTGTTTTGTCATTTTCATTTAATGTTTTCATGTTATGTGAATATATTAACAGATTGACATAAATTCCAAATAAAAATATCTTCTTATTTATTCCCCTTTAATTGCAAAGTAATAACGCCGAATTAAATCTATATGAAATGAAAAATAACAATGCTATTATTTTTATTTACATATACTAGTCTTAAGTGTATGTGCGTTGCATGTGTCATTGCATGAATAATATATAATTTATACTATCAATATTTCTAAAAAAAAACCAAAACAATTATAACCAACAATCGATTTGCGATTTAAATCGGTTTTAACCAACCCGTGAACACCCCTAGTATAAGATAACAAATAATTAAAGAAGATAAGAATTATGTTTTGGTTGATTAAGCCTGAATAATTTTGAGAGAAATACATGTGTAATCTATAAATGGCATGCAGGTTTCGTCACGTGCATTGTCAGGTTCATTTATTGTTTTCATTTTATGTGAATCAATTAGAAGAATGCCATAAATTCCAAAAAAAGAATTCTTATTTATTCCACTGCAATTACAAAGTTATAAAGTCGAATTGAATCTAAAACAAATGAAAAAGAACAATGGTATTAATTTATTTACACATACTAGTCTTAAGTGTACGTGCGTTGCACATGTCATTACGTGAATAATAAATAATTTATATTATACAATATTTTTAAAAATACAACCAAACCAATTATAAACAACAATCGATTTATTTTATCGGTTTGTTGTTTAAATTAGTTTTAACCAAACCATGAATACCCGTAGTATAAGATAACAAATAATTAATGATGATAAGATGTTGTTTTGGATGAATAAGCCTGATTAATTATGAAAGGAAAGCCTGTCTAATTTATATATGCGTGCAAAACTAGTCGTCGCGTCAATTATCAACATCATTTAATGTTTTAATATTATGTGAATCTATTACAAAAATGCCACAAATTCGAACAAAATTATCTTCTTATTTATTTCACTACAATTACAAAGTAATAAAGTCGAATTGAATCTAAAACAAATGAAAAAGAAAAATGCTTTTAATGTATTTTCACACACTAGTCTTAAGTGTATGTGTTTTGCATGTGTGCATTGCATGAAAAATAAATAATTTATATTATCAATTTAAAAAAAATCAAACCAAACCTAACTCAAAGAACAAACAGTTAATTTAATTGGTTTGCGGTTTGAATCGATTTTATCCAATCTATGAACACCCTTACTATAAGATAACATATAACTAAAGAAGATAAGAAAAATTTGTGGCTCTATTAAAAGATTGACATAACTGGCGTGCAGGTCTATTCGTCAAGTGTATTGTCATGTTCATTTAATGTGTTCATGTTATGTGAATCTATTAAAAGATTGACATAAATCCCAAAAAAATTATATTCTTATTTATTCCATTGCAATTACAAAGTTATAAAGTCGAATTGAATCTAAAACAAATGAAAAGAACAATGCTATTAATTTATTTACACATACTAGTCTTAAGTGTACGTGTGTTGCACGTGTCATTGCGTGAATAATAAAACAATTATATTATACAATTTTTAAAAAAATACAACCTGTCGCGCCCTTTTTCGACCGCGACATTTATTTTCTAACTCCTACTTAAAATGCAAAAAGTTAGAAAATAAATAATAAATGCTAAAGTGCGAAAAGTGTTAAATGTTTTAACAAGGTGCAAAAAATGCTAAGGGTGCTAAAGGTGCAAAAGGGTTGCTAGGATGCTAAGGGGGAGTCGCCACCTAATTAATTGGGTGAATTAGGACACCTAAATGTTAACTAGTTTAAAGTAAACATTAACTCCATTTTAATGGTCTGCTAAACTTAATGAGATTCTGGGTAAGGGTTCTTTATTAATCTAGAGGGAAGGGGTTAGACACCCTCTAAGATCCGCTAACTTGCGGTTGTCCTGCCAAACCTAGGGTAATTATTATGTTTTAAAAATGCAAAGTAAAAGCTCCTCATGCTTAATAAAATGCTAAAATGTTAAAATGTTTAAAAGGTGCTTAAAGTATTAAAAGGGCAAAAGGTGCTATATGCTAAAGTACAAAAGAAGGTGCTAAAATATTAAGGACAAAATGTGCTAAAGGTATTAAACGTCAAGGGGTGATTAAAAGTGCTAAAGAGCTAGAAATGCTAAAGAATGCTAAGAGGGTGCTTTGTGGACTAATTATGTATATTGCTAGCTAAATTAATCTTGCTTAACCTGCGTACAATATGATATAAGAGGTGCTTTGAGATGATTCTTGAGAGTTTAGGAAAAAAAATCTGTTATGGATTTTAATAAGAAACAAAATGTTGGTCTTATGATGCAAGTTAAATCATTTAGATCATTTTTGCAGAATTTAGACATGTCTAACAGTCCTAAAAGACAAATAAAGAAGAAGTGCGTTTCTAAGTTTAAATTACCTTCCCACCTCATATGTTCAAAGGCTAATTGCTAGAAGTTCTCCTATTAATTACAAAGTTAAATAATAAAATTACAGCAAACAAATAAAGACATAAAATGAGATAAGGAGGTTAAGAGAGTGAAGGGGTTGGAGCGGATGACTCCGTCCTATTTGTTTTTCTAGGAATTTCTGAAGCGGGAATGCGAATGCGGATACGGGTTCACATAGACGCGGGTTGCCATTTGAAGCGGCTCGCGATGAGTCTCGCCGTGACTCTTTATTTTGCTCCGATGCGTGCCATGTAAAAATAAAGAAAGATAAGGATTAGTATATGCCCAGATTTATTTAACCAAAACAAGCACTTGACACATAGTTTGTATTTAAGCAAACACATACATAAAGACCAAACATAGGCAATATCAGATGGTAATTGCTAAGCCGAAACAGTCAGAAATATATCCAAAATAAGTACAACTTTCCTGCAGACCTGCTGCAGCAGGTTCTCAAATATGCTGTAAATACTAGCTAGATGTAAGCAGTAGGCAGAGATGGAAATAAACCCCCAATGCGTAACATTTCCAGTTTTTAAAAAGAAGGGTCAATTAATCCCACATGTGATAGGCCCGACACACAAATAAACCCGTATTTCAGTGAGTACACAGGGATGTCCAAATAGGCAAGTATAAAATAAGATACACCAAATATGGGTCATAAAGCTAAATAGGTATATTCCTTTTAGATTGACAGATATGACACAGTTTAGCATTCAAAATAGGCACGCATTAGCATTTAATATGAGCCTCAACAGATAGACATATCAAACTTATATTGTCATATGATCAATCTAAATATATGCTACATAAACAGACATCCAACACTATATATACTCAGCTCCCCTGCTTTTAATTCCATATTCAACTGAGTGTCTTAGCGCTAACATCCAACATAGATACTAGTAGAGTATATCATATGCATAAAACAAGAGCACTAGGCTAAGCTTTCTCTTACTATTATGGGCACATATTTAGCATTTGACCTTCAAGTAGATGATTAATCTAAGAGCAGAAATGAGGATATGCAAGCATGTTTTAGAATGAAGCCATCGTAATAGCATCAGTGGATAGTTTAGGCAAACAAGGTATCCATCTTCATCTTGACATAGAAATTCTGCATATTATATGGTAGATCACATCATACCTCATTGTATGGAACTGAATTGAGCATACAACCTAGACAAATAACTCAACATGGCATTTCCAGATTATAACATTTGCAAATATAGCCAAGGAACACTACAGTACTAAAAACACACCAAAACATGCTTCATATAGATTCAGCGCACATAAATAATAAGACCCCTATACTCACATATCGTAAAATACATGAAGATATACAACTGCGATATACATCCAGTGTATACGAAAGGCAGTATACCCTGTATGCTTCTACCAGATTGTCATAGAGTATTCCAATAACAAATATCTGCCAACATTCACACGACCAAACAAACAAATGTTTACCACTAAATCAGACTTCACTACTTGTCGAAATAACTTTGCATTTATCTAATCCAGGCAGAACTAAACAAAATAAATAGACTAACATTATACTAGAACAAAACACATAGGTCTGAACAAATACAACAGAATTCAGAGGGGTTGGAGTTTTACCTTCTCCGGACAGCGAACCGAGGCAGCGTATCAAGTCGTCGGTCCACTCGACGGGTTTTGGGTTTGCGATGCGAATAGAAGGGCAAGGTTTGTTTGCTGATTTTTGACTGGAATTGAAGTAAGGGGATTCGAACTACCTATTCGTGCTATGCTGGGTGACTGCTTCTCCCTTTTGAGCTCTGCCGTATTGTGCTCTGTCGTATTGTGCTCTGCTGCTCTCGATTGTTCCCGGATGTTCTGCTCTAAATTGCTATGTGACTACTCTCATCCCTGAGCTCTCTCGTCTTGTCCCCCTCCTCTAAATGCCTATTGCATGTGCTTTATATAGCCTTACTTTAGGTCCTAAGTTGGTAAGTAATCAAGGCTGAGATTTCTATGCCTATTCTTACTCTGATTTCGCATGATTCGTACTTGATATGATAAGATAAACGATTTGGAGGGATTTGTTTGATGGATATGGTAAGGAAGAGCTGGCTGGGGTGCGTGGATAAGGAAGGCTCCCGAATTCTCCGGTGAGAATCTCGGGATGTGCTGGTGTTGGTGCGGCGGATTACCACTGAACTGCTAGGTTTTCTAGGTTAGAGTTTTATGGGTTCGTTAGGTTTAATGTGAGGGAGAGGGTGAAGTGAGGGTATTGTGGGCTGCTGGTATAAGGCTTTGGACGATAGAGATAAAAATGAGGGCTGTGAATTGGGCTGAGGGGCTTTGTGGTGATAATGGAAAAAGGGGTGTTGGGCTGTCGGGTTTGGGCCAGGGCGACGGGTAAAGGGCCTGGGCTGCGTTGGGTAGAAATTTAGGTGTTAAGTATTAGGTATTTAATTAGGGGTAAATTATTTAAATAGGTATTAGTTTTAGGTATTTTAATTAGTTAATTAATAAATTGTGCTTAAATTATTTAGGTGCTTTATTAATCTAATTGTTATATAAAAAAAATAAAGGCGGACGTGCTATTTAATCAGTGATTAATATTTTAGAATGCGGCGCTATTATTTAAAATCTTATTTATTGCAATATTTATCATTATTTAAAATAAGTTATGAAATTGCTTTGCGTATTAATAAATGCGACTATGCTACCTGACGCGACGTCATTGCTAAGTTATTTATTTCATGTATTTATTATTAATTTTAAGAATTATGACAGGGCTTAAATTTACTAAATACAGACGCGAGACTCTAAGTGCTTAATACTCTACGTAAAATGCGGTGTCATTATTAAATTGCTTATTTATGCCTGTATTTAATGTTTTATCGCTGCATTTTATTATAAAAAATCATAAAATTATTTTACAAAATTAGTCTAATTTTATAGCTAATGACTGGACGGGAGGGTCAAAATTGGGTGTCAACAACTGTCCCTCTTTGTATGGAGATGATGGAAGAATCTTCGGACAAAGACGTTGACTCATAGCCAATTTTGTCTCGATCTTCAGAATTGCAAAAATGTTAGGCGTGTAGACAAGGCCGACGCAAAAATCAAAATCTGTCGTGTCGAGTTATGACGACATTTGGGCTACCCCGTCAAAATACCAGCGGGCTAACGCGACTAGCCGCCCCAAAGGTCGAGTTATGACGACATCACGGTGCAAAAAGTAAAAGAAAATAATCGCTTGAACTCGGGTGTACTGCCATGGCTTGTGGTTCTGGGTTCTATGGTGATGTGGAGCGAGTGGACCGACGCTTGAGGCCGCTTCTGCCATTCGTTGGGAAGGTTGGCCCCCCAACAAATTGCCCCGGTTCGCTGTAAGAGAAAATCCACGTTGTGCTCCTGCTCCTGCATGCTAAGACTTAAACAAACGGTTAGTGCATAATCATAAGGCAAAATGATGATGCATAATTTTAAAAGTAATGTATCGTGAGTAGAAAATGTTATCCCGCAAAAATGTGATCTTTGCAAATCTTTGTGGCTTTCGTCCTTGCACAGACGTGTTGCGATAGTGAATACGGATATGTCGTCCTTGCTGCAACTGCCCCTGTAGACTAGAGCTCAAGAAAGAGTTAGTGCATAACTGCTAAGACAGAATAATAAAGCATGAGTAAGAAATGCAATTTCGAGTATAGAAATCGCCCTTGCGTAGATGTGATATCTTGATGATAGCGTCATTTCGGACTTGTTATCTTTGATAGCGCCGCTGCCGGATGTGTTCTTTGCCGGCGTCGTTGCGTGGACTTCTTTGTCGATAACGCCATTGCACGGGCGTATTCTTTCTTTGGCGTCGTTGCGTGGACTTCTTTGTCTTGATAACGCCGTTACTGGACTTGTTGATCTTTGGCGTCATTGCGTAGACTTCTTTGTCTTGATAACGCCGTTACTGGGCGATATTCTTCTTTGGCGTCGTTGCGTGGACTTGTTGTCTTGACAACGCCGTTACTGGGCGATGTTCTTCTTTGGCGTCGATGCGTGGACTTGTTGTCTTGATAACGCCGTTACTGGGCGTGTTCTTCTTTGGCGTCGTTGCGTGGACTTCTTTGTCGATAACGTCGTTACTGGATGTGTTCTTCTTTGGCGTCATTGATGCGCGTAATATGCACATTTTTAAACGCAAGTGCGTTATCGTATCAAGTAGTATAGTCTTAGATAAGACCGAATATCGTCCTCTAGGATTAGGGTTCAAGTACCAATTATCTATTTTCTAGTATCTATTTGGTGAATTAATGAGTGATTGGTTGTTTATGACTAAGAATTATAAAAGCTATTTTAAAGTATAAAGATTTAATTCAGATGTGATGAGAATAGGGCTTCTATGTATCCTTACTATCCGCTTATGTTACTTACTAATGCATTACTTATGGCATTCTTCTTTTGGAGAAAGCGGAGTTCTGAAATCGTTTTATACTCCCGTTAGGGTTATATAAACACTCAACCCCAGTATTGTTCCTTACCTAACTTTCGCTGATAAGGGTAACACTATAGGAGGATTAAGCACAAAAACCTAGTTGACCGTCACGCACAATGCGCAAAATTAGGGTTGTTAAGCCTCTCATCAACGCTACAAATCTAATTGAGGTATTTTCATCCCCAATTCAAGATCGCCTATCCAACTTACAAAGATATTCACAATCCCCCTTTTCGATCGATTAGAAATCATATAGTGATAACTAGTTGTCAATTAGCTACCAAGAATTCAACTCAATTATTGGATAGATCTCTCAATAAGAATAATTACCATAAGCGTCATTAATTTATAACATAAGGTTCAAGAAATTCAACATAGAAAGCCTATAAGAGAATTAGTTCCTAGCCATAAATATGACAAGAACTAATTCCATGTTCATCATACAAAAACCGAATTAAAGTAAAGAAAGGGAAAGAAATTACTAATGTTTAGGTCTCAATCTCTAGGCAAGAAAACCTTGTGTTTGGCGAAAGGAACCCTTTAAACCGCTAGGGTTCTCCTTTTATAGGTTTAAAACGCCTCCTTCTTTTCCTGCAGCGCCCAAAAATCCGTCAAAAGACCTAAAATTTCAGCGTCGGCGCCACGCGAAGTTCTCAAATCCGTGGGTGTTTTGGCGCCGCCCGATATCTGGCTGCTCGAGAGCCATGGCCAGTATATCGAATCGGCTGGCAGGGAGTTCAACCATACTTTTGCTCTATCCCTGAGTGAGAAGGGAAAAAGCCTCAACCTGACGGCATCATCAGTAACGCCGTTATATCTGAACGTGGCACATAGCTCCAAGAAATTAGCTATGTGCATGTGTGGATCCTCCGATGGTAGTCCTCCGAATTGCACAGTGTGCTGTACCATGCTCAAAATTGCTGGTTTTATCTCGAAGTTGTTGGCTCTATGCGGGAGCCTAATGCACGTCGTGCTCCATTCACTTTTGGCAGCACATAATCTCCCAAACTTCTTTCTGGCTGGATTCGGACTCTATCCTCCACATCTAGTGGCACTTGATGAGGATTTTCTGGGTTAGGGTGATTTTCACCTAACCCTTCTCTCATCCTGTTATTGTTTAGATTACCATCCATCTCTATCAACGTTGCAACCCGTTGATTCTTTCTGCTCGCTTGCGTGTTTTCTCGATCTCTGGATCGGAAGGAACAAGAGTTCGCTCCTCTTCTCCTTCGCATAAACTGATTGCCTGAAATAGATCAAAAACAGAAAACAACTCACGGCAACCTGATTTTTCGAAAAATAGCTAAAAACTTAAAAATAAAAATAAAAATTAAAGACCAAATTAGAAATTAAAAATAGATAATTTGATATTGAACTATTGCCTAATCCCCGACAACGGCGCCAAAAACTTGATGCGCGTAATATGCACACATTTTTAAACGCAAGTGCACGTTATCGTATCAAGTAGTATAGTCTTAGATAAGACCGAATATCGTCCTCTAGGATTAGGGTTCAAGTACCAATTATCTATTTTCTAGTATCTATTTGGTGAATTAATGAGTGATTGGTTGTTTATGACTAAGAATTATAAAAGCTATTTTAAAGTATAAAGATTTAATTCAGATGTGATGAGAATAGGGCTTCTATGTATCCTTACTATCTGCTTATGTTACTTACTAATGCATTACTTATGACATTCTTCTTTTGGAGAAAGCAGGTTTACGAAATCGTTTTATACTCCCGTTAGGGTTATATAAACACTCAACCCCAGTATTGTTCCTTACCTAACTTTCACGATAAGGGTAACGCTATAGGAGGATTAAGCACAAAACCTAGTTGACCGTCACGCACAATGCGCAAAATTAGGGTTGTTAAGCCTCTCATCAACGCTTACAAATCTAATTGAGGTATTTTCATCCCCAATTCAAGACTCTATCCAACTTACAAAGATATTCACAATCCCCCTTTTCGTAATCGATTAGAAATCATATAGTGATAACTAGTTGTCAATTAGCTACCAAGAATTCAACTCAATTATTGGATAGATCTCTCAATAAGAATAATTACCATAAGCGCATTAATTTATAACATAAGGTTCAAGAAATTCAACATAGAAAGCCTTATAAGAGAATTAGTTCCTAGCCATAAATATGACAAGAACTAATTCCATGTTCATCATACAAAACCGAATTAAAGTAAAGAAAGGAAAGAAATTACTAATGTTTAGGTCTCCAATCTCCTAGGCAAGAAAACCTTGTGTTTGGCAAGAAAGGGAACCCTTTAAAGCGCTTGTGGTTCTCCTTTTATAGGTTTAAAAACGCCTTCTTCTTTTCTCTGCAGCTCGCCCAAAAATGGCCAAAAGACCTAAAATTTCAGCAGCGCTGCCGAAGTTCTGAAATCCGGGTGTTTTGGCGCCGCGCCCGATATTCGCTGTTCGAGCCATGGCCACAGATCTTCTGTAGCTCCTGATGTTTAGCGCCGCGCCAGATTCGCTGTTTGTAGCCGCGCCGAAGTCTTCGCCTCGAATAATGGCGCCGCGCCTCGCTGTCGCAGGAGAGCCACGCCGGGTCTAGATTTAGCCTCGTTCGCCACTTTCTCTGCTTTCACTCGCATCTCCTCTTTGCCCTCTTTTGCTCCTTTTCCGCCATTTGGCCATTTCAACCACTTTGACTCAATAGAAAGAAAAACTATCCTAATACGACACTTATATGTGCAAAATGGGACAAAAGACTAACTAAAACAGACTCAAAAGGTGTATATAAAATACACCGATCAGTCATTGCGTGGACTTGTCGGCCGATAACGCCGTCGTTACTGGGCGTGTTCTCGGCGTCGTTGCGGACTTGTTGTCCGATAACGCCGTTTCTCGGGCGATGTTCTGCCGCGTCATCGCGTAGACTTCTTTGCCGATAACGCCGCCGCTGGACGTGTTGTTCTTGGCGTCATCGCGTAGACTTGTCGCCGATAACGCCGCCGCTGGACGTGTTGCCGTGTCGCCGCGTGGAATTGTTGTGCTTATAACGCCGCGTCGACGCTGGGCGTGTTCTTCGGGCGTCATTGCAGACTTGTTGTCCGATAACGTCGTTGCCTGGACGTGTTGTTGCTGGCGTCATTGCGTAGACTTGTTGTCCGATAACGCCGTTGGACTGGGCGATATTCTTTCCGGGCGTCGCGTGGACTTGCCGGCCGATAACGCCGTTACTGGGCGTGTTCGCCTGGCGTCGTTGCGTCGACTTGCTTTGTCCGATAACGCCGTTACGGACGTGTTCCGCCGCTTCCGTAGAATAAATGCTCCCGCAAGCTAAGCGAGAAAAGCGTTAGTGTATACCGCTTAAACGAAATGATAAATACATATGAAGTGCAATTTTATGGGTAGAGATGTCGTCCCTGATACGCCTGATGAATACTGAGATGTTGTCCTTGCACGGACATGCTAAACGCTGCAACTGACGAATTGCCATGATGCCTTTGTTGTGTGCGATGCGTGGGTTGCCAATTTGACCTTATGCCCGAGTTGATGCGCTAGGTTTTGTTGCGGAACTCTGAACTTTGACTGCTGATTGTTGATACGCCTGAGGAATACTGAGATATTGTTTTTGCCCGGACATGCTAAATGCCGCAACTGACGAATTGCCATGATGCCTTTGTTGGGTGCGATGCGTTGGTTGCCAATTTGACTTTATGCCCGAGTTGATGCGCTAGGTTTTGTTGCGGAATTCGACTCGACCGCTGATTGTCGATGCTTTTTTCTGCTTTGCTTTACGCGGACTTTGGATTGTTGTCACCGCTTTGCCGCTTTCGCTTACGCTATCTGAAGAAACTTTTCGCCGTATTTTCTGCTTCGGCTATTGCACTTCCTGCTTCTGTTAATATGAAAAGACATGCGCTCAAAGAAAATTTGTGAGTTTTGGGAGGGGGGGGGGTCGATTCATATTTGACTTCGCCGCCTTGTTCCTTGACATCTGCGTGCACGCCTGCTGGGACTGACCCCATGCAGTTTCCTACCTTGTCCCAGTTTTGAATATGCAAGGGCGTTTTACCTAAAGTGGGTCTCAATAAAGTTGCTTGTATTTAGTGATGTTTCTGAGCCTTCTGATTTCGGCCTGCAGGGTTGTCATTTGCTGTGGTAACTGGGCGAGCTGCTCGATCGGATCTATGCTACTTTTCTTTTCTGAGACCCCTGCTTTGCTTATAGGAACCAAGACAGGTTCCGACTCGTTCTTCTCAAATGCCCTTGCGTCGGTCATGTCGTTGGACCGTGCCTTTGATCTTGTGAAATATCGATGCTCTGCCATTGCTTAGTCAAATACAAATCGACCTTTGGGGGAGATGATAGATCCTTTAGACAACATGTAGCAAACTGCGTTAGTGTAAAGCACGTGATTTTGCAAAAGTGTAAATAGCATTTAGCAAGTACATGACGCACATAAATTATCGCATTGCAAGCGAGTCCTAACATGCATGGGGACCCCTTTATGCCAGAGGTAGGCCTAAACGTCACATATGCGAGGTCATGATGGATTTGTCCAAGCCGTCCAACTGTGATGCTTTTGTTGGAAATGGCGACCAAATGACGGTGCACTTTTTCCAATTTCGGCATGTCATGATTAGGCTTGGATTTGTCTATCATTGTCACGCTACACATAATACTTTGATTGGTCATTGGGTTGAGAAACCCGTCGACAAGTTTGGTGTCTTCCTAATTGTGGTGTCGATGCCAAGGACCGACCCACCTAAGGTAAATGCATGCATGCCCTAAAATAAGGGTGGTATAGCTCTATCTTAAGTTTCTAAGATTTGGCTTTTCTAGACGCAAGGTTCCCGAGCGGACTACTCGAGTGAGAAGGTGATCGGTGTATTTTATATACACTTTTTGAGTCATTTTTAGTTAGTATTTTACTCATTTTATTTATGTTTAGTATAGTATTAGGGTCGTTTTTCTTTCTTTTGTGTCACAGCGGTCAAAAATGGAGAAATGACGAAAAGAAGAGAAAATGAGCTTAATTGAGATGGAATTGCACACAAAAAGGGCCAAGAAATAAAGTCTAAGAAGTTCCGGGAATTATAGAGGAGATCAGACGAAGACCGGACGAACAAAGGACGAAG
Organism: Przewalskia tangutica; assembly: GCA_029844215.1. Lineage (NCBI taxonomy): Eukaryota > Viridiplantae > Streptophyta > Magnoliopsida > Solanales > Solanaceae > Przewalskia > Przewalskia tangutica. The sequence goes on from CM056719.1 coordinate 22,732,154, forward strand.
AAACGAAAAATCCGGAAGAATTCCGTCACCAGAGCCGCGGCGCCAGTCTGCAGGGCCGCGGCGCCGACGCGGGAATTATGAAGTGCTGGCCGAATTTGACATGTTTTCAGAATCCTAAAGGGATTATTTTTCCTACCTAAAGGGATAACTTTTCCTACCTTAAAACCCTTACCTAAAAGGATTCTAATAACTTTTCCTTTCCTACAAATCCCTAACCCTTCACCAAAAGGATTCTTTGGCTATAAATACTATACATCATTAGAAAAATGATTCATTCTCCATTTTACCATTCACCATTCTACATCCATCCTTCCACCAATCCACCTTGTAAATATTCCACAACACAACCCTTGGATGCTTGGCTTGGAGACTCATTCTTAGTAATTTCTTTTCCTTTTCTTTACTTTATTTCAGTTTTTATGATGAACTTTGAATTAGTTCTTGTCATATTTATGGCTAGGAACTAATTCTCTTATAGGGCTTTCCATGTTGAATTACTAGAAACTTATGTTATAAATTAATGCATGCTTATGGTTATTGTTCTTATTGTGAGATCTATCCAATAATTGAGTTGAATTCTTGGTAATTAATTGACAACTAATTATCACTATATGATTTCTAATCAGATTCTGAAAAGGGGGGATTGTGAATATGCTGTAAGTTGGGTAGACATTCTTGGATTGGGGATGAAAATACCTCAATTATTTATGTAGCGTTGATGAGAGGCTTAACAACCCTAATTTTGCACATTGTACGTGACGGTCAACTAGGTTTTTGTTCTTAATCCTCCTATAAAGTTACCCTTATCACCGAAAGGTAGGTAAGGAACGATACTGGGGTTGAGTGTTTATATAACCCTAACGGGAGTATAAAACGATTTCGTAAACCTGTTTTCTCCAAAAGAAGAATACCATAAGTAATGCATTAGTAAGTAGTATAAGCGGATAGTGAGGATACATAGAAGCCCTATTCTCATCATTCCTGAAGTAAATCTTTATACTCTAAATAGCTTTTATAATTCTTAGTCATAAACAACCAATCAATCATTAATCCACCAAATAGATACTAGAAAATAGATAATTGGTACTTGAACCCTAATCCTAGAGGACGATATTCGGTCTTATCTAAGACTATACTACTTGATACGATAACGTGCACTTGCGTTTAAGTGTGTGCATCTTAACGCGCATCAAGTTTTTGGCGCCGTTGCCGGGGATTAGGCATAGTTCAATATCAAATTTATCTATTTTTAATTTCTAATTTGGTTTTTATTTTTGTTTCTTTAAATTATTTTATTTTATTTTCTTTTGGAAAAAAAAACAAGTGTGTCGTGATTCGCTGTTGGTTTTGATTCATCTCAGGGATCCTTAAGACATGGATTTCTACTGTCAATATGATCGAGCTCCAACCATAGAAGAAGAGAGGGAGGAATTGCGAGAAGTTATACTCAGTCTCACGAGGTACCAAGCTCAGTTCATGGACGAAACGAGAATGGTCATGAAGAAGTTGGAAACGCAAATAGCAGAACTCGCAATCATATTCAACAGCGAACAACAAATTGAGGAGCCCGAACCAAACCCAACTATTGAGGAATCTGGTGAGATAGTTGGTGTAGAAAAGGAAAGGATAGCAGAGATTCAATTATTTACCTTCTTGGATTCTGTGGAAATTCTTTTTCTTACACCTATTCTGAAGAAACACCACTAGCTATCACGGCTGATTCCCGATTAGGAAGCCCATACCATCAAGGGTACCCCCTAGAGTTGAGAGATGTAGAGAAGTTCACGGATTCCTACATTATAGAAAGCATAAAAGACAAGCCTACTTGGGGGATAATTGTGTTTTTAAGGCTCTTGTTTGAACAAATGGTTGTAGGGAAATTGAGGCCTACAACAATAAATTTGGATTGCAAGCGGTTCGCAGAAGGATTCAATGGGCACTCGTAAAGGTTAAAGGCGTCCGGCTAAAAGACGTTAAAGACAGCGCTTGTTGGGAGGCAACCCAATATTTTTAATTATGTTATTTTAATTTCTGTCTTTATTTTATTTTATTTTGTCTTGAACAGTCTCACGGTCTTGGGTTCTTGTTTTGTGTTGTTGGATGACAGTGGATCAAAGCTAAAACCGGAAAAGGAAAGGAGCAAAAAAAAAGGAAGCGATCGTCAGCCGCGCGCTAAATTCGAGCATGCGCCGTAATTTCGTAAGAGCCACAAGATTGTAAGCGCGCGCCGAATATCGTGTCATGCGCGGAACTTGAGCCATATTCCGCAAATTTTAATTTTTCATCCTAGACCTCAGTTATGACCCGTGTTGTGTCAGTAAGTTGTCCTTTTTCTTTTATTTTCTTTGAGTCTTGCACACATTGGGGACAATGTGTGATTTAAGTTTGGGGGTATTTTATTTGTGTCTTGTTATGTTTCAATTAAGTTTTTTTTTTATTGTTTTGTGTTTATTTTTGAGTCACAAAATTTTTTTCTTTCTTTTCTTTCTTTTTTCATAATTGAATGTCAAAGATCATGTATGTTGTAGTTGCTAGAAACACCTAGTGAAGGAAGGTGGAATAATGTAATGGAATTAGAAGCAACTATCTAAACACCTAGGTTAGATATGCCAAAAACTCACAAAAATCATCTATTGGAGTTTCTTGCTTAAATTGTGCATGCTAAATTATGAAAATCTATGTGTTATGATTGCTTGCTATTTGAGGCGAAATAGTTAGGATATACATGTTAGGGAGATGACTCAGGCATTTCTTTGATAGCATATTCTTACCACTCTTTTCTACCCCGAACTTTAAAAGTATCCCTAGTCAGCCCCATTGAGCCTAAAAATTGAAACTTCTTCTTTGACACCCTATATTCCCACAGATTGTGCCATAAGTAAAAATGTGAAGTAGTGGAATCAATTGTGTTAAAAAAAAGAGACAAAAAAAAGAGTGAATGAGTTTGTTGCACCCCAATAAAAAAGTAATAAGAAAGAGGCAAAAGCCTAAGTTTGGGGGTGCTTGTTATTATAATACTCTTCATTCTCCCAAAACAAAAGAGGGAAAAAGATAGAATTGAAGTGAAGAAAAGAACAAAAAGAAAAGGGAAATACTGAAAAGCTAAAGAGCTTATGGTACACAAAAATGAGCCTAAATGCCTATTTTTACCAACCCCTACCTAAGCCTACATTACAACCCTTAATGTCCTGAAGATCTCTTTTATGCATATTCAGGATTAGTGGAGAATAGCAAGTAAGCATGTCATAGGATTTTTGAATTTATATGCATGATTTAGTATATTGACTTCCATTAAAGCATGATAAATATGAGTTTGCGAAATATCTAGCTCAATGTGTTTAGTGTGCTGAAAAATTTCATGCTACATGTTCCTGCATATTATTCTGCTAACCTTCATGTTTTTCTAGATAACACTAAATGCAGCAAAAGTGATCAATGTCAGTGAGTCTTTTATTTTTCGTTTTCCTTGAGTCTGTATTTCTTTCTTTTGATATTTGCTCGAGGGCGAGCAAAGGTTAAGTTTGGGGGTATTTGATCGGTGTATTTTATATACACTTTTTGAGTCATTTTTAGTTAGTATTTTACTCATTTTATTTATGTTTAGTATAGTATTATGGTCGTTTTTCTTTCTTTTGTGTCACAGCGGTCAAAAATGGAGAAATGACGAAAAGAAGAGAAAATGAGCTTAATTGAGATGGAATTGCACAAAAGGGCCAAGAAATAAAGTCTAAGAAGTTCCGGAATTATAGAGGAGATCGACGAAGACCGGACGAACAAAGGATCGAAGAAACAAAAATCCGGAAGAATTCACGAGCCACTTGGCAGCGGCGCGACCACCAAGCCGCCCAACTATCTCTCGATTTTTCAGCCGCTGGCCAGTCATGGCGCACATGACGCGGAATTATGAAGTCTTGGCGAATTTGACATGTTTTCAGAATCCTAAAGGGATTATTTTTCCTACCTAAAGGGATTATTTTTCCTACCTAAAGGGATAACTTTTCCTACCTTAAAACCCTTACCTAAAAGGATTCTAATAATTTTTCCTTTCCTACAAATCCCTAACCCTTCATCAAAAGGATTCTTTGGCTATAAATACTATACATCATTAGAAAAATGATTCATTCTCCATTCTACCATTCACCATTCTACATCCATCCTTCCCCCAATCCACCTTGTAAATATTCCACAACACAACCCTTGGATGTTTGGCTTGGAGACTCATTCTTAGTAATTTCTTTTCCTTTTCTTTACTTTATTTCAGTTTTTATGATGAACTTTGAATTAGTTCTTGTCATATTTATGGCTAGGAACTAATTCTCTTATAGGGCTTTCCATGTTGAATTACTAGAAACTTATGTTATAAATTAATGCATGCTTATGGTTATTGTTCTTATTGTGAGATCTATCCAATAATTGAGTTGAATTCTTGGTAATTAATTGACAACTAATTATCACTATATGATTTCTAATCAGATTCTGAAAAGGGGGGATTGTGAATATGTTGTAAGTTGGGTAGACATTCTTGGATTGGGGATGAAAATACCTCAATTATTTATGTAGCGTTGATGAGAGGCTTAACAACCCTAATTTTGCGCATGCGTGACGGCCAACTAGGTTTTGTTCTTAATCCTCCTATAAAGTTACCCTTATCACCGAAAGGTAGGTAAGGAACGATCTTTGAGGTTGAGTGTTTATATAACTAACGGGAGTATAAAACGATTTCAGAACCTGCTTTCTCCAAAAGAAGAATACCATAAGTAATGCATTAGTAAGTAGTATAAGCGGATAGTGAGGATACATAGAAGCCTTATTCTCATCATTCCTGAAGTAAATCTTTATACTCTAAATAGCTTTTATAATTCTTAGTCATAAACAACCAATCAATCATTAATCCACCAAATAGATACTAGAAAATAGATAATTGGTACTTGAACCCTAATCCTAGAGGACGATATTCGGTCTTATCTAAGACTATACTACTTGATACGATAACGTGCACTTGCGTTTAAGTGTGTGCATCTTAACGCGCATCAGAAGGCTATGCGACCACCGGTTGGACCGGATTCTCCGCGCAAAACACCAACTCTCTTAAATGTGGGTGTTTGAAAGAAATTTGCAGGTGCGCGAAGCACACCCGCGTGTTGTGTGTGATTGTGTGAATTTTCCAGAGTGGAAGAAATATGAGCGGAATGCCAGTTTAAGGAAAGCAGTAAAGCAGGTAGCAATTAAAATAAATAAAACAAGATATAGCACACAAAATTTAAATGCAAAAAGTAATGCCAAATAATAACCCTAGGTCTGTTGTGGTTAAGAACCTTAATCCCCAGTGGAGTCGCCATTCTGTCGCGCCCTTTTTCGGCCGCGACATTTATTTTCTAACTCCCGCTTAAAATGCAAAAAGTTAGAAAATAAATAATAAATGCTAAAGTGCGAAAAGTGTTAAATGTTTTAACAAGGTGCAAAAAATGCTAAGGGTGCTAAAGGTGCAAAAGGGTTGCTAGGATGCTAAGGGGTTCGCGGAGTCGCCACCTAATTAATTGGGTGAATTAGGACACCTAAATGTTAACTAGTTTAAAGTAAACATTAACTCCATTTTAATGGTCTGCTAAACTTAATGAGATTCTGGGTAAGGGTTCTTTATTAATCTAGAGGGAAGGGGTTAGGCACCCTCTAAGATCCGCTAACTTGCGGTTGTCCTGCCAAACCTAGGGTAATTATTATGTTTTAAAAATGCAAAGTAAAAGCTCCTCCTGCTTAATAAAATGCTAAAATGTTAAAATGTTTAAAAGGTGCTTAAAGTATTAAAAGGGCAAAAGGTGCTATATGCTAAAGTACAAAAGAAGGTGCTAAAATATTAAGGACAAAATGTGCTAAAGGTATTAAACGCCAAGGGGTGATTAAAAGTGCTAAAGGACTAGAAATGCTAAAGAATGCTAAGAGGGTGCTTTGTGGACTAATTATGTATATTGCTAGCTAAATTAATCTTGCTTAACCTGCGTACAATATGATATAAGAGGTGCTTTGAGATGATTCTTGAGAGTTTAGGAAAAAAAATCTGTTATGGATTTTAATAAGAAACAAAATGTTGGTCTTATGATGCAAGTTAAATCATTTAGATCATTTTTGCAGAATTTAGACATGCCTAACAGTCCTAAAAGACAAATAAAGAAGAAGTGCGTTTCTAAGTTTAAATTACCTTCCCACCTCATATGTTCAAAGGCTAATTGCTAGAAGTTCTCCTATTAATTACAAAGTTAAATAATAAAATTACAGCAAACAAATAAAGACATAAAATGAGATAAGGAGGTTAAGAGAGTGAAGGGGTTGGAGCGGATGACTCCGTCCTATTTGTTTTTCTAGGAATTTCTGAAGCGGGAATGCGAATGCGGATACGGGTTCACATAGACGCGGGTTGCCATTTGAAGCGGCTCGCGATGAGTCTCGCCGTGACTCTTTATTTTGCTCCGATGCGTGCCATGTAAAAATAAAGAAAGATAAGGATTAGTATATGCCCAGATTTATTTAACCAAAACAAGCACTTGACACATAGTTTGTATTTAAGCAAACACATACATAAAGACCAAACATAGGCAATATCAGATGGTAATTGCTAAGCCGAAACAGTCAGAAATATATCCAAAATAAGTACAACTTTCCTGCAGACCTGCTGCAGCAGGTTCTCAAATATGCTGTAAATACTAGCTAGATGTAACCAGTAGGCAGAGATGGAAATAAACCCCCAAAGCGTAACATTTCCAGTTTTTAAAAAGAAGGGCCAATTAATCCCACATGTGATAGGCCCGACACACAAATAAACCCGTATTTCAGTGAGTACACAGGGATGTCCAAATAGGCAAGTATAAAATAAGATACACCAAATATGGGTCATAAAGCTAAATAGGCATATTCCTTTTAGATTGACAGATATGACACAGTTTAGCATTCAAAATAGGCACGCATTAGCATTTAATATGAGCCTCAACAGATAGACATATCAAACCTATATTGTCATATGATCAATCTAAATATATGCTACATAAACAGACATCCAACACTACATATACTCAGCTCCCCTGCTTTTAATTCCATATTCAACTGGGTGTCTTAGCGCTAACATCCAACATAGATACTAGTAGAGTATATCATATGCATAAAACAAGAGCACTAGGCTAAGCTTTCTCTTACTATTATGGGCACATATTTAGCATTTGACCTTCAAGTAGATGATTAATCTAAGAGCAGAAATGAGGATATGCAAACATGTTTTAGAATGAAGCCATCGTAATAGCATCAGTGGATAGTTTAGGCAAACAAGGTATCCATCTTCATCTTGACATAGAAATTCAGCATATTATATGGTAGATCACATCATACCTCATTGTATGGAACTGAATTGAGCATACAACCTAGACAAATAACTCAACATGGCATTTCCAGATTATAACATTTGCAAATATAGCCAAGGAACACTACAGTACTAAAAACACACCAAAACATGCTTCATATAGATTCAGCGCACATAAATAATAAGACCCCTATACTCACATATCGTAAAATACATGAAGATATACAACTGCGATATACATCCAGTGTATACGAAAGGCGATAATACAGATGCTTCTACCAGATTGTCATAGAGTATTCCAATAACAAATATCTGCCAACATTCACACGACCAAACAAACAAATGTTTACCACTAAATCAGACTTCACTACTTGTCGAAATAACTTTGCATTTATCTAATCCAGGCAGAACTAAACAAAATAAATAGACTGACATTATACTAAAACAAAACACATAGGTCTGAACAAATACAACAGAATTCAGAGGGGTTGGAGTTTTACCTTCTCCGGACAGCGAACCGAGGCAGCGTATCAAGTCGTCGGTCCACTCGACGGGTTTTGGGTTTGCGATGCGAATAGAAGGGCAAGGTTTGTTTGCTGATTTTTGAATGGAATTGAAGTAAGGGGATTCGAACTACCTATTCGTGCTATGTTGGGTGACTGCTTCTCCCTTTTGAGCTCTGCCGTATTATGCTCTGTCGTATTGTGCTCACGCTTCTCGATTGTTCTGATGTTACGCTCTAAATTGCTATGTGACTACTCTCATCCCCGAGCTCTCGCCTTGTCCTCCTCTAAATGCCTATCATGACGTGCTTTATATAGCCTTACTTTATGTCCTAAGTTGGTAAGTAATCAAGGCTGAGATTTCTATGCCTATTCTTACTCTGATTTCGCATGATTCGTACTTGATATGATAAGGTAAACTATTTGGAGGGATTTGTTTGATGGATATGGTAAGGAAGAGCTGGCTGGGGTGCGTGGATAAGGAAGGCTCCCGAATTCTCCGGTGAGAATCTCGATGTCTTGTGTTGCGGCGGATTACCACTGAACTGCTAGGTTTTCTAGGTTAGAGTTTTATGGGTTCGTTAGGTTTAATGTGAGGGAGAGGGTGAAGTGAGGGTATTGTGGGCTGCTGGTATAAGGCTTTGGACGATGGAGATAAAAATGAGGGCTGTGAATTGGGCTGAGTGGCTTTGTGGTGATAAGGGAAAAAGGGGTGTCATCGCTGCTCAGCTGTATGACGTAGCGGCCCGGCTGCGTTGGGTTGGGTAGAAATTTAGGTGTTAAGTATTAGGTATTTAATTAGGGGTAAATTATTTAAATAGGTATTAGTTTTAGGTATTTTAATTAGTTAATTAATAAATTGTGCTTAAATTATTTAGGTGCTTTATTAATCTAATTGTTATATAAAAACAATAAATGTGAACGTGCTATTTAATTAGTGATTAATATTTTAGAATGCGGCGCTATTATTTAAAATCTTATTTATTGCAATATTTATCATTATTTAAAATAAGTTATGAAATTGCTTTGCGTATTAATAAATGCGACTATGCTACCTGACGCGACGTCATTGCTAAGTTATTTATTTCATGTATTTATTATTAATTTTAAGAATTATGACAGGGCTTAAATTTACTAAATACAGACGCGAGACTCTAAGTGCTTAATACTCTACGTAAAATGCGGTGTCATTATTAAATTGCTTATTTATGCCTGTATTTAATGTTTTATCGCTGCATTTTATTATAAAAAATCATAAAATTATTTTACAAAATTAGTCTAATTTTATAGCTAATGACTGGACGGGAAGGTCAAAATTGGGTGTCAACACAACCAAACCAATTATAAACAACAATCTATTTATGTTATCGGTTTGCTGTTTAAATTAGTTTTAACCAAACCATGAATACCCGTAGTTTAAGATAACAAATAATTAATGAAGATAAGATGATGTTTTGGATGAATAAGCCTGATTAATTATGAAAGGAAAGCGTGTCTAATTTATATATGCGTGCAAAACTAGTCGTCACGTCAATTGTCAGCATCATTTAATGTTTTAATATTATGTGAATCTATTACAAGAATGCCATAAATAACAAACTTATCTTCTTATTTATTCCACTACAATTACAAAGTAATAAAGTCGAATTGAATCTAAAACAAATGAAAAAGAACAATGATTTTAATTTATTTTCATACACTAGTCTTAAGTGAATGTGCGTTGCACGTGTGCATTGCATGAAAAATAAATAATTTATATTATCAATTTCAAAAAAATCAAACCAAACCTAACTCAAAGAACAAAAGGTTTATTTAATCGGTTTGCGGTTTGAATCGGTTTTATCCAAACTATGAAAACCCTTACTATAAGATAACATATAATTAAAGAGATAAGAAAAATTTGTGGCTGAATAAGCCTGAGTAATTTTGGGAGGAAATCCTCTATAATTTATAACTGGCGTGCAGGTCTATTCGTCAAGTGTATTGTCATGTTCATTTAATGTTTTCATGTTATGTGAATATATTAAAAGATTGACATAAATTCCAAATAAAAATATCTTCTTATTTATTCCACTTTAATTACAAAGTAATAACGCCGAATTAAATCTAAATGAAATGAAAAATAACAATCGTATTATTTTTATTTACATATACTAGTCTTAAGTGTATGTGCGTTGCATGTGTCATTGCATGAATAATATATAATTTATACTATCAATATTTCCTAAAAAAAACCAAAACAATTATAACCAACAATCGATTTGCGATTTAAATCGGTTTTAACCAACCCGTGAATATAAGATAACAAATAATTAAAGAAGATAAGAATATGTTTTGGCTGATTAAGCCTGAATAATTTTGAGAGAAATACATGTGTAATCTATAAATGGCATGCAGGTTTCGTCACGTGCATTGTCAGGTTCATTTAATGTTTTCATTTTATGTGAATCAATTAGAAGAATGCCATAAATTCCAATAAAATTATTTTCTTATTTATTCCACTGCAATTACAAAGTTATAAAGTCGAATTGAATCTAAAACAAATGAAAAAGAACAATGGTATTAATTTATTTACACATACTAGTCTTAAGTGTACGTGCGTTGCACGTGTCATTGCGTGAATAATAAATAATTTATATTATACAATTTTTTTAAAAATACAACCAAACCAATTATAAACAACAATCGATTTATTTTATCGGTTTGCTGTTTAAATTAGTTTTAATCAAACCATGAATACCCGTAGTATAAGATAAAAAATAATTAATGAAGATAAGATGATGTTTTGGATGAATAATCCTGATTAATTATGAAAGGAAAGCCTGTCTTATTTATATATGCGTGCAAAACTAGTCGTCGCGTCAAATGTCAACATAATTTAATGTTTTAATATTATGTGAATCTATTACAAGAATGCCATAAATCCGAACCAAATTATCTTCTTATTTATTCCACTACAATTACAAAGTAATAAAGTCGAATTGAATTTAAAACAAATGAAAAAGAACAATGGTATTAATTTATTTTCATACACTAGTCTTAAGTGTATGTGCGTTGCACGTGTCATTGCGTGAATAATTAATATTTATATTAAACAATATTTTTAAAAATACAACCAAACCAATTATAAACAACAATCGATTTATTTTATCGGTTTGTTGTTTAAATTAGTTTTAACCAAACCATGAATACCCGTAGTATAAGATAACAAATAATTAATGATGATAAGATGATGTTTTGGATGAATAAGCCTGATTAATTATGAAAGGAAAGCCTGTCTAATTTATATATGCGCAAAACTAGTCGTCATCAATTGTTAACATCATTTAATGTTTTAATATTATGTGAATCTATTACAAGAATGCCATAAATCCGAACAAAATTATCTTCTTATTTATTCCACTACAATTACAAAGTAATAAAGTCTAATTGAATCTAAAACAAATAAAAAAGAACAATGCTTTTAATTTATTTTCACACACTAGTCTTAAGTGTATGTGTTTTGCATGTGTGCATTGCTTGAAAAATAAATAATTTATATTATCAATTTAAAAAAAATCAAACCAAACCTAACTCAAAGAACAAACGGTTTATTTAATTGGTTTACGACTTGAATCGGTTTTATCCAAACTATGAACACCCTTACTATAAGATAACATATAACTAAAGAAGATAAGAAAAATTTGTGGCTGAATAAGCGTGAGTAATTTTGAGAGGAAATTCTCTATAATTTATAATCGCGTGCAAGTGTCTATTCGTCAAGTGTATTGTCATGTTCATTTAATGTGTTCATGTTATGTGAATCTATTAAAAGATTGACATAAATCCCAAAAATATTATCTTCTTATTTATTCCACTGCAATTACAAAGTTATAAAGTCGAATTGAATCTAAAACAAATGAAAAAGAACAATGCTATTAATTTATTTACACATACTAGTCTTAAGTGTACGTGCGTTGCACGTGTCATTGCGTGAATAATAAAAAAATTATATTATACAATTTTCTTAAAAATACAACCAAACCAATTGTAAACAACAATCTATTTATTTTATCGGTTTGCTGTTTAAATTAGTTTTAACCAAACCATGAATACCCGTAGTTTAAGATAACAAATAATTAATAAAGATAAGATGATGTTTTGGATGAATAAGCCTGATTAATTATGAAAGGAAAGCTCAGAATTTATATATGCGTGCAAAACTAGTCGTCGTCAATTATCAACATCATTTAATGTTTTAATATTATGTGAATCTATTACAAAAATGCCACAAATTCGAACAAAATTATCTTCTTATTTATTTCACTACAATTACAAAGTAATAAAGTTTTTTTGAATCTAAAACAAATGAAAAAGAAAAATGCTTTTAATTTATTTTCACACACTAGTCTTAAGTGTATGTGTTTTGCATGTGTGCATTGCATGAAAAATAAATAATTTATATTATCGATTTAAAAAAAATCAAACCAAACCTAACTCAAAGAACAAACGGTTTATTTAATTGGTTTACGGTTTGAATCGGTTTTATCCAAACTATGAACACCCTTACTATAAGATAACATATAACTAAAGAAGATAAGAAAAATTTGTGGCTGAATAAGCGTGAGTAATTTTGAGAGGAAATCCTCTATAATTTATAACTGGCGTGCAGGTCTATTCGTCAAGTGTATTGTCATGTTCATTTAATGTGTTCATGTTATGTGAATCTATTAAAAGATTGACATAAATCCCAAAAAAATTATCTTCTTATTTATTCCACTGCAATTACAAAGTTATAAAGTCGAATTGAATCTAAAACAAATGAAAAAGAACAATGCTATTAATTTATTTACACATACTAGTCTTAAGTGTACGTGCGTTGCACGTGTCATTGCGTGAATAATAAAAAAATTATATTATACAATTTAGTTAAAAATATAACCAAACCAATTGTAAACAACAATCTATTTATTTTATCGGTTTGCTGTTTAAATTAGTTTTAACCAAACCATGAATACCCGTAGTTTAAGATAACAAATAATTAATAAAGATAAGATGATGTTTTGGATGAATAAGTCTGATTAATTATGAAAGGAAAGCCTGTAATTTATATATGCGTGCAAAACTAGTCGTCGCGTCAATTATCAACATCATTTAATGTTTTAATATTATGTGAATCTATTACAAAAATGCCACAAATTCGAACAAAATTATCTTCTTATTTATTTCACTACAATTACAAAGTAATAAAGTCGAATTGAATCTAAAACAAATGAAAAAGAAAAATGCTTTTAATTTATTTTCACACACTAGTCTTAAGTGTATGTGCGTTGCACGTGTCATTGCGTGAATAATTAATATTTATATTATACAATATTTTTAAAAATACAACCAAACCAATTATAAACAACAATCGATTTATTTTATCGGTTTGTTGTTTAAATTAGTTTTAACCAAACCATGAATACCCGTAGTATAAGATAACAAATAATTAATGATGATAAGATGATGTTTTGGATGAATAAGCCTGATTAATTATGAAAGGAAAGCCTGTCTAATTTATATATGCGTGCAAAACTAGTCGTCGCGTCAATTGTTAACATCATTTAATGTTTTAATATTATGTGAATCTATTACAAGAATGCCATAGATCCGAACAAAATTATCTTCTTATTTATTCCACTACAATTACAAAGTAATAAAGTCGAATTGAATCTAAAACAAATAAAAAAGAACAATGCTTTTAATTTATTTTCACACACTAGTCTTAAGTGTATGTGTTTTGCATGTGTGCATTGCATGAAAAATAAATAATTTATATTATCAATTTAAAAAAAATCAAACCAAACCTAACTCAAAGAACAAACGGTTTATTTAATTGGTTTACGACTTGAATCGGTTTTATCCAAACTATGAACACCCTTACTATAAGATTACATATAACTAAAGAAGATAAGAAAAATTTGTGGCTGAATAAGCGTGAGTAATTTTGAGAGGAAATTCTCTATAATTTATAACTGGCGTGCAGGTCTATTCGTCAAGTGTATTGTCATGTTCATTTAATGTGTTCATGTTATGTGAATCTATTAAAAGATTGACATAAATCCCAAAAATATTATCTTCTTATTTATTCCACTGCAATTACAAAGTTATAAAGTCGAATTGAATCTAAAACAAATGAAAAAGAACAATGCTATTAATTTATTTACACATACTAGTCTTAAGTGTACGTGCGTTGCACGTGTCATTGCGTGAATAATAAAAAAATTATATTATACAATGTTTTTAAAAATACAACCAAACCAATTGTAAACAACAATCGATTTATTTTATCGGTTTGTTGTTTAAATTAGTTTTAACCAAACCATGAATACCCGTAGTATAAGATAACAAATAATTAATGATGATAAGATGATGTTTTGGATGAATAAGCCTGATTAATTATGAAAGGAAAGCCTGTAATTTATATATGCGTGCAAAACTAGTCGTCGCGTCAATTATCAACATCATTTAATGTTTTAATATTATGTGAATCTATTACAAAAATGCCACAAATTCGAACAAAATTATCTTCTTATTTATTTCACTACAATTACAAAGTAATAAAGTCTAATTGAATCTAAAACAAATGAAAAAGAAAAATGCTTTTAATTTATTTTCACACACTAGTCTTAAGTGTATGTGTTTTTGCATGTGTGCATTGCATGAAAAATAAATAATTTATATTATCAATTTTAAAAAAATCAAACCAAACCTAACTCAAAGAACAAACGGTTTATATAATTGGTTTACGACTTGAATCGGTTTTATCCAATCTATGAACACCCTTACTATAAGATAACATATAACTAAAGAAGATAAGAAAAATTTGTGGCTGAATAAGCGTGAGTAATTTTGAGAGGAAATTCTCTATAATTTATAATCATGCGTGTGTCTATTCACAAGTTTATTTTCATGTTCATTTAATGTGTTCATGTTATGTGAATCTATTAAAAGATTGACATAAATCCCAAAAATATTATCTTCTTATTTATTCCACTGCAATTACAAAGTTATAAAGTCGAATTGAATCTAAAACAAATGAAAAAGAACAATGCTATTAATTTATTTACACAGACTAGTCTTAAGTGTACGTGCGTTGCACGTGTCATTGCGTGAATAATAAAAAAATTATATTATACAATTTTTTTAAAAATACAACCAAACCAATTGTAAACAACAATCTATTTATTTTATCGGTTTGCTGTTTAAATTAGTTTTAACCAAACCATGAATACCCGTAGTTTAAGATAACAAATAATTAATGATGATAAGATGATGTTTTGGATGAATAAGCCTGATTAATTATGAAAGGAAAGCCTGTCTTATTTATATATGCGTGCAAAACTAGTCGTCGCGTCAATTGTTAACATCATTTAATGTTTTAATATTATGTGAATCTATTACAAGAATGCCATAAATCCGAACAAAATTATCTTCTTATTTATTCCACTACAATTACAAAGTAATAAAGTCTAATTGAATCTAAAACAAATAAAAAAGAACAATGCTTTTAATTTATTTTCACACACTAGTCTTAAGTGTATGTGTTTTGCATGTGTGCATTGCATGAAAAATAAATAATTTATATTATCAATTTAAAAAAAATCAAACCAAACCTAACTCAAAGAACAAACGGTTTATTTAATTGGTTTACGACTTGAATCGGTTTTATCCAAACTATGAACACCCTTACTATAAGATAACATATAACTAAAGAAGATAAGAAAAATTTGTGGCTGAATAAGCGTGAGTAATTTTGAGAGGAAATCCTCTATAATTTATAACTGGCGTGCAGGTCTATTCGTCAAGTGTATTGTCATGTTCATTTAATGTGTTCATGTTATGTGAATCTATTAAAAGATTGACATAAATCCCAAAAAAATTATCTTCTTATTTATTCCACTGCAATTACAAAGTTATAAAGTCGAATTGAATCTAAAACAAATGAAAAAGAACAATGCTATTAATTTATTTACACATACTAGTCTTAAGTGTACGTGTGTTGCACGTGTCATTGCGTGAATAATAAAAAAATTATATTATACAATTTTTTTAAAAATACAACCAAACCAATTGTAAACAACAATCTATTTATTTTATCGGTTTGCTGTTTAAATTAGTTTTAACCA
Source organism: Przewalskia tangutica (assembly GCA_029844215.1). Taxonomy (NCBI): domain Eukaryota; kingdom Viridiplantae; phylum Streptophyta; class Magnoliopsida; order Solanales; family Solanaceae; genus Przewalskia; species Przewalskia tangutica. The sequence continues at coordinate 22,748,152 of CM056719.1, forward strand.
AACCATGAATACCCGTAGTTTAAGATAACAAATAATTAATAAAGATAAGATGATGTTTTGGATGAATAAGCCTGATTAATTATGAAAGGAAAGCCTGTAATTTATACATGCGTGCAAAACTAATCGTCGCGTCAATTGTCAGCATCATTTAATGTTTTAATATTATGTGAATCTATTACAAGAATGCCATAAATTCGAACAAAATTATCTTCTTATTTATTCCATTACAAATACAAAGTAATAAAGTTTTTTTGAATCTAAAACAAATGAAAAAGAACAATGCTTTTAATTTATTTTCATACACTAGTCTTAAGTGTATCTGCGTTGCACGTGTGCATTGCATGAAAAATAAATAATTTATATTATCGATTTAAAAAAAATCAAACCAAACCTAACTCAAAGAACAAACGGTTTATTTAATTGGTTTACGGTTTGAATCGGTTTTATCCAAACTATGAACACCCTTACTATAAGATAACATATAACTAAAGAAGATAAGAAAAATTTGTGGCTGAATAAGCGTGAGTAATTTTGAGAGGAAATCCTCTATAATTTATAACTGGCGTGCAGGTCTATTCGTCAAGTGTATTGTCATGTTCATTTAATGTGTTCATGTTATGTGAATCTATTAAAAGATTGACATAAATCCCAAAAAAATTATCTTCTTATTTATTCCACTGCAATTACAAAGTTATAAAGTCGAATTGAATCTAAAACAAATGAAAAAGAACAATGCTATTAATTTATTTACACATACTAGTCTTAAGTGTACGTGCGTTGCACGTGTCATTGCGTGAATAATAAAAAAATTATATTATACAATTTTTTTAAAAATACAACCAAACCAATTGTAAACAACAATCTATTTATTTTATCGGTTTGCTGTTTAAATTAGTTTTAACCAAACCATGAATACCCGTAGTTTAAGATAACAAATAATTAATAAAGATAAGATGATGTTTTGGATGAATAAGCCTGATTAATTATGAAAGGAAAGCCTGTAATTTATATATGCGTGCAAAACTAATCGTCGCGTCAATTGTCAGCATCATTTAATGTTTTAATATTATGTGAATCTATTACAAGAATGCCATAAATTCGAACAAAATTATCTTCTTATTTATTCCATTACAAATACAAAGTAATAAAGTTTTTTTGAATCTAAAACAAATGAAAAAGAACAATGCTTTTAATTTATTTTCATACACTAGTCTTAAGTGTATCTGCGTTGCACGTGTGCATTGCATGAAAAATAAATAATTTAAATTATCAATTTTAAAAAAATCAAACCAAACTAACTCTAAGAACAAACGGTTTATTTAATCGGCTTGCGGTTTGAATCGGTTTTATCCAAACTATGAACACCCTTACTATAAGATAACATATAACTAAAGAAGATAAGAAAAATTTGTGGCTGAATAAGCGTGAGTAATTTTGAGAGGAAATTCTCTATAATTTATAACTGGCGTGCAGGTCTATTCGTCAAGTGTATTGTCATGTTCATTTAATGTGTTCATGTTATGTGAATCTATTAAAAGATTGACATAAATCCCAAAAATATTATCTTCTTATTTATTCCACTGCAATTACAAAGTTATAAAGTCGAATTGAATCTAAAACAAATGAAAAAGAACAATGCTATTAATTTATTTACACATACTAGTCTTAAGTGTACGTGCGTTGCACGTGTCATTGCGTGAATAATAAAAAAATTATATTATACAATTTTTTTAAAAATACAACCAAACCAATTGTAAACAACAATCTATTTATTTTATCGGTTTGCTGTTTAAATTAGTTTTAACCAAACCATGAATACCCGTAGTTTAAGATAACAAATAATTAATAAAGATAAGATGATGTTTTGGATGAATAAGCCTGATTAATTATGAAAGGAAAGCTCAGAATTTATATATGCGCAAAACTAGTCGTCGCGTCAATTATCAACATCATTTAATGTTTTAATATTATGTGAAACTAATACAAAAAAGCCACAAAATAGAACAAAATTATCTTCTTATTTATTTCACTACAATTACAAAGTAATAAAGTCGAATTGAATCTAAAACAAATGAAAAAGAAAAATGCTTTTAATTTATTTTCACACACTAGTCTTAAGTGTATGTGTTTTGCATGTGTGCATTGCATGAAAAATAAATAATTTATATTATCGATTTAAAAAAAATCAAACCAAACCTAACTCAAAGAACAAACGGTTTATTTAATTGGTTTACGGTTTGAATCGGTTTTATCCAAACTATGAACACCCTTACTATAAGATAACATATAACTAAAGAAGATAAGAAAAATTTGTGGCTGAATAAGCGTGAGTAATTTTGAGAGGAAATCCTCTATAATTTATAACTGGCGTGCAGGTCTATTCGTCAAGTGTATTGTCATGTTCATTTAATGTGTTCATGTTATGTGAATCTATTAAAAGATTGACATAAATCCCAAAAAAATTATCTTGTTATTTATTCCACTGCAATTACAAAGTTATAAAGTCGAATTGAATCTAAAACAAATGAAAAAGAACAATGCTATTAATTTATTTACACATACTAGTCTTAAGTGTACGTGCGTTGCACGTGTCATTGCGTGAATAATAAAAAAAATTATATTATACAATTTTTTTAAAAATACAACCAAACCAATTGTAAACAACAATCTATTTATTTTATCGGTTTGCTGTTTAAATTAGTTTTAACCAAACCATGAATACCCGTAGTTTAAGTTAACAAATAATTAATAAAGATAAGATGATGTTTTGGATGAATAAGCCTGATTAATTATGAAAGGAAAGCCTGTAATTTATATATGCGTGCAAAACTAATCGCGTCATTAATTGTCAGCATCATTTAATGTTTTAATATTATGTGAATCTATTACAAGAATGCCATAAATTCGAACAAAATTATCTTCTTATTTATTCCATTACAAATACAAAGTAATAAAGTTTTTTTGAATCTAAAACAAATGAAAAAGAACAATGCTTTTAATTTATTTTCATACACTAGTCTTAAGTGTATCTGCGTTGCACGTGTGCATTGCATGAAAAATAAATAATTTAAATTATCAATTTTAAAAAAATCAAACCAAACTAACTCTAAGAACAAACGGTTTATTTAATCGGCTTGCGGTTTGAATCGGTTTTATCCAAACTATGAAAACCCTTACTATAAGATAACATATAATTAAAGAGATAAGAAAAATTTGTGGCTGAATAAGTAATTTTGGGAGGAAATCCTCTATAATTTATAACTGGCGTGCAGGTCTATTCGTCAAGTGTTTTGTCATTTTCATTTAATGTTTTCATGTTATGTGAATATATTAAAAGATTGACATAAATCCCAAAAATATTATCTTCTTATTTATTCCACTGCAATTACAAAGTTATAAAGTCGAATTGAATCTAAAACAAATGAAAAAGAACAATGCTATTAATTTATTTACACATACTAGTCTTAAGTGTACGTGCGTTGCACGTGTCATTGCGTGAATAATAAATAATTTATATTATACAATTTTTTTAAAAATACAACCAAATCAATTATAAACAACAATCGATTTATTTTATCGGTTTGCTGTTTAAATTAGTTTTAATCAAACCATGAATACCCTTAGTATAAGATAAAAAATAATTAATGAAGATAAGATGATGTTTTGGATGAATAATCCTGATTAATTATGAAAGGAAAGCCTGTCTTATTTATATATGCGTGCAAAACTAGTCGTCGCGTCAATTGTCAACATAATTTAATGTTTTAATATTATGTGAATCTATTACAAGAATGCCATAAATCCGAACCAAATTATCTTCTTATTTATTCCACTACAATTACAAAGTAATAAAGTCGAATTGAATTTAAAACAAATGAAAAAGAACAATGCTTTTTATTTATTTTCATACACTAGTCTTAAGTGTATGTGCGTTGCACGTGTCATTGCGTGAATAATTAATATTTATATTATACAATATTTTAAAAAATACAACCAAACCAATTATAAACAACAATCGATTTATTTTATCGGTTTGTTGTTTAAATTAGTTTTAACCAAACCATGAATACCCGTAGTATAAGATAACAAATAATTAATGATGATAAGATGATGTTTTGGATGAATAAGCCTGATTAATTATGAAAGGAAAGCCTGTCTAATTTATATATGCGTGCAAAACTAGTCGTCGCGTCAATTGTTAACATCATTTAACGTTTTAATATTATGTGAATCTATTACAAGAATGCCATAAATCCGAACAAAATTATCTTCTTATTTATTCCACTACACTTACAAAGTAATAAAGTCGAATTGAATCTAAAACAAATAAAAAAGAACAATGCTTTTAATTTATTTTCACACACTAGTCTTAAGTGTATGTGTTTTGCATGTGTGCATTGCATGCAAAATAAATAATTTATATTATCAATTTAAAAAAAATCAAACCAAACCTAACTCAAAGAACAAACGGTTTATTTAATTGGTTTACGACTTGAATCGGTTTTATCCAAACTATGAACACCCTTACTATAAGATAACATATAACTAAAGAAGATAAGAAAAATTTGTGGCTGAATAAGCGTGAGTAATTTTGAGAGGAAATTCTCTATAATTTATAACTGGTGTGCAGGTATATTCGTCAAGTGTATTGTCATGTTCAGTTAATGTGTTCATGTTATGTGAATCTATTAAAAGATTGACATAAATCCCAAAAAAATTATCTTCTTATTTATTCCACTGCAATTACAAAGTTATAAAGTCGAATTGAATCTAAAACAAATGAAAAAGAACAATGCTATTAATTTATTTACACATACTAGTCTTAAGTGTACGTGCGTTGCACGTGTCATTGCGTGAATAATAAAAAAATTATATTATACAATTTTCTTAAAAATACAACCAAACCAATTGTAAACAACAATCTATTTATTTTATCGGTTTGCTGTTTAAATTAGTTTTAACCAAACCATGAATACCCGTAGTTTAAGATAACAAATAATTAATAAAGATAAGATGATGTTTTGGATGAATAAGCCTGATTAATTATGAAAGGAAAGTCTGTAATTTATATATGCTTGCAAAACTAGTCGTCATCAATTATCAACATCATTTAATGTTTTAATATTATGTGAATCTATTACAAGAATGCCATAAATCCCAAAAAAATTATCTTCTTATTTATTCCACTACAATTACAAAGTAATAAAATCGAATTGAATCTAAAACAAATGAAAAAGAACAATGCTTTTAATTTATTTTCATACACTAGTCTTAAGTGTATGTGCATTGCACGTGTGCATTGCATGAAAAATAAATAATTTATATTATCAATTTTAAAAAAATCAAACCAAACCTAACTCAAACAACCAACGGTTTATTTAATAGGTTTGCGGTTTGAATCGGTTTTATCCATACTATGAAGACCCTTAGTTATAAGATAACATATAACTAAAGAAGATAAGAAAAATTTGTGGCTGAATAAGCTTGAGTAATTTTGAGAGGAAATCCTCTATAATTTATAACTGGCGTGCAGGTCTATTCGTCAAGTATATTGTCATGTTCATTTAATGTTTTCATGTTATGTGAATCTATTAAAAGATTGACATAAATCCCAAAAAAATTATCTTCTTATTTATTCTATTACAATTACAAAGTTATAAAGTCAAAAAGAATCTAAAACAAATCAAATAGAACAATGCTATTAATTTATTTACATATACTAGTCTTAAGTGTACGTGCATTGTACGTGTCATTGTGTGAATAATAAATAATTTATATTATATATATTTTTAAAAATACAACCAATCCAATTATAAAAAACAATAGATTTATTTTATCGGTTTGCGGTTTAAATTGGTTTTAACTAAACCATGAATACCCGTAGTATACGATAACAAATATTTAATGAAGATAAGATTATGTTTTGGATGAATAAGCCTGATTAATTATGAAAGAAAGCCTGTCTAATTTATATGTGCGGGCAAAACTAGTCGTCACAATTGTCAGCATCATTTAATGTTTTAACATTATGTGAATCTATTACAAGAATGCCATAAATCCCAAAAAAATTATCTTCTTATTTATTCCACTACAATTACAAAGTAATAAAGTCCAATTGAATCTAAAACAAATGAAAAAGAACAATGCTTTTAATTTATTTTCATACACTAGTCTTAAGTGTATATGCGTTGCACGTGTGCATTGCATGAAAAATAAATAATTTATATTATCAATTTAAAAAAAAATCAAACCAAGCCTAACTCAAAGAACAAACAGTTTATTTAATCGGTTTGCGGTTTGAATCGGTTTTATCCAAACTATGAACACCCTTACTATAAGATAACATATAATTAAAGAAGATAAGAAAAAAATGTGGCTGAATAAGCCTGAGTAATTTTGAGAGGAAATACTCTATAATTTATAACTGGCGTGCAGGTCTATTCGTCAAGTGTATTGTCATGTTCATTTAATGTTTTCATGTTATGTGAATCTATTAAAAGATTGACATAAGTCTCAAAAACATTATATTCTTATTTATTCCACTACAATTACAAAGTTATAAAGTCGAATTGAATCTAAAATAAATGAAAAAGAACAATGCAATTAATTTATTTACATATACTAGTCTTAAGTGTACGTGTGTTGCACATGTTATTGCGTGAATAATAAATAATTTATATTATACAATATTTTTAAAAATACAACCAAATCAATTATAAAAAACAATCGATTTATTTTATCGGTTTGCTGTTTAAATTAGTTTTAACCAAACCATGAATACCCGTAGTACAAGATAACAAATAATTAATGAAGATAAGATGATGTTTTGGATGAATAAGCCTGATTAATTATGAATGGAAAGCCTGTCTAATTTATATATGTGTGCAAAACTAGTCGTCGCGTCAATTGTCAGCATCATTTAATGATTTAATATTATGTGAATCTATTACAAGAATGCCATAAATCCCAATAAAATTATCTTCTTATTTATTCCACTACAATTATAAAGTAATAAAGTCGAATTGAATCTAAAACAAATGAAAAGAACAATGCTTTTAATTTATTTTCTTACATTAGTCTTAAGTGTATGTGCGTTGCACGCGTGCATTGCATGAAAAATAAATAATTTATATTATCAATTTAAAAAAAAAATCAAAGCAAACCTAACTCAAAGAACAAACGGTTTATTTAATCGGTTTGCGGTTTGAATCAGTTTTATCCAAACTATGAACATCCTTACTATAAGATAACATATAATTAAAGAAGATAAGAAAAATTTGTGGTGAATAAGCGTGAGTAATTTTGAGAGGAAATTCACTATAATTTATAATTGGCAAGGTGTCTATTCACAAGTGTATTGTCATGTTCATTTAATGTTTTCATGTTATGTGAATCTATTAAAAGATTGACATAAGTCTCAAAAACATTATATTCTTATTTATTCCACTACAATTACAAAGTTATAAAGTCGAATTGAATCTAAAATAAATGAAAAAGAACAATGCAATTAATTTATTTACATATACTAGTCTTAAGTGTACGTGTGTTGCACATGTTATTGCGTGAATAATAAATAATTTATATTATACAATTTTTTAAAAATACAACCAAACCAATTATAAATAACAATCAATTTATTTTATCGGTTTGCTGTTTAAATTGGCTTTAACCAAACCATGAATACCCGTAGTATAAGACAACAAATAATTAATGAAGATAAGATGATGTTTTGTATGAATAAGCTGATTAATTATGAAAGGAAAGCTGTAATTTATATATGCAAAACTAGTCGTCACAATTGTCAGCATCATTTAATTATTTAATATTATGTGAATCTATTACAAGTATGCCATAAATCCCAACAAAATTATCTTCTTATTTATTCCACTACAATTACAAAGTAATAAAGTCGAATTGAATCTAAAACAAATGAAAAAGAACAATGCTTTTAATTTATTTTCATACATTAGTCTTAAGTGTATGTGTGTTGCACGCGTGCATTGTATGAAAAATAAATAATTTATATTATCAATTTTAAAAAAAATCAAACCAAACCTAACTCAAAGAACAAACGGTTTATTTAATCGGTTTGCAGTTTGAATCAGTTTTATCCAAACTATGAACATCCTTACTATAAGATAACATATAATTAAAGAAGATAAGAAAAATTTGTGGCTGAATAAGCCTGAGTAATTTTGAGAGGAAATCCTCTATAATTTATAACTGGCGTGCAGGTCTATTCGTCAAGTGTATTGTCATGTTCATTTAATGTTTTCATGTTATGTGAATCTATCAAAAAATTGACATAAATTCCAAAAAAAATATCTACTTATTTATTCCACTACAATACAAAGTTATAAAGTCGAATTGAATCTAAAACAAATGAAAAAGAACAATGCTATTAATTTATATACATATACTAGTCTTAAGTGTACGTGCGTTGCACGTGTCATTGCGTGAATAATAAATAATTTATATTATACAATTTTTTAAAAATACTACCAAACCAATTATAAACAACAATCGATTTATTTTATCGGTTTGCTGTTTAAATTGGTTTTAACCAAACCATTAATACCCGTAGTATAAGATAACAAATAATTAATTAAGATAAGATTATGTTTTGGATGAATAAGCCTGATTAATTATTAAAGGAAAGCCTGTCTAATTTATATATGCGTGCAAAACTAGTCGTCGCGTCAATTGTCAGCATCATTTAATGTTTTAACATTATGTGAATCTATTACAAGAATGCCATAAATCTCAAAAAATTATCTTCTTATTTATTCCACTACAATTACAAAGTAATAAAGTCCAATTGAATCTAAAACAAATGAAAAAGAACAATGCTTTTAATTTATTTTCATACACTAGTCTTAAGTGTATATGCGTTGAACGTGTGCATTGCATGAAAAATAAATAATTTATATTATCAATTTTAAAAAAATCAAACCAAATCTAACTCAAAGAGCAAACATTTTATTTAATCGGTTTGCGGTTTGAATCGGTTTTATCCAAACTATTAATACCCTTACTATAAGATAACATATAATTAAAGAAGATAAGAAAAATTCGTGGCTGAATAAGCCTGAGTAATTTTGAGAGGAAATCCTCTATAATTTATAACTGGAGTGCATGTCTATTCGTCAAGTGTATTGTCATGTTCATTTAATGTTTTCATGTTATGTGAATCTATTAAAAGATTGACATAAATTCCAAAAAAAAATATCTTCTTATTTATTCCACTTTAATTGCAAAGTAATAAAGCCGAATTGAATCTAAAACAAATGAAAAATAACAATGCTATTATTTTTAATTACATATACTAGTCTTAAGTGTACGTGCATTGCATGAATAATATATAATTTATAATATCAATTTTTTTAAAAATACAACCAAAACAATTATAAACAACAATCGATTTATTTTATCGGTTTCGTTTAAATTAGTTTTAACCAAACCATTAACACCCTTAGTATAAGATAACAAATAATTAAAGAAGATAAGAAGATGTTTTGGATGAATAATGATTAATTTTGAAAGGAAAGCCTTTCTAATTTATATATGCAAAACTAGTCGTCACACGAATTGTCAGGATCATTTAATGTTTTCATATTATGTGAATCTATTACAAGAATGCCATAAATCCCAAAAAAATTATCTTCTTATTTATTCCACTACAATTACAAAGTAATAAAGTCCAATTGAATCTAAAACAAATGAAAAAGAACAATGCTATTAATTTATATACATATACTAGTCTTAAGTGTACCTGCATTGCACGTGTCATTGCGTGAATAATAAATAATTTATATTATACAATTTTTTAAAAATACTACCAAACCAATTATAAACAACAATCGATTTATTTTATCGGTTTGCTGTTTAAATTGGTTTTAACCAAACCATTAATACCCGTAGTATAAGATAACAAATAATTAATGAAGATAAGATGATGTTTTGGATGAATAAGCCTGATTAATTATTAAAGGAAAGCCTGTCTAATTTATATATGCGTGCAAAACTAGTCGTCAGTCTATTGTCAGCATCTTTTAATTATTTAATATTATGTGAATCTATTACAAGTATGCCATAAATCCCAACAAAATTATCTTCTTATTTATTCCACTACAATTACAAAGTAATAAAGTCGAATTGAATCTAAAACAAATGAAAAAGAACAAGGCTTTTAATTTATTTTCATACAGTAGTCTTAAGTGTATGTGTGTTGCACGCGTGCATTGCATGAAAAATAAATAATTTATATTATCAATTTTTTTTTTTAAAATCAAACCAAACCTACTTCAAAGAACAAACAGTTTATTTAATCGGTTTGCGGTTTGAATCGGTTTTATCCAAACTATGAACACCCTTACTATAAGATAACATATAACTAAAGAAGATAAGAAAAATTTGTCGTTGAATAAGCCTGTGTAATTTTGAGAGGAAATCCTTTATAATTTATAACTGGCGTGCAGGTCTATTCGTCAAGTGTATCTTCAGGTTCATTTAATGTTTTCATGTTATTTGAATCTATTAAAAGATTGACATAAATCCCAAAAAAAATTATCTTCTTATTTATTCCACTACAATACAAAGTTATAAAGTCGAATTGAATCTAAAACAAATGAAAAAGAACAATGCTATTAATTTATTTACATATACTAGTCTTAAGTGTACGTGCGTTGCACGTGTCATTGCGTGAATAATAAATCATTTATATTATACAATTTTTTAAAAATACAACCAAACCAATTATAAACAACAATCGATTTATTTTATCGGTTTGATGTTTAAATTGGTTTTAACCAAACCATTAATACCTGTAGTATAAGATAACAAATAATTAATTAAGATAAGATGATGTTTTGGATGAATAAACCTGTTTAATTATGAAAGGAAAGCCTGTCTAAGTTATATATGCGTGCAAAACTAGTCGTCGCGTCAATTGTCAGCATCATTTAATGTTTTAACATTATGTGAATCTATTACAAGAATGCCATAAATCCCAAAAAAATTATCTTCTTATTTATTCCACTACAATTACAAAGTAATAAAGTCCAATTGAATCTAAAACAAATGAAAAAGATCAATGCTTTTAATTTATTTTCATACACTAGTCTTAAGTGTATATGCGTTGCAGATGTGCATTGCATGAAAAATAAATAATTTATATTATCAATTTAAAAAAAATCAAACCAAATCTAACTCAAAGAGCAAACATTTTATTTAATCGGTTTGCGTTTTGAATCGGTTTTATCCAAACTATTAATACCCTTACTATAAGATAAAATATAATTAAAGAAGATAAGAAAAATTTGTGGCTGAATAAGCCTGAGTAATTTTGAGAGGATATCCTCTATAATTTATAATTGGCGTGCAGGTCTATTCGTCACGTGCATTGTCAGGATCATTTAATGTTTTCATATTATGTGAATCAATTAGAAGAATGCCATAAATCCCAAAAAAATTATCTTCTTATTTATTCTACTACAATTACAAAGTAATAAAGTCCAATTGAATCTAAAACAAATGAAAAAGAACAATTCTATTAATTTATATACATATACTAGTCTTAAGTGTACGTGTGTTGCATGTGTCATTGCATGAATAATATATAATTTATATTATACAATTTTTTTAAAAAAAATACAACCAAACTAATTATAAACAACAATCGATTTATTTTATCGGTTTGCTGTTTAAATTGGTTTTAACCAAACCATGAATACCCGTAGTATAAGATAACAAATAATTAATGAAGATAAGATGATGTTTTGGATGAATAAGCCTGATTAATTATGAAAGGAAAGTCTGTCTAATTTATATATGCGTGCAGAACTAGTCGTCGCGTCAATTGTCAGCATCATTTAATGTTTTCATATTATGTGAATCAATTAGAAGAATGCCATAAATTCCAACAAAATTATTTTTTATTTATTTTACTGCAATTACAAAGTAATAAAGTCCAATTGAATCTAAAACAAATGAAAAAGAACAATGCTATTAATTTATATACATATACTAGTCTTAAGTGTACGTGTGTTGCACGTGTCATTGCGTGAATAATAAATAATTTATATTATACAATTTTTTAAAAATACAACCAAACCAATTATAAACAACAATCGATTTATTTTATCGGTTTGCTGTTTAAATTGGTTTTAACCAAACCATTAATACCCGTAGTATAAGATAACAAATAATTAATGAAGATAAGATGATGTTTTGGATGAATAAGCCTGATTAATTATTAAAGGAAAGTCTGTCTAATTTATATATGCGTGCAAAACTAGTCGTCGCGTCAATTGTCAGCATCATTTAATGTTTTAACATAATCTATTACAAGAATGCCATAAATCCTAAAAAAAATTATCTTCTTATTTATTCCACTACAATTACAAAGTAATAAAGTCCAATTGAATCTAAAACAAATGAAAAAGAACAATGCTTTTAATTTATTTTCATACACTAGTCTTAAGTGTATATGCGTTGCACGTGTGCATTGCATGAAAAATAAATAATTTATATTATCAATTTAAAAAAAATCAAACCAAATCTAACTCAAAGAGCAAACATTTTATTTAATCGGTTTGCGGTTTGAATCGGTTTTATCCAAACTATGAACACCCTTATTATAAGATAGCATATAATTAAAGAATATATGAAAAATTTGTGGTTGAATAAGCCTGAGTAATTTTGAGAGGAAATCCTCTATAATTTATAACTGGAGTGCAGGTCTATTCGTCAAGTGTATTGTCATGTTCATTTAATGTTTTCATGTTATGTGAATCTATTAAAAGATTGACATAAGTCTCAAAAACATTATATTCTTATTTATTCCACTACAATTACAAAGTTATAAAGTCGAATTGAATCTAAAATAAATGAAAAAGAACAATGCAATTAATTTATTTACATATACTAGTCTTAAGTGTACGTGTGTTGCACATGTTATTGCGTGAATAATAAATAATTTATATTATACAATTTTTTAAAAATACTACCAAACCAATTATAAACAACAATCGATTTATTTTATCGGTTTGCTGTTTAAATTAGTTTTAACCAAACCATGAATACCCGTAGTACAAGATAACAAATAATTAATGAAGATAAGAGGATGTTTTGGATGAATAAGCCTGATTAATTATGAATGGAAAGCCTGTAATTTATATATGCAAAACTAGTCGTCACAATTGTCAACATCATTTAATGTTTTAATATTATGTGAATCTATTACAAGAATGCCATAAATCCCAATAAAATTATCTTCTTATTTATTCCACTACAATTATAAAGTAATAAAGTCGAATTGAATCTAAAACAAATGAAAAGAACAATGCTTTTAATTTATTTTCTTACATTAGTCTTAAGTGTATGTGCGTTGCACGCGTGCATTGCATGAAAAATAAATAATTTATATTATCAATTTAAAAAAATCAAACCAAACCTACTTCAAAGAACAAACAGTTTATTTAATCGGTTTGCGGTTTGAATCGGTTTTATCCAAACTATGAACACCCTTACTATAAGTTAACATATAATTAAAGAAGATAAGAAAAATTTGTGATGAATAAGCCTGAGTAATTTTGAGAGGAAATCCTCTATAATTTATATACGTGCAAAACTAGTCGTCATTCAAGTGTATTGTCATGTTCATTTAATGTTTTAATGTTATGTGAATCTATTAAAAGATTCCATAAATCCCAAAAAAATTATCTTCTTATTTATTCCACTACAATTACAAAGTAATAAAGTCCAATTGAATCTAAAACAAATGAAAAAGAACAATGCTATTAATTTATATACATATACTAGTCTTAAGTGTACGTGTGTTGCACGTGTCATTGCGTGAATAATAAATAATTTATATTATACAATTTTTTAAAAATACAACCAAACCAATTATAAACAACAATCGATTTATTTTATCGGTTTGCTGTTTAAATTGGTTTTAACCAAACCATTAATACCCGTAGTATAAGATAACAAATAATTAATGAAGATAAGATGATGTTTTGGATGAATAAGCCTGATTAATTATGAAATGAAAGCCTTTCAAATTTATATATGCAAAACTAGTCGTCGCGTCAATTGTCAGCATCATTTAATGTTTTAACATTATGTGAATCTATTACAAGAATGCCATAAATCCCAAAAAAATTATCTTCTTATTTATTCCACTACAATTACAAAGTAATAAAGTCCAATTGAATCTAAAACAAATGAAAAAGAACAATGCTTTTAATTTATTTTCATACACTAGTCTTAAGTGTATATGCGTTGCACGTGTGCATTGCATGAAAAATAAATAATTTATATTATCAATTTTAAAAAAATCAAACCAAATCTAACTCAAAGAGCAAACATTTTATTTAATCGGTTTGCGGTTTGAATCGGTTTTATCCAAACTATTAATACCCTTACTATAAGATAACATATAATTAAAGAAGATAAGAAAAATTCGTGGCTGAATAAGCCTGAGTAATTTTGAGAGGATATCCTCTATAATTTATAATTGGCGTGCAGGTCTATTCGTCAAGTGTATTGTCATGTTCATTTAATGTTTTCATGTTATGTGAATCTATCAAAAGATTGACATAAATTCCAAAAAAAATTCTTCTTATTTATTCCACTTTAATTGCAAAGTAATAAAGCCGAATTGAATCTAAAACAAATGAAAAATAACAATGCTATTATTTTTATTTACATATACTAGTCTTAAGTGTACGTGTGTTGCATGAATAATATATAATTTATACTATCAATTTTTCCTAAAAAAAAACCAAAACAATTATAATCAACAATCGGTTTATTTAATCGGTTTGCGATTTAAATCGGTTTTAACCAAACCATTAACACCTCTAGTATAAGATAACAAATAATTAAAGAAGATAAGAAGATATTTTGGCTGATTAAGCCTCAATAATTTTGAGAGAAATACCTGTGTAATCTATAAATGGCATGCAGGTTTCGTCACGTGCATTGTCAGGATCATTAAATGTTTTCATATTATGTGAATCAATTAGAAGAATGCCATAAATTCCAACACAATTATTTTCTTATTTATTCCACTGCAATTACAAAGTTATAAAGTCAAATTGAATCTAAAACAAATGAAAAAGAACAATGCTATTAATTTATATACATATACTAGTCTTAAGTGTACGTTGCACGTGTCATTGCGTGAATAATAAATAATTTATATTATACAATTTTTAAAAAATACAACCAAACCAATTATAAACAACAATCGATTTATTTTATCGGTTTGCTGTTTAAATTGGTTTTAACCAAACCATTAATACCCGTAGTATAAGATAACAAATAATTAATGAAGATAAGATGATGTTTTGGATGAATAAGACTGATTAATTATTAAAGGAAAGCCTGTCTAATTTATATATGCGTGCAAAACTAGTCGTCGCGTCAATTGTCAGCATCATTTAATGTTTTAACATTATGTGAATCTATTACAAGAATGCCATAAATCCCAAAAAAAATTATCTTCTTATTTATTCCACTACAATTACAAAGTAATAAAGTCCAATTGAATCTAAAACAAATGAAAAAGAACAATGCTTTTAATTTATTTTCATACACTAGTCTTAAGTGTTCGTGTGTTGCACGTGTCATTGCGTGGATAATAAATAATTTATATTATACAATTTTTTAAAAATACAACCAAACCAAACCTAACTCAAAGAACAAACATTTTATTTAATCGGTTTTCGGTTTGAATCGATTTTATCCAAACTATGAACACCCTTGCTATAAGATAACATATAACTAATGAAGATAAGAAAAATTTGTGGCTGAATAAGCCTGGGTAATTTTGAGAGGAAATACTCTATAATTTATAACTGCAGGTCTATTCGTCAAGTGTGTCATGTTCATTTAATGTTTTCATGTTATGTGAATCTATTAAAAGATTGACATAAATCCCAAAAACATTATCTTCTTATTTATTCCACTTTAATTGCAAAGTAATAAAGCCGAATTGAATCTAAAACAAATGAAAAATAAAAATGCTATTATTTTTATTTACATATACTAGTCTTAAGTGTACGTGCGTTGCACATGTCATTCCGTGAATACTAAATAATTTATATTATACAATATTTTTAAAAATACAACCAAATCAATTATAAAAAACAATCGATTTATTTTATCGGTTTGCTGTTTAAATTGGTTTTAACCAAACCATGAATACCCGTAGTATAAGATAACAAATAATTAATGAAGATAAGATGATGTTTTGGATGAATAAACCTGATTAATTATGAAAGGAAAGCCTGTCTAATTTATATATGCGTGCAAAACTAGTCGTCGCGTCAATTGTCAGCATCATTTAATGTTTTAATATTATGTGAATCTATTACAAGAATGCCATAAATCCCAAAAAAATTATCTTCTTATTTATTCCACTACAATTACAAAGTAATAAAGTCCGATTGAATCTAAAACAAATGTAAAAGAACAATGCTTTTAATTTATTTTCATACACTAGTCTTAAGTGTATATGTGTTTCACGTGTGCATTACATGAAAAATAAATAATTTACATTATCAATTTAAAAAAATCAAACCAAATCTATCTCAAAGAACAAACGTTTTATTTAATCGGTTTGCGGTTTGAATCGATTTTATCCAAACTATGAACACCCTTACTATAAGATAACATATAATTAAAGAAGATAAGAAAAATTTGTGGCTTAATAAGCCTGAGTAATTTTGAGAGGAAATCCTCTATAATTTATAACTGAAGTGCAGGTCTATTCGTCAAGTGTATTGTCATGTTCATTTAATGTTTTCATGTTATGTGAATCTATCAAAAAATTGACATAAGTTCCAAAAAAAAATATCTTCTTATTTATTCCACTACAATACAAAGTTATAAAGTCGAATTGAATCTAAAACAAATGAAAAAGAACAATGCTATTAATTTATATACATATACTAGTCTTAAGTGTACGTGTGTTGCACGTGTCATTGCGTGAATAATAAATAATTTATATTATACAATTTTTTTTTAAAAAAAATACAACCAAACCAATTATAAACAACAATCGATTTATTTTATCGGTTTGCTGTTTAAATTGGTTTTAACCAAACCATGAATACCCGTAGTATAAGATAACAAATAATTAATGAAGATAAGATGATGTTTTGGATGAATAAGCCTGATTAATTATGAATGGAAAGCCTGTCTAATTTATATATGTGTGCAAAACTAGTCGTCGCGTCAATTGTCAGCATCATTTAATGATTTAATATTATGTGAATCTATTACAAGAATGCCATAAATCCCAATAAAATTATCTTCTTATTTATTCCACTACAATTATAAAGTAATAAAGTCGAATTGAATCTAAAACAAATGAAAAGAACAATGCTTTTAATTTATTTTCTTACATTAGTCTTAAGTGTATGTGCGTTGCACGCGTGCATTGCATGAAAAATAAATAATTTATATTATCAATTTAAAAAAAAAATCAAAGCAAACCTAACTCAAAGAACAAACGGTTTATTTAATCGGTTTGCGGTTTGAATCAGTTTTATCCAAACTATGAACATCCTTACTATAAGATAACATATAATTAAAGAAGATATGAAAAATTTGTGGTTCAATAAGCCTGAGTAATTTTGAGAGGAAATCCTCTATAATTTATAACTGGCAAGTGTGTCTATTCACAAGTGTATTGTCATGTTCATTTAATGTTTTCATGTTATGTGAATCTATTACAAGAATGCCATAAATCCCAAAAAAAATTATCTTCTTATTTATTCCACTACAATTACAAAGTAATAAAGTCCAATTGAATCTAAAACAAATGAAAAAGAACAATGCTATTAATTTATATACATATACTAGTCTTAAGTGTACGTGTGTTGCACGTGTCATTGCGTGAATAATAAATAATTTATATTATACAATTTTTTAAAAATACAACCAAACCAATTATAAACAACAATCGATTTATTTTATCGGTTTGCTGTTTAAATTGGTTTTAACCAAACCATTAATACCCGTAGTATAAGATAACAAATAATTAATGAAGATAAGATGATGTTTTGGATGAATAAGACTGATTAATTATTAAAGGAAAGCCTGTCTAATTTATATATGCGTGCAAAACTAGTCGTCGCGTCAATTGTCAGCATCATTTAATGTTTTAACATTATGTGAATCTATTACAAGAATGCCATAAATCCCAAAAAAATTATCTTCTTATTTATTCCACTACAATTACAAAGTAATAAAGTCCAATTGAATCTAAAACAAATGAAAAAGAACAATGCTTTTAATTTATTTTCATACACTAGTCTTAAGTGTATATGCGTTGCACGTGTGCATTGCATGAAAAATAAATAATTTATATTATCAATTTAAAAAAAATCAAACCAAATCTAACTCAAAGAGCAAACATTTTATTTAATCGGTTTGCGGTTTGAATCGGTTTTATCCAAACTATTAATACCCTTACTATAAGATAACATATAATTAAAGAAGATAAGAAAAATTCGTGGCTGAATAAGCTTGAGTAATTTTGAGAGGATATCCTCTATAATTTATAATTGGCGTGCAGGTCTATTCGTCAAGTGTATTGTCATGTTCATTTAATGTTTTCATGTTATGTGAATCTATCAAAAGATTGACATAAATTCCAAAAAAAATATCTTCTTATTTATTCCACTTTAATTGCAAAGTAATAAAGCCGAATTGAATCTAAAACAAATGAAAAATAACAATGCTATTATTTTTATTTACATATACTAGTCTTAAGTGTACGTGCGTTGCATGTGTCATTGCATGAATAATATATAATTTATACTATCAATTTTTCCTAAAAAAAAACCAAAACAATTATAACCAACAATCGGTTTATTTAATCGGTTTGCGATTTAAATCGGTTTTAACCAAACCGTGAACACCCCTAGTATAAGATAACAAATAATTAAAGAAGATAAGAAGATGTTTTGGCTGATTAAGCCTGAATAATTTTGAGAGAAATACCTGTGTAATCTATAAATGGCATGCAGGTTTCGTCACGTGCATTGTCAGGTTCATTTAATGTTTTCATATTATGTGAATCAATTAGAAGAATGCCATAAATTCCAACAAAATTATTTTCTTATTTATTCCACTGCAATTACAAAGTTATAAAGTCGAATTGAATCTAAAACAAATGAAAAAGAACAATGCTATTAATTTATATACATATACTAGTCTTAAGTGTACGTGCGTTGCACGTGTCATTGCGTGAATAATAAATAATTTATATTATACAATTTTTTAAAAATACTACCAAACCAATTATAAACAACAATCGATTTATTTTATCGGTTTGCTGTTTAAATTGGTTTTAACCAAACCATTAATACCCGTAGTATAAGATAACAAATAATTAATTAAGATAAGATGATGTTTTGGATGAATAAGCCTGTTTAATTATGAAAGGAAAGTCTGTCTAAGTTATATATGCGTGCAAAACTAGTCGTCGCGTCAATTGTCAGTATCGTTTAATTATTTAATATTATGTGAATAAATTACAAGAATGCCATAAATCCAAACAAAATTATCTTCTTATTTATTCCACTACAATTACAAAGTCATAAAATCGAATTGAATCTATAAAAAATGAAAAAGAACAACGCTTTTAATATATTTACATACACTAGTCTTAAGTGTATGTGTGTTGCACGTGTGCATTGCATGAAAAATAAATAATTTATATTATCAATTTAAAAAAAAAAATCAAACCAAACCTAAGTCAAACAACCAACGGTTTATTTAATCGGTTTGCTGTTTGAATCGGTTTTATCCAAACTATGAACACCCTTACTATAAGATAACATATAACTAAAGAAGATAAGAAAAATTTGTCGTTGAATAAGCCTGTGTAATTTTGAGAGGAAATCCTTTATAATTTATAACTGGCGTGCAGGTCTATTCGTCAAGTGTATCTTCAGGTTCATTTAATGTTTTCATGATATGTGAATCTATTAAAAGATTGACATAAATCCCAAAAAAAATTATCTTCTTATTTATTCCACTACAATACAAAGTTATAAAGTCGAATTGAATCTAAAACAAATGAAAAAGAACAATGCTATTAATTTATATACATATACTAGTCTTAAGTGTACGTGTGTTGCACGTGTCATTGCGTGAATAATAAATAATTTATATTATACAATTTTTTTTAAAAAAAAATACAACCAAACCAATTATAAACAACAATCGATTTATTTTATCGGTTTGCTGTTTAAATTGGTTTTAACCAAACCATTAATACCCGTAGTATAAGATAACAAATAATTAATGAAGATAAGATGATGTTTTGGATGAATAAGCCTGATTAATTATTAAAGGAAAGTCTGTCTAATTTATATATGCGTGCAAAACTAGTCGTCGCGTCAATTGTCAGCATCATTTAATGTTTTAACATAATCTATTACAAGAATGCCATAAATCCCAAAAAAATTATCTTCTTATTTATTCCACTACAATTACAAAGTAATAAAGTCCAATTGAATCTAAAACAAATGAAAAAGAACAATGCTTTTAATTTATTTTCATACACTAGTCTTAAGTGTATATGCGTTGCACGTGTGCATTGCATGAAAAATAAATAATTTATATTATCAATTTAAAAAAAATCAAACCAAATCTAACTCAAAGAGCAAACATTTTATTTAATCGGTTTGCGGTTTGAATCGGTTTTATCCAAACTATTAATACCCTTACTATAAGATAACATATAATTAAAGAAGATAAGAAAAATTTGTAATGAATAAGCCTGAGTAATTTTGAGAGGATATCCTCTATAATTTATAATTGGCGTGCAGGTCTATTCGTCAAGTGTATTGTCATGTTCATTTAATGTTTTCATGTTATGTGAATCTATCAAAAGATTGACATAAATTCCAAAAAATATATCTTCTTATTTATTCCACTTTAATTGCAAAGTAATAAAGCCGAATTGAATCTAAAACAAATGAAAAATAACAATGCTATTATTTTTATTTACATATACTAGTCTTAAGTGTACGTGTGTTGCATGTGTCATTGCATGAATAATATATAATTTATACTATCAATTTTTCCTAAAAAAAAACCAAAACAATTATAATCAACAATCGGTTTATTTAATCGGTTTGCGATTTAAATCGGTTTTAACCAAACCATTAACACCTCTAGTATAAGATAACAGATAATTAAAGAAGATAAGAAGAGGTTTTGGCTGATTAAGCCTGAATAATTTTGAGAGAAATACCTGTGTAATCTATAAATGGCATGCATGTTTCGTCACGTGCATTGTCAGGATCATTTAATGTTTTCATATTATGTGAATCAATTAGAAGAATGCCATAAATTCCAACACAATTATTTTCTTATTTATTCCACTGCAATTACAAAGTTATAAAGTCAAATTGAATCTAAAACAAATGAAAAAGAACAATGCTATTAATTTATATACATATACTAGTCTTAAGTGTACGTGTGTTGCACGTGTCATTGCGTGAATAATAAATAATTTATATTATACAATTTTTTAAAAATACAACCAAACCAATTATAAACAACAATCGATTTATTTTATCGGTTTGCTGTTTAAATTGGTTTTAACCAAACCATTAATACCCGTAGTATAAGATAACAAATAATTAATGAAGATAAGATGATGTTTTGGATGAATAAGCCTGATTAATTATTAAAGGAAAGTCTGTCTAATTTATATATGCAAAACTAGTCGTCAATTGTCAGCATCATTTAATGTTTTAACATTATGTGAATCTATTACAAGAATGCCATAAATCCCAAAAAAATTATCTTCTTATTTATTCCACTACAATTACAAAGTAATAAAGTCCAATTGAATCTAAAACAAATGAAAAAGAACAATGCTTTTAATTTATTTTCATACACTAGTCTTAAGTGTATATGCGTTGCACGTGTGCATTGCGTGAAAAATAAATAATTTATATTATCAATTTAAAAAAAAAAATCAAACCAAACCTAACTCAAACAACCAACAATTTATTTAATCGGTTTGCGGTTTGAATCAGTTTTATCCAAACTATGAACACCCTTACTATAAGATAACATATAACTAAAGAAGATAAGAAAAATTTGTGGCTGAATAAGCCTGAGAAATTTTGAGAGGAAATCTTCTATAATTTATAATTGGCGTGCAGGTCTATTCGTCAAGTGTATTGTCAGGTTCATTTAATGTTTTCATGTTATGTGAATCTATTAAAAGATTGACATAAATCCCAAAAAAATCATCATCTTATTTATTCCACTACAATTACAAAGTTATAAAGTCGAATTGAATCTAAAACAAATGAAAAAGAACAATGCTATTAATTTATTTACATATACTAGTCTTAAGTGTACGTGTGTTGCACGTGTCAGTGCGTGAATAATAAATAATTTATATTATACAATTTTAAAAAAATACAACCAAACCAATTATAAACAACAATAGATTTATTTTATCGGTTTGCTGTTTAAATTGGTTTTAACCAAACCATGAATACCTGTAGTATAAGATAACAAATAATTAATGAAGATAAGATGATGTTTTGGATGAATAAGCCTGATTAATTATGAAAGAAAAGCCTGTCTAATTTATATATGCGTGCAAAACTAGTCGTCGCGTCAATTGTTAGCATCATTTAATGTTTTAATATTATGTGAATCTATTACAAGAATGCCATAAATCCCAAAATATTATCTTCTTATTTATTCCACTACAATTACAAAGTAATAAAGTCCAATTGAATCTAAAACAAATGAAAAAGAACAATACTTTTAATTTATTTTCATACACTAGTCTTAAGTGTATATGTGTTGCATGAAAAATAAATAATTTATATTATCAATTTAAAAAAAATCAAACCAAATCTAACTCAAAGAGCAAATATTTTATTTAATCGATTTGCGGTTTGAATCGGTTTTATCCAAAGTATGAACACCCTTACTATAAGATAACATATAATTAAAGAAGAAAAGAAAAATTTGTATGAATAAGCTGAGTAATTTTGAGAGGAAATCCTCTATAATTTATAATTGCAGTGTCTATTCACAAGTGTATTGTCATGTTCATTTAATGTTTTAACATTATGTGAATCTATTACAAGAATGCCATAAATCCCAAAAAAATTATCTTCTTATTTATTCCACTACAATTACAAAGTAATAAAGTCCAATTGAATCTAAAACAAATGAAAAAGAACAATGCTTTTAATTTATTTTCATACACTAGTCTTAAGTGTTCGTGTGTTGCACGTGTCATTGCGTGGATAATAAATAATTTATATTATACAATTTTTTAAAAATACAACCAAACCAATTATAAACAACAATCGATTTATTTTATCGGTTTGCTGTTTAAATTGGTTTTAACCAAACCATTAATACCCGTAGTATAAGATAACAAATAATTAATGAAGATAAGATGATGTTTTGGATGAATAAGACTGATTAATTATTAAAGGAAAGCCTGTCTAATTTATATATGCGTGCAAAACTAGTCGTCACATTTGTCAGCATCATTTAATGTTTTAACATTATGTGAATCTATTACAAGAATGCCATAAATCCCAAAAAAATTATCTTCTTATTTATTCCACTACAATTACAAAGTAATAAAGTCCAATTGAATCTAAAACAAATGAAAAAGAACAATGCTTTTAATTTATTTTCATACA
Organism: Przewalskia tangutica; assembly: GCA_029844215.1. NCBI lineage: Eukaryota > Viridiplantae > Streptophyta > Magnoliopsida > Solanales > Solanaceae > Przewalskia > Przewalskia tangutica. The sequence goes on from CM056719.1 coordinate 22,771,875, forward strand.
CTAGTCTTAAGTTTGTGCATTGCATGAAAAATAAATAATTTATATTATCAATTTAAAAAAAATCAAACCAAATCTAACTCAAAGAGCAAACATTTTATTTAATCGGTTTGCGGTTTGAATCGGTTTTATCCAAACTATTAATACCCTTACTATAAGATAACATATAATTAAAGAAGATAAGAAAAATTCGTGGCTGAATAAGCTTGAGTAATTTTGAGAGGATATCCTCTATAATTTATAATTGGCGTGTCTATTCAATCAAGTATATTGTCATGTTCATTTAATGTTTTCATGTTATGTGAATCTATTAAAAGATTGACATAAATCCCAAAAAAATTATCTTCTTATTTATTCTATTACAATTACAAAGTTATAAAGTCAAAAAGAATCTAAAACAAATCAAATAGAACAATGCTATTAATTTATTTACATATACTAGTCTTAAGTGTACGTGTGTTGCATGTGTCATTGCATGAATAACATATAATTTATACTATCAATTTTTCCTAAAAAAAATCTAAAACAATTATAACCAACAATCGGTTTATTTAATCGGTTTGTTGTTTAAATTAGTTTTAACCAAACCATTAACACCCGTAGTATAAGATAACAAATAATTAATGAAGATAAGATGATGTTTTGGATGAATAAGACTGATTAATTATTAAAGGAAAGCCTGTCTAATTTATATATGCGTGCAAAACTAGTCGTCGCGTCAATTGTCAGCATCATTTAATGTTTTAACATTATGTGAATCTATTACAAGAATGCCATAAATCCCAAAAAAATTATCTTCTTATTTATTCCACTACAATTACAAAGTAATAAAGTCCAATTGAATCTAAAACAAATGAAAAAGAACAATGCTATTAATTTATATACATATACTAGTCTTAAGTGTACGTGTGTTGCACGTGTCATTGCGTGAATAATAAATAATTTATATTATACAATTTTTTAAAAATACAACCAAACCAATTATAAACAACAATCGATTTATTTTATCGGTTTGCTGTTTAAATTGGTTTTAACCAAACCATTAATACCCGTAGTATAAGATAACAAATAATTAATGAAGATAAGATGATGTTTTGGATGAATAAGCCTGATTAATTATTAAAGGAAAGTCTGTCTAATTTATATATGCGTGCAAAACTAGTCGTCGCGTCAATTGTCAGCATCATTTAATGTTTTAACATAATCTATTACAAGAATGCCATAAATCCCAAAAAAATTATCTTCTTATTTATTCCACTACAATTACAAAGTAATAAAGTCCAATTGAATCTAAAACAAATGAAAAAGAACAATGCTTTTAATTTATTTTCATACACTAGTCTTAAGTGTATATGCGTTGCACGTGTGCATTGCATGAAAAATAAATAATTTATATTATCAATTTAAAAAAAATCAAACCAAATCTAACTCAAAGAGCAAACATTTTATTTAATCGGTTTGCGGTTTGAATCGGTTTTATCCAAACTATTAATACCCTTACTATAAGATAACATATAATTAAAGAAGATAAGAAAAATTCGTGGCTGAATAAGCCTGAGTAATTTTGAGAGGATATCCTCTATAATTTATAATTGGCGTGCAGGTCTATTCGTCAAGTGTATTGTCATGTTCATTTAATGTTTTCATGTTATGTGAATCTATCAAAAGATTGACATAAATTCCAAAAAAAATATCTTCTTATTTATTCCACTTTAATTGCAAAGTAATAAAGCCGAATTGAATCTAAAACAAATGAAAAATAACAATGCTATTATTTTTATTTACATATACTAGTCTTAAGTGTACGTGTGTTGCATGTGTAATTGCATGAATAATATATAATTTATACTATCAATTTTTCCTAAAAAAAAACCAAAACAATTATAATCAACAATCGGTTTATTTAATCGGTTTGCGATTTAAATCGGTTTTAACCAAACCATTAACACCTCTAGTATAAGATAACAAATAATTAAAGAAGATAAGAAGATATTTTGGCTGATTAAGCCTCAATAATTTTGAGAGAAATACCTGTGTAATCTATAAATGGCATGCAGGTTTCGTCACGTGCATTGTCAGGATCATTAAATGTTTTCATATTATGTGAATCAATTAGAAGAATGCCATAAATTCCAACACAATTATTTTCTTATTTATTCCACTGCAATTACAAAGTTATAAAGTCAAATTGAATCTAAAACAAATGAAAAAGAACAATGCTATTAATTTATATACATATACTAGTCTTAAGTGTACGTGTGTTGCACGTGTCATTGCGTGAATAATAAATAATGTATATTATACAATTTTTTAAAAATACAACCAAACCAATTATAAACAACAATCGATTTATTTTATCGGTTTGCTGTTTAAATTGGTTTTAACCAAACCATTAATACCCGTAGTATAAGATAACAAATAATTAATGAAGATAAGATGATGTTTTGGATGAATAAGCCTGATTAATTATTAAAGGAAAGCCTGTCTAATTTATATATGCGTGCAAAACTAGTCGTCGCGTCAATTGTCAGCATCATTTAATGTTTTAACATTATGTGAATCTATTACAAGAATGCCATAAATCCCAAAAAAATTATCTTCTTATTTATTCCACTACAATTACAAAGTAATAAAGTCGAATTGAATCTAAAACAAATGAAAAGAACAATGCTTTTAATTTATTTTCTTACATTAGTCTTAAGTGTATGTGCGTTGCACGCGTGCATTGCATGAAAAATAAATAATTTATATTATCAATTTAAAAAAAAATCAAAGCAAACCTAACTCAAAGAACAAACGGTTTATTTAATCGGTTTGCGGTTTGAATCAGTTTTATCCAAACTATGAACATCCTTACTATAAGATAACATATAATTAAAGAAGATAAGAAAAATTTGTGGCTGAATAAGCCTGAGTAATTTTGAGAGGAAATCCTCTATAATTTATAACTGGCATGCAGGTCTATTCGTCAAGTGTATTGTCATGTTCATTTAATGTTTTCATGTTATGTGAATCTATTAAAAGATTGACATAAGTCTCAAAAACATTATATTCTTATTTATTCCACTACAATTACAAAGTTATAAAGTCGAATTGAATCTAAAATAAATGAAAAAGAACAATGCAATTAATTTATTTACATATACTAGTCTTAAGTGTACGTGCGTTGCATGTGTCATTGCGTGAATAATAAATAATTTATATTATACAATTTTTTAAAAATACAACCAAACCAATTATAAATAACAATCAATTTATTTTATCGGTTTGCTGTTTAAATTGGTTTTAACCAAACCATGAATACCTGTAGTATAAGATAACAAATAATTAATGAAGATAAGATGATGTTTTGGATGAATAAACCTGATTAATTATGAAAGGAAAGCCTGTCTAATTTATATATGCGTGCAAAACTAGTCGTCGCGTCAATTGTCAGCATCATTTAATGTTTTAATATTATGTGAATCTATTACAAGAATGCCATAAATCCCAAAAAAATTATCTTCTTATTTATTCCACTACAATTACAAAGTAATAAAGTCCGATTGAATCTAAAACAAATGTAAAAGAACAATGCTTTTAATTTATTTTCATACACTAGTCTTAAGTGTATATGTGTTTCACGTGTGCATTACATGAAAAATAAATAATTTACATTATCAATTTAAAAAAATCAAACCAAATCTATCTCAAAGAACAAACGTTTTATTTAATCGGTTTGCGGTTTGAATCGATTTTATCCAAACTATGAACACCCTTACTATAAGATAACATATAACTAAAGAAGATAAGAAAAATTTGTGGCTGAATAAGCAAGAGTAATTTTGAGAGGAAATCCTCTATAATTTATAACTGGCGTGCAGGTCTATTCGTCAAGTGTATTGTCATGTTCATTTAATATTTTCATGTTATGTGAATCTATTAAAAGATTGACATAAATTGCAAAAAAAATTATCTTCTTATTTATTCCACTGAATTACAAAGTTATAAAGTCGAATTGAATCTAAAACAAATGAAAAAGAACAATGCTATTAATTTATATACATTTACTAGTCTTAAGTGTATGTGCGTGTTGCGTGTCATTGCATGAATAATAAATAATTTATATTATACAATTTTTTAAAAATACAACCAAACCAATTATAAACAACAATCGATTTATTTTATCGGTTTCTTTGTTTAAATTAGTTTTAACCAAACCATTAATACCCGTAGTATAAGATAACAAATAATTAATGAAGATAAGATGATGTTTTGGATGAATAAGCCTGATTAATTATGAAAGGAAAAGCTCTAATTTATATATGCGTGCAAAACTAGTCGTCATCAATTGTCAACATCATTTAATGTTTTAATATTATGTGAATCTATTACAAGAATGCCATAAATTCCAACAAAATTATCTTCTTATTTATTCACTACAATTACAAAGTAATAAAGTCGAATTGAATCTAAAACAAATGAAAAGAACAATGCTTTTAATTTATTTTCATACACTAGTCTTAAGTGTATGTGTTTTGCATGTGTGCATTGCATGAAAAATAAATAATTTATATTATCGATTTAAAAAAATCAAACCAAACCTAACTCAAAGAACAAACGGTTTATTTAATTGGTTTACGGTTTGAATCGGTTTTATCCAAACTATTAACACCCTTACTATAAGATAACATATAATTAAAGAAGATAAGAAAAATTTTTGGATGAATAAGCGTGAGTAATTTTGAGAGGAAATCCTCTATAATTTATAAATGGCGTGCGTGTCTATTAAATCAAGTGTATTGTCAGGTTCATTTAATATTTTCATATTATGTGAATCAATTAGAAGAATGCCATAAATTCCAACAAAATTATTTTCTTATTTATTCCACTGCAATTACAAAGTTATAAAGTCGAATTGAATCTAAAACAAATGAAAAAGAACAATGCTATTAATTTATATACATATACTAGTCTTAAGTGTACGTGTGTTGCATGTGTCATTGCATGAATAATATATAATTTATATTATACAATTTTTATAAAAAAAAAATACAACCAAACCAATTATAAACAACAATCGATTTATTTTATCGGTTTGCTGTTTAAATTGGTTTTAACCAAACCATGAATACCCGGAGTATACGATAACAAATAATTAATGAAGATAAGATGATGTTTTGGATGAATAAGCCTGTTTAATTATGAAAGGAAAGCCTGTCTAAGTTATATATGCGTGCAAAACTAGTCGTCGCGTCAATTGTCAGCATCATTTAATGTTTTAACATTATGTGAATCTATTACAAGAATGCCATAAATCCCAACAAAATTATCTTCTTATTTATTCCACTACAATACAAAGTAATAAAATTGAATTGAATCTAAAACAAATGAAATAGAACAATGCTATTAATTTATTTACATATACTAGTCTTAAGTGTATGTGTTTTGCATGTGTGCATTGCATGAAAAATAAATAATTTATATTATCAATTTAAAAAAAATGAAACCAAACCTAACTCAGAGAACAAACGGTTAATTTAATTGGTTTGCGGTTTCAATCGGTTTTATCAAACTATTAACACCCTTACTATAAGATAACATATAATTAAAGAAGATAAGAAAAATTTGTGGATGAATAAGCTGAGTAATTTTGAGAGGAAATCCTCTATAATTTATAATTGGCGTGCAGTCTATTAACAAGTGTATTGTCATGTTCATTTAATGTTTTCATGTTATGTGAATCTATTAAAAGATTGACATAAATCCCAACAAAATTATCTTCTTATTTATTCCACTACAATACAAAGTAATAAAATTGAATTGAATCTAAAGCAAATGAAATAGAACAATGCTATTAATTTATTTACATATACTAGTCTTAAATGTACATGCATTGCACGTGTCATTGCGTGAATAATAACTAATTTATATTATATATATTTTTTAAAAATACAACCAAACCAATTATAAAAAACAATCGATTTATTTTATCGGTTTGCTGTTTAAATTGGTTTTAACCAAACCATGAATACCCGTAGTATAAGATAACAAATAATTAACGAAGATAAGATGATGTTTTGGATGAATAAACCTTATTAATTATGAAAGGAAAGCCTGTATAATTTATGTGTGCAAAACTAATCGTCGCGTCAATTGTCAGCATCATTTAATGTTTTAATATTATGTGAATCAATTACAAGAATTCCATAAATCCCAACAAAATTATCTTCTTATTTATTCCACTACAATTACAAAGTAATAAAGTCGAATTGAATCTAAAACAAATGAAAAAGAACAATGCTTTTAATTTATTTTCATACATTAGTCTTAAGTGTATGTGTGTTGCACGCGTGCATTGCATGATAAATAAATAATTTATATTATCAATTTTTTTTAAAATCAAACCAAACCTAACTCAAAGAACAAACAGTTTATTTAATCGGTTTGCGGTTTGAAGCGGTTTTATCCAAACTATGAACACCCTTACTATAAGATAACATATAATTAAAGAAGATAAGAAAAAAATGTGGCTGAATAAGCCTGAGTAATTTTGAGAGGAAATACTCTATAATTTATAACTGGCGTGCATGTCTATTCGTCAAGTGTATTGTCATGTTCATTTAATGTTTTCATGTTATGTGAATCTATTAAAAGATTGACATAAATCCCAAAAAAATTATCTTCTTATTTATTTCACTGCAATTACAAAGTTATAAAGTCGAATTGAATCTAAAACAAATCAAATAGAACAATGTTATTAATTTATTTACATATACTAGTCTTAAGTGTACGTGTGTTGCACATGTTATTGCATGAATAATAAATAATTTACATTATACAATTTTTTTAAAAATACAACCAAATAAATTATAAAAACATTCAATTTATTTTATCGATTTGCTGTTTAAATTAGTCTTAACCAAACCATGAATACCCGTAGTATAAGATAACAAATAATTAATGAAGATAAGATGATGTTTTGGATTAATAAGCCTGATTAATTATGAAAGGAAAGCCTGTAATTTATATATGCGTGCAAAACTAGTCGTCGCGTCAATTATCAACATCATTTAATGTTTTAATATTATGTGAATCTATTACAAGAATGCCATAAATTCGAACAAAATTATCTTCTTATTTATTCCACTACAATTATAAAGTAATAAAGTCGAAATGAATCTAAAACAAATGAAAAGAACAATGCTTTTAATTTATTTTCTTACATTAGTCTTAAGTGTATGTGCGTTGCACGCGTGCATTGCATGAAAAATAAATAATTTATATTATCAATTTTAAAAAAAAAACCAAACCTAACTCAAACAACCAGCGGTTTATTTAATCGGTTTTCGGTTTGAATCGATTTTATCCAAACTATGAACACCCTTGCTATAAGATAACATATAACTAATGAAGATAAGAAAAATTTGTGGCTGAATAAGCCTGGGTAATTTTGAGAGGAAATACTCTATAATTTATAACTGCAGGTCTATTCGTCAAGTGTGTCATGTTCATTTAATGTTTTCATGTTATGTGAATCTATTAAAAGATTGACATAAATCCCAAAAACATTATCTTCTTATTTATTCCACTGCAATTACAAAGTTATAAAGTCGAATTGAAACTAAAACAAATGAAAAAGAACAATGCAATTAATTTATTTACATATACTAGTCTTAAGTGTACGTGCGTTGCGTGTCATTGCGTGAATAATAAAAATTTATATTATACAATTATTTAAAAAATACAACCAAATCAATTATAAAAAACAATCGATTTATTTTATCGGTTTGCTGTTTAAATTAGTTTTAACCAAACCATGAATACCCGTAGTACAAGATAACAAATAATTAATGAAGATAAGATGATGTTTTGGATGAATAAGCCTGATTAATTATGAATGGAAAGCCTGTCTAATTTATATATGTGTGCAAAACTAGTAAATCGCGTCTATTGTCAGCATCATTTAATTCTTTAATATTATGTGAATCCATTACAAGAATGCCATAAATCCCAACAAAATTATCTTCTTATTTATTCCACTACAATACAAAGTAATAAAATTGAATTGAATCTAAAACAAATGAAATATAACAATGCTATTAATTTATTTACATATACTAGTCTTAAGTGTACATGCATTGCACGTGTCATTGCGTGAATAATAACTAATTTATATTATAATTTTTTTTAAAAAAAATACAACCAAACCAATTATAAAAAACAATCGATTTATTTTATCAGTTTGTTGTTTAAATTGGTTTTAACCAAACCATGAATACCCGTAGTATACGATAACAAATAATTAATGAAGATAAGATGATGTTTTGGATGAATAAGCCTGATTAATTATGAAAGAAAAGCCTGTCAAATATATATTTGCGTGTAAAACTAGTCGTCGCGTCTATTGTCAGCATCATTTAATTCTTTAATATTATGTGAATCCATTACAAGAATGCCATAAATCCCAACAAAATTATCTTCTTATTTATTCCACTACAATACAAAGTAATAAAATTGAATTGAATCTAAAACAAATGAAATAGAACAATGCTATTAATTTATTTACATATACTAGTCTTAAGTGTACATGCATTGCACGTGTCATTGCGTGAATAATAACTAATTTATATTATATATTATTTTTTAAAATACAACCAAACCAATTATAAAAAACAATCGATTTATTTTATCAGTTTGTTGTTTAAATTGGTTTTAACCAAACCATGAATACCCGTAGTATACGATAACAAATAATTAATGAAGATAAGATGATGTTTTGGATGAATAAGCCTGATTAATTATGAAAGAAAAGTCTGTCAAATATATATTTGCGTGTAAAACTAGTCATCGCGTCTATTGTCAGTATCATTTAATTATTTAATATTATGTGAATCAATTACAAGAATGCCATAAATCCCAACAAAATTATCTTCTTATTTATTCCACTACAATTACAAAGTAATAAAGTCCAATTGAATCTAAAACAAATGAAAAAGAACAATGCTTTTAATTTATTTTCATACACTAGTCTTAAGTGTATATGCGTTGCATGAAAAATAAATAATTTATATTATCAATTTAAAAAAAATCAAACCAAATCTAACTCAAATAGCACACATTTTATTTAACCGGTTTGCGGTTTGAATCGGTTTTATCCAAAGTATGAACACCCTTACTATAAGATAACATATAATTAAAGAAGAAAAGAAAAATTCGTGGCTGAATAAGCCTGAGTAATTTTGAGAGGAAATCCTCTATAATTTATAACTGGAGTGCATGTCTATTCGTCAAGTGTATTGTCATGTTCATTTAATGTTTTCATGTTATGTGAATCTATTAAAAGATTGACATAAATTCCAAAAAAAAATATCTTCTTATTTATTCCACTTTAATTGCAAAGTAATAAAGTCAAAAAGAATCTAAAACAAATCAAATAGAACAATGCTATTAATTTATTTACATATACTAGTCTTAAGTGTACGTGCGTTGCATGTGTCATTGCATGAATAATATATAATTTATACTATCAATTTTTTAAAAATACAACCAAAACAATTATAAACAACAATCTATTTATTTTATCGGTTTCTGCTTAAATTAGTTTTAACCAAACCATGAATACACCTCTAGTATAAGATAACAAATAATTAAAGAAGATAAGATGATGTTTTGGATGAATAATCCTGATTAATTATGAAAGAAAAGCTGTCTTATTTATAAATGCATGCAAAACTAGTCGTCACGTCAATTGTCAACATCATTTAATGTTTTCATGTTATGTGAATCTATTAAAAGATTGACATAAATCCCAAAAACATTATCTTCTTATTTATTCCACTGCAATTACAAAGTTATAAAGTCGAATTGAAACTAAAACAAATGAAAAAGAACAATGCAATTAATTTATTTACATATACTAGTCTTAAGTGTACGTGCGTTGCACATGTCATTCCGTGAATACTAAATAATTTATATTATACAATATTTTTAAAAATACAACCAAATCAATTATAAAAAACAATCGATTTATTTTATCGGTTTGCTGTTTAAATTAGTTTTAACCAAACCATGAATACCCGTAGTACAAGATAACAAATAATTAATGAAGATAAGATGATGTTTTGGATGAATAAGCCTGATTAATTATGAATGGAAAGCCTGTCTAATTTATATATGTGTGCAAAACTAGTCGTCGCGTCAATTGTCAGCATCATTTAATGATTTAATATTATGTGAATCTATTACAAGAATGCCATAAATCCCAATAAAATTATCTTCTTATTTATTCCACTACAATTATAAAGTAATAAAGTCGAATTGAATCTAAAACAAATGAAAAAGAACAATGCTTTTAATTTATTTTCATACATTAGTCTTAAGTGTATGTGTGTTGCACGCGTGCATTGTATGAAAAATAAATAATTTATATTATCAATTTTAAAAAAAATCAAACCAAACCTAACTCAAAGAACAAACGGTTTATTTAATCAGTTTTATCCAAACTATGAACATCCTTACTATAAGATAACATATAATTAAAGAAGATAAGAAAAATTTGTGGCTGAATAAGCCTGAGTAATTTTGAGAGGAAATCCTCTATAATTTATAATCGTGCAAGTCTATTAAATCAAGTGTATTGTCATGTTCATTTAATGTTTTTATGTTATGTGAATCTATTAAAAGATTGACATAAATCCCAAAAAAATTATCTTCTTATTTATTCCACTGCAATTACAAAGTTATAAAGTCGAATTGAATCTAAAACAAATGAAAAAGAACAATGCTATTAATTTATTTACACATACTAGTCTTAAGTGTAGGTGTTGCACGTGTCATTGCGTGAATAATAAAAAAATTATATTATACAATTTTTTTAAAAATACAACCAAACCAATTGTAAACAACAATCTATTTATTTTATCGGTTTGCTGTTTAAATTAGTTTTAACCAAACCATGAATACCCGTAGTTTAAGATAACAAATAATTAATAAAGATAAGATGATGTTTTGGATGAATAAGCCTGATTAATTATGAAAGGAAAGCCTGTAATTTATATATGCGTGCAAAACTAGTCGTCGCGTCAATTATCAACATCATTTAATGTTTTAATATTATGTGAATCTATTACAAAAATGCCACAAATTCGAACAAAATTATCTTCTTATTTATTCCACTACAATTACAAAGTAATAAAGTCGAATTGAATCTAAAACAAATGAAAAAGAAAAATGCTTTTAATTTATTTTCACACACTGGTCTTAAGTGTATGTGTTTTGCATGTGTGCATTGCATGAAAAATAAATAATTTATATTATCAATTTAAAAAAAATGAAACCAAACCTAACTCAAAGAACAAACGGTTAATTTAATTGGTTTGCGGTTTGAATCGGTTTTATCCAAACTATGAACACCCTTACTATAAGATAACATATAACTAAAGAAGATAAGAAAAATTTGTGGCTGAATAAGCCTGAGTAATTTTGAGAGGAAATCCTCTATAATTTATAACTGGCGTGCAGGTCTATTCGTCAAGTGTATTGTCATGTTCATTTAATGTTTTCATGTTATGTGAATCTATTAAAAGATTGACATAAATTAGTAAAAAATTATCTTCTTATTTATTCTACTTTAATTTCAAAGTAATAAAGCCGAATTGAATCTAAAACAAATGAAAAAGAACAATGCTATTAATTTATTTACATATACTAGTCTTAAGTGTATGTGTTGCACGTGTCATTGCATGAATAATAAAAAATTTATATTATACAATTTTTAAAAATACAACCAAACCAATTATAAACAACAATCTATTTATTTTATCGGTTTCTTTGTTTAAATTAGTTTTAACCAAACCATGAATACCCGTAGTATAAGATAACAAATAATTAATAAAGATAAGATGATGTTTTGGATGAATAAGCTGATTAATTATGAAAGGAAAGTCTGTAATTTATATATGCGTGCAAAACTAGTCGTCACGTCAATTGTCAACATCATTTAATGTTTTAATATTATGTGAATCTATTACAAGAATGCCATAAATTCCAACAAAATTATCTTCTTATTTATTCACTACAATTACAAAGTAATAAAGTCGAATTGAATCTAAAACAAATGAAAAAGAACAATGCTTTAATTTATTTTCATACACTAGTCTTAAGTGTATGTGTTATGTGCATTGCATGAAAAATAAATAATTTATATTATTTATTTAATCGGTTTGAATCGGTCTTTATCCAAACTATAAGATAACATATAATTAAAGAAGATAAGAAAAATTTGTATGAATAAGCGTGGTAATTTTGAGAGGAAATCCTCTATAATTTATAACAAGTGTATTGTCAGGTTCATTTAATGTTTTCATGTTATGTGAATCTATTAAAAGATTATCCCAAAAAAAATATCTTCTTATTTATTCCACTGCAATTACAAAGTTATAAAGTCGAATTGAATCTAAAACAAATGAAAAAGAACAATGCTATTAATTTATTTACATATACTAGTCTTAAGTGTACGTGCGTTGCACGTGTCATTGCGTGAGTAATAAATAATTTATATATACAATTTTTTTTTTAAAAAAATACAACCAAACCAATTATAAACAACAATCGATTTATTTTATCGGTTTGCTGTTTAAATTGGTTTTAACCAAACCATGAATACTCGTAGTATAAGATAACAAATAATTAATGAAGATAAGATGATGTTTTGGATGAATAAACCTGATTAATTATGAAAGGAAAGCCTGTCTAATTTATGTGTGCAAAACTAGTCGTCGCGTCAATTGTCAGCATCATTTAATGTTTTAATATTATGTGAATCAATTACAAGAATTCCATAAATCCCAACAAAATTATCTTCTTATTTATTCCACTACAATTACAAAGTAATAAAATCGAATTGAATCTATAAAAAATGAAAAAGAACAATGCTTTTTATTTATTTTCATACACTAGTCTTAAGTGTATGTGTTTTGCATGAAAAATAAATAATTTATATTATCAATTTAAAAAAAATCAAACCAAACCTAACTCAAACAACCAACGGTTTATTTAATCGGTTTGTGGTTTGAATCAGTTTTATCCAAACTATGAACACCCTTACTATAAGATAACATATAACTAAAGAAGATAAGAAAAATTTGTGGCTGAATAAGCAAGAGTAATTTTGAGAGGAAATCCTCTATAATTTATAACTGGCGTGCAGGTCTATTAAATCAAGTGTATTGTCATGTTCATTTAATGTGTTCATGTTATGTGCATCTAGTAACAGATTGACATAAATCCCAAAAACATTATCTTCTTATTTATTCCACTGCAATTACAAAGTTATAAAGTCGAATTGAAACTAAAACAAATGAAAAAGAACAATGCAATTAATTTATTTACACACACTAGTCTTAACTGTATGCGTTGCACGTGTCATTGCGTGAATAATAAATAAATTATATTATACAATTTTTTAAAAATACAACCAAACCAATTGTAAACAACAATCTATTTATTTTATCGGTTTCTTTGTTTAAATTAGTTTTAACCAAACCATGAATACCCGTAGTTTAAGATAACAAATAATTAATAAAGATAAGATGATGTTTTGGATGAATAAGCTGATTAATTATGAAAGGAAAGCTGTAATTTATATATGTGTGCAAAACTAGTCGTCAAATCGCGTCAATTATCAACATCATTTAATGTTTTAATATTATGTGAATCTATTACAAAAATGCCACAAATTCGAACAAAATTATCTTCTTATTTATTTCACTACAATTACAAAGTAATAAAGTCGAATTGAATCTAAAACAAATGAAAAAGAAAAATGCTTTTAATTTATTTTCACACACTAGTCTTAAGTGTATGTGTTTTGCATGTGTGCATTGCATGAAAAATAAATAATTTATATTATCGATTTAAAAAAAATCAAACCAAACCTAACTCAAAGAACAAACGGTTTATTTAATTGGTTTACGGTTTGAATCGGTTTTATCCAAACTATGAACACCCTTACTATAAGATAACATATAACTAAAGAAGATAAGAAAAATTTGTGGCTGAATAAGCGTGAGTAATTTTGAGAGGAAATCCTCTATAATTTATAACTGGCGTGCAGGTCTATTCGTCAAGTGTATTGTCATGTTCATTTAATGTGTTCATGTTATGTGAATCTATTAAAAGATTGACATAAATCCCAAAAAAATTATCTTCTTATTTATTCCACTGCAATTACAAAGTTATAAAGTCGAATTGAATCTAAAACAAATGAAAAAGAACAATGCTATTAATTTATTTACACATACTAGTCTTAAGTGTACGTGCGTTGCACGTGTCATTGCGTGAATAATAAAAAAATTATATTATACAATTTTTTTAAAAATACAACCAAACCAATTGTAAACAACAATCTATTTATTTTATCGGTTTGCTGTTTAAATTAGTTTTAACCAAACCATGAATACCCGTAGTTTAAGATAACAAATAATTAATAAAGATAAGATGATGTTTTGGATGAATAATCCTGATTAATTATGAAAGGAAAGCCTGTCTTATTTATATATGCGTGCAAAACTAGTCGTCGCGTCAATTGTCAACATAATTTAATGTTTTAATATTATGTGAATCTATTACAAGAATGCCATAAATCCGAACAAAAGTATCTTCTTATTTATTCCACTACAATTACAAAGTAATAAAGTCGAATTGAATTTAAAACAAATGAAAAAGAACAATGCTTTTATTTATTTTCATACACTAGTCTTAAGTGTATGTGTTGCACGTGTCATTGCGTGAATAATTAATATTTATATTATACAATATTTTAAAAATACAACCAAACCAATTATAAACAACAATCGATTTATTTTATCGGTTTGTTGTTTAAATTAGTTTTAACAAACCATGAATACCCGTAGTATAAGATAACAAATAATTAATGATGATAAGATGATGTTTTGGATGAATAAGCCTGATTAATTATGAAAGGAAAGCTGTCTAATTTATATATGCGTGCAAAACTAGTCGTCGTCAATTGTTAACATCATTTAATGTTTTAATATTATGTGAATCTATTACAAGAATGCCATAAATCCGAACAAAATTATCTTCTTATTTATTCCACTACAATTACAAAGTAATAAAGTCGAATTGAATCTAAAACAAATAAAAAAGAACAATGCTTTTAATTTATTTTCACACACTAGTCTTAAGTGTATGTGTTTTGCATGTGTGCATTGCATGAAAAATAAATAATTTATATTATCAATTTAAAAAAAATCAAACCAAACCTAACTCAAAGAACAAACGGTTTATTTAATAGTATTACGAATTGAATCTGTTTTATCCAAACTATGAACACCCTAACTATAAGATAAAATATAACTAAAGAAGATAAGAAAAATTTGTCGTTGAATAAACCTGAGTAATTTTGAGAGGAAATCCTTTATAATTTATAACTGGCGTTTAGGTCTATTCGTCAAGTGTATCTTCAGGTTCATTTAATGTTTTCATGTTATGTGAATCTATTAAAAGATTGACATAAATCCCAAAAAAAATATCTTCTTATTTATTCAACTACAATACGAAGTTATAAAGTCGAATTGAATCTAAAACAAATGAAAAAGAACAATGTTATTAATTTATTTACATATACTAGTCTTAAGTGTACGTGCGTTGCACGTGTCATTGCGTGAATAATAAATAATTTATATTATACTATTTTTTAAAAATACAACCAAACCAATTATAAACAACAATCTATTTATTTTATCGGTTTCTTTGTTTAAATTAGTTTTAACCAAACCATGAATACCGTAGTATAAGATAACAAATAATTAATAAAGATAAGATGATGTTTTGGATGAATAAGCCTGATTAATTATGAAAGGAAAGCTCTGTAATTTATATATGCGTGCAAAACTAGTCGTCGTCAATTATCAACATCATTTAATGTTTTAATATTATGTGAATCTATTACAAGAATGCCATAAATTCGAACAAAATTATCTTCTTATTTATTTCACTACAATTACAAAGTAATAAAGTCGAATTGAATCTAAAACAAATGAAAAGAACAATGCTTTTAATTTATTTTCACACACTAGTCTTAAGTGTATGTGTTTTGCATGTGTGCATTGCATGAAAAATAAATAATTTATATTATCAATTTAAAAAAAATCAAACCAAACCTAACTCAAAGAACAAACGGTTTATTTAATTGGTTTACGGTTTGAATCGGTTTTATCCAAACTATGAACACCCTTACTATAAGATAACATATAACTAAAGAAGATAAGAAAAATTTGTGGCTGAATAAGCGTGAGTAATTTTGAGAGGAAATCCTCTATAATTTATAACTGGCGTGCAGGTCTATTCGTCAAGTGTATTGTCATGTTCATTTAATGTGTTCATGTTATGTGAATCTATTAAAAGATTGACATAAATCCCAAAAAAATTATCTTCTTATTTATTCCACTTGCAATTACAAAGTTATAAAGTCGAATTGAATCTAAAACAAATGAAAAAGAACAATGCTATTAATTTATTTACACATACTAGTCTTAAGTGTACGTGCGTTGCACGTGTCATTGCGTGAATAATAAAAAAATTATATTATACAATTTTTTTAAAAATACAACCAAACCAATTGTAAACAACAATCTATTTATTTTATCGGTTTGCTGTTTAAATTAGTTTTAACCAAACCATGAATACCCGTAGTTTAAGATAACAAATAATTAATAAAGATAAGATGATGTTTTGGATGAATAAGCCTGATTAATTATGAAAGGAAAGCCTGTAATTTATATATGCGTGCAAAACTAATCGTCGCGTCAATTGTCAGCATCATTTAATGTTTTAATATTATGTGAATCTATTACAAGAATGCCATAAATTCGAACAAAATTATCTTCTTATTTATTCCACTACAATTACAAAGTAATAAAGTCGAATTGAATCTAAAACAAATGAAAAAGAAAAATGCTTTTAATTTATTTTCACACACTGGTCTTAAGTGTATGTGTTTTGCATGTGTGCATTGCATGAAAAATAAATAATTTATATTATCAATTTAAAAAAAATGAAACCAAACCTAACTCAAAGAACAAACGGTTAATTTAATCGGTTTTCGGTTTGAATCGATTTTATCCAAACTATGAACACCCTTGCTATAAGATAACATATAACTAATGAAGATAAGAAAAATTTGTGGCTGAATAAGCCTGGGTAATTTTGAGAGGAAATACTCTATAATTTATAACTGCGCAAGTGTATTGTCATGTTCATTTAATGTGTTCATGTTATGTGAATCTATTAAAAGATTGACATAAATCCCAAAAAATTATCTTCTTATTTATTCCACAATTACAAAGTTATAAAGTCGAATTGAATCTAAAACAAATGAAAAGAACAATGCTATTAATTTATTTACACATACTAGTCTTAAGTGTACGTGTGTTGCACGTGTCATTGCGTGAATAATAAATAATTTATATTATACAATTCTTTTAAAAATACAACCAAACCAATTATAAACAACAATCGATTTATTTTATCGGTTTGTTGTTTAAATTAGTTTTAACCAAACCATGAATACCCGTAGTATAAGATAACAAATAATTAATGATGATAAGATGATGTTTTGGATGAATAAGCCTGATTAATTATGAAAGGAAAGCCTGTAATTTATATATGCGTGCAAAACTAGTCATCGCGTCAATTATCAACATCATTTAATGTTTTAATATTATGTGAATCTATTACAAAAATGCCACAAATTCGAACAAAATTATCTTCTTATTTATTCCACTACAATTACAAAGTAATAAAGTCGAATTGAATCTAAAACAAATGAAAAAGAAAAATGCTTTTAATTTATTTTCACACACTGGTCTTAAGTGTATGTGTTTTGCATGTGTGCATTGCATGAAAAATAAATAATTTATATTATCAATTTAAAAAAAATGAAACCAAACCTAACTCAAAGAACAAACGGTTAATTTAATTGGTTTGCGGTTTGAATCGGTTTTATCCAAACTATGAACACCCTTACTATAAGATAACATATAACTAAAGAAGATAAGAAAAATTTGTGGCTGAATAAGCGTGAGTAATTTTGAGAGGAAATTCTCTATAATTTATAACTGGCGTGCAGGTCTATTCGTCAAGTGTATTGTCATGTTCATTTAATGTGTTCATGTTATGTGAATCTATTAAAAGATTGACATAAATCCCAAAAATATTATCTTCTTATTTATTCCACTGCAATTACAAAGTTATAAAGTCGAATTGAATCTAAAACAAATGAAAAAGAACAATGCTATTAATTTATTTACACATACTAGTCTTAAGTGTACGTGCGTTGCACGTGTCATTGCGTGAATAATAAAAAAATTATATTATACAATTTTTTTAAAAATACAACCAAACCAATTGTAAACAACAATCTATTTATTTTATCGGTTTGCTGTTTAAATTAGTTTTAACCAAACCATGAATACCCGTAGTTTAAGATAACAAATAATTAATAAAGATAAGATGATGTTTTGGATGAATAAGCCTGATTAATTATGAAAGGAAAGTCTGTAATTTATATATGCGTGCAAAACTAGTCGTCGCGTCAATTATCAACATCATTTAATGTTTTAATATTATGTGAATCTATTACAAAAATGCCACAAATTCGAACAAAATTATCTTCTTATTTATTTCACTACAATTACAAAGTAATAAAGTCGAATTGAATCTAAAACAAATGAAAAAGAAAAATGCTTTTAATTTATTTTCACACACTAGTCTTAAGTGTATGTGTTTTGCATGTGTGCATTGCATGAAAAATAAATAATTTATATTATCGATTTAAAAAAAATCAAACCAAACCTAACTCAAAGAACAAACGGTTTATTTAATTGGTTTACGGTTTGAATCGGTTTTATCCAAACTATGAACACCCTTACTATAAGATAACATATAACTAAAGAAGATAAGAAAAATTTGTGGCTGAATAAGCGTGAGTAATTTTGAGAGGAAATCCTCTATAATTTATAACTGGCGTGCAGGTCTATTCGTCAAGTGTATTGTCATGTTCATTTAATGTGTTCATGTTATGTGAATCTATTAAAAGATTGACATAAATCCCAAAAAAATTATCTTCTTATTTATTCCACTGCAATTACAAAGTTATAAAGTCGAATTGAATCTAAAACAAATGAAAAAGAACAATGCTATTAATTTATTTACACATACTAGTCTTAAGTGTACGTGCGTTGCACGTGTCATTGCGTGAATAATAAAAAAATTATATTATACAATTTTCTTAAAAATACAACCAAACCAATTGTAAACAACAATCTATTTATTTTATCGGTTTGCTGTTTAAATTAGTTTTAACCAAACCATGAATACCCGTAGTTTAAGATAACAAATAATTAATAAAGATAAGATGATGTTTTGGATGAATAATCCTGATTAATTATGAAAGGAAAGCCTGTCTTATTTATATATGCGTGCAAAACTAGTCGTCGCGTCAATTGTCAACATAATTTAATGTTTTAATATTATGTGAATCTATTACAAGAATGCCATAAATCCGAACCAAATTATCTTCTTATTTATTCCACTACAATTACAAAGTAATAAAGTCGAATTGAATTTAAAACAAATGAAAAAGAACAATGCTTTTTATTTATTTTCATACACTAGTCTTAAGTGTATGTGCGTTGCACGTGTCATTGCGTGAATAATTAATATTTATATTATACAATATTTTTAAAAATACAACCAAACCAATTATAAACAACAATCGATTTATTTTATCGGTTTGTTGTTTAAATTAGTTTTAACCAAACCATGAATACCCGTAGTATAAGATAACAAATAATTAATGATGATAAGATGATGTTTTGGATGAATAAGCCTGATTAATTATGAAAGGAAAGCTGTCTAATTTATATATGCGTGCAAAACTAGTCGTAAATCGCGTCAATTGTTAACATCATTTAATGTTTTAATATTATGTGAATCTATTACAAGAATGCCATAAATCCAACAAAATTATCTTCTTATTTATTCCACTACAATTACAAAGTAATAAAGTCGAATTGAATCTAAAACAAATAAAAAAGAACAATGCTTTTAATTTATTTTCACACACTAGTCTTAAGTGTATGTGTTTTGCATGTGTGCATTGCATGAAAAATAAATAATTTATATTATCAATTTAAAAAAAATCAAACCAAACCTAACTCAAAGAACAAACGGTTTATTTAATTGGTTTACGACTTGAATCGGTTTTATCCAAACTATGAACACCCTTACTATAAGATAACATATAACTAAAGAAGATAAGAAAAATTTGTGGTTGAATAAGCGTGAGTAATTTTGAGAGGAAATTCTCTATAATTTATAACTGGTGTGCAGGTATATTCGTCAAGTGTATTGTCATGTTCAGTTAATGTGTTCATGTTATGTGAATCTATTAAAAGATTGACATAAATCCCAAAAAATTATCTTCTTATTTATTCCACTGCAATTACAAAGTTATAAAGTCGAATTGAATCTAAAACAAATGAAAAGAACAATGCTATTAATTTATTTACACATACTAGTCTTAAGTGTATATGCGTTGCGTGTCATTGCGTGAATAATAAAAAAATTATATTATACAATTTTAAAAAATACAACCAAACCAATTGTAAACAACAATCTATTTATTTTATCGGTTTGCTGTTTAAATTAGTTTTAACCAAACCATGAATACCCGTAGTTTAAGATAACAAATAATTAATAAAGATAAGATGATGTTTTGGATGAATAAGCCTGATTAATTATGAAAGGAAAGCCTGTAATTTATATATGTGTGCAAAACTAGTCGTCGCGTCAATTATCAACATCATTTAATGTTTTAATATTATGTGAATCTATTACAAAAATGCCACAAATTCGAACAAAATTATCTTCTTATTTATTTCACTACAATTACAAAGTAATAAAGTCGAATTGAATCTAAAACAAATGAAAAAGAAAAATGCTTTTAATTTATTTTCACACACTAGTCTTAAGTGTATGTGTTTTGCATGTGTGCATTGCATGAAAAATAAATAATTTATATTATCGATTTAAAAAAAATCAAACCAAACCTAACTCAAAGAACAAACGGTTTATTTAATTGGTTTACGGTTTGAATCGGTTTTATCCAAACTATGAACACCCTTACTATAAGATAACATATAACTAAAGAAGATAAGAAAAATTTGTGGCTGAATAAGCGTGAGTAATTTTGAGAGGAAATCCTCTATAATTTATAACTGGCGTGCAGGTCTATTCGTCAAGTGTATTGTCATGTTCATTTAATGTGTTCATGTTATGTGAATCTATTAAAAGATTGACATAAATCCCAAAAAAATTATCTTCTTATTTATTCCACTGCAATTACAAAGTTATAAAGTCGAATTGAATCTAAAACAAATGAAAAAGAACAATGCTATTAATTTATTTACACATACTAGTCTTAAGTGTACGTGCGTTGCACGTGTCATTGCGTGAATAATAAAAAAATTATATTATACAATTTTCTTAAAAATACAACCAAACCAATTGTAAACAACAATCTATTTATTTTATCGGTTTGCTGTTTAAATTAGTTTTAACCAAACCATGAATACCCGTAGTTTAAGATAACAAATAATTAATAAAGATAAGATGATGTTTTGGATGAATAATCCTGATTAATTATGAAAGGAAAGCCTGTCTTATTTATATATGCGTGCAAAACTAGTCGTCGCGTCAATTGTCAACATAATTTAATGTTTTAATATTATGTGAATCTATTACAAGAATGCCATAAATCCGAACCAAATTATCTTCTTATTTATTCCACTACAATTACAAAGTAATAAAGTCGAATTGAATTTAAAACAAATGAAAAAGAACAATGCTTTTTATTTATTTTCATACACTAGTCTTAAGTGTATGTGCGTTGCACGTGTCATTGCGTGAATAATTAATATTTATATTATACAATATTTTAAAAAATACAACCAAACCAATTATAAACAACAATCGATTTATTTTATCGGTTTGTTGTTTAAATTAGTTTTAACCAAACCATGAATACCCGTAGTATAAGATAACAAATAATTAATGATGATAAGATGATGTTTTGGATGAATAAGCCTGATTAATTATGAAAGGAAAGCCTGTAATTTATATATATGCAAAACTAGTCGTCATCAATTGTTAACATCATTTAATGTTTTAATATTATGTGAATCTATTACAAGAATGCCATAAATCCGAACAAAATTATCTTCTTATTTATTCCACTACAATTACAAAGTAATAAAGTCGAATTGAATCTAAAACAAATAAAAAAGAACAATGCTTTTAATTTATTTTCACACACTAGTCTTAAGTGTATGTGTTTTGCATGTGTGCATTGCATGAAAAATAAATAATTTATATTATCAATTTAAAAAAAATCAAACCAAACCTAACTCAAAGAACAAACGGTTTATTTAATTGGTTTACGACTTGAATCGGTTTTATCCAAACTATGAACACCCTTACTATAAGATAACATATAACTAAAGAAGATAAGAAAAATTTGTGGCTGAATAAGCGTGAGTAATTTTGAGAGGAAATTCTCTATAATTTATAACTGGCGTGCAGGTCTATTCGTCAAGTGTATTGTCATGTTCATTTAATGTGTTCATGTTATGTGAATCTATTAAAAGATTGACATAAATCCCAAAAAATTATCTTCTTATTTATTCCACTGCAATTACAAAGTTATAAAGTCGAATTGAATCTAAAACAAATGAAAAAGAACAATGCTATTAATTTATTTACACATACTAGTCTTAAGTGTACGTGCGTTGCACGTGTCATTGCGTGAATAATAAAAAAATTATATTATACAATTTTTTTAAAGTACAACCAAACCAATTGTAAACAACAATCTATTTATTTTATCGGTTTGCTGTTTAAATTAGTTTTAACCAAACCATGAATACCCGTAGTTTAAGATAACAAATAATTAATAAAGATAAGATGATGTTTTGGATGAATAAGCCTGATTAATTATGAAAGGAAAGCCTGTAATTTATATATGTGTGCAAAACTAGTCGTCGCGTCAATTATCAACATCATTTAATGTTTTAATATTATGTGAATCTATTACAAAAATGCCACAAATTCGAACAAAATTATCTTCTTATTTATTTCACTACAATTACAAAGTAATAAAGTCGAATTGAATCTAAAACAAATGAAAAAGAAAAATGCTTTTAATTTATTTTCACACACTAGTCTTAAGTGTATGTGTTTTGCATGTGTGCATTGCATGAAAAATAAATAATTTATATTATCGATTTAAAAAAAATCAAACCAAACCTAACTCAAAGAACAAACGGTTTATTTAATTGGTTTACGGTTTGAATCGGTTTTATCCAAACTATGAACACCCTTACTATAAGATAACATATAACTAAAGAAGATAAGAAAAATTTGTGGCTGAATAAGCGTGAGTAATTTTGAGAGGAAATCCTCTATAATTTATAACTGGCGTGCAGGTCTATTCGTCAAGTGTATTGTCATGTTCATTTAATGTGTTCATGTTATGTGAATCTATTAAAAGATTGACATAAATCCCAAAAAAATTATCTTCTTATTTATTCCACTGCAATTACAAAGTTATAAAGTCGAATTGAATCTAAAACAAATGAAAAAGAACAATGCTATTAATTTATTTACACATACTAGTCTTAAGTGTACGTGCGTTGCACGTGTCATTGCGTGAATAATAAAAAAATTATATTATACAATTATTTTAAAAATACAACCAAACCAATTGTAAACAACAATCTATTTATTTTATCGGTTTGCTGTTTAAATTAGTTTTAACCAAACCATGAATACCCGTAGTTTAAGATAACAAATAATTAATAAAGATAAGATGATGTTTTGGATGAATAATCCTGATTAATTATGAAAGGAAAGCCTGTCTTATTTATATATGCGTGCAAAACTAGTCGTCGCGTCAATTGTCAACATAATTTAATGTTTTAATATTATGTGAATCTATTACAAGAATGCCATAAATCCGAACCAAATTATCTTCTTATTTATTCCACTACAATTACAAAGTAATAAAGTCGAATTGAATTTAAAACAAATGAAAAAGAACAATGCTTTTTATTTATTTTCATACACTAGTCTTAAGTGTATGTGCGTTGCACGTGTCATTGCGTGAATAATTAATATTTATATTATACAATATTTTTAAAAATACAACCAAACCAATTATAAACAACAATCGATTTATTTTATCGGTTTGTTGTTTAAATTAGTTTTAACCAAACCATGAATACCCGTAGTATAAGATAACAAATAATTAATGATGATAAGATGATGTTTTGGATGAATAAGCC
Source organism: Przewalskia tangutica (assembly GCA_029844215.1). Lineage (NCBI taxonomy): Eukaryota > Viridiplantae > Streptophyta > Magnoliopsida > Solanales > Solanaceae > Przewalskia > Przewalskia tangutica. Next base: position 22,796,279 of record CM056719.1, read on the forward strand.
TGATTAATTATGAAAGGAAAGCCTGTCTAATTTATATATGCGTGCAAAACTAGTCGTCGCGTCAATTGTTAACATCATTTAATGTTTTAATATTATGTGAATCTATTACAAGAATGCCATAAATCCGAACAAAATTATCTTCTTATTTATTCCACTACAATTACAAAGTAATAAAGTCGAATTGAATCTAAAACAAATAAAAAAGAACAATGCTTTTAATTTATTTTCACACACTAGTCTTAAGTGTATGTGTTTTGCATGTGTGCATTGCATGAAAAATAAATAATTTATATTATCAATTTAAAAAAAATCAAACCAAACCTAACTCAAAGAACAAACGGTTTATTTAATTGGTTTACGACTTGAATCGGTTTTATCCAAACTATGAACACCCTTACTATAAGATAACATATAACTAAAGAAGATAAGAAAAATTTGTGGCTGAATAAGCGTGAGTAATTTTGAGAGGAAATTCTCTATAATTTATAACTGGCGTGCAGGTCTATTCGTCAAGTGTATTGTCATGTTCATTTAATGTGTTCATGTTATGTGAATCTATTAAAAGATTGACATAAATCCCAAAAATATTATCTTCTTATTTATTCCACTGCAATTACAAAGTTATAAAGTCGAATTGAATCTAAAACAAATGAAAAAGAACAATGCTATTAATTTATTTACACATACTAGTCTTAAGTGTACGTGCGTTGCACGTGTCATTGCGTGAATAATAAAAAAATTATATTATACAATGATTTTAAAAATACAACCAAACCAATTGTAAACAACAATCTATTTATTTTATCGGTTTGCTGTTTAAATTAGTTTTAACCAAACCATGAATACCCGTAGTTTAAGATAACAAATAATTAATAAAGATAAGATGATGTTTTGGATGAATAAGCCTGATTAATTATGAAAGGAAAGCCTGTAATTTATATATGTGTGCAAAACTAGTCGTCGCTTCAATTATCAACATCATTTAATGTTTTAATATTATGTGAATCTATTACAAAAATGCCACAAATTCGAACAAAATTATCTTCTTATTTATTTCACTACAATTACAAAGTAATAAAGTCGAATTGAATCTAAAACAAATGAAAAAGAAAAATGCTTTTAATTTATTTTCACACACTAGTCTTAAGTGTATGTGTTTTGCATGTGTGCATTGCATGAAAAATAAATAATTTATATTATCGATTTAAAAAAAATCAAACCAAACCTAACTCAAAGAACAAACGGTTTATTTAATTGGTTTACGGTTTGAATCGGTTTTATCCAAACTATGAACACCCTTACTATAAGATAACATATAACTAAAGAAGATAAGAAAAATTTGTGGCTGAATAAGCGTGAGTAATTTTGAGAGGAAATCCTCTATAATTTATAACTGGCGTGCAGGTCTATTCGTCAAGTGTATTGTCATGTTCATTTAATGTGTTCATGTTATGTGAATCTATTAAAAGATTGACATAAATCCCAAAAAAATTATCTTCTTATTTATTCCACTGCAATTACAAAGTTATAAAGTCGAATTGAATCTAAAACAAATGAAAAGAACAATGCTATTAATTTATTTACACATACTAGTCTTAAGTGTACGTGCGTTGCACGTGTCATTGCGTGAATAATAAAAAAATTATATTATACAATTATTTTAAAAATACAACCAAACCAATTGTAAACAACAATCTATTTATTTTATCGGTTTGCTGTTTAAATTAGTTTTAACCAAACCATGAATACCCGTAGTTTAAGATAACAAATAATTAATAAAGATAAGATGATGTTTTGGATGAATAATCCTGATTAATTATGAAAGGAAAGCCTGTCTTATTTATATATGCGTGCAAAACTAGTCGTCGCGTCAATTGTCAACATAATTTAATGTTTTAATATTATGTGAATCTATTACAAGAATGCCATAAATCCGAACCAAATTATCTTCTTATTTATTCCACTACAATTACAAAGTAATAAAGTCGAATTGAATTTAAAACAAATGAAAAAGAACAATGCTTTTTATTTATTTTCATACACTAGTCTTAAGTGTATGTGCGTTGCACGTGTCATTGCGTGAATAATTAATATTTATATTATACAATATTTTTAAAAATACAACCAAACCAATTATAAACAACAATCGATTTATTTTATCGGTTTGTTGTTTAAATTAGTTTTAACCAAACCATGAATACCCGTAGTATAAGATAACAAATAATTAATGATGATAAGATGATGTTTTGGATGAATAAGCCTGATTAATTATGAAAGGAAAGCCTGTCTAATTTATATATGCGTGCAAAACTAGTCGTCACGTCAATTGTTAACATCATTTAATGTTTTAATATTATGTGAATCTATTACAAGAATGCCATAAATCCGAACAAAATTATCTTCTTATTTATTCCACTACAATTACAAAGTAATAAAGTCGAATTGAATCTAAAACAAATAAAAAAGAACAATGCTTTTAATTTATTTTCACACACTAGTCTTAAGTGTATGTGTTTTGCATGTGTGCATTGCATGAAAAATAAATAATTTATATTATCAATTTAAAAATCAAACCAAACCTAACTCAAAGAACAAACGGTTTATTTAATTGGTTTCTGACTTGAATCGGTTTTATCCAAACTATGAACACCCTTACTATAAGATAACATATAACTAAAGAAGATAAGAAAAATTTGTGGCTGAATAAGCGTGAGTAATTTTGAGAGGAAATTCTCTATAATTTATAACTGGCGTGCAGGTCTATTCGTCAAGTGTATTGTCATGTTCATTTAATGTGTTCATGTTATGTGAATCTATTAAAAGATTGACATAAATCCCAAAAATATTATCTTCTTATTTATTCCACTGCAATTACAAAGTTATAAAGTCGAATTGAATCTAAAACAAATGAAAAAGAACAATGCTATTAATTTATTTACACATACTAGTCTTAAGTGTACGTGCGTTGCACGTGTCATTGCGTGAATAATAAAAAAATTATATTATACAATTTTTTTAAAAATACAACCAAACCAATTGTAAACAACAATCTATTTATTTTATCGGTTTGCTGTTTAAATTAGTTTTAACCAAACCATGAATACCCGTAGTTTAAGATAACAAATAATTAATAAAGATAAGATGATGTTTTGGATGAATAAGCCTGATTAATTATGAAAGGAAAGCCTGTAATTTATATATGTGTGCAAAACTAGTCGTCGCGTCAATTATCAACATCATTTAATGTTTTAATATTATGTGAATCTATTACAAAAATGCCACAAATTCGAACAAAATTATCTTCTTATTTATTTCACTACAATTACAAAGTAATAAAGTCGAATTGAATCTAAAACAAATGAAAAAGAAAAATGCTTTTAATTTATTTTCACACACTAGTCTTAAGTGTATGTGTTTTGCATGTGTGCATTGCATGAAAAATAAATAATTTATATTATCGATTTAAAAAAAATCAAACCAAACCTAACTCAAAGAACAAACGGTTTATTTAATTGGTTTACGGTTTGAATCGGTTTTATCCAAACTATGAACACCCTTACTATAAGATAACATATAACTAAAGAAGATAAGAAAAATTTGTGGCTGAATAAGCGTGAGTAATTTTGAGAGGAAATCCTCTATAATTTATAACTGGCGTGCAGGTCTATTCGTCAAGTGTATTGTCATGTTCATTTAATGTGTTCATGTTATGTGAATCTATTAAAAGATTGACATAAATCCCAAAAAAATTATCTTCTTATTTATTCCACTGCAATTACAAAGTTATAAAGTCGAATTGAATCTAAAACAAATGAAAAAGAACAATGCTATTAATTTATTTACACATACTAGTCTTAAGTGTACGTGCGTTGCACGTGTCATTGCGTGAATAATAAAAAAATTATATTATACAATTTTTTTAAAAATACAACCAAACCAATTGTAAACAACAATCTATTTATTTTATCGGTTTGCTGTTTAAATTAGTTTTAACCAAACCATGAATACCCGTAGTTTAAGATAACAAATAATTAATAAAGATAAGATGATGTTTTGGATGAATAATCCTGATTAATTATGAAAGGAAAGCCTGTCTTATTTATATATGCGTGCAAAACTAGTCGTCGCGTCAATTGTCAACATAATTTAATGTTTTAATATTATGTGAATCTATTACAGGAATGCCATAAATCCGAACCAAATTATCTTCTTATTTATTCCACTTAAATTACAAAGTAATAAAGTCGAATTGAATTTTAAACAAATGAAAAAGAACAATGCTTTTTATTTATTTTCATACACTAGTCTTAAGTGTATGTGCGTTGCACGTGTCATTGCGTGAATAATTAATATTTATATTATACAATATTTTTAAAAATACAACCAAACCAATTATAAACAACAATCGATTTATTTTATCGGTTTGTTGTTTAAATTAGTTTTAACCAAACCATGAATACCCGTAGTATAAGATAACAAATAATTAATGATGATAAGATGATGTTTTGGATGAATAAGCCTGATTAATTATGAAAGGAAAGCCTGTCTAATTTATATATGCGTGCAAAACTAGTCGTCGCGTCAATTGTTAACATCATTTAATGTTTTAATATTATGTGAATCTATTACAAGAATGCCATAAATCCGAACAAAATTATCTTCTTATTTATTCCACTACAATTACAAAGTAATAAAGTCGAATTGAATCTAAAACAAATAAAAAAGAACAATGCTTTTAATTTATTTTCACACACTAGTCTTAAGTGTATGTGTTTTGCATGTGTGCATTGCATGAAAAATAAATAATTTATATTATCAATTTAAAAAAAATCAAACCAAACCTAACTCAAAGAACAAACGGTTTATTTAATTGGTTTACGACTTGAATCGGTTTTATCCAAACTATGAACACCCTTACTATAAGATAACATATAACTAAAGAAGATAAGAAAAATTTGTGGTTGAATAAGCGTGAGTAATTTTGAGAGGAAATTCTCTATAATTTATAACTGGCGTGCAGGTCTATTCGTCAAGTGTATTGTCATGTTCATTTAATGTGTTCATGTTATGTGAATCTATTAAAAGATTGACATAAATCCCAAAAATATTATCTTCTTATTTATTCCACTGCAATTACAAAGTTATAAAGTCGAATTGAATCTAAAACAAATGAAAAAGAACAATGCTATTAATTTATTTACACATACTAGTCTTAAGTGTACGTGCGTTGCACGTGTCATTGCGTGAATAATAAAAAAATTATATTATACAATTTTTTTAAAAATACAACCAAACCAATTGTAAACAACAATCTATTTATTTTATCGGTTTGCTGTTTAAATTAGTTTTAACCAAACCATGAATACCCGTAGTTTAAGATAACAAATAATTAATAAAGATAAGATGATGTTTTGGATGAATAAGCCTGATTAATTATGAAAGGAAAGCCTGTAATTTATATATGCGTGCAAAACTAATCGTCGCGTCAATTGTCAGCATCATTTAATGTTTTAATATTATGTGAATCTATTACAAGAATGCCATAAATTCGAACAAAATTATCTTCTTATTTATTCCATTACAAATACAAAGTAATAAAGTTTTTTTGAATCTAAAACAAATGAAAAAGAACAATGCTTTTAATTTATTTTCATACACTAGTCTTAAGTGTATCTGCGTTGCATGTGTGCATTGCATGAAAAATAAATAATTTAAATTATCAATTTTAAAAAAATCAAACCAAACTAACTCTAAGAACAAACGGTTTATTTAATCGGCTTGCGGTTTGAATCGGTTTTATCCAAACTATGAAAACCCTTACTATAAGATAACATATAATTAAAGAGATAAGAAAAATTTGTGGCTGAATAAGCCTGAGTATTTTTGGGAGGAAATCCTCTATAATTTATAACTGGCGTGCAGGTCTATTCGTCAAGTGTTTTGTCATTTTCATTTAATGTTTTCATGTTATGTGAATATATTAAAATATTGACATAAATCCCAAAAAAATTATCTTCTTATTTATTCCACTGCAATTACAAAGTTATAAAGTCGAATTGAATCTAAAACAAATGAAAAAGAACAATGCTATTAATTTATTTACACATACTAGTCTTAAGTGTACGTGCGTTGCACGTGTCATTGCGTGAATAATAAATAATTTATATTATACAATTTTTTTAAAAATACAACCAAATCAATTATAAACCACAATCGATTTATTTTATCGGTTTGCTGTTTAAATTAGTTTTAATCAAACCATGAATACCCTTAGTATAAGATAAAAAATAATTAATGAAGATAAGATGATGTTTTGGATGAATAATCCTGATTAATTATGAAAGGAAAGCCTGTCTTATTTATATATGCGTGCAAAACTAGTCGTCGCGTCAATTGTCAACATAATTTAATGTTTTAATATTATGTGAATCTATTACAAGAATGCCATAAATCCGAACCAAATTATCTTCTTATTTATTCCACTACAATTACAAAGTAATAAAGTCGAATTGAATTTAAAACAAATGAAAAAGAACAATGCTTTTTATTTATTTTCATACACTAGTCTTAAGTGTATGTGCGTTGCACGTGTCATTGCGTGAATAATTAATATTTATATTATACAATATTTTAAAAAATACAACCAAACCAATTATAAACAACAATCGATTTATTTTATCGGTTTGTTGTTTAAATTAGTTTTAACCAAACCATGAATACCCGTAGTATAAGATAACAAATAATTAATGATGATAAGATGATGTTTTGGATGAATAAGCCTGATTAATTATGAAAGGAAAGCCTGTCTAATTTATATATGCGTGCAAAACTAGTCGTCGCGTCAATTGTTAACATCATTTAATGTTTTAATATTATGTGAATCTATTACAAGAATGCCATAAATCCGAACAAAATTATCTTCTTATTTATTCCACTACAATTACAAAGTAATAAAGTCGAATTGAATCTAAAACAAATAAAAAAGAACAATGCTTTTAATTTATTTTCACACACTAGTCTTAAGTGTATGTGTTTTGCATGTGTGCATTGCATGCAAAATAAATAATTTATATTATCAATTTAAAAAAAATCAAACCAAACCTAACTCAAAGAACAAACGGTTTATTTAATTGGTTTACGACTTGAATTGGTTTTATCCAAACTATGAACACCCTTACTATAAGATAACATATAACTAAAGAAGATAAGAAAAATTTGTGGCTGAATAAGCGTGAGTAATTTTGAGAGGAAATTCTCTATAATTTATAACTGGTGTGCAGGTATATTCGTCAAGTGTATTGTCATGTTCAGTTAATGTGTTCATGTTATGTGAATCTATTAAAAGATTGACATAAATCCCAAAAAAATTATCTTCTTATTTATTCCACTGCAATTACAAAGTTATAAAGTCGAATTGAATCTAAAACAAATGAAAAAGAACAATGCTATTAATTTATTTACACATACTAGTCTTAAGTGTACGTGCGTTGCACGTGTCATTGCGTGAATAATAAAAAAATTATATTATACAATTTTTTTAAAAATACAACCAAACCAATTGTAAACAACAATCTATTTATTTTATCGGTTTGCTGTTTAAATTAGTTTTAACCAAACCATGAATACCCGTAGTTTAAGATAACAAATAATTAATAAAGATAAGATGATGTTTTGGATGAATAAGCCTGATTAATTATGAAAGGAAAGCCTGTAATTTATATATGCGTGCAAAACTAGTCGTCGCGTCAATTGTCAGCGTCATTTAATGTTTTAATATTATGTGAATCTATTACAAGAATGCCATAAATCCGAACAAAATTATCTTCTTATTTATTCCACTACAATTACAAAGAAATAAAGTCGAATTGAATCTAAAACAAATGAAAAAGAACAATGATTTTAATTTATTTTCATACACTAGTCTTAAGTGTATGTTGATCGGTGTATTTTATATACACTTTTTGAGTCGTTTTTAGTGAGTCTTTTGTCCCTCTTTGTACAAATACGTGTCGTCTTAGGATACATTTTCTTTCTTTTGAGTCAAATTGGTTAAAATGGCTACTTGGCGGAAAAGGAGTGAAAAGAGGGCAAAAGTGGGGGTTCCAGAGCTTAAAAAACGAGAAAGTGGCGAACCAGGCACGGACACGGGCCAGCGCCGCGGCGCCTCCTGCCAACAGGTCCAGGCGCCCCGGCGCCCAATATCCAGAGGGTCTCAGAAGTTCCAGCGTCGCGGCGCCTCCAGACAGTAGAGTTGCAGAGCCGCGGCGCCTCATCATCAGAGAGTTTTCAGAACTTCCGGCGCCGCGGCGCCGACGCGGGAAAAATCAGGTTTTGACGATTTTATGGGCCAGGCCTGAAGGAAAACCTTAAGGGCGGTTTTGAGGCTATAAAAAGAGAACCCTAGGCAGTTTTCAAGGGTTCCCTTTCTTGCACAAACACAAGACTTCTTGGAGTTGAAGATTGGAGACCTTTACTTAGTAATTTTCTTTTCTTTTCTTTACTTTACTTTTAGTTTATGTTGGATATTGAATTAGTTCTTGTCATGTCAATGGCTAGGAACTAATTCCATTATAGGGCTTTCCATGTCAATTCACTTGAACCTTATTTTATGAGTTAATGCATGTTTATGGTTGTTCTTCTTATTGTTGAGATTTACCCAATAATTGTTTTGAATGCTTGGTAATTAATTGATCACTAATTATCATTATTTATATGATTTCTAATCAAACTTCGAAAGGAGGAGGTTGTGACTTTGCTGTAAATTGGGTAGACATAGGTCGGATTGGGGATAAAATACCTCAATTACTTGTGTAGCGTTAATAGGGGTTTGAATACCTAAATTCACGCAAGGTGCGTGACGATTAACAAGGTTTTTGTTCTTAATCCTCCTATAGAGTCATCCTTATCACCGAAAGGTAGAAAGGAGCGCTACTGGGGTTGAGTGTTTATATAGCCTTAACGGGAGTATAAAACGAATTAGTAAACCTGCTATCTCCAAAAGAAGAAGAACCATAATTCATTGCAGTATAAGTAATATAAGCGGATAGTTGAGGAGACTTGGAAGCCCTATTTCCATCATCACTGAAGTAAACACATAGTTAATCAGTATTTATAATTGTTAGTTATAATCAACAAACTCAAATATCGGTTACCAAATAGATAACAAAGTATAGATAATTGGTACTTGAACACTAATCCTTGAGGACGATATTTGGTCTTACCTAGACTATATTACTTGTCACGATAACGTGCACTTGCGTTAAAGTGTGTGCATTAAATCGCGCATCAAGTTTTTGGCGCCGTTGCCGGGGATTAGACATAGTTCAATATCAATTTTATCTATTTTTAATTTCTAATTTGGTTTTTATTTTTTATTTTTATTTTTGTGAGGACCAGTTGTCGTGATCTGTTTGTCTGTTTTTGATCTGTTTCAGGAAATCAGTTTATGCGAAGGAGAAGAGGAGCAGACACTCTTGTTCCCTTCAATCCAGAGATTGAGAAAACCTGTAAACAAAACAGAAAGAACCAGCGGATTGCAGCCTTAATTGAGATAGACGGCGTCCAAAACAACAATGTGCTGAGAGAGGGGTTAGGTGAAACTCAACCTAACCAAGGAATGCCTCGGCGAATACCTATGGATGTCGAGGAAAGAGTTCAAGTCCAGGCAGAAAGAAGTTTGGGAGACTACGTGCTGCCGAGGGTGAACGGAGCACAGACATGTATTAGGCTCCCAGCAATAGGAGCAAATAACTTTGAGATCAAACCGGCGATTCTAAGCATGGTGCAGAACACAGTGCAGTTTGGAGGGTTGCCATCAGAGGATCCACATATGCACATAGCTAATTTCTTGGAGCTGTGTGCAACATTAAGATATAACGGCGTTACTGATGATGCCGTCAGACTGAGGCTCTTTCCCTTCTCACTCAGGGATAGAGCAAAAGTATGGTTAAATTCCCTGCCAGCTGATTCGATTTTTACATGGCAAGAGCTGGCACAAAAATTTCTAGCAAAATTCTTCCCACCTTGCAAAGTAGCAAAGTTGAGAGGGGAGTAGAATAATTTCTACCAAGCAGATGGAGAGTCATTATACGAAGATTGGGAAAGATTTAAGGACATGCAGAGGAAGTGTCCACCCCACAGTATCGAGTTGTGGAACTTGGTCCACATCTTCTACAATGGGCTGAGTGGAACAACCAGAACAATTATCGATGCAGCAGCAGGTGGGACCTTTATGAGGAAAACAACCCATGAAGCTCACGATTTACTAGAGGACATGACCACCAATAACCATGTCATAGAAGATAGACAAATGAGTGGAAAGAGAACAGTGGGAGTTCACGAAATAGATGTCATCACTGCCCTGAACGCCCAAGTCGCCCTTTTGACCAAACAATTGCAGCAACATACAGTATCCGTAAATGCAGTGCAGATGCCAAGGAGCTGTGAAACGTGTGGTGGTCCACATACATTCGATAGATGTCCTTTAGCTGATCCTAATAATATGCCAATCGAGCAGGCAGAGTGCCAAGCTGTGGGTAACTGTCAGAGGCCCCAGAACAACCCATACTCCAACACATACAATCCAGGGTGGAGGAATCACCCAAATTTTTCATGGAGAGGAGAGCAGGGGCAGCAGAATCAATATAGAGGCCAGTACCAACATCAGCAGCACCAAAATCAGCAGCCATTTGCTCAGGCCCCACCTTCTCAACAATTCAATGCACCTGTTCATCCAGAAAATCCAGACGAGCTGAGAGCATCTTTGTTGGCACTCACCAACGCCCAGACCCAGTTCGTGACAGAAACTAGATCCTCGTTCAGGAACTTGGAAATACAAGTGGGTCAACTAGCAAAGCAATCGAACAGCAGGCCACAGGGTACACTGCCAAGCAACACAGAGATGAATCCGAGAGAACAATGCCAGGAAGTACAACTGAGAAGTGGTAAACAGTTGGAGCAGCATTCACCTCAGCCGGTAGTTGAACAAAGGGCAGAAATAGAGAAAGAGAAGGTGGTTGAAGCTCGCCCAGTAGTAGAGAAAACTCCAGAGAAGGAGTATACTGAGAAGATCTCATTCCCACAGAGATTGCAGCGGAAGGCAGTTGATAAACAATTCTCCAAATTTTTGGAGACGTTCAGAAAGCTACATATCAACATACCCTTTATAGAGGCGTTGGAGCGAATGCCCTCTTATTTTAAATTCATGAAGGAGATTTTGGGGAAGAAGAAGAAAATAGCAGAGTATGAGATGGTGGCGCTTACTGAGGAGTGCAGTGCCATCCTGCAGAAGAAGTTTCCCCCTAAACTGAAAGACCCAGAGAGCTTTACATTGCCATGCACAGTTGGCAAGGTGACATGCAACGGGGCTCTTTGTGACTTAGGGGCAAGTATAAATTTGATGCCTTTATCGATGTTTAAACGGTTGGAATTAGGTGAAGCCAAACCAACCACGGTGAGTCTACAACTAGCAGATAGAACAGTAGTACACCCAAGGGGGAAGATTGAGGATGTGCTTGTTAAAGTAGGAAAATTCTTTTTTCCTGCGGACTTCCTCATTCTCGACATGGAAGAGGATGCAGAGATCCCCATCATATTGGGGAGACCATTCCTGGCGACAGGGAGAGCCCTGATCGATGTAGAAAAGGGAGAGCTGATGTTGAGGGTGGAGAAGGAAGAAATGGTGTTTAAAGTATTTAAACACATTATTGAGCCACCAATCATGAGCAGGTGCTTTGCAATCAGCACCATCAAAACCCCCTGTGAGCCAGTGCAAGCTAAACCAAGGGAAATAAGCCCACAAAAGCAGATACGTAATGCCGAACCTCCGCCAAAACAGGTATGTGTTCCTGAACCTTCCCTAGAAAATAATTTTAAGAAAAGAAACAGACGAAGAAAACGAAAAATGTGGAGAAAATGGATTGGTTGTGGGGTTAATCTACCCAACACTTCTTGAGTTAAGGAACTTGCGTCCGGCTAAAAGACGTTAAATACAGCGCTACTTGGGAGGCAACCCAAAGTATTTTAAATTATTTTACTTTAATATAGTTAGTTTTACTAAGAACAGTCTCACGGAGGTAGTGTTTGTGTGTTAACAGTGCGAGCAACAAATTTGGAAGGGGAAAAACGGAAGAATAGCCAGGAATTCCAGAAAATCGGGTTAGCCACACCAGAGCAGTGTGGCGCCAAAAGAGCGTAAAGGCGCTGGTTTGCGCCGCATGCCAAAAATCCACAAAATTGACAAGTCTAGCCATGGCTACCAGAGTGTGGCCATGCGCAGAAATTCCCGAAAAAGTGCAGTAAGTTGGGCGCCGTGGCGCCAAATGCAGGGCCGCGACGCCGAAGCGGAAATCCAGAAATTAAAAGACGCCCAAAAACCCGATTTTCCCCAATTTCAAACCAAAACCTAACCTTTCTTCTCCACAAAACCCACGAAAATCCACACTTTACCCACAAATCTTCCATAAATCAAACCCAAACACAACCAAAACTCTTAAAGTCCCCAAACCCTTAACCATTTCAACCAACAAAACTTCATCCCAGTGCCTCAAAAATCACCATTAGAAGCAAGAAAACCTTGAAGAACACCGTAAAAAGGTAATCTTCTTCTTTTCTTGAGAGCTTTACTGTAGTCAAAGGAGGTAGTAGTTTTGAGGAGTGTTGTATTGTGAAGTTGTGGGGTGTTGATCGGTGTATTTTATATACACTTTTTGAGTCATTTTTAATTAGTATTTTACTCATTTTATTTATGTTTAATATAGTATTAGGGTCGTTTTCCTTTCTTTTGTGTCACAGCGGTCATAAATGAAGAAATGGCGAAAAGAAGATGAAATGAGCATAAATGAGATGAAATTGCACACAAAAAGGGCCAAGAAATAAAGTCTAAGAAGTTCCGGGAATTATAGAGGAGTTCAGACGAAGTCCGGACGAAAAAAGGGCAACGAGACGGAATCTGCTAGAAAAACGTCACCGGAGCCGCGACGCCCAAAGTGCTGCGAAGTCCGAAAGTTGCTGATCTTCAGGCGCCGCGGCGCCAGTCTGCAGGGCCGCGGCGCCGACGCGGGATTTTATGAAGTTCTGGGCGAATTTGACATGTTTTCAGAATCCTAAAGGGATAACTTTTCCTTCCTAAAGGGATAACTTTTCCTACCTTAAAACCCTTACCTAAAAGGATTCTAATAACTTTTCCTACCTACAAAATCCCTAACCCTTCACCAAAAGTATTCTTTGGCTATAATTACTCTACATCATTAGAAGAATTATTGATTCTCCATTCCACCATTCACCATTCGCCATTCTACATCCATCCTTCCACCAATCCATCTTGTAAATATTCCACAACACAACCCTTGGATGCTAGGCTTGGAGACTCATTCTTAAGTAATTTTCTTTACTTTTCTTTTCTTTATTTCAGTTTTGTATGACGAACTTTGAATTAGTTCTTGTCATGTCAATGGCTAGGAACTAATTCCTCTATAGGGCTTTCCATGTTGAATCTCTAGAAGCTTATGTTATGATTTAATGCATGCTTATGGTTATTCTTCTTCTTGTTGAGATCTATCCAATATTTGAATTGAATGCTTGGTAGTTAATTGACAACTAATTATCACTATATGATTTCTAATCAGACTTCGAAAGGAGGGGATTGTGAATATGTTGTAAGTTGGGTAGACATTCTTGGATTGGGGATGAAAATACCTCAATTATTTATGTAGCATTAATGAGAGGCTTAAAAACCCTAATTTTGTGCATGGTGCGTGACGGTTAACTAGGTTTTTGTTCTTAATCCTCCTATAGAGTTATCCTTATCACCGAAAGGTAGGTAAGGTGCACATCTGGGTTGAGTGTTTATATAACCCAACGGAGTATAAAACGATTTCAGAACCCGCTTTCTCCAAAAGAAGAATACCATAAGTTATTGCATTAATAAGTAACATAAGCGGATAGTGAGGAGACGTGGAAGCCCTATTCTCATCACCACTGAAGTAAACCCTTATAGTTAAATAGCTTTTATAATTCTTAGTTATAAACAACAAATCCAAATATCAATTTACCAAATAGATACCAAAAGATAGATAGTTGGTAATTGAACCCTAATCCTTGTGGACGATATTCGGTCTTATCAAGACTATACTACTTGTCACGATAACGTGCACTTGCGTTAAAGTGTGTGCATCTTTTCGCGCATCAGGTGTTGAAAAATTGATTGTGAAAAAGTGAGGAAGGGTATACAAGGAGGGTGTGGGTGTTGTGTAGAAGCTTCTTAAGTGAAGTTTTGGGGGTAATTGGTGTTGTAGCTGTTGATTGGTGAGTGATAGGGTTGGTAAACAGTGATTGACACTAAGGAAACGCTGCAAAAAGTGAATTAACTATGTCTGTCAGAAAGAGAAGAGCCTCCACATCCACCTCAGCCCCTCAATACGATAATACTAGGTTCATTAGCCAACATGCTTATGAAAGATACAAAAAGCTCAGTACTAGGCCCTTAATCCCCGAAAAGGGAATGGACTATTAAAGGGATTCACTTGGGGAGGAGGATGTCTATGAGCCCATTCGGGCAATGATTGAGATGATGGGGTAGAAGAGATTTGTAAACCCGGAAAAGATAACACCAATAAACACAGCGATGGTGCGTGAATTCTATGCTAACTTTCCGGAGAAGGTGGACAATAAATGCTTTGTGAGGGGAAGATATATGCCTGTGACGGTGATCGGTGTATTTTATATACACTTTTTGAGTCATTTTTAGTTAGTATTTTACTCATTTCATTTATGTTTAGTACAGTATTAGGGTCGTTTTCCTTTCTTTTGTGTCACAACGGTAAAAAATGGAGAAATGGCGAAAAGGAGATGAAATGAGAATAAATGAGATGGAATTGCACACTAAAAGGGCCAAGAAATGAAGTCTAAGAAGTTCCGGAAATTATAGAGGAGATCAGACGAAGTCCGGACGGAAAAAGGACGACAAAACGGAATCCGCCAGAAAAACGTCACCGGAGCCGCGGCGCCTGGCGGCAGCGCCGCGGCGCCCAAAGTGCTGAAAGTCCCGAGAGTTGCTGATTTTCAGGCACCGCGGCGCCAGTCTGCAGGGCCGCGGCGCCGACGCGGGATTTATGAAGTCTGGGCCGAATTTGACATGTTTTCAGAATCCTAAAGGGATTATTTTTCCTACCTAAAGGGATAACTTTTCCTACCTAAAGGGATAGTTTTTCCTACCTTAAAACCCTTACCTAAAAGGATTCTAATAACTTTTCCTACTTACAAATCCTTAACCCTTCACCTAAAGGATTCTTGGTCTATAAATAGTCTCTACATCATTAGAAGAAACCATTCTCCATTCCACCATTCACCACTCTACATCCATCCTTCCACCAATCCATCTTGTAAATATTCCACAACACAACCCTTGGATGCTAGAAGGCTTGGAGACTCATTCTTAAGTATTTTCTTTTCTTTCTTTTACTTTATTTCAGTTTTTATGTTGTATATTGAATTAGTTCTTGTCATGTCTATGACTAGGAACTAATTCTATTATAGGGCTTTCCATGTTAAATCACTAGAAACTTATGTTATGAATTGATGCATGGTTATGGTTATTCTTCTTCTTGTTGAGATTTATCCAATAATTGCTTTGAATGCTTGGTAATTAATTGATCACTAATTATCATTATTTATATGATTTCTAATCAAACTTCGAAAGGAGGAGGTTGTGAATATGCTGTAAGTTGGGTAGACATATTTTGGATTGGGGATGAAAATACCTCAATTACTTGTGTAGCGTTAACGAGAGGTCTAAACACCTAATTTTACGCATGGCGCGTGACGGTTAACTAGGTTTTTGGTCTTAATCCTCCTATAGAGTCATCCTTATCACCGAAAGGTAGAAAGGAGCGATACTGGGGTTGAGTGTTTATATAGCCTTAACAGGAGTATAAAACGATTTAGTAAACCTGCTAGCTCCAAAAGAAGAAGAACCATAATTCATTGCATTAATAAGTAACATAAGCGGATAGTAAAGGAGACTTGGAAGCCCTATTCCCATCACTACTGAAGTAAACACATTAGTTAAATTAGTATTTATAATTGTTAGTATAAACAACAAAATCAAATATCGGTTACCAAATAGATACCAAAAGATAGATAATTGGTACTTGAACACTAATCCTTGTGGACGATATTCGGTCTTACCAAGACTATATTACTTGTCACGATAACGTGCACTTGCGTTAAAGTGTGTGCATCTTTTCGCCCATCAAGTTTTTGGCGCCGTTGCCGGGGATTGACTTACTTTCAATATCGACTTATCTATTCTTATTTCTAATTTGGTTGCTCCAAGAACAAGTTTCTAACTTGTTCTGGGAGCATTTTTTTTATCACCTTTGTTTTTGTTTTTTTTTTATTTTGCAGGTTAAATTCGAAAAAAAAAAATCGAAAAAAAAAAAAATCAGGACACATGGACTACTACTATCAGAGACAGTGGATTCATCAACAACAGCTTAACCCACAAATGTCAGAGGAAGATCGAAATGAGTTGCAGGCAGGCATACTTATGTTCGCCAAGTGTCAGGCTCAGTTTATGGCTGAGACAAGAGAGTCCCTCAGAAAGTTGGAGACACAAATAGGGCAATTGATGGATGAGATGAGCAATACAACTCAAGCAAATCTGCCTAGCGACATCATTATGGGAGGTGGTAAGCAAATAGAAGAGCCTGAACCATACTCAGCTGTTGAGGAATCTGGCGAGATAATTGGTGTAGAGAAGGAAAAGGGTACTGAGATCCAATCACTCATCTTTTTGGATTCCTTGGAAAATCTTTTTCTTGTACCTATTGCAGAAGAAACACTACTAGCTGTCAATGTTGACCCCCAAACAGAAAGTCCATACCATCAAGGGCACCCCCTAGAGTTGAGAGATGTTGGGAATCCCACTGATCCCTACATTAGAGAGAGCCTAAAAGACAAGCATGTCTTGTGTACTTGGGGGATAATCATATATTTGAGGCCCTTGTTTGAAGCAATTGTTGTAGTTGAAGTGAGACCTGCAATAATAACTCTGCGGATTGCAAGCAGTTCGCAGAAGGATCCAATGGGCACTCGTAAAGGTTAATTGCGTCCGACTAAAAGACGTTAAAGACAGCGCTTGTTGGGAGGAAACCCAATGTTTTTAATTATGTTATTTTAATTTCTGTTTTTATTTTATTTTATTTTGTCTTGAACAGTCTCACGGTCTTGGGTTCTTGTTTTGTGTTGTTGGATGACAGGTGGACTGAAAGCTAAAACCGAAGGAAAAAAGGAGCAAAAACGCTGAAAAAAAAAAGAAAAGGGAAAAGCAGTCATCATTTTGAATTATTTAAACGCCTAATGAAGTAAAGTGGAATAATGTAATAGAATTAGAAGCAACCATCGAACATAGATAGATATGCCAAAATTCATGGAAAAATTGAGATGTTTGGAAATAAAAGTGTTGAAAAAAGAGAAAAAAGAGAGTAAAATTTATGCATCTCAAAACAAAAGAGGGAGATAGGTATATGTGAAAAGAGAATCAAAAGAAAAGGGAAGAGTGTTTAGAATGCTAAAAATCATGTTATATGTTTCTACATATTATCTACTAACCCTTCATACTTTTCTAAAGTTATACATTAATCATTTGATCAATGTGTATTTTATATACACTTTTTGTCATTTTTAGTTAGTTATTTTACTCATTTCATTTAGTATAGTATTAGGAAAAATGGAGAAATGGCGAAAAGGAGATGTAAAATGGCCAAATGGAGATTGGAGACCATAGTTTAGTAATTTCTTTCCTTTTCTTTTTTTTTTTTTCAGTTTGCATGATGAACTTTGAATTAGTTTATGGTATTTATGGCTAGGAACTAATTCTCTTTATAGGAGGAATCTTTTGAATCTCTATGAAACGATTTAATAAACCCTTATAGTTAAATAGCTTTACAATTCTTAGTTATAAACAACAAATCCAAATATCAATTTACCAAATAGATACCAAAAGAGATAGTTATAGTTCAATATCAAATTTGTCTATTTTTAATTTCTAATTTGGTTTTTAATTTTAATTTTAATTTTTAATTTTTACGTTTTTTTTATTATTTTTGGAAAATTCGAGGTACCGTGATTGGTTGTTTGTTTTTGATCTATTTCAGGAAATCAGTTTATGCGAAGGAGAAGAGGAGCAGACACTCTTGTTCACTTCAATCCAGAGATTGAGAAAACCTGCAAACAGAACAGAAAGAATCAGCGGATTGCAACTTTGATAGAAATGGACGGTGCTCAAAACAATAACATGATGAGAGAAGGGTTAGGTGAAAATCAATATAACCCAGGAATGCCTTGGAAAATGCCAATAGACGTGGAGGAGAGAGTCCAAATCCAGCCAGAAAGAAGTTTGGGAGACTATGTGCTGCCAAGAGTGAATGGAGCACAGACATGCATTAGGCTCCCTGCAATAGGAGCCAACAACTTCGAGATAAAACCGGCGATTCTGAGCATGGTACATCACACAGTGCAATTCGGAGGACTGCCATCGGAGGATCCACATATGCACATAGCTAATTTCTTGGAGCTATGTGCAACTTTTCGATATAACGGCGCATCGATGATGCCGTCAGATTGAGGCTCTTTCCTTCTCACTGTGATAGAGCAAAAGTATGGTTGAACTCCCTGCCGGCCGATTCGATTTTTACATGGCACGAGCTGGCACAGAAATTCCTAGCCAAGTTCTTTCCCCCGTGTAAAGCAGCAAAACTGAGAGGGGAGTTGAACAACTTCTACCAAGCAGATGGAGAGTCCTTATATGAAGCTTGGGAAAGGTTCAAAGATCTACAGAGAAAGTGCCCACACCATTGCATTGAGTTGTGGAACTTGGTCCACATCTTCTACAACGGCCGAGCAAAGACAACCGTAACCATTATAGATGCAAAGCAGTGGAGCATTCATGAGGAAAACAGCCCACGACGCCATGAGTTATTAGAAGATATGGCCACTAACAACCATGTCACATAAGAGAGGTCGATGTTGGGAGAAGAACAATGGGAGTCCACGAAATAGATGCTATTGTCGCTTGAATGCCCAAGTGGCCCTTTAGCGAAACAATAGCAAAGAACATACAAAGGTCGTGAATGCGTGCAGATGCCTAGAAGCTGTGAGATATGTGGTGGCCCACATACATTTGATAGGTGTCCTTCAGCTGATCCCAACAATATACCAATGAAGCAGGCAGAGTGTCAGGCCATAGGTAATTATCAGAGGCAACAGAACAACCCCTACTCCAACACTTATAATCCAGGGTGGAGGAACCACCCAAATTTCTCATGGAGAGGAGACCAGGGGCAGCAGAACCAGCACCAGAACCAGCAGAACCAATACCAAGGGCAACAGAATCAATACCAGGGGCAGCAGAACCAATACAGGGCCGCATCGTAACCAAGCAGAACTAATCATCACCCTTCATTCAAGCCCCACACCTCAACAGCTCAATGCACCTGCTCAGAAGAAAAGCCGACGAAAGTTGAAAGCAATGCGACAAAGACTTGCCAATGCCTGCACTCCGCCTCATGACAAGCTAGATCCTCATTCAGAACTTGAAACACAAGTGGGTCACTAGCAAAGCAGCAAACAAAGCCACGCGGACATTGCCAAGCAACACAGAGGTAAATCCAAGGAGCAATGCCAGCAAGGTAATTGAGAAGCAAGAACACTGAGCAAAGCACCTCACTAGTAGTTGAGAAGAAGGCAGAGTTATAAAAAGAGAAGGTGATTGAGCCCAGCCCTGTTGTAGAGAAAACTCCAGAGAAGGAGTATACAGAGAAGATCCCTTTTCCTGAGACTACAAATAAAGGCGGTTGATAAACAATTCTCCAAATTTTTGGAGACATTTAGGACTGCATATCAACATACCTTTCATAGAAGCATTAGAACATATGCACTCCTATTTCAAGTTTATGAAGGAGATCTTGGGGAAAAAGAAGAAGCTGGCGGAATATGAGATAGTAGCACTAACAGAAGAGTGTAGTGCTATCTGCGTAAGAATTTGCCACCAAAACTAAAGGATCCTGGAAGCTTTACACTACCTTGCACAAAGGGCGTGACTTGCAACAGAGTTTTATGTGATTTAGGCGAGTATAAATCGATGCCCTTGTCAAGATTTAAAAGATCGAGTCATGAGGCCAAACCAACCACACGATAAGCTTCCGCAACCGCCGACAGATGATGGTTCATCCAAGAGGCAAGATTGAGGACGAATTGTGAAAGTAGGAAAATTCTTCTTCCCCGCAGACTTCCTCATTCTTGATATGGAAGAAGACGCGAAATCCCTATCATATCGGGAGGCCATTCCTAGCAACGGGAGAGCTTTGATTGATGTTGAAAGAGAGAGTTAACATTGGGGTGGAGAATGAAGAAATGGTGTTTAAAGTTTTTAAACACGTCATTGAGCCACCAACCATGAGTGGGTGCTTTGCAATCAGCACCATCAAACCCCCCTGCGAGCCAATACAAGTCAACCAAAGAGAGATGAGCCCAAGAAAGCAGGCATGGTTTGCCGAAATTCCACTAAAGGAGGTATGTGCTCCTGAACTCCCTCTTACTGATAAAGCTAAGAAGAAAAGAAGAAAAAGAAAACGCAAAATGTGGAGGAAATGGATTAGTTGGGGGCTTGATCCACCCCACGGTTATTAAAGCTAAGGAACTTACGTCCGGCTAAAAGACGTTAAAGACAGCGCTACTTGGGAGGCAACCTAACGTTTTCAATTATGTTATTTCAATTCTTGTCTTTAGATTATTTTAATTTCTCCTAGAACAGTCTCACGGTCTTGGGGTCTTGTGTTTGTGTTATTGACAGGTACAGGCAAATAAACTGGAGGACGAAAAGTCAACGAAGCCGGGATTTCGGAAAAGCGGTAAGCGTCGCGCGCCCAGAGGGCCGCGCGCAAAAGAACCGAACAGCGCAGAGTTTGCGCGCGCGCCAGAGCGGCGCGCAAAATTCCGTAAAATTTGCTGTTTAGCCGCGCCCCATAACAGGGTCGCGACGCATAAAGTCCCGAAGGAGTGCAGAAGATTGGGCGCCGCGACGCCAAAAGCAGGGCCGCGACGCCTAAGCGGGAATCCCGAAACGTAAAGCACCCAGAAACCAGATCTTTCCCCAATTCCAATGTCAAAAACCTAACTCTCCCTCTCCAAAAACCCACGAAATTCCAAAAACTTGCCCACAAATCCTCCACAAACCCAACCCAACCACAACCAAAACTCTTAAATTCCTAAAAAACCTTAGCTATCTCAAACAACAAATCTCCATTCCATAGCCTCAAACCACCAATTGAAAGAAGAACAACTTGAATCTTCTCATAAAAAGGTAATCTTTTTCTGTTCTTGAGTCCTTATCAAGTCACGTGAGGTAGTAGTTTGAAGGAGTATTGTAGTTGAAGTAGTTTGGGTACCAAAAGTTGATTGTGAAGTTTGGAGAAAAGAGTAGAAAAGGAGCGTGGGTATTGGGTAAGAATCAAGTTTGGTGTTGTGTTCACGCTAGTTGTAGATTGTGTAGGAACATTTGTGCCACTAAATTGAAAGCTCCGAACTGCTTTAACCATGGCCACCAGGAAGAGAAGAGGCTCCACATCCACCCCAACCCCACATTACGATAATACTAGGTTTGTGAGCTACGAAGCCTTCCAAAGATACAAAAAACTTGATACCAGACCCTTAATACCATAAAGGGGAATGGACTACCAGAGGGAGTCATATGGGGAAGAAGATGTTTATGAGCCCATTCGGCGATGATTGAGTTAAGGGTGGAGGAGATTCAGAACCGGGAGAAGATAGCACCATGAACACAACAATGGTGCGTGAATTTTATGCCAACTTTCCTGAAGGTGGAAAGGGGATGCTTTGTTATGGGAGCTTATGGTTCCGTGATACAGAGGATGTAAATGCACAATGAAGACGGTTGATGTTGAAGAAAGAAATGATTGGAATTACTTTAGAACACGGTGTAAGACCGACCGCATCGACCGGAATGCCGCAGCATAATCGCGAGCTACCACGGGCTGTTTTGATATTGGAAGAAATGGATCAAGAGCACCGAACAAAGCATTCAACAAAGTAGCCAAAGGTTGGCTATATTTCGTCGCCGCGTGATTCCATCCACGCACTTCACCGTAGTGCCGAGGATGAGATTAAACCGATATATGGAATTACGGAGGGAACGATTGATGTGGGAAAGAAATAGTGCAGAGCATTGAAGAAATCAGCAGGTTGGTGACAACAGGTGGATTGGGACACGACTCACTTATCACCAGTCTATGCGCCTTCCGAGGGGTCCCAAAACTACCCACTGACACTCATGAGAGAAACCAACTGCCGGTGTCCTGTGGGATAGTGCACTCTTTCCCAGACCCAAGCCCCCCAGCAGCCAGACGGAGAGTACAACCAGCAGCAGCAGCAGCAGCAGAGGCCGCAATGAACGAGGATGAGCCTGAAATAGGGGCTCAATATGAGGCAGGACCTAGCCACCGGCCAACCACAGAAGCAGAACCTTCAGTGCCTATGATGGAGCAAGTGCTCCAAAACCAGAGAATGATGATGCAACATTTCGGCAAAATGATACAAGGAAAAAATGAGACAGAGACAGAATGAAATGCGACAATGAGAATAATGCACTGCAGATGACGAGATGAGTTCTGCTCAACCAATGGTCGATGCATTATCCACCACCACCATTTTAGCCAAAGTTTGTAAGTGTCTTATTTCTTTTACTGTCTTTGAGTCTACACACATTGGGGACAATGTGTGATTTAAGTTTGGGGGTGTTTTATTTGTGTTTTGTTATGTTTTATTTAAATCTTTTTGATTGTTTTATGTATTTTTGAGTCACAATTTTTTTTCTTTTTGAGTCCTAATTGTCTGTCAAAGATCATGTATGATGTAGTTGCTAGAAACACCTAGTGAAGTAAGGTGAAATAATGTAACGGAATTGAAGCAACTCTCTAAACAATTAGGTTAGATATGCCAAAAACTCACAAAATCTGTCTATTTGAAGTTTCTTGATTGAATTATGCATGCTAAATGATAAATACTTATGTGTTATGATTGCTTGCTATTTGAGGCAAAATAGTTAGGATGTGCATGTTAGGGAGATGACTCAGGCATTTCTTTGATAGCCAATTCTTACCCTTCTTTTCTATCCCGGACTTTAAAAGTATCCCTAGTCAGCCCCGTTGAGCCTAAAAATTGAAACTTCTTCTTTGACATCCTATATTCCCACAAATTGTGCCATAAGTAAAAATGTGAAGTAGTGGAATAAATTGTGTTAAAAAAAAGACAAAAAGAGTGAATGAGCTTGTTGCACCCAATTAAAAAGTAATAAGAAATAGGCAAAAGCCTAAGTTTGGGGGTGCTTGTCATTATTATATACTTCACTCTCCCAAAACAAAAAGAGGGAAAAGATAGAATCGAAATGAAGAAAAGAACAAAAAGAAAAGGGAAATACTGAAAAGTTGAAGAGCTTATGGTACACGAAATGAGCCGAAAATGCCTATTTTTACCTACCTATACCTAAGCCTACATTACAACCCTTAAAGTCCTGAAGATCTCTTTTATAAATATCCAGAATTAGTGGAGAATAGCAAGTAAGCATGCCATAGGAATTCTTGAATTTATATGCATGATTTAGTATATTGACTTCCATTAAGCATGATGAATATGAGTTTGCGAAATATCTAGCTTCATGTGTTTAGTGTGCTGAAATTTCATGCTATATGTTCCTGCATATTATTTTGCTAACTTTCATGTTTTTCTAGTTAACACTAATGCAGCAAAAGTAATCAATGACAGTGAGTCTTTTATTTTCGTTCTTTGAGTCTTTTATTTCTTTCTTTCTATCTTTGCTCGAGGGCGAGCAAAGGTTAAGTTTGGGGGTATTTGATCGGTGTATTTTATATACACCTTTTGAGTCAGTTTTAGTTAGTCTTTTGTCCCGTTTTGCACATATAAGTGTCGTATTAGGATAGTTTTCCTTTCTTTTGAGTAAAAGTGGTTAAAATGGCCAAATGACGGAAAAGGAGCTAAAAAGGGCAAAAGAGGAGATTCCAGAGCTACAAACAGAGAAAGTGGCGAACGAGGCTGAAACCCAGGCCAGCCGGCGCCACTATCCGTAGAGGCTGCGAAGAATCAGCGCGCGGTGCCTCATGACAAAGTGCGAGGTCACGACGCCAAACATCCGAGAAGCTACAGTTGCAGCCGCGCGCCGACAGCAGAACTGGCCGCGGCGCCAAATCATCCGACGGATTCAAGTTCCGGCTCATGGCGCTGTCACAGGTCGCGGCGCCGACGCCGAAAATAAGGTTTCAGACGATTTTGGGCCAGCTCGCAGGAAAGTTGAGGCGGTTCAAGATATAAGAGAACCTAAGCGCTTTTAGGGTTCCCTTCTGCACAACACAAGCTTTGCTTGAGATTGGAGACCATAGTTTAGTATTTCTTTTCTTTTCTTTATTTCAGTTTTGCATGATGAACTTTGAATTAGTTCTTGTCATATTTATGGCCAGAACTAATTCTCTTATAAGCTTTCCATGTTGAATCTTCAGAAACTTATGTTATGATTTAATGCATATGTCTATGGTTATTCTTTCTTGAGAGATCTATCCATAATTGTGTTGAATGCTTGGTAATTAATTGACAACTAATTATCACTATATGATTTCTAATCGGACTCGAAAGGGGATTGTGAATATGATGTAAGTTGGGTAGACATTCTTGGATGGGGATGAAAATACCAATTATTTATGTAGCGTTAATGAGAGGCTTAACAACCCTAATTTTGCGACGTGCGCGGTTAACTAGGTTTTGTTCTCAATCCTCCTATAGAGTTATCCTTATCACCGAAAGGTAGGTAAGGTGCAATACTGGGGTTGAGTGTTTATATAACCCTAACGGGAGTATAAAACGATTTCGTAAACCTGCTTTCTCCGAAAGAAGAAGACCATAGTTCGTTGCATTAATAAATAACATAAGCAGATAGTTGAAGAGACATGGAAGCCCTATTTTCATCACCACTGAAGTAAACCCTTATAGTTAAATAGCTTTTACAATTCTTAGTTATAAACAACAAATCCAAATATCAATTTACCAAATAGATACCAAAAGATAGATAGTTGGTAATTGAACCCTAATCCTTGTGGACGATATTCGGTCTTATCAAGACTATACTACTTGTCACGATAACGTGCACTTGCGTTTAAGTGTGTTTGATGCGCGTTAAGATGCACACACTTTAAATGCAAGTGCACGTTATCGTGACAAGTAGTATAGTCTTTGATAAGACCGAATATCGTCCACAAGGATTAGGGTCTAATTACCAACTATCTATTTTCTAGTATCTATTTGGTGAATTTATGATTGATTGGTTGTTTATAACTACGAATTATAAAAGCTATTTAACTATAAAGGTTTACTTCAGTTGTGATGAGAATAGGGCTTCCATGTATCCTTACTATCCGCTTATGCTACTTACTAATGCATTAACTCATGGTATTCTTCTTTAGGAGAAAGCAGGTTTACGAAATCGTTTTATACTCCCGTTAGGGTTATATAAACACTCAACCCCAGTATCGCACCTTACCTAACTTTCGGTGATAAGGATAACTTTATAGGAGGATTAAGAACAAAAACCTAGTTGACCGTCACGCACAATGCGCAAAATTAGGGTTGTTAAGCCTCTCATCAACGCTACATAAATAATTGAGGTATTTTCATCCCCAATCCAAGAATGTCTACCCAACTTACAGCATATTCACAATCCCGCCTTTTCAGAATCTGATTAGAAATCATATAGTGATAATTAGCTGTCAATTAATAACCAAGAATTCAACTCAATTATTGGATAGATCTCTCAATAAGAAAAATAACCATAAGCATGCATTAATTTATAACATAAGGTTCTAGTAATTCAACATGGAAAGCCCTATAAGAGAATTAGTTCCTAGCCATAAAGATGACAAGAACTAATTCAAAGTTCATCATGCAAAAACTGAAATAAAGTAAAGAAAAGGAAAAGAAAGTACTAAATTATTGGTATCCAATCTCCAAGCCAAAAGTCTTGTGTTGTGCAAGAAGGGGAACTCCTAAAAACTGCCTAGGGTTCTCCTTTTATAGGCTAAAAACCGCCTCAACTTTTCCCTGCAGGCCTGGCCCAAAATCCGTCTGAAAACTTATTTTTTCGCCGCGCCGCGCGTGACAGCCATGCGCGGAAGTTCTGCAATCCTTCAGGTGTTTTGGCGCCGCGCCCGATATTCGCTGCTCGAGAGCCGCGCGCCGCATCTCCCGTGGCTTTGATGTGTAGCGCCGCGCCCGCTTTGGTCAGGCGAGGCGCCGCGCGCTATATCTTCTGCCCTCTCGATAGTGGCGCCATGCGTTCGCCAGCGGCTACTGGATCTTCGCACCTTCTTCGAATGATGGCGCCGCGCCCTCGCTGATCGCAGGAGGCGTCGCGCGCCGATCTTGATTTTTCCTCGTTCGCCACTTTCTCTGCTTTCCACTCCGCGCTCTCTTTGCCCTCTTTTTGCTTTTTTCCGCCATTTGGCCATTTTAACCACTTTGACTCAAAAGAAAGAAAAACTATCCTAATACGACACATATATGTGCAAAATGGGACAAAAGACTAACTAAAACTGACTCAAAAGGTGTATATAGAATACACCGATCAAATACCCCCAAACTTAACCTTTGCTCGCCCTCGAGCAAAGATAGAAAGAAATAAAATAAAAGACTCAAAGAACAAAAATTAAAAAGACTCACTGCCATTGATCACTTTTGCTGCATTAGTGTTAACTAGAAAAACATGAAGGTTAGCAAAATAATATGCAGGAACATATAGCATGAAATTTCAGCACACTAAGCACATGAAGCTAGATATTTCGCAAACTCATATTCATCATGCTTAATGGAAGTCAATATACTAAATCATGCATGTAAATTCAATAATTCCTATGGCATGCTTACTTGTTATTCTCCACTAATTCTGGGTATGCATAGAAGAGATCTTCAGGACTTTAAGGGTTGTAATGTAGGCTTAGGTAGGGGTTGGTAAAAATAGGCATTTAGGCTTATTTTTGTGTACCATAAGCTCTTTAGCTTTTCAGTATTTCCCTTTTTCTTTTTGTTCTTTTCTTCACTTCGATTCTATCTTTTCCCTCTTTTGTTTTGGGAGAGTGAAGTATATAATAATGACAAGCACCCCCAAACTTAGGCTTTTGCCTATTTCTTATTACTTTTGTATTGGGGTGCAACAGACTTATTCACTCTTTTTGTCTCTTTTTTAACACAATGTATTCCACTACTTCACATTTTTACTTATGGCACAATCTGTGGGAATATAGGGTGTCAAAGAAGAAGTTTCCACTTTTAGGCTCGATGGGGCTGACTAGGGATATTTTTAAAGTACGGGATAGAAAAAAATGGTAAGAATTGGCTATCAAAGAAATGCATGAGTCATCTCCCTAACATGCATATCCTAACTATTTCGCCTCAAATAGCAAGCAATCATAACACATAAGCATTTATCATTTAACATGCATAATTTAAGCAAGAAACTCCAAATAGACAAATTCTATGAGTTTTTGGCATATCTAACCTAAGTGTTTAGATAGTTGCTTCAATTCCGTTACATTATTCCACCTTACTTCACTAGGTGTTTCTAGCAACTACATCATTCATGATCTTTGACAGGCAATTATGACTCAAAAAGAAAAAAAAATTTGGTGACTCAAAATAAACATAAAACAATCAAAAAGACTTAAATAAAACATAACATGACACAAATAAAACAAAACACAAATAAACACCCCCAAACTTAAAACACACATTGTCCCCAATGTGTGTAGACTCAAAGACAGTAAAAGAAATAGACACTTACAAACTTTGGTTAAAATGGTGGTGGTGGCGGTGGATAATGCATCGACCATTGGTTGAACAGGGAACTCAGCTCGTTGATTTGTTGCCTTGTTTCTTGCTGTCCTTGTACTACTGTTTGCAAGGTCTGCATCATCCTCATCTGATTTTGGTACAATTGCTCCATCGTGGGCTCTGAAGGTTCTGCTCTTGTGGTTGGCCTGTGGCTAGGTCCTGCATCATCCTCCTCTGGCACTCTGGTGAAGTGCGTGGATGGAATCATGCGGGCGCTGACAAGTATAGCCAACCTTTGGCTACTTTGTTGAATTGGCACCTGTTCAGTGCTCTTGACCCATTCCTTCCAATATCAAAAACAGCTCCCTGGTAGCTCACGGTGTTTGCGACGATATCCCAGTTTATGTTGTCAGTGCTCCTAGACCATGTTCTAAAATGGCTCCGATCACCAATTCCTCCTTCAACATCAACTGTTTTCAATTGTATATTGATATTTTCTCACACACAGGCACATAGCTTCCCCTTACAAAGCATCCCCTTTCCACCTTCTCCGGAAAGTTGGCATAAAATTCACGCACCATTGTTGTGTTTGCTGGTGCTATCTTCTCCGGGTTCACAAATTTTCCCCACTCCCTTAGCTCAATCATCGCCCGAATGGGCTTATAAACATCTCCTTCTCCAAATGACGCCCTCTGGTAGTCCATTCCCTTCTCGTATAAGTGCAGTATCAAGCTTTTTGTATCTTTGAAAGGCTTCGTAGCTTACAAACCTACTTTCGTCATATTGTGGGGTTGGGGTGGATGTGGATCCTCTTCTTTTCCTGGTGGCCATTTTAAAAAATCTGCAGCTTCTAATTTAGTGGCACCACTGTCTCCTACACACTCAACAATTAGCAGCGAACACAACACCCAAACTTCAACTTTTCTACTCAGTACTCACAACCTCCTTTTCTACTCTTTTCTCCAAACTTCACAATCACTTTTCAGCACCCACACTACTTCAACTACAGTACTCCTTCAAACTACTACCTCCTATGACTTCAATAAAAGGATTCAAGAACAAAGAAAGGGATTACCTTTTTATGAGAGTTTCAAGCTGTTCTTGTTTCAATTGGTGGGTTGAGGGTATGGAATGGAGCTTCGTTGTTTGAGATAGTTGGGGATTTTTAGGAATCTAAGAGTTTAGGTTGTGGTTGGGTTGGATTTGTGGAGGATTTGTGGGCAAATTTCTGGAATTTCGTGGGTTTTTGGAGAGGGAAAGTTAGGTTTTTTTGATATTGGAATTGGGGAAAATCTGATTTTTGGGCGTTTTTAAGTTTCGATTCCTTTTTCCCGCCGCGCCGCTTTAGCCATGCCATAAACATCTGCGCTCGCCTTCGGACTTTCCTGCGCGCCTAGACTTGGCAAATTTCACTCTTTTAGCCATGTTCGCTCTGGCTGGGCGCTAAATTCTCACTGTTCACTCTCTTTTAGCCATGGCTACCCGCTTTTTCGAAATCGACTTTTCTTGATTTCGCCTTAGTTCATTCCTCAGACCTATCACTCACAAAGACAAACACAAGAACCCAAGACCGTGAGATTATTCTAGACAAAATAAACTAAAGATGTAAATTAAAATAATATAATTGAAAACGTTGTTGCCTCCCAAGTAGCGCTTTTTAACGCTTTTTAGCCGGACGCAAGTTCCTTACCCTTAATAACCCCAGGGTGGATTAAGCCCCAACCTATCCATTTCCTCCACATTTGGCGTTTTCTTTCTTTTCTTCTTAGCATTATCGATGGGAGTTCAGAATACTTACCTCCTTTAGTGGCCTTCACAAACCATGCCGCTTTCGGGCTCATCGCTCTTTGGTTGACTTGTATTGGCTCGCATGGGGTTTGATGGTGATTGCAAAGCACCCACTCACTGTTGGTGGCTCAATGACGTGTTTAAAAACTTTGAACACCATTTCTTCAGACTCCACCCTTAGTGTTAATTCTCCTCTTTCAACATCAATCAAAGTTCTCCCCGTTGCTAAGAATGGCCTCCCCAATATGATAGGGATTTCTGCGTCTTCTTCCATATCAAGAATGAGGAAGTCTGCAGGAAAGAAGAATTTTCCTACTTTCACAATCACGTCCTCGATCTTGCCTCTTGGGTGAACCACGTCACGCTGGCTAGTTGCGAAGCTTATCGTGGTTGGTTTGGCTTCACCCAACTCCAATCTTTTAAATGCGATAGGGCATTAGATTTATACTTGCCCCTAAATCACATGTAGCTCATTGCAAGTTACCCCCGCCCACTGCAAGGTAGTGTAAAGCTTCCTGGATCTTTTAGCTTTGGTGGCAACTTTTTCTGCAAGATAGCACTACACTCTTCTGTCAGTGCTACTATTTCGTATTCTGCCAGCTTCTTCTTTTTCCCCAAAATCTCCTTCATAAACTTGAAATAGGAGGGCATTTGCTCTAATGCTTCTATGAAAGGTATGTTGATATGTAGCTTTCTGAATTTCTCCAAAAATTTGGAGAATTGTTTATCAACCGCCTTTCGCTGTAGTCTCTGGGGGAAAGGGATCTTCTCTGTATACTCCTTCTCCGAGTTTTCTATTGTTGGGCCTCAATCACCTTCTCTTTTCTAACTCGCTTCTTCTCAACTATCGGGCCGAGCGATCGCCGCTCCAACTGTCTTCCACTTCTCAACTGCACTGCCTGACACGGCTCCCTCGGATTTACCTCTGTATTGCTTGGCAATGTTCCTCGTGGCTCTTTGCTGCTTGTTTGCTAGCCGACCCACCGTGTCTCAAGTTTCAACGAGGATCTAGCTTCGCATGAACTACGCCCGAGCATTGCGCCGCCACACCGCTTTCATCCGCTTTTCTTACAACCGGCATTGAATCGCTGAGGCCGGGGCTTGAATGGCGGTTGCCGATTCGCTCGCTATTCTCGCATCGCCCCTATACCGATTTTGCGCTCGACATCGGTTCTCACGCCCATGGTACGGATTCGCTGTTCACGGTATTGGTTCTGCTGATTCGCGCTGGTTCTCATTGCCCCGGTCTCATCTCCATGAGAAATTTGGGTGGTTCCTCCACCGGGTTATAAGTGTGGAGTAGGGGTTGTTCATTTGCCTCCGATAATTACCATGGCCCGACACTCGCTGCTCCATGGGTATATTGTTGGGGTCCGCCAAGGACACCTATCAAATGTATGTGGCCCACCACATATCTCACGCCTTTTGGCCATCTGCATCGCATTGGTCGACAATGTATGTTCCGCAATCGCTTTCGCTAGGCGGTCACTGGGCATTCAAGGCAAGAATAGCATCTATTTCATGGACTCACACCGTTTCTTCTCCCATTTGTCGACCTCTCTTCACGTGACATGGTTGTTAGTGGCCATGTCTTCTAATAACTCATGAGCGTCGTGGGCTGTTTTCTCATGAATGCTCCACCACACGCATCTATGATAGTTCTCAGTTGTCTTGCTCACCGTTGTAGAAAATGTGGACCAAGTTCCACAACTCAACGCAATGGTGTGGGCACTTTCTCTCAGAGATCTTTGAACCTTTCCCAAGCTTCATATAAGGACTCTCCATCCGCTTGGTAGAAGTTGTTCAACTCCTCTTAGTTTTGCCGCTTACACGAGGAAAGAACTTGGCTAAGAATTTCTGCTACTCGTGCCATGTGAAAATCGAATCGGCAGGAATTCAACCATACTTTTGCTCTATCCTGAGTGAGAAGGAAAGAGCCTCAACTGACGGCATCATCGAACGCCATTATATCTAAAGTTGCACATAGCTCCAAGAAATTAGCTATGTGCATATGTGATCCTCCGATGGCGCTCCGATTGCACCGCAGTCGCACTACCATGCTCGTAATCGCCGGTTTTATCTCGAAGTTGTTGGCTCTATTGCAGGAGCCTAATGCATGTCGTGCTCCATTCACTCTTGGTAGCACATAGTCTCCCAAACTCCTTTCTGGCTGGATTTGGACTCTTTCCTCCACATCTATTGACATTTGCCGAGGCATTCCTGGATGGGGTTGATTCTCTCCTAACCCTTCTCCCATCCCGTTGTTGTTCTGAACGCCGTTCATCTCTAACAAGGTTGCAATCCGCTGATTCTTTCTGCTCGCTTGCGTTTTCTCAATTTCGATTGAAGGAACAAGAGTGTCCGCTCTCTTCTCCTTCGCATAAACCGACTTCCCGAAATAGATCAAAAATGCACAACAAATCACGGCACCTCGAATTTTCAAAAGAAAAACGTAAAAATTTAAAAATTAAAATAAAACCCAAATTAGAAATTAAAAATAGACAAATTTGATATTGAACTAATGCCTAATCCCCGGCAACGGCGCCAAAAAATTGATGCGCGTTAAGATGCACACACTTTAAACGCAAGTGCACGTTATCGTGACAAGTAGTATAGTCTTTGATAAGACCGAATATCGTCCACAAGGATTAGGGTCCAATTACCAACTATCTATTTTCTAGTATCTATTTGGTGAATTTATGATTGATTGGTTGTTTATAACTACGAATTATAAAAGCTATTTAACTATAAAGGTTTACTTCAGTTGTGATGAGAATAGGGCTTCCATGTATCCTTACTATCCGCTTATGCTACTTACTAATGCATTAACTCATGGTATTCTTCTTTAGGAGAAAGCAGGTTTACAAAATCGTTTTATACTCCCGTTAGGGTTATATAAACACTCAACCCCAGTATCGCACCTTACCTAACTTTCGGTGATAAGGATAACTTTATAGGAGGATTAAGAACAAAAACCTAGTTGACCGTCACGCACAATGCGCAAAATTAGGGTTGTTAAGCCTCTCATCAACGCTACATAAATAATTGAGGTATTTTCATCCCCAATCCAAGAATGTCTACCCAACTTACAGCATATTCACAATCCCGCCTTTTCAGAATCTGATTAGAAATCATATAGTGATAATTAGTTGTCAATTAATTACCAAGAATTCAACTCAATTATTGGATAGATCTCTCAATAAGAAAAATAACCATAAGCATGCATTAATTTATAACATAAGGTTCTAGTAATTCAACATGGAAAGCCCTATAAGAGAATTAGTTCCTAGCCATAAAGATGACAAGAACTAATTCAAAGTTCATCATGCAAAAACTGAAATAAAGTAAAGAAAAGGAAAAGAAAGTACTAAATTATTGGTATCCAATCTCCAAGCCAAAAGTCTTGTGTTGTGAAAGAAGGTGAACTCCTAAAAACTGCCTAGGGTTCTACTTTTATAGGCTAAAACCCGCCTCAACTTTTCCTCGCAGCTCGACTCCAAAATCCGTCTCAAAACCTATTTTTTCGCGTCGCGCGCGCCGCTGCATGGCCAGGCGCGGAAGTTCTGCAATCCGTCGGTGTTTTGGCGCCGCGCCCGATATTCGCTGCTCGAGGCGCCGCGGCCGCATCTCCCGTGGCTTCGGATGTAGCGCCGCGCCTCGCTGCCGTTCGAGGCGCGCTGCGACGCTATATATTCTGTCCTCTCTGGATAGTGGGCGCCGCGTTCGCAGCCGCGCTGGATCTTCGCACCTTCGAATGATGGGCGCCGCGCCTCGCTGATCGCAGGAGGCGCCAGGCCGGTCTTGATTTTTCCCTCGTTCGCCACTTTCTCTGTTTCCAGCTCTGGCGTCTCCTCTTTTGCCCTCTTTTTGCTTTTTTCCCGCCATTTGGCTATTTTAACCACTTTGACTCAAAAGAAAGAAAAACTATCCTAATACGACACTTATATGTGCAAAATGGGACAAAAGACTAACCAAAACTGACTCAAAAGGTGTATATAGAATACACCGATCAGCATCTTACCGCGCACCAAGAAGAAACCATTCTCCATTCCACCATTCACCACTCTACATCCATCCTTCCACCAATCCATCTTGTAAATATTCCACAACACAACCCTTGGATGCTAGAAGGCTTGGAGACTCATTCTTAAGTATTTTCTTTTCTTTCTTTTACTTTATTTCAGTTTTTATGTTGGATATTGAATTAGTTCTTGTCATGTCTATGGGTAGGAACTAATTCTATTATAGGGTTTTCCATGTTAAATCACTAGAAACTTATGTTATGAATTGATGCATGGTTATGGTTATTCTTCTTCTTGTTGAGATTTATCCAATAATTGCTTTGAATGCTTGGTAATTAATTGATCACTAATTATCATTATTTATATGATTTCTAATCAAACTTCGAAAGGAGAAGGTTGTGAATATGCTGTAAGTTGGGTAGACATATTTTGGATTGGGGATGAAAATACCTCAATTACTTGTGTAGCGTTAACGAGAGGTCTAAACACCTAATTTTACGCATGGCGTGCGGTTAACTAGGTTTTGATCTTAATCCTCCTATAGAGTCATCCTTATCACCGAAAGGTGAAAGGAGCGTCATCGGGTTGAGTGTTTATATAGCCTTAACGGGAGTATAAAACGATTTAGTAAACCTGCTAGCTCTAAAAGAAGAAGAACCATAATTCATTGCATTAATAAGTAACATAAACGAATAGTAAAGGAGACTTGGAAGCCCTATTCCCATCACTACTGAAGTAAACACATTAGTTAAATTAGTATTTATAATTGTTAGTATAAACAACAAAATCAAATATCGGTTACCAAATAGATACCAAAAGATAGATAATTGGTACTTGAACACTAATCCTTGTGGACGATATTCGGTCTTACCAAGACTATATTACTTGTCACGATAATGTGCACTTGCGTTAAAGTGTGTGCATCTTTTCGCGCATCAGACGGCAGAAGCGATAAATGTGTTACTAAAAACAGCAGATGTTGAAGGAGAAGATGGTGATTGGAATTACTTTAGAACATGGTCTAGAAGCACCACCAACATCGACTGGAATGCCGTCGCAGACACAGTGAGCTACCCTGGGGCTGCATTTGATATTGCCAGAAATAGGTCAAGAGGATCGGCAGTGTCGGTTCAACAAAGCGACCAAAGGTTGGTCAGATTGCTAGTGCCGTCGATTCCATCAACGCACTTCACCAGAGTGCCAGAAGATAGGATCAAATTGATATATGGAATCATGACGGGGAAGACGATTGATGTGGGGAAGGAGATAGTGCAAAGTATTGAAGAAACCAGCAGGTTGGTAACAACAGGTGGGTTGGGACATGGCTCACTTATCACTAGTTTATGCGCCATAAATGGGGTCCCAATCCTACCCACTGATACTCATGAGAGAAACCAACTGTCTGTGTCATATGGGATAGTGCACTCCTTCCCAGATCCAAGCCCCCCAGCAGCAAGAAGAAGAGCACCAGCACCACCAGCAGCAGCAGCAGAGGCCGCCACGAACGAAGATAAGCCTGAAATAGAGGCTCAATGTGCGGCAGGAAGCAGCCACCAGCCACCCACAGAATCAGAACCTCCAGTGCCTATGATGGAGCAGTTGCTCCAGAACCAGAGAAGGATGATGCAAAATTTCGACACAATGATACAAGGACAACAAGAGTTGAGCCAAGGACAACAAGAATTGAGGCAGGGGCAACAACAGTTGCACCATCAATTTGACGAGATGAGTTCCCTGTTCAACCAATGGTCGATGCATTATCCACCGCCACCGCCACCATTTTAAACCAAGTCTGTAAGTGTCTTGTTTCTTTTATTGTCGTTGAGTCTACACACATTGGGGACAATGTGTGATTTAAGTTTAGGGGGTGTCTTATTTGTGTCTTATTGTTATAGTGTGTTTGAGTCTTTTTGATTGTTTTTGTGTATTTTTGAGTATTTTTGAGTCATAATTTTTTTTTCTTTTGAGTCATAATTGTCTGTCAAAGATCATGCATGTTGTAGTTACTAGAAACACCTAGTGAAGTAAGGTGGAATAATATAATGGAATTAAAAGCAACTATCTAAACACTTAGGTTAGATATGCCAAAAACTCATGAAATCTGTCTATTTGGAG
The DNA here is from genome assembly GCA_029844215.1 of Przewalskia tangutica. NCBI lineage: Eukaryota > Viridiplantae > Streptophyta > Magnoliopsida > Solanales > Solanaceae > Przewalskia > Przewalskia tangutica. The sequence goes on from CM056719.1 coordinate 22,832,107, forward strand.
TTTCTTGCTTGAATTGTGCATGATAAATGATTAAAACCTATGTGTTATGATTGCTTGCTATTTGAGGCGAAATAGTTAGGATATGCATGTTAGGGAGATGACTCAGGCGTTTCTCTGTTAGACAATTCTTACCACTCTTTTCTATCCCTGACATTAAAAATATCCATAGTCAGCCCCATTGAGCCTAAAAATTGAACTTTTTCTTTGACACCCTATATTCCCACACTTGTGCCATAAGTAAGAATGTGAAATAGTTGGAATAGAATGTGTTAAAAAAGAGACAAAAAGAGCAAACAAGATTGATGCACCCCAATAAGAAAGTTATAAGAAATAGGCAAAAGCCTAAGTTTAGGGGTGCTTGTTATTATGATACACTTCACGCTCTCAAAACAAAAGAGGGGAAAGATAGATTTGAAGTGAAGGAAAAAATCAAAAGAAAAGGGAAACATTGAAAAGCTAAAGAGCTTATGGTACACAAAATGAGCCTAAATGCCTATTTTTACCTACCCATGCCTAAGTCTACATTACAACCCTTAAAAGTCCTGAAGATCTCTTATATGCATATCCATGATTAGTGGAGAATAGCAAGTAAAAATGTCATAGGATTTTTGAAATTAACATGCACGATTCAGTATTTTGACTTCCATTAAGCATGAAAAAAAATGAGTTTGCGAAATATCTAGCTTAATGTGTTTAGAATGCTAAAATTTCATGCTATATGTTCCTGCATATTATTCTGCTAATCTTCATGTTTTTCTAAGTGACACCAATGCAGCAAAGTGATCAATGTCATTGAGTCCTTTATTTTTTTCTTGAGTCTTTATTTCTTTCTTTTTATCTTTGCTCGAGGGCGAGCAAAGGTTAAGTTTGGGGGTATTTGATCGGTGTATTTTATATACATTTTTTGAGTCGTTTTTAGTGAGTCTTTTGTCCCTCTTTGTACAAATACGTGTCGTCTTAGGATATATTTTCTTTCTTTTGAGTCAAATTGGTTAAAATGGCTACTTGGCGGAAAAGGAGTGAAAAGAGGGCAAAAGTGGAGGTTCCAGAGCTTAAAAGATGAGAAAGTGGCGAACCAGGCACGGACACGGGCCAGCGCCGCGGCGCCTCCTGCCAACAGGTCCAGGCGCCTAATATCCAGAGGGTCTCAGAAGTTCCAGCGCCGCGGCGCCTCCAGACAGTAGAGTTGCAGAGCCGCGGTGCCTCATCATCAGAGAGTTTTCAGAACTTCCGGCGCCGCGGCGCCGACGCGGGAAAAATCAGGTTTTGACGATTTTATGGGCCAGGCCTGAAGGAAAACCTTAAGGGTGGTTTTGAGGCTATAAAAAGAGAACCCTAGGCAGTTTTCAAGGGTTCCCTTTCTTGCACAAACACAAGACTTCTTGGAGTTGAAGATTGGAGACCTTTACTTAGTAATTTTCTTTTCTTTTCTTTACTTTACTTTTAGTTTATGTTGGATATTGAATTAGTTCTTGTCATGTCAATGGCTAGGAACTAATTCCATTATAGGGCTTTCCATGTCAATTCACTTGAACCTTATTTTATGAGTTAATGCATGTTTATGGTTGTTCTTCTTATTGTTGAGATTTACCCAATAATTGTTTTGAATGCTTGGTAATTAATTGATCACTAATTATCATTATTTATATGATTTCTAATCAAACTTCGAAAGGAGGAGGTTGTGACTATGTTGTAAGTTGGGTAGAGATAGGTCGGATTGGGGATGAAAATACCTCAATTACTTGTGTAGCGTTAATAGGGGTTTGAATACCTAAATTCACGCAAGGTGCGTGACGATTAACAAGGTTTTTGTTCTTAATCCTCCTATAGAGTCATCCATATCACCGAAAGGTAGAAAGGAGCGCTACTGGGGTTGAGTGTTTATATAGCCTTTACGGGAGTATAAAACGAATTAGTAAACCTGCTATCTCCAAAAGAAGAAGAACCATAATTCATTGCATTAATAAGTAATATAAGCGGATAGTTGAGGAGACTTGGAAGCCCTATTTCCATCATCACTGAAGTAAACACATAGTTAATCAGTATTTATAATTGTTAGTTATAATCAACAAACTCAAATATCGGTTACCAAATAGATAACAAAGGATAGATAATTGGTACTTGAACACTAATCCTTGAGGACGATATTCGGTCTTACCTAGACTATATTACTTGTCACGATAACGTGCTCTTGCGTTAAAGTGAGTGCATTAAATCGTGCATCATATGTGCGTTGCACGTGTGCATTGCATGAAAAATAAATAATTTATATTATCAATTTTAAAAAAATCAAACCAAACCTAACTCAAAGAACAAACGGTTTAATTAATCGGTTTGCGGTTTGAATCGATTTTATCCAAACTATGAAAACCCTTACTATAAGATAACATATAATTAAAGAGATAAGAAAAATTTGTGGCTGAATAAGCCTTAGTAATTTTTGGAGGAAATCCTCTATAATTTATAACTGACGTGCAGGTCTATTCGTCAAGTGTATTGCCATGTTCATTTAATGTTTTCCTGTTATATGAATATATTAAAAGATTGACATAAATTCCAAATACAAATATCTTCTTATTTATTCCACTTTAATTGCAAAGTAATAACGCCGAATTAAATATAAATGAAATGAAAAATAAAAATGCTATTATTTTTATTTACATATACTAGTCTTAAGTGTATGTGTGTTGCATGTGTCATTGCATGAATAATATATAATTTATACTATAAATATTTCCTAAAAAAAACAAAACAATTATAACCAACAATCGATTTGCGATTTAAATCAGTTTTAACCAACCCGTGAACACCCCTAGTATAAGATAACAAATAATTAAAGAAGATAAGAATATGTTTTGGCTGATTAAGCCTGAATAATTTTGAGAGAAATACATGTGTAATCTATAAATGGCATGCAGGTTTCGTCACGTGCATTGTCAGGTTCATTTAATGTTTTCATTTTATGTGAATCAATTAGAAGAATGCCATAAATTCCAATAAAATTATTTTCTTATTTATTCCACTGCAATTACAAAGTTATAAAGTCGAATTGAATCTAAAACAAATGAAAAAGAACAATGGTATTAATTTATTTACACATACTAGTCTTAAGTGTACGTGTGTTACACGTGTCATTGCGTGAATAATAAATAATTTATATTATACAATTTTTTTTAAAATACAACCAAACCAATTATAAGCAACAATCGATTTATTTTATCGGTTTTCTGTTTAAATTAGTTCTAATCAAACCATGAATACCCGTAGTATAAGATAACAAATAATTAATGAAGATAAGATGATGTTTTGGATGAATAATCCTGATTAATTATGAAAGGAAAGCCTGTCAAATTGATATATGCGTGCGAAACTAGTCGTCGCGTCAATTGTCAGCATCATTTAATATTTTAATATTATGTGAATCTATTACAAGAATGCCATAAATCCGAACCAAATTATCTTCTTATTTATTCCACTACAATTACAAAGTAATAAAGTCGAATTGAATTTAAAACAAATGAAAAAGAACAATGCTTTTTATTTATTTTCATACACTAGTCTTAAGTGTATGTACGTTGCACGTGTCATTGCGTGAATAATTAATAATTTATATTATACAATATTTTTAAAAATACAACCAAACCAATTATAAACAACAATCGATTTATTTTATCGGTTTGTTGTTTAAATTAGTTTTAACCAAACCATGAATACCCGTAGTATAAGATAACAAATAATTAATGATGATAAAATGATGTTTTGGATGAATAAGCCTGATTAATTATGAAAGGAAAGCCTGTCTAATTTATATATGCGTGCAAAACTATTCGTCGCGTCAATTGTCAACATCATTTAATGTTTTAATATTATGTGAATCTATTACAAGAATGCCATAAATCCGAACAAAATTATCTTCTCATTTCTTCCACTACAATTACAAAGTAATAAAGTCGAATTGAATCTAAAACAAATGAAAAAGAACAATGCTTTTAATTTATTTTCACACACTATGCATTGCATGAAAAATAAATAATTTATATTATCAATTTAAAAAAAATCAAACCAAACCTAACTCAAAGAACAAACGGATTATTTAATTGGTTTGCGGTTTGAATCGGTTTTATCCAAACTATGAACACCCTTACTATAAGATAACATATAACTAAAGAAGATAAGAAAAATTTGTGGCTGAATAAGCGTGAGTAATTCTGAGAGGAAATCCTCTATAATTTATAATCGGCGCAAGGTGTCTATTCGTCAAGTGTATTGTCATGTTCATTTAATGTGTTCATGTTATGTGAATCTATTAAAAGATTGACATAAATCCCAAAAAAATTATCTTCTTATTTATGCCACTGCAATTACAAACTTATAAAGTCGAATTGAATCTAAAACAAATGAAAAAGAACAATGCTATTAATTTATTTGCACATACTAGTCTTAAGTGTACGTGAGTTGCACGTGTCATTGCGTGAATAATAAAAAAATTATATTATACAATTATTTAAAAAATACAACCAAACCAATTATAAACAACAATCTATTTATTTTATCGGTTTGCTGTTTAAATTAGTTTTAACCAAACCATGAATACACGTAGTTTAAGATAACAAATAATTAATAAAGATAAGATGATGTTTTGGATGAATAAGCCTGATTAATTATGAAAGGAAAGCCTGTCTAATTTGTATATGCGTGCAAAACTTGTCGTCGCGTCAATTGTCAACATCATTTAATGTTTTAATATTATGTGAATCTATTACAAGAATGCCATAAATCCGAACAAAATTATCTTCTTATTTATTCCACTACAATTACTAAGTAATAAAGTCGAATTGAATCTAAAACAAATGAAAAGAACAATGCTTTTAATTTATTTTTGTTTTGCATGTGTGCATTGCATGAAAATAAATAATTTATATTATCAAATTAGATAAGAAAAATTTGTGGCTGAATAAGCCAGGAGGTAATTTGAGGAAATCCTCTATAATTTATTTCATTTAATGTGTTCATGTTACGTGAATCTATTTCGGTTTCTTTGTTTAAATTAGTTTTTAAACAAACCATGAATACAGTAGTTAAGATAACAAATAATTAATGAAGATAAGATGATGTTTTGGATGAATAAGCCTGATTAATTATGAAAGGAAAGCTTCTAATTTATATATGCGTGCAAAACTAGTCGAAGTATCAATTGTCAACATCATTTAATGTTTTAAAATTGAATCTAAAACAAATGAAAAGAACAATGATTTTAATTTATTTTCGCATTTCATGAAAAATAAATAATTTATATTATAACTTTCGACAAAGGTTTATTTAATCGGTTCTGGGTTTGATGATTTTATATATAATTAAAGAGATAAGAAAAATTTGTGTTGAATAAGCTGAGAGTATTTTGGGAGGATCTCCTATAATTTATAACTTCATGTTATGTGAATCTATTAAAAGATTGACATAAATCCCAAAAAATTATCTTCTTATTTATGATTACAAACTTATAAAGTCGAATTGAATCTAAAACAAATGAAAAAGAACAATGCTATTAATTTATTTGCACATACTAGTCTTAAGTGTACGTGAGTTGCACGTGTCATTGCGTGAATAATAAAAAAATTATATTATACAATTATTTAAAAAATACAACCAAACCAATTATAAACAACAATCTATTTATTTTATCGGTTTGCTGTTTAAATTAGTTTTAACCAAACCATGAATACACGTAGTTTAAGATAACAAATAATTAATAAAGATAAGATGATGTTTTGGATGAATAAGCCTGATTAATTATGAAAGGAAAGCCTGTCTAATTTGTATATGCGTGCAAAACTTGTCGTCGCGTCAATTGTCAACATCATTTAATGTTTTAATATTATGTGAATCTATTACAAGAATGCCATAAATCCGAACAAAATTATCTTCTTATTTATTCCACTACAATTACTAAGTAATAAAGTCGAATTGAATCTAAAACAAATGAAAAAGAACAATGCTTTTAATTTATTTTCACACACTAGTCTTAAGTGTATGTGTTTTGCATGTGTGCATTGCATGAAAAATAAATAATTTATATTATCAAATTAAAAAAAATCAAACCAAACCTAACTCAAAGAACAAACGGTTTATTTAATTGGTTTACGGTTTAAATCGGTTTTATCCAAACTATGAACACCCTTACTATAAGATAACATATAACTAAAGAAGATAAGAAAAATTTGTGGCTGAATAAGCCTGAGTAATTTTGAGAGGAAATCCTCTATAATTTATAACTGGCGTGCAGGTTTATTCGTCAAGTGTATTGTCATGTTCATTTAATGTGTTCATGTTACGTGAATCTATTAAAAGATTGACATAAATGCCAAAAATATTATCTTCTTATTTATTCCGCTGCAATTACAAAGTTATAAAGTCGAATTGAATCTAAAACAAATGAAAAAGAACAATGCTATTAATTTATTTACACATACTAGTCTTAAGTGTACGTGCGTTGCACGTGTCATTGCGTGAATAATAAAACAATTATATTATACAATTTTTAAAAAAATACAACCAAACCAATTATAAACAACAATCTATTTATGTTATCGGTTTGCTGTTTAAATTAGTTTTAACCAAACCATGAATACCCGTAGTTTAAGATAACAAATAATTAATGAAGATAAGATGATGTTTTGGATGAATAAGCCTGATTAATTATGAAAGGAAAGCCTGTCTAATTTATATATGCGTGCAAAACTAGTCGTCGCATCAATTGTCAACATCATTTAATGTTTTAATATTATGTGAATCTATTACAAGAATGCCATAAATAACAAAATTATCTTCTTATTTATTCCACTACAATTACAAAGTAATAAAGTCGAATTGAATCTAAAACAAATGAAAAAGAACAATGATTTTAATTTATTTTCATACACTAGTCTTAAGTGAATGTGCGTTGCACGTGTGCATTTCATGAAAAATAAATAATTTATATTATCAATTTCAAAAAAAATCAAACCAAACCTAACTCAAAGAACAAAAGGTTTATTTAATCGGTTTGCGGTTTGAATCGATTTTATCCAAACTATGAAAACCCTTACTATAAGATAACATATAATTAAAGAGATAAGAAAAATTTGTGGCTGAATAAGCCTGAGTAATTTTGGGAGGAAATCCTCTATAATTTATAACAGGCGTGCATGTCTATTCGTCAAGTGTATTGTCATGTTCATTTAATGTTTTCATGTTATGTGAATATATTAAAAGATTGACATAAATTCCAAATAAAAATATCTTCTTATTTATTCCACTTTAATTGCAAAGTAATAACGCCCAATTAAATCTAAATGAAATGAAAAATAACAATGCTATTATTTTTATTTACATATACTAGTCTTAAGTGTATGTGCGTTGCATGTGTCATTGCATGAATAATATATAATTTATACTATCAATATTTCCTAAAAAAACCAAAACAATTATAACCAACAATCGATTTGCGATTTAAATCGGTTTTAACCAACCCGTGAATATAGGATAACAAATAATTAAAGAAGTTAAGAATATGTTTTGGATGATTAAGCCTGAATAATTTTGAGAGAAATACATGTGTAATCTATAAATGACATGCAGGTTTCGTCACGTGCATTGTCAGGTTCATTTAATGTTTTCATTTTATGTGAATCAATTAGAAGAATGCCATAAATTCCAATTAAATTATTTTCTTATTTATTCCACTGCAATTACAAAGTTATAAAGTCAAATTGAATATAAAACAAATGAAAAAGAACAATGATATTAATTTATTTACATACACTAGTCTTAAGTGACGTGCATTGCACATGTCATTGCGTGAATAATAAATAATTTATATTATACAATTTTTTTAAAAAAAAATACAACCAAACCAATTATAAACAATAATCGATTTATTTTATCGGTTTGCTGTTTAAATTGGTTTTAACCAAACCATGTATACCCATAGTATACGATAACAAATAATTAGTGAAGATAAGATGATGTTTTGGATGAATAATCCTGATTAATTATGAAAGGAAATCCTGTCTAATTGATATATGCGTGCAAAACTAGTCGTCGCGTCAATTGTCAACATCATTTAATGTTTTAATATTATGTGAATCTATTACAACAATGCCATAAATCCGAACAAAATTATCTTCTTATTTATTCCACTACAATTACAAAGTAATAAAGTCGAATTGAATCTAAAACAAATGAAAAAGAACAATGCTTTTAATATATTTTCATACACTAGTCTTAAGTGTATGTGCGTTGCACGTGTGCATTGCATGAAAAATAATTAATTTATAGTATCAATTTAAAATAAAATCAAACCAAACCTAATTCAAAGAACAAACGGTTTATTTAATCGATTTGCGGTTTGAATCGGCTTTATCCAAACTATGAAAACCCTTACTATAAGATAACATATAATTAAAGAGATAAGAAAAATTTGTGGCTGAATAAGCCTGAGTAATTTTGGGAGGAAATCCTCTATAATTTATAACTGGCGTGCAGGTCTATTCGTCAAGTGTATTGTCATGTTCATTTAATGTTTTCATGTTATGTGAATATATTAAAAGATTGACATAAATTCCAAATAAAAATATCTTCTTATTTATTCCACTTTAATTGCAAAGTAATAATGCCGAATTAAATCTAAATGAAATGAAAAATATCAATCCTATTATTTTTATTTACATATACTAGTCTTAAGTGTATGTGCGTTGCATGTGTCATTGCATGAATAATATATAATTTATACTATCAATATTTCCTAAAAAAACCAAAACAATTATAACCAACAATCTGTTTGCGATTTAAATCGGTTTTAACCAACCCGTGAGCACCCCTAGTATAAGATTACAAATAATTAAAGAAGATAAGAATATGTTTTGGCTGATTAAGCCTGAATAATTTTGAGAGAAATACATGTGTAATCTATAAATGGCATGCAGGTTTCGTCACGTGCATTGTCAGGTTCATTTAATGTTTTCATTTTATGTGAATCAATTAGAAGAATGCCATAAATTCCAACAAAATTATTTTCTTATTTATTCCACTGCAATTACAAAGTTATAAAGTCGAATTGAATATAAAACAAATGAAAAAGAACAATGGTATTAATTTATTTACATATACTAGTCTTAAGTTTGCGTGCGTTGCACGTGTCATTGCGTGAATAATAAATAATTTATATTATACAATTTTTTACAAAAAATATAATCAAACCAATTATAAACAATAATCGATTTATTTAATCGATTTGCGGTTTGAATCGGTTTTATCCAAACTATGAACACCCTTACTATAAGATAACATATAACTAAAGAAGATAAGAAAAATTTGTGGCTGAATAAGCCTGAGTAATTTTGAGAGGAAATCCTCTATAATTTATAACTGACGTGCAGGTCTATTCGTCAAGTGTATTGTCATGTTCATTTAATGTTTTCATGTTATGTGAATCTATTAAAAGATTGACATAAATCCCAAAAAAATTATCTTCTTATTTATTCCACTGCAATTACAAAGTTATAAAGTCGAATTGAATCTAAAACAAATGAAAAAGAACAATGCTATTATTTTATTTACATATAATAGTCTTAAGTGTATGTGCGTTGCATGTGTCATTGCATGAATAATATATAATTTATACTATCAATATTTCCTAAAAAAAACAAAACAATTATAACCAACAATCGATTTGCGATTTAAATCGGTTTTAACCAACCCGTGAATATAAGATAACAAATAATTAAAGAAGATAAGAATATGTTTTGGCTGACTAAGCCTGAATAATTTTGAGAGAAATACATGTGTAATCTATAAATGGCATGCAGGTTTCGTCACGTGCATTGTCAGGTTCATTTAATGTTTTCATTTTATGTGAATCAATTAGAAGAATGCCATAAATTCCAATAAAATTATTTTCTTATTTATTCCACTGCAATTACAAAGTTATAAAGTCGAATTGAATCTAAAACAAATGAAAAAGAACAATGGTATCAATTTATTTATACATACTAGTCTTAAGTGTACGTGCGTTGCACGTGTCATTGCGTGAATAATAAATAATTTATATTATACAATTTTTTTAAAAATACAACCAAACCAATTATAAACAACAATCGATTTATTTTATCGGTTTGCTGTTTAAATTAGTTCTAATCAAACCATGAATACCCGTAGTATAAGATAACAAATAATTAATGAAGATAAGATGATGTTTTGGATGAATAATCCTGATTAATAATGAAAGGAAAGCCTGTCTAATTGATATATGCGTGCAAAACTAGTCGTCGCGTCAATTGTCAACATAATTTAATGTTTTAATATTATGTGAATCTATTACAAGAATTCCATAAATCCGAACCAAATTATCTTCTTATTTATTCCACTACAATTACAAAGTAATAAAGTCGAATTGAATTTAAAACAAATGAAAAAGAACAATGCTTTTTATTTATTTTCATACACTAGTCTTAAGTGTATGTGCGTTGCACGTGTCATTGCGTGAATAATTAATAATTCATATTATACAATATTTTTAAAAATACAACCAAACCAATTATAAACAACAATCGATTTATTTTATCGGTTTGTTGTTTAAATTAGTTTTAACCAAACCATGAATACATGTAGTATAAGATAACAAATAATTAATGATGATAAGATGATGTTTTGGATGAATAAGCCTGATTAATTATGAAAGGAAAGCCTGTCTAATTTTTATATGCGAGCAAAACTAGTCGTCGCGTCAATTGTCAACATCATTTAATGTTTTAATATTATGTGAATCTATTACAAGAATGCCATAAATCCGAACAAAATTATCTTCTTATTTATTCCACTACAATTACAAAGTAATAAAGTCGAATTGAATCTAAAACAAATAAAAAAGAACAATGCTTTTAATTTATTTTCACACACTAGTCTTAAGTGTATGTGTTTTGCATGTGTGCATTGCATGAAAAATAAATAATTTATATTATCAATTAAAAAAAAATCAAACCAAAACTAACTCAAAGAACAAACGGATTATTTAATTGGTTTGCGGTTTGAATCGGTTTTATCCAAACTATGAACACCCTTACTATAAGATAACATATAACTAAAGAAGATAAGAAAAATTTGTGGCTGAATAAGCGTGAGTAATTTTGAGAGGAAATCCTCTATAATTTATAACTGGCGTGCAGGTCTATTCGTCAAGTGTATTGTCATGTTCATTTAATTTGTTCATGTTATGTGAATCTATTAAAAGATTGACATAAACCCCAAAAAAATTATCTTCTTATTTATTCCACTGCAATTACAAAGTTATAAAGTCGAATTGAATCTAAAACAAATGAAAAAGAACAATGCTATTAATTTATTTACACATACTAGTCTTAAGTGTACGTGCGTTGCACGTGTCATTGCGTGAATAATAAAAAAATTATATTATACAATTTTTTAAAAAATACAACCAAACCAATTATAAACAACAATCTATTTATTTTATCGGTTTGCTGTTTAAATTAGTTTTAACCAAACCATGAATACCCGTAGTTTAAGATAACAAATAATTAATGAAGATAAGATGATGTTTTGGATGAATAAGCCTGATTAATTATGAAAGGAAAGCCTGTCTAATTTGTATATGCGTGCAAAACTAGTCGTCGCGTCAATTGTCAACATCATTTAATGTTTTAATATTATGTGAATCTATTACAAAAATGCCATAAATCCGAACAAAATTATCTTCTTATTTATTCCACTACAATTACGAAGTAATACAGTCGAATTGAATCTAAAACAAATGAAAAAGAACAATGCTTTTAATTTATTTTCATACACTAGTCTTAAGTGTATGTGCGTTGCACGTGTGCATTGCATGAAAAATAAATAATTTATATTATCAATTTTAAAAAAATCAAACCAAACCTAACTGAAAGAACAAACGGTTTAATTAATCGCTTTGCGGTTTGAATCAGTTTTATCCAAACTATGAAAACCCTTACTATAAGATAACATATAATTAAAGAGATAAGAAAAATTTGTGGCTGAATAAGCCTGAGTAATTTTGGGTGGAAATCCTCTATAATTTATAACTGGCGTGCAGGTCTATTCGTCAAGTGTATTGCCATGTTCATTTAATGTTTTCATGTTATGTGAATATATTAAAAGATTGACATAAATTCCAAATAAAAATATCTTCTTATTTATTCCACTATAATTGCAAAGTAATAACGCCGAATTAAATCTAAATGAAATGAAAAATAACAATGCTATTATTTGTATTTACATATACTTGTCTTAAGTGTATGTGCGTTGCATGTGTCATTGCATTAATAATATATAATTTATACTATCAATATTTCCTAAAAAAACCAAAACAATTATAACCAACAATCGATTTGCGATTTAAATCGGTTTTAACCAACCCGTGAATATAAGATAACAAATAATTAAAGAAGATAAGAATATGTTTTGGCTGATTAAGCCTGAATAATTTTGAGAGAAATACATGTGTAATCTATAAATGGCATGCAGGTTTCGTCACGTGCATTGTCAGGTTCATTTAATGTTTTCATTTTATGTGAATCAATTAGAAGAATGCCATAAATTCCAATAAAATTATTTTCTTATTTTTTCCACTGCAATTACAAAGTTATAAAGTCGAATTGAATCTAAAACAAATGAAAAAGAACAATGGTATTAATTTATTAACACATACTAGTCTTAAGTGTACGTGCGTGGCACGTGTCATTGCGTTAATAATAAATAATTTATATTATAATTTTTTTTTAAAAATACAACCAAACCAATTATAAACAACAATCGATTTATTTTATCGGTTTGCTGTTTAAATTAGTTTTAATCAAACCATGAATACCCGTAGTATAAGATAAAAAATAATTAATGAAGATAAGATGATGTTTTGGATGAATAATCCTGATTAATTATGAAAGGAAATCCTGTCTAATTGATATATGCGTGCAAAACTAGTCGTCGCGTCAATTGTCAACATCATTTAATGTTTTAATATTATGTGAATCTATTACAACAATGCCATAAATCCGAACAAAATTATCTTCTTATTTATTCCACTACAATTACAAAGTAATAAAGTCGAATTGAATCTAAAACAAATGAAAAAGAACAATGCTTTTAATATATTTTCATACACTAGTCTTAAGTGTATGTGCGTTGCACGTGTGCATTGCATGAAAAATAATCAATTTATAGTATCAATTTTAAAAAAAAATCAAACCAAACCTAATTCAAAGAACAAACGGTTTATTTAATCGATTTGCGGTTTGAATCGGCTTTATCCAAACTATGAAAACCCTTACTATAAGATAACATATAATTAAAGAGATAAGAAAAATTTGTGGCTGTATAAGCCTGAGTAATTTTGGGAGGAAATCCTCTATAATTTATAACTGGCGTGCAGGTGTATTCGTCAAGTGTATTGTCATGTTCATTTAATGTTTTCATGTTATGTGAATATATTAAAAGATTGACATAAATTCCAAATAAAAATATCTTCTTATTTATTCCACTTTAATTGCAAAGTAATAATGCCGAATTAAATCTAAATGAAATGAAAAATATCAATGCTATTATTTTTATTTACATATACTAGTCTTAAATGTATGTGCGTTGCATGTGTCATTGCATGAATAATATATAATTTATACTATCAATATTTCCTAAAAAAACCAAAACAATTATAACCAACAATCGATTTGCGATTTAAATCGGTTTTAACCAACGCGTGTGTCACGACCCGAACCCGGACCCGTGACCGGTGCCTTAACCCGGGCACCCTAGTGACACAACATCAGAGAAAACCAGCGGAATGTAAACTCAAGATAAACAACCATTAAGATATAGAATAGTCTAGCCTAAATCAAGCTAACCTAAAAGTACATAAACCGAATAGCATATCCTTAACGAACCAAGTTCTGACAAGACTAACGGCCACTAAGAATGAATAACACTATGACGGGACAGGGCCCCGTCATGCCCCTGAATGTACAAAATAACAACGACTCCAGGGAGAACCATACCAAAAGTCGAGCCTCCGAAGAAATGGAGCTCCTGACACCTGAGTACAAGATCCTAGGAACGAGGATCTACCACCGCTTCCTTACTCGCGGATGAACGCAGCCCGAGGAAGGGTCGACACAACGTACCAAGTATGTAAACGGAAAATCTGTAGTAATATCATAAGTCCAAAATACAAGAAAGTTATAGATAAAACCAAATTATGTCAGCCGTGCCTTACTAATAATGAGAGTAACAAGTATACATTTTATAGCATAAAAATAGGAGGCTCATGATCAAAACAGGGTACCTCGCCCGTAGTATCATTAAGCAATCCTACTCCTGGGACTATTTCACCCGCATAGGTCCTGTGGACCCGCATGAGGTCATCCGCCTCGTCATAGGACTATTTCACCCGCATGGGACTATTTCACCCGCATGGATCCTGTGGATCCGCATGAGTACCATCGCGTACTCGCATGGGACTATTTCACCCGCATGGATCCTATGGTCCAGATCCGCATGAGTACAAGCGCCGCACTCGCATCATGGGTAGCAAATCCATGGCATAAATAATAACCCGGGGTTTACCCGTAATAATATAAATATATATAACATAGCTCATCCGGCTATTAAACATAACATAAGCACTACCGGCCTATCACATCACAACATAAGCACTACCGGCCTATCATAACTTAAGCAAGTTAAGAATCACCTAACTTCTTATTAATAGTATTAATACATCCTCTCATTTTAGTATACCTAAGGCACGATCATGTCTTTTAATAAAAATTCGGGGATTTAACCCAAGTATCATGTACCTCTAACCTTTTAAGAAATAACTCTTTTTATACAAAAAATCCAAGATACTAATCACCATAGTATCAAGTTACGATTTCTTTTCAAAACAAGTCACATTTCCTTTTAAAACTATCTCAAGCTTCTAAATTAAGTGACTTCATTTCTTGTAAAACCTTAGGCACTTCATGCCTTAAAACCATTTTCCTTTCACAAGTTCAAATCATCAAAACCTTTCTCCATTAAACTTTCACGAACTAATATAACCAACTCCCCATAAAGCCGTTATACTAGAGTTAAACAATAGTAAAACACATTCCCTTAAGTCCAGGATTTTTCTACTTTTCTTTTAACGGCAAGTATCAAATACTTATATCAAACGAAGATTTCCAAATCTTGTCGTCTCACCGTACTACATAGGTACAACTAATCATGCTCAAGAGATAGGAAAGCTCCACATACCTCTTGGTCAATCCACAAGCTAAGTCCAATTTACCGCATGTAGTATGTCAACCTAAAATGACCACAATACGTTTATCAAGCTCTAATTTATAATGCAGAATATATCCAAGTTAAAGTCACCAATTTCCTACGGAAAATTCGGCAGCGTTTCCTTTGTTTCTACATCCTGTGACACCATTTCCAAGGTCGAATTTTAACGCTCAAATGCCATGTTTAAGGCTCAACAACCAACCAACACTGGGGATTACACACCTAAATTTTGGTGTGTAAAATTCAGCCCCACAAGTTACAACAACTAACCCAACAAGTCTAATGTAGTATTTAGGCAACAACATGCTCATAAGATCCCCCTAACCAATTCTTTCATAACCAAACCCCATTTCTTACATGCAACTACTCTAAGTGCATTTTTCCAACTACAAGTTCTTCCTATTAAACATGCAACACCCAATACCAACTACAAGAGAAGAAATGTTACCTTAAGTTTTAGCCAAACTTATTCCGACACCTTGCTAGCCTTTTTCTCCAAGAACACCACCACAATAGCACTTCTAAGCTAGTCACAAGCTTCCTTCTTGCCTTTAACTTTTCAGATTTTCTTAGGCTAGAACACCTCTTGAGGTTTTAGAGAGAAGGGGGAGCTCAAGCCTTGGAGAGAGAGAGAGAGAGAGAGAGTAAAGATGAAAGATGGAAAAGTGACCAAGCCTTGGTCAATTATATTGCATGCATTCTGAAAATCAGATGGGGGGGGACACTTGTCACCCTCCCATGGCCTCTTTTAAAACACAAATCAGATTTTCTAAGTTTTTCCGCCCAAATTTCCGCCTCTTCCGCGACTTCCTTTGCTTCAGGCTTTCGAGCCGCCGCCGGCGGCCGCGCCCTACAATCACTGCCGCGCGCCACGGCTGCTCCGCCATGGCCGCTGAGACTCGACCATGTCCAGTTCGAACCACTGGTATAACATTCTCCCCATAGAAACATTCGTCCGAATGTTCCTTCTAGCCTCACACAAAACACAATATAAACATATCTTTTAACTATTCCTTTGCAAATAAGAATGCTCCCGAGCCACAACATTACTCAAGCATAATCAACTAAATTAACACCAATCAAGAGGAAAGGGGTTACCCGGAGGTATAGGGAATAAGTGTGGGTATTTCTTCATCATATCATCCTCCACTTCCCACGCCATCTCCTCTCTGCTCGTTCCGCCATAAAACTCGACGAAGCCACCTCCTTCGTCCGAGTCGTCTAACTTGACGATCGAGTATTGCTATGGGACTCTCCTCATAAGACAACTCCTCTCACACCGGATATCCCGAATCGGTGCACTCTAGACGGATCTCCAACGCATTTCCGTAACATAGACACGTGAAAAAGCCGATGTACCGCCTCAAGATCGGACGGCAGATCCAACTCATAGGCAACCTTGCCCACTCTTCTGATAACTGATACGCCCAATGTACCTTGGGCCGAAGTTTCCTTTCCTCCCAAATCTCATCACACCCTTCACGGGTGACACTTTCGAAGACCCAATCATTAACCTCAAACTCTAAGTGTCGACGCCGATGATCTGCGTATGATTTACGCCGACTGGCTGCCAATAACCGCTCTGGATAAGCTTCACCTTATCCATCGCTGTGAACCAAATCCGCCCGATTAATCGCACTTCTCCCACTTCAAACCAACCTATCGGTGACTGCACTTCTCCCATATAAGGCCTCATAAGGCGCCATCTGAACACTAGAATGGTAGCTGTTGTTATAAGCAAATTCCACAAGAGGTAAATGATCCTCCCAGCTACCCCCGAAATCAATAACACAAGCCCGCAGCATATCCTCAAGTGTCTGGATAGTGCGCTCGGCCTGTCCGTCCGTCTGAGGATGAAACGCCGTGCTGAGACTCACCTGTGTCCCTAATCCCTTCTGGAAAGACCTCCAGAAGTTAGTCGAATGGGCTCTCTATCGATATAATCGACACCGACTCCGCAATCTCACAATCTCTCTAATATATAATCGGCATAGTCCTCTACCAAACGCCGTCCGATCGAAGAAAGTGGCTGATTTCACACCACAACAATAACCCAAATGGAATCATGCCTCCTCTGGGTGCGAGGTAACCCTGTAATAAAGTCCATGTTGACCACCTCCCACTTCCACATCGGAATATCAATAGCCTGTAATAGCCCACCGGGCTTCTGGTGCTCAACCTTAACCTGCTGACAATTAGGACACTGGGCAACAAACCGCCACGTCCTCTTCAAACCATCCCACCAATATATACACCTGAGGTCGTGGTACATCTTAGTCGACCCCGGATGAATCGAATAACGAGCACCGCGTGCTCCTCTGACCGGCCGACGAAGTCCTCGCTACATCGGAACACACAACCGCTCGAATCTTAGCACCCCATCCGTGCTACCTCAAATAGACTCTTCTCTTCCCGAGAGCCGCATCTCTGCATCGTACAAAATCGGATCCTCATATCGCCGCTCTTCACCTCCTCGACGATGGAAGACTCGCGACCTCGAACCCGAATTCCGCACTAACTAATCAACCAAACGAACCCCAAGGCTTGCTAATCGTGTAGCTCTCGGACCATATCCCTTTTCTCTCGAACATCGATAGACTACCCATCGACTGCGACTAAGGGCATCCGCCACTACATCGCCTTCCCGGTGGTACGAATATCAACATCGTAATCCTTAAGTAGCTCCAACCACCGCCTTCGCCGCAAGTTCACTCCTCTCGTGAAGATGTCTCGAGACTTCTGTGGTCTGTGTAAATGTCCACACGAACTCCATATAAATAATGTCTCCGGATCTTCAAGGTATGAATCACTGCTTCGCCGCTCCAAGTCATGTGCTGGATAGTTCTTCTCATGTTTCCTGTCGCCTGATGCATAAGCTATAACCTTGCCGTCGCATCAGACGCACTCCAAGCCCGACACCGACGCTGGCCACAATAAAACCACATATCCATCTAAACCCTCCGAAGAGTAAGAACGGGGCGGTCGTCAACTTCTCCTTTAGCAATGAAAACTTTCTCACAAGTATCCGCCCACGAACATAGCCGCTTTCCGAGTCGACTTAGTCAAAGGTGAAATAGAAGCAAACTTCTCCACAAACCTCGATAATAACTCGCAAGGCCCAAAGTCGCGCACTGCCGGTGTAGCTGGTCTAGGCCAAGTCTTGATCGCTTCACCTTTGTCAGACAACCAATACCATCGGCCCGATAACATGTCCTAAGAAAGCCATCGGCTACCAAAACTCGCATTTCGAGAACTTGGCATACAACCGCCGGTCCTCGAGGATTCCTAACACCGCCTCAAATGATCAGGTGCTCTGCTCTGGCGCGAATACACCAAGATATCATCGATGAAAACTATAACGAACATATCCAAGAATGGCTCAACACCCTATTCATCAAATCCATGAATACCGAGCGCTGTCAACCCGAAAGACATCACCGAACTCATAGTGCCCATACGGTCCCGAATGCGCTTTCGACATCTCGCCTCTCTAACTCGCACCTGATGATAACCAGAACGCAGGTCTATCTTGGAAAAACATCTCGCACCCTGCAACTGGTCAAACAAATCATCAATCCTGGGGAGGGGATATCTATTCTTGATAGTTACCTTGTTCAGCTGCCTGTAATCAATACACATACGCAGCGTCCCATCTTTCTTCTTTACAAATAACACCGGTGCTCCCCAGGGAGAAACACTTGGCCTGATAAAGCCTTTCTCCAGCAAATCTTTCAGCTGGTCCTTCAATTCCTTCAACTCGGCAGGTGCCATTCTGTATGGCGGGATAGATATCGGTCGAGTGTCTGGTGCCAAATCGATGCAAACTCAATCTCCTCTCGTGAGGATACCCTAAGCTCGTCTGGGAAAACGTCCGAAACTCTCTAACCACCGAATCGATCAAGGTCCAGATCTCACCTCGATGATCGAATACCCGAACCAAATGGTAAATATACCCCTTCCGTACCATCTTCCTAGCCTTGAGGTAAGAAATAAACCTACCCCTCGGCGATGCAGTATTCCCCTTCCACTCGATAACCGCTCACCAGAAACCGAACCGAACTAACCTCTCTGCGGTCCACATTGGCATAGCAAGACGCCAGCCAATCCATACCCATAATCACATCGGTCCGCCATGTCCAACTCTATCAAGTCGCAGAGTCCGACGACCATCTAAAGTCACCGGGCAAGCCTTATATACCCGCCGCCTAACACCGGCACCTACGCGTAGCCACCTCAAAGGATTCTATGGACTGTGGCTCTATCCCTATTCTACCAAAGAATATGAGGAGATATATAGGACAAGGTAGAACTCGGATCTATCAAAGCATAAACATCACAAAGAAGAAACCAACAATGTACCGCGACATCGTGACGCCCCGGTCCTCGGGCGGCCGACATAGCATAAATGCGCTCGAGGACCACTGAATCGAACCTCTACCACGACCCCTGCCGCGCAATCCGTCGTGAACACCTCGCCTCCGGCGCATCGCCATCGACGATGAAGACCAAACATCGACCGCTTACCGAGCCATCATATTCCCGCCACCTGACGGACAATCTCTCTCAAATGGCCTGCCGCAAGAATAACAAGCTCCTGGAGGAACACGACACCCCCCATAATGGCAATCACCACATCGACCACACCGAGGCATAGGTGGCCTCATCTAACCTGAACTCTGGTCCTCCGAAACCCAGCCCCGAACCCCGCCCCGCTCCTCAATACTCGTCCGCCCCAAGATGGTGGAGGAGCGCCTGACCTGTGGTGCAAATCTGGTTTGTCTTTGGGTTGCCTACCCTAAAACTACCAGAGGACCTCGCCCCGCCTCTTCTCGCGGTACTGTCGATCCGTCGGCCCCTGCGTTCCTCACACCCGAGAGCATGTGCCTGCATGCGGGCAATGTCCATGCCCGGCTGGAGAGCCACCCCCGAGCAACTCTCGGCCAAGTGATCATCGAGTCCCGTGACATAGCGGTGCACCCTGTCCTCCATGTCTGCTACCAATGCGGGCACATACCTAGCCAATGAATCAAACTCCACGTTGTATTCCCGGACCGTCCGCCCATTCGGTCGCCGCGACAAAAATCTATCGGCCCGAGCCCTCCTCATCTGCGGTGGCAAGAAATGGCCAAGTAACGCCTCTGAGAACTCGTCCCAAACAGCTGGATGTGCATGCTCCCCCCGGGACAGTTCCCACGAATCATACCAGTCAACTGCAGTGTCCCGCAGCCGATGCGAACCTAATACCACTGACTCGGTCTCTGAAGCCCCGATCACCTCGTGATTCTTCGCAATCGCTTGATAAACTCCTGCGGATCATCCTCGTGCCTCGACCCATAAAACTCTGGTGGGCTGCAACTCAAAAGTCTCGCCTCGTTAGCACTGGCTGAATTCACGGTGCAAATGAATCGGCCGCTCACTTATCCTCCTGTTTGCCACGATCACGCCGATGGCGCTATCTCTGTAGCCCATATCCTTCGCTCGGCTGCTGGATCGAGGCTCGTGTACGCGGTCTCGGCCAGCCGCCGCCGCCCGACTTCATTGGGGTTGGCGACGTCGTAGAACTCGCCGTCCGAAACACCTCGTCTGGTAAGGACCGCTCAGGCCTCGTGACCTCGGTGCCTCTACCGTAGTTCTCATCGCTTGCCTCTTCGGGCTGCGGTTGCTGGCGCGGAGACATAATCGATACAGGAAAAATACGCGGAGGAAATTCAACCTATAGCACGCTCATTGCACGATCTTAGAGTGAAAGAATGGGAACAAATCCTAAATATCTGCGACCTCCGATTATAGATGTGCACAACACATCGATAATCAAGACTCTACTAGATACGGCTCAGACTCTTTCCGAGGATTAATCGCTCGATACCACTTTTGTCACGACCAACCGGACCGTGACGGTGCCTTAACCCGCACCCTAGTGACACAACATCGAGAAAACCAATGGAATGTAAACTCAAGATAAACAACCATTAAGATATAGAATAGTCTAGCCTAAATCGCTAACCCAAAAGTACATAAACCGAACAGTTACATCCTTAACGAACCAAGTTCTGACAAGACTACAGGCCTCTAAGAATGAATAACACTATGACGGGACAGGGCCCCGTCATGCCCCTGAATGTACAAAATAACAACGACTCCAGGGAGAACCATACCAAAAGTCGAGCCTCCGAAGAAATGGAGCTCCTGACACCTGAGTACAAGATCCTAGGAACGAGGATCTACCACCTGCTTCCTTACCGCAGATTTAACGCAGCCCCGAGGAAGCGGGTCGACACAACGTACCAAGTATGTAAAGCGGAAAATACTGTAGTAATATCATAAGTACAAAATACATTAAAGTTATAGATAAAACCAAATTATGTTGCAGTGTGCATTACTAATAATGAGAGTAACAAGTATACATTTTATATCATAAAAATAGGAGGCTCATGATCAAAACAGGTACCTGCCTGTAGTATCATTAAGCAATCCTACTCGGGACTATTTCACCCGCATAGGTCCTGTGGACCCGCATGAGGTCATCCGCCTGTCATAGGACTATTTCACCCGCATGGGACTATTTCACCCGCATGGATCCCGTGGATCCGCATGAGTACCTTCACGTACTCGCACGGGACTATTTCACCCGCATGGATCCTATGGTCCGATCCGCGTAGTACAAGCGCCGCACTCGCATCATGGGTAGCAAATCCATGACATAAATAATAACCCGGGTTTACCTGTAATAATATAAATATATATAACATAGCTCATCCGCTATTAAACATAACATAAGCACTACCGCCTATCACATCACAACATAAGCACTACCTATCATAACTTAAGCAAGTTAAGAATCACCTAACTTCTTATTAATAGTATTAATACATCCTCTCATTTTAGTATACCTAAGGCACGATCATGTCTTTTAATAAAAATTCGGGATTTAACCCAAGTATCATGTACTTAACCTTTTAAGAAATAACTCTTTTTATACAAAAATCCAAGATACTAATCACCATAGTATCAAGTTACGATTTCTTTTCAAAACAAGTCACATTTCCTTTTAAAACTATCTCAAGCTTCTAAATTAAGTGACTTCATTTCTTGTAAAACCTTAGGCACTTCATGCCTTAAAACCATTTTCCTTTCACAAGTTCAAATCATCAAAACCTTTCTCCATTAAACTTTCACGAACTAATATAACCAACTCCCCATAAAGCCGTTATACTAGAGTTAAACAATAGTAAAACACATTCCCTTAAGTCCAAGGGATTTTTCTACTTTTCTTTTAACGAAGCAAGTATCAAATACTTATATCAAACGAAGATTTCCAAATCTTGTCGCTCATCGTACTACATAGGTACAACTAATCATGCTCAAGAGATAGGAAAGCTCCACATACCTCTTCGGTCAATCCACAAGCTAAGTCCAATTTACCGCATGTAGTATGTCAACCTAAAATGACCACAATACGTTTATCAAGCTCTAATTTATAATGCAGAATTTTTCCAAGTTAAAGTCACCAAGTTCTACGGAAAATTGGGCGTTCCTTTGTTTCTACATACTTTGCCACCTTTTCCAAGGTCGATTTTTAACGCTCAAATGCCATGTTTAAGGCTCAACAACCAACCAACACTGGGGATTACACACCTAAATTTTGGTGTAAAATTCAGCCCCACAAGTTACAACAACTAACCCAACAAGTCTAATGTAGTATTTAGGCAACAACATGCTCATAAGATCCCCCTAACCAATTCTTTCATAACCAAACCCCATTTCTTACATGCAACTACTCTAAGTGCATTTTTCCAACTACAAGTTCTTCCTATTAAACATGCAACACCCAATACCAACTACAAGAGAAGAAATGTTACCTTAAGTTTTAGCCAAACTTATTCCGACACCTTGCTAGCCTTTTTCTCCAAGAACACCACCACAATAGCACTTCTAAGCTAGTCACAAGCTTCCTTCGCCTTTAACTTTTCAGATTTTCTTAGGCTAGAACACCTCTTGAGGTTTTAGAGAGAAGGAGCTCAAGCCTTGGAGAGAGAGAGAGAGAGAGAGAGTAAAGATGAAAGATGGAAAAGTGACCAAGCCTCGTCAATTATATTGCATGCATTCTGAAAATCAGATGGGGGGGGACACTTGTCACCCTCCCATGGCCTCTTTTAAAACACAAATCAGATTTTCTAAGTTTTTCCGCCCAAATTTCCGCCAGGCGCTCGCTTCCTGAGCGCGGCTGAAACTTCAGCGACCGCATTTCGAGCCGCCGACTTCCACGCGGCCCTACAATCACTGCCTTGGCGCCATGCCGCCTCCGGCCAGCGGCTGAGACTCGATCGCGGTCCAGTTCGAACCACGGTATAACATTCTCCCCCCCATAGAAACATTCGTCCCGAGTGTTCCTTCTAGCCTCACACAAAACACAATATAAACATATCTTCTTAACTATTCCTTTGCAAATTAGAATGCTCCCCGAGCCACAACATTACTCAAGCATAATCAACTAAATTAACACCACTCAGTAGGAAAGGGGTTACCCGAGGTATAGGGAATAAGTGTGGGTATTTCTTCATCATATCATCCTCCACTTCCCACGCCATCTCCTCTGCTCGCTCCGCCATAAAACTTGACGAAGCCACCTCCTTCGTCCGGAGTCGTCTAACTTGACGATCGAGTATTGCTATGGGACTCTCCTCATAAGACAACTCCTCTGTCACCTGGATATCCTGAATCGGGTGCACTCTAGACGGATCTCCAACGCATTTCCGTAACATAGACACGTGAAAATCGGATGTACCGCCAAGATCGGACGGCAGATCCAACTCATAGGCAACCTTGCCCACTCTTCTGACACAATGACGCCCAATGTACTGGCCGAGTTTCCTTTCCTCCCAAATCTCATCACACCCTTCATGGGTGACACTTTCGTAAAGACCCAATCATTAACCTCAAACTCTAAGTGTCGGCGCCGATGATCTGCGTATGATTTCGCCGACTGGGCTGCCAATAACCGCTTCTGGATAAGCTTCACCTTATCCATCGCTGTGAACCAAATCTGCCCGATTAACTGCACTTCTCCCACTTCAAACCAACCTATCGGTGACCTGCACTTCCTCCCGTATAAGGCCTCATAAGGCGCCATCTGAACACTAGAATGGTAGCTGTTGTTATAAGCAAATTCCACAAGAGGTAAATGATCCTCCCAGCTACCCCCGAAATCAATAACACAAGCCCGCAGCATATCCTCAAGTGTCTGGATAGTGCGCTTCTACCGCCCGTCCGTCCGAGGATGAACGCCGCGTCGAGACTCACCAGTGTCCCTAATCCTTCCGAAAGACCTCCGAGTTAGCCGTGAATCTGGCTCTATCTCGATATAATCGACACCGACTCGTGCAATCTCACAATCTCTAATATATAATCGGCATAGTCTACCGAAAACGCCGTCCGATGGAAGAAAGTGGGCTGATTTCACACCACAACAATAACCCAAATGGAATCATGCCTCATCTGGGTGCGAGGTAACCCTGTAATAAAGTCCATGTTGACCACCTCCCACTTCCACATCGGAATATCAATACCGTAATAGCCCACCGCTTCGTGCTCAACCTTAACTCACGACAATTAGGACACTTGGCAACAAAACCGGCCACGTCCCTCTTCAAACCATCCCACCAATATATACACCTGAGGTCGTGGTACATCTTAGTCGACCCCGGATGAATCGAATAACGAGCACCGTGCCTCCCTGCACCGACGGGTCCTCGCTACATCGGAACACACAACCGCCTCGAATCTTAGCACCCCATCCGGCTACCTCAAATAGACTCTTCTTCCCGAGAGCCGCGTCTCTGCATCGCACAAAATCGGATCCTCATATCGCCGCCTCTTCACCTCCTCGACGATGGAAGACTCGCGACCTCTCGAACCCGAATTCCGCACTAACGGAATCAACCAAACGAACCCCAAGGCTTGCTAATCGTGTAGTTTCGGACCATATCCTTTTCTCTGCTCAACATCGATAGACTACCCATCGATCTGCGACTAAGGGCATACGCCACTACATCGCCTTCCCCGTGGTACGAATATCAACATCGTAATCCTTAAGTAGCTCCAACCACCGCCTTCGCCGCAAGTTCGGCTCCTCCGTGAAGATGTACCGAGACTCTTGTGGTGCAGTAAATGTCCACATGAACTCCATATAAATAATGTCTCCGGATCTTCAAGGTATGAATCATCGCCGCCACTCCAAGTCATGTGTGGGATAGTTCTTCTCATGTTTCCTAAGCCGCCGGATGCATAAGCTATAACCTTGCCGCGGCCGCATCAAAGACGCACTCCAAGCCCGACACTGACGTCACAATAAAACCACATATCCATCTAAACCTCCGGAAGAGTAAGAACGGGCGGTCGCCAACTTCTCCTTTAGCAATCAAAACTTTCCTCACAAGTATCCGCCCACCGAACATAGATGCCTTCGAGTCGCCTTAGTCAAAGGTGTGAAATAGAAGCAAACTTCTCCACAAACCTCGATAATAACTCGCAAGGCCCAAAAGTCGCACTGCTTGCCGGTGTAGTGGGTCTAGGCCAAGTCTTGATCGCCTCAATCTTTGTCAGATCAACCCGAATACCATCGGCCCGATAACATGTCCTAAGAAAGCCATCAAGCCCAAAACTCGCATTTCGAGAACTTGGCATACAACCGCCGGCCCTCGAGGATTCCTAACACCGCCTCAAATGATCAGGTGCTCTCGCTCGGCGCGAATACACCAAGATATCATCGATGAAAACTATAACGAACATATCCAAGAATGGCTCAACACCCTATTCATCAAATCCATGAATACCGCTGAGCGTTGGTCAACCCGAAAGACATCACCTGAACTCATAGTGCCCATACGGGTCCCGAATGCGCTTCGACATCCGCTTCTCTAACTCGCACTGATGATAACCGTAACGCAGTCTATCTTGGAAAAACATCTCGCACTCGCAATCGTCAAACAAATCATCAATCCCGGGAGGATATCTATTCTTGATAGTTACCTTGTTCACCGTCAGAATCAATACACATACGCAGCGTCCCATCTTTCTTCTTTACAAATAACACCGGTGCTCCCCAGGGAGAAACACTTGGCCTGATAAAGCCTTTCTCCAGCAAATCTTTCAGCTGGTCCTTCAATTCCTTCAACTCGGCAGGTGCCATTCTGTATGGCGGGATAGATATCGGTCGAGTGTCCGTGCCAAATCGATGCAAAACTCAATCTCCTCTCGGGAGGATACCCTAAGCTCGTCTGGGAAAACGTCTGAAACTCTCTAACCACCGAATCGATCAAGGTCCAGATCTCACCTCGATTTAATACCCAACCAAATGGTAAATATACCCTTCCGTACCATCTTCCTAGCCTTGAGGTAAGAAATAAACCTACCCTGGCGATGCAGATTCCCTTCCACTGATAACCGCCACCAGAAACCGAACCGAACTAACCTCTCTGCGGTCCACATTGGCATAGCAAGACGCTAGCCAATCCATACCCATAATCACATCGAAGTCTGTCATGTCCAACTCTATCAAGTCAGCTAGAGTCTGACGACCATCTAAAGTCACTGGGCAAGCCTTATATACCCGCTCAGCTAACACCGAAGCACCTACCGGCGTAGCCACCTCAACGGATTCTATGGACTGTGGCTCTATCCCTATTCTACCAAAGAATATGAGGAGATATATAGGACAAGGTAGAACTCGGATCTATCAAAGCATAAACATCACAAAGAAGAAACCAACAATGTACCGTGGCGACATCGGTGACGCCTCCTGGTCCTGGCGGATGGACATAGCATAAATGCGGTTCTGAGGACCGCTGGAACTGGAACCTCTACCACGACCGCCGCGCGCTCGTCCGTGAACACCGCTTCTCCGGCGCATCGCCATCGACGATGGCACCAGCCATCGACTTCGCTTACCGAGCCATCATATTCCCGCCACCTGGACGGACAATCTCTCTCTCAAATGGCCCCGCCGCCGCAGAATAACAAGCTCGGAGGAACACGACACCCCATAATGGCAATCACCACATCGACCACACCGAGGCATAGGTGGCCTCATCCGACCGAACTCGTCCTCCGAAACCCAAGCCACGAACCCCGCCCCGCTTCTGAATACTGGTCCGCCCCGAAGATGGTGGAGGAGCGCTCGACCATTGTGGTGCAAATCGTTTGCTTGTTGGGGTTGCCTACCCTTAAAACTACCAGAGGACCTCGCTGTCCCGCCTCTTCTTGGTACTGTCGATCCGTCGGCCCGCGTTCCTCACACCCGAGCATGTGCTGCGCACGCGGCAATGTCCATGCCCTACCGAGAGCCACCCCGAGCAACTCTCGCCAAGTGATCATCGAGTCCCGTGACATAGCGGTGCACTCGCCCTCCATGTTCGCTACCAATGCGGCACATACCTAGCCAATGAATCAAACTCCACGTTGTATTCCGGACCGTCCGCCATTCTGCCTCGCGTCAAAAATCTATCGGCCCGAGCCCTCTCATCTGCGGTGGCAAGAAATGGCCAAATGCGCCTCGAGAACTCGTCCCAAACAGCCGGATGTGCATGCTCCCCGACGCTTCCACGAATCATACCACCAATCGCAGTGTCCCGCAGCCGACGCGAACCTAATACCACCGACTCGGTCTCAAGCCCCGATCACCTCGCGATTCTGCAGAATCGCCGGATAAACTCCTCGGATCATCCTCGTGCCTCACCCATAAAACTCAAAGTGGGTCGCAACTCAAAAGTCTCTCGCCTCGTTAGCAGCTGGTCGAACTACGGTGCAAATGAATCGCTGTCTCACTATCCTCCTGTTTGCCACGATCTCGGCGAATCGGGCTATCTCCTTGTAGCCCATATCCTCGCTCGCCGGCTGGATGGAGGCTCAGTACGCGGTCTCGCAGCCGCCGCCGCCCCGACTGCTTGGGGTTGGCGACGTCGTAGAACTCGCCGTCCAAACACTCGCTCGTAAGGACCGCTCGTGCCTCGTGACCCTCGGTGCCCTCTGGTAGTTCTCATCGCTTGCCGCTTCGGGCTGCGGTTGCCTTGCGCGAGACATAATCGATACGGAGAAAAATACGCCGAGGAAATTCAACCTATAGCACGCTTATTGCACGATCTTAGAGTGAAAGAATGGGAACAAATCCTAAATATCTGCAGCCTCGACATTATAGATGTGGTGCACAACACATCGATAATCAAGACTCTACTAGATACGGCTCAGACTCTTTCCGAGGATTAATCGCTCGATACCACTTTTGTCACGACCAACCCGACCGTGACCGGTGCCTTAACCGGGCACCCTAGTGACACAACATCGAGAAAACCAATGAATGTAAACTCAAGATAAACAACCATTAAGATATAGAATAGTCTAGCCTAAATCAAGCTAACCCAAAAGTACATAAACCGAATGAAGCATCCTTAACGAACCAAGTTACGACAAGACTACAGCCTCTAAGAATGAATAACACTATGACGACAGGCCCCGTCATGCCCTGAATGTACAAAATAACAACGACTCAGGAGAACCATACCAAAAGTCGAGCCTCCAAGAAATGGAGCTCCCGACACTGAGTACAAGATCCTAGGAACGAGGATCTACCACCGCTTCCCTTACTGCGGCATGAACGCAGCCCCGCGAAGGGTCGACACAACGTACCAAGTATGTAAATCGAAAATACCGTAGTAATATCATAAGTCCAAAATACATGAAGTTATAGATAAAACCAAATTATGTTGCACTGTGCCTTACTAATAATGAGAGTAACAAGTATACATTTTATAGCATAAAAATAGGAGGCTCATGATCAAAACAGGGTACCTCGCCCGTAGTATCATTAAGCAATCCTACTCCTGGGACTATTTCACCCGCATAGGTCCTGTGGACCCGCATGAGGTCATCCGCCTCGTCATAGGACTATTTCACCCGCATGGGACTATTTCACCCGCATGGATCCTGTGGATCCGCATGAGTACCTTCGCGTACTCGCATGGGACTATTTCACCCGCATGGATCCTATGGTCCAGATCCGCATGAGTAAAAGCGCCGCACTCGCATCATGGGTAGCAAATCCATGGCATAAATAATAACCCGGGGTTTACCCGTAATAATATAAATATATATAACATAGCTCATCCGGCTATTAAACATAACATAAGCACTACCGGCCTATCACATCACAACATAAGCACTACCGGCCTATCATAACTTAAGCAAGTTAAGAATCACCTAACTTCTTATTAATAGTATTAATACATCCTCTCATTTTAGTATACCTAAGGCACGATCATGTCTTTTAATAAAAATTCGGGGATTTAACCCAAGTATCATGTACCTCTAACCTTTTAAGAAATAACTCTTTTTATACAAAAAATCCAAGATACTAATCACCATAGTATCAAATTACGATTTCTTTTCAAAACAAGTCACATTTCCTTTTAAAACTATCTCAAGCTTCTAAATTAAGTGACTTCATTTCTTGTAAAACCTTAGGCACTTCATGCCTTAAAACCATTTTCCTTTCACAAGTTCAAATCATCAAAACCTTTCTCCATTAAACTTTCACGAACTAATATAACCAACTCCCATAAAGCCGTTATACTAGAGTTAAACAATAGTAAAACACATTCCCTTAAGTCCAAGGATTTTTCTACTTTTCTTTTAACGAAGCAAGTATCAAATACTTATATCAAACGAAGATTTCCAAATCTTGTCGCTCACCGTACTACATAGGTACAACTAATCATGCTCAAGAGATAGGAAAGCTCCACATACCTCTTGGTCAATCCACAAGCTAAGTCCAATTTACGCATGTAGTATGTCAACCTAAAATGACCACAATCGTTTATCAAACTCTAATTTATAATGCAGAATTTTTCCAAGTTAAAGTCACCAATTTCCTACGGAAAATTGGGCAGCGTTCCTTTGTTTCTACATACTTTGCCACCTTTTCCAAGGTCGATTTTTAACGCTCAAATGCCATGTTTAAGGCTCAACAACCAACCAACACCAAGGGGATTACACACCTAAATTTTGGTGTGTAAAATTCAGCCCCACAAGTTACAACAACTAACCCAACAAGTCTAATGTAGTATTTAGGCAACAACATGCTCATAAAATCCCCCTAACCAATTCTTTCATAACCAAACCCCATTTCTTACATAACTACTCTAAGTGCATTTTTCCAACTACAAGTTCTTCCTATTAAACATGCAACACCCAATACCAACTACAAGAGAAGAAATGTTACCTTAAGTTTTAGCCAAACTTATTCCGACACCTTGCTAGCCTTTTTCTCCAAGAACACCACCACAATAGCACTTCTAAGCTAGTCACAAGCTTCCTTCTTGCCTTTAACTTTTCAGATTTTCTTAGGCTAGAACACCTCTTGAGGTTTTAGAGAGACGGGGGAGCTCAAGCCTTGGAGAGAGAGAGAGAGAGAGTAAAGATGAAAGATGGAAAAGTGACCAAGCCTTGGTCAATTATATTGCATGCATTCTGAAAATCAGATGGGGGGGGACATTTGTCACCCTCCCATGGCCTCTTTTAAAACACAAATCAGATTTTCTAAGTTTTTCCGCCCAAATTTCCCGCCTCGGCGCCGCGCTACGCTTCCTGAGCAACGGCGGCTGAACTTCACCCTCAAGATTTCGAGCCGCGACTCGACTTCCGGCCGCGGCCCTACAATCACCGCGCGCGCCGCGCCGCCCGGCTGTACGAGAGACTGACCGCGGTCCAGGCCCGAACCACGGGGTATAACAACGTGAATATAAGATAACAAATAATTAAAGAAGATAAGAATATGTTTTGGCTGATTAAGCCTGAATAATTTTGAGAGAAATACATGTGTAATCTATAAATGGCATGCAGGTTTCGTCACGTGCATTGTCAGGTTCATTTAATGTTTTCATTTTATGTGAATCAATTAGAAGAATGCCATAAATTCCAACAAAATTATTTTCTTATTTATAACACTGCAATTACAAAGTTATAAAGTCGAATTGAATATAAAACAAATGAAAAAGAACAATGGTATTAATTTATTTACATATACTAGTCTTAAGTGTGCGTGCGTTGCACGTGTCATTGCGTGAATAATAAATAATTTATATTATACAATTTTTTACAAAAAATACAATCAAACCAATTATAAACAATAATCGATTTATTTAATCGATTTGCGGTTTGAATCGGTTTTATCCAAACTATGAAAACCCTTACTATAAGATAACATATAACTAAAGAAGATAAGAAAAATTTGTGGCTGATTAAGCCTGAGTAATTTTAGGAGGAAATCCTCTATAATTTATAACTGACGTGCAGGTCTATTCGTCAAGTGTATTGTCATGTTCATTTAATGTTTTCATGTTATGTGAATCTATTAAAAGATTGACATAAATCCCAAATAAAAATATTTTCTTATTTATTCCACTGCATTTACAAAGTTATAAAGTCGAATTGAATCTAAAACAAATGAAAAAGAATAATGCTATTATTTTATTTACATATAATAGTCTTAAGTGTATGTGCGTTGCATGTGTCATTGCATGAATAATATATAATTTATACTATCAATATTTCCTAAAAAAACCAAAACAATTATAACCAACAATCGATTTGCGATTTAAATCGGTTTTAACCAACGCGTGAATATAAGATAACAAATAATTAAAGAAGATAAGAATATGTTTTGGCTGATTAAGCCTGAATAATTTTGAGAGAAATACATGTGTAATCTATAAATGGCATGCAGGTTTCGTCACGTGCATTGTCAGGTTCATTTAATGTTTTCATTTTATGTGAATCAATTAGAAGAATGCCATAAATTCCAATAAAATTATTTTCTTATTTATTCCACTGCAATTATAAAGTTATAAAGTCGAATTGAATCTAAAACAAATGAAAAAGAACAATGGTATTAATTTATTTACACATACTAGTCTTAAGTGTACGTGCGTTGCACGTGTCATTGCGTGAATAATAAATAATTTATATTATACAATTTTTTTAAAAATACAACCAAACCAATTATAAACAACAATCGATTTATTTTATCGGTTTGCTGTTTAAATTAGTTCTAATCAAACCATGAATACCCGTAGTATAAGATAACAAATAATTAATGAAGATAAGATGATGTTTTGGATGAATAATCCTGATTAATAATGAAAGGAAAGCCTGTCTAATTGATATATGCGTGCAAAACTAGTCGTCGCGTCAATTGTCAACATAATTTAATGTTTTAATATTATGTGAATCTATTACAAGAATGCCATAAATCCGAACCAAATTATCTTCTTATTTATTCCACTACAATTACAAAGTAATAAAGTCGAATTGAATTTAAAACAAATGAAAAAGAACAATGCTTTTTATTTATTTTCATACATTAGTCTTAAGTGTATGTGCGTTGCACGTGTCATTGCGTGAATAATTAATAATTCATATTATACAATATTTTTAAAAATAAAACCAAACCAATTATAAACAACAATCGATTTATTTTATCGGTTTGTTGTTTAAATTAGTTTTAACCAAACCATGAATACATGTAGTATAAGATAACAAATAATTAATGATGATAAGATGATGTTTTGGATGAATAAGCCTGATTAATTATGAAAGGAAAGCCTGTCTAATTTATATATGCGAGCAAAACTAGTCGTCGTGTCAATTGTCAACATCATTTAATGTTTTAATATTATGTGAATCTATTAGAAGAATGTCATAAATCCGAACAAAATTATCTTCTTATTTATTCCACTACAATTACAAAGTAATAAAGTCGAATTGAATCTAAAACAAATAAAAAAGAACAATGCTTTTAGTTTATTTTCACACACTAGTCTTAAGTGTATGTGTTTTGCATGTGTGCATTGCATGAAAAATAAATAATTTATATTATCAATTTAAAAAAAATCAAACCAAAACTAACTCAAAGAACAAACGGATTATTTAATTGGTTTGCGGTTTGAATCGGTTTTATCCAAACTATGAACACCCTTACTATAAGATAACATATAACTAAAGAAGATAAGAAAAATTTGTGGCTGAATATGCGTGAGTAATTTTGAGAGGAAATCCTCTATAATTTATAACTGGCGTGCAGGTCTATTCGTCAAGTGTATTGTCATGTTCATTTAATGTGTTCATGTTATGTGAATCTATTAAAAGATTGACATAAATCCCAAAAAAATTATCTTCTTATTTATTCCACTACAATTACAAAGTTATAAAGTCGAATTGAATCTAAAACAAATGAAAAAGAACAATGCTATTAATTTATTTACGCATACTAGTCTTAAGTGTACGTGTGTTGCACGTGTCATTGCGTGAATAATAAAAAAATTATATTATACAATTTTTAAAAAAATACAACCAAACCAATTATAAACAACAATCTATTTATTTTATCGGTTTGCTGTTTAAATTAGTTTTAACCAAACCATGAATACCTGTAGTTTAAGATAACAAATAATTAATGAAGATAAGATGATGTTTTGGATGAATAAGCCTGATTAATTATGAAAGGAAAGCCTGTCTAATTTGTATATGCGTGCAAAACTAGTCGTCGCGTCAATTGTCAGCGTCATTTAATGTTTTAATATTATGTGAATATATTACAAAAATGCCATAAATCCGAACAAAATTATCTTCTTATTTATTCCACTACAATTACGAAGTAATACAGTCGAATTGAATCTAAAACAAATGAAAAAGAACAATGCTTTTAATTTATTTTCATACACTAGTCTTAAGTGTATGTGCGTTGCACGTGTGCATTGCATGAAAAATAATTAATTTATAGTATCAATTTAAAATAAAATCAAACCAAACCTAATTCAAAGAACAAACGGTTTATTTAATCGATTTGCGGTTTGAATCGGCTTTATCCAAACTATGAAAACCCTTACTATAAGATAACATATAATTAAAGAGATAAGAAAAATTTGTGGCTGAATAAGCCTGAGTAATTTTGGGAGGAAATCCTCTATAATTTATAATCGCGTGTGTCTATTAACAAGTGTATTGTCATGTTCATTTAATGTTTTCATGTTATGTGAATATATTAAAAGATTGACATAAATTCCAAATAAAAATATCTTCTTATTTATTCCACTATAATTGCAAAGTAATAACGCCGAATTAAATCTAAATGAAATGAAAAATAACAAAGCTATTATTTGTATTTACATATACTTGTCTTAAGTGTATGTGCGT
Source organism: Przewalskia tangutica (assembly GCA_029844215.1). Classification (NCBI taxonomy): domain Eukaryota; kingdom Viridiplantae; phylum Streptophyta; class Magnoliopsida; order Solanales; family Solanaceae; genus Przewalskia; species Przewalskia tangutica. The sequence goes on from CM056719.1 coordinate 22,866,679, forward strand.
TGCATGTGTCATTGCATTAATAATATATAATTTATACTATCAATATTTCCTAAAAAAACCAAAACAATTATAACCAACAATCGATTTGCGATTTAAATCGATTTTAACCAACCCGTGAATATAAGATAACAAATAATTAAAGAAGATAAGAATATGTTTTGGTTGATTAAGCCTGAATAATTTTGAGAGAAATACATGTGTAATCTATAAATGGCATGCAGGTTTCGTCACGTGCATTGTCAGGTTCATTTAATGTTTTCATTTTATGTGAATCAATTAGAAGAATGCCATAAATTCCAATAAAATTATTTTCTTATTTATTCCACTGCAATTACAAAGTTATAAAGTCGAATTGAATCTAAAACAAATGAAAAAGAACAATGGTATTAATTTATTAACACATACTAGTCTTAAGTGTACGTGCGTGGCACGTGTCATTGCGTGAATAATAAATAATTTATATTATACAATTTTTTTAAAAATACAACCAAACCAATTATAAACAACAATCGATTTATTTTATCGGTTTGCTGTTTAAATAAGTTTTAATCAAACCATGAATACCCGTAGTATAAGATAAAAAATAATTAATGAAGATAAGATGATGTTTTGGATGAATAATCCTGATTAATTATGAAAGGAAAGCCTTTCTAATTGATATATGCATGCAAAACTAGTCGTCGCGTCAATTGTCAGCATCATTTAATGTATTAATATTATGTGAATCTATTACAAGAATGCCATAAATCCGAACCAAATTATCGTCTTATTTATTCCACTACAATTACAAAGTAATAAAGTCGAATTGAATTTAAAACAAAAGAAAAAGAACAATGCTTTTTATTTATTTTCATACACTAGTCTTAAGTGTATGTGCGTTGCACGTGTCATTGCGTGAATAATTAATAATTTATATTATACAATATTTTAAAAAATACAACCAAACCAGTTATAAACAACAATCGATTTATTTTATCGGTTTGTTGTTTAAATTAGTTTTAACCAAACCATGAATACTCGTAGTATAAGATAACAAATAATTAATGATGTTTTGGATAAATAAGCCTGATTAATTATGAAAGGAAAGCCTGTCTAATTTATATATGCGTGCGAAACTAGTCGTCGCGTCAATTGTCAGCATCATTTAATGTATTAATATTATGTGAATCTATTACAAGAATGCCATAAATCCGAACCAAATTATCGTCTTATTTATTCCACTACAATTACAAAGTAATAAAGTCTAATTGAATTTAAAATAAATGAAAAAGAACAAAGCTTTTTATTTATTTTCATACACTAGTCTTAAGTGTATGTGCGTTGCACGTGTGCATTGCATGAAAAATAAATAATTTATATTATCAATTTTAAAAAAATTAAACCAAACCAAACTCAAAGAACAAATGGTTTATTTAATCGGTTTGCGGTTTGAATTGGTTTTATCCAAACTATGAACACCCTTACTCTAAGATAACGTATAATTAAAGAGATAAGAAAATTTGTGGCTGAATAAGCCTGAGTAATTTTTTGGAGGAAATCCTCTAAAAATTTATAACTGGCGTGCAGGTCTATTCATCATGTATATTGTCATGTTCATTTAATGTTTTCATGTTATGTGAATATATTAAAAGATTGACATAAATTCCAAATAAAAATATCTTCTTATTTATTTCACTTTAATTGCAAAGTAATAAAGCCGAATTGAATCTAAATGTAATGAAAAATAACAATGCTATTATTTTTATTTACATGTACTAGTCTTAAGTGTATGTGTGTTGCATGTGTCATTGCATGAATAATATATAATTTATACTATCAATTTTTCCTAAAAAAACCAAAACAATTATAACCAACAATCTGTTTGCGATTTAAATCGGTTTTAACCAACCCGTGAACACCCCTAGTATAAGATAACAAATAATTAAAGAAGATAAGAATATGTTTTGGCTGATTAAGCCTGAATAATTTTGAGATAAATACATGTGTAATCTATAAATGACATGCAGGTTTCTTCACGTGCATTGTCAGGTTGATTTATTATTTTCATTTTATGTGAATCAATTAGAAGAATGCCATAAATTCCAACAAAATTGTTTTCTTATTTATTCCACTGCAATTACATAGTTATAAAGTCGAATTGAATATAAAACAGATGAAAAAGAACAATGGTATTAATTTATTTACATATACTAGTCTTAAGTGTACGTGTGTTGCACGTGTCATTGCGTGAATAATAAATAATTTATATTATACAATTTTTTTTTAAAATACAACCAAACCAATTATAAACAACAATCGTTTTATTTTATCGGTTTGCTGTTTAAATTAGTTTTAATCAAACCATGAATACCCGTAGTATAAGATAACAAATAATTAATGAAGATAAGATGATGTTTTGGATGAATAATCCTGATTAATTATGAAAGGAAAGCATGTCTAATTGATATATTCGTGCGAAACTAGTAAATGCGTCAATTGTCAGCATCATTTAATATTTTAGTATTATGTGAATCTATTACAAGAATGCCATAAATCCGAACCAAATTATCGTCTTATTTATTCCACTACAATTACAAAGTAATAAAGTCGAATTGAATTTAAAACAAAAGAAAAAGAACAATGCTTTTTATTTATTTTCATACACTAGTCTTAAGTGTATGTGCGTTGCACGTGTCATTGCGTGAATAATTAATAATTTATATTATACAATATTTTAAAAAATACAACCAGACCAGTTATAAACAACAATCGATTTATTTTATCGGTTTGTTGTTTAAATTAGTTTTAACCAAACCATGAATACTCGTAGTATAAGATAACAAATAATTAATGATGTTTTGGATAAATAAGCCTGATTAATTATGAAAGGAAAGCTGTCTAATTTATATATCGTGCAAAACTAGTCGTCATCAATTGTCAGCATCATTTAATGTTTTAATATTATGTGAATCTATTACAAGAATGCCATAAATTCGAACAAAATTATCTTCTTATTTATTCCACTACAATTACAAAGTAATAAAGTCGAATTGAATTTAAAACAAATGAAAAAGAACAATGCTTTTTATTTATTTTCATACACTAGTCTTAAGTGTATGCTGCACGTATGCATTGCATGAAAAATAAATAATTTATATTATCAATTTTAAAAAAATTAAACCAAACCAAACTCAAAGAACAAATGGTTTATTTAATCGGTTTGCGGTTTGAATTGGTTTTATCCAAACTATGAACACCCTTACTCTAAGATAACGTATAATTAAAGAGATAAGAAAATTTGTGGCTGAATAAGCCTGAGTAATTTTTTGGAGGAAATCCTCTATAATTTATAACTGGCGTGCAGGTCTATTCGTCATGTATATTGTCATGTTCATTTAATGTATTCATGTTATGTGAATATATTAAAAGATTGACATAAATTCCAAATAAAAATATCTTCTTATTTATTTCACTTTAATTGCAAAGTAATAAAGCCGAATTGATTCTAAATGTAATGAAAAATAACAATGCTATTATTTTTATTTACATGTACTAGTCTTAAGTGTATGTGCGTTGCATGTGTCATTGCATGAATAATATATAATTTATACTATCAATTTTTCCTAAAAAAACCAAAACAATTATAACCAACAATCTGTTTGCGATTTAAATCGGTTTTAACCAACCCGTGAACACCCCTAGTATAAGATAACAAATAATTAAAGAAGATAAGAATATGTTTTGGCTGATTAAGCCTGAATAATTTTGAGAGAAATACATGTGTAATCTATAAATGACATGCAGGTTTCGTCACGTGCATTGTCAGGTTAATTTATTGTTTTCATTTTATGTGAATCAATTAGAAGAATGCCATAAATTCCAACAAAATTGTTTTCTTATTTATTCCACTGCAATTACATAGTTATAAAGTCGAATTGAATATAAAACAAATGAAAAAGAACAATGGTATTAATTTATTTACATATACTAGTCTTAAGTGTACGTGTGTTGCACGTGTCATTGCGTGAATAATAAATAATTTACATTATACAATTTTTTTTAAAAATACAACCAAACCAATTATAAACAACAATCGATTTATTTTATCGGTTTGCTGTTTAAATTAGTTTTAATCAAACCATGAATACCCGTAGTATAAGATAACAAATAATTAATGAAGATAAGATGATGTTTTGGATGAATAATCCTGATTAATTATGAAAGGAAAGCATGTCTAATTGATATATGCGAAACTAGTCGTCGCGTCAATTGTCAGCATCATTTAATATTTAGTATTATGTGAATCTATTACAAGAATGCCATAAATCCGAACCAAATTATCGTCTTATTTATTCCACTACAATTACAAAGTAATAAAGTCGAATTGAATTTAAAACAAAAGAAAAAGAACAATGCTTTTTATTTATTTTCATACACTAGTCTTAAGTGTATGTGCGTTGCACGTGTCATTGCGTGAATAATTAATAATTTATATTATACAATATTTTTAAAAATACAACCAAACCAGTTATAAACAACAATCGATTTATTTTATCGGTTTGTTGTTTAAATTAGTTTTAACCAAACCATGAATACTCGTAGTATAAGATAACAAATAATTAATGATGTTTTGGATAAATAAGCCTGATTAATTATGAAAGGAAAGCCTGTCTAATTTATATATGCGTGCGAAACTAGTCGTCATCAATTGTCGAGATCATTTAATGTTTTAATATTATGTGAATCTATTACAAGAATGCCATAAATTCGAACAAAATTATCTTCTTATTTATTCCACTACAATTACAAAGTAATAAAGTCGAATTGAATTTAAAACAAATGAAAAGAACAATGCTTTTATTTATTTTCATACACTAGTCTTAAGTGTATGTGCGTTGCACGTGTGCATTGCATGAAAAATAAATAATTTATATTATCAATTTTAAAAAAATTAAACCAAACCAAACTCAAAGAACAAATGGTTTATTTAATCGGTTTGCGGTTTGAATTGGTTTTATCCAAACTATGAACACCCTTACTCTAAGATAACGTATAATTAAAGAGATAAGAAAATTTGTGGCTGAATAAGCTGAGTAATTTTGGAGGAAATCCTCTATAATTTATAATCATGCGTGTGTCTATTCGTCATGTATATTGTCATGTTCATTTAATGTATTCATGTTATGTGAATATATTAAAAGATTGACATAAATTCCAAATAAAAATATCTTCTTATTTATTTCACTTTAATTGCAAAGTAATAAAGCCGAATTGATTCTAAATGTAATGAAAAATAACAATGCTATTATTTTTATTTACATGTACTAGTCTTAAGTGTATGTGCGTTGCATGTGTCATTGCATGAATAATATATAATTTATACTATCAATTTTTCCTAAAAAAACCAAAACAATTATAACCAACAATCTGTTTGCGATTTAAATCGGTTTTAACCAACCCGTGAACACCCCTAGTATAAGATAACAAATAATTAAAGAAGATAAGAATATGTTTTGGCTGATTAAGCCTGAATAATTTTGAGAGAAATACATGTGTAATCTATAAATGACATGCAGGTTTCGTCACGTGCATTGTCAGGTTAATTTATTGTTTTCATTTTATGTGAATCAATTAGAAGAATGCCATAAATTCCAACAAAATTGTTTTCTTATTTATTCCACTGCAATTACATAGTTATAAAGTCGAATTGAATATAAAACAAATGAAAAAGAACAATGGTATTAATTTATTTACATATACTAGTCTTAAGTGTACGTGTGTTGCACGTGTCATTGCGTGAATAATAAATAATTTACATTATACAATTTTTTTTAAAAATACAACCAAACCAATTATAAACAACAATCGATTTATTTTATCGGTTTGCTGTTTAAATTAGTTTTAATCAAACCATGAATACCCGTAGTATAAGATAACAAATAATTAATGAAGATAAGATGATGTTTTGGATGAATAATCCTGATTAATTATGAAAGGAAAGCATGTCTAATTGATATATGCGTGCGAAACTAGTCGTCGCGTCAATTGTCAGCATCATTTAATATTTAGTATTATGTGAATCTATTACAAGAATGCCATAAATCCGAACCAAATTATCGTCTTATTTATTCCACTACAATTACAAAGTAATAAAGTCGAATTGAATTTAAAACAAAAGAAAAAGAACAATGCTTTTTATTTATTTTCATACACTAGTCTTAAGTGTATGTGCGTTGCACGTGTCATTGCGTGAATAATTAATAATTTATATTATACAATATTTTTAAAAATACAACCAAACCAGTTATAAACAACAATCGATTTATTTTATCGGTTTGTTGTTTAAATTAGTTTTAACCAAACCATGAATACTCGTAGTATAAGATAACAAATAATTAATGATGTTTTGGATAAATAAGCCTGATTAATTATGAAAGGAAAGCCTGTCTAATTTATATATGCGTGCAAAACTAGTCGCGTCAATTGTCAGCATCATTTAATGTTTTAATATTATGTGAATCTATTACAAGAATGCCATAAATTCGAACAAAATTATCTTCTTATTTATTCCACTACAATTACAAAGTAATAAAGTCGAATTGAATTTAAAACAAATGAAAAAGAACAATGCTTTTTATTTATTTTCATACACTAGTCTTAAGTGTATGTGCGTTGCACGTGTGCATTGCATGAAAAATAAATAATTTATATTATCAATTTTAAAAAAATTAAACCAAACCAAACTCAAAGAACAAATGGTTTATTTAATCGGTTTGCGGTTTGAATTGGTTTTATCCAAACTATGAACACCCTTACTCTAAGATAACGTATAATTAAAGAGATAAGAAAATTTGTGGCTGAATAAGCCTGAGTAATTTTTTGGAGGAAATCCTCTATAATTTATAACTGGCGTGCAGGTCTATTCGTCATGTATATTGTCATGTTCATTTAATGTATTCATGTTATGTGAATATATTAAAAGATTGACATAAATTCCAAATAAAAATATCTTCTTATTTATTTCACTTTAATTGCAAAGTAATAAAGCCGAATTGATTCTAAATGTAATGAAAAATAACAATGCTATTATTTTTATTTACATGTACTAGTCTTAAGTGTATGTGCGTTGCATGTGTCATTGCATGAATAATATATAATTTATACTATCAATTTTTCCTAAAAAAACCAAAACAATTATAACCAACAATCTGTTTGCGATTTAAATCGGTTTTAACCAACCCGTGAACACCCCTAGTATAAGATAACAAATAATTAAAGAAGATAAGAATATGTTTTGGTGATTAAGCTGAATAATTTTGAGAGAAATACATGTGTAATCTATAAATGACATGCGAGTTTCACACGCATTGTCGAGTTAATTTATTGTTTTCATTTTATGTGAATCAATTAGAAGAATGCCATAAATTCCAACAAAATTGTTTTCTTATTTATTCCACTGCAATTACATAGTTATAAAGTCGAATTGAATATAAAACAAATGAAAAAGAACAATGGTATTAATTTATTTACATATACTAGTCTTAAGTGTACGTGTGTTGCACGTGTCATTGCGTGAATAATAAATAATTTACATTATACAATTTTTTTAAAAAATACAACCAAACCAATTATAAACAACAATCGATTTATTTTATCGGTTTGCTGTTTAAATTAGTTTTAATCAAACCATGAATACCCGTAGTATAAGATAACAAATAATTAATGAAGATAAGATGATGTTTTGGATGAATAATCCTGATTAATTATGAAAGGAAAGCATGTCTAATTGATATATGCGTGCGAAACTAGTCGTCGCGTCAATTGTCAGCATCATTTAATATTTAGTATTATGTGAATCTATTACAAGAATGCCATAAATCCGAACCAAATTATCGTCTTATTTATTCCACTACAATTACAAAGTAATAAAGTCGAATTGAATTTAAAACAAAAGAAAAAGAACAATGCTTTTTATTTATTTTCATACACTAGTCTTAAGTGTATGTGCGTTGCACGTGTCATTGCGTGAATAATTAATAATTTATATTATACAATATTTTTAAAAATACAACCAAACCAGTTATAAACAACAATCGATTTATTTTATCGGTTTGTTGTTTAAATTAGTTTTAACCAAACCATGAATACTCGTAGTATAAGATAACAAATAATTAATGATGTTTTGGATAAATAAGCCTGATTAATTATGAAAGGAAAGCCTGTCTAATTTATATATGCGTGCAAAACTAGTCGTCGCGTCAATTGTCAGCATCATTTAATGTTTTAATATTATGTGAATCTATTACAAGAATGCCATAAATTCGAACAAAATTATCTTCTTATTTATTCCACTACAATTACAAAGTAATAAAGTCGAATTGAATTTAAAACAAATGAAAAAGAACAATGCTTTTTATTTATTTTCATACACTAGTCTTAAGTGTATGTGCGTTGCACGTGTGCATTGCATGAAAAATAAATAATTTATATTATCAATTTTAAAAAAATTAAACCAAACCAAACTCAAAGAACAAATGGTTTATTTAATCGGTTTGCGGTTTGAATTGGTTTTATCCAAACTATGAACACCCTTACTCTAAGATAACGTATAATTAAAGAGATAAGAAAATTTGTGGCTGAATAAGCCTGAGTAATTTTTTGGAGGAAATCCTCTATAATTTATAACTGGCGTGCAGGTCTATTCGTCATGTATATTGTCATGTTCATTTAATGTATTCATGTTATGTGAATATATTAAAAGATTGACATAAATTCCAAATAAAAATATCTTCTTATTTATTTCACTTTAATTGCAAAGTAATAAAGCCGAATTGATTCTAAATGTAATGAAAAATAACAATGCTATTATTTTTATTTACATGTACTAGTCTTAAGTGTATGTGCGTTGCATGTGTCATTGCATGAATAATATATAATTTATACTATCATTTTTTCCTAAAAAAACCAAAACAATTATAACCAACAATCTGTTTGCGATTTAAATCGGTTTTAACCAACCCGTGAACACCCCTAGTATAAGATAACAAATAATTAAAGAAGATAAGAATATGTTTTGGCTGATTAAGCCAGAATAATTTTGAGAGAAATACATGTGTAATCTATAAATGACATGCAGGTTTCGTCACGTGCATTGTCAGGTTAATTTATTGTTTTCATTTTATGTGAATCAATTAGAAGAATGCCATAAATTCCAACAAAATTGTTTTCTTATTTATTCCACTGCAATTACATAGTTATAAAGTCGAATTGAATATAAAACAAATGAAAAAGAACAAAGGTATTAATTTATTTACATATACTAGTCTTAAGTGTATGTGCGTTGCACGTGTCATTGCGTGAATAATAAATAATTTATATTATACAATTTTTTTAAAAATACAACCAAACCAATTATAAACAACAATCGATTTATTTTATCGGTTTGCTGTTTAAATTAGTTTTAATCAAACCATGAATACCCGTAGTATAAGATAACAAATAATTAATGAAGATAAGATGATGTTTTGGATGAATAATCCTGATTAATTATGAAAGGAAAGCATGTCTAATTGATATATGCGTGCGAAACTAGTCGTCGCGTCAATTGTCAGCATCATTTAATATTTTAGTATTATGTGAATCTATTACAAGAATGCCATAAATCCGAACCAAATTATCGTCTTATTTATTCCACTACAATTACAAAGTAATAAAGTCGAATTGAATTTAAAACAAAAGAAAAAGAACAATGCTTTTTATTTATTTCCATACACCAGTCTTAAGTGTATGTGTGTTGCACGTGTCATTGCGTGAATAATTAATAATTTATATTATACAATATTTTTAAAAATACAACCAAACCAGTTATAAACAACAATCGATTTATTTTATCGGTTTGTTGTTTAAATTAGTTTTAACCAAACCATGAATACTCGTAGTATAAGATAACAAATAATTAATGATGTTTTGGATAAATAAGCCTGATTAATTATGAAAGGAAAGCCTGTCTAATTTATATATGCGTGCAAAACTAGTCGTCGCGTCAATTGTCAGCATCATTTAATGTTTTAATATTATGTGAATCTATTACAAGAATGCCATAAATTCGAACAAAATTATCTTCTTATTTATTCCACTACAATTACAAAGTAATAAAGTCGAATTGAATTTAAAACAAATGAAAAAGAACAATGCTTTTTATTTATTTCATACACTAGTCTTAAGTGTATGTGTGTTGCACGTGTGCATTGCATGAAAAATAAATAATTTATATTATCAATTTAAAAAAAATTAAACCAAACCAAACTCAAAGAACAAATGGTTTATTTAATCGGTTTGCGGTTTGAATTGGTTTTATCCAAACTATGAACACCCTTACTCTAAGATAACGTATAATTAAAGAGATAAGAAAATTTGTGGCTGAATAAGCCTGAGTAATTTTTTGGAGGAAATCCTCTATAATTTATAACTGGCGTGCAGGTCTATTCGTCATGTATATTGTCATGTTCATTTAATGTATTCATGTTATGTGAATATATTAAAAGATTGACATAAATTCCAAATAAAAATATCTTCTTATTTATTTCACTTTAATTGCAAAGTAATAAAGCCGAATTGATTCTAAATGTAATGAAAAATAACAATGCTATTATTTTTATTTACATTTACTAGTCTTAAGTGTATGTGCGTTGCACGTGTCATTGCATGAATACTATATAATTTATACTATCAATTTTTCCTAAAAAAAACCAAAACAATTATAACCAACAAACGGTTTACGATTTAAATCGGTTTTAACCAACCCGTGAACACCCCTAGTATAAGATCACAAATAATTAAAGAAGATAAGAATATGTTTTGGCTGATTAAGCCTGAATAATTTTGAGATAAATACATGTGTAATCTATAAATGACATGCAGGTTTCGTCACGTGCATTGTCAGGTTAATTTATTGTTTTCATTTTATGTGAATCAATTAGAAGAATGCCATAAATTCCAACAAAATTGTTTTCTTATTTATTCCACTGCAATTACATAGTTATAAAGTCGAATTGAATATAAAACAAATGAAAAAGAACAATGGTATTAATTTATTTACATATACTAGTCTTAAGTGTACGTGTGTTGCACGTGTCATTGTGTGAACAATAAATAATTTATATTATATAATTTTTTTTTAAAAATAAAACCAAACCAATTATAAACAATAATCGATTTATTTTATCGGTTTGCAGTTTAAATTGGTTTTAACCAAACCATGAATACTCGTAGTATACGATAACGAATAATTAATGAAGATAAGATGATGTTTTGGATGAATAAGCCTGATTAATTATGAAAGGAAAGCCTAACAAATTTATATTTGCGTGTAAAACTATTCGTCGCGTCTATTGTTAACATCATTTAATTATTTAATATTATGTGAATCTATTACAAGAATGTCATAAATCCCAACAAAATTATCTTCTTATTTATTCCACTACAATTACAAAGTAATAATGTCGAATTGAATCTAAAACAAATGAAAAATAACAATGCTATTAATTTATTTACATATACTAGTCTTAAGTGTACGTGTGTTGCACGTGTCATTGCGTGAATAATAAATAATGTATATTATACAATTTTTTTTAAAATACAACCAAACCAATTATAATTAACAATCGATTTATTTTATCGGTTTGCTATTTAAATTAGTTTTAACCAAACTATGAATACCCGTAGTATAAGATAATAAATAATTAATGAAGATAAGATGATGTTTTGGATGAATTAGCCTGATTAATTATGAAAGGAAAGTCTGTCTAATTTATATATGCGTGTAAAACTTGTCGTCAAGTCAATTGTCAGCATCATTTAATGTTTTAATATTATGTGAATCTATTACAAGAATGTCATAAATTCCAACAAAATTATCTTCTTATTTATTCCACTACAATTATAAAGTAATAAAGTCGAATTGAATCTAAAACAAATGAAAAAGAACAATGCTTTTAATTTATTTTCATACACTAGTCTTAAGTGTATGTGCGTTGAACGTGTGCATTGCATGAAAAATAAATAATTTATATTATCAATTTTTAAAAAATCAAACCAAACCTAACTCAAAGAACAAACGGTTTAATTAATCGGTTTGCGGTTTGAATCGTTTTTTTCCAAACTATGAAAACCCTTACTATAAGATAACATATAATTAAAGAGATAAGAAAAATTTGTGGTTGAATAAGCCTGAGTAATTTTGGGAGGAAATCCTCTATAATTTATAACTGGCGTGCAGGTCTATTCGTCAAGTGTATTGTCATGTTTATTTAAAGTTTTCAGGTTATGTGAATCTATTAAAAGATTGACATAAATCCCAAAAAATTATCTTCTTATTTATTCCACTACAATTACAAAGTTATAAAGTCGAATTGAATCTAAAACAAATGAAAAAGAACAATTCTATTAATTTATTTACACATACTACTCTTAAGTGTACGTGCGTTGCACGTGTCATTGCGTGAATAATACAAAAATTATATTATACAATTTTTTAAAAAATACAACCAAACCAATTATAAACAACAATCTATTTATTTTATCGGTTTGCTGTTTAAATTAGTTTTAACCAAACCATGAATACCCGTAGTTTAAGATAACAAATAATTAATGAAGATAAGATGATGTTTTGGATGAATAAGCCTGACCAATTATGAAAGGAAAGCCTGTCTAATTTATATATGCGTGCAATACTAGTCGGCGCGTCAATTGTCAGCATCATTTAATGTTTTAATATTATGTGAATCTATTACAAGAATGCCATAAATCCGATCAAAATTATCTGCTTATTTATTCCACTACAATTACAAAGTAATAAAGTCGAATTGAATCTAAAACAAATGAAAAAGAACAATGCTTTTAATTTATTTTCATACACTAGTCTTAAGTGTATGTGTGTTGCACGTGTGCATTGCATGAAAAATAAATAATTTATATTATTAATTTTAAAAAAATAAAACCAAACCTAACTCAAAGAACAAACGGTTTAATTAATCGGTTTGAATCGGTTTTTTCCAAACTATGAAAACCCTTACTATAAGATAACATATAATTAAAGAGATAAGAAAAATTTGTGGTTGTGTAAGGGAGAATTGTCGAACTTAAACTATGGAATAAATAATTTCAGCACAGAAGAACAGAGGTAAACTTAAAGACAATAAAGAATGTTCCCAAAAATGTTCTGTGACATGAACTGGAACATTAACAAAAACGCAGAACTAAAAAATGAGTTAAGATGCAGCGGAAATAAATCAAGGACACCCAAGATTGTTTTTCATAAGTTATATAATTGTATATAACTTATAGTGGTCTCATGACCAAAAATTTATTGTATAAAACTTATACAATCTTACAAATCCCTTGAGAATGAATAAAAATCTGTAAAACAAAAAGGGATTAAAAAGAAGTTAAATCTTAACTTCTAAGCCTGAAAAATCTATCTAAAATAGAAGTGAAAAACACCCTATTACAATTGCTTGAATTGGAAGTACCAGTATAAATTTGAGAAAGCAATTTGCAATTTTGAACAAGTGTAATCACAAAAACAGGCTGCTCGATCCAGCTGTGTTTGAGGCAATATTTGAGACGTCTCAGATCTGAATTTACTTCTGCAAAAACTGGATATCAAAACCTTGGAGTGAACCCTCTATTTATAGTGGAGAGTTCACCCAAGAGGTTCCTTGATTCTCGGTGGAGGTTGAGCAGAATAGGGTTGGCTGGAGCTGTTCTTCAGCCTTAAAATTCTCAACAGATTTGACTTTGTCTTCCTGAGAATGCTCCTTCCGTTATGCACTCTCCTTGGACTTGGTCTTGTTAAGTATTATCGTGTTTTCCTTAGCTCCTAACCAAGCCAAACATTCACGTGATAAAATCTTCTCAGCTTCAGAAATCTGCTCGTGAAGATAGGAAAAAAACTCTTGCCAGAAATGTCCTCCCAGATGTCACGACATTTGGGATGACATTTTCCTGTTTTTACTTAACACCAAAAAGAGACATGTTACGGAAAATGTTAGGACACAGAACCTAACACTAACAATCTCCCCCTTTTTGCCTTTCTTCACAAAACTAAATAGGTTAATGATTTTATCACAGGCAAATATCTCAACCTTCATCCTGAAACATTTATAAACACGATATATACACTATGTGCCAGTAAGTTACTCGAATCAGAGTATGATGCAAAATGTGAGTATACATCTAAAAGATTAATGCACTGAAACCATCAATATACACATAAACAGTATAGAATAAATAACAATATATAAACAGAGTTAAAGTGTCTCAAACAGTCAAGCCAAATAACTACAGTCCACAACTAACAACTAATAAGCATTCAACAAGCATTCAACAACTGCTACTTAGCAGCCTAAACACAGCAACCTCAGAGCTGTTTCTTAGCTCCGCTGCCAGTTTCCAGATTGTCCTCTGGTTTCATCTCCCCCTGTATCAAGATCCCCTCTGGTTTGAGCATTCAGCCTTGTCAGTTGCTCCCCTTGGACCAGACCCATCTCCCCCTTTTTGGGAAGAAAGCAAAAATAGGTAACGTTCCCTAGCTTCCACCAGGGCTACCCGCACAGTCCACTCTCGCGATCTGGGCATTGAGCTTTGCAATCTCTTGCACCAGCAAGCGATTGTCAAGAACGATCGTGAGATATTCTGGAGATGTGCAGGACATTTCTGGTAACACTAGCACTTCCAGCTGTATTCGTCCATGGAAGATCAATGACTCTGCTTTTGCTCTTCAGGATCGTCTGATTAACGACATATACTTCAGGTTCTTTCCAGAGCAGATCCTGCTTAGGGGCTTGGAATCCCTGTGAGGTTAGTACTTTAAAGATCAATGAGGGAAAGGGAAGGATGATACCTGTGTCCTTTTCTGCCATATTTACAATCTGTTGAAAGATTGTTTTTCCTATATCAACACTAAAACCTTTTCCTATTTTGTATAGGAACAATGCTTGTTCAATTGTTACAATTGATTTGTTCAAAGAACACAACCAATTGTGTATCATTAACTTGTGCAAAACAACAAATAAGGCAGTGAGTTTGGAGGTTGGACATCTTGAAACCCATTTCTTCACAACTCCACCGGTGAGGTATGAAATCACCTCATCCCTGTCATTTATCACTTCCCATTCTGCCCTCTCATCATCATTCACTCTATTCAAACATTGGTTAATTGTAGTCGGTGTGAAGTCATAAAATTTGTTATAGAGAAACACTTTCCCAAAGTGTTTCGACTGGGTTTCTATTTTACTTGTTAGATTTGCATAAAATAACTTCACCACCTTTTCTTCATAAGGACATTTGTTATTTACCGAGTCTAGTAGATTTCTTGAAGTGAAGAAATCCACCAGACCGTGGCTACTACAAGACGCAATGTCCAACACCTTCTCGGTTCGAATGGCTCGACCGTTGAACCAAGACCAATGCTTTGAGTGATTGGCTGTTAAAAACTTGGGAGAGAAAGGGTTTACCTCAGACGCAGATTCAGAGCTACTGCTTGTGAGACCTCAGACACTGGAATCTGAAGTTTTGTGGATAGATGATCCAGACGATGTCATAACATTTTCTGTGACATCTTGAGGGGTTGATGATGATTTTGTTACCCCTGAAGCATGACCAGATTTCTTGGGATAAAACTTCTTCAGTGGGGTGTCGTCTGGAATTTCATCTTCCTCACTGGATTCTGGCAGATTTGTGAAGGAAGGTGAAGCAGGAGATTCAGGTTGGGACTCAACCGAAGGAGTCTTCTCTGAATCAGCAGAACTGGAGCTTGAAGAGGGAGGAGTCGCTGACTTCTTCCTTTTGGTGGAGGATTCACCACTGCCAAAGGCCTTCTCAAAGTTTCGGACCGATCTGCGAGTGGGAAAAGTTGCTTGATTTGTCCTCTTTGGGAGGACGGAAACATCCGGGGTTTCCTCTAAGTTGATAGGATTGTTTGTCTCCCCTGGATAGGCGATTTCCAGAGGTTCTTGGAAGTCACTTATCGCCAAATCTGTGCACAATGGTGGACTTGTGCTCATTGGGGAGTGTTCGGGACCGTGGTGACATTTTCGGTGACATGGGTGAGACATCCATTGGAGAGAAAGGGGAAGAAGAGAAGGAGAAGTTAGGGTTTTCGGAGGTTACGGGAATGGGAGAAGTTTGTGAGGGAGATGTGTTGTGCGAGGGATTCATCGTGGGTAATGAGCTAAAATTTCGTTCCCGCCCTTTCTTTTTTTTTTGTTGTTGTTTCTTGGAGGAATTTTCTTTGGAAGTGAGAATTAGTATTTTAGTGAATGGGTATTTATACACTTGGCAAAAACTATCTACATAAGTGTTTAAATTCTATACAAAGACTAGTTCCTAAGGTTTAGAGGTTGTTTCAAAATAGACATCAAAACCAAGGGAAATTTTTCAACAAAAACCAACTCAACATTAATCGACACACGTCTTTTGAAAAATCTGGAAATCTGAGTGTTATCATAAATGTTTAGCACATTTTGTGTAACACGGGAGTCATTTTCTCATAGGAACAGCAGTTTCGGCAACTAAACAAGACACTTTATAGAGTTTTGTCTCTAAGTTAGTGGAACAATGTATATTGAGTCCAAATAGATAAGATCTTGTGTCTATCATAATATAAAGTATGTTGATACTCCTATAGAATAGAGCAGTATCAATTTTGTGGGCTTTGCCAACATTTTACAATTCTTAGGAATTTAAGGCTTTGCCTTATTTTTTTGATACTCCCTTTTTATGATTTTTATATCATCGCAGAGAACGGTATCAGTTTAAAAGGTGTTCCTTTGAGAAGTCATGACCCGTTAGAAACAAAAAACAACTTTAACATTTACCGAAAAGATCTGATTCAGTTTTACCTGGATGAATGTTACCACAAATGTCAGGGACATTTCGGATAACACACCCCAGCAGTGTTAATTTTTATATTGAACAGAGACCGAGAGAGTTTTTCAAGTTTGAAAACCTCTCATGATCTAAAGCTTTTGTAAAGATATCAGCTAGTTGATGAGAAGTGTCAACATAATCGATTCTAACTAGCTGTTTTTCAACCAAGTCTCGAAGAAAGTGATGTCTTATATCTATATGTTTAGTACGAGAGTGCTGAACCGGATTTTTAGATATATTGATGGCACTCATATTATCACAGTACAAAACTAAGATATTTTTTGAAACACCATAATCGTCTAGCATGTGTCTTAGCCATATTAATTGAGAGCAACAACTCCCCGCTGCTACATATTCAGATTCAGCAGTTGAGAGTGAGACACAATTTTGTTTACGACTGTACCAGGAAACTAAGTTATTGCCAAGGTAAAAACATCCTCCACTAGTACTTTTTCTATCTTCCACATCCCCAGCCCAATCCGCGTCACTATATCCTATTAGATTAGGATTAGTGTCTTTGGAATACCAAATTCCCAACTCGCATGTGCCGGCAACATATCTTATGACACGTTTGACAGCATTTAAGTGGGAAATTTTAGGGCATGCTTGGAATCGTGCACACACACAAACACTAAACATAAGATCTGGACGACTCGCGGTGAGATACAAAAGGCTACCTATCATAGATCTGTATAACGTTGGGTCAACATTCTCCCCAACATCATCTTTGGATATAGTCTGGGTTGATCCCATCGGAGTCTTCATGTGTTTGGCGTTCTCCAATCCAAACTTCTTAACCAGGTTCTTGGCATATTTGCTTTGTGAAATGAAGATACCCTCCTCATTTTGTTTTATCTGCAAGCCTAAGAAAAAGGTTAGTTCCCCTATCATGCTCATTTCGAATGTTGAGGACATAGCTTCGACAAAAGTCTTAAGATGAGACATTGAAGTCGAACCAAAAACTATGTCATCTACATAGATTTGAGCAATAACCATATCTGATCCATGGTGTTTTATAAATAAAGTACAATCAGCTACACCACGTTGGAAGCCAAATTCAAGAAGGAATTGAGTTAAACGACCATACCATGCACGTGGAGCTTGTTTTAGTCCATACAAGGCCTTTTTTAACCTGTATACATGTTGTGGATGGTGAGGATCTTCAAATCCTTTGGGTTGTTCAACATATACCTCCTTATCAATATATCCGTTCAAAAAGGCACCTTTCACATCCATTTGATGAAGAGTTATCTTTAAACAACAAGCTATGACAAGTAATAATCTAATTGATTCAATTCTAGCTACTGGAGCAAAGGTTTCATCATAGTCGATACCTTTGACTTGAGAGTATCCTTGAGCCACTAGTCTAGCTTTATTTCTAATAATAGTTCCAGATTCGTCAGATTTATTCTTAAAGATCCATTTAGTTCCTATTACATTAGTCTCATCAGGGCGAGGAACTAGATCCCAAACCTCATTTCTGGTGAACTGTTCTAGTTCTTCTTGCATGGCTTGTATCCACCAACTGTCTTTTAGTGCTTCATTAATGTTTTTAGGTTCCAAAGTAGAAACATAGCAAGATTGACTTACCTTGTGATGTATGGTGGACATACACGCATACTTCACCATGTCTCGGTAATTTTTTGGCTCTTTTCTCCTTGTTTTTATTCCTTCGAACACTTCTCCTATTACCTGTTCAGTGGGATGGTTTCTTCTGATTCTGGATGAGGGATCCTGCGTCTTGAATCACGAAGTTCAGTTTCAGAATCCTCATCAGAACCTGCAGTGTTCTCATCTTCGGTTACAGGTGTTGCTGCAGATGTTGTGACATTTGGTGTAACATCTGCATTTTCTGTGGTCTGCCCCTCCTGTATTGTTACGACAGCATCTGTTACTGGTGTATTTCCTGCATAATCTGCATTATCATCAAAAACAATGTTAACAGATTCTTGTACGGATTTGGTTCGAAGATTGTACACTCGGTAAGCATGACTATTTTGAGAATAGCCTATGAAAATTCCCTTATCACTCTTAGAGTCAAACTTTGCTCGATTATCTCTATCATTTAGAACATAGCATACACACCCAAAAATATGAAAGTAACGTAGATTTGGTTTCTTTCCATTCAAGATCTCATAGGGTGTCATTTTTGTTCCTGGTCTAAGATAGACTCTATTAGAGATGTGACTTGCAGTGTTTAGGGCTTCTGCCCAAAAACGTTTTGACAGTTTTTTTGAACTTAGCATGACTCTAGCCATTTCTTGTAGGGTTCTATTCTTCCTCTCTGCTACACCATTTTGTTGGGGGGTTTTGGGAGCAGAAAATTCATGGAAAATACCTTTTTTCTCACAAAATGTAGAAAATTGATTATTTTCAAACTCCTTTCCATGATCAGATCTTATCCGAAAAATAGAGGAATGATATAGATTTCTAATTCTAGAGTACAATATTCTAAACATGTCAAACGTTTGAGACTTTTCTTTCAAAAAGAATATCCAAGAGTATCTTGAAAAGTCATCTACAATTACAAGAGAGTACCTCATGCCTCCTAGGCTATCTACCTCGATTGGACCCATAAGATCCATATGTAAAAGTTGAAAGCAATGACGTGCTGAGAAATGTCCATCACTCTGAACAACTTTGTGAGGGACACGGGTTTGCTTACCTTTGAGGCAATCTTCACACACCACGGTTTCACTCATAGGACTTAGTTTAGGAATGCCTTTTACCGCCTCATAAGATATCAATTTTCTAAGGTTGCGGTAATTGACATGTCCTAGTTTTTGATGCCACAATGTTGTGTCATCAGTCCTAACACTATTACATACCTTATGTTCTCCGACAAGATAACAATTATCACTTGTTCTTGTACTGTCATTATCATTTGTTAGTTTCATCACTGTACATGCATGTTTATTGAAGCTTACCTCTAAGTTGTCATCACACAGTTGGCTTATACTAATTAGGTTAGCCATCAGACCATCAACGTGCAAGACATTATTTAGTGCTGGAATTCCAGGGACATTAACAGTTCCTCTTCCTATTATCTTACTCTTTCCACCTCCTCCATATGTAACATTTCCTCCATTTAGAGCTTCGTAGTTCTTTAGATAGTCTTTTGTTCCTGTCATATGGCGGGAACAGCCATCACAAAGTACCACGATCCGAAGATATTGGTCCTTATGCGGTTATGGCTACATTACAACTTGTTTTCTTGATGGGAACCCAAACCTTTTTGTTACCTTACGATTTTTGTAGATAGAGGAGTCTCTTGAGTGTTGTCTCAAGTTCTTGTGACGATTCGGAAGACCTTTTCTTTATGAGTTTTAGTAACTTAAAGCAAAAAGGTTTTAAATGTCGATTTTATTACAATAATTGCACACATAGTTGCTACCCTTCTTACGGTTCATTTCCCATTTTTAACAAACACGTTGGAGCATAATGTATTGATGGGATTCTTGTAGCCCAAACCGGACATTGAGGTTGACTAATACTAAGGATTTCATCTAATTTGGAGGTGCTGTGTTAAGCTTTTTGAAGGTTGCTTGGCGGATCAACTTTGCACTTATCTTTCCGAATTCAAAATCTTTTTGGTAAGAGTCACTTCGATCGGGTAATGGTACTTATCAAATCTGCATTCTCACGAGTTAGAGTTTTCACCTTTGATTCAAGTTGATTAGATTCAATGATTAAGTCCTTGCAAAGGGCTTGCAATTCCTTAATCATATCATCCTTGTAGTCTTCGAGTCTTAGGATTAGAATCATTTTTGAAATAAAACCACGAAGCAATTGACATCGAAGAATTAAAAACTCATACACATGCTATTCTTTGTATCTGCAGATGTTACGGTGATGTTCGGAAATGTCATGACATTTAGTGTATCACGATCGGCTAAACCTTCATCATCCGGCAGAGAATGTTCAAAAAGCGATGGCAACATTGCTTGTGAATCTATTTCGTATTCTCTTCCCGCTTCACCTTCATCATCACTTAGGAAATCCATAGACTTTTGCCAACCTTTCTTAGAGTGTTTGCACACTCGTTGGCATAATGGCCCCGTCCAGCGAGCATGACATTGAATCTTTGTCAAGTCAGGATCGAACTGGATCGGTCAGAATTTATTCTCCTAAGTTGATTGCCTTTTTGTGCGGTGGGAAAATTCTTGGTAATTCGTGGATTGAGTCCTTGGTTTTGGTGCTCTTTAGACTTAGATTTATTCTTATCTTCGTTGAATCTTCTTAACATCGTATTGAACCTACGAGTAAGAAGAGCTACGTTGACACCATCCCCAATTTCTTCAAGGGTTTCCTCGTCTTCAGTGACTTCGGTCGCTAAGGATTTTGCTTGAAGGGCAACATCCTTGCCTTTGTATAAAGACCTTTGATTTTCCATGTTCATCTCATATGTTTTGAGAATGCTCATTAAAGTATGTAGGTCCATTGTGGCAAGGTTATGTGCTTCTTCAATCGCACAAATCTTAATGTTGAACTTTTCAGGAAGAGATCGAAGGGCTTTTTCAACAAGTTGATTGTTGGTCAATGGAGAACCAAGAACTTGACATTCATTAGAGATATCAATCAACTTTTCAAAATAGGTTTTAATATCCTCCGATTCCTCCATCCTTAAGCGTTCATACTTACTCATGAGCATGCGAAGCTTCGTTCGTTGAACAACGAGCTACCTTCACAATGAGTTTGTAAAGTATCCCAAGCATCCTTGGCAGTAGAGCAATTTTGGATGAGTTTGAACATATAAAGATCAACCCATCCGAAAATAGCATTTAGTGCCTTTTCGTTGAAGCCTGCACTATTAGTTTCTTCAAAAGTCCATTCGGCCTCAGGCTTGACCAAAATGTCGCCTTCCTCGTCCGGTGGAAGCATAGGAACAGTGTATCCATTAGTAATAGATCTCCATGCTCTAACATCAATGGATTTGATGTGAGAACGTAGGCGAATCTTCCAATAAGGATAGTTTGATCCATCTAAAATAGGAAGTCTACCAATATTTGGATTAGCCGGATCCATAGTTAAGTAAAAGGACCTTAGCACTTATTATGTCAAGTGTCGGCTCTGATACCAATTGTAAGGGAGAATTGTCGAACTTAAACTATGGAATAAATAATTTCAGCACAGAAGAACAGAGGTAAACTTAAAGACAGTAAAGAATGTTCCCAAAAATGTTCTGTGACATGAACTGGAACATTAACAAAAACGCAGAACTAAAAAATGAGTTAAGATGCAGCGGAAATAAATCAAGGACACCCAAGATTGTTTTTCATAAGTTATATAATTGTATATAACTTATAGTGGTCTCATGACCAAAAATTTATTGTATAAAACTTATACAATCTTACAAATCCCTTGAGAATGAATAAAAATCAAGTAAAACAAAAGGGATTAAAAAGAAGTTAAATCTTAACTTCTAAGCTGAAAAATCTATCTAAAATAGAAGTGAAAAACACCTATTACAATTGCTTGAATTGGAAGTACCAGATAAATTTGAGAAAGCAATTTGCAATTTTGAACAAGTGTAATCACAAAAGCAGTGCTTGATCCGGTGTGTTTGAGGCAATATTTGAGGCGTCTCGGATCTGAATTTACTTCAAAAAGCTGGATATCAAAACCTTGGAGTGAACCTCTATTTATAGTGGAGAGTTCACCCAAGAGGTTCCTTGATTCTCGGTGGAGGTTGAGCGAGAATAGGGTTGGTGGAGCGTTTCTTGACCTTAAAATTCTCAACAGATTTGACTTTGTCTTCCTGAGAATGCTCCTTCCGTTATGCACTCTCCTTGGACTTGGTCTTGTTAAGTATTATCGTGTTTTCCTTAGCTCCTAACCAAGCCAAACATTCACGTGATAAAATCTTCTCAGCTTCAGAAATCTGCTCGTGAAGATAGGAAAAAAACTCTTGCCAGAAATGTCCTCCCAGATGTCACGACATTTGGGATGACATTTTCCTGTTTTTACTTAACACCAAAAAGAGACATGTTACGGAAAATGTTAGGACACATAACCTAACATTAACAGGTTGAATAAGCCTGAGTAATTTTGGGAGAAAATCCTCTATAATTTATAACTGGCGTGCAGGTCTATTCGTCAAGTGTATTGTTATGTTCATTTAATGTTTTCATGTTATGTGAATATATTAAAAGATTGACATAAATTCCAAATAAAAATATCTTCTAATTTATTCCACTTTAATTGCAAAGTAATAATGCCGAATTAAATCTAAATGAAATGAAAAATAACAATGCTATTATTTTTATTTACATCTTATAGTAAGGGTGTTCATAGTTTGGATAAAATCGATTCAAACCGCAAACCGATTAAATAAACCGTTTGTTCTTTTAGTTAGGTTTAGTTTGATTTTTTTTAAATTGATAATATAAATTATTTATTTTTGATGCAATGCACACGTGCAACACACATACACTTAAGACTAGTGTATGAAAATAATTTAAAAGCATTGTTCTTTTTCATTTGTTTGAGATTCGATTTGACTTATTACTTTGTAATTGTAGTGGAATAAATAAGAAGATAATTTTGTTGGGATTTATGACATTCTTGTAATAGATTCACATAATATTAAAACAATAAATGATGCTGACAATTGACTTGACGACTAGTTTTGCACGCATATATAAATTAGACAGGCTTTCCTTTCATAATTAATCAGGCTAATTCATCCAAAATATCATCTTATCTTCATTTAATTATTTGTTATCTTATACTACGGGTATTCATGGTTTGGTTAAAACTAATTTAAATAGCAAACCGATAAAATAAATCGATTGTTATTTATAATTGGTTTGGTTGTATTTTTTAAAAAATTGTATAATATAAATTATTTATTATTCACGCAATGATACGTGCAACGCACGTACACTTAAGACTAGTATATGTAAATAAATTAATAGCATTGTTATTTTTCATTTGTTTAAGATTCAATTCGACATTATTACTTTGTAATTGTAGTGGAATAAATAAGAAGATAATTTTGTTGGGATTTATGACATTCTTGTAGTATATTCACATAATATTAAATAATTAAATGATGCTGACAATAGACGCGACGACTAGTTTTACACGCAAATATAAATTTGACAGGCTTTCCTTTCATAATTAATCAGAGTAAGGGTGTTCATAGTTTGCGATTTAAATCTGTTTTAACCAACCTGTGAACACCCCTAGTTTAAGATAACAAATAATTAAAGAAGATAAGAAGATGTTTTAGCTGATTAAGCCTGAATAATTTTGAGAGAAATACATGTGTAATCTATAAATGGCATGCAGGTTTCGTCACGTGCATTGTCAGGTTCATTTAATGTTTTCATATTATGTGAATCAATTAGAAGAATGCCATAAATTCGAACAAAATTATTTTCTTATTTATTCCACTGCAATTACAAAGTTATAAAGTCGAATTGAATATAAAACAAATGAAAAAGAACAATGCTATTAATTTATTTACATATACTAGTCTTAAGTGTACGTGTGTTGCACGTGTCATTGCGTGAATAATAAATAATTTATATTATATAATTTTTTTTAAAAAATACAACCAAACCAATTATAAACAATAATCGATTTATTTTATCGGTTTGCTGTTTAAATTGGTTTTAACCAAACCATGAATACCCGTAGTATACGATAACAAATAATTAATGAAGATAAGATGATGTTTTGGATGAATAAGCCTGATTAATTATGAAAGGAAAGCCTGTCAAATATATATTTGCGGGTAAAACTAGTCGTTGTTAGACATATTTTATATACGCCTTTTGAGTCATTTTTAGTTAGTATTTTACCCATTTTTGTCCAAATATGTGTCGTGTTAGGATAATTTTTCTTTCTTTTGAGTCACAGTGGTTTAAAAAGGCAACGTGGAGAAAAGAAACAAAAAAAGGGCAGAAAAAGAAGTTCCCGAGCCAAAAGAGACGAAAGTTGGCATCCCGGACGAGAACAGGGCGGTGCCTTGGCGCCAAACCATCAGAGACTGCAGGGCCACGACGCCCAATGTACTGAGAAGCTGCAGGAGTTTCGGCGCCACGTCGCCAGTCTGCAGAGCCGTGGCGCCAACGCGGGAATTTTGCCAAATCCGAGAAGGAATGGGCCAAGGCATAGAAGGAAAAGTGGGATATGTTTTGGGAGGCTATAAAAGGCCCTTTGGGCAGATTTTTCAAGGGTGACAAAATCCCTAATTCATCACATAACATAATTTCTTGGAGGCTTCAAGATTAGAGACTTGTTCTTAAGTATTTTTCTTTCTTTACTTTATTTACTTTCAGTTTATGTTAGATAATCTTTTGGTTCTTAGCATGTCTATGGCTAGGAGCTAAACTTTATTTAAGGCTTTCCTTTCGAATCGCTTGAACCTCGTCTTTATGACTTAATGCATTAATTTGGTTTCTTCTTCATATAGTTAAGATTTATTCAATAGTTGTTTTGATTGCTTGGTAATTAACTGATCACTAGTTATCATCACTTATATGATTTCGAATCGAAATACGAAAGGGGAGATTTGAATATGCTATAGTTGAATAAACATATGTTAAAATCGTGGACGAAAGTACCCCGATACTTATGTAGTTTTATAGGTTATTGTTCTTAATCCTCCTATGTGGTAAAATCTGTCATAGAAATATAGAAGATTTCTGCACCGGGGTTGAGAGTTTATATATTCTAACCAGAATATAAAACGGTCTAGTTAACCTGCTATATTAACATAGAAGAAGAACCTTTATTGTTGCATTAAGGATAGGCGAGTGTATAGTTGAGGAGATTGGAAGTCCTATTTCCACCATATCTGATTTAAGTAAAGTAATTTAGTTAACTTTAACAATTGTTCAGTAGTTCATAGATAAAAACCACAACAAAATATCGACAGTCAAATAGATACCATAGGATAGATGTTTGGTAATTGAACACTAATCCCTGAGGACGATATTCGGTCTTACCTAGACTATATTACTTGTAACGATACGTACACTTGCGTTAAGCGTGTGGAAAATCGCTAACAAGTTTTTGGCGTCATTACCGGGGATTGGCGTAGTTCAATATCAATTTATCTATTATTAATTTCTAATTTGGTTTTTATTTTTATTTTCTTTTATTTGTGGAATCGTGATTTGTTTGTTGATTTTGACCCATCTCAGGGATCCAGCAAACATGGATTACAACTATCACGGGTTACAGAACTATCAACAGCAATGTAACCCTCATGTCCCACATGAAGAGCAGAATGGGTTGCGAGCGACCATACTCAGGCTAACTAAGCACCAAACTCATTTCATGGATGAGACAAGAGTGTCCCTAAAGAATTTGGAGACACAAATAGGATAACTCGCGGGCATGCTGAGCAACAGAATACAAAGGAATCACCTTGAAAATATTGGGGTGAATCCAAAAGAGCAGTGTCAGGCAGTTGATCTAAGGAATGGAGAACTAGTGGAAGATAGCCTACCACCACCGTGTTCGAAGAAGGAAGACTCAGAAGGATCGCAGGATTCCCAGTGCTCTGATACCACTCTGTCATGCCCCGAACCCCGGGCCCGTGACTGGTGCCCTACCTGGGCACCCTTCTACCTTAACAATACAAGTAAACTGCGGAAATTAAATAACACCTCATTTTTTTTTCTTAAAACCAACGTACGTGCAAGGGCAAAGCCGACAAGGCTGCCATAATTAAACATAAGCGAAAGACACTACAACGCGTACGAGTCGATCCCACGTATGAATACGGACCTCTAAGAGTTAAAGCGAACTATGGCGGACAAGGCCCCGCCGTACCCATAAGCGTACAAAGCACATCTTGAAGGAACTATACCAAAATGATAAACTCACGAGCAGAGGAGCTATCCAAAACTACGGCGGTCCTACACTGCCGATCACCAAATGCATTACCTAAACTGCGGCATGACGCAGCCCCGAAGGAGGTCGAGACGAAGAATGTACCAAGTATGTGAACAATAAATGCGTAATGAAATCATAACATCTAAACAAAGCAGAGACATGTATGATAGCCAACCTACAAGACAAAACACATAGCCATATCAAGTCGAGACGCAAGCCCTCGAGGTCACTACTCGATATAACTATGGGTCTCACGCCATAATATCAATCATGCGTGGAATCCTTCCTCACCGGCGATCCATGATATAACATAACATCAAGTCCCAGCGGTGGTATAGCATCTTGGGGTTTACCCTCACTTATACTCTTACCGGAGAGGTGGTAAAGCGGTGGTATAGCATCTTGGGGTTTACCCTCACTTATACTCTTACCACGGAGGTGGTATAACGTCTTGGGCTTGCCCTCATTTATACTCTTACCCTATCTCAACCGGCCACAAACAACACATAAAGCGGGTGGTAGCGTCTTGGGGTTTACCCTCACTAATACTCTTACCACGGAGGAGGTGGTATAACGTCTTGGGGGCTTGCTCGTTTATACTCTTACCCTATCTCGACCGACCATCAAACAAGACATAAGCACTACCGTATCTACATAAAAATCGAATTTAACCCAGTACTACAAGTAGCGGAAGCATACAAGGAATCCACTTTTCAACCGAGAGTCGACAACTCGATAAAACATAATACTTGCACTCAAAGGCTATTACCAGTACATATAGGCAAGTTCTCAATTAACCAAGCCAAAGTACTTATCAAGGCACACATAGGATAATTCTCATTTTATCAAGCCAAAGTACTAATCAAGGCATACATAGAATAATTCTCTTTTAACAAGTCAAAGTACTTATCAAGGCACACTTAGACAAATTCTCAATTTATCAAGCCAAAGTACTAATCAAGGCATACATAGAATAATTCTCTTTTAACAAGTCAAAGTACTTATCAAGGCACACTTAGACAAATTCTCAATTTATCAAGCCAAAGTACTAATCAAGGCATACATAGAATAATTCTCTTTTAACAAGTCAAAGTACTTATCAAGGCACACTTAGACAAATTCTCAATTTATCAAGCCAAAGTACTAATCAAGGCATACATAGAATAATTCTCTTTTAACAAGTCAAAGTACTTATCAAGGCACACTTAGACAAATTCTCAATTTATCAAGCCAAAGTACTACATAATGCATATTCTTTTATAAAAGACTCCTTTCTATGTAAAGCTCCAAGATACTAACACCAGTAGTATCAGCGTGTCTATTTTTCAAAGTAAGTTACTACACTTTTAGAAAACTCATTTCAAAGCTTGAAATCAAGTAACTCCAAATTTTCACAATCTAGGCAACTTATGCCGATTAATCAAAATAGACAACTTTCTAACCTTCCATAAAGCCGTTATAACCAACTTCCCATAAAGCCGTTATAACCCTTTATGGTTTTAGACATATCCGTTCCTTGATAGTCAAGAGACTTATACTATTAAAACCAAGTATCACATACTTACAAATCAAGTTCTTAACTTTCAAAATGCTTCAAGTCTCTAATAGTTAGAAAACAAGTTTTCTTCTACTTTTAAACCTCAGTAACTTCACCCTTAACACAAGTTACTTCTCTTAAATCATGTCATTCCTCCTCTTTAAATCAAATAAGTAAATCACTCTTTGACTCCCTAAAGTCATTATGATGACCTTTAGGTTTTAGAACTAAGGCACTAGCCAAAAGATTTGGAAACCACTTCCTTTCAAGTCTCTATGCACTTTAAGAAAAATACCTTCACTTTTAAGAATCCAAACTTCCTAAGGAAATGGATTGTACTACTTACAATTTAAACATCAAAGTACACTCGGAAGTACATAGAACAAATTCTATTTTAGGCAAATCCAAATACAAGCAAGGAATGGATCATTCAAGAGTAGGACTTACTTTCTTTATTCTAGGGAATCATGCTAGAAGAGGAGATAGTTCACATACCTTTTGGCTAATATCCACAAGCTGCCGAATACGCCGTGCGTAGAAGTGTCAACCTATAATGGTCACAACAAGACTATCAACTTCTAGTCTCAGCGTAGAATAATACTAAGTATACGGTCTAATTCTACGGAAAATCGGGCAGACCTCCTTTGTTTCTACTTACTTTGCCACCTTTTCAAGGCCGAATACAATAACCAACAAGCCACATTTAAGGCTCCAAAAACCAACCAAACAAAGGGCATTACACGCCTAACAATACGTTTAATATTCAGCCCAACAATTCATACGAAATAGATTAAAACTCCAAGCCATTCTCGACGACTACATACTAACAATTCAAAGTCTTTTACAATCCTTTTCCAAATTCAAGTTCTAAGGTCTAACATGTTATCTAGTCATAAACAACTTCAACAACTACAATTTCCTTCTTTATACAACATGCGGCGCTTAGACTAATAATCAACTTGAATTGTAATCTTAACGCTAAACATGCTAGTTTTCGGATTAGGGTTCCAATAGCCAATAAACATATCAAACTTCATACTATATAACACATGCTTGCTAAAATCCATAGCTACCATAATAAGTAAGCCTTAACTATTAAAATGACAAAATATACCTTTATAAGCCCTTAAAATTTCCAAGATTCCAAAGTCGCGCCTTAGAAATTCTTAGCTCCTTTCCTTAGGTTCCAATCCGCTCCAAGCACTCCTTAGAGGCCTATGAAGAACCCATCTTCAAGTTCCAACTTCAAAGTTGAAGAACTCCCTTAGTTTCCGCCTTGCGACTAACGTAAAAATACGTTTTTTCCGAAATCTTTCTATTGAGATATCCTTACAATACCCTAAGGGACATTGGGTTAAAGTCTTGTGAACAAAGGATCAAAACTACAAAATTTTGTCTTCCAAGAGGGGCCTTGGCCGAGAGCACTCTTTAGTGGACAAGAAAAATGTTGTGAAATTTTCTAAGTGTTAGAAGAGCAAGTCTTGCTACTAGTATGATACATATAACACATTGGAGGGTCTAGATTATAACAATTGTGTGGCTTAGATAAAAATCACTTGGATTAAGCCTATGTGGACAAGTTGACTAGTCAACAAAATCAAGCTTAGAAGACTTATCTTCTACCATGGTCAATGACCATTTTACCCTTGCATAAATTTCGACCAAGCCATGTGGGGGTGCCACGTGTCGCCCTCTCATTCGTCCATAAAATTCCGTAACCCTCGTGGGCCCCACAAAACGTAAAATTCCTCGGGTGGGCCCCACGTGACCAAATCCGTAAAAATAAATTTCCATAATGCTAAGAGTTCCATACTCTTCAAATAATGCCTTTTGAGAATCCAATTCTCAACAACGAACATTTTTCCTTTCCGGCGTTCGGAAGATTTTCCGTCGGAAAAACAATTCTTCCTTTCGTATCAATTTCCAAGTCTTGTTTCCTTTCGTACATTCTCTATTACATGTCCTGGACTTACGGGGTGTAACACCTACATCCGAAGAAAGGGACATTGCCAGTAGCTGTTGGAAATCCTCAGGTTAAGATACCATATCCTCAGAGGCTAAAGACAAGTTCCCTTGACAAACAGTTCTCTAAATTTCTGCAAGTTTTCAAACAACTGCAAATCAACATCCTATTTGCTGAGGTTCTAGAGCAGATGTCGAGTTACGTAAAGTTCATGAAGGAGATTCTCAGAAAAAATAGGAGGTTAGATAACTATGAAACAGTGGTGTTGACTGACGAATACAGTGCCATCTTACAGAGAAAGCTACCTCAGAAGCTGAAAGATCCAGGGAGCTTCACCATCCCTTGCACTATAGGGAGGTTTGAATGTCAGAAGGCCTTGTGTGATTTGGGGGCAGGTATAAATCTGATGCCCTATCTGGTGTTTTGAAAACTTGGAATGGGAGAGGCACGACCTACAAATATCATTTGCAGATAGCTGATCGCTCCATCGTCCATCCTAGAGGAGTCATCGAGGATGTGTTGGTTAAAGTGGACAAGTTTATCTTCCCCGCTGATTTTATCATCTTAGACATGAAAAAAGATGAACTGATTTTCATTATCTTTGGCAGACCATTCCTAGCCACAGGACAGACACTTATTGATGTTCAAAAAGGTGAGCTGAGACTTCGTGTTCAGGAAGAAGAAGTGATTTTCAATGTATTCCAAGCAACAATCTTCCCAAAGGCAAATGACAATTGTTATGCTATTGATATTATTGAAGAAGCAATTTCTGAAAACGGGTTCAGAAGTGTAGATGCTCTTGAAGAAGTGTTGACCCAATGGGGTGAGGATAGTGGCAATGACCCGAAATTGATAGAGTATGCAAATTGGATGGATTCTTATGAGCCATGTTACAAGAAGAAATATGAAGGGCTCGGACAGATGCCAGAGAGAGCAGTGCCATCCACAGTAAAAGCTCCAGAGTTAGAATTGAAGACTCTACCAGATCTCTTGCAGTATCAATATCTAAGTGAGAACCAATCCTTGTCAGTGATCGTATCATGTCATTTATCCACAGTGGAGGTTGAGAAGCTACTGAGAGTGTTGAGGGCTCACAAGCGTGCCATTTGGTGGACATTGGCAGACATAAAAGGGATAAGCCCTACAACAGTGATGCATAAAATCCATCTAGAAGATGAGAGCAAATCCTCCATTGAGGCACAAAGGAGACTGGATCCAAACATGAAGGAGGTGGTGAGGAAAGAAATCATGAAATGGCTTGATGTTGGGGTGATCTATCATATTTATGACAGTGTATGGGTGAGTCCTGTGCAAGTAGTGCCCAAGAAGGGTGGCATGACGGTGGTGACCAATGAAAAGAATGAGCTCATTCCATCTAGAACAGTTACAGGTTAGAGGATTTGCATTGACTCTCGCAAGTTGAACAAGGCAACCAGAAAATACCACTTTCCATTACCTTTTATAGATCAGATACTGGACAGGCTCGCAAGGCACAACTATTATTGCTTATTGGATGGTTACTCAGGATACCATCAGATTGCCATAGCACCAGAAGATCAGGAAAATACAACATTCACCTGCCCTTTTGGTACATTTGCTTTCAGAAGGATGTCATTTGGGCTTTGCAATGCACCTGCTACCTTTCAGCGGTGTGATCTGTGTATTTTATATACACCTTTTGAGTCATTTTTAGTTAGTATTTTACTCATTTTATTTATGTTTAGTATAGTATTAGGGTCGTTTTCCTTTCTTTTGTGTCACAACGGTCAAAAATGGAGAAATGGCGAAAAGAAGAGAAAATGAGCTTAATTGAGATGGAATTGCACACAAAAAGGGCCAAGAAATGAAGTCTAAGAAGTTCCGGGAATCATAGAGGAGATCAGACGAAGTTCGGACGAAAAAAGGACGACGAAACAGAATCCGCCAGAAAAACGTCCACCGGCGTGGCGGCTGCAGCGGCCGCGACGCCTTGATGTCGCGAAGTCTGAAAGTTGCAGGTTTTTCGGCACTGTGGCGCCGGATTGCAGGGCCGCAGCGCCGACGCGGGATTTCTGAGTTTTGGACCGAATTTGACACATTTTCAGAGTCCTAAAGGGATAACTTTTCCTACCTACATATTCCTTAACCCTTTTCCATAACTTTTCCTAAAACCTTTATCTAAAAGGATTCCATAACCTTTCCTACCTACATAATCTCTAACCCTTTACCTAAAGGATTCTTGGTCTATAATTAGTCTCTACATCATTAGAAGAATTCATCCTACATCCTTCAATCCACCCATCCTTCATCCTACAAACCATACCACATTCCATTCCATTCCATATTGTAAATATTCCACAACAAAATCCTTGGATGCTAGAAGGCTTGGAGACTCGTTCTTGAGTATTTTCTTTTCTTTCTTTTTGCTTTATTTATTTCAGTCATGTATGGAG
Organism: Przewalskia tangutica; assembly: GCA_029844215.1. Taxonomy (NCBI): domain Eukaryota; kingdom Viridiplantae; phylum Streptophyta; class Magnoliopsida; order Solanales; family Solanaceae; genus Przewalskia; species Przewalskia tangutica. The sequence goes on from CM056719.1 coordinate 22,899,371, forward strand.
ATTGTATTAGTTCTTAGCGTGACTATGGCTAGGAGCTAATTACTTTATTAGGGATTTCCTTGTGATTCACTTGAAACTCTATTCATGAATTAATATATTAGTTTGGTTTCTTCTTCACTTATTTAAGATTTATTCAATGGTTTTTTTGATTGCTTGATAACTAATTGATCACTAGTTATCATCACTTATATGATTTATAATCGAAAGCCGAAAGGGGAGATTGTGAATATGCTATAGTTGAATAAACATAGGTTAAATCGTGGACGAAAGTACCCCGATACTTGTGTAGCTTAATAGGTTATTGCTCTTAATCCTTCTTTGTAGTCAATCTTGTCACCGAAAGGTAGAATGGTTCTCCATTGGGGTTGAGTGTTTATATTACCTTAACAGGAGTATAAAACGGTCTAGTTAACCTGCTATCTTAACGTAGAAGAAGAAGTTAGTCTAATTGTATTAAGGATTGAATAGAGTGGATAGTTGATGATCTTAGAAGCCCTAATTCTCCATCATAACTGATTTAATTCAAAGTATTTTTATAATTAGTTTATTTCCTGAATTATTAATTTAGAATTCCAATTCAATTGACGTTAACCAAATAGATACCATAGGATAGATAATCGGTACTTGAAAACCAGTCCTTGAGGACGATATTAGGTCTTACCTAGACTATATTACTTGTCATGATACGTGCACTTGCGTTAGTGTGTGCATAAATCGCGCATCAAGTTTTTGGCGCCCTTGCCGGGGATTGGCGTACTTTTAATATCGATTTATCTATTCTTATTTCTAATTTGGTTGCTGCATACGAGCATCTTTTTATCACCTTTTGTTGTTTTTCTTATTTTGCAGGTTAAATTTGAAAGAAAAAAAAATGGAAAAAAAAAATCAGGACACATGGACTACTACTATCAGAGACAGTGGAGTCATCAACAACAGCTTAACCCACAGGTTCTAGAGGAAGATCTAGATGAGTTGCAGACAGGCATACTCAGGCTCACCAAGTGCCAGACTCAGTTTATGGCTGAGACAAGAGTGTCCCTCAGAAATTTGGAGACACAAATAGGGCAACTAATGGATAGGATGAGCAATACACTTCAAGAAAATCTGCCTAGCGACATCATTATGGGATGTGGTAAGCAAATTGAGGAACTTGAACCACACCCAGCTGTTGAGGAATCTAGCGAGATAGTTGGTGTAGAGAAGGAAAAGATTACTGATATCCAATTATTCACCTTTTTGGATTCGTTGGAAATTCTTTATCATGTAACCATTACAAAAGTAATACCACCAGCGGTCACTGTTGATCCCCAAATAAGAATTCCATACCATCAAGGGCACCCCCTAGAGTTGAGAGATGTTGGGAATCTCACTGATCCCTACATTATAGAAAGTCTAGAAGACAAGCCTGCCTTGTTTACTTGGGGGATAATCGTATATTTGAGGCCCTTGTTTGAAGCAATTGTTGTAGTTGAAGTGAGACCTGCAACAATAACTATGCGGATTGCAAGCAGTTCGCAGAAGGATCTAATGGGCACTCGTAAAGATTAATTGCGTTCGGCTAAAAGACGTTAAAGACAGCGCTTGTTGGGAGGCAACCCAATGTTTTTAATTATGTTATTTTAATTTCTGTCTTTAGTTTGTTTTATTTTTGTCTTGAACAGTCTCACGGTCTTGGGTTATTGTTTTGTGTTGGTGGATGACAGGTGGACTGAAAGCTAAATCCGAGGAAAAAGGAACAAAAACGCTGAAAAAAGGAAAAGCTGTCGTCAGCGCCACGGCGCCAGTTGCAGGGTCGCGGCGCCGAAAGTTCAGAAACCCAGATTCCGTGCAAATTCCAAAAAATTTCCTCCCAGACCTCCATTATGACCGTTGTATTGTGTCAGTAAGTTGTTCCTATTTTTTTTTTAGTCTTGCACACATTGGGGACAGTGTGTGATTTAAGTTTGGGGGGATGTTTTATTGTTTTTTGAGTCTTTTTGATTTGTTTTGGTATTTTTGAGTATTTTGTTTGAGTCATAATTTTTTTTTAAGATCATGCATGTTGTAGTCACTTGAAACGCCTAAATGAAGTAAAGTGGAATAATGTAATGGAATTAGAAGCAACCATCTGAACACTTAGGATAGATATGCCAAAAATTCATGAAATCGAACTATTTGGGGTATCTTGCTTGATTTATACATTGTTAATAATTAAATCTATGTGTCTGCTTGCTTGCTATTTGAGGTGAAATAGTTAGGATATGCATGTTAGGGAGATGACTCAGGCATTTCTTTGTTAGCCCTTTCTTACCATTTTTGCCTATCCCTGACATTCAAATTATATCCCTAGTCAGCCCCTTTGAGCCTAAAAATAAGATCTTTTCTTTGACACCCTAAAATTCCATATTTGTTCCATAAGTGGAAAAATTGAGTTGTTTGGAATATAAAGTGTTGAAAAAAAAGACAAAAGAGAGTGAATAATTTTGATGCACCCCAATGAAAAAGTAATAATAAATAGGCAAAAGCCTAAGTTTGGGGGTGCTTACTATTCATCAGACACCTCATTCTCTCAAAACAAAAGAGGGGAAAGATAGGTATGAGGTTAAAAAGAGAATAAAAAAAAGGGAAGGATTTAAAGCAAAAGAGCTTATGGTACGTAAATTGAGCCTAAATGCCTATTTTTACCTACCCCTGCCTAAGTCTACATTACAACCCTAAAAAGCCGTGAAAATCTCTAATATGTGTATCCATGATTAGTGGAGAATAGCAAGTAAACATGCCATAGGATTTTGAAATTGACATGCATAGTTAGGTATTCTTACTTCCATTGAGCATGATTGAATTAAATTTGCGAAATATCTGACTTGAGTGTTTAGAATGCTAAAAATTCATGCTATATGTTCCTACATATTATCCTACTAACCTTCATGCTTTTCTAAGTGACAGTTGTGCAGCAAAATGATCAGTGTCTTTGAGTCATTTTCCTTTCTTTCGTGTCTTTGTTTATATTTTTGATCTTTGCTCGAGGGCGAGCAAAGGTTAAATTTGGGGGTGTTTGATCTGTGTATTTTATATACACCTTTTGAGTCATTTTTAGTTAGTATTTTACTCATTTCATTTATGTTTAGTATAGTATTAGGGTCGTTTTCCTTTCTTTTGTGTCACAGCGGTCAGAAATGGAGAAATGGCGAAAAGAAGAGAAAATGAGCTTAATTGAGATGGAATTGCACACAAAAAGGGCCAAGAAATGAAGTCTAAGAAGTTTCGGGAATTATAGAGGAGATCAGATAAAGTCCGGACGAAAAAAGGACGACGAAACGGAATCACCGAAAACGTCACCGGCGCGGCTGATATGTGCTGCGAAGTCTGAAAGTTGCAGGTTTTTCGGCGCCGTGGCGCCGGATTACAGGGCCGCGGCGCCGACGCGGGATTTCTGAGTTTTGGACCGAATTTGACACATTTTCAGAGTCCAAAAGGGATAACTTTTCCTACCTACATATTCCTTAACCCTTTTCCATAACTTTTCCTAAAACATTTACCTAAAAGGATTCCATAACCTTTCCTACCTACATAATCCCTAACCCTTTACCTAAAGGATTCTTGGTCTATAAATAGTCTCTACATCATTAGAAGAATTCATCCTACATCCTTCAATCCACCCATCCTTCATTCTACAAACCATACCACATTCCATTCCATTCCATCTTGTAAATATTCCACAACACAATCCTTGGATGCTAGAAGGCTTGGAGACTCGTTCTTGAGTATTTTCTTTTCTTTCTTTTTGCTTTATTTATTTCAGTCATGTATGGAGATTGTATTAGTTCTTAGCGTGACTATGGCTAGGAGCTAATTACTTTATTAGGGATTTCCTTGTGATTCACTTGAAACTCTATTCATGAATTAATATATTAGTTTGGTTTCTTCTTCACTTATTTAAGATTTATTCAATAGTTGTTTTGATTGCTTGATAATTAATTGATCACTAGTTATCATCACTTATATGATTTCTAATCGAAAGCCGAAAGGGGAGATTGTGAATATGCTATAGTTGAATAAACATAGGTTAAATTGTGGACGAAAGTACCCCGATACTTGTGTAGCTTAATAGGTTATTGCTCTTAATCCTCCTTTGTAGTCAATCTTGTCACCGAAAGGTAGAAGGGTTCTCCATTGGGGTTGAGTGTTTATATTACCTTAACAGGAGTATAAAACGGTCTAGTTAACCTGCTATCTTAACGTAGAAGAAGAAGTTAGTCTAATTGTATTAAAGATTGAATAGAGTGGATAGTTGATGATCTTGGAAGCCCTAATTCTCCATCATAACTGATTTAATTCAAAGTATTTTTATAATTAGTTTATTTCCTGAATTATTAATTTAGAATTCCAACTCAATTGACGTTAACCAAATAGATACCATAGGATAGATAATCGGTACTTGAAAACCAGTCCTTGAGGACGATATTCGGTCTTACATAGACTATATTACTTGTCACGATACGTGCACTTGCGTTAGTGTGTGCATAAATCGCGCATCACGGTGCATGATGGCAATTTTCTCTGAAATGGTGGAGAGGACCATAGAATTTTCATCGACGATTTTTCTGTCTTTAGGTCTTCTTTTGATGAGTGTTTGAAGCATTTAGAAGCAGTGTTGAAACGGTGTGAAGAGCCCAACCTTGTGCTAAATTGAGAAAAGTGTCATTTCATGGTGAAAGAGGGGATTGTCCTTGGCCACAAAATATCCAACCAAGGTATTGAGGTGGACAGAGCAAAGATTTCAGTAATTGAAAATCTACCACCTCCAGTGTCAGCAAAGGGGGTTAGAAGTTTCCTTGGGCATGCTGGTTTTTATAGAAGATTCATCAAGGACTTCTCCAAAGTGTCGAAACCCCTTTCCACCTTACTAATGAATGGAGTTTCTTTTGAATTCAATAAGGAATGCATGACCGCTTTCCAGACACTCAAGGAGAGGCTAATCTCAACACCTATAGTCATTGCACCAAACTGGGAGCTCCCATTTGAGCTAATGTGTAATGCAAATGATTATGCAGTGGGAGTAGTTCTTGGGCAGAGAGTTGATAAGGTATTCAGATCCATTTACTATGCTAACAAAACTCTTAATGATGCACAATTGAATTATGTCACTACAGAGAAAGAGTTGCTAGCGATAGTTTACGCATTTGAGAAGTTCAAGCCATACCTAATTGGGAATAAGGTGATAGTGTACACTGACCACTCTGCTATAAAGTACTTGATGACAAAGAAGGACGCAAGCCCCCGTCTTATTCGATGGGTGTTGTTATTACAAGAATTTAACATGGAAATCTGTGATAAGAATGGAACAGAGAACTCGATTGCTGACCACCTATCAAGGCTTGAAAACAAAGAGAGCCAGAATACCAAGGATGTGCAGATAAATGATCACTTTCCAGATGAGCAACTATTTCAGGTAAGCGCTGTCTTTAATTTACCTTGGTATGCTGATTTTGTTAATTTTATTGCAGCTAAGGTAGTACCCCCAGGATTGACAAGACAACAGGTGAAGAGGTTCTACTCAGAGGTAAAACATTACTATTGGGAGGATTCAATCCTATACAAGCACTACGCCGACCAAGTCATCAGGCGATGTATACCTGATCAGTGTATTTTATATACACTTTTTGAGTCGTTTTTAGGGAATCTTTTGTCCCTTTTTGTACAAATACGTGTCGTCTTATGATAGATTTTCTTTCTTTTGAGTCAAATTGGTTTAAATGGCTACTTGGCGGAAAAGGAGTGAAAAGAGGGCAAAAGTGGAGGTTCCAGAGCTTAAAAGACGAGAAAGTGGCGAACCAGGCACGGACACGGGCCAGCGCCGCGGCGCCTCCTACCAACAGGTCCAGGCGCCCCGGCGCCCAATATCCAGAGGGTCTCAGAAGTTCCAGCGCTGCGGCGTCTCCAGACAGTAGAGTTGCAGAGCCGCGGCGCCTCATCATCAGAGAGTTTTCAGAACTTCCGGCCGCGCGGCTGATGCGTGGCCGCGCCGACGCGGGAAAAATCAGGTTTTGACGATTTTATGGGCCAGACCTGAAGGAAAACCTTAAGGGCGGTTTTGAAGCTATAAAAAGAGAACCCTAGGCAGTTTTCAAGGGTTCCCTTTCTTGCACAAACACAAGAATTCTTGGAATTGAAGATTGGAGACCATTACTTAGTAATTTCTTTTCTTTCTTTTACTTTATTTCAGTTTTTATGTTGGATATTGAATTAGTTCTTGTCATGTCAATGACTAGGAACTAATTCCATTATAGGGCTTTCCATGTCAATTCACTTGAACCTTATGTTATGAATTGATGCATGTTTATGGTTGTTCTTGTTGTTGTTGAGATTTACCCAATAGTTGTTTTGAATGCTTGGTAATTAATTGATCACTAATTATCATTATTTATATGATTTCTAATCAAACTTCGAAAGAAGGAGGTTGTGACTATGCTGTAAGTTGGGTAGACATAGGTCGGATTGGGGATGAAAATACCTCAATACTTGTGTAGCGTTAATAGGGGTTTAAATACCTAAATTCACGCGAGTTGCGTGACGATTAACAAGGTTTTTGTTCTTAATCCTCCTATAGAGTCATCCTTATCACCGAAAGGTAGAAAGGAGCGCTACTGGGGTTGAGTGTTTATATAGCCTTAACGGGAGTATAAAACGAATTAGTAAACCTGCTATCTCCAAAAGAAGAAGAACCATAATTCATTGCATTAATAAGTAATATAAGCGGATAGTTGAGGAGACTTGGAATCCCTATTTCCATCATCACTGAAGTAAACACATAGTTAATTAGTCTTTATAATTGTTAGTTATAATCAACAAACTCAAATATCGGTCACCAAATAGATAACAAAGGATAGATAATTGGTACTTGAGCACTAATCCCTGCGGACGATAACTCGTTCTTCAAGACTATATTACTTGAGTCGACAACGTGCACTTGCGTTAAAGTGTGTGCATTAAATCGCACATCAAGTTTTTGGCACCGTTGCCGGGGAGTAGGCATAGTTCAATATCAATTTTATCTATTCTTAATTTCTAATTTGGTTTATTTTTGTTTTATTTATTTAATTTTTTTTTGTGAAAACAAGTGTGCCGTGATCCGTTGTTGGTTTTGATTCATCTCAGGGATCCTGAAGACATGGATTACTACTGTCAATATTATAAAGCTCCAACCATACAGGAAGAGAGGGAGGAGTTACGAGAAGCCATACTCAGTTTCACTAGGTATCAAACTCAGTTCATGGACGAAACGAGAATGGCCATGAAGAAGTTGGAAACGTAAATAGGAGAACTCGCGGTCATGTTGTACAGCGAAATGCAAGAAAAACAATCTGCACCTGTGGGAGGCAATATGAAAGCACAATGTCAGGCGATTGACCTGAAGAATGCCGAATCAGTGGATATGGAAAGTTCACAAAGAAGACGCGTTGCGCCGATGAAGCGGCCGTGGCGCCAAGACTACGGGACGAGAAGTTTGAGGCCGCGCCTGAATCCGTGCCGAAAAGTTGGTGGAAGCTGTTGTGAACGCACCCCATGTGAAGATACCATATCCCCAGAGGCTAAAAACATGTGCTCTTGAAAAGCAATTCTCTAAATTTGTGGAAATTCTCAAACAATTGCAACTCAATATCCCGTTTGCTGAAGCACTAGAGCGAATCTGCGAGCTATGTAAAGTTCATGAAGGATATTCTTAGCAAAAAGAGGAGGATAGAGGACTACGAAACAGTGGTGTTGACTGAAGAATGTAGTGTCATCCTACAGAGAAAACTACCTCAGAAATTACAAGATCCAGGGAGTTTCACCATCCCATGCACCATTGGAAAGTTTGAATGTCAGAAAGTATTGTGCGATCTGGGGGCAGGCATAAATCTGATGCCTTATCTAGTTTTCTGCAAACTTGGAATGGGAGAAGTCAAACCTACAAACATCACTTGCTTAGTGACCGCTCCATAGTTCATCCTAGAGGAGTCATCGAAGATGTATTGGTGAAGGTGGACAAGTTCATTTTTCCCGCTGATTTCGTTATCTTAGACATAAAAGATAACGACATAATCCCCATCATACTTGGCAGACCCTTCTTAGCCACAGGACAGGCTCTCATCGATGTTCACAAAGGTGAGTTGAAGCTTCGGGTAGATGAAGAAGAGGTGATTTTCAATGTTTTTCGGGCAGCAACTTTTCCAGATGCCAATGATAACTGCTCAGCCATTGATCTTATCGAAGATGCAGTGTCAGCCAAAGGGTTCAGACATGATGATACGCTTGAAGAAGTACTGACCAAATGAGATGATAATAGTAGAAACGACTCAGGGCTGATGGAGTATGCAAATTGGATGAATGTTTATGAGAAATGGGATAAGAGGAGGTATGAAGAGCTTGGGCAGATGCCAGAAAGATCAATACCATCCACAGAGAAGGCTCCAGAGTTAGATTTAAAAATCCTACCCAATCATTTACAATACCAATACCTATGCGAAGATAAAACCTTACCAGTGATCATTTCACGCCACCTATCCACCGAAGAGATTGATAAACTGATAAGAGTGCTGAGGGATCACAAGCGTGCCATTGAATGGACATTAGCAGACATAAAAGGGATAAGTCCATCAACGGTAATGCATAAGATCCGTCTAGATGAGGAGAGCAGACCATCCATCGAGGCACAAAGGCGACTAAACCCAAACATGAAGGAGGTAGTCAGAAAGGAAATCCTGAAATGGCTCGATGCAGGAGTAATTTACCCTATATCCGACAGCGCATGGGTGGGTCTAGTACAAGTGGTGCCCAAAAAGTGTGGAATAATAGTGGTGACCAATGAAAGGAACGAACTCATTCCTTCTAGAACAGTTACTGGATGGAGAATCTGCATTGACTATCGCAAGTTGAACAAGGCAACCAGAAAAGACCACTTCCCGTTGCCATTTCTAGATCAAATGTTGGATAGACTTGCAGGGCACAACTACTACTGTTTTTTGGATGGGTACTCAGGGTATCACCAGATTGCAATAGCGCCAGAAGATCAGGAAAAGACGACATTCACTTGTCCTTTTGGTACATTTGCATTCAGAAGGATGCCATTCAGACTTTGCAATGCACCTGCAACATTTCAGAGGTGTATGATGGCAATTTTCTCAGACATGGTGGAGAGGACTATAGATATTTTTATGGATGATTTTTCGGTCTTTGGAGCATCGTTCGATAAATGTTTGAGGCACTTAGAGATGTTAATGTTAGTGAAGAATCTAAGCGTCGACGGTATTTATATATATATTTTTTTTTCTTGTTTAGTTAGTTTTTTCTTTTTCATTTGCATATAAGTGTCGTATTAGGATGTTTTTCTTTCTTTTTTTCAAGTGTTGAAATGGCCAAATGGCAAAAGAGGGCAAAAGAGGAGATGCGAGTGAAACAGAGAAAGTGGCGAACGAGGCTAAAATCCGGACGGCCCAGCGCGGCCTCGCATCAGCGGGGCGCGCCATTATTCGAAGCGAAGACTGGCGCGCGGCGCCTCGCAACGCAGATGCAGGGCCGCGGCGCTTAAACATCCGAGGAGCTACAGAAGATACAGCGCCGCGGCGCCCTCAGACAGCAGATATCAAGGCCGCGGCGCCAAAACACCCGACGGATCACAGAACTTCCGCGCCATGGCTGCGCAGGCGCCGACGCGTAAAAATTAGGTCTTTTGACGGATTTTTGGGCCAGGCCTGCAAGGAAAAGAAGGGAGGCATTTTAAACCTATAAAAGGAGAACCCTAGGCAGTTTTTGGGGGTTCCCCTTCTTGCACAACTCAAGATTCTTTCTTGGAGATTGGATACCATTTATTTTAGTAATTTCTTTTCCCTTTCTTTACTTTAATTCAGTTTTTGTATGATGAACATGGAATTAGTTCTTGTCATATTTATGGCTAGGAACTAATTCTTTTATAGGGCTTTCTATGTTGAATTTCTTGAACCTTATGTTATAAATTAATGCATGCTTATGGTAATTATTCTTATTGAGAGATCTATCCAATAATTGAGTTGAATTCTTGGTAGCTAATTGACAACTAGTTATCACTATATGATTTCTAATCGATTACGAAAAAGGGATTGTGAATATGCTGTAATTTGGATAGACAGTCTTGAATTGGGGATGAAAATACCTCAATTAGATTTGTAGCGTTGATGAGAGGCTTAACAACCCTAATTTTGTGCATTGTGCGTGACGGTCAACTAGGTTTTTGTGCTTAATCCTCCTATAGCGTTACCCTTATCAGCGAAAGTTAGGTAAGGAACAATACTGGGGTTGAGTGTTTATATAACCCTAACGGGAGTATAAAACGATTTCGTAAACCTGCTTTCTCCAAAAGAAGAATACCATAAGTAATGCATTAGTAAGTAACATAAGCGGATAGTAAGGATACATAGAAGCCCTATTCTCATCACATCTGAATTAAATCTTTATATTTAATTAGCTTTCATAACTCTTAGTTACAAACCAAACAATCAATCATTAATTCACCAAATAGATACTAGAAAATAGATAACTGATACTTGGACCCTAATCCTAGAGGACGATATTCGGTCTTATCCAAGACTATACTACTTGATACGATAACGTGCACTTGCGTTTAAAAGTGTGTGCATATTACGCGCATCAAGTTTTTGGCGCCGTTGCCGGGGATTAGGCAATAGTTCAATATCAAATTATCTATTTTTAATTTCTAATTTGGTTTTAAATTTTTTATTTTTATTTTTAGTTTTTACGAAAATTCGAGGTGCCGTGATCTTTTGTTGGCTTTGATTCGTTCAGGAACACTTTAGATATGGATTTTTACTGTCCATATGATAGAGAGCCAACCATAGAGGAACAGAGAGAGGAATTACGAGAAACTATACTCAGTCTCACGAGGTTCCAAGCTCAGTTCATGGACGAAATAAGGTCGGGCATAAAGAAGTTGGAAACGCAAATAGCAGAACTCGCAATCATATTCAACAACGAACAACAAATTGAGGAGCAACCAAATCCAACTATTGAGGAATATGGCAAGACGGTTGGTGTAGAGAAGGAGAAAGAGTGCGAGAGATCCAATTATTCACCTTCTTGGATTCCTTGGAAAATCTTTTTCTTGTACCTATTGCAGAAGAAACACCACCAGCTGTCAAAGTTGACTCCCAAACAGGAAGTCAATACCATCAAGGGCACCCCCTAGAGTTGAAAGATGTAGGGAATCTCACTGATCCCTACATTAGAGAGAACCTAAAAGACAAGCATGTCTTGTATACTTGGGGGATAATCGTACATTTGAGGCCCTTGTTTGAAGCAATTGTTGTAGTTGAAGTGAGACCTGCAACAATAACTCTGGATTGCAAGCGATTCGCGAAGGATCCAATGGGCACTCGGAAAGGTTAATTGCGTCCGCTAAAAGGCGTTAAAGACAGCTTGTTGGGAGGCAACCCAATGTTTTTAATTATGTTATTTTAATTTACTCTTTATTTTATGTTATTTTGCTTAGAAACGATCTCACGGTATTGGGTTCTTGTTTTGTGTTGTTGGATGTGGTGGATCAAAGCTAAAACCGAAAAAAAGAGCAAAAAAGAGCAAAAAAAAAGGAAAAGCGATCGGCGCCACGGCGCTAAAATCGGGCAGCGCGCCAGAACTCGTAAGAGCCACAAGATTAGCAGTAGCGCTTCTGAATCTCGTGTCGCGCGCCGAACTTCAGAGAGCCATATTTCCGTGCAAATTCCAGAATTTTTCCTCCTAGACCTCCATTATGACCGCTGTGTTGTGTCAGTAAGTTGTCCATATTTTTTTAGTATTGCACACATTGGGGACAATGTGTGATTTAAGTTTGGGGGTGTTTTATTTGTGTGTCATGTTATGTTTTAATTAAGTCTTTTTCTTTGTTTTATGTTTATTTTGAGTCACCAATTTTTTTTTTCCTTTTTGAGTCATAATTGCCTGTCAAAGATCATATATGCTGTAGTTTCTAGAAACACCTAGTGAAGTAAGGTGGAATAATGTAAAGGAATTGAAGCAACTATCTAAACACTTAGGTTAGATATGCCAAAAACTCACAGAATCTGTCTATTTGGAGTTTCTTACTTGAGTTATGCATGCTAAATGATAAATGCTTATGTGTTATGATTGCTTGCTATTTGAGACGAAATAGTTAGGATATGTATGTTAGGGAGATGACTCAGGCATTTCTTTGATAGCCAATTCTTACCATTCTTTTCTATCCTGTACTTTAAAAATATCCCTAGTCAGCCCCATTGAGCCTAAATTTGAAACTTCTTCTTTGACACCCTATGTTCCCACAAATTGTACCATAAGTGCAAATATGAAATAGTGGAATCAATTGTGTTAAAAAAAGAGACAAAAAGAGTGAATGAGTTTGTTGCACCCCAATAAAAAAGTAATAAGAAAGAGGCAAAAGCCTAAGTTTGGGGGTGCCTATTAGTATAATACACTTCACTCTCCCAAAACAAAAGAGGGGAAGGATAGAATTGAAGTGAAGGAAAGAATCAAAAGAAAAAGGGAAAAATTGAAAAGCCAAAGAGCTTATGGTACAGAAAAATGAGCCTAAATGCCTATCTTTACCAACCCCTACCTAAGCCAACATTACAACCCTCAAAGTCCTGAAGATCTCTTTTATGCATATCCAGAATTAGTGGAGAATAGCAAGTAAGCATGCCATAGGAATTCTTGAATTTATATGCATGATTTAGTATATGGACTTCCATTTAAGCATGATAAGTATGAGTTTGCGAAATATCTAGCTCAGTGTGTTGAAATTCCATGCTATATGTTCCTGCATATTATTCTGCTAACCTTCATGTTTTTCTAGTTAACATCTATGCAGCAAAAGTGATTAATGACAGGGAGTCCTTTATTTTTCATTCTTTTGAGTCTTTTATTGTATTTCTTTCTATCTTTGCTCGAGGGCGAGCAAAGGTTAAGTTTGGGGGTATTTGATCGGTGTATTTTATATACACCTTTTGAGTCTGTTTTAGTTAGTCTTTTGTCCCATTTTGCACATATACGTGTCGTATTAGGATAGTTTTTCTTTCTATTGAGTCAAAGTGGTTGAAATGGCCAAATGGCGGAAAAGGAGTAAAAAAAGGGCAAAAAAGGAGATGCGGTGAAAACAGAAAGTGGCGAACGAGGCTAAAATCGGACCGTAGCCGCGGCGCCCTGCGACAGCGAGGGCGCGGCGCCATTATTCGTAGAGGCGAAGACTGGCGCCGCGGCGCCAGACAGCGAATGCAGGCGCGGCGCTAAACATCCGAGGAGCTACGAAGATACTGGCCGCGACGCCTCGCAGCCAGATATCGGCGCGACGCCAAAACACCCGACGGATCGCAGAACTTCCGGCGCCGCGGCGCCTGTCTGCAGGGCCGCAGCGCCGACGCGTAAAAATTAGGTCTTTTGACGGATTTTTGGGCCAGGCCTGCAAGGAAAAGAAGGGAGGCGTTTTAAACCTATAAAAGAAGAACCCTAGGCAGTTTTTGTGGGTTCCCCTTCTTGCACAACTCAAGATTCTTGCTTGGAGATTGGATACCATTTATTTTAGTAATTTTTTTTCCCTTTCTTTACTTTAATTCAGTTTTTGTATGATGAACATAGAATTAGTTCTTGTCATATTTATGGCTAGGAACTAATTCTTTTATAGGGCTTTCTATGTTGAATTTCTTGAACCTTATGTTATAAATTAATGCATGCTTATGGTAATTATTCTTATTGAGAGATCTATCCAATAATTGAGTTGAATTCTTGGTAGCTAATTGACAACTAGTTATCACTATATGATTTCTAATCAGATTCTGAAAATGGGGGATTGTGAATATGCTGTAAGTTGGATAGACAGTCTTGAATTGGGGATGAAAATACCTCAATTAGATTTGTAGCGTTGATGAGAGGCTTAACAACCCTAATTTTGCGCATTGTGCGTGACGGTCAACTAGGTTTTTGTGCTTAATCCTCCTATAGCGTTACCCTTATCAGCGAAAGTTAGGTAAGGAACAATACTGGGGTTGAGTGTTTATATAACCCTAACGGGAGTATAAAACGATTTCGTAAACCTGCTTTCTCCAAAAGAAGAATACCATAAGTAATGCATTAGTAAGTAACATAAGTGGATAGTAAGGATACATAGAAGCCCTATTCTCATCACATCTGAATTAAATCTTTATATTTAATTAGCTTTCATAACTCTTAGTTACAAACCAAACAATCAATCATTAACTCACCAAATAGATACTAGAAAATAGATAACTGATACTTGGATCCTAATCCTAGAGGACGATATTCGGTCTTATCCAAGACTATACTACTTGATACGATAACGTGCACTTGCGTTTAAAAAGTGTGTGCATTTTACGCGCATCACTAACCTTGTGCTAAACTGGGAGAAGTGTCATTTCATGGTAACAGAAGGGATTGTCCTAGGACACAAAATATCAAACCAAGGTATTGAGGTAGACAAAGCAAAGATTTCAGTAATCGAAAATCTCCCACCTCCAGTATCAACAAAAGGGGTCAGAAGTTTCCTTGGGCATGCAGGTTTCTATAGAAGATTCATCAAGGATTTTTCAAAGGTTTCCAAACCTCTTTCCACATTGCTAATGACGGGGGTTGCCTTCGACTTCAATAAGGAATGCTTATCCGCTTTTCAGACACTCAAGGAGAAGCTTATTTCAGCACCCATAGTCATTGCACCAAACTGGGAGCTCACATTTGAACTGATGTGTGATGCAAGCGATTATGCAATGGGAGCAGTGCTTGGACAGAGAATCGACAAGGTATTTAGATCCATTTACTATGCTAGTAAAACTATAAATGACGCACAGTTAAATTACGCGACTACCGAAAAGGAATTACTAGCAATAGTATATGCATTTGAGAAATTCAGGCTATACTTGATTGGAAATAAGGTGATAGTATACACTGACCATTCTGCCATAAAGTACTTGATGACAAAGAAGGATGCGAAACCTCGCCTCATTCGATGGGTCTTGCTACTACAAGAATTCGACGTGGAAATTCGTGACAAGAAAGGGACAGAGAATTCAGTTGCAGACCACTTGTCAAGACTGGAGAACACAGAGAGCCAGAACACCAAGGATGTGCAAATAAATGATCATTTTCCAGACGAGCAACTGTTTCAAGTAAGTGCGAATTTTAATTTACCTTGGTACGCTGATTTTGTTAACTTTCTTACAGCTAAGGTAATACCCCCAGAATTGACAAGACAGCAAGTGAAGAGGTTTTACTCCGAAGTAAAGCACTACTATTGGGAGGAGCCTATGTTATACAAACACTGTGCCGATCAAGTCATCAGGCGATGTATACCAGAGGAGGAGATGCACCAGGTTCTCACTCATTGCCACACCCTATCATGTGGTGGACACTTTGGGGCATCAAGAACAGCGGCAAAGGTACTGCAAAGCGGGTTCTATTGGCCAACACTTTTTAAGGATGCCCATGCCTTTGTGAAGAGATGTGATAGTTGTCAGAGAACAGGGAACATTTCAAGACGAAACGAAATGCCTTCGCAAGGGATATTGGAAGTGGAACTATTTGATGTGTGGGGAATCGATTTCATGGGTCCATTCCCGCCGTCCTTTGGAAATCAATATATCCTTCTGGCAGTGGACTATGTGTCCAAATGGGTAGAAGCAGTAGCCACAAAAGAAAACGACAGCAAGACTGTTCAAAGATTCCTTCAAAAGAATATTTTCACAAGGTTCGGCACTCCAAGGGCCATCATCAGTGACGAAGGAAGTCACTTTTGCAACAAGCAGCTGAATTCATTACTTTCCCGGTATGGAGTCTACCACCGCACCACAACTGCCTACCACCCTCAAGCGAATGGGCAAGCAGAAGTGTCAAATAGGGAAGTGAAGAGCATACTGGAAAAGACGGTGAATGGCTCAAGGAAGGATTGGTCTATCAAACTGGATGACGCACTGTGGGCATACAGAACAACATTCAAAACACCAATAGGAATGTCACCATATAAGTTAGTTTTTGGTAAGGCATGTCACTTGCCAGTAGAGTTGGAACATAGAGCATATTGGGCGATGAGGAAGCTTAACATGGATGCCAAAGCAGCAGGGCAGAAGAGGCTACTACAGCTGAGCGAGTTAGATTAATTCAGGCACAACGCCTATGAGAATGCAAAGATGTACAAGGAACGAACGAAAGTATGGCACGACAAGAGGTTGATACCAAAAGACTTCCAAGAAGGACAACAAGTGCTTTTATTCAACTCAAGGTTAAAATGGTTTCCAGGCAAGTTAAAATCACGTTGGACTGGACTGTACACGGTGGTAAGAGTATTCCCATATGGTGCAGTTGAAATAAAAGGGAGAGAGAGAGCCTCATTCAAGGTAAATGGACAGAGGTTAAAACCATATTTGATCAATGAAATGGAATATATGAACTTAGTAACCTCTCTTACCCTAGAATGATAAGGAACTTGCGTCTGACTAAAAGACGTTAAAGACAGCGCTAATTGAGAGGCAACCCAAAGTATTTCAATTTATTTACTTTAATGCAATTTTTACTTAGAACAGTCTCACGGAAGTAGTGCTATGTGTTGTGATGACAGGTGCAAAGCCAAGAACTTGGAGGGCGAAATCAAGAGAAGCGAGATTTCGGAAAATCGCTAGGCGCGCGCTGCAGAGCAGTCGCGGCCAAAAGATCAGCGAAGCCAGAGCGTCGCGCGCCATTTGCGGCAGCGCGCCACAACGGAAAAATCTAAATTTTGGACAACGCCCTATTCCGACGGCCCTCTCTCCAAATCAAAAATCCTGAGCCCTCCCCTCCAACGGGATCCAATGCCACCGCCACCGCCACCGCCACCATTTTAAACCAAGTCTGTAAGTGTCTTGTTTCTTTTACTGTCTTTGAGTCCTACACACATTGGGGACAATGTGTGATTTAAGTTTGGGGGGTGTCTTATTTGTGTCTTATTGTTATAGTATTTGTGTCTTATTGTTATAGTATGTTTGAGTCTTGTTGATTGTTTTGTGTATATTTTGAGTCATAATTTTTTTTCTTTTGAGTCATAATTGTCTGTCAAAGATCATGCATGCTGTAGTTACTAGAAACACCTAGTGAAGTAAGGTGGAATAATGTAATGGAATTAAAAGCAACTATCTAAACACTTAGGTTAAATATGCCAAAAACTCATGAAATCTGTCTATTTGTAGTTTCTTGCTTGAATTGTGCATGATAAATGATTAAAACCTATGTGTTTTGATTGCTTGCTATTTGAAGCGAAATAGTTAGGATATGCATGTTAGGGAGATGACTCAGGCGTTTCTTTGTTAGCCAATTCTTACCACTCTTTTCTATCCCTGACATTAAAAATATCCCTAGTCAGCCCCATTGAGCCTAAAAATTGAACTTTTTCTTTGACACCCTATATTTCCATACTTGTGCCATAAGTAAACATGTGAAATAGTTGGAATAAAATGTGTTAAAAAAAGAGACAAAAAGAGCAACCAAGATTGATGCACCCCAATAAAAAAGTTATAAGAAATAGGCAAAAGCCTAAGTTTGGGGGTGCTTGTTATTATCATACACTTCACGCTCTCAAAACAAAAGAGGGGAAAGATAGATTTGAAGTGAAGAAAAGAAATCAAAAGAGAAGGGAAACATTGAAAAGCAAAAGAGCTTATGGTACACAAAATGAGCCTAAATGCCTATTTTTACCTACCCATGCCTAAAGCCTACATTACAACCCTTAAAAGTCCTGAAGATCTCTTAGATGCATATCTATGATTAGTGGAGAATAGCAAGTAAAAATGTCATAGGATTTTTGAAATTAACATGCATGATTCAGTATTTTGACTTCCATTAAGCATGATAAAAATGAGTTTGCGAAATATCTAGCTTAATGTGTTTAGAGTACTAAAATTTCATGCTATATGTTCCTGCATATTATTCTGCTAACCTTCATGTTTTTCTAAGTAACACCAATGCAGCAAAGTGATCAATGTCATTGAGTCTTTTATTTTTCTTTTCCTTGAGTCTTTATTTCTTTCTTTTGATCTTTGCTCGAGGGCGAGCAAAGGTTAAGTTTGGGGGTATTTGATCAATGTATTTTATATACACTTTTTGAGTCGTTTTTAGGGAATCTTTTGTCCTTTTTTGTACAAATACGTGTCGTCTTAGGATAGATTTTCTTTCTTTTGAGTCAAATTGGTTTAAATTGCTACTTGGCGGAAAAAGAGTGAAAAGAGGGCAAAAGTGGAGGTTTCAGAGCTTAAAAGACGAGAAAGTGGCGAACCAGGCACGGACACGGGCGGCGCGATGCCTCCTCCGCCAACAGTCCAGCGCCGGCGCCTAATATCCAGAGGGTCTCAGAAGTTCCAGCGCCGCGGCGCCTCCAGACAGTAGAGTTGCAGAGCCGCGACGCCTCATCATCAAAGAGTTTTCAGAACTTAGCGCCATGGCTGGCGCGGCGCCGACGCGGGAAAAATCAGGTTTTGACGATTTTATGGGCCAGACCTGAAGGAAAACCTTAAGGGAGGTTTTAAAGCTATAAAAAGAGAACCCTAGGCAGTTTTCAAGGGTTCCCTTTCTTGCACAAACACAAGACTTCTTGGAATTGAAGATTGGAGACCATTACTTAGTGATTTCTTTTCTTTCATTTACTTTATTTCAGTTTTTATGTTGGATATTGAATTAGTTCTTGTTATGTCAATGGCTAGGAACTAATTCCATTATAGGGCTTTCCATGTCAATTCACTTGAACCTTATGTTATGAATTGATGCATGTTTATGGTTGTTCTTCTTGTTGTTGAGATTTACCCAATAGTTGCTTTGAATGATTGGTAATTAATTGATCACTAATTATCATTATTTATATGATTTCTAATCAAACTTCGAAAGGAGGAGGTTGTGACTATGCTGTAAGTTGGGTAGACATAGGTCGGATTGGGGATGAAAATACCTCAATTACTTGTGTAGCGTTAATAGGGGTTTAAATACCTAAATTCACGCGAGTTGCGTGATGATTAACAAGGTTTTTGTTCTTAATCCTCCTATAGAGTCATCCTTATCACCGAAAGGTAGAAAGGAGCGCTACTGGGGTTGAGTGTTTATATAGCCTTAACGGGAGTATAAAACGAATTAGTAAACCTGCTATCTCCAAAAGAAGAAGAACCATAATTCATTGCATTAATAAGTAATATAAGCGGATAGTTGAGGAGACTTGGAAACCCTATTTCCACTATCACTGAAGTAAACACATAGTTAATTAGTCTTTATAATTGTTAGTTATAATCAACAAACTCAAATATCGGTCACCAAATAGATAACAAATGATAGATAATTGGTACTTGAGCACTAATCCCTGCGGACGATAACTCGGTCTTCAAGACTATATTACTTGAGTCGACAACGTGCACTTGCGTTAAAGTGTGTGCATTAAATCGCGCATCAATACCAGAGGATGAGATGCACCAGATTCTCACCCATTGTAACACCTTACAATGTGGTGGGCATTTTGGGGCATCAAGAATAGCCGCCAAAGTACTGCAAAGTGGGTTCTATTGGCCATCCCTTTTCAAAGATGCCAACACCTTTGTGAAAGGCTGTGATTGTTGTCAACGAACGGGGAACATATCAAGGCGAAATGAAATGCCTTTGAATAGGATCTTGGAGGTGGAAGTGTTTGATGTGTGGGGGATCGACTTCATGGGTCCATTCCCATCGTCCTTTGGAAATTAATACATTCTTCTTGCAGTGGATTATGTGTCCAAATGGGTAGAAGCAGTAGCCACTAAAGAAAATGATAGTAAGACAGTCCAACGGTTCCTCCAAAAGAACATATTCACAAGGTTTGGTACCCCAGGCCATCATCAGTGATGAAGGAAGCCACTTTTACAACAAGCATCTTGATACACTACTTTCCCGCTATGGAGTCTACCACTGTACCACATTTCCCTACCATCCTCAGGCGAATGGGCAGACGGAAATTTCTAACAGGGAAGTGAAAAGCATACTGGAAAAGACTGTGGATGGCTGAAGGAAGAGTTGGTCTATCAAGTTGGATGACGCACTATGGGAGTATAGAACAGCGTTCAAAACTCCCATTGGAATGTCGCCATATCGGTTAGTTTTTGGGAAAGCATGTCATCTGCCAGTAGAGTTATAACACAGGGCTTATTGGACAATGAAGAAGCTAAACATGAATGCCAAGGCAGCAGGGCAGAAGAGGTTGCTACAGCTGAGTGAGTTGGATGAATTCAGATACAACGCTTATGAGAATGCAAAGATCTACAAGGAAAGAACCAAGACATGGCATGATAATATCTTGGTCCCTAAAGATTTCCAATCAGGACAACAAGTTCTCTTATTCAACTCAAGGTTGAGGCTTTTTCCAGGCAAGCTCAAATCTCGATTGTCAGGCCCATACACTATTGAAAAAGTATTTCCCTATGGTGCAGTTGAAGTAAGAGGGAGAGAGGGAGCCCCATTCAAAGTGAACGGATAGTGGTTGAAACCCTACTTGATCAATGACATGGAATATGTGAGCTCTGTGACCAATCTCAAGCCAATATAAAGAGAAACCGACGTCCGGCTACAAGACGTTAAAGACAGCGCTTGTTGGGAGGCAACCCAACACTTTAGAAAGTTTGTTAGTTTTTCTCATGAACAGACTCACAATCTTGAAATCCTAGGCAAATCACGGACTAGAAGCAGAGAGGGATCTGCAAGAAAAATGGCGCCGTGGTGCCAGACATCAGTGCCGCGACGACTAAAGATCAGAGAGCCTGCAGAAGTTTGGGCGCCACGGCTCCGAAATGCAGGGTCGCGGCACCTATCAAAGATTCTCTGTCATGCACTATCAGCCACCGCCACCATTTTAAACCACAAGTCTGTAAGTAGTCCCATTTTATTTTTTGAGTCTTGTACACATTGGGGACAATGTGTGATTTAAGTTTGGGGGGTTCTTAGTTTATTTTGTTTATTTTTGAGTCTTTTGTTTTTTTTTATGTTTTATATGAATCTAATTTTTTTTTTATGATCATGCGTGTTGTAGTTACTTGAAACGCCTAGTGAAGTAAAATGGGATAATGTAATGGAATTAGAAGTAGAAAAATCTGAACGCTTAAGTTAGGTATGCCAAGGACTCATGAAATCAAAGTATTTGGAGTATTTGTGCTTGATTTATGCATTGTTAATGATAAAGCCTATGTTTCTGTTTGCTTATTATTTGAGGCAAAATAGTTAGGATGTACATGTTAGGGAGATGACTCAGACATTTCTTTGTTAGCCCTTCTTACCATTCACTGTCTATCCCTGACAATAAATTGTATCCCTAGCCAGCCCCTTTTAGCCTAAAATAAGATCTTTTTTTTGACACCCTATAATTCTATGTTTGTGTCGTAAGTGAAAAATTGAAGATGTTTGGAATGAAAAGTGTTGAAAAAGAGACAAAAAGAGAGTGAACAAATTTATGCACCCCAATGAAAATAAATAGGCAAAAGCCTAAGTTTGGGGGTGCTTGTTATTCATAATGCACCTCATTCTCTCAAAACAAGAGAGGGAAAAGATAGGTATGAGGTTATAAAAGGAAATCAAAAGGAAGGAAAAAAGTTGAAAGAAAAAGAGCTTATGGTGCGTAATTTGAGCCTAAATGCCTATTTTTACCTACCCTTGCCTAAGCCTACATTACAACCCTGAAAAGTCCTGAAGATCTCTAGTATGTGTATCTATGATTAGTGGAGAATAACAAGTGAACATGCCATAGAATTTTGAATTTGACATGCATAGGTTAAGTATTCCCACTTCTATTGAGCATGATTGAACTGAGTTTGCGAAATATCTGACTTGAGAGTTTAGAATGCTAAAAATCCATGCTATACATGTTCCTGCATATTATCCTACTAACCTTCATGCTTTTCTAGTGACATCTGTGCAGCAAGTTGACCAGCGTCGTTGAGTCTGTTATTTTATTTTCTTTCGTGTCTTTATTTCTATTTTTTATCTTTACTCGAGGGCGAGCAAATGTTAAGTTTGGGGGTGTTTGTTAGACATATTTTATATACGCCTTTTGAGTCATTTTTAGTTAGTATTTTACATGTTTTTGTCCAAATATGTGTCGTGTTAGGATGATTTTTCTTTCTTTTGAGTCACAGTGGTTTAAAAAGGCAACGTGGAGAAAAAAAGCAAAACGATGGCAGAAAAGGAGGTTCCCGAGCCAAAAGAGACGAAAGTTGGCATCCCGGACGAGAACAGGGCGGCGCCGTGGCGCCAATCCATCAGAGACTGCAGGGCCACGACGCCCAATGTACTGAGAAGCTGCAGGAGTTTCGGCGCCACGACGCCAGTCTGCAGAGCCGTGGCGCCAACACAGGAATTTTGCCAAATCCGAGAAGGAATGGGCCAAGGCATAAAAGGAAAAGTGGGATACGTTTTGGGAGGCTATAAAAGGCCCTTTGGGCAGATTTTTCAAGGGTGACACAATCCCTAATTCATCACATAACATAATTTCTTGGAGGCTTCAAGATTAGAGACTTGTTCTTAAGTATTTTTCTTTCTTTACTTTATTTACTTTCAGTTTATGTTGGACAATCTTTTGGTTCTTACCATGTCTATGTCTAGGAGCTAAACTTTATTTAGGGCTTTCCTTTCGAATCGCTTGACCCTCGTCTTTATTACTTAATGCATTAATTTGATTTATTCTTCATATAGTTAAGATTTATTCAATAGTTGTTTTGATTGCTTGGTAATTAACTGATCACTAGTTATCATCACTTATATGATTTCGAATCGAAATCCAAAAGGGGAGATTTGAATATGCTATAGTTGAATAAACATAGGTGGATGAAAGTACTCCGATACTTGTGTAGTTTTATAGGTTATTGTTCTTAATCCTCCTATGTGGTAAAATTTGTCATAGAAATATAGAAAATTTTTGCACTGGGATTGAGTGTTTATATATCCTAACCAGAATATAAAATGGTCTAGTTAACCTGCTATCTTAACATAGAAGAAGAAATTTATTGTTGCATTAAGGATTAAGGCGAGTGGATAGTTGAGGAGATTGGAAGCCCTATTTCCACCATATCTTATTTAAGTAAAGTAATTTAGTTAACTTTTACAATTGTTCAGTAGTTCATAGATAAAAACCACAATAAAATATCGACAGCCAAATAGATATCATAGGATAATTGTTTGGTAATTGAACACTAATCCCTGAGGACGATATTCGGTCTTACCTAGACTATATTACTTGTAACGATACGTACACTTGCGTTAAGCGTGTGGAAAATTGCTAACAGACGTCGCACCTATTGTCAGCATCATTTAATTATTTAATATTATGTGAATATACTACAAGAATGTCATAAATCCCAACAAAATTATCTTCTTATTTATTCCACTACAATTACAAAGTAATAAAATCGAATTGAATTTAAAATAAATAAAAAAAGAACAATGCTTTTAATTTATTTTCATACACTAGTCTTAACTGTATGTGCGTTGCACGTGTGCATTACATGAAAAATAAATAATTTATATTATCAATTTAAAAAAAAAACCAAACCTAACTCAAACAACCAGCGGTTTATTTAATCGGTTTTCGGTTTGAATCGATTTTATCCAAACTATGAACACCCTTGCTATAAGATAACATATAACTAATGAAGATAAGAAAAATTTGTGGCTGAATAAGCCTGGGTAATTTTGAGAGGAAATACTCTATAATTTATAACTGCAGGTCTATTCGTCAAGTGTGTCATGTTCATTTAATGTTTTCATGTTATGTGAATCTATTAAAAGATTGACATAAATTGCAAAAAAAATTATCTTCTTATTTATTCCACTGAATTACAAAGTTATAAAGTCGAATTGAATCTAAAACAAATGAAAAAGAATAATGCTATTAATTTATTTACATATACTAGTCTTAAGTGTACGTATGTTGCACGTGTCTTTGCGTGAATAATGAATAATTTATATTATACAATTTTTTTTAAAATACAACCAAACCAATTATAAACAACAATCGATTTATTTTACCGGTTTGCTGTTTAAAGTAGTTTTAACCAAACCATGAATACCCGTAGTATAAGATAACAAATAATTAATGAAGATAAGATGATGTTTTGGATGAATAAGCCTGATTAATTATGAAAGGAAAGCATGCCTAATTTATATTAGTGTGCAAAACTAGTCGTCGCGTCAATTGTCAGCATCATTTAATGTTTTAATATTATGTGAATATATTATAAGAATGCCATAAATCCGAATAAAATTATCTTCTTATTTATTCCACTACAATTACAAAGTAATAAAGTCGAATTGAATCTAAAACAAATGAAAAAGAACAATGCTTTTAATTTATTTTCATACACTAGTCTTAAGTGTATGTGTGTTGCACGTGCATTGCATGAAAAATAAATAATTTATTATTATCAATTTAAAAAAAAAATCAAACCAAACCTAACTCAAAGAACAAACGGTTTATTTAATCGGTTTGCGGTTTGAATCGGTTTTATCCAAACAATGAATACCCTTACTATAATATAACATATAATTAAAGAGATAAGAAAAATTTGTGGCTGAATAAGCCAGAGTAATTTTGAGAGGAAATCCTCTATAATTTATAACTGGCGTGCAGGTCTATTCATCAAGTGTATTGTCATGTTCATTTAATGTTTTCATGTTATGTGAATCTATTAAAAGATTGACATAAATTCCAAAAAAATATCTTCTTATATATTCCACTTTAATTGCAAAGTAATAAAGCCGAATTGAATCTAAATGAAATGAAAAATAGCAATGCTATTATTTTTATTTACATATACTAGTCTTAAGTGTATGTGCGTTGCATGTGTCATTTCATGAATAATATATAATTTATACTATCAATTTTTCCTAAAAAAAAACCAAAACAAATATAACCAACAATCGGTTTGCGATTTAAATCGGTTTTAACCAACCCGTGAACACCCCTAGTATAAGATAACAAATAATTAAAGAAGATAAGAAGAAGTTTTGGCTGATTAAGCCTGAATTATTTTAAGAGAAATACATGTGTAGTCTATAAATGACATTCAAGTTTCTTCACGTGCATTGTCAGGTTCATTTAATGTTTTCATATTATGTGAATCAGTTAGAAGAATGTCATAAATTCCAACAAAATTATTTTCTTATTTATTCCACTACAATTACAAAGTTATAAAGTCGAATTGAATATAAAACAAATGAAAAAGAATAATGCTATTAAATTATTTACATATACTAGTCTTAAGTGTACGTGCGTTGCACGTGTCATTTCGTGAATAATAAATAATTTATATTATACAATTTTTTTTTTAAAAACAACCAAACCAATTATAAACAATAATCTATTTATTTTATCGGTTTGCTGTTTAAATTGGTTTTAACCAAACCATGAATACCCGTAGTATACAATAACAAATAATTAATGAAGATAAGATGATGTTTTGGATGAATAAGCCTGATTAATTATGAAAGGAAAGCCTGTCAAATTTATATTTGCGTGTAAAACTAGTCGTCGCGTCTATTGTCAGCATCATTTAATTATTTAATATTATGTGAATCTATTACAAGAATGCCATAAATCCCAACAAAATTATCTTCTTATTTATTCCACTACAATTACAAAGTAATAAAATCGAATTGAATCTAAATCAATTGAAAAAGAACAATGCTTTTAATTTATTTTCATACACTATTCTTAAGTGTATGTGCGTTGCATGAAAAATAAATAATTTTATTATTAATTAAAAAAGAATCAAACCAAACCAAACTCAAACTACCAACGGTTTATTTAATCGTTTTGCGGTTTGAATCGGTTTTATCCAAACTATGAACACCCTTACTATAAGATAACATATAACTAAAGAAGATAAGAAAAAATTGTGGCTGAATAAGCCTGGGTAATTTTGAGAGGAAATCCTCTATAATTTATAACTGGCGTGCATGTCTATTCGTCAAGTGTATTGTCATGTTCATTTAATGTTTTCATGTTATGTGAATCTATTCAAAGATTGACATAAATCCCAAAAAAATTATCTTCTTATTTATTCCACTGCAATTACAAAGTTATAAAGTCGAATTGAATCTAAAACAAATGAAAAAGAACAATGCTATTAATTTATTTACATATACTAATCTTAAGTGTACGTGTGTTGCACGTGTCATTGTGTGAATAATAAATAATTTATATTATACAATTTTTTTTAAAATACAACCAAACCAATTATAAAAAACAATCGATTTATTTTATCGGTTTGCTGTTTAAATTGGTTTTAACCAAACCTTGAATACCCATAGTATTAGATAACAAATAATTAATGAAGATAAGATGATGTTTTTGATGAATAAGCCTGATTAATTATGAAAGGAAAGCCTGTCTAATTTATATAACCGTGCAAAACTAGTCGTCGCGTCAATTGTCAGCATCATTTAATGTTTTAATATTAATGTGAATCTATTACAAGAATCCATAAATCCCAACAAAATTATCTTCTTATTTATTCCACTACAATTACAAGTAATAAAGTCTAATTGAATCTAAAACAAATGAAAAATAACAAAGCTTTTAATTTATTTTCATACACTAGTCTTAAGTGTTGATGCGCGAAAAGATGCACACACTTTAACGCAAGTGCACGTTATCGTGACAAGTAATATAGTCTTGGTAAGACCGAATATCGTCCACAAGGATTAGTGTTCAAGTACCAATTATCTATCTTTTGGTATCTATTTGGTAACCGATATTTGATTTTGTTGTTTATAACTAACAATTATAAATACTAATTTAACTAATGTGTTTACTTCTGTAGTGATGGGAATAGGGCTTCCAAGTCTCCTCAACTATCTGCTTATGTTACTTATTAATGCAATGAATTATGGTTCTTCTTCTTTTGGAGTTAGCAGGTTTACTAAATCGTTTTATACTCCCGTTAAGGCTATATAAACACTCAACCCCAGTATTGCTCCTTTCTACCTTTCGATGATAAGGATGACTCTATAGGAGGATTAAGACCAAAAACCTAGTTAACCGTCACGCGCCATGCGTAAAATTAGGTGTTTAGACCTCTCGTTAACGCTACACAAGTAATTGAGGTATTTTCATCCCCAATCCAAAATATGTCTACCCAACTTACAACATATTCACAACCTCCTCCTTTCGAAGTTTGATTAGAAATCATATAAATAACGTTAATTAGTGATCAATTAATTACCAAGCATTCAAAGCAATTATTGCATAAATCTCAACAAGAAGAAGAATAACCATAACCATGCATCAATTCATAACATAAGTTTCTAGTGATTTAACATGGAAAGCCCTATAATAGAATTAGTTTCTAGTCATTGACATGACAAGAACTAATTCAATGTTCATCATAAAAACTGAAATAAAGAAAAGAAAAGAAAAGAAAAGAAAAGAAAGTTACTAAATTATGGTCTCCAATCTTCAATCCAAGAAGCCTTGTGTTGTGCAAGAAAGGGAACCCTTAAAAACTGCCTAGGGTTCTCCTTTTATAGGCTCAAAACCGCCTCTAACTTTTCCCTTCAGGCCTGGCCCAGAAAATCGTCATTAAACCTGATTTTCCCGCGTCGGCGCCGCGGCGCCGGAAGTTCTGCGATACTTCGGATGATTTGGCGCCGCGGCGCTGCAACTTCTGCGGCCTTCTGGATATTGGGCGCCGCGGCCCTGGACCTATCTGCAGTAGGCGCCGCGGCGCTGGTCCGTGTTTCTGCCTCGTTCGCCACTTTCTCGTCTTTTAAGCTCTGGAACCTCCACTTTTGCCCTCTTTTAGCTCTTTTTCCGCCATTTGGCCATTTTAACCACTTTGACTCAAAAGAAAGAAAATATATCCTAATACGACACTTATTTGTAAAAAAAAGGGACAAAAGACTAACTAAAAACGACTCAAAAAGTGTATATAAAATACACTGATCAAATACCCCCCAAACTTAACCTTTGCTCGCCCTCGAGCAAAGATAAAAAGAAAGAAATAAAGACTCAAGGAAAAATGAAAATAAACAGATTCAATGATATTGATCGCTTTTGTTGCATTGACGTTACTTAGAAAAACATGAAGATTGGCAAAATAATATGCAGGAACATATAGCATGAAATTTTAGCACACTAAACACATTAAGCTAGATATTTCGCAAACTCATCTTTATCATGCTTAATGGAAGTCACATACTGAATCATGCATATTAATTTCAAAAGTCCTATGACATGTTTACTTGCTATTATCCACTAATCATGGCTATGCATCTAAGAGTTCTTCAGGACTTTTAAGGATTGTAATGTAGGCTTAGGTATGGGTAGGTAAAAATAGGCATTTAGGCTCATTTTTGTGTACCATAAGCTCTTTAGCTTTTCAATGTTTCCCTTTTCTTTTGATTCTTTTCTTCACTTCAAATCTATATTTCCCCTCTTTTTTTGGGAGAGTGAAGTGTATTATAATAACAAGCACCCCCAAACTTAGGTTTTTGCCTATTTCTCATTACTTATTTTATTGGGGTGCATCACTTTTGTTCACTCTTTTTGTCTCTTTTTTAACACAATTTATTCCAACTATTTCACATGTTTACTTATGGCACAAGTATGAGAATATAGGGTGTCAAAGAAAAAGTTCAATTTTTAGGCTCAATGGGGCTGACTAGGGATACTTTTAATGTCAGGGATAGAAAAGAGTGGTAAGAATTGGCTAACAACGAAATGTCTGAGTCATCTCTCCTAACATGCATATCCTAACTATTTCGCCTCAAATAGCAAGCAATCATAACACATAGGTTTTAATCATTTAGCATGCACAATTCAAGCAAGAAACTCCAAATAGACAGATTTTGTGAGTTTTTGGCATATCTAACCTAAGTGTTTAGATAGTTGCTTTTAATTCCGTTACATTATTCCACATTACTTCACTAGGTGTTTCTAGTAACTACAGCATACATGATCTTTTGACAGACAATTATGACTCAAAAGAAAAAAAAAATTATGACTCAAAAATACACAAAAACAACAAAAAACTTAAACATACTTATAACGATAAGACACAAATAAAACACCCCCCCAAACTTAAATCACACATTGTCCCCAATGTGTGCAAGACTCAAAGACAATAAAAGAAAACAAGACACTTACAGACTTGGTTAAAATGGTGGTGGTGGCGGTGGCATTGGATAGTGCATTGACCACTGGTTGAACAAGGAACTCATCTCGTTAATTTGCTGCCTCGTTTCTTGTTGTCCTTGTATCACCGTGTCCAAACTCTGCATCATCCTCATCTAATTCTGGAGTAACTGCTCCATCATGGCACCAAGGTTACGATTACGTGGTTGGTGGTGGTCGCTCCTGCCGCATATTGAGCCTCTATTTCAGGCTCATCTTCGTTCATTGCGGCCTCTGCTGCTGCTGCTGCTGCTGGGGGGCTTGGGTCTGGGAAAGAGTGCACTATCCCATATGTCACAGGCAGTTGGTTTCTCTCATTAGTATCAGTGGGTAGGACTGGGACCCCATTCATGTGGCATAAATTAGTGATAAGTGAGTCATGTCCCAATCCACCTGTTGTTACCAACCTGCTGATTTCTTCAATGCTCTGCACTATCTCTTTCCCCACATCAATCGTCTTCCCCGTCATGATTCCATATATCAATTTAATCCTATCTTCTGGCACTCTGGTGAAGTGCGTTGATGGGATCAGACGGGCACTGACGAAATACAGCCAACCCTTGGCTGCTTTGTTGAACTGACACCTGCTCAGTCCTCTTGCCCCATTTCTGGCAATATCAAATGCAGCCCCAGGGTAGCTCACTGTGTCTGCGACGGCATTCCAGTCGATGTTGGAGGTGCTTCTAGACCATGTTCTAAAGTAACTCCAATCACCATCTCCTCCTTCAACATCTGCTGTTTTTAGAGACATATTTATCGCTTCTGCCGTCACAGGCATATATCTTCCCCTCACAAAGCATTTGTTGTCCACCCTCTCCGGAAAGTTAGCATAGAATTCACGCATCATTGCTGTGTTCATTGGTGCTATCTTGTCCGGATTTACAAATCTCTTCCACCCCATCATCTCAATCATTGCCCGAATGGGCTCATAGACATCCTCCTCCCCAAACGAATCCCTCTGGTAGCCCATTCCCCTTTCAGGGATTAAAGGCCTAGTACTAAGCTTTTTGTATCTTGTATAAGCTTGGTGGCTAACGAACCTAGTATCATCGTATTGCGGGGCTGAGGTGGATGTGGAGGCTCTTCTCTTTCTGGCAGACATGGTTAAATCACTTTTTGCAGCTTACCAACTTAGTATCACAAATGTTTCCCAACACAATCACACAACACTAGCAGCTACAACACTAACACCCCCAAACTCCAACTCATGTACTACACAATACCCACACCCTCCTTGTATACTCCTCCTCTAAAGTTCACAACCAATTTTTCAACACCCCCAACGACTTCAACAATACAACACTCCTCCAAACTATTACCTCCGTTGACTACTGAAAGCTTTCATGAAAAGATGAAGATTACCTTTTTGATGGTGTTCTTCAAGGTTTTCTTACTTCTAATGGTGATTTGAGGTACTTTGATGAAGTTTTGTTGGTTGAAATGGTTAAGGGTTTAGGGACTTTAGGAGTTTTTGGTTGTGGTTGGGTTTGATTTATGGAAGATTTGTGGGTGAGGGTTGAATTTTCGTGGGTTTTGTGGAGAAGAAAGGTTAGGTTTTGGTTTGAATTTGGGGAAAAATCGGGTCTTTAGGCATTTTATTACTTTACGATTTCCGGCGCGCCATGTTCGCATTTAGCCGCGCGCCAATGTTCTGCACTACTGGAATTTCGCCGCGGCCTGCTACTGGAAATACGCGCCTAGACTTGGTAATTTTTCTGGGTTTTTGGCGCCGTGGCCCTGCTCCTGGGCGCCGCGGCGCTTAAACTTCAGCACCTTTCTTCTCTTTTGGCGCCGCGGCCCTTACCCATTTTTTTCTGGAAATCCCTGTTGTTCTTCAGTTTTTCGCCCTTCAATTTATTGGCCTACTGATCGGTGTATTTTATATACACTTTTTGAGTCAGTTTTAGTTAGTCTTTTGTCCCTTTTTGTACAAATAAGTGTCGTATTAGGATAGTTTTCCTTTCTTTTGAGTCAAAGTGGTTAAAATGGCCAAATGGCGGAAAAGGAGCTAAAAGAGGGCAAAAGTGGAAGTTCCAGAGCTTGAAAACAGAGAAATTGGCGAACGAGGCAAAAAGCACCAGCGCGCGCTCCTCGCAAGCGGGGCGCGGCGCCTAAACACCCGAAGTGCCGCAGAGGTTCCAGCGCCGCGGCGCCTCCTGCAGTCAAAAGCAGGGCCGCGGCGCCCAATCATCAGAGAGGCTGCAGAGGTTCCAGCGCCGCGGCGCCCACAGACAACAGAGATCAGGGCCGCGGCGCCAAATCACCCGAAGTGCTGCAGAAGTTCCGGCGCCGCGGCGCCGATAGCAGGGCCGCGGCGCCGACGCGGGAAAAATCAGGTTTTAGACGATTTTCTGGGCCAGGCCTGCAGGGAAAAGTTAGAGGCGGTTTTCAGCCTATAAAAGGAGAACCCTAGGCAGATTTTAAGGGTTCCCCTTCTTGCACAACACAAGGTTTTCCTGCTTGGAGATTGGAGACCATAATTTAGTACTTTCTTTTCCTTTTCTTTTCTTTATTTCAGTTTTTGTATGATGAACTTTGAATTAGTTCTTGTCATGTCTATGGCTAGAAACTAATTCTCTTATAGGGCTTTCCATGTTGATTCACTAGAAACTTATGTTATGAATTAATGCATGTTTATGGTTATTATTCTTCTTTGAGAGATTTATCCAATAATTGCTTTGAATGCTTGGTAATTAATTGACAACTAATTATCCTTATATGATTTCTAATCAAACTTCGAAAGGAGGAGGTTGTGAATATGATGTAAGTTGGGTAGACATTCTTGGATTGGGGATGAAAATGCCTCAATTATTTATGTAGCGTTAATGAGAGGCTTAACAACCCTAATTTTGCGCATGGTGCGTGACGGTTAACTAGGTTTTTGTTCTTAATCCTCCTATAGAGTTATCCTTATCACCGAAAGGTAGGTAAGGTGCAATACTGGGGTTGAGTGTTTATATATCCTTAACGGGAATATAAAACGATTTCGTAAACCTGCTAGCTCCGAGAGAAGAAGACCATAATTCGTTGCATTAATAAATAACATAAGCGGATAGTTGAGGAGACATGGAAGCCATATTCCCATCACAACTGAAGTAAACTCATTAGATAAATTAGTCTTTATAATTCTTAGTTATAAACAACAAAATCAAATATCAATTTACCAAATAGATACCAAAAGATAGATAGTTGGTACTTGAACCCTAATCCTTGTGGACGATATTCGGTCTTACCAGGACTATATTACTTGTCACGATAACGTGCACTTGCGTTAAATTGTGGGCATCTTTTCGCGCATCAAGTTTTTGGCGCCGTTGCCGGGGATTAGGCATAGTTCAATATCAAATTTGTCTATTTTTAATTTCTAATTTGGTTTTTTATTCTTTGTTAATTTTTATTTTTTTATTTTATTTTATTCTTTTTCATTTTATGTATTTATTGTGTGAAAACAAGGGTGCTGTGATCCGTTGTTGGTTTTGATGCATCTCAGGGATCCTTTAGACATGGATTTCTACTGTCAATATGATAGAGCTCCAACCATAGAGGAAGAAAGGGAGGAATTACGAGAAGCCATA
Source organism: Przewalskia tangutica (assembly GCA_029844215.1). Taxonomy (NCBI): domain Eukaryota; kingdom Viridiplantae; phylum Streptophyta; class Magnoliopsida; order Solanales; family Solanaceae; genus Przewalskia; species Przewalskia tangutica. The sequence goes on from CM056719.1 coordinate 22,932,128, forward strand.
CTCAGTTTCGCTAGGTATCAAACTCAGTTCATGGATGAAACGAGATTGACCATGAAGAAGTTGGAACTGCAAATAGGAGAACTCGCAATCATTTTTAACAGCGAACAACAAATTGAGGAGCCTGAACCAAACCCAACTATTGAGGAATCTGGTGAGTTAGTTGGTTTAGAAAAGGAAAAGATTACAGAGATCCAATTATTCACCTTCTTGGAGTCTGTGGAAATTCTTTTTCTTGCACCTATTACAGAAGAAACACCACTAGCTATCACGGCTGATCCCCAATTAGGAAGCCCATACCATCAAGGGTACCCCCTAGAGTTGAGAGATGTAGAGAATTTCACGGATTCCTACATTATAGAAAGCATAAAAGACAAGTCCGTCTTGTGTACTTGGGGGATAATTGTATGTTTAAGGCTTTCGTTTGAACAAATGGTCGTAGGGAAATTGAGACCTACAACAATAAATTTGTGGATTGCAAGCAGTTCACAGAAGGATCCAATGGGCACTGCATCTGCAGGTAATTGCGTCCGGCTAAAAGACGTTAAAGACAACGCTTGTTGGGAGGCAACCCAACGTTTTCAATTATGTTATTTTAATTTCTGTCCTTAGTTTATTTTATTTTGTCTAAGAACAATCTCACGGTCTTGGGTTCTAGTGTTTGTGCTGTGATTGACAGGTACAGGCCAATAAACCAAGGGCGAAATCAAGAAAAGCCAGATTTCGAAGCGGTAGCCGCGCGCTGTAGCAGTGCGGCGCTAAAAGAATGTAAGAGGCGCTGAAGTTTAAGCGTCGCGGCGCCAGAGCGCGCGCCACAAATCCGTAAAAATACCAAGTTTAGCCGCGCGCCGTAATAGGTCGCGCGCAGAAAGTCCCGAAGGAGTGCAGCATCAGCCGCGCCAAAAGCAGTGGTCGCCAAAGCGGAAATCCAGAAACTTAAAAAAGCCCAGAAATCAGATTTGCCCCAATTTCAAAACCAAAACCTAACCCTTCCTCTCCACAAAACCCACGAAAATCCACAAGTCACCCACAAATCCTCCACAAATCAAACCCAACCACAACCAAAACTCTTAAATTCCTAAAAACCCTTAGCTATCTCAACCAACAAAGCTCCATTCCATAGCCTCAAATCACCATTGGAAGCAAGAACATCGTGGAGACACCATCAAAAAGGTAATCTTCACCTTTTTCTTGAAAGTTGCTAGTAGTCAAAGGAGGTAATAGTTGGAGAAGTGTTGTATTATGAAGTAGTTTGGGTGCTAAAAAATTGGTTGTGAAGTTTAGAGAAGGAGTAGACAAGGAGGGTGTGAATATTGGGTAGTAGAATTGAAGTTTGGGGGTGTTGGTGTTTTAGCTGCTAGATTGTTGATTGTGTTGGGGAACATTTGTGCAATTAAGTTATAAGCTGCATAAACTGTTTTAACCATGTCCACCAGAAAGAGAAGAGCCTCCACATCCACCCCAGCCCCGTAATACGATGATACTAGGTTTGTGAGCTACCAAGCCTTCCAAAGATACAAAAAGCTTGATACCAGACCCTTAATCCCTGAAAGGGGAATGGACTATCAGAGGGAGTCGTTTGGGGAAGAGGATGTTTATGAGCCCATTCGGGCAATGATTGAGTTGAGGGGGTGGAGGAGATTTGTAAATCCGGAGAAGATAGCACCAGTGAACACAACAATGGTGCGTGAATTCTATGCTAACTTTCCGGCGAGGGTGGAAAGGGGATGCTTTGTGAGGGTAAGATATATGCCTGTGACGACAGACGCGATAAATATGGCTCTAAAGACGGTTGATGTTGAAGAAAGCGATGATTGGAACCACTTTAGAACATGGTCTAGAAGCACCTCCAACATCGACTGGAATGCCGTCGCAGACACAGTGAGCTACCCTGGGGCTGCATTTGATATTGCAAGAAATGGGTCAAGATGACTGAGCAGGTGCCAGTTCAACAAAGCAGCCAAGGGTTGGCTATATTTCGTCAGCGCCCGCATGATTCCATCCACGCACTTCACCAGAGTGCCAGAAGATAGGATCAAACTGATGTATGGAATCATGACGGGGAAAACAATTGATGTGGGGAAAGAAATAGTGCAGAGCATTGAGGAAATCAGCAGGTTGGTAACAATAGGTGGATTGGGACATGACTCAGTTATCACCAGTTTGTGCAACATGAATGGGGTCCCAATCCTACCCACTGATACTAATGAGAGAAACCAACTGCCTGTGTCCTATGGGATAGTGCACTCTTTCCCAGACCCAAGCCCCCCAGCAGCAAGAAGAAGAGCACAACCAGCACCAGCACCAGCAGCAACAGAGGCCGCAATGAACGAAGATGAGCCTGAAATAGAGGCTCAATATGCAGCAGGGCCTAGCCACCAGCCTACCACAGATTCAGAACCTCCAGTGCCTATGATGGAGCAGTTGCTCCAAAACCAGAGAATGATGATGCAACATTTCGACACAGTAATACAAGGACAACATGAGTTGAGACAAGGGCAACAAGAATTGAGGCAGAAGGCAACAACAATTGCACCAGCAGTTTGACGAGATGAGTTCCCTGTTCAACCAATGGTCGATGCATTATCCACCGCCACCACCACCATTTTAGCCAAAGTCTGTAAGTGTCTTATTTCTTTTATTGTCTTTGAGTCTACACACATTGGGGACAATGTGTGACTTAAGTTTGGGGGGGTGTTTTATTTGTGTCTTAGTTGTGTTTTATTTGTGCTCTTTTTGAGTGTTTTGTGTATATTTTGAGTCACAACTTTTTTTTCTTCTTTCTTTTGAGTCATAATTGCCTGTCAAAGATCATGTATGATGTAGTTACTAGAAACACCTAGTGAATTAAGGTGGAATAATGTAATGGAATTGAAGCAACTATCTAAACACATAGGTTAGATATGCCAAAAACTCACAAAATCTGTCTATTTGGAGTTTCTTGCTTGAATTGTGCATGCTAAATGATGAATACTTATGTGTTATGATTGCTTGTTATTTGAGGCGAAATAGTTAGGATATGCATGATAGAGAGATGACTCAGGCATTTCTTTGATAGTCAATTCTTACCATTCTTTTCTATCCCGGACTTTAAAAATATATCCCTAGTTAGCCCCATTGAGCCTAAAAATTGAAACTTCTTCTTTGACACCCTATATTCCCACAGATTGTGCCATAAGTAAAAATGTGAAGTAGTGGAATCAATTGTGTTAAAAAAGAGACAAAAATAGTGAATGAGCTTGTTGCACCCCAATAAAAAAAGTAATAAGAAAGAGGCAAAAGCCTAAGTTTGGGGGTGCTTGTTATTATTATACTCTTCACTCTCCCAAAACAAAAGAGGGAAAAGATAGAATTGAAGTGAAGAAAAGAACCAAAAGAAAAGGGAAAAATGGAAAAGCTAAAGAGCTTATGGTACACAGAATGAGCCTAAAATGCCTATTTTTACCTACCTATACCTAAGCCTACATTACAACCCTTAAAGTCCTGAAGATCTCTTTTATGCATATCCAGAATTAGTGGAGAATAGCGAGTAAGCATGCCATAGGCTTTTTGAATTTATATGCATGATTCAGTAAGTTGACTTCCATTAAGCATGATGAATATGAGTTTGCGAGATATCTAGCTTAATGTGTTTAGTGTGCTAAAACTTCATGCTATATGTTCCTGCATATTATTCTGCTAACCTTCATGTTTTTCTAGATAACACTAATGCAGCAAAAGTGATCAAATGAAAGTGAGTCTTTTATTTTCGTTTTTCTTTGAGTCTTTATTTCTTTCTTTCTATCTTTGCTCGAGGGCGAGCAAAAGTTAAGTTTGGGGATATTTGATCGGTGTATTTTATATACACTTTTTGAGTCAGTTTTAGTTAGTCTTTTGTCCCTTTTTGTACAAATAAGTGTCGTATTAGGATAGTTTTCCTTTCTTTTGAGTCAAAGTGGTTAAAATGGCCAAATGGCGGAAAATGAGCTAAAAGAGGGCAAAAGTGGAAGTTCCAGAGCTTGAAAACAGAGAAATCGCGACGAGGCAAAACCTGCATCAGCGGCGCCAAATCACCCGGTGATGATGCAGTTCGGCCGCGCGCCGATAGCAGTGGCGCTGGCGCCGACGCTGAAAATCGTGTTTTAGACGATTTTCACAGCTGCAGGAAAAGCTAGAGGCAGTTTTCAGCCTATAAAAGGAGAACCCTAGGCAGATTTTAAGGGTTCCCCTTCTTGCACAACACAAGGTTTTCTTGCTTTGAGATTGGAGACCATAATTTAGTACTTTCTTTTCCTTTTCTTTTCTTTATTTCAGTTTTTGTATGATGAACTTTGAATTAGTTCTTGTCATGTCTATGGCTAGGAACTAATTCTCTTATAGGGTTTTCCATGTTGATTCACTAGAAACTTATGTTATGAATTAATGCATGTTTATGGTTATTATTCTTCTTTGAGAGATTTATCCAATAATTGCTTTGAATGCTTGGTAATTAATTGACAACTAATTATCCTTATATGATTTCTAATCAAACTTCGAAAGGAGGAGGTTGTGAATATGTTGTAAGTTGGGTAGACATTCTTGGATTGGGGATGAAAATACCTCAATTATTTATGTAGCGTTAATGAGAGGCTTAACAACCCTAATTTTGCGCATGGTGCGTGACGGTTAACTAGGTTTTTGTTCTTAATCCTCCTATAGAGTTATCCTTATCACCGAAAGGTAAGGTGCAATCTGAGGTTGAGTGTTTATATATCCTTAACGGAATATAAAACGATTTCAGAAACCCGCTAGCTCCGAGAGAAGACCATAATTCGTTGCATTAATAAATAACATAAGCGGATAGTTGAGGAGACATGGAAGCCCTATTCCCATCACAACTGAAGTAAACTCATTAGATAAATTAGTCTTTATAATTCTTAGTTATAAACAACAAAATCAAATATCAATTTACCAAATAGATACCAAAAGATAGATAGTTGGTACTTGAACCCTAATCCTTGTGGACGATATTCGGTCTTACCAGGACTATATTACTTGTCATGATAACGTGCACTTGCGTTAAAGTGTGTGTATCTTTTCGCGCATCACCTATACCTGTCAATCACAACATAAACACTACCTCCGTGAGACCGTTCTTAATAAAAACTACTATAGTAACGTAAAATAAATCAAAATACCTTGGGTTGCCTCCCAAGTAGCGTTGTCTTTAACGTCTTTTAGCCGGACGCAAGTTCCTTAACTCAATAAGTGTGGGGTGGATTAACCCCACAACCAATCCATTTTCTCCACATTTCTCATTTTCTTCTTCTTCTTCTTCTTCTTCTTCTTCTTCTTCTTCTTTTCTTAGAATTATCATCAAGGGAGGGTTCAAGAACACATACCTGCTTTTGTGGAGGTTCGGCGTCACATACCTGCTTTTGTAGGCTCATCTCCCTTGGTTTGACTTGTATTGGCTCACAGGGGGGTTTGATGGTGCTGATTGCAAAACACCTGCTCATGGTTGGTGGCTCAATGATGTCTTTAAATACTTTAAACACCATTTCTTCCTTCTCCACCCTCAATGTCAGCTCTCCTCTTTCTACATCGATCAATGCTCTCCCTGTCGCCAGGAATGGTCTCCCCAATATGATAGGGATTTCTGCATCCTCTTCCATGTCAAGAATGAGGAAGTCCGCAGGAAAAAAGAATTTTCCTACTTTAACAATCACGTCCTCAATCTTCCCTCTTGGATGAACCACTGTCCTATCGATCAGCTGCAGGCTCACCGTGGTTGGTTTGGCCTCACCCAACTCCAACCGTTTAAATACCGATAAAGGCATCAGATTTATACTTGCCCCTAAATCGCACAAAGACCACTGTGCATGTCACCCCGCCAATCACGGTAGTGTAAAGCTCCCTGGGTCTTTTAGTTTCGGGGGCAACTTCTTCTGCAAGATAGCACTACACTCCTCCGTTAGTGCTACCATCTCATACTCCGCCAGTTTCTTCTTCTTCCCCAAGATCTCCTTCATGAATTTGAAATAGGAGGGCATATGCTCCAACGCCTCTATAAAAGGTATGTTGATATGCAGCTTTCTGAATGTCTCCAAAAATTTAGAGAATTGTTTATCAACTGCCTTCTGCTGCAATCTCTGTGGGAATGAGATCTTCTCTGTATACTCCTTCTCTGGAGTTTTCTCTACTACTGGGCGAGCTTCAACCACCTTCTCTTTTTCTATCCCTGCCCGTTGTTCAACTACTGGCTGAGGTGACTGCTACTCCAACTGTTTACCACTTCTCAACTGTACTGCCTGGCATTGTTCTTTCGGATTCATCTCTGTGTTGCTTGGCAGTGTACCCTGTTGCCTGCTGTTTTATTGCTTTGCTAGCTGACCCACTTGTATTTCCAAGTTCCTGAACGAGGATCTAGCTTCTGTCATGAACTGGGTCTGGGCGTTGGTGAGTGCCAACAAAGCTGCTCTCAGCTCGTCTGGCTTTTCTGGCTGGACATGTGTATTAAATTGTTGAGAAGGTGAGGCCTGAGTAAAGGGTTGCTGATTTTGGTTCTGCTGAGTTTGGTACTGGCCCCTATATTTATTATGCTGCCCCTGGTCTCCTCTCCATGAGAAATTTGGGTGATTCCTCCACCCTGGATTATATGTATTGGAGTATGGATTGTTTTGTGGCCTCTGATAGTTACCCACGACCTGACACTCTGCCTGCTCGATTGACACATTATTAGGATCAGCTGAAGGACACCTATCGAATGTATGTAGACCGCCACATATTTCACAACTTCTTGGCGTCTGTACTGCATTTACTGATACTGTATGTTGCTGCAGCTGTTTCGTCAAAAGGGCCACTTGGGCATTTAAGGCAGCGATGGCATCTATCTCGTGGACTCCCACTGTTCTCCTCCCACTGTTTGGTCTATCTTCTGTGACATGGTTGTTGGTGGCCATGTCTTCTAATAATTCGTGAGCTTCGTGGGCTGTTTTCCTCATGAATGTCCCACCTGCTGCTGCATCTATAATGGTTCTGGTTGTTCCGCTCAGTCCATTATAGAAGATGTGGACCAAGTTCCACAACTCAATACAGTGGTGTGGGCACTTTCTCTGCAAATCTTTGAACCTCTCCCAAGCTTCGTACAATGACTCTCCATCTGCTTGGTAGAAGTTATTCAGCTCCCCTCTCAATTTCGCTGCTTTGCACGGGGGAAAGAATTTGGCCAAAAATTTCTGTGCCAGCTCTTGCCATGTAAAAATCAAATCAGTCGGTAGGGAGTTTAACCATACTTTTGCTCTATCCCTGAGTGAGAAGGGAAAGAGCCTCAGTCTGACAGCGTCATCAGTAACGTCGTTATATCTGAAAGTTGCACATAGCTCCAAGAAATTAGCTATGTGCATGTGTGGATCCTCTGATGGCAATCCTCCAAATTACACTGTGTGCTGCACCATGCTCAGAATCGCCGGTTTGATCTCAAAGTTGTTTGCTCCTATTGCAGGGAGCCTAATACATGTCTGTGCTCCGTTCACCCTTGGCAGCACGTAGTCTCCCAAGCTTCTTTCTGCCTGGGCTTGAACTCTTTCCTCGACATCCATAGGTACTCGCCGAGGCATTCCTGGGTTAGGTTGATTTTCACCCAACCCTTCTCTCATCATATTGTTGTTTTGAACACCGTCCATCTCTATCACGGCTGCAATCCGTTGATTCTTTCTGTTCTGTTTACAGGTTTTCTCAATCTCTGGATTGAAGGGAACAAGAGTGTCTGCCCCTCTTCTCCTTCGCATAAACTGATTTCCTGAAACAGATCAAAAACAGACAAACAGATCACGGCAACCTGATTTTTACCGAAAGAAAAAAAAATAATAACAAAAAAACGTAAAAATAAAATAAAAATTAAAAACCAAATTAGAAATTAAAAATAGATAAAATTGATATTGAACTATGCCTAATCCCCGGCAACGGCGCCAAAAACTTGATGCGCGAAAAGATGCACACACTTTAACGCAAGTGCACGTTATCGTGACAAGTAATATAGTCTTGGTAAGACCGAATATCGTCCACAAGGATTAGTGTTCAAGTACCAATTATCTATCTTTTGGTATCTATTTGGTAACCGATATTTGATTTTGTTGTTTATAACTAACAATTATAAATACTAATTTAACTAATGTGTTTACTTCAGTAGTGATGGGAATAGGGCTTCCAAGTCTCCTCAACTATCCGATTATGTTACTTATTAATGCAATGAATTATGGTTCTTCTTCTTTTGGAGCTAGCAGGTTTACTAAATCATTTTATACTCCCGTTAAGGCTATATAAACACTCAACCCCAGTATTTCTCCTTTCTACCTTTCGGTGATAAGGATGACTCTATAGGAGGATTAAGACCAAAAACCTAGTTAACCGTCACGCGCCATGCGTAAAATTAGGTGTTTAGACCTCTCGTTAACGCTACACAAGTAATTGAGGTATTTTCATCCCCAATCCAAAATATGTCTACCCAACTTACAGCATATTCACAACCTCCTCCTTTCGAAGTTTGATTAGAAATCATATAAATAATGATAATTAGTGATCAATTAATTACCAAGCATTCAAAGCAATTATTGGGTAAATCTCAACAAGAAGAAGAATAACCATAACCATAACCATGCATCAATTCATAACATAAGTTTCTAGTGATTTAACATGGAAAGCCCTATAATAGAATTAGTTCCTAGCCATTGACATGACAAGAACTAATTCAATGTTCATCATAAAAACTGAAATAAAGAAAAGAAAAGAAAAGAAAGTTACTAAATTATGGTCTCCAATCTTCAATCCAAGAAGCCTTGTGTTGTGCAAGAAAGGGAACCCTTAAAAACTGCCTAGGGTTCTCCTTTTATAGGCTCAAAACCGCCTCTAACTTTTCCCTTTAGGCCTGGCCCAGAAAATCGTCATTAAACCTGATTTTCTCGCGTCGGCGCCGCATCCTCGCTTATCGCGCTAAGTTCGCGATACTTGATGATTTGGCGCCGCCCGCACTCTTACGTTTAGAGCGCGCGCTGCAACTTCGCGCTTCGGATGTTGGGCGCCATGCCCCGACCTATTCGCAGATGCCGCGGCGCTGGTCCGTGTTTCTGCCCCGTTCGCCACTTTCTCGTCTTTTAAGCTCTGGAACCTCCATTTTTGCCCTCTTTTAGCTCCTTTTCCGCCATTTGGCCATTTTAACCACTTTGACTCAAAAGAAAGAAAATATATCCTAATACGACACTTATTTGTACAAAAAGGGACAAAAGACTAACTAAAAACGACTCAAAAAGTGTATATAAAATACACCGATCAAGTGTATGTGCGTTTCACGTGTGCATTGCATGAAAAATAAATAAATATATTATCAATTTAATAAAAAATCAAACCAAACCCAACTCAAAGAACAAACGATTTGCGGTTTGAATCGGTTTTATCCAAACTATGAACACCCTTACTATAAGATAACATATAATTAAAGAGATAAGAAAAATTTGTGGCTGAATAAGCCTGAGTAATTTTGAGAGGAAATCCTCTATAATTTATAACTGGCGTGCAGGTCTATTCGTCAAGTGTATTGTCATGTTCATTTAATGTTTTCATGTTATGTGAATCTATTCAAAGATTGACATAAATTCCAAAAAATATATCTTCTTATTTATTTCACTTTAATTACAAAGTAATAAAGTCGAATTGAATCTAAATGAAATAAAAAATAGCATAGCTATTATTTTTATTTACATATACTAGTCTTAAGTGTATGTGCGTTGCATGTGTCATTGCATGAATAATATATAATTTATACTATCAATTTTTCCAAAAAAAAAAAACCAAAACAATTATAACCAACAATCGGTTTGCGATTTAAATCGGTTTTAACCAACCCGTGAACACCCCTAGTATAAGATAACAAATAATTAAAGAATATAATAAGAAGTTTTGGCTGATTAAGCTTGAATAATTTTGAGAGAAATACCTGTGTAATCTATAAATGGCATGCAGGTTTCGTCACGTGCATTGTCAGGTTCATTTAATGTTTTCATATTATGTGAATCAATTAGAAGAATGCCATAAATTCCAACAAAATTATTTTCTTATTTATTCCACTGCTATTACCAAGTTATAAAGTTGAATTGAATCTAAAACAAATGAAAAAGAACAATGCTATTAATTTATTTACATATACTAGTCTTAAGTGTACGTGCGTTGCACGTGTCATTGCGTGAATAATAAATAATTTATATTATACAATTTTTTTAAAAATACAACCAAACCAATTATAAACAACAATCGATTTATTTTATCGCTTTGCTATTTAAATTGGTTTTAACCAAACCTTGAATACCCGTAGTATAAGATAACAAATAATTAATGCAGATAAGATGATGTTTTTGATGAATACGTCTGATTAATTATAAAAGGAAAGCCTGTCTAATTTATATAACCGTGCAAAATTAGTCGTCGCGTCAATTGTCAACATCATTTAATGTTTTAATATTAATGTGAATCTATTACAAGAATGCCATAAATCCCAACAAAATTATCTTCTTATTTATTCCACTACAATTACAAGTAATAAAGTCGAATTGAATCTAAAACAAATGAAAAAGAACAAAGCTTTTAATTTATTTTCATACACTAGTCTTAAGTGTATGTGCGTTGCACGTGTGCATTGCATGAAAAATAAATAAATATATTATCAATTTAATAACAAATCAAACCAAACCTAACTCAAAGAACAAACGGTTTATTTAATCGATTTGCGGTTTGAATCGGTTTTATCCAAACTATGAACACCCTTACTATAAGATAACATATAATTAAAGAGATAAGAAAAATTTGTGGCTGAATAAGCCTGGGTAATTTTGAGAGGAAATCCTCTATAATTTATAATCATGCAAGGTGTCTATTCAATCAAGTGTATTTTCATGTTCATTTAATGTTTTCATGTTATGTGAATCTATTAAAAGATTGACATAAATTCCAAAAAATATATCTTCTTATTTATTCCACTTTAATTGCAAAGTAATAAAGCCGAATTGAATCAATTAGAAGAATGCCATAAATTCCAACAAAATTTTCTTATTTATTCCACTGCTATTACAAAGTTATAAAGTCGAATTGAATATAAAACAAATGAAAAAGAACATTGCTATTAATTTATTTACATATACTAGTCTTAAGTGTACGTGCGTTGCACGTGTCATTGCGTGAATAATAAATAATTTATATTATTCAATTTTAAAAAAAAAAATACAACCACACCAATTATAAACAACAATCGATTTATTTTATCGGTTTGCTGTTTAAATTGGTTTTAACAAAACCATGAATACCCGTAGAAAAAATATACGATAACAAATAAATAATGAAGATAAGATGATGTTTTGGATGAATAAGCCTGATTAATTATGAAAGGAAAGCTATATTTGTGTGTAAAACTAGTCGTCGCATCTATTGTCAGCATCATTTAATTATTTAATATTATGTGAATCTATTACAAGAATGCCATAAATCGCAATAAAATAATCTTCTTATTTATTCCACTTCAATTACGAAGTAATAAAATCGAATGAATCTAAAACAAATGAAAAAGAACAATGCTTTTAATTTATTTTCAAACACTAGTCTTAAATGTATGTGCGTTGCACGTGTGCATTGCATGAAAAATAAATAATTTATATTATCAATTTAAAAAAAAATCAAACTAAACCTAACTCAAACAACCAACGATTTATTTAATCGATTTGTGGCTTGTATCGGTTTTATCCAAACTATGAACACCCTTACTATAAGATAACATTTAACTAAAGAAAACAAAAAAAAATTGTGGTTGAATAAGCCAGAGTAAGTTTGACAGGAAATCCTATATAATATATACCTGGAGTGCAGGTCTATTCGTCAAGTGTATTGTCATGATCATTTAATGTTTTCATGTTATGTGAATCTATTAAATGATTGACATAAATCCCAAAAAAAACTTATCTTCTTATTTATTCCACTGCAATTACAAAGTTATAAAGTCGAATTGAATCTAAAATAAATGAAAAAGAACAATGCTATTAATTTATTTACATATACTAGTCTTAAGTGTACGTGCATTGCACGTGTCATTGCGTGAATAATAAATAATTTATATAATACAATTTTTTTTTAAAAATACAACCACACCAATTATAAACAACAATCGATTTATTTTATCGATTTGCTGTTTAAATTGGTTTTAACCAAACCATGAATACCCGTAGAAAAAATATACGATAACAAATAATTAATGAAGATAAGATGATGTTTTGGATGAATAAGCCTGATTAATTATGAAAGGAAAGTTATATTTGCGTGTAAAACTAGTCGTCGCATCTATTGTCAGCATCATTTAATTATTTAATATTATGTGAATCTATTACAAGAATGCCATAAATCGCAACAAAATTATCTTCTTATTTATTCCACTTCAATTACAAAGTAATAAAATCGAATGAATCTAAAACGAATGAAAAAGAACAATGCTTTTAATTTATTTTCATACACTAGTCTTAAGTGTATGTGCGTAGCATGAAAAATAAATAATTTATATTATCAATTTAAAAAAAAATCAAACCAAACCTAACTCAAACAACCAACGGTTTATTTAATCGGTTTGCGGTTTGTATCGATTTTATCCAAACTATGAACACCCTTACTATAAGATAACATTTAACTAAAGAAGATAAGAAAAATTTGTGGCTGAATAAGCCAGAGTAAGTTTGAGAGGAAATTCTCTATAATTTTTAACTGGCGTGCAGGTTTATTCGTCAAGTGTATTGTCATGTTCATTTAATGTTTTCATGTTATGTGAATCTATTAAAAGATTGACATAAATCACAAAAAAATTATATTCTTATTTATTCCACTGCAATTATAAAGTTATAAGGTCGAATTGAATCTAAAACAAATGAAAAAGAACAATGCTATTAATTTATTTACATATAATAGTCTTAAGTGTACGTGCATTGCACGTGTAATTGTGTGAATAATAAATAATTTATATTATACAATTTTTTTAAAAATACATCCAAACCAATTATAAACAACAATCGATTTATTTTATCGGTTTGCTGTTTAAATTGGTTTTAACCAAACCTTGAATACCCGCAGTATACGATAATAAATAATTAATGAAGATAAGATGATATTTTTGATGAATAAGACTGATTAATTATGAAAGGAAAACCTGTCTAATTTATATATGCGTGCAAAACTAGTCGTCGCATCAATTGTCAGCATCATTTAATGTTTTAATTTTATGTGAATCTATTACTAGAATGCCATAAATCCCAACAAAATTATCTACTTATTTATTCCACTACAATTACAAAGTAATAAAATCGAATTGAATCTAAAACAAATGATAAAGAACGATGCTTTTTATTTATTTTCATACACTAGTCTTAAGTGTATGTACGTTGCACGTGTGCATTGAGTGAAAAATAAATAATTTATATTATAAATTTTAAAAAAAATCAAACCAAACCTAACTCAAAGAGCAAACGTTTTATTTAATCGGTTTGCGGTTTGAATCGGTTTTATCCAAACTATGAACACCCTTACTATAAGATAACATATAATAAAGAAGATAAGAAAAATTTGTGGCTGAATAAGTGATCGGTGTATTTTATATACACTTTTTGAGTCAGTTTTAGTTAATCTTTTGTCCCTTTTTACACATATAAGTGTCGTATTAGGATAGTTTTCCTTTCTTTTGAGTCAAAGTGGTTAAAATGGCCAAATGGCGGAAAAGGAGCTAAAAGAGGGCAAAAGAGGAGATTCCAGAGCTAAAATCAGAGAAAGTGGTGAACGAGGCTGAAACCAGCGCCGCGCGCCTCGCAGAAGCGGGCCGCGGCGCCACTATCCGAGAGGTCGCGAAGACCCAGCGCGCGCGCCATGTCGGCAGTGCGGTCGCGCGCCTAAACATCCGAGGCTACGAAGCGCAGCCGCCGCCACGCATGCCAGAGAATCGGGCCGCGACGCCAAATCACCCGGCGACCAGATTCCGGCCGCGCGCTAAAGCGAACGCCGCGCCGATGCGGAAAAATCGGTTTTGGACGAAATTGGGCGGGCACGAAGGAAAAGAGAGAGGCGGTTTTCAGCCTATAAAAGGAGAACCCTAGGCAGATTTTAAGGGTTCCCCTTCTTGCACAACACAAGGATTTCTTGCTTGGAGATTGGAGACCATAGTTTAGTAAATTTCCTTTCCTTTTCCAGTTTTTATTTCAGTTTTATGAAGAACATGGAATTAGTTCTTGTCATGTCAATGGCTAGGAACTAATTCCTCTATAGGGCTTTCCATGTTGAATCTCTAGAAACTTATGTTATGATTTAATGCATGCTTATGGTTATTCTTCTTTTTGTTGAGATCTATCCAATAATTGAATTGAATGCTTGGTAGTTAATTGACAACTAATTATCACTATATGATTTCTAATCAGACTCCGAAAGGAGGGGATTGTGAATATGTTGTAAGTTGGGTAGACATTCTTGGATTGGGGATGAAAATACCTCAATTATTTATGTAGCTGATGCGCGGTAAGATGCACACACTTTAACGCAAGTGCACGTTATCGTAACAAGTAATATAGTCCTGATAAGACCGAATATCGTCCACAAGGATTAGGGTTCAATTACCAACTATCTATCTTTTGGTATCTATTTGGTAAATTGATATTTGGATTTGTTGTTTATAACTAAGAATTATAAAAGCTATTTAACTATAAGGGTTTACTTCAGTGGTGATGAGAATAGGGCTTCCACGTCTCCTCACTATCTGCTTATGTTACTTATTAATGCAATAACTTATGGTCTTCTTCTTTTGGAGAAAGCAGGTTTACGAAATCGTTTTATACACCCGTTAGGGTTATATAAACACTCAACCCCAGTATTGCACCTTACCTACCTTTCGGTGATAAGGATAACTCTATAGGAGGATTAAGAACAAAAACCTAGTTAACCGTCATGCACCATGCGCAAAATTAGGGGTTTTAAGCCTCTCATTAACGCTACATAAATAATTGAGGTATTTTCATCCCCAATCCAAGAATGTCTACCCAACTTACAGCATATTCACAATCCCCTCCTTTCGGAGTCTGATTAGAAATCATATAGTGATAATTAGTTGTCAATTAACTGCCAAGCATTCAATTCAAATATAGGATAGATCTCAACAAGAAGAAGAATAACCATAAGCATGCATTAAATCATAACATAAGTTTCTAGAGATTCAACATGGAAAGCCCTATAGAGGAATTAGTTCCTAGTCATTGACATGACAAGAACTAATCATATGTTCTTCATAAAAACTGAAATAAAAACAAGAAAGGGAAAAGAAATTACTAAACTATGGTCTCCAATCTCCAAGCAAGAAGCCTTGTGTTGTGCAAGAAGGGGAACCCTTAAAAACTGCCTAGGGTTCTCCTTTTATAGGCTGAAAACCGCCTCAACTTTTCCTCGCAGCTGGCCCAAAATCCGTCAAAACCTTATTTTTTCCGCGCCAGCGCGGCGCCGAACTCGCAATCCGTCGGATGATTTGGCGCCGCGACACGATTTCTGCTCGGTAGCCGCGCCGCAACTTCTGTAGCTTCTCGGATGTTTAGGCGCCGCGACCTCGCACTCGTCGTGAGGCAGCCGCGCTGAGTCTTCGCAGCCTCTCGATAGTGGCGCCGCGCCTCGCTTCGATCGCAGGAGCGTCGCGCTGATGCAGGTTTCAGCCTCGTTCGCCACTTTCTCTGTTTTTAGCTCTGGAATCTCCTCTTTTTCCCTCTTTTAGCTCATTTTCCGCCATTTGGTCATTTTAACCACTTTGACTCAAAAGAAAGGAAAACTATCCTAATACGACACTTATATGTGCAAAACGGGACAAAAGACTAACTAAAACTGACTCAAAAGGTGTATATAAAATACACCGATCAAATACCCCCAAACTTAACCTTTGCTCGCCCTCGAGCAAAGATAGAAAGAAAGAAATAAAAGACTCAAAGAACGAAAATAAAAGACTCACTGTCATTGATCACTTTTGCTGCATTAGAGTTAACTAGAAAAACATGAAGGTTAGCAAAATAATATGCAGGAATATATAGCATGAAATTTCAGCACACTAAACACATGAAGCTAGATATTTCGCAGACTCATATTCATCATGCTTAATGGAATTCAATATACTAAATCATGCATATAAATTCAAGAATTCCTATGGCATGCTTACTTGCTATTCTCCACTAATTCTGGATATGCATAAAAGAGATCTTCAGGACTTTAAGGGTTGCAATGTAGGCTTAGGTATAGGTAGGTAAAAATAGGCATTTAGGCTCATTTCGTGTACCATAAGCTCTTCAGCTTTTCAGTATTTCCCTTTTTCTTTTTGTTCTTTTCTTCATTTCAATTCTATCTTTCCCCTCTTTTGTTTTGGGAGAGTGAAGTATATAAAAATGACAAGCACCCCCAAACTTAGGCTTTTGCCTATTTCTTATTACTTTTTTTTATTTATTTATTTATTTTTTATTGGGGTGCAACAGGCTTATTCACTTTTTTTGTCTCTTTTTTTAACACAATGTATTCTACTAATTCATATTTTTACTTATGGCACAATTTGTGGGAATATAGGGTGTCAAAGAAGAAGTTTCAATATTTGGCTCAATGGGGCTGACTAGGGATATTTTTAAAGTCCGGAATAGAAAAGAATGGTAAGAATTGGCTATCACAGAAATGCCTGAGTCATCTCCCTAACATGCATATCCTAACTATTTCGCCTCAAATAACAAGAAATCATAACACATAAGTATTTATCCTTTAGCATGCATAATTCAAGCAAGAAACTCCAAATAGACAGATTCTGTGAGTTTTTGGCATATCTAACCTAAGTGTTTAGATAGTTGCTTCAATTCCGTTACATTATTCCACCTTACTTCACTAGGTGTTTCTAGCAACTACAACATTCATGATCTTTGACAGGCAATTATGACTCAAAAAATAAACATAAAACAATCAAAAAGACTTAAATAAAACATAACAAGACACAAATAAAACACCCCCAAACGTAAATCACACATTGTCCCCAATGTGTGTAGACTCAAAGACAGTAAAAGAAATAAGACACTTACAAACTTTGGCTAAAATGGTGGTGGTGGCGGTGACATGGGATAGTGCATGGACCACTGACTGAACAAGGAACTCATCTCATTGATTTGTTGCCTCGTTTCTTGTTGTTCGTGGATCACTGTGTCCAAACTCTGCATCATCCTCATCTGATTCTGAAGCAATCGCTCCATCGTGGGCACTGAAGGTTCTGCTTCTGTGGTTGGCCGGTGGCTAGGTCCTGCCTCATATTGAGCCCCTATTTCAGGCTCATCTTCGTCCATGGCGGTCTATGTTGCTGCTGCTGCTGCTGCTGCTGGTTGTACTCTCTGTCTGGCTGCTGGGGGACTTGGGTCTGGGAAAGAGTGCACTATCCCATAGGACACCGGCAGTTGGTTTCTCTCATGAGTGTCAGTGGGTAGTTTTGGGACCCCTCGGAAGGCGCATAGACTAGTGATAAGTGAGCCGTGTCCCAATCCACCTGTTGTCACCAACCTGCTGATTTCTTCAATGCTCTGCACTATTTATTTCCCCACATCAATCGTCATTCCCCTCATAATTCCATATATCAGTTTAATCCTATCCTCTGGCACTCTGGTGAAATGCGTGGATGGAATCATGCGGGCGCTGACGAAATATAGCCAACCTTTGGCTACTTTGTTGAATTGGCACCTGTTCAGTGCTCTTGATCCATTTCTTCCAATATCAAAAACAGCCCCATGGTAGCTCACGGTGTCTGCAACGACATTCCAGTCGATGCGGTCGGTGCTTCTAGACCATGTTCTAAAGTAATTCCAATCACTTCTTTCTTCAACATCAACCGTCTTCAATTGTGCATTTACATCCTCTGCTGTCACAGACACATAAGCTCCCCTAACAAAGCATCCCCTTTCCACCTTCTCCGGAAAGTTGGCATAAAATTCATGCACCATTGTTGTGTTCACTGGTGCTATCTTCTCCGGATTTACGAATCTCCTCCACCCCCTTAACTCAATCATCGCCCGAATGGGCTCATAAACATCTTCTTCCCCATATGACTCCCTCTGGTAGTCCATTCCCCTTTCTGGTATTAAGGGTCTGGTATCAAGCTTTTGTATCTTTTGAAGGCTTCGTAGCTCACAAACCTAGTATTATCGTAATGTGGGGTTGGGGTGGATGTGGAGGCTCTTCTTTTTCTGGTGGACATTTTTAAAACAGTTTCTGCAGCTTACAATTTAGTGGCACAAATGTTTCCTACACAATCAACAACTAGCAGCGAACACAACACCCCCAAACTTCAACTCTTCTACCCAATACCCACACTCTTTTTCTACTCTTTTCTCCAAACTTCACAATCAACTTTTTAGTACCCAAACTACTTCAACTACAATACTCCTTCAAACTACTACCTCCTGTGACTTCAGTAAAGGACTCAAGAACAGAAAAAAAATACCTTTTTATGAGAATATTCAAGCTGTTCTTGTTTCAATTGGTGGTTTGAGGCTATGGAATGGAGCTTTGTTGTTTGAGATAGCTAAGGGTTTTTTGGAATTTAAGAGTTTTGGTTGTGGTTGGGTTGGATTTGTGGAGGGTTTGTGGGCAAATTTTTGGAATTTCGTGGGTTTTTGAAGAGGGAGAGTTAGGTTTTTGAAATTGGAATTGGGGAAAATCTGATTTCTGGGCGTTTTAAGTTTCTGGATTTCCGCTTCGGCGCCGCGGCGCCCAATCTTCTGCACTCCTTCGGGACTTTCTGCGCCGCGGCCCTGTTACGGGGCGCCGCGGCGCCTAAACTTGGCACATTTTCTGGATTTCTGCCGCCGCGGCCCTGCTCCTGGGCGCCGCGGCGCTTGAACTTCTGCGCCTGTTCAGTTCTTTTGGCGCCGCGGCCCTGCTCCTGGGCGCCGCGGCGCTTACCCGCTTTTCTGGAAATCCTGGCTTTCGTTCAGCTTTTCGTCCTTCAGTTTATTTGCCTGTACCTGTCAATAACACAAACACAAGACCCCAAGACCGTGAGACTGTTCTAGGAGAAATTAAGATAACTGAAGACAAAAATTGAAATAACATAATTGAAAACGTTGGGTTGCCTCCCAAGTAGCGATGTCTTTAACGTCTTTTAGCCGGCCGCAAGTTCCTTAGCTTTAATAACCGTGGGGTGGATCAAGCCCCCAACTAATCTATTTCCTCCACATTTTGCGTTTTCTTTTTCTTCTTTTCTTCTTAGCATTATCAGTAAGGGGGAGTTCAGGAACACATACCTCCTTTAGTGGAATTTCGGCAAACCATGCCTGTTTTCTTGGGCTCATCTCTCTTTGGTTGACTTGTATTGGCTCGCAGGGGGGTTTGATGGTGCTGATTGCAAAGCACCCACTCATGGTTGGTGGCTCAATGACGTGTTTAAAAACTTTAAACACCATTTCTTCATTCTCCACCCTTAAAGTTAACTCTCCTCTTTCAACATCAATCAAAGCTCTCCCCGTTGCTAGGAATGGCCTCCCCAATATGATAGGGATTTCCGCATCTTCTTCCATATCAAGAATGAGGAAGTCTGCAGGAAAGAAGAATTTCCCTACTTTCACAATCACGTCCTCGATCTTGCCTCTTGGATGAACCACTGTCCTGTCGGCCAGTTGCAGGCTTACTGTGGTTGGTTTGGCCTCACCCAACTCCAATCTTTTAAATACTGATAAGGGCATTAGATTTATACTTGCCCCTAAATCACACAGAGCTCTGTTGCAAGTTACCCTGCCCACTGTGCAAGGTAGTGTAAAGCTTCCTGGATCCTTTAGTTTTGGTGGTAACTTCTTCTGCAAGATAGCACTACACTCCTCTGTCAGTGCTACTATTTCATACTCTGCCAACTTCTTCTTCTTCCCCAATATTTCCTTCATAAACTTGAAATAGGAGGGCATCTGCTCTAAAGCTTCTATGAAAGGTATGTTGATATGCAGCTTCCTGAATGTCTCCAAAAATTTGGAGAATTGTTTATCAACCGCCTTTCGCTGTAGTCTCTGGGGGAAAGGGATCTTCTCTCAGATACTCCTTCTCCGAGTTTTCTACTACAGGTGGGCTCAATCACCTTCTTTTTCTAACTCGCTTTTCTCAACTCTTGGCCGAGGTGATCGCCGCCCAACTGTTTGCCGCTTCTCAATTGCACTGGCATTGCTCCTGGATTTACCTGTATTGCTGCAATGTCCTCGTGGCTCTTTGTTTGCTGCTTTGCTAGTGACCCACTTGTGTTTCCAAGTTCTGAATGAGGATCTAGCTTCGCTATGAATCGGTCTGCATCGGCAAGTCTTTATCACGCCACTCGTCGGCTTTTCTTCTGAACCGGTGCATTGAATCGCTGAGGCCGGGGCTTGAATGAAGAGCGGTCACGATTCGTTCTGGGTTCGCATCGCCCATGTATTGGTTCTGCCTCGGTATTGATTCTGTTGCCGCTTGGTATTGGATTCTGCTGGTCTCGTGCCGTGCTGGTTCACGCTCGGTCTCTCCATGAGAAATTTGGGTGATTCCTCCACCCTGGATTATAAGTGTTGGAGTAGGGGTTGTTCTGTTGCCTCTGATAATTACCTATGGCCTGACACTCTGCCTGCTCCATTGGTATATTGTTGGGATCAGCTGAAGGACACCTATCAAATGTATGTGGGCCACCACATATCTCACAGCTTTTAGGCATCTGCACCGCATTTACTGACACTGTATGTTGCTGCAACTGTTTCGCTAAAAGGGCCACTTGGGCATTCAAGGCAGCAATAGCATCTATTTCGTGGACTCCCACTGTTCTTCTCCCACTTGTCGACCTCTCTTCTGTGACATGGTTGTTAGTGGCCATATCTTCTAATAACTCATGAGCGTCGTGGGTTGTTTTCCTCATGAATGCTCCACCTGCTGCTGCATCTATAATGGTTCTGGTTGTACTGCCCGTTGTAGAAGATGTGGACCAAGTTCCACAACTCAATGCAATGGTGTGGGCACTTTCTCTGTAGATCTTTGAACCTTTCCCAAGCTTCATATAAGGACTCTCCATCTGCTTGGTAGAAGTTATTCAACTCCTCTCTCAGTTTTGCTGCTTTATACGGGGGAAAGAACTTGGCTAGGAATTTCTGTGCCAGCTCGTGCCATGTAAAAATCGAATCGGCGTGGAATTCAACCATACTTTTGCTCTATCCACCGAGTGAGAAGGAAAGAGCCTCAATCTGACGACATCATCAGTAACGCCGTTATATCTGAAAGTTGCACATAGCTCCAAGAAATTCGCTATGTGCATATGTGGATCCTCCGATGGCAGTCCTCCGAATTGCACTGTGTGCTGTACCATGCTCAGAATCGCCGGTTTTATCTCGAAATTGTTGGCTCCTATTGTAGGGAGCCTAATGCATGTCTGTGCTCCATTCACTCTTGGCAGCACATAGTCCCCCAAACTCCTTTCTGGCTGGATTTGGACTCTCTCCTCCACGTCTATTGGCATTTGCCGAGGCACTCCTGGGTTAGGTTGATTTTCACCTAACCCTTCTCTCATCATGTTATTGTTTTGACCTCCGTCCATTTCTATCAAAGTTGCAATCCGCTGATTCTTTCTGTTCTGTTTGCAGGTTTTCTCAATCTCTGGATTGAAGGGAACAAGAGTGTCTGCTCCTCTTCTCCTTCGCATAAACTGATTTCCTGAAATAGATCAAAAACAAACAACCAATCACGGTACCTTGAATTTTCTAAAAATAATAAAAAAAACGTAAAAATTAAAAATAACAATAAAAATTAAACACCAAATTAGAAATTAAAAATAGACAAATTTGATATTGAACTATGCCTAATCCCCGGCAACGGCGCCAAAAACTTGATGCACGGTAAGATGCACACACTTTAACGCAAGTGCATGTTATCTTAACAAGTAATATAGTCCTGATAAGACCGAATATCGTCCACAAGGATTAGGGTTCAATTACCAACTATCTATCTTTTGGTATCTATTTGGTAAATTGATATTTGGATTTGTTGTTTACAACTAAGAATTATAAAAGCTATTTAACTATAAGGGTTTACTTCAGTGGTGATGAGAATAGGGCTTCCACGTCTCCTCACTATCCGCTTATGTTACTTATTAATGCAATAACTTATGGTCTTCTTCTTTTGGAGAAAGCAGGTTTACGGAATCGTTTTATACTCCCGTTAGGGTTATATAAACACTCAACCCCAGTATTGCACCTTACCTACCTTTCGGTGATAAGGATAACTCTATAGGAGGATTAAGAACAAAAACCTAGTTAACCGTCACGCACCATGCGCAAAATTAGGGTTTTTAAGCCTCTCATTAATGCTACATAAATAATTGAGGTATTTTCATCCCCAATCCAAGAATGTCTACCCAACTTACAGCATATTCACAATCCCCTCCTTTCGGAGTCTGATTAGAAATCATATAGTGATAATTAGTTGTCAATTAACTACCAAACATTCAATTCAAATATTGGATAGATCTCAACAAGAAGAAGAATAACCATAAGCATGCATTAAATCATAACATAAGTTTCTAGAGATTCAACATGGAAATCCCTATAGAGGAATTAGTTCCTAGTCATTGACATGACAAGAACTAATCACATGTTCTTCATAAAAACTGAAATAAAAACAAGAAAGGGAAAAGAAATTACTAAACTATGGTCTCCAATCTCCAAGCAAGAAGTCTTGTGTTGTGCAAGAAGGGGAACCCTTAAAAACTGCCTAGGGTTCTCCTTTTATAGGCTGAAAACCGCCTCAACTTTTCCCTGCAGGCCTGGTGATCGGTGTATTTTATATACACCTTTTGAGTCAGTTTCAGTTAGTCTTTTGTCCCATTTTGCACATATAAGTGTCGTATTAGGATAGTTTTTCTTTCTTTTGAGTCAAAGTGGTTAAAATGGCCAAATGGCGGAAAAAGAGCTAAAAGAGGGCAAAAGAGGAGATGCCAGAGCTGAAAACAGAGAAAGTGGCGAACGAAGGAAAAATCAAGACCAGCGCCGCGGCGCCATCTGATCAAAATCGGGCCGCGGCGCCACTATCCGAGAGGTCGAAGACTCAGCGCCTCGCATGCTAAAGCGCGCGGCGCCGACGCGGAAAAATTAGGTCTTTTGACGAAAATCTGGGCCAGGCCTGAAGGAAAAGAGGGAGGCGGTTTGCAGTCTATAAAAGGAGAACCCTAGACAGTTTTTAAGGGTTCCCCTTGATGCGCGGTAAGATGCACACACTTTTAAACGCAAGTGCACGTTATCGTATCAAGTAGTATAGTCTTGGATAAGACCGAATATCGTCCTCTAGGATTAGGGTCCAAGTATCAGTTATCTATTTTCTAGTATCTATTTGGTGAATTAATGATTGATTGTCTGGTTTGTAACTAAGAGTTATGAAAGCTAATTAAATATAAAGATTTAATTCAGATGTGATGAGAATAGGGCTTCTATGTATCCTTACTATCCGCTTATGTTACTTACTAATGCATTACTTATGGTATTCTTCTTTTGGAGAAAGCGGAGTTTACTGAAATCGCTTTATACTCCGTTAGAGTTATATAAACACTCAACCCCAGATTGTTCCTTACCTAACTTTCACGATAAGGGTAACGCTATAGGAGGATTAAGCACAAAAACCTAGTTGACCGTCACGCACAATGCGCAAAATTAGGGTTGTTAAGCCTCTCATCAACGCTACAAATCTAATTGAGGTATTTTCATCCCCAATTCAAGATCGTATCCAACTTACGAGATATTCACAATCCCCCCTTTTCAGAATCTGATTAGAAATCATATAGTGATAACTAGTTGTCAATTAGCTACCAAGAATTCAACTCAATTATTGGATAGATCTCTCAATAAGAATAATTACCATAAGCATGCATTAATTTATAACATAAGGTTCAATAAATTCAACATAGAAAGCCGTATAAGAGAATTAGTTCCTAGCCATAAATATGACACGAACTAATTCCATGTTCATCATACAAAAACTGAATTAAAGTAAAGAAAGGGAAAAGAAATTACTAAAATAAATGGTATCCAATCTCCAAGCAAGAATCTTGAGTTGTGCAAGAAGGGGAACCCTCAAAAACTGCCTAGGGTTCTCCTTTTATAGTTTTAAAACTCCTACCTTCTTTTCACTGCAGGCCTGGCCCAAAAATCCGTCAAAAGACCTAATTTTTACGCGTCGGCGCGGCTCGCAGACGGCGCGCCGAAGTTCGCGATCCGTAGGGTGTTTTGGCGCCGCGCCGATATTCGCTGCTCGAGAGCGCGGCTGTATCTTCTGTAGCTCCTCGGATGTTTAGCGCCGCGCCTCGCAGATTTGGTGAGCGCGCCGAAGTCTTCGCTCTCTGAATAATGGCGCCATGCCCGCTTTGCGCAGGGAGGCCGCGCTGGTCTGGATTTTAGCCTCGTTCGCCACTTTCTCTGCTCACCGCATCTTCTCTTTGCCCTCTTTTTGCTCCCTTTTCCGCCATTTGGCCATTTCAACCACTTTGACTCAATAGAAAGAAAACTATCCTAATACGACACTTATATGTGCAAAATGGGACAAAAGACTAACTAAACAGACTCAAAGGTGTATATAAAATACACCGATCAAATACCCCCAAACTTAACCTTTGCTCGCCCTCGAGCAAAGATAGAAAGAAATACAATAAAAGACTCAAAAGAATGAAAATAAGGGACTCCCTGTCATTAATCACTTTTGCTGCATAGATGTTAACTAGAAAAACATGAAGGTTAGCAGAATAATATGCAGGAACATATAGCATGGAATTTCAACACATTGAGCTAGATATTTCGCAAACTCATACTTATCATGCTTAAATGGAAGTCCATATACTAAATCATGCATATAAATTCAAGAATTCCTATGGCATGCTTACTTGCTATTCTCCACTAATTCTGGATATGCATAAAAGAGATCTTCAGGACTTTGAGGGTTGTAATGTTGGCTTAGGTAGGGGTTGGTAAAGATAGGCATTTAGGCTCATTTTTCTGTACCATAAGCTCTTTGGCTTTTCAATTTTTCCCTTTTTCTTTTGATTCTTTCCTTCACTTCAATTCTATCCTTCCCCTCTTTTGTTTTGGGAGAGTGAAGTGTATTATACTAATAGGCACCCCCAAACTTAGGCTTTTGCCTCTTTCTTATTACTTTTTTATTGGGGTGCAACAAACTCATTCACTCTTTTTGTCTCTTTTTTAACACAATTGATTCCACTATTTCATATTTGCACTTATGGTACAATTTGTGGGAACATAGGGTGTCAAAGAAGAAGTTTCAAATTTAGGCTCAATGGGGCTGACTAGGGATATTTTTAAAGTACAGGATAGAAAAGAATGGTAAGAATTGGCTATCAAAGAAATGCCTGAGTCATCTCCCTAACATACATATCCTAACTATTTCGCCTCAAATAGCAAGCAATCATAACACATAAGCATTTATCATTTAGCATGCATAACTCAAGTAAGAAACTCCAAATAGACAGATTCTGTGAGTTTTTGGCATATCTAACCTAAGTGTTTAGATAGTTGCTTCAATTACTTTACATTATTCCACCTTACTTCACTAGGTGTTTCTAGCAACTACAGCATATATGATCTTTGACAGGCAATTATGACTCAAAAAGAAAAAAAATTTGGTGACTCAAAATAAACATAAAACAAAGAAAAAGACTTAATTAAAACATAACATGACACACAAATAAAACACCCCCAAACTTAAATCACACATTGTCCCCAATGTGTGTAAGACTCAAAGACAGTAAAAGAAAAAGGACACTTACAGACTTTGGCTAAAATGGTGGTGGTGGCGGTGGATAATGCCTCGACCATTGGTTGAACAAGGCACTCAGCTCGTCGATTTGTTGCCTTGTTTCTTGCTGTCCTTGTACTACGCTTGCGCGTCTGCATCATCTCCTTCTGGTGGTGGGACAATTGCCCCCTTGTGGGCTATGAACGTTCTGCTCTTGTGGTTGGCCTGGTGGGTCTCGCTCATGATGAGCCTCTGTTTCAGGCTCATCTTCATCCATGGCGGCCTCTGCTGCTGCTGCTGCTGCTGGTTGTACTCTCCGTCTGGCTGCTGGGGGGCTAGGGTCTGGGAAAGAGTGCACTATCCCATAGGACACTGGCAGTTGGTTTCTTTCATGAGTATCTGTGGGTAGTTGTGGGACCGCACTCATGTGGCATAGACTGGTAATAAGCGAGCCGTGTCCCAATCCACCTGTTGTCACCAACCTGCTGATTTCTTCAATGCTCTGCACTATTTCTTTCCCCACATCAATTGTCAGCCCCCTCATAATTCCATAAATCAATTTAATCCTATCTTCTGGCACTCTGGTGAAGTGCGTGGATGGAATCATGCGGGCACTGACAAAATACAGCCAAGTCTTGGCTACCTTGTTGAATTGGCACCTGCTCAGTACTCTCGATCCATTTCTTCCAATCACAAAAGCAGCTCCCTGGTAGCTCACGGTGTCTGCAACGGTATTCCAGTCGATGTGGTCAATGCTTCTAGACCATGTTCTAAAGTGATTCCAATCACTTCTTTCTTCGACATCAACTGTCTTCAATTGTATATTAATATTTTCTGCCGTCACAGGCACATAGCTTCCCCTTACAAAGCAACCCCTTTCCACCTTCTCCGGAAAGTTGGCATAAAATTCTCGCACCATTGTTGTGTTTGCCGGTGTTATCTTCTCCGGGTTCACAAATTTTCCACTCCTTAACTCAATCATCGCCCGAATGGGCTCATAAACATCTCCTTCTCCAAATGACGCCCTCTGGTAGTCCATTCCCCTTTCTGGTATTAAGGGTCTGGTATCAAGCTTTTTGTATCTTTGAGAGGCTTCGTAGCTTACAAACCTACTTTCGTCATATTGTGGGGTTGGGGCGGATGTGGAGCCTCTTCTTTTCTAGTGGCCATGGTTAGAACAGTTTCTGGAGCTTTCAATTTAGTGGCACAAATGTCTCCTACACACTCAACAACTAGCAGTGACAACACCCCCAAACTTCAATAATGCCCACAACCTCCTTTTCTACTCTTTTCTCCAACTTCACAACCAACTTTTCAGTACCCAAACTACTCCAACTACAATACTCTTCCCAACTACTACCTCATATGACTTCAGTGAAAGGATTCAAGAGCAAAGATAGGGATTACCTTTTGATGAGAAGATTCAAGCTTGTTCTTGTTTCAATTGGTGGGTTGAGGCTATGGAATGGAGCTTTGTTGTTTGAGATAGTTGGGGGTTTTTGGGAATTTAAGAGTTTAGGTTGTGGTTGGGTTGGATTTGTGGAGGATTTGTGGGAGAGTTTCTGAAATTTCGTGGGTTTTGGAGAGGAAGGTTAGGTTTTGAAGTTGGAATCGGGAAGGTCCGATTTTGGGCGTTTTAAGTTCGATTAAACGCTCGCCATGCGCTTAGCGCGCCCACTCATCCGCGCTCTTCGGGATTTTCGCCGCTGCTCGCTTCCTCAGCCGCGCTTAAACTTAACAACTTTTCGAATTTTGTCGCCGCTGCCCTGCTCGGGCGCCGCGCTTTAAACTTCCGAGCTCAGATCTTTTGGCGCCTTCGCGCCGCTTCCCCAGCGCGCTACCCGCTTTTCTGAAATCCGGCTTTCATTCGCTTTTCGTCCCCGGTTTAATTTCCTGCACTCAATCACACAAACAACAAGATCCAATACCGTGAGATCGTTCTTAGACAAAATAAAATTAAACTGATGAGTAAATTAAAATAACATAATTGAAACATCGTTGCCTCCCAAGTAGCGCCGTCTTTAACGCTTTTTAGCCGGACGTAAGTTCCTTTAGACTTAATAGCCTCGTGGATTAAGTCCCCAACTAATCCATTTCCGCCACATTTGGCGTTTCCTTTTCTTTCTTTTCTTTTAGCATTATCGTGAGTAGGAGTTCCGAACATTTACCTCATTTAGTGTCATTTCAAAGAAACCATGCCCGCTTTCTTGGGCTCATCACTCTTTGGTTGCTGTGTAAGGCTCGCATGGGGCTGATGGTGTTGATTGCAAAACACCCACTTACGCTTCTTGGCTCAATGACGTGTTTAAAAACTTTAAACACCATTTCTTCATTCTCCACCCTTAGCGTTAACTCTCCTCGTTCAACGTCAATCAAGGCTCTACCCGTTGCTAGGAATGGCCTCCCCAATATGATAGGGATTTCCGCATCTTCTTCCATATCAAGGATGAGGAAATCTGCAGGGAAGAAGAACTTTCCTACTTTCACAATCACGTCCTCAATCTTGCCCCGCGGGTGAACCACTGTCCTGTCGGCTAGTTGCAGACTCACAGGTTGGTTCGCCTCTCCAACTCCAACCTTTTAAAAGCGATAGGGCATCGATTTATACTCGCCCCCAAATCGCATAGAGCTCTGCAAGTCACCCCGCCATGCAGGTAGTGTGAAGCTTCCAGGGTCCTTAAGCTTTGGTGGCAACTTCTTTTGCAGAATAGCACTACACTCCTCTGTTAGTGCTACTACCTCATATTCCGCCAGCTTCTTCTTTTTCCCCAATATCTCCTTCATAAACTTGAAATAGGATGGCATCTGCTCTAATGCTTCTATGAAGGGTATGTTGATGTGCAGCTTCTTGAATACTTCCAAAAATTTGGAGAATTGTTTATCCACCACCTTCCTCTCAGAACCTCCGGGAAAAGGAATCTTTCTAGATACTCCTTCTCCGAGTTTTCTATCACCGGGCTAGGGCAGCCACCTTCTCTTTCCTAATTCTCGCTTTCTCTCAACTATCGGGCCAAGTGGCCGCTCCAATCGTTTTCCACTTCTCAACCGCATCGCTTACACCGCTCTGATTTACCGTATTGCTTGGAAATGTCCCCTGTGGCCTGATGTTTGTCTGCTTTGCTAGCTGTCCTACTTGTGTTTCCAAATTTCTGAACGAGGCTCTAGCTTCGCTAAAATCGCGTCAAGCGTTGGCAATGTTATTCTGACTACTTTCGGATCATCTGCATCGTTTTCGCTGAATCGCGCATTACGCTGCTGAGGCCGCTGGCTTGAGTGAAGCGGTCATTGATTCTGCATCGGGTTTTGATATCGCCCTATACCGATTCTCGCCCACGATATTTGTTCTGTTGTCCCCGCATCGTCTCGCCGCCCCGTACTGCTGGATCTGCCCCGATCTCTCTCCATGAGAAATTTGGGTGATTCTCCACCTGGATTATAAGTGTTGAGTAGGGTTGTTTCGCTGTTCTCGATAATTACCTCTTGCTCGACACTCGCCGCTTCCATTGATACGTTGTTGGGATCCGTGAAGGACACCTATCAAATGTATGTGGCCGCCACATATCTCATGACTTTTGGGCATCTCAGACAAAGATTCATCGACATCAGCCAGAATCGCTTTCGCTAGAAGAGCCACTTGGGCATTCAAGGCAGCAATAGCATCTACTTCGTGGACCCCCACAGTTCTTCTTCCACTAGTCGCCCTCTCCTCAGTGACATGGTTGTTAGTGGCCATATCTTCTAATAACTCATGAGCGCTGGGTCGCTTTTCCTCATGAATGCTCCACTGGCTGCGTGATCTATGATGGTTCGGTTTGTCAGCTCGCCACCGTCAGAAGATGTGGACCAAGTTCCACAACTCAATGCAATGGTGTGGACACTTCCTCTGTAGATCCTTGAACCTTTCCCATGCTTCATATAAGGACTCTCCATCAGCTTGGTAGAAGTTATTCAACTCCCCTCTCAATTTTGCTGCTTTACAAGGCGGAAAGAACTTAGCTAGAAATTTCTGTGCCAGCTCGTGCCATGTGAATATCGAATCGGCTGGCAGGGAATTCAACCATACTTTTGCTCTATCCCTGAGTGAGAAAGGAAAGAGCCTCAACTTCGACGGCATCGATGCCGTTATATCGAAAGTGGCACATAGCTCCAAGAAATTAGCTATGTGCATGTGTGATCCTCAGATGGCGATCCTCCATTGCGGTGTCTTTGTACCGTAATCAGTGCTGGCTTTATCTCAAAATTGTTGGCTCCTGTTGCAGAGAGCCTAATGCAAGTCTGTGCTCCATTCACTCTTGGTAGCACATAATCTCCCAAACTTCTTTCTGGCTGGATTCGGACTCTATCCTCCACATCTATCGGCTTGCCGAGGATCTCAGGTTAAATTGATTTTCACCTAACCCTTCTCTCATCCTGTTATTGTTTAGATTACCGTCCATCTCTATCAAAGTTGCAATTCGTTGATTCTTTCTGTTCTGTTTGCAGGTTTTCTCAATCTCTGGATTGAAGGGAACGAGAGTGTCAACTCCTCTTCTCCTTCGCATAAACAGATTGCCTGAAATAGATCAAAAACAGAAAACAAATCACGGCACCCTGATTTTCCGAAGAATAGCGAAAAACGTAAAAATTAAAAAAATTAAAAAAATAAAATAAAAATTAAAGACCAAATTAGAAATTAAAAATAGATAATTTGATATTGAACTATTGCCTAATCCCCGGCAACGGCGCCAAAAACTTGATGCGCAGTAAGATGCACACACTTTTAAACGCAAGTGCACGTTATCGTATCAAGTAGTATAGTCTTGGATAAGACCGAATATCGTCCTCTAGGATTAGGGTCCAAGTATCAGTTATCTATTTTCTAGTATCTATTTGGTGAATTAATGATTGATTGTCTGGTTTGTAACTAAGAGTTATGAAAGCTAATTAAATATAAAGATTTATTTCAGATGTGATGAGAATAGGGCTTCTATGTATCCTTACTATCCGCTTATGTTACTTACTAATGCATTACTTATGGTATTCTTCTTTTGGAGAAAGCAGGTTTACGAAATCGTTTTATACTCCCGTTAGGGTTATATAAACACTCAACCCCAGTATTGTTCCTTACCTAACTTTGATAAAGGAGTAACGCTATAGGAGGATTAAGCACAAAAACCTAGTTGATCGTCACGCACAATGCGCAAAATTAGGGTTGTTAAGCCTCTCATCAACGCTACAAATCTAATTGAGGTATTTTCATCCCCAATTCAAGACTGTCTATCCAACTTACAGCATATTCACAATCCCCCTTTTCGAATCGATTAGAAATCATATAGTGATAACTAGTTGTCAATTAGCTACCAAGAACTCAACTCAATTATTGGATAGATCTCTCAATAAGAATAATTACCATAAGCATGCATTAATTTATAACATAAGGTTCAAGAAATTCAACATAGAAAGCCCTATAAGAGAATTTGTTCCTAGCCATAAATATGACACGAACTAATTCCATGTTCATCATACAAAAACTGAATTAAAGTAAAGAAAGGGAAAAGAAATTACTAAAATAAATGGTATCCAATCTCCAAGCAAGAATCTTGAGTTGTGCAAGAAGGAACCTCAAAACCGCCTAGGGTTCTCCTTTTATAGGTTTAAACGTCTCCCTTCTTTTCCCTGCGGGCTGGCCCAAAAATCCGTCAAAGACCTAATTTTTCTGGCGTCGGCGCGCGGCCCTGCGACAGCGCGGCCGAAGTTCTGCGATCCGTCGGGTGTTTTGGCGCCGCGGCCCTGATATCTGCTGTCTGAGGGCGCCGCGGCGCTGTATCTTCTGTAGCTCCTCGGATGTTTAGGCGACGCGGCCTGCGTCTGGCATGCGGCGCCGCGTGCCAGTCTTCTCTCTGAATAATGGCGCGCGCCTCGCTTTTAGGCTGCGAGGCGCGCTGGTCTGGATTTTAGCCTCGTTCGCCACTTTCTCTGTTTTCAGCTCTGACATCTTCTCTTTTGCCCTCTTTTTGCTCCCTTTTCCGCCATTTGGCCATTTCAACCACTTTAACTCAATAGAAAGAAAAACTATCCTAATACGACACTTATATGTGCAAAATGGGACAAAAGACTAACTAAAACAGACTCAAAAGGTGTATATAAAATACACCGATCACCCCTTCTTGCACAACAGAAGACTTTGGCTTGGAGATTGGATACCATTAGTTTAGTAATTTCTTTTCCTTTTTCTTTACTTTATTTCAGTTTTGATGATGAACTTTGAATTAGTTCTTGTCATATTTATGGCTAGGAACTAATTCTCTTATAGGGCTTTCCATGTTGAATTGCTAGAAACTTATGTTATGAATTAATGCATGCTTATGGTTATTTTTCTTATTGTGAGATCTATCCAATAATTGAGTTGAATTCTTGGTAATTAATTGACAACTAATTATCACTATATGATTTCTAATCAGATTCTGAAAATAGGGGATTGTGAATATGCTGTAAGTTGGGTAGACATTCTTGGATTGGGGATGAAAATACCTCAATTATTTTTGTAGCATTGATGAGAGGCTTAACAACCCTAATTTTGCGCATTGTGCGTGACGGTCAACTAGGTTTTTGTTCTTAATCCTCCTATAAAGTTATCCTTATCACCGAAAGGTAGGTAAGGTGCGATACTGGGGTTGAGTGTTTATATAACCCTAGCGGGAGTATAAAACGATTTCGTAAACCTGCTTTCTCCTAAAGAAGAATACCATAAGTTAATGCATTAGTAAGTATCATAAGCAGATAGTAAGGATACATGGAAGCCCTATTCTCATCACCACTGAAGTAAATATTTATATTAAAATAGCTTGCATAATTCGTAGTTATAAACAACAAATCAATCATAAATTCACCAAATAGATACTAGAAAATAGATAGTTGGTAATTGAACCCTAATCCTTGTGGACGATATTCGGTCTTACTAAGACTATATTACTTGTCACGATAACGTGCACTTGCGTTTAAAGTGTGTGCATCTTACCGCGCATCAAGTCTTTGTGTCATGTTATGTTTTACTTAAGTCTTTTTTATTATTTTTATGTTTATTTTGAGTCACCAAATTTTTTTCTTTTTTGAGTCATAATTGTCTGTCAAAGATCATAATTGTTGTAGTTGCTAGAAACACCTAGTGAAGTAAGGTGAAATAATGTAACGGAATTGAAGCAACTATCTAAACACTTAGGTTAGATATGCCAAAAACTCATAGAATCTGTCTATTTGGAGTTTCTTGCTTGAATTACGCATACTAAATGATAAATGCTTATGTGTTATGATTGCTTGCTATTTGAGGCGAAATAGTTAGGATATGCATGTTAGGGAGATGACTCAGGCATTTCTTTGATAGCCAATTCTTACCATTCTTTTCTATCCCGTACTTTAAAAATATCCCTAGTCAGCCCCATTGAGCCTAAATTTGAAACTTCTTCTTTGACACCCTATATTCCCACAAAATTGTACCATAAGTGAAAATATGAAATAGTGGAATACATTGTGTT
Organism: Przewalskia tangutica; assembly: GCA_029844215.1. NCBI lineage: Eukaryota > Viridiplantae > Streptophyta > Magnoliopsida > Solanales > Solanaceae > Przewalskia > Przewalskia tangutica. The sequence goes on from CM056719.1 coordinate 22,965,436, forward strand.
AAAAAAAAGACAAAAAGAGTGAATAAGTCACATTGCCCCAATACAAAAGTAATAAGAAATAGACAAAACCTAAGTTTGGGGTGCTTGTCATTATATACTTCACTCTCCCAAAACAAAGAGGAAAGATAGAATCGAAATGAAGAAAAGAACAAAAGAAAAGGGAAATCTTGAAAAGCAAAAGTGCTTATGGTTAACGAATTGAGCCTATATTGCCTATTTTTACCTACCTATACCTAAGCCTACATTACAACCCTTAAAAGTCCTGAAGATTTCTTTTATGCATATCCAGAATTAGTGGAGAGTAGCAAGTAAGCATGCCATAGGAATTCTGGAATTTAGATGCATGATTTAGTATATTGACTTCCATTAAGCATGATGAATATGAGTTTGCGAAATATCTAGCTTAATGTCTTTGAAATTTCATGCTATATGTTCTGCGTATTATTTTGCTAACCTTCAGTTTTTTCTAGTTAACCCTATTGCAGCAAAAGTGATCATTGGCCGTGTGTCTTTTTATTTTTTTTTGTTCTTTGAGTATTTTATTTTATTTCTTTCTATCTTTGCTCGAGGCGAGCAAAGGTTAAGTTAGGGTATTTGATGTTGTATTTTATATACACCTTTTAGTCGATTTGATTAGTCTTTTGTCCCATTTTGCACATATAAGTGTCGTATTAGGATAGTTTTTCTTTCTTTTGAGTCAAAGTGGTTAAAATGGCCAAATGGCGGAAAAAAGAGCTAAAAGAGGGCAAAGAGGAGATGCGGTGGAAAGCAGAAAGTGGCGAATGAAGGAAAAATCAAGACAGCGCCGCGGCCTCCTGCGATCAGCGAGGCGCGGCACTATCGAGAGAGGTCGAAGACTTCGGTCGCGGCGCCTTAAACGACAAAAGCGGGGCGCGGCGCTAAACATCCGGAGAGCTACAGAAGATCTGGCGCGCGCTCGAACAGCGATATCGGGGCGCGGCGCCAAAACACCCGAAGGCCTGCAGAACTTCCGGCGCGCGCCACATGCGAACGCGCGGCGACAGCGGAAAAATTAGGTCTTTGGCGAAAATCGGGCGAACTGAAGGAAAAGAGGGAGGCGGTTTGCAGCCTATAAAAGGAGAACCCTAGGCAGTTTTTAAGGGTTCCCCTTCTTGCACAACAGAAGACTTTGGCTTGGAGATTGGATACCATTAGTTTAGTAATTTCTTTTCCTTTTTCTTTACTTTATTTCAGTTTTGATGATGAACTTTGAATTAGTTCTTGTCATATTTATGGCTAGGAACTAATTCTCTTATAGCGCTTTCTATGTTGAATTGCTAGAAACTTATGTTATGAATTAATGCATGCTTATGGTTATTTTTCTTATTGTGAGATCTATCCAATAATTGAGTTGAATTCTTGGTAATTAATTGACAACTAATTATCACTATATGATTTCTAATCAGATTCTGAAAAGGGGGGATTGTGAATATGTTGTAAGTTGGGTAGACATTCTTGGATTGGGGATGAAAATACCTCAATTATTTATGTAGCGTTGATGAGAGGCTTAACAACCCTAATTTTGCGCATTGTGCGTGACGGTCAACTAGGTTTTTGTTCTTAATCCTCCTATAAAGTTATACTTATCACCGAAAGGTAGGTAAGGTGCGATACTGGGGTTGAGTGTTTATATAACCTAGCGGGAGTATAAAAGATTTAAATAAACCTGCTTTCTCTAAAGAAGAATACCATGAGTTAATGCATTAGTAAGTAGCATAAGCGGATAGTAAGGATACATGGAAGCCCTATTCTCATCACAACTGAAGTAAATCTTTATATTAAAATAGCTTGCATAATTCGTAGTTATAAACAACAAATCAATCATAAATTCACCAAATAGATACTAGAAAATAGATAGTTGGTAATTGAACCCTAATCCTTGTGGACGATATTCGGTCTTACTAAGACTATATTACTTGTCACGATAACGTGCACTTGCGTTTAAAGTGTGTGCATCTTACCGCGCATCACCTGGCCCAAAATCCGTCTGAAAACCTTATTTTTCCGCGTCGGCGCCGCGACCACCTGCGAGCGGCGCGCGCTGGAATTTCTGTCCGTCCGGATGATTTGGCGCGCGGCCAGTTTCTTACGTGCGAGCGCGCGGCCCTGCAACTCAGCTTCTCGGATGTTTAGGCGTCGCGGCCTGCACTTTCTTGTCATGGCGCCCGCGGCCGCGAAGTCTTCTGCAGCCTCTCTGGATAGTGGGCGCGCGCCGCTTCCCCGCTGCGAGGCGCGCGCGGCAATGCAGGTTTCAGCCTCGTTCGCCACTTTCTCTGTTTTTAGCTCTGGAATCTCCTCTTTTGCCCTCTTTTAGCTCATTTTCCGCCATTTGGCCATTTTAACCACTTTGACTCAAAAGAAAGGAAAACTATCCTAATACGACACTTATATGTGCAAAACGGTACAAAAGACTAACTAAAACTGACTCAAAAGGTGTATATAAAATACACCGATCAGTAGCGTTAACGAGAGGCTTAACAACCCTAATTTTACGCATTGTGCGTGACGGTTAACTAGGTTCTTAGTCTTAATCCTCCTATAGAGTTATCCTTATCACTGAAAGGTAGGTAAGGTGCAATACTGGGGTTGAGTGTTTATATAACCCTAACGGGAGTATAAAATGATTTAGTGAACCTTCTTTCTCCAAAAGAAGAAGACCACAAGTTATTGCATTAATAAGTGACATAAGCGGATAGTGAGGAGACGTGGAAGCCCTATTCTCATCACAACTGAAGTAAACTCATTAGTTAAATTAGTAAACCACCTTAGTAAGCTAGCTTTGGTTGCTAAGCAAGCCGGGCACTACGTACAAAAACAAAAACTACATGACATACGTACGTTAAATGGTAGGCCCATTACGAACAATCATTAAGGCGGTCTCCAATCTCGCTCGGCTCGGCTCCAACAGAAGAGCGGGGCGTGATCATGGCGTTTAGATGATTAATGAAAAAAAATGCCTTGCCTGCGACCGCCTTTATAATTCGTAGTTATAAACCACAAAATCAAATATCAATTTACCAAATAGATACCAAAAGATAGATATTTGGTACTTGAACCCTAATCCTTGTGGACAATATTCGGTCTTGCTAAGACTATATTACTTGTCACGATAACGTGCACTTGCGTTTAAGTGTGTGCATCTTTTCGCGCATCAAGTTTTTGGCGCCGTTGCCGGGGATTAGGCATAGTTCAATATCAAATTTGTCTATTTTTAATTTCTAATTTGGTTTTTAATTTTAATTTTAAATTTAAATTTTTACGTTTTTTATTTTATTTTCAAAAAAAAAATCGAGGTACCGTGATTGGTTGTTTGTTTTTTATCTATTTCAGGAAATCAGTTTATGCGAAGGAGAAGAGGAGCAGACACTCTTGTTCCCTTGATCGAAATTGAGAAAACTCGTAGAGCGAGAAAGAATCAGCGGATTGCAACTTTGATAGAGATGGGCGGTGCTCAAAACAATAACATGATGAGAGAAGGGTTAGGTGAAAATCAACCTAACCGGGAATGCCTCGACAAGTGCCAATAGGCGTGGAGGAGAGAGTCCAAATCGGCCGAGAAAGAAGTTTGGGAGAATATGTCTTGCCAAGAGTGAATGGAGCACGGACATGCATTAGGCTCCCTGCACAGAGCCAACAACTTCGAGATAAAACCGGCGATTACGAGCATGAGTACGACTGCAGTGCAATTCGGAGGACTGCCATCGGAGGATCCACATATGCACATAGTTAATTTCTTGGAGCTATGTGCAGCGTTGGATATAGTGTTCGCGATGATGCCGTCAGATTGAGGCTCTTTCCCTTCTCACTCAGGGATAGAGCAAAAGTATGGTTGAATTCCCTGCCGGTCGATTCGATTTTTACATGGCAAGAGCTGGCACAGAAATTCCTAGCCAAGTTCTTTCCCCCATGTAAAGCGACAAGCGAGAGGAGTTGAACAACTACCAAGCGGATGGAGTCCTTATATGAAGCTTGGGAAAGGTTCAAGATCTACTGAGAAAGTGCCACCATTGCATTGAGTTGTGGAACTTGGTCCACATCTTCTACAACGGTGGCGGTACAACGAACCATTATAGATACTGCCAGGTGGAGCATTCATGAGGAAAAGCGCCCACGACGCTCATGAGTTATTAGAAGATATGGCCACTAACAACCATGTCACAGAAGAGAGGTCGACAAGTGGGAGGAGAACAGTGGGAGTCCACGAAATAGATGCTATTGTTGCCTTGAATGCCCAAGTGACCCTTTTGGCAAAACGATTGCGAGAACATCTGATGTCGATGAATACGGTGCAGATGCCTAAAAGCTGTGAGATATGTGGTGGCCCACATACATTTGATAGGTGTCCTTCAGCTGATCCCAACAATATACCAATGGAGCAGGCAGAGTGTCAGGCAGTAGGTAATTATCAGAGGCAACAGAACAACCCCTACTCCAACACTTATAATACAGGGTGGAGGAATCACCCAAATTTCTCATGGAGAGGAGACCGAGCGGCGAGAATCAATACCGAGGCGGCGAGAATCAATACGGGGCGATGCGAGCAATGAGAACCAGAATCGTGACCGCTTCATTCAAGCCCAGCACTGACGAGTGGCGGTGTGGCGACACTTGCCAACTCCCAGACGCAGTTCATGAAAGAAGCTAGATCCTCGTTCAGGAACTTGGAAACACAAGTGGGTCAGCTAGCAAAGCAGGCAAACAGCAGGCCGCAGGGTACACTGCCAATCAATACAGAGGTAAATCCGAGGGAGCAGTGTCGAGCGATGCGATTGAGAAGTGGAAGACGATTGGGAGCGGCGATCACCTCGGCCGATGAAGTGAGAAGAAGGCAGAAATAGAAAAAGAGAAGGTGATTGAGCCTAGCCCAGTGATGTGCGGTAAGATACACACACTTTAAACGCAAGTGCACGTTATCGTGACAAGTAGTATAGTCTTGATAAGACCGAATATCGTCCACAAGGATTAGGGTTCAATTACCAACTATTTATTTTCTAGTATCTATTTGGTGAATTGATAATTGATTTGTTGTTTATAACTAAGAATTATGCAGGCTATTTAAATATAAAGATTTACTTCAGTGGTGATGAGAATAGGGCTTCCATGTATCCTTACTATCCGCTTATGCTACTTACTAATGCATTAACTTATGGTATTCTTCTTTTGGAGAAAGCAGGTTTACGAAATCGTTTTATACTCCCGGTAGGGTTATATAAACACTCAACCCCAGTATCGCACCTTACCTACCTTTCGGTGATAAGGATAACTCTATAGGAGGATTAAGAACAAAAGCCAAGTTGACCGTCACGCACAATGCGCAAAATTAGGGTTGTTAAGCCTCTCATCAACGCTACATAAATAATTGAGGTATTTTCATCCCCAATCCAAGAATGTCTACCCAACTTACAGCATATTCACAATCCCCCTTTGAATCGATTAGAAATCATATAGTGATAATTAGTTGTCAATTAATTACCAAGAATTCAACTCAATTATTGGATAGATCTCACAATAAGAAAAATAACCATAAGCATGCATTAATTTATAACATAAGTTTCTAGCAATTCAACATGGAAAGCCCTATAAGAGAATTAGTTCCTAGTCATTGACATGACAAGAACTAATTCAAAGTTCATCATACAAAACTGAAATAAAGAACAAGAAAGGGAAAAGAAATTACTAAACTAATGGTATCAATCTCAAGCAAAAGTCTTGTGTTGTGCAAGAAGGAACCCCAAAAGCGCCTAGGGTTCTCCTTTTATAGTGAAAACCGCCTCCTCTTTCCTTGAGCTGGCCTGAATTTCGTCAAAAGACCTAATTTTTCCGCGTCGGCGCCGCGGCCCTGACGAGCCGCGCGCGGAAGTTCTGCAATCCGTCGGGTGTTTTGGCGCCGCGGCCCTGATATCTGCTGTCTGAGGGGGCCGCGGCGCTGGAACTCCTATAGCTTCTTGGATGTTTAGGCGTCGCGGCCCTGTCTGGCATGCGAGGCGCGCGCTGGATCTTTGCGATCTCTCGAATAGTGGGCGTCGGCCTGATCGCAGTGCGAGGCGCCTTACTGTGCAGATTTTACCCTCGTTCGCCACTTTCTCTGTTTCCAGCTCTGGCATCTCCTCTTTTGCCCTCTTTTTGCTCCTTTTCCGCCATTTGGCCATTTTAACCACTTTGACTCAAAAGAACGAAAAACTATCCTAATACGACACTTATATGTGCAAAATGGGACAAAAGATTAACTAAAACTGACTCAAAAGGTGTATATAAAATACACCGATCAAATACCCCCAAACTTAACCTTTGCTCGCCCTCGAGCAAAGATAGAAAGAAATAAAATAAAAGACTCAAAGAAATGAAAAATAAAAGACTAACTGCCATTGATCACTTTTGCTGCATTAGTGTTAACTAGAAAAACATGAAGGTTAGCAAAATAATATGCAGGAACATATAGCATGAAATTTCAGCACATTAAGCTAGATATTTCGCAAACTCATATTCATCATGCTTAATGGAAGTCAATATACTAAATCATGCATCTAAATTCAAGAATTCCTATGACATGCTTACTTGCTACTCTCCACTAATTCTGGATATGCATAAAAGAGATCTTCAGGACTTTTAAGGGTTGTAATGTAGGCTTAGGTATAGGTAGGTAAAAATAGGCAACTTAGGCTCATTTCGTGTACCATAAGCTCTTTTGCTTTTCAGTATTTCCCTTTTTCTTTTTGTTCTTTTCTTCATTTCGATTCTATCTTTCCCCTCTTTTGTTTTGGGAGAGTGAAGTATATAATGACAAGCACCCCCAAACTTAGGTTTTTGTCTATTTCTTATTACTTTTGTATTGGGGTGCAACAGACTTATTCACTCTTTTTGTCTTTTTTTTAACACAATGTATTCCACTATTTCATATTTTCACTTATGGTACAATTTTGTGGGAATATAGGGTGTCAAAGAAGAAGTTTCAAATTTAGGCTCAATGGGGCTGACTAGGGATATTTTTAAAGTACGGGATAGAAAAGAATTGTAAGAATTGGCTATCAAAGAAATGTCTGAGTCATCTCCCTAACATGCATATCCTAACTATTTCGCCTCAAATAGCAAGCAATCATAACACATAAGCATTTATCATTTAGTATGCGTAATTCAAGCAAGAAACTCCAAATAGACAGATTCTATGAGTTTTTGGCATATCTAACCTAAGTGTTTAGATAGTTGCTTCAATTCCGTTACATTATTTCACCTTACTTCACTAGGTGTTTCTAGCAACTACAGCAATTATGATCTTTGACAGACAATTATGACTCAAAAAAGAAAAAATTTGGTGCCTCAAAATAAACATAAAAACAATAAAAAAGACTTAAGTAAAACATAGCATGACACAAAGAAAATAAAACACAAATAAAATACCCCCAAACTTAAATCACACATTGTCCCCAATGTGTGTAGACTCAAAGACAGTAAAAGAAATAAGACACTTACAAACTTTGGCTAAAATGGTGGTGGTGGAGATGGATAATGCATCGACCATTGGTTGAACAAGGAACTCAACTCGTTGATTTGTTGCCTTGTTTCTTGCTGTCCTTGTACTACTGTGTCCAAGGTCTGCATCATCCTCATCTGATTTTGATACAGTTGCTCCATCGTGGGCGTTGGAGGTTCTGCTCCTATGGTTGGTCGGTGGCTAGGTCCTGCCTCATATTGAGCCCCTATTTCAGGCTCATCTTCGTCCATGACGGCCTCTGCTGCTGCTGCTGCTGGTTTTACTCTCCGTCTGGCTGCTGGGGGGCTTGGGTCTGGGAAAGAGTGCACTATCCCATAGGACACGGGCAGTTGGTTTCTCTCATGAGTGTCAGTGGGTAGTTTTGGGACCGCACTCATGTGACATAGCTTGGTGATAACTGAGCCATGTCCCAATCCGCCTGTTGTTACCAACCTGCTGATTTCCTCAATGCTCTGCACTATTTCTTTCCCCACATCAATCGTCAACCCCCTCATAATTCCATATATCAGTTTAATCCTATCCTCTGACACTCTGGTGAAGTGCGTGGATGGAATCATGCGGGCGCTGACGAAATATAGCCAACATTTGGCTACTTTGTTGAATTGACACCTGTTCAGTGCTCTTGACCCATTTCTTCCAATATCAAAAACAACCCCATGGTAGCTCACGGTGTCTGCAACGGCATTCCAGTCGATGTGGTCAATGCTTCTAGACCATGTTCTAAAGTGATTCCAATCACTTCTTTCTTCAACATCAACTGTTTTCAATTGTATATTTATATCTTCTGCTGTCACAGGCACATAGCGTCCCCTTACAAAGCATCCACTTTCCACCTTCTCCGGAAAATTGGCATAAAATTCACGCACCATTGTTGTGTTTACTGGTGCTATCTTCTCCGGATTCACAAATTTCTTCCACTCCCTTAACTCAATCATCGCCCGAATGGGCTCATAAACATCTTCTTCCCCATATGACTCCCTCTGGTAGTCCATTCCCCTTTCTGGTATTAAAGTGCAGTATCAAGCTTTTGTATCTTTGGTAGACTTGGTAGCTCACAAACCTATTTTCGTATTGTGGGGTTGGGGTGGATGTGGAGCCTCTTATTTTCCTGGTGGCCATGGTTAAAACAGTTTCTGGAGCTTACAATTTAGTGGCACAAATGTTTCCTACACAATTGACAACTAGCAGCGAACACAACACCCCCAAACTTCAACTTTTCTACCCAATACCCACACTCCTTTTCTACTCTTTTCTCTAAACTTCACAATCAACTTTTCAGTACCCAATTACTTCAACTACAATACTCCTTCAAACTACTACCTCCTGTGACTTCAGTAAAGGATTCAAGAACAGAAAAAGATTACCTTTTTATGAGAAGCTTCAAGCTTGTTCTTGTTTCAATTGGTGGTTTGAGGCTATGGAATGGAGCTTTGTTGGTTGAGATGGCTAAGGGTTTTTGGGAATTTAAGAGTTTAGGTTGTGGTTGGGTTGGATTTTGTGGAGGATTTGTGGGAAAATTTCTGGAATTTCGTGGGTTTTTGGAGAGGGAAGGTTAGGTTTTTGAATTTGGAATTGGGGAAAATCTGATTTTTGGGCGTTTTTAAGTTTCTGGATTCCCGCTTCGGCGCCGCAGCCCTGCGTTTGGCGCCGCGGCTCCCAAACTCTTGCGCTCCTTCGGGAATTTCTGCGCGCGGCCTATTCTGGAAATGCGGCTAAACTTGGCAAATTTTAGGATTTTGGCGCCATGCTCACTCTGGCGCGCGGCCGCAACTCTGCGCTGTTCGATTCTTTTAGCGCGTAGCCACGCTTGAAGCCGCGGCGCTTACACTTTACGAAAATTGCGGCTTTTCTTGATTTTCGCCCTTGATTTATTTCCACTGTGCACATCAATCACAAAGACAAACACAAGACCGTGAGGCGTTCTTAGACAAAATAAAATAAACTAAAGAGAAATTAAAATAACATAATTGAAAACGTTAGGTTGCCTCCCAATTATTATTTGTCTTTAACGTCTTTTAGCCGGACGCAAGTTCCTTATCCTTAATAACCCTGGGGTGGATTAAGCCCCCAGCCTATCCATTTCCTCCACATTTGGCGTTTTATTTTTCTTTTTTTCTTCTTAGCATTATCAGTAAGGGGGAGTTCAGGAATACTCACCTCCTTTAGTGGCATTCAAAGAAACCATGCACCTTTCTTGGGCTCATCGCTCTTTGGTTGACTTGTATTGGCTCGCATGGGGGTTTGATGGTGCTGATTGCAAAGCACCCACTCACTGTTGGTGGCTCAATGACGTGTTTAAAAACTTTAAACACCATTTCTTCAGACTCCACCCTTAGTGTTAATTCTACTCTTTCCACATCACTCAAAGCTCGGCCCGTTGCTATGAATGGTCTCCCCAATATGATAGGGATTTACGCGTATTCTTCCATATCAAGAATGAGAAGTCTGCGGGGAAAGAAGAATTTTCCTACTTTCACAATCACGTCCTCGATCTTGCCTCTTGGATGAACCATCGCATCACGGCTAGTTGCGGGCTTCTGTGGTTGGTTTGGCTTCAACTCGATCTTTTAAAAGCGATAGGGCATTAGATTTATACTTGCCCCTAAATCACATAGAGCTTTGTTGCAAGTTACCCTGCCCACTGTGTGTTATACCTCGTGGTTCAGGCCGTGCGTATGGGGCCATGCGGAAGGAGTTAGGACTAAATCGAAAAACTTGTCGGGGCCTCGGCCGGGCCGGAGGCGAGCGGCGCCAAGCGAAATTCATGGCGTGGCGCCGGAAATCAGGCGCGACGCCTAAAGTTCCAGTGTCCGGGAGATTGCGCGCCATGGCCGGGAAGCGAACATGGCGCCGAGGCGGGAATTTTGGGCGGAAAAACTTAGAAAGTCTGATTTTTGTTTTAAAAGAGGCCATGGGAGGGTGACAAGTGTCCCCACGTCGATTTACGCTACATGCATTATATTGACCAAGACTTGGTCATTTCTTTCAACTTTTCATCTTTACACTCCATCTCTCTCTAAGTTAAAAAGCTCATCCTTCTCTCTAAATTCCCAAGAGGAATTCTAGCCTAAGGGGAAAAATCTGAAAAGTGTAATAGGAAGGAAAGGTTATTACAAGCTTGTGAAGACTATTGTGGTGGTGTTCTTGGAGAAAAGGCTAGCAAGGTGTTGGAATAAGTTTGGCTAAAACTTGAGGTAACATTTCTTCTCTTGTAGTTGGTTTTGGGTGTTGCATGTTTAATAGGAAGAACTTGTAGTTGGAAAATGCACTTAGAGTAGTTGCATGTAAGAAATGGGGTTGATTATGAAAGAATTGGTTAGGGGGATATTATGAGCATGTTGTTGCCTAAATACTACATTAGACTTGTTGGGTTAGTTGTTGTAACTTGTGGGGCTGAATTTTACACACCAAAGTTTAGGTGTGTAATCCCCTTGGTGTTGGTTGGTTGTTGAGCCTTAAACATGGCATTTGAGCGTTAAAAATCGACCTTGGAAAAGGTGGCAAAGTATGTAGAAACAAAGGAAACGCTGCCCAATTTTCCGTAGGAAATTGGTGACTTTAACTTGGAAAAATTCTGCATTGTAATTAGAGCTTGATAAACGTATTGTGGTCATTTTAGGTTGACATACTACGTGCGGTAAATTGGACTTAGCTTGTGGATTGACCGAAGAGGTATGTGGAGCTTTCCTATCTCTTGAGCATGATTAGTTGTACCTATGTAGTACGGTAGACGTACATGATTTGGAAATCTTCGTTTGTTATAAATATTTGATACTTGCTTCGTTTTAAAAGAAAAGTATAAAAATCCCTTGGACTTAAGGGAATGTGTTTTACTATTGTTTAACTCTAATATAACGGCTTTATGGGGAGTTGGTTATATTAGTTTGTGAAAGTTTAATGGAGAAAGGTTTTGATGATTTGAACTTGTGGAAGGAAAATGGTTTTAAGGCATGAATTGCCTAAGGTTTTACAAGAAATGAAGTCACTTAATTTAGAAGCTTGAGATAGTTTTAAAAGGAAATGTGACTTGCTTTGAAAAGAAATCGTAACTTGATACTATGGTGATTAGTATCTTGGAATTTTTGTATAAAAAGAGTTATTTCTTAAAAGGTTAGGGGTACATGATACTTGGGTTAAATTCCCGGATTTTTATTAAAAGACATGATCGTGCCTTAGGTATACTAAAATGAGAGGATGAATTAATACTATTAATAAGAAGTTAGGTGATTCTTAACTTGCTTAAGTTAGGATAGGCCGGTAGTGCTTATGTTGTGATGTGATAGGCCGGTAGTGCTTATGTTATGTTTAATAGCCGGATGAGCTATGTTATATATATATTATTACGGGTAAACCCCGGGTTATTCTTGTTATTTCCTTTGGACATCTTGTGCGATGGGTGGCCCACGGGTATGCTCCAATAGGATGATTTACTATTTATGCCATGGATTTGCTACCCATGATGCGAGTGCGGCGCTTGTACTCATGCGGATCTGGACCATAGGATCCATGCGGGTGAAATAGTCCCATGCGAGTACGCGATGGTACTCATGCGGATCCACCGGATCCATGCGGGTGCAATAGTCCCATGCGGGTGAAATAGTCCTATGACGAGGCGGATGACCTCATGCGGGTCCACAGGACCTATGCGGGTGAAATAGTCCCAGGAGTAGGATTGCTTAATGATACTACGGGCGAGGTACCCTGTTTTGATCGTGAGCCTCCTATTTTTATGCTATAAAACTTATACTTGTTACTCTCATTGTTAGTAAGGCACGGTCTGAGTAAACCGATTTTCGTCTATAACTCCGGCTTATATTTTGACTTATGATATTATTACAGTATTTTCCGGTTCGCATATTTGGTACATGTTATGCGACCTCCTTGAGGCTGCGTTCATGCCGCGAGTTGAGGTTCATAGCTTCGATCCGCACTCTTAGGATCACGGTTCGGTTCTCGGAAGGCTCCATTTCTCCGAGGCCTCGTCTTTTGGTACGATTCCCACGAGGTTGTAGACTTTTGTACATTCGGGGTATGGCGGGGCCTGTCCGTCATAGTGTTATTCATTCTTAGAGGCACTGTAGTCTTGTCGAACTTGGTTCGTTAAGGATATGCTTGTTGGTTTATGTACTTTTAGGTTGCTTGATTTGGGCTAGACTATTCTATATCTTAATGGTTGTTTATCTTGAGTTTACATTCCTGGTTTTCTCGATGTTGTGTCACTAGGGTGCCGGGTTAAGGCACCTGGTCACGGTCCGGTTCGGTCGTGACATTGTGCAAGTAGTGTAAAGCTCCTGGATCTTTTAGCTTTGGTGGCAACTTTTACGCAAGATAGCACTACACTCTTACATCGGTGCTACTATTTCAGATTCTGCCCGACTTCTTCTTTTTCCCCAAAATCTCCTTCATAAACTTGAAATAGGAGGCATCTGCTCTAATGCTTCTATGAAAGGTATGTTGATATCTGACTTTACGAATGTCTCCAAAAATTTGGAGAATTGTTTATCAACCGCCTTTATTTGTAGTCTCTGAGGGAAAGGGATCTTCTCTGTATACTCTTCTGCGAGTTTTCTCTCTTGTTGGGCTAGGCTCAATCACCTTCTCTTTTTCTAACTCGCTTTCTTCTCAACTCTTGTGAGGCGTATCGTTGCTCAATGACTTCCACTTCTCAACTGCCTTTGACCGCTTGCTCCTCGGATTTACCTCTGTATTGCTTGGAAATGTCCCTGTGGCTCTTTGTTTACTGTTTGCTAGGACCCACCTGTGTCTCAAGTTTACGAGCGAGGATCTAGCTTCGTCATGAAGCTGCGTCAGGCGTTAGCAAGTGTTATCCACAGTTGCTTCAGCTCATCGGCTTTTCTTCTTTGACCGGTGCATTGAATCGCTGAGGTGGGGCTTGAATGAAGGGTTCTTGATTCAGCTCTGCTGGTTACCTGCAGCCTATCTGATTTCTTGCCCACGATCTGGTTCTGCTGCCCATGTGCGGTCTGCGCCGCCCATGCGGTCTGCTGGATTCTGCCTGGTCTCCTCTCCATGAGAAATTTGGGTGGTTCCTCCACCCTGGATTATAAGTGTTGGAGTAGGGGTTGTTCTGTTGCTGGATGGGGTTGATTCTCTCCTAACCCTTCTCACATCCCGTTGTTGTTCTGAACGCCGTTCATCTCTAACAAGGTTGCAATCCGCTGATTCTTTCTCGCTTACGTTTGCGGAGTTTTCTCAATTTACGGATTGAAGGAACAAAGTGTACGCTCCTCTTCTCCTTCGCATAAACCGACTTCTGAAATAGATCAAAATCAGACAACAAATCACGGCCTCGAATTTTCAAAAGAAAAAGCGTAAAATTAAAAATTAAAAAAAACCAAATTAGAAATTAAAAATAGACAAATTTGATATTGAACTATTGCCTAATCCGTGCAGCGCCAAAAACTTGATCGCGGTAAGATGCACACTTTAAACGCAAGTGCGTTATCGTGACAAGTAGTATAGTCTTGATAAGACCGAATATCGTCCACAAGGATTAGGGTTCAATTACCAACTATCTATTTTCTAGTATCTATTTGGTGAATTGATAATTGATTTGTTGTTTATAACTAAGAATTATGCAAGCTATATAAATATAAAGATTTACTTCAGTGGTGATGAGAATAGGGCTTCCATGTATCCTTACTATCCGCTTATGTTACTTACTAATGCATTAACTTATGGTATTCTTCTTTTGGAGAAAGCAGGTTTACGAAATCGTTTTATACTCCCGTTAGGGTTATATAAACACTCAACCCCAGTATCGCACCTTACCTACCTTTCGGTGATAAGGATAACTCTATAGGAGGATTAAGAACAAAAACCTAGTTGACCGTCACGCACAATGCGCAAAATTAGGGTTGTTAAGCCTCTCATCAACGCTACATAATTAATTGAGGTATTTTCATCCCCAATCCAAGAATGCCTACCCAACTTACAGCATATTCACAATCCCCCCCTTTCGGAATCTGATTAGAAATCATATAGTGATAATTAGTTGTCAATTAATTACCAAGAATTCAACTCAATTATTGGATAGATCTCACAATAAGAAAAATAACCATAAGCATGCATTAATTTATAACATAAGTTTCTAGCAATTCAACATGGAAAGCCCTATAAGAGAATTAGTTCCTAGTCATTGACATGACAAGAACTAATTCAAAGTTCATCATACAAAACGGAAATAAAGAACAAGAAAGGGAAAAGAAATTACTAAACTAATGGTATCCAATCTCCAAGCAAAAGTCTTATGTTGTGCAAGAAGGGGAACCCCAGCGCCTAGGGTTCTCCTTTTATAGTCAAAGCGCCTCCCTCTTTTCCTTGAGCTGGCCCGAAATTTCGTCAAAGACCTAATTTTTCCGTCGGCGCGCGCCCCTGAGCAGTGCTGCGGAGTTCTGCAATCCGTCGGGTGTTTTGGCGCGCGGCCGATATCTCTGCATGCGAGCGCGCGTACTGGAACTCTGTAGCTTCTCGGATGTTTAGCGCGCGGCATCTGCGTCATGCGAGCGCGCATGTACTGGATCTTCGCAGCCTCTGAATAGTGGCGTCGCGGCCTACTTTTAGTGCGAGGCCGCGCGCTGGTGCAGATTTTACCCTCGTTCGCCACTTTCTCTGTTTCCCTCTGGCATCTCCTCTTTTGCCTCTTTTTGCTCCTTTTCGCCATTTGGCCATTTTAACCACTTTGACTCAAAAGAACGAAAAACTATCCTAATACGACACTTATATGTGCAAAATGGGACAAAAGATTAACTAAAATCGACTCAAAGGTGTATATAAAATACAGATCACCCAAGATAGTAGAAAACTCCGGAGAAGGAGTATCTGAGAAGATCCCTTTTCCCGTAGATTACAATGGAGGCGGTTGATAAACAATTCTACAAATTTTTGGAGACATTGAAGCTGCGTATCAACATACCTTTATAGAAGCTTTGGAGCAGATGCCTTCTATTTCAAGTTCATGAAGGAGATCTTGGGGAAAAAGAAGAAAGGTGGCGAGAATCTGAAATAGTAGCACCGAGAAGAGTGTAGTGCTATCTTGCAGAAAAAGTTGCC
Organism: Przewalskia tangutica; assembly: GCA_029844215.1. Taxonomy (NCBI): domain Eukaryota; kingdom Viridiplantae; phylum Streptophyta; class Magnoliopsida; order Solanales; family Solanaceae; genus Przewalskia; species Przewalskia tangutica. The sequence goes on from CM056719.1 coordinate 22,981,019, forward strand.
ACCAAAGCTAAAAGATCCAGGGAGCTTTACACTACCTTGCACAGTGGGCAGGGTGACATGCAACAGAGCTCTGTGTGATTTAGGGGCAAGTATAAATCTGATGCCCTTATCAATATTTAAAATATTGGAGTTGGGTGAGGCCAAACCAACCCACGATGGCCCGCAACTAGCCGAGCGGGCGGTGGTTCATCCAAGAGGCAAGATTGAGGACGTGATTGTGAAAGTAGGAAAATTCTTCTTTCCTGCAGACTTCCTCATTCTTGATATGGAAGAAGATGCGGAAATCACTATCATATAGGGGAGACCATTCCTAGCAGCGGGAAGAGCTTTGATTGATGTTGAAAGAGGAGAGTTAACATTAAGGGTGGAGAATGAAGAAATGGTGTTTAGAGTTTTTAAACACGTCATTGAGACACCAACCATGAGTGGGTGCTTTGCAATCAGCACCATCAAACCCCCATGCGAGCCAATACAAGTCAACCAAAGGGAGATGAGCCCAAGAAAGCTGGCATGGTTTGCCGAAATTCCACTAAAGGAGGTATGTGTTCCTGAAACTTCGCTTGATGATAATGCTAAGAAGAGAAGAAGAAGAAAAAGAAAACGAACAATGTGGAAAAAATGGATTTGTTGTGGGGTTAATGCACCTCACATTTATTAAACTAAGGAACTTGCGTCCGGCTAAAAGACGTTAAAGACAGCGCTAAGTGGGAGGCAACCCAACGTTTTCAATTTTAATTCCTGTCTTATGTTAGTTTATTCCTGTCTTTATTTCAATTAAGCATGATAAATATGAGTTTGCGAAATATCTAGCTTCATGTGTTTAGTGTGCTGAAATTTCATGCTATATGTTCCTGCATATTATTTTGCTAACCTTCATGTTTTTCTAGTTAACATTAATGCAGCAAAAGTGATCAATATCAGTGAGTCTTTTATTTTTCGTTTCTTTGAGTCTTTTATTTCTTTCTTTCTATCTTTGCTCGAGGGCGAGCAAAGGTTAAGTTTGGGGGTATTTGATCGGTGTAGTTTATATACACCTTTTGAGTCAGTTTTAGCTAGTCTTTTGTCCCTTTTTGTACAAATAAGTGTCGTATTAGGATAGTTTTCCTTTCTTTTGAGTCAAAGTGGTTAAAATGGCCGAATGGCGGAAAAGGAGCTAAAAGAGGGCTAAAGAGGAGATTCCAGAGCTAAAAACAGAGAAAGTGGCGAACGAGGCTGAAACCAGCACCAGCACACGCGCCTCGCAGCTGGCGCGCGCGATGCCCACTATCCAGAGAGGCTGCAGAAGACCCAGCGCCGCGGCGCCTCATGTCAGCAGGTGCAGGGCCGCGGCGCCTAAACATCCGAGAGACTACATAAGTTGCAGCGCCGCAGCGTCCACAGACAGCAGAGATCAGGGCCGCGGCGCCAAATCACCCGAAGGACCACAGAAGTTCCGGCGTCGCGGCGCCGACGCGGGAAAAATCAGGTTTTGGACGAAATTCTGGGCCAGGCCTGAAGGAAAAGAGAGAGGCGGTTTTCAGCCTATAAAAGGAGAACCCTAGGCAGATTTTAAGGGTTCCCCTTCTTGCACAACACAAGGATTTCTTGCTTGGAGATTGGAGACCATAGTTTAGTAAATTTCCTTTCCTTTTCTTGTTTTTATTTCAGTTTTATGAAGAACATGGAATTAGTTCTTGTCATGTCAATGGCTAGGAACTAATTCTTCTATAGGGCTTTCCATGTTGAATCTCTAGAAACTTATGTTATGATTTAATGCATGCTTATGGTTATTCTTCTTCTTGTTGAGATCTATCCAATAATTGAATTGAATGCTTGGTAGTTAATTGACAACTAATTATCACTATATGATTTCTAATCAGACTCCGAAAGGAGGGGATTGTGAATATGCTGTAAGTTGGGTAGACATTCTTGGATTTGGGATGAAAATACCTCAATTATTTATGTAGTGTTAACGAGAGGCTTAACAACCCTAATTTTACGCATTGTGCGTGACGGTTAACTAGGTTCTTAGTCTTAATCCTCCTATAGAGTTATCCTTATCACCGAAAGGTAGGTAAGGTGCAATACTGGGGTTGAGTGTTTATATAACCCTAACGGGAGTATAAAACGATTTAGTGAACCTGCTTTCTCCAAAAGAAGAAGACCATAAGTTATTGCATTAATAAGTGACATAAGTGGATAGTGAGGAGACGTGGAAGCCCTATTCTCATCACAACTGAAGTAAACTCATTAGTTAAATTAGCCTTTATAATTCGTAGTTATAAACCACAAAATCAAATATCAATTTACCAAATAGATACCAAAAGATAGATATTTGGTACTTGAACCCTAATCCTTGTGGACAATATTCGGTCTTGCTAAGACTATATTAATTGTCACGATAACGTGCACTTGCGTTTAAGTGTGTGCATCTTTTCGCGCATCAAGAAGCTGGCAGAATACGAAATAGTAGCACTGACAGAAGAGTGTAGTGCTATCTTGCAGAAAAAGTTGCCACCAAAGCTAAAAGATCCAGGGAGCTTTACACTACCTTGCACAGTGGGCAGGGTGACATGCAACAGAGCTCTGTGTGATTTAGGGGCAAGTATAAATATGATGCCCTTATCAGTATTTAAAAGATTGGAGTTGGGTGAGGCCAAACCAACCACAGTAAGCCTGCAACTGGCCGACAGGACAGTGGTTCATCCAAGAGGCAAGATTGAGGACGTGATTGTGAAAGTAGGAAAATTCTTCTTTCCTGCAGACTTCCTCATTCTTGATATGGAAGAAGATGCGGAAATCCCTATCATATTGGGGAGACCATTCCTAGCAACGGGAAGAGCTTTAATTGATGTTGTAAGAGGAGAGTTAACATTAACGGTGGAGAATGAATAAATGGTGTTTAAAGTTTTTAAACACGGCATTGAGCCACCAACCATGAGTGGGTTCTTTGCAATCAGCACCATCAAACCCCCCTGCGAGCCAATACAAGTCAACCAAAGGGAGATGAGCCCAAGAAAGCAGGCATGGTTTGCCGAAATTCCACTAAAGGAGGTATGTGTTCCTGAAACTTCGCTTGATGATAATGCTAAGAAGAGAAGAAGAAGAAGAAAAAGAAAACGAACAATGTGGAAAAAATGGATTTGTTGTGGGGTTAATACACCTCACATTTATTAAACTAAGGAACTTGCGTCCGGCTAAAAGACGTTAAAGACAGCGCTTGTTGGGAGGCAACCCAATGTTTTTAATTATGTTATTTTAATGTCTGTCTTTATTTTATTTTATTTTGTCTTGAACAGTCTCACGGTCTTGGGTTCTTATTTTGTGTTGTTGGATGACAGATGGACTAAAAGCTAAAACCGAGGAAAAATGAGCAAAAACGCTGAAAAAAAGGAAAGCGATCGCCGCGGCGCGTGCGACCGCGCGGAACTCCAGAGAGCCACCGTACTAGCAGCGTATGCCAATCTCGAGGGTCATGCGTGATCGGTGTATTTTATATACACCTTTCGAGTCAGTTTTAGTTAGTCTTTTGTCCCATTTTACACATATAATTGTCGTATTAGGATAGTTTTTCTTTCTTTTGAGTCAAAGTGGTTAAAATGGCCAAATGGCGGAAAAGGAGCAAAAAGAGGGCAAAAGAGGAGATGTCAGAGCTGAAAACAGAGAAAGTGGCGAACAAGGCTAAAATCGGACCGCGCGCCCTCCTGCCAGCGTGGCGCGGCGCCATCATTCGCAGAAGGTGCGAAGATCCAGCGCGCGCTTAGCTGTGGCCGCGCGCCCACTATCGAGAGACGAAGACTCAGCCGCGCCGCCTCGAGACGAAGCGGGCGCCTAAACATCCGAGGAGCTACAGAAGATTCAGCGCCGCGGCGCCCTCAGACAGCAGATAGCAGGGCCGCGGCGCCAAAACACCCGACGGATTGCAGAACTTCCGGCGCCGCGACGCCGACGCGGAAAAATTAGGTTTTTGGACGAATTTCTGGGCCAGGCCTGAAGGAAAAGAGGGAGGCGGTTTGCAGCCTATAAAAGGAGAACCCTAGGCAGTTTTTGAGGGTTCCCTTCTTGCACAACACAAGACTTTTTGCTTGGAGATTGGACACCATTAGTTTAGTAATTTATTTTCCTTTTCTTTACTTTATTTCAGTTTGCATGATGAACATGGAATTAGTTCTTGTCATCTTTATGGCTAGGAACTAATTCTCTTATAGGGCTTTCTATGTTGAACTTCTTGAAACTTATGTTATAAATTAATGCATGCTTATGGTTATTGTTCTTATTGAGAGATCTATCCAATAATTGAGTTGAATTCTTGGTAATTAATTGACAACTAATTATCACTATATGATTTCTAATCAGATTCTGAAAAGGGGGGATTGTGAATATGCTGTAAGTTGGGTAGACATTCTTGAATTGGGGATGAAAATACCTCAATTAGTATGTAGCGTTGATGAGAGGCTTAACAACCCTAATTTTGCGCATTGTGCGTGACGGTCAACTAGGTTTTTGTTCTTAATCCTCCTATAAAGTTACCCTTATCAGCGAAAGTTAGGTAAGGAACGATACTGGGTTGAGTGTTTATATAACCCTAACGGGAGTATAAAACGATTTCGTAAACCTGCTTTCTCCAAAAGAAGAATACCATAAGTAATGCATTAGCAAGTAGCATAAGCGGATAGTGAGGATACATAGAAGCCCTATTCTCATCACAACTGAAGTAAACCTTTATAATTGAATAGCTTTTATAATTCGTAGTTATAAACAACCAAATCAATTATCAATTCGCCAAATAGATACTAGAAAATAGATAGTTGGTACTTGAACCCTAATCCTAGAGGACGATATTCGGTCTTATCTAAGACTATACTACTTGATACGATAACGTGCACTTGCGTTTGAGTGTGTGCATCTTAACGCGCATCAAGTTTTTGGCGCCGTTGCCGGGGACTAGGCATAGTTCAATATCAAAGTTGTCTATTTTTAATTTCTAATTTGGTTTTTTTTTTTAATTTTTACGTTTTTCTTTTGAAAGTTCGAGGTGCCGTGATTCTTTGTTGGTTTTGATTTATCTCAGGAATTTATTAGATATGGATTTTTACTGTCCATATGACAGAAAACCAACCATAGAAGAAGAAAGGGAGGAATTAAGAGAAACTATACTCAGCCTCACGAGGTACCAAAATCAGTTCATAGACGAAACAAGAATGGTCATGCAGAAATTGGAAACGCAAATAGCAGAGCTCGCGATCATATTCAACAGCGAAACATATGAAGAGCAATCTGCACCTGAGGTAGGCAATGAGGAAACACAATGTCAGGCAATTGACCTGAAGGATGCCGAATTAAGGGAGATAGAGAGTTCGCAGCAGCAGCCGCCGCCGATGAGCGTACGCGCGCGCCAAGGCTCGAGGCAATACAGAGACAAAGGCGAAGGTTCGCATCCGAGGCGGGCAGAAAGTGAGAGACGCGGCGCCAAAATCGTGGTCGCGCACCCGTAACCTGAATCGAGAAATCGACCATTGTGGCGACCACACCCCAGGTGATGATACCATATCCACAGAAATTAAAAACATGCACCCTTGACAAGCAATTCTCCAGATTCGTGGAGGTCCTCAAACAATTGCAACTCAATATCCCGTTTGCTGAAGCATTAGAACAAATGTCGAGCTACGTCAAGTTCATGAAGGATGTGCTTAGCAAAAAGAGGAGGATAGAGGATTACGAAACAGTGATGTTGACTGAGGAATGTAGTGCCATCTTACAGAAACAACTACCTCAGAAGTTACAAGACCCTGGAAGCTTTACCATCTCATGTACTATTGGGAAGTTTGAATGTCGAAAAGCAGCATGCGACCTAGAGCGAGCATAAATCTGATGCCCTATCTAGTTTTCTGCAAACTAGAAATGGGAGAAATCAGACCTACAAACATCACCTTGCAGTTAGCTGACCGCTCAATTGTTCATCCGAGAGGAGTCATCGAAGATATCTTAGTGAAGGTGGACAATTTCATCTTCCCCGCCGACTTCGTTATCTTAGACATACAAGATAACGATGGAATCCCCATCATACTTATGGGCACTTCTTAGCCACAGATGTGCACTCATTGATGTTCACAAAGGGGATTTGAAGCTTTGAGTAGACAAAGAAGAGGTGATTTTCAATGTGTTTCGAGCAGCAACTTTTTCAGAGGCCAAAGATAATCGCCACCATTGACCTTAGCGAAGAAGTTGTCACCAAGAGTTCGGATATGATGATACGCTTGAAGAAATCGACCACGTGGATGATGGCGATGAGAAACGATCCAGATCTGATGGAATATGCAAATTGGATGAATGCTTATGAAAAATGGGATACAAGGACAAAGAAGTATGAAGAGCTGGGACAGGTACCAGAAAGATCATTACCATCCACAGAGAAGGCCCCAGAGTTAGAATTAAAAATCCTACCCAATCATCTACAATACCAATACCTAGGTGAAGAAAAAACCCTACCAGTGATCATTTCATGCCACCTATCCACCGAAGAGATTGATAAACTGCTAAGAGTACTAAAGAACCACAAGCGGGCTATTGGATGGACATTAGCAGACATAAAAGGGATAAGTCCATCAACGGTAATGCATAAAATCCGTCTAGATGAGGAGAGCAGACCATCCATCGAAGCCCAAAGGCGACTGAACCCAAATATGAAGGAGGTAGTAAGGAAGGAAATCCTAAAATGGCTCGATGCAGGAGTAATTTACCCCATATCTGATAGCACATGGGTAAGTCCAGTACAAGTGGTGCCGAAAAAGGGTGGAATAACAGTGGTGGCTAACGAAAGAAACGAACTCATCCCCTCGAGAACAGTCACCGGATGGAGAATCTGCATTGACTATCGCAAGTTGAATAAAGCAACTAGAAAAGACCACTTCCCATTGCCATTCCTAGATCAAATGTTGGACAGACTCGCAGGGCATAACTATTATTGCTTTTTGGATGGATACTCAGGGTATCACCAGATTGCAATAGCCCCAGAAGATCAGGAAAAGACAACATTTACTTGCCCTTTTGGCACATTTGCATTTAGAAGAATGCCATTTGGACTCTGCAATGCACCTGCAACCTTCCAAAGGTGTATGATGGCAATTTTCTCAGATATGGTAGAGAGGACTATAGAGATCTTTATGGATGATTTTTCGGTATTTGGAGCATCATTCGATGAGTGTTTAAGGCATTTAGAAGCGATTTGGCAAGTGCGAAGAATCTAACTCAGGCTAAATTGGGAGAAGTGTCACTTCATGGTAACAGAAGGAATCGTCTTGGGACACAAAATATCAAACCAAGGTATTGAGGTGGACAAAGCAAAGATTTCTGTGATCGAAAATCTACCACCCCCAGTATCAACAAAAGGAGTCAGAAGTTTCCTTGGACATGCAGGTTTCTATAGAAGATTTATCAAGGATTTTTCAAAAGTCTCAAAGCCTCTTTCCACATTGCTAATGACAGGGGTTGCCTTCGACTTCAATAAAGAATGCCTATCCGCATTTCAAACGCTCAAGGAGAAGCTCATTTCAGCACCCATAGTCATTGCACCAAACTGGGAGCTCCCGTTCGAACTAATGTGCGATGCAAGCGACTATGCAGTTGGAGCGGTGCTTGGACAGAGAATCGACAAGGTATTTAGATCCATTTACTATGCTAGTAAAACTCTAAATGACGCACAGTTAAATTATGCAACTACTGAAAAAGAACTACTAGCTATAGTATATGCATTTGAGAAATTCAGGCCATACTTGATCGGGAATAAAGTGATAGTATACACTGACCACTCTGCTATAAAGTACTTGATGACAAAGAAGGATGCGAAGCCTCGCCTCATTCGATGGGTCCTACTTCTACAAGAATTCGACGTAGAGATTCGTGATAAGAAAGGAACAGAGAATTCAGTCGCAGACCACTTGTCAAGACTGGAAAACACAGAGAGCCAGAACACCAAGGATGTGCAAATAAATGATCATTTTCCAGACGAACAACTGTTTCGAGTAAGTATGAATTCTAATTTTCCTTGGTACGCTGATTTTGTTAACTTTCTTGCAGCTAAAGTACTACCCCCAGGCTTGTCAAGACAGCAAGTGAAGAGGTTTTATTCAGAAGTAAAGCATTACTATTGGGAGGAACCAATGTTATACAAACACTGTGCCGACCAAGTCATCAGGCGATGTATACCAGAGGAAGAGATGCACCAGGTTCTCACCCATTGCCACACCTTATCATGTGGTGGACACTTTGGGGCATCAAGAACAGCGGCAAAGGTATTGCAATGCGGATTCTATTGGCCAACACTCTTTAAGGATGCCCATACCTTTGTGCAGAGATGTGATAATTGTCAGAGAACAGGGAACATCTCAAGACGAAACGAAATGCCTTCGCAAGGGATATTGGAAGTAGAATTATTCGATGTGTGGGGAATCGATTTCATGGGGCCATTCCCGCCATCCTTTGGAAATCAATATATCCTTCTGGCAGTTGACTATGTGTCCAAATGGGTAGAAGTCGTGGCCACCAAAGAAAACGACAGCAAGATCGCTCAAAAATTCCTCCAAAAGAATATTTTCACAATGTTCGCACCCCAAGAGCTCTCATCGCTGACGGCGAAGCCATTTCTGTAATAGGCATACCAATTCATTGCTTTCCGATATGGAGTTTACCACCGCACTACAACCGCTTATCACCTCGCCGAATGGGCGGAAGTATCAAATAGAGAAGTAAATAGCATATTGGAAAAAACGGTGAACGGCTCAAGGAAAGACTGGTCTATCAAATTGGATGACGCATTATGGGCATACCGGACAGCATTCAAAACACCAATTGGTATGTCACCTTATAAATTAGTCTTTGGTAAAGTATGTCATTTGCCAGTGGAGTTGGAACACAGAGCATACTGGGCAATGAAGAAGTTAAACATGGATACCACGGCAGCAGGACATAGGAGGCTACTACAGCTAAGCGAATTAGATGAATTCCGACACAATGCCTATGAGAATGCAAAGATCTACAAGGAACGAACGAAAGCATGACACGATAAGAACTTGTTACCAAAAGACTTTCAAGAAGGACAACAGGTGCTGTTATTTAACTCAAGGTTGAGATTGTTTCCTAGCAAGTTAAAATCACGTTGGACAGGACCATACATGGTGGTAAGAGTATTCCCATATGGAGCGATTGAAATAAAAGGGAGAGAGGGAGCCGCCTTCAAGGTAAACGGACAGAGGTTAAAACCCTACCTGATCAATGAAATGGAGTACATGAACCTGGTAACTTCTCATACCTTAAAATAACAAGGAACTTGCGTCCGGCTAAAAGACGTTAAAGACAGCGCTTCTTGGGAGGCAACCCAATGTTTTTAATTATGATATTTCAATTTCTGTTTTTATTTTATTTCATCTTGATCAGTTTCACGGTCTTGGGTTCTTGTGTCTATGTGTGTTGACAGGTGAAAGCCAAGGATGTGGAAGGCGAAAAATGAAGAGAAGCCAAGGATACCCAGAAAATCGCCATAGCCGCGCGCCATTTGCTGTGGTCGCGCGCCAAATGATCAGAAGACGCCCAGAACTTTTCGTGCCGCGGCTCCCAATTCCAGCGCCGCGGCGCTACAACGGAAAATTTGAATTCTGGAAGACACCCTGAGCCGAAGGTCCTATCGCCAAACCAAAACACCAAGAATGATCCTCCCCTCACGGAATTCAAAGCATTATCCACCGCCACCACCACCATTTTAGCCAAAGTCTGTAAGTGTCTTTTCTTTTATTTTCTTTGAGTCTTGCACACATTGGGGACAATGTGTGATTTAAGTTTGGGGGTGTTTTATCTGTGTGTCATGTTATGTTTTATTTAAGTCTTTTTATTTGTTTTATGTTTATTTTGAGTCACCAAAAATTTTTCTTTTTTGAGTCATAATTGCCTGTCAAAGATCATGTATGCTATAGTTGCTAGAAACACCTAGTGAAGTAAGGTGGAATAATGTAAAGGAATTGAAGCAACTATCTAAACACTTAGGTTAGATATGTGAAAAACTCATAGAATCTGTCTATTTGGAGTTTCTTGCTCGAATTACGCATACTAAATGATAAATGCTTATGTGTTATGATTGCTTGCTATTTGAGGCGAAATAGTTAGGATATGCATGTTAGGGAAATGACTGTGCACTTCTTTGATAGCCAATTTACCACTCTTTTCTATCCCTGACTTTAAAATATCCCTAGTCACTCTATTGAGCCTAAATTTGAAACTTCTTCTTTGACACCCTATATTCCCACAAAATTGTGCCATAAGTGAAAATATGAAATAATGGAGTACATTGTGTTAAAAAGAAGAAACAAAAAGAGTGAACAAGTTTGATGCACCCCAATGGAAAAGTAATAAGAAAGAGGCAAAAGCCTAAGTTTGGGGGTGCCTATTAGTATACTACACTTCACTCTCCCAAAACAAAATAGGGGAATGATAGAATTGAAGTGAAGGAAAGAATCAAAAGAAAAAGGAAAAAATTGAAAAGCCAAAAGAGCTTATGGTACAGAAAAATGAGCCTAAATGCCTATCTTTACCAACCCCTATCTAAGCCTACATTACAACCCTTAAAGTCCTGAAGATCTCTTTTATGCATATCTAGAATTAGTGGAGAATAGCAAGTAAGCAAGCCATAGGAATTCTTGAATTTATATGCATGATTTAGTATATTGACTTCCATTAAGCATGATGAATATGAGTTTGCGAAATATTTAGCTTCATGTGGTTAGTGTCTTTGAAAATTTCATGCTATATGATTCTCGATATTATTCAAATTAACCTTCATGTTTTTCTAGTTAACATTTATGCAGCAAAAGTGATCAATGGCAGGGAGTCCTTTTATTTTTCGTTCTTTGAGTCTTGTTATTTTATTTCTTTCTATCTTTGCTCGAGGGCGAGCAAAGGTTAAGTTTTTTTTTTTTTTTTATAAGGCGATTTTTTATTTATCGATAATAAGGATACAGGGGGCCCCAGAGGGGAAAAGTAAAGTACAAAAAGACCTGACTAATCCGACTGAGGCACGCAGGCCTCTAAAAGCAAGAGTGCAAAAAGAAAGAAGAAGCCAAAACCAAGTACTCTATGATCATCACAGAGTTTATAATACACTCTGTGATGATGTTACACAAGATAATGCTAAAATAATGAGAATAAATTATAAGTACAAAGGTATAATCACGCTTTGGGCTTATAAAAAATTCTAGATGTTGTGTCGCTTCCTTGTCCTCTTCCAAATATTGTTGGAATTTGATCATCTGTATCTGGTTCTATTGGGTAATGCTGATGTGGCTGCAGACACTGTGTTTTTCTTTGGTCGACCTCTTGACTTTTTGGCAATTGGTGTGGTGATTGTAGCTGTCCCCCTGTTCTTCACTTGTACCTGTGAGACTCTTATCGCTCACCGCCATTCTATCTGAACTCATCATGAGAAGGACTTGCCCCTATGACTCGCTCCTCTTCTCTCGCTCTCAGATCTCTTTGAAAGTATTTCGTATTCGCCGTCATCGTCGACTCATACTCATCTTCCGAGGTCGATTCTTCATAGTCGAATCAAACTCTTCGCTACATCAGATCTTCACATTCCTCATCAAGATAAACACACTACCCGCGGATGAAGTGCCATCAACTTGATTAATTGCAACTTGAATGGTGGCAACGTTTGTGTCCATCGCTTTAGAAACAAAGCAGCATGCCGCATTAACACCGCACCACCGCAATAATAGTTGCGGCTCTAGTTATTCGCCGAGGCATAGATCGAGTTTTGTGTGTTGAGGTGCTAGCCATAGCAATCTCCTCTTCATTTGAGGTTATCCTAAGTCATCGCCATCGCCACCATCATCGAATCTACCAAGTCGGCATCATCAATATCTGCAGCAGATTAGCATTAACACCAAGAAGCAATCCCAAAGAAGAATCGCTTTTCCCAAAGACTGCAAAGCAATTTCGCTTTCCCAAAGACTAAAGAAGAATTGAAGTATGAACAAAGATGGCGGCAGCAGAGTGCATCGCCAGAAGCCGCAGCCTTAGTCGCATCCATTTTAGCAAAGAAGAGAGCCTTGGCGAAGCAGCAGCGAAAGATCAAGAAGATACGAGCAAAGAAGTAGCTCGCAGCGGCAGAAGAAGAACGAAAGGAGCGGCAGAGTTGTAGCCTTGGCAAAGAAGAAGAAATCTCGCATAATTGGCGCAGAGGAATAGCGGCAGAGTATTAGCAGAGCAAAGAAAGAGAGGAGTAAGAAGATCAATAGCCGCAGCCTAAGTATCAAGAAGAAGAGGCGCAGCAAGAAGATCGCAGATTCAGCAGGCAGAAGACTGCAGAGAAGGCAAACATCGCCAGAACTTGTCTCGCAGCCCATCGCCGCATCTTCACCAAACCAGATCGTGAGCATCTGCAGACCGGTATGGCGGGCACGACTCCACAACAACAAAGAAGAACATCACCACGGATCGCCTTCATCACAGAAAGAGGCCTCAAGAATGATCCGATGCATCAACATCCTCCCAACAGCTTATCACCCCAAAGAACTTCAAAGAAAATCGAGTCGAGCACTGGCAGGCCACAAACAAGACTTCTACCAAGAGCCTCAAGAACCTAGAAATCAGTAGTAGCCAACTGCAGTTTATCCTTGTTTTGAGTTAATTTATTTTTTGGTTGGGTTTTGGAAGGTTGTTTTTGTGGTTGTGGGTTGTTCTTCTTTTGTTTTTTACCGGTAACCACTTGCCAATCATTTGGATTGTTGGAATTTTGTTGTTTTGAGTTTTCAGCAGGATTTGGAATTTGTGGAGCTTCTTTGGAAGGCAAAGGAGGAGGAGGATTTTCCTTTGAAGGTTTCAACGATGGATTAAGTTTCCAACATCGATGCACATCATGGCCTTGAAGGCAACACTTAGTGCAATACTTTGGAAGGACATCAAACTCAATTTTGTAGAAATTAGTATTGACCATTCCATCCTTAACAATTTGGATTGTGAATTGAGTGGGATGTTCCCTCAACAAATCAACCTCAACTTTGACACGAGCACAACTAGGTCGAGTCTTATTTATGGTTGCTTTGTCTACACAAATAGGCCTACCAACAGCTGAAGCAAATGACAACAAGGTAGAATCCTCAAAGTAATTGGGCGGCAAGTTGGGAAAAGAGATCCAAGCCCAAGCTATGCTGGTCTCTTTAGTGGGGTCGAAGTTAATCTCCCATTTCATCAACGATCGGTGAGATAAATTATTCTTCTTAATATCAAACGACCCTTTGATATACATTAATACATCATAGTCCTCTGTTTATAACTATGAATTATAGAAAGTAAATAAAAATAATTACTTACTCGTGATTTGAGAGAGGGCTTCTGCATCCTTACTATCCGCCATATTATATTACTTGTTAACATTACTGTTATTGTTCTTTCTTTTTGAGAAAGCATGAAACGTTTTATCGCTTTATTAGGGTTATAATAAATATCAGCGAGCCCCAACCCTTGTTCCTCTTTCGAACTGTATAGCTAGGTAAACTCCAAGGAGGATTAAGCAACAAAAGTTGGCCAGATCCACATGCAACGCGCAAAATTAGTTCTATTAAAAATCCACAGCTACAATCTAATTCTTAGTGAGATTTCCATCACTTCCGGGCCACAAGTCACCCCACGGCATATTCACAACAACAATCCTAGAACTGATTAGAAATCATATAGTGTTGATAACTAGTTAACTAGTTTGTAAATTTAACTCGATTTGATTCGTGGAATTTCAAATAAAGATAAGCAACCATTGCATTAACATAAGTTTATCAATTAAGGTTCAGAAATTCAACATAGAACATGATAGAATGGTTCATAAATATAAATATGACAGAACTAATTCAAAGGAACTAATTCAAAGTTCAGGGAAATAAATAAATAAAAAAAGAAATTACTAAAGAAATAATGGTGTCTCCGTATCAAATCTCATCTTGAAATCTTGAAAAGAGGCACCTGAAAAGAACCCTAGGGTTCTCCTTTTATTAGTTTAAGCGTCCTTTCACTGCGCCTCTTCTTTCACGGCAAAATCAGTCAAAAATCTAATTTTTCCAGCGTCGCGCGCGCGGCCGCGCCACTGCCTCGCCCGCAGCTAAGAAGCGTACAATGTGTGGTGGTTTGGCGCGATATCTGTAGCACTACCTGCGCGCCGCGCGCGCTCGGCGCTTGGCCGGACGCTGGTTCGGCCGCGGCTCGCTGTCTGCTGCGCCGCGCGCGCGGCGCTTCTGCGCTTCTGCGCGCAGGAGCCGCAATGAGCGCAATGGCTGCCCGAGGCGCGGTACGATGCGTGGCGCAGCCTCCGTTGCCACGTCGTTTCCTTTCTTTCCTCTCTCCTCTTTTTCCCCTTTTTTTTTTCCTTTTCCGCCATTTTTTCACTTGGCCGCCACTCAAACTTTAGAAAATAAATCCTAAATATACACTTTGGACACACAAAAAAAACAAAAGACTAAAAAGGTGACTCTAAGGTGGGTATAAAATGTATAATCAAATTAACCAAACAACATTTTAACAAACCTCAGAAAAAGATAGAAAAAGAAAAAGATGGAAAATAACAATAAACTTAAAGACAAAGAAAAAATCGCAGAATCAACATCTGTCATTGATCACTTTTTATTAGCAACGAATTTCGCGCAAGAAATGTGAACAGGTTTTCGGAGAATATAGCGATGAATTATAACTAGGAAGAGAATTTCATTGAGGCTAGATATTTTATACACATTACTCATACTGTTGCTTAAATGGAAGTATATAATACTCACTAAAGTATGCAATATAAAATTAAAGATCCGCTGCTTGCTTCTTTATTCTCACTTTTAGGTCGAGGATACATAGAAGATCTCTTGGGTTTGCATTTGTAGTGGTTAGTAGCTTCAGGGGTTGGTACCATTTTGCTGTGCTTTTCGTTTTTTCTCTTTTCAATTTTTCTTTTCCTTTTGAGTTCTTCCTTTTAGTTCCTTCATTCCCCTTTTTTTCTATCTTGAGCTCTTTCTTTTTACAGGTAGAGTTTATTAAACTTATAGGCACCCCAAGACTTAGTACTCCATTAAGGTGTTGCCTCTTTTCTTTTAGGTACTCAATTTTTCTCTTTATTGTTTCTTTTTAACTAAATTTACTCTTTCCATTTCATGTCAATTTATATGGGTTATTTGTGAAGATTAAATTTGTACTTTAAGAGTGTGGGATTTGTCAGATAGAGTCGGTAAAGATATTTTAAAGTCTGGGATGACAAGAATGGTAAGAAAAAGCTCGAAAATGAAAATCGTCTCCTAACTACTATCAAAGAAATGCATCATTCTTCTCCCAGAGCATTCATAACTGCGAACAATTTATCATTTAGCGCCAACTCTCATACAAATGACTCCGTGAGTTTTGGCATCTCTAACCTGGCATCTTTATAGTATAGCTCCATTCCTTTACATTATTCCAATACTATTACTAGACTTACTTCCAGCCCCAGTACATTATTGTGAGCTTACTTGACAGATGTAAAAAAGCAAAAATGAAACATTGAAAAAGTCAAATAATAAAAAAAAAAAAAAAAAAAAATAAAAAAAAAAAAACAAATAAAAATTATAAGATAAAAGCAAATAAAACACACAAAAACAAAATAACACCGAAACTTACGATGAAAGTTGCAACACAAACTTGAACTAAAACTCGAAAAGCGACACTTACTAACACATGGCTAAAATGGTGGTGGTGGCGGTGAATGTAGTGATTTTCGTTGGTTTTCTTGACAACATATGTCTCGGTGTCGTTGCCTTGTTTCTTCTTCATCCTTGTCCTTCTTTGTTTGCAGTCTGTGCCGTCTCTGCCTGGTGTGCTTGTCCTGTTGGCTAGTTCGCTCTGAAGGTTACGCTCTTGTTTCTGGCTGTGAATGCTTGTGTCGTTCACTCTGGAGCCCCACTATTTTGTGCTCATCTTCATCCATTCCTCTCCTCTGCTGCACGCGGTCGCTGCGGGTTTCTCTCTTCGTCTGTTTCCTTGGTGTGGTTTCTTAGAAGAGTGCACTATGGGTAGCACTACTTGTGGCTTAGTTGTGGCATGGCGGTAATAAAGAGTATCGTGTCCCGCTTCCACTGTTTGCGGTAATAAGTGAACGTGGCCCCAATCACATTGTCACCACTCCCACCTCTTTCTTGATGCTTTCACCTCATTCTCTCTTTCACCACTATCTACTCTAGCACGGCACTCCCCGGGCAAATGCACTTATCCCGATCTTATTAATCCACTCTGGTGAAGTGCGTAAGATGGAATCATGCGAACAGTTCAAAAGAACCTTGCTTTGTTCATGCGCGCCGCCGTCATTTGTCTCCCATTCTGGCGTTCCCGGCATCTTCTAGCCACCCAATCGAGCTCTTCGTATATTCACCATCAACGATCCAATATTCAATGTTTTTCCTAGACCATGTTCTAAATTTCTCCGTTGTCTACTTTCTTTCTCATCAGCATTTTGTATTTTGTATTTCTGTTACGCGATTCATATATTCTCACCCCCGCCACCAGCACCATTTCTGTGCCTTAGGAGAGGATTTTATTCTGCTCATAATGATCTTCATGTATTCAGCGGTGTTCCGTTATCTGATGATGTTTCTCATCCCCTTCTTAGCTCAATCATCGCCGGATGTAACTCATTCATCTACATCCCCCATATCATCCTTTGGTAATAGGTTTCCGCTTGCGCAGCAGCGACTTCTGAACCTATTTGCTTCTTTTTGCTTTTGGGCACGGTAACTCACCGAACCTCAACATTCTCGTATTGGGGGTTAAACACCCCAAATCTCCTTCTCTTCTGGTGGCCTAACGATCTCGGTTAACTCTTTTTCTAGCGGCCTCCACAACTCTCATAACTGAACATCTCAACTACAAAAAACAATGACCTTCTTGATCTCCTGACTCTTTTCCAGACCTTCTTTTCTCCGAATCACTACTTCTACATTACTTTTAACTGAGACTACTTCAAACTACTCAATCTTATCCTTCCTACAAAAGCTATCACTTTTGTTTAGATTAGAGAGTTTTTTCGGGAAATTTGAAGTTTGTGCTTGAGGCATGAAGCTTGTTCTTGTTTCAAGATAGTTCCGAGGGCGAGTTGGGGGAGAGGAAAGTTGTTTGAGTTGGTTTGAGGTTTTGAATTTTTAAGAGTTTGAGTTTTGGTTGGGTTGGATCGTGGAGGGTTTTAATTGTTTTAACATTCAAGGGATAGGTTGATTTGGGGGAGGTTAGGTTTTACGATTGGACGCGGGGAAAAAGCTTTTTGCGCGTTTAAATTTCCTGGATTCCAGACTCACGCCCTTTTCGGAGCTGGCGCGCGGCCAAACACTTCCGCGCTCGCCCGGGACTCCCGCCAGGTACACTCCGCTCCTGGGCGGCCTTAAGCGCCTAAGCTGCCCGCTTCACGATTTGCCGCCCCAGCTGCTCCTGCGCGCAGCTCTCTTGAATCTTTTCTTCGAGATCTTCGATGCTTTTCGCAATTCAAATTAAAGTGACATAACTTTTTCTTGAAATCCTTGCTCGAAAAAAAGATCAACACAGTGAAATGTTTCTTGAGAAACTCATCACAAAACACGAAGATCCAATAATAAAAAATAATAAAGAAATTATAATAAAATAATTAAACCCATCCCATTTTTTTAACATTTTTAAAGCTTCAAGTTCTTTTAGCTTACTAGCTCATTGTCTTTAAGTCTCAAGAAATCCATTTAAGTTAAGCCTGCACACTTGGCACTATTTGGATTTCGTTCCCAACCAATTTCTTTCGTACATTTGGCGTTTTTAGGTAGTCTTTGCAAAACCATTATAGCATTCTTTAGCTCAATCACAATTACAGACAGTTACGGCCATGCTTTCACCGTACTTGCTTGGTTGGGCTCCCAATTCTTTGGATTTAGTTGCTTCCCCTCGCACTGCGTTTCAGAACACTTACTACAATCTCTTCACTTACAGTTCTTGGCTCAATCTCTTGTTTAAGGAATTCAAACACCACAGTCGCGTTCTCGCTCTCATACGTTAGCTACTCCTCGCTTTCTACGTCTGATCGAGGCTGAGCGTTCTTTAGGAATGGCCTCCCCCTTCCTTCACATCGAGAACCTCATCAAATTTATATCCCATGCGAAATCTAAGGGTCGCTGGAAGAACCCTATCTACCTTGCATATCACGTCTCGATAACTCCTATCTGCTTGTTTACGGGACGTCTTAATATTTGGTGCCCGGACTCGGTGGTGGAGTTTGTGTTACTATTCACCTTCAAGGCTGTGATAGTTTTCCAAAGATATGCTGTACACGACATTTGCAGCCTTCCACCTTGCCCAACCACTTGCTTGTGCATGGTTCGAAGTCGGCTGAGAGTCGGCTAATTTTGAGTTGCAATTTGCACTCTGGATAAGCTGGATTCTTACTCTCAATCTACTATCTCATTCAACCCCGGTTTCTCGCAACCAAGATTTACCCTGGCATATTGAAGAAAGAATTAATCTTTGCTCATCTTCTCCCAACTTGGTATGTTGATGTGCATTTCTGAATACCTCAGAATTTGGAAAATTGTTGTGCAATTACGGCTGTAATCTGCGGGGGATCAAATGCTTCAATTATACTCCTTTTAACGGAGTTTTTCTAATCAAACTGGGCTCAATTAGGTCACCTTATAATTTTACTTTCCTTACATATAACCAAGATTCAATTGTTTGTTGCTCCTACTGTTTCCGCTCGCTCCGTCTTGTTGTAGCCGACTACTGTAACCAGTTTACCTCGGCAGGGCTAGCGATGTCCTACAACCACGATGTTTACCACTTTGCTTCCAAGTCTACGACCGTGTTTCCAAGTTCGGTGGAAGGGCAGATTCTGTTATAAGCCTTGAGGCTTTGTTGGCAAGTACGATGAAGCGTTGTTTTAAGCTGTGCTGGTTACTTGACTGGTCTATCTTTCGCTGCGCGAGAGTGAGGGCTTAGTTGCCCGCCGCCGTACTTACGTTCTTGTACTTTTACAATGCGGCCCCTATCATGTTCTGCTGCCACATGGATTACGTTGTTTTTCACAGGTGCATTGGATTGCCTCGATCTCTCCTCTCATTCGAAATTGGGTGGTATCGCTGCTGGGATGTAGAGTGTGTGATTAGAAATACAGGGTTTTACTACGTGTGTTTACCTCCTTCTTGACCGTACACTGCTCCATATTTGGGATCCAATTGGCACAGACTTTCATCAAAATAGTGTGGGGCCAGAATAGCTCCAAGAAATTTGCTCAAAAACAAACAAAGAATCCACCTACTTTTTTTCGTAGAGAAACTAAAAATAAATAAAAAAAATGAAAAATTAAATCCAAATTAAAAATTAAAAATAGAAATTTGATATTGAACTATTCCTAATATCTAACAATAAAAACTTGAAAGATGATTAGCGATTAGACACTTTTATGACTTTTAAAGCGCGTATCGTGCGTTATCGTATCAAGTAGTATAGTCTTGGGATAATCCCCCTGCAGGATTGGGGTTCTGTTCAAGTACTTCTTTTTCTAGGTATCTATTTTATTTTCTAATATTGTGATTTGGTTGTTTATAACTATGAATTAATTATAAAAGATAAAGAATAATAAATTTGATTGGATCTGAGATGAATATCCCCATAAATCATCTTCTATATTATATATATTACTAATTAATTTATTATTACTTTTCTTCTTTTTTTAACGAGGTTCTGGTCTTTATTTAACCAAGTTAAGTTATATGTATACTCCTCCGCTGACTTACCCTCCTTTAACTTTAGTAACTAAGGTTACATTAGAAGAGAGGAACAAGCAGGTGGCTAGTCGATCATCAACGAAGCATACCAAAACGCAGTGGTCACGCTAAAATCAAATCTACCAAATCTATCTAAGGTATTTTCTAACCTAACCGACCCAACTTCCCAACTCTACTCCACCATTCAGGTTCCTTAACAAATCTCATTTGATATCAAGTTATAACTGACATAACTATAATTTTACCAAACCAATCGAAAAAATCCAATTAGAATTCAACTCTCATAAATAATATAAGCATAATAAAAGTTAAGTTTATAAAACAAGTAAAGCCCAAATTTCAAATTCATTCAAGATAATGAAATTAGTATTATTGAATGAATATGACATAAACTAATTCAAAAATCAGTTTGCAAACTGAATAAAAAAAGGAAAAAGAATTAGTAAATCTCAGTAAAGAATCTAAATAGTGTGCGATCTAAGTTGAGTTAAGAACTGAAAAAGCTAACTTCAAAGCGCCAGGTTTCTCCTATCGAGTTTAAACTCCCTCTTTTCATTGCGTGTCAAACAAAAATCCTAAAAGACGCCCGCCTTTTGGCGTGAAGCCAGCAATTTTTTCGCTTGGCCGCTGCAATGCCGGGTGGGCGCCGCGCCCGCGCTGCTGGCTGGGCAGCCTGCGTTCTGCCAAATGCGACTCTGTGGCGACCGGCTGCCCATTGCTCGCTGCTTCGAGATTTAGGCGCCATTGACTCGCTGGATTCTTCTTCAATGCGCGTGTGCACAATGCCCACGCTTCCGACTGGCAGCTTTTTTCTCATCGTCCGATTTCCGTGCTCGTTTGCTTACTCCGCCCTTTCCCGGCTTCCTCTCTTTTCTTTTTTTTCCCCTTTTTTCGCCCTCTCCGCCCTTTCGCCACTTTGACAAAGAGAAAATATAAAAACTCAGAAAAAAATGTATGTAACTAACAAAAACACATTAAATGTACTCAAAAGACTAACTAGATAAACTTCAATCCTCCTTAATGGAGCATCTAATGAGAACATGTCTACTACACAGGTAACCTATATTGACACATGCTTTAAGCTTGAGTTGCTTAGGTATTTCAGTCCTTAAGAAATCAATGTCAGGCATACCATGACTGAATTTACCTATTACTGCCCATTTCAGATTTTGTCTCAAAACCAGGACATCTATTTCAGCCTGTTCAAACTTGAATGTTGGTTCCCCATGTAAGTAGGTTACCTGTTTGAGAGGCAATGAAGTTGGTAGTTGGCTTTTTAGAGTTGTTGAAGGACTCGTTGATCCATGTATCGCAGTTGAAGATTGGATAGCGTGAGCATACTGATTTTCAAGGGTATGCCCAGCCTGCACAGGAGCTGGTAGTGGCAGAACAACATTTGGAATGCCACTGGTTGCTGGAATTATGCGACGAAAATTTCCATTTTGATCCAATGACAGTGAATTGTTGTGTTGGGGATGTGGTAACGGTGGAAAATCAGTGGAGAGTGACTGGACAACCTCAACAGGAGGTTGCCCAGTCGCAACAGCAACCATTGCCCTGAGCTTTTAAGAAAGAAGGTGCAACAATGACGAAATGCGTTAGAGGTAGAATTGAGGCACGAAATTGGTATCAAATTGAAGCTAGGAACAAGATGGACACAATGGTATAACACTCGAACCTCGACGAAAACTGTACTGCCCAGTTTCGTCGTCAAGGGTTTCGGGGTTAGAAGTTTGAATGATTCGACGATTTAGAATGAATTGACGAGTGTGGAGGGTATAGAAATGACGGGAGAGAGATGGTGAAGCTATTGGAACCACCCCTGACCCTCGACTATGCCGGAGTTAGCCGGAAAATGGAGAAGACGATCGGAAAATAGGAGATTTTTCGATCTGAAATATCTGGAGATTAAGGTTGAATCGAAGGACAAGGGTACTATGGAATTGACGGGCTTGAGAAGACGAAGCTTTTGGGATAGGTTTCGTCTCCAATGGTTAACGGAGGTAGCCGGAAATAGCTAATAACCGGCGAAGTTACTGTTCATGACGGGAATCGCCTAAGGGCTGCTTATGAAACCCTATCTATAAAGGTTAAGTTTGGGGGTATTTGATCGGTGTATTTTATATACACCTTTCGAGTCAGTTTTAGTTAGTCTTTTGTCCCATTTTGCACATATAATTGTCGTATTAGGATAGTTTTTCTTTCTTTTGAGTCAAAGTGGTTAAAATGGTCAAATGGCGGAAAAGGAGCAAAAAGAGGGCAAAAGAGGAGATGCCAGAGCTGAAAACAGAGAAAGTGGCGAACAAGGCTAAAATCCGCACTCAGCACGCGCGCCTCGCAGCGTGGCGGCGCGCCCATCATTCGAAGAAGCGTGAAGATCCAGCGCGCGCGCTAGCTGTGCCGCGCCCACTATCCAGAGAGGACATAAGACCTGGCGCGCCTCGAAGACGAAGCGAGGCGCGGCGCCTAAACATCCGGAGAGCTACAGAAGATTCAGCGTCACGCGCCTCATGCCAGAGATAGCGTGGCGCGGCGCCAAAACACCCGACGGATTGCAGAATTTCCGGCGCCGCGGCGCCGACGAGGAAAAAATAGGTTTTTGGACGAATTTCTGGGCCAGGCCTGAAGGAAAAGAGGGAGGCGGTTTGCAGCCTATAAAAGGAGAACCTAGGCAGTTTTTGAGGGTTCCCTTCTGGCACAACACAAGACTTTTTGCTTGGAGATTGGACACCATTAGTTTAGTAATTTCTTTTCCTTTTCTTTACTTTATTTCAGTTTTGCATGATGAACATGGAATTAGTTCTTGACATCTTTATGGCTAGGAACTAATTCTCTTATAGGGCTTTCTATGTTGAACTTCTTGAAACTTATGTTATAAATTAATGCATGCTTATGGTTATTGTTCTTATTGAGAGATCTATCTAATAATTGAGTTGAATTCTTGGTAATTAATTGACAACTAATTATCACTATATCATTTCTAATCAGATTCTGAAAAGGGGGGATTGTGAATATGTTGTAAGTTGGGTAGACATTCTTGAATTGGGGATGAAAATACCTCAATTAGTATGTAGCGTTGATGAGAGGCTTAACAACCCTAATTTTGCGCATTGTGCGTGACGGTCAACTAGGTTTTTGTTCTTAATCCTCCTATAAAGTTACCCTTATCAGCGAGAGTTAGGTAAGGAATGATACTGGGGTTGAGTGTTTATATAACCCTAACAGGAGTATAAAACGATTTCGTAAACCTGCTTTCTCCAAAAGAAGAATACCATAAGTAATGCATTAGCAAGTAGCATAAGCGGATAGTGAGGATACATAGAAGCCCTATTCTCATCACAACTGAAGTAAACCTTTATAATTGAATAGCTTTTATAATTCGTAGTTATAAACAACCAAATCAATTATCAATTCGCCAAATAGATACTAGAAAATAGATAGTTGGTACTTGAACCCTAATCCCAGAGGACGATATTCGGTCTTATCTAAGACTATACTACTTGATACGATAACGTGCACTTGCGTTTGAGTGTGTGCATCTTAACGCGCATCACGGCGCCGGAACTTCAGAGGACCATATTCCGTGCAAATTCCAGAATTCTTCCTCCTAGATCTGTGTTATGACCGCTGTGTTGTGTCAGTAAGTTGTCACTAATTTTTTTGAGTCTTGAACACATTGGGGACAATGTGTGATTTAAGTTTGGGGGGATATTTTATTATTTTTGAGTCTTGTTGAATTGTTTTGTATATTTTTGAGTCATTTTTGAGTCATAATTTTTTTTTTTAAGATCATGCATGTTGTAGTTACTTGAATTGCCTAGTGAAGTAAGGTGGAATAATGTAATGGAATACAAGCAACTATCTAAACACTTAGGTTAGATATGCCAAAAACTCACATAATCTGTCTATTTGGAGTTTCTTGCTTGAATTGTGCATACTAAATGACTTAAACCTATGTGTTATGATTGCTTTCTATTTTAGGCGAAATAGTTAGGATATGCATGTTAGGGAGATGACTCAGGCATTTCTTTGATAGCCAATTCTTACCATTCTTTTCTATCCCGGACTTTAAAAAGTATCCCTAGTCAGCCCCATTGAGCCTAAACGTTGAAACTTCTTCTTTGACACCCTATATTCCCACAAATTGTGCCATAAGTAAAAATATGAAATAGTGGAATACATTGTATGTTAAAAAAGAGACAAAAAGAGTGAATAAGCCTGTTGCACCCCAATAAAAAGTAATAAGAAATAGACAAAAGCCTAAGTTTGGGGGTGCTTGTCATTATTATATACTTCACTCTCCCAAAACAAAAGAGGGGAAAGATATAATTGAAATGAAGAAAAGAACAAAAAGAAAAAGGGAAATACAGAAAAGCTAAAGAGCTTATGGTACACGAAATGAGCCTAAATGCCTATTTTTACCTACCTATACCTAAGCCTACATTACAACCCTTAAAGTCCTGAAGATCTCTTTTATGCATATCCAGGATTAGTGGAGAATAGCAAGTAAGCATGCCATAGGGTTTTTGAATTTATATGCATGATTTAGTATATTGACTTCCATTAAGCATGATAAATATGAGTTTGCGAAATATCTAGCTTCATGTGTTTAGTGTGCTGAAATTTCATGCTATATGTTCCTGCATACTATTTTGCTAACCTTCATGTTTTTCTAGTTAACACTAATGCAGCAAAAGTGATCAATGTCAGTGAGTCTTTTATTTTTCGTTTCTTTGAGTCTTTTATTTCTTTCTTTCTATCTTTGCTCGAGGGCGAGCAAAGGTTAAGTTTGGGGGTATTTGATCGGTGTATTTTATATACACTTTTTGAGTCAGTTTTAGTTAATCTTTTGTCCCTTTTTACACATATAAGTGTCGTATTAGGATAGTTTTCCTTTCTTTTGAGTCAAAGTGGTTAAAATGGCTAAATGGCGGAAAAGGAGCTAAAAGATGGCAAAAGAGGAGATTCCAGAGCTAAAAACAGAGAAAGTGGCGAACGAGGCTGAAACTGCACCAGCGGCACCTCCCGATCGAAGCGGTCGCGGCGCCACTATCGAGAGGCTGAAGACCCAGTAGCGCGCGCCGCCATGTCGGCGAGTGCGGGCGCGCTAAACATCCGAGAGGCTACTGAGTTGCAGCGCCGCGCGCCACGCAACAGAGAATCGGGGCGCGGCGCAAATCACCCGGACCCGACCAGTTTGGCGCGCGGCTAGCGGTCGCGGCGCCGACGCGGAAAAATCGAGTTTTGGACGAAATTGCAGGCGGGCTCAAGGAAAAGAGAGGCGGTTTCACCTATAAAAGGAGAAACGTAGGCAGATTTTAAGGGTTCCCCTTCATGCACAACACCATGATTTCTGGCTTGGAGATTGGAGACCATAGTTTAGTAAATTTCCTTTCCTTTTCTTGTTTTTATTTCAGTTTTATGAAGAACATGGAATTAGTTCTTGTCATGTCAATGGCTAGGAACTAATTCCTCTATAGGGATTTCCATGTTGAATCTCTAGAAACTTATGTTATGATTTAATGCATGCTTATGGTATTCTTCTTTTTGTTGAGATCTATCCAATAATTGAATTGAATGTTTGGTAGTTAATTGACAACTAATTATCACTATATGATTTCTAATCAGACTCCGAAAGGAGGGGATTGTGAATATGCTGTAAGTTGGGTAGACATTCTTGGATTGGGGATGAAAATACCTCAATTATTTATGTAGCGTTAACGAGAGGCTTAACAACCCTAATTTTACGCATTGTGCGTGACGGTTAACTAGGTTCTTAGTCTTAATCCTCCTATAGAGTTATCCTTATCACCGAAAGGTAGGTAAGGTGCAATACTGGGGTTGAGTGTTTATATAACCCTAACGGGAGTATAAAACGATTTAGTGAACCTGCTTTCTCCAAAAGAAGAAGACCATAAGTTATTGCATTAATAAGTAACATAATCGGATAGTGAGGAGACGTGGAAGCCCTATTCTCATCACAACTGAAGTAAACTCATTAGTTAAATTAGCCTTTATAATTCGTAGTTATAAACCACAAAATCAAATATCAATTTACCAAATAGATACCAAAAGATAGATATTTGGTACTTGAACCCTAATCCTTGTGGACGATATTCGGTCTTGCTAAGACTATATTACTTGTCACGATAACGTGCACTTGCGTTTAAGTGTGTGCATCTTTTCGCGCATCAATAAGCCTGAGTAATTTTGAGAGGAAATCCTCTATAATTTATAACTGGCGTGCAGGTGTATTCGTCAAGTGTATTGTCATGTACATTTAATGTTTTCATGTTATGTGAATCTATTAAAAGATTGACATAAATTCAAAAAAAAATCTTCTTATTTATTCCACTTTAATTGCAAAGTAATAAAGCCGAATTGAATCTAAAACAAATGAAATATAACAATGCAATTATTTTTATTTACATATACTAGTCATAAGTGTACGTGTGTTGCATGCGTTATTGCATGAATAATATATAATTTATACTATTAATTTTTCCTAAAAACTAACCAAAACAATTATAACCAACAATCGGTTTATTTAATCGGTTTGCGATTTAAATCGGTTTTAACCAAACCGTGAACACCCCTAGTATAAGATAACAAATAATTAAGGAAGATAAGAATATGTTTTGGCTGAGTAAGCCTGAATAATTTTGAGAGAAATACCTGTGTAATCTATAAATGGCATGCAGGTTTCGTCACGTGCATTGTCAGGTTCATTTAATGTTTTCATATTATGTGAATCAATTAGAAGAATGTCATAAATTCCAACAAAATTATTTTCTTATTTATTCCACTGCAATTACAAAGTTATAAAATCGAATTGAATCTAAAACAAATGAAAAAGAACAATGCTATTTATTTATTTACATATACTAGTCTTAAGTGTACGTGCGTTGCACGTGTCATTGCGTGAATAATAAATAATTTATATTATAATTTGTTTTTTAAAATACAACCAAACCAATTATAAAAAATAATCGATTTATTTTATCGGTTTGCTTTTTAAATTGGTTTTAACCAAACCATGAATACCCGTAGTATAAGATAACAAATAATTAATGAAGATAAGATGATGTTTTGGATGAATAAGCCTGATTAATTATGAAAGGAAAGCCTGTCTAATTTATATACGCGTGCAAAACTAGTCGTCGCGTCAATTGTTAACATCATTTAATGTTTTAATATTATGTGAATCTATTACAAGAATGCCATAAATCCCAAAAAAAAATTATCTTCTTATTTATTCAACTACAATTACAAAGTAATAAAGTCGAATTGAATCTAAAACAATTATAACCAACAATCGGTTTATTTAATCGGTTTGCGATTTAAATCGGTTTTAACCAAACCGTGAACACCCCTAGTATAAGATATCAAATAATTAAAGAAGATAAGAAGATGTTTTGGCTGAGTAAGCCTGAATAATTTTGAGAGAAATACCTGTGTAATCTATAAATGGCATGCAGGTTTCTTTACGTGCATTGTCAGGTTCATTTAATATTTTCATATTATGTGAATCAATTAGAAGAATGCCATAAATTCCAACAAAATTATTTTCTTATTTATTCCACTGCAATTACAAAGTTATAAAGTCGAATTGAATCTTAAACAAATGAAAAAGAAGAAAGCTATTAATTTATTTACATATACTAGTCTTAAGTGTACGTGTGTTGCACGTGTCATTGTGTGAATAATAAATAATTTATATTATACAATGTTTTTTAAAAAAATACAACCAAACCAATTATAAAAAATAATATATTTATTTTATCGGTTTGCTGTTTAAATTGGTTTTAACCAAACCATGAATACCCGTAGTATAAGATAACAAATAATTAATGAAGATAAGATGATGTTTTGAATGAATAAGCCTGATTAATTATGAAAGGAAAGCCTGTCTAATTTATATATGTGTGCAAAATTAATCGTCGCGTCAATTGTCAGCATCATTTAATGTTTTAATATTATGTGAATGTATTACAAGAATGTCATAAATCCCAACAAAATTATCTTCTTATTTATTCTACTACAATTACAAGTAATAAAGTCGAATTGAATCTAAAACAAATGAAAAAGAACAATGCTTTTTATTTATTTTCATACACTAGTCTTAAGTGTATGTGCGTTGCACGTGTGCATTGCATGAAAAATAAATAATTTATATTATCAATTTTAAAAAAATCAAACCAAATCTAACTCAAAGAACAAACGTTTTATTTAATCGGTTTGCGGTTTGAATCGGTTTTATCCAAACTATGAACACCCTTACTATAAGATTACATATAATTAAAGAAGATAAGAAAAATTTGTGGCTAAATAAGCCTGAGTAATTTTGAGAGGAAATCCTCTATAATTTATAACTGGAGTGAAGGTCTATTCGTCAAGTGTATTGTCATGTTCATTTAGTGTTTTCATGTTATGTGAATCTATTAAAAGATTGACATAAATCCCAAAAAAAATTCTTCTTATTTATTCCATTGCAATTACAAAGTTATAAAGTCGAATTGAATCTAAAACAAATGAAAAAGAACAATGCTATTATTTTATTTACATATACTAGTCTTAAGTGTATGTGCGTTGCACGTGTCATTGCGTGAATAAAAAATAATTTATATTATTATTTTTAAAATACAACCAAACCAATTATAAAAAATAATCTATTTATTTTATCGGTTTGCTGTTTAAATTGGTTTTAACCAAACCATGAATACCCATAGTATAAGATAACAAATAATTAATGAAGATAAGATGATGTTTTGAATAAATAAGTCTGATTAATTATGAAAGGAAAGCCTGTCTAATTTATATATCCTTGCAAAACTAATCGTCGCGTCAATTGTCAGCATCATTTAATGTTTTAATATTATGTGAATCTATTACAAGAATGTCATAAATCCCAACAAAATTATCTTCTTATTTATTCCACTACAATTACAAAGTAATAAAGTCGAATTGAACCTAAAACAAATGAAAAAGAACAATGGTTTATTTAATCAGTTTTAACCAAACCGTTAACACCCCTAGTATAAGATAACAAATAATTAAAGAAGATAAGAATATGTTTTGGCTTAGTAAGCCTGAATAATTTTGAGAGAAATACCTGTGTAATCTATAAATGGCATGCAGGTTTCGTCACGTGCATTGTCAGGTTCATTTAATGTTTTCATATTATGTGAATCAATTAGAAGAATGTCATAAATTCCAACAAAATTATTTTCTTATTTATTCCACTGCAATTACAAAGTTTTAAAGTCGAATTGAATCTAAAACAAATGGAAAAGAACAATGCTATTAATTTATTTACATATACTAGTCTTAAGTGTACGTGCGTTGCACATGTCATTGCGTGAATAATAAATAATTTATATTATATTTTTTTTTAAATACAACCAAACCAATTATAAAAAACAATCTATTTATTTTATCGGTTTAATGTTTAAATTGGTTTTAACCAAACCATGAATACCCATAGTATAAGATAACATATAATTAATGAAGATAAGATGATGTTTTGAATGAATAAGCCTGGTTAATTATGAAAGGAAAGCCTGCCTAATTTATATATCCTTGCAAAACTAATCGTCGCGTCAATTGTCAGCATCATTTAATGTTTTAATATTATGTGAATCTATTACAAGAATGTCATAAATCCCAACAAAATTATCTTCTTATTTATTCCACTACAATTACAAAGTAATAAAGTCGAATTGAACCTAAAACAAATGAAAAAGAACAATGGTTTATTTAATCAGTTTTAACCAAACCGTTAACACCCCTAGTATAAGATAACAAATAATTAAAGAAGATAAGAATATGTTTTGGCTTAGTAAGCCTGAATAATTTTGAGAGAAATACCTGTGTAATCTATAAATGGCATGCAGGTTTCGTCACGTGCATTGTCAGATTCATTTAATGTTTTCATATTATGTGAATCAATTAGAAGAATGTCATAAATTCCAACAAAATTATTTTCTTATTTATTCCACTGCAATTACAAAGTTTTAAAGTCGAATTGAATCTAAAACAAATGGAAAAGAACAATGCTATTAATTTATTTACATATACTAGTCTTAAGTGTACGTGCGTTGCACATGTCATTGCGTGAATAATAAATAATTTATATTATATTTTTTTTAAAAATACAACCAAACCAATTATAAAAAACAATCTATTTATTTTATCGGTTTGATGTTTAAATTGGTTTTAACCAAATCATGAATACCCGTAGTATAAGATAACAAATAATTAATGACGATAAGATGATGTTTTGGATGAATAAGCCTGATTAATTAGGAAAGGAAAGCCTGTCTAATTTATATATGCGTACAAAACTAGTCGTCGCGTCAATTGTCAGCATCATTTAATATTTTAATATTATGAGAATCTATTACAAGAATACCATAAATCCCAAAAAATTATCTTCTTATTTATTCCACTACAATTACAAAGTAATTAAAGTCGAATTGAATCTAAAACAATTATAACCAACAATCGGTTTATTTAATCGGTTTGCGATTTAAATCGGTTTTAACCAAACCGTGAACACCCCTATTATAAGATAACAAATAATTAAAGAAGATAAGAAGATGTTTTGGCTGAGTAAGCCTGAGTAGTTTTGAGAGAAATACCTGTGTAATCTATAAATGGCATGCAGGTTTCGTCACGTGCATTGTCAGGTTCATTTAATGTTTTCATATTATGTGAATCAATTAGAAGAATGCCATAAATTCCAACAAAATTATTTTCTTATTTATTCCACTGCAATTACAAAGTTATAAAGTCGAATTGAATCTAAAACAAATGAAAAAGAACAATGCTATTAATTTATATACATATACTAGTCTTAAGTGTACGTGCGTTGCACGTGTCATTGCGTGAATAATAAATAATTTATATTATACAAATCTTTTTTAAAAAAATACAACCAAACCAATTATAAACAACAATCGATTTATTTTATCGGTTTGCTGTTTAAATTGGTTTTAACCAAACCATGAATACTCGTAGTATACGATAACAAATAATTAATGAAGATAAGATGATGTTTTGGATGAATAAGCCTGATTAATTATGAAATGAAAGCCTTTCAAATTTATATTTTCGTGTAAAACTAGTCGTCGTGTCTATTGTCATAATCATTTAATTATTTTATATTATGTGAATCAATTACAAGAATGCCATAAATCCCAACAAAATTATCTTCTTATTTATTTCACTACAATTACAAAGTAATAAAATCGAATTGAATCTATAAAAAATGAAAAAGAACAATGCTTTTAATTTACTTACATACACTAGTCTTAAGTGTATGTGTGTTGCACGTGTGCATTGCATGAAAAATAAATAATTTATATTATCAATTTTAAAAAAAATCAAACCAAACCTAATTCAAACAACCAACGGTTTATTTAATCGGTTTACGGTTTGAATCGGTTTTATCCAAACTATGAACACCCTTACTATAAGATAACATATAATTAAAGAAGATAAGAAAAATTTGTGGCTTAATAAGCCTGAGTAATTTTGAGAGGAAATCCTCTATAATTTATAACTGGCGTGGAGGTTAATTCGTCAAGTGTATTGTCATGTGCATTTAATGTTTTCATGTTATTTGAATCTATTAAAAAATTGACATAAATTCCAAAAAAATATCTTCTTATTTATTCCACTTTAATTGCAAAGTAATAAAGCCGAATTGAATCTAAAACAAATGAAAAATAACAATGCTATTATTTTTATTTACATATACTAGTATTAAGTGTTCAGCGTTGCATGTGTCATTGCATGAATAATATATAATTTATACTATCAATATTTCCTAAAAAAAATCTAAAACAGTTATAACCAACAATCGGTTTATTTAATCGGTTTGCGATTTAAATCTGTTTTAACCAAACCGTGAACACCCCTAGTATAAGATAACAAATAATTAAAGAATATAAGAATATGTTTTGCCTGAGTAAGCCTGAATAATTATGAGAGAAATACCTGTGTAATCTATAAATGGCATGCAGGTTTCGTCACGTGCATTTTCAGGTTCATTTAATGTTTTCATATTATGTGAATCAATTAGAAGAATGCCATAAATTCCAATAAAATTATCTTCTTATTTATTCCACTGCAATTACAAAGTTATAAAGTCGAATTGAATCTAAAACAAATGTAAAAGAACAATGCTATTAATTTATTTACATATACTAGTCTTAAGTGTACGTGCGTTGGACGTGTCATTGCGTGAATAATAAATAATTTATATTATAATTTTTTTTTTAAATACAACCAAACCAATTATAAAAAACAATCTATTTATTTTATCGGTTTGATGTTTAAATTGGTTTTAACCAAACCATGGATACCCGTAGTATACGATAACACATAATTAATGAAGATAAGATGATGTTTTGGATGAATAAGCCTGATTAATTATGAAAGGAAAGTCTGTCTAATTTATATATGTGTGCAAAACTAGTCGCCGCGTCAATTGTCAGCATCATTTAATGTTTTAATATTATGTGAATCTATTAAGAAAGAATGTCATAAATCCCAAAAAGATTATCTTCTTATTTATTCCACTACAATTACAAAGTAATTAAAGTCGAATTGAATCTAAAACAATTATAACCAACAATCGGTTTATTTAATCGGTTTGCGATTTAAATCTAGTATAAGATAACAAATAATTAAAGAAGATAAGAATATGTTTTGGTGATAGCTGAATAATTTTGAGATAAATATAATCTATAAATGGCATGGTTCATTTAATGTTTTCATATTATGTGAATCAATTAGAAGAATGCCATAAATTCCAACAAAGTTATTTTCTTATTTATTCCACTGCAATTACAAAGTTTTAAAGTCGAATTGAATCTAAAACAAATGGAAAAGAACAATGCTATTAATTTATTTACATATACTAGTCTTAAGTGTACGTGTGTTGCACATGTCATTGCGTGAATAATAAATAATTTATATTATAATTTTTTTTTAAATACAACCAAACCAATTATAAAAAACAATCTATTTATTTTATCGGTTTGATGTTTAAATTGGTTTTAACCAAACCATGAATACCCTTAGTATAAGATAACAAATAATTAATGACGATAAGATGATGTTTTGGATGAATAAGCCAGATTAATTAGGAAAGGAAAGCCTGTCTAATTTATATATGCGTACAAAACTAGTCGTCGCGTCAATTGTCAGCATCATTTAATGTTTTAATATTATGTGAATCTATTAAGAAAGAATGTCATAAATCCCAAAAAAAATTATCTTCTTATTTATTCCACTACTATTACAAAGTAATTAAAGTCGAATTGAATCTAAAACAATTATAACCAACAATCGGTTTATTTAATTGTTTTGCGATTTAAATCAGTTTTAACCAAACCGGGAAAACCCCTAGTATAAGATAACAAATAATTAAAGAAGATAAGAATATGTTTTGGCTGAGTAAGCCTGAATAATTTTGAGAGAAATACCTGTGTAATCTATAAATGGCATGCGTCTTTCAGAACGCATTGTCAGGTTCATTTAATGTTTTCATATTATGTGAATCAATTAGAAGAATGCCATAAATTCCAACAAAATTATTTTCTTATTTATTCCACTGCAATTACAAAGTTATAAAGTCGAATTGAATCTAAAACAAATGAAAAAGAACAATGCTATTAATTTATATACATATACTAGTCTTAAGTGTACGTGCGTTGCACGTGTCATTGCGTGAATAATAAATAATTTATATTATACAATTTTTTTTAAAAAAAAAATACAACCAAACCAATTATAAACAACAATCGATTTATTTTATCGGTTTGCTGTTTAAATTGGTTTTAACCAAACCATGAATACCCGTAGTATACGATAACAAATAATTAATGAAGATAAGATGATGTTTTGGATGAATAAGCCTGATTAATTATGAAATGAAAGCCTTTCAAATTTATATTTTCGTGTAAAACTAGTCGTCGCGTCTATTGTCAGTATCATTTAATTATTTAATATTATGTGAATCAATTACAAGAATGCCATAAATCCCAACAAAATTATCTTCTTATTTATTCCACTACAATTACAAAGTAATAAAATCGAATTGAATCTATAAAAAATGAAAAAGAACAATGCTTTTAATTTATTTACATACACTAGTCTTAAGTGTATGTGCGTTGCACGTGTGCATTGCATGAAAAATAAATAATTTATATTATCAATTTAAAAAAAAATCAAACCAAACCTAACTCAAACAACCAACGGTTTATTTAATCGGTTTGCGGTTTGAATCGGTTTTATCCAAACTATGAACACCCTTACTATAAGATAACATATAACTAAAGAAGATAAGAAAAATTTGTGGCTGAATAAGCCTGAGTAATTTTGAGAGGAAATCCTCTATAATTTATAACTGGCGTGCAGGTATATTCGTCAAGTGTATTGTCAGGTTCATTTAATGTTTTCATGTTATGTGAATCTATTAAAAGATTGACATAAATCCCAAAAAAAATATCTTCTTATTTATTCCACTGCAATTACAAAGTTATAAAGTCGAATTGAATCTAAAATAAATGAAAAAGAACAATGCAATTAATTTATTTACATATACTAGTCTTAAGTGTACGTGTGTTGCACATGTTATTGCGTGAATAATAAATAATTTATATTATACAATTTTTTAAAAAATACAACCAAATAAATTATAAAAACATTCAATTTATTTTATCGATTTGCTGTTTAAATTAGTCTTAACCAAACCATGAATACCCGTAGTATAAGATAACAAATAATTAATGAAGATAAGATGATGTTTTGGATGAATAAACCTGATTAATAATGAAAGGAAAGCCTGTCTAATTTACATATGCGTGCAAAACTAGTGATCGCGTCAATTGTCAGCATCATTTAATGTTTTAATATTATGTGAATGTATTACAAGAATGCCATAAATCCCAAAAAATATATCTTCTTATTTACAAAGTAATTAAAGTCGAATTGAATCTAAAACAATTATAACCAACAATCGGTTTATTTAATCGGTTTGCGATTTAAATCGGTTTTATCCAAACTATGAACACCCTTACTATAAGATAACATATAATTAAAGAAGATAAGAAAAATTTGTGGCTTAATAAGCCAGAGTAATTTTGAGAGGAAATCCTCTATAATTTATAACTGAAGTGCAGGTCTATTCGTCAAGTGTATTGTCATGTTCATTTAATGTTTTCATGTTATTTGAATCTATTAAAAGATTGACATAAATTCCAAAAAAATATCTTCTTATTTATTCAACTTTAATTGATAAGTAATAAAGGCGAATTGAATCTAAAACAATGCTATTATTTTTATATACATATACTAGTTTTAAGTGTACGTGTGTTGCATGTTTCATTGCGTGAATAATATATAATTTATACTATCAATTTTTCCTTAAAAAAAACCAAAACAATTATAATCAACAATCGGTTTATTTAATCGGTTTGCGATTTAAATCGGTTTTAACCAAACCGCGAACACCCCTAGTGTAAGATAACAAATAATTAAAGAAGATAAGAAGATGTTTTGGCTGAGTAAGCCTGAATAATTTTGAGAGAAATACCTGTGTAATCTATAAATGGCATGCAGGTTTCGTCACGTGCATTGTCAGGCCCATTTAATGTTTTCATATTATGTGAATCAATTAGTAGAATGCCATAAATTCCAACAAAATTATTTTCTAATTTATTCCACTACAATTACAAAGTTATAAAGTCGAATTGAATCTAAAACAAATAAAAAAGAACAATGCTATTAATTTATTTACATATACTAGTCTTAAGTGTACGTGCGTTGCACGTATCATTGTGTGAATAATAAATAATTTATTTTATACAATTTTAAAAAATAATATAACCAAACCAATTATAAACAATAATCAATTTATTTTATCAGTTTGCTATTTAAATTGGTTTTAACCAAACCATGAATACCCATAGTATACGATAACAAATAATTAATGAATATAAGATAATGTTTTGGATAAATAAGCCTGGTTAATTATGAAAGGAAAGCCTGTCAAATTTATATTTGCGTGTAAAACTAGTCGTCGCGTCTATTGTCAGCATCATTTAATTATTTAATATTATGTGAATCAATTACAAGAATGCCATAAATCCCAACAAAATTATCTTCTTATTTATTCCACTACAATTACAAAGTAATAAAATCGAATTGAATCTATAAAAAATGAAAAAGAACAATGCTTTTAATTTATTTACATACACTAGTCTTAAGTGTATGTGCGTTGCACGTGTGCATTGCATGAAAAATAAATAATTTATATTATCAATTTAAAAAAAATCAAACCAAACCTAACTCAAACAACCAACGGTTTATTTAATCGGTTTGCGGTTTGAATCGGTTTTATCCAAACTATGAACACCCTTATTATAAGATAACATATAACTAAAGAAGATAAGAAAAAATTTGTGGCTGAATAAGCCTGAGTAATTTTGAGAGGAAATCCTCTATAATTTATAACTGGCGTGCAGGTATATTCGTCAAGTGTATTGTCAGGTTCATTTAATGTTTTCATGTTATGTGAATCTATTAAAAGATTGACATAAATCCCAAAAAAAATATCTTCTTATTTATTCCACTACAATTACAAATTTATAAAGTCGAATTGAATCTAAAATAATTGAAAAAGAACAATGCTATTAATTTATTTACATATACTAGTCTTAAGTGTACGTGTGTTGCACGTGTCATTGCGTGAATAATAAATAATTTATATTATACAATTTTTTAAAAATACAACCAAACCAATTATAAATAACAATCAATTTATTTTATCGGTTTGCTGTTTAAATTGGTTTTAACCAAACCATGAATACCCGTAGTATAAGACAACAAATAATTAATGAAGATAAGATGATGTTTTGGATGAATAAACCTGATTAATAATGAAAGGAAAGCCTGTCTAATTTACATATGCGTGCAAAACTAGTGATCGCGTCAATTGTCAGCATCATTTAATGTTTTAATATTATGTGAATGTATTACAAGAATGCCATAAATCCCAAAAAAAAATATCTTCTTATTTATTCAACTACAATTACAAAGTAATTAAAGTCGAATTGAATCTAAAACAATTATAACCAACAATCGGTTTATTTAATCGGTTTGCGATTTAAATCGGTTTTATCCAAACTATGAACACCCTTACTATAAGATAACATATAATTAAAGAAGATAAGAAAAATTTGTGGCTTAATAAGCCAGAGTAATTTTGAGAGGAAATCCTCTATAATTTATAACTGGAGTGCAGGTCTATTCGTCAAGTGTATTGTCATGTTCATTTAATGTTTTCATGTTATTTGAATCTATTAAAAGATTGACATAAATTCCAAAAAAATATCTTCTTATTTATTCAACTTTAATTGAGAAGTAATAAAGGCGAATTGAATCTAAAACAATGCTATTATTTTTATTTACATATACTAGTCTTAAGTGTATGTGCGTTGCATGTGTCATTGCATGAATAATATATAATTTATACTAACAATTTTTCCTAAAAAAAAAAACCAAAACAATTATAACCAACAATCGGTTATTTAATCGGTTTGCGATTTAAATCTGCTTTAACGAAACCGTGAACACCCCTTGTATAAGATAACATATAATTAAATAAGATAATAAGACGTTTTGGCTGATTAAGCCTGAATAATTTTGCGAGAAATACCTGTGTAATCTATAAACGACATGCAGGTTTCGTCACGTACATTGTCAGGCCCATTTAATGTTTTCATATTATGTGAATCAATTAGTAGAATGCCATAAATTCCAACAAAATTATTTTCTAATTTATTCCACTACAATTACAAAGTTATAAAGTCGAATTGAATCTAAAACAAATGAAAAAGAACAATGCTATTAATTTATTTACATATACTAGTCTTAAGTGTACGTGCGTTACACGTGTCATTGCGTGAATAATAAATAATTTAAATTATACAATTTTATTTAAAAAATACAACTAAACCAATTATAAACAACAATCGATTTATTTTATCGGTTTGCTGTTTAAATTGGTTTTAACCAAACCATGAATACCCGTAGTATACGATAACAAATAATTAATGAAGATAAGATGATGTTTTGGATGAATAAGCCTGATTAATTATGAAATGAAAGCCTTTCAAATTTATATTTTCGTGTAAAACTAGTCGTCGCGTCTATTGTCAGTATCATTTAATTATTTAATATTATGTGAATCAATTACAAGAATGCCATAAATCCCAACAAAATTATCTTCTTATTTATTCCACTACAATTACAAAGTAATAAAGTCCAATTGAATCTAAAACAAATGAAAAAGAACAATGCTTTTAATTTATTTTCATACACTAGTCTTAAGTGTATGTGCGTTGCACTCGTGCATTTCATGAAAAATAAAAAATATATATTATGTTTTCATGTTATGTGAATCTATTAAAATATTGACATAAATCCCAAAAAAAATTATCTTCTTATTTATTCCACTGCAATTACAAAGTTATAAAGTCGAATTGAATCTAAAACAAATGAAAAAAAAACAATGCTATTAATTTATTTACCTATACTAGTCTTAAGTGTACGTGTGTTGCACGTGTCATTGCGTGAATAATAAATAATTTATATTATACAATTTTAAAAAAATACAACCAAACCAATTATAAACAACAATCAATTTATTTTATCGGTTTGCTGTTTAAATTATTTTTAACCAAACAATGAATACCAGTAGTATAAGATAACAAATAATTAATGAAGATAAGATGGTGTTTTGGATTAATAAGCCTGATTAATTATCAAAGGGAAAGCATGTCTAATTTATATATGCGTGAAAAACTAGTCGTTGCGTCAATTGTCAGCATCATTTAATGTTTTAGTATTATGTGAATCTATTACAAGAATGCCATCAATCCCAACAAAATTATCTTCCTATTTATTCCACTACAATTACAAAGTAATAAAGTCGAATTGAATCTAAAACAAATGAAAAAAAACAATGCTTTTAATTTATTTTCATACACTAGTCTTAAGTGTATGTGCGTTGCACGTGTGCATTGTGTTGACACCCAATTTTGACCCATCTTTTATTCATTTCTTGCAATTTTAAGCATTTTAGGACACCTCATTTTAATCATCATTTTTTGCATTTTTTGTACATAATATTCTATGTTTATTTCTTCGCGAAATGGCATTGCATCTTTTTATTTTAAATTAAGCATGATGTCTTTGTTAATATTATGTTTCTATTATTATTACACCGTCGTTTTATTTTAATAATGTTTGCATATCTTTAAATAATTAATTGGCACCGCGTTTTTACTTTTAATTAGGCATTAAACATTTCTTAAATATTGTGTTTTATTATTATAGCGTCGACATTTTTATTTTTATAATTTTGTACCTTTAAATAATTTTTTCTTTTAAATAATTAATTCGTTTTGCATTTTTATCAAACCAGCCCAATCCGAGACACAATCCGAATCAGTCTAGTCCGCCAAAATCGAGGCCCAAACCGAGGCCCAAAAAATAAAGTCCAATACACTTTCATATTGTTTCCCCCCCAAAACTCGAACCCTAAACCTAATTACCCCTATAAATAAAACAATCTTCCCCCCCCCCCCCCAAATAAAAGGTCAGCCGCACAACCCTTCTAGACTTCTCCCTTTTTATTTTTTCAACCCCTCCCCTTCATCCCTTTTCGTCCGCCGCCACCCTTCGCCGGAGCTTCGAGCTCCGGCGAATACAAAAAACCCAGCCGCAACACTCCTCTCTCTTTACCAACCAACGAACCCACACGCCATTCACCTCCGCTGCTTCATCTTCCCAAAACCAGTCCCCCATCGTGGACCACCATTTCTGTCGAACCCCACTGTCCCCGTCGACCTATCACCGTCGACCACCAACTCCTCTGCCCCGTTGCCGGCAAAAACTCATGTGAACACTCCCGCCTTCTCCACCATCATCACTGTCACACCGGAGCTTTAAGCTCCGGTGAACTGCCAACGTCGCCACTGCACAGACCCGTCGACCTCATCCCCATACCACTCGTCGACCTCTCTCTCTCTCATTATCTCTTAGCGGAACCCCACTTACACACCAACCGGAACTCCGGTGAACCACCCACACAACTCCACCACCCACGAACACCCTCTCCTTCTCAAATTTTTGAACCCCTCATCTTCTTCACCCAGAACCACCACCACAACTGACCCCCACTGCCCGTCACCAAACACCCGTCGTCCACCACCACCCCTAGCTCCGGCGACATCATTTTCTTTTATATATATATATGTATTTATTTCGATTGCTATTTTGTACGGTTGTTGGACTGATTTCGATTGTTGTTTGGTATGGTCGATGGCTGATTTTGGCCATATAATGGACTGATTTTCAGCCATTTTCGGACTGATTTTAGGCCATTTGTTACTACTGATTTTTGGCGATTCTGTCATTTTATTATTTTATTAAACTGATTTAGAGCAAATACTACTCTGTTGGTATATACTGGTTTGAACATGATACTGAATTTGTTTTGGCCAATGAAAAAGTTATCCATCGATTGTTTAGGCCTCCGCAGTTGCAAAGACGGAAAATAAAATAAATGAAGCTTTCAGGGCAATGAAGATTTATTTCACTTACACCGGATAACCAACATGCGCTGGCAGGGCGAATTCTCGCAGCCGGACTTGTTTAGGATGTCCCACTTTATTTTTTATACATCTTGCCCTCCTTGTTTAAAACTATTACTGTTTTGGCGCGGATCTGAATATTTTATTTATTTTATTGTTTCTAGCAATATTGGCCGATGAGGGAATCTCCGTCTGATTTCCAAGGCCTCCCCTGTACAAAAGACGGGTTTATTTTTTGCTTTACTTATTAATCCTTGTCATTGCTTTAAAATTATTTATTCTATTACTAACACTTTTACTAAGTGTTTATGCAGGTACCCGGAGACACATCTTATGCAGAAGGCCTAAAAAGGGCTAAAAGATGTTCCGGAGTTTTATTCGATCTTAGCTTTATTATTTTGTATTGCATTCCATTGTAATTGTAAATTATGAAAAACTGCTTAGAATATGTAGAATAAAAAAGCAAAAAATAATTAACCTAGGTTTGAACGGATAACCGCAAGTTAGCGGATCTTAAAGGATGCCTAACCCCTTCCCTTTAGGATAATACAGAACCCTGATTCAGAATCTCATTAATTTTGCAGACCATTAAATGAAGATTAATTGCAGTATTTTTTTATTACAATAAATCAAGTGTCCTAATTCACTTAATTAATTAGGTGACGACTCCTCAAAATCAGCATTATTGCTCCATCCAGGGAACCGCGCCAAAGAGCAACGTTGCGGATACCGTTCAGACCCCGAGGTCGAAAATGGACGCGACAGCATGGCGACTCCACTGGGGATAATCAGGTTCTTGACCATAGCAAACCTAGGTTTATTATTGCTTGGCTTTATTTTCTTTTATTTGTTTTAAATGCCTTAAAATTGCTTGCTTTAATTTTGTATGCTTAACAGTTTTAATTGCTATTCTCTTTTACTGCTTTTTCTAAATTGGCATTCCGCTCATATTCCTTCCATTCTGGAAAATTGGCACTATCACACACTACACGCGATGGTGTGCTTCGCGCACCCTCAAATTTCTTTCAACTACCCAAAATTTAGGAGAGTTGGCGCCTGCGTGGAGTTAGATCGGTTCGTCTGATCAGCCACATAGCCTTCTCACTCGAGTTGTCCGCTCGGGAACCTTGCGTCTAGTAAGCCAAATCTTAGAAAGCTTACATAGAGCTATATCACCCTTTTATATCAAGTCATGCATGCATAAACCTTAGGTGGGTTAATCCTTGGTATTAACGCCACAATTAGAAATCCATCAAACTTGTTGACGGGTTTTACAACCCAACGACCCATTAGCATACTATGTGTAGCGTGATGATGATAGACGGATCCAAGCCTGATCATGACACGCCAAAATTGGAAAAAGTGCACCGTTATTTGGTCGCCATTTCCAACAAAAGCATTAATGTTTAGCAACTTTGGTCAATCTATCTCAATCTCGCATATCTGGCGTTTAGGCCGACCTCTGGCATAAGAGAGGTCCCATGCATATTAGGGCACGCGCTTGATTTGCATGCTTTTGTTTACTATTGTTGTC
The DNA here is from genome assembly GCA_029844215.1 of Przewalskia tangutica. Classification (NCBI taxonomy): domain Eukaryota; kingdom Viridiplantae; phylum Streptophyta; class Magnoliopsida; order Solanales; family Solanaceae; genus Przewalskia; species Przewalskia tangutica. The sequence continues at coordinate 23,022,982 of CM056719.1, forward strand.
GCTAGCAGTTCTGTACATATTATTTAATGCAATAATTACCTTTTTTGTAACTCCGGCCACGAGCATTTGCATTTTTGCACTTTTTGTTGTCACATTTCAATCAGGACTTCTACTGCGTAAATCGCTCTTGAACAGCGCGATTTGGACTTTGTGAAGCATCAACCACCAGTCCGGTCGAACCAAGCAGGGGAGTCTTTGACTATATTGTCACGCCCTTACATTTTATTATTTTTGTGGCTTGCCTACTCTCACCCATTTGTCATATCTTTTGCAGGAAAATCGTCCTCGCAAATAGTCGAGGGCGGCCGAAAGAAAATAAAAAAAAAAGAAAAAAAAGAAAAGAAAAAAAAATCACCACAAGAATAAGCTGAAGTTATGTTGACGGAAAGAAGTCAACTTATACCAGATTCAACGAAGCATCGCTCTGGGTCCTATATTTTGTATCTTTTTTTTTTGCAAATTCAATTGATATGGCTAGTGTCGATTACGTAATTCTTTATCATGCATTTTACAACATAATCTCCCGAACTACGCGTGTTTGATTCTCACTATACAGTGTGATACGTAGGCAACCCATCTAGGGTTCGACACCGCATAAAAAGAAAAAGAAAAAAAAAGGGACATATTTGGTTCACCCATTCATTGCATTTATCCAATCACAGACATTCATTATTGCATTTCAATCATTCTATCACAGTCATTCATTTTTTCATTACATTTCTTTTACTTTGCATTAGTCTTATATTGAACAATCATTTATTTTGCACAACTTTTACTTTTGCATTTCTGTCATGAATGAATTCTTTTTAAATCATACGTTTTATAACATATCTGAATGGACTACGCACACCTGATTCTCGTCAAAGATGGGATACGTAGGAAGCCCTATTCGGGTTCGGTACCATTTATTCAAAAATACAAAAATATTTTATTCAAAAAGCATAAAATATCTTTTAAAAAAACAAAAAACAAAAAAAAAGCTCTTTTAAGTATCATTGTTTGATTTGGTTGATACCAACACAGTTAGAAGTGTGCATATGAAAAAAAAAGTAATGATCAGTATGAGTTGACTCTGTGGTAAACCATAAATTCTTTTGGTACCTCTTATTCACACCCGTAAATGACATTGTCTTGCGTGTTTCCAAGATAGGACAAAACCAACCTCATCGTTTCATATGCATTGTGTGGTGAGTTTTTAGAATAAGTTCAATCGCATTGCATTGTGATCTAGAACTTGGCCTGAATGTTTGTTGAGGCGAAATCCTGAGTAACACTCGGTATAGGAAATGATCGTAGGCTTTCTTTGACCCGTTTGAGCCTTTTCAGCCTACCAAATAACATTATCCCTAGTACATCCCTTTGAGCCTAAAACCTATTTTTTGACAACCGCATATTATACCTATACCCTTTCTGAGTGCGTACGCACTATCCCTCTCTTGGTCCGACCTCTTTGAGCGCTTTAGAATTGTGCAAATGGCTGACAAAGTCCCAAAAGGGAAAAGAAAAACACAAATGACGACTTCACAAAAGAAGAAATTAAAAGACCCGACAAAAAAAATGAATAAAAATGAGAGAATAACTTTGGAAAAAGGGGGCTCCAAACGAAATATTCAAAAAGTAGTCAGTACAGAAAAACTGGGACAAAAAAAAGCAGGTCAGCATTAAAGCACACAAAAATCAAGCACGGACGTAGTCCAACGCTCGAGGAAGGATTAGTCACTTTTTACCCAAATGATATTCATCCCTTCCCACAAACCTACATTCTGAGCCGTGATGAGCCTACATGATCTTATACTGAGGGTTCTCACATTAGTGGATACTTACATGACGACCAAGCCCATGATATCACAATTGCATGCATTGAACATCCTTTTGAGTGTGAGCGTACTTCTCTAAACGTCCCAAAATTCAAAATACTGGAATATATGTGAGAAATGAGACTTTCTTTCAGAGAGGGCATTTGAAACGTGAGATTACGTGTAGTTCGAAACCTTGACTGCAAGCAAGTGTGTCGATACTTAGGTGTCTGAGGTACCATTTGAAACTATAGGAATTATCCAGAAGTCAGTCTCGGCTAGACTGGAAGTAAATAATGGAATTCCTAAGCACAAGACTAATTGTTGGTATCAACTGAAGTCAGAACGTGATGCTATCTTTCCACTTTTCAAAAAAAAAAAACAACAAAAAATACATATATAAAAATTATCATTTTTTGCATCACGAACTACGTCTTGACACGATTCCTCAATGGATACGTGGCGCCACATTAACCGGTCTCATTTTTTGAAAATTGTACAATCATTTTTTGCATCACGAACTACGTCTTGACCTGATTCCCTCAGCGGGATACGTAGGCGGCCACATTGGCTTCGGTCTCATTTTTTGAAAATTGTACAATCATTTTTTGCATCACGAACTACGTCTTGACCTGATTCCCTCAGCGGGATACGTAGACGGCCATATTGGCTTCGGTCTGTTTTTTTAAAAATTGTACAAGCATTTTTTGCATCACGAACTACGTCTTGACATGATTCCCTCAGCGGGATACGTAGGCGGCCTAAATCGGCTTCGGTCACACCATTAAAAATCTTTCTATTGGCTCGCGTGCGACAAAATGCGTTTGATTATTCCGAAAAGAGATATGAGCAATTTCCGCCAGAGTTAAGTCTTGCCCACGCGCCCCGCATAACGAAAACTGGGACAATTTTGGGAAATGTACCGTGAAGAGATCATAATAAGGATTCCAAAAGCAATCAGCAATTGCAGCATTCAGCAAGCATTCACAGCATTCAGCAAGCGTTCGCAGCATCCAGCAAGCCCGCGCAGAGCATTCAACAAGTATTCGCAACATTCAACACGTCCGTGCAAGGACGAAATCTCAGCATTTGCAGCATCACATCAATACAACCGCCATCACGTTTTACAGGATAACATTTCTACTCATACAATTACATTGCTTATAAATTCATGTGTTATCTTTTTTGCCTTAACAGTTATGCACTAACTTTTTGCTTAAGTCTGAGCATGTAAGCGTCAAGAGCCACAGCTACAAAGTCGACGCGAATCAACCACTCCTTTCCTAAAACTCACAAGTTTTCTTTGAGTGCAGGATCTTCATATCAGCAAAGGTGGGAGCACAACAATAAGCTCATGCGGGTTACTGATCGGTGTATTTTATATACACCTTTTGAGTCAGTTTCAGTTAGTCTTTTGTCCCATTTTGCATATATAAGTGTCGTATTAGGATAGCTTTTCTTTCTTTTGAGTCAAAGTGGCTAAAATGGCCAAATGACGGAAAAGGAGCAAAAAGAGGGCAAAAGAGGAGATGCCAGAGCTGGAAACAGAGAAAGTGGCGAACGAGGGTAAAATCGGACTAGAGCATGGCGCCTCCTGCGATCAGCGGCGCGGCGCCCACTATTCGAAGAGGTGCGAAGATCGGTAGCGCGGCTACCGAACAACGATTATCGGTCGCGGCGCCAAAACACCGACGGATTGCGAACTTTGTGTACGCGGCCATGCGAGGCAGCGGCAAGCCTTGGAAAAATTAGGTCTTTTGACGAAATTAGGCGGGCACGAAGAAAAAGAGGCGGTTTCGGCCTATAAAGGAGAACCCTAGGTAGTTTTAAGGGTTCCCGCTTACAACTCAAGACTTTTGCTTGGAGATTGGATACCATTAGTTTAGTAATTTCTTTTCCTTTCTTGTTCTTTATTTGATTTTGTATGATGAACTTTGAATTAGTTCTTGTCATGTCTATGGCTAGGAACTAATTCTCTTATAAGCTTTCCATGTTGAATTGCTAGAAACTTATGTTATAAATTAATGCATGCTTATGGTTATTTTTCTTATTGTGAGATCTATCCAATAATTGAGTTGAATTCTTGGTAATTAATTGACAACTAATTATCACTATATGATTTCTAATCAGTTCGAAAGGGGATTGTGAATATCTTTGTAAGTTGGGTAGACATTCTTGGATTGGGGATGAAAATACCTCAATTATTTATGTAAGCGTTGATGAGAGGCTTAACAACCCTAATTTTGCGCATTGTGCGTGTGATCAACTAGGTTTTTGTTCTTAATCCTCCTATAGAGTTATCCTTATCACCGAAAGGTAGGTAAGGTGCGATACTGGGGTTGAGTGTTTATATAACCCTAACGGGAGTATAAAACGATTTCGTAAACCTGTTTTCTCCAAAAGAAGAATACCATAAGTTAATGCATTAGTAAGTAGCATAAGCGGATAGTAAGGACACATGGAAGCCCTATTCTCATCACACCTGAAGTAAATCTTTATATTTAGATAGCTTTCATAATTCTTAGTTATAAACAACCAATAATTTATCAATTCGCTAAATAGATACTAGAAAATAGATAGTTGGTACTTGAACCCTAATCCTAGAGGACGATATTCGGTCTTATCAAGACTATACTACTTGTCACGATAACGTGCACTTGCGTTTAAAGTGTGTGCATCTTACCGCGCATCAAGTTTTTGGCGCCGTTGCCGGGGATTAGGCATAGTTCAATATCAAATTTGTCTATTTTTAATTTCTAATTTGGTTTTTATTTTAATTTTTAATTTTTACGTTTTACTTTTGAAAATTCGAGGTGCCGTGATTTGTTGTCTGTTTTTGATCTATTTCAGGAAGTCAGTTTATGCGAAGGAGAAGATGAGCAGACACTCTTGTTCCCTTCAATCCAGAAATTGAGAAAACCTGTAAACAGAACAGAAAGAATCAGCGGATTGCAACCTTGTTAGAGATGAACGACGATCAGAACAACAACGGGATGGGAGAAGGGTTAGGAGAGAATCAACCCCATCCAGGAATACCTAGGCAAGCGCCAATAGACGTGGAAGAGAGTCCAAGTCGGCCCGAGCGAAGTTTGGGAGACTATGTCGCCAAGAGTAAATGGAGCACAGACATGCATTAGGCTCCCTGCAATAGGAGCTAACAACTTTGAGATAAAACCGGCAATTCTGAGCATGGTACAACACATGCGGTGCGATTCGGAGGGCTGTCGGAGGATCACGTATGCATAGCTAATTTCTTGGAGCTATGTGCAGCGTTGAATATAACGGCGTTCTTGATGATGCCGTCAGTTGAGGCTCTTTCCCTTCTCACTTAGGGATAGAGCAAAAGTATGGTTGAATTCCTGCCGCCGATTCGATTTTTACATGGCAAGAGGCGCAAAAATTCCTTGCCAAGTTCTTTCCCAGTGTAAGCGGCAAAATTGAGAGGAGTTGAACAACTTTTACCAGCGGATGGAGAGTCCTTATATGAAGCTTGGGAAAGGTTCAAAGATCTCTAGAGAAAGTGCCCACACCATTGCATTGAGTTGTAGAACTTGGTCCACATCTTCTGATAAATTTGTGTACAACAGAATCATCATAGATGCGTGTGGTGGAGCATTCATGAGAAAAGCGACCCACGGCCTCATGAGTTATTAGAAGATATGGCCACTAACAACCATGTCACGGAAGAAGCGGTCGACAAATGGGAGAAGAAACGGTGAGAGTCCACAAAATAGATGCTATTCTTGCCTTGAATGCCCAGTGGCCGCTAGCGAAACAATTGCGAGAACATCTGATGTCGATAAATGCGGTGCAGATGCCTAAAAGTCATGAGATATGTGGTGGCCCATACATTTGATAGGTGTGCTTGTGGATCCCAACAATATACCCATGGAAGCGGCAGAGTGTCGGGCCATAGGTAATTATCGAGGTAAGAACAACCCTACTCCAACACTTATAATCCGGTGGAGGAACCCCAAATTTCTCATGGAGAAGAGACCGAGCGTGAGAATCGGTACCAAGCGGCGAGAATCGATGCGAGGCGGGAGCGTATCAAGGAAGCGAGAATCGGTATAGGGGCGATGCGAGAACAGAGCGAGAATCGGCAACCTTCATTCAAGCCCAGCGGCCTCAGCGATTTAAGGCACAGTTCAAGAAAAGCGGATGAGTGGCGGTATGGCGGCACTTGCCAGCGCCAGGGCGATTCATGACGAAGCTAGATCCTCATTCGAAACTTGGAACCACAGTGGGTCGGTAGCAAAAAGCGAGCAAGCGAGCCACGAGGACATTGCCAAGCAATACAGAGGTAAATCAGGAAGCGATGTCGAAGTGCGGTTGAAAGTGGAAAGACGATTGGAGCAGCGATCACTCGGCCCGATGGTTGAGAAGAAAGCGAGTTAGAAAAGAGAAGGTGATTGAGCCTAGCCCAACAGAGAAAACTCGGAGAAGGAGTATCTGAGAGAAGATCTCTTTCCCCCAGAGACTACAACGAAAGGCGGTTGATAAACAATTCTCCAAATTTTTGGAGACATTCAGAAAGTTGCATATCAACATATCTTTCATAGAAGCATTAGAGCAGATGCCCTCCTATTTCAAATTTATGAAGGAGATTTTGGGGAAAAAGAAGAAGCTGGCAGAATACGAAATAGTAGCACTGACAGAAGAGTGTAGTGCTATCTTGCAGAAAAAGTTGCCACCAAAGCTAAAAGATCCGAGGAGCTTTACACTACCTTACTGCATGGGCAGGGTAACTTACAACAGAGCTCTATGTGATTTAAGGGCAAGTATAAATCTAATGCCCCTATCAGTATTTAAAAGATTGGAGTTGGGTGAAGCCAAACCAACCACGATAAGCTGACTAGCGGCAAGCGGTGGTTCATCCAAGAGGCAAGATCGAGGACGTGATTGTGAAAGTGGGAAAATTCTTCTTTCCTGCAGACTTCCTCATTATGGATATGGAAGAAGACGCGGAAACTCTATCATATTGGGGAGGTCATTCCTAGCAACGGGGCGAGCTTTGATTGATGTTGAAAGAGGAGAACTAACACTAAGGGTGGAGTCTGAAGAAATAGTGTTTAAAGCTTTTAAACACGTCATTGAGCCACCAACAGTGAGTGGGTGCTTTGCAATCAGCACCATCAAACCCCCATGCAAGCCAATACAAGTCAATCAGAGAGCGATGAGCCCAAAGCGTGCATGGTTTCTTTGAAATGCCACTAAAGGAGGTGAGTATTCCTGAACTCCCCACGATAATGCGAAGAAAGAAGAAAAAGCGCCAAATGTGGAGGAAATGGATAGGTTGGGGCTTAATCCACCCTGGGGTTATTAAGGATAAGGAACTTGCGTCCGGCTAAAAGCGTTAAAACGGCTACTTGAGAGGCAACCCAACGTTTTCAATTATGTTATTTTAATTTCTGTCTTTATTTTATTTTATTTTGTCTAAGAACAGTCTCACGGTCTTGGGTTCTTGTGTTTGTGCTTTGATTGATAGGTACAGGGAAATAAACTGAAGGCGAAAAAGCGAAAAGCGAATTTCCAGAAAAGAGGGTAAGCCTTGGCTGAAGCGGCAGCGGCGCAAAAGAATCGAGCAGGCCAGTTTAGCGCGGCGCCCGAGAAGCGGCGCGGCGTAAAATTCGAGAAAATTTGCCAAATTTAGGTCCGCGGCTCCGTATGACGCGGCGAAATTCCGAAGGCGAGAGTTTGGCGCGGCGCTAGCGAGCGTGGTGCGGCGGGAATCGAACTTTCGCGCCAAAAATTAGATTTTCCCAATTCCAAATTCAAAAACCTAACCTTCCTCTCCAAAAACCACGAAATTCGTAAATTTGCCCACAAATCCTCCAAATCCAATCCAACCACAACCTAAACTCTTAAATTCCCAAAACCCTTAGCCATCTCTCAACCAACAAAGCTCCATTCCATAGCCTCAAACCACGATTGAAACAAGAACAAGCTTGAAGCTTCTCAAAAAGGTAATCTTTTACGTTCTTGAATCCTTTTGAAGTCACGAGGTAGTAGTTGAAGGAGTATTGTAGTTGAAGTAATTGGATCTTGAAAAGTTGATTGTGAAGTTTAGAGAAAAGAGTAGAAAAGGAGTGTGGGTATTGGGTAGAAAAGTTGAAGTTTGGGGGTGTTGTGTTCGCTGCTAGTTGTCAATTGTGTAGGAAACATTTGTGCCACTAAAATTGTAAGCTCCAGAATCTGTTTTAACAATGGCCACCAGGAAAAGACGAGGCTCCACATCCACCCCAACCCCACAATACGATGAAAATAGGTTTGTGAGCTACCAAGCCTACCAAAGATACAAAAAGCTTGATACCAGACCCTTAATACCAGAAAGGGGAATGGACTACCAGAGGGAGTCATATGGGGAAGAAGATGTTTATGAGCCCATTCGGTCGATGATTGAGTTAAGGGATTGGAGGAAATTTGTGAATCCGGAGAAGATAGCACCAGTAAACACAACAATGGTGCGTGAATTTTAAGCCAATTTTCCGGAGAAGGTGGAAAGGGGATGCTTTGTAAGGGGACGTTATGTGCCTGTGACAGCAGAGGATATAAATATACAATTGAAAACAATTGATGTTGAAGAAAGAAGTGATTAGAATCACTTTAGAACATGGTCTAGAAGCATTGACCACATCGACTGGAATGCCGTTGCAGACACCGTGAGCTACCATGGGGCTATTTTTGATATTGGAAGAAATGGGTCAAGAGCACTGAACAAGTGCCAATTCAACAAAGTAGCCAAAGGTTGGCTATATTTCATCAGCGCCCGCATGATTCCATCCACGCTTCACCGCGAGTGCGGATGATAGGATTAAAGCGATATATGGAATTATGAGGGTTGGCGATTGATGTGGGGAAAGAAATAGTGCGAGCATTGAGGAAATCAGCGAGTTGGTAACAGGCGGATTAGGACATGGCTCGATTATCACCAAGCTATGTCACATGAGTGCGGTCCCAAAACTACCAGCTCATGAGAGAAACCAGCGCCGTGTCCCATGGGATAGTGCACGTTTTCCCAGACCCAAGCCCCGTGCGGCGGGAGAGTACAACCAAAGCGGCAGCAGCGAGGCCTCCATGGGCGAAGATGAGCACGAAATAGGGGCTCAATATGAGGCAGACCTAGCCACCGCCAACTACGAGCGAGAACCTCCAGCGCCCACAATGGAGCAATTGTATCAAAATCGGATGAGGATGATGCGGACCTTGGACACAGATGGTACAAGGGCGGCAAGAAACAAGGCAACAAATCAACGAGTTGAGTTCCTTGTTCAACCAATGGTCGATCATTATCCACCGCCACCACCACCATTTTAGCCAAAGTTTGTAAGTGTCTTATTTACATTCTTGTCTTTGAGTCTACACACATTGGGGACAATGTGTGATTTAAGTTTGGGGGTGTTTTATTTGTGTCATGTTATGTTTTATTTAAGTCTTTTTGATTGTTTTATGTTTATTTTGAGTCACCAAATTTTTTCCTTTTTGAGTCATAATTGTCTGTCAAAGATCATGTATGCTGTAGTTGCTAGAAACACCTAGTGAAGTAAGGTGGAATAATGTAAAGGAATTGAAGCAACTATCTAAAAACCTAAGTTAGATATGCCAAAAACTCACAGAATCTGTCTATTTGGAGTTTCTTGCTTGAGTTATGCATGCTAAATGATAAATACTTATGTGTTATGATTGCTTGCTATTTGAGGCGAAATAGTTAGGATATGCATGTTAGGGAGATGACTCAGGCATTTCTTTGATAGCCAATTCTTACCATTCTTTTCTATCCCGTACTTTAAAAATATCCCTAGTCAGCCCCATTGAGCCTAAATTCGAAACTTCTTCTTTGACACTCTATATTCCCACAAATTGTACCATAAGTGAAAATATGAAATAGTGGAATACATTGTGTTAAAAAAAAAGACAAAAAGAGTGAATAAGTCTGTTGCACCCCAATACAAAAGTAATAATAAATAGGCAAAAGCCTAAGTTTGGGGGTGCTTGTCATTATATACTTCACTCTCCCAAAACAAAAGAGGGAAAAGATAGAATCGAAATGAAGAAAAGAACAAAAAGAAAAAAAAGGGGAATACTGAAAAGATGAAGAGCTTATGGTACACGAAATGAGCCTAAATTGCCTATTTTTACCTACCTATACCTAAGCCTACATTACAACCCTTAAAGTCCTGAAGATCTCTTTTATGCATATCCAGAATTAGTAGAGAATAACAAGTAAGCATGCCATAGGAATTCTTGAATTTAGATGCATGATTTAGTATATTGACTTCCATTAAGCATGATGAATATGAGTTTGCGAAATATTTAGCTTCATGTGTTTAGTGTGCCGAAATTTCATGCTATATGTTCCTGCATATTATTTTGCTAACCTTCATGTTTTTCTAGTAACACTAATGCAGCAAAAGTGATCAATGGCAGTGAGTCTTTTATTTTTCGTTCCTTTGAGTCTTTTATTTTTATTTCTTTCTATCTTTGCTCGAGGGCGAGCAAAGGTTAAGTTTGGGGGTATTTGATCGGTGTATTTTATATACACCTTTTGAGTCAGTTTCAGTTAGTCTTTTGTCCCATTTTGCACATATAAGTGTCGTATTAGGATAGCTTTTCTTTCTTTTGAGTCAAAGTGGTTAAAATGGCCAAATGGCGGAAAAGGAGCAAAAAGAGGGCAAAAGAGGAGATGCGGAGGCTGAAACAGAAAGTGGCTAACGAGGTAAAATCGGACATCCGTGGCGCCTCCTGCGATCAGCGAGACGCGCCACTATTCGAAGAGGTTGCGAGAAGATCCAGTCGCGGCGCCTCGACAGCCGATATCGTGGCGCGCTCTGCGGCCCGTATGTGGCGCGGAAAAATTAGGTCTTTGTGAAATTGCAGGCGAGCACTGAGGAAAGGAGGCGGTTTGACCTATAAAAGGAGAACCCAGGCGGTTTTAAGGTTCCCCTTTGCACAACTCAAGACTTTGCTTGGAGATTGGATACCATTAGTTTAGTAATTTATTTTCCCTTTCTTGTTCTTTATTTGATTTTGTATGATGAACTTTGAATTAGTTCTTGTCATGTCTATGGCTAGGAACTAATTCTCTTATAGAACTTTCCATGTTGAATTGCTAGAAACTTATGTTATAAATTAATGCATGCTTATGGTTATTTTCTTATTGTGAGATCTATCGATAATTGAGTTGAATTCTTGGTAATTAATTGACAACTAATTATCACTATATGATTTCTAATCAGTTAGAAAGGGGATTGTGAATATCTTTGTAAGTTGGGTAGACATTCTTGGATTGGGGATGAAAATACCTCAATTATTTATGTAAGCGTTGATGAGAGGCTTAACAACCTAATTTTTGCGCATTGTGCGTGACGGTCAACTAGGTTTTTGTTCTTAATCCTCCTATAGAGTTATCCTTATTACCGAAAGGTAGGTAAGGTGCGATACTGGGGTTGAGTGTTTATATAACCCTAACGGGAGTATAAAATGATTTCGTAAACATGCTTTCTCCAAAAGAAGAATATCATAAGTTAATGCATTAGTAAGTAGCATAAGCGGATAGTAAGGACACATGGAAGCCCTATTCTCATCACACCTGAAGTAAATCTTTATATTTAGATAGCTTTCATAATTCTTAGTTATAAACAACCAATCATTTATCAATTCGCTAAATAGATACTAGAAAATAGATAGTTGGTACTTGAAACCTAATCCTAGAGGACGATATTCGGTCTTATCAAGACTATACTACTGATGCGCGATATATGCACACACTTTTAAACGCAAGTGCACGTTATCGTATCAAGTAGTATAGTCTTAGCTAAGACCGAATATCGTCCTCTGGGATTAGGGTTCAAGTACCAATTGTCTATTTTCTAGTATCTATTTGGTGAATTAATGGGTGATTGGTTATTTATGACTAAGAATTATAAAAGCTAATTAAATATAAAGATTTAATTCAGATGTGATGAGAATAGGCTTATGTATCCTTACTATCCGCATGTTACTTACTAATGCATTACTTATGGTGTTCTTCTTTTGGAGAAAGCGAGTTTCTGAAATCGCTTTATACTCGTTGAGTATATAAACACTCAACGATATTGTTCCTTACCTAACTTTGTGATAAGGTAACTCTATAGGAGGATTAAGCAAAACCTAGTTGACCGTCGCACAATGCGCAAAATTAGGGTTGTTAAGCCTCATCAACGCTTACAAATCAAATTGAGGTATTTTCATCCCCAATTCAAGACCGTCTACCCAACTTACGGCATATTCACAATCCTCCTTTCGTAACTGATTGAAATCATATAGTGATAACTAGTTGTCAATTAGCTACCAAGAATTCAACTCAATTATGGATGAATCTCAATAAGAATAATAACCATAAGCATGCATTACTATAACATAAGGTTCAAGAATTCAACATGAAAGTCTATAAGAGAATTAGTTCTAGCCATGAATATGACAAGAACTAATTCAAAGTTCATCATGCAAAACTGAATTAAAGAAAAGAAAAGAAATTACTAATGTTTAGGTCTCCAATCTCTAGGCAAGAAAACCTTGTGTTTGGCAGAAAGGGAACCCTTGAAAAGCTGCCTAGGTTCTCTTTATAGGTTTAAAGCGTCTCCTTCTTTTCCTGCAGCTGGCCCAAAAATCCGTCAAAGACCTAATTTTCGGCGTCGGCGCCTGCGGATGAATGGCGCCAGCGCCGGTTCTGCAATCCTTCGGTGTTTTGGCGCGCGGCCGATGCTCCTGTATGAGGGCGCCGCGGCGCTGTAACTTCTGTAGCTCCTCGGATGTTTAGGCGCCGCGGCCCTGCATCTGCTGTCTGAGGGAGCCGCGGCGCTGAGTCTTCTGCCTCTCGGAATAGTGGGCGCCGCGGCTCTGGATCTTCTGCACCTTCTCTGAATGATAGGCGCCGCGTACGCTTCATTGCGGGGCGCGCGGCTGGTGCAGTTTTAGCCTTGTTCGCCACTTTCTCTGTTTTGACTCGCATCTCTCTTTCGCCTCTTTTTGCTCCTTTTCCGCCATTTGGCCACTTTAGCCACTTTGACTCAAAGAAAGAAAATCTATCTAATACGACACTTTGTATGTACAAAGCGGGACAAAAGACTAACTAGATCGACTCAAAGGTGTATATAAAATACAAGATCAAATACCCCCAAACTTAACCTTTGCTGCCTCGAGCAAAGATAGAAAGAAATACAATAAAATGACAGACTAATAAATAAGAAAATCAACAAAGAAAATAAACAGACTCCGCCATTGATCACTTTTCTTTGCATGAATGTTAACTAGAAAAACATGAAGGTTAGCGAGAATAATATCGAGGAACATATAGCATGGGATTTCAACACATTGAGCTAGATATTTACAAACTCATACTTATCATGCTTAAATGGAAGTCGGTGTACTCAAGTATGCATATAAATTCAAAAATTCCTATGGCATGCTTACTTGCTATTCTCCACTAATTGCGGATATACATAGAAGAGATCTTCAGGACTTTGGGGTTGTAATGTAGGCTTAGGTAGGGGTTGGTAAAGATAGGCATTTAAGCTCATTTTTACGTACCATAAGCTCTTTGGCTTTTCAATTTTCCCCTTTTTCTTTTGATTCTTTACTTCACTTCAATTCTATCCTTCCCTCTTTTGTTTTGGAAGAATGAAGTATATAATAATGACATGGCCCAAACTTAGGCTTTTGCCTATTTCTTATTACTTTTGTATTGGGGTGCAATGACTTTATTCATTCTTTTGTTTTCTTTTAACACAATGTACTCCTCTGTTTCATAATTTCACTTATGGTACACTTTGTGGGAATATAGGGTGTCAAAGAAGAAGTTTCAAATTTTAGGCTCGATGGGGCTAACTAGTGATATTTTTAAAGTGCGGATAGAAAAGAATGGTAAGAATTGGCTATCAAAGAAATGCTGAGTCATCTCCTAACATGCATATCATAACTATTTCGCCTCAAATAGCGATCATAACACAAGCATTTATCATTTAGCATACATAACTCAGCAAGAGACTCGAATGAGGCAGTTACGTGAGTTTTGGCATCTCTAACCTAAGTGTTTAGATAGCTGCTTCCATTCCTTTACATTATTCCACCTTACTTCACTAGGTGTTTCTAGCAACTACAACATACATGATCTTTGACAGGCAATTATGACTCAAAAAAGAAAAATTTTTGGTGACTCAAAATAAACATGAAACAAATAAAAAGACTTAAATAAAACATAACATGACACACAAATAAAACACAAAACACACCCCCAAACTTAAATTACACATTGTCCCCAATGTGTAGACTCAAAGGAAAAACTAAAAGACAAAAAGACTTACAGTTTTTTTTTTTTTTTTTTTGCTAAAAATCGCGGTGGTGGCGGTGGGTAGTGCTTCTAATTTCGTGAGGGGAGGAGAGCCCTTGGTGTTTGATTTGGCGGTAGGGCTTTTGGATCAAAGTATTTTCCAGAATTCTCTGCAACTGGACACCGCGGCGCTTAAACTTCCGCACCTCTTCAGATATTTCGGCGCCGCGGCCCTGCTCCTGGGCGCCGCGGCGCCTACCCGCTTTTCTGGAAATCCTCGCTTTTCTTCAGTTCATTTCCCTGTACCTGTCAATCCCATCACAAAACACAAGACTCCAAGACCGTGAGCGTTGCGAGACAAAAATAAAATAAACTTAAAGACAGAAATTAAAATAACATAATTGAAAACGTTGGGTTGCCTCCCAACGAGCGCTGTCTTTACCGTCTTTTAGCCGGACGCACGTTCCTTATTCTTTCAGGGATTGAGAAGTTACCAAGTTCATGTATTCCATTTCATCGATTAGGTAGGGTTTTAACCTCTGTCCGTTTACTTTGAAGGCGCTCCTCTCCTTTTATTTGATTGCTCGTGTATGGGAATACTCTTACCACTGTGTATGGTCTGTCAACGTGATTTTAATTTGCTCGAAACAATCTCAACCTTGAGTTGAATAGCAGCACTTGTTGTCCTTCTTGAAAATCTTTTGGTATCAAATTCTTATCGTGCCATGCTTTCGTTCGTTCGCTTGTAGATCTTTGCATTCTCATAGGCATTGTGTCGAATTCATCCATTCGCTCATTTGTAGTAGCCTCCTTTGTCCATTGCCGTGGTATCCATGTTCAACTTCTTCATTGCCCAATATGCTCTGTGTTCCAACTCTTGGCGGATGACAAGCTTTACCAAAAACTAATTTATAAGGTGACATACCAATTGGTGTTTTGAATCTTGTCGGTATGCCCATGTCGTCATCTAATTTGATCGACCGATCTTTCCTTGAGCCGTTCTGATCTTTTCCAATATGCTTTTCACTTCTCTATTTGACACTTCCGCTTGCCCATTAGCGAGGATGAGTACGCGGTTGTAGTGCGATGGTAAACTCCATATCGGAAAGCAATGACTTCATTTGCCTATTACGAAATGGCTCCTTCATCACCGATAAGAGCTCTTGGTGTGCGAACCTTGTGAAAATATTCTTACGGAGAAATTTTTGCAGTTTCTTGTCGTTTTCTTTGGTGGCCTTCTACCCGTTTGGACACGTAGTCTCTCGCGGAAGGATATATTGATATCCAAAAGATGGCGGGAATGGTCCCATGAAATCAACTCCCACACATGAATAGTTCTACTTCCAATATCGTGCGAAGGCATCTCGTTTCGTCTTGAGATGTTCCTCTGTTCTTTGACAATTATCACATCTCGCACAAAGTGTGGCGTCCTTGAAGAGAGTTGGCGATAGAATCCGCATTGCAATACCTTTGCGCCGTTCTTGATGCCCCAAAGTGTCCACCACATGCTAAGGTGTGGCGGTGGGTGAGAACACAGTGCATCTCTTCCTACGATGCGCATCGCTGATGACTTGGTCGGCACGGTGTTTGTATAGCATTGGTTCTTCCCAATAGTAATGTTTTACCTCGAATAAAACCTCTTCATTGTCTTGTCTTGACAAGCACGGGGTAGAACTTTAGCCGCAAGAAAGTTAACAAAATCAGCGTACGAGGTAAATTAGAATTCATACTTACTCAAAAGCGGTTGTTCGTCGGAAAGTGATCATTTATTTGCACATCCTCGTATTACGGCTTCGTGTTCTCCAACTGACAAGTGGTCCAGAATCGAATTCTCTGTTCCTTTCTTATCACGAATCTCTACGTCAAATTCGTGTAGAAGTAGGACCCATCGAATGAGACGAGGCTTTGCATCCTGCTTTGGCATTAAGTACTTTATAGCGAGTGGTCGTGTATACTATCACTTTATTTCCAATCAAGTATGGCTGAATTTCTCAAACGCATATACTATAGCTAGTAGTTCTTTTTCCGTGGTTGCATAATTTAATTGTCGTCATTTAGAGTTTTACTAGCATAGTAAATGGATCTAAATACCTTGTCGATTCTCTGTCCAAGTACTGCTCCAACTGCATAGTCGCTTGCATCGCACATGAGTTCAAATGGGAGCTCCCAATTTGGTGCAGTGACTATAGTCTTGAGGTAAGCTTCTCGAGCGTTTGAAATGCGGATAAGCATTCTTTATTGAAGTCGAAGGCTACCCCGTCATTAACAATGTGGAGAGGGCTTTGAGACCTTTGAAAAGTCCTTGATGAATCTTCTATGCTCGCATGCCCAAGGAAACTTCACTTTTTGTTGATCTTTGGAGGTGGTAGATTTTCGATTAATGAAATCTTTGCTTTGTCTACCTCAATACCTTGGTTTGATATTTTATGCACCAAGACGATTCCTTCATACTATGAAGTGACACTTCTCCCAATTTAGCACAAGGTTAGATTCTTCGACCGCTCAACATCGCTTCTAGATGCCTTAAACATTCATCAAATGATGCTCCAAAGACCGAAAAGTCATCCATAAAGATCTCTATAGTTCTCTACCATATCTCGAGAAAATTGCCATCATACATCTTTGAAAAGTAGCGGTGCATCACGAGTCCAAATGGCATTCTTCTAAATGCAAATGTGCCAAAAGCGGCAAGTAAATGTCGTATTTTCTGATCTTACGGGGCTATTGCAATCTGGTGATACCGAGTATCCATCCAAAAGCAATAGTAGTTGTGCCTGCGAGTCCGGCAAAGATTTGATCTAGGAATGGCAACGGAAGTGATCTTTTCGTTGCTTTATTCAACTTGCGATAATCAATGCATATTCTCCAACCTACGATCGCTCGAGGAATGAGTTCGTTTCTTCGTTAGCCACCACCGTTATTCCACCTTTTTCGCACCACTTGCATCGACTTACCCACGTGCTATCGATATGGGGTAAATCACTCTGCGTCGAGCCATTTTAGGATTTCTTTCCTTACTACCTCTTTCATATTTGGGTTCGGGCCTGCAGGCTTCATGGATGGTCCGCTTCTCTCATCTAGGCGGATCCTATGCATCTTGTTGATGGACTTATTCCTTTTATGTCCGCTAATGTCCATCCAATAGCCCGCTTGTGATTCTTTAGTACTCTTAGCGCTTTATCAATTTCTTCTGGGCAATGTGGCATGAAATGATCACCGCGGGGTTTTCTTCACCTAGGTATTGGTATTGTAGATGATTAGGTAAGATTTTTAACTCTAACTCGGGGCCTTCTCGTGGATGGTAATGATCTTTCTGTACTGTCGACTCCTCATATTTCTTTGTCCTTGTATCCCATTTTTCATAAGCATTCATCCAATTTGCATACTCCATCGATCTGGATCGTTTTACTATCATCATCCCACGTGTAGTCGATTTCTTCAAGCGTATCCTCATATTCGAATTCTTTGTTTGACATTGTCTCTTGATAAGATCAATGGCCGGCGATTATCTTTGGCCTCTGGAAAACTTGCTGTTTGAAGAACGTTAAAGTTACCTCTTCTTCATCTACTCAAGCTTCAATTCCCTTTTTGAACATCAATGAGCACATCCTGTGGCTAAGAAGAGTCTGCCCGATATGATAGGTATTCCATCGTTATCTTGTATATCTAAGATAATGAAATCGGCGAGGATGAACTTGTCCACTTTTACTAGTATATCCTCGATGACTCTCCGGATGAACAATTGAGCGGTCACTAGTCTGCAGTGATGTTTGTAGGTTTGATTTCTCCCATTTCTAGTTTGCGAAAACTAGATAGGCATCGATTTATGCCTGCTCCCAGGTCGCACAGTGCCTTTTGACATTCAAACTTTCCAATAGTGCATGGGATGGTAAAACTCCCAGGGTCTTGTAACTTCTGAGGCAGTTGTCTCTGTAGGATGGCACTACATTCTTCAGTTAGCATCACCGTTTCGTAATCCTCTATCTTCCTCTTTTTGCTAAGCACATCCTTCATGAACTTGACGTAGCTCGGCATTTGTTCTAGTGCTTCAGCAAACGGGATATTGAGTTGCAATTGTTTGAGAACCTCTACGAATCTGGAGAATTGCTTGTCAAGAGTGCATTTTTAACTTCGGGATATGGTATCATCACACAGGGCGATTACCATCTTTGGTGCTATTTTCTCAATTTACGGATACGGCGCCATGGCTCGATCTTGAGCGCCATGGCGCCACTTTCTACCGCTTTTGGAGACCGTAACTTGCTGTACTATTTCTGCACCGCTCAGAATCCTCGACGCCGCGGCCCTGATCAGAGGCGCCGCGGCTGCACCGCCGTGAACTTTCTTTCTCCCGATTCGCCTCCTTCAGTCAATTGTTCGACATTGTGTGTCCTCATTGCTTAGCTCGATGCAGATTGCTCTTCTTGCGGTTCGTTGAATATGACCGCGAGTTCTGCTATTCGCTTTCCAACCTCTTTATGCCCGACCTCATTTCGTCCATGAACTGAGCTTGGCGCCTCGTGAGACTAAGTAGGGTTTCTCGTAATTCCTCCCTCTGTTCCTCTATGGTTGGCTCTCTATCATATGGACAGTAAAAATCCATATCTAAAGTGTTCCTGAACGAATCAAAACCAACAAAGAAATCACGGCACCTCGAATTTTGGTAAAAACTAAAAATAAAAAATAAAAAAAAAAATGAAAAATTAAATCCAAATTAGAAATTAAAAATAGATAATTTGATATTGAACTATTGCCTAATCCCCGGCAACGGCGCCAAAAACTTGATGCGCGATATATGCACACACTTTTAAACGCAAGTGCACGTTATCGTATCAAGTAGTATAGTCTTAGCTAAGACTGAATATCGTCCTCTGGGATTAGGGTTCAAGTACCAATTGTCTATTTTCTAGTATCTATTTGGTGAATTAATGGGTGATTGGTTATTTATGACTAAGAATTATAAAAGCTAATTAAATATAAAGATTTAATTCAGATGTGATGAGAATAGGGCTTCTATGTATCCTTACTATCCGCTTATGTTACTTACTAATGCATTACTTATGGTGTTCTTCTTTTGGAGAAAGCAGGTTTACGAAATCGTTTTATACTCCCGTTAGGGTTATATAAACACTCAACCCCAGTATTGTTCCTTACCTAACTTTCGCTGATAAGGGTAACTCTATAGGAGGATTAAGCACAAAAACCTAGTTGACCGTCACGCACAATGCGCAAAATTAGGGTTGTTAAGCCTCTCATCAACGCTACAAATCAAATTGAGGTATTTTCATCCCCAATTCAAGACCGTCTACCCAACTTACAGCATATTCACAATCCCTCCTTTTCAGAATCTGATTAGAAATCATATAGTGATAACTAGTTGTCAATTAGCTACCAAGAATTCAACTCAATTATTGGATAGATCTCTCAATAAGAATAATAACCATAAGCATGCATTACTTTATAACATAAGGTTCAAGAATTCAACATAGAAAGAGCTAGAAGAGAATTAGTTCCTAGCCATGAATATGACAAGAACTAATTCAAAGTTCATCATGCAAAAACTGAATTAAAGAAAAGAAAAAGAAAAGAAATTACTAATGTTTAGGTCTCCAATCTCCTAGGCAAGAAAAACCTTGTGTTTGGCAAGAAAGGAACCCTTGAAAAGCGCCAGGTTCTCCTTTATAGGTTTAAAACGTCTCCTTCTTTTCCTGCAGCTGGCCCAAAAATCCGTCAAAGACCTAATTTTTTCCGTCGGCGCCGCTGCCTGAGATGGCGCGCGGCGCGGAAGTTCTGCAATCCGGGTGTTTTGGCGCGCCGCGCCCGATATCTGCAGTATGAGAGCCGCGCGTACTGTAACTTCGTAGCTCCTCGGATGTTTAGCGCCGCGCCTCGTGACCGCTATTCGGCGGGCTGCGCGCAGTCTTCGCCTCTGACAGTGGCGCCGCCTCGATTAAGCGCCGCGCTGGATCTTCTCGCACCTTCTTCAATGATAGGCGCCGCGCCCGCTTCGATCGCAGGAGAGGCGCCAGTCCGGTTTTAGCCTTGTTCGCCACTTTCTCTGTTTTCAGCTCTGGCATCTCCTCTTTCGCCCTCTTTTTGCTCCTTTTCCGCCATTTGGCCACTTTAGCCACTTTGACTCAAAAGAAAGAAAATCTATCCTAATACGACACTTTGTATGTACAAAACGGGACAAAAGACTAACTAGACTGACTCAAAAGGTGTATATAAAATATACCGATCAACTACTTGTCACGATAACGTGCACTTGCGTTTAAAGTGTGTGCATCTTACCGCGCATCAGTTACAAACACACAACGTCTATGCAATGATGTTATATCAACCCAGGCGAGTCACAAAGCAGGTACGTCCATAAAAGACGTCATATCATGTAAGCATGTGCAATGGCTTCATCTATGTTTCGTCTATGCAACGATGAGCATCTGCATCGCGTCTATGCAACGATGCATTTCAAAAAAACCTATGTAACGGCTTCATCCATATTTCGTCTATGCAACGACGAACATCTGCATCACGTCTATGCAACGATGCATTTCATAAAAGCCTATGCAACGGCTTCATCCATATTTCGTCTATGCAACGATGAATATCTGCATCGCATCTATGCAACGACGCATTTCATAAAAGCCTATGTAACGGCTTCATTCATATTTCGTCTATGCAACGACGAGTATCTGCATCGCGTTTATGCAACGACGCCATTTCATGTGAGCCTATGCAAAGGTTTCATATATGTTTCGTCTATGCAACGACGAACATCTGCATCGCGTCTATGCAACGATGCCATTTCATTTAAGCATATGCAATGACTTCATCTATGTTTCGTCTATGCAACGACGAACATCTGCATTGCGTCTATGCAACGACGCCATTTCATAAAAGCCTATGCAATGGCTTCATTCATGTTTCGTCTATGCAACGACGAGAATCTGCATCGCGTCTATGCAACGACGCCCTTTCATTTGTGTTTCGTCTTGATCGGTGTATTTTATATACACTTTTTGAGTCGTTTTTAGTTAGTCTTTTGCCCATTTTTGTACAAATATGTATCGTCTTAGGATAAATTTTCTTTCTTTTGAGTCATATTGGTTTAAAGTGACTTATTGGCGGAAAAGGAGAAAAAAAAGAGCAGAAACAGAGGTTCCAGAGCTCAAAACGAAAGTTAGCGAACCGCACGAAGCAGGCGAAGCGCGCCTAATTAGCCAGTCGAGAGGCCACGGCGCCCAATTCTGAGACGTCAGGGAGTTTCTGGCGCGCGCCAGTTCAGTCGCGCCGAGGCGGGAAAACTGGCAAATTTGAATGGGAATGGGCCAAAGCCTGAAGGAAAACCTGGAAAACGAATTAGAGGCTATAAAAAGCAGTCTTTAGGTCATAATTAAGGTTCCAAACCCTTGCCAATTCACACAACCTTGGAGATCAAGATTGGAGACCATTTCTTAGTAATTTCTTGTTTCTTGTTTTATTTCTTTATAGTTTATGTTGGATATTAGTTTAGTTCTTGTCATGTCTATGGCTAGGAACTAACTTAATCTAGGGCTTTCCATGTCAAATCACTTGAAACTTATTCTTATGAATTAATGCATGTTTTGGTTCTTCTTATCATTGTTGAGATTTATTCAATAATTGTCTTGAATGTTTGATAATTAATTGATCACTAATTATCATAATCCATATGATTTCTAATCGAAAGCCGAAATGGGAGATTGTGAATATGCTATAGTTGAATAAACATAGGTTAAATCGTGGACGAAAGTACCCTGATACTTGTGTAGTATTAATAGGTTATTGCTCTTAATCCTCCTTTATAGTCAATCTTATCACCTTAAGGTAGAAGGGTTCTATATTGGGGTTGAGTGTTTATATTACCTTAACAGAAGTATAAAACGGCTTAGTTAACCTGCTATCTCAAAATAGAAGAAGAACCATAAGTAATTGCATTAACAAGTAAGATGAGCGGATAGTTGAGGAGATTTGGAAGTCCTATTTCCACCATAACTGAAGTAAAACAAAGTAATCTAGTTAGCATTCTTAATTATAGTTATAAACAATTTATCAATCATCGGTTACCAAATAGATACCATAGAATAGAATTTGATAATTGAACACTAATCCCTGAGGACGATAACTCGGTCTTCTAGACTATATTACTTGTCACGACACGTGCACTTGCGTTAGTGTGTGTATAAATCGCGCATCAAGTTTTTGGTGTCGTTGCCGGGGATTGGCGTAGTTCAATATCAATTTTATCTATTCTTAATTTCTAATTTGTTTTTTTTTATTTTTTATTATTACTATGTTTTTTCTTTTATTCGTGAAAACCAGTGTGTCGTGATCCGTTTGTTGATTTTGATCTGTTGCAGGCATCTAGTTTATGCGAAGAAGAAGAGGAGCAGATACACTTGTTCCCTTCAACCCGAAAATTGAAAAGACTTGCAAACAGAACAGGAGAAACCAACGAGTTTTGGCCTTAATAGCGATGGGGGTCTTACAAAATAACAATGAGATGAACGAAGGGTTAGGTGATCATCAACCTAACCAAAGGATGCCCCGGAGATTGCCAATGGATGTAGAAGAGAGGGTCCAGGTCCAAGCTGAGAGAAGCTTGGGAGATTATGTGCTGCCAAGGGTGAATGGAGCACAAACTTGCATCAGGCTCCCAGTAATAGGAGCAAACAATTTTGAAATCAAGCCTGCGATCCTGAGTATGGTGCAGAATACCGTTCAGTTCGGAAGGTTGCCATCGAAAGATCCTCACATGCACATAGCAAACTTCTTGGAGTTGTGTGCAACTTTCAAGTACAATAGCGTTACTGACAACGCCATCCGATTGAGGCTCTTTCCCTTTTCACTCAGGGATAGAGCGAAAATTTGGTTGAATTCCTTGCCCACAGATTCGATATTCATATGGCAGGAGCTGGCACAGAAGTTTTTAGCAAAGTTCTTTCCACCGTCCAAAGCCGCTAAGCTGAGAGGGGAGTTGAATAATTTTTATCAAGCTGATGGAGAGTCACTCTATGAGGCTTGGGAGAGATTTAAAGATTTGCAAAGGAAGTGTCAACATCATAGCATTGAGTTGTGGAATTTGGTCCATATTTTCTACAATGGGCTAAGTGGGACTACAAGAACTATCATTGACGCAGCCACAGGTGGAACTTTCATGAGAAAGACAGCACACGAAGCTTATGATTTATTGGAAAGACATGGCCACCAATAATCATGTAACAGAGGACAGAGGGGTGAGTGGTAGAAGAGCAATAGGAGTCCATGAGATTGATGCCATCACAGCATTAAATGCACAAGTTGCTCTCCTGACCAAGCAACTACAACAAAACATAGTGTCAGTAAATGTAGTCCAAATGCCATTGTGTTGCGAGATGTGTGGAGGTCCACATACCTTTGATAGGTGACCATCAGCTGATCCTAACAACATCTCGATCGAGCAAGCAGAATGCCAAGCAGTAGGGAATTATCAAAGGCCCCAGAACAACCCCTACTCAAATACCTACAATCCAGGGTGGAGGAATCACCCTAACTTTTCATGGAGAGGTGATCAAGGGCAGCAGAACCAATTTCGAGGCCAGTACCAAAATCAACAACCATTCACTCAGGCCTCATCTTCACAACAATTCAGTGCACCTGCTCAACAAGAGAAGCCAGATGAGTTGAGAGCAGCCCTGTTGACACTCACCAACTCACAGACCCAGTTCATGGCAGAGACCAGATCCTCTATCAGGAATTTGGAGACGCAGGTGGGACAACTAGCGAAGATGGCAAACAACAGGCCACAGGGCACGTTGCCTAGCAATACAGAGATGAACCCCAGAGAATAGTGCCAAGAAGTGCAGCTGAGGAATGGAAAACAGTTAGAACAGCTTATACCCCAGCCTGTGGTTGAACAGAGAGTAGATGCAGAGAGGGAGAGGGCTACTGAAGACCGCCCGATATTAGAGGTGCATCCCAGGGGATAGATTGAAGATGTCTTAGTTAAGGTGGGAAAATGTTTCTTTCCTGCGGACTTCCTCATCCTTGATATGGAGGAAGATGATGAGATCCCCATAATATTGGGAAGACCGTTCTTGGCAACCGGGAGAGCCCTGATTGATGTGGAGAAGGGTGAGCTGACACTTAGAGTGGAAAGTGAAGAGATGGTATTCAAAGTGTTCAAACACAGCATTGAACCCCCAGTCATGAGCAAGTGCTTTGCAGTTAGCATTGTCAGTACATCGGTTGAGCCAGCACAAACAATAGCAAGGGAAATAAGCCCGCCAAAACAGGTAAGTAATGTTAAACCTCCTCTTGAAAAAAAAGAGAAAAAGAAAAACAGAAGGAGGGAGCGAAAAATGTTGATGAAATGGATAGGCTGTGGGGTTAATCTACCCCATGCCTTTTGAGTAAAGAACTTGCGTCCGTCTAAAAGACGTTAAAGACAGCGCTACTTGGGAGGCAACCCAAGGTTATTTTATTTTATTCAATTTAATGCAATTTAGTTTTTACTTAGAACAGTCTCACGGAGGGTATTATTTATATGTTGTGATGACAGGCACAGGGACCAAGAATTTGGAGGACGAAAACTGAGAAATTAAAAGAGAAAAAAGAAAAATCAGCTCAGCGCCGCGGCGCCAGATGCAGGGCCGCGACGCCAAAAGTCCAGAAAAGCGCAGAAGTTTAGGCGCTGTTAAATCGAGCGCCACGACCGGAAGTTCGTAGGTCGTAGAGGTTTGGGCGCGCGCAAGGGCCAGGTAGGCGCACGCGACGAAATTCTGAATTTTAAAGGAGCCCTAAATCCGATTTTCCTCACTCCAAATCAAAACCCAAACCTTCCCTCTCTCCAAAACCCATGAAATTAACCCTTTTTCCTAAAAATCTTCCGCAAACTAAACCTAATCACAACCAAAGTACTTAATTTCCTCAAACTCTTAACCTTCTTAAACAACAACCCTCATTCTATTGCTTCAATACATCATTAGGAACAAGAAAATCTTGAAGAACATCGTCTAAGGTAACCTTTGTCACTTTTCTTGAAATCTTCAATACAATCAGGGGAGGTAATAGGTGAGGGGTTGCTTTATTGGTGGAAGGTGTGTGGTGTGTTGAAGTTGGGTGTGATATTTCGCGGAAGATTATACGAAGTGAGCGTGGGGTGTTGTGTCGGAGCTTTTGAGTGAAGTGTGAGGGTTGAAGAGTGTTGTAGCTGCTGATTATTGATTGATAGTGTTGGGTAATATCGTTGAAACAAAGGAAACGCTGCCAAGTTTATCTAAAAATGTCTTCCAAGAAGATGAGAGCTTCCACATCCACTTCCGTCCCTCACTATGACACTACTAGGTTTGTCAGCCAAAAAGCTGAGGATAGATATCAAAAACTTAGTACTAGATCCTTGATCCCTGAAAGAGGAATGGAGTACCAAAGGTAGTCATTTGAGGAGGGAGATGCTTATGAGCCTATTCGGGCGATGATAGAGGTCATGGGGTGGAAGAGATTTGTTAACCCAGAAAGAATAGCACCGATGAACACAGTAATGGTGAGAGAATTTTACGCTAACTTTCCAGAGAGGGTGGATGATAGATGCTTTGTGAGGGGACGGTATGTGCCTGTGACGGCAGAAGTGGTAAATGTGCTATTAAAAACAGTCGATGTTGAAGAAAGAGGTGACGATCGGAGCTATTTCAGAACTTGGTCTAGAGACACCAACAACATTGACTGGGATGTCGTTGCAAGCACAGTAAACTACCCTGGGGCTGAGTATAATATTGCAAGAAATGGATCAAGAGGACTGAGCAGATGTCAGTTCAACAAAACAGCCAAGGGTTGGTTATATTTCGTCAGTGCCCGCTTAATTCCATCGATGCACTTCACCAGAGTGCCAGCAGATAGAATAAAAATGATATATGGAATCATGTCAGGGAGGACGATTGACGTTGGGAAGGAAATATTGCAAAACATTGGAGAAACCAGCAGGTTGGTAACGACAGGTGGGTTGGGACATGACTCACTTATTAGCAGCTTATGCTCCGCATACGGGTCCCAACCCTACCCACTGATACATATGAGAATGTCGAACCTCGTGTGTCATATGAGATAGTGCATTCCTTCCTGCACTCCACTCTCCAAAGAAGAAGACGAAGGAGACCAAGACTGCAGCGGCAGAGGTCGCCATGGATGAGATGAGCCACGAGACAGAGGCTCAAAGATGCAGGAAGCAAAGAAGAACCCCTAATTTGAACTTCCAGTGCCTATAATAAAGCAGTTGCTCATGAACCAGAGGAGGATGATGCAGAACTTTGACATAATGATACAAGGTCAACAGGACCTGAGGCAAGGACAACAAAAATTAAGGCAGGAGCAACAACAGTTGCACCAGAGATTTGATGAGATGAGTTCCTTGTTCAACCAGTGGTCCATGCATTATCCACCGCCACCGCCACCACTTTAAACCAAGTTTGTAAGTTGTCCTGTTTCTTTTATTTTATCTTTTTTTGAGTCTTGCACACATTGGGGACAATGTGTGATTTAAGTTTGGGGGGTGTCTTATTTGTCTTATTGGTTTTTAGTCTATTTTTTTTATTTGTTTTAAGTATTTTTGAGTCATATTTTTTCTTTAAAGATCATGCATGCTGCAATTACTTGAATCGCCTAGTGAAGTAAGGTTGAATAATGTAATGGAATTAGAAGCAACCATCTAAACACTTAGGTTAGATATGCCAAAAATTCATGAAATCAGATTATTGGGGGTATCTTGCTTGACGTGTGCATTGTTTATGATTAAACATATGTGTATGCTTGCTTGCTATTTGAGGCGAAATAGTTAGGATATGCATGTTAGGGAGATGACTCAGACAATTCTTTGTTAGCCCTTTCTTACCACTTTTGCCTATCCCTGATATTCAAAATATCCCTAGTCAGCCCCTTTGAGCCTAAAAATTAGACTTTTTCTTTGACACCCTATAATTCCACACTTGTGCCATAAGTGACAAATTTTGGTGATTGGAATAGAAAGTGTTAAAAAAAATAGACAAAAAGAGTGAACAATTTTGATGCACCCCAATGAAAAAGTAATAATAAATAGGCAAAAGCCTAAGTTTGGGGGTGTCTATTATTCATAATACACTACTCTCTCAAAACAAAAGAGGGGAAAGACAGGTATGAAGTGAAGAAAGAAAAATCAAAAGAAAAGGGAAGGGAAGAATTGAAAAGCAAAAGAGTTTATGGTACATAAAATGAGCCTAAATACCTATGTTTACCTACCCATGTCTAAGCCTACATTACAACCCTGAAAAGCCCTGAAGATCTCTTACATGTGTATCTATGATTAGTGGAGAATAACAAGTAAACATGTCATAGGATTTTGAAATTGACATGCATAGTTAGGTATTCTTACTTCCATTGAGCATGATTAAATTGAATTTGCGAAATATCTAACTTAATGTGTTTAGAATGCTAAAAATTCATGTTATATATTCCTGCATATTATTCTGCTAACCTTCATGTTTTTCTAAGTAACAATGATGCAGCAAAGTGATCAGTGTCTTTGAGTCAGTCTATTTCCTTTTTCCTCTTGTTTTTAATTCTTTCTTTTGATCTTTGTTCGAGGGCGAGCAAAGGTTAAGTTTGGGGGTGTTTGATCGGTGTATTTTATATACACCTTTTGAGTCATTTTTAGTTAGTCTTTTGCCCATTTTTGTACAAATACGTGTCGTCTTAGGATAGATTTTCTTTCTTTTGAGTCATATTGGTTTAAAGTGACTTATTGGCGGAAAAGGAGCAAAAAGAGGGAAGAGGTTCCAGAGCTCAAAAAGCGAGAAAGTTGGCGAACCGGGCACGAAATAGGGCGGCGCCGCGGCACCTCCAGCCAACAGAGTCAGAGCGCCACGACGCCCAATTTACAGAGACGTGCAGGAGTTTCGGCGCCACGGCGGCCGCGGCGCCGAGGCGCGAAAATTGGAAAATTCGAATGAGAATGGGCCAAGGCCTGAAGGAAAACCTGGAAAACGAATTGGAGGCTATAAAAAACAGCCTTTAGGTCAGAATTAAAGGTTCCAAACCCTTGCCAATTCACACAACCTTGGAGATCAAGATTGGAGACCACTTCTTAGTAATTTCTTGTTTCTTGTTTTATTTATTTATAGTTTATGTTGGATATTAGTTTAGTTCTTGTCATGTCTATGGCTAGGAATTAACTTAATCTAGGGCTTTCCATGTCAAATCACTTGAAACTTATTCTTATGAATTAATGCATGTTTTGGTTCTTCTTATCATTGTTGAGATTTATTCAATAATTGTCTTGAATGTTTGATAATTAATTGATCACTAATTATCATAATCCATATGATTTCTAATCGAAAGCCGAAAGGGGAGATTGTGAATATGCTATAGTTGAATAAACATAGGTTAAATCATGGACGAAAGTACCCCGATACTTGTGTAGTATTAATAGGTTATTGCTCTTAATCCTTCTTTATAGTCAATCTTATCACCGAAAGGTAGAAGGGTTCTATATTGGGGTTGAGTGTTTATATTACCTTAACAGGAGTATAAAACAGCTTAGTTAACCTGCTATCTCAAAATAGAAGAAGAACCATAAGTAATTGCATTAACAAGTAAGATGAGCGGATAGTTGAGGAGATTTGGAAGCCCTATTTCCACCATAACTGAAGTAAAACAAAGTAATCTAGTTAGCATTCTTAATTATAGTTATAAACAATTTATCAATCATCGGTTACCAAATAGATACCATATAATAGAATTTGAGAATTGAACACTAATCCCTGAGGACGATAACTCGGTCTTCTAGACTATATTACTTGTCACGGCACGTGTACTTGCGTTAGTGTGTGCATAAATCGTGCATCACGTCTATGCAACGACGAGCATCTGCATTGCGTCTATGCAACGATGTCATTTCATGTAAGCCTATGCAATGGCTTCATCCATGTTTCGTCTATGCAACGACGAACATCTGCATCGCGTCTATGCAACGACGTCATTTCATGTAAGCCTATGCAATGGCTTCATCTATGTTTCGTATATGCAACGACGAGCATTTGCATCGCGCCCATGCAATGATGCCATCAGCATCTACAAACACCTTTTGCATTTGGACCTCGGGAACAAACATCCTAGAGGCATTTCAAGGAACAAACACCCTGTCTTTTACAGCACCACATCACATGTAACCCAGTGTCAATATAATTCGACACTGGGACAAATTTTGAATCTGCATCGGCATTGTCTTTAATTTTGCAGCATCACAGCAGCCCAGTGTCATCATGATTCGATACTGGGACAATTTTGAATCGGCGTCTGCTGATCGGTGTATTTTATATACACCTTTTGAGTCATTTTTAGTTAGTCTTTTGTCCATTTTTGTACAAATACGTGTCGTCTTAGGATATATTTTCTTTCTTTTGAGTCATATTTGTTTAAAGTGGCTCATTGGCGAAAAAGGAGCAAAAAGAGGGCAGAAACGGAGGTTCCAGAGCTCGAAAAGCGAGAAAGTGGCGAACCAGGCACAAAACAGGCCAGCGCCGCGGCGCCTCCAGCCAGCAGGGCCAGAGTGCCACGGCGCCTAATCTTCAGAGTGCTTCAGGAGTTCCGGCGCCACGGTGGGAAAAATCAGAAATTTGAATTGACAATGGGCCAGGCCTTAAGGAAAACCTGCATCACGTTTTGGAGACTATAAAAAGAGGACTTTAGGTCAGATGCAGGGGTTCCTTCTTCTTGCCAAATCACACAACTTTTGGAGATCAAGATTGGAGACCTTTTCTTAGTAATTTCTTGTTCTTGTTTTACTTTCTTTACAGTTTATGTTGGATATTGATTTAGTTCTTGTCATGTCTATGGCTAGGAACTAAATCTACTTAGGGCTTTCCATGTCAATTCACTTGAAACTTATCTTTATGAATTAATGCATGTATTTGGTTATTCTTCTTGTTGTTGAGATTTATTCAATATTTGTTTTGATTGCTTGGTAATTACTTGATCACTAATTATCATAATCCTTATGATTTCTAATCGAAAGCCGAAAGGGGAGGTTGTGAATATCCTAACAATATTTTGATCAAGCAAGCAGAGTGCCAGGCAGTAGGGAATTATCAGAGGCCCTAGAACAACCCTTACTCAAATACCTATAATCCAGGGTGGAGGAATCACCCAAAATTTTCATGGAGAGGTGAGCAAGGGCAGCAGAATCAATTTAGAGGCCATACCAAAATCAGCAACCATTCACTCAGGCCTCATCTTCACAACAATTCAGTGCACATGTCCAACAAGAGAAGCCAGATGAGCTGAGAGCAGCTTTGTTGACACTCACCAACTCACAGACCCAGTTCAAGGCAGAGACTAGATCCTCTATCAGGAATTTGGAGATATAGGTGGGGCAACTAGCGAAGCTAGCAAACAACAGACCACAGGGTACCTTGTTGAGCAATACAGAGCTGAACCCTAGAACAAAGGTTAAGAAGTGCGGTGAGGAGTGGAAAACAAGAGAATTGCACCTCGACTGTGGTTGAGCAGTAGAAACAGAGAGAGAGAGGGTTGTTGAAGATCGCCCGATATTAGATAAAACTCCAGTAAAGGAGTACACTGAGAGGATTCTTTTTCCACAAAGATTGCAAAAGAAAGTGGTTGATAAGCAATTCTCCAAGTTTTTGGAGACATTCAGAAAGTTACACATCAACATTCCATTCATCGAGGCATTGGAGCAAATGCCTACTTACTTTAAATTTATGAAGGAAATTCTGGGAAAGAAGAAGAAGTTGGCGGAATATGAGATGGTGGCACTGACAGAGGAATGCAGTGCCATCTTGCAGAAGAAATTGCCCCCTAAACTCAATGACCCAGGGAGCTTCACACTGCCTTGCATAGTTGGCAGGGTAACATGTAATAGGGCCCTTTGTGACCTGGGGGCTAGTATAAATCTGATGCCTTTATCTGTTTTTAAACGGTTGGAGTTAGGTGAGGCCAAACCAACCACTGTGAGCTTGCAGTTAGCAGATAGGACGGTGGTGCATCCCAGGGGAAAGATTGAGGATGTCCTAGTTAAGGTGGAAAATTCTTCTTCCCTGCGGATTTCCTCATCCTTGATATGGAGGAAGATGAGGAGATTCCCATCATATTGGGAAGACCGTTCTTGGCAACAGGGAGAGCCCTAATTGACATAGAGAATGGTGAGCTGATGATGCGCGGTAAGATGCACACACTTTAAACGCAAGTGCACGTTATCGTGACAAGTAGTATAGTCTTGATAAGACCGAATATCGTCCTCTAGGATTAGGGTTCAAGTACCAACTATCTATTTTCTAGTATCTATTTGGCGATTTGATAAATGATTGGTTGTTTATAACTAAGAATTATGAAAGCTATCTAAATATAAAGATTTACTTCAGGTGTGATGAGAATAGGGCTTCCATGTATCCTTACTATCCGCTTATGCTAATTACTAATGCATTAACTTATGGTATTATTCTTTTGGAGAAAGCAGGTTTACGAAATCGTTTTATACTCCCGTTAGGGTTATATAAACACTCAACCTCAATGATCGCACCTTACCTACCTTTCGGTGATAAGGATAACTCTATAGGAGGATTAAGAACAAAAACCTAGTTGACCGTCACGCACAATGCGCAAAATTAGGGTTGTTAAGCCTCTCATCAACGCTACATAAATAATTGAGGTATTTTCATCCCCAATCCAAGAATGTCTACCCAACTTACAGCATATTCACAATCCCCTTTCTAATCGATTAGAAATCATATAGTGATAATTAGTTGTCAATTAATTACCAAGAATTCAACTCAATTATTGGATAGATCTCACAATAAGAAAAATAACCATAAGCATGCATTAATTTATAACATAAGTTTCTAGCAATTCAACATGGAAAGCCCTATAAGAGAATTAGTTCCTAGCCATAGACATGACAAGAACTAATTCAAAGTTCATCATACAAAACTGAAATAAAGAACAAGAAAGGGAAAAGAAATTACTAAACTAATGGTATCCAATCTCCAAGCAAAAGTCTTGAGTTGTGCAAGAAGGGGAACCCTTAAAAACTGCCTAGGGTTCTCCTTTTATAGGCTGAAAACCGCCTCCCTCTTTTCCTTCGTGCTGGCCTGCATTTCGTCAAAGACCTAATTTTTCCGCGTCGCGCCGCGCGCATAACAGCGCGCCGAAAGTTCTGCAATCCTTCGGGTGTTTTGGCGCGCCCCGATATCTCGCTGCTCGAGGCGCCGCGCGCTGTATCTTCGTAGCTCCTCGGATGTTTAGCGCCACGACCGCTTTTCTCGAGCCGCCATGCCGAGTCTTTCGACCTCTGGATAGTGGCGCCGCGCCCTGCTGATCGCAGGAGCCGCGGCGCTGGTCTTGATTTTTCCCTCGTTCGCCACTTTCTCTGCTTTCCAGCCGCATCTCCTCTTTTGCCCTCTTTTTGCTCTTTTTCCGCCATTTGGCCATTTTAACCACTTTGACTCAAAAGAAAGAAAAACTATCTTAATACGACACTTATATGTGCAAAATGGGACAAAAGACTAACTAAAACTGACTCAAAAGGTGTATATAAAATACACCGATCAAATACCCCCAAACTTAACCTTTGCTCGCCCTCGAGAAAAGATAGAAAGAAATAAAATAAAAGACTCAAAGAAACGAAAATAAAAGACTCACTGCCAATGATTACTTTTGCTGCATTAGTGTTAACTAGAAAAACATGAAGGTTAGCAAAATAATATGCAGGAACATATAACATGACATTTCAGCACATTAAGCTAGATATTTCGCAAACTCCTATTCATCATGCTTTAATGGAAGTCAATATACTAGATCATGCATATAAATTCAAAAATCCTATGGCATGCTTACTTGTTATTCTCCACTAATTCTGGATATGCACAAAAGAGATCTTCAGGACTTTTAAGGGTTGTAATGTAGGCTTAGGTATAGGTAGGAAAAAATAGGCAATTTAGGCTCATTTCGTGTACCATAAGCTCTTCAGCTTTTCAGTATTTCCCTTTTTCTTTTTGTTCTTTTCTTCATTTCGATTCTATCTTTCCCCTCTTTTGTTTTGGGAGAGTGAAGTATATAAAAATGACAAGCACCCCCAAACTTAGGCTTTTGCCTATTTCTTATTACTTTTGTATTGGGGTGCAACAGACTTATTCACTCTTTTTGTCTCTTTTTTAACACAATGTATTCCACTATTTCATATTTTCACTTATGGTACAATTTTGTGGGAATATAGGGTGTCAAAGAAGAAGTTTCAAATTTAGGCTCAATAGAATGACTAGGGATATTTTTAAAGTACGGGATAGAAAAGAATGGTAAGAATTGGCTATCAAAGAAATGTCTGAGTCATCTCCCTAACATGCATATCCTAACTATTTCACCTCAAATAGCAAGCAATCATAACACATAAGCATTTATCATTTAGTATGCGTAATTCAAGCAAGAAACTCCAAATAGACAGATTCTATGAGTTTTTGACATATCTAACCTAAGTGTTTAGATAGTTGCTTCAATTCCGTTACATTATTTCACCTTACTTCACTAGGTGTTTCTAGCAACTACAGCAATTATGATCTTTGACAGACAATTATGACTCAAAAAAGAAAAAATTTTGGTGACTCAAAATAAACATAAAAACAATCAAAAAGACTTAAGTAACACATAACATGACACAAAGAAAATAAAACACAAATAAAACACCCCCAAACTTAAATCACACATTGTCCCCAATGTGTGTAGACTCAAAGACAATAAAAGAAATATGACACTTACAAACTTTGGCTAAAATGGTGGTGATGGTGATGGATAATACTTTGAATACTGTGGGGGGAGGAGAGCTTTTGGTGTTTGGTTTGGCGATAGGGCTTTCGGATCAGGGTGTCTTCCAAAATTCAAATTTGCCGTTGTGGCGCCGCGGCCCTGCAAATGGGCACCGCGACGCCCAAACATCTGGGCGTCTTCTGATCATATGGCGCCGCGGCCCTGCGTTGGGGAGCCGCGGCGCTATGGCGATTTTTCTGGGTAACCTTGGCTTCTCTTCATTTTTCACCTTCCACATCCTTGGCTTTCACCTGTCAACACAACATAGACACAAGAACCCAAGACCGTGAGACTGATCAAGACGAAATAAAATAAAAACAGAAATTGAGATAACATAATTAAAAACATTGGGTTGTCTCCCAACAAGCGCTGTCTTTAACGTCTTTTAGCCGGACGCAAGTTCCTTATTATTTTAAGGTATGAGAAGTTACCAAGTTCATGTATTCCATTTCATTGATCAGGTAGGGTTTTAACCTCTGTCCGTTTACCTTGAAGGCGCACTCCCTCTCCCTTTTATTTCAATCGCTCCGTATGGGAATACTCTTACCACCGTGTATGGTCATGTCCAACGTGATTTTAACTTGCCTGGAAACAATCTCAACCTTGAGTTGAATAACATCACTTGTTGTCCTTCTTGAAAGTCTTTCGGTATCAAATTCTTATCGTGCCATGCTTTTGTTCGTTCCTTGTAGATCTTTGCATTCTCATAGGCATTGTGTCGGAATTCATCTAATTCGCTACCTATAGCGACCTCCTCCGTCTCCGCCGTGGTATCCATGTTTAACTTCTTCATTGCCCGGATGCTCTGTGTTCCAACTCTCGGCAAATGACATGCTTTACCAAAAACTAATTTATAAGGTGACATACCAATTGGTGTTTTGAATCTTTGTCAGATGCCCACAATGCGTCATCCAATTTGATAGACCGCTTTTCTTGAGCCATTCACCGTCTTTTCCAATATGCTTTTACTTCTATTTGAAACTTCCGCTTGCCCATAAGCTTGAGGGTGGTAGCGGTTGTAGTGATGGTAAACTCCATATCGGGAAAGCAATGAATTCAGCTGTCTATTGCAGAAATGGCTCCCTTCGTCACTGATGAGAGCTCTTGGTGTGCCGAACCTTGTGAAAATATTCTTTTGGATGAATTTTTGAACAGTCTTACTGTTGTTTGTTTTGGTGGCCACTGCTTCTACCCATTTGGACACATAGTCAACTGCCAGAAGGATATATTGATTTCCAAAGGAGGGCGGAAATGGCCCCATGAAATCGATTCCCCATACATCGAATAGTTCTACTTCCAATATCCCTTGCGAAGGCATTTCGTTTCGTCTTGAGATGTTCCCTGTTCTCTGACAATTATCACATCTCTGCACAAAGGTATGGGAATCCTTAAAGAGTGTTGGCCAATAGAATCCGCATTGCAATACCTTTGCCGCTGTTCTTGATGCCCCAAAGTGTCCACCACATGATAAGGTGTGGCAATGGGTGAGAACCTGGTGCATCTCTTCCTCTGGTATACATCGCCTGATGACTTGGTCGGCACAGTGTTTGTATAACATCGGTTCCTCCCAATAGTAATGATTCACTTCTGAATAAAACCTCTTCACTTGCTGTCTTAACAAGCCTGGGGGTAGTACTTTAGCTGCAAGAAAGTTAACAAAATCAGCGTACCAAGGTAAATTAGAATTCATACTTACTCGAAACAGTTGTTCGTCTGGAAAGTGATCATTTATTTGCACATCCTTGGTGTTCTGGCTCTCTGTGTTTTCCAGTCTTGACAAGTGGTCTGCAACTGAATTCTCTGTTCCTTTCTTATCACGAATCTCTACGTCAAATTCTTGTAGAAGTAGGACCCATCGAATGAGGCGAGGCTTTGCATCCTTCTTTGTCATCAAGTACTTTATAGCAGAGTGGTCAGTGTATACTATCACTTTATTCCCAATCAAGTATGGCCTGAATTTCTCAAACGCATATACTATAGCTAGTAGTTCTTTTTCAGTAGTTGCATAATTTAACTGTGCGTCATTTAGAGTTTTACTAGCATAGTAAATGGATCTAAATACCTTGTCGATTCTTCTGTCAAGCACCGCTCCAACTGCATAGTCGCTTGCATCGCACATTAGTTCGAATGGGAGCTCCCAGTTTGGTGCAATGACTATGAGTGCGGAAATGAGCTTCTCCTTGAGCGTTTGAAATGCGGATAAGCATTCTTTATTGAAGTCGAAGGCAACCCCCGTCATTAGTAATGTGGAAAGAGGCTTTGAGACCTTTGAAAAATCCTTGATAAATCTTCTATAGAAACCTGCATGTCCAAGGAAACTTCTGACTCCTTTTGTTGATACTGGAGGTGGTAGATTTTCGATCACATAAATCTTCGCTTTGTCCACCTCAATACCTTGGTTTGATATTTTGTGTCCCAAGACGATTCCTTCTGTTACCATGAAGTGACACTTCTCCCAATTTAGCACAAGGTTAGATTCTTCGCACCGGCTTAACACTGCTTCTAAATACCTTAAACACTCATCGAATGATGCTCCAAAGACCGA
Organism: Przewalskia tangutica; assembly: GCA_029844215.1. Lineage (NCBI taxonomy): Eukaryota > Viridiplantae > Streptophyta > Magnoliopsida > Solanales > Solanaceae > Przewalskia > Przewalskia tangutica. The sequence goes on from CM056719.1 coordinate 23,059,466, forward strand.
AAAATCATCCATAAAGATCTCTATAGTTCTCTCTACCATATCTGAGAAAATTGCCATCATACACCTCTGAAAAGTTGCAGGTGCATTGCAGAGTCCGAATGGCATCCTTCTGAATGCAAATGTACCAAAAGGGCAAGTGAATGTTGTCTTTTCCTGATCTTCCGCTATTGCAATCGTGATACCACGAGTATCCATCCAAAAAGCGAGTAGTTATGCCCCTCGCAAGTCTGTCCAACATTTGATCTAGGAATGGCAACGGGAAGTGGTCTTTTCTGGTTGCTTTATTCAACTTGCGATAGTCAATGCAAATTCTCCAACCGGTGACCGTTCTCGAGGGAATGAGTTCGTTTCTTTCGTTAGTCACCATTGTTATTCCACCCTTTTCGGCACCACTTGTACTGGGCTTACCCATGTGCTGTCGGATATGGGGTAGATCACTCCTGCGTCGAGCCATTTTAGGATTTCCTTTCTCAATACCTCTTTCATGTTTGGGTTTAGTCGCCTTTGGGCTTCGATGGATGGTCTGCTTTCCTCATCTAGACGGATCTTATGCATTACTGTTGATGGACTTATCCCTTTTATGTCCGCTAATGTCCATCCAATGGCCTGCTTGTGATTCTTTAGTACTCTTAGCAGTTTGTCCATCTCTTCGGTGGATAGGTGGCATGAAATGATCACTGGTAAGGTTTTTTCTTCACTTAGGTATTGGTATTGTAGATGATTGGGTAGGGTTTTTAACTCTAACTCTGGAGCCTTCTCTGTGGATGGTAATGATCTTTCTGGTACCTGTCCAAGTTCTTCATACTTCCTTGTATCCCATTTTTCATAAGCATTCATCCAATTTGCATACTCCATCAACCGATCGTTTCTACTATCATCATCCCATGTGGTCAGTACTTCTTCAAGCGTATCATCATATCCGAACTCTTTGGCTGACACTGCTTCTTCACTAAGATCAATGGCTGAGCAGTTATCCTTGGCCTCTGGAAAAGTTGCTGCTCGAAAAATATTGAAAATCACCTCTTCTTCGTCTACTCGAAGCTTCAACTCCCCTTTGTGAACATCAATGAACGCCTGTCCTGTGGCTAAGAAGGGTCTGCCAAGTATGATGGGGATTCCATTATTATCTTGTATGTCTAAGATAACGAAGTCGGCGGGGAAGATGAACTTGTCCACCTTCACTAAAACATCTTCGATGACTCCTCTCGGATGAACAATTGAGCGGTCACCAACCGCAGAGTGATGTTTGTAGGTCGATTTCTCCCATTTCTAGTTTGCGTAAAACTAGATAGGCATCGATTTATGTCCGCTCCAGTCGCACAGTGCCTTCTGACATTCAAACTTCCCAATAGTACATGGGATGGTAAAGCTCCCAGGGTCTTGTAACTTCTGAGGCAGTTGTCTCTGTAAGATGGCACTACATTCCTCAGTCAACATCACTGTTTCGTAATCCTCTATCCTCCTCTTTTTGCTAAGCACATCCTTCATGAACTTGACGTAGCTCGGCATTTGTTCTAATGCTTCAGCAAACGGGATATTGAGTTGCATTTGTTTGAGGACCTCCACGAATCTGGAGAATTGCTTGTCAAGGGTGCATGTTTTTAATTTCTGAGGATATGGTATCATCACCTGGGGTGCGGTTGCCACAGCTGGTGCTGATTTCTCGGTTTCTGGGTTCTGGGCGCCGCGGCCCTGATCTTGGGCGCCGCGGCGCTCACTTTCCTGCACTGCCTCGGATGCCAGAACCTTCGTGACCGCTCTCCGCATTGTCTCGAATCTTGGCGCGCCACGCTCATCGGCGCCGCGGCGCTGCTGCTGCGAACTCTCTATCTCCCCTGATTCGGCATCCTTCAGGTCAATTGCCTGACATTGTGTTTCCTCATTGCCTACCCCAGGTGCAGATTGCTCTTCATATGTTTCGCTGTTGAATATGATTGCGAGCTCTGCTATTTGCGTTTCCAACTTCTGCATGGCCATTCTTGTTTCGTCTATGAACTGATTTTGGTACCTCGTGAGACTGAGTATCGTTTCTCTTAATTCCTCCCTCTCTTCCTCTATGGTTGGTTCTCTGTCATATGGACAGTAAAAATCCATATCTAAAAAAAATTCCTGAGATAAATCAAAACCAACAAAGAATTACGGAACCTCGAACTTTTCGAAAAAAAATAAAAAAAACGTAAAAATTAAATATTAAAATAAAAATTAAAAACCAAATTAGAAATTAAAAATAGACAAATTTGATATTGAACTATGCCTAATCCCCGGCAACGGCGCCAAAAACTTGATGCGCGGTAAGATGCACACACTTTAAACGCAAGTGCACGTTATCGTGACAAGTAGTATAGTCTTGATAAGACCGAATATCGTCCTCTAGGATTAGGGTTCAAGTACCAACTATCTATTTTCTAGTATCTATTTGGCGATTTGATAAATGATTGGTTGTTTATAACTAAGAATTATGAAAGCTATCTAAATATAAAGATTTACTTCAGGTGTGATGAGAATAGGGCTTCCATGTATCCTTACTATCCGCTTATGCTAATTACTAATGCATTAACTTATGGTATTCTTCTTTTGGAGAAAACAGGTTTACGAAATCGTTTTATACTCCCGTTAGGGTTATATAAACACTCAACCCCAGTATCGCACGTTACCTACCTTTCGGTGATAAGGATAACTCTATAGGAGGATTAAGAACAAAAACCTAGTTGACCGTTACGCACAATGCGCAAAATTAGGGTTGTTAAGCCTCTCATCAACGCTACATAAATAATTGAGGTATTTTCATCCCCAATCCAAGAATGTCTACCCAACTTACAGCATATTCACAATCCCCCCATTTCGGAATCTGATTAGAAATCATATAGTGATAATTAGTTGTCAATTAATTACCAAGAATTCAACTCAATTATTGGATAGATCTCACAATAAGAAAAATAACCATAAGCATGCATTAATTTATAACATAAGTTTCTACCAATTCAACATGGAAATCCCTATAAGAGAATTAGTTCATAGCCATAGACATGACAAGAACTAATTCAAAGTTCATCATACAAAACTGAAATAAAGAACAAGAAAGGGAAAAGAAATTACTAAACTAATGGTATCCAATCTCCAAGCAAAAGTCTTGAGTTGTGCAAGAAGGGGAACCCTTAAAAACTGCCTAGGGTTCTCCTTTTATAGGCTGAAAACCGCCTCCCTCTTTTCCTTCAGGCCTGGCCCAGAATTTCGTCAAAAGACCTAATTTTTCCGCGTCGGCGCCGTCGCATGGGCCGCGCGCCAAAGTTCTGCAATCCCGGGTGTTTTACGCCGCGCCCGATATCGCTGTCCGAGGGCGCGCGCGATGTATCTTCAGTAGCTCCTGATGTTTAGGCGTCGCGCCTCGCTTTGCTCGAGCGCGCGCACACAGTCTTCGACCTCTACGGATAGTGGCGTCGCGCCCGCTGACAGCAGGAGGCGCCGCGGCGCTGGTCTTGATTTTTCCCTCGTTCGCCACTTTCTCTGTTTCCAGCTCTGGCATCTCCTCTTTTGCCCTCTTTTTGCTCTTTTTCCGCCATTTGGCCATTTTAACCACTTTGACTCAAAAGAAAGAAAAACTATCCTAATACGACACTTATATGTGCAAATGGGACAAAAGACTAACTAAAATCGACTCAAAGGTGTATATAAAATACACCGATCAAATACCCCAACTTAACCTTTGCTCGCCTCGAGCAAAGATAGAAAGAAATAAAATAAAAGACTCAAAGAAACGAAAATAAAAGACTCATCGCCATTGATTACTTTTCGCATTAGTGTTAACTAGAAAACATGAAGGTTAGCAAAATAATATGCAGGAATATATAACATGACATTTCAAAGACATTAAGTTAGATATTTCGCAAACTCCTATTCATCATGCTTTAATGGAAGTCAATATACTAGATCATGCATATAAATTCAAAAATCCTATGGCATGCTTACTTGCTATTCTCCACTAATTCTGGATATGCACAAAAGAGATCTTCGTGACTTTTAAGGGTTGTAATGTAGGCTTAGGTATAGGTAGGAAAAAATAGGCAATTTAGGCTCATTTCAGGTACCATAAGCTCTTGACTTTTCAAGATTTCCTTTTCTTTTGTTCTTTTCTTCATTTCGATTCTATCTTTCCCTCTTTTGTTTTGGGAGAGTGAAGTATATAAAATGACAAGCACCCCAAACTTAGGCTTTTGCCTATTTCTTATTACTTTTGTATTGGGGTGCAAATGTGACTTATTCACTTTTTTTGCCTCTTTTCTAACACAATGTATTCCACTATTTCATATTTTCACTTATGGTACAATTTTGTGGGAATATAGGGTGTCAAAGAAGAAGTTTCAAATTTAGGCTCAATGGGGCTGACTAGGGATATTTTTAAAGTACGGGATAGAAAAGAATGGTAAGAATTGGCTATCAAAGAAATGTCTGAGTCATCTCCCTAACATGCATATCCTAACTATTTCGCCTCAAATAGCAAGCAATCATAACACATAAGCATTTATCATTTAGTATGCGTAATTCAAGCAAGAAACTCCAAATAGACAGATTCTATGAGTTTTTGACATATCTAACCTAAGTGTTTAGATAGTTGCTTCAATTCCGTTACATTATTTCACCTTACTTCACTAGGTGTTTCTAGCAACTACAGCAATTATGATCTTTGACAGACAATTATGACTCAAAAAAGAAAAAATTTTGGTGACTCAAAATAAACATAAAAACAATCAAAAAGACTTAAGTAACACATAACATGACACAAAGAAAATAAAACACAAATAAAACACCCCCAAACTTAAATCACACATTGTCCCCAATGTGTGTAGACTCAAAGACAATAAAAGAAATATGACACTTACAAACTTTGGCTAAAATGGTGGTGATAGTGGTGGATAATACTTTGAATTCCGTGGGGGGAGGAGAGCTTTTGGTGTTTGGTTTGGCGATAGGGCTTTCGGATCAGGGTGTCTTCCAAAATTCAAATTTGTCGTTGTGGCGCCGCGGCCCTGCAAATGGGCGCCGCGACGCCCAAACTTCTGGGCGTCTTCTGATCATTCGCGCCGCGTCTCGTTGGAGCCGCGGCGCTATGGCGATTTTTCTGGGTAACCTTGGCTTCTCTTCATTTTTCGCCTTCCACATCCTTGGCTTTCACCTGTCAACACAACATAGACACAAGAACCCAAGACCGTGAGACTGATCAAGACGAAATAAAATAAAAACAGAAATTGAGATAACATAATTAAAAACATTGGGTTGCCTCCCAACAAGCGCTGTCTTTAACGTCTTTTAGCCGGACGCAAGTTCCTTATTATTTTAAGGTATGAGAAGTTACCAAGTTCATGTATTCCATTTCATTGATCAGGTAGGGTTTTAACCTCTGTCCGTTTACCTTGAAGGCAGCTCCCTCTCTCCCTTTTATTTCAATCGCTCCATATGGGAATACTCTTACCACCGTGTATGGTCCTGTCCAACGTGATTTTAACTTGCCTGGAAACAATCTCAACCTTGAGTTGAATAACAGCACTTGTTGTCCTTCTTGAAAGTCTTTCGGTATCAAATTCTTATCGTGCCATGCTTTTGTTCGTTCCTTGTAGATCTTTGCATTCTCATAGGCATTGTGTCGGAATTCATCTAATTCGCTCAGCTGTAGCAGCCTCCTCTGTCCTGCTGCCGTGGTATCCATGTTTAACTTCTTCATTGCCCAGTATGCTCTGTGTTCCAACTCTACTGGCAAATGACATGCTTTACCAAAAACTAATTTATAAGGTGACATACCAATTGGTGTTTTGAATGCTGTCCGGTATGCCCACAATGCGTCATCCAATTTGATAGACCAGTCTTTCCTTGAGCCGTTCACCGTCTTTTCCAATATGCTCTTTACTTCTCTATTTGATACTTCCGCTTGCCCATTAGCTTGAGGGTGGTAAGCAGTTGTAGTGCGGTGGTAAACTCCATATCGGGAAAGCAATGAATTGGTATCTATTGCGTAAATGGCTCTTCACATCGATGAGAGCTCTTGGTGTGCCGAACCTTGTGAAAATATTCTTTTGGAGGAATTTTTGAATAGTCTTACTGTCGTTTGTTTTGGTGGCCACTGCTTCTACCCATTTGGACACATAGTCAACTGCCAGAAGGATATATTGATTTCCAAAGGAGGGCGGAAATGGCCCCATGAAATTGATTCCCCATACATCGAATAGTTCTACTTCCAATATCCCTTGCGAAGGCATTTCGTTTCGTCTTGAGATGTTCCCTGTTCTCTGACAATTATTGTTATACCCCGTATTTTCAGGGTATGTACGTAAGGACGTACGTAGAAAATTTAAGCCTTAAGATTTGGCAAGTTTCGAAATTTGTACACAAGTGCCGAAAGGAGTCGTTTTTCGACGAAACGTTTTACTAAACTTGCGAAGGGAAAAATACGGCTATGTCATTTTTAATTTTTGCGGATATTTCCGAGAGACGAAACATTTTGGACCAAAGGGAGGGTGACATGTGTCACCCTCACATTGGAAGGAAGTGGGGCGGCAAATGGACGAAAAGGTGGCATTGGTTAGGTAGGATATTTGTGCAAGTTGGTGTGGTAGATGGATAAGGTGCACATGGCTTAATCCTAGCCTTACACTTGCCTAACACTTGGATGGATCTTGGCCATTGGTTGACCATTCCTTGACCTATAAATACCCCTCTAAGTTGATGAACTTCTTCATCCAAAAATCACTTTCCAAGTCTTGAAATCCCTCCCCTTTTTTTGAGCTGAGTTCGTCCAACCCCCTCTTTAGAGAAGCCTTGGCCGAGAGCCTCCCCCCCTTGAGTGAGGCTTGGCCGAGAGGTACCCCTTGCCTAGTTGTCTCATATAAATACCCCCTTGCCTAGTTGTCTCGTATAAATACCCCCTTTTTTGTGGTATAGAAATACTCTCCAAGTATTGTTATAATGCCCAAATACTTTAGCCCATATACCTTGTAGTACTTTCCAAAGTTACCTCTATACGTAGAGCCCGGAAAATACTATTATACTTCCTTTAGCCACTAAACGAAACCCTAAGGAAAATCTCCATAATTGGTTGGAGTACTAAGTAGAAGTTGTGTAGAACTTCTAAGGGTTTCTTGGAGCGAATTGGAGCGCACGGAGTAGGAGCTAAACGTTGCTCATGATCGACTTTAAACTTGGATAATTTTGGGGCTTATCGAGGTAAATAATCCTATCCTTCTAGTGTAATTGGAAATTACATACTGTAGTTGGATTGAAATGAATATAAGATTCATAGAAGAGAATTGAACTGTAATAGAAGGATGTTACAGAATAGACTTAAACTGAAATCACATCAGAAGAATATTAGAGTAGAAGATTAAACTGTACTTACATAGGACTGTATTTACAGTAGTCTGATAACCTTATTGGTTGAATGTTCTGCGAGTAGCATGAACTACTTGGAAGGTGGACAAGGCTAGCCGGGTTATAGCCGTGGAGCGTTTTGCTTTTAGTCGATAATCGTCGCGAGGTATGTGATTCTTCCTATACTCTTGAGCATGAAGTATTTTAAAAAGAATACATATAGTACGGTAGACGTACGTGTGGCAATGTCTTTTGACTTAAGCCTGAATAATATGTATATATAATATAGTAGACGTACGTGTGCTAACTGAATATAGTTGTACGGCAATGTCTTTTGACTTAAGCCTGAATAATAAGAACCTTGAATTATTTTAAAAGGAATATATATATATAGTACGGTAGACGTACGTGTGTTAACTGAATATAGTGTTACGGCAATGTCTTTTGACTTAAGCCTGAATAAGAAGAATCTTGAAGTATTTCAAAAGAAATAAGAAACCTTTTTGAAAGAAGAGTAATACTTGGTTTGAAAACATAAAGAGTTATACTAGCTTTATGAGAAGTTAGGTGTAACGTCTTAAGAGAGATAAAAAGAATGGGTTACTGATTTAGAAGTTAAGAGACTTAATTTTAAAAGATAAGAGACTTGACTTAATATGGATGTTTGTGTGAAACCTCATTCGTGAGTAATGAGTACTTGGTTTTTAAAAGGGGATAATGTTTTACTGATTTCGGAAATCAGAATAAGTATCGAACAAACCACTGCAGCGTTAATAAAGGAAATGTAATGAATAATGAAGTATTATTAAATCCAGTAGAAACCTCCATCCGCATAGAAGCTAAGATGAGACAAAATGATATTACATTTTCTAGATCATGGCTGCTTTAATAAATGGTTATAAACAAGAATAAACTGCTCACACCTATGGCATATGTTACTCAATTGTTTTAAAAGAGATTAAGACATTGAACTATGAAACTTTTCTAAAATAAAGAGACTTGAGTAATTGAAATTAGGCAAACTGGAACTTTAAGGAAAAGAATGTTGTTGAAAAAGAAAGTGTTTTGGTTTACCTAAAAATGTGAGTCACTCTATTTTATACTACGGGTACCGGGTGACTTTTATAAAAGGAATGGATCTCTTTAAAAGGAATTTAACGAACGTAGTACTTTAGGGTTAAAACCCGGACTTTGTCATAAAATGAAAGTACCTTGAGTTATGTGTAACTTGCCTATGTTTGTTGTTGTGTAACTTGCCTATGCTTATGGTGATAGTCTTTGTTGTGCAAGAATTGTGTTTCTATACTACCGCGTCTCTCGATGGAGGGCCGGTTGACTTGTGGAGAACTTACTTGGACGTACCGGCAGTGACGGGAGATTCCACGGGTATGCTTCCATTAGCATTGTTACATGGGCATGTCTACACCGTTGATGGATTCTGTGGACATGTGACCATTTTGGTTATGGCGAAGTATCGTGACTTACGGTTGTGATCGGGTGCGTAGCCTGTTTACTTGCCCCCATCGCCACGTGGCGGTGGATCTGGTACAGGTTATTGCACTTGCCACGTGTCAGCTTCGCGGCGAAGTATCGTGACTTACGGTTGTGATCGGGTGCCCGGCCGATTCACTTGCCCCCGTCAGCTACGTGACGCAGGTGGATCTGGTGGAGGCTAGTGCACTTGCCACGTGTCAGCTTCGCGAGTCAGTGTTTGGATGGAGCTTCGTGACGTACGGTCGGATCTGGTAATTATACTTGCCCCGTACGGTTTTATTGACACAGGTGGGACCTGGTGTTCACATATACTCCTTGGTGTTGTTATATCATAGACTGCCGGCAGTGAGGAAGGAATTCCACGGGCACGAGTGATGATTTGGAGGGCGTGAGTCCCTGACTTGATATGATTGTTTATATGTGGTGTACTGTAGTTTGGTTATCATACATGTCTCCTGCTTTATATAGACTGCTATGATTTCATTTACAGTATTTTACAGTTTCACATACTTGGTACCTGTTGTACTGACCTCCTTCGGGGGGCTGCGTTCATGCCGCAGGTAGAGTTACATCGGCTGTCGATCCCGCTTATAGGATCACCTTTCAACATATTGGGAAGCTCCGTTCCTTCGGAGGCTTATCTTTGGTATGTTACCACAGTCCAGAGTTCTTGTACATTCGTGGTATGGCGGGGCCCTGTCCGTCATAGTTGTTGTAAAAATCTTAGAGGTGCAGAGTACTGCAAGTGTGGCGGGGTTGTAAGGATTGTAACTGTTCAAATGTCTATACATATATATATATGTTGAAAGGCAACCGTTTTGGTTGGCCTATTTTCTTTATCTTGATCCATGTCTATTTAAATGTTTAAGTTTTTTTATTTCCGCTGGTTTTTCTCTGATGTTGTATCACTAGGGTGCCCGGGGTAAGGCACCAGTCACGGGCCCCAGAACGGGTCGTGACAAAAGTGGTATCAGAGCAGTTAGTCTTCGGAAAGTGTCTACAGACTGTGTCTAGTAGAGTCTTGATTATCGATGTGTTGTGCACCACATCTATAATCGTGAGGTCGCAGACATTTAGGATTGGTTTCGTTCTTCTCATTCCGAGATCGTGCCTTAGAAATGTGTGATAAGTTGGACCCTCCGACGCATTCGTTTTTACCGATTATGCCTCGCGCAAGGCAACCCGGGCGAAGGGCAAAGCGAGAGGAGTGCGAGTAGAGCAAGCAGCTTCTTACAGAGACCACAAGACACGAGCCTCCATCCCACACCGGAGCGTAAGAGATGAGTTACAAGGAGTGGGCCCGCGATGGCCGTGGTCAGGCGAACTTGAGGATAGGCCGGACGCAGCAGCCCAGTAGCACCATGGTTCACCCTGCATCGAGATAGTTTGAGGCTACGGATTTTCCGAGATGTAACCCGCCGAGTTTTATGGGTCGAGGCCGCAGGATGATCCGCAGGAGTTCATCCGCAGCGATTCTGCCGGATCATGAGTGATCAAGGCATCGGAGACCGAGTCGGTGGTCCTAGGTTCGCATCGGCTGCGTGATACCGCAGTCGACTGGTTTGATTCGTGGGAGCTGTCCCGGGGAGGGCATGCACTTCCAGCTGTATGGAACGAGTTCTCAGAGGCCTTTCTTGCACATTTCTTGCCTCCCCAGATGAGGAGGGCTCGGGCCGACAGATTTTTGGTGTTGCGCGAATCCGCGTACGGTTCGGGAGTACAATGTGGAGTTCGACTCATTGGCTCGATACGTCCCCGCGTTAGTAGCTAGTATGGAGGATCGAGTGCACCGATATGTTACAGGGCTCGATGATTACCTAGCAGAGAGTTGTTCGGGTGTAGCTCTTCAGCCGGGCATGGACATTGCCCGCATGCAGGCTTATGCACTTGGATGTGAGGAGCGGAGAAATCGACGGAATGACCAAGATCAGCAGAAGAGGGCCAGAACAGCAGGGTCCTTTGGTGACTTTCGAGGCGGACCGCCTCAGCAGACTAGTTATGTACCTCCGCCCGATGAGTGGTCCTCCACGCCGGGACCTTCGGATATTCAGAGCGGTCGTGGCTCCTGTGTTTCAGATTTTCAGGGGAGTAGGAGTGCTCGCCCGATAAGGCCACCCGTATCTCAGTGTGACCATTGTGGTAAAGCCCATAGGGGGGAATGTCGTACTGGTTTGGGAGATTTCTATACTTGCGGCCGACAGGGCCATTTGACGAGAGACTGTCCGACCAGGGGTAGCACTGGTGGGATAGCACAGACTACTAGAGCAGTTGCGGGTTCTTCACCTTCCATAGCTAGGCAGGATGTTCATACACCGGCGGGCCACGGTAGAGGTCGCGGTGGAAGTTCCCAGTTTTAGCGGTCCTCTGAACCGCCTATTTTCAGGTATATCCTTAACCCTCTAGAGTTTTGTATGTATTGATGATGTGTTTAGTGTTATGTTCGGATAGCTTTGTGCTAAAATATGATGTAGAAACCTGGTTAGTGAGAGAGGGTAAGCCTGGGGGGTGAGAAAATGATGAACCTTAGAATATTACAGTTGAGACCTTAGATGTAAGGCCGTCTTGAGTACAAGATTTTGCAAGTGATCCTTGTCAGAGTGCATTTTATGCCTAGAATGTATTGTGTGATAAGTCCCTGGGTAGTGTGAAACGGAAGTGGTAGCTTTCATGACCTGTATAGGTAAGATTGTTCCGGATCGGGGAACAAGAGCTTGATGCGTTAAGTGGGTCGGGTTGGGGCCATGTTGCGGGCCAACCCGCGGCCTGTTTCGAGGTGGGGTCAGCTCTGGGTGGTCCCGCCAGGTGGTAGGGTCACGAGGGTGCCTGGCCCAAGTTTAGATGACCATCGTATGAGTTCGTGGATATGTTCGACCAGAAGCGGATCGTGAAGGCCGGGAAATAGCCTTAAGAGAGATTGAGGCTAGTAAGAGGACCAAGTTTGGAGGTGGTGACTCCAAAGTTTTGGAAACTAAAGCGATGACTAAAGTGTGGTACGTATACTAAAAGAGTTCAAGTGTTCGAGAAGGGTACGACGAGTAAGGAAGGAAGAGAACGTGTGTTATTTTGTGGCCAGGTGTGGCATTGGCAACTTGTTAAGAAGAACTTCATCGTTGTCTGTCTTGAGAAGGAACATTCGGGACGAATGTTTCTAAGGAGGGGAGAATGTTATACCCCGTATTTCCAGGGTATGTACGTAAGGACGTACGTAGAAAATTTAAGCCTTAAGATTTGGCAAGTTTCGAAATTTGTACACAAGTGCCGAAAGGAGTCGTTTTTCGACGAAACGTTTTACTAAACTTGCGAAGGGAAAAATACGGCTATGTCATTTTTAATTTTTGCGGATTTTTCCGAGAGACGAAACATTTTGGACCAACGGGAGGGTGACATGTGTCACCCTCACATTGGAAGGAAGTGGGGCGGCAAATGGACGAAAAGGTGGCATTGGTTAGGTAGGATATTTGTGCAAGTTGGTGTGGTAGATGGATAAGGTGCACATGGCTTAATCCTAGCCTTACACTTGCCTAACACTTGGATGGATCTTGGCCATTGGTTGGCCATTCCTTGACCTATAAATACCCCTCTAAGTTGATGAACTTCTTCATCCAAAAATCACTTTCCAAGTCTTGAAATCCCTCCCCCTTTTTTGAGTTGAGTTCGTCCAAACCCCCCCTATTTTTATAAGCCTTGGCCGATTGCCTCCCCCCCCCTTGAGTGAGGCTTGGCCGAGAGGGTACCCCCCCCTCTTGCCTAGTTGTCTCGTATAAATACCCCCTTTTGTGGTATAGAAATACTCTCCAAGTATTGTTATAATGCCCATATACCTTGTAGTACTTTCCAAAGTTACCTCTATACGTAGAGCCCAGAAAAAACTATTATACTTCCTTTAGCCACTAAACGAAACCCTAAGGAAAATCTCCATAATTGGTTGGAGTACTAAGTAGAAGTTGTGTAGAACTTCTAAGGGTTTCTTGGAGCGAATTGGAGCGCACGGAGTAGGAGCTAAACGTTGCTCAGGATCGACTTTAAACTTGGATAATTTTGGGGCTTATCGAGGTAAATAATCCTATCCTTCTAGTGTAATTAGAAATTACATACTGTAGTTGGATTGAAATGAATATAAGATTCATAGAAGAGAATTGAACTGTAATAGAAGGATGTTACAGAATAGACTTAAACTGAAATCACATCAGAAGAATATTAGAGTAGAAGATTAAAGCAGACTTACATAGGAATTTGTATTCTGATGGTCTGATAACCTTATTGGTTGAATGTTCTGCGAGTAGCATGAACTACTTGGAAGGTGGACAAGGCTAGCCGGGTTATAGCCGTGGAGCGTTTTGCTTTTAGTCGATAATCGTCGCGAGGTATGTGATTCTTCCTATACTCTTGAGCATGAAGTATTTTAAAAAGAATACATATAGTACGGTAGACGTACGTGTGGCAATGTCTTTTGACTTAAGCCTGAATAATATGTATATATAATATGGTAGACGTACGTGTGCTAACTGAATATAGTTGTACGGCAATGTCTTTGACTTAAGCCTGAATAATAAGAACCTTGAATTATTTTAAAAGGAATATATATATAGTACGGTAGACGTACGTGTGTTAACTGAATATAGTGTTACGGCAATGTCTTTTGACTTAAGCCTGAATAAGAAGAATCTTGAAGTATTTCAAAAGAAATAAGAAACCTTTTTGAAAGAAGAGTAATACTTGGTTTGAAAACATAAAGAGTTATACTAGCTTTATGGGAAGTTAGGTGTAACGTCTTAAGAGAGATAAAAAGAATGGGTTACTGATTTAGAAGTTAAGAGACTTAATCTTAAAAGATAAGAGACTTGACTTAATATGGATGTTTGTGTGAAACCTCATTCGTGAGTAATGAGTACTTGGTTTTTAAAAGGGGATAATGTTTTACTGATTTCGGAAATCAGAATAAGTATCGAACAAACCACTGCAGCGTTAATAAAGGAAATGTAATGAATAATGAAGTATTATTAAAACCAGTAGAAACCTCCATCCGCATAGAAGCTAAGATGAGACAAAATGATATTACATTTTCTAGATCATGGCTGCTTTAATAAATGGTTATAAACAAGAATAAACTGCTCACACCTATGGCATATGTTACTCAATTGTTTTAAAAGAGATTAAGACATTGAACTATGAAACTTTTCTAAAATAAAGAGACTTGAGTAATTGAAATTAGGCAAACTGGAACTTTAAGGAAAAGAATGTTGTTGAAAAAGAAAGTGTTTTGGTTTACCTAAAAATGTGAGTCACTCTATTTTATACTACGGGTACCGGGTGACTTTTATAAAAGGAATGGATCTCTTTAAAAGGAATTTAACGAACGTAGTACTTTAGGGTTAAAACCCGGACTTTGTCATAAAATGAAAGTACCTTGAGTTATGTGTAACTTGCCTATGTTTGTTGTTGTGTAACTTACCTATGCTTATGGTGATAGTCTTTGTTGTGCAAGAATTGTGTTTCTATACTACCGCGTCTCTCGATGGAGGGCCGGTTGACTTGTGGAGAACTTACTTGGAAATCTGGCGTGTGGGAGATTCCACGTATGCTTCCATTAGCATTGTTACATGGGCATGTCTACACCGTTGATGGATTATGTGGACATGTGACCATTTTGGTTATGGCGAAGTATCGTGACTTACGGTTGTGATCGTGCGTAGCGCGAGCTTTACTTGCCCCCATCACGTGGCGCAGTGGATCTGCATACAGTTATCACTTGCCACGCGTCGCCTTCGCGCGGCGATATCGTGACTTACGGTTGTGATCGGTGCGGCGATTCACTTGCCCCCGCTACGTGGACGCAGTGGATCTGGTGAGGCTAGTGCACTTGCCACGGTCGCCTTCGAGTCGGTGTTTGGATGGAGCCGTGACGTCATCGGATCGGTAATTATACTTGCCTCGACGGTTTTATTGACACAGTGGGACACGGTGTTCACATATACTCCTGGTGTTGTTATATCATAAATCGCGGTGAGGAAGGAATTCCACGCACGAGTGAAGATTTGGAGGCGTGAGTCCACGACTTGATATGACGTTTATATGTGGTATCTTGTAGTTTGGTTATCATACATGTCTCTGCTTTATATAGATCGCTATGATTTCATTTACTGATTTTACTGATTTCACATACTTGGTACTGTTGTCGACCTCCTTGAGGCTGCGTTCATCGCCGCAGGTAGAGTTACATCAGTGTCGATCCCCGCTTATAGGATCACCTTTCAAAGATATTGGGAAGCTCCGTTCCTTCGAGGCTTATCTTTGGTATGTTACCACCCAGTCCAGAGGTTCTTGTACATTCGTGGTATGGCGGGGCTGTCCGTCATAGTTGTTGTAAAAATCTTAGAGTGCATCTTTGTTCACTGGCAGGGTTGTAAGGATTGTAATTGTTCAAATGTCTATACATATATATATGTTGAAAGGCAACCGTTTTGGTTGACCTATTTTCTTTATCTTGATCCATGTCTATTTAAATGTTTAAGTTTTTTTATTTCCGCTGGTTTTTCTCTGATGTTGTATCACTAGGGTGCCCGGGGTAAGGCACCAGTCACGGGCCCCGGAACGGGTCGTGACAATTATCACATCTCTGCACAAAGGTATGGGCATCCTTAAAGAGTGTTGGCCAATAGAATCCGCATTGCAATAACTTTGCCGCTGTTCTTGATGCCCCAAAGTGTCCACCACATGATAAGGTGTGGCAATGGGTGAGAACCTGGTGCATCTCTTCCTCTGGTATACATCGCCTGATGACTTGGTCGGCACAGTGTTTGTATAACATCGGTTCCTCCCAATAGTAATGCTTCACTTCTGAATAAAACCTCTTCACTTGCTGTCTTGACAAGCCTGGGGGTAGTACTTTAGCTGCAAGAAAGTTAACAAAATCAGCGTACCAAGGTAAATTAGAATTCATACTTACTCAAAACAGTTGTTCGTCTGGAAAGTGATCATTTATGTGCACATCCTTGGTGTTCTGACTCTCTGTGTTTTCTAGTCTTGACAAGTGGTCCGCAACTGAATTCTCTGTTCCTTTCTTATCACGAATCTCTACGTCAAATTCTTGTAGAAGTAGGACCCATCGAATGAGGCGAGGCTTCGCATCCTTCTTTGTCATCAAGTACTTTATAGCAGAGTGGTCAGTGTATACTATCACTTTATTCCCAATCAAGTATGGCCTGAATTTCTCAAACGCATATACTATAGCTAGTAGTTCTTTTTCAGTAGTTGCATAATTTAACTGTGCGTCATTTAGAGTTTTACTAGCATAGTAAATGGATCTAAATACCTTGTCGATTCTCTGTCCAAGCACCGCTCCAACTGCATAGTCGCTTGCATCGCACATTAGTTCGAATGGGAGCTCTCAGTTTGGTGCAATGACTATGGGTGCGGAAATGAGCTTCTCCTTGAGCGTTTGAAATGCGGATAAGCATTCTTTATTGAAGTCGAAGGCAACCCCCGTCATTAGTAATGTGGAAAGAGGCTTTGAGACATTTGAAAAATCCTTGATAAATCTTCTATAGAAACCTGCATGTCCAAGGAAACTTCTGACTCCTTTTGTTGATACTGGAGGTGGTAGATTTTCGATCACAGAAATCTTTGCTTTGTCCACCTCAATACCTTGGTTTGATATTTTGTGTCCCAAGACGATTCCTTCTGTTACCATGAAGTGACACTTCTCCCAATTTAGCACAAGGTTAGATTCTTCGCACCGGCTTAACACTGCTTCTAAATGCCTTAAACACTCATCGAATGATGCTCCAAAGACCGAAAAATCATCCATAAAGATCTCTATAGTTCTCTCTACCATATCTGAGAAAATTGCCATCATACACCTCTGAAAAGTTGCAGGTGCATTGCAGAGTCCGAATGGCATCCTTCTGAATGCAAATGTACCAAAAGGGCAAGTGAATGTTGTATTTTCCTGATCTTCTGGGGCTATTGCAATCTGGTGATACCCTGAGTATCCATCCAAAAAGCAGTAGTAGTTATGCCCTGCAAGTCTGTCCAACATTTGATCTAGGAATGGCAACGGGAAGTGGTCTTTTCTGGTTGCTTTATTCAACTTGCGATAGTCAATGCAAATTCTCCAACCGGTGACCGTTCTCGAGGGAATGAGTTCGTTTCTTTCGTTAGTCACCACTGTTATTCCACCCTTTTTCGGCACCACTTGTACTGGGCTTACCCATGTGCTGTCGGATATGGGGTAGATCACTCCTGCATCGAGCCATTTTAGGATTTCCTTTCTCACTACCTCTTTCATGTTTGGGTTTAGTCGCCTTTGGGCTTCGATGGATGGTCTGCTTTCCTCATCTAGACGGATCTTATGCATTACTGTTGATGGACTTATCCCTTTTATGTCCGCTAATGTCCATCCAATGGCCCGCTTGTGATTCTTTAGTACTCTTAGCAGTTTGTCCATCTCTTCGGTGGATAGGTGGCATGAAATGATCACTGGTAAGGTTTTTTCTTCACCTAGGTATTGGTATTGTAGATGATTGGGTAGGGTTTTTAACTCTAACTCTGGAGCCTTCTCTGTGGATGGTAATGATCTTTCGGTACTGTCAAGTTCTTCATACTTCCTTGTATCCCATTTTTCATAAGCATTCATCCAATTTGCATACTCCATCAAATCTGGATCGTTTCTACTATCATCATCCCATGTGGTCAGTACTTCTTCAAGCGTATCATCATATCCGAACTCTTTGGCTGACACTGCTTCTTCACTAAGATCAATGGCTGAGCAGCTATCCTTGGCCTCTGGAAAAGTTGCTGCTCGAAAAACATTGAAAATCA
This sequence comes from Przewalskia tangutica, assembly GCA_029844215.1. Classification (NCBI taxonomy): domain Eukaryota; kingdom Viridiplantae; phylum Streptophyta; class Magnoliopsida; order Solanales; family Solanaceae; genus Przewalskia; species Przewalskia tangutica. Next base: position 23,077,136 of record CM056719.1, read on the forward strand.
CCTCTTCTTCGTCTACTCGAAGCTTCAACTCCCCTTTGTGAACATCAATGAGCGTCTGTCCTGTGGCTAAGAAGGGTCTGCCAAGTATGATGGGGATTCCATCGTTATCTTGTATGTCTAAGATAACGAAGTCGGCGGGGAAGATGAACTTGTCCACCTTCACTAAAACATCTTCGATGACTCCTCTCGGATGAACAATTGAGCGGTCAGCTAACTGCAAGGTGATGTTTGTAGGTCTGATTTCTCCCATTTCTAGTTTGCAGAAAACTAGATAGGGCATCAGATTTATGCATGCTCCTAGGTCGCACAGTGCCTTCTGACATTCAAACTTCCCAATAGTACATGGGATGGTAAAGCTCACAGGGTCTTGTAACTTCTGAGGCAGTTGTCTCTGTAAGATGGCACTACATTCCTCAGTCAACATCACTGTTTCGTAATCCTATATCCTCCTCTTTTTGTTAAGCACATCCTTCATGAACTTGACGTAGCTCGGCATTTGTTCTAATGCTTCAGCAAACGGGATATTGAGTTGCATTTGTTTGAGGACCTCCACGAATCTGGAGAATTGCTTGTCAAGGGTGCATGTTTTTAATTTCTGAGGATATGGTATCATCACCTGGGGTGCGGTTGCCACGGTGGTCTTGATTTCTCGGTTTACAGGTTACGGCGCGCGCGGCCAGTCTTAGGCGCGCGGCGCTCACTTTCTGCTTGCCTCGGATGTCGAGAACCTTACGCCTTTGTCTCTGCATTATCTCGGAATCTTGGCGCGCGGCCACGCTCATCGGCGCGGCGCCTGCTGCTGCGAACTCTCTATCTCCACGATTCGGCATCCTTGGTCAATTTCACGATATTGTGTTTCTCATTGCCTACCCAGTGCAGATTGCTCTTCATATGTTTCATTTGTTGAATATGATTGCGAGCTCTGCTATTTGCGTTTCCAACTTCTGCATGGCCATTCTTGTTTCGTCTATGAACTGATTTTGGTACCTCGTGAGACTGAGTATCGTTTCTCTTAATTCCTCCCTCTCTTCCTCTATGGTTGGTTCTCTGTCATATGGACAGTAAAAATCCATATCAAAAAAAAAATCCTGAGATAAATCAAAACCAACAAAGAATTACAGCACCTCGAACTTTTCGAAAAAAAAATAAAAAAAACGTAAAAATTAAATATTAAAATAAAAATTAAAAACCAAATTAGAAATTAAAAATAGACAAATTTGATATTGAACTATGCCTAATCCCCGGCAACGGCGCCAAAAACTTGATGCGCGGTAAGATGCACACACTTTAAACGCAAGTGCACGTTATCGTGACAAGTAGTATAATCTTGATAAGACCGAATATCGTCCTCTAGGATTAGGGTTCAAGTACCAACTATCTATTTTCTAGTATCTATTTGGCGATTTGATAAATGATTGGTTGTTTATAACTAAGAATTATGAAAGCTATCTAAATATAAAGATTTACTTCAGGTGTGATGAGAATAGGGCTTCCATGTATCCTTACTATCCGCTTATGCTACTTACTAATGCATTAACTTATGGTGTTCTTCTTTTGGAGAAAGCGGAGTTCTGAAATCGTTTTATACTCCGTTAGGCTATATAAACACTCAACCCATGTCGCACCTTACCTACATTTGGTGATAAGGATAACTCTATAGGAGGATTAAGAACAAAACCTAGTTGGCCAATCACGCACAATGCGCAAAATTAGGGTTGTTAAGCCTCTCATCAACGCTACATAAATAATTGAGGTATTTTCATCCCCAATCCAAGAATGTCTACCCAACTTACAGCATATTCACAATCCTCCCCTTTCGGAATCTGATTAGAAATCATATAGTGATAATTAGTTGTCAATTAATTACCAAGAATTCAACTCAATTATTGGATAGATATCACAATAAGAAAAATAACCATAAGCATGCATTAATTTATAACATAAGTTTCTAGCAATTCAACATGGAAAGCCTGATGCGCGGTAAGATGCACACACTTTAAACGCAAGTGCACGTTATCGTGACAAGTAGTTTAGTCTTGATAAGACCGAATATCGTCCACAAGGATTAGGGTTCAATTACCAACTATCTATTTTCTAGTATCTATTTGGTGAATTGATAATTGATTTGTTGTTTATAACTAAGAATTATGCAAGCTATTTAAATATAAAGATTTACTTCAGTGGTGATGAGAATAGGGCTTCCATGTATCCTTACTATCCGCTTATGCTACTTACTAATGCATTAACTTATGGTGTTCTTCTTTTGGAGAAAGCAGGTTTACGAAATCGTTTTATACTCCCGTTAGGGTTATATAAACACTCAACCCCGGTATCGCACCTTACCTAACTTTCGGTGATAAGGATAACTTTATAGGAGGATTAAGAACAAAAACCTAGTTGACCGTCACGCACAATGCGCAAAATTAGGGTTGTTAAGCCTCTCATCAACGCTACATAAATAATTGAGGTATTTTCATCCCCAATCCAAGAATGTCTACCCAACTTACAGCATATTCACAATACCCCCTTTTCAGAATCTGATTAGAAATCATATAGTGATAATTAGTTGTCAATTAATTACCAAGAATTCAACTCAATTATTGGATAGATCTCTCAATAAGAAAAATAACCATAAGCATGCATTAATTTATAACATAAGTTTCTAGTAATTCAACATGGAAAGCCCTATAAGAGAATTAGTTCCTAGCCATAAAGATGACAAGAACTAATTCAAAGTTCATCATGCAAAAACTGAAATAAAGAAAAGAAAAGAAAAGAAAAATACTTAAGAACGAGTCTCCAAGCCAAGCATCCAAGGGCTGTGTTGTGGAATATTTACAAGATGGATTGGTGGAAGAATGGATGTAGAATGGTGAATGGTGGAATGGAGAAATGGAGAATTCTTCTAATGATGTAGAGTATTTATAGCCAAAGAATCCTTTTGGTGAAGGGTTAGGGATTTGTAGGAAAGGAAAAGTTATTAGAATCCTTTTAGGTAAGGGTTTTAAGGTAGGAAAAGTTATCCCTTTAGGTAGGAAAAGTTATCCCTTTAGGAAGGAAAAGTTATCCCTTTAGGATTCTGAAAACAAGTCAAATTCGCCGATTCATAATTCCAGCGTCGGCGCAGCGACAATCAGGCGCATGGCTGAAGATCAACAACTTTCGGACTTTCAAGATATTGGCGCGCGGCTATAACACTGGCGCTTGGCTGATGGCGTTTTTTGGCGGTCCGTTTCGTCGTCCGGACTTCGTCTGATCTCCTCTCTAATTTCCAGAACTTCTTAGACTTTATTTCTTGGCCCTTTTAGTGTGCAATTCCATCTCTTTTATGCTCATTTCATCTCCTTTTCGTCATTTATCCATTTTTGACCGCTGTGACACAAAAGAAAGGAAAACGACCATAATACTGTACTAAACATAAATGAAATGAGTAAAATACTAACTAAAAATGACTCAAAAAGTGTATATAAAATACACCGATCAAAGCCCTATAAGAGAATTAGTTCCTAGCCATAGACATGACAAGAACTAATTCAAAGTTCATCATACAAAACTGAAATAAAGAACAAGAAAGGGAAAAGAAATTACTAAACTAATGGTATCCAATCTCCAAGCAAAAGTCTTGAGTTGTGCAAGAAGGGGAACCCTTAAAAACTGCCTAGGTTCTCCTTTTATAGGCTGAAAACCGCCTCCCTCTTTTCCTTCAGGCCTGACCCAGAATTTCGTCAAAAGACCTAATTTTTCCGCGTCGGCACCGCGGCCCTGCGACGAGCACGCGGCGCGAATGTTCTGCAATCGCCGGGTGTTTTGGCGCGCGGCCGATATCTGGCATGCGAGCCGCGGCGCTGTATCTTCTGTAGCTCCTCGGATGTTTAGGCGTCGCGGCCCTGATTTTGCTGTCTGAGGGCGCCGCGGCGCTGAGTCTTCTGACCTCTCTGGATAGTGGGCGCCGCGGCGCTGGTCTTGATTTTTCCCTCGTTCGCCACTTTCTCTGTTTCCAGCTCTGGCATCTCCTCTTTTGCCCTCTTTTTGCTCTTTTTCCACCATTTGGCCATTTTAACCACTTTGACTCAAAAGAAAGAAAAATTATCCTAATACGACACTTATATGTGCAAAATGAGACAAAAGACTAACTAAAACTGACTCAAAAGGTGTATATAAAATACACCGATCAGCTGACACTGAGAGTAGAAAGTGAAGAGATGGTGTTCAAAGTGTTCAAACACGTTATTGAACCCCCAGTCATGATCAGGTGCTTTGCAATTAGCACTGTCAGAACTTCGTGTGAGCCAGCGCAAGCCACATCAAGGGAGATAAGACCGCCAAAGCAGGTAAGTGATACTGAACCTCCTCTTGAAAATAATTATAAGAAGAAAAACAGAAGGAGAAAGAGGAAAATGTTGAAGAAGTGGATTGGTTGTGGGGTTAATCTACCCCACACTTCTTGATTAAAGAACTTGCGTCCGGCTAAAATACGTTAAAGACAGCGCTACTTGGGAGGCAACCCAAGGTATTTTAAACTATTTACTTTAATGCAGTTAGTTTTTACTTAGAACAGTCTCACGGAGGTATTGTTTATGTGTTGTGATGACAGGTGCGGGGCGAGAATTTGGAGGGCGGCGAAAAGAAGCCAAAAGGAAAAAAGATTTCGAAAAAATTGGCTTAGCGCGCGCAGGAAGTAGAACATGGCGCCAAAAGATAAGAAAGGCGCAGGAGATTCAGCGCCGCGGCGCCTATTTGCAGGATCGCGGCGCCAAAAGTCCGTAAAAATTACAAGTGCGCCATGGCTAAATCGAGCCATGGCAGAAAGTTCAAGAGCGCGATAGTTTAGGCGCGGCTGATTGTAGAACATGGCGCCGCGATGGAAATCCAGAAGTTAAAAGAGTCCAAAAATCCGATTTTCCCCATTCCAAATCAAAACCTAACCCTTTCCTCTCCACAAAACCCACGAAAATCCACCTTTTACCTAAAAAATTTCCATAAACTAAACCCAATCACAACCAAAGTTCTTAAATTCCTTAAACCTTTAACCATCTTAAACAACAACCCTCATCCCATTGCCTCAAATCAGCATTAGGAGCAAGAAAATCTTGAAGAACACCGTCAAAGGTAACCTTTATCTTTTCTTGAAAACTTCACTATAATCAGAGGAGGTAGTAGATTTGAGGAGGTGTTGTATCTGTGAAGGTGTGTGGGGGTGTTGAAGTTGGGTGTGAGATTTCGAGGAAGAGTATATGAGGTGAGTGTGGGGTGTTGTGCAGGAGCTTCTTGAGTGAAGTGTGGGGGTGATAAGTGTTGTAGCTGCTGATTGTTGCATGATAGTGTTGGGTAATATTGTTGATACAAAGGAAACGCTGCCAAAGTTATCTAAAAATGTCTGCCAGAAAGAGAAGAGCTTCCACATCCACCTTCGCCCCTCAATATGATACTACTAGGTTTGTCAGCCAAACAGCGGAGGGTAGATATTAAAAACTTAGTACTAGGCCCTTAATCCCTGAAAGAGGAATGGATTACCAAAGGGAATTATTTGAGGAGGGAGATGTCTATGAGCATATTCGGGCGATGATTGAGATGATGGGGTGGAAGAGATTTGTTAATCCGGAAAGGATAGCACCGATGAACACAGTGATGGTGAGAGAATTTTATGCTAACTTTCCGGAGAGGGTGGATGATAGATGCTTTGTGAGGGGACGGGAAGTGCCTGTGACGGCAGAAGTGGTGAATTTGCTATTAAAAACAGCGGATGTTGAAGAAAGAGGTGATGACCAGAGCTATTTCAGAACATGGTCTAGAGACACCAACAACATCAACTGGGATGTCGTCGCAAGCACAGTAAGCTACCCTGGAGCTGAGTATGAATTTTCCAGAAATGGATCAAGAGGACTGAGCAGGTGTCAGTTCAACAAAACAGCCAAGGGTTGGTTGTATTTCGTCAGTGCCCGCTTGATTCCATAAATGCACTTCACCAGAGTGCCAGAAGACAGAATAAGATTGATATATGGAATCATGTCAGGGAAGACAATTGACGTTGGGAAGGAAATAGTGCAAAACATTAGAGAGACCAGCAGGTTGGTAATGACAGGTGGGTTGGGACATGACTCACTTATTAGCTGCTTATGCTCCATACATGGGGTCCCAACCCTACCCACTGATACATATGAAAAAAACCAACTTCCTGTGTCATATGGGATAGTGCATTCCTTCCCAAACCCAATCCCTCCAGCAGCAGCACGAAGGAGACCAACACCAGCAGCACCACCACCAGCAGCAGCAGAGGCTGCCATGGATGAAGATGAGTCTGAGATAGAGGCTCAGTATAAGGCAGGAAGCAGCCAGCAGCCACTCCCAGAATCAGAACCTCCAATGCCTATAATGGAGCAGTTGCTCATGAACCAGAGAAGGATGATGCAGAATTTTGACATGATGATACAAGGACAACAAGAATTAAGGCAGGGGCAACAACAGTTGCACCAGAGATTTGATGAGATGAGTTCCTTGTTCAACCAGTGGTCAATGCATTATCCACCGCCACCGCCACCGCCACCGCTACCACTTTAAACCAAGTCTGTAAGTTGTCCTGTTTCTTTTATTTTCTTTGAGTCTTGCACACATTGGGGACAATGTGTGATTTAAGTTTGGGGGGGTGTTTTATTTGTGTCTTATTGTTTTAGTATGTTTGAGTCTTTTTTATTTGTTTTAAGTGTTTTTGAGTCATAATTTTCTTTCAAATATCATGCATGCTGTAGTTACTAGAAACACCTAGTGAAGTAAGGTTGAATAATGTAATGAAATTAGAAGCAACTATCTAAACACTTAGGTTAGATATGCCAAAAACTCATGAAATCTGTCTATTTGGGGTTTCTTGCTTGAATTGTGCATTGTTAAATGATTAAAACCTATGTGTATGATTGCTTGCTATTTGAGGCGAAATAGTTAGAATATGCATGTTAGGGAGATGACTCAGGCATTTCTTTGTTAGTCATTTCTTACCACTTTTACCTATCCCTGACATTAAAAATATCCATAGTCAGTCTCTTTGAGCCTAAACATTAAACTTTTTCTTTGACACCCTATAATTCCACACTTGTGCCATAAGTGAAAATGTGAAATGATTGGAATAGAAAGTGTTAAAAAAAAGACAAAAAGAGTGAACAATCTTGATGCACCCCAAAACAAAAGAGGGGAAAGATAGATATGAAGTGAAGAAAGAAAATCAAAAGAAAAGGGAAGAATTGAAAAGCAAAAGAGCTTATGGTACATAAAATGAGCCTAAATGCCTATTTTTACCTACTCATGCCTAAGCCTACATTACAACCCTGAAAAGTCCTGAAGATCTCTTATATGCATATCCATGATTAGTGGAGAATAGCAAGTAAACATGCCATAGGATTTTGAAATTGACATGCATAATTCAGTATTCTTACTTCCATTAAGCATGATTAAAGGGAGTTTGCGAAATATCTAGCTTAATGTGTTTAGAATGCTAAAAATTCATGTTTTATGTTCCTGCATATTATTCTGCTAACCTTCATGTTTTTCTAAGTAACACCAATGCTGCAAAGTGATCAATGTCGTTGAGTCTTTCTATTTTCTTTTTCCTTGTGTCTTTATTTTTTTCTTTTGATCTTTGCTCGAGGGCGAGCAAAGGTTAAGTTTGGGGGTGTTTGATCGGTGTATTTTATATACACCTTTTGAGTCATTTTTAGTTAGTCTTTTGTCCATTTTTGTACAAATACGTGTCTTCTTAGGATAGATTTTCTTTCTTTTGAGTCATATTGGTTTAAAGTGGCTCATTGGTGAAAAAGGAGCAAAAAGAGGGCAGAAACGGAGGTTCCAGAGCTCGAAAAGCGAGAAAGTGGCAAACCAGGCACAAAACAGGCCAGCGCCGAGGCGCCTCCAGCCAGCAGGGCCAGAGCGCCACGGTGCCTAATCTTCAGAGTGCTTCAGGAGTTCCGGGCCATGGCCACAGCGCGCCGAGCTGAAAAATCAGAAATTCAAATTGACAATGGGCCAGGCCTGAAGGAAAATCTGCATCACGTTTTGGAGACTATAAAAAGAGGACTTTAGGTCATATGCAGGGGTTCCTTCTTCTTGCCAAATCACACAACTTTTGGAGATCAAGATTGGAGACATTTTCTTAGTAATTTCTTGTTCTTGTTTTACTTTCTTTACAGTTTATGTTGGATATTGATTTAGTTCTTGTCATGTCTATGGCTAGGAACTAAATCTACTTAGGGCTTTCCATGTCAATTCACTTGAAACTTATCTTTATGAATTAATGCATGTATTTGGTTCTTCTTCTTGTTGTTGAGATTTATTCAATATTTGTTTTGATTGCTTGGTAATTACTTGATCACTAATTATCATAAGCCTTATGATTTCTAACCGAAAGCCGAAAGGGGAGGTTGTGAATATGCTGTAGTTGGATAAACATAGGTTAAATCGTGGACGAAAGTACCCCGATACTTGTGTAGTATTAATAGGTTATTGGTCTTAATCCTCTTCTATAGTCAATCTTATCACCGAAAGGTAGAAAGGTTCTATACTGGGGTTGAGTGTTTATATAACCTTAACAGGAGTATAAAACGGCTTAGTTAACCTGCTATCTCAAAATAGAAGGAGAACCATTATTAATTGCATTACTAAGTAAGTTAAGTGGATAGCTGAGGAGATTTGGAAGCCCTATTTCCACATTACTGAAGTAAAATCACGTAGTTTAATTAGTTTTCATAATTGTAGTCATAAACAACATATCAATCATCGGTCACCAAATAGATAACATAGAATAGAATTTGGTACTTGAACACTAATCCCTGAGGACGATAACTCGGTATTCTAAGACTATATTACTTGACACGACACGTGCACTTGCGTAAGTGTGTGCATAAATCGCGCATCATCTGCCTGCTTTATTTTTCTAGCATCGCAGCAACCCAGTATCCTCATAATTCGACACTGGAACAAATTTTAAATCTGCATCAGTTTTGTCTTTTATTTTTGGCATCACAGCGACTCAATGTCATCATAATTCGACACTGTGACAAAATTTTGAATTTGCATCAGCTTTTACCCATTCTTTTTCTTGATCTTTGTTTTAATTCTGACGATGAGGACAAAATTGGCTACAAGTCAACGTCTTTGTCCGAAAACTCTTTCATCGTCTTCGGTCAAAGAGGGACAAGCTATTGACACCCAATTTTGACCCATCTTTTAGTCATTTCTTGCAATTTTAAGCATTTTAGGACACCACATTTTAATCATCATTTTTTGCATTTTTTACATAATATTCTATATTTATTTCTTCGCGAAATGGCATTGCATCTTTTTATTTTAAATTAAGCATGATGTCTTTGTTAATATTATGTTTTTATTATTATTACACCGTCGTTTTATTTTAATAATGTTTGCATCTCTTTAAATAATTAATTGGCACCGCGTTTTTACTTTTAATTAGGCATTAAACATTTCTTAAATATTGCGTTTTATTATAATAGCGTCGACATTTTTATTTTGATAATTTTGTACCTTTAATTAATTTTTTCTTTTAAATAATTAATATGTTTTGCATTTTTATCAAACCAGCTCAATCCGAGACACAATCCGGATCAGTCTAGTCCGCCAAAATCGAGGCCCAAACCGAGGCCCAAAAAATAAAGCCCAATACACTTTCATCTTGTTTCTCCCCCAAAACTCAAACCCTAAACCTAATTACCCCTATAAATAAAACAATCCTCCCCCCCAAATAAAAGGTCAGCCGCACACCCCTTCTAGACTCCTCCCTTTTTATTTTTTCAACCCTCTCCTTCATCCATTTTCGTCCGTCGCCACCCTTCGCCGGAGCTTCGAGCTCCGGCGAACGCAAACGTCGCCACCATCTCCTTCATCCTTTAAGCTCCGATGAACCGCCAACGTCGCCACTGCACAGACCCGTCGACCTCATCCCTATACCACCTGTCGACCTCTCTCTCTCTCATTGTCTCTTAGCGGAACCCCACTTACACACCAACCGGAACTCCGGTGAACCACCCACACAACTCCACCACCCACGAACACCCTTTCCTTCTCAAATTTTTGAACCCCTCATCTTCTTCACCCAGAACCACCACCACAATCGACTTCATCGCCCGTCACCAACACACGTCGCCCACCCTAGCTCCGGCGACATCATTTTCTTTTATATATATATATGTATTTATTTCGATTGCTATTTTGTACGGTTGTTGGACTGATTTCGATTGTTGTTTGGTATGGTCGATGGCTGATTTTGGCCATATAATGGACTGATTTTCAGCCATTTTCGGACTGATTTTAGGCCATTTGTTACTACTGATTTTTGGCGATTCTGTCCTTTTATTATTTTATTAAACTGATTTAGAACAAATACTACTCTGTTGGTATATACTGGTTTGAACATGATACTGCATTTGATTTGGCCAATGAAAAAGTTATCCGTCGATTTTTGAGGCCTCCGGACTGTTGCAAAGACGGAAAATAAAATAAATGAAGCTTTCAGGGGAATGAATATTTCTTCCACTTACACCGGATAACCAATATGCGCTGGCAGGGCGAATTCTCGCAGCCGGACTTGTTTAGGATATCCCACTTTATTTTTTTATACATCTGAGCCCTCCGTATTTAAAACTATTACTGTTTTGGCGCGGATCTGAAGGTTTTATTTATTTTATTGTTTTTAGCAATATTGGCCGATGAAGGAATCTCCGTCTGATTTCCAAGGCCTCCCCTGTACAAAAGACGGGTTTATTTTTTGCTTTACTTATTAATCCTTGTCATTGCTTTAAAATTATTTATTCTATTACTAACACTTTTACTAAGTGTTTATGCAGGTACCCGGAGACACATCTTGTGCAGAAGGCCTAAAAAGGGCTAAAAGATGTTCCGGAGTTTTATTCGATCTTAGCTTTATTATTTTGTATTGCATTCCATTGTAATTGTAAATTATGAAAAACTGCTTAGAATATGTAGAATAAAAAAGGAAAAAAAATAATTAACCTAGGTTTGAACGGATAACCGCAAGTTAGCGGATCTTAAAGGATGTCTAACCCATTCTCTTTAGGATAATAAAGAACCCTGATTCAGAATCTCATTAATTTCGCAGACCATTAAATGGAGATTAATTGCAGTATTTTTTATTGCAATAAATCAAGTGTCCTAATTCACTTAATTAATTAGGTGGCGACTCCTCAAAATCAGCATTATTGCTCCATCGAGGGAACCGCGCCAAAGAGCAACGTTGCGGATACCGTTCAGACCCCGAGGTCGAAAATGGGCATGACACATTGCATGAAAAATAAATAATTTATATTATCAATTTAAAAAAAAACAAACCAAATGTAACTCAAAGAACAAACGGTTTATTTAATCGATTTGAATCGGTTTTATCCAAAGTATGAACACCCTTACTATAAGATAACATATAATTAAAGAAGAAAAGAAAAATTCGTGGCTGAATAAGCCTGAGTAATTTTGAGAGGAAATCCTCTATAATTTATAACTGGAGTGCATGTCTATTCGTCAAGTGTATTGTCATGTTCATTTAATGTTTTCATGTTATGTGAATCTATTAAAAGATTGACATAAATTCCAAAAAAAATATCTTCTTATTTATTCCACTTTAATTGCAAAGTAATAAAGCCGAATTGAATCTAAAACAAATGAAAAATAACAATGCTATTATTTTTAATTACATATACTAGTCTTAAGTGTACGTGCATTGCATGTGTCATTGCATGAATAATATATAATTTATACTATCAATTTTTCCTAAAATAAAAACCTAAACAATTATAACCAACAATCGGTTTATTTAATCGGTTTGCGATTTAAATCGGTTTTAACCAAACCGTGAACACCCCTAGTATAAGATAACAAATAATTAAAGAAGATAAGAAGATGTTTTGGCTGATTAAGCCTGAATAATTTTGAGAGAAATACCTGTGTAATCTATAACTGACGTGCAGGTCTATTCGTCAAGTGTATTGTCATGTTCATTTAATGTTTTCATGTTATGTGAATCTATTAAAAGATTGACATAAATCTCAAAAACATTATCTTCTTATTTATTCCACTGCAATTACAAAGTTATAAAATCGAATTGAATCTAAAGCAAATGAAAAAGAATAATGCTATTAATTTATTTACATATACTAGTCTTAAGTGTACGTGCGTTGCACATGTCATTGCGTGAAGAATAAATAATTTATATTATACATTCTTTAAAAAAATACAACCAAACCAATTATAAACAACAATCGATTTATTTTATCGGTTTGATGTTTAAATTAGTTTTAACCAAACCATGAATACTCGTAGTATAAGATAACAAATAATTAATGAAGATAAGATGATGTTTTGGATGAATAGGCCTGATTAATTATGAGAGGAAAGCCTGTCTAATTTATATATGTGTGCAAAACTAGTCGGTGCGTCAATTGTCAACATCATTTAATGTTTTAATATTATGTGAATCTATTACAAGAATGCCATAAATTCCAACAAAATTATCTTCTTATTTATTTCACTACAATTACAAAGTAAAAAAGTCGAATTGAATCTAAAACAAATGAAAAAGAACAATGCTTTTAATTTATTTTCATACACTAGTCTTAATTGTATGTGCGTTGCACGTGTGAATTACTTGAAAAATAAATAATTTATATTATCAATTTAAAAAAAAAATCAAACCAAACCTAACTCAAACAACCAACGGTTTATTAATCGGTTTTATCCAAACTATGAACACCCTTACTATAATATAACATATAACTAAAGAAGATAAGAAAAATTTGTGGCTGAATAAGCCTGAGTAATTTTGAGAGGAAATCCTCTATAATTTATAACTGGCGTGCAGTTCTATTCGTCAAGTCTATTGTCATGTTCATTTAATGTTTTCATGTTATGTGAATCTATTAAAAGATTGACATAAATCCCAAAAACATTATCTTCTTATTTATTCCACTGCAATTACAAAGTTATAAAGTCGAATTGAATCTAAAACAACTGAAAAAGAACAATGCTATTAATGTATTTACATATATGATGCGCGATTTATACACACGCTAAACGCAAGTGCACGTATCGTGACAAGTAATATAGTCTAGAAGACCGAGTCATCGTCCTTAGGGATTAGTGTCCAATTACCAACCTCTATTCTGTAGTATCTATTTGGTGACCGATAATTTAATGGTTTGTTTATAGCTATGATTATAGATACTAACTAAATTATTTTACTTTACTTCAGATATGGTGGAAATAGACTTCCAAATATCCTCGACTATCAGCTCGCTTTACTCGTTAATGCAAATAATTAAGGTTCTTCTTCTATGTTGAGATAGCAGGTTAACTAAGCAGTTTTATACTCCTTTAAGGTAATATAAACACTCAACCCCAATGTAGAACCCTTCTATCTTTCGATGACAAGATTGACTATAAAGGAGGATTAAGAGAAATAACATATTAAGCTACACAAGTATCGGGGTACTTTCGTCCACGATTTAAGCCTATGTTATTCAACTATAGCATATTTACAATCTTCCCTTTCGGATTTCGATTAGAAATCATATAAGTGATGATAATTAGTGATCAATTAATTATCAAGCAATCAAAACAATTATTGAATAAATCTCAACAATAATAAGAAGAAACCAAAATCTTGCATTAATTCATAAAACGAGATTCAAGCGATTCGACATGGAAAGCCCTAAATTAAGTTAGTTCCTAGCCATAGACATGCCAAGAACTAAAATAGTATCCAACATATACTAGAAAGAAATAAAGTAAAGAACAAGAAATTACTCAAAAATAAGTCTCCAATCTTGATCTAATGTTGTGATGAATGGTAAGGTGTTTTTTTCCCTTCAAATCTGACCTAAAAGGTCCTTTTATATCCCCCAAAAACGTGCAAAACCTTTCCTCTTTGGTTTAGGCCCAGTCCTATTCGGATTTGTCAAATTTCCCGCGTCGGCGCCACGACCCTGCAACCGGCGCCGCGGCGCCGAAACTTCTGCGGATGGTCTGCTTCTTGGGCGCCGTGGCTCCGCTGCTGCTGATGGGTTGGCGCCACGGCGACGCCCTGTTTCTCGCCCGGGTTGCCAACTTTTCAGCTTTTTGAGCTCTGCAACCTCTGTTTCTGCCCTCTTTTCGCTCCTTCTGACCAATGTGCCACTTTAAACCACTGTGACTCAAAAGAAAGAAAATTTATCCTAACACGACACATATTTGTACAAAAATGGTCAAAAGACTAACTAAAAATGACGCAAAAGGTGTATATAAAATACACCGATCAATATACTAGTCTTAAGTGTACGTGCGTTGCACATGTCATTGCGTGAAGAATAAATAATTTATATTATACATTCTTTAAAAAATACAACCAAACCAATTATAAACAACAATCGATTTATTTTATCGGTTTGCTGTTTAAATTAGTTTTAACCAAACCATGAATACTCGTAGTATAAGATAACAAATAATTAATGAAGATAAGATGATGTTTTGGATGAATAGGCCTGATTAATTATGAAAGGAAAGCCTGACTAATTTATATATGTGTGCAAAACTAGTCGGGGCGTCAATTGTCAGCATCATTTAATGTTTTAATATTATGTGAATCTATTATAAGAATGCCATCAATCCCAACAAAATTATCTTCTTATTTATTCCATCATTTAATGTTTTAATATTATGTGAATCTATTATAAGAATGCCATCAATCCCAACAAAATTATCTTCTTATTTATTCCACTACAATTAAAAAGTAATAAAGTCGAATTGAATCTAAAACAAATGAAAAAGAACAATGCTTTTAATTTATTTTCATACACTAGTCTTAAGTGTATGTATGTTGCACGTGTGAATTACATGAAAAATAAATAATTTATATTATCAATTTAAAAAAATCAAACCAAACCTAACTAAAACAACCAACGGTTTATTAATCGGTTTGAATCGGTTTTATCCAAACTATGAACACCCATACTATAATATAACATATAACTAAAGAAGATAAGAAAAAATTGTGGTTGAATAAGCCTGAGTAATTTTGAGAGAAAATCCTCTATAATTTATAACTGGTGTGCAGGTCTATTGTCATGTTCATTTAATGTTTTCATGTTATGTGAATCTATTAAAATATTGACATAAATCCCAAAAAAAATATCTTCTTATTTATTCCAATGCAATTACAAAGTTATAAAGTCAAATTGAATCTAAAACAAATGAAAAAGAACAATGCTATTAATTTATTTACATATACTAGTCTTAAGTGTACGTGCGTTGCACGTGTCATTGCGTGAATAATAAATAGTTTATATTATAATTTTTAAAAAAAAATACAATCAAACCAATTATAAACAACAATCGATTTATTTTATCGGTTTGCTGTTTAAATTAGTTTTAACCAAACAATGAATACCAGTAGTATAAGATAACAAATAATTAATGAAGATAAGTTGATGTTTTGGATGAATAAGCCTGATTAATTATGAAAGGAAAGCTGTCTAATTTATATATGCGTGCAAAACTAGTCGTCGCGTCAATAGTCAGCATCATTTAATGTTTTAATATTATGTGAATCTATTATAAGAATGCCATCAATCCCAACAAAATTATCTTCTTATTTATTCCACTACAATTACAAAGTAATAAAGTCAAATTGAATCTAAAACAAATGAAAAAGAACAACTCTTTTAATTTTTTTTCATACACTAGTCTTAAGTGTATGTGCTTTGCATGTGTCATTGCATGATTAATATATAATTTAATTGCATGAATAATTTTTTTTTATACACTAGTCTTAAGTGTATGTGTGTTGCATGTGTCATTGCATGAATAATATATAATTTATTGTACTTTAATTACAAAGTAATAAAGCCGAATGGAATCTAAATGAAATGAAAAATAACAATGTTATTATTTTTATTTACATATACTAGTCCTAAGTGTATGTGCGTTTCATGTGTCATTGCATGAATAATATATAATTTATACTATCAATTTTTCCTACAAAAAACCAAAACAATTATAACCAACATCGGTTTATTTAATCGGTTTGCGATTTAAATTGGTTTTAACCAAACCGTGAACACCTCTTGTATAAGATAACAAATAATTAAAGAAGATAATAAGACGTTTTGGCTGATTAAGCCTGAATAATTTTGAGAGAAATACATGTGTAATCTATATAAATGGCATGCAGGTTTCATCACGTGCATTGTCAGGTTCATTTAATGTTTTCATGTTATGTGAATCAATTAGAAGAATGCCATAAATTCCAACAAAATTATTTTTTTATTTATTCCACTGCAATTACAAAGTTATAAAGTCGAATTGAATCTAAAACAAATGAAAAAGAACAATGCTATTAATTTATTTACATATACTAGTCTTAAGTGTACGTGTGTTGCACATGTCATTGCGTGAATAATAAATACTTTATATTATACAATTTTTTTAAAAAAAATACAACCAAACCAATTATAAACAACAATCGATTTATTTTATCGGTTTGCTGTTTAAATTGGTTTTAACCAAACCATGAATACCCGCAATAAGAAATAATTAATGAAGATAAGATGATGTTTTGGATGAATAAGCCTGATTAATTATGAAAGGAAAGCCTGCCAAATTTATATATGCGTGCAAAACTAGTCGTCGCGTCAATTGTCAGCATCATTTAATGTTTTAATATTATGTGAATCTATTGCAAGAATACCATAAATCCCAACAAAATTATCTTCTTATTTATTCCACTACAATTACAAAGTAATAAAGTCGAATTGAATCTTAAACAAATGAAAAAGAACAGTGCTTTTAATTTATTTTCATACACTAGTCTTAAGTGTATGTGCGTTGCACGTGTGCATTGCATGAAAAATAAATAATTTATATTATCTTTTTTTTTTTTAAATCAAACCAAACCTAACTCAAACAACAAATGGTTTATTTAATCGGTTTTCGATTTGAATCGGTTTTATCCAAACTATGAACACCCTTACTATAAGATAACATATAATTAAAGAAGATAAGAAAAATTTGTGGTTGAATAAGCCTGAGTAATTTTGAGAGGAAATCCTCTATAATTTATAACTGGCGTGCAGGTCTATTCGTCAAGTGTATTGTCATGTTCATTTAATGTTTTCATGTTATGTGAATCTATTAAAAGATTGACATATATTCCAAAAAAAAAAATCTTCTTATTTATTTCACTTTAATTAAAAAGTAATAAAGCCGAATTGATTCTAAATGAAATGAAAAATAACAATGCTATTATTTTTATTTACATATACTATTCTTAAGTGTATGTGTGTTGCATGTGTCATAGCATGAATAATATATAATTTATACTATCAATTTTTCCTAAAAAAAACCAAAACAATTATAACCAACAATCGGTTTATTTAATCGGTTTGCGATTTAAATTGGTTTTAACCAAACCGTGAACACCCCTAGTATAAGATAACAAATAATTAAAGAAGATAAGAAGATGTTTTGGCTGATTAAGCCTGAATAATTTTGAGAGAAATACCTGTGTAATCTATAAATGGCATGCAGGTTTCGTCACGTGCATTGTCAGGTTCATTTAATGTTTTCATATTATGTGAATCAATTAGAAGAATGCCATAAATTGCAACAAAATTATTTTCCTATTTATTCCACAACAATTACAAAGTTATAAAGTCGAATTGAATCTAAAACAAATGAAAAAGAACAATGCTATTAATTTATTTACATATACTAGTCTTAAGTGTATGTGTGATGCACGTGTCATTGCGTTAATAATAAATAATTCATATTATACTATTTTATAAAAAAAAAATACAACCAAACCAATTATAAACAACAATCGATTTATTTTTTTGGTTTGCTGTTTAAATTTGTTTTAACCGAACCATGAATACCCGTAGTATAAGATAACAAATAATTAATGAAGATAAGATGATGTTTTTGATGAATAAGCCTGATTAATTATGAAAGGAAAGCCTGTCTAATTTATATATGCGTGCAAAACTAGTCGTTGCGTCAATTTTCAGCATCATTTAATGTTTTAATATTATGTGAATCTATTGCAAAAATGCCATAAATCCCAACTAAATTATCTTCTTATTTATTCCACTACAATTACAAAGTAATAAAGTCGAATTGAATCTAAAACAAATGAAAAAACAATGATTTAATTTATTTTCATACACTAGTCTTAAGTGTATGTGTGTTGCACGTGTGCATTGCATGAAAAATAAATAATTTATATTATCAATTTGGAAAAAAAAACCTAACTCAAACAACAAACGGTTTATTTAATCGGTTTTCGATTTGAATCGGTTTTATCCAAACTATGAACACCCTTACTATAAGATAACATATAATTAAAAAAGATAAGAAAAATTTGTGGTTGAATAAGCCTGAGTAATTTTGAGAGGAAATCCTCTATAGTTTATAACTGGCGTGCAGGTCTATTCGTCAAGTGTATTGTCATGTTCATTTAATGTTTTCATGTTATGTGAATCTATTAAAAGATTGACATAAATTCCAAAAAAAAAATCTTCTTATTTATTCCACTTTAATTGCAAAGTAATAAATCCGAATTGATTATAAATGAAATGAAAAATTACAATGCTATTATTTTTATTTACATATACTATTCTTAAGTGTATGTGCGTCGCATGTGTCATTGCATGAATAATATATAATTTATACTAACCAATAATCGGTTTATTTAATTGATTTGCGGTTTGAATCGGTTTTATCCAAACTATGAACATCCTTACTATAAGATAACATATAACTAAAGAAGATAAGAAAAATTTGTGGCTGAATAAGCCTGAGTAATTTTGAGAGAAAATCCTCTAATTTATAACTGGCGTGCATGTCTATTCGTCAAGTGTATTGTCATGTTCATTTAATGTTTTCATGTTATGTGAATCTATTAAAAGATTGACATAAATCCCAAAAAAATTATCTTCTTATTTATTCCACTGCAATTACAAAGTTATAAAGTCGAATTGAATCCAAAACAAAGGAAAAAGAACAATGCTATTAATTTATTTACATATACTAGTCTAAAGTGTACGTGTGTTGCACGTGTCATTGCGTGAATAATAAATAATTTATATTATACATTTTTAAAAAAAATACAACCAAACCAATTATAAACAACAATCGATTTATTTTATCGGTTTGCTGTTTAAATTGATTTTAACCAAACTATGAATACCCGTAGTATAAGAAGATAACAAATAATTAATGAAGATAAGATGATGTTTTGGATGAATAAGCCTGGTTAATTATGAAAGGAAAGTATGTCTAATTTATATATGCGTGCAAAACTAGTCGTCGTGTCAATTGTGAGCATCACTTAATGTTTTAATATTATGTGAATCTATTACAAGAATGCCATAAATCCCAACAAAATTATCTTCTTATTTATTCCACTACAATTACAAAGTAATAAAGTCGAATTGAATCTAAAACAAATGAAAAAGAACAAGGCTTTTAATTTATTTTCATACACTAGTCTTAAGTGTATGTGCGTTGCACGTGTGCATTGCATGAAAAATAAATAATTTATATTATCAATTTGAAAAAAAAAATGAAACCAAACCTAACTCAAACAACAAACAGTTTATTTAATCGTTTCGATTTGAATCGGTTTTATCCAAACTATGAACACCCTTACTATAAGATAACATATAATTAAAGAAGATAAGAAAAATTTGTGGCTGAATAAGCCTGAATAATTTTGAGAGGAAATCCTCTATAATTTTAACTGGCGTGCAGGTCTATTCGTCAAGTGTATTGTCATGTTCATTTAATGTTTTCATGCTATGTGAATCTATTAAAAGATTGACATAAATTTCAAAAAAAAAATCTTCTTATTTATTCCACTTTAATTGCAAAGTAATAAAGCCGAATTGATTCAAAATGAAATGAAAAATAACAATGCTATTATTTTTATTTACATATACTAGTCTTAAGTGTATGTGTGTTGCATGTGTCATTGCATGAATAATATATAATTTATACTAACCAACAATCGGTTTATTTAATCGATTTGCGGTTTGAATCGGTTTTATCCAAACTATGAACATCCTTACTATAAGATAACATATAACTAAAGAAGATAAGAAAATTTTGTGGCTGAATAAGCCTGAGTAATTTTGAGAGGAAATCCTCAAATTTATAACTGGCGTGCATGTCTATTCGTCAAGTGTATTGTCATATTCATTTAATGTTTTCATGTTATGTGAATCTATTAAAAGATTGACATAAATCCCAAAAAAAATATCTTCTTATTTAATCCATTGCAATTAAAAAGTTATAAAGTCCAATTGAATCTAAAACAAAGGAAAAATAACAATGCTATTAATTTATTTACATATACTAGTCTTAAGTGTATGTGTGTTGCACGTGTCATTGCGTGAATAATAAATAATTTATATTGTACAATTTTTTAAAAAATACAACCAAACCAATTATAAACAACAATCGATTTATTTTATCGGTTTGCTGTTTAAATTGATTTTAACCAAACCATGAATACCAGTAGTATAAGAAGATAACAAATAATTAATGAAGATAAGATGATGTTTTGTATGAATAAGCCTGATTAATTATGAAAGGAAAGTCTGTCTAATTTATATATGCGTGCAAATCTAGTCGTCGCGTCAATTGTCAGCATCACTTAATATTTTAATATTATGTGAATCTATTACAAGAATGCCATAAATCCCAAAAAAATTATCTTCTTATTTATTCCACTGCAATTACAAAGTAATAAAGTCGAATTGAATCTAAAACAAATGAAAAAGAACGATGCTTTTAATTTATTCTCATATACTAGTCTTAAGTGTATGTGTGTTGCACGTGTGCATTGCATGAAAAATAAATAATTGATATTATCAATTAAAAAAAATAATAAACCAAACCTAACTCAAACAACAAATGGTTTATTTAATCAGTTTTCGGTTTGAATCGGTTTTATCCAAACTTTGAACACCCTTACTATAAGATAACATATGATTAAAGAAGATAAGAAAAAATTGTGGCTGAATAAGCCTGAGTAATTTTGATGTTATACTCAAACAACAAATGGTTGATTTAATCAGTTTTCGGTTTGAACGGTTTTATCCAAACTATGAACATACTATAAGATAACATATGATTAAAGAAGATAAGAAATATTTGTGGCTGAATAAACCTGAGTAATTTATAACTGGCGTGCAGGTCTATTCGTCAAGTGTATTGTCATGTTCATTTAATATTTTCATATTATGTGAATCTATTAAAATATTGACATAAATTCCAAAAAACAATATCTTCTTATTTATTCCACTTTAATTGCAAAGTAATAAAGCCGAATTGAATCTAAATGAAATGAAAAATAACAATGCTATTATTTTTATTTACATATACTAGTCTTAAGTGTATGTGCGTTTCATGTGTCATTGCATGAATAATATATAATTTATACTAACCAACAATCGGTTTGCGGTTTGAATCGGTTTAATCCTAATTATTAACATCCTTACTAGAAGATAACATTAACTAAAGAAAATAAGAAAAATTTGTTGATGAATAAGCCTGAGTAATTTTGAGAGGAATTCCTCTATAATTTATAAATTGCGTGCACGTCTATACGTCAAGTCTATTGTGATGTTCATTGAATGTTTTCATGTTATGTGAATCTATTAAAAGATTGACATAAATTCCAAAAAAGAATTATCTTCTTATTTATTCCACTTTAATTGCAAAGTAATAAAGCCGAATTGAATCTAAAACAAATGAAAAATAACAATGCTATTATTTTTATTTGCATATACTAGTCTTAAGTGTACGTGCGTTTCATGTGTCATTGCATGAATAATATATAATTTATACTATCGATTTTCCTAAAAAAATCAAAACAATTATAAACAACAATCGGTATGCGATTTAAATCGGTTTTAACCAAACCGTGAACACCCCTAGTATAAGATAACAAATAATTAAAAAAGATAAGAAGATGATTTGGCTGATTAAGCCTGAATAATTTTGAGAGAAATACATGTGTAATCTATAAATGGCATGCAGGTTTCGTCACGTGCATTGTCACGTTCATTTATTGTTTTCATATTTTGTAAATCAATTAGAAGAATGCCATAAATTCCAACAAAATTATTTTCTTATTTATTCCACTGCAATTACAAAGTTATAAAGTCGAATTGAATCTAAAACAAATGAAAAAGAATAATGTTATTAATTTATTTACATATACTAGTCTTAAGTGTATGTGTGTTGCACGTGTCATTGCGTGAATAATAAATAATTTATATTATACAATTTTTTAAAAAAAATTCTACCAAACCAATTATAAATAATAATCAATTTATTTTATCGGTTTGTTGTTTAAATTGGCTTTAACCAAACCATGAATACTCGTAGTATACGATAACAAATAATTAATGAAGATAAGATGATGTTTTGGATTAATAAGCCTGATTAATTATTAAAGGAAAGCCTGTCAAATTTATATTTACGTGTAAAACTAGTCGTCGAGTCTATTGTCAGCATCATTTAATTATTTAATATTATGTGAATCTATTACATGAATGCCATAAATCCCAACAAAATTATCTTCTTATTTATTCAACTACAATTACAAAGTAATAAAATCGAATTGAATCTAAAACAAATGAAAAAGAACAATGCTTTTAATTTATTTTCATACACTAGTCTTAAGTGTATGTGCGTTGCACGTGTGCATTGCATAAAAAATAAATAATTTATATTATCAATTTAAAAAAAATATCAAACCAAACCTAACTCAAACAACAAACAGTTTATTTAATCTGTTTCGATTTGAATCGGTTTTATCCAAACTATGAACACCCTTACTATAAGATAACATATAATTAAAGAAGATAAGAAAAATTTGTGGCTGAATAAGCCTGAGTAATTTTGAGAGGAAATCCTCTATAATTTTAACTGGCGTGCATGTCTATTCGTCATGTGTATTGTCATGTTCATTTGATGTTTTCATGTTATGTGAATCTATTAAAAGATTGACATAAATTTCAAAAAAAAATATCTTCTTATTTATTCCACTTTAATTGCAAAGTAATAAAGCCGAATTGATTCAAAATGAAATGAAAAATAACAATGCTATTATTTTTATTTACATATACTAGTCTTAAGTGTATGTGTGTTGCATGTGTCATTGCATGAATAATATATAATTTATACTAACCAACAATCGGTTTATTTAATCGATTTGCGGTTTAAATCGGTTTTATCCAAACTATGAACATCCTTACTATAAGATAACATATAACTAAAGAAGGGACCGCAAGGTCACGAGTTCGATCCCCTGCATAAACCTTCTTGGTTGAGCCTGTCACACATGGCTTGCCAAATGTGGTTAATCGGCTGACGTGGTTTGCAGGCTATTGCGTCAGCCCGGGGTTTACCCTGTGCGCACTCGAAAGAGTAGCGGCTGCGGGTTCCTTCGTCAAAAAAAAAAAAAAAAAATATATATAACTAAAGAAGATAAGAAAATTTTCTGGCTGAATAAGCCTGAGTAATTTTGAGAGGAAATCCTCTATAATTTATAACTGGCGTGCAGGTCTATTCGTCAAGTCTATTGTCATGTTCATTTAATTTTTTCATGTTATGTGAATCTATTAAAAGATTGACATAAATCCCAAAAAAATATCTTCTTATTTAATCCATTGCAATTACAAAGTTATAAAGTCGAATTGAATCTAAAACAAAGGAAAAAAGAACAATGCCATTAATTTGTTTACATATACTAGTCTTAAGTGTATGTGTGTTGCACGTGTCATTGCGTGAATAATAAATAATTTATATTATACAATTTTTTTAAAAATACAACCAAACCAATTATAAACAACAATCGATTTATTTTATCGGTTTGCTGTTTAAATTGATTTTAACCAAACCATGAATACCAGTAGTATAAGAAGATAACAAATAATTAATGAAGATAAGATGATGTTTTGTATGAATAAGCCTGATTAATTATGAAAGGAAAGCCTGTCTAATTTATATATGCGTGCAAATCTAGTCGTCGCGTCAATTGTCAGCATCACTTAATAATTTAATATTATGTGAATCTATTACAAGAATGCCATAAATCCCAACAAAATTATCTTCTTATTTATTCCACTGCAATTACAAAGTAATAAAGTCGAATTGAATCTAAAACAAATGAAAAAGAACGATGCTTTTAATTTATTCTCATATACTAGTCTTAAGTGTATGTGTGTTGCACGTGTGCATTGCATGAAAAATAAATAATTGATATTATCAATTTAAAAAAATAATAAACCAAACCTAACTCAAACAACAAATGGTTTATTTAATCAGTTTTCGGTTTGAATCGGTTTTATCCAAACTTTGAACACCCTTACTATAAGATAACATATGATTAAAGAAGATAAGAAAAAATTGTGGCTGAATAAGCCTGAGTAATTTTGATGTTATACTCAAACAACAAATGGTTGATTTAATCAGTTTTCGGTTTGAACGGTTTTATCCAAACTATGAACATACTATAAGATAACATATGATTAAAGAAGATAAGAAATATTTGTGGCTGAATAAACCTGAGTAATTTATAACTGGCGTGCAGGTCTATTCGTCAAGTGTATTGTCATGTTCATTTAATATTTTCATATTATGTGAATCTATTAAAATATTGTCATAAATTTCAAAAAACAATATCTTCTTATTTATTCCACTTTAATTGCAAAGTAATAAAGCCGAATTGAATCTAAATGAAATGAAAAATAACAATGCTATTATTTTTATTTACATATACTAGTCTTAAGTGTATGTGCGTTTCATGTGTCATTGCATGAATAATATATAATTTATACTAACCAACAATCGGTTTGCGGTTTGAATCGGTTTAATTCTAATTATGAACATCCTTACTAGAAGATAACATTAACTAAAGAAAATAAGAAAAATTTGTTGATGAATAAGCCTTAGTAATTTTGAGAGGAAATCCTCTATAATTTATAAATTGCGTGCACGTCTATACGTCAAGTCTATTGTGATGTTCATTGAATGTTTTCATGTTATGTGAATCTATTAAAAGATTGACATAAATTCCAAAAAAGAATTATCTTCTTATTTATTCCACTTTAATTGCAAAGTAATAAAGCAGAATTGAATCTAAAACAAATGAAAAATAACAATGCTATTATTTTTATTTGCATATACTAGTCTTAAGTGTACGTGCGTTTCATGTGTCATTGCATGAATAATATATAATTTATACTATCGATTTTCCTAAAAAAATCAAAACAATTATAAACAACAATCGGTATGCGATTTAAATCGGTTTTAACCAAACCGTGAACACCCCTAGTATAAGATAACAAATAATTAAAAAAGATAAGAAGATGATTTGGCTGATTAAGCCTGAATAATTTTGAGAGAAATACATGTGTAATCTATAAATGGCATGCAGGTTTCGTCACGTGCATTGTCAGGTTCATTTATTGTTTTCATATTTTGTAAATCAATTAGAAGAATGCCATAAATTCCAACAAAATTATTTTCTTATTTATTCAACTGCAATTACAAAGTTATAAAGTCGAATTGAATCTAAAACAAATGAAAAAGAACAATGTTATTAATTTATTTACATATACTAGTCTTAAGTGTATGTGTGTTGCACGTGTCATTGCGTGAATAATAAATAATTTATATTATACAATTTAAAAAAAAAAATCTACCAAACCAATTATAAATAATAATCAATTTATTTTATCGGTTTGCTGTTTAAATTGGTTTTAACCAAACCATGAATACTCGTAGTATACGATAACAAATAATTAATGAAGATAAGATGATGTTTTGGATGAATAAGCCTGATTAATTATGAAAGGAAAGCCTGCCAAATTTATATTTACGTGTAAAACTAGTCGTCGAGTCTATTGTCAGCATCATTTAATTATTTAATATTATGTGAATCTATTACATGAATGCCATAAATCCCAATAAAATTATCTTCTTATTTATTCAACTACAATTACAAAGTAATAAAATCGAATTGAATCTAAAACAAATGAAAAAGAACAATGCTTTTAATTTATTTTCATACACTAGTCTTAAGTGTATGTGCGTTGCACGTGTGCATTGCATGAAAAATAAATAATTTATATTATCAATTTAAAAAAAATATCAAACCAAACCTAACTCAAACAACAAACGGTTTATTTAATCGGTTTGCGATTTGAATCGGTTTTATCAAACTATGAACACCCTTACTATAGGATAACATATAACTAAAGAAGATAAGAAAAATTTGTGGCTGAATAAGCCTGAGTAATTTTGAGAGGAAATCCTCTATAATTTATAACTGGCGTGCAGGTCTATTCGTCAAGTCTATTGTCATGTTCATTTAATTTTTTCATGTTATATGAATCTATTAAAAGATTGACATAAATCCCAAAAAATTATCTTCTTATTTATTCCACTGCAATTACAAAGTTATAAAGTCGAATTGAATCTAAAACAAATGAAAAAGAGAAATGCTATTAATTTATTTACATATACTAGTATTAAGTGTACGTGCGTTGCACGTGTCATTGCGTGAATAATAAATAATTTATATTATACAATTTTTTAAAAATACAATCAAACCAATTATAAACAACAATAGATTTATTTTATCGGTTTGTTGTTTAAATTGGTTTTAACCAAATCATGAATACCCGTAGCATAAGATAACAAATAATTAATGAAGATAAGATGATGTTTTGGATGAATAAGCCTGATTAATTATGAAAGAAAAGCCTGTCTAATTTTTATATGCGTGCAAAACTAGTCGTCGCGTCTATTGTCAGCATCATTTAATTATTTAATATTATGTGAAACTATTACAAGAATGTCATAAATCCCAACAAAATTATCTTCTTATTTATTCCACTACAATTACAAAGTAATAAAATTGAACTGAATCTAAAACAAATGAAAAAGAACAATGCTTTTAATTTATTTTCATACACTAGTCTTAAGTGTATGTGCGTTGCACGTGTGCATTGCATGAAAAATAAATAATTTATATTATCAATTTTAAAAAAAAAATCAAACCAAACCTAACTCAAACAACCAACGGTTTATTTAATCGGTTTTATCCAAACTATGAACACCCTTACTATAAGATAACATATAACTAAAGAAGATAAGAAAATTTTGTGGCTGAATAAGCCTGAGTAATTTTGAGAGGAAATCCTCTATAATTTATAATTGGCGTGGATGTCTATTCGTCAAGTGTATTGTCATGTTCATTTAATGTTTTCATGTTATGTGAATCTAATAAAAGATTGACATAAATTCCAAAAAAAATATCTTCTTGTTTATTCCACTTTAATTGCAAAGTAATAAAGCCAAATTGAATCTAAAACAAATGAAAAATAACAATGCTATTATTTTTATTTACATATACTAGTCTTAAGTGTATGTGCGTTGCATTTGTCATTGCATGAATAATATATAATTTATACTATTGATCGGTGTATTTTATACACACTTTTGAGTCATTTTTAGTTAGTATTTTACTCATTTTGTTTATGTTTAGTATAGTATTAGGGTCGTTTTCCTTTCTTTTGTGTCACAGCGGTCAGAAATGGAGAAATGACAAAAAGGATATGAAATGAGCATAAATGAGATGGAATTGCACACAAAAGGGCCAAGAAATGAAGTCTAAGAAGTTCCGGAAAATATAGAGGAGATCACACGAAGTCCGGATGAAAAAAGTACGACGAAACGAAAATTCGCCAGAAATACGCCTCAGGCGCCGCGGCGCTGAATGTTCCGAAAGTTGATTTTGCTGCAGGTTTTTCGGCGCCGTGGCGCCCGACTGCAGCGCCACGGTGCTGACGCCGTATTTTTAACGTTTTGGGCCGAATTTGACACGTTTTCAGGGTCCAAAAGGGATAAATTTTCCTACCTACATAATCCCTAACCTTTTACCTAAAGAATTCTTGGGCTATAAATAGTCTCTACATTATTAGGGAATTCATTCATCATTGTACATACAACACAACTCTAGGAGGCGAAGATTTGAGACCTAGTTCAAGTATTTTCTTTTCTTTCTTTTGCTTTGATTATTTCAGTTCATGTATGGAGATGATATTAGTTCTTAGCGTGACTATGGCTAGGAGTTAATTACTTTGTTAGGGATTTCCTTGTGATTCTCTTGAAACTCTTATTCATGAATTAATACATTAGTTGATTTATTTTTCACTTGTTTAATATTTATTCAATAATTGCTTTGATTGCTTGATAATTAATTGATCACTAGTTATCATCACTTATATGAGTTCTAATCGAAATCCGAAATGGGAGATTGTGAATATGCTATAGTTGAATAAACATAGGTTTAAATCGTGGACGAAAGTATCCCAATACTTGTGTAGCTTAATAGGTTATTGCTCTTAATCCTCCTTTGTAGTCAATCTTGTCACAGAAAGGTAGAAGGGTTCTCCATTGGGGTTGAGTGTTTATATTATCTTAATAGGAGTATAAAACGGTCTAGTTAACCTGCTATCTAAACGTAGAAGAAGAAGCTAGTCTAATTATATTAAGGATTGAATAGAGTGGATAGTTGATGATCTTGGAAGCCCTAATTCTCCATCATAACTGATTTAAATCAAAGTATTTTCTAATTAGTTTATTTCCAGCATTATTAGTTTAGAATTCCAACCCAATTAACGTTAACCAAATAGAAACTAAAGCATAGATAATCGGTACTTGAAAACCAGTCCCTAAGGACGATATTCGGTCTTACCTAAACTATATTACTTGTAACGATACGTGTACTTGCGTTTAGCGTGTGTATAAATCGCACATCAAGTTTTTGGCGCCGTTGTCGGGGACTGGCGTACTTTCAATATCGATTTATCTATTCTTATTTCTAATTTGGTTGCTCCAAGAACAAGTTTCTTTTTCTGCGAGCATCTTTTTATCACCTTTTTCTGTTTTCTTATTTTGCAGGTTAAATTCGAAAAAAAATTAAAAATAATAATAATAATAATCGGAAAAAAAATCGAAAAAAATAAAATAAAATAAAATTCAGGACACATGGACTGCTACTATCAGAGACAGTGGAGTCATCAACAGCAGCTTAACCCATAGGTTCTAGAGGAAGATCGAGATGAGTTGCAGGCACGCATACTCAAGCTCACCAAGTGCCAGACTCAGTTTATGGTTGAGACAAGAGAGTCCCTCAAAATTTGGAGACCCAAATAGGGCAACTGATGGATAAGATGAGCAATACACCTCAAGCAAATATGTCTAGCGACATCATTATGGGAGGTGGTAAGCAAATTGAGGAGCCTGAACCACACCCAGCTATTGAGGAATCTGGCGAGATAGTTGGTGTAGAGAAGGAAAAGTTTGCTGAGATCCAATTATTCTCCTTTTTGGATTCTATGGAAATTCTTTTTCCTGCACTTATTGCAGAAGAAACACCACCAGCTGTCATTATTGATCCCCAAATAGAAAGTCCATACCCTCAAGGGCACCCCCTAGAGTTGAGAGATGTTGGAAATTTCACTGATCCCTACATTATAGAGAGCCTAGAATACAAGCATGTCTTGTGTACTTGGGGGATAATTGATGCGCGTTTAGATGCACACACTTTTAAACGCAAGTGCACGTTATCGTATCGGAGTATAGTAGTCTTAGATAAGAAATATCGCCCTCCTCTGTGATTGGTCCCCATCTCGCTATCTATTTTCTAGTAATACATTGGCGACGAATTAATACTGTTGGTTGTATAACTAAAAATTTCAAAATTTTTAATGTAAATTAAAGAAATACTTCTTATGTGATATAGACCTCTGTATGTGTATTATATCCGCTTATGTTATGTTATACGTAAATATACGTGTTTTCTTCTTTTTAAAAGCATTACGAATTTTAAAATTTCTTCCTACGTTTGATCTATATAAACACTCAACAAACACTTTGTTCCTTACCTAACTTCGTACAAGTGGTAACTACCTATAAAGGATTAGGATTAAAACATCTAGTTGAAACCACATTCAATGCGCACCAAAATAAAATTGTTAGGCTTCTTATCTTATTCTGAATCCTAATTGAGGTATTTTCATCCCCGAAATCCCAACTTACAGAGCTCCATACAATCGATCTTTTATTAAATAATCCTCCTTTTCGTATCTACTTAGAAATCAACAATCGATAACTAAGAATTCAACCTAATAGCTGGATAACCAATCTCAATAAGAATAATAACTATAATAAATACTTATATTTACATATATTATTCGATAGAATATTTTTATAAACCATTAAGAAAAAGTTAATAGAATTATTAAATATAAATATTCTTAATCTCAAATTATCTTATAAAAAAATAAAAAAAAAAAAAAAAGAAAAAAGAAAAAATTAGAAAGAAGAATTAAACAGGGGAATTGGGGAAGGTTGTGAATGTGAATAGGAATTGGTATTGGCGCGAAGAATTTGAATGAAAGATGTAGAAAGCATTTGAATGAAATTCTCTTCTAATAATTTAGTAGTTATTGTGTAAGGTTTAAGGTTTTTTATTTAAAGGTTATTAAAAGGGATTTAGGAAAGGAAAAAGAGGTAAAAAAGTTTAGTAAGGGTTTTTAGGTAGGAAAAGGTTTTCTTAAGGAAAAAAAATTATCCTCAATTTTCAGGATGTTATAACTTCCAAATTCTCAAACCTCCCAAATTCGTACCAATTTTTTCAGCCCTGGAAGGCCAACGCAGCAAGTTCCAAGCTCATACTTCAGGCGTAAAATTCTCTTCTTTAAAATTTTTTCTCTGCACCTTTTTTTTGGCATTTTTCAAACGATTTTATTTTTCTTTTCGGACTTCTTTGATTTTTCTTTTAATTCTATAATTCTTTTCATTTTCTCTCTTTCTTTTCCTTTTCATTCATTTTTGTTTTTCTTTTCATCTTTTTTCATATCTTTTTTGCTCATTTCTCATTTTATTGTATAAAAAAAAAAAGAAAGGGAATACATAAATCTAAAAAAACAAAAAAATAAAATGAATACTAAAAAAACTAAAATAAAATGAAAAAAATACTATATAAAAATAAAATAAAAATAAAATACTAAAAAAAACACAAAGAAAGAAATAAAAAAGAAAGAAATAAAAAAAAAAGAAAAAGAAAATAAAAAAGAAATTAAATTGATCAAAATTTAGATTTAGTGTAGAAAAGAAAAATAGGTTGACAATTAGCGTAGATTATATCTATACGTAAATAGAAATTTTACTTTTTAAAAATACATAGACATTAAATAGAATCTTAACGAAATTTATCAAAACTTTGCATAGTACTTTTCGCCTAATCACTGCTATATTAATATAAATCTCAAAATATACTATTCAACATTCTCCACTATTTCAAAATTCACCATTAAGAGCTTAAAGACTTTGTGGTTGTAATGTAGGCTTATGTGAGTAAAGTGGAGGGTTGGTAAAAGGCAAATTTCTTTAGATATTTTAGTTGTTCATTATTTTTTTTTAGCTTTTTCTCATTTTCCTTTTTTTTTTCTTTTTCTTTTTTCTTTTGTTCTTTTCCCTATAATTTGACTGGGAACATTTCCTATTCATTGTATTTTTCACCCTTAACTTGCAACATTATCTTTATTCTCTTTTTTTTATCTTAATATACTCATGATTCCTTTTTTTTTTTTTTTTTTTTATTTATAAACTCACTTGGCACATTTTTGTTTAAAACATAAGGGTCAATTTTGTGGGTTTTTAATTTCAATCAATTTTTTACAATATAAACTAGGGTTAGTTAAGGTTGAAATAGAAAAAGTAAAATGTCGTCAATTATCACTGTAATGCTAAAGTCATTATTAATAATACGTATAAGATTTATCCTGTTCGAACTTTTTCAAGCAAATATCAAAACACATTAATTTTATAACTTTAAGTTTAAGTCAAAAAACTCCAAACTCATAGTTATTTGTTTTGGCATATCTAACAGAGGTGTTTAGATAGTTTTTTCTTCACTTTTTTCATCCTTCCGACCTTCTTCACCTTTCTCTCAGGCAACTACAGCAAAAACAAAAAAAACAAACAAAAAAAAAAAAAAAAAAAAAAAAAAAAATAATAAAAATAAAAAAAAAAAAAAACAAAAAAAATAAAAAAAAAAAAAAATAACTGCACACCAAAATCACACAAAACACAAAAAAAACAAAACTAATCAAAAAAACAAGAATCAAAGAAAATGCAAGAATTAAACAAAAATGGCACTTCACTGAACACAAACAAAAAGTAAGGAATTAAAAAAAATATGGCTCGAAATAAATAAAACAATTGACAGATTCACAGCTTGCTACATGCAATTCGAATCGCCACGGCTAAGCTTTAGCCGTGGCAGCGCGGCGTGATTCATTTTAAGCCCGTTCGCTTTTTCTTTTTTCCCCGTAACCTTTTTCCTTTTTTCAGTTGCTAGTCTTTCGATCCTTTCCCAACATTCGCACCCAACATCCAACATCTAAATAAAACAAAATAAAAAATAAAATAAAAATAAAAAAAATAAATAAAAATAAATAAAAAAAAAAGACAAATTAAACGTAAATAAACTAGTTTTGGCCTTTTACATTAACAGCAATTAACATTGATTTGCCCATTGTTGGCTTAACGCTCGCGTCATTGGAGTCTTATCATTGCTCAATGTTTGCTTTTACTAATTTGCTTCGAACCGCGACCTATCCAATATTATCAACATAACTTCAAACACTCTAATAGTAATAACATTTTCTCTAAAGTCTACTCCTTTATTTCTATTTCACTCTGATGTACAAAACTTCTTCTTGCTCCCTTGGATTCGTTTTCACTGTGGGGGGAGAAGTATTTTTTGGAAGAATCAGGTCCACCTTGACAATGAAAGGGAGATATTCAACTTCTCAGTGAATAAGAAATTCTCCACCTTTCTCCTTTTTCTCTTGCAACTCTACTCCATCTAGATTTTTCAACACTCCTATTTCCTCTCAATCGATCTCATCGTGCTTTTCTTTTTGCATTTGATCGATAATGTTTTATAAATTCTTCTAGTTCATGCTTTCTTTTATTTATAATGAGGCCGAGACATTGGATTTTCCAAAGTGCAGACTTCCTCGCCTCTTTTCGCAAAATCCTCCCTCTCTTATGTAGTCTAAGGATCACGGTAGTTTATTGAGAATCTTGAGTCAATCCTGTGGTGAATAAGGATCATCGAGATTTTTCAAAATTTTTTTTTTTTAATTTTTTTTTTTTTTTTTTTTTTTTTAAAAATAAAAAAATAAATAAAAAAATTATTTATTTAAAAAAGATAAATTGAAAATAATTAATTATAACGATGCCAAAAAACCTTGCGCTTGAAAATAAACTTATGCCTAATCAAGATTTACACTCAAGAACGCGCAAATGCACTTAGATCTCAGACAGAATCGACAAAGAAATAGATATCGTGACTCAGATTAGAAGTGAGAGCAGTATTTATATTTTTCCATTTGGTTAGGTTTTATGTTTTTATTCTTAATTTAGTAAAGCTATTTGTTAAATAAGCTTTTGATTATTGTTTATATGTAATAAATATCATTTTTATGTACTGGTTTTAAGCGCATTTGGTGTATCTGTGCTTCGGTGTTGTTCTTTTCTGATCCTTTTTTTTTATTTTTTTTTACTATTTACATAGATTCTGTTACTCTTTCGACCCCCTAAAATTTCAAATATACTTTTGTTTCTTAGAGAACTTTAATAACCTACTCAACCAAAATAATGGTTAAACCAAAACTGCCACCAAACTCAAAAGTTGTTAAGATTGCCAAACCTACCAATAATCTTATATCTGAAGCCCTTAGTTGAAAAGATTGTTGTAGGAAAAGTGAGACATGCAACAATAACTATGCGGATTGCAAGCAGTTCGCAGAAGGATCCAATGGGCACTCGTAAAGGTTAACTGCGTCCGGCTAAAAGACGTTAAAGACAACGCTTGTTTGGAGGCAACCCAATATTTTTAAGTATGTTATTTTAATTTTTGTTTTAGTTTGTTTTTATTATGTATTGAACAGTCTCACGGTCTTGGGTTCTTGTTTTGTGTTGTTGGATGACAGGTGGACTGAAAGCTAACTCTGAGGAAAAAGGAGCAAAAACGCTGGAAAAAAAAGGAAAATTCATCTTCAGCGCCACGACGCCGAGAATCAGCGCCGTGGCGCCAAGAGTTTAGAGAGCCCGCAGTACTTTGGGCGCCACGGCGCCGAATCTCAGGGTCGTGGCGTCGAAGGTTCAGAAACCCAGATTCCGTGCAAATTCCAGAATTTTTCCTCCCATACCTCCATTATGACCGCTGTGTTGTGTCAGTAAGTTGTCCCTATTTTTAGTCTTCACACATTGGGGACAATGTGTCGATTAAGTTTGGGGGGTGTCTTATATTTTGTTTTATTGTTTTGAGTCTTCGTGATTTGTTTTGTGTGTTTTTGAGTATTTTTGAGTCATAATTTTTTTTTAAGATCATGCATGATGTAGTTACTTGAAACGCCTAATGAAGTAAAGTGGGATAATGTAATGGAATTAGAAGCAGAAAATCTGAACACTTAGGATAGATATATGCCAAAAATTCATAAAATCGAACTATTTGGGGTATCTTGCTTGATTTATGCATTGTTACTGATTAAACCTATGTGTCTGTTTGCTTGCTATTTTAGGCGAAATAGTTAGGATATGCATGTTAGGGAGATGATTCAGACATTTCTTTGTTAGCCCTTTCTTACCATTCTTTGCTTATCCCTGACATTACAATTGTATCCCTAGTCAGCCCCTTTGAGACAAAAATAAGATTTTTCTTTGACACCCTATAATTTCATATTTGTGTCATAAGTGGAAAAATTGATATGTTTGGAATATAAAGTGTTGAAAAAGAGATAAAAAGATAGTGAACAATTTTGATGCACCCCAATGAAAATAATAAAAAATAATAATAATAAATAGGCAAAAGTCTAAGTTTTGGGGTGCCTGCTATTCATCATAAGCCTCATTCTCTTAAAACAAAAGAAGGGAAAGATAGGTATGAAGTGAAAAAGAGAATCAAAAGAAAAGGGAAGAATTTAAAGCAAAAGAGCTTATGGTACGTAAGATTGAGCCTAAAAGCCTATTTTTACCTACCCCTGCCTAAGCCTATATTACAACCTTGAAAATTCCTGAAGATCTCTAGTATGTGTATCCATGATTAGTGGAGAATAGCAAGTGAACATGCCATAGAATTTTGAAATTGACATGCATAGTTAGGTATTTTTACATCCATTGAGCATGATTGAATTGAATTTGCGAAATATCTGACTTGAGTGTTTAGAATGCTAAAAATCCATGCTATATGTTCCTGCATATTATCCTACTAACCTTCATGCTTTTCTAAGTGACAATTGTGCAGCAAATTGATCAGTGTCTTTGAGTCATTTTATTTTCTTTTCTTTCGCGTCTTTATTTCTATCTTTTTGATCTTTACTCGAGGGCGAGCAAAGGTTAAGTTTGGGGGTGTTTGATCGGTGTATTTTATACACACTTTTTGAGTCATTTTAGTTAGTATTTTACTCATTGTGTTCATAATTAGTATAGTATTAGAGTCGTTTTCTTTTCTTTTGTGTCACAACGGTCAGAAATGGAGAAATTACAAAAAGGATGTGAAATAAGCATAAATGAGATGAAATTGCACATAAAAGGGCCAATAAATGAAGTCTAAGAAGTCCCGGGAAGTATAGAAAAGATCAGACGAAGCTCGGATGAAAACTGGACGACGAAGTGAAGAACCGCCGAAAAAATGCCACCGGCGCCTTGCAGCAGCGCCGCAACGCCGACCACTGAAGTTGTCCGAAACTCTCTAATTTTCAGGCGCCGTGGCGCCCGACTGCAGGGCCACGGCGCCGACACGGTATTTTTGACGTTTTGGGCCGAATTTGACACGTTTTCAGGGTCCAAAAGGGATAACCTTTCCTACCTACATAATCTCTCACCCTTGACCTAAAGGATTCTTGGGCTATAAATAGTCTCTACATCATTGAGGGATTCATCCATCATTGTACATACAACACAACTTAGGAGGCTAAGATTGGAGGCTTTTTAAGTATTTTCTTTTCTTTCTTTTGCTTTGTTTATTTCAGTTCATGTATGGAGATTATATTAGTTCTTAGCGTGACAATGGCTAGGAGCTAATTACTTTATTAGGAATTTCCTTGTGAATCGCTTGAACCTCGTTCTTATGAATTAATGCATGTTTTGGTTTCTTCTTATTATTGTTGAGGTTTATTCAATAATTGCTTTGATTGCTTGATAATTAATTGATCACTAGTTATCATCACTTCTATGAGTTCTAATCGAAATCCGAAAGGGGAGATTGTGAATATGCTATAGTTGAATAGACATAGGTTTAAATCGTGGACGAAAGTACCCCGATACTTGTGTAGCTTAATAAGTTATTTCTCTTAATCCTCATTTGTAGTCAATCTTGTCATCGAAAGATAGAAGGGTTCTCCATTGGGGTTGAGTGTTTATATTACCTTAACAAGAGTATAAAACGTGTTAATTAACCTGCTATCTCAACATAGAAGAAGAACCTTAATTGTTGCATTAATGATTAAAAGTGAGCGGATAATTGATGATCTTGGAAGCCCTAATTCTCCGTCATAACTGATTTAAATCAAAGTATTTTTATAATTAATTTATTTCCTGCATTATTAGTCTGAAATTCCAACCCAATTAATGTTAACCAAATAGAAACTAAAGCATAGATAATCGGTACTTGAAAACCAGTCCCTGAGGACGATATTCGGTCTTAGCTAGACTATATTACTTGTCACGATACGTGCACTTGCATTTAGCGTGTGTATAAATCGCACAACAAGTTTTTGGCGTCGTTGTCGGGGACTGGCGTACTTTCAATATCGATTTATCTATTCTTATTTCTAATTTGGTTGCTCCAAGAACAAGTTTCTAACTTATTCTGCGAGCATCTTTTTATCACCTTTTGTTGTTTTCTTATTTTGCAGGTTAAATTCGAAAAACAAAAAATAAAAAAATAAATAATAATAATCAGAAAAAAAATCGGAAAAAAATAAATAAATAAAATTCAGGACACATGGACTGCTACTATCAGAGACAGTGGAGTCATCAACAGCAGCTTAACCCACAAGTTCTAGAGGAAGATCGATATGAGTTGCAGGCAGGCATACTCGGGCTCACCAAGTGCCAGACTCAGTTTATGGCTGAGACAATGGAGTCCCTCAAAAATTTGGAGACCCACATAGGGCAACTGATGGATAAGATGAGCAATACACCTCAAGAAAATCTGCCTAGCGACATCAATATGGGAAGTGGTAAGAAAATTGAGGAGTTTGAACCACACCCAGCTATTGAGGAATCTGGCGAGATAGTTGGTGTAGAGAAGGAAAAGATTGCTGAGATCCAATTATTCACCTTTTTGGATTCTGTGGAAATTCTTTTTCCTGCACCTATTGCAGAAGAAACACCACCATTTGTCACTGTTGATCCCCAAATAGAAAGTCCATACCCTCAAGGGCACCCTCTAGAGTTGAAAGATGTTGGAAATCTCACTGATCCCTACATTATAGAGAGCCTAGAAGACAAGCATGTCTTGTGTACTTGGGGGATAATTTTATATCTGAAGTCCTTAGTTGAAAAGATTGTTGTAGGAAAAGTGAGACATGCAACAATAACTATGCGGATTGCAAGCAGTTCGCAGAATGATCCAATGGGCACTCGTAAAGGTTAACTGCGTCCGGCTAAAAGACGTTAAAGACAGCGCTTGTTGGGAGGCAACCCAATATTTTTAAGTATGTTATTTTAATTTTTGTTTTAGTTTGTTTTTACTTTGTCTTGAACAGTCTCACGGTCTTGGGTTCTTGTTTTGTGTTGTTGGATGACAGGTGGACTGAAAGCTAACTCTGAGGAAAAAGGAGCAAAAATGCTGAAAAAAAGGAAAAGTCATCGTCAGCGCCACAGCGCCCAGAATCAGCGCTGTTGCGCCAAGAGTTTAGAGAGCCCGCAGTACTTTGGGCGCCACGGCGCCGAATCTCAGGGTCGTGGTGCCAAAGGTTCAGAAACCCAGATTCCGTGCAAATTCCATAATTTTTCCTCCCAGACCTCCATTATGACCGATGTGTTGTGACAGTAAGTTGTCCCTATTTTTAGTCTTCACACATTGGGGACAATATGTCGATTAAGTTTGGGGGGTGTCTTATATTTTGTTTTATTGTTTTGAGTCTTCGTGATTTGTTTTGTGTGTTTTTGAGTATTTTTGAGTCATAATTTTTTTAAGATCATGCATGCGGTAATTACTTGAAACGCTAATGAAGTAAAGTGGGATAATGTAATGAAATTAGAAGCAGAAAATCTGAACACTTAGGATAGATATGTGATCGGTGTATTTTATATACACCTTTTGAGTCATTTTTAGTTAGTCTTTTGCCCATTTTTGTACAAATATGTGTCGTCTTAGGATAGATTTTCTTTCTTTTGAGTCATAATGGTTTAAAGTGGCACATTGGTGAAAATGAGCGAAAAGAGGGCAGAAACAGAGGTTCCAGAGCTCAAAAAGCTAGAAAGTTGGCAACCCGGGCGAGAAACAGGGCGGCGCCACGACGCCCAAAGAACAGAGAGCCGCAGGAGTTTCGGCGCCGCGGCGCCAGTTGCAGGGCCGCGGCGCCGAGGCGGGAAATCTGCCAAATCCGAATGGGAATGGGCCAAGGCCAAGAAGGAAAAGTTGTTGGACGTTTTATAGGCTATAAAAAGGACCTTTTTAGGTCAGATTTAAGGGTCCCACACTTGAGAATTCATCACAACTTGGAGATCAAGATTGGAGACTACTTTTGTGTAATTTCTTGTTCTTTATTTTATTTCTTTTTAGTTTATGTTGGATATTAGTTTAGTTTTTGGCATGTCTATGGCTAGGAACTAACTTAATTTAGGGCTTTCCATATCGGATCGCTTGAAATTCGTTCTTATGAATTAATGCATGTTTTGGTTTCTCCTTATTATTGTTGAGATTTATTCAATATTTGTTTTGATTGCTTGGTAATTAATTGATCACTAATTATCATAACTTATATGATTTCTAATCGAAAGCCAAAAGGGGAGATTGTGAATATGCTATAGTTGAATAAACATAGGTTAAATCGTGGACGAAAGTACCCCGATACTTGTGTAGCTTGATATGTTATTGTTCTTAATCCTCCTTTATAGTCAATCTTGTCATCGAAAGATAGAAGGGTTTTATATTGGGGTTGAGTGTTTATATTACTTTAACAGGAGTATAAAACGGCTTAGTTAACATGCTATCTCAAAATAGAAGAAGAACCATAAGTATTTGCATTAACGAGTAAAACGAGCGGATAGTTGAAGAGATTTGAAAGTCCTATTTCCACCATATCTGAAGTAAAATAAAGCAGTTTAGTTAGCGTCTATAATTATAGTTATAAACAATTCACCAATTTATCGGTTACCAAATAGATACTATAGAATAGAAGTTGATAATTGAACACTAATCCCAGAGGACGATAACTCTGTCTTCTAGACTATAATACTTGTCACGACACGTGCACTTTCGTTTAGTGTGTGCATAAATCGCGCATCAAGTTTTTGGCGCCGTTGTCGGGGTATTGACGTAGTTCAATATCATTCTATCTATTCCTAATTTCTAATTTGGTTTTTCTTTTTCTTTTTATTATTATATTTTTCTCTTTTATTTTATTCGTGAAACCGTGCGCCGTGATCCATTTGTTGATTGTGATCTGTTGCAGGAATCTAGTTTATGCGAAGAAGAGGAGCAGATACACTTGTTCCCTTCAACCCGGAGATTGAAAAGACTTGCAAGCAGAACCGGAGAAACAAACGAATTTTGGCCTTAATAACAATGGGAGGCTTACAGAATAACAATGAGATGAATGAATGGTTAGGTGATCATCAACCTAACCAAAGGATGCCCCGGAGGTTACCAATGGATGTGGAAGAAAGGGTCCAGGTCCAAGCTGAGAGAAGCTTGGGAGATTATGTGCTGCCAAGGGTGAATGGAGCACAGACTTGCATCAGGCTCCCAGTAATAGGAGCAAATAATTTCGAAATCAAGCCTGCGATGCTGAGTATGGTGCAGAATACTGTTCGATTCGGAGGGTTGCCATCGGAAGATCCTCATATGCACATAGCGAACTTCTTAGAGTTGTGTGCAACTTTCAAGTATAATGGCATTACTGACGCCGCCATCCGATTGAGGCTTTTTCCCTTCTCACTCAGGGATAGAGCAATAGTTTGGTTGAATTCCCTGCCTACAGATTCTATATTCACATGGCAGGAGTTGGCACAAAAGTTCTTAGCAAAGTTCTTTCCACCGTCCAAAGCCGCTAAGCTGAGAGGGGAGTTGAATAATTTTTACCAGGCTGATGGAGAGTCACTCTATGAGGCTTGGGAGAGATTTAAATATTTGCAGAGAAAGTGTCCACATCATAGCATTGAGTTGTGGAATTTGGTCCATATTTTCTACAAACCATCATTGACGCAACTGCAGGTGGAACCTTCATGAGGAAGACAACACATGAGGCCCATGATTTGCTAGAAGACATAGCCACCAATAATCATATAATAGAGGACAGAGGGGTGAGTGGAAGGAGAGCAATAGGAGTTCATGAGATTGATGCCATCACAACGTTAAATGCACAGGTTGCTCTCTTGACCAAGCAACTGCAACTGAACACAGTGTCAGTTAATGCAGTTCAAATGCCATTGAGTTGTGAGATGTGTGGGGGTCCTCATACCTTTGATAGGTGCCCATCAGCAGACCTCAACAGCATCTCTATCGAGCAAGCAGAATGCCAGGCAGTGGGGAATTACCAAAGGCCCCAGAACAACCCTTATTCAAATACCTACAATCCAGGGTGGAGGAATCACCCTAACTTTTCATAGAGGAGTGATCAAGGGCAACAGAACCAGTTCCGAGGTCAATATCAGAGTCAACAACCATTCACTCAGGCCTCATCTTCACAACAATTCAGTGCACCTGCTCAACAAGAAAAGCCAGATGAGTTGAGA
Source organism: Przewalskia tangutica (assembly GCA_029844215.1). NCBI lineage: Eukaryota > Viridiplantae > Streptophyta > Magnoliopsida > Solanales > Solanaceae > Przewalskia > Przewalskia tangutica. The sequence continues at coordinate 23,118,242 of CM056719.1, forward strand.
GCAGCCCTGTTGAAACTCACCAACTCACAGACGCAGTTCATGGCAAAGACAAGATCCCCTATCAGGAATTTGGAGACGCAGGTGGGACAACTAGTAAAGATGGCAAACAACAGGCCACAGGGCACTCTTCCTAGTAACACATAAATGAACCCCAGAGAACAGTGCCAGGCGGTGCAGCTGAGTAATGGAAAGCAGCTAGAACATCCTACACCCCAGCCTTTGGTAGAACAGAGAGTAGATGCAGAGAAAGAGGGGGTTACTGAAGACCGCCCTATGTTAGAGAAAGTTCCAACAGTCCCTGTGAGGGAATGCACAGAGAAGATTCCTTACCCTCAGAGGTTGCAAAGGAAGGCAGTTGATAAGCAATTCTCCAAGTTCTTGGAGGTATTCAGAAAGCTGCACATTAACATTCCGTTCATTGAGGCATTGGAGCAAATGCCTACTTATTTTAAATTCATGAAGGAAATTCTTAGGAAGAAGAAGAAGCTAGCTGAGTATGAAACAGTGGCATTGACAGAAGAATGCAGTGCCATCTTGCAGAAGCAATTGCCCCCCAAACTCAAAGATCCAGGGAGTTTCACATTGCCTTGCACAATTGGCGGGGTGACATGTAACAGGGCCCTGTGTGATTTGGGGGCCAGCATAAATCTCATGCCCTTGTCCATTTTCAAGAGGTTGGGTTGGGTGAAGCCAAACCAACCACTGTGAGCTTACAGTTGGCGGATAGGACAGTGGTGCATCCCAGGGGAATGATTGAAGATGTATTAGTTAAGGTGGGAAAATTCTTTTTTCCTGCGGACTTCCTCATCCTTGATATGGAGGAAGATGATGAGATCCCTATCATATTGGGAAGACCATTCTTGGCAACTGGGAGAGCCCTGATTGATGTGGAGAAGGGCGAGCTGACACTCAGAGTGGAGAATGAAGAGATGGTGTTCAAGGTGTTTAAACACATCGTTGAACCCCCAGTCATAAGCAAGTGTTTCTGATCATCACAAGACATCGGTTGAGCCAGCACAGGCCAAAGCAATGGAAATAAGTCCGTCAGTACAGGTGAGCAATGCTAAACCTTCTCTTGAGAAAAAGGAGAAAAATAAAAACAGAAGACGGAAGCGAAAAATGATTATGAAATGGATAGGTTGTGGGGTTAATTTACCCCATGCCTCTTGATAAGGAACGTGTGTTCGGCTAAAAGACGTTAAAGACAGCGCTACTTGGGAGGCAACCCAAGGTTATTTTATTTTATTTTATGCAATTTAAGTTTTAGTTAGAACAGTCTCACGGGAGGTATTGTTTGCATGTTGTGATGACAAGTACAGGGCCAAAAATTGGATGACGAAAACGTGAAGAGAAGAGAAAATTGGTTGGGCGCCACGGCGCCCTGCAGAGGGTCATGGCGCCGAGAATGCAGATGGCGCAGGAAATTGGGCGCCACGGCGCCGGTTGCAGGACCGCGGCGCCGAAAGTCCAGAAGGTCTTTGAAGTTTGAGCGCCATGGCGCCGGAAGTTCAGAGGGTCGCAGATGTTTGGGCGTCGCGGCGCCGATTGCAGGGCCGTGGCGCCGCGATGAAAAATCTGAAATTTAAAGGAGCCCTAATTCGATTTTCCCTTCTCCAAATCAAAAATCCAAAACTCTTCCTCTCTCCGAAACCCACGAAAAATCTTCCACAAACTAAACTCAATCACAACCAAAGTACTTAAATTCCTTACACCCTTAGCCATCTCAAACAACAACCCTCATTCTATTGCCTCAATCCATCACTAGAAATAAGAAAATCTTGAATAACACCGTCCAAGGTAACTTTCATCACTTTTCTTGAAATTATCAGGGGAGGTAATAGGTTTGGGGATGTGCTTTATTGGTGGATAGTGTGTGGTGTGTTGAAGTTTGGTGTAAAAATTTCGCGGTAAGATTATACGTAGTGATCGTGGGGTGTTGTACTGATGCTTTGAGTGAAGTTTGGGGGTTGAATGGTGTTGTAGTTTGCTGATTACGCTGTGTATTGATTGGTTTGATTGATAGTTGCTGGGTAATATCACTTAAACAAAGAAAACGCTGCCGAATTTATCTAAAAATGTCTGCCAAAAAGAGGAGAGCTTCTACATCCACCTCCATCCCTCAATATGATACTACTAGGTTTGTCAATCAAAAAACAGAAGATAGATATTACAAACTTAGTACTAGACCCTTGATTCCTGAGCGAGGAATGGACTACCAAAGAGAGTCATTTGAGGACGGCGATGTCTATGAGCCTATTCGGGCAATGATAGAGGCCATGGGATGGAAGAGATTTGTTAATCCGGAAAGAATAGTACCACAGAACAATGTAATGGTGAAAGAATTTCATGCTAACTTTTCGAAGAGGGTAAATGGTAGATGCTTTGTGAGAGGACAGTATGTGCCTGTGACGGCCGAAGTGGTGAATGAGCTATTAAGAACAACCGATGTTGAAGAAAGAGGCGATGATCGAAGCTATTTCAGAACTTGTTCTAGAGACGCCAACAACATCGATTGGGATATCGCCGCAAGCACATTATGCTACCCTGGGGCTGAGTTTGATATTGCACGAAATGGATCAAGAGGACTGAGCAGATGTCAGTTCAACAAAATAGCCAAGGGTTGGTTATACTTCGTCAGTGCCCGCCTAATTCCATCGACGCACTTCACCAGAGTGCCAGCGGATAGAATAAAAATGATATATGGAATCATGGAATGGAAGACGATTGATGTTGGAAAGGAGATATTGCAGAACATTGGAGAAACCAGTAGGTTGGTCACTACAGGTGGGTTGGGACACGGATCACTCATTTGCAGTTTATGTTCCAGACATGGAGTCCCAACCCTAGCTACTGATACATATGAGAAAGGCCAACCTCCTATGTCCTATGGGATAGTGCATGCCTTCCAGAACCAGTCCCTCCAGAAGCAGCGAGAAGGAGACCAGCACCAGCACCAACACCAGCAGCAGCAGCAGAGGCTACCATGGATGAAGATGAGCCTGAGACAGAGGCTCAGCATGAGGCAGGTAGCATCCGCCAGCAGCCCCTGGAATTGGAACCTCCGGTGCCTATAATGGAGCAGTTGCTCATGAACCAGAGGAGGAGGATGCAGAGTTTTGACATAATGATACAAGGTCAACAGGACCTGAGGCAAAGACAGCAAGAACTAAGGCAGGAGTAACAACAGTTGCACCATAGATTTGATGAGATGAGTTCCTTATTCAACCAGTGGTCCATGCATTATCCGCCACCATTTTAAACAAAGTTTGTAAGTTGTCCTGTTTTTCTTTTATTTTTTTAGTCGTGCTGATGCGCGAATTAATGCACACACTTTAACGCAAGTGAACGTTGTCGACTAAAGTAATATAGTCTTGAAGACCGAGTTATCGTCCTCAGGGATTAGTGCTCAAGTACCAATTATCTATCCTTAGTTATCTATTTGGTGACCGATATTTGAGTTGTTGATTATAACTAACAATTATAAAGACTAATTAACTATGTGTTTACTTCAGTGATGATGGAAATACGGCTTCCAAGTCGCCTCAAGTATCCGCTTATATTACTTATTAATGCAATAAATTATGGTTCTTTTTCTTTTGGAGATAGCAGGTTTACTAATCCGTTTTATACTCCCGTTAAGGCTATATAAACACTCAACCCCAGTAGCGCTCATTTCTACCTTTCGGTGATAAGGATGACTCTATAGGAGGATTAAGAACAAAAACACTGTTAACGTTTTACGCAAGTAATTTAGGTATTTAAACCCCCGTTAACGCTACATAAGTAATTGAGGTATTTTCATCCCCAATTCGACCTATGATTACCCAACTACAGCATAGTCACAACCTCCTCCTTTCGAAGTTTGATTAGAAATCATATAAATAATGATCAAGTAATTACCAAGCATTCAAAATAACTATTGGATAAATCTCAACAATAAGAAGAACAACCATAAATATGCATTAACTCATAAAATAAGGTTCAAGTGAATTGACATGGAAAGCCCTATATTAGAATTAGTTCCTAGCCATTGACATGACAAGAACTAATTCAATATCCAATATAAAAACTGAAATAAAGTAAAAGAAAGAAAAGAAATTACTAAGTAATGGTCTCCAATCTTCAACTCCAAGAAGTCTTGTGTTTGTGCCAGAAAGGGAACCCTTGAAAACTGCCTAGGGCTCTCTTTTTATAGCTTCAAAACCGCCCTTAAGGTTTTCCTTCAGGCCTGGCCCATAAATTCGTCAAAGACCTGATTTTTCCCACGTCGGCGCGCGGCATTACTCTTGGCGGCGGCGCGAAGTTCTGCGAGTTTACGATGATTAGCGCGCGCGTACTGCACTCGATATGCAGGCGCGCGGCGCAGACTTCTGCAAGCCTCGATCATTGGCGGCGGGCGTGGCGCGTGTCCGTGCAGTTCGCCACTTTCTCGTCTTTTCAGCTCTGGAACCTCTACTTTTGCCCTCTTTTCGCTCCTTTTCCGCCAAAGAGCCATTTTAACCAATTTGACTTAAAAGAAAGAAAATTTATCCTACGATGAGACGTATTTGTACAGAAAGGGACAAAAGACTCACTAAAAACGACTCAAAAAGTGTATATAAAATACACCGATCAAATACCCCCAAACTTAACCTTTGCTCGCCCTCGAGCAAAGATCAAAAAGAAAGAAATAAAGACTCAAGGAAAATGAAAAAATAAAAGACTCAATGACATTGATCACTTTGCTGCATTGATATTACTTAGAAAAACATGAAGATTAGCAGAATAATATGCAAGAACATATAGCATGAAATTTTAGCACTCTAAACACATTAAGCTAGATATTTCGCAAACTCATTTTTATCATGCTTAATGGAAGTCAAAATATTGAATCATGCATGTTAATTTCAAAAATCCTATGGCATTTTTACTTGCTATTCTCCATTAATCACGGATATGCATACAAGAGATCTTCAGGACTTTTCAGGGTTGTAATGTAGGCTTAGGCATGGGTAGGTAAAAATAGGCATTTAGGCTCATTTTGTGTACCATACGCTCTTTAGCTTTTCAATGTTTCCCTTCTCTTTTGATTTCTTTTCTTCACTTCAAATCTATCTTTCCCCTCTTTTGTTTTGAGAGCGTGAAGTGTATTATAATAACAAGCACCCCCAAACTTAGGCTTTTGCCTATTTCTTATAACTTTTTTATTGGGGTGCATCAATCTTGTTTGCTCTTTTTGTCTCTTTTTTAACACATTCTATTCCAACTATTTCACATGTTTACTTATGGCACAAGTATGGCAATATAGGGTGTCAAAGAAAAAGTTCAATTTTTAGGCTCAATGGGGCTGACTAGGGATATTTTTAATGTCAGGGATAGAAAAGAGTGGTAAGAATTGGCTAACAAAGAAATACATGAGTCATCTCCCTAACATGCATATCCTAACTATTTCGCCTCAAATAGCAAGCAATCATAACACATAGGTTTTAATCATTTATCATGCACAATTCAAGCAAGAAACCCCAAACAGACAGATTTCATGAGTTTTTGGCATATCTAACCTAAGTGTTTAGATAGTTGATTTTAATTCCATTACATTATTCCACCTTACTTCACTAGGTGTTTCTAGTAATTACAGCATGCATGATCTTTGACAGACAATTATGACTCAAAAGAAAAAAAATTATGACTCAAAAATACACAAAACAATCAAAAAGACTCAAACATACTACAACAATAAGACACAAATAAGACACCCCCCAAACTTAAATCACACATTGTCCCCAATGTGTTCAAGACTCAAAGACAATAAAAGAAAAGGACACTTACAGACTTGGTTTAAAATGGTGGCGGTGGCGGTGGCATTGGATAGTACATTGACCACTGGTTGAACAAGGAACTCATCTCGTTAATTTGCTGCCTCGTTTATTGTTGTCCTTGTATCACCGTGTCCAAACTATGCATCAACCTTATCTGATTCTAGAGTAACTGCTCCATCATGGGCACTGAAGGTTCTGATTCTGTGGGTGGATGGTGGCTGCTTCCTTCCGCATATTGAGTCTCTATCTCAGGCTCATCTTCGTCCATGGCGGCCTCTGCTGCTTCTTTGGTGGTCTTTGGTGCTCTTCTTCTTCTTTGGGGACTTGGAGTGCAGGAAGGAGTGCACTATCCCATATGACACAGGCAGTTGGTTTCTCTCACGAGTATCAGTGGGTAGGGTTGGGACCCCATTTATGACGCATAAACTTGTAATAAGTGAGCCATGTTCTAACCCACCTGTTGTTACCAACCTGTTGGTCTCTTCAATACTTCGCACTATCTCCTTTCCCACATCAATCGTCTTCCCCGACATGATTCCATATATCAATTTGATTCTGTCTTCTGGCACTCTGATAAAGTGCGTTGATGGAATCAGACGGACAACGGCAATACAGCCAACCGCCGCTTTGTTGAACCGACACTGCCGATCCTCTTGACCCATTTCGCAATATCAAATGCAGCCCAGGTAGCTCATCGTACTGCGACGGTATCGATCGATCGTTGGTGTTTCTGGACCATGTTCTGAAGTAGCTTCGGTCATCACCTCTTTCCTCAACATCAACTGTTTTTAGTAACACATTTACCGTTTCTGCCGTCACAGGCACATATCTTCCCCTCACAAAGCATTCATTGTCCACCTTCTCTGGAAAATTAGCATAAAATTCACGCACCATCACTGTGTTCATTGGTGCTATCTTTTCCGGGTTTACAAATCTTTTCCACCCCATCATCTCAATCATTTCCCGAATGGGCTCATAGACATCCTCATCCCCAAGCGAATCCCTTTGATAATCCATTCCCCTTTCAGGGATTAAGGGCGTAGTACTAAGCTTTTTGTATCTTTCATGAGCTTGTTGGCTAATAAACCTAGTATCATCGTATTGAGGGGCTGAGGTGGATGTGGAGGCTCTTCTCTTTCTGGAAGACATGTTCAGTTACTTGTTGCAGCGTTCCCTTTCTATCAATCACTGTTCACCAACCCTATCACTCACCAATCAACAGCTACAACACATATTACCCCCAAACTTCACTTAAGAAGCTTCTACACAACACCCACACCCTCCTTGTATACTCTTCCTCACTTTTTCACAACCAATTTTTCAACACCCCACAACTTCAACAATACAACACTCCTCCAAACTACTACCTCCTTTGACTACAGTAAAGCTCTCAAGAAAAGAAGAAGATTACCTTTTTACGGTGTTCTTCAAAGTTTTCTTGCTTCTAATGGTGATTTGAGGCACTGGGATGAAGTTTTGTTGGTTGAAATGGTTAAGGGTTTAGGTACTTTAAGAGTTTTGGTTGTGTTTGGGTTTGATTTATGGAGGATTTGTGGGTAAAGTGTGGATTTTCGTGGGTTTTGTGGAGAAGAAAGGTTAGGTTTTGGTATGAAATTGGGGAAAATCGGGGTTTTTTTTGGCGTCTTTTAATTTCTGGATTTCCGCTTCGGCGTCATGGCCCTGCATTTGGCCGCGGCTGATTTCTTGCGCTTCTTGGGATTTCTGCCATGGACTTGCTCACGCGGCCATGGCTAGAGTTGGCAATTTTTCTGGATTTTTGGCGTCGCGGCCCTGCTCCTGGGCGCCGCGGCGCTTAATCTTCAGCGCCTTTCTGCTCTTTTGGCGCCGCGGCCCTGCTCCTGGGCGCCGCGGCGCTCACCCGTTTTTCTGGAAATCCTGGCTATTCTTCAGTTTTCGCCCTCCAATTTATTGGCCTACACCTGTCAATCACAACACAAACACTACCTCCGTGAGACTGTTCTTAATAAAAACTAACTATATTAAAGTAAAATAAATCAAAATACCTTGGGTTGCCTCCCAAGTAGCGCTGTCTTTAACGTCTTTTAGCCGGACGCCAGTTCCATAACTCAATAAGTGTGGGGTGGATTAACCCCACAACCAATCCATTTTTTCCACATTTTTCTTTTTCTTCGTCTGTTTCTCTTCTTAAAATTATTTTCAAGGGAAGGTTCAGGAGCACATACCTGTTTTGGCGGAGGTTCGGCATCACGTACCTGCGTTGGTGGACTTATCTCCCTTGGTTTGGCTTGCACTGGCTCACAGGGGGTTCTGATGGTGTTGATTTCAAAGCACCTGCTCATGATTGGTGGCTCAATAATGTGTTTAAATACTTTAAACACCATTTCTTCCTTCTCCACCCTCAACGTCAGCTCTCCTTTTTCAACATCGATCAGGGCTCTCCCTGTCGCCAAGAATGGTCTCCCAATATGATGGGGATCTCTGCATCCTCCTCCATGTCGAGAATGAGGAAATCCGCAGGAAAAAAGAATTTTCCTACTTTAACCAGCATATCCTCAATCTTCCCCCTTGGGTGTACCACTGTTCTATCGGCTAGTTGCAGGCTCACCGTGGTTGGTTTTGCCTCACCTAACTCCAACCGTTTAAATACTGATAAAGGCATCAAATTTATGCTTGCCCCTAAATCACAAAGGGCCCTGTTGTATGTCACCTTGCCAACTGTGCACGGCAGTGTAAAGCTCCCTGAGTCCTTTAGTTTAGGGGGCAACTTCTTCTCGCAGTCCATCGCACTCCTCGGTGCCACCATCTCATATTCTCGCTAGTTTCTTCTTCTTCCCAAAATCTCCTTCATGAATTTGAAATAAGAGGCATTTGCTCCAACGCCTATGAAGGGTATGTTGATATGTAGCTTCAACGTCTCCAAAAATTTGGAGAATTGTTTATCAACTGTCTTCCTCTGCAATCTCTGGGGGAACGGGTTCTTCTCAGTATACTCCTTCTCTGGAGTTTTCTACTATCAAGCGAGCCAACCACCTTCTCTTTCTCTATTTCTGCCCTTTGTTCAACTGCCGGCTGAGGTGCATGATGCTCCAACTGTTTATCACTTCTCAGTTGTACTGCCTGGCATTGTTCTCTCGGATTCATCTCTGTGTTGCTTGGCAGTGTACCCTGTGGCCTGTTGTTCGACAGCTTTGCTAGTTGACCCACTTGTGTTTCCAAGTTCCTGAACAAAGATCTAGTCTCCGCCATGAACTGAGTCTGGGAGTTGGTGAGTGTCAACAAAGCTGCTCTCAGCTCGTCTGGCTTTTCTGGCTGAACAGGTGCATTGAATTGTTGAGAAGGTGGGGCCTGAGTAAATGGCTGCTGATTTTGGTGCTGCTGGTTTTGGTACTGGTCTCTATACTGATTCTGCTGCCCCTGCTCGTTTCTCCATGAAATATTTGGGTGATTCCTCCACCCTGGATTGTATGTGTTGGAGTATGGGTTGTTCTGGGGCCTCTGATAGTTACCCACGGCTTGGCACTATGCTTGCTCGATTGGCATATTATTAGGATCAGCTGAAGGACATCTATCGAATGTATGTGGGCCACCACATATTTCACAGCTCTTTAGCATTTGCACTGCATTTACAGATATTGTATGTTGTTGCAGCTGCTTGGTCAACAGGGCAACTTGGGCATTCAGGGCAGTGATGGCATCTATCTCATGAACTCCCACTGTTCTCCTACCACTCATTGGTCTATCTTCTGTGACATGGTTGTTGGTGGCCATATCATCTAATAAGTCGTGAGCTTCGTGGGTTGTTTTCCTCATAAAGGTCCCACCTGCTGCTGCATCAATAATTGTTCTGGTTGTTCCGTTCAGCCCGTTATAGAAGATGTGGACCAAGTTCCACAACTCGATACTGTGGTGTGGGCACTTTCTCTGCAAGTCCTTGAATCTCTCCCAAGCTTCATATAATGACTCTCTATATGCTTGGTAGAAATTATTCAGCTCCCCTCTCAATTTCGCTGCTTTGCATGGTGGGAAGAATTTTGCCAAAAATTTATGTGTCAGCTCTTGCCATGTAAAAATCTAATCAGCTTGTAAGGAATTTAACCATACTTTTGCTCTATCCTTGAGTGAGAAGGGAAAGAGCCTCAATCTGACGGTGTCATCAGTAATGCCGCTATATCTGAATGTTGCACATATCTCCAAGAAATTAGTTATGTGCATGTATGGATCCTTTGATGGCAACCCTCCAAACTGCACCGTGTTCTGCACCATGCTTAGAATTGCCAGTTTGATCTCAAAGTTATTTGCTCCTATTGCTGGGAGCCTAATACATGTCTGTGCTCCGTTCACCCTCGGCAGCACTGATCGGTGTATTTTATATACACTTTTTGAGTCATTTTTAATTAGTATTTTACTCATTTTATTTATGTTTAGTATAGTTAGGGTCGTTTTCCTTTCTTTTGTGTCACAGCGGTCAAAAATGGAGAAATGACGAAAAGGAGATGAAATGAGCATAAATGAGATGGAATTGCACACAAAAAGGGCCAAGAAATGAAGTCTAAGAAGTTCCAGGAATTATAGAGGAGATCCGACGAAGTCCGGACAGAAGAATGACGACGAAACAGAATCCGCTCAAAATGTCACCGAGTCATGCGCTGGCAGCGGCCATGGCGCCAAAGTGCTGAAATTCCCGAGAGTTGCTGAATTTCAGCCACGCCAGATCTGGGTCATGCGCGCCGACGCGGGATTTATGAAGTCTGGGCCGAATTTGACATGTTTTCAGAATCCTAAAGGGATACTTTTCCTACCTAAAGGGATAACTTTTCCTACCTTAAAACCCTTACCTAAAAGGATTCTAATAACTTTTCCTTTTCTACAAATCCCTAACCCTTCACCAAAAGGATTCTTTGGCTATAAATACTCTACATCATTAGAAGAATTATTCATTCTCCATTCCACCATTCACCACTCTACATCCACCCTTCCACCAATCCATCTTGTAAATATTCCACAACACAACCCTTGGATGCTAGAAGGCTTGGAGACTCATACTTAGTAATTTTCTTTTCCTTTTCTTGTTTTTATTTCAGTTTTATGAAGAACATGGAATTAGTTCTTGTCATGTCAATGGCTAGGAACTAATTCCTCTATAGGGCTTTCCATGTTGAATCTCTAGAAACTTATGTTATGATTTAATGCATGCTTATGGTTATTCTTCTTCTTGTTGAGATCTATCCAATAATTGAATTGAATGCTTGGTAGTTAATTGACAACTAATTATCACTATATGATTTCTAATCAGACTCCGAAAGGAGGGGATTGTGAATATGCTGTAAGTTGGGTAGACATTCTTGGATTGGGGATGAAAATACCTCAATTATTTATGTAGCGTTAACGAGAGGCTTAACAACCCTAATTTTACGCATTGTGCGTGACGGTTAACTAGGTTCTTAGTCTTAATCCTCCTATAGAGTCATCCTTATCACCGAAAGGTAGAAAGGAGCAATACTGGGGTTGAGTGTTTATATAACCCTAACGGGAGTATAAAACGATTTAGTGAACCTGCTTTCTCCAAAAGAAGAAGACCATAAGTTATTGCAGTAAATAAGTAACATAAGCGGATAGTGAGGAGACGTGGAAGCCCTATTCTCATCACAACTGAAGTAAATTCATTAGTTAAATTAGCCTTTATAATTCGTAGTTATAAACCACAAAATCAAATATCAATTTACCAAATAGATACCAAAAGATAGATATTTGGTACTTGAACCCTAATCCTTGTGGACGATATTCGGTCTTGCTAAGACTATATTACTTGTCACGATAACGTGCACTTGCGTTTAAGTGTGTGCATCTTTTCGCGCATCAAGTTTTTGGCGCTGTTGCCGGGGATTAGGCATAGTTCAATATCAATTTTATCTATTTTTAATTTCTAATTTGGTTTTATTTCTGTTTTTATTTTTATTTGTTTTTTTTTGCTCCAAGAACAAATTGCGAGCATATTTTTATCACCTTTTTTTGTTTGTCTTATTTTGCAGGTTAAATTCGGAAAAAGAAAAAAACGAAAAATAAAATAAAATTAAATATATATTTAATAAAATCAGGACACATGGACTACTACTATCAGAGACAGTGGAGTCATCAACAGCAGCTTAACCCACAGATGTCAGAGTAAGATCGAAATGAGTTGCAGGCAGAAATACTTATGTTCGCCAAGCCGTGCTCGGTTATGGTCGAGACAAGAGAGTCCTCGTAAAGTTGGAATCGCAAATAGGAGAACTCGCAGTCATTTTGAGCAAATAAATGCAAGAAAAGCAATCTGCACCTGTGGGAGGTGGCAAGAAAATTGAGGAGCCTGAACCACACCCAACTATTGAGGAATCTGGCGAGATAGTTGGTGTAGAGAAGGAAAAGATTGCAGAGATCCAATTATTCACCTTCTTGGATTCCTTGGAAAATCTTTTTCTCGTACCTATTGCAGAAGAAACACCGCCAGCTGTCAATATTGACCCCCAAACAGGAAGTCCATACCATCAAGGGCACCCCCTAGAGTTGAGAGATGTTGGGAATCTCACTGATCCCTACATTAGAGAGAGCCTAAACGACAAGCATGTCTTGTGTACTGGGGATAATCATATATTTGAGGACCTTGTTTTAAGCAATTGTTGTAGTTGAAGTGAGACTGCACAATAACTCGCGGATTGCAAGCGGTCGCGAAGGATCCAATGGGCACTCGTAAAGGTTAATTGCGTCCGCTAAAAGACGTTAAAGACAAACATTGGGAGGCAACCCAATGTTTTTAATTATGTTATTTTAATTTCTGTTTTTATTTTATTTTATTTTGTCTTGAACAGTCTCACGGTCTTGGGTTCTTGTTTTGTGTTGTTGGATGACAGGTGGACTGAAAGCTAAAACCGAGGAAAAAGGAGCAAAAATGCTGAAAAAGAAAAGCGATCGTCGCCGCCTCCCAGAATCAGGGCGCGGAACTCCAGAGCCACAAGATTAGCAGCCATGCGCCGACTATCAGGGCCGCGGCACCGGAACTTCAGAGAGCTATATTTCCGTGCAAATTCCAGAATTTTTCCTCCTAGACCTCCGTTATGACCGCTGTGTTGTGTCAGTAAGTTGTCCTTTTTTTCTTTTATTTTCTTTGAGTCTTGCACACATTGGGGACAATGTGTGATTTAAGTTTGGGGGGATGTTTTATTGTTTTTTATTTGTGTCTTGTTATAAGTATGTTAAGTTTTTCTTGTTGTTTTTTGTGTATTTTGGAGTCACAATTTTTTTTTCTTTTGAGTCATAATTGTCTGTCAAAAGATCATGTATGCTGTAGTTACTAGAAACACCTAGTGAAGTAAGGTGAAATAATGTAATGGAATTAGAAGCAACTATCTAAACACCTAGGTTAGATATGCCAAAAACTCACATAATCTGTCTATTTGGAGTTTCTTGCTTGAATTGTGCATACTAAATGACTTAAACCTATGTGTTATGATTGCTTGCTATTTGAGGCGAAATAGTTAGGATATGCATGTTAGAGAGATGACTCAGGCATTTCTTTGATAGCCAATTCTTACCACTTTTTTTTCTATCCCTGACTTTAAAAGTATCCCTAGTCAGCCCCATTGAGCCTAAACATTGAAACTCCTTCTTTGACACCCTATATTCCCACAAATTGTGCCATAAGTAAAAATGTGAAAAAATGGAATAAATTGTGTTAAAAAAAAGAGACAAAAAGAGTGAACAAATTTGATGCACCCCAATAAAAAGAATAATAAGAAATAGGCAAAAGCCTAAGTTTGGGGGTGTCTGTTATGATACACTTCACTCTTCCAAAACAAAAGAGGGAAAAGATAGATTTGAAATGAAGGAAAGAATCAAAAGAAAAGGGAAAAATTGGAAAAGCTAAAGAGCTTATGGTACACGAAATGAGCCTAAATGCCTATTTTTACCTACCTATACCTAAGCCTACATTACAACCCTTAAAAGTCCTGAAGATCTCTTTTATGCATATCCAGGATTAGTGGAGAATATCAAGTAAACATGCGATATGAATTTTGAAATTAACATGCATGATTCAGTATTTGACTTCCATTAAGCATGATAAATATGAGTTTGCGAAATATCTAGCTTAATGTGTTTAGTGTGCTAAAACTTCATGCTATATGTTCCTGCATATATTTCTGCTAACCTTCATGTTTTTCTAGATAACACTAATGCAGCAAAAGTGATCAATGACAGTGAGTCTTTTATTTTCGTTTCTTTGAGTTTTTATTTCTTTCTTTCTATCTTTGCTCGAGGGCGAGCAAAGGTTAAATTTGGGGGTATTTGATCGGTGTATTTTATATACACTTTTTGAGTCGTTTTTAATTAGTATTTTACTCATTTTATTTATGTTTAGTATAGTATTAGGGTCGTTTTCCTTTCTTTTGTGTCACAGCGGTCAGAAATGGAGAAATGACGAAAAGGAGATGAAATGAGCATAAATGAGATGGAATTGCACACAAAAAGGGCCAAGAAATGAAGTCTAAGAAGTTCCGGGAATTATAGAGGAGATCCGACGAAGTCCGGACGGAAGAATGACGACGAAACAGAATCCGCTCAAAACGTCACCGAGCCGCGGGCCGCTGGCATGGCGCCCAAAGTGCTGAAATTCCGGATAGTTGCTGAATTTCAGCGCCGCGCCAAGATGCAGTCACGGCTACCGACGCTGGATTTATGAAGTCCAGGCGGGTGACATGTTTTCAGAATCCTAAAGGGATACTTTTCCTACCTAAAGGGATAACTTTTCCTACCTTAAAACCCTTACCTAAAAGGATTCTAATAACTTTTCCTTTTCTACAAATCCCTAACCCTTCACCAAAAGGATTCTTTGGCTATAAATACTCTACATCATTAGAAGAATTATTCATTCTCCATTCCACCATTCATCACTCTACATCCACCCTTCCACCAATCCATCTTGTAAATATTCCACAACACAACCCTTGGATGCTAGAAGGCTTGGAGACTCATACTTAGTAATTTTCTTTTCCTTTTCTTGTTTTTATTTCAGTTTTATGAAGAACATGGAATTAGTTCTTGTCATGTCAATGGCTAGGAACTAATTCCTCTATAGGGCTTTCCATGTTGAATGTCTAGAAACTTATGTTATGATTTAATGCATGCTTATGGTTATTCTTCTTCTTGTTGAGATCTATCCAATAATTGAATTGAATGCTTGGTAGTTAATTGACAACTAATTATCACTATATGATTTCTAATCAGACTCCGAAAGGAGGGGATTGTGAATATGCTGTAAATTGGGTAGACATTCTTGGATTGGGGATGAAAATACCTCAATTATTTATGTAGCGTTAACGAGAGGCTTAACAACCCTAATTTTACGCATTGTGCGTGACGGTTAACTAGGTTCTTAGCCTTAATCCTCCTATAGAGTCATCCTTATCACCGAAAGGTAGAAAGGAGCAATACTGGGGTTGAGTGTTTATATAACCCTAACGGGAGTATAAAACGATTTAATGAACATGTTTTCTCCAAAAGAAGAAGACCATAAGTTATTGTAGTAAATAAGTAACATAAGCGGATAGTGAGGAGACGTGGAAGCCATATTCTCATCACAACTGAAGTAAATTCATTAGTTAAATTAGCCTTTATAATTCGTAGTTATAAACCACAAAATCAAATATCAATTTACCAAATAGATACCAAAAGATAGATATTTGGTACTTGAACCCTAATCCTTGTGGACGATATTCGATCTTGCTAAGACTATATTACTTGTCACGATAACGTGCACTTACGTTTAAGTGTGTGCATCTTTTCGCGCATCAAGCACGTAGTCTCCCAAGCTTCTTTCTGCCTGGACTTGAACTCTCTCCTCGACATCCATAGGTATTCTCCGAGGCATTCCTTGGTTAGGTTGATTTTCACCTAACCCCTCTCTCAGCACATTGTTGTTTTGAACGCCGTCCATCTCTATCATGGTTGAAATTCACTGGTTCCTTCTATTCTGTTTACAAGTTTTCTCAATCTCTGGATTGAAGGGAACAAGAGTGTCTCCTCCTCTTCTCCTTCGCATAAACTGAGCGCCTGAAACAGATCAAAAACAAACAAACGGATCACGGCACCCTGATTTTTACCAAAATAAAAAAAAACGTAATAAATAAAAAATAAAAAATAAAAACCAAATTAGAAATTAAAAATAGATAAAATTGATATTGAACTACGCCTAATCCCCGGCAACGGCGCCAAAAACTTGATGCGCGATTTAATGCACACACTTTAACGCAAGTGCACGTTGTCGACTCAAGTAATATAGTCTTGAAGACTGAGTTATCGTCCTCAGGGATTAGTGCTCAAGTACCAATTATCTATCCTTTGTTATCTATTTGGTGACCGATATTTGAGTTGTTGATTATAACTAACAATTATAAAGACTAATTAACTATGTGTTTACTTCAGTGATGATGGAAATAGGGCTTTCAAGTCGCCTCAACTATCCGCTTATATTACTTATTAATGCAATAAATTATGGTTCTTTTTCTTTTGTAGATAACAGGTTTACTAATCCGTTTTATACTCCCGTTAAGCCTATATAAACACTCAACCCCAGTAGCGCTCTTTTCTACCTTTCGGTGATAAGGATGACTCTATAGGAGGATTAAGAACAAAAATCTTGTTAACGTTTTACGCAAGTAATTTAGGTATTTAAACCCCCGTTAACGCTACACAAGTAATTGAGGTATTTTCATCCCCAATTCGACCTATGATTACCCAACTACAGCATAGTCACAACCTCCTCCTTTCGAAGTTTGATTAGAAATCATATAAATAATGATAATTAATGATTAGGTAATTACCAAGCATTCAAAACAACTATTGGATAAATCTCAACAATAAGAAGAACAACCATAAATATGCATTAACTCATAAAATAAGGTTCAAGTGAATTTACATGGAAAGCCCTATATTAGAATTAGTTCCTAGCCATTGACATGACAAGAACTAATTCGATATCCAACATAAAAACTGAAATAAAGTAAAAGAAAGAAAAGAAATTACTAAGTAATGGTCTCCAATCTTCAACTCCAAGAAGTCTTGTGTTTGTGCCAGAAAGGGAACCCTTGAAAACTGCCTAGGGTTCTCTTTTTATAGCTTCAAAACCTCCCTTAAGGTTTTCCTTCAGGCCTGGCCCATAAATTCGTCAAAGACCTGATTTTTCCCGCGTCGCTGCGCGCGCATCAGCCGCGGCCACGGAAGTTCTGCGAAGTTTCGATGATTAGGCGCCGCGCCGCACTCTGTTCGAGGTGCCGCGGCGCTTGAACTTCTGCAAGCCTCTGATCATTGGGCGTCGGGGCGCTGGCCCTGCTGGCTGGAGGCGCCGCGGCGCTGGCCCGTGTCTGTGTCTGGTTCGCCACTTTCTTGTCTTTTCAGCTCTGGAACCTTTACTTTTGCCCTCTTTTCGCTCCTTTTCCGCCAAAGAGCCATTTTAACCAATTTGACTCAAAAGAAAGAAAATATATCCTAAGATGACACGTATTTGTACAAAAAGGGACAAAAGACTCACTAAAAACGACTCAAAAGTGTATATAAAATACACCGATCACTTGCACACATTGGGGACAATGTGTGATTTAAGTTTGGGGGGTGTTTTATTGTTTTTGAGTCTTTTTGATTTGTTTTGTGTATTTTTGAGTATTTTTTGAGTCATAATTTTTTTTAAGATCATGCATGATGTAGTTACTGAAAACGCCTAGTGAAGTAAAAGTTGAATAATATAATGGAATTAGAAGCAACCATCTGAACACTTAGGTTAGATGTGCCAAAAATTCATGAAATCGAACTATTTGGGGTGTCTTGCTTGATTTATGCATTGTTAATGATTAAATCTATGTGTCTGCTTGTTTGTTATTTGAGGTGAAATAGTTAGGATATGCATGTTAGAGAGATGATTCAGGCATTCTTTGTTAGCCCTTTCTTACCATTATTTGCATATCCCTGACATTACAATTGAATCCCTAGTCAGCCCCATTGAGCCTAAAAATATGACCTTTCTTTGACACCCTATAATTCCATATTTGTGTCATAAGTGAAAAATTGAGTTGTTTGGAATATAAAGTGTTGAAAAAGAGAAAAAAAAATAGTGAATAATTTTGATGCACCCCAATGAAAAAATAATAATAAATAGGCAAAAGCCTAAGTTTGGGGGTGTCTGCTATTCATAATACACCTCATTCTCGCAAAACAAATGAGGAGAAAGATAGGTATGAAGTGAATAAGAAAATCAAAAGAAAAGGGAAGAGTTGAAAGCCAAAGAGCTTATGGTACGTAAATTGAGCCTAAATGCCTATTTTTATCTACCCCTGCCTAAGCCTACATTACAACCCTGAAAAGCCCTGAATATCTCTAATATGTGTATCAATTATTAGTGGAGAATAGCAAGTAAACATGCCATAGGATTTTGAAATTAACATGCATAGTTAGGTATTCTTACTTCTATTGAGCATGATTAAAGAGAATTTGCGAGATATCTGACTTGATGTGTTTAGAATGTTAAAAATCCATGCTATATGTTCCTGCATATTATTCTCCTAACCTTCATGCTTTTCTAAGTAACAGTGATGCAACAAATTGACCAATGTCTTTGAGTCATTTTATTTTCTTTTCCTTCGTGTCTTTATTTCTTTCTTTTGATCTTTGCTCGAGGGCGAGCAAATGTTAAGTTTGGGGTATTTGATCGGTGTATTTTATATACACCTTTTGAGTCATTTTTAGTTAGTATTTTGCCCATTTTTGTACAAATATGTGTCGTCTTAGGATAGATTTTCTTTCTTTTGAGTCATAATGGTTTAAAGTGGCACATTGGTGAAAAGAAGCGAAAAGAGGGCAGAAACAGAGGTTCCAGAGCTCAAAAAGCTAGAAAGTTGGCAACCCGGGCGAGAAACAGGGCAGCGCCACCAACCAGCAGCATCAGAGCGCCACGGTGCCCAAAGAACAGAGAGTCGCATGAGTTTCGGAGCCGCGGCGCTGAGGCGGGAAATCTGCCAAATCCGAATGGGAATGGGCCAAGGCCAAGAAGGAAAAGTTGTTGGACGTTTTATAGGCTATAAAAAAGACCTTTTTAGGTCAGATTTAAGGATCCCACACTTGAGAATTCATCACAACTTGGAGATCAAGATTGGAGACTACTTTTGTGTAATTTCTTGTTCTTTATTTTATTTCTTTTTAGTTTATGTTGGATATTAGTTTAGTTCTTGGCATGTCTATGGCTAGGAACTAACTTAATTTAGGGATTTCCATATCGAATCGCTTGAAACTCGTTCTTATGAATTAATGCATGTTTTGGTTTCTCCTTATTATTGTTGAGATTTATTCAATATTTGTTTTGATTGCTTGGTAATTAATTGATCACTAATTATCATAACTTATATGATTTCTAATCGAAAGCCGAAAGGGGAGATTGTGAATATGCTATAGTTGAATAAACATAGGTTAAATCGTGGACAAAAGTACCCCGATACTTGTGTATCTTGATAGGTTATTGTTCTTAATCCTCCTTTATAGTCAATCTTGTCATCGAAAGATAGAAGGGTTCTACATTGGGGTTGAGTGTTTATATTACCTTAACAGGAGTATAAAATGGCTTAGTTAACCTGCTATCTCAAAATAGAAGAAGAACCATAAGTATTTGCATTAACGATTAAAACGAGCGGATAGTTGAGGAGATTTGGAAGCCCTATTTTCACCATATCTGAAGTAAAATAAAGTAGTTTAGTTAGCGTTTATAATTATAGTTATAAACAATTCATCAATTTATCGGTTACCAAATAGATACTACAGAATAGAAGTTGATAATTGAACACTAATCCCTGAGGACGATAACTCGGTCTTCTAGACTATATTACTTGTCACGACACGTGCATTTGCGTTTAGTGTGTGCATAAATCGCGCATCAATATGTCAAAAATTCATGAAATCGAACTATTTGGGGTATCTTGCTTGATTTATGCATTGTTAGTGATTAAACCTATGTGTCTGCTTGCTTGCTATTTGAGGCGAAATAGTTAGGATATGCATGTTAGGGAGATGATTCAGACATTTCTTTGTTAGCCCTTTCTTACCATTCTTTGCTTATCTCTGACATTACAATTGTATCCCTAGTCAGCCCCTTTGAGCCAAAAATAAGATTTTTCTTTGACACTCTATAATTCCATATTTGTGTCATAAGTGGAAAAATTGATATGTTTGGAATATAAAGTGTTGAAAAAGAGACAAAAAGAGAGTGGACAATTTGGATGCACCCCAATGAAAATAAAAATAAAAATAATAATAAATAGGCAAAAGCCTAAGTTTGGGGGTGCCTGCTATTCATCATACACCTCATTCTCTCAAAATAAAAGAAGGGAAAGATAGGTATGAAGTGAAAAAGTAAATCAAAAGAAAAGGGAAGAATTTAAAGCAAAAGAGCTTATGGTACGTAAGATTGAGCCTAAAAGCCTATTTTTACCTACCCCTGCCTAAGCCTATATTACAACCTTAAAAAGTCCTGAAGATCTCTAGTATGTGTATCCATGATTAGTGGAGAATAGCAAGTGAACATGCCATAGAATTTTGAAATTGACATGCATAGTTAGGTATTTTTACATCCATTGAGCATGATTGAATTGAATTTGCAAAATATCTGACTTGAGTGTTTAGAATGCTAAAAATCCATGTTATATGTTGATGCGCGAAAAGATGCACACACTTTAACGCAAGTGCACGTTATCGTGACAAGTAATATAGTCTTGGTAAGACCGAATATCGTCCACAAGGATTAGTGTTCAAGTACCAATTATCTATCTTTTGGTATCTATTTGGTAACCGATATTGATTTTGTTGTTTATAACTAACAATTATAAAGGCTAATTAACTATATGTTTACTTCAGTAGTGATGGGAATAGGGCTTCCACGTCTCCTCGACTATCCGCTTATGTTACTTATTAATGCAATGAATTATGGTTCTTCTTCTTTTGGAGCTAGCAGGTTTACTAAATCGTTTTATACTCCCGTTAAGGCTATATAAACACTCAACCCCAGTATTGCTCGTTTCTACCTTTCGGTGATAAGGATGACTCTATAGGAGGATTAAGACCAAAAACCTAGTTAACCGTCACGCGCCATGCGTAAAATTAGGTGTTTAGACCTCTCGTTAACGCTACACAAGTAATTGAGATATTTTCATCCCCAATCCAAAATATGTCTACCCAACTTACAGCATATTCACAACCTCCTCCTTTCGAAGTTTGATTAGAAATCATATAAGTAATGATAATTAGTGATCAATTAATTACCAAACATTCAAAGCAATTATTGGATAAATCTCAACAAGAAGAAGAATAACCATAACCATGCATCAATTCATAACATAAGTTTCTAGTGATTTAACATGGAAAGCCCTATAATGGAATTAGTTCCTAGCCATTGACATGACAAGAACTAATTCAATGTTCATCATAAAACTGAAATAAAGAAAAGAAAAGAAAAGAAAGTTACTAAATTATGGTCTCCAATCTTCAATCCAAGAAGCCTTGTGTTGTGCAAGAAAGGGAACCCTTAAAAACTGCCTAGGGTTCTCCTTTTATAGGCTCAAAACCGCCTCTAACTTTTCCCTTCAGGCCTGGCCCAGAAAATCGTCATTAAACCTGATTTTCCCGCGTCGGCGCCGCGGCGCCGGAAGTTCTGCGATCCTTCGGATGATTTGGCGTCGCGCCCGCCTTCTCTGGCTGCGAGAGCCGCGCGCCGCAACTTCTGCGCCACGGATATTAGGCGCCGCGGCCCTGAACCTCTCTGCAGTAGGCGCCGCGGCGCTGGTCCGTGCTTCTACCTCGTTCGCCACTTTCTCGTCTTTTAAGCTCTGAACCTCCACTTTTTCCCTCTTTTAGCTCCTTTTCCACCATTGGGCCATTTTAACCAACTTGACTCAAAAGAACGAAAATCTATCCTAATACGACACTTATTTGTACAAAAAGGGACAAAAGACTAACTAAAAACGACTCAAAAAGTGTATATAAAATACACCGATCAAATACCCCCAAACTTAACATTTGCTCGCCCTCGAGCAAAGATAACAAGAAAGAAATAAAGACTCAAGAAAAACAAGAAAATAAATAGACTCAATGACATTGATCACTTTTGTTGCATTGACGTTACTTAGAAAAACATGAAGATTGGCAGAATAATATGCAGGAACATATAGTATGAAATTTTAGCATTCTAAACACATTAAGCTAGATATTTCGCAAACTCATTTTTATCATGCTTAATGGAAGTCAAATACTGAAGCATGCATGTTAATTTCAAAATTCCTATAGCATGTTTACTTGCTATTCTCCACTAATCATGGTTATGCATCTAAGAGATCTTCGGGACTTTTAAGGTTTGTATTGTAGGCTTAGGCACGGGTAGGTAAAAATAGGCATTTAGGCTCACTCTGTGTACCATAAGCTCTTTAGCTTTTCAATTTTTCCTTTTTTCTTTTGATTCTTTTCTTTCACTTCAAATCTATATTTCCCCTCTTTTGTTTTGAGAGCGTGAAGTGTATCATACTAGCAAGCACCCCCAAACTTAGGCTTTTGCCTATTTCTCATTACTTTTTAAGTGGGGTGCATCAATTTTTCTTGCTCTTTTTGTCTCTTTTTAACACACTTTATTCCAACTATTTCACATGTTTGCTTATGGCACAAGTATGGGAATATAGGGTGTCAAAGAAAAAGTTCAATTTTTAAGGCTCAATGGGGCTGACTAGGGATATTTTTAAAGTCAGGGATAGAAAATAGTGGTAAGAATTGGCTAACAAAGAAACGCCTGAGTCATCTCCCTAAACATGCATATCCTAACTATTTCGCCTCAAATAGCAAGCAATCATAACACATAGGTTTTAATCATTTATCATGCACAATTTAAGCAGGAAACTCCAAATAGACAGATTTTGTGAGTTTTAGGCATATCAAACCTAAGTGTTTAGATAGTTGCTCTAATTCCGTTACATTATTCCACCTTACATCACTAGGTGTTTCTAGTAACTACAACATACATGATCTTTTGACAGACAATTATGACTCAAAAGAAAAAAAATTATGACTCAAAAATACACAAAAACAACAAAAAGACTTAAACATACTTATAACAATAAGACACAAATAAAACACCCCCCAAACTTAAATCACACATTGTCCCCAATGTGTGTAAGACTCAAAGACAATAAAAGAAAACAAGACACTTACAGACTTTGGTTAAAATGGTGGTGGTGGCGGTGGCATTGGATAGTGCATTGACCACTGGTTGAACAAGGAACTCATCTCGTTAATTTGTTGCCTCGTTTCTTATTGTCCTTGTATCACCGTGTTCAAACTCTGCATCATCCTCATCTGATTCTGGAGTAACTGCTCCATCATGGGCACTGAGGGTTCTGATTCTGTGGTTGGCTGGTGGCTGCTCCCTGCCGCATATTGAGCCTCTATTTCAGGTTCATCTTCGTTCATGGTGGCCTCTGCTGCTGCTGCTGGTGGTGCTGGTGCTCTTCTTCTTGCTGCTGGGGGGCTTGTGTCTGGGAAGTAGTGCACTATCCCATAAGACACAGGCAGTTGGTTTCTCTCTCGAGTGTCATTGGGTAGGGTTGGGACCCCATTGAAGGCGCATAGAGTTGTAATGATTGAGCCATGTCCCAACCCACCCGTTGTTACCAACCGGCTGGTCTCTTCAATAATTTGCACTATCTCCCTTCCCACATCAATCGTCTTCCCTGTCATAATTCCATATATCAGTTTGATTCGCTGTTCCGCACTCGTAAAGTGCGTGGATGGAATCACGCGCATCGACGAAATACACCCAACCTTTGGTCGCTTTGTTGAACCGGCACCGCCATCCTTCTTGACCCATTTCTTGCAATATCAAATGCAGCCCCAGGGTAGCTTACTGTGTCTGCGACGGCATTCCAGTCGATGTTGGAGGTGCTTCTAGACCATGTTCTAAAATAGTTCCAATCACCATCTCCTCCTTCAACATCATCTGTTTCCAATTGCGTATTTACCGCTTCTGCCGTCACAGGCACATATTGTCCCCTCACAAAGCATCCATTTTCCACCTTCTCCGGAAGATTAGCATAAAATTCACGCACCATCACTGTGTTTATTGGTGCTATCTTTCCCGGTTTTACAAATCTTTTCCACCCCCTCATCTCAATCATCGCACGAATGGGCTCATAGACATCTCTCTCTTCCAGCGAGTCTCTTTGATAGTCCATTCCCCTTTCAGGGATTAAGGGCCTTGTATTGAGTTTATGGTATCTATCTTGAGCACTTCGGCTGACAAACCTAGTCTCATCATATTGCGGGGCTGATGTAGATGTGGAGGCTCTTCTTTTTCTGGAAGACATGTTAGATAACGTTTTTGCAGCTTATCCTTCGTATCCACAACACTACCCAACACTATCACCCTCAAAAACTTCAATTTCTGCACAACTCCCACACTACACAATACACAACCCTCTTTGTATACTCTTCCTCACTTTTTCACAACCAATTTTTCGACACCCCAACGACTTGAACAATACAACACTCTTCCAAACTACTACCTCATTTGACTACTGTAAGGATTTCAAGACCAGAAAAGATTACCTTTTTATGGTGTTCTTCAAGGTGTTCTTGCCTCTAATGGTGATTTGAGGCAATGGGATGGAGTTTTGTTGGTTGAGATGGCTAAGGGTTTTAGGGATTTAAGAGTTTTGGTTGTGATTGGGTTTGATTTGTGGAAGATTTGTGGGTAAATTGTGGATTTTCGTGGGTTTTGTGGAGAAGAGGGGTTAGGTTTTGGTTTTGAAATTGGGGAAAATCTGATTTCTGGGCGTTTTATCACTTTCTGGATTTACGCCGGCCATGCTGCATTTAGCCGCGCCCAATGTTCTGCACTATCAGAATTTCGCCGCCTTCATACGGCCACGCGCCTAGACTTGGCAATTTTTCTGGGTTTTTGGCGTCGCACCGCTCTGGCGCGCGCTAATCTTCAAGACCTTCGCTCTTTCGCGCCGCTGCGCTTCTCCGCGGCGCTTACCCGTTTTTCTGGAAATCCCTGTTGTTCTTCAGTTTTTCGCCCTTCAATTTATTGGCCTATACCTGTCAATCACAACATAAACACTACCTCCGTGAGACCGTTCTTAATAAAAACTACTATATTAATGTAAAATAAATCAAAATACCTTGGGTTGCCTCCCAAGTAGCGTTGTCTTTAACGTCTTTTAGCCGAACGCAAGTTCCTTAACTCAATAAGTGTGGGGTGGATTAACCCCACAACCAATCCATTTTCTCCACATTTCTCGTTTTCTTCTTCTTCTTCTCTTTTTAGAATTATCATCAAGGGAAGGTTCAGGAACACATACCTCCTTTTGTGGAGGTTTGGCGTCACACACCTGCTTTTGTAGGCTCATCTCCCTTGGTTTGACTTGTATTGTCTCACAGGGGGGTTTGATGGTGCTGATTTCAAAGCACCTGCTCATGGTTGGTGGCTCAATGATGTGTTTAAATACTTTAAACACCATTTCTTCCTTCTCCACCCTCAATGTCAGCTCTCCTCTTTCTACATCGATCAATGCTCTCACGCCAGGAATGGTCTCCCCAATATGATAGGGATTTCTGCATCCTCTTCCATGTCAAGAATGAGGAAGTCCGCAGGAAAAAAGAATTTTCCTACTTTAACAATCACGTCCTCAATCTTCCCTCTTGGATGAACCATTGTCTTATCGGCCAGCTGCAGGCTCACCGTGGTTGGTTTGGCCTCACCCAACTCCAACCGTTTAAATACCGATAACGGCATCAGATTTATACTTGCCCCTAAATCGCACAGAGCCCTGTTGCATGTCACCCTGCCAACTGTGCAAGGTAGTGTAAAGCTCTCTGGGGTCTTTTAGTTTAGGGGCAACTTCTTCTGTAAGATAGCACTACATTCCTCCGTTAGTGCTACCATCTCGTACTCTGCCAGTTTCTTCTTCTTCCCCAAGATCTCCTTCATGAATTTAAAATAGGAGGGCATCTGCTCCAACGCTTCTATAAAAGGTATGTTGATATGCAGCTTACTGAATGTCTCCAAAAATTTAGAGAATTGTTTATCAACTGCCTTCCGTTGCAATCTCTGTGGGAATGGGATCTTCTTTGTATACTCCTTCTCTGGAGTTTTCTCTACTACTGGTTGAGGTTCAACCACCTTCTCTTTTTCTATCTCTGCCCTTTGCTCAACTACTGGCTGAGGTGACTGCTGCTCCAACTGTTTGCCACTTCTCAACTGTACTGCCTGGCATTGCTCTCTCGGATTCACCTCTGTGTTGCTTGGCAGTGTACCCTGTGGCCTGATGTTTGCTTGCTTTGCTAGTTGACCCACTTGTGTTTCCAAGTTCCTGAACGAGGATCTAGCTTCTGTCACGAACTGGGTCTAGGCGTTGGTGAGTGCCAACAAAGCTACTCTCAGCTCGTCTGGCTTTTCTGGCTGGACAGGTGTATTAAACTGTTGGGAAGGTGAGGCCTGAATAAAGGGCTGCTGATTTTGGTTCTGCTGGTTTTGGTACTGGCCCCTATATTGATTCTGCTGCCCCTGGTCTCCTCTCCATAAGAAATTTGGGTGATTCCTCCACCCTGGATTATATGTGTTGGAGTATGGGTTGTTCTGTGGCCTCTGATAATTACCCATGGCCTGACACTCTGCCTGCTCGATTGGCACATTATTAGGATCAGTTGAAGGACACCTATAGAATGTATGTGGGCCACCACATATTTCACAGCTCTTAGGCATCTGCACTGCATTTACTGATAATGTGTGTTGCTGCAGCTGTTTCGTCAACAAGGCCACTTGGGCATTCAAGGCAGCAATGGCATCTATTTCGTGAACTCTCAATGTTCTCCTACCACTCATTGATCTCTCTTTTGTGACATGATTGTTGGTGGCCATATCTTCTAATAATTCGTGAGCGTCGTGGGCTGTTTTCCTCATGAATGTCCCACCTGCTGCTGCATCTATAATGGTTCTGGTTGTTCCGCTGAGCCCGTTATAGAAGATGTGGACCAAGTTCCACAACTCAATGCAATGGTGTGGGCATTTTCTCTGCAAAACTTTGAACCTTTCCCACGCTTCGTACAATGACTCTCCATCTGCTTGGTAGAAGTTATTCACCTCCCCTCTCAATTTCGCTGCTTTGCACGGAGGAAAGAATTTGGCCAAAAATTTATGTGCCAGCTCTTGCCATGTAAAAATCGAATCAGCTGGCAGGGAATTCAACCATACTTTTGCTCTATCCCTGAGTGAGAAGGGAAAAAGCCTCAATCTGATGGCATCATCAGTAACGCCGTTATATCTGAAAGTTACATATAGCTCCAAGAAATTAGCTATGTGCATATGTGGATCCTCTGATGGCAGTCCTCCGAATTGCACTGTGTTCTGCACCATGCTCAGAATCGCCGGTTTGATCTCAAAGTTGTTTGCTCCTATTGCAGGGAGCCTAATACATGTCTGTGCTCCGTTCACCCTTGGCAGCACGTAGTCTCCCAAGCTTCTTTCTGCCTGGGCTTGAACTCTTTCCTCGACATCCACAGGTACTCGCCGAGGCATTCCTGGGTTAGGTTGATTTTCACCTAACCCTTCTCTCATCATATTGTTGTTCTGGACACCGTCCATCTCAACTAAGGCTGCAATCCGCTGGTTCTTTCTGTTCAGCTGAGTTTTCTCAATCTGGATTGAAGGGAACAAGTGTTCGCCCTCTTCTCCTTCGCATAAAGCGATTTCTGAAAGCATCAAAAATGCAAACAGATCGGCACTCGATTTTTACCTAAAATAATCAAAAAAACGTAAAAATAAAAAAAATTAAAAACCAAATTAGAAATTAAAAATAGATAAAATTGATATTGAACTATGCCTAATTGATCGGTGTATTTTATATACACCTTTTGAGTCAGTTTTAGTTAGTCTTTTGTCCCGTTTTGCACATATAAGTGTCGTATTAGGATCGTTTTCCTTTCTTTTGAGTCAAAGTGGTTAAAATGGCCAAATGGCGGAAAAGGAGCTAAAAGAGGGCAAAAGAGGAGATTCCAGAGCTAAAAGCAGAAAGTGGCGGCGAGGTTGAAACCCGAGCCAGCGCGCGCCTCCTGCGATCGAAGCGGCTGCGACGCCACTATCGCAGAGGTCGCGAAGACTCAGCGCCACGGCGCCTCATGTCGCCAGGCAGTGCGTCGCGCGCCTAAACATCCGGAAGCTACGAGTTGCAGTGGCCGCGCGCCGCATGCCAGAATCGGCCGCGGCGCCAAATCATCCGGACGGATTGCAGTTCCGCGGCGCTCGCTCGCAGTGGTCGGCGCCGACGCGGAAAAATAAGGTTTCCAGCCGGATTTTGGGCGAACTGCAGAGAAAAGTTGAGGCGGTTTTCACTATAAAAGGAGAACCCTAGGCGCTTTGAGGTTCCCTTGCACAACACAAGGCTTCTTGCTGAGATTGGAGACCATAGTTTAGTAATTTCTTTTCCTTTCTTGTTTTTATTTCGGTTTTATGAAGAACATGGGATTAGTTCTTGTCATGTCAATGACTAGGAACTAATTCCTCTATAGGGTTTTCCATGTTGAATCTCTAGAAACTTATGTTATGATTTAATGCATGCTTATGGTATTTCTTCTTCTTGTTGAGATCTATCCAATAATTGAATTGAATGCTTGGTAGTTAATTGACAACTAAATACCACTATATGATTTCTAATCAGACTCGAAAGGAGGGATTGTGAATATCTTTGTAAGTTGGGCGACATTCTTGGATTGGGGATGAAAATACCTCAATTATTTATGTAGCGTTAATGAGAGGCTTAAAACCCTAATTTTTGCGCATTGTGCGTGACGGTTAACTAGGTTCTTGTTCTTAATCCTCCTATAGAGTTATCCTTATCACGAAAGGTAGGTAAGGTGCAATCTTTGAGGTTGAGTGTTTATATAACCCTAACGGGAGTATAAAACGATTTAGTGAACCTGCTTTCTCCAAAAGAAGAAAACCATAAGTTATGCATTAATAAGTAGCATAAGCGGATAGTGAGGAGACGTGGAAGCCCTATTCTCATCACCACTGAAGTAAACCCTATAGTTAAATAGCTTTTATAATTCTTAGCTATAAACAACAAATCCAAATATCAATTTACCAAATAGATACCAAAAAAATAGATAGTTGGTAATTGAACCCTAATCCTTGAGGACGATATTCGGTCTTATCAAGACTATACTACTTGTCACGATAACGTGCACTTGCGTTTAAAGTGTGTGCATCTTACCGCGCATCAAGTTTTTGGCGCCGTTGTCGGGGATTAGGCATAGTTCAATATCAAATTTGTCTATTTTTAATTTCTAATTTGGTGTTTAATTTTTATTGTTATTTTTAATTTTTACGTTTTTTTTATTATTTTCAGAAAATTCGAGGTACCGTGATTGGTTGTTTGTTTTTGATCTATTTCAGGAAATCAGTTTATGCGAAGGAGAAGAGGAGCAGACACTCTTGTTCCCTTCAATCCAGATTGAGAAAACTCGCAAACGAGCGAAAGAATCAGCGGATTGCAAATTTGATAGAAATGGACGGAGGTCAAAACAATAACATGATGAGAGAAGGGTTAGGTGAAAATCAACATAACCCAGGAGTGCCTCGGCAAATGCCAATAGACGTGGAGGAGAGAGTCCAAATCCAGCCAGAAAGAAGTTTGGGGGACTATGTGCTGCCAAGAGTGAATGGAGCACAGACATACATTAGGCTCCCTACAATAGGAACCAACAATTTCGAGATAAAACCGGCGATTCTGAGCATGGTACAGCACACAGTGCAATTCGGAGGACTGCCATCGGAGGATCCACATATGCACATAGCAAATTTCTTGGAGCTATGTGCAACTTTCAGATATAACGGCATCGATGATCTTTGTCAGTTGAGGCTCTTTCCCTTCTCACTCAGGGATAGAGCAAAAGTATGGTTGAATTCCCTGCCGTCCGATTCGATTTTTACATGGCACGAGCTGGCACAGAAATTCCTAGCCAAGTTCTTTCCCCCGTGTAAAGCAGCAAAATTGAGAGGGGAGT
The DNA here is from genome assembly GCA_029844215.1 of Przewalskia tangutica. Lineage (NCBI taxonomy): Eukaryota > Viridiplantae > Streptophyta > Magnoliopsida > Solanales > Solanaceae > Przewalskia > Przewalskia tangutica. Next base: position 23,148,133 of record CM056719.1, read on the forward strand.
TGAACAACTTCTACCAAGCAGATGGAGAGTCTTTATATGAAGCTTGGGAAAGGTTCAAAGATCTACAGAGAAAGTGCCTACACCATTGCATTGAGTTGTGGAACTTGGTCCACATCTTCTACAATGGGCTGAGCAGTACAACCAGAACCATTATAGATGCAGCAGCAGGTGGAGCATTCATGAGGAAAACAGTCCACGACGCTCATGAGTTATTAGAAGATATGGCCACTAACAACCATGTCACAGAAGAGAGGTCGACAAGTGGGAGAAGAACAGTGGGAGTCCACGAAATAGATGTTATTGTTGCCTTGAATGCCCAAGTGGCCCTTTTAGCGAAACAACAAAGAACATACGATGTCGATAAATGCGTGCAGATACCTAAAGTCATGAGATATGTTGTGGCCCACATACATTTGATAGGTGTCCTTCAGCTGATCCCAACAATATACCAATGGAGCAGGCAGAGTTTCAGGCCATAGGTAATTATCAGAGGCAACAGAACAACCCCTACTCCAACACTTATAATCCATGGTGGAGGAATCACCCAAATTGCTCATGAGAGAGACTGCGGGCAGAATCCAGACTGTAATCCAGAACCAATACCAAGGGCAACAGAATCAATACGAGGCAGCGGAACCAATACAGGGGCCGATGCGTAACCAAGCAGAACTGAATCAGCACCTTCATTCAAGCCCTACAAATTTCAGCGATTCAATGCACCGGTTCAGAAGAAAAGCCGACGAGCCGAAGCAAGCGGTAAAGACTTGCCAACGCCCAGACGCAGTTCATGACAGAAGCTAGATCCTCATTTAGGAACTTGGAAACTCAAGTGGGTCAGCTAGCAAAACATGCAAACAGTAGACCACATGGGACATTGCCAAGCAACACAGAGGTAAATCCAATGGAGCGGTCGCAAATGCGATTGAGAAGTGGAAGACATTGGAAGTGATACCTCACCAAAGAGAGAAGAAGGCAGAGTTAGAAAAAGAGGAGGTGATTGAGCCCAGCCCAGCAGTAGAGAAAACTCCAGAGAAGGAGTATACAGAGAAGATCCCTTTCCCCCAGAGACTACAGCGAAAGGCGGTTGATAAACAATTCTCCAAATTTTTGGAGATATTCAGAAAGCTGCATATCAACATACCTTTCATAGAAGCATTAGAGCAGATGCCCTCCTATTTCAAGTTTATGAAGGAGATCTTGGGGAAAAAGAAGAAGTCAAGGAATATGAGATAGTAGCACTAATGTAAGAGTGTAGTGCTATCTTGCGTAAGAAGTTGCCACCAAAACTAAAGGATCCTGGAAGCTTTACACTACCTTGCACAAATGGGCGGGGTGACTTGCAACAGAGCTTTGTATGATTTAGGGCGAGTATAAATCGATGCCCTTGTCGATTTAAAAGATGGAGTCAGTGAGGCCAAACCAACCACAATAAGCTTCAGAATCGCCGAGCAATGATGGTTCATCCAAGAGGCAAGATTGAGGACGTAATTGTGAAAGTAGGAAAATTCTTCTTTCCTGCAGACTTCCTCATTATTGATATGGAAGAAGATGCGGAAATCCCTATCATATTGGGGAGGCCATTCCTAGCAACGGGGAGAGCTTTGATTGATGTTGAAAGATGAGAGTTAACATTAAGGGTGGAGAATGAAGAAATGGTGTTTAAAGTTTTTAAACACGTCATTGAGCCACCAACCATGAGTGGGTGCTTTGCAATCAGCACCATCAAACCCCCTTGCGAGCCAATACAAGTCAACCAAAGAGAGATGAGCCCAAGAAAGTAGGCATGGTTTGCCGAAATTCCACTAAAGGATGTATGTGTTCCTGAACTCCCTCTTACTGATAAAGCTAAGAAGAAAAGAAGAAAAAGAAAACGCAAAATGTGGAGGAAATGGATTAGTTGGGGGCTTGATCCACCCCACGGTTATTAAAGCTAAGGAACTTGCGTCCGGCTAAAAAACGTTAAAGACAGCGCTACTTGGGAGGCAACCCAACGTTTTCAATTATGTTATTTCAATTCTTGTCTTTAGATTATTTTAATTTCTCCTAAAATAGTCTCACGGTCTTGGGGTCTGGTGTTTGTGTTATTGACAGGTACAGGCAATTAAACTGGAGGACGAAAAGCTGAACGAAAGCCAGGATTTCCAGAAAGCGGGTAGCCATGCGCCAGAGCGTGGCGCGCCAAAAGAACTGAACAGGCGCAGAAGTTTAAGCACCGCGGCGCCTAGGAGCAGTGGCGCGCGAAATCCTAAAAATTTGCCAAGTTTAGCCGCGCGCCAGAATGTGGGCGCGCAGAAAGTCCCGAAGTTAGAGATCAGCCAAGCGCTAGCTAAAGCGCGCAGGCGGAAATCCAGAAACTTAAAACGCCCAGAAACCAGATCTTTCCCCAATTCCAATTTCAAAAACCTAACTCTCCCTCTTCAAAAATAAAAACCCACGAAATTCCAAAAATTTGCCCACAAATCCTCCACAAATCCAACCCAACCACAACCAAAATTCTTAAATTCCTAAAAACCCTTAGCTATCTCAAACAACAAAGCTCCATTCCATAGCCTCAAACCACCAATTGAAACAAGAACAGCGTGAATCTTCTCATAAAAAGGTAATCTTTTTCTGTTCTTGAGTCCTTTACTGAAGTCACAGGAGGTAGTAATTTGAAGGAGTATTGTAGTTGAAGTAGTTTGGGTACTGAAAAGTTGATTGTGAAGTTTGGAGAAAAGAGTAGAAAAGGAGTGTGGGTATTGGGTAGAAGAATTGAAGTTTGGGGGTGTTGTGTTCGCTGCTAGTTGTTGATTGTGTAGGAAACATTTGTGCCACTAAATTTTAAGCTCCAGAAACTGTTTTAACCATGGCCACCAGGAAGAGAAGAGGCTCCACATCCACCCCAACCCCACAATACGATGATACTAGGTTTGTGAGCTACCAAGCCTTCCAAAGATACAAAAATCTTTATACCAGACCCTTAATACCAGAAAGGGGAATGGACTACCAGAGGGAGTCATATGGGGAAGAAGATGTTTATGAGCCCATTCGGGCGATGATTGAGTTAAGGGGGTGGAGGAGATTCGTAAATTCAGAGAAGATAGCACAAGTGAACACAACAATAGTGCGTGAATTTTATGTCAACTTTCCGGAGAAGGTGGAAAGGGGATGCTTTGTTAGGGGAGTTTATGTGTTTGTGACAGCAGAGGATGTAAATGCACAATTGAAGACGGTTGATGTTGAAGAAAGAAGTGAATGGAATCACTTTAGAACATGGTCTAGAAGCACCGACCGCATCGACTGGAATGTCGTTGCAAACACCGTGAGCTACCATGGGGCTGTTTTTGATATTGGAAGAAATGGGTCAAGAGCACTGAACAGGTTCCAATTCAACAAAGCAGCCAAAGGTTGGCTATATTTCGCCAACGCGTGATTCCATCCACGCACTTCACCAGTGCGGAGGATAGGATTAAACTGATATATGGAATTATGAGGGGAATGACGATTGATGTGGGGAAAGAGATAGTGCAGAGCATTGAAGAAATCAGCAGGTTGGTGACAACAGGTGGATTGGGACACGGCTCACTTATCACTAGTCTATGCGCCTTCCGAGGGGTCCCAACTCTACCCACTGACACTCATGAGAGAAACCAACTGCCGGTGTCCTGTGGGATAGTACACTCTTTCCCAGACCCAAGCCCCCCAGCAGCCAGACGGAGAGTACAACCAGCAGCAGCAGCAGCAGCAGAGGCCGCAATGAACGAGGATGAGCCTGAAATAGGGGCTCAATATGCGGCAGGACCTAGCCACCAGCCAACCACAGAAGCAGAACCTCCAGTGCCGATGATGGAGCAAGTGCTCCAGAACCAGAGAATGATGATGCAACATTTCGGCACATTGATACAAGGACAAAATGAGTTGAGACAGGGACAGCATGAGTTGCGACAAGGGCAACAAGAAGTGAGGCAGGAGCAACAACAGTTGCACCAGCAGTATGACGAGATGAGTTCCCTGTTCAACCAATGGTCGATGCATTATCCACCGCCACCACCACCATTTTAGCCAAAGTTTGTAAGTGTCTTATTTCGTTTACTGTCTTTGAGTCTACACACATTGGGGACAATGTGTGATTTAAGTTTGGGGGTGTTTTATTTGTGTCTTGTTATGTTTTATTTAAGTCTTTTTGATTGTTTCATGTTTATTTTTTTTGAGTCACTAAATTTATTTTTTTTCTTTTTTTTTGAGTCACAATTGCCTGTCAAAGATCATGTATGTTGTAGTTGCTAGAAACACCTAGTGAAGGAAGGTAGAATAATGTAACGGAATTGAAGCAACTATCTAAAACACCTAAGTTAGATATGCCAAAAACTCACAGAATCTGTCTATTTGGAGTTTCTTGCTTGAGTTATGCATGCTAAATGATAAATACTTATGTGTTATGATTTCTTGCTATTTGAGGCGAAATAGTTAGGATATGCATGTTAGGGAGATGACTCAGGCATTTCTTTGATAGTCAATTCTTACCATTTTTTTCTATCCCGGACTTTTAAAAGTATCCCTAGTCAGCCCCATTGAGCCTAAAAATTGAAACTTCTTCTTTGACACCCTATATTCCCACAGATTGTTCCATAAGTAAAAATGTGAAGTAGTGGAATCAATTGTGTTAAAAAAGAGACAAAAAGAGTGAATGAGCTTGTTGCACCCAAAAAAAAGTAATAAGAAAGAGGCAAAAGCCTAAGTTTGGGGGTGCTTGTTATTATAATACTCTTCATTCTCCCAAAACAAAAGAGGGAAAAAGATAGAATTGAAGTGAAGAAAAGAACAAAAAGAAAAGGGAAATACTGAAAAGCTAAAGAGCTTATGGTACACAAAAATGAGTCTAAATGCCTATTTTTACCAACCCCTACCTAAGCCTACATTACAACCCTTAAAGTCCTGAAGATCTTTTTTATGCATATCCAGAATTAGTGGAGAATAGCAAGTAAGCATGCCATAGAAATTCTTGAATTTATATGCATGATTTAGTATATTGACTTCCATTACGCATGATGAATATGAGTTTGCGAAATATCTAGCTTCATGTGTTTAGTGTGCTGAAATTTCATGTTATATGTTCCTGCATATTATTTTGCTAACCTTCATGTTTCTCTAGTTAACTCTAATGCAGCAAAAGTGATCAATGACAGTGAGTCTTTTATTTTCGTTCTTTGAGTCTTTTATTTCTTTCTTTCTATCTTTGCTCGAGGGCGAGCAAAGGTTAAGTTTGGGGGTATTTGATCGGTGTATTTTATATATACCTTTTGAGTCAGTTTTAGTTAGTCTTTTGTCCCGTTTTGTACATATAAGTGTCGTATTAGGATAGTTTTCCTTTCTTTTGAGTCAAAGTGGTTAAAATGGCCAAATGGCGGAAAAGGAGCTAAAAGAGGGCAAAAGAGGAGATTCCAGAGCTAAAAACAGAGAAAGTGGCGAACGAGGCTGAAACCCAGGCCAGCGCCGCGGCGCCCACTATCCAGAGAGGCTGCAGAAGACTCAGCGCCGCGGCGCCTCATGTCAGCAGGTGCAGGGCCGCGGCGCCTAAACATCCGAGAAGCTACAGAAGTTGCAGCGCCGCGGCGCCAAATCATCCGACGGATTGCAGAAGTTCCGGCGCCGCGGCGCCTGTCTGCAGGGCCGCGGCGCCGACGCGGAAAAATAAGGTTTCCAGACGGATTTTGGGCCAGGCCTGCAGGGAAAAGTTGAGGCGGTTTTCAGCCTATAAAAGGAGAACCCTAGGCAGTTTTTGAAGGTTCCCCTTCTTGCACAACACAAGGCTTCTTGCTTGGAGATTGGAGACCATAGTTTAGTAATTTCTTTTCCCTTTCTTGTTTTTATTTCAGTTTTTATGAAGAACATGGGATTAGTTCTTGTCATGTCAATGACTAGGAACTAATTCCTCTATAGGGCTTTTCATGTTGAATCTCTAGAAACTTATGTTATGATTTAATGCATGCTTATGGTATTTCTTCTTCTTGTTGAGATCTATCCAATAATTGAATTGAATGCTTGGTAGTTAATTGACAACTAAATACCACTATATGATTTCTAATCAGACTCCGAAAGGAGGGGATTGTGAATATGTTGTAAGTTGGGCAGACATTCTTGGATTGGGGATGAAAATACCTCAATTATTAATGTAGCGTTAATGAGAGGCTTAAAACCCCTAATTTTGCGCATTGTGCGTGACGGTTAACTAGGTTCTTGTTCTTAATCCTCCTATAGAGTTATCCTTATCACCGAAAGGTAGGTAAGGTGCAATACTGGGGTTGAGTGTTTATATAACCCTAACGGGAGTATAAAATGATTTAGTGAACCTGCTTTCTCCAAAAGAAGAAAACCATAAGTTATGCATTAATAAGTAGCATAAGCGGATAGTGAGGAGACGTGGAAGCCATATTCTCATCACCATTGAAGTAAACCCTATAGTTAAATAGCTTTTATAATTCTTAGTTATAAACAACAAATCCAAATATCAATTTACCAAATAGATACCAAAAAATAGATAGTTGGTAATTGAACCCTAATCCTTGAGGACGATATTCGGTCTTATCAAGACTATACTACTTGTCACGATAACGTGCACTTGCGTTTAAAGTGTGTGCATCTTACCGCGCATCACTAATCCCCGGCAACGGCGCCAAAAACTTGATGCGCGAAAAGATGCACACACTTTAACGCAAGTGCACGTTATCGTGACAAGTAATATAGTCTTGGTAAGACCGAATATCGTCCACAAGGATTAGTGTTCAAGTACCAATTATCTATCTTTTGGTATCTATTTGGTAACCGATATTGATTTTGTTGTTTATAACTAACAATTATAAAGGCTAATTAACTATATGTTTACTTCAGTAGTGATGGGAATAGGGCTTTCACGTCTCCTCAACTATCCGCTTATGTTACTTATTAATGCAATGAATTATGGTTCTTCTTCTTTTGGAGCTAGCAGGTTTACTAAATCGTTTTATACTCCCGTTAAGGCTATATAAACACTCAACCCCAGTATTTCTCCTTTCTACCTTTCGGTGATAAGGATGACTCTATAGGAGGATTAAGACCAAAAACCTAGTTAACCGCCACGCGCCACGCGAAAATTAGGTGTTTAGACCTCTCGTTAACGCTACACAAGTAATTGAGGTATTTTCATCCCCAATCCAAAATATGTCTACCCAACTTACAGCATATTCACAACCTCCTCCTTTCGAATTTTGATTAGAAATCATATAAGTAATGATAATTAGTGATCAATTAATTACCAAGCATTCAAAGCAATTATTGGATAAATTTCAACAAGAAGAAGAATAACCATAACCATGCATCAATTCATAACATAAGTTTCTAGTGATTTAACATGGAAAGCCCTATAATGGAATTAGTTCCTAGCCATTGACATGACAAGAACTAATTCAATGTTCATCATAAAAACTGAAATAAAGAAAAGAAAAGAAAAGAAAGTTACTAAATTATGGTCTTCAATCTTCAATCCAAGAAGCCTTGTGTTGTGCAATAAAGGGAACCCTTAAAAACTGCCTAGGGTTCTCCTTTTATAGGCTCAAAACCGCCTCTAACTTTTCCCTTCGTGCCCGCCTAAAATTGTCATTAAACTGATTTTCGCGTCGGCGCCAGCTCGCTATCGGCGCCGCGGCGCCGGAAGTTCTGCGATCCTTTGGATGATTTGGCGCCGCGCTCGCTTCTGCTGTTCGAGGCGCGGCGGCCGCAACTTCGCGGCCGATATTGGGCGCCGCGAACCTCTCTCGCAGCAGGCGTCGCGCGCTGTTCGTGCTTCGCTGCTCGCCACTTTCTCGTCTTTAAGCTCTGGAACCTCCACTTTTGCCCTCTTTTAGCTCCTTTTCCGCCATTGGGCCATTTTAACCAACTTGACTCAAAAGAAAGAAAATCTATCCTAATACGACACTTATTTGTACAAAAAGGGACAAAAGACTAACTAAAAACGACTCAAAAAGTGTATATAAAATACACCGATCATATGTTCCTGCATATTATCCTACTAACCTTCATGCTTTTCTAAGTGACAATTGTGCAGCAAATTGATCAGTGTCTTTGAGTCATTTTATTTTATTTTCTTTCGTGTCTTTATTTCTATCTTTTTTATCTTTACTCTAGGGCGAGCAAAGGTTATGTTTGGGGGTGTTTGATCGGTGTATTTTATACACACTTTTTGAGTCATTTTTAGTTAGTATTTTACTCATTTTGTTCATATTTAGTATAGTATTAGGGTCGTTTTCCTTTCTTTTGTGTCACAGCGGTCAGAAATGGAGTAATGACAAAAAGGAGATGAAATAAGCATAAATGAGATGGAATTGCACATAAAAGGGCCAATAAATGAAGTCTAAGAGGTCCCGGGAAGTATAGAAAAGATCAAACGAAGCCCGGATGAAAACTGGACGACGAAGTGAAGAACCGCCGAAAAAACGTCACCGGCGCCTAGCAGCAGCGCCGACCACTGAAGTTGTCCGAAACTCTCTGATTTTCAGGCGTCGTGGCGCCCGACTGCAGGGTCACGGCGCCGACGCGGTATTTTTGACGTTTTGGGCCGAATTTGACACGTTTTCAGGATCCAAAAGGGATAACTTTTCCTACCTACATAATCCCTCACCCTTGACCTAAAGGATTCTTGGGCTATAAATAGTCTCTACATCATTGGGGGATTCATCCATCATTGTACATACAACACAACTTAAGAGGCTAAGATTGGAGGCTTTTCAAGTATTTTCTTTTCTTTCTTTTGCTTTGTTTATTTCAGTTCATGTATGGAGATGATATTAGTTCTTAGCGTGACAATGGCTAGGAGCTAATTACTTTATTAGGGATTTCCTTGTGAATCGCTTGAACCTCGTTCTTATAAATTAATGCATGTTTTGGTTTCTTCTTATTATTGTTGAGGTTTATTCAATAATTTCTTTGATTGCTTGATAATTAATTGATCACTAGTTATCATCACTTATATGAGTTCTAATCGAAATTCGAAAGGGGAGATTGTGAATATGCTATAGTTGAATAAACATAGGTTTAAATCGTGGACGAAAGTACCCCGATACTTGTGTAGCTTAATAGGTTATTGCTCTTAATCCTCCTTTGTAGTCAATCTTGTCATCGAAAAATAGAAGGGTTCTCCATTGGGGTTGAGTGTTTATATTACTTTAACAGGAGTATAAAACGGCTTAGTTAACCTGCTATCTCAACATAGAAGAAGAACTTTAATTGTTGCATTAACGATTAAAAGTGAGCGGATAGTTGATGATCTTGGAAGCCCTAATTCTCCGTCATAACTGATTTAAATCAAAGTATTTTTATAATTAGTTTATTTTCTGCATTATTAGTCTGAAATTCCAACCCAATTAATGTTAACCAAATAGAAACTAAAGCATAGATAATCGGTACATGAAAACCAGTCTCTGAGGATGATATTCGGTCTTACCTAGACTATATTACTTGTCACGATACATGCACTTGCGTTTAGCGTGTGTATAAATCGCACATCAAGTTTTTGGCGTCGTTGTCGGGGACTGGCGTACTTTCAATATCGATTTATCTATTCTTATTTCTAATTTGGTTGCTCCAAGAACAATTTTCTAACTTGTTCTGTGAGCATCTTTTTATCACCTTTTGTTGTTTTCTTATTTTGCAGGTTAAATTCGAAAAAAATAAAATAATAATAATAATCGGAAAAAAAATCAAAAAAATAAATAAATTAAAATTCAGGACACATGGACTGCTGCTATCAGAGACAGTGGAGTCATCAACGGTAGCTTAACCCACAGGTTCTAGAGGAAGATCGAGATGAGTTGCAGGCAGGCATACTCAGGCTTACCAAGTGTCAGACTCAGTTTATGGCTGAGACAAGGGAGTCCCTCAAAAATTTGGAGACCCACATAGGGCAACTGATGGATAAGATGAGCAATACACCTCAAGCAAATAAGCCTAGCGACATCATTATGGGAGGTGATAAGCAAATTGAGGAGCCTGAACCACACCCAGCTATTAAGGAATCTGGCGAGATAGTTGGTGTAGAGAAGGAAAAGATTGCTGAGATCCAATTATTCACCTTTTTGGATTCTGTGAAAATTCTTTTTCCTGCACCTATTGCAGAAGAAACACCACCAGCTATCACTGTTGATCCCCAAATAGAAAGTCCATACCCTCAAGGGCACCCCCTAGAGTTGAGAGATGTTGGGAATCTCACTGATCCCTACATTATAGAGAGCCTAGAAGACAAGCATGTGTTGTGTACTTGGGGGATAATCTTATATCTGAAGCCCTTAGTTGAAAAGATTGTTGTAGGGAAAGTGAGACATGCAACAATAACTATGCGGATTGCAAGCAGTTCGCAGAAGGATCCAATGGGCACTCGTAAAGGTTAACTGCGTCCGGCTAAAAGATGTTAAAGACAGCGCTTGTTGGGAGGCAACCCAATATTTTTAAGTATGTTATTTTAATTATTTTTTTAGTTTGTTTTTATTTTGTCTTGAACAGTCTCACGGTCTTGGGTTCTTGTTTTTGATCGGTGTATTTTATATACACCTTTTGAGTCAGTTTTAGTTAGTCTTTTGTCCCATTTTGCACATATAAGTGTCGTATTAGGATAGTTTTTCTTTCTTTTGAGTCAAAGTGGTTAAAATGGCCAACTGGCGGAAAAGGAGCAAAAAGAGGGCAAAAGAGGAGATGCGAGCAGCAGAGAGAAAGAGGCGAACGAGGCTAAAATCCATACCAGTAGCGCGGCCTCCTGCCTAAAAGCGAGGCGCGCGCCACTATTCGAAGCGAGAAGATCTGCGCGCGGCTAAGACAAACGATGCGGTGGCGGCGCGCTAAACATCAGGAGCTACGAAGATACTGGCGCGGCTACCGAACAGCCAGATATCATGCGCGGCGCCAAAACACCCGACGGATCGCGAACTTAGGCCGCGCGCCTATCTGCGAGCATGGCCGCAGCGGAAAAATTAGGTCTTTTGACGGATTTTTGGGCCAGGCCTGCAGGAAAAAGAAGGAGGCGTTTTTAAACCTATATAAGGAGAACCCTAGGCAGTTTTTGAGGGTTCCCCTTCTTGCACAACTCAAGATTTTGGCGTGGAGATTGGATACCATTAACTTAGTACTTTCTTTTCCTTTTTCTTTTCTTTAATTCAGTTTTTGCATGATGAACTTTGAATTAGTTCTTGTCATATTCATGGCTAGGAACTAATTCTCTTATAGGGTTTTCTATGTTGAATTTCTTGAAACTTATGTTATAAATTAATGCATGCTTATGGTTATTTTTCTTATTGAGAGATCTATCCAATAATTGAGTTGAATTCTTGGTAACTAATTGACAACTAGTTATCACAATATGATTTCTAATCAGTTACGAAAAGGGGATTGTGAATATCTTTGTAAGTTGGGTAGACAGCTTGAATTGGGGATGAAAATACCTCAATTAGTTTTGTAGCGTTGATGAGAGGCTTAACAACCTAATTTTGCGCATTGTGCGTGACGGTCAACTAGGTTTTGTTCTTAATCCTCCTATAGAGTTACCCTTATCACCGAAGGTAGGTAAGGAACAATCTGAGGTTGAGTGTTTATATAACCCTAACGGGAGTATAAAACGATTTAAGTAAACTGCTTTCTCCAAAGAAGAACACCATAAGTAATGCATTAGTAAGTAGCATAAGCGGATAGTGAGGATACATAGAAGCCTATTCTCATCACATCAAGTAATTCTTTATATTTACTTATCTTTAATAATTCTTAGTTATAAACCAAACAATCAATCATTAATGCACAAATAGATACTAGAAAATAGATAGTTGGTACTTGAACCCTAATCCTGAGGGCGATATTAGGTCTTATCTAAGACTATACTACTTGATACGATAACGTGCACTTGCGTTTAAAAGTGTGTGCATCTTAACGCGCATCAAGTTTTTGGCGCCGTGCTGGGGATTAGACATAGTTCAATATCAAATTCATCTATTTTTAATTTCTAATTTGGTAAGTTAATTTGTTATTTTTATTTTTAGTTTTACGAAAATTCGAGGTCTTAGTGATTTTTGTTGGCTTTGATTCGTTTCAGGAACACTTTAGATATGGATTTTTACTGTCCATATGATAGAGAGCCAACCATAGAGGAACAGAGGGAGGAATTACGAGAAACTATACTCAGTCTCACGAGGTCCCAAGCTCAGTTCATGGACGAAATGAGGTTGGGTATAAAAGTTGGAAACAGAAATAGCGAGAACTTCGCGGTCATATTCAACGAACCGCAAGAAGAGCAATCTGCATCAGGATAAGCAATAAGGAAACACAATGTCGTGCAATTGACACGAAGGATCTGCGAATCGGGGAGAGAAAGTTTGCGGCATACGGCCGCGCGCCAATGATCGAGTCGTGGCGTCGAGGATTCGAGATAGTACAGAAGTTTGACATCCGAGACAAGTCAGAAAGTGGCGCGCGCCTGTAACCAATCGAAAAAGCGGCACCGGTGCAACGGCGCAGTGATGATACCATATCCCAGTTAAAAACATGCACTCTTGACAAGCAATTCTCGGTCGTGGAGCTTCTCAAACAATTGCAACTCAATATCCCATTTGTCAAGCACTAGAACAAATGCCGAGCTACGTCAAGTTCATGAAGGATGTGCTTAGCAAAAGAGGAAGATAGAGGATTACGAAGCGGTGATGTTAATCGAAGAATGTAGTGCCATCCTACGAGACAATCGCCTCGAAGTTACAAGACCACAGGAGCTTTACCATCCCATGCACTATTGGAAAGTTTGAATGTCAAAAGGCACTGTGCGACCTGGGAGCAGGCATAAATCTGATGCCCTATCTAGTTTTCTGCAAACTAGAAATGGGAGAAATCAAGCAGTTAGCTGACCGCTCAATTGTTCATCCGAGAGGAGTCATCGAAGATATATTAGTAAAAGTGGACAAGTTCATCTTCCCCGCCGATTTCGTTATCTTAGACATACAAGATAACGATGGAATCCCCATCATCTTGGAGACCTTCTTAGCCACGGGGCGTGCTCATTGATGTTCAAAAAGGGGAATTGAAGCTTCGAGTAGATGAAGAAGAGGTTATTTTTAATGTTCTTCAAACAGCAAATTTTCCAGAGGCCAAAGATAACTGCTCGGCCATTGATCTTATCGAAGAGACAATGTCAAACAAAGAGTTCGAATATGATGATACGCTTGAAGAAATCGACCACGTGGGATGATGATAGTAAAGCGATCCAGATCGATGGAGTATGCAAATTGGATGAATGCTTATGAAAAATGGGATACAAGGACAAAGAAGTATGAAGAAAGTGGGACGGTACGGAAAGATCATTACCATCCACGAGAGAAGGCCCCGAGTTAGAGTTAAAAATCCTATCCAATCATCTACAATACCAATACCTAGGTGAAGAGAAAACCTACCGGTGATCATTTTCATGCCACCTATCCACCAAGAGATTGATAAAGCGCTAAGAGTACTAAAGAATCACTAGCGGGCTATTGGATGGACATTAGCGGACATAAAGGGATAAGTCCATCAACGGTAATGCATAAGATCCGTCTAGATGAGGAGAAGCGGACCGTCCATCGAAGCCCAGGCGGAACCCAAATATGAAGGAGGTAGTAAGGAAAGAAATCCTAAAATGGCTCGATCACAGAGTAATTTACCCATATCGATAGCACTTGGGTAAGTCGGTACAAGTGGTGCCAAAAAGGGTGGAATAACGATGGTGGCTAACGAAAAAGCGAACTCATCCCGCCGAAACGATCGCGGATGGAGAATCTGCGTTGACTATCGCAAGTTGAATAAAGCAACTAGAAAAGACCACTTCCGTTGCCATTCCTAGATCAAATGTTGGACGGACTCGCAGGCATAACTACTATTGCTTTTGGATGGATACTCGTGGTATCACCAGATTGCAATAGCCCCAGAAGATCAGGAAAAGACAACATTCACTTGCCCTTTTGGCACATTTGCATTTAGAAGAATGACATTTGGACTCTGCAATGCACCTGCTACTTTTCAAAGGTGTATGATGGCAATTTTCTCAGATATGGTAGAGAGGACTATAGAGATCTTTATGGAGGACTTTTCGGTCTTTGGAGCATCATTTGATGAATGTTTAAGGCATCTAGAAGCGATGTTGGCGGTGCGAAGAATCTAACCTTGTGCTAAATTGGGAGAAGTGTCACTTCATGGTGACAGAAGGAATCGTCTTGGGGCATAAAATATCAAGCCAAGGTATTGAGGTAGACAAAGCAAAGATATCAGTGATCGAAAATCTACCACCTCCAGTATCAACAAAAGGAGTCAGAAGTTTCCTTGGGCGTACGCAGCTTATGTAAGATTCATCAAGGATTTTCAAAGGTCTCAAAGCCCCTCTCCACATTGCTAATGACGGGGGTAGCCTTCGACTTCAATAAAGAATGCTCATCCGCATTTCAAACGCTCAAGGAGAAGCTTACCTCAGCACCCATAGTCATTGCACCAAATTGGGAGCTCCCATTTGAACTCATATGCGATGCAAGCGACTATGCAGTTGGAGCGGTACTTGGACAGAGAATCGACAAGGTATTTAGATCCATTTACTATGCTAGTAAAACTCTAAATGACGCACAATTAAATTATGCAACTACTGAAAAAGAATTACTAGCTATAGTATATGCGTTTGAGAAATTCAGGCCTTACTTGATTGGAAATAAAGTGATAGTATACACTGACCACTCTGCTATAAAGTACTTAATGACAAAGAAGGATGTTAAGCCTCGCCTCATTCGATGGGTCCTACTTCTACAAGAATTTGACGTAGAGATTCGTGATTAGAAAGGAACAGAGAATTCGATTCTGAACCACTTGTCGGTGGAGAACACAGAGAGCCGTAACACGAGGATGTGCAAATAAATGATCACTTTCGCACGAACAACTGCTTTGAGTAAGTATGAATTCTAATTTACCTTGTACGCTGATTTTGTTAATTTTCTTGCGGCTAAAGTTCTACCCCGGGCTTGTCAAGGCGGCCAGTGAAGAGGTTTTATTACAAGTAAAACATTACTATTGGGAGGAACCAATGCTATACAAACATCTGTCTTGACTAAGTCATCGAGCGATGCATACGGAGGAAGAGATCGCGAGTTCTCACCATTGCCACACCTTATCATGTGGTGGACACTTTGGGGCATCAAGAACGGCGGCAAGGTATTGCAATGCGGATTCTATTAGCGCCTTTCTTGAGGATGCCCATGCCTTTGTGCAGATATGTGATAATTGTCAAAGAACAGGGAACATCTCAAGACGAAACGAGATGCCTTCACACGGGATCTTGGAAGTAGAACTATTCGATGTGTGGGGAATTGATTTCATGGGACCATTCCCGCCATCCTTTGGAAATCAATACATCCTTACGGCGATGAACTATGTGTCCAAATGGGTAGAAGCGGTGGCTACCAAAGAAAACGACAAGAAAGCGTTCAAAAATTCCTCCAGAAGAATATTTTCACAAGGTTCGGCACACCAAGAGCTCTCATCAGTGATGAAGGGAGCCATTTCTGCAATAGGCAGCTGAATTCATTGCTTTCCCGATATGGAGTTTACCACCGCACTACAACTGCTTACCATCCTCAAGCCAATGGGCAAGCGGAAGTGTCAAATAGAGAAGTGAAGAGCATATTGGAAAAGACGGTGAACGGCTCAAGGAAATACTGGTCTATCAAATTAGATGACGCATTGTGGGCTTACCGGACAGCATTCAAAACACCAATTGGTATGTCACCTTATAAATTAGTTTTTGGTAAAGCATGTCATTTGCCAGTAGAGTTGGAACACAGAGCATACTGGGCAATGAAGAAGTTAAACATGGATACCACGGCAGCAGGACAGAGGAGGCTACTACAGCTGAGCGAATTAGATGAATTCCGACACAATGCCTATGAGAATGCAAAGATCTACAAGGAACGAACGAAAGCATGGCACGATAAGAATTTGATACCAAAAGATTTTCAAGAAGGACAACAAGTGCTGCTATTCAACTCAAGGTTAAGATTGTTTCCAGGCAAGTTAAAATTATGTTGGACAGGACCATACACGGTAGTAAGAGTATTCCCATACGGAGCAATTGAAATAAAAGGGAGAGAGGGAGCCGCCTTCAAAGTAAACGGACAGAGGTTAAAACCCTACCTGATCAATGAAATGGAATACATGAACTTGGTAACTTCTCAATCCTTAAAATAATAAGGAACTTGCGTCCGGCTAAAAGACGGTAAAGACAGCGCTAGTTGGGAGGCAACCCAATGTTTTAATTATGTTATTTCAACTTTTTTTTTTTAGTTTATTTTATTTTGTCTTGATCAGTCTCACGGTCTTGGGTTCGTGTGTCTGTGCTGTGTTGACAGGTGGAAGCCAAGGATATCCAGAAAAATCGCCAAATGATCAGAAGGCACCCAGAAGCTTGGGCGCCGCGGCGCCCATTTGCAGGGCCGCGGCGCCACAACGGAAACGATGAGTCTGGAGGATACCCTGATCCGAAGGCCCTATAGCCAAATCAAAACATCAAGAATACTCCTCCCCTCACGGAATTCAAAGCATTACCCACCGCCACCACCACCATTTTAACCAAAGTTTGTAAGTGTTATTTTCTTTACTGTCTTTGAGTCTACACACATTGGGGACAATGTGTGATTTAAGTTTGGGGGTGTGTTTTGTGTTTTTAGTTTTTATTTGTGTGTCATGTTATGTTTTATTTAAATCTTTTTATTTGTTTTATGTTTATTTTGAGTCACCAAAAATTTTTCTTTCTTGAGTCATAATTGCCTGTCAAAGATCATGTATGCTGTAGTTGCTAGAAACACCTAGTGAAGTAAGGTGGAATAATGTAAAAGAATTGAAGCAACTATCTAAACATTTAGGTTAGATATGCCAAAAGCTCACAGAATCTGTCTATTTGGAGTTTCTTGCTTAAGTTATGCATGCTAAATGATAAATGCTTATGTGTTATGAGTGCTTGCTATTTGAGGCGAAATAGTTAGGATATGCATGTTAGGGAGATGACTCAGGCATTTCTTTGATAGCCAATTCTTACCATTCTTTTCTATCCCGTACTTTAAAAATATCCCTAGTCAGCCCCATTGAGCCTAAATTTGAAACTTCTTCTTTGACACCCTATATTCCCACAAAATTGTGCCATAAGTGAAAATATGAAATAGTGGAGTACATTGTGTTAAAAAGAAGAAACAAAAAGAGTGAACAAGTTTGATGCACCCCAATGGAAAAGTAATAAGAAAGAGGCAAAAGCCTAAGTTTGGGGGTGCCTATTAGTATAATACACTTCACTCTCCCAAAACAAAAGAGGGAAAGGATAGAATTGAAGTGAAGGAAAGAATCAAAAGAAAAAAGGAAAAATTGAAAAGCCAAAGAGCTTATGGTACAGAAAAATGAGCCTAAATGTCTATCTTTACCAACCCCTACCTAAGACTACATTACAACCCTCAAAGTCCTGAAGATCTCTTTTATGCATATCCAGAATTAGTGGAGAATAGCAAGTAAGCATGCCATAGGAATTCTTGAATTTATATGCATGATTTAGTATATTGACTTCCATTAAGCATGATGAATATGAGTTTGCGAAATATTTAGCTTCATGTGTTTAGTGTGCTGAAAATTTCATGCTATATGTTCCTGCATATTATTCTGCTAACCTTCATGTTTTTCTAGTTAACATTTATGCAGCAAAAGTGATTAATGACAGGGAGTCTTTTATTTTTTTTTCTTTGAGTCTTTTATTTTATTTCTTTCTATCTTTGCTCGAGGGCGAGCAAAGGTTAAGTTTGGGGGTATTTGATCGGTGTATTTTATATACACCTTTTGAGTCAGTTTTAGTTAGTCTTTTGTCCCATTTTGCACATATAAGTGTCGTATTAGGATAGTTTTTCTTTATTTTGAGTCAAAGTGGTTAAAATGGCCAACTGGCGGAAAAGGAGCAAAAAGAGGGCAAAAGAGGAGATGCCAGAGTCGAAAGAGCCGAACGAGGCTAAAATCGCACCAGCGCGGCCTCCTGCGACAGCGAGCGCGGCGCCACTATTCGAGAGCGAAGATTCAGTGCGCGGCGCCTAAGACAGCAGGTCGCGGCGCTAAACATCTGAGGAGCTACAGAAGATACTGGCCATGGCTCGCAGCAGATATCGAGCGCGGCGCCAAAACACCCGACGGATCGCAGAACTTCCGGCGCGCGCTTATCTGCGAGGCCAGCCGACGAAAAATTAGGTCTTTTGACGGATTTTTGGGCCAGCTGCGAGGAAAAAGAAGGGCGTTTTTAAACCTATATAAGGAGAACCCTAGGCGGTTTTGAGGTTCCCTTCGCACAACTCAAGATTTTGGCGTGGAGATTGGATACCATTACCTGAGTACGGTCTTTGCCTTTTTCTTTTCTTTAATTCAGTTTTGGCATGATGAACTTTGAATTAGTTCTTGGCATATTCATGGCTAGGAACTAATTCTCTTATAGGACTTTCTATGTTGAATTTCTTGAAACTTATGTTATAAATTAATGCATGCTTATGGTTATTTTTCTTATTGAGAGATCTATCCAATAATTGAGTTGAATTCTTGGTAACTAATTGACAACTAGTTATCACAATATGATTTCTAATCAGATTCTGAAAAGGGGGGATTGTGAATATGTTGTAAGTTGGGTAGACAGGCTTGAATTGGGGATGAAAATACCTCAATTAGTTTTGTAGCGTTGATGAGAGGCTTAACAACCTAATTTTGCGCATTGTGCGTGACGGCCAACTAGGTTTTTGTTCTTAATCCTCCTATAGAGTTACCCTTATCACCAAAGGTAGGTAAGGAACAATCTTGAGGTTGAGTGTTTATATAACCCTAACGGGAGTATAAAACGATTTCGTAAACCTGCTTTCTCCAAAAGAAGAACACCATAAGTAATGCATTAGTAAGTAGCATAAGCGGATAGTGAGGATACATAGAAGCCCTATTCTCATCACATCTGAAGTAATTCTTTATATTTACTTATCTTTAATAATTCTTAGTTATAAACCAAACAATCAATCATTAATGCACCAAATAGATACTAGAAAATAGATAGTTGGTACTTGAACCCTAATCCTAGAGGACGATATTCGGTCTTATCTAAGACTATACTACTTGATACGATAACGTGCACTTGCGTTTACAAGTGTGTGCATCTTAACGCGCATCAGTTTTGTGTTGTTGGATGACTGGTGGACTGAAAGCTAACTCTGAGGAAAAAGGAGCAAAAACGCTGAAAAAAAAGGAAAAGTCATCGTCAGCGCCACGGCGCCCAGAATCAGCATCGTGGCGCCAAGAGTTCAGAGAGCCCGCAGTACTTTGGGCGCCACGACGCCGAATCTCAGGGTCGTGGCCCCGAAGGTTCAGAAACTCAGATTCCGTGCAAATTCCATAATTTTTCCTCCCAGACCTCCATTATGACCACTGTGTTGTGTCAGTAAGTTGTCCCTATTTTTAGTCTTCACACATTCAGGACAATGTGTCGATTAAGATTGGGGGGGGGGGGTCTTATATTTTGTTTTATTATTTTGAGTCTTCGTGATTTGTTTTGTGTGTTTTTGAGTATTTTTGAGTCATAATTTTTTTTTTAAGATCATGCATGTTGTAGTTACTTGAAACGCCTAATGAAGTAAAGTGGGATAATGTAATGGAATTAGAAGCAGAAGATCTGAACACTTAGGATAGGTATGCCAAAAATTCATGAAATCGAACTATTTGGGGTATCTTGTTTGATTTATGCATTGTTAGTGATTAAACCTATGTGTCTGCTTGCTTGTTATTTGAGGCGAAATAGTTAGGATATGCATGTTAGGGAGATGATTCAGGCATTTCTTTGTTAGCCCTTTCTTACCATTCTTTGTTTATCCCTGACATTACAATTGTATCCCTAGTCAGTCCCTTTGAGCCAAAAATAAGATTTTTCTTTGACACCCTATAATTCCATATTTGTGCCATAAGTGGAAAAATTGATATGTTTGAAATATAAAGTGTTGAAAAGAGACAAAAAGATAGTGGACAATTTTGATGCACCACAATGAAAATAAAAATAAAAAAAATAATAAATAGGCAAAAGCCTAAATTTGGGGGTGTCTGTTATTCATCATACACCTCATTCTCTCAAAACAAAAGAAGAGAAAGATAGGTATGAAGTGAAAAAGAGAATCAAAAGAAAAGGAAAGAATTTAAAGCAAAAGAGCTTATGGTGCGTAAGATTGAGCCTAAAAGTCTATTTTTACCTACCCCTGCCTAAGCCTATATTACAACCTTGAAAAGTCCTGAAGATCTTTATTATGTGTATCCATGATTAGTGGAGAATAGCAAGTGAACATGCCATAAAATTTTGAAATTGACATGCATAGTTAGGTATTTTTACATCCATTGAGCATGATTGGATTGAATTTGCGAAATATCTGACTTGAGTGTTTAGAATGGTAAAAATTCATGATATATATTACTGCATATTATCCTACTAACCTTCATGCTTTTCTAAGTGATAATTGTGCAACAAATTGATCAGTGTCTTTGAGTCATTTTATTTTCTTTTCTTTCGTGTCTTTATTTCTATCTTTTTTATCTTTACTCGAGGGCGAGCAAAGGTTAAGTTTGGGGGTGTTTAATCGGTGTATTTTATACACACTTTTTGAGTCATTTTTAGTTAGTATTTTACTCATTTTGTTTATGTTTAGTATAGTATTAGGGTCGTCATTTCCCTTTCTTTTGTGTCACAGCGGTCAGAAATGGAGAAATGACAAAAAGGAGATGAAATGAGCATAAATGAGATGGAATTGCACACAAAAGGGCCAAGAAATAAAGTCTAAGAAGTTCCGAGAAATATAGAGGAGATCAGACGAAGTCCGGACGAAAAAAGGACGACGAAACGAAAATTCGCCAGAAAAACGCCTCAGGCGCCATACTGAATGTTCGAAAGTTGATTTCATTGCAGTTTTTAGCGTGGCGCCAGGAGACCCAGCGCGGGCAGACGCAGTATTTTTGATGTTTTGGGCCAAATTTGACACGTTTTCAGGGTCCAAAAGAGATAATTTTTTCTACCTACATGATCGGTGTATTTTATATACACTTTTTGAGTCATTTTTAGTTAGTATTTTACTCATTTCATTTATGTTTAGTACAGTATTAGGGTCGTTTTCCTTTCTTTTGTGTCACAGCGGTCAAAAATGGAGAAATGACGAAAAGGAGATGAAATGAGCATAAAAGAGATGGAATTGCACACTAAAAGGGCCAAGAAATAAAGTCTAAGAAGTTCTGGAAATTAGAGAGGAGATCAGACGAAGTCCGGACGAAAAAAGGACGACGAAACGGAATCTGCCAGAAAAACGTCACACCGCATGGCTGATACAGAGTCGCGGCGCCCAATATCTTTGAAAGTCCGAAGTTCTGATCTTGAGCCATGGTACCAGTTCAGGCTTAATTTGACTTGTTTTCAGAATCCTAAAGGGATAACTTTTCCTACCTAAAGGGATAAGTTTTCCTACCTTAAAACCCTTACCTAAAAGGATTCTAATAACTTTTCCTACCTACAAAATCCCTAACCCTTCACCAAAAGGATTCTTTGGCTATAAATACTCTACATCATTAGAAGAATTATTCATTCTCCATTCCACCATTCACCATTCTACATCCATCCTTCCACCAATCCATATTGTAAATATTCCACAACACAACCCTTGGATGCTTGGATTGGAGACCTAAACTTAGTAATTTCTTTTCTTTTTCTTTTCTTTATTTCAGCTTTTGCATGATGAACTTTGAATTAGTTCTTGTCATATTTATGGCTAGGAACTAATTCTCTTATAGGGCTTTCCATGTTAATTCTCTAGAAACTTATGTTATGATTTAATGCATATGTCTATGGTTATTCTTCTTTGAGAGATCTATCCAATAATTGTGTTGAATGCTTGGTAATTAATTGACAACTAATTATCACTATATGATTTCTAATCAGACTCCGAAATGAGGGGATTGTGAATATGCTGTAAGTTGGGTAGACATTCTTGGATTGGGGATGAAAATACCTCAATTATTTATGTAGCGTTAATGAGAGGCTTAACAACCCTAATTTTGGGCATGGTGCGTGACGGTTAACTAGGTTTTTGCCCTTAATCCTCCTATAGAGTTATCCTTATCACCGAAAGGTAGGTAAGGTGCGATACTGGGGTTGAGTGTTTATATAACCCTAACGGGAGTATAAAACGATTTCGTAAACCTGCTTTCTCCGAAAGAAGAAGACCATAGTTCGTTGCATTAATAAATAACATAAGCAGATAGTTGAAGAGACATGGAAGCCCTATTCTCATCACCACTGAAGTAAACCCTTATAGTTAAATAGTTTTTATAATTCTTAGTTATAAACAACAAATCCAAATATCAATTTACCAAATAGATACCAAAAGATAGATAGTTGATAATTGAACCCTAATCCTTGTGGACGATATTCGGTCTTACTAAGACTATATTACTTGTTACGATAACGTGCACTTGCGTTTAAGTGTGTGCATCTTACCGCGCATCACTACATAATCCCAAACCCTTTACCTAAAGGATTCTTGGGCTATAAATAGTCTCTACATCATTAGGGAATTCATTCATCATTGTACATACAACACAACTCTAGGAGGCGGAGATTTGAGACCTAGTTCAAGTATTTTCTTTTCTTTCTTTTGCTTTGATTATTTCAGTTCATGTATGGAGATGATATTAGCTCTTAGCGTGACTATGGCTAGGAGCTAATTACTTTGTTAGGGATTTCCTTGTGATTCTCTTGAAACTCTTATTCATGAATTAATACATTAGTTGATTTATTCTTCACTTGCTTAAGATTTATTCAATAATTGCTTTGATTGCTTGATAATTAATTGATCACTAGTTTTCATCACTTATATGAGTTCTAATCGAAATCCGAAAGGGGAGATTGTGAATATGCTATAGTTGAATAAACATAGGTTTAAATCGTGGACGAAAGTACCCCGATACTTGTGTAGCTTAATAGGTTATTGCTCTTAATCCTCCTTTGTAGTCAATCTTGTCACCGAAAGGTAGAAGGGTTCTCCATTGGGGTTAAGTGTTTATATTACCTTAACAGGAGTATAAAACGGTATAGTTAACCTGCTATCTTAAAGTAGAAGAAGAAGTTAGTCTAATTGTATTAAGGATTGAATATAGTGGATAGTTGATGATCTTGGAAGCCCTAATTCTCCATCATAACAGATTTAAATCAAAGTATTTTCATAATTAGTTTATTTTATGCATTATTAGTTTAGAATTTCAACCCAATTAACGTTAACCAAATATAAACTAAAGCATAGATAATCGGTACTTGAAACCCAGTCCCTGAGGACGATATTCGGTCTTACCTAGACTATATTACTTGTAACGATACGTGCACTTGCGTTTAGCGTGTGTATAAATCGCACATCAACTATCAATTTTTCCTAAAAAAACGAAAACAATTATAACCAACAATCAGTATATTTAATTGGTTTGCGATTTAAATTGGTTTTAACCAAACCATGAACACCCCTAGTATATGATAACAAATAATTAAAGAAGATAAGAAGATGTTTTGGCTGATTAAGCCTGAATAATTTTGAGAGAAATACATGTGTATTCTATAAATGGCATGCAGGTTTCGTCACGTGCATTGTTAGGTTCATTTAATGTTTTCATATTATGTGAATCAATTATAAGAATGCCATAAATTCCAACAAAATTATTTTCTTATTTATTCCACCGCAATTACAAAGTTATAAAGTCGAATTGAATCTAAAACAAATGAAAAAGAACAATGCTATTAATTTATTTACATATACTAGTCTTAAGTGTACATGTGTTGCACGTGTCATTGCGTGAATAATAAATAATTTATATTATACAATTTATTTTTTAAAATACAACCAAACCAATTATAAACAACAATCGATTTATTTTATCGGTTTGCTATTTAAATTGGTTTTAACCAAACCATGAATACCCGTAGTATACGATAACAAATAATTAATGAAGATAAGATGATGTTTTGGATGAATAAGTCTGATTAATTATGAAAGGAAAGCCTGTCAAATTTATATTTGCGTGTAAAACTAGTCGTCGCGTCTATTGTCAGCATCATTTAATTATTTAATATTATGTGAATCTATTACAAGAATGCCATAAATCCCAACAAAATAATCTTCTTATTTATTCCACTACAATTACAAAGTAATAAAATCGAATTGAATCTAAAACAAATGAAAAAGAACAATGCTTTTAATTTATTTTCATACAGTAGTCTTAAGTGTATGTGCGTTGCACGTGTGCATTGCATGAAAAATAAATAATTTATATTATCAATTTAAAAAAAAAAATCCAAACCTAACTCAAAGAACAAACCGATAATTTAATCGGTTTGAATCGGTTTTATCCAAACTATGAACACCATTACTATAAGATAACATATAATTAACGAAGATAAGAAAAATTTGTGGCTGAATAAGCCTGAGTAATTTTGTGAGGAAATCCTCTATAATTTATAACTGGCGTGCAGGTCTATTCGTCAAGTGTATTGTCATGTTCATTTAATGTTTTCATGTTATGTGAATCTATTAAAAGATTGACATAAATTCCAAAAAAAATATCTTCTTATTTATAACACTTTAATTTCAAAGTAATAAAGTCGAATTGAATCTAAAACAAATGAAAAAGAACAATGCTATTATTTTTATTTACATATACTAGTATTAAGTCTACGTGTGTTGCATGTGTCATTGCATGAATAATATATAATTTATACTATCAATTTTTCCTAAAAAAAATAAAAACAATTATAACCAACAATTGGTTTATTTAATCGGTTTTAACCAAACCGTGAACACCCCTAGTATAAGATAACAAATAATTAAAGAAGAAAAGAAGATGTTTTGGCTGATTAAGCCTGAAAATTTTTGAGAGAAATACCTGTGTAATCTATAAATGGCATGCATGTTTCGTCAAGTGTATTGTCATGTTAATTTAATGTTTTCATATTATGTGAATCAATTAGAAGAATGTCATAAATTCCAACAAATTATTTTCTTATTTATTCCACTGCAATTACAAATATATAAAGTCGAGTTGAATCTAAAACAAATGAAAAAGAACAATGCTATTAATTTATTTACATATACTAGTCTTATGTGTACGTGTGTTGCACGTGTCATTGCGTGAATAATAAATAATTTATATTATACAATTTATTTTTTAAAATACAACCAAACCAATTATAAAAACATTCAATTTATTTTATCGATTTGCTGTTTAAATTAGTCTTAACCAAACCATGAATACCCGTAGTATAAGATAACAAATAATTAATGAAGATAAGATGATGTTTTGGATTAATAAGCCTGATTAATTATGAAAGGAAAGCCTTTCAAATTTATATTTGTGTGTAGAACTAGTCGTTGCGTCTATTGTCAGCATCATTTAATTATTTAATATTATGTGAATCTATTACAAGTATGCCATAAATCCCAACAAAATTATCTTCTTATTTATTCCACTACAATTACAAAGTAATAAAGTCGAATTGAATCTAAAACAAATGAAAAAGAACAATGCTTTTAATTTATTTTCATACATTAGTCTTAAGTGTATGTGTGTTGCACGCGTGCATTGTATGAAAAATAAATAATTTATATTATCAATTTAAAAAAAAATCCAAACCTAACTCAAAGAACAAACGGATAATTTAATCGGTTTGAATCGGTTTTATCCGAACTATGAACACCATTACTATAAGATAACATATAATTAAAGAAGATAAGAAACATTTGTGGCTGAATAAGCCTGAGTAATTTTGTGAGGAAATCCTCTATAATTTATAACTGGCGTGCAGGTCTATTCGTCAAGTGTATTGTCATGTTCATTTAATGTTTTCATGTTATGTGAATCTATTAAAAGATTGACATAAATTCCAAAAAAAATATCTTCTTATTTATAACACTTTAATTGCAAAGTAATAAAGCCGAATTTAATCTAAAACAAATGAAAAATAACAATGCTATTATTTTTATTTACATATACTAGTCTTAAGTGTACGTGCGTTGCATGTGTCATTGCATGAATAATATATAATTTATACTATCAATTTTTCCTAAAAAAAAACCAAAACAATTATAACCAACAATCGGTTTATTTAATCGGTTTTAACCAAACCGTGAACACCCCTAGTATAAGATAACAAATAATTAAAGAAGATAAGAAGATGTTTTGGCTGATTAAGCCTGAATAATTTTGAGAGAAATACCTGTGTAATCTATAAATGGCATGCAGGTTTCGTCACGTGCATTGTCAGGTTCATTTAATGTTTTCATATTATGTGAATCAATTAGAAGAATGCCATAAATTCCAACAAAATTATTTTCTTATTTATTCCACTGCAATTACAAAGTTATAAAGCCGAATTGAATCTAAAACAAATAAAAAAGAACAATGCTATTAATTTATTTACATATACTAGTCTTAAGTGTACGTGTGTTGCACGTGTCATTGCGTGAATAATAAATAATTTATATTATATAATTGTTTTTTAAAAAACAACCAAACCAATTATAAACAACAATCGATTAATTTTATTGGTTTGTTGTTTAAATTGGTTTTAACCAAACCATGAATACCCGTAGTATAAGATAACAAATAATTAATGAAGATAAGTTGATGTTTTGGATGAATAAGCCTGATTAGTTATGAAAGGAAAGCCTGTCTAATTTATATATGCTTGCAAAACTAGTCATCACGTCAATTGTCAACATCATTTAATGTTTTAATATTTTGTGAATTATTACAAGAATGCCATAAATCCCAACAAAATTATCTTCTTATTTATTCCACTACAATTACAAAGTAATAAAGTCGAATTGAATCTAAAACAAATGTAAAAGAATAATGCTTTTAATTTATTTTCATACACTAGTCTTAAGTGTATGTGCGTTGTGTTAGGCGTATTTTATATACACCTTTTGAGTCATCTTTAGTTAGTCTTTGGCCCATTTTTGTACAAATACGTGTCATGTTAGTATAAATTTTCTTTCTTTTGAGTCACAGTGGTTTAAAATGGCACATTGGCGAAAAGAAGCAAAAAGAGGGCAGAAACAGAGATTCCAGAGCCAAAAGAGACGAAAAGTTGGCACCCCGGACGAAGGGCGAGCGGCGTGGCGCCACTCTATCGGTAGCAATACACGGCACCCAAAAATCTGACGAGCCGCAGGAGTTTCGGCGCCACGGCGCCGGTCTCAGGGTCGTGGTGCCGACGCAGATTTTCAGCCAAATCCGAATGGGAATGGGCCAAGACCAAGAGGGAAAAGTTTGAAACATTTTTGGAGGATATAAAAAGGCCTTAGGGCAGATTTTTGAAGGGTTCCACAATCCCTAACTCTACACAACACATAGTTCTTGAAAGCTTCAAGATTTGAGGCTTGTTCTTGAGTAATTCTTTTTCTTACTTTAATTATTTTTCTGTTTATGTTAGATAATCTTTTAGTTCTTAGCATGTCTATGGATAGGAGCTAAACTTTAATTAGGATTTTTCATTCGAATCACCTGAACCTCGTTTTATGATTTAATGCATGGTTTTGGTTTCTTCTTTATATAGTTGAGATTTATTCAATAATTGCTTTGATTGTTTGGTAATTAATTGATCACTAATTATCATCACGTATATGATTTCAAATCGAGATCTGAAAGGGAAGATTGTGAATATGCTATAGTTGAATAAACATAGGTTAAAATCGTGGACGAAAGTACCCCGATACTTGTGTAGTTTGATAGGTTGTTGTTCTTAATCCTCCTTTGTGGTAAAGCTTATCATCGAAAGATAGAAGGGTTCTGCATCCGGGTTGAGTGTTTATATATCCTAACCGGAATATAAAACGGCTTAGTTAACCTGCTATCTCAATATAGAAGAAGAACCTTTATCATTGCATTAAAGATTAAAGCGAGTGGATAGTTGAGGAGATTGGAAGCCCTATTTCCACCATATCTGATTTAAGTAAAGTAAATTAGTTAACTTTTATAATTATTTAGTAGTCATAGATACAAACAACCATCAAAATATCGATCACCAAATAGATACCATATGATAGAAATTGGTAATTGAACACTAATCCCTGAGGACGATATTCGGTCTTACCCAGACTATATTACTTGTCACGATACGTGCACTTGCGTTAAGCGTATGGATAAATCGCTAACACGTTGCACGTGTGCATTGCATGAAAAATAAATAATTTATATTATCAATTTAAAAAAAAATCCAAATCTAACTCAAAGAACAAACGGATAATTTAATCGGTTTGAATCAGTTTTATCCAAACTATGAACACCCTTACTATAAGATAACATATAATTAACGAAGATAAGAAAAATTTGTGGTTGAATAAGCCTGAGTAATTTTGTGAGGAAATCCTCTATAATTTATAACTGGCGTGCAGGTCTATTCGTCAAGTGTATTGTCATGTTCATTTAATGTATTCATGTTATGTGAATCTATTAAAAGATTGACATAAATTCCAAAAAAATATCTTCTTATTTATAACACTTTAATTGCAAAGTAATAAAGCCGAATTGAATCTAAAACAAATGAAAAAGAACAATGCTATTATTTTTATTTACATATACTAGTATTAAGTCTACGTGTGTTGCATGTGTCATTGCATGAATAATATATAATTTATACTATCAATTTTTCCTAAAAAACAAAACAATTATAACCAACAATCGGTTTATTTAATCGGTTTTAACCAAACCGTGAACATCCCTAGTATAAGATAACAATAATTAAAGAAGATAAGAAGATGTTTTGGCTGATTAAGCCTGAATAATTGTGAGAGAAATACATGTGTAATCTATAAATGGCATGCAGGTTTCGTCACGTGCAATGTCAGGTTCATTTAATGTTTCATATTATGTGAATCAATTAGAAGAATTCCATAAATTCAAACAAAATTATTTTCTTGTTTATTCCACTCCAATTACAAAGTTATAAAGTCGAATTGAATCAAAAACAAATGAAAAAGAACAATGCTATAAATTTATTTACATATACTAGTCTTAAGTGTATGTGTGTTGCATGAAAAATAATTAATTTATATTATCAATTTTAAAAAAACCAAACCAAACCTAACTCAAACAACAAACGGTTTATTTAATCGGTTTGCGGTTTGAATCGGTTTTATACAAACTATGAACACCCTTACTATAAGATAACATATAACTAAAGAAGATAAGAAAAATTTGTGGCTGAATAAGCCAGAGTAATTTTGAGAGGAAATCCTCTATAATTTATAACTGGCGTGGAGGTCTATTCGTCAAGTTTGTTGTCATGTTCATTTAATGTTTTCATGTTATGTGAATCTATTAAACGATTGACATAAATCCCAAAAAAATTATCTTCTTATTTATTCCACTACAATTACAAAGTTATAAAGTCGAATTGAATCTAAAAGAAATGAAAAAGAACAATGCTATTAATTTATTTACATATACTAGTCTTAAGTGTACGTGCATTGCACGTGTCATTGCGTGAATAATAAATAATTTATATTATACAATTGTTTTTTAAAAATACAACCAAACCAATTATAAACAACATTCGATTTATTTTATCGGTTTGCTGTTTAAATTGGTTTTAACCAAACCATGAATACCCGTAGTATAAGATAACAAATAATTAATGAAGATAAGATGATGTTTTGGATGAATAAGCCTGATTAATTATGATAGGAAAGCCTGTCAAATTTATATTTGCGTGTAAAACTAGTCATCGCGTCTATTGTCAGCATCATTTAATTATTTAATATTATGTAAATCTATTACAAGAATGCCATAAATCCCAACAAAATTATCTTCTTATTTATTCCACTACAATTACAAAGTAATAAAGTCGAATTGAATCTAAAACAAATGAAAAAGAACAATGCTTTTAATTTATTTTCATACACTAGTCTTAAGTGTATGTGTGTTATACGTGTGCATTGCATGAAAAATAAATAATTATATTATCAATTTAAAAATAAATCAAACCAAACCTAACTCAAAGAAAAAACAGTTTATTTAATCGGTTTGATGTTTGAATCGGTTTTATCCAAACTATGAACACCCTTATAAGATAACATATAATTAAAGAAGATAAGAAAAATTTGTGGCTGAATAAGCCTGAGTAATTTTGAGAAGAAATCCTCTATAATTTATAACTGACGTGCAGTTCTATTCGTCAAGTGTATTTTCATGTTCATTTAATGTTTTCATCTTATGTGAATCTATTAAAAGATTGACATAAATTCAAAAAAAAACATCTTCTTATTTATTCCACTTTAATTGCAAAGTAATAAAAGCCGAATTGAATCTAAAACAAATGAAAAATAACAATTCTATTATTTTTATTTACATATACTAGTCTTAAGCGTACGTGTGTTGCATGTGTCATTGCATGAATAATATATAATTTATACTATCAATTTTTCGTAAAAATAAACCAAAACAATTATAACCAACAATCGATTTATTTAATCGGTTTGCGATTTAAATCGGTTTTAACCAAACCGTGAACACCCCTAGTATAAGATAACAAATATTAAAGAAGATAAGAAGATGTTTTGGTTGATTAAGCCTGAATAATTTTGAGAGAAATACATGTGTAATCTATAAATGGCAAGCAGGTTTCGTCACGTGCATTGTCATGTTCATTTAATATTTTCATATTATGTGAATCAATTAGAAGAATTCCATAAATTCAAACAAAATTATTTTCTTGTTTATTCCACTGCAATTACAAAGTTATAAAGTCGAATTGAATCTAAAACAAATGAAAAAGAACAATGCTATTAATTTATTTACATATACTAGTCTTAAGTGTACGTGTGTTGCACGTGTCATTGCGTGAACAATAAATAATTTATATTATATAATTGTTTTTTAAAAAACAACCAAACCAATTATAAACAACAATCGATTAATTTTATCGGTTTGTTGTTCAAATTGGTTTTAACCAAACCATGAATACCCGTAGTATAAGATAACAAATAATTAATGAAGATAAGTTGATGTTTTGGATGAATAAGCCTGATTAGTTATGAAAGGAAATCCTGTCTAATTTATATATGCTTGCAAAACTAGTCATCACGTCAATTGTCAACATCATTTAATGTTTTAATATTTTGTGAATTATTACAAGAATGCCATAAATCCCAACAAAATTATCTTCTTATTTATTCCACTACAATTACAAAGTAATAAAGTCGAATTGAATCAAAAACAAATGAAAAAGAACAATGCTTTTAATTTATTTTCATACACTAGTCTTAAGTGTATGTGTGTTGCACGTGTGCATTGCATGAAAAATAAATAATTTCTATTATCAATTTTAAAAAAAAATCAAACCAAACCTAACTCAAAGAACAAACGGTTTATTTAATCGGTTTGCGGTTTGAATCGGTTTTATCCAAACTATGAACACCCTTACTATAAGATAATATATAATTAAAGAAGATAAGAAATATTTGTGGTTGAATAAGCCTGAGTAATTTTGAGAGGAAATACTCTATAATTTATAACTGGCGTGCAGGTCTATTCGTCAAGTGTATTGTCATGTTCATTTAATGTTTTCATGTTATGTGAATCTATTAAACGATTGACATTTATGTATTGTCGGGCCAATAGGATCTAGAGTAATCTTCAAATGTGGTTATAGGTATATTATCTATTTTTCTCTTAATTTGTATGCCCTGATAGACACAGGTTCTACTCTATCGTATATTACTCCTTTTGTTGTGGGCAATGTGGTAAGGAACCTAAATTATTGTGTAAGTCATTTGAGGTATCTATGCGTGTGGGTGAATATGTGATTATTAGGTGAGTATATCGAGATTGTAACGTGATTATTTATGATTATCACACTTTAGTTGACTTAAATAAATTGGAGATGGTTGATTTTATGTTATTATGGGTATGTACTAGCTGGCTTCTTGTTATGCTAACATGGATTGTTGGACGAAAGTCGTTCACTTTAATTTCCTAAGAGAGCACATTATTAAATGCATGGGCAATGCTGCATCGCCTAAGGGGAGGTTTATTTCCTACCTTAAGGGTCCTAAGATGATTTCAAAGGGTGTATTTATCATCTGATGCGAGTATAGGATGCGCAGGAAAAGCCTCCAAACCTTAAGTCGGTTCCTATTGTGAATGAATTCCTTAATGTATTTCCTGATGAACTTCCTAGTATTCCTCCCAAAAAGTAAATCGATTTCGCTATCGGCGTACGTCCTAATACCCATCCTGTATCTATTTCTTCGTACATAATGGCCCTTGCTAAGTTAAAGGAAATGAAGGCACAATTGAAAGATTTGCTGGAGAAGGGCTTTATCAGGCCCAATACTTCACCTTGGGGCGCACCTGTGTTATTTATTCGTAAGAGATACGGTTCGTTGTGAATGTATTTTGATCACCGCCAGTTAAATAATATGACTATAAAGAACAAATATCCATTTCCTATGATTGATAACTTATTTGACCAGTTTTAGGGTGCAAAATATTTTTCAAAGATTGATCTTAGATCTGGGTACCACCAGTTGAGGGTGAAGGAGAAAGATATTATGAAGATAGCTTTTTGAACCAGATATGGCTACTATGAGTTTTTTGTTAGGTCCTTTGGTTTAACCAACACACCAGCGTTATTTATGAATCTGATGAACCATGTGTTCTAACCATTCCTGGATATCTTTGTGATAGTATTTATTGATGATATTTTGGTATATTCTCGATCGGAAGCAAAGCATGCAGATCACCTGCGAGCAGTGTTACATACACTTCGGGATCGTAAGTTGATGCCATGTTTTCTAAATAAAAATTCTGGCTAAACTTGGTCGCTTTTCTAGGGCATGTAGAATAAGACAAGAGAATCAAAGTTGATAACCAGAAGATCGAGGTGGTGAATAATTGGTCGACACTACAAGAAAAAGGACTTACGGTGATAGTCAGAGTGTAACAGTTTTTCCCTTGACTTCTTGGTCAATAGACACTTATAACATATGTGTGACATGTATTTAAATTGTCATAAAATTATGACAGACATATGATAAGTACTTGCACCGTCACATGTTGTATGGCAATTTTATAGAGTTGACCCATTTTTCTTTTTAGTTGACCCGACCCAACACGTACAAATTGGCCATACCTGATTATGCTAACTTAAACCCATAGATTAGGTCGAACTGGAAGCTTTCTTATTCGCTCCATCTCTTTTCTTCTTCATTCCATCTCATTTCTTCTTCGTTCCATCTGAGCTACTAACCCATCGATTTCGTTCCATCTCAGCTTTCTTGCATATCATCATTTTTGTTCTAAGCTGCCAACCTAGCATTCTTCGCCCATTATTTTCGGCCCACTATGTTAGGGTATTGAAGCTTTCTAAGAAAAATTACTATGTGCACAATAAAGTTACATTGATCGTAAATATCAGCTTTTATCAAGTCTAAATTCGTTCTTAGTTGCTGCAAACCGAAATTTGAGCCCTAAAATCATTTTGACCCCTAAAATTGATGTTAGAAATTTAGAAGTTGTTTTGCTGGTTTCGTTGCTGAGCACAGTATGTTTACTTTTAAATTAAAAAATATGTATTGGTATATTTTTTTAAATGTGGTTGAATGATATGTGTGCGTACCTTTTGTTGTGTGTCATGTGTTGTTCTTATAATTGTTCGTTGATGGATAAGTCTTGGATGTCATGTTCTTGATTATCACATGAATATGATAAATGGGTTAAGAAATTTTTGCAATTTTCTGTAGACAGTAGTGTGATTATGTGTCATTGCACTCAATGTAGGAATTTGTCTTTTCACTCAGTGAAAGTTGTATCTGAACATTTGTTCTTTCATGGGATAAATAGTGAATATAAAATCTGGTTTTGGCATGGGGAAAGGTCTAGAAACATGGACTCTAGAATATGTGATCATTTTGAGTCTAACTACAATAATAGGGACACTATAGATATGGTTACTGATGTTTTTACTAACTGTGTCGATAATAATGATTTTAAAGAGATTTTTGAAGACGCAAAGAAACCTTTATATCGAGGATGCACAAATTTCACTAAGTTAGGTGCTCTAGTTAAACTTTTTAATATCAAAGGTAAGTTTGGTGTATCTGACAAAAGTTTTTCTGAGATATTGAATCTTATATCCTAGATTTTTCCTGAGAGAAATGAATTGCCCGTGTCTTTTTATGATGCTAAGAAAATAATGACCGCTTTAGGGTTAGAGTATATTAAAATTCGTGTATACCCTAATGATTACATACTTTATAAAATAGTATGAAAAACTGGAAAAATGCCCTACATGTTATGTTTCAAGATGGAAAAAAGATAGGAGTGAAGAAGATAGAGTAGGGATACCCTCTAATGTTTTATGGTACTTCCCTATTATCCCTAGGTTTCATCGAATATTTCAGTGCTATCAAATAGCCAAAGACTTAACTTGGCATGCAAAAGAGATGATCCGAGATGGGAAGCTTTGAGATCCAGCAGATTCGAAAGCTAGGAGTTAATAGATGAGAAGTAGCCTAAGTTTGCAAAAGACCCTAGGAACCTCCGTCTAGCTTTATCAACAGATGGAATCAACCCACATATCTCCCTTAGTAGTTAGTAGTACATATAGTTGTTGGCCAATTATTCTTACAACTTATAATCTTCCCCCGTGGCTTTGTATGAAAAGGAAATTATTGATGTAATCTCTCCTAATTTCTGGCCCACAACAACCGAGGAATGACATTGATGTCTACTTAGCACATTTAGTATATGATTTACAAATCTTATGGAAGACGAGGTTGAGAGTTTTGATTCTTTCAAGAAAGATGTATTCAATTTGCGGGCTGTCTTGATGTGCACTATAAATTACTTTCCTGTCTATGGGAATTTAGCGGGTTGTACCGTTAAGGGTTATTATGCATGTCCATATTGTGGTGTTGATACTCCTCAATATAGACTTCGACATAGCAAGAAAAATATGTATCTTGGTCATCGTCGTTGGCTTCTAGAAGAACATAAATACATCTGGTAACAATATGCCTTTGACAACAAAATAGAAGAGCAAACAGCCTATGTACAGTTGAATGGTGAGGAAATATTACACTTAGTTGAATGTGTTGGCAATACATGGATGAAGAAAAATGGTAAGAAGCGAAAATATAGGGATGATTCTGATAAGAGATTATGGTGGAAGAAGAAATCAATATTCTACAATTTAGAGTATTGAAAGCACTTACTTGTGAGACACCAATTAGATGTTATGCACATTGAAAAGAATGTGTGTGAGAGTGTATATGGGACTTTGCATCATATTCCAGGTAAGTCTAAAGATGGCTTGAAGTCGAGGATGGACCTAGTTGCTTTAAAAATCAGGGGAAAGTTAGCACCGCGAGTTAAGAAAAAAAATAAGACTTGGCTTCCTCCAGCATGTTACCCATTGACAAAGGAAGAGAAAAGGGTTTTTTGTAAATATTTAAAAAACATTAAAGCTCCAAAAGGATATTCTTCCAACATTCGGAGCCTAGTTTGTATGAAGCAACTGAAACTTCAAGGACAGAAGTCCCACGACTGCCATGTTTTAATGTAGCAACGTTTGTCGATTGCATTAAAGAGTTTGAAAAATAAGCATGTTAAAAAAGCGGTCATGAGGTTATGTTTTTTAATGCTTTATGTGCAAAAGTTGTTGATGTCACAACATTGAATCAGTTAGAGAAGGATCTTGTAGTAATTTGTGTTTGCTAGAAAAATATTTTCCTCCATCTTCTTCGATATAATGGTCCATTTAATTGTGCACTTGGTGAGTGAGGTGGGAAAATGTGGGCCTGCTTTTCTTTGTTGGATGTATCTATCCGAGAGAAATTTGTAAACCTTGAAGAGTTATATGAAGAATCATAATTGTCCAGAAGGTTGTATTGTTGCGAGTTATATTGCTGAGGAAGGTTTAGAATTTTGCTCCACATACATGTCAGATATGAAAACAGTTGGTGTACCGGAAGGACACATGCAGAGTATATCAGTTGAAAATCAACTGGTGGACTGGAAATAATTGTTCCAAGGCCACTTGTGGATTTTGGAGAATACAATTGAAATTCAATCATTTATTGGGTAATTTATTATTTTCTTAGTTAAAATACATGTCTTATTTCTTGCTTTTATAAACATTATGACTGAAATTTATTATGTTCATTTAATGGGGAAGTGAGTATTTTGAGTGCATAAGATTAAAGCATTCAAAGAGATCTGAGCGGTGGTGTAAGACTGAACACAACAAACACTTTGTTGCTCTAGCTCAAGAATAAGGTTAAAATATATCATAATCATATAGTTACATTATGGTTCTCATTTTTTATTTTAATTTGTATGTTATTTATTATGAATTGTTTCGTAGGTTTATGAATTAATATGCAATGGTGTTGAAGTTTCAGAAATTTTTGTGTTGGTAGTCTCATGGTCCTTCTCCCATTATTTACAAATATTCTGAATATGATTTGAATGGTTATCATTTTCAAACATGTGAGCAAAACGCAATTCGAAAGACTTAGAATAGTGGTGTAACTATTGTTGCTTCAACCATGCAAGTTGCGAGTTCTAAGGATCAAAATCCTAAAACTCGTGACATGGGATTTTCCGGAGTTATAGATCAAATTTGGGATATCAATTACAATATGTTTAGAGTTGCAATTTTCAAGTGTGATTGGGTAGAGAATACTGGTGGTGTCATATTAAAAGATAAGTTTGGATGCACACTTGTAAATCTCAAAAGATTAGGTCATAAGTCAGAATCATTCATTGTGGCTTCGCATGCAACACAAGTGTTTTACGTATCTGATTCAAGTGATGAAAAGTGGTTTGTAGTGTGTCGCATGCCGAATAAAGGTACTGATGATGATGATATAGACAATGTGATGGATCATGCTCCCATTGCAAATGAATTGTCGGTGAATGATGATGACGACTTTGATGTATACATAGAAGATGGAAAAAATGGAATTTGGATGTAATTAGTTGTGCATGTTTCGGTGTTAGTTTATTCAATTTTTGATGTTTTGACTTTCTTATGATCATTTATAAATCATATTTGCTGTTTTGACTTGATTGTGATCAATCATGAATCATTTTTGCTGTTTTGACTTGATTATGATCAATTACGGATCATATTTGATGTTTTGAATTAGTTATGATCAATTATGAATCATATTTGCTATTTTGACTTAGTTATGATCAATTATGAATCATTTTTGTTGTTTTGACTTGATTATTATAAATTATTTTTGTAGTTTTGACATGGATAAGAAGAAGAGTAAAAATGAAGATGCATATTGTAACAATGATGATGGTCAACTTTCAGATGGTGTATCTGATGAAAATGAAGAGCATGATGCTGCTCCAGTGCAATACAAACTTAAACCCATTCATAATTTTTCTTGTGGAGAAAATTTAGAAAAATATGAAGATGATGGAGAAGCTACAAGTGAGGGAGACAAACTAGGGGATAACATCCATAGTAAAGGTTCTTCTATTGGCCATAAAAAAAATATGAAAAGAAAAAGATGTGGAAGAATTGTAGTTAAGTACAATAAGTTGGGGATTTCAATAGGCGAATCAGACAATGATTGATGCACCATTTAGGAATTTTGGCCCGCACAATAGTGTATATACTTCATGATGATTGGTGGTTGGTTCCAGAAGAAGAAAAAGACAGGTTTTGAGAATCTGTTAAGGTAAGTTCATAATGTGTCTGATTACTTTTATCTCTTCTTCTCTTCACCTTCAATCTCTTCTTCTCTTCACCTTCAATCTCTTCTTCTCTTCACCTTATTGTGGATGGTGGGCTGATTGTAGAAACTAGTGATTGGTGACTAATAAGGGGCTGAAAATTTTGTGTGATTTTTAAGTTTATGCAAGTGGTAATATGTAAATGTCATTGCAGGTACATTTTGTGATTCATCCACGATGTAAGAAGCAGATTCTACAAGGAATTGGACATATGTTTTGAAAC
Organism: Przewalskia tangutica; assembly: GCA_029844215.1. Taxonomy (NCBI): domain Eukaryota; kingdom Viridiplantae; phylum Streptophyta; class Magnoliopsida; order Solanales; family Solanaceae; genus Przewalskia; species Przewalskia tangutica. Next base: position 23,186,225 of record CM056719.1, read on the forward strand.
TTCAAATACAGACTGACAAAAAAATATGTTGTCCAACGTGTAAATGACCGTAAGTTGTTGTACACTCATCTAGTTGAAAACAAACATATTACAAAATCTTATTGGGAGAAGTTTGTGAAGTCTCGTCTTTCTAAAGACTTTCTGGTGAGTAAATGAAAAAAAACTAAATAACTCCTTTCAAATGTAGTTCAATAAATGAAAAAATAATTCTTTTCAATGTTCTTTAATCAGAAAAAAATTTAAGTTGCAAAAGTAAGGAGGGCAAAGAATAATTTGAATCATCGCTTGAGCAGAGCAGGATATACGGGGCTTATAGAAAAAATTGTAAGCTTTATATTTTTGTTTTAATGTAGAAAAATGAGCTTGAACTTAAATCATCTGAGTTTTTTTATTTAATATATAATGCTCTGCATCCGGCATTTCAGAGGAGGAGATTGATAGGAGTGAACTTTGGAAGCAAGCTTGGATGATAAGAGATGGTAAACTTGACCCGAAAGTGGAAGTTATTGTCAACGAAATTGTAAGCTCTCAATTATAAGAATACAGAATCACTTAATTGACAAATGTAACATTATTCATGAAATGTCTCACCTGAATTCTATCTTATATTACTATTGTCACGACCCGAACCCGGGCCCGTGACTGGTGCCTTACCCCGGGCACCCAAGTAGACATACATCAGAGTAATCAGCGGAACATAAAGACAATACATGAAACCAGTGTAATAAGACAGTGAAATAAGAAAGGCGGTAACCAAAAGCGGTTACCTTGGCGTATATATAAATAGCAACTTTTTCAACATGAGCAGTTTAATCCTTTTACAAACCACGCTTGCGATTACTACAGACCTCTAAGAATGATACGACAACAATGGCGGGGCGGGGCCAAACCCCGAATGTAAACACTTACGGCGGCGGACTATACGTGATAAGCCTCGGAGAAACGGAGCTTCCAAGCAATGGCGCGACCACGAGCTAGGATCAACGATCGCGTGTACCTCAACTGCGGCATGAACGCACCAAGCGAGGTCGATCTGCAAGTGCAAGTATGTGGCCAAATACATATCGTAAATGAAATCATAGCGATCATATAAAGCGGGAGACATGTATGATAACCAAACTACGATTTACAACAAAGCGATCATGTCAAGTCGTGACTCACGCCTCAAGTCATCACTCAAGTATAACAATGGGTCTCGGGCACAACATCAATCATGCGTGGGATACCTTCCGCCATTCGGCGATCACATGATATAAAAGCACGAGGAACACACTAACACCGTGTCCCACTGTGTCATAATAAAACTGCGGGGTAAATGCGAAGGCATAGCCGACTACTAAAAACCCACGGTACCAACAAGGTCGTGAATCAGATCATAAGATCTGTCTGAATCGTCACATGATCAAAGCCGCCACTTGCCGCGATATCAATGTCGCGCGTCTAACCTGGAACTCCGCACTCGCATAGGCCAATCTCATCGGCCGCATGAGGCATTCCGCGTCGGTAGCTACTCCCGGCATCGCCACGACTTCGCGATCGCGTAGCCCAAGGACCGCGTGCCCATAAAGGACGTACACTAACCTGGAACTCGTAGTTCGCGCAGGCCGGGACTGCGCAGGTATTCTCGAATCATAGGTCCATCGACGCTTTGAAGTCTACCGCGTCGGAGGCGGCTTAACCGGAATCATCTCAAGAGATGAATGCCACAATACTATCATAACGATGATAGTTAATAAGCACAATCGAGAAACCCCTTCACACAAACATCACAAGATACTAACACACGTAGCATCCCAACACGTTTACTTATCAACGCAATGAAGAAAGTATTACAAGGCTATCACAAACCAATACAATCAAGTTGTTCACACAAGGTACCTTCTACTATATGATTAACAAAATCGGGTTTTATCCCCAAAGTACTTCATACATCAACTCTTTAAAAGATACGTTACTTTCACAATGTCACACAATACCGTAGTATAAAAATGAGTGACTATCCTTTTAAAGTAAATCAATTACTTCTCTTTGTAAAATCAAGTAGCAACATTCTTTTCCAATGATCAAGTTTGCCTAATTTCCAATGTTCAAGTTTCTCATTTTAGAAAGGTTTTGTAGTTCATAGTCTTATTCATTTGAGAATATAATTCTCCTTAAAACTATCTGAGAAACATAAGTCTTATATGTGAGTAGGATATTCTTGTTTATAACAATCTTATTACGAACCATGATCTAGGAAATATCATTTTGTCTCATCTTAGCTTCTATGCAGATGGAAGTTTCTACTGGTTTTAATAATACTTAATTAGTCAAAACATTTCCTTTTATTAACTCTGCAGTGGTTTGTCGATACACATTCTGATTTCCGAAATCAGTAAAACATTCTTAAGCCGTTATACCTAACTTCCCATAAAGCTAGTATAACTCTTAAGTTTTTCAAAAACCAAGTATATTACTTCTTCTTTCAAAATGATTGAAAAAAAAATCTTTTGAAATACTTCAAGTTCTTTATTAACACATAACAAGCCAGTTATAGTTCAAATCAGTTACCTTTTAAAGACCACAAGTATTTTCTTACCAACATAAAGTTATAACCAACTTCCCATAAAGCCGTTATAACACTTTATGTTTTAAATCAACCAAATACGTTTAGCACATGCGTATCGTCTGTACTACATAGTTCACACATATCATGCTAGAAGAGATAGGAAGAGGTTCACATACCTCGCGACGAGTATCGACTAATAGCAAAACGCTCAAGTACTTCCAACCGCTTCGCTACTCCTTAAGCCAAGTAGATCGCGCCACACGTAGTACTTCAACCTATAAGGCCACAAGGCGCTTATTAGTGTCTAGATCCGCCGTAGCACATTCTACGAAAATTCGGCACCTCCCGCACATGGCAGCGTAAATCTCCTCCTCTATCGAGGCTGGCCAAGCCAACCGTGGGGTTATCTGACAACCACTAACAGTACAATTCTACTCCACTGCATACTACACAAGTCTCATGTCTACAACCCTATGTAATTACGATTCGAGAATCTTCTTTAAATTGGGCTTAAGTCGCAAGACATTCAGTAAGTATTATTCGTGCTTAAGTCAAAAGACATTGCCGATAACTACGTTCGATTCTATATATAGTATACTTCAACTATATATTCTACAATATGTAATTTCCAATTACAATAGAGGACAAGATATTTACCTCAATAAGCCCATAATTATCCAAGTATAAAGTCGATCCTGGGCAATCGTTTAGCTCGACTCGAGCGCTCAACCATCTAAACCACCCTTAGAAGTTCTAACCAACTTCTACACAATACTCCAACGGACTATGGAGATTTTCCTAGGGTTTCGGTTTGGTGGTGACGGTAAGTATAATAGTATTTCGGCTTTTAGATAGGTATAACCTTAGAATACAACAAGGTATAAGGCTAAGGTAATTTGGGCATTATAACAATACTTTTGAGAGTATTTCTACCAAGAGAGGGTATTATAAGAAAGCAACTAGGCTAGGGGTACCCACGCCACACTACTAGGAGGGGAAAGGGCTCTCGGCGAGGGGAGGAGGGGAGGCTCTCGGCCACTACACTACACAAAGGGGAGGAAGAAGCTTTCAAGAGTTCAGAGATTTTTGGATGAAGAAGTTCATCAAAGGGGAGGGGTATTTATAGGTCAAGTGAAGGCCAACCAATGGCCAAGATTTAGCCAAGTGCTAGGCAAGTGTAAGGCCAAGATTAGGGCATGTGTACCTAGCCAACTTGCACACAAAATATCCTACCTACTACTTGACAAAAACCAACCCCAATCGTCCAAGCTTTACCGCCCCAAGGTCCACTGATGAGGGTGCCAAGTGTCGCCCTCTCGTTGGTCCAAAATGTTACGTCTCTCGGAAAAATCCGCAAAAATTAAAAATGACATAGCCGGAAATTCCCCTACGAAAGCTGTGAAAACGTTTCGTCGAAAAACGACTCTAACCCGGTGTTATGCACAAATAAAATTCGGCCAAGCACTTTAAGGCACAAACTCAAATTTTCTACGTACGTCCTTACGTACATACTCTGGAAATACGGGGTATAACATTCTCCCCTCCTTAGAAACATTCGTCCCGAATGTTCCTTCTAAGTCTCAAAACAAACGTGCGCCAGTATAGTCTTCACTACTATACTTACGAAAACAAACCTGCCACATCTGGCCACGGAAACACCCAAGCAAAATACCTCCATCCAAGTCCACGAGGAAACACCTCTATCATAACCACAAACACTTCTCACCGGGGTTTAAAATATACCTCCTTCGCACCTTCTCTTTACAAAAGAAATGATCACACCTATGCTCGCCATACATGCTCGCTTCTCTCTTTACTCGTCGTAGATACCACTTTGTCACTTTGCCTGAGGCATTAACCTTCTCAGGCGACCCAACAAATGGTACCACTGCATGCGATCCCTGAGGATGTCGTATACTCGAACTCTTTCCACATTTCTGATACTGCTTCAGTTTCCAAAACTCTGGGTTACTATCTCTAACGTGGTCATCATTAACTGGGAACACTCTGGATGGATCTCCGATACTTTCCCGAACATAACATTTAACGAGCAGTGGGCCTTTGCCTCCTAAGTCGGACGGCAAATGCTAACATATAGGCAACTGGCCTATTCTTCATGAACTCAAAGGGCCCAAAGTAACTCGGGCTAAGTCCCCTCTGTATTCCAAACTCGTCACACCCAACCCGGGGTGGTACCTTCAAGAAGACCGACCGTCAACCTGAACTCTAAGCGTCGTCGCCGATTATCCGCACAATTCCTCTGAGCTGCCAGAACTTCTTCTAGACAAGCTTCGCACTATCCACAGTCTGCTGGAACAAGCCTGAACCAACTAACTGAACCTTGCCAACATCGAACCAATCGACCGACAACTTACACTTCCGCCTTACAAGGCTTCATAAGGCGATATCCGAACACCGAAATGGTAGATCAAACACTACCTCCACGGAGACAACAATCCCCAACGACTACCTCAAATCACGCGCCCGCGGCGAGGCGAATGCGGTCGAGACTCGGCAGTTCTTAACCTGCTCGTAAACTTTTAGAAGGCGAAAAATAGCCCTGACACGGGCTTCACATGCGACATAAGGTGAAGGTAGGCACCGTCTTGACAACCTTTACGATAAAACAATACCGCCGAGTAAACGATCCTTGCTGAAGACAAGGCGGTGACCTCGCCGGTCCGACTCGTCGAATCGTCCACGAACTCGTCTGGTTAATCGAACATGGGCCTAACACCCTCGTGACCCTACCCACGGCGGGACCACCACCGACCCACGCTAAACGCCGCGGGTTGACGCAACGTGGCCTCAACCCGACCCGCAACGCGCATCATACTAGCTCCCGAACCGAACAATCTCACTAATCACGTTACGAAAACCTAGCGGTCTTCTTAGCTCAACTACCCTCTTTCATTCCACACTACTAGGGACTGTCCCAACATAACTCACGTGCACTATGCACTCAGATAAAGTCAAACATAACACTACACCTTTTTCCTCGAGATGGCCTCACCTCTAAGGTCTCTACGTATAAAGCTCTAAGGCTCACACTTTCTCTATCCCCAAAATCTTACTCGGTTAAACAACCATGATTTCAAATCACAACTAACACACTGCTATCGAACATAAAGCACCTAAGGTATACTCACCTTATCACCTATACAAAACTCTAGAGGTTAAGGATAGATCTATATCTCTTCTTCACTCCCTTAGTCGTTCTAATCAAACACGCTTGTGAGGCGCATAGCGAGAGATGACAAACTACCCACCGATCCTCGAAGGCTAAGTCCTCTGAGGACACTCGCCGACACACGGACCACGGCGGTCGCCGGTACAACAAGTACCAACCTAACGAGATGACATTCCCGGGATGGCGTGCATCGCATTGTGAGCAGGAAGCCACAGAGTTCGACCAACTCTGCGCACCCGAACGTCCTGAAATTTGTAGAAGACCACTCTGCACTGGCGGAGGTGCATATCTAACCTGCTGGGGAGGCGACTCGCCTCGAAAGTTACCAAAGGACCTTGCTCGCCTCTTCTCTTGTCGCCCGTTAACGTCGATCTGCGTCTCGGCTGCTGCGCGTAAGCGTACGAGCCGTGCTCAAAGCCTGGCGAAGAATTATTCTTGCACAACCCTCTTATAGATAGTCCTCAAGACTCGCGGTACATCGGTATACTCTCTGGTAGCCAAATCTATAGCTAATAACAGGGTTGCCTCTTTGCAATCTATATTCACCGTTCGGTCGTGGGCGAAGGTTCAAATATCATGGTCGCAGTAGGAACTGCTGCCGCCGTGCTAAACTCTGCTGGGGCTAGTGACGTCGCAGAACTCCCCGAATGAAGCACCACCCAAGGTGATAATTGGGCCTGTGCCCACGTAACCCTCTGTACTCTACTCGCGACTCGCCTGCGCGCCTCTGGGCGGGTTGCCTACGCGGAGGCATAACGATAAGGAAAGAATTTCGTCGGAGGTCCAACTTACAACACGGCTCTAAGGCACGATCAGGGTGAGAAGAATAGAAACCAATCCTAAATATCCTATAGCCTCCTGATTATTGGTGTGGTGCACAACACACCGATAATCAAGACTCTACTGGATACGGTCTGTAGACACTTTCCGAGGATTAACTGCTCTGATACCACTTTTGTCACGACCCGAACCGGGGCCCGTGACTGGTGCCTTACCCCGGGCACCCAAGTAGACATACATCAGAGTAATCAGCGGAACATAAAGACAATACATGAAACGGTGTAATAAGACGATGAAATAAGAAGACAGCTAACTAAAAGCGGTTACGCCGGCATATATATAAATAGCAACTTTTTCAACATGAGCTTTAATCCTTTTACAAACCACGCCACAACATTACTACGGACCTCTAAGAATGATACGACAACAATGGCGGGACGGGCCCGCCAAACCACGAATGTAAACACTTACGGCGGCGGACTATACGTGATAAGCCTCGAGAAACGGAGCTTCCCAAACGCAGCGTGACCACGAGAGCTAGGATCAACGATCGCGGTGTACCTCAACTGCGGCGTGAACGCGGCTTCGAAGGAGGTCGATAACAGTGCAGTATGTGGCGAAATACATCAGTAAATGAAATCATAGCGATCATATAAAGCGGGAGACATGTATGATAACCAAACTACGATTTACAACAGCGATCATGTCAAGTCGTGACTCACGCCTCAAGTCATCACTCAAGTATAACAATGGGTCTCGTGCCCACAACATCAATCATGCGTGGGATACCTTCCTCACGTGATCACATGATATAAAAGCACCAAGGAACACGAACACCGGGTCCCACGTGTCATAATAAAGCATGCGGGGTAAATGCGAAGGCATAGCCGACTACTAAAACCCACGGTACCAACAAGGTCATGAATCGTATCGTAAGATCTGTCTAGACCGTCACATGATCAAAGCCGCCACTTGCGCGATGTCGATGTGCAGCGTCTAACCACTCGAACTCCGCACTCCGCGTAGGCCAATCTCATCGGCCGCGCAGGCATTCCCGCATCGAGGGTAGCTACTCCGGCGTCGTCCCGACTTCGCGATCGCGTAGCCACGCGACCGCATGCCCGTAAAGGACGACACTAACTCGGAACTCGTAGTTCGCGCATAGGCCGGGACTGCGTGAGGTATTCTCGAATCATAGGTCCATCGACCCGCTGAGTCTACCCGCGTCGGGCGACAACCCGGAATCATCTCAAGAGATGAATGCCACAATACTATCATAACGACCGATAGTTAATAAGCACAATCAAGGAAACCCCTTCACACAAACATCACAAGATACTAACACGTAGCGTCCCAACACGTTTACTTATCAACGCAATCAAGAAAGTATTACAAGGCTATCACAAACCAATACAATCAAGTTGTTCACACAAGGTACCTTCTACTATATGATTAACAAAATCGGGTTTTATCCCCAAAGTACTTCATACATCAACTCTTTAAAAGATACGTTACTTTCACAATGTCACACAATACGTAGTATAAAATAGAGTGACTATCCTTTTAAAGTAAATCAATTACTTCTCTTTGTAAAATCAAGTAGCAACATTCTTTTCCAATGATCAAGTTTGCCTAATTTCCAATGTTCAAGTTTCTCATTTTAGAAAGGTTTTGTAGTTCATAGTCTTATTCATTTGAGAATATAATTCTCCTTAAAACTATCTCGAGAAACATAAGTCTTATATGTGAGTAGGATATTCTTGTTTATAACAATCTTATTACAATGACCATGATCTAGGAAATATCATTTTGTCTCATCTTAGCTTCTATGCAGATGGAAGTTTCTCTTGGTTTTAATAATACTTAATTAGTCAAAACATTTCCTTTTATTAACGCTGCGGTGGTTTGTCGATACATTCCGATTTCCAAATCGATAAAACATTCTTAAGCCGTTATACCTAACTTCCCATAAAGCTAGTATAACTCTTAAGTTTTTCAAAAACCAAGTATATTACTTCTTTCAAAATGATTCAAAAAATCTTTTGAAATACTTCAAGTTCTTTATTAACACATAACAAGCGGTTATAGTTCAAATCGATTACCTTTTAAAGACCACAAGTATTTTCTTACCAACATAAAGTCGTTATAACCAACTTCCCATAAAGCCGTTATAACACTTTATGTTTTAAATCAACCAAATCGTTTAGCACATGCGTCTCACCGTACTACATAGTTCACATATCATGCTAGAAGAGATAGGAAGAGGTTCACATACCTCGCGACGAGTATCGACTAATAGCAAAAGCGCTCAAGTACTTCCAACCGTCGGCTACTCCTTAAGCCAAGTAGATCGCGCCACACGTAGTACTTCAACCTATAAGGCCACGCGCTTATTAGTGTCTAGATCCCTTCGTAGCACATTCTGAGAAAATTCGGACATCTCCCGCACAACAGCGTAAATCTCTCTCTATCGAGGCTGGCCACAAGCCAACCGGGGTTATACAACTAACCTACAGTACAATTCTACTCCGGTACTACACAAGTCTACCATGTCTGACCCTATGTAATTACATTCAGTAATCTTCTTTAAATTCGGGCTTAAGTCGCAAGACATTCTGTAAGTATTATTCAGGCTTAAGTCAAAAGACATTGCCGATAACTGCGTTCAGTTCTATATATAGTATAATTCAACTATATATTCTACAATATGTAATTTCCAATTACAATAGAGGGACAAGATATTTACCTCAAAAAGCCCATAATTATCCAAGTATAAAGTCGATCCAGGCAATCGTTTAGCTCAACTCGAGCGCTCAACCCGCTCTAAACCACCGCCAGAAGTTCTAACCAACTTCTACACAATACTCCAACTGACTATGGAGATTTTCCTAGGGTTTCGGTTTGGTGGTGACGGTAAGTATAATAGTATTTCTGGGCTTTTCGTATAGGTATAACCTTAGAATACAACAAGGTATAAGGCTAAGGTAATTTGGGCATTATAACAATACTTTTGAGAGTATTTCTACCAAGAGAGGGTGGGTATTATAAGAAAGCAACTAGGCTAGGGGTACCCAGGCCACACTACTAGGAGGGGAAAGGGCTGCCGGCCAGGGGAGGAGGCTCTCGGCACTACACTACACAAAGGGAGGAAGAAGCTTTCAAGACTTAAGAGATTTTTGGATGAAGAAGTTCATCAAAGGGGAGGGTATTTATAGGTCAGTGAAGGCCAACCAATGGCGAGATTTGTGAGTGCTAGGCAAGTGTAAGGCCAAGATTAGGGCATGTGTACCTAGCCAACTTGCACACAAAATATCCTACCTACTACTTGACAAAAACCAACCCCAATCGTCCAAGCTTTACCGCCCCAAGGTCCGCTGATGAGAGGTGCCAAGTGTCGCCTCTCGTTGGTCCAAAATGTTACGTCTCGGAAAAATCCGCAAAAATTAAAAATGACATAGCGGAAATTCCCTACGAAAGTCGTGAAAGCGTTTAGTCGAAAAACGACTCTAACGGTGTTATGCACAAATAAAATTCGGCCAAGCACTTTAAGGCACAAACTCAAATTTTCTACGTGCGTCCCACGCATATACTGCTGAAATACGGGGTATAACATTCTCCTCTCTTAGAAACATTCGTCCGAATGTTCCTTCTAAGTCTCAAAACAAGCGTGCGCCAAGATAGTCTTCACTACTATACTTACGAAAACAAACTCGCCACATCCGCCACGAAACACCAAGCAAAATACCTCCATCCAAGTCCACGAGGAAACACCTCTATCATAACCACAAACACTTCTCACCGGGTTTAAAATATACCTCGCTTTGCACCTTCTCTTTACAAAAGAAATGATCACACCTATGCTCGCCATACATGCTCGCTTCTCTTTACTCGTCGTAGATACCACTTTGTCACTTTGCGAGGCATTAACCTTCAGCGTCCCAACAAATGGTACCACTGCATGCGATCCCTGAGGATGTCGTATACTCGAACTCTTTCCACATTTCTGATACTGCTTCAGTTTCCAAAACTCTGGGTTACTATCTCTAACGTGGTCATCATTAACTGGGAACACTCTGGATGGATCTCCGATACTTTCCCGAACATAACACGAACGACTGGACGCACTGCCTCCTAAGTCGGACGGCAAATGCTAACATATAGGCAACCTGGCCTATTCTTCACATGAACTCAAAAGGGCCCAAAGTAACTCGGGCTAAGTCCCCTCTGTATTCCAAACTCGTCACACCCAACCCGGGGTGGTACCTTCAAGAAGACCGACCGTCGGCAACTGAACTCTGGCGTCGCCGATTATCCGCACAATTCCTGAAGTGCGTAACTTCTTCTAGACAAGCTTCGCACTATCCACAGTCTGCTGGAACAAGCCTGAACCAACTAACTGAACCTTGCCAACATCGAACCAATCGACCGACAACTTACACTTCCGCCCTTACAAGGCTTCATAAGGCGATATCCGAACACTGAAATGGTAGATCAAACACTACCTCCACAGGAGACAACAATCCCCAACGACTACCTCTGAAATCCACGCACTGGCCCGAGGGCGAATGCGATTCTGAGACTCACCTGAGTTCTTAACCCTGCCTGGTAAACTTTTAGAAGACGAAAAATAGCCACAACCTGGGCTTCACTGTCTGACATAAGGTGAAGGTAGGCACCCCGTGCAGCCTTACAACCTTTCTGATAAAACAATACTGCCGAGTAAACGATCTTTGCTAGAAGACAAGGCGGTGACCTCGCCGGTCCGACTCTTGGTCGAATCGTCCACGAACTCGTCTGTTGGTTAACCGAACATGGGCCTAACACCTCGTGACCTACCACAAGCGGGACCACCACAAACGACCCGCGCACCAAACTGCCGCGGGTTGACCCGCAACGTGGCCTCAACCCGACCCGCAACGCGTCATACTAGCTCCCGAACCGAACAATCTCACTAATCACGTTACGAAAACCTAGCGGTCTTCTTAGCTCAACTACCCTCTTTCATTCCACACTACTGGGACTGTCCCACATAACTCACGTGCACTATGCACTCCGATAAGTCAAACATAACACTACACCTTTTTCCTCGAGATGGCCTCACCTCTAAGGTCTCTACGTATAAAGCTCTAAGGCTCACACTTTCTATCCCCAAAATCTTACTCGGTTAAACAACCATGATTTCAAATCACAACTAACACTGCTATCGAACATAGCACCTAAGGTATACTCACCTTATCACCTATACAAAACTCTAGAGGGTTAAGGATAGATCTATATCTACCTTCACTCCCTTAGTCGTTCTAATCAAACTCGCCTGTAGGCGCATACCGGCGGAGATGACAAACTACCCACCGATCACGAAGGCTAAGTCCTCCTACAAGGACACTCGCCGACACGGACCAGCGGTCATAGTACAACAAGTACCAACCTAACAGATGACATTCCCGGATGACGCGTGCATCCATTGTGAACCGGAAGCCACAGAGTTGACCAACTCCTGCACGCGAACGCCCCGAAATTTGTAGAAGACCACTGCGCGGCGGAGGTGCATATCTAACTCTTTGGGAGGCGACTCGCCTCGAAAGTTACCAAAGGACCTTCACGCTCGGCCTCTTCTCATCGCCCGTTAACCGTCGATCTCTACATCGTCTCGGCTGCTGCGCATAAGCCCGCATACGTGCCATGCCAAGCTTAATCAAGAATTATTCTTGCACAACCCTCTTATAGATAGTCCTCAAGACTCGCGGTACATCGGTATACTCTCTGGTAGCCAAATCTATAGCTAATAACAGGGTTGCCTCTTTGCAATCTATATTCACCGTTCCCGGTCGTGGAACTGAAGGTTCAAATATCATGGTCGCAGTAGGAACTGCTGCCGTCGTGCTAAACTCTGCTGGGGCTAGTGACGTCGCAGAACTCCCCGAATGAAGCACCACCCAAGGTGATAATTGGGCCTGTGCCCACGTAACCTCTCAGACTTTACTCGCGCCTCCTGCCGCTTTGCCTCACAGGCGGGTTGCCTACGCGAGGCATAACGATAAGGAAAGAATTTCGTCGGAGGGTCCAACTTACAACACGACTCTAAGGCACGATCTCGAGTGAGAAGAATAGAAACCAATCCTAAATATCCTATAGCCTCACGATTATTGGTGTGGTGCACAACACACCGATAATCAAGACTCCATCGGATACGGTCGTAGACACTTTCCGAGGATTAATCGCTCGATACCACTTTTGTCACGACCGAACGGGCCTGGATCGTGCCTTACCCGGCACCCAAGTAGACATACATCGAGTAATCACGAACATAAAGACAATACATGAAACGAGGTAATAAGACGGTGAAATAAGAAGACAAGCTAACCAAAAACGGTTACCTTCAAAGATATATATAAATAGCAACTTTTTCAACATGAGCAGTTTAATCCTTTTACAAACCACGCCCACAAGATTACTCTGCACCTCTAAGAATGATCGACAACAATGGCGGGGCGGGGCCCGCCAAACCCCGAATGTAAACACTTACGACGACAGGACTATACCACCGATAAGCCTCGAGAAACGAGCTTCCCAAACGCTGTGACCACGAGCTAGGATCAACGGCGGTGTACCTCAACTGCGGCATTTGACGCAGCCCCGGGAGGTCGATAACAGTACCGAGTATGTGAAATCAAATACATCACGTAAATGAAATCATAGCGATCATATAAAGCGAGAGACATGTATGATAACCAAACTACGCTTTACAAAGCGATGTGTCAAGTCGTGACTCACGCCTCAAGTCATCACTCAAGTATAACAATGGGTCTCGTGCCCACAACATCAATCATGCGTGGGATACCTTCCTCACCGCCGGCGATCATGATATAAAAGCACAAGGAACACACTGAACACGTGTCCCACTGTGTCATAATAAAGCATGCGGGGTAAGTGCGAAGGCATAGCCGACTACTAAAAACCCACAGTACCAACAAGGTCATGAATCGTATCATAAGATCTGTCTGACCGTCACATGATCAAAGCCGCCACTTGCCCGCAGATGTCAATGCACGCGTCTAACCTCGAACTCCGCGACTCGCGCATAGGCCAATCTCATCGCCCGCATGAGGCATTCCGCGTCGGTGGTAGCTCCCGGCATCGCCCCGACTTCGCGATCGCGTAGCGCAAGACCGCATGCCCATAAGGCGTCACTAACACGGAACTCGTAGTTCCGTAGGCCCCGGGACTGCATGAGGTATTCTCGAATCATAGGTCCATCGACCGCTGAGTCTACCCGCGACGGAGGCGGCAACTCCGGAATCATCTCAAGAGATGAATGCCACAATACTATCATAACGATCGATAGTTAATAAGCACAATCAAGGAAACCCTTCACACAAACATCACAAGATACTAACACACGTAGCATCCCAACACGTTTACTTATCAACGCAATCAAGAAAGTATTACAAGGCTATCACAAACCAATACAATCAAGTTGTTCACACAAGGTACCTTCTACTATATGATTAACAAAATCGGGTTTTTATCCCCAAAGTACTTCATACATCAACTCTTTAAAAGATCGTTACTTTCACAATGTCACAATACGTAGTATAAAATAGAGTGACTATCCTTTTAAAGTAAATCAATTACTTCTCTTTGTAAAATCAAGTAGCAACATTCTTTTCCAATGATCAAGTTTGCCTAATTTCCAATGTTCAAGTTTCTCATTTTAGAAAGGTTTTGTAGTTCATAGTCTTATTCATTTGAGAATATAATTCTCCTTAAAACTATCTGAGAAACATAAGTCTTATATGTGAGTAGGATATTCTTGTTTATAACAATCTTATTACAGCAGCCATGATCTAGGAAATATCATTTTGTCTCATCTTAGCTTCTATGCAGATGGAAGTTTCTACTGGTTTTAATAATACTTAATCTGTCAAAACATTTCCTTTTATTAACGCTGCAGTGGTTTGTCGATACACATTCTGATTTCCAAATCGAGAAACATTCTTAAGCCGTTATACCTAACTTCCCATAAAGCTAGTATAACTCTTAAGTTTTTCAAAAACCAAGTATATTACTTCTTCTTTCAAAATGATTCAAAAAAAAATCTTTTGAAATACTTCAAGTTCTTTATTAACACATAACAAGCCAGTTATAGTTCAAATCAGTTACCTTTTAAAGACCACAAGTATTTTCTTACCAACATAAAGCTGTTATAACCAACTTCCCATAAAGCCGTTATAACACTTTATGTTTTAAATCAACCAAATACGTTTAGCACACGTACGCGTCACCGCATTACATAGTTCACACATATCATGCTAGAAGAGATAGGAAGAGGTTCACATACCTCGCGACGAGTATCGACTAATAGCAAAACGCCCAAGTACTTCCAACCGTCGGCTCCTTAAGCCAGTAGATCGCGCCACACGTAGTACTTCAACCTATAAGGCCACAAGGCGCTTATTAGTGTCTAGATCCCTTCGTAGCACATTACTGAAAATTCGGCAAAGACTCCCCGCAACAGCGTAAATCTCTCTCTATCGGTAGGCTGCAAGCCAACCGGGGGTTATACAACTAACCCTAACGGGTACAATTCTACTCACGGTACTACTACACAAGTCTCATAATACAACCCTATGTAATTACAGCTCAAGAATCTTCTTTAAATTCAGCTTAAGTCGCAAGACATTCTGTAAGTATTATTCGGGCTTAAGTCAAAAGACATTGCTGATAACTACGTTCAGTTCTATATATAGTATACTTCAACTATATATTCTACAATATGTAATTTCCAATTACAATAGAGGACAAGATATTTACCTCAATAAGCCCATAATTATCCAAGTATAAAGTCGATCGGGCAATCGCTTAGCTCGACTCCGAGCGCCCAACCAGCTCTAAACCACCCTTAGAAGTTCTAACCAACTTCTACACAATACTCCAACTGACTATGGAGATTTTCCTAGGGTTTCGGTTTGGTGGTGACGGTAAGTATAATAGTATTTCGGGCTTTTCAGATAGGTATAACCTTAGAATACAACAAGGTATAAGGCTAAGGTAATTTGGGCATTATAACAATACTTTTGAGTATTTCTACCAAGAGAGGGTATTATAAGAAAGCAACTAGGCTAGGGGTACCCCACGGCACACTACTAGGAGGAAAGGGCTCTCGCCGAGGGGAGGGGAGGCTCGCCACTACACTACACAAAGGGGAGGAAGAAGCTTTCAAGACTTAAGAGATTTTGGATGAAGAAGTTCATCAAAGGGAGGGTATTTATAGGTCAGTGAAGGCCAACCAATGGCAAGATTTAGCCAAGTGCTAGGCAAGTGTAAGGCAAGATTAGGGCATGTGTACCTAGCCAACTTGCACACAAAATATCCTACCTACTACTTGACAAAAACCAACCCCAATCGTCCAAGCTTTACCGCCCCAAGGTCCACCAATGAGAGGGTGCCAAGTGTCGCCCTCTCGTTGGTCCAAAATGTTACGTCTCTCGGAAAAATCCGCAAAAATTAAAAATGACATAGCCGGAAATTCCCCTACGAAAGCTGTGAAAACGTTTCGTCGAAAAACGACTCTAACCCGGTGTTATGCACAAATAAAATTCGGCCAAGCACTTTAAGGCACAAACTCAAATTTTCTACGTACGTCCTTACGTACATACTCTGGAAATACGGGGTATAACAACTATATTGATAGGAAAGGATGACAAAGGATGTCGAAGAGGGTAAACTCAAGCTTCGTGGAAAGAATGACATACTTGCAAGAGCTATGAAAAAAATTCCAAAAAATGGTCATATGCAAGGGACATGTAAATTTTATACTAATAACTTGTACTTTCACACATATGATGGATCTGGGGAGACTGGAAGAAATAAGAGATTAGAGCAGCGACTTTTAAACATTGAGAGTGAGTTGGAGGAACTGAGGGGCCAAGTTAAAGCAGTGATCATTAATTATTCAGACATGACCAGTTATTCCTATGCACCTCCAGTTGATGACAATGATAATAAGGATAACGTTGGTGGCCAGGAAAGATCACCAAAGAAAGATCAAATGCTTACCGTTGATGAAGTGTATTAGCCTACCACCAAGAAACAATTGTAGTTTGATGATAGTGGTATGATGGTGTTCAATGATCAGACAAATATTATAGAAAATGAGAAGAATAAAGGGAAAAAGAAAATTGGAAATCTTCCATAGCCAATGAGAAAAACACGACATTCAGGAGTGCAACAACAAGAACATAATGAAGTGCTTGCTTTTTTTGGGGACATTGTGGATATGAGGTTGCCTGCTAACTATTATGTTCCATACCTTGTGGATGATTCTGTTTTTGAGATTGATCGGTGTATTTTATATACACCTTTTGAGTCATTTTTAGTTAGTATTTTACTCATTTCATTTATGTATAGTATAGTATTAGGGTCGTTTTCCTTTCTTTTGTGTCACAGCGGTCAGAAATGGAGAAATGGAGAAAAGGGGATGAAATGAGCATAAATGAGATGGAATTGCACACTAAAAGGGCCAAGAAATGAAGTCTAAGAAGTTCCGGGAAATATAGAAGAAATCAGACGAAGACCGGACGAACAAAGGACGAAGAAACGAAAAATCCGGAAGAATCATCACCGCGCCAGCGGCAGCGCGCCGACCACCGAAGATGTCCAAAGCCTCGATTTTCGGTGGCGCGGCGCCACGCTGAGTTTTTGGGCCAAATTTGACACATTTTCAGAGACCAAAAAGGATAACTTTTCCTACTTACATATTCTTTAACCCTTTTCCATAACTTTTCCTAAAACCTTTACCTAAAGGATTCTTGGTCTATAAATAGTAACTACATCATTAGAAGACCCATTCATCCTACATCCTTCAATCCACCCATCCTTCATCACCCATTCCATTCTCCATCCACCATTCCATCCCATCTTGTAAATATTCCACAACACAATCCTTGGATGCTAGAAGGCTTGGAGACTTGTTCTTGAGTATTTTCTTTTCTTTCTTTTTGCTTTGTTATTTCAGTTCATGTATGGAGATTGTATTAGTTCTTAGCGTGACTATGGCTAGGAGCTAATTACTTATTTAGGGATTTCCTTGTGATTCTCTTGAAACTCTTATTCATGAATTAATAAATTAGTTGATTTCTTCTTCACTTGTTTAAGATTTATTCAATAGTTGTTTTGATTTCTTGGTAATTAATTGATCACTAATTATCATAACTTATATGATTTCTAATCGAAAGCCGAAAGGGGAGATTGTGAATATGTTATAGTTGAATAAATATAGGTTTAAATCGTGGACGAAAGTACCCCGATACTTGTGTAGCTTAATAGGTTATTGCTCTTAATCCTCCTTTGTAGTCAATCTTGTCACCGAAAGGTAGAAGGGTTCTCCATTGGGGTTGAGTGTTTATATTACCTTAACAGGAGTATAAAACGGTCTAGTTAACCTGCTATCTTAACGTAGAAGAAGAAGTCAGTCTAATTGTATTAATGATTGAATAGAGTGGATAGTTGATGATCTTGAAAGCCCTAATTCTCTATCATAACTGATTTAATTCAAAGTATTTTTATAATTAGTTTATTTTCTGCATTATTAGTCTAAAATTCCCAATCAATTAACGTTAACCAAATAGAAACTAAAGCATAGATAATCGGTTTTGGACCGGTTGGACCGGTTTTTTTTTTTTTTTTTTGTTAAATGCAATTTATAAATTATAAATTTTTAAGAATGTGTTCGTTTATCAATCTCATTAAAATGTTTGTTTTTTCCTTATCCTTCAATAAACTTTATTTCATTAATATGACTAACTTAAATAAAATCACCAAATGTACTTGGTTCGTATACGAACTACTGAACTACTCATTAATTAAAGTTACACACCACATTTATATTTTCTATTTTCTATTTGGAATTTGGACATTCCTGAAACTAGGGGTGCACAAAAGGTTAAAACCGGACCGGACCGAAGACCGAAATTACAGATTACTCGGACCGAATGATTTGCCCCCAGTCCCCCCAGCCACCACCCCCCCCCATCCCGGACGTATTCACATATCAAATATTGGTTGTAAATTGATCAAACTTTATACGGTCATAACTTTGCGCTCGGACGTCCGTTTTACCTTAAAATAAAATTTGATTTCGCGTATTTGTTCGATACGGGGGTGGCCAAACTGCATAAGCGGTTTGATTCTGCCCATTTCTCCAAAAACGTCCGTCTTGCCCCTCAATTTCTCTTTTCCCCCAAATCGTTACGTTTTTCCCATTTTCAAATCTAAATATCTCGCGATGTACAATATATTTCAACGTAAAAATTGTGTGGCACCGCGTCCGAGAATGTCAATTTCAGTATTGGAAATTCAATTTTAAAAAAATAAATAAAAAAATAAAAAAATTCGGTCCATTCCGGACCAGGAAAATTCGGTTTTACGGACCGACCGGAAAACGGAATCCACCATTTTGACGGACCGAGGCCGGACGAATCCACCGGTCCGGTCCATTCCGGTCCGATTTTCGATCCTGGTCTGTTTTGTACACCACAGTCACCGGCGACCATCAAGATGTCCCAAAGCCTCGATTTTCAAAGCGACGCGGGATTTCTGAGTTTTTGGGTCGAATTTGACACATTTTCAGAGTCCAAAAAGGATAACTTTTCCTACTTACATATTCCTTAACCCTTTTCCATAACTTTTCATAAAACCTTTACCTAAAGGATTCTTGGTCTATAAATAGTAACTACATCATTAGAAGACCCATTCATCCTACATCCTTCAATCCACCCATCCTTCATCACCCATTCCATTCTCCATCCACCATTTCATCCCATCTTGTAAATATTTCACAACACAATCTTTGGATGCTAGAAGGCTTGGAGACTTGTTCTTGAGTATTTTCTTTTCTTTCTTTTTGCTTTGTTATTTCAGTTCATGTATGGAGATTGTATTAGTTCTTAGCGTGACTATGGCTAGGAGCTAATTACTTATTTAGGGATTTCCTTGTGATTATCTTGAAACTCTTATTCATGAATTAATAAATTAGTTGATTTCTTCTTCACTTGTTTAAGATTTATTCAATAGTTGTTTTGATTGCTTGGTAATTAATTGATCACTAATTATCATAACTTATATGATTTCTAATCGAGCCAGAAAGGGAGATTGTGAATATGCTATAGTTGAATAAACATAGGTTTAAATCGTGGACGAAAGTACCCCGATACTTGTGTAGCTTAATAGGTTATTGCTCTTAATCCTCCTTTGTAGTCAATCTTGTCACCGAAAGGTAGAAGGGTTCTCCATTGGGGTTGAGTGTTTATATTACCTTAACAGGAGTATAAAACGGTCTAGTTAACTGATCGGTGTATTTTATATACACTTTTTGAGTCATTTTTAGTTAGTCTTTTGTCCCTTTTTGTACAAATAAGTGTCGTATTAGGATAGATTTTCTTTCTTTTGAGTCAAGTTGGTTAAGATGGCCCAATGGCGGAAAAGGAGCTAAAAGAGGGCAAAAGTGGAGGTTCCAGAGCTTAAAAGTAGAGAAAGTGACGAACGGGGCAGAAGCACGGACCGCCGCGCCATCTGAGCAGTGCGGCGCGGCGCTAATATCGTAAAGTCGCGAGTTGCAGTGGCCGCGCCTGCATGAGAGAGCGGGGCGCGGCGCCAAATCATCCGGCTATCGCAGACTTCGCGCCACGCGGCGCCGATAGCAGGGTCGCGGCGCCGACGCGGAAAAATCAGGTTTAATGACGATTTTTACGGGTCAGCCTAAAGGAAAAGTTAGGCGGTTTGAGCCTATAAAAGGAGAACCCTATGCAGTTTTTAAGGGTTCCCTTTCTTGCACAACACAAGGATTCTTGGATTGAAGATTGGAGACCTTAACTTAGTAATTTTCTTTTCTTTTCTTTCCTTTATTTCAGTTTTTATGATGAACCTTGAATTAGTTCTTGTCATGTCAATGGCTAGGAACTAATTCCTTTATAGGGCTTTCCATGTTAAATCACTAGAAACTTATGTTATGAATTGATGCATGTTATGGTTATTCTTCTTCTTGTTGAGATTTATCCAATAATTGCTTTGAATGCTTGGTAATTAATTGATCACTAATTATCATTACTTATATGATTTCTAATCAAACTTCGAAAGGAGGAGGTTGTGAATATGCTGTAAGTTGGGTAGACATGTTTTGGATTGGGGATGAAAATACCTCAATTACTTATGTAGCGTTAATGAAAGGCTTAACAATCCTAATTTTACGCATGGCGCGTGACGATTAACTAGGTTTTTTGTCTTAATCCTCCTATAGAGTCATCCTTATCACCGAAAGGTAGAAAGGAGCAATACTGGGGTTGAGTGTTTATATAGCCTTAACGGGAGTATAAAACGATTTCGTAAACCTGCTAGCTCCGAGAGAAGAAGAACCATAATTCATTGCATTAATAAGTAACATAAGCGGATAGTTGAGGAGACGTGGAAGCCCTATTCTCATCACAACTGAAGTAAACCTATAGTTAATTAGTCTTTATAATTGTTAGTCATAAACAACAAATCAATATCGGTTACCAAATAGATACCAAAAGATAGATAATTGGTACTTGAACACTAATCCTTGTGGACGATATTCGGTCTTACCAAGACTATATTACTTGTCACGATAACGTGCACTTGCGTTAAAGTGTGTGCATCTTTTCGCGCATCAAGTTTTTGGCGCCGTTGCCGGGGACTAGGCATAGTTCAATATCAAGTTATCTATTTTTAATTTCTAATTTGGTTTTTAATTTTTTAATTTTATTTTTTACGTTTTTTTTGTTATTTTCGGTAAAAATCAAGGTGCCGTGATCTGTTTGTCTGTTTTTGATCTGTTTCAGGAAATCAGTTTATGCGAAGGAGAAGAGGGGCAGACACTCTTGTTCCCTTCAATCCAGAGATTGAGAAGACCTGTAAACTGAACAGAAAGAACCAGCGGATTGCAGCCTTAGTTGAGATGGACGGTGTCCAGAACAATAATATGATGAGAGCGGTTAGTGAAAATCAACCTAACCTGTGAATGCCTCTACGAGTACCGTGGATGTCGAGGAAAGAGTTCAAGTCCAGCAGAAAGAAGCTTGGGAGACTACGCTACCGAGAGTGAGCGAGCACATACATGTATTAGGCTCCCCGCACAGAGCAAACAACTTTGAGATAAAACCGGCGATTCTAGGCATGGTGCAGAACACAGTGCAATTTGGAGGACTGTCATCAGAGGATCCACATATGCACATAGCGAATTTCTTGGAGCTATGTGCAACTTTCGATATAACTGCGTTCATCGATGATGCCGTCAGATTGAGGCTCTTTCCTTCTCACCGGGGATAGAGCAAAAGTATGGTTAAATTCCTCGCCACCGATTCGATTTTTACATGGCAAGAGTCGCACAAAAATTTCTAGCCAAATTCTTTCCCCATGCAAAGCAAAGAAAATTGAGAGGAGTTGAATAATTTCTACCAAGCGGATGGAGAGTCACCGACGGGCGTGGGAAAGGTTCAAAGATTTGCAGAGAAAATGTCCACACCATTGCATTGAGTGTGGAACTTGGTCCACATCTTCTATAACTGCTCAATGAACAACCAGAACCATTATAGATGCAGCAGCAGGTGGGACATTCATGAGGAAAACAGCCCACGACGCTCACGAATTATTAGAAGATATGGCCACCAACAACCATGTCACATAAGAGAGATCAACGAGTAGGAGGAGAACAGTGGGAGTCCACGAAATAGATGTCATTGCTGCCTTGAATGCCCAAGTGGCCTTGGTGACGAAACAGTTGCAGCAACATACAGTATCAGTGAATGCAGTGTAGATGCCTAAAAGCTGTGAAATATGTGGTAGCCCACATACATTCGATAGGTGTCCTTCAGCTGATCCTAATAATATGCCAATTGAGCATGCAGAGTGTCAGGTCGTGGGTAATTATCAGTGGCCACGGAACAACCCATACTCCAACACATATAATCCAGGGTGGATGAATCACCCAAATTTTTCATGGAGAGGAGACCAGGGGCAGCAAAATCAATATAGGGGCCAGTACCAAAACCAGCAGAACCAAAATCAGCAGCCCTTTACTCAGGCCTCACCTGCCCAACAATTTAATACACCTGTCCAGCCAGAAAAGCCAGACGAGCTGAGAGCAGCTTTGTTGGCACTCACTAACGCCCAGACCTAGTTCGTGACAGAAGCTAGATCCTCGTTCAGGAACTTGGAAACACAAGTGGGTCAGCTAGCAAAGCAAGCAAACAAAGAGCCACGGTACACCGCCAAGCAACACAGAGGTGAATCCGAGGAGCAATGTCAGCAAGATAATTGAGAAGTTGGCAAACAATTGGAGCAGAATGCCTCACCAAGAATTGAGCAAAGGATGAGATAGAAAAGAGAAGGTAGTTGAATCTCGCCCGAGTAGAGAAAACTCCGCAGAAGGAGTATACAGAGAAGATCCCATTCCCAGAGATTACAATGGAAGGCGGTTGATAAACAATTCTCCAAATTTTTGGAGACATTCGAAAAGTCGCACATCAACATACCATTTATAGAAGCATTGGAGCAGATGCCTCCTATTTCAAATTCATGAAGGAGATCTTGGGAAGAAGAAGAAAGCATGGAATATGAGATAGTAGCACTAACGGAGAGTGCAGTGCTATCTTGCAAGAAGTTGCCCTCAAACTAAAAGACCGAGGAGCTTTACACTACCTTGCACAGCAAGTGGTGACATGCAACAGTGGCTCTGTGCGATTTAGGGCAAGTATAAATCGATGCCTTTATCGATTTAAACGGTTGGAGTCATGAGGCCAAACCAACCACGGTGAGCCCGCGGTGGCCGACAGATGAGTTCATCCAAGAGGAAAGATTGAGGACGTGATTGTGAAAGTAGGAATTTTTTTTTCCTGCGGACTTCCTCATTCTTGACATGGAAGAGGATGCAGAAATCCCTATCATATTGGGGAGACCATTCCTGGCGACAGGAAGAGCATTGATCGATGTAGAAAGAGGAGAGCTGACATTGAGGGTGGAGAAGGAAGAAATGGTGTTTAAAGTATTTAAACACATCATTGAGCCACCAACCATGAGCAGGTGCTTTGCAATCAGCACCATCAAACCCCCCTGTGAGCCAGTACAAGTCAAACCAAGGGAGATGAGCCCACGAAAGCAGGTATGGATTGCCGAACCTCCACAAAAGCATGTATGTGTTCCTGAACTTTCCCTTAACGATAATGCTAAGAGGAGAAGAAGAAAAAGAAAACGGAAAATGTGGAGAAAATGGATTAGCTGTGGGATTAATCCACCCCACACTTATTGAGATAAGGAACTTGCGTCCGGCTAAAAGACGTTAAAGACAGCGCTACTTGGGAGGCAACCCAAGGTATTTTTATTTATTTTACTTTAATATAAGTAGTTTTTATTAAGAACGGTCTCACGGAGGTAGTGTCTGTGTTGTGATTGACAGGTATAGGCCAATAAATTGAAGGGCGAAAAACTGAAGAACATCCAGGATTTCCAAAAAAACGGGTAAGCGTCGCGGCGCCAAAAGAGCAGAAAGGCGCTGAAGTTTAAGCGCCGCGGCGCCCAGGAGCAGGGCCGTGGTGCCAAAAATCCAGAAAAATTGCCAAGTCTAGGCGCTGCGGTGCAGTGGCCGCGCAGAAATTCTGGCAGTCAAGAACATTGGCCAGCCGCTAAACGCAGGCGTCACACGGCAAATCCAGAAAGTGATAAAACGCCCAGAAATCAGATTTTTCCCAATTTCAAAACCAAAACCTAACCCCCCTTCTCCACAAAACCCACGAAAATCCACAATTTACCCACAAATCCTCCACAAATCAAACCCAACCACAACAAAAACTCTTAAATCCCTAAAACCCTTAGTCATCTCAACCAACAAAACTCCATCCCATTGCCTCAAATCACCATTAGAAGCAAGAACACCTTGAAGAACACCATAAAAATGTAATCTTCATCTTTTCTTGAAAGCTTTCAGTAGTCAAAGAAGGTAGTAGTTGGAAGAGTGTTGTATTGTTTAAGTAGTTTGGGGTTTCGAAAAATTGGTTGTGAAAAAGTGAGGAAGAGTATACAAAGAGGGTTGGGTATTGTGTAGCACGGGATTTGGAGTTTGGAGGTGTGGGAGTTGTGTAGAAATTGAAGTTTTTGAGGGTGATAGTGTTGGGTAGTGTGTGGATACGAAGGATAAGCTACAAAAAGTTATCTACCATGTCTACCAGAAAAAGAAGAGCCTCCGCATCTACATCAGCCCCGCAATATGATGAGACTAGGTTTGTCAGCCGAAGTGCTCAAGATAGATACCATAAACTCAATACAAGACCCTTAATCCCTGAAAGGGGAATGGACTATCAAAGAGACTCGCTGGAAGAGGGAGATGTCTATGAGCCCATTCGGGCGATGATTGAGATGAGGGGGTGGAAAAGATTTGTAAAACCGGGAAAGATAGCACCAATAAACACAGTGATGGTGCGTGAATTTTATGCTAATCTTCCGGAGAAGGTGGAAAATGGATGCTTTGTGAGGGGACAATATGTGCCTGTGACGGCAGAAGCGGTAAATGCGCAATTGGAAACAGATGATGTTGAAGGAGGAGAGGGGGATTGGAACGATTTTAGAACATGGTCTAGAAGCACCTCCAACATTGACTGGAATGTCGTCGCAGACACAGTAAGCTACCCTGGGGCTGCATTTGATATTGCAAGAAATGGGTCAAGAGGACTGAGCAGGTGCCAGTTCAACAAAGCAGCCAAGGGTTGGCTATATTTCGTCAGTACCCGCATGATTCCATCCACGCACTTTACTAGAGTGCCAGAAGACAGAATCAAACTGATATATGGAATTATGACGGGGAAGACAATTGATGTGGGAAAGGAGATAGTGCAGAGTATTGAAGAGACCAGCCGGTTGGTAACAACGGGTGGGTTGGGACATGGCTCAATCATTACATCTCTATGCGCCTTCAATGGGGTCCCAACTGATCGGTGTATTTTATATACACCTTTTGAGTCTGTTTTAGTTAGTCTTTTGTCCCATTTTGCACATATAAGTGTCGTATTAGGATAGTTTTTCTTTCTATTGAGTCAAAGTGGTTGAAATGGCCAAATGGCGGAAAAGGAGCAAAAAGAGGGCAAAAGAGATGTGTGCGAAAACAGAGAAAGTGGCGAACGAGGCTAAAATCCGAAAAGCCGCGCCTCTCACTCGCAGCCTAGCGCGCGCGCCACTATTCGAAGAGGCGAAGATCCAGCGCGCTCTAAGACAGCGATGCAGGCGCCGCGCGCCTCGCATGCCAGATATCGAGCCGCGCGCCTAAACACCCGACGGATCGCGAACTTCCGGCCGCGCGCTATCTGGGCGCCGCGCACGGAAAAATTAGGTCTTTGACGGATTTTTGGGCCAGCCCTGCAGGAAAAGAAGGAGGCGTTTTAAACCTATATAAGGAGAACCCTAGGCGTTTTGAGGTTCCCCTTCGCACAACTCAAGATTTTGGCTGGAGATCGATACCATTAACTTAGTACTTTCTTTTCCTTTTCTTTTCTTTAATTCGCTTGCATGATGAACTTTGAATTAGTTCTTGTCATATTCATGGCTAGGAACTAATTCTCTTATAGGCTTTCTATGTTGAATTTCTTGAAACGTATGTTATAAATTAATGACGCTTATGGTTATTTTTCTTATTGAGAGATCTATCCAATAATCGAGTTGAATTCTTGGTAACTAATTGACAACTAGTTATCACAATATGATTTCTAATCGATTCTCGAAAATGGGGATTGTGAATATCTTGTAAGTTGGGTAGACAGCTTGAATTGGGGATGAAAATACATCAATTCGTTTTGTAGCGTTGATGAGAGGCTTAACAACCCTAATTTTGCATCAGGCGCGATCACAACTAGGTTTTGTTCTTAATCCTCCTATAGAGTTACCCTTATCACCGAAAGGTAAGGAACAATATCGAGTTGAGTGTTTATATAACCCTAACGGAGTATAAAACGATTTCGTAAACCTGCTTTCTCCAAAAGAAGAACACCATAAGTAATGTATTAGTAAGTAGCATAAGCGGATAGTGAGGATACATAGAAGCCCTATTCTCATCACATCTGAAGTAATTCTTTATATTTACTTATCTTTAATAATTCTTAGTTATAAACCAAACAATCAATCATTAATTCACCAAATAGATACTAGAAAATAGATAGTTGGTACTTGAACCCTAATCCTGTAGACGATATATCTTGGTCTTATCTAAGACTATACTACTTGATACGATAACGTGCACTTGCGTTTAAAAGTGTGTGCATATTACGCGCATCAAATTTTTGGCGCCGTTGCCGGGGATTAGGCATAGTTCAATATCAAATTTATCTATTTTTAATTTCTAATTTGGTTTTTATTTTTGTTTCTTTAAATTAGTTATTTTATTTTCTTTTGAAAAACAAAAAAAAAAAAAAACAAGTGTGCCGTGATTCGCTGTTGGTTTTGATTCATCTCAGGGATCCTTAAGACATGGATTTCTACGGTCAATATGATCGAGCTCCAACCATAGAAGAAGAGAGGGAGGAATTGCGAGAAGTTATACTCAGTCTCACGAGGTACCAAGCTCAGTTCATGGACGAAACGAGAATGGCCATGAAGAAGTTGGAAACGCAAATAGCAGAACTCGCAATCATATTCAACATCGAACAACAAATTGAGGAGCCCGAACCAAACCCAACTATTGAGGAATTTGGTGAGATAGTTGGTGTAGAGAAGGAAAAGATTGCAGAAATCCAATTATTCACCTTCTTGGATTCTGTGGAAATTCTTTTTCATGCACCTATCACAGAAGAAACACCACTAGCTATCACGAATGACTCCCAATTAGGAATTGCATACCATCAAGGGCAACCCCCAGAGTCAAGAGATGTAGATAATTTCACGGTTTCCTACAAAATAAGAAGCCTAAAAGACAAACTCATCTTGTGTGCTTGGGGGATACTTGTATGTTTAAGGCCCCTGTTTGAACAAATAGTTATAGGAAAATTGAGACCTATAGCAATAAATCTGCGGATTGCAGTTAGTCACGTAAGGCCCAACGGGCACTCGTAAAGGTTAATTGCGTCCGCTAAAAGACGTTAAAGATAGCGCAATGGGAGGCAACCCAACGTTTTTCAATTATGTCATTTTAATTTCTGCTTTAGTTTATTTTATTTTGTCTAGAACAATCTCACGGTCTTGGGTTCTTGTGTTTCTTTGTGAGTGATAGTACAGTGGAATGAATCAAGGCGAAATCAAAGAAAGTCGATTTCGAAAAGCTGTAGCCATACGCCAGAAGCGTGGCTGCGCGCTGTATGGCTGCGCGCCAAAAGAGCGAACAGCGCAGAATTTAGGCGCGCGCCAGAGCAGGCCGCGGTAGAATTCCAGAAAGTTTGTAGAAATTTAGCCGGCGCCTGGAAGAGCAGGCATACAGTAAAGTCCCGGCGAGCGCATATGTTTAGCCGCGGCTAAAAGCGGTGGCGCACGGCTGAATCCGAAACTTAAAACGCCCAAAATCAGATTTTCCCCAATTCCAACTTCCAAAACCTAACCTTCCTCTCCAAAACCCACGAAATTCCGAATTTGCCCACAAAACCTCCACAAATCCAACCCAACCACTACCTAAACTCTTAAATTCCTAAAACCTCCCAACTATCACGAACAACGAAGCTCCATTCCACAGCCTCAACCCAATAATTGAAACAAGAAAAGCTTGAATATTCTCATAAAAGGTAATCCCTTTATTTTGGTGTTCTTGAATCCTTTTACTGAAGTTATAGGAGGTAGTAGTTTGGAGGAGTATTGTAGTTGGAGTAGTTTAGGTATTGAAAAGTTGATTGTGAAGTTGGAGAAAAGAGTAGAAAAGAGGTGTGGGCATTGTTGAAGTTTGGCCGCTAGTTGTTGAGTGGGTAGGAGACATTGTGCAAAAAAAAATAAAAAAATTAAGTCGCAGATTTTGTTTAAAAATGGCCACGAAAGAGAAGAGGATCCACATCCACCCCAACCCCACAATACGATGAAAATAGATTTGTGAGTTACTGTGCCTTCCAAAGATACAAAAGGCTTCGATACTGTGCCCGTAATTCCGAAGGGGAATGGATTACCAAAGGGGATCATATGGGAGGAAGACATTTATGAGCCCATCCAAGCTATGATAGAGCTAAGGGGTGGAAGAGATTTGTCAATCCGAGAAGATAACACCGTGAATACAACAATGGTGCGCGAATTTTATGCAAACTTTCCGAGAGACGTAGCGGGTGCTTTGTGGGAAATTATATGCTGATTTACGAAGCAATAAACGCGACTCTAAAAACAGTGGATGTTGAAGGAGGAATGGTGATGGAGCCATTTTAGAATACGGTCAGGAGCACCGACAACATCAATCGATACCACAGAACACCGCCCCTACCACCGAGCCGCTGAGATCGAAGAAATGGATATAGAGCACCGAGCAAAGCATTCAAGGCAAACAAGGCTTGGCTATACTTCATCACCGCGTGATTCCATCCACGCACTTCACCAGAGTGCCGTAAGACGTAATTAAGCTAGTATATGGAATCACGACGGAAAAATAATTGATGCTGGGAAAGAGATAGTGCAGAGCATCGAAGAAATCAGCAGTGGTGACAACAGTGGATTGGGACACGCCGCTTATTACCAAATTTATGCCACACGAGCGGTCCCACAACTACCCACAGATACTGTAAAAGAAATCAACCGCCCGTGTCCCATGGGATAGTGCACTCTTTCCTGCACCCACCCAAAGAAATGGACGGAGAGCACCACCACCAGCAGCAGCAGCAGCAGAGGCCGCCAGGGATGAAGATGAGCTTGAAATAAGGGCTCAATATGAGGCAGGACCCAGCCACCGGCCAACCACAAGAGCAGAACCTTCAGAGCCCACAATGGGGCAATTGTACCAACACCGAGGGAGATGATGCAGACCTTGCAAACAAGAGTACAAGGATGACAAGAAACAAGGCAACAAATCGACGAGCCGAAATGCCTTGTTCAACCAACGGTCGATGATTATCCACCGCCACCACCACCATTTTAACCAAAGTTTGTAAGTGTCTTATTTTCTTTATCTTTGAGTCTACACACACATTGGGGACAATGTGTGATTTAAGTTGGGGGTGTGTTTTTGTGTTTTAGTTTTTATTTGTGTCATGTTATGTTTTATTTAAATCTTTTATTTGTTTTATGTTTATTTTGAGTCACCAAAATTTTTTCTTTCTTAGTCATAATTGCTCACAAAGATCATGTATCTTGTAGTTGCTAGAAACACCTAGTGAAGTAAGGTGGAATAATGTAAAGGAATTGAAACAACTATCTAAACACTTAGGTTAGATATGTCAAAAGCTCACATAACTGCCTATTCGAGTTTCTTGCTTGAGTTATGCATGCTAAATGATAAATGCTTATGTGTTATGATTGCTTGCTATTTGAGGCGAAATAGTTAGGATATGTATGTTAGGAGATGACTGACATTTCTTTGATAGCCAATTCTTACCATTCTTTTCTATCCCGTACTTTAAAAATATCCCTAGTCACTCCATCGAGCCTAAATTTGAAACTTCTTCGACACCCTATATTCCCACAAAATTGTGCCATAAGTGAAAATATGAAATAGTGGAGTACATTGTGTTAAAAAGAAGAAACAAAAAGAGTGAATGTTTGATGACCCCAATGGAAAAGTAATAAGAAAGAGGCAAAAGCCTAAGTTTGGGGTGCTTATTAGTATAATACACTTCACTCTCCCAAAACAAAAGAGGAAGTATAGAATTTAAGTGAAGGAAAGAATAAAAAGAAAAAGGGAAAAATTGAAAAGCCAAAGAGATTATGGTACATAAAAATGAGCCTAAATGTCTATCCTTACCAACCACTACCTAAGCCTACATTACAACCCTCAAAGTCCTCAAGATCTCTTTATGCATATCCGCATTAGTGGAGAATAGCAAGTAAGCATGTCATAGGAATTCTTGAATTTATATGCATGATTTAGTATATTGACTTCCATTAAGCATGATGAATATGAGTTTGCGAAATATCTAGCTTCATGTGTTTAGTGTGCGGAAAATTTCATGCTATATGTTCCTCGATATTATTCTCACGACCTTCATGTTTTTCTAGTTAACATTTATCAAAGAATGACAGTGAGTCTTTTATTTTTCGCTTCTTTGAGTCTTTTAGTTTATTTTTTCTACCTTTGCTCGAGGCGAGCAAAGGTTAAGTTGGGGTATTTGATCTGTATTTTATATACACCTTTTGAGTCTGTTTTAGTTAGTCTTTTGTCCCATTTTGCACATATAAGTGTCGTATTAGGATAGTTTTTCTTTCTATTGAGTCAAAGTGGTTGAAATGGCCAAATGGCGGAAAAGGAGAAAAAAGAGGGCAAAAGAGTGAGACGCGAGTCGAAAACAGAAAGTGGCGAACGAGGCTAAAATCCAGACTCACGCGCAAGACCTCCCGCACCTAAAAGCGAGGTCGCGCGCCACTATTCAGAGGCGAAGATTCAGCGCGCGCGCCTAAGACAACAGATGCAGGGCCGCGGCGCCTAAACACCCGACGGATCGCGAACTTCCGGCCATGGCGCTTATCTGCAGCGCACGCGCCGACGCTGAAAATTAGGTCTTTTGACGGATTTTTGGTCAGCCCGCAGGGAAAAGAAGGAGGCGTTTTTAAACCTATATAAGGAGAACCCTAGGCGCTGAGGGTTCCCTTCTTGCACAACTCAAGATTTTGGCTCGAGATCGATACCATTAACTTAGTACTTTCTTTTCCTTTTCTTTTCTTTAATTCGCTTTTTGCACGATGAACTTTGAATTAGTTCTTGTCATATTCATGGCTAGGAACTAATTCTCTTATAGGCTTTCTATGTTGAATTTCTTGAAACGTATGTTATAAATTAATGCACGCTTATGGTTATTTTTCTTATCGAGAGATCTATCCAATAATTGAGTTGAATTCTTGGTAACTAATTGACAACTAGTTATCACAATATGATTTCTAATCGATTCGAAAAGGGGATTGTGAATATGTGTAAGTTGGGTATGTGCTTGAATTGGGGATGAAAATACCTCAATTAGTTTTGTAAGCGTTGATGAGAGGCTTAACAACCCTAATTTTGCGCATCAGGCGCGACGGCCAACTAGGTTTTGTTCTTAATCCTCCTATAGAGTTACCCTTATCACCGAAAGGTAGGTAAGGAACAATCTGGGTTGAGTGTTTATATAACCTAACGGAGTATAAAACGATTTCAGAAACCCGCTTTCTCCAAAAGAAGAACACCATAAGTAATGCATTAAGTAGCATAAGCGGATAGTGAGGATACATAGAAGCCCTATTCTCATCACATCTGAAGTAATTATTTATATTTACTTATCTTTAATAATTCTTAGTTATAAACCAAACAATCAATCATTAATTCACCAAATAGATACTAGAAAATAGATAGTTGGTACTTGAACCCTAATCCTAGAGGACGATATTCGGTCTTATCTAAGACTATACTACTTGATACGATAACGTGCACTTGCGTTTAAAAGTGTGTGCATATTACGCGCATCACCAACCCTACCCAATGACACTCAAGAGAGAAACCAACTGCCTGTGTCCTATGGGATAGTGCACTCTTTCCTGCACTCCAAGCCCCCAAAGAAGAGCAGAAGAAGAGCACAACCACCAAGAAGATAGCCGCCACGAACGAAGATGAGCCCAAATAGAGGCTCAATACGCGGCAGGTTTAGCCACCACCAACCACGTAATCGTAACCTCCGGGCTTATGATGGAGCAGTTACTCCAAAATCAGATGAGGATGATGCAGAGTTTGGACACGGTGATACAAGGACAACAAGAAACGAGGCAGCAAATTAACGAGATGAGTTCCTTGTTCAACCAAATGTCCACGACTATCCAATGCCACCGCCACCACCACCATTTTAGCCAAGTCTGTAAGTGTCTTGTTTTCTTTTATTGTCTTTGAGTCTACACACATTGGGGACAATGTGTGATTTAAGTTTGGGGGGTGTTTTATTTGTGTTTTATTTGCGTCTTATTGTTATAGTATGTTTAAGTCTTTTTGTTGTTTTGTGTATTTTTGAGTCACAATGTTTTTTTTCTTTTGAGTCATAATTGTCTGTCAAAAGATCATGTATGTTGTAGTTACTAGAAACACCTAGTGAAGTAAGGTGGAATAATGTAACGAAATTAGAGCAACTATCTAAACACTTAGGTTTGATATGCCAAAAACTCACAAAATCTGTTTATTTGGAGTTCTTGCTTGAATTGTGCATGCTAAATGATTTAAACCTATGTGTTATGATTGCTTGCTATTTGAGGCGAAATATTATGATATGCATGTTTAGGGAGATGACTAATCGGTGTATTTTATATACACCTTTTGAGTCAGTTTTAGTTAGTCTTTTGTCTCGTTTTGCACATATAAGTGTCGTATTAGGATAATTTTCCTTTCTTTTGAGTCAAAGTGGTTAAAATGACCAAATGGCGGAAAATGAGCTAAAAGAGGGCAAAAGAGGAGATTCCGGAGCTAAAAACAGTGAAAGTGGCGAACGAGGCTGAAACCTGCATCGGCCGCGCGCCTCGCAATGAAGCAGTGCCGCGCGCCACTATCCGCAGAGGTCAGAAGACTCGCCGCCATGCCTCATGACAGCCAAAGGTCGCGGCGCTAAACATCCGGAAGCTACGAGCTGCAGTGGCCGCGCGCCGACAAAGAAAATCGTGGCCGCGACGCCAAATCATCCGACGGACAGAGTTCCGGCCGCGCGCTGTCGCAGGCGCGCGCCGACGCGAAAAATTAGGTTTCCAAACGGATTTTGGGCCAGCTCGCAGGAAAAGTTGAGGCGGTTTTCACTTATAAAAGGAGAACCCTAGGCGCTTTTAAGGGTTCCCTTCTTGCACAACACAAGGCTTCGCTTAGAGATCAAGACCATAGTCTAGTAATTTCTTTTCCTTTTCTTTTCTTTATTTCGCTTTTTGTATGATGAATACGGGATTAGTTCTTGTCATGTCAACGGCTATGAACTAATTCCTCTATGTGGCTTTCCATGTTGAATATCTAGAAACTTATGTTATGATTTAATGACGCTTATGGTTATTCTTCTTCATTGAGATCTATCCAATATTTGAGTTGAATTCTTGGTAATTAATTGACAACTAATTATCACTATATGATTTCTAATCGATTCCGAAAGGGGATTGTGAATACGCTGTAAGTTGGGTAGACATTCTTGGATCGGGGATGAAAATACCTCAATTATTTATGTAGCGTTAATGAGAGGCTTAAAACCCTAATTTTGCGCATCAGGCGTGACGGTTAACTAGGTTCTGTTCTTAATCCTCCTATAGAGTTATCCTTATCACCGAAAGGTAAGGTGCACACTGGGTTGAGTGTTTATATAACCCTAACGGGAGTATAAAACGATTTAGTGAACCTGCTTTCTCCAAAAGAAGAAGACCATAAGTTATTGCATTAATAAGTAGCATAAGCGGATAGTGAGGATACGTGGAAGCCCTATTCTCATCATCACTGAAGTAAACCCTTTTAGTTAAATAGCTTTTATAATCCTTAGTTATAAACAACAAATCTAAATATCAATTTACCAAATAGATACCAAAAAATAGATAGTTGGTAATTGAACCCTAATCCTTGAGGACGATATTCGGTCTTATCAAGACTATACTACTTGTCACGATAACGTGCACTTGCGTTTAAAGTGTGTGCATCTTACCGCGCATCAATGACTCAGGCGTTTATTTGTTAGCCAATTCTTACCACTATTTTCTATCCCTGACATTAAAAGTATCCCTAGTCAGCCCCATTGAGCCTAAAAATTGAAACTTCTTCTTTGACACCCTATACTCCCACAAATTGTGCCATAAGTAAAAATGTGAAATAGTTGGAATAAAATGTGTTAAAAAAGAGACAAAAAGAGTGAACAAAAGTGATGCACCCCAATAAAAAAGTAATAAGAACTAGGCAAAAGCCTAAGTTTGGGGGTGCCTGTTATTATGATACACTTCATTCTCCCAAAACAAAAGAGGAGAAATATAGATTTGAAGTGAAGAAAAGAATAAAAAGAAAAGGGAAAAATTGAAAAGCTACAAGAGCTTATGGTACACAAAAATGAGCCTAAATGCCTATTTTTACCTACCCGTGCCTAAGCCTACATTACAACCCTTAAAAGTCCCGAAGATCTCTTAGATGCATAGCCATGATTAGTGGAGAATAACAAGTAAACATGCCATAGGAATTTTGAAATTAACATGCATGATTCAGTATTTGACTTCCATTAAGCATGATAAAAATGAGTTTGCGAAATATCTAGCTTAATGTATTTGGAATGTTGAAATTTCAGGCTATATGCTCTTGCATATTATTCTGCTAACCTTCATGTTTTTCTAAGTAATACCAATGCAGCAAAGTGATCAATGTCAGTGAGTCTTTTATTTTCGTTTCCTTGAGTCTTTATTTCTTTCTTTTTATCTTTGCTCGAGGGCGAGCAAAGGTTAAGTTTGGGGGTATTTGATCGGTGTATTTTATATACACTTTTTGAGTCATTTTTAGTTAGTCTTTTGTCCCTTTTTGTACAAATAAGTGTCGTATTAGGATATATTTTCTTTCTTTTGAGTCAAGTTGGTTAAGATGGCCCAATGGCGGAAAAGGAGCTAAAAGAGGGCAAAAGTGGAGGTTCCAGAGCTTAAAAGCAGAGAAAGTGGCGAACGGGCGTAAGCACGACCAGCCGCGCGCCATCGCAGACAAAGCGGTCACGCGCCTAATATCCGTAAAGCCGCAGAGTTGCAGTAGCCGCGCGCCTTCTGCATGCCAGAGAGCGTGGCGCGCGCCAAATCATCCGGCATCGCAGATTCCGCCGCGCCGATAGCGTGTCGCGCTGACGCGGAAAATCAGTTTAATGACGATTTTCCGCCAGCCTGAAGGAAAAAGTTAGAGGCGGTTTGAGCCTATAAAAGGAGAACCCTAGGCGCTTTTAAGGGTTCCTTTCTCGCACAACACAAGGATTCTTGGATTGAAGATCGAGACCTTAACTTAGTAATTTTCTTTTCTTTTCTTTCCTCTATTTCAGTTTTTATAATGAACCTTGAATTAGTTCTTGTCATGTCAATGACTAGGAACTAATTCCTTTATAGGGCTTTCCATGTTAAATCACTAGAAACTTATGTTATGAATTGATGCATGTTATGGTTATTCTTCTTCTTGTTGAGATTTATCCAATAATTGCTTTGAATGCTTGGTAATTAATTGATCACTAATTATCATTACTTATATGATTTCTAATCAAACTTCGAAAGGAGGAGGTTGTGAATATGCTGTAAGTTGGGTAGACATATTTTAGATTGGGGATGAAAATACCTCAATTACTTATGTAGCGTTAATGAGAGGCTTAACAACCCTAATTTTACGTATGGCGCGTGACGGTTAACTAGGTTTTTGGTCTTAATCCTCCTATAGAGTCATCCTTATCACCGAAAGGTAGAAAGGAGCAATACTGGGGTTGAGTGTTTATATAGCCTTAACGGGAGTATAAAATGATTTCGTAAACCTGCTAGCTCCGAGAGAAGAAGAACCATAATTCATTGCATTAATAAGTAACATAAGCGGATAGTTGAGGAGATGTGGAAGCCGTATTCTCATCACAACAGAAGTAAACCTATAGTTAATTAGCCTTTATAATTGTTAGTCATAAACAACAAATCAATATCAGTTACCAAATAGATACCAAAAGATAGATAATTGGTACTTGAACATTAATCCTTGTGGACGATATTCGGTCTTACCAAGACTATATTACTTGTCACGATAACGTGCACTTGCGTTAAAGTGTGTGCATCTTTTCGCGCATCATTAACCTGCTATCTTAACGTAGAAGAAGAAGTCAGTCTAATTGTATTAAGGATTGAATAGAGTGCATAGTTGATGATCTTGGAAGCCCTAATTCTCCATCATAACTGATTTAATTCAAAGTATTTTTATAATTAGTTTATTTTCTACATTATTAGTCTAAAATTCCCAATCAATTAACGTTAACCAAATAAAAACTAAAGCATAGATAATCGGTACTTGAAAACCAGTCTCTGAGGACGATATTCGGTCTTACCTAGACTATATTACTTGTAACGATACGTGCACTTGCGTTTAGTGTGTGCATAAATCGCGCATCAGAGATCACAAACTCTGTCAAAGCTCATATTGGCAAGGACGAATGCGAGGCATTACTCAAAATGGATTGGTTAGGATGAACAAACATGTGGGACGCACAAGCATGTGGGATCACCCAAATAATTCAAAAAGTATCAAGTTCTCCTATCCAGTATATGTATCACGAACCTTCTCTTCTACGTTACCTAACACACCATTAAAAATAACAATGGTATGCCTGAGTTTTGGGTACTCAGTGAGTGTCTAAGGGGCAATAGTTAACAATATCAAAATAAGATTGAAAAATCAGTAAAAATATATTAATGAAAACCATTCAAAATTCAAAGTTAGAGAATGACATCAAACTTAGTAAAATTCAACAAAAACAACCAATATAAAGAATACATCATGTTAAACTCATTTAGCATTTACCATATTAAGTCTTTTACTTACGAGCTCAAAATCATCAACAAACGAACTCATAGGAAACCAAATAATTAACACATGACAACTCAGGGGCGAACAACCATTCGATATACCGGGGCTTTATGGGGGGAGGCTAATCATCCTCTAGACTAGCGCATCAATAGTTGCACTGAGCAACACGCATTGGATGTCAATCATCCTCTGGACTGACACATCACTACTCACAAGTGATAGGTTACGATCTGTAACGACTAATCGTCCTCTGGACTAGTACATCTTGCTTATATAGGTCCAAACACAAACAAGTACAAATCATGGCATATTAACTGAATCATCAATCATGGCTTATAGGCCAATTCACTTCTCAATCATATTCTCACAATAGAGGTATTTCAAGTCATAATCAATTTAGGAACCTTATTCAAATAACTTATTCAGTTTAAAGTTCAAAAAAACTCATTCAAAGGCAGAACACATTTAAAGCTTCAATCTTTAGAAAATAAGTTCAATCATCTCAAAATGGGGCAAAATAAGTTTAATCAAAGTAGTATGTTATGTAAAATGTTCGATACGGGCTTGACCCTACACACGCATGAGCTTTTAAAAAAATCATCTTCAAACCAAAAATAAGTTCAACGAAAAACAACCACCAAACTAGGGTTCATGTGTACAAACAATAAAAGATGAGTTTTGAAATCTACACATACCTCAATTACCACTCAAAGATATTCCTCCAATTTCAACAATCACACTATAATAGTTTTAGATGATAAAGATTAAAACTTCATTTGTCTCTTTATATTTTCTTGAAATTTCAGAAACTATGGCTTTTCTAATCCTTAAATCTTGTTCTGGAATCTTACGGGAATCATTGGTAGATTCTAACCTTTTAGATTACTCTATACTAGTACAAACTTTAATAATAATTTTATAAAATCAAAAGTCTTACCTTTTGATGAAATCCCACACGCGTCTCGCTTCTTCTTTTCATTAGTTCTCAGGAATCTAGGGTTTGGGAAGATGAACTAGTGTGTAATGATATTAATGTTAGATTGATGTAGTATTGATGATAATTGGTTAAGAACTTACCTTAGGTGTTTTGCGGAAATCCCAGAGTTGTTTCCTTTAAGAAGGTCAGCCAAAACGAAGTGGGATGAAAAATCTAAGGAAATTTCACGTTCTGGGGTTTTTTATAAGTGGGGTTGTTTCGACGTAGGGTTTGCGTCGCATATCATCATATGCTAGACAATTTTCAAACGCATATCAAAATAGAATACATGATAATTTTGGGTCGAAATACGTCTAAAAATGCGGCCATATATGCCATCCGCGAGGCATAGCGGTCCAACGGACTACTCTGCATCCCTTTAGTAAATTGGTCATAACCTTTTACTCACAAGTCTGGTTGAGCTACACCTTATATAGTTGGAAAGGTATTTCAAATTTCTATAGCTTTCATTCTTTAAGGTTTATGGAATTCGCAAAGTATTGACACGTAAATGGACTGGAAATCAGACCTACCGTAAACTTAGTCGATTCTATCAAATCTTGTACACTTTAGTATTCTCCTTGGTCTTAACTCAACTATTTCCACCCAAAAAAAATCTTTTTAGTACTTCATTTACTTTAAAGGTCATATTAATACACATTTAATACATTTATACCTAATCCAAATTTATAGAGTGTTACATTATCCCCCTCTCAGGATCATTCGTCATGGCCTATGATTTTCACTAAGCCTAAAGTTTTCATTTTTTTTGCTAGAGTCTTGGTGTACTGCAAATTGCTACATAACAACACTCTGTTATCACCCTAATAATAACCATATGGTCCCCCGTGGGACTTCCACGACTACACCAAACAAGGCTAAGTATGAATTTAAGGATTCTCATCTTCAGTCCACATTATCTCCCAAAATTGATAACTCAAAAGTCCGACACATACTTGGAATAAGGAATAATTGGTGGTATCTCTTCTTCATGTCCTCCTCTTCTTCACAAGTCACTTCTTCGATATTATGATTTCGCCATAAGACTTTAACCGAAGCTACATCTTTCGTCCTCAACCTCCTAACTTGACGATCAAGGATTTACACATGTTCTTCTTCATAAGACAACCCTTCGTTGATTTCAATCTCTTTATGAGTCAAGCTATGAGAAGGATCAGGTTTATACAACCTCAACATCAAAATGAGGAACATAGGATGAACCATAGACATCTTAAATGGTAAATTTAACTCGTAAGCCATATTTCCATATCTTCTCACAATTTCATAAGACCGATAAAGACTAAGTTTCCCATTTCTACAAAACTGCATCAGTCCCTTCATTGATGAAACTTTTAAGAATACCTTGTCACCGACAGAAAACTCAAGCTCATGACGACTCATATCTAATAAGACTTCTGTCGACTCTGAGTTATCTTGAGTCATTGCACGATGAGACTCACCTTCTTGATTGCTTTGTGAACTGAGTCGGGACCCAATAGTTCTACCATAGTAGGTTCAAACCACCCGATTGGTGATCTACCATAAAGAGCCTCATAATGAGTCGTTTGAATACTTGCTTCATAATTGTTATTGTGAAACTCTACCAGAAGTAGATGTCCATCCCAACTATCTCCAAAATCACATGCACACGCTCATAACATGTCTTCCAGAGTTTGTATAATTCTCTTTATTTGCATGTCCATCTCAGGGTGGAAGGCAGTGCTCAAGTTCACTCGAGTTCCCAAACCTTTTTGGAACGATTTCTAGAAATGAGCAGTGAATTATGTACGCCTGTCAAATATAATGGATGTCGAAACCCCGTGTAATCTAACGATTTCCTTCAAATACAACTTTGCATAACTCGCGGCAGTATCTGTCGTCTTTACCGGAAGAAAATGCATTGACTTTGTGAGTCTATCCATGATACCCACCAGCTTCTTTTCAATCCAGGAGCTACATGATAAGAAAGCTCTCGATCTCGGCTAGCTTTAGTTAGTTAAATAGCTTAGAAAAGTCGTACTGCAACTATGCCAAGTAAAATATTTATTCCAATGATGCGGAGACAAAGCTGTCTTCTTCCGTGTTAAATAATTGGATATTTTATTTTAAAGAACAATCATTTTCCTGGAGTTTTCATGAGATACCTCAAGATAGGACAAAAAGCCTCCCAATGATCTTGTATTGGATTCTGCATGAATTGACTAACCACTCCTAACGTGCTAAGTCGTAGTACATATAGAATCAAACTTAGCCTTCATGCGGGGTAAACCCACAACAAAGTCCATATTAATCATCTTCCACTTCCATTGGGAAATCTCTTTTATCTCATTATTCCTTGTTTGGTTGATTTGCCTAAATTGCTCATTGAATCATACTATCATTCTACTCGACTATTTGAAATGAACCTAAAAACTTAGAGACTTCTTATATCTAGGCTTGAGACTTATAATTATTGACTTTATCATTATATCAAACTCACAGTGATTAAGTGTGGAAGTGATATTCGTAAGGCCAACCCTCGTCTTCGTTTTAAGTAGGATTGGTCGACGATGCTACTGAGTACATGTTGTTCCTTATACTCATGCTACATTGCTGCACCTCCTTCTGTGTGTAGCTTCTGTTCCTAGCACGAGCAGATCTCGGGACTTTATCGGTCGTTGAAGAGGCCATTTGGAGGATTTGGGGTGAGCACTAGTGTGATATGTGGCACCGAATTTTACTGTCTATCTTTATTTTCTGTATTTTCTACTCCTAGATAATTTATGTATTTCGGGTTGTATCCAAAACTTGTATTACTATTTAGTTCGTTCTTGTATTAGTGACACCATGTTTCGGGAGTTGTAGTACTTATTAGGGATGTCAGTGTGTCGGGTTTGTGGTGGATTTTGGGATTCCCGTATCCTACCCATCCTCCCAAATGTGCTACCCATTACCCACTGAGTATATAATTTTCATACCCTTATTTGCCCCTTTCGAGTATTGGGTACCCACGGGTTATACACTTCCTCAAATAAAACTAACATAATTTTAATTATTCATGTTAATTGTATGTTAAGGATTATATATTTTTATTATATAGTTTATTACTATTATCTATATTGATACTTAATTTAGCAAAGATAATAGAAAAGTACTAGCGAATTGGGAAAACGAGCCTACAAATTCTGAAAATTCGATTTTTTTGTGTCTTTGTGAAATTAAATCAATTTTATGAGACTTCTGAGAATCAATTTCACATCGCAAAGTCGAATGAATATCGAGTGAGTACTCTCTATATACTTCATATAACAAGGATAATAGAAAAGTACTAGGGAATTGGGGAAAACGAGCCTACAAATTATGAAAATTTGTTTTTGTTTTTGCGTCTTTGTGAAATTAAATCAATTTTATGAGACTTCTGGGAATCAATTTCACATTTCAAATTCGATATAGAGTGAGTACTCTCTATACAATTCATATAACAAAAATAATAGAAAAGTACTAGCGAATTGGGGAAAACGACCCTACAAATTCTAAAAAATTGATTTTTTTGCGTCTTTGTGAAATTAAATCAATTTTATGAGACTTCTAAGAATCAATTTCACATTTGAAATTTGATATAGAGTGAATACTCTATATACACTTCATATAACAAGGATAATAGAAAAGTACTAGCGCATTGGGGAAAACGAGCCTACAAATTATGAAAAATTGATTTTTTTGCGTCTTTGTGAAATTAACTCAATTTTATGTGACTTCTGAGAATCAATTTCACATCGCAAAGTCGAATGAATATCGAGTGAGTACTCTCTATA
This sequence comes from Przewalskia tangutica, assembly GCA_029844215.1. Lineage (NCBI taxonomy): Eukaryota > Viridiplantae > Streptophyta > Magnoliopsida > Solanales > Solanaceae > Przewalskia > Przewalskia tangutica. The sequence continues at coordinate 23,228,159 of CM056719.1, forward strand.
CACTTCATATAACAAAGATAATAGAAAAGTACTAGCACATTGGGGAAAACGAGCCTACAAATTTTGAAAATTTGATTTTTTTTATGTCTTTGTGAAATTAAATCAATTTTATGAAACTTCTGAGAATCAATTTCACATTGCAAAGTCGAATGAATATCGAGTGAGTACTCTCTATACACTTCATATAACAAGGATAATAAAAAAGTACTATCGAATTGGGGAAAACGAGCCTATAAATTCTGAAATTTTGATTTGTATTGGGGAAAATGAACCTAGAAAAGTACTATCAATTTCACATTTCAAATTATGAAAAAATTGAATTGGGGAAAACGAGCCTAGAAAAGTACTATCAATTTCACATTTTAAATTCGATATAGAGTGAGTACTCTATATGGAGAAGAATTAAATATCTAATTATTTAGTACTTTGAGATGAAATAATTAATTAATTGAGTCATCTAAAGATTATATAATATTAAAATATGTTTTTACATTTAAATAATTAAATTAAGGTCCTCAATGTATTATCTTTATAATAATATTTTATAATCTTTTATATATATATATATATATATATATTATCTTTATATAATTATAATTATATATATTATCTTTATATTTAAAATTAATTACAATTATATATACATGAATCGGGTAGGGTAGAGTAGAGATGGGTCGGGTAGGGTTGAGTATCCTACTCATCGGGTAATGGGTAGGGTACATCCATATCCTTACTCGGCCCTAACCCACTCTCAGATAGTCGGGTTAATACCCTACCCAATCCATGAGTTGGTCAAAACAGTTAATTACCCGTGTTGACCGGGTAAGGTACTGGTAGGTTAGGTGGGTCGGGTCAATTTTGTCATTGCTAGATTAAAGTTTAAAATCGAGAATGGAGAGCGCGTTGCGCTGACGTTGGAGGGCAGCCTTAGTTTTACCAAATCCACTTGAATTTGGATGGAAGGGTGAGATTAATCCTCGCAAAGCCATCCTAGATTCTCTTCCCTAGAAACCCCTCTCTCTGTTACTGCTACGCTTTTCCATTTCTCCAGATCCGAGTCCATTGTCATTTTTATCCGATTCAAATCTATTCAATTGAAATTTGGGATTCCGCTTCTTTCATTCAAATTCTGGGTGGACAGAATCATTGTGAAGGAAAAAAAAAACCTAGGTGAGATGATGGAAGAATGTAATCCAGTTCAAGATGTAGAGGAGGGTGAGATCTCAGATTCGCCTTCAGTTGAAGAAATCAGTGAGGATGCGTTTAAAATGCAAGACCCACCTACTACTAAGGTTGTGAGTTCCAACCTAACCAATAATAAAAATCAAAATTCCGCAACTAGGGCTTGGACGATGAGAGATGTATATAAGTATCCAATATCGAGGGATTACGCAAGGGGTTTGTATAACCTGGCTTGGGCTCAGGCTGTGCAGAATAAGCCTTTAGACGAACTTTTTGTTATGACTACTGACGACTCCAATTCAAAGCAGTCTGAGATGGAGAAGGTCGTCATTGATGTTGAGGATGACGATGTTAATGCTAAGGAGGAAGGTGAGTTGGAGGAAGGCGAGATCGACTTGGATGCCGATTCAAAGGAGGCCAATTTCATAAAGGAACAACTTCAGAGTGTTACTCTAGATGAAACGGACACGTAAGTAGATTTCGATCTAAAACACAACTGTATAGGACGCCTAATTTATGCTCTCTATCTGTTTGCATAGATCCTTTCCTGTGGTTTGTTCCAAATTGCAAAGCTCATTGGACAGCTTGGGGGAACTAGATGTTTCTGTGCCAGGGAAAGACATTCTCATTCAACTCTTTATGACTGCACTCCAAACTATAAATTCTGTAAGTGTGTCATTCAAGAGGATATATGGCTGGCTTATCTTTCCCATAGCCGCTGAAAAAGTGTTTCTTTTGCAGGTTTTCTGCTCTATGAACCAGTCGAACAAGGAAGAAAACAGAGATATTCTATTTAGGTTTTTGTTGTTCCTTTAACATTTGCGTCTGGGAATGTTATATTGGTTTGGTTATATATAGTCCTAGTGCGTTTGGGGACTTGTCACTCATTCTAACTTGCTTGCAGGTTGCTTATTCACGCAAAGAGCCAAATACCTGCTCTTTTGTCTTCTGAGCAGTTAAAAGAGGTGTGTGTTTTCATATAATAAAATATAGTATATGTATTGAGAATGCTTCCATTTCTGGTAGCTTATACTGCTACTTGATGTCTCAGGTGGATGCCGTGATTCTCTCTGTTAACCAGTCAGCTGTTTCTTCAAATACTGAACAAGACAATGACCAGGACAATGGGATCAAAGTGTTAGATATGAATGTTTCACATAAATCTTCTGAAAATGCAAACCAGGATTTTACTTCTCTAAACAAGTATGATTCAGATGATGTATCTACCAAATCTTCAGGCCTGAAGGAGCAGAGTGTGTCATTTGAATCTTTCAAACCAGTATTAACCAATTCTAAAGCTAGAGGGGTATCCATTCCTTTGCTAGACCTCCATAAGGACCATGATGAAGATACTCTTCCGTCACCTACACGAGAAATTGGACCACAGTTCCCTGTTGCAATAGCATCTACACAGGCACAAGGAACGGTGAAACCAGAGTCACCCATTTTTGAGAAAGGGAATTCTTTATTGCACCCTTATGAAACTGATGCCCTAAAAGCTGTTTCCTCCTATCAACAGAAATTTGGTCGAAGTTCCCTTTTTGTTAGTCAAAATCTTCCAAGTCCAACCCCGTCTGAAGAGGGTGATAGTGGCGAAGGGGACATTGGTGGGGAGGTCTCCAGTTCTAATGTTGTACATAATGCCATCCTTCTGAATGCATCTAGCAGGGGGCAACCTATAGTGTCTTCTGTTCCCCAGACCAATATTCTTGCTGGACAAGGACTCGGAACTGCAGACCCTCTGAGTTTTCTGTCAAATCCTTCTTTGCGATCTTCTACAACAAAGAATAGAGATCCCAGACTCAGATTGGCAACCAGCGATGCAGCTGCTCAGAACACGAATAGTATTATCTTGCCTATCCCAAACATTGATTTGAAATTAGACACTTCTTTAGAGATGATAGGTTCAAGAAAGCAGAAGACAGTAGAGCTACCAGTCTTTGATGCTCCATTGTCGAAAAGACAGAGAAGTGAACAGACTGATTCAATCATTGTGAGTGATGTGAGACCTTTGACTGGAAATGGTGGTTGGTTAGAGGATACAGGGACTGCTGGGTTGCCAATTACGAGTAGTACAGATAGCAGTGATAATGACATTCGAAAGTTGGAGCAAGTAACAACTAGTGTCGCTACTATACCTAGTGTCATAGTTAATGCTGATGAGAACTTGCCATTGACTGGCATGAGCACTTCAACAACTTTGCATTCTTTATTAAAAGATATAACTATAAATCCATCAATATGGATGAATATAATCAAGATGGAACAGCAGAAATCTGCTGATGCTTCTAGAACTACAGCAAAAGCTTCAATTTCTAGCTCTATTCTTGGAGCAGTTCCATCTACAGATGTAGTTGCTCCCAGAACTTCTGTTATTGGGAAGAAATCAGTTGGAATACGTCAGACTCCTACACAGACAGCAGCAGGGGCAAGTTCCATTTACAAACTTTTGAAGAATGAGTTCATTTGCAGTGTGTTCTTTACTGCTTTTATTGCACAGTTCCCTTTTTATTTCTGCCTGACATTTATAAGGGTTTCTCTTTTTCTTGTGTTTGGGATGGAATAAGGTGCAAAGAGGTTCCTTATGTGTGTTACTGGAGTGTATGTAATCTTCATTTCCATAGTTGTTTTTTTGTGTTAAAATGAGAAAGCTAAACACTCTATTTGATATTGCAATTATCCTCCAGAATATCTGACATTGTCGAGATTTGCAGGATGAAGGGGCTATAGTCCGCATGAAACCTCGTGACCCTCGGCGTGCTCTTCATAATACTGCAGTTCTAAAGGGTGGTAATGTTGGATCAGATCAATGTAAAACCGGTGTAGCAGGCACACAACTGACACAAGCAATGACAAGCAATCTTTGTGTCCTAAGGCAAGAGGACCAGTTGGATAGGAAGTCAGCTGTGACTCTTTCCACTACACCACCAGACATTGCTCGCCAATTCACCAAAAATTTGAAAAATATTGCTGACATGATCTCTGTTTCACCATCCACGTCACCATCTGCTGCTTCTCGAACTGCGACACAACACATACAAGTTTATCAGAGTAGATTAGAAGGGAAGGGGACAGTTTCCGAGTCAAGTGAACGGCTGAATGATGCTGGCTTAGCTTCTGAAAAAGGTTCATTGCAACCACAGACCTCTTGGGGAGATGTTGAGCATCTATTTGAGGGGTACAGCGACCAGCAGAGAGCTGATATCCAGAAAGAAAGGGCTAGGAGGCTTGAGGAGCAGAAAAAAATGTTTGCTGTTCGGAAGCTCTGTCTCGTCTTGGACTTGGACCATACTCTTCTCAATTCAGCAAAGGCAAGAATCGTTTTGAACTTGTAGATTCTGAGCTAGGTTTCTCTATCGGTGGTGATGGTTTTTATGATCTTGTTATTTTTCAGTTTATTGAAATCGACCCAGTCCATGAAGAGATATTGAGGAAGAAAGAGGAACAAGACCGTGAAAAGCCGTATAGGCACATATTCCGGTTTCCACACATGGGAATGTGGACCAAGTTACGGCCTGGGATCTGGAATTTCTTGGAAAAGGTAACTGTTTTCTAATATATATATATGTGTATACAGCTAGAGTTGAATATTGAGTCTTCTATTTTTCTTTTTTTTGGGTAATAATGTGCTTTTTTAGGCTAGCAATCTTTTTGAGCTGCATCTCTATACGATGGGGAACAAGCTATATGCCACGGAGATGGCAAAATTGCTAGATCCAAAAGGGGATCTGTTTGCAGGACGAGTGATTTCCAGGGGTGACGATGGAGATCCATTTGATGGGGATGAAAGGGTTCCTAAGAGTAAGGACTTGGAGGGGGTTTTGGGCATGGAGTCTGCTGTTGTGATTATAGATGATTCTGTGAGAGTCTGGCCACATAACAAGCTAAATTTGATTGTTGTGGAGAGGTAATTAATTGCATGTTTGATATCTGTATATTGATTGCATATAATATTGTGCTGTTCAAATCTCTATGATTAATCATTTGTATCTGTAGGTATATTTACTTCCCTTGCAGTAGACGACAATTTGGTCTCCCTGGTCCTTCTCTTCTCGAGATTGATCATGATGAAAGACCAGAAGACGGGACATTGGCCTCTTGTTTGGGGGTGAGCTAATGTTTGATCTTGTATAAGAATATCTACGAGATTAATATTTTAGTACTAATATTCTATATCATTTCATACAATTAGGTTATTCAAAGAATACATCAGAATTTTTTCACACATCGGTCCATAGATGAAGCTGATGTTAGGAACATCTTAGCCACAGAACAACAGAAGATTCTGGCAGGTTGCCGTATTGTCTTCAGCAGAGTATTTCCTGTCGGTGAAGCCAATCCTCATTTGCATCCTTTGTGGCAGACAGCTGAACAGTTTGGTGCTGTCTGCACTAGCCAAATTGATGAGCAGGTTACCCACGTGGTTGCCAATTCTCTTGGGACAGATAAGGTATGTGTTATTTCTCCCAAAATTATTACTCTACATTGCTCAAATCCCTTACCTATTTGCACAAAAAATAAGGGGAAAGAACAAATTGGAGAAAAGAAACTAGTGGTTAGTTTGGAGAATTGAGAATGAAATGTTTCAAGTAAATGTAAGAGTTAAACCATTTGTTCTAAGCCTTGGTGGACAGAAGTACTCGATACATGTGCTGGTGGGAGGTAGCAAGTACTGTGAAATTAATTGAAAAGCTGGCCCGGATACCATGATTTAAAAAAAATATAGGGTATAGAAACTAGTGGCTGTTTTGGAGAAATGAGAATGAAATGTCAAAGTAAATGCAGAGCGTTGCTAGTGGAGAAGTCTACCATACGGTGCACTGCTTGATCGATTCATATCATAACTTTCTCTTAGGGTGTGTTTGGTAGGGACGAAAACATTTTTCAATTTTTTCATGTTTTGGTTGGTCAAAATTTTGGAATAACATTATTGGTTGGAAAATAAGTTTCATAATGACATTTCATCGCTCCCCATCCCCACCTACACCGCCTCCACACACTTACCTTTCATCTCCACCCCCATATTGGTTGCCTAGATTATACGTATAAATGATTTTCTGACAATATGAAAAACACCCGAAAATAAGTTAAAAACATTTATTTTACTTGAACATTTCCATGGAAAACCAAACACACTTGGGGTTCGTTTGGTAGGATGCATTAGAAAAAATAATGCATGTATTAACTTTATGTATTACTAATTTCTTGTTTGGTACACTTTCAACGTTGTATAATTAATATAAGCGTTAGTTAGACACTCTATTAGGTATTATCATATCTATAACTAATACATAGCAAATCATGGTTATTAGCAATACAAGGCTTTTTAAGACATCATAAATATCGTTAAAGACATAATTGCCCTTTATTTTTAATTTCTTTTGTTTTTCTTTCTATCTTTATTTTTCATTGGTATTTTTTTTTTAATTTGATAAGTTTTTGTGACGGAAAAAGTGATGAATTTCTCTTCTATTTGACAAGTTCGAAATAGAAAATTTTCCAATTACTAATATCTGTAGCACTTCTATTCTTCGAAGAAATTGTATGTGAAACAAAAGGCAGAAGACTCACCTTAATAGCAGATATAATGGCAAAACAGACACTAGGCAGTTATGAGGCAGTACAGACAGCATATGATAGTAGCCCTTTATTTTTACCAATTAGTACACTATCATTTGCAATTGTACAATTATATTGCTGCAATAAAAATAGTGTACAAAGCTAAATAATGTGGGGGTATTCGTAAACAAATAATTTTCTAGAAATTATGAGAATGCTTTAATACGTCAAACCAAACAGTAACTAATGTGAACAATACTAATAGCATCAATACTAATACACCCTATTCAACAATATTCTTCTTATACACCCTACCCAATGACCCCTTAATCACATTCTTTATCACCCTGTTATTATATGAATTTTAATTTCTGATCTGTATCTGGTAGTATCTTTAGAGGTTTAATTACTAGCTTGTCTAACAGGTTAATTGGGCACTTTCCACTGGGCGATTTGTTGTTCACCCTGGCTGGTATGATCTCTTTAATGTTGAATTGCAGTCATATCGCTATCGTTTTACTGGTGATTTAAGTTGGCTATATTTCTTGATTTATTCCCCACAAAAATAAAATTGCAGGGTGGAGGCGTCAACTTTACTTTATCGGAGGGCGAATGAACATGATTTTGCTATTAAACCTTAAAATTAACACATTCTCAATCTCTTGGTTAAAAAACCCAAAAAGGTCCGAGGATGAAATCAAGAATTGGATGGATGTTAGAAACTGAAACACTAGCTAATCAGGCAAGGGAGAATCGTTTTAGGATAAGCGTACGCTTGATTCTCAAGGAATCCACCTAAATCCCTTGCTGGCTTGACCAATTTTTGTGTCTTCGCTTGGGATTATTCCAAAGTCCAAAGTAACACGGGCTGAAGCTTTACTTATGAGAATTCAGTAGCGCGTCTTTTGTTCAAATGCATGTGAACACAGAGATAACAAAGCTGATGAAAAGTGGTTATGAGGACTCACTTATGTAGTCCCTTTGGAGACATCCGCTAAAAGTGGAACAAAACAATAGTTTGTCCAAATCTAGTTTTCTTTCCCGGTGGAATGGGCTACTGGCATCCCATTAATGGTGGCAAACAAGCAATTATTGAATGGACTAATGAAACCTCTTGGTTGATTAATACACTAACTAGAGCCCTAAAACAAGGAATCACGACGATATTATTTGTCTCAATGCTGAAATGGACTTTAAACCTGCGTTGATTAATGACAATTTCAAAGCTCTATGCTTTCATCGGCTTATCTTCTTGGCTCGTTTTTCTGTTTATTTTCTAAGACGAGACTTTTTCCAGGTATTTTGGGGTATTTGGTTGTTCTTTGATTCCCCAATTTGATTTTTAGACAACGATAAATAAATGTCCAAGGTTATATAATTAGCTTACGTTGAACAAACTTGACATATGATGTTTGTATTGAATCATATCGTGGGTTATATGCGGTGATTGGGGGGCGCACAATTATAATTAATTATGGTTAGTGATGAAAAAACATGTAAAAGATATATTATGTACATATAAAGGTTGGTGCAAACATGTGCGTGTTTTTTTAGCCAACAACTTGGGGCATACATGGTGTAGGGGAAAAAATGCATAAACATTAATGGTAGGTTCGTATTTGGTTGGAGTTTTGAATGTTATGCTTGTCCGCATTTTTTGCTGTTGCGTCCATTAATTCGTGTCACCTCTGGCTCTCCTATCGAGTTCTAATACGTTCACTGAGATATCATGTGGTTAAACTTCCCAAAAGTGTATGTTGTTGACTTCAGTCGATTCGATTCATTCTATTTTCAAAGACAAACCCTAATGGAACCAATGAGTAGGCTTGCTCCGCACAGGTTACATCTGGCTTTATATTTCAATTCAAAATTTCTTTTTCTTTTTGTTAATGTTTCAAAATATTTCATATAATTTTTTTATACTAAAACTTTTAAGAATTCAAACTCACACTTATTCATATATATAAACTCTGAAGTAACCTTTTTTAATCAAATTAACATCAAACAAAAACTTTATTTTCTACTATAATTAATAGGAAAAATGTTCAGATTTGCTTGTGCTTGTTAAATATGCAAAATGGTCTAAGATTCGTCGTTAATAACTGTGGTTAGATCAACCCTTGCCATTATAGAAATGAGTTCGATTTGCCCTTCTTGACTAACAATCAGTTATTAAGACCAATCCCTGCAATTAACACATAGTTTAAGTGTAAATTAGACTAGTTAGGACAAATCAGGATTTTAAAAATTTTGGCGCGGAGCTCACTAATAACAGTGGAGGCTCGATGAATGATATCACTTTTTTGATCAGTCAAAACTTAGGGGTGTCCAATAAGGCGGGCCGGGGGAGGGTCGGGACTCGGGTTCTGGCGGGCCAGGCGAGACGGGAAGAGGTCCCGTCCCGTCCCACAACCCCACTGGAACGGGGTCGGGTTGGGGTAGGTCGGACGGGTTCGGGTTGGGATCGATTTTTTTTTTGCCACTTAATTTTAAAAAAATAATATATACAAACACTTTAATAATTGAACAAGATAGTGTAATAAAAGCATCCCAAAGTTGTTTTTATGCCTCTTATGTTATTTAATAGAAATATGACATAGTAATACAATTTCAAAATTACAACTTTGTGGTGTTGTTCAAAAGTTTCAAATGACGTAGTAAAATACTAAAATTGCAATTAAATTTTTTACATATGCAACCATACTTTTTTTATTTTTTTCACAATATCTTGAGGATCTTCTGTTGGAATTGAAATTTGTTTGTCAAATTCTTCAACGTCGTTTCCTGTTCCCTCAGATAAAATTTTGTTGTAGTTGTAGTCTTCTTCTTCGTTGATCTCCGGTTGGCCGCACCTCCTACGCTCCGCACAAATTCAGTCTCTGAATAGAACTGTAATCTCCAGTGAGTCTCCCACCAATGAATGTCTGTGCTCCCCTATTTGAAATCTTTTCGTAGAAAAAACGCTTTCAGACGATGTGGATGACACTTGAATGTTCAACACATCTCGGGTCATCTTTGTTAGCGTCAGAAATGTCTTCTCATTTCCCTCCAATATTTCAGTAAGTCTTTTTATCCTTCAACATTGACAATTAATTCGTACGGTACAATACCCTGCAAAACATAAACATCAAATTCATTAACTTGTGATGAAGTTGTACACTACACATTTTATTTCTAAGTCCTTGAATACTAGCAGCAGAAACCACATATTTTTTATAAGGTTGCAGCGAAGTAGTAGAAGATGGTACAAAAGCTGGTTGATTAATTGCACTTTGTTGTTGGTAATACACACACACACACACACACACACACACACACACACACACACACACACACACACACACACACACACACACAAATATATATATATATATATATATATATATATATACATATATATATATATATATTGCATTCGGTGTGTATGCTAGACGAATCGCTTTTTAGTTGGTATGTCACTGGTTCTTCATTGGTCTCTGGAAGTACTTCTACACAATCATAAATCGTTTCTATAAGTGTTTTACAACCGTCTACTTTAATAGTTTGATTTAATACAGCACCAACAATATAAATAGTAAGGAGAGAATTTTTTTTTAAACACTTTTTCAATAGATGTCTTATAAGTTGGTTTTTGCATATATTCATTAAGTAACAAAAATATTAGAGATATATAAAATAACATATTTGAAATAGTAGGATAATAGATACCGAAATATTCTTTAGTAGCTTGATAAAATTTCTCTAAAAATCCATTAAGTTCTAAAATTTTATTCCAAATTGTATTTTATCAAGAATGCTTTCAAAAAATTTTAGGTCATCCTTTACAACTAAGTTATAAATATGGCACGCACATCTTACATGAAAATTATCAGGAAAATATGAAATTAATCTAAGTTTTAAAAGTCTTATAGCATAATCACTAGAAGTGACATTTTCTAATGTAATAGTCATAATTTTATCATTAATTCCATAGTATTTACTAATTTCATTAATATCTTGTGCAATAAATATTCCAGTGTGTCTATCATCTATATATCTATATGCTAAAATTTATTTTTGCATAAACCAATTTTGATCTATCCAAAGACATGTTACCGTTAAATAATTATTTTTGTTAGTACTACGACCTATGTTAGAAGTGATAGCCACTTTGCCATTAAAATGATAAAGTGCATAACGTAAATACTGTTGATATTCACTTGCAAATTTAAAACATCCCTAACAGTTGATCTAGGAAAACCATTAAAAGCAGGATTATATGTTTCTCGAATGTAATGAACAAAACCAGGAGATGAAGGAAATGAAAAAGGCAAACCCTCCACCGCAATTAATTTTGCAATATTTTTCCTATCTTTGTTTTTATCATATTAAGGACCAACAATTCTCCCAGTCGTCGGGTTAATTTGACCCTGTACTAGGTCGGGGACACTATGAAAACCTTGTCCTGACTCAGATGACATTGGCAAACTCGATTTTTGAGCCTCGTATTGATTCCACCTAGCTGTGTGTTTGTCGTGTACATGTCTCAATAATCCTCCCGTCCCACCTTGACCTTTTCCGGTTTTAAATCTATAAACATTTTTAACTTTGATATAATATTTAATAGTAGGAAGATTTTGATCGGTGTATTTTATATACACCTTTTGAGTCATTTTTAGTTAGTCTTTTGCCCATTTTTGTACAAATACGTGTCGTCTTAGGATAAATTTTCTTTCTTTTGAGTCATATTGGTTTAAAGTGGCTCATTGGCGGAAAAGGAGCAAAAAGAGGGCAGAAACAGAGGTTCCAGAGCTCAAAAAGGGAGAAAGTTAGCGAACCGGGCAAGAAACAGGGCGGTGCCGCGACGCCTCCAGCCAGCAGAGTCAGAGCGCCACGGCGCCGAGGCGGGAAAACTGGCAAATTCGAATGGGAATGGGCCAAGGCCTGAAGGAAAACATGGAAAACGAATTGGAGGCTATAAAAAGCAGCCTTTAGGTCAGAATTAAGGGTTCCAAACCCTTGCCAATTCACACAACCTTGGAGATCAAGATTAGAGACCACTTCTTAGTAATTTCTTGTTTCTTGTTTTATTTTTTTATAGTTTATGTTGGATATTAGTTTAGTTCTTGTCATGTCTATGGCTAGGAACTAACTTAATCTAGGGCTTTCCATGTCAAATCACTTGAAACGTATTCTTATGAATTAATGCATGTTTTGGTTCTTCTTATCATTGTTGAGATTTATTCAATAATTGTCTTGAATGTTTGATAATTAATTGATCACTAATTATCATAATCCATATGATTTCTAATCGAAAGTCGAAAGGGGAGATTGTGAATATGCTATAGTTGAATAAACATAGGTTAAATCGTGGACGAAAGTACCCCGATACTTGTGTAGTATTAATAGGTTATTGCTCTTAATCCTCCTTTATAGTCAATCTTATCACCGAAAGGTAGAAGGGTTCTATATTGGGGTTGAGTGTTTATATTACCTTAACAGGAGTATAAAACGGCTTAGTTAACATGCTATCTCAAAATAGAAGAAGAACCATAATTGATTGCATTAACAAGTAAGATGAGCGGATAGTTGAGGAGATTCGGAAGCCCTATTTCCACCGTAACTGAAGTAAAACAAAGTAATATAGTTAGCATTCTTAATTATAGCTATAAACAATTTATCAATCATCGGTTACCAAATAGATACCATAGAATAGAATTTGAGAATTGAACACTAATCCCTGAGGACGATAACTCGGTCTTCTAGACTATATTACTTGATACGACACGTGCACTTGCGTTAGTGTGTGCATAAATCGCGCATCAAGTTTTTGGCGCCGTTGCCGGGGATTTGCGTAGTTCAATATCAATTTTATCTATTCTTAACTTCTAATTTGGTTTTTTTCTTCTTTTTATTAAGTTTTTATTTTATTCGTGAAAACCAGTGTGCCGTGATCCGTTTGTTGATTTTGGTCTGTTGCAGGCATCTAGTTTATGTGAAGAAGAAGAGGAGCAGATACACTTGTTCCCTTCAACCCGGAAATTGAAAAGACTTGCAAACAGAACAGGAGAAACCAACGAGTTTTGGCCTTAATAGCGATGAGGGGCTTACAAAATAACAATGAGATGAACGAAGGGTTAGGTGATCATATACCTGTCAACCGGTATGGGTTGACCCGGAACCGGACCAGTTGACCCGGTAGTTTAACCGGCCGGACCGACGTAAGTGGCATCCGTTGGGGTTGGGTTGCCCTCAACCCCAACCCGCACGTTATAAAAACGTGAAGGCGGACCGGTTAGGCCCAGAACGAAAAACGGTTCCATTACCATTAACCGGGCCGAAAAAAAAAAAAAAAAATTAAAAATTTTACCCAACGGTCATTTCGACCGTTGGGCTTGGGAGGGGGGCTGGGGCATGGCCAACGGTCATTTCGACCGTTGGCACAATTTTTTTTTTTTGTTTTTTGTTTTTTGTTTTGTTTACTTATTTATTTTAATTCCATTTTTACCCTTTAAAAAATCTATAAATTCTCTACATTTTCTTCATTTTTATCACACAACATTTCTCTCAATTCTCTTATTCTCATACTCTCTTAATCATCTTTATTATCAATTTTCAAGTTATTAATATTATTAGTTTTCAAATTCAAAGTAGCAAGACGCAAGACTTCGAGCTTCGAGTTTCTATTGAATTCAATCCAAGTTTGGTACACTCGTTTCATTCTCTAATTATTTTATTAAATTGTCATATTTATTTGTTGATTATTTAAATATTTTATAATGTCTTTACTAAGGAATTGCGTCGGATCACCAGTAAATCTAGTTCAAGGGTAAAAAATCAGAGGTTCTTCATCATCTAATCAAAATATAGATTATGATCAAATGCAAGAAGATTTTGGAATAAGATAATGAATGTGATAACGCTCAATTAGATAATATTGTTGAACTTGAAGAACAAGAACCTCCTACACCTAGTGTTCCTTCACAACGTTGGTACTGCTAGTGGTAGTCGTAGTCGTAGACCTCCTTTACCAGAACCAGTAGCAAGAAAAAAAGGAGTAAAGTTTGGCTCTTTTATGATAAAGTTGTGGGTACTCATAGAGTTAAATGTAATATTTGTGGGAAAACTTATAAACATAAGACAGTGGGTGGTGACGGGGGGACGGGCACTATAGCTAGACATATAAAATTCGATCATACGGCACAATGGAATGCTGTCCCTGATTTAGAACCCGGTCAACAACAACTTAATCCATTAACGGGGTTGGCTAAATGCGATCCAAAAAGATCGCATTGAATTAGCAAAAATGATTGTCGGAGGTTGTTTGCCTTTTTCTTTTGCTTCTTCTTCATATTTAATTACATATATTCAAAGAGTATATAATCCTTTTTTTAAAGGTGTTCCTCGTAGTACTACTAGAGCCGATATTTTTAGACTTCATAATGATTATGTTATTTTCTTGCAATATTTGTTTGCTAACCTTCCATGCCATGTTAGTTTACTTCGACATTGGACATGCGTTGAAGTTATGATTATTTAACAATTACTTGTCATTGGATTGATGTAAATTTTAGAATGGAACAACGTATTATTGCTTTTGCGTATGACGAGGATCAAAGTCATACTGGTAAATATATAAGCGAAACTATTTGTTTTATGCCCAAAAATATAATCTTTATAATAAAATACTTTGTGTATCGCTCGATAATGCATCTAATAATATCACCAGTAGATCTTTTAAAAGGTAAGTACAACCACCACTTCGATATATTTCATGTTCACAGTGCTTGTCATATTTATAATTTAATTGTTAAAAGTGGTCTTGATTTATTTTCACCTGAAATAAAACTTGTCAAAAGAGTTGTTGGAGTTATTCAGGGTAATAATAGGAAAAATAGAATTATAGAATTTAAAGAAAAATGTAAACAATTTAATTTGAGACCTAAATTCATGCCAGAAGAGATTATTACACGGTGAAATTATACTTATTTATTTTTAAAAGAATGTTATAAGTATAAAGACCCCATAACACATGTTGCAAATGCGCATTGTAAGAACGTGATGTATATGTTAACCGACGAACATTGGAAATCAATTGGTGAACTTTTAAAAGTTTTACGTAAATTTTACACTGCAACTGTTGAATTTTTAGGATCTTATTACCCAACAGTTTGTAATGCTTTAGCTCATATAGCTGAAATTTCCTATTTACTTTATGGTTTAAAATCAAATGTGAAATATACAGATGCGATTCTGATTATGTTTGAAAAGTTTAAAAATATTTTTTCCTATTCCCGATGTTTATTGTATTAGTGCGATCTTAAATCCTTCTATTAAAAAGTAGATTGTCATAATCTAATATTTAGTTTATATACTTATATGGAAATAGGTGGAATGCAAACTCCATCTTCATTTGATTGCATAAGTAAACTTGATACTAATTTAACTACATTATATGAATATTATGCTACATTACATGATAACACCAACTCGCTACTAATATTCCTTCTAGTTACGGTTACGTGTCTACACTGCAGGATTCATTGATGATGACGATGAAGAAGAATCTTTAGACATATGGAGCACTTTTACAACACAACCAACCACAAGCCGATCTTGCGATGAGATGCAATTTTATTTGCAAAAGCCAGCGGAGCCGAAGAAATTTTTTGACCCTTTACAATGGTGGCAGGATAACAAAAGGCAATTCCCGGTACTTGCAGCGATGGCCCGGGATGTTCTTAATGTGTCGATCTCAACAGTGGCTTCTGAAAGTGCATTTAGCCAAGCACGAGATCAAATAGGAGACACACGTCACTCATTGGGTGGAAGCACATTAGAAGTGTTAGTCTGCTTAAGGGATTGGATCAGATCAGAGAGAAGAAATCAAGGATGTGGAGACGTTAATTCTCCGGAAGATGAAGAAATAGGCAATATTTTGGAAGGCGGGAGCGGAGGCGGGACTGGAATTAATACTCCAGATTTAGAGGCTATGGAGCATAACCAATTCAATCAACCTATAGATTACGAAGAACTTGCAAAAAGGATGCATAATATGTAAATAAAATTATTATTACTTCATTATGTACTCTTATTAACGTTATGAAAGTTCAAAAGTTTACATCTTATCATTAATTTTAATTTTACTATCTATTTAGTTGTTAATCTGTTATTACTTATTTGTTAACTTATAAGTTATATCTACTAATCTAATAAATTAATAAAAGTATAATTACAAATTTACAATATAAAGTTATAAACTATAAAGTATAAAGTTATAAACTATAAAATAAAAAGTTAACTTTAAAGTTTCAATTTTAATATATACAACTAAATTATATATTATATTATTATATTACATATTTAAATTGAATTTAGTTTATATTATAGAAAATAAATACTAGAAATAAAAAAAATAAAAATAAAAATAGAAATAGGACGGTTGGACGATTCGACGACTTAACCGCACGGCCAACTCGAATCCGTAACGAATCGGACCGGTTGGCGGTGGTCCGTGAAGCGGACGATGCCGTCGGGCCGTGTCAGCCCGTTAGACACCTATAGGTGATCATCAACCTAACCAAATGATGCCCCGGAGATTGCCGATGGATGTAGAATAGAGGGTCCAGGTCCAAGCTGAGAGAAGCTTGGGAGATTACGTGCTGCCAAGGGTGAATGGAGCACAAACTTGTATCAGGCTCCCAGTAATAGGAGCAAATAATTTTGAAATCAAGTCTGCGATCCTAAGTATGGTGCGAGAATCTTTGCTCGATTCGGAGGTTGCCATGAAGATCTCACGTACGCATAACGAACTTCGAGTTGTGTGCAACTTTCAATACAATGGCGTTCACGCCGCATCCGTCGATTGAAGCTCTTTCCCTTTTCACTCAGGGATAGAGCGAAAGTTTGGTTGAATTCCTTGCCCACAGATTCGATATTCACATGGAAAGAGCTGACACATAATTTTTTAGCAAAGTTCTTTCCACCGTCCAAAGCCGCTAAGCTGAGAGGGGAATTGAACAATTTTTATCAAGCTGATGGAGAGTCACTCTATGAGGCTTGTGAGAGATTCAAAGATTTGCAAAGAAAGTGTCCACATCATAGCATTGAGTTGTGGAATTTGGTCCATATTTTCTACAATGGGCTAAGTGGGACTACCAGAACTATCATTGACGCAGCCGCAAGTGGAACTTTCATGAGAAAGACAGCACACGAAGCTCATGATTTATTGGAAGACATGGCCACCAATAATCATGTAACAGAGGACAGAGGGGTGAGTGGTAGAAGAGCAATATGAGTCCATGAGATTGATGCCATCACAACATTAAATGCACAAGTTGCTCTCCTGACCAAGCAACTGCAACAAAACACAGTGTCAGTAAATGCAGTCCAAATGCCATTGAGTTGCGAGATGTGTGGAGGTCCACATACCTTTGATAGGTGCTCATCAGCTGATCATAACAACATCTCGATCGAGCAAGCAGCATGCCAAGAAGTAGGGAATTATCAAATGCCTCAGAACAACCCCTACTCAAATACCTACAATCCAGGGTGGAGGAATCACCCTAACTTTTCATGGGGAGGTGATCAAGGATAGCAGAACCAATTTCGAGGCCAGTACCAAAATCAGCAACCATTCACTCAGGCCTCATCTTCACAACAATTCAGTGCACCTGCTCAACAAGAGAAACCAGATGAGTTGAGAGCAGCCCTGTTGACACTCACCAACTCACAGACCCAGTTCATGGCAGAGACCAGATCCTCTATCAGGAATTTGGAGACGCAGGTGGGACAACTAGCGAAGATGACAAACAACAGGCCACATGGCACGTTTCCTAGCAATACAGAGATGAACCCCAGAGAACAGTGCCAGGAAGTGCAGCTGAGGAATGGAAAACAGTTAGAACAACTTACACCCCAGCCTGTGGTTGAACAGAGAGTAGATGCAGAGAGGGAGAGGGCTACTGAAGACCGCCCGTTATTAGAGAAAGCTCCAACAGTCCCAGTGAAAGAGTACACTGAGAGGATTCCTTTCCCACAGAGGTTGCAAAAGAAAGTGGTTGATAAGCAATTCTCCAAGTTCTTGGAGATATTTAGAAAGCTACACATTAACCTTCCATTCATTGAGGCATTGGAGCAAATGCCCACTTATTTTAAATTCATGAAGGAAATTCTGGGGAAGAAGAAGAAGAAGTTGGCGGAATATGAGATGGTGGCACTGACAGAGGAATGCAGTGCCATCTTGCAGAAGAAATTGCCCCCTAAACTCAAGGATCCAGGGAGCTTCACACTGCCTTGCACAGTTGGCAGGGTAACATGTAATAGGGCCCTTTGTGATTTGGGGGCTAGCATAAATCTTATGCCCTTGTCTGTTTTTAAGAAGTTGGGGTTAGGTGAAGCCAAACCAACCACTGTGAGCTTGCGATTAGCGAATGGGGATGGTGCATCCTGTGGAAAGATTGAAGATGTCCTAGTTAAGGTGGGAAAATTCTCCTTTCATGCGGACTTCCTCATCCTTGATATGGAGGAAGATGATGAGATCCCCATAATATTGGGAAGACCGTTCTTGGCAACCGGGAGAGCCCTGATTGATGTAGAGAAGGGTGAGCTGACACTTAGAGTGGAAAGTGAAGAGATCGTGTTGAAAGTGTTCAAACACAGCATTGAGCCCCCAGTCATGAGCAAGTGCTTTGCAGTTAGCATTGTCAGCACATCGGTTGAGCCAGCACAAACAATAGCAAGGGAAATAAGCCTGCCAAAACATGTAAGTAATATTAAACCTCCTCTTGAAAAAAAAGAGAAAAAGAAAAACAGAAGGAGGAAGCAAAAAATATTGATGAAATGGATAGGCTGTGGGGTTAATCTACCTCATGCCTTTTGAGTAAAGAACTTGCGTCCGACTAAAAGACGTTAAAGACAGTGCTATTTGGGAGGCAACCCAAGGTTATTTTATTTTATTCAAATTTAATGCAATTTAGTTTTTACTTATAACAGTCTCACGGAGGGTATTGTTTATGTGTTGTGATGACAGGTACAGGGGCCAAGAATTTGGAGGACGAAAACTGAGAAATCAAAAGAGAAAAAAAAGAAAAATCGGCTCAGCGCCGCGACGCCAAAAGTCCAGAAAAGCGCAGAAGTTTGGGCGTCGCGGCGCCACGACGGAAAATCTATTTTTTTTTTGAAGAAGCCCTAAGCCGATTTTCCTTTCTCCAAATCAAAAATCCAAAACCCTTACACTCTGACGGGATTCCTGACATTATCCGCCATGCATTATCCACCGCCACCGCCACCACTTTAAACCAAGTTTGTAAGTTGTCCTGTTTTTTTTTTTTTGAGTCTTGCACACATTGGGGACAATGTGTAATTTAAGTTTGGGGGGTGTCTTATTTGTCTTATTGTTTTTGAGTCTGTTTTTTTTATTTGTTTTAAGTATTTTTGAGTCATATTTTTTCTTTAAAGATCATGCATGCTGCAGTTACTTGAATCACCTAGTGAAGTAAGGTTGAATAATGTAATGGAATTAGAAACAACCATCTAAACACTTAGGTTAGATATGCCAAAAATTCATGAAATCAGATTATTTGGGGTATCTTGCTTGACTTGCATTGTTTATGATTAAAACTATATGTATGCTTGCTTGCTATTTGAGGCGAAATAGTTAGGATATGCATGTTAGGGAGATGACTCAGACAATTCTTTGTTAGCCCTTTATTACCACTTTTGCCTATCCCTGATATTAAAAAATATCCCTAGTCAGCCCATTTGAGCCTAAAAATTAGACTTTTTATTTGACACCCTATAATTCCACACTTATGTCATAAGTGAAATTTTTTGGTGATTGGAATAGAAAGTGTTAAAAAAGAGACAAAAAGAGTGAACAATTTTGATGCACCCCAATGAAAAAGTAATAATAAATAGGCAAAAGCCTAAGTTTGGGGGTGCCTGTTATTCATAATATACTTCACTCTCTCAAAACAAAAGAGGGGAAAGATAGGTATGAAGTGAAGAAAGAAAAATCAAAAGAAAAGGGAAGAATTGAAAAGCAAAAAGAGCTTGTGGTACATAAAATGAGCCTAAATGCCTATGTTTACCTACCCATGCCTAAGCCTACATTACAACCCTAAAAAGCCCTGAAGATCTCTTACATGTGTATCTATGATTAGTGGAGAATAGCAAGTAAACATGCCATAAGATTTTGAAATTGACATGCATAGTTAGGTATTCTTACTTCCATTGAGCATGATTAAATTGAATTTGCGAAATATCTAACTTAATGTATTTAGAATGCTAAAAATTCATGCTATATGTTCCTGCATATTATTCTGCTAACCTTCATGCTTTTCTAAGTAACAATGATGCAGCAAAGTGATCAGTGTCTTTGAGTCAGTCTATTTCCTTTTTCCTCTTGTTTTTAATTCTTTCTTTTGATCTTTGCTCGAGGGCGAGCAAAGGTTAAGTTTGGGGGTGTTTGATCGATGTATTTTATATACACCTTTTGAGTCATTTTTAGTTAGTCTTTTGCCCATTTTTGTACAAATACGTGTCGTCTTAGGATATATTTTCTTTTTTTTGAGTCATATTGGTTTAAAGTGGCTCATTGGCGGAAAAGGAGCAAAAAGAGGGCAGAAACAGAGGTTCCAGAGCTCAAAAAGCGAGAAAGTTGGCGAACCGGGCACGAAATAGGGTGGCGCCGCGGCGCCTCCAGCCAACAGAGTCAGAGCGCCACGACGCCCAATTTATAGGGACGTGCAGGAGTTTCGACGCCGCGGCGCCAGTTGCAGGGTCGCGGCGCCGAGGCGGGAAAACTGGCAAATTCGAATGGGAATGAGCCAAGGCCTGAAGGAAAACCTGGAAAACGAATTGGAGGCTATAAAAAAAGCCTTTAGGTCAGAATTAAGGGTTCCAAACCCTTGTCAATTCACACAACCTTGGAGATCAAGATTGGAGACCACTTCTTAGTAATTTCTTGTTTCTTGTTTTATTTCTTTATAGTTTATGTTGGATATTAGTTTAGTTCTTGTCATGTCTATGGCTAGGAACTAACTTAATCTAGGGCTTTCCATGTCAAATCACTTGAAACTTATTCTTATGAATTAATGCATGTTTTGGTTCTTCTTATCATTGTTGAGATTTATTCAATAATTGTCTTGAATGTTTGGTAATTAATTGATCACTAATTATCATAATCCATATGATTTCTAATCGAAAGACGAAAGGGGAGATTGTGAATATGCTATAGTTGAATAAACATAGGTTAAATCGTGGACGAAAGTACCCCGATACTTGTGTAGTATTAATAGGTTATTGCTCTTAATCCTCCTTTTTAGTCAATCTTATCACCGAAAGGTAGAAGAGTTCTATATTGGGGTTGAGTGTTTATATTACCTTAATAGGAGTATAAAACGGCTTAGTTAACATGCTATCTCAAAATAGAAGAAGAACCATAATTGATTGCATTAACAAGTAAGATGAGCGGATAGTTGAGGAGATTTGGAAGCCCTATTTCCATCATAACTGAAGTAAAACAAAGTAATCTAGTTAACATTCTTAATTAAGTTATAAACAATTTATCAATCATCGGTTACCAAATAGATACCATAGAATAGAATTTGAGAATTGGACACTAATCCCCGAGGACGATAACTCGGTCTTCTAGACTATATTACTTGACACGACACGTGCACTTACGTTAGTGTGTGCATAAATCGCGCATCAGATTTGTAGAATTGTAGAGAGATAAATTGAGAAATTAGAGAGATGGTAGGAAGATTTGTGAGAAAAATGAAGAGGAAAATGAGTTATTTTTTCAATAGATGTCTTATAAGTTGGTTTTTGCATATATTCATTAAGTAACAAAAATATTAGAGATATATAAAATAACATATTTGAAATAGTAGGATAATAGATACCAAAAAATTCTTTAGTAGCTTAATAAAATTTCTCTAAAAATCCATTAAGTTCTAAAATTTTATTCCAAATTGTATTTTATCAAGAATGCTTTCAAAAAGTTTTAGGTCATCCTTTACAACTAAGTTATAAATATGACACACACATCTTACATGAAAATTATCAGAAAAATATGGAATTAATCTAAGTTTTAAAAGTCTAATAGCATAATCACTAGAAGTGGCATTTTCTAATGTAATAGTCATAATTTTATCATTAATTCCATATTGTTTACTAATTTCATTAATATTTTGTGCAATAAATGTTCCAGTGTGTCTATCATCTATATATCTATATGCTAAAATGTATTTTTGCATAAACCAATTTTGATCTATCCAAAGACATGTTACCGTTAAATAATCATTTTTGTTAGTACTACGACCTATGTTAGAAGTGATAGCCACTTTGCCATTAAAATGATAAAGTGCATAACGTAAATACTGTTGATATTCACTTGCAAATTTAAAACATCCCTAACAGTTGATCTAGGAAAACCATTAAAAGCAGGATTATATGTTTCTCGAATGTAATGAACAAAACCAGGAGATGAAGGAAATGAAAAAGGCAAACCCTCCACCGCAATTAATTTTGCAATATTTTTCCTATCTTTGTTTTTATCATATTAAGGACCAAAAATTCTCCCAGCCGTCGGGTTAATTTGACCCTGTACTAGGTCGGGGACACTATGAAAACCTTGTCCTGACTCAGATGACATTGGCAAACTCGATTTTTGAGCCTCGTATTGATTCCACCTAGCTGTGTGTTTGCCTTGTACATGTCTCAATAATCCTCCCGTCCCACCTTGACCTTTTCCGACTTTAAATCTATAAACATTTTTAACTTTAATATAATATTTAATAGTAGGAAGATTTGTAGAATTGTAGAGAGATAAATTGAGAAATTAGAGAGATGGTAGAAAGATTAGTGAGAAAAATGAAGAGGAAAATGAGTTATTTATAGTTGGAAAATAGGGTTAAAGTGTAAATATATTAATTTAGGAGTTAAAAATAAATATTAATGGGGTAGGGGGTTTATGGGGTGGGGGGAGGGGCAAAAATGGCTGTTATAGCCGCTACACAACGGCCAAAATCGAAATTTGACCGTTGTTGCAATGACTATTTTTGCAAAAGGGGATGGGGCGGGTCGGGATCGGGACGGACGGACGGGACGATCCCAGGCCCCGTCCCGACTTTGATCCTCGACCCTGACAATTTTTTTTTACTTTGGGGGATCGGGACAGGATGGACCGGGTAGCGGGACGAGTCGGGTCGGGATCAGACCGACCCGGGCCATTGAACACCCTTAGTCAAAACAAAGAGAAAAATTCAACCCCTGAATTTCCTAAAGTTTCAGCAAACTTTGAGTGACCAAAAATTTTGAATCAACATTCATCAAAATATTTCAATACCCAAATCTTTTGGAGTTACTATTTATTGCCAATTTCAAAACCTAACTATTTTTAATACCAATTTGACAAAAGCACACATGAACTCCACCCCACCCCCACCTACTTTTGACCTTTGCAGTTTTGTTGAAGTCATTTTTAACAGTTGAATAATCCAAGCAAAAATGACTAAAAGTTTCGAGAATTTTTAAAATCTACAAATAATTGAGTTTTTGAACTGAGTAGCTTAAAATGAAAAATAAGAAGATGCAGAATGGAATCAAGCCAAATGAGCAAACTGATAAAGTTTCTACTAAGTATTGGGTAGATTAGGCTTTTGGTGCTAAACAGACTCTAAGAAGCCCTTCAGGAAAGATGAGCAATCATAGTTCACCCAATAAAGTGTGGAAGGTAAGAATTGAAGAAGAAAAAGAGGGAAGAGGATAAACAGGAAGAGGGACACAATCTCTGAACGAAGTTGAAGTAAACAATGCAAATGTTAATATAAGAAATCAGCCTCATTGTGAAGAAAAAGAAAAGAATTAGGAAAGGAATCAACTGCAGACTAAAAAATCAGTTGTGTCAACTAAAGGTGACTTTATTAAAGATATACATCATGAAGTCAAGGAAGCAGAGGATATGAAGGAAAACGAATGTGGGAATTATGAAGTAATGCAACATGCAGAACAAAGGCTAGATGCAACTGATATCAATGATGAAATACAATCATAAAAGGAATGGAATTGACAACAAAGAGATGATTGTAAATCAGAGTGGTATTGATGCAAGCAATATACATCAGGGGGGATCAACATTCACCAGCTAAATCATTGGGTGATGGAATGGAAGAAATAGCTGACAATAAAAGTATTGGTCTTATGTTTAAGGAGGAAAGATCAGGAAATGTACAAAATGAAAGAGCTGAAGAGATGTGTGTGGAAACCTATCTAGGAAACAATGTGTCACGACCCAATTCACGAGTCGTGATGACACCTACTCTATTCCCCGAGTAGGCGAATCATATTCTCAATAACAAGTTAAATCAGCGGAAATAAAATAAAGAAAAGAAGTTATAAAATCTTAAATACTTAATTCCCCAAAATCTGATCAAAAGGGTACAAAAACTCCAACAAGTCTGAAATATAGAAGTCTGAAAGAATGCCCGAAGGCTACATATTGTCTGTCAATAACCAAAGAAAAATGGAATTAACTAAGAAGCCCTTCAGGGGCCACGGACAACCAAGTAGCTCACCCTGAGTGACTAGGAGATGTCCACCTCGCAAATCAGCCACGGGGCGTAGAACTGGAACCTGAATCGTACTCTGCACTAAGCAAAAGTGCAGCAAGAGTAATATCAGTACAACACTAGTACCGGTAAGCATCATAGGCCGACTGTGATTAGATAACGCATGAAGAAGTTGAAACCAACAAATAGCATATAGAGCAATCAGGCATGGTCACGTATCATATACAAGTAAAGCGTAAAGAAATCATGAAATCAACCAAGACAAATATAATTCACCAAATGATCAGTCAAAATATGAGTGGATGAATGCAATGCAATACAATGTCACCTCTCTCACTCCCGCTCTCCAGCAGAAACCTCGAAGGCTATCAATCACTCTCAGCCTCCGGAAGAAACCTCAGAGACTATCACTCCCGTTCTCCAACAGAAACCGTAGAGACAATCACTCCCGCTCTTCGGCAGAAACCTCGGAGGCTATCACTCCGCCCTCCGGCAGAAACCTCAGAGGCTATCACTCCCACCCTCCGACAGAAACCTCGAAGGCTATCACTCCCGCTCTCCGGCAGAAATCTCGGAGGCTATCACTCCCGCTCTCCGGCAGAAATCTCGGAGGCTATCACTCCCGCTCAATCTCTGGAAGAAACCTCGGAGACAATCAATCACTCTTAGTCTCTCACCTCACCATCACCATCACCACAAAATAATATGGAAAGTATGCCAGGCATGATATCAAGTCTCAACACATGTCACCGATATACAATCAACAAGTACAAGTCAAATCAGGTGATAATCACAGAAAATAACACATATGGCGACAAGCCCACATAACAGCTGACGGAACCAACGTAATAGTAATTCATCTCCACTTCCTGCCCGAAGGCCAATCATGCTATCCCTGTCACTTCCTACGACTACATACGATTCTCTAATCAGAGTCTAACTAAAGTAAACCGTAACCTACCTCAATGCCGAGAGGGTGCCACGAACAATCAAACTAATGTCTTCCCCTTGCGTAGAGTCTCTGAACGATTAAAATCTAGAAAATATGTGAACTACATTATAATACGAATCTAAGGATACCCATATTGCTATATTTATATTAACAAGACCTTTACCATTTCCATTGTATGACTAAACTCATACAACTATAAAAATATTAGCATAACTTCAGGACAAACAAATAATATTCTTTTCTTTTAACTTTCTCGTATCTCCCGCTTGTAAAGGATATAACATTAAATTCGTAACTCCAAATAAGGTGTTTATTGTACCACATCGAAGGCAACACTAGGATCTATTATTAAGCCGAATCCCACCTGACAATCCTTAGTGTAGATGGTGAAAATTTACAAAAGAAACAACTCTATAAAATCTGTGTCGCCAGAATATTTGTAAAACAAGGCAGAAACTTCAAACAGTCATAACTTTCAAACCATAAGTCAGATTTATCTCCATAAGATATCAAACTGACGGGAACATAGTAATCTATAACTTTAGTTCATCCCATAATTTTATATGCTTTACGGATTTATACAGTTTTTACGTTTAATGTGCTGCAGTAATCATCATGCCATGTTACATCCCTCAAGTTTCTCTATTCAAGTGGATTGTGGAATTGTCGTGTAATTACTTCTTGAATTTTGATTTCATTCTACAACACATCATTATAAGGATCATGAATAGATTAACTCAACCATATAACATAGAATCTAATCTGAACTTAATTGAGCGCTTCCTCATTGTCTTCTAGTTACTAGGGTTTTCTCTTTCTCTTCTTTATTTATTTGTTTTTCCAGTGCTTGATGCTGCCGTTTCTTTTCTTTTCCTTTTCTCCTCTTCTTTGTTTTGCTGCTTGCTCACGTTTTTCTTTTAATGTAGTAATTTTTTTTTCTCTTATTTTTCTTTGGCTGCTCAAACCGTCCCCCTCTTATTTTGTGCAAATTGCCGTGCCCTACCCAAAGGTAGTGGGCTTGGCCCACTTTCTTAATTAAATTCATGCACAAATTGTATATTAAAACTCCTATGATTTAATACCCTATAGTCCCATACTCCTTTCGTGGTTTTAAAGTGTTAAACGACTAACGGGTCGTTACGCAATGAGGAGCTACATAGAAGTGGTAACATCAAAAGAGATCAGCCTATTAGCACGTGTGTACCACAATTGTATTTACCATATTTAGGGTTATGCAATTATGGTAGAACTAGGATCCATGTTGTATATAGATTCTATATTGTACACCTATATATATTTTGTATTAATGAGAAAGGCTTCCAAGGAAGATTAATAGAATTCTACATGGTATCAGAGCTACCATAATTACGACCGCCCATCCCTCTATTTTTACGGCGTCGAACCGCTCGTATACCACCGATATACATCCGATATACGCTGATATACATCGGCCCAATCCTCTAATTCTACAAAACATCATTGTATACCCCAGGTATACTGTTGATATACATAACCCTAAATATGGTAAATACAATAGTGGTACACACATGCTAATAGATGTGGGAGAACTCAAAACCCTATCTCACGAGTCACACCCAGTGATGGACATCTAGAGCGTGAACAATATAAGAGGGGGGCCCAACATCAGAAATAATAAATTGGGACGTATCTGGATCTGATACCATGTAAATAATGGATCTAGGGCCTAACTCAACCCCAATAGCTAGCTTAAATGGAGGAGGATTACTCAAGCCATATAAGAAGACCAATGACCACTTATCCCAACCCTTCAAGTCATATAAGGATACAGACGCATAAACTGCCGCCAATAAAAGTCCGGTCGTTAGCTCCCCAACCCCTCCAGTCAGATCTGCGCCACCACCGATAGTCGCTCTGACGAATCGATATCCCCATCAGTAAACATCCTCAGCGCAGTATTGCCACCCACCGCTATCACTATCGACGTTGGCTCTCCGATAGTGTCATCGCCTATCTCTCTGATTGCCTCTGTCACGCCATTTTTCGACCGCGACATTATTTTAGCGAATCATGCTTTATAAAATGATAAAAAATAATAAAAATCTAAATGTGCTAAAATGCTAAAAGTGCTAAAAGGCTAAAGTAAAAGGTGCTAAGTGCTAAAGGGTTGTAAAAAGGGTGCTAGAGTCGCCACCTAATTAGTTTGGGTGAATTAGGACACCTAAATGTCAATTAGGTTATAATCGACACTAACTCCATTTAATGGTCTGCAAAACAATGTGAGATTGTGGGCAAGGGGTTTTTATTATCCTAAAGGGAAGGGGTTAAGCACCCTAAAGGATCCGCTAACTTGCGGTTGTCCGTTCAAACCTAGGGTAATTATTGTACTAAAGAAAATGCATGTTTAGAAATATTTAAGTAGGGATATTGCGAGTGTTTTATAAAAGATGAATTTTGATAACACAAAAGATTTGTAAGACTTGCTTTATAAAAATACATGTAAAGCTAATTTTGCATTGTAAAATATATATAAAGTTGA
This sequence comes from Przewalskia tangutica, assembly GCA_029844215.1. Lineage (NCBI taxonomy): Eukaryota > Viridiplantae > Streptophyta > Magnoliopsida > Solanales > Solanaceae > Przewalskia > Przewalskia tangutica. The sequence continues at coordinate 23,255,925 of CM056719.1, forward strand.
AAGATATGCATTTATATTGTTTATAAAATGAATATGTGCAAGGTCGATTGACTAAAGATATGCATTTATCTACGAAATCAAAGAAGTGATGCATTAGTTTCATGTTTAGATATGCAATTTTAATGGTTAGACAAGAGATTAGACATGAATGGCAAGCCTAAGAATAACTAGAAGTGCATTTAATTCTAAATCACCTTCCCGCCTCATACGTTCAAAGACTAATTGAACTAGATCTCCTATTAATTACAGAGTTAGATAATAAAATTGCAATAAACAAATAAAGGCATAAAATGAGGCAATGAGGTTAAGGAAGTAAAGGAATTGAAGTGGATGACTCCGTCCTATTTTGTTTTTCTAGGAATTGCCGAGGAGGGGACGCGATAGATGTAGATGCGGGCCTTCATTGACGAAAGTCGTGATGAGTCTCACGTGAGACTACATTTTCTCGGTGCGTTGCATTTCATGTAAAAATAAGAGAAAAGATAAGGATTAGTAAACATTCTATTCTTTCAAAAATAAGATAATCACATATTCAAACAATGCATTATGATTTACTTATTAAAGCTGAACAGATCCAAACAATGGAAAGCTCAAAGCTACTGTCCAAACCAGACATTGGGCCGTGGTACAGGCTGCTGTATGCAGGACGAAATTCAAAACATTCGGATATGAAAATATACTACTTCAAATATGCAATTTTCAGATTTTCTTTGTTAAAACGAGATGACGGGGGGGATAAAATCAGGACAAGCCTAAGACCTCTGCAACATGACACACACATAGATATACATGTCTGGCGTGTAACTCAGGCGTCCTTACCTATATTTACTGCACTTAATTTAGGATAAACAGACAAACAAGGTCAAATTAATCGAGCACATACTCATTAAGGCTAAATCTCAAAAATATATCAGGATTGATCTCAAGCTTTCCTTTATACATCCTAAGACAGGGACTCATAGTATAATACGAAGTTCCTAAATGATTTGTGCGTACATTGACCTAGACTGGCCTGTTTAATAAGTCACTACACAGCAAGTGACACAGTACCAAAACAGTCTTAAGGAAACTGTTTCAGACATTACATCGACTAATATGATGGACACAGGGACGTATATCAGCCAATTAACATAGCATTTAAGATGTATGCAACTTCATATCAAGCTTAGTATAGGGTAACATGTATATCCCTTACAACAAAAATGCATATTTAACTACTCCATTAGTACGCAACAGATATCCTAGCCTAACATTGGGATATCGAGCAGTAATGATATATTCGGGTTTAGAAAAATCACATGTCCTCAATAATCATCAATCGACTACCGTTTTGAATCATTTTTTACCATGGGTAAGCTTCTAAACAAATCTTGGCAGCTTTTAAGTGTTCAAGCATGTATAACATGACATTTTCCAGATTGGTATTAACATTATAACACTCAAAACTATAGTTAAAGAACATTACGGAATTTACATACTTCACATCGACTATACATAAGTGGCAGACTTCATTATACCAACATATTCCTCAACAAAGCATCACACCAATCATGGAAATGCGAAACAGTAGAAAATGGGAAGGCGACGAGTTTACCTTTTTGGGGTAGCGAACTGAGGCCGCGTTTCGACTCGTCGGACCCACTCAGATGGTTTTTGCTATGCAACTGAAAAGGATGAATCTTGAATCAATTTTGCTTTGAAGATTTAGGCTATTATGCTCTGGAAAACCGATTGTTCTTGGGGTTCTTTTGGCCGTTGTATCCCTGGATTTTTTATGGGTGTCCCCAAGTATGCCTTTCACTCGAATCTTCTCCAGTATGTATACCACTTTTCGATGGTGTGACAACGTGGCAAGAAAATCGAGGTATTTGGTTCCAATTTTGGGCGATTTGTGATGAATTGATTACGGAGATCTTTGCTGATTTCTAGAGATGTTTCTTCTCAGTTGTTTTTACTGATTTTCGATGCTCACCCCCGGATGCCTATTGCATGCGTATAACCTCTATTTATAGTACGATTTGTGGATTCTGATTTTGGTAAACTTTTGGTACCACGATTTGGGACAATTTTTAGTAAGGTTTTGGTTATGGTAGTTTACGATTTTGGCGCTGATTTTGTGTAAGTTTTGGGTGTTGATCTCGAAGGATTTGTTGCAATTTCGGGACTGATCTTGGATTTCAATATTTGGTGAACTTTAATACGATTTGGGGTGTATTTTATGGTAAGATTGATTTGATTATGATATCATTTTGGGAGATTTTTGGATTCGGTTCTTAACAAGGTAAGATTTTGGTTATTTGGGATTGCTCTTTTTTTTTTGTGTGTAAATGGAAGGGTGTCGGCGATCTGTGGAGAAGAGTGGCAGATTTTTGGGTTCCATTTTAGGTTAGGTTTTTTTTGTCTTATGGGCTGCTGGATTGAAGAGGAAGGGAAATAGGGCTGAGGATGAGTTGGGCCGCGAGGCTGAAATTTGCGGGTTAGGAGTAGTTAATTTGGCGAATTTAAGGGGTGTTGGGCTAATAGTTTTAGGTAAAAATTAATTAATGGGAAATAAATGGGAGTTAAAATTATTATTAAATTACTTAAATGCTAAATGCTGATATGATATTTAAAGATTGCTTGATGCTTTTATAAATACTACGCTATTATTTAAAATCTCCTTTATTTATATTATCTTAATATGACTTTAGGTGCTTTATTAATTTTAGCTTGTGTTTAAATTATTACAATAATTATGAAATTGCTTTGCGTATTAATAAATGCGACTATGCTATTTGACACAACGTCATTGCTAAATTATTTATTTATTTACGTATTTATTATTGTTAAAATTATTAAGAATTAATGGAAATAGAATAGGGCTTAAAATTGATAAATGCGGGCGCGAGACCCAAAGTGTTTAATATTCTTCGTAAAATGCGGTGTCATTATTAAATCGCTTATTTATGCGGGTATTAATGTTTTATTGTTGCATTTTATTATTATAAAAATTGTTTAAAAATTATTTTGAAAAAATTAGTGTAATTTTATAGTTAATGGTTGGACGAGAGGGTCAAAATTGGGTGTCAACAACTTGTCCCTCTTTGTATGGAGATGATGGAAGAGTCTTCGGACAAAGACGTTGACTTATAGCCAATTTTGTCTCGATCCTCAGAATTAAAAAAAATGTTGGGCGATTAAGACAAGGCTAACGCAATTCAAAATTTTGTCCCAGTGTCGAGTTATGACGACACTGGGCTACCATGGTCAAGCACCAAGGCGGGAAAATGCGGACTCAAAATTTGTCCCAGTGTCGAGTTATGACGACGCTGGGCTACCATGATCAAACACCAAGGCGGGCTGACGCAGACTCAAAATTTGTCCCAGTGTCGAGTTATGACGACACTGGGTCGACGTGATGTTAAAATAAACTGGCTTGAGCATTGACTTATGAAAACGCTGGGCTTATTGGTGATGTGGAATGAGTGGACCGACGCTCCAGGCTGCTTCTGCCATTTGTTAGGAAGGTTGGCCCCCCAACAAATTGCCCCGGTTCGCTGTAAGAGAAAATCCACGTTGTGCTCTTGCTCCTGCATGCTAAGAATTAAGCAAACGGTTAGTGCATAACTGTTATGGTAAAATGATAACGCATGAATTTAAAGGCAATGTAACAGTGTGACTAGAAATGTTTATCCTGTAAAATGTGATGTCGGTTGTGTTGATGTGATGCTGCAAATGATGTGATTTCGTCCTTGCACGGACGTGTTGCGATTGTGAATGCGGATATGTTGTCCTTGCTGCAACTGCCCCTTTAGATTGAATCTTTGTAGACTAAAGCTCAAGAAAAGTTAGTGCATAACTGCTAAGACAAAATAATAAAGCATGAATGTATAAGAAATGCAATTCTGAGAGTAGAGAAATCGTCCTTGCATAGATGTGATATGCTGATGACGTCGTCTTTGAACGTGGCGTCGTTTTCGTACGGGCATCGTTTCGGACTGGGCGTCGTTTTCGGACTCAGCGTCGTTTTCGGACTTGGCGTCGTTTTCGGACTCGGAGTCGTTTTTGGACTCGGAGTCGTTTTTGGACTCGGAGTCGTTTTCGGACTCGGCGTCATTTTCGGACTCGGAGTCGTTTTCGGACTCGGAGTCGTTTTCGGGTTCGGCGTCGTTTTCAGACTCGGAGTCATTTTCGAGCTCGACGTCATTTCAGACTCGGAGTCATTTTCGGACTCGACGTCGTTTTCGGACTCAGCGTCATTTTTTTTGGACATGACGTCGTTTTCGGACTTGGCATCGCTTTCGGACTTAGTGTCGTTTTCGGACTTGGCGTCGTTTTTGGCGTCTCTTTCGGAATTAGCGTCGTTTTCGGACTCAGAGTCGTTTTTGGACATGACGTCATTTTCGGACTTGGCGTCGTTTTCGGACTTGGCGTCGTTTTCGGACTTAGCATCGTTTTCGGACTCGGCGTCTTTTCGGACTCGGAGTCATTTTCGGACTCGGCGTCTTTTCGGACTTGGCGTCGTTTTCGGACACGATGTTGATGAAGACGTCATTGTGTTAATGCTACTATTTCTGTGAATTAATGCTCCTGCATGCTAAAACTTTGTGAAAATGTGCATATCAGTTAAATCAAAATAATGAATATATGAAAAAATAAAATTTTGTGAGTAAAAATGTCGTTCCTGTATGATGTGTAGGACGCTGCGAATGCTGATGTGGTCTCTGCTCAGACTTGCGGGATGCTGTGAATGCCGATATCATCTCTGCACAGACTTGCTAAAAAAGGGAATGCTTGTTGAATACTGCGATTGCTGATAGTCTCTGCACGGACTTGCTGGATGCTATAAATGCTTGCTGAATGCTGCGATTGCTGATAGTCTCTACACGGACTTGCTGGATGCTGCGAATGCTTGCTGAATGCTGCGATTGCTGATGTAGTCTCTGCACGTACTTGCTGGATGCTGCGAATGCTTGTGGAATAATGCGATTGCTGATGTAGTCTCTTCACGGACTTGTTGGATTCTGCGAATGCTGTGATTGCTGATGTAGTCTCTGCACGGACTTGTTGGATACTGCGAATGTTTTGCTGAATGTTGTGATTGCTGATGTCGTCCATGCCCAAACGTACTGAAACTGTTCCTGTAAATTAAGGACCATGTAGGCTAAAACTTAAGAAGAATTAATGCATAAATTTTAAGACAAAAATGATAGAGCTTGAATGTGATTTTATGAGTAGGGATGTTGTAATGTGCTGAAGGTGTCGTTGTTGCAGATATTGATGGCGTCATTGCGTAGACATAATGCTGATGACATCGTTGCGTGAACGTAATGCTGATGACGTCGTTGCCTGAACGTGTTGATGTTGGCGTCGTTGCGTAGACGTAATGTTGCTGGCGTCATTGCGTGGACGTGATGCTGATGGCGTAATTGCGTAGACGTAATGCTGATGACGTCGTTGCATGGACGTAATGCTGATGACGTCGTTTCCTGGACGTGTTGCTGCTGACGTCGTTGCGTGGATGCGTTGCTGCTGTTCCTGTATCATAAATGTTCTTGCAAGCTAAGTTTGAGTAATAATTACTGCATCACTGTTAAAACGACATGATGAATATATGAAAAGATGTTATTCTGTGGGTAGGGATGTCATCCCTATATGATATGTGGGATGTTGTGAATGCTGAGATGTTGTTGTAATGCATTTTGTGAACTGTATGGATTGCCATGATGTCTTTGTTGTGCGTTTGTGTACTGCATGGATTGCAATTTGACTCTATGCCCGAGCTGATGCGCTAGACTTTGTTGCGGGATTTGAACTTTGATTGTTGATGTCTGTCTGCTTCTGCTGCTTCTTTCTGCTTCTGCTAATATGAAGAACTTTTGTTGTATTTTCTGCTTCTTCTAATATGAAGAACCTGCGCTCAAAGAAAACTTGTGAGTTTGAGGGGGGCGGTTGATTCGCATTGACTTTGTAGTTTTGACCGTTGATGCTCGGACGTCTGCCTTGTTTGGACTCATAACCCATGCCTGGTTTCCTACCTTGACTAGCTGTTAATGATCCTAGTTTTGAATATGCAAAGGGCGTTTGGCCTAAAGTGTGTCTCAATGGGATTGATTGTCTATCATGTGTATTTTCGTTATTTTCAAAATAAGGGAAGGCTTCTAATGGTGTGACCGAAGCCGATTTAGGCCGCCTACGTATCCCCACGAGGAAATCAGGCCATGACGTAGTTCATTACAAGCGAAATTGGGTAAATTGTTTAAAGGTGAGACCGAAGCCGGTATGGCCGCCTACGTATCCGCCAAGGGAATCAGGTCGAATGTGTTCCATTACAAGCGAAATTGGGTAAAATTTCTAAAGGTGGGACCGAAGCCGATATGACCGCCTACGTATCCACCAAGGGAATCAGGTCAAACGTAGTTCCATACATTACAGATAAAGGACAAAATATATTAAACTAACTATTTTAGGACTCGGAGGGCCAAGGCAGATGCACGAGTCCACTTGTTCAAAATGTCTTCTTGCTCTGCGTCTTCAATGACTGAGTCTTCAGCAGGATCATCCCTTGCAGCACATAACTAGACGAATGACTTATTCAACGGTTAAACAATCTCCGGAAAGGAGCACCTTATTTTCTCTGGCGGTTGGTCGATGATTCAACTTTCTTCCCTTTTCGGGTTGGCGTAATAGTCCCTTCCAGACTGTTTTCTTCATCTTTAGCTATCATGTTCACATGGGCATCTTCATAACCGGGAAAAAGGTTATTGTTTGCATTGAGAGGAGCATCTTTCAGCTGAATGACTCCCTCTTTGATTAACTCCTTTATTCTGTCCTTGAGTGTATAACAATTTTCGATGTCGTGTCCCTCCGCACCAGAGTGGTATGCACAATGTTTGGTTTTATCGTGCCCTCGGGAAGTAGGCCTGGGGGTATTTCTGGGAATTAGTTGGAGTATTCCTGCGGCTTTCAGCTTCTCGTACACTTGGGCTATGGATTCGGCTAAATGTGTATAGGTTTTGGTTGGTTTTCTTTCGGCATCTATGCGGGGTTTGGGTCCATTTGGTGTACGAGTTTATGACAGTGGTGAGTATTTTGGATATGCTGGTTGGGTATGGTAAACAGGATTTGGGGTAGCGCAGTGCTGATAATACGACTGTGGATTTTGATTGTTTTGGTTATAGTAAGAAGGTGGTGAGCTTTGATACACTGGAAGTTGTTCTGGCCTATGTTCCTGAATGACCATGATAGAGGGTGATGCATCTTTTCTCCTCTGTGAGGTAGCTCCTATAGAATCTGACTGCATTGCTCTGCTAGTTGCTTGTAGGGCTGTCAGGTTCGTAATCCTGCCCGTTTTAATGCCTTCTTCCACGAAGTCGCCCATTCTTACGACTTCTGCAAAACTTCGCCCAATTACACTGATCATTCTTTAATAATATGTTGCGTCTCTTAAAGACTGCACGAACAAGGTGGTTCTCTCTGCCATTGGAGGTTGGACCTTTGCTGCTTCTGACCGCCACCTCAGGGCGTATTCCCAGAAAGTTTCTGTGGATTTCTTTTCTAGTTTCATAAGATAAAATCTATCCAGGACAGTGTCAGTGTTGAATCTGAATCTATCCATGAAATCTTGTGCCATGGCATTCCAACCGTCCCATTTTCGAGGATCTTGGCATGTGTACCAGTCCAGCGCCTCACCGGTTAGACTCCTGGTGAATAGTTTCATGATGATTGCTTGATTTTTCCCAACTCCAATCAATTTATCGCAATATGACCTTAGATGAGCTCGGGGATTCCCTTTTCCATCGAACATGTCAAATTTGGGCACCTTGTACCCTACAGGTAATTCAACGTCGGGGTGCATACATAAGTTTTCATATTCTAACCCTTCATCCCCCTTGTTCATCTGAATGCTTTTGAATGCCTCTTTCAAACTACGGATTTCTTTTGCCAGATTTTCATCAGCTCTAGCTCGAGTCTGCCGCTCCACTTCCTGGTATTGATATGTCTCTTGAGAGGATACATGCATAATAAATGGTTGGCTTTCGGTCGGATGTGATAATGCCCCATATTGTTTGTTAGGACTAGTGATACGTGTCGTCTGCTCGTATTGGGTGTCTTGGCAATTTGGACTGAGTGGGGAGATATAAGTAGGCGGAGGTTGGGATATGTATGTAGTAAACGGATCATTTTGGAGGTCGGCTTGCAAATTGATCGGACGGGTGACATTTTGGTGTGAGCTGGTATGTTGCAGCCTTTACGGGGGGGGGGGGTGTGGAAGTGGAGGCTCAAGGGCTTGTGATACGATTGCATTTGTCCTTTGCTCCGGGAGTGGTGCATTCAAACTAATAGACAGGTTTGTCATATTTCAGAGCCTTTCTATTTCGGCTTGCATGATTTCCATTTGCTGCAATAATTTGGCGAGGTGTTGATCATTGGTGTTTATCCTTTCTAACGCCTCTGCGTCCTCTACATGAACGGGGACGAGTCCTAAGCTGGTTCATTCTGGTACCTCTGGATTAGTCATTTATTGGATGATTGTGCTTCTACCAGTCAACACGAATCAACCTTTTGGGGATAAGCTAGGCAAAAATAATCCTCTAACAAATGAAGCAAACCAAGTTAGTATAATATGCAAAGAGTTGCAGACAATATATAATAATAAGCAAATTGCAAATCAAGCGCGTGCTCTAACATGTTTGGGACCTCTTTTATGCCAGAGGGAGGCCTAAACGTCAAATATGCGAGGTTATGATAGATTTGTCCAAGCCGTCCAACTGTAATGCTTTTGTTGGAAATGACGACCAAATGACGGTGCACTTTTTCCAATTTCGGCACGTCCTGATTAGGTTTGGATTTGTCTATCATCGTCACACTACACATAATATGTTGGTTGGTCGTTGGGTTGAGAAACCCGTCGACAAGTTTGGTGTTTTCCTAATTGGGGTGTCGATACCAAGAACCGACCCACCTAAGGTAAATGCATACATGTCTTAAAATAAAGGGTGGTATAGCTCTATCCCGAGTTTCTAAGATTTGGCCTTACTAGACGCAAGGTTCCCGAGCGGACAACTCGAGTGAGAAGCCTACGCGGCTAATCAGACGAACCGATCTAACTTCGTGCATGCGCCAACTCTCCTAAAATTTTGGATATTTTGAAAGAAATTTGCGGGTGCGCGAAGCACACCAGCGCGTGCGTGTGTGATAGTGTGAATTTTCAAGAGTGGAAGAAATATGAGCGGAATGCCAGTTTAAGGAAAACAGTAACAAATAACAATTACAATAGTGACAAATAAAGCAATTTACAATACACAAGAAAATTAAGTGCAAAAGTAATGCCAAATAATAACCCTAGGTCTGTTATGGTCAAGAACCTCAATTCCCCAGCAGAGTCGTCATTTCTGTCACGCCCTTTTTCGACCGCGACATTATTTTAGCGAATCCTGCTTTATAAAATGATAGAAAATAATAAAAAGCTAAATGTGCTAAAATGCTAAAAGTGCTAAAAGGCTAAAGTAAAAGGTGCTAAGTGCTAAACGGTTGTAAAAAGGGCGCTAGAGTCGCCACCTAATTAGTTTGGGTGAATTAGGACACCTAAATGTCAATTAGGTTATAATCGACACTAACTCCATTTAATGGTCTGCAAAATAATGTCAGATTATGGGCAAGGGTTCTTTATTATCCTAAAGGGAAGGGGTTAAGCACCCTAAAGGATCCGCTAATTTTCGGTTGTCCGTTCAAACCTAGGGTAATTATTGTACTAAAGAAAATTCATGTTTAGAAATATTTAAGTAGGGATATTGCGAGTGTTTTATAAAAGATGCATTTTGATAACACAAAAGATTTGTAAGACTTGCTTTATAAAAATACATGTAAAGCTAATTTTGCATTGTAAAATATATATAAAGTTGAAAGATATGCATTTATATTGTTTATAAAATGAATATGTGCAAGGTCGATTGACTAAAGATATGCATTTATATGCGAAATCAAAGAAGTGATGCATTAGTTTCATGTTTAGATATGCAATTTTAATGGTTAGGCAAGAGATTAGACATGAATGACAAGCCTAAGATAAATAACTAGAAGTGCATTTAATGCTAAATCACCTTCCCACCTCATACGTTCAAAGATTAATTGAACTAGATCTCCTATTAATTACAGAGTTAGATAATAAGATTGCAATACACAAATAAAGGCATAAATGAGGCAATGAGGTTAAGGAAGTAAAGGAATTGAAGTGGATGACTCCGTCCTATTTTGTTTTTCTAGGAATTGCCGAGGAGGGGACGCGATAGATGTAGATGCGGGCCTTCATTGACGAAATTCGTGATGAGTCTCGCCATGAAACTCTTCATTTTGCTCCGGTGCGTTGCATTTCATGTAAAAATAAGAGAAAAGATAAGGATTAGTAAACATTCTATTCTTTCAAAAATAAGATAATCACATATTCAAACAATGCATTATGATTTACTTATTAAAGCTGAACAGATCCAAACAATGGAAAGCTCAAAGCTACTGTCCAAACCAGGCATTGGGCCTTGGTACAGGCTGCTGGATGCAGGACGAAATTCAAAACATACATTTCAGATATGAAAATATACTACTTCAAATATGCAATTTTCAGATTTTCTTTGTTAAAACGAGATGACGGGGGGGGGGGGGGGGGAGTAAAATCAGGACAAGCCTAAGACCTCTGCAACATGACACACACATAGATATACATTTCTGGCGTGTAACTCAGGTGTCCTTACCTATATTTACTGCACTTAATTTAGAGTAAACAGACAAACAAGGCCAAATTAATCGAGCACATACTCATTAAGGCTAAATCTCAAAAAATATACAGGGATTCAGTCTCAAGCTTTCCTTTAGACATTCTAAGACAAGGACTCATAGTATAATACGAAGTTCCTAAATTATTTGTGCGTACATCGACCTACACTAAGCAGATTTTCTACATACTTGAATGAAGGCAAGGTACGGTACTAGACTGGCATGCCTGAGGGCCGGCTACACCTACATAGTCAAATTTAGCATTACAAACAGTTTCCTGAACCTGAATTTAACTTAAAGACCCTAGGATGGATAAGTTCATCATAACTAGCATTTCAAGAATCAATATGGACACCACAGAAGATCTGAACTCGATATAACATACCAGATAGAGCACATAGACTACCACGGACGTGACACGATGCGAAGGCAGTCTTAAGGAAACTGTTTCAGACATTACATCGACTAATATGATGGACACATGGACGTATATCAGCCAATTAACATATCATTTAAGATGTATGCAACTTCATATCAAGCTTAGTATAGGGTAACATGTATATCCCTTACAACAAAAATGCATATTTAACTACTCCATTAGTACGCAACAGATATCCTAGCCTAACATTGGGATATCGAGCAGTAATGATATATTCGGGTTTAGAAAAATCACCTGTCCTCAATAATCATCAATCGACTACCGTTTTGAATCATTTTTTACCATGGGTATGCTTCTAAACAAATCTTGGCAGCTTTTAAGTGTTCAAGCATGTATAACATGACATTTTCCAGATTGGTATTAACATTATAACACTCGCAACTATAGTTAAAGAAAATTACGGAATTTACATACTTCACATCGACTATACATAAGTGGCAAACTACATTATACCAACATATTCCTCAACAAAGCATCACACCAATCATGGAAATGCGAAACAGTAGAAAATGGGAAGGCGATGAGTTTACCTTTTTTTGGGTAGCGAACTGAGGCCGCGTTTCGACTCGTCGGACCCACTCAGATGGTTTTTGCTATGCGACTGAAAATGATGAAACTTGAATCAATTTTGCTTTGAAGATTTAGGCTATTATGCTCTGGAAAACCGATTGTTCTTGGGGTTCTTTTGGCCGCTGTATCCCTGGATTTTTTATGGGTTTCCCCAAGTCTGCCTTTCACTCGAATTTTCTCCAGTATGTATACCACTTTTCGATGGTGTGACAACATGGCAAGAAAATCGAGGTATTTGGTTCCAATTTTAGGCGATTTGTGATGAATTGATTATGGAGATCTTTGCTGATTTCTAGAGATGTTTCTTCTCAGTTTTTTTTACTGAATTTCGATGCTCACCCCCGAATGCCTATTGCATGCGTATAACCTCTATTTATAGTACGATTTGTGGATTCTGATTTTGGTAAACCTTTGGTACCATGATTTGGGACAATTTTTAGTAAGGTTTTGGTTATGGTAGTTGTCGCGCCCGATTTCGACCGCGACTTTCTAAAAGCGAGCCCTGCTTAAGTAAAAAAAGTTAGGAAATAAATAATAAAATAAATGTTTAAAAAAAAATGCTAAAGGGTTCGGGAGTCGCCACCTAATTAGTTTGGGTGAATTAGGACACCTAAATGTTTAACTAGTTTAAAGTAAAACATTAACTCCATTTTAATGGTCTGCTAAACTTAATGAGATTCTGGATAAGGGTTCTTTATTATCCTAAAGGGAAGGGGTTAGGCACCCTAAAGGATCCGCTAACTTGCGGTTGTCCGTTCAAACCTAGGGTTTATTATCTGAGATGCAATACACGTCTTTGAAAAAGTATTTAAGTAAAAAATATAGGAAGTTTTCTTATTAACATAAAATGTGAGATTTAAAACATGTATTATTATATATGCAAAGACGATTTATACTTTTATTAGCATATCATAGTATGCCAAATGTTTAGGAGGTTTTTAATAAAAGAAATAAGGCTTTTATGCAAATATTAACGAGGGTCTATAACAAAATGGGTTGGAAATCTAGTAATGAAATGTTAGCGGTGAACAGTTACGAAGATAAATAAAATTTAATAGTTTGGTATGACTTAAGCAATATGTAGTGAGTTTAGAGTAATTAACCTAAAGAGAATTGTTTTCTAATCTAGAGGTTCAGGGTTTAGATATTCTAATTATTCTATTAATTAATATAGCGTTAGACAAATAATTTACAATAAGTAAATGAATGGGGGCGGGGTAGAAAATAATTTAAAGGACTCGAGGAATGGCGATGTCTTTACTTTGACTTGGAATTTCTGAGGCAGAGATAAATGCACATAGATGCGGGTCTTCATTTGTTGTAGCTTATGATGAGTCTCGCCGTGAGACTCTTCGTTTTGCTCAGATGCATTTCATGTAAAAAATAAAGAAAGATAAGGATTAATACACGTTAAGCCAAATAAATGATTACATACTCAAAACATGCTTTTAATTATTAAAATCCAACGAGATGGCAGAACCCAATGTAAAAGTCCAAAACAACACTGTCTTATTCAAATATTGAAGCATTTTAGACTTAAGATTATAACGTGACTGTCGGTTCACAGAAGCCAGATAAGCATATTTTTAAAAAATGAGCATACATGAGTGATTAAATCACTAAGTCAGCAAATGACCAGAATGTAGATTCAAAGGGGGGGGGGGGAGATTCCAAGTTACATTCAAGGGAAACGACAAAGCAGAAGAGGAAATCAAATGGGCCAAACTTCAAACACATGATTCCTAAAATGATAAGGGTACTTGATAATGTATTGAGATTCCTGTTTGCAAGCTAGCACAGGATACTGACATCGAGTTTTAACAAGAATTATTTTTTAAGAGCCTTAACAGTCACATGATTCCATGGATTTGTTCATATTTTAATTGTTGCAACCTGATGAATATCTACTATAATGCTCCCGGCGATTATGAGTTTATCTATCATAAGGGGGCATAATTTTAAGCCTAGACACACAGTTACTCTACTTGGCCTTGTGTACAGTAAATGCTAGTGTTGGCTAAAACATGTTGACAATCAAACTAGCCCATAGAAACAAGTATTAACTGGACAAATTTAACATAAACCATTTTAATAATCAAATGCGATGAAACATTGTTTGGCACGCAATTTAAACACATATGTCCATACTTTATCCTAAGGAATAGATATTATGAATCATACAATAAGCTTTAATGGGACATTTCTACTCATCCTTGGGTGATGTATGTAAACCATTTGTAAAGAATGAACTGCCATCAGAGCAGGGTATTATCAGCTAACATTTTTGGGCAATGGGAAAGAGATAGCTATACATGAATTTAGACAAAGGCTTGACGGTGTCCATTCTGATAAGCGGTACACCTATTCCAGAGGAGATACATAGACGAGTTCAACATGACTTCCCTGGACTGGAATTTACAAACTCAATCTCTTGTTTTAAACAAAGATGAACAGACAGGGGTGCCGTCAGTTGAAAGTAAAGTGGTTTAAAACAAAAGGGGGAAAGGCAGGTCTCGTAACCTTATGGTTTAGACATATTCAAATGGAGAAATCAATTTACACCACTCTTACACAAGCCAAAACCAGATCCACACCTTGGACTCATATTCAAAATAAATGCAGTTTTCTTGCTTACTAACATGAGGGGCACAGAACATATGACAGTTCTAAATCAATTAAACAGAATGTTTTAACTTAAAGCTACCCCCCCATCCTCGTAACATATTGGTCAAGAAAGCCTAAGACGCATATGTATCATCCTTAATCCTATTTAACCAAACTAACAAATAGGCAACTAATCATAGCAAACATGAAGAAGGGATGAAGAAAGCTTCAGTGGCCATATAGATAAATACATTACTAACGCCATATACTATCTGAGTCGCAATAGTGATTGTAGTCGCGAACATCAATAGCGATCGATTTTAACTAACAGGTTCAGACTGTCGATTCAACACACACAAACAGCCAATAATCTGTACTTAATCAATCATTTAAAACACACAACCAGTAAATGGAAAAAAGGGTGATAGATTTACCTTCTCCGGACAGCGAACCGAGGCAGCGTATCAAGTGTCGATCCACTCGGAGTTTTGTGCGATGTGATAAAAAATGGAATGAAGCTGTTGCTTTGAGAATACTTACTGGTTCGTGATGGATTTTTACAAGGAAGACGAAAGGGTTCGATTTTATGTTCTTGCCTTAGCCTTCTAATTTTCGGATTGTAAAGAAGGTATTCTTGAAGATGAAAACGATGCTCGACCTTTGTCTTTGCCTCTGAGCTCTGTCCTGCTGTCCTCTGCCCTCGACTGCTTTTGCATGCGCTTATATAGCCATCCCTGGGTTCTAATGTTGGTAAGCAATTAGGGCTGAGATTCTTATGCTTATTCTTACCCTGATTCCGCACGATTCGTACTTGATTTCGTGTGATTTTTGGACGAGATTTTTGTAGATTCGTAAGTGATTTCGGTAGCTTTTAAGAAGGAAATGATTGAGGAATTTGGGTGATGGATATGGTAAGCAATCGTTGGAGAAAGGAGGAAGATTTGGGTTCGATTCGCCGGATTCTCAGGCGAGAATCACGGCAGGGAAGGTGCGGCGATTGAAGTTTTTTTTTTGTGTTTTAGGTTTCGTCTAGGTTTTCTTGAGGGAGGGACGATGAGAAAGAGGTGAGGAAGAGTGGCTTCAGGCTTTGGGTGGTAAAG
This sequence comes from Przewalskia tangutica, assembly GCA_029844215.1. Lineage (NCBI taxonomy): Eukaryota > Viridiplantae > Streptophyta > Magnoliopsida > Solanales > Solanaceae > Przewalskia > Przewalskia tangutica. Next base: position 23,271,387 of record CM056719.1, read on the forward strand.
GGAAATAAAGGGTGATGGGCGTAGTGAAATTTGGGCGGGTGATAAGGGGAAATAAGGGTAGGGCGGACTGGGCCTCGCGGGTTGGGCTGGGTAATTGGGCTGGGTAGTTAGGTTAGTATTAAGTGTTAGGTTAGTTATTTAATTAGTGTTAGTTTTAGGTGCTAATTAATTAGTTTAGTGGTGAATTAAATTAGTAAATTGTGATTAAATTATTTAGGTGCTTTATTAATCCGATTGTTATAAATGCGGGCGTGCTATTTAATTAGTGCTTAATATTTTAGAATAAGGCGCTATTATTTAAAATCTTATTATTGTGCATTATTGCGAAGTTAAATTAAAATTGAATTGAGTTTAGATTAAATTATTTAAATGTTAAATGCAAGTATGATATTTAAGAATTGTTTAAAGCTTTTATAAATGCGACGCTATTAAATGCATGTATTAGATTAAAATTGATTTTAAATTACAAATGGTTATGAAATTCTCTTGCGTATTAATAAATGCGTCTATGCTACTTGACACGACGTCATTGCTAAATTATTTATTTTATGTATTTATTATTAATTAAGAATCATGACAGGGCTTGAAATCAATTAAAGCGGGCGCGGGACTCTAAGTGCTTAAAACTCTACGTAAGACGCGATGCCATTATTAAATTGTTTATTTATGCCTGTATTAATGTTTTATCGCTGCATTTTATTATAAAAATCATAAAAAATTATTGTTGTATTATTAGTCTAATTTTATAGCTAATGACTGGACGGGAGGGTCAAAATTGGGTGTCAATAGTTGTCCCTCTTTGTATGGAGATGATGAAAGAATCTTCGGACCAAGACGTTGACTCATAGCCAATTTTGTCTCGACCCTCAGAATTAAAATGTTTGGAAATTTAGGCAAGGCCGACGCAGACTCAAAAATTGTCCCAGTGTCGAGTTATGACGACACTGGGCTACCATGGTCAAAACACCAAGGCGGGCTAACGCGGACTCAAAAATTGTCCCAGTGTCGAGTTATGACGACACTGAGCTACCATGGTCAAAACACCAAGACGGGCTAACGCGGACTCAAAATTGTCCAGTGTCGAGTTATGATGACACTGGGCTATGGTGCAAAAAAGAAAAGTAATAAAAATAACTGGCTTGAACCTGGGGTGTACTGCTATGGCTTATGGTGCTGTGGAATGAGTGGTGATGTGGAGCAGGTGGGCCGGCGCTCGAGGCGCTTACGCCGTTCATTGGGAAGGTTGGCCCCAACAAATTGCCGGTTATTTGTAAGAAAATCCACGTTACGCTCCCGCTCCTGCGTACTAAGACTTAAGCAAGCGGTTAGTGCATAGCGTTAAGGCAAAACAATGTAAGAATGTGAATTTGTCTTTGTAGTCAGTTGTATAAAATGAAATGATAATCTGTTATCTTGTATAAGCGAGATGCAGATGTTAAATCGTTGTATGGGCGAAATCACGAGATGTTAAATCGTTGTATAGGCGAGATCTGAGATGTTAAATCGTTGTATGGGCGAAATGCAGATGTTAAATGCGTTGTATGGGCGAGATGCAGATGTTAAATCGTTGTATGGGCGAGATGTAGATGTTAAATGCGTTGTATGGGCGAAGATGTAGATGTTAAATGCGTTGTATGGGCCAGAAATCACGAGATGTTAAATCGTTGTATGGGCGAAATCTGAGATGTTAAATCGTTGTATGGGCGAAATGCGAGATGTTAAATGCGTTGTATGGGCGAAATGCGAGATGTTCGTCGTTGTATGGGCGAAATCACGAGATGTTAAATGCGTTGTATGGGCGAGATGTAGATGTTAAATCGTTGTATGGGCGAAATGCGAGATGTTTGTCGTTGTATGGGCGAATGCGAGATGTTAAATGCGTTGTATGGGCGAGATCACGAGATGTTAAATCGTTGTATGGGCGAGATGCGAGATGTTAAATGCGTTGTATGGGCGAGATGCGAGATGTTAAATCGTTGTATGGGCGAATGCGAGATGTTAAATGCGTTGTATGGGCGAGATCACGAATGTTAAATCGTTGTATGGGCGAAATGCGAGATGTTAAATGCGTTGTATGGGCGAAATGCAGATGTTAAATGCGTTGTATGGATGAAATCTGAGATGTTAAATCGTTGTATGGGCCGAAATGTAGATGTTAAATCGTTGTATGGGCGAGATGTAGATGTTAAATCGTTGTATGGGCAGAAATGCAGATGTTAAATGCGTTGTATGGAAGAGATGTAGATGTTAAATCGTTGTGTGAGCGAGATGTAGATGTTCGTCGTTGTATGGGCGAGATCACGGATGTTAAATGCGTTGTATGGGCGAAAAGTAGATGTTAAATCGTTGTATGGGCGAAGTGTAGATGTTAAATCGTTGTATGGGCGAGATCAGATGTTAAATGCGTTGTATGGACGAGATGCAGATGTTCGTCGTTGTATGGACGAGATGTAGATATTCGTCGTTGTATGGACGAAATGCAGATGTTCGTCGTTGTATGGACGAGATGTGGATGTTGTATTGGAATGTTATTGCCCTCCTTGTTCCTGTTGACCTGCAAAATTCACTCGAAGAAAAAAATTGTGAGTTCGGGGAGGGGGGGTCGGCCGATTTGTGTTGGCTCTTGATATTTGCACGCGTTGTCTTGTCTGGACCATGTAACCCCTGTCTGATTTCGAGTCTCGGTCGAAAACATTTGTTGAAAATATTCCATCTTGAGAAAATACTAGTAGGAAATTGTGTCGATTTTTGAATAGTGACATGTTATGAAACAGAGCGAACATCCTTATCCGAAATCGGCGGTATATTCTCCCATACTCTCGGTGCTCCGCTGCCGTCAGGTTCTCTTTTAAAAATTTTCCCAGTTTATGTCGATCTTTCGAGCATATGGAATCATATTTATCGGTGTTCTTTCGTGGCGAAGTCCTTAAAATTGTCCCAGTTTTGACTGACAAAACTGAGTCGAATATATGTCGCTTTGGACATAATCTTGATAACGTCGTTACTGGGCGTGTTTGCTGCTCCTGTAGAATAAATGCTCCTGCAAGCTAAGCTTGAGAAAAGTTAGTGTATAACTGTTAAAACAGAATGATAAATATTTGAGAAAGGCAATTATGTGGGTAGAGATGTCGCCCCTGAGATGTTTCCTTGCAACTGACGAATTGCCATGATGCTTTTGTTGTGTGCTTTATGCCCGAGCTGATGCGCTAGACTTTGTTGCGGACTTTTGAATTCTGACTGTTGATTGTCGGTGCCTCTCTCCGCTTATGTTGTTTCTTTCTGCTTTTGCTAATATGAAGAACTTTTGTTGTATCTTCTGATAATATGAAGGACCTGCGCTCAAAAAAAAAATTGTGAGTTTTGGGGGTGGTCGATTCGTATTTAACTTCGCCGCCTTGTTCCTTGACATCTGCGTGCCTGGCTTGTTTGGACTTGCAACCCCTGTCTGGTTTCCTACATTGTCCCAGTTTTGAAAAGGGTGTTTGGCCTAAGGGGGTCTCAATGGAGTTTCTTGTATTCTTGTTATTTTCAGAACGAAGGGAAAGTTTCCTAATGGTGTGACCGAAGCCGATTTAGGCCGCCTACGTATCCCCATGAGGGAATCAGGTCATGACGTAGTTCATTACAAGCGAATATTGGGTAAAATTCTAAAGGTGGGACCGAGGCCGATGTGGCCGCCTACGTATCCGCCAAGAGAATCAGGTCGAACGTAGTTCCAATTACAAGCAAAAGAACAATTGGGATTTTTCTAAAAGGTGGGACCGGCGATATGGCGCTCGTATCCGCCAAGGGAATCAGGTCTAACGTAGTTCCAATTACAAGCAAAACAAAGGAAAACATTATTAAAGCTTAAATATGAGTCTTGAATTATTCTGCCAAACTAAATTGTTCTTTCTTATCCGGGCTCTAGGCGGACCAGAACAAGGGTGCAAATCCAACCAATACGCCTTCTTGCTCTGCGTCATGGCTGGCTGGGTCTTCATGCTCTGCTATCAATATCTTCTTCTCTTGGCTTCTGCGTGGTGCATGCTCGGATAAATGATTGATTCAGGCGGAATGGGCCTAGGCAAGGGAGTGTATTCCTCATCTAAGGTTGTCGGGTACACATTGACGTGGCCGTGGTTTGGCAAGGGATTATCATGCACGTTTGGGGCAGACTCCTTCAGCTGGATTACCCCTTCTTTGATCAACGCCTCGATTCTGTCTTTGAGGGAGTAGCAATTTTCGATGTCGTGCCCCTCGACACCGGAGTGGTATGCACAATGTTTGGTTTTATCGTGCCCTCGGGAAGTAGGCCTGGGGATATTTCTGGGAATTGGATGGAGTACTCCTGCGGCTTTCAGCTCCTCATACACTTGGGTTATGGGTTTGGTTAAAGGTGTATAGGTTCTGGTTGGTTTTCTCTTAGCACCTATGCGGGGTTTGAAGGTGTTTAGTGAACGGGCATTTGGCTGTGGCGCATGCACGGATGGGTATCGTAAGGGGTTGTCGTATGCATTGAAAAAGTGGGTTTGTGGTGGCCTTTGGTTTGTGTTTGGCTGGAGCATAATTTGGTTTTGTGTGGGATGTATGGGTGCACTGTATATTGGCTGAATGGGATATGTAGTAAGAGATGTGGTAGTAATTTGGAGGATTTTGACTTTTGGTTATTTGCGTGTGAGTACTTGATGATGTTTCAGACTCCTTATTTCGGCTGCAGTTTGCTATTCTTTGCGGTATTTGGCGAGTGCTCGACCGGATCTATCTTTGCCTTTCTCTTACGAGACCCTGCTTTGCCTATAGGAACGAGAGCGAGTTCAGGCTCGTTCGCTTCGAGATGCCGCTTGAATCGGTCGTATGTTTGGACCGTGCCTTTGATCTTGTGAGATATCGATGTTCCGCCATTGTTTAGTCAAATACAATTCGACCTTTGGGGAGATGATAAATCTTTCTAAAAAAATGCAACAAACGGTGTTAGCATAAAGCACGTAATTTGCAGGTATGTAACAGATATATCGCACATAACACATTCAAACGTTTCCTAACAGGCAGGGGGACCTCTTTATGCCAGAGGTAGGCCTAAACGTCACATATACGAGGCCATGATAGATTTGTCCAAGTCGTCCAACTATAATGCTTTTGTTGGAAATGACGACCAAACGACGGTGCACTTTTTCCAATTTTAGCATGTCATGATTAGGCTTGGATTTGTCTGTCATTGTCACGCTACACATAATATGCTGGTTGGTCGTTGGGTTGAGAAACCCGTCGACAAGTTTGGTGTCTTCCTAATTGTGGTGTCGATGCGATGACCCACCTAAGGTAAATGCATGCATGCCCTAAAATAAGGGTGGTATAGCTCTATCTTAAGTTTCTAAGATTTGGCTTTCTGGACGCAAGGTTCCCGAGCGGACAACTCGAGTGAGAAGGCTACGCGGCTGATCAGACGAACCGATCTAACTCCGCGCAGGCGCCAACTCTCTTAAAATTTGGATATTTTTTGAAAGAAATTTGCGGGTGCGCGAAGCACACCAGCGCGTGAGTGTGTGATAGTGTGAATTTTCCAGAATGGAAGAAATATGAGCGGAATGCCAGTTTATGGAAAGCAGCAAAACAGGTAGCAATTAAAATAAAACAAAATACAACACACAAAATTTAAATGCAAAAAAGTAATGCCAAATAATAACCCTAGGTCTGTTGTGGTTAAGAACCTTAAATCCCCAGCGGAGTCGCCATTCTGTCGCGCCCGATTTCGACCGCGACTTTCTAAAAGCGAGCCCTGCTTAAGTAAAAAAAGTTAGGAAATAAATAATAAAATAAATGTTTAAAAAAAAATGCTAAAGGGTTCGGGAGTCGCCACCTAATTAGTTTGGGTGAATTAGGACACCTAAATGTTTAACTAGTTTAAAGTAAAACATTAACTCCATTTTAATGGTCTGCTAAACTTAATGAGATTCTGGGTAAGGGTTCTTTATTATCCTAAAGGGAAGGGGTTAGGCACCCTAAAGGATCCGCTAACTTGCGGTTGTCCGTTCAAACCTAGGGTTTATTATCTGAGATGCAATACATGTCTTTGAAAAAGTATTTAAGTAAAAAATATAGGAAGTTTTCTTATTAGCATAAAATGTGAGATTTAAAACATGTATTATTATATATGCAAAGACGATTTATACTTTTATTAGCATATCATAGTATGCCAAATGTTTAGGAGGGTTTTAATAAAAGAAATAAGGCTTTTATGCAAATGTTAACGAGGGTCTATAACAAAATGGGTTGGAAATCTAGTAATGAAATGTTAGCGGCGAACAGTTACGAAGATAAATAAAATTTAATAGTTTGGTATGACTTAAGCAATATGTAGTGAGTTTAGAGTAATTAACCTAAAGAGAATTGTTTTCTAATCTAGAGGTTCAGGGTTTAGATATTCTAATTATTCTATTAATTAATATAGCGTTAGACAAATAATTTACAATAAGTAAATGAATGGGGGCGGGGTAGAAAATAATTTAAAGGACTCGAGGAATGGCGATGTCTTTCGCCTGCGGCTTGGAATTTCTGAGGCAGAGATAAATGCACATAGATGCGGGTCTTCATTTGTTGTAGCTTATGATGAGTCTCGCCGTGAGACTCTTCGTTTTGCTCCGATGCATTTCATGTAAAAAATAAAGAAAGATAAGGATTAATACACGTTAAGCCAAATAAATGATTACATACTCAAAACATGCTTTTAATTATTAAAATCCAACGAGATGGCAGGTCCCAATGTAAAAGTCCAAAACAACACTGTCTTATTCAAATATTGAGGCATTTTAGACTTAAGATTATAACGTGACTGTCGGTTCACAGAAGCCAGATAAGCATATTTTTAAAAAATGAGCATACATGAGTGATTAAATCACTAAGTCAGCAAATGACCAGAATGTAGATTCAAAGGGGAGATTCAAGGTACATTTAAGGGAAACGACAAAGCAGAAGAGGAAATCAAATGGGCCAAACTTCAAACACATGATTCCTAAAATGATAAGGGTACTTGATAATGTATTGAGATTCCTGTTTGCAAGCTAGCACAGGATACTGATCGGTGTATTTTATATACACTTTTTGAGTCATTTTTAGTTAGTATTTTACTCATTTTATTTATGTTTGAAATCTGATGTTAAGTCGTTTTCCTTTCTTTTGTGTCACAGGTCAAAAATGGAGAAATGACGAAAAGGAGATGAAATGAGCATAAAAGAGATGAAATTGCACACAAAAGGGCCAAGAAATGAAGTCTAAGAAGTTAAAATTATAGAAAAATCGAGGCAAGTCCGGACGAGAAAAAACGGCAAACGAAATTCGCGAGAAAAAATGTCACCGGCGCCACGGAAGCAGCCGCATGGCGCCCAAAGTGTTGAAAGTACCGAAGAGTTGCTGAATTTCAGGCGCGCTGATCTGCGAGGCCATGCCGACGCGAATTGTGAAGTCTTTGGGCGAATTTGACATGTTTGAGAATCCTAAAGGGATAACTTTTCCTTCAAAAGGATAATTTTTCATACCTAAAGAAAAACCTTTCCTACCTAAAAACCCTTACCTAAAAGGATTCTAATAACTTTTCCTTTCCTACATAAATCCTTAACCCTTCACCTAAAGGATTCTTTGGCTATAAATACTACATCATTAGAAGAATTATTCATTCTCCATTCTACCATTCACCATTCTACATCCATCCTTCCACCAATCCACCTTGTAAATATTCTACAACACAACCCTTGGATGCTTGGCTCGAGACTCGTTCTTAGTAATTTTCTTTTCTTTTTCTTTACTTTATTTGATTTTATGATGAACTTTGAATTAGTTCTTGTCATATTTATGGCTAGGAACTAATTCTCTTATAGCTTTCTATGTTGAATTGCTTGAAACTTATGCTATAATTTAATGCATGCTTATGGTTGTTTTTCTTATTGAGAGATCTATCCAATAATTGAGTGAATTCTTGGTAATTAATTGACAACTAATTATCACTATATGATTTCTAATCAGTTACGAAAAGGGGATTGTGAATATCTTTGTAAGTTGGGTAGACAGGGCTTGAATTGGGGATGAAAATACCTCAATTAGTTTTGTAAGCGTTGATGAGAGGCTTAACAACCCTAATTTTGCGCATTGTGCGTGACGGTCAACTAGGTTTTGTTCTTAATCCTCCTATAGAGTTACCCTTATCGTGAAAGTTAGGTAAGGAACGATCATGGGGTTGAGTGTTTATATAACCCTAACGGGAGTATAAAAGCGATTTAAGTAAACCTGCTTTCTCCAAAAGAAGAATACCATAAGTAATGCATTAATGAGTAGCATAAGCGGATAGTGAGGATACATAGAAGCCCTATTCTCATCACATCTGAAGTAATTCTTTACATTTAAATAGCTTTTGAAATTCTTAGTTATAAACAACCAATCAAATATTAATTCGCCAAATAGATACTAGAAAATAGATCATGGTACTTGAACCCTAATCCTGAGGGCGATATTCGGTCTTATCTAAGACTATACTACTTGATACGATAACGTGCACTTTGCGTTTAAAGTGTGTGCATATTACGCGCATCAAGTTTTTGGCGCCGTTGCCGGGGATTAGGCAATAGTTCAATATCAAATTATCTATTTTTAATTTCTAATTTGGTTTTAATTTTTTTTATTTTTTACGTTTTTCGTTATTAAAAAAAAAAAAAAAAAAAAAAATCGAGGTGCCGTGATTCGTTGTTGGTTTTGATTTATCTCAGGGATCCTTAAGACATGGATTTCATCACAATATGATCGACCTCCAACCATGTAGAAGAGATGGAGGAATTACGAGAAACTCTACTCGCCTCACGAGGTCCCAAACCTGGTTCATGGACGAAATGAGGTTGGGTATAAAGAAGTTGGAAACGCAAATAGCGTAACTCGCGATCATATTCAACAATAACAGCAAATTGAGGAGCACGAATCACAACCAACTATTGAGAATATGGCGGTTGGTGTAGAGAAGGAGAAGAGTGCAGAGATCCAATTATTCATCTTCGATTCCTTGGAAAATCTTTTTCTTGTACCTATTGCAGAAGAAACACCACCAGCTGTCAAAGTTGACTCCCAAACAGGAAGTCAAAACCATCAAGGGCACCCCCTAGAGTTGAAAGATGTAGGGAATCTCACTGATCCCTACATCAGAGAGAACCTAAAAGACAAGCATGTCTTGTATACTGGGATAATCGTATATTTGAGGCCCTTGTTTGAAGCAATTGTTGTAGTTGAAGTGAGACTGCAACAATAACTCTGGATTGCAAGCGATTCGCGAAGGATCCAATGGGCACTCGGAAAGGTTAATTGCGTCCGGATAAAAGACGTTAAAGACAGCGCTAGGTGGGAGGCAACCCAATGTTTTTAATTATGTTATTTTAATTTCTGTCTTTATTTTATTTTATTTTGTCTTGAACAGTCTCACGGTCTTGGGTTCTTGTTTTGTGTTGTTGGATGACAGGTGGACTGAAAGCTGAAACCGAGGAAAAAGGAGCAACAAACGCCAAAAAGGAAAGTAAGCGATGCGCCGCTGACCGGGTCAGCGCGCGAACTCAGAGGTCACAAGATTAGCAGCGCGCGCTGAATCTCGAGCGGCGCCGAACTCAGAGAGCCATATTTCGTGCAAATTCGAATTTTTCATCCTAGACCTCATTATGACCATGTGTTGTGTCGAAGTTGTCATTTTTATTTTCTTTGAGTCTTGCACACATTGGGGACAATGTGTGATTTAAGTTTGGGGGTGTTTTATTTGTGTCTTGTTATGTTTCAATTAAGTCTTTTTTTTTATTGTTTTGTGTTTATTTTTGAGTCACAATTTTTTTTTTTCTTTTTTTTTCTTTCTTTTTTCATAATTACCTATCAAAGATCATGTATGCTGTAGTTGCTAGAAACACCTAGTGAAGGAAGGTGGAATAATGTAATGGAATTAGAAGCAACTATCTAAACACCTAGGTTAGATATGCCAAAAACTCACAAAAATCATTTATCGAGTTTCTTGCTTAAAATTGTGCATGCTAAATTATGAAAACCTATGTGTTATGATTGCTTGCTATTTGAGGCGAAATAGTTAGGATATGCATGATAGGGAGATGACTCAGGCATTTCTTTGATAGTCAATTTTTACCACTCTTTTCTACCCCGAACTTTAAAAGTATCCCTAGTCAGCCCCATTGAGCCTAAAAATTGAAACTTCTTCTTTGACACCCTATATTCCCACAGATTGTGCCATAAGTAAAAATGTGAAGTAGTGGAATCAATTGTGTTAAAAAAGAGACAAAAAGAGTGAATGAGTTTGTTGCACCCCAATAAAAAAGTAATAAGAAAGAGGCAAAAGCCTAAGTTTGGGGGTGCTTGTTATTATAATACTCTTCATTCTCCCAAAACAAAAGAGGGAAAAGGATAGAATTGAAGTGAAGAAAAGAACAAAAAAAAAGGAAATACTGAAAAGCTAAAGAGCTTATGGTACACAAAAATGAGCCTAAATGCCTATTTTTACCAACCCCTACCTAAGCCTACATTACAACCCTTAAAGTCCTGAAGATCTCTTTTATGCATATTCAGGATTAGTGGAGAATAGCAAGTAAGCATGCCATAGGATTTTTGAATTTATATGCATGATTTAGTATATTGACTTCCATTAAAGCATGATAAATATGAGTTTGCGAAATATCTAGCTCAATGTGTTTAGTGTGCTGAAAAATTTCATGTTACATGTTCCTGCATATTATTCTGCTAACCTTCATGTTTTTCTAGATAACACTAAATGCAGCAAAAGTGATCAATGTCAGTGAGTCTTTTATTTTTCTTTTTTGAGTCTTTTATTTCTTTCTTTCTATCTTTGCTCGAGGGCGAGCAAAGGTTAAGTTTGGGGGTATTTGATCTGTATTTTATATACACTTGTTGAGTCATTTTTAGTTCGTATTGTACTCATTTTATGTAGGTTGAGTACAGTATTAGGGTCGTTTTCCATTATTTTGTGTCACAGCGGTCAAAAATGGAGAAATGACGAAAAAGAGATGAAAATTGCATCAAAGAGATGAAATTTCACACAAAAAGGGGCCAGAAATGAAGTCTAAGAAGTTCCGGGAATTATAGAGAAAATCAGACGAAGTCCGGCCGAGAAAAGACGACGAAACGGAAATTCGCCAGAAAAATGTCACCGGCGCCGCGACGCCCAAAGTGCTGAAAGTCCCGAGAGTTGCTGAATTTCAGCCGCGCCTGATCTATGGCGCGCCGACGCTGGAATCAAATCTTGGGCGGAATTTGACATGTTTGAATCCTAAAGGGATAACTTTTCCTTCAAAAGGGATAATTTTTCATACCTAAAGAAAAACCTTTTCCTACCTAAAACCCTTACCTAAAAGGATTCTAATAACTTTTCCTTTCCTACATAAATCCTTAACCCTTCACCTAAAGGATTCTTTGGCTATAAATACTCTACATCATTAGAAGAATTATTCATTCTCCATTCTACCATTCACCATTCTACATCCATCCTTCCACCAATCCACCTTGTAAATATTCTACAACACAACCCTTGGATGCTTGGCTTGGAGACTCGTTCTTAGTAATTTTCTTTTCTTTTTCTTTACTTTATTTCAGTTTTTATGATGAACTTTGAATTAGTTCTTGTCATATTTATGGCTAGGAACTAATTCTCTTATAGGGCTTTCTATGTTGAATTGCTTGAAACTTATGCTATAATTTAATGCATGCTTATGGTTGTTTTTCTTATTGAGAGATCTATCCAATAATTGAGCTGAATTCTTGGTAATTAATTGACAACTAATTATCACTATATGATTTCTAATCAGATTCTGAAAAGGGGGGATTGTGAATATGCTGTAAGTTGGGTAGACAGGCTTGAATTGGGGATGAAAATACCTCAATTAGTTTTGTAGCGTTGATGAGAGGCTTAACAACCCTAATTTTGCGCATTGTGCGTGACGGTCAACTAGGTTTTTGTTCTTAATCCTCCTATAGAGTTACCTTATCGTGAAAGTTAGGTAAGGAACGATACTGGGGTTGAGTGTTTATATAACCCTAACGGGAGTATAAAACGATTTCGTAAACCTGCTTTCTCCAAAAGAAGAATACCATAAGTAATGCATTAATGAGTAGCATAAGCGGATAGTGAGGATACATAGAAGCCCTATTCTCATCACATCTGAAGTAATTCTTTACATTTAAATAGCTTTTGAAATTCTTAGTTATAAACAACCAATCAAATATTAATTCGCCAAATAGATACTAGAAAATAGATCACTGGTACTTGAACCCTAATCCTAGAGGACGATATTCGGTCTTATCTAAGACTATACTACTTGATACGATAACGTGCACTTGCGTTTAAAGTGTGTGCATATTACGCGCATCAGATACTGACATCGAGTTTTAACAAGAATTATTTTTTAAGAGCCTTAACAGTCACATGATTCCATGGATTTGTTCATATTTTAATTGTTGCAACCTGATGAATATCTACTATAATGCTCCCGGCGATTATGAGTTTATCTATCATAAGGGGGAATAATTTTAAGCCTAGACACACAGTTACTCTACTTGGCCTTGTGTACAGTAAATGCTAGTGTTGGCTAAAACATGTTGACAATCAAACTAGCCCATAGAAACAAGTATTAACTGGACAAATTTAACATAAACCATTTTAATAATCAAATGCAGTAAACATTGTTTGGCCTGCAATTTAAACACATATGTCCATACTTTATCCTAAGGAATAGATATTATGAATCATACAAGAAGCTTTAATGGGACATTTCTACTCATCCTTGGGTGATGTATGTAAACCATTTGTAAAGAAGGAACTGCCATCAGAGCAGGGTATTATCAGCTAACATTTTTGGGCAATGGGGAAAGAGATAGCTATACATGAATTTAGACAAAGGCTTCGACAGTGTCCAGCTACAATAGGCAGGTACACCTATTCCAGAGGAGATACATAGACGAGTTCAACATGACTTCCCTGGACTGGAATTTACAAACTCAATCTCTTGTTTTAAACAAAGATGAACAGACAGGGGTGCCGTCAGTTGAAAGTAAAGTGGTTTAAAACAAAAGGGGGAAAGGCAGGTCTCGTAACCTTATGGTTTAGACATATTCAAATGGAGAAATCAATTTACACCACTCTTACACAAGCCAAAACCAGATGCACACCTTGGACTCATATTCAAAATAAATGCAGTTTTCTTGCTTACTAACATGAGGGGCACAAAACATATGACAATTCTAAATCAATTAAACAAAATGTTTTAACTTAAAGCTACCCCCCATCCTCGTAACATATTAGTCAAGAAAGCCTAAGACGCATATGTATCATCCTTAATCCTATTTAACCAAACTAACAAATAGGCAACTAATCATAGCAAACATGAAGAAGGGATGAAGAAAGCTTCAGTGGCCATATAGATAAATACATTACTAACACCATATACTATCTGAGTCGCAATAGTGATTGCAGTCGCGAACATCAATAGCGATCGATTTTAACTAACAGGTTCAGACTGTCGATTCAACACACACAAACAGCCAATAATCTGTACTTAATCAATCATTTAAAACACACAACCAGTAAATGGAAAAAAGGGTGATAGATTTACCTTCTCCGGACAGCGAACCGAGGCAGCGTATCAAGTGTCGATCCACTCGGAGTTTTGTGCGATGTGATAAAAAATGGAATGAAGCTGTTGCTTTGAGAATACTTACTGGTTCGTGACGGATTTTTACGAGGAAGACGAAAGGGTTCGATTTTATGTTCTTGCCTTAGCCTTCTAATTTTCGGATTGTAAAGAAGGTATTCTTGAAGATGAAAACGATGCTCGACCTTTGTCTTTGCCTCTGAGCTCTGTCCTGCTGTCCTCTGCCCTCGACTGCTTTTGCATGCGCTTATATAGCCATCCCTGGGTTCTAATGTTGGTAAGCAATTAGGGCTGAGATTCTTATGCTTATTCTTACCCTGATTCCGCACGATTCGTACTTGATTTCGTGTGATTTTTGGACGAGATTTTGGTAGATTCGTAAGTGATTTCGGTAGCTTTTAGGAAGGAAGTGATTGAGGAATTTGGGTGATGGATATGGTAAGCAATAGTTGGAGAAAGGAGGAAGATTTGGGTTCGATTCGCCGGATTCTCAGGCGAGAATCACGGCAGGGAAGGTGCGGCGATTGAAGCTTTTTTTTTGTGTTTTAGGTTTCGTCTAGGTTTTCTTGAGGGAGGGACGATGAGAAAGGCTGAGGGAAGGGCTGCTTCTGGGCTTTGACCGTAAGGGAAATAAGGTGATGGGCGTAGTGAAATGGACGTGATAAGGGAAATAAGGGTAGAAGCGATGGGCCTCGCGTCACCGGGTAATTGGGCTGGGTAGTTAGGTTAGTATTAAGTGTTAGGTTAGTTATTTAATTAGTGTTAGTTTTAGGTGCTAATTAATTAGTTTAGTGGTGAATTAAATTAGTAAATTGTGATTAAATTATTTAGGTGCTTTATTAATCCGATTGTTATAAATGCGCGTATATTTAATTAGTGCTTACTATTTTAGAATGAGGCGCTATTATTTAAAATCTTATTATTGTGCATTATTGCGAAGTTAAATTAAAATTGAATTGAGTTTAGATTAAATTATTTAAATGTTAAATGCAAGTATGATATTTAAGAATTGTTTAAAGCTTTTATAAATGCGACGCTATTAAATGCATGTATTAGATTAAAATTGATTTTAAATTACAAATGGTTATGAAATTCTCTTGCGTATTAATAAATGCGGCTATGCTACTTGACACGACGTCATTGCTAAATTATTTATTTTATGTATTTATTATTAATTAAGAATCATGACAGGGCTTGAAATCAATTAATGCGGGCGCGGGACTCTAAGTGCTTAAAACTCTACGTAAGACGCGATGCCATTATTAAATTATTTATTTATGCCTGTATTAATGTTTTATCGCTGCATTTTATTATAAAAATCATAAAAAATTACTGTTGTATTATTAGTCTAATTTTATAGCTAATGACTGGACGGGAGGGTCAAAATTGGGTGTCAACAGTAGTTTACGATTTTGGCGCTGATTTTGTGTAAGTTTTCGGTGTTGATCTCGAAGTATTTGTTGCAATTTCGGGACTGATCTTGGATTTCAATATTTGGTGAACTTTGATACGATTTGGGATGTATTTTATGGTAAGATTGATTTGATTATGATATCATTTTGGGAGATTTTTGGATTCGGTTCTTAACAAGGTAAGATTTTGGTTATTTGGGATTGCTCTTCCTTTTTTTTGTGTGGAAATGGAAGGGTGTCGGCGATCTGTGGAGAAGAGTGGTGGATTTTTGGGTTCCATTTTAGGTTAGGGTTTTTTCGTCTTATGGGCTGCTGGATTGAAGAGGAAGGGAAATAGGGCTGGGGATGAGTTAGGCCGCGGGAACTGGGCTGTAGGTTAGGGTAGTTGGGCTGGGCGAATTTAAGGGGTGTTGGGCTAATAGTTTTAGGAGTTAGTTTTAGGTAAAAAATAATTAATGGGAAATAAATGGGAGTTTAAATTATTATTAAATTACTTAAATGCTAAATGCTGATATGATATTTAAAGATTGCTTGATGCTTTTATAAATACTACGCTATTATTTAAAATCTCCTTTATTTAAATTATCTTAATATGACTTTAGGTGCTTTATTAATTTTAGCTTGGGTTTAAATTATTACAATAATTATGGAATTGCTTTGCATATTAATAAATGCGACTATGCTATTTGACAAGACGTCATTGCTAAATTATTTATTTATTTACGTATTTATTATTGTTAAAATTATTAAGAATTAATGGAAATAGAATAGGGTTTAAAATTGATAAATGCGGGCGCGAGACCCAAAGTGTTTAATATTCTTCGTAAAATGCGATGCCATTATTAAATCGCTTATTTATGCGGGTATTAATGTTTTATTGTTGCATTTTATTATTATAAAAAATATTTAAAAAATATTTTGAAAAAATTAGTGTAATTTTATAGTTAATGGTTGGACGAGAGGGTCAAAATTGGGTGTCAACAACCTCAGCCACTAGTAACTAACTCATCCCTACTCTCTCCCATACATCACTGTTTATGTCTAGGTCACGACAGTCGTCGACGTCCATCACCACTGGAAATTGGTGATCCATCTCTGTCAACACCATACCACCAAACCACCGGTTAGGCCCCAACCCAACACCGATACCATATCTAACGATACGTAACAAACATCACCTCGATTTACCCACCCCGTCGACTAACCAGATCGATGCCATCACAACACTACCACTGCAACCTATCTCCAACCCAAATCCAACAACCACACACCCGACACCCCACCCGTCACCAAAACCAGTTCCCCCATACACTTTATTTAGTCAGTGAGCCCCCAAATCCCACACCCCTCACCTAATCCCAAAAATAACCCTACCACCACCCATCGTATGGAAACCCGTGCCCAACACAAGATTTTTAAACCCAAAGTCCAGTTTAACTTGTCAATCCAAACCATTTCACCAATTTCAAAAAACCCAAAATTGGGCAAACTAGACCCAAATTAGAATGTAGCCATGGGTGAGAAGTTTAATACTTTAATGAAACATCACACTTGAGATTTGGTTCCTAGACCAGAGGGGGTGAATGTGATCCGATGCATGCGGCTTTTTTATCATAAATAAAGAGACAGTCGTGGTCTAGAGAGGTACAAGACAAAACTTGTGGCTAATGGACTAATCAGCAAGAGGGTATAAATTGTGGTGAGATGTTTAGTCCGGTTGTCAAACCGGCCACCATTCATGCATATCTGAGTATTGTTATGGATAAGAACTAGCCTATTCATCAGCTTGATGTGAAAAATGCATTTCTCAATGGGGATTTGAAATAAATGGTTTATATGCATCAACCGCCTGCTTTGTCCATCCAACAACCCCTCAGTATGTACGCCATCTTCGCAAGTCACTCTATGACTTGAAACATGCCCCTAGAGCGTGATATAATCGCTTTGCACAATATATCATACATATTGAGTTTGTATGCAGCAAGTGTGACAATTCTCTATTTATTTTTATAGATGTAGTAGCATTGCATATTTATTATTATATGTTGATGATATTGTGCTCACTGCCTCCTATGATTTGTTGAAAAATAAGATCATTACACTGCTTAAAACAGAATTTGCTATGACTAACTTAAGGAATTTGAGCTATTTTTTGGGGATTTCTGTGACTAGATCTGCATATACTATGTTTCTTTGTCAGCGTAAGTATGCAAAAGAGATTGTATATATGGCTAAATTGACGAATTGAAAGATCATGACTACTCTAGTTGACTCCAGATCAAAGCTTAGTGCTTTAGATGGTGATCCAATGTCAGATCTCACTCTTTACAGGAGTCTTGCAGGTGCACTACAATACCTCACTTTCACCAGGCCTGATATTTCTTATGTTGTTCAGAAGATATGCTTATTTATGCATGTCCCAAGGGAGACTCACTTTACTACTCTTAAACGTATCATTTGATATGTTAAGGACACACTTGATTATGGTTTGCATCTATACCTCCGCACTGAACAGGTTGCTGTCATATACATATAATGATTAGGCAAGTTGTCCGGACACGTGACGCTCCACCTTAGGCTAGTGTGTGTTCTTAGGAGATAATCTTATTTCTTGGTCCTCCAAGAGGCAACCCACATTATCCCGTTCGAGTGCAAAAGCAGAATACAGAGGCGTTGCTAATGTTGTTGCTGAGGTTTGTTGGCTCCGAAACCTTCTTTTAGAGCTTCAGTGTCCATTACGTAAGACTTATTTGATTTATTATGATAATATATCCGCCATATTTGAGTGAATTCATGAGTAAATTGAGAATTGAGTAATTATGTGAATAATAGGTGTGATTTGGTGTTATATGATCGGTTGAGTCGTATGTGATTGGTGAGCTCTCCATGGTTTATTGAATCCTTTTATGATCAAGGTGACTTGTTGATTTTATAAACTACTACGTGAGCAACACGACTTATTGACTTGTTAGTGTTAGTATTATATGGTGTCAACTTGGTATTTATCTCTCTTTGCGTATCTTTTATCATTTTCAACCTATAATGTCTGTGGGGGTGGGGTACATTGTGTACTCATGCTTGCTGTATCTTTTATGTGGATGTAGGTACTCGATCTATCAGGTTGAAGTTTGGAACACGGGAAGCTGAGGCAGACTACTCTTTTCGGTATCATATTGCCAATACAATAAATGCACCTCGGGTGGTGGGGAGGGGAAGGGAGGGGGGGAATTTCAGTGTAGTCTTGAGTGAAGAAGAAAAAATAGGTGGCCTATCAGTTTATCCTGATGATATAAAAGACTTTGCCTTTTGTGTCAACTCTTCTTAATTGGAAAAGGTGAAATTTAAAGGAAGTCCTTTTACATGGTGTAATGGAAGAGCAATTGATTATATTTGTTATGTTTCACTTTTACATGGTGCATACAAGCTACTTCATAATTGCGAACTCTTTTTGGATTTATTATTTTTTAGAGTTTTCACCTATATTATTTATGAAAATTAGGAAAACCAATTTTTAGGGTTATTATTTGTGAAATAAAAACCTTTATTTAGTACCAAAGTTCAGGTAAGGATTCAGGTGATTCTCCGGGGAAAGTGTTAGACACCCTGATATTAAGAATTCATAGAATGCGATTGACTTTCGGGTTTTAATGATGTGGCTTTAGTAAATATTTTCTTAAAAAGTGTGTTTTAAAAAATAAATATACAAAGTCATGACATATCAGAAATAGTTTTATGAAAGTAAAGTCCTTTTTATTCTTCTCAAAAAAAGTTTTCTTTTTTTCCCTAAAAAGCGAATAAATGTTGAAATGGTTTATTCCACTTTTCAGACCAAAACACACTTAAGATTTCCCTTAAGGTGAATTATACTTGGCTTGGTCCAAAATATTATAATCAATTGGGAAATGGGTCATATTTGCCATCATACTTTCGAAAAGGGTCATATTTGCACTCCGTTAAAGTGTGGGATTAAATATGCCATTTCCGTTAGCAAAGTTGTAATATTTGTCCTTTATGGACGGAAATTCCACATGGACGCCATGTGGACACCACATCTATCCACATGGAAGACACATAGCAGGTGGGACCCACATCACCATCCCACTGCTTCTACTCTCTCTGTTCATCCGACTAACCAGCTGCTACCGGAGCAGCCCAACCACCCCATCGTCGACGCCACCACCACTACAACCACTACACCCCATCGTCGATGCCACCACCACCACCACTATGTTCACCGAACTCAGTCGTACCACCAACACTACAACTATTGTTCTGTCGCCACCTACACTCTCTGTCACCATACCAGTAACAGTCCCGACAACCCACACCCGGCATCCCCACCACCATACCAACATCGCCTGTTACCTACTCTGTCTCTCAGATCTACACGGTCACCACCCCCGACGATCTACCCTACCCAACCAGTAATCATATCGACAACATCACAAATTTCGACAACCCAACCACCATCGCCGCAACTACCAATCGTTGTCAATCCAACCGACTTAACCCCACTGTAAAACCCGTCGTCTATCACCACCCAGATCCCGAACCCAAAAACCAGTACACACACAACAATTCGGTGAACAGACGGTCAAATTAATTTCTTTCTCCTCACACAAATCCTGCAAAAATTCATTCACAACACATATTTAATTTTTTTTCATTATTTTGGTCCCATTTGAAGGCCTTGTTTGGTTGATGATTTGAAGAGTGTCAGAGCTTTGAGCGGTGGGATTTTTAGTAGTTTTAAAAGAAGAACAGTTAATTCTGGTTGGGTTTGTACTAACATTTTCACTTATATGGAAATTCCAACAAGAAATTAAGCATACCCAGATGAACAAGAAGACAAAAACATAGTATTAGTATTAAGATTCCTTTTTAAAATGGTCAACTTTTTAAATGAGTTGCTTCGATGAAAACGAGTGTTTGTGACTGCTCCAGTGACCGGAGCAGTGGGATCTACTGATGTGTCTCCCACGTGGCATCCACCGTGACGTTTATGTTAAAAAGGGGAAAATATTACAACTTTGCTAACAGAAAGGGCATATTTGTCCCCATACTTTAATGAAGGACAAATATGACCCTTTTCCAAAAGTATGATGACAAATATGACCCTTTTCCCTAATCAATTTTATTTTTATTGGTTTTGAAAATGCACAAGTGTATTTCGCTTAGTTTAATATGGCATAGACTTATATAAAATTTTAATAATTTGTCCTTTTTGTAAGTTATAAAGTCATATTTTTTCCTCATAAATAGGTCAACCACATTTTTTGGTCTAAATACCTTTCCTAAAATCAAATTGAAATGAAATTCCTTTGTTAATTTAACTTAAAGTGGGTCGACGCCATAAAAGACAGAGACTTGAAAAAACCACTTAAATCATTTTGTGTTTTTCTCTTCAAATAACATCTCTTTTTAAATAACTTTTTCCGTTTTTGATCCTTTTTGTGAAAATTTCCAAGTTTAGCAAAAGAGGTTGATTTTTTCTCAAAGATGTAGCACTGTTTTTTGTTTTCCGTTTTCCTTCAAAGGAAAAAAATTCTTCTTTTATGAGAAAAGTATTTTCTGTTGTGTCCGAATCAAAATGTTACGAAGTTCTTATTCTTTCTAACTATATAAGTATCGTGTGCCTATTTCATCTATGTTCTAATCATGGGTTAAAATAATACAAATATTTTTAATGCAATGTATATAAATATAAAGGAAAGTGGGCTGGTGGATTTACCAAACTACCCGCTGACATAATTGATCATTTTATCTTGGTTGGGCCTTCGTGTTGTGCCTCTAGCCCAATGGGTACTGCGATAATGCGAGTTGAGCCCACTTGGGCTCGCGCGAAGGAGTATTCATGCAAAGGCAGTGAAGAAGAAAATGGGAGTTGGACAATATCTATGCGTATTTAACTATTAACAAGGAACTTAGTATAAGTATGTATGGACCCAAAATTTCATTTGTGTTGTGAGTGCACCTACACAAGCCGTAGGAGAACCACTAATCTCCAAATCATGAAAGGATATTAAATCAAGAGTGCGAAAATTATGAAGAATGCCTTTGTACAATAAAAATATTAAAACATTATAAAATTTTATCGAATACAACCGTTTCTACTCCATGACCTGACGCCACTAGTATAAAGACTCTAGAATACAATAATGACAAAATTTAACAACGCCGCCATGGATGAAAGGGGCGGCCTGACCAGATGGTGATCAAGGCTACTGGAAATGATGACCTGCCTCATTCTCCCGTGCTCTAAGCTGCAACCTGAATTGACCGATATCTGCATCCACATAAAAGAAGGAAGCGTAGATGAGTACACAACGTACCCCCGTAGGTATCATAGGTCGACAATGATGAAAGTCACATAACATATATAAGTACCAAATTGACTTTACAAGTAGGTACTATTCCAATTAACATGCTAGTTATCTAATCAGTTTATCCACGTAGGCATGATCTATGGGTATACAGTCTACTCAACACGCAAAAAATCAGTTATAGTCAAACACAATTAAGGCATTAAGCATGTAAAGACTCTTACCTTGACACTCAGAGATATCACACTCTACCTAGGCCATAATGTCGTTTAATACACTTTCTGACCCAGTCCATTAAATAAGTTTAACTCTATATGTGGAGCAATTCGGCATAAATTGATACCGACACCTCCGAATTTGATAACATCAACTCCATTAACAACTACTTATGAATCCTTTTTCGGTTTACACCTATTTTTCTTCAGGATTTGGCCCGAACTGTTCGGCAGATTCCCACGCGTTATGCATCAAACCCATGTTTGAATTGAAATTGAGATACTGATACAAGTTCTTCCCTTATGAATCAGATAGATTCATATCTGAAAGCAACCTCACTAACTCGTTGTTAGCCTTAGTCTCTTAGTTTCATTACGACACTAGGTTTTTATGGTCATGCCCTTTGATAATTCTTCTAAAGGTCTTTATCCCTACACAAGTCTAAACACATGCCTTACACACCCAATTATTAAAATTTAACATTCATGCACCTAATAATTAAGTCAATAAACCACAATATTTATGCAACAAATCTTACTAAATACTTACTTTCGATACCAACAAATACCAAGGAAATACAAAATTACACATGCTAACCTTACCCACGACACTCTTACACATTGCACTATTAACCATGACGATTACCCAAGTCATAATAGTTCTCTCAAACACTACATTTATTCAACAACCAACATGTATCAAATCTTATGTAACACATGTTCATTTCTGTTTTAGAGGACAATTTTACAGTCAGTTCTTGTTCCTTCAATAATCAAAAGATCGCCAAGTCTACTAGAAATCAACCCCGAGTACACCTAACACTGAGCAATCATCAAGAATATAATTGGGATGCAATGCAAATGATGTATGTATGAATGCAAATGTTGTTTTTACCTGGTATTGATGCGCGATTAGATGCACACACTTTTAAACGCAAGTGCACGTTATCGTATCAAGTAGTATAGTCTTAGATAAGACCGAATATCGTCCTCTAGGATTAGGGTCCAAGTATCAGTTATCTATTTTCTAGTATCTATTTGGTGAATTAATGATTGATTGTTTGGTTTGTAACTAAGAGTTATGAAAGCTAATTAAATATAAAGATTTAATTCAGATGTGATGAGAATAGGGCTTCTATGTATCCTTACTATCCGCTTATGCTACTTACTAATACACTAACTTATGGTGTTCTTCTTTTGGAGAAAACAGGTTTACGAAATCGTTTTATACTCCCGTTAGGGTTATATAAACACTCAACCCAGTATTGTTCCTTACCTAACTTTCGCTGATAAGGGTAACGCTATAGGAGGATTAAGCACAAAAACCTAGTTGACCGTCACGCACAATGCGCAAAATTAGGGTTGTTAAGCCTCTCATCAACGCTACAAATCTAATTGAGGTATTTTCATCCCCAATTCAAGACTGTCTACCCAACTCACAACATATTCACAATCCCCCCTTTTCAGAATCTGATTAGAAATCATATAGTGATAACTAGTTGTCAATTAGCTACCAAGAATTCAACTCAATTATTGGATAGATATCTCAATAAGAATAATCACCATAAGCATGCATTAATTTATAACATAAGGTTCAAGAAATTCAACATAGAAAGCCCTATAAGAGAATTAGTTCCTAGCCATGAATATGACAAGAACTAATTCAAAGTTCATCATGCAAAAACTGAATTAAAAAAAAGAAAAGAAAAGAAAATTACTAATGTTTAGGTCTCCAATCTCCTAGCAAGAAAATCTTGAGTTGTGCAAGAAAGGGAACTCTTGAAAACTGCCTAGGGTTCTCCTTTTATAGGTTTAAAACGTCTCCCTTCTTTTCCCTGCAGGACTGGCCCAAAAATCCGTCAAAAGACCTAATTTTTCCGCGTCGGCGCCGCGGCCCTGCAGATGGGCGCGCGCCGGTTCGCAATCCTTCGGGTGTTTTGGCGCCGCGCCCCGATATTCGCTGCTCGAGTAGCCGCGGCGCCAGTCTTCGCTTGAATAGTGGCGCCGCGTTCGATGAAGCGCCGCGCTCGATCTTCGCACCTTCTTCAATGATAGGCGCCGCGCCCGCATTCGATCGCAGGAGGCGCGCGCTGTCTGGTTTTAGCCTTGTTCGCCACTTTCTGTTTCGACTCTGCATCTCCTCTTTCGCCTCTTTTGCTCCTTTTCCGCCATTTGGCCACTTTAACCATTTTGACTCAATAGAAAGAAAAACTATCCTAATACGACAATTATATGTGCATACTGGGACAAAAGACTAACTAAAACAGACTCAAAAGGTGTATATAAAATACACCGATCAAATACCCCCAAACTTAACTTTTGCTCGCCCTCGAGCAAAGATAGAAAGAAATACAATAAAAGACTCAAAAGAATGAAAAATAAAGGACTCTCTGTCATTAATCACTTTTGCTGCATAGATGTTAACTAGAAAACATGAAGGTTAGCGTAATAATACGCAGTAACATATAGCATGGAATTTCAACACATTGAGCTAGATATTTCGCAAACTCATACTTATCATGCTTAAATGGAAGTTCATATACTAAATCATGCATATAAATTCAAGAATTCCTATGGCATGCTTACTTGCTATTCTCCACTAATTCTGGATATGCATAAAAGAGATCTTCGTGACTTTGAGGTTGTAATGTTGGCTTAGGTAGGGTTGGTAAAGATAGGCATTTAGGCTCATTGTTCGCACTACAAGCTCTTTGGCTTTTCAATTTTTCCCTTTTTCTTTTGATTCTTTCCTTCACTTCAATTCTATCCTTCCCCTCTTTTGTTTTGGGAGAGTGAAGTGTATTATACTAATAGGCACCCCCAAACTTAGGCTTTTGCCTCTTTCTTATTACTTTTTTTATTGGTGCAACAAACTCATTCACTCTTTTTGTCTCTTTTTTAACACAATGGATTCCACTATTTCATATTTGCACTTATGGTACAATTTGTGGGAACATAGGGTGTCAAAGAAGAAGTTTCAAATTTAGGCTCAATGGGGCTGACTAGGGATATTTTTAAAGTACAGGATAGAAAAGAATGGTAAGAATTGGCTATCAAAGAAATGCCTGAGTCATCTCCCTAACATACATATCCTAACTATTTCGCCTCAAATAGCCAGCAATCATAACACATAAGCATTTATCATTTAGCATGCATAACTCAAGTAAGAAACTCCAAATAGACAGATTCTGTGAGTTTTTGGCATATCTAACCTAAGTGTTTAGATAGTTGCTTCAATTCCTTTACATTATTCCACTTTACTTCACTAGGTGTTTCTAGCAACTACAGCATATATGATCTTTGACAGGCAATTATGACTCAAAAAGAAAAAAAAAATTGGTGACTCAAAAAAAACAAATAAAACATAACATGACACACAAATAAAATACCCCCAAACTTAAATCACACATTGTCCCCAATGTGTGCAAGACTCAAAGACAGTAAAAGAAAACGACACTTACAAACTTTGGCTAAAATGGTGGTGGTGGCGGTGGATAATGCTTTGAATTCCGTGAGGGGAGGAGTATTCTTGGTGTTTTGATTTGGCGATAGGGCCTTCGGATCAGGGTATCCTCCATAACTCATAGTATCCGTTGTGGCGCCGCGGCCCTGCTTTTGGCGCCGCGGCGCCTAATCATCTGCGCTCCTTCGGGATTTTCTGCGCCGCGGCCCTGCTCCTGGGTGCCGCGGCGCCTAAACTCGGCCAACTTTCTGGAATTCTACCGCCGCGGCCCTGCTCCTGGGCGCCGCGGCTCTTAAACTTCCGAGCCTGTTCAGATCTTTTGGCGCCGCGGCCCTGCTCCTGGGCGCCGCGGCGCTTACCCGCTTTTCTGGAAATCCTGGCTTTCATTTGGCTTTTCGTCCCCCGGTTTAATTTCCTGTACCTGTCAATCACACAAACAACAAGATCCAATACCGTGAGACTGTTCTTAGACAAAATAAAATTAAACTAATGATAGAAATTAAAATAACATAATTGAAAACATTGGGTTGCCTCCCAAGTAGCGCTGTCTTTAACGTCTTTTAGCCGGACGCAAGTTCCTTACTTATTTTAAGGATTGAGAAGTTACCAAGTTCATGTATTCCATTTCATTGATTAGGTAGGGTTTTACCCTCTGTCCGTTTACCTTGAAGGCGGCTCCCTCTCTACCTTTTATTTCAATTGCTCCGTATGGGAATACTCTTACCACCGTGTATGGTCCTGTCCAACGTGATTTTAACTTGCCTGGAAACAATCTCAACCTTGAGTTGAATAGCAGCACTTGTTGTCCTTCTTGAAAGTCTTTCGGTATCAAATTCTTATCGTGCCATGCTTTCGTTCGTTCCTTGTAGATCTTTGCATTCTCATAGGCATTGTGTCGGAATTCATCTAATTCGCTCAGCTGTAGTAGCCTCCTCTGTCCTGCTGCCGTGGTATCCATGTTTAACTTCTTCATTGCCCAATATGCTCTGTGTTCTAACTCCACTGGCAAATGACATGCTTTACCAAAAACTAATTTATAAGGTGACATACCAATTGGTGTTTTGAATGCTGTCCGGTATGCCCACAATGCGTCATCTAATTTGATAGACCAGTCTTTCCTTGAGCCGTTCACCGTCTTTTCCAATATGCTCTTCACTTCTCTATTTGATATTTCCGCTTGCCCATTAGCTTGAGGATGGTAAGCAGTTGTAGTGCGGTGGTAAACTCCATATCGGGAAAGCAGTGACTTCAGCTGCCTATTGCAGAAATGGCTCCCTTCATCACTGATGAGAGCTCTTGGTGTGCCGAACCTTGTGAAAATATTCTTTTGGAGGAATTTTTGAACAGTTTTACTGTCGTTTTCCTTGGTGGCTACTGCTTCTACCCATTTGGACACATAGTCTACTGCCAGAAGGATGTATTGATTTCCAAAAGATGGCGGGAATGGTCCCATGAAATCAATTCCCCACACATCGAATAGTTCTACTTCCAATATCCCGTGCGAAGGCATCTCGTTTCGTCTTGAGATGTTCCCTGTTCTTTGACAATTATCACATCTCTGCACAAAGGCATGGGCATCCTTGAAGAGTGTTGGCCAATAGAATCCGCATTGCAATATCTTTGCCGCTGTTCTTGATGCCCCAAAGTGTCCACCACATGATAAGGTGTGGCAATGGGTGAGGACCTGGTGCATCTCTTCCTCCGGTATACATCGCCTGATGACTTGGTCGGCACAGTGTTTGTATAGCATCGGTTCCTCCCAATAGTAATGTTTTACTTCAGAATAAAATCTCTTCACTTGCTGTCTTGACAAGCCTGGGGGTAGAACTTTTGCTGCAAGAAAGTTAACAAAATCAGCGTACCAAGGTAATTTAAAATTCATACTTACTCGAAACAGTTGTTCGTCTGGAAAGTGATCATTTATTTGCACATCCTCGTGTTCGGCTCTCTGTGTTCTCTAGTCCGACAAGTGATTGCAATCAATTCTCTGTTCCTTTCTTATCACGAATCTCTACGTCAAATTCTTGTAGAAGTAGGACCCATCGAATGAGGTGAGGCTTTGCATCCTTTTTTGTCATTAAGTACTTTATAGCAGAGTGGTCAGTGTACACTATCACTTTATTTCCAATCAAGTAGGGCTGAATTTCTCAAACGCATATACTATAGCTAGTAATTCTTTTCAAGGTTGCATAATTTAATTGTGCGTCATTTAGAGTTTTACTAGCATAGTAAATGGATCTAAATACCTTGTCGATTCTTTGTCCAAGTACCGCTCCAACTGCATAGTCGCTTGCATCGCACATGAGTTCGAATGGGAGCTCCCAATTTGGTGCAATGACTATGGAGTCGAGGTAAGCTTCTCGAGCGTTTGAAATGCGGATAAGCATTCTTTATTGAAGTCGAAGACTACCCCTGTCATTAGCAATGTGGAAAGGGGCTTTGAGACCTTTGAAAAATCCTTGATGAATCTTCTATAGAAGCCTGCATGTCCAAGGAAACTTCTGACTCCTTTTGTTGATACTGGAGGTGGAAGATTTTCGATCACTGAAATCTTTGCTTTGTCTACCTCAATACCTTGGCTTGATATTTTATGCCCCAAGACGATTCCTTCTGTCACCATGAAGTGACACTTCTCCCAATTTAGCACAAGGTTAGATTCTTCGACCCTCAACACTGCTTCTAGATGCCTTAAACATTCATCAAATGATGCTCCAAAGACCGAAAAGTCATCCATAAAGATCTCTATAGTCCTCTCTACCATATCTGAGAAAATTGCCATCATACACCTTTGAAAAGTTGCAGGTGCATTGCAGAGTCCAAATGGCATTCTTCTAAATGCAAATGTGCCAAAAGGGCAAGTAAATGTTGTCTTTTCCTGATCTTCTGGGGCTATTGCAATTTGGTGATACCCTGAGTATCCATCCAAAAAGCAATAGTAGTTATGCCCTGCGAGTCTGTCCAACATTTGATCTAGGAATGGCAACGGGAAGTGGTCTTTTCTAGTTGCTTTATTCAACTTGCGATGATAGTCAATGCATTCTCCATCCGTGGATCGTTCGAGGGAATGAGTTCGTTTCTTTCGTTAGCCACCACTGTTATTCCCCCCTTTTTCGGCACCACTTGTACTGGGCTTACCCAAGTGCTATCAGATATGGGGTAAATTACTCCTGCATCGAGCCATTTTAGGATTTCTTTCCTTACTACCTCCTTCATATTCGGGTTCAGTCGCCTCTGAGCTTCGATGGATGGTCTGCTCTCCTCATCTAGACGGATCTTATGCATTACCGTTGATGGACTTATCCCTTTTATGTCTGCTAATGTCCATCCAATAGCCCGCTTGTGCTTCTTTAGTACTCTTAGCAGTTTCTCAATCTCTTCGGTGGATAGGTGGCATGAAATGATTACTGGTAGGGTGTTCTATTCACCTAGGTATTGGTATTGTAGATGATTGGGTAGGATTTTTAACTCTAACTCGGGCCTTCTGCGTGGATGATCGATCTTTCGTACTGTCCCAGATCTTCATACTTCTTTGTCCTTGTATCCCATTTTTCATAAGCATTCATCCAATTTGCATACTCCATCAGATCTGGATCGTTTGTACTATCATCATCCCATGTGGTCAGTACTTCTTCAAGCGTATCATCGTATTCGAACTCTTTGTTTGCTATTGTCTCTTCGATAAGGTCGATGGCTGAGCAGTTATCTTTGGCCTCTGGAAAATTTGCTGTTTGAAGAACATTGAAAATTACCTCCTCTTCATCTACTCGAAGCTTCAATTCCCCTTTTTGAACATCAATGAGAGCTTGTCCCGTGGCTAAGAAGGGTCTGCCCAATATGATGGGGATTCCATCGTTATCTTGTATGTCTAAGATAACGAAGTCGGCGGGGAAAATGAACTTGTCCACTTTTACTAATATATCTTCGATGACTCCTCTCGGATGAACAATTGAACGGTCAGCTAGCTGCAAGGTGATGTTTGTAGGTTTGATTTCTCCCATTTCTAGTTTGCAGAAAACTAGATAGGGCATCAGATTTATGCCTGCTCCCAGGTCGCACAGTGCCTTTTGACATTCAAACTTTCCAATAGTGCATGGGATGGTAAAGCTCCCAGGGTCTGGTAACTTCTGAGGCAGTTGTCTCTGTAGGATGGCACTACATTCTTCAGTTAACATCACTGTTTCGTAATCCTCTATCTTCCTCTTTTTGCTAAGCACATCCTTCATGAACTTGACGTAGCTCGGCATTTGGTCTAGTGCTTCAGCAAACGGGATATTGAGTTGCAATTGTTTGAGGACCTCCACGAATCTGGAGAATTGCTTATCAAGAGTGCAGGTTTTTAACTTCTGGGGGTATGGTATTATCACTTGGGGTGCTGTTGCTACTGCGTGGTCTTTGTTTCTTGATTTACGGTTTACGGCGCGCGGCCAGTCTTAGGCGCGCGCGCCACTTTCTGCACCGTCTCGGAATCACGGACGCCGCGGCCTTGATCATTGGAGCGCGTACCGCCGCAAACTTTCTCTCTCCCCTGATTCGACATCCTTCAGGTCAATTGCCTGACATTGTGTTTCCTTATTGCTTATCCTGCATGCGCATTGCTCTTCTTGCGGTTCGCTGTTGAATATAACCGCGAGTTCTGCTATTTCTGTTTCCAACCTCTTTATGCCCAACCTCATTTCGTCCATGAACTGAGCTTGGGACCTCGTGAGACTGAGTAAAGTTTCTCGTAATTCCTCCCTCTGTTCCTCTATAGTTGGCTCTCTATCATATGAACAGTAAATATCCATATCTAAAGTGTTCCTGAGACGAATCAAAGCCAACAAAAGATCACGGCACCTCGAATTTTCGTAAAAACTAAAACTAAAAATAAAAAAATTTAAAACCAAATTAGAAATTAAAAATAGATAATTTGATATTGAACTATTGCCTAATCCCCGGCAACGGCGCCAAAAACTTGATGCGCGATTAGATGCACCCACTTTTAAACGCAAGTGCACGTTATCGTATCAAGTAGTATAGTCTTAGATAAGACCGAATATCGTCCTCTAGGATTAGGGTCCAAGTATCAGTTATCTATTTTCTAGTATCTATTTGGTGAATTAATGATTGATTGTTTGGTTTGTAACTAAGAGTTATGAAAGCTAATTAAATATAAAGATTTAATTCAGATGTGATGAGAATAGGGCTTCTATGTATCCTTACTATCCGCTTATGCTACTTACTAATACACTTACTTATGGTGTTCTTCTTTTGGAGAAAACAGGTTTACGAAATCGTTTTATACTCCCGTTAGGGTTATATAAACACTCAACCCAGTATTGTTCCTTACCTAACTTTCGCTGATAAGGGTAACGCTATAGGAGGATTAAGCACAAAAACCTAGTTGATCACACGCACAATGCGCAAAATTAGGGTTGTTAAGCCTCTCATCAACGCTACAAATCTAATTGAGGTATTTTCATCCCCAATTCAAGATCGTCACCCAACTCACAACATATTCACAATCCCCCCTTTTCAGAATCTGATTAGAAATCATATAGTGATAACTAGTTGTCAATTAGCTACCAAGAATTCAACTCAATTATTGGATAGATATCTCAATAAGAATAATCACCATAAGCATGCATTAATTTATAACATAAGGTTCAAGAAATTCAACATAGAAAGCCCTATAAGAGAATTAGTTCCTAGCCATGAATATGACAAGAACTAATTCAAAGTTCATCATGCAAAAACTGAATTAAAAAAGAAAAGAAAAGAAAATTACTAATGTTTAGGTCTCCAATCTCCTAGCAAGAAAATCTTGAGTCAGCAAGAAAGGGAACTCTTGAAAACCGCCTGGGTTCTCCTTTTATAGGTTTAAAACGCTCTCTTCTTTTCCTGCAGGATCGCCCAAAATCCGTCAAAGACCTAATTTTTCCGCGCCGCGCGCTCGCAATGGGCCGCGCGCCAAGTTCTGCAATTCTTCGGGTGTTTTACGCCGCCCCGATATTCGCTGTTCGAGTGCCGCGGGCGCCGAAGTCTTCGCTCCGGAATAGTGGGCGCCATGCTCGATGAAGCGCCGCGCTGGATCTTCGCACTTCTTCAATGATAGGCGCCGCGCCCTCATTCGATCGCAGGAGGCCATGCGCTGTCCGGGTTTTAGCCTTGTTCGCCACTTTCTCTGCTACTCGCATCTCCTCTTTCGCCCTCTTTTTGCTCCTTTTCCGCCATTTGGCCACTTTAACCACTTTGACTCAATAGAAAGAAAAACTATCCTAATACGACACTTATATGTGCAAAATGGGACAAAAGACTAACTAAAACAGACTCAAAAGGTGTATATAAAATACACCGATCAGGTATACACACGCTGCTACAGTAGCTGTCATGTGACCCATGACAGAATCATGATGTCCATACACCTATTTGATCCAATCGGATACCAACTTAGTGGATGAAGTCTCATCATCTATCACCACTCTTGTACCATGTTATTATATCTCATAACTGACATTCCAAGTCGCTCCCAACAATATATCAACAGTTCAATGACCTTATAATTGTATGAATGACATGTATATGTGTACATAATGCATCAGTATAATTAATATAAGCAGTATATCTATAATTTTTTACAAGTATTTAAAAGAGATGTGGAATGATAAATGCATGACAAGTAAAATTAAGAATATCACATCAATATGTCTATAAGCCCGTAACCGCCCCGCACCAGCTCCACTTGGGGCGGATATGGGGACATGTAATTCCTAGATATATTGGGTTTCCCTTAGGGGGAAATCATGTGATGAATAATAACAACAAATCTCAAGTAGTGGCGACAAATCAAAATAGTGGTGACAAGCCCATATAGTGGAAACAAGCCCAAATAACAGCATCCTGAATCGGCTCAAGGCTGATTCCCCAATTCCCTCTATTCACAATTATACATCGGTACCCACTCAAACGTCCATCACAACTACTTGAGTGGGACCCTCAAACAGGACCAACATCCCTTAATACTTATAGCTACTACACACTTCTATCGAAGTATACAATGAAGAAACCATAGCCTTCCTCATTGCCGAGCGACGCCACGAACTCCCAGTCCATGACTTACTCTCGAACGGGCATCAGATGGTCATACACAAGCACACATGTATATTAGCTAGGTTTACACACATAGAGTCACATATAAGGCTATTTATAATAAAATACATATTATCTAGTCTAAAAGGAATCCTTTAATAAGCCATTTTGACTATTAACTAACCCATCTACCTTGGTTCCGTTATTTAGTCAAACCCTCCATTTTTATGAGAAAACTTTCCTCTTGATCTTATTTAAAGAAAATAATAGTTTCAAATCCAAGAATCCATGAAGTAGTAAGTACCTTCACCAAACACACTTAATATAGGAAAACACATCCCAAGACTCGAGTTTTAGGATATCAAATCGATTGAGCAAGTCCTAAGGTTTTCAAAACAAAATGACTACTTCTCCACCCAAGGCCCACTATTAAAACACGGTAACCAAGCTTAAGAATCATAAATGAGCTAAATGAATCTTACTCCAAGCATTAGATGTTGAACCCTCGAAATTTTGCCTCTACCGAGCTTCTAAGGAGTAGGAATGAGTTTGGGGAAAATGAGGCTCGGAGTTGGGGACTTTTGGAAAATAAGAACTAGGCCTGCCCAGCGATGTCCACCGGCATGGACCCGAATGCGCCGGTGTGACACTGCTCCTATGAGAGAATTCTCTACTGAAGAGGAATTATTAAATCCTTAGACTTCTAATGAAGTGCGAGGACGGGCTTGCTGGAGTGGTGCAGTCTTCGGTGAGGCAAAGATAGGATTTCTGAATTTTCTCAAGTCTAAATAATCCTCCATACCATGGCGAAAGGTCACTCTAACTCATAAATTTTATGCGTAAATGTATAAGTGAGTACCAAGCGAGGGATATTCTAGGACTGAGAGCGGAAAACTCATAATGACTGATCGGTGTATTTTATATACACTTTTTGAGTCATTTTTAATTAGTATTTTACTCATTTTATTTATGTTTAGTATAGTATTAGGGTCGTTTTCCTTTCTTTTGTGTCACAGCGGTCATAAATGGAGAAATGGCGAAAAGAAGATGAAATGAGCATAAATGAGATGGAATTGCACACAAAAAGGGCCAAGAAATAAAGTCTAAGAAGTTCCGGGAATTATAGAGGAGTTCAGACGAAGTCCGGACGAAAAAAGGGCAACGAGACGGAATCTGCCAGAAAAACGTCACCGGAGCCGCGGCGCCCAATGTGCTGGAAGCTCAGAAAGTTGCAGGTTTTCAGGCGCCGCGGCGCCAGTCTGCAGGGCCGCGGCGCCGACGCGGGATTTATGAAGTCTGGGCCGAATTTGGCATGTTTTCAGAATCCTAAAGGGATAACTTTTCCTACCTAAAGGGATAACTTTTCCTACCTTAAAACCCTTACCAAAAAGGATTCTAATAACTTTTCCTACCTACAAAATCCCTAACCCTTCACCAAAAGGATTCTTTGGCTATAAATACTCTACATCATTAGAAGAATAAACCATTCTCCATTCCACCATTCACTATTCTACATCCATCCATCCACCACTCCATCTTGTAAATATTCCACAACACAACCCTTGGATGCTAGAAGGCTTGGAGTCTCGTTCTTGAGTATTTTTCTTTTCTTTCTTTTTGCTTTATTTATTTCAGTTCATGTATGGAGTTTGTATTAGTTCTTAGCGTGACAATGGCTAGGAGCTAATTACTTTATTAGGGATTTCCTTGTGATTCACTTGAAACTCTATTCATGAATTAATATAGTAGTTGATTTCTTCTTCACTTAGTTAAGATCGATCCAATAATTGTTTTGCATGCTTGGTAATTAATTGATCACTAATTATCATTACTTATATGATTTCTAATCAAACTTCGAAAGGAGGAGGTTGTGAATATGCTGTAAGTTGGGTAGACATATTTTGGATTGGGGATGAAAATACCTCAATTATTTATATAGCGTTAATGAGAGGCTTAACAACCCTAATTTTACGCATGGCGCGTGACGGTTAACTAGGTTTTTGGGCTTAATCCTCCTATAGAGTCATCCTTATCACCGAAAGGTAGAAAGGAGCAATATTGGGGTTGAGTGTTTATATAGCCTTAACGGGAGTATAAAACGAATTAGTAAACATGCTAGCTTAACGTAGAAGAAGAAGTCAGTCTAATTATATTAAGGATTGAATAGAGTGGATAGTTGATGATCTTGGAAGCCCTAATCCCCCATCATAACTGATTTAAATCAAAGCATATTTATAATTAGTTTATTTCCTGCATTATTAGTCTAAAATCCCAATCAATTACGTTAACCAAATAGATACCATATGATAGATAACCTGCTTGAAAATCGCTGAGACGATATTCGGTCTTACTGGACTATATTACTGAAATGACAACGTGCACTTGCGTTAAAGTGTGTGCATCTTTTCGCGCATCAAGTTTTTGGACTTGATGCGCGAAAAGATGCACACACTTTAACGCAAGTGCACGTTATCGTGACAAGTAATATAGTCTTGGTAAGACCGAATATCGTCCACAAGGATTAGGGTTCAAGTACCAACTATCTATCTTTTGATATCTATTTGGTAACCGATATTTGATTTTGTGGTTTATAACTAACAATTATAAAAGCTAATTAACTATAGGTTTACTTCAGTTGTGATGGGAATAATGCTTTCACGTCTCCTCAACTATCCGCTTATGTTATTTATTAATGCAATTGAATTATGGTTTTCTTCTCTCGGAGCTAGCAGGTTTACGAAATCGTTTTATATTCCCGTTAAGGATATATAAACACTCAACCCCAAGATGTTCTTTCTACCTTTCGGTGATAAGGATGACTCTATAGGAGGATTAAGAACAAAAACCTAGTTAACCGTCACGCACCATGCATAAAATTAGGGTTGTTAAGCCTCTCATTAACGCTACATAAATAATTGAGGTATTTTCATCCCCAATCCAAAATATGTCTACCCAACTTACCACATATTCACAACCTCCTCCTTTCGAAGTTTGATTAGAAATCATATAAATAATGATAATTAGTGATCAATTAATTACCAAGCATTCAAAGCAATTATTGGATAAATCTCAACAAGAAGAAGAATAATCATAGACATGCATTAATTCATAACATAAGTTTCTAGTGAATCAACATGGAAAGCCCTATAAAAGAATTAGTTCCTAGTCATTGACATGACAAGAACTAATTCAAGGTTCATCATACAAAACTGAAATAAAGAAAAGAAAAAGAAAAGAAATTACTAGACTATGGTCTCCAATCTTCAATCCAAGAAAACCTTGTGTTGGGCAAGAAAGGGAACCCTTAAAACCGCTAGGGTTCTCCTTTTATAGGCTCAAACCGCCTCTAACTTTTCCTCAAAGCTCGCCTGAAAATCGTCATTAACTCGATTTTTCCGCGTGCCGCGCCCTCGCTATCGGCGCGGATCTTCGCAGATCGGGTGATTTGGCGCCGCACTCGATTCTCGATCGCTCGTAGCCGCTACTGGAACCTCTGCAGCCTCTCTGATGATTAGGCGCCGCGCCCCGCTTCGATCGCAGGAGCCGCAGTCACGTCCGGTTTAGCCTCGCTGCTCACCACTTTCTCTGCTTTTAGCTCTGGAACCTCCACTTTGCCCTCTTTTAGCTCCTTTTCCGCCATTGAGCCATTTTAACCACTTTGACTCAAAAGAAAGAAAATCTATCCTAACACGACACTTATTTGTACAAAAAGAGACAAAAGACTAACTAAAAACGACTCAAAAAGTGTATATAAAATACACCGATCAAATACCCTCAAACTTAACCTTTTCTCGCCCTCGAGCAAAGATAAAAAGAGAAAATTAAAGACTCAAAGAAACGAAAAATAAAAGACTCACTGACATTGATCAATTTTGCTGCATTGATGTTATCTAGAAAAACATGAAGGTTAGCAGAATAATATGCAGGAACATATAGCATGAAATTTTTAGCACACTAAACACATTAAGCTAGATATTTCGCAAACTCATTTTTATCATGCTTAATGGAAGTCAACATACTGAATCATGCTTGTAAAGTTCAAAAATCCTATGGCATGTTTACTTGCTATTCTCCACTAATCTTGGATATGCATAAAAGAAATCTTCAGGACTTTAAGGGTTGTAATGTAGGCTTAGGTAGGGGTTGGTAAAAATAGGCATTTAGGCTCATTTTTGTGTACCATAAGCTCTTTAGCTTTTCCATTTTTCCCTTTTCTTTTGATTCTTTTCTTCACTTCAATTCAAACTTTTCCCTCTTTTGTTTTGGGAGAGTGAAGTGTATAATAATGACAAGCACCCCCAAACTTAGACTTTTGCCTATTTCTTATTACTTTTTTATTGGGGTGCATCAAGCTTGTTCACTCTCTTTGTCTCTTTTTTAACACAATTTATTCCTCTATTTCGTATTTTTACTTATGACACAATTTGTGGGAATATAGGGTGTCAAAGAAGAAGTTTCAATTTTTAGGCTCAATGGGGCTGGCTAGGGATACTTTTAAAGTCCGGGATAGAAAAGAGTGGTAAGAATTGACTATCAAAGAAATGTCTGAGTCATCTCCCTAATATGCATATCCTAATTATTTCGCCTCAAATAGCAAGCAGTCATAACACATAGGTTTTCATCATTTAGCATGCATAATTTAAGCAAGAAACTCCAAATAGACAGATTTTGTGAGTTTTTGGCATATCTAACCTATGTGTTTAGATAGTTGCTTCTAATTCCATTACATTATTCCACCTTACTTCACTAGGTGTTTCTAGTAACTACAGCATACATGATCTTTTGACAGACAATTATGACTTAAAAGAAAAAAATTGTGACTCAAAAATACACAAAAACAACAAAAAGACTTAACATACTTATAACCGTAAGACACAAATAAAGCACAAATAAAACACCCCCCCCCCCAAACTCAAATCACACATTCTCCCCAATGTGTGTAGACTCAAAGACAATAAAAGAAAACAAGACACTTACAAACTTGGCTAAAATGGTGGTGGTGGCGGTGACATGGGATAGTGCATGGACCACTGACTGAACAAGGAACTCATCTCATTGATTTGCTGCCTTGTTTCTTGTTGTCCTTGTATCACCGTGTCCAAACTCTGTATCATCCTCATCTGATTTTGGAGTAACTTCTCCATCATGGGCACTGAGGGTTCTAAATCTGTGGTAGGCTGGTGGCTAGGCCGTGCCGCATATTGAGCCTCTATTTCAGGCTCATCTTCATTCATGGCGGCCTCTGCTGCTGCTGGTGGTGGTGGTTGTGCTCTTCTTCTTGCTGCTGGGGGGCTTGGGTCTGGGAAGGCGTGCACTATCCCATAGGACACAGGCAGTTGGTTCTTCTCATGAGTGTCAGTGGGTAGGGTTGGGACCCCATTGGTGGCACATAGGGCTGTGATGAGTGAGCCATGTCCCAACCCACCTGTTGTTACCAACCGACTGGTCTCTTCAATACTTAGCACTATCTCCTTCCCCACATCAATCGTCTGCCCTTTCATAATTCCATATATCAGCTTGATCATATCTTCTGGCACTCTGGTGAAGTGCGTGGATGGAATCATGCGGGCGCTGACGAAATATAGCCAACCCTTGGCTGCTTTGTTAACCGCACTCGCCGCTCTTGACCCATTTCTTGCAATATCAAATGCAGCCCCAGGGTAGATTATTGTGTCTGCGACGACATTCCAGTTGATGTTGTTAGTGCTCCTGGACCATGTTCTAAAATGGTTCCAATCACTACTTTCTTCAACATCAACCGTCTTCAATTGTGCATTTACATCTTCTGCTGTCACAGACACATAATTTCCCCTTACAAAGCATCTTCTTTCCACCTTTTCCGGAAGATTAGCATAAAATTCACGCACCATTACTGTGTTTATTGGTGCTAACCCTTCATGTTTTACAAATCTTTTCCACCCCCTCATCTCAATCATCGCCCGAATGGGCTCATAGACATCCCCTTCCTCAAGCGCGCCCCTTTGATAATCCATTCCCCTTTCAGGGATTAAGGGCCTTGTACTAAGCTTTTTGTATCTTTGGAAGGCTTGGTAGCTCACGAACCTAGTATCATCGTATTGCGGGGCTGAGGTGGATGTGGAGGCTCTTCTCTTTCTGGCGGACATGGCTAATACTTTCTGCAGCTTACAACTTAGTAGCACAAATGCTCCTCAACACAATCAATAATTAGCAGCTAAAACACTAACACCCCCAAACTTCAACTCTACTACCCAATACCACACCCTCCATGTCTACTCCTTCTCTAAACTTCACAACCAATTTTTCAGCACCCCAACTACTTCACAATGCAACACTTCTCCAAACTACTACCTTTTTTTTAACTACTGAAAACTTTCAAGAAAAGATGAAGATTACCTTTTTATGGTGTTCTTCAAGGTGTTCTTGCTTCTAATGGTGATTTGAGGCAATGGAATGGGGTTTTTGTTGGTAGATATGGCTGAGGGTTCTAGGAATTTAAGAGTTTTGGTTGTTGTTGGGTTTGATTTGTGGAGGATTTGTGAGTAAATTGTGGATTTTCGTGGGTTTTGTGGAGAAGGGGGTTAGGTTTTTGTTTTTGGAATTGGGGAAAATCTGATTTCTGGGCGTCTTTTAATTTCTGGATTTCCGCCGCGCGACCTTCGCTAGCCGCGCCCAATGTTCTGCACTCCTTCGGGACTTTCTGCGCCGCGGCGCCTAGACTTGGCAATTTTTCTGGATTTTTGGCGCCGCGGCGCTTAAACTTCAGCGCCTCTTCTGTTCTTTTGGCGCCGCGGCGCTTACCCGTTTTTCTGGAAATCCTGGTTTTTCTTCAGTTTTTCGCCCTTCAGTTTATTTGCCTACACCTGTCAATCACAACAAAAACACTACCTCTGTGAGACCGTTCTTAATAAAAATTACTATATTAAAGCAAAATAAATCAAAATACCTTGGGTTACCTCCCAAGTAGCGATGTCTTTAACGTCTTTTAGTCGGACGCAAGTTCCTTAACTCAATAAACCTGGGGTGGATCAACTCCACAACTAATCCATTTTCTCCACATTTTGCGTTTTCTTTTTCTTCTTCTCCTTTTAGCATTATCATTAAGGGGGAGTTCAGGAACACATACCTGCTTTTGTGGAGGTTTGACAAATCATGCCTGCTTTCGTGGGCTCATCTCCCTTGGTCTGTCTTGTATGGGCTCACAGGGAGGTTTGATGGTGCTGATTGCAAAGCACCTGGTCATGGTTGGTGGCTCAATGATGTGTTTAAATACTTTAAACACCATTTCTTCCTTCTCCACCCTTAATGTCAGCTCTCATCTTTCTACATCGATCAAGGCTCTCCCTGTCGCTAGGAATGGTCTCCCCAATATGATAGGGATTTCTGTATCTTTTTCCATGTCAAGAACGAGGAAGTCCACAGGGAAAAAGAATTTCCCTACTTTAACAATCACGTCCTCAATTTTCCCTCTTGGATGAACCACTGTCCTATCGGCTAGTTGCAGGCTCATAGTGGTTGGTTTTGGCTCACCCAACTCCAATCGTTTAAATACCGATAAGGGCATCAGATTTATACTTGCCCCTAAATCACACAGAGCTCTGTTGCATGTCACCCTGCCCACTGTGCACGGTAGTGTAAAGCTCCCTGGGTCTTTTAGTTTTGGTGGCAACTTCTTTTGCAAGATAGCACTACACTCCTCCGTTAGTGCTACCATCTCGTACTCCGCCAGCTTCTTCTTCTTCCCCAATATCTCTTTCATGAACTTGAAATAAGAGGGCATCTGCTCCAAAGCCTCTATAAAAGGTATGTTGATATGCATCTTCCTGAATGTCTTCAAAAATTTGGAGAATTGTTTATCAACCGCCTTCCGTTGTAATCTCTGGGGGAAAGGGATCTTCTATGTATACTCATTCTCTGGAGTTTTCTCTACTACTGGGCTAGATTCAAACACATTCTCTTTCTCTAGCTCTACCCGTTGTTCAACTACTGGCTGAGGTGACTGTTGCTCCAACTGTTTACCACTCCTCAATTGTACTGCCTGGCATTGCTCCCTTTGATTTACTTCTGTGTTGCTTGGCAGTGTACCCTGTGGCCTGCTGTTTGCCTGCTTTGCTAGCTGACCCACTTGTGTTTCCAAGTTCCTGAACGAGGATCTATCTTCGCCACGAATCGAGTGCGGCGTTGGTGAGTGCCAACAAAGCCGCTTCTAGCTCGCTCGCTTTTTCACGAACCGGCATTGGCGTTGAGAATGTGGGGCCCGAGTAAAGGGTTGCCGATTCTGTTCTCGCTGGTTTGCATCGCCCCTATATTGGTTCTGCTGCCCCTGGTCTCCTCTCAATGAGAAATTTGGGTGATTCCTCCACCCTGGATTATAAGTGTTGGAGTAAGGATTGTTTTGTGGCCTCTGATAGTTACCCACGGCCTGACACTCTGCCTGCTCTATTGGCATATTATTAGGATCAGCTGAAGGACACCTATCGAATGTATGTGGGCCTCCACATATTTCACAGCTCTTTGGCATCTGCACTGCATTCACTGATATTGTATGTTGCTGCAACTGTTTCGCCAAAAGGGCCACTTGGGCATTCAAGGCAGCAATGGCATCTATTTCGTGGACTCCCACTGTTCTCCTCCCACTCGTAGATCTCTCTTCTGTGACATGGTTGTTAGTGGCCATATCCTCTAATAACTCGTGAGCGTCGTGGGCTGTTTTCCTCATGAATGTCCCACCTGTTGCTGCATCTATAATGGTCCTGGTTGTACCGCTCAGCCCGTTATAGAAGATGTGGACCAAGTTCTACAACACAATGCAATGGTGTGGGCATTTTCTCTGTAAATCCTTGAACCTTTCCAAAACTTCGTATAAGGACTCTCCATCTGCTTGGTAGAAGTTATTCAACTCCCCTCTCAATTTTGCTGCTTTGCATGGGGGAAAGAATTTGGCCAAAAATTTCTGTGCCAGCTCTTGCCATGTAAAAATCGAATCGGCCGGCAGGGAATTCAACCATACTTTTTCTCTATCCCTGAGTGAGAAGGGAAAAAGCCTCAATCTGACGGCATCATCAGTAACACCGTTATATCTGAAAGTTGCACATAACTCCAAGAAATTAGCTATGTGCATATGTGGATCCTCCGATGGCAGTCCTCCAAATTGCATCAGGTCGTACCATGCCTGTAATCGCCGGTTTTATCTCAAAGTTGTTTGCTTCTATGGCAGAGAGCCTAATACATGACTGTGCTCCATTCACTCTCGGTAGCACATAGTCTCCCAAGCTTCTTTCTGCCTGGACTTGAACTCTTTCCTAGACATCTATAGGTACTTGCCGAGGTATTCCTGGGTTAGGTTGATTTTCACCTAACCCTTCTCTCATCATGTTGTTGTTTTGAACACCGTCCATCTCTGTCAAGGTTGCAATCCGCTGATTCTTTCGCTGCATTTATGTTTTCTCAATCTCTGGATTGAAGGGAACAAGAGTGTTCGCCTCTTCTCCTTCGCATAAACCGATTTCAAATAGATCAAAAATGCATAACAAATCAAGGCACTCGATTTTTTCCGAGAAAAAAAAAACGTAAAAATAAAATAAAAATTAAAAACCAAATTAGAAATTAAAAATAGACAAATTTGATATTGAACTATGCCTAATCCTTAACGGCGCTAAAACGTGATGCGCGAAAAGATGCACACACTTTAACGCAAGTGCACATTATCGTGACAAGTAATATAGTCTTGGTAAGATCGAATATCGTCCACAAGGATTAGGGTTCAAGTACCAACTATCTATCTTTTGGTATCTATTTGGTAACCGATATTTGATTTTGTGGTTTATAACTAACAATTATAAAAGCTAATTAACTATAGGTTTACTTCAGTTGTGATGGGAATAGGGCTTCCACGTCTCCTCAACTATCCGCTTATGTTATTTATTAATACAATTGAATTATGGTTTTCTTCTCTCGGAGCTAGCAGGTTTACGAAATCGTTTTATATTCCCGTTAAGGATATATAAACACTCAACTCAGTATTGCTCCTTTCTACCTTTCGGTGATAAGGATGACTCTATAGGAGGATTAAGAACAAAAACCTAGTTAACCGTCACGCACCATGCGTAAAATTAGGGTTGTTAAGCCTCTCATTAACGCTACATAAATAATTGAGGTATTTTCATCCCCAATCCAAAATATGTCTACCCAACTTACCGCATATTCACAACCTCCTCCTTTCGAAGTTTGATTAGAAATCATATAAATAATGATAATTAGTGATCAATTAATTACCAAGCATTCAAAGCAATTATTGGATAAATCTCAACAAGAAGAAGAATAACCATAGACATGCATTAATTCATAACATAAGTTTCTAGTGAATCAACATGGAAAGCCCTATAAAAGAATTAGTTCCTAGTCATTGACATGACAAGAACTAATTCAAGGTTCATCATACAAAACTGAAATAAAGAAAAGAAAAAGGAAAGAAATTACTAGACTATGGTCTCCAATCTTCAATCCAAGAAAACCTTGTGTTGGGCAAGAAAGGGAACCCTTAAAAACTGCCTAGGGTTCTCCTTTTATAGGCTCAAAACCGCCTCTAACTTTTCCCTCAAAGCCCGCCGAAAATCGCCATTAACTCGATTTTCTCGCGTCGCTGCGTTCGCTATCGGCCAGCGCACGGATCTTCGCAGATTGGTGATTTGGCGCCGCTCCGATTCTCGATCGTTCGGGCGCTGGCGCTGGAACCTCGCAGCCTTCTCTCGATGATTAGCGCCGCGCCCCGCTTCGATCAGGAGGCCGCGCCGTCCAAGCCGCTGCTCGCCACTTTCTCTGCTTTTAGCTCTGGAACCTCCACTCTTTGCCCTCTTTTAGCTCCTTTTCCGCCATTGGGCCATTTTAATCACTTTGACTCAAAAGAAAGAAAATTTATCCTAACACGACACTTATTTGTACAAAAAGAGACAAAAGACTAACTAAAAACGACTCAAAAAGTGTATATAAAATACACCGATCAATGACCATGTGGGTCGTTACAACATATATCAATTAAAAACACATTCATCCTCTAATAGAGAGTGGATGAAAGGAACTTCGCAGAACCGAGGGCATAACATTGCAGGGATTCTTCTTACCCATGTATGATGATAACTAGCATGATGTTGAATTCTACGATAAAGGCTACTAGGTATCGACTATGACTTACATGGTAGTTCCCGCTGCGAGTACCCGACTAATTACTAGAACCCATTTTCTATAATTTTACCCTCCTTAGAAATACAAAAATATAATTGTGGAAAGATTTGGCTTGAAATAATCGTAGTGAGGCATTTTCCCATCAATCATATAGTCACAACTTACATCACGTCATTTAATTATCGGTACCACTGAGATCGTAGGATCATGCAGCTTGGGTAAATAGAATTTTTCTAGAAAGCATACGGTATAATAGAATCCCGATGATCTGGCACCTTATGAATAATGTGTATACGGGTCGGGGGATATATTCATGAGCTAGGTGGAGTAACTAATATGCGGGGGTACATCTCTCAATCACAAACTTTAGCTCCGACATGCATACACTAACACAAGGAGAAATATGTGCAGGGCGGAACATAACATCGCAGGGGAGCACACGCTCATGCGTAATACCTACCACTGAGGTGGGTTGACCATAGAGGTCAGAACCTCACTGGGGAAGATAGACCGACTGCAACCGCACATCTATTGGGGCGCATGACAGTCCGCCGAGGTGGAACATCGAACTTCCAAAGTCCTAAAATAGAAAAGGTCCCCACCTCTTTCCCCACTATATTCCAAATGTTACTCTCC
This sequence comes from Przewalskia tangutica, assembly GCA_029844215.1. Classification (NCBI taxonomy): domain Eukaryota; kingdom Viridiplantae; phylum Streptophyta; class Magnoliopsida; order Solanales; family Solanaceae; genus Przewalskia; species Przewalskia tangutica. The sequence goes on from CM056719.1 coordinate 23,315,328, forward strand.
TTTCCCTCTTCAAATCCCCACGTTCTAAACATTAAATCCACAATTACCTCCAAAAATTTCTCCCTACTCTCCGAATACTCAAACTCCCACCTTACCCAGACTCAAACTCCAAGGAAATGTGAGAAATTGAGGCGCGGAGGACTTGGTTGACCCGAAACAACAATTCAAGGCTCTCATACTCGATAAGTCTTACGTAACCACTCACAAACGCATGAGTAGAATTGTGTTCTCAAGTACAAACATACTAGTTTATTTAAAAATGCATAAAAGGGTTTTGGGGCTCGGCAGCAGATTGTGGGGTTGAACCTTTTTAGATCTGTTGAAATAATAGTTAAATAGGGGTCCTATCACTTTTCATGCTCACATTGGATCGAAAGAGGACATTTTAATGGCAAGAAAGTGTGGGATTATCGGGTTGAGGTCTATTTTGGGTTAGGGACGACGACCTCACTTCAATGACTTGTTCTGCTTGAAAGCGTCCGATGAGACATGTAAAATCATCACCGAAGCGAATAGTTGTGATTTTGAAATATTATGTTGAGGCGGACATCCTTCCACTAGATCAATTCCGCTACAACGACACCTACTCCGCGGAAGCAGAAACTGGACAATGACAGTGCAAAATAGTAGCTTTTCCTAGGTCGGCTCGGGTCAATTTTTGTTGGTTTCTTTGCCCTGTTAGGAATGTAATAACATGATATATAAGACACTATCACTGAACTAACATAGAATTTGATAAATGCAGGTGTACACAGGGAAAATATCATAATCCAATGACAACCTTGCCCAGACCTATGGACTCATCGATGAAGAGCCCGCAACTGACTATAATTGGTTCATGTCCAGAGATTGTCAAAACTGTTCTATGAAAATTTGAGAGACAAGAAGCTGGTCAAATATAGGGTAATGGACATGACTAGCATATAAGAGCTCCTTCCTGGCTTTTATAACTGGATGATGCAAATAAGATGGAATTGCTTTGCTCTAGCCCTCTGCAAATCCAACTAAGTTTGGGTGAGAGAGTTCTATGCAAACCTTAAGAGGATGAAGTTTTTAAAGCCACATCCATAGATAAGGATTCGGGGCAAAGTGGTACCAATTAGATCTGAGGCGATTAATGCTATCTACGGGCTGACCAGTCACCCCCCAGAGGCCATGAATGCCAAAGAGGCTTGTGGAAATAGGGAGTGGTTGGTGTCACATCTACTGGATGAGGAGCATAGGGGGAAAATCACCTAGGCTAACAAGAAATCCAAGATTATGAACAAGTACTTCATTGCTGAGGCTAAGAGGTGGTAGAGCATCATCACTAGAAGAGTACATTCCTCAAGTAATAAGTCTGTACCTTAGGGAAGATTAAGAAGAGGAAGGTGGACTTGAATATGAGCGGTGATGATGATGGGTCTCAGTCTCAGTCGCATTCGCAGCCATAGCCACAAGGGCCATTTGGTGCCAAGGATTATCAGTTGCAGGAGATTTGGTTACCATACTTCCTAGGCCTTCAGCCAGGGCTAGCACTTAGGGTGTCTCTGCTGACTACTTCTCTCAAGAGGAGATGAAATAGTATCTTGAGGCACAGAAAAGCCTCCACACCTCAGTTGGTACTCTGAATACGATGTACAAAGACTTGGACAAAGATCATGGTTGCGTCCACACGAGCCTTAAGAATGAGTATAAGAGAAATAAGTTTAGGGGAAAACTTCTCGTGAAGATGTGGAGAGGTATCAAAGGCTTGTTTAAGCATTTGGATTACAATGATCGCCTTCCAGTTAAAGATGAGCATGATGATGAGGACTATTCATTCATGCACATACAGAGGGTGGAGACAACAATAGGAGCATTGAGGGAGGTGGTGAGGTGGCATGCTCGTAGATGGTTACAGACCCCCAATCGGTCCAAAAATACGAGGAACAAGTATCAAACTGACCCAATGTTCAAAATCACATACACGAGGCAAATATTATGGCCATAGGCCCAATTTATTCAAAATTACATACAAGAGGAAAATATTATCGGCCATATGCCCAATTTATTCATACATGAAAGAATGAAAGAAAACAACAAGGCCTGAGCCCAATAATTCAAGCACAAATGACTCTCATGCTAGGATATGCCATGTATATACGCGATATACTCATTTTTGTATACCAAAGCACACATAAAGATGTATACTTTTTCATATTCCAATATACTATGTCATGACAATCCAAGAAAAGAAGAGAGTGAGAGTTCGGCAAAGTACCATATTCCAAATTATTCAAGTCAGTCTAATGTACTTCCACATATACCTTGATATACAGTAGGTATATATATCTTGTATACTTGGAGCATACTAGAGGTACACATCTATATATACCTAAAAGTATGCCATAAGTAAACAACAATCACATATTAAGCATATTGAAAGGACAAGGGATGTAGAATAGCTTAGTTGCAACAAGACACAAAAAAGAGGAGGTGATCAAGTAAAAGTTCCTCCTAGTACAATAAAAAATGCAATTCAGACTAATAGTTCATTACACCATTTCATAGAGTTAACACTATGTATTTATGATGCATCTTTATCAAGTTCACTAAGATATCATGCAAGATTTGACCAACGAATTCTAATTTCATACTAATACTTTATTTATATATAAATTAACTGAGACTAGGAGACTTCAAGTCTTAAACATGTTTAGATACATGATACAAACTAAGTCCTTTCCACCATAGATGAAGGTTCTTAAAACAAGAGTGTTAAACACATGGTTGTCATTCAAAGGCATAATTTATATCCACACTCAAAACAATTCTCAGACATGGTAAATATATGCAACACATTTGATACCTCAGACGACAAACAAACAAGGCCATCATTGAAACAACAATAACATACCTATTAAAATCCCACAATATGTGGTCTGAAGAGGGTAGAGTATACGCAGACCTTATCTCTACCTTGGTAGGTAGAGCGGCTGTTTCTGAGAGACCCTCGGCTCAAGACAAAGCATAAGCACAAACAAAGCAAAAGAAAAAGTAAACAAGAGAAACGGTCAGACCCGGTCAAAAAAATTAAAACAGTATGAAAATGTTGGTATCAAAGCGAATAAGCCATGATAGCACATTCTGTAAAAGTGAGCAGTAACTAGCGCGAGTAAATAAGCTAAACAAAGTACACTAAAGAATACATAGCAACAGAAATCAAACTACCAGAGACTATAAAGCAATATTGTACCTATTAGTATGATACGCTAAGCGAGACTACAATAATAACACTACAACTACTAGTTTGCAAGCGTAAGTAGGACTACGCTCGACTACCTACTACCCTAATCGGTATCCTTCACAACCCCCTATCTAAGGTCATGTCTTCAGTAAGTTGCATATGCGTCATATCTCGTCTAATCACCTCTTCCACAACCCCTATCTAAGGTCACCATTGAAACTCTCCACAAATAAGGTTTTCTAGACATTGCATATTGTTGGAACAAGATGCAAATTTAAATAGGTCATGCCTTTTCTGAATCCTATTTGCTATCTACATTACTTAATCTTTAGTTGGATAAAACAACTTATTCATATTTAAAGGGTGCATAGTCATATTCTATGGAGAATATAATAAATTCTCAATTCAACACTTACAACACCCATAGAGGGTCTCATAATTGCATGATGTAGTAAGGACCCAACAACTATAACAACAAAGATAAGACCGAGTATGATATACACAAAGCCTCTTATTGGGTTCATGGCCATAGGACATCACTCAATACCTTCTCACAAGACACGTGACACTACCATTCACATAAACAAACATAAAATAGACCATTACATGCCCACCCACATTTCTTGAATTCATCATTTTACATATTCAAAACAATGTTAATCTTCAAGGAAAAGAGAGTTGGATGAAGAAGGTTCTATATCCTTAAAGATCCACCATTTAGCACAAAAGACTCTCAAATATTCACATATGATATCAATACCAACTGTTAAGGGAAACAATAATGAGGTCATTCTTCAGGTTTCACATAAAGCCATGCTCAATCCTAGATTCATCTCAGAAATCATCAAATAGAAAAAAAGGGAGTAGTGAGGGGCATTAAATCAAGGTGGAAATCTAAAGAGGATATAGGGATAGGCATTCTCGAATCCTTTCTTCTATTTTTGACACTAGTGAGAGTGACCCTCATTTTATCCCCACATAACAGTTTTAAAACATAAGAAGTTTACCCAAAATCGAAATAATATATATTTCACTTACAGTAGTGACTAAGAAATTACTGTGGGGTTTTTGTTGGGTTCACAATTTATAAGTAAGGCACAACGGAAGTTTAAAATTTATTTTCTTACTTACCCCAATAATACATTATGGTATGGTTATATGACAATCAAACCTGTAAAGACTTTAAACAATAAAAGTTACATGTTGTTTTAATCTGGAATACTCACATTGGGATTACACGCAGTTGTCCGTTCAATTTGCAAGCGCCTTGCTACAGTATATTCCTCTGTCAAGAAAGACAGGAAATCTTGACAGAGATTTGAGAGAGTTTATTTTCTAAACTCTAAGTCTAGAAAATGATTTTCAATTAGTATATTGATAATAAGCTTTAATGCCGTATTTATAGTTAAATTTAGGTCAGAAAATGGATTAGGGTTGGGCTCCAAGCCTGACCCAAAACCAGAGGTGCAGTGGGCTAGTCTGACTAGGCCCACTGCCGGGTAGGCGTCCCAACTCAGCCCAGTAGGCGCCGCGATATGGGTCGGAGCCGCGGCTCAGCTTGGTAGGCACCACGACTCCTTACTTCCCATTTTGTCAACATATATTCAACACGTTTAATTAAATCTAAAATCCAATTTTGACTTAATTAAATAATTTTCATTAAATAGAAATTATCGCATAGTTATTATCAATTTAAATATCTCGATTCCAAATTGAATATTTAGGGTGCGTTTGGTTCAGGGTAAACAGGAAAGGAAAAGGGAATCGAGGAATGTAATTCCCTTTGTTGTTGTTTGTTTGACCTTATTTTTTCATTCCTTTTACCCCTTTTTCACTTTCATTTCCTTTCCTTGATTCCCCCACCCCATGGTATTTGGATTCCCTTTCCCTAACCCTGACCCCCGACTCCGGACCCCGAACCCCGGACCACCCAGAACCAAACATGTAGGGACAACCAGGTAATTCCTTTCCTTTTCATTCCATTCCCTTATTGGATTTCATTCCGTTTACCCTGCGCGAACCAAACACACCCTTAATACTTTCTCAATACACCCTTGGATCGAAAAGACAATCGACATAGTGTGACCCTATGGCCTTCACATATCGATACTAATCCAATTAATGTTCATACGAAACTCCTAGACTGCGCCGTACGACAAACTCAATTTGTGAAGTACGTTTAACTTGTTAGTAAGCATTTTCTTTACATATGTAGGGCACCCCCAAAGTCGCATGTTGTGTTGGCTTCTTTCCATTCCGTATCTCAGATGGAGTTCTCTACTGACGTTTAAAGAACCCTGTTCAGAATGTAAATTGAGCTTTGCAATGCACATCCCCAGAGGTATGTTGGTAGAGCTGAGAAACTCATCATGGATCTAACCATATCTAATAGGGTTCAATTTCTCCTTCAGCAACACCATTCATTTGTGGCGTTCCAGAAGGTGTCCATTGTTATTGGACTCCATGAATCTTCAAGTAATCCAAAAATTCTTTACTTAAATATTCATCTCCTCAATCGGATCGAAGGGACTTTATAATTGTTTCAAGTTGCTTCTCTACTTCTGACTTTTACTCCTTGAATTTGTCAAAGGTTTCAAACTTGTGTTTCATAAGATACACATGCCCAAACCTTGTGAAATCGTCTGTAAAAGTGATGAAATAAGGGAAGCTTCTCTTAGATTGAGTTGAAAATAGCCCACATACATCAGTATGGACCAACTCAAGCACCTCTCTGGCTCGCACACCTTTCCTAGAAAGTGGCTTGTTGGTCATCTTTCCTCTCAAGAAAGATTCACAGTTACCATAGAACTCCAAGTCAAATGGCTTCAGGTAGTCTAACTTCCTTAATCTTGTTATCTTTGATTCATTGATGTGATCAAGTCTACAGTACCATAAGTAGGTGGAGTTTCTTGGATTACTTATATTAGCTCATTTATTTTGTACATTGAAAATTTCACGACTACCATTTAGAACATACAAACCATCCACAAGCGGAACATTTCCACAAACAAAACCATTAAAAGACAGTACATAACTGTCATTGGCAATAAATGAGGAAAACCCCTCAATGTCTAACACTGGGATAGAAATAAAATTCCTCATCAGCGAGGGAACAAAATAACAATCATTTAGTTCTAAACAAAAGCCTTAAGGTAAATCTAGTTTATAAGTTCCCATGCACTCAACATCCACTCGTGCTCCATTTCCAACGCTCAGGTCTATCTCTCATGGTCCAACCTTTCTTCTATCAATTAGACCCTGCATATTATTATAAATGTGTGAGCCACAAGAGGTATTTAATACCCAGCAGTGAGAGTTACTTATAGACATATTTATTTCAATGACAAACATACCTTTTCCAGCAGAGCCAGAAACACCTAGTGCTTTTCATGGAGCTGTGCAGTCCTTCTTCTAGTGCCCCTTCTTCTTGTAGTTGAGGCACACATCCGCAACTACCTTTGCATTCTTCTGAACACCTCCTCTAGATTTCAAAACTGTGGGTGCAACAACTGCCTTACCCTTCCTCTTCTGCATGTTCTTACCCTTGGGTTTGAACTTGCTAGATGGGTCCACCATGAGCATAACTTTTCCTTTAGAGGTAGATGATTCAAAGGTCTTCAACATGTTGTAAAGCTCTGGAAGACTTGCTTTGGTCCCATTCATATTGAAGTTCACAATGAAATTCTCAAATGAACTAGGAAGTGAATTTAGGATCAGGTTGACAGAGACATTTACAGGCAGCTTCATTCCAATCGAAGCCAATTTTCCTATAAATTCGATCATCTTCAGAGCATGTGCTGACACTTGGCCCCCTTCGTTCATCTTATACTTGAAAAGGTCTCTCAACAGTTCATATTCTATTGTTTGAGACTGTGAGTCATAAAGACTCTTCAAGTGTTCTAGCAACTTGTTGGGGCCTATGTTTTTATGTTGCCTCTGTAACTCTACAGTCATGGATGAAAACATTACACATTGTGCCGAGGTAGTATCGTCTAGATGTTTCTGATAAGCTACCTTGTCAAACAGGACATACTCAGCAGAATCTTCAGCAGGGACTGTGGGGAACACTTTGTCTAACACATACTCAATTATTTCTAGTCTTAACACCAAACATAGATTTCTCAACTAGTCAGGGAAGTTTGCTCCAGTCAAAATGTTTGTCTCGACCAACATTTTCAGTGATAGATTCGACATTTTGTATATACTGAAAAAATAGATAGACTTGAAATTAAACTCTAATATAATTTATATTGAACACATTCGTTAACTAATTAACATGACCTTTAGTTTAATTACCTCCCATTATTTTAACATACTCTACGACCCTGTGGAAGAATACAAACCCATATCAAATATGGCCATAATGGGTCAAGATCCGGGTTCATGTTATCTCTGCATTTGTTGTGGCTGGTAACTTCAAAAGTACAACCTGGTAGGTCTCTAAACCAATTACAAATAATTTGTAACTCTTGTTTGACCAAATATTCTAAACAAACGATCTGCGTCCCTCGAATTGTTTGATACTATGGCGCCAAGACAACCTAGCAAGTCAACCCCATTATGCGATTGAAATTATGTATCTAAGTGAGTTTTTCCTTATATAGCAAACACTGTGATGTAAATACTCATGAAGGTTTATCACTCATTTCTACATTTAACATGCGTCTATGAAAGAGTCTGAGTCCACGTAGACTTAGAACAAATGTTGTGGCATAAATACTGATCTCGCCGAAAAGAATTTTGCACTACAATCAATTATAACGGACGACACATTAATTTTTAAAATGAGACTTGTATTACATTTTGGGAAACATTTTAATTTAGGGTTTTAACCAAGATCAACTCTAGCATGCTTTATCAAATAAAACATCTTAATTATCATGCAAAGTCATTTAAGCACATTTTGGGTACCGCCTTCCCAAACATGATATTAAGCGGTTTAAACACATATTGGGCAACGCCTACCTAAACAATTATTTACGGACGTTATTCTAGTGATTTAAATGACAAACGTGTTTGACATTTAGTACACAAACAATACACTTATCAAATAATATATTGTATAATAATAATGGTGGGTTAAACATTTTGAATTCTGATTTTTTTATTTTCTGGATAGTGGAGTCGCGGCGCCATCATTAGGGTCGTGGCGCCAGTGAGGCATAAGCATTTTGGCTTCTGCAATGAATTAACGATGTCATGGTAGAAGGCTTTCGACTTGTGTTGTGTATTACGGCCGCGACTCTCCACCATGGAGTGGCAGCGCCTACTGTCCAGTAAGTCCAAAATTTTAAAACGAAGCTTTAATCGTGGATATTGGACAGGAGCCATGGCTCCTGCCTTTCACTATGACGGGAGTCGCGACACTCCACAATGGAGTCGTGACGCCACCTTGAAAGCCTAGCTGGCATCGCAATGCTCTACCATAGGGTCGCGGCTTCGAAGTCCTGATAGAACGTATCCATATTGATTTTCTAAAAAATGTTCAAAACCTAAATCCAATTTAGGGATCAGATTACGAATCGTTTATTATCACCCATCAATATTGTCAAGACCCGACCCGACGGGCCGCGACTAAATGTCATAATTGGACGTCATTACTGACCTGTCACTCTTAATCCAATTAATACCGAGATCTATAGAAATTTCGGCAGCATAACATTTCTTTTATAACATGTCCCCAAATAGGCGAGCCGACAAGACTACCTTACACAACTAATCAATAAACAAAACGGGCTAGCCGACTAGGCTGCCACCAAATAACAACATGAATAACCGGAAACATCCCAACACAGGGTATAACAACATCAAAACCCAAAACAAGGTACAAACGTCCAACCCACAATCGTCATGCACCTAAGAGTACAATCTTGATCGCCACGACCTCGGCCCGCGATCGTGCCTTACCGGGCACCCTAGTGATATAACCTCGAGAGAAAACCAATGAGTAAACTCATAAACATGAAACAATATAAAATACGAAACAGGCTAACCAAAACGGTCGCCTTCCTGTATATACATGACAATCAACTGAACAGTTACATCCTTTACCAAACCCAATTTACAACAGGACTACAGACCTCTAAGAGTTTGTAACAACTATGACGGGACAGGGCCCCGCCATACCCCTGAATGTACATGAATCTACAATGACAGGGAATCATACCAAAAGATAAGCCTCCGGAGAAACGGGGCTTCCCAAAAGCAGAACGGTGATCCTATGAGCGAGGATCAACCACCGATGTACCTCTACCTGCGTCATGAACGCAGCCCCCGAAGGAGGTCAGTACAACATGTACTAAGTATGTGAAACTGTAAAGTACTATAATGAAATCATAACATTTCCAAAACAAATCCACAGATATGTATGAAAAACCAAATAGCCGCACATAGTGCCACAACATAAACAAGAGCAAATAGGTGTAACGTAAGTGGTCTTTTCTAGGCCGCTAATGATCGAAGCAGGGCCATTCGCCCATAGTATCATTATACGAGCCTAATCCTGGACTTCTGTAGTCCGCATAGGTCCCGTGGACCCGCATGAGGTACTCCTCGCATCGGGGGTAGCTAACCCGCGATATTTCCTGGACTACCGTAGTCCGCATGGCCACTAGGACCGCATGAGGTATTCCTCGCATCGGCGTAACACAACCCGGAGTGATTCCTGGACTACCGTAGTCCGCATAGGTCATGTGGACCGCGTGAGGTACTCGTGACGGGTAGCTAACCCGCGACAACATAACAAGTCAGGGGGTAGGTGATATAACACAAGCACAACCGGCTCATCGTAAACAACATAAGCACAACGAGAGAAACCCCTTACCACAACAAATCTCAAGACACTAGCACCCGTAGTATCGCAACATATTTACTTATCAAACCAACTTACCACAAATTCAAAAAGCATTACAAGGCTGCTATAAACGAGTAAGTAAACCATTCCTTTTATTTTTCTTAAGTCGTTATAACTAACTTCCCACAAAGCTAGTATAACACTTAAACTTTGTAATAAATCAAAACATTCACATTTGTTTGGAAAAAACCAAAAGAACTTATTCTTTTAAAACCAAGTATTAATTTCTTTCTGAATAATGATTCATAACTCTTTTTGAAATATTTCAAGATTCTTAACATTTAGAACTCAAGTCAAAAGACATCAAGGTGAAACCAAATTCAGTTAAAACATGTACGTCTACCGTACTATATATTTTGCAAATATCATGCTCAAGAGGATAGGAAGAATCACATACCTCCTTGGCTAAATCCACTTGCCAAGTCGAATATGCCGCGCGTAGAGTATCAACCTATAGTAATCAAATACATCTATTAACGTCTAGACTTCTTCGTCGAATATTCTAAGCATAAAGTTCCTTATTCTACGGAAAATTGGATAACACTTCCTTTGTTTCTACATACTTTTCCACCTTTTCAAGGCTCGAATTCAATATCCAAACGCCATTTTTAAGGCCCAACAATCCAACAATACAAAGGGGATTACACGCCTAATCTTGGACGTGTAAAATTCTGCCCCACAATACATATTAACTAATTCAAGAAGTTTAAGGTAGTATCTTGACAATAACATGCTCACATATCATCCTTATCCAATCCTTTCAAATCCAAATCGTTATTCCTACATGCAATATATCTAAAATCAATATTGACAACTACAAGTCCTTTCTTCCTTACATGCAACACAATTTACTTAAAAAAGAGAATGGATTGTTACCTTAGAGTTCACCCAAAAACAGTCCAACAAATCTCACTTGCCCTCTTTCCACAATCACCTCCACAAACCTCCTACAAGCTTGTCAACATATTCCCTTCTTGCCGCCTTTTCGAAATTTCTCTAGGCCTTGGTTTTTTTCTTGAATTTTTAGAGAGAAGGAAGAGGGATTTTTAGAGAGAATGAAGAGGGATTTTTAGAGAGAAGGGGGTTCTTGAAGAATGATCAAGCCTTCAAGACTTGGTCAAAAAATAGGACTTCTCAAAATCGGATGGGGACACTTGTCACCTCCCATGGCCTTTACAACAAAATATCTTCTGATTTTTCCCTCGGTTTCGCAAAATGTCGCCTGGCCTGGCCGCGCCGTGCGCTAAACTCCGAGAACTTCGATTTCGCGCGACTGCTTTCCGGCGCTTGCGCGCCAACCTAGAACTTTGAATATCCGGCCACTGCGGCCAATGAACTTTCAAATATCGTATCCAGGCTGCGCGCTGCAAGAACTTTCAGAATATCCGCGCTGCGATCCGCGCGATCCGCTGTCGAACGCGCATCCGAACCTTCGCACAAATTTCTGCTGTCGAACTTGTAACTTCCATAACTGAGCGGTTTGTTGCGTTGGGAACTAGACTCAACGAACTACATACTAGGCCTTTGAAACACCTAGGATCTCCTAATGCAACTGGACATAAACCGCCCCAAAGTTGACTAAAACCCATCCAAATCATTCTGTCCACCTATCTTTCTAAAATTTAAAACTTAACTCCTTTCGTACGTTCTCATATGCATGACCTGAACTATGGGGTATAACATTCTCTTCCCCTTAGAAACATTCGTCCCGAATGTTCCTTCTACGCTTACTCAAATCAAATATCGACATAGGCCCTCTTAACTATTCCTCTTGCAAATAAGAACGCTCTCCATGGCCACAACAATACTAAAGCATATATGCCAAACTAAAACTAACAAGCAGGAAAGTGGGTTATCTGGAGGTGTAGAGAACAAGTGGGGATACTTCTTCATCATGTCCTCTTCTGCTTCCCATGTCATTTTCTCTCTGTTCTCATTCCGCCACAAGACCTTGACGGAAGCCACATCCTTTGTCCGTAGTCGCCTAACCTGACGATCGAGTATCACTATGGGACTCTCCTCATACGATAACCCTTCTGTCACCTGGACATCACAAATCGGGTGCACTCTAGATGGATCTCCGATACACTTTCGCAACATAGACACATGAAAAACTGGATGTACTGCCTCCAGATCGGACGACAGATCCAACTCATAGGCAACCTTGCCTACCCTACGGACAATCTGATAAGGCCCAATGTACCTTGGGATACGTTTCCCCTTCTTCCCAAACCTCATCACACCTTTCATGGGTGATACCTTCAGGAAGACCCAATCATCCATCTCAAACTCCAAGTGTCGACGCCGATGATCTGCATACGACTTCTGTCGACTCTGAGCTGACAATAATCGTTCCTGGATAAGCTTCACCTTATCCACCGCCTGCTGAATCAAGTCCGGTCCGACTACTTGAACTTCGCCCACATCAAACCAGCCTATCGGTGACCTGCACTTCCTCCCGTATAAGGCTTCATAGGGCGCCATCAGGATACTAGAATGCTAGATGTTGTTATACGCAAACTCCACTAGAGGCAAATGATACTCCCAGCTACCCCTAAAATTTATAACACAGGCCCGCAACATATCCTCAAGTATCTGGATAGTACGCTCTGCCTGTCCGTCGGTCTGGGGATGAAATGCAGTACTGAGGCTCACCTGCGTCCCTAATACCTTCTGGAAAGACCTCCAGAAGTTAGCCTTAAACTGGGCTCCTCTGTCCGATATAATAGATATGGGGACCCCATGCAGTCTCATGATCTCTCAGATGTAAAGTCTAGCATAATCCTCTGCCGAAAACGTCGTCCTGACTGGAAGAAAGTGGGTTGATTTCTTCAGCCTGTCAACAATAACCCAGATGGAATCATGCTTCCTCTGAGTGTGAGGTAACCCTGTAATAAAGTCCATATTGATCACCTCCCACTTCCATGTCGGAATCTCTATTATCTGCAACCCACCAGGCTTCTGGTGCTCCACCTTGACCTGCTGACAATTCGGACACTGAGCAACAAACTCGCAGCGTCCTCTTGGGCCGTCCCACCAATATATACACCGAGGTCATGGTACATCTTAGTCGACCGGATGAATAGAGTAACGAGCACCGCGTGTTCTCCGCAGAACTCTTGACGAAGTCTGCTACATCGGGAACACAACACGCCTCAAATCTTAGCACCCCATTAGGTGCTACCTCAAATAGACTCTTCTCCTCTCGAAGTGTCGTATCTCGATACCGTACCATAATCGGATCCTCATACTGTCGCCTCTTCATCTCCTCGATGATGGAAGACCCGACAACCTCTCGAACCCGAACCCCACTACTATCAGAACCAACCAAATGAACTCCAAGGCTCGCTAGCTGATGTAACTCGCGGACCATGCCCCTTTTATCTGGCGGCACATCTGACAGACTACCTATCGATCTGCGACTAAGGGCATCTGCAACTACATTGGACTTCCCTGGGTGGTATAGGATATCGACATCATAATCCTTAAGTAGCTCTAACCACCGTCTGCGCATGAGTTCAACTCCTCTGGTGAAGATATCTTGGAGGCTCTTGTGGTGCGTGTAAACATCCACATGAACTCCATATAAATAATGTCTCCGGATCTTGGCGTGAATCGCTGCGCGACTCTAAGTCATGTGTGGGTAGTTCTTTTCATCTTGCTTGATTTGTCGAGATCGTAAGCTACAACCTTACCATGCTGCGTCGGACACACCCAAGCCCGGCACGCGTCACAATAAACCACATATCCGTCTAAACCCTCTGGAAGAGTAAGAACTGGGGCGGTCGTCAATTTCTCCTTCAGTAACCGGAAGCTCTCCTCACAAGCATCCGTCCACTGAAACATAGCTGCTTTCTGGGTCAGCCTAGTCAAAGGTGCTGAAATGGAAGCAAACTTCTCCACAAACCTTCTATAATAACCCGCAAGGCCCAAAAGTCGCGCCTCCGGCGTGGTGGTGCAGGCCAAGTCTTGACTGCCTCAATCTTTGTTGTATCAACCCGAATACCATCGGCCCCGATAACATGCCCTAAGAAAGCCACTGAAGCCAACCAAAACTCACATTTCGAGAACTTGGCATACAACTGCCGGCTCCGGAGGACCCCAAGTACCGTCCTCAAGTGATCTGCATGCTCCTGCTCTGTGCGCGAATACACCAGGATGTCATCAATGAATATTATAACGAACATATCCAAGAATGGCTTGAACACCCGGTTCATCAAATCCATGAATACTGTTGGAGCGTTGGTCAACCCGAAAGACATCACCCTGAACTCATAGTGCCCATACCGGGTCCTGAATGCAGTCTTCGGAATATCTGCCTCTCTAACTCGCACCTGATGATAACCAGACCGCAGGTCTATCTTGGAGAACCACCTCGCACCCTGCAACTGGTCAAACAAATCATCAATCATGGGGAGGGGGTATCTGTTCTTGATAGTTAACTTATTCAGCTGCCTATAATCAACACACATACGCAGCGTCCCATCCTTCTTATTTACAAATAAAACCGGCGCTCCCCGGGGAGAAATACTAGGCCTGATAAAGCATTTTTCCAAAGAAATCTCTCGGTGGTCCTTGACTCCTCAACTCGGGTGTCATCTGTATGGTGGAATAGATATAGGCCGAGTGTGCGGCGCATATCAATGCAAAACTCAATCTCCTCTCGGGAGGATACCCGAGATCGTGCGGGAATACGCGGAAACTCTAACCACCGGATCGGTGAAGGTGCGGTATCTCGACCTCGATGTCGAATACCCGAACAATATGGTAGATATACCCCTTCTGCACCATCTTTCTAGCCTTGAGGTAAGAAATAAACCTACCCCTCGGCGACACAGTATTCCCCTTCCACTCGATAACCGGCTCCTCAAGAAACTGGAACCGTACCAATCTCTCTCTACAGTCCACATTGGCATAGCAAGACGCTAGCCAATCCATACCCATAATCACATCAAAGTCCGTCATATCCAACTCTATCAAGTCGGCTAGGTTCTGACGACTGCATATAGTCACTGGGCAAGTCTTATATACCCGCTCAGCTACCACCGAATCACCTATTGGCGTAGCCACCTCAAAAGGTTTTATGGACTCAGGCTATATCCCTATTCTACCAGCAATATGAGGAGATATATAGGACAAGGTAGAACCTGGATCTATCAAAGCATATACATCACAACATGAAACCAATAATGTACCTGTGACGACATTCAGTGACGCCCCGGTCACGGCGGTGGGCGTGGCATAAATGCGGTTACGAGGCGCGGAACTAGGCCCTTGACACGACCTCTGCCGCGACCTGGCGGCCCATGACCACCGCCTCGGGCGAGTAGCCGTAGGAGATGAAGACCCGACGAATGACCCTGTAGGCTGAACCCTACCATCTGCGCGCCGCAGTCGTCTGATCGCCGAAATATGACCTGCTGGTCACAAGTGTAACAAGGCCCCACAAGATACTGATTCCGAAATGGGATCTACCACATCGGCCACAGGGGTGGTCTCGTCGGGTAGCATCCTCGCTTCCTGGAAGTGAAGCCACAGGGCCACGACTGCTCCGAATACCACGGGCGTCCGGAAGGCGGTGGAGGAGCGCTACGAGCGGTGAGGTGCAAATCGATCTCTGGCTGGTCGTCGCCTCGAAAACTACCAGAGGACCTCTTTGTCACGGCCTCTTCTGGCGATATCTATCAATCCGCGGCCCTCGTTCACCCAAGCGCGTAAGCTTGCGTGCGGCAATGTCCGTGCGGTGAAGAGCTACTCCGAGCAACCTGCGCTAAGTAATCATCGAGCTCTGTGACATAGCGGTGCACCTTGTCCTCCGTATACGCCACTAAAGCGGGGGCGTCTGGGCGATGAATCAAACTACGTTGTACTCGGACCGTCGCCCGCTCGTCTCAACATCGAGAATCTATCGGTCAGAGCCTCCTCATCTGCGGAGGCAAGAAATGGCTAAGAACGCCTCACGAGAACTTCGTCCCCAAGCAGGAAGCGCGTGCTCCCGGGCGGTTCCACGATCGAACCGGGCCGATCGGTATCACGCAGCCGATGTGAACCCAAAACTACCGACTCTGTCTCCGAGGCCTTGATCACTCTAGTGATCCGCTGCAACTGTCGGATAAACTTCTAAGGATCATCCTCAGTCCTCGACCTATAGAACTCTGGAGGGCTGCAACTCAAAAAGTCCCGAAGTCTCAAGCTATCAGATCTGGGGTGGACTACGGGTACAACCAAAATTTGTCTCTGCTGTCCTCCCGCCGCCACGATCTGGCTAATCGCGGGCCATCTCGCGTAACCCGTATCCTCTGCTCCGGTGTATGGCGGAGGCTCAGTCTGCGTGGTCTCGGTAGCCCGCTGCTTCGCTCACGAACTCTTTGAAATTTGGCGGCGTCGTCGAAGCATCCTCCGGTAAAGGCCCGGGCTGCGCCTCGTAACTCTGCGTCTACTAGCGTCTCTCCTCGGTTGTCTTGCCATACGGGCGCGGTTGCCTTGCGTGGAGGCATAACTGATACATAAAAATATGTCAGAGAGAGTTCAACCTATAACACAACTCTATTGCACGATCTTAGAGTGAAAAGAATGGAAACCAATCCTAAATATCTTGTAGTCTCCTGATTATAGATGTGGTGCACGACACGCCGATATCAAGACTCTACTAGATACGGTCTGTAGACACTTTCCGAGGATAAACTGCTCTGATACCACTTTTGTCACGACCCGACCTCGGGCCCGCGACTAGTGTCTTACCCCGGGCACCCTAGTGATACAACCTCAGAGAAAAACCAGCGGAAGTAAACTCATAAACATGAAACAATATAAAATACGAAACAGGCTAACCAAAACGGTCGCCTTCCTGTATATACATGACAATCAATGAGCGATTACATCCTTACCAAACCCGATTTACAACGGGACTACAGGACCTAAGAGTTTGTAACAACTATGACGGACGGGGCCTGCCATACCACAGAATGTACATGAATATACAATGACAGGAAATCATACCAAAAGATAAGCCTCCGGAGAAACGGGGCTTCCCAAAAGCAGAACGGTGATCCTATGAGCGAGGATCAACCACCGATGTACCTCTACCTGCGGCATGAACGCAGCCCCCCGAAGGAGGTCAGTACAACAGGTACCAAGTATGTGAAACTGTAAAGTACTGTAATGAAATCATAACATTTCCAAAACAAATCCACAGATATGTATGAAAAACCAACTAGCCGCACATAGTGCCACAACATAAACAAGAGCAAATAGGTGTAACGTAACCGGTCTTTTCTAGGCCGCTAATGATCGAAGCAGGGTCATTCGCCCATAGTATCATTATACGAGCCTAATCCTGGACTTCCGTAGTCCGCATAGGTCCCGTAGACCCGCATGAGGTACTCGCCGCGACGGGGTAGCTAACGCGACATTTCTGGACTCAGTAGTCGCGTAGCCACTAGGACCGCATGAGGTATTCCTCGCATCGGCGTAACACACCCGGAGTGATTCCTAGACTACCGTAGTCCGCATAGGTCATGTGGACCCGCATGAGGTACTCCTCGCATCGGGGGTGGCTAACCCGCGGCAACATAACAAGTCAGGGGGTATGTGATATAACACAAGCACAACCGGCTCATCGTAAATAACATAAGCACAACGAGAGAAACCCCTTACCACAATAAATCTCAAGACACTAGCACCTGTAGTATCGCAACATATTTACTTATCAAACCAACTTACCACACATTCAGAAATCATTACAAGATTGCTATAAACGAGTAAGTAAACCATTAAAGAATATGTATCTATACAACTTATCATTAAAGAATTTTTCGACATCACATTCGTCGTTACCAAAATTATTCTATAATCACATCCTTAAGTATATAAATTTTCAATACTCGAATCCTATTTTCCTTAATTACGTCCTTACTTATTGTCTTAAACTCACGAGGTGTAACATTCCCCCCCCCCCCCTCCTTAGAAACATTCGTCCTCGAAATTTGGGTAGAGTCTTCTTTATAACTATGTCTATCCACCTGTATCCAGCAAACTAACAAATGCCTCACAGGGTGATGCGCGATTTAATGCACACACTTTAACGCAAGTGCACGTTATCGTGACAAGTAATATAGTCTAGGTAAGACTGAATATCGTCCTCAAGGATTAGTGTTCAAGTACCAATTATCTATCTTTTGTTATCTATTTGGTAACCGATATTTGATTTTGTTGATTATAACTAACAATTATAAATACTAATTAACTATGTGTTTACTTCAGTAGTGATGGAAATAGGGCTTCCAACTCTCCTCAACTATCCGCTTATATTACTTATTAATGCAATGAATTATGATTCTTCTTCTTTTGGAGCTAGCAGGTTTACTAATTCGTTTTATACTCCCGTTAAGGCTATATAAACACTCAACCCCAGTAGCGCTCCTTTCTACCTTTCGGTGAAAAGGATGACTCTATAGGAGGATTAAGACCAAAAACCCTGTTAATCGTCACGCGCCATGCGTGAAATTAGGTGTTTAAACCTTTTATTAACGCTACACAAGTAATTGATGTATTTTCATCCCCAATCCAACCTATGTCTACCCAACTTACAACATAGTCACAACCTCATCCTTTCGAAGTTTGATTAGAAATCATATAAATAATGATAATTAGTGATCAATTAATTACCAAACATTCAAAGCAATTATTGGGTAAATCTCAACAATAAGAAGAATAACCATAAACATGCATCAATTCATAACATAAGGTTCAAGTGATTTGACATGGAAAGCCCTATAATAGAATTAGTTCCTAGCCATTGACATGACAAGAACTAATTCAATATCCAACATAAAAACTGAAAGTAAAGTAAAGTAAAGAAAAGAAAATTACTAAGTAAAGGTCTCCAATCTTCAACTCTAAGAAGTCTTGTGTTTGTGTAAGAAAGGGAACCCTTGAAAACTTCCTAGGGTTCTCTTTTTATAGCTTCAAAACCGCCCTTAAGGTTTTCCTTCAGGCCTGGCCCAAAAAATCGTCAAAACCCTGATTTTTTCCAGCGTCGGCGCCGCGGCCCTGCTATCGGCGCCACGGCGCCGGAACTTCTGCGTTATTCTGGTGATTAGGCGCCATGACACTCGCTTTCAGCAGAGCGCGCCGCAACTGCGCAGTCTCTGGATATTGGGCGCCGGGGCGCCTGGACCTATTGTCAGGAGGCGCCGCGGCGCTGGCTCGTGTCCGTGCCTGGTTCACCACTTTCTCGTCTTTTAAGCTCTGGAACCTCCACTTCTGCCCTCTTTTAGCTCCTTTTCCGCCAAATAGCCATTTTAACCAATTTGACTCAAAAGAAAGAAAATTTATCCTAAGACGACATGTATTTGTACAAAAAGGGACAAAAGACTAACTAAAAACGACTCAAAATGTGTATATAAAATACACCGATCAAATACCCCCAAACTTAACATTTGCTCGCCCTCGAGCAAAGATAAAAGAAAGAAATAAAGACTCAAGAAAAAGGAAAATAAAGGACTCAATGACATTGATCACTTTGCTGCATTGGTGTTACTTTAGAAAAACATGAAGATTAGAAGAATAATATGCAGGAACATATAGCATGAAATTTTAGCACTAAACACATTAAGCTAGATAATTCGCAAACTCATTTTTATCATGCTTAATGGAAGTCACAATACTGAATTATGCATGTTAATTTCAAAAATCCTATGGCATTTTTACTTGCTATTCTCCACTAATCATGGATATGCATCTAAGAGATCTTCAGGACTTTTAAGGGTTGTAATGTAGGCTTAGGCACGGGTAGGTAAAAATAGGCATTTAGGCTCATTTTTGTGTACCATAAGCTCTTTAGCTTTTCAGTGTTTTCCTTTTCTTTTGATTTCTTTTCTTCACTTCAAATCTATCTTTCACCGCTTTTGTTTTGAGAGAGTGAAGTGTATCATAATAGCAAGCACCCCCAAACTTAGGCTTTTGCCTATTTCTTATTACTTTTTAATTGGGGTGCATCAATCTTGTTTGCTCTTTTTGTCTCTTTTTTAACACACTCTATTCCAACTATTTCACATGTTTACTTATGGCACAAGTATGGAAATATAGGGTGTCAAAGAAAATGTTCAATTTTTAGGCTCAATGGGGCTGACTAGGGATATATTTTTATGTCAGGGATAGAAAAGAGTGGTAAGAATTGGCTAACAAAGAAACGCCTGAGTCGTCTCCCTAAACATGCATATCCTAACTATTTCGCCTCAAATAGCAAGCAATCATAACACATAGGTTTTAATCATTTATCATGCATAATTCAAGCAAGAACTCCAAATAGACAGATTTTGTGAGTTTTTGGCATATCTAACCTAAGTGTTTAGATAGTTGCTCTAATTCCGTTACATTATTCCACCTTAATTCACTAGGTGTTTCTAGTAACTACAGCATGCACGATCTTTGACAGACAATTATGACTCAAAAAGAAAAAAAATTATGACTCGAAAAAATACACAAAAACAATCAAAAAGACTCAAACATTACTATAACAATAAGACACAAATAAAACACCCCCCAAACTTGAATCACACATTGTCCCCAATGTGTGCAAGACTTAAAGACAATAAAAGAAAAGGACACTTACAAACTTGGTTTAAAATGGTGGCGGCGGCGGTGGATAATGCATCGACCATTGGTTGAACAAGGAAGTCATCTCGTCAAATTGCTGGTGCAACTGTTGTTGCCGCCTCACCTTGTTGCCCTTGTCTCAACTCTTGTTGTCCTTGTATCACTGTGTCGAAATGTTGCATCATCCTTCTCTGGTTCTGGAGCAACTGCTCCATCATAGGCACTGGAGGTTCTGATTCTGTGGTTGGCTGGTGGCTGCTCCCTGCCGCATATTGAGCCTCTATTTCAGGCTCATCTTCGTTCATGGCGACCTCTGCTGCTGGTGGTGGTGCTGGTGTTCTTCTTCTTGCTGCTGGGGGGCTTGGGTGTGGGAACGAGTGCACTATCCCATATGACACAGGCAGTTGGTTTCTCTCATGAGTATCAGTGGGTAAGATTGGGACCCCATTCATGTGGCATAAACTAGTGATAAGTGAGACATGTCTCAACCCACCTGTTGTTACCAACCTGCTGGTTTCTTCAATACTTTGCACTATCTCCTTCCCCACATCAATCGTCTTCCCCGTCATGATTCCATATAGCAGTTTGATCCTGTCTTCTGGCACTCTGGTAAAGTGCGTTGATGGAATCGACGGCATCAAGAAATACAACAACCCTTTGGCCGCTGTTGAATCGACACCGCCGATCCTCTTGACCCATTTCTCGCAATATCAAATGCGGCCCGGGTAGCTCATCGCGTACTGCGGCGATATTCCGATCGATGCGCGTGCTTTCTAGACCATGATCTGAAGTAGCTTCGATCATCACCTATTTCCTCAACATCAACTGTTCTTAATGTCGAATTTATCGCTTCTGCCGTCAGAGGCATATATCTTCCCCTCACAAAGCATTTATTTTCCACCTTCTCCGGAAAGTTAGCATAGAATTCACGCACCATCGTTGTGTTCATTGGTGCTATCTTTTCCGGGTTTACAAATCTCTTCCACCCCATCATCTCAATCATTGCCCGAATGGGCTCATAGACATCCTCCTCCCCAAGCGAATCCCTTTGATAGTACATTCCCCTTTCAGGGATTAAGGGCCTAGTACTAAGCTTTTTGTATCTTTCATAAGCTTGTTGGCTAATGAACCTAGTATCATCGTATCATGGTGAGGTGGATGTGAGGCTCTTCTCTTTGGCGGACATGGTTAAATCACTTTTGCGGTGTTTTCTTAGTATCACAAATGTTCCCAACACTATCACACAACAACTAGCATTCTACAACACTATCACCCCCAAACTCCAACTCAGACTACACAATACCCACACCCTCCTCAGACACTCCTCCTCTAAATTTCACAACCAATTTTTCAACACCCCAACGACTTCAACAATGCAACACTCCTCCAAACTACTACCTCTTTGACTCTTTGTAAAGCTTTCAAGAAAAGATGAAGATTACCTTTTTTACGGTGTTCTTCAAGGTTTTCTTGCTTCTCATGGGGGTTTGAGGCACTGGGAGGAAGTTTTGTTAGTTGAAATGGTGAAGGGTTTAGGGACTTTAAGATTTTTTGGTTGTGTTTGGGTTTGATTTATGGAAGATTTGTGGGTGAGGTTTGAATTTTTGTGGGTTTTATGGAGAAGAAAGGTTAGGTTTAGGTTTGAAATTGGGGAAAATCGGGTTTTTGGGCGTCTTTTAATTTTGGATTTCGCTTGTGCGGCCACTGAGCGCGGCGCCATGCCTAGACTTGGCAATTTTTTTGGGTTTTTGGCGCCGCGCTGCTCTGGCGCGCGCTTAATCTTCAGCGCGCTACGCTTTTGGCGCGCGACTGCTCTGGCCGCGGCCACCCGCTTTTCGAAATCCAGCTATTCTTCAGTTTTTCGCCCTTCAATTTATTGGCCTACACCTGTCAATCACAACACAAACACTACCTCCGTGAGACTGTTCTTAATAAAAACTAACTATATTAAGGTGAAATAAATCAAAATACCTTGGGTTGCCTCCCAAGTAGCGCTGTCTTTAACATCTTTTAGCCGGACGCAAATTCCTTAACTCAAGAAGTGTGGGGTGGATTAACCCCACAACCAATCTATTTTCTCCACATTTTTCGTTTTCTTCTTCTCTTCTTAAAATTATCTTCAAGGGAAGGTTCAGGAACACATACCTGCTTTTGTGGAGGTTCGGCATCGCGTACCTGCGTTGGTGGGCTTATCTCCCTTGGTTTGGCTTGCACTGGCTCACAGGGGGTTTTGATGGTGTTGATTGCAAAGCACCTGCTCATGATTGGTGGCTCAATAATGTGTTTAAATACTTTAAACACCATTTCTTCCTTCTCCACCCTCAACGTCATCACTCCTCTTTCTACATCGATCAGGGCTCTCCCTGTCGCCAGGAATGGTCTCCCCAATATGATGGGGATCTCTGCATCCTCCTCCATATCCAGAATGAGGAAATCCGCGGGAAAAAAGAATTTTCCTACTTTGACAAGCACGTCCTCAATCTTCCCCCTTGGGTGCACCATCGCCCTGTCGGCTAGTCGCAGCTCACCGTGGTTGGTCTTGCCTCACCTAACTCCAACCGTTTAAATCTTGACAAGGCATCAAATTTATGCTTGCCCCAAATCACAAAGAGCCTCATTGCGTGTCACCGCCAACTTGTGCAAGACAATGTAAAGCTCCCGGGTCTTTTAGTTTGAGGGCAACTTCTTCTCGCAAGATAGCACCGCACTCACTAATGCTACCATCTCATACTCGCCGCTTTCTTCTTCTTCCCAAAATCTCCTTCATGAATTTGAAATAGGAGGCATCTGCTCCGACGCCTCTATAAAGGGTATGTTGATACGCACTTTACAACGTCTCCAAAAATTTGGAGAATTGTTTATCAACCGCCTTCCGCAATCTACTGGGAATGAGATCTTCTCAGTATACTCCTTCTCTGGAGTTTTCTCTACTACTGGGCGAGCTTCAACCACCTTCTCTTTCTCTATCTCTGCCCTTTGTTCAACTACTGGCTGAGGTGAATGCTGCTCCAACTGTTTACCATTTCTCAGTTGTACTGCCAGGCATTGTTCTCTCGGATTCATCTCTGTGTTGCTTGGCAGTGTACCTTGTGGCCTGCTGTTCGATTGCTTTGCTAGCTGACCCACTTGTGTTTCCAAGTTCCTGAACGAGGATCTAGTTTCTGTCACGAACTGGGTCTGGGCGTTGGTGAGTGCCAACAAAGCTGCTCTCAGCTCGTCTGGCTTTTCTGGCTGAATAGGTGCATTGAATTGTTGAGAAGGTGGGGCCTGAGCAAATGGCTGCTGATTTTGGTCTTCTTTGGTTTTGCATGGCCTCTATCTGATTCTGCCCAGGTCTCTCCACGAAACATTTGGGTGATTCCTCCACCCTGGATTGTATGTGTTGGAGTATGGGTTGTTCTGGGGCCTCTGATAGTTACCCACGGCCTGACACTCTGCCTGCTCGATTGGCATATTATTAGGATCAGCTGAAGGACATCTATCGAATGTATGTGGGCCACCACATATTTCACAGCTCTTTGGCATCTGCACTGCATTTACTGATATTGTATGTTGTTGCAGCTGTTTCGTCAAAAGGGCCACTTGGGCATTCAGGCAGCGATGACATCTATCTCGTGAACTCCCACTGTTCTCCTACCACTCATTGGTCTATCTTCTGTGACATGGTTGTTGGTGGTCATATCTTCTAATAAGTCGTGAGCTTCGTGAGTTGTTTTCCTCATAAATGTCCCACCTGCTGCTGCATCTATAATTGTTCTGGTTGTTCCTCTCAGCCCGTTATAGAAGATGTGGACCAAGTTCCACAACTCAATACAGTGGTGTGGGCACTTTCTCTGCAAATCCTTGAACCTCTCCCAAGCTTCGTATAATGACTCTCCATCTGCTTGGTAGAAATTATTCAGCTCCCCTCTCAATTTCGCTGCCTTGCACGGTTGAAAGAATTTGTTCCAAAAAATTTTGTGTCAGCTCTTGCCATGTAAAAATCGAATCGGCTGGCAGGGAATTTAACCATACTTTTGCTCTATTCCTGAGTGAGAAGGGAAATAGCCTCAATCTGACGGCATCATCAGTAACGTCGTTATATCTGAAAGTTGCACACAGCTCCAAGAAATTAGCTATGTGTATATGTGGATCCTCTGATGGCAACCCTCCAAACTGCACTGTGTTCTGCACCATTCTTAGAATCGCCGGTTTGATCTCAAAGTTATTCGCTCCTATTGTTGGGAGCCTAATACATATATGTGCTCACCCTGCGGACGTAGTCTCCCAAGCTTCTTTCTCAGATTGAACTCTCTCCTCGACATCCATAGGTATCCGCCGAGGCATTCCTTGGTTAGGTTGATTTTCACCTAACCCCTCTCTCAGCACATTGTTGTTTTGACCGCCGTCCATCTCTATCAAGGTTGCAATTCGCTGGTTCCTTCTATTCTGTTTACAGGTTTTCTCAATCTATGGATTGAAGGGGACAAAAGTGTTTGCTCCTCTCCTTTTTCGCATAAACTGAGCGCCTGAAATAGATCAAAAACAGACAAACGGATCACGGCAACTGGTTCTCACAAGAATAAATAAGAAGAAAAAAAACGTAACAAATAAAATAAAAATAAAAACCAAATTAGAAATTAAAAATAGATAAAATTGATATTGAACTATGCCTAATCCCCGGCAACGGCGCCAAAAACTTGATGCGCGATTTAATGCACACACTTTAACGCAAGTGCACGTTATCGTGACAAGTAATATAGTCTAGGTAAGACCGAATATCGTACTCAAGGATTAGTGTTCAAGTACCAATTATCTATCTTTTGTTATCTATTTGGTAACCGATATTTGATTTTGTTGATTATAACTAACAATTATAAATACTAATTAACTATGTGTTTACTTCAGTAGTGATGGAAATAGGGCTTCCAAGTCTCCTCAACTATCCGCTTATATTACTTATTAATGCAATGAATTATGGTTCTTCTTCTTTTGGAGCTAGCAGGTTTACTAATTCGTTTTATACTCCCGTTAAGACTATATAAACACTCAACCCCAGTAGCGCTCCTTTCTACCTTTCGGTGAAAAGGATGACTCTATAGGAGGATTAAGACCAAAAACCTTGTTAATCGTCACGAGCCATGCGTGAAATTAGGTGTTTAAACCTCTTATTAACGCTACACAAGTAATTGAGGTATTTTCATCCCCAATCCAACCTATGTCTACCCAACTTACATCATAGTCACAACCTCTTCCTTTCGAAGTTTGATTAGAAATCATATAAATAATGATAATTAGTGATCAATTAATTACCAAACATTCAAAGCAATTATTGGGTAAATCTCAACAATAAGAAGAATAACCATAAACATGCATCAATTCATAACATAAGGTTCAAGTGATTTGACATGGAAAGCCATATAATGGAATTAGTTCCTAGCCATTGACATGACAAGAACTAATTCAATATTCAACATAAAAACTGAAAGTAAAGTAAAGAAAAGAAAAGAGAATTACTAAGTAAAGGTCTCCAATCTTCAACTCCAAGAAGTCTTGTGTTTGTGCAAGAAAGGGAACCCTTGAAAACTGCCTAGGGTTCTCTTTTTATAGCTTCAAAACCGCCCTTAAGGTTTTCCTTCAGCTGGCCCAAAAATCGTCAAACATCGATTTTTCAGCGTCGCCGCAGCTGCTATCGGCGCCGCGACGAACCTACGTTGTTCGTGATTAGCGCGCAGCCGCAACTTCGCAGTCTCACGGATATTGGCGCCGGGCGCTGGACTGTTGTCGAGGCGGCGGCTGGCCGCTCGTGTTCGTGCCTGGTTCGCCACTTTCTCGTCTTTTAAGCTATGGAACCTCCACTTCTGCCCTCTTTTAGCTCCTTTTCCGCCAAATAGCCATTTTAACCAATTTGACTCAAAAGAAAGAAAATATATCCTAAGACGACACGTATTTGTACAAAAAGGGACAAAAGACTAACTAAAAACGACTCAAAAAGTGTATATAAAATACACCGATCACAGGGCTACAATACAACACACATGCAATTCACCAATTCAAAATAGTTAAGTAATGAACCAAATTGCATGTGAATATTCAACTGAATCTTATGTAATACCTTGAACAAAGTTAAAGAGTCTTCATGCGGTGCTATATTCCTCTATTTTCGAATTTTCCACAATATCCCGGCTGGTACTACCTTGTACACCTACTTCAATTTATAATGTTTCCCCCAAATTTGTACTGCATGCTTAACATGACGACAATTCATGTGTATACCCGCTGCATTGTTAACATAGCTCCATATAGATTTGACAACTTCCTTGTACGAAACAAGTGATCTATCATTCCTTGATGTAAGACATTATATCAGCAGCATCATGATACTATATTAATTCCAATATTATGCAACACTTTATCCACTGGAATTTTTAAACTTTCACATCGTCCATAGAAAGAAATATATCTTGAATGACATTCTTTTTACCCATATTTACCTATATACCTCAGAAGGATAACATCTTTATCTCAATAAATCTCATGCACTTGACACAGTAAATTTACTAGAACTTGTCATCATCCACCAAGGATTATCCACAGGGTATATACCAAGTATGTAGTGACACGTGAGACAATGTCATCTGGTAGATACTACCCTAACCTTGACAAACCTCATCAATCCCTACGTAGCAGTTCCTTGACATCCTCCACCCTTTCATCAATAAGAAACTCTGATAGTAGTACATAGTGTAATATTTCCAATTTGGTGCGATTATCGATTCAAACCACTCTTTGTTTCCCACCATATTTCTTGTTCAATGTTATCCTTTACCTCAACAACCATTTTCAAGGCCTGAGAACCGTCTTCCCGTTGCACATATTGAGGGTAATGCTTCAGAGTACATGTTCCCTAGAAAGTTAACCCATAGAGAGTTGGGGGTCCTAGATTTCCATCATAACTTTTTACACAATGCCTTTAATATATCCAAAATGAGGTCTGAACCCCAATCAATTATCATCCTTAGGCAAGTACATTTTAACCATGTAAACCAATGCTTAGCCTTAACATCATCCTTACTATACACCAGAAGAAAATTACAACTATTTGTATGTATATCTCTGATCACACATTTTGCAAGTCTTATAGCAGACAGTATGCGTATATGCACACTTGTGACATACTAGTAATCAACACTGCTTTACCTCATGGTGACAACAATTTTTTTCTCCAGCCTGAAACTTGTCTTTAATCTTCTTAATTAATTCAGCATAGTCTATCTTCCTCTTTCTAACATGAAATACTGGATATCCTAAATACATGAATGGAAATGTTCTCCTTGGGAAACCAGTAATACCTTTTTCTTGCTGAATCAAGTTACTAGGAGTCTTAGCATGCATATAAACAGAACTCTCCTTTTATTGATCAAATGGTCAGAAGCTTCTTCATACTCTTTCAAAGTCTGTCTTAACTCCTTGTAAAATCATTTCATTTGCTTCTGTTGGAAATTCTTCAAACAACTCCTCTTTAAATCTAACAATATCCTCCCTAAAACTTAGTTTCTTAAAAACATCTCCAAAAGTTTCCTTACTCTATAATAATAGGTCAGTCTTGACAATCTTCAGTTTCGGTATAAAAGAAACGAAATCATCTTAATCAACAACAGTGTGCCAATTTTGATTTAGCGCCTAAAAGAATGCTTCATATTCTATCCAACCCAAGCTAAAATAAATGTTTGTCAACATCCTATCGAACCTCTTAAAAGTACAGTCACTATCGGTTCTTTCATTCCACTACTTAAAAGGACTCCCTTTAAATTCAGTTTCAAACATTTCACATGAATTAGTACAAAATGCAAAAATTCTCACGCTCTGCAGGATATGTGTGAAGATCGCTTATTGTCTCCCTTCCATTTATAATAACATTGAAATCCCCACTAACTAGCCAAAGAACCCTCATATCGTCGACAATATAGTATAAACTATCCCAGAGACAACCTTCCCAATGCATCACTTTTTGCATATACCATAGTATATCTACCTAGTTCATGTAACTTCTTCACCGGTGAGTCCTTAAGTTTGTCATGTTAATCATCCCTCATATTATAACTGATTAAGTTTCTCTGCTGATTAATATATTTAGGATAGACTTATCCGCTTCCACTGTCATATTCTGCTCCACATTGGACATCATTATCCCATCTTCCTTTAATATTACTGTGTTACTATTATTAGAGTTGTTACCATTGGTACACACCTCCTGACTCTTGTCAACATTCCGCTCCTCATTAACTTTTGCTGCTACAAAAGCCCCTTCAACCTGTTCTTTAGTAGTAAGAGTTACTTTTGATTCTTCTATCAATTGTGGGTCCTTAATGAGTTGTTTACTTCTACCACCTTACCATCGTCGTCTTCCTTATTCTATTTATTTCCATATTCTTCCCCAGTATCTCTTTGTTCCTCCTTATTGCATTATTACCACTTGTCTCATCAAGTGGCATTTGTTTTATCCTCTCGTTGGACTTACTAACTCAATGGTGTCTTTGGCTGCGTCAACATTTGTCACTTTGGCTACATCACACTGAATATCGATTATCACTTCGTTGAATTCATCTATATCTTTGTACCCCTCTTATCTGTTTTCCATCCTTCTATTATGGTCTGTAGAAATTCAGGATTCAACATTCACCTATTAGAGTATCTGAACTTATACTAAGTCTTTATGCCTACTTCTCACCCAATTAACTCAAGAGAATGTTCATATAGACCTGGTTTCTTGAAAGACACCTTAGAAGCATGTAGGTTATCAACTCATTCTTGATTAGTAAGTGCTGCTATACACCCTGCATGCCACTCATTTTACCATAATCTGCTACATACTGCTTAACATCCCTTATCTCAGTCTTAGCGACATGACAATGCACTCTTTCAATGTCTAACCACAGTTTTCTTTTAAGAGTCACATCATTAAACGCATACACCAAGGTCATATGAAAACTTTTTTTTGTACCCCTGTGTGTTATCCCGCAGTATATCAATTATTATGTATAACTTAATATCTACTTCATAGAGATGAGTCTTCCAGAATAACCATATTCCTCCATTTGGATGTTCGGTAAGATTAGTACTTAGAATATCACCCACTACGCAAATTAAGCGAGGTATTATGAGTTTCTTTCCTTTTTAACTTTTGGTTCCAAGAGACCAAATAGCCTCATCTTAACATTCTGCGTGAACTAATGCATTGAAATTGTGCACAAATACATACCTCGGTTACCAAACCTTCAAATAACTTCTTAACTGAAAATATGAACTCCATAGGTTACAATATTTAAAATGCTTTCATTCTTTTATATCAATCTTATTATTCCAGAAGTAATAGACCCTTCTTATTCTTACATGGGAACAACATTCTTTTGCAGTTTCCTACATTCACATAGTCCAACAACAGGGTATACCATAAAACAGTCACAGATTCTAACAATTAGCGCTCAAAATTTAATTAGAGGTATGAAGGAGAAAAGAATAGGTAAGCTTCATTTTCTATCTTTGGGAAGAAAAGTTCAATCTCTGCAACTATAGAGCAGATAACGTAGCATAACGGAGTACCAATCGTAAGATAGAGACTACTGCAATTTATTTCACAAGTCAACACCCCATTCATGGTCTAAAAGGGATCTCTTCACTATTCGTAGTTATAAACAACTTCATTTCTTACTTGTCGTACTTTTCATAATTCCAACACATTCTAGTATACATACGTAATCTCGGACATTGCTCCTGGTTCCAATCCCTGATGATACCATCCCTTAAGTGATGAATTGTTAACTTATTTTCTTATTTGGTATGTAAAAGACTCTGAAGAGTTACCTTACCTGACGTTGACCCAGTATTTTCAAACCTGATCATCATACTTCTATTCAAACTCTTCCACTTCCCTTATGGCTTGACACACCAGGTCAAGTCCGATTACTCTGATTTCCCCCTTCCGAGCCACTATCGCTGTCTTTGGAACATAACTGCAACCACAATAATTATTAGGAAGAGGGGAGATTATCCTATTGACATAGCTCTATTGCACGATCTATGAGATGAAAGAGTAGAAACCAATCTTAAATGTCCGGCAGCCTCCTATGTATAAGTATGGTGCACAACATACTCATACACAAGACTCTACTAGACACGGTCTGTAGACATTCCGAGGACTAACTGCTCTGATACCACTTCTGTCACGACCCGACGCGACGGGCCGCGACTAAACGTCCTAATTGGAAGTCATTACTGACCTGTCACTCTTAATCCAATTAATACCGAGATCTATAGAAATTTCGGCAGCACAACGTTGCTTTTATAACATGTCCCCAAATAGGCGAGCCGACAAGGCTGCCTTACACAGCTAATCAATAAACAAAACGGGCTAGCCGACTAGGCTGCCACCAAATAACAACAGGAATAACCGGAAACATCCCAACACAGGGTATAACAACATCAAAACCCAAAACAAGGTACAAACGTCCAACCCACAACTGTCTACAGACCTCTAAGAGTACAATACTGACATATGACGGGACAGGACCCCGTCGTGCCCAAAATATGCATAAGTATGAAAGATAAAGGCCTGTACCAAAATAGTTGGCTCCGAAACAAAGGAGCTCTCCAATCATTGCATACGCCCTAAACCGGACGGCCACCTATCTCAACACTGACTGCGGGCATCAACGCACTTCAAGAAAGGGGGACAGTACGAAATAATGTATTGAGTATGAAAGCATGAAATACTGTAATCAAGATCATAACTGTGTCTTGTAAGGTAGAGAGTCAATTATATCATAAAAGAATGAGAGTCATACTCGTACTCATGCATGCTTAGTCATAAAATTATCAGATATAAATGAATGAATGAATAAACTGACCGGCCCTTGGGTGAGGGACGCGGTGAAATATACTGTCATGAGTATCTATACCCGTATCACGGTTGTCTGTCCATGGAATCATCATATAAATATACATAAATTGTCCGACCCTTGGGTGAGGGACGCGGTGGAATATACTGTCATGGGTATATGTACCCGCATCACAGATGCCTGTCCGTGGAATCATCATATAAATATACATAAATTGCCCGACCCTCTAAGGAGGGACGCGGTGAATCACTGAAATCTGTGTACGAATCTGCCCAACCCGGGACGCGGTGAAGTAGAGAAATGACTCTTAGCACGAGTAGATATCATGAGCAATTGTATGCAATTTAAATCATTTCTTTGACTCTCATTAAAATCATTAAATGTCTCATTACTAGAAAATCACATGTACTTCTCATAACTCATATCATTAGGAATTTAGACTGTGTAGATATCATGTACGTCCGCCGTACATTCACTATATACAAAACTCATGTGAAATGAAAAGGATTAGAATTCATATAATCATGCCAAAAGAAAGAAGGATAGGCTCACATACCTTATAGTCAAACTAACCAACTCACTACTAGAATATGCCTCGTCTAATACTTCAACCTATAATAATAACATTAGGCCTGTCAACTCTATGATTCCTAACGTAAGTTAAATTGAATGACGACTTCCTATTCTACAAAAATTTGGGCAACACTTCCCCTGTTTATATGTACATCCACAAATTTCAAACCAAGCCAGCAATACCAACAGCAAGTCATAACTCAAATATATAACCACAATAATCTCAGATATTCCATTTATGTCATCATAACGTATTTCTTCTCTTTTATTTTTAAGCGATATCACAACTACAACAAACCAGATGATTAATACACCTATTTCTCATGTTAATTCAGTCCTTAGTCCATATTAGAACAATCTTAAAATAATCCATCAACTCTAATGACAACACAATAACCAAGTTCTATAATTTGTAACATAACACCCTTTTTACACTTTACTTTCTTTAAGACATGTATTAGTAATTACCATAACTTATATATAGAGATGTCAATGGATCCTGGACCCGATCCGGATCCGGCGGATCCAAATCCGTTTTATAGGATATGGATATTCAAAGTTTGGGCCCGAAGGATCCGGATCGGACCCGGATCCATTTATGATGGATCGGATCCGATCCGATCTTGTCTTCAGATCCGTATCCACCCGCATCCGACCCGTGAATCCGTTTTTTATTAAATTAATTATACATTTATTATTTATACATCATGGCACCGAATCCTTTGTAATCTTTATTTTATTTTATATTCAAAGGGCCGAAGACCATTATTTTTTTAATTGAGACACGTTTTGCGTGTTATTCTTTAATCATTATATTAATCATTTATGTGGTACTTATGTAATAGCTTAGGTATTGAGAAGATTGTTTCTCAATACAGCAATAGCCAATAGGCATAACAATTGTCAACAATGTCATTTAGTCCTAATTTACGAATGCATTCTCCATGATTCCGTTAAATTAAATTGACTCTTTTTCTAGAAAATTTGGACTGATTAGAAGGTATAACTTAATAATCAGTCACTTTGATTTGGATCCAGATCCGATCCGTGGATCCGGTGGATCCGATGGATCTGGATTTGGATATGATTTATGGACCCTATGGATCTGGATCTGGATATGGATACATGTATGTAAAACAGATCTGGATCTGGATCTAGTAGGATCCGGTCCAGATCCTACCCGTTGCCATCCCTACTTATATACATGTTCATAGTCAAATTCCCAACATTTAAACTTCACAAAATCATCCCCTAACTTGACGCGATAATATTCAAAAATCTCAAGCAAGTCTTTGGCCAATATTTATAAAACCAATCATTTTCTTAATTCCTTAGAGTCCAATCTTGTTCCAATAATTCTTTATGAACAATTATAACTTATATGTCAAGATTCTCTTCCAATATCAACATGTCAAGTAACGACGAATTTCACAACACAATAATCGAATACGACAATTTCAAGATTAGTA
The DNA here is from genome assembly GCA_029844215.1 of Przewalskia tangutica. Lineage (NCBI taxonomy): Eukaryota > Viridiplantae > Streptophyta > Magnoliopsida > Solanales > Solanaceae > Przewalskia > Przewalskia tangutica. The sequence goes on from CM056719.1 coordinate 23,348,907, forward strand.
ACATTAGTCCTAATATCGACTACAACATTCAAATTATTCACATGCAATGTCTAAATTCAAGATTTCTTTCTAACACAAGTCCATTACTTCAACTACAACAATATGAAACTTCAATTATAGCATAGATTGAAGAATTTTCATACCTTAATTAAATCCCCAAAACAGTCCCGATTTTTAGTCATTGCTTCGTCAGCTGAACTTGTAACGTTCATAACTCTCTAATCTGGTGTCCTATCGACGAGTGGTTTGTTTCTTTGGAAACTAGATTCGACGAACTTCATTTTAGGCTTTTGAAACACCCAAAAAACCCTAATATACAAGGAGATATACCCTTTCAAAGTTGACTAAAAAATCTGCCCCAAAATCCCGATTTTTTGCCACTGTTTTTTTGCCGATTTTGCCCACCATTTTCATACCTCTTAAACTCCAAATTGACATGCAACAATCTACAATGTTAACCCATCATTTATACATGTTTCTCTTCCAAAAAAATTCACCAAAACTTGAAGAAAATGAGGCCTGTGTTCGCCAAGAAGTGGCTGATTTGCCTGCTTTTTCTGTGCAAAATTAGCTTCAAATTAGGGTAAATAACTAACCTAGAAAGGAGGACTAACAATCTACAATTGTTGTTGAGTGAGGGAGGGTGGTTCTTGCTCCTAATCTCTAAGTGAGGAAGACAAATGAGTTATGCTTAGAGTATTATTAGAGTTAGATTTTCAGATTTACAAATATGCACTTTAGCCCCCCTAAATGTTACACTTTGCCCCTCTAATTGTTTATTTGACTAAATCAATCCCATTTCTTTTAATCTTAATTCATGTCTTCTTAATTCTCGGGAATTTCATAAGGTCTCGCATTCTCCATGTCGTAATTTATGTAATACTAATCCGTAACGGAATATGTATCTATACAACTTATCATTAAAGAATTTTTCGACGTCACATTCGTCGTTACCAAAATTATTCTATAATCACATCCTTAAGTATATAAATTTTCAATACTCAAATCCTATTTTCCTTAATTGCGTCCTTACTTATTGTCTTAAACTCACGAGGTGTAACAAATATCAATAACACACATTTCAACCATCATCCATTCCTACCCGTTCTTCACCGGGCACCATGTTCACAATGAACCAGTTGTCTGCATTTAATTCACATTATAACGGAATGACTTCATCGATTTAGCATATTTGATAATTTAGGGTGACATTAAAAGGGTTAACTGTTCAATCAAGGAATGTATGATTCCAAGAAGCCTTGTTTTAATTTAGTTTGAAAACCAAGGTTTAAGTTCAACCCATATGATTATGTCATTCAATTGTTATATAACCATTGGACCAGCCTGATATTTTATACCACTTTGGGGTTTTTGTTGGGTTCAAAACATATAAGTAAGACACAAAGGAAGTTTAAAATTTATTGCTTACTTACCTCAACAATACATTCTGGTATGGTTATATGATAATCAAACCTGTAAAGACCTTAACAATAAAACTTACACGTTTTAATCTAGAACTGTTACACCCCTTATTTCCAAGAGAATGAGATGGAACGTACGTGAGAAGATAAGATTTGAATTTTGGAACGAAAGGAAAATCACTTTTTCCTAAGGAGAAATTTCGAAACCTTGTGAAGGAAAAAAACTTATTATTTGGAATTTGATTCTCAATTTGGTATATGGAATTAGTATAATATATTGGAGTTTTGAATTTATAAGTTTCAGATTTGGTCATGTGGGGCCAATCGGAAAATTTTACAATTTTGTGGGGCCCACAAGATTTTGAGATATTTTGGTGAAGAAATAATTTTGGACCAATGGGAGGGTGACACGTGTCACACCTCCACTTGTCATATAGACTTTGACTTGGACTTTAGATATTTTGGAGACCTGTAGACATGTGAGTCCCACTCCACTTGTCTTGCTACACTTGTTAGATATTTGTATATATCATAGAGGCTTGCAAGACTTCATTCTACACTTAGCCATATTTCAAGAAAAGTTCTCTCTCTCTCTTCTCTCTTGTTCTCGGCCATGGAGGGTTTTGATGAACAAAATTCTCTAATCTTCCAAGCTTGTGTATATTAATACAATATTAAGGTCCCTAACCAAGTGTTGAGCCAAGATAAACACAACTAACCCCTAAAAACCTCTCTTGGCCGAGAATGAGGGTGAAACCCTAGGGGTTTCCGTCGACTTTTTGGTGATGGAACGTGAAGGGAAGTTGATCATAAGCTTATAGGGGTTACATATATGTGATTAGAACGTGAAGAATAGGAGCTAAGACTAATCTAGGGACCGACTTTAGCTTGGACTGTTTTGGGCTATATTTGAGGTAAGGATCATTTTCCTCTTGAAATAATTGAATATTACATGTGGTAGTAATGTACAAGTGAGCTTGTACTAAAAAGAATGAAGGTTAAAAATGGTTTGGACAATTTTGGGAGTTGAGGCCGAGAGTTGGACATTTTCGGCCATTAGAATTGTTGATCATTATTGTTGTTAATTTCACTTGTCGCATGTTGTATAATGAAGGAAATATTGTTGTTGATAGTTTATATAACTTATATAACAAGTTGGAATGTGAATTGGATTTAAAGGAATTAAGGAAAAGGGCTTTGGACTTATAGTTGTTGTTGGCCGAGAATGACCTTAAATGGTTGGATATTTTGGGGCAGTTTTGGGACTGTTTTGTGGTATATAACTGCTGGAAAATCAGCCACCAACTTGCATGTTTAATGTGGTAAAATGGCTAATGAAAGTCCTAAGGAATAAAGGTGTTAAAAGCTTCACATTGTACCCTTAATGTTGATTTATTATGGACTGTTTTGTGGACTGTTTTAATGTGATTGTGGAGCAGAATTTTACATGTCAAGTTGGCATGTAATCCCCTTTGGTTAACTGTTGGTTAACTGTTGGTTATGCCCTTAAGTGTGGTTTGTTGGTTGTTGAATTTGGGTCATGTCATAGTTCTGTAAAACTCTTAGAGGTCTGTATTCATATGTGAGATTGGACTCGTGTACAGTGTAGTTTCTTTTGGATTATATATATATATATATATGGCAGCCTTATCGGCTTTGCCTTTGCATGTTTGTTTAAAAAAAATTGAGTGTTATTTAACTTCCGCAGATAACTTGTGTCGTAGAGGGTAGAAGGGTGCCCAGGTAGGGCACCAGTCGCGGGCTCGGGGTTCGGGTCATGACAGAGTGGTATCAGAGCAGTCAATCCTCAGAATGTCTACAGACCGTGTCTAGTAGAGTCTTGATTATCGGTGTGTTGCGCGCCACACCCATAAACAGGAGGCTACATGACATTTAGGATTTGATTTTTATTCTTCTCACTCTGAGATCGTGCCATAGAACTGTGTTATTAAGATAATCCCTCTCTGACGTATTATTGTGTTACAACTATGCCTCCAATGAAGGCAACAGTTGCCCAGAAGGGCAAATCAGCAGCGGGAGCTACTAGTCAGACTCAGAGAGTTGATAGGGCTCATGCCCAGTCTATACCGGATATTTTACCATAGTCGGCGAGTTCTTCTGCACCGGTTTTTGAGGCACCATCACCTGAACCTCTAGCTCCTCAGTTAGGGGAAGACTATAGGGTCATGAGGGAAGAAATTATGTTATTGACCAGGCTAGCGGTGATGCAGTTTCATCCGCAGGAGGTTATTCGACCAGTACAGACATGTGTACAGAGGGTAGAGGGTCAACGCGGAAATCAGCGTAAGAGGGCTAGACCGGTTGGTTATCCCATTGAGTTTTTGGGCGAGCAGCCTCAGCAGAGGGTGAGGTATTCATCCCAGCCTACACAAAACATACTCCCACAATTCACATGTGTGAGATCGGACCACACGAGGTATTTAGGAGCCGGTCGGAGCTCCAGGGTTCCAAAGTTTCAGAGGTACAGGGGTCATAGACAGTCGAGGCCATCTCTGCCTCAGTGTTCTCAGTGTAGAGGTATCATTCTGGGAAGTGTCGTTTTGGTACATGTGTTTGTTTTTATTGTGACTGTGTGTGGCATCATTGGTTTTATGGAGTATTGATTGATAGGCATAGTAATGAGACTATGCCAAAGTTTGTATAGCTTGAGACCGACTATGAACATTCGGGACGAATGTTTCTAAGGGGGGAGGGATGTTACACCCCGTATTTCCAAGAGAATGAGATGAGAACGTACGTGAGAAGATAAGATTTGAATTTTGGAACGAAAGGAAAATCATTTTTTCCTAAGGAGAAATTTCGGAACCTTGTGAAGGAAAAATGTGTATTATTTGGAATTTGATTCTCAATTTGGTATAGGAATTAGTATAATATATTGGAGTTTTGGATTTTTAAGTTTAGGATTTGGTCATGTGGGGCCCACCGGAAAATTTTACAATTTTGTGGGGCCCACAAGATTTTGATATATTTTGGTCAAATATAGATATTTTGGTAAAGAAATAATTTTGGTTCAATGGGAGGGTGACACGTGTCAACCCTCCACTTGTCATGAAGACTTTGACTTGGACTTTAGATATTTTGAAGACAAGTGGACATGTGGGTCCCACTCCACTTGTCTTGCTACACTTGTTAGATATTTGTATATATCATAGAGGCTTGCAAGACTTTACTCTACACTTAGCCATATTTCAAGAAAAGTTCTATCTGTCTTCTCTCTTGTTCTCGGCCATGGAGGGTTTTGATGAACAAAATTCTCTAATCTTCCAAGCTTGTGTATATTAATACAATATTAAGGTCCATAACCAAGTGTTGGGCCAAGATAAACACCACTAACCCCTAAAAACCTCCCTTAGCCGAGAATGAGGGTGAAACCCTAGGGGTTTCCGTCGACTTTTTGGTGATGGAACGTGAAGGGAAGTTGATCATAAGCTTATAGGGGTTACATACATGTGATTGGAACGTGAAGAATAGGAGCTAAGACTAATCTAGGGACCGACTTTAGCTTGGACTGTTTTGGGTTATATTTGAGGTAAGGATCATTTTCCTCTTGAAGTAATTGAAGATTACATGTGGTAGTAATGTACAAGTGAGCTTGTACTAAAAAGAATGAAGATTAAAAATGGTTTGGACAATTTTGGGAGTTGAGGTCGAGAGTTGGACATTTTCGGCCATTAGAATTATTGATCATTATTGTTGTTAATTTCACTTGTCGCATGTTGTATAATGAAGGAAATATTGTTGTTGATAGTTTATATAACTTATATAACACGGTGGAATGTGAATTGGATTAAAAGGAATTAAGGAAAAGGGCTTTGGACTTATAGTTGTTGTTGGCCGAGAATGGCCTTAAATGGTTGGATATTTTGGGCCAGTTTTGGGACTGTTTTATGGTATATAACTGCTGGAAAATCAGCCACCAACTTGCATGTTTAATGTGGTAAAATGGCTAATGAAAGTCCTAAGGAATACAGGTGTTAAAAGCTTCACATTGTACCCTTAATGTTGATTTATTATGGACTGTTTTGTGGACTGTTTTAATGTGATTGTGGGGCAGAATTTTACACGTCAAGTTGGCATGTAATCCCCTTTGGTTAACTGTTGGTTATGCACTTAAGTGTGGCTTGTTGGTTGTTGAATTTGGGCTTTGGAAAAGGTAGAAAAGTACGTAGAAACAAAGGAAGTGCTGCCCAATTTTTCGTAGAATAAGAGACCATTAGTTGATATTAATCTACCTTAGAAAGCTTGGAATTGATAATCGTGTTATTGTTGTTATAGGTTGAAGTATTTTGAGACGTATTCTAGATTGTAGAGTTGGTTAGTCGCCAAAAATGTATGTGAACTATCCTTTCTTCTTCTAGCATGATTCCTTGTTTTAAAGTGAGTGTATCCTACTCCTTGGTGATGTAATTCTTGATAGTACTTTGGATTTCCTAAAATAGAAGTTGTTCTATATACTTCATTGATAGCACTTGGGGTTTCTAAAATGAAATATTATTATATCTATTCTCTTGATAGTATTTTGGATTGTCTAAATGAAAGTATTTCATTTTAGTTCATCGTAGTATATGAAAGAAGTTACATGATTGAAAAGTATAAATTACTTGGTGTTAAAAGTATACTTGACTTGATTTGAAAAATATAACTTACTTTAGTTTAAAAGTGTAGTAACTTGGTTTTAAAAGTGGAAGTGTCTAAATACTATGAGTGTTAGTGTCTCGGGTGTTATAAGATAAGGAACGTACGGCGGACGTACGTTGTATAGTTGAGCTTTCTAGAGTAGAAGATGTGTTATTCCTTCTACCCTTACTCTTTCATGTCATAATAACGCCTTAGGCTCTCTTAAGTAGAAGATGTGTTATTCCTTCTATCCTAAATCTTTCATGACTTAATAATGCCTTAGGCTTTCTAAAGTAGAAGACGTGTTATACCTTCTAGTAAAGTGAAAAGATGATTTCTACTTACATATGGTTTCTCCTGATAGTTATTCGTGCAAGTGTTGTATTTCACTTCACCGAGTCCCTCGCTAGGGGGCCGGCCTTTTTTTATATGTATACATGTGATATTGATTATATATTGTTCTACAGACGTGCTGACAGTGATGTTGGAATTCCACGGACATGCTTCTGTGATATTGATTATATATTGTTCTACAGACGTGCTGACAGTGATGTTGGAATTCCACGGACATACTTCTGTGAGGTTGATTTTATATTATATCATGGACTTGATGACAGTGATGTTGGATTTCCACGGAATTTCCCTGTTATTACTAGATGTGATATTGCCTTGAGTTCTCTTAAAATGATAGTTCCTTCTATTTGTGCTAATGAGAGTCGGAGATGATTTAAATTGTATAGTTGAATCATGTGAGAACGTCCATGATTATGACATAAATCTTATTGTGAAAATTATATAGTTGGATCATGTGAGAACGTCCATGATTACGACATAAATCTTATTGTGAAAATTGTATAGTTGGATCATGTGAGAACGTTCATGATTACGACATAAATCTTATTGTGAAAATGGTATAGTTGAAATCATGTGAGTACATCCATGATTAGGACTTGAATATTATATAAACTCATGGACAAGATCCACAAATACTCTTTGCGGTTGATCTAACTCTTAAAAAGCATAACTTAAAAGATACAGTTGACTCTCATTACTCTCATATTTGCAAGGCACAGTGTACTGTTATTTTGGATTATTATACTTGCCTCATGTTATATTTGTACTGTATGATCTCCTTTACAATACTTATTGTTTCACATACTTGGTACATTTTCTGCATCGAATTTCTTCGGGGTCATGCGTTCATGCCGCAGGTTTAGGTACGCAGTTTGGTGATCTGCAAGTGTAGGATCCTTGCTCAGAATTTTTGGGATAGCTCCATTGTTCTGGAGCTTATCATTTTGGTACAGATCTTTCATTACAGACTTTTGTACAGTTATGGGTACGGCGGGGCCTTGTCCCGTCATAGTTCTGTAACACTCTTAGAGGTATTTATTCATATGTGGGATTGGACTCGTGTACAATGCAATTTATTTTGGATTATATATATATGGCAGCCTTATCGGCTTTGCCTTTGCATGTTTGTTTTAAAAAAATGAGTGTTATTTAACTTCCGCGGATAACTTGTGTCGTAGAGGGTAGAAGGGTGCCCAGGTAGGGCACCAGTTGCGGCCCAGGGTTCGGGTTGTGACAGTAATATTCACTTAGGGATTACACGCAGTTGTCCCTTCGATTTGCAAGCGCCATGCTACAGTGTATTCCTCTGTCAAGAAAGCCAGAAAATCTTGACAGAGGTTTGAGAGAGTTTCTTTTCTAAACTCTAAGTCTAGAAAATGCTTTTCAATTAGTACATTGATAATAAGGTTTAGTGTTGTATTTATAGTTGAATTTAGGTCACAAAACGGATTAGGGTTGGGCTCCAAGACTAACCCAAAACCCGAGGTGTAGCGGGCCGACCGGGCCCATTTCTTGGATAAAGCGTCGCAGCACCCGATAAGCGACGCGCGCGGTCGGCCGCACCACTGGTAGCGTCGTGGATCCTGATAGGTGTATTTTATATACACATTTTGAGTAATTTTTAGTTAGTCTTTTGCCCATTTTTGTACAAATATGTGTCGTGTTAGGATAATTTTTCTTTCTTTTGAGTCACAGTGGTTTAAAATGGCATATTGGCGAAAAAAAGCAATAAGAGGGCAGAAACAGAGGTTTCAGAGCCAAAAGAGACGAAAAGTTGGCACCCCGGACGAAGTATTTGGCGGCGCCGTGGCGCCACTCTATCAGGAACAGCAGGGCCACGACACCCAGGACGATCAACAGCTGCAGGAGTTTAAGCACCACGGCGCCAGACTGCACGGTCGTGGCGTCGACGCGGGTTTTATGCCAAATCCGAGAAGGAAAGGGCCAAGGGCAAGAGGAAAAAGTTGGAAACATTTTTGGAGGCTATAAAAGGGCCTTAGGGTAGATTTTTGAAGGGTTCCACAATCTCTAACTCATCACAACACTTAGAGTCTTGGAGGCTTCAAGATTAGAGGTTTGTTCTTGAGTAATTCTTTTTCTTTACTTTATTTATTTTCTGTTTATGTTGGATAATCTTTTAATTTTTGGCATGTCTATGGCTAGGAGCTAAACTTTATTTAGGACTTTCCATTCGAATCACTTGAACCTCGTTTTATGATTTAATGCATGTTTTTGGTTTCTTCTTTATATAGTTGAGATTTATTCAATAATTGTTTTGATTGCTTGATAATTAATTGATCACTAGTTATCATCACATATATGATTTCGAATCGAAATCCGAAAGGGGAGATTCTGAATATGTTGTAGTTGAATAAACATAGGTTAAAATCGTGGACGAAAGTACTCCGATACTTGTGTAGTTTAATAGGTTATTGTTCTTAATCCTCTTTTGTGGTAAATCATATCATCGAAAGATAGAAGGGTTCTGCATCGGGGTTGAGTGTTTATATATCCTAACCAGAATATAAAACAATCTAATTAACCTGTTATCTCAACATAGAAGAAGAACATTGATTGTTGCATTAATGAATAAAGCGAGCAGATAATTGAGGAGATTGGAAGCCCTATTTCCACCATATCTGATTTAAGTAAAGTAATCTAGTTAGTTTTTACAATTATTCAGTAGTTCTTAGATAAAAACCACAACAACAATATCGATAACCAAATAGATACTATAGATAGATGTTTGGTAATTGAACACTAATCCCTGAGGATGATATTCGATCTTACCTAGACTATATTACTTGCGTACCATAAGCTCTTTTGCTTTCAACTTTTTTCCTTCTTTTTGATTTTCTTTTTAACCTCATACCTATCTTTCCCCTCTTTTGTTTTGAGAGAATGATGGACATTGTGAATAACATGCACCCCCAAACTTAGGCTTTTGCCTATTTCTCATTGGGGTGCATAAATTTGTTCACTCTCTTTTTGTCTTTTTTTTTTCTTTCAACACTTTTCATTCCAAATATCTTCAAATTTCACTTATGGCACAAACATGGAATTATAGGGTGTCAAAGAAAGATCTTATTTTAGGCTCAAAGGGGCTGACTAGGGATACAATTTATTGTCAGGGATAGGCAATGAATGGTAAGAAAGGGCTAACAAAGAAATGCCTAAGTCATCTCCCTAACATGTATATCCTAACTATTTCGCCTCAAATAACAAGCAAGCAGACACATATACTATATTATTAACAATGCATAAATCAAGCAAAATACCCCAAATAATTTGATTTAATGAATTCTTGGCATATCTAACCTAAGTGTTCAGATTGTTTGCTTCTCATTCCATTACATTATCTCACTTCACTTCATTAGGCGTTTCAAGTAACTACATCATGCATGATCATATAAAAAAAATTAAACTCATATAAAACATACAACTAAACAAAAAAAAGACTCAAAAACACACAAAAATAAAATAAACTAAGAACCCTCCCAAACTTAAATCGCATATTGTCTCTAATGTGTGCAAGACTAAAAAAAAAATGGGACAACTTACAGACTTGTGGTTTAAAATGGTGGTGGTGGCGGCGGATAATGCATGGGCCAAAAATCTTCGACGCGCCGTGGTTCGCAGAACGCCGTGGCGCCAAACCATCAGAGGCTTTACGATCTTTGGCGCCACGGCCAGATCCGCCGTGGCGCCATGTTTCCTGCGGCTCCCTCTCTGCTTTTAGTACATGATTTTTGCCAGAAATTTCAAGATTTTGAGTCTGTTCATGAGAAAAACTAGCAAACTTTCTAAAGTGTTGGGTCGCCTCCCAACAAGCGTTGTCTTTAACGTCTTGTAGCCGGACGCCGGTTCCTCTTCATATTGGCTTGAGATAGGTCACGGAGCTCACATATTCCATGTCATTGATCAAGTAGGGTTTCAACCTCTGTCTGTTTATCTTGAATGGGGCTCCCTCTCTTCCTCTTACTTCAACTTCACCATAGGGGAATACTCTTTGAACAGTGTACGGCCCTGACCAACGAGATTTGAGCATGCCTGGGAAAAGCCTCAACCTTGAGTTGAATAAGAGCACTTGTTGTCCTGATTGGAAATCTTTAGGGATCAAGCTCTTATCATGCCATGTCTTGGTTCTTTCCTTGTAGATCTTTGCATTCCCATAGGCAATTCATCCAACTCACTCAGCTGTAACAACCTCTTTTGCACTGCTGCCTTGGCATCCATGTTCAGCTTCCGCATTGCCCAATAAGCCCTGTGTTCTAACTCTACTGGCAGATGACATGCTTTCCCAAAAACTACCGATATGGTGACATTCCAATGGGTGTCTTGAATGCTATTCTATACGCCTATAGTGCGTCATCCAACTTGATAGACCAATTCTTCCTTGAGCCATCCACTGTATTTTCCAATATGCTTTTCACTTCCCTATTTGAAACTTCTGTCTGCCCATTCGCCTGAGGATGATAGGGCAATGTGGTGCGGTGGTAGACTCTATAGCGGGAAAGTAGTGTATCAAGCTACTTGTTGCAAAAGTGGTTTCCTTCATCACTGATGATGGCTCTGGGAGTACCAAACCTTGTGAATATGTTCTTTTGGAGGAACTTTTGGGCGATACTTCATCACATTCTCTTTAGTGGCTACTGCTTCTACCCATTTGGACACATAATCCACTGCAAGAAGAATGTACTGATTCCCAAAGGACGAAGGGAATGGTCCCATGAAGTCAATCCCCCACACATCAAATAGTCCACCTCCAAGATCACATTCCAAGGCATTTCATTTCGCGTTGATATGTTCCCCGTTCGTTGACAACGATCACAACCCTTCACAAAGGTGTGAGCATCATTGAATAGGGATGGCCAATAGAACCCACTTTGCAGTACTTTGACAGCTGTTCTTGATGCCCCAAAATGTCCACCACATTGTAAGGTGTGACAATGGGTGAGAATCTGGTGCATCTAATCCTCTAGTATACATCGCCTGATGACTTGATCGGCGCAGTGCTTATATAGGCATTGGCTCCTCCCAATAGTAATGTTTTACCTCTGAATAGAACTTCTTCACCTGCTGTCTTGTCAATCCTGAGGGTACTACCTTAGCTGCAAGAAAATTAACAAAATCAGCGTACCAAGGTAAATTAGAGACAACGCTTACCTGAAACAATTGCTCATCTTGCTCATCTGGGAAGTGATCATTTATCTGCACATCCTTGGTGTTCTGGCTCTCTTTGTTTCCAAGCCTTGACAGGTGGTCAGCAACCGAGTTCTCTGTCCCCTTCTTATCACAGATTTCCATGACAAATTTTTGTAATAGCAGCACCCATCAGATAAGACAGGGTTTTGCATCCTTCTTTGTCATCAAGTATTTTATGGCAGAGTGGTCAGTGTATACTATCACCTTATTCTCAATTAAGTATGGCCTGAATTTCTCAAATGCATATACTATTGCTAGCAATTCTTTTCAGAAGGGCATAATTCAATCAGGCATCATTAAGAGTTTTGCTAGCATAGTAAATGAATCAATACCTTATCAATTCTTCCGCCTAAGAATCGCTCATCGTGATAGTCACTGTGATCACACATTAGTTCAAATGAAAGTTCCTGGTTGGTGCAATGACTATGGTGCCGAGATTAGCCTCTCTCGAGTGTCCAAATGCGGTCATGCATTCCTTACTGAATTCAAAAGCAACTCCATTCATTAGCAAGGTGGAAAGGGGTTTCGAAACTTTTGAGAAATCTTTGATGAATCTTCTATAGAAACCAACATGCCCAAAGAAACTTCTAACCCCTTTTGCTGACACTGGAGATGATAGATTTTCAATTACTGAAGTCTTTGCTCTGTCCACCTCAATACCTTGGTTGGATATTTTGTGGCCAAGGACAACCCCCTCTTTCACCATGATATGACACTTCTCCCAATTTAGCACAAGGTTGGGCTCTTCACACCGTTTCAATACTGCTTCCAAATGCTTCAAACACTCATCAAAAGAAGACCCAAAGACATAAAAATCATCCATGAAAATTTCTATGGTCCTCTCCATCATGTCAGAAAAAATTGTCATCATGCACCGCTGAAAGGTAGCAGGTGCATTGCAAAGCTCAAATGACATCCTTTTGAAAGCAAACATATCAAAGGGGCAGGTGAATGTTGTCTTCTCTTGATCTTCTGGTGCTATGGCAATCTGATGATACCCTGAGTAGCCATCCAAGAAGCAATAATAGTTGTGCCCTGCGAGCCTATCCAGCATCTGATCCAAAAGGGTAATGGAAAATGATCTTTTCTGGTTGCTTTGTTCAACTTGCGGTAATCAATGCAAATCCTCCACCCAGTAACTGTTCTAGATGGAATGAGATCATTATTTTCGTTGGTCGCCACTGTCATGCCACCCTTTTTGGGCACCACTTGCACAGGACTCACCCATGCACTGTCAGAGATAGGATAGATTACCCCAGCATCAAGCTATTTCATGATCTCTTTTCTTACTATCTCCTTCATGTTTGGATTCAGTCTCCTCTGTGCCTCAATGGAAGATTTGCTCTCATCTTCTAGATGGATCTTATGCATCACTGTTGAATGTCTTATCCTTCTTATGTCTGTCAATGTCCACCCAATGACACGTTTGTGAGCCCTCAGCACTCTCAGTAGCTTCTCAACCTCCACTGTGGATAGATGACATGATACGATCATTGGTAAGGATTGGTTCTCACCTAGATATCGGTACTGCAAATGATATGGTAAAGTTTTCAACTCTAACTCTGGAGCTTTTCTGTGGATGGTACTGATCTCTCTGCATCTGCCCTAGCTCTTCATATTTCTTCTTAAAACATTGCTCATAAGAATCCATCCAATTTGCATATTCCATCAATTTTGGGTCATTGTCACTATCCTCACCCCATTGTGTCAGCATTTCTTCAAGAGCATCAGCACTTCTGAACCCATTTTCTGAAACTGTTTCTTCAATCATATCAATGGCATAACAGTTGTCACTCGCCTCTGGGAAGGTGGCTGCTCGGAATACATTGAAAATCACCTCATCTTCCTGAACACGAAGTCTCAGCTCACCCTTCTGAACATCAATGAGTGACTGCCATGTGGCTAGGAATGGCCTTCCAAGGATAATGGGGATCAGTTCATCTTCTTGCATGTCTAAGATGATGAAATCAGCGGGGAAGATAAACTTATCCACTTTAACCAACACATCTTCGATGACTCCTCTAGGGTGGACGATAGAGCGATCAACTAGCTGTAAGGTGATGTTCGTAGGTCGTGCTTCCCCCATTCCAAGTTTTCAAAACACCAGATAGGGCATCAGATTTATATCTGCTCCCAAATCACACAAGGTCTTATGGCATTCAAACTTCCCTATGGTACAAGGGATGGTGAAGCTCCCTGGATTTTTCAACTTCTGAGGTAACTTCCTCTGTATGATGGCACTGCATTCCTCAGTTAACATCATTGTTTCATAGTCATCTAGCCTCCTCTTTTTACTGAGAATCTCCTTCATGAACTTTACGTAACTCGACATCTGCTCTAGAGCCTCAGCAAATGGGATATTGATTTGTAGTTGTTTGAAGACTTCCAGAAATTTAGAGAATTGTTTGTCAAGGGACTTTGTCTTTAGCCTCTGAGGATACGGTATCTTGACCCGAGGATTGCTCGGATGAAGGTCTCCAGCAATCACCTCGTCATCTGATGCCTCGGCGCCACGGTCCTGCAGTTCGGAGTCGTGGCGCTGTAAATCCTGTAGTTTCTCTGAACTTTGGGCGCCACGACCCTACAATTCGGTGTCGTGGCACTGAGAATTCTGCGAGCCTTCTGAGTATTTCTTCTCCGAAGACTGTGGTGGTGGTCTCTCTCCCACTAATTCTCCATTCCTTAGATCAACTGCCTGACACTGCTCTTTTGGATTCACCCCCATATTTTCAGGGTGATTCCTTTGTATTTTGTCGCTCAGCATGCCCGCGAGTTGTCCTATTTGTGTCTCCAAATTCTTTAGGGACACTCTTGTCTCATCCATGAACTGAGTTTGGTGCTTAGTTAGCCTGAGTATGGTCGCTCGCAACCCGTTCTGCTCTCCCTGTGGAATATGAGGGTTACATTGTTGTTGAAAGTTATGTAACCCTTGATAGTGGTGGTCCATGTTCGCTGGGTCCCTGAGATGGATCAAAATCAACAAACAAATCACGGTGCACGGTTCCACAAATAAAAGAAAATAAAATACAAGAAAATAAAAATCAAATTAGAAATTAAGAATAGATAATTTGATGTTGAACTACGTCAATCCCCGGCAAGGCGCCAAAAACTTGATCGCGATTTATCCACACGCTTAACGCAAGTGCACGTATCGTACAAGTAATATAGTCTGGGTAAGACTGAATATCGTCCTCAGGGATTAGTGTTCAATTACCAAACATCTATCTATGGTATCTATTTGATTATCGATATTGTTGTGGTTTTTATCTAAGAACTACTGAATAAGTGTAAAAACCAACTAGATTACTTTACTTAAATCGTGAAAATAGGGTTTCCAATCTCCTCAACTATCCGTCGTTTTATTCATTAATGCAACAATCAAGGTTCTTCTTTTATGTTGAGATAACAAATTAATTAGATTGTTTTATATTCTAGTTAGGATATATAAACACTCAATCCCGATGTAGAACCCTTCTATCTTTCGATGATATAATTTACCACAAAAGAGGATTAAGAACAATAATCTATTAAACTACACAAGTATCGGGGTACTTTCGTCCACGATTTTAACCTATATTTATTCAACTATATCATATTCAGAATCTCCCCTTTCGGATTTCAATTCGAAATCATATATTTGATGATAACTAGTGATCAATTAATTACCAAGCAATCAAAGAAATTATTGAATAAATCTCAATTATATAAAGAATAAATCAAAAACATGCATTAAATCATAAACGAGGTTCAAGTGATTCGAATGGAAAGCCCTAAATAAAGTTTAGCTCCTAGTCATAGACATATCAAGAACTAAAAGATTATCCAACATAAACTGAAAATAAATAAAGTAAAAAAAAGAATTACAAGCCTCTAATCTTGAAGCCTCCAAGACTCTAAGTGTTGTGATGAGTTAGGGATTGTGGAACCCTTCAAAAATCTGCCCTAAGGCCCTTTTATAGCCTCAAAAAACGTTTCCAACTTTTTCCTCTTGCCCTTGGCCCTTTCCTTCTCGAATTTGGCATAAAACCCGCGTCGGCGCCACGGCGCAAGACGCCACGACCCTGCAGTCTTGCGCCGTGGCGCTTAAACTCCTGCAACTGCTGATCGTCCTGGGTGTCGTGGCCCTGCTGTTCCTGATAGAGTGGCGCCACGGCGCCGCCCTGTACTTCGTCCGGGGTGCCAACTTTTCGTCACTTTTGGCTCTGGAACCTCTGTTTCTGTCTTCTTTTTGCTTCTTTTCGCTAATGTGTCATTTTAAACCACTGCTAACACGACACATATTTGTACAAAAATGAACAAAAAACTAACTAAAAAAGAGCAAAAGACTAACTAAAAATGACTCAAAAGATGTATATAAAATACATTGATCAGCTCCTTACATCCCATTTCATCAACATATATTCAACACATTTAATTAAATCCAAAATACAATACACATTTCCTTGTATCTCTAAATGCATAGGAAACGTATACCAAATACATTATAAAAGTTGCAAACTCGCTACATTCTCCGTTTGATACATAAAAAGAGATTTAGTACTAGGCTTATAAATGATTGTCCTTTAGCAAAACTGATCCTATTATGCCATAAATGTTAGCAAAGCTAACACACTATGTTATAGATTTCAAAATTACACTAACGTTCTAACTCATCATTTGCAACAGGAGCCTATGTAAGATAAGGTTGTGCAATTGGTGATTCTAGAGACTAAGGTACGTTAATTTCTATAACAAACTATGGTAAACAAGTAGCTAACCATTTTCACTAAATTAGGTAAACCGACAAAGAGACTCTAACCAAGTTGAAGGAGAACCCCAGTTATATTAATGATAAACATCACATAACCTTAATCATGTAGTTAAACTAAGCATTAACCTAATCACTAATCAGGAAGCAAACAAGAACTCAACATGTTTTTACTTTAATCTAACACGAGCTTACTACAATTGAACTAATCTAACTAGAATTAAACTAAACAAAACATGAACACATAAGCGCACATAAACACATATAATACAGAAAATACAGATATTAAAAGAGTGGAAATAGAGGTACCTTTTTTGGTGCAGTCTGGCCGAGAAGATGGAATTGGAGATCCTTTGAGCTCTACAAATCTCCAGCCACACACAAGAAAAAGGTAAAATGTTTAAAACTAACTCCAAAATTCAAGAATTACGAACGAGGGTTCAATTCAAGTCGGACCCCTAGTTCAAACTCAAAATTTTGATTTTTTGCTCTGTTGAGACTTGTTCGAAATGAAGTGGGTGGGGTTATTTATATAGAACCCCAAAAACATAAATTCTTGTTCAAAACTAACGTGGGACTTTGATATTTCAAGGAATTCTCTTTGAATCCTTGTGAAATCCTAAAAACCAATAGAAATTGAGGACAAATAGACAAATCCCATTAAGGTTTCGTCCTTGTTTGATAAGAAAATCAAAAGAATTAGAGAGAATGAGGGTTTTACCTATTCTCAGTAGAGATGCGATGGAGAGTGGCGAAAGGAGACAAGATCCACTAAGGCTCTTGCATAAATTGACCGTGCAAGGCCCTAAGAAAAGCAAACGTACGCTGTGACTTTGCCATTAATGGCCAATGACGCGAGATAAGAGAGTAAGGCGTGACTGCTAGGATTTCTCCGAGGAAAAACCTTTCAACTGAGTGGAAAAAGAGCTTTACCCCTTTTAATGATCCGTTGGGCCAAGTCACGCCGACATAAAAAATGGTATTGGCCCAATTAAAGTGAGAAATAAAGGTTTAAATTTAAAAAAGGGCCAATTTTGTAAAATGTGGTTATCAATTAATTTAAAATATAGCCAACATCATCTCAATTGTGGCCATAATCAATATATAAATTAATCAAATATTTTGATTGTAATCAATTTGAAAGGAATTGCAATTAAAAATGAGATGTAATTGACCCTCTAATCAATTACTCTAATTTTGTGACTTAAGAGAGTAAAATACTTATCAGTTAATTATTATCTAGTTTAAACAATTAATTAAATAATTATTTTCACTTCTTTTGTGATTCAAGAAGAATTATTGTAGGAAAAAATTAGGTGTCAACTTCCCCTTCATTGTTCAGGAATGGTGGAGCTGTTACACCCAATGTTTTCACGCTAGTATAAGTCATAAGTAAAGTAATATAAAGCCGATCAGGTTAAGACACCATACTTGATTGATAATGAGTTTTAAAAAGTGTTAAATAAGTTTCGGTGAAAGTTTGAGACTAAACGAATCAAAGGAAATAAGTTTCGACGTAGTTCGATGTAACACCCCTACTTCATACATCGCTGACGTCATAAGTTATCTAGCTTAAGCTCAGAGAGGGTGAAATACCACTACATTGGTTAAGGTACATGAGACTTTGAAAGATGCAACATCCTGCATTTTTGTTCGATATATATACGACTAAGTTGAGGTTGACGAATGCACTTAAACGTGAGAAATGGGATTTTGGATACAAGGAATTGAATTGCTTGCTTACTCGTCCTACTTTCTTAAGCTACTTGCTTACCTTTCCTACTTTCTTAAGCTACTTGCTTACCCTTCCTACTTTCTTGAGCTACTTGAAACATTTATTAATTATTAAGTAAAGACAAGACACATGTCAACAAGAAAGATGGATCAACAATGATACCTATTAATTAAGCAAGTAGGTGACAAGGAACTTGCTAAATGAAATAGCACAATTGTCTTAAAAAGGGAGCTCAAGTTGAGCGACCAAGGACCCCTATTAAAGCCTGGTTTATCTCATCTTTCCTCTCATATTATCAAGATTATAACTTTAAGAGAATCAATGGAATTTCTCTCCAAGAAGACCAACCCTAAATCCTAAAGAATCTTCAAGTAAACCCTCTTATTTTTCAAACTCAAGTTGAAAGACTCTCCAAGACAAGCTACTGCCACTTTCTGCCCTTGAAGATCTTGAATTAGGTAAGAAATATTTTCTTCATGCAATTAATCTTATTAGAGTCATAACTAACTTATGGAAGTAAGAACTTATAAAGAAATGGGCTGAAAATCGGTTCTAGGTTGTTGTAACTTATTGGACTATTATGAGGTCATCTTTATAGTGTGTTGTGGCTGAAAATAAGTAGGTATAACCTGAGTATATTATTTTTGTTATTATTGAAGTGTATTCAAGTTCTAGCTATGTTGTATGGATGTAAAAGTGCAAGTTAGCACGTTGTTATGTGAGACGGCGTGGACTGTTTTGGTGATGTATTATGATGGATATAAGGTTATATATTTTTTGACGTTCTGGACATGTTGGTATTGTTGTTTGATTTGAAGAAAATCGAAATAATAATGGGATGTGCTGTCATTATTTTCGTAAATGAGCTAGTCGCTCATTTGTGTTGAAGTCTAGCTACTTTAAGTTTAAAAATGGTCCATTATTGTTTGTTGTAGATTGAAGTACTAACAGGCTTAAATGACAACGTGTGGTTAAGTAAACGAAAAAGGTATGTAATGAGTATCCCTTTTTTTCTAAGGCATGATTCTGTATCGAAAATGGTACTTGTATAAGTTGTATAAAAGAAGAATCCATAACGAGCTTATGTCTCTTATTTAGATATCACTCAGATACTATTGTTTGTCCCTTGTCAGGAGTACTTTATACCTTAGAGCTTATTCTCCTCACTTAATGAGTGTATATAGATCTTGCGGACATAGTCCATGATTGATTGACAACTGGTTTACACCCTAAGCTATACTCGGTTGTTTGGTACTATGTTGCAGAGGATGAAACTTGAGATTCATTCTTATCAAAACAAACACTGCTCTAATAACTCAGTTATAAGGAGAATGAGAAGGAGAGGAGCGAAGCCATAAAAAGGAGAGGCGCGTAGTTGTTCTAAGAAAACTCTTACTTACAGGATAATAGAGATTCATCTAAGATGAGTTGCTAGGACCTAGTCTGATTCTCCTTACTCCTAAAGGGCGAAAAGCAACTAGACTATAAGGAGAAGAGTGAGAGCCGCTTGACTTTATTCTAAAAGGAAATGAGCGAAGCAATCTCATCGGGCCTACATATTGCCTAGTACATCGTGTACTTATTCCACAGAGCCTTGTTATGGCCTGGTATGTAATATTTATTCCATTGAGCCTCGATACGACCTCCAGTGGCCCGATGTGACTTGTGATATTTCCACATAGCCTCCTTAAGGCCTAGTACCTTTTATTTCCCCATAGAGTCCCATCAAGGCTGATATGTCATACATATTGTTACACCCCGTATTCTCACCAGAATGAGATGAGAACGTACGAAAGGAAATAAGATTTGAAATTGGAAAGTGAAGTGGCAGAATGTTTTTAGACAGATTTTTAGTCAACTTTGGAGTGCTATATATCCCAGTATATTAAGAGTTTTTAGGTGTTTTAAAAGCATATTTGAAGTCCGTTGAGTCTAGTTTCCAACGCAACAAATCGCTCGTCGATAGGACATCAGAGCAGTGAATTATGGACGTTAGAAGTTCAGCTGGCAGAAGAGAAGGAAAATGTTTCAATCAGGTGCCACGGCGACGGCTGAAGGGCCGGGGCGCCGAGGCGGGATTTTTTGCGGAAATTGGTAAAATTAAAAGATATTTGTGTAGATGACCTATGGGAGGGCGACAAGTGTGTTACACCCCGTAATTCAAGGACATGTTTAAGAGAATGTACGTAAGGAATCAAGACTTGAAATTGGTACGAAAGAAAGAATTGTTTTTCCGAAGGAAAATCTTCCAAACGTCGGAAAGGAACAATGTTCGTTGATGAGGATTAGATTCTCAAAATGCACTATTTGAGGAGTATGAAATTTATTAACATTATGGAAATTTATTTTTACGGATTTGGTCACGTGGGGCCCACCCGAGAAATTTTACGTTTTGTGGGGCCCACGAGGGTTACGAAATTTTATGGACGAATGGGAGGGCGACACGTGTCACCCCCACATGGCCTTGGATGAAAATTGACAAGGGTATTATGGTCATTGACCAATGTAGAAGATCAAGTCTTCAAGCTTGAGATTATTGACTTAGTCAACTTGCCACTTGTATAGATATTAAGTAATCTTCATCCTAGCCACACAAGTGTTATAATCTTGACCCTCCATTGTGTTATATATACACACTAGTAGCAAGACTTAGCTCCAACACTTAGAAAAAAAAATCA
Organism: Przewalskia tangutica; assembly: GCA_029844215.1. NCBI lineage: Eukaryota > Viridiplantae > Streptophyta > Magnoliopsida > Solanales > Solanaceae > Przewalskia > Przewalskia tangutica. Next base: position 23,369,685 of record CM056719.1, read on the forward strand.
CATTGTTCTTGTTCTAGAAGAGGCTCTCGGGTTTGTGATATTCTCCACACAAAATTTTTTATTTTGTGGTTCTTTATTCACAAGACTTTAACCCAAGATCCCTAAGGGTATTGTAAGGATATCTCAATAGAAAGATCTCGGAAAAACGACGTTTTTACGTTAGTCGCAAGGCGAAAACCTAAGTCGTTTTCATAGTTTTGGATTGGAAATAGAAGAGAAGTTGGTTGTGAACTTCTAAGGGCTTCAAATAGCGGATTGGAGCGTAAAGTAAAGGAGCTAAGAATTGCTAAGGAGCGACTTTGAATCTTGAAAATTTATAAGGGCTTATCAAGGTAACAATCTTGTCGTTAAGTGATTAAAGATTTCTTATTGTTGTAGTTATGGATACTAACAAGCATGAGATGTGTATATTGAAGTTTGATAAGTGTTATGGATATTGGAACCCTAATCTGAAACTAGCATGTTTAGCCTTTGAGATTACAATTTAATTTGATTATTTTAGTCGTCACATGTTATAAAAAGAAGGAATTATAATTGTTAAAGTTGTTTATGACTATATAACATGTTAGACCTAAGAACTTGGATTGAAAAAGAATTGGAAAGGACTTAGGATTGGTTATATTGGTGGTCGAATGCCCTTATAAGTGTTGGATTGTTTTATATGAATTGTGGGGCAGAATTTTACACGTATTGTAAGGCGTGTAATCCCCTTTGATTGGTTGGTGTGTTGAGCCTTAAATGTGGCATGTTGGTTATTGATTATCGGGCCTTGAAAAATGTGGAAAAGTACGTAGAAACAAAGGAGGTGCTGCTCGATTTTCCGTAGAATAAGAGACCATATACTTAGTATTATTCTACGTTAGAAACTAGAAGTTGATAGTCGTGTTGTGGCCATTATAGGTTGACAATTCTACGTGCGGCGTATTCGACTTAGCTTGTGGATTGCGAAAGGTATGTGAACCATCTCCTCTTCTTCTAGCATGATTCCTTATGATAAAGAAAGTAAGTCCTACTCCTTAAATGATTCATTCCTTGATTGTACTTGGATTGCCTAATATAGAAGTTTGTTCTATATACTTCCTTGATTGTACTTTGAATGTTTAAATTGGAAGTTGTTATAATCCATTACCTTGATGAAGTTTGGATTTTCAAAAGTGAAAGTATTTTACTTGAAGTACATAGAGTCTTGAAAAGGAAGTGGTTTCCTAATCTTTTGGCTAGTGCCTTAGTTCCAAAACCTAAAGGTTGTTATAATGACTTTAGGAGAGTCAAAAGAGTGATTTACTTAATTGATTTAAAAGAGGAGAAATGACATGACTTAAAGAGAAGTAACTTGTTTTAAAGGTGTGAGTTACTTGAGATTTAAAAGTAGAAGAAACTTGTATTTCTAAAGATTAAGAGACGTGAATTATTTTGAAAGTTAAGAAACTTGATTTGAAAGTATGTGATACTTGGTTTTAAAAGTATAAGTCTCTTGGATATAAAAAGAATGAATTTGTCTAAAACCATAAAGGGTTATAACGGCTTTATGGGAAGTTATTTATAACGTCTTTATGGAAGGTTAAGAAAATTGTCTATTTTTGATTGATAGGCATGAGTTGCCTAGGTTGTGAAATTTAAAGTTACTTAGTTTCAAAGCCTTGAAATGAATTTCTAAAGGTGTAGTAACTTATTTTGAAAAATAGACATGTCTTGATACTACGGGGGTTAGTATCTTGGAGTTTTATATAAAAATGAGCCTTTTGAATAGAATGGGCGTACGTAGTACTTTGGCTTGTTTAAATGAGAATTTTTCTATGTGTGCCTTGATAGTACTTTGGCTTGTTTAAATGAGAATTTTTCTATTTGTGCCTTGATAGTACTTTGGCTTACTTAAATAAGAATTACTCTTGGTTTGTGTAAAGGCATGGTAATTATCTTGGTTTATGTAAAAAGGAAAGACATGGTATTGTCTTGGTTTATGTAAAAAGGAAAGGCATGGTATTGTCTTGGTTTATGTAAAAAGGAAAGACATGGTAATTGTCTTGGTTTGCTAAAATGATGGTTATTCATTTTATAAATAAAGGTCAAGCATGGTTTGCTTGCATATGGGTTGCTCATATATACATTCGTGCAAGTGTCATATTTCCACATATCCGCGTCCCTCCATAAAGGGCCGGCAACTTGGTTCAAAGGATATCATGGGGTAGCTCCCCATGGTGGTGAGTGGTACACACTCATGGCGGGTCGGTATTTGACTCGGGCGGGTTAAATTCTCGGGATATATATAAGCCATGGATTAGCTATTCGTGATGCGAGTATCGTGTACCGATGACTCATTGCGGGTCCACATGACCTAAGCGGGTGAAATAGTCCCATGATAGGTTGCATTATAACACAGAGGGTGGTTGACCCTGGCACTGGCACGACCTTCATGTTTTGAAACGGTAGTGATTTCATTAATGAAATGGTGCAGTGTGTTTATGACTTAAAGTGGAACAAGTAATCTCATTGTTAAAGGCATAACTTAAAGAGGTAAAAATGATTGCATTACTCTCATGATTGCAAGGTTCAATGTGCTTATTGATGTTATATTATATCATGGACTGCCGGCAGTGAGGAAGGATTCCACGGGCATGATTGATATTATGGGCGTGAGACCCATAGTTATATTTGAGTAATGACTTTGAGGGCATGCGTCTCTGACTTGATATGACTGCTTATGTATTACTATAGTTTGACTATCATACATGTCTCCTGTTTTGTATAGACTGTTATGATTTCATTACAGTATTTTCAGTTCACATACTTGGTACATTCTTCGTACTGACCTCGCCCGAGTGCGTTAAATCGCATGAGTTTAGGTACCTTGATTTGGTGATCTGCAGGTTTGGGACCCTGCTCCGAGTTTTTGGATAGCTCCATCTGTTCATGAGTTTATCATTTTTGGTATAGATACTTCAAGATGTGCTTTTATGCGATTATGGGTGCAATGGGGCCTTGTCCCGTCATAGTTCAGTAAAACTCTTAAAGGTCTGTATTCATATGTGGGATTGGAATCATGTACAGTGTAGTGCCTTTTTATTATGTATATTATATGACAGCTTTGTCGGCTTTGCCCTTGCATGTTCGTTGGTTTTAAAGAAAAAAAATGATGTGTTATTTAGTTCCACAATTTACTTGTGTCAGTTAGGTAGGAGGGTGCCCAGGTAGGGCACCATTCACGGGCCCGGGGTTCGGGGCGTGATAGAGTGGTATCAGAGCAGTCAGTCCTCAGAATGTCTACAGACCGTGTCTATTAGAATCTTGATTATCGGTGTGTTGCGCGCCACACCCATAAACAGGAGCTACAGGACATTTATGAGTTGATTTCTATTCTTCTCACTCTGAGATCGTGCCATAGAGTTGTGTTATTAAGATAATTCCTCTCTGACGTATTATTATGTTACAACTATGCCTCCAGAGGAGAACAATGCCTGAAGGGCAAAACAAGATGCGAGAGCTACGGTCGGACTCAGAGAGTTGATAGGGCTCATTCCCAGGGTATACCGGATATTGTGCCGCAGTTGGCGAGTTCTTCTGCGCCAGGTTTTGAGGGCCCAACACCAGAGCCACCAGTTTCTCAGTTAGGGGAAGACTATAGGGTCATAAGGGAAGCAATTAGGTTATTGACCAAGATAGCGGTGCTACAGTTTCATCAGCAGGAGGTTATTCGGCCAGTACAGGAAGGTGTACAGAGGGTAGAGGGCCAACGTGGAAATCAACGTAAGAGGGCTAGACCGGTTGGTTATCCCGGTGAGTTTTTGGACGAGCAGCCTCAGCAGCGAGTGAGATATTCGTCCCAACCTACCCAGTACATACCCCCGCAGCTCATATGTGGGAGATTGGACCCCACAAGGTATTTAGGAGCCGGTCCAAGCTCCAGGGGTCGAGGTTCTCAGAGGAGCAGAGGATTTTCTCAGTCGAGGCCACCTTTTCCTCAGTGTTTCAGATGTGTTAAGCATCATATGGGGAAATTCCGTTATGGCACAGGTGTTTGTTTTTATTGTGGTCGTCCGGGCCATATACTGAGGGTATGTCCTTTTAGAAAGAGCACCGGTGAGGTGGCTCAGCCTATGAGGCCGGTGGTTGGTTCCTTTTCATCTACAGTTGTGCGCCGAGGCATGGTGTTGAATGTCGATCGTAGTGGTAGAGTCGAGTGGAGTTTATAGTTCTGGCGGTCCTTCGAACCGCATAGATGACGTGACTACTTGGCAGGATCAAGAGGCAACATCGCATGAGGTTACAGGTATATTTCGATTCTTTTGAATCATACATGCATTGATAGATTCAGATTTCGCCCTAGCGTATATGTTTTCCCTTTGTTGCTAGTAGTTGTAACTTGATAACACCCCCAGAGGTAGATATACTTTGATTAGTAAAGTGAAAAGTGAAGAATGTTGACAAGAATGATAAATTGAATTGAGACTATAGTTGTGTAGGGTTCACAAGTTGTAATTACCCCGTAACAGTGTAAATACCAATAGGGAAGGATGTACAGTAGAAATACTTCGGCCTATGTGACGAACCTCTAGTGAATAGGGGGATAGGGTGAGAAGTACCTTGAGATAAGAGAGAAATTTATTTCAGACTAAGAATGAGAAGTTAAGTGTGACGATGGGTCGGGTTATGGACTCATTTCGGGTCAACCGGTAGTATGGAATGGGGTGATGTTAGTTGGATATGGTCCCGCTATATGATAGGGTCACGAGGATGCAAGACCCAAGTCTAGTAAATCATTGTACAAGTTCGTGGACGCGTTCCACCGGAACCAGGTCGTAAGGACCGAGAAGAGCCTTAACGGGAATGAAAGTAGCATAATGGCCAAGTTTGGATAGTAACTCCAAGGATTGGAGAACATAAACAATATTTGAGATTTTGTACGTGTACTAAATAAGTTTGGAAGTACGAGAAAGTATGACAAGTAAGAAAAGGAAGGAACAAGGGTTAAAAGAACTATAGTGATTTTAGTTACGAGTAATGAAGGTGCGTAGAGAAAATTCCTCTTAGGCCATGAGTGGAGGTTAATTGTGATGATACACACGCCTTAGGTTCAGTAACACTGTCCATAGGTGCTCATGATTGAGATGCTACTAGTATTAGAGTTTACACCGGTTGGTAAACTAAGCTAGGCAGATTATAGGTTCATGTCTCAACTAGTTTGGTGACTAAGTGAGATAGAGAAGGGGGAGTAACACGGGGGAACACGTCAGTTAGATGAGTGGGAGTCCGACTGAAGGATTCAGATAGTGTTAGTCCCATGACTTAGATTACGACAGGGCCATCCCTTTATACGGGAAAAAGAAAGGAACCTCTAAGGATCCCGTATTTGATAAGACTGTAACCTTCAAGTTTTGTGAGAAGGGACCGCGGATGGAAGGTCCATTGATATGTTTACGTATGTTATGTGGTGGCCATATGTGGCATCGTTGGTCTTGTGGAGTATTGATTGATAGACATAGTAAGGAGACTACGCCGGAATTGGTATAGCTTGACAACCGACTAAGAACATTCGAGGACAAATGCTTCTAAGGGGGGAAGAATGTTACACCCCGTAATTCAAGGACATGTTTAAGTGAATGTACGTAAGGAATCAAGACTTGAAATTGGTACGAAAGAAAGAATTGTTTTTCCGAAGGAAAATCTTCCGAACGTCGGAAAGGAACAATGTTCGTTGATGAGGATTAGATTCTCAAAATGCATTATTTGAGGAGTATGAAATTTATTAACATTATGGAAATTTATTTTTACGGATTTGGCCACGTAGGGCCCACCCGAGAAATTTTACATTTTGTGGGTCCACGAGGGTTACGAAATTTTATGGACGAATGAGAGGGCGACACGTGTCACCCCCACATGGTCTTGGACGAAAATTGACAAGGGTATTATGGTCATTGACCAATGTAGAAGATCAAGTCTTCAAGCTTGAGATTATTGACTTAGTCAACTTGTCACTTGTATATATATTAAGTAATCTTTATCCTAGCCACACAAGTGTTATAATCTTGACCCTCCATTGTGTTATATATACACACTAGTAGCAAGACTTAGCTCCAACACTTAGAAAACTATTCACATTGTTCTTGTTCTTGAAGAGGCTCTCGGGTTTGTGATATTCTCCACACAAAATTTTTTAGTTTGTGGTTCTTTATTCACAATAATTTAACCCAAGGTCCCTAAGGGTATTGTAAGAATATCTCAATAGAAATATCTCGGAAAACGACGTTTTTACGTTAGTCGCAAGGTGAAAACCTAAATCGTTTTCATAGTTTTGGATTGGAAATGGAAGAGAAGTTGGTTGTGAACTTCTAAGGGCTTCAAATAGCGGATTGGAGCGTAAAGGAAAGGAGCTAAGAATTGCTAAGGAGCGACTTTGAATCTTGGAATTTATAAGGGCTTATCAAGGTAACAATCTCGTCGTTAAGTGATTAAAGATTTCTTATTGTTGTAGTTATAGATACTAACAAGCATGAGATGTATATATTGAAGTTTGATAAGTGTTATGGATATTGAAACCCTAATCCGAAACTAGCATGTTTAGCCTTTGAGATTACAATTAAATTTGATTATTAGTTTAGTCGTCACATGTTATAAAAAGAAGGAATTATAATTGTTAAAGTTGTTTATGACTATATAACATGTTAGACCTAAGAACTTGGATTGAAAAAGAATTGGAAAGGATTTAGGATTGGTTATATTGGTGGCCGAATGCCCTTATAAGTGTTGGATTGTTTTATATGAATTGTGGGGAAGAATTTTACACGTTTTGTAAGGCGTGTAATCCCCTTTGATTGGTTGGTGTGTTGAGCCTTAAATGTGGCATGTTGGTTATTGATTATCGGGACTTGAAAAAGGTGGAAAAGTACGTAGAAACAAAGGAGGTGCTGCCCGATTTTCCGTAGAATAAGAGACTATATACTTAGTATTATTCTACGTTAGAAACTAGAAGTTGATAGTCGTGTTGTGGCCATTATAGGTTGACAATTCTACGTGTGACGTATTCGACTTAGCTTGTGGATTAAGCCGAAAAGGTATGTGAACCATCTCATCTTCTTCTAGCATGATTCCTTATGATAAAGAAAGTAAGTCCTACTCCTTAAATGATCAATTCCTTGATTCTCCTTGGATTGCCTAATATAGAAGTTGTTCTATATACTTCCTTGATTGTACTTTAAATTTTTAAATTGGAAGTTGTTATAATCCATTACCTTGATAAAGTTTGAATTTTCAAAAGTGAAAGTATTTTACTTGAAGTACATAGAGTCTTGAAAAGGAAGTGGTTTCCTAATCTTTTGGCTAGTGCCTTAGTTCCAAAACCTAAAGGTTGTTATAATGACTTTAGGGGAGTCAAATGAGTGATTTACTTAATTGATTTAAAAGAGGAGAAATGACATGACTTAAAGAGAAGTAACTTGTTTTAAAGGTGTGAGTTACTTGAGATTTAAAAGTAGAAGAAACTCGATTTCTAAAGATTAAGAGACGTGAAGTATTTTGAAAGTTAAGAAACTTGATTTGAAAGTATGTGATATTTGGTTTTAAAAGTATAAGTCTCTTGGATATAAAAAAAAAAAAATTGTCTAAAATCATAAAGGGTTATAACGGCTTTATGGGAAGTTAGTTATAACGGCTTTATGGAAGGTTAAGAAAATTGTCTACTTTTGATTGATAGGCATGAGTTGCCTAGGTTGTGAAATTTAAAGTTAATTAGTTTCAAAGCCTTGAAATGAATTTCTAAAGGTGTAGTAACTTATTTTGAAAAATAGACATGCCTTGATACTACGAGGGTTAGTATCTTGGGGTTTTATATAAAAATGAGTCTTTTGAAAAGAATGGACGTACGTAGTACTTTGGCTTGTTTAAATGAGAATTTTTCTATGTGTGCCTTGATAGTACTTTGGCTTGTTTAAATGAGAATTTTTCTATTTGTCTCTTCATAGTACTTTGGCTTGCTTAAATAAGAATTACTCTTGGTTTGTGTAAAGGCATGGTAATTGTCTTTGTTTATGTAAAAAGGAAAGACATGGTATTGTCTTGGTTTATGTAAAAAGGAAAGGCATGGTATTGTCTTGGTTTATGTAAAAAAGGAAAGACATGGTAATTGTCTTGGTTTGCTAAAATGATGGTTATTCATTTTATAAATAAAGGTCAAGCATGGTTTGCTTGCATATGGGTTGCTCATATAGACATTCGTGCAAGTGTCATATTTCCACATATCCGCGTCCCTCCATAAAGGGCCGGCAACTTGGTTCAAAGGATATCATGGGGTAGCTCCCCATGGTGGTGAGTGGTACACACTCACGGCGGGTCGGTATTTGACTCGGGCGGGTTAAATTCTCGGGATATATATAAGCCATGGATTAGCTATCCGTGATGCAAGTATCGTGTACCGATGACTCATTGCGGGTCCACATGACCTAAGCGGGTGAAATAGTCCCATGATAGGTTGCATTATAACACAGAGGGTGGTTTACCCTGGCACTGGCACGACCTTCTTGTTTTGAAACTGTAGTGATTTCATTAATGAAATGGTGCAGTGTGTTTATGACTTAAAGTGGAACAAGTAATCTCATTGTTAAAGGCATAACTTAAAGAGGTAAAAATGATTGCATTACTCTCATGATTGCAAGGTTCAGTGTGCTTATTGATGTTATATTATATCATGGATTGCCGGCAGTGAGGAAGGATTCCACGGGCATGATTGATATTATGGGCGTGAGACCCATAGTTATATTTGAGTAATGACTTTGAGGGCATGCGTCTCTGACTTGATATGACTGCTTATGTATTACTGTAGTTTGACTATCATACATGTCTCCTGTTTTGTATAGACTGTTATGATTTCATTACAGTATTTTCAGTTCACATACTTGGTACATTCTTCGTACTGACCTCGCCCGAGTGCGTTCATCTGCAGTTTAGGTACCTTGATTTGGTGATCTGCAGGTGTGGGACCCTGCTCTGAGTTTTTGGATAGCTCCATCTATTCAGGAGTTTATCATTTTTGGTATAGATCCTTCGATGTGCTTTTATGCGATTATGGGTACGGCGGGGCCTTGTCCCGTCATAGTTTAGTAAAACTCTTAGAGGTCTGTATTCATATGTGGGATTGGACTCATGTACAGTGTAGTGCTTTTTTATTATGTATATTATATGGCAGCCTTGTCGGCTTTGCCCTTGCATGTTCGTTGGTTTTAAAGAAAAAAAATGAGGTGTTATTTAGTTCCGCAATTTACTTGTGTCAGTTTGGTAGAAGGGTGCCCAGGTAGGGCACCAGTCACGGGCCCGGGGTTCAGGGCGTGACAGAGTCTCTCCCAACTTGTAGAACAAGATAGAGGCTATATTATGACCAAGTCTTGCAAGACTTAGCCATTTGCAAGACGTCATCCTAAAGATTTCTCTTCTCTTCTCTCTAGAAATTGATAAAACCCTAAGCCAATGAAATTATTGGAAAGGCGGCAAAAAGGAAATATGTTGGCAAACTTGTAGAGGGTTCGTGGGGGTGATTTTAACGTGAAGAAGAATTGCGGAAAGAGGGCTAAAGTGGGCGAGATTGTTGAACTGTTTTGGGCTTATCAAGGTAACAATCTTGTCCTCTTAGTGATTAAAGTTTTCATATTGTTGTAGTGATGTATATAAACAAGCATGAGATATACATAATGGCGATTGATAAGTGTTATGGATATTGGAACCACTAATCCGAAACTAGCATGTTTAGCCTTGAGATTGTAATTCAATTTGGTTATTATTTTTAGTCGTCGCATGTTATACAAATAAGGAATTATAGTTGTTAAAGTTGTTTACAACTATATAACATGTTAGACTTAACAAATTGGATTGAGAAGGAATTGAAAAAGATTATATGTTGTTGCACCTATTTAGCCGAGAATGGCATTGTCTATTGAACTACTTGGTATTAATTGTGGGGCAGAATTTTACACGTCCTGTAAGGCGTGTAATCCTCTTTGATTGGTTGATGTGTTGAGCCTTAAATGTGACATATTGGTTATTGAATTCGGGCCTTGAAAAATGTGGAAAAGTACGTAGAAATAAAGAAAATGCTGCCCAAATTTCTGTAGAATAAGAGACCTGACACTTAGTATTATTCCAGTTGATAAGCTAAAATTTGATAGACATGTTATGGTTATCATAGGTTGGAGTACTACGTGTAGCGTATTCTACTTGAAGGGTGGAATAGCTAGCAAGGTTAAAGTACTTGGAGCATTTTGCTACTTGTCGATAGTCGTCGCGAGGTATGTGAACCTCTTCCTTCTTTTGGCATGTTATATGTATGAAATATACATGTGGTGTTATTTCATGATTCCTTCTACTCTTAGAAGTTAAGAGGTACATATGTTGATTTACTCTATGTAAAAGGGTATGTCTAAGTTATCCTAAGTTCTTACCAAGTCTTATGGGGGATGTTGGTAAGAGTCGTTAGGAAGTATGTGGAGTCGAGGTGACTATACTGATTTACTGCACTAATGAAAATACGTATCGAACAAGCCATTGCAGCGTTAATAAAAATGTGTCGATAATCAATTATACTAAAATGAGTAGAACTCTCCATCTGCATAAAAACTAAGATAAGACAAAATTGTATTACATTTTCTAGATCATGACTGCTTTAATAAGATCGTTATAAACAAGTATAACATATTCACAACTCATAAAAATATATGTTACAAAATTTAAAAAGTTTATGTCATGAAGTTTTAAGACTTTATTTTTCAAGTTATGAGACTTGATTCTTAAAGGAAGGAATGACTTGATTTAAAAAGTATGGTTTCTATGATTTATTACAAAAGTTAAGAGGCTTGATTTCAAAAGAGAATGTAACTTGAGAAGAAGTTATTGATTTAAAAGAGACGGAGTTTTATGATCCCTTTTAAGTATGTATGTACGTGGTACTTATGAGTTTAATTTTCCCTAATGTAATAAGGAAGAAAAGTGTCTTAAGTTCTCTAAAGTGAAATGTTGTTATAATAACTTTATGGGAAGTTGTTACAACGACTTAAGAAGAAGTGAAAAGATGGTTTAAAATGTTATGTAAAAACTTTACCGCGTCCCAGATTGGGCCGGGCAGTATACCTTTATGGGCAGACTATGTGACTTTCTGGCGTCCCAGTTGGGGCGGCAAGATACCTTTATGGGCGGACTATGTGACTTTACGCGTCCCAGTTGGGGCGGCAAGATACCTTATGGGCGGACTATGTGACTTTCGCATCCCAGTTGGGCGGGCGTTATACCTTTATGGGCGGACTATGTGACTTTACGCGTCCCAGTTGGCGGCAAGATACCTTTATGGGCGCACTATGTGACTTTATCGCGTCCCAGTTGGCGGCGGTATTGTCACGACCCGATCCGGGCCGTGGATCGTGTCTTACCGGGCACCTAGTGATACAACATCGAGATAATCACGGAAATAAAACGTAAACATGAAACAAGAGATATGATGAAAAAGCAGGCCAACCAAAAGCGGTTGCCTTCGCATATATCTGAAATTGAAACGATTACATCCTTTACAACCCCGCCACAACAAGATTACTACGCACCTCAAGAATGTAACCACAACTATGACGGACGGGCCGCCATACCACGAATGTACAAGAACCTACAACTCGGGAAACATACAAAAGATAAGCCTCGGAGAAACGGAGCTTCCCAATCTGCTGACGGTGATCTATGGCGAGGATCAACAACCGATGTACCTCTACTGCGGCATGAACGCGGCCCGAAGGAGGTCGATGCAGTACCAAATATGTGAAACGAAAATCAGAAACGAAATCATAACAGTCGAAATAAAGCAGAGACATGTATGACAAACTACGATTCACGACATAAAAGCGATCATGTCAAATCGGGGACTCACGCCCTCAAAGTCATCACTCAAATATAACCGCGGTCTCACGCCCACAACATCAATCATGCCCGTCACGCGCATGCCGGAATTCTCCAGGTGTAGACATGTCCAGATGCAATAACGATATCGTAATCAACCCCGACGTGGCCACATGCCGAAATTCTTCATCGGTGCGGGCGTGTCCATGTAACAACAATAATAATATATCGTAATCAACCTACCGCGTAGCCACATGCCCTGCGCCGGTGCGAGCATGTCCATGTAACACAATAACAATATATCGAGTAATCAACCCCGCGCATGACCACATGCCGAGTCTGCCAGTGCGGGCGTATGTTCATGTAACAACAATAACAATATACCGTGATTAACCCGCGCGTAACGCGTGCCGGATTGCGCCGGTGCGGGCGTATGTCCATGTAACAACAATAACAATATACGGTGATTAACCCGCGCGTGGCCGCATGCCGGAATTGCGTCGGTGCGGGCATGTCCATGTAACAACAATAACAATATCTGGGTGATTAACCCGCCGCGTGGCCGCATGCCCTAATTCTTCATCGGTGCGGATATGTCCATGTATAACACAATAACAATATACGGCCTCCATCGAGAGACGCGGTAGCATAGGAATACAACTTTTACACAACAAGGCTATCACAAGCAAGCACAAGCAAATTACCATACTTCAATTCTCTTACAAATATCCATTCTTTCACAAGAAGTCACCTGATACCAACACTCGTAGTATCCAAAACAGAGTAACTATTATTTTAAGTAAACCAAAATAATTTCCCTTTTTAAAGACAAGTATCAACCTTCTTTTCCAAAAGTTCAAGTTTGCCTAATTTCAAATACTCCAGTCTCTTATTTTCGAAAGGTGTCGTAGTTCATAGTCTTAATCACTTAATAACATAATTCTCTTTTAAAACAATTTGAGTAACATATGCCTTATGTGTGAGTAGGTTATTCTTGTTTATAACAATCTTATTAAAGCAGTCATGATCTAGAAAATGTAATACAATTTTGTCTTATCTTAGCTTCTATGCAAATGGAGGTTTCTACTGGTTTTAATAATAATTAATTAGTCAATACATTTTCCTTTAGTAATGCTGCAGTGGTTTGTTCGATACTTGTTCTCATTTCCGAAATCAATATAACATTATTCCTTTTAAAACCCAATTACCCCTTTCTCATTAAAATAGTTCCACAACTTTTTAACACAACCCAAGTCCTTATTATTTCACATCAAGTCTTTTATCTTTTAAAAACCACAAACCATTTCTTTGCCCACATAAAGTTGTTATAACCAACTTCCCATAAAGCCGTTATAACACTTTATGTTTTAAATCAACCAAATTCATTTAACACATGTACATCTACCGTACTACATAGTTCACAACATATCATGCTAGAAAAGATAGGAAGAGGTTCACATACCTCGCGACGATTATCGACAATTAGCAAAATGCTCCAAGTACTACAACCTTGCTCGCCTTTTCCACCCTTCAAGTAGAATACGCTACTCGTAGTACTTCCACCTATAATGGCCATAAAACGCCTATCAACTTCTACATCCCTTCGTAGAACATTTCTAAATACAAGGTTCCATATTCTACGGAAAATTCGGCAGCACCTCCCCCCCGTAACCACATAAATCTCCTCTACTCGGGCGCTACGTGCCAACAACTCCTCAGGAATTACACGTCTAACCTGGCGTGTTCAATTACTTCACACGGATATACTACACAAGTCTCAGAAATACCCAATGTAAATACAGATTCAATCCTTTTCAATAATCATTCTACATATAGTATACTCAACTATACATTACTCTGACATGTAATATCCAATTACAATAGGGGGATAAAGATCATTACCTCGACAAGCCCAAAATTATCCAAGGTTATAAGTCGATCCTGAGCAACGTTTAGCGCCAACTCCTTACGCTCCAACCCGCTCCAAGCAACCCTTAGAAGTTTCTAAACAACTTCTCTTAACACTTCAACTCTAAAAGGTGAAGAACACTTAGGCTCTAAGTGTGGCAACTCTCGGCCAAGGGTAATTTAGGGGCTAGGGTGTGAAATCTTTTCTAACTTTTGGTTAATAATCTTCCTAATACACTAAGGAAGAACACTTAATAGTTTAAGAATTTTTGGACAAAGTTTGGTTAAGGGAGAGGGCTTAAACCGAGAACCATAACAAGGGGAGGTAGTATTTCAAGACTTGAAATCTCTAAGTGTGGATGAAATTATGTCTTGCACTAAGGGGGTATTTATAGGACATTCAAGGGCTAGGATTGAAGCATGTGTGTGGTCTAGATTTGGCCATGTGTGTGTGGGTCCCACTTATCTATCTACTACACAAAATATCTTCAAGACTTTGACCAAATGTTTTTGGCCTTTAAAATGCCAAAAACGTGCAACCTTCTTTGTCCAACAATTGTCCAACATGTGCCACCTAAGGGTGACACGTATATCTCCTAATGGTCCAAAATATTTCATCTTCCGAAAATATCCGTAATGCTAAAAATCCGAAAATAAAGTGGGCCTCACAATACCGTAAATTCCTCTCGTGGGCCCCACGTGACCAATTCCGGAAAATAAAATTCCATGATTCTCAAATATTCCAAAAAGTCCGGATACCAAATCCGGGAATCCAATTCCCATTAACGAACCTTTTTCCTTCACAAAATTCGAAACTTTTTCCGTCGAAAAAAATCACATCTTTCTTCCTTTCCAATTTTAAGGTCGTATTCTCGTACGTACGTCCTCACATACATACCCTGGAACTACGGGGTATAACATTCTCCCCCCCTTAGAAACATTCGTCCCGAATGTTCCTTCTAAGTCTCCAACCATACATGCGTCGGTATAGTCTCCACTACTATACTTATGAAACCAATTGTGCCACCAATGGCCATAATATAACACATGCGAAAAACCCAAATCCAAGCCAACGAGGATTCACCTCTAAGATGAAAAACAACACTAACTCTCACTCCTGGTCCAAAGGATACTCTCTTCGCACCTTCACTTCACAAAAACGATCACTTCCGACCTCTTAACACACATTCACTTCCTTTCTTACTCGTCGTACCCTTCTCGTACACCCAAATTCTTTCTAGTACACTTACCACACTCCCTTCATCACTTCAGTTTCCAAAACCTTGGAGTCACTACCTCCAAACTTGGTCATCTTACTAGCCTCAAATTTCTTCAAGGCCATTCCCGGCCTTCACGATCCGATTCTGGTCGAACATATCCACGAACTCATATGATGGTTACCTAAACCTGGGCCTAGCACCCTCGTGACCCTACCACCTGGCGGGAACACCTCGAACTGACCCCACCTCATACGGGGCTACGGGTTGACCCACGAATGGTCTCCAACCCGACCCATAATCGCGCCAAACTCTTGTTCCCCGATCCGGAACAATCTTATTAACTCACGTCATGAAAGATACCACTTCCATCTCACACTACCCATGGAATTATCACACAAAACTCCACGTATACTATGCACTCCGACAAGGGTTAACCGCAAAATCTTCTACTCGAGACGACCTTACATATAAGGTCTCGACATGTAATATTCTAAGGTTCACACCTTCCATACCCCCATACTTACCTTTTCAACTACCCATGTTTTCTAACTCACCCATAACACAACGCTATCCGTACATAGCACACAATAATAAGATCATCATATCAAGCATACTAATCTCTAGAGGGTTAAGGATATACCTGTATCTACCGCTTCACTCTAGTCATAGGCCTGCCCTGCAGGGCGCATAGCTAGTGAAGGTAATGAACCAGCCACTGATCCTGAAGGCTGAGTCATAACATCCGTGCTACCCTTGGTCGGACAGTTCTTCGCAAAATGGCCCTGCTGGCCGCAAAAATAACAAGCTCCCTTGGCACCACGACACTCCCCAAAATGCGGTCTACCACATCGACCACACCGAGGTAGGGGTGGCCGCCGCCAACACCCTACTCCCGAAAACTGAACCTCGAGCTCGACCGCTCACGAATACCTGGACGCCCGAAGGTTGTGGGGACCACTCAGACTTGGCGAAGGTGCATAACTAGCCTGCTGCTGAGGCGGTCCGCCTCGAAAGTCACCAAAGGACCCTGCTGTTCTGGCCCTCTTCTGCTGCTCTCGGTCATTCCGTCGACCTCTCCGCTCCTCACATCCAAGTGCATAAGCCTGCATGCGGGCAATGTCCATGCCCGGCTGAAGAGCTACACCCGAACAAGCCTCTGTCAAGTAGTCATCAAGCCCGGTGACGTAACGGTGTACTCTGTCCTCCATATCAGCTACTAATGCGGGGACATACCGAGCCAATGAGTCAAACTCCACATTGTACTCCCGGTCTGTCTTAACGTCAAAAATCTGTCGGCCCGAGCCCTCCTCATCTGTGGAGGCAAGAAATGTGTAAGAAATGCCCTTGAGAACTCGTCCCATACGGCTGGAAGTGCATACTCTCCCCGGGACAGCTCCCACGAATCAAACCAGTCGACTGCAGTATCACGCAGCCGATGTGAACCTAAGACCACTGACTCGGTCTCCAAGCCCGATCACTCTCGCGATCAGAATCGCTTGGATGAACTCCTGCGGATCATCCTCAGGCCTCGACCCGTAGAACTCTTGCGGGCTACAACTCAGAAAGTCCCGTAGCCTCAAACTATCCGATCTCGGGCGAACCACGGGTCTTCTTTGGGCTGAATGCGTCGGCCTATCCTCATGTGCGCCACAATCACGGCCAATAATCGGGCCATCTCGCGTAACCCATCTCCTCTGCTCCGGGTTGTGGGATGAGGCTCAGTACCGTGGTCTCGTAGCCACCGCTCTACTCGCAGCCTCCTCCTGCCTTGCCCGCCGGGCCCTGGTTGCCTTGCGTAGAGGCATAACTGATATAAAAGAATACGTCAGAGGGGTCCAACTTATAACACAGCTCTAAGGCACGATCTTAGAGTGAGAAGAATGGAAACCAATCCTAAATGTCCTGCAGCCTCCTGATTATAGATGTGGTGCACAACACACCGATAATCAAGACTCTACTAGACACGGTCTGTAGACACTTTCCGAGGACTAACTGCTCTGATACCACTTTTGTCACGACCCGATCCCGGGCCCGTGACTGGTGCCTTACCCCGGGCACCCTAGTGATACAACATCAGAGATAATCAGCGGAAATAAAACGTAAACATGAAACAAGAGATATGATGAAAAAACAGGCCAACCAAAACGGTTGCCTTCTTGCATATATACAGAAATTGAACAGTTACATCCTTTACAACCCTGCCCACAACAGTACTACAGACCTCTAAGAATGTAACCACAACTATGACGGACGGGCCCGCCATACCACAATGTACAAGAACCTACAACTCGTGAAACATACAAAAGATAAGCCTCGGAGAAAAGGAGCTTCCCGTCGTTGAACGGTGATCCTATGGCGAGGATCAACAACCGATGTACCTCTGCGGCATGACGCGGCCCCGAAGGAGGTCGATAACAAGTACCAAGTATGTGAAATCGAAAATCATCAACGAAATCATAACGATCTAAATAAAAGCAGAGACATGTATGACAACAAACTACGATTCACGACATAAAAGCGATCATGTCAAAGCGAGACTCACGCCTCAAAGTCATCACTCAAATATAACCAATGGTCTCACGCCCACAACATCAATCATGCGCATCGCGCACATGCCGAAATTCTCCATCGGTGTAGACATGTCCGGGATGCACAATAACGATATCGTAATCAACCCCGCGCGTAGCCACATGCCCCGAAATTCTTCGGTGCGAGTACGTCCATGTAACAACAATAACAATATATCGGGTAATCAACCTGCCGCGTAGCCACATGCCCGGACTGCGCGTGCGGTGCGTGTCCATGTAACACAATAACAATATATCGGTAATCAACCACTGCCGCGTACGCGTACCGGAGTGCGGTGCATACATGTTCATGTAACAACAATAACAATATCTGGGTGATTAACCCGCGCATGGCGCATGCCCCGGAATTTTGCATCGGTGCGGACATGTCCATGTAACAACAATAACAATATACGGGTGATTAACCCGCGCAGCCGCATGCCCCGGAATTCGTCGGTGCGGCGTGTCCATGTAACAACAATAACAATATACCGTGATTAACCCGCGCGTGGCCGCATGCCTCGGAATTCTTCATCGGTGCGGATATGTCCATGTAACAACAATAACAATATACCGCCCTCCATCGAGACGCGGTAGCATAGGAATACAACTTTTACACAACAAGGCTATCACAAGCAAGCACAAGCAAATTACCATACTTCATTCTCTTACGGATATCCATTCTTTCACAATAAGTCACGATACCAACACTCATAGTATCCAAAATGAGTAACTATTATTTTAAGTAAACCAAAATAATTTCCTTTTAAAGACAAGTATCAACCTTCTTTTCCAAAAGTTCAAGTTTGCCTAATTTCAAATACTCCAGTCTCTTATTTTCGAAAGGTGTCGTAGTTCATAGTCTTAATCACTTAATAACATAATTCTCTTTTAAAACAATTTGAGTAACATATGCCTTATGTGTGAGTAGGTTATTCTTGTTTATAACAATCTTATTAAAGCAGTCATGATCTAGAAAATGTAATACAATTTTGTCTTATCTTAGCTTCTATGCAGATGGAGGTTTCTACTGGTTTTAATAATAATTAATTAGTCAATACATTTTCCTTTAGTAATGCTTTGCGATGGTTTGTTCGATACTTGTTCTCATTTCCGAAATCAATATAACATTATTCCTTTTAAAACCCAATTACCCCTTTCTCATTAAAATGGTTCCACAACTTTTTAACACAACCCAAGTCCTTATTATTTCACATCAAGTCTTTTATCTTTTAAAAACCACAAACCATTTCTTTGCCCACATAAAGTTGTTATAACCAACTTCCATAAAGCCGTTATAACACTTTATGTTTTAAATCAACCAAATTCATTTAACACATGTACATCTACCGTACTACATAGTTCACAACATATCATGCTAGAAAAGATAGGAAGAGGTTCACATACCTCGCGACGATTATCGACAATTAGCAAAATGCTCCAAGTACTACAACCTTGCTCGCCTTTTCCACCCTTCAAGTAGAATACGCTACTCGTAGTACTTCCACCTATAATGGCCATAAAACGCCTATCAACTTCTACATCCCTTCGTAGAACATTTCTAAATACAAGGTTCCATATTCTACGGAAAATTCGGCAGCACCTCCCCCCCGTAACCACATAAATCTCCTCCTCTACTCAGGCCCGCTACCAGGCCAACAACTCCCAGGGAATTACACGTCTAACCGGACGTGTTCAATTCTACTTCACAGATATACTACACAAGTCTACTGTAAATACAGTCCAATGTAAATACAGTTCAATCCTTTTCAATAATCATTCTACATATAGTATACTCAACTATACATTACTACAACATGTAATATCCAATTACAATAGGGGGATAAAGATCATTACCTCGACAAGCCCAAAATTATCCAAGGTTATAAGTCGATCCTGAGCAACGTTTAGCGCCAACTCCTTACGCTCCAACCCGCTCCAAGCAACCCTTAGAAGTTTCTAAACAACTTCTCTTAACACTTCAACTCTAAAAGGTGAAGAACACTTAGGCTCTAAGTGTGGCAACTCTCGGCCAAGGGGTAATTTAGGGGCTAGGGGTGTGAAATCTTTTCTAACTTTTGGTTAATAATCTTCCTAATACACTAAGGAAGAACACTTAATAGTTTAAGAATTTTTGGACAAAGTTTGGTTAAGGGAGAGGGCTTAAAACCGAGAACCATAACAAAGGGGAGGGAGTATTTCAAGACTTGAAATCTCTAAGTGTGGATGAAATTATGTCTTGCACTAAGGGGGTATTTATAGGACATTCAAGGGCTAGGATTGAAGCATGTGTGTGGTCTAGATTTGGCCATGTGTGTGTGGGTCCCACTTATCTATCTACTACACAAAATATCTTCAAGACTTTGACCAAATGTTTTTGGCCTTTAAAATGCCAAAAACGTGCAACCTTATTTGTCCAACAATTCGTCCAACATGTGCCACCTAAGGGTGACACATGTCGCCCTCCTAATGGTCCAAAATATTTCATCTTCCGAAAATATCCGTAATGCTAAAAATCCGAAAATAAAGTGGGCCTCACAATATCGTAAATTCCTCCCGTGGGCCCCACGTGACCAATTCCGGAAAATAAAATTCCATGATTCTCAAATATTCCAAAAAGTCCGGATACCAAATCCGGGAATCCAATTCCCATTAACGAACCTTTTTCCTTCACAAAATCCGGAACTTTTTCCGTCGAAAAAAATTACATCTTTCTTCCTTTCCAATTTTAAGGTCGTATTCTCGTACGTACGTCCTCACATACATACCCTGGAACTACGGGGTATAACAAGTATACCTTTATGGGCAGACTTATGTGGCTTTACCGCGTCCCAGAATAGTCCGGGCAGTATACCTTCGTGGGAAGACTTTTTATGACTTCGCCGTGTCCCGCAAATGGGCCGGGTTACGTTATTACGTATGGATAATCAAAGTGAGCTCCAAAATGAGGCGTCCCTCCAAAAGGGCCGGATTATGTTATGCAAGATACGTAAGTTATATGGTTATGAACTTGATGATTTTTCCTAAGTATGTACGTAAGAATTTGACTATAACTCTTATTGAAAAAAACTGGAAAAGATAATAGTGTGTGATTAAGTTCATGAGTTGTAATGGCATGGTAGGATCTGATATTTACTTTTTATACTTGCCCCTGTCATTCTTTTGTACAGTTATGATCTGTTTACTATACCTTATTTCCGTTCCATATTCTGCACTGTATCGACTCGCCCGAGTGCGTTAAATGCCCGCAGGTATTAGGCACACAGGTTGGTGATCATTGCTCTTAGGATCACTGTTCAGTTCTTGGAAAGCTCCCTTTCTCCGGAGGCTTTTTCGTTTGGTACAGTTCCCTGAGGTTGTAGATTTATATACATTCAGGGGTATGGCGGGGCCCTGTCCCATCACAGTTGTTATGAACAAAAAAATCTTAGAGGTCTGTAGTCATATCTGGTGGATTGGGTTGTAAAAAGAAAGAGGTAACTGCTTTTGGGCTTATGTATATATTTTTTTGGAAGGTGGCCTTATCGGCTAACCTGTTGATATTTCTTGACTAGTAATTGTTGAGTTGTATGTATGTTCCGCTACTATTCTCTGATGTATACCTGTAAGGGGTGCCCGGTGCAGGCACCGATCGCGAGCTTAGTCGGGACTAAACTGGTATCAGAGCAGTTAGTCCTCGGAAAGTGTCTACAGACAGTGTCTAGTAGAGTCTTGGTTATCGGTGTGTTGTGCACCACATCTATAACCAGGAGGCTGCAGGACATTTAGGATTGGTTTCCATTTGTCTCTCTCTGAGATCGTGCAGTAGAGCTGTCCTAAAAGGTTGAATCCTCTCTGACCTATTCTTATGTATCAGTCATGCCTCCACGGAAGGCGACCAGGGCCCAGAAGGGCAAGGCAGCAGCAGGAGCTGCTAGTGGTACGCAGAGGGTTACTAGGACTCAGGCCCAGACAATGTCTGAGGTTGTGGGTCGGACGGCGAGTTCAGCCACGCCGACAGTATTAGAAGAGCCGAGAGTAGGGATGTCAGTGGGGTGGGTAAATACGGGTACCGCCCCGCACCCGCTCCAGTTGGGGCGGGTATGGAGGATGGTTTGGTGGGTGGTGGGGCGGGTATGGGTATCAAAAGTGCTACCCACCATGGGTAGTGGGGCGGAGGTAGATTTCATATAAGACCCGCACCGTACCCGCCCCGCCTCCGCCCCGCACCACATCGCCTGCACTCCATCTTTCTTCCCTTTTAATACCATACGTGCATTTCATTCTCAAGTTTAGCATCATTTCTCCTTCTCCAGTAAGTAAAACTCATTATATTTGCCTTACAAAAATCTCCTCTATACCACTTATTTACAAAGTACCAAACAAGTAGAGATATAAAGTATAGCAAGACGAAATGTTGCATATAAAATGGGAACAGATTGGGCGCCATCGATAATAGCGATGGGATTATTCATATTATTGTCACCAGAAATTATTCCGATTGCCTTCAAGAACAAGATTCGGCGAGTTCGGAATATTTACACCGATGGGATTTCATGCCTTGCTCATGCCATCTTATACTTTTGTATATTTACCCTTTGTATTATCGCCTTTAATCTCCACATGGTCCGATTTTTCCTTCCCTCCAATCAAGATTTAGTAATAATCGTAACCTTTTTTTTGTGTTTATTCCCCGTATAGTTATACTATTTCACAGGTAATTCTAAAAGTGTTTTTCAGGGTGTTATCATGATCAGTTCATGCAAATGAAATCAACATTTTTTGGATCAACTTTTGATCATGAGATACTCTTTATATCTTCAAGATACTACATAGTATCTTTAAACTAGCTACTTAGGTTCATAGATGTTAGAGATTCACTACTAAAAAAACAAAATTCTGCTATACAGTTTCATTCAACTTATTTAGGTGGGTACCCACGTAGTGATACCGCCGGGGTAGGTGGGGCGGGGGCGGGTGGAGGAATTATTATCCGTGATGGGTGGTGGGGCGGGGATGGGGGTGGGTTTTAGGTGGCGGAATGCAGTATGGGGTACCCTTCCCGCCCTTCCCGCCCATCGACATCCCTGGCCGAGCGTGCAACTCCAGAGATTCCGATACCTGAGCCTCCAGTCCCTCAGCCACGGGCGGCGTATAGAGATTAGGAGAGCAAATCAGGTTATTGACTAGCATAGTGGCAGGGCAGCGCCGACATGAGCAGGTAGCTAACCCTAAAGCCGACAATTTGAGGATTCGAGATTTTCTGGTTTGTAATCCACCCGAGTTCTATGGTTCGAGATCTGAGGATGATCCTCAGGAGTTCATTCGGCAGGTACATCGGACTATGCAGGTGCTTAGGGCATCGGAGACAGAGTCAGTTGTGTTAGCTTCTTACCGGTTACGCAATATTGCATTGAACTGGTTTGAGTCATGGGAACTGTCTAGGGGTGTGAGTGCTCCTCCAGCCATTTGAGATGAGTTCACGGAGGACTTCCTTGATCACTTTTTACCTCCTAAGATGAGGAGAGCCCGAGTTGATAGGTTCTTGACGTTGAGACAGAATGGAAGGACCATCAGAGAGTACAACCTGGAGTTTGACTCATTGGCCAGGTATGCGTTCACTATTGTGGCTGACATGGCCGACAGAGTTCATCGCTATGTGATGGGGATAGACCGTTACATGGTTACTGTATGCCTGGGAGTGGCCCTTCAGCCAGGTATGAATATTGCCAGGATGCAGGCTTATGCACAGGGGATTGAGGACAGGGAGAGAGAGGACCAGCGGGCAGGGACAGCCCAGAGGCCGGGGCGCGAGGTTTGAGGTAATTCTCAGCGCGGACAGCCTCAAAGAGCTAGGTCTATATTTCAGCTAGCACCGAGTGCTCCTCCACAGTTTTCCGGCGGGGGTTTTTACAACCCCAGAAATGCAGGGGCCGGTCAGATCTCTAGAGCTTCAGGATATCAGGGAGATGGGGGTTCCAGTCAGTCGAGGCCACCTTTGCCTCAATGCACCCAGTGTGGTAGGCTCCATTCTGGGGTGTGTCGCTCCGGTACGGGTGTTTGTTTTTCTTGTGGTCGTCTAGGCCATAGGATGAGAGAGTGTCCTCATAGAGGTGGCGCTGGTGGTATAGCACAGTCTAATGGATCAGTTGCGGGTTCTTCGCCTTCAATAGCTAGACAGGATGTTCATGCACCGGCAGGCCGTGACAGAGGTCGTGGTGGAAGTTCCCAATTTTAGCGATCCTTTGAACCGCCTATATGATTTCAGGTATATCTTTGACCCTTTAGAGACTTGTATGCATGATAAGGTTGTTGTATGTTTAAGTGTCATGAACATATAATATTGAGATTATGTACGTATGCTAGAATAAGTTTGGAAGTACAAAAAGATAATCCTTTTAGGCCATGAATAGAAGTAAATAGTGATGGTACACACTTTGGATTTGTTTCCTCGTTTGGCTTGTGATTGATAGGTATGCATGTGCAGTGTATTGTGACCATGTGTGACAGATTTGGTTTTGTGGGTATAACTGAAGGAGACTACACCGAAATGGTTATAATGCGATACTTATTATGAACATTCGAGGATGAATGTTTCGAGGGGAGGGGAGAATGTTACACCCCGTATTCTCAAGAGAATGATATGAGAAGCGTTTAAAGGAAATAAGATTTGAAATTGGAAAGTGAAGTGGCAGAATGTTTTTAGACAGATTTTTAGTCAACTTTGGAGTGATATATATCCCAGTATATTAAGAGTTTTTAGGTGTTTTAAAAGCCTAATATGAAGTCCGTTGAGTCTAGTTTCCAACGCAACAAACCGCTCGTCGATAGGACATCAGAGCAGTGAATTATGGACGTTAGAAGTTCAGCTGACAGAAGAGAAGGAAAATGTTTCAGTCAGGCGCCAAAGCGCCACGGCGCCGCAGGGCGCGGCAGTAAGCCCCGAAACTTTACGAGTTGCAGCGCCACGGCGCCGGCTGCAGGGCCGCGGTGCCGAGGCGGGATTTTTTGCAGAAATTGGGTAAAATTAGAAGATATTTGTGTAGTGGACCTATGGGAGGGAGACAAGTGTCCCTCCCAACTTATAGAACAAGATAGAGGCTATATTATGACCAAGTCTTGCAAGACTTAGCCATTTGCAAGACTTCATCCTAAAGATTTCTCTTCTCTTCTCTCTAGAAATTGATAAAATCCTAAGCTAATGAAATTATTGGAAAGACGGCAAGAAGGAAATATGTTGGCAAGCTTGTAGAGGGTTCGTGGGGGTGATTTTAACGTGAAGAAGAATTGCGTAAAGAGGGCTAAAGTGGGCGAGATTGTTGGACTGTTTTGGGCTTATCAAGGTAACAATCTTGTCCTCTTAGTGATTAAAGTTTTCATATTGTTGTAGTGATGTATATAAACAAGCATGAGATATACATAATGGAGATTGATAAGTGTTATGGATATTGGAACCACTAATCCGAAACTAACATGTTTAGCCTTGAGATTGTAATTCAATTTGATTATTATTTTTAGTCGTCGCATGTTATATAAAGAAGGAATTATAGTTGTTAAAATTGTTTACAACTATATAACATGTTAGACTTAACAAATTGGATTGAGAAGGAATTGGAAAGGATTATATGTTGTTGCACCTATTTAGCCGAGAATGGCATTGTCTATTGAATTACTTGGTATTAATTATGGGGCAGAATTTTATACGTCCTGTAAGGCGTGTAATCCCCTTTGATTGGTTGATGTGCTGAGCCTTAAATGTGGCATATTGGTTATTGAATTCGGGCCTTGAAAAAGGTGGAAAAGTACGTAGAAACAAAGGAAATGGTGCCCAAATTTCTGTAGAATAAGAGACCTAGCACTTAGTATTATTCCACGTTGATAAGCTAGAATTTGATAGACATGTTATGGTTATCATAAGTTGGAGTACTACGTGTAGCGTATTCTACTTGAAGGGTGGAATAGCTAGCAAGGTTAAAGTACTTGTAGCATTTTGCTACTTGTCGATAGTCGTCGCGAGGTATGTGAACCTCTTCCTTCTTTTGGCATGTTATATGTATGAAATATATATGTGGTGTTATTTCATGATTCTTTCTACTCTTAGAAGTTAAGAGGTATGTAAGTTGATTTACTCTATGTAAAAGGGTATGTCGAAGTTATCCTAAGTTCTTACCAAGTCTTATGGGGGATGTTGGTAAGAGTCGTTAGGAAGTATGTGGAGTCGAGGTGACTTTACTGATTTACTGCACTAATGAGAATAAGTATCGAACAAGCCATTGCAACGTTAATAAAAATGTGTCGATAATCAGTTATACTAAAATGAGTAGAACTCTCCATCTGCATAGAAACTAAGATAAGACAAAATTGTATTACATTTTCTAGATCATGACTGCTTTAATAAGATCGTTATAAACAAGTATAACCTATTCACAACTCATAAAAGTATAAGTTACAAAATTTAAAGAGTTTATGTCATGAAGTTTTAAGACTTTATTTTTCAAGTTATGGGACTTGATTCTTAAAGGAATGAATTACTTGATTTAAAAAGTATGGTTTCTATGATTTATTACAAAAGTTAAGAGGATTGATTTCAAAAGAGAATGTAACTTGAGAAGAAGTTATTGATTTAAAAGAGGAGTTTTATGATCCATTTTAAGTATGTATGTACGTGGTACTTATGGGTTTAGTTTTCCCTAATGTAATAAGGAAGAAAAATTCCTTAAGTTCTCTAAAGTGAAATGTTGTTATAATATAGCTTTATGGGAAGCTGTTACAACGACTTAAGAAGAAGTGAAAAGATGGTTTAAAATATTATGTAAAGACTTAACCGCATCCCAGATTGGGCCGGGTAGTATACCTTTATGGGCAGACTATGTGACTTTACCGCGTCCCAGATTGGGCCGGGCAGTATACCTTTATGGGCAGACTATGTGACTTTACCGCTTCCCAGATTGGGCCGAGCAGTATACCTTTATGGGCAGACTATGTGACTTTACCGCGTCCCAGATTGGGCAGGGAAGTTGGTGTTATTCTTTCTGAATTAACAAATCTCTTCCACCCCATGACCTCTATCATCGCCCAAATAGGATCATAGGCATCTCCCTTCTCAAATGACTCCCTTTGGTACTTCATTCCTCTCTCAGGGATCAAGGGTCTAGTACTAAGTTTGTAATATCTATCTTCTGCTTTTTGACTGACAAACCTAGTAGTATCATATTGAGGGACGGAGGTGGATGTGGAAACTCTCCTCTTCTTGGCAGACATATTTAGATAAATTCGGCAGTGTTTCCTTTGTGTCCGTGATATTACCCAACAACTATCAATCAAACCAATCAACACATAGTGTAGTCAACAAGCTACAACACTCTTCAACCCCCAAACTTCACTCAAAGCACCGGTACAACACCCCACGCTCACTACGTATAATCTTCCACAAAATTTTCACACCTAACTTCAACACACCACACCCCATCCACCAATAAAGCACCTCCCCAAACCTATTACCTCATCTGATTGTATTGAAGATTTTAAGAAAAAGTGATAAAGGTTACCTTGGACGGTGTTCTTCAAGAGTTTCTTGTTCCTAATGATGTATTGAGGCAATGGAATGAGGGTTGTTGTTTGAGATGGTTAAGGGTGTAAGGAATTTAAGTACTTTGGTTGTGATTGAGTTTAGTTTTGTGGAAGATTTTTAGGTAAAAGGGCTAATTTCGTGGGTTTTGGAGAGAGAAAGGGTTTTGGATTTTTGATTTGGAGAAGGGAAAATCGGATTAGGGCTCCTTTAAAATTCAGATTTTTCGTCGTGGCGTCACGACCCTGCAATTTGGCGCCGTGACCCTGATTTCTGCTGTCTGTGGGCTCCGCGGCGCTGGATCCTCTGCAGCCTCTCTGATGCTTAGCGGCTGCGCCTAACTTCATGCGAGCGCCGCGTGCTGCAGTTTTTGCCTCGTTCGCCACTTTCTCCGTTTTTGGCTCTGGAACCTCCTCTTTTGCCCTCTTTTTGCTCCTTTTCCGCCATTTGACCATTTTAACCACTTTGACTCAAAAGAAAGGAAAATTATCCTAATACGACACTTATTTGTACAAAAAGGGACAAAAGACTAACTAAAACTGACTCAAAAAAGTGTATATAAAATACACCGATCAAATACCCCCAAACTAAACCTTTGCTCGCCCTCGAGCAAAGATAGAAAAACATGAAGGTTAGCAGAATAATATGCAGGAACATATAACATGAAATTTCAGCACACTAAACACATTAAGCTAGATATTTCGCAAACTCAATTTTATCATGCTTAATGGAATTCAATATACTAAATCATGCATATAAATTCAAAAATCCTATGACATTTTTACTTGCTATTCCCCACTAATCCTGGATATGCATAAAAGAGATCTTCACGACTTTAAGGGTTTGTAATGTAGGCTTAGGTATAGGTAGGTAAAAATAGGCATTTTAGGCTCATTCTGTGTACCATAAGCTTTTTAGCTTTTCCATTTTTCCCTTTTCTTTTGGTTCTTTTCTTCACTTCAATTCTATCTTTTCCCTCTTTTGTTTTGGGAGAGTGAAGAGTATCATAATAACAAGCACCCCCAAGCTTAGGTTTTTGCCTATTTCTTATTACTTTTTTATTGGGGTGCAACAAGCTTGTTCACTCTTTTTGTCTCTTTTTTAACACAATTTATTCCACTATTTCACATTTTTACTTATGACACAATTTGTGGGAATATAGGGTGTCAAAGAAGAAGTTTCGATTTTTAGGCTCAATGGGGCTAACTAGGGATACTTTTAAAGTCAGGGATAGAAAAAAGTGGTAAGAATTGGCTATCAAAGAAATGCCTGAGTCATCTCCCTAACATGCATATCCTAACTATTTCGCCTCAAATAGCAAGCAATCATAACACATAGGTTTTCATCATTTAGCATACATAATTTAAACAAGCAACTCCAAATAGGCAGATTTTGTGAGTTTTTGGCATATCTAACCTATGTGTTTAGATAGTTGCTTCTAATTCCATTACATTATTCCACCTTACTTCACTAGGTGTTTCTAGTAACTACATCATACATGATCTTTGACAGACAATTATGACTCAAAAGAAAAAAAATTGTGGACTCAAAAATACACAAAACAATAAAAAGACTTAAATAAAACATAACAATAAGACATAAATAAAACACAAATAAAACACCCCCCAAACTTAAATCACACATTGTCCCCAATGTGTGTAGACTCAAAGACAATAAAAGAAATATGACACTTACAGACTTTGGCTAAAAATGTTGGTGGTGACGTTGGATAGTACTTTGAATTCCGTGAGGGGAGGAGAGCTCTGGGTTTTTGATTTGGCGACAGGGCCTTCGGATCAGGGCGTTTTTCAGGATTCTGATTTTTTTTCGTTGTGGCGCCGCGGCCCTGTTAATTGGCGCCGTGGCGCCCAAACTTCTGTGCTGGTTCTGAACTTCCTACGCCGCAGTCCTGCTACTGGGAGCCGCGACGCTCGGACTTCTGGGCTTCTTCTGATCTTTCGGCGTCGCGGCCCTGCTTCCGAGCGCCGCGGCTCTCTGTCGGTTTTCTGGAAATCCTTGGTTTTTCTTCCGTTTTCGCCTTCCAAGTCCTTGACTTTCACCTGTCAACACAACACAGACGCTACCTCCGTGAGACTGTTCTAAAATAAAGACTAATTGCATTTAAACTAAATAAACTGAAATACCTTGGGTTGCCTCCCAAGTAGCGCTGTCTTTAACGTCTTTTAGCCGGACGAAAGTTCCTTATTATTCTAGGGTGTAAGACGTTACTAAGTTCATGTATTCCATGTCATTTATTAGATAGAGTTTTAACCTCTGTCCGTTTACCTTGAAGGAAGCTCCTTCTCTCCCTTTTATTTCGATTGCACCATATGGGAATACTCTTACCACCGTGTATGGTCCTGTCCAACGTGATTTTAACTTGCCTGGAAATAATTTCAACCTTGAGTTGAATAAAAGCACTTGTTGTCCTTCTTGGAAGTCTTTCGGTATCAATCTCTTGTCGTGCCATAATTTCGTTCGTTCCTTGTAGATCTTTGCATTCTCATAAGCATTGTGCCTGAATTCATCTAACTCACTTAGCTGTAGTAATCTCCTATGTCCTGCTGTCGTGGAATCCATGTTTAACTTCTTCATTGCCCAATACGCTTTGTGTTCCAACTCTACTGGCAAATGACATGCTTTACCAAAAACCAATTTATATGGTGACATACCAATTGGTGTTTTGAATGTTGTCCGGTATGCCCATAATGCGTCATCCAGTTTGATAGACCAGTCCTTCCTTGAGCCGTTCACCGTCTTTTCCAATATGCTCTTCACTTCTCTATTTGACACTTCTTCTTGCCCATTAGCTTGAGGGTGGTAGGCAGTTGTGGTGCGGTGGTAGACTCCATATCGGGAAAGCAATGAATTCAGCTGCTTATTGCAAAAGTGACTTCGCCGTCGATGATGGCTCTTGGAGTGCCGAACCTTGTGAAAATATTCTTTTGAAGGAATTTTTGAACAGTCTTACTGTCATTTTCTTTTGTGGCCACTGCTTCTACCCATTTGGACACATAGTCTACTGCCAGAAGGATATATTGATTTCCAAAGGATGGCGGGAATGGTCCCATGAAATCGATTCTCCACACATCAAAGAGTTCCACTTCCAATATCCCTTGCGAAGGCATTTCGTTTCGTCTTGAGATGTTCCCTGTTCTCTGGCAACTGTCACATCTCTTCACAAAGGTATGGGCATCCTTAAAAAGTGTTGGCCAATAGAATCCGCATTGCAGTACCTTTGCCGCTGTTCATGATGCCCCAAAATGTCCACCACATGATAGGGTGTGGCAATGGGTGAGAACCTGGTGCATCTCTTCCTCTGGTATACATCGCCTGATGACTTGGTCTGCACAGTGTTTGTATAACATAGGTTCCTCCCAATAGTAATGCTTTATCTCTGAGTAAAACCTCTTCACTTGTTGTCTTGTCAATTCTGGGGGTAGTACCTTAGCTGCAAGAAAGTTAACAAAATCAGCGTACCAAGGTAGATTAGAATTCATACTTACTTGAAACAGTTGTTCGTCTGGAAAGTGATCGTTTATTTGCACATCCTTGGTGTTCTGGCTCTATGTGTTCTCCAGTCTTGATAAGTGGTCTGCAACTGAATTCTCTGTTCCTTTCTTATCACGAATCTCCATGTCAAATTCTTGTAGTAGCAGGACCCATCGAATAAGGCGAGGTTTTGCATCCTTCTTTGTCATCAAGTACTTTATGGCAGAGTGGTCAGTGTATACTATCACCTTATTCCCAATCAAGTATGGCCTGAATTTCTCAAATGCATATACTATTGCTAGTAGTTCATTTTCGGTAGTTGCATAATTTAACTGTGCGTCATTTAGAGTTTTACTAGCATAGTAAATAGATCTAAATACCTTGTCGATTCTCTGTCCAGACGCTCGTCTTTGCATGTCGTTTGCATCGCACATTAGTTCAAATGGGAGCTCCCAGTTTGGTGCAATGACTAAGGGTGCTGAAATAAGTTTCTCCTTGAGCGTCTGAAATGCGGATAAGCATTCTTTATTGAAGTCGAAGGCAACCCCCGTCATTAACAATGTGGAGAGGGCTTTGAGACCTTTGAAAAATCCTTGATGAATCTTCTATAGAAACCTGCATGTCCAAGAAAACTTCTGACTCCTTTTGTTGATACTGGAGGTGGTAGATTTTCGATCACTGAAATCTTTGCTTTGTCCACCTCAATACCTTGGCTTGATATTTTGTGTCCCAAGATAATTCCCTCTGTTACCATGAAGTGACACTTCTCCCAGTTTAGCACAAGGTTAGACTCTTCACACCGGTTTAAAACTGCTTCTAGGTGCTTTAAACACTCATCGAACGATGCTCCAAAAACCGAAAAGTCATCCATAAAGATCTCTATAGTCCTCTCCACCATGTCTGAGAAAATTGCCATCATACACCTCTGAAACGTTGCAGGTGCATTGCAAAGTCCTAATGGCATCCTTTTAAATGCAAATGTACCAAAAGGACAAGTAAATGTTGTTTTTTCCTGATCTTCTGGTGCTATTGCAATCTGGTGATATCCTGAGTATCCATCCAAAAAGCAGTAGTAGTTATGCCCTGCAAGTCTGTCCAACATTTGATCTAGAAATGGCAACGGGAAGTGGTCTTTTCTGGTTGCCTTGTTCAACTTGCGGGGTGGAAAGTGAGGAAGAAAGAGATGTAGAAATAGAAACTGCTTCCGAAATGAAGGGGAGATGAAAGCACAGACGGGAAAGAAAGTGGCTTTTCGCTCTCACATTCGTTCGACTTGCTTGAACAATTCTCATAGTGAAAGTCAAAGCTGAAAGCAACTCTTTCGAATTGTGTTGTGCGGCGCGAAAGAACATTCGTTCGAGAACAATCGTATTAGCTCATCAACTCGACTAGAAACTATAAGGAGGAGCGGAGCCACTTGACTATAAGGAGAGGCGAAAGACACTTTAGAAAGGCAGAGCCACTGTAAGGAGAGGAGAGGAAAAGGACCTATTATGCAAGGAAAGGAGCTCAGGTGGAACTTCACTCTTCTTTAAAGCCGTGTCCGACCCCTAAAGGATGGGCGGAGCTCAGTTCTTTGGGTCTTAGAACAGAAGGAAAACGGAGCGGGGGGGCCAGAGGGAGATGACTAAATCACCGTTTGGGGCGACTTCACCAGTAGGCGTCCAGGAGTTAGTGCATTGGATTCCTGGGCAACTATAGCCAATGCATATTCTCCATCCAGTGACTATTCTAGAAGGAATGAGTTCGTTCCTTTCGTTGGTCACCACTGTCATTCCACCTTTTTTTGGCACCACTTGTACTGGACTCACCCATGTGCTGTCAGATATAGGGTAAATTACTCCTGCGTCGAGCCATTTTAGGATTTCCTTTCTGACTACCTCTTTCATGTTTGGGTTTAGTCACTTTTGGGCTTCGATGGATGGTCTGCTCTCCTCATCTAGACGGATCTTATGCATTACCATTGACGGACTTATCCCTTTTAGGTCTGCTAATGTCCATCCAATGGCCCGCTTGTGATTCTTCAGTACTCTTAGCAGTTTATCAATCTCTCCGGTGGATAGGTGGCATGAAATGATCACTGGTAAGGTTTTCTCTTCTCCTAGGTATTGGTATTGTAGATGATTGTGTAGGGTTTTTAACTCTAACTCTGGAGCCTTCTCTGTGGATGGTAATGATCTTTCTGGCATCTGTCCAAGC
This sequence comes from Przewalskia tangutica, assembly GCA_029844215.1. Classification (NCBI taxonomy): domain Eukaryota; kingdom Viridiplantae; phylum Streptophyta; class Magnoliopsida; order Solanales; family Solanaceae; genus Przewalskia; species Przewalskia tangutica. The sequence continues at coordinate 23,402,474 of CM056719.1, forward strand.
TCTTCATACTTCCTCGTATCCCATTTCCCATAAACATTCATCCAATTTGCATACTCCATCAGATCTGGATCATTTCTACTATCATCATCCCATTTGGTCAGTACTTCTTCAAGCGTATCATCATGTCCGAACTCCTTGGCTGACACTGCTTCTTCGATAAGATCAATGGCTGAGCAGTTATCCTTGGCATCTGGAAAAGTTGCTTCTTGAAAAACATTGAAAATCACCTCTTCTTCATCTACTCGAAGCTTCAACTCCCCTTTGTGAACATCAATGAGAGCCTGTCCTGTGGCTAAGAAGGGTCTGCCAAGTATGATGGGGATTCCATCGTTATCTTGTATGTCTAAGATAACGAAGTCGGCGGGAAAGATGAACTTGTCCACCTTCACTAATACATCTTCGATGACTCCCCTTGGATGAACTATTAAGCGGTCAGCTAACTGCAAAGTGATGTTTGTAGGTTTGACTTCTCCCATTCCTAGTTTGCAGAAAACTAGATAAGGCATCAGATTTATGCCTGCTCCCAAGTCGCACAATGCTTTCTGACATTCAAACTTTCCAATGGTGCATGGGATGGTGAAGCTCCATGGATTTTGTAACTTCTGAGGTAGTTGTCTCTGTAGGATGGCACTACATTCCTCAGTCAACATCACTGTTTCGTAGTCCTCTATCCTCCTCTTCTTGCTAAGCACATCCTTCATGAACTTGACGTAGCTCGGCATTTGCTCTTATGCTTCAGCAAACGGGATATTGAGTTGCAATTGTTTGAGGACCTCTACGAATCTAGAAAATTGCTTGTCAAGAGTGCATGTTTTTATCTTCTGGGGATATGGTATTATCACCTGGGGTGCGGTTGCTACAGCTTCTGCCGAATTCTCAATTTCTAGGTTAGGCGCGCGGCCGCTCTTTAGCCGCGGCCTCACTCTGCATTGTCTCGAGAATCTTGGCGTTGCGGCCACACCAAATGGCGCGCGGCCACTGCGCTGCTGCGAACTCTCTATCTCCCCTGATTCGGCATCCTTCAGGTCAATTGCCTGACATTGTGTTTCCTCATTGCCTACCCCCGGTGCAGATTGCTCTTCTTGCGGTTCGCTGTTGAATATAATCGCGAGTTCTGCTATTTGCGTTTCCAATTTCTTCATGGCCATTCACGTTTCGTCCATGAACTGATTTTGGTACCTCGTGAAACTGAGTATAGCTTCTCGTAATTCCTCCATCTCTTCCTCTATGGTTGGCTCTCTATCATATTGACAGTAAAAATCCATATCTGAAGGATTCCTGAGATGAATCAAAACCAACAACGAATCACGGCACACTTGTTTGTACAAAAGAAAATAAAATAAAATAAAATAAACAATGTAATAAAATAAAAATAAAAACGTAAAAGTAAAGTAAAATAAAAACCAAATTAGAAATTAAAAATAAATAAATTTGATATTGAACTATGCCTAATCCCCGGCAACGGCGCCAAAAACTTGATGCGCGAAAAGATGCACACACTTTAACGCAAGTGCACGTTATCGTGACAAGTAATATAGTCTTAGTAAGACCGAATATCGTCCACAAGGATTAGGGTTCAAGTACCAACTATCTATTTTTTTGTATCTATTTGGCAATTGATATTTGATTTTGTGGTTTATAATTAATAATTATAAAAGCTTAATTTATCTAATGAGTTTACTTCAGTTGTGATGGGAATAAGGCTTCCATGTCTCCTCAACTATCCGCTTATGTTATTTATTAATACAACGAATTATGGTATTCTTCTCTCGGAGCTAGCAGGTTTACGAAATCGTTTTATATTCCCGTTAAGGATATATAAACACTCAACCCCAGTATTGCACCTTACCTACCTTTCGGTGATAAGGATAACTCTATAGGAGGATTAAGAACAAAAACCTAGTTAACCGTCACGCACCATGCGCAAAATTAGGGTTGTTAAGCCTCTCATTAACGCTACATAAATAATTGAGGTATTTTCATCCCCAACCCAAATATGTCTACCCAACTTACAACATATTCACAACCTCCTCCTTTCGAAGTTTGATTAGAAATCATATAAGGATAATTAGTTGTCAATTAATTACCAAGCATTCAAAGCAATTATTGGATAAATCTCTCAAAGAAGAATAATAACCATAAACATGTATTAATTCATAACATAAGTTTCTAGTGAATCAACATGGAAAGCCCTATAAGAGAATTAGTTCCTAGCCATTGACATGACAAGAACTAATTCAAAGTTCATCATACAAAAACTGAAATAAAAGAAAAGAAAAGGAAAAGAAAGTACTAAATTATGGTCTCCAATCTCCAAGCAAGAAATCTTGTGTTGTGCAAGAAGGGGAACCCTTAAAATCTGCCTAGGGTTCTCCTTTTATAGGCTGAAAACCGCCTCTCTCTTTTCCTTCAGGCCTGGCCCAAAATTTCGTCTAAAACCTGATTTTTTCCGCGTCGGCGCCGCGACCCTGCTTTAGCGCGCGCTGAGAACTTCAAGCACTTCCGGGTGATTTGGCGCGACCACGATTTCTGGCATGCGTAGGCGCGCGTACTGGATCCTCTGTAGCCTCTCTGATGCTTAGGCGCGCCCTACTTCGATCGCGAGGCGTCGCGGCTGATGCAGTTTTCCCTCGTTCGCCACTTTCTCTGTTTTTGGCTCTGGAACCTCCTCTTTTGCCCTATATTAGATATTTTTCCGCTATTTGGCCATTTTAACCACTTTGACTCAAAAGAAAGGAAAACTATCCTAATACGACACTTATTTGTACAAAAAGGGACAAAAGACTAACTAAAACTGACTCAAAAAAATGTATATAAAATACACCGATCAACTATGCAGGTGCTTAGGGCCTCGGAGACAGAGTCAGTTGTGTTAGCTTCTTACCGGTTACGCGATATTGCATTGAACTGGTTTGAGTCATGGGAACTGTCTAGGGGTGTGAGTGCTCCTCCAGCCATTTGGGATGAGTTTACGGAGGCCTTCCTTGATCATTTTTTACCTCCTAAGATGAGGAGAGCCCGAGTTGATAGGTTCTTGACGTTGAGACAGAATGGAAGGACCATCAGAGAATACAACCTGGAGTTTGACTCATTGGTCAGGTATGCGTTCACTATTGTGGCTGACATGGCCGACAGAGTTCATCACTATGTGATGGGGCTAGATCGTTACATGGTTACTGCATGCCTGGGAGTAGCCCTTCAGCCAGATATGGATATTGCCAGGATGCAGGCTTATGCACAGGGGATTGAGGACAGGGAGAGAGAGGACCAGCCAGACCGAGGTCAGCCCAAAAGGGCGGCGGCAGGTTTCGGGGTAATTCAAGCGGACAGCCTCGGCGTGAGCTAGGTCTACATTTCAGCCAGCACCGAGTGCTCCTCCACAGTTTTCCGGCGGGGGTTTTTACAACCCCGGAAATGCAGGGGCCGATCAGATCTCTAGAGCTTCAGGATATCAGGGAGATGGGGGTTCCAGTCAGTCGAGGCCACCTTTGCCTCAATGCACCCAGTGTGGTAGGTTCCATTCTGGGGTGTGTCGCTCCGGTACGGGTGTTTGTTTTTCTTGTGGTCGTCTAGGCCATAGGATGAGAGAGTGTCCTCATAGAGGTGGCGCTGGTGGGATAGCACAGTCTACTGGATCAGTTGCGGGTTCTTCGCCTTCAATAGCTAGACATGATGTTCATGCACCGGCAGGCCGTGACAGAGGTCGTGGTGGAAGTTCCCAGTTTTAGCGATCCTTTGAACCGCCTATATGATTTCAGGTATATCTTTGACCCTTTAGAGACTTGTATGCATGATAAGGTTGTTGTATGTTTAAGTGTCATGAACAGATAATATTGAGATTATGTATGTATGCTAGAATAAGTTTGGAAGTACAAAAAGATAATCCTTTTAGGCCATGAATAGGAGTAAATAGTGATGGTGCACACTTTGGATTTGTTTCCTCGTTTGGCTTGTGATTGATAGGTATGCATGTGCAGTGTATTGTGACCATGTGTGACATATTTGGTTTTGTGGGTATAACTGAAGGAGACTACACCGAAATGGTTATAATGCGATACTTATTATGAACATTCGAGGATGAATGTTTCGAGGGGGGAGGGGGGGAGAATGTTACACCCCGTATTCTCAAGAGAATGATATGAGAACGTACGAAAGGAAATAAGATTTGAAATTGGAAAGTGAAGTGGCAGAATGTTTTTAGACAGATTTTTAGTCAACTTTGGAGTGATATATATCCCAGTATATTAAGAGTTTTTAGGTGTTTTAAAAGCCTAATATGAAGTCCGTTGAGTCTAGTTTCCAACGCAACAAACCGCTCGTCGATAGGACATCAGAGCAGTGAATTATGGACGTTAGAAGTTCAGCTGACAGAAGAGAAGGAAAATGTTTCAGTCAGGCGCCAAAGCGCCACGGCGCCGGCTGCAGGGCCGCGACGCCGTAAGCCCTGAAACTTTCTGAAGTTGCAGCGCCACGGCGCCGGCTGCAGGGCCGCGGTGCCGAGGTGAGATTTTTTGCAGAAATTGGGTAAAATTAGAAGATATTTGTGTAGTGGACCTATGGGAGGGCGACAAGTGTCCCTCCCAACTTGTAGAACAAGATAGAGGCTATATTATGACCAAGTCTTGCAAGACTTCATCCTAAAGATTTCTCTTCTCTCTAGAAATTGATAAAATCCTAAGCTAATGAAATTATTGGAAAGACGGCAAGAAGGAAATATGTTGGCAAGCTTGTAGAGGGTTCGTGGGGGTGATTTTAACGTGAAGAAGAATTGCGTAAAGAGGGCTAAAGTGGGCGAGATTGTTGGACTGTTTTGGGCTTATCAAGGTAACAATCTTGTCCTCTTAGTGATTAAAGTTTTCATATTGTTGTAGTGATGTATATAAACAAGCATGAGATATACATAATGGAGATTGATAAGTGTTATGGATATTGGAACCACTAATCCGAAACTAACATGTTTAGCCTTGAGATTGTAATTCAATTTGATTATTATTTTTAGTCGTCGCATGTTATATAAAGAAGGAATTATAGTTGTTAAAATTGTTTACAACTATATAACATGTTAGACTTAACAAATTGGATTGAGAAGGAATTGGAAAGGATTATATGTTGTTGCACCTATTTAGCCGAGAATGGCATTGTCTATTGAACTACTTGGTATTAATTATGGGGCAAAATTTTACACGTCCTGTAAGGCGTGTAATCCCCTTTGATTGGTTGATGTGCTGAGCCTTAAATGTGGCATATTGGTTATTGAATTCGGGTCTTGAAAAAGGTAGAAAAATACGTATAAACAAAGGAAATGGTGCCCAAATTTCTGTAGAATAAGAGACCTAGCACTTAGTATTATTCCACGTTGATAAGCTAGAATTTGATAGACATGTTATGGTTATCATAGGTTGGAGTACTACGTGTAGCGTATTCTACTTGAAGGGTGGAATAGCTAGCAAGGTTAAAGTACTTGTAGCATTTTGCTACTTGTCGATAGTCGTCGCGAGGTATGTGAACCTCTTCCTTCTTTTGGCATGTTATATGTATGAAATATACATGTGGTGTTATTTCATGATTCTTTCTACTCTTAGAAGTTAAGAGGTATGTAAGTTGCTTTACTCTATGTAAAAGGGTATGTCGAAGTTATCCTAAGTTCTTACCAAGTCTTATGGGGGATGTTGGTAAGAGTCGTTAGGAAGTATGTGGAGTCGAGGTGACTTTACTGATTTACTGCACTAATGAGAATAAGTATCGAACAAGCCATTGCAGCGTTAATAAAAATATGTCGATAATCAGTTATACTAAAATGAGTAGAACTCTCCATCTGCATAGAAACTAAGATAAGACAAAATTGTATTACATTTTCTAGATCATGACTGCTTTAATAAGATCGTTATAAACAAGTATAACCTATTCACAACTCATAAAAGTATAAGTTACAAAATTTAAAGAGTTTATGTCATGAAGTTTTAAGACTTTATTTTTCAAGTTATGGGACTTGATTCTTAAAGGAAGGAATTACTTGATTTAAAAAGTATGGTTTCTATGATTTATTACAAAAGTTAAGAGGCTTGATTTCAAAAGAGAATGTAACTTGAGAAGAAGTTATTGATTTAAAAGAGGAGTTTTATGATCCCTTTTAAGTATGTATGTACGTGGTACTTATGGGTTTAGTTTTCCCTAATGTAATAAGGAAGAAAAATTCCTTAAGTTCTCTAAAGTGAAATGTTGTTATAATATAGCTTTATGGGAAGCTGTTACAACGACTTAAGAAGAAGTGAAAAGATGGTTTAAAATATTATGTAAAGACTTTACCGCGTCCCAGATTGGGCCGAGTAGTATACCTTTATGGGCAGACTATGTGACTTTACCGCGTCCCAGATTGGGCCGGGCAGTATACCTTTATGGGCAGACTATGTGACTTTACTGCATCCCAGATTGGGCCGAGCAGTATACCTTTATGGGCAGACTATGTGACTTTACCGCGTCCCAGATTGGGCAGGGAAGTTGGTGTTATTCTTTCTGAATTAACAAATCTCTTCCACCCCATGACCTCTATCATCGCCCAAATAGGATCATAGGCATCTCCCTTCTCAAATGACTCCCTTTGGTACTTCATTCCTCTCTCAGGGATCAAGGGTCTAGTACTAAGTTTGTAATATCTATCTTCTGCTTTTTGACTGACAAACCTAGTAGTATCATATTGAGGGACGGAGGTGGATGTGGAAACTCTCATCTTCTTGGCATACATATTTAGATAAATTCGGCAGTGTTTCCTTTGTGTCAGTGATATTACCCAGCAACTATCAATCAAACCAATCAACACATAGTGTAGTCAACAAGCTACAACACTCTTCAACCCCCAAACTTCACTCAAAGCACCGGTACAACACCTCACGCTCACTACGTATAATCTTCCACAAAAATTTCACACCTAACTTCAACACACCACACACCATCCACCAATAAAGCACCTCCCCAAACCTATTACCTCCCCTGATTGTATTGAAGATTTTAAGAAAAAGTGATAAAGGTTACCTTGGACGGTGTTCTTCAAGAGTTTCTTGTTCCTAATGATGTATTGAGGCAATGGAATGAGGGTTGTTGTTTGAGATGGTTAAGGGTGTAAGGAAGTTAAGTACTTTGGTTGTGATTGAGTTTAGTTTTGTGGAAGATTTTTAGGTAAAAGGGCTAATTTCGTGGGTTTTGGAGAGAGAAAGGGTTTTGGATTTTTGATTTGGAGAAGGGAAAATCGGATTAGGGCTCCTTTAAAATTCAGATTTTTCATCGTGGCGCCACGACCCTGCAATTGGCGCCGCGGTGCCCAAACTTCTGCGACCCTCTGAACTTCCAGCGTCGTGGCGCTCTGATTTGGCGCCGTGGCGCTCTAATTTGGCGCAGCGGTGCCCAAACTTAGAGATCTTCTGGACTTTTGGCGCCGCGGCCCTGCAACTGGCGCCTTGGCGCCCAACTTCCTGCGCCCTTCCGCACTTTCGGAGCCACGGCCCTCTGCTGGGCGCCGTGGCGCTGAGCCAATTTTTTTTTCTTTTGATTTTCCCGTTTTCGTCCTCCAAATTTTTGGCCCTGTACCTGTCATCACAACATGCAACAATACCTTTCGTGAGACTATTCTAAGTAAAACTAAATTGCATTAAATAAAATAACTTTGGGTTGCCTCCCAAGTAGCGCTGTCTTTAACGTCTTTTAGCCGGACGCAAGTTCTTTATTAAGAGGCATGGGGTAAATTAACCCCACAGCCTATCCATTTTATAAACATTTTTCGCTTCCACCTTCTGTTTTTTTTTTCTCTTTTTTTCCAAGAGAAGGGTTAGTGTTGCTCACCTGTTCTGGTGGACTTATTTCCCTTGCTTTGGCTTGTGCTGGCTCAACCGATGTGCTGACAGTGCTGACTGCAAAACACTTGCTTATGACTGTGGGTTCAATGATGTGTTTAAACACCTTGAACACCATCTCTTCATTCTCCACTCTGAGTGTTAGCTCACCCTTCTCCACATCAATCAGGGCTCTCCCGGTTGCCAAGAACGGTCTCCCCAATATGATAGAGATCTCATCATCTTCCTCCATATCAAGGATGAGGAAGTCCGCAGGAAAGAAGAATTTTCCCACTTTAACTAATACATCTTCAATCATTCCACAGGATGCACTTTGTCATGTATGCATGCATGACTCACGGTGGTTGGTTTAACTTCAACCCCAACCTCTTAAAAACGGACAAGGGCATAAGATTTATGCTGGCCCCCAAATCACACAGGGCCCTGTTACATGTCACCCTGCCAACTGTGCAAGCCAATGTGAAGCTCCCTGGATCCTTGAGTTTGGGGGGCAATTTCTTCTGCAAGATGGCACTGCATTCCTCTGTCAATGCCACTGTCTCATACTCAGCCAACTTCTTCTTCTTCCCAAGAATTTCCTTCATGAATTTAAAATAAGTCGGCATTTGCTCCAATGCCTCAATGAATGGAATGTTAATGTGCAACTTTCTGAATACCTCCAAGAACTTGAAAAATTGCTTATCAACTGCTTTCCTTTGCAACCTCTGAGGGTAAGGAATCTTCTCAGTGTATTCCCTCACTGGGACTGTTGGAACTTTCTCTAACATAGGGCGGTCTTCAGTAACCCTCTCCCTCTCTGCATCTACTCTCTGTTCTACTACAGGCTGGGGTGTAAGCTGTTCTAGCTGCTTTCCATTTCTCAGCTGCACCGCTTGACACTGTTCTCTGGGGTTCATCTCTGTATTACTAGGCAAAGTGCCCTGTGGCCTGTTGTTTGCCATCTTTGCTAGTTGTCCCACCTGCGTCTCCAAATTCCTGATAGAGGATCTGGTCTCTGCCATGAACTGGGTCTGTGAGTTGGTGAGTGTCAACAGGGCTGCTCTCAACTCATCTGACTTCTCTTGTTGAGCAAGTGCATTAAATTATTGTGAAGATGAGGCCCGAGTGAATGGTTGCTGATTTTGGTATTGGCCTCGAAACTGGTTCTGCTGCCCTTGATCACCCCTCCATGAAAAGTTAGGGTGATTCCTCCACCCTGGATTGTAGGTATTTGAATAGGGGTTGTTTTGGGGCCTTTGGTAATTCCCCACTGCTTAGCATTCTGCTTGCTCGATAGAGATGTTGTCGGGGGTCTGCTGATGGGCACCTATCAAAGGTATGAGGACCTCTACATATCTCACAACTCAATGACATTTGAACTGCATTCACTGACACTGTGTTCTGTTGCAGTTGCTTGGTCAAGAGAGCAACCTGTGCATTTAACGCTATGATGGCATCAATCTCATTAACTCCTATTGCTTTCCTTCCACTCACCCCTCTGTCCTCTGTTACATGATTATTGGTGGCCATGTCCTCTAGCAAATCATGGGCCTCATGTGCTGTCTTTCTCATGAAGGTTCCACCTGCAGCTGCGTCAATGATAGTTTTTGTGGTCCCGCTTAGCCCATTGTAGAAAATATGGACCAAATTCCACAACTCAATGCTATGATGTGGACACTTTCTTTGCAAATCTTTAAATCTCTCCCAATCCTCATAGAGTGACTCTCCATCAGCCTGATAAAAATTGTTCAACTCCTCTCTCAGCTTAGCGGCTTTGGACGGTGGAAAGAACTTTGCTAAGAACTTCTGTGCCAACTCCTGCCATGTGAATATAGAATCCGTAGGCAGAGAATTCAACCAAACTTTCGCTCTATCCCTGAGTGAGAAGGTAAAAAGCCTCAATCGGATGGCGGCGTCAGTAACGCCATTATACTTGAAAGTTGCACACAACTCCAAGAAGTTTGCTATGTGCATGTGAGGATCTTCCGATGGCAACCCTCCGAATTGAGCGATGATACGCACCATACTCAGGATCACAGGCTTGATTTCGAAATTATTTGCTCCTATTACTGGGAGCCTGATGCAAGTTTGTGTTCCATTCACTCTTGACAGCACATAATCTCCCATGATTCTCTCAGCTTGGACCTGGACCCTCTCTTCCACATCCATTGGTAACCTCCGGGGCATCCTGTCACGACCCGAACTCGGGCCCGTGACTGGTGCCTTACCCCGGGCACCCTAGTGATACAACATCAGAGAAAACCAGCGGAAATAAAAACTTAAACATATAAAACAGTGAAATAAGAAAGCAGGCTAACCCAACGGTTACCTTTTTGTACATAAATTAAAACTTGAACAGTTACATCCCTTACAAACCTGCCCACAACAATGCTACAGACCTCTAAGAATTTTGAAACCATAATGACGGGATAGGGCCCCGCCATGCCCCTGAATATACAAAAGCCTACTACTTCAGGAACAGTACCACGGACAAGCTTAGGAGATATGGAGCTTTCAGAACCGAACAACGATCCTAAGAGAGTGGATCGGCAAGCTATGTACCTCCTCGACTGCGGCATGAACGCGGCCCGAAGGAGTCGATCTAACAGTACCAAGTATGTGAATCGTAGAATCAGTAAATGAAATCATAATAGTCTATATAAAGCGGGAGGCAGTATGATAACCAAATTACTGACACCACAACATATAAGCGATCATATCAAGATAGGGACTCATGCCCGTGAAATCATCACTCAAATACAACCGGGAATTTAACGCCTGATGGCCGCGTGCCCGGCATCTCACTCGGTATAAGCATGGCCATGGAACTATCCTAGTGGGCCCATACCCGTGGACCATCCAGGCGTGTCGGTATGCCCAAAAAGTCAACAAGATAACAATCCACGTGGAAGCATACGTGGGCCACCACGCGTCGGTATGTCCAAACAACTAACGGATAATACTCGCGTGGGCGCATACGGTGGGCTACCCAACATGTCGGTATGTCCATCAATCAACCACAAGATAATACTCACCGCGTAAGCATACGTGGGCTACCCAACGTGTCGGTATGTCCACCAATCAACGGATAATGGCCCTCGGCGAGAGACGCGGTAGCACAGCAATACAACACTTGCACAACAAAAGCTATCACAACAAGCATAGGCCAGTTCAACGTACTTTCATTCCTTCAAAACAAAGACCTTTTTCTACGTAAACGCCACCCGATACTAACACCCGTAGTATCGAACACATTCAGGTTTAAATCAAGCACTCTAAACACTTTTTAGCACAACGTCAAGTATCCCAATCTAAATCCAATTATAAAAACCATTCCTTTGTTTTCGTAAAGTCGTTATAATTAACTTCCCATAAAGCTATTATAACACTTTATGTTTTAAAACAATACAAGACAAAACCATGCCTTTCTTTTAAAACAAAACACTTCCAATTCTTAAGTCTCTTTTCTTTTAGAAAATCAAATTCCTTACTTTGGAATTTTTAAGAGGATCAAAACCTGATTACAATAATTCTTATTAGAGCAGCCATGATCTAGGAAATGTAATACAATTTTGTCTTATCTTAGCTTCTATGCAGATGGAGGTTTCTACTGGTTTTAATATGATTAATTGTCATTACTTCTTTCCTTTATCGACGCTGCATTGGCTTGTTCGATCCTTATTCCCATTTCCGAAATTGTAACGTTATTCTTTTAAAAACCAAGTATTCATTTCTCACGAATTAGGTTTTATACTCTTCAACACCATTTAGGTCGATTACAAGTCACGTCTCTTATCTTTTGAAATCAACAAACCATTCTTTTAGCTACATAAAGTGGTTATAACAAACTTCCCATAAAACCGTTATAACACTTTATGTTTTAAACCAACCAATTACCACTATGAACATTTATGAGACCAATAAGGCTCATTCTTTAACCACCGAGTACCCGTTACTAACGGATAAGACTTTACTACTATTTCCACACAATGAAGCCCTTAACACTTCATATCAAGTCAAGACACAAAAGGGAAATCAAATTCCTTTAACACACGTCGTCTAGCACTATATATTTACAAATAGTCATGCTGAAGAGGATAGGAAGAATCACATACCTCGCGACATTTGTCGACAATAAGCAAAATGCTCCATTGTACTATCTCCAAGAGGAATATGCTAGTAGTACTTCAACCTATAAAGGGTCATAAAGCGTCTATCAAACTCTAGCGAGCGTAGAGTAACTAAGTGCAAAGTCCTAAATTCTACGACAATTTGAATGACCTTTCTGTTAAGGTCGAATTCAATAACCAAACACCCACAATAATGCAAAATAAACCAATAACCCATGCCATTCTTGGCCAACAATAAACCAACCCTAAACTCCTTTCAACTCTTTCCAATCCAAGTTCTTAGGTCCAACATGATATCTAGCCCTAGACATCTTCAACAATTACAACAAGATCCAACTCTATTCAAATAAAAGCGACCTCGGGCTCAACTCTATACTACTCTGATATAACAACCTTAGGCTCAACTCTAAACTACTAAAATAAAGCGACCTCGGGCTCACATCTATACTACTAAAATATAATGACCTTAGGCTCATAACCAAGAGGAAGAAACTTTTACCTTGGAGAAACCACAAAAGCCCCTTTCTTCCACTTCTTTCCACAAACTCGTCTACGGTGCTTCCACAAGTTACCCATACTTTTCCTTCTTGCGCCCTCCAGCGGTTTCCTCTTAAGCTAGGTTTTCATCAAAAACTAGAGAGAAGGAGAGGGTTTTCCATGGAAGGGTTTTGAAATGAAATGGCCAAGTCTTCCAAGACTTGGCTAAAATAGGACCACTGCGATAAAAGGATGGGAGGACACTTGTCACCCTCCCATAGGTTATAAACGAAATACCATGTTTTTGTCGCTACTGCGCAAAATCCGCCTCGGCGCGCGCCACTTCCAAAATAAATCTTCCGCGTATGTGGCGGCCCTGCGTTCCGCGCCGCGGCCTGCACCCTGCGACCCAGGAACAACCGTGCGCGCACCTGGCACTGAACCTGAGCCTGCTGCGCTGCGCCAAACTTGAAACTTCCATAACTTTTGACCCCGATGTCCTATCGACGAACGGTTTGTTGCGTTGGGATCTAGACTTAACGAACTACACATTAGGCTTTTAAACACCTCGAAATTCTTAACAACTGGGGTACAACACTCCAAGGTAGACTCAAAATCTGTCTAACACATGTTTGTCAACTTATCTTATCTTCTCGAATTTACGGGGTGTAACATTCTCCCCTCCTTAGAAACATTCGTCCCGAATGTTCCTTCTAAGTCTCCAAAACGCAGACGCCGGTATAGTCTTCAGTATTCCACTCTCAAAAGAAAATCAGTTATGCCACTCATGGACTTACCACTAGAAAAATACTCCCCACATACTATGTACTTCCGACAAGGATCACTGTAAAATCTTTTACCCAAGACAGTCTTACATCTAGGTTTTAATTGTCATAATTTCTAAGGTTCAAAATTTTCTCATCCTCAGACTTACCCTTATCACTAATCAGGCTTCTAAATCACATTTTTACACGAAGCTATCCGAACATAGCACTTAACACATCACCATAACAACAATGCATACTAGTCTCTAGAGGGTTAAGAATATACCTGTAACTATTACTTCACTTTCTCTTTCTGTCGTTCTACTCATGTTCCTTCCCTGCATGGCGCACAAAAGGAGGAGATGAATCGACCATCGATCCGAAGTGAGTCTCTACATCCGCGCTATCTCAGTTGGACAATTTCTGCAAAATGGCCTGCCGTGTCATACAAAACAAACCCCATTCTAGCACGACACTCCCACCATGGAGCCTACCACAACAGCCACGAGGTAGGGGTGGTCCCATCTGACTAACGTCCTGCTCCCAAAACACGAAACACAGGAGCCACGACTCTGAATTCCCTGAACGTCCCGAAGACTGTGATGGAGCACTCTGTACTGGTTGAGGTAAATAACTAGCTTCTTCTTGAAATTTGCTGCCTCGAAGGTCACGGAGGACTCTCATCTGGCCCTCTTCTGCTGATCTTGGTTATTCCGTCGACCTCTACGTTCCTCAGCCTGCTGCGCATAGGCCTGGATGCTGGCAATGTCCATGCCCGACTGAAGAGCTACAACTGTGCATCCCTCCGCTAAATAATCATCGAGTCCGGTGACATAACGGTGCACTCTATCCTCCATATTGGCCACCAGCGGGGACATGCAAGACGATGAGTCAAACTCTACATTGTACTCCCGAACTATGCGCCTCTTTGTCTTAGCATCAAAAATCTGCCGGCGTGCCCTCGCTGCGTGGAGGCAAGAAATGGCCAAGGAAAGCCTCGGAGAACTCACTGACCGGTGGAGGTGCATGTTCCCCGGGACAGCTCGCGAATCAAACGATCATTGCGGTATCACGCGGCCGATGTGAACAAAACCAGCGACTCGGTCTCGAAACCTTGATCACTCTCATGATCCATATGGCTGTCGGATGAACTCCTGCGGATCATACTCGGGCCTCGACGTAGAACTCGGGTGGGCTCTGACTCGGAAAATCCGTAGCCTCAAACTATCGACCTCGGGTGAACTATGGGTGCTCTTTGGGCTGGCTGCTGCATCCGGTCTATCCTCGTGTCAGCCACGATCACGGCCAATAATTGGGCCGTCTCCTTGTAACCCATCTCCTGCGCCCGGTGCGGGCTGGAGGCTCAGTGCCGTAGTCTCGGGAGAGACGGCCTTTGCTCTACTCGCGACTCCTCTGCTGTCTTGCCATACGGGATCTGGTTGCCTTGCGTGGAGGCATCAGCGGTATACAAAGAACACGTCGGAGGAGTCAACTTATAACACCGATCTAAGGCACGATCTCGAGTGAGAAGAATGAAACCAATCCTAAATATCCTATAGCCTCACGATTATAGATGTGGTGCACAACACCGATAATCAAGACTCTCTTGGATCTGATGCGTAGACACTCTCAGGATTAAGCGCTCACGATACCACTTTTGTCACGACCGAACCGGGCAGTGGTAGTGCCTACCGGGCACCCTAGTGATACAACATCGAGAAAACCAGTGAAATAAAAACATAAACATATAAAGCAGTGAAATAAGCGAGCTAACCCAGCGGTTACCTTTTTGTACATAAATTAAAACTTGAGCGATTCATCCCTTACAAACTTGCCAACAATGCTCTGGACCTCACAGAATTTTGAAACCATAATGACGGGACGGGGCCCGCCGTACCACGAATATACAAAGCCTACTACTTGAGAACCGTACCACGGGACAAGCTTAGGAGATATGGAGCTTTCAGAACCGAACAGCGATCCTAAGAGAGTGGATCGACCAGCTATGTACCTCGACTGCGACATGAGCGGCCCGAAGGAGGTCGATCTGACAGTACCAGTATGTGGCGTAGAATCACGTAAATGAAATCATAATAGTCTATATAAAGCGGGAGACATGTATGATAACCAAATTACTGACACAACATATAAGCGATCATATCAAGATAGGGACTCGTGCGGTGAAATCATCACTCAAATACAACCGGGAATTTAACGCGCTGATGGCCGCGTGCCGGCATCTCACCTCGGTATAAGCATGGCCATGGAACCGTCCTAGTGGGCGATACCGTGGACCATCCAGTGTCGGTATGCCCGAAAGTCAACAAGATAACAATCCTGTGGAAGCATACAGTGGGCCACCTGGCGTCGGTATGTCAAACAACTAACGGATAATACTGCTGTGGGCGCATACGGTGGGCTACCCAACGTGTCGGTATGTCCATCAATCAACCACAAGATAATACTCACCGTGGAAGCATACGTGGGCTACCCAACGTGTCGGTATGTCGCAATCAACGGATAATGGCCCTCAGCGAGACGCGGTAGCGCAAGAATACAACACTTGCACAACAAAAACTATCACAACAAGCATAGGCGATTCAACGTACTTTCATTCCTTCAAAACAAAGACCTCTTTCTACATGAACGCCACCCGATACTAACACGTAGTATCGAACACATTCAGGTTTAAATCAAGCACTCTAAACACATTTTAGCACAACGTCAAGTATCCCAATCTAAATCCAATTATAAAAACCATTCCTTTGTTTTCGTAAAGTCGTTATAATTAACTTCCCATAAAGCTATTAGAACACTTTATGTTTTAAAACAATACAAGACAAAACCATGCCTTTCTTTTAAAACAAAACACTTCCAATTCTTAAGTCTCTTTTCTTTTAGAAAATCGAATTCCTTACTTTGGAATTTTAAGAGGATCAAACACGATTACAATAATTCTTATTAAATGACCATGATCTAGGAAATGTAATACAATTTTGTCTTATCTTAGCTTACATGCGGATGGAGGTTTCTCTGGTTTTAATATGATTAATTGTCATTACTTCTTTCCTTTATCGATTGCGTTGGCTTGTTCGATCCTTATTCCCATTTCCGAAATTGTAACGTTATTCTTTTAAAAACCAAGTATTCATTTCTCACGAATTAGGTTTTATACTCTTCAACACCATTTAGGTCGATTACAAGTCACGTCTCTTATCTTTTGAAATCAACAAACCATTCTTTTAGCTACATAAAGTGGTTATAACAAACTTCCCATAAAGCCGTTTTAACACTTTATGTTTTAAACCAACCAATTACCACTATGAACATTTATGAGACCAATAGGGCTCATTCTTTGCTTTCAAGTACCGTTACTAACGGATAAGACTTTACTACTATTTCCACACAACGAAGCCCTTAACACTTCATATCAAGTCAAGACACAAAAGGGAAATCAAATTCCTTTAACACACGTCGTCTACGCACTATATATTTTACAAATAGTCATGCTGAAGAGGATAGGAAGAATCACATACCTCATGACGTATCGACAATAAGAAAAATGCTCCTTGTACTATCTCCTTAAGAGGAATATGCTACCGTAGTACTTCAACCCTATAAGGGCCATAAAACGTCTATCAAACTCTAGCTTCGAACGTAGAGTAACTAAGTGCAAAGTCCCTAAATTCTACGACAATTTGGACGGCACTTCCTTTGTTAAGGTCGAATTCAATAACCAAACACCCACAATAATGCAAAATAAACCAATAACCCATGCCATTCTTGGCCAACAATAAACCAACCCTAAACTCCTTTCAACTCTTTCCAATCCAAGTTCTTAGGTCCAACATGATATCTAGCCCTAGACATCTTCAACAATTACAACAAGATCCAACTCTATTCAAATAAAACAGCCTCAGGCTCAACTCTATACTACTACAATATAACAACCTTAGGCTCAACTCTAAACTACTAAAATAAAACAGCCTCAGGCTCACATCTATACTACTAAAATATAACAGCCTTAGGCTCATAACCAAGAGGAAGGGGAAACTTTTACCTTGGAGAAACCCACAAAAGCCCCTTTCTTCCACTTCTTTTCCGTCAAACTCGTCTACCAGTGCTTCCCACAAGTTACCCACACTTTTCCTTCTTGCCGCCGCTCCAACAGTTTCCTCTTAAGCTAGGTTTTCATCAAAAAACTAGAGAGAAGGGAGAGGGTTTTCCATGGAAGGGTTTTGAAATGAAATGGTCAAGTCTTCCAAGACTTGGCCCTAAAATAGGACCACTTACTGATAAAAAGGATGGGAGGGACACTTGTCACCCTCCCATAGGTTATAAACGAAATACCACGCTTTTTCGTCACTTCTTCGCGCAAAATCCCGCCTCGGCGCTTCCACTTACAAAAATAAATCTTCCGCCGTGCCGCGCGCCATTCGTTCCGCGCGCTGCAACCCTGCGACCACAGAACAACCGCGCGCGTGCGCGCGTTCGTACGCGGCCACGCGCTGCTGCGCCTGCGCTGCTGCGCAAACTTGAAACTTCCATAACTTTTGACCCCGATGTCCTATCGAGCGGTTTGTCATGCGTTGGGATCTAGACTTAACGAACTACACATTAGGCTTTTAAACACCTCGAAATTCTTAACAACTGGGGTACAACACTCCAAGGTAGACTCAAAATCCGTCTAACACATGTTTGTCAACTTATCTTATCTTCTCGAATTTACGGGGTGTAACACATCCTTTGGTTAGGTTGATGATCACCTAACCCTTCGTTCATCTCATTGTTGTTCTGCAAGCCCCCCATTGCTATTAAGGCTAAAATTCGTTTGTTTCTCCTGTTCTGTTTGCAAGTCTTTTCAATCTCCAAGTTGAAGGGGACAAGTGTATCTGCTCCTCTTATCCTTCGCATAAACTAGATGTCTGCAACAGATCAAAATCAACAAATGGATCACGGCGCACGGTTTCACGAATAAAAGGGGAAAATATGGTAATAAATAAAAATAAAAATAAAAACCAAATTAGAAATTAAGAATAGATAGAATGATATTGAACTACGCCAATCCCCGGCAACAGCCCCAAAAACTTGATGCATGATTTATGCACACACTAAACGCAAGTGCACGTGTCGTGACAAGTAATATAGTCTAGAAGATCGAGTTATCGTCCTCATGGATTAGTGTCCAATTATCAACCTCTATTCTATAGTATCTATTTGGTAACCGATAATTGATGAATTGCTTATAACTATAATCATATATAATAACTAAATTACTTTATTTAACTTCAGATATGGTGGAAATAGGGCTTCCAAATCTCCTCAACTATACGTTCATCTTACTTGTTAATGCAATTAATTATGGTTCTTCTTCTATTATGAGACAGCAGGTTAACTAAGCTTTTTTATACTCATGTTAAGGTAATATAAACACTCAACCCCAATATAGAACCCTTCTACCTTTCGATGACAAGATTGACTATAAAAAAGGATTAAGAGCAATAACCTATTAAGTTACACAAGTATCGGGGTACTTTCGTCCACGATTTAACCTATATTTATTCAACTATAGCATATTCACAATCTCCCCTTTCGGCTTTCGATTAGAAATCATATAGGTTATGATAATTAGTGATCAATTAATTACCAAGCAATCAAGACAAATATTGAATAAATCTAAACAATAATAAGAAAAAACCAAAACATGCATTAATTCATAAGAATGAGTTTCAAGTGATTCGATATGGAAAGCCCTAAATTAAGTTAGTTCCTAGCCATAGACATGTCAAGAACTAAACTAATATCCAACATAAACTACAAAGAAAATAAAATAAAGAACAAAGAAATTACACAAAAGTAGTCTCCAATCTTGATCTCCAAGTTGTGATGAATTGGCCAAAGTGGGAACCCTTAATCTGACCTAGAAAGGTCCTTTTTATAGCCTAGAAAACGTTCCCAAACTTTTCCTTCTTGGCCTTGGCACATTCCCATTCGGATTTGGCAGAATTCACTTTCGGCGCCTTGGCTGAAACTCATGCGGCTCTCTGTACTTTGGGCGCCGTGGCGCTCGATCTTTCTTTGGTTGGAGCGCCATACATTCTCGCTTCATCGCCAACTTTCTAGCTTTTTGAGCTCTGGAACCTCTGTTTCTGTCCTCTTTTCGCTTCTTTTCGCCAATGTGCCACTTTAAACCATTATGACTCAAAAGAAAGAAAATCTATCCTAAGACGACACATATTTGTACAAAAATGGGCAAACGACTAACTAAAAATGACTCAAAAAGTGTATATAAATACACCGATCAGCAGTATACCTTTATGGGCAGACTATGTGACTTTACCACGTCCCAGATTGGGCCGGACAGTATACCTTTATGGGCAGACTATGTGACTTTACCGCGTCCCAGATTGGGCCGGGCAGTATCCTTTATGGGCAGACTATGTGAATTTACCGCATTCCAGATTGGGCCGGGCAGTATACCTTTATGGGCAGATAATGTGACTTTACCGCGTCCCAGATTGCGCCGGGCAGTATACCTTTATGGGCAGACTATGTGACTTTACCGCGTCCCAGATTGGGCCAGACAATATACCTTTATGGGCAAACTTATGTGGGTTTACTGCGTCCCAGAATGGGTCGGGCAGTATACCTTTGTGGGAAGACTTTTTATGACTTCGTCGTGTCCCGTAAATGGGTCGGGTTACGTTATTATGTATGGATAATCAAAGTGAACTCCAAATTGAGGCGTCCCTCCAAAAGGGTCGGATTATGTTATGCAAGATACGTAAGTTATATGGTTATGAACTTGATGATTTTTCCTAAGTATGTACGTAAGAATTTGACTATAACTCTTATTGAAAAAATGGGAAAAGATAATAGTGTGCGATTAAGTTCATGAGTTGTAATGGCATGGTAGGATCTGGTATTTACTTTTTATACTTGCCCCTGTCATTATTTTGTACAGTTATGATCTGTTTACTGTACCTTATTTACGTTCCATATTCGGTACATGTGTACTGACCCCCTTCGGAGGGTTGCGTTCATGCCCGCAGGTGTTAGACACACAGGTTGGTGATCATTGCTCTTAGGATCACTGTTCAGTTCTTGGAAAGCTCCCTTTCTCCGGAGGCTTTGTCGTTTGGTACAGTTCCCTGAGGTTGTAGATTTATGTACATTCAGGGGTATGGCGGGGCCCTGTCCCGTCACAGTTGTTATGTCAAAAATTCTTAGAGGTCTGTAGTCATATCTTGTGGATTGGGTTGTAAAAGAAAGAGGTAACTGATTTTTGGCTTATGTATATATTTTTTTGGAAGGTGGCCTTATTGGCTAACCAGTTGATATTTCTTGACTAGTAATTGTTGAGTTGTATGTATGTTCCGCTACTATTCTCTGATGTATACATGTAAGGGGTGCCCAGGTAGGGCACCAGTCGCGGGCCCGAGGTCGGGTCGTGACACATATCCACAAAGCCTCATTTAAGGCCTGATACATAATACATATCCATAGAGCCCTGATATGGCCTAGTAGTTTGCTGATATTATTATATGATGTTAGTAGGGATCTGGTAGGTGTATCCTCAGATTTCCCTTACATCTCTCAAATATGTTCAACTGCTATGCTTATCAGTTCAGTTTCAACTTTCAGTTATTCAATTGCATTATATACTAATACATTATATTTATATGGACATCCCTTTTTTTGGGGCACTGTATTTCATGCATGTAGGTATTGAGAGACAGATAGTCATGCCTTCTTAATAGGAGATGCCAAAAGCAACTTTATTGATAATCTCTATGTCATTCGGAGTTGCCAGGTCTAGAGTATGGATACGTATACAGAGATGATGGGTAGGTTGGGGCCCTATCCTGTCTACAGTACAATTGTCATTATATAGAGGCTTGTAGATGTGTCCCGTATATGTCTTGATTGTACATGATGTCCTTGTCGACCTTGGTTGTTTACTTTTATACTGAAGAGTTGTAGAATCCATGGTGGCCTTGACGACCCATTTATGCATACATGTTTTGGTCTAAGCCCCCTTGCAGATGACAAGCCAGATTGTCTTCAAGTAGACTTAATTGTAGGTTTGTCAGCCTATACAATTCTATCTTATGATGTCATTCGGCCTTGTCAGCCAAATTTGAGTTCATGCATGTTAATAATTATATATGGGTACGCTCCGAAAAGTAATGCACCAAGTGACAGCCATGTCCCCCTGGACTTGGGGCATGACAAATTTGGTATTATAACAAGTCTTGTCTTAAGGATTCTGCAAGCCGTGTCTAGTAGAGTCTTGATTATGGGTATATTTTGCACCACATTTATAATCAGGAGGCTATAGGGCATTTAGAATTGGTTACCCTTCTTTCAATTCCTAATCGTGCTATAGAGCTGAGTGCTAAGAACTCGATTCCATCTCGTACTTGTGACGTGTAATGAGAGATTCATACGAGAATATGTATGTAATAGATATGCGAGTATTATGTTAAAATTTCAAAGTGTGAGCGCTTGTATCACCCATTCAAAATAAGGTAATGAAGTCTAGAGAGGTAAAGTAC
This sequence comes from Przewalskia tangutica, assembly GCA_029844215.1. Classification (NCBI taxonomy): domain Eukaryota; kingdom Viridiplantae; phylum Streptophyta; class Magnoliopsida; order Solanales; family Solanaceae; genus Przewalskia; species Przewalskia tangutica. Next base: position 23,424,226 of record CM056719.1, read on the forward strand.
GAGTTTTAGAATGCAAAGGAAGTAAAGCGAAAAAGGTATAAAGTACCTGAATAGAGAAGATTGTAAAGTAGTTGACGTTCAAACAAAACGACACACACGTTGTTTCCCACTTTCAACAGTTGTAGAATTACAATAAATATCATTCAATCTAGATAATGATTTACAGATGTCAGTAGACATAGTTTAGAAAAAAAGTGAGATATCAAGACCTAGTAAGGGTTAAACCAATCCTTATCAAGGTCAGTACTGAAATATAGTACAAATATGTTGATAGTACCTCTTTAAAGGATATATATGTGTTGTACCCAAAAAATATTAGTCGGATTCGACTTTTTGAGAATCTTGAAGATCTAGGAGCCAAGTTTTGAAATCTTTGTGTGTTAGGAGATTTTTTTCCCTCAGTAAGGCTCCTATCTGAAGTAAAGAAGAAATATTAAATTCCTAGAGAATAATGTCGATTGAAGAGAAATGAGTTAAAAACGAGAGAATATTTTGCCAAAAATGTCCAAAATAAGATAAGAAGCAACGGCATTGGCAAAATATTGTCAGAAAGATAAGTAGGGCACATGAGTAGATATGAGAAATGACCCAGGAGTCTAAGAAAAAGTGTGGTAATGCGATAAAGTTCATAGCTAGGTAGAGCAAAAGGAAAGAGCAAGCAATTGGTGAGTTATAAAAATATGCATGTTATGAGACTAAGTCTCCATTACTAGATTTGAATTGACAGACGTCAACATAATATATCAATTAGATAATTTAGCTCCTTGAATTAGGAAGTATTGATATTGGAAAGTACCCTAAGACAAACTAAAAAAAATGAGTCAGAAACTCGAGATATTATTATAACAATAAGTATTATGGAAATTGCAAGGTAAGCGATTAGGCTGTAAGGTACTGAACTGCATAAGAGCAACCTTTGAAGGTTATCAAGAAAAGAGTCCCCTTATGACTAATTTCTTGTGTAAAGGATAATATACCCGAGAACAAGCGCGTCAGCTATAAGTACATTACATTATATATATATATATATATATATATATAAGTGATTTAGTTGTCCCTAGTAAGAGGGGCTTGTTCCAAGGAAAGTTATAAGATAGTAAAGCTTGCAGAATTGTGAAAGGGATTAGGATAACGATATGGCTTCTCAGGAATGAAATCCTTGAGCGTAAGGTGTGGTCATCCTCTCAAATGGGGAGATAGTGTGATGAAGTATCGAATTAGAATCACATGTTGTTTTAGTGATTGTGTAAGTGAGAAGGGCTAAAAAGAGCTTTAATACGATAAGATTGTGATGTCCGGATTCTACGGATGTGTTACGACTATAGAACGATATGTAAGTATAAACACTAAGAAAGGAATAGTAGAAACCTACTAGCTAGAGAAGTTAAGCGATGGTAAGAGCCAGACATTTAAGGCTCAGAGAAGGTTAGCATGAAGCATAAACAAATACTAAAGTTTATAAAGGCCCAAGAGGGGTTATTTAGAGCTAATAAATGAAAAGTAAGTCAAGTAAGCCACCAAAAGATGATTTATGTAGAGCTTATAAAGAGGCTAGACACGAGCCTAGATGAGTGATCGGTGTATTTTATATACACCTTTTGAGTCATTTATAGTTAGTATTTTACTCATTTTGTTGATGTTTAGTATAGTATTAGGGTCGTCTTTCTTCCTTTTGTGTCACAGCGGTCAGAAATGGCGAAAAGAAGAGGAAATGAGCTTAATTGAGATGGAATTGCATACTAAAAGGGGCCAATAAATGAAGTCTAAGAAGTCCCGAGAAGTATAAAAGAAATCAGACGAAGACCGGACGAAAAAAGAACGACGAAATGAAAATCTGCCAGAAAAACGCCTCAGGCGCCGCGGCGCTGAATGTTCAGAAAGATGATTTGACTACAGGTTTTTCGGCGCCGTGGCGCCAGTTGCAGGGCCACGACGCCGATGCGGGATTTCTGAGTTTTGGGCTGAATTTGACACGTTTTCAGAGTCCAAAAGGGATAACTTTTCCTACCTACATATTCCTTAACCCTTTACCTAAATGATTCCATAACTTTTCCTTAACCCTTTACCTAAAAGGATTCCATAACTTTTCCTACCTACATAATCCCTAACCCTTTACCTAAAGGATTTTTGGGCTATAAATAGTCTCTACATCATTAGAAGAATTCATACCATTCTCCATTCCATCCCACACTGGAAAAATTCCATTCTCCATCCACCATTCCATCTTGTAAATATTCCACAACACAATCCTTGGATGCTAGAAGGCTTGGAAACTTGTTTTCAAGTATTTTCTTTTCTTTCTTTTGCTTTGTTTATTTCAATTCATGTATGGAGATTATATTAGTTCTTAGCGTGACTATGACTTGGAGCTAATTACTTTGTTAGGAATTTCCTTGTGATTCTCTTGAAACTCTTATTCATGAATTAATACATTAGTTTGGTTTCTTCTTCACTTATTTAAGATTTATTCAATAGTTGTTTTGATTGCTTGATAATTAATTGATCACTAGTTATCATCACTTATATGAGTTCTAATCGAAATCCAAAAGGGGAGATTGTGAATATGCTATAGTTGAATAAACATAGGTTTAAATCGTGGACGAAAGTACCCCGATACTTGTGTAGCTTAATAGGTTATTTCTCTTAATCCTCCTTTGTAGTCAATCTTGTCATCGAAAGATAGAAGGGTTCTCCATTGGGGTTGAGTGTTTATATTACCTTAACAGGAGTATAAAACGGTCTAGTTAACCTGCTATCTTAATGTAGAAGAAGAAGTTAGTCTAATTGTATTAAGGATTGAATAGAGTGGATAGTTGATGATCTTGGAAGCCCTAATTCTCTATCATAATTGATTTAAATCAAAGTATTTTCATAATTAGTTTATTTCCTGCATTATTAGTTTAGAATTCCAACTCAATTAACGTTAACCAAATAGAAACTAAAGCATAGATAATCGGTACTTGAAAACCAGTCCCTGAGGACGATATTCGGTCTTACCTAGACTATATTACTTGTTACGATACGTGCACTTGCGTTTAGTGTGTGCATAAATCACGCATCAATGAGCCGTTTGATAATACAAAATTACACATTACAGAATGGTCATTGTGACTGGAGTTTTAATTTCACAAGTAATGGTCGCAACTCTCAAAGAATATTAGAGACAGAAGTAGCGACTAGAAAGATATTGCATAAGGCAGATCAAAAGTTAAAGAGGGAATGAAGTCTTAAAATTGGTGCAAACAGTTTAAGGTTGTACACAAACTTGATGCTATCAGAGCAAAACTGAATGTGTAAGTGAGAAATGATAACTACGGGCAGTTAAAAGTGCACAATATCCCATAGGAATATATAATAATAAGGTTGTAACTCAACATGAATAAAAAGCTTCATTTTAAAAGTATATTGATAAAGGATGTTAGCTAAGAAACATGGAAGGACAAGTTACTCTGGATATAGAGATACAAGACAAGTATTACGGAAAAGTTAATCAATAACGTTAATTTCTTCAGAATGTGGGTATGTACCCAGTGAGAAAGAACGTTAACAACTTATTGCTAACTATGCCGGTCAAATATGGAACCGAAGCAGAATGCAGAATAATACTTTAGGCTAGGTATGTAAGAACTCCAGGATAGTTAAAACTGATGTGAGTTAATGCATTCATAATGTGCATCTTCAGAATAAATAAGGGAATGCGATTCTTTATGCTTGAGAGTAGTTGGGAAAGACAATGAGAATTATGACCCATGACTTAGGATTGACAATAGTGGAGCACACAATTGAGATGTGGTGTGACATCTTTTACAAACCATGAGAATATACAGTTTATCTTCAAGAAGAAATAGCCTAATGTGGGACGCATTTTCCCTATTAATAGTAAAAGATTCCTCTAGGGAGAGCCATGATAGTATAGAGATACACGAGTCCTCTTAAAGAGAATAACAATCCTTCAGATTGAGAAACAAGTAAAGATGAGCCAAGATAATATAGTGGAGTATGGTCTTCCTCGAGAGGGAAATGACTCAGAAGCTAGACTATAACACAAAAGTGGTAAAAGAGCATTGGACTAAGATAATAGCAGAGTTACCATTTAGAACTCAATGGTATCACCCTTAGTGGTAAAAGTGAAAGAGTAGTAGTATACATATTATGTATCTTTGCATACAACCACGTAGATGTTTATCAATATAAAGATTCTTCCAAATAATTACTTTAATAAATTACCTTGTCTCCCAATCTAACCATATTTATCCAATTACCCATATAACTAATTTCTTGATATAAATTTGCTCAAAGATTAATCACTTCTAATACACTTCATATACTCATTATCATGATATCCATAACCTTTTTACGCATACAAAATATATTATTTCCAAACATTGATGCATAATTTGAAGTCTTGAATTATTTTAAACTTCATATTTTATACACTAAGATCTGATGTGCATACATGAATATGAACAAAATTATTTGGAGCCTGGGTCTACTTAAATACGTCATGCAGTTCAATCTATAGCTCGAATGCACCGCTCACTCAAAGCTTGAATCTATGTCTTTAATTATGGGGAATTATACAGAAGTTCATAAGGGGAAGAGGATTCAAAAATAGAGGAAGCTCCTCAATATTAAGAGGATCTAAATGAAGCAATTAAGAAGGATGCTTCAAATATGGAAGTTCAGATGGCTTCTTCAGAGAATGTCCAGTAACAAAAGAAGAAGGGAGAAAGAATGAACCTGATAAGAAAAGAAAAGAACATGTTCAAAAAAGCAGGATGAGCAGTGGGCAAGCTGATCAAATTATGAGAAAATCATTGATAGTTATGGAAAACTCATCAAGTGATAATGAAGATGAGGGAGAGAACCCAAATAAATAATTGGTGGTAATAGAAGAAGGATGCACTAGCACTCATGGCCAACACTGACTCAGACATAGAAGATGATGATGCTGAGGTAAACTTTGCAGACATAAAAGATAATGATGTTAAGGTAAACTTTACAGACATAAAATATGAGATTTACACTTACACAAGCGAAAATCTAGAAATTGTGCCTCATATTGTCATTACTGCCTTTGAATTCTCCACTCTGAAAGGAAGAGGTTAGCAAACACACATGCCCTCCAAAGATAGAACTCAAGAGTGTAGAAGAGCATAAAAAAAGCCTGGAATTTATGAATGAGTCCCTCAAGAACTAAGGTCTTGTCCTAAGCAAAGAAAACTCTGAGTTGGTATCAGAAAACAAAAAAATTAGGGACTTAATGAATAGTGGAGCAAAGCAACAGAAGATGCAAAGAAGGCTCTACAATGGAACAGAACCTCAGAAGTTCTAAAATTCATGATGAAAACTACAACAGAAATTGGTTGGGACTCAAATAACCAACACACCATATAATCCCAGGAGACGTACATATAAAAATGATTCACAATCATTTGTGCACTCATTATCGGAATAATGGCCACTATATGAATGTATGATGTTATAACTCAGACTTTCGGGGTAGGACTAGAAGTGCTCGACATGCTAAAAAGGTCATGTCGTAAGGTATTTGAATCATATATGTCACGACCACAATGTCATACGCCATGATGACACTTATTCCCAACCTGATATGTAAGACAAATCGGTTAACGTTACGCAAAAAATATTTAAATACTAAGTATTTTATAAAGAAACAAGTGTGAAAATACAAATACCACCCAAGACTTATGTCATGTATACAAGAGCCATTATGAATACAATGCAATTCTAAAATCCACTAATATAATATTTGGATACAAAGGAAAAACATAAATAATAAAATGATGGAGGGAGAAGGGTGTTGCATATCAGCCAAGACGCTCACCACTATCTCCTGTCATCATGGCCTTGGGCTCAAGTAGCTCCACGGGTCCTGCTTGTACTCGGAACCAAATATGCATCATAAAAATTGGAGCAAGTGTAGTATGAGTATGGGAGGCACATATACTCAGTATATCTCATAGACCATAATGAAAGAAGTAATGACGAAGTAATAGAAAAGTCCCATTTTACCTTACCGGGTACTTCAACTCATACTCAAGATCTAAGATAGAAGAATTTGATGGTCTTAAGCCCTAACTCCTATTCTTTTCCTCATTTTCAGGTGGGCGAAGGTCCAAAGCAGTGTACCCTCTCAGTCCATTTTATTTCAAAAAATCTTAAGTAAAATCCCTTTGTAGCATTTTAAAGAATGTGTCATTCTGCAAGAATTGTCCTCCAATTCTCAAAACTTATTTTAAAGAACCAAAACAGTTTGGAAAAATGTTTATACTGAAAGAATTAATCCCCTTGATTATTCTTATTAATGAAAGACATATATATACAAGTTATAAGAAAAATCCTCTTCCTATTCTACTTAGAAATCCCTATTCTATAAAAATACTAACTTTACAATTATGGTAATATTACACTACTAATTTTAAGGTACAATTCTAAGTCTAATATTTACCAAATATACAAGGAAAGGGAAAGGGCCCCAAAATACACTTTGGACGTGTATTGTGCTGTTTAACACTCCCCCGTAGTCATAGCGGACGGTCTTCGTACACTGAGACTGTCTCTAAAATCTTCATATCTGAAAGGGACGTGGCAGACGCGTACTTGTCCTTTTGTTACCTTCTCTCGAACGAAGTGAATATCCATCTCTCTGTGTTTAGTTCGCTGGTGCTGAACAGGATTACCAGAAAGGTAGATGACACTTATATTATCACAATATACCAAGGTAGCTTTCTCAATAGGACAATGAAGCTCTAAAAGAAGATTTTGTAACCAACATGATTCGAAGACCACATTAGCTACCCCTCGATACTCAGCCTTTGCACTTGAACGTGAAAGCGTAGATTGACACTTGGCAGACCATGAGACCAAGTTGTTACCCAAAAACATACAATATCGGGCGTGGGCGTGCGGTGTCAGGACACCCACCCCAATCAACATCTGTATAGGAGATCAATGTAGACGTCGACGAATGATACAAATGCAAATCATACTCAAGTGTTCCCTGAATGTACCTAAGAATGCGTTTGAGTGCATTCATATGTTCAACTCTGGGATCATGCATAAACAAACACACCTGCTGAACGACATATGTAATGTCAGGTCGCAAAAACGTCAGTTACTGAAGGGCGCCTGCAAGACTACGATAGCTGGTCGGATCCTCATGGAGAGCGGTGCGGCGCTGACTTGGGTTTAGTATCAACTGGAGTAGAAATAGACTTACAGGATGACATCCCAGCCCTCTCAATGATCTCTTCTGCATACTTCCTCTGTGATAAGAATAATCCACCTGCATGACGAGTGACTGCAAACCCTAAAATATAACTCAATAGGCCCAAGTCTTTCATGGAAAACTCAGAACTGAGCATTATCATAATAGATCTTCGCAAAGCATCAGAAGAGGCAGTCAAGATAATATCATCAACATATAACAATATATAAGCCATGGAAGAACCCCGATGATATATGAATAATGAATTATCAGATCTGCTGTGCGAAAAACCCATAGTCAAAACAAAGTCAGCAAACCTCTTATACCAAGCTCGTGGAGATTGCTTAAGCCCATACAAGGACTTCTTCAATAGACATACATGATTAGGATATCTAGTATCCCTAAACCCCAAAGATTGATGCATATATACTGTCTCCTGAAGATCACCATGTAGGAAATCATTCTTCACATCTAGCTGATGAATGGGCCAAGATTTTGAAAGAGAGCGGTGAGCACGGTCACGAATGGTGGCTTGACCACCGGGCTAAATGTCTCACCACAATCCACACCAACCTGGTGAGTCTTACCATTACCTACAAGTCTAGCCTTATACCTTGCAAATGAACCATCAAAATTTTTCTTATGAACAAAAATCCACATAGACCGAATAATATTAACACCAGATGGATGAGTACCAACTCCCACGTCTTATTATCAATAAAAGCATTATATTCCTTGGTCATGACAATTTTCCAATTAGGGTCATTTAAAGCAGATACAAGACTACGGGGTAAGGGGGATTTAAGAACATTAGAATTCAAATTGAAATATGTTTTTGGCTTAAAAATACCCTGTTGACTACGAGTGACTGGACCAAGACTCTGGGCTGGATTAAGTGAATTTTGGGAAGTTTGTGAAATGTCAGAAATTTCCGTCGACGGCGCCGTGGCGCTGGGAACTGGCGTCGCGGCGCCAGAACCACTGCAGGGCTCTCTGGACATTTGGCGCCGTGGCGCCTCTGTGTAGGGCCGCAGCGCTGCCTCGCATGAATTTTGGCGTTATGGCGCCTCAATGCAGGGCCGCGACGCTGAGGACGAATTTAACGTATTTTCTGACAAACCTGAAAAATGACGGAGAACATAGGGGGAGATAGCATCATCCAAAAAATCATAAGAAGTAGGTACAGGTTTTTCTACTTTAGAAAAGGGAAATTGGGTTTCATCAAAGAGAACATGACGACTAATGATGATTCGTTTATAGGACAAATCAAAACATTTATAACCACGGTGATTTGACGGAAAATCCAAGAATACACAAGGAGTAGAACGTGTCTGAAGTTTGTTGATTGTAGTGGATGGAAACAATTGATAACATAAGCATCCGAAGACCCTAAGATGAGAATACGAAGGCGTCTTATTGTATAACACTTGGAGAGGGGATGAATATGTCAAACCTTTAGAGGGAAGAATATTTAGGATATCGGTAGACATTTGTAGTGCATGATGCCAAAATAATGGAGGAACGGAAGAATGAACTAATAAAGTGCGGATAATATTATTAATGATACGAATTTTTCGCTCAGCTTTCCCATTTTGTGAAGACGTATGAGGACAAGAAAAATGAAAATTTATCCCATTTTGAGCACAAAACATCCTAAATTCCCCGTTATCATACTCTTTGCCATTATCACATTGAATGTTTTTGATTTCTCATTCGAATTGTATTCTTATGAAGACTTTAAATTTTATGAAGATGAAAAAAACTTGAGATTTTTTCGCAATTGGAAACGTCCATAAATATTTAGTATAGTCATCTAAGAATAGAACATAATAACGATGACCTATAGAACTGAGAACCAGAGATGTCCATAAATCACTATGAATAATTTCAAATGGCATAGACGTATTAGAATTTGAAGCTACAAATGGTAATTTAATAATCTTTCCCAAAGCACAGGATTGACAAAGTAGAGTACTACGCGTACCCTTACAAGAAATAAACTTATGTCTATCTAAAGAAGATAAAATAGACGACCCCGGATGACCTAGACAAGCATGCCACAAGGAAGGAGCAAGAGCTGCAAAGGTGTTACACCTCGTGGGTTAAGACGATAGTTAATAACGTCATTAAGAATGAAGATTAATTTTTTTGGAATTTAAGTAGATCTTTCATGCTAATACGGAATAATTTTGGTAACAACGGGTGTGACGTCGGAAATTTCTTTAATGATAATTATAGTAATATATATGTACATATATTCCGTTATAGATTAGCAATGTATATAAGTTGTGACAACGAGAATGCGAGGCTTATTGGAATTCTCGGAAACTAAAGGAAGCAGAAGTTAAAATTTAAAAGAAGTGAGTTTAAGATTTATTAAATTGGGGAACTTGGGGACCAATGTGTAATAAATAAATTTCAGATTTTCATTTAACCTACACTTCATCCATTCTTCTAATTCAAACAACAACACAAGAAGAAAACCCTGCATTCTCTCCCCATAAACTCAGCCGAGAACACCCTCCCCAATTCTATACCAAAAATTGAAGTTTGCTTCTTTAATTCCCCTCCTAGATTAAGAATGTTCACCTAAATTAGAAGCCAAGAATTGGAGAAAATTAGGACAGAAATCGGAATTTGCTGGCAGATTTTTAGTAAACTTTGGAGGGGTATATCTCCTAGTATATTAGGAGTTTTGGGTGTTTCAAAATCCTAAAATGAAGTTCGCCGAGTCTAGTTTCCAATGAAACAAACCTATCGTCGATAGGACATCGGAGTAGAAAGTTATGGACGTTACAGGTTCCGCTGACAGAACAGTTGGCATTTCGCCACTGCTGCCCGCTATTTGAGCCTCAATTTTCGGATTTTTAAGACGAATTTGTGGAAGAAACATATGTTAGAATGATGGAGTAACATTGTAGAACACATGCATGTCAATTTGGAGTTGAAGAAGTCACAAAATTGGACAAGAATTTGATGCAAGTTGGGACAACAATCGGAATGCCGATGGCGTTTTTGGGACTGTTTTGGGACCAATTTAAGGTATGAGATTCTTCTTTTTATGGAGTATTTGGAAGATTAAGTGATGTTGTAATTAAGGGATTAACTCTTGATAAAGAATTAAAGAACTTGGAATTTGAGATTGCATGTGAATATTTTGGGGTGTTAATCTTGTGATTGTATTTTGTATATATGGGTTTGATTATTGTTGTTGTTAACATTATCACTAATTGCATGTTGAGAATTGAAAAGAAATCTTGAGGTTAAGTTGTAATTGGTAATATGGAAGTATTGACATATGAAATTGGATTCTAAGGATTAAGAAAAAGTGTTGGAATTGAATAAGGTGTTGGCCGAAAGGTTGTTGGAATTATTGAACGTGGCTGTGTTGTATTAGGGGCTGTTTTGTTAAGATTATAATGTTGGAATTAAGTTATAAACATGCATACGTATTGTGGTAACTACCTATACACGTCTGGGAAGAATTAAAGTGTAGAAGAGTGTAATTTCCCATTTTTGAATTTTCAATATTGCTAGAAGATTGGATTGCTTCCATGAACTATTTTAACATGACTAAGGATTGAATGAACATGATAAATAAGTGTGATAGTCACCTTGATTGTTGAAGTATTGTCTTTCATAAATATAAAGAGAAGGGAGATTATATGATATCGTCTATGAAGTATATTGGGCTTAATTTGATTATATCTTGGAATGATGTTTGGTTATTGGTGTTGTTGGCTTGTTGATAAATTGTGGATACACACATAAACAGGGGAAGTGCTGCCCAAATTTTTATAGAAATAGGAAGACGATATTCAATATAACTTACGTTAGAAGTTCTAGAATTAATGATTGTATCATTGTTATTATAGGCTGACATATTAGACGAGGCGCGTCCTAGCTTTACATTTGGTTGGGCGATTAAGAGGTATGTGAACTATTCTTTCTTTCTTTGGCATGATTTTGTGAAAATATTTCTTCTTTATTTTGGTATGATTTTAATGAAAGTACGACGGACGCACGTGATTCCTTCAAAGTCTAGTTTTACTAAAATAATGATTCATGATATGATAAGTGTCTTGACTTTCCAAAGGATGTTTTAAAATGATATATGATACGATAAGCGCCTTGATTTTCCAAAAGATGATTTAAAGGATACATGATATGATAATGCCTTTTTCTTATTCCATTGAGAGTCAAATGATAATTTAAGTTATATATGGTTGCTCATGATATTTTGCTCGTGCCAAGTGTTATTACTCATTTCACCGAGTCCCTCACTAGAGGGCCGGGACACGTTATATGTACATATAAGATGATGATGATTCCATCGAGTCTCTCACTAGAGGGCCGAGACATGTTATACATATATGGTTCCACCGAGTCCCAGACTGGGCCGGGACACATTATATTGATGATTCCATCGAGTCTCTCACTAGAGGGCCGAGACACGTTATACATGTATATATATATATATATATAGACATGATGATTCTATGGTAAGCATTCATGATTACTGATATGACTCATATTTTTATAAGACACAGTTGACTCTCTATTTTACTTGGCACAGTTATGATCTCATTTGCAGTCTTTCATGTTTTACATACTCAGTACATTATTTTGTCGACCCGCTTTCTCGAAGTGCGTTAAATGCCGCAGGTACATGTGTTCAGTTTGGTGACCCTCCGGTCTAGGTTCCTACTCAGCTGTTGGGAAAACTCCTTTGATCCAGAGCTTGTCGTTTTGGTACATAATCTTCACAATCTCCCCTTTCGGATCTAGATTAGAAATCATATACATGATGATAATTAGTGATCAATTAATTACCAAGCAATTAAAATAATTATTGAATAAATCTCAACTATATAAAGAAGAAACAAAAATCATGCATTAAATCATAAAACGAGGTTCAAATGATTCGAATGGAAAACCCTAATTAAAGTTTAGCTCCTAGTCATAGACATGCTAAGAACTAAAAGATTATCCAACATAAACTAAAAAATAATTAAAGTAAGAAAAAGAATTACTCAAGAACAAACCTCTAATCTTGAAGCTTTCAAGAACTATGTGTTGTGTAGAGTTAGGGATTGTGGAACCCTTCAAAAATCTGCTCTAAGGCCTTTTTATATCCTATAAAAACGTTCCCAACTTTTCCCTCTTGGTCTTGGCCCATTCCCATTCGGATTTGGCTGAAAATCAGTGTCGGTGCCATGACCCTGAGACCGGCGCCGTGGCGCCGAAACTCCTGCGGCTCGTCATATTTTGGGCGTCGTGGCGCTGCTTTCGCTGATAGAGTGGCGCCACGACGCCGCCCTGTACTTTGTCCGGGGTGCCAACTTTTCGTCTCTTTTGGTTCTGGAACCTCTGTTTCTGCCCTCTTTTTGCTTCTTTTCGCCAATGTGCCATTTTCAACTACTGTAACTCAAAAGAAAAAAAATCTATACTAACATGACACATATTTGTACAAAAATGGGCCAAAGACTAACTAAAGATGACTCAAAAGGTGTATATAAAATACGCCTAACAAACACCCCCAAACTTAACATTTGTTCGCCCTCAAGTAAAGATCAGAAATAGAGACAAAGACACGAAGGAAAAGAAAATAAAAGGACTCAAAGACACTGATCAATTTGCTGCACAATTGCCACTAGAAAAGCATGAAGGTTAGTAGGATAATATGCAGGAATATATAGCATGGATTTTTAGCATTATAAAACTCTTAAGTCAGATATTTCGCAAATTCAATTCAATTATTCTCAATAGACGTAAGAACACTTAACCTATGCATGTCAACGTCAAAATTCTATGTTCTGTTTACTTGCTATTCTCCACTAATCATAGGTACACATACTAGAGATCTTTAGGACTTTTCAGAGTTGTAATGTAGGCTTAGGCAGGGGTAGGTAAAAAATAGGCATTTAGGCTCAACTTGCGTACCATAAGCTATTTTTCTTTCAACTCTTCCCTTTTCTTTTGATTTCCTCTTTAATCCCGTACCTATCTTTCCCCTCTTTTTGTTTCGAGAGAATGTGGTGCATGATGAATAACAGGCACCCCCAAACTTAGGTTTTTGCCTATTTATTTTATTTTCATTGAGGTGCATATATTTGTTCACTCTCTTTTCGTCTTTTTTTTTCAACACTTTTCATTCCAAACATCTCAAGTTTCCACTTATGACACAAAATATGGAATTATAGAGTGTCAAAAAAAGATCTTATTTTTTGCTCAAAGGGGCTGACTAGGGATACAATTTTAATGTCAGGGATAGACAATGAAAGGTACGAAAGGGCTAACAAAGAAATGCCTGAGTCATATCCCTAACATGTATATCCTAACTATTTCGCCTCAAATAACAAGTAAGCAGAAACATAGACTTAATCATTAACAAATGCATAAATCAAGCAAGATACCCCAAATAATTTGATTTAAAACATTCTTGGCATATCTAACTTAAGCGTTCAGATTTTCTGCTTCTAATTCCATTATATTATCCCATTTTACTTCATTAAGCGTTTCAAGTAACTACAACATGCATGATCATAAAAAGAAAAAAAATTAGACTAAAAAATAAACTATCAAAAATAAACTAAGAACCCTCTCCCCCAAACTTAAATCACACATTGTCCCTAATGTGTGCAAGACTCAAAGATAAAAGAAAGACGGGACAACTTAGACTTGTGGTTTAAAATTATGGCGGTGGGTAATGCATGGCAGATAATTTCAGGGTGGCACCGCGGCTCTGCATGTCGGCACCGTGGCGCCTAAAGTACTGCGAGGTCTGAGAACTCGACGCCATGTTTTTGGCCTTGTACCTAGCATCACAACATAAAAAACAATACCAGACGTGAGACTGTTCTAACTAAGCTAAAAATGTATAAATTTAAAACCATGGGTTGCCTCCCAAGTAGCGCTGTCTTTAACGTCTTGTAGCCGGACGCAGGTTCCTCTTCACACTGGCTTGAGATGGGTCACAAAGCTCACATGTTCCATGTCATTTATCAAGTACGGTTTCAATCTCTGTCCGTTCACTTTGAACGGTTCTCCCTCTTTTTCTCTTATTTCAACCGCACCATAGGGAAATACTCTTTCAATAGTGAATGGGCCTGACCATCGAGATTTAAGCTTACCTGGGAAGAGTCCCAACCTTGAGTTGAATAAGAGCACTTGTTGTCCTGCTTGGAATTCTTTAGGGATCAAGTTCATACCATGCCATGCCTTGGTTCTTGCTTTGTAGATCTTTGCGTTCTCATAGTCGTTGTATCTGAATTCATCCAACTTACTCAGCTGTAGCAACCTCTTCTGTCCTGCTGCCTTGGCATCCATGTTCAGCTTCTTCATCGTCCAATAAGCCCTGTGTTCTAACTCCACCGGCAGATGACAAGCTTTCCCAAAAACCAATCGGTATGGTGACATTCCAATGGGAGTTTTGAACGCTGTACTATAGGCCCAGAGTGCGTCATAGACCAATTATTCCTTGAGCTATCCACTATCTTTTCCAGTATGCTTTTCACCGCTTGAAATTTCGGTTTGCCCATTCGTTTGAGGATGATAGGGCAATGTAGTGCGGTGGTAGACTCTGTAGCGGCCAAGTAGTGTATCAGGCTGCTTGTTACAAAAGTGACTTCCTCCATCGCTGATGATGGCTCTGGGAGTACCAAACCTTGTGAATATGTTCTTTTGGAGAAACTTTTGGACTGTCTTACTGTCATTCTCTTTAGTGGCTACTGCTTCTACCCATTTGGACACATAATCCACTGCAAGAAGAATTTATTGATTCCCAAAGGACGACGGAAAAGGACCCATGAAGTCGATCCCCCACACATCAAATAGCTCCACCTCCAAGATCCCATTCAGGAGCATTTCATTTCGCCTTGATATGTTCCCCGTTCGCTGACAACAATCGCAACCCTTCACAAAGGTGTTGGCATCCTTGAATAGGGATGGCTAATAAAACCCACTCTACAATACTTTGGCGGTTGTCCTTGATACTCCAAAATGCCCACCACATTGTAAGGTGTGACAATGAGTGAGAATCTGGTGCATCTCATCTTCTGGTACGCAATGCCTAATGACTTGGTCGGCGCAGTGCTTGTAGAGCATTGTCTCATCCCAATAGTAATGTTTTACCTCTGAGTGGAACCTCTTCACCTGTTGTCTTGTCAATCCTGGGGGTACTACCTTAGCTGTAAGAAAATTAACAAAATCAGCGTACCAAGGTAAATTAAAGACATCGCTTACTTGAAACAATTTCTCATCTGGGAAGTGATCATTTATCTGCACATTCTTGTTGTTCTGGCTCTCTTTGTTTTCAAGCCTTGACAGGTGGTCAACAACTGAGTTCTCTGTCCCCTTATTGTCACGGATTTCCAGTCAAATTCTTATAATAGCAGTACCCATCGGATAAGGCAGGGTTTTGCATCCTTCTTTGTCATCAAGTACTTTATGGCAGAGTGGTCCATGTATACTATCGCCTTATTGCCAATTAACTATGGCCTGAACTTCTCAAATGCATATACTATTGCTAGCAATTCTTTTTCTGTAGTGACATAATTCAATTGTGCATCATTAAGGGTTTTGCTAGCATAGTAAATGGATCTGAATACCTTATCAACTCTCTGCCCAAGAA
Organism: Przewalskia tangutica; assembly: GCA_029844215.1. Lineage (NCBI taxonomy): Eukaryota > Viridiplantae > Streptophyta > Magnoliopsida > Solanales > Solanaceae > Przewalskia > Przewalskia tangutica. The sequence continues at coordinate 23,440,089 of CM056719.1, forward strand.
CTGCTCCCACTGCATAGTCACTTGCATCACACATTAGTTCAAATGGGAGCTCTCAGTTTGGTGCAATGACTATGGGTGCTGAGATTAGCCTATCCTTGAGTGTCTGAAAGGCGGTCATGCATTCCTTATTAAATTCAAAAGCAACTCCAGTCATTAGCAAGGTGGAAAGGGGTTTCGAAACTTTTGAAAAGTCTTTGATGAATCTTCTATAGAAACCAGCATGCCTAAGGAAACTTCTGACCCCTTTTGCTGACACGGGAGGTGGTAGATTTTCAATTACTGAAATCTTTGCTCTGTCCACCTCAATACTTTGGTTGGATATTTTGTGTCCAAGGACAATCCCATCTCTCACCATGAAGTGACACTTCTCCCAATTCAGCACAAGGTTGGACTCTTCACACCGTGTCAACACTGCTTCCAAGTGCCTTAAACACTCATCGAAAGAAGACCCAAAAACCGAGAAATCATCCATGAAAATCTCTATGGTCCTCTCCACCATGTCAGAGAAAATTGTCATCATGCACATCTGAAAGGTGGCAGGTGCATTGCAAAGCCCAAATGACATTCTTCTGAAAGCAAACGTACCAAAGGGGCAAGTGAATGTTGTCTTTTTCTGATCTTCTGGTGCTATGGCAATCTGATGATACCCTGAGTAACCATCCAAGAAACAATAATAGTTGTGCCCTGCAAGCCTATCCAGCATCTGATCTAAAAAGGGCAATGGAAAATGGTCTTTTCTGGTTGCCTTGTTCAACTTGTGGTAGTCAATGCAAATCCTCCACCCAGTGATTGTTCTAGATGGAATGAGCTCATTATTTTCATTGGTCACCACTGTCATGCCACTCTTTTTGGGCACCACTTGCACATGACTCATCTATGCACTGTCAGAGATAGGATAAATTACCCCAGCGTCAAGCCATTTCATGATTTCTTTTCTTACTACCTCCTTCATGTTTGGATTCAGTCTCCGATGTGCCTCAATAGAGGATCTGCTCTCATCTTCTAGACGGATCTTATGCATCACTGTTGAGGGACTTATCTCCCTTATGTCTGCCAATGTCCATCCAACGGCACGCTTGTGAGATCTCAGCACTCTCAACAACTTCTCAACCTCCACTGTGGATAGCTGACATGATACGATCACTGGTAAGGATTGGTTCTCACCTAGATACCGGTATTGCAAATGATCTGGCAGAGTCTGCAACTCTAACTCTGGGACTTTTTCTGTGGATGTTACTGATCTCTCTGGCATCTTCCCTAGATCTTCATATTTCTTCTTATAGCATTTCTCATACGAATCCATCCAATTTGCATACTCCATCAATTTTGGGTCATTGTCGCTATTCTCACCCCATTGGGTCAGAACTTCTTCAAGAGCATCAGCACTCCTGACCCCATTTTCTGAAACTGCTTCTTCAATCATATCAATGGCATAACAGTTGTCATTTGCCTCTTGGAATGTTGCTGCTTGGAATACATTGAAAATCACCTCTTCTTCTTCCACACGAAGCCTTAGCTCACTTTTTCGAACATCAATGTGTGTCTGTCCCGTGGCTAGGAATGGTCTGCCAAGGATAATGGGGGTCATGTCATTGTCTCTCATATCTAAGATGATGAAATCAGCGGGAAAAATGAACTTGTCCACTTTAACCAATACATCCTCGATGACTCCTCTGGGATAGACGATGGAGCGATCAACTAGCTGTAAAGTGATGTTTGTAGGTCTTGCTTCTCCCATTCCAAGTTTGCAAAGCACCAGATAGGGCATCAAATTTATATCTGCCCCCAGATCACACAACGCCTTATGACATTCAAACTTTCCTATAGTGCAAGAGATGGTGAAGTTTTTCGGATCTTTCAACTTCTGAGGTAACTTCCTCTGTAGGATGGCGCTGCATTCTTCAGTCAACAATATTGTTTCATGGTCATCTACCTCCTCTTTTTACTGAGAATATCCTTCATAAACTTTACGTAACTCGGCATCTGCTCTAGAGCCTCAGCAAACGGGATGTTGAGTTGCAGTTGTTTGAGAACTTCCAAGAATTTATAGAACTTCTTGTCAAGGGAACTTTTCTTTAGCCTCTGAGGATACGGTATCTTCACTTGGGGTGCGTCCACAACTGCTGTCAGTCCTCCTTGTTCCGGATGAAGGTCTACAACAACTACTGCGCCTTCTGATCTTGCGGCGCCACGGCCCTGAGATTCAGCGCCGTGGTGCCCAAACTCCTGCAAAGTCTCTGGACTTTCGGTGCCATGTCGCTGCTCAGTGGCGCCACAGCGCTGTAAATCCTGTGAGTATTCTGGACCATCCTTCTCTCGATACGGCGGTGGGGAGCTTGCTTCTACTGGTTCGCCATTTCTTAGGTCAACCGCCTGACATTGCTCTTTTGGATTCACCCCAATATTTTCAGGGTGATTCCCTTGTATTCTGTTGCTTAGCATTCCCGCGAGTTGTCCTATTTGTGTCTCCAAATTCTTTAGGGACACTCTTGTCTCATCCATGAACTGAATTTGGTGCTTAGTTAGCATGAGTATGGCCGCTCGCAACCCATTCTGCTCTTCCTGTGGGACATGAGGGTTATATTGTTGTTGATAGTTTTGTAACCCATGATAGTGGTAGTCCATGTTTGCTGGATCCCTGAGATGAATCAAAGCCAACAAACGAATCACGGCGCACGGTTCCATAAATAAAATAAAATAAAAACCAAATTAGAAATTAAGAATAGATAGATTGATATTGAACTACGCCAATCCCCGGTAACAGCCCCAAAAACTTGTTAGCGATTTATCCACATGCTTAACGCAAGTGCACGTATCGTGACAAGTAATATAGTCTGGGTAAGACCGAATATAGTCCTCAGGGATTAGTGTTCAATTACCAATTTCTATCCTATGGTATCTATTTGGTGATCGATATTTTGATGGTTATTTGTATCTATGACTACTAAATAATTATAAAAGTTAACTAATTTACTTTACTTAAATCAGATATGGTGGAAATAGGGCTTTCAATCTCCTCAACTATCCGCTCGCTTTAATCTTTAATGCAATGATAAAGGTTCTTCTTCTATATTGAGATATAAGGTTAACTAAGCCGTTTTATATCCCGGTTAGAATATATAAACACTCAACCCCGATGCAGAACCCTTCTATCTTTCGATGATAAGCTTTACCACAAAGGAGGATTAAGAACAATAACCTATCAAACTACACAAGTATCGGGGTACTTTCGTCTACGATTTTAACCTATGTTTATTCAACTATAGCATATTCACAATCTCCCCTTTCGGATCTCGATTAGAAATCATATACGTTATGATAATTAGTGATTAATTAATTACCAAGCAATCAAAGCAATTATTGAATAAATCTCAACTATATAAAGCAGAAACCAAAACCATGCATTAAATCATAAAACGAGGTTCAAGTGATTCGAATGGAAAGCCTTAATTAAAGTTTAGCTCCTAGCCATAGACATGCTAAGAACTAAAAGATTATCCAACATAAACTGAAAAATAATTAAAGTAAGAAAAAGAATTACTCAAGAACAAGCCTCCAATCTTGAAGATTTCAAGAACTATGTATTGTGTAGAGTTAGGGATTGTGGAACCCTTCAAAAATCTGCCCTAAGGCCTTTTTATATCCTCCAAAAACGTTCCCAACTTTTCCCTCTTGGTCTTGGCCCATTCCCATTCGGATTTGGCTGAAAATCCGTGTCGGCGCCACGACCCTGAGATCGGCGCCGTGGCGTCGAAACTGCTGCGGCTCGTCAGATTTTTGGGTGTCGTGGCGCTTCTTTTGCTGATAGAGTGGCGCCACGGCGCCGCCCTGTCCTTCGTCTGGGGTGCCAACTTTTCGTTTCTTTTGGCTCTGGAACCTCTGTTTCTGCCCTCGTTTTGCTTCTTTTCGCCAATATGCCATTTTAAACCACTGTGACTCAAAAGAAAGAAAATCTATACTAACATGACACGTATTTGTACAAAAATGGGCCAAAGACTAACTAAAGATGACTCAAAAGGTGTATATAAAATACCCCTAACACAACATTTCTCCCTCCAAAATTCCCTTCTCTGAATCTTCGTGTTTTATTCACCATGACTGATAAAAACACTTTTCATCCTGCCCTCACAGTTTTTAACATCAAGAGTGTTCTTCCTATTGTTCTTGACCTAGAAAACGTCCAATATGGGACGTGGGCCGAGTTATTCAAGATTTATGCCACATAATATCAAGTTCTCCAGCACATCATTCCTCCGGCTACTACTACAGAGGGGGCTATAGAGACTACAACGGAGGGTACTTGATCGGTGTATTTTATATACACTTTTAGAGTCATTTTTATTTAGTATTTTGCCCATTTTTTGTGTAAATATGTGTCGTGTCAGGGTAGTTTTTCTTCCTTTTGAGTCAAAGTGGTTTAAAAAGGTGAAATGGCGAAAAGGAGCAAAAAGTGGGCAGAAAAGGAGGTTCCCGAGCCAAACATGGACAAAAATTGGCAACACATGAGTTGGGCGTCGTGGCGCCAAACTGCAGGATTGCATGGCCACGGCGCCGAAAGTACTGAGAGGCTGCAGAAGTTTGGGTGTCGCGGCGTCAGAGTTCATGGCCGCGGCGCCAAGGCGAGAAATTGCCAGATCTAAACAGGAATGGGCCAAGGCCATGAAGGAAAAGTTGCACACGTTTTTTAGAGCTATAAAAATGCCTTTGGGCAGATTTTCAAGGGTTCCTCATTCCTCTATTCACAACATAACTTAGTTCTTGGAGGCTTCAATATTAGAGACTTTTTCTTAAGTATTTTTCTTTCTTTACTTTATTTACTTTCAGTTTATGTTGGATAATCTTTTGGTTCTTAGCATGTCTATGGCTAGGAGCTAAACTCTAATTAGGGATTTCCTTTCAATTAGCTTGAACCTCGTCTTTATGACTTAATGCATTAATTTTGTTTCTTCTTCGTATAGTTAAGATTTATTAATAGTTGTTTTGATTGCTTGGTAATTAACTGATCACTAGTTATCATCACTTATATGATTTCGAATCGAAATCTGAAAGGGGAGATTTGAATATGCTATAGTTGAATAAACATAGGTTAAAATCGTGGACGAACGTACCCCGATACTTGTGTAGTTTTATAGGTTATTGTCCTTAATCCTTCTATGTGGTAAAATCTGTCATAGAAATATAGAAGATTTCTGCACGGGGGTTGAGTATTTATATATCCTAACCAGAATATAAAACTGTCTAGTTAACCTACTATTTTAACATAGAAGAAGAACATTTATTGTTGCATTAAGGATTAGGGCGAGTGGATAGTTGAGGAGATTGGAAGCCCTATTTCCACCATATCTGATTTAAGTAAAGTAATTTAGTTAACTTTTACAATTATTCAGTAGTTCATAGATAAAAACCATAACAAAATATCGACAGCCAAATAGATATCATAGGATAGATGTTTGGTAATTGAACACTAATCCCTGAGGACAATATTCGGTCTTACCTAGACTATATTACTTGTCCCGATACGTACACTTGCGTTAAGCGTGTGGAAAATCGCTAACAAGGTTTTGGCGCCGTTGCCGGGGATTGACGTAGTTTCAATATCAAATTGTCTATTCTTAATTTCTAATTTGTCTTTTATTTTCTTTTATTAATTTCTTTTAATTGTGGAACCATGCGCCGTGATTTGTTTGTTGATTTTGATCTATTTCAGGGATCTAGTTTATGCGAAGAAGAAGAAGAGAAGATACACTGGTCTCCTTCAACCTTGAGATAGAAAAGACTTGCAAGTAGAACCGGCGAAACACGCGGATTATTAAATTGATAGCCATGGGGGATCTATAGAACAATAATGAGATGAATGAAGGGGTAGGTGATCATCAACCCAACCAAAGGGGACCCCAAGGGCTTCTTATAGATGTAAAAGAACGGGTTCAGGTTCAAGCTGAGAGGAGCTTGGGAGATTACGTGTGTTACACCCCGTAATTCCAGGACATGTTTATAAGAACGTACGTAAGAACTCAAATATGTTAAGAATTGAGACTAGTAAAAATTTATCGGAATTATGGAATTGTCGAAAAACGAAATATTGCGGCGAATGGGAGGGAGACACGTGTCACCCCCCTTGGTTGGTCATGGTCGAATGGACCACGGGTTAAATGGTCATTTGACCATAATTAAGATGAGCAAGTCTTGCTAAGGCTAGAGCTTGAGTTAATTGACTTAGTCAAAGGGCCACTTGGCTTGATCTTTAATGAATTGTATCTAAGCCACTCATTTGTTCAAATCTTGACCCTCTATAGTGTTATATATGTATACTAGTAGCAAGACAAGGCTCTTAACACTTAGAAAAATTTGAAGAACTCTTGTCTTGCTAGTTGAGCTCTCGGGTTAGGGTTCCAAGAAGAAGAATTTTTTTTGTTTGTTGTTCAATAAGCTTCACACTTTAAACCAAGGTTCCTAAGGGTATTGTAAGGGTATCTCAATAGAAAGATCCTGGAAAAGTATCATTTTTGTATTAGTCGCAAGGTGAAAACCTAAGTCACTTTCATAGGTTTGGATTGGAAAGTAAAGGAAAGTTCTTTGTGATGTTCTAAGGGCTTCAAGTGGCGGATTAGAGTCTCAAGGAGAGGCTCTAAGTTTCTAGGGAGCGACTTCAGATCTTGAAGTTGGATTAAGTCTCGTCAAGGTAACAATTTTGTTCTCTTAAGTGTTATAAGATTACATATTGTTGTAGCCTTACATTTTAACTAGCATGAAGTATATGTATTAAATATTGATAAGTGTTATGGGTATTGGAAGCCTAAAATCCGAAATGACATTGTTAGCCATTTGAAATTGAAATACAATTTGGTCGATAATTAGAATCGTCGCATGTTATCTACTTGAAGATTATAGTTGTTATAATCGATTGCGGATTTATAACATGTTATACTAAACAACTTGAATTGAAAATGAATTGGAAAGGATGATATGTTGTTACACCTTTTTGTCGAGAATGGCATTGCCTTTTGGACTAGTTTGATATAAATTGTGGGGCGGAATTTTACACGTCTTGTTAGGCGTGTAATCCCCTATTGTTAACTACATTGTTGAGCCTTAAATATGGCGTGTTTGGTTATTGAATTCGGGCCTTGGAAAAGGTGGAAAAGTATGTAGAAACAAAGGAAGTCTTTGTCAGATTTTAGTAGAATTTAGTGACTTTGCACTTAGAATATTCTACGTTTGAAGTTAGAAGTTAATAGACGTATTATGGTCATTATAGGTTGACATACTACGTACGACATATTGGACTTAGCAAGTGGATTGAACCGAAGAGGTATGTGAAACTTTCTTATCTCTTGAGCATGAGTAGTTGTAAATATGTAGTACGGTAGACGTACGAGATTTTGACAAATCTAGTTTCATTTGATATTCTTGACTTGTCATAAGAATGTCCAAGTTGGTTGAGTTAGAAAATTAACTCACTTGTTTAAAAAGTTTAAGGATGTCTTAGTTTCTAAAAGTTAAGGGACTTGAAGTATTTTAAAAGTATATGATACTTGTTTCGTTTTGAAAGTATAAGTCTCTTGGATATAAAGAAGAATGTAATTGCCTAAAGTATAAAGTTAGTATAACGACTTTATGGAAAGTTGGTTATAATAGCTTTATGGAAAGATGAAAGAGTGGTTTACTCTAGTAATGTAAATAATGATAACTGACTTGAAATAATGAAAGATAAATTGATTTGAAGGCATCAATTGCTTAAGGTTTTAAAAGAAAGAAGTCACTTGATTTAGAAGTCTATAAATGTATTTCTAAAAGGTATTGTGACTTGTATTGAAAAGTAATATGACTTGATACTACGGTTACTAGTATCTTGGAAGTTTTATATGAAAAAAGTCATTTTAAAAGAATAGAAGTACGTAGTACTTTGGGTTAAATTCTCGGATTTTTAAAATGACATGTTAGTGCCTTAAGTAAACTAACATGAGAGGGTATATAAATAAAGTTAATAAGAAGTTAGGGGATTTCTTAACTTGCTTATGTTATGATAAGCCGGTAGTGCTTATGTTATGTATGATAGCCGGTTGTGCTAGGTTATGTTATTCTTACGGGGTAAAGCCCCGGGTTACTACTAATTCCATGGATTTGCTACCCATGATGCGAGTGCGGTGTTTGTACTCATTGCGGGCCAACCGGGCCTAAGCGGGTGAAATAGTCCTGTGCGGGTGAAATAGTCTCATGCGGAGCGCATCGCTCCATTGCGGGTCCGCAGGACCTATGCGGGTGAAATAGTCCCAGGAGTAGGATTGCTCAATGATACTACGGGCGGGTGACCCTACTTTGATCATGAGCCTCCTATTTTTATGCAGTAAATTATATACTTGGTTACTCTCATTGTTAGTAAGGCACAGTGTACTGTAATTTGATTATCATACATGTCTCCAGCCTTATTTTAGACTTATGATGTAAATTGCAGTATTTTCCAGTTTTACATACTTGGTACATATTGTGTCTTGACCCGCTCCTCGGGGGCTGCGTTAAATCTGCGGTAGGGAGTAGCGGTGGTGTATCCTCATTCTTAGGATCACTGATCAGGTATCAGAAGCTCCATTTCTCTGGAGGCTTGTCTTTTGGTACGTTTTTCCCTGATGTTGTAGATTTATGTACATTTAGGGGTATGGCGGGGCCCTGTCCCGCCACAGTTGTTATTCTTAGAGGTCTGTAGTCATATTTGTGGATTGGGTTTTAAGAACAGAGATGTACTGATTTATTTTTGGATTATGTACATTTTACGGAAGGTGGCTTTATCGGCTAGCCTGTTGTTGTTTATTGTCTAAGTATTTATATGTGTTGTGTATGTTCCGCTGCTATTCTCTGATGTATATCTGAAAGGGGTTCCCAGGTAGGGCACCAGTCGCGGGCCCGGGGTCGGGTCGTGACAACGTGCTTCCAAGAGTTACTGGAGCACAGACATGCATAAGGCTCCCAGTAATAGGAGCGAATAATTTTGAGATAAAGCCTGCAATCCTAAGCATGGTGCAATACACAGTCCAGTTCGGAGGATTACCATCTGAATTGTCACGACCCGACCGGGCATGGTGCCCTACACAGGCACCACACAATATACATCGAGAGATAATCGTGAACATACATAAACTCAACAAGAAATAAATAACAGTTTAGCCGATAAGGCTACCTCCCTGGATATATACATACGTAAAACCAAAAGCAGTTACCTCCATTTTCTTTACAAACCGACCCACAAATATGACTACAGACCTCTAAGAATAACAACTGTGGCGGGACAGGGCCCCGCCATACCCCTGAATGTACATAAAACTACAACCTCAGGGAACTGTACCAACAGACAAAGCCTCCGGAGAAATGGAGCTTTCCAAGAACTGAGCAGTGATCCTAAGAGCGAGGATCAGCAAGCTATGTACCTCAACCTGCGGCATGAACGGCCCCGAAGGAGGTCGATTGAAATATATACCAAGTATGTGGCGAAAATCAGAATGGAATCATAACAGTCTATATAAAGCTGGAGACATGTATGATAACCAAAATAACAGTACACGGTGCCTTGCCGAAGTGAAAGTAATGAAAGTCAGTTTTACCTTGTACAGACTATTTCAACACCTGAACAATAGTCACACCAGGGCTATGGACACAAGCCCTCAAATATCATCACACAGTCCGGTAAGGGTCTCAAGCCTACAAATATCAAAGCGTGCCCATGGAATCCCCCATCACTGCCGACAGCTGTAAGTGTAAATTATAACCATGTGACGCGCCCGTGGCATCCTACCTCACTGTCGGCGTACACATATACAATATACATATATATCTCCTGTCCGTGGAATCCCCCATCACTGCCGACAACCGTAGGTGTAAATTATAACCATGTGACGCGCCCGTGACATCCTACCTCACTGTCGGCGTACACATATACAATATACATATATATCTCCTGCCCGTGGAATCCCTCATCATTGCCGACAGTCGTAGGTGTAAAATATAACCATGTGACGCGCCCGTGGCATCCTACCTCACTGTCGGCGTACACATATACAATACATGTATATATATATATATATCTCATGCCCGTGGAATCCCTCATCTCGGGTACATGACTTCATGGGGAGCTAGTCCATGAAGTAATAATCGTCATATAACATGCGGTGGAATCCCTCATCAGATCGTGTCTTCATGGAGAGCTAATCCATGGAGTAATAATCGTATATAACATGCGGTGGATCCTCATCTCGTACATGTCTTCATGGAGAGCTAATCCATAGAGTAATAATCGTATATAACATGCCGTGGAATCCTCATCTCGGTACATGTCTTCATGGAGAGCTAATCCATGGAGTAATAATCGTATATAACATGCCCGTGGAATCCCTCATCTCGGGTACATGTCTTCATGGGGAGCTAATCCATGGAGTAATAATCATATGTAACATGCCCGTGGAATCCCTCATCTCGGGTACATGTCTTCATGGAGAGCTAATCCATGGAGTAATAATCGTATATAACATGGTCGTATGCCCCGGAATCCCTCATCGTATAAGCATGGACATGGGGTAATAATCGTATCCGGGAATTTAACGCGTCTGATCGCGTGCCGGAATCCCTCATCGTATAAGCATGTCCAAGGATCAATCACAATGGAAGCGTACCCGTGGAATCCTCCGTTATTGTTGGTACGTCCAAGTAAATTCACAACGAGACAGCCGACCCTCCAACTAAGAGTCACGGCAGCGTAAAAATATAATACTTGCACTCAAAGGCTATCACAAGCAAGCATAGGCAAGTTCATAAAATCTTTAGACTTTCATTATCATACAAAGATGAATCTCATTTTATAAACTCAAGGCACTTTCGTATTACTTAAAAATCCGGGAATTTAACCCAAAGTACTACATACTTCCATTCTTTTCAAAAGACTCATTTTCATATAAAACCCAAGATACTAACACCCGTAGTATCAAGGCATGTCTACATTTCTAACAAGCCACTACATTTTTAGAAATACATTTATAGGCTTCTAAATCAAGTGACCCTTACTTTAACACTTCAAGCAATTGATGCCTTTAAATCAAATTGCCCTTCCTTATTCCAAGTCATTTCTTTGTTTACATTACTAGAAAAAACCATCCTTTTAACCTTCCATAAAGTTGTTATAACCAACTTCACATAAAGCCGTTATACTAACTTTATGCTTTAGAAGCTAAGACATCTTTAACCTTTCATAAAACCGTCATAACTAACTTCCCATAAAGTCGTTCTAACTCTTTATGTCTTAGACAAATTCATTCTTTTTATGACCAAGAGACTTATACTTTCAAATCCAGTTACACAACTTTCAAAATATTTCAAGTCTCTTAACTTTAGAAATCAAGTTTCTTAACTTAGAAATCAAGTTTCTTAACTTAGAAATCAAGCCCCTTATCTTTAGAATAGTTCAAGAATCAATACTTTCCAAATCAAGTATTCTATACTTTTTCAAGTCGGGAAATCCTTGTTTACCTTATTAGAATAAACCATTCTTTTAACCTTTCTTTTAAAACAAGTGAGTTAATTCTCTAACTCAACAAACTTAGACATTCTTAAAACAAGTCAAGTATATCAAATGAACTGACTTCATTTAAATCTCGTACTTCTACCGTACTATACATTTATAACTACTCATGCTCAAGAAATAAGAAAGTTTCCACATACCTCTTCGGTTCAATCCACTTGCTAAGTCAAATATGTCGTACGTAGTATGTCGACCTATAATGACCATAATACGTCTATTAGCTTCTAGCTTCAACGTAGAATATTCTAATTGTAAAGTCCCTTATTCTACGGAAAATTGGATAGCACTTCCTTTGTTTCTACGTACTTTTCCACCTTTTCCAAGACCCGTATTCATCAACCAAAACGCCACATTTAAGGCTCAACCAAACAGGTAACCAAAGGGGATTACACGCCTTAACAGGACGTGTAAAATTCTGCCCCACAATTAATATCCAAACAGTCCAACATTTCAATGCCAAATGGCTACAATGCAACAACAATGTAAAGTCTTTTCCAATTCCTTTTTTCCATCCAAGTTGTTTAGTCTTGTTATACCTCGTGAATTCTGAGGTATGTATGTGAGGACGTCGTCTGAGTACTGTGAAATTTTGAAAAGAAAGAAAGATGTGAGTTTTCGCGGAAAAGTTTAGGTTATTTGTGAAGAAAAAGGTTCGTTAATGGGGTGGATTCCCAGTTTGGTATTTGGACTTCATAGATTATATTAGAATTTTGAGATTTTATTTTGAAATGGTCATGTGGGGCCACGGAGAAATTCTGGTTTTGTAGGGCCCGCTTTGTTTTTGAGATTTCCGGTATTTTGGATATTTTGAAAGACGAAATATTAGGCGAATCGGGGCGACACGTGTCACCCCATGTGGCACCCTTGGCGAATTTACCTTTGTGCAACACCCGATTAGAGTCGTTTTTGAAACGTTTTGCATAACTTGCGAGGAAAATTCCGACTATGTCGTTTGTATTTTTGCGGATTTTTCCAGCGATGGAAAATCTTTGGGCCAACGAGAGGGTGACACTTGTCACCTCAGTGGACGGTTTGGGTAAGCGAGGGGGCGTCTTATCCCTTGTTTTGTGCCTTGTTTTGGCCTTGTTTGGTGCATTGTTTTGTGGAGTGTTTTGTGGAGTAGGGTTTAGGGTGCACTTGGCTTGATCTTGGCCTTACACTTGCCTTGCACATGGCTTGATCTTGGCCATTGGTTGGCCTTTGGTTTTGCTATAAATACCCTTATGTTGATGAACTCTTCATCCACAAATGAAACCTTCAAGCCTAAAATCCCTCCTCCTCTAGTGTTGAGTTCGTCCAACTCATCCCCTCTTTTGAGAGTCTTGGCCGAGGCCTCCTCCTCCCCTTTGTGGTGCCTTGGCGTGGTACCCACACTGCTAGTTGTTTCGTATAATACCCACTCCGTGGTATTGAAATACTCACTAGTATTGTTATAATGCCCAAAATACCTTAGCCTTGTACCTTGTAGTATTCCAAAGATACCTCTATACGTAGAGTCCTAAATACTACCTTTTGTCCTTTAGTCTCAAACCAGAAACCCTAAGGAAATCTTCATAGTTGGTTGAAGTATTTGAGTAGAAGTTGGTTCGAACTTCTAAGGGTTGGTTGCAGCGGATTGGAGCACACGGAGGAGGAGCAAAACCTTGCTCGGGATCGACATTATAACTTGGATAATTTTGGGCTTATCGAGGTAATTATCTTGTCCTCTATTGTAATTGGAAATTACATGTTTGTTAGAATATATAGTTGAAGTATCGTATATGGAACTATACTTAGTATTCAATGTCTTTTGACTTAAGCTGAAGAATAAATAATGGCCCATGTATTTACATGGGGTGTATTGCGGTAGACTTGTGTAGTATTCTTGAGTAGAATTGTACGTCAGGTTAGGCGTGTAAACCCCACTGGTTGGCTTGGTAGCGGCCTCGATAGAGGAGGAGATTTACGCTGTTGTTGGGGAGAGTCTTTAATTTTACGTAGAAAGATAGAAACTTGTGTTTTGGGGTTAATAGACGTTTGTGACCTTTTAGGTGAAAGTACTAAGAGTAGCGTATTTTACTCGAGGAGTGGAAAGGGCTAGCAAGGTTGTAGTACTTGGAGCATTTTGCTTATTGTCGATAAATCGTCGCGAGGTATGTGAACCTCTTCCTATCTCTTCTAGCATGATATGTGTGAACTATGTGTGCGGTGAGCGTACATGTGCTAAGTGATTTGGTTGGTTTAAAACATAGGGTGTTATAATAGCTTTATGGGAAGTTAGTTATAACGACCTTATGTAGGTGAAAATGGTTTACTGATGTTAGAAGTTAAGAGACTTGATCTTAGAAGATAAGAGACTTAACTTATTTGTTTTAATGTGGATGTTGTGTGAAACCTCATTCGTGAGTAATGAGTACTTGGTTTTAAAGGAATAATGTTTCTTGATTTGGAAATCGAATGTGTATCGACAGGACCAACTGCGGCGTTAATAAAGGAAAATGTATTGAATAATGATGTGTTGTATTAAAACCGGTAAAAACCTCATCTGCATAGAAGCTAAGATGAGACAAAATGATATTACATTTTCTAGATCATGGTCTTTGTAATAAGATCGTTATAAACAAGAATAAACTACTCACATATATGACATATGTTACTCAATTGTTCTAAAAGGAATCAAGTGATTAAGTTTGGGAACTATGAAACCATTTGAAAATGCGAAGCTTGAGTAATTGAAACTAGGCAAACTGGAACTTAGGAAAAGAATGTTGTTACTTGATTTTGAAAAGGAATGTGGGTTGGTCATTCTAATACTACGGGTATCGGGTGACTTTTATAAGTAATGGATCTCTTTTAAAAGAACTTAACGTATGTAGTACTTTGGGGTTAAAAACCCGGACCTTGGCATAAAATGAAAGTACTTTGAGTTGTGTGAAACTTGCCTATGCTTGTTGTTATGAAACTTGCCTATGCTTGTTGTTGTGAAACTTGCCTATGCTTGTGATGATAGCCTTTGTTGTGCAAGTGTGGTATTTACGTATTCTGGCGTCTCGATAGAGGCGGTCGACTTGTTGAGAACTTACTTGGGCGTCTTTGGCGGTGATGGAGAATTCCACGGGTATGTTTCCATTTTGATTCTTGTCTTGTTGTTGATGTCACATGGGCGTATCTGCACCGTCTGATATTAGAGCATCGCGGCCCGTGCGGTCGGGTTGATTACGATATATTGTTATTGTGGTTACATGGACATGTCTACACCGAGGTAGAATTCGGGGCATGTGGCGTGCGGCGGGGTTGATCACGATATATTATTGTTGATGTCACATGGGCGTGTCTACAGGTAGAATTAGGGGCATGTGGCCGTGGGGCATTGGTATTATTGTTGCATCATGGACATGTCTGCCGATGCAGAATTCGGGGCATGCGGCCGTGATGCGAACATGATTGATGTTGTGGGCGTGAGACCCATAGTTATATTTGAGTGATGGCTTGAGGGCGTGAGTCCCTGACTGGATATGACTGCTTTTATGTGGTGAACTGTAGTTTGGTCATCATACATGTCTCATGCTTTATATAGACTAGTATGATTTCATTTCTGATATTTCTGATTTCACATACTTGGTACTGTTATCGACCTCCTTGAGGCTGCGTTCATCTGCGGTAAGAATACATCGGTCGTGGATCCTCGCTCTTAGGATCTCAGTTCAGCGTTTTGGGAAGCTCCGTTTCTCCGGAGGCTTATCTTTTGGTATGTGTTCCCTGAGTTGTAGGTTCTTTTACATTCAGGGGTATGGCGAGTCTGTCCGTCATAGTTGTTGTAAATCTTAGAAGTGCAGAAATCTTGTTGTGGCGAGGGTTTTAAAAAGGATTATACTGTTCGTTTTGAAATAGTTGTATTTATTTATGTTATTGGAAGGTAACATTTGGGTTTCCCTGATTAATGATCAAATATCTTGTATCTAGTTTAAATTTTTATTTTCATCTGGTTTTCTCTGATGATTGTATCACTAGGGTGCAGGATAAGACACGATGTGGCCCGGGCAGTCGTTACAAAAGTGGTATCGAGCGATTAATCCTCGGAAAGTGTCTACATCTGGTGTCTAGTAGATTCTTGATTCTCGGTGTGTTGTGCACCACATATATAATCAGGAGGCTGCATGACATTTAGGATTGTTTTCCATTCTTCTAATTCTGAGATCGTGCCTTATAGCTGTGTTTTAAGTTGGACCCTCCAGCGTATCTCGTTTTACGATTATGCCTCCGCCTTGCAAACGAGCCCAGAAGGGCAAAGCGGCGAGAGTCTTGCTAGTGAGATCTGAGAGAGAATGCAGCGAGCCCAGCGATACGAGGTTGTGCTTGACGGCGGGTTTTGTGCGCCGCCCGGCCCAACAGAGGTTAGAGCGCGGCAATAGGCTGCTGAGACGCGATACACAGCCTCCAGCCGCGATGCAGAGGCGAGAGAGAGATGGGTTACATGGAGATGGCCCGATTCTTGGCGAGTGCGTGGCGAATATGAGATAAATTTGGATCTGGCGGATTCGATTCGATAGCACCGATGGTTCACCCCGGCGAATAGTTTGAGGCTCACGGGACTTTACGAGTTAGCCGCGAGTTTTATGGGTGAGGCACGAGGATGATCCGAGGAGTTCATCCGGCGATTCTGACCGGATCATGCGGGTGATCAAGGCTTGAGAGACCGAGTCGTGACCTTTGGTTCGCATCGGTGCGTGATACCGCGATCGATTGGTTTGATTCATGGGAGCTTTCGGGAGAGCATGCACCTCCGATATGGGATGAGTTTTGGGGCTTTCTCGCGCACTTGCCTCGCGGATGAGGAGAACGCGGTAAAGATTTTTGATGCTTAGACAGGCGGGCGTGCGGTTCGGGAGTACAATGTGAGTTCGACTCATTGACGATGCGTCCAGCGTTGGTAGCTAGTATGGAGGATCGAGTGCACCGATATGTTCTGAGGCTCGATGATTACATGTCGAGGCATGTTCAGTGTAGCTCTTGGCGGGCATGGACATTGCCGCGTGCGAGCTCATGCTGGGATGTGAGGCACGGAGAGGTCGGCGGAATGACCGAGATCGGCGAAGAGGCGAGAACAACGAGGTCCTTTGGTGACTTCGAGGCGGACCGCCTCGGCGATACTAGTTTTGTACCTCCGCCCGATCGAGTGGTCCTCCACAATCTCCACAACCTCCAGAGTATTCGGGGCGGTCGAGCTCGAGGTTCGAGTTTCGAAGTAAGGGTGTTGGCGGATCACGGTCACCCTACCTCGGTGTGGTCGATGTAGTAGACCGCATTTCGGGAAGTGCCGTGGTGGGAGCTTGTTATTTTTGCGGCCAGCGGGGCCATTTGCGAGGCTGTCCGACCAAGGGTAGCACGGATGTTACGACTCGACCTCTGGATCGATGGTGGTTCGCCGCGCCTACGATTATGCGCCTGCGGTGGACCTATGATTAGAGTGGAGCGGTAGCTTGGTATATCCTTAACCCTCTAGAGTTTTGGTATGCTTGTTATGATGGTCTCATTATTATGTGCTGTATGCGAATAGCTTTGTGTTAATTATGAGTTAGAAAACATGCTTAGTTGGGAGGATACGTGTGGGGCATGGTAAGTGTGAACCTTAGACTATGTCACGCATCGAGACCTTAGGGGTAAGGTCGTCTTGAGTTAAAGATTTATTTTATGTTTGACCACTTATCGGAGTAGTGGTATACGTGGGATTTATTTGTGTGATAAGTCCGTGGGTAGTGTGAGATGGAAGTGGTAGCTTTCGTGATGTGAATTAGTAAGATTGTTAGGATCGGGAACAAGAGTTTGTGCGGTTGGGGGTCGGGTTGTGGACCATTTGCGGGTCAACCGTAACCGGTTTGGGGTGGGGTCAGTTCTGGTGGTCACTTGGTGGTAGTCACGAGGATGCTAGGCCCAAGTTTGTATGATCATCGTATGAGTTCGTGGGCGCGTTCGACGAGCGGTTCGTAAAGCGGGAATGGCCTTAAGGAAGTTTGAGGTTAGTAAGATGACCAAGTTTGGAGGTAGTGACTCGGAGATTTTCGAGAGCGGAGTAATGACGAAGTATGAGTGCGTCTTGGGAGAGTTCAAGCGTTCGAGAAGGGCACGGCGAGTAAGGAAAGAAGAGGGCGTATGTTATTTATTGGCCAGGTGGCATTGGCAACTTGTTAGAAGGAACTTTATCGTTATTCGACTTGAGAAGGAACATTCGGGACGAATGTTTCTAAGGAGGAGAATGTTATACCCGTAGTTCTGGTATGTATGTGAGGACGTCGTCACGAGTGCGGCGTAAATTTTGAAAAGAAAGAAAGATGTGAGTTTTACGGAAAAGTTTCCGGTTATTTGTGAAGAAAAAGGTTCGTTAATGGGAATTGGATTCCCAGTTTGGTATTTGGACTTCATAGATTATATTAGAATTTTGAGATTTTATTTTGGAAATGGTCATGTGGGGCCACGGAGAAATTTACTGATTTTGTGGGGCCGCTTTGTTTTTGAGATTTCGTATTTTGGATATTTTGAAGACGAAATATTGCAGGCGAATCGGGGCGACACGTGTCACCCCATGTGGCACCATGGCGAATTTACCTTTGTGCACAACACGGTTAAGTCGTTTTTCGGCGAAGCGTTTTGCATAACTGCGAGGAAAATTCGACTATGTCGTTTTGTATTTTTGCGGATTTTTCGGCGACGGAACATCTTTGGGCCAGCGAGAGGGTGACAACTTGTCACCCTCAGTGGCATTTGGGTAAGCGAGGGCGTCTTCCTCCCTTGTTTGTGCCTTGTTTTGGCCTTGTTTGGTGCATTGTTTTGTGGAGTGTTTTGTGGAGTAGGGTTTAGGGTGCACTTGGCGATCTTGGCCTTACACTTGCCTTGCAGATGGCTTGATATTGGCAGTTGGTTGGCCTTTGGTTTTGCTATAAATACCCCACTTATGTTGATGAACTCTTCATCCACAAATGAAACCTTCCAAGCCTAAAATCCCTCCCTCCTCTAGTGTGGAGTTCGTCCAACTCATCCCCCTCTTTTGAGAGTCTTGGCGAGGCCTCCTCCTCCCTTTGTGGTGCCTTGGCCGTAGGGTACCACACTGCTAGTTGTTTTCGTATAATACCCTCCTTGTGGTATTGAAATACTCCTAGTATTGTTATAATGCCCAAAATACCTTAGCCTTGTACCTTGTAGTATTCCAAAGATACCTCTATCGTAGAGTCAGGAAATACTACCTTTTGTCCTTTTAGTCTCAAACCGAAACCACAAGGAAATCTTCATAGTTGGTTGAAGTATTTGAGTAGAAGTTGGTTAGAACTTCTAAGGGTTGTTTGGAGCGGATTGGAGCGCCACGGTAGGAGCTAAACCTTGCTCGGGATCGACATTATAACTTGGATAATTTTGGGCTTATCGAGGTAATTATCTTGTCCTCTATTGTAATTGGAAATTACATGTTTGTTAGAATATATAGTTGAAGTATCTTGTATATGGAACTATACTTAGTATTCGGATGTCTTTTGACTTAAGCTGAAGAATAAAGAAGCTGAGGCTGTATTTACATGGGTGTATTGCGATGAACTTGTGTAGTATTCTTTGAGTAGAATTGTACACGTCCGGTTAGACGTGTAAACCCCCAGTTGGCTTGGTAGCCTCGATAGAGGAGGAGATTTACTGTTATTGCGGAGAGTCTTTAGAATTTTCTGTAGAAAGATAGAAACATGTGTTTTGGGGTTAATAGACGTTTGTGACCTTTTTAGGTGAAAGTACTAAGAGTAGCGTATTTTACTCGAGGAGTGGAAAGGGCTAGCAAGGTTGTAGTACTTGGAGCATTTTGCTTATTGTCGATAAATCGTCGCGAGGTATGTGAACCTCTTCCTATCTCTTCTAGCATGATATGTGTGAACTATGTAGTGAGACGCATACGTGCTAAGTGATTTGGTTGGTTTAAAACATAGGGTGTTATAATAGCTTTATGGGAAGTTAGTTATAACGACATATGTAGGTGAAAATGGTTTACTGATGTTAGAAGTTAAGAGACTTGATCTTAGAAGATAAGAGACTTAACTTATTTGTTTTAATGTGGATGTTGTGTGAAACCTCATTCGTGAGTAATGAGTACTTGGTTTTTAAAGGAATAATGTTTTACTGATTTCGGAAATCAGAATGTGTATCGACAGACCACTGCAGCGTTAATAAAGGAAAATGTATTGAATAATGATGTGTTGTATTAAAACCAGTAGAAACCTCCATCTGCATAGAAGCTAAGATGAGACAAAATGATATTACATTTTCTAGATCATGGCTACTGTAATAAGATCGTTATAAACAAGAATAAACTACTCACATATATGACATATGTTACTCAATTGTTCTAAAAAGGAATCAAGTGATTAAGTTTGGGAACTATGAAACCATTTGAAAATGAGAAGCTTGAGTAATTGAAACTAGGCAAACTGGAACTTAGGAAAAGAATGTTGTTACTTGATTTTGAAAAGGAATGTGGGTTGGTCATTCTAATACTACGGGTATCGGGTGACTTTTATAAGTAATGGATCTCTTTTAAAAGAACTTAACGTATGTAGTACTTTGGGGTTAAAAACCCGGACCTTGGCATAAAATGAAAGTACTTTGAGTTGTGTGAAACTTGCCTATGCTTGTTGTTGTGAAACTTGCCTATGCTTGTTGTTGTGAAACTTGCCTATGCTTGTGATGATAGCCTTTGTTGTGCAAGTGTGGTATTTACGTATTCTGGCGTCTCGATAGAGGCGGTCGACTTATTGAGAACTTACTTGGAGCGTCTTGTGGTGATGGAGAATTCCACGGGTATGTTTCCATTTTGATTACTGTCTTGTTGTTGATGTCACATGGACATGTCTACACCGATGCAGTATTCCGGGGGCATGCGGCCATGCGGTCGAGTTGATTACCCGATATATTGTTATTGTGGTTACATGGACATGTCTACACCGAGGTAGAATTCCGGGGGCATGTGGCCATGCGGCAGGGTTGATCACCCAGTATATTATTGTTGATGTCACATGGACGTGTCTACACCGAGGTAGAATTCCGCGGGCATGTGGCCATGGGGCATTGGTATTATTGTTGCATCATGGACATGTCTACACCGATGCAGTCAGGGCATGCGGCCATGCGAACATGATTGATGTTGTGGCGTGAGACCCGTAGTTATATTTGAGTGATGGCTTGAGGCGTGAGTCCACGATGGATATGATTGCTTTTATGTGGTGAATCAGAGTTTGGTCATCATCATGTCTCCTGCTTTATATAGACTAGTATGATTTCATTCTGATATTTCTGATTTCACATACTTGGTACTGTTGTCTTGACCTCCTTGAGCTGCGTTCATGCCGCGGTAGAGGTACATCGGTCGTGGATCCTCGCTCTTAGGATCTCGGTTCGTTTTGGGAAGCTCCGTTTCTCGAGGCTTATCTTTTAGTATGTGTTCCACGAGTTGTAGGTTCTTTTACATTCGTGGTATGGCGGGCCTGTCCGTCATAGTTGTTGTAAATCTTAAGTGCATGTAATCTTGTGGGCGGGGTTGTAAAAAGGATTAAAGCATTCGTTTTGAAAGAGTTGTATTTATTTATGTTATTGGAAGGTAAGTTGGGTTGCTGTTTATGTTCATATATCTTGTTTCTTGTTTAAAGTTTTATTTTCCGCTGGTTTTCTCTGATGATTGTATCACTAGGGTGCCCGGGATAAGGCACCAGTAACGGGCCCCGGAACGGGTCGTTACAAGTCTAACATATTATATAGCCACAATCGATTATAACAACTACAATCTTCAATTAGATAACATGCGACGATTCTAACTATCGACCAACTTGTATTTCAATTTCAAATGGCTAACAAGGTCATTTCGAATTTAGGCTTCTAATATCCATAACACTTATTAATCTCCAATACATATATCTCATGCTTGTTAAAATGTATAACTACAACAATAAGAAATCTTCAATCACTTAAGAGGACAAAGTGGTTACCTTGATAAGCCCAAAATAGTACAACAATCTCGCCTACTTTAGCCCTCTTTCCGAAATTCTTCTTCCCGCTAAAATCATCTCTACGAACCCCTTATAAGCTCGCCCACATATTTCCTTCTTGTTGCCTTTCCAAAAATCTCATTTAGGCTTAGGGTTTTAACCATTTGAGTGAGAAGGGAAGAGAAGAGCAATTTTGGGTGAAGTCTTAGAAATGATTCTAATCTAGCAAGACTTGGTCATATATAGCCTTTATCTTGTTATACAGGTTGGGAGGGACACTTGTCGCCCTCCCATAGGTTCTTTACATAAATATCTTCTAATTTTGCCCCATTTCCGCAACAAATCCCGCCTCAGCGCCGCGGCCCTACAGCTGGCGCTTGCAACTCAGACAATTTCGGGGTTTAGACCATGGCCTGCGATCGGCCGCGGCACTGTCTCTTCTATCACCTGATCTTGTAACGTCCATAACTTTCTACTCCAATATTCTATAGACGAGCGGTTTGTTGCGTTGGAAACTAGACTCAATGAACTTCATATTAGGCTTTTGAATTACCTAAAAACTCCCAATATACTAGAAGATATACTGCTCCAAAGTTGACTGAAAATCTGTCTAAAAAAAATTCTGCCAACAACTTTTTTTTTCTTTTTTCCAAATTCGAATCTTATTTCCTTTCGTACGTTCTCATCTTATAATCTTAGAATTACGGGGCGTAACATGAATATCAACACATGCATATTGCAAACTTTCTGAAGTTATGTGCAACATTCAAATATAATGGTGTTACTGATGATGTCATTCGGTTGAGGCTTTTCCCTTTCTCACTCAGGGACAGGGAAAAAGTTTGCTTGAACTCCCTACCGACAGATTTCATATTCACATGGCAGGAACTAGCACAGAAATTCCTTGCAAAGTTCTTCCCGCCTTCGAAAGCAACCAAGCTGAGATGAGAGCTAAATAATTTCTACCAGACCGATGGGGAGTCACTGTATGAAGCGTGGGAGAGGTTTAAGGATCTACAGAGGAAGTGCCCACATCATGGCATTGACCAATGAAATTTGGTGCCCATCTTCTACAATGGGCTAAGTGGGACTACGAGAACCATTATTGATGCAGCTACAGGTGGTACGTTTATAAGAAAGATAGCACATGAGGCCCATGACTTGCTAGAGGATATGGCCACCAATAATCACTTGCCAGATGAGAGGGGAATAGGTGGAAGGAAAACAATAGGAGTTCATGAGTTAGATGCTATCACAACATTAAATGCACAGGTTGCTCTCCTAACCAAGCAGCTCCAGCAGAACACTGTGTCAGTAAATGCAGTCCAGATGCCAGTGACTTGTGAGATTTGTGGGGGGTCCACATACTTTTGACAGGTTCCCAACAACTGACCCAAACAACATTCCTATTGAGCAAGCTCAGTGTCAGGCAGTGGGGAATTTTCAAAGGCCCCGGAACAATCCCTATTCGGACACTTATAATCCAGGGTAGAGAAATCACTTAAATTTCTCATGGAGGGGTGACCAAGGACAACAGACTCAGTTCAGAGGTCAGTACCAGAATCAGCCACCACTCAATCAGGCCTTATCTTCACAGCAGTTTAGCTCACCTGCCCCACACAAAAAACCAGATGAATTGAGGGTAGTTTTGTTGACACTCACCAATTCTCAAACTCAATTCATGGCAGAAGCAAGGTCCTCCATCAGAAACTTAGAAACCCAGGTAGGGCAGCTGACCAACATGGTGAATAATAGGCCACAGGGCACTCTTCCGAGCAGTACAGAGGTGAATCTTAGAGAGCAGTGTCTGGTAGTCATGCTAAGAAGTGAGAAGCAGTTGGAACAAGTTGCTCCCCAGCCCGCAGTGGTAAGTGGGAAGGAGAGTGAAAATGTAGTTGAATTAGAGAAAGAGGGGGTCACTGAGGACCACCCCACAACTGAGAATGTCCCACCAGCACCTTTGAGGGAATATGTTGAGAATTCCTTACCCTCAGAGGCTACAGAAGAAGGCAGTTGATAAACAATTCTCCAAATTCTTGGAGGTGTTCAAAAAGCTGCATATAAATATTCCCTTCATCGAGGCGCTAGAACAGATGCCAGTATATTTTAAGTTCATGAAGAAAATACTTGGGAAAAAGAGGAAGCTGGCGGATTATGAGACTGTGACTTTGACAGAGGAGTGCAGTGCTATCCTACAAAAGAAACTGCCTCCAAAGCTTAAGGATCCAGGGAGCTTCACATTGCCCTGCACTATTGGTAGGGTGATATACAACAGGGCCTTATGTTATTTGGGGGCTAGTATCAACCTTATGCCTCTGTCAGTATTTAAGAGATTGAGTTTGAGTAAAGCCAAACCAACCACGGTTAATTTGCAGTTGGATGACAGAACAGTGGTGCATCCCAGAGGTATCATTGAAGACGTGCTTGTCAAAGTGGGGAAGTTTTTCTTCCCAGCATACTTCCTCGTCCTTGACATGGAAGAAGCCGATAAAATTCCCATCATTTTGGGAAGGCCATTCCTTGCAACTGGGATGTGGAAAAGGGTGAACTAAAACTGAGAGTTGAGGAAGAGGAGATGATATTCAAGGTGTTTAAACCCACCATTGAATCCCAAGCCATAAGAAAATGTCTCGCAGTCAGCACAGCTGACACATCAGTTGAGCTAGCACAGGCCAAAGCAAAGAAGACCAATCCGCCAATACAGGTAAGTATTGCTAAACCTCCGCTTGAGGAAAAGAAGAAAAAGAAAAATAGAATGCGCAAAAGAAAGATGATCCTGAAATGGATAGGCTGTGGGGTTAAATTACCCCAATGATTTTAATAAGGAACCGGCGTCCGGCTATAATACGTTAAAGACAACGCTACTTGGGAGGCAACCCAAGGTTTTAATTTATGCATTTTAGTTAGTTAGAACATTCTTACGTATGGTATTGTTTGTGGTGTTGTGCTTGCAGGTACAGGGCTAAAACGTGGAGCACGAAAAATGAGAAGGGAGAAAATCAGGTCAGCGTTGCGGCTCCCAAAATCATGGCTGTGGCGCCCAAAGTTCAGAGAACCTGCAGGAGTTTGGGCGCCGTGGCGCCAGATATCATGGCCGCAGCGCCGCGATGGGATTTCAGAAATTAAAAAGCCCTAACACCTCCAATCTCTCTCCCATTCAAACTCAAATCTTTAAGACCCTCTAAACCCACGAAAAAAACTCTCTCTCCCACTACAAATCCACCATATCTCCTACCAAATCTCTTCAATTCCTTACATTCCATCACCACTACAAATCCACCATCTTCCATCCTTGTTTCATTCTTCTATTTGGGGATAAGACAATTGTGAAGAGCAACCTTCAAAAAGGTAACTTTCACTATTCTTTTTGAGATTTTAAAGTAAAGAGAGGAAGTAATTCGCAAGTTTGGGGGTGTAAGGGCTATTGTTGGGATAGTGTGGTTGTGTGGGAGATTATTGTTGAGTATTACCGTTGTGGGGTATTGTACTTAGTACTTTGGGTGATGTACGTATGCTTT
The DNA here is from genome assembly GCA_029844215.1 of Przewalskia tangutica. Classification (NCBI taxonomy): domain Eukaryota; kingdom Viridiplantae; phylum Streptophyta; class Magnoliopsida; order Solanales; family Solanaceae; genus Przewalskia; species Przewalskia tangutica. The sequence continues at coordinate 23,465,156 of CM056719.1, forward strand.
GGTGTATTTGGGGCTGAATTGTTGTGTTGGGTTGTTGTGGTTCATAGTAGTTGAGAAACTTAAGGAAACAAAGGAACCGCTGCAGAAATTTTCCCAACATATCTCACAATGTCTTTCTGAAAGAGAGCTGCCAGGGTGTCCATATCCACATCTGCCCCTGAATATGATGTTACCAAATTCGCTAGCAAAGAAGCGGAGGATAGATACAACCGAATAAGAACTAGGACCTTGATACCAGAGAGAGGCATGGATTACCAGAGAGAGCTGTTTGGTGATAATGATGCCTATGAGCTAATTCGGGTTATGATCGAGGCCAATAGGTGGAGAAGATTCACCAATCCGGAAAGGATTCTACCGCAGAATACTAACATGGTAAGGGAATTCTATGCCAACTATCCGGAGCAGACAGATGGCAGATGTTTTATGAGAGGGCAACATGTGCCCGTAAATTCTGAGGTGGTAAATACAATGTTGAAAACATATGACGTTGAAGAACGAGGCTATAACCTAAACCATTTCAGAAGTAGGTCTAGAGATGCCAGCCACATCGATTGGGACGTCGTAGCAAGAACATTGTGCTACCCAGGGGCTGAATATGAGGTTGCTCGCAATGGAGCCCGGGGACTTGCCAGGTGCCAATTCAATAGAACAACCAAGGGTTGGTTGTATTTTGTAAGTGCTCGCCTGATTACATCTACACATTTCACCAGAGTGCCTGCAGATAGAATCAAGATGGTATATAGAATCATGGCGAGAAAGACAATTGACATTGGGCAGGAAGTAGTGCAGAGTATTAGAGAAATCAGTAGATTGATCACCACTGGTGGGTTGGGACATGTATCTCTCATTTGTGCCTTATGTGCTAGGCATGGAGTCCCAACCTTTGTCACTGATACTTTTGAAAAGGGTCAGACTTCTGTGACATATAGTTTAGTGCACTCTTTCTCTGAACCATTCCCCGGAGCAGCAGCAAGGAGAGGAGCACCAGCTGCAGCAGCAGAGGCTGCCATGGAAGAAGAAGAGCCTGAGACAGGGTCTCATTATGAGGCAGGCAGCAGCAGCCACCAACCACCTTTAGCCGTGGAACCTCCAGTGCCAATGATGGAGCAGATGCTCATGAACCAGTAGAGGATGATGCAGAGCCTGGACACCTTGACCCAACGAGTTAATGGTTTGAGCTCCAGGTTCGATCAATGGACCATGCATTATCCACCACCGCCACCACCACCATTTTAAACCACAAGTCTGTAAGTCGTCCCATCTTTTTTATTTTAGTCTTGTACACATTGGGGACAATGTGTGATTTAATTTTTTTTTTTGGGGGGGGGGGGTCTTAGTTTATTTTTGTGTTTTTGTGTCTATTTTATTGTCTTGTTTATGTTTTATATGAGTCAAAAAAATTATTTTTATGATCATGCATGTTGTAGTTACTTGCAACGCCTAAATGAAGTAAGTGGGATAATGTAATGGAATAAGAAGCAAAAATCTGAATGCTTAAGTGAGATATGCCAAGAATTCATGAAATCAAATTATTTGGGGTACCTGTGCTTAACTTCTGCATTGTTAATGATAAAGTATATGTGTATGCTTGCTTGTTATTTGAGGCGAAATAGTTAGGATGTACATGTTAGGGAGATGACTCATGCAATTCTTTGTTAGCCCTTCTTACCATTCACTGCCTATCCCTGACAATAAAATTTATCACTAGTCAGCCCATCTGAGCCTAAAATAAGATCTTTCTTGGACACCCTATAATTTCATGTTTGTGCCATAAGAAAAAAAAATTAAAGACTCTTGGAATGAAAAGTGTTGAAGAAGAAAAACAAAAGGAGAGTGAAAATTGATGCACCCCAATGAAAAATAGGCAAAAGTCTAAGTTTGGGGGTGCCTGTATTCATAATGCACCTCACTTTCTCAAAACAAAAGAGGGAAAAGATAGGGATGATATTAAAAAGAAAATCAAAAAGAAGGAAAATGAGTTGAATAAAAATAGATTATGGTACGTGAATTGAGCCTAAACTGCCTATTGTTACCTACCCCTGCCTAAGCCTACATTACAATCCTGAAAAGTCCTGAAGATCTCTAGTATGTATGTCCATGATTAGTGGAGAATATCAAGTGAACATGCCATATAATTTTGAAATTAACGTGCATAGGTTGGGTGCTCTTACTTCCATTGAACATGATTGAAATGAATTTGCGATATATCTGACTTGAAAGTTTAGAATGCTAAAAATTCATGCTATACATGTTCCTGTATATTATCCCAACTAACCTTCATGCTTTTCTAGTGACTATTGTGCAACAGATTGATCAGAGTCTTTATTTTGATCTTTACTCGAAGAAAATAAATTATATGGCCTATCCATTTCACCTCGATGGCGAGCAAAGGTTAAGTTTGTGGGTATTTGATCGGTGTATTTTATATACACTTTTAGAGTCATTTTTAGTTAGTATTTTGCTCATTTTTTGTGTAAATATGTGTCGTGTCAGTGTAGTTTTTCTTCCTTTTGAGTCAAAGTGGTTTAAAAGGTGAAATGGCGAAAATGAGCAAAAAATGGGCAGAAAAGGAGGTTCCCGAGCCAAAAATGGACAAAAATTGGCAACACGGGACTTGGGAACCGTGGCGCCAAACTGCAGGATTGCATGGCCACGGTGCCGAAAGTACTGAGAGGCTGAAGAAGTTTGGGCGACGCGGCGCCAGAGTTCATGGCCGCGGCGCCAAGGCGGGAAATTGCCAGATCCGAGCAGGAATGGGCCAAGGCCATGAAGGAAAAGTTGCACACATTTTTTAGAGCTATAAAAGGCCCTTTGGGCAGATTTTTCAAGGGTTCCTCATTCCTCTATTCACAACATAACTTAGTTCTTGTAGGCTTCAAGATTAGAGACTTTTTCTTAAGTATTTTTCTTTCTTTACTTTATTTACTTTCAGTTTATGTTGGATAATCTTTTGGTTCTTAGCATGTCTATGGCTAGGAGCTAAACTCTAATTAGGGCTTTCCTTTCAATTAGCTTGAACCTCGTCTTTATGACTTAATGCATTAATTTGGTTTCTTCTTCATATAGTTAAGATTTATTCAATAGTTGTTTTGATTGCTTGGTAATTAATTGATCACTAGTTATCATCACTTATATAATTTCGAATCGAAATCCGAAAGGGGAGATTTGAATATGCTATAGTTGAATAAACATAGGTTAAAATCATGGACGAAAGTACCCCGATACTTGTGTAGTTTTATAGGTTATTGTCCTTAATTCTCCTATGTGGTAAAATTTGTCATAGAAATATAGAAGATTTCTGCACCGGGGTTGAGTGTTTATTATATCCTAACCAGAATATAAAACGGTCTAGTTAACTTGCTATTTTAACATAGAAGAATAACATTTATTGTTGCATTAATGATTAAGGCGAGTGGATAGTTGAGGAGATTGGAAGCCCTATTTCCACCATATCTGATTTAAGTAAAGTAATTTAGTTAACTTTTACAATTGTTCAGTAGTTCATAGATAAAAACCACAATTAAATATCGACAGCCAAATAGATACCATAGGATAGATGTTTGGTAATTGAACACTAATCCCTGAGGACGATATTCAGTCTTACCCAGACTACATTACTTGTCCCAATACATACACTTGCGTTAAGCGTGTGTAAAATCGCTAATAGTACTACAGAGGCGGTGCCCACCAAAGCAAACAATCCAAAATCATGGGTCATGTTTGATGCAAAAGTTTTTCAGTGGATTTATGTCACTATCTCCCTTGACCTCTTACAAATGATTATGGAACACAACTCCATAGCTATGGAGGTTTGGAATCAATTGCGTGACATATTCCAAGATAACAGTCATTTCCAAATTGTTACCCTTGAACAAGAATTTTCTCAAGTCAAGATGGAGAATTTTCCAAACGTTTCGTCTTATTGCAAAAGTCTCAAGGACTTGGCGGATCAACTTCGCAATGTGGGTGCTCCTGTGAAAAATAGTCGTCTTGTCCTACAAATTGTTGCAGGTCTGTCTGAGGCCTATAATGACATTGCTTCAATTTTTCGTCAAAATAACCCCCTGTCGGAATTCTACCAAGCACACTACATGCTTATATTGTAAGAAGCAGGATTGGCTAAGAAGGCGGCTATTGGGGCTAGTCATGTCGTCATGATTACTGAGTCTAATTTTTCTCCTTCCGGATCCATCAACTCGAGCCAAACTCACAACAACAGTAGTGGTAAAAAGGGGCAAAATAGGAAAAATAATGGCAAGAATCACGACAACAACACCGGTGGCAACACCCACCGGAACATTGGAAGTAGCGGTAGTCGCAAGACGGCGGACGTGGGCGATGAGGCCCCAATGCGCAGACCGGGTCCCGCCCTCAGAACTCGGTAGCGTCTTAGCCTGGGCCTAGCGTCGCGGCCCTTTAGCCACAAGGCCCTAATTTTTGCCCCAGCCCAGTCTGGGCCCAATTACTTGGATCAGGCTCCGAGTATCAGACCATTTTATGGGCTGACCCAAAAATCCAGCATACTTGGGCCTCGCCCCCCTCAGGTCTACCACGCAATAGGACCCACGTAGACCGACATTGAAGCTGCAATGCACACGCTTGGAATGACTCTATCACGACCCAAACCCCGGGCCCGCGATTGGTGCCTTACTTGGGAACCCTTCAACCCATTCATCCCAAGTAACCCGCAGAAGATAAAGATACTCATCATCATTTTTTTTAAAACAAGCAAAGGCAAAGCAGGCAAGGCCACCGCTATATATATATAAGACAAAATGAAACTACACTGTACATGAGTCCAATTCCACATATGAATACAGACCTCTAAGAGTTTGAACAATATACTATGACGGGACAAGGCTGCTGCATTGCCGTAAATGTACAAAAACTCAGATCGAAAGATCATTACCAAAATGATAAACTCCAGAACAATGGAGCTATCGCAAAACTCTAAGCAAGGATCCTACACTTTCAGATCACCAAACTGCGTACCTAAATCTGCGGCATGAACGCAGCCCCCCGGAGAAAGGGGGTCAGTACGAAAAATGTACCAAGTATGTGAAACAATAAGTAATGCAAATGAGATTATAACAGGACAAACAGTTAACAAGGGACAAGTATAATAATCAAATACCAGTACACTTTGCCTTTTCAATATATTAAATCCATGTCAAAATTATGGACGTCTGTCCATATAAAAAAAATACTGTCATAGGAGTTGAACCCGAACATTATACACAAATACTGCCCTGTAAGGTATTCTGCCCGGCCCTATCTAGGACGCGATAAAGTCAATAAGGTATTGTGCTCGACCCCTTCTGGGACGTGGTAAAGTTAATAAGGTATTATGCCCGTCCCCTTCTGGGACGCGGTAAAGTCAATAAGGTATTATGCCCGGCCCCTTCTGGGACGCGGTAAAGTCAATAAGGTATTCTGCCCGGCCCATTCTGGGATGCGGTAAAGTCAATAAGGTATTCTTCCCGGCCCCTTCTGAGACGCGGTAAAGTCAATAAGGTATTCTACCTGGCCACTTCTCAGACGCGGTAAAGTCAATAAGTCAAATATGGTATTCTGTCCGGCCCCTTCTGGGACACGGTAAAGTCATGTAATATATACTGCCCTGCCCATTAAGGTATACTTCCCGGTCCATTCTGGGATATGGTAAAGTCATGTAAGGTATACTGCCCTGCCCATTAAGGTATACTTCCCTGCCCATTAAGGTATATTGTCCTGCCCATTAAGGTATACTGCCCTACCCATTAAGGTACCATTAAGGTATACTGTCCGACCTATTCTGGGACGCGGTCCAAATATAAAGGATTGTACACATAAAGCTATCACAAACAACTATGTACAATTTAAATCATCTCCGACTCTCATTAGCACAAATATAATGAACTATCATTTTAGAAGAACTCAAGGCATTATCACATCTTGTAATATTAGGGAATTGAACCCAAAGTACTATGTACATCCACCGTACATTCCTTTCCTTTATAATAAATCATTTGACTCTCATGAACCAAAATAAAATAACTTTCATTTAGACAACCCAAAGTACTATCAAGAGAATAGATATAACAATCTTTCATTTTTGAAACCCCAAGTACTATCAAGAGAATAGATATAACAATCTTTCATTTTTGAAACCCCAAATACTATCAAGAGAATAGATATAACAATCTTTCATTTTAGAAACCTCAAGTACTATCAAGAGAATAGATATAACAATCTTTCATTTTAGAAACACCAAGTACTATCAAGAGAATAGGTAAACAACTTCCTTTTTTATAAAACCCAAAGTATTATCAAGAGAATAGATATAACAACTTCCTTTTTGTAAAACTCAAAGTATTATCAAGAGAAAGGATATAACAACTTCCTTTTTGGAACTCAAAGTACTATTAGTGAAATAGATAAACCACTTCTATTTTGGAAACACAAAGTACAATTAATGAAGTACATCATTAAGGAGTAGGATTCACTCCCTTTATAACAAGGAATCATGCTAGAAGAAGAAAGGATAGTTCACATACCTTATTGGTGACTAACCAACTATACAATCTAGGATACGTCTCAATGTACTTCAACCTATAACGACAATAACACGCATATCAACACGTGCTCACTAAAGTAGGTTAACACCAAGTAAAGGTTCTCCTTTTTCTATGGAAATTTGGGCAGCACTTCCCCCTATAAATACGTACTTTTCCACATTTCCAAGGCCCAAATTCAACCACAATCAACCCCATTTAAGGAACAATCAAAACAGAAACCAAAGGGGATTACACGTCTACTTGACGTGTAAAATTCGGCCCCTTAATCTATACAAAATTGTCCATAAAAACAGTCCACAATTCCATCAACAATAAGGGTAAAATGTGAAGTCTTTTAACACCCAACACCCTTATTCCTTATGACTTTCATTAGCAATTTTACCACATTAATCATGAATGTTGACAACTGAATTTTCAGCATATACACGCCACAAAACTGTCCATAAAAACTGCACGACAATATCCAACAGTTTTATAGATTCCACGGCCAACAACTACAACCCGATAACTCTTTCCTTAATCCATTTTATTCCACTTCAAGTTCCAACACTTCTATATATGGTATAACAACTTATCTACAACAATATTACTCCATTTTTAACATGCAATAGGTCAATATAACAACAACAATAACCAACAAACTCCAAAGATCCGAAAGTTGCCTATTCTCGGCCCCATCATTAAAAAATGGTCCAAACACTTTTTAATCTTCATTCTTATTAAAACATTCTCATCTACTAACCATAATAACATGTAATATCTAATTACTTCAAGAGGAAGAAGAGTTCTTACCAAAAATTGCCCAAAAAGTCGTGATTATGCCCTAAGGTTTTTTGCCCGCAGTTTTCGTTTTGCTCCACTTCTTCAAGTTCCAATCATACACATGTATCCTCTACAAGCTTATAACCAACTTCCCTTCTTGTTACTTCCAAAAAGTCAACGAACAAGCTAGGGTTTTAATGGTCATTCTCGGCCCAAACGGATTCTTGGAGGGTTTCGGAGAGTTAACTTGGGTTAAGACTTGATTAGGGTTCTTAATCTAAGCTAATAACTTGTCTTTGATCTTCACTTTCCATGGGATTTTCGAAATCTAAGGCTAAGGAAAAAAGAGAGAAAAAGAGTTGAAGAATATGAGATATTATGAGATCTTTAAGTCTTGCATCCATATTTATACAGTTAGGTCTTGCAAGACAAGTTGGTAAGGGACACATGTCACCATCCCATTGGCCAAAATTCTTTCCCTTTAAATATCTAGATATTGTCCAAAATATCTTAAAATCGAAGGGCCCCGCGAAATTGTGAAATTCTCGGCGCGGGCCTCATATTATCAATTCTAATTCTTCGTAATCCAATACTAAGTCCATAAATCCAATTAAAAGTATTAAACTCCAAGTTAATAATTTTTCCGTCGCCACATTTTTTGCGAAATGTTTCTTAAGAAAATGTAATAATTCTTTCCTTCCAAAATTCAAATATTAAATCCTTAACCACGTTCTCAATTAGTAGCCCTGGTATTACGGGGTGTAACATCCTTCCCCCCTTAGAAACATTCGTCCCGAAGGTTCATAGTGGGTCTCAAACTATACAGATTCCGGTGTCGTCTCCTTACTATACCTATCAACCAATACTCCACAAAACCAACAATGCCCCACACGACCACAATATATCACATGTATATACACCAATGGACCTTCCATCTGAGGTCCCTTCTCACAATACTCGAAGGTTGCAGTTCTTTCCAAAATGGGATCTTCAGACGTTCATTTTCTCTTCCCGTACTAGGGATGCCCCTGCCGTATTCTAAGCCATAAGCTATCACTATCTAAATCCTTCAGTCGGACTCCCACTCAACTAATTGATGTGTTCCCTCGTGTCAACTTCTCTTTTTCGTCCTCACATTAGTCAAACTATTAGTTGGTGAATGATCCTATTGTCTATCTAGCTTTGTTTACTAACTGGTGTAAACTCTAAAACTAGTAGTATCTCAATCACGAACACCTATGGACAATGTTACTGAATCTATGGTGTGTGTATCATCACAATTAACTCTTAGTCATGGTCTAAAATGGATCTCTCTCCTATCTCAAAGTGTTTCTCACACTATCATTTTCTCTCATTAGAGGTTCGTCACCTTTAGCCGAAGTATTCCTACTGTAGATTCCTTACTATCGGTCTTTACACTGTTATGGGGTAATTACACCTTGTGAACCCTACACAACTATAGTTTCATTCACTTTATCATTCTTGTCAACATCCTTCATTCTACTCATTACTAAACAAAAATATTTCTACCTCTAATGGTACTATAGTCTTCCCCTGACTGAGGATCTGGAGGCTCAGGTGCTGGGGCCTCAAAAACCAGTGCATAAGAACTCGTCGATTGCGGTACAATATCCGGTATAGACTGGGCATGAGCCCTAGTAACTCTCTGAGTCTGACTAGTAGCTCCCGCTACTGATTTGCCCTTCTGGGCAAATGTTGTCTTCCTCGGAGGCATAGTTGTAACACAATAATATGCCAGAGAGGGATTATCCTAATAACACAACTCTATTGCACGATCTCAGAGTGAGAAGAATAGAAACTAAATCCTAAATGTCATGTAGCCTCCTGTTTATGGGTGTCGCGAGCAACATACCGATAATCAAGACTCTACTAGACACGGTTTGTAGACATTCCGAGGACTGACTACTCTGATACCACTATTGTCATGACCCGAACCCAGGGCTCGCGACCGGTGCCCTACCTGGGCACCCTTCTACCCATTCATCCCAAGTAACCCGCGGAAGATAATGATATTCATCATCATTTTTTTTAAAACAAGCAAAGGCAAAGCCAACAAGGTCGCCTCTATATATATATAAGCCAAAATGAAACTACATTGTACACAAGTCCAATCCCACATATGAATACAGACCTCTAAGAGTTTGAACAATATACTATGATGGGACAAGGCTCCGCCGTACCCATAACTGTACAAAAAACCTGTACTGAAATATCATTACCAAAATGATAAACTCCAGAATAATGGAGCTATCCCAAAACTCTGAGCAAGGATCCTACACTTGCAGATCACCAAACTGCATACCTAAACCTGCGGCATGAACGCAGCCCCCCGGAGAAAGGGGGTCAGTACGGAAAATGTACCAAGTATGTGAAACAATAAGTACTGCAAATGAGATTATAACAGGACAAACAGTTAACAAGAGACAAATATAATAATCAAATACCAGTACATTTTGCCTTTTCAAGATATGAAATCCATGTCAAAATTATGGACGTCTGTCCATATAAACAAATACTGTCATAGGAGTTGAAACCGAACATTATACACAAATACTGCCCTGTAAGGTATTCTGCCCGGCCCTATCTAGGACGCGATAAAGTCAATAAGGTATTCTGCCCGACCCCTTTTGGGACGTGGTAAAGTTAATAAGGTATTCTGCCCGGCCCCTTCTGGGACGCGGTAAAGTCAATAAGGTATTCTGTCCGACCACTTCTGGGACGCGGTAAAGTCAATAAGGTATTCTGCCCGGCCCTTTCTGGGATGCGGTAAAGTCAATAAGGTATTCTTCCCGGCCCCTTCTGGGACGCGGTAAAGTCAATAAGGTATTCTTCCTGGCCCCTTCTGGGACGCGGTAAAGTCAATAAGGTATTCTGCCCGGCCCCTTCTGGGACGCGGTAAAGTCAATAAGTCAAATAAGGTATTTTTCCCGGTCCATTCGGGGACACGGTAAAGTCATGTAATATATACTGCCATGCCCATTAAGGTATACTACCCGGTCCATTCTGGGACACGGTAAAGTCATGTAAGGTATACTGCCCTGCCCATTAAGGTATATTTCCCTGCCCATTAAGGTACCATTAAGGTATACTGCCCTGCCCATTAAGGTATACTGCCCGGCCCATTCTGGGACGCGGTCCAAATATAAAGGAATGTACACATATAACTATCACAAGCAACTATGTACAATTTAAATCATCTCCGACTCTCATTATTACAAATAGAATGAACTATTATTTTAGAAGAACTCAAGACATTATCACATCTTGTAATATTAGGGAATTGAACCCAAAGTACTATGTACATCCACCGTACATTCCTTTCCTTTATAATAAATCCTTTGACTCTCAATGAACCAAAATAAAATAACTTTCATTTAGACAACCCAAAGTACTATCAAGAGAATAGATATAACAATCTTTTATTTTTGAAACCCCAAGTACTATCAAGAGAATAGATATAACAATCTTTCATTTTTGAAATCCCAAGTACTATCAAGAGAATAGATATAACAATCTTTCATTTTAGAAACCCCAAATACTATCAAGTGAATAGGTAAACAACTTCCTTTTTGTAAAACTCAAAGTATTATCAAGAGAATGAATATAACAACTTCCTTTTTGTAAAACCCAAAGTATTATCAAGAGAATGGATATAACAACTTCCTTTTTGGAACTCAAAGTACTATTAGTGAAATAGATAGAACACTTCTATTTTGGAAACTCAAAGTACTATTAATGAAGTACATCATTAAGGAGTAGGATTCACTCCCTTTATAACAAGGAATCGTGCTAGAAGAAGAAATGATAGTTCACATACCTTATTGGAGAATAACCAACTCTACAATCTAGGATACGTCTCAATGTACTTCAACTTATAACGACAATAACACGCATATCAACACGTGCTCACTAAAGTAGGTTAACACCAAGTAAATGTTCTCCTTTTTCTATGGAAATTTGGGCAACACTTTCCCTATAAATACATATTTTTCCACCTTTTCCAAGGCCCAAATTCAACCACAATCAACCCCCATTTAAGGCACAATCAAAACAGAAAACAAAGGGGATTACACGCCTACTTGACGTGTAAAATTCGGCCACTTAATCTATACAAAATAGTCCATAAAAACAGTCCACAATTCTATCAACAATAAGGGTAAAATGTGAAGCCTTTTAACAGTCTTTTACACCCTTATTCCTTAGGACTTTCATTAGCAATTTTACCACACTAATCATGCATGTTGACAACTGAATTTCCAGCATATACACGCCACAAAACAGTCCATAAAAACTGCACGACAATATCCAACAGTTTTATAAATTCCACGGCCAACAACTACAACCCGATAACTCTTTCCTTAATCCATTTTATTCCACTTCAAGTTCCAACACTTCTATATATGGTATAACAACTTATCTACAACAATATTATTCCATTTTTAACATGAAATAGGTCAAGATAACAACAACAATAACCAACAAACTCCAAAGATCCGAAATTTGCCTATTCTCAGCCCCATCATTAAAAAATGGTCCAAACACTTTTTAATTTTCATTCTTATCAACACATGCTCATCTACTAACCATAATAACATGTAATATCTAATTACTTCAAGAGGAAGAAGAGTTCTTACCGAAAATTGCCCAAAAAGTCGTGACTATGCCCTAAGGTTTTTTGCCCGCAGTTTTCGTTTTGCTCCACTTCTTCAAGTTCCAATCATACACATGTATCCTCTACAAGCTTATAACCAACTTCCCTTCTTGTTACTTCCAAAAAGTCAACGAACAAGCTAGGGTTTTAATGGTCATTCTCGGCCCAAACGGATTCTTGGAGGGTTTCGGAGAGTTAACTTGGGTTAAAACTTGATTAGGGTTCTTAATCTAAGATAATAACTTGTCTTTGATCTTCACTTTCCATGGGATTTTCGAAATCTAAGGCTAAGGAAAAAAGAGAGAAAAAGAGTTGAAGAATATGAGATATTATGAGATCTTTAAGTCTTGCATCCATATCTATACAGTTAGGTCTTGCAAGACAAGTTGGTAAGGGACACATGTCACCATCCCATTGGCCAAAATTCTTTCCCTTTAAATATCTAGATATTGTCCAAAATATCTTAAAATTGAAGGGCCCCGCGAAATTGTGAAATTCTCGGCGCGGGCCTCATATTATCAATTCTAATTCTTCGTAATCCAATACTAAGTCCATAAATCCAATTAAAAGTATTAAACTCCAAGTTAATAATTTTTCCGTCGCCACATTTTTTGCGAAATGTTTCTTAAGAAAATGTAATAATTCTTTCCTTCCAAAATTCAAATATTAAATCCTTAACCACGTTCTCAATTAGTAGCCCTGGTATTACGGGGTGTAACATCCTTCCCCCTTAGACACATTCGTCCCGAAGGTTCATAGTGGGTCTCAAACTATACAGATTCCGGTGTCGTCTCCTTACTATACCTATCAACCAATACTCCACAAAACCAACAATGCCACACACGACCACAATATATCACATGTATATACACCAATGGACCTTCCATCTGAGGTCCCTTCTCACAATACTCGAAGGTTTGCGTCCTTTCCAAAATGGGATCTTCAGACGTTCATTTTCTCTTCCCGTACTAGGGATGCCCCTGCCGTATTCTAAGACATAAGCTATCACTATCTAAATCCTTCAGTCGGACTCCCACTCAACTAATTGATGTGTTCCCTCGTGTCAACTTCTCTTTTTCGTCCTCACATTAGTCAAACTATTAGTTGGTGAATGATCCTATTGTCTATCTAGCTTTGTTTACTAACTGGTGTAAACTCTAAAACTAGTAGTATCTCAATCACGAACACCTATGGACAATGTTACTGAATCTAAGGTGTGTGTATCATCACAATTAACTCTTAGTCATGGTCTAAAATGGATCTCTCTCCTATCTCAAAGTGTTTCTCACACTATCATTTTCTCTCATTAGAGGTTCGTCACCTTTAGCCGAAGTATTCCTACTGTAGATTCCTTACTATCGGTCTTTACAATTGCATGGGTAATTACACCTTGTGAACCCTACACAACTATAGTTTCATTCACTTTATCATTCTTGTCAACATCCTTCATTCTACTCATTACTAAACAAAAATATTTCTACCTCTAATGGTACTATAGTCTTCCCCTGACTGAGGATCTGGAGGCTCAGGTGCTGGGGCCTCAAAAACCAGTGCAGAAGAACTCGTCGATTGCGGTACAATATCCGGTATAGACTGGGCATGAGCCCTAGTAACTCTCTGAGTCTGACTAGTAGCTCCCGCTACTGATTTGCCCTTCTGGGCAAATGTTGTCTTCCTCGGAGGCATAGCTGTAACACAATAATATGCCAGAGAGGGATTATCCTAATAACACAACTCTATTGCACGATCTCAGAGTGAGAAGAATAGAAACTAAATCCTAAATGTCCTGTAGCCTCCTGTTTATGGGTGTGGCGAGCAACATACCGATAATCAAGACTCTACTAGACACGGTCTGTAGACATTCCGAGGACTGACTACTTTGATACCACTCTTGTCATGACCCGAACCCAGGGCCCGCGACTGGTGCCCTACTTGGGCACCCTTCTACCCATTCATCCCAAGTAACCCGCGGAAGATAATGATATTCATCATCATTTTTTTTAAAACAAGCAAAGGCAAAGCCGGCAAGGCCGCCTCTATATATATATAAGCCAAAATGAAACTACATTGTACACAAGTCCAATCCCACATATGAATACAGACCTCTAAGAGTTTGAACAATATACTATGATGGGACAAGGCCCCGCCGTACCCATAATCATACAAAACTCAGATCAAATATCATTACCAAAATGATAAACTCCAGAATAATGGAGCTATCCCAAAACTCTGAGCAAGGATCCTACACTTGCAGATCACCAAACTGCATACCTAAACCTGCGGCATGAAACGCCAGGAGAAAGGGGTCGATGCGGAAAATGTACCAAGTATGTGAAACAATAAGTACTGCAAATGAGATTATAACAGGACAAACAGTTAACAAGAGACAAATATAATAATCAAATACCAGTACATTTTGCCTTTTCAAGATATGAAATCCATGTCAAAATTATGGACGTCTGTCCATATAAACAAATACTGTCATAGGAGTTGAAACCGAACATTATACACAAATATTGCCCTGTAAGGTATTCTGCCCGGCCCTATCTAGGACGCGATAAAGTCAATAAGGTATTCTGCCCGACCCCTTTTGGGACATGGTAAAGTTAATAAGGTATTCTGCCCGGCCCCTTCTGGGACGCGGTAAAGTCAATAAGGTATTCTGTCCGACCACTTTTGGGACGCGGTAAAGTCAATAAGGTATTCTGCCCGGTCCTTTCTGGGATGCGGTAAAGTCAATAAGGTATTCTTCCCGGCCCCTTCTGGGACGCAGTAAAGTCAATAAGGTATTCTTCCTGGCCCCTTCTGGGACGCAGTAAAGTCAATAAGGTATTCTGCCCGGCCCCTTCTGGGACGCGGTAAAGTCAATAAGTCAAATTAGGTATTTTGCCCGGTCCATTCGGGGACACGGTAAAGTCATGTAATATATACTGCCCTGCCCATTAAGGTATACTACCCGGTCCATTCTGGGACACGGTAAAGTCATGTAAGGTATACTGCCCTGCCCATTAAGGTATACTTCCCTGCCCATTAAGGTACCATTAAGGTATACTGCCCTGCCCATTAAGGTATACTGCCCGGCCCATTCTGGGACGCGGTCCAAATATAAAGGAATGTACACATATAGCTATCACAAGCAACTATGTACAATTTAAATTATCTCCGACTCTCATTATTACAAATAGAATGAACTATTATTTTAGAAGAACTCAAGACATTATCACATCTTGTAATATTAGGGAATTGAACCCAAAGTACTATGTACATCCACCGTACATTCCTTTCCTTTATAATAAATCCTTTGACTCTCAATGAACCAAAATAAAATAACTTTCATTTAGACAACCCAAAGTACTATCAAGAGAATAGATATAACAATCTTTTATTTTTGAAACCCCAAGTACTATCAAGAGAATAGATATAACAATCTTTCATTTTTGAAACCCCAAGTACTATCAAGAGAATAGATATAACAATCTTTCATTTTAGAAACCCCAAATACTATCAAGTGAATAGGTAAACAACTTCCTTTTTGTAAAACTCAAAGTATTATCAAGAGAATGAATATAACAACTTCCTTTTTGTAAAACCCAAAGTATTATCAAGAGAATGGATATAACAACTTCCTTTTTGGAACTCAAAGTACTATTAGTGAAATAGATAGAACACTTCTATTTTGGAAACTCAAAGTACTATTAATGAAGTACATCATTAAGGAGTAGGATTCACTCCCTTTATAATAAGGAATCGTGCTAGAAGAAGAAATGATAGTTCACATACCTTATTGGAGAATAACCAACTCTACAATCTAGGATACGTCTCAATGTACTTCAACTTATAACGACAATAACACGCATATCAACACGTGCTCACTAAAGTAGGTTAACACAAAGTAAATGTTCTCCTTTTTCTATGGAAATTTGGGCAACACTTTCCCTATAAATACATACTTTTCCACCTTTTCCAAGGCCCAAATTCAACCACAATCAACCCCCATTTAAGGCACAATCAAAACAGAAACCAAAGGGGATTACACGCCTACTTGACGTGTAAAATTCGGCCACTTAATCTATACAAAATAGTCCATAAAAACAGTCCACAATTCTATCAACAATAAGGGTAAAATGTGAAGCCTTTTAACACTCTTTTACACCCTTATTCCTTAGGACTTTCATTAGAAATTTTACCACACTAATCATGCATGTTGACAACTGAATTTCCAGCATATACATGCCACAAAATAGTCCATAAAAACTGCACGACAATATCCAACAGTTTTATAAATTCCACGGCCAACAACTACAACCCGATAACTCTTTCCTTAATCCATTTTATTCCACTTCAAGTTCCAACACTTCTATATATGGTATAACAACTTATCTACAACAATATTATTCCATTTTTAACATGCAATAGGTCAAGATAACAACAACAATAACCAACAAACTCCAAAGATCCGAAATTTGCCTATTCTCAAATTTCATCATTAAAAATGGTCCAAACACTTTTTAATTTTCATTCTTATCAACACATGCTCATCTACTAACCATAATAACATGTAATATCTAATTACTTCAAGAGGAAGAAGAGTTCTTACCAAAAATTTCCCAAAAGCCGTGACTATGCCCTAAGGTTTTTTGCCCGCAGTTTTCGTTTTGCTCCACTTCTTCAAGTTCCAATCATACACATGTATCATCTACAAGCTTATAACCAACTTCCCTTCTTGTTTTACTTCCAAAAAGTCGACGAACAAGCTAGGGTTTTAATGGTCATTCTCAGCCCAAACAGATTCTAGGAGGGTTTTGGTGAGTTAACTTGGTTTAAGACTTGATTAGAGTTCTTAATCTAAGATAATAACTTGTCTTTGATCTTCTCTTTCCATGGGATTTTCGAAATCTAAGGCTAAGGAAAGAAGAGAGAAAAAGAGTTGAAGAAGATGAGATATTATGAGACCTTTAAGTCTTGCATCCATATCTATTTAGTTAAGTCTTGCAAGACAAGTTGGGGAGGGACACATGTCACCCTCCCATTGGCCAAAATTTTTTCCCTTTAAAAATATCTAGATATTATCCAAAATATCTTAAAATCGAAGGGCCCCGCGAAATTGTGAAATTCTCGGCGGGCTCTATATTATCAATTCCAATTCTTCGTAATTCAATACTAAGTCCATAAATCCAATTAGAAGTATTAAAATCCAATTAGAAGTATTAAAATCCAAGTTAATAATTTTTTCGTCGCCACATTTTTTTCAAAATTTTTCTTAAGAAAATGTAATAATTCTTAACTTCCAAAATTCAAATCTTAAATCCTTAATCACGTTCTCAATTAGTAGATCTGGTAGTACGAGGTATAACAGACTCAACCAGACCCGAATTGATACATGGACACCGACGCCACCACCCATATGACATCTGACCAAGGTACTCTCTCGTCTTATTCCAATTTGAGCAGTAATCATGGTATAATTATTGGTAATGGCAATTCAATTCCAATTAAGGGTTATGGTCATAAAACTTTGTCCCCTCCTCATCCACCACTTGTCTTGAAAAATACCCTTTATGCCTCAAAACTAATTAACAATTCGGATATGTCTCGCAACCCGTCGTCGCCGCGGCGGCAGCCGCGCCTACCACCAAGAACCAAAGTCCAGCCATCGCCGCGCCGGTTCTTCGGGGAGGCGCCGCAACACTGGATCGCAGCGCCGTCGACGTCCGTTTTCAAAAATGGGCCAGCAGGCCCACTGCCTGCTGGCCAGTCCGTACCATCTCCTGAACATTCCCTAAATTCACCAAATCCAGCGTCGATTCTTGGCCCAGTCAGCCGCAATCAAATGGGTATTTTTAAAGCAAAAAAGATATTTTAATTTAAATTCTAATGTTCATAAATCACTCTTACCCCGTAATCTTATGTCTGCCTTAAATGACTCAAATTGGAAAATTGTCATAACCGATGAATATAATGCTCGTAATGATAATAAGACGTGAGAGTTGGTACATCATCCATCTGGTGTTAATATTATTCGGCCTATGTGGATTTTTGCATATAAGGAAAATTCTGACGGTTCGTTTGTAAGGCATAAGACTCGTCTTGTAGGTGATGGTAAGACTCAGTAGGTTGGTGTGGATTGTGGTGAGACATTTAGCCCAGTGGTCAAGCCAGCTACCATTCACAATGTGCTCAGCTTGGCTCTTTCAAAATCATGGCTCATTCATTAGCTAGATGTGAAAAATGCTTTCATATATGGTGATCTCAAGGATACAGTGTATATGCATCAGCCCTTGGGGTTTAGGAATACTAGATATCCTAATCATGTTTGTTTGTTAAAGAAGTCTTTGTATGGGCTTAAGTAGTCTCCACGGGCTTGGTATAAGAGGTTTGCTGACTATGTTTCGACTATGGGTTTTTCTCACAGCAGGTCTGATAATTCATTATTCATATATCGTCACGGTTCTTCAATGGCTTATTTACTATTATATGTGGATGATACTATCTTGACTGCCTCTTCTGATGCTATGCGAAAGTCTATTATGACAATGCTGAGTTCTGAGTTTGTCATGAAAGACTTGGGCTCATTGAGTTATTTTTTGGGGATTACTGTCACTCGTCATGCAAGTGGATTATTCTTATCACAGAGGAAGTATGCAGCAGAGATCATTGAGAGGGCTGAGATGTCATTCTGTAAGTCCACTTCTACTCCAGTTGATACTAAATCCAAGTTGGGTGCTGCAACTGGCTCTCATTATGAGGATCCAACCCGTTATCATAGTCTTGCAGGCGCCCTTCAGTATCTTACATTCATGTGACCTGATATTACATATGTCATACAATAAGTGTGTTTGTTGATGCATAATCCCAGGATTGAACATATAAATGCGCTCAAACGCATTCTTCAGTACATTCAGGGAACACTTGATTATGACTTGCATTTGTATCCTTCGTCGACGTCTATACTTATCTCCTATACAGATGTTGATTGGGTGGTTGTTCTGACACCATATGGTCTACGTCTAGCTATTGTATGTTTTAGATAATAACTTGTTCTCATGGTCTGCCAAACGTCAGTCCACGCTATCACGCTCACGTGCAGATGTCGAGTATCGAGGGGTAGCCAATGTGGTTTCTAAGTCATGTTGGTTACGAAATCTATTTTTAGAGCTTTATTGTCGTATTCAGAAGGCTACCTTAGTGTATTGTGATAATATAAGTTCCACCTACCTTTCTGGTAATCCAGTTCAGC
Organism: Przewalskia tangutica; assembly: GCA_029844215.1. NCBI lineage: Eukaryota > Viridiplantae > Streptophyta > Magnoliopsida > Solanales > Solanaceae > Przewalskia > Przewalskia tangutica. Next base: position 23,484,384 of record CM056719.1, read on the forward strand.
ACCAGCGCACTAAACATATAGAGATGGATATTCACTTTGTTCGAGAGAAGGTAGCTAGAGGACAAGTACGCGTCTGTAATGTCCCTTCCAGATATCAAATTACAGACATATTTACAAAGAGTCTCCCCTCGGTCCTTTTTGAAAATTTTAGAGACAGTCTCAACGTACGAAGACTGCCCGCTATGACTGTGGGGGTGTGTTAAACATATCGGGCCATGTCCATCCAGCCCATGTTATTTCCAGATTTGTTATATATTTTCCCTAATGTATAATTGATATATATTAGACTTAGTCTTGTACCTAAATTAGGATTGTAATATTACCATAAGTGTAGATTTAGTCTCCTTATAGAATAGAGTTTTAGATATAGAATAGGAAAAAGATTTTCCTATTGTAACTTGTATATATATGTCTTTCATTAATAAGAATAATTGAGGGATTAATTCTTTCACTCGTATATTTTTTCTAGTTAGCTTATAGGTTCTAGGTTTGTCCTAGTTGGAGAGTAAATGTTGTCGAAAGTTTTGGAAAAATCCCAAATTTAGACTTTTCTTGAATTACAACACCCATTCAAAGACGAATGTTCCCAAGGGGATAATGTAATACCTTATACCATTGAATTAAGGTGTGACTAAGTTTGATGTAGCTAAATCAATTCAAACCCGGGAAACAAGGTCGTCTTTAACTTTAAAGATTGTTAATCTAGTGCTCTATAAGTTACTTAAAGGCTGTAGGTTGAAGGACTAAAAAATAACGAGTTTGGCGAAGTTAAGCAAGCTTAGGGTAACATACGGATCGTATATGGGATGTACGGGCTGTATGTGCACCGTATAGGGAAGGTAGAAAATTTCAATTTCTGGAAAATTTCTGGGGCAGGGTACATCCACCATGTATGGACTGTATAAGGCTTTTACGACCTGTATGTGATATCGTAAATTGAAGAGGTGGAAATATTTTTAATAGCCCCAAGTCGTTCTAGACCTCATTTTACTTCATTTCCATCTCAAATCAGACCTACGGAGCACCAAGACACTCTCCTACTTGTTCTTCAACTCAAAGGTAAGTTAATCAAAGGATCTAATATAGTTTTCCTCCGTCGGTTTCAGATGCTAATGTAGTGTAACAACAGCAGAGCTCTATTACTGAAACTGAAAGGAGAAAGAGAAAGAAAAGAAAAGAAAGAGATATTTGATGTATTTGTATATTGATATCGCTCTCAATGGAATAGTGATCCCACATATAGGAGATTACATGGGCCTTCTTTAACTACTACAAACATAAGGGACTACTAAGACAAAAACTCATCTTAATAACATAATTGTACTTAAGGCTAGAATGCACTATTTAAAAACTTCAAGGACTAATTTAATTAAAAGGAAATATTGTCACAATAGAGTATTATGACACTCCATCCCTCTTCAGGACCAACATCTGCCTTTAAAATGCAATAATTTCTGGAAATTGAGACTTGATGAACTGGAAATCTTCCCAAATTGCTTCTTCTGGTAAGAGATTAGCCCATTGGACCAAGATTTGAGTGACAACCTTGTTCCCTTTCTTGATCATCCTTCTATCCAGTACTGCAATTGGTTGTCATTATTTGGCCATTAGCAGAACAAAAATGAGGGTAAATGGAAGGTGTAATGTGGTCTCTTATCTTCTTCTTAAGTTGGAAAATGTGGAAAACTAGATGTATTTTTGCAGTCAAAGGGTGAATCTAATTTGTAAGCTACTGGTCCTATCTTCTGGATGACCCTGTATGGGCTATAGAATTTTGAGGATAACTTCAGAATCCTCCTAACAGCTAGAGATGTTTGTCTATAGGGTTGCAATTTCAAGTACACCTAATCCCCTTCATTGAATTCCCTTTTAGTTCTCTTCTTATTTGCATAGACATTCATCTTGTTTTGTGCTGATTTCAAATTCTCCTTCAATATATTGTCCACCAGTTGCCTCACTTTGAGTAATTGGTCCACAGTTTCCACTTTGGATTGAGTAATGAGTTCAAAAGTCAGTTGAGGGGGATCATAACCATACAACACTTTGAAAGGGGTCAACTTCAAATGTGTGTGATAGTTACTATTGTACCAGTACTCAGCTTGTGATAACCATATGTGCCACTCATTTGGTTTATGGTAGTCATGCATCTTAAGTAATTCTCTAGGAATCTGTTGAGCTTCTCAGTTTGGCCATCTGTCTGTGGGTGATAGGATGAGCTGTAACAGAGTTGTACTTGCAGGAGTCTAAACATCTCCTTTCAGAAATGACTAAGGAACACATTGTCTCTGTCAAACACAATACTCTTGGGTAGCCCATGTAATTTGTAAATGCTATATAAGAATATTCTGGCTATTTGTGAAGCTGTGAAAGGGTGGGCAGTGGCCAGGAAGTGTGCATACATGCTATACCTATCAACAATTACCAGCACAATATCCTTCCCTTCAGATTTGGGTAGTCATTCAATGAAATCCAAGGAAATATGCTCCCAAGCTCCTTCTAGAATTGGGAGAGGTTGTAGTAAACCTGGGTAGGCCACTTGTTCATCTGTGCATCTTTGACACACTTCACATATTTGTACTACAGCCTTGACATGTTCAATCATGGCTGGCCAATAGAACACTGATTGTATCCTTTGGTAAGTGGCCCATACTCCTGAATGTCCTCCAGACTAGATTGATGCATTGTTAGAGTTAATTGTTGCCTTAAGGGTCCATTTTGTCCCACCTAAGCTTTTCCCTTGTACCTTAACACTCCTTTTTGTAAGGAAATGTTCAATTCAATGTTAGGGTTGGTTCCAAGGGTGGCCATAGCTTGTAACACTTCTGGAGTCCCATTATAGCTATTCAGAATCTCCTCAAACCATTTGGGTTGTGCTTGTGTAATTATTAAGCACTGTTTTGTGTCTTTCTTCAAGAGATTTCCTCTTCTTGGTTCACACTTTCTGGATAATACATCAGCTACCACATTTTCAACTCTCTTTTTATACTGGATCTCAAAACTCAAGCCCATGAGTTTAGTTATTCCTTTATGTTGTAAAGCAGTAGTTATTTTCTGATCCTGTAAGAACTTCAGACTGAAATGATCAGTCTTAATTATAAAATGATGGGGATGTAAGTAGTGCCTCCACCTATCCACAGCTTGTAATAGTGCTATCAACTCCTTCTCATATGTGGACAACCCTTGGTGCTTCTTACTTAGAACTTGGCTCATAAATGCTAAGGGTTTCTTTTCTTGCATCAATACAGCTCCCACACATGTGTTGCATGCATCAACTTCCAATATAAAAGATTTAGTGAAATCCGATAGTGCAAGTACAGGAACACTAGACATGACCAACTTAAGATGGTTGAAAGCTGCTTCAGCCTCAGAATTCCACACAAACTCCCTTTTCTTCAGTAAATTTGTCAGTGGTTTACTAATATGAGCATAATCTTTTACAAATTTTCTATAGTATCCTGTCAGTCCTAAAAAGATCCCTAAATTCCTTTATGGTTTTAGGGAAAGGCCAGTCTAACATAGATGCTACCTTGTCAGGATCAGTACTTACCCCTTGGTCATTTATAATGTGTCCCAAGTATTCTACTTGAGGCTGTCCAAACTCACACTTACTTAGCTTGGCAAATAGTTGGTTTTTCTTAATAATTTTAACACAGATTCCAAATGTATCAGATGGTCTTCCATGGTTTTACTATAGATCAATATGTCATCAAAGAACACTAAGATGAACTTCCTAAGATGCTCCTTGAAGACCTCATTCATAAGGGATTGAAAGGTTGCAGGGGCATTGGTTAGGCCAAAGGACATGACTTTAAATTCCCAAAGACCATGGTGTGTTCTAAATACAGTTTTGTGTTTCTCACCCACCTTCAGCCTCACTTGGTGGTACCCAGCCCTTAGATCCACCTTAGCTCCAAAACTCATCTAGTAGAGCATCTATCATAGGAATATGATACTTGTTTTTTACAGTTAGACTATTTAATCTTCTATAGTCTACTCACAATCTCCAGGAAGAATCCTTCTTCTTTACCAGTAATGTAGGGGATGCAAATGCTGACTGACTGGGTATTACAGTGACAACCTTGATCGTCTCTGCAATAGTGGATTCAATGATATTCTTTTGGTCATAAGAATACATGTAGGTCCTTAGGTTGAAAGGTTGGGCTCCGGGGATTAGATTAATCATGTGATCACATTGCTTTCTTGGGGGTAGTTTAGTAGGTTCATTGAAGATGGTTTGGTAATTCTGCAGCAACTGGCCAATTGTATGGTGCATAACTTGTTTCTCTTTAACTTTCATCACTGGTCTGATCATAGCTAGCTCAGCAATGACTTCACCAGTACCACACTGTAACATTCTCTTCAATTATTCATTGCTGCTATCCCACCATATTCTTGTTCCCCATACAATGTAATCTTTCTTCCTCCACACATAAATCTCAAGCTATGAGGTTTGGTGTGTAGTATCATAGGTGTTACTCTATCTGTCCAGTTCATTCCCGATATCATATCACAACCCCCACCTTCATTAGTCTTAACCTGAAAGTGAAAGGTTCATTTTGCATTTTCCACTTAAACACAGGGCTCTCTAGGTGACAGTTCATTTTTTGCCCATTAGCTACAAAAACTCTCATAGGCTTCTCCATAGGTTGTATTGGTAATCTCAGTCTCTTAACAATATAGGGGTCTATGAATGAATGAGTAGACCCACTATCTATCAAAACTATCATAGGTGTTTTACCAGCATATCCTATGATTTTTATAGTTGATACCTTTCCTTTGGAAGAACTTAAACCCAATATAGCATTTATAGACACCTCAACTTGTTTCATTTGTTCCTCCCCTGCCTCTTCCAAGGTCTCAGCCACATCCACAAACACTTCCTGATTTCCACCATCTTTATCAACTACCATTCCATCTATAGTGTTCAAGATCCTCAGTTTGCATTGGTGTCCAGGGAAGTACCTCTCTTTGCACTTGTTGCACAATCTTTGTTCTCTGAGGTTCTCTAAATTGGGTGGAATGGTATTTAGTTTGTAGAAAACTTTATTTATTGTTCTAGGGGCAGGGTATGTGGTTCTGTTAGGTGGTTGGGTAAGAGGGTATTTAGAGGTAGTAGTTTAGGTATTCTGTTGTAAAGGGTGATTATAGGCTTTTGTTGTAAGTTTGTATTGTATGTTTGGTGGCTTTTTAGTTGTGCAAAGGGAATAAGAGCCTTGAAAGACTCTTCATAGAGTTTAGCAGTCTCATATGCATCTAAAACTGTACGGGAATTGGTAATTTTAACTAGGGGTTTAAGTTCAGGCTTCAACACACTAATGAAACTAGAAACATAATGGGTTTCATTGAGTAAAGGGTTAATTATGGTCATATATCCTGTAAGCTCCTCAAACTTATCTTGGTACTGATCAACAGTACCTGTTTGTATAATCTTATTGAATTCATCTACGATATCTTGGGGTCTAATGTTGTTGAATCTTCTACACACCTCATTACTGAATTTAGACCATGTCATTATTCCTTTATTATGAATAATGCAGCCATCAAACCACACATCCGCCTTTTCTCCAATATGAACAGAAGTATAGCTAAGATTCTTTTGCTCAGTAATGTTGTATAGTTCGAAGAATTTCTCGCATTTTCTAAGCCAACTCCTTGGGTTATTGCCATCAAATACTGGGAAGTTTATCTTAGGCTTGAGGGTTATGTGGTTGGTGTTGGTTTCGGGATTTTGGGTCGTTATATTTGGGGATGCTGGGGGTGTGAAAGGGATATTAGGGTTACTATATATCGGTGGGCTTGATAGTATTGGAGCTGCTGGAGGAAAAGTGAATCATCTCCCCACACTCTAACTCGATGGTGTATAAGAAAGTGAGCTAGAGATAGGGTTTCGACTACCTGAAGCTAGGTCGAAGTCATAGTTTGGTTGGACAGTCTGCATGTTTTCTGGGATAGAGCTGAGTGTGATGTTTGCAAGGTCCGCCGCCGGTGTCGGTGGTGCTGAGTTGCCGAACTGCAGATGGTTCATTCCGTCCAATATCAGTTCTAGTTTTCTATTTACTTCTCTGATTTCATCGGTTTTCCTTTGTTCCACCGCCTCAATTCTTCGATTGATTTCTTCTGCGAGGGCTGTTAACTGTTTTTTTAACATCCGTATGTCGTCGTGATTGGTTTGTCGCTCCGGTGGAGCTTCGGTTCCCGACGTCGGAACCAGCTCTTGTAACTAGAGCAAATCTCTGTTACTGAGACTGGAAGGAGAGAAAGAAGAAAAGAAATAGAGATTTGATGTATTTGTGTATTGATATATTTCTCAATGGAACAGTGATCCCACATATAGGACATTACATGGGCCTTCTTTTACTACTACAAACATAAGGGACTACTAAGACATAAACTCAACTTAATAACAAAATTGTACTTAAGGCTAGAATGCACTATTTAAAAACTTAAAAGGACTAATTTAATTAAAGGAAATAATGTCACAATAGAGTATTGTGACACGTAGTTCCTTCTCCGAATAGTTGGTGAATCAAGGCATTTTGTCAAGTGAAGGTGGAAAATTTTAAAGGTTTGGCAGCTACGTAGTTCCTTCTCGGAATAGTTGGTGAATCAAGGCATTTTGTCAAGTGAAGGTGGAAAATTTTAAAGGTTTGGCAGCTACGTAGTTCCTTCTCCGAATAGTTGGTGAATCAAGGCATTTTGTCAAGTGAAGGTGGAAACTTTTAAAGGTTTGGCAGCTAAGGTAAGGGTTTCTTTCCTCTTCTTATATATGAGCTCGTGTGAGCGTTTTAGACATGTTTTGATAAGGACTCACAGGATGGTGATTGCAGGTCGTGAGTCCGAGTTTTATTTGTTGTGTTTCGTTGTTTATGGGATGTTCTTGATGAGATAGGTTCTGGAGATATTGTATGATATTGTACAAGTTTTGTATGTCGTTGTAGCTATGAAAAGAAGGAAGGTCTCGTGAAACACTGCTGTTCTGTCGGTTTTGCGAGTTTAACACTCGTCGTGTGCTTGTTAGCTGGTTAAGGACCGGAGCTTGTTGTCTAGATGTTAATACTGGTTGTATTCATACTATTGTTAATTAAAGCTTTATAGAAAGACAAGCTGTCATAGTTGTCGTAAGTCAGGAATTAAGGTATGTAAGGATAAAACCTCTTCTCTTCATTTGATATGACCTCCCGTTACTTGTTTCCTCATATATAAGCCCATGAGGTCCTAGAAAACCAAGTGGCATGAGTCTTCGTGTCATATACTTGATATTCACATATGTCATTCATTTGATATCGCTCCTTTTGTGTTGAGCTTTGATGTTACCATGTGTACTTTCTTATTGTCCATTTGAGTTGTGTATGTTCCTTAATTTGAGAAGTATATGCCATATGTATCAACTGAATTATCTTCATAAGCATAACGATCATATTGAATTATGTGTAATTATACCTTCCATAAGCCAATGAATGATAATTTAAAGTGTTAGTCATATGTTTATAAGTAATCTATTACAGCCGATATCGTGCATAGCACGAGGCCCTTGCCGCTCATCAGATCATTTGCTACAGTTGATACTGTGTATAGCACGAGGTCCTTGTGGCTCATCAGATCATTTGTTACCGTGTAAACGAGGCCCTTGTGGATCATTTTTTGCGCGTCCCATATGGCTTACTTATTAAAAAAGAGAGTAAAGAATGAATCTATTGTACTGTGATCCGAGTGCACCAAATTTTACGATCCAAAGTGCTACAGTTAATGATCCATAAGATATGTGTAACGTATTAAGAGTGCTAAGACATGACATGTTGCTATACAGGTCGTCTCTTTGTATTCATATGGATTCAGTTTATCATACTTGATCTTTCTTTCATTTGAGCTTTATTTCTTACCTTATGTTACTCAGTCTGACTTGTCATACGACTACATTTGGTAGTTGTTCCATCTCAGCTAAAGTTGGTGAGCCCCATTTACTTCCTTTTTTCTGTCCCAAAAAGAACGTCACCTTTCCATATTTAAAAATAATTTAATTTTATGAGATGACTTAGAACCACACATTTACATAAGACTTGTTTTGAACCACACATTTCAAAAATCTTCCTTTCTTAAACTCCGTGTCAAGTCAAATGATGCTACATAAATATGGACGGAGGAAGTAATAATCTAAATAAGATTGTGCATCTTTCTATAAAGAAAGGGGGGGTAGCACAGCATACAAGAATTAGAAGATCCAATAGGTAGCTCCTTTCCTTTCTGTTCTGCTACAAAAATCCTGGAACTATACTTTGCATACCCTTCCCAGTTTATTATTGAATACAACTTCAAGGTTACTGAGTTACAACGGGACAAATTTACAACATTTTAGACCAAGACACCTGACACGTATATGTCTGGAAAAGAAATTGGACTGCAGTATATAGAGTTACCAATCCAAAACCTATAGCTCAGCCATTGTCCACTCAAATCAAATTGATTGATTACCTACTTGAACTAATGTGCTACTGTCACTGCACTGTACATCAAATGGCAAATTATTTCTCAAATAATAATCAGTTACTAGATCTCCTTAAGAATGCTATTACGCCTAAACCTGCAACTAATGCAGCACCAGCTGCTATGGCGCTGTAAGCTGAAGCCCATGCAGATTCTGTATGAGCATAATCCAAACTGTTGGAGCTTGAACCCTTCCTACGGCCACACTTTCTTGAATAGTCTAAGTGCAATCTTAGCCCCTGTTGAAGTTGATTTCTCTCGTTAGTCTCTTTCTCTCTTTCTCGTATACCAGAAATGATGAAGAATATAACAGTATCAGATAATGTCATGTTACTTATAAGCTAATACAAATCTAAGGAATACCAGTTTGAAGAGATCAATCTCTTGTTATGATGAATCCATCAATATATAATGTAGCTTGAGTAGTAAAGCATTTGGCTATGCTTCATGAATGAATAAGTATGTAAGGAGTACATGTGTTGAGCTATTAAAGAAGTGAGAACGATTCGATAGGAGCAATACAATACCACTATAGTACAACAACAACAACATACCCAGTGTAATCCCACGAGTGGGGTCTGGGGAGGGTAGAGTATACGCAGACTTTACCTCTACCTTTGGAGGGTAGAAAGATTGTTTTCGATAGACCCTCGGCTCAAAGAAAAGAAAACCAAAGAAGTCAGGAAAAGAAATAACAGAAGTAATCATAAAATACGATATAACGCATGGCAAAGCAACCTGAAAAGAAAAAAGAAAAAACAAGACAATATCGTAACCGCCACAAAATCATATGATAATCAGATTACAAGAAACACAGATATTAACAAAAATCCAAGGACATACTATAAGAATATCCCTATGACTACAAGTCGGAAAGGAGAAGCGTGACAATGCTCAACTACCTATACTAGCTTCTACCCTAATCCGTGTCCTCCGTAACCTCCTATCTAAGGTCATGTCCTCGGTGAGCTGGAACTGCGTCATGTCGTGTCGAATCACCTCTCCCCAATACTTCTTCACCTACCTCTATCTCTCCTAAAACCATCCAAAGTCAACCTCCTCACACCTCCGCACTGGGGCATTCGTGCATCTTTTCTTCACATGCCCGAACCATCTTAGTCGCGCTTCACTCATCTTGTCCTCCATAGGGGCTACCCTTTAATACAAAGGAAACAATCCTCTTTATTTTAGACACCTCTTTATAACACCGCTTCCACACACTATTTTTCTTCACTACTATTTTTATCACTGTTTGTGAACTGCTCTCAACTCTCACTCTCTGTATTTCTCTCATTTTGGTGTGCTTAAACTGAGAAGTAAATGACCATTGCTCCAACCAATCACAACGTTTGCTGCATTGCAATTTGTAATGAGAATTGCTCAATTGCTTCTTCTGACATAAACTGTGGGCGTCTACATGCTCTTTATTCATTATTATCTTGCCTGTTATGTAAAGTTACTTTTGAATTTTTGGTCCAGACAAACTAAATCAACTTATAGAACAAAAGACGAGCTGATTATACCTTCCAACCGGCAGATCTTGCATGGTCAACTGCAGCTGTGAGATCACTTTCTGTTGCTAGTACAACCTTGTCATGGTCTTCATCTTCATACTGCAACAGAGCAGTACTATAGCAGTCAGCTTATTCATACAAAAAATTAAAGGTAATCAAGTGAGGGGAAAACATGCACAGATTTGATGCATCCCCACCAGAATTTGAGGAATGTTCTTCCGGTCAATGTCATCCCCCACTCTCTGAATAATTGCAGTTATGAGATCTGTCATGCTCCGGATATCTAAATCAAATGAAAAAGTATGGCCACATGGAAGCCAAAGCATCAGCTTTAATGATTATGAGGGAAAATAAGTGACATCATATACTAATAGGTTTAGGCTGACAAGAAGCACATTCCCGATTGATGTCTCTAACATGAATAAGCAAGAATACTGCTACATATACAATTAATGGCTGATGGAGATTTCAACTCAAAGAGAAGCAAAGAAGAAAAGGAGTTGATATGCAAAAGATAATAGCACATCCATAAATCTGAGAGGAGTCAGAAGCTTCAAGATTAGTTCAGAAGACAAATCTCAAGAGGTCCCATTTCTCATTTTGTGAATGAGGAAGCAATAGAAATTGTAAGATACACGAAGGTGATATAACAAGTGCTCTGAACATGGAAGCAATATTAATTGCAAGATACATAAGGCCATACATTAGAAGTTCTTATTGTTTTTATTAATTTATAAAACACTGAAAAGAACATACCGCAGTTGAACCTGTGCATCTTTCCCATTCTATCTTGAATCTTGAATGCAAAAGTATTAGGCAGGCTTGACGAAGGATAGGAAATAGATCTTCTCAATTCTGCCCCTTCAGAAGCCAATTTCAAGGAACCAATGCTGAGATGTCATATAAGTAGGTGTTAGTGTTAACTATAAACCAAAATAAAAGTAGGAATTAACACAAATAATACGAAAACAATGCTTCTAACCTCCTTGTCTCTTCCTCATCATCTGGAGACAACTCCATAGCTGAATCCCAAAACTTTTGCATCCTAGTATTTGCAACTTCATTATTCACTCCAGCAGTACTTCCCACCTAGTTATTGAGGAAAAGTTTAGAACTAATTCTGTACAAGCATGGGGAACAAGAACGCTTAATATGATGTTATGTGTAGACATGAATAACTATCCCTTAATCTTAAAAAATTCGGTATGATCGATCTTTTCCAAATTTAATAATAAACTTTGATATTCCAAATATTTATATTTGCAATCTGTTTCATGAGAAACTAACATCCGTATCATGTATTTAGTTCGTTAAGAAACAAGAAAAGCTAAAAACATATTTAACAGAACACAAGCAGACAGCATTGGTGAATCATTATGCAGAGAGCATGGATACTAGAGAAAGGATGGGTTAAATATATTAACCATCTGAAACAAACAAAAGTTAGATGTACTAGCACCACATCCAGAAAGGCCGTAATCAGTAGTAAGGATTTGATATTATACTCAAGCATTGGTGAATCAGGAACAGGCTTAATTCTATATTTCAACATAGTGTGAAATGAACTCCATTAATTTCTATCCGCGCATAGGAACAGAAAAACTAACAGAACATCATACTTCATACATGATTACACGGTATGCTCATCAAAGTAGTTAATAATAAACTTTGATATTCCAAATATTTATATTTGCAATCTGTTTCATGAGAAACTAACATCCGTATCATGTATTTAGCTCGTTAAGAAACAAGAAAAGCTAAAAACATATTTAACAGAACACAAGCAGACAGCATTGGTGAATCATTATGCAGAGAGCTCATCAAAGTAGTTAAACTGTTGTAAGGTTTACTTTCTCTTTGTTGTGTCTTTTTCCTTGGGGGGGAGTGGAATAAAAACAAAAGAAGCAAACAGAGGTTATATATATATATATATATATAAAAACAAAATGTTAGCCAAAGACAGTTTTCAGGGAAGCCCAGTGGAGTGAAACAGCTTGAACGAATTAACGAGGCGTGTTGACCGTTTGAATTTTCCTGCGTTGGAAAGGCGTTCCAATGTGAGAAGACGGTTGGGTCTGATTATAGGTACCATCCATTCTGAACCTTGCCAAAACCTTCATCCATCATGTATAGGCCGTACCAAGGCCTGATATAAGGGTAAGCCAATAGCGAATAACGGGAGCTGTTGAGAGGTTCCATATTGCCGAGACGAAGGACAGCACTTCTGTACGTGATCGTAGTATGTCACGTCTGATCAGGAAGAGAGAAAGGAAGAGGTTTTTTCTTTAGATAAAGCGGAAGCTCGTTCCTGGCCTCTTTGGCAGTAGCTAATCTGAATTCGTAACCCGCCATCTTTGGGAGCCTGGCGGAAACGTGAAGGTGCAATACCTAGCTGCTCAGAGGCGGTTTAAATTTTTTATGTTTATGGGTTCCTACAACAATCTCATGTTAAAACTACCGTCATAATTTGTTCACGTCAAATATTTAATGATATTTAGTAATTTTCTCAATATATATATAGGATCTTAAGTAAAAACTAATGGGTTCACATGTACCTGTAATGAATGCTTTAAATCCGTCTGTGGTCATTCTTAATTGGGTTATAAAATATAATTCTTCTTCCCATTTTCCAATTATATGCTTCTTTAACAAAACAATTTCCACTTTTATGGAATGTGTCCGAAGGGACGGACTGCTTCATTAGAAAACTGGTGATTTGTATGTCATTTAGGTCCTATGCCTAAAAATATCAGATTAAACTAACTGCAATCTCATATTTTAGTACTTTCATTGTTCAATCAAGTTGTAAAGAGTTGCAACTTCCAATATTTCATAGTTTAACTTTTCTCAGACATGATAAATTGTGAGTGCGTTCAGTGCCATGATCCTTGGAAATTTACCTGATAGGCACTCCATGCAGCAGTCAGAAGCATGATAAATCACCATAGATGCATTACTAAAATAACTGGCTTGTGAATAATCTATAGGGCTTATTGTGTTTTTCATTTTCACTTTCCACTGATATATACAGATATGACAAGGTGGATACTTTCTGGAGTTTCTAAACTTCCGAAAAGAAACTAGAAATGCATAGTAACTACTTGGACTTGAAAAGTTAATCTGTCTGTATATATGCTTCCTTACCGTGGCTATAGCTGCATGAGTGATATGAAGCACATCAACCACAGCAACTACAATTCCATCTGCAGCAAATTAATATACAAACGTAATCAGATAAAGAAAAGAATATAATCACTTTCCAACTGTACTCTGAAGGGTCAATGCTACCTCTATCAACTACAGGAAGGTGTAAAAATTTCCCGTCATGCATTGTATGTAAAGCATCAACAATAGCTGTATCCGTTGTAGCACATTCAGGATTGGGAGTCATTACCTGGACATAAGTCGTAAAGCAAGAAAGTTGTAATGGATCAAGTTTCTTCTATAATATCTAAAGCAAAAGAGACTACCCTCTCAACAAGAATGGAATCTGGCGAAAGATCTTGTGCTATGACTCGCATCAATATGTCCTTAGAACTGCAGAGACCATGAGAAAAATCTTTTTGGTGATTAGCATGACATTACACTATAGTTTAGCTTGTTAATATTCTTACACATGGGGAGAAACTCACGTTAAAATTCCTCGTGGTTTCTTATCAACAGCCACTATTGCGGAGCTTGTTTGAGATTCAAGCATCTTTTTAGCTGTGTCTAAAACAGTATCGTTTGGTTCAACTGTAACAGTCCTGGAAACACCACAACAAATGGCGACTTGCACAAAATCTATCTTCTTTTATATGTGTAAAGACACATTCATTAATAGGTTAAAAGTGAAGATATTACCTACATTGGATTCTCAGAAATGATGGTAGAGAGTGAAGGCCGGAACATTCGCTCCCGAAGTGTTTCAATATATGAATCAGAACCTGATACAGACAAGAAAATATGAAAAAGGTTAAGAAATGTCACTTGCCAATCAAATACTGTAAAGTCAGCACATAAATAGTCCTTCAAGCTATATCAGTAACAACACAAAATGTTCGACAACCAACCAGAAACAGATGCTCCCCAGTTTTTTTCAACTCCCTCAATAGCAGCTACAATTGCCTTTCCTTTCTCTGCTGCCCTTTCAAGGCGAGCAATAGCATCATAAAGACATTTTGCTATATCAAGCAAAGCAATGACCTCCCCATTTTCTACAACTGGTAAATGTCTAAATTTTCCTGTAGTGAGTAACCAGGGTGAGATGTAGGATAAGGTTTCAAAAAGTAATACATTCTGTTATTTCAAATATACCAACCAACCTAGCACCATTTTCTGCAATGCTTCTACAGCAAGTGTGTCTGAAAGCACAAAAACAGGATGCTTTGTCATAACCTTTGAAACAGGTGTTTCCTGAATATTGACTTCACTTGCAATAACTCTTGTTGTTATATCCTTCAATTTTCCGAAAGAGAGAAAAACAGATGGACAAATGAAAACTTAGTCAATGATATCAACCCCAGGGTGAATAAGGAAAACATAAGCAGATTTACATATCTTGTGTCTACTGAGTTGTAAAATAGGATTCAGGCCAAACCTTATCAGTCAATATACCACAAAGTAATGCATTTGAATCAGTCAGCAATAGAGCATCAACTCTGCGAGCAGCCATCCTGCGACAAGCGTCATAAATACTTGTAGACTCGGGTACTGTTAAAGCTTTTGAAAGCCGAAGTCTCTTCACTGTCCTCTCTCCAGTGAGACCCCTGTTTCAAATGTGAGGAAGAACCAATCATTTAACTAAAAAGTAATATACAAGTCATTGTTCCTGCTAAGGTTAATTGTTAATAATTCCACAGAAAACCTGACCCCGTATATGATTATAAGTTAGCAAATAACCCTACGATTTTAGGACATCAAGTATCTTCACTAGCAAATAGATCTATGACTTGAACTTTAAAAATAACACTCAATTAATTAACATCTCAAGTCTAAAGAAGTGAATATACTTAAGAAATCCCTATAGAGAAGAAACAAGCTGCAAATTACAAACAAATTCAACCATGCAAAACAAAATAAACTGAACAAAAGAGAACCTTTGTCTAACTTACACGCTTATAGCTTAAAGAAACAACTACACAAAGTGATGAAATAAACACCTATATTACATGTATTTAGTTTTGATTTTCGGAGATGGTACATGCAGCCTATGAAGTTCCACACAATTTGAAGCAGCTTTTCTATGTCTTTAAGAAAGTTCTAATGGAAGTACCATACCACCCATCTGAGGTGTTCATAAAGGCAAATGAAATCCAGGTAAGTGGAAATTACTGGGTAGAATATCAGTTATATGCAATTCCAATACACTTGATTCGTTATGCAGTTTCTCCATGTCCTTAATTTCTAATTCATAAACTGTGATTTCCACATTGCCAAGTGCACAAGGCATATACCGTAAGATATATTAATTTTCCTTGAGTCTTCTCATTAATACTAAAATATATATAGAGTACAATATTCATAAATTATACAATAGGAATTCTAAATCTATTATACAATAAGAATCCTAAGTCTATGCAAAAGAGGAATACTAGTCTTACTATAATTATATTTACACAATATATGAAAATATTCTAATTATGGATAGTGACAATTGTTTCTATAATATACATGTTTACACACCCCTCAGCCGGAGCGGGAGGAGGCCGGACGCTGAGACTGGATCTGAAGTCAAGAAACAACTGTCTGAGAAGTTCTTTAGTAAATATGTCTGCATACTGATAGGATGATGGAACATGTAACACTCTGACATGACCTAGCATAACTATCTCACGAATGAAGTGTAGGTCTATCTCAATATGCTTGGTTCGCTGATGTTGAACCGGATTATGAGAAAGATAGATGACAGAGATGTTATCACAATACATAATAGATGTCTGACGCAAAGGACACTGAAGTTCTAACAGTAAATTTCTGAGCCAACAAATCTCAGCTACCACATTTGCAACGCTCAGACTCGGGCCTCGACACCGAACGAGATAGGGTAGTCGCCGCCGCGATCAAGAAATCAAATTATCCCCTAAAAAAACACAAAAGCCGGAGGTGGAGCGTCGCATGTCCGGACACCCTGCCCAATCTGCATCCGTATATGAAAGCAACTTGTTTGGTGCAGATGGGTATAGGTGCAAACCATAATCAAGAGTGTCCTTAATGTATCGAATGATACGCTTAAGAACAGTGAAATGAGACTCACTGGGACATGCATGAATATGCACACCTGCTGAACAACATAAGCTATGTCTGGCCTGGTGAATGTGAGCTACTGAAGTGCACCTGCAAGACTCCTATACAGAGTAGGTGTTAGTGATTTATCCACACGCTTAGCGCAAGTGCACGTATCGTGACAAGTAATATAGTCTGGGTAAGATCGAATATCGTTCTTAGGGATTAGTGTTCAATTACCAATTTCTATCCTATGATATCTATTTGGTGATCGATATTTTGATGGTTGTTTGTATCTATGACTACTAAATAATTATAAAAGTTAACTAAATTACTTTACTTAAATCAGATATGGTGGAAATAGAGCTTCCAATCTCCTCAACTATCCGCTCGCTTTAATCTTTAATGCAATGATAAAGGTTCTTCTTCTATATTGAGATAGCAGGTTAACTAAGCTGTTTTATATTCCGGTTAGGATATATAAACACACAACCCCGATGCAGAACCCTTCTATCTTTCGATGATAAGATTTACCACAAAGGAGGATTAAAAGCAATAACATATTAAACTACACAAGTATCGGGGTACTTTCGTCCACGATTTTAACCTATGTTTATTCAACTATAGCATATTAACAATCTCCCCTTTCGGATCTCGATTAGAAATCATATATGTTATGATAATTAGTGATCAATTAATTACCAAGCAATCAAAGCAATTATTGAATAAATCGCAACTATATAAAGAAGAAACCAAAACCATGCATTAAATCATAAAACGAGGTTCAAGTGATTCGAATGGAAAGCCCTGATTAAAGTTTAGCTCCTAGTCATAGACATGCTAAGAACTAAAAGATTATCCAACATAAACTGAAAAATAAATAAAGTAAGAAAAAGAATTACTCAAGAACAAGCCTCTAATCTTGAAGCTTTCAAGAACTATGTGGTGTGTAGAGTTAGGGATTGTGGAACCCTTCAAAAATATGCACTAAGGCCTTTTTATATCCTCCAAAAACGTTCCCAACTTTTCCCTCTTGGTCTTGGCCCATTCCCATTCAGATTTGGCTAAAAACTCGCGTTGGCGCCACGGCCCTGAGACCGGCGCTGTGGCGCCGAAACTCGTGCAACTCGTTAGATATTTGGGCGTCGTGGCGCTGCTTTCGCTGATAGAGTGGCGCCACGGCGCCGCCCTGTCCTTCGTCCGGGGTGCCAATTTTTCGTCTCTTTTGGCTCTGGAACCTCTGTTTCTGCCCTCTTTTGGCTTCTTTTCACCAATGTGCCATTTTAAATCATTGTGACTCAAAAGAAAGAAAATCTATACTAACATGACACGTATTTGTACAAAAATGGGCCAAATACTAACTAAAAATGACTCAAAAGGTGTATATAAAATACGCCTAACAAACACCCCCAAACTTAACCTTTGCTCGCCCTTGAGTAAATATCAGAAATAGAGACAAAGACACGAAAGAAAAGAAAATAAAAGGACTCAAAGACACTGATCAATCTGCTACACAATTGCCACTAGAAAAGCATGAAGGTTAGTAGGATAATATGCAGGAACATATAGCATGGATTTTTAGCATTCTAAAACTCTTAAGTCAGATATTTCGCAAATTCAATTCAATCATTCTCAATGGACGTAAGAACATTTAACCTATGCATGTCAATATCAAAATTATATGGCCTCTTTACTTGTTATTCTCCACTAATCATGGGTACACATACTAGAGATCTTCAGGACTTTTCAGGGTTGTAATGTAGGCTTAGGCAGGGGTAGGTAAAAAAAATAGGCATTTAGGCTCAACTTACGTACCATAAGCTATTTTTCTTTCAACTCTTCCCTTTTCTTTTGATTTCCTCTTTAATTTCGTACCTATCTTTCCCCTCTTTTTGTTTAGAGAGAATAGGTGCATTGTGAATAACAGACACCCCCAAACTTAAGCTTTTGCATTTTTTTCATTGGGGTGCATCAAAAACAAAATTCACTTCTCTTTTTGTCCTTTTTCAACACTTTTTATTTCAAACATCTTAATTTTCCACTTATGACACAATTATGAAATTATAGGGTGTCAAAGAAAGATCTTATTTTTGGCTCAAAGGGGCTGACTAGGGATACAATTTTAATGTCAGGGATAGACAATGAATGGTAAGAAAAGGCTAACAAAGAAATGTCTGAGTCATATCTCTACCATGTATATCCTAACTATTTCGCCTCAAATAACAAGTAAGCAGACACATAGGCTTAATCATTAACAAATGCATAAATCAAGCAAGATACCCCAAATAATTTGATTTCAAGAATTTTTGACATATCTAACTTAAGCGTTCAGATTTTCTGCTTCTAATTCCATTACATTATCTCACTTTTTTTTTCATTTGGCGTTTCAAGTAACTACAACTTGCATGATCATAAAAATAATTAGACTCATATAAGACATAAAAATGAACAATAACAAGACTCAAACATACAAAAATAGACTCAAAAATAAACTAAGAAACCCCCCCCCCCCCAAACTTAAATCACACATTGTCCCTAATGTGTGCAAGACTCAAAAATAAAAGAAAGACGGGACAACTTACAGACTTGTGGTTTAAAATGATCGCGATGGCGGCGGGTAATGCATGACATATAATTTTAGGGTGGCGCCGCGACGCTGCATGTCGGCGTCGTGGCGCTGCATGTCGGCGCTGTGGCGCTGCATGTCGGCGCCGCGCGCCAGTAGTGCATCGCGAGGTCCGAGAACTGGCGCCACACGAGATTAGGCGCTGTGGCGCCCAAACTTCTGCGGCTCTCTAATTTTCCGGCGCCACGGCACTGAGATTCGGTGTCGTGGCGCTGCTTTTGCTCCTTGTTTTTGCCCTTGTATCTAGCATCACACCATCAAAAACAATACTAGACGTGAGACTGTTCTAACTAAGCTAAAAATGCATAAATTTAAAATTTTGGGTTGCCTCCCAAGTAACGATGTCTTTAACGTCTTGTAGTCGGACGCAGGTTCCTCCTCACACTGGCTTGAGATAGGTCACAGAGCTCACATGTTCCATGTCATTTATCAAGTACGGTTTCAATCTATGTCTGTTCACTTTGAACGGTGCTCCCTCTTTTCCTCTTATTTCAACCGCACCATAGGGGAATACTTTTTCAATAGTGAATGGGCCTGACCATCGAGATTTAAGCTTACATGGGAAGAGTCGCAACCTTGAGTTGAATAAGAGCATTTGCTGTCCTTCTTGGAATTCTTTAGGGATCAAGTTCTTATCATGTCATGCCTTGGTTCTTGCCTTGTAGATCTTTGCATTCTCATAGGCGTTGTATCTGAATTCATCCAACTCACTCAGCTGTAGCAACCTCTTCTGTCCTGATGCCTTGGCATCCATGTTCAGCTTTTTCATCGCCCAATAAGCCCTGTGTTCTAACTCCACCGGCAGATGACAAGTTTTCCCAAAAACCAATCGGTATGGTGACATTCCAATGGGAGTTTTGAACGCTGTTCTATAGGCCCAGAGTGTGTCATCCAACTTGATAGACCAATTCTTCCTTGAGCTATCCACTGTCTTTTCCATTATGGTTTTCACCGCCCTGTTTGAAATTTCGGTTTGTCCATTCGCTTGAGGATGATAGGGCAGTGTGGTGCGGTGGTAGATTCTGTAGCGGCCAAGTAGTGTATCAAGCTGCTTGTTACAAAAGTGGATTCTTCATCGCTGATGATGGATCTGGGAGTACCAAACCTTGTGAATATGTTCTTTTGGAGAAACTTTTGACTGCTTATCATTATTCTCTTTAGTGCCATCGCTTCTACCCATTTGGACACATAATCCACTTCAAGAAAAATGTATTGATTCCCAAAGGATGAAGGGAAAGGACCCATGAAGTCGATCCCCCACACATCAAATAGCTCCACCTCCAAGATCCCATTCAGGGGCATTTCATTTCGCCTTGATATGTTTCTCGTTCGCTGACAACGATCGCAGCCCTTCACAAAGGCGTTGGCATCCTTGAATAGGGATGGCCAATAAAACCCACTCTGCAATACTTTGGCGGTTGTCCTTGATGCTCCAAAATGCCCACCACATTGTAAGGTATGACAATGAGTGAGAATCTGGTGCATCTCATCTTCTGGTACGCAGCGCCTAATGACTTGGTCGGCGCAGTGCTTGTAGAGCATTGGCTTCTCCCAATAGTAATGTTTTACCTCTGAGTGGAACCTCTTCACCTGTTGTCTTGTCAATCCTGGGGGTACTACCTTAGCTGCAAGAAAATTAACAAAATCAGCGTACCAAGGTAAATTAAAGACAACGCTTACTTGAAACAATTGCTCACTGGGAAGTGATCATTTATCTGCACATTCTTGATGTTCTGGCTCTCTTTGTTTTCAAGCCTTGACAGGTGGTCAGCTTCTTGTCACGGATTTCCATGTCAAATTTTTGTAATAGCAGTACCCATCGGATAAGGCGGGGTTTTGCATCCTTCTTTGTCATCAAGTACTTTATGGCAGAGTGGTCCGTGTATACTATCACCTTATTGCCAATTAAGTATTGCCTGAACTTCTCAAATGCATATACTATTGCTAGCAATTCTTTTTCTGTAGTGGCATAATTCATTTGTGCATCATTAAGGGTTTTTCTAGCATAGTAAATGGATATGAATACCTTATCAACTCTCTGCCCAAGAATTGCTCCCACTGCATAGTCACTTGCATCACACATTAGTTCAAATGGGAGTTTCCAATTTGGTGCAATGACTATGGGTGCTGAGATTAGCCTCTCCTAGAGTGTCTGAAAGGCGGTCATGCATTCCTTATTGAATTCAAAAGCAACTCCAGTCATTAGCAAAGTGGAAAGGGGTTTCGAAACTTTTGAGAAGTCTTTGATGAATCTTCTATAGAAACCAGCATGCCCAAGGAAATTTCTGACCCCTTTTGCTGACACTAGAGGTGGTATATTTTCAATTACTGAAATCATTGCTCTGTCCACCTCAATACATTGGTTGGATATTTTGTGTCCAATGACAATTCTCTCTCTCACCATGAAGTGACACTTCTCCCAATTCAGCACAAGGTTGGACTCTTCACACCGTGTTAACACTGCTTTCAAGTGCCTTAAACACTCGTCAAAAGAAGACCCAAAAACCGAGAAATCATCCATGAAAATATCTATGGTCCTCTCCACCATGTCAAAGAAAATTGCCATCATGCACCTCTGAAAGGTGGCAGGTGTATTGCAAAGCCCAAATGACATCCTTCTGAAAGCAAACGTACCAAAGGGGTAGGTGAATGGTGTCTTTTCCTGATTTTCTGGTGCTATGACAATCTGATGATACCCTGAGTAACCATCCAAGAAGCAATAATAGTTGTGCCCTGCAAGCCTATCCAATATCTGATATAAAAAGGGCAATGGAAAGTGGTCTTTTCTGGTTTCCTTGTTCAACTTGCGGTAGTCAATGCAAATCCTCCACCCATTGACTGTTCTAGATGGAATGAGCTCATTCCTTTCGTTGGTCACTACTGTCATGTCACATTTTTTGTGCACCACTTGCACATGACTCACCCATGCACTGCCAGAGATATGATAAATGTTATACCCCGTAGTTCTGACCCTACGTATGAGAGTGTACGAAAGCATGTAAGACTTAAAATTTTCAAAGGATAGGTTGACGGATTGTTCCGGGCGGGTTTTAGTCAACTTTGAGGCGGGTTATGACCCGGTACATTGAGAGTTCCTAAGTGTTTCAAAGGCCTAGGGCGTATTTCGTTGAGTCTAGATTCCAACGCAACCAACCGCTCGCCGATAGGGCGTCGGAGTAGAAAAGTTATGGAGTTACAAGTTGCATGCGCGCAGAGGCAATGCGCTTGAGCAAGGCGAGGGCATGGCGCGCTGAAGCGCCGAAGCAAGGCGCCAGATGCCAGGGCAGCGCCGGAAGTTCCAGAGTCCGCAGGTTTCAGCCTCGGCGCCAGGCGAGATTCTGGCGAAAACTTAGGAAAAATCAGATTTTTCTTTTAAAAGACCTTGGGAGGGTGACAAGTGTCCCCCCCATCTGATTTTGCATGCATTATATTGACCAAGTCTTGAAGACTTGATCATATTTCATCTCTCTCTTAGACAAAAGCTCCTCCTTCTCTCTTAAAAGTTCAAGCTCCTCCTTCTCTCTAAAATCCCAAGAGAAATTCTAACCTTAGGAAAAATCTGAAAAAAATTAAGAACAAGAAGGAAGCTTGTGGCTAGCTTGTTGGTGTTGTTGTGGTGGTGTTCTTGGCAAGGAAGCTAGCAAAATATTTGGAATAAATTTGGCTAAAGCTCTAAGGTAATGATTATTCCTTTATAATTAGTTTTAGTGTTGCATTTTAAGAGAAAAGAACTTGTGGTAGTAAATAATGCTCTTAGAGTCATTGCATGCAAGAAATGTGGTTTGGATATGAAAGAATTGGTTAAGAAGATATTATGAGCATGTTGTAGCCTAAAAACTACCATAGAATTGTTAAGTGAATTGTTGTACCTTATGGGGCAGAATTTTACACACCCAAGTTTAGGTGTGTAATCCCCTTTGAAATGTTGGATTGTTGAGCCTTAAATGTGGCGTTTGGATGATAAATTCGGCCTTGAGAAAGGTGGCAAGTATGTAGAAACAAAGGAAATGCTGCCCAATTTTCCATTGAATTTAGTGACTTTGAACTTGGATTATTCTACATTGAAGTTAGAGGTTAATAAACGTATCATGATTATTATAGGTTGAAATATTACTTGCGGTAGTTGAGCTTAGCAAGTGGATTGACCAAAGAGGTATGTAGAACTTTCCTATCTCTTGAGCATGAGTAGTTGTACCTATGTAGTACGGTAGACGTACAAGATTTGACATCTTTCACTTGTTTTAAAAGTATATGCTACTTGTTTCATTTCAAAAGTATAAGTCCCTTGGATTTAGGGAAAATGTATTTGACAAATGGATAACGCTAATATAATGACTTTATGGGAAGTTGGTTATATTAGTTTTCTTGAAAGGTTCACAAAGAAAGGTTTACCCTAATTAAAACAAGTACGGGTAAAGGATTTGAAACTAAGAAAGGTGAATTGATTTTTAGGCATTGGTGTCCTAAGGGTTTAAAGGAAATGAAGTCACTTGATTTAGAAGCCTATTATATTTCTAAAAGGAATTGTGACTTGTCTTGAAAGAAATCGTAACTTGATACTATGGTGATTAGTATCTTGGAATTTTGTATAAAAAGAGTTATTTCTTAAAAGTTAAGATACGGTACTTGGGTTGAATTCTGATTTTCTATTAAAAGACATGTTAGTGCCTTAGGATACTAAAATGAGAGGATATATTAATAATGTTAATAAGGAGTTGGGGATTTCTTAACTTGCTTATGTTATGATAAGCGGTAGTGCTTATGTTATGATAGCCTAGTAGGCTTATGTTGTGATATGATAGGCCGGTAGTGCTTATGTATGATATGATAGGCCAGAGTGCTTATGTTATGTATGATAGCGGATGAGTTATGTTATATATTTATATTATTACTGGTAAACCCGGGTTATTACTTATGCCATGGATTTGCTACCCATGATGCGAGTCTGCGCTTGCACTCACGCGGATCCCACCACGTGATCCACGCGGTGAAATAGTCCCACGCGAGTACGGCGATGGTACTCACGGGTCCACAGATCCATGCGGGTGAAATAGTCACACGCGGGTGAAATAGTCCCACGACGAGGCGGATGACCTCATGCGGGTCCACAGACCCATGCGGGTGAAATAGTCCCGAGAGTAGGATTGCTTAATGATACTACAGGCGAGGTACCGCTTTGATCGTGAGCCTCCTATTTTTATGCTATAAGTTTTATACTTGTTACTCTCATTGTTAGTAAGGCACAATGCAAGGAAATTGATTTTTATCTATGACTCCAGCTTATTTTTGACTTATGATATTACTATAGTATTTTTCCAGTTTTACATACTTGGTACGTTGTGTCTCGACTTCTTCCTGGCCGCTCATGCCGCAGGTGGAAAGCGGTGGTAGATCCTCATTCCTAGGATCTTTTACTCAGTGTCGTGAGCTCCATTTCTTCTGAGGCTCGACTTTTGGTATGGTTCTCCCGGTGTTGTTGATGTTTTGTACATTCAGGGCATGACGGCCCCGTCCGTCATAGTGTTACTCATTCTTAGAGGCCTGTAGTCTTGTCATAACTTGGTTTGTTTAAGGATGTAACTGTTCGGTTTTATGTACTTTGGGGTAGCCATGTGGGCTAGACTATTTATATCATTATGGTTGTTTATTATGAGTTTATATTCCGTTGGTTTTCTCGATGTTGTGTCACGCGTGCCGGGTTAAGGCACGGCCACGGATCCGGTCGGATCGTGACAAAAGTGGTATCGAGCGATTAATCCTCGGAAAAGGGTCTACAGCCGTATCTAGTAGAGTCTTGATTATCTCGTATGTGCACCACATCTATAATCGTGAGGTCGCAGGATATTTAGGATTGGTTTCCATTCTTTCACTCTAAGATCGCATAGAGTTGTGTTATAGGTTGATTTCCTCCGACATATTTTTCTCAGACGCTTATGCCTCCACGCAAGGCAACCGCGCCTGGCGGCGCAAGGCAAGAGAGGAACTACTAGTAGGCACCGAGGGTTACGAGGCACAGCCCGCCCTTACGGATGAGGTGTTTCTGACGGCGAGTTCTACAACGCCGCCAACCCCAAGATACCGAGGCGGCAGCGGCCATCGAGACCGCGGTACTGAGCCTCCATCCAAAGCAGGCGAAGGATATGAGCTACAAGAGATGCGATTCTCGCCCGGATCGTGGGCTGCATACGAGGATAGCCGAGATGCAGCCCGGCCAGCATTCGTAGTTCAAAGACAGAGCCGCCACCAGAGATCGAGGACTTTTTGAGTTGCAGCCGCCGAGTTTTATGGTCGAGGCACGAGGATGATCTCGGAGTTTATCCGAAGCGATTCTGGATCATGAGGGTGACGGGGCTTGAGACCGAAGTCGGTGGTACTAGGTTCGCATCGGCCGCGGACACCGCAGCTGATTGGTATGATTCATGGAACCGCCCCGGGGAGCATGCGCTTCCACCGTTTGGGACGAGTTCTCGAGGCGCATTTGGCCATTTCTTGCCTCCGCAGATGGCGAGGGCTCGCCGATAGATTTTTGACATCGAGACAGAGTGGGCGGACGGTCCGAATACAACGTGAGTTTGACTCATTGGCTCGGTATGCCCGCTTTGGTAGCGCACATGGAGGACAGGTGCACCGCTATGTCACGAGACTCGCTGATTACTTGGCCGAGAGTTGCACGGAGTAGCTCTTCAGCCGGGCATGGACATTGCCCGCATGCAGGCATATGCACTTGGGTGTGAGGAACGCAGGGGCCGACGGATCGACAGGTATCAGCAGAAGAGGGCCAGGACAGCAGGGTCCTCTGGTAGTTTTAGGGGTAGACAACCCCAACAGCAGACCAGATTTGCACCACAGCCGGTCCAGAGCGCTCCTCCACCATCTTCGGGACGTCTGAGTATTCGGGAGCGGGACAGGTTCCGTGGCTTCGTTTCGCAGGACGAGTTCCGCCGGATGAGGCCACCTATGCCTCGGTGTGGTCGATGTGGTGATTGCCATCACGGGTGTCGTGTTCCTCCGTGAGCTTGTTACTCTTGTGGCGCAGGCCATTTGAAGAGAGATTGTCCGACAGAGGCGGAAATGCTCTGGCTCACCACCAGCCGATTCTTGCCGGGTCTTCATCTTCGCAGTTATGCGCCCGAGGCGTGGTGTTCACGCCAGCAGGCCGCGCAGGGTCGTGGCGGGGTTCCAGCCCAGGTCCTCAGAACCGCATTTATGCTATGTCCAGCCGCCAGGATCAGGAGGCGTCACCTGATGTCGTCACATGTACATTGTTGGTTGCTTGCTGTGATGTTTATGCTTTGATAGACCCAGGTTCTACCTTGTCTTATATATCTCCTCATATTGCTGGTAGAATAGGGATAGAGCCCCAGTCCATAGAATCTTTTGAGGTGGCTACGCCGGTAGGTGCTTCGGTGGTAGCTGAGCGGATATATAAGGTTTGCCCAGTGACTGTAGATAGTCGTCGGACTCTAGCTGACTTGATAGAGTTGGATATGACCGACTTTGATGTGATTATGGGTATGGATTGGCTAGCGTCTTGCTATGCCAATGGACCGTAGAGAGGTTAGTTCGTTCCGTTTCCGTGAGTCGGTTATCAGTGGAAGGAATCTTTGCATCGCCGGCGGGTAGGTTTATTTCTTACCTCAAGGCTAGGAAGATGGTACGGCGGTATATTTACCATTTGGTTCGTATTCGATCATCGAGGTGAGATACCGACCTTGATCGGTCCGATTGTTAGAGAGTTTCGCACGTATTCCCGCAGAACTTAGTGTATCCCTCCTGAGAGGGAGATTGAGTTTTGCATCGATTTGGCGCCAGACACTCGACCGATATCTATTCCGCCATACAGGATGACACCTGCCGAGTTGAAGGAATTGAAGGACCAGCTGAAAGATTTGCTGGAGAAAGGCTTTATCAGGCCAAGTGTTTCTCCCTGGGGAGCGCCAGTGTTATTTGTAAAGAAGGATGGGACGCTGCGTATGTGTATTGATTACAGGCAGCTGAACAAGGTAACTATCAAGAACAGATATCCCCTCCCCAGGATTGATGATTTGTTTGATCAGTTGCAGGGTGCGAGATGCTTTTCCAAGATAGACCTGCGGTCTGGTTACCATCAGGTACGAGTTAGAGAGGCGGATATCCCAAAGACTGCATTCAGGACCCGGTATGGGCACTATGAGTTCAGGGTGATGTCTTTCGGATTGACCAACGCTCCAGCAGTATTCATGGATTTGATGAATAGGGTGTTCAGGTCATTCTTGGATATGTTCGTTATAGTGTTCATTGATGATATCTTGGTGTATTCGCGCACAGAGCAGGAGCATACAGATCATTTGAGGACGGTATTGGGAGTCCTCAGGGACCGGCAGTTGTATGCCAAGTTCTCGAAATGCGAGTTTTGGCTGGCTTCAGTGGCTTTCTTAGGGCATGTTATCGGGGCCGATGGTATTCAGGTTGATACAGCTAAGATTGAGGCAGTCAAGACTTGGCCCAGACCCACTACACCGACGGAGGTGCGCAACTTTTTGGGCCTTGCAGGTTATTATCGGAGGTTTGTGGAGAAGTTTGCTTCTATTTCAGCACCTTTGACTAAGTCGACTCGAAGGCGATTATGTTCCGTGGACGGATACTTGTGAGGAAAGTTTCCTTGCTAAAGGAGAAGTTGACGATCGCCCAGATTCTTACTCTTCCGCAGGTTTAGATGGATATGTGGTTTTATTGCGACGCCAGTGTCGGGCTTGAGTGCGTCTGATGCGACGACGAGTTTAGCTTATGCATCTCGACATTAGGAAGCATGAGAAGAACTATCCCACACATGACTTGAGTGGCGCAGTGATTCATGCCTCAAGATCTGGAGACATTATTTATATGGAGTTCATGTGGACATTTACACAGACCACAAGAGTCTCCAGTACATCTTCAGCCAGAGGGAGCTGAACTTGCGACAGAGACGGTGGTTGGAGCTACTTAAGGATTACGATGTTAATATTCTATACCACCCAGGGAAGGCCAATGTAGTTGCAGATGCCCTTAGTCGCAGATCGATGGGTAGTCTGTCTGATGTTCAGCCAGAGAAAAGGGATATGGTCCGAGAGTTACATCAGCTAGCGAGCCTTGGGGTTCGTTTGGTTGATTCTGATAATGACGGAATTCGGGTTCGAGAGGTTGCCGAGTCTTCCGTCGTCGAGGAAGTGAAGAGGCGACAATATGAGGATCCAATTTTGGTAAGGTACCGATATGCAGCTCTCCAGAAGGAGAATGGTCTATTTGAGGTAGCGCCTGATGGGGTGCTAAGATTCGAGGGCCGGTTGTGTGTTCCCGATGCGGACAGACTTCGCCGCAGATTTCGGGAGGCACACAGTGCTCGTTATTCTATTCATCCGGGGTCGACTAAGATGTACCATGACCTCAGGTGTGTGTATTGGTGGGATGGCCTGAAGAGGGACGTGGCAGGTTTTGTTGCACAGTGTCCTAATTGTCAGCAGGTCAAGATTGAGCACCAAAAGCCCGGTGGCTATTGCAGGCTATTGATATTCCGACTTGGAAGTGGGAGGTGATAAATATGGATTTTATTACAGGGCTACCTACCACTCGAGGAAGCATGATTCCATTTGGGTGATTGTCGACAGTCGTGAAATCACCAATTTTCTTCCGGCCGAGCGACGTTCTCACCGAGGACTATGCCGATTATATATTAGAGAGATTGTGAGACCGCACGAGTCCCGATGTCGATTATATCGATAGAGGAGCCCGCTTCGGCTAACTTCGGAGGTCTTTTCGTAAGGGATTAGGGACACAGTGAGTCTCAAGATCGCATTTCACCCTCGCATCGACGGACGGCCGAGCGCACTATCCGATACACTCGAGGATATGTCGCGGGCTTGTGTTATTGATTTCGTGGGTAGCCGGGAGGATCATTTGCCTCTTGTGGAGTTTGCTTACAACAATGGCTACCATTCCAGATTCGATGGCGCCATGAGGCCTTATACGGGAGGAAGTGCAGTCACCGATAGGCTGGTTCGAGGTGGAGAAGTTCGATTAGTCGGGCCGACTTAGTTCAGCAGATGGATAAGTGAAGCTTATCCAGAGCGGTTGTTAGCGGCTCGTCGCAGGTCGTATGCAGATCATCGCGTCGACACTTGGAATTTGAGATAGATGATTGGGTTTTTCTAAAGATATCGCCCGTGCGGCGTGGTGAGATTTGGAAAGAAGGAAGCTTAGCCCAAGGTACATCATCATCGATTGTCCGTAGGTTAGGCAGGGTTGCCTATGAGTTAGATCTGCCGTCCGATTTGGAGGCGGTACATCCAGTTTTCCATGTGTGCATGTTGCGGAAATGTATTGGAGATCCATCTAGAGTGCACCCGGTTCATGATGTCCAAGTGACAGAGGAGTTATCGTATGAGGAGAGTCCCATAGCGATACTCGGTCGTCAGGTTAGACGACTTCGGACGAAAGACGTGGCTTCCGTCAAGGTCTTATGGCGGAACGAGAACAGGGAGGAAATGACGTGGGAAGCAGAGGATGACATGATGAAGAAGTACCCTCACCTATTTTCTATACCTCCAGGTAACCCACTTTCCTGCTTGTTAGTTTTGATTTAGCATTTACGCTTAAGTATGTTGTGGCTCGTGGAGCTTCTTTCTTTGCAAAAGAATAGTTAAGAGGGTCTATGTCGATATTGTGATTTGAGTAAGCCTAGAAGGAACATTCGGGACGAATGTTTATAAGGGGGGGAGAATGTTATACCCCGTAGTTCTGACCCTACGTATGAGAGTGTACGAAAGCATGTAAGACTTAAAATTTTCAAAGGATAGGTTGACGGATTGTTCCGGGCGGGTTTTAGTCAACTTTGAGGCGGGTTATGACCCGGTACATTGAGAGTTCCTAAGTGTTTCAAAGGCCTAGTGCGTAGTTCGTTGAGTCTAGATTCCAACGCAACCAACCGTTTGTCGATAGGACGTCGTAGTAGAAAGTTATGGGAGTTACAAGTTCAGTGCGTAGACGGACAGAAATGCGCCGTGCAAAGCAACAGGCCGCGCGAAGTACCGAGGGTCGCTGAGTTGCAGCGCGCGCGCCAGACAGGTGGTCGCTGCCGGAAGTTCCGAGTCCGCAGAGGTTTCCACGCGCGCCGTCGCTGGCAGCGCGCCAAGGGATTCTGGGCGGAAAAACTTAGGAAAAATCAGATTTTTCTTTTAAAAGACCTTGGGAGGGTGACAAGTGTTCCCCCCTCCCCCATCTGATTTTGCATGCATTATATTGACCAAGTCTTGAAGACTTGGTCATATTTCATCTCTCTCTTAGATAAAAACTCCTCCTTCTCTCTTAAAAGTTCAAGCTCCTCCTTCTCTCTAAAATCCCAAGAGAAATTCTAGCCTTAGGAAAAATCTGAAAAAAATTAAGAATAAGAAGGAAGCTTGTGGCTAGCATGTTGGTGTTGTTGTGGTGGTGTTCTTGGCAAGGAAGCTAGCAAAATATTTGGAATAAATTTGGCTAAAGCTCTAAGGTAATGATTCTTCCTTTATAATTAGTTTTAGTGTTGCATTTTAAGAGAAAAGAACTTGTGGTAGTAAATAATGCTCTTAGAGTCATTGCATGCAAGAAATGTGGTTTGGATATGAAAGAATTGGTTAAGAAGATATTATGAGCATGTTGTAGCCTAAAAACTACCATAGAATTGTTAAGTGAATTGTTGTACCTTATGGGGCAGAATTTTACACACCCAAGTTTAGGTGTGTAATCCCCTTTGAAATGTTGGATTGTTGAGCCTTAAATGTGGCATTTGGATGATAAATTCGGCCTTGAGAAAGGTGGCAAGTATGTAGAAACAAAGGAAATGCTGCCCAATTTTCCATAGAATTTAGTGACTTTGAACTTGGATTATTCTACATTGAAGTTAGAGGTTAATAAACGTATCATGATTATTATAGGTTGAAATATTACTTGCGGTAGTTGAGCTTAGCAAGTGGATTGACCAAAGAGGTATGTAGAACTTTCCTATCTCTTGAGCATGAGTAGTTGTACCTATGTAGTACGGTAGACGTACAAGATTTGACATCTTTCACTTGTTTTAAAAGTATATGCTACTTGTTTCATTTCAAAAGTATAAGTCCCTTGGATTTAGGGAAAATGTATTTGACAAAGGGATAACGCTAATATAATGACTTTATGGAAAGTTGGTTATATTAGTTTTCTTGAAAGGTTCATTAAAGAAAGGTTTACCCTAATTAAAACAAGTACGTAAAGGATTTGAAACTAAGAAAGGTGAATTGATTTTTAGGCATTGGTTGCCTAAGGTTTTAAAGGAAATGAAGTCACTTGATTTAGAAGCCTATTATATTTCTAAAAGGAAATGTGACTTGTCTTGAAAGAAATCGTAACTTGATACTATGGTGATTAGTATCTTGGAATTTTGTATAAAAAAAAGTTATTTCTTAAAAAGTTAGAAGTACATGGTACTTGGGTTGAATTCCCGGATTTTCTATTAAAAGACATGTTAGTGCCTTAGGATACTAAAATGAAAGGATATATTAATAATGTTAATAAGGAGTTAGGAGATTTCTTAACTTGCTTATGTTATGATAAGCCGGTAGTATTTATGTTATGATAAGCCGGTAGTGCTTATGTTGTGATATGATAGGCCGGTAGTGCTTATGTATGATATGATAGGCCGGTAGTGCTTATGTTATGTATGATAGCCGGATGAGCTATGTTATATATTTATATTATTACGGGGTAAACCCCGGGTTATTACTTATGCCATGGATTTGCTACCCATGATGCGAGTGCGGCGCTTGCACTCATGTGGATCCGGACCACAGGATCCATGCGGGTGAAATAGTCCCATGCGAGTACGGCGATGGTACTCATGCGGGTCCACAGGATCCATGCGGGTGAAATAGTCCCATGCGGGTGAAATAGTCCCATGACGAGGCGGATGACCTCATGCGGGTCCACAGGACCCATGCGGGTGAAATAGTCCCAGGAGTAGGATTGCTTAATGATACTACGGGCGAGGTACCCTATTTTGATCGTGAGCCTCCTATTTTTATGCTATAAGTTTTATACTTGTTACTCTCATTGTTAGTAAGGCACAGTGCAAGGAAATTGATTTTTATCTATGACTCCAGCTTATTTTGACTTATGATATTACTACAGTATTTTCCAGTTTTACATACTTGGTACGTTGTGTACTGACCCCCTTCCTCGGGGCTGCGTTCATGCCGCAGGTAAGGGAAAGCAGGTGGTAGATCCTCATTCCTAGGATCTTTTACTCAGGTGTCAGGAGCTCCATTTCTTCGGAGGCTCGACTTTTGGTATGGTTCTCCCTGGTGTTGTTGATGTTTTGTACATTCAGGGGCATGACGGGGCCCTGTCCCGTCATAGTGTTACTCCTTCTTAGAGGCCTGTAGTCTTGTCATAACTTGGTTTGTTTAAGGATGTAACTGTTCGGTTTTATGTACTTTTGGGGTAGCCATTGTGGGCTAGACTATTTATATCATTATGGTTGTTTATTATGAGTTTATATTCCGCTGGTTTTCTCTGATGTTGTGTCACAAGGGTGCCCGGGTTAAGGCACCGGTCACGGATCCGGGGTCGGGTCGTGACAATAAATTACCCCAGCGTCAAGCCATTTCATGATTTCTTTTCTTACTACCTCCTTCATGTTTGGATTCAATCTCCGTTGTGCCTCAATGTAGGATTTGCTCTCATCTTCTAGACGGATCTTATGCATCACTGTTGAGGGACTTATCTCTCTTATGTCTGCCAATGTCCATCCAATGGCACGCTTGTGACCTCTCAGCACTCTCAACAGCTTCTCAACCTCCACTGTGGATAGCTGACATGATACGATTACTGGTAAGGATTGGTTATCACATAGATATCGGTATTGCAAATGATCTGGCAGAGTCTTCAACTCTAACTCTGGGGCTTTTTCTGTTGATGTTACTGATCTCTCTGGCATCTGCCCTAGCTCTTCATATTTCTTCTTATAACATTGCTCATACGAATCCATCCAATTTGCATACTCCATCAATTTCGGGTCATTGCCGTTATTCTCACCCCATTGGGTCAGCACTCATAACCCCATTTTCTAAAACTGCTTCTTCAATCATATCAATGGCATAACAGTTGTCATTTGCCTCTGGGAAGGTTGTTGCTTGGAATACATTGAAAATCACCTCTTCTTTTCCACACGAAGCCTCAGCTCACCTTTTCGAACATCAATGAGTGCCTGTCCCGTGGCTAGGAATGGTCTGCCAAGGATAATGGCGGTCATGTCATTGTCTCTCATGTCTAAGATGATGAAATCAGCGGGAAAGATGAACTTGTCCAATTTAACCAACACATCCTCGATGACTCATCTGGGATGGACGATGGAGCGATCAACTAGCTGTAAAGTGATGTTTGTAGGTCCTGTTTCTCTCATTCCAAGTTTTCAAAGCACCAGATAGGGCATCAAATTTATACTTGCCCCCAGATCACACAACGCCTTATGACATTCAAACTTTCCTATAGTGCAAGGGATGGTGAAGCTTCCTGGATCTTTCAACTTCTGAGGTAACTTCCTCTGTAGGATGGCGCTGCATTCTTTAGTCAACAATACTGTTTCATGGTCATCTATCCTCCTCTTTTAACTGAGAATCTCCTTCATGAACTTTACGTAACTCGGCATCTGCTCTAGAGCCTCAGCAAACGGGATGTTGAGTTGCAGTTGTTTGAGAACTTCCAAGAATTTAGAGAACTGCTTGTCAATGGAACTTGTCTTTAGCCTCTGAGGATACGGTATCTTCACTTGGGGTGCGTCCACAACTGCTGTCAGTCCTCCTTGTTTCGGATGAAGGTCTCCAGCAACCACTGCGCCTTCTGATCTTGCGGCGCCACGGCCCTGAGATTCGGCGCCGTGGCGCCAAAACTCCTGCAAAGTCTCTGGACTTTCGGCGCCATGGCGCTGCTCAGTGGCGCCACGGCGCTGCAAATCCTGCGAGCATTCTGGACCATCCTTCTCTCGATACGGCGGTGGGGAGCTTGCTTCCACTGGTTCGCCATTTCTTAGGTCAACCGCCTGACATTGCTTTTTTGGATTCGCTCCAATATTTTCAGGGTGATTCCCTTGTATTCTGTTGCTTAGCATGCCCGTGAGTTGTCCTATTTATGTCTCCAAATTCTTTAGGGACACTCTTGTCTCATCCATGAACTGAGTTTGGTGTTTAGTTAGCCTGAGTATGGCCGCTCGCAACCCATTCTGCTCTTCCTGTGGGACATGAGGGTTACATTGCTGTTGATAGTTCTGTAACCCGTGATAGTGGTAGTCCATGTCTGCTTGATCCCTGAGATGAATCAAAACCAATAAACTAATCACGGCGTACGGTTCCACAAATAAAATAAAATAAAATAAAAACCAAATTAGAAATTAAGAATAGATAGATTGATATTGAACTACGCCACTCCCCGGCAACGGCTCCAAAAACTTGTTAGTGATTTATTCACACGCTTAACGCAAGTGCACGTATCGTGACAAGTAATATAGTCTGGGTAAGACCGAATATCGTCCTCAGGGATTAGTGTTCAATTACCAATTTCTATCATATGGTATCTATTTGGTGATCGATATTTTGATGGTTGTTTGTATCTATGACTACTAAATAATTATAAAAGTTAATTAAATTACTTTACTTAAATCAGATATGGTGGAAATAGGGCTTCCAATCTCCTCAACTATCCGCTCGCTTTAATCTTTAATGCAATGATAAATGTTCTTCTTCTATATTGAGATAGCAGGTTAACTAAACCGTTTTATATTTCGGTTAGGATATATAACACTCAACCCCGATGCAGAACCCTTCTATCTTTCGATGATAAGATTTACCACAAAGGAGGATTAAAAACAATAACCTATTAAACTACACAAGTATCGGGGTACTTTCGTCCACGATTTTAACCTATGTTTATTCAACTATAGCATATTCACAATCTCCCCTTTCGAATCTCGATTAGAAATCATATATGTGATGATAATTAGTGATCAATTAATTACCAAGCAATCAAAATAATTATTGAATAAATCTCAACTATATAAAGAAGAAACCAAAACCATGCATTTAATCATAAAACGAGGTTCAAGTGATTCGAATGGAAAGCCCTAATTAAAGTTTAGCTCCTAGCCATAGACATGCTAAGAACTAAAAGATTATCCAACATAAACTGAAAAATAAATAAAGTAAGAAAAATAATTACTCAAGAACAAGACTCCAATCTTGAAGCTTTCAAGAACTATGTGTTGTGTAGAGTTAGGGATTGTGGAACCCTTCAAAAATCTGCCCTAAGGCCTTTTTATATCCTCCAAAAATATTCCCAACTTTTCCCTCTTGGTCTTGGCTCATTCCCATTCGGATTTGGCTAAAAACCCGCGTTGGTGCCACAATCCTGAGTCCGGCGCCGTGGCGCCGAAACTCCTGCAACTCGTTAGATATTTGGGCGCCGTGGCGCTGCTTTCGCTGATAGAGTGGCGCCACGACGCCGC
The DNA here is from genome assembly GCA_029844215.1 of Przewalskia tangutica. Taxonomy (NCBI): domain Eukaryota; kingdom Viridiplantae; phylum Streptophyta; class Magnoliopsida; order Solanales; family Solanaceae; genus Przewalskia; species Przewalskia tangutica. The sequence goes on from CM056719.1 coordinate 23,519,728, forward strand.
CCTGTCCTTCGTCCGGGGTGCCAACTTTTCGTCTCTTTTGGCTCTGGAACCTCTGTTTCTGCCATCTTTTTGTTTCTTTTCGCCAATGTGCCATTTTAAACCACTGTGACTCAAAAGAAAGAAAATTTATACTAACATGACACGTATTTATACAAAAATGGGTCAAAGACTAACTAAAAATGACTCAAAAGGTGTATATAAAATACGTCTAACAGTAGGATCAGAGACTGGAGCACCATCCATGGCACTGAGCTTAGATTTAGAATCAACTGGAGTAGGCACCTCTTTGCAGTTCACCATTTTAGCCCTATACACAATCTCATCTACATACTTACGCTAACACAAGAACATATGATTAGCAGACCTGGTCACTGATATCCCCAAAAAGTAACTCAGTTTTCCCAAATCAGTCATTGCAAATTCGGACTTAAGCAAGGCAATAATATCATTTTTCAATCCGTCGGAGGAGGCAGTAAGAACAATATCATCCACGTAAAGTAATAAGTAAGCAGTTCTACTACCTCGATGAAAAACGAATAGTGATGTATCACTCTTACTGCATACAAACCCAATCTGCAAGATATACCTGGCAAAGCGATCATACCATGCATAAGGGGCCTGTTTCAGGCCATATATTGACTTACGGAGACGACACACATAGTGAGGAGTTGTTGGATGGGTGAACCCTGGCGGCTGATGCATGTAGATTGTTTCTCTCATATCCCCATGTAAGAATGCATTCTTAACATCAAGCTGATGGATCGGCCAGTGTTTTCCCATGGCAATGCTCAAAACATGTGCGAATGGTAGCCGGTTTGACAACCGGGTTGAAGGTCTCACCACAATCAATGCCCTCCTGCTGATTTGTGCCATTAGCCACAAGTCGTGTCTTATACCTCTCAAGATCTCCACTGTCTCTGAATTTGTGACGAAAAAGCCACAGACAACGAATCACATTCACCCCCTCAGGTCTATGTACTAGATCCCATGAGTGTTGTTTAGTTAAAACATTGAATTCCTCAGACATAGCCGCATTCCAATTAGGGTCTTCTTTAGCCAATATAGGGTTTTTGGGAATTGGAGAAATGGTTTGGGCAGACAAGTTAAATTGGACTTTGGGTTTGAAGATTCCATGCTTGGCACGAGTTTCCATTTGGTGAGTAGGGACAGTGAGAGGCGGTGATGGCTGAGTAGGGAGGGCTGAGACTGATGGTAGGATCAGAAAAGGAGAAGGTGGGGGCGAAGCCGTCGGAGGCGCCACGACGCCTAGGGACATGCATGAATAAGCACACCTGTTGAACAACATAAATAGACCCTATGGTTCGGTGGGAAGCCTAGGAAAACACATGGAGTGGACCTAGGAGCGAGCTTGTGAGGGGCGGTAGAGCTAAGTTTGGGATAGACATACAACCAAAAATCCGTAGATGATCATAGGAGGAGACTCTATGGTAGAGGATTTCGGTAGGGGTCATGTTGTGAAGAGTGCTATTAGGGAGAATATTGAGAATGTATTATGACATTTTAGCAGCATATATCCAGAAGGATGGAGGAAGGGAGACATGAATCAATAGGGTGCGAATCATATTGTTAATGGTGCGGATGAGTCTTTCAGCTTTACCGTTTTGTGGTGAGGTGTGAGGGAAGGAGAAGCGAAAAACCATATCATTATTGGTACAAAAACGGTGAAACATAGAGTTATTAAATTCACGACCATTATCGCACTGAAATGATTTGATACCTTTTTTAAATTGTGTTTGGATGAATTGTCGAAACTCAAAAAATTTGGTAAACACTTCCGATTTATATTTGAGAGGGTACAACCAGATATAGTGAGAAAATCATTTATATCCATTGTTTGGCGCCGGCGTCTAGACGACGCCAAGTAGAATCATCAACCTCCGAAGGCCGCGGAATGGTGTCATCAATATGATCAAGCACGTTATAGAGACATACATGATTGCGAAACAGTTCAATCCAAGGATAATACTGATTGCTTTCTTGATCAAGACGGATGGGTATATGGTTCTTGATGTTGGAAACAGTGAGAGCGGGATGAAAAGAGGGTGACGACTTGGTGGTGGGATTTGTGAAGGTAGAAGCGTCAACAACAGTGGGAGAATCTTGAGTATCCATTTAGAGAAGAGATGAAGAAAAGAAAAACCAAGAAATTTCTTGAAGAGAAGAAGGGAGCCGTGGCGCCGTGGGAGGGGGGGGTGGTGCCGGCGGCTGGGAAAGAAAATTTCTATGGTTTTTGAAGTTTAGGCTCTTGATACCATGTAAGATGATATTAATCTCCCTTAGAGAGTCTTCTCATTAATATCAAAGTATATATAGAGTACAATATTCATCCCTTATACAATAGGAATCCTAAGCCTATACAAAAGAGAAATCCTAATCTTACCATAATTATATTTACACAATATATAAAAATATTCTAATTATGGATAGGAATACAATTATTTCTATAATATACATGTTTATATAGACTCTTGTTCTCTCATCTAGTTTAAATTGCATCACAATCTCATTTCCAACTCATATGTTCAAGTTGGAGAAAAAATGAGCATCAAGAGAATGAAGTACGTACATCTTTTGCTGACACATGAGAAATTTAACCAATATTCTAATTCACACTTGAATCATTCCACCTTAGTGGCAGGACGAACTTATCCAACATTATTAATAGGCGAACGTGAAGCAATGAGAATGTACCTAAGTTTCAATAATCTTGAGGGTATTGGTTCAATATACTGTAACAAAACGATTCGATTTGATGAAAAAGAAAGATAGTGTTAAAAACACCCTTGCATGTAAAGTTTTACGGGACAAAATAAAGCCTGTAATATTCAAAGAGTATGAAAGTAAACACACATGGAACGAGAAGAGGATAGAGATTTCCGATGAGGAGACATAGGGAGTCCCCCAGCATTATCGATGGTTGTTTTCTTCTTTGCATGGGAAGAGGATAAGCTTGTCATTGACATGCTTCTCCTCGACGCCGTTCTTCCTCCTACACTCGTTGTCATCTGCACAATGAATTATTTTCGAAATTCAACATGCAAAATATATGAGAATGGACACTTAACTATAATATAATGGAAATCAAATGACGAGTGGACGGGGAAGAGAAGATTTACAGGAAAATTCTTCAGAAAGAGAATGATCGATAGTTATGTGTTTGAGATCAAAATTGAATTGAATGAATTTTTGGAGGATGCCGTGTTCTTAGAGGTTTTGTCCGACAACATGATTCCACGTTAACCGTATAAATCAACATGGGGAATGTAATTTCCAATTTCACTGGAGGCTGTGACACGTTTAATTTCAGGAATATTTACTTCCAATGCTCTTTTACTCCCTCATTTTCTATGAATTAATTTAAATTTTAAAGATTTCAGTTTACCACTTGATTCTGTAATCATAAAAAGCTCACGATACTCTTAAAATGATAGGTTTTGTTGGATTCAAAATATGTAAGTATGACACAGTGAAAGTTTAAAATCTTATTTACTTACCCCAATAATGTTTTCCGGTATAGTTATATAACAATCGAAACCTGTAAATTAAAACTTAAACAAGAACACTTACATGTTATATAATCTGGAATCTTTACTAAGGGCGAACACGCGATTATTCCCTTCGATTGCAAGCACCTTGCTATAGTGTATTCCTCTGTCAAGAAAGCCAAGAAATCTTGACAGAGGTTTGAGAAAGTTTTATTCTAAACTCTAAGTCTTGAATTGTTTTAAAATCATTCATCTAATATCAATTAGGTTAGTGATGTATATATAGTTAATTGTTAGGTCAAAACCGAATTAGGGTTGGGCTCTAAGCCCGCCTGTATCGAGGTGCGATGGGCGACCGATCGAGCCCATCTGTCGAATTGGCCTACATGCGCGCGCTTACATCTCGTTAATATATATTCAACACGTTTAATTAAATCCAAAATTCAATTTTGACTTCATTAAATAATTTTCATCAAATATAAATTATCTCATAGTTATTATCAATTTAAATATCTCGATTCAAATCACATATTTGAACATGAAATGCAACTGTCACATCTTTTTACTAAATTTATGCCTTTTCTTGACATTCATGTGACAGTTTTTTAAGTGTCACAAAATTATGACATTTGTGTGACGTTTTTTTAAGTGTCATAAAATTATGACATTGTGTGACAGTTTTTTTAAGTGTCATAATAAATTATTTTAAACCACAACCCATGAATAAAATAAAATATTAAAACTATCCAAGACTTCAAAAAACACCTAAATGCCTTAGCCCAACCCCAACTCCCAGATGTTACGGTATAGCAGTGTATTAAAAAATGCTCTCAATTTTGGGCGAAATTGCGACGCTACAGTAACGTCGCAGGAAAATTCAATTTTTCGGTCGACTCAGGTAACTTTCGGTGAACACCCATATACCAAAAGACTCGTCTCGTCCAGCTCTTCCAATCTATACCAATTTCGACACTCGATTCTGCCATTATCTTAGTCAATTTTACGATCAAAGCTCAATTCGAAATGTGGATTCAGTGTTGTTGCTTTTTCCGGCGTGAGGTGGTGTCGACGGGAGTGGGTAATACCACTGTGACCACCATCATCTCCCCGTCATTTACATACCATCCCCGTGCCTCAACATTGCTCCAAAAGCCACAAAGCCCAGATCGATTGAAACCGAAACTCTAGGCGCCGTCGGCCAATTTCCGGTGACCTGTGAAGAAATTAACGGTCGTGATTGGTATCACTACACTCACCTTCATCTTCTCTACATTTCTATACCACTCTCATCCTTCAATTTTTACCACAAAACTAGTTGGACGAAAATACCCCTACACTATTGTTGAAAACTTGTTGTGTTTTCTGGCGGGTGATGGAATCGATGAGCACTGGTTCGCAAATGCATTCTGCCAAGACTTTATCGATGGCGGGTGACGGTCTTGTGCGACATTAGAATACGAATGGCGGTAGTCCCTTTATCCTTTAAATATTACTACCTATTTTACTTTTTCCTCATTTCTTTTTCTTCATGTTAATCATTCTGATGTACTGTATCAGCCTAAATTCGGATGACCGCAGACTGGTACTTATTTGTTACCACATATTTCTGCTTTTCTTTATATTGCTGTAGTTACTACCCATTTTTCTGTGCTCATGTTTTCCACGTAGTTCAATTATAAGTACAAGTTCTACAATTGGACATCATTGACCTAAATGTTATTGTTGTTTTATCTTGCACTTTAATAGATATCAATGATGTATGCTATGGTGGAACCCTAAGTGTCGATTGGTCCCATTAGTTCTAAAAAATTCTTTATGTCCACCCGTGTGGTGCTTTTCTTATCTTCTTTGTTTAATTTTTGTAAGTAGAAGTCTTGTTTCACAAAATGGTACCAGGCAGGTACTGCAAAACTTTTCAAGATTTTACATCTCTATAGAGTTAAAAATATATACTTTATATCTTTTACATAACTTTTGTTACACAACTATAAAATCCCAAGACATCCATCTTCAAGCTATATAGTGCCTCTGAGACCCCTTCAGAATGTTTTCTGTTCTTTTCTTTTCATAGCAACCAGATAATGCATAGATGAACTTTCAAGGAAAATGACTTAACATTCTTCTTTATAAACCAGAGAGCCTCTCGAATTACACAATAGTTACTCACATTTTGGTGTCATGGAGCTCAGAGTTGGCAGGTGGAACAACTCTAACTAATTCTACATGCATAAGTTGTATTTCCTTCTCTTTTTCAGTTTTAACGACTAATTATTTCGGGAACCAGTTATATCATTAAATTGTGCAATTGTTTTAGGAATAACGTTGACCAGAGAGAGGCACTTGAGAACTTAGATCTCATTCTTTTATGCCTTGATGTGATTGTAGATGGAGGGTAAGTCAGTGGTTCGCTAATAGTTGTATTCTAGCATGTTACTGTCTTTGGCTTTCCACAATGTTTCACTTTCCATTTTTTATTTTTTTGTCATTCCTTCGCCTTCTTTGTTTAGTGTCCTGCTGCTGCTAAGAAAATTTTCATGTTATTCTTCACAAGATTAGATAATACTTACGTTTTAATAGTTGCTAGAAATTGTGGAATAACAGGTTATAATACTTGGGTAACTTGACATTCATTTCATAAGTGCACTGAAATAATTTCTATTCAAATGCTCAATCCTAAAGTATTTTGATTGTAATCTAGCTCTGTTTTTAGAGTTTACTTCTATTTGTTGGGTTAAAATAAGCCAAAGACTCTCTTAACATGGTGGGATATTGTTCACATTGGGCCAAGTCCGCATGGTTTTCCCCAAAATGCCATACCATTAAGAGTATCCAACATCTTATACTAGCTTCTTTTTCTTTCGCTACTAACGGGACTTTGTTCACACATACCTTACACTATTGTTCTAGATATCTGCTTGCTTTTACAAAGTAGATAATGAACAACTACTATTGGCATATTCATCCTATTAATCACTTTGCATTGTTGCCTCGTCTACCAACTTTAACAATCAAACTTTTACAAAAACTTTATGGAATGTATGCTGCAGGATGGTACTTGAAACTGATGGTAATATCATTGCTGGAAAAGTTTCCAGTCATAACATGGATGATGGAGCACCCTTGTATGAACAGGTAAGCAACACATTCTTTCTATTGTTGAATCATACTTTAATGGTGGTACAGTTCTTAGGAGTTCTACAATATCATGTATATGTGTACTTGTGTAGAATCATATATTTCCTTGACTTCATCTAAAGGTCCGTCGGAATTTTACGGGTTATTATATGAAAGATAAAGAACATGCTTAATGCTTCAATGTTTTCTAGACTGGATTGTCCTAAAATACTTCAGTACCTTCTTTAGCTTATAAAGCTAAGCATACTTTTATCATGTTTATAATAAATTCATTTTTTGTTAGATGATAGATAGTTTTACAACTACACTTCAATATCCCTTAGTGTGAACTTTTGTACCATGACCTCTCTATAATTAAGAAGCTATTGCATATTAAATCAGTTGAAAGAATTCAATCCAAACAGTAAATGTGTCCAATGGCTGAACTGATTTTGAAATTTCATGCAAATATTGATATAGTTTGTTCTCGAACAACTCAGTTGAAATGCTCATCTCTTGATTTTTTATCAACTGGTGTTTTAAGTACCTAAAGGGAATCACATCAGATGTTGGAAGCTTACACTTTGTTTATAGTTGTCTTTCTCTGTTTATTTGGAGTATTTCTTTTATCTTAATGTGTGTTGCAACTTTCAGACAATAACTCAAGCTTTGGCAACAACACGGGAACATTTGACAAGATCACTTCTCAGATGAATTTTCTTCAAATTTGCTAGAGCAATTATTTTTTAACAATATTTTAGTCTTGTATTAAACACTTTATTAACGCTTTGAATGATTATCCATTTTGAGAATACTTTGTACAACAGATTCTAGCTATTTAATGTATATTTTTGGTGTTATTTAAATTATTAGTCCATTTCATTGTTGTAATTTCAATTTGCAATATTGAAATTAAATTCCAAAAAAAAAACCGCCAAATTTAATGTTTCCCGCCATATTAAAATAAATTATTAATTTAATAGAATTTTTTTTTTTAAAATCGAATCAAAATTTAAATTTAAGTGACAATTGTGTGACGGGTAAAAATCGTCACATGTAGTGTGACCTTTGTGTGACGGGTAATAACCGTCATCCTTTTTTGACATTTGTGTGACGGGTAAAAATCGTCACATGTCATGTGACGGTTCCAGAACCGTCATCCTTTTGTGACAGTGGCAAATATGACACTTACATGAATCGTCATCTTAGGGGTCAGATGACGGTTTTACCCGTCACCGTATGGTGTTTTTCTTGTAGTGACCCTTAGATCGAAGAGACAATCGACATAGTGTGACCCTATATGCCTTCATATATTGACATTAATCCAATAAGATCCATACGGAACTCCGAGACTGCGTCGTACGACGAAATCAATATGCGAAGTAAGCTTACATGAATACAACAAACATAACTTTTATGTGAGATGATAAATTCCTTTCATTCGCGACACACTCGATCAAGCTTATGATTTTTCATTTGTCTATCCAAATGGCTTGATCACTTTATCTCATCTATATTAGTTGACAACTAGACCATATTCTAAATATGTCTCTTGCATTGACCAATGACTTGATCGACCTAATATCACTGAGAAGTTGTTGTTCTCTCGAATATCCAATCGAGGAATGAATCTTATTCTTGGCTCAACTACCATCATAGTTTATATCATAATGCATCCAACACAAGTCGTATCTTATCCTATAAGGAGTTTAAGCTTAGGACAGGGTCGAAGTATATTATTCTGTAAACAAGGTGCGTATTGACCTCAAGTCAAAGGACTGTTATCTTCCACATGCTGATAACACTCTAGACATGTATACCGAATAGTTTATCAGCATGGTATACCAATACTTTCCAAAAGTATTCATGTATCCATCACTAGTAACCATTACTCGTAGCAGGTGAGACATACTACATTCTCCAAGAATATGATGCAGACCACATGTCGACTTATAATATAGCATCGATATCCTATTCTCGATGATCATTAGTCGAGGTTTTTTTTAGTGTTACACTCTATCATCAATATCTCACTCTATTAATAACAATGTAAGCTCAAGGGATGCACATTAATGAATGATTACAAATAATAATTTAATAATTGCAAATGCCATAAATATATTAATATTATTAATAATATGAATGTGTTCAAATACATTTGTCTCTAATAATGATTGTCTCTAGAACATATGTACTTTCAATCTCCCATTTGGCCTAGAGTCAACCTCCAATGTATCTAATACCCATATTTTCAAAATGACCATTATGCTTAACTAAGCTTAATGGTTTAGTAAATGGGTCAACTTGATTATCATCTGTGGGAACATAGTCTAATCTTATTTCTTCAGTTTCCGTCATTTCACTGAGTATGTGGTATTTTCTTGGTACATGTTTGTTTTTGTTTGTTGATCTTGGTTCCTTAGATTGTCACAATAAATCGTTATTTGACAAGTGACACATAGAATAACCTCTAGTTCCTTCAGGAACTCAAATATCGCGATAACCTCTTTACCAACTTCCGATCTAGCAATGTACTCGACTTCAGTTGTCGAATCAATAGTTGTTGCTTACTTGGAACTTTTCCAACTAACTGCTCCACCATTAAAAATGAAGATATATCCAGACTGAGACTTGAAGTCATCAAGATTTGTCTGGAAGCTAGCATCAATGTAACCAGTAGCCACTAGCTTCTCTTGTCCACCATAGACTAAAAAATATTCTTTAGTTCGTCTAAGATACTTAAGAATACTCTTGACTTCTTTCCAGTGTTCTCCCCATGATTCTGCTGGAATTTTCAAGTCATACTAAGTGCATATGACACATTTGGTCTCGTACAGGCCATGGCATACATGATTGATCATATAGCTGAAGCATATGAGTTTCTCTTTGTGCGTTCAAGTTCTGCAACAGTTGAAAGTTTATTGATAACTTGATGCCTTGACACATAGGAAGACCTCCCTTCTTGGAGTTTTCATAAAGAATCATCTTAGCACTTTGTATATGTATATAGATTGTGACAGCCCCAACAATCTATTACGTCTATCTCTATAGATCATAATTCCAAGAATGTAGCACGCTTCACCCAAATCCTTCATCATGAAAGTGTTGGATAACCATTCCTTGACTGATTGCATGAGAGTCTACATATATAACAATAAAGACAATACTCCATTCCTTGTGCTTACTATAAATGCAGGGATCTTCTTTGCTTCTAACAAAGTCAAACGATTATACTGCTTTGTCAAAGCAAATATTCCAACTCCTTAAAACTTGCTTAAGTCCATAAATGGACTTCTGTATCTTGCATACTGCTTTAGTCTTAGTCTTTGATGTAAAACTCTCAGGTTGTATCATATACACCTCCTCAATTAGGTTACCATTGAGGAAAGAAATTTTAATATCCATTTGTCAAATGTAATAATCATAGTATGCGGCTATTGCAAACAAAATTCGAATGGACTTAATTTTCACAACAGGTGAAAGGTTTCATCATAATCGACCCCAGAGCATTGATTATAATGTTTAGCCACCAATCGTGCCTTATAAGTATGTACCTTGCCATATACATCAATCTTCTTTTTGAAGACTCATTTGCATCTTATGGGTCTAACCCTTGTTGGCAAATCAACCAAGTTCCAAACATGATTTATGTACATCGAGTCCATCTCTGATTTCATGGCTTCTTGACATCTTTGTGAATCAATGTCTAACATAGTTTCATTGTAGGTTGTAGGTTCATTGTCATCAGGAATATCTATCTCAATGTGTGTTTCAATAAGGAGATTAAGTCTTTCAGGCAGACGATGAGTCCTAGTGGACCTATGGAGTTGATTATTTTGTGTTTCAGTGTTTGTTTCATTCTGATTGTGAGAAAGTATTTGTGTGTTGTACAATCCACCACCTTGAGAGCTTTCAGGAATGTCATTTTCATGTATTTCCTTAATTAAATGGAGTACAACCATTGTATCATCTTTCATTGGTTGTGTATGAGAGCCTTACATTTCTGCAATATCTCTCACAGCACTCCTACTGGCGGAAGGGCGTACGCTAAGTACCCAATATTTACCAATACTCCCACTGAATCCTTGTCTAGGTCATTCGACAAGGGTTCAAATTTTGTGTTATATTATGGTTCTTGAATTTCTTCAAGTTTTATCTTATTGTAGCTATGGTCCTTGTAGTCATAGTCTTCTTTAAGGAAAGTTGCATTTCTAGAAATAATGACCTTATGTTCTCTAGAAAGATAGAAATAGTATCCCTTAGTTTCCTTTGGATACCCCACAAAATAATATTTCTCACTTTTAGACTTCAACTTGTTAGTAATCATCTTATTTACATATGTAGGACACCTCCAGGGTCACATGTGTTTAAGTGTTGCCTTCTTGCCATTCCATATCTCATATGAAGTTTTCTCTACTGACTTTGAAGGAACCCTGTTCAGAATATAAATTGAGCTTTGCAATGCATATCCCCAAAGGTATGTTAGTAGAGCTGAGAAACTCATTATGGATCTAACCATATCTAATAGAGTTTGATTTATCATTTCAGCAACACCATTCATTTGTGGCGTTCCTGGAGTTGTCCATTGTGATTGGACTCTATGAAGCTTCAAGTAATTTAGAATTTTTTTCTACTCCTGACTTGTACTCCATTAATTTCTCAAAGTCTTCGGACTTGTGTTTCATAAGATACACATGCCCAAATCTTGTGAAATCGTCGATAAAAGTGATGAAGTAAGGGAAGCCTCCCTTAGCTTGAGTTGAAAATGACCCACATACATATGTATGGACCTACTCAAGCACTTCTTTGGCTCGCACACCTTTCCCAGAAAATGGCTTGTTGGTCATCTTTCCTCTCAAGCAAGTTTCACAGTTACCATAGGACTCCAAGTCAAATGGTTTCAGATAGTCTAACTTCCTTAATCTCTCTATCTTTGATTCATTGATGTGACAAAGTCTACATTGTCATAAATAGGTGGGGTTTCTTGGATTACTTATCTTAGCTCGTTTATTTTGCACATTGAAAATTTTCCTACACTTTAGAACATACAAACCATCCACAAGTGGAGCATTTCCACATATAAAATTATTAAAAGACAGTACATAACTCTCATTGGCAATAAATAAGGAAAAACCCTCAATGTCCAACACTGGGATAGAAATAACATTCCTCGTCAATGAGGGAACAAAATAACAATTATTTAGTTCTAAACAAAAGTATGAAGGTAAATCTAGTCTATAAGTTTTCATGCGTTCAACATCCACTCGTGCTCCATTTCCAACGCGCAGGTCTACCTCCCATGGTCCAACATTTCTGTTGTCATCTTTCACATTATTACAAATTTGTGTGAGCCACAAGCGGTATCCAATACCCAATAGTGAGAGTTACTTATATACATATTTATTTCAATGACAAACATACCTTGTCCAGTAGAGCTAGAATCACCTAGTGTTTTGCCTCCTAAAGTTGTACAACCCTTCTTCCAGTGCCCCTTCTTCTTGCAGTTGAGGCACACATCCATAACTACCTTTGTCTTCTTCTAAACATCTCCTCTAGGTTTCAAAACTGTGGGTGCAGCAATGCATTACCCTTATTCTTATACATGTTCTTATGCTTGGGTTTGAACTTTCTAGATTAGCCCACCATGAGCACATATTTTCCTTTAGAGGTAGATAATTCAAAGGTCTTCAACATGTTGTGAAGCTCTGGAAGACTCGCCTTGGTCCCATTCATATTGACGTTCACAATGAATTTTCAAATGAACCAGGAATTGAATTCAGGATCAGGTTGACAGAGACATTTATAGACAACTTCGTTCCAATCAAAGCCAACCTTTCTATCAACACAATCATATTTAGAACATGCGCTGACACTTGACCTCCTTCATTTAACTCACACTTGAAAAGGTCTCTCAGTAGTTCATACTTTATTGTTTGAGACTGTGAGTCTTAGAGACTCTTCAAGTGTTCTAGCATTTCATTGGGGCCCATATTTTCATGTTGCCTCTGTAAGTCCATAGTCATGGAGGATAACATTACGCATTATGCCAAGGTAGCATCGTCCGGATGTTTCTGATAAGCCACCTTGTCAAACAAGGCATACTCAGCAGAGAATTCAGCAGAGACTGTGGGGAACACTATGTCTAATACATACTCAATTCTTTCTAGTCTTAACATCAATCACATATTTATAAACCAGTCAAGGTAATTAGCTCCAGTTAACTTGTTTGTCTCGACCAACATTTTCAGTGATAGATTCGATATTTTATATAATCTGAAGAAATAGATAGACTTGAAACTAAACTCTAATAATTTCCATTGAACACATTCGTTAACTAATTTAACATGGATTTTAGTTTAATTAGCTCCAACTATTTTAATATATTATTCGACCCCATGGAATAATACAGACTCATATCAAATATGGTCATAATGGGCCAAGATTCAGGTTCATGCTATCTCCGCATTTTATGTGGCTGATAACTTCAACATCACAACCTGGTAGGTCTCCAAACCAATTACAAATAATTTGTAACTCTTGTTTGACCGAATGTTCCAAACAATCGATCTGCGTTCATTGGCTTCTCCGAAGCTATGGAGCCAATACAGCTTAACAAGTCAATCCCGTTATGCGACTGCAATTATGCATCTAAGTGAGTTTTGTCTTATAGAGCAAACACTGTGGTGTAAATACTCATGAAGGTTTATCACTCACTTCTACATTTAACATGCATGTATGAAATAGTCTGAGTCCTAGTAGACTTAGAGCAAATGTAGCAGCATAAATATTCATCTCGCCGAAAAGGATTTTGCACTAGAATCAATTATAACGGACGACGCGTTCATTAAATGAGACTTGTATTACTTTTTTGAGGAATATTTTAATTTAGGATTTTAACCAAGATCAACTCTAGCATGCTATATCAAATAAAACATCTTAACTATCATGCAAAGTCAACTAAGCACATATTGGGTACCACCTTCCCAAGCATGATATGAAGCGATTAAAACGCATATTGGGCGCCGCCTATCCAGACAATTATTTGCGGATGCTATTCTAGTAATTTAAATGACAAATATATTGACATTTAGCACATAAACATTATACTTATGAAATAATATACTGTATAATAATAATCGTGGTTAAACATTCTGAACTCTGGGAAAAAATTATTTTATGGACAGGTGGCTCCGCGACGCTAATTATTAGGGTCGCGACACCAGTGAGGCAGAAGCCTTTCTGCTTTTGCAATACATTAGCGCCACGACACACTTCTATGGAGCCACGACGCTGGTAAGGGTTCTCTTTCGGCTTCTGTAGTTCATTAGGGCTTCGGCACCTACTGTCCAGTAAGTCTAGAATTTTAAAAACTAAGCGTTTAATCGCAGATTTTGGACAGGAGTCGTGGCTCCTTCCTGTCACTATGATAGATGCTGCGGTTCTCCACCATGGAGCCGCACCGCCGCCTTGAAACCCTAACAGGCACAGCGGCGCCCTACCATAGGGTCGCGGCGCTGACGTTCTGACAGAACGTACCCATATTGATTTTCTAAAATCGTCCAAACCCTATATCCAATTTAGGGGTCATATCATAGATCTTTTATCATCACCCACCATTATCAATAACACACATATCAACTATCATCCATTCCCACCTGTTCTTCACCGTGCACCATGTTCACAATGAACCGGTTATCTGCACTTTGATTTAATCCGAGTTAGAAAGGAATGACTTCCTCAATTAAGCATTGTTGATAGTTTAGGGTGACATCAAAAGGTTAACTGTTCAGTCAAGATATGTAGGATTTCAAGAAACCTTGTTTTAATTCAGTTTGAAAACCAATTTTATGTTTAACCTATATTATTACTTTATTCAATTGTTATATAATCATTGAATTTTCGTGGGCTCTGATAGCACCGTAGATTTTGTTGGGTTCAAAATATATAAGTATGGCACAACAGAAGTTTAAAATCTAATTTACTTACCCCAACAATGTCTTCTAGTATGGTAATATGAAAATTGAAACCTGTAAAAGTAAAACTTAAACAAGAACACTTACAGGTTATATAATCTGGAATCTTTACTAATGAAGATTGTTTCCTTCGATTGCAAGCACCTTGCTATTGCGATATTTATAGATGCTTACGCAAGTGTACGTATCGTTCAAGTAATAAAGTCTGTAAGACCGAGTTATCGACCACAGAGACTGGTTTTTCAAGTACCGATTATCTAATCTATAGTATCTATTTGGTAACCGTTCTTTTGTTTGAGATTTTAAACTAAGAATTAAGATTAAACAAAGTACAGAAAATAAACTAAAGATTGACAATACTTTGGATTTAAACAGTTATGAAGGAAATAGGGCTTTCAATCTCCTCAACTATCCACTCTTTCACGTGTTAATGCAATGCTAATGATTCTTCTTCTTATTAAGATAGTATGTTAACTAATATATTCTATATTCCAGTTAGGATATATAAAAGCTCAACCTTGTGCAGAAACCTTCTATATTTCTATGATAGATTCTACCACACAGGAGGATTAAGAACAATAACATTGAATACTACACAAGTATCGGGGTACTTTCGTCCATGATTTTAACCTATGTCGAAACAACTACAACATATTCAAATCTCCTCTCTCGGATCTCGATTCAAAATCATATAAGTTATGACAATTAGTGATCAATTAATTATCAAGCAACCAAAACAATATTGAATAGATCTTAATATGCTGAAGAAGAAATCAATAACTATGCATTAATTGTATGAAAGAGTTTCAAGAAGATTCGACGGAAAACCCTAATAAAGAGATTAACTCCTAAACATTGTCATGTCAAAAACTAATTTACAATCCAACATAAACTGAAATTAAAATAAAGGAAAGAGAAA
The DNA here is from genome assembly GCA_029844215.1 of Przewalskia tangutica. Classification (NCBI taxonomy): domain Eukaryota; kingdom Viridiplantae; phylum Streptophyta; class Magnoliopsida; order Solanales; family Solanaceae; genus Przewalskia; species Przewalskia tangutica. The sequence continues at coordinate 23,535,240 of CM056719.1, forward strand.
TAACTTGAACAAGAGTCTCCAATTGTAGCTTGTGGCCTCCTTTTTCCTCTCCAAAGTATGATATGAAAAAATGTGAGGGTTTAGGGTCTTTATATATGATTTTTTTTTTTATTTCGGACCCCGTAAACCTTGTCAAATTCGGCCCAGAACCGTAAAGTTTCCGCCTCGGGGCCGCGGCCCTGCTGGCGCCGACAACTTTAAAATCCATCAGACGCTGTAGGAATTTGGGCGCCACAGCGATGCTGGCTGGCGCCGCGGCGCCGGTGGCGTCTTTTTGTGATTTTTCGTCGTTTTGATCCCCGGACTTCGTAGATTGCTTTCGTGCTTTCCGGGACTTCTTAGGCTTCATTTCTTGGCCTTTTTTAGTGCAATTTCATCCTCAAAAGCAATATCTTCTCCTTTAAGACCGTTGTGACACAAACAAAAGAAAAACACACCTAACACTATACTAAACGCAAAATAAAAGAGTAAAATACTAACTAAAAAGGATTCAAAAGAGTGTATAAAATATACTCAACACTTGCTATAGTGTATTCTTCTGTCAAGAAAGCCATGAAATTTTGGTAGAGATTTGAGAAAGTTTTATTCTAAACTCTAAGTCTAGAATTGTTTTAAAATCATTCATCTAATATCAATGAGGTTAGTGCTGTATATATAGTTAATTTTCAAGTTAAAATTTGATTAGTCCAAAAAACCGAGGTGCATTGGGCCAGTCTGACTGGACCCACTGCTGGGTCGGCACAGCGGCTCAGCCTAGTAGGCGTCGCGGTGTCTTATGTCTCGTTAATATATATTCCGCACGTTTAATTAAATTCAAAATTCAATTTTAACTTAATTAAATAATTTCCATCAAATAGAAATTATCTTATAGTTATTATCAATTTAAATATCTCGATTCCAAATCGCATATTTAATACTTTCTCAATACACCCTTATATCGAAGAGACAATCGATATATATAGGCCTTCATATATTGACACTAATCCAATTAAGGTTCATACGAAACTCCTAGACTGTGTTATACGACGAACTCAATATGTGAAGTATGTTTACATAAATCAAGAAAACATAACCTTTATGTGAGATGATAAATTCCCTTCATTCGCGACACACTTCGAGTGTTGAGCTTTCAAAGGCTTTTTCAAGACCATCCAAGGCTTTCCATTCTGCAAGGCGTATAGAGCCCGTTTTTCTTCTTCGATGAGCAAGCTCTGGTGGATTTCCACGCCTTTCAAAGGAAGAATTCCCACTTCAAAGAGGCTCTTCAAGACCTTCCTCACCCGGGTAGTGAGCTAGGAGGGAAGGAACATTCCATGCATGGAATGATAGAACAGAACGGCCGACAGCTACTTGGGTTAGGCAGCTATCAAGCTTAGGATATACCATGTGTCTATCCAAATGGCTTGATCATTTTATCTCATCTATATTAGTCGACAACTAGACCATATTCTAAATATGTCTCTTGCATTGGCCAATGACTTGGTCGACCTAATATCACTGAGAAGTTGAGTGTTCTCTCAATTTTCCAATTGAGGAATGAATCCTATTATTGGTTCAACTACCACCTTAGTTTACATCATAATGCACCCAACACAAGCCGTATCTTATCCTATAAGGAGTTTAAGCTTAGGACAAGGTCAAATATATTATTCTGTTTACAAGGTGCGTATTGACCTCAAGTCAAAGGACCTTTATCTCCCACATGCTGATAACACTCTAGACATGTATACCAAATAGTTTATCAACAGGGTATACTAATACTTTCCAAAAGTATTCATGTGTCCATCACTAGTAATCATTACCCATAGCAGGTGAGACATACCACATTCTCCAAGAATATGATGCAGACCACATGTCGACTTTTAACATATCATCGATATCTCATTCTTGATGATCATTAGTCGAGGCTATTTTGAGAGTTACGCTCTATCATCAATATCTCATTCTATTAATGACAACGTAAGCTCAAGGGACGTACATTAATGAATGATTACAAACAATTAAATAATAATTCAATAATTGCAAATGCCATAAATATATTGATCTTATTAATAATACGAATGTGTTCAAGTACATTTATCCTTAATAATGATTGTCTCTAGGACATATATACTTTCAAAAATTGCAAGTTTTAAAAAAAAACTTCTTTGAACTTTTTACTGAATCAAACATTTTCACTTAAAATAAACGAAAAATGTGTAAATATATCCTTCAATTTTGCGATATAGAGCATATATATCCCTCATTAAAATGTGGTGTATATATACACTTGATGTCACACAAATTATGCAAATAGACCCTTATTGGTGACAAATATTTTAAAAAGTTCATTTAGCATATTTTTTTATTAAAAAAATATCATGTGGCTTTTGAAAAAAAGGTTAACCCTTTCTTTAGTAGACTTTTTTTAAAGCCACGCGATAATTTTTTTATGCTGGGTTGGGTCTGGTTCGTTTAAAAAAATAGGTAGACTTATTTGTTTTTAAAAAACACATAAATATTTTTTTAAACGATTAAGACTCGACCAACCAGAATAAAAAAAATTAAAGCGTGACTTAAAAAAAGTACTTCTTTATTTAAGCCTCGTGGTATTTTATTTTAATAAAAAGGATAAATGACTTTTAAAAAAATACATATCACCGAAAAATGTATATTTGCACCGTTTATGTAATGGCAGGGGTATATTTTCATCATTTGTTAACGATAGGGGTATATACACACCACTTTTTAGGGAGGGGTATATCTCCTCTAAATCACAAAATTTTAGGGTATATTTACCCTTTATCCTAAAATAAAATTGGATAGAGCAATGTAGTGGACACATTTTAAATTCAATAATTTGAGGCCACTATTTATATTTTTCCCCATTTATGAAAGTTCTTTAAAAATAGCCTTGGCGCTATATGCCGAGAAGAATGAAAAAGTCACTCTAGTTCAATTTTTTTTAGATGGGCCAAAATTTTGTAATATATTCATTCGACTTATTTCATGTATAAATTGTCCACAAGTTTTGAGATCCTATAATAAACAAAAGTTTTATCATAGGGCCATATCTTTGGTACTATCTTCATTAATCTATCTATCTTATTTGTTCACAAATTTTGGTAGAGGAACAAATCTTGCATTGCTAACAAGTTCATAAGTTTTGTTAGATTGACAAATCTTGTCTATATTATTCATTAATTGTCCATAAGTTTTAGAGGTTGTACAAATTTGGTTCCATCGTTATTCTTACTATCTTATTAAATTTTCCACAAATTCTCAGATGGACAAATTTAATCTATTATTAAATTATTTACAAGTTAAAAACTCAACCTCCATTTTCTTGCGGTTGATACTATTTACCATTTGAAGGAAGAATTTACTTGTCATTAGCGATATTAACCTACTTCATGTGATCACCAATCGCATAGATTGTGTTACTATCATCGTTGATATTAGCTACCATATATCAATTAAACAACAATATATCTAATTTTTCCATTAAAAAAATATATTTTCCGCGACTATTGCTACTTGGCAATAACAGTTTATAAATACAGAAGGTGCTGGTTTATTGTTATTGGAATACTTTCCAAGTGGTTTATTAACCACTCAACTATAAAATTACAAATTACAAATTCAGATTCCATAATTGGTCTATTAATTATTTATTGTTGCATCCCGCATAAGGATAAACATACGACCACTAGTGAATTTTGTCTTGTCTGAATTTAAAATTCAGTTAACATCACTTTATCCCTATAATACAACAAAAAATATAATACATTAAATAATATAATTTATGATACGTCTCAAATATTTTATTACTCTTACTAATACGTTTCAATAACTCGATCTTACATAAAACACTCTCTAACCAACCCTTCTTAAAACCTACAAATTTAACCTCCTACCGGGGCTGGCTTGCCTGCGAATAACACCAACCCTACAAGCACAACCACTACTAATCCTAGTTAATTATGCAATTGCGTTACATAATGCAATTTCACAACAGATCCACTGAAACCTATTGAAACAAAGCCTATTACACGGAGAACCAACAGTTACATGGACAAAGAAGGAGTTTGAGATATTAACGACCAGACAAAATTTGCAGTTTGCTGTTATAACAAAATTTCCATATGGGCAGCCAGATTTGAATGAACTGAGGAAGGTACTGCCGATCCAACTAGAGATTAAAGGAACATGTAATATTGGGTATTTGGATAAACACCACGTCTTGATCAGATTATCACATTTGGAGAATTATGATACACTAATGTCGAAAGCCTGGGAACTACGAGTAAGGAATAGATACTATCCTCTACGATTTTTGAATGGGATCCATGGTTGAACCCCGAGGAGGAAACAACTATAGACATTGCATGGGTATCATTCCCAGGGTTGCCAACAAACCTATTTGATAAGGAGTTAATGTACACTACAAGAAATTTGTCATATACCAACGGACACTTTTAGTGACTGTCAATAAAATCCGTTGGTATAGATAGCATATACCTACTGAAATTTATGACCGTTGGTATAGGTAAATCATACAACAATATACCGATTCCGTTGGTATAGGATTATGTGGATACATATGCTTATTGGCATGAGTTCCGTTGGTATAGGATTCAGTGTGCCCCAATTTTTTAACATTATTTCAGTGTTATTTTTAGAATTTTCATCTTCCCTCTCTTAATTTTTTTATTTTCCCTCCTTCATAAGTGAAATCCCATTTTTAATTACCCCAAAATCCCAAATGTTACTCCTACGCCCTAAGCCCCCGTCCCTAAATCTCTAACCCAAAAAAAATCCACTTGTGAAATTTCGCGACAACGCCACGTGACTGTTTCCGGCCAACTACGACGACCATTTGAGGTAACCCATACACCAAAAACTCCGTCTTTTCATCCTCTACAATTCTATACTACCCATCACCGTCAATTTCAACGTTTTCACTGTCAATTTTGCGATCAAAGTTCTGGACGAAAATAGCCTTGTCGGTTTTTCTCATTTTTCGGCGTATTCAGGTAGAATCGACGGGATTGGGTTACACCATTGTGACCACCATCTCCCCCCGTCATTTCTCTACCAACGTCGTGCTTCGATTCATCTCCCATAGCAATGACGACCATCGCGATCTAAAACGAAACCCTAGGGGCCGCTAGGGATTTTCCGATGAATCGAGCCACAGTCGACGGTAGAGGGTGGTACCACTAGACTCGCCATCCTCTCCCCGACATTTTGCACCCTCCCATAAGCTTCAATTTGTAACATATTTTCTTTTATTTTCAATAGGCTTCAGATGCTTTTAGTGTCCCCAACCAAATAAATTCTCCAAGTTCATACACTGATGAAGATGGAAGAGAGGAAGATTAGAAGCTGCTTTTATCTTAAATAAGTTTTTGCTCATCTACTGTATTTTGTAGTCGTAGAAGTTATTTTGGTGATTATTATAATTAACATTACTTTGTTAGTTTGATATGTTTGTAAGACTTGTAAGTTTTACATGTTTGTAAGACTTGTTAGTTTGATAATATAATTGAAATTTTCTTTTATTTTGCTTTAAATTTTGTGTGGTGCATATAAAAAATATTCTCAAACTTTTATTATTAAAAAAATATTTATTTGAGGCAAAAATAATATTTATAAAAGAAATCAGACATATACCAACGGATAATGTGGTCATATACCTACGGAAATAAGTGGTGGGTAAAGTTATTAAATAGGTGTCATTAACCGTTGGTATAGCTCCAAACTTTTGTCCAACAGATTGAAACTGTCGTAGGCATAGGCTATTGCGATAACTAATTTATCGTTGGTATAGTGAATCAAAGTTGACGGAACTAAACTTCCGTTGGTATAGGTTTTATGACCTATACCAACTTTGGACATTTACCTACGAATTTCTGCCGTTGGTATATGGCAAATTTCTTGTAGTGGTACACACTGGCAAATGCAGTAGGAAAACCTTTGGTGATTGATAAGGCCACAAAAAACCGAACAAGACTTTGTTGTGCTAGAATTAAAGTAGTTGTTGATTTATTAAAGTATATGCCTACAAGAATACAGATCGATTGTGTAGACTAAGAAACACGGGCAATGACATCAAATTGAAAAAAAATCAATATAATTATTTCCCAAAATATCATACACAACGTAAGTTGTAAGGACACGATGCATGGCTGCTATGTATTACATCTAGAACATAGGACATATAAGGAGCAGCAAATACAAGAAGAAAAAGAGATAGAAAAAGGTAAAGCAAAGGTGGAAAACAACAAACCAAAAGTGTTAAATATACATAAGTATTGGACAAAGGAGCATCGCGGGCAGAAGGCCCATCTCGGGCAATTAGTGTATATTTAGTGTATTAGTCTCGTACCTTAATTAGTCTTGTACACTTACCATAATTGTATAGTTAGTCTTCAAATAGAATAAGGTTTTAGGAGTAGAATAGGAATAAGATTCTTCCTATTATGGAAATATGTAAAGTGTATATATTGTCCTTCAATTAATGAAAATAATCAAGGGATTATTTCTTTCATATTATCAAAAGTCTAGGTTATTTTTCCTTGCTTCCTCATATCTCTCTTTCTCGGTTCTGCTATAGAGGATACCAACTCAAAGAAATTTGGGAAGGTATATCTCTATAATTGAGTATGAATTTTTTTCACACCTGCTATGATTAATGGGAGTGAATGCTGAAGAGAATGTTAGAGAAGTAGATCCTGCAGTGGACAATAGAGATGAAGTAATTGAGTACCTCACAAAAGGTATAACACATAAGTGGATCTTTAAATGTTCAGCCTCTGAATTAACAGTCATGTTTGCCACCCTTCACAAATTGCTATACACTACAGAATGAGCTATCCTACTGTATAAAACTGGGAAAGGTTTGAGAGTTGATTTGGGCAAAATGAGCTTCCATCAAGTTGGTAACTTGACACAAAAAGAATCAACTTCAATAATCCCTCTCTGATCTATAAAGTTTTAACTACCCAAGGTCTTAAGCCTAAGAGAGAGGACACACTAGGGAAGGCTCCTGAACTGTATACAGGAACAAAACAGTTTTTGAAGAGTAGAGATAGAGTCATTGATCTACCCTGGAAAATGGAAAGAAATAGTACATATGTTGATAGGAATGTCACCAATATTCTTGACAACACTGGTCCAAAACAGTCTCCAGTGTCTACTGAATGGCTTGTGAATTAAATTGCAAAAATCAACCAACAAATCTAAGGTTGATATTGGGAGGAATACTCTCATTCAAGCCAGAGACCAGTTCATGCTGCTGCTTTCTTCACAAAAAAAAGAGATGATGATATGATGATGGTGCTATGAAGTCAAGGCAGAAAATGATGCAATGATGATATGATGATGGTTCTGTGAAGTCAAGTCAAAAAATGATGATGCTGCTGAAATCGAAGAAGAGGAAATCTTGATGTAGGGGAGCGAAGAAGATCACAAAGTCGGCGCAAAAGAAGTGCTGATGCAGGGGGAGCAGAGAAAGAAGACTAGATGATGTTGTTCTGTATATATAAGGAGTTATTTTGTGCAGAGAATGAGTTATGCATGTGCAGAGAATGAGTTATGCAAGAGTAGAGAGTCTTTGGAAGTTTCTTTGTCTTTGAAAGTTCTTCTTGATTGTTGAAAAAGTTGTTTTGTGAAGAAAGACAAAAAGTGGGAGAATGTTAATGTTGGAACATTACAGTTTTGCCCTTCCTTCACGGACTGAAGTTGATGCTACTGTTTGGTACTGTATAAAGCTGATGTTACTGGTTAGTGTTGAGAATGTCATATGGTTTGAATATTTTGAATGATAAGTGTATATGTGTTAACATCTTTCTTCTTTTATAATCCTACATGAATATGGTATATATATATATTATCTTGTATATGTTGTGTTTATATGCCATTGCAGGTTAAGGGGGAACATTATAGTAATCATAGATGTCGGGACAACATCTATGACATTGTCGTAAGTTACTTGCACAGAAAAGAATAGGTTTTGTGAAGAAAGACAAAAAGGGGGAGATTGTTAATGTTGAGTTTGGTGTTGTGACATTTTGCCCAACATATCTTTTCAGCTCTAAGTTAAAATCAGAAATGTTGGAACAAATGTCACGACATTCGGACCAACATTCTGTGAAACAGTTTTGCCTTATTTCACGGGAACTGAATATTTCGTGGAATTTTTACCACGATGGTAAAGTGACTTGACAATGTGATTAGGAGCTGACTTGCTCCACAATTCTCTCCAAAAACCTTATCGGCTGCCCACCTTTCCCTCAACCTCTACAATGATTCATTGAGCATTTCAAGACTCTCTACTATAAATAGAGAGGCTACATCAAGGAATCAATATCCATAATCAAAATGTAAAAATACCAAGAGAGCTCTCGGGATTTCATCTCAGAAATCTGGATCAACAAGTGTTGCCTGAGTTTTTGACGACATTCTGTCCAACATTATAGTCGTTGTTTCAGATTCTATATAACTTTGTATGCAGTGATTGTAATGAGATGTTGTGCACTTCTATTTAGACTGATTTTTCAGGCATAAGTCATCTGCGACTTAACCTTTATTCCTTTGTATTATTTTGTAAATCTTGTAAGAGAAGAAATATATTCAATTGTGTATATATATATATACAATACTTTTAGTCATTGACCATCATAGGTTATATATAACCTATGTAAATTAAACATTTGTGTTTTTATTATTTCCACTGCATTTTACTCTTCAAAGGTTTTTCTATTTTTCACTGAACACTGTTTTTCCTGAAATGTTATCACTGGCGCTGAACGACATTATTGCCGACATTTGCAAACTATTCCAGCATTCGAATTTATTTTATTTTCAGTTTGTTTTTTATTATTCCGTAGCATAACCCCCGGAATCCAACAGAATCCATCCTAAGAGAAGAATGTATTCCTAAAGAACCACCAGATTATAGCCAGATAACAATATATGAGGCTCCAATTTATAATGAATTACCCGCAAAATCACTAACCATAGAAATATTAGATGTAGCAAAGACTCAAAGAGGACAAATAGACACAACTATTAGCAAGGAGAACATCAATCAATTTCACAGCAATGAAGAAAAGGTGAATGAGACAACAGATGCTATAAAAGATAGTGAAGATAAGCAGCCACAAAGTTCAGAATGGGAATGAGAAAATATTGAAAGAATTAATCCCTTGATTATTCTTATTAATGAAAGACATATATATACAAGTTACACTAGGAATATCCTCTTCATGTTCTACCTATAAATCTCTATACTATTTGAAGACTAACTTTACAATTATGGTAATATTACACTACTAATTAAGGTACAAAACTAAGTCTAATATATACCAAATATATAAGGGAAGGGCCCCATTGGCCCACTGCTGTGCACACCGAAATGGGCTGGATGTGCACCAAATTGGGCTAGCCCAATATATTTAACACACCAAGGTAGCCTTTTCAATAGGACATGAAGCTCTAACAGTAGATTACATAACCAACATGACTCGGAAACCACATTGGCTACCCCTCTATACTCGGCCTCCGCACTTGAACGTGAAAGTGTGGCTTGACGCTTGGCAGACCATGAGACCAAGTTATTACCTAAAAACATGCAATAACCAGACGTAGACCGTCTGGTGTCAGGACAACCACCCCAATCAGCATCTGTATAGGAGACAAGTGTAGACGTCGACGAAGGATACAAATGCAAGTCATACTCAAGTGTTCCCTGAATGTACCTAAGAATGCGTTTGAGCGCATTCATATGTTCAACTCTGGGATCATGCATAAACAAACACACCTTGTTGTACGACATATGTAATATCATGTCGCGGGAACATAAGATACTGAAGGACGATTGTAAGACTACGATAGCGGGTCGAATCCTCATAGGAAGAGCCAGCTGCAGTACCCAACTTGGGTTTAGTATCAACTGGAGTATAAGTGGACTTACATGATGACATCCCAACCCTTTTAATGATCTCTGCGGCATACTTCCTCTGTGATAGAATAATCCACCTGCATGACGAGTAACAACAACTTCCAAGAAATAACTCAATATACTTAAGTCCTTCATAGCAAACTCAGAACTAAGCGTCATGATAGACTTTCGCAAAGCATCAGAAGAGGCAGTCAAGATAATATCATCCACATATAATAGTATATAAGCCATCGAAGAACCATGACGATATATGAATAATGAATTATCAGATCTGCTGTGAGAAAAATCCATAGTCGAAACACAATCAATAAACCTCTTATACCAAGCTCATGGAGACTGCTTAAGCCCATACAAGAACTTCTTCAACAAACAAACATGATGATGATATCTAGTATTCCTAAAACCCAAGGGCTGATGCATATACACTGTTTCCTTGAGATCACCATGGAGGAAATCATTCTTCACATCTAGCTGATGAATGAGCCATGATTTTGAAAGAACCAAGCTGAACACAATGCGAATGGTAGACGGCTTGACCACTGGGCTAAATGTTTCACCACAATCCACACCAACCTACTGAGTCTTACCATCACCTACAAGACGAGCCTTATGCCTCGCAAATGAACCATCAGAATTTTCTTTGTGAGCAAAAATCCACATTGACCGAATAATATTAACACCAGATGGACTGGGTACCAACTCTCACGTCTTATTATCAATAAGAGCATTATATTCATCGGTCGTGGCAATTTTCCAATTATGGGCATTTAAGGCAGACACGTGATTACGGGGGTAAGGGTGATTTAAGAATATTAGAATTCAAATTAAAATGTCTTTTTGGTTTAAAAATGCCCTGTTGACTGCAAGTGATTGGACCATGACTCTGGGCTGAATTGGGTGAATTTTGGGAATTTTGAGAATTTCTGGAGATTACCGTCGAAGGCGTCACGACGTCGTGGTCTAGGGCCGCGGCGCTGACGATGGAATTGAATTTGATTGTTCACTGGAAGGCACGCGGCGCCTCCCCTAAGGGCCGCGGCGCTGACGACGTATTTTCTGAAAAATCTAAAAAATGACGGAGGACATAGGGGGAGATAGCATCATCCAAAAAAATCATAAGAACTAAGCACAAGTTTTTCTACTTTAGAAAATGGAAATTGAGACTTATCAAATAGAACATGACGACTAATGATGATTCACTTAGAGGACAAATCAAAGCATTTATAACTACAATGATTTGACGGATAACCCAAAAACACACACGGGATAGAACGTCTCTGAAGTTTGTTGATTGTGGTGGATGAAAACAGCGGATAACATAAGCATCCAAAGACCCTAAGAGGAGAATACGTAGGAGTCTTATTATATAAAACCTGAAGAGGGGAAGAATATGTCAAACCTTTAGAAGGAAGAATATTAAGTAGATCGATAGCCATTTGTAGCGCATAATGCCAAAATAATAGAGGGACGGAAGAATGACCCAATACAGTACGGATAATGTTAAATGGTACAAATTTTCGTTCAGCTTTCCCATTTTGTGAAGACGTATGAGGACAAGAAAAAGTAAATTTATCCCATTTTGAGCACAAAACTCCCTAAACTCCCCATTGTCATACTCTTTATCATTATCACATTGGATGTTCTTTATTTTCCGTTCGAATTGGGTTCTTATGAAAACTCTAAATTTTACGAAGATGGAAAAAACTTGTGATTTTTTCGCAATTGAAAACGTACATAAAAATTTAGAGTAATCATCCAAGAATAAAACATAATATCGATGATCCATAGAACTAAAAACCGGAGATGTCCATAACTCACTATGAATAATGTCAAATGGCATTGAAGTATTAGAATTCGAAGCTACAAACGGTATCTTAATAATTTTCCCTAAAGAACAAGACTGACAATTTGGAGTACTACGCGTACCCTTATAAAAAATAAACTTATTCTTATCTAAAACAGATAAAATTGACAATCCTGGATGACCTAGACGAGCATGCCACAAGGAAGGAGCAAGAGTTGCAAAAGTGGATGACATAGCTTGACTCGAGATGCTGAGATTTGGTGTAATTGGATAAAGATCCCCTCATCACACACCTCGAGAGGACTCTCGACCGAAATCCTTCACAGAAAACCCAAAAGGATCAAAATCAACAGAAACCCAATTATCAGTGGTGAATTTACGGACATACACCAAATTTTTAATTAATTTTGGGGCATGAATGGTATTTTTCAGGACAAGTGGTGGATGAGAAGAGGACAAAATTTTATTAACATAACCCTTTATTGGAATAGAACTGCCATTACCAGTAATTATACCACGATTACTGCTCAAATTGGAATAAGACGAGAGAGTACCTTGGTCGGATGTCATGTGGGTAGTGGCACATGTGTCTATATACCAATTAGGGTCCGGTTAAGTCAAGTCAAGTGTGTACATCACTTCTTCAATGTCGGTCTGAGTGGGGACCATTACGTGGTGGGCCTGATGGGGGAGAGACCCAAGTATACCTGACTGTTGGGGCTGCCCATACGCTGTCCAACTCGAGTCCGAGCCGAAAGAGCTGGTCGCGGCGCTGCACGAGCCGAGATCGAGGCATCGCGATCGTCAGACGCCGAAGTCGCGTTGCTGTAATACTAAGTCGCGGTGTTGTGTGGCGCTGGGACCCAATGCCACTGTCCAAGGGCCCTCTGTGGGCCCCAGAACTGATATTGATGCTGACGGTTGCCCCCTTTGTTGCCGCCGCGATTCTTGCCATTATTATTCCGATTTTTACCCTTCTAACCACCCCCGTTGTTGTGATTTTGGGTCACGTTGGCTGTATTGGAAGTGGAAAAATTGGAAGCAGTCATCATGACAATGTGGTTTGCTCCGATCGATGTCCTTTTAGCCAAACCCGTTTCTTCCAAAGTGAGCATGGAGCGGGCTTGATAGAACTCTGGCAGATGGTTACTTTGACGAATAACCGAAGCAACCCCTGTATAGGTCTCAGATAGATCGACAACCATCTGAAGAACTAGACGACTATTAGAAACAGGAGAAACTCACATTGCGAAGTTGGTCTGCCAAGTCCTTGAGGCGTTTGCAATAAGAAGAAACATTTGGAAAATTCGCCATAACAACTTGAGAAAATTCCTGCTCAAGGATAACAATGCGTGAATGACTGTTATCTTAGAAGATGTCACGCAATCGATTCCACGCCGCCATAGTTGTGGAATGGGGTTCCATAATCGTCTGTAAAATATCCAAGGAGATAGTGGCATAAATCCACTGGAGAACCTTGACATCAAGCATGACCCATAAGTCTGGATCTGCTGCTTTAGTGGGCACAACCGTTATAGACGTAGACGTCGTATCACCCCCGTAGGAGTAGTGGAAAGGATGATGTGGTGAAGAACTTTACGTGTCATATCATGAATCTTGAATAATTCTGCCCACGTCCCATATTGGACGTTCTCTAGATCAAGAACGATAGGAAGGACACTCTTGATGTTTGAAACGGTGAGGGCAGGATAAAAAATATTCTTATCAGTCATGGTGAATAGAACAAACTTTGGACAAGATTTTGGAGAATGGAATTTGTGAGATAGGATTTTCTAGAAGAGCTGAGCCGTGGCGCTGGAAAAACATCCGAGAGGGTGGGCCGCGGTGCTGGGCAAGAAAACCGAGAGAGAGAGAGAGAAAGTTTTGAGGAGCGGAAGCACGGTAAAAAGAATATAGACTCTTGATACTATGAAAGAATTAATCCATTGATTATTCTTATTAATGAAAGATATATATATACAAGTTACACTAGGAAGATCCTATTCCTATTCTACCTATAAATTCCTATTCTATTTGAAGACTAACTTTACAATTATGATAATATTACACTACTAATTAAGGTACAAACCTAAGTTTAATATATACCAAATATACAAGGGGACTAATGGAATATTTAATCGATCCATTTCGGATCGACCGAATTGGTACGAAAGTTGTAACATGGGAAAACCACGGAAAACACGACTTATTTGAAAAACTCGGTGACCTACCAATTGTAGGCCCCCACTGGCCCCACTGTTGTGCACACCGAAATGGGCTGGACGTGCACCAAATTGGGCTGGCCCAATATATTTAACAAATATAAATATAGGGAATATACAATAAAAGGATGGTAGCAGTAACAATAATCATAATAAAAAAACAGTAGTCAACAAGTAAATAAAACCATGGAAGAGGAACATGAAACTGATATTGGAGATGATGAGGATGAGGAAAAGAAGGTGATCGAGGACAACAATACATTAGATATCTCCCAAAAACATGTTGCAATAGCAAGAAAGGATACCAAACAAAGCATGAAAAGAGATAAAGTGTACCTCCTAAGCCAACAGGAGGTGTACAAACAAGGAAAGAATTTGCCAAATCCATTTCGCAATGAATTGCTCTCTTATTTGAAATATTAGGGTAGTTAACACTTAGCAAGCCTTGGAAAGAGTGGTTTTACTAAACAGGCAAAAATAATTCAATGTTATTGCTCTTATGGAGCCAATCCACCATGTCAGGCATATATACGTATATGATGTGGCTTAATATGGAGACTACAACACACAATATAAATGGGGAGATCTATATTTTTGTGAACACGGATTATATATTGATGTTTTGAAAGATACTGATTAATTACTGAAAGTATATGTATTTCCTAGAGACAATCAGTATTAGAACAAAATGTATTTTATACACATTCGTATTTATATTAATGATGATTAATATTATGACATTTGCATTTGTTGAATTATTAGTTAATTAATTATAATATTCTATAAATGCATCCCTAAAGTTTACGTGATTATTAATAGTGTGAAAGATTAATATTATAACGTAACTCTTAAATAGCCTCGACTAATGATCATCGAGATTGGGATATCGATGATATGCGATATGTCGACATGTCGTCTGCATCATATCTTTAGGGAATGTACTATGTCTTACTTTCTACGAGTTATGGCAACTTGTGATGGACACATGGATACTTGTTGAAGTATTGGTATACCCTACTGATGCACTTTTGTTATATTTATGTCTAAAGTGTCATCGGCGTTGTCACGCCCCGACCTCGGGCCCGCGACTGGTGCCTTACCCCGGACACCCTAGAGATAAAACATCAGAGAAAATCAGCGGAAATAAAACTCAAAGATATGAACAATATGAAATAAGAAACAGGCTAACCAAAACGGTCACCTTTCTGCATATATATATATACAACCGAACAGTTACATCCTTTACAACCCTTGCCCACAATAATACTACAGACCTCTAAGAGTTTTTATAACAACTATGACGGGACAGGGCCCCGCCATACCCCTGAATGTACAGGAACCTACAATCTCAGGGACACATACCAAAAGATAAGCCTCCGGAGAAACAGAGCTTCCCAAAACGCAGAACTGTAATCCTATGAGCGAGGATCAACAACTCATGCGGATGAACGCACTTCAAGGAGGTCGATAACATGTACCAAGTATGTGAAATCGAAATATCAGAAATGAAATCATAACAGTCTATATAAAACAGGAGACATGTGTGATAACCAAACTACAGTACACAATATAAGTAGCAGTCATGTCAAGTCAGGGACTCACGCCCGTAAAGTCATCACTCAAATATAACCCGGGAATTTAACCCGCACAATGGCCGCATGCCCCGGCATCTTACCTTGGTATAAGCATGGCCCTGGAACCATCCTAATGGGCGCATACCCGTGGACCATCCAGCGTGTCAGTATGCCCAAAGGAAATAACAAGATAACACCCATAGTGGAAGCATACCCGTGGGCCACCCAACGTGTCAGTATGTCCAAGCAAATAACAAGATAACACTCACCATGGAAGCATACCCGTGGTCCACCCAACGTGTCAGTATGTCCAAATAAAATAACCCGATAATACTCCTAGTGGAAGCATACCCGTGGGCCCCCCCAACGTGTCAGTATGTCCAAAGGAAATAACAAGATAACACTCACAGTGGAAGCATACCCGTGGGCCACCCAACGTGTCAGTATGTCCAAGCAAATAACAAGATAATACTCACCATGGAAGCATACCCGTGGGCCACCCAACGTGTCAGTATGTCCAAACAAATAACAAGATAACACTCACCATGGAAGCATACCCGTGGTATCAAAATAGAGTAACTATTATTTGAAGTATACCAAAAACAATTTCCATACTTCCTTTTCAAATAAACCAAGACAATACCATGTCTTCCTTTTAAACCAAATCACTTCTCGAACTAGTATAAGTTTCAAAACTTCAAATTCTCAAGTCTCTTACTTTTAAACCAAATCCCACAACGGGGAAAAATCAAGTCTCATATCTTTTTAAAACAAATGCCAAGTTACCATTTTAAAGCCCATAATAAAACCATTCTTTCGTTTTCATAAAGTCGTTATAACTAACTTCCCATAAAGCTGTTATAACACTTATGTTTAAAACCAACCAAATACAACTATAAGCATTTATGAGACCGAGAGGGCTTATTCTTTAACAACCAAGTACCCATTACTAACGAATAAGGTTTTCCCACTTTTCAACACAATCTTGTCCTTTACACTTCATATCAAGTCAAGGGCACAAAAGGAAATCAAACTCCTTTAACACACGTGCGTCTACCGCACTGTATATTTTATCAATAATCATGCTCAAGATAATAGGAAGAATCACATACCTCGCGACGATTATCGACAAGTAGCAAGATGCTCCAAAATACTATAACCTTGCTAGTATTTTCCACCCTTCAAATGTACGCTATTCGTAGTACTTCACCCTATAATGGCCATAATATGTCTATTAGCTTCTAGCTTTAACGTAGAATATTCTAATTGTAAAGTCCCTTATTCTACGGAAATTTGGACAGCACTTCCTTTGTTTCTACATACTTTTCCACCTTTTCAAGGCTCGAATTCAACTACTAAACGCCACATTTAAGGCCCAACAATTTCAGCAATACAAGGGGATTACACGCCTAACTTGGACGTGTAAAATTCTGCCCCACAATACAAATTAAACAATCCAATAAGTTTAAGGTAGTATCTTGGCTATGACATGTTCATACATCATCCTTATCCAATCCTTTCAAGTCCAAATCATATTTCCTACATGCAATATACCTAAAAGCAACATTGACAACTACAAGTCCTTTCTTACTCACATGCAACATAATTTTCTAGCAAAAAGAGAAAGGATTGTTACCTTAGAGTTTACCCAATTTAGTCCAACAAATTTCACTTGCCGTCTTTCCACAATCACCACCACAAACCTCCTACAAGCTTGTCAACATGTTTCCTTCTTGTTATCTTTCTGAAATTTCTCTAGGCCTTGGTTTCTTCTTGAATTTCTAGAGAGAAGGGAGAGGGATTTTTAGAGATAAGGAAGAGGAAAATTTTGTAGTGAGAAGAAGGTTTTTGGAAGAATGACCAAGTCTTCAAGACTTGGTCAAATAAATAGCATTTCCACTAACTCAGATGGGAGGTACACTTGTCACCCTCCCATGGCCTTTTAAAAGAAAATATCTGATTTTCCCCCCAGATTTCGCAAAAATCCCGCCTCGGCGCCGCGGCGCTGAAACCTCCGAGAATTTTCAGTACTTCCGGCGCCGCGACGCTGCAACTTCAGAGAACCCCCAGTACAATCGGCGCCATGCCCGCTGGTCCGTGCCGCGCCATGGCCCCGATCGAAAATACTTTTCGCCGATCACAGATCGAACTTGTAACTTCCATAACTTTCGACTCCGATGTCCTATCGACGAACGGTTTGTTGCGTTGGGAACTAGACTTAACGAACTACATACTAGGCTTTTGAAACACCTAAAAACTCCTAATGAACTAGGAGATATACCGCTCCAAAGTTGACCCAAAACTGTCCAAAGCATTCTGTCAACTTATCTTTCCCATTTCAATTCTTAATTCCTTTCGTACGGTCTCATAAGCTTGACCTGAATTACGGTGTGTAACATTCTCCTCCCTTTAGAAACATTTGTCCCGAATGTTCCTTCTAAGCCTCCAAAACGCATGCGCCGGTATAGTCTTCACTACTACACCTACAAAATCAATTATGCCACACATGGCCATAATATAATAACCACGCAAAAACTTAAATCTCAGCCAATGAGGAATCACCTCTAAAGCGTATAACAACACTATTAGCTCTCACCCATGGTCTAAGGGTACTCTCTTCACATCTTCTCTTCATAAAAATGATCACTTTCATTCTCTTAACACATGTTCGCTTCTTTTCTTACTCGTCGTATCCTCCTCGTATACTCGAACTCTTTCTAGTATACGTACCACATTTCCATCATTGCTTCAGTTCTCAAAATCTCGGGGTTACTATTTCCAACTTGGTCATTACTAGTCCCAATTTCCTTTAAGGCCATTCCCGGCCTTCATGATCCGATTATGGTCGAACGCATCCATGAACTCGTATGGTGATTACCTAAACTTGGGCCTAGCACCCTTGTGACCTTATCACCTAGAGGACCCCTCAAACTTACCTCACTTTGTTCCGGGTTGCGGGTTGACCCGCGATTGGTCCTCAACACGACCCATTACGTACCCAACTCTTGTTCCCGGCCCGGAACAATCTCACTATTCAGGCCACGAAAACCTTGTGGTTTCCTTAGCTTAACTACCCACTATCATTTCACACCAATCAGGGATGTATTACCCAAGTATACCCCACGTATACTACGTTCCTCGGCAAAGATCACCCGTAGAATCTTTCACCCAAGATGACCCTGTATCTAAGGTTCCCACGGTTATCAAAATTCTAAGGCTCACAATTTCCATGTCCCCAAACTTACCTTTTCTACAAACCAGGCTTTATAAATCACAATTTACATAAAATTACCCGCACATAACACCTAACATGTAACCCTCTTATCACACACACTAATCTTTAGAGGGTTAAGGATATACCTGTAACTATTGCTTCACATTCCCTTTGTCGTTCTAATCATGATCCTGCCCTGCACGGCGTATAGCAAAAGAAGGCGATGAACCAGCCACTGATCCCGCAGGCTGAGTCTCTACATCCGCGCTACCTCCGGTCGGACAATTTCTCGCAAAATGGCCCTGCTGGCCGCATGTAAAACAAACTCCCATACTAGCACGACACTCCCCATAATGGAGCCTACCACAACGGCCACAACGAGGTAGGGGTGGACCCATCTGACTAACATCCCTGTTCCCCCAAAAACTTGAAACCTTGGAGCCTTGTCACGCCTCGAATGTCCCGAACGCCCCAAGATCAGTGGAGCACTCCGTCGGGCCGAGGTATATATCGATCTGCTCACGAGGCTGCCGCCGAAAGTCACCAAAGGACCACTGCGATCATGGCCTCTTCGCGATCTTGGTTATTCCGCCGACTCTACGTTCGCTCTGCCACAAGATAAGCACGACGCGGCAATGTCCATGCCCGGCTGAAGAGCTACTCCTGTGCACCCCTCCGCTAAATAATCATCGAGCCCCGTGACATAACGGTGCACTATATCCTCCATGTCTGCCACTAAAGCGGGGACATACCGAGCCAACTAGTCAAACTCTACATTGTACTCCGAGCATCGCCTGCTCGCTCAACATCAAAAATCTATCTCGCCGGCTCTCTCACCTGCGAAGGCAAGAAGTGTGCAAGAAATGCCTCTGAGAACTCGTCCCAACCAGCTGGAGGTGCATGCTCCCCCCGGGACAGTTCCTATGAATCAAACTAGTCGACTGCAGTATCACGCAGCCGATGTGAACCCAAAACTACCGACTCTGTCTCCGAGGCCTTGATCACTCTCATGATCCGCAGAATCGCTTGGATAAACTCCGAGGATCATCTCGCCCTCGACCCATAGAACTCGGTGGGTTGCAACTCAAAAGTCCTGAAGTCTCGCTATCGATCTGGGTGAACTATGGGTACAACCGAATCATTGCCTCCCGCTCGCCCTCCCGCCGCCACGATCCTGACTAATAACTGGGCCATCTCCATGTAGCCCATATCCTCTCGCCTGTGTGTAATCGAGGCTCAGTGTACGCGTTTCGTGAGCCGCTGCTGCTGCTCCGAACTCTGTTGGGGCTGGCGAAGTCGTGAAACTCGCCGCCCGAAACATCACCTCAGGTAAAGACTAGGCCTGTGCCCCCGTAACCCTTTGCGTCCTACTAGCAGCTCCCTCAGCGGCCTTGCCCATCTGGGCCCTGGTTGCCTTGCGTGGAGGCATAACTGGTATAAAAAGAATACGTCAGGGGGAGTCCAACTTATAACACAGCTCAAAGGCACGATCTCATAGTGAGAAGAATGGAAACCAATCCTAAATATCCTGCAGCCTCCTGATTATAGGTGTGGTGCACAACACACCGATAATCAAGACTCTACTAGATACGGTGTGTAGACACTTTCCGAGGACTAACTGCTCTGATACCACTTTTGTCACGCCCCGACCTCGGGCCCGCGACTGGTGTCTTACCCCGGGCACCCTAGTGATAAAACATCAGAGAAAATCAGCGGAAATAAAACTCAAAGATATGAACAATATGAAATAAGAAACAGGCTAACCAAAACGGTCACCTTTCTGCATATATTTATACAACCGAACAGTTACATCCTTTACAACCATTGCCCACAATAATACTACAGACCTCTAAGAGTTTTTATAACACCTATGACGGGACAGGGCCCCGCCATACCCCTGAATGTACAAGAACCTACAATCTCAGGGACACATACCAAAAGATAAGCCTCTGGAGAAACAGAGCTTCCCAAAATGCAGAACTGTAATCCTATGAGCGAGGATCAACAACCTGCGGCATGAACGCAGCCCCCCGAAGGAGGTCAGTACAACATGTACCAAGTATGTGAAACTGAAAATACTGTAAATGAAATCATAACAGTCTATATAAAACAGGAGACATGTGTGATAACCAAACTACAGTACACAATATATAGTAGCAGTCATGTCAAGTCAGGGACTCACGCCCGTAAAGTCATCACTCAAATATAACCCGGGAATTTAACCCGCACAATGGCCGCATGCCCCGGCATCTTACCTCGGTATAAGCATGGCCCTGGAACCATCCTAATGGGCGCATACCTGTGGACCATCCAGCGTGTTAGTATGCCCAAAGGAAATAACAAGATAACACCCATAGTGGAAGCATACCCGTGGGCCACCCAACGTGTCAGTATGTCCAAGCAAATAACAGGATAACACTCACCATGGAAGCATACCCGTGGGCCACCCAACGTGTCAGTATGTACAAAGAAAATAACCCGATAACACTCCTAGTGGAAGCATACCCGTGGGCCCCCCAACGTGTCAGTATGTCCAAAGGAAATAACAAGATAACACTCCTAATGGGCGCATACCCGTGGACCACCCAACGTGTCAGTATGTCCAAGCAAATAACAAGATAATACTCACCATGGAAGCATACCCGTGGGCCACCCAACGTGTCAGTATGTCCAAGCAAATAACAAGATAACACTCACCATGGAAGCATACCCGTGGTATCAAAATAGAGTAACTATTATTTGAAGTATACCAAAAACAATTTCCATACTTCATTTTCAAATAAACCAAGACAATACCATGTCTTCCTTTTAAACCAAATCACTTCTCGAACTAGTATAAGTTTCAAAACTTCAAATTCTCAAGTCTCTTACTTTTAAACCAAATCCCACAATGGGGAAAAATCAAGTCTCGTATCTTTTTAAAACAAATGCCAAGTTACCATTTTAAAGCCCATAATAAAACCATTCTTTCGTTTTCATAAAGTCGTTATAAATAACTTCCCATAAAGCTGTTATAACACTTATGTTTAAAACCAACCAAATACAACTATAAGCATTTATGAGACCGAGAGGGCTTATTCTTTAACAACCAAGTACCCATTACTAACGAATAAGGTTTCCCACTTTTCAACACAATCTTGTCCTTTACACTTCATATCAAGTCAAGGGCACAAAAGGAAATCAAACTCCTTTAACACACATGCGTCTACCGCACTGTATATTTTATCAATAATCATGCTCAAGAGAATAGGAAGAATCACATACCTCGCGACGATTATCGACAAGTAGCAAGATGCTCCAAAATACTATAACCTTGCAAGCCTTTTCCACCCTTCAAATGTACGCTATTCGTAGTACTTCACCCTATAATGGCCATAATATGTCTATTAGCTTCTAGCTTTAACGTAGAATATTCTAATTGTAAAGTCCCTTATTCTACGGAAATTTGGACAGCACTTCCTTTGTTTCTACATACTTTTCCACCTTTTCAAGGCTCGAATTCAACTACTAAACGCCACATTTAAGGCCCAACAATTTCAGCAATACAAGGGGATTACACGCCTAACTTGGACGTGTAAAATTCTGCCCCACAATACAAATTAAACAATCCAATAAGTTTAAGGTAGTATCTTGGCTATGACATGTTCATATATCATCCTTATCCAATCCTTTCAAGTCCAAATCATATTTCCTACATGCAATATACCTAAAAGCAACATTGACAACTACAAGTCCTTTCTTCCTCACATGCAACACAATTTTCTAGCAAAAAGAGAAAGGATTGTTACCTTAGAGTTTACCCAATTTAGTCCAACAAATTTCACTTGCCTTCTTTCCACAATCACCACCACAAACCTCCTACAAGCTTGTCAACATGTTTCCTTCTTGTTATCTTTCTGAAATTTCTCTAGGCCTTGGTTTCTTCTTGAATTTCTAGAGAGAAGGGAGAGGGATTTTAGAGAGAAAGAAGAGGAAAATTTTGTAGTGAGAAGAAGGTTTTTGGAAGAATGACCAAGTCTTCAAGACTTCGGTCAAATAAATAGCATTTCCACTAACTCAGATGGGAGGGACACTTGTCACCCTCCCATGGCCTTTTAAAAGAAAATATCTGATTTTCCCCCAGATTTCGCAAAAATCCCGCCTCGGCGCCGCGGCGCTGAAACCTCCGAGAATTTTCAGTACTTCCGGCGCCGCGGCGCTGCAACTTCAGAGAACCCCCAGTACAACCGGCGCCGCGGCGCTGTGGCCCCTGACCGAAAATACTTTTCTGCTCGACTGCGCACTGAACTTGTAACTTCCATAACTTTCTACTCCGATGTCCTATCGACGAACGGTTTGTTGCGTTGGGAACTAGATTTAACGAACTACATACTAGTATTTTGAAACACCTAAAAACTCCTAATGAACTATCAGATATACCGCTCCAAAGTTGACCCAAAACTGTCCAAAGCATTCTGTCAACTTATCTTTCCCATTTCAATTCTTAATTCCTTTAGTACGGTCTCATAAGCTTGACCTGAATTACGGGGTGTAACAGGCGTGTTGGAGATAGAAGTCCTTAGACTTGACGTCGATACCACCTTGTTTACGGAATAATGTACTTTGATCCTGTCCTAAGATCAAATGTCTTATAGGTTGAGACGCGACTTGTTTTGGGTACATTACGAAGTGGATTAAAGGTGGTAGTTGATCCAAGATTAGGATTCATTTCTCGAATGTATATTCAAGATAACACTCAGATTCTCATATGGTATTAGGTTGACTTAGTCGTTGGCCAACACAATGGACAAGTCTTTGATATGGTCCTGTTATCAACTAATATAGATGAGGTATGATCAATCCATTTGGATAGACACTTGACAAATCCTAAGCTTGATTGAGTGTGTCGTGAATGAAAGAATTTTATCTTCCCACATAGGGGTTCAGTTCACAGGTTTCGTGTACCAAAACTTTACATATTGAGTTTATCTTCCGACGCAGTCTAGGAGTTCTGTGTAGACCCTAATGTTATTAGTGTCAATATGTAAAGGCCTGAAGGGTAAAACTAAGTCAAGTGTTCTGTCGATTCAAGGATGTAATTAGAAAAAGATTATATATATGTTCGGTTTATAATCGAGACATTAAAAGAAAATAGAAAACAAGGCAGAAAATGGAACAGGGTCGCGGCGCCACTTACTCAGCGTCGCGGTGCTAAGTGTCCTGCGGGTCCGAGTTGGCCCAGTCTGCTGAGGTTTTATGGGCTGGCCCATTTGGGGAACCCTAGTTGTCATTCTCAGCTATAAATAAGAGGGTTCCCCTCACATATTTTCTACCCCAAAACCAAGAGAATATTCTCTTCTAAAACTCTGCTGGAATTTCTAACATTCCAAGAGTTAGAAATTACATCAAAGTTTTCAGAACTTGCAAATCGAGGAACATTTGCGTGCACACCCTCTGCGTACACAAAAACTTGAAGATTCTGAGATTGCTACAAATGTATGTCTTCCTTCGAAGTGTTATATTTTACTTTGTGGTTTATATTATATAATCATACTATAGTTTGACTGCCATGTCGGGTTTGAAATATAAATTTTCAAATTCCGCTGCGTGTACGAATCCGACAAAATGCCTACAGTGGTATCAGAGCCTGGGATGTTTTGTGTGATTATATGATGAATATTAATGATAATATGAGTTAGGATTTGTTTAGATATAATTTTTATGTCGTTAAGAAGCTTTAAAATCCTAAATCTTTATAACGTATTGTCCTTGTAACCGAATCTGTTAAAACAATGATGTAATCGAGGAAGTCAACTCTTCTAAGTTGATATGCGTTATTCGGTTCTTTTAGAACATGGTGCATTGAAACGAAGAACGAGAAGAGATTGAATGATGGTCGATGAATGTGTTGTTTGATGGTGAAGGAGATACGAGGATACAACTGAAAATCTGACCCTAAACAAGTTTTGGGTCGTCGAATTTTCGGTATTTACGTTTCTGAGGTTGAGGCGCCGCGACTCCACGATGGAGCGTCGCGGCGCTGCCCTGATGATGTCAGAGGCGCCGCGACTCTGTTTTAGAGCGTCGCGACGCTGTTAATATATAAAGCATAAAATAAATTTTCGGACTTACGGCATCCGAGGCGCCGCGGCGCCACCTGTTAGGGCCGCGACGCTGAGGAGAATTTTACAGGATCTGCTCTCTGCTTCTGAGGCACCGCGGCAAATCATAGGGTCGCGGATCGAAAACATTTTTGCGAATACTGGTCATCGCTGCTCGAGGCCGCGCGCCACCTATTAGGCCGCTATGCGACTTTAATTTAAAAAAATTATTTCGAAATCAGAAACTGAAGTTTATAATATTCAGATTCTGATTCTGATGTTTCAAAAATAACAAAATCTGAAAATATAACTTTTAATTAGACATATTTGGTCCTTTCGGACAAATTTGTAATTAAATAAAGTTTTTAAAAATTGGATTTTAAATCTGGAAATTGCAAACAGGTCCCTGAAACCTGAACATATTTTCTGAGAGTTAAAATTGTATTTTCTGAATTTAATGGGGTTCAAATTGAACTTTTAAATTCTTGAGGCACTAAACTGTAAATTTTAAAAGTTTGCAGAATTCTTAAAAATTAAAAAATATTTAGAGACTGTTTGGCATAGACATAGATTTTAGAATTTAGATAAATAAACTCATGATTATCATTATGGTATATTATTATATATTATACAAATGTGATAAGTGTTTTGAATGTGATGCATTTAAATTATTAGCATATCGTCCGCAATTATTGTCTGGGTAGGCGGCGCCCAGTAATTATTTACTTTAAATGACCACAATAACTGTCTGGGTAGGCGGCGCCCAGTATTTGATTAAAACCATCTTTTATCATGCCTAATGGGTTGATGGTTTTTTCCATCTAAATGTGTTTAGAAATTGCATGATAGGATGTCATATGATGTATGACATATTTGTTGATCTTATTTGAAATTCCCGAAAACAGAAAATGTTCCCCAAACATTAAATACAAGTCTAAATTAAAACGCGTCGTCCATTATAATTGTTAGGGTGCAAAATCTTTTTCGGCGATATGAGTATTTATGCCAAAGCATTTGCTCTAAGTCTACGAGGACTCAGACCCTTTCATAGATGTGTTAAAGGCAAAAGTAGATGAGAATTTTTTTTGGGTATTTACATCAAAGTGTTTGTTCTCAAAGGCCAAATTTACTTAGGTACTTAAACGCAGTTGCTTAATGGGGTTGGCTTGTTTAGATGAATCTTGGCGCCAAAGTGTCGGACTAATTTAAAGACGCAAGATTAAAATGAAAGATATTTAATCAAACCAAGAGTTGTAAATAAGTTTTGCAATTGGTTAAGGACCTACCAAAGTGTGCTATTGAAGTTATCAGCCAAAGCAAACGCGGATATAGCATATGTTTGGATCTTGGCCCATTATGACCTATAATGTTTTTAGGTTCGTATTCTACCTTGGGGTCGTATAAGTATGCTAAAATAGTGGGAGATAATTAAACAAAAGATCATGTTAAATTAGCTTAGAAATGAATGTGTATAATAAGAAGAATGAATTTTTGATTGTATTTTCTTGTCTATATATATCTTCAGATCTTCAGAATGTCGAGTTTCTCATTGAAAATGCTGATGGAATCGAACAAATTGACTGGACTCAGTTATATCGATTGACTCAGGAATCTTAGGATCGTCCTGAGACAAGAGAAAATTGAGTATGTTTTGGACAAGGTATTCCCTGCAGTGCCTGCCGAAAACTCTGTTGAGTATGCCACATTTGACAAAGTTGCTTATGAGAAGCACTTTGATGATTCCACTTCGGCATAATGTCTGATGATGTCTTCTATGTCACCGGAACTATAGAGACAGTACGAGCACATGAGTCCTAATGAAATATTAGAACATTTAAAAAGTCTCTATGACTCTCAGTCTCAGACCATAGAGTATGAGCTGCTTATAGAGCTCTTTAAATGTAGACGCAATGAATGGGGCCAGGTGTCTCCACATGTGCTGAAAATGATTGGCTGATAGAAAGGTTGGCCTCCATTGATATAAAGTTTCACGACAGAGTTGCCTCCACCCTTATCCTACCTGCACTTCCACGTTCGTTTGAGAGTTTCATCATAAACTATAATATGAATGAACTAAGCCGAAATTGTCGGAGTTGCACAATATGTTGAAAACCTTCGAATCTTCGATCTCCAGGAGCAAACCTGTGCGCATGGTTGGTTCCTCTAGTCATCCCAAACCAAAAGGTAAGGGACCTCAGAAGAGGAAAGGCAAAAGGAGGGGCGAAAAAGAAGAAGAAACTCCCGGCTGTGGATGTGTGCATGAACTGCAACATGAAAGGGCAATGGAGGAAGGACTGTACTGCTCCAGGAGGAGGGAAGACACTTGGTGCTCCTGCCTCTAGTGAACAAGGTATATTTGTAATTGAAATAAATCTATCTATTAATGATTCTCATTCCTGGGTACTAGATACTGCTTGTGGCTCACACATTTGTACAAATGTGCAGGGGCTAACTGACAGCAGGAAGGTCGAGCTTCGAGAGGTGGACCTGCGCGTTGGAAATGGAGCACGAGTTGATGATGAGCGCGTGGGAACTTATAGATTAGATTTACCTTCCGACAAAGTTTTAATGTTAAACAATTGTTTTTATGTTCCCTCATTGACGAGGAATATTATTTCCATTCCTATTTTAGACACTGAGGGCTTTTCCTCAAGCATTTCTAATAGCAATATAATTTTGGCTTTTGATGATGTTGTGTATGGAATTGCGCCTCTTGTGAATGGATTGTATACATTAAACTACCACCGTGAAATTTTTAATGTACAAAACAAAAGAGCTAAAATAAGTGAAAGAAATTCTACCTACCTGTGACATTGTAGACTTGGTCATATCAATCAAACAAGGATAGAACGGTTGAGGAAATTAAATTACCTTGAACCATTTGACTTACAATCTTATGGTAATTGTGAATCCTGTTTGAAAGGTAAGATGACCATTAAACCTCTTCCTGGAAAGGGAATCTGTGCCAAGGAGGTGCTTGAGTTGGTACATACTGATGTATGTGGACCATTTTCGACTCAATCTAGAGAAGGTTTCTCTTACTTCATTACTTTTACAGACGACTTGACAAGGTTTGGATATGTGTATCTTATGAGACACAAATCTGAGGCCTTTGAAAAGTTTAAGGAGTATAAGTGTGATGTGGAGAAACAACTCTCAAAGAGTATCAAGACTCTTCGATCTGATCGATGAGGTGAATACTTAAGTATAGAATTTCTAGATTACTTAAAGCTACATAGAGTTCATTCAGAATGGACACCTCCTGGAACACCACAGATGAATGGTGTTGCCGAGAGGAGAAACCGAACCTTGCTTGACATGGTTTGATCCATGATGAGCTTTTCAGCTCTACCTACATACCTTTGGGGATACTCTATACAAACCTTGATATATGTTCTGAATAGGGTTCCCTCTAAATCAGTTGAAAAGACGCCATATGAGGTATGGTGTGGCAAGAAGCCAACACTTAGACACATGAGGCCCTGGGGGTGTCCTGCATATGTTAAGAAGTTGCTCACTGATAAGTTGCAGTCAAGGAGTGAGAAATGTTACTTCGTGGGGTATCCAAAGGAAACTAAGGGATATTATTTCTATCTTCCTAGCGAACATAAGATCTTTGTTTCTAGGAACGCAACTTTCCTTGAAGAAGAATATGTCTACAAGAAAAATAATTGCATAGAGATAAAACTTGAAGAAATTCAAGAACAAAGTAACATAGAGGTTGAATCCTTGTCAGATGATAAAGGCAAGAATTCAATGGGAGATTTTGGCGAAGATTGGGTACTTAGGATACGCCCTTCGGCCAGTGGAAGTGCTACGAAGAGTAATGCAGAAATGCAAGATCCTCCTGCACAGACCTTGAGAGCAAGTGCACCAGTTGCACCTCCTCCCATTCAGTAACCTTCTCACAATCAGAACATACCTGGAACTGAACTACTAGACACTCAACTCCGTAGGTCTACTAGAACTCATCGTCCTCCGGAAAGACTAAATCTACTTATGGAAACACAAAATGAGTTAGATATTCACGATGATGATGAGCCTACAACCTACAACGAATCAATGCTAGACATTGATTCGAAGAGATGACAAGAATCCATGAAATCTGAAATGGAATTTATGTATATCAATCAAGTGTGAAACTTGGTTGATTTGCCAAATGGGGTTAAACCCATATGATGCAAATGAGTCTTTAAGAAGAAGATTGATGAATTTGGCAAAATTCAGACTTATAAGGCTAGACTAGTGGCTAAAGGTTTTAATCAGCGCCCTGGTGTGGATTATGATAAAACATTTTCATCTGTTGCTAAGATTAAGTGTATTTGGATTTTTCTTGCGATAGCTGCACATTATGACTATGACATTTGGCAGATGGACATCAAAACTACATTCATCAGTGGTAATCTAATTGAGGAAGTGTATATGAAACAACACAAGAGTTTTTCATCCGAGTCTAGACCAAATGATGTGCAAGCTACAAAAGTCCATTTATTGACTTAAGAAAGCGTCTAGGAGTTGGAATATTTGTTTTAACAAGGCTATCAAATCTTTTGATTTCGTCAGAAGCAAAGAGGATCCTTGTTTTTATATCAAAGCAAGGATGAGGGTATTACTTCATTGTTATATATGTTGATGACATATTGATAATGGGAGACAAAAAGGCTCTCATGCAGTCAGTTAAGGAATGGTTGTCCAATACCTTCATGATGAAGGATTTAGGTGAAGCCTGCTACATTCTGGAAATTAGGATCTATAGAGATAGACCTAATAGATTGTTGGGGCTGTCACAGTCAATCTACATAGACAAAGTTCTTAGACGTTTTTCCATAGAGAATTCCAAGAAAGATGGTATTCCAATAGGTCAAGGCATCAAGTTATCTAAGAAGGGTTGACCTTCTAGTGTTGTAGAACTACTCGCATAAAGAGGATCCCATATGTTTCGGCTATATGATCAATCATGTATGTCATGACATGTACTAGTCCAGATATGGCCTTTGAACTTAGTATGACTTGCAAGTTCCAGCAGAATCCTGGTGAGGAACATTGGAATGTAGTCAAAAGTATTCTTAAGTATCTCAGACGTACTAAAGATTACTTCTTAGTCTATGGTGGAGATAATAAGATGGTTGGCACTTGGTATACTGATGCTAGTTTCTAGACAGATGTTGATGATTTCAAATCTCAGTCTGGTTACACGTTCATTTTCAATGGAGGAGCAGTGAGCTGGAAGAGTTCCAAACAAGCTACAATTGTTGATTCGACTACTGAAGCTGAGTACATTGCTGGATCGGGAGCTGCTAAAGAAACTGTCGCAATTTCTGGGTTCTTGAAGGAACTAGGGGTTTTTCTGAGTGCTAGTTGTCCAATAACTATTTATTGTGACAACACTGGTGCGATTACATAGGCAAAGGAACCAAGATCAACAAACAGAAACAAGAATGTACCAAGGAAGTACCACATTCTCAGAGAGATGGTGGAGGCTGAAGATATTAGATTATATTATGTTCCCACAGACAATAATCTAACAGACCCATTTACTAAACTATTAAGTTTGGTTAAGCATAATGGTCATTTTGAGAACATGGGTATTAGATATGTTGGTGATTGGCTCTAGGCCAAGTGGGAGATTGAAAGTATATGTATGTCCTAGAGACAATCAGTATTAGGACAAAATATACTTTATACACATTCGTATTTAGATTAATGATGATTAATATTATGACATTTGCATTTGTTTAATTATTAGTTGATTGTTTATGATATTCTATAAATGCATCCCTAACGTTTACGTGATTATTAATAGTGTGAGAGATTAATATTATAACGTAACTCTTAAATAGCTTCGACTAATGATCATCGAGATTAGGATATCGATGATATGTGATACGTCGACATGTGCTCTGCATCATATACTTAGGGGATATAGTATGTCTCGCTTGCTATGAGTTATGGCAACTCGTGATGGACACGTGGATACTTGTTGAAGTATTGGTATACCATGCTGATGCACTTTTGTTATATATATGTCCAAAGTGTCATCGGCGTGTGGGAGATAGAAGTCCTTAGACTTGAGGTCGATACCACCTTATTTACGGAGTAATGTACTTTGATCCTATCCTAAGATCAAATGTCTTATAGGTTGAGACGCGGCTTGTTTTGGGTACATTGCGAAGTGGGGTAAATGTGGTAGTTGAGCCAAGATTAGGATTCATTCCTCGAATGTATATTTGAGAGAACACTCAGATTCTCATATGGTATTAGGTTGACTAAGTCGTTGGCCAACGCAATGGACATATCTTTGATATGGTCTTGTTTTCAACTAATATAGATGAAGTATAATGATCAAGTCATTTGGATAGACACTTGACAAATCCTAAGCTTGATTGAGTGTGTCGTGAATGAAAGGATTTTATCTTCCCACATAGAGGTTCAGTTCACAGGTTTCGTGTAACTAAACTTTACATATTGAGTTCATCTTCCAGCGCAGTCTAGGAGTTCCGTGTAGACCCTAATGTTATTAGTGTCAATATGTAAAGGTCTTAAGGGTAACACTAAGTCAAGTGTTCCATCGATTCAAGGATGTAATTAGAAAGAGATTATATATATGTCGGTTTATAATCGAGACATTAAAAGAAAATAGAAAACAAGGCAGAAAATAGAACAGGGCCGCGGCGCCACTTACTCAGCGTCGCGGTGCTAAGTGTCATGCGGGTCCGAGTTTGCCCAGTCTGCTGAGGTTTTATGGGCTGACCCATTTGGGGAACCCTAGCTGTCCTTCTCAGCTATAAATAAGAGTGTTCCCCCCACATATTTTCTACCCCAAAATCAAGAGAGTATTCTCTTCTAAAATTCTGCTGAAATTCCTAACATTCCAAGAGTTAGAAATTACATCAAATCAGAACTTGCAAATCGAGGAACATTTGCGTGCACACCCTCGACGTACACAAAAGCTTGAAGATTCTGAGATTGCTATAAATGTAAGTCTTCGTTCGAAGTATTATATTTTACTTTGTGCTTTACATTATATAATCATACTATAGTTTGACCGTCATATCGGGTTTGAAACATAAATTTTCAAATTTCGCTACGTGTACGAACCCGACAAAATACCTACAATTACTATCTTTCAAACTTAATTAATTAAATGGAGGACAGGAGATTGTGATGGCAGTAATTTATACTAGTAAAAATAAGGTTATTATAACCATATTATGGGATGATTTATATGATATTTCCACACATATGAATCTTCCATGGCTGGTAGGTAGAGATTTTAATGTGATTACTGAGGCTGCAGGGAAAAATGAAGGATTACCATTCCAGTTTAATGAGACAGAAGATTTCAGACACGACATTGATACATTTTTCAAATAGTTAATCTTGGCATTACTGGGACATGTAGATGCTTGCATGATTAAAAGGTTAGACAAATTCTTGGGGAATCAAGCTTTACAAAATGTTTTCCCAAATTTTGAGGTGGAGCACCTTATCAAGCAAGGATCAGACCATTCTATTAACGTGTACATCTGTTTGTATATTTATCATATTTAGTGATATGTAATTATTGTAGAATTAGGATTTCTATTGTATAAGGATTCCAAATTATACATATATATATATATATATATATATATATATTTGATATTAATGAGAAAGACTCCCCAATACAATCTTATATGGTATAAGAAGCCAAAAGATAAACACTATTGTATTTCTCAACCATCGCCATAGTCTTTATTGGCCCGTTCACCGGGTATCGCTTACGACCGACCGATAAGCTTACGGTCCGGGACGACCGACGTAAGGTTTCGGCCCGACGATCCGGTCGACCGAAACCTTATCGTCCGGTCCCGGACCGAAACCTTATCGGTCCGGTTCTCGGTCCGGACCGGTAAGAATTTCCGGGTCGGTCCTTTTTTTTTTTTTTTTTTTAAATTGAATTTCCAATACTGAAATTGACATTCTCGGACGCGGTGCCACGCAATTTTTACGTTGAAATCAATTGTACATCGCGAGATATTTAGATTTGAAAATGGAAAAAACGCAACGATTTGGGGGAAAAGAGAAATTGAGGGGCAATATGGACGGTTTTGGAGAAATCCGGTGAAGCAAACGGACTTTTGTCCGTTTGGGATTATTCGTCTCGAAAAAATACGCGAAATCAAAAAAAAATTAGGTAAAACGGACGTCCGAGCGCAAAGTTATGACCATATAAAGTTTGATCAATTTACAACTAATTAGTGAGTGGCTGGGGGCTTCTTTGGGCTGGGGGGTGGGGCTGGAGGACTGGGCCGGTGGAGGGACTGGCCGGAGTGGGCCGGGCCGGGGTGGGGGGGACTGCACGGGTTACCGGTCCGGTTCCTTTAACGGTCCGGGTATTTTTTAGATACTCGTATCCGGACCGTTAAGGTTTCGGTCCGGTTTCGGTCCGGGTTTACCGGTCCGGTTTCGGTCCGGTTCTCGAGTATATCCGAACCACTAACAGCCCTAATCGCCGCACCTCGGAGTCTGCAAATTTTCTTTCTTTTCCCTCTGTTCCCGAGAACTCCTCTTTATGTGTCTCTGCTCGGCTGCAAATTACAGTACATTACTGTAGCAGCCACACTCATCTGTCAAGTCAGTCTGCTTTGTCCTTTAGCCTCTGTTCCAGAGACATAATTACATGTCCATTTGTTAGACCTCTTTCCTTCTTTCCTTCTCTTTTGATTTATCAGAGAACAAGCTTCAAATTGTTTTCTTTTCTTTGCCCGAGAAAGAACCTTTTTCTGCTCTTTATTTCATTTATCTTCCCTTTACCTGAGAACCTAATAAATGGTTTCGTTGACTCATCGTCAACTCGATAATGCATGATATATGGATACGGGCGTCACGTTTCATCTCACCAATAATTCTGGTAATCTTCCTCCGCTGTGGAGTTTAAATACTACACAATCTATTATGGTCGGAAATGGCCATCGCATTCCAATCCAGGGGTTTGGCCACACACTAACCCCATCACCGCATCCCCAATTCTCCCTGAATGATGTCTTATATGCTCCTAACATTATCAAAAACATAATCTCCGTTAGGAAATTTATCACCGATAATGATCTCTATCCTTTCCTATCCACGTCCGCTACTAGTGTCAACCCTCCCACATCTTTAACTGCCCATGTAACTCCTCCCACCGTTCTAGAAATAATTTCTCCGTTAAATTGGCACAATAGACTTGGACACTCAGGAGACCCTGTTTTTAATTTTCTTAGAAATAATAATTTAATTCATTGTCATAATGGAAAATTTGCCCACCAGTGTCTTTCTTGTCATTTAGGCAAACATGTTTGCCTTCCGTTTCAGTTGTATTCAAGTGTTATGTATTCTCCCTTTGACATAGTTCATGAAGATTTATAGACATCTCCCATCACTAACTCACTGGGTCATAAATTTTATCTCATATTATTAGATGAATTTTCTTACTTTGTCTGGATCTATCCAATTAAATTTAAGTCTGAAGTGTTTGTCAAGTTTCTTGCATTTCGTGCCTATGTTAAAACACAATTTGAAAAAGACATCAAATCGCTTCAATGTAATAACGACCGTGAGTGCAATAATTATGTGTTTCACAATTTTTGCTCTACTAATGACATGGTTTTCCAGTTCTCATGTCCTCACACCTCCTCCCAAAATGGCAAGGCCGAACGAATCATTCGCACTCTCAACAACATGGTTCGTACGATCCTATTTCATGTCTCCCTCCCCCCTCTTTTTTGGGTCTATGTTGTGAAAATGACCGAATATATTCTAAATATTTTGCCCACTCATACTCTCCAAAATAGAACACCCACCAAAATTTTATTTTGTAGGATCGCAACCTATGAGCACTTATGAATTTTTGGCTGCATGTGCTACCCGAATCTTACCTCAGCGGCTCCGCATAAACTTGCACCCAGCACCATCCCTTGTGTGTTCTTAGGTTTTTCGTCCAATCATAGGGGATATCTGTGCTACAACTTGTCTTCCCGCAAGATCATCATCTCACGTTACATCACATTTGACTAAACGATATTCCCATTTGCAAATATCCAAAAATTCCAGAATTCGGATTACACATTTTTGGACGAGTGTGACATATCACTGCTTCTCTTCCTAGCTCTCGGCCATATTGTCGTTGTTCCGACACTTCCACTATCGGCAGTACCTCCGACAGGCCACAACCACTGGTGATTGTCTCTCCCACCGATGACAATCGATATGTTGTCTCACTGCCACCTACTGCTGTTGCCACTAACAACGTCTATGCGCTCGTGGCAACGCCTCTGTCTTAGTCACCAACATCCCTGATTTCCACCACCACCGGTAATCGGCACACCATCTCTGTTCCGCCACTGATAAATATCCATATCACCAACCAGAACCCTCAACCACCACCTACTAAGTCGCCACCTCCAGAAAATACCCTCGTCGACTACCCAGTGACCCTACCCTCCACCGACATCGTACCATTCACCGAAAACATGAACCCGATAACTCCCAATACCCGGAATACCAATGCAAAATCAACCCACCACCAATACCATCCTAACCCACCCCCAACATACTATCCAACATCGTTGACACCTACCGACCCGTGGTCAAACATACCAGACACATCTCACCCACTACCTCTTCCCATTGACCGCATCTGTCAAACCTCCGCCTTAAACTACCACACCAGTGACCCGACAAAACCAACCCAACAAATCTCCCATTTACCCACTGCACCCACACACCCGATGGAAATTCGTGCCCAAAATGGGATTCAAACCCAAAGTCTAGTTTAACCTCTTAACATAAACCATTTTACCAATTGATCGGTGTATTTTATATACACTTTTAGAGTCATTTTTAGTTAGTATTTTTTCCATTTTTGTGTAAATATGTGTCGTGTCAGTGTAATTTTTCTTCCTTTTGAGTCAAAGCGGTAAAAAATGGAGAAATGACGAAAAGAATAGAAAATGAGCTTAATTGAGGTGGAATTACACACTAAAAGGGCCAAGATATGAAGCCTAAGAAGTTCCGGGAAGTATAGAAGAAAATCAGACGAAGTCCGATTTAAAACAGACACCGAACCAAAATCGCATTAACACCTCGAGCGCCGCTTGAAATGCTGAAAGTTGGATTCATCGCAGGAGTTTCACGACGCGGGATTTTGGAGTTTTTGGGCCGAATTTGACACGTTTTTCAGGGCCCAAGAGGACAACTTTTCCTACCTATATAATCCCTAAACTCTGCTGATTCTATAAATTCTCCATACCACCATTCTATCATCTTCCATCTTGTAAATACTCCACAACACAACTCTTGGAGGCTAGAAGGCTTTGAGACCTAGTTCAAGTATTTTCTTTTTCTTTGTTTTATTTCAGTTCATGTTGGAGATTGTATTAGTTCTTAGCGTGACTATGGCTATGAGCTAATTACTTTAATTAGGGCTTTCCATCGAATCACTTGAACTTCGTTTTTATGATTTAATGCATGATTTTGGTTTCTTCTTTATATAGTTGAGATTTATTCAATAATTGTTTTGATTGCTTGGTAATTAACTGATCACTAGTTATCATCACATATATGATTTCGAATCGGAATCCGAAAGGGGAGGTTCTGAATATGCTATAGTTGAATAAACATAGGTTAAAATCGTGGACGAAAGTACCCCGATACTTGTGTAGTTTAATAGGTTATTGTTCTTAATCCTCCTTTGTGGTAAATCCTATCATCGAAAGATAGAAGGGTTCTCAGATCGGGTTGAGTGTTTATATATCCTAACCAGAATATAAAACGACCTAGTTAACCTGCTATCTCAACATAGAAGAAGAACTTTTATTGTTGCATTAAGGATTAAGGCGAGTGGATAGTTGAGGATCTTGGAAGCCCTAATTCTCCATCATAACTGATTTAAATCAAAGTATTTTCATCTTTAGTTTATTTCCTGCATTAGTTTTAATTATTAGTCTAAAAATCCAACAAATTAACGTTCACCAAATAGAAACTAAAGCGTAGATAATCGGTACTTGAGAATCAGTCTCTGTGGACGATATTCGGTCTTACTTATACTATATTACTTGTAACTATATGTACACTTGTGTTAAGCGTGTGGAAAATCGCGATCATGTTTTTGGCGCTGTTGCCGGGGACTGACGTACTTTCAATATCGAATTATCTATTCTTATTTCTAATTTGGTTATGTTATTTTATTTATAAATTGGTTGCTCCAGGAACAAGTTTCTAACTTGTTCTGCGAGCATCTTTCTATCACTTTTTGTTGTTTTTCTTATTTTGTAGGTAAAAAAAGGCACATGGACTACTACTACTATCAGGGGCAGCATTACTACGACTACTATCCACAGCAGCAGTATCATCAACAGCAAGTTAACCCACAGGCTCCACAGAAAGATCGAAATGAGCTGCAGGAAGCCTTACTCAGGCTCACCCAGTGCCAGAATCCTCAAGGGCAATTTCAACAGCCACAGATTCAGGCCCCATCCGATGAGCCAGACGAATTAATAGCAACATTATTGGCACTCACAACCGTCCAAACTCAATTCATGGTGGAAGTAAGCCCCTCTCTTCAGAACTTGGAAACTCCAATGGAACATATTCTGAATTGGGAACCACAAATCGGGCAACTGATGGACATGGTAACCATTACACCTCAAGAAAGTCCACCAAGTGACCAGTTACGAGGAAAGGTGAGCAGATTGTGGAACATGAACCACAACAAGCTGTTGAAGAATTTGGAGAGATAGTTGGTGTAGATAAAGAAGAGGTCACTGAGGACCACCCTATTGAGGAAAAGACTACACCAAAGGTCATTGCTGACCCTCAACCAGAAAGTCCATACCCTCAAGGGCACCCCCAAAAGTTGAGATGTAGGCAATTTCACTGATCCCTACATTATAGAGAGCCTTGAAGACAAATATGTCTTGTGTGAATGGGGGATAATCTTACATCTGAAGCCCTTGTTTGGAAAGATGGTTGTAGTTGAAGTGACACCTACAACAATGACTGTGCGGATTGCAAGAAGTTCGCAGAAGGATCCACCGGGCACTAGTAAAGGTTAACTGCGTCCGGCTACAAGACGTTAAAGACAACGCTACTTGGGAGGCAACCCAATGTTTTTAATTATGTTAGTTTGATTTTCTGTTTTTAGTTTGTTTTATTTTGTCTTGAACAGTCTCACGGTCTTGGGTTCGTGTCTTGTGTTGTTGGATGACAGGTGGACTGGAAGCTAACTCTGAGGAAAAAGGGACAAAAACGCTGAAGATGGAAAAATTGGCAGCAGCGCCGCGGCGCCAACATGCAGGGCCGCGGCGCCAGAAATTCAGAAAGTCCCAAAACTGTGCAATTCCCAGAAATTCCTCTCATACCTCTGTTATGACCGTTGTGTTGTGTCAGTAAGTTGTCCCTTATTTTTAGTCTTCACACATTGGGGACAATGTGTCGATTAAATTTGGGGGAGTGTCTTATATTACTTTTTTGGTATTTGGTTTTGAGTCTTTTGTTTGTGTTGTTTGTTGTGTTTTTGAGTCATAATTTTTTTTATTAATGATCAGGCATGCTGTAGTTACTTGAAACGCCTAAGTGAAGTAAGTGAGATAATGTAATGGAATTAGAAGCAAAAATCTAAATGCTTAAGTGAGATATGCCAAGAATTCATGAAA
Organism: Przewalskia tangutica; assembly: GCA_029844215.1. NCBI lineage: Eukaryota > Viridiplantae > Streptophyta > Magnoliopsida > Solanales > Solanaceae > Przewalskia > Przewalskia tangutica. Next base: position 23,573,756 of record CM056719.1, read on the forward strand.
TCAAATTATTTGGGGTACATGTGCTTAACTTCTGCATTGTTAATGATAAAGTTTATAGGTTTGCTTGCTTATTATTTGAGGCGAAATAATTAGGATGTACATGTTAGGGAGATGACTCAGGCAATTCTTTGTTAGCCCTTCTTACCATTCACTGTCTATCCCTGACAATAAAATTTATCACTAGTTAGCCCCTTTGAGCCTAAAATAAGATCTTTCTTGGACATCCTATAATTTCATGTTTGTGCCATAAGAAAAAAAAATTAAAGACTGTGGGAATGAAAAGTGTTGAAGAAGAAAAACAAAAAGAGAGTGAAAAATTGATGCACCCCAATGAAAAAAGGCAAAAGCCTAAGTTTGAGGGTGCCTGTTATTCATAATGCACCTCACTCTCTCAAAACAAAAGAGGGAAAAGATAGGGATGAGATTAAAAAGGAAATCAAAAAGAAGGAAAATGAGTTGAATGAAAATAGCTTATGGTACGTGATTTAAGCCTAAAATGCATATTGTTACCTACCCCTGCCTAAGCCTACATTACAACCCTGAAAAGTCCTGAAGATCTCTAGTATGTATGTTCATGATTAGTGGAGAATAGCAAGTGAATAAGCCATAGAATTTTGAAATTAACATGCATAGGTTGGGTGCTCTTACTTTCATTGAACATGATTGAAATGAATTTGTGATATATCTGACTTGAAAGTTTAGAATGCTAAAAATTCATGTTATACATGTTCCTGTATATTATCTCAACTAACCTTCATGCTTTTCTAAGTGACTATTGTGCAGCAGATTGATCAGAGTCTTTATTTTCTTTTCTTTTGTGTCTTTGATTTTATTTTGATCTTTACTCGAGGGCGAGCAAAGGTTAAGTTTGAGGGTATTTGATCGGTATATTTTATATACACTTTTAGAGTCATTTTTAGTTAGTATTTTGCCCATTTTTGTGTAAATATGTGTCCTGTCAGTGTAGTTTTTCTTCCTTTTGAGTCAAAGCGGTCAAAATGGAGAAATGGCGAAAAGAAGAGAAAATGAGCTTAATTGAGGAAAATCAAACGAAGTCCGGACGAAAAACAGACACCAACCAAAATCGCAGATTAACGCTCAGCGCCGTGGCGCCAGCGAAATGCCTTGAAATGCCGAAGTTGGATTCGTCGCAGGAGTTTCGGCGCCGTGGCGCCAGCCTGCGGGGCCGTTGGGCCGTGGCGCCAGCCTGCGGGCCGCGGCGCCGACGCGGAATTTTGGAGTTTCTGGGCCGAATTTGACACGTTTTTCAGGGCCCAAGAGGACAACTTTTCCTACCTATATAATTCCTAAACCCTGTTGATTCTATAAATTCTCCATACCACCATTCTACCATCTTCCATCTTGTAAATACTCCACAACACAACTCTTGGAGGCTAGAAGACTTTGAGACCTAGTTCAAGTATTTTCTTTTTCTTTGTTTTATTTCAGTTCATGTTGGAGATTGTATTAGTTCTTAGCGTGACTATGGCTATGAGCTAATTACTTTAATTAGGGCTTTCGATCGAATCACTTGAACTTCGTTTTTATGATTTAATGCATGATTTTGGTTTCTTCTTTATATAGTTGAGATTTATTCAATAATTGTTTTGATTGCTTGGTAATTAACTGATCACTAGTTATCATCACATATATGATTTTGAATCGGAATCCGAAAGGGGAGGTTCTGAATATGCTATAGTTGAATAAACATATGTTAAAATCGTGGACGAAAGTACCCCGATACTTGTGTAGTTTAATAGGTTATTGTTCTTAATCCTCCTTTGTGGTAAATCCTATCATCGAAAGATAGAAGGGCTCTGCATCGGGGTTGAGTGTTTATATATCCTAACCAGAATATAAAACGACCTAGTTAACCTGCTATCTCAACATAGAAGAAGAACTTTTATTGTTGCATTAAGGATTAAGGCGAGTGGATAGTTGAGGATCTTGGAAGCCCTAATTCTCCATCATAACTGATTTAAATCAAAGTATTTTCATCTTTAGTTTATTTCCTGCATTAGTTTTAATTATTAGTCTAAAAATCCAACAAATTAACGTTCACCAAATAGAAACTAAAACGTAGATAATCGGTACTTGAGAATCAGTCTCTGTGGACGATATTCGGTCTTACTTATACTATATTACTTGTAACTATATGTACACTTGCGTTAAGCGTGTGTAAAATCGCGATCACCAATACCCCAAACCCCGAAACTAGCCAAACTAGACCCTAATTGGAATACGGTCATGCGTGAGGAATTTAATGCTTTAACGAAGCAGCACACGTGGGATTTAGTTCCTAGACCAGAAGGGGTGAATGTGATTCGATGTATGTGGCTTTTCCGTCACAAATACAGAGACAGTGGTGAGTTAGAGAGGTATAAGGCTAGACTTGTGGCTAATGGCACAAATCAGCATGAGGGTATAGATTGTGATGAGGCTTTCAGTCCGGTTGTTAAACTGGCCACCATTCGTACAGTTCTGAGTATTGCTACGGGTAAGCATTGACGTATTCATCAGTTTGATGTGAAAAATGTGTTTCTATATGGTGATTTGAAAGAAACTGTTTACATGCATCAACCGCCTGGTTTTGTCCATCCAGCAGCCCCTCAGTATGTATGTCATCTCTGTAAGTCACTTTATAGTTTGAAACAAGCCCCGCGAGCATGGTATGATCACTTTGCACAATATATTAGGTAGATTGGGCTTGTTTGCAACAAAGGTGATACATATCTATTATTTTTCATCATCATAGTAGCACTGCTTATTTATTGTTATATGTGGATTACATAATGCTTACTGCCTCCTCTGAGTTGTTGAAAAATTAGATTATTGCCTTGATTAAAACTGAATTTTCTATGACTGGCGTGGGCAAGTTGAGCTATTTTTTAGGGATTTCAGTGACTCTATCTATAGGTGATATGTTCTTGTGTCAATGCAAGTATGTAAAGGAGATAGTGTACAAGGATAAAATGGCAAACTATAAGATCATGTCGACTCCAATTGACTCTAAGTCAAAGCTTAGTGTCGTTAATGGTAATCTCGTGGCCGATCTCACTCTTAATAGGTGTCTTGCAGGTGCACTTCAGTACCTTACATTCACCAGGCCTGACATTGCTTATGTTGTTCAGTAGGTATGCTTATTCATGCATACCCCCAGAATGCCTCACTTTACAGCCCTTATGCATATCATTTGATATGTTAAGGACATACTTGATTATGGATTGCACCTATAACCCTTAGCTCCGACCATACTGCTGTCATATACGGATGTTGATTGGACAGGCTGTCCGGATATGCGACGCTCCACCTCCGACTACTGTGTGTTCTTAGAGTATAACCTAATTTAATGGTGTACCAAGAGGTAAGCCACCTTATCTTGTTCAAATGCAGAAAAACAGGCTACGGTGACAGGTAAAAACCGTTATCTAACCCCTAAGATGACGGTTCCTGTAAGTGTCATCTTTGTCACTGTCACAAACAGATGACGGTTCTGTATCTGTCACACGACATGTGACCGTTTTTACCCGTCACACAAATGTTACAAACAGATCACAGTTCAAACCCGTCACACAAATGTCACAAACAAATGACGGTTCAAACCCGTCACACAAATGTCACATAAATTTAAATTTGAATTCAAATTTTTTAAAATTTCTATTAAATTAATAATTAATTTTAATCTGGCGGGATTTTTTTTGGCAATTTATTTGGCGAGTTTTTTTAACAATTTAATTTCAATATTACAAATTGAGTGCACCGATAAAATAGACTAAGAATTTAAACACCAAAAATATACATTAAATAGCTAGAATCTGTTGTACAAAGTCTTCCCAAAATGAATAATCATTCAAAGTTTTATTAAAGTGCTTAATACAAGACTAAAACATTGTTAATCAACTATCTTATCAATCTAAAATGTTCATTCATCAGCATTTAGTTTATCAACAGCAAGTATCTTTGAAAAATGCAATCCCCACTCGACACGAACATCATCAAGACTATAACATAACAGCCACACTCTGTACCACCAGGTTGTAATGGTGTCTGTCATTGAATTAAATATCAACATGTAAATATAACTTGAAACAAAAATTGTAAATATTCACTAAATATATTTAGGATTTAGGATAAATATCACAAGAAAAACCATCAACTACATCTCCACAAATCAACTCAAGTTCAGTTCTTGTAGCCCTTTTAGATTCACATTACACTAAACTATCTGAGTTAGTTGAAAAAATATTTCTTCTTCAAACACTTGAAGAAACTGTTACAAAACACTACATCACCATATTTGCACCAAAAAATGAAGCACTTGAACGTGATTTAGATCCCGAGTTCAAACGTTTCTTACTTGAACCTGTAAATCTCAAATCCCTTCAAAGTTTGCTTCTTTTTCATATCATTCCTAATCATTTCCAGTCCAATAATTGGCCTAAAAATGAGCAGAAACTCATCGTCGCTCAACTCTTTGTCCTGGTGAAGAACAACTCACTGTTTTTCAAAAATCAGGTCAAAAAATGGTAACATTTCGAAAATTAATAATGCCACCCCCTCAAATTTTCATATTTCTTCTAAAGGATGCCTCGTGACAATTTTACACATATAAGGAAAATGGAGTTCCTTTTCCTCATATATGCTTTTGGTGTAAAGAAAGAGCACATTTTTGTAAGATAGATGGGTTGGCTTATTCAGAGATTAAGAATAGCCTACTTATCCACATTGTACGTAAAGAAAGCTTTTATGATCAATTTATAATAGCATACTTCCTAAGGATCATTAGAAGCATCAAGGACCAATTTGTTCTGCCAACTTTGCGGAATATTTACATTTCTAAACACTGAATAGTTCTTACATCGAGTTATCATTCAATAGAAAAGAGTTGGTCTCATTGTTGTTTGATTCCTCTGTCATAAGTACCCTCATGCTAGATATGACCTGTCAGGAAAAAAAAGTAATTACCTCAATATTCATCTACGACTGATATGAACATTCACTGATAGGACTTCAATTGGAGAAATCTACCATGCATAACTTACATCTGGGGAGACACTTCGTGTATTGTATTTGTCATCCCAGTAAAGAGTACAAATTCTGTAAAGTTGCTGGACACTTGAGAATCTGTAACACCAGAATTTCACATTTTAAAGGAAGGTGATATTGTTTCACACCAAAATTTCACACCATAAAAACATGGCCCACGTAACCCATTCTAAGTACAATCAATTTCATACCAGCAGCAGTAGCATCTGAAATCAGCTTCGCAGATTCACTCTCCTTCAGCTCGAATAATTGTCGCCCTCCTCTTTTGATCAACTTTCATCAACGCCTCAAAAATAATTGGATGAGCCTTATCATGTCAAGCGCGATAAAATTATATCATTGCTCCTAAAAATTTTGATCCTAAAACAGATTTTTCATATTTGCAGTCCTCTGTACAGATTATACAAACCACGAAAAAGGGATAGAATTTACTTACAAGCAGTAACCATATTAAACATACATATATTGAACTAATCTACTCAAGGCAAACATATAATCAAAACTAATCCTAATGTTGAAGTTAATAACAGCTAAGTAAAATGAAAATGATGCTACCTTTTGTTGAGCAGCCATGGGGGCGACGAGAGTTGAGTCGATCACCTTTCACCTTCGATGAACTAACTCAAATTTAAAACATAAAGGAATTCAAGAGTGACTTAAGAACTGGGAACTGGATGCTTCACCTCTTGGATAGTCCTTTTCCTTGAAGTTTTTCTTCTGTAAAATTTCCCAAATTCGCTGGCCAAGTTGTTCGTTACCTCCCGTAGTATGTGGGTTTACAAATGCTTGAGCTAGGCTTGAGAATATTTTCAACACTTGTGGCTTCCCTGCAAAATGAAAAATTTAAACAACTATTCACCCCTTAAAGAATAATTAAGATCAAACAAACAATGTTGTTGAAGCTGCAGTGCTTAATACCAGTGTATGCCGCTGCATCTTTTATTTCATGATATTCAGCATAGGTAATATTTTTCACTTCTAGGAGAATGACATAAATAAAGACATATCATGCAGAATAACAATAAGATGGCTGAAAAGAAGAGTTTGATAGGAATGTCATGTCATAGAAAGATACAAAAAGTGAATATTAAATGCTAAATGCTATATAATTAATCAGAATTGGTCTTATCAAACTGTTATAACATTTTTTGACACAATCATAGAACTAATTATTGAATGTCAAGCAAGATAAAAGGGATCTCTGATAAGAATCAAATGATAGCAAAGCCCTCTGACCATTTTCAGTTGAAAGTATCCTCTGCTTGAACAGACCAGCTTTAGAAAAAAACAGAATTCAAAGATTTTTTGAGTTGTACCCTCAGAAACCATGATTATTCGAGAAACTAAACTGAGTCAGGCATCCTAACACTCAAATAGGATTTAAAATGCACCAATTTTAAGAACTCAAAACTGATATGCACCACATGAAACTGGGATTCACTCATGAATGTGAAAACAACAATAGAAGTACCAAGCTTTTATACCAAGATCCTCATGAATGACCTCTGTTTTATTAGATAGGGAAAGGGCCTCATTCTCAAAAATGAATATCACTGTGTAAAATTTACAAGAGCAACACTTGAAATATGTATTTCAAAGGTTTCTAGGTGTATGCAACATTAGAGTATCGACCTGAAATTAACATCTCAAACATGAAAAAAGATAATCTCCTAACAAAAATGAGGGAACATAAGCACAACACTGGAGACTGGATATATATCCAGTGATGCCTAAGGAATCATAAGAAGGATCTAAGGAACAAAGCAGTTGCCTTTTCAGAATTTCCACTTTTAACACAACAATAAAGCTTCAAATTCCAAGAAACCAAATCTCTTTCAGGCATTTTATCAAACAGCTCCCAAGCAACATCAAACCCTTGGTCCAGTCTAACATATCCAGTAAGCATAGCATTCCAAGAAACCAAATTCCTCATCTCCCTTGGCATAAAATCAAACACCTACTGACCATACTCAACACACCCACATCTTACATACATAGAAATCAAACAATTTTGCAAAAACACATCAGACCCAAATCTCAAATTCATTTTTCTCTAGGGTTAGAGTTGTAGAATGAGGAGAGGGTTTATGCTTATTATATATCAAATTCCTAAAATCAAGTATTTATGCTTATAATATATCAAATCCCTAAAAACAATGACAACAAATTGAAAGAGTGACAAACCTAATAAGAGGATTCCACCGAAATACATTATAAACCACAGACAATGACAAAAAAATTGACATGCAGAGATGTAAAGGGGAAAGCACGAGAAGAGAGTGACAAACCTAATTAGACTTCTGGAAGATTGAAAGAGTGAAAGAGTGTGAAGAATGAAAGTTGGCAAATGAGAGAAAGCACGAGAATGAGTGACAAAGTTTACCGGAAGAATGAAAGTGTTAATTGATTTTGTTAATATGTTAATTGGTTTTTTTTAAAATAAAATATAGTGGTTTACTGTGTGAGCATAGAATTGATTTTAAAAAAAAAAGAATAAAGTTCAGTCTCACTTTCATGAATTGAAAGTAGAATTGATATATTTTTTCCAGACTAATAGCTAAGATAAAATAAGAAAAATCAAACCAGCGGGCAGCGAGAGTCAGTATAGTGGGGGAAGCAAAACCTAACTGTGTGAGTGTGAAGACACTTAGTATTTTTACATAGTTTTTTATCTTTTATTTTTTATAATGTGACAACGTTTAGTTTGTTTTTATTAAAAATAATTTTAAAAAAATCGTGTAGGTCTTAATTTGAATTTTAGAAGTGCTAAATAATTAATAAAAATTGTGTCGTTTTAATTTGTCAAACGCGTCATTTTTTGTCAATTCTAAACACAGGTCACTTATTTATGTGACATTTCACAAATCCGTCACACAAAAGTCATAAATAAATGACAATTAAAAAAACCGTCACACAAATGTCATAATTTTATGACACTTAAAAAACATGTCACACAAATGTCATAATTTTATGACACTTAAAAAACCCGTCACACAAATGTCATAATTTTATGACACTTAAAAACGTGTCACATAAATGTCAAGAAAAAACATAAATTTAGTAAAAAGATGTGACACTCTCATTTCTGTCTCATGTGAACTGTCACCGCCTGTTTTTCTTGTAGTGTTGTGCAAATCCAGGTGCGGGAATTTGAAAAAATATCCCAGCAATCTAAACATATAGAAACTTCAGAAAGTACAGGCAAACTTAATAAGATTTTATGTTATTGAAAAAAAATTCTAGAAACGGAAGGCAGGTATGCAGTGGTTTAAAGATGGCGATAGAAATATCAAATTCTTCCATTCTCATGTTAATTGACAAAGGAGAAGCCTACAGTTGAGTATGGATGGAAACAGATGAAGAAATAGCCCAGGAGGCCATCAGATTCTTCACAAAAAAGTTTAGTAAAGAAAACATACCTACTGACTTTGAGATGCTATAACATATTCCCAAAATGATTAATGAGACATAGAATGAAAGATTGAATGAGCTGCCAGAGGAAGATGAGGCGAATAAGGTTGTATTTAGTTTCAATGCAGTTTGTGTTAGAGGATCAGATGGGTATACATGCAGATTATTTCAAGCTTGGTGGGAAATAATTGCACAAGATATGACCAGTATGGTGAGGGCTTTCTATTGTGGTCATGAACTACCTAGGTAAATCACTTGTACTAATTTGGTATTGATTAGCAAAGATGAGGAGATAAATACCTTCACGAATTTAAGATCTATAAGTTTGAGTAACTTTACCAGCAAGGTTTTGTTACACCCCATACTTTTAAAACATTGATTGCATCTTGAGTTAGCTAACGTAAGCTCAGAGGAGTTAAGATCCCTTTATAAGGTTAAGAAAGGATTTAAACAAGTGTTAAGTATCATACGGTCTAAAGGTTAAACAAATCAATAAAATTAAGTTCATCAAAACTCGGAGAAAGGTAGATAGAATTTTTGGCCCAACTTTATGTGGGCATATCTCCAAATATATAAGGAGTTATAGGGTGCTTTAATCATCTAAATTTAAGTTCAGCAAGTCTACTTTTAAACGCATTAAACCATTCATCGATATGACATCGGAGTAAGAAATTATGAGCATTTTACAACATACTGTTCAAGCAGAAGCACGAGCGAGCTCCATAGTGAGGTAGTTGCTCACTTTAGGCTTCACTCAGCGAGCCAGTGGCCACTTTATTTAACCAACCAAGGTTAGATTTACCCTCATTTTCACACTTTCAAGACCCCATAGCAGCCCATATTCTATATCAAAGATCACTATAGGTTCCCTAACCTTTCAAGTCGAGTTTGGGAAGAAATAAATGTAGTTCTCTCGTCGGGAAGTTTGTTGTACCCTATCTACTTCCATTCTTCTCGTTGCTACTGTTTTGTGGAAGTCTCCAAGAGGAGTAGGTGTGTCCTAAGGATGAATCTTGGTGATTAGAGGTAAGAACTTTACTCTTCTTCATGTGGTCAAATTTATCTAATCTTTACGATATCGATTGTCAAGGATTTACAACGCGAGAGTCGAGAATCATAAGGATTGTATTTTGTTGTTGTTTGCTTATTGTTAAAGGGTGTTATTGTGAGGTTATTATGATGGATTTGGGATGATAATGAATTTTTTAGTTGAGGTTGATGATATGGAATTTTGAAGAAATAAAGAATGAGTAAGATGTGTCGTAAACTAGTCGTATAACGAGTTTGTTGATCCTTTGAGATTAAGTTGTTAACACTAGTATTACTATTATTTATTGTCGAAATCAACGAGAATAGAAGGTTGAGTCCGCTATTATTCGATAGAGCGTCGACATTATGGTTTGTTAAGGCTATCTCTTCTTTCTCTTGGCATGAATCTACTGATAACAAACGTAAACGAATATCCCTACATAACGACTCTACTCTCGGTAGCTCAAAGTGTTTAAGTTCTTCGTTTTAATGAAATGTTTCTCGAATCTTATTTGTCACTTGTCGGGAGTACTTCCAGTATCATATACTTATATTTTCTAGCTTGTATGATATTTCATTTGTTCTTGTTAGTTACAATACATCTGATAATATGTTAGCCACATATATATATGTAAATGATATGACTTTTGTAATCAAAACTCTAATACCAACTTTGTTATGATCCATTTTTAAGAATCATGGTGACACCTACACATTCCTACTGGTAGGTCAACCACTTCCCATATAAACAAAACAATATGAAAGAAATACGAAAATATAATCAAATGATCAATACACCCCCCAAATTTGGTCTGTGATACAAGAGCACTAATGCGGAATACAAGTATGAAGGAAGGCAACAAAGGCCAAAACTAAACAACATAATCAAAATGTCTAACTACGTCTTTCGAATCCAAATGTAAAGACATAGTAAGAGAATAAGCATCCAAGGCATTACGGAAGAAGCATCCTCACTCTGGAACGCCGAAATCTAACTGCCCGGACTCACACTCGAGCTCGCAAACTAGTAGAGGGACCTGTATCCTCGTCAGAAAAGATGCAGCAAGTGTATAATGAGTACACAACGTACCCCGTAGACATCATAAGCCGATAACCATAGAAGATATGTAACAAAGATAAATATCAAGTTGACACCAGATAAGCGTATACTAGATAGTTCAACAGCTCATGTAAGTCACATTATACACATATCAATACACTGAATTAAAAAGTCACAATGTTCACATAAGGTCCTATTCACAGTCAAATACAATCAATCCATTCACATATACAAGAACCTTACTATCATAGTACCCACTAACTAGTACTCTCTTGTCTAAGTCATATTCAATGAATTCTACTTGCAAACTTCAATGAGAACTGATAACACTGTCAAACCTCCGTTCCGAATTGAAATTCATCAAATCCTTGTCGGTGGTTTACTAGAATACTAAAAGCCTTTCAGGAAATATAAGCACAACCACCCGACCCTAAATGAACAAATCTGATTCAGAATAAAATGTTGAATCTCGAAATCATCAATAGTCATTCGAGATGATTCCATACATAACTGATAGGCTTCCCATAAGCATGTGGTGACCTATTTCGTCCCTTTTCTCATAAGTAATCAATCATGTGCCATCACCCACAACTCCAAAAGTTGTATTCCATCCAAGTCATCAACTTAGTACCGAAGATCTGTAACTTTGATTATAACCTTCATATTTCTCAACTTCCACCTAATACACAAGTCTGATAGGACCCCATGAACTTTAAATACATTAAATCCTCTTTGTACTTTCTCTTAACTCGCCAACAACTTCAAACATTTTGACGCAAAGCCTGTGGCCTCATTTACTACACCTCCACCTATCGAGTCTCTAATAGTATGACCTCACTATCCTTTATCAATCTAGAAGGCATCAAATTATGCAACTCACGCGCCTTATCAAATCCTAACGCATCTACTATACGATCCACACACCTTACCTTGCACAATTACCTCCAAGTTTTTACTATATGAAATACTCACCCGTGTTATTAATAAACAACGCTTAAACACAATCTACCACCAGTCACCAATCACAAAACCCATAGAACATTCGTCAAAACACTTCATTAATTACCATAGACCTACTCATACGAGCATACTAACACATTTCATCCAATTTGAAAGTGTGAAACTAAAGCCACAATAATTTCCACCTAACCCAAGAATTCCCGTTGCTTTGAATCCAAATTCTCCCCTTTCTCAAAGAGATACCTTACTCATTCCAAATTATCTTAATTTCACAATTCACACCTTTTATTCAAATCATAATCACCACTAATGACCGATCACTGCTCAAACCTGCTAACATTCTCATATCATTTCGTCGAAGTACCCTTGCAAAAAATCCCTAACCAAAATAATCCTTCTTTTATATTGGTTCATAAGTTCACTAACCTGATCATCGATATCTGAAAAGCTCTTCACCACTAGTATTAATCAAACTATCATCAATCTGTTACCATAAATAACCCCATTAACCAACACCTTATTCGATAGTCCTTAAGTGATACATACTCACGAAGAACCAACCCTTACCTTATTTTGTCGAATCATACACATACAACTAACCGTGCATTTTTTTCCCGTCCTTTGGTCAACTCCAAAGTAATTATACCAATAATTGTAGAACTTCTCAAGTATTAACCTTTACATACCAATACCCACAAATATCATCCAAAAACTAGATGCAACACCCAGCAATCCTTCGAATATACCTCCACACTTGTCCAGTGCAAGAGTTATTCCTATTGGTTAATCACTAACTCCCATTAGCCTTCAACGAGTCAACTTACCAACGCATAATATGACTTTTACACTAACTCAATACTAAACAACTGTGAAATGACTCAGAAATCAAAAATCTCGTGGTTTCAACAATCCTCTATCATCACTAACCTCAAAAATACCAAATGAACCCACCAACACATTTTTTTAAGTGAAGAAATGTGATTGTCTATTCTACTAAGGTTCACTCATCACAAGTAACGCTGCCACCTTATTTCAATCAAAAAATCATTTCTCGAAAGAACTCACAACCACTAATTCTACTCTGTTATCACAATACTGTCAAATCGAAGTCAACTCAACATTTATAGCTTATGTGATATCCACCCTCGTACACCTTACAACTTATCCCAACAAACACATCATATACCAATTTTTTCCTTTATACAATGGTGATTGATCTATCCAAATCCTTTCTCTTGAATCTATGAATTGTCATTCCCACTTTTCCAAGATACCACCAAACTGAAAAGTCACAAACATAACCCCAATCAATCGTACCTTAAATCATCACTGGAGACTAAACTTGGTCACGCGCCCATATCATGGTATTGGTAGCACAACTCATACCATATCGTATGACATCATATCGAACCACTCACACAAGAATTTAAGAGTGTGTTACCACCATCGGTGATAAAATATGAAGAAGAAGTTTAGATACCAATTTGACTCAATTTAGCATGAAAGGAATGACGAAAATAAAGTTTCCTAAATGTCTCATAGCCTCTCAAAGATAATTATGGACGTCTCCGCACTGATTTGCAAGACTCTACTAGACATTGTTATTGTATTTAACGTTTAATCTAAAGCTTTGATATCAACTTTGTCACGACCCCTTTCTGAGAATCGTGGTGGTACCTACATATTTATATCGGTAGGTGAACCACTTCCTATATAAACAAAACAATATAAAAGAAATGCAGAAATATAATCAATCATCAATACACCCCTAAAATCTGGTCTATGATACAAGATCATTAATGCAAAATACAAGTCTAAATGAAGGCAACAAAGGCCAAAACTGAATAACATAATCAAAATGTCTAACTACATCTTTCGAATCCAAATGTAAAGACATAGTAAAAGAATAAGCATCCAAGGCATGCCAGAAGAAGCATCCTCACCTTGAAATGCGAAAATCCACATACCCGAACTCATACTCGAGCTTGCAAACTAGTAGAGGGACTTCTATCTGCATCAGAAAAGATGCAACAAGCATAGTATGAGTACACAACATACCCCCGTAGACATCATAGGCTAACAATGAAGGAAGATACTTAACAAAGATAAATATCAAGTTGACACCAGATAAGCCTATACTAGACAGTTCAGTAGCCCATATAAGTCACATTATACATATATCAAGACACTGAATCAACAAATCACAATGTTCACATAAGGTTCCATTCATAGTCAAGTACAATTAATTCATTCATATATACATGGATCTTACTATTATAATACTCATCGATTAGTACTCTCTTGGTCTAGTCACATTCAAGATTAACCCCATTTACCCAACTTTAACACATCAATAAACTAGTCAACACTTAGATCACAATGATCTTTTTTGAACGCTCTCCAGGAATATTACACTTAAGCTAACCATGATGACTTTAACTCCTCTCTTATTCTTAGTCTTGGATTTAGCTAAGTCTCTATACAGTTGTAGTCTGAAACACATAGTCATGCAATATTTACCTTCCCAATGGAAATACTTATCACAAGTTCCTCACTAGACTTTGTACCCAATCACACAGTCAATTAACAGACAACACACAATGTATATATTTTCCCTCGATCTAGTTAATAATCCTGACATATTGACACTCCATACCATAGTAGCAATAGATATCAAAGACTTAGACTTATAAATTATAACCACAAAACCCATGAATATGAAATCAAGCCACACATGGAAACCAATTCAAAATTTATCCAAGTGTGCCCAATCATGGCAATCAACCGATCCACATTACCAAAAAAATAGATAATTAACGTATAGATGTATGTATGATATGAATGCAAATACAAATGTCAAATACCTTTATCAATCCGGTATATAGTACATCAAGATTTTATTATGATCTGTACACCTACGGGGGGACCCACAAAGTGTATATACCCCTCTGGAATGTCCTATCGGAGCCCAACTCTTGGTTGTAATAATATTTGTTATAGGTGTGCCCCGATTCCTGCGTATCATCATACTCGTTGCGGCATGCAACCCGAGCCATTTGTATCATCATCATCTCAATGTTGTCATAATCTCATACTATTCTTATTTTTTCCGGTCCCTTAGACTCGCAGCATTTTCATACCACTCTCATATCAATATTATAGAACTATGAGTGTATGAATGCAAATGACAGTACAATGCAATAAATCATAAAATATGATATGTAACCAAATATAGGGGATGAGTAACACATGATTTCAGAATTCAACAACAAGTAACTCAAGTACAATTCAGATATCATATCAAACAGTCCAACAACAATAATCCAAGTACTATCAGAATATCATATCAAAGCATGTGTGATGTAAAAACATAAAAATATCAAATATGGATATAAGCTCACATAATGGTACCCACTCGATCGTTCATCATAACTTATTGAGTGGGACCCCCAAACATGTCAAATACCCCTCAACATTTATAAGTACTACATATTTCTATCAGAGTCCCGAAAAACTAAATCATAGCCTATCTCAAAGCTAAACAGGAGCCACAACTCCTAATCCACTAGTTCTCCTGAGCGAATATCGCACGATCGTAGTTCAAACAATCGCATGAAGTTCCTATGTTACCACAAACATTCAATCAACACATAAGTATCAATTCTACATTACACGTGATTCTAATATACCAACCATGTTTTGTAAGGAAGTCTGGGTCAAAAGTAAATTTAAAACCTCGACTCGGACCCCAAGGGTCATGATGGAAATTTTATTGAGAAAATAAGTTAAATATTATCAAAATTGTATTATACGGGTTCATATGAATCTAACGACACCCATATTACTATACTTTAGTCTAAAACCCAAAAAGTGACTCCGGGTCCACAAAGGCAAAATCATAAATTTAAGTTAGAAACACGTTACCCATAATCTAAATAATCATAATCTAAAGTTTTATGAAATCCTAACCCCAATTGAGCCTCCAATTTTATGGCTTTGTCAAAACCCTCTTTGTGTCAAAATCCATAAATAAAATGTTTGCAATATGCGGATTGAAATCCAAATTTACGTTAGAAATAATTTATCAAAGGTTTAAACAAGCCAAAAACCTAGAATTTACTCAAATCCAATCATAATTAATTGAAGAAGAAAAAACTCATTTTTTAACATAGGGTTTAAAACCCCTAATTTTTTCCAATCAAACACGGATAAAATCGATAACCAACAGAAATAATCTTAAAGAAACGTCAAAATAAAGGTTGAATACTTATCCCTTTGTTGAGACGAGAACAACACTGTAAAAATCACCTAAATGGGAGCTCTAGAACTCAAATTATGTGCAAAATACTAAATGGATGAGTCTGGTTTTTAATACATGAATATTTCTGCTTCGGCGGACCAATTTCCGCCCCTGCTCCCGGAAGTCCGCCTGGGCGCACACCAGAAACCGACAATTTCACGAAACTAAAATGGGCATAACTCTCTTAAATGGTGTCAGAATTAAAAAATTCAAGTCGCTATGGATTACAAATTACGATAATCATCTATTCCAACAATCAAAACTAAATTCTAACCTAAAATGAATATAATGGTATATTGAAGTGTCGAAGGCGAGCGACTTATGCTAATAACTCAAACACCTACACTTGATCAAACGAAGTCCAAATTCAATTCTGAAAGTTCCTACAAGTCACAAATGATCATATGAAGCTGCTCGAACACTCAAAATAATTAAATGAATCAGTCTTGACCCGATATTGACCGTGTTCAACTCCAAATCATCTCAAAATCTAATTTCTCAACCAACCACTTAATCACATTTGAACCTATCGGGAACCGAACCAACGACTCGACTAAGTCATAAATCACGTTCCGGAGCTAATGAAATTAAAAAAAACATTGATAAATACGGATTTGCCCCCAATGTTGACTTTGATCAAACTTTTTCATTTCTTAACTTAAGGATTTCTAAATTATCCTTTTCCTTATCCAAAACTCCTTCGAACATCTCGGGAACTGCTCCACCCATCCCCGCATGTCGAATATACTATAACAATGCTAGAGGAAGGGTCAACAATGGTAAAAAGGTAAAATGCCTAAACAACTAAATTGGTTGTTACATCAGATACCAATTAAACAAACGTTCATCCTCGAACGGAAAAAGAAAAGTATGAAAGTCGACGAGTAATCAAGGAATATCCATCATAGCAAGAAATATACTGACAATACCACTTGTTCACTATATCATTCAAACTATAGTTAACTTAGCTTAACGACTCAAGTCTCTATTCCTTCATAACCGAAATTTCATTCACGGCTAATTCTTGAATGTAAGAACCGATTAAGCTCAAATTCTCTGATTTGATCACCAATGTACCTATTTACGCGTCTAATTGATCCGCAATCAACACCATAATCATCATCATCTTTAAGTTGTAGCCATAACCAAAATCCAACATATACCTGATAACATAGTCTGATTCTACTAACCTTCCTTCTTAACTATCAAGGCCGTCATTGCACAAAATCTCTTATAAACACATACACACATGTCACAAGTCTAATTTTCCTCGAATCTCCAAATCACCATACTATAAACATACCTACTGATTACCTTACTGTGCCAGATCCTTAGAAAAATAACTGGCCACTCAACAGACTTCCTATAACCATTTGTACCTCCTCAATACATCGCCAAGTACCCATGTAAATAATTAGAACTATCTGAGTCATTTACATATGAAAAATATCAGTAATTCTACTTGCAAACTTCAATGAGAACTGGTAACACTGTCAAAACTCCGTTTCGAATTGAAATCCATCAAACCCTTGTCGGTGGTTTACTAGAATACTATAAGCCCTTCAGGAAATATAAGCACAACCACCCGGTTCTAAATGAACAAATCTGATTCCGAATAAAATGTTAAATCTCTAAATCATCAATAGTCATTCTAGCTGATTTCATACATAACTGATAGGCTTCCCATAAGCATGTGGTGACCTATTCCGTCCTTTTTCTCATAAGTAATCAATCATGTGCCATCACCCACAACTCCAAAAGTTGTATTCCATCCAAGTCATCAACTTAGTACCGAAGATCTGTAACTTTGATTATAACCTTCATATTTCTCAACTTCCACCTAATACACAAGTCTGATAGGACCCCATGAACTCTAAATACATCAAATCCTCTTTGTACTTTCTCTTAACTCGCCAACAACTTTAAACATTTTGACGCAAAGCCTGTGGCCTCATTTACTACACATCCACCTACCGAGTCTCTAATAGTACGACCTCACTATCCTTTATCAATCTAGAAGGCATCAAATTCTGCAACTCTCGCGCCTTACCAAATCCTAACACATCTACTATACGATCCACACACCTTACCTTGCACAATTACCTCCAAGTTTTTACTAAATGAAATATTCACCCGTGTTATTAATCAACAACGCTTAAACACAATCTACCACCGGTCACCAATCACAAAACCCATAGAACATTCGTCAAAACACTCCATTCATTACCATAGACCTACTCATACGAGCATACTAACACATTTCATCCAATTTGAAAGTGTGAAACTAAAGCCACAATAATTCCCACCTAACCCACGAATTCCCGTTGCTTTGAATCCAAATTCTCCCCTTTCTCAAAGAGATACCTTACTCATTCCAAATTATCTTAATTTCACAATTCACACCTTTTATTCAAATCATAATCACCACTAATGACCGATCACTGCTCAAACCTGCTAACATTCTCATATCATTTCGTCGAAGTACCCGTGCAAAAAATCCCTAACCAAAATAATCCTTCTTCTATATTGGTTCATAAGTTCACTAACTTGATCATCGATATCTGAAAAGCTCTTCACCACTAGTATTAATCAAACTATCATCAATCTGTTACCATAAATAACCCCATTAACCAACACCTTATTCGATAGTCCTTAAGTGATACATACTCACGAAGAACCAACCCTTACCTTATTTTGTCGAATCATACACATCCAACTAACCGTGTATTTTTCCCCGTCCTTTGGTCAACTCCAAAGTCATTATACCAATAATTGTAGAACTTCTTAAGTATTAACCTTTACATACCAATACCCACAAATATCATCCAAAAACTAGATGCAACACCCAGTAATCCTTCGAATATACCTCCACACTTGTCCAGTGCAAGAGTTATTCCTATTGGTTAATCACTAACTCCCATTAGCCTTCAACGTGTCAACTTACCAACGCATAATATGACCTTTACACTAACTCAATACTAAAAAACTGTGAAATGACTCACAAATCAACAATCTCTTGGTTTCAACAATCCCCTATCATCACTAACCTCAAAAATACCAAATAAACCCACCAACACATTTTTTTAAGTGAAGAAATGTGATTGTCTATTCTACTAAGGTTCACTCATCACAAGTAACGCTGCCACCTTATTTCAATCAAAAAACCATTTCTTGAAAGAACTCACAACCATTAATTCTACTCTAATATCACAATAATGTCAAATCGAAGTCAACTCAACATTTATAGCTTATGCGATATCCACCCTTGTACACCTTACAACTTATCCCAACAAACACATCATATACCAATTTTTTCCTTTATACAATGGTGATTGATCTACCCAAATCTTTCTCTTGAATCTCTGAATTGTCATTCCCACTTTTCAAAGATACCACCAAACTGAAGAGTCACAAACATAACCCCAATCAATCGTACCTTAAATCATCACTGGAGACTAAACTTGGTCACGCGCCCATATCATGGTAGCACAACTCATAACATATCGTATGACAACTTATCGAACCACTCACACAAGAATTTAAGAGTGTGTTACTACCATCGGTGATAGAATATGAAGAAGAAGTTTAGATACCAATTTGATTCAATTTAGCATGAAATGAATGACGAAAATAAAGTTTCCTAAATGTCTCATAGCCTCTCAAAGATAATTATGGACGTCTCTGCACTGATTTGCAAGACTCTACTAGACATTGTTATTGTATTTAATGTTTAATCTAAAGCTCTGATATCAACTTTGTCACGACCTCTTTTTGAAAATCGTGGTGGTACCTACATATTTCTATCGGTAGGTGAACCACTTCCAATATAAACAAAACAATATAAAAGAAATGCAGAAATATAATCAAATCATCAATACACTCCTAAAATATGGTCAATGATACAAGATCATTAATGCGAAATACAAGTCTAAATGAAGGCAAAAAAAGGCCAAAACTGAATAACATAATCAAAATATCTAACTACGTCTTTCGAATCCATATGTAAAGACATAGTAAAAGAATAAGCATCCAATGCATGCCAGAAGAAGCATCCTCACCTTGAAATGCAAAAATCCACATGCCTGAACTCATACTCTGGCTTGCAAACTAATAGAGGGACCTGTATTTGCATCAGAAAAGATGCAGCAAGCATAGTATGAGTACACAACATACCCCCGTAGACATCATAGACTAACAATGACGGAAGATACTTAACAAAGATAAATATCAAGTTGACACCAGATAAGCCTATACTAGACAGTTCAGTAGCCCATATAAGTCACATTATACATATATCAAGACATTGAATCAACAAATCACAATGTTCATATAAGGTTCCATTCATAGTCAAGTACAATTAATTCATTCATATATACATGGACCTTACTATTACAATACTCATCGACTAGTACTCTCTTGGTCTAGTCACATTCAAGATTAACCCCATTTACCCAACCTTAACACATTAATAAACTAGTCAACACTTAGATCATAACAACCCTTTTTGAATGATTTCCAAGAATATTACACTTAAGCTAACCATGATGACTTTAACTCCTCTATTGTTCTTAGTATTAGATTTAGCTAAGTCTCTATACAGTTACAATCTGACACACTGATGCGCGGTAAGATGCACACACTTTAAACGCAAGTGCACGTTATCGTGACAAGTAGTATAGTCTTGATAAGACCGAATATCGTCCTCAAAGATTAGGGTTCAATTACCAACTATCTATTTTTTTGTATCTATTTGGTAAATTGATATTTAGATTTGTTGTTTTTAACTAAGGATTATAAAAGCTATTTAACTAAAAGGGTTTACTTCAGTGATGATGAGAATATGGCTTCCACGTCTCCTCACTATCCGCTTATGCTACTTATTAATGCAATAACTTATGGTCTTCTTCTTTTGGAGAAAGCAGGTTCACTAAATCATTTTATACTCCCGTTAGGGTTATATAAACACTCAACCCCAGTATTTCACCTTACCTACCTTTCGGTGATAAGGATAACTCTATAGGAGGATTAAGAACAAGAACCTAGTTAACCGTCACGCACAATGCGCAAAATTAGGGTTTTTAAGCCTCTCGTTAACGCTACATAAATAATTGAGGTATTTTCATCCCCAATCCAAGAATGTCTACCCAACTTACAACATATTCACAATCCCCTTTCTAATCGATTAGAAATCATATAGTGATAATTAGTTGTCAATTAATTACCAAGAATTCAACTCAAATATTGGATAGATCTCAACAAGAAGAAGAATAACCATAAGCATGCATTAAATCATAACATAAGTTTCTAGAGATTCAACATGGAAAGCCCTATAGAGGAATTAGTTCCTAGCCATTGACATGACAAGAACTAATCTCATGTTCATCATACAAAAACTGAAATAAAGAAACGAAAAGGAAAAGAAATTACTAGACTATGGTCTTCAATCTCTAAGCAAGAAGCCTTGTGTTGTGCAAGAAGGGGGACCCTTAAAAACTGCCTAGGGTTCTCCTTTTATAGGCTGAAAACCGCCTCAACTTTTCCCTGCAGGCCTGGCCCAAAATCCGTCTGGAAACCTAATTTTTCCGCGTCGGTGCCGCGGCCCTACAGACAGGCGTCGCGGCGCCGGAACTTCTGCAATCCGTCGGATGATTTGGCGCCGCGGCCCTGATTTCTAATTTCTGATGTCTGAGGGTGCCGCGGCGCTGCAACTTTTGTAGCCTCTCGGATGTTTAGGCGCCGCGGCCCTGCACCTGCTGTCATGAGGCACCGCGACGAAGTCTTCGCAGCCTCTTCGGATAGTGGCGCGCGCGCTTCGATCGGCGAGGCGTCGCCGCGCCGATGCAGGTTTAGCCTCGTTCGCCACTTTCTCTGTTTTTAGCTCTGGAATCTCCTCTTTTGCCCTCTTTTAGCTCCTTTTCCGCCATTTGGCCATTTTAACCACTTTGACTCAAAAGAAAGGAAAACTATCCTAATACGACACTTATATGTGCAAAACGGGATAAAAGACTAACTAAAACTGACTCAAAAGGTGTATATAAAACACACCGATCAAATACCCTCAAACTTAACCTTTGCTCGCCCTCGAGCAAAGATAGAAAGAAAGAAATAAAAGACTCAAAGAAACGAAAAATAAAAGACTCACTGACATTGATCACTTTTGCTGCATTAGTGTTAACTAGAAAAACATGAAGGTTAGCAAAATAATATGCAGGAACATATAACATGACATTTCAACACATTAAGCTAGATATATCGCAAACTCATATTCATCATGCTTAATGGAAGTCAATATATTAAATCATGCATATAAATTCAAGAATTCCTATGGTATGCTTACTTGCTATTCTCCACTAATTCTAGATATGCATAAAAGAGATCTTCTGGACTTTAAGGGTTGTAATGTCGGCTTCGGTATAGATAGGTAAAAGTAGGCAATTTAGGCTCATTTCGTGTACCATAAGCTCTTCAGCTTTTCAGTATTTCCCCTTTTTTTTTTGTTCTTTCCTTCACTTCGATTCTATCTTTTCCCTCTTTTGTTTTGGGAGAGTGAAGTATATAATAATGACAAGTACCCCCAAACTTAGGCTTTTGCCTATTTCTTATTACTTTTGTATTGGTGTGCAACATAATTATTCACTCTTTTTGTCTCTTTTTTTAACACAATGTATTCCACTATTTCATATTTTCACTTATGGTACAATTTGTGGAAATATAGGGTGTCAAAGAAGAAGTTTCAAATTTAGGCTCAATGGGGCTGACTAGGGATATTTTTAAAGTACGGGATAGAAAAGAATGGTAAGAATTGACTATCAAAGAAATGTCTGAGTCATCTCCCTAACATGCATATCCTAACTATTTCGCCTCAAATAGCAAGCAATCATAACACATAAGTATTTATCATTTAACATGCATAACTCAAGCAAGAAACTCCAACTAGACAGATTCTGTGAGTTTTTGGCATATCTAACTTAGGTGTTTAGATAGTTGCTTTAATTCCGTTACATTATTCTACCTTACTTCACTAGGTGTTTCTAGCAACTACAGCATACATGATCTTTTGACAGACAATTATGACTCAAAAAGAAAAAAATTTGTAACTCAAAAATACATAAAAACAATAAAAAGATTTAAATAAAACATAACATGACACAAATAATAAAAATAATAAAAAGACTTAAATAACACATAACATGACACAAATAAAACACCCCCAAACTTAAATCACACATTGTCCCCAATGTGTGTAGACTCAAAGACAATAAAAGAAATAAGACACTTACAGACTTTGGCTAAAATGGTGGTGGTGGCGGTGGCATGGGATAGTGCGTGGACCACTGACTGAACAAGGAACTCAACTCGTTGATTTGTTGTCTTGTTTCTTGCTGTCCTTGTATCACTGTGTCCAAACTCTGCATCATCCTCATCTGATTTTGAAACAATTGCTCCATCGTGGGCACTGAAGGTTCTGCTTCTGTGGTTGGCCGGTGGCTAGGTCCTGCCTCATATTGAGCCCCTATTTCAGGCTCATCTTCGTCCATGGCGGTCTCTGCTGCTGCTGCTGCTGGTTGTACTCTCCGTCTGGCTGCTGGGGGGCTTGGGTCTGGGAAAGAGTGCACTATCCCACAGGACACCGGCAGTTGGTTTCTCTCATGAGTGTCAGTGGGTAGTCTTGGGACCGCACTCATGTGGCAGAGACTGGTAATAAGTGAACCGTGTCCCAATCCACCTGTTGTCACCAACCTGCTGATTTCTTCAATGCTCTGCACTATTTCTTTCCCCACATCAATCGTCATTCCCCTCATAATTCCATATATCAGTTTAATCCTATCCTCTGGCACTCTGGTGAAGTGCGTGGATGGAATCATGCGGGCGCTGACGAAATATAGCCAACCTTTGGCCACTTTGTTGAATTGGCACATGTTCAGTGCTCTTGATCCATTTCTTCCAATATCAAAAACAGCCCCATGGTAGCTCACGGTGTCTGCAACGGCATTCCAGTCGATGCGGTCGGTGCTTCTAGACCATGTTCTAAAGTGATTCCAATCACTTCTTTCTTCAACATCAACCGTCTTCAATTGTGCATTTACATTCTCTGCTGTCACAGACACATAAGCTCCCCTAACAAAGCATCCCCTTTCCACCTTCTCCGGAAAGTTGGCATAAAATTCACGCACCATTGTTGTGTTCACTGGTGCTATCTTCTCCGGATTTACGAATCTCCTCCACCCCCTTAACTCAATCATAGCCCGGATGGGCTCATAAACATCTTCCTCCCCATATGACTCCCTCTGGTAGTCCATTCTCCTTTCTGGTATTATGGGTCTGGTATCAAGCTTTTTGTATCTTTGGAAGGCTTCGTAGCTCACAAACCTAGTATTATCGTAATGTGGGGTTGGGGTGGATGTGGAGCCTCTTCTCTTCCTGGTGGCCATGGTTTAAAATAGTTTCTGGAGCTTTCAATTTAGTGGCACAATGTTTCTTACACAATCAACAACTAGCAGCGAACACAACACCCCCAAACTTCAACTTTTCTACCCAATACCCACACTCATTTTCTACTCTTTTCTCCAAACTTCACAATCAACTTTTTAGTACCCAACTACTTCAACTACAATACTCCTTCAAACTACTACCTCATGTGACTTCAGTAAAGGATTCAAGAACAGAAAAAAGATTACCTTTTTCTGAGAAGATTCAAGCTGCTCTTGTTTCAATTGGTGGTTTGAGGCTATGGAATGGAGCTTTGTTATTTGAGATAACTAAGGGTTTTTAGGAATTTAAGAGTTTTTGATTGTGGTTGGGTTGGATTTATGGAGGATTTGTGGGCAAATTTTCGGATTTTCGTGGGTTTTGGAAAGGAAGGGTTAGGTTTTTGAAGTTGGATTTGGGGAAAATCTGATTTCTGGGCGTTTTAAGTTTTGGATTCCCGCTTCGGCGCCCACGCTTTTAGCGCGGCTGATCTTCTGCGCTCGCCGGGACTTTACTGCGCGGCCACATTCTGCGCCGCGGCGCCTAAACTTGGCAAATTTTTGGAATTCTACCGCCGCGGCCCTGCTCCTGGGCGCCGCGGCGCTTGAACTTCTGCGCCTGTTCAGTTCTTTTGGCGCCGCGGCCCTGCTCCTGGGCGCCGCGGCGCTTACCCGTTTTTCTGGAAATCCTGGCTTCCGTTCAGCTTTTCGTCTTTCAGTTTGTTTGCCTGTACCTGTCAATAACACAAACACAAGACCCCAAGACCGTGAGACTGTTCTTAGACAAAATAAAATAAACTAAAGACAGAAATTAAAATAACATAATTAAAAACGTTGGGTTGCCTCCCAAGTAGCGCTGTCTTTAACGTCTTTTAGCCGGACGCAAGTTCTTTAGCCTTAATAACCACAGGGTGGATTAAGCCCCAACGATCCATTTCCTCCACATTTGGCGTTTTCTTTCTTCTTTTCTTCTTAGCATTATCGATGGGGAGTTCGGGAATACTTACCTCCTTTAGTGGCATTTCAAACAAACCATGCACTGTTTCTTGGGCTCATCGCTCTTTGGTTGACTTGTATTGGCTCGCATGGGGGTTTGATGGTGCAGATTGCAAAGCACCCACTCATTATTGGTGGCTCAATGACGTGTTTAAAAACATTAAACACCATTTCTTCATTCTCCACCCTTAATGTTAACTCTCCTCTTTCAACATCAATCAACTCTCTCTCCCCGTTGCTAGGAATGGCCTCCCAATATGATAGGGATTTCGCGTCTTCTTCCATATCAAGAATGAGGAAGTCTGCGGGAAGAAGAATTTTCCTACTTTCACAATCACGTCCTCGATCTTGCCTCTTGGATGAACCAGCATCTGTCGGCCGATTGCGGGCTTCTTGTGGTTGGTTTGGCCTCACCCAACTCGATCTTTTAAATGCGATAAGGGCATGAGATTTATACTTGCCCCTAAATCACATAGAGCTCTGTTGCAAGTTACCACACTTGTGCAAGGTAGTGTAAAGCTCACGGATCTTTTAGCTTTGGTGGCAACTTTTTACGCAAGATAGCACTACACTCTTACATTAGTGCTACTATTTCGTACTCTGCCATCTTTTCTTCTTCCCAAGATCTCCTTCATAAACTTGAAATAGGAGGGCATCTGCTCTAATGCCTCTATGAAAGGTATGTTGATATCTGACTTCTGAATGTCTCCAAAAATTTGGAGAATTGTTTATCAACCGCTTTCATTTGTAGTCTCTGGGGAAAGGGATCTTCTTTGTATACTCCTTCTAGGAGCTTTCTCTACTGCTGTGGGCTCAATCACCTTCTCTTTTCTAACTCGCCTTCTTCTCAACTCTGGCTGCGGTATTTCTTGCTCCAATTTCTTGCTTCTCAATTGCTTTGCTGGCATTGCTCCTTGGATTTACCTCTGTGTTGCTTAGCAATGTCACTGTGGCTTTTGTTTACTGCTTTGCTAGCCGACCACTTGGGTTTCCAAGTTCTGAATGAGGATCTAGCTTCACATCATGGCTGGTGCAGGCGTTGCAAGTCTTTGTCGCAATGCTTCACCATCCCGGCTTTTCTTCTTGAGCCGGTGCATTGAGCTGAGGTGTGGGGCTTGAATGAAGGGCTGCTGATTCTGCATGCTTCTTGGTTACATGCGGCCCTGTATTGGATTCTGCCCACTAGTATTGATTCTGTTGCCCTTGGTATTGGTTCTGCTGGTTACAGTCTTTGGATTCTGCTGCCGCAGTCTCTCTCCATGAGAAATTTGGGTGGTTCCTCCCTGGATTATAAGTGTTGGAGTAGGGGTTGTTCATTGCCTCGATAATTACCTATGGCACGACACTCTGCTGCTCCATTGGTATATTGTTAGGATCAGGTGAAGGACACTGTCAAATGTATGTGGGCCACCACATATTTCCACGACTTTTAGGCATCTGCACCGCATTCTCGACAACGTATGTTCTTTGTTGTTTCGCTAAAAGGGCGGCACTGGCATTCAAAGCGGCAATAACATCTATTTCGTGGACTCAACATTCTTCTCCCACTTGTCGACCTCTCTTCTGTGACATGGTTGTTGGTGGCCATATCTTCTAATAGCTCATGAGCGTCGTGGGTTGTTTTCCTCATGAATGCTCCACCTGCTGCTGCATCTATAATGGTTCTGGTTGTACTGCTCAGCCCGTTGTAGAAGATGTGGACCAAGTTCCACAACTCAATGCAATGGTGTGGGCACTTTCTCTGTAGATCTTTGAACCTTTCCCAAGCTTCATATAAGGACTCTCCATCTGCTTGGTAGAAGTTGTTCAACTCCCCTCTCAGTTTTGCTGCTTTACACGGGGGAAAGAACTTGGCTAGGAATTTCTGTGCCAGCTCTTGCCATGTAAAAATTGAATCGGCCGGCAGGGAATTCAACCATACTTTTGCTCTATCCCTGAGTGAGAAGGGAAAGAGCCTCAATCTGACGGCATCATCAGTAACGCCGTTATATCTGAAAGTTGCACATAGCTCCAAGAAATTAGCTATGTGCATATGTGGATCCTCCGATGGCAGTCCTCCAAATTGCACTGTGTGCTGTACCATGCTCAGAATCGTCGGTTTTATCTCGAAGTTGTTGGCTCCTATTGCAGGGAGCCTAATGCATGTCTGTGCTCCATTCACTCTTGGCAGCACATAGTCCCCCAAACTCCTTTCTGGCTGGATTTGGACTCTCTCCTCCACGTCCATTGGTACTTGCCGAGGCATTCCTGGGTTATGTTGATTTTCACCTAACCCTTCTCTCATCATGTTATTGTTTTGAGCACCGTCCATTTCTATCAAAGTTGCAATCCGCTGATTCTTTCTGTTCTGTTTGCAGGTTTTCTCAATCTCTGGATTGAAGGGAACAAGAGTGTCTGCTCCTCTTCTCCTTCGCATAAACTGATTTCCTGAAATAGATCAAAAACAAACAACCAATCACGGTACCTCGAATTTTCCAAAAATAATAAAAAACGTAAAAATTAAAAATTAAAATAAAAATTAAAAACCAAATTAGAAATTAAAAATAGACAAATTTGATATTGAACTATGCCTAATCCCCGGCAACGGCGCCAAAAACTTGATGCGCGGTAAGATGCACACACTTTAAACGCAAGTGCACGTTATCGTGACAAGTAGTATAGTCTTGATAAGACCGAATATCGTCCTCAAGGATTAGGGTTCAATTACCAACTATCTATTTTTTGGTATCTATTTGGTAAATTGATATTTAGATTTGTTGTTTTTAACTAAGGATTATAAAAGCTATTTAACTAAAAGGGTTTACTTGGTGATGATGAGAATAGGGCTTCACGTCTCCTCACTATCCGCTTATGCTACTTATTAATGCAATAACTTATGGTCTTCTTTTGGAGAAAGCGGGTTCACTAAATCGTTTTATACTCCGTTATGTTTATATAAACACTAAACACAAGTATTGCAACTTACCTACCTTTCGGTGATATGGATAACTCTATAGGAGGATTAAGAACAAGAACTTAGTTAACCGTCACGCACAATGCGCAAAATTAGGGTTTTTAAGCCTCTCATTAACGCTACATAAATAATTGAGGTATTTTCATCCCCAATCCAAGAATGTCTACCCAACTTACAACATATTCACAATCCCCTTTCGAATCGATTAGAAATCATATAGTGATAATTAGTTGTCAATTAATTACCAAGAATTCAACTCAAATATTGGATAGATCTCAACAAGAAGAAGAATAACCATAAGCATGCATTAAATCATAACATAAGTTTCTAGAGATTCAACATGGAAAGCCACTATAGAGAATTAGTTCTAGCCATTGACATGACAAGAACTAATCTCATGTTCATCATACAAAAATTGAAATAAAGAAACGAAAAGGAAAAGAAATTACTAGACTATGGTCTTCAATCTCTAAGCAAGAAGCCTTGTGTTGTGCAAGAAGGGGGACCCTTAAAAACTGCCTAGGGTTCTCCTTTTATAAGTGAAAACCGCCTCAACTTTTCCTGAGCACGGCCCAAAATCCGTCTGGAAACCTAATTTTTCCGCGTCGGCGCCGCTGCCCTGCAGACTGGCGCCGCGGCTCCGGAACTTCTGCAATCCTTCGGATGATTTGGCGCCGGCCCGATTCGATGTCGAGGCGCGCGGCCCTGCTCTGTAGCTCTCGGATGTTTAGGCGTCGCGGCCTGCACTTTCTTGTCATGGCGCCGCGCGCCAGTGCAGCCTCTCTGGATAGTAGGCGCCGCGGCCTGCTTCGATGCGAGGCGCGCGGCCGATGCAGGTTTCACCTCGTTCGCCACTTTCTCTGTTTTTAGCTCTGGAATCTCCTCTTTTGCCCTCTTTTAGCTCCTTTTCCGCCATTTGGCCATTTTAACCACTTTGACTCAAAAGAAAGGAAAACTATCCTAATACGACACTTATATGTGCAAAACGGGACAAAAGACTAACTAAAACTGACTCAAAAAGTGTATATAAAACACACCGATCACACACGTATATCATGCAACATTTACCTTCCAAATGTCAACACTTATCACAGGTTTCCCACTAGACTCGGTACCCAATGACATGGTCAATTGATAGACAACACACAATGCATATATTTTCCCTGGATCTAGACAATAATCCTAATATATTGACACTCCCAACCACAGTTGTAGCAGACATCAAAGACTTAGACTTACAAATTATAATCACAAAACCCATGTATAAGAAATAAAGCCACACATTGCAATCAATTCAATATTTAACCAAGTGATCATAGACCTAATTATCTAGGTATTACCAGAGACATGCTCAATCATGGCAATCAACCTATCCACATTACCAAACAATAGATAATCAATGTATAGATTTATGTATGATATGAAAAGAAATGTAATTGCCAGGTACCTTTATCAAACTGGTATATGGTACATCAAGGTTTTATTATGATCTGTACACTAATTGGGGACCAGCAAAGTCCATATATCCCTTCGAAATGTCCCATCGGATCCCATATCTTGGTTGTAATAATATTTATTATAGGTGTGCAACCCCGATCCCCATATATCATCATACCCATTGCGGCATATAACCTGAGCCATCCATATCATTATCATCTCAATATTGACATCATCTCATAGTGTTCTTACTTTTTTCGGTTTCTTTAACCCGCATCATTTTCATATCACTTTTATATGAATACCATAGAACCATGCGGGTATGAATGCAAATGACAATACAAAACAAGAAAACATAATGTATGAGATGCAACTAAGTATAGGAGATGAGTAACATATGCCTTCAGAATTCAACAATAGGTACCCTAAGTACAATCCAGATATCATATCAAACAGTCCAACCATAATAATCCAAGTACTATCATGATATCATATCAAAGTAGATGTAATGAATAAACACGACAATATCAAATATGGATATGAGCCCACATAATGGCGATAAGCTCAAATAACAGTAGTCAGAATCAACTTAAGGCTGAGTCCCCAAATCACCCATCAACATAAACAAATGTACCCACTCAGTCGTTCATCACAATTGTTTGAGTGAGACCCTTAAATATGACCAATACCCCTCAACATTTATAACTACTATGTACTTCTATTGGAGTCTCGAAAAACTAAATTGTAGCTTACCTCAAAGCCCGAGCAGAAGCCACAAACTCCTAATCCACAAGTCCTCTCAAGCAAATATCGGATGATCATAGTTCAAACAAGCGCATGAATTTCTTATGTTACCACACATTCAATAAACACATAAATACCGATTCTACATTACACATGATACTAATGATACTAAACATGTCTGGTAACAGGGTCAAAAGTAAATTTAAAACCTCGACTCAGACCCCAAGTGTCAAAATGGTAATTTTATTTAGAAAATGAGTTCAATATTATCAAAATGGTGTTATACATGTTCATACGAATCTAACGACATCCATATTACTATACTTTAGTCCGAAACCCAAAAAGTGACTCAGGCCCACAATGGCAAAATAAAAAATTTAAGTTAGAAATATGTTACCCATAATTTAAATAGTCCTAATCCAAAGTTTTATGAAATTATAACCCCAATTGAGCCTCCAATTTTATGGCTTGTCAAAACCCTCTTTGTGTCAAAACCCATAAATCGAATGTTTGCAAAATCCAGATTCAAATAGAAATTTACGTTAGAAATAATTTAACCATGGTTTAAACAAGCCAAAAACCTAGAATTTACTCAAATTCAACTATAATTAATTGCAGAAAACTCAAAATTTAACTTAGGGTTTAAAACCCCTAATTTTCTCCGACCAAATACGAATAAAATCGATAACCAACAGAAATAATCTTAAAGAAATGTCAAAATAAAGGTTGAATAGTTACCTCTTGTTGAGAAGAGAATAACGCCGTGAAAATCACTTCAATCGGAGCTCTAGAACTAAAGTTATGTGCAAAATATTAAATGGACGCAGTCTGATGCACAGATATTTCCACTTCGGCGGACCACTTTCCGCCCGAAGGATCTGCTCCGACGCCCAGAAGTCCGCCTCGACGCACACCAAAAACCAACAATTTTCCGAAACTAAAATTGGCATAGCTCCCTCATACAATGTTGGAATTCGACGATTCCAGTTGATATGGATCACAAATTTTGATACACATCTATTCCAATAATCAAAACTCAATTCTAACATCAAATGACTATAATGGTATATTGAAGCGTTGAAGGTGAGCGACTTATGTCAACGACTCAAACACCTAAACTTGACCAAACGAAGTATAAATCAAATTCCGAAAGTTCCTACAAGTCACAAATAATCATAGCTTCTGAACTCTAATAATACCTAAACAGATCCGTCTTGACCCGATGTTGACAATGGTCAACTTCAAATCATGTCAAAATCTAGTTTCTCAACCAACCACCTTCATCACAAACGAACCTCTCAAGAACCGAACTAACGATTTGACTAAGTAATAAATCACGTTTCATAGCTAATAAAATTGACAAAACTTCAAAAAAGACGCACTCGCCCCCGATGTTGACTTTGGTCAAAAAATTTCCTTTCTTAACTTAAGGATTTTTAAAATATCCTTTTACTTATCCAAAAGTCCTCCGAAAGTCTCAGGAATCGCTCCACCTATCCCCACAAGTCGAATACTCTCTAACGATATTAGGGGAAGGGTCAATAGGAGTAAAAGGGTAAAATGCCTAAATGAACAAACTGGTCATTACATATATGCATATATAACAACATCAATCATATATGATCATCATCGTCATAATCATACACAACTGGAGTTCTGTGCACAATAGGTGTCATACCTAACTGGCTATTGCGCCGGTGATCATATATATATATATAGCCACTAACTATGATATAGACAACCTCAAACTTATGGAGAATAAGTGAAATATTACCTTAATCCAGAAGAACAGGTCGAACTGGAGCTTACTTCACTCTGAAGAATTCTCCAAATTCACCACGAGATGAGAAAGATGACCTAGCAAGTACTGCGGGTTTATCGATATTTAATTTATGTAACCTATATTGGATTTATGTCTTGGATCAAGGGAATTTTTTTAGAGTGGTTAAGGGTGTCTAGGGTCTGGAAAATGGAGAAAATTAGGTTCCAAGTCGACTCAATGACTTAAATAGTACGTCAAGTCGGTGGCATCGCCTCAGCTTTGTGATGGGATCTGCAGCGCTGGTGACCATATATGGACACAAACCCTACAACATTTCTAAATAGTGAGCTCTCTTTCTCTTTCAGCCCATTTTTACCATTCGTGACGCGGAATGCTCCTAAATATCAAAACTTCGCCGAAACTCAATTTTTTTAAATTCTCTTAGCCTCTAACCCCTATGATAGTCCCTTAACTTGATTAAAATCTTCCTTAGCCTCGTAGAGGGATCTTAGCATCCCTTCTTATGTTAGTTAATTCACGATGAAATAGATTTATAAAGTATGGGGTGTAACATCTCCCTCTTAAAAGCATTCGTCCTCGAATGTAGGGATATACATATGGATGTGTCAATGCCTAAGGTTTTCTGAATTTTTTTGACATAATCTCCCTTATGAATTGGACTATCCAAACCCTTGTAAATAAGAAGAAAATATCCAAACTTATCACATAAGGTCATATAATATAACATACATAACATCAGACTTCACATGGTCATCAAATATCTAGTATAACAATCTAAAATAAGAACTCACCTCATGAATCGATACATCAACTCTTGGTCTTTCTATGCTTCTCCCAAAGTATCGACTTATCATAAAATAAAGAAGGGTCGGTGTCAAGTATTACGTTATTACAATGAAAATCACCATCAAATCATAATCATGATAGAGACTTTGGACTAAAACAATGAAGAGTACTTACACTTTATCTTCTCTTCTAGCTCCCACGACCCTTCTTCCATATTCTTATTTCTTCATAGAACCTTTATGGAATCAACCTCTTTGATTCTTAGCTTATGGATTTGTCGACATAAATAGTAATAAGAACCTCTTTATATGATAGGTCTTCCGTAACTTGCACATCGCTAACCGGTACAATCATAGAAAGATCTCTAACAGTTTTCCTTAACATAAAAGCATGAAAGACAAGGGGACGAATTGTAATTTTGAAGGCATGTCCAATCATAAGCCATTTGGATCATTCATCGAATTATACGATATGTTAAGTATCTCAAATTAAATTTCCCTTTCTCCTAAACCTCATCACGCTCTTCATAGGTGATATTTAAGAAAATCTAACCAACAACTTAAAACTCTAAGTTTTGTTGTCACATGTCTGAATGTGATTTCTAATGACACTAAGTGGTCAATATTTTCTCCTAAATAACTTCACTCTTTCCTATGACTTGATGCATTAAGTCAGATCATATTAACTGTGTTTTGCTTACCTTAAATCATCTAATAGGAGTCCTCCATCTCTGCTCACACAGAGCCTTATGTGGATTTATTTTGATACTTAATATAATAGTTGTGGTTGTATACAAACTCAATAAGCGGTAGATGGTCACCCAATTTCCTATAGAATCTAACACACAAATTCATAACACATCCTCGAGCGTCTGAATCACCTGCTCGATCTGCTCATTTGTCTCAAGGTGGGACTAACTTGAGTGTCAAAATCTTTTTGAAATGACCTTCAGAAATTAGCCATGAACCGAGCACCTTAGTAAAAATTCATAGAACCAAGGATATCATGAAGATGAACAATCTTCTTAATGTATCGTCTTGCGTAGTCCTCACTGTATAGGTAATTTTTTACCATCAAGAAGTGAGATGGCTGGTCAGCATATCAGTAATTACTCATATTAAATAAAACTTGCGATAAGGGCAAGGTAAACCTTTAATAGAGTCCATGTTAGTAATTTTCCCCATTTTAACCAGGTTTTGGGTGTTCATTCTATAGCTACTGACAATTTGTACTGGCTACACCTTCTGTAAAGTTCCCTTCCCATATCGTTCCATCATTACATCCCTTTATCATGATGATATATCTTAGTAAATCCTTGATGGATAGGTTATTGCAAATAATGTACTCCTGTCATAATTTTGTCCCATAGTTCTTATACACGGGGAACACATCAATTTCCATTTAGTTTGAAGGATGTGGTTTTCTTTTGGTGAGTACCCTCTTTGATTCTTCCTAAAAATGAAGTATTCATCATGACATTCCTTATTTTCCCCTATAAGAGACAATTACGTGTAATCTAAATCATAATTCTATCACTATCTAATTCCATCAATCAAACTCCCACTTAACTAACTAATGTGGTTCCCTAGTAAATTCATCTCATTAGCCTTCAAATCAGTCAGTCGGCTCGTAGATACACGGTTGGTTTTCTGGATACAATGTTAACCTTCTCTAAATGGTACATGGTTATCTATATTGTGATTTTTATACTTATTCCATCGTCTCTATTGTCAACTTAGCTTAGTTTATCTGAAAGTGTGCATTGCAGTTAACTCTAATTCTTAGTTCAACAATACCTTGTTCTATTATCTCATTACTATTTATAAACAATTACCTCTCTTTTCTTCTTTTTGATACATACATCATGTACATTCTAGTTTATCATATTCTCATTTATTCTAAAACATTCTGGTATATATATAATTTCAAACGTTACCTCCAATTTCAATCCTTTATGTAAATATCCTATAGATAACAAGTCGTTAACATTATATGACATTGTTCTACTATACCTAATTCTGATTGTTGTACTTTAGACTAAGACTTCCTTAGCTTTTGGCTAAGACTTTCCACCAATGGCACCTCGGGGAAAAGATTTCCTTATTCTCATTAAGTTGTAGGGCATTACTTTATTTATCTTTTAGAATCCTTTAGTCAATTCAAGATGCTGGTAATCATATTTAGTCACCTCATCTTCGTTCTCATACCATTACGTCAAAACACATCTCTTTAATATTTATCTTGTATCCTTAGGCTCATTGGCCCCTCTTCCACTTCTTTATATGATTATATCTAGCCTGACTAACCATTTTTTTTGTTTACATACTTCCTAGGAGTAATGGTTGTGTATGTTGCAGATGCTTCTCACATTCAAAACCAATTCGTAGTTTCAAATGATCTGATAACTCGTCCGAGTCTTCTCACCCTAGTCATAATTATGTCTCTCATCAATCGATTGCATAGCTATCTCTCCTTTACATTTTCATTTTGAGTTACCTTGGGAGTGTATCTTGTCTCAATGTGCTTCTCATGGTAACTCCCTTGTAACGACCCGTTTGGTCGTTTAGCACTTAAAACTACGATAAAGAGGTATGAGACTATATGGTATTTTAATTATACGATTTTTAAGATAGGAAATTGTGCAGAAAATTAGTTGAGTGAGTTAGTGGGTCAAGCCCACTACCCTTGATAGGGCACGACGTTACAAAAGAAAAGGGGGAGGGGGGAATGGGAGAAAGAAAAGAAAAGGGAGGGGGACGCAGCAGGCAATTGCAAAAGAAAAAAAAGAAACCCTATTAGCTAGAAGAGGAGGAAGACGGCAGCAACGAAGGAAGGAAATAAAGAAAAGAAAGAAAACGCTAGTAACTAGACGAGGAGGAAGTGCTCAATTAAGTTCAGGTTAGATTATATATAATATGATTGAGTTAATCTATTCATGATCCTTATAATAATGTGTGGTAGAACGAAATCAAATTTCAAAGAGGTCATTACACGGAAATTCCACAATCCACTTGAATAGAGAACTTGAGTGATTTATCATGGCATAATGATTACATCAGCATATAAAACGTGAAAATTGTACAAATCCGTAAGGAATATAAAAGTATGTGTTGAACAAAAGTTGTAGATTACTACGTTTTCGTCAGTTTAGGACCTTACAAAGATAAATTCGACTTATGGTTTGAAAGTTATTATTGTTTAAAATTTATGCCTCGAATCAACTGAAATCCAGATGAGCAGCATGTAAAACTGTACAAATTCGTAAAGAATATAAAAGTATGTGTTGAATAAAAGTTGTAGAGTTCTCTGTTCCCGTCAGTTTGAGACCTTACGGAGATAAATCCGACTTATGGTTTGAAAGTTATGACTGTTAAAGTTTCTGCCTTATTTTACAAAAATTCTGGCGACACAGATTTCATAGGATTGTTTCTTTCGTAAATTTTCACCAGCTACACTAAGTACTGTCATATGGAATTCGGCATAATAAGAGATCCTAGTGTAGCCTTCTATGTGGTACAATAAACACCCTATTTGGAGTTACGAATTTAATGATTATATCTTTTACAAGCGGGAGATACGAGAAAGTTGAAAGAAAGAAAGATTATTTGAATTTCCTGAAGTTATGCTAATATTTTTATATGTGTATGAGTTTAGTCATACAATTGAAATGAAAATCTTGTTAATAAATATAGCAATATGAGTGTCCTTAGATTCGTATTCTAATGTAGTTCGCATATTTTTGAGATTTTAAGCATTCAGAGGCTCTACGCAAAGGGAAGGCATTAGTTTGATTGTTCGTGGCACCCGCTCGGCATTGAGGTAGGTTACAGTCTACTTTAGTTAGAATCTGATTAGAGAATCGTATATAGTTGTAGGAAGTGACAGGGATAGCATGATAGAACGTCGGCAGGACCGCGATGCCGAAGGGATTTGTCGCTATATGCGTTATTTTTATGTGATTGTCACCTGATTGTAACTCCGTCGTATACTAGCTCATTTGTCATGTGAAAATAAAGGAATTGTAATCTTGATATTAGGACATAGGACGGTGATATGTCTTGTACTTGTCGATTGTATATTAGTGGTATGTGTTGACTGATATCATGTCTGACATACTTTCTATATTATTTTGTGATGTTGGTGAGGGGAGTGATTGAGTGACTCCGAGGTCTTTGCCGGAGATTGAGAGTGATTAAGTGATTCCGAGTTCTTTGCCAGAGATTGAGAGTGATTGAGTGACTCCGAGGTCTTTGCCGGAGATTGAGAGTGATTGAGTGACTCTGAGGTCTTTGCCGGAGATTGAGAGTGATTGATAGCCTCCGAGGATTATGCCGGAGAGCACGAGTGGTACATGGACTTCGCGGGTCCCCCATGGGTCATGGCTTGAGGCGTTGCCTTAGCATGTATGTACGAGAGTGGAGTGAGAGAGGTGACTATTGTATTGCATTACATGCATTTGCTCGTATATTTGACTGATCATCTGGTGAATTTTAACTGTCCTGGTTGTTTCATGATTTCTTTACATTATACTGGTATATGATATGTGACCATACCTGTTTGCTCTATGTGCTACTTGTTGGTTTCAACTTCTTCATGTGTTATCTAAACATTGTCGGCCTATGATGCTTACCGGTACTAGTGTTGTACTGATACTACTCTTGCTGCACTTTTGTTGAGTGCGATGCGATCCATGTTCGATTCTACGCCCGTGGTGAGCGCGAGTGGACATCTTCCAGTCATTCAGGGTGAGCTATTTGGTCGTCTGTGGCCCCTGAAGGGCTTCTTAGTTAATTCCATTTTTCTTTGGTTATTGACAGACAATATGTAGCCTTCGGATATTTTTCAGACTTCTATTTCAGACCATGTTTAGTGTTCTTGTACCCTTTTGACCAGATTTTGGGGCGTTAAGTATTTAAGACTTTATAACTTTTTTTCTTTATTTATTTTCCGCTGATTTAACTTGTTAACGAGAATGTGATTCTCCTACCTGAGGGGATATGGTATGTGCCATCACGACTTGTGAATTGGGTCGTGCCAAAGTTGGTATCAGAGCTCCTAGGTTAATCGGTCTAATGAGTACAAGAGCAATGTCTAGTAGAGTCTTGCGGATTGGTACGTAGACGTATGTACCCATCCTCGAGAGGCTATAGAACATTTAGGAAACACTCCACTTCTTTTCCTCTTTTCGTGTTAGTTTAATCTGATTGGTATCTGGTTCATTCTTTTCGTGCGAGATTGTTCAGATTGGTATCTCAAACTCATTCTCTACTCCTGTCGGGGATTCAGTGATAGTAGATCGAGTCTATAGGTCTTATGTGGTCACGTTTATGGGGTATGATACTTGGGAGACCGAGGCGGATATACGGAGTAGATATCCTCAGTTGTTCGATAGTTCAGGTACCACTTTTCCTCCACCCCTATCTTGTCGCTCGAGAATGAGCTATTGTTTGATTGATATCTAATGTAACGACCCGTTTGGTCGTTTAACATTTAAAACTATGATAAATGGGTATGGGACTATAGGGTATTTTAATTATATGATTTTTAAGATAGGAAATTGTGCAGAAAATTAGTTAAGTGAGTTAGTGGGCCAAGACCACTACCCTTGGTATGGCACGGCGTTACAAAAGAAAAGGGGGAGGGGGAAAATGGGAAAAAGAAAAGAAAATGGAGGGGGACGCCGCAGGCAATTGCAAAAGAAAGAAAAGAAACCCTATTAGCTAGAAGAGGAGGAAGACGACATCAACGAAGGGAGGAAAGAAAAGAAAGAAAACGCTAGTAACTAGACGAGGAGAAAGTGCTCAATTAAGTTCAGATTGGATTCTATATTATATCGTTGAGTTAATCTATTCATGATCCTTATATTAATGTGTGGTAGAACGAAATCAAATTTCAAAGAGGTCATTACACGGAAATTCCACAATCCACTTGAATAGAGAACTTGAGGAATTTATCATGGCATAATGATTACATCAGCATATAAAACGTGAAAACTGTACAAATCCGTAAGGAATATAAAAGTATGTGTTGAACAAAAGTTGTAGATTACTCTGTTTTCGTCAGTTTGAGACCTTACGAAGATAAATTCGACTTATGATTTGAAAGTTATGACTGTTTAAATTTTCTGCCTTGAATCAACCAAAATGCAGACGAGCATCATATAAAACGTGAAAACTGTACAAATCCGTAAAGAATATAAAAGTATGTGCTGAATAAGAGTTGTAGATTTCTCTGTTCGCGTCAGTTTGAGACCTTACGGAGATAAATACGACTTATGGTTTGAGAGTTATGACTGTTTAAAGTTTCTGCCTTATTTTACAAAAATTCTGGCGACACAAATTTCATAGGATTGTTTCTTTCGTAAATTTTCACCAGCTACACTAAGTATTTTCATATGGGATTCGGCATAATAAGATATCTTAGTGTTTCCTTCGATGTGGTACAATAAACACCCTATTTGGAGTTACGAATTTAATGATTATATCATTTACAAGCGGGAGATACGAGAAAGTTGAAAGAAAGAAAGATTATTTGAATTTCCTGAAGTTGTGCCAATATTTTTATATGTGTATGAGTTTAGTCATACAATTGAAATGGTAAAAATCTTGGTAATAAATATAGCAATATGGGTGTCCTTAGATTCGTATTCTAACGTAGTTCGCATATTTTCTAGATTTTAAGCGTTCAGAGGCTCTACGCAAAGGGAAGACATTAGTTTGATTGTTCATGGCACCCGCTCGGTATTGAGATTGGTTACAGTCTACTTTAGTTAGACTCTGATTAGAGAATCGTATGTAGTTGTATGAAGTGACAGGGATAGCATGATAGAACATCGGCAGGACCGCGATACCGAAGGGGTTTATCGCTATATGCGTTATTGTTTTGTGATTGTCACCTGATTGTATCTTCATCGCATACTAGCTCATTTGTCACGTGAAAAAAAAGAATTGTAATCTTGATATTTGGACATAGGATGGTGATATGTCCTGTACTTGTCGATTGTATATTAGTGGTATGTGTTGACTGATATCATGCCTGACATACTTTCTATATTGTTTTGTGATATTGGTGAAGGGAGTGATTGAGTGAATCTGAGGTCTTTTCCAGAGATTGAGAGTGATTTAGTGACTCTGAGGTCTTTGCCGGAGATTGAGAGTGATTGAGTGACTCCGAGGTCTTTGCCGGAGATTGAGAGTGATTGAGTGACTCTGAGGTCTTTGCCGGAGAATGAGAGCGATTGATAGCCTTCGAGGTTTATGCCGGAGAGCACGAGTGGTACATGGACTTCGCGGGTCCCCCATGAGTCATGGCTTGAGGTGTTACCTTAGCATGTGTGTACGAGAGTGGAGTGAGAGAGGTGACTATTATATTAAATTGCATGCATTTGCTCATATATTTGACTGATCATCTGGTGAATTTTATCTGTCATGGCTGTTTCACGATTTCTTTACATTATACTGGTATATGATATGTGACCATACCTGTTTGCTCTATGTGCTACTTGTTGGTTTCAACTTCTTCATGCGTTATCTAATCATTGTCGGCCTATGATGCTTACCGGTACTAGTGTTTTACTGATACTACTCTT
This sequence comes from Przewalskia tangutica, assembly GCA_029844215.1. Taxonomy (NCBI): domain Eukaryota; kingdom Viridiplantae; phylum Streptophyta; class Magnoliopsida; order Solanales; family Solanaceae; genus Przewalskia; species Przewalskia tangutica. The sequence continues at coordinate 23,614,317 of CM056719.1, forward strand.
GCTGTACTTTTGTTGAGTGCAGAGTACGATCCAAGTTCCAGTTCTACGCCCCGTGGCTGATCCGCAAGGTGGACATCTTCTAGTCATTCAGGGTGAGCTACTTGGTCGTCCGTGGCCCCTGAAGGGCTTCTTAGTTAATTCCATTTTGCTTTGGTTATTGACAGACAGTATGTAGGCTTCGGGTATTTTTCAGACTTCTATTTCAGACCATGTTTAGTGCTCTTGTACCCTTTTGACCAGATTTTAGGACGTTAAGTATTTAAGACTTTATAACTTCTTTTCTTTATTTATTTTCCGCTGATTTAACTTGTTAACGAGAACGTGGTTCTCCTACCTGGGGAATAGGGTAGGTGTCATCACGACTTTTGAATTGGGTCGTGACAAAGTTGGTATCAGAGCTCCTAGGTTAATCGGTCTAATGAGTACAATAACAATGTCTAGTAGAGTCTTGCGGATTGGTACGTAAACGTCCGTACCCATCCTCGAGAGGTTATATGACATTTAGGTAACACTCCACTTCTTTTCCACTTTTCGTGCTAGTTTAATCTGATTGGTATCTGGTTCATTCTTTTCGTGCGAGATTGTTTAGATTGGTATCTCAAACTCATTCTCTACTCCTGTCGGGGATTCAGTGATAGTAGATCGAGTCTATAGGTCTTGTGTGGTCACGTTTATGGGGTATGATACTTGGGAGACCGAGGCAGATATGCGGAATAGATATCCTCAGTTGTTCGACAGTTCAGGTACCTCTTTTCCTCCACCCCTACCTTGTCGCTCGAGGACGAGCGATGGTTTGATTTGTATCTAATGTAACGACCCATTTGGTCGTTTAGCACTTAAAACTACGATAAAAGGGTATGAGACTATAGGGTATTTTAATTATATGATTTTAAAGATAGGAAATTGTGCAGAAAATCAGTTAAGTGAGTTAGTGGGCCAAACCCACTACCCTTGGTAGGGCACGACGTTACAAAAGAAAAGGGGGGGGGGGGACGGGAAAAAGAAAAGAAATGGGAGGGGGACGCAGCAGGCAGTTGCAAAAGAAAGAAAAGAAACCCATTAGCTAGAATAGGAGGAAGACGACAGCAACGAAGAAAGGAAAGAAAAGAAAGGAAACGCTAGTAACTAGACTAGGAGGAAGTGCTCAATTAAGTTCAGGTTAGATTCTATATTATATGGTTGAGTTAATCTATTCATGATCCTTATAATAATGTGTGGTAGAACGAAATCAAATTTCAAAGAGGTCATTACACGGAAATTCCACAATCCACTTGAATAGAGAACTTGAGGGATTTATCATGGCATAATGATTATAGCAGCATATAAAATGTGAAAATTGTACAAATCCGTAAAGAATATTGTCCCGCCCGTTTTTTACCTCGGGGTCTGAACGGTATCCGCAACGTTGCTCTTTGGCGTGATTCCCTGGATGGAGCAATAATGCTGATTTTGAGGAGTCGCCACCTAATTAATTAAGTGAATTAGGACACTTGATTTATTGCAATAAAAATACTGCAATTAATCTCCATTTAATGGTCTGCGAAATTAATGAGATTCTGAATCAGGGTTCTTTATTATCCTAAAGGGAAGGGGTTAGACATCCTTTAAGATCCGCTAACTTGCGGTTATCCGCTCAAACTTAGGTTAATTATATATTGGCTTTTATTCTACCTATTCTAAGCATTTTTACATAATTTACAATTAAAATAAAATACAATACAGAATAATAAAACTAAAATTAAATGCGACATAAGATAAAACTCCGGGACATCTTTTAGCCCTTTTTAGGCCTTCTGAACAAGATGATCTTCGGGTACATGCATAAACACTTAGTAAAAGTGTTAGTAATAGAATAAACAATTTTAAAAAACAATAACAATAATTAATAAGTAAAGCCAAAAATAAATCCGTCTTTTGTACAGGGGAGGCCTTGGAAATCAGATGGAGATTCCTTCATCGGCCAAGTGTAGTATCTTGTTCAAAATCAGCTTAATAAAAATGAATCAAAGGGTAAAATTGTCAAAACCAGTCCAGTGTAACGAAACAATAGCAACACAGCAAACAAATGGTACGCGACACAAGGCGTAGCAATGATTCACTGAGGCGAGCTCGGCAAAGAATAACCGGCGGAGTGAATTAACAACAACAACAGATCGAGAAATCCGGCTCGCCAAAACACAAATAGCCAAAATGAGACAAACATAAAAAAAACAGAATAGTGGATAGCTCGCAGCAACATAGCCAAAATGATTCGCGAGATAGTACACGCAGCAGCAATAATATCGCCGGAAAACCAGGGACGTCGCCGGAGTTTTAAACTCCGACAGGGTACTAAAAAAAATTGAAAAATTCAGTTCGATAGCCGACAACCACGCATTTTCCGACCACAACAATAGCACAAAATGAGAGCAGGCAGCGGCGGAGAGCCACAGAATAATAGTGCAAAAAAAATATGAACAACAACTGGGCAAAGTCAGTTCAACAAACGCACACAAAAGCAATAGAGATAAAAAAATGATGTCGTCGGAGTTAGGGGTGCTCTACGAGGAGCAGTTGGTGAGACGGGAACGTGGTGGTTCACTGGTGTGCCTGCCGGTCATCACCTCCGGCGGACAGTGCGTGGAAGCTAAGGGGGGTGTGTGTGTGCGTGTGAGCAGTGAGGGAGACGGGTCGGCTATAGCAGTGGTGGTGGTTTCGCCGGTGGTGGGCGACGGGAGCAGTGGCGAGACGGGAAAGGGGTTGAAGGGGAGGGGTTAAGTATAGAGAGGAGAGTGTGGCGGCTGGAGAGGGATTTAGTGCGGCTGAGGGTGTTTAAAGGGGGTTCACCGGAGCTTGGAGCTCCGGCGAAGGGCGGCGGCGACGGGAGAGGCAGGGAGGGAAGGTGAGGGAGAGGGCAGGGGTGAGTTTATAGTATAGAGGTGTGGGCCGTGAGGGTGTGTTACGGCTGAAGGGTTTTCTAATGGGGGGGTAAGGTTTTTATTTATAGGGGTATTTAGGTTTAGGGTTTTGGGTATTGGGTATTGGGTATTGGAGGGAAAAGATGAAAGGTGTACTGGGCTTCATTTTTGGGCCTCAGTTTGGGCTTCGGTTTTACAGTTGGGTGATCGGGTTGTGCCTCGGGGGTGATTTGACAAAAATGCAAAACGGGTTTATTATTTAAAAGAAAAATTATTTAAAAGATGTAAAATTATTAAAATGCAAATGCCGATGCAATAATAATAAAAATACAATATTTAATAAATATTTAATGCCTAATTAAAAGTAAAGACGGGATGTCAATTAATTATTTAAAGAGATGCAAAATTAGTAAAATAAAATGATCGCGCAACAATAATAACATAATATTTGAAAATGTTTAATACCTAATTAAAGTAAAAATATGATGCCAATTTACAAAAATAAAACAATATAGAATGTTAGGTAAAAAATATACAAAATGCCAAAAAATGGTGATTAAAATGCGGTGTCCTAAAATGCTTAAAATTGCAAGAAATGACTAAAAGATGGGTCAAAATTGGGTGTCAACAGCTTGTCCCTCTTTGACCGAAGACGGTGAAAGAGTTTTCGGACAAAGACGTTAACTTGTAGCCAATTTTGTTCACATCGTCAGAATTAAAACAAAGATCAAGAAAAAAAATGGACAAAAGCTGATGCAAATTCAAAATTTTGTCCCAGTGTCGAATTATGATGACACTGGGTTGCTGCGATGCTAGAAAATTAAAGCAGGCAGACGCCGATTCAAAATTGTCCCAGTGTCGAATCATGATGACCTTTGAGCCGTTGTGATCTTTGCAAAATTAAAGACAATGCCGACGCAAATTCAAAATTTGTCCCAGTATCGAAGTATGATTGACACTGGGTTGCAGGTGATGTGGTGCTGGAAAAGACATGGTATTTGTAGATGTTGATGACTTCATTGCATGGACGCGATGCAGATGATCGTCGTTGCATAGACGAAACATAGATGAAGCCGTTGCATGGACTTACATTAAATGACGTCGTTGCATAGACGCGATGCAGATGCTCGTCGTTGCATAGACGAAACATAGATGAAGCCGTTGCATAGACTTACATGAAATGACGTCGTTGCATAGACGCGATGCAAATGTCCGTCGTTGCATAGACGAAACATAGATGAAGCCGTTGCATAGGCTTAGATGAGATGGCGTCGTTGCATAGACGCGATGCAGATGCTCGTCGTTGCATAGACGAAACATAGATGAAGTCGTTGCATGGGCTTTCATGAAATGGCGTCGTTGCATAGACGCGATGCAGATGCTCGTCGTTGCATAGACGAAACATAGACGAAGCCATTGCATGAGCTTACATGAAATGACGTCGTTGCATAGACGCGATGCAGATGCTCGTCGTTGTATGGACGAGACATAGATGAAGCCGTTGCATAGGCTTACATGAAATGGCGTCGTTGCATAGACGCGATGCAGATGCTCGTTGTTGCATAGACGAAGCATAAATGAAGTCGTTGCATAGGCTTACATGAGATGACGTCGTTGCATAGACGCGATGCAGATGCTCGTCGTTGCATAGACGAAGCATAGATGAAGCCATTGCATAGGCTTATAATGAAATGGTGTCGTTTTATGGACGTACCTGCTTAGTGACTCGCCTGGGTTGAGATAACGTCATGGCATAGACATTGTGCGTTTGTAACCCGCATGGGCTTATTGTTGTGCTCCCGCCTTTGCTGATATGAAGATCATGCACTCAAAGAAAACTTGTGAGTTTTAGGAAAGGAGTGGTAGATTCGTGTTGACTTTGTAGCTTTGGCTCTTGACGCTTGCATGCTCAGACTTAAGCAAAAGGTTAGTGCATGATTGTTAAGCCAAAAATGATAACACATGAATTTATAAGCAATGTAATTGTATGAGTAGAAATGGTATCCTGTAAAACGTAATGGCGGTTGTATTGATGTGATGATGCAAATGCTGAGATTTCGTCCTTGCACGGACGTGTTGAATGTTGTGAATGCTTGCTGAATGTTGCGAGTGCTGATGCAGCCTCTGTGCGGACTTGCTGGATGCTGCGAATGCTTACTGAATGATGCGATTGCTAATGTAGTCTCTGCACGGACTTGCTGGATGCTATGAATGCTTGCTGAATGCTGTGAATGCTTGCTGAATGCTCTGCGTGGGCTTGCTGGATGCTGCGAATGCTGCGATTGCCGATGTAGTCTCTGCACGGACTTGTTGGATGCTGCGAATGCTTGCTAAATGTTGTGAGTGCTGATTTTTGGACCTGTAACCCCGAATATGACACGTATTCTGACCAAGCGAACACCTTTTTGGAATCCTTATTATGATCTCTTCACGGTGCATTTCTCAAAATTGTCCCAAATTTCATTATGCGGGGCGCGTGGGTAAGACTAAACTCTGGCGGAAATTACTCATATCGCTTTTCGGAATAATCAAATGCATTTTGTCGCACGCGAGCCAATGAGAAAATTTCTAATGGTGTGACCGAAGCCGACTTAGGCCGCCTACGTATCCTCATGAGGGAATCAGGTCAAGACGTAGTTCGTGATGCAAAAATGATTGTACAATTTTAAAAAAAATGAGATCGGAGCCAATGTGGCCGCCTACGTATCCCGCTGAGGGAATCAGGTCACGACGTAGTTCGTGATGCAAAGAATAAGGATTTTTATGGATTTTCAAATAATGTGGACCGAAGCCAATGTGGCCGCCTACGTATCCCATCGAGGGAATCAGGTCAAGATGTAGTTCATGATGCAAAGAATAAGGATTTTTATGAGTTTTCAAATAATGTGGACCGAAGCTAATGTGGCCGCCTACGTATCCCGTCGAGGGAATCAGGTCAAGACGTAGTTCATGATGTAATGAATAAGGATTTTTATGGGGTTTTCAAACAATGTGGACCGAAGCCAATGTGGCCGCCTACGTATCCCGTCGAGGGAATCAGGTCAAGACGTAGTTCATGATGCAAAGAATAATTGTTATATATGCTTCTTTTTTTGAAAAGTGGAAAGACAACTGTCACGACCCGAACCCGGGCGTGGTCGTGCCTACCGAGCACCCAGTAGACATACATCGAGTAATCAGTGGAACATAAAGACAATACATGAAACCGATGTAATAAGACGGTGAAATAAGAAAAGCAACCAAAAGCGGTTACCTTCGTATATATATAATGAACAACTCTTTCAACATGAACAGTTTAATACTTTTACAAACCACGCCTGGCAGTACTCTGCACCTCTAAGAATGATACGACAACAATGGCGGGGCGGGGCCACAAACCCACGAATGTAAACACTTACGGCGACAGGGGACTATACCACTGATAAGCCTCGGAGAAGCGGAGCTTCCCAAATTTGGCTGTGACCACGAGCTAGGATCAACGGCTCGTGTACCTCAACTGCGGCGTGAACGCGGCCCGAGAAAGTCGATAACAGCGAGTATGTGAAACTAAAAATCGTAAATGAAATCATAATAGTCTATAAAGCAGGAGACATGTATGATAACCAAACTACAGTTCACAATAAATAAGCAGTCTTGTCAAGTCAGGGACTCACGCCCTCAAAGTCATCACTCGAATATAACTATGGGTCTCAAGCCCATAACATCAATCATGCCCGTGGAATACCTTCCTCACTGCCGATCTATGATAGAAAAGCACCAAGGAATACATGAACACGGGTCCCACTGTGTCCAAATAAAAAAGCGATGCAGGTGGTAAGTAAGGCATAGCGACTACTAACACCAGTACTAACAAGGTCATAAACTGTATCATGATATCTGTCTAGACCGTCACATGATCAAAGCTGGTCACTCGCCGCGATATCAAATGTGCGCGTCTAGCCACCGAACTTTCGCGACTCGCGTAGGCCAACCTCATAGGCCCGCATGAGGTATAACCCGCATCGAGGTAGCTAATCCGGCGTAAATCTGGACTCATTGTCCGCATGGCCACATAGCCGCATGACCATAAAGGCCGCACACTAACTCGAACTCCGTAGTTCGCATGGATCCCTGGACCCGCGTGAGGTATTCTCGAATCATGGTCCCGGACACTTTGAGTCTACCGCGTCGGAGGCGACAACCTCCGGAAATAAGTCAAGGTGAGTGGTACAATACCAACATAACGGCTGATAGTAAAACAACTTAAGCACAGTCGAGGGGAAAACCCCTTTACACTAACATCACAAGATACTAACACACATAGCATCCTAGCATGTTTACTTATCAATCAACAAGAAAGTATTTACAAGGCTATCACAAACCAACACAATCAAGTTATACACACAAGGTACTTTCTACTATATGTCAACAAGTTCGGGTTTTTATCCCCAAAGTACTTCATACATTAAATCTTTAAAAGATACGTTACTTTCACAAAAGTCACACAATACCCGTAGTTATGTGAAAATAGAGTGATTATCCTTTTAAGTAAAACAAAACACTTACCTTTGTAAAAGCAATGTGGCATTATTTTCCAAACGCCCAAGTTTGCCTAATTTCAAATGTTCACGTTTCTTATTTTAGAAAGGTTTAAGTTCATAGTCTTATTCATTTAAGAATATAATTCTCTTTTAAACTATCGAGAAACATAAGTCTTATATGTGAGTAGGATATTCTTGTTTATAACAATCTTATTACAATGACCATGATCTAGAAATATCATTTTGTCTCATCTTAGCTTCTATGCGGATGGAAGTTTCTCTGGTTTTAATAATACTTAATCTGTCAAAACATTTCCTTTTATTAATCTTTGCGGTGGTTTGTCGATACACATTCGATTTCCAAATCGAGAAACCATTCTTAAGCCGTTATACCTAACTTCCCATAAAGCTAGTATAACTCTTAAGTTTTCAAAAACCAAGTATTACTTCTTCTTTCAAAATGATTCAAAATCTTTTGAAATACTTCAAGTTCTTTATTAACACATAACACGCCGATTATAGTTCAAACCGATTACCTTTTAAAAACCACAAGTATCTTCTTACCAACATAAAGTTATAACAACTTCCCATAAAGCCGTTATAACACTTTATGTTTTAAACCAATCAAATACATTTAGCACGTATGCGTCTACCGTACTACATAGTTCACATATCATGCTAGAAGAGATAGGAAGAGGTTCACATACCTCGCGACGAGTATCGACTAATAGCAAAACGCTCAAGTACTTCAAAGCGGCTACTCCTTAGCCGATGATCGCGCCATACGTAGTACTTCAACCTATAAGGCCACGGCGCTTATTAACATTTAGATCCCTTCGTAGAACATTCTACGTAGAAAATTGGCACCTCCCACACATGCAGCGTAAATCTCCTCGCTTTATCGAGGCCGACTATCAAGCCAACCGGGGGTTAACACGTCTAACCGGTGTGTACAATTCTACTATATAGTAATGCTACACAAGTCTCATGTCTGATCCTATGTAATTACAGTTCAGTTCTCTTCTTTAAATTCAGGCTTAAGTCAAAAGACATTGCCGCACAACTATGTTCAATTCTATATATAGTATACTTTAACTATATATTCCAACAACATGTAATTTCCAATTACAATAGAAGGTCAAGATATTTACCTCGATAAGCCCAAAATTATCCAAGTTATAATGTCGATCCTGAGCAAGGTTTAGCTCCTACTCCGTGCGCTCCAATCCGCTCCAAACAACCCTTAGAAGTTCTAACCAACTTCTACTTAAATACATCAACCAACAATGAAGATTTCCTTAGGGTTTCGGTTTGAGACTAAAAGGACAAAAGGTAGTATTTCCGGGCTCTACGTATAGAGGTAATTTTCGGAATACAACAAGGTAAAGGCTAAGGTATTTTGGGCATTATAACAATACTTGGAGAAGTATTTCTACCAAGAGGGGGGGGTATTATACGAAAGCAACTAGGCTAGGGGGGGGGTACCCCACGGCTAGCACCCCAAAGGGGGGAGGGGTTTCTCGGCCAAGGGCCTATACTAGGGAGGGGGGGCTCTTGGACGAGAGTCAAACAAGAGGAGAGGGGAAGGATTTCAAGACTTAGAACACATTTGGATGATGAAGTCTTCAACAAAGGAGGGTATTTATAGGAAGCCAGGGCAACCAATGGACAAGATCAAGCCATGTGTTAGGCAAGTGTAAGGCAAGATCAAGCCAAGTGCACCCTATCCCTACTCACAAAACATGGCACAAAACAAGGCACAAAACAAGGCACAAAACAAGGCACAAAACAAGGCCGAAAGCTAGCCAAAAGCCCCACTTTCGGCCAAGCAAACCTTAACTTGAGGGTGACAAGTGTCGCCCTCTCGTTGGTCCAAAATATTCCGTCTCTCGGAAAAATCCGCAAAATTTAGAAATGACATAGCCGTATTTTACCCTACGAAAGCTGTGGAAACGTTTCGTCGAAAAACGACTCAAATCGGGTGTTGTGAACAAATAATTTCGGCCAAGCCACTTTTAAAAGTTTCAAATTTCTACGTACGTCCCTTACGTACATACTCTGGAAATACGGGGTATAACATTCTCCCCTCCTTAGAAACATTCGTCCCGAATGTTCCTTCTAAGTCTCAAAAACAAACGCGCGCCAGTATAGCCTTCACTGTTATACTTACGAAAACAATCCTGCCACGCATGGCTACAGAAACACCCTATGCAAAATACCTCCATCCAAGTCCACGAGGAACACCTCTAACATAACCACAAACACCCCTCTCCGGGGTCTAAAATATACTTCCTTCGCACCTTCTCCTTACAAAAGAAATGATCATATCTATGCTCGCCATACATGCTCGCTTCTCCCTTTTCTCGTCGTGATACCATTTTTTTCACTTTGCCGCGAGTCTCACTCCGGAGACCCAACAAATGGTACCGGGCTGCTTGCAATCCCTGAGGCTGTCGTACACTCGAACTTTTACCACATTTCTGATACTGCTTCAGTTTCCAAAACTCGGGGTTATCATCTTCAACTTGGTCATCATTAGCTGGGAATACTCTGGATGGATCTCCGATTTCCTTCTCGAACATAACGAGCATTTAACGACGATCGCCTCCTAAGTCGGACGGCAAATGCTAACATATAGGCAACCCGCCTATTCTTCACATGAACTCAAAGGCCCAAAGTAACTCGGGCTAAGTTCCCATCAGTATTCAAAACTCGTCACACCCAACCGGGGTGGTACTTTCAAGACCGACCGTCAACTCGAACTCTGGCGTCGTCGCCGATTATCCGCACGATTTCCTCAGCTGCGAACTTCTTCTAGACAAGCTTCACTATCCACATCTGTGGAACACGCTGAACCAATATGCGAACCTTGCCAACATCGAACCACTCGACCGGCAACTTACACATCCGCCCCCACAAGGCTTTATAAGGCGACATCCGAACACTGAAATGGTAGCTTAAACACTCCCTCCACAGGAGACAACAATCCCACAACTACCCCGAAATCCAAACACGGCGAGGCGAATGCGGTCGAGACTCACTGAGTTCTTAACCCTGCTGGTAAAACTTTCTAAACAAAACAGCCGTACTGGCTCCATGCGCCATAAGGTGAAGGAGGCACCGTGCAGCCTTACAACCTTTACGAAATAACAACACTGCTGAGCACTCGGTCTTTGCTAGAAGACAAGGCGGTGACCTCGCCGGCCCGACCATCGGTCGAATCGTCCCACGCAATGCAGTGGTTAACTAAACCCGCCTAACACCCTCGTGACCACTACCACGGCGGGACCACCACAAACCGACCACCACCAAACAGGCGCGGGTTGACCGCACATGGCCCTCAACCCTACCCGGATCGCAAGAAACACTAGCTCCCGATCGAACAATTTCACAAATCACGTTACTCGGGGACTTATCCCACAAACATAGCTCACGTGCACTATGCACTCAGATAAGGATCAAACATAACACTACACCTATACTTGAGATGGCCTTACCTCTAAGGTCTCTACGTATAAAACTCTAAGGCTCCCACCTCTCTATCCCCCAAAATCTTACTCGGTTAACCCACCATGATTTCTAATCACAACTAACATCTGCTATCGTAACATAGCACTTAAGGTATACTCACCTTATCACATCTGAGATCTCTGAGGGTTAAGGATAATCTATATCTACCGCTTCACTCCTTAGTCGTTCTAATCAACCACGCCGTAGGCGCAGCTAAGGAAGATGACGAACTACCCACCGATCTCAAGGCTAAGTCCTCCTGCAAGGACACTCTCGACACATGGCTACGGCGGCGCAGTACAACAAGTACCAACTAAAGACGACATTCCCGGGATGGCGTGCATCGTAATGAACAGAGGAAAATCGAATCGGTGGTGGAACCATACGTGTAGCTGTGAACCGAAAACTCTGGAGTTCTGACCAACTCCTGCATACCCCGAACGCCCGAACCACCGCGGAGGACCACTGCACCGTGGATGCGCATATTCAATCTGCCGTGAGGTGACTCGCCTCGAAAGTTACCAAAGGACCTTCTGCTCGGCCTCTTACTGTCCTTCGTTAACCCGTTGATCTCTACGTTTCTTGGCCTGTTGCGCATAAGCCCGTACACAGGCCATGCTCAAGCCTAACTGAAGAATTACTCTCGCACAACCTTCTCGTTGATATTCTTCAAGACTCGCGGTACATCGGTATACTCTATACTCTCTGTTCCCGGTCGCGGAACTGAAGGTCCAAGCATCGTGGCCGCAGTAGGAACGGCCGCCGCCGTGCTAAAACTCTGGGGCTAGTGACGTCGCAGAACTCCCCGAATGAAGCACTACCCTAGGTGATGATTGGGCCTGTGCCCACGCAACCCTCTGCACTCTACTCGCAGCTCCCTCGGCTGCCTTGCCCTCCTGGGCCCGGGTTGCCCTACGCGGAGGCATAACGATAAGGGAAATAATTTCGTCAGAGGGTCCAACTTACAACACAAAAGGCACGATCTCGGAGTGAGAAGAATAGAAACCAATCCTAAATACCCTATAGCCTCACGATTATTGGTGTGGTGCACAACACACCGATAATCAAGACTTCTGGATCTGATGCGTAGACACTTTCCGAGGATTAATCGCTCGATACCACTTTTGTCACGACCGAACCGGGCGTGGTCGTGCCTTACCCCGCACCCAAGTAGACATACATCGAGTAATCACGGAACATAAAGACAATACATGAAACCATGTAATAAGACGGTGAAATAAGAAACAGCTAACCAAAAGCGGTTACCCGGTATATATATAAATAACAACTCTTTCAACATGAGCAGTTTAATCCTTTTTACAAACCACACAACGGTACTACGCACCTCTAAGAATGATACGACAACAATGGCGGGACAGGGCCGCCAAACCACGAATGTAAACACTTACGACGGCGGACTATACCACCGATAAGCCTCCGAGAAACGGGCTTCCCAACTAAACTCGTGACCACGAGCTAGGATCAACGATCGTGTACCTCAACTGCGGCATGAACGCAGCCCCGAAGGAGGTCGATCAACAGTGCAGAGTATGTGAAACTAAAAATACTAAATGAAATCATAATAGTCTATAAAGCAGGAGACATGTATGATAACCAAACTACAGTTCACAATAAATAAGCAGTCATGTCAAGTCAGGGACTCACGCCCTCAAAGTCATCACTCGAATATAACTATGGGTCTCAAGCCCATAACATCAATCATGCTCGTGGAATACCTTCCTCACTGCCGGCAGTCTATGATAGAAAAGCACCAAGGAATACACATGAACACCAGGTCCCACTGTGTCCAAATAAACGATGGGGTAAGTACGAAGGCATAGCCGTCTACTAACACCCACAGTAATAACAAGGTCATATAATGTATCATGATATCTGTCTATACCGTCTCATGATCAAAGGCGGTCACTTCGCCGCGATATCAAATGTGCGCGTCTAGCCACGGAACTTTCGCGACTCCGCATAGGCCAACCTCATAGGCCCGCATGAGGTATACAACGCATCGAGGGTAGCTAATCCCCGGCATCGTCCTGGACTCGTCGCGTAGCACATGAACCGCGTGACCATAAAGGCCGCACACTAACACGGAACTCCGTGGTTCGCATGGATCCTCGGACCCGCATGAGGTATTCTCGAATCATGGTCCTGCATCGCTGAGTCTACCCGCGACGGAGGCGCCAACCTCCGGAAATAAGTCAAGGTGAGTGGTACAATACCAACATAACGGCTGATAGTAAAACAACTTAAGCACAGTCGAGGGGAAAACCCCTTTACACTAACATCACAAGATACTAACACACATAGCATCCTAGCATGTTTACTTATCAATCAACAAGAAAGTATTTACAAGGCTATCACAAACCAACACAATCAAGTTATACACACAAGGTACTTTCTACTATATGTCAACAAGTTCGGGTTTTTATCCCCAAAGTACTTCATACATTAAATCTTTAAAAGATACGTTACTTTCACAAAAGTCACACAATACCCGTAGTTATGTGAAAATAGAGTGATTATCCTTTTAAGTAAAACAAAACACTTACCTTTGTAAAAGCAAGTAACGGCATTATTTTCCAAACGTCCAAGTTTGCCTAATTTCAAATGTTCACGTTTCTTATTTTAGAAAGGTTTCGTAGTTCATAGTCTTATTCATTTAAGAATATAATTCTCTTTTAAACTATCTGAGAAACATAAGTCTTATATGTGAGTAGGATATTCTTGTTTATAACAATCTTATTACAAAGACCGTGATCTAGGCAATATCATTTTGTCTCATCTTAGCTTCTATGCAGATGGAAGTGTCTACTGGTTTTATTAATACTTAATCTGTCATAACCTTTCCTTTATTAATCTTTGCGGTGGTTTGTCGATACACATTCTGATTTCCGAAATCAGTAAACCATTCTTAAGCCGTTATACCTAACTTCCCATAAAGCTAGTATAACTCTTAAGTTTTCAAAAACCAAGTATTACTTCTTCTTTCAAAATGATTCAAAATCTTTTGAAATACTTCAAGTTCTTTATTAACACATAACACGCCAGTTATAGTTCAAACCAGTTACCTTTTAAAAACCACAAGTATCTTCTTACCAACATAAAGCTGTTATAACCAACTTTCCATAAAGCCGTTATAACACTTTATGTTTTAAACCAATCAAATACATTTAGCACATGTACGTCTACCGTACTACATAGTTCACACATATCATGCTAGAAGAGATAGGAAGAGGTTCACATACCTCGCGACGAGTATCGACTAATAGCAAAACGCTCCAAGTACTTCAAACCGCTGGCTACTCCTACTTGATCGCGCCATCGTAGTACTTCAACCTATAAGACCACAAGGCGCTTATTAACATTTAGATCCATTCGTAGAACATTCTACAGAAAATTCGGCAGCACCTCCCCTCCCGCAACAGCGTAAATCTCCTCCTTTATCGAGGCCGGCTATCAAGCCAACCAGGGGGGGTTAACACGTCTAACCGGTCGTGTACAATTCTACTATATAGTAATGCTACACAAGTCTCATAATACGATCCTATGTAATTCTGATTCGATTCTCTTCTTTAAATTCAGGCTTAAGTCAAAAGACATTGCCGCACAACTATGTTCAATTCTATATATAGTATACTTTAACTATATATTCCAACAACATGTAATTTCCAATTACAATAGAAGGTCAAGATATTTACCTCGATAAGCCCAAAATTATCCAAGTTATAATGTCGATCCTGAGCAAGGTTTAGCTCTACTCGTGCGCTCAAGCCGCTCCAAACAACCCTTAGAAGTTCTAACCAACTTCTACTTAAATACTTCAACCAACAATGAAGATTTCCTTAGGGTTTCGGTTTGAGACTAAAAGGACAAAAGGTAGTATTTCCGGGCTCTACGTATATAGGTACTTTTTGGAATACAACAAGGTAAAGACTAAGGTATTTTGGGCATTATAACAATACTGAGAAGTATTTCTACCAAGAGGGGTATTATACGAAAGCAACTAGGCTGGGGTACCCCAGCTAGCACCCAAGGGGAGGGGTTCTCGGCCAGGGCCTATACTAGGGAGGGCTCTTGGGCGAGAGTCAAACAAGAGGAGAGGGAAGGATTTCAAGACTTAGAACACATTTGGATGATGAAGTCTTCAACAAAGGAGGGTATTTATAGGGAAGCCAAGGGCCAACCAATGGACAAGATCAAGCCATGTGTTAGGCAAGTGTAAGGCCAAGATCAAGCCAAGTGCACCCTATCCCTACTCCACAAAACATGGCACAAAACAAGGCACAAAACAAGGCACAAAACAAGGCCAAGAAAGCTAGCCAAAACGTCCCACTTTCGGCCAAGCAAACCGCCAACTTGAGGGTGACAAGTGTCGCCCTCTCGTTGGTCCAAAATATTCCGTCTCTCGGGAAAATCCGCAAAAATTAGAAATGACATAGCCGTATTTTACCCTACGAAAGTTGTGGAAACGTTTCGTCGAAAAACGACTCAAATCGGGTGTTGTGAACAAATAATTTCGGCCAAGCCACTTTTAAAAGTTTCAAATTTCTACGTACGTCCCTTACGTACATACTCTGGAAATACGGGGTATAACAACAACATCACGTTCTGACTTCAGTTGATACCAACAATTAGTATTGTGCTTAGAAATTCCGTTATTCACTTCCAGTCTAACCGAGATTGACTTCTGGATAATTCCTATAGTTTCAAATAGTACCTCAGACACCTAAGTACCGACACACTTGCTTGCAGCCAAGGTTTCGAACTACACGTAATCTCGCGTTTCACATGCCCTCACTGAAGAAAGTCTCATTTCTCACATATATTCCAGTATTTTGAATTTTGGGATGTTTAGAAAAGTACGCTCACACTCAAAAGGATGTTCAATGCATACAATTGTGATACCATAGGCTTGGCCATCATGTAAGTATCCACTAATGTGAGAACCCTCAGTATAAGATCATGTAGGGCTTGTCACGAGCTTGTAATGTAGGTTTGGGGGAAGGGATGAATATTATTTGGGTAAAAAGTGACTAATGCTTCCTCGAGCGTGGGACTACGTCCGTGCTTGATATTTGTGTGCTTTAATGCTGACCTGCTTTCTTTTTGTCCCAGTTTTTCTGTACTGACTTCTTTTTGAATCTTTCGTTCGGGGCCCCTTTTTTCCAAAGTTATTCTCTCATTTCATTCATTTTTTTAATAATGTCGGGGCTTTTGATTTCTTCTTTTGTGAAGTCGTCATTTGTGTTTTCTTTTCCCTTTTGGGACTTTGACAATTTTTGTCTTTGCAAACCTCGACGCAGAATTTTTGTCAGCCACTTGCACATTTCCAAAGCGCTCAAGGAGGTCGGGTCAAGAGAGGGATAGTGCATACGCACTCAGAAAGGGTATAAGTGTAATATGCGGTTTTCAAAAGAATAGGTTTTAGGCTCAAAAGGGGTGTACTACGGATAATGTTATTTGGTAGGCTGAAAAGGCTCAAACGGGTCAAAGAATGCCTACGATCATTTCCTACACCGAGTCTTACTCAGGATTTCGCCTCAACAAACATTTGGGCCAAGTTCTAGATCACGATGCAATGCAATTGAACTTATTCTAAAACTCACCACACAATGCACAGGAAACGATGAGGTTGGTTTCGTTCTTATCTTAAAAGCATGCAAGAATGTCATTACAGGTGTGAGTGAGAGGTACCAAAAGAATCTATGGTTTATCACGAAGTCAACCCATACTGATTATTACTCGGTCTTTCTATACACACTCCTAACTGTGTTGGTATCAACCAAATCAAACAATGATACTTAAAGAGCCTTTTTTGTTTTGTTTTTTGTTTTTTTTTATTATAGATATTTTATGTTTTTTGAATAAAATATTTTTGTATTTTTGAATAAATGATACCGAACCCAGTAGGGCTGCCTACGTATCTCGTCTTTGACGAGAATCAGGTGTGTGTAGTTCGTTCAGATATGTTATAAAACGTATGATTTAAAAAGAATTTATTCATGAAAGAAATGCAAAAACAAAAGATGTGCAAAACAAATTATTGTTCACTATAAGACTAATGCAAAGTAAAAGGAATGTAATGAAAAAAATGAATGGTTGTGATAGAATGAATGAAATGCATGAATAAATGTATGTGACAGAGTGATTGAAATGCAATAATGAATGTCCATGATTGGATAAATGCAAGAATGTGTGAACCAAATATGTCCCCCTCTTTTTGTTTTATGTGGTGTCGAACCCTAGATGGGTTGCCTACGTATCACACCGTATGGTGAAAATCAGACACGTGTAGTTCGGGATGATTATGTTGTAAAATGCATGATAAAAAATTATGTAATCAACACTAGACATATCAATTGAATTTGCAAATATGTATAAAGATACAAAATATAGAAGAACTGAGAGCGATGTCTCGTTGAATATGATATAAACTGACTTCTATTAGTCAACATAACTCCCGCTCATTCTTGTGATGATTTTTTTTTTATTTTATTTTCTTCCGGCCGCCCTCGACTATTTGCGAGGACGGTTTTCCTGCAAAAGAT
The DNA here is from genome assembly GCA_029844215.1 of Przewalskia tangutica. Taxonomy (NCBI): domain Eukaryota; kingdom Viridiplantae; phylum Streptophyta; class Magnoliopsida; order Solanales; family Solanaceae; genus Przewalskia; species Przewalskia tangutica. The sequence goes on from CM056719.1 coordinate 23,631,807, forward strand.
ATGACAAATGGGTGAGAGTAGGCAAGCCACAAAATAGTAAAATGTAAGGGCGTGACAATATAGTCAAAGACTCCCCTGTTTGGTTCGACCGGACTGGTGGTTGATGCTTCACAAAGTCCAAATCGCGCTGTTCAAGAGCGATTTACGCAGTAGAAGTCCTGATTGCAATGTGACAACAAAAAGTGCAAAAATGCAAATGCTCGTGGCCAGAGTTATAAGCACATAACATGATATATACAGGAGTTAAAAGGGTAATTATTGCATTAAATAATATGTACAGAATTGCTAGCGACAACAATAGTAAACAAAAACATGCAAATCAAGCGCGCGACAAATATGCATGGGACCTCTCTTACGCCGAGGTAGGCCTAAACGCCGAATATGCGAGATTATGATAAATAGGTCCAAGCAGTTAAACTGCAATGTTTTGTTGGAAATGACAACCAAATGACGGTGCACTTTTTCCAATTTCGGTGTGTTATGACCAGGCTTGGATCTGTCTATTATCATCACGCTACACATAGTATGCTAATGGGTCGTTGGGTTGTGAAACCCGTCGACAAGTTTGGTGGATTTCTAATTGTGGCGTTAATACCAAGGATTAACCCACCTAAGGTTTATGCATGCATGCCTTAATAAAAAAGGTGGTATAGCTCTATCTTAAGCTTTCTAATATTTGGCTTACTCGACGCAAGGTTTCCGAGCGGACAACTCGAGTGAGAAAGCTACGTGGCTGATCAAACGAACCGATCTAACTCCACGCAGGCGCCAACTCTCCTAAATTTTGGGTATTTTGAAAGAAATTCGCGGGTGCGCGAAGCACACCAACGCGTGTAGTGTGTGACAATGTAAATTTTCCAGAGTGGAAGAAGTATGAGCGGAATGTCAATTTAAGGAAAGCAATAAAAGCAAGTAGCAATTAAAACAGTTAAGCATACAAAATTAAAGCAAGCAATTTTAAGGCATTTAAAACAAATAAAAGCAAATAAAGCCAAGCAATAATAAACCTAGGTTTGTTATGGTCAAGAACCTGATTATCCCCAGTGGAGTCGCCATGCTGTCGCGCCCGTTTTTTACCTCGGGGTCTGAACGGTATCTGCAACGTTGTTCTTTGGCGCGATTCCCTGGATGGAGCAATAATGTTGATTTTGAGGAGTCGTCACCTAATTAATTAAGTGAATTAGGACACTTGATTTATTGCAATAAAAATACTGCAATTAATCTCCATTTAATGGTCTGCGAAATTAATGAGATTCTGGATCAGGGTTCTTTATTATCCTAAAGGGAAGGGGTTAGACATCCTTTAAGATCCGCTAACTTGCGGTTATCCGTTCAAACCTAGGTTAATTATATATTGGCTTTTATTCTACCTATTCTAAACATTTTTACATAATTTACAATTAAAATAAAATGCAATACAGAATAATAAAACTAAAATTAAATGCGACATAAGATAAAACTCTGGGACATCTTTTAGCCCTTTTTAGGCCTTCTGCACAAGATGATCTCCGAGTACCTGCATAAACACTTAGTAAAAGTGTTAGTAATAGAATAAACAATTTTAAAAAACAATAACAAGAATTAATAAGTAAAACCAAAAATAAATCCGTCTTTTGTACAGGGGAGGCCTTGGAAATTAGACGGAGATTCCTTCATCGGTCAAGTGTAGTATCTTGTTCAAAATCAGCTTAATAAAAATGAATCAAAGGGTAAAATTGTCAAAACCAGTCCAGAGTAACGAAACAATAGCAACACAACAAACAAATGGTCTGCGACACAGCAGAAACATCGGCAATGATTCACCGGAGTCGGAGCTCCGACAGCAATAACCGGCGGAGCGGATTAACAACAACAACATATCGAGAAATCCGGCTCGCCGAAACGCAAATAGCCAAAATGAGACAAACATAAAAAAAAAGAATAGTGGATAGCTCACAGCAACATAGCCAAATGATTCGCGAGACAGTACACGCAGCAACAATAATATCGCCGGAAAACCAGGGACGTCGTCGGAGTTTTAAACTCCGACAGGGTACTAAAAAAATTGAAAAATTCAGTTTGATAGCCGACAACCACGCGTTTTCCGACCACAACAATAGCACAAAAGGAGAGAAGGCGGCGGCGGAGAGCCACAGAATAATAGTGCAAAAAAAAATGAACAACAACTGGGCAAAGTCAGTTCAACAAACGCATACAACAACAATAGAGATAAAAAAAATGATGTCGTCGGAGTTAGGGGTGGTCTACGAGGAGCAGTTGGCGAGACGGAAACGTGGTGGTTCACTGGTGTGCCTGCCGGTCATCACCTCCGACGGACAGTGCGTGGAAGCTACGGGGAGTGTGTGTGCATGTGGCGATGATACGGAGACTGGCGATAGCGATGGTGGTGGTTTCGCCGTGGTGGGCGGCGAGGCGATGGCGACGGAAATGGGTTGGGGAGGTTAAGGATAGAGAGGAGTGTGGCGGTGGAGAGGAGTTAGTGGCGGTGAGGTTGTTTAGGGTTCACCGAGCTTGGAGCTCCGAAGGCGGCAGCGCGACGGAGAGGCGAGGAGAGGGTGAAGGAGAGGGCAGGGGTGAGTTTATAGTATAGGGGTATGGGCTGTGAGGGTGTGTTGCGGCTGAAGGGTTTTCTAATGGGGGGGAGGGTAATGTTTTTATTTATAGGGGTATTTAGGTTTAGGGTTTAGGGTATTGGGTATTGGGTATTGGAGGGAAAAGATGAAAGGTGTACTGGGCTTCATTTTTGGGCTTCGGTTTTCGGCGGATTGGACTGATCCAGGTTGTGCCTCGGACTGGACTGATTTGACAAAAATGCAAAATGAGTTTATTATTTAAAAGAAAAATTATTTAAAAGATGTCAAATTATTAAAATGCAAATGCCGATGCAATAACAATAAAAATACAATATTTAACAATTATTTAATGCCTAATTAAAAGTAAAGACGGGATGTCAATTAATTATTTAAAGAGATGCAAAATTAGTAAAATAAAATGATCGCGCAACAATAATAACAGAATATTTGAAAATGTTTAATACCTAATTAAAGTAAAAACATGATGCCAATTTACAAAAATAAAACAACATAGAATGTTAGGTAAAAAATATACAAAAATGCCAAAAAATGGTGATTAAAATGCGGTGTCCTAAAATGCTTAAAATTGCAAGAAATGACTAAAAGATGAGTCAAAATTGGGTGTCAACAAATATAAATGTATGTGCTTAACAAAAGTTGTTTATTACTCTGTTCCCGTCAGTTTGAGACCTTACGAAGATAAATCCGACTTATAGTTTGAAAGTTATTATTGTGTAAAATTTATGCCTCAAATCAACCGAAATCCAGACGAGCAGCATGTAAAATGTGAAAACTGTACAAATCTGTAAAGAATATAAAAGTGTGTGCTGAATAAAAGTTGTAGAGTTCTCTGTTCCCGTCAGTTTGAGACCTTACGGATATAAATCCGACTTATGGTTTGAAAGTTATGACTGTTTAAAGTTTCTGCCTTATTTTACAAAAATTCTGGCGTCACAAATTTCATAGGATTGTTTCTTTCGTAAATTTTCACCAGCTACACTAAGTATTTTCATATGGGATTCGGCATAATAAGATATCCTAGTGTTGCCTTCGATGTTTCACCATACCCTTCCATTCACACTCACTAACTATTTTCACGTTTCTTACAACAATTTTTCTGTTTTGAAGTCCTCATTGTCACTTGTGCCCCAACAAGCTATTTCTATCCCAAGGTTATTTAGAATTATATCATGTCGTACAACGAGTATGAAGATCTTACCTGTCCAATTCCTATAGCATGCTTCATCTTACTAATATCAATACATGTAACTCTCAATGACAAGAGGTATGGCTCCTTTATAAACGGATAGGGGTTTATGTCACTACCTACTATCGTCAACAATATTATCCTTATACACGACTTGAGATCATTATTTTGGGTATGTTACTTTATATGATCTTCTTAAACATATCAACGGTTAATTTTCACACTATTCGATCGGGGTAACCTATTCTCATTAAGGATATCATGGGTCCTCCCAATTCATTCTTAAGCAAGGTGTTATAATTTGGGTCTCGCGTACATAGATTATTCCCCCATTTTAATCAACGAATGTCATCATGAAATAGACAGATTCTTATAGGCTATTGAACATTCTAATTATGCTTTCTTTATAACTTATCTTCATCTTACAATTCTCCCACAAAACTTGGACTTTCATACAACCATCGGGGACATATTTATTCGGGAGGAGGAACCATCTCACATACTCTATCATTACGTAGATGTGAGCTCTAAATCCTTCCAATATACTAACATATATACATGGTTCTAACCATCGTCTGGTTGGAAGCCCCTTCTGGCTTTTACATTTACATCCATAACTTATCACTATCGCAATGTCTTATCCCGCAAGTGATTTCATAAAACATATCCTTAAGATGAGGGGGTCAATACTCTCGAACACAAAATAAGTCAATACTAAGTCTACAAGAGGTAGATATGTCAATAAAGAAATTAATAACATACCTTTATTCTACAACTCACCTCAAACAACATTGGTGTTTGAAGCTCTATCTCCACCCTTACCCTTATCTTTGCGGCACAACTTAGGATACTCTTGAATCTTGTGACCTTGACTATAATACCAATAACAACCCCTTGTATTTTATGACATGGTCCGGTATGTGATCGATAATGCTGACTACAAAATGGATGATGCAGTCCCACTCTAGCACCGAGATACCTAGGTTTGTGATTTCTGTTTTGTCCTTAGCTGAGAACTCTAGTCATATGTACTCTGTCGTGAAGGCCTAGCATGCTCACCATATAATTGTAGCTCATCACTACTCCATTAACCTCTATAGTTACCAATTATCCTGGCTCTATTGTCCCTCGCATTCCCTTCAGCTGAGTCAAATGCTCTAAACATCACCGGTCCCTGACTAATGAACTTTCTAAGTTATGAGCTCTCTGACCCTTCAAGGGGTCTATCACTATTAGATACTCTAGGGTGGTTTCATGCTTGAAATACACCTAACTTAGTCAATATCTGTACCACTCTCCTAGCATCCTCATCAGACAGAGTCGATGGTATAACAGATGATACGAGAGCTTCCCTTAGATCCTCTGGTACTACTGGAATCGAAGATACCTAAGAGGGTTAGTTACTCATAACCTCTAACGGGTCTGTTTCATTAAAGGACGTACTACTTGCATCCCCTCTCGACCTAATCTCAATCTCCTGGTAGTTATAGCCCTGCTAGAAGAAGGCATCACTGTAATCATAAACACGATAAGATTAGAAGTGAAATGCTTATAACTCAGCTCTATTGCATGATCTAGAACAAGAAGGAAATGAACCATCCTAAATGCCCTATAGATTTCTATTTATAATGTGGTACACAACACATCCATAAACAAGACTATACTAGACACAACTTGTAGACTCTCTAGGATAGACCTACTCTGATACCAAGTTTGTCACTCCCCAACCTGGGGAGGCATGGTCGGTACCCGATGCCTTACTAGGCCCGAGTGAACTAAGTTTTAATTAACTTAGTCTAGGGTATATTACAAATAATATGGCCAACTAGGCCAATCTGTAAATCAATCAACATTATTTGAGGCCAACAAGGCTGCACTCTAAATAATCTGTAAGTGATAACTAGCTTAAATGACATGGGATCATCCAAAAATATACGTACATATATACGGGCTGATAAGGCCACCATGAATGTTTGCAAATAGGAAAACACAAAACATGATATACACAAGGGTCGAAAAGACTGTTATATTGATATAATGAATGTACAGGACACGTCTAGAAGACTATAAGAAGGTCAACCATACTGTGGTCGGGACAGTGCCCCGACCTATCCATCATCGGTATGCATATCAAACTCTAGACTTGATATCTCCAGACGACACGCTATGGAGGTCTTCTGATACTCGGCGTACCACTCAAGCTCATACTTGACAACATCTGCTATGGAGGTCCCTCTAGCTATTCGTCAGGACCTACAAGCATGAAATGTAGCGCCCTCGATAAAAGGGTGTAAGTATGAAATAATATACCGAGTATGTAAGAAAACTAAAATAACTGAAACTGAACTAAAATATAAGATATACAGAGCATAAATTGAGGAATCAATGAAAACCTTGAGATATTCTTACCTGTCTATGACTCCTAATATCAGTACAATGTAATAAAAAACTAGCTAGCCTCATATACAACATATAAATATGTGTAAATTATTACACCTCATATTTTTGCGCTAGTATGTGTTGTGAGTAAAGTAACGAAATTCCGCAAAGGTTAAGGTCCTTTTTGTATAACGATGGTTTAAAACATGTGTTAAGGAAGTGTCGAAAGGATTAGAAGTCAAACGAATCAAAGAGAATATGTTTCGTCAATATAATATCTCGTACTTTTAGGATATGGTATGAACCGCTTGACATATGTAAGTAGACCCGACCGTCGGAAAATGTTGGTCATATTCAAGCATGCAAGTCAGGAACCCATTGTATAAAAGGATGAAGTGTCAAATTTTTAAGACTTGAAAGTAGGATAACAGTGTTTGGAAATCATATTTTGTGTGTGCCAAAATATGATTATTATTAAGTGAATTGAGATCGAGAAATAAATTATATGTGTAACTGATTAATTGGCAGGATTGTACTGGAAGTAAATAAATTATTTGAGATTGTTGAATAACTTTAGGGAGACATATCCATGTGGTCATAGACATGTGGCAGCATGCGGGTGTGGAATAAGATTGTAATGGAACCATTGTTTGATGACAAAAATTAGAACATGGCTTAGTATTACATGTGTAAAGGCAAAAATTCACATTGAAGATCTTATTTCACTTCCTCATTTTTATTAAAACATAATACTGGTACATTTTTTATACTGAAATAAATAATCTCCTTGATTATTCTTATTAATGAAAGATGTATATATACAATTTACAATAGGAAAATAATTTCCCTATTCTACTCCTAAAACCCTATTCTACTCCTAAAACCCTATTCTATTTGGAGACTAACTATACAATTAAGGTAAGTGTACAAGACTAATTAAGGTACAACACTAATACACAATATATACCAAATATACACCATTAATCCGAGATGGGCCTTCTGCCCGTGATGGGCCTTCTGGCCGAGATTATCCTTCTTCCAGTGATGGGCCTTGTTATACCCCGTAGTTCTGACCCTACGTATGAGAGCGTACGAAAGCATGTAAGACTTAAAATTTTCAAAGGATAGGTTGACGGATTGTTCCGGACGGGTTTTAGTCAACTTTGAGGCGGGTTATGACCCGGTCCATTGAGAGTTCCTAAGTGTTTCAAAGGCCTAGGGCGTAGTTCATTGAGTCTATATTCCAACGCAACCAACCGTTCGTCGATAGGACGTCGGAGTAGAAAGTTATAGGAGTTACAAGTTCAGAGCGCAGACGTAAATGCGTTTGAGCGGCAGCAGGCAGCGCCGGATGCGAGGCGCGCGGATATTCTGAGGGTCACTGAAGTTGCAGCGCCGCTGAGACAACGAGCGGCGCGGAAAGTTCAAAGTCGCAGAGGTTTCAGCATGCCGAGCCTGGCGGCCTGGCGCCAGCGGATTTCTGCGGAAAAACTTAGAAAAATCAGATTTCTTTAAAAGGCCATGGGAGGGTGACAAGTGTCCCCATCTGATTTCTTGCATGCCTTATATTGACCAAGTCTTGAAGACTTGGTCATCTTTCAAATCTCTCTCTCTCTCTAAGCTTAGCTCTCACTTCTCTCTAAAATTCCAAGAGGAATTCAAGCCTAAGGAAAAATCTGAAAAGTTAAGGACAAGAAGGAAGCTTGTGGCTATCTTGTAGGAATCATTGTGGTGGTGTTCTTGGAAAGGAGGCTAGAAAGTTGTTGGAATAGTTTTGGCTAAAGCTCCAAAGGTAACATTTCTTCTCTTGTAGCTAGTATTAATGTTGCATGTGAAGAATAAGGAATTTGTAGTAGTAAATAATGCACTTAGAGTCATTGCATGTAAGAAATATGGTTTGAATGTGAAGGAATTGGTTAAGAAGATATTATGAGCATGTTGTAGCCTAAAAACTACCTTAGAATTGTTAAGTAAATTGTTGTACCTTATGGGGCAGAATTTTACACACCCAAGTTTAGGTGTGTAATCCCCTTTGAGATGTTTGGATTGTTGAGCCTTAAATGTGGCGTTTGGATGTTGAATTCGGCCTTGAGAAAGGTGGCAAAGTATGTAGAAACAAAGGAAATGCTGCCCAATTTTCCATAGAATTTAGTGACTTTGAACTTGGATTATTCTACATTGAAATTAGAGGTTAATAAACGTACCATGGTTATTTTAGGTTGACATATTACTTGAGGTAGTTTGGACTTAGCAAGTGGATTGACCGGAGAGGTATGTGAAGCTTTCCTATCTCTTGAGCATGAATAGTTGTAACTATGTAGTACGGTAGACGTACAAAATGTGGTATTCTTACTTGTTTTAAGTATATAAAGACTTGTTTCGTTTTAAGAATGTATAAGTCTCTTGGTTAGGGGAAAAGTATAATTTTACTAAAGTATAGGGTTAATATAACAACTTTATGGGGAGTTGGTTTATTAGCTTTATAAAAGGTTAGTGAGAAGAGATTTACTCTAAGTAAGATAAGTATATGAAAAGGCAAATTGATTTTAAGGCATCAATTGCCCAAAGGTTTATGTATGAAAAAGAGTCACTTTTAAAAAGAGTTGAAGTATGTAGTACTTGGGTTAAATTCCCGGTTTCCTTTTATTAAAGATATGATTAAGTGCCTTAAGTAAACTAAAATGAGAGGGTATATGAACAAGGCTAATAAGAAGTTATAAGTTTTCTTAACTTATTTTATGATTATGATATGATGACAGTTTGAGCTAGGGTAAGAGTATATCTGAGGGCAAGCCCCAAGATCGTTATACCACCTTCTCCAGGGTAAGAGTATGAATGAGGGGCAAGCCCCAAGATCGTCATACCACCTCCTCCAATGTAAGAGTATATCTGAGGGGTAAATCCCCAAGATCGTTATACCATCTGCTTCAGTGTAAGAGTATATCTGAGGGGTAAGTCCCCAAGATCGTTATACCATCTGCTTCCGGTAGAGTATATCCGAGGGTAAGTCCCCAAGATCGTTATACCACTGCTAGTGGATTTGCTACCCACGATGCGAGGAATACCTCACGCGAGTCCTTATGGGCTTATGCGGGTGAAATAGTCCCGTGCGGTAGTCTGACTATCACGAGGAATACCTCATGCGGGTCCACAGGACCTATGCGGGTGAAATAGTCCCAGGAGTAGGGGTGCTTATTGATACTATGGGCGAGGTACCCTGTTTTGATCATGAGGCCCCTATTTTATGTAGTATTATATATATATATATATATATATACTTGTCACTCTCATTGTTAGTAAGGCACAGTAAAAGGTATTTTGATTGTCTTCCATGACTCCAGCTTACTTTTAGACTTATGATACCATTATTACAGTATTTTCCAGCTTTACATACTTGGTACATATTGTGTACTGACCCCCTTCCTCCGGGGCTGCGTTAAATGCGCGGTAAGGGTAAGCGGTGTGGATCCTCGTTCTTAGGATCATTCCGGTGTCGAAGCTCCATCCTCCGGAAGCTTGTTTTGTTGAGTGCAGTTACTCCACGATGCTATAGGTATTGTGTACATTCGGGGTATGGCGGGGCCCCGCCACGATTGTTATCCTTAAGTGCGTGGTCACGTATGTGTTGGGCTGTAAGAACAAGTTGTACTGTTATACTTTTGATTAGTATGTTTTTATGGAAGGCAGCCTTATCGGCTGACCAGTGATGTTACCTTTTTATAAGTTATGTGTTATGTATGTTCATTGCTATTCTCGATGTATACACGATGGTACCGGTGAGTACTAGTCGCGGCCCCGGGGTCGGGTCGTGACAAAAGTGGTATCAGAGCAGTTAGTCCTCGGAAAGTGTCCACAGACCGTATCTAGTAGAGTCTTGATTATCGGTGTGTCGTGCACCACATTTATAATCAGGAGGCTGCAGGATATTTAGGATTGGTTTTCATTCTTTCACTCTAAGATCGTGCAATAGAGCTGAGTATAGGTTGAATCTCCTCTGATGTTTTCCTTTATGTATCAGTTATGCCTCCACGCAAGGCAACCGCGGCCCAGAAGGGCAAGGCAGCTTAGTCTGCTAGTGGACGCGCATAAAGTCACGAGGCACGAGCCCGATCCTTACGAGATGATGTTTAGGCGGCGGTTCCACAGCGTCGCCGGCCTCAGCGAGTTCGAGGCGTGAGCGGCTCACGAGACCGCGATGCGGAGCCTCCATCCCACGATCGGTGAGTATAGAATTACGAGAATAGATTGATTCGACCAAAGATAGTGGCGAGCGGCGCCAAGCGAGCGGCGGCAACCCTGAGCCGACGATTCTGATTCGGAATTTCCTAGGTTGTCACCCACCCGAGTTCTATGGTTCGAGATTTGAGGAGGATCCGCAGGAGTTTGTCCGGCAGTTGCAGCAGACCATGCAGGTGCTTAGGGCCTCGGAGACTTAGTCCGTTATACTAGCTTCTTACCGGATGCGCGATATTGCGCTGAACTGGTTTGAGTCATGGGTGTTGTCGAGAGGTGAGGATGCTCTTCCAGCTGTTTGGGAGGAGTTCACAGAGGCTTTCCTGGATCACTTCTTACCTCCTGAGATGAGGAGAGCCCGGGTAGATAGATTCTTGACCTTGAGGCAGGATGGGAGGACTATCAGAGAGTACATCCTGGAGTTTGACTCCTTGGCCAGATATGCGCACACCATTGTAGCTGACATGGCAGACAGGGTTCATCGGTATGTGATGGGATTAGACCGTCATATGATTACTGCATGCTTGGGGTAGCTCTTGGCCGAGATGGATATTGCCGGAGATGCAGCGTCTGCCGAGGATTGAGGCGAGAGAGACAGATCGGCTAGATTTAGGCGGCCGAGAGGCGGGGCAGCGAGTCTCGAGCGATTTTCGGCGGCGGCCTGGCGAACTAGTCCACATTCCAACCAGCCTGAGTGCTCCTTCTCGATTTTCGGCGGGAGGTCCGATCGGCCGGGTTATTCGGGAAGCGGTCGGGCTCGGGACTTGAGGGTTTCGGGAGGCGGCCGTCACCAATCGAGACCACCCACATCTCGGTGCGTTCGATGCGGTAGGTCTCATCCGGGCGAAGTGCGTATAGGTTGGGGCGTGTTACTCTTGTGGCAGCGAGGCCATCCGAAGAAGATTGTCCGTCCTTAGGCGGCGGAGCGTGCAGTTCAGCGGCGGGTGCATTCTTTGGATCTTCGTCTTCGATGGTCGGACGCCCCGGAGGGCAGGGTACTTACGGGCCAGCAGGCCGCGGCAGAGGTCGTGGTAGGGGTCCCAGTTCTAGCGGTCCTCAGAATCGCATCTATGCTATGTCCAGCCGTCAGGACCAGGAGGCGTCACCAGATGTCGTCACAGGTACATTGTTGGTTTCTTGCTGTGATGTATATGCTTTGATAGATCCAGGTTCTACCTTGTCCTATATATCTCCTCATATTGCCAGTAGAATAGGGATAGAGCCCGAGTCCATAAAACCTTTTGAGGTGGCTACACCAGTGGGTGAGTCGGTGGTAGCCGAGCGGGTATATAGAGCTTGCCCAGTGACTGTAGACAGTCGTCATACTCTAGCCGACTTGATAGAGTTGGATATGACGGACTTTGATGTGATTATGGGTATGGATTGACTAGCGTCTTGCTATGCCAATGTGGACTGTAGAGAGAGATTAGTTCGGTTCGATTTCTGGTGAGCGGTTATCGAGTGGAAGGGAATCTTGCATCGTAGAGGTAAGTTTATTTCTTACCTCAAGGCTAGGAAGATGGTGCGGAAAGGGTATATCTACCATATGGTTCGAGTATTCGACACTGAGGCTGAAATACCGGACCTTCAGTCAGTTCCGGTCGTTAGAGAGTTTCCAGATGTATTCCTAGATGAGCTTCCGGGTATCCCTCCGGAGAGGGAGATTGAGTTTTGTATTGATTTGGCGCCAGATACTCGATCGATATCTATTCCGCCATACAGGATGGCACCTGCCGAATTGAAGGAATTGAAGGACCAACTGAAGGACTTGCTGGAGAAGGGTTTTATCAGGCCAAGTGTTTCTCCTTGGGTAGCGCCAGTGTTATTTGTAAAGAAGAAGGATGGGACGCTGCGCGTATGTGCGATTCTGAGCGGTGAACAAGGTAACTATCGAAGCAGATATCCCCTCCCGGGATTGACGATTTGTTTGACGATTGCGAGTGCAAGGTGTTTTCCAAGATAGACATGCGATGCAGTTATCATCAGGTGCGAGTTAGAGAGATAGATATCCCAAAGACTGCATTCAGGACCCGGTATGGGCACTATGAGTTCAGGGTGATGTCTTTCGGGTTGACCAACGCCCCAGCAGTATTCATGGATTTGATAAATAGGGTGTTCAGGCCATTCTTGGATATGTTTGTTATAGTTTTCATTGATGATATCTTGGTGTATTCGCGCACAGAGCAGGAGCATACAGAGCATTTGAGGACGGTATTGAATGTCCTCCGAGACCGGCAGTTGTATGCCAAGTTCTCGAAATGCGAGTTCTGGTTAGCGTCAGTGGCTTTCTTAGGACATATTATCGGGGTCGATGGTATTCGGGTTGTCTGGCGAAGATTGAGGCGATCAAGACTTGGCGGACCACTTCACCGACGGAGGTTTGTGGAAGTTTGCTTATTTCAAAGACTTTGACTAAAGTGACTCGGAAAGCGGCTATGTTCGATGGCGGATACTTGTGAGAAAGTTTCCGATTGCTAAAGGAGAAGTTGGCGACCGCCCCGTTCTTACTCTTCCGGAGGTTTAGATGAATATGTGGTTTATTGTGGCCGCGCGTCAGTGTCGGGCTTGGAGTGCGTCGCGATGCGGCCGCGACAAGGTTATAGCTTATGCGTCTCGGCGGCAGGAAGCATGAGAAGAACTATCCACACATGACTTGGAGTTAGCGTGATGATTCATGCCTTGAAGATGCGGAGACATTATTTATATGGAGTTCATGTGGACATTTACGGACCACAAGAGTCTCGATACATCTTCACCGGAGGAGTGAACTTGCGGCGAAGGCGGTGGTTGGAGCTACTTAAGGATTACGATGTTGATATTCTATACCACCGGGGAAGACCGATGTAGTTGCGGATGCCGCAGTCGCGGTCGATGGGTAGTGCATGCGATGTTCACCAAAAAGAGATATGGTCCGAGAGTTACATCAGCTAGCGAGCCTTGGGGTTCGTTTGGTTGATTCTGAAAGTGACGAAATTCGGGTTCGAGAGGTTGTCGAGTCTTTCATCGTCGAGGAGGTGAAGAGGCGACAGTATGAGGATCCGATTTTGGTACGGTACCGAGATGCATCTCTCCAGAAGGAGAAGAGTCTATTTGAGGTAGCGTCTGATGGGGTGCTAAGATTTGAGGGCCGGTTGTGTGTTCCCGATGTGGCGAGGACCGTCGGCGGTTCGGAGAGCGCGGTGCTCGTTATTCTATTCATCCGGGGTCGACTAAGATGTATCATGACCTCAGATGTGTGTATTGGTGGGATGGCCTTAAGAGGGACGTTGCGGAGTTCGTGGCACAATGCCCGGTGTCGCAGTCGAGTTGAGCACGAAGCGGTGGCCATTGCGGCTATTGATATTCCGACTTGGAAGTGGGAGGTGGTAAATATGGATTTTATTACAGGGTTACCTTCCACTCAGAGGAATCATGATTCCATTTGGGTTATAAATCGTGATCGCGAAATCAGCCCATTTCTTCCGATCGGGGCGACTTTTCGGTCGAGGATTACGCTAGACTGTATATCAGGGAGATTGTGAGACTGCACGGAGTGCCTGTATCGATTATTTCAGACAGAGGAGCCCAATTCACGGCTAACTTCTGGAGGTCTTTTCAGAAGGGATTAGGGACCCAAGTGAGTCTCAGTACGACGTTTCATCCTCGGGCCAAGCGGGCGACGAAGCGGCGCTATCCGAACTCGAGGATATGCTGCGGGCTTGTGTTATTGATTTCAGGGGTAGCTGGGAGGATCATTTACCTCTTGTGGAGTTTGCTTACAACAACAGCTACCATTCTAGTATCCAGATGGCGCCTTATGAGACCTTATATGGGAGGAAGTGCAGGTCACCGATAGGTTGGTTTGAAGTGGGAGAAGGTCGTTAGTCGGGCGATTTGGTTCACAGCGATGGATAAGTGAAGCTTATCCGAAGCGGTTGTTAGCGGCTCGAGTCGCGAAGTCGTATGCAGATCATCGACGTCGACACTTGGAATTTGAGATAGATGATTGGGTTTTCCTAAAGGTATCGCCCATGAAGGGCGTGATGAGGTTTTGGAAGAAAGGGAAACTCAGCCCAAGGTACATTGGGCCTTATCAGATTGTCCGCAAAGTAGGCAAGGTTGCCTATGAGTTAGATCTGCCGTCCGATTTGGAGGTGGTGCATCCAGTTTTTCATGTGTCTATGTTACGGAAATCTATTGGAGATCCATCTAGAGTGCACCCGATTCATGATGTCCAGGTGACAGAGGAGTTATCGTATGAGGAGAGTCCCATAGCGATACTCGATCGACATGTTAGGCGACTTCGGACGAAGGATGTGGCTTCCGTCAAGGTCTTATGGCGGAACGAGAACAGGGAGGAAATGACGTGGGAAGCAGAGGATGACATGATGAAGAAGTATCCTCACTTATTCCCTACACCTCCAGGTAACCCACTTTCCTACTTGTTAGTTTTGATTTAGCAATTATGCTTGAGTAATGTTGTGGCTCGTGGAGCTTCTTTATTTGCAAAAGAATAGTTAAGAGGGTCTATGTCGATACTGTGATTTGAGTAAGCCTAGAAGGAACATTCGGGACGAATGTTTCTAAGGGGAGGAGAATGTTATACCCCGTAGTTCTGACCCTACGTATGAGAGCGTACGAAAGCATGTAAGACTTAAAATTTTCAAAGGATAGGTTGACGGATTGTTCCGGATGGGTTTTAGTCAACTTTGAGGCGGGTTATGACCCGGTACATTGAGAGTTACTAAGTGTTTCAAAGGCCTAGGGCGTAGTTCGTTGAGTCTAGATTCCAACGCAACCAATCGTTCGTCGATAGGACGTCGGATTAGAAAGTTATGAGAGTTACAAGTTCAGAGCGCAGACGGACAGAAATGCGTTTCGGGCAGAAGCGACAGAGCCGCGGCGCTGGATGCAGGGCCGCGGCGCCGGATATTCTGAGGGGTCGCTGAAGTTGCAGCGCCGCGGCGCCAGGACAGCAGGGCCGCGGCACCGGAAGTTCCGAAAGTCCGCAGAGGTTTCAGCGCCGCGGCGCCGGAGTCAGGGCCGCGGCGCCAAGGCGGGATTTCTGGCGGAAAAACTTAGAAAAATCAGATTTCTCTTTTAAAAAGGCCATGGGATGGTGACAAGGGTCCCCCCCCCCCCCCCCATCTGATTTCTTACATGTCTTATATTGACCCAGTCAGACTTGGTCATCTTTCAAATCTCTTTCTCTCTCTAAGCTTAGCTCTCACTTCTCTCTAAAATTCCAAGAGGAATTCAAGCCTAAGGAAAAATCTGAAAAGTTAAGGATAAGAAGGAAGCTTGTGGCTAGCTTGTAGGAATCATTGTGGTGGTGTTCTTGGAAAGGAGGCTAGCAAAGTTGTTGGAATAGTTTTGGCTAAAGCTCCAAAGGTAACATTTCTTTTCTTGTAGCTAGTATTAATGTTGCATGTGAAGAAGAAGGGATTTGTAGTAGTAAATAATGCACTTAGAGTCATTGCATGTAAGAAATATGGTTTGAATGTGAAAGAATTGGTTAAGAAGATATTATGAGCATGTTGTAGCCTAAAAACTACCTTAGAATTGTTAAGTAAATTGTTGTACCTTATGGGGCAGAATTTTACACACCCAAGTTTAGGTGTGTAATCCCCTTTGAGATGTTTGGATTGTTGAGCCTTAAATGTGGCGTTTGGATGTTGAATTCGGCCTTGAGAAAGGTGGCAAAGTATGTAGAAACAAAGGAAATGCTGCCCAATTTTTCATAGAATTTAGTGACTTTGAACTTGGATTATTCTACATTGAAATTAGAGGTTAATAAACGTACCATGGTTATTTTAGGTTGACATATTACTTGCGGTAGTTTAGACTTAGCAAGTGGATTGACCGGAGAGGTATGTGAAGCTTTCCTATCTCTTGAGCATGAATAGTTGTAACTATGTAGTACGGTAGACATACAAAATTTGGTATTCTTACTTGTTTTAAGTATATAAAGACTTGTTTCGTTTTAAGAATGTATAAGTCCCTTGGTTAGGGGAAAAATATAATTTTACTAAAGTATAGGGTTAATATAACAACTTTATGGGGAGTTGGTTTATTAGCTTTATAAAAGGTTAGTGAGAAGAGATTTACTCTAAGTAAGATAAGTATATGAAAAGGCAAATTGATTTTAAGGCATCAATTGCCCAAAGGTTTATGTATGAAAAAGAGTCACTTTTAAAAAGAGTTGAAGTATGTAGTACTTGGGTTAAATTCCCGATTTCCTTTTATTAAAGATATGATTAAGTGCCTTAAGTAAACTAAAATGAGAGGGTATATGAACAAGGCTAATAAGAAGTTATAAGTTTTCTTAACTTATTTTATGATTATGATATGATGACAGTTTGAGCTAGGGTAAGAGTATATCTGAGGGCAAGCCCCAAGATCGTTATACCACCTTCTCCAGGGTAAGAGTATGAATGAGGGGCAAGCCCCAAGATCGTCATACCACCTTCTCTAGTGTAAGAGTATATCTGAGGGGTAAATCCCCAAGATCGTTATACCATCTGCTTCAGTGTAAGAGTATATCTGAGGGGTAAGTCCCCAAGATCGTTATACCATCTGCTTCAGGGTAAGAGAATATCTGAGTGGTAAGTCCCCAAGATAGTTATACCACCTGTTCCGTGGATTTGCTACCCACGATGCGAGGAATACCTCATGCGAGTCCTTATGGGCTTATGCGGGTGAAATAGTCCCATGCGGGCGGGTACAGCCTATGCGAGGAATACCTCATGCGGGTCCACAGGACCTATGCGGGTGAAATAGTCTCAGGAGTAGGGGTGCTTATTGATACTACGGGCGAGGTACCCTGTTTTGATCATGAGGCCCCTATTTTATGCAGTATTATATATATATATTTGTCACTCTCATTGTTAGTAAGACACAGTAAAAGGTATTTTGATTGTCTTCCATGACTCCAACTTACTTTTAGACTTATGATACCATTATTACAGTATTTTCCAGCTTTACATACTTGGTACATATTGTGTAATCGAATTTCCTGGGCCGTTCATGCCGCAGGTAAGGGTAAGCAGATTGTGGATCCTCGTTCTTAGGATCACTGTTCCGGTGTCAGAAGCTCCATCCCTCCGGAAGCTTGTTTTGTTGGTACGGTTACTTCCTGATGCTATAGGTATTGTGTACATTCCGGGGTATGACGGGGCCCTGTCCCGCCACAGTTGTTATCCTTAGAGGTTTGTGGTCACGTATGTGTTGGGCTGTAAGAACAAGTTGTACTGCTATACTTTTGATTAGTATGTTTTTATGGAAGGCAGCCTTATCGGCTGGCCAGTGATGTTACCTTTTTATAAGTTATGTGTTAAGTATGTTCCGCTGCTATTCTCTGATGTATACCTGACAGGGTACCCCGGTAGGGTACTAGTCGCGGCCCCGGGGTCGGGTCGTGGCAGGCCTTCTGGCCGAGACCATCATTTGTCCAATAAACATAAGTATAAATGTGTATATCATGTGTATACTTATGTATATTTAACACACCCCCGCAGTCATAGCGGGCGGTTATCCTACGTTGAGACTATCTCTAAAAGGTTAAAAAGAGACTGAGGGAAGACCCTTTGTAAATATATCTACAATTTGATATCTGGAAGGGACCTGACAGACGCGTACATGTCCATGATCTACCTTTTCACGAACAAAATGAATGTACATCTCAATATGTTTAGTGCGCTGGTGTTGAACCGGATTCCCAGAATGGTATATGGCACTAACATTATAACAATACACCAAGGTAGATTTTTCAATATGACAATGAAGCTCTAATAGAAGATTATGTAACTAATATGACTCGGAGACCACATTAGCTACCCCTCGATACTCAACCTCTGCACTAGAATGGGACAACGTTGACTGACGTTTTGCAAACCATGAGACTAAGTTATTACCAAGAAACATACAATAGCCAGACGTAGACCATCTGATGTCAGGACAACCTCCAAAATCATCATATGTATATGAGACAAATATAGACGTCGACGAAGAATATAAATGCAAGCCATAATCAAATGTCCCCTAGATGTACCTAATAATGCGTTTAAGCGCATTCATGTGCTCAATACTGGGATCATATATAACTAAACACACCTGATGTACGACATATGTAATATCAGGTTGCGTGAACATAAGATACTGAAGGGCCCCTGCAAGACTGCGATAGCGGGTCGGATCCTCATATGGGAAGCCAGTCGAAGCACCTAAATTAGGCTTAGTATCAACCAGAGTGGAAGTGGACTTACAGGATGACATCCCAGCCCTCTCTATGATCTCAGCTACATACTTCCTCTATGATAAGAATAACCCACCTGCATGACGAGTGACAGCAATCCCCCAAAAATAACTCAAATGCCCCAAATCTTTCATAGCAAACTCAGAACTGAGCATCGTCATGATAGACTTGCGTAATGTATCAGAAGAGGCAGTCAAGATAATATCATCCACATATAATAGTATATAATCTAAGGACGAACCACGACGATATATGAACAATGAATTATTTGACCTGCTGTGAGTGAAACCAATAGTTGACACAAAATCTGCAAACCTTTTATACCATGCCCGTGGAGACTGCTTAATTCCATACAAGGACTTCTTCAATAAATAGACATGGTGAGGATATTTGGGATCCCTAAACCCCAAAGGTTGATGCATATAAATCGTCTCATTGAGATCACCATGTAATAAAGCATTTTTCACATCCAACTGATGAATGCGTCATGATTTCGATAGAGTCAAACTGAGCATTGTGTGGATGGTAGACATCTTAACCACCAGACTAAATGTCTCACCACAATCAACACCAACCTATTGAGTCTTACCATCACATACAAGACGAGCCTTATGCCTCGCAAAAGAACCGTCAGAATTATTCTTGTGAGCAAAAATCCACGCATGCCTAATAATATTAACACCAGATAAACGGGGAACTAACTCCCACGTCTTATTATCAATAAGAGCATTATATTCGTCGGTCATAACAATTTTCCAATTCGGGTCATTTAAAGCAGACATTAGGTTACAGGGTAGAGGGGATTTAAGAACATTATAATTCAAATGAAAATGTCTTTTTGGTTTAAAAATGTCTCGTTGACTACGAGTGACTAGTCTATGACTCGGGGGAGAATTGGGCGAATTTTGTGAATTTTTTGGGTTGATATTGGACTGGCCAACAGGCCCTACCTTCTGGCCCAAGTTGGTAACGGTGTCCGAGACTGGGAGCCTGTATTGGGTCAGCATTGGACCCGAGAGCTGGAATGGAAACTGGGCTAGAGAGATGGCCCAGTTGCTAGACCCAGATCAAAATTTTAAGAAGGGACGTTAGGACCATCGGGCAGTGGGCCCTCTGGAAGATTTGGGATGCGTGAGATGTTCGAAAAATGGTGAATTAAATACGGGGATATACCAACATTCAAAAAATTATACGAACTAGGCACGGGTTTATTATCCTTAGTAAATGGAAATTGGGATTCATCAAATATTATATTTGTAACCACGATGATTAGACGGATAACCCAAAAAACACACAAGGGGTAGAACAAGCCTGAAGTTTGTTAATTGTGGTAGATGGAAACAACAGATAACATAATCACCCAAATACTCTAAGATGTGAATACGAAGAAGTCTTGTTATATATAATTTGAAGAGGGGACGAATATGTCAAACCTTTGAAGAGAAGGATGTTGAGAATATATATAGTCATTTGTAGAGCATGATGCCAAAAAGATGGGGGTATGGAAGCATGAATTAATAATGTTCGGACAATGTTATTAATGGTGCGAATTTTGCGTTCTGCTTTTCTAATTTGTGAAGAAGTATGAGGGCAAGAAAAATAAAAATTGATCCCATTATTAGTATAAAATTCCCGAAATACCCCGTTGTCATATTCTTTGCCATTATCATATTGGATATTTTTTATTTCCTATTCGAATTGAGTTCGAATGTAAGCTCTAAATTTTAGGAAAATGGAAAAACTTAAGATTTTTTCGCTATAGGAAACGTCCATAAAAATTAGAATAATCATCCAAAAATAGAACATAATAACGATGACCCATAAAATTGAGAACGGGAGATATCCATAAATCGCTATGAATAATATCAAATGGCATTGAAGTACACAAATTTGAGTCTACAAATGGCAACTTAACAATTTTTCCTAGAGAACAAGATTGACAAATCGGAGTACTACGCGTACCCTTACATGAAATAAACTTATTTCTATCTAAAATAGATAAAATAGACGACCCCGGATGACGTAGATGAACATGCTACAAGGAAGGAGCAAGAGCTGCAAAAGTTGAAGGCTTGGCTTGACGTGAGAAATCGAGACTTGGTGTGATTGGATAAAGATATCCCCTACTATCACACCTCATGAGAGGACTCCTGTCACGACCCGACCCGACGGGCCGCGACTAAACGTCCTAATTGAATGTCCTTACTGACCTGTCACTCTTAGTTTATCTAATACAGAGATCTATAGAAATTTCGGCAGCACAACGTTGCTTTTACAACATATCCCTAAAATGGGCGAGCCGACAAGGCTGCCAAAACAACAATCATAATAGGCTAGCCGACTAGGCTGCCACCAACCAACATCACGTGCACAAAGACATAATCAAAATAAGCAAGCCGGCAAAGCTGCTACTAGATAACAACATCAAAAACCCAAAACAAGGTACAAACGTCCAACCCACAACTGTCTACAGACCTCTAAGAGGGTAATACTGACATATGACGGGACAGGACCCCGTCGTGCCCAAAATATGCATAAGTCTGAAAGATAAAGGTTTGTACCAAAATAGCTGGCTCCGGAACAAAGGAGCTCTCCAACTGATGTACAGAAATCCTAGACTAGAGGGTCACCTATTCAACACTGCACTGCGGCATGAACGCACTCCAGGAAAAGGGTCGATGATGATAGATGTACCAAGTATGTGGAATCGAAAATCTTAGACTAGAAATCATAATTCAACGTAAACAAGAGACAAGTAAGAATTCAACTTAAGCAGTATAATCACTCCATCAAATGAGAGTAATGAAAATCAGTTCTTCCTTTTTCAAAATATGCAAGTCAGGCCAAAATCATGAACTTCTATCCTCAGGATATAATAGCACGGACTCGAACCCGTCTAGGTATATATATGTCATGGGACTCGAACCCAAGTAAGCATGTATATCGTGGGACTCGAACCCACGTAAATATATGGAATAATATAATGTCATGGGACTCGAACCCGCATCATGGAGAGCTAATCCATGGAATAATAATAAATCGGGAGTTGATCCCGCTTGGGACTCGAACCCAAGTAATATAATAATAATAATAACCGGGACTCGAACCCGGAACATACTATATAGTGCCGGCCCTCTATGTGAGAGACTCGGTGAATGTGTAATAGGACTCGGCACGAGTAGATATCATGAGCAACTATATGCAATTTGAAATCATCTTTGACTTTCGATAATATTGTCACGACCCGACTCCGGGCCCGCGACTGGTGCCCTACCTGGGCACCCCTCACAGGTATACATCAGAGAATAGCAGCGGAACATACATAAACTCATAAAATACTAGACAGTAAATATCAACAGGCTAGCCGATAAGGCTACCTTCCGAAAGAAAAATATACATCTTTATTCTTACAACCCAATCCACAAGATATGACTACATACCTCTAAGAATAACAACTGTGACGGGACAGGGCCCCGCCATACCCCTGAATGTACAACAATCGACAATACCAGGGATCTGAACCAAAGATAAGCCTCCGGAGTAATGGAGCTTCTCAACAACTGAACATTGATCCTAAGAGTGAGGATCAACAACCTGTATAACTCGACCTGCGGCATGAACGCACTTCGGCGAGGTCGATAACAGTACCAAGTATGTGAAACTGAAAGTATTGTAATGAAATCATAATTGTTACACCCCGTAACTCCAGGACATGTTTAAGAGTATGTAAGTAAGGAACACAAGACTTGAAAAGGGTACGAAAGAAAGAATTATTTTTCCGACGGAAAATCTTCCGAACGTCGGAAAGGAAAAATGTTCGTTGGTGAGAATTAGGTTCTCAAAATGCATTAATTGAGGATTATGGAATGTTTTATCATTATGGAAATTTATTTGTACGAATTTGGTCACGTGGGGCCCACCCGAGGAATTTTACGTTTTGTGGGGCCCACGAGGGTTACGGAATTTTATGGACGAATGGGAGGGCGAGATGTGTCACCCCCCCTTATGGTGCCTTGGACGAATTTAGGCAAGGGAAAAAGGGTCATTTGACCTTTGTAGGATGACTTAGTCTTGCAACTTGAAGAGCTTGACAAGGTTGACTTGGTCAATGGGACCACTACTCTTGATATTTAATAAGACCTCATCCAAACCTCACATGTGTTCTAATCCTAACCCTCCATGTTGTTATATAGTCATCCTAAGTAGCAAGACAAGGCATTTACACTTAGAAAAATTTGAAGAACTCTTGTTCTTGCTTAAGCTAGCTCTCGGGTTTGAGAGGGATCAAGGAGAAAAAAATTCGTTTGTTGTCTATTAAGCTCCACACTTTAAACCAAGGTTCATGAGTGTATTGTAAGTATATCTCAATAGAAAAATCCCGGAAAAAGATAGTTTTCGTATTAGTCGCAAGATGAAAACCTAATTACTTTTCTAGGTTTTGTGTGGAAGATTGAAGGAAACTTGTTGGGGTTGTTCTAAGGGTCTCAAGTGGCGGATTGAAGTGTCTAGAAGAGGCTCTAAATTGCTAAGGAGCGACTTCGGATTTGTAGTTGGATTAAGATTTATTGAGGTAATAATCTTGTCTCTTAAAGTGTTACAAGATTATATATATTGTTGTTAGCTTTACATGTTTGCTAGCATGAGGTATATGTGTTGAAGTTTATAAGTAGTATGGATTGATTGTAGCCTTAAAATCCGAAATGTCATTTAAGCCATGTGAAGTTGGATTACAAATTGGTCGTTTATTAGAATCGTCGTATGTTACTTACTTGAAGATTATAGTAGTTATAATCAATTGCGACTTGATATCATGTTATGCCAACAACTTGGATTGAAATGGAATTTGGATAAGAATTGGTGTTATTGTACTCAATATGGCCGAATTGGACTAGTAGTTTGATATCTTTTGTGGGGCGGAATTTTACACGTCTAGTAGGCGTGTAATCCCCTATTGTTAATTGCATTGATTGGGCCTTAAATGTGGCGTGTTTGGTTATTGAATTCGGCCTTGAAAAAGGTGGCAAATTGAGTAGAAACAAAGGAGGTACTGTCCGATTTTCCGTAGAATTTAGTGACTTAGCACTTAGAATATTCTACGTTTGAAGTAAGAGGTTAATGGACGTATTGTGGCCATTATAGGTTGAAGTACTAAGTATAGTGTATTCTACTTGGAGGATGGAATAGCTATCAAGGTTGAAGTACTTTGGAGCATTTTGCTATATGTCGATAATCGTCGCGAGGTATGTGAACCTCTTCCTTCTTTAGACATGATTCTATGTATGGAATATACATGTGGTATTATTTCATGTTCCCTTCTACTCTTAGAAGTCAAGAAGTATGTATGTTGATTTACTCTACGTAAGGGTTATGTCTAAGATATCCTAAGTTCTTACCAAGTCTTATGGGGGATGTTGGTAAGAGTCGTTAGGATGTATTTGGAGCCAAGTTGACTTGGCTAATTTACGGCACGAATGAGAATAAGTATCGAACAAGCCATTGCAACGTTAATAAAGGAAAATGTAATGACGATAAATTATATTAAAACAAGTAGAATTCTCCATCTGCATAGAAGCTAAGATAAGACAAAATTGTATTACATTTTCTAGATCATGGCTGCTTTAATAAGATCGCTATTAACAAGTATAATCTACTCACACACATAAGGCATATGTACTTCACTTAAAGAATTTACGTTATGAAGTTTTAAGACTATGAACCTTTGACTCCTAAAAGGTTGAGAGACTTATTTTCAAGTAATGAAACTTGATTCTTAAAGGAAGAAATGACATGATTTAAGGGAAGTATCTTGTTTTAAAAGGTGTGAGTTACTTGAGATTTAAAAGTTAAGAAACTTGATTTCTAAAGTTAAGAGAGTTGAAGTATTTTGGGAGTTAAGAAAATTAATTTGAAAGTATAAGTCTATTGGTTGAAAAAGGAATGAAATTGTCTAAAACCATAAAGGGTTATAACGGCTTTATGGGAAGTTGGTTATAACGGTTTTATGGAAGGTTAAGAAAGTTGTCTATTTTGATTAATGGGCATAAGTTGCCTAGATTGTGAAAATTTGAAGTTACTTGATTTCAAGCTTTGAAATGAGTTTCTAAAAGTGTAGTAACTTACTTTGAAAAATAGACACGCCTTGATACTACGGGTGTTAGTATCTTGGGGTTTTATATAAAAATGAGTCTTTTGAAAAGAATGGAAGTACGTAGTACTTTGGGCTAAATTCCCGGATTTTTATGTGTGAAACGAAAGTGCCATGAGTTTATAAAAATGGAAGTCTAAAGGTTTAATGAACTTGCCTATGTTTGCTTGTGATAGCTTTGAGTGCAAGTATTATATGTTTACGTTGTCGTGACTCTCGGTTGGAGGGCCGGCGGTCTTGTTGTAAGTTTACTTGGACGTACCGACAGTGATGTGGGATTCCACGGGTATGCTTCCATTATTTGTATTACTCCTTGGACATGCTTATACGATGTGGGATTCCGGGGCATGTGAACAGGAGGCGGGTTAGATTCGGTTGTTTTACTACCGTACGCTTATACGATGAGGATTCCGGCATGCGACCATGCTATGTGCGATTATTACTCCATGGGCTAGCTCATGAAGACATGTACCCACGATGAGGATTCCGGGCATGTTATATTATTACTCCATGGGCTAGCTCCGTGAAGACTGCACCTACGATGAGGATGCCGAGGGCACGTTATGGCCATGCTTATACGATGAGAATTAGGGCATGCGCCACATTATATATATATATATATATATATATATATATATATATATATATATATATATATATATATGTGTTGTATATGTTACACCTGCGGCTGTCGGCAGTGATGTGGGATTCCACGGACAGGAGATATATATATGTATTATGTATGTGTACACCGACAGTGAGGTGGGATGCCACGGGCGCGTCACATGGTTATATTTTACACTTATAGCTGTCGGCAGTGATGGGGGATTCCACGGGCACGCTTTGATATTTGTGTGACTTGATCGCGTCCCAGATTGGGTCGGGTAGTATATGCGTCCCTCCATAAAGGGCCGGATTATGTTATGAAAGATAAGCAAGTTATATGGTAAGGAACTTAATGATTTCTCCTAAGTATGTACGTAAGATATGGCTATAACTTTTAATGGAATGGAAAAGATAATGATGTGCAATTAAGTTCATAAGTGGTAATGACACGCAGATCGGTATGTACTTTTATACTTGCCTGTCATTCTTTGTACGATTATGATTTGTTTCTCACTTTATTTCTGCTCCATATTTTGCACTTGACCTCCTTCTGGGCCGTTCATGTTCGCAGTTTAGGTACGATTGTGGATCCGCGAGCTTAGGATCTGGTTCGATTTTGAGATGGCTCGATGTTAGGAGTTGTCATGGCTATGTATATTCGAATGCACGGGGCCTTGTCCCGTCATAGTATGTGTTCAAATCTTAGAAGTCAGTATTCACGTGGCCGGATGGTTAGAGTTGTAATTACATTTTTTTTGGATAGTGTAAGCCCTTTTTGGGTGATTTATATTATGGCAGCCCTATCGGCTTTGCCTTGGTTTTAAAAAAAAAATATGTGTTACTTATTTTCCGCAGTTGTTTTGGTGTTGTATGTTTGGAAGGGTGCCCAGCTAGGGCACCAGTCGCGGCCCGGGGTCGGGTCGTGACAATAATAGTCTAAAATAAAGCTGGGGACATGTATGATAACCACATTAACAGTACACTATGCCTTACTAATAATGAGAGTAGACAAGAATAAATTTTGCCGGTTTTAAAACAGGAAGCTCATAATTAACCTAGGGCCATCCGCCCGTAGTATCATTCTGCAATCCTACTCCTGGGACAATTTCACCCGCAAAGGCCGTATGGACCCGCATGAGGTAATTTCCTCGCATAGATTGTATCCGCCCGCATAGGTCGTATGGACCCGCATGAGGTAATCTCCTCGCATAGGACTGGTCCGCCCCGCATAGGACTATTTCACTCGCATAAGCCCTACAGACTCGCATGAGGTATTCCTCGCATCATGGGTAGCAAATCCACGGAATATGCAAATGCCACAAACCCGGGGAATGACCCCGTAATAAACAATATATCACTAGCACAACCGGCTATCATACATAACATAATCACTACCGGCTTATCATACATAACATAAGCACTACCGGCTTATCATACATAACATAAGCACCACCGGCTTATCATACATAACATAAGCAAGTTAAGACATCCCCTAACTTCTTATTAGCCTTAATTATCATGTACTCTCATTTTAGTTAACTTAAGGCACTAACATGTTACTAGAAATCCGGGAATTTAACCCAAAGTACTACGTACTTCCGTTCCTTTAGAAAAAGAGAACCCTTTTTATATAAAAACCCCCAAGATACTAACATTCGTAGTATCAAGGCTTGTCTACTTTTCAAAACAAGTTACTACACCTTTAGAAATTCATTTCAAGGTTTTGACACTAAGTAACTTCTACATTCACAACCTAGGCAACTCATGCCTATAAATCAAGTAGACACTTTCTTAACCTTCCATAAAGCCGTTATAACTAACTTCTCATAAAGCCGTTATAACTCTTTATGTTTTAGACAATTACATTCTTTTTGAAACCAAGAGACTTATACTTTTAAAACCAAGTTTCATAACTTTCAGAATACTTCAAGTCTCTTAACTTTAGAATAGTTCAAGTAACCAATACTTCCCAAACCAAGTATTATATACATTTCCAAGTCAAGAAATCTTTGTTTACCCTTTTTAGAATAAACCATTCTTTTAACTTCCCGTAAGGTTGTTATACTAACTTTATGCATTAGAAACTAAGACATCTTAACCTTTAAAACAAGTGAGTTAATTCTCTAACTCGACCAACTTGGACATTCTTAAACAAGTCAAGGATACCAAATGAAATTAAATTCATTTAAATCTCGTACGTCCATCGTACTATACATTTATAGTTACTCATGCTCAAGAGATAAGAAAAATTTCACATACCTCTTTGACTTAATCCACTTGCCAAGTTGAATACGCCGTACGTAGTATGTCAACCTATAATGACCATAATACATGTATCAACTTCTAGTTTCAAACGTAGAATATTCTATGTGTAAAGTCACTTAATTCTACGGAAAATCGGACAACACTTCCTTTGTTTCTACATACTTTTCCACCTTTTTCAAGGCCCGAAAATCAATAACCAAATGCCACATTTAAGGCTCAACAATTCAGCAATTCAAAGGGGATTACACGCCTTAACAGGACGTGTAAAATGCTGCCCCACAATTTATACAAAACAGTCCAATAATCAATGCCATTCTCGGCTAATATAAGCAACAATGCAAAGTCTATTCCAATTCTTTTTCAATCCATATTGTCGTTCCAACATGTTATATAGTCGCAACCAACTTCAACAACTATAATCTCCTCTTTATATAACATGCGACGACTAAAACTAATAACTAAATTGAATTACAATCTTAAAGGCAAATCATGCTAGTTTCGGATTTTTAGGCTTCCAAAATTCCATAACACTTATCAATCTTCATAATACATATCACATGACCATTTCTAACTTATCATAACATGTAATCTTCAATTACAATAGCAAGATGAAGATTTATACCTCAAATAAGCCCAAATATTATCCAAGACTTCAAGTCGAGCCTTAGCAATTTTTAGCTCCTCTTCTTATGTTCCAATCCGCTCCAAGCACTCCTTAGAAGCTCATAACCAACTTCTCTTCAATTTCCAACTTCAAAGTTGAAGAACGCCTTAGGTTTTCACCTTGCGACTAACGTGAAAACGTAGTTTTTCCGTGATTTTTCTATTGAGATATCCTTGTAATACCCTTAGGAACCTTGGGTTGAAGTATTGTGAATTATGAACAACAATTGAATTTTTTTTGTGTGGGAGAAGCCCCATTGCCGAGAGCTCTTGAAGAGCAAGAAAAAAATGTGAAATTTTTCTAAGTGTTTAAAGATTGTCTTGCTACTAGTAGTAGTATGTATTTATAACATTCTCCCCTCCTTAGAAACATTCGTCCCCGAATGTTCCTTCGAGGTTACATCTAAGCGGATATTGGCATAGTCCTCTGACTACACCTAACATAATCACACTTGCCACACATGGCCACATAACAATACTTATACTAACACGTCAATCTCAACTCCAAGGGTCAACGTCGGTTATCTGCATAAAGCTTCTGTCGACTCTGAGCTTACTAATAATCTTTCCTGGATAAGCTTCGCCTTATCCACAACCCGCTGAATCAACTCTGGACCAATTAACTGGACCTCGCCTACGTAGAACCAACCAACCGGCAATCTCCACCTTCTTACATACAAGGCCTCATATAGGGCCATCTGAATACTGGAAGGGTATCTGTTATCGTACGTAACTCAACAAGAGGCAAAAATAATCCTCTCAGCTATCCCTGAAATCAAGAAGACAGGCCCGTAACCCATCCTCAAGTGCCTGGATAGTACGTTCTGCCTGTCCGTCGGTCTGATGGTGAAATGCAATACTGAGACTCACCTGCGTCCCTAATCCCTTCTGGAAAACCTCCAGAAATTATCCGTAAACTGAGCTCATCCGTCTGACATCATAAATATAGGAACCCTGTGCAGTCTCATACTCTTCCTGATATATAATCTATCATAATCCTCAGCCGAGTGAATGGTCCTGACCGGAAGAACATGGGCTGATTTCGTCAGCCTGCTTACTATGACCCTCAGGGAGTCGCACTTCCTCCGAGTACGATGCAACCCTGTAACAAAATCCATATCAATTACCTCTCATTTCTAAGTTGGGATCTCAATCGCCTGTAATAGCCCACTGGGCTTCTGATGCCCAATCCTGACCTGCTACTAATTCGGACACTAAGCAACAAACTCTGCTACGTCCCTCTTCAGGCCATCTTACCAATACATACATCTGAGGTCACGACACAACTTAGTCGACCCCGAACAAATAGAGCAATAAGCACTGTGTGCCTCCCCTAAAATCTGCTGACAAGTCCTGCAGCATCGGGCATACCCAGTCTATCCTCATATCACAACACTCTATTTGGTGCTACCCAAACGGATCCTTCTCTTCTTAGAGAGTCGTATCTCAGTTTCCGCACTAGAACTGGATCCTTATACTGTCGCCTCTTCACCTCCTTAACGAGGGAAAACTCGGCAACCTATCGAATCTGAGCTCCACTATCGTGTTCCCGTAGCTGCCGAGAAAAAATATAGGTTGTTATCTTATCGCATTGCATCCGCACACAACCCAGCTAAACACTCAAAGTGTTACCATAATAACCTAACCCTCTAGTCCTTCAGGCCTCAGGAGGGGTTAGAACTGTGCTCGTAGTCAGCTTATCTTCCCATAACTGGAAGCTTATCTCATACTTTCGAAATACTCGGGGATATAATCTCAATTATGATTCTTGTTTCCATCTCTCTGTTGCAACCAAACTTGGTCGCTATACTTAGATTCGACTCATTTGCTTGTCTCATGGCTAAGACTTCCTGCCAATCACAATTTAGTGGGAGACTTCCTTGATTTCGTCAAGTAGTAATCCTATTATTCTCTCCCAGATCGTAGATCTTATAGTCAGGTGTTCAACCTCAATTCATGGTATTACATAATCCAATGACTTTCCAAGATTTCTTATCGTTCGAGTGTCAACTCGTCTTACCTTTATTTATTTTTCCTTTCAAGTAGCCCTGAGGTCTCTTACCTCCCCGTATATATACGGTCTGGCCCGTCATACAGGCTTGCCACCTTTCGTCGATGTGTTCCTAACTGCCCATCATTTCTAATGGTCTTTGCACTAGTCTGGGTAATTATGCCTTGGGAAACCTTCATAAATGTAGTTGCATTTTCCTTATTATTCTGTTCATAACCATTCATCATACAAATTACTAACCCAAAATATTTCTACCTCGCTCCTGGGTCATACATTTCCATTTATGCTTATTAACAGCATTAATATCCTTAAGACACATCCTCGACCATTTCCTAATGTCGTTCTCAATTACCCCAACACAATACTTTTCCCATGGTTATCTAAAATTGTAACCTATTGTATGACGAAACTGAAGACTTTACCAGTCTCATATCCATCGCCTAATAATATGGGTACGCATAACCCTCAATAATATGTACAACTATCCTGTTACGTTGGGGAGAGAGTTTACCTCCCTTTCATAGTCTTAGTCATCAAGCGCCACCTTATAATCGTAAAAGTTTTCAAAAACCACCAATGATGTCTTCGGTTTTCCGCATGCAGCACTCATACTTATCTCATTCTTGCCTTGCGCATCTTCCTGAAATCACTCGGGAAGTCGTGGCCCTTGACCGCCACACTAGACCACTCCAAGCACCTCCAAGGGCACTTAACATAAAATCCTTCAATGATCGTACGTTCTTATCTCCATTCTTAGCTTTTAAATTCACGTACTACATACTTTCAACATCAGTTTATTTACTTCAAACGGACAAGTCACATAGTCTTACTAAAATCAAGTCTGTCAATTGTATATCATCACCGGTCAATCCTTATGTACCCGCTCAGTTACAACCCAAACACCCACTGGTGTGGCTACCTCGAAAGGTTCTCATGGATTCAGACTCTATTCTCCTGCACTTGGTTGCTCTCTTTCTTATTGGTCGTACTCTTTCCGTACTCCCAAACTTAGTCTAGCATACATACATAACCTCTATACTGATTTTGGCCTCCAATCTTTGGAGTTATTATTCTAAATAATATAAGGCCATTTCCGGTTTCCACGAACCCGTAAAACAATTAACTAGACTTGGGTCTTGCACCCTCGTGACCCTGTCACATAGCGGAACTACTACCAATTGATCCCACCCCATTTCAGGCTATGGGGTGACCCGCAATAGGTCCTCAACCCGACCCACCGTCGTACTTAATTCTTACCCTTATTCTGAATTAAATCTTATCGCCCGAGAAGGCCTTATATACCTAAGGTCTCGGCAGTTATCAATATTCTTAGGCTCGAAATTTCCATGCTCCAAGCCTACCTTATCAGTCCCCCCGTAAACGGGTACAATAACTTATCATAATACCATAATCGTGTTGTCTTGATCACAACAACCATTACTTATTCCATACGGATCTCATCCGTACAATTCTCTTAAGCCTACCACGTAGCTTAATCTATTAACATGGCATTCCATTAAGTTCCTTAACATGACTTCTTAAGGGCTCATTACCCTTTTAGACGGCTCATCATTTCCTAATTATCTCAAATTAGTACGTAAACCTGGATGAGAATTCATTAAACTGTTTCATACCTTCCCGGTATC
This sequence comes from Przewalskia tangutica, assembly GCA_029844215.1. Classification (NCBI taxonomy): domain Eukaryota; kingdom Viridiplantae; phylum Streptophyta; class Magnoliopsida; order Solanales; family Solanaceae; genus Przewalskia; species Przewalskia tangutica. The sequence continues at coordinate 23,663,768 of CM056719.1, forward strand.
TAATTAGTCCTTACCAATTCTTGGTAATCCAAAATCATTCAAGGTAACACGCATCTGACCCTCATACATAAATCTGTATAGATGTACGTCATTATACCAACTACACAACAATTATTACCAACCTGGATACGCAATCCCCATAATCCTTCCTGGGTTACTGCTGCCTTTCTCGTAGCTGCAATCAACATAACTCGTTAGGGAGGCGACCACTAACAACCACGGCTCTATCGCACGATCTCGGAGGAGAAGAATGAAACCAATCCCAAATGTCCTGCGACCTCACGATTATAGATGTAGTGCGCAACACACGATAATCAAGACTTACTAAACACGGTCTGTAGAACTTTCCGAGGACTAACTGCTATGATACAACTTTTGTCACGACTGACCGGGCGCGATTGGTGCCCTACACAGGCACCCTCACAGTATACATCGAGAATAGCAATAAACATACATAAACTCATAAAATACTAGGCAAGAATATCAACAGGCTAGCCGATAAGGCTACCTTCCGAAAGAAAAATATACATCCTTGTTCTTACAACTCAATCCACAAGATATGACTACAGACCACTAAGAATAACAACTGTGACGGGACAGGGCCCCGCCATACCCCTGAATGTACAACAACCGACAATACCAGGGATCTGAACCAAAGATAAGCCTCCGGAGTAATGGAGTTTCTCAACAGCTGAACAGTGATCCTAAGAGTGAGGATCGAACTTTGTATAACTCGACTGCGCAGATGAACGCGGCCCAAGGAGGTCGATAACAGTACCAAGTATGTGGCCGAAAATCAGAATGAAATCATAATAGTCTAAAATAAAGCTGGGGACATGTATGATAACCACATTAACAGTACACTATGCCTTACTAATAATGAGAGTAGACAAGAATAAATTTTGCCGGTTTTAAAACAGGAAGCTCATGATTAACCTAGGGCCATCCGCCCGTAGTATCATTCTGCAATCCTACTCCTGGGACTATTTCACCCGCATAGGCCGTATGGACCCGCATGAGGTAATTTCCTCGCATAGACTGTATCCGCCCGCATAGGTCGTATGGACCCGCATGAGGTAATCTCCTCGCATAGGACTATTTCACCCGCATAAGCCCTACGGACTCGCATGAGGTATTCCTCGCATCATGGGTAGCAAATCCACGGAATATGCAAATGCCACAAACCCGGGGAATGACCCCGTAATAAACAATATATCACTAGCACAACCGGCTATCATACATAACATAAGCACTACCGGCTTATCATACATAACATAAGCACTACCGGCTTATCATACATAACATAAGCACCACCGGCTTATCATACATAACATAAGCAAGTTAAGACATCCTCTAACTTCTTATTAGCCTTAATTATCATGTACTCTCATTTTAGTTAACTTAAGGCACTAACATGTTATTAGAAATCCGGGAATTTAACCCAAAGTACTACGTACTTCCGTTCCTTTAGAAAAAGAGAACCCTTTTTATATAAAACCCCTCAAGATACTAACACATGTAGTATCAAGGCTTGTCTACTTTTCAAAACAAGTTACTACACCTTTAGAAATTCATTTCAAGGTTTTGACACTAAGTAACTTCTACATTCACAACCTAGGCAACTCATGCCTATAAATCAAGTAGACACTTTCTTAACCTTTCATAAAGTCGTTATAACTAACTTCTCATAAAGCCGTTATAACTCTTTATGTTTTAGACAATTACATTCTTTTGAAACCAAGAGACTTATACTTTTAAAACCAAGTTTCATAACTTTCAGAATACTTCAAGTCTCTTAACTTTAGAAATCAAGTTTCTTAACTTTAGAATAATTCAAGTAACCAATACTTCCCAAACCAAGTATTCTATACATTTCCAAGTAAGAAATCTTTGTTTACCCTTTTTAGAATAAACCATTCTTTTAACTTCCCGTAAGGTTGTTATACTAACTTTATGCTTTAGAAACTAAGACATCTTAACCTTTAAAACAAGTGAGTTAATTCTCTAACTCGACCAACTTGGACATTCTTAAACAAGTCAAGGATACCAAATGAAATTAAATTCATTTAAATCTCATACGTCCACCGTACTATACATTTATAGTTACTCATGCTTAAGAGATAAGAAAAGTTCCACATACCTCTTCGACTTAATCAACTTGCCAAGTTGAATACGTCGTACGTAGTATGTCAACCTATAATGACCATAATACGTCTATCAACTTCTAGTTTCAAACGTAGAATATTCTATGTGCAAAGTCACTTAATTCTATGGAAAATCGGATAGCACTTCATAGGCACTTGTCATAACAATTTTCTTTTAAAACTAACTTTGTAGAAAATCATGTACGTCCGCCGTACTTTTATTAAGATCAAGTCAAATGAAAGTTTTTCGCAAGGTCGTGCCAAAAATAGGGAAAAAGGATTTTCACTAAATCATGCCAAAGAAAGAATAGTCTCACATACCTTTTAAGCGAGCAAATCAACTAAATGCTAAGATATGACTCGTCTAGTATGTCAACCTATAACAATGACAATACGTTTGTCAATTCTACGCTCTCTAGTGTAAGTTATTCAAATAACGGCTTCTTATTTCTATAAAAATTTGGGCAGCACTTCCTTTGTTTATCGTATCCACAATTTACCAATATCCAAATCAACCCAATAATTCAAATTAAACTAATAATCACTATCATTCCATATGTAGTCGAAATTATCTAAACATTCCACTAATAAACTTCGATAACCAAGGGAATTTATATACTTATTTCATGTTATTCCAGCCCTTAATCTGTATTAAAGAATAGTCCATGAGAACAGCTCACACTTTAGTTGATAATGAGAGGGAAATGTGAAGCTTTTCTACACTTTCTTATACTTTAATTCCTTTAGGATTTCCGTAAGCAATTACCACATTGTTCATGCATATTCTTAATGAAATCTCCAGCATTATTACACCACCAAATCAGCCCCTAAACAGTCTCTAAGTCGCGACGACGAGGTCCGACAATTCCTTAAATGTTATGGTCCAAAAACACATTACCTTAGCTCTTCTTTTAACTCTTTAACACCCAATTCGTACTTCACTAATTCCATATAACATTTACAACTTTAAACTATCAAGATTTCCTTTCGAGATCATCATGCAATTAGTAACCATATTACAATACAATAATCAAACCTAATGTATACAAAACAGTCCCAATCGGCGTATGCATCTCAATATAGTCACATACATTTTCATATTTCCAATTCCATCTTAACACAAATTCATATCTTCACTTACAACGCATGCAATTTCATTTAAACTATAAAAAAAAGAATTTTATACCTTGAATTCGTCCAAAACAGTCCCTAAAATCTGATCACTGCCCAGCCCGCTTTTCTCGTTGTTTAATCGATTTTTCTTTACTAATATTTCACCTTTTCAACCCCAAATTGCCATGCAACAATCCCACCATGTTAACCTATCATTTAAACATGTTTACCTTGCTAAAAACTTATCAAAACTTTGCCCCTATTTTTTGCAAATTTTGGGTTCTAAATTTTGTGTGGGATGATTTAGTCTACAAAGATGGAGTAAGAATTTAATTTTTCTTGCTAGGGGAGGGGAGAAAATCGAGCAAAGTAGGGAGAGAAGGAAGGGGGAAAATCTGATTTTGGTTTCTAAGTAAAAATGAATTACTTGGGCAATTAAATTCCCATTTTCAGATTTTTAATACTACAAATTAGTCCCCTTACAAATTACACTTTGCCCCTCTAAGTGTCTACTAACTAGATAAATTCCCCCAAGTAGTAAATAAAGCTTAAATTCCACTCCTTTAATCTTAAATTCCGTTTCCTTTAATTCCCGAAAATTTCCATAAAGTCTCGGCTTCCCCATGTCATAATTCTTATAATAAATAATAATTCTCAATAAACCTATATATAACTTATTATTTTAGACTCTCACCGACGTGCCTGTAGCTTGTATAATTATATCTTGTTTCCATTATCCGAACATTAACTTTAATGACGTTCTTAATCATTGTCTTAACTTACGAGGTGTAACATTCTTCCCCCCTTAGAAACATTCGTCCTCGAATGTTCATAACAAGTCTCATGTTCTCAAAATTTCGACAGAGCCTCATTTAGAATAGTGTCTATCCATCTATATCCAGTAACCCAACAGATGCCACACGGGGCCACAATTAAACACATATACACAGTCCACTAACAATAATCAAAAAAGGGAGTTAGATTGAATTACCTGGAGGCATAGGGAATAAGTGAGGATACTTCTTCTTCATCTCGTCATCTGCCTCCCAAGTCATTTCCTCTCTATTGTTGTTCCGCCATAACATCCTTAGTCCGCAGCCTCCTGACTTGGCGATCCAATAAGGCCACGGGATTCTCCTCATAGGACAACTCCTCAGTCACCTGGACATCGTCTACTGGGAAAACTCTGAAAGGGTCACCAATACACTTCCGCAACATGGATACATGAAAAACTGGATGTACTGCTTCCAAGTCTGCGGGTAGGTCTAACTCATAGGCAACTTGGCCTACTCTGTGAATGATCCGATAAGGCCCAATATACCTCGGGCTAAGTTTTCCCCTCTTCCTAAATCTCATCACACCCTTCATGGGTTATACCTTCAAGAATACCCAGTCGTCGATCTGAAACTCTAAGTGCCGACGCCGATTATCAGCATATGCCTTCTGTCGACTCTAAGCTGCTAGTAATCTCTCCTGTATGAGTTTCACCTTGTCGACAACCTGCTGAACCATGCCTGGACCAATCAACTGAGTCTCACCAACGTCAAACCAACCAATGGGCGACCTGCACTTCCTCTCATATAAAGCCTCATACGGGGCCATCTGAATGTTAGAGTGGTAGCTGTTATTGTAAGCAAACTCAATAAGTGGCAAGTAATCATCCCAGCTACCTCTAAAATCAATAATACAAGCCCTCAACATATCCTCCATTGTCTGTATGGTACGTTCTGCCTGCCCATCCGTCTGAGGATGAAATGTTGTGCTGAAACTCACCTGCATTCCCAATCCCTTATGAAATGATCTCCAGAAGTTAGCCGTGAACTGGGCTCCTCGGTCAGATATGATAGATATAGGAACCCCATGCAGCCTCACTATCTCCCTGATGTATAATCTGGCATAGTCCTCAGCTGAATAAGTAGTCCGGACTGGAAGAAAATGGGCTGATTTTGTCACCATCTCTGATAACCGGATGGAATCACACTTCCGCTGAGTACGAGGCAAACCTGTAATAAAATCCATATTAATCACCTCCCACTTCCAAGTCGGAATCTCTATCGCCTGTAGTAGCCCACCAGGCTTCTGATGCTCGACCTTAACCTGCTGACAATTCGGGCACCGAGCAACAAACTCTGTCACGTCTCTCTTCATGTCATCCCACCAATACAAGCTCCTAAGGTCATGATACATTTTCGTCGACCCTGGATGAATAGAATAATGGGCATTGTATGCCTCACCCATAATCTGCTGACGCAGTCCTGCAATGTCGGGTACACATAACCTACCATCATACCGTAGTACACCATCAGAGGTCACCTCAAATAAAGCCTTCTCCTTTCGGAGAGCTGCATCTCTATACCGTGCCAGAACAGGATCATCATACTGGCATCTCTTTACCTCTTCTATGATAGAGGACTCAGCAACTCCCTGAACAAGAAAACCACTATCTCCAGAATCCGCCAACCGGACTCCAAGACTGGCTAGCCTGTGAATCTCTCGAACCATCTCTTTCCTGTCCGGTTGTACATCCGACAAACTACCCATGGATCTGCGGCTGAGAGCATCTGCCACAACGTTGGCCTTCCCTGGGTGGTATAGAATATCAACATCATAATCCTTCAGCAACTCAAGCCACCGCCTATGTCTCACATTCAGTTCCTTCTGCTTAAAGATGTATTGAAGACTCTTATGATCCGTGTAAATATCAATATGGACACCATACAAGTAATGTCTCCATATCTTCAAAGCATAAATCACCGCTGTTAGCTCTAAATCATGAGTGGGAAAATTCTTTTCATATTTTCTGAGCTGTCGGGAGGCATAAGCTATAACTTTGACATGTTGCATCAACACACAACCTAACCCGATACCTGAAGCATCGCAATAAATCACATACCCGTCTAACCCCTCCGAAAGAGTCAGAACTGGGGTCGAAGTCAACTTATCCTTCAACAACTGAAAACTATGCTCACAAGCATCGATCCACTGGAACTTAGCTGCCTTCTGGGTTAGCCTAGTCAAGGGCGCTGAGATCGAGGCGAAATTCTCCACAAACCTCCTATAATACCCTGTTAGACCCAGAAAACTGCGTACCTCAGTAGGTGTAGTGGGCATGGGCCATGTCTTTACCGCCTCAATCTTCTGAGTATCCACCCGAATACCATCTGCCCCGACAATATGCCCCAAGAATGCCACTGAGGCCAACCAGAACTCACATTTCAAAATTTTGGCATACAATCATGCGGTCTTGGGAGACTCAATCTTGTCCTCAAATGGTCTGCGTGCTCCTGCTCTGAGCGAGAATATACCAGGATGTCATCAATGAATACTATAACAAATGTATCCAAAAATGGTTTGAACACCCGGTTCATTAGGTCCATGAATATTGCTGGAGCATTAATCAACCCAAATGACATCACCCTAAACTCATAATGCCCGTACCGGGTCCTGAACGCAGTCTTCGGAATATTTGCCTCTCTAACCCGTACCTGATGATAACCGGATCGCAGATCTATCTTCGAGAAATACTTAGCACCCTACAACTGATCGAACAAATCATCAATCCGAGGAAGGAGGTACCTATTCTTGATGGTCACGTTATTCAGCTGCCTATAGTCAATGCACATTCGCAGCGAACCATCCTTCTTCTACACAAATAGCACTGGGGCACCCCAGTGGGATGTACTAGGCCTAATGAAGCCTTTTTCTAATAGATCCCTCAGTTGCTCCTTCAACTCTTTCAACTCTGCAGGTGTCATTCTATAAGGAGGAATGGATATAGGTTGGGTACCTGGCAATACATCTATACTGAAATCTATATCCCGCTCTGGAGGAAGACCTGGGAGATCATCTGGGAATACATCCGGAAACTCACTGACTATTAAAACTGATTGAAGGGCCGGTACTTTGGCCTCCGTATCATGCACCCGAACTAAGTGGTAAATACACCCCTTTCGAACCATCTTCCTTGCCTTGAGGTATGAAATAAACTTACCCCTCGGCGATTCGGTATTCCCTTTCCATTCAATAATCGGTTCGTCTGGAAAATGGAATCGAACCAACTTCTCTCGACAATCAACGTTGGCAAAACAAGAAGCCAACCAATCCATACCCATAATAACGTCGAAGTCGGTCATATCCAATTCTATCAAATCTGCTAAGGTACGACGGCTATATATCACCACCGAGTAATTCTTATACACACGCCTAGCTATAACCGAATTTCCCACCGGTGTAGCTACCTCGAATTGTTCTATCGGCTCAGGTTCTATCCCTATCCTACTAGCAACAAGAGGGGATATATAGGACAAGGTGGAACCTGGATCAATCAAAGCATATACATCATGGAAAAATACCGATAATGTACATGTGACAACATCTGGTGACGCCTTCTGATCGCGTCTACTGGCCAGTGCATAAATGTGGTTCGGAGGACCGCCAGAACTGGAACCCCTGTCACGGCCTCTGCCACGGCCAGCTGATGTCTGAGTACCCTTCCCGATGGGGCGCATAACTGTAGATGACGATGAACTGGCAATAGAACCGTGGTGAGCCATAGTACTGCCGTCTGTCTATACGGACACTCCCTGCTACATGGCCCCGACGCATCAGGAATAACAGGCTCCTAAAGCAGCATGACACTCCCTAAAATGGGTCCTACCACATCGAACACACCGAGGCAAATGTGGCATTGCCTGACTAGGAACCCGAGACATGTGTGAACCCGGAGCTCTAGAACTCGGCCAGACCACGACTGTCATACCTCACCAAGATCGCGTGAAGGAGCACTCTGTGCAGGCTGGGTGGAATACCTGGTATGCTGTTGAGGCTGCCCGCCTCGGAAATCACCCAAAAACCCAGCTGATCTGGCCCTCTTATCCTGGCTCCTACCAAGGTCTCTATCCAACCGTCTCCCTTTGTGTCTCTCCTCGATTCCCTGCGCAAATGCCTGAATACGAGCAATATCCATGCTTGGCTGCAGCGCTGCTGTCATGCACCCATCAATAAGATAGTGGTCTAACCCCATCACGTAACGGTGTACCCTATCTGCCATGTCTGCTACCATAGTAGGTGCGTACCGGGCCAAGGAGTCAAACTCCAAGCTATACTCTCTAACCGTCCTCCCATTCTGCCGCAACTGTAGAAACCTGTCGACTCTTGCCCGTCTCATCTCTGGAGGAGGAAAGTGGCCAATGAATGCTTCTGAAAACTCATCCCATACTGCAGGAGGAGCACCCTCGCCCCTAGATAACTCCCAGGACTCAAACCAGTTGACTGCTATATCGCGCAACCGGTATGAGGCCAATATAACTGACTCAGTCTCTGAGGCCCTGATCACCCTCAATGTCCTCTGCGTCTGGCGGATGAACTCATGAGGATCATTCTCGGGCCTTGACCCATAAAACTCTGGCGGACTGCAACTCAGGAAATCCCTAACCCTCAAACTGTCTGCCCTGGGGTTAACTGTCGGCTCCTGCCTATGAACTTGTCCCGCCACTATCCTTGCCAATAACTGGACTGTCTATCTCAAATCTCCATCCCGTGCCCCTGTATGGGGAACTGAAGGCTCGGTACTGGAGTCTCGGATACGGGTGATGTTGCCCCCTGAGAGGGAGCCTCTAGAACTGGTGACGAGGCAGAACTCGTCGTCGGGGGCACACTCGAGAATAGACCGCGTCTGGGACACAGTAGCTCTCCGTACCCGACTAGTGTCCCCTACTGTAGATTTTCCCTTCTGGGCCACTGGCGCTTTCCTCAGAGGCATAGCTGTAAACATAGTAAACTATCAGGAAACAGATCATCCTAATAACACAGCTCTATAGCACGATCTAAGAGATGGAAGAATAGAAACAATCCTAGATGTCCGGCAGCCTCCTGTGTATAAGTATGGTGCACAACATACCCATACAAAAGACTCTACTAGACACGGTCTGTAGACATTCCGAGGACTAACCGCTCTGATACCACTTTTGTCACGATCCGATCCGACGGGCCGTGACTAAACGTCCTAATTGGACGTCCTTACAGACCTGTCACTCTTAGTTTATCTAATACAGAGATCTATAGAAATTCCGGCAGCACAACGTTGCTTTTACAACATATCCCTAAAATGGGCGAGCCGACAAGGCTGCCAAAATAACAACAAAACAACAATCATAATAGGCTAGCCGACTAGGCTGCCACCAACCAACATCACGTGCACAAAGGCATAATCAAAATAAGCAAGCCGGCAAGGCTTCCACTAGATAACAACATCAAAAACCCAAAACAAAGTATAAACGTCCAACTCACAACTGTCTACAGACCTCTAAGAGTGTAATACTGATATATGACGGGACATGACCCCGTCGTGCCCAAAATATGCATAAGTCTGAAAGATAAAGGTTTGTACCAAAATAGCTGGCTCCGGAACAAAGGAGCTCTCCAACTGATGTACAGAAATCCTAGACTAGAGGGTCACCTATCTGAACACTGCACTGCGCATGAGCGCGCCCTCCGGAAAAGAGTCGATGCGATAGATGTACCAAGTATGTGGAAGCGGAAAATCAGTACTAGAAATCATAGCTTCAACGTAAAGCGAGACAAGTAAGAATTCAACTTAACTGTATAACTGTACTCCATCAAATGAGAGTAATGAAAATCAGTTCTTCCTTTTTCAAAATATGCAAGTCAGGCCAAAATCATGAACTTCTATCCTCAGGATATAATAGCACGGGACTCGAACCCGTCTAGGTATATATATGTCATGGGACTCGAACCCAAGTAAGTATGTATATATTATGGGACTCGAACCCAAGTAAGCATGTATATCGTGGGACTCGAACCCACGTAAATATATGGAATAATATAATGTCATGGGACTTGAACCCGCATCATGGAGAGCTAATCCATGGAATAATAATAAATCGGGAGTTGATCCCGCTTGGGACTCGAACCCAAGTAATATAATAATAATAGCCAGGACTCGAACCTGGAACATACTATATAGTGTCGGCCCTCTATGTGAGAGACTCGGTGAATGTGTAATAGGACTCGGCACGAGTAGATATCAAAAACAATTATATGCAATTTGAAATCATCTTTGACTTTCGATAATATCATCATAATACACTTTTTACTGAAATCATAGACACTTGTCATAACAATTTTCTTTTAAAACTAACTCTGTAGAAAATCATGTACGTCCGCCGTACTTTTATTAAGATCAAGTCAAATGAAAGTTTTTCACAAGGTCGTGCCAAAAATAGGGAAAACGGATTTTCACAAAATCATGTCAAAGAAAGAATAGTCTCACATACCTTTTAAGCGAGAAAATCAACTAAATGCTAAGATATGTCTCGTCTAGTATGTCAACCTATAACAATGACAATACGTTTGTCAATTCTACGGTCTCTAACGTAAGTTATTCAAATAACGGCTTCTTATTTCTATAAAAATTTGGGCAGCACTTCCTTTGTTTATATGCATATCCACAATTTATCAATATCCAAATCAACCAGCAATTCAAATCCAACCAACAATCCAAATCAAACCAACAATCCAAATCAACCCAATAATTCAAATTAAACTAATAATCGCTATCATTTCCATATGTAGTCGAAATTATCTAAACATTCCATTAATCAACTTCGATAACCAAGAGAATTTATATACTTATTTCATGTCATTCCAGCCCTTAATCTGTATTAAAGAATAGTCCATGAGAACAACTCACACTTTAGTTGATAATGAGAGGGAAATGTGAAACTTTTCTACACTTTCTTATACTTTAATTCCTTTAGGACTTACGTAAGAAATTACCACATTGTTCATGCATATTCTTAATGAAATCTCCAACATTATTACACCACCAAATCAGCCCCTAAACAGTCCCTAAGTAGCGACGACGAGGTCCGACAATTCCTTAAATGTTATGGTCCAAAAACACATTACCTTAGCTCTTCTTTTAACTCTTTAACACCCAATTCGTACTTCACTAATTCCATATAACATTTACAACTTTAAACTATCAAGATTTCCTTTCGAGTTCATCATGCAATTAGTAACCATATTACAATACAACAATCAAACCTAATGTATACAAAACAGTCCCAATCGGCGTATGCATCTCAATATAGTCACATACATTTTCATATTTCCAATTCCATCTTAACACAAATTCATATCTTCACTTACAACACATGCAATTTCATTTAAACTATAAAAGTAAGAATTTTATATCTTGAATTCGTCCAAAACATTCCCTAAAATCTGATCACTGCCCAGCCCGCTTTTCTCGTTGTTTAATCGATTTTTCTTCACTAATATTTCACCTTTTCAACCCCAAATTGCCATGCAACAATCCCACCATGTTAACCTATCATTTAAACATGTTTACCTTGCTAAAAACTTATCAAAACTTTGCCCCTATTTTTTGCAAATTTTGGGTTCTAAATTTTGTGTGGGATGATTTAGTCTACAAAGATGGAGTAAGAATTTAATTTTTCTTGCTAGGGAGGGGAGAAAATCGAGCAAAGTATGGAGAGAAGGAAGGGGAAAAAATCTGATTTTGGTTTCTAAGTATAAATGAATTAGGGCAATTAAATTCCCATTTTCAGATTTTTAATACTACAAATTAGTCCCCTTACAAATTACACTTTGCCCCTCTAAGTATCTACTAACTAGATTAATTCCCCCAAGTAGTAAATAAAGCTTAAATTCCACTCCTTTAATCTTAAATCCCGTTTCCTTTAATTCCCGGAAATTTCCATAAAGTCTCGGCTTCCCCATGTCATAATTCTTATAATAAATAATAATCCTCAATAAATCTATATATAACTTATTATTTTAGACTCTCACCGACCTGCCCGTAGCTTTTATAATTATATCTTATTTCCATTATTCGAACATTAACCTTAATGACGTTTTTAATCCTTGTCTTAACTTACGAGGTGTAACAACTCCCTATCTTGAAATCCTTCACAGAAAACCCAAAAGGATCAAAATCAATAGAAACCCTATTATCATTGTGAATTTATGGACAAACACCAAATTTTTAATTAATTTTGGGGCATGCAGAGTATTTTTCAAGACAAGTGGTGGATGGGGAGGAGACAAGGTTTTATGACCATAACCCTTAATTGGAATTGAGTTACCATTACCAATAATTATACCACGATTATTGCATAAATTTGAATAAAACTGTAGAGTACCTTGATCGGATGTCATGTGGGTAGTTGCACCGGTGTCCATGTACCAATTTGGGTCAGGTTGATTCAAACCAAGTGTGTGCATTGCGGCTTCAATATCAGTTTTTGTGGGTCCTACTGCGTGATGGGCTTGAGGGGGCCGAGGCCTAAGTACTCAATTGCTGCCGCCTATATCTTTGATCTGAAACACGAGACGGGACCGAAAAGGACTTGGCGGGCTGGTGGGCGAAATTAGGGCCGAGTTTCCCCGGTAATAAACTGGGCCGCTGTGTGGCCCATACTGTTCGTCCATCACATCGCCACTTCATGGGGCCCACTGCTAGTCCACGATTCTTGTTTGTTGATCGCCAGAGGGCACCACGCCATTCCACCGCTCGTAGCCGCATGTGTTACCTCCGCGATTCTCGCCATTATTTTTCCAATTTTGACCCTTTTTCCACCGTCGTTGCTGTGATTTTGGCTTGAGTTGGGGGAACCGAAAGGAGGAAAATTTGACCCAGTCATCATGACGACGGGACTAGCCCCGGTAGCTGCTTTTTTAGCGAAACCTATTTCTTCCAACATGAGCATGGAGCGGGCTTGATAGAATTCCGGAAGAGGGTTACTTTGATAAAGGATCAAATCAACCCCGTTATAGGCCTCGGACATGCCTGCAACAATCTGTAGAATGATACGACTATTGCTAACAGGAGCCCCCACATTGCGAAGTTGATCCGTCAAGTCCTTGAGTCATTTGCAAAAAGAGGAAACGTTCGAAAAATTCTCCATAGCGACTTGGGAAAATTCTTGTTCAATGGTGATAATGCGGGAATGACTGTTATCCTGGAATATATCACACAATCTATTCCAAGCCTCCATAGCGGAGGAGTTAGGTTCCATAATCGTTTGTAAGAGGTCCAGGGAGATAGTGGCATAAATCCACCGGAGAACCTTTGCGTCAAAAGTGACCTATAATTTTGGATCATCTTCTTTGGTGGGCACACCCTAAGTTGTCACGACCCGACCCCGGGCCGCGACTGGTGCCCTACCTGGGCACCCCTTTCAGGTATACATCAGAGAATAACAGCGGAACATACACAATGCATAAACATGTTTAAACAATAAACATCACAGGCTAGCCGATAATGCCGTCTTCCATAAATATACATAACCAAAAGTAAAACAGTACAACTTTGTTCTTACAGCCCAAACCACAAATGTGACTACAGACCTCTAGGAATAACAACTGTGGCGGGACAGGGCCCCGCCATACCCCTGAATGTACATAATATCTACAACATCAGGGAAAACCGTACCAAAAAGACAAGCCTCCGGAGAAATGGAGCTTCTAACACCTGATCAGTGATCCTAAGAATGAGGATCCACCACCTGCTTACCCCTACCTGCAGCATGAACGCAGCCCAGGAAGGGTCGATTACAATATGTACTAAGTATGTAAAGCGGAAAATACGTAATTACATCATAAGTCTAAAACAAAGCGAGACATGTATGATAATCAAATTACGATAATCGTGCCTTACTAACAATGAGAGTAAATAAGAGTATACTTACAACATAAAAATAGGAGGCTCACGATCAAAGCAGGACCACCCGCCCGCAGTATCATTAAGAAATCCTACTCTTGGGACTATTTCACCCGCAAGGGTCGTGTGGACCCGCATGAGGTATTCCTCGCATAGACTGTATCCGCCCGCATAGGTCGTGTAGACCCGCATGAGGTATTCCTCGCATAGAGGGTCAAGATGTGTACATATGTGTGGCTTGGATGCAATTCTTTTAAATATCAAGCCAAGTGACCCCATTGACTAAGTCAATTATATCAAGCTCTACTACTTGCAAGACTTTGTCATCTTAATAATGGTCAAATGACCCTTTTGGCCATGTTATTTTCGTCCAAGACCACTTATGGGGGGTGACACGTGTCTCCCTCCCATTCGTCATAATATTTCGTTTTCCGACAATTTCATAATTCCGATAAATTTTTACAAGTCTCTAATCTTAACATTTCTGAGTTCTTACGTACGTTCTTAAAACATGTCCTGTAATTACGGGGTGTAACATTCTTCCCCCCTTAGAAACATTCGTCCCCGAATGTTCTTTCGGAGTCAAACTTATAATTAGCGACATAGTTTCCTTTTACAACCCCGACATACCAATAATGTCACACATGGCCACATAATAGAACTTAAGCAAAAATACTTCAATTGAAACTTGACAAGTAAGGGAAAATGAATTACCTGAAGGTGTAGGGAATAAGTGAGGATACTTCCTCAACATGTCCTCCTCCGCTTCCCAAGTCATCTCCTCCCTGTTATCATTCCTCCACAAGACTTTGACGGAAGCCACATCCTTGGTCCGCAGTCGCTTGACCTGGAGATCGAGTATCGCTATGTGACTCTCCCCATACGATAACCCCTCTGTCACCTGGACCTCGCTATCTGGGAAAACTCTCGATGGATCTCTGATACACTTCCGCAACATAGAAACATGGAAGACCGGATGTACCGCCTCTAACTCTGATGGCAGATCCAACTCATAGGCAACCTTGCCTACTCTACGGATGATCTGGTAGGGCCCAATGTACCTTGGGCTAAGTTTCCCTTCTTCCGAATCTCATCACACCGCCGTGGCGATACCTTCAAGAAGACCCAATCGTCTACACCGAAACTCCAAATGTCGACGCCGATTATCTGCGTAAGACTTCGCCGACTACGAGTACGCTAACGGGCTGGATAAGTTTCACCTTACCCACAGCCTGCTGAATCAAGTCTGGGCCAACTAACTGCACCTCGCCCACGTCGATCCAACCAATCAGCGACCTACATTTCTGCCCATACAAAGCCTCATATGGCGCCATCTGTATACTAGAATGGTAGATGTTGTTATAAGCAAACTCCACAAGAGGCAAATGATCCTCCCAGCTACCCCTGATATCAATCACACAGGCTCGCAGCATATCCTCAAAGTATGCGGATAAGACGCTCGCCTGCCGTCGATCGAGGATGAAACGTGGTGCGAGACTCACGTGTGTCCCTAGTCCTTACGGAAAGACCTCCAAGTTAGCAGAACCGGGCTCTCTATCTGATATAATCGATATAGGGACTCCGTGCAGTCTCAAAATCTCCCTGATATACAATCTGACATAATCCTCAGCCGAATACGTAGTCCTGACTGGAAGAAAGTGGGCTGATTTCAATCGACTGTCAACAATAACCCGGATGAGTCATACTTCCTCCGAGTGCGAGGTAACCCCATGAAGTCCATGTTGACTACCTCCCACTTCCATGCTCGAATATCAATAGCTGCAATAGCCCACCGAGCTCGGTGCTCAACTTGACTGCGACAATTAGACATCGTCGCAACAAAACTTGCCACGTCTCTCTTCAGGCCATCCCACCAATACATACATCTGAGGTTATGGTACATCTTAGTCGACCCCGAATGAATAGAATAACGAGCACTGTGTGTCTTCCCCAGAATCTGCTGACGAAGTCCTGTCACATCGGGAACACACAACCGGCCCTCAAATCTTAGCACCCCATCAGGCGCTACCTCGAATAGACTCTTCTCCTCCCGAAGAGCTGCATCTCGATACCGTACCAACACTGGGTCCTCATACTGTCGCCTCTTCACCTCCTCAACGATGGAAGACTCGGCAATCTCACGAAGCCGTACCCCACTATCATCGGTATCGATCAATCGAACCCCAAGGCTCGCTAGCTGATGGATCTGACGGACCATGTCTTGTCTCTCTGGCTGTACCTCTGAAAGACTCCCCATCGATCTACGACTCAAAGGATCAGCAACCACGTTGGCTTTCCCCGAATGGTAGAGAATATCAACATCATAATCTTTCAACAACTCTAACCACCGTCTCTGCCGCAAGTTCAGCTCCCTCTGTCTAAAGATGTACTGGAGGCTCTTGTGGTCTGTATAAATATCCACACGAACCCCATATAAATAATGTCTCCAAATCTTCAAGGCATGAATAACTGCGGCCAACTCTAAGTCGTGGGTAGGGTAATTCCTCTCATGCTTCCGTAACTACCGGGAAGCATAGGCTATAACCTTGCTGTGCTGCATCAATACGCACCCTATCCCGATACCCGAGGCATCACAATAAATCACGTACCCCTCTAACCCCTCATGAAGAGTAAGAACTGGAGCCGTCGTCAACTTTTCCTTCAGTAACTGGAAGCCCCTCTCACAAGATTTTGTCCACTGGAACTTAGCTGCCTTCTGAGTCAGCCTAGTCAACGGTGCTGATATCGAAGCAAACTGCTCCACAAACCTACAATAATAACCTGTTAGCCCTAAAAAACTGCGCACCTCGGTCGGAGTAGTAGGTATCGGCCAAGACTTGACTGCCTCAATCTTTGCCGTATCAACCTGAACACCATCAGCCCCAATAATGTGCCCTAGGAATGCCACTGAGGCCAACTAAAACTCACACTTGGAGAACTTGGCAAACAACTGCCGGCTCCGGAGGGCCCCAAGTACCGTCCTCAAGTGATTTGCATGCTCCTGCTCTGTATGCGAATAAACCAGGATGTCATCAATGAATACTATAACAAATGTATCCAAAAATGGCTTGAACACCCGGTTCATCAGATCCATAAATACCGCTGGAGCATTGGTCAAATCGAAAGACATCACCCTGAACTCATAGTGCCCATACCGGGTCCTGAATGCAGTCTTTGGGATATCTGCCTCTCTAACTCGCACCTGATGATAACCAGACCGCAGGTCTATCTTGGAGAAACACCTCGCACCCTGCAACTGGTCAAACGAATTATCAATCCTGGGGAGGGGGTATCTATTCTTGATGGTTACCATATTCAGCTGTCTGTAATCAACACACATACGCAGCGGCCCATCCTTCTTCTTCACAAACAAAACCGGCGCTCCCCAGGGAGAAACACTAGGCCTGATAAAGCCTTTTTCCAGCAAATATTTCAGCTGGTCCTTCAGCTCCCTCAACTCAGCAGGTGTCATCCGGTATGGCGGGATTGATATAGGTCGAGTGTCTGGCAATATATCAATACAAAACTCAATCTCCCTCTCAGGAGGGATACCCGGAAGATCGTCTGGGAACACATCTGGAAACTCCCTAACCACTGGCACTGACTGAAGAGCTGGCACCTCAGGCTCTGTATCGAATACCCGAACTAGATGATAGATGTACCCTTTCTGCACCATCTTCCTAGCCTTGAGGTAATAAATAAACCTACCCCTCGGCGACGCTGTGTTGCCCTTCCACTCGATAACTGGCTCGCCAGAAACCGAACCGACCAACTGTCTCTCATCAGCGTTGGCATAACAAGAAGCCAACCAGTCCATACCCATAATGACGTCAAAATCTGTCATCTCCAACTCTATCAAGTCTGCTAGGGTCTGACGACTGTAAATAAACACCGGACAACCTTTGTACACCCGCTCAGCTAACACCGAATCACCCACTGGCGTAGCTACCTCAAAAGGCTCTATCGACACCGGCTCTATCCCGATTCTACCAGCAATAAGAGGGGACACATAGGACAAGGTAGAACCTGGATCTATCAAAACATATACGTCACAACATGAAATCAATAATGTACCTGTGACGACGTCAGGGGAAGCCTTCTGATCATGGCGGCTGGCTAGGGAAGAAATGCGGTTCTGTGGACCGCTAGAACTGGGACCCCCACCACTACCTCTGCGCGCCGGCCCGCGTGAACACCACGCCTCGGGGCTCACAACCACGTAAGAAGAAGAAGATCCAAAGAATCGACCGCTTACCGAACCATACCACCCATGCCGCCTCTCGGTGAGCGATCGCTCTTCAAATGGCCTGCTGCCACAAGAGTAACAAGCTCACGGAGGAAATACGACACTCGCTGGTGAGATCTACGCGTCGAACACACCGAGATGTGGGTGGTCTCGATCGGTGACGGCCGCCTCGCCTCGAAACCTCAAGTCCCGAGCTCGACTGCTTGAATGACGGTGATCGGACCTCGCGAAAAACCGATAAGCGAGCACTATGTCTGGCCGAAATGTGGATCTAGTCTGCTCGCCGAGGTTGTCCGCCTCAGCGCACGAGACCTGCTGTCACGGCCTTCGGGTGGCTCGAGTCTAGTGATCCTCCTCTCTCGCCCTCTATCCTCGCGCATACGCTGCATCTGGCAATATCCATACCAGGTGAAGGGCCACCCCAAGCACGCATAATCATATGACGTCTAGCCCTATCACATGGCGATGAACTCTGTCACATGCGTACAATGGTGTGCGCATACAGCCAATGAGTCAAACTCGGTGTACTCTGCGATAGTCCTCCCATTCTCGCCTCAAGGTCAAAAATCTATCCACGCGGGCTCTCTCATCTCGGGAGGCAAAAGTGATCCGGAAGGCCTCTCGTGGGCTCCTCCCAAACAGTGGAAGAGCACCTCACCTCTAGACGGCTCCATGACTCAAAACTTCAACGCAATATCGCGTAACCAGAAGAGGCTAGCATAACCGACTCTGTCTCAGAGGCCCTAAGCACCTACATAGTCCATGGCAGAATCGAATAAACTCCACGAGGATCCTCCCGGACCTCGAACCATAGAACTGGGTGGATGACAACCTAAAATCCCGATCGCAAACCGGCTCTACAGGTTAGCTACCGCTCCTGTTGCCGCCACTGCTACTATCTTTGGTCAATAACCGGATCTGCTCTCCATAATCTCTATACTCGGCCGTGGGCTGAGGCTCGTGCAGGAACCTCTGGTGCTACGCCGCTCTCGGCTCTCTATCTGCCGGCGTGGTGAACTCGCCGACCGCCTACTACCTCGGGCATAGTGCGCACGAGTCCCGATACCTCTCGAGTACCGCTGCGACTCTGCCGCTTTGCCCTTCAGGCCCAGCCGCTCCGTGGAGGCATAACTAATACATAAGAATAGGTCGGAGAGGATTCAACCTAATAAGGCGACTCTCATTGCACGATCTCGAGAGAGAAGAATGGAAACCAATCCTAAATGTCCTGCGACCTCACGATTATAGATGTGGTGCACAACACACCGATAATCAAGACTTACTAGACACGGTGCGTAGACACTTTCAGAGGACTAAGCGCTCGATACCACTTTTGTCACGACCGACCGGCCGCGATCGTGCCCTACACAGGCACCCTTTCGTGTATACATCGAGAATAGCGTGAACATACACAACACATAAACATGTTTAGACAATCGACATCACATGCTAGCCGATAAGGCCGCCTTCCATAAAATATACATAACCAAAAGTAAAACAACACAACTCTGTTCTTACAGACCAAACCACAAATGTGACTACGCACCTCTGAATAACAAGCTGTGGCGGACAGGGCCCGCCATACCCCGAATGTACATAATATCTACAATATCGGGAAAACTGCACTAAAAAGACAAGCCTCCGAGAAATGGAGCTTAACACTGATCGGTGATCCTAAGAATGAGGATCCACCACTGCTGCACCTACCATGGCATGAACGCGGCCAGAAGGGGGTCGACACAATATGTACTAAGTATGTAAATCGAAAATCAGTAATTACATCATAAGTCTAAAACAAAGCCGAGGCATGTATGATAATCAAATTACGAGACATCGTGCCTTACTAACAATGAGAGTAAATAAGAGTATACTTACAACATAAAAATAGGAGGCTCACGATCAAAGCGGGACCACCCGCCATTGTATCGTTAAGCAATCCTACTCGGGACTATTTCACCCGCAGTGGTCGTGGACCCGCGTGAGGTATTCCTCGCATGATCAGATCCGCCCGCATAGTCATGTGACCCGCACAGGTATTCCTCGCATAGATCGTCCGCCCGCATGGGACTATTTCACCCGCATAAGCCCTTACGGACCCGCATGAGGTATTCCTCGCATCATGAGTAGCAAATCCACGGAATATGCAAATGCCACAAACCCGTAGAATGACCCCGTAATGAATAATATACCACTAGCACAAACCGGCTATATAACATAAGCACTACCGGCTTATCATACATAACATAAGCACTACCGGCTTATCATACATAACATAAGCACTACCGGCTTATCATACAATATATAAGCAAGTTAAGAAATCCCCTAACTTCTTATTAGTCTTGTTCATATACATTCTCATTTTAGTTTACTTAAGGCACTAACATGTCTTTATAAAAATCCGGGAATTTAACCCAAAGTACTACATACTTCTACTCTTTTAAAAATGACTCTTTTTCATATAAAACTTCCAAGATACTAATAACCGTAGTATCAAGTCACAATTACTTTTCAAGACAAGTCACAATACCTTTTAGAAATATAATTAGGCTTCTAAATCAAGTGACTCCTTTTCTTTTAAAACCTTAGACAATTGATGCCTTAAAATCAATTTGCCTTCCATAAATCCAAGTCATTTATCCTTACTTATCTTACTTAGAGTAAATCTCGCTTTTTAACTTTCCATAAAGCTAATATAACCAACTTTCCATAAAGTCGTTATATTAACTTTATACATTAGTCAATTACATTTTCCTATACCCAAGGGACTTATACGTTTAAAACGAAACAAGTATCATATACTTTAAAACACTTCAAGTCCCTTAACTTTGAAAACTAAGACATCCTTACTACTTTTAAACAAATGAGTTAATCCCCTAACTCAACCGACTTGGACATTCTTAAAACAAGTAAAGGATATCAAAGTCTTGTACGTATATCGTACTATATAGGTACAACTATTCATGCTCAAGAGATAGGAAAGTTCTACATACCTCTTCGGGTCAATCCACTTGCTAAGTACAATATCCCGCATGTAGTATGTCAATCTATAATGACCATAATACGTCTATTAACTTCTTACTTCAAACGTAGAATATTATAAGTGCAAAGTTACTAAATTCTACGGAAAATCGGACAACACTTCCTTTGTTTCTACATACTTTGCCACCTTTTTCAAGGCCGAATTCAATAACCAAACACGCCACATTTAAGGCTCAACAATGTAGTTATCAATAGGGGATTACACGCCTACAAGACGTGCAAACTTCCGCCCCACAATTGACATCAAACTAGTCCAAAAATACAATGTCCATTCGGCAACTTGAGATACAACAACACCAATTCTTATCCAATTTCCTTTTCAATCCAAGTTGTTTAGTATAACATGATATCAAGCCGCAATCGATTACAACTACTACAACCCTTAAGTAGGTAAACATGCGACGATTCTAATTAACGTCCAAATTGTATTTCAATTTCAAATGGCTCATATGTCATTTCGGATTTAGGCTACAACAATCCATATCACTTATCAATCTTCAATACATATACTTCATGCTAGTAAAATGTAAGGCTAACAACAATATATAATCTTGTAACACTTTAAGAGAACAAGATCGTTACCTCAACGAGCCTTAATCCAACTTCAAATCCAAAGTCGCTCCCTAGCAACTTAGAGCCTCTTCTTGACACTTCAAACCGCCACTTGAGACCCTTAGAATATCACAAACAACTTTTCTTTAATATTCCAATCAAAACCTAGGAAAGCAACTAGGTTTTCACCTTGCGACTAATACGAAAACGCTATTTTTTCGGGATCTTTCTATTGAGATACCATTACAATACCCTCATGGACCTTGGTTTAAAGTGTGGAGCTTATTGGACAACAAACAAATTTTTTTCTCTTTTCTTGTTGATGAACCCGAGAGCTTCAAGATGAGTTCTTCCAATTTCTTGAAAATTTGGCCAAGTATAGAAGTTGTCTTGCTACTAGTACTACTATATAGTAACATGGAGGGTCAAGATGTGTACATATGTGTGGCTTGGATGCAATTCTTTTAAATATCAAGCCAAGTGGCCCCATTGACTAAGTCAATTATATCAAGCTCTACTACTTGCAAGACTTTGTCATCTTAATAATGGTCAAATGACCCTTTTGGCCATGTTATTTTCGTCCAAGACCACTTAAGGGGGTGACACGTGTCGCCCTCCCATTCGTCACAATATTTCGTTTTCCGATAATTTCATAATTCCAACAAATTTTTACAAGTCTCTAATCTTAACATTTCTGAGTTCTTACGTACGTTCTTAAAACATGTCCTGTAATTACGGGGTGTAACATACGTATTGGGATTCTGAGGACCCTCCTTATTAGGAGCCGGAGAGATTATGTGGTGGAGAATTTGATGTGCTATTTCATGAATCTTGAATAACTCTGCCCACGTAATGCTCTTGATGTTAGAAACTGTTAGGGCAGGATGATACATGTTCTTATCAATCATAGTGAATAGAACAAAAAAATTTGGAGAGGGGAATTTGTGAAGGAGGGTTTCGGGTTTAATCAAGAAACCGAGATAGAGGTCTCGGGTTTTGGTAAGAAACTGAGAAGGTCTCGAGTTTTAGGGAGACAAAAAACTGAGATGAGAGGATATGCGGAAGCAAGGAAAATCACCTAGACTTGTGATACCATGAAAGAAATAATTTCTTTGATTATTCTTATTAATGAAAGATGTATATATATAATTTACAATAGGAAAATCATTTTCCTATTCTACTTCTAAAACCTTATTTTATTTGGAGACTAACTATACAATTAAGATAAGTGTACAAGACCAATTAAAGTAGTACACAATATATACCAAATATACACCACTAATCCGAGATGGGCCTTCTGCCCATGATGGGCCTTCTGGCGTATATTTGACAGATACATATAGGGGTCATATATATATGTGTACACCTCTTACTATCTTAGTGGAAGATCGTATTTTTTAGGGAAGGGAGATTTCAATTTGAGAGAGGTAACTAATTCTCTAAACATAATTGCAGCAACGTATTAAATTTTGATCTATATAAATATATATATATATATTTAGTTCTTACTAAAATTATGTAGCAACATAATAATACTTTGACGAGGAAGAAGGTCTGCAGCTGTAACGACCAGCCATTCTAAGAATTTTGAGTTACGATTATTTAATTGACAAATAGTAAAGGATGATTTATTTAATGTGTGCATATGTTTATTAACGGGGATGATATTTGTACACATATAAGGTATGAGTTGAAGAATTAATTAAGTGGCTTAACCCATACTACAAAGCAAGGAAAAGGTAAATAATGTGGGCCAAGCCGACTCTTATTGGCTCCCCCACATGTCTAATAGCTTTGGGTTTTACAAATGAGATTCTTTTTATCTAAAGAGCACCAAGTAGGATAACTTCTATCACTGGCCGAGAAGAGTTTGACCACTGTATGAAATTCTTGTGGAGAAACACCAAGTATTGAGGAATAAGTCCTTTCCTATAATAGTTTTTCTTATTAAATTGCAGTGATTTAGTTAACATTTATATCTTGATAATGGGTAGGGTAGTGATTACTGATTAGGAAAGAAATGATTTAATTTCTAAAATGGGCATATGATTGAGACTAATGTTTCAGTAACGTAGGGGAAATTTAGTGGCTTCCATTTTCACTTAATAAACAACAAATATATAAGTAATGTTATCCTTTCACTGTTAATTAGATTTTTAAGTGAGCTATATCTTGCAAGTTACTGTTTCAATTTATTTTTTTAGAATACTCCTATTTTAGGTGGCTATATATTGAAGTCTAGCTCTGGCTTGGAATTTAGGGAAAATTATGGGATTTTACCTATGAATTTACCTCAGTATTGAAATTTAATAATAAATTTCGACTATACAACTTACGGATAGCGTGTTTATATAATCAATTTTGGATTACAGATAGTCAACCCGAGGGGTGAGTTTGAGTTGTTTAAGACTTGAATTTGATCTCAAGATGGCCTAAAAATTATGGGATTAATTTTCCTAGACTAATTCGTTATTATGTTATGTGTAGATTGAGTTGCTTTGGAGGTAAGGGGCACAGTGTTTGGATAGTGCGAGCTTACTTGAACCGTGAATCCAGGTAAGGGGAGATCTTAACTTTTTGAGTGCCGCTCTACTTTGACCTTTGCTTGCATATCTCTTTTCCACAATATGACGCATGTGTGGAGCGAGCGTGTCCTCGACAGATTTGTTAATATCGAAATTCTTTTGTTCTTCTGAGTTGGGGTGATATCTTTGGGATACACCGTGGTTTGGATATTACTTACATTGTATGATTATTTATAACTACTTAGTCTTATGATTGATGCATTTACTTTATTGCACATGTTGTCCTCGGATGTATAAGATGGTTGGGCCAGAGTCACCCTCCGCATCCCGCTGAGACTCTGCGTAAGATGTCGGGCCAGAGTCACCCTTCGTAGCCGGAATGATAAGAAGATTGGGCCTGAGTTATCCTTCATAGTTCTGAGGTTCCGTTTTTTGTATATTATAGTATTATTCCGGCTTGCATATTATTATATCATGTTTCTTGACATAACTTGTATCTATCTTCTACACTTTGTATATTATTTCTCCTTGGCATATCTTTTCATCGATATGGAAAGCGGATCTAGACCTTACTTAGTCTTTTGTAACTAATCCTATCCGCTACACATACAAGCGTTTTAGCTAACGCTCTTATTTGCGAGTGAATGGCCTGAAGCTATGGGTGGCTACCGGTCCGGATTAACCGATAATCGGACCGGTAAGCGTTAACGGGTTGGGGGTTGGTTTGGCCCCAACCCCAACCCGCACGGGTTACGTACAAAATTCTGTAAGACCAATCCAGTTCGGACCGATAACGGAAACCGATAATGTTACCGGTTAACCGATCCGGTCCGGACCGGTAGTCTTTTTTACCAACTTTCATCTTAGCCTTGAAGGAAGGAAGTCAGGCGCTCATCTCAGGGACATGCCCTGAATCAACTGCTGGTGGAAGATTTGATGGAGGAAGAAAATTCTGGGCTTTGCTTTAACCGAAGCTATTGCATCGTTTTCCCCAATGATGGCTTCCGCGTGGCCCTAGCAAAAATGAGGATTCAGACTTTAAGCTTTTGAGAACCGTCAAATCGAATTCAACCAGCCGAGAATAAAATCAAAACAAAGAAGATTGATTGAAAAAGCTAAAGTACTATTGATGGACTTCATGCAGCTGGCTTTCATTCGAATCTTTTTCAGTGTGAAGGTTTTCTACTAGGTCTAGAACCACTGAGATGTTGTTAAATGGGATTCGAACCCATGATACAATCTTCTTGTATGTCGATTTAGCAAACCAATGCCTTCTTTCGGGGGGAAGCACAACATGAGCCAATGAAGAAAGGTTATGGCCGTCGCTATGACTCCAGTACCCCTTTACCAGGAGGGTCTGCTTCCAGCGCCCCCTATAAGGGCGAGCCTTACGTGATAGGGGTGAATTCACACTCCGATACCATTGATGTCCAATAGCTTTTATAGTAATGGTTGGATCTACTACTACCTCGTCCATTGAGTATAACAGAGCAATGGACTCACTCTACAAATAATTGTGTAAATTTCAAGAAGCCACTTGAGTTTATTCCGCTTAAAAACGTAGAAGCCACTTGACTTTATGTATCAGGGAAAGGAGTTCCAGAAGAACAGCGTTGAAGAACATCGTTGAAGAATAACCTAGCAACTATACTTACAGGAGAGGAGTAATGGTCATAGAAGGCTAGCTTTCAGAATAAGAAAAGGCACCTTATTAGCACGATAGGGGGATGCTTAGACAAGCAAAAAACATTCAACAAAATGAAAAAAATGCTATCTTATGAAGTATTTCCCTTATTGGGGGTGGGACTATTACACCAACTGAAGAGTTCTCGCAGATATCCCTATTACCGGGAGACCTACAGAAGTAAGAATGGGAAGAGGAAAAGGAAATCCTACGGAGCTTTACCGATTGTTCCAGAGTTGCGGAAATCTCCTCCACTTTCTCGCATTTTCTATTACTTTGGTTGGGCTCGATGGCAAGGTCGACCATTTGGACGGACAAGTGTAGACTATGGCAGAAAGGCAGGGGAATCCGGAATCATTGGTCACCAGAAGCTCGCTAATGCTTCCCATGCTAAGAGCCTTTCTAAACTCTTGACCCAAAGGCTTCCACCGGCTCCCCATTTCGTTATCATTCATATTGAGTGACATAGCCTATTTCGTTAACAAATAGGGGTGGTATCAGAAAGATCACCCGATCGAGGAACTGCTTTTCTCATTTTTGAGTTGAGGTTTGAAGGCAAAATCCGGTCTGACCAGGGGCGAGGTTCAAAGGAGGAAAGGCGAACGGGTGGATACCTAGGCACCCAGAGAAGGTAAGCGCTTCCCGAATAGATTCCTTTCTTTCCCCCGGACATCGAACAAAGGTAAGTAGTTCTAAAGATTGAAGTCTATTCTCCAGTTTTATTTTGGTTTGGAAGGAATTCAATTCAAAAGGGCTAAAAGGAATAGAATTTTTAATGAATAAATGGTTAGAACTGTTAATGAGCATGCACATTCAAGGCCTGTGTGGAGGACATAAGACCAGAAGTCTCAATGATGTTTTGTAGAGCCCCAAATCCTTTTTTTCCCAGTTCAAATCCGGGTGTCGCCTGATCAACAAAAAAACTAGAAATCTCTTCTTTTCTTCTATTGATATAACCCGCTGAATCATTTCGTCAAGATCCGAACAACAATGTGCACTCAACTACTAGTAAAAAGGGAGAGAAAGTTGACTTTGAGAAAGAAGGTGCTTCTTGCCGCTTTCATTTCTTATTATGAATCGTATTATAAAGAACGTCGACTTCCTGTGCTCTAGTTGTTTCGCTCCTCTCTTGACTGCAAGGAAAAAGAAGAAGGAGGGAATTCCTACTCTTCAATATCAGCGCAGCAAGTTGTCAATTTAGAATCGATAGGGCGACCTGTCATCTTCCTAACTACCCCACGGTTCATCCTTTAGATCTGTCTTTTGAAGAAACGAGAGTGTTGGGAAGGAGGGACTTCACTAAAGATGGTATGTCTGTGCGCGAGGAAGGTCTTTTTCCTTTCTCCTTTCATTGCTTGACTAGGTTCGCTTTCGCTTTCCTTGACTTTAGAGAGGAATGGTTTCCGATGAACTACTCTCTTTACCTGTTGATGAATCATGCTTCGAACACCTAGACCAACTGTCGCTTAGTCACGTCTACGCTTAGATAGTGATGTGAACCCGTCTTCCTTACCTTAATCAATAGATAGGCTTGTACTACTACCAGTCAAAACAGGAAGTTATTGGCTGGCGGCCGCACAACTGTTCGAGCGCAATGCAGTGGTGTTGGTTCCGATTCGACAGCCATTTTACTGCTAAGGAAAGGAGCTGAAAAAAAGAGAGGTGTTCCAAGCTACTTGGCGCAGAGCTACTTGAATTTATTCTGCGTTGGAAAGGACGACTGTTAAGGAGGCTATTTCGAATGTGAGAGGGCGACTGAAAGGAGGCTTGACCCAGTTCGCTAAGTTTGAAAAGTCCAAAGAGCGCAGACTAGCCACGGAGCTTGGATACGGTTTCCTCATCGGAGATCCATAACTCTTTCCTTTCCTCAAGGCAATACAGATCAGAAAGAACAGAAGGAGGAACATAGTAAGTTCGATCGATCAGATATCTCTTTTAACGAATTTCCTGATTGCGACAGCTTATCGAGACTTATTACTAGACTAAAAGACGCGTTCGAGTGGACTAAGCTCCAATACAATACCACACAGGGTAGAAGTGAAGTTTCTATTGAATTGAGTCAGATCCTTGTTTGATCTTCGAAATCCCCAATCGTTCGTTACTGAACCTAAAAACTGGCCGCTTATCATGTAAAGTAGTGCTCTCGTTAGCTGGAATGGAACTATCAAATGGATGAACGAGGAGTGTTGACAACTCGACTTTATTGTAAGGAGAGGCGTGAAAAGTCATTTTCACTCTTAAAACTATAAGGAAAGAGAGGCGCTTCAGCCACTTGCTTGACTATAAAGTTGGAGAGGGCCTTCTTTTTTTTCTTTATTTATTAGATTTTCACACTTGTTACCACTAAATGACGAAGCCAGGAACGGAAGGATGGACTTGAACCCTCAACCTCAGTCTTGGCAAGGCTATGATCTACCATTAAGCTATTTCCGCCAGCTAGGGTAGTGGCGAAGCACTACTGAGCACAATTCACCCAACACGATCATCCGGGGTGAACAAGAATTGGGGATCGGATGCGGGCGAAATTCCCGCCAATGGCTGAGATATTCAGTCGGTTTGAAATCGATTAGAAAATGTAGTTGTTGCTCGCCTGATAGTAAGTCGCTATTCTTCCAATCGAGCAAGGGAAAGAGAGAAGACCAAGACCTAGCGAAAGGTTGAAAGCGGAAAGCAAGGAAGCAAGAAAACGGATAAGCTGAGGAACGAAGTAGCTCGCCTAAAAGGAGAGGAACGAAGTTTCGTCTTTGTTTTTCTTCAAATCCCCAATCCGCTCTCGCTCGCCGTGAAAGTTGGAAAGGCGTGGAAAGAAGAACGTGCTTCTTTGACAGAGCTTCAAGCAAGAAGGAGGAAAGCCCTCTTTTCGCCAATGGATCACTTAGTCGGAATAAGCGGGCTTAGGTTGATGCAGAATAAGCCATTTTCCCCTCTTTCCATGGAAAGGTGTCGAAGTAATAGACACATTTAGAGTTGTGGGACTTGAAGTCGTTTAGTGGCGTGCAGGGAGTAATCGTCTTGTTGCTGGTAGGTGCGACTATGTGAGTTGACAACAATATACCGCGGTATGTGTGGGTCAAGATTTTACTTAGTGATCGGTTGTCAGGACTTGGAGTGAAATCTGTTCTGTTTTCAGGCAACCCCACCAATACTTAAGGGCTCAAAATGGTGGTCTAGCACTGATTTCTAGTTCCACTGCTCCCGCGAAGCGAATGAAGGGAAGCTCTTCGAGCTTCCGGGTGAGCTTACGCTTAAACTTCCCATATTTGAAGAACTTGCTTCCAGAGTCAGGCTACTGTCAAGGGGAAGTTCTTATTATTTAGGTTAGTTAGGTATTTCCATTTAAAAAAAATGTAAAAAAAAATTGGGTTGCGCTATATATATGAAAGAGTAATGTAAAAAATAAAAATAAAAAATAAAAAATAGGGTTGTTGGCGCCTAACGGTAATATTACCGTTAGGGGGGGGGGGGGACAGTCATTTGACCGTTTTTTCCCTTCTTTTTTTAAATTATTTTTTTATCCTTTAAAAATCTATAAATACTCTATATTCTTCTCATTTTTATTACACAATTATTTCTACAATTCTCACACTCTCTTAATTCTCTCTATTATCAATTCTCAAGTTATTATTATTATTATTAATTTTCAAAGTAGCAAGATGCAAGACTTCGAACTTCGAGTTTCAATTGAATTCTGAATCCCGAAGTTTGGTACACTCGTTTCATTCTGTAATTATTTTATTAAATTGTCATATTTCTTTGTTGATTATTTAAATTAAATTTTAAATTAAATATTTTATAATGAATTTGCTAAGGGGAATGCTAAATCTAGTTCAATGGGTAAAAATTCTAGAGGTTCTACATCATCGAATCAAAATATAGATTATGATCAAATGTAAGAAGATTTTGGAATAGAAGATAATGAATATGATAATGTTCATATAGATAATATTGTTGAAACTGAAAATGAAATTCCTACACCTACTAATGTGCCTTCTGTTAATGTTAGTGCTGCTCCTCCTGCTAGTGGTAGTCATAGTCGTAGACCTCCTTTACCAGAAGTAGCGAGTAGGAAAAAATGGAGTAAAGTGTGGAACTTTTATGATAGAGTTTGGGACACTGATAGAGTTAGATGTAATATTTATGGGAAAACTTATAAACATAAGAGAGGGGGTGGTGACGGGGGGACGGGCACTATAGGTAGGCATGTAGAGCATGCTCATCCGACACACTGGTTTTCTGTCTCGGATTTAGAAGCTGGTCAATAACAACTTAATCCATTAACGGGGGGCTTGTTAAATACGATCCAAAGAAGGATCGCATTGAATTAGCAAAAATGGTTGTCGGAGGTTGTTTACCTTTTTCTTTTGCTTCTTCTCCATATTTAATTACATATATTCAAAGAGTATATAATCCTCTATTTACAGGTGTTCCTTGTAGTACATGTAGATCCGATATTTTTAGACTTTATAATGATTATGTTATTTATTTGAAATATTTGTTCACTAACCTTCCATGCCTAGTTAGTTTTACTTCAGACATTGGGCATGCTTTAAACGGTTATGATTATTTAACAATTACTTGTCATTGAATTGATGAAAATTTTAAAATGGAAAAAGGTATTATTGCTTTTCCGTATGACAAGGATCAAAGTCATATTGAAATATATAAGCGAAACTATTTGTGCTTATGCCAAAAATTATAATCTTTATAAAAAATACTTTGTATATCATTCGATAATGCATCTAATAATACTGCTGATGTAGATCTTTTAAAAGCGGAATTAGAACCGTCACTTCCTGATATATTTCATGTTCGTTGTGCTTGTCATATTTATAATTTAATTGTTAGAGGTGGTTTTGATTTATTTGCAACTGAATTATCTCTTGTCCGGAGAGCTGTTGGAGTTATTCAGGGTAATAATAGAAAAAATAAAATTATAGAATTTAAAAGAAAAATATAAACAATTTAATTTGAGACCAAAATTCATGCCAGGTGAGATTATTACACGGTGTAATTATACTTATTTATTTTTAAAAGAATGTTACAAGTATAAATACCCCATAACACATATTTCAAATGCTCATTGTAAGAACGTGATTTATATGTTAACCGACAAACAATTGGAAATCAATTGCTGAACTTTTAAAAAAATTACGTAAATTTTACACTGCTACTGTTGAATTTTCAGGATCTTATTACCAAACAATTTGTAATGGTTTAGCTCATATATCTGAAATTTCATATTTACTTCATGTTTTAAAATCAAATATAAAATATAAAGCTTCAGTTACAGTTATTTTGAAAAGTTTTTTAAAAATATTTTTTTCCTATTCCTGATATTTGTTGTATTGGTGCAGTATTAAATTCTTCTATTAAAAAGTTAGATTGTCATAATTTAATATTTTGTTTATATAATTATATGGAAGTAGGTGCAACAAAAACTTCATCTTCAATTGATTGCATAAGTAAACCTGATACTAATTTAACTAAATTATATGAATATAATGCTACATTACATGATAACAACAACTCTGCTACTAATATTTGATCGGTGTATTTTATATACACCTTTTGAGTCATTTTTAGTTAGTATTTTACTCATTTCATTTATGTTTAGTATAGTATTAGAGTCGTTTTCCTTTCTTTTGTGTCACAGCGGTCAGAAATGGAGAAATGACGAAAAGGAGATGAAATGAGCATAAATGAGATGGAATTGCACACTAAAAGGGCCAAGAAATGAAGCCTAAGAAGTTCCGGGAAATATAGAAGAAATCAGACGAAGACCGGACGAACAAAGGACGAAGAAACGAAAAATCCGGAAGAATGCCGTCACCGGCGCCGCGGCGCCGACCACTGAAGATGTTCCGAAAGCCTCTGATTTTCAGGCGCCGCGGCGCCAGTCTGCAGGGCCGCGGCGCCGACGCGGGATTTCTGAGTTTTTGGGCCGAATTTGACATGTTTTCAGGGTCCAAAAGGGATAACTTTTCCTACCTACATATTCCTTAACCCTTTTCCATAACTTTTCCTAAACCCTTTACCTAAAAGGATTCAATAACTTTTCCTACCTACATAATCCCTAACCCTTTACCTAAAGGATTCTTGAGTTATAAATAGTCTCTACATCATTAGAAGAATTCATCCACCCATCCTTCATCCTACATCCTTCAATCCATCACCCATCCCATTCTCCATCCACCATTCCATTCCATCTTGTAAATATTCCACAACACAATCCTTGGATGCTAGAAGGCTTGGAGACTTGTTCTTGAGTATTTTCTTTTCTTTCTTTTTGCTTTGTTTATTTCAGTTCATGTATGGAGATTGTATTAGTTCTTAGTGTGACTATGGCTAGGAGCTAATTACTTATTTAGGGATTTCCTTGTGATTCTCTTGAAACTCTTATTCATGAATTAATACATTAGTTGATTTCTTCTTCACTTGTTTAAGATTATTCAATAGTTGTTTTGATTGCTTGATAATTAATTGATCACTAGTTATCATCACTTATATGATTTCTAATCGAAAGCCGAAAGGGGGGATTGTGAATATGCTATAGTTGAATAAACATAGGTTAAATCGTGGACGAAACTACCCCGATACTTGTGTAGCTTAATAGGTTATTGCTCTTAATCCTCCTTTGTAGTCAATCTTGTCACCGAAAGGTAGAAGGGTTCTCCATTGGGGTTGAGTGTTTATATTACCTTAACAGGAGTATAAAACGATCTAGTTAACCTGCTATCTTAACGTAAAAGAAGAAGTCAGTCTAATTGTATTAAGGATTGAATAGAGTGGATAGTTGATGATCTTGAAAGCCCTAATTTTCCATCATAACTGATTTAATTCAAAGTATTTTTATAATTAGTTTATTTTCTGCATTATTAGTCTAAAATTCCCAATCAATTAACGTTAACCAAATAAATACCATAGGATAGATAATCGGTACTTGAAAACCAGTCCTTGAGGACGATATTCGGTCTTACCTAGACTATATTACTTGTCACGATACGTGCACTTGCGTTAGTGTGTGCATAAATCGCGCATCAATATTCCTTCTAGTTCTGATTCTGTGTCTACATCTGCAGGATTCGATGAAGACGATGATAATTAATCTTTAGATATTTGGAGCACTTTCACAACAGCCCAAGCAAGCACAAGTCGAAATTGTGATGAGATACAATTTTATTTACAAAAGTCAACGGAGTCGAAGAAGAACTTTCAACCTTTATAATGGTGGCAGGATAACAAAATGCAATTCCCGATACTTGCAGCTATGACACGAGATGCTCTTAATGTGTCTATCTCAACAGTGGCTTCTGAAAGTGCATTCAGCCAAGCACCAGATCAAATAGGAGACACGCGTCACTCATTGGGCGAAACCACATTAGAAGTGTTAGTCTACTTAAGGGATTGGATCAGATCTGTCACGACCCGAACCCCGGGCCCGTGACTGGTGCCCTACCTGGGCACCCTCCTACCTTAATGACACAATTAAACCGCGGAACTAAATAACACCTTTTTTTTTAAAACCAACGAACATGCAAGGGCAAAGTCGTCAAGGTTGCCATATAATATACATAATCAAAAGGTACTACACTATACACGAGTCCAATCCCACATATGAATACAGACCTCTAAGAGTTTTTACTGAACTATGACGGGACAAGGCCCTGCCGTACCCATAACTGTACAAAAGCCTGTAATGAAGGATCTATACCAAAATGATAAACTCTTGAACAGATGGAGCTATCCAAAAACTCTGAGCAAGGGTCCTACACCTGCAGATCACCAAACTGCGTACCTAAACCTGCGGCATGAACGCAACCCCCGAAGGAGGTCACTACGAAAGATGTACCAAGTATGTGAAATCGAAATATCAGAATGAAATCATAACGATTATATAAAGCAGAGACATGTATGATAGCCAAACTACGATACACAATAATAGCGATCATGTCAAGTCGGGACGCGTGCCTCAAGTCATTGCTCGCGTATAACCATGGGTCTCACGCCATAATATCAATCATGCCGTGGAATCCCTTCCTCATCGTGATCCATGATATAATATAACCCCAATAAGTATACATGAACACCAAGTTCCACCTGTGTCATAAAAGAAATTGTACGGGCCAAGTAGGAAAGCGAACCACCAGATCCAGCCTGCATCATAAAGCGGCGGGCAAGTACGAAGCCAACTACGATCCACTGCGTCGACAATCGATCGAGGCAAAGCATCTGACGCCAACTACCAGATCCAGCCTGTCGTAACGATATATGACCGGGGCAAGTGCGAAAGCTATCTACCAGAGTCTACGGTACCAAACTATGCCATAGAACTGACGGGGGAAAGTACGAAAGCTATCTACCAGACCATCCTGCGTCAGCCACTGACCGGGGCAAGTACGAAAGCTAACTACCAGACCATCATGTGTCACTAAACCTCATGGAGGGCTAGTCCATGGAATAATAAAAACAAATCTGGGAATCTAACCCGCCTCGTGGTCGCATGCCCCGGAATCCCACATCGTATAAGCATGTCTAAGGAGTAATAAAAATAATCCGGGAATTTAACCTGCATCCTGGTCGCATGCCCCGGAATCCCACATCGTATAAGCATGTCCAAGGATCAATCACAATGGAAACATGCCCGTGGAATCCCCCATCACTGTCGGTACGTCCAAGTCAACTCACAACAAGACATACGACCCTCCAACTGAGAGTCACGACAGCGTATAAATATAATACTTGCACTCAAAGGCTATCACAAGCAAGCATAGACAAGTTCATAAAATCTTTAGACTTTCATTATCATACAAAAATGAATTTCATTTTATAAACTCAAGGCACTTTTGTTTCACATAAAAATTCGGGAATTTAACCCTAAGTACTACGTACTTCCATTCTTTTCAAAAGACTCCTTTTTATATAAAACCCCAAGATACTAACACCCGTAGTATCAATGCATGTCTATTTTTCAAATTATTTTACTACACCTTTAGGAATTTATTTCAAGACTTTTAAACCAAGTAACTTCTAATTTTCACAATCTAGGCAACTCATGTCCATCAATCAAAAATAGACAACTCTCTTAACCTTCCATAAAGCCGTTATAACTAACTTCCCATAAAGCCGTTATAACTCTTTATGGTTTTTGATAAATTCATTCTTTTTATAACCAAGAGACTTATACTTTTAAAACCAAGTATCATATACATTCAAATCAAGTTACATAACTTTCAAAATACTTCAAGTCTCTTAACTTTAGAAATCAAGTTTCTTAACTTTAGAAATCAAGTTGTTTCTATCTTTAAATCCCAATTAACTCACACCTTTAAAACAAGTTACTTCTCTTTAAACCATGTCATTTCTCTTCTTTTAAATTAATTAAGTAAATCACTCCTTTGACTCCCCTAAAGTCATTACAACAACCTTTAGGTTTTGGAACTAAGGCACTATCCAAAAGATTTGGAAACCACTTCCTTTTCAAGACTCTATGTACTTCAAGTAAAACACTTTCACTTTTGAAAATCCAAATTTCGTCAAGTTAATGGATTATAACAACTTCCAATTTAAACATCCAAAGTACAATCAAGGAAGTTATAGAACAACTTCTATATTAGGCAATCCAAGTATAATCAAGGAAGTATATAGAACAACTTCTATATTAGGCAATCCAAGTACAATCAAGGAAGTATATAGAACAACTTCTATATTAGGCAATCCAAGTACAATCAAGGAAGTATATAGAACAACTTCTATATTAGGCAATTCAAGTACAATCAAGAAGTGGATCATTTACGGAGTGAGATTTACTTTCTTTATCATAAGGAATCATGCTAGAAGATGAGGAGATGGTTCACATACCTTTTCGGCTTAATCCACAAGCTAAGTCGAATACGCCGCACGTAGAATTGTCAACCTATAATGGCCACAACACGACTATCAACTTCTAGTTTCTAACGTAGAATGATACTAAGTATACGGTCTCTTATTCTACGGAAAATTGGGCAGCACTTCCTTTGTTTCTATGTACTTTTCCACCTTTTTCAAGGCCCGAAAATCAATAGCCAACATGCCACATTTAAGGCTCAACACATCAACCAACCAAAGGGGATTACACGCCTTACAATACGTGTAAAATTCTGCCACACCGTTCATATAAAACAATCCAACACTTATAAGGGCATTCGGCCACCAATATAACAAATCCTAAGTCCTTCCCAATTCTTTTTTAATCCAAGTTGTTAAGTCTAACATGTTATATAGTCGTAAACAACTTTAACAACTATAATTCCTTCTTTATATAACATGCGACGACTAAACTAATAACCAAATTGAATTGTAATCTCAAAGGCTAATCATGCTAGTTTCGGATTAGTGGTTCCAATATCCATAACACTTATCAAACTTCAATATATACATCTCATGCTTTTTTATATCCATAACTACAACAATAAGTAATCTTTAATCACTAAAACGACAAGATTGTTACCTTGATAAGCCCTTATAAAATTCCAAGATTCAAAGTCGCTCCTTAGCAAATCTTACCTCCTTTCCTTCACGCTCCAATCCGCTATTTGAAGCCCTTAGAAGTTTACAAACAACTTCTCTTCCATTTTCAATCAAAACTATGAAAACGACTTAGGTTTTCGCCTTGCGACTAACGTGAAAACGTCATTTTTCCGGGATATTTCTATTGAGATATCCTTACAATACCACTAGGAACCTTGGGTTAAAGTTTTGTGAATAATGAACCACAAACTAAAATTTTGTGTGTGGGAATAACTCAACCCGAGAGCTTCTCAAGCTTAGCTCAAAGTTTCTCAATTTTTTCTAAGTGTTGAAGACTTGTCTTGCTACTAGTGTAGTATATATAAAACAATGGAGGGTCAAGATTACAACATTTGTGAGGCTAGGATGAAGAATATTTAATATCTAGCCAAGTGGGCAAGTTGACTAAGTCAATTATCTCAAGCTTGTCAAGACTTGATCATCTATGGTCATTGACCATAGTACCTTTGGTCCAATTCGAGCAAGCCCATGTGGGGGTGACACGTGTCTCCCTCCCATTCGTCCATAAAATTTCGTAACCCTCGTGGGGCCCACAAAACGTAAAATTTCTCGGGTGGGCCCTACGTGACCAAATCCGTAAAATAAATTTCCACAATGATAATATATTCTATACTCCTCAAATAATGCATTTTGAGAATCTAATTCTCATCAACGAATATTTTTTCTTTTCGACGTTCGGAAGATTTTCCTTCGGAAAAACAATTCTTTCTTTCGTACCAATTTTCAAGTCTTGTGTTCTCGCGTCTATTCTCTTATACATGTCCTGGAATTAAGGGGTGTAACATCCCCCCCCCCCCCCCTTAGAAACATCCATCCCCGAATGTTCTTAGTCGGTTTTCAAGCTATACAAACTCCGGCATAGTCTCTTTGCTATGCCTATCCATCAATACTCCACAAGACCAACGATGCCACACATGGCCACCATATATCATATGTATACATATATAAATGGACCTTCCATCCGCGGTCCCTTCTCACAAAACTCGAAGGTTATAGTCTTCAAAACGGGATCCTTAGAGGTTTCTTTCTTTTTCCCGTATAAAGGGATGGCCCTGTCGTATTCTAAGTCATGGGACTAACACTATCTGAACCCTTCATTCGGACTCCCACTCAGCTAACTGATGTGTTCCCCCATTCTACTTCCCTTCTCTGTCTCACTTAGTCACAATACTAGTTGGGGCATGATCCTATAATCTGCCTAGCTTAGTTTACCAATCGGTGTAAACTCTAATACTAGTAGTATCTCAATCACAAGCACCTATAGACAGCGTTACTGAACCTAAGGCGTGTGTATCATCACAATTTAACCTCCACTCATGGCCTAAAAGGGATTTTCTCTACGTACCTTCATTACTCATAACTATAACCACTATAG
Organism: Przewalskia tangutica; assembly: GCA_029844215.1. Lineage (NCBI taxonomy): Eukaryota > Viridiplantae > Streptophyta > Magnoliopsida > Solanales > Solanaceae > Przewalskia > Przewalskia tangutica. The sequence continues at coordinate 23,701,720 of CM056719.1, forward strand.
TTCTTTTAATCCTTGTTCTTCCCTTTTCTTACTTGTCATACTTTCTCGTACTTCCAAACTTATTTAGTATACGTACAAAATTTCAAATATTGTTTCTGTTCCCCAATCCTTGGAGTTACTATCCAAACTTGGCCATTATGTTACTTGCATTCCCGTTAAGGCCCTTCTCGACCCTCACGACCTGGTTCCGGTGGAACGCGTCCACGAACCCGTACAACGATTAACTAGACTTGGGCCTTGCATCCTCGTGACCCTATCACATAGCGGGACCATTTCCAACTGACATCACCCCATTCCATACTACCGGTTGATCCGAAATGGGTCCACAACCCGACCCATCGTCACACTTAACTTCTCATTCTTAGTCTGAAATAAATCTCTCTCTTATCTCAAGGTACTTCTCACCTTATCCTCCCATTCACTAGAGGTTCGTCACCCAGGCCGAGGTATTTCTACTGTACCTCCCCCACTATCGGTCTTCACACTGTCATGAGGTAATTACAACTTTGAACCCTACACAACTATAGTCGCAGTTCACTTTATCATTCTTGTCAACATTCTTCACTTTTCACTTTACTAATCAAAGTATCTCTACTTCTGGTGGTGCTATCAATTTACAACTACTAGTAACAAAGGGAATATATACGCTAGGGCGGAATCTGAATCTATCAGTGCATGTATGATTCAAAAGAATCGAAATATACTTGTAACCCCATGCGATGTTGCCTCTTGATCCTGCCAAGTAGCCACGTCATTTATGCGGTTCGAAGGACCGGCAGAACTATAAACTCCACCGACTCTACCACTACCGGCCGATATCTCAACACCGCCAAGGCGCATGAAGAGAGGAAAAGGAACAAACCACCGGCCTCATAGGCTGAGCCACCACACCAGTGCTCCTTCTAAAAGGACATTCCCACTGCTTATGGCCTGGACGGTCACAATAATAACAAACACTTGTTCCATAACGGCATTTTCCCAAATGACGCTTACTACATCGGAAACACTGAGGAATAAGTGGCCTCGACTGAGAAAATCCTCTGCTCCTCTGAGAACCTCGAACCCTGGAGCTTGGACCGGCTCCTAAATACCTTGTGGGGTCCAATCTCCCACCTGTGAGCTGCGGGGGTATGTCCTGGGTAGGCTGGGACGAATATCTCACTCGCTGCTGAGGCTGCTCGTCCAAAAACTCACCGGGATAACCAACCGGTCTAGCCCTCTTACGCTGATTTCCGCGTTGGCCCTCTACCTCTCAGACACTGCTGCATCGGGCCGAATAACCTTCTCGATGAAATCAGTAGCACCGCTATCTTGGTCAATAACATAATCGCTTCTTATGACCTATAGTCTTCCCTAATCGAGAACTGAAGCTCGTGCCGGGCCTCAAAACTCGCGGAGAAGAACTCACGATCGTGGGCACAATATTCGGTATATCCTGGGCATGAGCCCTACCAACTCTCTGAGTCTGACTGGTAGCTTCTGCTACTGTTTTGCCCTTCTGGGAGACTATTGCCCTCCTTGGAGGCATAGCTGTAACACAAAAATATGTCAGAGAGGTATTATCTTAATAACACAGGTCTATGGCATGATCTCAGAGTGAGAAGAATAGAAACCAACTCCTAAATGTCATGTAGCCTCCTGTTTATGGGTGTGGCACGCAACACACCGATAATCAAGACTCTACTAGACACGGTCTGTAGACATTCCGAGGACTGACTGCTCTGATACCACTCTCTCACGACCCGAACCCCGAGCCCGTGATTGGTGCCCTACCTGGGCACCCTCATACCTTAATGACACAATTAAACCGCGGAACTAAATAACACCTCTTTTTTTTTAAAACCAACGAACATGCAAGGGCAAAGCCGCTGGCGCCGCCATATAATATACATAATCAAAAGGCACTACACTGTACACGAGTCCAATCCCACATATGAATACAGACCTCTAAGAGTTTTTATTGAACTATGACGGGACAAGGCCCCGCCGTACCCATAATGCATAAAAGATCAGAATGAAGGATCTATACCAAAATGATAAACTCCTGAACAGATGGAGCTATCCAAAAACTCTGAGCAAGGGTCCTACACCTGCAGATCACCAAACTTCGTACCTAAACCTGTGGCATGAACGCAGCCCCCCGAAGGAGGTCAGTACGAAAGATGTACCAAGTATGTGAAACTGAAAATACTGTAATGAAATCATAACAGTCTATAAAAAACAGGAGACATGTATGATAGCCAAACTACAGTATACAATAATAAGCAGTCATGTCAAGTCAGGGATGCATGCCCTCAAGTCATTACTCACATATAACCATGGGTCTCACGCTCATAATATCAATCATGCCCGTGGAATCCCTTCCTCACTGTCGACAGTCCATGATATAATATAACACCAATAAGTATACATGAACACCAAGTCCCACCTGTGTCATAAAAGAAATTGTACGGGCCAAGTAGGAAAGTGAACCACCAGATCCGGCTGATCATAAAATCGACCGGCAAGTACGAAGCCAACTACGGATCCAAAGATGCGTCAACAACTGACCGTGGCAAGTACGAAAGCCAAACAACCATATCCAGCCTGTCGTCACGAGATATGACCGGGGTAAGTGTGAAAGCTATCTACCAGAGTCTACTGTACCAAACTGTGCCATAGAACTGACGGGGGCAAGTACGAAAGTTATCTACCAGACCATCCTGCGTCAACCACTGACCGGGGCAAGTACGAAAGCTAACTACCAGACCATTCTGCGTCACTGAACCTCATGGAGGGCTAGTCCATGGAATAATAAAAACAAATCCGGGAATCTAACCCGCCTTCTGGTCGCATTCCCCGGAATCCCACATCGTATAAGCATGTCCAATGAGTAATAAAAACAATCCGGAAATTTAGCCCGCATCCTGGTCGCATGCCCCAGAATCCCACATCGTATAAGCATGTCCAAGGATCAATCACAATGGAAACATACCCGTGGAATCCCCCATCACTGTCGGTACGTCCAAGTCAACTCACAACAAGACAGAGTCACGACAGCGTATAAATATAATACTTGCACTCAAAGGCTATCACAAGCAAGCATAGACAAGTTCATAAAATCTTTAGACTTTCATTATCATACAAAAATGAATTTCATTTTATAAACTCAAGGCACTTTCGTTTCACATAAAAATCCGGGAATTTAACCCTAAGTACTACGTACTTCCATTCTATTCAAAAGACTCCTTTTTATATAAAAACCCCCAAGATACTAACACCCATAGTATCAAGGCATGTCTATTTTTTAAATTAATTTACTACACCTTTAGGAATTTATTTCAAGACTTTTAAACCAAGTAACTTCTAATTTTCACAATCTAGGCAACTCATGCCCATCAATAAAAAATAGACAACTCTCTTAACCTTCCATAAAGCCGTTATAACTAACTTCCCATAAAGCCGTTAAAACTCTTTATGGTTTTTGATAAATTCATTCTTTTTATAACCAAGAGACTTATACTTTTAAAACCAAGTATCATATACTTTCAAATGAAGTTACATAACTTTCAAAATACTTCAAGTCTCTTAACTTTAGAAATCAAGTTTTTTAACTTTAGAAATCAAGTTGCTTCTACCTTTAAATCCCAAGTAACTCACACCTTTAAAACAAGTTACTTCTCTTTAAACCATGTCATTTCTCCTCTTTTAAATTAATTAAGTAAATCACTCCTTTGACTCCCCTAAAGTCGTTACAACAACCTTTAGGTTTTGGAACTAAGGCACTATCCAAAAGATTTGGAAACCACTTCCTTTTCAAGACTCTATGTACTTCAAGTAAAACACTTTCACTTTTGAAAATCCAAATTTCGTCAAGGTAATGGATTATAACAACTTCCAATTTAAACATCCAAAGTACAATCAAGGAAGTATATAGAACAACTTCTATATTAGGCAATCCAAGTATAATCAAGAAAGTATATAGAACAACTTCTATATTAGGCAATCCAAGTACAATCAAGGAAGTATATAGAACAACTTCTATACTAGGCAATCCAAGTACAATCAAAGAAGTATATAGAACAACTTCTATATTAGGCAATCCAAGTACAATCAAGGAGTGGATCATTTAAAGAGTAGGATTTACTTTCTTTATCATAAGGAATCATGCTAGAAGAAGAGGAGATGGTTCACATGCCTTTTCGGCTTAATCCACAAGCTAAGTAGAATACGCCGCACGTAGAATTGTCAACCTATAATGGCCACAACACGACTATCAACTTCTAGTTTCTAACGTAGAATGATACTAAGTATACGGTCTCTTGTTCTACGAAAAATTGGGCAGCACTTCTTTTGTTTCTATGTACTTTTCCACCTTTTTCAAGGCCCGAAAATCAATAACCAACATGCCACATTTAAGGCTCAACACATCAACCAACCAAAGGGGATTACACGCCTTACAATGCGTGTAAAATTCTGCCTCACAATTCATATAAAACAATCCAACACTTATAAGGGCATTCGACCACCAATATAACAAATCCTAAGTCCTTCCCAATTCTTTTTTAATCCAAGTTGTTAAGTCTAACATGTTATATAGTCGTAAACAACTTTAACAACTATAATTCCTTCTTTATATAACATGCGACGACTAAACTAATAACCAAATTGAATTGTAATCTCAAAGGCTAATCATGCTAGTTTCGGATTAGTGGTTCCAATATCCATAACACTTATCAAACTTCAATATATACATCTCATGCTTGTTTATATCCATAACTACAACAATAAGTAATCTTTAATCACTAAAATGACAAGATTGTTACCTTGATAAGCCCTTATAAAATTCCAAGATTCAAAGTCGCTCCTTAGCAAATCTTAGCTCCTTTCCTTCACGCTCCAATCCGCTATTTGAAGCCTTTAGAAGTTCACAAACAACTTCTCTTCCATTTTCAATCAAAACTATGAAAACGACTTAGGTTTTCGCCTTGCGACTAACGTGAAAACGTCGTTTTTCCGGGATCTTTCTATTGAGATATCCTTGCAATACCCCTAGGAACCTTGGGTTAAAGTCTTGTGAATAATGAACCACAAACTAAAATTTTGTGTGTGGGAATAACTCAAACCCGAGAGCTTCTCAAGCTTAGCTCAAAGTTTCTCAATTTTTTCTAAGTGTTGAAGACTTGTCTTGCTACTAGTGTAGTATATATAAAATAATGGAGGATCAAGATTACAACATTTGTGTGGCTAGGATGAAGAATATTTAATATCTAGCCAAGTGGGCAAGTTGACTAAGTCAATTATCTCAAGTTTGTCAAGACTTGATCATCTACCTTGGTCATTGACCATAGTACCCTTGGTCCAATTCGAGCAAACCCATGTGGGGGGGGGGGTGACACGTGTCGCCCTCCCATTCGTCCATAATATTTCGTAACCCTCGTGGGACCCACAAAACGTAAAATTTCTCGGGTGGGCCCTACGTGACCAAATCCGTAAAATAAATTTCCACAATGATAATAAATTCTATACTCCTCAAATAATGCATTTTGAGAATCTAATTCTCATCAACGAACATTTTTCCTTTCCGACGTTCGGAAGATTTTCCTTCGGAAAAACAATTCTTTCTTTCGTACCAATTTTCAAGTCTTGTGTTCTCGCGTCTATTTTCTTATACATGTCCTGGAATTACGGGGTGTAACAAGATCAGAGAGAAGAATTCAAGGATTGATAGACGTTGACTCTCCGGAAGATGAAAAAATCGTCAATATTTTGGAAAACGGAAGCGGGAGCACAAGTTGCGGCGGGACTGGAATTAATACTCCAGATTTAGAGGCTATGGAGCATCAACAATTCAATCAACCTATAAATTACGAAGAATTTTGTAAAAGGATGCATAATATGTAAATAAAATTATTATTACTTCATTATGTACTCTTATTAACATTATGAATAATGAAAGTTCGAAAGTTTACACTTTACATCTTAATTCTTATCATTAATTTTTATTGTATTATTTTTTTAGTTGTTAACTTATGTCTTGATTGTCTTCTAATCTAATAAATTAATAAAAGTATAACTACAATATAAAGTATAAAGTATAAAATATAAACTATAAAATACAAAGTTAACTTTAAATTTTAAAATATAAAATATAAAACTATATTATATTACATATTTAATTTGAATTTAGTTTATAATATATTTTCTAATAAAAAAATTAAAAAAATGGTTGTTATGCTCAACTGGTAATATTACCGTTGGGTGGATCGTGGGTGGGGGCAACGGTCATTTGACCCTTTTTTTTTTAATTAATTACATTTTTATCCTTTAAAAAATCTATAAATATTCTATATTCTTCTCATTTTTATCACACAATTATTTCTACAATTCTCATACTCTCTTAATTCTCTCTATTATCAATTGTCAAGTTATTATTATTATTATATTATTAATTTTTAAAGTAGCAAGACTTCGAGCTTCAAATTTCAATTGAATTCTGAATCCCGAAGTTTGGTACACTCGTTTCATTCTCTAATTATTTTATTAAATTGTCATATTTATTTATTGATTATTTAAATTAAAATTAAAATTAAATATTTTATAATGGATAAAGGTAAATCTATTTCAAGGGGTACAAAATCTAAAGGTTCTTCATTATCTAATCGAAATATAGATTATGATCAAATGCAAGAAGATTTTGAAATAGAAGATAATGAATATGATAATGTTCATATAGATAATATTGTTGAAATTGAAACTCATACACCTACTAGTGTGCCTTCTGTCAATGTTAGTACTACTAATGGTAGACCTCCTTTACCAGTAGTAACGAGTAGGAGAATAATGAGTAAAGTGTGGAACTTTTATGATAGAATTGAGGACACTGATAGAGTTATATGTAATATTTGTGGGCAAACTTATAAACATAAGAAAAGGGGTAATGACGGGGGGACGGACACTATAGTTAGGCATGTAGAGAAAGTTCATCCGACACACCGGTCAACAACAAATTAAGTATAAAATATAAAGCTGCAGTTACATTTTTTGATAACAACAAATCTACTACTAATCTTCGTTCTAGTTCTGCTTCTGTTCTGTGTCTACATCTGCAGGATTCAATGAAGAAGATGATAATGAATCTAGATTCTAGATATATGGAGCACTTTTACAACAACACAAGTTACGACGGAACTGCGGAAGTGGGACTGGAATGAATACTCCAGATTTAGCGGCTATGGAGTATGGATCCAGAACAATTCAATGAACATATAAATTACGAAGAACTTGTTAGTAGGATGCATAATATATAAATAAAATTATTATTACTTCATTATGTACTCTTTTTAACAGTATGAATAATTAAAGTTCGAAAGTTTACATCTTATCATTAGTTTTTATTTTATTATTTCTTTAGTTGTTAACTTATGAGTTATGTCTACTAATTTAATAAATTAATAAAAGTATAACTACAATATAAAGTATAAAGTTATAAACTATAAAATATAAAGTTAACTTTAAATTTTAAAATATAAAATTATATTATATTACATATTTAATTTGAATTTAGTTTACATTTTCAAAAAAAAATTAAAAACAAAAATTCGGTCCGACCGGTTCAACCCGTAACCGCACGGATCGACCGAAAATTCGGTAATGAACCGGTCTGGTAACCTCGATAAGCCGGTAATTCGGACCGGTAACCAGTCCGAAACCGGTTCAACCTGGTAAAGGTCTATCGGTCCGGACCGGGTCGACCCGACAGACAGATATACCTGACGCTAAGTCCTTTACAACTTTGAAGTGAGTCATCCGCAAGATTCACTTCCTTTGATTTAGTAGGGTTTGAATACCTGACATCAGATACTTGTACTGATTTTTATAGATGCTCCAGACTTAGTTTACTTTGGCTTTAGTTAGGTTTGTTGAGATGTTTCTTTGTTTACTATTTTCATTAACTAAGTTATCTATGATATGGGATTATTTGAGACTTCATGATGATTTGGGTGATTCTTTCCTATTGTTTTGGTTTTCTCGATGGGTAATAGGATAGTTAGGTGCTAGTCACGGCTAATGAATAATTTGGGTTATGATAAAGTTGATATCAGAGTCTAGGCTTTTGGTCTTAGTTCATGAAGCAGTGTTTGGTAGTCTCGTCCGTATGTAGAGAAGATTGATATGATGTGAGATGATTCTTGCCTTTGACTGTTTTTGTTGAATCTGAGTATTCATTGTCTCTTACGTGGACTTTTTTTGGTCCTAAACTGAAGGCTAAAACTTGTTATGAGCTTAAAGTATACCTTTATATGTGTTATGTGAGCCGTGAGTGACCTATTTATACGTATGCATTGTGGTTGGATTGTTGGTTGGCTATATGGCAGGTACAAAAATATGATTAGTCCCATTTATAGGGGAAACACTGCAAAAAAAATTAAAAAAACAATGGAAAGGTAGTCAATTTTTGAGACCTTATGGATTTGAAGTTTGAATCTAGGCCGAGAATTTTGGTCCGAGAGATCTCATCTACTTGGTACTTATGGGAAGGTTTTGGTTTTGAACACGTTCGAGGATGAACGTTACTTAAAGTGGTGAATAATGTAACGATCCGTCGTTCTAAGAATTTTGAGCTTTACTGTAGCTATGATTATTTAATTGCAAATAAAGGATGATATTATTTAATGTGTGCACATGTTTATTAACGGAAATATTATTTAGACAAATATAAGGTATGAGTTGATGAGTTAATTAAGTGGCTAGTGAGCCAAACCTATACTGCAAATGTTGGATAGCAAGTATATGTTTTGGGGAAAGGGCAAGCAAAAGGTAAATAATGTGGGCAAAACTCATTCTTATTGGCTGCCACATGTCTAATAGCCTAGGGTTTTACAAATGATATTATTTTTATCTTGGTCCATTGAGAAAGAGCACCCAGTAGGATAACTTCTATCACTGGCTACGACAATGTCCCGGAAGAGTTTGGCTGATATGTGATTTGATCACTTTATGAAATTCTTGTGGAGAAACTGTTAGAAATTTACTAAATGTGGAATTAAGTTTAACTCATTATTTATGATTCGATCAATTGAAGCCTTGCATGTCGGAAACATCGTTTCCACACATTTTCACGAGTAGTGCCAAGGATCATCGATTTCCTTAGTAAAAGAGATATTGGTACATAAGTAAAATGTTTTGAGACATAGAATGATGGACGGTTATTGGCCAAATGATGTGGGTTCCACGTTGGTAAATGAATGAAGAAGTGTACGAAATGTAAATGTCAAAACGGGTCGGAAAAGTGTCGCGGCGTCTCCTCGGAGTCGGAGAGCCGCGGTGCCCAAGCCACAAGGGTCGCGGCGCGGCTGAGCCACGGAGCTAAATGTCTCTTTGGCTACTGGAGCCGAGGCGCCGCGGCGCTAACGAGGAAGTGTTATGCGATCGGAAGTCCAAAAGTTTGGCTGATTATGAGGACGTTTTAGGGTGTCCAAACATCAGTTTTTCCTCCATAAATCAGCCATTATTTGGCTACATTACTTGGTGTATTAAGTGGCCATTACATGACACGTGAATGCCCAATACATGGACACTTGAAGAGACATTCTTACACTACACAGTTGTATAACTTTAGATTTTCTGAAAAACTCTTCCTCTCTAGCATACTTTCACGCACTCAAAAGTTCTTTTTTTTTATAGTAAACAATTGAGTTATCTTTTGCTCAATTGTTTGTTGTTATTTTATCTTGGGAGACAAGTTTCCAATAGTCGTTAAGGGATTAATACGGGGCAATATTGTCATAAGGACATATTGATTATCAATCGACTCAGCAAACCACTTACTTGTTCTTGTCTTTCCAGATTTAGTGGTTATCAGTTTCAGATTATCAAGATCAAGGAGTTTGTAGCAATTGGATTGAAGATCCAAGACGGACTCAAGGACACAGATCTAAGTCGTGACACAAGAACTCATAATGTTTCTCTAGGCACAACTATTGTTGGCTACAAGATTGTTAACTATTGTAATATGTATAGTTTATCCTTTCAAAGCACTAATGATAGTAGTATACTATTCTCGTAAATCAATTGTATCTCACAATTTTAAGACAATATTTGTACTAGTGCTAGAAATATGTATGCCAGTATATATGTCAACAAATCTGGTCCTAGTTTTGGGTCTCTCTTTGACGATAGTTACAAATCTGTTTTTCGTCAAAGAGGAGATCTCTGTTGCTGATCATGAACTCGAAGATACTGTTGATAGTCATGTTAGCAAGGCTAAGGGTAAAGGAAGAGTTGCTATCACCGCTCCCGAGAGTGGTGGAAACAAGCGTCTACGAGAGGTTGAGGATATCAACTCGGACGTGAGGAGAAGGCTAAAGATGATGTTCCATCTTGTAGCAGAAAGCCTACATCTCATGGAAAGGAGAATTTGGACACATCACTGACGTGGGCCAGATTATAAAGGTATGAGTTAATTATTCTTCCTTGTCCATGATATGTTTAGAGAATTTATGAATAAAAGGGAATAAAGCAAGGCTAGGAATATGAAGTGTTTGCATTAAAAACTTATATTCCATACACCCTAAAATCAGAAAATTGGACTACTCACCTTCCCTTTTAAAGATTGGACTGTTATAAACAACGACCTAAAAGAAATGGACTTAGATTGTAATAAACTCGATTTATGGACAATCCTAATCAAGGGAAGAGGACTAGAGGACTAAAGACAAGGACTAGAGGACTAGAGACAAACTTGTCACCGTTTCTAACAGAAGATTCGTCTTTTGACAGGATAGTAGTGGACACTCAGTCATACAAAGCCTATGGGCGACTGGTGTGGGCCAGATCCATCTCATGATAGGACAATATTGGATACTCAGTCATATAAATCCTGTGGGCGACTGAAGTGTGCCAGAGTTTCCAAATCTTAAATGATTTGAAGGCCAAAAGAAAGGCATAAATTGGACACTCAGTCACATGCGTCACACGACCGACCAGGCCGCGATCGGTGCCCTACCCGCACCCTCTCGTATACATCGAGAATAGCAATGAACATACACAACACATGAACATCACAGGCTAGCCGATAAGGCCGTCTTCCATAACATATATACATAACCAAAAGTAAAACAATACAACTTTGTTCTTACAAATTCAAACCACAATCGTGACTACGCACTTCAGAATAATAACAAGTATGGACAAGGCCCCGCCATACCCCTAAATGTACATTATATCTACAACATCAGGGAAAACTGTACCAAAAAGACAAGCCTCCGGAGAAATGGAGCTTCTGACACCTTATCAGTGATCCTAAGAATGAGGATCCACCACCTGTTTACCCTACCGCAGATTTAACGCATCCCCGGAAGGGGTCAAGACACACATGTACCAAGTATGTAAAACTGGAAAATACTGTAATTATCATAAGCCTAAATAAAGCTGGAGACATGGATGATAATCAATTTACAGTACACTGTGCCTTACTAACAATGAGAGTAAACAAGAGTATTCTTTACAGCATAAAAATAGGAGGCTCATGATCAAAGTAGGGCCACCCGCCCGTAATATCATTAAGCAATCCTACTCCTGGGACTATTTCACCCGCATAGGTCGTGTGGACCCGCATGAGGTATTCCTCGCATAGACTATATCCGCGCAAGATAGTCGTGGTAGTCCCGCATGAGGTATTCCTCGCATAGGATCGTCCGCCCGCAGGGACTATTTCACCCGCATAAGCCCTTACGACCCGCACGAGGTATTCCTCGCATCATGGGTAGCAAATCCACAGAATATGCAAATGTCACAAACCCGGGGAATGACCCCGTAATGAATAATATACCACTAGCACAAACCGGCTATCATACATAACATGAGCACTACCGGCTTATCATACAATATATAAGCAAGTTAAGAAATCCCCTAACTTCTTATTAGTCTTGTTCATATACACTCTCATTTTAGTTTACTTAAGGCACTAACATGTCTTAATAAAAGGATCCGGGAATTTAACCCAAAGTACTACATACTTCTACTCTTTTAAAAATGACTCTTTTTTATATAAAACTTCCAAGATACTAATAACCATAGCATCAAGTCACAACTACTTTTCACGACAAGTCGCAATACCTTTTAGAAATATAATCTGGCTTCTAAATCAAGTGACTCCTTTTCTTTTAAAACTTTAGGCAATTGATGCCTTAAAATCAATTTGCCTTTCATAAATCAAGTCATTTGTCCTTACTTATCTTACTTAGAGTAAATCTCTCCTTTTAACTTTCCATAAAACCAATATAACCAACTTCCCATAAAGTCGTTATATTACCCTTATACCTTAGTCAATTACATTTTCCTATATCCAAGAGACTTATACTTTTAAAACGAAACAAGTATCATATACTTGAAACACTTCAAGTCCCTTAACCTTGAAAACTTAAGACATCCTTAATACTTTTTAAAGAAGTGGGTTAATCCCCTAACTCGCCCAACTTGGTCATTCTTAAGCAAGTAAAGGATATCAAAGTATCAGACGCTCACCGCACTATATAAGTACAACTATTCATGCTCAAGAGATAGGAAAGTTCCACATACCTCTTCGGGTCAATCCACTCGCAATTCCAATATACCGCACGTAGTATGTCAACATATAATGACCATAATACGCCCATTAGCTTCTAGCTTCAACGTAGAACATTCTAATTGAAAAGTCCCTTATTCCACGGAAAATTGGACAACACTTCCTTTGTTTCTACATACTTTTCCACCTTTTCAAGGCTCGAATTCAACTACTAAACGCCACATTTAAGGCCCAACAATTCAGCAATACAAGGGGATTACACGCCTAACTCGACGTAAAATTCTGCCCCACAATACAAATTAAATAATCCAATAAGTTTAAGATAGTATCTTGGCTATAACATGCTCACATATCATTCTTATCCCATCCTTCCAAATCCAAATCGTTATTCCTACATGCAATATACCTAAAAGCAATATTGACAACTACAAGTTCTTTCTTCCTCACATGCAACACAGTTTACTTAAAAAGGAGAATAGATTGTTACCTTAGAGTTTACCCAAATTAGTCCAACAAATTTCACTTGCCTTATTTCCTCTATCACCTCCACAAACCTCCTACAAGCTTGCCAACATGTTTCCTTCTTGTCACCTTTCCGAAATTTCTCTAGGCCTTGGTTAGTTGGTTTCTCTTTGAATTTTTAGAGAGAAGAGAGAGGAATTTTTAGAGAGAATGAAGAGGAATTTTTTTAGAGAGAAGGGGTTTTGAAGAATGACCAAGTCTTCAAGACTTGGTCAATAAATAACACTTCCACAAAATCAGATGGGAGGGACACTTGTCACCCTCCCATGGCCTTTTAAAAAGAAATATCTTCTGATTTTTCCCCCAGATTTCGCAGAAACCCGCCTCAGGCCATGCACAATAAACCTCCGAGAACTTCAAGATTTCCAGCCATGCCCAGATTCGGCGCGCGCTGCTGCAACTCAGAGAATTTTCAAGATATCCGCGCCGCGCCTCGCATCCGCGCCGCGCCAGATCCGGCCACATGGCTCCTGACCGAAAATACTTTTCTGCTCGACTGCGCTCTGAACTTGTAACTTCCATAACTCCCTACTCTGATGTCCTATCGACAAACGGTTTGTTACGTTGGGTACTAGACTCAACGAACTACACACTAGGCCTTTGAAACACCTAGGAACTCCTAAGGTAACTGGGCATAAACCGCCCCAAAGTTGACTAAAACCCGTCCGAAACATTCTGTCAACCTATCTTTCTAAAATTTAAATCTTAATTCCTTTCGTACGTTCTCATAAGCATGACCTGAATTACGGGGTGTAACATTCTCCCCCCCTTAGAAACATTCGTCCCGAATGTTCCTTCTATGCTTACTCAAATCACAATATCGACATAGACCCTCTTAACTATTCTTCTTGCAAAAAGAACGCCCTACATGGCCACAACAATACTTAAGCATAATTGCCAAATTAAAACCAACAAGCAGGAAAGTGGGTTACCTGGAGGTGTAGGGAACAAGTGAGGATACTTCTTCATCATGTCCTCTTCTGCTTCCCATGTCATTTTCTCTCTGTTCTCATTCCGCCATAAACCTTGACGGAAGCCACATCCTTTGTCCGCAGTCGCCTAACCTGACGATCGAGTATCGCTATGAGACTCTCCTCATACGATAACCCCTCTGTCACCTGGACATCACAAATCGGGTGCACTCTAGATGGATCTCCGATACACTTTCGCAACATAGACACATGAAAAACTGGATGTACTATCTCCAGATCGGACGGAAGATCCAACTCATAGACAACCTTGCCTACCCTACGGACAATCTGGTAAGGCCCAATGTACCTTGGGCTAAGCTTCCCCTTCTTCCCAAATCTCATCACGCCCTTCATGGGTGATACCTTCAGGAAGACCCAATCATCCACCTCAAACTCCAAGTGTCGACGCCGATGATCTGCATACGACTTCGCCGACTGAGCCGACATAACCGCTCTGGATAAGCTTCACCTTATCCACCGTCACAACCAAGTCCGCCCGACTAACTGAACTTCTCCCACATCAAACCAGCCTATCGGTGACCTGCACTTCCTCCCGTATAAGGCCTCATAAGGCGTCATCTGGATACTAGAATGGTAGCTGTTGTTATATGCAAACTCCACAAGAGGTAAATGATCCTCCCAGCTACCCCTGAAATCAATAACACAGGCCCGTAGCATATCCTCAAGTGTCTGGATAAGACGCTACCGTCCGCTTGGCCCGAGGATGAAATGCAAGATCTTGAGACTCACCTGTCCCTAACCCTTCTCGAAAGACCTCCGTAAGTTAGGCAGAACTGGGATCCTCTGTCTGAAATAATCGATATAGGAACACCGTGCAGTCTCACAATCTCTCTGATATACAATCTAGCATAATCCTCAAGTATCTCTTATTAGTCTTGTTCATATACACTCTCATTTTAGTTTACTTAAGACACTAACATGTCTTAATAAAAGGATCCGGGAATTTAACCCAAAGTACTACATACTTCTACTCTTTTAAAAATGACTCATTTTTATATAAAACTTCCAAGATACTAATAATCATAGCATCAAGTCACAACTACTTTTCACGACAAGTCGCAATACCTTTTAGAAATATAATCTGGCTTCTAAATCAAGTGACTCATTTTCTTTTAAAACTTTAGGCAATTGATGCCTTAAAATCAAATTGCCTTTCATAAATCAAGTCATTTGTCCTTACTTATCTTACTTAGAGTAAATCTCTCCTTTTAACTTTTCATAAAGCCAATATAACCAACTTCCTATAAAGTTGTTATATTACCCTTATACCTTAGTCAATTACATTTTCCTATATCCAAGGGACTTATACTTTTAAAAAGAAACAAGTATCATATACTTAAAACACTTCAAGTCCCTTAACCTTGAAAACTTAAGACATCCTTAATACTTTTTAAAGAAGTGGGTTAATCCCCTAACTTGTCCAACTTGGCCATTCTTAAGCAAGTAAAGGATATCAAAGTATTGTACGTCTACCGTACTATATAAGTACAACTATTCATGCTCAAGAGATAGGAAAGTTCCACATACCTCTTCGGGTCAATCCACTCGCAAGTCCAATATACCGCACGTAGTATGTCAACCTATAATGACCATAATACGTCCATTAGCTTCTAGCTTCAACGTAGAACATTCTAATTGAAAAGTCCCTTATTCCACGGAAAATTGGACAACACTTCCTTTGTTTCTACATATTTTTCCACCTTTTCAAGGCTCGAATTCAACTACTAAACGGCACATTTAAGGCCCAACAATTCAGCAATACAAGGGGATTACACTCCTAACTTGGACATGTAAAATTCTGCCCCACAATACAAATTAAATAATCTAATAAGTTTAAGATAGTATCTTGGCTATAACATGCTCACATATCATTCTTATCCCATCCTTCCAAATCCAAATCATTATTCCTACATGCAATATACCTAAAAGCAATATTGACAACTACAAGTTCTTTCTTCCTCAAATGCAACACAATTTACTTAAAAAGGAGAATGGATTGTTACCTTAGAGTTTACCCAAATTAGTCCAACAAATTTCACTTGCCTTCTTTCCTCTATCACCTCCACAAACCTCCTACAAGCTTGCCAACATGTTTCCTTCTTGTCACCTTTCCGAAATTTCTCTAGGCCTTGGTTTCTCTTTGAATTTTTAGAGAGAAGGGAGAGGATTTTTTAGAGAGAAGGAGAGGAAATTTTTTAGAGAGAAGGGGTTTTGAAGAATGACCAAGTCTTCAAGACTTGGTCAATAAATAGCACTTCCACAAAATCAGATGGGAGGGACACTTGTCACCCTCCCATGGCCTTTTAAAAAGAAATATCTTATGATTTTCCCCCCAGATTTCGCAGAAACCCGCCTCGGCCAGCCTGAAACCTCCGAACTTCAAGATGCTTCCGCGCGGCCTGCGTCGTGCGCTGCAACTTCAAAGAATTTTCAGTATATCCGCGCGACCTGCATCCGGCCATGCTGTGGCCTCGACCGAAAATACTTTTACGCTCATCGCGCTCACTTGTAACTTCCATAACTCCCTACTCCGATGTCCTATCGACGAACGGTTTGTTGCGTTGGGTACTAGACTCAACGAACTACACACTAGGCCTTTGAAACACCTAGGAACTCCTAAGGTAACTGGGCATAAACCGCCCCAAAGTTGACTAAAACCCGTCCGAAACATTCTGTCAACCTATCTTTCTAAAATTTAAATCTTAATTTCTTTCGTACGTTCTCATAAGCATGACCTGAATTACGGGGTGTAACAAAGGCAACTGGAGTGGGCCAGAATATCTAGATCTCATACGATCCGGTTACACCTTAACCACGGGCAAAAGGTTGTTCATATGAAGCAACACCACCTCCAAAGTAAAAGGAGTTGAAGATGTTGTCCTCAAAAGGACTTAAGGGAATGAGATCACTCTAACAAAAGGTGATACATATTCCAAACTTGGTTCAAGGACATTGTTGGTCAACATGACTTGAGTATAGTCCAACAGGTCTATAATAACTAAGAGTAGTACAGTAAGTCTGTAGCTAAGTGGATGATATATTTGTAATTCGTGCATCTATGCTTTCATAGATTAAGACACGTTAAATAGAAAGTCATTCAAAGCTAACTGGATGAGATTGTTGCCATCTGTCGACATAAACCCTCAAATGAATGTGAGGTAGGAGAAGAGGCAAACTCACATTTACATTCGATTGAAGGAATAGAAAAAGAAGCATCACTCCTCTATAACATAGTCACGCCTATGTGGGTGATTTGACGCTTGTACAAATAGATGGGGGAGACAAGTACGTTGTGATCTTCATTGAAGATGGTACAACATATTGCATCCTTTGTTGTAGAACAAAGATGAAGCTATTAAAGCCTAGT
This sequence comes from Przewalskia tangutica, assembly GCA_029844215.1. Taxonomy (NCBI): domain Eukaryota; kingdom Viridiplantae; phylum Streptophyta; class Magnoliopsida; order Solanales; family Solanaceae; genus Przewalskia; species Przewalskia tangutica. Next base: position 23,719,148 of record CM056719.1, read on the forward strand.
TGGATACTGAATTCAGGCGCCATGGCGCCTCCTAGGCAGGGCCGCGACGCTTTAGAAGTAGAAGTTGGAAAACCCTAAAGATTGAGAAAATCGTAGAAATAGAGGGGGAGAATAGCATCGTTAAGCAAATGACTGCTTCTTACTCACCTCAGTATATCTGTCACGACCCGACCCCGGGGCCGCGACTAGTACCCTTCCGGGGTACCCTGTCAGGTATATGCCAAAGAATAGCAGCGGAACATACATAAAACAAATCTGTATAAGGTAAACATCACTAGCAAGCCGATAAGGCCGCCTTTCATAAAATAACTTAACCGATAGTGAAACAGTACAACTTTATTCTTACATTCAAACCACAAACGTGACTACGCACTTAGAATAACAACCGTGGCGACAGGCCCGCCATACCCCGAATGTACAAAGTCTATAACCTCGCGAATCATACCAAAGACAAAGCCTCGGAGATGGAGCTTTCCAGAAATGAACGGTGATCCTAAGTGCGGACTGCCAGCTAATATCTCAACTGCGGCGTGAACGCAAATCCCGGGCGAGGTCGATAACAGTACCAAGTGTGTGAATCGAAAATCAGAATGAAATCATAAGTCCAAAATAAGCCGGGTCATGGATGAAATCAACTTACCTTTTCGTGCCTTACTAACAATGAGAGTATGGCATATGTATATAGTCGCGTAAAAATAGGAGGCTCGTGATCAAAGCGGTCCTCGCCCGTAGTATCGATAAGCAATCCTACTCCCGGGACTATTTCACCCGCATAGTCCTGTGGACCCGCATGAGGTCATCCGCCTCGTCATGGGATCGTTTCACCCGTGGGACTATTTCACCCGCATGGATCATGTGGATCCGCGTAGTACCATCACGTACTCGCACGGGACTATTTCACGCGTGGATCCTATGGTCGCATCCGCGTAGTACAAGCGCCGCACTCGCATCACGGGTAGCAAATCCATGGCATAAATAGTAAACCATCCTATTGGAGCATACCTGGGCCACCCATCGTGTCGGTATGTCAAAGGAAATAACAAGAATAACCCGGTTTACCCGCAATAATATATATATAACATAGCTCATCCGGCTATCATACATACATAAGCACTACCGCCTATCATATCATAACATAAGCACTATCATATCATAACATAAGCACTACACAGCTTATCATATCATAACATAAGCAAGTTAAGAAAATACCCTAACTTCTTATTAACATTATTAATATATCTCTCTCATTTTAGTATACCTAAGGCACCAACATGTCTTTTAATAGAAAATCCGAATTTAACCCAAGTACCATGTACTTAACCTTTTAAGAAATAACTCCTTTATACAAAAATTCCAAGATACTAACCACCATAGTATCAAGTTACGATTTCTTTTAAAAGCAAGTCACATTTCCTTTTAAAACTATCTCAAGCTTCTAAATTAAGTGACTTCATTTCTTGTAAAACCTTAGGCAATTCATTCCTTAAAACCATTTTCCTTCCACAAGTTCAAATCATCAAAACCTTTCTCCATTAAACTTTCACAAACTAATATAACCAACTCCCCATAAAGCCGTTATATTAGAGTTAAACAATAGTAAAACACATTCCCTTAAGTCCAAGGGATTTTATACTTTTATTTTAAAACGAAGCAAGTATCAAATACTTATAACAAACGAAGATTTCCAAATCTTGTACGTCTCCGTACTACATAGGTACAACTAATCATGCTCAAGAGATAGGAAAGCTCCACATACCTTGATCAATCCACTGAAGTCCAAACTACCGCAAGTAATATGTCAACCTAAAATAACCGATACGCTTATTAACCTCTAATTTCAATGTAGAATAATCTAAACTCAAAGCCACTAAATTCTATGGAAAATTGGCGGCGTTTCCTTTGTTTCTACTCACTTTGCCACCTTTCTCAAGTAATTTATCATCCAAACACCACATTTAAGGTTCAACAATCCAACATTTTAAAGGGGATTACACACCCAAATACCAATTCGCCCATAAGTTTACAACAATTCACTTAACAATTCTAAGGTAGTTTTTAGGCTACAACATGCTCATAATCTCCTCTTAACCCATTTTTCATATCCAAACCACATTTCTAGCATTTGATGATTCTAAGAGCATTATTCACTACCACAAGTTCTTTCTTCTTAACATGCAACACTATAAACTAAATCTAAAGGAAGAATCATTACCTTAAAGTTTTAGCCAAGCTTATTCCAACACCCGCTAGCCTTTCCTCCAAGAATACCACCACAATAACACTTTTAAGTTAGCCACCAACTTCCTTCTTGCCCTTAATTTCAGATTTTCCTTAGGCTAAGAATTTCTCTTGGGGTTTTAGAGAGGTTGGAAGTTTAGAGAGAAGGAGCAACTTGAGAGAGAGAGAGAGTGAAGATGAAAAGATAGAAAATGACCAAGCCTTGGTCAATATATTGCATTTGACAGAAAATCAGATGGGGACACTTGTCACCCTCCCATGGTCTCTTTAAAACAAAAATCAGATTTTCTAAGTTTTTCGCCCAAATTTCCGCCTCGGCAGCGCTGAAACCTCCGCAGCCTCTCGAACTTTCGCGCCCTGCTGTCCCGGCCATGGCTGCAACTTCAGCGACCCCTTCGACATTAGGCGCCGCGACCGCATCCGGCGCGCTGCCCTGCGCTTAGTCCGAAACGCATTTCTGCCCGACTGCGCGCTGAACTTGTAACTCTCATAACTTTCTACTCCGACGTCCTATAGACGAACGGTTGGTTGCGTTGGAATCAAGACTCAACGAACTACGCCCTAAGCCTTTAAAATACTTAGGAACTCTCAATGTACCGGGTCATAACCCGCCTCAAATTTGACTAAAACCCGTCCGGAACAATCCGTCAACCTATCCTTAAAAATTTTAAGTCTTACATACTTTCGTACGCTCTCATACGTAGGGTCAGAACTACGGGGTATAACAATATCGGTGTTAGCCAAGCGCATATCTGTATGCCCAAGATATGTGGGGCAAGACGATCCTTACCGCTAATGCAAGTCTCAACAGAACACCGCATAAGGATAATCCTCCATATGAAACATGTAAAGGATCCCATCTACAAAAGTTGTGATATGGGGTGACTTGGTAGAGTTTGGAATACCAGAACATGTCAAGTTGAACCTAAGATTGTAGATTGCATATCCACTGGATCTGCAAATAACAGTAGTATCTATGGAATCTTGGATCAAAGAATGCTGAATTCTTTGAAGATAACTTTCCTTAAAAAGGAAAAAGTAGTATTTGCTCGAGGTTAACAAGAACCCGCGAGTGTCTGACTGCCCGAAACTGGTCATTCTAGATCTACAGGACTCGAAAGTTGCTGACTATCCGGGACTTAAGGTTCCAGATCTACAGAACTCAAAGATTCTAGACGTTGAACCAAATCGAAGCAAAAAAGGGGACAAAGACTTGTTCCACACCATCTAGTTTATATGAGTGAGAATAAAACCATGGACAATTAACGAAGAATTGTCATCTCCAGAAGCACTGCTTTAGAAAGAAGTAAAAAGAGAGAAATAGACTCCATCAGATAGAACCACACTTGTGTGATGGTTAATATTCCTCCGGGAAAAGAACCTTTGTGTTGTAAAAGTGGATACTCAAATTGAGTATCGAGTAGATGGATATGTTGACAAGTATAAGGCCTCAGCTATTTAGACATGTGCTCCTCTAAGAATAACTTAACATCTAGGGCAACTGCAGTCTTGCGTGACATGGGTGTTAAGACATCCCTCCTAATCAGAAAATTGGTTTGATGAACTGTTTGCTTCTTTCTGAACTTCCTTTGTGGTCTCTAAATTTTTTACATTTTGGTCCTGAAAGGTTCAGAAAAAACAGAAATAATAAATCTGACTACAGAAACATTGACTCTAAATTTAGAAAGACAACAGTTGGATAAAGTGGAAAATGAGAGTTATACGGAACAACCCGAGAGGTATGTGGTTCTAGGGAAGAGAAAAAAGTCTGTCGACTTGTCGAATCTCTGTGCGAGCTGAAATAGGCCCCGAAGCATTGACACAAAACATTTGATATTACTCTACTATCGAAGAGTTTCTCCACAAAAATATGTGACAAATGTGTCTACATGAAAGGTAATTTTGATCCGCTCATGACATGTCTTTACGTAGACGATATGTTGATCACAGGGGCTAGTCCTAGTTGATTCTAGAGACTAAAAGGATGTTGAAATACTATTATGACATGGAATGATATGGGTATTACAGATGACATCTTAGGAATTGTGATTTCTAAGACATCTAATGGACTGGTCAAATTCCAAACTCATATGTGAGGTGTTTTGACAGTCTCGTTGGAGTCACCAATGGATATGAATCACGGGAAGTGATTGGAATCATGGTGCACCCATATGCCAAGAGAGATATACGCAGGACACATGTAGTTCAAAGTATTTTACACACTACAAATGACCTGGTATCGGCTCACAGAGCAGATCAGTTAAACTAAGGTTCAGTCGTGATTCTGAAAATGGTCGATAGAAGGCGTTAAATAGGATGTGACGACATCTGAGTTATTCTCTTATCTATGAATTATGGTATTCTGGATGTCCAGCAGTTTTAGGAGAAAACAGTGATGCAAACTGGACATCAGACCCGGAGAACACCAAAGCCACAAGTGGATGTGCATGGTGTGTCTTAGGAAAATCCTCTAAGCAAAACTTGCATCGGCCGATTCATGATGGAATCAGAGTTTATCGCTGTACACAAAGCATCCTGAGAAGTTGAGTAACTTCACGACCTTTTAGAGGATGTCCTTAATGAGAGTAACTCGTGCCTGCTCCAGTTATACACTGTGAGAGCACGGATGACGACGTCTGGACATATCTGTCGCACACATAAGACTGTATGGTAGTTGATCGGGTGACACATCCTTGATTACTGAATCAAAAGATATAATGGACCCTCTAATTAAGGGACTAGCTAAATATCAAGAATTATGTCAGTCTAGGGGAATGGGCTTAAAACCCAAATACTAAGAACTGATACCGCGAATGTTGACACCCAATTTTGTCCTCTCTTTACCGACTATTCGTTCATGGCGTCCTTTTATCTGCAATTAATTTTACCATGCTTCTCAGTCTTGAAAATTCTCCAAAAATGCTAAGTTTTAATATTTTCACTAATTACCGCATAATTTTAAAATATCGGGCATTAAATTTTAAAATTAAAATATAAGCAAAATAATTTTAATATTTCGGCATCGGCATTGATGATTGATTTCTCTTAATATTTTTTACCAATTACCAAATTAATTATTTTCATATGAATATTATATTTTTACTTAAATTAAATATTAAATATAAATTAGAACAAAGAAGCATAATTTTATTAAGTAAGTACCAATTAATACATTAATTGGGCTATTTAATCCTCCAATCCATTACTTCCCACACCCTTAATTTAAACCCACTCTACGCCTAAAAAGCCCATACCGCAACAACCCACACCCCATTTTCATTTCCAGAACCCCTTATCTTCAACAGTCAACACCCTCATCTCTTCCCAACTAAATGTCCAAACTCAACCAAAAACCAGAACGCCAACCAAATCGTTCAAAACCAATGATGCCTGCCAAGAACCGCTGGATCGTCGCCGGTACACCCTTCAACCCACCGGATAAACATCGACCCACGCCCTTCTATCTGACACCATTTTTTCATCCAGCTAACCTACAACCCATCACTGCATACCTGCAAAATCCCCGAAAATCGGCATCATCAGACCATCCATCACTTCCTCTGAACCCTTTGCATTTTTGAACCATCGTGACCACTGAATCGAGGTCTGATGATGATTCGAGACCACATAAGTTTCGACCCAAAGGATTGAGCCCATATCTCTGTCCCTAGGATGTCTATCCCTTCAAAATCACTCTGAAAAGCAAGCAAAAAGGAGACCCTTTTTCAGTTGTCTTTCTCGATGTCAAAAAGGTCACTTTTCCTTTCACTTTTTGATTTCAAATTTCGAATTATAGTCGTTGATTTCTGGGCTATAAATACAACCCTTTGGTTGTGTTTAAAGGGGATGATTCAGTATTTTTCAAAAGGCAAGAACACAATCCAGTTTCATTGCATAAGCTGTTTGAAAAAAAATCAGAAAGCTTCGTTTTTTTACTCTTAGTCCAAATTAGAAAAGTGACAACATCTATAAAATTTTACATCTTCTGATCGCATAAACAAAAACCAGATTCTCTGAGTGGCGTCGACGCTTCGAAACGCGCCCCGGTCCGGGCAGCTTCCCGGAGAAGGTAAATTCAGACCCTTTTAAGTTTCACGTCATGCGTGTTTATGTGCTTACTGATATATTAAGCTATAATGTAGCGATTATGCATATTGTTATGCTTAGTGTTTGAACGTATTTAGTGTTTAGATTTGTTTAATCAGCTACATGTATTTATGAATGTTCGTGTTAAATGATTTCTACTATTTAGAATGTTTTGATGGATTGCTGCTGTCAGTTTGTTCTATCACGCTGTTTAATTGATGTCCCAGATGCATTTTGATCAGCTGGTACTTTAAAGTCATGTATCGTCTATGATGTTTTACAATTTGGTTGCTCCAAAATGATCATGAATTGTTTCACGCTTCTGTTCATGGTTAGAAATACAATCTATTGTTTAAAGATTATTCTATTGGCTTAAGATTCATAGCAATTGATAATTGTCAGTGATGCTTAGATGCCTATTCGGAGATCCAAATCAAAGTTCTGGAGTATGAGTCCAATTTTATGATGCTTATGTGTATATTCCAAAATACTGTCTAAAATAAAATTTCCTGCTGAATCATTATTATTAAACAACCTGTCAAAATGCGCCAATACTGCTCCTCCAGTTTCTCTTTTGGTTTGTTTGAAGAAGTAAGATGATGGTTTAGGATAGTTTCAAAGTAATTTGAGGTTCTGTCCCTTGAAACATTTGGTTGTTAGGTTATGTTGAAGTTTATTCATTCCTCTTCCATGGAATAATCTAAGTATTGCCTTCAAATATGTTGAAATATAAGCTAATTGATTGATCACCATGACTAACTGTGTAATATGATGCAGCTGTGAAGTTTAGATTAGTTTGGCCGGATTACACATCTCTGCAATATTATTGCTAAAATAATCATATGTTTGTTTCCCTGTCCGTATGCTAGTTCAACTCATAGTATCACTTTATTCGTCTAAAAATACAAGTGTCATCATGCCTGCTCGGGTTACACATCTGCTTTTTTTGCTTTGGTTCTAATTTGACTTCCATATATTGGTCAGCTCTAACTCATAATGTGCTCTAGTCTACCTGTCCGGAGGATGTTGCTTGATATGCAGTTAGTTTCCTTTTCGTCCTACCTAATCTAGATGACAATGCACTTTCTTAAATGACTATTCCTGAACTAGTCGTCTAGCAGTTTTTTTTTTAATTGCTAAGTCACCTTCACTGTCACGCTTAATATTTCTGGATAACTTTATGTGCTATATCCATGTGTTGCCTCATTGGGTAGTTGTATGGAAATTTAATTGGACTAAGATCAGGTAGTATGTTTACTTAAGCTTGATTTCCCCACTTTTTACCTTTGTATTGGCTTGTATTGCTTATCCGTCACTAGTTTGGGATCTAAAATCAGGCCGTGTGCATGTGTGCAAATTTGTCATCAGTGACGCGAACCAAGTGGTTGTGCATTCTATCTTGATCTGAGTGTTAATTCTTTACTTTGCCTAACTTGCTCATTGTTTTGCTTTGAAAGACCTTAGAGAGGGCCTTGTTCTTTATTTATGGTACGAAATTGGTCATATGGGTTTTCCCCTATAAGTATATTATGTCTATTCTGAATATTACGTATATCATGTATGCCTAATTTCATATATGTGCTGTGCACTAAGTTGGGCTTTGTGGTGTATCTGGCCTGGTCTTTTTTTTTTGTTTCTAACAAAAAAAAGGGGAGTTTGACCGTAATTGTTTGGGGCCTGCCGTGTTTTATATTTGCACATTGCCTACATCCTCCTGAATATTACGTATATCATGTATGCCTAATTTCATATCTGTGCTGTGCACTAAGTTGGGCTTTGTGGTGTATCTGGCCTGGTCTTTTTTTTTTGTTTCTAACAAAAAAAAGGGGAGTTTGACCGTAATTGTTTGGGGCCTGCCGTGTTTTATATTTGCACATTGCCTACATCCTCCAGCCCATTACTTAATTCAAGTTGTCTGATTACTGCTTCGGGTTTGTTTCGTTTCTCCTTTGAACAACCGAAAATGAATTAAATTTCATGTCAATGTTTATTTGCTATTTGATGAATTTTGGATATATACTAATCCTTTTCTTTTCTTTTATTTACATGAAACATATCGGGAGCATATGAAGAGTCTCGGTATGAGACTCAACATGACTACGACGAAAATGAAGACCCACATATATGTTCCTTGCATTCTTCGGCCTCAGGATTTCTAAACAAACGGGCATGGATGACAATGCCATTTGTCCTAAGTCGCTCTTTTATTATTTCTTAATTCCGTCATTTACTTTTGTCGTAATTTAATTTATTGCACTTATATTATTATTGAAATGCTTAGAACAGTTAGGCCTAGATTAACAATAAAAAGGGGTAGTTAAAAATAGGAAAATTACCGCTAGTTTATTTACTTAGACCCGTTATGCATGTCTAAGCTTTTCAAAATAATTTAGTCATTTTTATGCATTATTAGTGTATATATATATATATATATATATATTTTCATAAAACTCATAAACAAATAATCTATTTCTCATGTAAAAGCCTTTTCTTATTACAAATTTTATGAAAAATATATACATCTTTCAAATAAATATTTGCAACATCTTTTTTTAACTTTATGCTTTCCAAAACATGCATTTTTAATAATTAACTTAGGTTTGACCGGATAATCGTAAATTAACGGATCTTAGAGGATGCTTAACCTTTTCCTTTATGATAACAGAGAATCCTTACATAGAATCTCATTAAGTTTTTGCAGATAATTAGTTGGAGTTATTTTTAGCAAATTTGCTAAGTAGATGTCCTAATTCATCTTTAAAATAATTAAGTGGCGACTCCTAAAAAATAAATTCAGGAATCAACCATACGTAGTAGTACACCGTTTCAACTTTGGTTAAAATGAGGTATTACAGTGGACACCCAACCTAACAGACTGGAGATTTCATGAATTAGGTTCAATGGGAAAACTAAGTCGTAAAAGTTTAGTGGAGCGCTTCGGTGGAAGCAAGAACACTTTGGATAATGATTTCTACATAGAAACATAAATCCAAGGTCGTTCCCGTGATAGACATTAAGTGCTATCTGCAAAGTGGGTAAATGTTAATTTTCCAAAATCTTTAATAATCCTCAACGGTTGAGGTTAGGTTTGGGAAAACTTTTAATGGTTCCTAAGACTTGTAAAATTAGGTATAGCAGAATACCTTGTAGGAGACCACCTATTTAAGTGTGAGGTCTGACCGACCTCAAATCGTAAGCACTTAAGAATCCAAGACGTGTCCATGGCCACAACGGACAAAACCTTAAAGAAGAACAGAGTAAAGAAATGTGTTGTGTTGGTACCATTGTCTTGACTTACACTAAACACTGACGGTTCAAGATATCGTGTTCACCGTGCAGTAAGTAAGTCCGATGATATTCTACTATGGAAAGTTCAAAGCCACAGCTATCTATCCAGATGCAACATCAATCCGCCGAAAGATTGCTAGAAAGGCACCTTGTGAGTGCGCCAAAATCTCTTTCATGAGGGGATTGTTGGAAATTTACTAAATGTGGAATTAAGTTTAACCCATTATTTATGACTCGAATAATTGAGACCTCCTACGTCGGAAACGTCGTTTCCACACACGTGCACAAGTAGTGCTAAGGATCGTCAATTTCCTTAGTGAAAGAGATATTGATACATAAGTAAAATGTTTGAGACATAGAATGATGGACGATTATTGACCAAATAACGCGTGTTCCACGTTGGTAAATGAAGGAAGAAATGTACAAAGTGTAAATGTCAAAACGGGTTGGAAAAGGGCCGCGAAGTCTCCTCGGAGTCGGAGAGCCGCGACGCCCAAGCCACAAGGGCCGCGGCCCGCTAAATGTCTCTTTGGCTACTGGACCGAGGCGTTGCGGTGCTAACTAGGCAGTGTTGTGCGATCGGAAGTCCAAAAGTTTGGCTGATTATGGGGACGTTTTGGGGTGTTCAAACATCAGTTGTTCCTCCATAAATCAACCATTATTTGGCTGCATTACTTGGTGTATTAAGTGGCCATTACATGACACTTGAATGCCCAATACATGGGCACTTGAAGAGACATTCTTACACTACTATAAATTGAGGCCTTTGGATCAATTGCTATACACTACACATTTGTATAACTTCAGATTTTCTGAATTTTTTTTCCTCTCTAGTATACTTTCACACACTCAAATATTCTTCTTTTATAGTAAACAATTGAGTTATCATTTACTCAATTGTTTGTTGTTGTTTTATCTTGAAAAACAAGTTGCCAATAGCCGTTAAGGGATTAATACAGGACAATATTGTCTCAGCAAATACATATTGATCATCAATCGACTCAGCAAACCACTTACTTGTTCTTGTCTCTCCAGATTTAGTGGTTATCGATTTCAGGTTATCAAGATCAAGGAATTTGTAGCAATTGAATTGAAGATCCAAGACGAAAGACTTAAGACAGACTCAAGGACGCAGATCTAAGTCGTGACACAAGAACTCATAATGTTTATGTAGCCCCAACTATTGTTAGCTACAAGATTGTTAACTATTATAATATGTATAGTTTATCCTTTATTCTCGTAAATCCATTGTATCTCACAGAAACACCAAGCATTGAGGTATAAGTCATTTCCTATAATAGTTTATGTTATTAAATTACAGTGATTTAGTTGACATTTATATCTTGATAATGGGTAGGGTAGTGATTAGGAAAGAAATGATTAAATAATGGTTTAATTTGTAAAATGGACATATGATTGGACTTTGATGAATGAGACTTATGTTTCTGTTTCATAGGCGAAATTTAGTGGCTTCCATTTTCACTTAATAAACAATAAATATATTGGTAATGTTATCCTTTCACTGCTAATTAGATTTTTAAGTGAGCTATTGCTTGCAAGTTACTGTTTCAATTCCTTTTCTTTGAATTCTCCGATTTTAGGTGTAGAAATATTGAAGTCTAGCTCTAGCTTGGAGTTTAGGAAAAAATGATGGGATTTGACTTGTGAATTTACCTCAATATTGAAATTTGATAATAAATTTTGACTACACGGCTTAGGGATAGCGTGTTTATATAATCATTTCAAATAGTCAACCCAAGGGGTGAGTTTGAGTTGTTTAACAGTTGACTTTGATCCCAAGATGTCCTAAAAATTATGGGATTAGTTTTCATAGATTAATTATATTCTTTATTTATGTTATAAGTATATTGAGTTGCTTTGGAGGCCTAAGGGCACAATATTTGGATAGTGCGAGCTTACTTGAACCGCGAATCCAGGTAAGGGCGGATCTTAACTTTTGAGTGCCACTATTCTTTGGCCTTTCCTTGCATATCTCTTTTCCACTATATGACACATGTGTGGAGCGAGCGTGTGCTCGACAGACTTGTTAATATCAAAATTTCTTTGTTCTTATGTGTTGGGGTGATATCTTCGGGATACACCATGGTTTGGATGTTACTCACATTGTAATTTTATTTATAACTATTTAGTCTTATGACTGATGCATTTACTTGATTGCACTTATTGTCATTTGGTGTATAAGACGGTTGGGCTAGAGTCACCCTCCGCATCGCGCTGAGACTTCGCGTAAGACGTCGGGCCAGAGTCACCCTTCGTAGCCGGAATGGTAAGATAGTTGGGTCTGAGTTACCCTCCGCAATTCCATGGTTTTGATTGTTGTATATTATAGTATTATGTCGGCTTTCATATTATCATATAATCTTTCTTGACATAACTTGTATCTCTCTTCTACACTTTGTATACTATATCTCATTGGCATATCGTATATTCATTTTGCATTATATATATTCACTACTTTGCACTTGCTCCAGGTACGAGATGGAGAGCGAATCTAGACCTTACTTACTCTTTTGTGACTAACCCTATCCGCTACATATACATGTGTTTTAGCTGCCGCTCCTATTCGTGAGTGAGTCGCTTGACGCCGAGTCCTTTCCAGCTTTCAGGTGAGCCATCCGCCAGATCCACGGAGGCCACCTTTTTATTTATCCTTCCACTTCCTATGATTTAGCAGGGTTTGAATACCTGACATCAGATACTTGTACTGGTTTTTATAGATTCTCTAAACTTAGTTTACTCTGGCTTTAGTTGAGTTTGTTGAGATATTTATTTGTTCACTATTTCCATTGACTAAGTTATCTATGATATGGGATTATTTGAGACTTCATGATGATTTGGGTGATGTTTTCTTTTATTTCCTATTGTTTTGGTTCTCTGAATGGGTAATAGGGTTGTTGGGTGCTAGTCGCGGCTAAGGGGTAATTTGGGTTGTGACAGCAACAATGAAGAAAACGATGGCTACTAATCTCATATCTCATTTTGTTTACGTTGCTTGGTTATTTTGAGCTCGAGTAGACCAGACTGGTTCCCTTGTTATTAATATGAGCTTGTAAGGGGAGTTAATTTCACTGTCGTCGATAAAGGATTGAAAGTAACGATTAAGGTGCAGTGAGTTGAGCTTATCGTGATTGTTGGGAAGATTATCGCAAGGTATGTAAGGCTTACCTTTTCTTGCATTTTGGTATGATCTTAAGAATAACGACATTTATTGAAACATCCATAAAAGAAGACTATATTCTTAATCATTGACAAGATGTTCCTTACTCTTGAATATGATTTCATGATCTTTGTTGTCCCTAGTGGGTAGTACTTCCACATTTCACGATGTTTCTTATTATGTGATTCATTCTAAGTTCCTTATTGTTAATGATTGATGAACATAGTTCCATAATAGAAGGCGGGGGTTAACGACCTTAGGTCACTTCGCCCCATTCATTTTTATATTCTCAGATCTTTCATGCATTGTATGCATATATGTATCTATTTTTTACCGAGCCGCGCTATAGTCAGTCGGATACGACACTTATATATTCACATCACTGCAGTTGGGTACAATAACACTGTGTCCCATATTAGAGTTGAGTACGATAACACCGAGTCCCATATTAGGGCCGAGTATGATAACATCGAGTCCCATATTAGGGATGGATACGATATGATATTGACATTGCCCCAAATTGTGGCTATATATTCATATGATTGGTTTTCAGTGATATTATGCATTGCATATGCCCACAGTGGCTTCCCGAGGTTCAGGTTATTTCTTTACTTCACTTTTCTTTGTTACTATCTTTACTTATGTTATCTGCCATACATATTCAATAAATTCTTTCGTACTAACGTCCCTTTCTGGGATGCTGCATTTCATGATCGTAGGTCCAGATAGACGGAGTGACACCCACTCTCAGTAGGATCTTAGCTCAACAGTGGTGCAAGAGCTCTCTACTTGTTCTGGAGGTGTTGGTTGTATTCGGTATGGTATTGCATATATATTATGGGTATGGCGGGGCCCTGTCCCAACCTGATAATGTCCATGTACTCTTTATAGGCTTGTAGACAATTATCTTGTGTATAGTAGTCGTGTAAGACCTTGCCGGCTCTTCACATGGTCTGCTACGCTTGTGGTGGCCTTGACGACCTCTGTATGTATCTATATATATGAATGTTGGATTGTGCTTTCATGTTGATATGTCATAGGGTTGAGGCCTTAGTCGGCCTATGTATTGTTAAGGATGCAACAAGTATCATGATTGGTGCGCTCGAGCCTTAGGGCACCGGGTGCCGACCACACTCCCAAGGTTGGGGTGTGACATAAATAGCCCTGAAGGCAAGTGCAAACCCTGAAGGAAATTTGTGTATGTATAGCCCCGAAGACAATTGTATATGTATAACCATGAAAGCAATCTATGTATGTATAGACCCGAAGGCAAGCACCCATTTATATAGCCTCGAAGGCTAGTGTAATGATATAGCCCCGTATGCAATGTGTAATTCTATGTCCTATAGCCATGTATCCTCATATAACTGGTCACGTATAGGGAACGATATATGTCTTATTGACTCTACACCAGGACAACTCTCACTAGTTGTAGGGCTGTGATAACTCTCGCCGACTTAATAAGCCAGGATATCTCTCACTAGCATCGAGGCTAGGATATATCTCACTAGCATCAAGGCTAGGATAACTCTCACCAGTCGTATAAGGCTTGGGATAACTCTATGTATGTAATACCAATGAGATGTATAGCAATACTCTAGTTACACGAGGCTAATATAGAATAACAATTTTTTTTATCATATAGAAATGTGTCAACAAATCAAAGTTCCCATTGAAATAAACGCTCTCTAAAAATCCTAACCTATACACCATCTTTCAGAAAACCATTTATCATATAGAAATGTGTCAACAAATCAAAGTTCCCATTGAAATAAACGCTCTCTAAAAATCCTAACCTATACACCATCTTTCAGAAAACCATACACTGCCATCGTCGACCACCATGGCCACTACGGCCGGTGGTCAACCCCTACTAGGGTTGTGCCACCCTTAACAGTCAATAATACTCCTTTTCCCAACACTTATCCAACAATTGCTGAAGTCTACCATCCCAAAGTTGCTGATTTGCATAAGACTACCTCCAGTAATCTAGACGTACCATCAACATCCACTGAACCAAATACAAACAAACCTAATGATTTGCCTACTACGAATAAAGAACCTATCACAAACCCTAACAGTTTTCAAAATACATTTTTTTCAAATATGTTGAAACCTAATACGCTAGTAATCACACAAGTAGTGCCTCCAAAACCAATTATGTACATACAAGGAGAACCTTATGTTGCTCGGAATTCAAAAGAAATTAAACAATTGATTTTACTAGAAGATCTTCAGAATGATGCAATGGGCAAGTTTTCTTATGACATAATTGACATTAAGGAATTAAGGACAACTAAACCAGAACAATGTGGTATTAAGGGGATAAGCACAATCGAATTGATTTGAGGATAGACATATATTGATCAGGCTTTCACTATTTGAAGATTATGTAAAAATATTTGCAGTCTTGCTTATTACATTAAAGTACATTCTAGATATTGCCAGATGCGACCACTGCTATGGAATCCTTAGTTCAAGCCTGATGAGCAGACATCTATATCAATTGCATGGATCAGCTTTCCGGAGCTACCACCAAACTTCTTTGCAAAAGAGGTTGTTTTCTCAATGGCCTCAGCAGTTGGCAAACCTCTGAAAGTTGTTCTTGCAACAGATACCTAGTTGTGCAAAATTCAAAGTGGAGATAGATATGTTATCTTAACATTAGAATTAACATTACAGAAGTAGATGATGAGAATGGGCAAATAAATTCTAAATGGATAAACATACAATATGATTACCTCCCAAAATATTGTAAACATTGCAAATTACAGGGTCATGATGAAGATGAGTGTAGAGCACTACATCCAGAACTGGAGAAACAATACAAATATGCACTCAGAAAAGATATAGCAGAAGAAAAAAAGAATGTACAATATGGTAATGTAACACATCAAATGAGAAATTGGGATAATGAAAGAGGGGGAAATGGAAAAGCAAAACAGCAATGGATGCAAAGAAGAAGAAATAAGTACATCAAGGACAAGATTAGGGTCATAATTGGAGAAGTGGAGGATAGTCAAGAGCAAGGAGTTAAGACTCAGAATGCTTTTGAAGTCTTAACTGATAACACATAAGCATGCAACAATATAAGAGACACAGAAGAATTGACAGAAGAAGAGGCAACAATACATAAATCACAGGAACATAATATAGCAAAATCAAGGTAACACAGTACATAGAAGCAACAAGTACAAGGGGAGTATGACCAGGAAATAAGAGCTTAGTCCAGTCAAGTGCAATATTCAACAAGCAAGTAGTTCAACAAAGGGGACAAATAGTAGCCCCGGATCAGTAGCAAGGATTGAGGACAGTCAACACAAAAGTGAAAGCATTCCACAACAAAGGAAATATAGCCCAGGTCCACAAATGACAGGAGATAAGAATGAGATGGATACTCCTAGTAGATCATCAAATTCAGCAGATAAGGAGAAGGGGGAAGTTGATAAGGATCAAGTAAGCACTGATTTGAGGGACAAGCTAGATTCTTCTACTGAGAAGCAGACAATAGAGACATCAATTGATTCTACATAACAGGTAACTAACACAACATAGCTGAATGATACTGTCCAAATAGTTACTGTTACAGGGCAGGAGATATCAAAGGATAAAATAGTGGTTAAACATGGAGGCAAGGATTTAGCTATCAATTCATTAGAGAAAAATGTGAAAGCTATTACCAAGGCAGGGATATATCTCCTAAACATTTTGACAAATAAAGGGTAAAAGCCAAGAAGAAATTAGTGAGAGATCACATTGCTCCTCCTGGAAGAGTTCAAACTAAAAGCAATTTTAATAAATCTAATAGTCTATGATGAATGTAGTCATATGGAATATTAGGTCTGTTAATACAATGGAAGCTTTTACAAGATTAATTAAAATGCAGCAACAAGCCAACAATATCATTTTAGTTTTATTAGGCTCATGGAACCTTTTCAAACTGTTGACAAGATTGAAAAATATAGGAGAAGGATATAGATCATGCTGTGGTGAATATATCTGGTAAAATATGGGCTTTTGTGGAGGATATATTTGATTATCAGATCATGGTTGACCATCCTCAACACTTAGCCTTAAAATTAAGTGTGAGGGGTGCTCAAGATGAGATGATAGTCTCATTGATTTATGCTAAATGCAGATAGGAGGAAAAAATGGGATTATGGGCATCTTTAGGAGACATGGCAACAACAGTGATGATACTATGGTTAATAGAAGGGGATTTTAATGCGATAATGTCAAAAAAAAGACAAATATGGAGATCATCTAGTCATAATTAATGAAGTTCATGACTTTAGGGGTTGTATACAGAGTTGTGGAGTTACATATTTGAGATTCAAGGGAAGCAAGTACACATGGTGGAATGGGAAAAGTGGTGATGACTGTATTTGACTATTTTCAAAAGGCTTGATAGATGTTTGGGAAATCATGCTTAGCAAATAAAGTACCATGGTATAAAGATCTCTCACTTGATCAGAACTGGATCTAATCATGCTCCTTCATCGGTATCATATGCTGGAGATTCTATATCAGTGAAAAATCCTTTTAAATTTCTAAATTTTTGGGAAAAAATGATTCTTTCATTGATACAGTAAGGAGCCAGTGGTCATTTGATTTCATGGCAAATCCCTTCATACTTTTTCACCATAAATTGAAAAAGGTGAAGGCAACATTGGTATAATGGAGCAAACAAACATTTGGAAATATATTCCAGGAAATACAAGCTTTGGAGGATGTAATAAATGCTTATGAAATAAAATTTGAGATCATGCCTACCCCATCAAATAGAGAAATATTGCATAGAGTTCAAGCTGATTTAAATAGATATCTCCATTTGAAAGATGAATTTTGGAAATCAAAATCTGGAATGCAGTGGTTTCAGGATGGTAACAGAAATACTAGGTTATTTCATGCATATATACAAGGAAGAAGGAAAAGACTACAACAAAAAATGAATTCAGGCTAAGGGGGGAAACAAGTTGAAGGAGTCGGAAGATATTTCAGAAGCAATCAGGTTTTTAGGGAACTATTTACAAAGAAAGAAGATCTAATTGGAGATTGAGCAGTTGCCTACAAAGGAAGAAGTCAAGGAAGTGGTTTTTAAACTGAATAGAGAGAGTGCTGCTAGGACCAGATGGTTTTAGAGGAATATTTTATCAGTCCTATTGGAAATTATTGGAGATGATGTCACTAATATGGTGAAAGGCTTTTTCTGTGGTGCTGAGCTTCCCAAGTTCATTACTCATACAAATCTGGTCTTATTACCAAAGAAGGATGTAGTTAACACCTTTTCTTATATGAGACCTATTAGCTTGAGTAATTTTATTAATAAAATTTTCTCAAGGCTATTACATGAAAGATTGATGGACGAATTAGAGTATATAATTTCTTTGAACCAACCTGGTTTTGTGAAAGATAGAAGCATAGTAAAAAATGTCCCGTTAACTCAGGAAATCATTTTAGATATCAGGTTGAGAACTAAAGATGATAATGTAGTCATGAACTTGGATATGGAAAAGGCATATGATAGGGTATCTTGGCTTTTCTTAACAAAAGTGATGAGGATGCTGGGATTTTCAGAAAGACTAATAGACATGGCTTTCAGAATCATAAACAACAATTGGTATTCAATTTTGGTTAATGGTCAACAACAATATTTCTTTCAATCATCAAGAGGTGTGAATCAAGGTGATCCACTCACACCTACTCTTTTCATACTTTCTGCAGAGGTGTTGTCCAGAAACTTAAATCATCTTCATGAAGTGCCATAATTTAAGGGTTTTAGAATTCCTAAATGAGTCCTAAGGTGAATAATCTAGCCTATGTTGATGATATGATCATTTTTAGTTCAGCAGATGTGCAATCTTTGTTACTGGTTATAGAGATCTTGGGGAAGTATGAGAAAACATCTAATAAAAAAATCAATAGGAACAAGAGTGCAGTGTATATGCATAAGAATATACCAGGGGATACCAGCATTACAGTGGAAATAGTAACTGCTATAATTAAAAAAGAGTTCCCATTTGTATATCTGGGTTATCCTATCTATTGAAGCAGGAGGAAAAATAAAAAATTCAATGCTATACTGATGAAGATTATGAACAGCTTACAGGCCAGAAAAGGAAATATGTTAATCTTTTGGAGGAAGATCAATTCTGATTTAAGCATGTTTTGGAAAGCATGCCTATGTATTTTCTTTCTGCATTTAATCCACTAGAAGGGATTATTAAAAAGATACATTAGATGTTTGCTTAATGTTTTTAGAGCAACACTATTGGGGGAAGAGCAGACATTGGGTAGCATGGCACAAGATGTGTGTACCAACAAGTGTAGGAGGACTTGGCTTCAGATCACTCCATGATGTTTATTTGGATTTATATTATAAACTATGGTGGAATTTTAGAACAAACCCATCATTGTGGAGTGCTTTCTTAAGCAACAAATATCGTAAGAAAATGGATCACAAACATGGAAGAAAATTCTTTAGGAAAGGGATTTAATAGAGCATCAGATTTGGTGGCAACCCAAAATGGGGAATTCCAGTTTTGGTATGACAATTGGACTGAAATGGGAGCTCTATATTTTGCATGTGTAGAAGGCAGATGGGATGCAAATATACTAAATGTTTATGATGTGGTGGTAAATGGAAGATGAAATAGGGACAAGTTGACAGAGATGCTGCCAGAATAGATTGTTCAGCACATAACAAGTACTACTATACCTCCTAATGCACAAAGAGAGATGGACAAACCATGGTGGTTATTGAATAATAATGGGTACTTTTCAGTAAAATCAACATATGAATATGCAAGATTGAGGGGTCAGGAGATGGACAAATATAAGTACATGTGGGTGAAAGGATTGCCTTTTAAGATATCATTTTTCTTATGGAGGTGTTGGAAATATAAGTTGCCATTGGATGATGTCCTAAAGAGAACGAGTTACAACATGGTGTCCAAATGTTGGTGTTGTTCAAATCCACAAGAGGATACAATCCAGCATTTGTTCATCAATTCTTTTATAGCTAACAAGACTAGGTCCTACTATTATTCATGTGCAGGTGTCAATATGGAGGGGCTACAAGTTTAGCAATTAATAGTTAAATGGTGGCAGACACCTGTTACTAGGAGATTAAAATAGATATACATTGCAGTGCCAGCTATTATAATATGGGAATTGTAGAAGAAAAGGTCTTGCATCACACATGGAGAAAAAAGATCAGGGAATAGAGTGATATATCAGGTTTTCTCAACTATACAAAGACTTGTACAAGAAATCATTCTTTCAACAATATAGCAAATAGATGGAGTGATTTAATACAGATGATAGAGAGTGGAAGGGAAAAACTAAAGGTTACTAAAGTAATCTGGAATCCCCTCCAATAAGTTAGAATATATGCAACATAAATGGAGTTTCAGGATGGAATCCATGGAGAAGTGCATATGGTTTCTGTGTGAGGGGTGATGAAAAAGATCTGATCTATGCTTAGGCTGAAGATATTGGTAATGCAACAAATATAGAAGCATAAATGATGGCAATCAATGAAGCTCTAATATTTTGCAAGGATAAGGGTCTAAACAAGGTTATAATTCAAACAGATTCACAGATGGTACAAAAGATTATGGAAGAAGGATGGAAGCCACCATGGAACATTGCTATTTGAGTTGAGGAAGCAAGGGAGTGACATGGAAGTGAGTTTCCCACATATTCTAAGGCAAGGTAATAAACTTGCAGATGGTTTGGCTAATCAAGCACTAGATAGGATATATTTTTAATGTCATAACTTCCAAGGCTTGGAAATTGACTTGAGAATAACTGTAAATAGTGATAGAAGCCAAATATCATATCTTAGGATCAAAATTCAATATTGAATAGGGGTTTTGCAGAATTATGCACAACATTATAGTTTATCATATCAAATATACCATTTGGTACAATAACAAAGCAACGGTTGAAGATTAAAGTACGTTTTGACAAAGATACAAACATAAACCATTCAGAGATATAGATAGAGAGAAAAACATAAAGTATTGGCAAAGAAGATACCTCAGAAACATTAAAATCTAGAATCGAGTCATCAAGCTGAGATTTGAAGAACATGATACACCAACAACTCAAATGGCACATCCAAAACAAGAAATGAGTCGTCAACAGAGGATTACTAGAACATCACCTGAAGATTGAGATGGCAATAGAGACACGTCTACATGGCGTAAATAAGATATTTCGTGTTGACATGAGAGTTGCAACACCAAATTTCAAGATTAATCATCTTCACGCCATCGAGTTTTCCAGAGAGAGGGCAACAAAAGGGAAATGAGCCGACAAACTACACTTTCCTATTTTGCTTTTTCTTTTGTTTTTTTCTTTATTTCATTTTTGGGCTGGATCCGTTTTGGATTGGTTTTTTTGTTGGACCAGGTCTGATTGGGCCTATTGTTTTAGACTATTTTGCATTTGCTCATTAAGTAAAAAGCCCAATCAGGGAAAATTTAATTAAAGAAAATATAGAATAACCATGCGCTCTCACCGAAGAAACTCTCAAGACATGAAAAGCTATAGAAACAACAAGGATATACGATTATAAGATAAGCTTATCTCCTATGCCCTTTCTTGATGCTCTATTACTTACGGATTCATGCCACTCACAGAAGAAAATACATTCAACATACCTTGTTATCGAGCTTCTACTAACGCCGTTGAAAATGATCTCCTTAACATTTTAATCTACAAAAAAATATAATGATACCAACGTCAAGTTAGGAATAGCTACAATGATATATCGAGCAACAAGCTCATCTTATAATTAATTAGACAGCATCTCCCATGTCCTCCTTATCTTCCTCAGGTTCATAATGTCGTCAATAATACATAACCACTATTAATTTATATGTCCAGCACCTCAACACACTAAGAAAACCCAAAAATACAACAACTTCCAACGACTAGATTTAGAAGATCATCGTCTCGTGAATTCTATCCGTAGAATATAGGTAGAATACTCATAAGTCTTGTAAACGAAGGTAGGGAAAATCATTACATACCTCGAAATATTTCTGGGTTAATGATAGTACCATGACAAAATCAAGCAATGAGATTGAAGTAGACAAGAAAACTCGTGTTTCTTGAGAAAATCACTCTTTGCCTCCGTAAAGTTGGGCTTACATTGTTGCTAAGTAGACCATAGTTACATTGCTGCTAAGAAATATTTGCAGCACCCCTTGCTTAAGTGAATTCTCAAGAAAATGGAATAATAGACTTGATGAGTCCTTTTTCCTTTTTTACCCATGGGACATGTTAGTCCACCCTTTGATGAACAACCTTCAAGATGCCACCTCAACTTTTGCATGTATGTATACGTTTATCCCTCATAAACTTTGGCGGCCTCTTAATAATTTCACTCAATATCTTTTATTATCTTCTTTAAGAACAACATCTCCCTTGCCTTACATCTGCTAACTTACAACTAGGGCGGTTACCAATCCGAATATTCCCGGTAATTACTCGAGAATCGGACCGGTAAATCCGGATCGAAACCTTAACGGTCCGACAAGTACCAAAAAATTACACGGACCGATAAAGAGTCGGACCGATAACCCGGTAAAATACCCAGTAACACCTCCTCCCCCGCCACTCTCTCCAAAGACTCCCGCCGGCCTCAAATTTGAAGCTCTAATGATATTTAAGCCCGTGACTGGTGCCCTACCTGGGCACCATTCTATTCCTACATCATAAGTAAAACGCGGAAGATAAATATCACTCATTTTTTTAAAACAAAGGCAAAACCGATAAGGATGCCCATACATACATACATAACAAAAGGACTTACATCTTTTCAAAGTACAACCCACATACATGACTACAGACCTCTAAGAGTTGGACATAACAACTAGGACGGGACAGGGCCCCGCCATACCCCTGAATGTACATAAATCTACAACAACAGGGACCCATACCAAAAACAAGCCTCCGGAGTAAATGAAGCTTCTTCCCAAAACTGAACAGAGATCCTAAGAGCAAGGATCACCAACCTATGTACCTAAAACCTGCGGGCATGAACGCAACCCCCGAAGGGGGTCAGTATAACAGGTAAAGAGTATGGAACGGAAATAAGGTACAGTAACCAAATCATAACTGTATAAAAGAATGACAGAGGCAAGTATAAAAATGAAATAGTAGATCCTACCGTGCCATTTTAACTCATGAAATCAATCGTACATTAACCGTTCTTTTCCTTCTTTCAATAAGAATTAACATCATATTCTTACATACATACTTAAGAATTTGATCAAGTTTTTCCACATAACTTACATATTTTACATAACATAATCCGGCCCTTTATGGAGGAACACCGTTTAGCTTGCTTTGATTATCCATACGTGATAACGTAACCCTACCCATTTGTGGGACATGGTGTACTGATGAATCATGTGACATAACCTGGCCCGCCTGTGGGGCTCGGTGTATTGTGGAATCATGTAGCATAACCCGGCCCGCCTGTGGGGCTCGGTGTACTGTGGAATCATGTAGCATAACCCGGCCCGCCTGTGGGGCTCGGTGTACTGTGGAATCATGTAGCATAACCTGGCCCGTCTGTGGGGCTCGGTGTACTGTGGAATCATGTAGCATAACCCGGCCCGCCTGTGGGGCTCGGTGTAAGATGACGTAACCCGGCCTATGTGTAGGCTCGGTGCATATGGCGTAACCCGGCCTATGTGTAGGCTCGGTGTATTTATAACATAACCCGACCTATTTGTAGGCTCGGTATGTCTCATAACATAACTCGGTCTATTTGTAGGCTCGGTGTATCTCATAACATAACCCGACCTATTTGTAGGCTCGATGTGTCTCATAACATAACCCGACCTATTTGTAGGCTCGGTGTATCTCATAACATAACCCGGCCTATTTGTAGGCTCGGTGTGTCTCATAACATAACCCGGTCTATTTGTAGGCTCGATGTATATCATAACATAACTCGGCCTATTTGTAGGCTCGGTGTGATTTTCCTTACATAACATTTTAAACTACCTTTTCACTTCTTCTTAAGTCGTTATAACAACTTCCCATAAAGCTATTATAACAACCTTTCATTTTAGAGAACTTAAGACACTTTTATTTCTTATCACATTGGGGAAACTAAACCCAAAAGTACTACGTACATACATACTTAAAAAGAATCATAAAACTCCTTCTCTTTTAAATCAATAAATTTCTTCTTTTTAAAACTCAAGTTACATACTCTTTTGAAATCAATCTTCTTATCCTTTGAAATAAATCAAGAACGCCATACTTTTTTAAATCAAGTCATTTCCACTTATAAAATCAAGGTTTATAGTCATAAAACCTCGTATCATATACTCTTTAAAATCATGTCGCTTATACATATAAAATCATGTCATCTATACTTTAGAAATCAAGTCTCATAACTTGAAAAATAAAGTTTCATACACTTCCAAAACCAAGTAACTTATTATCTTTAAAACCATATAACTTCCACTTATAAAATCAAGTCCCTTTTCACATATAAATTCAAGTCATTTTCAAATATAAAATCAGCTTATTTACTTCAAATAAATCAAGGCACATAGCTTTAAATCAAACCTCATAACTTCCTAACCATTCCTACCAACATCTCCCATAAGACTTGGTAAGGACTTAGGATAATTTAGACATACCTTTAACTTAGAATCAACAACGTGGATACTTCTTAACTTCTAAGAGTAGAAGGAATCATGAAATAATATCACATGGCTATTTCATACGTAGGATCATTCCAAAAGAAAGAAGAGGTTCACATACCTCGCGACGACTAGCGACAAGTTGCAAAATGCTCCAAAGTACTTCAACCTTGATAGCTATTCCACCCATCAAGCAGAATACACTATACGTAGTACTTTAACCTATAATAACCATAATACTTCTATCAACTCCTAGCTTCTTAACGTAGAATCATACTAAGTGTAAGGTCTCTTATTCTACGAAATTTGGGCAGCACTTTCTTTGTTTCTACGTACTTTTCCACCTTTTTCAAGGCCCGAAATCAACAACCAATACGCCACATTTAAGGCTCAACAATTCAACAATTCAAAGGGGATTACACGCCTAACAGGACGTGTAAAATTCTGCCTCACAATTTAATATAAGACAGTCCATTTATATTGTCCATTTTTAACCAATTTCTAGGGCCATTCTCGGCCACAACCAATTCAATACAACATAAAGCCCTTTTCAATTCTTTTCAATCCAAGTCGTTATTCTAACATATTATATAAGTCATAACAAATTGTAACAACTATATTCCTTTCCTTAAATAACATGCGACGATTATAACTAACAACTTTAATGGCTAGCATGTCAATTTTCGGTTTTAATATCTCAACATGATCCAAATCTTTTCAAACTTCATTCTATATAACACATGCTCACTTATCTACTACAACATGTAATCTTCAATTACAATAGCAAGACGGAGATTATTACCTCTTTAAGCCCGAATACAATCCAAAACCTAAAGTCGATCCTTAGCAACTTTAGCTCCTCTTCTCGACGTTCCAATCCACTCCAAGCAATCCTTAGAAGTTCATAAACAACTTCTCTTCAAATTCCAACTACAAAGTTGAAGAACACCTTAGGTTTTCATGTTGCGACTAACGTAAAAACGTAGTTTTTCCGGGATTTTTGTGTTGAGATATCCTTAGAATACCTTTAGGGACCTTGGGTTTGAATATTGTGATTTATGAAGCAAGATTGCAAAATTTCTTTTCTTATTTTGAGAGCTTGGCCAAGAGCCTCTAGAGCTTGCACAAAGTTTCTTGAAAATTTTCTAAGTATGGAATTCATCTTGCTACTAGTATAGATATATACTACAATCAAGAGCTTGGATTAAACCAAATGGATGGCTAGGATTGGGTCAATTATATCAAGCTCCCACTTGTCTTCCTTGACTTGGTCAATTATATCAAGTCTTGGCTTCAAGACTTGACCATCCTACCCTTGGTCATTTTCGACCAAGTCCATGGGGGGGGGGGGGGGGGGCCCGTGTCACCCTCCCATTCTTCCATAAAATTTCGTTTCCCGAAATTTTCATAATTGGTCAAAATATCGGAAACCTTGTGGGCCCCACAAAAACGTAAGATTTCTCAGGTGGGCCCTACATGTCCAAATCCGAAAATAATATTCCATCAGTCTCAAATAACAATTCTGAGAACCCAGTTCTCATTAACAAACACTTCTCTTTCCCGAGGTTCGGAAGACTTTCCTTAAGAAAAACAACTCTTTCTTTCGTTCAAATTTTTAAGTCCTGATTCCTTACGTACATTCTCTTTAACATGCCCTGGACTTACGGGGCGTAACAGTAAAAGAGGAATAAAATGAAGAGAAGTCACCCGGATGTGTGTTTCCTTTGCTTCTAATTCTTGAAGTTGTTGAGCTCCAATGGAGTTGCTAAGTTTCCGTAGATGTTTCGTCTCAAGATGATGGTCAGAAGATGGATTTTCACCACCCCCAAAGGGGGGTGTGAACTGTAAACTTGTGATTTAAGGCCCGAGAGATATATATAGCAATGAGGAGAGATGTATATAGAGGGGTAGATGCCCTTCTCTCCGGTGGTTGAGGCAAAAACTATAACTTCAAGAACCTTAAATGCTTCTCATTAATGAAAGCTAGAGCATTAACTTCCCTTCATAAATGCTACAAAGAAGGGAAAGAGTAATAATCCAAGTCTCAAAGCTCCGTATATAGCCGAAACCGAAAGGAACTCGCGCAAAACAGTCAAGTCTTCAAACTCATCCGAATCTCATTTTCACGAATGTGGAAGATGTAGTGATTACCTATTGTGAAATGCGTTCCTATACTTAGATTCAAGAACGTAAACAAATCACTTGTATAAATTCAAGACAAAAGATTCACTCTTATAACTTTGTTAGGCCTTGGACGATTTTAGTGTGAGAAACTTCAATGGGTTGTCTTGAATTTACAGCTACCAGTTTAAAAAATGGGTTGTCTTCACTCACTTGGTACCTACCATGCGGTGTGCATGCAACTTATGAAAGGACATTAGTTAACAGATTTAAGAAGTGGAATTATGTGATAAAAATACTACATTTACTACTTTATTTGATTATTTCCTGACTTTAGCTCATTATTTGTTAATGAAATTGCATTGTTTATTTGCTTGAACTTTGATATATGCTTAACTGCTGATAAATTATCAAATTCATGCTTATGTAACTGCTATTATTTCCTTTCATTTATATCTTCATATAAATTGTACAGGTTATTTGAAAACTCAATATTGAAGTAAATCTCGCTACTATCCTATAGGGAGAAGTTAATGAGATTTACTAGATACATGTTGAATTTCATGCTTATATTATGTTGTAAATAATGAAATAGCACGGGGAATAGTATAATACTGTTACAAGTATGGTCGAAAGGAAAGACAAAACTACAAACAACATGTATGATTGTAGTGATTACAACATAATGGAAATAGCAGATTTCTAGTCTTCGTCTTGAAGTCTGATTCCAGATATCTTCGAATTCCACAAGTGGTTTTGAACACCTGAAACAATTCAGCAAGCAAATGAAAAAACTGAAAGAACAGACTGAATAAAGCTAAGTGTAATGTTGTCTAGTCGAGTGTTAGCACTTTTTTCTTAAGACAAAATTACCCCCGTATATTATGGCTTACGGTAGATGGGTAATAGTCTCCCAAAATAAAGCGACAGTACTTTCTCAAACACAAGGCAAATGCTTGAGAACTTTTGCAGAAGAAATAAGAACAAAAGATTGCTAGAATAGAAGAAGAGCTTTCAATAATTTCAAATTTTTGTGGTTGAAGCGAAGTGTTTAAAATATGATTTTGAAGCCTCTATTTATAGGTGCAAGATTGTGGATCACAAGACATGTGAATTCCTTAAATGGGGTGCATAGATCTTGCCAAAAGGCATCTTGATCTTACCAAAAGACACCTTGATCATGTCAAGGGTTGGATGATCTTTGGCCTTTCAAGTTGGTCCATGAATTAGAAGATTCTGGACACTTTTCAATTTACTGTACCATCGGTATCGCGGTGCCTCGAAAGGCACCGCCGCCCAAAATCGGCCGTACAGAACTTTCGAGCTACTGGACAAGAAGCACTGCGGTCCTTGCCAGAGGCACCGCGGTGCTTGGAGCAATGTGGTCCTTGGCCAGGTGGCACCGCGGTGCCGCCCCTTTTTTGGCTTGGTGTCGCCGTCCTTTTTCTCGAGGCCCCGCGGCTCTTCCCCATTTTTCGTATTTTGCACATTTCATCTTTTCTTATACCATCGTAGAAGATACATTAATTTGGCCAATCCTTACCTAACTTAAGAACACGCTAACATGTGTACCAATATCTTTTTCACTGCGTGAAATTTAGCTAGACGTTGTACGATGTATGCATGTGTGTGAAAATCATATTTCCGACATGTGGGACCCTTTGTGTTCAAGTCATTAAGGACGGGATAAATTCGATCCCATTAGGTAATATTTCCAACAATCCTCTCTTGAAAGAGGTGTTGGTGCACAAGGAGTGCCAACCATTAGCAATCTAGTAGCAGAAATGTATTGCATCGGAATAGGTAGCACATAGCTTTGAACCTTTCTAAGTCAACTACCATCAGACATATTTACTTAGCGGTGAACGTGATGTCTTGAACCGTCAGTGTTGAGTATATGCCAAGACAATGATAAAGACACAAATAACTGTCCAATCTCTCGTTTTTTCTTATGTTTTGTCCGTTGTGCCCGTGGACATGTTTGGATTATTAAGTGCGTACAAATGAGGAGGCCTGTCCTCGCACTTAAATAGATGACCTCCCACCAGGAGTCATTAAAAGTGTCTTCGTCTTAACCTCGACTCTCGAGTATTGTGCTAAGACCCTGACACTTAACCTTGTACCCATAATTCAGGTAGCACTTTAATGTCTATCGTGAGAAGGCTTTGAATTAGTGTTTCCGTTAGGAACCAATATCCGAAGTGCTCTTGTTTTTCTATAAGCGCTCAACTGGACCTTTATAACTTAGTTTTCCCATTGAACCAAATTTCTTTGGGATCGCCAGTCAGTATGGATGGGTTACTACCGTATTGGTCCTTATTGCTAGGGTTTTAAGCCCATTCCCCTAGACAAGAAGTACATTGATCTTTGGGTAGGCCCTTAGTTAGTGGGTCCGTCATATTCTCCTTTG
Organism: Przewalskia tangutica; assembly: GCA_029844215.1. Classification (NCBI taxonomy): domain Eukaryota; kingdom Viridiplantae; phylum Streptophyta; class Magnoliopsida; order Solanales; family Solanaceae; genus Przewalskia; species Przewalskia tangutica. The sequence continues at coordinate 23,748,147 of CM056719.1, forward strand.
ATTTTACGTAATCGATAGAGATGATACCCGTGGTGATCAACTACTGATCGATGTATTTTATATACACTTTTTGAGTCATTTTTAGTTAGTATTTTACTCATTTCATTTATGTTTAGTATAGTATTAGGGATGTTTTCCTTTCTTTTGTGTCACAGCAGTCAAAAATGGAGAAATGGCGAAAAGGAGATGAAATAAGCATAAATGAGATGGAATTGCACACTAAAAGGGCCAAGAAATGAAGCCTAAGAAGTTCTGGGAAATATAGAAGAAATCAGACGAAGACCGGACGAACAAAGGACGAAGAAACGAAAAATCCGGAAGAATGCCGTCACCGGCGCCGCGGCGCCTGGCAGCAGCGCCGACCACTGAAGTCGTCCGAAAGCTCTCTGATTTTTAGGCGCCGTGGCGCCAGTGAACCGCAGCGCTGGAATTCTGAGTTTTAGGCCGAATTTGACACGTTTTCAGGGTCCAAAAGGGATAACTTTTCCTACCTGCATAATCCTTAACCCTTTACCTAAAAGATTCCATAACTTTTCCTAAACCCTTTACCTAAATGGATTCCATAACTTTTCCTACCTACATAATCCCTAACCCTTTACCTAAAGGATTCTTGGGTTATAAATAGTCTCTACATCATTAGAAGAATTCATCAAATTCCCATTCCATTCTCCATCCACCATTCCATTCTCCATCCACCATTCCATTCCATCTTGTAAATATTCCACAACACAATCCTTGGATGCTAGAAGGCTTGGAGACTTGTTCTTGAGTATTTTTCTTTTCTTTCTTTTGCTTTTTTTTATTTCAGTTCATGTATGGAGATTATATTAGTTCTTAGCGTGACTATGGCTAGGAGCTAATTACTTTATTATGGATTTCCTTGTGATTCTCTTGAAACTCTTATTCATGAATTAATACATTAGTTGATTTCTTCTTCACTTGCTTAAGATTTATTCAATAATTGTTTTTATTGCTTGGTAATTAATTGATCACTAATTATCATAACTTATATGATTTCTAATCGAAAGTCGAAAGGGGAGATTGTGAATATGCTATAGTTGAATAAACATAGGTTTAAATCGTGGACGAAAGTACCCCGATACTTGTGTAGCTTAATAAGTTATTGCTCTTAATCCTCCTTTGTAGTCAATCTTGTCACCGAAAGGTAGAAGGATTCTCCATTGGGGTTGAGTGTTTATATTACCTTAACAGGGGTATAAAACGGTCTAGTTAACCTGCTATCTTAACGTAGAAGAAGAAGTTAGTCTAATTGTATTAAGGATTGAATAGAGTGGATAGTTGATGATCTTGGAAGCCCTAATTCTCCATCATAACTGATTTAAATCAAAGTATTTTCAGAATTAGTTTATTTCCTGCATTATTAGTTTAGAATTCCAACTCAATTAACGTTAACCAAATAGAAACTAAAAGATAGATAATCGGTACTTGAAAATCAGTCTCTGAGGACGATATTCGGTCTTATCTAGACTATATTACTTGTAACGATACGTGCACTTGCGTTTAGTGTGTGCATAAATCGCACATCAAGTTTTTGGCGCCGTTGCCGGGGATTGGCGTACTTTCAATATCGATTTATCTATTCTTATTTATAATTTGGTTGCTCCAAGAACAAGTTTCTAACTTGTTCTGCGAGCATCTTTTTATCACCTTTTGTTGTTTTCTTATTTTGCAGGTTAAATTCGGAAAAAAAAATTGAAAAAATAAAAAATAAAAAATAAAAAAATAATATATATATGGACTACTACTATCAGAGACAGTGGAGTCATCAACATCATCTTAACCCACAGGTTCTAGAGAAAGATTTAGATGAGTTGCAGGCAGACATACTCAGGCTCACCAAGTGCCAGACTCAGTTTATGGCTGAGACAAGGGAGTCCCTAAAAAATTTGGAGACCCACATAGGGCAACTGATGGATAAGATGAGCAACACTGTTATACCCCATATTTCCAGAGTATGTACGTGAGGGCGTACGTACAAAAGTTTAAGCCTTAAGTAGGCAAAGTGGCGAAATTTGTGCACAACTAGCAAAAAGAGTCGTTTTCCGACGAAACGTTTTCCAGACTTTGCGAAGGGAAAAATACGGCTATGTCATTCATAATTTTTGCGGATTTTTCCGAGAGACGAAATATTTTGGACCAACGAGAGGGTGACAAGTGTCACCCTCAAGTGGACGAAAATTGGGGCGTTTTTAGCCTTGTTTTTGGTCAAGGAGTTGGTAGGATATTTTGAGATATTTTTGTGTAGTTGATGAGCAAGTGGGACCCACAAACACATGTCCAAATCTTGACCCTCCACTTGCCCCCCACTTGGCTTGATCTTGGCCATTGAAAGTCCTATAAATACCCCCTTAGTTGAAGACTAAATCTTCATCCACAAATCATTTTCCAAGTCTCAAAATCCCTCCCCCTTAAGTGTAGTATTCGTCGAGTCTCCTCGAGAAGCCTTGGCGAGTATACCCCTTGCCTAGTTGTCTTGAAAAATACACCCCTTGGTAGAAAAGTATTCTCCAAGTATTGTTACTATTCCAAAATACCTTGGCCAAATACCTTGTAGTATTCCAAGGTTACCCTTATACTAAAAGCCCGAAATAATATTATACTTCCTTTAGCCACTAAACGAAACCTAAGGAAATCTTCATAGCGAGTTGAAGTATTAAGAAGAAGTTGTGTAGAACTTCTAAGGGTTGTTTGGAGCGGGTTGGGCGCCAGTAGGAGCTAAACGTTGCTCATGATCGACATTAAATCTTGGATAATTTTTGGCTTACCGAGGTAAATACTCATGTCCTTCTATTGTAATTGGAAATTACATACTGTAGTAGTATAGAAATGAATATAAGATTCATAGAAGGATATTACAGAAAAGAATTGAACTGAAATCACATCAGAAGAATCTTAAAGAAGAAGATTAAAAGCGTACTTACATGGGATGTATTTACTGATGAACTTGTGTGTAGCTTAACGGGTAGGGAAGTGTTGCCCAATTTTTCGTAGAATAAAGGAATCTGTATCTAGAAGTATTTTACAGAATAGTCTAGACATTGATAGACTTATATGACCGATATAGGTTGAAATCGCGAGTAGCATATTCTACTCGAAGGGTGGAAAAGGCTAGCGGGATTACGATCTTTGGAGCTATTTGCTAATAGTCGATAAATCGTCGCGAGGTATGTGATTCTTCCTATACTCTTGAGCATGATATTTTAAAAGAATATGTATAGTGCGGTGAGCGTCGTGTATTAATTGAGCGTGGTTTCTTGGCGTCTTTTGACTTGAGTCTGAATAATAAGAATCTTGAAGTATTTCAAAAGAATTAAGAATCGTTTTTGAAAGAAGAGTAACACTTGGTTTTAAAAGCTTAAGAGTTATACTAGCTTTATGGAAAGTTAGGTATAACGACTTAAGAGAGATAAAAGAATGGTTTATTGATTTTAGAAGTTAAGAGACTTAATCTTAAAAGATAAGAGACTTGACTTAATTGAATTGATATGAAAGTTGTTAAGAAGTGTGAAACCTCATTCGTGAGTAATAAGTACTTGGTTTTTAAAGAATAATGTTTTACTGATTTCGGAAATGAGAATAAGTAAGGAACTTGATTTCTAAAAGAGACTTGAGGAAATTGAAGAGTTTTTGGTTTAAAAGAAAGGCATTGTTTTGTCTTAAATTGGTTTAAAACATAAAGTGTTATAACAACTTTATGGGAAGTTAGTTATAACGACTTTATGAAAACAAAAAAATGGTTTTATCAGTGGTTTTAAAGTTGTAACTTGACTTTAAAAGGAGAAGTGTTTTGGTCTAAAAAGAAGGCATGGTATTGTCTTAATTTTTGGTGTAAAAAGGAAAGTACGGAAGTTGGTTCGGTTTACTTAAAAATGTTAGTCCCTCTATTTTTATAATACGGGCATCGGGTGACCTTTGTAAAAGAAATGGATCTTTTAAAAAGAATTTAACGTACGTAGTACTTTGGGGTTAAAACCTGGACTTTGGCATAAAATGAAAGTACCTTGAGTTGTGTGTAACTTGCCTATGATTGCGTGTGATAGCCTTGTCGTGCTAGTATTGTATTTCTATATCACCGCGTCTCTCAATGGAGGGCCGGCTGATTTTTTATGATATTACTTGGACGTACCGGTAGTGACGGAGAATTCCACGGGTACGCTCCTGTTGATTGTGTTATTCCATGGACTAGCCCTCCATGAGGTTTCTTACTGATTCGGCCTTGGTATCTGGTGGTTGGCTTTCGTACTTGCCCCGTCTCGTGGCTGATTCGGCCTTGGTACCTGGTAGTTAGCCTTCGCACTTGCCCCGTTCAGTTTAGTGACGAAGTCTCGTGATACTGACGCGGTATCCGTAGTTAGCCCTCGTACTTGCCCCGGTCAGCTACGTGACACGGCCTTGGTATCTGGTAGTCGGCTTTCGTACTTGCCCCGTATCAGGTTCGTGGCGGAGTTTCGTGATATGGCCTTGGTATCTGGTAGTTAGCCCTCGTACTTGCCGGTCGACTCGTGACACGCGACGCAGTATCCGTAGTCGGCTTCGTACTTACCGTGCTCACCTGGTTTGATTGTCTAGTATTGATTGTAGAGTATTGATAGTGCGGCTTTGGTATCTGGTAGTTGACTTTCGTACTTGCCGGCCGATTGATGATCGGCTTTGGTATCCGGTAGTTAGCCCGTACTTGCCGTCACGGTTTTATGACTCAGTAGGACTTGGTGTTCATATGTACTCTGGTGTTATTATATCATAGGATCAAGCGGTGAGGAAGGTATTCCACGCATGATTGATGTTGAGGCGTGAGACCCATAGTTATATTTGAGTGATGACTTTGAGGGCATGAGTCCCTGACTTACAGGACTGCTTATTTATTATGGACTGTAGTTTGGTTATCATACATGTCTCCTGCTTTATATAGATCTATGATTTCATTTACAATATTTTTGATTTCACATACTTGGTACTTGTTATCGACCTCCTTGAAGCTGCGTTCATAGCAGGTAAGTACACGATTGTTGATCCTTGTTCATAGGATCGCGATTCACAGATTGGGAAGCTCCGTTTCTCGGAGGCTTATCTTTTAGTATAGTCCGCATCAGTAGGTACTTGTACATTCGTGGTATGGCGAGGCCACATCGTCATGTTGTATAAAAGCCTTAGAATCTGTAAATCTTGTTGTGGCGGGGTTGTAAAAGGATTAAAGCTGGTTTAAAGATTTGTATATATATTTTATTAGAAGGTGACGCTTGGTTGCTTTGTTTATTATGATATCTCTTGTTCATGTTTAAGTTTTATTTTCCGATTTTTCTCGATGTTGTATCACTAGGGTGCGGGGTAAGGCACGATCACGGGCCGGATCGGGTCGTGACAAAAGTGGTATCGAGCGATTAATCCTCGGAAAGTGTCTGCACCGTGTCTAGTAAGTCTTGATTTTCGGTGTGTTGTGCACCACACCTATAATCGTCGAGGCTGCAGGACATTTAGGATTGATTTCCATTCTTCTCATTACGAGATCGTGCCTTAGAAGTGTTGTAAGTTGGACCCTCTACGCGCATTGCGTTTTACGATTATGCCTCCGCGCAAGCAGGCCGGGCAGATGGGCAAGCGCGTGAGAAAGCTGCTGGTAGGATCTGAGAGAAATGCGAAGCGCAGCCAGTCATTACGAGATAGTGCTTGAGACGGCGAGTTTTGCGACGCCGCCCAATAGAGTTTAAGCGCGGCGATGGCTGCTGAGACCACGATACGAGCCTCCGGTCCACGGCTGGAAGCGGAGAGAGATGGGTTACAAGAGATGGCCCGATTATTGGCGGTGATAGTGGCAAGGCACGAGGATAAGCCGGATCACGGCTATTCCCGTCCGTAGTACCGTAGTTCACCCGAGGCGATAGTTTGAGACTGCGGGACTTTACGAGTTGCGGCCGCGGTGTTTTATGGATCAAGGCACGAGGATGATCCGCAGGAGTTTTTCGAGCGATTCTGACGGATCGTAGAGTGATCAAGACTTCGGAGACCGAGTCAGTGGTCTTAGGTTCACATCGGCTGCGTGATACTGCAGTCGACTGGTTTGATTCGTGGGAGCTGTCCCGGGGGGAGCAGCGCCTCCAACTATTTGGGACGAGTTCTCGGAGGCATTTCTTGCACATTTCTTGCCTCCACAGACAAGGAGGGCTCGGACCGACAAATTTTTGGTGTTGAGGCAGAGCGGGCGTACGGTTCGGGAGTACAATATGGAGTTCGACTCATTGGCTCGGTATGTCCCCGTGTTAGTAGCCAGTATGGAGGACAGAGTGCACTGCTACGTCACCGGGCTAGATGACTACTTGGTAGAGGCTTGTTCGGGTGTAGCTCTTCAGCCGGGCATGGACATTTCCCGCATGCAGGCTTATGCACATGAGTGTGAGGAGCGGAGAGGTCGACGGAATGACCAAGATCAACAGAAGAGGGCCAGGACAGCAGGGTCTTTTGGCGACTTTCGAGGCGGACCGCCTCAGCAGCAGACTAGTTATGTACCTCTGCCAGTACAAAGCGGTCCTCCACGATGCCGGGGCGTTTGGGATATTCGAGGCGGTCGGGGCTCCCGTGTTTGAGTTTCGGGAGTAGGAATGCTCGCCAGATAAGGTCACCCTTGTATCAGTGTGGCCGTTGTGGAAAAAATCATAAGTGATAATGTCGTACTAATTTGGGAGATTGTTATGCTTGCGCCAACAGGCCATTTGGCGAGAAGGCGTCCGACTGTGGTAGCACTGGTAGGATAGCACATACTACAAGATCAGTTGCGGGTTCTTCACCTTTCATAGCTAGGCAGGATGTTCATACACCGGCAGGCCACGGTAGAGGTCGCGGTGGAAGTTCCCAGTTTTAGCGGCCCTTTGAACCGCCTATCTTTTCAGGTATATCCTTAACCCTCTAGAGTTTTGAATGCGTGATACGAAGATTTTATGTTGTGTATATTGTGCTTTAGAGACATGGTTAGTTGAAAGAATAAGTATGGGTATAGGGAAGGTATGAACCTTAGAATATTACACGTTGAGACCTTAGACGTAAGGCCGACTTGAATAAAAGATTTTACGGTAAGTCTTTGTCAAAATACTCGGTTTGCGTATAAATGTATTGTGGAATAATTCTGTGGGTTGTGTAAGATGAAAGTGGTAGCCTTCAGGACTTGAATAGGTAAGATTGTTCCGGATAAGGAGGACAAGTGTTTGGCGCGATAGCGGGTCGGGTTAGTCTGGGTGCGGGTCAACCCGGCTTTGTATTAGGGTGGGGTCAGTTCTGGGTGGTCCCGCCAGGTGGTAGGGTCACGAGGGTGCTAGGCCCAAGTTTAGATGACCATTGTATGAGTTCGTGGTTATGTTCGACCAGAATCGGATCGTGAAGGCCGGGAATGGCCTTAAGGGAGATTGAGGCTGGTAAGATGACCAAGTTTGGAGGTAGCGACTCCAGAGATTTTGGAAACTGAAGCGATGAATAAAGTATGGTACGTATACTAGAAAAGTTCAAGTGTTCGAGAAGAGTACGACGAGTGAGGAAAGAAGAGAACGTGTGTTAGCAGAATAAAAGAGATCATTTTGTTGTGAAGTGAAGATGCGAAGAGAGTATCCTTTAGACCAAGGTGGAAGCTTTTGTGATGTAGGAATGATTTCTCGTGGACTTGGGTTAAGTATTTTCGCGTATGTTATTTTGTGGCCAGGTGTGGCGTTGGCAACTTGTTAGAGGAACTTTATCGTTATCCGTCTTGAGAAGGAACATTCGGGACGAATGTTTCTAAGGAGGGGAGAATGTTATACCCCGTATTTCAGTATGTATGCGTGAGGCGTCTGAAAGTTTAAGCCTTAAGTAGGCAAAGTGGCGAAATTTGTGCACAACTAGCAAAAAGAGTCGTTTTCCGACGAAACGTTTTCCGGACTTTGCGAAGGGAAAAATACGGCTATGTCATTCATAATTTTTGCGGATTTTTCCGAGAGACGAAATATTTTGGACCAACGAGAGGGTGACAAGTGTCACCCTCAAGTGGACGAAAATTGGGGCGTTTTTAGCCTTGTTTTTGGTCAAGGAGTTGGTAGGATATTTTGAGATATTTTTGTGTAGTTGATGAGCAAGTGGGACCCACAAACACATGTCCAAATCTTGACCCTCCACTTGGCTTGATCTTGGCCATTGAAAGTCCTATAAATACCCCCTTAGTTGAAGACTAAATCTTCATCCACAAATCATTTTCCAAGTCTCAAAATCCCTCCCCCTTAAGTGTAGTATTCGTCCAAGGTCTCCTCCCCCTTGAGAAGCCTTGGCCGAGAGTATACCCCCCTTGCCTAGTTGTCTTCGAAAAATACACCCCCCCTTGGTAGAAAAGTATTCTCCAAGTATTGTTACTATTCCAAATTACCTTGGCCCAAATACCTTGTAGTATTCCAAGGTTACCCTTATACTAAAATCCCAGAAATACTATTATACTTCCTTTAGCCACTAAACGAAACCCTAAGGAAATCTTCATAGCGAGTTGAAGTATTAAGAAGAAGTTGTGTAGAACTTCTAAGGGTTGTTTGGAGCGGGTTGGAGCGCCCAGAGTAGGAGCTAAACGTTGCTCAGGATCGACATTAAATCTTGGATAATTTTGGGCTTACCGAGGTAAATACTCCTGTCCTTCTATTGTAATTGGAAATTACATACTGTAGTAGTATAGAAATGAATATAAGATTCATAGAAGGATATTACAGAAAAGAATTGAACTGAAATCACATCAGAAGAATATTAAAGAAGAAGATTAAAACTGTACTTACATAAGACTGTATTTACAGTAGACTTGTGTAGCTTAACGGGTAGGGAAGTGTTGCCCAATTTTCCGTAGAATAAAGGAATCTGTATCTAGAAGTATTTTACAGAATAGTCTAGACATTGATAGACTTATATGACCGATATAGGTTGAAGTACTGCGAGTAGCATATTCTACTCGAAGGGTGGAAAAGGCTAGCAGGATTACAGTACTTTGGAGCTATTTGCTAATAGTCGATAAATCGTCGCGAGGTATGTGATTCTTCCTATACTCTTGAGCATGATATTTTAAAAGAATATGTATAGTACGGTAGACGTACGTGTATTAATTGAACGTGGTTTTACTGACGTCTTTTGACTTGAGTCTGAATAATAAGAATCTTGAAGTATTTCAAAAGAATTAAGAATCGTTTTTGAAAGAAGAGTAACACTTGGTTTTAAAAGCTTAAGAGTTATACTAGCTTTATGGGAAGTTAGGTATAACGACTTAAGAGAGATAAAAGAATGGTTTATTGATTTTAGAAGTTAAGAGACTTAATCTTAAAAGATAAGAGATTTGACTTAATTGAATTGATATGAAAGTTGTTAAGAAGTGTGAAACCTCATTCGTGAGTAATAAGTACTTGGTTTTTAAAGAATAATGTTTTACTGATTTCGGAAATGAGAATAAGTAAGGAACTTGATTTCTAAAAGAGACTTGAGGAAATTGAAGAGTTTTTGGTTTAAAAGAAAGGCATTGTTTTGTCTTAAATTGGTTTAAAACATAAAGTGTTATAACAGCTTTATGGGAAGTTAGTTATAACGACTTTATGAAAACAAAAGAATGGTTTTATCAGTGGTTTTAAAGTGGTAACTTGACTTTAAAAGGAGAAGTGTTTTGGTCTAAAAAGAAGGCATGGTATTGTCTTAATTTTTGGTGTAAAAAGGAAAGTACGGAAGTTGGTTCGGTTTACTTAAAAATGTTAGTCCCTCTATTTTTATAATACGGGCATCGGGTGACCTTTGTAAAAGAAATGGATCTTTTAAAAAGAATTTAACGTACGTAGTACTTTGGGGTTAAAACCTGGACTTTGACATAAAATGAAAGTACCTTGAGTTGTGTGTAACTTGCCTATGATTGCGTGTGATAGCCTTGTCGTGCTAGTATTGTATTTCTATATCACCGCGTCTCTCAATGGAGGGCCGGCTGATTTTTTATGATATTACTTGGACGTACCGGTAGTGACGGAGAATTCCACGGGTACGCTCCTGTTGATTGTGTTATTCCATGGACTAGCCCTCGCGAGGTTTCTTCGATTCGACCTTGATATCCGTGGTTGGCTTTCGTACTTGCCGCCTCGTGGCTGATTCGGCCTTGGTACAGTAGTTAGCCTTCGCTTGCCCGTTCGGTTTAGTGGCGAAGTCTCGTGATCTGACGCGGTATCCGTAGTTAGCCCTCGTACTTGCCCGGTCGACCACGTGACACGGCCTTGTATCCGTAGTCGGCCGTACTTGCCGTGTCGGGTTCGTGGCGAGTCTCGTGATATGGCCTTGGTATCCGTAGTTAGCCCTCGTACTTGCCGGTCAGCTCGTGACCACGGCCGCGGTATCCGTAGTCGGCTTTCGTGCCAGTCCACTCCGTTTGTCATTGTATAGTATTGATTGTATAGAATTGATAGAGCGGCTTTGGTATCTGGTAGTTGGCTTTCGTGCCACGGTCGATTGATGATGCGGCTTTGGTATCGGTAGTTAGCCGTACTTGCCGTATGATTTTATGACTTAGGTAGGACTTGGTGTTCATATGTAGTGTTATTATATCATGATCGGGAAGGTATTCCACAGGCATGATTGATGTTGAGGCGTGAGACCCATAGTTATATTTGAGTGATGACTTTGAGGCGTGAGTCCACGACTTACAGATCGCCTTATTTATTATGGATCGTAGTTTGGTTATCATACATGTCTCGCTTTATATGCATCGCTATGATTTCATTCTGATATTTTTGATTTCACATACTTGGTACTGTTATCGACCTCGCCCGAGCTGCGTTCATCCGCAGTAGAGGTACACGATTGTTGATCCTCGCTCATAGGATCGATTCAGCGTATTAGGAAGCTCCGTTTCTCGGAGGCTTATCTTTTGGTATAGTCCACATCACATTGTAGGTACTTGTACATTGGCGGTATGCCGGGGCCACCACATGTTGTATAAAAACGCTTGAGATCTAGAAATCACGTGGTGGTTGTAAAAAGGATTAAACTGTTCGGTTTAAAGATTTGTATATATATTTTATTAGAAGGTGACCGCTTGGTTGGCCTGTTTTATTATGATATCTCTTGTTCATGTTTAAGTTTTTATTTTCCGCTGATTTTTCTCTGATGTTGTATCACTAGGGTGCCCGGGGTAAGGCACCAGTCACGGGCCCGGGATCGGGTCGTGACAAACACACCTCAAGCAAATCTGCCTAGCGACATCATTATGGGAGGTGGTAAGCAAATTGAGGAGCCTGAACCACACCCAACTATTGAGGAATCTGGCGAGATAGTTGGTGTAGAGAAGGAAAAGATTGCTGAGATCCAATTATTCACCTTTTTGGATTCTGTGGAAATTCTTTTTCCTGCACCTATTACAGAAGAAACACCACTAGCTATCACTATTGATCCCCAAATAGGAAGTCCATACCATCAAGGGCACCCCCTAGAGTTGAGAGATGTAGGGAATTTCACTGATCCCTACATTATATAGAGCCTAAAAGACAAGCCTGTCTTGTGTACTTGGGGTATAATCTTATGTCTGAGGCCCTTGTTCGACAAAGGTGTTGTAGGAAAAGTGAGACCTGCAACAATAACTATGCAGATTGCAAGCAGTTCGCAGAAAGATCCAATGGGCACTCGTAAAGGTTAACTGCGTCCGGCTAAAAGACGTTAAAGATAGCGCTTGTTGGGAGGCAACCCAATATTTTTAATTATGTTAGTTTGATTTTTGTCTTTAGTTTGTTTTATTTTGTCTTGAACAGTCTCACGGTCTTGGGTTCTTGTTTTGTGTTGTTGGATGACAGGTGGACTGAAAGCTAAATCTGAGGAAAAAGGAGAAAAACGCTGAAAAAAAGGAAAAGCCGTCGTCAGCGCCGCGGCGCCCAGAATCAGCGTCGTGGCACCGGAACTTCAGAGAGCCGCAGTACTTGGGGCGCCACGGCGCCGAATCTCAGGGCCGTGGCGCCGGAACTTCAGAGAGCCATATTCCGTGCAAATTCCAGAATTTTTCCTCCCAGACCTCCGTTATGACCGCTGTGTTGTGTCAGTAAGTTGTCCTTATTTTTTTTTGAGTCTTGCACACATTGGGGACAATGTGTGATTTAAGTTTGGAGGGATGTTTTATTATTTTTGAGTCTTTTTGATTTGTTTTGGTATTTTTGAGTATTTTTTTGAGTCATAATTTTAAAAAAAAAATCATGCATGCTGTAGTTACTTGAAACGCCTAGTGAAGTAAAGTAGAATAATGTAATGGAATTAGAAGCAACCATCTGAATACTTAGGATAGATATGCCAAAAATTCATGAAATCGAACTATTTGGGGTATCTTGCTTGATTTATGCATTGTTAGTGATTAAACCTATGTGTCTTCTTGCTTGCTATTTGAGGCGAAATAGTTAGGATATGCATGTTAGGGAGATGATTCAGACATTTCTTTGTTAGCCCTTTCTTACTATTATTTGCATATCCCTGACATTACAATTGAATCCCTAGTCAGCCCCTTTGAGCCAAAAATAAGATCTTTTCTTTGACACCTAAAATTCCATATTTGTGCCATAAGTGAAAAAATTGAGTTGTTTGGAATATAAATTGTTGAAAAAGAGACAAAAGAGAGTGAACAATTTTGATGCACCCCAATGAAAAAGTAATAATAAATAGGCAAAAGCCTAAGTTTGGGGGTGCTTACTATTCATCAGACACCTCATTCTCTCAAAACAAAAGAGGGGAAAGACAGGTATGAGTTTAAAAAGAGAATCAAAAGAAAAGGAAATAATTTAAAGCAAAAGAGCTTATGGTACGTAAATTGAGCCTAAATGCCTATTTTTACCTACCCCTGCCTAAGCCTACATTACAACCCTGAAAAGCCTTGAAGATCTCTTATATGTGTATCCATGATTAGTGGAGAATAGCAAGTAAACATGCCATAGGATTTTGAAATTGACATGCATAGTTAGGTATTCTTACTTCCATTGAGCATGATTAAATTGAATTTGCGAAATATCTGACTTGAAGTGTTTAGAATGCTAAAAATCCATGGTATATGTTTCTACATATTATCCTACTAACCTTCATGCTTTTCTAAGCGACAATTGTGCGGCAAAATGATCAGTGTCTTTGAGTCATTTTATTTTCTTTTGTGTCTTTGTTTATATTTTTTTTATCTTTGCTCGAGGGCGAACAAAGGTTAAGTTTGGGGGTATTTGATCGGTGTATTTTATATACACCTTTTGAGTCATTTTTAGTTAGTATTTTACTCATTTCATTTATGTTTAGTATAGTATTAGGGCTGCTGAGACCACAATACCTGAGCCTCCAGTCCCACAGCCGGGAGCAGAGGAGTTGGGGTACAAAGAGATGGCCCAATTACTGGCCAGGATCGTGGCCAGACATGAGGATAAGATGGATGCAGCAGTTCCAGTTCCAGTAGTACCCATGGTTCACCCGAGATCGGATAGTTTGAGGCTACGGGACTTTCGAGTTGTAGCGCGCAGTTCTACGGTCGAGGCACGAGGATGATCCGCAGGAGTTCATCCGAAGCGATTCTGACGGATCATAGAGTGATCAAGGCTTGAGACCGAGTCGGTGGTCTTAGGTTCGCATCGGCCGCGTGATCTGCCCGATCGGGTTTGATTCGTGGGAGGCGTCGGGAGAGTATGCTTCCAGCAGATGGGACGAGTTCTCGTGGGCATTTCTTGCACATTTCTTGCCTCACATATGAGAAGGGCTCGGCCGACAAATTTTTGACGTTGAGGCGGGCCGTGCGGTTGGGAGTACAACGTGGAGTTCGACTCGTTGGCTCGGTATGTCCCGCGTTAGTAGCCGATATGGAGGGCCAGTACACCGCCACGTCACCGGACTCGATGACTACTTGGCGAGCTTGTTCGTGTAGCTCTTCACCGGGCATGGACATTGCCGCGTGCGAGCTTATGCACTTGGGTGTGAGGCGAAGAGGTCGACGGAATGACCGAGATCGCGAGAAGAGGCGTGACGGCGAGGTCCTTTGGTAACTTCGAGGCGGACCGCCTCGAACAGCTAGTTATGTACCTCGCCAGACGAGTGGTCCTCCGCGATCTTGGGGCGTTCGGTATTCGAGCTGGTGAGCTCGAGGCTTCAGTTTCTGAGATATACGGGTTCTAGCGGCGAGATTCATATCCCTCGGTGTGCACGATGTGGCGTGCATCATCGGGAATGTCATCTTTCTGGTGCTTGTTTCACTGCGGCCGTCGAGCCATGTGGACGAAGACGTGCTCATAAGAGGGTGCAGCAGAATGACGCGACCTAGTCGATGGCGAGTTCGCCGCCTATAGCTATGCGGCAGTGGTGATTATGATTAGAGCGACGAAGGGAAAATGAAGCAGTTGATATAGGTATATTCCTACCCCTCTAGTGACTAGTATGCGTTGATGTTATAATGAAGTGCTAAGTATTATGTTCAGATAACATTATGTTAAATTGTGTTTAGAAAATATGGTTAGTTAGAAGGGAAATATTGGGGGACAGGTAAATTGTGAGCCTTAGAATATTATACGTAGAGACCTTAGATGCGAGGCCATCTGGAGTAAAAGATTTATTTTTATGTTTGACCTTTATCGGGGTGCATAGTATACGTGGGATTTATTTGTGTGATAAGTCCCTGTGAGGTATGAAATAAAAGAGGGTAGTTGAGCTAAGAAGACCACTAGGTTTTCGTGACTTAATTAGTAAGATTGTTCCGGATCGGGGGAACAAGAGTTTGGCGCGATAGCGGGTCGGGTTGAGGATCGATCGCGGGTCAACCCGCGGCCTTTAATGTGGTGGGGTCAGTTCGAGGTGGTCCCTCCAGGTGGTAGGGTCACGAGGGCGCTAGGCCCAAGTTTAGATAACCACTGTATGAGTTCATGGACGTGTTCGACCAGAATCGGATCGTGAAGGCCGGGAATGGCCTTGAAGGAATTCGAGGCTAGTAAGATGACCAAGTTTGGAGGTAGTGACTCCAAAGATTTTGGAAACTGTAGTGATGACTGAAGTATGGTACGTATACTAGAAGGAGTTCAAGTGTTCGAGAAGAGTACGGCGAGTAAGGAAAGAAGTGAACATGTGCTGAGAAAATAGAAATGATCATTACTTTTTGTGAAGTAAAGGTGCGAAGGGAATATCTTTTAGACTGTGGGTGGGAGCTTTTGTGATGCTAGAGGTGATTCCTTGTGGACTTGGATTTAAGTATTTGCGCATGTTGTATTGTGGCCATGTGTGGCATTTGCAAACTGTTAAGTTAAAGAGGAACTTTATCGTTATCTGTCTTCAGAAGGAACATTCGGGACGAATGTTTCTAAGGAGGGGAGAATGTTATATCCCGTATTTCCAGTATGCGTGAGCGTGCGTCTGAAAGTTCAAGCCTTAAGTTAGGCAAGGGACGAAAAATTTGTGCACAACCCCCGAAAAGAATTGTTTTCCGACGAAACATTTTCCGGACCTTGCGAAGGGAAAATTAAGGTTGCGACATTTATAATTTTTACGGATTTTTCCGAGAGATGAAATATTTTGGACCAACGAGAGGGCGACACTTGTCTCTCAAGTAGACGACAATCAAGGGGAGTGGTTGGCACGTTTTTTTAATGTTAAAGGCCTTAAACATTTGGTTAATGTTTGGCTAGATATTTTGTGTAGTAGATGAGCAAGTGGGACCCACACAACACTTGTCCAAATCTTCACCCTCCACTTGCCCTCCACTTGCCTTAATCTTGGCCATTGATTTCCCTATAAATACCCCTCAAGTGCAAGACTAAATCTTCATCTCTTAAACATTTCCCAAGTCTTGAAATCCCTCTCCCCCTTTGAAAGGCTCTCGTCCAAGAGTACCCCTTCCCCCTTTGTGAAGCCTTGGCCGAAACAAACCCCCCCTCTTGAGTTGTTCTCGTGAAATACCCCCTTTGGTAGAAAAGTATTCTCCAAGTATTGTTACTATTCCAAAATACCTTGGCCCAAATACCTTGTAGTATTCCAAGGTTACCCTATACTAAAAGCCCGAAATACTATTATACTTCCCTTGATCCAAAACGAAACCCTAAGAAAAATCTTCATAGTTGGTTGAAGTATTAAGAAGAAGTTGCGTAGAACTTCTAAGGGTTGTTTGGAGCGGGTTGGAGCGCCCAGAGTAGGAGCTAAACCTTGCTCAGGATCGACATTTAAACTTGGATAATTTTGGGCTTATCGAGGTAAATACTCTTGTCCTTCTATTGTAATTAGAGATTACATATAAGAGTAGTTTAGATTTGAGTATAAGATATATAGAAGGATGGTATAAGAAAAGAGAATTGAATTGAAATCACATCAGAAGAATATTAAAGAAGAAGATTGAACTGTACTTACATAGGACTGTATTTACAGTAGACTTGTGTAGTTTAACGGGTAGGGAAGTGCTGCCCGATTTTCCGTAGAATAGAGAACCCTCTGCTTAGAATATTCTATAGAGTAGTCTAGACGTTTATAGACGTATATGGCCTTTATAGGTTGAAAGTTCTGCGAGTAGCATGTTCTACTTGAAAGGTGGACAAGGCTAGTCGGGTTATAGCAGTGGAGCGTTTTGCTATTTGTCGATAATCGTCGCGAGGTATGTGATTCTTCCTATCCTCTTGAGCATGATATTTTAAAAGAATATAATTAGTACGGTAGACGTACGTGTGTTAGCTGAACGTGGTTTTACTTCGATGTCTTTTGACTTGAGTTTTATATAATAAGAATCTTGAAGTATTTCAAAAGAATTAAGAATCGTTTTTGAAAGAAGAGTAATATTTGGTTTTGAAAGCTTAAGAGTTATACTAGCTTTATGGGAAGTTAGGTATAACGACCTAAGAGAGATAAAAAGAATGGTTTATTGATTTTAGAAGTTAAGAGACTTGATCTTAAAAGATAAGAGACTTGACTTAATTGAATTGATATGAATTTTGTTAAAAAGGGTGAAACCTCATTCGTAAGTAATGAGTACTTGGTTTTTAAAGAATAATGTTTTACTGATTTCGGAAACGAGAATAAGTATCGAACGAACCACTGCAGCGTTAATAAAGGAAAATTTATTGACAATAATTAATTTATATTAAAACCAGTAGAAACCTCCATCTGCATAGAAGCTAAAATGAGACAAAATTGTATTACATTTCCTAGATCATGGTTGCTTTAATAAGATTGTTATAAACAAGAATAACCTACTCACACATAAGGCATACGTTACTCAATTGTTTTAAAAGAGATTACGTTATTTGATTAAGACTATGAACTATGAAATCTTTCGAAACTAAAAGACTTGAGTATTTGAAATTATGCAACTTGAACTTTTGGAAAAGAATGTTGTTACTTGACTTTAAAAAAGGAAAGTGTTTTGGTTTAAAAAGGAGGACATAATATTGTCTTAGTTGTTTTAAAAGGAAAGCATGGTATTGTCTTAATCTGTCTTAAAATAGCGTTTAGATGTTATGGTCGATTCTACACCGCGTTCATGGGATAAACCGAGAATGTATTTCACTCGACACCGCGTTCATGAGATGAATCGGGAATGTATTTCACTCGACACCGCGTTCATGGGATGAACCGGGAATGTATTTCACTCGACACCGCGTTCATGGGATGAACCGGGAATGTATTTCACTCGACACCGCGTTCATGGGATGAACCGGGAATGTATTTCACTCGACACCGCGTTCATGGAATGAACCGGGAATGTATTTCACTCGACACCGCGTTTATGGGATGAACCGGGAATGTATTTCACTCGACACCGCGTTCATGGGATGAACCGGGAATGTATTCCACACGATTCGATACCGAGTCCATGAGATGGACCGGCAAAGTATTCCATATGATCCGACACCGAGTCCATGAGATGGGCCGAGACATGTTATACGTATCACACGATTTATACCTAGATCACGCGGTGAGGAAGGAGTTCCACGCATGAGGATGACTTTGAGGCGTGAGTCCACGACTTGACATGATCGCTTATGATATGAATCGTAGTTTTTTTATCATATATGTCTTCTGCTTTTATATAGACTATTATGATTTCATTTTCGCATTTTCGCCACATACTCGTACATGTCTTGACTTCCTTCGGGCTGCGTTCATGCCGCAGGTAGAGGTACACCGGTTGTTGATCCTCGCTCATAGGATCACAGTTCAGCATATTGGGAAGCTCCGTTTCTCCGGAGGCTTATCTTTTGGTATGTTTTCCCCGAGTTTGTAAGTTCTTGTACATTCAGGGGTATGGCGGGGCCCTGTCCCGTCATAGTTGTTGTAAAAATCTTAGGTCCGTAATCTTGTTGTGGCGGGATTTGTAAAAGGGATGTAACTGTTCAAGTGTATATATATGTATGCCGACAGGCAGCTTTTCTCAGATAAACTGTTTTCTCACTTCATATTGTTTCATGTCTTGTTTTTATATTCCGCTGATTACTCTGATGTATGTCTACTTGGGTGCCCGGGTAAGGCACCAGTCACGGGCCCGGGTTCGGGTCGTGACATTCCCAACATCTCTCAACTCTAGGGGGTGCCCTTGAAGGTATGGACTTTCTATTTGGGGATCAACATTGACAGCTGGTGGTGTTTCTTCTGCAATAGGTACAAAAAAAAAGATTTTCCAAGGAATCCAAAAAGATGAATGATTGGATCTCAGTAATCTTTTTCTTCTCTACACCAATTATCCCGCCAGATTCCTCAACAACTGGGTGTGGTTCAGGCTCCTCAATTTGCTTACCACCTCCCATAATGATGTTGCTAGGCATATTTTCTTGAGGTGTATTGCTCATCTTATCCATTAGTTGCCCTATGTGGGTCTCCAAATTTTTGAGGGACTCCCTTGTCTCAGCCATAAACTGAGTCTGGCACTTGGTGAGCCTGAGTATGCCTGCCTGCAACTCATCTCGATCTTCCTCTGGAACCTGTGGGTTGAGCTGCTGTTGATGACTCCACTGTCTTTGATAGTAGTAGTCCATATAAAAAAAAATTTGATTTTTTTTTATATATATATATATATATTTTTTTTTCTTTTCGAATTTAACCTGCAAAATAAGAGAAAAAGGTGATAAAAAGATGATCGCAGAACAAGTTAGACTATTTCTTGGAGCAACCAAATTAGAAATAAGAATAGATAAATCGATATTGAAAGTACGCCAATCCCCGGCAACGGCGCCAAAAACTTGATGCGCGATTTATGCACACACTTACGCAAGTGCACGTGTCGTGTCAAGTAATATAGTCTAGGTAAGACCGAATATCGTCCTCAAGGACTGGTTTTCAAGTACCGATTATCTATCCTATGATATCTATTTGGTTAACGTCAATTGAATTGGAATTCTAAACTAATAATGCAGGAAATAAACTAATTATGAAAATACTTTGATTTAAATCAGTTATGATGGATAATTAGGGCTTCCAAGATCATCAACTATCCACTCTATTCAATCTTTAATATAATTAGACTGACTTATTCTTCTACGTTAAGATAGCAGGTTTACTAAGCCGTTTTATACTCATGTTAAAGTTATGTAAACACTCAACCCCAGTACAACACCTTTCTACCTTTCGGTGATAAGGTTGACTCTAAAGGAGGATTAAGAACAAAAACCTTATTAATGCTACACAAGTAATCGGGGTATTTTCATCCACGATTCAACCTATGTCTATCCAACTACAACATATTCACAACCTCCCCTTTTGAATTTCGGTTAGAAATCATAAGAATTATGATAATTAATGATCAGGTAATTACCAAGCAATCAAAACAACTATTGAATAAATCTTAAATAAGTGAAGAAGAAACCAAACTAATATATTAATTCATGAGTAGAAGTTTCAAGAGAATCACTAGGAAATCCCTAATAAAGTAATTAGCTCCTAGCCATTGTCACGCTAAGAACTAACATAATCTCCATACATGAACTGAAATAAATAAAGCAAAAAGAAAGAAAAGAAAATACTCAAGAACGAGTCTCCAAGCCTTCTAGCATCCAAGGGTTGTGTTGTGGAATATTTACAAGATGGAATGGTGGATAGATGGATGTAGAATGGTGAATGGTGGAATGAAGAATGAATTCTTCTAATGATGTAGAGACTATTTATAGACCAAGAATCCTTTAGGTGAAGGGTTAAGGATTATGTAGGTAGGAAAAGTTATTAGAATCCTTTTAGGTAAGGGTTTTAAGGTAGGAAAAATTATCCCTTTAGGTAGGAAAAGTTATCCCTTTAGGACTCAGAAAACATGTCAAATTCGGCCCAGAACTTCATAAATCCTGCGTCGGCGACCTATGACCGCCGCCATTCCGAAAATCAGCAACTTTGAACTTTCGGCACATTGGCGCCATTCTGCTTGACGCCATGGCCTGGTGACGTTTTTCTGGCGGATTCCGTTTCGTCGTCCTTTTTTCGTCCGGACTTCGTATGATCTCCTCTATAATTTCCGGAACTTCTTAGACTTCATTTCTTGGCCATTTTAGTGTGCAATTCCATCTCATTTATGCTCATTTCATCTCCTTTTCTCCATTTCTCCATTTCTGACCGCTGTGACACAAAAGAAAGGAAAACGACCCTAATACTATACTAAACATAAATGAAATGAGTAAAATACTAACTAAAAATGACTCAAAAGGTGTATGTAAAATACACCGATCAGCAGCGCCGCGACGCCGACCACTGAAGTCGTCCGAAAGCTCTCTGATTTTCAGGCGCCGTGGCGCCCATTGCATGAACCACGCAGCGAATTCTGAGTTTTTGGCCGAATTTGACACGTTTTCAGGGTCCAAAAGGGATAACTTTTCCTACCTGCATAATCCTTAACCCTTTACCTAAAGGATTTCATAACTTTTTCTAAACCCTTTACCTAAAAGGATTCCGTAACCTTTCCTACCTACATAATCCCTAACCCTTTACCTAAAGGATTCTTGGGTTATAAATAGTCTCTACATCATTAGAAGAATTCATCCAATTCCCATTCCATTCCATCTTGTAAATATTCCACAACACAATCTTTGGATGCTAGAAGGCTTGGAGACTTGTTCTTGAGTATTTTTCTTTTCTTTCTTTTGCTTTGTTTATTTCAGTTCATGTATGGAGATTATATTAGTTCTTAGCGTGACTATGGCTAGGAACTAATTACTTTATTAGGGATTTCCTTGTGATTCTCTTGAAACTCTTATTCATGAATTAATATATTAGTTGATTTCTTCTTCACTTGCTTAAGATTTATTCAATAATTGTTTTGATTGCTTGGTAATTAATTGATCACTAATTATCATAACTTATATGATTTCTAATCGAAAGCCGAAAGGGGAGATTGTGAATATGCTATAGTTGAATAAACATAGGTTTAAATCGTGGCCGAAAGTACCCCGATACTTGTGTAGCTTAATAGGTTATTGCTCTTAATCCTCCTTTGTAGTCAATTTTGTCACCGAAAGGTAGAATGGTTCTCCATTGGGGTTGAGTGTTTATATTACCTTAACAGGAGTATAAAACGGTCTAGTTAACCTGTTATCTTAACGTAGAAGAAGAAGTTAGTCTAATTGTATTAATGATTGAATAGAGTGGATAGTTGATGATCTTGGAAGCCCTAATTCTCCATCATAACTGATTTAAATCAAAGTATTTTCATAATTAGTTTATTTCCTGCATTATTAGTTTAGAATTCCAACTCAATTAACGTTAACCAAATAGAAACTAAAGGATAGATAATCGGTACATGAAAACCAGTCTCTGAGGACGATATTCGGTCTTACCTAGACTATATTACTTGTAACGATACGTGTACTTGCGTTTAGTGTGTGCATAAATCACACATCAGCTGCCTAACAGTCTTATATCTCTGACGATTAAGTCGAGACACCGTCATCTGAGCCCTTCCAGAAGCTGATTGACTTGTCACAGTGTGTACCTGCCGAAGGCACAGGTTCCTCCCGATAAGGGACTTCCTCTAAGTTGTGGTGAAGTTACTCAACTTCTTTTCATGCTTTGTATAAAGCGGAAGACTCTGATTCCCTCACGAATCGGCTGATGCAAGTTTTCTTAGAGGATTTATAAGATACACCATACACATTCTCTTTGTGGCTATGGCGTTCTTCATATCCGATGTCCAGTTTGCATCGCTGTGTTCTCTCAGAACGAATGGACATCCGAAATATCTTAATCCGTGGATTAGAGAACATCTCAGATATCGTCATATCTGTCTTAGTAACATCCAGTGATTGTTTCCAAGATCACGAGTGAACATGGTTTAACTGGTTTGACTTTGTAAGAGATATCAGGTCGATTGTAGTGTGTGGTATACTTTGAACTACCTGAGACCTGCGCATATTGCCCCTGGCATATGGGTGCACAATGATTCTAGTCATTTTTATGACTTCTATCCATTGGTGACTTCAACGAGACTGTCAAAGCTCTTCATAGATGAGTTTGTAATTAGACTAGTTCGTTAGATGCCTTAGAAGTTCCTAAGATGTCATCTGTAATACCTATATTCTTAAACGTTGTTTCAACATCTCCTGTGATCAATATGTCATCTACGTACAGGTATATCATGATCAGGTCGGATTTACCTTTCGTGTAGACACAATTGTCACATGCATTAACGGAGAAACCCTTCGATAGTGCTATAAAAGTTTTCGTACCGTTGCTTCGGGGCTTGTTTCAGCCCGCATAGAGATTGGATAAGTCGACCGACTTTCTTTTCCTTACTTAAACCACATACCCATCTGGTTGTTCAGTATTACTTTATTCTTCCACTTATGGACCTTTGGTTTTCTAACAGTTGGCTTTCTAGCTTCAGAGTCAATGTTTCTGTAGTCAGATTCATTGTTTCTGTTTTATCTGAAACTTCCAAGAACGAAACGTAAACATTTCCAGGGACCACAAAGGAAGTTCAGGAAGAAGTCCAACAGTCCATCAAACCAACTCTCCGATTAGGAAGGCTGTCTCAACATCCATGTCACGCAATATTATGGTGACCCTGAGGGTTAAGCTACTCACATATGAGGCTTTATACTTCTCAATAACTCCATTCACTTTGTACTCAATTTGAGTATTCACTTTTACAACCCAAAGGTTCTTTTTCGGAGGAAGGTCAACCATTAGTATAGTTCTATAAGATGGATTCTATTCTTTTCCTTTCCATAGTTGTGCTTCTGGAATAGACAAATTCTTAACCAAATAGTCTAGAAGGCCTAGGCCAAGTTTAGCCCCCTTTTTTCTCCGTATCGGTTTAACCACTAAAGCCATGAGTCCTATGAATCTGGAACACTGGTTCTGAATTATCAGGCCCTCATGAGTTATTGTTAACCTCGAGCATATACGTCTTTTCCCTTCTCAAGGGAAAATACCTTCAAAGGATTCGGAATTCTTTGACACCAAGAGACGATAATAACTATTGTTATTTACAGATCCGGTGGATGTGCAATCTACAGTTTTAGGTCCAACTTGACCTGTTTTCATCCTCTAGTCAGTTTTTGAACGTGATTCTTCAATTGCAATGTGAATGTGTCTCTTCACTTGCAATAGGAACGTACTTCTTCACTTACAATGTGAATGTGCCTCTTCACTTGTAGTGGGAACATGCCTCTTCACTTGCATGACTTTTCACTTGTAATGTGAATGTGCTTCTTCACTTACAATGTGAATGTGACTCTTCACTTGTAGTGTGAACGAGACTCTTCACTTGCAGTGTGAACGTGACTCTTCACTTGGGGTGTGAACGAGACTCTTCAGTTGCAGTATGAATATGACTCTTCACTTGCAATGTGAACGAGACTCTTCAGTTGCAGTGTGAATGTGACTCTTCACTTGCGGTGTGAACGAGACTCTTCACTTGCAGTTTGAATGAGACTCTTCACATGTAATGTGAAAGAGATTCATTACTAGAAATGTGAACGAGCCTCTTCATATGTATTTGTCTTCCCCCTCTAGTTTGTACAAATCTGTATTAACCACGTAGAGGAGAGGTTCTTCTTTTGCTTATTCTGTTTGACGGAATGGAAAGGTGATTTTGCCTCTTCGACTACCTCACATTTATTCTGAGGGTTTGTGTCGACAGACGACAATAACCTCAACTTGATCAATTGTGTCTTGATCTTCTTGCCCGTGAATAGGCTGTGTAATGGAGATTGAATGTTGGTTCAACTCACCAGAAGCCATCTCAAAACCGAAACTCTAGGTTTTATGTCTACTGATTCTGGGACTCAGCCCCGCGGCTCAGCCAGACTGGTGCTGCGGCTCCACACCGTCTGAGGCAGCGCCACGACTCTGTCACCATGGCGCCACGTCGCTAAGGTGGCAGTAGCTTCGGCTGCCCCTCTGGTCGAGGAGCACCGTGACCCTTAATTCAGGCGTCGTGGCCCCTTAAAAAACTGTCCATTTTTAGACGTTTTAGATGCCAATGTATTGGATCCTTTTATCCACAACCTTGTTGTCAAGATCCGAACGTTTTATCCTTGTATTGCCCAACGATAGCCTTAACTTTTCCGATCATCTAAGATTTGATTATTCTAGCCCACTCCAATCGCCTGTAGGTTTTGTATGACTGAGTGTCTATTTTGGCCCACCTCATCGGGTGTCCAATTATATCCTATGAAGGATCTTCTGTCTGATGGTGTGACAGGTTCATCTCTTACTATCCTATCAAACGAAGGATCTTCTGTCAGAAACGATGACATGTTTAACTTGTTTTAATCTTCTTCCCCTTAAGATTGATGCCCAGACAATTTCTGGCGCTTGCTTAGAAAACCGTGTAAATTAAGAGTGGTAACAGTTTTTGCACAGTTAGTGGAAATCGATCCGTTTATGTGCGTACATACTTTACACACTTTTATATTCAAAAGAACAGATCTTTTGAGTTTGGTTTTCTTTAATCGGAAAGCCGATGAGACTCAATATCTGATTTTTAAAGAAATACAAGTTTTAATGATAAATATTTCCATATTACTTTACACAGATATTGACTATACTCACTATGGATGGTAAGGAAATAGACTTAGCCTTTTAGAGATCTGGACCCCTCTAGTCAGAACGAGTGTCCATCATCTCCTTACCGTAACTCGGATTTTGAGACCGATACAGGCCATCTGCTATAAGGTAGAACAACATCTTCAGCCTTCTCCTCTTGTCGCAGTTGATATCCAAATCCTCTTCTGGATGATTCTTCGCACCTTGATTTGAGCGAATTTTTGACCCGCACATGCACGACTATCAGCCGTGTCTTGAAGATCAGTAAATGTCGATTCTTTGACGTAAGCAGATCTTGTACTGTCGTCAAATAAAGATCCAAAACTAGGGCCTGATTTGCAACCACCGTTGTTGACATAGATAGTGTCTGAACTATCAACTGAACTGTCAACCAAACTGTCTTCAACTAGAAAATCATTTCCATAACCAGAATCGGTCACACCAAGGTTGACCGACATCTTTCGACTACTAATATAATTTTGTCTTAAATTGTTGTAAATAATGAAGTAGCACGGGGAATAGTAAAATACTGTTACAAGTATGGTCGAAAGGAAAGACAAAACTACAAACAACATGTATGATTGTAGTGGTTACAACATAATGGAAATAACATATTTCTAGTCTTTGTCTTGAAGTCTGGTTCCTGATATCTTCGAATTCCACAAGTGGTTTTGAACACCTGTCTGAAACAATTCAACAAACAAATGAAAGAACTGAAAGAACAGACTGAATAAAGCTAAGTGTAATGTTGTTGAGTCAAGTGTTGACACTCTTTCCTTAAGAAAAAATTACCCCTGTATATTATGGCTTACGATAGATGGGTAATAGTCTCCCAAGATAAAACAACAGTACTTTCTCAAACACAAGCCAAATGCTTGAGAACTCTTGCAGAAGAAACAAGAACAAAAGATTGCTAGAATAGAAGAAGAGCTTTCAACAATTTCATATTTTTGTGGTTGAAGTGAAGTGTTTAAAATATGATTTTGAAGCTTCTATTTATAGGTGCAAGATTGTGGATCACAAGACATGTGAATGCAAATGGGGTGCATAGATCTTGCCAAAAGGCATCTTGATCTTACCAAAAGGCACCTTGATCATGCCAAGGGTTGGATGATCTTTGGCCTTTCAAGTTGGTCCATGAATTAGAAGATTCTGGACATTTTTCAATTCACTGTACCGTCGGCATCGCAGTCCAAAATCGACCGAACATAGACGTCATCTATTGGGAAGTCTCTAGAAGGATCACCAATACACTTACGCAACATTGAAACATGAAAAACTGGATGTACCGCTTCCAAATGAGATGGTAGATCCAACTCATAGGCAACCTTGCGAATAATCTGATAAGGTCCAATGTACCTCGGGCTAAACTTCCACTTCTTACTGAACCTCATCACACCCTTCATGGGTGATACCTTCAAGAATACCCAATCATCAAGCTGAAACTCCAAGTGTCAACGTCGATTATCCGCATATGACTTCTGTCGACTCTGGGCTACTAATAACCTCTCCTGGATAAGCTTCACCTTATCCACAACTTGCTGAATCATGTCTGGGCCAAGTAACTTGGTCTCGCCTACCTCAAACCAACCAATAGGTGACCTGCACTTCCTCCGATATAAGACCTCATACGGGGCCATCTGAATACTAGAATGGTAGCTGTTGTTATATGCAAACTCAACGAGTGGTAAATTATCATCCCAACTACCTCTGAAGTTAATAGTACAGGCTCTCAATATATCCTCTAATGTTTGAATAGTACGCTCTGCCTGCCCATCAGTATGAGGATGAAATGCGGTGCTAAGACTCACCTGTGTCCCCAATCCCTTCTGGAACGACCTCTAAAAGTTAGCTGTAAACTGAGGCCCTCTGTCTGATATAATAGATGTGGGAACCCCGTACAGTCTCACAATCTCCCTGATGTACAACCTAGCATAGTCCTCAGCTGAGTAAGTAGTCATGACTGGAAGAAAATAGGCTGATTTCGTCAGCCTATCCACAATAACTCATATGGAGTCATACTTCCTCTGAGTACGAAGTAAGCCTGTAATGAAGTCCATATTAATCACTTCCCACTTCTAAGTCGGGATCTCTATCTTCTTCAATAATCCACCAGGCTTCTGGTGCTCAACTTTAACCTGCTGACAATTCGGGCACTGCGCAACAAACTCCGCTATGTCCCTCTTCATGCCATCCCACCAATATATGCATCTAAGGTCATGATACATCTTTATTGACCCCGAATGAATAGAATACCGTGCACTGTGTGCCTCTCCCATGACCTGCTGTCGTAGCCCTGCAACATCAGGTACACACAATCTGCCTTCATACCGTAGCACCTCATCAGGTGCAACCTCAAATAGAGTCTTCTCATTTTGAAGAGATGAATCTCTATACCGTGCCAGAATAAGATCCTCATACTGATGCCTCTTCACATCTTCTACGATAGAGGACTCGGCAACTCCTCGAATAAGAACTCCACTATCTGCAGAATCGGCCAACCGGACTCCAAGACTCGCTAGCTGGTGTATCTCACAAACCATCTCATTTCTTTCCGGCTGCACATTTGTAAAACTACCCATAGACCGACGGCTAAGAGTATCCGCTACCACACTGGATTTTCCTGGGTGGTACAAGATATCAACATCATATTCCTTAAGTAACTCTAACCACCGTCTCTGTCGTAAGTTCAACTCCTTCTGTTTGAAGATATATTGGAGACTCTTGTGATCCGTATAAATATCAACATGAACTCCATATAAATAATGTCTCCATATTTTCAAAGCATGTATCACTGCCGCTAACTCCAAGTCATGTGTAGGGTAATTCTTCTCGTGCTTCCTGAGCTATCGGGATGCATAAGCTATAACCTTAGCATACTGCAACAACACACAACCTAGTCAAACACCCGAAGCATCACAATAAATAACATAACCCTCTAGTCCCTCAGGAAGGGTTAGAACTGGAGCCGTAGTCAACTTATCCTTCAACAACTGGAAGCCTTGCTCACAAGCATCCGTCCATTGGAACTTAGTCGCCTTCCTAGGTCAGCCTAGTCAAAGGCGCTGAGATTGAGACAAACTTCTCCACAAACCTCCGGTAATACCCTGCTAGCCCCAGGAAACTGCGTACCTCTGTAGGAGTCGTAGATCTGGGCCAAGTCTTAACTGTCTCAATCTTTTATGTATCCACCCGAATACCATCAACTCCAATAATATGCCCCAAGAATGTCACTGAGGCCAACCATAATTCACACTTAGAAAACTTGGTATACAACTGTCGGTGCTGGAGGACCTAGTACTGTCCTCAAATGGTCTGCATGCTCCTGCTCTGAACGCGAATAAACCAGAATGTCATCAATGAATACAATAACAAACGTATCCAGGAACAGCTTGAACACCCGATTCATTAAATCCATAAACATTGCTGGAGCATTGGTCAACCCAAAAGACATCACTCTAAACTCATAATGCCCGTATTGGGTCCTGAATGATGTCTTTGGGATATCTGCCTCCCTGACCCGCACCTGATGATAACCGAACCGCAGGTCTATCTTCAAGAAACACCTAGCACCCTGCAACTGGTCAAACATATCATCAATCCTGGGGAGGGGATATCTGTTCTTGATGGTTGCCTTATTCAGCTGCCTATAATCAATGCATATCTGCAGCGATCCATCCTTCTTCTTCACAAATAATATCGGTGCTCCCCAAGGAGATGTACTAGGATTAATTAAGCCTTTTTACAACAAGTCTCTCAGCTGCTCTTTCAACTCCTTCAACTCTGCAGGTGCCATCCTATAAGGAGGAATGGATATCAGTCGGGTATCTGGAAGCACATCTATACTGAACTCTATCTCCCGCTCTGGAGGAATACCTGGAAGATTATCTGGGAATACATACGGGAACTCACTAACTACCGGAACTGACTGAAGAGATGGTACCTCAGCTTCCGTATCATGCACCTGAACCATATGATAGATATACCCTTTTCTAACCATCTTCATTGCCTTGAGGTATGAAATAAACTTACCCCTCGGCGATATTGTATTCCCTTTCCATTCTATAACTGGTTTGCCTGAAAACTAAAATCGAATCAACTTCCCTCTACAATCAACGTTAGCATAACAAGAAGCTAACCATTCCATACTTATAATCACATCAAAGTCAGTCATGTCTAACTCTATCAAATCTGCTATGGTACGACGACTATATATAACCACCGAGCAATTTTTATATACACGCCTAACCATGAATGAATCTCCTACTGGCGTAGCTACCTCAAAAGGTTTTATCGACTCTGGTTCTATCCCAATTCCACTAGCAACAAGGGGAGATATATAGGATAATGTGGAACCTGGATCTATCAATGCATATACATCATGGAAAAAGATCAACAATATACCTGTGACAACATCTAGTGACATCTCCTGGTCGTGTCTACTGGCCAAAACATAAATACGGTTCGAAGGACCGCCAGAATTAGAAGCTCCGCCACGACCTACTGTTATGTGAACACCCTGCCCTGCGGGGGCGCATAGTTATAGAAGATGATGAACCAGCAACTGATCCAGTAGGCTAAGTCATACCACCTCTGGAATGACAATCTCTCATCAAATGGCCTTGACGGCCGCAAGCAAAACATGCACCTATACTAGAACGACATCCCCCAAAATGGACCTTACCGCACCGAGAACACCGATGTAAGGGTGGCTTCGGCTGGCTAGAACCCCTGTACACCTGTGAACCTGAAGCCCTGACCAGCTCCTGAATACCCTGTGCGATCGAACCTCCTGCCCGTAGACTGCGAGGGTACACTCTGTGATGGCTGGGAAGAATATCTACCCTGCTGTTGAGGCTGTCCGCCTCGAAACTCACCAAACTATCCAGCCGACCTAGTCTCTTAGCCTGGCCTCGGTCGTGCTCTCTTTCTGGCTGACGCCCTCTATGTCTGTCCTCCACCCCCTGTGCATATGTCTGGATTCGGGAAATATCTATACCCAGCTGAAGAGCCACTACCAAACAACCATCAGTCAGATACTGATCTAGTCCCATCACATAGCGATGAACTCTATCGGCCATATCAGCCACAATCGTAGGCGCATATCTCGCCAATGAATCAAACTCCAGGCTATACTCGCGAATGGTCCTTCCACTCTGCCTCAACTGTAGGAATCTGTCAAATCTAGCCCTCCTCATCTTTGGAGGCAAGAAGTGACCAAAGAATGCCTCTATAAACTCATCCCATATAGCTGGAGGAACATCCTCTCCCTTAGACAAATCCCAAGACTTATACCAGTTTGTAGCTATATCCCGCATCCTATATGAAGCTAACTCAACCAACTCAGTCTCCGAAGCCCTGATTACCCTAAGTGTACGCTGCATCTGTCGGATGAACTCCTGTGGATCATCCTCGGGCTGTGACCCAAAAAATTCTAGAGGGTTGCAATTCAAGAAATCACGAACCCTCAAACTGTCGAACCTGGGATCAACTCCTAGTCCCTGCCAGTGGCTCTGCCCTGCCACTAGTATAGTCAGCAGCTGAACTGCATCTCTCATGGCCCTATCTTCTGCCCCTGGCTGAGGAACTGGAGTATCGGGGCCTATGGAGCTGCCCTAAGCTCCTTTGGTGACGGCGGTGTAAATGAACTTGCTGACTGGCGTACAATCTCAGGCATAGACTGGGCATGTGCCCTAGTAACTCTCTGAGTCTGACTAGTAGCTCCTGCTACTGACTTGCCCTTCTGGGCCACCGTCGTTTTCCTCGTAGGCATGGTTGTAACACAATAATACGTTAGTGAGGGATTATCCTACTAACATAGCTCTATCGCATGACCTATAAGATGAAAGAATAGAAACCAATCCTAAATGTACAGCAGCCTCCTGTGTATAAGTATGGTGCACAACATAACTATACCCAAGACTCTACTTAGAGACGGTCTGTAGACATTTCAAGGACAAACTGCTCTGATACCACTTTTATCACGACCCGAGCCGACGGGTTCGCGACTGGTGCCCTACTGGGCACCCTTGTACCCACATATCACATATGACCAGCGAAAGCTAATGAAAAACTCATAATATCAAAACAAAGGGATCATATTCCCAGAACTGTCATATAATAAAATAGGCAAGCCGACAAGGCCGCCATTATATACGCAAATCCGAAATGAAATACAATTGTACATATGTCCAACCCACACATGACTACAAACCTCTAAGAGTAAGACAATACCTATGAAGGAACAAGGCCCAGCCGTACCCCTGAATATACATAAGCCTGTAATGACAAAACTATACCAAAATGATAAGCCCCAGAACAATGGAGCTATCCCAAAAGCTGAGCAATGATCCTAAGCACGCGGATCACCAAACTGAGTACCTATACCTGCGGGCATGAACGCAGCCCCCCGGAGAAGGGGGTCAGTACAACAATGTACTAAGTATGTAAACATAAAGTACAGTAAATAAGATCATAACTGGCTAAAAGATGACAGAGTCAAGTATGAAAATCAAATACCAGATCCAACCGTGCTAAATAAAATAAGAGCCAATTGTACATTTTTTAAAAAGTGGGAGTCATATACCGTCATCGGTATTTATACTCGCATCATGGATACATGTCCATGGAATCATATACTGTCGTGAGTATCTATACTCGCATCATGGATACATGTCCATGGGATCATATATATCATAGGTGTCTATACTCGTATCATGGATACATGTTCATGGAATCATATACATATAACATACCCGACCTTTAATGAAGGTCTCGGTGTTCATGGGTATCTATATCCGCATCATGGATACATGTCCACGGAATCATATACATAACGTACCCGACCTCTAATGAAGGTCTCGGTGTTCATGGGTATCTATACCCGCATCATGTGTTGCAAGTCCATGGAATCATACATATAACGTACCCGACCCTTTAATGAGGGTCTCGGTGTGATCATATATATACCGTACCCGGCCTATTTTGGGACTCGGTGTAAAATCATCATCTCAAGCATGAATAGATTACCGTGAGCAACCATACGCAATTTCAAATCCTCTTTTGACTCTCAAAGGAATAAATAGAATGACCTTCATTTTAGGAGTAACCAAGGCTCTATCATGTCATGTATAAATCCTTAAAATGAACTTTCATTTTAGAAAACCAAGGCACTCTCATATCTTTCATTTTAGAAAAACCAAGACATTCTCATATCATGTATCAATAAGGATTAAGACCCAATAAAACTAGGTATGTCCACCGTACACTTACTTCATATAAAACTCAACTGTCATATAAACATGCCAAAAGAAGAAATGATAGTTCACATACCTTATCGGCTATACCAACACGATAAATAGAATATGCCTCAAATAGGTACTTCAACTTATAATAACAATAACACTTCTATCAACTTCATGATACTAGTGTAAGTCATATACCACATAATGGTTCTCTTTCATATAAAAATTTGGGCAGCACTTC
Source organism: Przewalskia tangutica (assembly GCA_029844215.1). NCBI lineage: Eukaryota > Viridiplantae > Streptophyta > Magnoliopsida > Solanales > Solanaceae > Przewalskia > Przewalskia tangutica. Next base: position 23,780,601 of record CM056719.1, read on the forward strand.
CCCTAATTATACATACATTTCCACCTTACAAATAAGGCCAATAACATCACTAACCAAGAACCACTTAAGAGACTCAGTGTCTTTTTACACATAACATAACCCGATCCATTTGTGGGACTCGGTGTCTTTTTACACATAACATAACCCGACCCATTTGTGGGACTCGGTGTCTTTTTAAACATATCATAACCCGACCCATTTGTGGGACTCGGTGTCTTTTTACACATAACATAACCCGACCCCATTTGTGGGACTCAGTGTCTTTTTACACATAACATAACCCAGCTCATTTGTGGGACTCGGTGCCTGGAATAATAACACTTGCACGAATAGCTATCATGAGCAACCATGTACAATTTAAATTATCATTTGACTCTTAATAAAATCCTTAAAATGAACTTTCATTTTAGAAAAACTAAGGCACTATCATACATTCCTTTTAGAAAACCCAAGGCACTATCATGCCTTTCCTTTTAGAAACACCAAGGCAATACCATGTCTTCCTTTTAGAAACACCAAGACAATACCATGCCTTCCTTTTAGAAACACCAAGGCAATACCATGCCTTCCTTTTTAGAAAAACCAAGGCAATACCATGTCGTCCTTTTTAGAAATACCAAGGCACTCTCATACCTTTCATTTTTAAATCCTCATTTGGAAAATCAAGACACTTATCATATCAAGTATCATTTTAAATCCTCTTTTGGAAAATCAAGACACTTACACTTTTACAACCAAGTGACTTATACTTTTAAGATCAAGTCAAGTATACTTTTAAAATCAAGTTACTATCACCTCATGTACCACATGAAATCTAGATTCATTTAAAACAAGTACGTCCACCGTACACTCATTTTATAAAGTTTATGCTCAAAGAAGAAATGAAGAGTCACATACTAACACTTGTCGTCTGTACCAACTCGATAATCTAAATTCGTCTCGTTCCTCTTTCTAACATTATGGAAACATTTGAATGGTGATAACATATCCGAATTGCCAAATTAATTCATATTATGAGCCGTTAGTAGGTTATATATTTATAATGATCTTATCTAATCAACTTTGAACTAGAAAATGTAAAACGAACTGGTTATATCTTAGTTTCTATGCATATGGAAGTCTAATCATTTCAATATAATTGATTGTCGATACCTTTTTCATTTAACGTTGCAATGGCTTGTTCGATACCTTTTTCACTTGACGCTACAATGACTTGTTTTAACACGTTTACCAAAATCAGTCCCAACGCTTAATACTTATTAGTGTTGTAACTTAGCAAGATCAACTCGACTCCAATACTTACTAAAAACTCTTATCAATATCTCACATAAGACTTGGTAAGGACTTAGGAATAATTTATACATGCCTTTAGCATAAAATCAATAACATGAATACTCCTTAACTTCTAAGAGTAGAATAACTTTTGAAACAATACCACAATTATGGTTCACATATAGAACATGCCAAAAGAGACAAGGAAGAGGTTCACATACCTTATCGGCGAACTAACCAACTCAACAATCTAGAATCCGCCTCAAGTAGTACTTCAACCTATAAATACAACATGTATATCAACTCCATGCTTACTAGTGTAGGTCAATACCAAGTAATGGCTCTATTTTCTTATAAAAGTTTGGACAACACTTCCCCTACTTATACGTACTTTTCCACCTTTCAAGATGACCAATTTCATCAACAACCAAGCACCAATTAAGGGCACAACCAAACAGTTAACTAAGGTGATTCACACACCTATTTCTCACGTAAAAACAACCCCATAATCTCAATAAAAATGTCCCCTAAAAACAGTCCACAATCCAACAACAATGAGGGTAAAAAGTGAAGCCTTTCTACACATTTCTACACCCTTAATCCTTTAGGACGTACATTAGCTTTTACCATATTTAAATATGCATAATGGCCGCTGAATTTCCAGCATTCCAACGCCACAAAACAGTCCCTAAAACTGCACAACAATATCTAACACTTTTATAGTATTCCCGGGCAACAACCTCAATACAATAACCCTTTCCATAATTCCTTATATTCCAATTCAAGTCTCAACACTTTAATATAAACTATATTAACTTATCAATAATAAGATTCCTTCATTTTATCATGCAATAGGTGAAGATAACAACAACAATTATAACCACAAATCCAATGTACCAAAACTATCGACAATCGGCCAACCAACCAAAAATTGCCCACACACTTATTTGTTATACCCCGTATTTCCAGAGTATGTACGTAAGGACGTACGTAGAAAATTTGAAACTTTTAATTAGGCTTGGCCGATTTAACTTTGTTCACAACACCCGGTTAGAGTCGTTTTTCGACGAAACGTTTTCACATCTTTCGTAGGAAAAATTCCGGCTATGTCATTTCTAATTTTTGCGGATTTTTCCGAGAGATTTAAACATTTTGACCAACGGAGGGTGACATGTGTCACCTCACATCGAAGCAAGTGGACGGCACCAAAGGGAATTGTTGGGCACGTTTTTGGCATTTTTGTTGCCTAAAACATTTGGTCAATGTTTGGTAGGATATTTGTGTGGTTGATGACCAAGTGGGACCCACATAACACATGGCTTAATCTACACCTTACACTTGCCTAACACTTGGAAGAATCTTGGCCATTGGTTGGCCATTTCTTGACCTATAAATACCCCCCTTTGTTGATGAAATTCTTCATCCAAAAATCATTTCTAAGTGTTAAAAATCCTCCCCCTCTCTTTGTAGTGTTCTCGTCCAACACCATCCCTCCCCTTGGCCGAGAGCCCTCCTCCTAGTAGTGTGGCCTGGGGTACTCCCTAGCCTAGTTGTCTCGTATAAAACACCCCCTCTGGTAGAAATACTCTCAAAAGTATTGTTATAATGCCCAAATTACCTTAGCCATATACCTTGTAGTATTCTAAGGTTATACCTTACAAAAGCCCGCTTATACTATTATACTTCCCACACCACAAAACCGAACCCTAAGTAAATCTTCACCCGTAGTTGAAGTTATAAGTAGAAGTTGGTTAGAACTTCTAAGGGTTGTTTGGAGCGGGCCTGAGCGCACTGAGTAGAGCTAAACCTTGCTCAGATCGACATTTAAACTCGGATAATTATGGGCTTATCGAGGTAAATATCTTGTCCTCTATTGTAATCGAGATTACATGATTGTTAGACTATATAGTTGAAGTATACTATATATAGAATCGAACGTTGTTGGCAATGTCTTTTGACTTAAGCCCAATAATAAGAAACCTTTTCGAAAGAAGAGTATCGAATCAGATTTACATAGGATCAGACATGAGACTTGTGTAGCTTTTCGTGAGGTAGAATTGTGCACGCTCGATTAAACGTATAACCCCTCGTTGGCTTCGTAGCGGCCTGTTAGAGGAGGAGATTTACGCTCATGTGGGAGGTCGCGAATTTTCAGTAGAATGTTCTACGGCGGATCTAAATGTTAATAAGCGCTTGTGGCCTTATAGGTTGAAGTACTACGTATGGCGCGATCTACTTGGCTTAGGAGTAGCCGACATTGGAAGTACTGAGCGTTTGCTATTAGTCGATACTGCCGCGAGGTATGTGAGCCTCTTCCTATCTCTTCTAGCATGATATGTGTGAACTATGTAGTACGGTAGACGTACATGTGCTAAATGTATTTGATTGGTTTAAAACATAAAGTGTTATAACGGCTTTATGGGAAGTTGGTTATAACAGCTTTATGTTGGTAAGAAATACTTGTGGTTTTTAAAAGGTAATCGATTTGAACTATAATCGCTTGTTATGTGTTAATAAAGAACTTGAAGTATTTCAAAAGTTTTTGAATCATTTTGAAAGAAGGAGTAATACTTGGTTTTTTGAAAACTTAAGAGTTATACTAGCTTTATGGAAAGTTAGGTATAACGGCTTAAGAATGTTTTACTGATTTCGGAAATCAGAATGTGTATCGACAAACCACCGGCGTTAATAAAAGGAAATGTTTTGTGATTTAGTATTATTAAAATCAAGAGAAACTTCATCCGCATAAGATTTAAGAGACAAAATGATATTTCCTGATCATGGTCATTGTAATAAGATTGTTATAAACAAGAATATCCTACTCACATATAAGGCTTATGTTTCTCGGATGGTTTAAAAGAGAATTATATTCTTAAATGGGTAAGACTATGAACTACGAAACCTTTCTAAAATAAGAAACGTGAACATTTGAAATTAGGCAAACTTGGACGTTTGGATAATAATGTTGTTACTTGATTGTACAAAGATAAGTGTTTTGATTTACTTCAAAAGATAATCACTCTCTTTTCATATATCATGTATTGTGTGACTTTTGTAAAGTAACGTATCTTTTAAAAAGTTAATGTATGGAGTACTTGGGGATAGCAACCCAACATGTTGACTTATAGTAGGAAGTACCTTGTGTGTATAACTTGATTGTGTTGGTTTGTGATAGCCTTGTAATACCTTCGTGTTAATTGGATAAGTAATCATATTAGGATGCTACGTGTGTTAGTATTCTGTGATGTTTGTGTAAAAGGGTTTTTCCCTTGATTGTGCTTATGTTGGTTAAACGATAAACTGTTATGTTGGTATTATACCACTCACCGTGTTTCCGGGGGTTAAGATGCCCTCCGATGCGGGGTAGACTCAGGCGGTCTGGGACCATGATTCGAGAATACCTCATGCGGGTCCCGGGCCTATGCGAGCTACGAGTTCCGTGTTAGTGCGCGCCTTTATGGTCACGCGGTCTATGCGCCACGCGATCGCGAGTCCGTGATTTACGCCGGAGTAGCTACCCTCGATGCGGGGTTATACCTCACGCGGGCCTATGAGATTGGCCTATGCGAGTCGCGGAGTTCCAGGCTAGACGCGCACATTTGATATTGCGAGCGGCGACCAGCTTTGATCATGTGACGGCCTAGACAGATATCATGATACGCTTTATGACCTTGTTAGTACCGTAGGTGTTAGTAGTCGGCTATGCCTTCAGACTTCACCTGTCTCGCTTTATTTGGACACCAGTGGGACTGCTGTTCATGTGTATTCCTTGGTGCTTTTCTATCATTGACTGCCGGCAGTGAGGAAAGTATTCTGCGGGCATGATTGATGTTGTGGGTGTGAGACCCATGTTTATATTTGAGTGATGACTTTGAGGGCGTGAGTCCCTGACTTGATATGACTGCTTATTTATTGTGAACTGTAGTTTGGTTATCATACATGTCTCCCGCTTTATATAGACTACTATGATTTCATTTACGATATTTTCGATTTCACATACTCGTACTGTTATCGACCTCCTTGGGCTGCGTTCATGCCGCAGTAAAGGTACACCGATCGTTGATCCTCGCTCTTGGTCACAGTTCGGCGTTTGGAAGCTCCGTTCCTCGAGGCTTATCTTCGTATAGTCCCCTGTTGTTGTAGGTGCTTACATTCGTGGTATGGCGGGCCCCGTCGTTGTTGTCATATCATTCGTAGAGTCAGTAATCTTGTTGTGGCGGGGTTGTAAAGAAAGGATTAAACTGCTCATTTTGAAAGAGTTGTTATTATTATTTATGCCGAAAGGCAACTTTCTTCGTATATCTGTGTCTCAATTTATACCGATTCATATCTTGGTTATTTTATATTCCGATTACTCGATGTATGACTCATTGGGGTGCGGGTAAGGCACGATCCACGAACGGGTCGTGACAAAAGTGGTATCGAGCGATTAATCCTCGGAAAGTGTCTACGCACCGTATCGATGAAGTCTTGATTATCGGTGTGTTGTGCACCACATCAATAATCGTGAGGCTATAGGATATTTAGGATTGGTTTCTATTTCTTCTCACTCGAGATCGTGCCTTAGAGGCTGCGTTGTAAGTTGGACCTCTAACGTATTTCTTTCCCTTACCGCTATGCCTCCGCGTAGGCAACCCGGCCCAGAGGGCAAGGCGGCCGAGGAGCTGCGAGTAAATCTGAGGGTTACGTGGGCACAGCCCAATTATCACCTTAGGTGGTGCTTCATTCGGGAGTTCTGCGACGCCACTAGCCCCAAAGAAGTTTAGCACGGCGGCGGCGATTCCTCTGCGGCCATGATATTTGAACGCCGGTTCCACGGCCAGGAGCAGAATATAAATTTCAAGAGCGACCACATTACTAACTATGGATTTAACTACGAGAGTATACCGATGTACCTCGAGTCTTGAGGAATCTCAACGAGAAGGTTGGGCAAGAGTAATTCTTCAGTTAGGCTTGAGCATGGCCTGTGTACGGGCTTATGCGCAGCAGGCCGAGAAACGTAGAGATCGACGGGTTAACGAAGGACAAGAGAAGAGGGCCAGAGTAGCAAGGTCCTTTGGTAACTTTCGAGGCGAATCACCTCACCAGCAGATTAGATTATGCACATCCACCGGTCAGAGGTCCTCCACGAATTTCGGGGCGTTCGGTATGCAGGAGTTGGTCGAGCTCGGATCTTCCGGTTCACGGTGTGGCGACGTCATCGGGAATGTCGTCTTTTGGTACTTGTTGTACCTCGACCGCCGTGGTCCGATGTCGAGAGAGTGTCCTAGTAGGAGGACTTAGCCTCCAGGATCGGTGGGTAGTTCGTCATCTTCCCTAGCTATGCGCCCTACGGGGCAGATTTGATTAGAACGACTAAGGGGAGTGAAACAGTAGATATAGATATATCTTCTAGAGATCAGTATGTATGATAAGGTGAGTATACCTTAAGTGTTATGTTCAGATAACATGAGTGTTTATTGTGATTAGAAATCTTGGTTAGTTAACCAAGTAGGATATGGGGGATAGAGAAGGTGTGAGCCTTAGAGTGTTATACATAGAGACCTTAGAGGTAAGGCCATCTGGAGCGAAGGTGTAGTGTTATGTTTGACCCTTATAGGAGTGCATAGTGCACGTGAACTATGTTTATGGGATAAGTCCCTGAGTAGTGTGGTATGAAAGAGGGTAGTTGAGCTAAGAAGACCGCTAGGTTTTCGTAACGTGGTTAGTGAGAGTTTTCCTTCAGGGAGCTAGCGTTTTGCGCGTTGCCGGGTCGGGTTGAGGCTGTCACGACCGAACCGGGCGTGATCGTGCCTTACCCCGGGCACCCTAGTGATACAACATCAGAGAAAATCAGCGGAAATAAAAAAAAACCTTAAACATGAAATGAGAGACATGATAGATAAACAGGCCAACCAAAACAGTTGCCTTCAGTATATATATACATAAAAACCCGAACAGTTATCCTTTTTACAAAACCCTTCCCACAACAGTGCTACAGACCTCTAAGATTTTTACAACAACAATGACGGGACAGGGCCCCGCCATACCCCTGAATGTACAAGAGACTACAACTCAGGGAAACCTACCAAAGATAAGCCTCCGAAGGAACGGAGCTTTCCAACACGCTGAAATGTGATCCTAAGAGCGAGGACCCACGAACGATGTACCTCTACCTGCGGCATGAACGCAGCCCCCCGAAGGAGGTCAGTACAACAGGTACCAAGTATGTGAAACTGTAAAATACTGTAAATGAAATCATAGCAGTCTATATAAAGCAGGAGACATGTATGATAACCAAACTACAGTATACAACATATAAACAGTCATATTAAGTCAGGGACTCACGCCCTCCAAATCATCACTCGTGCCCGTGGAATTCCTTCCTCACCGCCGGCAGTCTATGATATGATATCAACACGACAACAATCCAAATGGGAGCATACCCGTGCGCTACGCATCGTGTCAGTATGTCCAAAGGGAAACAATAAGACAGCATTCCAAATGGAAACATACCCGTGCGCTACGCATCGTGTCAGTATGCCCAAAGGGAAACAATAAAGCAGCATTCCAAATGGATACATACCCGTGCGCTACGCATCGTGTCAGTATGCCCAAAGGGAAACAATAAAGCAGCATTCCAAATGGAAACATACCCGTGCGCTACGCATCGTGTCAGTATGCCCAAAGGGAAACAATAAAGCAGCATCAAAATGGAAGCATACCCGTGCGCTACGCATCGTGTCAGTATGTCCAAAGCGATTAGCAAAAGTAACACAATCAACAGGAACGTACCCGTGGAATTTCTCCGTCACTGCCGGCACGTCCAAGTAAGTTCTCAACAAGTCAACCAACCCTCCATCGAGAGGCACGGTAGTATAGAAACACAATTCTTGCACAACAATGGCTATCACGACAAGCATAGGCAAGTTTCACAACGACAAGCATAGGCAGGTTTCACAACAACAAGCATAGGCAGGTTTCACAACAACTCGAAGTACTTTCATTTTATGCCAAGGTCCGGGTTTTAACCCTAAAGTACTACGTACGTTAAATTCCTTTTAAGAGATTCATTCTTTTTATAAAAGTCACCCGATACCCGTAGTATAAAATAGAGTGACTTACAACTTTTAAGTAAACCAAAACAACTCCCATACTTTCCTTTTTAAAACCAAATTAAGGCAACACTATGCCTTTCTTTTCCCTAAAGTTCCAATTTGCCTAATTTCATTTACACAAGTCTCTTTTTAGGAAAGTTTCATAGTTCAATGTCTTAATCTCTTTTAAAACAATTTAGTAACATATGCCATAGGCGAGTAGGTTATTCTTGTTCATAATCAACCTTATTAAGCAGCCATGATCTAGAAAATGTAATATCATTTTGTCTCATCTTAGCTTCTATGCAGATGGAGGTTTCTACTGGTTTCAATAATACTTAATTATTCAATACATTTTCCTTTATTAACGCCTGCAGTTGGTTTGTCGATACACATTCGATTTCAAATCAAGAAACATTATTCCTTTCAAAAACCAAGTACTCATTACTCACGAATGAGGTTTCACACATCTTACAACATTCAAATCAATTCAATTAAGTTAAGTCTCTTATCTTATAAGATCAAGTCTCTTAACTTCTAAGATCAAATAGCCATTCTTTTTATCTCATTTAGACGTTATACCTAACTTCCCATAAAGCTAGTATAACTCTTAAGTTCTCTAAACCAAGTATTACTCTTCTTTCAAAAGGGTTTCTTAATGAAAGACTTCAAGTTCTTTATTATCACACATCAAGTCGCTTATAAGTCAAATCGCTTACCTTTTAACAATCACAAAGCTTTTTCTTATCTACATAAAGTCGTTATAACCAACTTCCCATAAAGCCGTTATAACCCTTTATGTTTTAAATCAATCAAATACTTTTAACACGTATGCGTCTACCGTACTACATAGTTATACACATATCATGCTAGAAAGATAGGAAGAGGTTCACATACCTCGCGACAGTCTGCGACTAATAGCAAAGCGCTCCAAGTACTTCAAACCGCTACTCCTTAAGCCACGTAGATCGCACCACACGTAGTACTTCAACCTATAAGGCCACAAGGCGCTTATTAACATCTAGATCTCATCGCTCCATATTCTCTGAGAAAATTCGGCACCTCCCCACATGACAGTAAATCTCTCTCTCTATCGAGGCCGGCTACCCAGCCCACCAGGGGTTTGCACGCCTAACCGGGCGTGTACAATTCTACTCACAAGAATACTACACAAGCCTCGTAATACATCCTATGTAATTACAATTCGATTCCTCTTAAAATTCGTGCTTAAGTCGCAAGACATTGCGTAAGTATTATTCGAGCTTAAGTCAAAAGACATTGCCGATAACTACGTTCAGTTCTATATATAGTATACTTCAACTATATATTCCTACAATATGTAATTTCCAATTACAATAGAAGGTCAAGATAATTACCTCGATAAGCCCATAATTATCCGAGTTTAAATGTCGATCCTGGTCAACGTTTAGCTCCAACTCGTGCGCTCAACCCGCTCCAAACCACCCTTAGAAGTTCTAACCAACTTCTACTTAATACTCCAACTAACTATGGAGATTTTCCTTAGGGTTTCGGTTTTGTGACTGAAGGGAAGTATAATAGTATTTCTGGGCTTTTCGTATAAGTATAACCTTAGAATACTACAAGGTATACGGCTAAGGTAATTTGGGCATTATAACAATACTTGGAGAGTATTTCTACACCACAAAGGGGGGGGTATTATACGAAAGCAACTAGGCTAGGGGGGGTGTACACCCCTCGGCCTACCCCACTAGGGGGGGTACTCTCGGCCAAGAGGGGGGAGAGGGGCTCTCGGCTACAAGGCCTCACAAAGGGGGGGAGGACGAGAACCATAAGGAAGGAGGCGGAAAGCTTTCAAGACTTAGAGATTTTTAGGATGAAGAAGTCTTCAAACTTAGGGGGTATTTATAGGTCAAGCCAAGGCCAACCAATGGCCAAGATTATGCCAAGTGCATAGCAAGTGTAGGGTCAAGATCATGCCAAGTGCACCTTATCCATCTACCATAAAAATATCCTACCAACTACTTGACAAAACCCACCCAAGTCGTCCACTTTCCCGCCACCAATGAGAGGGTGCCAAGTGGCGCCCTCTTGTTGGTCCAAAATGTTTCGTCTCTCGGAAAAATCCGCAAAAATTAGAAATGACATAGCCGGAATTTTCCTACGAAGTCGTGAAAAGCGTTCGTCGAAAAACGACTCTAAACGGGTGTTGTGAACAAAATAATTTTCGCCAAGCCACTTTGCCTACTCAAGGCTTTAAACTTTTATCGCACGCCTTCACGTACATACTGCGGAAATACGGTATAACATTCTCCCTCGCCGAAACATTCGTCCCGAATGTTCCTTCTAAGCCTCAAACCAAACGTGCGCCGGTATAGTCTTCACTGCTATACCTACCAGAACAATCCTGCCACACCTGGCCACAGAAAACACCTGCGCAAATACTCACATCTAAGCCCACGAGGAAACGCCTCTAACATCACCACGTCCTGATACCACTTTTGTCACTTTGTCGCGAGCCTTGCTCCGACGACCCAACAAATGGTACCGGGCTGCTTGCGATCCCTGAGGCTGTCGTACACTCGAACTCTTACCACATTTCCGATACTGCTTCAGTATCCAAAACTCGGGGCTACTATCTCTAACGTGGTCATCATTAAGTGGGAACACTCTGGATGGATCTCCGATACTTTCCCGATCATAACAATACGAAAGACCGGACGTACTGCCTCCTAAGTCGGACGGCAAAAGCTAACATATAGGCAACCTGGCCTATTCTTCACATGAACTCAAAAAGGGCCCAAAGTAACTCGGGCTAAGTTCCTCTGTTATACCAAAACTCGTCACACCCTAACCACAGTCTGCTGGAACAAGCCTGAACCAACTATCTGAACCTTGCCAACATCGAACCAATCGACCGGCAACTTACACTTCCGCCCCTACAAGGCTTAAAAAGGCGACATCCGAACACTGAAATGGTAGCTTAAACGTTCCTCCACAGAGACAACAATCCCACAACTACCCCAAATCCACACCGGCCCGGGGCGAATGCGGTCGAGACTCACCTGAGTTCTTAACCATGCCTGGTAAAACTTCCAGAAACAAAAACATCTGAAACCTGGGCTCCACTGTCTGCCATAAGGTGAAGGTAGGCACCCCGCGCAGCCTTACAATCTTTCTGGTACAACAACACTGCCGAGTGAACGGTCCCGACCGAAGAACACGATGGGCTGCCCCCATCGGCCCGACCACTGGTCGAACGCATCCACGAACTCGTCTGTTTGGTTAACTAAACTTGGGCCTAACACCCTCGTGACCCGCGCCGACCACCACAACCCCACCAACAAAGCGGTCGCGGGTTGACCGCGCATAGCCTCAACCCGACCACTCGCGTAAACCACTTGCTCCCGATCCGAACAACTTTTCTAATCACGATACGAAAACCTAGCGGTCTTCTTAGCTCAACTACCCTCTTTCAATCCACACTACTCGGGGACTTATCACACAATATATCTCACGTGCACTAAGCACTCCGATAAGGATTAAACATAACACTACACCCTTTACTCGAGCTGGCCTTACCTCTAAGGTCTCCACATATAAAACTCTAAGGCTCACACCTCTATCCCCAAAATCTTACTCGGTTAACCCACCATGATTTCTAATCACAACTAACACCGCTATCGAACATAGCACTTAAGGTATACTCACCTTATCACACATACTGATCTCTAGAGGGTTAAGGATATCTCCATATCTACTGCTTCACTCCCCTTAGTCGTTCTAATCAAACCTGCCCCGTAGGGCGCATAGCTAAGGAAGGTGACGAACTACCCACCGATCCTGAAGGCTAAGTCCTCCTACTAGGACATTCTCTCGACATCAGACCCTGACGGCCGTAGGTACAATAAGTACCAACTAAAAGACGACATTCCCCGGGATGACGTGCATCGCTGTGAACGGAAACCACGGAGTTCGACCAACTCCTGCGTACCGAACGCCCCGATATCCGTGGAAGACCACTGCTGCGGCGGAGGTGCATATCAAATCTGGCCGTGAGGCGACTCGCCTCGAAAGTTACCAAAGGACCTTCTGCTCTGGCCTCTTCTCGCCGTTAACGTCGATCTATCTGACTTTCGACTGCTGCGCATAAGCCCGCGTACGTGCCATGCTCAAGCCCAATCAAGAATTACTCTTGCACAACCTCTCTTAGGTAGTCATCAAGACTCGCGGTACATCGGTATACTCTGTGGTAGCCAAATCCATAGCTAGTAGCGGTCGCCTCTTGGCAATCTATATTCACCGTTTCTCGATGCGTGGCGAAGGTTCAAATATCATGGCCGCGATAAGCTGCGCCGCGTGCTAAACTCTGCTGGGGCTAGTGACGTAGCGTAACTCCCTGAATGAATTACCACCCCCGATGCAGATTGTGCCTGTGCGCACGTAACCCTCTCAGACTCTACTCGCGCCTCGCCGGCCGCTTTGCCTCCGGGCGGGTTGCCTACGCGGAGGCATAACGATAAGGAAATAATTTCGTCGGAGGTCCAACTTACAACACAGCTCTAAGGCACGATCTCAGAGTGAGAAGAATAGAAACCAATCCTAAATGTCCTGCAGCCTCCTGATTATAGATGTGGTGCACAACACATCGATAATCAAGACTCTACTAGACACGGTCTGTAGACACTTTCCGAGGACTAACTGCTCTGATACCACTTTTGTCACGACCGAACCGGGCGTGGTCGTGCCTACCCGGCACCCTAGTGATACAACATCAGAGAAAATCAGCGGAAATAAAAAAAAACCTTAAACATGAAATGAGAGACATGATAGATAAACAGGCCAACCAAAACAGTTGCCTTCAGTATATATATACATAAAAACCCGAACAGTTATCCTTTTTACAAAACCCTTCCCACAACAGTGCTACAGACCTCTAAGATTTTTACAACAACAATGACGGACAGGGGCCGCCATACCCACGAATGTACAAGAGACTACAACTCGGAAACCTGCAAAGATAAGCCTCCGAAGGAACGGAGCTTTCAACACGCGAAATGTGATCCTAGAGCGAGGACCCACGAACGATGTACCTCTACTGCGGCGTGAACGCGGCCCCGAAGGAGTCGACAACAGTACCAAGTATGTGAATCGTAAAATCGTAAATGAAATCATAGCGATCTATATAAAGCGGAGACATGTATGATAACCAAACTACGATATCTGACATATAACAATCATATTAAGTCGGGGACTCACGCCTCCAAATCATCACTCGTGCGTGGAATTCCCCTCACGCGGCGATCATGATATGATATCAACACGACAACAATCCAAATGGGAGCATACGTGCGCTACGCGTCGTGTCGGTATGTCCAAGGAAACAATAAGACAAAGATTCCAAATGGAAACATACGTGCGCTACGCATCGTGTCGAGATGCCCAAAGGGAAACAATAAAGCGAGATTCCAAATGGATACATACCCGTGCGCTACGATCGTGTCGGTATGCCCAAAGGAAACAATAAGCGGCATTCCAAATGGAAACATACGTGCGCTACGCGTCGTGTCGGTATGCCCAAAGGAAACAATAAAGCGAGATCAAAATGGAAGCATACGTGCGCTACGCATCGTGTCGGTATGTCCAAAGCGATTAGCAAAAGTAACACAATCAACGAGGCGTGCGTGGAATTTCTCCGCCACCGCGTCGCCAGTAAGTTCTCAACAAGTCAACCAACCTCCATCGAGAGGCGGTAGTATAGAAACACAATTCTTGCACAACAATGGCTATCACGACAAGCATAGGCAAGTTTCACAACGACAAGCATAGGCGGGTTTCACAACAACAAGCATAGGCGGGTTTACAACAACTCAAAGTACTTTCATTTTATGCCAAGGTCCGGTTTTAACCTAAAGTACTACGTCGTTAAATTCCTTTTAAGAGATTCATTCTTTTATAAAAGTCACCCGATACGTAGTATAAAATAGAGTGACTTACAACTTTTAAGTAAACCAAAACAACTCCCATACTTTCCTTTTTAAAACCAAATTAAGGCAACACTATGCCTTTCTTTTCCCTAAAGTTCCAATTTGCCTAATTTCATTTACACAAGTCTCTTTTTAGGAAAGTTTCATAGTTCAATGTCTTAATCTCTTTTAAAACAATTTAGTAACATATGCCATGGCGAGTAGGTTATTCTTGTTCATAATCAACCTTATTAAGCGACCATGATCTAGAAAATGTAATATCATTTTGTCTCATCTTAGCTTCTATGCAGATGGAGGTTTCTCTTGGTTTCAATAATACTTAATTATTCAATACATTTTCCTTTATTAACGCTGCGATGGTTTGTCGATACATTCGATTTCAAATCAAGAAACATTATTCCTTTCAAAAACCAAGTACTCATTACTCACGAATGAGGTTTCACATCTTACAACATTCAAATCAATTCAATTAAGTTAAGTCTCTTATCTTATAAGATCAAGTCTCTTAACTTCTAAGATCAAATAGCCATTCTTTTTATCTCATTTAGACGTTATACCTAACTTCCCATAAAGCTAGTATAACTCTTAAGTTCTCTAAACCAAGTATTACTCTTCTTTCAAAAGGGTTTCTTAATGAAAGACTTCAAGTTCTTTATTATCACACATCAAGTCGGTTATAAGTCAAATCGATTACCTTTTAACAATCACAAAGCTTTTTCTTATCAACATAAAGTCGTTATAACCAACTTCCCATAAAGCCGTTATAACCTTTATGTTTTAAATCAATCAAATACTTTTAACACGTATCGTCTACCGTACTACATAGTTATACACATATCATGCTAGAAAGATAGGAAGAGGTTCACATACCTCGCGACGAGTACCACTAATAGCAAAACGCTCCAAGTACTTCAAACCGCTTCGGCTCCTTAAGCCACGTAGATCGCACCACGTAGTACTTCAACCTATAAGGCCACAAGGCGCTTATTAACATCTAGATCTCATCGTTCCATATTCTACAGAAAATTCGGCACCTCCTCCCCGCATGGCAGCGTAAATCTCCTCTCTATCGAGGCTGCAAGCCAACCGGGGTTTGCGTCTAACCGGGCGTGTACAATTCTACTCACGATAATACTACACAAGCCTCATGTCTGATCCTATGTAATTCTGATTCATTACTTCTTAAAATTCAGCTTAAGTCGCAAGACATTGCGTAAGTATTATTCGAGCTTAAGTCAAAAGACATTGCGATAACTACGTTCAGTTCTATATATAGTATACTTCAACTATATATTCCTACAATATGTAATTTCCAATTACAATAGAAGGTCAAGATAATTACCTCGATAAGCCCATAATTATCCGAGTTTAAATGTCGATCCTGGTCAACGTTTAGCTCAACTCGTGCGCTCAACCGCTCCAAACCACCCTAGAAGTTCTAACCAACTTCTACTTAATACTCCAACTAACTATGGAGATTTTCCTTAGGGTTTCGGTTTTGTATGAAGGAAGTATAATAGTATTTACGGGCTTTTCGTATAAGTATAACCTTAGAATACTACAAGGTATCTGGCTAAGGTAATTTGGGCATTATAACAATACTTGGAGTATTTCTACACCACAAAGGGGGTATTATACAAGCAACTAGGCTGGGGGTGTATACCCTCGGCCTACCACTAGGGGTACTCTCGGCAAGAGGGGAGAGGGGCTCTCTGGCCAAGGCCTCACAAAGGGGAGGACGAGAACCATAAGGAAGGAGGAGGAGGAAAGCTTTCAAGACTTAGAGATTTTTAGGATGAAGAAGTCTTCAAACTTAGGGTTATTTATAGGTCAAGCCAAGGCCAACCAATGGCCAAGATTATGCCAAGTGCATAGCAAGTGTAGGGTCAAGATCATGCCAAGTGCACCTTATCCATCTACCATAAAAATATCCTACCAACTACTTGACAAAACCCACCCAAGTCGTCCACTTTCCCGCCACCAATGAGAGGGTGCCAAGTGGCGCCCTCTTGTTGGTCCAAAATGTTTCGTCTCCCGGAAAAATCCGCAAAAATTAGAAATGACATAGCCGGAATTTTCCCTACGAAAGCTGTGAAAACGTTTCGTCGAAAAACGACAATAAAACGGGTGTTGTGAACAAAATAATTTTCGGCCAAGCCACTTTGCCTACTCAAGGCTTTAAACTTTTATACGTACGCCTTCACGTACATACTCTGGAAATACGGGGTATAACAGAGGCCACGTTGCGGGTCAACCCGCGGCATGTATGGTGGTGGGGTCAGTTTGTGGTGGTCCCGCCTTGTGATAGGGTCACGAGGGTGTTAGGCCCAAGTTTAGTTAACCAGTCTGAACTCGTGGATGCTTCGACCCGATGGTCGGGCCGAGGAGGTCAGCCGTCTTGTCTTCTAGCAAAGACCGAGTGCTCAGCAGTGTTGTTTATATCAGAAAGGTTGTAAGGCTGCACGGGGTGCCTACCTTCACCTTATGGCAGACAGTGAAGCCCAGGTGGTGGCTATTTTCGTTTTCTAAAAGTTTTACCAGGCAGGGTTAGGAACTCAGGGGAGTCTCAGAATCGCATCCGCCCTCGGGCCAGTGTGTGGATTTCAGGGATAGTTGTGGGGATTGTTGTCTCCTGTGGAGGTAGTGTTTAAGCTACCATTTCAATGTTCGGATGTCGTCTTTTGAAGCCTTGTAGGGGCGGAAGTGTAAGTTGTCGGTCGATTGGTTCGATGTTGGCAAGGTGCAGATAGTTGGTTCAGGCTTGTTCCAGCAGACTGTGGATAGGGGGAAGCTGTCTAGGAGAGGTTTTGGCAGCTCAGAGAAATCGTGCGGATGATCGGCGACGACGCTTAGAGTTCAGGTTGACGGTCGGTCTTCTTGAAAGTACCACCCCGGTTAGGGTGTGGCGGGTTTTGGAACAGAGGGAACTTAGCCCGAGTTACTTTGGGCCTTTTTGAGTTCATGTGAAGGAGATAGGCGGGTTGCCTATAGGTTAGCTTTTGCCGTCCGACTTAGGAGGCGATCGTCCGGTCTTTCGTATTGATATGTTCGGAAAGTATCGGAGACCCATCAGTGTTCCCGATTAATAATGACCACGTTAGAGATAGTAACCGAGTTTTGGAAAGCGAAGATTCGAATGTGGTAAGAGTTCGAGTATACGACCTCGGGGATCGCGTGCGGCCGGTAACATTTGTTGGGTCGCCGGAGTGACACTAGAACCTCGCGGCAAAGTGACAAAAGTGGTATCACGACGAGTAAAGGGAGAAGCGAGCATGTATGGCGAGCATAGATGTGATCATTTCTTTGGTAAAAAGAAGGTGCGAAGGAAGTATATTTTAGCCCCGGAGGGAGGTTTTTGTGGTGATATTGGAGGTGTTTCCTCGTGGACTTGGATGGAAGTATTTGCGCAAGTTGTTTCTGTGGTCATTGTGGCAGGATTGTTTCGTAAGTATAGTAGTGAAGACTATACTGGCGCACACTTGTTGTAAGACTTAGAAGGAACATTCGGGACGAATGTTTCTAAGGAGGGGAGAATGTTATACCCCGTATTTCCAGTATATGCGTGGGGCGTGCGTAGAAAATTTGAAACTTTTAATTAGGCTTGGCGATTTAACTTTGTTCACAACACGGTTAGAGTCGTTTTTTAAATGAAGCGTTTTCCACGACTTTCGTAGGGAAAATTACGGCAATGTCATTTCTAATTTTTTCGGATTTTTCCGAGAGACGAAACATTTTGGACCAACGGGAGGGTGACATTTGTCACCCACACATTGGAAGCAAGTGGACGGCCCACAGGGACTTGTTGGGCACGTTGTTGGCATTTTTGGTGCCTAAAACATTTGGTCAATGTTTGGTAGGATATTTGTGTGGTTGATGACCAAGTGGGACCCACATAACACATGGCTTAATCTACACCTTACACTTGCCTAACACTTGGAAGAATCTTGGCCATTGGTTGGCCATTTCTTGACCTATAAATACCTTTGTTGATGAAATTCTTCATCCAAAAATCATTTCTAAGTGTTAAAAATCCTCCCCTCTCTTTATAGTGTTCTCGCCCAACACCATCCCCCTTGGCCGAGAGCCCTCCCTCCTAGTAGTGTGGCGTGGGTACTCCCCAGCCTAGTTGTCTCGTATAAAACACCCTCTTGGTAGAAATACTCTCAAAAGTATTGTTATAATGCCCAAATTACCTTAGCCATATACCTTGTAGTATTCTAAGGTTATACCTTTACAAAAGCCCAGTTATACTATTATACTTCCCGTCAATCCACAAAACCACCCTAAGTAAATCTTCACCCGTAGTTGAAGTTATAAGTAGAAGTTGGTTAGAACTTCTAAGGGTTGTTTGGAGTCGGAGCGCCTGAGTAGGAGCTAAACCTTGCTCGGGATCGACATTTAAACTCGGATAATTATGGGCTTATCGAGGTAAATATCTTGTCCTCTATTGTAATTGGAGATTACATGATTGTTAGACTATATAGTTGAAGTATACTATATATAGAATGAACGTTGTTGTCGTGATGTCTTTTGACTTAAGCACGAATAATAAGAAACCTTTTCGAAGAAAGTCTTGGCAGTATTTACATAGGGTGTATTACGAGACTTGTGTAGCTTTTACGTGAGGTAGAATTGTGCACGTTCGGATTAAACGTATAACCCCAGTTGGCTTGGTAGCGGCCGTTAGAGGAAGAGATTTACGTTTGTTGCGGGAGGTCTTCTTGAATTTTACGTAGAATGTTCTACGAAGGGATCTAAATGTTAATAAGCGCCTTGTGGCCTTATAGGTTGAAGTACTACGTATGGCGCGATCTACTTGGCTTAGGAGTAGCGGCGGTTGGAAGTACTTGGAGCGTTTGCTATTAGTCGATACTCGTCGCGAGGTATGTGAACCTCTTCCTATCTCTTCTAGCATGATATGTGTGAACTATGTAGTACGGTGAGCGTACGTGTGCTAAATGTATTTGATTGGTTTAAAACATAAAGTGTTATAACGGCTTTATGGGAAGTTGGTTATAACAACTTTATGTTGGTAAGAAATACTTGTGGTTTTAAAAGGTAATCGATTTGAACTATAAGCGGCTTGTTATGTGTTAATAAAGAACTTGAAGTATTTCAAAAGATTTTTGAATCATTTTGAAAGAAGGAGTAATACTTGGTTTTGAAAACTTAAGAGTTATACTAGCTTTATGGAAAGTTAGGTATAACGGCTTAAGAATGTTTTCTTGATTTGAAATCGAATGTGTATCGACAAACCATCTGCGGCGTTAATAAAAGGAAATGTTTTGTGATTTAGTATTATTAAAATCGGTAGAAACTTTCATCCGCATGAAGCTAAGATGAGACAAAATGATATTTCCTAGATCATGGCTGCTGTAATAAGATTGTTATAAACAAGAATATCCTACTCACATATAAGGCTTATGTTTCTCAGATGGTTTAAAAGAGAATTATATTCTTAAATGGGTAAGACTATGAACTACTGAAACCTTTCTAAAATAAGAAACGTGAACATTTGAAATTAGGCAAACTTGGACGTTTGGATAATAATGTTGTTACTTGATTGTACAAAGATAAGTGTTTTGATTTACTTCAAAAGATAATCACTCTCTTTTCATATACTGCGGGTATTGTGTGACTTTTGTGAAAGTAACGTATCTTTTAAAAAGTTAATGTATGGAGTACTTTGGGGATAGCAACTGAACATGTTGACTTATAGTAGGAAGTACCTTGTGTGTATAACTTGATTGTGTTGGTTTGTGATAGCCTTGTAATACCTTCGTGTTAATTGGATAAGTAATCATATTAGGATGCTACGTGTGTTAGTATTCTGTGATGTTTGTGTAAAAGGGTTTTTCCCTTGATTGTGCTTATGTTGGTTAAACGATAAATTGTTATGTTGGTATTATACCACTCACCGTGTTTCCGGGGGTTAAGCTGCCCTCCGATGCGGGGTAGACTCGAGCGATGCAGGACCATGATTCGAGAATACCTCATGCGGGTCCCGGGGGCCTATGCGGAGCTACGAGAGTTCCAGGTTAGTGTGTGGCCTTTATGGTCATGCGATGCATGTGGCCGTGCGGACTGCGAGTCGGGGCGATCTTAGGGAGTAGCTACCCTCGATGCGAGGTTATACCTCATGCGGGCCTATGAGATTGGCCTATGCGGGTGCGGGGAGTTCGAGGCTAGACGCGCATTTGATATTGCGAGCGGCGACCAGCTTTGATCATGTGATGGTCAGACAGATATCATGATCTGATTTATGACCTTGTTAGTCGTAGGTGTTAGTAGTCGGCTATGCCTTCGTGCCTACCTGTCTTATTTTATTTGACACAGTGGGACTGCTGTTCATGTGTATTCCTTGGTGCTTTTCTATCATTATTGCCGTGATGAGGAAGGTATTCGCGGGCATGATTGATGTTGTGGGTGTGAGACCCATGTTTATATTTAGTGATGACTTTGAGGCGTGAGTCCACGACTTGATATGATCGCTTATTTATTGTGATCGTAGTTTGGTTATCATACATGTCTCCGCTTTATATAGACTACTATGATTTCATTTACGATATTTTCGATTTCACATACTCTACTGTTATCGACCTCCTTCGGGCTGCGTTCATGCCGCGGTAAAGGTACACCGATCGTTGATCCTCGCTCTTAGGGTCACGATTCAGCGTTTGGGAAGCTCCGTTCCTCGGAGGCTTATCTTCGTATAGTCCCTGTTGTTGTAGGTGCTACATTCGTGGTATGATGGGCCACTGTCGTCGTTGTTGTCATATCATTCGTAAGTGCAGTAATCTTGTTGTGGCGGGGTTGTAAAGAAAGGATTAAACTGTTCATTTTGAAAGAGTTGTTATTATTATTTATGCCGAAAGACAACTTTCTTCAGATATCTGTGTCTCAATTTATACTGATTCATATCTTGGTTATTTTATATTCCGCTGATTACTCTGATGTATGACTACTGGGGTGCCCGGGTAAGGCACCAGTCACGGGCCCCGGAACGGGTCGTGACATTATTATTCTCCATTCTTCTTAACACAAGTTCATCTATTAACCACTACTACATGTAATATCCAAATACTTCAAGAGGAAGAAGAAATCTTACCTTTTATTAAGCCCAAAACCGTCCAAAAAAGTCCACTTAGCTTCGGCCCACAATTTTGTCTTAGCTCCACTTCTTCAAGTTCCAATCACACACACGTATCCTCTACAAGCTTGTATCCATCTTGATTTCATGTTTTACTTCCAAAAAAGTAAATAACAAGCTTAGGGTTTCAAGATAGTTTTTAGGCTAAAATCGTGACCACTTGTTATAGAGAGTTAACCTTGCTTAGAACTTGGTTAAGGGACTTAACCGTGGATAAACTTAACTTGTTCTTCACTTTGGCTTAGGAGATTTCGAAATTTGAAGGAGAGAAACAGATATGAGGGTTTGAAGATGAATATATTTTTGTGAGCCTAAGTCTTCAAGACTTTGTATTATAACATGTGCACAAGTCAAGTGGATGGGGACCCACTTGTTCACTTGTCTTTAAGAAAATATCTTCCACACTAATCCCTTCACAAAATATTAGTCCAACACTTAGCCAAATCTCACTCTTTTCGATGGAACCCCCCCCCCCCCCCCCAAATTGTGAAATTTTCAATTGGATCTTATTCTTAATCCCAAGATTATATAATACAATCCTAAGTCCATAACTCCATTTGGAAAGAATTCAACCACTAATATAATTTCCGTCGTCACATTTTTTTGTATCCAAATTTTTTCCATAGAGAAATGTAAATATACTTTCCTTCCAACCTTCCAATCTTATTTCCTTACTTAAGTTCTCACTTATATGCACTGGAACTACGGGGTGTAACAATTAGCATATGTAAACATAACAAAAAAAATCTCAATGCTCAGGTCCCTTTACACATGCCTAGCGATTCAAATCGTGACCCAAAAATACGAGATGTTACAACTAGGCCTAATAAAGCACTTCATAATTCTAAAATGGTACTTCATATTTCTTACGCTTGTAATATATGTGTTGCTAGCTATAATATTTTCTATTTCTAAGACTAATCTTTTATCGTATATTAGGATCTGTGTACTATATTATGAGGGAAATGAAGCCTTTGCTGATTTTCAACGAGTCCCGCATGTGTAATGTGTAATGTGGATATATGTAGAAAATGACATTAAGATTGATAAACGATCGTATCATGTGAATTAATTTTATGTGAAAATCGAGACTTTATCCTACATAATACTTTAGTTGCTCCTTAAACGTTCAACCATACCATGTTGATTTGTGTTGGTTTGTTATTTAGGTTTTAATTGGAATTTTCATGACATTAATGCATAGGAACAACTTATTTTGTTTTTGGTTTTATCAAAAATGATTTCATCTTTTATGAATTTTGGAAATCAGTTTCTTTAATCTAATTGTTAGCTTTTCCATCTGTCTTATCACATAATTACAAGATGTTGTGAAATTTAGCATGCTATACCTGGTCATATGGGACTATGACATGTGAATAAGTTCAATTGTAAACATTATCTAGTTCAATAAAGGTAGTTTTCAACCACCATGGGGGCTGAATTTCCATTGCATAGATTCATTCGGAAGTTGTATTTTAATGAATGTGAAAATGTGGCAATAATGTCTAATTTCATCACATTAATTGTAAAAAATACTCGTAGTTGGTAATATATATCTTAATGTCACATAAATATGTGGTAATACGTTGCTTTAAGAAGCATACGAAAAAATTAAAAAATAATTAGACAAATCAATAAAAAAATATTGAGAATCAGTCGACCGAGGCCATGAATACATCTTGGCCTCATTAAGCGAGTTGTTGGTGATAAAAGTGGAATGGTTTATAAGTTGACTATTCCAATTTTCTACAGTACAAGGTGTTGTGAAAAGCATAAATAAGATGCTCCTTAAAATGATTAGATCGATGATGGAGCGAGTAAAGTTACATGTTTCCTATTGGGGAGATGTGTTGTACTAATTACTCCATACGTTGTTAATCTTGTTCCAGCAAAATTAGTTACATCTAGATCATATGAATTATGGAGTAATAGAAATTTCAAGTATTTTGTGAGACCTCTATTATGCACAGCTTATGTTTACAATTTGTCTCATGGCATATTAGACCTAAGAGAAAGAAAAAGTGTCTATATGAGATACATAAATTGTATGTTTATAGAGCTATATTACAGTAGGGGTGTCACGATCCGACCCCGGGCCCGGGACTGGTACCCTACCTGGACACCCTTACAGGTATACATCAGAGATAATCAGCGAAACATACATAAACTTAACAAGAAATAAATAATAGGTTAGCCGATAAGGCTACCTCCCTCCAAAATATACAAATCCAAAAGCAGTTACCTCATTTTTTTTTATAAAGTGACCCACAAGATATGACTACAGACCTCTAAGAGTTTTGACATAACAACCGTGACGGGACAGGGCCCCACCATACCCCTGAATGTACATAAATCTACAACCTCAGGGAACCGTACCAAAAGACAAAGCCTCCGGAGAAATGGAGCTTTCCAAGAACTGGACAGTGATCCTAGAGTGCGGATCAGCAAGCTATGTACCTCAACCTGTGGCATGAACGCAGCCCCCCGAAGGAGGTCAGTACAAAATATGTACCAAGTAGGTAAAACTGAAAGTACTGTAATTTAAATCATAATAGTCTAAAATAAAGCTGGAGACATGTATGATAACCAAATTTTCAGTACCACCATGCCTTGCCGAAATGAAAGTAATGAAAGTCAGTTTTTACCTTTTAAAGACTATTTCAACACATGAACAATAGTCACATCAAAGCTAGGGACACAAGCCCTCAAATACCAAAGCGTGCCCGTGGAATCCCCCATCACTGCCGACAGCCGCAAGCGTAAAATATAACCATGTGACGCGCCCGTGGCATCCTACCTCAATGTCGGTGTACACACATACAAAACATATATATATATATCTCCTGCCCGTGGGATCCTCCATCACTGCCGACAACCGAAATTGTAAAATGTAACCATGTGACGCGCCCGTGGCATCCTACCTCACATCACCGCGACACATACAATGCAAATATATATATCTCATGCCCGTGGAATCCTCATCTCGGTGCACGACTTACGGAGAGCTAATCCATGGAGTAATAATCGTATATAACATGCGTGGAATCCTCATATCGGTCGTCTTCATGGAGAGCTAATCCACGGAGTAATAATCGTATATAACATGCCCATGAAATCCTCATCTCGAATACATGTCTTCGTGGAGAGCTAATCCGTGGAGTAATAATCGTATATAACATGCCTGGAATCCTCATCTCGGTACATGTCCTCGTGGAGAGATAATCCATGGAGTAATAATCGTATATAACATTCGTGGAATCCCTCATCTCGGTACATGTCTTCGTGAAGAGCTAATCCGTGGAGTAATAATAGTATCCGAATTTAACGCGTCATGGTAGCATGCCGGAATCCTCCATCGCAAGCATGTCCATGGATCAATCACAATGGAAGCATACCGTGGAATCCTCCATCACTGTCGGTACGTCCAAATAATCTCACAACAAGACAGTAGCCCTCCGGTAGAGTCACGACAGCGTAACAACATAATACTTATACTCCAAGGCTATCACAAGCGAGTATAGGCAAGTTCATAAAATCTTTAGACTTTCATTAACATACCAAATGGATCTCATTTTATAACCTCAAGGCACTTTCATATCACGTAACAATTTCCGGGAATTTATCCCAACGTACTACATACTTCTATTCTTTCAAAAGACTCATTTTCATATAAAACCCCAAGATACTATCACTCGTAGTATCAAGGCTAATCTACATTTCACATACGTCACTACACTTAGAATTATACTTTTAGGCTTCTAAATCAAGTGACCCTTACTTTAAACTTTAAGCAATTGATGCCTTTAAATCAAATTGCCCTTCTTTATTTCAAGTCATTCATCTTTGTTTACCTTACTCGAGAAAACCATTTCTTCAACCTTCCATAAAGTTGTTATAACCAACTTTCCATAAAGCCGTTATACTAACTTTTTTAGAAACTAAGACATCCTTATCCTTTCATAAAGCCATCATAACTAACTTCCCATAAAGTCGTTATAACTCTTTATGTCTTAGACAAATTCATTCTTTTTATGACCAAGAGACTTATACTTTCAAATCAAGTTACATAACTTTCAAAATACTTCAAGTCTCTTAACTTTAGAAAACAAGTTTCTTAACTTAGAAATCAGGTCTCTTATCTTTAGAATAGTTCAAGAATCAATACTTTCCAACTCAAGTATTCTATACTTTTTCATGTCAAGAAATCCTTGTCTACCTTATTAAAATAAACCATTCTTTTAACCTTTCTTTAAGAACAAGTGAGTTAATTCTCTAACTCAACCAATGAAGACATTCTTAAAACAAGTCAGGTATATCAAATGAACTGACTTCATTTAAATCACGTACGTCTGCCGTACTTATACATTTATAACTACTAATGCTCAAGAGATAAGAAAGTTTCCACATACCTCTCCGACTTAATCCACTTGCCAAGTCCAATATGTCGTCCGTAGTATGTCAACCTATAATGACCATAATACGTCTATTAGCTTCTAGCTTCAACGTAGCATATTCTAATTGTAAAGTCCCTTATTCTACGGAAAATTGGACATCACTTCCTTTGTTTCTACGTACTTTTCCACCTTTTTCAAGGCCCGAATTCAATAACCAAACACCACATTTAAGGCCCAACAATTTAGAAATACAAAGGGGATTACACGCCTAACTGTACGTGTAAAAATTTTCCCCCACAATTCATATTAAACAATCCAATTAGTTTAAGGCAACTCCTCGACTACAACATGCTCACATATCATCCTTTTCAATCCAAGTCGTTATTCCAAAGTTACTACATATTGACAATTTGAACGACTAAAATCACTTCAATAAACCCCACATAAAAAGTGAAGATGACGACCATAAATATCCACGACTAGAACTCGAAAATTGCCCTTTTTATGCTTTTATTTATAACATGAAAACCTTCGATTCTTATATCCATTTTACTCATCACAATACCTTTTTCCAATTTCTACAATACGTGATATAATTTACTTTAAAAGGAGAATGAATTTTTACCTTGGAATTTTCCCAAAACAGTCCAACAAATCGCCCACTTTAGCCCTCTTTCCGTAACTCTTCTTCACGTTAAAATCACCCACAGGAACCCTCTACAAGCTTGCCAACATATTTCCTTCTTGTTACCTTTCCAAAAATCTCATCACACTTAGGGTTTATCAATTTTTTTTGAGAGAAGAGAAGAGGATTTTCTTTTAGGAAGAACCTTTGCAAAATGACCAAGTCTTCAAGACTTGGTCATAATATAAGACTTTCTCTTGGTCAAAAAGATGGGAGGGACACTTGTCACCCTCCCATAGGCCTTTACACAAATATCTTCTGATTTTCCCCCATTTTTCGCTAAAAATCCCGCCTCGGCCTTGCGCTGCAACACTTCCGGGGCTTTGTGCGCGACCCTACTGCCCAGTGGCCACTGTGGCGCTGGCGCTTTCTTTCTTTCTCCTCCGTCAACCGAACTTCTAATGTCCTTAACTTTCCACTCCGATGTCCTATCGACGAGCGGTTTGTTGAGTTGGAAAATAGACTCAACGAACTTCATACTAGGCTTTTGAAACACCTAAAAACTCCTAATGAACTAGGAGATATACCGCTTCAAAGTTGACTGAAAATATGCCTACAACATTTTTGCCAACTTATCTTTCCAAATTCAAACCTTATTTCCTTTCGTACGTTCTTATCTCATTCTCTTGAATTTACGGGGTGTAACAAGGGGCATAGTTTATTTAATTCAAGAAGTGTCACATCTTCTATAGAAGGCGACAAAAGTTTTGGCTAATCTACTCATGAACCTAAGGACCCAGATCAAATATGATCCCTTCACTCGAGTTAGGATTTTTAAGTGATAATGCATTAATTTCTCATCTAGATTAACCTTCATCATCGAATGCGAACATAAGTGACCCTACTCCAAGTGGGACCGATAATGATCTTCTTATTCCAAAATGAGTTAATTAAATCTTGTTTTAAGTGGGAGCGAGATGAATATTTCTGGTCCAAGTAGGAGCAAAATTAATATAAACGAGATCGAGATGAGATTATATGAATTGTAGTCAAGTTATAGTGATCCTACAAGATGAATTATCTAAGAGTAAGCTTTTTTATGCCATTCAGATAATAAAGTAAATAAACGCAATGAAAGAATATGTAAAGTCTAGGGGAATCAATCAAGTTTAGGAACCAATTGATCTCTCAAAAGAACACCAAACTATTGAAACCAAATGATTTTCCAAAGTTAAGCGCAAGGCTTGTAGCACAATTGAGATATATGGCTCGACTTGTTGTAAGGCATATACGTAACAAGAGTGATAAACTATGATGAGACTTTCTCAATTGTTATACGAAATCACCTCTACTTGTATAATTTTTTCTATTTTTTTTAGCTTGGATTTATAATTTCATCAAACAGATGTAAAGACTGCCTTTCTCGATTGAGAAATAAATTAAGATATAACATGAAAATTTCATCCAAATGGCCACAAACACATGATTTATAGGCTTTTATAGTCTTGTTATGTTTGCAAACAATCTTCAAGACAGTGGTATATATGTTGTGTATCAATTCTATTGGTTTCATAATATTTTATAAGGGATCATTAGGTTTATACTATAAGATCTAAGAGCAACTTTATAGTTATGTCTATTATATATTGATGACATCTTGATAGCTGAAAAATGATTAAGGGTATGTGAACGAGGTAAAGGCCTTGTTATCGTCTCACGTGGAGATGATGTAGGATTTTTGTTGGGTTCAAAACACAAGTAAGACACAACGAAAGTTTAAAATTTTGTTTAACTTACTTACCCCAACAATTCTGTCTAGTATTGTTATATGACAATTGAAACCTGTAATGTAAAATATGAAAATGAACACTTACAAGTTGTGTTATCTGGAATCTCTACTTAGGGATGACACGCGATTGTCCCTTCGATTTGCAAGCACTTTGCTACGGTATTCCTCTGTCAAGAAAGCCAGGAAATCTTAGCAAAGGTTCGAGAAAGTTTATTCTAAACTCTAAGTCTAGAATTAATATTGAATTAGTGTGTAAAACTTATGGGGTAGTGCTCTTTATACAGGAGATTATTAGGTCAAATCAGATTAGGGTTGGGCCCCAAGCCTGACCCAAAAAATAAGATGCAGCTGGTCACCGACCGAAAACCGTCAGCCTAGCCGCCTCGCCCTAGTAGGCACCGCAGCAGCCGTCGCGGCTCCGCAGCTGGTAGGCGTCACAGCTCCTCACGTCCCGTCTCATTAATATATATTCACCACGTTTAATGAATCATATTCTTAGTGTTAGGCGTATTTTGTATACGCTTTTTGAGTCATTTTTAGTTAGTATTTTACTTGTTTTTGTTGTGTTTAGTATAGTATTAGGATTGTTTTTCTTTCTTTTGAGTCACATCGGTTCAAAAAGGTAAAATGGCGAAAAGGAACGAAAATTGGGCATAAAAGGAGGTCCCGAGGCAGAAAGAGGTTGAAAATTGATAATTCAGACGAAGGTAAAGTAGCACCGCGGTGCCCAGAAGCAGAACTGTGGTTCCAGAAGATCAGATACCCCGCAACACTTTCAGCACCGGGGCGCCATTCAGACAGAAGCGCGATGCCATATTTATTGAGAGGCTGCAGGACTTTCGGCACCGCGGTGCCACTCTGCAGGATCGCGGTGCCGAGGCGCGAATTTTCAGATCTGAATTAGAATTGGCCAAAGGCAAAAGGGTACATAGGGCACGAAATTTGCAACATACATAAGTCATACGAATTAGTTTACTGAGGGAGGTTGGACATTCTATCAAACAACACAACTCAGAGCAGATTTGAGGCCACAATTGGAGACTTTAGTTCACAATATTTCTTTTTTTTCCTTAGTTTATTTCATTTATGTTGAATTGTAATTTAGTTATTGACATGACAATGTTCATGAGCTAATTACTTTAGTATGGTTTCCGTTGAACCTTCTTGAAGCTCTTTCATATAGTTAATGCATTAGTTAATTGATTTCTTCTTCAACTTTATTAAGATCTATTGAATATTGCTTTGATTGCTTGATAAATAATTAGCTACTAATTATCATTACTTATATGATTTCGAATCAAGAACCAAGAGGAGAGATTTGAATATGTTGTAATTGTTTAGACATAGGTTAAAATCGTGGACGAAAGTACCCCGATACTTATGTAGTGTTTAAGGTTACTGTTCTTAATTCTCTTGTGTGGTAAAATCTATCATAGAAATATAGAAGATTTCTTCACAAGATTGAGCTCTCGTATATCCTAACCGGAATATGATGACAGACTAGTTAACCTGCTATCTTAATAAGAAGAAGACCCATTAACATTGCATTAACAAGTGAAAAAGTGGATAGTTGAGGAGATTGGAAGCCCTATTCTCTTCATAACTGTTATAAACCCATAGTATTATCAACCTCAGTTTAAATTCCTACACTTTGCTTTAATTATAGTTCTTAGTTATAAAACCAAACAATTTACCGATTGCCAAATAGAAACCAAAGTTTAGAAGTTCGGTACTTGATAACCAGTCTCTGTGGACGACATTCGATCTTACAAACTATATTACTTGTGAACGATACGTGCACTTGCGTGAGCATTTATAAAATCGAACCAATAAGTTTTTGGCGCCGTTGTCGGGGACTGGCGTATAATCAATATCGAACTATCTATCCTTATTTCTAATTTGATTTTTATTTTTCTGGGCAATTCATAATTCGTACTTGTAAGAAGCTTGAACTGAAATTATGATCTCGCAGGGAAAGAAGCTGAAAGCAACTCGAACGAATGTGAGAGGTGCAGCGAAGCAACTTGACCGCAGGGAAAGGAGCGAAGCAACTCTTAATACTATAAGGAAAGAGAGGAGTTGGACTGCTAAATAGATTCCTCTTGGCTTGAAACAAAAATCCTCTCAGAAGCCCGTGTATATTAGTCAAAGATGTGACTTTCACAGGGTCGATTGCTCTTTGCCGTCAAATGGAAAGTTAGCTCATAGGGCTGGAGCTGGTACTCTGCAGAAGATGCATGAATTGGCCCAAGTTCCGACCCGCATGAAAGGCGTAACGATCTGGGCACTGTCTCGGAGAGAGGCTCGGTGAAATAGACATGTCTCTTTTTTATTTTAGAACATTTTGTCGTGATCTGTTTTCTTGTTTTTGATCACTTGTAGGAGGAACAAGGCAATTGTTGATCCTTTGATAATGAAAAATCAGCAAAACAATAATTTGGCGGATGGTGAGTTACCGCCTGTCTTAAGACAAGTCCCTGCAGAAAGAAACTTTGGGGATTATGTATTACCTACAGTTACAGGGGTGCAGACTTGCATTAGGCTCCAAGTAATAGGAGCCAACAACTTTGAAATCAAACCTGCTATTTTGGGTATAGTGCAGAACACAGTCCAGTTTGGAGGGTCGCCATCTGAAGAGCCACATATGCACATTGCGAATTTCTTGGAGCTTTGTGCCACATTCAAATACAATGGCGTTATTGATGATGTCATTTGGTTGAGGCTCTTCCCATTTTCACTCAGGGAGAGAGCAAATGTTTGGTTGAACTCCCTGCCAACAGACTCCGTCTTCACATGGCAGGACCAAGCCCAGAAATTCCTTAAAAATTCTTTCCACCAGCGAATGCAGCAAGGCTGAGGGGAGAATTGAACAATTTCTATCAAATGGATGGAGAGTCATTGTATGATGCTTGGGAAAGGTTCACGGATTTGCAGAGGAAGTTTCCACATCATGGCCTTGAGTAGTGGAACTTGGTGCACATCTTCTATAATGGTCTGAGTGGGACTACTAGAACAATAATTGATGCAGTTGCTGGTGGCACTTTCATGAATAGCACAACACATGAAGCCCTGACTTGTTGGAAGACATGGCCATGAATAATCACTTGTCAGATGATAGAGGAATAGGTGGCAGAAAAGCAGTTGGGGTTCATGAGCTAGATGTCATCGCTGCACTGAAAGCACAAGTCGCTCTATTGACTAAGAAGCTCCAGCAGAATACCATATCCGTAAAGGCGATCTAGATGCAAGCAGTTTGTGAGATTTGTGGGGATCCACACACCTTCGATAGATGTCCAACAACTGATTCCAACCACATCCCAATGGGGCAGGCTCAATGTCAGGCTGTGGGAAATTTTCAGAGGCCATACAATAATGCACACTCTAACACATATAACCAAGGGAGGAAAAATCACCTAGATTTTTCATGGAGGAATGATCAAGGGCAATAACCCCAGTTTTAGGGGCAGTATCAACAGAGTAATCCATAAAAACCCTTGACTCAAGCATCTTCATCACAGCAGTTCAGCCCACCAGCCCCACACGAGAAGTTAGATGAGTTGAAAACAACACTATTGACCCTGGAAAATTCCCAAGCACAATTCATAACAGATACAAGGTCATTCATGGCAGAAACTAAGTCCTCACTTTCAACCTTGGACAACTCCCAAGCACAAATTACCGACTCTCAGACCCAGTTCATGACATAAAAGAGATCCTTTATTAGGAACTTGGAAACTCAGATGGGGCAGTTGGCAGAGAAGTTGAATGACAAACCTCAGGGGGCTCTCCCTAGTAATACAGTGATAAATCCAGGAGAGCAATGCCAAGCAGTCAGTTTGAAAAGTGGGAAGCAGTTAGAGCAGATTGGATCCCAACCAGTGGTGGAGAAGACAGCTGAGGTAGAAAAGAAGGGAGTTACTGAGGACCGCCCTATTATAGAGAAGGCTCCACCGGCAGTCATAAGGGAATATGTAGACAGAATCCCTTATCCTCAAAGATTGCGGAAGAAGTCCTTAGACAAGGAGTTTTCCAAGTTTTTAGAGATCTTCAAAAAGCTTCATATCAATCTCCCGTTCATTGAAGTTTTAGAGAAAATACCAGCTTATGTAAAATTCATGAAAGACATCCTGTTTAAGAAGAGGAAGCTGGCAGACTATGAGACAATAGCGTTGACAGAGGAGTGCAGTGCTATCTTGCAGAAGAAACTGCCCCCTAAGTTGAAAGATCCAGGGAGTTTCACCTTACCTTGCACTAAAGGTAAGGTTACATGTAAGAGGGCTTTGTGTGACTTAGGGGCCAGTATCAACTTGATGCCCCTCTCTGTGTTTAAAAGACTTGGTTTGGGGGAAGCGAAGCCAACTACAGTCAACTTGCAGCTAGTTGATCGCTCAGTCGTACATCCCAGAGGTATAATTGAAGATGTGTTAGTAAAAGTGGGCAAATTTATCTTTCCTGCTGATTTACTCATTCTTGATATGGAGGAAGATGAAAATATGCCCATCATTCTTAGGAGAAATTTCTAGCCACAGGGAGGGCACTTATTGATGTTGAGAAGGGGGAGTTGAAGCTCAGAGTTCAAGATGAAGAAATGACATTCAAAGTGTTCCAGCCACCACCTGAGCCAGAGATGACCTTCAAAGTTTTCAGACCAACCACTGAACCACAAGGCAATGAGAGATGTTAAGCTATTAGGATAGTTGACAAGGTTGTGCCTGAGAAAAGCCTCACGAGTACTGTGCTCGTGGGATATCATTAAAGCAAAACATAGAACCTGTGAGTAAGGTCAAGGAAATAGTGAAAGATGCCGAGATGGTAAATGCTTCTGAAATTAACACTGTGAAAAAAAGAGGAGGAAGATGAAGCGATTGGTGCTGAGATGGTTATATGGAGAGGACACTCTACCCCATTGATCTAGTAAGTGAACTGCGTCCGGCTAAAAGACGTTAAAGACAACGCTTGTTGGGAGGCAAGCCATTGTTTTACTTATGTTATTTTAATTTTTGTTTTAATTATTTTATTTTCAATTGAACAGTCTCACTTGTGGTATTTTTTGTTGTGATGTGATGACAGGTGCGGGAGTCGGAATGGGCAGGAAGAAAAGGGCGGAAAATGAAAAATTGGGTCGACACCGCGGTGCCATTATGCAGGACCGCGGTGCCGAATGTTCAGAGGGGCCACAGTACTTTAGGCACCGCGGTGCCGATACAGGATTTCAGAATTAAAAAGCCCTAAACCCCCAATTCCTTTCCCACACAAACACAAACCCTTCCTCTCTCTAAAAGTTCCGAAAATCATCTCCCCCTCACACAAAAATACCCACAAACTTCCCCAAAGTCTTCCAACAATTCCTACACACCACCCCATTAAAAACCATCTCATGTTACACCATCATCACTCCTTCCATTTGGGTCAAGAAATTGGTGAGGAACAACTCTTCAAAAAGGTAATCTTCATCATTGTTCTTGCAATTTAAAGGCTAGTAGGGAGAGTATCTTGAAAGTTTGGGGGTTTTATGGGCTGTGTTGGTAGGGTGTTGTGTAGTTGTGGGTGTGTGCTGCGGGTTTTTGTGTGCTGTGTTGGTTGTGTTTTTTTTTTTGGGTGCTTTGTAGAGTTGATTCGTGGGTTATTGCTGTTGTGGTCTGATTTTATTTGGTTATTGCTGTTTGGAATTGATTTTGTTTGGTTATTGCTGCTGTGTGGAGTGAGAGTTATTGGGAAACCTCAAGGAAACGCTGCTGAAATTATCCAACATCCCTCAAAATGACCTCTAGAAAATGAACCGCCAGAGCCTCCCCATCTTCATCAGCTCCAAAATATGATGTTACTCGATTTACCAACAAACAGACGAAAGATCGATATAACAAAATAAGCACTAGAGCATTGATACCGGAAAGAGGTATGGACTACCAGACCACGTCATTTGATGATGATGATGAATACGAGCCCATCAGGGCTATGATTGAGGCGAATGCTTGGAGAAGGTTCACAAATTCAGAAATGATTCCACTTCAGAACACTAGCCTTGTGAGGGCATTCTATGCGAATTATCCCGAGCAATAGGATGGGAGATGCTTTTTTAGAGGGCGATATGTACCAGTAAGTTCTGATGCAGTGAATGCGATACTGAGGACCTATGATGTTGAGGACCAAAGATATAACCCGCAACATTTCAGAAGTTGGTCGAGAGATGTCAACTACATCATGTGGAACACAGTTGCAACAGTTCTATGCTACCCAGGTGTTGAGTGTATTTTGGTACACTCTTTTGAGTCATTTTTTGTTAGTATTTTATTCTTTTTGTTTGTGTTTAGTATTATATTAGGGTTGTTTTTCTTTCTTTTGAGTCACAGCGGTTCCAAAGGAGGAAATACATAATTGATGATGAAATGAGCTTAATGAAGATGAAATTTACACAAGCACAACCCAAGGAATGAAGCCTAAAATGTCCCAAGCAGAATAGAAGAAATCAGGTGAAATCTGGACGAAACAGGTCAAGGACTGCGGCGCAAGGCAAGGAAGGGTCGCGACGCTGATGAGCCACGGCTGAAGGAATTAGGGTCGCATCGTGAAAATTCCAGAGAGCAAGAAAAATATTCACCGTGCCAAGAGTCGCGGCGCCTGGACGAAGGGCCACGGCGCCGCAGAAGCAAAATGCTCCAGTGATTTTTGCCGATTAAGGGTCACGACGCCTGGACCTTAGGGCCGCGGCTCCGACGCGCATAATTTCCAAATTTGAGTCAAATTTGGCCAAGGGTAAAAGGTTCCGGAGCAAGGTTTTTCTCAGATATAAATACCATAAACCCTATCATACTTTATCATCATACTTTGGAGAGGAGAACGACGGCTACAAGCTACACAATTAGAGACTTTTGTTCAAGTTCTTTCTCTTTTCTTTACTTTAATTCAGTTTATGTTAGATTGTAATTTAGTTTTTAGCATGACAATGTTTATGAGCTAATTACTTTATTAAGGTTTTCCGTCGAATCACTTGAAACTCTTTCATATAGTTAATGCATTATTGGTGATTTCTTCTTAAGGCATATTAAGATCTATTCAATAATTGTTTTGATTGCTTGATAATTAGCTGATCACTAATTGTCATCACATATATAATTTCGAATCAAAATTCTGAAAAGTGAGATTTGAATATGTTGTAGTTGAATAGACATAGGTTAAAATCATGGACGAAAGTACCCCGATACTTGTGTTGTATTTAGGGTTATTGTTTTTAATCCTCATGTGTGGTAAAATCTATCATAGAAATATAGAAGGTTTCTGTACATGGTTGAACTCTTGTATGTCTTAACCGGAATATAATGACAGATTAGTTAACCTGCTATCTTAATACGAAAAAGAATCATTAGCATTGCATTAACGCGTGAAAGAGTGGATAGTTGAGGAGATTGGAAGCCCTATCTCCATCATAACTGTTTTAAATCGCAAATTATTTTCAACATTAGTTTAATTTCTGCACTTCATTTTAATTCGTAGTTATAATTGTCAAACAAAATAACGTTAACCAAATAGATACCATAGAATAGATAATCGGTACTTGATAACCAGTCTCCGTGGACGATATTCGGTCTTACAGACTATATTACTTGTAACAATACATACACTTCTGTTAAGCATACAGAAATATCGTAACAAGTTTTTGGCGCCGTTGCCGGGCACTGGCGTACTTTCAATATCGATTTATCTATTCTTATTTCTAATTTTGTTTTTTTTTAATTTTGTTTTAGTGTTGTTTGTCGTGATCTGTTTGCTGTTTTTGATTAGTCTCAGGAACTTAGTTTATGCGAAGTAGGAGATGAGCAGACACTCCTATCCCTCTGAACCCTTAGATTGAAAGATTGTGCAAACAGAATAGAAAAGAGAAAAGAGCAGTTGATTCCTTAGCAATGGGAGATCAGCGAAACAACAATGCGGGGAATGCTGAGTTATCTACTTTGTTGAGACAAGTCATGCATCCTGCAGAAAGGAGCTTAGGGGACTATGTGTTGCCTACTATTACAGGGGTGCAGACTTACATCAGGCTTCCAGCTATTGAAGCCAATAATTTTGAAAAAAAAACCCAGCGATCTTGCACATGGTCCAAGGTTCAGTCCAATTTAGGGGATTACCGACAGAAGATCCCCACTTGCATCTTGCAAATTTCCTGGAGCTGTGTGCAACGTTTAAATACAATGGTGTTACTGATGATGTCATTCAGTTGAGGCTCTTCCTATTCTCACTCAGGGAGAGAGCAAAGTGCTGGTTGAATTCATTACAGGCGAACTCCATCACTACATGGCAAGACTTAGCCCAGAAGTTCCTTGCCAATTTCTTCCCTCCATCCAAAGCAGCAAAGCTCAGAGGAGAGCTTAATAATTACTATAAGATGGATGGAGAGTCACTCTACGATGCATGGAAGCGTTTCAAAGATCTGCAGAGAAAGTGTCATCATCATGGGATTGAGAAGTGGATGTTAGTCCATATATTCTACAATGAGCTGTGTGGTACAACTCGTACCATTATAGATGCTGCAGCAGGAGGAATGTTCATGAAAAAGAGTGTCAATGAGGAACATGATTTTCTAGAGGACATGGCCACAAACAACCATCAGAGGACCGATGAGAGAGCAGTGAATGGTAGGAAAGTAGCTGGGATTCATGAGCTAGATGCTATCACTGCATTGACTGCGCAGGTGGCCACTTTGACAAAGCAGATGCAACAGAATACCATGTCCGTCAAAGAAGTCCAGACACCCGTGAGTTATGAAATTTGTGGGGGTCCTCATACTTTTGATAGGTGTACAGCTGTAGACCCAAATAATGTGCCTATGGAGCAGGTTCATGCAGTGGGAATTTTTAGAGGCCCTACAATAATGCATTTTCCAACGCATATAATCCGAGGTGGAGAAATCACCCAAATATTTCATGAAAGAATGACCAGGGGCAGCAACCACAGTTTCAAGCCTCATCTTCACAACAGTTCAGCCAAACAGCACCACAAGAGAAACTAGATAACTTGGAAGCAGCACTGTTAGCCATGGACAAAACCCAGAACCAATTCATGGCAGAGACCCAATCCTCACTTTTGACCCTGACCAACTCCCAGAATCAGTTCATAATGGAAACAAGATCATCGATTAAAAATCTGAAAGTTCAAATGGGACAGCTGACGAACACACTGAACAAAAGAGAGCAAGATAATCTCCCCAGTAATATAGTGATGAACCCAAGGGAGAAATGCCAGGCAGTTAGCTTGAGAAGTGGGAAGCAGTTAGAGTAGGTGGGATCTCAACCAGTGAGAGAGAAGGAGAATGAGGTAGAGAAGACTGTTGAGGGAGAAAATGAGGGGGTTACTGATGACCGCCCTATTTTATAGAAGGATATGCCAGCAGTTAGGAGGGAATGCACAGATAAAATGTTATACCCCGTATTTCCAGAGTATGTACGTGAGGACGTACATACAAAAGTTTAAGCCTTAAGATTAGGCAAGGGACGAAATTTGTGCACAACCCCCGAAAAGAATTGTTTTCCGACGAAACGTTTTCCAAACTTTGCGAAGGGAAAATTACGGTTGCGACATTTATTATTTTTGCGGATTTTTCCGAGCGATGAAAATTTTTGGACCAACGAGAGGGCGACACTTGTCACCCTCAAGTGGGCGGTCATGTGGCCGAAAGTGGTGCACGTTCTTGGCATGTTTTGTGGCCTAAAACTTGGGTCAATGTTTGGAGTGATTTGTGGAGTAGATGGCTAGGGTGCACTTATGCAAATCCACACCCTCCACTTGCCCTCCACTTGCCTTAATCTTGGCCATTGATTTCCCTATAAATACCCCCCTTAGTTGAAGACTTCTTCATCCACTCCACACTTTCTAAGTCTTGAAAATCCCTCTCCCCCCTTAGTGTAGCTCTCGTCCAAGAGCTCCCCCTCCCCCTAGAGAAGGCCCTCGGCCGAAAGTACCCCCTCTCTTGAGTTGTTCTCGTAAAACACCCCCCCCCATTGGTAGAAAAGTATTCTCCAAGTATTGTTACTATTCCAAAATACCTTGGCCCAAATACCTTGCAGTATTCCAAGGTTACCCCTATACTAAAAGCCCAGAAATACCACTATACTTCCCTTCAGTCACAAAACGAAACCCTAAGGAAAATCTTCATAATTGGTTGAAGTATTAAGAAGAAGTTGCGTAGAACTTCTAAGGGTTGTTTGGAGCGGGTTAGAGCGCCCAGAGTAGGAGCTAAACGTTGCTCAGGATCGACATTAAATCTTGGATAATTTTGGGCATATCGAGGTAAATACTCTTGTCCTTCTATTGTAATTAGAAATTACATACTGTAGTTGTATAGAAATGAGTATAAGATATATAGAAGGATGGTATAAGAGCAGAGAATTGAATTGAAATCACATCAGAAGAATATTAAAGAAGAAGATTGAACTGTACTTACATGAATTTGTATTTCTGATGAACTTGTGTAGTTTGTGGGTAGGAAGTCTTGCCAATTTTCCGTAGAATCTTGTATCTAGATTTATTCTACAGAGTAGTCTAGACATTGATAGACTTATATAACCGTTATAGGTTGAAGTACTGCGAGTAGCGTATTCTACTCGAAGGGTGGAAAAGGCTAGCAGGATTACAGTACTTTGGAGCGTTTTGCTAATTGTCGGTAATCGTCGCGAGGTATGTGATTCTTCCTATCCTCTTGAGCATGATATTTTAAAAGAATATATATATTACGGTAGACGTACGTGTGTTAACTGAACGTGGTTTTACTGCGATGTCTTTTGACTTGAGTCTAAATAATAAGAATCTTGAAGTATTTCAAAAGAATTAAGAAACCTTTTTGAAAGAAGAGTAATACTTGGTTTTAAAAGCTTAAGAGTTATACTAGCTTTATGGGAAGTTAGGTATAACGACTTAAGAGAGATAAAAAAAATGGTTTATTGATTTTAGAAGTTAAGAGACTTGATCTTAAAAGATAAGAGACTTGACTTAATTGAATTAATTTGAATTTTGTTAAAAAGTATGAAACCTCATTCGTGAGTAATGAGTACTTGGTTTTTTAAAAGGAATAATGTTTTACTGATTTCGGAAATAAGAATAAGTATCGAACAAAACACTGCAGCGCTAATAAAGGGAAATGTATTGACTAATTAAGTATTATTAAAACCAGTAGAAACCTCCATCTGCATAGAAGCTAAGATGAGACAGAATGATATTACATTTCCTAGATCATGGCTGCTTTAATAAGATTTTGAACAAGAATAACCTGCTCACACATAAGGCATATGTTTCTCGAATTGTTTTAAAAGAGAATTATATTATTAAGTGATTAAGAATTTGAACTACGAAACCTTTCGAAAATGAGAAACTTGAGCATTTGAAAATTAGGCAAACTTGAACTTTTGGAAAAGGATGTTGTCACTTGACTTTAAAAAGAAAGGCATGCTTTTGTCTTAAGTTGGTTTACTTAAAAAGATAGTCACACTATTTTTTATACTACGGGTATCGTGTGACTCTTGTGAAAGAAACGAATCTTTTTAAAGAGTTAATGTATGTAGTACTTTGGTGGTAAAAACCCGTACTTGTTTGACATAAAATAGAAAGTACCTTGTGTGAATAACTTGATTATGTTGGGTTGTGATAGCCTGGTAATACTTTCTTGATTGGTTTGATAAGTAAACATGTTAGGATGCTACGTGTGTTAGTGCCTTGTGATATTTGTGTAAAGGGGTTCCCTTGATTATGCTTATGTTGTTTAACGATAAGCCATTATGTTAGTATTGTACCACTCACCTTTTGACATGTATACCGGGGGTTAAGCTGCCCCCCGATGCGGGGACACCTCATGCGGTCTGTGTGACTATGATTCGAGGATACCTCATGCGGGTCTGTGTGACCTATGCGGAGCTACGAGAGTTCCAGGTTAGTGTGCGGGGGAATACCTCATGCGGTCTATGTGGCCATGCGGACTACGAGTCGGGGCGATGCCGGAGTAGCTACCCTCGACGGGGATTACCTCATGCGGGCCTAGGTGGCCTATCACGAGTGCGGTGAGTTCGAGATTTGACGCGCATTGATACCGAGGCGAGTGGCCCGCTTCGATCATATGGCGCGGTCTAGAAAGACCTCGTGATACGCTTTTATAGCATTGTTAGTGCGTGGATTTTAGTAGTCGGCTATGCCTTCGTACTTACCCCGTACAGTTTTATTATGACACAGGTGGGACCTGGTGTTCATGTGTATTCCTTGGTGCTTTTATTCCATAGACTGCTGGCAGTGAGGAAGGTATTCCACGGGCATGATTGATGTTGTGGGCGTGAGACCCATAGTTGTATTTGAGTGATGACTTTGACGGCGTGAGTCCCTGACTTGACATAACTGCTTATTTATTGTGAACTGTATTTTGGTTATCATACATGTCTCCTGCTTTATATAGACTACTATGATTTCATTTACAGTATTTTCAGTTTCACATACTTGGTACCTGTTGTACTGACCTCCTTCGGGGGGCTGCGTTCATGCCGCAGGTAGAGGTACACCAGTCATCGATCCCCGCTCTTAGGATCACAGTTCAGCGTTTTGGGAAGCTCCGTTTCTCCGGAGGCTTATCTTTGGTATAGTCCCTGATGTTGTAGATATTTATGTTCATTCAGGGTATGGTGGGGCCCTGTCCCACCATAGTTGTTTTACTTCCTTAGAGGTCTGTAGTCCCGTTGTAAAGTTGGGATGTAACTGTTCACTTTGGGTATTTATATATATATATGCCGGAAGGCAACTTTTCTCAGAAAAACTGTTTCTCACTTCATTTGGTATCATGTTTGGTTTTATATTTCGCTGATTACTCTGATGTATGTCTACTTGGGTGCCCGGGTAAGACACCAGTCACGGGCCCCGGAACGGGTCGTGAGAAAAGTGGTATCAGAGCAGTTAATCCTCGGAAAGTGTCTACAGACCGTATCTAGTAGAGTCTTGATTATCGGTGTGTTGTGCACCACACCAATAATCAGGAGGCTATAGGATATTTAGGATTGGTTTCCATTCTTCTCACTCTGAGATCGTGCCTTAGAGTTGTGTTATAAGTTGGACCCCTCTTACGTATTTCTTTCCCTTACCAGTTATGCCTCCGCGTAAGGCAACCCGGGCCCAGAAGGGCAAGCGGCAGGAGAGGCTGCGAGTAAAGCACGAGAGGGTTACGGGGCACAAGCCCAACCATCACCTAGGGTGGTGCCATTCGAGAGAATTGCGACGCCGCCGGTCAGCAGTCTAGCACAGCGGCGATTCCCTCTGCGGCCATGATATTTGAACCTTGGTTCACGACCGATGGCGAAGTATGGATGCAAAGAGCGACCACTGTTACTAGCTATGGATTTAGCAACCAGAGTATATTATGTACCGATTTATCACGGGTCTTGATGATTATCTAAGAGGTTGTGCAAGGGTAGCTCTTGATCGAGCATGAGCATGGCTGCGTCTGAGCTTATGCGCAGCAGGCCGAGAAACGTAGGGATCGACGGGTTAACCAAGATCAGCAGAAGAGGGCCAGAACAGCAGGGTCCTTTGGTAACTATCGAGGCGGACCTTCTCAGCAGCAGACTGGTTATGCGCCTCCGCCAGTGCAGAGTGGTCCTCCACAGGGTTCAGGACGTTCGGGGTATGCAGGAGTTGGTCAGAGCTCCAAGGCTGCTGGTTCGCAGAGACACGTAGGTTCCAGCCAGCCGGATTCAGTTTTCCCTCAGTATTCATAGTGTGGCAGGCGTCATCCCGGGGAATGTCGTCTTGTTGTTGGTGCTTGTTTTACCTGCGGCCGTCAGGGCCATGTGTCGAAAGGATGTCCTAGTAAGAGGGATGTAAGTAGGAGGACTCGACCTCTAGGATCGATTCGGATTGATGGTTCGGAGAGGAAGGGGTGCTAGCCAGAGGAGGCCACCCCCACCACGGTGTGGCCGTTGTGGTAGGTGTCATTGTGGGGAGTGTCGTACTTCTTCGACAGCTTGTTTGCTTGCGGCCAGCAGGGCCATTTTGCGAGAAATTGTCCGAGCAGAGGTGGCGCGGATGTAGAGACTCAGCCTTCAGGATCAGCGGCTAGTTCATCACCTTTTCTAGCTATGCGCCCAGCAGGGCAGGATTGACTAGAACGACAAAGGAGAGTGAAACAGTAGATACAGGTATATCTTTAACCCTCTAGAGATTTGTATGTGTGATAAGATGAATATATCTTAATGCGTTATGTTCAGATAGCATTGTGTTAATTGTGATTAGAAATCATGGTTAGTTAAAAGGGTAAGATTGGGGATAGGGAAAGTGTGAGCCTTAGAATAGTATACGTGAGATATATTTGTGTGATAAGTCCATGAGTAGGGTGAAATGAAAGAGGGTAGTTGAGCTAAGAAGACCACTAGGTTTTCGTGACTCGATGGTGAGATTGTTCCGGATCGGGGAACAAGGGCTTGGCGCGAAGTGGGTCGGGTTGAGGCCATGTCGCGGGTCAACCCGCAACCCGGTTTGGGGTGGGGTCAATTCGAGGTGGTCCCGCAAGGTGGTGGGGTCATGAGGGTTCTAGGCCCAAGTTTAGTTAACCAACGTACGAGTTCGTGGATGCGTTCGACCAGTAGTCGGACCGATGAGGTCAGCCCATCTTGTCTTTCAGTCAGGACTGTTTACTCGGCAGAGGGTTATGCGAGATGTTATATCAGGAAGATTGTAAGGCTGCACGGGGTTCCTACTTTTACCTTATGACATGCAGGGAATTATGATTCGGCCATCTACTCTTACTATATGCATCTGGATTGTTAATGCTCAAGTACATCGCGATTTAGATTATGCTCTATGTGTTGTATTTCATTGTCTGATGGCTCGGTTCTTGTTATTTGCGTGAGATGGCCTCAGATGTCTTGTGATTTATACCTTCGTGTACTGGTTGCGTATAAGCATAGATCATGTGTGTGTAGATTCTCTTATGATTCAAATAATTTAGATATATACTAATCTTTATTTCCTTTCTTTTACATGGCACGCCCGGAGCTAAACGAAGAGTCTCATTGCGATACTCATCATGAGCTATAACAAAACAAGGATCTACATCTGTGTGCATCTTCATCTCCGCCCTGAAAATCCTAAATCGCCGGCGAAAAGACATCGCCTTTCCTTCGAGTCATCTTTACTTATTCTTTATTCTGCTTCATTTATTTGTTGTAAATTAATTGTCTAACGCTATACTAATTAATTAGCACTTAGAATAGTTAAACCTTGAATCGATAGCTAGAAATTAATTTGATATGTTTACCTTAAGTTAATTATTTTAGGCTCGCCTCGCCTTGTTTAATAAGTTATAATAAACCGCTTAATACTCTATACTAGCCTAATAAGTATTGTTAGTCGAGATATTTTAAAACTGTGTTATAAATCCCTA
Source organism: Przewalskia tangutica (assembly GCA_029844215.1). Classification (NCBI taxonomy): domain Eukaryota; kingdom Viridiplantae; phylum Streptophyta; class Magnoliopsida; order Solanales; family Solanaceae; genus Przewalskia; species Przewalskia tangutica. The sequence goes on from CM056719.1 coordinate 23,824,273, forward strand.
TTAATACAAAAAATAATAAATACTTCTGCACAATAGATACGTTTTGTCACAATAGTCTCACATTATCATGCCAAGCAATATATACCTCTTAGGTAAAGGAATACTTGCATACATTTTTTACTCCAGGAATACATTTGCCTCTTTTGAAACTAGCCCTTATATTTTAAACAAATTTCATAGTTTTTTATGCCCTGTTTAAATAACTCTCAAATATGTATTTCATTAGCATAATAATTAACCCTAGGTTTGGCAGGACAACCGCAAGTTAGCAGATCTTAGAAGGTGTCTAACCCCTTCCCTCTAGATTAATAAAGAGCCCTTACCCAGAATCTCATTAAGTTTAGCAGATCATTAAAAATGGAGTTAGTGTTGACTTTAACGTAAGTTGACATTTAGGTGTCCTAATTCACCCAATTAATTAGGTGGCGACTCCGCGAACCCTTAGCACTTTTAAGCACCCCTTGGCATTTAGCACCCTTTTAAGCACCCTTTTTTTTTTAAACATTTAACACTTTTTGCACTTTAGCATTTATCTATTTCCTAACATCTTGTTTCGAAGCAGGAGCTTATTTTTTTAGAAAATGTCGCGGCCGAAAAAGGGCGTGACAGAAATGGCGACTCCGCTGGGGATTTAAGGCTCTTAACCACAACAGATCTAGGGTTATTATTTGGCATTATTTTTGCATTTTTTTGCGTACTGTATTTTGTTTTATTTGTTTTAATTGCTATTTGCTTTACTGCTTTCCTTAAACTGGCATTCCGCTCATATTTCTTCCACTCTGGAAAATTCACACAATCACACACTACATGCGAGGTGCGCTTGGTGCATCAGCAAAATTCTTTCTTCAAAACCCAAATTTAGGAGAGTTGGTAATATACGTGGAGTGTCCGGTCTAACCGGTGGCCGCGTAGCCTTCTCACTCGAGTTGTCCGCTCGGGAACCTTGCGTCTAGAAAAGCCAAATCTTAGAAACTTAAGATAGAGCTATACCACCCTTTATTTAGGACATGCATTTACCTTAGGTGGGTCGGTCCTTGGTATCGACGCCACAATTAGGAAGACACCAAATTTGTCGAAGGGTTTTTCACAACCCAACGACCACCAACATATTATGTGTTACGTGATATTGATGGATGAATCCGAGCCTAACGTGACATGCTAGCATTGGGAAAATTTTGCATTTATTTTTGTTTATGTATAGGATGAGCAGTATTCCAACAATCCCTGAAATCAGAATGGTGAGTGGTGTTCCGACAAAGCTAAAGATTTGGTGGGAGAATTTCGACGGCAGCAGTAAAATGATCATCAGAAGCAAATTAGGTTGTCTCACGACTTTGTTTGACATCGCTCCAGATCAACATATAGTTAGGGCCTTAATTCAGTTCTGGGATCCGGACAGGGCAGTGTTCAGATTTCAAGACTTCGAACTCACCCCCACGTTGGAGGAAATCAACTACTTCACGAGCTTAGCTTACCAAGACAGAGGACAAATCATCCCTTATAGTCAATCTGGAAAGAGATTCTTGCATTACATGGGCCTAAAGAACACAAAGGAGCTTCGTTGCTTCGAAAATAATTGGGTTTCCCTAGATTATCTGTACGAGAGATATGGTCGCCAAGATAGCTATCAGTCATTTAGAAAGGAGTTCTCTTGCGATGCAGGACAATGGAAAACTAGACGACATACGCGTTCGCCGTTGCTCGCTAGGCACTCTAGTGTTTCCTCGAGCATGGACGGATCAGTACTTGCATATGTTCTGTGACCCGGATGGTTTTTGAAGGCATTAATGGCGCGCAACTTACTTTGGTCCCCATGATTCTAGCTGAGATATTTCGAGCTCTGGGAAAATGCAACCGCGTTCGCCGTTGCTCTGTTAGGCACTCTAGTGTTTCCCCTTGAGCATGGACGGATCAGTACTTGCATATGTTCTGTGACCCGGATGGTTTTTGAAGGCATTAATGGCGCGCAACTTACTTTGGTCCCCATGATTCTAGCTGAGATATTTCGAGCTCTGGGAAAATGCAAGCGAAGGGAAACCAATTTCTTCGAGGGATGCAATCTCATCTTACAGATGTGGGCCATGGAACACTTTTATCAGCGATCGAATATGACAGACATTTGTTTTAGCAATGATTATAGGATTGTAAGTTTTTACGACAGGATGAAGCGGTTTGTGTCACCAGTCGGTACTAGGGATTGGTATGAATTTCTGGCATCCCGCACTAGTGACCAAGTGCAATGGAGGTACCCACTGCTATCTCGTATCAACGAAGCCTATATAAGGAGCAAGGACCGTTATTACATCGAGCTCATCGGATTAAGGGGACTTCAGCCATATGCTCCGTTGCGTGTACTCCGCCAGTTTGGTCAAGAACAGGTAATCCCGCTCCGATCAGACATGAAGGATTCAGAGGTCGCGTTTGGGGCAAATTGCACTTTCCCCAGAAAGAAGCAAATCCTTGAAGAATGGAACAACATTGAGAAAATAGATGTAAAAAATGAGCAAGCAGGAGGTACGCCTGAATACTGTGCATGGTTCAGGGAAGATTGTGGCAGTCCAAGTCCCAAAGGCAAGCAGGGTTTCGAGGATATCGACATGACCAATTGGGTAAAAGTATGCAGATTAGAGAACAACGCCACCCCCCCTGAGATGTGGGACCAACTACAAAACATCATGCAATATTTGGAAAATGCAGGAGCAGGGCCTAGCAACACCACCGCCACTTTCGCCGGCAGCATAATGTAGCATTAGGAATAAATCTTTAGTTTTGACATTTCATTGTTGCAATTTAGCTATTTTTAGTCCCAATAAAAGCATTTCGATCTGATGGCTCGGACCAATCCATCATTATCGCATATGTGACGTTTAGGCCTACCTCTGGCACAAAGAGGTCCCCCCTGCATGTTAGGAAACGTTTGAATGTGCTATGTGCAATATATCTGCTACATACCTGCAAATTTTATGCTAACACCATTTGTTGCATTTTTTAGAAAGATTTATCATCTTCCCCAAAGGTCGATTTGTATTTGACTAAGCAATGGCAGAGCATCGATATCTCACAAGATCAAAGGCACGGTCCAGCAACATGACTGATTCAAGGGCATTTGAGCAGAACGAGTCGGAACCTGTCTTGGTTCCCATAGGCAAAGCAGGGGTATCAGAAAAGAAAAACAGCGTAGATCCGATCGAACACCTCGCCCAATTACGCAACAAATGGCAACCCCGCAGCGAAATCAAAAGGCTCGAAATATCAATGAAGTACTCACATCGCAAATAACCAAAACAGTCAAAACTCTCCAAATTGTTACCAGTACCCTCTTACTACATATCCCATTCAGCCAATACACAATGCACCCATATATCCCACACAAATGCCTACCACACTCCAGCCAAACACAAACCAAAGACCACCACAAACCCACTTTTGCAATGCATACGACAACCCCTTGCGATACCCATCCGTGCATACGCCACAGCCAAAGGCCCGTTCACTAAACACCTTCAAACCCCGCATGGTGCTAAGAGAAAACCAACCAGAACCTATACACCTTTAGCCAAACCCATAACCCAAGTGTATGAGGAGCTGAAAGCCGCAGGAATACTCCAGCCAATTCCCAAAAATATCCCCAGGCCTACTTCCCGATGGCATGATAAAACCAAACATTGTGCATACCACTCCGGTGTCGAGGGGCACGACATCGAAAATTGCTATACACTCAAAGACAAAATAGAGGAGCTAATCAAAGAGGGAGTCATTCAGATGGAGGAGGCCTCCCACAATGAATACAATGAACCCCAAAGGAAGAGAGGTGTTCCCTGGCCAGAACCTGCCCCACACCACAACTACCACACACAGCCTATATATAACGCTTCCCAAACACCCATTTATCCTACCCCGCATAGACCCACCCATCAAGCCTGCCAACAAAATAGAGCACGATGCACGGACCACACGAATTTTGAAGGAAAACCACCCAAAGTTCGCACCACATGTGAACCCATTACCCGAATATATGAAAGGCTGCGGTGCGAGCACGATCAACCAATTCGGGAAGGATTCCTGACCCTATCCCAAGATGGTATGATGAAAACAAGCGCTGCGCATATCACTCCGATAGCCCAGGACATGACACTGAAGGTTTCCACTCCTCGAGGGGAGAATCGAGGCGTTGATCAGAGAAGGGGTAATTCAGCTGAAGGAGTCTTCCCCAAATGTGCATGATAATCCCTTGCCAAACCACGGCCACGTCAATGTGCACCTGATAACCTTAGATGAGGAATACAACTTGGAGGGAACCATCCGATCAGTTCAAGTTGAAGGAAGAGCTGAACCTTCTGCTTTCGTCGCCCATGTCACCAATATCCGAAAAAAAGCAGTTTTCGAGCTAGAAAGGGCGCCGCCAAAGCACAAGGGTTCAATCACGATTGCCGGACACACGGTGAGCCGCCAATCGAGTAGATCGCGGAGGAATTGGGAAGCGGTCATGAAGTCACCGCAGTATAACCAGTCGGGAGGTACTACACGCTGTGGAGGCAGCCAGGAGGTACCACAAAGAAACCCGTGATGGTGAAGTCGAGGAGTTTTGGAGGAAGATGCCACTAAGGAGTACGTCGTGGAGCGGTGAAGAAAACATCGACATATCTCTGTTGCACTATTAATGCATTTTGCCCAGCGGTACGCGCTAATGGAGGTATTGAAGGGCGCATCGTTCGGATGGTACATGAGGCGAGAACTTGGCGACTTTAGTCGGACAAGTGCTAGAGGCCCGCAGAATCGCCTTTCATGATGATGAATTACCCGTTGGTGGAGTCAGACATAATCTTGCATTGAATATCACCGCCCATTTCGCGACAAGATTGTTTCATGATCTTTGATTGGAGGCTCGACCGTCAACATTTCTCCCATGACGACACTGTTAAAATTGGGGGCAGATTGTAAGAAAATTCGTGAAAGTCATATCAGAGTCAAGGGCTTCGACGGAGTTCATAGGGGAGTCGAAGGCGTAATTGACCTCACACTGCTGATCGAACCTGCGGAATTCGTCGTAGAATTTCAAGTATTGGATATTGCTACATGTTACAACCTGTTGATAGGAAGGCCGTGGATCCACGAGGCTGGTGCAGTCCCGTCCACCTTGAATCAGTGCCTAAAGTTTATATGGAATCACCGTGAAGTGGTAGTATTTGGAGATAAAAAAGGAAGCATCAACACCGATTATACAGTCCCTGTCATAGAGGACGTGAAACAGTTGGATGGTTCGGTTTTTCATGTTAATGAAATCAAGAGAGCAAGCAGGGTCAAGTCGTTGCAGCTGCCACGTTCTCTCACAATGGTGGCCAAGGAAATGCTAAGAAATGGATACGAGCCCGGCAAAGGTCTTGGGGCGATGAAGGAATCACAGAGCCTATCCAGTTGTTTGGAAAGAAGGACACTTTTGGTTTGGGGTACCAGCCCACCTTGAAGGATTTGGTGACTGCGAGCCGCCGAAAAAAGGAATACATTCCCTTGCCTATGCCCATTCCGCCCTTGAGTCAGTCATTCGTCAGAGCCTGCACCATCCAAATGCCAAGAGAAGATGACCCAGAGGATCTCGCAGCAGGGTTCCAGAATCTGTTTGTAGGTGAAGATGAGGCAGATTGTTGTATGATCACAGGGAGCCACGAGGAAGAGCCCACCATTTGGGACGCAGAGCATGGATACAGCCTGAACAATTGGACTTGCACCCCTGTCCTGACCTTCCGAGGAGCTTGGTAGAATTTATGATAGTTCTAGCAGTATGACTTTTTATCTAGAAAGAAAACAGACATGCATTTACGTTTCTTTAATATGTTTTTAATCTCGCATTTTTTCATCATAAATTCCAGGATATTTTTGCAGCTTTAAATTTTTTTTTGCTTGTGTTAAAATTAAATTCTTTACGCATTCTTCTTTCAGCGATCATATTAATAAACCTGTTGATAATGCGAATATGACATGTAATGAGACCAACGAACAAAGTTCAAATGACGAGTGTAGCCCCGAAGAACAAGAGGAATGTCCGCAATCAGAGCTCAGCCAAGAGCTAGAAAACTTTGAGAATAGGCCCAAACCGAATTTGGAAGAAACGGAGTTGATAAACTTAGGCAATGAGAGAGTTGTGAAAGAAACTAGAGTCAGCGTCCACCTAAATGGCACACAGAAGGAAGAGTTGATTGAGCTCCTGAAACAATACACCGACGTGTTTGTTTGGTCGTATGATGACATGCCGGGATTGAGTACGGACATCGTAGCACACAGGTTACCTATTGAGCCATCCTATCTCCCCGTAAAACAAAGGCCAAGAAAGATCAAACCAGACATGAGTTTGAAAGTCAAAGAGGAGGTGTCTAAACAGTTCGACGCAAAGGTAATTCGAGTTGCAAAGTATCCTACTTGGTTAGCAAATATCGTGCCGGTAAAGAAGAAAGATGGAAAGGTCCGAGTCTGCGTGGAATACAGGGACCTCAACAGAGCTAGCCCGAAGGATGAATTTCCTCTTCCTAACATTCATATACTCATCGAAAATTGTGCGAAGCATGAACTACAGTCGTTCATCGACTGCTTTGCTGGTTATCATCAGATCCTTATGGCAGAGGAGGACGCAGAAAAGACAGCATTCACTACCCAGAAGTGTACTATTATCGAGTAATGTCGTTCGGCCTCGAACGCGGCGCTACCTACATGAGCCATGACTACCATCTTCCATGACATGATCCATAAGAAATTGAGGTCTATGTGGGCGATGTCATCCTCAAATCACGCAGCGGAGGGCCGTTTGGCAAACTTGAAGAGTTTCTTGGCGGCTAAGCCGATATAACTGGCCGAATCACGCAAAGTGTGCATTTGGCGTTCACAGGAAGGCTGTTGGGTTTTATAGTGAGTAGAAGAGGATTGAGCTGGACCTCGAAAATAAAAGCCATCCGAGTTACCTCCTCAAAAGCAAAAAGGGCGTGATGAGCTTCCGGTCGTCTCTACATCAGCGAGTTCATAGCTCGATCTGGTGATATGCTAGCCGATATTCAAATTGTTGAAAAAGGATGCAGCTACCGAATGGACAACAGTTGTCAACGAGCTTTGTGAGAATCAAAGAATACCTTTCTAATCCGCGATTCTAGTACCGCGAGCAGGAGACCTTTGCTACTCTATTTATGCTGTATTAGAAAATGCTTTGGATGCGTGTTGAGGCAACACGATGAAAGCGAGGAGAAAGGAGCAGGCCATATATTATTTGAGTAAGAAGTTCACAGAATATGAAGCTCGTTACACTCGGCTGGAACGTACTTGTTGCGCATTAACTTGGGTCGCCCAGAAGTTCAGACATTATCTATCATCATATACTGCTTATCTTATTTCGAGGATGGATCCGCTTAAGTATATCCTTCAGAAGCCCATGCCCACCGGAAAACTGGCAAAATGGCAAATTATGTTGAGCGAGTTTGACATCGTCTACGTCACGTAAAGTCGTAAAAGACGTGCATTAGCCGATCATCTTCTGAGAACCGGTCGATGAGAATGCGAGCCCTCGAACCTATTTTCCGATGAAGAGGTATTGTTTGTCGGAGAAGATATCTCGGAAGGATTACCTGTGTTGGAGGATGTTTTTGATGGGCGGCAAACTTGAGGAGTCGGCATTGGAGCGATTTTGGTTTTGAAGCAGCCGGCGTTATCCGATCTCATGGCTCAGTTTCCATACACCAACAACATGGCAGAATATGAAGCTTGCATATTGGGGCTCAGAATGGCCGTAGATATGAACATACAAGAGTTACTGGTCATAGGTGATTCAGACTTGCTGATCCATCAGGTACAGGGTGAATGGGCAACCAAGAATATGAAGATACTCCCCTACCTACTTTGCGTGAAGGAATTACAGAAGAGGTTCATCAATATAGAATTTAGGCATGTTCCGAGGATCCAGAATGAATTCGCTGATGCATTGGCAACCTTATCCTCCATGATTCAACATCCGGACAAGAATTACATCGATCCGATCACAGTGAGTGTGCTAGAACAGCCGGTTTATTGCTCCCATATAGATGAGGAAACATACGTGAATCCATGGTACCATGACATCAAAAGGTACCTCAAAGCAGGAAAGTATCCAGAAGGCATAACCAACATCCAGAAGAAAACACTTCGAAGGTTAGCAAACCATTTCTTTTTGAATGGGGAAGTTGTATCTGAAGGACTCGGATCTGAGCCCTCGAGATGTGTCGATGCTCAAGAGGCAAGCAAGCTAGTAGAAGAGATACACGGAGGGACATGCGGACCTCATATGAATGGCTTCGCTTTGGCGAAAAAGATTCTGCGAGCAGGTTATTTTTGGATGACGATGGAAACGGATTGTATCCGCTTTGTGCAGAAATGTCGGCAGTGTCAGATCCATGGAGATTTGATTCGAGTACCTCTGAATGAACTTAATGTGACAAGTTCTCCTTGGCCATTCTCAGCTTGGGGCATGGATGTCATCGGCCCTATCGAACCCGCTGCCTCAAATGGGCACAGATTCATCCTCGTAGCAATTGACTATTTCACTAAATGGGTAGAAGCATCATCACACAAATCAGTGACGAAGAAGGTGGTAGTTGACTTCGTTCGTAACAACATCATTTGCCTATTTGGAATTCCTGAGTCGATTGTAACCGATAACGGAACCAATCTCAACAGTAACTTGATGCGTGAGATATGTGAAAATTTTAAGATCACTCACCATAATTCCACTCCATATCGGCCTCAGATGAATGGAGCAGTAGAAGCAGCCAACAAAAACATCAAGAGGATATTGCGCAAGATGATCAGCAACTACAAACATTGGCATGAGAATTTGCCTTTTGCGCTTTTGGGTTATCGCACCACAATCCGAACTTCTACTGGGGCAACGCCGTATCTTTTAGTCTATGGAACAGAAGCTGTGCTACCAGCAGAGGTGGAAATACCATCGTTGAGAATTATCCAAGAAGCCGAGTTGAGCGAAGCCGAATGGATACAAGATCGTTGTGAGCAGCTGATGTTGATTGACGAAAAGAGGTTGAATGCAGTCTGTCATGGGCAGCTTTATCAGAACAGAATGGCTAGAGCTTTTAACAAGAGAGTAAGACCAAGGTTATTCAAGCCTGGACAATTGGTTTTGAAACGCATATTTCCGAATCAAAGTGAAGCTAGAGGAAAGTTCGCACCCAATTGGCAAGGGCCCTACATGGTTCATCGAGTATTAAGTGGAGGGGCTCTAATCTTAGCTGAGATGGATGGTGAAATATGGCCTAAAGCTATCAACGCAGATGCAGTAAAAAGATATTACGTCTAGGAGTATTTGTTTCCATGTAATCCCCTTTTCATTGTAAAAAAGGCTGCATTCCCTCGGGGGGGATATGCATAGAGCCCATATAGGGTCTCGCCACTGCCAATTAGAAAGCCCCTTTACTTGTAATCGGAACTACGTTCGACCTGATTCCCCTGGCGGATACGTAGGCGGCCACATCGGCCTCGGTCCCACATTTAGGAGTTTTAGCTTTATCAGTTTTGCTTGTAATGAACTACGTCATGACCTGATTCCCTCATGGGGATACGTAGGCGGCCTAAATCGGCTTCGGTCACACCATTAGGAATCTTCCCATTAGCCCGCGTGCTGCAGAATGTGTTGGTTATTTCAAAAGAGATATGAGAAATCCTCGTCAAAGTTAAGTCTCGCCCGTCTGCCCGCATAACGAAACTGGGACAATTTTACGCGTCACGAAGAGATCATAATGAGGGCTCCAAAGATGTTCGTTTGGTCAGAATATATGTCATATTCAGCAAAATCGACTAGATTTTTACACTTTATACGCATGTCATATAAATGTTTATTTTTTTAAAAAAATGTTTTGTGCATACCTCATGAAAATGTTTCGTTTTGAAAATACTTTTGGGACACTACCAAACACCTCAAGGAAGCCAGACAGGGGTTGCAAGTCTAAACAGGCGGTAGCGCGGATGTCGAAGCGAGCGGCGAAGTCAAATACGAATCGACCGTTCCCCCAAAACTCACAAATTTTCTTTGGCGCGAGTTTTTTCCATATGTGCGGGAGGCGAAGAAGCGCGGCGGCAACACGCGTCGAACAACGACGTGTCGGCAATGCGTCCACGCAGCAGCGCCGGCGAGAATACGTCGGCATAACGGCGTCGCCGGCAATCGTACGTCGACAGCGGCGTCGGCAACAATGCGTCCACGCGCGACGCGCGCGGCAATACGTCTGCAACGGCGCCCGCAATACGTCCGGATAACGGCGTCGGCAATAATGCATCCACACAGCGGCGCCCGGCGCACTACGTCCGAACAACGGCGTCGGCGGCAATGCGTCCACGCAGCGGCGCGCGCGGCAATACGTCTGCGGCGATGCGCGGCAATACGTCCGCATAACGGCGTCGGCAATAATGCATCCACACAGCGGCGCCAAGAAAGCACTACGCCCGCATAACGACGCCAAGCAATGCGTCCGCGCAACGACGCCGCGGCGTACGTCGCACAACGGCGTCGGCAACAATACGTCCGAGCGGCGCGACGCCATCGGCGTGCGCAACAACGCCCGGCGAAGCCCGTCAGCGGCGGCGTTATCGGCCAAGCGAAAACAACGCCATCATCAGCATATCACATCCTCGCAGGGACAGTTGCAGCAAGGACAACATATCCGCGTTCACTATCGCAACACGTCTGTGCAAGGACGAAAGTCACAGCATTTGCAGCATCGCATCAACACAACAGGCATCGCATTTTGCAGGATAACATTTTCTACTCACAGTCACATTACTTTTAAAATTATGTATCATCATTTTGCCTTAACAGTTATGCACTAACCGTTTGTTTAAGTCTTAGCATGCGGGGCGGGAGCCTGGCGTGGATTTTCTCTTCAAATGACGGGGCAATTTGTTGGGGGGCCAACCTTCCCAATGAATGGCAGAAGCGGCCTCAAGCGTCGGTCCACTCACTCCGCACCACCATACACCCAGCTACATAAGTCGATACCGGTACACCCCAGGTTCTAGCCCGTTCATCTTATTTCTATTTTTAGCACCATGGTAGCCCAGTGTCGTCATAACTCGACACTGGGACAAATTTTGAGTCTGCATGAGCCCACCTTGGTGTTTGACCATGGTAGCCCAGTGTCGTCATAACTCGACACTGGGATAAATTTTGAGTCCGCGTTAGCCCGCCTTGGTATTTGACCCTGGCAGCCCAGTGTCGTCATAACTCGACACTGGGACAGATTTTGATTTTGCGTCAGCCTTGTCTACCTGCCCAACATTTTTGCAATTCTGAAGATCGAGACAAAATTGGCTATGAGTCAACGTCTTTGTCCGAAGATTCTTCCATCATCTCCATACAAAGAGGGACAAGTTGTTGACACCCAATTTTGACCCTCCCGTCCAGTCATTAGCTATAAAATTACACTAATTTTGCAAAGTAATTTTTAATAATTTTTAAATAATAAAATGCAGCGATAAAATATTAATACAGGCATAAATAAGCAATTTAATAATAACACCATATTTTACGTAGAGAATTAAGCACCTAGAGTCCCGCGCTCGCATTTATTAATTTTAAGCCATGTCAAACAATTCTTAATAATTAATAATAAATACATAAAATAAATAATTTGACAATGACGTCGTGTTAAATAGCATAGTCGCATTTATTAATACGCAAATCAATTTCGTAATTATTGTAGCGCCCAAAGTCATATTAAGATCTTAGCTTAAATAATAATAAAATACGCATAATAAATAAATTTTAGCAATCGCATTATAAAAATTAAGCACTAATTAAATAGCACGCCAGCATTTATTATTATAATTAGACTAATAAAACACCTAAAATAATTTAACCAAAATTTAAATAACTTACCACTAATTAAATACCTAATACTTAAAACTAACTCCTAAAACTAATACCCACTTAAATTAAACCTATTAGTATCACCAACCCACATTCTACCCAAATCCCATGCGACATGACCAACACGCGGGCCCACTCCTAGCCTATATTCACCATGAAGCCTTTATTGTGCCCTTCTCGTCCACAATCCACAAACAAAACAAAAAACCCTCAACCCATCATCGTCTCTCCCTAAAATAAAACCTAAGAACCCTAAAAGAAACGATCGCCGCGCACTCGCACGCCATCGCCGCACCTTCCTCGCCGAGATTCTCGCCTGAGAATCCGGCGAGTCACATAACCGAATCGTTCCCAAAATCGAATCTTCTCCAACAATTTCTTACCATAACCAGCACCCAAATCTTACTTCAAAATCAGTAACAAATCAACCCAAATCGCCCACGAATCAGCACCAAATATTAGCCAAAATCGCACCTTGATTACTTACCAACTTAGAACCCAAAATCCTAGCTATAAATACAGAACCGCTATGCATGCAATAGGCATTCAGAGACGATCGAAAATCAATAGGGCAACTGATTTATTAAAAAGGGGTATCCTTTAGTATCACAAAAGCAGAGACCATCATTCGAAGAGCAGAGTCCAATCGAGCCATTCAGAGTAAGAACACAATCTTAATAGTCGACCATTCTCGCAAAACCCTTCCTTTTTCCACTGCATTAGCAAGCCTTCCGAGCGGACCGACGACTTGATACGCTGCCCCGGTTCGCTGTCCGGAGAAGGTAAACTCGTCTCCTTTCGTATTCTCGTCCGATTTTGTGTTCTATGATATGTGCATTGATTATATGTTGGCTAACTATGCTGGTTTGATTTTGTTGAGTTATTCGAGATGTGTTGACGGCTATTACCTGTATTTGGATCTTTCAGTTTAATATGCCTAGCCGTGAGGTCGGTATTATGTGTTTCTATGTTTGACATAAGCTAAGTGCGTTAGTTTGCATCGAGGCGTAATTAGTTTAGTCTGGTGTGGAGCTACTGAATGTCTTTCCTTAAACCAATGTCTGAAACTTGTGAGCTTGGATAGTCAATAAGTGATTATGGACCAGATTGCAGATTGTTCAAACCAGGGCAAATATCCTAAGTATGTCTATCGAAGCCTTAGGTGATATAAATCAATGTGATATTTGTCCCTGTTTGTTTCTAGAATGATTTAGATACTACTGAGATTATATGAGTTTATATTGCCAATATATGTACTTGACTTAGACCTTGTGGCCACTGCCTTAAGGAAATCTGTGTTAGCCTAGTTGGGTCTTGCTATATGCTTGCAGTTAAGCCTGCTTAAATACTATTTGGAATGATCTATTTGATTGTTAAGGGGTCTAGCATGCTCACTAAATCAGTCCATTAGTTTCTAAGTGAACACTTCTCTACGCTGAAAATCTAAACCACGAAAAGGGGCATACATGTCTCTATTCCATCCTAAAAATGCCTATCTACTGTTTTCAAATAAGCTGGAAATATGCATGTTTGGTACCTGATTTCCTATCCATCTCTATTTATATTTTAAGCTATGCATGATCATTCTACATTCACTTCCTGTGGTAGGGTACATCCTATAATCTCTGCATACTTGTAATTCTCCTGTTCGGATGAATGTTTGCTTTGATTGCCTAAACTGTCCACTGTGTGCTGTTTTGACTATCTGCATTTCTTGTTGCTGCCATAACACATGCTTAAAGGGAATTATGATTCGGCCATCTACTCTTACTATATGCATCTGGATTGTTAATGCTCAAGTACATCGCGATTTAGATTATGCTCTATGTGTTGTATTTCATTGTCTGATGGCTCAGTTCTTGTTATTGCGTGAGATAGCCTCGATGTCTTGTGATTTATACCTTCGTGTACTGGTTGCGTATAAGCATAGATCATGTGTGTGTAGATTCTCTTATGATTCAAATAATTTAGATATATACTAATCTTTATTTCCTTTCTTTTACATGGCACGCCCGGAGCTAAACGAAGAGTCTCATTGCGAGACTCATCATGAGCTATAACAAAACAAGGATCTACATCTGTGTGCATCTTCATCTCCGCCCTGAAAATCCTAAATCGCCGGCGAAAAGACATCGCCTTTCCTTCGAGTCATCTTTACTTATTCTTTATTCTGCTTCATTTATTTGTTGTAAATTAATTGTCTAACGCTATACTAATTAATTAGCACTTAGAATAGTTAAACCTTGAATCGATAGCTAGAAATTAATTTGATATGTTTACCTTAAGTTAATTATTTTAGGCTCGCCTACTTGTTTAATAAGTTATAATAAACCGCTTAATACTCTATACTAGCCTAATAAGTATTGTTAGTCGAGATATTTTAAAACTGTGTTATAAATCCCTATTAATACAAAAAATAATAAATACTTCTGCACAATAGATACGTTTTGTCACAATAGTCTCACATTATCATGCCAAGCAATATATACCTCTTAGGTAAAGGAATACTTGCATACATTTTTTACTCCAGGAATACATTTGCCTCTTTTGAAACTAGCCCTTATATTTTAAACAAATCTCATAGTTTTTTTATGCCCTGTTTAAATAACTCTCAAATATGTATTTCATTAGCATAATAATTAACCCTAGGTTTGGCAGGACAACCGCAAGTTAGCGGATCTTAGAGGGTGCCTAACCCGTTCCCTCTAGATTAATAAAGAGCCCTTACCCAGAATCTCATTAAGTTTAGCAGATCATTAAAAATGGAGTTAGTATTGACTTTAACCTAAGTTGACATTTAGGTGTCCTAATTCACCCAATTAATTAGGTGGCGACTCCGCGAACCCTTAGCACTTTTAAGCACCCCTTGGCATTTAGCACCATTTTAAGCACCCTTTTTTTTAAACATTTAACACTTTTTGCACTTTAGCATTTATCTATTTCCTAACATCTTGTTTCGAAGCAGGAGCTTATTTTTTTAGAAAATGTCGCGGCCGAAAAAGGGCGTGACAGAAATGGTGACTCCGCTGAGGATTTAAGGCTCTTAACCACAACAGATCTAGGGTTATTATTTGGCATTATTTTTGCATTTTTTTGCGTACTGTATTTTGTTTTATTTGTTTTAATTGCTATTTGCTTTACTGCTTTCCTTAAACTGGCATTCCGCTCATATTTCTTCCACTCTGGAAAATTCACACAATCACACACTACATGCGAGGTGCGCTTGGTGCATCAGCAAAATTCTTTCTTCAAAACCCAAATTTAGGAGAGTTGGTAATATACGTGGAGTGTCCGGTCTAACCGGTGGCCGCGTAGCCTTCTCACTCGAGTTGTCCGCTCGGGAACCTTGCGTCTAGAAAAGCCAAATCTTAGAAACTTAAGATAGAGCTATACCACCCTTTATTTAGGACATGCATGCATTTACCTTAGGTGGGTCGGTCCTTGGTATCGACGCCACAATTAGGAAGACACCAAATTTGTCGAAGGGTTTTTCACAACCCAACGACCACCAACATATTATGTGTTACGTGATATTGATGGATGAATCCGAGCCTAACGTGACATGCTAGCATTGGGAAAATTTTGCATTTATTTTTGTTTATGTATAGGATGAGCAGTATTCCAACAATCCCTGAAATCAGAATGGTGAGTGGTGTTCCGACAAAGCTAAAGATTTAGTGGGAGAATTTCGACGGCAGCAGTAAAATGATCATCAGAAGCAAATTAGGTTGTCTCACGACTTTGTTTGACATCGCTCCAGATCAACATATAGTTAGGGCCTTAATTCAGTTCTGGGATCCGGACAGGGCAGTGTTCAGATTTCAAGACTTCGAACTCACCCCCACGTTGGAGGAAATCAACTACTTCACGAGCTTAGCTTACCAAGACAGAGGACAAATCATCCCTTATAGTCAATCTGGAAAGAGATTCTTGCATTACATGGGCCTAAAGAACACAAAGGAGCTTCGTTGCTTCGAAAATAATTGGGTTTCCCTAGATTATCTGTACGAGAGATATGGTCGCCAAGATAGCTATCAGTCATTTAGAAAGGAGTTCTCTTGCAGTCTGGGACAATGGAAAACTAGACGACATACCGCGTTCGCCGTTGCTCTGTTAGGCACTCTAGTGTTTCCCCTTGAGCATGGACGGATCAGTACTTGCATATGTTCTGTGACCCGGATGGTTTTTGAAGGCATTAATGGCGCGCAACTTACTTTGGTCCCCATGATTCTAGCTGAGATATTTCGAGCTCTGGGAAAATGCAACCGCGTTCGCCGTTGCTCTGTTAGGCACTCTAGTGTTTCCCCTTGAGCATGGACGGATCAGTACTTGCATATGTTCTGTGACCCGGATGGTTTTGAAGGGATTAATGGCGCGCAACTCACTTTGGTCCCCATGATTCTAGCTGAGATATTTCGAGCTCTGGGAAAATGCAAGCGAAGGGAAACCAATTTCTTCGAGGGATGCAATCTCATCTCTTACGATGTGGGCCATGGAACACTTTTATCGTGATCGAATATAGCGGACATTTGTTTTAGCAATGATTATAGGATTGTAAGTTTTCTGACGGGATGAAGCGGTTTGTGTCACCGATCGGTACTAGGGATTGGTATGAATTTACGGCATCCCGCACTAGTGACCAAGTGCAATGGGTACCATCGCTATCTCGTATCAACGCCTATATAAGAGCAAAGATCGTTATTACATCGAGCTCATCGGATTAAGGGGACTTCAGCCATATGCTCCGTTGCGTGTACTCCGCCAGTTTGGTCAAGAACAGGTAATCCCGCTCCGATCAGACATGAAGGATTCAGAGGTCGCGTTTGGGGCAAATTGCACTTTCCCCAGAAAGAAGCAAATCCTTGAAGAATGGAACAACATTGAGAAAATAGATGTCAAAAATGAGCAAGCGGGAATGCGCTGAATCATGCGTAGTTCAGGGAAGATTGTGGCAGTCCAAGTCCCAAAGGCAAGCAGGGTTTCGAGGATATCGACATGACCAATTGGGTAAAAGTATGCAGATTAGAGAACAACGCCATCCCCCCTGAGATGTGGGACCAACTACAAAACATCATGCAATATTTGGAAAATGCAGGAGCAGGGCCTAGCAACACCACCGCCACTTTCGCCGGCAGCATAATGTAGCATTAGGAATAAATCTTTAGTTTTGACATTTCATTGTTGCAATTTAACTATTTTTAGTCCCAATAAAAGCATTTCGATCTGATGGCTCGGACCAATCCATCATTATCGCATATGTGACGTTTAGGCCTACCTCTGGCACAAAGAGGTCCCCCCTGCATGTTAGGAAACGTTTGAATGTGCTATGTGCAATATATCTGCTACATACCTGCAAATTTTATGCTAACACCGTTTGTTGCATTTTTTAGAAAGATTTATCATCTTCCCCAAAGGTCGATTTGTATTTGACTAAGCAATGGCAGAGCATCGATATCTCACAAGATCAAAGGCACGGTCCAGCAACATGACTGATTCAAGGGCATTTGAGCAGAACGAGTCGGAACCTGTCTTGGTTCCCATAGGCAAAGCAGGGGTATCAGAAAAGAAAAACAGCGTAGATCCGATCGAACACCTCGCCCAATTACCGCAACAAATGGCAACCCTGCAGGCCGAAATCAAAAGGCTCAGAAATATCAATGAAGTACTCGTCACTGCAAATAACCAAAACAGTCAAAACTCTCCAAATTGTTACCAGTACCCTCTTACTACATATCCCATTCAGCCAATACACAATGCACCCATATATCCCACACAAATGCCTACCACACTCCAGCCAAACACAAACCAAAGACCACCACAAACCCACTTTTGCAATGCATACGACAACCCCTTGCGATACCCATCCGTGCATACGCCACAGCCAAAGGCCCGTTCACTAAACACCTTCAGCCCGCAGGTGCTAAGAGAAAACCAACCAGAACCTATACACCTTTAGCCAAACCCATAACCCAAGTGTATGAGGAGCTGAAAGCCGCAGGAATACTCCAGCCAATTCCCAAAAATATCCCTAGGCCTACTTCCCGATGGCATGATAAAACCAAACATTGTGCATACCACTCCGGTGTCGAGGGGCACGACATCGAAAATTGCTATACACTCAAGGACAAAATAGAGGAGCTAATCAAAGAGGGAGTCATTCAGATGGAGGAGGCCTCCCACAATGAATACAATGAACCCCAAAGGAAGAGAGGTGTTCCCTGGCCAGAACCTGCCCCACACCACAACTACCACACACAACCTATATATAACGCTTCCCAAACACCCATTTATCCTACCCCGCATAGACCCACCCATCAAGCCCGCCAACAAAATAGAGCACCCAATGCACCCAGACCACACACGAATTTTGAAGGAAAACCACCCAAAGTTCGCACCCCACTAGCTGAACCCATACCCCGAATATATGAAAGGCTGCGAGCTGCAGGCCTGATCCAACCAATTCCAGGAAGGATTCCTGACCCTATCCCAAGATGGTATGATGAGAACAAGCGCTGCGCATATCACTCCGATAGCCCAGGACATGACACTGAAGGTTGCCACTCCCTCAGGGACAGAATCGAGGCGTTGATCAGAGAAGGGGTAATTCAGCTGAAGGAGTCTGCCCCAAATGTGCATGATAATCCCTTGCCAAACCACGGCCACGTCAATGTGCACCTGATAACCTTAGATGAGGAATACGACTTGGAGGGAACCATCCGATCAGTTCAAGTTGAAGGAAGAGCTGAACCTTCTGCTTTCGTCGCCCCTGTCACCAATATCCGAAAGAAAGCATTTTTCGAGCTAGAAAGGGCGTCGTCAAAGCACAAGGGTTCAATCATAGTTGCCCGGACACCCGGCTGGAAGCTGCCAATCAGAGTAGATCGCAGAGGAATTGGGAAGCAGGTCATAGAAGTCACCGCTGCAGGTATAACCAGGTCAGGGAGGTACTACATGCCTGTGGAGGCAGCCAGGGTGGTACCACAAAAGAAACCCGTGACAGAGGCTGAAGTCGAGGAGTTTTGGAGGAAGATGCCCACTAAGGAGTATTCTGTCGTGGAGCAGCTGAAGAAAACATCAACACATATCTCTCTATTTGCACTATTAATGCATTCTGCCCCACACAGGGCTGCGCTAATGGAGGTATTGAAGGACGCATACGTTCCAGAGGGTACAACAGATGAGAACTTGGCAGCTTTAGTCGGACAAGTGCTAGAGGCCCGCAGAATCGCCTTTCATGATGATGAATTACCCGTTGGTGGAGTCAGACATAATCTTGCATTGAATATCACCGTCCAGCTCACAGACAAGATTGTTTCAACAGTGCTGATTGACGGAGGCTCGACCGTCAACATTTGTCCCATGACGACACTGTTAAAATTGGGGGCAGATTGTAAGAAAATTCGTGAAAGTCATATCAGAGTCAAGGGCTTCGACGGAGTCCATAGGGGAGTCGAAGGCGTAATTGACCTCACACTGCTGATCGGACCTGCGGAATTCGTCGTAGAATTTCAAGTATTGGATATTGCTACATGTTACAACCTGTTGATAGGAAGGCCGTGGATCCACGAGGCTGGTGCAGTCCTGTCCACCTTGCATCAGTGCCTAAAGTTTATATGGAATCACCGTGAAGTGGTAGTATTTGGAGATAAAAAGGGAAGCATCAACACCGATTATGCAGTCCCTGTCATAGAGGACGTGAAACAGTTGGATGGTTCGGTTTTTCATGTTAATGAAATCAAGAGAGCAAGCAGGGTCAAGTCGTTGCAGCTGCCACGTTCTCTCACAATGGTGGCCAAGGAAATGCTAAGAAATGGATACGAGCCCGGCAAAGGTCTTGGGGCCAGTATGAAGGGAATCACAGAGCCTATCCAGTTGTTTGGAAAGAAGGACACTTTTGGTTTGGGGTACCAGCCCACCTCGAAGGATTTGGTGACTGCGAGCCGCCGAAAAAAGGAATACATTCCCTTGCCTATGCCCATTCCGCCCTTGAGTCAGTCATTCGTCAGAGCCTGCACCATCCAAATGCCAAGAGAAGATGACCCAGAGGATCTCGCAGCAGGGTTCCAGAATCTGTTTGTAGGTGAAGATGAGGCAGATTGCTGTATGATCATAGGGAGCCACGAGGAAGAGCCCATCATTTGGGACGCAGAGCATGGATACAACCTGAACAATTGGACTTGCACCCCTGTCCTGACCTTCCGAGGAGCTTGGTAGAATTTATGATAGTTCTAGCAGTATGACTTTTTATCTAGAAAGAAAACATACATGCATTTACGTTTCTTTAATATGTTTTTAATCTCGCATTTTTTCATCATATGAGTTTATATTGCCAATATATGTACTTGACTTAGACCTTGTGGCCACTGCCTTAAGGAAATCTGTGTTAGCCTAGTTGGGTCTTGCTATATGCTGGCAGTTAAGCCTGCTTAAATACTATTTGGAATGATCTATTTGATTGTTAAGGGGTCTAGCATGCTCACTAAATCAGTCCATTAGTTTCTAAGTGAACACTTCTCTACGCTGAAAATCTAAACCACGAAAAGGGGCATACATGTCTCTATTCCATCCTAAAAATGCCTATCTACTGTTTTCAAATAAGCTGGAAATATGCATGTTTGGTACCTGATTTCCTATCCATCTCTATTTATATTTTAAGCTATGCATGATCATTCTACATTCACTTCCTGTGGTAGGGTACATCCTATAATCTCTGCATACTTGTAATTCTCCTGTTCGGATGAATGTTTGCTTTGATTGCCTAAACTGTCCACTGTGTGCTGTTTTGACTATCTGCATTTCTTGTTGCTGCCATAACACATGCTTAAAGGGAATTATGATTCGGCCATCTACTCTTACTATATGCATCTGGATTGTTAATGCTCAAGTACATCGCGATTTAGATTATGCTCTATGTGTTGTATTTCATTGTCTGATGGCTCAGTTTGCTGACTGTTGCAGCAGATGGCCTCAGTGTGCTGACTGATTTATACCTTCGTGTACTGGTTGCGTATAAGCATAGATCATGTGTGTGTAGATTCTCTTATGATTCAAATAATTTAGATATATACTAATCTTTATTTCCTTTCTTTTACATGGCACGCCCGGAGCTAAACGAAGAGTCTCATTGCGAGACTCATCATGAGCTATAACAAAACAAGGATCTACATCTGTGTGCATCTTCATCTCCACCCTGAAAATCCTAAATCGCCGGCGAAAAGACATCGCCTTTCCTTCGAGTCATCTTTACTTATTCTTTATTCTGCTTCATTTATTTGTTGTAAATTAATTTTCTAACGCTATACTAATTAATTAGCACTTAGAATAGTTAAACCTTGAATCGATAGCTAGAAATTAATTTGATATGTTTACCTTAAGTTAATTATTTTAGGCTCGCCTCGCCTTGTTTAATAAGTTATAATAAACCGCTTAATACTCTATACTAGCCTAATAAGTATTGTTAGTCGAGATATTTTAAAATTGTGTTATAAATCCCTATTAATACAAAAAATAATAAATACTTCTGCACAATAGATACGTTTTGTCACAATAGTCTCACATTATCATGCCAAGCAATATATACCTCTTAGGTAAAGGAATACTTGCATACATTTTTTACTCCAGGAATAAATTTGCCTCTTTTGAAACTAGCCCTTATATTTTAAACAAATCTCATAGTTTTTTATGCCCTGTTTAAATAACTCTCAAATATGTATTTCATTAGCATAATAATTAACCCTAGGTTTGGCAGGACAACCGCAAGTTAGCGGATCTTAGAGGGTGCCTAACCCCTTCCCTCTAGATTAATAAAGAGCCCTTACCCAGAATCTCATTAAGTTTAGCAGATCATTAAAAATGGAGTTAGTGTTGACTTTAACCTAAGTTGACATTTAGGTGTCCTAATTCACCCAATTAATTAGGTGGCGACTCCGCGAACCCTTAGCACTTTTAAGCACCCCTTGGCATTTAGCACCCTTTTAAGCACCCTTTTTTTTTTAAACATTTAACACTTTTTGCACTTTAGCATTTATCTATTTCCTAACATCTTGTTTCGAAGCAGGAGCTTATTTTTTTAGAAAATGCCGCGGCCGAAAAAAGGCGTGACAATGTGTATATCTATGATTAGTGAAGAATAACAAGTAAACAGATCTATAGCATTTTGGGAAAGATGGAATGAAATTGACATGCATAGGTTAGGTGTTTATGTTTCCATTAATTATGATCTAAGTGAATCTGCGAAATATCTAACTTGAAATTCTAGATTGCTATATATTCATGCTATATGTTCTAACATATTATCCGATCTTTCATCCATGATGTTGAAGAAACATTGCTACAACTACTTGATCCAGTTCATAGAGTCATTGTTTTTGTTTTGTTTTTGTTTTTGTTTAGTGCTTTACTCGAGGGAGAGTAAAGTGTAAGTTTTGGGGGTGTTTGTTGAGTGTATTTTGGTACACTCTTTTGAGTCATTTTTAGTTAGTATTTTACAATTTCGTTTGTGTCTAGTTTAGTATTAGGGTTGTTTTTCTTTCTTTTGAGTCACAGCGATTCCAAAGGAGGAGATACAAAATTGAGGATGAAATGAGCTCAATGAAGATGAAATTTGCACAAGCACAGCCCAAGGAATGAAGCCTAAAATTTCCCAAGAAGAATAGAAGAAATCAGGTGAAATGTGGACGAAAATAGGTCAAGGGCCGCGGCGCTGATGAGCCGCGACTGAAGTAATTAGGGTTGCGGCGTGAAAATTCCATAGAGAAAGAAAGATATTCACCGTGCCAAGAGTCGCGGCGCCGCAGAAGCAGAATGCTCCAGTGATTTTTGCCAATTAAGGGTCGCGGTTCCGACGCGCATAATTTCCAGATTTGAGTCGAATTTGGCCAAGGGTACAAAGCAAGGTTTTTCTCAGATATAAATACCCTAAACCCTGTCATACTTTATCATCATACTTTGGAGAGGTGAACGGCGTCTACAAGCTACACAATTGGAGACTTTTGTTCAAGTTATTTCTCTTTTCTTTACTTTAATTAAGTTTATGTTGGATTGTAATTTAGTTCTTAGCATGACAATGTTTATGAGCTAATTACTTTATTAGGGTTTTCCGCCGAATCACTTGAAACTCTTTCATATAGTTAATGCATTATTGGTGATTTCTTCTTCAGGCATATTAAGATCTATTCAATAATTGTTTTGATTGCTTGATAATTAACTGATCACTAATTGCCATCACATATATGATTTCGAATCAAAATTATGAAAGGTGAGATTTGAATATGCTGTAGTTGAATAGATATAGGTTAAAATCGTGGACGAAAGTACCCTGATACTTGTGTAGTGTTTAGGGTTATTGTTCTTAATCCTCTTGTGTGATAAAATCTATCATAGAAATATAGAAGGTCTCTGCACATGATTGAGCTCTTGTAAGTCCTAACCGGAATATAATGACAGAGTAGTTAACCTGCTATCATAATACGAAAAAGAATCATTAGCATTGCATTAACGCGTGAAAGAGTGGATAGTTGAGGAGATTGGAAGCCCTATCTCCATCATAACTATTTTAAATCCCAAAGTATTTTCAACATTAGTTTAATTTCTGTACTTTATTTTAATTCGTAGTTATAATTGTCAAACAAAATAACGTTAACCAAATAGATACCATAGAATAGATAATCGATACTTGATAACTCTGTGGATGATATTAGGTCTTACAGTCTATATTACTTGTAACGATACGTACACTTGCGTTAAGCATACGAAAATATCGTAACAACAGGCGCCGAATTCAGCATTTCTGGTAACGGGTCCAGGAGACTTGCCCGATGCTAATTTAATAGAACAGTCAGAGGATGGCTATATTTCGTAAGTGCTCACTTGATTCCGTCAACCTATTTTACCAATGTGCCTACAGACAGAATCAAGCTCATTTATGGTATCATGTTGGGAAAGACAATTGATGTGGGGAGAGAAATAGTGCAGAGCATAGAGGAGATTAGCAGGTTGGTTACTACTGGCGAACTGGGACATGGGTCACTCATTTCTGCCTTATGTTCTAGGCAGGGAGTCACAACATTCACCACGGATATTCTCGAGAAGAGTCAGTCTCCCGTGACCTATAGTTTAGTGCACTTTTTCCTTGACCCCACTTCCGGACTGCAAGCGAAGAGGGCCCGGGAAGCAGCGACGAGCAGCCGTGGATGAGGAAGAGTCCAGGCGACCACACGGCGTGAAGCGAGAAAGCGACCACCACCTCGCCGGTCCTTGGAGCCTCTAATGCCAATGATGGAGCAGCTGCTCTTAAACCAACAATAGATGTTGCGAAACCATGAACAAATGCTCTTAAATCAGCAACAGATGATGCAAGGGCATCAGAACCTAAGTCAGTGCGTCGATGATTTGAGCATCAGGTTCAACCAATGGTCAGTGCAATATCCGCCGCCACCACCACCATTTTGAGTTGTTGTATGTCTGTAAGTCGACCCTATTTATTTTTTGAGTCATTATACATTTGGGACAATGTGTCAGTTAAGTTTGGAGGGGGGTACCTTATGTTTTTGAGTCTTTGTTTTGTGTCTTTTATTGTGTCCATATGAGTCAATTTTTTTATGATCATGTATGTTGTAGTTGCTGAAAACGCCTAGTGAGTTAAGTGGGATAATGGAATGAAATTAGAAGCTAAAATATGTGTGTTCAAGTTAGATATGCCAAAAATTCATGAAAATCTGATTATTTGGGATATTTGTGCTTAGCTTATGCGTTGTCAATTGAAAATGTCTATGAAGTCTGCTTGCTTGTTATTTAAGGTGAAATAGTTAGGACGTACATATTTAGGGAGATGACTACGACAATTCTTTGTTAGCTCTTCTTACCTTTCATTACCTACCTTGCAGTAAATTGTATCCCTAGTCAGCCCCTTTGAGTCTAAAATAAGTTATTTCGTTGACACCCTATGATTTCCTTGTGCCATAAGCAGTAATTAAAAATTAGGATGAAAAAGAGTGAAAAAGAAATACCAAAAGAGAATGAAAAAAATTGATGCACCCCAATAAAAAATAATGCAAAAGCTTAAGTTTGGGGGTGCCTATGTGAATGTGTTTCATACTCTCAAAAAGAAAAAAATGGGGAGTGATAGGTATGAACTGAAAAAGAATACAAAAAAGAAGGACAAATGGTTGAATGAGAAAAAAGCTTATGGTACGTAAATTGAGCCTAAATGTCTACTCTTACCTACCTCTGCCTAAGCCTATATTACAACCCTGAAAAGTCCTGAAGATCTCTAAAATGTATGTTTACGATTAGTGGAGAATAGCAAGTAAATAGGCCCATAGAACTAAATGAAATTGACATGCATAGGTTAGTGTTCATATTTCCATTGACTGTGATTGAAATGAATTTGCGAAATATCTAGCTTGAAATTCTAGATTGCTATTTTTATGCTGTATGTTCCAACATATTATTCCACTGACGTTCACATGTTTCTAAGTAACCTTGTGCAGCTTCTTGATTTGAGTCTTTTTTATTTTGTTTCTTTGTTCTTGTTTTCTGATTTACTCGAGGGCGAGCAAAGTTTAAGTTTGGGGGTTTGTTAGGCGTATTTTGTATACGCTTTTTGAGTCATTTTTAGTTAGTATTTTACTTGTTTTTGTTGTGTTTAGTATAGTATTAAGGTCGTTTTTCTTTTTTTTGAGTCACAGCGGTGCAAAAAGGCAAAATGGTGAAAAGGAACGAAAAGTGGGCATAAAAGGAGGTCCCGAGGCAGAAAGAGGTTGAAAATTGATAATTCGGACGAAGGCAAAGCAGCACCGTGGTGCCCAGAAGCAGAACCGTTGTTCCAGAAGATCAGAGACCCCGCAGGACTTTCGGCACCGCGGTGCCATTCAGACAGAACCGCGGTGCCATATTTACTGAGAGGCTGCAGGACTTTCGGCACCGCGGTGCCAATCTGCAGGACCGCGGTGCCGAGGCGCGAATTTTTTGATCCGAATTAGAATTGGACAAGGCCAGAAGGGTCCATAGGGCACGAAATTTGCAACATACTTAAGCCTTAGGGATTAGTTTAGTGATGGAGGTTGGACATTCTATCAAACAACACAACTCAGGGCAGATTTGAGGCCACAATTGGAGACTTTAGTTCACAATATTTCTTTTCTTTTCCCTTAGTTTATTTCAGTTATGTTGAATTGTAATTTAGTTGTTGGCATGACAATGTTTAGTAGCTAATTACTTTAGTAGGGTTTTCGTCGAATCTTCTTGAAGCTCTTTCATATAGTTAATGCATTAGTTAATTGATTTCTTCTTCAACTTTATTAAGATCTATTCAATATTGCTTTGATTGCTTGATAAATAATTAGCTATTAATTATCATTACCTATATGATTTCGAATCAAGAACCGAGAGGAGAGATTTGAATATGCTGTAATTATTTAGACATAGGTTAAAATCGTGGACGAAAGTACCCCGATACTTGTGTAGTATTTAAGGTTACTGTTCTTAATCTTCTTGTGTGGTAAAATCTATCATAGAAATATAGAAGATTTCTGCACAATATTGAGCTCTCGTATATCCTAACTGGAATATGATGACAGACTAGTTAACCTGATATCTTAATAAGAAGAAGACCCATTAGCATTGCATTAACAAGTGAAAGAGTGGATAGTTGAGGAGATTGGAAGCCCTATTCCCTTCACAACTGTTATAAACCCATAGTATTATCAACCTCAGTTTAAATTCCTGCACTTTGCTTTAATTATAGTTCTTAGTTATAAAACCAAACAATTTACCGATTTCCAAATAGAAACCAAAGTTTAGAAGTTCGGTACTTGATAACCAGTCTCTGTGGACGATATTCGATCTTACAGACTATATTACTTGTGAACGATACGTGCACTTGAGTGAGCATTTGTAAAATTGAACCAACACTTAGCCCAACTGCCACCTTAGTTTACATCATAATGCACCCAACACAAGCCGTACCTTATCATATAAGGATTTTAAGCTTAGAACAGGGTCAAAGTGCATTACTTTGTAAACAAGGCGTATATTGATCTCAAGTCAAAGGATTTTTATCTCCCACACACTGATAACACTTTAGACATGTATAACAAATAGTTTATCAGCAGGTATACCAATATTTTTCAAAAGTATCCATGTGTCCATCACTAGTAACCATTACTAGTAGCAGGTGAGACATACTATATTCTCCAAGAATGTGATGCAGGCCACATGTCGACTTATAACATATCATCGATATCCCATTCTCGATGATCATTAGTCGAAGAAACTTTGAGAGTTACGCTCTATCATTAATATCTCACTCTATTAATGACAATGTAAGCTCAAGGGATGCACATTAATGAATAATTATAAATAATCAAATAATAGTTCAATAATCACAAATGCCTTAAATATATTAATCTTATTGATAATACAAATGTGTTCAAGTACATTTGTCCCTAATAATGATTGTCTCTAGGACATACGTATTTTCAATCTCCCACTTGGCTTAGAGTCAAACTCCAATATATCTAATACCCATATTTTCAAAATTACCATTATGTGTAACTAGCTTAATGGTTTAGTAAATGGGTCAGCTAGATTATAATTTGTGGGAACATAGTCTAATTTTATTTCTTCAGTTTCCACCATCTCCATGAGTATTTGTTATTTCCTTAGTACATGCTTGTTTCTGTTTGTTGATCTTGGTTCCTTAGCTTGCGCAATCGCACCCGTGTTGTCATAATAAATCATTATTGGAAAAGTGGCACTTGGAACAACCCCTAGTTCCTTCAGGAACTCATATATCATAATGAACTTCTTTACCGAACACGATATAGCAATGTACTTCGGTTGTCGAATCGTGATTGTTACTTACTTGGAACTTTTCCAACTCACTGCTCTACCATTGAAAATGAAGGTATATCCAGACTAATACTTGAAGTCATCAAGATATGTGTTACACCCCGAAATTCCAGATCATGTATTGGGAACGTACGAAAGGAAATAAGAATTGAAATTGGAAAGATAAGTTGACAGAATGTTTTTGGACAGTGTTTTTTTAGTCAACTTTGGAGCGGTATATCTCCTATTTCATTAGGAGTTTTTAGGTGTTTCAATAGTCCAGTATGAAGTTCGTTGAGTCTAGTTTCCAACGCAACAAACCGCTCGTCGATAGGACATCGGAGTAGGAAGTTATGGAGGTTACAAGTTCTGTTTGCAGACGAGCAGGAAAAGTATTCCAATCAGGCGTCACAGCACCGCGGCGCCGGCTGCAGGGCCGCGGCGCCAAGCGGGATTTTCAACGAAAAATGGGGAAAATCAGAGATATTTTGGGAAAAGGCCTATGGGAGGGTGACAAGTGTCCTCCCATCTTTTGACCAAGGGAAGACCTTATATCATGACCAAGTCTTGAAGACTTGGTCATTTGCAAAGGTTCCTCCTAAGAAAATTCCCTCTTCTCTCCCAAAAGTGATAAACCCTAGGTGTGATGAAATTTTTAGAAAGACGACAAGAAGGAATTATGTTGGCAAGCTTGTAGAGGGTTCGTGTGGGTGATTCTAACGTGAAGAAGAATTTCGGAAAGAAGACTTATTAAGTTAAAATCTTCACCTTCTTAATGATTGAAGATTTCATGGTATAGTAATTAAGAAATGGGCATGTTAGTCCCTAATGTTGTAATCAATTCGGTTGTTAGCAAAAATCGTTACATGTTATATATAGAAGGGTATATCGTTGTTATAATTGGTTATGACTTATATAACATGTTGCATTAACGAGTTGAATTGAAAGGATTTAAAAATTTGATATGTGAGCATGTTATAGCCAAGGAGTTGCCTTAAACTAGTTGAATTGTTTTAATATGAATTGTGGGGCAGAATTTTACACGTCCGAGTTAGGCGTGTAATCCCCTTTGTATTGTTGAATTATTGGGCCTTAAAAGTGGCGTTTGGTTATTGAATTCGAGTCTTGAAAAAGGTGAAAAAGTTCGTAGAAACAAAGAAAGTGTTGTCCAATTTTCCATAGAATAAGGGACTTTACAATTAGAATATTCTACGTTGAAGCTAGAAGCTAATAAACGTATTATGGTCATTATAGGTTGACATACTACGGACGGCATATTGGACTTGGCAAGTGGATTAAGCCGGAGAGGTATGTGGAAACTTTCTTATCTCTTGAGCATGAGTAGTTATAACTATATAGTACGGTAGACGTACGTGATTTAAATGAAGTAAATTCATTCGATATGCTTGACTTGTTTTTAAGAATGTCTAAGTTGGTTGAGTTAGAGAATTAACTCACCTGTTACTAAGGAAAGGTTATAAGAATGGTTTATTCTAATAAGGTAGACAAGGATGTCTTGATGTGGAAAGGTATGGAATACTTGTTTTGGAAGTATTGATTCTGGAAATATTCTAAAGATAAGAAACTTGTTTTCTAAGCTAAGAAGCTTGAAGTATTTTGAAAGTTGTGTAGCTCGGTTTGAAAGTGTAAGTCTCTTGGTCATAAAAAGAATAAAGTTATCTTGATTTCGGAAATGAGAGTAGTTGTCCTTGGTTGGTTTAAAACATAAAGTGTTATAATAGCTTTATGGGAAGTTAGTTATAACGACTTTATGAAAACAAAAGAATGGCTTTATTATTGGACTTAAAATGGTAACTTGACATTTTTTTAAAAGTAATGAGACTTTGATGTAAAGTCTTGATTTCTAAAGATAAGAAGAGACTTGAGAATTTGAAGTTATGAAACTTGAACTATTTTGAAAAGTATATTGTTACTTGACTTTAAAAAGGAGAAGTGTTTTTGGTTTAAAAAGAAGGCATGATATTGTCTTGATTTGGTTTAAAAAGAAGGTATGGAAATTGTTTTGGTTTACTTAAAATAATAGTTACTCTATTTTGATACTACGGGTGTTAGTATCAGGTGACTTTTGTGAAAGAAATGGATCTTTTTAAAAGAGTTAAAGTACGTAGTACTTTGGGGTTAAAACCCGGATTTTTGGCATAAAATGAAAGTACCTTGAGTGTGAGTAACTTGCCTATGTTTGCTTGTGATAGCCTTGTTGTGCAAGTATTGTATCCTTATGCTACCGCGTCTCTCGATGGAGGGTCGGTCATGTTATTCTTGATCATTTTGGGCATCCTGACTCGATGGATGGTCCACGGGTATGCGACCATGATGAGGGTTCGTTCCCTGTTGATAGTATTATTCCATGGACTAGCTCTCCATGAGGTTTCTTGATCACGAGGTGGATCGGTAGCTAGCCTCGTACTTGCCGGTCATGGTGATCACGGGCGGTATCTGGTAGTTGGCTTTCGTACTTGCCCCGGTCAGTGTTATGGCGAAGTCTCGTGATGCAGGAGGTATCTGGTAGTTGGCTTTCGTACTTGCCCGGTCGCGGACGTGATCTGAGGTATCGGTAGTCGACGCCGTACTTGCCGGTCGACCGTGAGTTAGTTTTATAGCGGTTGTATGTGAAGTCGTGATCTGAAGGTATCGGTAGTTAGCCTACGTACTTGCCCGGTCGGCGTGATGCGAGTGGATCCGTAGAGGATATCGTCTTTCCCGGTCGACCGTGGCGGATTTTGATTTTAGGCCGAAGTTTCGTGATGCAGGGTGGATCTGGTAGTTAGCTTACGTACTTGCCCCGGTCAGTGACGTGATGCAGGCGGTATCTGGTAGTGGCTTTCGTACTTGCCCCGGTCAGCTTCGTGGTACAGTTATATAGTATTGTTGGTATGGTAGGTCCTGGTAGCTGGCTTTCGTACTTGCCCCGGTCAGTTGATGATGCA
This sequence comes from Przewalskia tangutica, assembly GCA_029844215.1. Taxonomy (NCBI): domain Eukaryota; kingdom Viridiplantae; phylum Streptophyta; class Magnoliopsida; order Solanales; family Solanaceae; genus Przewalskia; species Przewalskia tangutica. Next base: position 23,854,942 of record CM056719.1, read on the forward strand.
GGGTGGATCTGGTAGTTATGCCTTCGTACTTGCCCCGTACGGTTCTTATGACACAGGTGGGACCTGGTGTTCATGTGTACTCCTTGGTGTTGTTATATCATAGACTGCCGGCAGTGAGGAGGGAATTCCACGGACATGATTGATATTGCGGGCGTGAGGCCCATGGTTATATTTGAGTGATGACTTTGAGGGCGTGAGTCCCTGACTTGACATGACTGCTTATATATTGTGTACTATAGTTTGGTTATCATACATGTCTCCTGTTTTATATAAGCATTATGATTTCATTCTGATATTTTGATTTCACATACTTGGTACTGTTATCGACCTCGCTTGAGGCTGCGTTCATGCCGCAGGTAGAGGTACACCGGTTGCTGATCCTCGCTCATAGGGTCACAGTTCCGCATTGTGGGAAGCTCCGTTTCTCCGGAGGCTTATCTTTTGGTATAGTCCCCTGTCATTGTAGGTACTTGTACATTCAGGGGTATGGCGGGGCCCTGTCCCGTCATAGTTGTTGTCACATTCTTAGAGTCGATGAAATCTTGTTGTGGCGAGTTTTGTAAAGGATAACTGTTCAAGGTTTATTTATATATATGCAGTAAGGCGACTTTTTGGTCAGCTTGTTTTTAGTATCACTGTTTATTTTTTTATGAGTTTTTATTTTCGCTGATTTTCTCTGATGTTTTATCACTAGGGTGCCCGGGGTAAGGCACCAGTCGCGGCCCGAGGTCGGGTCGTGACAATATGTATGGAAGCTAGCATTAGTGTACCCAGTAGCCACTAACTTCTCTTGTCCACCATAGACTAAAAAATATTATTTAGTTAGTCGAAGATACTTAAGAATACTCTTGACTATTTTTTCCAGTGTTCTTCCCCAGGATTCTGCTAGAATTTGTAAGTCATACTAAGTGCATAGGCCACATCTGGCCTCGTACAAGTCATGTCATACACGATTGATCATATAGTTGAAGCATATGTGATTTTTTTCATCCGTTCAAGTTCTGCAACAGTAAAAGGACTATCCTTCTTGGAATTTTTCATAGAGAATCGTCTTAGCACTTTGTCTATGTATATGGATTGTGACAGCCCCAACAATCTATTATAGATATCTTTATAGATCATAATTCCAAGAATGTAACAGGTTTCACCCAAGTCCTTCATCATGAAGGTGCTGGATAACCATTCATTAACTAATTGCATGAGAGTTTTATTGTCTTCCATTATCAATATGTCATCTACATATGTCACGACCCGACCCCGGGCCCACGACTGGTGCCCTACCTGGGCACCCTTACAGGTATACATCAGAGATAATCAGCGGAACATACATGAAACTTATAAAATGAATCAACAGAAATAAAATCAACAGGCTAGCCGATAAGGCTACCTCCTGGATATATAAATACATAACCGAAGCAGTTGCCTCCTTTCCTTTACAAACTGACCCACAATATGTGACTACAGACCTCTAAGAGTTTTTAACATAACAACTGTGGCGGGACAGGGCCCCGCCATACCCCTGAATATACATGAATCTACAAAATAAATATCAGATCCTACCGTGTCATTTCAATCTCGTGAACTTAATCGTACCTTATTATTTTTTCCCATTTTTCAATAAAAGTTATAGTCACTTTCTTACGTACATACTTAGGAAAAATCATCAAGTTCATTACCATATAACTTACTTACCTTACATAACATAATCCGGCCCTTTATGGAGGGACGCCTATACTGCCCGGCCCAATCTGGGACGCGATAAAGTCACATAAGTCTGCCCATAAAGGTATACTGCCCGACCCATTCCTGGGACGCGATAATGTCATATAGTCTGCCCATAAAGGTATATTGTCCGGCCCATTCCTGGGACGCGATAATGTCATATAGTCTGCCCATAAAGCCATTCCTGGGACGCGATAATGTCATATAGTCTGCCCATAAAGGTATACTGCCCGACCCATTCCTGGGACGCGATAATGTCATATAGTCTGCCCATAAAGGTATACTGCCCGGCCCATTCCTGGGACGCGATAATGTCATATAGTCTGCCCATAAAGGTATACTGCCCGGCCCATTCCTGGGACACGATAATGTCTCTTTGCATAACATTTTAAACCCTCTTCTCACTTCTTCTTAAGTCGTTATAACAACTTCCCATAAAGCTATTATAACAACCTTTTCAAATTAGAAAACTTAGGGCACTTTTTATTCCTTATTACCTTAGGGAAAATTAAACCCAAAAGTACTACGTACATACATACTTAAAAGAATCTTAAAACTCCTTATCTTTTTAAATCAATAAACTTCTTCTTTTGAAATAAATCATAGAAATCATACTTTTTAAATCAAGTCCTTTCTTCCTTTAAGAATCAAGTCCCATAACTTGAAAATTAAAGTCTCGTAACCTTCTTAGAAATCAAGTTCATAGTCTTAAAACGTCATAACATAAACTCTTTTAATTTAAGTAACATATGTTTTTTATGAGTCGTGAATAGGTTATACTTGTTTATAACTATCTTATTAAAGCAGCCATGATCTAGAAAATGTAATACAATTTTGTCTTATCTTAGTTTCTATGCAGATGGAGAATTTTACTCATTTTAATATAATTGATTGTCGATACATTTTCTTTTATTAACGCTGGAATGGCTTGTTCGATACTTATCCTCATTCGTGTAGTAACTTAGCCAAGTTAACTCGACTCCAAATACTTCCTAACGACTCTTACCAACATCCCCCATAAGACTTGGTAAGAACTTAGGATTTCTTAGACGTAGCTTTTACATAGAGTAAATCAACATACATACCTCTTAATTTCTAAGAGTAGAAGGAATCCTGAAATACTACCACATGTACATTCCATACATAGAATCATGCCAAAAGAAGGAAGAGGTTCACATACCTCGCGACGATTATCGACAAGTAGCAAAATGCTCCAAAGTACTATAACATTGCTAGATTTTCCACCCTTCAAGTAGAATACGCTACTCGTAGTACTTTAACCTATAATGGTCATAATATGTCTATTAACCTCTAGCTTCAAATGTAGAATATTCTAAGTGTAAAATCTCCAAATTCTACGGAAAATCGGACATCACTTCCTTTGTTTCTACATACTTTTCCACCTTTTTCAAGTCCCGAATTCAATAACCAAACACGCCACATTTAAGGCTCAACAATGTAGTTAACAATAGGGGATTACACGCCTAACAAGACGTGTAAAATTCCTCCCCACAATTGATACAAAACAATCCAACAATACCATGTCATTCTCGGCTACTTGAGGTACAACAACACAAATTCTTATCCAATTCCTTTTCAATCCAAGTTGTTTAGTATAACATGATATTAAGCCGCAATTGATAATAACTACTACAATCCTCAAGTAGGTAACATGCGACGATTCTAATTAACGACCAAATTGTATTTCAATTTCAAATGGCTCAAATGTCATTTCGGATTTTGGCCACTACAATCCATATCACTTATAAATCTTCAATACATATACTTCATGCTAGTTAAAAAGTAAGGCTACAACAATATGTAATCTTATACCACTTAAGAGAACAAGATTGTTACCTTAACGATCCTTAATTCACTTCAAGATCCGAAGTCGCTCCCTAGAAACTTAGAGCCTCTCCTTGACACTCCAAACCGAAACTTGAAGCCCTTAGAAGATCACCAACAACTTTCCTTTAACTTTCAATCCAAACCTAGGAAAGCAACTAGGTTTTTACCTTGCGACTAATACGAAAACGATATTTTTCCGGGATCTTTCTATTGAGATACCCTTACAATACCCTTAGGAACCTTGGATTAAAGTTTGGAGCTTATTGAACAACAAATGAATTCTTTTTCTTGAAACCCTAGCCTTGGCCGAGAGCTCCCCTTAAGTGTTCTTCAATTTCTAGAAAATTTGGCTAAGTGTGAAAGCTTGTCTTGCTACTAGTATACATATATAACACAATGGAGGGTTGAGATTTGCACAAATGTGTGGCTTAGATAAGTTTCACATGGATCTAGCCCAAGTGGCCCTTTGACAAGTCAACAATATCAAGCTTCAAGACTTAGCAAGACTTGGTCATCTAACTTATGGTCAAATGACCCTTTTACCCATGCCAATTTCGTCCAAGACCAACTTAAGGGGGTGACACGTGTCTCCCTCCCATTCGTCACAATATTTCGTTTTTCGACAATTCCATAATTCCGATCAATTTTTACTAGTCTCAAATCTTAACATTTTTGAGTTCTTACGTACGTTATTATAAACATGTCCTGGAAATTCGGGGTGTAACATTTTTCCCCCCTTAGAAACATTCGTCCTCGAATGTTCTTTCGGAGCTCAATCTATCATTTTTCGGCATAATCTCATAAACCTACACTTAATGAAACCTAATTACGCCACATATGGCCCTAATACCTCGCACACACATATCCATCCATCATGAGCCCAAAAGGGATTATCTTTTCGTACCTCCAGCCCCTTCTAGCATATATACATAGTCTCAATAATATTCGTTCATGAAACTTAAACATACAACAACTTTATCATGCATACAAATCTCTAAAGGGTCAAAGACATACCTGAAATCATATAGGCGGTTCAAAGGACCGCTAAAACTGGGAACTTCCACCACGACCTCTGCCACGGCCTGTCGGTGCATGAACATCCTGCCTAGATATTGAAGGCGAAGAACCCGCAACTGACTCAGTAGACTGTGTTGTCCCACCAGGACCACCTCTATAAGGACACTCTCTTAACATATGGCCTAGATGACCACAAGAAAAACAAGCACCCGTACCGGCGCGACATACCCCAGAATGGAACCTACCACACTGGGTGCATTGAGGCAAAAGTGGCCTCGACTGACTGTAACCCCCATCTCCCCGAGACCCTAAAGCTCTAGAGGTCTGACCGGCCCCTGCATTCCCGGGGTTGTAAAACACCCCGCCGGAAAACTGTGGAGGAGCACTCGGTCTTTGGGCTGATGTAGACCTAGTGCATTCTTTGAGGTTGTCCGCCTCGAAAGTTACCACAAACCCTGCCGTCACAGCCTCTTGGCCGGGCGTGTCTGGCCGGTCCCCTCTCTCTGTCCTCGATCCACGCATAAGCTCGCATCTGGCAATATCCATACAGGTGAAGGGCGGCTCTCCAGGCATGCGATGTCATATAACGGTCTAGCCCGTCACATAGCGGTGAACTCATCGCCGTATCGCCCACAATAGTATCGCGTACGGCGGCCAGGTCAAACTCCAGGTTATACTCCCATTCTGCCTCAATGACAAGAACCTATCAACACGGGCTCTCCTCATTTCAGGAGGCAAAAAGTGATCAAGAAAGGCCTCCATGAACTCACCCCAAACTGCTGGAAGAGCACCCACACCTCTAGACATCTCCCATGACACAAACCAGTTCAACGCAATATCGCGTAACCGGTAAGAAGCTAACACGACTGACTCTGTCTCCGAGGCCCTAAGTACCTGCATAGTCCGTTGTAGCTGCCGAACGAACTCCTGAGGATCATCCTCAGATCTCGAACCATAGAACTCGGGTGGACTACAACCCAGAAAATCCCGAATCCTCAAACTGTCGGCTCTAGGGTTAGCTACCTGCTCCTGTCGGCGCTGCCCTATCACTATGCTAGTCAATAACCTAATCTGCTCCCCATAATCTCTAAACTCTGCCCCTGGCTGCGGAACTGGAGGCTCGGGTATCGGAACCTCTGGAGCTGCGGCTGTTCTCGGCTCCTCTATCATTGTCGGCGTGGCCCAGAACTGCCGTCGAGCCTGACCTCGTGCATAATCTGGGCAGTGCGGTAACCTCTCGTGGACCAGCGCCGACTCTGCCTTTGCCTCGCTCCTGCAGGCCTCCGCGAGGCATAATCGATACATAAGAATAGGTCGGAGAGGATTCAACCTACTATGACGACTCTCTTGCGATCTCAAAGAAAGAAGAATGAAACCAATCCTAAATGTCCTGCAACCTCCGATTATAGATGTGGTGCACAAAACACCGATAATCAAGACTCTACTAGACACGGTGCGTAGACACTTTCCAAGACTAATCGCTCGATACCACTTTTGTCACGACCAGGCCGGGCGCGATTGGTGCCTACTCACAGGCACCCTACAGTATAGATCGGAGATAATCGATGGAACATACATGAAACTTATAAAATGAATCAATGAAATAAAATCAACAGCTAGCCGATAAGGCTACCTCTGGATATATAAATACATAACCAAGCGATTTGCCTCCTTTCCTTTACAAACCGACCCTGATATGTGACTACGGACCTCTAAGAGTTTTTAACATAACAATCGTGGCGGGACGGGGCCCGCCATACCCCTGAATATACATGAATCTACAACCTCAGGGGAAACCGTACCAAAAGATAAGCCTCCGGAGTAAATGGAGCTTTTTCCCAAAACTGAACCGAGATCCTAAGAGCAAGGATCACCAACTTGTGTACCTAATACATGCGGGCATGAACGCAGCCCCCCGAAGGGGGTCAGTACAACAGGTACCGAATATGGAACGGAAATAGTAAACAAATCATAACTGTACAGAAAAATGACAGGGGCAAGTATATAAACAAAATAAATACCAGATCATACAGTGTCATTTCAATCTCGTGAACTTAATCGTACCTTATTATCTTTTCCCATTTTTCAATAAAGGTTATAGTCACTTTCTTACGTACATACTTAGGAAAAATCATCAAGTTCATTATCATATAACTTACTTACCTTACATAACATAATCCGGCCGTTTATGGAGGGACGCCTATACTGCCCAGCCCAATCTGGGACGCGATAAAGTCACATAAGTCTGCCCATAAATTTATACTGTCCGGCCCATTCCTGGGACGCGATAATGTCATATAGTCTGCCCATAAAGGTATACTGCCCGGCCCATTCCTGGGACACGATAATGTCATATAGTCTGCCCATAAAGGTATCTTGCCGGCCCGTTCACGGGGCGATAATGTCATATAGTCTGCCCATAAAGGTATACTGCCCGGCCCATTCCTGGGATGCGATAATGTCATATAGTCTGCTCATAAAGGTATACTGCTCGGCCCATTCCTGGGATGCGATAATGTCATATAGTCTGCCCATAAAGGTATACTGCCCGGCCCATTCCTGGGACGCGATAATGTCTCTTTGCATAACATTTTAAACCCTCTTCTCACTTCTTCTTAAGTCGTTATAACAACTTCCCATAAAGCTATTATAACAACCTTTTCAAATTAGAAAACTTAGGGCACTTTTTATTCCTTATTACCTTAGGGAAAATTAAACCCAAAAGTACTACGTACATACATACTTAAAAAAATCTTAAAACTCCTTCTCTTTTTAAATCAATAAACTACTTCTTTTGAAAACTCAAGCCTCTTAACTTTTGAAATAAATCATAGAAACCATACTTTTTAAATCAAGTCCTTTCTTCCTTTAAGAATCAAGTCCCATAACTTGAAAATTAAAGTCTCGTAACCTTCTTAGAAATCAAGTTCATAGTCTTATAACTTCATAACATAAACTCTTTTAATTTAAGTAACATATGCTTTTTATGAGTCGTGAATAGGTTATACTTGTTTATAACTATCTTGTTAAAGCAGCCATGATCTAGAAAATGTAATACAATTTTGTCTTATCTTAGTTTCTATGCAGATGGAGAATTCTACTCATTTTAATATAATTGATTGTCGATACATTTTCTTTTATTAACGCTGGAATGGCTTGTTCGATATTTATCCTCATTTGTGCAGTAACTTAGCCAAGTTAACTTGACTCCAAATACTTCCTAACGACTCTTACCAACATCCCCCATAAGACTTGGTAAGAACTTAGGATTTCTTAGACGTAGCTTTTACATAGAGTAAATTAACATACATACCTCTTAATTTCTAAGAGTAGAAGGAATCCTGAAATACTACCACATGTACATTCCATACATAGAATCATGCCAAAAGAAGGAAGAGGTTCACATACCTCGCGACGATTATCGACAAGTAGCAAAATGCTCCAAAGTACTATAATCTTACTAGCTTTTCCACCCTTCAAGTAGAATACGCTACTCGTAGTACTTCAACCTATAATGGTCATAATATTTCTATTAACCTCTAGCTTCAAACGTAGAATATTCTAAGTGTAAAATCTCCAAATTCTACGGAAAATCGGACATCACTTCCTTTGTTTCTACATACTTTTCCACCTTTTTCAAGTCCCGAATTCAATAACCAAACACGCCACATTTAAGGCTCAACAATGTAGTTAACAATAGGGGATTACACGCCTAACAAGACGTGTAAAATTCCGCCCCACAATTGATACAAAACAATCCAACAATACCATGTCATTCTCGGCTACTTGAGGTACAACAACACAAATTCTTATCGAATTCTTTTTCAATCCAAGTTGTTTAGTATAACATGATATTAAGCCGCAATTGATAATAACTACTACAATCCTCAAGTAGGTAACATGCGACGATTCTAATTAACGACCAAATTGTATTTCAATTTCAAATGGCTCAAATGTCATTTCGGATTTTGGCCACTACAATCCATATCACTTATAAATCTTCAATACATATACTTCATGCTAGTTAAAAAGTAAGGCTACAACAATATGTAATCTTATACCACTTAAGAGAACAAAATTGTTACCTTAACGATCCTTAATTCACTTCAAGATCCGAAGTCGCTCCCTAGCAACTTAGAGCCTCTCCTTGACACTCCAAACTGCCACTTGAAGCCCTTAGAAGATCACCAACAACTTTTCTTTAACTTTCAATCCAAACCTAGGAAAGTAACTAGGTTTTTACCTTTCGACTAATACGAAAACGATATTTTTCCGGGATCTTTCTATTGAGATACCCTTACAATACCCTTAGGAACCTTGGATTAAAGTTTGGAGCTTATTGAACAACAAACGAATTTTTTTTTCTTGAAACCCTAGCCTTGGCCGAGAGCTCCCCTTAAGTGTTCTTCAATTTCTAGAAAATTTTGCTAAGTGTGGAAGCTTGTCTTGATACTAGTATACATATATAACACAATGGAGGGTTGAGATTTGCACAAATGTGTGGCTTAGATAAGTTTCACATGGATCTAGCCCAAGTGGCCCTTTGACAAGTCAACAATATCAAGCTTCAAGACTTAGCAAGACTTGGTCATCTAACTTATGGTCAAATGACCCTTTTACCCATGCCAATTTCGTCCAAGACCAACTTAAGGGGGTGACACGTGTCGCCCTCCCATTCGTCACAATATTTTGTTTTCCGACAATTCCATAATTCCGATCAATTTTTACTAGTCTCAAATCTTAACATTTTTGAGTTCTTACGTACGTTATTATAAACATGTCCTGGAAATTCGGGGTGTAACAACATATATAACAATGAAGACAATACTTTTTTCCTTGTTCTTACTATAAACGCAAGGATCTTCTTTGCTTCTAATAAAGTCAAACTATTTGACTACTTTGTCAAAGCAAATATTTCAACTCCTTGAGGCTTGCTTAAGTCCATAAATGAACTTATGTAGCTTGCATACTGCTTTGGGCTTAGTCTTGAATGTAAAACCCTCAAGTTGTATCATATACACCTCCTCAATTAGGTTACCATTGAGGAAAGTAGTTTTAACATCTATTTGTCAAATGTCATAATCATAATATGCGACTATTGTAAGCAAAATTCGAATGGACTTAATTTTCGCAACAGGTGAAAAGATTTCATCATAATCGACCCCAGGTTGTTTATTATAACCTTTAGAGTCTGTACTTTGTCATATACATCAATCTTCTTCTTAAAGATCCATTTGCATCCTCTGGGTCTAACCTATATTGGCAAATCAACCAATTTCCAATGTTGATTGACGTACATCGGGTCCATCTCAGATTTCATGGCTTCTTTCCATCTCGGTGAATCAATGTCTAAAATAGCTTCGTTGTAGGTCGTAGGTTCATCGCTATCAGGAATATCTATCTCATTGTATGTTTCAACAAGGAGATTTCAGGCGGATGATAAGTCCTAGTGGTCCTACGGAGTTAAGTGCTGACTTCTTGCAATTCCATATCTCATATGGAGTTTTCTCTACTGACTTTGAAGGAATTCTGTTCAGAATATAGATTGAGCTTTGTAATGCATATCCCCAAATATATGTTGGTAGAGTTGAGAAACTCATCATGGATCTAACCATATCTAATAGGGTTCGATTTCTCCATTCAGCAACAACATTCATTTGTGGCGTTCCAGGAGGTGTCCATTGTGATTGGACTGTATAAAGCTTCTAAGTAATCCATAAATTCTTTACTTAAGTATCCACCTCCTCAATCTGATTGAATGGTCTTTATACTTGTTTCAAGTTGATTCTCTACTTCTAACTTGTACTCCTTGAATTCCTCAAAAGATTCGGACTTGTGTTTCATAAGATACACATGCCCAAACCTTGTGAAATCATCTGTAAAAGTTATGAAGTAAGGGAAGCCTCCCTTAGCTTGAGTCGAAAAGGGCCACATACATCGGTATGGACTAACTCAAGCATCTCTTTTGCATACACTCATTTCCCAGAAAGTGGCTTGTTGGTCATATTTCCTCTCAAGCAAGATTCACAGTTACCATATGACTCTAAGTCAAATGGTTCTAGGCAGTCTAACTTCCTTAATCTTGCTGTCCTTGATTCATTGATGTTACCAAGTCTACAGTGTCATAAGTAGGTGGAGTTTCTTGGATTACTTATCTTAGCTCATTTGTTTTGCACATTGAAAACTTCATGACTATAGTTTAGAACATACAAACCATTCACAAGCGGAGCATTTCCATAACCAAAACCATTAAAAGACAGTACATAACTACCAATGGCAATAAATAAGAAAAACCCCTCAATGTCTAACATTGGGATAGAAATAATATTCCTCGTCAACGAGGGAATAAAATAACAATTATTAATTTCTAAACAAAAGCCAGAAGGTAAATTTAGTCTATAAGTTCCCGCGCGTTCATCATCCACTCGTGCTCCATTTCCAACGCACAGGTCTACCTCACATGGTCCAACCTTTCTGTTGTTAGTCATCCCTGCACATTATTACAAATGTGTGAGCCAAAAGCGGTATCTTATACCCAGCAGTGAGAGTTACTTATAGACATATTTATTTCAATGAAACATACCTTGTCCAGTAGAGCCAGGAGCACCTAGTGCTTTGCCTCCTCCTGGAGTTGTGCAATCCTTCTTCCAGTGCCCCTTCCTTTGGCAGTTGAGGCACACATCTGCAGCTACATTTGCCTTCTTCTGAACACCTTCTCTAGGTCAGAAAATTGTGGGTGCAGCAACTGTCTTACCTTTCTTCTTCTGCATGTTCTTACCCTTGGGTTTGAACTTACTAGATGAACCCACCATGAGCATAGCTTTACCTTTAGAGGTAGATGATCAAAGGTCTTCAATATGTTGTGAAGCTCTGAAAGACTTGCATTGGTCCCATTCATATTGAAGTTGACAATAAAATCCGCAAATGAACCAGTAAGTGAATTCAGGATCAGGTTGACAGAGACATTTATGGGCAGTTTCGTTCTAATCGAAGCCAACCTATCTATTAACCCAGTCATCTTCAGAACATGTGTTGACACCTAACCCCCTTCGTTCAATTTACACTTGAAAATGTCTCTTAATAGTTCATACTCCATTGTCTGTGATTCATAGAGACTCTTCAAGTGTTCTAGCATCTCGTTTGGGCCCATGTTTTCATGTTTCCTCTGTCACTCTGCAGTCATGGAGGACAACATTATGCATTGTGCCAAGCTAGCATCGTCTAGATATTTCTGATAGGCTGCCTTGTCAAACAGATCATACTTAGCAGAATCTTCAGCAGATACTGTGGGGAACACTTTATCTAACATATACTCAATCATTTCCAATCTCAACAACAGACGCAGATTTCTAAACCAGTCAGGGAAGTTTATTCCAGTAAACTTGTTTGTTTCGACCAACATTTTGAGTGATAGATTCGACATTTTATACTGAAGAAATGGATAGACTTGAAATTCAACTCTAATATAATTTTCTATTGAATACATTCGTTAACTAATTAACATGGCCTCTAGTTTAATTAGCTCCCACTATTTTAATATATTCTTTGACCCCATGGAAGAATACAAACTCATATCAAATATGGCCATAATGGGACAAGATTTAGGTTCATATTATCTTCGCATTTGTTGTGGCTGATAACTTCAACAACACAACCTGGTAAGTTTCTAAACCAATTACAAACAATCTGTAACTCTTGTTTGACCATATGTTCTAAACAAACGATATGCGTCCCTCGGCTTGTCCGACACTGTGGCGCCAAGATAGCCTAGCAAGTCAATCCCGTTATGCGACTGCAATTATGTATCTAAGTGAGTTTTGCCTTATAGAGCAAACATTGTGGTGTAAATACTCATGAAGGTTTATCACCCACTTCTTCATTTAATATGCATCTATGAAAGAGTCTGAGTCCTCGTAGACTTAGAGCAAATTTTGTGGCATAAATACTCATCTCGCCGAATAGGATTTTACACTACAATCAATTATAACGGACGACGCGTTTATTTTAAAATGAGACTTGTATAAAGTTTTGGAGAACATTTTAACTTAGGGTTTTAATCAAGATCAACTTCTAGCATATTTTATCAAATAAAGCATCTTGACTATCATGCAACGTCATTTAAGCACATATTGGATACCGCGTTTCTAAGCATGATACTAAGCGGTTTAAACACGTACTGGGCGCTACCTACCCAAACAATTATTTGCGGACACTATTCTAGTAATTTAAATGACAAGCATGTTTACATTTAGCACATAAACAATATACTTATCAAATAATATATTGTATAATAATAATCATAGGTTAAACATTCTGAAATCTGAAAATTTTACTTTCTGGACAGGTGGTGTCGCGGCGCCAATCATTAGGGCCGCGACGCCAGTGAGGCAGAAGCCTATCGGCTTCTACAATGAATTAGTACTGCGGCGCTCCACCATAGAGTCGCGATACTGGCATGGTAGAAGCCTTTCAGCTTCTATTGTGCAATTAGGGTCGCGGCGCCTACGGTCCAGTAAGTCCAAAATTTTAAAACAAAGCCTTTAATAACAGATTCTGGACAGGAGCCGTGGCTTCTGCCTTTCACCGTGACCGGTGTCGCGTCAACCTACCATAGGCATGTGACGCTAACGTTCTGACAGAACATATCTGTGTTGATTTTCTAAAAATCGTCCAAACCCTAAATCCAATTTAGGGATTAGATCACAAATCCTTTATTATCACCCACCAATATCAATAATGCACATATCGATCATCATCCATTCATACCCATTCTTCACCGTGCACCATGTTCGCAATGAACTAGTTTTCTGCATTAGGCTCAGTTCGAGTTAGAACGGAATGACTTTCTCGATTTAGCGTAGTTGATAATTTAGGGTAATGTCAAAAGTTTAACCGTTCAGTCAAGGTATGTAGGATTTCAAGTAGCCTTGTTTTAATTTAGTTTAAGAACCAATTTTATGTTTAACCCATATTATTATGTTATTCAATTCTTATATAACCATAGAACCAGCCTGGATTTGATACCACTACAGGATTTTTGTTGGGTTCAAAACACATAAGTAAGGCACAACGAAAGTTTAAAATTTTGTTTAACTTATTTACCCCAACAATTCTGTCACGTATAGTTACATGACAATTGAAACCTGTAATGTATGTCACGACCCGTTCCCGGGCCCGTGACTGGTGCCTTACCCGGGCACCCAAGTAGACATACATCAGAGTAACCAGCGTAATATAAACTTGCAAACATGAAACAGTATAAAATAAGAACAGTCTATCCAAAGAAAAATTGCCTTTCGGCATGTATATAGATACCAAAAGTGAACAGTTACATCCCGACTTTACAACAGGACTACAGACCTCTAAGAAGGTGTAAACACTATGACGGACGGGGCCGTCATACCACGAATGTACAAAACATCTACAACACGGGGAGAACTGCGTACCAAAAGTCGAGCCTCCGAGAAATGGAGCTCACGACACCCGAGTAAAGATCCTAAGAATGAGGATCCACCACCGCTTTCCCTTACTGCGGCATGAACGCAGCGGCGAGGTCGATAACAGTACCAAGTATGTGAAATCAGAAAATCTTGATATATAATTATAGCATTTTAAAACCAATTCACAAATATGTACGAAACAACTAAGTTAACCGCATATGCGTACCATAAGCAAGAGCAAAAATAGATATAATGTAATCGTCTTTTCTAGGCCGCTAATGATCGAAGCAAGGCCAATCGCCCATAGTATCATTATGCGAGCCTAATCCTCGAACTCCCGATCCGCATAGGCCCCTAGGCCCGCATGAGGTATTCTCGATCGGGGTAGCTAACGCGGCATCGTCCCCGACTCCCGCAGTCGCGTGGCGCATAGATCGCATGAGGTATTCCTCGCATCGGCGTAACACACCGGGTGATCATCCCGAACTCCGCGACTCGCGCATAGGTCCCATGGACCCGCATGAGGTATTCCTTGCATCGGGGGCTGCTAACCCACGACATCGTAACAAGTCAGGAGGGTGAGTGATATAATACTAACACAACGGCTTATCGTTAAACAACATAAGCACAACAAGAATAACCTCCTTACACAAGCGTCACAAGATACTAACACACGCAGCATCATAACATGTTTATCAAACCAGCCTACCATACCTTCAAACATCATTTCAAGCATTTGATAAACAAATAATTAAACCGTTCTTCTTATCTTCCTTAAGTCGTTATAGCTAGCTTCCCATAAAGCTAGTATAACACTTAAACTTTTTATGAAAACCAAGTATTACTTTTCTTCCAAAATTGATTCATAACTCTTTTTGAAATATTCAAGATTTTTATTAATTAGAACTCAAGTCCAAAAACATCAAAGTAAAGCCAAATTTAGTTTAACACACGTGCGTCTACCGTACTATATATATTTCACAAATATCATGCTCAAAGGGATAGGAAGAATCACATACCTCCTCGGCTAAATCCACTTGCCAAGTCGGATATGTCGCGCGCAGAGTGTCAACCTATATTAGTCAAAACACGCCTATCAACTTCTAGTTTTACGTGGGATTCTTCTAAGTAAGATTTCTCTTAGTCTACGAAAAATTGGGCAGCACCTCCCCCGTTTCTACTCAATTTTCCACCTTTTTCAAGGCCCGATAATAGTAATCAACATGCCATAAATAAGGCGC
Organism: Przewalskia tangutica; assembly: GCA_029844215.1. Lineage (NCBI taxonomy): Eukaryota > Viridiplantae > Streptophyta > Magnoliopsida > Solanales > Solanaceae > Przewalskia > Przewalskia tangutica. The sequence continues at coordinate 23,870,210 of CM056719.1, forward strand.
AATAATTCCGAAATTAAAGAAGGGGATCACACGCCCAAACGGAACGCGATTAACAATCTTCCCCTTAACAACAACAATAATTAAAGAAGGGGATCACACGCCCAAACGGAACGCGATTAACAATCTTCCCCTTAACAACAATGTAAATACAGTACAAAGTAAATACAGTCCAAAGTAAATACGGTCCAAAGTAAATACGGTCCAAAGTAAATACGGTCCAAAGTAAATACAGTCCTTAAGTTGGGGTCCTTGGCCAACTTTTACAATTTTACTTATCCAATTACTTCATTAGTCTTCCAACTTATATTCCAATCTTTATATAAGTTATAGTTTCTTTGTTGTTAACTTCTTAGTAAGTAATGGATACATTTTTACCATTTTAATGGCTAATATGTCAATTCTCCTTTTAACATCTTAACAAGGTCCAAATCTTTCCTTATATCTCATACTCCATAATATACTTCCAATATATGTATAATATCCAATATACATAATAATCAACTTCACAAAGAGGTTAAGGTTCATTACCTCAATATAGCCCAAAAATATCCAAGAACTTAAAGTCGCTCCTAAGCAAGTTTTAGCTCCAAATCTTTGCGTTCCAAACCACCATAAGTCACCCTTAGAAGTTTCTAACCAACTTCTATTCAAGAATTAACTCCAAAAAGTGAAGAACACTAAAGTTCCAAATCTGCCCACTCTTGGCTTTGTGAGGGTTTTTGAGGCTAGGGGTGTGAAATCTTGTCTAACTCTTGGCTAATAATCTTCCTAATACATTAAGGAAGAACACTTATAAGTTTAAGAATTTTTGGACAACATTTGCTCAAGAAAATACAAGGTTGGACGAGAGCAACTAGGGAGGGAGAGAAAATATTTTCAAGTCTTGAAATGTTCTAAGTGTGGAAGATTTCATCAACTAGAGGTGTTTATATAGGACAACAAAGGGGTAGGATTGAAACATGTGTATGGTATAGATTGTTTGTATAGTTTCCTTTCTCCACTTGTCCCACAAATGCCATGCAAGACTTTGACCATTTGACTTGCCCACTAACTTCAAAAAAAAACGTCCCATTGCCATGCAAATGCCATGCAAGACTTTTGGCCACTTGTCTTGCCCACTTGTCTTGAAAAAAAACATCCAACATGGCTCTTGGGGTGACACATGTCGCCCTCCTATTGGTCCAAAATATTAATCTCTCGGAAAAATTCCATAATTGGTTAAAATATTGAAAACGTAAAATTTCCTTCACAAGGTTCGGAATATTTTCCGTCGGAAAACAATTCTTTCATTCTTACCCTAATTAGGGTTTATACATTCGTACGTACGTCCTTACATACATACTCCGGAACTACGGGGTATAACATTCTCCCCCCCTTAGAAACATTCGTCCCTAATGTTCCTTCAAGATTCAATTAAATCAGATGACGACATAGTCCCTCATAACTTGAACAATTTGCAAATGCCACATATGGCCACAATAGAACACTTAAGTTCATACGACAATTAAAATTAACCAGTAGGAAAGTGAGTTACCTGGAGGTGTGTGGAATAAGTGAGGATACTTCTGCCTCATGTCCTCCTCCGCTTCCCACGTCATCTCCTCTCTGTTCTCGTTCTGCCATAAGACCTTGACGAAAGCCACATCCTTTGTCCGCATTCGCCTAACCTGACGATCGAGTATCGCTATGGGAATCTCCTCATATGATAACCCCTCTGTCACCTGGACATCATCAATCGGGTGCACTCTAGACGGATCTCCGATACATCTCCTCAGCATAGAAACATGAAAAACTGGATGTACTGCCTCCAGATCGGACGGCAGATCCAACTCATAGGCAACCTTGTCTACCCTACGGACAATCTGATAAGGCCCAATGTACCTTGGGCTGAGCTTCCCTTTCTTCCCAAACCTCATCACACCCTTCATGGGTGACACCTTCAGGAAAACCCAATCAGCAACCTCAAACTCCAAATGTCGACGCCGATGATCTGCATACGACTTCTGTCGACTCTGAGCTGTCAATAACCGCTCCTGGATAAGCTTCACCTTATCCACCGCCTGCTGAACCAAGTCCGGCCCGACTAACTGCACCTCACCCACATCAAACCAGTCTATCGGTGACTGCGCATCATGACCCAACCGGGCGCGGCGGTGCCTACACGGGAACCCTTATACTCATACAACATAATAAACTGCGGAAGATAAATAACACTCTTTTTTTAAAAAAAACTAAGGCCAAGCCGATAAGGCTGCCATAACATAAAAATTACCCGAAAGGGTCTACCTGTTTAACAATGTAAAAACAACTCTAGCCAGTCCACGGATGAATACTGACCTCTAAGATTTGGACCAATGCTATGGCAGATGCAGGGCCGTCGTGCCACGAATATACATAACCATGACGACAAGCTCCGGAACATTGGAGCCATCTCAAAATGCTGAACCGGGATCCTAAGCTCGCGGATCCACAACTGTGTACCTAAACCTGCGGACATGAACGCAGCCCCCCGAAGGGGGTCAGTACAACAGGTACCGAATATGGAACGAAAAATAAGGTACAGTAACAAATCATAACTGTACAAAAGAATGACAGGGGCAAGTATAAAGAAAGGGTAAATATCAGATCCTACCGTGTCATTTCCATCTCGTGAACTTAATCGTACCTTATTATCTTTTCCCATTTTTCCATAAGAGTATAGTCAAATTCTTACGTACATACTTAAGAAAACTCATCAAGTTCATAAACATATAACTTACGTATCTTGCATAACCTAATCTGTCCCTTTATGGAGGAACGCCTATACTGTCGGCCCAATCTGGGACGCGATAGAGTCACATAAGTCTGCCCATAAATGTATACTGCTCGGCCCAATCTGGGACGCGATAAAATCACATAAGTCTGTCCATAAAGGTATACTGCATAAAAATAGGAGGCTCATGATCAAAACAGGGTCCCTCGCCCGTAGTATCGATAAGCAATCCTACTCCTGGGACTATTTCACCGGCATAGGTCATGTGGACCCGCATGAGGTATTCCTCGCATAGGCTGTACCCGCCCGCATGGGACTATTTCACCCGTATAAGCCCATAAGGACTCGCATGAGGTATTCCTCGCATCATGGGTAGCAAATCCACGGAACATGTGGTATAACATCTTGGGGGTTTACCCCTCATTTATACTCTTACCCTGAAGCAGGTGGTATAACGTCTTGGGGGTTTACCCCTCATTTATACTCTTACCCTGGAGAAGGTGGTATAACGTCTTGGGGGTTTACCCCTCATTTATACTCTTACCCTAACTCAACCGGCCATCATACATAACATAAGCCCTACCGGCTTATCATACATAACATAAGCACTACCGACTTATCATACATAACATAAGCACCACCGGCTTACCATACATAACATAAGCACCACCGGCTTATCATACATTACATAAGCAAGTTAAGAAATCCCCTAACTTCTTATTAGCTTGTTCATATACACTCTCATTTTTGTTTACTTAAGGCACTAACATGTCATTATAAAATCCGGGAATTTAACCCAACGTACTACGTGCCTCTACTCCTTTAAAATGATTCTCTTTCAAATAAAACTTCCAAGATACTAATAACCGTAGTATCAAGTCATATCTACTTTTCAAGACAAGTCACAATACCTTTTAGAAATACATTTATAGGCTTCTAAATCAAGTGACTTCTTTCTTTAAAACCTTAAGCAATTGGTACCTTTAAAACAATTTGCCCTTCTTTATTTCAAATCATTTCTTTGCTTACATTACTGAAGAAAACCATTCTTTTAATCTTCCATAAAGTTGTTATAACAAACTTCCCATAAAGCCGTTATAACTCTTTATGTCTTAGACAAATTCATTCCTTTTATGACCAAGAAACTTATACTTTCAATTCAAATCACATAACTTTCAAAAAACTTCAAGTCTCTTAACTTTTAAGAAAACAAGTTTCTTAACTTTAGAATGGCAAGAAATCAATACTTTCCAAATCAAGTATTCTATACTTTTAAATCAATTCACTTCTTCCTTTAAGATTCAAGTCCCATAACTTGAAAAATAAAGTCCCTTAACCTTTTAAAAAATTTGAGGTTCATAGTCTTAAAACTTCATACGTAAATTCTTATAAATTAAGTAACATATACTTTGGTGCGTTGTGAATAAGTTATACTGATTTATAACGATCTTAATCGAGTAGCCATGATCTAGAAAATGTAATGCAATTTTGTCTTATCTTAGCTTCTATGCAGATGGAGAATTCTACTCATTTTAACTTAATTGATTGTCATTACATTTTCCTTTATTAACGCTGCAGTGGCTTGTTCGATTCTTATTCTCATTTGTGCCGTAACTTAGCCAAGTCAACTTGGCTCCAAATACCTCCTAACGACTTTTACCAACATCCCCCATAAGACTTGGTAAGAACTTAGGATAACTTAGACATAACCTTTACGTAGAGTAAATCAACATACATACCTCTTAACTTCTAAGAGTAGAAGGAATCATGAAATAGTACTACATGTATATTCCATACATAGAATCATGTCAAAAGAAGGAAGAGGTTCACATACCTCGCGACGATTATCGACAAATAGCAAAATGCTCCAAAGTACTCAACCTTGATAGTTATTCCATCCTTCAAGTAGAATACGCTATACTTAGTACTTCAACCTATAATGGACATAATACGTCCATTAACCTTTAGCTTCGAACGTAGAATATTCTAAGTGCAAAGTCACTAAATTCTACGGAAAATCGGGCAGCACTTCCTTTGTTTCTACATACTTTGCCACCTTTTTCAAGGCCGAATTCAATAACCAAACACTCCACATTTAAGGCTCAACAATTCAGCTAACCAAAGGGGATTACACGCCTTAACAGGACATGTAAAATTCTGCCCCAAAACCATACCAAAACAGCCCCTAATTACTATAACGAGGGTGGAATGTGAGGCCTTTCAACGCCTTTCCACACCCTTGTTCCTTCGGGGTTTTCATTAGCAATCTACTACATTAAACATGAAATATAGGGGCTGATTTTCCAGCATACAACACGTCTAAAGCAGTCCCTAAAAACTGCACGACAATATCCAATAATTTTATAGATTCTACGGCAACAACTAAAATCCGATAACTCTTTCCTTAATCCTTTTTATTCCAATTCGAGTTCCAAAACATCTACATAAATTATAACAACTTATTAACAACAATATTAATCCATTATAACATGCAATAGGTGAAGATAACAACGACAATAACCAACGAATTCCATTTACACCAAATCTGTCCCAAATCGGTTTTAGCCCCAAAAAATGGCTCAAACGCTTTTTATTCTTCATTATTTTTAACACAAGTTCATCCATACATTATAACAATAATTAATATCCAATTACTTTAAAAGAAGGACTTTTACCTCATTTTTTGCCCAAAAACGCCCCAAAACAGTCCGGTCTTTATTGGTCCATGATTTTCGTTTCGCTCCACTTCTTCAAGTTCCAATCACATATATGTATCCCCTACAACCTTAGGATCAACTTCTCTTCACGTTTCGCTTCCAAAAAGTCGACGGAAAACCCCTAGGGTTTCATTATATTTTCGGCCCAACCTAGATTTAGGGGTTAAGGGTGCTTAATCTTGGAAAGAAAATACTTTGATCTTGATCTTGTCTTTGGATATGGGGATTTCGAATTGCTCTAGGTTTTTGGAGAGATGAGGGTTTGTATGGATGAATATCTTTTGTTCTAAGTCTTCAAGACTTATCTATATAAAGGTGTGTGGAGTCTTCACAAGACAAGTGGGGAGGGCACTTGCTAACCTCCTATTGGCCAAGTATTTCTTCACAAAATATTTCATCCACACTTAGTTATTTTTCATCCCATTTCGATGGACATGTAACATAGTATACCAAGACTTAATAAATCCACTAAGTCCATAATTCTAATGAAAAATAATTCCATTACTAGAATTAATTCTGGTCATCACATTAAACTCGAAAATTTTCCGTATAAGGAAATGTAAAAATCCTTTCCTTTCGACATTCCAATCTTAATTCTATAATCATGTTCTTAAATTACGGGGTGTAACAACTTCCTCCCATATAAGGCCTCATAAGGCGCCATCTGGATACTGGAGTGGTAGTTGTTGTTATACGCAAACTCTACTAGCGGCAAATGATCCTCCCAGCTACCCCTGAAATCAATAACACAGGCTCGCAGCATATCCTCAAGTGTCTGGATAGTACGCTCCGCCTGTCCGTCGATGCGAGGATGGAATGCGATCGAGGCTCACCTGCTTCCCTAATCCCTTCTGGAAAGACCTCCAGAAGTTAGCCGTAAACTGGGCTCCTCTGTCCGATATGATAGATATAGGGACCCCATGCAGTCTCACGATCTCTCGGATGTAAAGTCTAGCGTAATCCTCGGCCGAAAAAGTCGTCCTGACGGGAAGAAAGTGGGTTGATTTCGTCAGCCTGTCGACGATAACCCAGATAGAATCATGCTTCCTCTGAGTGCGAGGTAACCCTGTAATAAAGTCCATATTGATCACATCCCATTTCCATGTCGAAATCTCTATCGTCTGCAACAACCCACCAGGCCTCTGGTGCTCCACCTTGACCTGCTGACAACTCGGGCACTGAGCAACAAACTCTGCAACGTCCCTCTTCAGGCCATCCCACCAATACACAGATTTGAGGTCGTGGTACATCTTTGTCGACCCCGGATGGATAGAGTAACGCGCGCTGTGTGCTTCCCCTAGAACCTGCTATCGAAGTCCTGCAATATCTGGAACACACAACCTGCCCTCAAACCTTAGCACCCCATCAGGTGCTACCTCAAAAGGACCCTTCCCCTCACGAAGAGCCGTATCTCGATATTGTGTCATAATCGGATCCTCATACTGTCGCATCTTCACCTCCTCGACGATGGAAGATTCGGCAACCTCTCGAACCCGAACCCCACTACTATCAGAACCAATCAATCGGACTCCAAGGCTCGCTAGCTAATGTATCTCGCAGACCATGCCCTCCTCTCTGGCTGCACATCTGATAGACTACCCATCGATCTACGACTAAGGGCATCTGCCACTACATTGGCCTTCCCTGGGTGGTATAGGATATCGACATCATAATCCTTGAGTAGCTCTAACCACCATCTCTGTCGCAAGTTCACTCCTCTGGTGAAGATATACTGGAGGCTCTTGTGGTCTGTGTAAATATCCACATGAACTCCATACAAATAATGTCTCCAGATCTTCAAGGCGTGAATCACCGCTGCCAACTCTAAGTCATGTGTGGGGTAGTTCTTCTCATGCTTCTTGAGCTGTCGAGATGCGTAAGCTATAACCTTGCCCTGCTGCATCAACACACATCCAAGCCCGATGCCCGACGCATCACAATAAACCACATAGCCGTCTGGACCCTATGGAAGAGTAAGAACTGGGGCGGTCGTCAACCTCTCCTTCAGTAACTGGAAGCCCTCCTCACAAGCATCCGTCCACTGAAACTTAGTTGCCTTCTGAGTCAGCTTGGTCAAAGGTGCTGAAATAGAAGCAAACTTCTCCACAAACCTCCGGTAGTAACCCGCAAGGCCCAAAAGCTGCGCACCTCTGTCGGGGTAGTAGGTCTAGGACAACTCCTGACTGCCTCGATCTTTGCCGTATCCACCCGAATACCATCGGCCCCGACAATGTGCCCCAGAAACGCCACCGAAGCCAACCAAAACTCACACTTTGAAAACTTGGCATACAACCGCTGGTCCGGGAGAACTCTCAACACCGTCCTCAAATGCTCCGCATGCTCCTGCTCCGAGCGAGAATAAATCAAGATGTCATCCATGAATACTATCACAAACGTATCCAAAAATGGCTTGAACACTCGGTTCATCAAATCCATAAATACTGCCGGAGCATTGGTCAAGCCGAAAGATATGACCCTAAACTCATAGTGCCCGTACCGGGTCCCGAATGCAGTCCTAGGGACATCCGTCTCCCTAACTCGCACCTGATGGTAACCAGATCATAGGTCTATCTTGGAGAAACACCTCGTACCCTGCAACTGGTCGAACAAGTCATCAATCCTGGAAAGGGGGTATCTGTTCTTAATAGTCACCTTGTTCAGCTGCCTGTAATCAACACACATACACAGCGTCCCATCCTTCTTCTTCACGAACAATACCGGCGCTCCCCAGGGAGAAACATTAGGCCTGATAAAGCCCTTCTCCAGCAAATCTCTCAGCTGGTCCTTCAACTCTCTCAACTCGGCAGGTGTCATTCTGTATGGCGGAATGGATATAGGTCGAGTATCAGGCAGAATATCAATGCAAAACTCTATCTCCCTCTCAGGAGGGATACCCGGGAGGTCGTCTGGGAACACATCTGGAAACTCTCTAACTACTGGAACTGACTGAAGGTATGGTGTCACCGCCTCAGTATCCAATACCCGAATGAGATGGTAGATATACCCCTTCTGAACCATCTTTCTGGCCTTGAGGTAAGAAATAAACTTACCCCTCGGCGACACAGTGTTCCCCTCCCACTCGATAACCGGCTCCCCAGGAAACTGGAACCGTACCAACCGCTTCCTACAGTCTACATTAGCGTAGCAAGAAGCTAACCAATCCATACCCATGATCACATCAAAATCGATCATATCCAACTCTATCAAGTCGGCTAGGGTCTGACGACTGCATATAGTCACTGGGCAAGCCCTATATACCCGCTCAGCTACCACTGAATCCCCAACTGGCGTAGCTACCTCAAAAGGGTCTATGGACTCAGGCTCTATCCCTATCCTACTAGCAATATGGGGAGATATATAGGACAAGGTAGAACCTGGATCTATCAAGGCATATACGTCACAACAAGAAACTGATAAAGTACCTGTGATGACATCCGGTGACGCCTCCTGGTCCTGGCGGCTGGACATGGCATAAATGCGTTGGAGGACCGGAACTAGGACCCGCAACGCGACCTCTGCCGCGACCTGCTGGTCCATGAGCACCACGCCCTCGGGCGAGTAATCGTAGGAGATGAGACCGGCTAAAGACCACGAAGGTGAACCTACCATCTGCGGCGCCGCCCGGTGACGGTCTCTGCAAAGTGACCTGCTGGCGCAAGTGTAACAAGCTCGCAGATGGTACCACAACTCCTGTAATGGGATCTACCACATCGAACACACTTAGAGGAAGGTGGTTTCGATCGGTTAGCACCTCTGCTACCCTGGAAGTCCGAAGTCCTGGGGCCCTGACCTGCCCCCGAATACCCTGGCTGCCCTGAAGACGGTGTAGGAGTGCTCTGAACTGGCTGCGGTGCAAATCTAGTCTGCTGCTGAGGCCGTCCGCCCCGAGAGCTACCAAAAGACCCTGTCGTCCTGGCCTTCTTCTGCTGATATCTGTCAACCCGTCGGCCTCTACGCTCCTCACACCCAAGTGCATGAGCCTGCATGCGGGCAATGTCCATGCCCGGCTGAAGAGCTACACCCGAGCAAGACTCTGCCAAGTAGTCATCAAGCCCTGTGACGTAGCGGTGCACTCTGTCCTCCATATCTACTACTAACGCGGGGACATACCGAGCCAATGAGTCGAACTCCACGTTGTACTCCCGAACTGTGCGCCCGTTCTGCCTCAGCATCAAAAATTTGTCGGCTCGTGCTCTCCTCATCTGCGGAGGCAAGAAGTGAGTGAGAAATGCCTCTGAGAACTCGTCCCAAACAGCTGGAGGCGCATGCTCCCCCCGGGACAGCTCCCATGAATCAAACGATCGCAGATCACGCGGTGATGTGAACCTAAGACCACTGACTCGGTCTCCGAAGCCTTGATCACTCTCATGATCCGCTGTAACTGTCGGATGAACTCCTGCGGATCATCCTCAGGCCTCGACCCATAGAACTCTGGCGGGCTGCAACTCAGAAAGTCCCGAAGTCTCAAACTATCCGACCTCGGGTGAACCACGGGTACTACTGGAACTGATGCATCCAGCCTATCCTCGTGCCTCGCCACGACCCTGGCTAATAACTGGGCCATCTCCTTGTAACCCATCTCCTCTGCTCCAGGCTGTGGGACTGGAGGCTCAGGTGTCGTGGCCTCAGTAGCCACTGCTGCGGCTCTAAACCCTGCTGGGGCCGGCGGCGTCATGGAACTCGCCGTCTGGGGTATCACCTCGGGTAAAGGCTGGGCCTGGGCCCTCGTGACCCTCTGTGTCCTACTAGCAGCTCCCTCGGCTGCCTTGCCGCCAGGCGGGTTGCCTTGCGTGGAGGCATAACTGGTAAACAAAAGAAATTCGTCAGAGGGGTCCAACTTATAACACAGCTCTAAGGCATGATCTCAGAATGAGAAAAATGGAAACCAATCCTAAATATCCTGCAGCCTCCTGATTATTGGTGTGGTGCACAACAAACCGATAATCAAGACTCTACTAGATACGGTCTGTAGACACTTTCCGAGGATTTAACTGCTCTAATACCACTTTAGTCACGACTGTTCGGGCCGTGGATCGTGCCTACCCGCACCCAAGTAGACATACATCAGAGTAACCAGCGGAATATAAACTTGCAAACATGAAACAGTATAAAATAAGAACAGTCTATCCAAAGAAAAGTTGCCTTTCGGCATGTATATAGATACCAAAAGTGAACAGTTACATACCGACTTTACAACAGGACTACAGACCTCTAAGAAGGTGTAAACACTATGACGGGACAGGGCCCCGTCATACCCCTGAATGTACAAAACATCTACAACACCAGGGAGAACCGTACCAAAAGTCGAGCCTCCGGAGAAATGGAGCTCCTGACACCTGAGTAAAGATCCTAAGAATGAGGATCCACCACCTGCTTTCCCTTACCTGCGGCATGAACGCAGCCCCCGAAGGAGGTCAGTACAACAGGTACCAAGTATGTGAAACTGTAAAGTACTGATATATAATTATAGCATTTTAAAACCAATTCACAAATATGTACGAAACAACCAAGTTAACCGCACATAGTGCCACACCATAAGCAAGAGCAAAAATAGATATAATGTAACTGGTCTTTTCTAGGCCGCTAATGATCGAAGCAAGGCCAATCGCCCATAGTATCATTATGCGAGCCTAATCCTGGAACTCCCGCAGTCCGCATAGGCCCCTAGGCGAATGATGTATTCTCGCGTCGGGGTAGCTAACGCGGCATCGCCCCGACTCCGCGATCCGCGTAGCCACATAGACCGCGTGAGGTATTCCTCGCATCGGCGTAACACACGGAGTGATCATCCCGAACTCCGCGACTCCGCATAGGTCCCATGGACCCACATGAGGTATTCCTCGCATCGGGGGCGGCTAACCCACGGCATCGTAACAAGTCAGGAGGGTGAGTGATATAATACTAACACAACGGCTTATCGTTAAACAACATAAGCACAACAAAAATAACCTCCTTACACAAGCGTCACAAGATACTAACACACGTAGCATCATAACATGTTTATCAAACCAGCCTACCATACCTTCAAACATCATTTCAAGCATTTGATAAACAAATAATTAAACCGTTTTTCTTATCTTCCTTAAGTCGTTATAGCTAGCTTCCCATAAAGCTAGTATAACACTTAAACTTTTTATGAAAACCAAGTATTACTTTTCTTCCAAAATTGATTCATAACTCTTTTTGAAATATTCAAGATTCTTATTAATTAGAACTCAAGTCCAAAGACATCAAAGTAAAGCCAAATTTAGTTTAACACACGTACGTCTACCGTACTATATATATTTCACAAATATCATGCTCAAAGGGATAGGAAGAATCACATACCTCCTCGGCTAAATCCACTTGCCAAGTCGGATATGTCGCGCGCAGAGTGTCAACCTATAATAGTCAAAACACGCCTATCAACTTCTAGTTTTACGTGGGATTCTTCTAAGTAAGATTTCTCTTAGTCTACGAAAAATTGGGCAGCACCTCCCCCGTTTCTACTCAATTCTCCACCCTTTTCAAGGCCCGATAATAGTAATCAACATGCCATAAATAAGGCGCAATAATTCCAAAATTTAAAGAAGGGGATCACACGCCCAAACGGAACGCGATTAACAATCTTCCCCTTAACAACAACAATAATTAAAGAAGGGGATCACACGCCCAAACGGAACGCGATTAACAATCTTCTCCTTAACAACAATGTAAATACAGTCCAAAGTAAATAAAGTCCAAAGTAAATACGGTCCAAAGTAAATACAGTCCTTAAGTTGGGGTCCTTGGCCAACTTTTACAATTTTACCTATCCAATTACTTCATTAGTCTTCCAACTTATATTCCAATCTTTATATAAGTTATAGTTTCTTTGTTGTTAACTTCTTAGTAAGTAATGGATACATTTTTACCATTTTAATGACTAATATGCCAATTCTCCTTTTAACATCTTAACAAGGTCCAAATCTTTCCTTATATCTCATACTCCATAATATACTTCCAATATATGTATAATATCCAATATACATAATAATCAACTTCACAAAGAGGTTAAGGTTCATTACCTCAATATAGCCCAAAAATATCCAAGAACTTAAAGTCGCTCCTAAGCAAGTTTTAGCTCCAAATCTTTGCGTTCCAAACCACCAGAAGTCACCCTTAGAAGTTTCTAACCAACTTATATTCAAGAATTAACTCCAAAAAGTGAAGAACACTAAAGTTCCAAATCTGCCCACTCTCGGCTTTGTGAGGGTTTTTGAGGCTAGGGGTGTGAAATCTTGTCTAACTCTTAGCTAATAATCTTCCTAATACATTAAGGAAAACACTTATAAGTTTAAGAATTTTTGGACAACATTTGCTCAAGCAAATACAAGGTTGGACGAGAGCAACTAGGGAGGGAGAGAAAATATTTTCAAGTCTTGAAATGTTCTAAGTGTGGAAGATTTCATCAACTAGAGGTGTTTATATAGGACAACCAAGGGGTAGGATTGAAACATGTGTATGGTATAGATTATTTGTGTAGGTTCCTTTCTCCACTTGTCCCATAAATGTCATGCAAGACTTTGACCATTTGACTTGCCCACTAACTTCAAAAGAAACGTCCCATTGCCATGCAAATGCCATGCAAGACTTTTGGCCACTTGTCTTGCCCACTTGTCTTGAAAAAAACATCCAACATGGCTCTTGGGGTGACACATGTCGCCCTCCTATTGGTCCAAAATATTAATCTCTCAGAAAAATTACATAATTGGTTAAAATATTGAAAACGTAAAATTTCCTTCACAATGTTCGGAATATTTTCCGTCGGAAAACAATTCTTTTATTCTTACCCTAATTAGGGTTTATACATTCGTACGTACGTCCTTACATACATACTCCGGAACTACGGGGTATAACAATGTAAAACATGAGCATGAACACTTACAGGTTGTGTTATCTGGAATCTCTACTTAGGAATGACAGGCGGTTGTCCGTTCGATTTGCAAGAACTTTGCTACGGTGTATTTCTCTGTCAAGAAAGCCAGAAAATCTTAGCAGAGGTTCGAGAAAGTTTATTCTAAACTCTGAGTCTAGAATTAGTATTGAATTGGTGTGTAAAACTTATGGGGTAGTGCTCTTTATATAAGAGTTATTAGGTCAAATCCTATTAAGCTTGGGCCCCAAGCCTGACCCAAAAACCGAGATACAGTGGGCCAGTCTGACTGGGCCCACCGTCGTGGCGGCGTCGCTACACTGGTAGGCATCGCGGCTCCTCATGTCACGTCTCGTTGATATATATTCAGCATGTTTAATTAAATCTAATAATGACTTAATTAAATAATTTCCATCAAATAGAAATTATCTCATAATTATTATCAATTTAAATATCTCAATTCCAAATAGCATATTTGATACTTTCTGAATACACCCTTAGATCGAAGAGATAATCGACATAGTGTGACTCTATAATCTTTCACATATCGACACTAATCCAATTAAGGTACGTTTACATGAATCCAACAAACATAACCTTTATGTGAGATGATAAATTTCTTTCATTCGCGACACACTCGATTAAGCTTAGGATTTGTCATTTGTCTATCCAAATAGCTTGATCACTTTATCTCATATGTATTAGTCGATAACTACATCATATTCTAAATATGTCTCTTGCATTGGCCAATGACATGGTCGACCTAATATCACTGAAAAGCTGAGTGTTCTCTCGAATATCCTATCGAGGAATGAATCATATTCTTGGCCCAACTACCACCTTAGTTTACATCATAATGCACCCAACACAAGCTGTATCATATCCTATAAGGAACTTAAGCTTAGGACAGGGTCAAAGTGCATTAATCTGTAAACAAGGTGTGTATTGACCTCAAGTCAAATGACCTTTATATCTCATACGCTGATAGCACTTTAGACATGTATAACAAATAGTTTATCAGCAGGGTATACCAATACTTTCCAAAAGTATTCATGTGTCTATCACTAGTAACCATTACTAGTAGCAAGTGAGACATACTACATTCTTCAAGAATGTGATGCAGGCCACATTTCAACTTATAACATATCATCGAAATCTCATTCTCGATGATCATTAGTCGAGACAACTTTGAGAGTTACGCTCTATCATTAATATCTCACTCTATTAATGACAACGTAAGCTTAAGAGATGCACATTAATAAATAACTACAAACAATCAAATAATAGTTCAATAATTACAAATGCCATAAATATATTAATCTTATTAATAATACAAATGTGTTCAAGTACATTTGTCCCTAATAATGATTGTCTCTAGGACATACATACTTTCAGATGAAAGATATGGGTAAAGATGCATATATTCTCGAAATAAAGATTTTGTGAAAACATTTAAAGGAATAGTTCTCTAAATGATTAAACTTGCTAAATTATGACCCTATCGAAACTCCAATCAACAAAGACAATACCTTATATGCTAGATTGTGTTCTAAGACTCCAAAATAAGATGAACAAATAAATAAAGTTTCTTATGCCAAGTACAGTTGATAGTCTAATACAATATGTTTGCTCGACTTAATATATTCTTCGCAATTGGCCTGTAAAAATATGAAACCAACTTAAATCCAACACATTGAAAATACAGTAAAAATGAACCATGAGGTACCATATGGGAACTTCTGATTATGCGATTGCCATAAGGAAATGACATGAAACTGAAAGGATATACTGATATTGATTGTAGATGAGATTTCGACAAAAATAGGTCCGCCTCCGAATGTGTTCTATGCTCTATAATAATGACATATCATAGACAGTGAAAAACAATCACGTGCAATTTATTCATGACGGGAGTTGAACTTCTGGCTCTCTACTCTATAACACAATCGATTGTTTGGTTGAAAAGGTTTTTGGATCATGTGTTGATGCTACAATTAGTACTGAAATAATAACATACTTTGTGAACATCAAGTTGTTTTTTTGACCAGCAAGAATCCAAAATATGATGACAAATCCAAACACATTGATATTAAATTCAATTTTATGATGATGGTTGCAGGCAAAGAACTGAACATAAAGCATATCTACACAAACGGTGCATATTCATTGACATAGCCGGATCCTAGAGATGCGTGTTTTTCCCATGAAATATCTCAATGATTGTGTGGGCTTTAATATAGTCATTGGTTTTTTATTTAATTTTGTCGACATTCATGTTTACTATTTTCTTTTAAAATTATGTACTTTCTTACTATGAATGTTTATTGTACATTCATATTATGGGATGCTTCTGGTGCATTCTTTGATATTGTTGAAAAGTATGTCGGGTAGACAAAGGTCATCCTTCTCAGACAGGTGATTGTCTCCATCAATTTAGTGATAGTGGGAGATGAGACGAGATTGTAAGCAAATTATCATAAGGATAATTTGATAGCACGTGGCTTAAAGACGTTTAGCATCGCACGAGTAATGACAAAAAGTTATTACAGTGTTTTTATTTTGAAAATAAGTTTCACATAGTCTACTTCGAGGGGCCAAATGAGGGTTCAATTTTATCGATTAGATCAAGGAAATTAGTTTAGATGCATATAATGTCTGAATATCATTTGTACAACATTATTTTATGAGATAAAGGCATACTCTCTGTGGGAAAGGAGAAAATATTATTGGACATGTTTCATACTATGTGTGCGAATGTCGACCAAAAGGATTAACATAAGTTATATCTCGACTTATTATTGTGTGAGACCTTATTGAGTACTGATGCGCGATTTATGCACACACTTACGCAAGTGCACGTGTCGTGTCAAGTAATATAGTCTAGGTAAGACCGAATATCGTCCTCAAGGACTGGTTTTCAAGTACCGATTATCTATCCTATGGTATCTATTTGGTTAACGTCAATTGAATTGGAATTCTAAACTAATAATGCAGGAAATAAACTAATTATAAAAATACTTTGATTTAAATCAGTTATGATGGATAATTAGGGCTTCCAAGATCATCAATTATCCACTCTATTCAATCCTTAGTACAATTAGACTGACTTCTTCTTCTACGTTAAGATAGCATGTTAACTAAGCTGTTTTATACTCCTGTTAAGGTTATATAAACACTCAACCCCAGTATAGCACCTTTCTACCTTTCGGTGATAAGATTGACTATAGAGGAGGATTAAGACCAAAAACCTTATTAATACTACACAAGTATCGGGGTACTTTCGTCCACGATTTAACATATGTTTATCCAACTACAGCATATTCACAACCTCCCATTTCGGATTTCGGTTAGAAATCATAAGAATTATGATAATTAGTGATCAATTAATTATCAAGCAATCAAAACAACTATCGAATAAATCTTAAATAAGTGAAGAAGAAACCAAACTAATATATTAATTCATGAATAGAGTTTCAAGTGAATCACAAGGAAATCCCTAATAAAGTAATTAGCTCCTAGCCATAGTCACACTAAGAACTAATACACTCTCCATACATGAACTGAAATAAATAAAGCAAAAAGAAAGAAAAGAAAATACTCAAGAACGAGTCTCTAAGCCTTCTAGCATCAAAGGGTTGTGTTGTGGAATATTTACAAGATGGAATGGTGGATGGAATGTAGGATGGTGGATGTAGAATGGTGAATTGTGGGGAATGAATTCTTCTAATGATGTAGAGACTATTTATAGACCAAGAATCCTTTAGGTGAAGGGTTAAGGATTATGTAGGTAGGAAAAGTTATTAGAATCCTTTTAGCTAAGGGTTTTAAGGTAGGAAAAGTTATCCCTTTTGTCACGACCCGACCCCGGGACCGCGACTGGTGCCCTACCTGGGCACCCTTACAGGTAAACATCAGAGAAAAATCAGCGGAACATACATGAAACTTATAAATAAAACATCGGAAGTAAAACAACAGGTTAGCCGATAGGGCTACCTTCCTGAACATATATAAATACAAGCAGCGATTGCCTCATTTCTTTTACAAAGCGACCCACAATATGTGACTACTGGACCTCTAGAGTTTTAACATAACCCTTTGTGGCGGGACGGGGCCCATATACCCTGAATATACATGAATCTACTACCTCAGGGAAAACCATACCAAGAGCTAAGCCTCCGGAGCAAATGGAGCTTTCTCTCAAAAACTGAACCGAGATCCTATGAGCAAGGATCACCAACCTGGGTACCTAAAAACCTGCGGGCATGAACGCGGCCGAAGAAGTCGATAACAGTGCGAATATGGAACAGAAATAACGTCACGATGCGGATCATAAGCGTACAAAAGAATGACAAGGACAAGTATAAAAAGTACATACGGATCCTGCCGTGTCATTACGACTTATGAACTTAATTTCACATCAATACCTTTTCCATTCTATTAAGAGTTATAGCCGTATCTTACGTACTTACTTAGGAGAAGTCATTAAGTCCATCTCTATCTAACTTACTTATCTTTCATAACATAGTCCGCCCATTCACGGAGGGGCGCGTATCTTGCCGACCCAATCCGGGGCGCGATCAAGTCACACAAAATAGCAAAGCGTGCGTGGAATCCCCATCATCGCCGACTAAAAGTGTAAAACATAACCATGTAGCGCGCGTGGCATCCCACCTCGCGGCGTACCACATACACCATACATACATATATCTCTGCGTGGAATCCCGCATCATGCCGACGGTATAAGTGTAAAACATAACCATGGGACTCACGCCCATAATATAAATCAAACAGGAGGTATAACGTCTTGGGGCTTGCCCCTCATTTATACTCTTACCACGGAAGGTGGTAAAGCAGGGGGTATAACGTCTTGGGGCTTGCCCCTCATTTATACTCTTACCCTGGAGAAGGTGGTACAACGTCTTGGGGCTTGCCCCTCATTTATACTCTTACCCTATCTCAACCGACAATCAACACATAAAGCAGGTGATGCAGTCTTGGGGTTTACCCTCACTTATACTCTTACCCTGGAGAAGGTGGTACAACGTCTTGGGGCTTGCCCCTCATTTATACTCTTACCCTATCTCAACCGACCATCAAACAAGACATAAGCACTACGATGTCTTTTATAAAATCCGAATTTAACCCAAGTGCTACTGATTAACGGAAGCATACCCGTGGAATCCACATCAGCGTCGATGCGTCAAGTAACTTACAACAAGACGGTAGGCCTCCAACCGAGAGTCGCGGCAATGTAATAAAACATAAAACTTGCACTCAAAGGCTATCACCAGCACACATAGGCTAATTCTCAATTAACCAAACCAAAGTACTTATCAAGCGTATACGTAGAATAATTCTCAATTAATCAAGCCAAAGTACTACGTCGTACATTCTTTTCAAAAGACTCCTTTCCAAATAAAACTTCCCGATACTAACAGCGTAGTATCAAGTCCTATCCACCTTTCAAGACAAGTCACAATACCTTTTTAGAAATACAATTACCGGCTTCTAAATCAAGTGACTTCTTTATTAAAAACCTTAAGCAATTGGTACCTTTAAACCAATTTGCCCTTCCTTAATACAAGTTATTCCTTTGATTACTTTACTAGAGAAAACCATTCTCTTAACCTTCCATAAAGCCGTTATAACCAACTTCCCATAAAGCCGTTATAACCCTTTATGGTTTAGACCAACACGTTCCTTTTATAACCAAGAGACTTCTACTTTTTGAAACCAAGTATTTTATACTTTCAAATCAATTCTCATAACTTTCAAAAATACAATTAGTCTCTTAACCTTTAGAAAACAAGTGACTCCTTTTATTATAAAACCTTAGGCAATTAATGCCTTAAAAACGAGTTGCCTTTTCACTAAAATCAAGTCATTTATCTTTCCATAAAGCAAATATAACTAACTTCCCATAAAGCCGTTATATTCACTTTATACTTTAGCCAAAAACAATTTCCTATCCAAGGGACTTATACGTTTAAAACGGAACAAGTATCACATACTTTAAAACTCTTCAAGTCCCTTAACTTTAATAAAACTTAAGACATCCTTTATACTTGCAAAGAAGTGAGTTGATCTCCCAACTCACCCGACTTGACTATTCACAAACTAGTAAAGGATATCAAGGTGTTGTACGTCTACCGTACTACATACGTGCAACTAGTCATGCTTAAAGATAGGAAAAGTTCTACATAGAATAGATCACACAACTACCTCTTAACTTCTAAGAGTAACAGGAAACATGAAATGATACCACAGGTATATTCCATACATAGAATCATGCCAAAGGAAGGAAGAGGTTCACATACCTCGCGACGATTGTCGACAAGTAGCAAAATGCTCCAAAGTACTTCAATCTTGATAGCTAATCCGTCCTTCAAGTAGGATACGCTATACTTAGTACTTCAACCTATAATGGTCACCATACGTCCATTAACCTCTTACTCCAAACGTAGAATTATTCTAAGTGCTAAGTCACTAATTCTACGGAAAATCGGACAGCACCTCCTTTGTTTCTACTAACTTTGCCACCTTTTTCAAGGCCGAAATACAATAGCCAAACAGCCCCAATTGGCTCACAATCAAAGCAATTAATCAATAGGATTACACGCCTACTAGGCGTGTAAAATTCCGCCCACAACGATAACAAGCTAATACAACTACTAGTCGATTTTGGCCATAAAGAATACAACGATACCAATTCTTATCCAATTTCCATTTCAATCCAAATTGGTAGCATAACATGATATCAAGTCGCATTTGATTATAACTACCATAATCTCGAGTAAGTGACATGCGACGATTTCTAACAAACGACCAATTAGTAATCCAACTTCAAGTGGCTAATATAACATTTCGGATTAAGCTACAATCAATCCATAATACTTATAAACTTCGACATACCAACCTCATGCTATCAACATGTAAAGCTAACAACAACAATATAAACATATAATCTTGTAACACCTTAAAAGACAAGATTATACCTTAATGATTCTTAATCGATTCCAAATCCAAGTCGCTCCATAGTAGTTTAGAGCCTCTCCAAGGCACTTCAATCCGCTTGTTGGGACCCTTAGAACCATACCAACAACTTTCCTTCAAACTTCCAATCCAAAACCTAGAAAGCCACTAGGTTTTCACTTTGCGACTAATACGAAAACTCTCTTTTTCCGGGATTTTTCTATTGAGATACACTTACATAACACTCATGAACCTTGGTTTAAAGTGTGGAGCTTAAAGGACAAGAAACAAAAAATTTCTCTTCTTGAAGGAGCAAACCCAGAGCTAAGCTAGCTTGTTCATCAATTTCTTGTAAATTTTTCTAAGTGTTGGACACCTTTGCTACTACTAGTATTATAAAGGGCAATGGAGGTCAAGATATAAACAAATGGGTGGTTTGGATGAGGTCTTAACAAATCTCAAGACTAATGGTCCCCTTGACTAAGTCAAACATGTCAAGCTCTACTACTTAGCAAGACTTGTCTTCTTAACAAGGGTCAAATGACCCTTGTGCCCATGTAATTCGTCCAAGACATCAAATAGGGGGGGTGACACGTGTCGCCCTCCCATACGTCACAATAATACGTTTTCCGACAATTTCATAATTCCGATAAACTTTTTACAAGTCTCAAATTTTTAACACTCGTGAGTTCGTACGTACGTTCTTAAACATATCCTGTAAGTACGGGGTGTAACACCTTTAGGTAGGAAAAGTTATCCCTTTAGGACTCTGAAAACATGTCAAATTCGGCCCAAAATCTTAAAAATCCCGCGTCGGCACGCGATCCTGTGATGGCGCGCGGCCAAAATCGGCAACTTTGAACATTCGAACATTGGCGCGCTGAGGCGTTTTTCTGGCGGATTTTCGTTTCATCATCCTTTTTTCGTTCGGACTTCGTCTGATCTCCTCTATAATTCCCGAAATTTCTTAGACTTCATTTCTTGGCCCTTTTTGTGTGTAATTTCATCTCATTTATGCTCATTTCATCTCCTTTTCGTCATTTTTCCATTTCTGACCGCTGTGACACAAAAGAAAGGAAAACGACCCTAATACTATACTAAACATAAATGAAATGAGTAAAATACTAACTAAAAATGACTCAAAAGGTGTATATAAAATACACCGATCAAATACCCCCAAACTTAACATTTGCTCGCCCTCGAGCAAAGATCAAAAGAAAGAAATAAAGACACAAGGAAAAAGAAAATAGAAAGACTCAACGACATTGATCACTTTGCTGCATTGGTGTTACTTAGAAAAACATGAAGGTTAGCAGAATAATATGCAGGAACATATAGCATGAATTTTTAGCATTTTAAACACATCAAGCTAGATATTTCGCAAACTCATTTTAATCATGTTTAATGGAAGTAAGAATATTGAATTATGCATGTCAATTTCAAAATTCTATGGCATGTTTACTTGCTATTCTCCACTAATCATGGATATGCATATAAGAGATCTCAGGACTTTTCAGGGTTGTAATGTAGGCTTAGGCATGGGTAGGTAAAAATAGGCATTTAGGCTCATTTTATGTACCATAAGCTCTTTTGCTTTTCAATTCTTCCCTTTTCTTTTGATTTCTTTTCTTCGCTTCATATCTATCTTTCCCCTCTTTTGTTTGAGAGAGTGAAGTGTATTATGAATAACAAGCACCCCCAAACTTAGGCTTTTGCCTATTTCTTATTACTTTTTTTATTGGGGTGCATCAAACTTGTTCACTCTTTTTGTCTCTTTTTTTAACACTTCTTATTCCAATCATTTCACATTTTCACTTATGTCACAAGTGTGGATTTAGAGGGTGTCAAAGAAAAAGTTTAATTTTTAGGCTCAAAGGGGCTGACTAGAGATATTTTGAATGTCAGAGATAGGTAAAAGTGGTAAGAAATGGCTAACAAAGAAATGTCTGAGTCATCTCCCCTAACATGCATATCCTAACTATTTCGCCTCAAATAGCAAGCAATTATACGCATAGGTTTTAATCATTTAACAATGCACAATTCAAGCAGAAACCCCAAATAGACAGATTTCATGAGTTTTTGGCATATCTAACCTAAGTGTTTAGATAGTTGCTTCTAATTCCATTACATTATTCAACCTTACTTCACTAGGTGTTTCTAGTAACTAGAGCATGCATGATCTTTGACAGAAAATTATGACTCAAAAAATTTTATGACTCAAAAATACACAAAACAAATCAACAAGACTCAACAATATCTAAAACAATAAGACATCCCCCCAAACTTAAATCACACATTGTCCCCAATGTGTGCAAGACTCAAAAAAATAGGGACAACTTACTGACACAACACAGCGGTCATAACGGAGGTCTAGGAGAAAAAATTCTGGAATTTGCACAGAATATGGCTCTCTGAGGTTCCGCGCCGCGGCCCTGAGATTCGGAGCCGCGGCGCTGCTAGTACTGTGGCTCTCTGAAGTTCCGGCGCCGCGGCGCTGACGACTGCTTTTCCTTTTTTTCAGCATTTTTGCTCCTTTTTCCTCGGTTTTAGCTTTCAGTCCACCTGTCATCCAACAACACAAAACAAGAACCCAAGACCGTGAGACTGTTCAAGACAAAATAAAATAAACTAAAGACCGAAATTAAAATAACATAATTAAAAACATTGGTTTGCCTCCCAACAAGCGTTGTCTTTAACGTCTTTTAGCCGGACGCGATTAACCTTTACGAGTGCCCATTGGATCCTTCTGTGAACTGCTTGCAATCCGCAGAGTTATTGTTGCAGGTCTCACTTTTCCTACAACCATCTGTTCAAACAAGGGCCTCAAACATAAAATTATCCCCCAAGTACACAGGACAGGCTTGTCTTTTAGGCTCTCTCTAATGTAGGGATCAGTGAGATTCCCAACATCTCTCAACTCTAGGAGGTGCCATTGAAGGTATGGACTTTCTATTTGGGTATCAACAGTGACAGCTGGTGGTGTTTCTTTTGCAATAGGTACAGGAAAAAGAATTTCCAAAGAATCCCAGAAGGTGAATAATTGGAGCTCAGTAATCTTTTCCTTCTCTACACCAACTATCTCGCCAGATTCCTCAACAACTGGGTGTGGTTCAGGTTCCTCAATTTTCTTATCACTTTCCACAACGGTGTTGCTAGGCAGAATTTCTTGAAGTGTACTGCTCATCCTATCCATTAGTTGCCCTATTTGTGTCTCCAAATTTCTGAGGGACACTCTTGTCTCATCCATAAACTGAGCTTGGCACTTGGTGAGCCTGAGTATGCCTGCCTACAACTCATCTAGATCTTCCTCTGGAACCTGTGGGTTAAGCTGTTGTTGATGACTCCACTGCCCCTGATATAAGTAGTAGTCCATGGACCTGTATATATATATATATTTTTTTCGTTTTTTTTCCCCTAATTTAACCTGCAAAATAAGAAAACAACAAAAGGTGATAAAAAGATGCTCGCATAACAAGTTAGAAACTTGTTCTTGGAGAAACCAAATTAGAAATAAGAATAGATAAATCGATATTGAAAGTACGTCAATCCCCGGCAACGGCGCCAAAAACTTGATGCGCGATTTATGCACACACTTACGCAAGTGCACGTGTTGTGTCAAGTAATATAGTCTAGGTAAGACCGAATATTGTCCTCAAGGACTGATTTTCAAGTACCGATTATCTATCCTATGGTATCTATTTGGTTAACGTCAATTGAATTGGAATTCTAAACTAATAATGCATGAAATAAACTAATTATAAAATACTTTGATTTAAATCAGTTATGATGGATAATTAGGGATACCAAGATCATCAACTATCCACTCTATTCAATCCTTAGTACAATTAGACTGACTTCTTCTTCTACGTTAAGATAGCAGGTTAACTAAGCCGTTTTATACTCCTGTTAAGGTTATATAAACACTCAACCCCAGTATAGAACCTTTCTACCTTTCGGTGATAAGATTGACTATAGAGGAGGATTAAGACCAAAAACCTTATTAATACTACACAAGTATCGGGGTACTTTCGTCCACGATTTAACCTATGTTTATCCAACTACAACATCTTCACAACCTCCCCTTTCGGATTTCGGTTAGAAATCATAAGAATTATGATAATTAGTGATCAATTAATTATCAAGCAATCAAAACAACTATCGAATAAATCTTAAATAAGTGAAGAAGAAACCAAACTAATATATTAATTCATGAATAGAGTTTCAAGTGAATCACAAGGAAATCCCTAATAAAGTAATTAACTCCTAGCCATAGTCACACTAAGAACTAATACACTCTCCATACATGAACTGAAATAAATAAAGCAAAAAGAAAGAAAAGAAAATACTCAAGAACGAGTCTCCAAGCCTTCTAGCATCCAAGGGTTGTGTTGTGGAATATTTACAAGATGGAATGGTGGATGGAATGTAGGATGGTGGATGGTGAATTGTGGGGAATGAATTCTTCTAATGATGTAGAGACTATTTATAGACCAAGAATCATTTAGGTGAAGGGTTAAGGATTATGTAGGTAGGAAAAGTTATTAGAATCCTTTTAGGTAAGGGTTTTAAGGTAGGAAAAGTTATCCCTTTATGTAGGAAAAGTTATCCCTTTAGGACTCTAAAAACATGTCAAATTCGGCCCAAAATCTTAAAAATCCCGCGTCGCAGCTATGACTGGCGCGCGCTGAAAATCAGCAACTTTGGAACATTCGAACATTGGTATGCGCCCGAGGCGTTTACGGCGGATTTTCGTTTCGTCGTCCTTTTTTCGTCCGGACTTCGTCTGATCTCCTCTATAATTCCCGAAATTTCTTAGACTTTATTTCTTGGCCCTTTTTGTGTGTAATTCCATCTCATTTATGCTCATTTCATCTCCTTTTCGTCATTTCTCCATTTCTGACCGCTGTGACACAAAAGAAAGGAAAACGACTCTAATACTATACTAAACATAAATGAAATGAGTAAAATACTAACTAAAAATGTCTCAAAAGGTGTATATAAAATACACCGATCAAGTACCCTCACGACTCCGACCAATGGCTCAAAGCTTGGTTAAATATTTGTTATATTAGCATGCTACCAAATAAACATGAGAGATTCGGTTTGGCAGAGCATGACTAGAAAAGCGAGTTGGATTCAAGTTGAGAGACTCATGAGAAGAGAAAGATCATTAATGGAGGTTTGCGTTTGCTGGAACCGGCCATGACTCGTAGTCATAATTGTGAACCCAAACCCGAGAACTATGATACATGAGATTGAAATGTGATATATCAATGTGATTCAAACGATCTATGACACTGAGCATACTTCTTATGATCTAGTTGATGTTTTTATGACAACGACGAGAGGCTATATATTACTAACATATGTATCAAAAAGTGCTCTCATAGTATGTTGGTCGCACGACCTATTTATCATGTATGAAATTAAGTAAGAGAATTTTAAGGAGAATATGTTTACCTTAGCTTAGTGAAGCTTAAGCACTCCCTTATGTGTGAGTGGGAGATATTCGAGAAATTGCTATTGGGTTAGGTCCACCCATGAGGGGATCTAACTAGCACGTCAAGTCATTATCAAGTCCTCCTTATAAAACTCTTTTACTATGCTATAAATATACCATTCTGGGTGTAGGAAAATAGATGATTTTCCACATATTGTTGACAGATAGGGTTTACAATAGAGAAAATTTATTTGCATCCGTTAGAGGATGGTGGCATTAGTAAGAATGAAAAGTGGTAGTTTGATGATTGACAAAGTGAATGAACAAGATGAATGAACCAGATCTGTGGACTTGATCTATCAAAGGATAGATGCAGTGCAGAGTTGAAGTGCATTGGAATCAAAGCAGAAGTGAAGTGAACCAGGTTGACAAACATGTTCCTTATCAGACAGAGAGACAGAATTGACATGGAACAACTGCAAGGACCGGGTCCAAGAACGTGTTCCTGCTCAGAGTCCTACCGCGAGTAGGATTTGTGGTTTTATGGTAAATACTTAGCGTACAAGGTTGCAGGATTTCTTTCCATACTTATCAAGATATGTTAGTCCTATAAAGAAGTTAAAGCTGGGTGAAGGTGCAAATATCCCAAACCAAATCAAACCCTATTCTACCATGATGGGTTGTATCAAGTAGGATTTAGGCCAGTCGCGTTGATGAAGACAAAAGCTATAAATAGCAAGTCTTGCCGTGAAGAAAATTACACACCCACTAAGAGATCAAATGGAAATATTGAGGAAACCATGTCAAGCATAATTGAGAGAGTTCTAATTTCGTCTAGTGCGACCTAATACAACGAAGTAGATTAAAGAAGTTGTGTTACAAAGTTTATGTTTACAGTTCTTGAGTCTAGATTCTTGTATTAGGATTGATCATCAAGTTGTACTTTTATTCGCTTTCATAAAAGCATATTGTTAGGTATAAACAGTTAGCCAAATTCAACTTGAAGTTAGGAATCAATTTGGAGTAAGATAGAGTTTATAGTTCATAGGTTACAGAGTTTGTGACTTGAATTTGCATAGGCTCACTTTATAGTGGAGTTTTGATTAAATCCAACAGAGGTGTAGGTCGTGACTTTTTCTGCCCTTGTGAGTCGGGTCGTTTCCACGTAAAATTGTTGTGTCCTTTGATTTACTATTATTTACTATTTTGCAGATGCTATACTTGGAATAAGTAGAGTAACGTGTTCCATCCTATAGGCGAAAGTTAGGTATCGCATAGGATATATATCAAAGTGTGCAGAATATCAATATCTAGGCACAAAGGGAGTTCATCCGTTTCATGAGGATTCCCAACGACCGGTGACATGAATCGGTATAGAAAAAGGGAGTTTATCCTCTTCGAAGATTCCCCACGATAAGTGACATGAATCATTCTTGCTGCAGAGCCGCTTACGCAAAGGAGAAACTTGTAAGTCTCCTAAACTATTATTTACGATTCAAATACTACATGTTTATTTTACAATTATAAATTGAAGCAACCACGTTCTCCTCTGGTTTCTGTCAATTTACCAGGCTACAGATAAAATCAATTGTTAACTGCATATCCTTCTATAAATAATAAAACAAGGGTGTATACTGGTATAAAAAATTTGTTTTACATTGTAAAATGAAAATGAAAACTAGTAAGCTCTATGGACAAAGTACTACAACTATTTTGTACATATTTACTGATTTCATTCCTCTCTTGGAATCCATCGGCTCCACCATAAGCTTTTCCTTTGTCTGCTAAGCTCATCAATACTCTCATTCAGGGTTCTCATAATTTTCCTTTGAAGCCGAAGAGCTGATGCAAGAGCATTCCTCTGTGCACCTGACTTCTTTTTAGGCTCTATTTCCTGTAAATCTCAAATGGAAAAACAAAGTGTATGAGGAAATTCTACACTAAATAACCAACATTGTGGTTTTGAAAAGTTGGATTTCCACAATGAGAAACTAAGGATTTCAAAGCTAGAGTGAAAGTGTCTACTGTCTAGTCCAGTATATATGTCATGAGAATACATACCCTAAGCTCCTGAAGTTGTGCTTCCGTGAAGCCCCCGCCTTGTTTTGTTCCTGATTTTGCCATTAGTTGAACAACCCAGTTTGCAGCTTCACTATAGTCTTGTTGTGTAGCCCGGAAGAATTGCAGCTTTAGGTTCTGAATGAAGGACCAGGCTAGTAGACTTTCTCTATCAAAGTAAGGATGAGCTAAAGCTGTCTTTGCACTAATTCTTTGGCGTGCTTTGAAACGAACCATAGATGTTAATAGCTCCCACCCTATTCCACCGTCCAAATCTAACAATTCGAAGCCTTTCCTAAGCTCAGGGCCAGCACGAGGCTCTACAGTCTGTCTCCAAGAAACCAAATCATAGTCACATCTCTTCAGTTGTCGGTTGAATTGAATGAGACTGTTGTCACTGCGTAATGCTGGGAATGCCTATGATGGAACAAACAGTAGCGAAGTGCTTGTGAAATCTTCAGAAGACAGAAATATCAGCATTTAACCTATTTCTGACTGTATCACATAATTAGTTACAAAACCTTGTACATTGCAATATTCAAATCTATTTTGGTTTAGGTTTAACCATCCAGTATGTGAATCCCATTATAGCTTAACTAATTTGAATTCGCATCGGATAATCCCACCGGGAAGGATTTTATTTTCCTTGTTTTTAGCTATTACGTTTCCTTATTAGGAATAGGAGTTGTAGTCATCAAAGAAGAGACCCTAGGCCTGTAAAGGTTCTCATGCCTTGTAAAAGACACAATTCATGTTTTTTAGATAGCAACAATTAGCAATAAAGAGATTTTACTCTATTTCTTCTTCTTTATCCTTGTTTTTGGTTCCAATCAAGGTAGTGATAGTCTTTATCTTGATTTCAAATGCGTGTGAGGTTTCTCAATCAAGTTAATTGATTTCAAGTGGTGACTTTAGGCTACCAATCGTTTGATCATTCAAGAACACATCTTCCCCTACCCGCAAGGGTAGCCAAGTTGGTGGAGTAGGAGAGCGCGGGATCGAAAGGTCACGAGTTCGATTCCCCCTGCCAACACCTTCTTGGTTGAGCCTGTCACACATGACTTGTCAAGTGTGGTTTACCTGACTTACATGGTTTGCAGGCTATTGCGTCAGTCCGAGAGTTTACCTAGTGCGCACTTATAAAAAAGTAGCGGCTGCGGGTGATAGGCGTATTTTATATATACTTTTGAGTCATTTTTAGTTAGTATTTTACTCATTTTGTTTATGTTTAGTAAAGTATTAGGGTCGTTTTCCTTTCTTTTGTGTCACAGCGGTCAGAAATGGAGAAATGGCGAAAAGAAGATGAAACGCGCTTAATTGAGATGGAATTTCACACTTAAAGGGGCCAATAAATGAAGTCTAAGAAGTCCCGGGAAGTATAGAAAAGATCAGATGAAGCCAATAAATGAAGTCTAAGAAGTCCCGGGAAGTATAGAAAAGATCAGATGAAGCCCGGATGAAAATCGCCCGACGGCAGCGAAGCGGCGCCAAAGCGCCACGGCGCGCTGGCGGCAGCCGCCATGGCGCCACCAAGAAATCTGATTTTCTCTGATTTTTCAGCGTCGTGGCGCCGGACTGCAGGGCCACGGTGCCGACGCGGTATTTTTGACGTTTTGGGTCGAATTTGACACGTTTTCAGGGTCCAAAAGAGATAATTTTTCCTACCTACATAATCCCTAACCCTTGACCAAAAGGATTCTTGGGCTATATATATTCTCTACATCATTCTCTAGAGGGGATTCAAATTCATCCATTGTACATACAACACAACTTAGGAGGCTAAGATTTGAGGCTTTTCAAGTATTTTCTTTTCTTTCTTTTGCTTTGTTTATTTCAGTTCATGTATGGAGATTGTATTATTTCTTAACGTGACTATGACTAGGAGCTAATTACTTTATTAGGGATTTCCTTGTGATTCTCTTGAAACTCTTATTCATGAATTAATACATTAGTTGATTTCTTCTTCACTTGCTTAAGATTTATTCAATAATTGATTTGATTGCTTGATAATTAATTGATCACTAGTTATCATCACTTGTATGAGTTCTAATCGAAATCCGAAAGGGGAGATTGTGAATATGCTATAGTTGAATAAACATAGGTTTAAATCGTGGACGAAAGTACCCCGATACTTGTGTAGCTTAATAGGTTATTGCTCTTAATCCTCCTTTGTAGTCAATCTTGTCATCGAAAGATAGAAGGGTTCTCCATTGGGGTTGAGTGTTTATATTACCTTAACAGGAGTATAAAACGGTCTAGTTAACATGCTATCTTAACGTAGAAGAAGAAGTTAGTCTAATTGTATTAAGGATTGAATAGAGTGGATAGTTGATGATCTTGGAAGCCCTAATTCTCCAGCATAACTGATTTAAATCAAGGTATTTTCATAATTAGTTTATTTCCTGCATTATTAGTTTAGAATTCCAACTCAATTAACGTTAACCAAATAGAAACTAAAGCATAGATAATCGGTACTTGAAAATCAGTCTCTGAGGACGATATTCGATCTTACCTAGACTATATTACTTGTAACGATAAGCGTGTGTATAAATCGCACATCAGCGGGTTCCCCGTCATAAAAAAAAAACACATCTTCCCCATCCAAAATCAGATCATAGTTTAACTTGTTCCGAAGCCATTGCTTATTTTTAAACGAGTGAATAGTTATTTTCATAGTTCAGAATGTTCTTTCACCTCATTTTAGAAACACTTGATTCCATGTTCTACATCATGAGATACATAACTTCCAACCATTGTTTTAGCTTAAAGTTTAAGATCCTGGCTGGCTAGTTCTTTTTTAACTCACATTAATTATGTACTCGAAGGAACTGATATTCTCTACATACAGATAAGAAAAAATAAAAGAAACTGGCATTCACTTCCGTGTCTTCCTTTTAATTCCAGAACTCAAAAACAGAAAATACCAAAAAGTTCGAAAATATCTAGATTCTCCCCGAAGAGCTAAATTTTGTCTTAAGAAAGTATCTTTTGATTTGAAACTAACCATTTGCAGGAATATGAGACCGACACTGTAGATGTCAAATCTGTCTGGGAGATTCAGCTGTTAAAAAAAGTAGCATAACAAACAGTTAATTTTACTAACAAAAAAGAGGTAATGGGCTAAAAGTGAGTGACTGGTCATCAAACCTGCCATAGAACTGGGGAAAGTGCAGTTGCAACTGGAGCAGATGGCGCAGACGGGGTTTGTGTACTCATAATATATTGCTCTGGTGCAGCGTATCTTGACCAGAAAATACAGACAATTAGGAAAACAAGTTAACCAAATTCCAAGTCATAGACCCATCCATACGAACATACCAAGTTATAAATGGCAAGTCTTCCAAAAAACAGATGATCAGTAACACAGAATGTTCTAACGAAATCTATTTTATGTTCACCATTTAATGGTTCAACGGTAAATGTTTGAGATCATACCAATCTCAACTGTCAATACAGTTAGATTAGCATAAAGTAGAACACAACTTGATCCTTTAGACATGGGATAAATAAGAGATCAATTCACTTCTTATAATTGAATAAGGAACATGATCACTCCATACTTTGTCCATCTCTTCCAGTGTAAATTAACCTAATATACCTAAAACTAACAAGCAGAAACATGCCATAAATCCAATGTCAAAGTCATCTAATGTACTTTCAAACGTGTGAGGAAACTACTCATCCATTAGGGTACATAACATACTCACTAAATTGGGAAAATCTGATATTTTATCACTCAATCTTAGGGGGATTACTCATTTTTCTCTTTAAGGCATACAATTTTCAATTTGTTAGCTTGAACATTCTACAAAGAACACTTTTATGGTCAAATATAAAGTTGATTTTACTGGTAGTCCTCTAAGAACTTATAAGGTTAGCACTGATGGATTTACGAGGTTTGAGGAGATCTGGTTATAAATAATAGAAGTGTGATAAACAACAAAATTCAATTCAGAAAATATGTAAAGTGAAAAATTGCACATGGTTCGACAAGCAAGTTGACATTGTACTTTATTAATCCAAGAAACATAAAGATTAAAATGTTGAGGTTAGAATAGAGATAAAGGATGGAAAATACGTGTTCTTTTATTTGATTGTTGTATTTGATTTGATTGGAGATGTTTTTGAAATGAATAACAGAAAAGAATTATAAGAAGACATCCACGTGAGCTGAGAAATTATTTTATGCCACACGTTTAATTGATGGAAAGTTTTACCACTTTTATCAAGGGGATAATTAGTTCCACGAAACAAAATGTGAAGTAGGTGACAGAATAGAAAATAAAGATCATGGAGTATTAAAATAGAATATGCATGTATGGTGTTTGAACAAAAAACTTACACAAACTTGTAATTTCATAGAGCAGGAAATTACCTTGGATCTAAAAGAAATTCCTTAGGAATATAATTGATCCCTACTCTCAAATCCGTTGCAGCTCCAAGATCAATTATTTTGAAGGTGCGAGAACCTGCTTCAGAGAGACAAGAATGGAATATGTGTAACTTACACAATCAAACTCAACCACAAAAATTAACAAGACATTTTTTACCTTCAGAGAAAATTATGTTTTGAGGCTTAATATCTCTATGTACTATCCCTGTGGAGTGAAGACCATCCAAAGCAAATAGGAGTTGTCCCATAATTGTCTGAATGATTCTATTTTCTCTATCCAAACCCTTGGGCAAGTCCTGAACCTCTCCAAGGATCAATGCTTCTACCTGATGATTTAACAAATCAGATAGTAACTTTTGCAGAAAGGACTTACAACAAAAACTACACCCCAACCAGAAAGTAGTTAGGGTTGGGTTTCCTCTATATTCATCCAGCTCATTCCAGTCTTTTTATTCCAATACTCAATAATTTGTCTCAGCAGTTCCCTAAGATAATATCTAAATATCACACTCATCTCTAGACCATCATATAAATAAAAACAGAAAACAGTCATGATAAACAAGTGTACCATAATAACTAAATTTTATGCGGATTCAACTAGTTGGTGTTGTCTATGTCGATTATTTGCTTTCATTGGGTTCTGTTTTTTTGCTAAATCTGTATACAAGGACAGATAATCAAAATTTCCTTCCACAACGTAGAATAAGTAAATTATGTAAAATGTTTGGCTCCTAATATAGCGCAAATGCCTCAAAGCTAGCCTTTGGGAAAAAGCTTTATTTTGTCAAAGGTTGCTTTCAACATTTAAGTAGATAAACAAAAATGTTCCTTTGAGAGGACAAAACAACAACATACCTAGTGTAATCCCACAAGTAGGTCTAGGGAGGCTAGGGATAAACAAAACTGTTACTTTGAGAGGAATGGTCAGAATTTAGTAATTCACCATTCTGACCAACTCAATAAGAGGCAGACATGAGAGATTACATCATTCGAACTACAATAACTCACATATGGGTATCGGGGAAAATGAATTGAAAGTATGCAATTGTTCAACCTTGAAACATTAGGGATCACAGGTGTTTTCATTTTGCATTAAATATATATATAAACATGGTATGGTCAGATAATTAGGTTTAAATGACAGCATTTGTCATATATCGTAACTTGAAGAGGTAGTTTTATCAATGAAGTAAATGGTGAATGTTTATGGATAACTTTCTGTAGAATCTTTTCTCAATTAGGAGGACATTTTCTTCATATTGTTCATCTTATTTCAATTAGCAAAGAATTGCATTTTCTAAGTGTATTATACAACATCCTTTTGTTGTTTAACTTTATCAGTATCTATGATATACTTTTACTACGAAGATAAAAATCATTCTTCTCAGCTCTATATTTGCTAATTTCCCTTAACGTGTAAATGCCTAAAATGAAGGATATTTCTCTTATATCTGAACCGAGAAGGTTTTATGACACTGTTTCAAGAGATTTTTTCATTCCATAGAAAACATTGTAGTATTAGTTATAACTGCGAGGGATTTGGATCTTTTTAGGAGACTACTTTAGGCTCACCCTCGAATATCAAATGATCCTTTGACAACTATATATAAATTCTTTAGATTCTATCTTCCACCTGATCTGCCTTTTCTCAAAGAGGGAAACCTCCAAAGACACTGGGAGACAGAGATCCTTTCGCAATCTGTACATTTACCTCAATTGCCGATTTGCATTGGTTTCGTCCAGGACAGCTTGTAATGAAATAGGAAAATTCTTTACTATCTATCCAGGTAAATTGGAATTACTGAACATTTACCACGAGAGCAAAGCACGATACAAGGACTGTTAGACAACTAATGGACCTTCAAATATGCATTAAATCTACATATAAAAGATGTTAATGTTGGACACAAAACCTATCTAACAAGAGAAAGAAAATACTTACATTGTAGGGAAACTCTCTACTCTGCATCAAATCAGCAAGTGTAGCTTTCCCTTCGAAACGCCAAAGGAGCCAATACTCTGCTCCTTTCTTTGAAGAACTCTATCACCATTTTAAACATAAAAGTAACTCAAAACTCTTAGAATTAGATTGCAATTTCCAATGGATATCAAACAAAATAGCAGTGTACCTCTAGAAACCCATAGAGAAAATCAGCACAACTATTAGCACAAGCTCTACGCACACGTTCATTCATCCATATTTCCACTGCTCCATATTCAGTTGCTCTTTTTAAGACTAAATCACCACCCTTGAGCCCCAAAAAAGAAAAAAGAAAAAGAACTGTTATTAACGACTCGTGCCTGCTTGAGTACGTTTTTTCATAGAATATATAGCAATTAGCAGCCAATATCAAATTGACATACCTTTGAGGATGTTTTTTTTGCCAAAGAAACTCTATAAACAGAACCAAAAGATCCCTCACCCAATTTCTTTCCCAAGACAATATCATCCTGCAACACAAGAACTTAGGAAAGACAATAAAAAAACAGAATAGAAAGATAAGACAGTGTAAGACCTTCTTACCTTCTTATAAGTAGGTCGAAACAATCTTTCAACAAAGGCAAGAACAAACATATCAAAGAAACCAGGAGCGACACCAGGTGTAGCCCAGAGGTAAGACAGGGTACCCAAAGCCATGATAACTCCAGGAACAGTCACTGTGATGGCATTTGACTTTGGCAGTGTACTTCTATATATTATATCACCACACTCCATTACAGTACATGGTAGTCCTACTCCAACTCCAACAAAAATATCATGTGCAAAACTAAACATTTCAGCCTTAATTATCCTTGAATTCCATTCTTTCTTCAATCCTATCGACAAAGATAAAGGCTTAAGCTTCACTTTCTTCCCCAGAAATGAACAAGAGGGGAGTACAACTCCACCTATGCCAACTGCAGCCATGGCTTTTTGTTTCTGATCACTGATTCTTTTTAGGCGTTGCTTCCACTTGTTTCAATTAGTGGGTGTATTTTTTGTGGACCCAAGTGCTTCATTGGATTGGCGAAAATCCATAGCCACAAATGACACATAGTTTCACTGTTTGGCTGCCTCACATATTGATATTTCTTCCGTGTCTTTCACATAGCTCATTAGAGTTATCCACCTATTAATAATACAAGAATTGATTATGAGGGAATTTAAGGGTTCGTTTGATAGTTTGTCGTGAGTTATACGGGTATTAAATCTTGCATAAGTTATAGTATCATGTTTGGTAATTGGTTAGAAGGCAAGTTATTTATGTATAAAATTAATATGATGCTAGGATTGTAATCTAGAAAATTGCATAAGTAATACATCTATAAATTATGAGGAGATTTATGTATTATTTTATGCAGCATAAAAGGTGAAATAAATAATATATAGATAACTATCGTGCATAAAATATATAATACATATATTTTCTCATAATTAATCTCTACATTATTAATACGTGCATAACTCTAACCAGCTGCCAAATTACCCCTATATGTATTATTTTATGTAGAAATTAGTTATGTAAAATTTAATTATTTATGTATTAATTATTTCACATTCTATCATGCATAAAATAATACATAAGTTTCCTCGTAACTTATAAATATAATAATTATGTAAATTTCTAAATGACAAATTAAGTATTATTTATATAAATAATTTACCTCCTAACTAACTATCAAATATGATATTACGCAAAATTTAATATCTGTATAACTCATCTCAAAATCAGCAACCCCTTATAAGTAATAAATATGAGTTCATTTATTGTCCTGAATTACATTACACCTATCTCGTTGTGGTGTTAGCCAACCAAAAGAGTTTGCTCTTCTAACTTCACAGTCTTGTATTTTGTTATATTCGTGTTGGAGTTAAAGCCTTGAGCTGAGGGTTTCCCGGAAATAGTCGCTCTATCTATCAAGGTGGAAGTGAGTTATGTGTACATTTTACCCTCCTCAGACCTTACATTGTGTAGATTTCACTGGATAAGTTGTTGTTGTGTTGGAATTAAAGCCTTCATTGGTTGTATATTATCCATAATTTTTGTGTTTTCTAAGAATCTTTAAAGTTTTCAAAAGGTATTAGTATTTGTTTTTCAATATTATCTACTAGACTTGAATTGTTTTGATGAATAGTTAAATAAGTGAATACGTATTTTTTTTCCTCTGAATTTGGCCTAATTCTTCAATAGAATACTTAAATTTTGAGAGGGTCTTATGACCCAAGACCTTCCCCCCCCCCCTCCCAAACCACTACCATCTTTATTAGATTTGTAATAAATACCACCTTTTCAGATCAGGTTATCACGCCCCAAACCTTGACGAGGCAGACAAGTACCTTGCTAATGCATATGATACCTGTAATACACATGAATCGTAACACTTTAACATAATCCAAATCCAAATCCAAGTATGTAGATAGCACGACTGACAAGCTCTAATAAAGAAAAATGTACATACATATAAGGGCCACCAGGCCTAACTGAAACATATGACTTGACAATCTGAATACACATGATTTGAAAATCTGAATACCATTTCGATATTTTATTCTCCAAAATATCATTTCAGTAGTTTCCTTTAGGTGTTTATGACTTGCGGAAATGAATGACACACTTTTTTAGGCAATCAAATTTGTTTCGGAAGGAAAATCTTAATTTTAAAGTTTCTTAAGTTTTGATTTTAAGGGATTTGATTAAAACTGACCGTAAGATTATATTAATCTCCCTTGGTGAGTCTTCTCATTAATATCAATATATATAGTGTACAATGTTCATCCCAATTACAATAGGAATCCTAATCCCATATACAAGAGGAATCCTAGTCTTACCATAATTATATTTACACAAATATTCTAATTATGGGTAGGGATTTATTATACAACTACACGTTTACACACCCCCTCAGTCGGAGCGGGAGGAGGTCGGACGCTGAGACTGGATCTGAAGTCAAGAAACAACTGTCTGGGAAGTCCTTTGGTGAATATATTTGCATACTGATATAATGAGGCAACATGTAACACTCTGACATGGTCTAGCGCAACTTTATCACGAACGAAATGTATGTCCATCTCAACGTGCTTGGTTCGCTGATGTTGAATCGGGTTGTGAGAAAGGTAGATTGCAAAGATGTTATCACAGTACACAATAGATGTCTGACGCAGCGACACCAAGTTCGACAAGAAATTTCGAGCCAAAATATCTCATTACCACATTTGCAACGCTCAGACTCAAATTTCGACTAGAACGAGATAGGGTGCCATGTCGTTTGGCAGACCATGAAATCAGATTGTCCCCTAAAAAAACACAAACGCCTGAGGTGGAGCGTCGCGTGTCCGGACACCCTACCCAATCTGCATTTGTATATGAGAACAACTTGTTTGGTGCAGAGGGGTATAGGTGCAAACCATAATCAAGTGTGCCCTTAATGTATAAGATGATACGCTTAAGGGCAGTGAAATGAGACTCCCTGGGGGCATGCATAAATAATCATACCTGCTGAACAACATAAGAAATGTTTGTCCTTGTAAATGTGAGATACTGAAGTGCACCTGCAAGGCTCCTATACAGAGTAGGATCGGAGACTGGAGCACCATCCATAGCACTAAGCTTAGATTTTGAATCAACTGGAGTAGGCATAAATTTGCAATTCGTCATCTTAGCCATGTACACAATCTCTTCCGCATACTTACGCTGACACAAGAACATGTGGTTGGCAGACCTGATCACTGATATCCCCAAGAAACAACTCAACTTTCCCAAATCAATCATTGTAAATTCAGTCTTAAGCAAGGCAATAATCTCATTTTTCAACCCATCGGAGGAGGCAGTAAGGACAATATCATCCACGTAAAGTAATAAGTAAGCAGTGCTACTACCTCGATGAAAAATGAAGAGTGATGTATCACGTTTTCTGCATACAAACCCAATCTGCAAGATATACCTGGAAAAAGCGATCATACCACGCACGGGGGGCCTGTTTCAGGCCATATAGTGACTTACGGAGACGACACACATAGTGAGGGACTGCAGGATGGGTGAACCCAGGCGGCTGATGCATGTAGACTGTCTCTCTCGTGTCCCCATGTAGAAATGCATTTTTCACATCAAGTTGATGTATCGGCCATTGTCTGCCCATAGCTATGCTCAAAACTGTGTGAATGGTAGCCGGT
Source organism: Przewalskia tangutica (assembly GCA_029844215.1). Classification (NCBI taxonomy): domain Eukaryota; kingdom Viridiplantae; phylum Streptophyta; class Magnoliopsida; order Solanales; family Solanaceae; genus Przewalskia; species Przewalskia tangutica. The sequence continues at coordinate 23,908,587 of CM056719.1, forward strand.
TTGACAATCGGGCTAAATGTTTTACCACAATCAATGCCCTCCTGCTGATTCGTGTCATTAGCTACAAGACGTGATTTATACCTCTCAAGATCCCCACTGTCTTTGAATTTGTGACGAAATAGCCACATACAACGAACCATATTCACCCTCTCATGTCTAGGTACTAGATCTCATATGTGCTTTTTAGTCAAAGCATTGAATTCCTCAGACATAGCCGCATTCCAATTAGGGTCCTGTTTGGCCAATTTGGGATTTTTGGGAAGTGAAGAGATGGTTTGGACAGACAGGTTAAATTGGACTTTGGGTTTGAAGATCCTGTGTCTAGCACGAGTTTTCATATGGTGAGTAGGGACAGTGGGGATCCGAAACAGAGGGTGAGGTCGGATAAGGGGAGGGTGGAGGAAATTTATGTCGAGGGGTCACGACTCTAAATGTGATTCGGGAACTAGGTGCTCACTGGAAGGGAGGCGCTGTGGCGCATCCTCGAGGGGCAACAACTTTAATTCCCTGGAAGAATTAGTTTACTCACTGGAAGGGAGGCGACGCAGCGCTTTCTCGATGGGCTGCGACGCTGACGTCTGGGATGATTTAGTGAACTGATCAAGGATAATGGGAGAGATTGCAGGCTCATCAAGAAATGAGTATTCCTGTTTTTGGAATTTTTGAAGATTCAAAAACGGGAATGTAGTCTCGTCGAATGTGACGTGACGAGAGATGTAGATTTGACGAGTTAACAAGTCATAGCATAGATAACCCCTATGGTTTGGCGGAAAGCCAAGGTAGACACAAGGAGTGGATCGGGGAGCTAACTTGTGAGTGGCAGTAGAGGCAAGGTTAGGATAGCATAGACAGTCGAATATCCGTAGATGATCATAAGAGGGGACTCTATGATATATGATTTCGGTAGGGGTCATATTGTGAAGGGTGCTAGTAGGGAGAATATTTAGAATGTATTCTAACATTTTAGCAGCATATACCCAGAAGGACGGAGGGAGAGAGACATGAATCAATAGAGTGCGAATCATATTGTTAATTGTGCGGATGATTCTTTCAGCTTACCGTTTTGTGGGGAGGTGTGGGGGCAGGAGAAGCGAAAGAACATGTCATTGTTAGTACAAAACCGGTGAAATATAGAGTTGTTGAATTCACGACCATTATCGCACTGAAAAGATTTTATACCTTTTTCAAACTGTGTTTGAATGAAAGTTCGAAACTCAAGAAATTTGACAAACACTTCCGACTTTTAAATTTGAGAGGATATAACTAGACAAAGTGGGAAAAATCATCTAGTAATACAAGATCGTATTTATGACCGAGAGAACTAGCAACAGATGATGTCCATAAATCGGCATGTATAATATCAAATGGTGCAAAGGTAACAATAGTAGATGATTGAAACGAAAGACAAGTATGTTTTCATAAAGAACAAGAAATACAATTTTGAGCAAGTTTCTCATTATTACAAGTAATAAAATTATTGTCTCTAAGAAAATTAAAAATCGGTGCTCCGGGATGACCAAGCCTATTATGCCACGTTGAAGAAGAAATGACCGCTAGAGATACGGGAGAGCAAGATGTGTCCCCGTATGAAGATCCTTCATAGTGAAACCAAAAGAGTCAAAATCAACAGAGACAGAAGTATTATGAGTAAATTTGCGGATAGAGAATAGGTTCTTAATTATATGTGGGACATATAGGGTATTCTTGAGGGGGAATGGATGAGGAGGTGGTGTGTAGGATGTACCATAGCCCTTTATTGGAATGCGGTGGCCACTACCAACTGTAATAAATTGAGGATGCTTTAAACTGAACAGTTTTGGAATATTGACTGCAGACTATGTGAGGTGAGATGTGTCTCCGGAGTCCATGTACCAATTGTTGTCAGGCTGTTGCAGATTGAGGTTGCTAAAAGCCTGACCCAACTCAGAGGGGCCATGCCAGAAGCGGGATGCTGGAATTATTCTTGCATGAAGTGGGCTTATTGCGGGTACTAGGCTTGCCGAGTGGCTGGAGCTGGGCCCATCAACCCGTGTTGAGAATACGGTTAAAGCGGTCACATCGACAAGGTCCCAGCCGTCGCGCTCAGACAGCGGGTCGCGACGTTATCGAGGCGCACGCGATGATCGATATCGCGGAGGCGTCGACCCGCTTTTTCTCGCGACCGCTATTGCTGCCATCGCTGGTTCTCACGACCGCGACCCTTGCCACGAACACAGCCTCCTCTGCCACCGCGGCCCTTGCCACCCTTGCCGTCACGACCCTACCGTGGTTGAGAGTTTTCTGGTGGCGTCTAATCTTGGGTTTGCATGTCGACAGCTAACGCATGCTGACTGTGCTCATCCTGTTTAGCACGACGGGTCTCTTTAAGCAACAACTGTGAGCGAGCTTTATTGAAACTGGGTAACGGATATACCTGTTGAATCATGGTGGCTAACGTATCATAGTCGCCTTTAGGAAGGCCTGCAATCAATTGCAACATCATTTTAGTGTCCGAGACAGGCGTGTCAATGTTAAATAGTTGATCCGCCAGTAGTTTCAACTGTCTGCAGTACTCAATCATGTTGGAAAAAATTTCAAGACGTGTATTATTAAATTGTTCCTCTAAATAGACAGCTCGAGTGTGCTTGTTATCTTGAAATATTTCCTCCAGACGGTTCCACAAATCACGAGCTGTGGCGCCAGATTTCATGATAGTAAGAAGGAGATCATGAGAAATACTATCATATATCCATTGTTTGACGCCGGTGTCTAGACGACGCCAGGTCGAATCATCAACCTCCGGAGGGCGCGGAATAGTGTCATCGATATGATCAAGCACGTTATAGAGACATGCATAATTGCGAAACAGTTTAACCCAAGAAGAATACTTACTATTTTCTTGATCAAGAATAATGGGAATAAAGTTCTTGATATTGGTAACAGTTAGTGTGGGATGAAAAGATGAGGAAGACATGGTGGTGGGATTGGTGGAGGTTGAAGCGTCAGAAGTATTGGAAGAATCCTGAGTATCCATTTAGAGAAGAGGAGAATGTAGAAGAAAACCTAGAAATTTTGAAGAAGGGTCGTGGCTCAGTTCCGAGGGGTAGGGGTCTCGACGGCGGCGAAGAGAAAGAAAAATCTAGGGTTTTGGGATTTTGGCTCTTGATACCATGTAAGATGATATTAATCTCTCTTGGGGAGTCTTCTCATTAATATCAATATATATAGTGTACAATGTTCATCCCAATTACAATATGAATTTTATTTTCATATACAAGAGAAATTCTAGTTTTACCATAATTATATTTACACAAATATTCTAATTATGGGTAGAATTTTATTATACAACTACACGTTTACACTGACTTTTGGGTAACACGTCCGTAATCGAATTTTGACGATTATGTTAGGTTCAGACGTGATTTCTTACTTAGTCAAGCCATCGATTTGGGTCCCAAGGCATTCAGAAAGATTTTGGGTGTATGGTGGTTTTGTTTTGAATTTTGAGAAAGTTAGAGTGATTTTGGGGAAAGAAGTGATTTAATGTTGTCGGATCAGTATTTTGAGTACGCGAGCAAGTTCGTAACATTAGTTATACTCAAGTAGCATGCTTGGTTTGTGTCCAGGGGGTCCGAACGAGTTTTAGAGGTTGGATCAGAAGTTGCTGGTTTCTGGGCATGGTGGGCCGCATGTGCTATATTTGGGCTTGGGACAGGTTTGCACACCTGCAGAAATTGGACTGCATGAGCGACATCATACATGCGGGTGGATGTCCGCACCTGTGGGCTTGAGTAATTAGTTGGGCCAGCATTTGTGAGCTTTCTTGAGTAGATGGGGACTCTCATATGCGGGAAATGGGCGCACCTGCGTGGATCACTTGGCAGAGGTCTTTAATTCCCAAAATCGAATTATACTCCATTTTTCATATTGAGTTAGAGAGCTCGGCTAGGGGCGATTTCAAGGGGAATTTGCTCATCTTAGCATGGTGGCAAGAGCTTATCTTTAAATCTCTCATTTACCATTGATTCATTTTATTAATTAGTGTTTTAAATCATGATTTGGTTGAGATTTTTATCCTAGATTAAGAAATTAGTTTTTATTAAAATTAGAGGTCGATTCATGTTTAGTTTGGGTTGATTTTCTGGATTTCTATGAGTAATTTTAAATAAAATTTCAGTTTTGCCCTTGGGGCTCGGGTTTGACTATTTTTGGTTAACTTTTAGAATATGGGGAAATTATGGCAATATTGGTATTTTTAGATTCGTGTACTCCTATAGAACACGTAAATGATAGATTTGGATCGAATTGAGGCTTGTCAGAAAGAAAAAGTGATAGCTTGAGGGGTTTGTGGCACGTTGCTCGGCATTCGAGGTAGGTTATGACTTACCTTTTTAGACTCCAATTGGAGATGCGCATATAAAATATATGTATTATTGGGGTATGCATGTGAGTCTTCATGCATTATCGACGTCTCATCGAACCATTACGTACTTCAATCAAAGACTCATCTCAACAGTATATATATTTGAATGAATGAAGCATGCATAGTATCATATGCCAATAATATCAACAGAATACAAAAAGTAAGCAATTGTCATATCATCTCATTAGCAAATTAATTTCAAGAATGATCATTTTCTCGTGGTGTTGGAGTGATGGACATGAATCGAAATCAAAACTCAAACATGTATATCATAGCCGACATAAACAACAACCATACCAATTATGGCTGAAGTGCTTAGCCACGAAAAAATTCATATTTAACTACGATGGATTTTGTGGCAATATATGTCATATGTTGTAGTGTACGAACGTAATAAGTCTCTTAAAAGAATGTTGAATATAAGTCGTACGAGGTACTCACTAAACTTAAGAAAAGTAGAATCATATGAAGCATAAAGATAGATCAAATAGTATATCCAGATAGTCGGATGAGTCCGAAGATAGTTGCGAACCTCCTTAAAGCAAAAATGAGTAGATTACGAGTTAACGAATATGAAGTTATAGTTTATAGGTAGAAGTACCTAGCTTTCATATTGTTGCTTGTTATTGAATGCTGCTATGATGTTGCATGATTAGAAATTATATGCCCTATGGACGGACTATGAAACATATAGGTGCTGTCACGCTCTTTTCCGACCGCGATATTTCTAACTCCTGCTTAGAAGGTTAGAAAATAAAATAAATGCTAAAAGTGCAAAATAGAATGCTAATATGTTAAAGAGGTTAAAGCTAAAAGGGTTAAAATGTTAAAAGGTTAAAGTAGGGTTCTAGAATGCTAAAAGTGCAAAAGGTTAAAAGGGTGCTAAGTGCTAAAGGGTTGCTAAATGGGTTCGCGGAGTCGTCACCTAATTAATTTGGGTGAATTAGGACACCTAAATGTTAACTAGTTTAAAGTAAACATTAACTCCATTTTTTATGGTCTGCTAAACTTAATGAGATTCTGTATAAGGGTTCTTTATTATCCTATAGGGAAGGGGTCAGACACCCTAAAAGATCCGCTAACTTGCGGTTGTCCGTTCAAACCTAGGATTAATTATTTATGCTAAGAAAAATGTATGTTAAAAATATTTAAGTAAAAGATGTTGTAAATATCCCTAAGAGAAAATACATTTTTTGATAATAAAAGAAAATCATAATGTTTGTTTATGAAAATAAGGTTAATTTTGAAGGAACATATTCGTTCGTAAAATACTTAAATAAGATGTTTATATTGCATAACATAATATAAATGGTAGTAATGCAGAATTAGTTATGGCAAAGTATGCATTTATAAAAATATGCCTAACATGAAAAAGTGTCTATTATGCAAGAGATAATAAAAGTATGATTTTTTAAAATAATGTATGCAATAGTAGAGTTTATAAGAAAACGAGTTCCTCATGTTAGATAGTATTTTAACTAGATGAATAGCCGTGCTAACGAGAGTTACTAAGTGGTTTTAATGTAACTTAAGCGGTGTATTACAAGCTAAGAACAATTGACTTAGGGGAAATGGAATTCTGGTATCAAACTACCTTCTAATTTATTGAGTTTGTTACACCCCGGAATTTCAGGATATGTTTATAAGAACGTACGTAAGAACTCAAAAATGTTAAGGTTTGAGACGAGTAAATTTATCGGAATTATGGAATTGTCGGAAAACGAATATCATGACGAACGGGAGGGAGACACGTGTCACCCCCTTAGGTTGTCTTGGACGAAATTTACCATGGGCAAAAGGGTCATTTGACCATTAAATTGATGAGTAAGTCTTGCTAAAGTCTTGAAGCTTGACATTGTTGACTAAAGTCCAAGGGCCACTTAGGCAAGATCCATGTGAAACTCATCCAAGCCATCCATATGTACTAATCTAGACCCTCCATTATGTTATATATGTACACTAGTAGTGCAAGACTTTGTCATTCTCCACACTTAGAAAATATTTTGAAATCTTGTTCTTATACACTATGAAGCTCACGACAATGCTAGGTTTTCAAGGGAAATTTTTTCAATTGTTGTCCAATAATTCTCATACTTTAAACCAAGGTTCCTAAGAGTATTGTAAGGGTATCTCAATAGAAAGATCCCGGAAAAGTGGCGTATTAGTCGCAAGGCGGAAAGTTAAGGAGTTCTTCAACTTTGAAGTTGGAACTTCAAGATGAGTTCTTCATAAGTTTCTGGCGGTTGGAGTGGATTGGAACGTCGAAAGGAGGAGCTAAAATTGCTAAGGATCGACTTGTAGTCTTGGATCATATTTGGGCTAAATGAGGTATAATCTTCGTCTTACTTTTGTAATTGAAGATTCCATGTTATTATAAGTTAGAAATGATCATGTGATATGTGTTATGAAGATTGATAAGTGTTATGGAAATTTGGAAGCTCAAATCCGAAAATGACATGTTAAGCCATTTGAAATTGAAATACAATTTGGTCGATAATTAGAATCGTCGCATGTTTACCTACTTGAGGATTGTAGTAGTTATAATCAATTGTGGCTAGATAACATGTTATATTAAACCACTTGGATTGAAAAGAAATTGGAAGAAGTATTGGTATTGTTGCCTCTAATCACGAATTGACATCAGAGTTTAGACTAGTTTGTTTTATATTGTGGGGCGGAATTTTACATGTCTTGATTAAGCGTGTAATCCCCTATTGTTAACTACTTTATTGGGCCTTAAATGTGGCGTGTTTGGTTATTGAATTCGACCTTGAAAAAGGTGGCAAAGTATGTAGAAACAAAGGAAGTGCTGTCCGATTTTCCGTAGAATTTAGTGACTTTGCACTTGAAATATTCTACGTTTGAAGTAAGAAGTTAATAGACGTACTATGGTCATTATAGGTTGACATATTACGCACGCTTAATCGACTTAGCAAGTGGATTAAACCAAGAGGTATGTGGAACTTTCTTATCTCTTGAGCATGAATAAGTTGTAAATGTATAGTACGGTAGACGTACAAGATTTTGACAATCTAGGTCCATTTGATATCCTTGGCTTATTTTAAGAATGTCCAAGTTGATTGAGTTAGGGAATTAACTCACTTGTTTAAATATTAAGGATATCTTGGTTTTCAAAAGTTAAGAGACTTTAAGTATGTTGAAAGTATTATTGATACTTGTTTTGTTATAAAGAAGTATGTAATTTGCTAATGTATAAAGCTAGTATAACGGCTTTATGGGAAGTTGGTTATAATAGCTTTATGGAAAGTTAAAAAGAGTGGTTTACTCTAAGTAATTTAAGTATGTTAAATGACTTGAAATAACGAAAGGCAAATTGATTTAAAGGCATCAATTGCTTAAGGTTTTAAAAGAAAGAAGTCACTTGATTTAGAAGCCCGAAAATGTATTTTCTAAAAAGGTATTGTGACTTGTCTTAAAATGTAGTTATGACTTGATACTACGGTTATTAGTATCTTGGAAGTTTTATATGAAAATGAGTCATTTTAAAAGAATAGAAGTACGTAGTACTTTGGGTTAAACTCCCGGATTTATAATGACACGTTAGTGCCTTCAGTAAACTAAAATGAGAGTGTATATGAATAAGACTAATAAGAAGTTAGGGGGATTTCTTAATTTGCTTATATATTGTATGATAAACCGGTAGGGCTTATGTTATGTGTGATGGCCAGTTGAGATAGGGTAAGAGTATATCTGAGGGGTAAATCCCCAAGATCGTTATACCACCTTCTCCAGGGTAAGAGTATATCTGAGGGGTAGCTCCCCAAGATCGTTATAACACCTGTTTTACCACCTTCTTCAGGGTAAGAGTATATCTGAGGGGTAGATCCCCAAGATCGTTATACCACCCGCCTGCAAGAAGAGTATAAATGAGGTAAATCCTCAAGATCGTTATACCACCGCTTCCGGATTTGCTACCTATACTTTTGATTACTCATCGTTAGTAAGGCAATCGCGGTAATCGTTAATCGAGTTATCATACATGTCTCCGCTTTATTATAGACTTATGATTTCATTACGCATTTCGGGCCACATATTTGGTACATGTTAGATCGACCTCCTTCTGGGCCGCGTCACGCCGCAGTAGAGTACGCGTTGTTGATCCTCGCTCTAGGATCACTGTCACCGCTGGTAAGCTCCTTTATTCCGAGGCTTATCCCCTGTATTGTGGCCGTTGTACATTCAGGTATGGCGGCCCCGTCCCACCGTAGTTGTTATTCTTGAGTGCAGTAGTCACATTTGTGGGTTGGGGTGTAAAGAAAAAAATGTATTGTTTTATCAGATATTGTACTGGCGTGGTCTTATCGGCTAGCCTGGTATTATTTTATGTTTAAGCATTTTATAAGTTGTGTATGTTCCGCTGCTATTCTCTGATGTATACCGAAAGGGGTGCCCAGGTAGGGCACCAGTCGCGGGCCCGGGGTCGGGTCGTGACAGAGTTAAGGTTAACTACTCTTAAGTATAACATTAATAATGCAATGTTAGACAATTAGTTCACAACAAATAAATGGGGGGGGGGGGGGTAAGAAAACAATAAAGGTGACTCGAGGGAATGGCGATGTCATTTGTCGGTGGCTTGGAATTTTCGAGGCGGAGATGAAGATGCACATAGATGTAGGTCCTCGTTCGTTGTAACTCATGATGAGTCTCGCAATGAGACTCTTCGTTTAGCTCCGATGCATGCCATGTAAAAGAAAGAAAGAAAAAGAGGATTAGAATGAACCCAAATAATACAAGTAGATAAACTCGCACATAGATGATCTGATATATAAAAAAAACAAGCGGAAAACACTTCAATGCTATATAATCACATGTTGGGCCTTAGATGCGAACTATGCACAGAACTTATGCAGACTTAGAAACAAAAATTGAGGCCGCTTCACAGGGATTTGATAGCATCCTTGTTTGGTGTGGTGATATACTAAGTTTAGAGAGCCAGCAACTAGAAAATCTTTCCAGGGATACATCATACATGTGCAATTATCTGGGTTATACTCAAACCAATTGGATAACCAGCGTACTCTATAGCATAACTCAGGGGACTATTCATGACATCATAGAACCAGTTTGCCCTTAAATAGATGAGGTAGTCACACTATATCAAGCAGATACAGGAAGCAAATACGCATGATGGAGTGATCATTCGGAGCAATGCCGAGTTATGCAGGGTTATAGAGGGCAGTTGAGACTAAGACAATTATGACAGATGCACACATATGAGCAAGCCAGTACAACATACCGAGAATCACACAGCCAAGATATCAATATATATCCCAAAATGGGAATGGCCTCGTCAGGTTATCATTTCTTGGTTTCTTGAGGCAGACATATTCACAATTAGAATGCACAAACAAAGATGACACCTATAACAGTCCATACCTAATTAGCAATTCTTGAAAACAGAAGATTGAGTGTTAAATTGACCACCCAGTGCATATGTGTTTCAACAGGTTCTTAAATTGATATGAAAAAAAAACTTTTTTACTATCCTAAACATGCATGATAGTCAAAAAAGCAGTGGATAAATGTATCCAAGCGTATGAACTGGACTATGAACCTCCATTTACGAATTACATGACCTTAGGGGGTCTTCCCCTACTTAAGTTGCCCCAAACAAATACAATAGGTAACTTAACATACCAATGCCCATTCTGACACATCTTAACGATGATCATGATCAAAATATATTAAATATTACCAAATGCAGACACAGTCATATAACAGCCATCCAACATGTCTTTAAACTAAGCGAAACTGTATATTAGCCTAATAATTCCAGATGGACATCAATTCCCGACTGACATGCTTCCAATTAATGCCCTAGACTCAAACAATAGCCGATCTATTCAATCACGTATGCAAACATACCACGTGTCGCGCCCGTTTTTGACCTCGGGGGTCTGAACGGTGTCCGCAACGTTGCTCTTTGGCGCGGTTCCCTGGATGGAGCAATAATGCTGATTTTAACGAGTCGTCACCTAATTATTTAAGTGAAGTATGACACTTGATTTATTGCAATAAAAATACTGCAATTAATCTCCATTTAATGGTCTGCGAAATTAATGAGATTCTGGATCAGAGTTCTTTATTATCCTAAAGGGAAGGGGTTAAGCATCCTTTAAGATCCGCTAACTTGCGGTTATCCGTTCAAACCTAGGTTAATTATATATTGGCTTTTATTCTACCTATTCTAAGTATTTTTACCTAATTTACAATTAAAATAAAATGCAATACAGAATAATAAAACTAAAATTAAATGCGACATAAGATAAAACTCCGGGACATCTTTTAGCCATTTTTAGGCCTTCTGCACAAGATGATCTTCGGGTACCTGCATAAACACTTAGTAAAAGTGTTAGTAATAGAATAAACAATTTTAAAAGCAATAACAAGAATTAATAAGTAAAGCCAAAAATAAATCCGTCTTTGTACAGGGAGGCCTTTAAAATCAGACGGAGATTCATTCATCGGCCAAGGTAGCTAGAAACAATAAAATAAATAAAACTTTCAGATCCGCGCCAAAACAGTAATAGTTTTAAACACAGAGGGCTCAGATATATAAAAATAAAGTGGGATGACTTAAACAAGTGCACATGAGAATTCGCCCTACCAGCGCATGTTGGTTCTCCGGTGTAAGTGGAAGAAATCATCATTGCCCTGAAAGCTTCATTCATTTTATTTTCCGTCTTTGCAACTGTGGAGGCCTAAAAAATCAACGGATAACTTTTTCATCGGCCAAATGTAGTATCTTGTTCAAAATCAGCAAAATACCCAATATTCAAATGTAACAATTTGTTCAAAATCAATTTAATAAAAGAAGCAGTGGCAGCAAAAAGTTCAGCAAGATATAAATGAAGCAAGAAGAAACAATGATTTCGGAGCGGCATAAATTCACCGGAAAGTTCAGAACATCGCCGGAGTTTTCTTTCAAACTCGCGGTAGCCAAAACCGTAAAAATATGTCCAAAACAAGAAATGAGCAAAATATCACTGATAAACAAGAAATCCGCCGGAGTCTAAAACTCCGGCCAAAATACTAAAATGGTGCGAAATCAGCCCAACAAAACAGAAGCAAACCGACGAACATCGCCGACGTTTTGCAAACTCCGGCCAAATACCAAAACTCCAGAAGACAACCAACAACAGAAACCAAAAATTAAACCAACAGGGGTCGCCGGAGTTTAAAACTCCGGCGAGATACAAAATTTCCAAATCAGTCCAACCAAACCACAATATGTATAATAGAAACAAAAAGAAGAACCAAACAACGCCTCCGCCAGTCGCCGGTGGTCAGCTCCGTCGAGGCAGAGATGGTGCTGCATAACAAAGGAGTTATGTGGGGTTGTGGTGTGGTGGTGACAGTGGGTTCGATGGGAACAGCGGTGAGTTTCGCCGGAGCTCTGAACTCCGGCGATGATGGCGGACAGTGGCGACGGGAAAGGCAGGGAGAGTGGGTGAGGGAGAGAGGGTGAGGAGAGGCGGATGTAGGATGGTCCGGTTTAGGTGTTCGCCGAGCTCAAGCTCCGTGAAAAGCGGCGGCGAGGGGAAGGTGAGAGAGGGGAGGGCCCCTAAAAGAAAAATGGAACAGGGCTGGGGCCCCCCCTTTAATGTTGCGCTACTAATTAATTTGGTCGCCTCCTTTTAATAAAAGGGGTGTTATGTTTTTTTTTTAGGGTAGGTTTTTAGGGTTTGATATTTTTTGGGGGGGGGGGGGGAAATGAAAAGTGGTATTTGATTTTAAGGGGGGAAATAAAAGAGTGTTGGACTAAAATAAAAAAAATAAGAAGGGTGTTGGATTGAACTGATCCGAATTGTATCTCGCACTGGACTGGTTTGACAAAATGCAAAGAGGGTTAATTATTTAAAAGAAAAATTATTTAAAAAGATGCAAGATTATTAAAATGCAAATGCCGACGCAGTAATAAAAAACAATATTTAAGAAAATGTTTAATGTCTAATTACAAGTAAAAATGGGATGTCAATTAATTATAATAGAAACATAATATTAACAAAGACATAATGCTTAATTTAAGATGAAATGTCATTTTGTGAATAATAATAACACAGAATATTAGGTAAAAAATATGCAAAATGACGATTAAAATGCGGTTTGCTAAATACTTAAAATTGCAATAAATATATGAAAAACGGGTCAAAATTGACTGTCAACAGCATGTCCCTCTTTGTACGGAGATGATGGAAGAGTCTTCGGACAAAGATGTTGACTTGTAGCCAATTTTATCATGTTTTATAAACTAGAACTCAAAAGTGGGGCAGATGCAGACTCAAAATTGTCTCAGTGTCGAATTATGATGACACTGGGTCGTTGTGATGCAAAAAATAAAAGCAAAGCTGACGCTGATTTAAAAAATGTCCCAGTGTCGAATTATGAGGACACTGGGTTGCTGCGATGATAAAATTAAAAGACAAAACTGATGCGGATTTAAAAAATTTTCCAGTGTCGAATTATGAGGACATTGGGTTGCTGCGATGCTAGAAAATTAAAGCAGGTAGATGCCGATTCAAAATTGTCCCAGTGTCGAATCATGATGACACTGGGCTGCTGTATGCTGCAGAATTAAAGACAATGCCGACGCAGATTCCAAATTTGTCCCAGTGTCGAATTATGATTGACACTGGGTTACAGGTGATGTGGTACTGTAACAGACAGAGTGTTTGTAGATGTTGATGGCGTCATTGTATGGACGCGATGCAGATGCTCGTCGTTGCATAGACGAAACATAGATGATGTCATTGCATAGGCTTACATGAAATGGCGTCGTTGCGTAAACGTGATGTAGATGTTCGTCGTTGCATAGACGAAACATAGATGAAGCTGTTGCATAAGCTTTAAATGAAATGACGTCGTTGCGTAGACGCGATGCAGATGCTCGTCATTGCATAGACGAAACATAAATGAAGTCGTTGCATAGGCTTAGATGAAATGTGTCGTTGCATAGATGTGATGCAAATGCTCGTCATTGCACAGACGAAATATGGATGAAGTCGTTGCATAGGCTCAAATGAAATGACGTCGTTGCATAGACGTGATGCAGATGTTCGTCGTTGCATAGACGAAACATGGATGAAGTCGTTGCATAGGCTTAGATGAGATGATGGCGTTGCATAGACGCGATGCAGATGTTCGTCGCGTGACAGACGAAACATGGACGGCCGCCAGATAGGCTTAGATGAAATGCGTCGCGTAGACGCTGATACGATGTTCGTCGTTGCATAGACGAAACATAGATGAAGTCGCAGATAGGCTTAGATGAAATGCGCCGCATAGACGCTGATGCGATGTTCGCCGTTGCATAGACGAAACATGGACGGCCAGACAGCTTAGATGAAATGACGCCGTTGCAGACGCGGATGCAAATGTTCGCCGCCAGATGACGAACATAGATGAAGCCGTTGCATAGGCTTTTGATGAAATGGCGTCGTTGCATAGACGCGATGCAGATGTTCGTCGTTGCATAGACGAAACATAGATGAAGTCGTTGCATAGGCTTTGATGAAATAACGTCGTTGCATAGACGTGATGCATATATTCGTTGTTGCATAGACGAAACAAAGGTGAAGCCGTTGCATAGGCTTTTATGAGATGACATCGTTGCATATACATGATACAGATGCTCGTCGTTGCATAGACAAAACATGGATGAAGCCGTTGCATAGGCTTAAATGAGATGACGTCGTTGCATAGACGCGATGCAGATGTTCGTCGTTGCATAGACGAAACATGGATGAAGCCGTTGCATAGGCTTAGAAATGAAATGACGTCGTTGCATAGACGCGATGCAGATGTTCGTCGTTGCATAGACGAAACATAGATGAAGACGTTGCATAGGATTAGATGAAATGACGTCGTTGCATAGACGTGATGCAGATGTTCGTCGTTGCATAGACGAAACATGGATGAAGCCGTTGCGTAGGCTTAGAAATAAAATGATGTCGTTTCATAGACGCGATGCAGATGTTCGTCGTTGCATAGACGAAACATAGATGAAGTCGTTGCATAGGCTTATATGAAATGACGTCGTTGCATAGACGTGATGCAGATGTTCGTCGTTGCATAGACGAAACATGAGTGAATCCGTTGCATAGGCTTTTATGAAATGCGTTGGTTTATGGGCGTACCTGCTTTGTGACCCGTCTGGGTTGAGGTAGCGTCATTGCATAGACGTCGTGCCTTTGTGACCCGCATGGGTTTATTGTTGTGTTCCTGCCTTTGCTGATATGAAGATCCTGCACTCAAAGAAAACTTAGTGAGTTTTAGGAAATGAGTGGTTGATTAGCGTCGACTTTGTAGCTTTGGCCTTGTGACGCGTGCTCGGGTTTGGCTCGCTTTTTCCTGTCTATTGTCATTTTCTTGCAGTGAATTCTTAAAATGTCCCAGTTTCTGATAAATGAAGATGTTGAACTGAGTAAGGTTGACTCTTGACGCTATCAAGGCGATCAGGTAAGCAATTTTTTTTTTTAAAAAAAAGCTAATACGAGAATATGGACAATGTACAATTGAGTAGATGAGAATACAACCCTCAAAATATGCCCCAGTCATGTATAGGTAGTCATGGATGCAAAATATATGAGGATGATAAAATCTCCAATGGACAATATTGAGTCTTGTGCAAAACAAGAAAGAAATATCTCTAACGGTGTGACCGAAGCCGATGTGGTTGTCTACGTATCCCGCCGAGGGAATCAGGTCAGAGCATAGTTCGTGATGCAAAAAATAAGGATTTTTTTTTATGATTTTAAAATGATGTGGGACTGAAGCCGATTTGGCCGCCTACGTATCCCGCTGAGTGAATCAGTTCAAGACGTAGTTCGTCATGCAAAAATAAGAATTTTATGTAATATGCATTTTGTTGTTTTTTTTCTGAAAAAATGGAAGACAACATTACGTTAGGACTTCAGTTGATACCGACAATTAGTATTGTGCATAAGGATTTTCTTTTATTGCTTTCAGTCTAACCGAGATTGACTCCGGTGTAATTCACACAGCTCAGATAGTACCTCAGATATACCTGAGTGTCAACACACCTGCTTGCATCCAAGATTTTGAACTTCACGTAATCTCACGTTTCACATGCCCTCACTGAAAGAAAGTAACATTTCTCACATATATTACAGTATTTTGAATTTTGGGACGTTTAGAGAAACACACTCACACTCAGAAAGATGTGCAATGCATGCAATTGTGATATCATAGGCTTGACCGTCATGTAAGTATCCACTAATGTGAGAACCCTCAGTATAAGATCATGTAGGGCTTGTCACGGGCTTGTAATGTAGGTTTGGGGAAAGGAATGGATATCATTTGGATAAAAGTGACTAATCATTCCTCGATGCTTGATATTTGTGCGCTTTAATGCTGACTTGCTTTTTTTTGCCTCAGTTTTTTGCATTGACTTCTTTTGAATCTTTCATTTCGAGCCCTTTTTTTCGGGGTCATATATTCCCTTTTTTTTTTATCGGGCCTTTTGATTTCCTCTTTGTGTGAAGTCGTCTCTGCTTTTGTTTTTTGAGACTTTGACAATTTTTGTCTTTGCAAACTTCAACGCAGGATTTTGTCAGCCACTTGCACATTTCTAAAGCGCTCGAGGAGGTCGGGCCAAGAGAGGGATAATGCGTACGCACTCAGAAAGGGTATAGGTGTAATATGCGGTTGTCAAAAAATAGGTTTTAGGCTCAAAGAGGTGTACTAGGGATAATGTTATTTGGTAGGCTGAAAAGGCTCAAACGGGTCAAAGAAAGCCTACGATAATTTCCTACACCGAGTGTTACTCAGGATTTCGCCTCAACAAACATTCAGGTCAAGTTCTAGATCACAATGCAACGCAATTGAACTTATTCAAACACTCACCACACAATGCATATGAAACGATGAGGTGGTTTCGTCCTTATCTTGGAAACACGCAAGACAATGTCATTTACGGGTGTGAATAAGAGGTACCAAAAGAATTTATGGTTTACCACAAAGTCAACCCATACTATTTTTTTTTTGCACACTTGTAACTGTGTTGGTATCAACAAAGTTAAACAATAATACTTAAAAAATGTTTTTGTATTTTTGAATAACATTTTTTGTATTTATGAACAATTTTGTTTTTTTAATAAAGGGTACCGAACCCGAATATGGCTGCCTACGTATCCCGCCGAGGGAATCAGGTGCGCGTAGTTCATTCAAATATGTTATAAAATGTATGCTTGAAAATAATTTATCAATGAAATGATAGCAATATAAAGTTGTGCAAAAGAAATGATTGTCCACTGTGGACGAATGCAAAGTAAAAATGAATGTAACGAAAAAATGAATGCCCGCAAACATGATGAATGGGATGCATGAGTGAGAAAAATATGCTTCTTTATTATTATTATTGTTATTTTTTTTTTGTGGTGTCGAACCCAAAATGAGTTGCCTACGTATCACACCGTGTGGTGAGAATCAGACACGCGTAGTTCAAAATGATTATGCTGTAAAATGCATGATATGAAAGAACTATGTAATCAACGCTAAACATATCAATTGAATTTACAAATATGTATAAAGATACAAAATATAGAAGAACTGAGAACGATGTCTCGTTGAATATGGTATAGACTGACTTCTATTAGTAAACATAATTCTCGCTCATTCTTGTGATGATTTTTTTTTTCCGACCGCCCTCGGCTGTTTGCGAGGACGACATTCCTGCAAAAATATGAGAAATGGGTGAGTAGGAAAATGACAAAATAATAAAAATGAAGAGGTGTGACAATATAGTCAAAGACTCCCCTAATTGGTTCGACCGGACTGGTGGTTGATGTTTCCCAAAATCCAAATCGCGTTGTTCAAGAGCGATTTACGCAGTAAAAGTCCTGATTGCAATGTGAAACAAAAGTGCAAAAATGCAAATGCACATGGCCAGAGTTATAAGCACATAGCATGATATGTACAGGGGTTAAAAGGATAATTATTGCATTAAATAATATGTACAGGATTGCTAGCGACAACAATAGTAAACAAAAACATGCAAATCAAGCGCGCGCCTAATATGCATGGGACCTCTCTTATGCCAGAGGTCGGTCTAAACGGAAGATATGCGAGATTGGGATAGATTGACCAAAGTTGCTAAACATTAATGCTTTTGTTGGAAATGACGATCAAATGACGGTGCACTTTTCCAATTTCGGCGTGTCATGATCAGGCTTGAATCCGTCTATCATCATCATGCTACACATAGTATGCTAATGGGTCGTTGGGTTGTGAAACCCGTCGAGAGGTTTGGTGGATTTCTAATTGTGGCGTTAATACCAAGGATTAACCCACCTAAGGTTTATGCATGTATGACTTAAATAAAAAAAGGTGGTATAGCTCTATCTTAAGATTTCTAAGATTTGGCTTACTAGACGCAAGGTTCTCGAGCAGACAACTCGAGTGAGAAGGCTACGTGGCTGATCAGACGAACCGATCTAACTCCACGTAGGCGCCAACTCTCCTAAATTTTGGGTATTTTGAAAGAAATTTGTGGGTGCGCGAAGCACACCAACGCGTGTAGTGTGTGACAATGTGAATTTTCCAGAGTGAAAGAAATATGAGCGGAATACCAATTTAAGGAAAGCAGTAAAAGCAAATAGCAATTAAAACAGTTAAGCATACAAAATTAAAGCAAGCAATTTTAAGGAATTTAAAACAAATAACAAATAAAGCCAAACAATAATAAACCTAGGTTTGCTATGGTCAAGAACCTGATTATCCCCAGTGGAGTCGTCATGCTGTCGCGCCCGTTTTTGACCTCGTGGGTCTGAACGGTGTCCGCAACGTTGCTCTTTGGCGCGGTTCCCTGGATGGAGCAATAATGCTGATTTTAACGAGTCGTCACCTAATTATTTAAGTGAATTAGGACACTTGATTTATTGCAATAAAAATACTGCAATTAATCTCCATTTAATGGTCTGCGAAATTAATGAGATTCTGGATCAGAGTTCTTTATTATCCTAAAGGGAAGGGGTTAGGCATCCTTTAAGATCCGCTAACTTGCGGTTATCCGTTCAAACCTAGGTTAATTATATATTGGCTTTTATTCTACCAATTCTAAGCATGTTTACCTAATTTACAATTAAAATAAAATGCAATACAGAATAATAAAACTAAAATTAAATGTGACTTAAGATAAAACTCCGGGACATCTTTTAGCCCTTTTTAGGCCTTCTGCACAAGATGATCTCCGGGTACCTGCATAAACACTTAGTAAAAGTGTTAGTAATAGAATAAACAATTTTACAAGCAATAACAAGAATTAATAAGTAAAGCCAAAAATAAATCCGTCTTTGTACAGGGAGGCCTTGGAAATCAGACGGAGATTCCTTCATCGGTCAAGGTAGCTAGAAACAATAAAATAAATAAAACTTTTGGATCCGCGCCAAAACAGTAATAGTTTTAAACACAGAGGGCTCAGATATATAAAAATAAAGTGGGACATCCTAAAAAAGTGCGGCTGCGAGAATTCGCCCTGCCAGCGCATGTTGGTTATCCGGTGTAAGTGGAAGAAATCATCATTGCCCTGAAAGCTTCATTTATTTTATTTTCCGTCTTTGCAACTGTGGAGGCCTCAAAAATCGACGAATAACTTTTTCATCGGCCAAATGTAGTATCTTGTTCAAAATCAGCAAAATACCCAATATTCAAATGTAGCAATTTGTTCAAAATCAATTTAATAAAAGAAGCGATGTGCAATAGCTTCAAAGAAGATATAAATGAAGCATCAGACAAGCGATTCGGAGCAGCATAAATTCGCCGGAAAGTTCAGAACATCGCCGGAGTTTTCTTTCAAACTCCGGCAGGTAGCCAAAAACCAGAAAAATATGTCCGAAAGCGATGCAGTAGCAAAATATCACCGATAAACCAGAAATCCGCCGGAGTTTAAAACTCCGGCCAAAATACTAAAATGGTGCAAAATCAGCCCAACAAAGCAGAAGCAAACCGACGAACATCGCCGACGTTTTGCAAACTCCGGCCAAATACCAAAACTCCAGAAATCAGTTCGACAACTAACAACAGAAACCAAAAATTAAACCAA
The DNA here is from genome assembly GCA_029844215.1 of Przewalskia tangutica. Lineage (NCBI taxonomy): Eukaryota > Viridiplantae > Streptophyta > Magnoliopsida > Solanales > Solanaceae > Przewalskia > Przewalskia tangutica. The sequence continues at coordinate 23,928,071 of CM056719.1, forward strand.
CAGGGGTCACCGGAGTTTAAAACTCCGGCGAGATACAAAATTTCCAAATCAGTCCAACCAAACCACAATATGTATAATAGAAACAAAAAGAAGAACCAAACAACGCCTCCGCCAGTCGCCGGTGGTCAGCTCCGTCGAGGCAGAGACGGTGCTGCATAACAAAGGGGTTATGGGGGGTTGTGGTGTGGTGGTGACAGTGGGTTCGATGGGAACAGCGGTGAGGTTCGCCGGAGCTCTGAACTCCGGCGATGATGGCGGACAGTGGCGACAGGAAAGGCAGGGAGAGTGGGTGAGGGAGAGGGCAGATATAGGTTGCGGCTGGTTTAGAGGGTGTTCGCCGGAGCTCCAAGCTCCGACGAAAGGGGTGGCGGCGACGGGAAGGTGAGAGAGGGGAGGGCCCCTAAAAGAAAAATGGAACAGGGCTGGTGCCCCCCCCCCCCCCAAAGGGGGGGTAATTTTTATTATATAGGGTAGGTTTTTAGGGTTTGATATTTGGGCGGGAAATGAAAAGTGGTATTTGATTTTAGGGGGGAAAATAAAAGAGTGTTGGATTAAAATAAAAAAAATAAGAAAGGTGTTGGATTGGACTGATCCGAATTGTATCTCGCACTGGACTGGTTTGACAAAATGTAAAGCGGGTTAATTATTTAAAAGAAAAATTATTTAAAAAGATGCAAGATTATTAAAATGCAAATGCCGACGCAGTAATAAAAAATAATATTTAAGCAAATGTTTAATGCCTAATTACAAGTAAAAACGAGATGCTAATTGTCTGGGTGCTGAGCCCCTAACTCCCGATGCCTCCCCTATTGCATGTGCGAAAATCTCCTTTTATAGCCATAATGTTCAGCTATTCTTGCTCTTGTCTGCTACTGTTTTTAATTGTTTTTTTTCTTGATCTCTGATGCTCCCCCCCCCCCCCCCTCCGCTCCATTTATATAGTCCTAATTGTGGGTTCCAAATTTGGTAAGCTATTGACACGATTTTGGACTGATTTGGTGTGATTCGTAGGTGATTTAGTACTGATTTTATTGTTATGGTAAGTTTGTATTTTGGGGCAGATTCGGGATTTGATTTGGTACTGATTTTGGAAGATTTGCTACTGTTCTTGTTATGGCCAGTTGTATGGAATGATACGGGTGTGAGTTCAACGCCGGATTCTCCGGCGAGAATCTCGGCTGGGGCGTTGGCGGCGATGGTGGGTTCTTAGGTTTTTGCGTTTAGGTTTTTCATTGATGGGGGAAGGAGGTGAAATAAAAGGGCTGAAGGGTTATCTCTGTGGGCTGCTGGTGATGGGGAAAGATAAATGGGCGGATGGGCTTGCGATATTGGGCCTGTGCTGGGTTGGGTAATTGGGCTGTGAAATAATGGGTTGTGGGCTGCATTTTAAAGGTTTTGGGTAGATAGTGGGCTGGTTTTAATTGGGTATTAGTTTGGGTACTGTATTATTAGTTTTAGGTGTTTTATTTAATTAGTGGTAAATTTTAAGAAAAATTCCAATTGTGATTAAATTATTTGGGTGCTTGAGTTTAAATTATTACAAAAATAAAGACGGGCGTGTTATTTAATTAGTGCTTAATATTTATAATGCGACGCCGTTAGAATCTTATTTATTATGCGTGTTTTGCGATGTTAAATTAAAAATGAATGAGGTTTAGATTATTATTAAATTATTTAAATGTTGAATGCAGATATGACACGTAAAGACCGCTTAATGCTTTTATAAATGTGATTAAAAAATCTTGTGCATTATTTATTATTACTTAAGCTAAAATTGAATTATCTTAATACGACTTTAGGCGCTACAATAATTATGAAATTGCTTTGCGTATTAATAAACGTGACTATGCTATTTGACACAACGTCATTGCTAAATTATTTATTGACGTATTTATTATTAATTATCATTTAAGAATTATGACAGGGCTTAAAATTAATAATTGTGGGCGCGAGACTCCAAGTTCTTAATATTCGATGTAAGACGCGGTGCCATTATTAAATCACTTATTTATGCATGTATTAATATTTTTATTGTTGCATTTTATTATTATAAAAATTGTTAAAATTATTCGGAAAATTAGTGTAATTTTATAGTTAATGACTGTACGAGAGGGTCAAAATTGGTGTCAACAACTTGTCCCTCTTTGTATGGAGATGATGGAAGAGTCTTCGGACAAAGACGTTGACTTATAGCCAATTTTGTCTCGATCCTCAGAATTAAAAATGTTGGGCAATCAAGACAAGGCTGACGCAAAATTCAAAATCTGTCCCAGTGTCGAGTTATGACGACACTGGGCTACCATGGTCAAACACCAAGGTGGGCTAATGCGGACTCAAAATTTTGTCTCAGTGTCGAGTTATGACGACATTGGGCTACCATGGTCAAAACACCAAGGTGGGCTAGCGCGGACTCAAATTTGTCCTAGTGTCGAGTTATGACGACACTGGGATGTGGTGCGAAAAATTAAAAAAAAAAAATAACTGGCTTGAACCTGGGGTGTACCGCTATCGACTTATAATGCTGGGTTTATGGTGATGTGGAATGAGTGGACCGACGCTTGAGGCCGTTTCTATCATTTGTTGGGAAGGTTGGCCCCCCAACAAATTGTCCCAGTTCGCTGTAAGAGAAAATACATGTTGTGCTCCTGCTCCTGCATGCTAAGATTTAAACAAACGGTTAGTGCATAACTGTTGAGGCAAAATGAGGATGCATAATTTTAAAAGCAATGTAACTGTGTGAGTAGAAAGTGTTATCCTGTAAAAATGTGATGCTCGTTGCGTTGATGTGATGTTGTAACATGCTGTGACTTTCGTCCTTGCACGAACGCGTTGTGATTGTTGATATCGTCATTGCGCAGACGAAATGCTGATGACGTCGTTGCCTAGACGTATTGTTGATGGCATCGTTGCGTAGACGCAATGCTGATGACGTCGTTGCCTGGACGTGTTGATGATGATAACGTCGTTGCCTGGACGTGTTGATAATGACGTCGTTGCGTAGACGTAATGCTGCTGGCGTCGTTGCGTAGACGTAGTACTGATAACGTCGTTGCCTAGACGTATTGCTGATGGCGTCGTTGTGTGGACGCAATGCTGATGACGTTGTTGCCTGGATGTGTTGATGCTGATAACGTCGTTTCCTGGACGTGTTGTGTTGATAACGTCGTTGCCTGGACGTGTTGCTACTGGCGTCGTTGCGTAGACGTAATGCTGCTGGCATCGTTGCGTAGACGTAATGCTGATAACGTCATTGCCTAGACATGATGCTGATCACGTCATTGTCTAGACGTGTTGCTGATGATGTCGTTGCCTGGACGTATTGCTGTTGGCGTCGTTGCGTAGACGCAATGCTGATGACGTCGTTGCCTGGACGTGTTGATGCTGACGTCGTTGCCTAGACGTATTACTGTTGGCGTCGCTGCGTAGACGTTATGCTGATTTTCCTGTAGAATAAATGCTCCTGCAAGATGCTAAACGCTGCAACTGACGAGTTGTCATAATGCCTTTGTTGTGTGCGATGCGTGGGTTGCAAATTTGACTTTATGCCTGAGCTTATGCGCTAGACTTTGTTGTGGATTTTGAACTTTGATTGTTGATCGTCGATGTCCCTTTCTGCTTCTGCTGCATTCTTTCTGCCTCTGCTAATATGAAGAGACCTGCGCTCAATGAAAAATTGTGAGTTTGGGGGGGGGGGGGTCGGTTCGTATTGACTTTGCGGCCTTGGTCCTTTCTGTCCATGCGCCTGATTTGTTTGGACCTATAACCCCTGTCTGATCTTTGAGGTGTTTGGTAGCGTTTCAAAAGTATTTTCCAAAACGAAACATTTTCATGAGGTATGCACAAAACATTTTTTAGAAATAAACATTTATATGACATGCGTATAAAGTGTAAAAAGCCCTGTCGAATTTGCCGAATATGACACGTATTCTGACCAAACGAACATCTTTTGGAGTCCTTATTATGATCTCTTCATGGTGCGTAAAATCGTCCCAGTTTCGCTATGCGGGCGCGTGGGCGAGACTTAACTTTGGCGGGAATTGCTCATATCACTTTTGGAATAACCAAACACATTCTGTTGTACGCGGGCCAATGGGAAGATTCCTAATGGTGTGACCGAAGCCGATTTAGGCCGCATACGTATCCCCATGAGGGAATCAGGTTATGACGTAGTTCATTACAAGCGAAATTTGATAAAGCTAAAATTTTCTAAATGTGGGACCGAGGCCGATGTGGCCGCCTACGTATCCGCCAATGGAATCAGGTCGAACGTAGTTCCAATTACAAGCAAAAGAGGCTTTCTAATTTGCAGCGGCGAGACCCTATATGGGCTCTATGCATATCCCACTGAGGGAATGCAGCTTTTTACAATGTAAAGGGAATTACATGGAAAACAAATACTCCTAAACGTAATATCTCTTTACCGCATCTGCGTTGATAGCTTTAGGCCATACTTCGCCATCCATCTCAGCTAAGATTAGAGCTCCTCCACTTAATACTCGATGAACCATGTAGGGCCCTTGCCAATTAGGTGCGAACTTTCCCTTAGCTTCACTTTGATTCGGAAATATGCGTTTCAAAATCAATTATCCCGGCTTGAATAACCTTGGCCTTACTCTCTTGTTAAAAGTTATAGCCATTCTGTTCTGATAAAGCTGCCCATGACAGACTGCATTCAACCTCTTTTCGTCAATCAGCATCAGCTGCTCACAACGATCTTGTATCCATTCGGCTTCGCTCAACTCGGCTTCTCGGATGATTCTCAACGATGGTATTTCCACCTCTGCTGGTAGCACAGCTTCGGTTCCATAGACCAAAAGATATGGCGTTGCCCTGATAGAAGTCCGGATTGTGGTGCGATAATCCAAAAGTGCAAAAGGAAAATGCTCATGCCAATGTTTGTAGTTGATGATCATCTTGCGCAATATCCTCTTGATGTTCTTGTTGGCTGCTTCTACTGCTCCATTCATCTGAGGCCGATACGGAGTGGAGTTATGGTGAGTGATATTAAAATTTCCACATATCTCACGCATCAAGTTATTGTTGAGATTGGTTTCGTTATCGGTTACAATCGACTCAGGAATTCCAAATCGGCAAATGATGTTGTTGCGAACGAAGTCGACTACCACCTTCTTCGTCACTGATCTGTGTGAAGATGCTTCTACCCATTTGGTGAAATAGTCAATTGCTACGAGGATGAATCTGTGCCCATTTGAGGCAGCGGGTTCGATAGGGCCGATGACATCCATGCCCCAAGCTGCGAATGGCCAAGGAGAACTTGTCACATTAAGTTCAATCGGAGGTACTCGAATCAAATCTCCATGAATCTGGCACTGCCGACATTTTTGCACAAAGCGGATACAATCTGTTTCCATCGTCATCCAAAAATAACCTGCTCGCAGAATTTTTTTTGCCAAAGTGAAGCCGTTCATATGAGGTCCACATGTCCCTCCGTGTGTTTCTTCTACTAGCTTGCTCGCCTCTTGAGCGTCGACACATCTCAGTAAGCCCAGATCTGGAGTCCTTCGGTATACAACCTCCCCATTCAAAAAGAAATTGTTTGCTAATCTTCGAAGTGTTTTCTTCTGAATGTTGGTTATGCCTTCCGGATACTCTTCTGCTTTGAGGTATCTTTTGATGTCATGGTTCCATGGATTCCCGTCTATTTCTTCATCTACATGAGAGAAATAAGCCGGTTGTTCCAGCACACTTACTGTGATTGGGTCGATGTAATTCTTGTCCGGATGTTGAATCATGGAGGATAAGGTTGCCAATGCATCAGCGAATTCATTCTGGATCCTTGGGACATGCTTAAATTCTATATTGCTGAACTTCTTCTGCAATTCCTTCACGCAATGCAGGTAGGGGAGTATCTTCATATTCTTGGTTGCCCATTCACCATGTACTTGATGGATTAGCAAGTTTGAATCACCTATGACCAGTAACTCTTGTATGTTCATATCGACGACCATTCTGAGTCCCAATATGCAAGCTTCATATTCTGCCATATTGTTGGTGCATGGAAATCTAAGTTTTGCGGAGATCGGATAATGTTGACCTGTTTCTGAAACCAAAATTGCTCCAATGCCAACTCCCTTGAAGTTTGTCTCTCCGTCGAAGAACATCCTCCAACCTGGGTACTCCTCTGAGATATCTTCTCCGACAAACAACACCTCCTCATCAGGGAAATAGGTTCGAAGGGGTTCATATTCCTCATCGACCGGGTTCTCAGCAAGATGATCAGCTAATGCCTGCCCTTTTATGGCTTTCTGCGTGACGTACACGATATCAAACTCGCTCAACATAATTTGCCATTTTGCTAGTTTTTCGGTGGGCATGTGCTTCTGAAGGATATACTTAAGCGGGTCCATCCTCGAAATAAGATAAATGGTGTATGCTGATAGATAATGCCTGAATTTCTGGGCGACCCAAGTTAATGCACAACAAGTACGTTCTAGTAGAGTGTAACGAGCTTCATACACTGTGAACTTCTTACTTAAATAATATATGGCCTGCTCCTTTTTCCCTGTTTCATCGTGTTGCCCCAACACGCATCCAAAAGCATTTTCTAATACAGACAAATAGGGTAGCAACGGTACTAAAACTGGTGGATTAGAAAGGTACTCTTTGATTCTATCAAAAGCCTGCTGACAGTCTGTTGTCCATTTGGTAGCTGCATCCTTTTTCAACAATTTGAATATCGGCTCGCATATCACGGTGGACTGAGCTATGAACCTGCTGATGTAGTTGAGACGACCAAGGAAGTTCATTACGTTTTTTCTGCTTTTCGGAGGAGGTAACTCTTGGATGACTTTTATTTTCGAAGGGTCCAGCTCAATTCCTCTTCTACTCACTATAAAACCCAACAGCTTCCCAGCAGGGACGCCGAATGCACACTTCGCAGGATTCAGTTTCAGATTATACTGCCTTAGCCGCTCGAAGAACTTCTTCAAGTTCGCCAAATGGCCTTTCGCTTTTCGCGACTTGATGATGACATCATCCACATAGACTTCGATCTCCTTATGGATCATGTCATGGAATATGGTAGTCATGGCTCTCATGTATGTAGCGCCCGCGTTCTTGAGACCGAACGACATAACTCGATAATAGGACACCCCCCACGGGGTAGTGAATGTTGTCTTTTATGCGTCCTCCTCTGTCATAAGGATCTGATGATAACCAGCAAAACAGTCAACGGACGACTATAGTTCATGCTTCGCACAATTATCGATGAGTATATGAATGTTTGGAAGAGGAAAGTCATCCTTCGGGCTAGCTCTGTTGAGCTCCCTATAATCCACGCAGACTCGGACCCTTCCATCTTTCTTCTTTACCGGCACGATATTTGCTAACCAAGTAGGGTATTTTGCAACCCAAATTACCTTTGTGTCGAACTGTTTAGACACCTCTTCTTTGACTTTCAAACTCATGTCTGGTTTGATCCTTCTTGGCCTTTGTTTTACGGGAAGATAAGATGGCTCAATAGACAACCTGTGTGCGACGATGTCCGTACTCAACACGGCGTGTCGTCAATCGACCAGCGAACACGTCGGTGTATTGTTTCAGGAGCTCAATCAACTCTTTCTTCTGTGTGACACTTAGGTGGGCACTGACCCTAGTCTCTTTTACAACTTCCGCATCGCCTAAGTTTATCAACTCAGTTTCTTCTAAATTCGGTTTAGGCCTATTCTCAAAATTCTCCAGCTCTTGGCTAAGCTCTGAGTGTGGACATTCTTCCTGTTCCTCGGGGTTATGCATGTCATTTGAACTTTGTTTGCTGGTTTCGATACATGTCATATTCGCATTATCGACAGGTTTATTAATATGATCTCTGAAAGAAGAATGCGTAAAAAATTTAACTTTAACACAAGCAAGTTTTAAAGCTGCAAAAATATCCTGGAATTTATGATGAAAGCGAAAATGCGAGATTTAAAAACATATTGAAGAAATGTAAATGTAGGTCTGTTTTTCTTTTTAGATATAAAGTCACATTGCTAGAACTATCATAAACTCTACCAAGCTTCTCGGAAGGTCATGACAGAGGTGCAAGTCCAATTATTCAGGCTGTATCCATGCTCTGCGTCCCAAATGGTGGGCTCTTCCTCGTGATCCCCTGTGATCATACAACAATCTGCTTCATCTTCACCTACGAACAGATTCTGGAACCCTGCTGCAAGATCCTCTGGGTCATCTTCTCTCGGCATCTGGATAGTGCAGACTTTGACGAAGGACTGACTCAGGGGCGGAATGGGCATTGGCAAGGGAATGTCTCCCTTTTTCCGGAGGCTCGTAGTCACCAAATCCTTCGAGGTGGGCTAGTACCCCAAACCAAAAGTGTCCTTATTTCCAAACAACTGGATAGGCTCTGTGATCCCCTTCATACCGGATCCAAGACCTCTGTCGGGCTCGTACCTATTTCTTAGCATTTCCTTGGCCACCATTGTGAGAGAGCGTGATAGCTGCAACGACCTGACCCTGCTGGGGCTATTGATCTCATTAACATGAAAGACCTAACCATCCAACTGTTTTACGTCCTCTATGACATGGATTGCATAATCGGTGTTAATGCTTCCCTTTTTATCCCCATATACTACCACTTCACGATGATTCCATATAAACTTTAGACACTGATGCAAGGTGGACGGGACTGCACCAGCCTCGTGAATCCACGGCCTTCCTATCAACAGATTGTAACATGTAGCAATATCCAATACTTGGAACTCCACAACGAATTATGCAGGTCCGATCAGCAGCGTGAGGTCAATTTCGCCTTCGACTCCCCTATGGACTCCGTCGAAACCTTTGACCCTGATATGACTTTTACGAATTTTCTTGCAATCTGCCCCCAATTTCAACAGCATCGTCATGGGACAAATGTTGACAGCCGAGCCTCCGTCAATCAGCACTGTTGAAACAATCTTGTCTGCGACCTGGATGGTGATATTCAATGCAAGATTGTGTCTGACGCCACCAGCAGGTAACTCATCATCGTGAAAGGCGATTCTGCGGGCCTCTAGCACTTGTCCAACTAAAGCTGTCAAGTTCTCGTCTGTTGTACCCTCTGGAACATATGCATCTTTCAGTACCTCCATTAACGCAATCCTGTGTGGGGCCGAATGCATTAACAGTGAAAATAGAGAGATATGTGCTGATGTTTTCTTCAACTGTTCCACGACAGAATATTCCTTAGTGGGCATCTTCCTCCAAAACTCCTCAACTTCAGCCTCTGTCACGGGTTTCTTTTGTGGTACCTCACTAGCTGCCTCTACAGGTGTGTAATACCTCCCTGACCTGGTTATACCTGTAGCGGTGACTTCTATGGCTTGCTTCCCAATTTCTCTGCGATCTAGTTTGATTGGCGGTTCCCAGCTGGGCATCTGAGCAACTGTGATTGAACCCTTATGTTTCGGCGGCGCCCTTTCCAGCTCAAATATTGCTTTCTTTCGAATATTGGTGACATGGGCGACGAAAGCAGAAGGTTCAGCTATTTCTTCACTTCGAACTGATCGGATGGTTCCCTCCAAGTTGTATTCCTCGTCTAAGGTTATCAACTGCACATTAGCGTTGTCGTGGTTTGGCAAGGGATTATCATGCACGTTTGGGGCAGGATCCTTCAGCTGAATTACCCTTTTTTTTATCAACGCTTCGATTTTGTCCCTGAGGGAGTAGCAACTTTCAGTGTCATGCCCTGGGCTATCAGAATGATACGCGCAGCGCTTATTCTCATCATACCATCTTGGGATAGGGTTAGGAATCCTTCCTGGAATCGGTTGGATCAAGCATGCAGCTCGCAGCCTTTCGTATATTTGGGGTATGGGTTCAGCCAGTGGGGTGCGAACTTTGGGTGGTCTTCCTTCAAAATTCGTGTTTGGTCTGGGTGAATTGGGCGCTCTATTTTGTTGGCGGGCTTGATGGGCGGGTCGATGTGGGGCAGGATAAATGGGTGCTTGGGAAGCGTTATATATAGGCTGTGTGTGGTAGTTGGGGTGTGGGGTAGGTGTATAGTGAGGCGTGAAGTTTTGGTTACTTGTGTTGTAGTATGGAGTTTGATAGGATGGGTTTTGGTATGTTATGAATGCTTCGGGTTTACGTTCTTGTATGAACATGGAAGGGGAAACTGTCTCTTTCTTCCTTTATGAAGTACTCCCGATTGTCCCTGACTGAATTGCCTTATTAGTTGCCTGTAATGCTGCCAAATTCATAATCCTACCAGTTTTAATGCCTTCCTCCACGAAATCGCCCATTCTGACAACTTCCGCAAAATTCCGTCCGATGACGCTTATCATTCGCTCATAGTAGGTTGCGTCCTTCAAAGATTGTACGAATAGTGTGGTCATTTTACTCTCTGCCATGGATGGTTGTACCTTTGATGCCTCTGAACGCCATCTCACGGCGTATTCTCTGAACGTCTCCGTAGACTTATTTTCCAACTTCATTAAATAAAACCTGTCCACAACGGTTTCTGTATTAAACCTGAATCTCTCCACAAAGTCTTGGGCCAATGCATTCCAGCTATGCCATTTCCGCGGGACTTGGCTAGTATACCAATCTAATGCCTCGCCGGTCAAACTTCGAATGAATAACTTCATGATGACTGCTGGGTTCTTCCATACCCCGATCAGCTTGTCCCAATATGACCTCAAGTGTGCACGGGGGTTCCCTTTCCCATCAAATAAATCAAACTTGGGCACCTTGTACCCCACAGGTAGCTCCACATCTGGATGCATGCAAAGATCCTCGTAATCTAATCCCTTATGACCCTTATCCGATCGCATGCTCCGAACAGCTTCTTTCAAGCTATGAATCTCTTTGGCTATGTTCTCGTCCATCTTGGCTCGAGCTTCCTTCTCCATTTCCTCGTAATGATCTGTTTCCTGTGGGAGTACAGGGACGGTAAAAGTCTGGGTTTCTGCTGTGTATGTTAGTGGCCTGGGTTGTTTGTTGGGGCTGATAATAGGTATGGTGTGTAGGTATTGGTTAGTCTGGCGATTCGGGCTGATTGGGGTGAAGTAAGCAGGCGGGGGCTGAGATATATGGGTAGTAAGAGGATCGTTTTGAGGATGGGGTTGAGGATTGGTTGGGCGAGGGATAGTTTGATCGGTAACTGGTAGTCTCTGCGGGGAGTTTTGTGAGATATGTGGTGGTGGAGGTCGGTCCGGGATAGTTTGCGAGGTAGTGGCCCTTTGCTCTGGTATAGGGGTATTCAAACTAATGGATAAGTTTGTCAGATTTCGTAGTCTTTCCATCTCAACCTACATATCAGCAATTTGTTGTAGTAGTTGTGCAATGCATTCTTCTTGACTAGTGACATTTCTCCCTTCTGAAGGTTCTGTTTCGCCGACAGGAATAATTCCCAAATCATTTGGCTCAGACGCCCCCGAGCCAGTCATGTCATCATTTCGTGCCTTGGACCTAGTAAAGTGTGGATGCTCCGACATTGCTGAATCAAATACGAACCGACCTTTTGGGGGAAGTAATAAATCCTTCTAAAAAATGCAACAAAATGCGTTAGCACGTGATTTTAAAGGTGAATAACAATTAGCATGTATATATTGCACATAAATTGTCACGCTGTATGTGGGTCCTAATCATGCATGGGGACCCTTTTATGTCAGGGGTAGGCCTAAACGTCACATATGTAAGATCATGATAATAAAATCCAAGCCCTTAGATTGAAATGCTTTAATCGGGAATAGGTTGCAAATTTATTGAAATAACAATAAAACATCAAGAGCCTATAACTAAGTCGTCGATATGATGGTGAAGCTTAGGTTTTCTTCGGTATAGCCCTGCCTATTCCAATTACTGTACTGCATCGTGCATTAGGACCCACATGTCTGGGGTGATGACCTTCTCTTTGAGTTGATTATCCTTTATTATGTTCCTCGCACCAATGTCTTCAATGCTTTGCTCCCCTTCTGAACTATATTCTGTGTGGTCTAGAAACCATGCTTGATACTCTGGGGAGACCCCTGCTTGGTCCTTCCCAACTTCCACTTGGTCAATATGATGCCATTCATAAAGGATCTGTTTGGCTTCGGGAACGATGAATTCTGGTCCGAACTGGATTTTGGAGGTCGTCATGTCAGCTATGAGAGGAATTACCTGCGTATGACCAAACTGTCGGAGTACGCGTAGTAGAGCATATGGTTGCAGTCCCTTTAGACCTATAAGCCTGATATAATAAAGTCCCTTATGTCTCAAGTAGACCCTCTTGACCATATGAAGCAATGGATACTTCCATTAAATCTGACTGCTACTGCGAGATGCTAAGTACTTGTACCAATCCTCTGTGCCGACTGGTGACACATAACGCTTTGTTCTTTCATAAAAGGTGGAGATCTTGTTGTCCGCGCTGTGGCATACATCGATCATGTTTGAACGCTGATAGAAATGTTCTATTGCCCACATATGTAAGATAATATTACTGCCTTCAAAGAAGCTTGATTCACCCCTTCTGCATCTATTCAAGGCTCTAAATAGTTCTGCCACAATCATGGGCGTCAAAGTGAGTTGTTTGTCACCAACTTCATCGAACACTGCTCTAACTACTGAACATATGCATGTACTAATCCTTCCATGCTCGAGCGGAAATAAAAGAGTCCCTAGGAAAGCCATAGCAAATGCAATAGGACACCTAACTCTCCAATGGTCTGCAGTGCAGCAAAATTCATTTTTAAACAACTTGTATCCATCTCGGCAACCATATCTCTCGTACATGTTGTCTAGAGAAACCCAATTATTTTCAAAGCAACGCAATTCTCTGGTATTCTTTAAACCCAAATAACGGAGGAGCTTTTTCCCCGACTGGCCATGCGGAATAACTGGTTTTCTGTCATGATATGCTAAAGCATTAAAATAGCTGACTTCTTCTAAGGTGGGGGTCATCTCGAAATCCCTGAATTTGAAGACGACTCGATCCGGATCCCAAAATTGGATCAATGCTCTGACCAAATATTGATCGGGAGTGATGTCGAATAATGAGATGAGGCATCCCAACCTTCTTCTGATTTCCATCAGACTACCCAAGTCGAATTTTGACCACCACGTCCTCAATTTACTCGGAATCTCATTTACCATTCTGATATGAGGGATAGGTTCCATCTAAAAATAAATAATACAAAAAATGAGTATGCATTTTCCAACTTAGGCATTTCAACTTTAGGCTTGGTTCCGTTTATCATGACTATGCAACACATAATATGCTATTGGGCCGCAGGGTTATAAAAACCCGTTGACCAATTTGGTGTTTTCCTAATTGTGGTGTCAATACCAAGGACTGACCCACCTAGGGTAAATGCATGCATGCCTTAAAATAAGGGGTGGTATAGCTCTATCCTAAGTTTCTAAGATTTGGCTTTACTAGACGCAAGGTTCCCAAGCGGACAACTCGAGTGAGAAGGCTACGCGGCTGATCAGACGAACCGATCTAACTCCGCGCAGGCGCCAACTCTCTTAAAATTTGGATATTGGAAGAAATTTGCGGGTGCGCGAAGAACACCAGCGCGTGAGTGTGTGATAGTGTGAATTTTCCAGAGTGGAAGAAATATGAGCGGAATGTCAGTTTAAGGAAAGCAGTAAAGCAAGTAGCAATTAAAATAAATAAAACAAAATACATCAGACAAAATTAAATGCAAAAAATAATGCCGAATAATAACCCCAGGTCTGTTATGGTTAAGGACCTAATTCCCCAGCGGAGTCGCCATTTCTGTCACGCTCTTTTCCGACCGCGACATTTCTAACTCCTTCTTAGAAGGTTAGAAAATAAAATAAATGCTAAAAGTGCAAAATAGAATGCTAAAATGTTAAAGAGGTTAAAGCTAAAAGGGTTAAAATGTTAAAAGGTTAAAGTAGGGTGCTAGAATGCTAAAAGTGCAAAAGGTTAAAAGGCTGCTAAGTGCTAAAGGGTTGCTAAATGGGTTCGCGGAGTCGCCACCTAATTAATTTGGGTGAATTAGGACACCTAAATGTTAACTAGTTTAAAGTAAACATTAACTCCATTTTTTATGGTCTGCTAAACTTAATGAGATTCCGTGTAAGGGTTCTTTATTATCCTATAGGGAAGAATTCGACACAAAAGATCCGCTAACTTGCGGTTGTCCGTTCAAACCTAGGGTTAATTATTTATGCTAAGAAAAATGTATGTTAAAAATATTTAAGTAAAAGATGTTGTAAATATCCCTAAGAGAAAATACATTTTTTGATAATAAAAGAAAATCATAATGTTTGTTTATGAAAATAAGGTTAATTTTGAAGGAACATATTCGTTCGTAAAATACTTAAATAAGATGTTTATATTGCATAGCATAATATAAAGGGTAGTAATGCAGAATTAGTTATGGCAAAGTATGCATTTATAAAAATATGCCTAACATGTAAAAGTGTCTATTATGCAAGAGATAATAAAAGTATGATTTTTTTAAAATAATGTATGCAATAGTAGAGTTTATAAGAAAATGAGTTCCTCATGTTAGATAATATTTTAACTAGATGAATATCCGTGCTAACGAGAGTTACTAAGTGGTTTTAATGTAACTTAAGCGGTGTATTACAAGCTAAGAACAATTGACTTAGGGGAAATGGAATTCTGGTATCAAACTACCTTCTAATTTATTGAGTTAAGGTTAACTACTCTTAAGTATAACATTAATAATGCAATGTTAGACAATTAGTTCACAACAAATAAATGGGGGGGGGGGGGGGGGGGGGTAAGAAAAAAAAAAAGGTGACTCGAGGGAATGGCGATGTCATTTGCCGGTGGCTTGGAATTTTCGAGGCGGAGATGAAGATGCACATAGATGTAGGTCCTCGTTCGTTGTAACTCATGATGAGTCTCGCAATGAGACTCTTCGTTTAGCTCCGATGCTGTCACGACCCGATCTCGGGCCCGCGACTGGTGCCTTACCCCGGGCACCCTAGTGATAACAACATCAGAGAAAATCAGCGGAAATAAAATTTAAACAGGAAACAAGAGACAACATAATAAACCAGGCTAACCAAAACGGTTACCTTCATGTATATCATAAAACTCGAACGACGATTCATCCATTTACAACTCGCCACAACGATTACTACGGACCTCTAAGAATGTAACAACAACTATGACGGGACGGGGCCCGCCATACCCACGAATGTAAGTACTCTGATGACAGGACTATACGAATAAGCCTCCGAGAAGCGGAGCTTCCCAAAACGCCGAGTGTGATCTATGGCGAGGATCGGCGGCCGATGTACCTCTACTGCGGCATGAATGCAGCCCCGAAGAGTCGAGACAACATGTACCAAGTATGTGGCGAAAATCAGTAAATGAAATCATGACAGTCTAATATAAAACAGGAGACATGTATGATAACCAAACTACAGTTCACAACATAAAAGCAGTCATGTCAAGCCAGGGACTTATGCCCTCAAAGTCATCCCTCATGCCCGTGGAACTCCTTCCTCACTGTCGGCAGTCTATGTATAAATCGTATGATACATATAACATGTCTCGACCCATCACATGGGACACGAGGTGGAATCGTGTGGTATACATGTCCCGGCCCATCCCGTGGGACTCGGTAGAGAATCGTATGGAATACATGTCCCGGCCCATCCCATGGGACTCGGTAAAGATTCGTATGGAATACATGTCCCGGCCCATCCCATGGGACTCGGTAAAGAATCCTATGGAATACATGTCCCGGCCCATCCCATGAGACTCGGTAAAGAATCGTATGGAATACATGTCCCGACCCATCCCATGGGACTCGGTAAAGAATCGTATGGAATACATGTCCCGGCCCATCCCATGGGACTCGGTAAAGAATCGTCCATAACATTTAAACCCTCTTTTAAGACAGATTAAGGCAATACCATGTCTTCATTTTAAACCAACACTTTTTCCCCTTTTAAAGTCAAGTAACAACATTCTTTTCCAAAAGTTCAAGTTGCCTAATTTCAAATACTCAAGTCTCTTATTTTCGAAAGATGTCATTGTTCATAGTCTTAATCAAATAACGTAATCTCTTTTTAAAACCATTGAGTAACATATGCCTTATGTGTGAGTAATTATTCTTATTTATAACAATCTTATTAAAGCAGCCATGATATAGAAAATGTAATACAATTTTGTCTTATCTTAGCTTCTATGCAGATGGAGGTTTCTACTGGTTAATATAGTTAATTAGTCAATACATTTTCCTTTATTAACGCTGCAGTGGTTTGTTCGATACTTATTCTCATTTCCGAAATCAGTAAAATATTATTCTTTAAAAGCCAAGTACTCATTACTCACGAATGAGGTTTCACAACTTTTTTAATAAAATTCATAGTCCTTAACATTTCATAAAACGTCATTTATAAGTTAAGTCTCTTATCTTTTAAGATCAAGTCTCTTAACTTCTAAAATCAATAACCTATTCTTTTGCCTACATAAAGTCGTTATAACTAACTTCCCATAAAGCTATTTTAACACCTTATGTTTTAAACCAACCAAAACTCGTTTAGCACACGTACGTCTACCGTACTACATAGTTCACAACAATCATGCTAGAAAGACAGGAAGAGGTTCACATACCTCGCGACGATTATCGACAAATAGCAAAACGCTCCAAGTACTTCAACCCGTCGGCTACTCCTTAAGCCAAGTAGATCACGCCACACGTAGTTCTTCACTCCTCAAATAGCCCAAGAATATCCAAGTTCTTAAAGTCGCTCCAAGCAAGTCTTACCTCCAAATCTTTACGTTCCAATCCGCTACAAGCAACCCATAGAAGCTCCTAACCAACTTCTCTTCAAGATTCAACTCCAAAAAGTGAAGAACACTTAGGTTTCAAAGATGACAACTTTCGGCCAAGGCATCCCTTCAAGGCTAGGGGTGTGAAATCTTTTCCAACTCTTGGTACACAATCTTACTAACACCTTAGGGAAGAACACTTGAGAGTTTAAGAATTGTTGGACAAATTTAGGTCAAGGAATTAGGTCATGGCCGAAACCATGAAGCAAGGGAGAGTATTTGTTCAAGTCTTGAAATGGTTAAGTGTGTAAGATTTCATCAACTAAGGGTGCATATATAGGACAACCAAGGGCTAGGATGAAGGCAAGTGTGTGGTTGAGATTGGGGACAAGTGTGTGTGGGCCCCACAAGCCACTTGTCCAAACTAAAATATCTTGCAAGACAAGGCCACTTGCTCGCCACTGTCTAGCACATTTCGGCCAAGATCGACCTAAGGGGGTGACACATGTATCCCTCCTACTCGTCCAAAATATTTCATCTTCCGAAAATATCCATAAAGGCCAAAATCTAGAAAACAAAGTGGGCCACAAAGCAGTAAATTTCTCCGTGGGCCCACGTGACCAATTCAAAATAAAATTCCATAATTCTCAAATATTCCAAGAAGACCGAATACCAAATCGGGAATCCAATTCCCATTAACGAACCTTTTCCTTCACGAAATCAGGAACTTTTCCGTCGAAAAGTCACATCTTCTTCCTTTCGATTTTAATGTCGTGATTCTCGTCGTCGTCTCGCATACATACCTGGAACTACGGGGTGTAACATTCTTCCCCCCTTAGAAATATTCGTCTCGAATGTTCCTTCTAAGTCTCCAAAAAACACATGCGCCGGTATAGTCTTCACTACTATACTTACGAAACCAATTATGCCACACATGGCCATAATATCACATACGCGCGAAACCCAAATCCAAACCAACGAGGAATCACCTCTAAGATGTAAAACAACACTAACTCTCACTCCTGGTCCAAAGGATACTCTCTTCGCACCTTTACTTCACAAAAATGATCACTTCCATCCTCTTAACACATGTTCGCTTCCTTTCTTACTCGTCGTACCTTTCTCGTACACCCGAACTCTTTTTAGTACACGTACCATATTTCCGTCCTCGCTGCAGTTTCCAAAACCTTGGAGTCACTACCTCCAAACTTGGTCATCTTACTAGCCTCAAATTCCTTTAAGGCCATTCCCGACCTTCACGGTCCGATTCTGGTCGAACGCATCCACGAACTCGTACAACGGTTACCTAAACTTGGGCCTAGCACCCTCGTGACCTTATCACAAAGCGGGACCACCACCAATTTCCCTTACTTCAATCCGGGCTACGGGTTGACCCGCGACCTTACCTCAACCCGACCCATCTATCGCGCCAAGCTCTTGTTCCCCGATCCGGAACAATCTCACTAATCAAGTCACGAAAACCTAGTGGTCTTCTTAGCTCAACTACCCTCTTATAATTCACACCACTCAGGGACTTATCACACAAATATACCCCTCGTATACTATGCACTCCGACAAAGGTCAATCGTAAACAAAATCTTTTACTCAAGACGGCCTCGCATCTAAGGTCTCCACGTATAATATTCTAAGGCTCACAATTTCTATGTACCCAACTTCCCCTTTACTAACCAGGCCTCTAAATCACAATTTAACATAATGCTATCTGAACATAATACTTAGCACATCATCATATCATCAACACATACTAGTCTCTAGAGGGGTAAGAATATACCTGTATCAACTGCTTCATTTTCCCTTCGCTCTAATCATAATCACATACTGCGTGTAGCTATAAAAGCGATGAACACGCCTTGACGGGAAATTTGAGTCATTTATGCGCATCCTTCCTATTAGGACAGTTCCTTGTCACATAGCTCGACGCGAGCAAAACAAGCACCGATAAAAGACGACATTCCCGGGATGGCGCCGCCACATCGTGCACACTTAGGAAACATGAACCCGTGGCTAGAACCCGTATACCGTGAACGAAGCCACGGAGCTCGACCGGCTCGAATACCCGAACGTCACGAAGGCGCGGAGGACCACTCAAGCGGCGGAGGTGCATAACTAACCTGCCGCTGAGGCGGCCCGCCTCGAAAGTTACCAAATGACCCTGCTGTTCTGGCCCTCTTCCGCTGATCTCGGTCATTCCGTCGACCCATCCGCTCCTCACATCCAAGTGCATAAGCCTGCGTGCGGGCAATGTCCATGCCCGGCTGAAGAGCTACACCCAAACAAGCCTCTGCCAAGTAGTCATCGAGCGGTGGCGTGGCGGTGCACTCTGTCCTCCATATCAGCTACTAATGCAGGAACATACCGAGCCAATGAGTCGAACTCCACGTTGTATTCCCGAACCGTACGCCCTCTGTCTCGTCAATCGCCGGCCGCGTCCTCCTCATCTGCGGAGGCAAGAAGTGGCCGAGAAATGCCTCGAGAACTCGTCCCCAAATAGTGGAGCGCATTCTCCCAAGAAGTCGATCGCGGTATCACGCGTCACGAACCTAAGACCACCGACTCGGTCTCGAAGCCTTGATCACTCTCGCGATCCGTCAGAATCGCTTCGGATGAACTCCTGCGGATCATCCTCGTGCCTCGACCCATAAAACTCGCGGTGCAACTCGAGAAAGTCCCGCGATCTCAAACTATCCGATCGCGGGTGAACTACGGGTACTACGTGCAGTGCTGCGTCCGGCCTATCCTCGTGCCTTGCCACTATCTTGGCCAATAAGCGGGCTATCGCGTAACCCGTCTCTCCGTTCCTTGCCGGTAGGTCGACGTCTCGAATCGTGGCCTCGGTGAGACCGCTACTCTGCTGCGACTCCCTGCTGCCTTGCGCCTCACGGGCCACGGCGCCTTGCGTAGAGGCATAACTGGCACATAAGAATACGTCAGAGGGAGTCCAACTTACAACACAGCTCTAAGGCACGATCTCAAAGTGAGAAGAATAGAAACCAATCTTAAATATCCTGCGACCTCACGATTATAGATGTGGTGCACAACACACCGATAACGAGACTCTACTAGACACGGTGCGTAGCACTTTCCGAGATTAATCGCTCTGATACCACTTTTGTCACGACCGATCTCGGGCGCGGTCGTGCCTTACCGGGCACCCTAGTGATAACAACATCGGAGAAAATCAGCGGAAATAAAATTTAAACAGAAACAAAAGACAACATAATAAACCGGGCTAACCAGCGGTTACGCCGTGTATATACATAAAACTCGAACCCGACGATTCATCCCTTTTACAACTCTGCCCACAACAATACTACAGACCTCTAAGAATGTAACAACAACTATGACGGGACAGGGCCCCGCCATACCCCTGAATGTAAGTACCTACAATGACATGGGACTATACGAATAAGCCTCCGAGAAAGCGGAGCTTCCCAAAACGCCGAATGTGATCCTATGGCGAGGATCGGCGACCGATGTACCTCTACTGCGGCGTGAACGGCCCCAAGGAGGTCGGTACAAGTACCAAGTATGTGGCGAAAATCGTAAATGAAATCATGACAGTCTAATATAAAACAGGAGACATGTATGATAACCAAACTACAGTTCACAACATAAAAGCAGTCATGTCAAGCCAGGGACTTACGCCCTCAAAGTCATCCCTCATGCCCGTGGAACTCCTTCCTCACTGTCGGCAATCTAGGTATAAATCGTATGATACGTATAACATGTCTCGGCCCATCCCATGGGACACGAGGTGGAATCGTGTGGTATACATGTCCCGGTCTATCCCGTGGGACTCGATAGAGAATCGTATGGAATACATATCCCGACCCATCCCATGGGACTCGGTAAAGAATCGTATGGAATACATGTCCCGGCCCATCTCATGGGACTCGGTAAAGAATCGTATGGAATACATGTCCCGGCCCATCCCATGGGACTCGGTAAAGAATCGTATGGAATACATGTCCCGGCCCATCCCATGTGACTCGGTAAAGAATCGTCCATAACATTTAAACCCTCTTTTAAGACAGATTAAGGCAATACCATGTCTTCATTTTAAACCAACACTTTTTCCCCTTTTAAAGTCAAGTAACAACATTCTTTTCCAAAAGTTCAAGTTGCCTAATTTCAAATACTCAAGTCTCTTATTTTCGAAAGATGTCATAGTTCATAGTCTTAATCAAATAACGTAATCTCTTTTTAAAACCATTGAGTAACATATGCCTTATGTGTGAGTAGTTATTCTTGTTTATAACAATCTTATTAAAGCAGCCATGATCTAGAAAATGTAATACAATTTTGTCTTATCTTAGCTTCTATGCAGATGGAGGTTTCTACTGGTTAATATAGTTAATTAGTCAATACATTTTCCTTTATTAACGCTGCAGTGGTTTGTTCGATACTTATTCTCATTTCCGAAATCAGTAAAACATTATTCTTTAAAAGCCAAGTACTCATTACTCACGAATGAGGTTTCACAACTTTTTAAATAAAATTCATAGTCCTTAACATTTCATAAAACGTCATTTATAAGTTAAGTCTCTTATCTTTTAAGATCAAGTCTCTTAACTTCTAAAATCAATAACCCATTCTTTTACCTACATAAAGTCGTTATAACTAACTTCCCATAAAGCTATTTTAACACCTTATGTTTTAAACCAACCAAAACTCGTTTAGCACACGTACGTCTACCGTACTACATAGTTCACAACAATCATGATAGAAAGACAGGAAGAGGTTCACATACCTCGCGACGATTATCGACAAATAGCAAAACGCTCCAAGTACTTCAACTCGTCGGCTACTCCTTAAGCCAAGTAGATCACGCCACACGTAGTTCTTCACTCCTCAAATAGCCCAAGAATATCCAAGTTCTTAAAGTCGCTCCAAGCAAGTCTTAGCTCTAAATCTTTACGTTTCAATCCGCTACAAGCAACCCATAGAAGCTCCTAACCAACTTCTCTTCAAGATTCAACTCCAAAAAGTGAAGAACACTTAGGTTTCAAAGATGACAACTTTCGGCCAAGGCATCCCTTCAAGGCTAGGGGTGTGAAATCTTTTCCAACTCTTGGTACACAATCTTACTAACACCTTAGGGAAGAACACTTGAGAGTTTAAGAATTATTGGACAAATTTAGGTCAAGGAATTAGGTTATGGACGAAACCACAAGGCAAGGGAGAGAGTATTTGTTCAAGTCTTGAAATGGTTAAGTGTGTAAGATTTCATCAACTAAGGGTGCATATATAGGACAACCAAGGGCTAGGATGAAGGCAAGTGTGTGGTTGAGATTGGGGACAAGTGTGTGTGGGCCCCACAAGCCACTTGTCCAAACTAAAATATCTTGCAAGACAAGGCCACTTGTCTTGCCACTTGTCTAGCACATTTCGGCCAAGAGCCACCTAGGGGGTGACACGTGTCGCCCTCCTACTCGTCCAAAATATTTTATCTTCCGAAAATGTTATACCCCGTATTTCCAAAGTATGTACGTGAAGGCGTACGTACAAATGTTTAGTCTTAAATTTAGGCATTGGACGAAAAACCTGTGCACAACTCACTAAAAGAATCATTTTCCGACGAAACGTTTTACAAAACTTGCGAAGGGAAAATTCCGGCTATGTCATTTCTAATTTTTGCGGATTTTTCCGAGAGACGAAACATTTTGGACCAACGAGAGGGCGACACTTGTCACCCTCTAGTTGGCGGACTTGAGGCGTCCATTTGGACGATTTTAATGGCTTGTTTTGTCAAGGAGTTGGTAGGATATTTTGTGTGGTAGTTGGATAAGGTACACATGGATGAATCCTCACCTTACACTTGCCTAGCACTTGGCTTCATCTTGGCCATTGGTTGGCCTATAAATACCCCCTAACTTGAAGGTTTTCTTCATCCACAAATCAATTCTCCAAGTCTTGAAAAATCCCTCCCCTCTCTTATAGCTTTTCGTCCAAGCTCTTCTCCCCCCTTCCTTGAGTCCTAGCCGAAA
Organism: Przewalskia tangutica; assembly: GCA_029844215.1. Taxonomy (NCBI): domain Eukaryota; kingdom Viridiplantae; phylum Streptophyta; class Magnoliopsida; order Solanales; family Solanaceae; genus Przewalskia; species Przewalskia tangutica. Next base: position 23,950,793 of record CM056719.1, read on the forward strand.
CCTACCCCCCTCCCTTGGTAGGAAAGTTGTCTTCCAAGTATAGTTACTATTCCTAAATACCCTAGCCCAAATCCCTTATAGTATTTAAGTAGAAGTTGTGTAGAACTTCTAAGGGCTTCTTGGAGCTATAGGAGCGTGCAAATTAGGAGCTAAACCTTGCTCAGGATCGACATTTAACTTGGATAATTTTGGGCTTATCGAGGTAAATACTCTTGTCCTTCTATTGTAATTGGATATTACATATAAGAATAGTTAAGACTTGAGTATAAGATACTTAGAAGGGTATTACAGAATAATTGAATTGTTATCACAGTAGAAGGGTATAAAAGAAGAATAATTGAACTGTACTTACATAGGACTGTATTTACAGTAGACTTGTATAATTACCGGGTAGGGAAGTGCTGCCCGATTTTCCGTAGAATAGAGAATCCTCTGTTTAGAATGACCTACAGAGTAGTCTAGACATTGATAGACGTCTTTGACTATTATAGGCTGATACTCTGCGCGCGACATATTCGACTTGGCAGGTGGATTTCGCCGAGAAGGTATGTGATTCTTCCTATACTCTTGAGCATGATATTTTAAAATATATATATAGTACGGTAGACGTACGTGTGTTAACTGAATAATAATTACGGCAATGTCTTTTGACTTAAGCCTGAATAATAAGAATCTTGAAGTATTTCAAAAGAATACTGAATCATTTTTAACAGAAGGGAAATATTTGGTTTTTAAAACAAAAAGCTTAAGAGTTATACTAGCTTTATGGGAAGTTAGGTATAACAACTTAAGAAAGGTAAAAGGAACTGTTTACTTATTTGTTTATAAAAGCCTTGTATTGATTTCTGTAAAGTGTAGTAAGATTGTTTGATAAGTAGACATATTATGACGCTACGTGTGTTAGTGTCTTGTGACGTTGAAGGGGGTCATTCTTGTTGTGCTTACGTTGCTAAACGGTAAGTCCGTTATCGTTATTATATCACCTACCCTCGATGGTTATACCGGGCTTGCCACCCTTGATGCGGGTCTATACGGCCTATGCAGTCTATGTGACTATCGCGGAGTCGCGGAGTTCGAGATTGATCATTCCGTGTTTTATCCCGACGGGGATGCCTTATGCGGTCGGTGACTATGCGGTCTATGAGACTATGCGGATCGCGGAGTCCGGGAGGGTGCCGGGTTAGCTACCCCGACGCGAGAATACCTCATGCGGTGCATGTGTGACTATGCGGATCGGAAGTCCAGACTAGGCACGCATAATGATACTATGGGCGATCGCCTTGCCCGATCATTCGCGGCCTAGGAAAGACCAGTTACATTATATCTATTTTGCTCTTGTTTATGTTGTGGAACTATGTACAGTTGAACTGGTTGTATTTGCAAATGGTTTTAAATACTTGATTTTACTTCAGTACTTTACAGTTTCACATACTTGGTACCTGTTGTACTGACCTCCTTCGGGGGGCTGCGTTCATGCCGCAGGTAAGGGCAAGCAGGTGCTAGATCCACATCCTTAGGATCTTTGCTTTGGTGTCAGGAGCTCCATCTTCTCCGGAGGCTCTACTTTTGGGTATGATCTCCCTGTTGTTGTAGATAGTTTTGCACATTCAGGGTATGGCGGGGCCCTGTCCCGCCATAGTTGTTTACTTCCTTAGAGGTCTGTAGTCCTATTGTACAGTTGGGATGTAACTGCCAAACTTTGTTTATATATATATGCCGAAAGGCGACTTTACTCAGATAACTGTGTCTCAATTTACATTGTTTCATGTCTTGCTTTTATATTCCGCTGATTTTCTCTGATGTATGACTACTTGGGTGCCCGGGTAAGGCACCAGTCACGGGCCCCGGAACGGGTCGTGACAAAAGTGGTATCAGAGCAGTTAATCCTCGGAAAGTGTCTACAGACCGTATCTAGTAGAGTCTTGATTATCGGTGTGTTGTGCACCACACCAATAATCAGGAGGCTATAGGATATTTAGGACTGGTTTCCATTCTTCTCACTCTGAGATCGTGCCTTAGAGCTGTGTTATAAGTTGGACCCCTCTAACGTATTCCTTTTCTCATAATGCTATGCCTCCACGTAAGGCAACCCGCCTGGCGGCAAGGCAAATGGCGGAGTCGCTAGTAGGACACCGAGTCACGAGGGCTCGAGCCCGCCTATACCCGAGATGCGAGTTCCATGACGCCGCCGGCCCAGCGAGACCACAAGACTACCTCCACCCCACACCGGAGCGGATGAGATGGGTTACCAGAGATGGCCCGCCATCGCCAGATCGTGGCCAGACATGAGGATAAGCTGGATGCAGCAGCTCCGATACACCGTAGTTTACCCGAGATCGCATTGCGGCTACGGATTTTCGAGTTGTAGCCCGCGAGTTCTACGGTCGAGACACGAGGATGATCCGCAGGAGTTCATCCGCGCTGCAGAGGATCACGCGTGGTTAAAGCTCGGAGACCGAGTCCGTGATCTTGGTTCGATCGGCCGCGTGATACCGCAATCGATTGGTTTGATTCGTGAGTTATCCCGGGAGAGCACGCGTCCCGGATTGGGATGAGTTCTCGAGGCCTTTCACTCACTTCTTGCCTCCGCAGGCGAGGAGGCCCGGCCGACAAGTTTTGTTCTTGAGCAGAGACGCACGGTTAGGAGTACAACGTTGAGTTCGATTCGTTGGCTCGATATGTCCCTGCATTGGTAGCGGATATGGAGGACCGGTGCATCGCTACGCCACCGCTAGATGATTATATGGCCGAAGTCTTGCGCGTGGCTCTTCACCAGCATGGATATTACCCGCACGCAGCTCATGACCGGGATGCGGCGAGCGTAGAGACCGCGGTCGACGATATCGCAGCGAGAAGGCGCCAAGACGGCGAGATTTTTGGTAGTTCTCGGGTGGGCGGCCTCGCCAGACGTCTAGATTTGCACCACGCCACTCGAGCACTCCTACATCGCTTTCGACAGCCCGAGCATTCGGGGCGGTCGGGGCCCGTGACTTCTGACTTCGGGGTAGCAAGGGTGCTAACCGATCGAGGTCCGCTCATGTATCCGTTGTGGTAGATTCCATTCGAGTCGTAGTACTACTTCGAGCTTGCTATACTTGTGGCCGCAGGTCATTATGCAGTCCATCAGGCCGGAGGCGCGCAGGTAGGGGTCACCTTCGTGGTCTGTTGCGGATCTTCATCACCTCTGCTACTCGCCCCGAGGGCGAGGTACTCGTGGACCGGCAGGTCGCGGCAGAGTTCGTGGCGCGGGTCACAGTTCTAGCGGTCCTCGTAATCGCATTTATGCCTTGTCCACCGGCAGACGGGAGGCCTCACCGATGTCGTCACGGTACTTTATCGGGCTGACATGATGTATGCCTTGATTGATCCGGTTCTACTGTCACTATATATCTCCCTTATTGCTATAAGGATAGGGATGAGCTCGAGTCCATAGACCCTTTCGAGGTAGCTACGCCAGCCGGGTGATTCGGTGGTAGCTCGACGGGTATATGTGGCTTGCCCGGACTTTATGCGATCGTCGGACCAGCCGACTTGATAGAGTTGGACATGATTGATTTCGACGTGATCATGGGTATGGATTGGTTAGCTTCCTGCTATGCCAATGTAGACTGCAGAGAGAGAGCAGGTACGGTTCCATTTCCACGGCGAGCCATTGTTGAGTGGGAGGAACATCAGACGCCGGCGGTAGGTTTATTTCTTACCTCGGCTAGGAAGATGGCGCGAAGGGTATATCTACCATCTCGTTCGTGTTTGATATCGAGGTCGCGGTACCAGATTTTCATCGGCCCAGAGTCGAGAGTTCCCGGGCGTGTTTCAGACGACCTCGTATCCTCCGCAGAGGAGATAGAGTTTTGTATCGACGTTGCTGCGGACACTCGCCTATTTCCATTCCGCCATACGTAATGGCACCCGCCGAGTTGAGAGAGTTGAAGGACCACCGAGATTTCTTTGAGAAGGGCTTCATCGACCTAGTGTTTCTCCCGGGAGCGCCAGATTGTTCGTGAAAAGAAGGACGACAGCCGCACGTGTTGATTACAGCGTGAACAAGGTGACCATTAAGAACGATACCCTTCCCGGGATTGATGATTTGTTCGACCACCGCAGGTGCGAGAAGTTTCTCCAATATTGAACTACGATCGGGCTATCATCGTACGAGTCGAGAGGCGGATGTCCCTAGATCGCATTCGGACCCAGACGCACTATGAGTTCGGGGTTATGTCGTTCGGTTTGACCAATGCTCGGCGCTTTTATGGATTTGATGAACCGAGTGTTCAAACCATTTTTGGACACGTTTGTGATAGTGTTCATTGATGACATCTTGGTTTATTCTCGCTCAGAGCAGGAGCATGCGGAGCATTTGAGGACTGTGTTGAGAGTTCTCCAGGACCAACAGTTATACGCCAAGTTTTCGAAATGTGAATTCTGGTTGACTTCGGTGGCTTTTCTTGGGCATATAGTCGGGGCCGATGGTATTTAGGTGGATACGGCCAAGATCGAGGCAGTCAGGAGTTGGCCTAGACCTACTACTCCGACAGAGGTTCGCAGCTCGGTCTTGCAGGTTATTATCGGCGGTTCGTAGAGAAGTTTGCTTCTATCTCCGCACCATTGACTAGGCTGACTCAGAAGGCAGCTAAGTTTCAGTGGACTGATGCGTGTGAGAAGGGTTTCCAGTTACTAAAGGAGAGACTGACGACCGCCCCCGTTCTTACTCTTCCAGAAGGTCCAGACGGCTATGTCGTGTATTGTGATGCGTCAGGCATCGGGTTGGGATGTGTGTTGATGCAGCAGGGCAAGGTTATAGCGTACGCATCCCGACAACTTAAGAAGCATGAGAGGAACTACCCCACCCATGATTTGGAGTCGCGGTGATTCACGCCAAGATCTGGAGGCACTATTTATGGGTTCATGTGGATATTTATACGCACCACAAGAGCCTTCGATATCTTCAACCGCAGAGAGCGAACTTACGGCGAGACGGTGGTTAGAGTTGCTTAAGGATTATGGCGTCGATATCCTGTACCACCCGGAAGGCCAATGTTGTGCGAATGCCCTTAGTCGTAGGTCGATGGGTAGCCTATGAGATGCGACGCAGAGGAGGGCATGGTTCGCAATTTGCATCGATTAGCGAGCCTGGTGTCCGCTTGATTGATTACGATAGCGGTGGGGTTCGAGTTCGAGAGGTTGCCGAGTCTTCCATCGCCGTCGAGGAGGTGAAGAGGCAACAGTTGAGGATCCGGTTTTGATGCGGTATCGTGATACGGCTCTTCGTGAGGAAGGATCCTTTTGAGCAAAGATGGGTGCTAAGGTTCGAGGGCGTTGTGTGTTCCGGATGTTTCGTGACTTGGCGGCAGTTCTAGGAAGCACACAGCGACGTTACTCTATCCATCCGGTCGACAAGATGTACCACGACCTTAGATCTGTATTTGTGGGATGGCTTGAAGAGGACGTTGCGAGTTTGTAGCTCGCCCGTGTTGTCGGCGGTGAAGGTAGAGCACCGCAGGCCCGTGGTTTGTTGTAGCATTTAGAGATCCCGACCGGAAGTGGAGGTGATCAACATGGACTTCATCACGGGATTACCTCGCACTCGGAGGAAGCATGATTCTATCCGGGTTATCGTCGACAGCCGATTTAAATCAGCCCACTTTCTTCCCATCGACGACTTTTTCACCGAGGATTATGCCGACTTTACATCCGAGAGATCGTCGATCGCATGGAGTCCCTATTTCGATCATATCGCATGCAGGAGCCCGATTACGCTAACTCGAGGTCTTTCCGTAAGGATTTAGGGACGCAGTGAGCTCGAGTCTCGCATTCCATCCACGCATGTGACGGACAGCAGAGCGCACTATCCGCACTGCGAGGATATCTCGCGAGCCCGTGTTATTGACTTCGTGGTACCGAGGATCATTTGCCTCTAGTTGAGTTTGCGTATAATAATAACTACCACCCAAAGATTCGATGGCGCCTTATGAGGCGGTGTATGGGAGGAAGTGCGATCGCCGATAGGCTGGTTTGATGTAGGCGAGTGCGGTTAGTGGGACCAGATTTGGTGCAGCGATGGATAAGGTGAAGCTTATCCAGAGCGATTCGACACGGCTCGAGTCGCAGAAGTCATGCAGATCATCGTCGTCGGCATCCGAGTTCGAGGTTGATGATTGGGTTTTCTGAAGGTGTCACCCATGAAGGTATGATGAGATTCGGAAGAAAGGAAACTCACCAAGGTACATTGGGTCGTATCGGTTGTCCGCAGGGTAGGAAAGGTTGCCTATGAGTTGGATCTGCCGTCCGATCTGGAGGCAGTGCATCCGGTGTTTCATGTTTCTATGCTGAGGAGATGTATCGGGGATCCATCTAGGGTACACCCGATTGACGATGTCCAGGTGACCGAGGGGTTATCGTATGAGGAGATTCCCATAGCGATAATCGATCGTCAGGTTAGGCGTCTGCGGACGGGCGTGGCTTCCACAAAGTCTTGTGGCGGAACGAGCTCAGGGAGGAGATGACGTGGGAAGCTGAGGAGGACATGAGGCAGAAGTATCCTCACCTATTCCCCACACCTCCAGGTAATTCACTTTCCTACTTGTAAATTTTCATTGTCATATATGCCTAAGTGTTGTTTTGTGGCCGTATGTGGCATTTGCAAACTGTTTAAGTTATGAGGAACCTTATCGTTAACTGTCTTGGGAAGGAACATTCGGGACGAATGTTTTTAAGGAGGGGAGAATGTTATACCCCGTATTTCCAAAGTATGTACGTGAAGGCGTACGTACAAATGTTTAGCCTTAAAGTTAGGCATTGGACGAAAAACTTGTGCACAACTCACTAAAAGAATCGTTTTCCGACGAAACGTTTTACAAAACTTGCGAAGGGAAAATTCCGGCTATGTCATTTCTAATTTTTGCGGATTTTTCCGAGAGACAAAACATTTTGGACCAACGAGAGGGCGACACTTGTCACCCTTTAGTTGGCGGACTTGAGGCGTCCATTTGGACGATTTTAATGGCTTGTTTTGTCAAGGAGTTGGTAGGATATTTTGTGTGGTAGTTGGATAAGGTACACATGGATGAATCCTCACCTTACACTTGCCTAGCACTTGGCTTCATCTTGGCCATTGGTTGGCCTATAAATACCCCCCTAACTTGAAGGTTTTCTTCATCCACAAATCAATTCTCCAAGTCTTGAAAAATCCCTCCCCTCTCTTATAGCTTTTCGTCCAAGCTCTTCTCCCCCTCCCCCCCTTCCTTGAGTCCTAGCCGAAACCTACCCCCCTCCCTTGGTAGGAAAGTTGTCTTCCAAGTATAGTTACTATTCCTAAATACCCTAGCCCAAATCCCTTATAGTATTTAAGTAGAAGTTGTGTAGAACTTCTAAGGGCTTCTTGGAGTTATAGGAGCGTGCAAATTAGGAGCTAAACCTTGCTCAGGATCGACATTTAACTTGGATAATTTTGGGCTTATCGAGGTAAATACTCTTGTCCTTCTATTGTAATTGGATATTACATATAAGAATAGTTAAGACTTGAGTATAAGATACTTAGAAGGGTATTACAGAATAATTGAATTGTTATCACAGTAGAAGGGTATAAAAGAAGAATAATTGAATCTTTACATGTGAATTTGTATTTACTGAGACTTGTATAATTACCGGGTAGGGAAGTTCTGCCCGATTTTCCGTAGAATAGAGAATCCTCTGTTTAGAATGACCTACATAGTAGTCTAGACATTGATAGACGTCTTTGACTATTATGGTGATACTGCTTGCGACATATTCGACTTGGCGGTGGATTTCACGAGAAGGTATGTGATTCTTCCTATACTCTTGAGCATGATATTTTAAAATATATATATACGGTAGGCGACGTGTTAATCGAATAATAATTACGGCAATGTCTTTTGACTTAAGCCCTAATAATAAGAATCTTGAAGTATTTCAAAGAATCTTGAATCATTTTTAATGAAGGAAATATTTGGTTTTAAACAAAAGCTTAAGAGTTATACTAGCTTTATGGGAAGTTAGGTATAACAACTTAAGAAAGGTAAAAGGAACTGTTTACTTATTTGTTTATAAAAGCCTTGTATTGATTTCTGTAAAGTGTAGTAAGATTGTTTGATAAGTAGACATATTATGACGCTACGTGTGTTAGTGTCTTGTGACGTTGAAGGGGGTCATTCTTGTTGTGCTTATGTTGCTAAACGGTAAGTCCGTTGTACTGTTATTATATCACCTACCCCCTTGACTTGTTATACCGAGGGCTTGCCACCCTTGATGCGGGTCTATACGGCCTATGCAAATGTGACTACGCGGAGTCATGAGTTCGGGATTGATCATTCCGGTGTTTTATCCGTCGACGGGGATGCCTTATGCGGTCGTGTGACTATGCGGTCTATGAGACTATGCGGATCGCGGAGTCGAGGAGGTACCGGGGTTAGCTACCCCGACGCGAGAATACCTACGCGGTGCATGTGTGACCTACGCGGATCGCGGAAGTCCAGGACTAGACACGCATAATGATACTATGGGCGATTGGCCTTGCTTCGATCATTCGCGGCCTAGGAAAGACCAGTTACATTATATCTATTTTGCTCTTGTTTATGTTGTGGAACTATGTACAGTTGAACTGGTTGTATTTGCAAATGGTTTTAAATACTTGATTTTACTTGATGCTTTACGCTTTAACATACTTGTACTGTCTTGACCTCCTTGGTGCGTTAAATGCGCGGTAAGAGGCAGTGCTAGATCCACATCCTTAGGATCTTTGCTTTGGTGTCAGGAGCTCCATCTTCTCCGGAGGCTCTACTTTTGGGTATGATCTCCCTGTTGTTGTAGATAGTTTTGCACATTCAGGGTATGGCGGGGCCCTGTCCCGCCATAGTTGTTTACTTCCTTAGAGGTCTGTAGTCCTATTGTACAGTTGGGATGTAACTGCCAAACTTTGTTTATATATATATGCCGAAAGACGACTTTACTCAGATAATTGTGTCTCAATTTACATTGTTTCATGTCTTGCTTTTATATTCCGCTGATTTTCTCTGATGTATGACTACTTGGGTGCCCGGGTAAGGCACCAGTCACGGGCCCCGGAACGGGTCATGACAGAAAATATCCATAAAGGCCAAAATCTCGAAAACAAAGTGGGCCCCACAAAACCGTAAATTTCTCCCGTGGGCCCCACGTGACCAATTCCGAAAATAAAATTCCATAATTCTCAAATATTCCAAGAAGACCGAATACCAAATCTGGGAATCCAATTCCCATTAACGAACCTTTTTCCTTCACGAAATCCGGGAACTTTTCCGTCGAAAAGTCACATCTTCTTCCTTTCCAATTTTAATGTCGTATTCTCGTACGTACGTCCTCGCATACATACCCTGGAACTACGGGGTGTAATAGATGCGTGCCATGTAAAAGAAAGAAAGAAAAAAAGGATTAGAATGAACCCAAATAATACAAGTAGATAAACTCGCACATAGATGATCTGATATATAAAAACAAAAAACAAGCGGAAAACACTTCAATGCTATATAATCACATGTTGGGCCTTAGATGCGAACTATGCACAGAACTTATGTAGACTTAGAAACAAAAATTGAGGCCGCTTCACAGGGAGTTGATAGCAGCCTTGTTTGGTGTCGTGATATACCAAGTTTAGAGAGCCAGCAACTAGAAAATATTTCCAGGGATACATCATACATGTGCAATTGTCTGGGTTATACTCAAACCAATTGGGTAAACAACGTACTCTATAGCATAACTCAGGGGACTATTCATGACATCATAGAACCAGTTTGCCCTTAAATAGATGAGGTAGTCACACTATATCAATCAGATACAGGAAGCAAATACGCAGGATGAAATGATCATTCAGAGCAATGCCGAGTTATGCGGGGTCATAGAGGGAAGTTGATACTAAGACAATTATGACAGATGCACACATATGAGCAAGCCAGTACAACATACAGAGAATCACACAGCCAAGATATCAATATATATCCCAAAATGGGAATGGCCTCGTCACGTTATCATTTCTTGGTTTCTTGAGGCAGACATATTCACAATTAGAGCTGCACAAACAGTATGACACCTATAACAGTCCATACCTAATTAGCAATTCTTGAAAACAGAAGATTGAGTGTTAAATTGACCACCCGGTGCATATGTGTTTCAACAGGTTCTTAAATTGATATGAAAAAAAACTTTTTTACTGTCCTAAACATGCATGATAGGCAACAAAGCAGTGGATAAATGTATCCAAGCGTATGAACTGGACTATGAACCTCCATTTACGAATTACATGACCTTAGGGGGTCTTCCCCTACTTAAGTTGCCCCAAACAAATACAATAGGTAACTTAACATACCAATGCCCATTCCGACACATCTTAACGATGATCATGATAAAAATATATTAAATATTACCAAATGCAGACACAGTCATATAACAGCCATCAACATGTCTTTAAACTAAGCGAAACTGTATATTAGCCTAATAATTCCAGATGGACATCAATTCCCGACTGACATGCTTCCAATTAATGCCCTAGACTCAAACAATAGTCGATCTATTCAATCACGTATGCAAACATACTACGAATGCCAGTATTAGCCTAAACATTATTAACAATAACAATCCTGAAGATTAATAACAATCAACATTAGCTTAAACAGGTTTAGCAATTAGCTTAATAAACATAAACAGTCGTCGACATCGACTTAACACACGCTTAACGGTCGTTCAAAACACATATTGTACATATTAATGTTAAACGAAATCTAAGACTATAAGGGTAAAATATTACCTTCTCCAGGCAGCGAACCGAGGCAGCGTATCAAGTCGTCGACTCGCTCGGGTTTTGGTTTTGCGATGCGAATAAAAACGGCAAAGCTTGTTTTCTGATTTCTTGACTGATATTGAAAGAAAGGGTTTCAAAATTCCTATTCTTGTGATGCTAATTGTCTGGGTGCTAAGCCCCTAACTCCCGATGCCTCCCCTATTGCATGTGCGAAAATCTCCTTTTATAGCCATGATGTTCAGTTATTCTTGCTCTTGTCTGCTACTGTTTTTACTTTTTTTTTCTTGATCTCTGATGCTCCCCCCCCCCCGCTCCATTTATATAGTCCTAATTGTGGGTTTCAAATTTGGTAAGCTATTGACACGATTTTGGACTGATTTGGTGCGATTCGTAGGCGATTTAGTACTGATTTTATTGTTATGGTAAGTTTGTATTTTGGGGCAGATTCGGGATTTGATTTGGTACTGATTTTGGAAGATTTATTCTTCGTTCTTGTTATGTCTGATTGTATGGAATGATCTGGGTGTGAGTTAACGCCGATTCTCGTGAGAATCTCAGTAGGCGTTGGCGGCGATGGTGGGTTCTTAGGTTTTTGCGTTTAGGTTTTTCGTTGATGGGGGAAGGATGTGAAATAAAAGGGCTGAAGGGTTATCTCTGTGGGCTGCTGGTGATGGGGAAATATAAATGGGCGGATGGGCTTGCGGTATTGGGCCTGTGCTGGGTTGGGTAATTGGGCTGTGAAATAATGGGTTGTGGGCTGCGTTTTAAAGGTTTTGGGTAGATAGTGTGCTGGTTTTAATTGGGTATTAGTTTGGGTAGTGTATTATTAGTTTTATGTGTTTTATTTAATTAGTGGTAAATTTTAAGAAAAATTCCAATTGTGATTAAATTATTTGGGTGCTTGAGTTTAAATTATTACAAAAATAAAGACGGGCGTGCTATTTAATTAGTGCTTAATATTTATAATGCGACGCCGTTAGAATCTTATTTATTATGCGTGTTTTGCGATGTTAAATTAAAAATGAATGGGGTTTAGATTATTATTAAATTATTTAAATGCTGAATGCATATATGACACGTAAAGATCGCTTAATGCTTTTATAAATGTGATTAAAAAATCTTGTGCATTATTTATTATTACTTAAGCTAAAATTGAATGATCTTAATACGACTTTAGGCGCTACAATAATTATGAAATTGCTTTGCGTATTAATAAATGCGACTATGCTATTTGACGCGACGTCATTGCTAAATTATTTATTGACGTATTTATTATTAATTATCATTTAGGAATTATGACATGGCTTAAAATTAATAAATGCGAGCGCGAGACTCCAAGTGCTTAATATTCGACGTAAGACGCGGTGCCATTATTAAATCACTTATTTATGCATGTATTAATATTTTTATTGTTGCATTTTATTATTATAAAAATCGTTAAAATTATTCGGAAAATTAGTGTAATTTTATAGTTAATGACTGGACGAGAGGGTCAAAATTGGGTGTCAACAGGTGCACATTTACACTCTTGCCTTCGGGGCTATTTACATCTGCCTTCGGGGCTATACAGATATGTGCATCGCCTTCGGGGCTATTTTCCTATTGCCTTTGGGGTTATTTACATCTGCCTTTGGGGCTATTCACACCTGTCTTCGGGGCTATTCACACTTGCCTTCGGGGCTAGCACTTACAGATAAAATCTTGTGTGAGGTCGGTATGTTGTTTTCAGTATTTCAGTCATGATAAGAGTTACTTTATGTTTAATTTGTGTGAGTAATATGACAATATAGTAAATATCATCAAAGATAGTTTCTGAGTATTATGACAATATAAGCTCTATAGATAGACAAAAGGGCCAAGTGGTCCAAACGACAACGTTCTGGTAAGCCAATATAGAGTTATGATGAGACCACTCTTATTATTATCTTTCAGTAAAGATTCTACTATATTTATTCATGTTCTTCGGCTTCAGAGTTTATATATATTATTTTCTGCCTTACATATTCGGTACATTTTTTTGTACTGACGTCCTATTACTGGGACGCTGCATGCATGCCTGCAGGTTGAAATAGCTTGTTTGACGAGCCCTTACCGTTGACAGGGTTAATATTCGGCGAAAGATCTGTAAGACTCCATTTTATCGGGAGTGCAACTGATTCTAGTAGTCAAGTTATCAGATTATGTTTATAGACTTCATAGGTAGGTCAGGGCCCTGTCCTGACTGTGTTATGTAAGTCAGATGTTCTTAAAGGCTTTTTAGACGTTGTATGCCTATGATTAGTTCAATATGTTGGTACAGTGTTTGTACATGTCGAGGCCTCGTAGGCCCATATAGATGATATATATATATATATATTGTTGGAATTTTTTGGCTTGCAGGTATGTAGATTTAGTTAGTTTAATGGTTTTATAAGATGGATATTGCATGTACGTAAGGCACTAGGTGTATGTCCACCTCACCTAGGGTGGGGTGTGACAAAGTGATATTAAAGCAGATTTGTCCTAGGGAGTCTACGAAGTCATGTCTAGTAGAGTCTTATTTATGAATATGTTGTGCATCACATTTATAAATAAGAGGTTGCAGAACATTTAGGATTGATTACTCTTCTTTCTGATTACAGATCGTGCTATAGAGCTAAGTCATAATGAGTCGAGTTTAACTCATGTATGATGTTATACAGAGATGTCGATGACCAGAAAAACTACAGCCAGCCAAAAGGATAAATAATTGAAGGAGAGATGTTATGACAGTATCAAAAGATAAAGTAAGAGGTTCAAATGTAAATGAGATAGAAATTAAATTTCACCCCGTGTTTTTATGTGATGTCGTTATCATAATGTTGTCCAATATAATCTCAGAGAGGGCAAGATCCTTCCAAGAGACTAATTAATGTTGAAGGAAGTGGTGAGTAAGTTTCAGAAAAGTTTAAGACTAATTGGATCAACGAAAATAAGTTTCGATGAAACTCGACAAATCATCGTTATTCAGGGCACTCTGTGAATCGCATCGCATAGCATGTATGTGAATCACAGATTGTGCCACAAAATGAGACAGGAGTTTAAAATTTTCTGGCAGAGTCTGCGACACAGTTTGCGTATCATAGACAGTGTCTACAAACCAGAGGCTATGCCGCAGGTTTGAGGCGGTGGCCGACTTAAAACCTTATAAATTCGATGTAGCCCTAATTTCTCTCATTTTCTCGACTAAATTAAGTCATCACACACCTCGGTACGAGTTTTATAACAAGTTTCTAAGGTCTAAGAAGACCTCTAACTAGATTTGAGTCAAATTCAACTTCAAAGTTGCGATCAAGTGAAGAAGAAACATCTAAGGTGTTGTCTTGCTATTGAGAGTTGTTGTAAGCTATGAGATGGTTGGTTTGGGACTTGTGACTACTGATTAAGGTAAGTACCTCACCTCCTTGATTGTGTTTGAGGTTGTTATCATGGTAGTAAGGTTGTTTGGGCAAGAAAACTACAAGTTAGAGCTTGAGGTGCTAGGTGGTGTTATTGTCTTGATATTATTCACTTGTGTTGGGCTGTTTTTGTTGGAATTAAGCTTGGTGTGAGTTTTAAATTATGTTAATAGTTGATGAAGTAAATAAAGAAGCTAGGAAGAGTTATAGGTGTTGTTTAGATGTTGAATTGCCATTGTTAAGAAGTGTGAAGCTTTAGGCACGTTAGTTATTCGATGGAATGTCGTAATGAATTAATCTTGTAATTATCGATTTGATCTTGATCTAAATTACCTCTATTACGTAGGTCATTATTTGTAGTGTGTAGTACTTGGTCAGACTAACATGGGCCAAGCGACGAGGTATTTAAGGCTTACCCTTATTTATTTTTTGCATGATCTTAAGGAAAATGGCACAAAACAAATCGTTCTTTAAGTAAATCCTATTCTTGAATCACCTATTGTTTCATGAACAGTATCTGTCTCTTGGCAGGAGTAATTTTACGCACTCATATTATCTTTCTTATGTGATGTTCCAAGCTTTGATTGATTTATAATAACTGATGAATGTATTTACATAACTATAGTCAGAGGGTAACTACCTTGGTTATATTGGTCTTCTGAGGCCATTCATGTATTGTATATATATATATGTATCTATTTTATGACACTCGGTTGGGTACGACACTTATATGTGCACACCACTGTAGTTGGGTATATTATATAACCCTAGAGAGTGACTCGTTGATGATATTGACCCATAGTGTGGCTTATATATATATGTATACATTTTAAACAAAAGTATGCATTTTACATACCCACAATGGCTTTCCGAGGTCCCATGTTGTCTCTTTACCCTACCTTTCTCTTGTTATTATCTGTACTTATGCTTACTTGCCTTACATATTCAATATATTTTTACGTAATGACGTCCCTTTGTTGGGGCGCTATATTTCATGTCTGCAGGTGCATATAGATGTTCAGACGCTCCCCCACAGTAGGTGATCTGATTGAGTTGTTGATTTTCATGCTCCCTTCTTTCGAAGCTGTCATAGGGTGTTGGTAGGTTATAGTTTGATGCATATATATGTATTTTGGCTATGGCGGAACCCTGTTCCGACCTGTGGCTACTCCATGTTGTGTTTAGAGGCTTGTAGACTTGAGTCTCGTGTGTAGTCATTTGTATGGCCTTGTCGGCCTTCCTAATAGTATGTTTATATGTATGGTGGCCTTGTCGGCCATAGTTATGTATATATGCATGGTTGGGTTGTCTTCTGCTTGCAGGTTTCTTTACAACTATCGATATGAGGCCTTGTCGGTCCAGATCCTATTATGTGGTTATAGATCATCTCATTTTGCGTAAAGATAAAGTTTAAAGTTAAATTATTGCAATATAAGAAAATATGTCATTCTATTTAGGACGGACTAAAAAGGAAAGAATCATTTTTTTTTAGACAGTGGAGTACTTCCCAATTACCGTAAGACAGGCCATGTTAGCGCTAAGAGATGCAAGTTTAGTACTAAGATCAACCACTTCACGATTGGAAGCTGCTTTCTTGAGGAAATTATACGAGAATTTAAAGTTCTTGTTTCCTCATAGGTTGAAATGAATTGATCTTGACATTGCTTAGCAATTGCAGAGTGCACAATTTACGCATATTTCTCCAATAGGGTCCATACTTGCCCATGATCAAATTTCTTTGATTATAGAAAATATAATGACAAGCTGCATGGTATGGTCTACTAGCAAAAATTAGATCATGGTTCTTCAAGAATTGTTGTGCAGCATGAGGAGAGGAAGCAACAGCAGTAGGAACAAAACTAAAGTGCATGGTCATAATGGGACCATATATATTTCTTGGCTATTTTATAAAGATCTTGGTGAAGATTTTCTCCTATCATGTGAAGATTCCCAAGAAGTGGAAGTAAGCCCTCTTGGACCTGGAGGAAGTTTCTTTTTCTGCATGAATTCTTTCACAAGGAATAGCATTGCAACTAATGCGAGAGCTAGCCAGATTGAAGTCATGGAGAAATATTAATGAAAATAAGGAAAATGATGTTAATACTCCTATTAATAAATGAAATAAAGTTTATCTTATTATTTATGACTCGAACAATTTGGGTCTCGCACGTCGGAAACATCTTTTTCACACACGTGTACACAATGTACCAATGATCGTAAATTTCCTTAGCGAAAGAGATATTGGTACGTAAACAAAATGTTTGAGACATGAAATGATAGATGGTTGTTGGTCAAATAACGAGTGTTTCACATTGGTAAATGAAGGAAGAAGTGTGCGACGTGTAAAAGATAAAACGAGTCGAAAATCGCCGTGAAGGGCCGCAACGCTAATTGGTGTTTTTCCACTGGATTTCAGGCGTCGCGGCGCCTCCCAGGCTGAGTCGTGGCGCTTCGAAGGCAATATGGTCGACGAAAAGCTGAAAAGTTTCTGACTTTTGGGCTGGTTTGGAGCATTGATTCTCCATTACTGGCACATGAATTCAGCCATTATTTAGCTGATTGAAACCTCTCAATAAGTGTCATTAAAAAGCTATTGAATGTCATTAGTTGTCTAGATGAGAGGTCATCTTTCATACACTATAAATTGAGGCTCTTGACTCAATTGAAGAACACACTTGCAATCAGAAATTTCCGAGTACTTCTTCCTCTCTAAGCTTTATTTCAAACACGCAAAAGGTTCTTCTTTTTAGTAAACATTTGAGTTTCCTTTGCTCACTTGTTAGTTGTTGTTTTATCTTGGGAGACAAGTTGTCAATTACCATAAAAGGATACATACGGGGCAATATTGTCTTAAGGACAGAGTGTTAATACTCGACTCAGCAAATTCCTTGTTGTAGTTTACATTTTGTTCTTATTCCAGATTGTAATATTTGTAATTGCTACTTACTTCTCATTTCCTTGTAAACATCATTGTACTCACAATCTTAAAACAATATTCGTTGTAAGTGACAACAAAGATGACCGGAGGCGAATAATTTGCTGCTCAATCTTCCGCTGCTGCTCAAGTGAACCCCAATGCCTTTCCCACTGCTGCTCAAGGCACACCTAGTGCCTTTTCCACTGTTGCACAAGGCTCAACCAACTCCTTGCCATTACTTAAGGGAACGCTACGGTTTCTCCTCCCGCTAGATTCAGCCATGAACGCCCAGAGAAGTTCATGGGCACCAACTTCAAGAGATGGCAGCAAAACATGTTGTTCTTTTTAACTGTTATGGAAATATCTCGTTTTCTAATAGAAGATCCTCCACAAGCTGGAGATGAAACGGACCCTCAGCCAAATTAAACAGTCGGAGAGGGCCAATGTATCCATGTCATTAACAACGTGAAGATGGTTCATGATGCTTGGAGTCATACTGACTTTATTTTGCAGGAACTATATTCTGAATTATTTGTCTGACCCTCTCTACACGGTATATTATACCATTGGCACCGCCAAAGAGTTATGGGATAAACTGCAGAAAAAGTACAACACACAAGATGCTGGTACTAAGAAGTTTATCGTTGGAAAATTTCTGAAATTTCAAATGGTGGATAGCAAAACTGTGATGTCCCAAGTCTAGGAATTCCAAATGATTTTACATCACTTGGATTTCGAAAGAATGAAACCAAATGAACAATTTTTGGTTGCCTCATTAATTGAGAAGTTACCTCCCTCGTGGAATGAGTTTATGAGTTACTTAAAACTCAAGACAAAGGAGATGACCTTTGAGGAACTTATTATCAAACTCTAGATTCAGGAGGATTATAAGAAGGTCATGCTAAAGGGGAAGCAACCCGTTGAGGCTAAGGAAAATCTGGCGGAGCCCAAAGGGAATGAGCAAGAAGCGAAAGTTCCAGAAGGATGGTAAGGCGGGCCCCAACAATAGAGAATTTTAAGGGAAACTACCATCACTGTGGGAAACCTGGTCACATGATCAATGATTGTCACAAACTCAAGAATGAGAATAAAGAGAAAGCCAAGGGCAAGGCTAAGGCTAACACCGTCGAAGACAAATTTCTTGACGATATAATTGAGGAGTTCTCGGCGGTGGTACTTGAAGCAAACCTCGTTGAGAATCCTATACAGTGGTGGATGGACACTGGTGCTACCCATCACACCTGTTCCAACAGAGAAGCTTTCTCCACATATACTCCAGTCACGGATAAAAAGTTGTTCATGGGCAACAATGTTTCTTCGAATGTGCTGGGGGTAGGAAAGGTGGTCCTGAAGATGACTTTTGGAAAGGAACTTACTCTGAATGAAGTGATGCATGTACTTGAGATTCAAAGAAATTTAATTTCAAGACCTTTATTGGTGAATGCTGGTTTTAGGCTAGTGTTTGAGTCCAATAAATTTGTAATCACTAAGAATGAAACTTTTGTAGGAAGAGGCTTCGTCTGTGAAAGCCTCTTCAAAGTTAATGCCTTGTCTGTAATGCCTTATATTAATAAAATTGAAGCTTCCACGTATTTGCTTGAGTCTCAAGTTTATGGCATCATAGATGTTACGCGTATTTTGTATACGCTTTTGAGTCATTTTTAGTTAGTGTTTTTCTCATTTTTGTTTAAATAAGTGTCTTGTTAGGGTTGTTTTCCTTTCTTTTGAGTCACAGCGGTTCAAAAAGGCAAAATGACGAAAAGGAGCGAAAAGTGGGCATAAAAGGAGAGTCCCGAGGCAAAAGGACGGAAGTTGGAAATTCAGGACAAAAGACTGCAGCATCGCGGTGCCATTCATACAGAACCGCAGTGCCATAATTACTGAGAGGCTGCAGGACTTTCGGCACTGCGGTGCCATTCTGTAGAACCGCGGTGCCGAGACGTGAATTTTCAGATCTGAAATAGAATTGGCCAAGGGCAGAAGGGACCATAGGGCACGAAATTTGCAACATACTTAAGCCCTAGGGATTAGTCTAGTTATGGAGGTTGTTCATTCTATCACACAACACAACTCAGGGCAAATTTGAAGCTACAATTGGAAACTTTAGTTCACAGTATTTTTCTTTCTTTTCTTTGCAATTCAGTTTATGTTGGTATTTTTATTAGTTCTTAGCATGTCTATGGCTAGGAGCTAAACACTTTATTAGGGCTTTCCTTATGAATCGCTTGAAACTCTTATTCATGAATTAATCCAGTAGTTTGATTTCTTCTTCACATGATTAAGATTTATTCAATAATTGCTATGAATGTTTGATAGTTAATTGATCACTAATTATCATAATCTATATGATTTCGAATCAAGAACCGAGAGGAGAGATTTGGATATGCTGTAATTGAATAGACATAGGTTAAAATCGCGGATGAAAGTACCCCGATACTTGTGTAGCATTATAGGTTACTGTTCTTAATCCTCATATGTGGTAAATCATATCATAGAAATATAGAAGGGTTCTGCACTGGGGTTGAGTGATCATATATCCTAACCGGAATATACAGTCTAGTTAACCGCTATCTTAACGTAGAAGAAGAAGTCATTTTAGTCGCATTAAGGATTGAATAAAGTGGATAGTTGATGCGCGAAAAGATGCACACACTTTAACGCAAGTGCACGTTATCGTGACAAGTAATATAGTCCTGGTAAAACCGAATATCGTCCACAAAGATTAGGGTTCAAGTACCAACTATCTATCTTTTGGTATCTATTTGACAATCGATATTTGATTTGTTGTTTATAACTAAGAATTATAAAGACTAATTTATCTAATAAGTTTACTTCAGTTGTGATGGGAATAGGGCTTCCATGTCTCCTCAACTATCCGCTTATGTTATTTATTAATGCAACGAATTATGGTCTTCTTCTCTCGGAGCTAGCAGGTTTACGAAATCGTTTTATATTCCCGTTAAGGATATATAAACACTCAACCTCAAGATGTGCACCTTACCTACCTTTCGGTGATAAGGATAACTCTATAGGAGGATTAAGAACAAAAACCTAGTTAACCGTCACGCACCATGCGCAAAATTAGGGTTGTTAAGTCTCTCATTAACGTTACATAAATAATTTAGGTATTTTCATCCCCAATCCAAGAATGTCTACCCAACTTACAGCATATTCACAACCTCCTCCTTTCGAAGTTTGATTAGAAATCATATAAGGATAATTAGTTGTCAATTAATTACCAAGCATTCAAAGCAATTATTGGATAAATCTCTCAAAGAAGAATAATAACCATAAACATGCATTAATTCATAACATAAGTTTCTAGTGAATCAACATGGAAAGCCCTATAAGAGAATTAGTTCCTAGCCATAGACATGACAAGAACTAATTCAAAGTTCATCATACAAAAACTGAAATAAAAGAAAAGAAAAGGAAAAGAAAGTACTAAATTATGGTCTCCAATCTCCAAGCAAGAAAACCTTGTGTTGTGCAAGAAGGGGAACCCTTAAAATCTGCCTAGGGTTCTCCTTTTATAGGCTGAAAACCGCCCTTAACTTTTCCCTGCAGGCCTGGCCCAGAAAATCGTCAAAACCCTGATTTTTCCCGCGTCGGCGCCGCGGCCCTGCTTTCGGCGCGGCCGGAACTCTGACGACCGGGTGATTTGGCGCGCGGCCAGATCTCTGCTGTAGGCGCGCGTGCTGGAACCTCTGCAGCCTCTCTGAACATTGGGCGCCGCTTCGATCTGCGGGCGAGGTGACTGCTGATGCAGGTTTGATCTCGTTCGCGATTTCTGCTTTTCAGCTCTGGAACTACCACTTTTGCCTTCTTTTAGCTCCTTTTCCGCCATTTGGCCATTTTAACCACTTTGACTCAAAAGAAAGGAAAATTATCCTAATACGACACTTATTTGTATAAAAAGGGACAAAAGACTAACTAAAAATGACTCGAAAAGTGTATATAAAATACACCAATCAAATACCCTCAAACTTAACCTTTGCTCGCCCTCGAGAAAAGATAGAAAGAAAAAAATAAAAGACTCAAAGAAACGAAAAATAAAAGACTCACTGACATTGATCACTTTTGCTGCATTAGTGTTAACTAGAAAAACATGAAGGTTAGCAAAATAATATGCAGGAACATATAGCATGAAATTTCAGCACACTAAACACATTAAGCTAGATATTTATAAACTCATATTTATCATGCTTAATGGAAGTCAATATACTAAATCATGCATATAAATTCAAAAATCCTATGGCATTTTTACTTGCTATTCTCCACTAATCTTGGATATGCATAAAAGAGATCTTCAGGGCTTTAAGGGTTGTAGGCTTAGGTATAGGTAGGTAAAAATAGGCATTTTAGGTTCATTCTTTGTACCATAAGCTCTTTAGCTTTTCCATTTTTCCCTTTTCTTTTGGTTCTTTTCTTTACTTCAATTCTATCTTTTCCCTCTTTTGTTTTGGGAGAGTGAAGAGTATTATAATAACAAGCACCCCCAAACTTAGGCTTTTGCCTATTTCTTATTACTTTTTTTTTATTGGGGTGCAACAAGCTCATTCACTCTTTTTGTCTCTTTTTTAACACAATTTATTCCACTACTTCACATTTTTACTTATGGCACAATTTGTGGGAATATAGGGTGTCAAAGAAGAAGTTTCAATTTTTAGGCTCGATAGAGTGACTAGGGATATATTTAAAGTCCGGGATAGAAAAGAATGGTAAGAATTGGCTATCAAAGAAATGCCTGAGTCATCTCCCTAACATGCATATCCTAAATATTTCGCCTCAAATAGCAAGCAATCATAACACATAGGTTTTCATTATTTAGCATGCACAATTTAAGCAAGAAACTTCAAATAGACAGATTTTGTGAGTTTTTGGCATATCTAACCTAGGTGTTTAGATAGTTGCTTCAATTCCATTACATTATTCCACCTTACTTCACTAGGTGTTTCTAGCAACTACAACATACATGATCTTTTGACAGACAATTATGACTCAAAAAGAAAACAAAATTGTGACTCAAAAATCCATAAAAACAATAAAAAGACTTAAATAAAACATAACAAGACACAAATAAAGCACCCCCAAACTTAAACCACACATTGTCCCCAATGTGTGTAGACTCAAAGACAATAAAAGAAAATAAGACACTTACAGACTTTGGCTAAAATGGTGGTGGTGGCGGTGGATAATGCATCGACCATTGATTGAACAGGGAACTCATCTCGTCAAACTGCTGGTGCAATTGTTGCTGCTCCTGCCTCAATTCTTGTTGCTCCTGTCTCAATTCTTGTTGCCCTTGTCGCAACTCATGTTGTCCTTGTATTACTGTGTCGAAATGTTGCATCATCATTCTCTGGTTTTGGAGCAATTGCTCCATCATAGGCACTGGAGGTTCTGATTTTGTGGTTGGCTGGTGGCTAGGCCCTGCTGCATATTGAGCCCCTATTTCAGGCCCATCTTCGTTCATTGCGGCCTCACGATCTTTCTTCGCTGCTTCGCTGGTTGTGCTCTTCTTACATTTCTTTGGGGGCTTGGGTCTGGGAAAGAGTGCACTATCCCATATGTCACAGGCAGTTGGTTTCTCTCGTGAGTGTCAGTGGGTAGGGTTGGGACCCCGTTCATGTGGCACAAATTCGTGATAAGTGAGCCATGTCCCAATCCACCTGTTGTCACCAACCTGCTGATCTCTTCAATGCTCTGCACTATCTCTTTCCCCACATCAATCGTCATCCCCCTCATAATTCCATATATCAGCTTAATTCTATCTTCTGGCACTCTGGTGAAGTGCGTGGATGGAATCGTCACGGTATTGACGAAATATAGCCAACCAGCTTTGTTGAATTGGCACCGCTAGTGCTCTTGACCCATTTCTTGCAATATCAAAGCGACCCGTGGTAGCTCATCGTATGCTGCGACGGTGTCCTGATTGATGTTGTTGGTGCTCTGAACCGTGTTCTAAAATGGTTCCAATCACTACTTTCTTCAACATCAACCGTCTTTAGAGCCATATTTATCGCGTCTGCCGTCACGGCATATATCTTCCTCACAAAGCATCCCTTTCCACCTCTCCGAAAGTTAGCATAGAATTCACGCACTATTGTTGTGTTCACTGGTGCTATCTTCTCCGGTTACAAATCTCCTCCACCCCTCAACTCAATCATTGCGAATGGGCTCATAAACATCCTCTTCCCCAAACGACTCCTCGATAGTCCGTTTCCCTTTCAGGATTAAGTGCAGTATCAAGCTTTTGTATCTTTGGAAGGCTTGGTAGCTCACAAACCTAGTATTATCGTATTGCGGGGCTGGGGTGGATGTGGAGGCTCTTCTCTTTCTGGTGGACATGGTTAAAATAGTTTCTGCAGCTTACACTTTATTAGCACAAGTGTTCCCCAACACAATCAACAATCTAGCAGCTAAAACACAAACACCCCCAAACTTCAACTCTACTACCCAATATCCACACTCTCCTTGTCTACTCCTTCTCCAAACTTCACAATCAATTTTTCAGCATCCAAACTACTTCACAATGCAACACTTCTCCAACTACTACCTCATTTGACTACTAACAACTTTCAAGAAAATGTGAATATTACCTTTTTGATGGTGTTCTCCACGATGTTCTTGCTTCTAATGTTGATTTGAGGCTATGGAATGGAGCTTTGTTGTTTGAGATAACTAAGGGTTTTAGGAATTTAAGAATTTTGGTTGTGGTTAGGTTTGATTTGTGGAGGATTTGTGGGTAATTTGTGGATTTTTCGTGAGGTTTTGGAGAAGGGGGTTAGGTTTTGGTTTTGAAATTGGGGCAACTCGATTTAGGCATTTTTAAGTTTCGCTTTCCGCTTGTGTGCGCGCTTTTAGCCAGCGGCTGATCTGCACTTCGGGATTTTACTGCGTCGCGGCCTGTTCTGGGCGCCGCGACCACTCACTCTGGCGTATGGCTAACCTGCGTTTTCTGAAATCGACTTTTCTTGATTTCGCCCTTCGCTTATTGGCCTGCACTGTACACACAAAGACAAACACTACCTCCGTGAGACCGTTCTTAATAAAAATTACTATATTAAAATAAAATAAATCAAAATAATTTGGGTTGCCTCCCAAGTAGCGCTGTCTTTAACGTCTTTTAGCCGGACGCAAGTTCCTTAGTTTTAATAACCGTGGGGTGGATCAACCCCCCAACTAATCCATTTCCTCCACATTTTGCGTTTTTTCTTTTTCTTCTTTTCCTCTTAGCATTATCAGTAAGGGGGAGTTCAGGAACACATACCTGCGTCAGTGGGGGTTTGGCAAACCATGCCTGCTTTCGTGGGCTCATCTCCCTTTGGTTGACTTGTAATGGCTCACAGGGGGGCTTGATGGTGCTGATTGCAAAGCACCTGCTCATGTTTGGTGGCTCGATGACATGTTTAAAAACTTTAAATACCATTTCTTCCTTCTCCACCCTTAATGTTAGCTCTCCCCTTTCTACATCAACCAAAGCTCTCCCTGTTGCTAGGAATGGTCTCCCTAATATGATAGGGATTTCCGCATCTTCTTCCATGTCAAGAATGAGGAAGTCTGCATGAAAGAAGAATTTTCCTACTTTAACAATCACATCCTCAATCTTCCCTCTTGGATGAACCATCATCTGTCGGCCACCGCAGCTCATCGTGGTCGGTTTGGCCTCACCCAACTCCAATCGTTTAAATACTGATAAGGGCATCAGATTTATACTTGCCCCTAAATCACACAGAGCTCTGTTGCAAGTCACCCTGCCCACTGTTAAAGGTAGTGTAAAGCTTCCTGGATCTTTTAGTTTTGGTGGCAACTTCTTCTGCAAGATGGCACTACACTCCTCCGTTAGTGCTACTATCTCATACCCCGCCAACTTCTTCTTCTTCCCCAATATTTCCTTCATGAACTTGAAATAGAAAGGCATCTGCTCCAAAGCCTCTATAAAAGGTATGTTGATATGCAGCTTCCTGAATATCTCCAAGAATTTGGAGAATTGTTTATCAACCGCCTTCCGCTGTAATCTCTGGGAAAGGGATATTTTGTATACTCCTTCTCTGGAGTTTTCTACTACTTGGGCTAGGTTCAACCACCTTCTCTTTGTCTATTTCTGCCCTTTTCTCAACTCTTGGCAAGAGATCGCTTCCTCCATTGCTTGCCAACTTCTCAGTATCTTTGCTCGACACTGCTCCCTCGGATTTACCTCTGTGTTGCTTGGCAGTGTGCTGTGGCTCTTGTTTACTGCTTTGCTAGTGACCACTTGTGTTTCCAAATTCCTGAACGAGGATCTAGCTTCTGTCATGAACTGAGTCTGGGCGTTGGTAATTGCCAACACACCTGCTTTCAGATCGTCTGGATTTTCTTCTTTGAGCCGTGCATTGAGCTGAGGATCTTTGGGCTGAGTAAAGGGCTGCTGATTTTGGTTCTGCTGGGTTTGATATTGGCCCCTGTATTGATTCTGTTGCCCCTGGTCTCCTCTCCATGAGAAATTTGGGTGATTTCTCCACCCTGGATTATAAGTGTTGGAGTATGGATTGTTTTGTGGCCTTTGATAATTACCCACGGCCTGACACTCTGCCTGCTCCATTGGTATATTATTGGGATCAGCTGAAGGACACCTATCGAATGTATGTGGGCCACCACATATTTCACAACTTTTAGGCATTTGCACCACATTCACTGATACTGTATGCTGCTGCAACTGTTTCTCCAAAAGGGCCACTTGGGCATTCAGGGCAGCAATGGAATCTATTTCGTGGACTCCCACTGTTCTCCTCCCACTTGTCGACCTCTCTTCTGTGATATGGTTGTTGGTGGCCATATCTTCTAATAACTCGTGAGCGTCGTGGGTTGTTTTCCTCATGAATGCCCCACCTGCTGCTGCATCTATGATGGTTCTGGTTGTACTGCTCAACCCGTTATAGAAGATGTGGACCAAGTTCCACAACTCAATGCAATGGTGTGGGCATTTTCTCTGCAAGTCTTTGAACCTTTCCCAAGCTTCATATAAGGACTCTCCATCTGCTTGGTAGAAGTTGTTCAACTCCCCTCTCAATTTTGCTGCTTTGCATGGGGGAAAGAACTTGGCTAGGAATTTCTGTGCCAGCTCTTGCCATGTAAAAATCGAATCGTGGCGGGGAATTCAACCATACTTTGCTTTATCCTTGGTGAGAAGGGAAAGAGCCTCAATCTGGCGCATCATCGATGCGCCGTTATATCGAAAGTTGCACATAGCTCCAAGAAATTAGCTATGTTCATATGTGGATCCTCCGATGGCGACCCTCCAAATTGCAGCGTGTCGTACCGTGCTCGTAATCGCCGGTTTATCTCGAAGTTGTTTGCTCCATGGCGGGAGCCTAATACATGTATGTGCTTCATTCACTCTAGGCGACATAGTCTCCCAAGCATCTTTTCTGCTGGACTTGAACTCTTTCCTCGACATCCATGGTACTTGCAGGTATTCTGGATTAGGTTGATTTTCATCTAACCGCTCTCATCATGTTGTTGTTCATGCGCGCCCATCTCTATCAAGGTTGCAATCCGATTCTTTACGCTACTGTTTCTGAGTTTTCTCAATCTCTGGATTGAAGGAAACAAGAGTGTTTGCCCCTCTTCTCCTTCGCATAAACGATTTCTGAAATAGATCAAAAGCATAACAAATCACGGCACCCTGATTTTTGAAATAAATAAATAAAAAAAACGTGAAAATTAAAAATAAAAAATAAAAACCAAATTAGAAATTAAAAATAGATAAATTTGATATTGAACTATGCCTAATCCCCGGCAACGACGCCAAAAATTGATGCGCGAAAAGATGCACACACTTTCACGCAAGTGCACGTTATCGTGACAAGTAATATAGTCCTGGTAAGACCGAATATCGTCCACAAGGATTAGGGTTCAAGTACCAACTATCTATCTTTTGGTATCTATTTGGCAATCGATATTTGATTTGTTGTTTATAACTAAGAATTATAAAGACTAATTTATCTAATGAGTTTACTTCAGTTGTGATGGGAATAGGGCTTTCATGTCTCCTCAACTATCCGCTTATGTTATTTATTAATGCAACGAATTATGGTCTTCTTCTCTCGGAGCTAGCAGGTTTACGAAATCGTTTTATATTCCCGTTAAGGATATATAAACAATCAACCCCAATATTGCACCTTACCTACCTTTCGGTGATAAGGATAACTTTATAGGAGGATTAAGAACAAAAACCTAGTTAACCGTCACGCACCATGCGCAAAATTAGGGTTGTTAAGCCTCTCATTAACGCTACATAAATAATTGAGGTATTTTCATCCCCAATCCAAGAATGTCTACCCAACTTACAGCATATTCACAACCTCATCCTTTCGAAGTTTGATTAGAAATCATATAAGGATAATTAGTTGTCAATTAATTACCAAGCATTCAAAGCAATTATTGGATAAATCTCTCAAAGAAGAATAATAACCATAAACATGCATTAATTCATAACATAAGTTTCTAGTGAATCAACATGGAAAACCCTATAAGAGAATTAGTTCTAGCCATAGACATGACAAGAACTAATTCAAAGTTCATCATACAAAAACGAAATAAAAGAAAAGAAAAGGAAAAGAAAGTACTAAATTATGGTCTCGATCTCCAAGCAAGAAAACCTTGTGTTGTGCGAGAAGGGAACCCTTAAAATCTGCATAGGTTCTCCTTTTATAGTGAAACCGCCTTAACTTTTCCCTCGCAGCTGGCCCAAAAATCGTCAAAACCACGATTTTTCCGCGTCGCCGCCAGTCTGCTTCGGCCATGCGCCGAACTCGCAAAGACCGGGTGATTTGGCGCCGCACCGATCTCTCGCTGCTGTAGCCAGCGCGCTGAACCTCTGCACCTCTCTCGAACATTAGGCCGCGACCTGCTTCGATTGCAGGAGGCGCGCGGCTGGTCCTGGTTTCGGTCTCGTTACGATTTCTCTGCTTTTCAGCTCTGGAACTTCCACTTTTGCCTTCTTTTAGCTCCTTTTCCGCCATTTGGCCATTTTAACCACTTTGACTCAAAAGAAAGGAAAACTATCCTAATACGACACTTATTTGTACAAAAAGGGACAAAAGACTAACTAAAAATGACTCGAAAAGTGTATATAAAATACACCGATCAATAGTCGAGGATATTGGAAGCCCTAATTCCTTCATAACTTATTACAACTTCAATAGTTTAGTTAATTCTTGCATTTATTCTAATAGTTAAACAAAACCCCAACTCAATTATCGATTGCCAAATAGATAACATAAAATAGATGAACGGTAATTAGAAACCAGTCTCTGTGGATGATAAACTCGGTCTTACAGACTATATACTTGTGAACGATACGTATACTTGCGTGAGCAATTGGACAATGTCTTAACAAGTTTTTGACGCCGTTGCCGGGGACTGGCGTACTTCTAATATCAAACCATCTATTTTTATTTCTACTTTAGCTTTATTTTTATTTTTACTATTAGAACCCTGTTGCCTTAATTTGTTAGTTGATTTTGATCTATTTCAGGAATTTAGTGTATGCAAAGAAGAAGGGGAGCAGACACACTTGTTCATTTTAACCCTGAAATTGAGAAAGCTTGCAAGCAGAACAGACGAAACAAGAGGATATCTGATTCGGTGACCATGGAAAACCAACCGAATCAGAATGGGGCGAACAATGAGGGTCATAAAAATGCAGGGGAGCCAGTCTAGGTTCCAGCAGAAAGAAGCTTGGGGGACTATGTTCTGCCCACGGTTACTGGTGCACATACATGCATCAGGCTCCCAGCAATAGGGGCAAACAACTTTGAGATCAAGTCAGCCATCTTGAGCATGGTCCAGAACACCGTACAGTTTGGAGGATTGTCATCTGAAGACCCCCACATGCACATTTGCCAACTTTCTGGAGCTGTGTGTCACATTCAAATACAATGGTGTTACTGACGATGTCATTAGATTGAGGCTCTTTCCGTTCTCACTTAGGGACAGAGCCAAGAGCTGGTTGAACTCCCTACCTTCCAACTCCGTCACCACCTGACAGGACCTAGCCCAAAAGTTTTTTGCAAAGTTCTTCCCTCCTTCAAATGCAACAAAGTTAAGGGGAGAGTTGAACAATTTCTATCAGGTAGATGGAGAGTCGATGTATGATGCATGAGAGCGATTTAAGGATTTTAAGAGAAAATGCCCCCATCATGGTGTAGAGAAGTGGATGTTGGTCCACATTTTTTATAATGGGTTGCGTGGTACTACTCGTACCATAATTGATGTTGCATCAGGGGGAGCGTTCATGAGAAAGAGTGTCAATGAGGCACATGAGTTACTGGAAGACATGACTGCCACAATCATTAAGGGGCAGATGACAGGTCAGTGAATAACAGGAAGACTATGGGCATACATGAATTAGATGTCATCACTGCCCTGAATGCGCAGGTGGCCCTCTTGACAAAGCAACTGCAGCAGAACACTATGTCTGTGAATGCAGTCCAGATGCCTGTGAATTGTGAGATTTGCGGGGGCCCACACTCTTTTGACAGATGCACAATGGTGGATCCTAATAATGTGCCCATGGAGCAGGTTCAGGCAGTTGGGAACTTTCAGCGGCCTTATAATTCCAACACATACAATCCAGGGTGGAGAAATCACCCTAACTTTTCGCGAGGAACGGCCGTGCCCATCAAAGAACAATATCGAGGTAATTACGTAACCAAGAAGACGTAATCGAGCTACCTCATCCCAGCAGTTTAGACCACCTACACAACAGAAGCTTTGATGAGCCGAGGCGATTACTTACACTCACCGGTCGCAGACCGGTTTATATCTCAGAACCGATCCTCTCAGAACACGGAAACACAGGTTGGGCAATTGGCGAAGATGGTAACCAACAGGCCGTCGGGTACTCTCCCAAGCAATATAGAGGTCAATCCAAAAGAGTAGTGTCAGGCAGTGTTGTTAAGGAGTGGAAAGCAGTTGGAGCAGGTTGCTCCCCAACCCACAGTGGTTCATGAGAAAGAGGGTGAGAAAGCAGTTGAGGAAGGAAAGGAGGGGGTCACGGAGGACCACCCTACAGTTGAGAAAGCTCCACCAGCACCTTTGAGGGAATACACTGATAGAATCTCTTACCCTCAGAGGCTCCAAAAGAAGGCCATAGACAAGCAGTTCTCCAAGTTCTTGAAGGTATTCAAGAAGCTTCACATCAATATCCCCTTCATTGAGGCGTTAGAACAAATGTCTGCATACTTCAAATTCATGAAGGAGATACTTGGGAAGAAGAGAAGGTTGGCGAATTATGAGACAGTAGCGTTGACAGAGGAGTGCAGTGCTATCTTACAAAAGAAACTGCCTCATAAGTTGAAAGATCTAGGAAGTTTCACCCGCCCTGCACTATTGGCAAAGTAACATGCAACAGGGAACTTTGTGACTTAGGTGCTAGTATCAATCTCATGCCTCTGTCTGTGTTCAAGAGATTGGGTTTGGGGGAAGCCAAACCAACCACAGTTAATCTGCAGTTGGCTGACCGAACCGTGGTACACCCCAGAGGCATAGTGGAAGATGTGTTTGTCAAGGTGAGAAAGTTCTTCTTCCCAGCAGACTTCCTCATTCTTGACATGGAGGAAGATGATGAAATACCCATCATTTTGGGGAGACCATTCCTAGCCACGGACAGAGCTCTAATCGATGTGGAGAAGAGAGAATTGAGACTACAGTTCAGGATAAAAGATGGTATTCAAGGTGTTCAAACCCACCATTGAGTCCCCGGCCAGCAACAAGTGCTTCGCGAAGCAGACAACCGACCAAAGATTCAAAGAAGCACGCACCAACACTAAGGAGATCATTCCTACAATTGTGAACCCACAGGCTAGTTTGAAAGCTGCAACAAAAGTTTATGACATGAAAGCTGACAAACAGGTAAATCTCACTGAACCCAATACTGTGAAAAAGAAGAATAGAGTAAGGAAGAGGAAAATGATTTTCAAATGGATAGGTTGTGGGGCTAATTTATCCCAATGATTGAATAAGGAACCTGCTTCCGGCTACAAGACGTTAAAGACAACACTACTTGGGAGGCAACTCAATGTTTCAAATTCTGCAATTAGTTTAAATTGAACAGTCTCACTTGTGGTATTTTTTTGGTTGTGATGTGATGACAGGTGCGGGAATCGGAGAATGAGCACGAGGAAAAAGATGAAAAATACGAAATTGGGTCAGCACCGCGGTGCCACTATACAGGACCGTGGTGCCTAATGTTCAGAGAGGTCACAACACTTTTGGCACCGTGGTGCCATTATGCAGGACCGCGGTTCCGGGATGCGATTTCAAAAATAAAAGGCCTAAAATCCCCAATTCGCTGCCACCACCACCATTTTGAGCCGCTATTGTTTGTAAGTCGTCCCTTTATTATTTTTGAGTCGTTACACATTTGGGACAATGTGTCATTTAAGTTTGGGGGGTACTTATATTTTTGAGTCTTTGTGATTGATTTATTGTGTCTTTTATTGTGTCTATATTAGTCAATTTTTTTTTATGATCATGCATGTTGTAGTTGCTGAAAATGCATAGTGAATTAAGATGGGATAATGTAATGGAATTAGAAGCTAAAATCTGTGTGCTTAAGTTAGATATGCTAAAAATTCATGAAAATCTAATTATTTGGGGATATTTGTGCTTAACTTATGTGTTGTCAATTGAAAAATGTCTATGAAGTCTGTTTGCTTGTTATTTGAGGCGAAATAGTTAGGATGTACATGTTTAAGGAGAGGACTCAGACATTTCTTTGTTAGTTCTCTTACCATTCATTACCTACCTTGCAATAAATTGTATCTCTAGTCAGCCCCGTTGAGCCTAAAATAAGTTATTTCTTTGACACCCTATGATTTCTTTGTGTGTCATAAGCAGTAATTGAAAAATTGGAATGAAGAAGTGTGAAAAAGAAATATCAAAAGAGAGTGAAAAATTGATGCACCCTAATGAAAAATAATGCAAAAAATTAAGTTTGGAGGTGCCTATGTGAATGTGTTTCATACTCTCAAAAAGAGAGAAGGGGAGTGATATGTATGAGCTGAGAAAGAATACAAAAAAAAGGACAAAATGGTTGAATAAGAAAAAACGCTTATGGTACATAAATTGAGTCTAAATGTCTACTCTTACCTACCCATGCCTAAGTCTACATTACAACCCTGAAAAGTCATGAAGATCTCTAATATGTATATCTATGATTAGTGGAGAATAACAAGTAAACAGGCCCGTAGAACTAAATGAAATTGACATGCATAGGTTAGTGTTCATATTTCCAATGAGTGTGATTGAAATGAATTTGCGAAATATCTGGCTTGAAATTCTAGATTGCTATATGTTCCAACATATTATCCCACTGACGTTCATGTTTTTTTAAGTAATCTTGTGCAGCTGCTTGATTTGAGTTTTTGAGTCTTTTTTATTTTGTTTCTTTGTTTTTGTTTTTGTTTGATCTTTGCTCGAGGGCGAGCAAAGGTTAAGTTTGGAAAAATTTGTTAGGCGTATTTTGTATACGCTTTTGAGTTTTTCCCATTTTCGTTTAAATAATTGTCTTGTTATGGTCGTTTTCCTTTCTCTTGAGTCACAGCGGTTCAAAAAGGCAAAATGACGAAAAGTGGACATAAAAGGAGAGTCCCGAGGCAAAAAGGACGGAAGTTGACAATTCAGGACAAAAGATTACAGCACCGCGGTGTCATTCATACAGAACCGCGGTGCCATAATTACTGAGAGGTTGTAGGACTTTCGGCATCGCGGTGCCATTCTGCAAAACCGCGGTGCCGAAGCGTGAATTTTCAGATCCGAAATAGAATTGGCCAAGGGCAGAAGGGTTCACAGGGCACAAAATTTGCAACATACTTAAGCCCTAGGGATTAATCTAGTTAGGGAGGTTGTTCATTCTATCACACAACACAACTCAGGGCAGATTTGAAGCTACAATTGAAAATTTTAGTTCACAGTATTTTTCTTTCTTTTCTTTGCAATTCAGTTTATGTTGGTATTTGTATTAGTTCTTAGCATGTCTATAGCTAGGAGCTAAACACTTTATTAGGACTTTCCTTATGAATCGCTTGAAACTCTTATTCATGAATTAATGTAGTAGTTTGATTTGTTTATGATATATATATATATATATATATATATTTGTAAATACTAATAATGCATAAAAATGCTAAACTATTTTGAAAAGCTTAGACATGCATAACGGGCCTAAGAGATAAATAAACTAGCGGCGATTTTTCTACTTTTAACTACCCCTTTCTAAATTATTAATCATAAGCCTAACTATTCTAAGCATTTTTGTAATCATACAAATAATAAAATGGCGGAATTTAAAGAGTTTAAAAGAAGTGATTAGGACGGATGAAGATATCGTCGCGCCCTATTTGTTTATAAGTTCTGAGGCCGGAGAATGCAAGGAACGTAGACGCGGGTCTTCATTTGATGAGTCTCGTAATAAGACTCTTGATTGCTCCTAATGCATTTCATTTCATGTAAAATGAGAAAAGAAAGGAAAAGATTAGGGTATATCCGAAACCATATGCAAAATAAAAATGACATATTTATGTAAGCTTAAATAGGCATATAACCATATTCTTATTCCATAAGATGGAACCAAACTGAACATATAACATAGATGATAATTTAACGTGCGCAAAACAAGTATATAATCCTAGCCTAGGCATCGTTCAACAACTTAATAAGCAGGTGGTCAATATGCAACGACTAATAAACATTTAACACCTACTGAACTTTGCATAATACACACAAAAGGACATACTTCAATGTGTTTAATCTGTAGGTAATCTACAGTGATCCGAAACAAGCAAATATACATGAAACTTCATACTTATATTTTTCTTTTAAATTTTATGCACATATTTATGATCATGCCAACAGATTTATGAGTTTACTTATAACTAGTCACAACCATATCTATTTTCATCCGATCATGACAGTATTTGGACAAGTTAGCAGACAGATATTTCAATGCCCGGATTCATGGTCTCGAAGATGAAACCAACCTTAAGTACCTTAAGATTGCATAACAAATCCCAGTGTTGACCAGCAACTTACCATTACTATAATTTACAGTTCACAAACCAAGAAATAAATGCATAAACAAATAAACGTAATTCCATGGGATAATCCAAAGAACAGGGGAACCATAGAACAGGACAACCTTGAACTAAATGAAAAAAAGGGAAGGAAAAAAAAGAATAGAGAGAGATACACACATAATATTGTTCGATTGCATAAACACACTCACATGGTACTACTGTTAACAGAATAAACACCAGTTTTGGATTTCATAAACAACTAGGCACGACCAAAATAATAGCTAAACCATAAATTAATTACTGAATAATCCACATAAACATACAGAAAAATAAAAATAAAGCTGAGAAGTAGAGCAACGGACCTTCTTTGGACAGCGAACCGAGGCGTATATCGAGTCGTCGATTCCGCTCGAAGGTGTTTTGTCTTTGTTTATGCAATACGGTGAAAGTTTAAAGATTTTGTGGGCTCTCCTAATTCGGACTGAGAGTGAAAAAGAGAGTATTTTCTCTGAATTCTTCAAACACGAGCCCTGATTTTGGAACTCAAATTGAGAGTAAAAAAGGTAAGCTTTTCTTTGGGTTTTTGTTCTTGGTCTCTTGAAAACCGAAAAAATCCCCCCTTCAACACAAACTCAAGGTTGTATTTATAGTCACCCCTTGAGGGGTTTCCGTTTGAAATTCAAATTCAAATGAAAGGGGAAGTGATGAAAAATGGGTCAGAATCCCTACCTTTTCAGAGGGATTTCAACGTTGGGACAGAGATACCTCCATTATCTACTAATTTATGGATGAAACGGGCTTAACACTGAAAAAATTATTAGTCTCTGAGACGATTTTGGTTGATTTACCCAAGTTCTGAAATGATTCAGAAAAAGGGAAGAAGGGACGGGTGATGGTGTTGGTCTGCTGGTCCGAAGATGGGGCGATGAAAGGGAAAAATCCGGCGGATTTTAGAGGTGATCGACGGTATTGAAGTGAAAGAGGAGGGCTAACTAGTTTAAGGGTCGTTTGGTTCTTTCTGATTTTAGGCATTTTAATTGGGATGTTGAAGGATGTGGACCGGGCCAACGGGATTTTTGGGCTGAAGGCAACAAGAAATGTGGTGGTCTGTTGGGCTAGTTTCAAAAGAAATGGGGAAATTAATTAGTAACTATTCCAATTTCTTTAATTAATTAAAATATGTTTTTTTGTCCTGCTTAATTTAAAAAAAACACACACACGCTCATAAATTATGGTGCAAGTGATTTAATATATACATATATATTTAATTTAAGTAAAATATAATATTCATATGAAAAATAATTAATTTGGTAATTGGTGAAAATATTAAGAGAAGATCAATATGACGATGCCGAAATATTAAAATTATTTTGCTTATATTTTAATTATAAAATGTAATGCTCGATATTTTAAAATTATTCCGTATTTAGTAAAAAATATTAAAATTACTTATTTTTTGAGAATTTTCAAGACTTAGAAGCATAGTGAAATTAATTAAAGATAAAAGGACGATCTGAATGAAATGCGGTAAAGATGAGACAAAATTGGGTGTCAACAGTACTTTCAAGGAAATGATGAATGTCTTGCTCATCAATTCTGGTCTTCCCCAAAACATGTGAGGAGAAGTTGTTCTTACCGCTAATAAGATTTATAATAGAGTCTCACATAAGGGTAAGGACAAGACTCCATATGAGCTATGTGAAAGAAAGAAACCCACCTATAAATACTTGAATGTGTGGGGTTGTCTGGCAAAGGTTGAAGTACCTAAGCCAAAGCATGTAAAGATTGGACCTAAGACTGTAGATTACATATTCATCGGATATGCAAATAATAGTAGTGTTTATCGCTTCTTAGTGCATAAGTCAGATATACCAGACATACATTGGGTACAATCATGGAATCAAGGAACGCTATTTTCTTTGAAGACTTGTTTCCTAGAAAGGAAAGAGACATAACCTCTCGCAAATGAAGTTATGAACAAAGCTCCCAGGATCCAAGAGTCGTTGACTGCTCGAATATAGGCGGTTCAGATCTAGTTGACTCCGAAGTGGCTGATTATCCGGAATCTAGTATTCCAGATTCTCAGGACTTGGAGGTTCCAGAGATGGAACCAAGAAAAAGCAAAATGGCCAGGAAGGATAAATCCTTCAATCCGGACTTTGTAGTTTATATGGTTCATGATGAACCACGGACAATCGCTGAAGCGTTGTCAACTCTAGAAGCACCGCTCTGGAAAGAAGCTATAGAGAGTGAGATAGACTCCATTCTGCATAATCATACTTGGGAGTTTGTTGATCTTCCTCCGGAAAACAAACTGTTGGGTTGTAAATGAATACTCAAATGGTTATCGCCGCATTGCAGGATCTTGAAATACATCAAATGGATGTCAAGACAGCATTCCTATATGGTGAGTTGAAAGAGGAAATCTATATGGACCAACCCAAGGGGTATGTGGTTCCAAGACAAAAGAAGAAAGTATGTCAGCTTGTCAAATCCCTGTACGGGCTGAAATAGGCCCCGAAGCAATGACACAAGAAATTTTATAGTACTCTACGACTCTCTAAACTAGACTCTAAAATAGTCCTAAAATGGACTTAATAGGCACCCCCAGGGTCGCATGTGTCTAAGTGTTGACTTCTTGTCGTTCCATATCTCATATAGAGTTTTCTCTACTGACTTTGAAGAAACTCTGTTCAAAATATAGATTGAGTTTTGTAATGCATATCCCCATAGGTATGTTGGTAGAGCTGAGAAGCTCATCATGGATCTAACCATATCTAATAAGGTTCGATTTCTCCTCTCAGCAACACCATTCATTTGTGGCGTTCTGGGAGGTGTCCATTGTGATTGAACTCTATGAAGTTTCAAGTAATCTAGAAATTCTTTACTTAATTATTCACCTCCTCGATCTGATCGAAGAGTTTTAATACTTGTTTCAAGTTGCTTCTCTACTTCTGACTTGTACTCCATGAATTTCTCAAAAGTGATGAAATAAAGAAAGTCTCTCTTAGCTTGAGTTGAAAATGACCCACATACATCGGTATAGACTAACTCAAGCACCTCTTTGGCACGCACCCCTTTCCCAGAAAGTGATTTAGTTGTTATCTTTCCTCTTAAGAAAGATTCACAATTACCATATGACTCTAACTCAAATGGTTATAAGTAATCTAATTTCCTTAATCTTGCTATCATTGATCCATTGATGTGACCAAGTTTGCAGTGCCATAAGTAGGTGGAGTTTTTTGGATTACTTATTTTAGCTCGTTTATTTTGTACATTGAAAATTTCACGACTACAGTTTAGAACATACAATCCATCCACAAGAGGAGCACTTCCACAAACAAAACCATTAAAAGACAATACATAATTGTCATTGATAATGAATGATGATAACCCCTCAGTGTCTAACACTTGGATATAAATAATATTTCTCGTCAATGAGGGAACAAAATAACAATTATTAAGTTCTAAACAAAAGCCAGAAGGTAAATTTAATCTATAGGTTCCCACGCGTTCAGCATCCACTCGTGCTTCATTTCTAACGTGCAGGTCTACCTCTCATGGTCCGACCTTTCTGATGTTAGTTAGACCATTCACATTATTACAAATGTGAGAGCCACAAGTGGTATCTAATACCCATCAGTGAGAGTTACTTATAGACATATTTATTTCAATGACAGACATACCTTGTTCAACAGGTCCAGAAGCACCTAGTGTCTTGTCTCCTCTTGGATTTGTGCAATGTCCCTCATAAGCTTTTAGCATGTTGTGAAGTTCTGGAAGATTCACCTTGGTTCCATTCATGTTGAAGTTCACAATGAAATTTTCAAATGAATCAGGAAGCGAATTCAGGATCAGGTTGACAGAGACTTTTACAGGCATCTTCGTTCTAATCGAAGCCAACCTCTCTATTAACCCAATCATCTTCAGAACATGAGCTGACACTGGACCCCCTTCGTTCAGCTTACACTTGAAAAAATCTCTCAACAGTTCATACTCCATTGTCTGAGACTGTGAGTCATAGATATTCTTCAAATGTTCTAGCATCTTGTTGGGATCCATGTTTTCATGTTGCCTCTGTAACTCTACAATCATGGAGGACAACATTATACAATGTGCCAGGGTAGCATTGTCTAGATGTTTCTGATAAGACGTCTTGTCAAACAGGGCATACTCAACAGAATCATTAGCAGGGACTATTGGGAATGTTGTGTCTAACACATACTCAATTCTTTCTAGTTTTAACACCAATCGCAGATTTATTAACCAGTCAGGAAAGTTTGCTCTAGTCAACTTGTTTGTTTCAACCAACATTTTAAGTAACAGATTCGACATTGTATATTGAAGAAAAGATAGACTTGAAATTAACATCCTAATGCAATTTCTATTGAACACATTCGTTAACTAATTTACATGGTCTTTAGTTTAATTACCTCCCACTATTTTAACACACTCTTTTACCTCATGAAAGAATAAAGACTCATATCAAATACAATCATAATGGGCCAAGATCCAGACTCATGTTATCTCCGCGTTTGCTGAGGCTGATAACTTCAACAATATGATCCAGTAGGTCTCTAAACCAATTACAAATAATTTTCAACTCTTGGTTGACCGAATGTTCTAAACAAATCGATCTGCGTCTCTCGGTTGTCCGACACTAGGGCGCCAAGACAGCTTAGCAAGTCAACCCCGTTATGCGACTGCAATTATGTATCTAAGTGGGTTTTGTCTTCATCGAGCAAACACTGGGGTGTAAATACTCACGAAGGTTTATCACCTACTACAATATTTATATGCATCTATGAAAGGGTCTGAGTCCTCGTAGACTTAGAGCAAATGCTGGGGCACAAATACTCATCTTGCCGAAAAGGACTTTGCAACACAATCAATTATAACGGACGACGCGTTCATTTTAAATGAGACTTGTATTAAATTTTGGAGAACATTATAATTCAGGGTTATATTCAAGATCAACTATTACATGTTTTAAATATTACTCAAAGCATTTTAAACATGTATTTGACGCTGCCTACCCAAGCATGATTGCGGACTCTAAACTAGTTTTGGGCGCCGCCTACCCAAGCATGAATCGCAGACTCTAGATTAATTTTAGGCGTCGCCTACCCAAACATGATTTGCGGACTCTAAAACTTAGTAAAGTAAATGACGATTATTTAGCACATAAACAGTATACCAACATACTGTATAATAATAACCATAGATTAAAATTTCGAAAACTGAGATTTTAACTTTCTGGACATCAAGCGCCACGGCGCTCCACCATTGAGTCGCGACGCTGAACAGGAAGAAACTTTTGGTTTCTGTGAATTAGGGTCGTGGCACTCCACTATAGGGCCGCGACGCCTCAGTTCTAATAAGCTCTGAATTTTAAAAGAAGGTTTTAATCACGACCCCTGCCCCTGATAATTATCGTGACCGACGCTGCGGCGCCACGTCCTTTTCAGAGCAATTTCTGTGTTGATTTTCTAAAAATCGTCCAACCCCTAAATCTAATTTAAGTTTCAGATTACGGGTCCTTTACTGCCACCCACCATTATCAATAACGTACATGTCGACCATCATCTATTCCTACACGTTATTCGCCGTGCACCATGTTCGCAATGAACCGGTTTATGCACAAGGCTCAGTTCGTGCTAGAACGGAATGACTTCCTCAATTCAGCGTAGTTGATAATTTAGGGTGATTACAAAGGTTAATCGCTCAGTCAAAGTATGTCAGATTTCAAATATCCTTGTTTTAATTCAGATTAAAATTAATTTTACGTTTAATCCATATTATTATAATTTTCAATTGTTACGTAACCATTGAACCAACCTGGGCTCTAATACCACTGTAGGGTTTTGTTGGGTCTAAAGCACACAAGTAAGGCACAACAGAAGTTTAAAATTTTATTAACTTACTTGCCCCAACAATTCCGTCTCTGATATGATTA
This sequence comes from Przewalskia tangutica, assembly GCA_029844215.1. Lineage (NCBI taxonomy): Eukaryota > Viridiplantae > Streptophyta > Magnoliopsida > Solanales > Solanaceae > Przewalskia > Przewalskia tangutica. The sequence goes on from CM056719.1 coordinate 23,990,934, forward strand.
TGTTACAATTGGTATCTGTAAAGACATGAGAAAACAAACTTACATTTGATATTCTTAAGTCTCTACTAAAAGGTGCGCACACGATTGTCTCCTCGGGTGCAAGCCTTCGCTAAGGTATACTCCTCTGTCAGGAAAGTCAGGAAATCTTGGCAGAACTTTGAGAGTATTTTAATTCCTGAACTCTGAGTTCAGAAAGTAAGAATTCAAGTGTAAATTCTGTGTAGAATCGGTAACTTAAATTATGAGGTTAAGTGCTGAATATATATGAGAGAGTAGGATACAAATCAGACTGGGATTAGGCTTAAAAATCTGTCCCAAAACTGAGTTGCAGTGGGCCCAGACTAGGCCCACTGTCGTACCAGGGCCGCGGCTCAGCCTCTGAGGCACCGCGACGCTGCCCCTTTATTTTAAATTTCAGCACGTTTTGATTTTAATTAAATTCAAAATCTAATTTTGACTTAATTAATTTCCATCAAATGAAATTTATCTCATAATTTATTATTGGTTTAAATATCTCGATTCTAAATAGAATATTTTATACTCTCTCAATATACCCTTGGACCGAAAAGACAATCGACTTAGTATGACCCTTTAGAACTTCACACGTCGACACGTAATCAAATTAAGGTTCACACGGAACTCTCAGACTGCGCCAGATGACGAACTCAATATTTGAAGTACGTTTACAAGACTCTTAGTAAACACACCTCTATATGGGATGATAAATTCTTTTCATTCACAACACACTCGATCAAGCTTAGGATTTGCCAAGTGTCTATCCAAATGGCTTGATCACTTTATCTCATCTATATTGGTGGACAACTAGATCATACCCTAGATATGTCTCTTGCATTGGCCAATGACTTGGTCGACCTAATATCACTGAGAAGCTGAGTGTTCTCTCGAATATCTAATCGAGGAATGCATCCTATTCTTGGCTCAACTACCACCTTAGTTTGTATCGCAATGTACTCAATTCAAGCTATGTCTTATCCTATAAGGAATTTAAGCTTAGGACAGGATCAAAGTACATTACTCTACAAACTAGGTGCGTATTGACCTCAAGTCAAAGGAGCTCTTTCTCCCACATGCTGATAATACTTTAGACATGTATAACAAATAGTTTATCAGCAGAGCATGCCAATACCCTCTAAGAGTATCCATGTGTCAATCACTAGAAACTATTACTAGTAGTAAGTGAGATATACTACATTCTCTAAGAATGTGATGCAGACCACATGTCGACTTATAATATATCATTCTCAATGATCATCAGTCGAGACTACTTTAAGAACTACGCTCTATTATTAATATCTCACACTATCAATGACAACGTTAGCTCAAGGGATGCACATTAATGAATAATACAAACAATCAAATAATAATTCAGTAATTGCAAAAGCCATAAATATATTAATCTTATTAATAATACGAATGTGTTCAAGTACATGTGTCCCTAAAATGATTGTCTCTAGGACATATATACTTTCAATAACCTCCACAATGTTCGGCATAATATTATTATATTATTATTATTATTGTGATACAAATTACACATATATAACGAGATTCAATAATTAGATCAATATGCAGTCACTATCACAAAAAATAATATGGAAGTACTTTTAGCAGAAGAAACATCAATATTTAATTGAATCATAAAAATGTTAATGCAACATCCTAAGATTATCAGATTCTCGTAACATACATCTTCTCTGTACACGGAATGAGCCTCCCCTCCTCCAAGCACTGCACTTATTCTCCACAGACCACACCGAATATCCTTCTAAATCACTTAATGAGCAAACATTGCATAATAACAAAGGAAATGCTTTGCATCTTCAAATTTACTCACGATTCAAAATAACACCAACTGCAGCATATTTCATAGCCAGCATTATAGGAGAAGCCTGCAATAACTTGTTAAGGTGAAAAATGAAAGCCACAATTTAAAAACTAAAAAGAGGCAAATATCAACTTTAGGTGTCATTCTAGTTCTTATATTTGAATAACTGTAATCTTGCAGATTCCGTTCTTACAAAGAATGTTCTAAGCCAAACCCATATTGATCCATATTTCTGTATATTTCCTCACTAATCATCAAATCAGATCTTACCAATGGATAGTCAATAAGGCTATTTGAGTAAGCTTCAAGCCTCTTCATCTCATGAGGTTCCAGAACAAACTTCATGAAGTTTAAGAATTCACATGAAGCAGAAGGAGCATGGTCCTGCTCCACAAAGTTGATCTTAGGATCGAAGACACTGCAAGATTATCGATATCATAAGACATAACACCTTCAGTCAATCTCTCACATTGATTGAAATTTTTAATTTAATTCGCCAGTATCCATATATATTTAAGGCAAGAAAGGAAAATAAACACCTAATGATATAACTATTCATCTGCCTTGCACCATATAAATGTAACCAAAACCATTATCTATACAAATTTGAAGGACTTGTACCTATAATTAATGACTAGGTCTTTTATCACTTGTGAATAAGCCTGGTGGTTCTACAATCAGCAAACAATTTGTAGAACCTACAATCAGCAGAAATCTAAATGGCAGAAACTAATGATTTCGTTTGCATTAATGAATTACCTTCAAAAGCCACAACAAAAAACTAGATTGGATTTCTATTATTCAAAGCCTAGTCAATTAAAGAGTCTGGTGTAGCACAAAGGTTGTAGAGAAATATGGTATGCTAAAGGGATGGGAAAGCAAATATCTTTTAGTACCATAATTAAACTCTAACTATCCATAGAATACAAATAACGTTTTATCTCAAATGACCAAGGAGTATTCGAGATTAACATACCTTCTTCTACTTGAAGAAAATATCAATGATCTTCATATATTCATTTGCATAGAAACATAAAGATTGCTATAAGGAGTAATATTTGTTTTGTCGGCTCCAAATAAAATCTCTAAATAAATAAATCAAAACAATCATAAAGGATACATATCTTAATAATCACTTGGCAGCAAGACAATAAAAACCCTAACTGAATTACTAGCCAACACAAAGTACACATAAACAAGAACTTCAAATCCTTTCGAATCTTAATATCAGCAAAGAAGCAGTAAAGTAAAAACACAAAATCGTTAGTTGTGAACTGAATTCCAACCAGATTATCGATTTTCTAGAACTCTGTTAATACAATATCAAATCTGTTGAAAAATTTACTAACGGGGGAATAAGTTTATCCCGTCATTTATGAATCAAACATAAGGCGCGCAGCACGTCGAAAACCTTGTTTCATGTTGAGTAACTTCACTACATCTTAGAGGAAGTCCCTTATCAGGAGGAACCCGTGCCTTCGGCAGTTACACACTGTGGCTAGCCAGTCGGCTTCTGAAAGTGCACAGGAAGAGCCCTTGTGTAATCAGTATATATATGTATATCGTATTTGCATCATGCATGACATTTAGAAATATTATGCCCTCAGAGGCCAATAATGAAATGATTCCCCTAGAGGCTGTTATGATAAGAATTGCCCGAGGAGGCCGAGGTATGTGCATACTGCATTGTGCATAACATTTAGACATATTCATTAGGGCCCTCAAAGGCAATTAATGTTGGTCAGTTGTTTCTATTTCAGGTTATGATATATCTTTGCTATGTTATTCATTATGCCTAACATACTCAGTACATCAGTCGTACTGACGTTCCTTTTGCATGGATGCTGCATTTTATGCCCGCAGGTTCATACTAAGAAGGTGAAAAATCGTACTAAGAGATTGTTGGTTCAGCTATGTGAGAGCACTCTACTTATTCCAGATTTGCAGTCTGATTGTGGTATACTCTTATAGGCTTGTAGATAAGTGTCTTGTGGTTAGTTATCATGCATGGCCTTATCGGTCTTGATATATATATATATATATATATATATGATTAAGTATGGGTTGTATTGTCAGGGGTACCCGGTGGATTGGGGCTGGGTGCCTATCGCGACTCTCTGATTTGGGTAGTGACACAATGTATTTAAGTGCGAGGTGTGGCCGCCGTAAATGAACACACTTAACAATCCAAGAAGGTGTCCACGATCAAAACGGACAGAGCTATAAGAAGAAACAAATAAGGTAAGGTATTGTGTTGGTACCATTGTCTTGTCTTACGCTAAACACTAACAATTCAAGACGTCACGTTCACCGCGCAGTAAGTAAGTCCGATGGTATTCGACTAGGAAAGGTTCAAGGCCAAGCGCTACCTCTTCCGATGCAATATATTTTCGCTGGAAGACTGCTAAAAGTGGAACAATGTGTGTGCACCAAAATCTCTTCGAGAGGGGATTGTTGGAAATTTTACTAACAAGGAAATAAGTTTATCCCGTCATTTATGAATCAAACATAAAGTGCGCAGAACGTCGGAAACCTTGTTTCCACACACGTGCACACGAGGGGCTAAATATCATAAATTTCCTTAGTGAAAGAAATATTGACACTCGTAAGAGTAACGTGTTTGAGATATAAAATGATGGACGATTATTATCGATAATAACCCATACTCCACGTCGGTTAACGAAGAAAGAATTATGCGAAGTGTAAGATGGAACGGGTCGAAAAAGACCGCGGAGCCGTAGGGCCGCGGCGTCGGACGGACCAAGCCGCGGCGGTAGAGCGTCGCGGCACCTCCTTGGAGAGCAGCGGCGCCCTATGCGCAGAGTGGTTCTGGTTGCTTGGCGTCGCGGCGCCATTCAGGCAGGGTCGCGGCGCTTCCCGGACAGTGAGTCTGGAGACGGAAATTTAAGAGGTTACTCTTGAATTTTGTGTTGGGTTTGAAAGAATGAATCTCCACTAATTCACCCATTATGTGAGTCATTGTTTTAAGCGTGTTCACACATTCTTTACTTGGCTCAATGAACCTCCATTAAAGCATTCACATTGCAAGTGAAGAGGCATCTTTGTCATATAAATTGATGCCTTTGTGGATCAGTTTTAAGGTGTGTCTAAGAAGTGTCTAACATAATTCACTTCAAATAAAGAAATCCTTATGCACTTCATTTCAGATGAAAGTCTTACACACTTCTCAAATATGTTACTTCAGGATGTTATGAACTTGTTAAACCACAAAGTTCAAACAGATCTCTGAGTCAATCATTTTCTTACCAATTCCATATTTGTGTTCTTCGATAGATCTTCTTCGTTGTACTTTACGAAGAAGATAAGTCGCTGCTTTATCTTGGGATACAAATGCCCCGCTAACGTAAAAACATGTATACAAAGGCAATATTGTCTTAAAGAGAAAGGGACATCCCTTGACTCAGCGTGTGGTGAAACCTAACTAATTTATTATTTGAGTCCTTATTTCAGACAAAAGGATCAAAAGCTTGCAGCAGTTGAAGTTGTCAACGATAATCCAATGAGGCATGTAGCTGTTGAATCTATAGACACCATGTCACGAGACTTGATGGTTGTTGACACAGAGATTCAAGAACCTATATCCATAATGTTTGTAACTAGATAATCTTATTGTAATGATGTTGTAATGATCTCCTTAGTTTAGCCTTTAGATCACTTGTAATGGTTAGTTCAACTATTCCCCGGATGTACATGCATAGATATCCAACAAAATCACCTTTGACAATAATTTAAATCGTCTTAATATCACCGATAATTAAATAATTATTTCAAAAGAAAATTAAAAGAGGTCAATTTCAAATAATATTGTTCCAAGTAATTCTACATACGAAGCAAATAGAAAATGACAGATCTGGAACGATCTCACTATGACTTGTTACAGCATCCCATGCAGTACTTAAACATAAAATCGTTACGAAAAGTTTACTTATTTTTCAAATCAATTAAACTGAAAATTTTAAATTGAAAATCGCACAGTACCTTTATCGTGAGAAAAGGAGAATCTCGGACAAAATCAAATGTGGCTCGAGAATTGAACTTCATATCTCCTGTTCAATTACACATTGTGAAACGTTAGAGATAGATATACTATTAGGCTTGGGGAAGCAACAGAAGAAGCAGAGAGTTAAGGCTAAGCGAATGTCATTTCTTCAAAAACACCAAACTTACGTACACGATGAAAACACAACATCAGGGAAATACAAGCTTATCATCACTGATTCTACTAATGAAAACACAAACTCAGTTAATTCAGTAGAATCAATGAAAGAAAAAAACAAATAAGCAAACAAAATTTACATGCAACATGAAAGAAAACGTAATCAAACCTTAAATCAGTAGAAACTTGAAGAAATTTGTAATTTTTTCTAATCTTATTGAAGATACATAGAGAATATGTTAGATAAAATGTAAAAACAACAAACGGAAAATAGTGAACACCTATTACAAGAACTAATAAAGGCGAAGAACAAAAGATTACAACAAAATAATCTTAACAAACAACTAGAAACAAGAACCAACACTTAATCTGAATTTTGTCGAGTCGAGTGATGACACTCTGTCTTTAATACAAGATTGCTCCGTATATATCCTTTTACATTTTCTAGGAAATAGTCTCCCAAGATAAAACAACTACAATGTCATGACCCGACAGGCCACATCGTGCCCTATCTGGGCACCGCATACGATACATCAGAGATAATCAGCGGAACATACATGAAACTTATAAAATAAATCAACAGAAATAAAATCAACAGGTTAGCCGATAAGGCTACCTCCCTGGACATATATATACATAACCGAAACAGTTGCCTCCTTTCCTTTACAAACTGACCCACAATATGTGACTACAAACCTTTAAGAGTTTTAACATAATAACTGTGGTGGGACAAGGCCCCGCCGTACCCCTGAATATACCCATCCATAATGACAAGCTCCGGAATATTGGAGCCATCTCAAAATGCTGAACCAGGATCCTAAGCTCGCGGATCCACAATCGTAACTAAACTCGCGGACATAACGCAGGCCCGAAGAAGATAACAGGTACCGAATATGGAACGAAAATAAGGTACAATAAACAAATCATAACTGTACACAGGAATGACAGGGGCAAGTATATAAACAAAATAGATACCAGATCCTACCGTGTCATTACAATCTCGTGAACTTAATCACACCTTATTATCCTTTCCCATTTTTCAATAAGAGTTATATTCAAATTCTTACGTACATACTTAGGAACAATCATCAAGTTCATAACCATATAACTTACTTATCTTTCATAACATAATCCGACCATTTATGGAGGGACGCCTATACTGCCCGGCCCAATCTGGAACGCGATAAAGTCACATAAGTTTGCCCATAAAAGTATACTGCCCGACCCAATCTGGAACGCGATAAAGTCACATAAGTCTGCCCATAAAGGTATACTGCATAAAAATAGGAAGTTTATGATCAACTTAGGGCCACCTGCCCATAGTATCATTTGGCAATCCTACTCCTGGGACTATTTCACCCGCAAGGGTCTTGTGGACCCGCATAGGACAATTTGCCCCGCATAGGACTATTTCATCCGCACAGGACTATTTCACCCGCTTAGGCCCTACGGGCCCGCAATGAGCATATACGTCATGCTCGCATCATGGGTAGCAAATCCATGGAGATGTATAATGTCTTGGGGGTTTACCCCTCAATTATATCAGAAGGTGTATAACGTCTTGGGGTTTTACCCCACATTTATACTCAGGAGGTGTATAACGTCTTGGGGGTTTACCCCGCATTTATACTCATAACACTAGCACCAAAGGCTATCATACATAACATAAGCACCACCGACTTATCATATATAACATAAGCGCTACCGGCTTATCATACATAACATAAGCACTACCGGCTTATCATACATAACATAAGCACTACCGACTTATCATACATAACATAAGCAAGTTAAGAAATCCCCTTACTTCTTATTAACCTTATTTATATACACTCCCATTTTAGTTTACTTAAGGCACTAACATGTCATTATAAAATCCGGAAATTTAATCCAAAGTACTACGTACTTCTACTCTTTTAAAATGACTCATTTTTCATATAAAACTTCCAAGATACTAATAATCGTAGTATCAAGTCATATCTACTTTTCAAGTCAAGTCACAATACCTTTTAGAAATACATTTATAGGCTTCTAAATCAAGTGACTTCTTTCTTTTAAAACCTTAAGCAATTGATGCCTTCAAATCAATTTGTCTTTCATTAATTCAAGTCATTTATCATTACTTACATTACTTAGAGTAAACCACTCTTTTTAACTTTCCATAAAGCTATTATAACCAACTTCCCATAAAGCCGTTATACTAGCTTTATACCTTAGATACTTACATGCTTCTTTATAACCAAAAGACTTAAACTTTCCAAACAAAACAAGTTACATAGCTTTCAAAATACTTCAAGTCTCTTAACTTTTAGAAACCAAGTTTCTTAACTTAGAATATCAAGTCATTTCTTCCTTTAAGAATCAAGTCCCATAACTTGAAAAATAAAGTCTCTTAACCTTTTAAGAATTTAAGGTTCATAGTCTTAAAACTTCATACGTAAACTTTTTAAATTAAGTAACATATACTTTATGTGTTGTGAATAGGTTATACTTATTTATAACGATCTTATTAAAGCAGCCATGATCTAGAAAATGTAATACAATTTTGTCTTATCTTAGCTTCTATGCAGATGGAGGATTCTACTAATTTTAATTTAATTGATTGTCGATACATTTTCTTTTATTAACGCTGCAATGGCTTGTTCGATACTTATTCTCATTCGTGCAGTAACTTAGCAAAGTCAACTTGACTCCAAATCCTTCCTAACGACTCTTACCAACATCCCCCATAAGACTTGGTAATAACTTAGGATAACTTAGACGTAACTTTTACACAGCGTAAATCAACATACATACCTCTTAACTTCTAAGAGTAGAAGGGATCATGAAATAATACCACATGTATATTTCATACATAGAATCATGCCAAAATAAGGAAGAGGTTCACATACCTCGCGACGATTATCGATAAGTAGCAAAATGCTCCAAAGTACTTCAACCTTGATAACTATTCCATCCCTTAAGTAGAATACGCTACACGTAGTACTTCACCCTATATTAGTCATAACACGTCCATTAACCATTAGCTTCAAACATAGAATATTTCTAAGTATAAGGACTCTTAATTCTACGGAAAATCGGACATCACTTCCTTTGTTTCTACATACTTTTCCACCTTTTTCAAGGCCCGAATTCAATAACCAAATGCCACATTTAAGGCTCAATCAATTCAGCTAACCAAAGGGGATTACACGCCTTAACTGGACGTGTAAAATTCTGCCCTACAATTAATATCAAACTAGTCCAAAATGCTATGTCATTCTCGGCCAAAAGGTGTAACCACATATCATCCTTTCCAATTCCTTTTCAATTCAAGTTGCTTAGTAACACATGTTATAAAGCCGTAATCGATTATAACAACTATAATCTTCAAGTAGTTAACATGCGACAATTCTAATTATCGACCATATTGAATTGTAATCTCAAGGGCTAAACATACTAGTTTTCGGATTAGGGTTCCAATAGCCAATATACTTATCAAACTTCATACTATATATCTCATGCTTGCTAATATCCATAGCTACAACAATAAGTAATCTTAATTACTAAAATGACAAGATTTTTACCTTTATAAGCCCTTATAATTTCCAAGATTCAAAGTCGCTCCTTAGCAATTCTTAGCTCCTTTCCTTTACGCTCCAATCCGCTAATTTGAAGCCTTTAGAAGTTCACAACCAACTTCTCTTCCACTTCCAATCCAAAACTATGAAAACGACTTAGGTTTTCGCCTTGCGACTAACATGAAAATGTCGTTTTTCCGAAATCTTTCTATTGAGATATCCCTACAATACCCTTAGGGACCTTGGGTTAAAGTCTTGTGAATAAAGAACCACAAACTAAAACTTTTTGTGTGGGAAAGGAGGTGAACCCGAGAGCTTCCTATGAAGAACAAGGCATCTCTAATTTTTCTAAGTGTTGAAGACAAGTCTTGCACTTAGTGTAGTATATATAACACAATGGAGGGTCAAGATGACAACATATGGGTGGCTAAGATGAAGAGCATTAAATAATTATCGAAGTGGCAAGTTGACTTGGTCAATATTCTCAAGCTTTGAAGACTTGTTCATCCACAATGGTAAATGACCATTCTACCCTTGCCTCAATTCGTCCAAGACCATGTGGGGGGGGGGTGCCACGTGTCACCCTCCCATTCGTCCATAAAATTTCGTAACCCTCGTGGGCCCCACAAAACGTAAAATTTCTCGGGTGGGCCCCACGTGACCAAATCCGTAAAAATAAATTTCCATAATGATAATAACTTCCATACTCCTCAAATAATGCATTTTGAGAATCCAATTCTCATCAACAAACATTTTTCCTTTCCGACATTCGAAAGATTTTCCGTCGGAAAAACAATTCTTTCTTTCGTACCAATTTTCAAGTCTTGATTCCTTACGTACATTCTCTTATACATTTCCTGGAATTACGGGGTGTAACATTCTTACCCCCTTAGAAACATTCGTCCCCGAATGTTCTTAGTCGGTTGTCAAGCTATACAAACTCCGACACAGTCTCTTTACTATGCCTATCAATCAATACTCCACAAGACCAACGATGCCACATATGGCCACCACATAACATACATAAACATATTAATGGACTTTCCGTCCGCGGTTCCTTCTCACAAAACTCGAAGGTTACAGTCTTATAAAAAACGGGATCCTTAGAGGTTCATTTCTTTTTCCCGTACTAGGGATGGCCCTGTCGTAATCTAAGTCATGGGACTAACACTATCTGAATCCTTCAGTCGGGCTCCTACTTAGCTAACTGATGTGTTCCCCCATGTTACTTCCCTTCTCTGTCTCACTTAGTCACCAAACTAGTTGGGTCATAAACCTATAATCTGCCTAGCTTAGTTTACCAACCGGTGTAAACTCTAATACTAGTAGCATCTCAATCACGAGCACCTATGGACAGTGTTACTGAACCTAAGGCGTGTGTATCATCACAAATAACCTCCACTCATGGCCTAAAAATGATTTTCTCTACACACCTTTATTACTTATAACTATAATCACTATAGTTCTCTTAACCCTTGCTCCTTCCTTTTCTTACTTATCATACTTTCTCGTACTTTCAAACTTATTTTAGTACACGTACAAAATCTCAAATATTGTTTCTATTCTCCAATCCTTGGAGTTACTATCCAAACTTGGCCATTATGCTACTTGCATTCCCGTTAAGGCTCTCCTCGACCCTTACGCCCTGGTTCTGGTGGAACGCTTCCACGAACTCGTACAACGATTAACTAAAATTGGGCCTTGCATCCTCGTGACACTATCACATAGCGGGACTACTACCAACTGATCCCACTCTATTTTAGGCTATGGGGCGACCCGTAATAGGTCCTCACCCCGACCCACCGTGACACTTAACTCTTACCCTTAGTCTGAATAAACTCTTATTGCCCGAGAAGGCCTTATATACCTAAGGTCTCGGCGGTTATCAATATTCTTAGGCTCGCAATTTCCATGCTCCAAACCTACCTTACCAGTCCCCCCGTAAACGGGTACAATAACTTCTCATAATACCATAATCGTGTTGTCTTGATCACCACAACCATTACTTACTCCATACGGACCACATCCGTACAATTCTCTTAAGCCTACCACGCAGCTTAATCTATTAACATGGCATTCCATTACGTTCCTTAGCATGACATTCTTAAGGGTTCATTACCCTATCAGACAGCTCATCATTTCTCAATTATCTCAAAATAAAACATAAGACCTTGGCGAGAATTCATTAACTGTTTCATACCTTCCCGGTATCTATTTAGTCCTTACCAATTCCTAGTAATCTAAAATCGTTCTAGGCAACACGTGTCTGACCCTCATACATAACTCCGTATAACTGTATGTCACAGTACCAACTATACTACAATCATTACCAACCTGGATATGCAATCCACATAATCCTTCCTGGGTCACTGCTTCCTTTCTCATAGCTGTAATCAACATAACTCGTTAGGGAGAGACGACCCTAACAACACAGCTCTATCGCACGATCTTAGAGTGAGAAGAATGGAAACCAATCCTAAATGTCCTGCAGCCTCCTGATTATAGATGTGGTGCACAACACACCGGTAATCAAGACTCTACTAGACACTGGCCTCAGACACTTTCCGAGGACTAATCGCTATGATACCACTTTTATCACGACCCGACTGCCGCATCGTGCCCTACCTGGGCACCCGTATAAGTATACATCAGAGATAATCAGCGGAACATACATGAAACTTATAAAATAAATCAACAGAAATAAAATCAACAAGTTAGCCGATAAGGCTACCTCCCTGGACATATATATACATAACCGAAGCAGTTGCCTCCTTTCCTTTACAAACTGACCCACAATATGTGACTACAGACCTCTAAGAGTTTTAACATAACAACTGTGGCGGGACAAGGCCCCGCCGTACCCCTGAATATACCTAGCCATAATGACAAGCTCCGGAATATTGGAGCCATCTCAAAATGCTGAACCAGAATTCTAAGCTCGCGGATCCACAACTGTGTACCTAAACTCGGACATTTAACGCGGCCCGGGCGGGTTAATACAACAGTGCCAATGGAACGAAAATAAGGTACAGTAAACAAATCATAACTGTACACAGGAATGACAGGGGCAAGTATATAAACAAAATAGATACCAGATCCTACCGTGTCATTACAATCTCGTGAACTTAATCACACCTTATTATCCTTTCCCATTTTTCAATAAGAGTTATAGTCAAATTCTTACGTACATACTTAGGAAAAATCATCAAGTTCATAACCATATAACTTACTTATCTTTCATAACATAATCCGACCCTTTATGGAGGGACACCTATACTGCCCGGCCCAATCTGGGACGCGATAAAGTCACATAAGTTTGCCCATAAAGGTATACTGTCCGACCCAATCTGGGATGCAATAAAGTCACATAAGTCTGCCCATAAAGGTATACTGCATAAAAATAAGAAGCTTATGATCAACTTAGGGCCACCTGCCCATAGTATCATTTGGCAATCCTACTCCTGAGACTATTTCACCCGCAAGGGTCTTGTGGACCCGCATAGGACAATTTGCCCCGCATAGAACTATTTCACCTGCACAGGACTATTTCACCCGCTTAGGCCCTACGGGCCCGCAATGAGCATATACGTCATGCTCGCATCATGGGTAGCAAATCCATGGAGATGTATAATGTCTTGGGGATTTACCCCGCAATTATATCAGAAGGTGTATAACGTCTTGGAGTTTTACCCCGCATTTATACTCAGGAGGTGTATAACGTCTTGGGGGTTTACCCCGCATTTATACTCATAAAACTAGCACCAAAGGCTATCATACATAACATAAGCACCACCGGCTTATCATACATAACATAAGCGCTACCGGCTTATCATACATAACATAAACACTGCCGGCTTATCATACATAACATAAACACTGCCGGCTTATCATACATAACATAAGCACTACCGACTTATCATACATAACATAAGCAAGTTAAGAAATCCCCTTACTTCTTATTAACCTTATTTATATACACCCCCATTTTAGTTTACTTAAGGCACTAACATGTCATTATAAAATCCGGAAATTTAACCCAAAGTACTATGTACTTCTACTCTTTTAAAATGACTCATTTTTCATATAAAACTTCCAAGATACTAATAACCGTAGTATCAAGTCATATCTACTTTTCAAGCCAAGTCACAATACCTTTTAGAAATACATTTATAGGCTTCTAAATCAAGTGACTTCTTTCTTTTAAAACCTTAAGCAATTGATGCCTTCAAATCAATTTGCCTTTCATTAATTCAAGTAATTTATCATTACTTACATTACTTAGAGTAAGCCACTCTTTTTAACTTTCCATAAAACTATTATAACCAACTTCCCATAAAGCCGTTATACTAGCTTTATACCTTAGATACTTACATGCTTCTTTATAACCAAGAGACTTAAACTTTTCAAACAAAACAAGTTACATAGCTGATGCGCGATTTATGCACACACTTAAACGCAAGTGCACGTGTCGAGTCAAGTAATATAGTCTTGGAAGACCGAGTTATCGTCCTCAGGGATTAGTGTTCAAGTACCAAATTCTATTCCTTGTTATCTATTTAGTGACCGATAATTGATATGTTGTTTATGACTAATAATTATAAAAACTAATTAACTATGTTGTTTTACTCAGTAATGATGGAAATAGGGCTTCCAAATCTCCTCAACTATCCGCTTAACTTACTTATTAATGCAATTGACTATGGTTCTTCTTCTATTGGAGATAGCAGGTTTACTAATCCGTTTTATACTCCTGTTAAGGTTATATTAACACTCAACCCCAGTACAACACCTTTCTATCTTTCGGTGATAAGGTTGACTCTAGAGGATTAAGAATGTAAACCTTATTAATGCTACACAAATAATCTGAGTATTTTCATCCACGATTCAACCTATGTCTATCCAACTACAAAGATATTCACAACCTCCTTTCGGATTTCGGTTAGAAATCATATAAGTTATGATAATTAATGATCAGGTAATTACCAAGCAATCAAAACATATATTGAATAAATCTCAACAATAAGAAGAAAAACCACAAACATGCATTAATTAATAAATATAAGGTTCAAATGAATTGACATGGAAAGCCCTATATTAGAATTAGTTCCTAGACATAGACATGACAAGAACTAATTCAATATCCAACATAAACTGAAAATAAAGTAAAAGAAGAACAAGAAATTACTAAAGAAAGGTCTCCAATCTTGAACTCCAAGATGTGTTGTGAATTGTCAAGAAAGGGAACTCTTAAAACTGCTATAGGGTTCTCCTTTTATAGTTTCAAAAACGAGTGCAGGGTTTTCCTTCAGGCCTGGCCCATTATTCAGTCGAAATTCTGATTTTTCCCGCGTCGGCGCCGCGGCGCTGCAACTGGCGCCGCGGCGCCGGAAGTTCTGCAGTCCTCTGGAAATTAGGCGCCGCGGCGCTGCAACTCTGTTGTCTAGAGGCGCCGCGGCGCTGGCCTGTGTCTGTGCCTGGTTCGCCACTTTCTCGCATTTCGAGCTCTGGAACCTCCGTTTTTGCCCTCTTTTTGCTCCTTTTCCGCCAATGAGCCACTTTAACCAATATGACTCGAAAGAAAGAAAATCTATCCTAAGACGACACGTATTTGTACAAAAATGGACAAAAGACTCACTAAAAATGACTCAAAAAATGTATATAAAATACACCGATCAAATACCCCCAAACTTAACATTTGCTCGCCCTCGAGCAAAGATCAAAAAGAAAGAAATAAAACCACAAAGAGAAAGAAAAATAGAAGACTCAATGACATTGATCACTTTTGCTGCATTGGTGTTACTTAGAAAAACATGAAGATTAGCAGAATAATATGCAGAAACATATTGCATGAATTTTTAGCATTCTAAACACATTAAGCTAGATATTTCACAAACTCATTTTAATCATGCTTAATGGAAGTAAGAATACTGAATTATGCATGTCAATTTCAAAATCCTATGACATTTTTACTTGCTATTCTCCACTAATCATGGATATGCATATAAGAGATCTTCAGGACTTTTCAGGGTTGTAATGTAGGCTTAGGCATGGGTAGGTAAAAATAGGCATTTAGGCTCATTTCTTTGTACCATAAGCTCTTTTGCTTTTCAATTCTTCTCTTTTCTTATGATTTCCATTCTTCACTTCATATCTATCTTTCCCCTCTTTTGTTTTGAGAGAGTGAAGTGTATTATGAATAACAAACACCCCCAAACTTAGGCTTTTGCCTATTTCTTATTACTTTTTTTATTGGGGTGCATAAAACTTGTTCACTCTTTTTGTCTCTTTTTTAACACATTCTATTCCAACTATTTCACATTTTTACTTATGGCACAAGTGCGGGAATATAGGGTGTCAAAGAAAAAGTTTCATGTTTAGGCTCAACGGGGCTGACTAGGGATATTTTTAATGTCAGGGATAGAAAAGAGTGGTAAGAATTGGCTAACAAAGAAATGCCTGA
The DNA here is from genome assembly GCA_029844215.1 of Przewalskia tangutica. Lineage (NCBI taxonomy): Eukaryota > Viridiplantae > Streptophyta > Magnoliopsida > Solanales > Solanaceae > Przewalskia > Przewalskia tangutica. The sequence goes on from CM056719.1 coordinate 24,006,977, forward strand.
GTCATCTCCCTAACATGCATATCCTAACTATTTCGCCTCAAATAGCAAGCAATCATACACATAGGTTTTAATCATTTAACAATGCACAATTCAAGCAGAAACCCCAAATAGACAGATTTCATGAGTTTTTGGCATATCTAACCTAAGTGTTTAGATAGTTACTTCTAATTCCATTACATTATTCCACTTTACTTCACTAGGTGTTTCTAGTAACTACATCATGCATGATCTTTGACAGAAAATTATGACTCAAAAAGAAAAAAAATTATGACTCAAAAATACACAAAACAATTCAAAAAGACTCAAACATACTACAACAATAAAACACAAATAAGACACCCCCCAAACTTAAATCACACATTGTCCCCAATGTGTGCAAGACTCAAAGAAAATAAAAGAAACATGACACTTACAGACTTGGTTTAAAATGGTGGCGGTGGCGGTGGATAGTGCATTGACCACTGGTTGAACAAGGAACTCATCTCGTCAATTATCTGCCTTAATTCTTGTTGTCCTTGTATCACCGTGTCAAAATTCTGCATCATCCTTCTCTGGTTCTAGAGCAACTGCTCCATCATAGGCACTGGAGGTTCTGATTTTGTGGATGGCTGATGACTGCTTCCTGCCTCATAGTGAGCCTCTGTTTGAGGCTCATCTTCATCCGTGGCAGCCTCTTCTGCTGCTGCTGGTGCTGCTGGTGGTGTTGGTATCCTTCTCGCTGCTGCTGGAGGGATTGGGTCTGGGAAGGAGTGCACTATCCCGTATGACACAGGAAGTTGGTTTTTCTCATAAGTATCAGTGGGTAGGGTTGGGACCCCATTTATGGAGCATAAACATGTAATAAGTGAGCCATGTCCCAACCCACCTGTTGTTACCAACCTGCTGGTCTCTCCAATACTTTGCACTATCTCCTTCCCAATATCAATCGTCTTCCCTGACATAATTCCATATATCAATTTGATTCTGTCTTCTGGCACTCTGGTAAAGTGCATTGATGAAATCAGGCGGGCACTGACGAAATACAACCAACTCTTGGCTGTTTTGTTGAACTGACACCTGCTCAGTCCTCTTGACCCATTTCTGGCAAATTCAAATGCAGCCCCAGGGTAGCTCATTGTGCTTGCTACGACATTCCAGTCGATGTTGTTGGAGTTTCTGGACCATGTTCTAAAATAGCTCCAATCGTCATCTCCTCCTTCAACATCAACTGTTTTCAATAACACATTCACCACTTCTGCCGTCACAGGCACATATCGTCCCCTCACGAAGCATCTATCGTCCACCTTCTCCGGAAAATTAGCATAGAATTCTCTCACCATCACTGTGTTCATTGGTGCTATCTTTTCCGGGTTTACAAATCTTTTCCACCCCATCATCTCAATCATCTCCCGAATGGGCTCATAGACATCCCCCTCCCCAAGCGACTCCCTTTGATAATCCATTCATCTTTCAGGGATTAAGGGCCTAGTACTAAGTTTTTTGTATCTATCATGAGCTCTTTGGCTGACAAACCTAGTATCATCATATTGAGGGGCTGAGGTGGATGTGGAAGCTCTTTTCTTTCTGGCAGACATTTTTAGATAACTTTTTTTCCAGCGTTTCCTTTGTATCAACAATGTTACCCAACACTATCACCCAACAATCAGCAGCTACATCGCCTATCACCCCCAAACTTCACTTAAGAAGCTTCTGCACAACACCCACACTCACCTCGTATACTCTTCCTCGAAATCTCACAACCAATTTCAACACCCCAACACACCCTCATAGATACAACACCTCATCCAATCTACTACCTCATCTGACTACAGTAAAGCTTTCAAGAAAAGACGAAGGTTACCTTTGACGGTGTTCTTCAAGATTCTCTTGCTCCTAATGATGATTTGAGGTAATGGGATGAGGGTAGTTGTTTAGGATGGTTAAGGGTTTAGGGAATTTAAGAACTTTGGTGTGATTGGGTTTAGTTTATGGAAGGTTTTTAGGTAAAGTGTGGATTTTTTGTGGGTTTTTATGGAGAAGAAGGGTTTAGGTTTTGATTTGGAATGAAAAAAAATCGGATTTAGGGCGTCTTTAATTTCTGGATTTCGTCTCGCGCCGCGACCAGAATCGCGCCGCGACGCCAATTTTTCAGACTCTTACGAACTTCTGCGCGCCATGCAAATGGAAGCCCGGCTAGACTTCAAAAAATTTCTGGATTTTTGGCGCGCCGCCGCTTCCCGCGTACGGCTAACCCAATTTTCTGGAAATCCTTGGCTTATCTTCAGTTGTCGCCCTCCAAATTGTTGGCCCTGCACCTGTCATCACAACACATAACAAAAACCTCCGTGAGACTGTTCTAAGTAACAATTAACTGCATTGAAATAAAATAAATTAAAATACTTTGGGTTGCCTCCCAAGTAGCGCTGTCTTTAACGTCTTTTAGTCGGACGCAACTTCTTTAAATCAAGAGGTGTGGGGTAGATTAACCCCACAACCAATCCATTTTTTTTAACGTTCTCCTTTTTCTTCTTCTGTTTTTCTTCTTATAATTATTTTCAAGAGAAGGTTCGGTATCACATACCTGCTTTGGCGGAGGTTCAGCATCACGTACCTGCTTTGGTGGGCTTATCTCCCTTGTTGTGGCTTGCACTGGCTCACATGAAGTTCTGACGGTGCTAATTGCAAAGCACCTGCTCATGACCGGGGGTTCAATAACGTGTTTGAACACTTTGAACACCATTTCTTCACTTTCTACCCTCGGTCGCCTCCCTTCTCTACATCAATCAGGGCTCTCCCTGTTGCCAAGAATGGTCTCCCCAATATGATGGGAATCTCCGCATCCTCCTCCATGTCAAGAATGAGGAAATCCGCAGGGAAAAAGAATTTTCCTACTTTAACAAGAACGTCCTCAATCTTCCCCCTGGGGTGCACCACCGTTCTGTCCGCTAATTGCAAGCTCACCGTGGTTGGTTTTGCCTCACCTAACTCCAACCTCTTAAACACCGACAAAGGCATCAAATTTATACTCGCCCCCAAATCACAAAGGGCTCTATTGCATGTTACCCTGCCAACTGTGCAAGGCAATGTAAAGTTCCCTGAGTCCTTGAGTTTAGGGGGCAATTTCTTCTGCAGGATGGAACTGCACTCCTCAGACAGTGCCACCATCTCGTATTCTCCCAATTTCTTCTTCTTCCCCAAAATTTCCTTCATAAATTTGAAATAAGAAGGCATTTGCTCCAACGCCTCGATGAATGGTATGTTGATATGTAACTTTCTGAATGTTTCCAAAAACTTGGAGAATTGCTTATCAACTACTTTCCTTTGCAATCTTTGTGGGAAAGGAATCTTCTTAGTGTACTCCTTCTCTGGAGCTTTCTCTAATATTGGGCGATCTTCAACAACCCTTTCTCTCTGCTTTCCACCTCTATTCAACCATGATCGAGGTGAAAGTCGTTTCAATCGCTTTCCACTTCTTAGCTGCACTGCCTGACATTGTTCTCTAGGGTTCATCTCTGTGTTGCTCGGCAGGGTACCCTGCGGCCTGTTGGTTGCTAGCTTTGCTAGTTGCCCCACCTGTGTTTCCAAGCTCCTGAGAGAGGATCTAGTCTCTGCCATGAACTGGGTCTGGGAGTTGGTGAGTGTCAACAAAGCCGCTCACTGTCTGGATTTTCTCGCCGACAGTGGTCACCAATTGTTGAGAAGATGAGGCCTGAGTGAATGGTCACGATTTTGCATCGCCTCTAAACCGGTTCTCACGCTTTGCTCACCTCTCCATGAAAAATTTGGGTGATTCCTCCACCCTGGATTGTAGGTGTTTGAGTATGGGTTGTTCTGGGGTCTCTGATAGTTCCCTACAGCTTGACACTCTGCTTGCTCGATCGAGATAGTATTAGGATCAGCTGATGGGAATCTGTCGAATATATGTGGACCACCACACATTTCACAACTCATTGGCAGTTGCACTGCATTTACAGACATTGTATTTTGTTGCAGCTGCTTGGTCAAAAGGACAACTTGGGCATTCAGGGCATTGATGGCATCAATCTCATGAACTCCCACTGTTCTTCTGCCACTCACTTGTCTATCCTATGTGACATGATTATTGGTGGCCATGTCTTCCAATAAGTCATGAGCTTCATGGGCTGTTTTTCTCATAAAGGTTCCACTTGCGGCTGCATCAATGATTCTTCTGGTCGTTCCGCTCAGCCCATTATAGAAAATGTGGACCAAATTCCTCAACTCAATGCTGTGGTGTGGACACTTCCTTTTCAAGTCCTTGAATCTCTCCCAAGCTTCATATAATGATTCTCCATCGGCTTGATAGAAATTATTCAACTCCCCTCCCAGCTTCGCTGCTTTGCGTGGTGGGAAGAACTTTGCTAAAAATTTATGTGCCTACTCTTGCCATGTAAATATCGAATCTGCTGACAAAGAATTCAACCACACTTTCGCTCTATCCCTGAGTGAGAAGGGAAAGAGCCTCAATCTGACGGCGTCATCAGTAACGCCATTGTATCTGAATGTTGCACATAACTCCAAGAAATTAGCTATATGCATGTGAGGATCCTCCGACGGCAACCCTCCAAACTGAACCATGTTCTGCACCATACTTAGAATCGCCGGTTTGATCTCAAAATTATTTGCTCCTATTGTTGGGAGCCTAATGCAAGTTTGTGCTCCGTTCACCCTCGGCAGCACATAATCCCCCAAGCTTCTCTCCGCTTGGACCTGAACTCTCTCCTATACATCCATTGGCACTCTCCGAGGCATTCTTTGGTTAGGCTGATGATCACCTAACCCCTCATTCATCTCGTTGTTGTTTCGTACGCCTTCCATCTCTATTAAGGCTGAAATTCGTTGGTTCCTTCTGTTCTGTTTACAAGTTTTCTCAATTTATGGGTTGAAGGGAACAAGAGTGTCTACTCCTCTTCTCCTTCGCATAAACTGGGTTCCTGAAACAGATCAAAATAAATAAACGGATCATGGCACACTGGTTTTCACAAAAAAATAAATAATAATAACTAAAAACAAAAATAAAAACCAAATTAGAAATTAAGAATAGATAAAATTGATATTGAACTACGCCAATCCTCGGCAACGGCGCCAAAAACTTGATGCGCGATTTATGCACACACTTAAACGCAAGTGCACGTGTCAAGTCAAGTAATATAGTCTTGGAAGACCGAGTTATCGTCCTCAGGGATTAGTGTTCAAGTACCAAATTCTATTCCTTGTTATCTATTTAGTGACCGATAATTGATTTGTTGTTTATGACTAATAATTATAAAAACTAATTAACTATGTTGTTTTACTCAGTAATGATGGAAATAGGGCTTCCAAATCTCCTCAACTATCCGCTTAACTTACTTATTAATGCAATTGACTATGGTTCTTCTTCTATTGGAGATAGCAGGTTTACTAATCCATTTTATATCCTGTTAAGGTTATATAAACACTCAACCCCAGTACAACACCTTTCTACCTTTCGGTGATAAGGTTGACTCTAGAGGAGGATTAAGAACAGAAACCTTATTAATGCTACACAAATAATCGGGGTATTTTCATCCACGATTCAACCTATGTCTATCCAACTATAGCATATTCACAACCTCCCCTTTCGGATTTCGGTTAGAAATCATATAAGTTATGATAATTAATGATCAGGTAATTACCAAGCAATCAAAACATATATTGAATAAATCTCAACAATAAGAAGAAAAACCACAAACATGCATTAATTAATAAATATAAGGTTCAAATGAATTGACATGGAAAGCCCTATATTAGAATTAGTTCCTAGCCATAGACATGATAAGAACTAATTCAATATCCAACATATACTGAAAATAAAGTAAAAGAAGAACAAGAAATTACTAAAGAAAGGTCTCCAATCTTGAACTCCAAGATGTGTTGTGAATTGGCAAGAAAGGGAACTCTTAAAAATGCTATAGGGTTCTCCTTTTATAGTTTCAAAAACGAGTGCAGGGTTTTCCTTCAGGCCTGGCCCATCAATCATTCGAAAATCTGATTTTTCCTCAGGCCATGGCGCCAGAATCAGCGCCGCGCTAAGTTCTGCAGTCCTCTGGAAATTAGGCGCCGCGGCGCTGCAACTCTGCTGTCTAGAGGCGTCGCGGCACTGGCCTGTGTCTGTGCCTGGTTCGCCACTTTCTCGCATTTCGAGCTCTAGAACCTCCGTTTTTGCCCTCTTTTTGCTCTTTTTCCCCCAATGAGCCACTTTAACCAATATGACTCAAAAGAAAGAATATCTATCCTAAGACGACACATGTTTGTATAAAAATGGACAAAAGACTCACTAAAAACGACTCAAAAAATGTATATAAAATACACCGATCAATAGCTTTCAAAATACTTCAAGTCTCTCAACTTTTAGAAACCAAGTTTCTTAACTTAGAATATCAAGTCATTTCTTCCTTTAAGAATCAAGTCCCATAACTTGAAAAATAAAGTCTCTTAACCTTTTAAGAATTTAAGGTTCATAGTCTTAAAACTTCATACGTAAACTTTTTAAATTAAGTAAAATATACTTTTATGTGTTGTGAATAGGTTATACTTATTTATAACGATCTTATTAAAGCAGCCATGATCTAGAAAATGTAATACAATTTTGTCTTATCTTAGCTTCTATGCAGATGGAGGATTCTACTTATTTTAATTTAATTGATTGTCGATACATTTTCTTTTATTAACGCTGCAATGGCTTGTTCGATACATTGAAGAACTTTGAGTATTGAAATATGCTAGAGAGGAAGAAGTTTTTTCTGAAACACAGCTGTTGCTAATGTTGAACAATTGAGCCAAAGGCCTGAATTTATAGTGTAAGATTTGGGTTCTTCAAGTTCCAAGTAATGACATTGAATCACTATGTAATGGAAATGAATTTCCCAAGTAATGGCACCCATTTATCAGCCAAGTAATAACTAAATAATGCTGGAATGAATGTCATTAAGGGCATCCTAAAAGTCTCCAAACATCAGATTTTCTGCCAGGTGAAACTGAATTAGCATCGCGGCTGAGCCTCAGAGGCACCGCGGCTCCAGTGGCTCAGGCCGGAATTAGCGTCGCGGCTCGCCGGCGCCGCAGCCCGTCAGCGCCGTGACCCTGAAGGGGTTGGCGCCGCGGTCCTTCTCGGCTCTATGGCCCTTTCCGACCCATTTTACACTATGCACACTTCTTTCTTCATTTACCAACATGGAAAACTTGTGATTTGGCCAACGACCGTCCATCATTCTATGTCTCAAACAATTTATTTACGTATCAATATCTCTTTCACTAATAAAATTTACGATCCTTGGTACAATGTTTGCACATGTATGGAAACGACATTTTCGACGTGCGGACCCCAATTGTTCGAGTCATAAATAATGGGATAAACTTTGTTCCACATTAATAAATTTCCAACAAAATCAATGATTTGCGTGGTTTTAGAGAAAGAGAGAGCGGAGAAGTTCTGAGTTTGGAAAAATAAATGAGGGTAGCTAAATATTTCCATGCTTTTTTTTAAGGTCTAGCGGAGGTTTTGACCCCCACAAATCAAATAAAACTTAGCGGGGCCTATATTATCCCCCACATTTAATATAGGTTTGCGGAGGTTATCGTAACCTTTGTAATTAAACCTCCGCAACTCCAACCTTTTTAAAGAGTGGATGCATTGAGTTATCTTTATTATCTTTTTTTGTTACTCGTAGAAGATAATTGCCTGTTGTTAGACATATTTTATATACGCCTTTTGAGTCATTTTTAGTTAGTATTTTACCCGTTTTTGTCCAAATATGTGTCGTGTTAGGATAATTTTTCTTTCTTTTGAGTCTGAGTGGTTTAAAAAGGCAACGTGGAGAAAAGAAGCAAAATGAGGGCAGAAAAGGAGGTTCCCGAGCCAAAAGAGACGAAAGTTGGCATCCCGGACGAGAACAGGGCGGCGCCGTGGCGCCAATCCATCAGAGACTGCAGGGCCACAACGCCCAATGTACTGAGAAACTGCAGGAGTTTCGGCGCCACGGCGCTAGTCTGTAGGGCCGTGGCGCCAAGGCGGGAATTTTGTCAAATCCGAGAAGGAATGGGCCAAGGCATAGAAGGAAAAGTGGGACATATTTTGGGAGGCTATAAAAGGCCCTTTGGGCAGATTTTTCAAGGGCGACACAATCCATAATTCATCACATAACATAATTTCTTGGAGGCTTCATGATTAGAGACTTGTTCTTAAGTATTTTTCTTTCTTTACTTTATTTACTTTCAGTTTATGTTGGATAATCTTTTGATTCTTAGCATGTCTATGACTAGGAGCTAAACTTTATTTAGGGCTTTCCTTTCGAATCGCTTGAACCTCGTCTTTATGACTTAATGCATTAATTTGGTTTCTTCTTCATATAGTTAAGATTTATTCAATAGTTGTTTTGATTGCCTGGTAATTAACTGATCACTAGTTATCATCACTTACATTATTTTGAATCAAAATCGGAAAGGGGAGATTTGAATATGCGATAGTTGAATAAACATAGGTTAAAATCGTGGACAAAAGTACCCCGATACTTGCGTAGTTTTATAGGTTATTGTTATTAATCCTCCTATGTGGTAAAATTTGTCATAGAAATATAGAATATTTCTGCACCGGGGTTGAGTGTTTATATATCCTAACAAGAATATAAAACGGTCTAGTTAACCTGCTATCTTAACATAGAAGAAGCACCTTTATTGTTGCATTAAGGATTAAGGCGAGTAGATAGTTGAGGAGATTGGAAGCCCTATTTCCACCATATCTGATTTAAGTAAAGTAATTTAGTTAACTTTTACAATTGTTCAGTAGTTCATAGATAAAAACCGCAACAAATAGATACCATAGGATAGATGTTTGGTAATTGAGCACTAATCCCTGAGGACGATATTCGGTCTTACCTAGACTATATTACTTGTAACGATACATACACTTGCGTTAAGCGTGTGGAAAATCTCTAACAAGTTTTTGGTGCCGTTGCCGGAGATTGGCGTAGTTCAATATCAATTTATCTATTCTTAATTTCTAATTTGTTTTTTTTGTGGAACCGTGCGCCGTGATCTGTTTGTTGATTTTGATCTATTTCAGGGATCTCGTTTTTGCAAAGAAAAAGAGTAGCAAACACACTTGTTCCCTTCAACCACGAAATTGAAAAGACTTGCAAGAATAACCTGAGAAACACACGGATTATTAAATTGATAGCCATGGGGGATCGATAGAATAATAATGAGATGAATGAAGAGATGGGTGATCATCAACCCAACCAAGGAGTACCCCCAGGGTTGCAGAATGATGTAGAGGAAAGAGTTCAGATCCAGGCAGAGAGGGTCTGGGAGATTATGTGCTGCCAAGAGTTACCGGAGCACAAACTTGCATAAGGCTCCCAACAATAAGAGCGAATAATTTTGAGATAAAGCCTGCGATCCTGAGCAAGGTGCAAAACACAGTCCAGTTCGGAGGGTTACCATCTGAAGACCCACATATGCACATTGCAAATTTCCTGGAGTTGTGTGTCACGTTCAAATATAATGGTGTTACTGACGCCGCCATCCGATTGAGGCTCTTCCCTTTCTCACTTAGGGATAGAGCAAATGTTTGGTTGAATTCGCTGCCGACATATTCTATATTCACATGGCAGGATCTAGCACAAAAGTTTCTGGCAAAGTTCTTCCCACCATCAAAAGCAGCCAAGCTAAGAGGAGAGCAAAATAATTTCTATCAGACTGATGCGGAGTCACTTTATGAGGCTTGGGAAAGATTTAAGGATCTACAGAGGAAGTGCCCATATCATGGCATTGAACAATAGAATTTGGTCCATGTCTTTTACAATGGGCTAGTTGGGACCACGAGAACCATTATTGATGCAGCTGCAGAGGGCACCTTTATGAGGAAGCCAACACATGAGGCTCATGATTTGCTAGAGGATATGGACACCAACAATCACTTGCCAGATGAGAGGGGGATAGGTGGAAGGAAACCGATAGGAGTTCATAAGCTAGATGCCATCACAACACTCAATGCACAAGTGGCTCTCCTGACCAAACAACTCCAGCAGAACACTGTGTCAGTAAACGCAGTCCAGATGTCAATGATTTGTGATATTTGTGGGGGTCCACATACTTTTGACAGGTGTCCAGCAGCTGACCCCAACAATATTCCTATTGAGCAAGCAAAGTGTCAAGCAGTAGGAAGTTTCCAAAGGGCCCAGAACAACCCCTATTTGAACACTTATAATCCAGGGTGAAGAAATCACCCAAATTTCTCATAGAGGGGTGACCAGGGGCAGTAGAATCAGTTCAGAGGCCAATATCAGAATCAGCCACCACTAAATCAGGCCTCATCTTCGCAGCAATTTAACTCATCTGCCCCACACGAAAAACAAGATGAATTGAGGGCAGCCTTGTTGACACTCACCAACTCACAGACTCAATTCATGGCAGAAACAAGGTCCTCCATAAGGAACTTAGAAACCCAGGTTGGACAGCTGGCCAATATGGTGAATAACAGGCCATATGACACTCTTCCGAGCAATATAGAGGTTAACCCGAGAGAGCAGTGTCAAGTAGTGGCATTGAGAAGTGGGAGACAGTTAGAGCAACCTACACCCCAGCCTGTGATAGAGCAGAGAGTTGAGAAGAAAGTTGCTACAGAAAAGGAGGGGGTCACTGATGACGACCCTATTTTAGAGAAGACTCCACCAGTTCCAGTGAGGGAATACACAGAGAAGATACCCTACCCTCAGAGGCTGCAAAGGAAGGCATTTGATAAGCAATTCTCCAAGTTCTTGAAGGTGTTTAAAAAGCCACACATAAACATTCCTTTCATTGAGGCATTGGAGCAAATGCCTACTTATTTTAAATTCAAGAAGGAGTTCTTGGGAAAAAGAGGAAGTTGGTTGATTATGAGACGGTTACATTGACAGAGGAGTGCAATGCCATCTTGCAGAAGAAACTGCCTCATAAGATTAAGGATCCAGGGGACTTCATACTGCCCTGCACTATTGGTAGGGTGACATGCAACAGGGCCCTGTGTGATTTGGGGGCTAGTATCAACCTTATGCCTCTGTCAGTATTTAAGAGATTGGGTTTGGGTGAATCCAAACCGACCACAGTGAACTTGCAGTTGGCTGACAGAACAATGGTGCATCCCAGAGGTATCATCGAAGACGTGCTTGTTAAGGTGGGAAAGTTCTTCTTCCCAGCAGACTTTCTCATCCTTGACATGGAGGAAGACGATGAAATTCCCATCATTTTGGGAAGGTCATTCCTTGCAACTGGGAGAGCCCTGATAGATGTGGAAAAGGGCGAGCTAAAAATGAGAGTTGAGGACTAGGAGATGATATTCAAGGTGTTTAAACCCACCATTGAATCCCAAGTCATGAGCAAATGTCTCGCGATCGGACGACGACAAAGCGGTGAGCGGTCAAAGTTAAAGCCAAGGAGATCAGTCCGTCAACGCAGGTAAGCATTGCTAAACCATCTCCTAAGAAAAAAAGAAAAATAGAAGGTTGAGAAGAAAAATGATCCTGAAATGGATAGGTTGTGGGGTTAAATTACCCCAATATTCTTGATAAAGAATCGGCGTCCGGCTACAAGACGTTAAAGACAACGCTACTTGGGAGGCAACCTAAGATTTTTAAATTATGCAATTTATTTTTAGTTAGAACAGTCTCACGTATGGTATTGTTTGTGGTGTTGTGATGAAAGGTACATGGCTGAAAAGTGGAGCACGAAATATGAGAGAAGGGAGAAAATCAGTTCAGAGCCGCGACGCCCAGATGCAGGGCCATGGCGCCAAAAGTTCAGAGAGCATGAGATTTAGCCACTACGCCAAAAAATATGTGGCGCTGATTTATCGGCGCGCAGACTTTGGGCGCCACGGCGCCGAAATGCAGGGCCGCGGCGGGTTTTCAGAAAAATAAAAAGCCCTAACTCTCAAATCCTTCTCCCACACAAAACCCAATTCTCTAAACCTCTAAAAAAAACCACAAAACAAAACCCTCTATCACTCAAATTCTTCCATAAAATAAACCCAATTCTTACACCCATCACCATTACAAACAACCACCTTCCATACATGACTTCATTCTTTCATTAGGAACAAGAAATTTGTGAAGAACAACCTCCAAGGTAAGCTTAATCATTTTTCTTGAAATTTCAAAGTAAATAGGGGAGGCAATTCGTAAGTTTGGGGGTATAAAGGTTATTGTGAGGATAGTGATGTTGGGTGGGAGAATTTTGTTGAGTATTATCGTTGTGGGATGTTGTACTAGTATTGTGGGTACTATGTGTATGTTTGGTGTAGTGTGGGGTTGAATTCTTGTATTGTGCATTGTTGTGTTAGGCTGTTGGGTTGATTGTTGTGATTGATAGTTGTTGGGAAAACTCACAAAAACAAAGGAGACGCTGCCAAAATTTCTCCAATGGCTGCTCGAAAAAGAACTTCCAGAGCTTCTTCATCCACCTCAGCTCCAGAATATGACATCACTAGGTTTGCTAGTAAAGAAGCAGAAGACAGATATAACCGACTCAGTACCAGGACCTTGATACCTGAGAGAGGCATGGAGTAGAGATGGGAGCCCTTTGAGGGTGATGATTCTTATGAGCCAATTCGGGCTACGATCGAGGCAAATTGGTGGAGAAGATTCGTCAATCCGGAGAGGATTGCACCGCATAATACTAGCACGGTGAGAGAATTTTATGCTAACTACCCGGAGCAGACAGATGGTAGATGTTTTATGAGAGGGCGGTATGTGCCTGTAAACTCTGAGGTGGTGAATGCAATGTTGGGGACAACGGATGTTGAGGAACGAGGCTATAACTCACACCATTTCAAGAGTTGGTCTAGAGATGCCAGCCATATCAATTGGGACACTGTCGCAGCAACAGTATGTTACCCAGGGGCCGAGTATGAGGTTGCTCTCAATGGAGCCAGGGGACTGGCCAGGTGTCAATTCAATAGAACAGCCAAGGGTTGGCTGTATTTTGTAAGTGCTCGCCTGATTCCATTTACACACTTCACCAGAGTGTCTGCAGATAGAATCAAGATGGTATATGGAATCATGGCGGGGAAGACAATTGACGTTGGGCAGGAAATATTGCATAACATTAGAGAAATCAACAGGTTGGCCACCACTGGTGGGTTGGGACATGGATCACTTATTTGTACATTATGTTCTAGGCATGGAGTCCCAACCTTAGTTACTGATACTTATGAGAAGGGTCAGCTCCCTGTGACGTATGGTATAGTGCAATCTTTCCCAGAACCAGTCCCTCCAGCAACAGCAAAAAAGAGAGGAGCCCCAACACCAGCAGCAGCAGAAGCAGAGGCTGTCATGGAAGAAGACGAGTCTGAGACAAAGGCTCAGTATGAGGCAGTCATCAACCACCAACCACCCTTAGACTTGGAACCTCCAGTGCCAATAATGGAGCAGATGCTCATGAACCAGCAGAGGATAATACAGAAGCTGGACACCATGGCGCAGGGTCAACAACACTTGACACAACGTGTTGATGACTTGAGCACCAGATTCGATCAGTGGTCCATGCACTATCAGCCGCCTCCACCGCCACCATTTTAAACCACAAGTCTGTAAGTAGTCCCGTCTTTTTATTTTTTTGAGTCTTGTACACATTGGGGACAATGTGTGATTTAAGTTTGGGGGGTTCTTAGTTTATTTTGTTTATTTTTGAGTCTTTTTTATGTTTTATATGAGTCTAAATTTTGTTATGATCATGCGTGCTGTAGTTACTTGAAACATCTAGTAAAGTAAAGTGGGATAATGTAATGGAATTAGAAGCAGAAAAATCTGAACGCTTAAGTTAGGTATGCCAAAGACTCATGAAATCAAAGTATTTGGGGGTATCTGTGCTTGATTTATGCATTGTTAATGATAAAGCCTATGTGTCTGCTTGCTTGTTATTTGAGGCGAAATAATTATGATGTACATGTTAGGGAGATGACTCAGGCATTTCTTTGTTAGCCCTTCTTACCATTCACTGCCTATCCCTGACAATAAATTGTATCCCTAGTCAGCCCTTTTTAGCCTAAAATAAGATCTTTTCTTTCACACCCTATAATTCCATGTTTGTGTCATAAGTGAAAAATTGAAGATGTTTGGAATGAAAAGTGTTGAAAAAGAGACAAAAAGAGAGTGAACAAATTTATGCACCCCAATGAAAATAAATAGACAAAAGCCTAAGTTTGGGGGTGTTTGTTATTCATAATGCACCTCATTCTCTCAAAACAAGAAAGGGAAAAGATAGGTATGATGTTAGAAAAGGAAATCAAAAGGAAGGAAAATAGTTGAAAGAAAAAGAGCTTATGGTACGTAATTTGAGCCTAAATGCCTATTTTTACCTACCCTTTCCTAAGCTTACATTACAACCCTGAAAAGTCATGAAGATCTCTAGTATGTGTATCTATGATTAGTGGAGAATAGCAAGTGAACATGCCATAGAATTTTGAATTTGACATGCATAGGTTAAGTATTCCTACTTCCATTGAGCATGATTGAACTGAGTTTGCGAAATATCTGACTTGAGAGTTTAGAATGCTAAAAATCCATGCTATACATGTTCCTGCATATTATCCTACTAACCTTCATGCTTTTCTAGTGACATTTGTGCAGCAGGTTGACCAGTGTCGTTGAGTCTGTTATTTTCTTTTCTTTCGTGTCTTTGTTTCTATTTTTTATCTTGACTCGAGGGCGAGCAAAGTTTAAGTTTGGGGGTGTTTGTTAGGAATATTTTATATACGCCTTTTGAGTCATTTTTAGTTAGTATTTTACCCGTTTTTATCCAAATATATGTCGTGTTAGGATAGTTTTTCTTTATTTTGAGTCACAGTGGTTTAAAAAGGCAATGTGGAGAAAAGAAGTAAAAAGAGGGCAGAAAAGGAGGTTTTCGAGCCAAAAGAGACGAAAGTTGGCATCCCGGATGAGAACAGGGCGGCGTCGTGGCTCCAATCCATCAGATACTACAGGGCCATGACGCCCAATGTACTGAGAAGCTGCAGGAGTTTCGGCGCCACGGTGCCAGTCTGCAGGGCCATGGCGCCAACGCGAAAATTTTGCCAAATCCGAGAAGGAATGGGCCAAGGCATAGAAGGAAAAATGGGGCACGTTTTGGAAGGCTATAAAAGGCTCTTTGGGCAGATTTTTCAAGGGCGACACAATCCCTAATTCATCATATAACATAATTTCTTGGAGGCTTCAAGATTAGAGACTTGTTCTTAAGTATTTTCTTTCTTTACTTTATTTACTTTCAGTTTATGTTGGATAATATTTTGGTTCTTAGCATGTCTATGGCTAGGAGCTAAACTTTATTTAGGGCTTTCCTTTCGAATCGCTTGAACCTCGTCTTTATGACTTAATGCATTAATTTGGTTTCTTCTTCATATAGTTAAGATTTATTCAATAGTTGTTTTGATTGCTTGGTAATTAACTGATCACTAGTTATCATCACTTATATGATTTCGAATCGAAATACGAAAGGAGAGATTTGAATATGCTATAGTTGAATAAACATAGGTTAAAATCGTGGACGAAAGTACCCCGATACTTGTGTAGTTTTATAGGTTATTGTTCTTAATCCTCCTATGTGGTAAAATCTATCATATAAATATAGAAGATTTCTGCACTGAGGTTGAGTGTTTATATATCCTAACAAGAATATAAAACGGTCTAGTTAACCTGCTATCTTAACATAGAAGAAGAACATTTATTGTTGCATTAAGGATTAAGGAGAGTAGATAGTTGAGGAGATTGGAAGCCCTATTTCCACCATATCTGATTTAAGTAAAGTAATTTAGTTAACTTTTACAATTGTTCAGTAGTTCATAGATAAAAACCACAACAAAATATCGACAACCAAATAGATACCATATGATAGATGTTTGGTAATTGAACACTAATCCCTGAGGACGATATTCGGTCTTACCTAGACTATATTACTTGTAACGATACGTACACTTGCATTAAGCGTGTGGAAAATCGCTAACACTTGTCCAGAAAGCGTGGGTAATTGCAACACGAAATAGGTAGTACATATTTCTTGAAATGATCATTTGCAACACGAAATAGGTAGTACATATTTCTTGAAATGATTTAGCAAAGAGGCCTCGATTGACATCCCTAATTGATCTATCTCTAATGTATTCTTTTATTACTTGTAGAAGATGATTGTTTATCGAGAAAGAATGGGTAATTGCAACATAAAAGATGATACAATATTGAATGCGGAAGAAACAACAAGAAAGTAAAGTATAAGGTAGACACAAGAATTGGAATTAAAAGAAACTAAAAGTTATCTTAAAGCTTAAGACCTCAATTGAATTAACCAAAACAAGCACCTAAATCTACAGATAGACACAAAAAGGTACTAATTGAGAACTAAGGCTCTTGATTAGCCAAAAAACCCCAGTTAAGTATTCAAACAAGCACCTAACTTTTACGAAGACCTCAAGAGAATTAGATTCTTAAGCAACTCACCCTTCAAAATAAGGTTCAACAAGAGCTTATCTAAAAACCTCTCATAATCTCTCTAGAGAAACAACAATATTAATATTCATCAAAAGTCCCTAATGAAATAAACTAAGGTAGTATTTATACTAACTAGAATAGGAAGACTACTGTAGCTATCAAAATAATACCATTAATGAAGTTAGGGCCTTGTTTGGTAGTCTTCTCAAGGGATGCAAGACTTGCATTTATGGAATAGCTCTTTTTGCATAAATGACCTTTTTCTCCATACTTCTTCCAAATGGAGGCATGTACTTTCACTTTAGCACATTCTTGAGCTTCAAGCCTTCATTCCAAACACCTTGTAAGCCTCCAAAGTAATGATCTATTGCTTATCTTGGTGTGCATGTTCTTGATGAAGCTCGGCTTGTATCATTCTCCCCTTCTTGAAAATAATTCTTCCTCGAATCTAAATCTTGCAAAATGATAAGGAAAAGAAACAAAAATAAGGTCCTCAAGTCATGAGGGGTAGTGTAAGTGTAAACCAATCTACCAACATGTCAAGAATGCACAAACTTATAATATAGTCAAGTATAAACCACTTTTATGAAGAACAAGCTCTCACATAGACCACTACGCAATTGGCTATTCCAAAGATCATGAAATGAGGATATCATAAAATTACCAATGGTTTCAAAATACCAAAAAGACAACGTCACATTGATTCTCGTAGACATGAAGCATAAATGATCCTCTATTTCCAAACTAGACCGGTCACACAAGTTTAAGACTTCACCTAGGTCAAAAGGAAAGGATATCCACATATCATGGTCAAGAAAAAAATTATATACCCCATTAGAACTCCTCCCAACATAAGATGCACTCCCAACCCAAGCATGAGTATCATCATAAGCAAACAAGTAGTAGAGAAAAATATCCCTTAATGTATAATCAAGTAGAAAATCCTATTGTACACATATGCCTCCTTACAAAAACATGAAACCCCACAAGAAAATAATTTGACAAGAAAAGTATTTGCCAAAGTAATATTATCAATATAGCCCAAGTCATCAAAATCATTCACAACATCAAAGTCAAACTCAAATATTAACATAGGGCTACTAGAAGATGACAACATACTCGTATTATCAAGATAACTCTCCTCGTCATACACAAACAATCAGTAAATAAAGATGTCACTTAAAATAACTTGATCAATGTCATCCTCACGTGTAATTTCATTCTCAAAATGTAAAATCTCATCTTTCAAAGCACCTTCATTCACATGACTATCCACATGTCATGACCCAAATCACAAGCGTCATGGCGACACCTACACTATACCCCGGTAGGCGAACCAATCCCAAACAGTTACGATAAGAAGGTTAAGAAAATGTGGAAAAGAACGAAAATACGAATATACGATATCATCTTCATTAAAAATTCACTTAATAAAAAATTCTTACAATATGAGACCTTTTTTCCCAAAACCTGGTCTGACTTATACAAGGACTCTAAAATATAATAGGGTAAATAAAGTAGAACCAACGACCCTGAATGAATAAGGGTAGTCTATCTAAGATGGAAACCAAGGCTGCCAGGAATGAGTGACATGTCTTAGTCTTCAAGTGCTCTAAACTGCAACCTGAATAGACCTTCAAGGCAAGCATGGAAACCAACCCAATATAAGAAGATCAATCCAAACAATCCATTCCATCACAATAAACAATCAAATTTCAATGACCATTCCAAACACTTTACCAATCAATAGATAATCAATGAAATAATATTTATATGATATGAATACAATGCAATGCCAGGTAGCTTTTATCTCCAATATACATGCATTCAAATTCTATGAACTGCACACACATGAGGGACCCGTAAAATCCATATACTCCTCCAAAATTTCTCAATGAAGCCCAACTCTTAGCTGAATAATAATTATTGCAGGTGTGCAACACGTTCCCCCACATATCATCATTATCTGAATATTTCCAATAATCTCACAAGTGTTCTTTCCTTCTCAATCTCTTGGACCCACAACTTTTCAAATTCACTCTCATATCAATATCGATGGAACCATAAGTGTATGAATGAAAATGAAAATACAAGGAAAGAAATCAGGATGTAATGAGATGCAACCAAGTAGAAGAGATTAATATCACATGCTTTCAAGAATTTAATAACACATAATCCAAGTATTATCAGGATATTATATCGAAAGCATGTGTGATGAATAAACACAATAGCAAAAAATATGGGTACCCACACAAACGTTCATCACAACCGCTTGTGTGAGACGCACAACACGCCCAATACCCTTCAACATTTATAACTAATTATGTACTTCTATCGAAGTCTAATAAGAGGAAACCATAGCCTACCTCAAAGCCGAGTAGGAGCCACGAATGATCAACCCTCTACGCATGTCATATCCTTTCGGAGTGCCTCGTAGTAAACATAGTCTAACACACATATACTATACATTAATATTAAATCATTACACATACAAAAACTTAGTCCTTAACCATACAAAAGACACCTAAAATCCACCCCGGGTCCACAGTGTCAAAATCCAAAATTTACTACTCATAAAGCTGTCAAATATGCTAACTAGTTATATCCTTAAGTTAATTAGGAAACAAACCCCAATTGAACCCTCAATTATATAATTTAAGAAAACCCCAATTTGTAAACTCTAAATTTTTCTCCAATTTCATAAAAGGTTTCCAATCCCAAATTAATTAATATAACATGGTCACCTATCATAAATCAACACTTATTCAGTTAATACTAATTATCTAATCCATATTCTAACCACAAATCAAAGGTTTAGATCTCTTAATCTTTCATGGAAGCTTACCACCCTTCTTCCCCAAATAAGGTCCACACTAGTATTTAAAACAAACAATGAACAAAAAGGGGTGAGATTATACCTTAAATGATGAGCTAAAAGAATTTCCAAGAAAATCATCCCCAAGCCAGCTCTAATATCGAGACATAATATTTTGGGGAAATAAAACGCTTCTAGGGCATTTAACAAACTACATAAATAGTGATTCCACTCATGCGGAACCGACTTCGCATGCGTGGTCTCGCTTCGGTGGAAAATAAGTCCACTGAGGTGAAGTCACTTGACACCTCGACTCAGTTTAGAAGCGGTAAAAACTCCACAGATGCGAACCTAACACCTTTGCCGGCCTAGATAAACCATATTGGCATAGTCACGCTAGGCTGACACTACCTTATGGAGCAAACACTAGACTTCCAAAAATTCTCAAATCAATTAATCATCCTTCTAAAGCCGTGAAAGTTTACTCTTACCCATAATTTTCATGCATAACAGTTATCGGCGAGTACCCGGATGTGGATATGTTAGGAAATCAGATGGAAAGTTCATAACGATTGAATGGGTCGTTACACCACATGACACATATCACCATTACAATTGTCAATCTTATCGCATGACTCTAAAGAAAGATCAAGAAACTATCTTTATATGAAACAAACAAAGGTGAGCTGCAGCATGCACTAAAATGTCCAACTATATCAACATCATCACTAATTGAAGGGTTATTAAGTACATCATAAAAATCTTCAATTAGTGGATTAACATAATAAGTAAGTTGATCAACACAAATAGAAACACTAGTTGATATCATGTCAAGCTCAAAAAATTTACTAACATAATTACTACAACTGAGGTCAACTAGTGTTTGGTCATTCCAATCACATGACGATGTATTGAAATTCATATCATAAGTGTCAACACTAAGTGGACACAAAAAAATCTTGTAAGAAGAATCAATTTGATCATCAAAAGGAACAACTAGTATATAAGAACTCATATTAATTGACAATGCATTATCATTCAAATCACAACTGTCAACACTAGGTGGACACAAATTGACATTGCAAGAAAAATCAATTCGGTTATCAAAAAGATCAACTAGTATATGAGCACTCTCAATAATGATATTATCAACACATGATAATAATCATTAAACTCAATGCAAGGTAAAAGACCTCTCATATACTCAAATCGACATCAGGATCACTCAAAGAAGTATGAGTATTAGGATAAGTTATTGATGCGCGATTTATGCACACACTAAACGCAAGTGCACGTGTCGTGACAAGTAATATAGTCTAGAAGACCGAGTTATCGTCCTCAGGAATTAGTGTCCAATTATCAACCTCTATTCTGTAGTATCTATTTGGTAACCGATAATTTGATGAATTATTTATAGCTATGATTATAAATGCTAACTAAATTACTTTACTTTACTTCAGATATGGTGGAAACAGGGCTTCCAAATCTCCTCAACTATCCGCTCGCTTTACTCGTTAATGCAAATAATTATGGTTCTTTTTCTATTTTGAGATAGCAGGTTAACTAAGCCGTTTTATACTCCTGTTAAGGTAATATAAACACTCAACCCCAATGTAGAACCCTTCTATCTTTCGACGACAAGATTGCCTACAAATGAGGATTAAGAGTAATAACCTATTAAGCTACACAAGTATCGGAGTACTTTCGTCCACGATTTAACTCTATGTTTATTCAACTATAGCATATTCATAATCTCCCCTTTCGGATTTCGATTAGAAATCATATAAGTTATGATAATTAGTGATCAATTAATTACCATGCAATCAAAACAATTATTTAATAAATCTCAACAATAATAAGAAGAAACCAAAACATGCATTAATTCATAAGAACGAGGTTCAAGCGATTCGACATGGAAAGCCCTAAATTAAGTTAGTTCCTAGCCATAGACATGCAAAGAACTAAACTAATATCCAACATACACAAAAAAAAAAAAAATTACTCAAAAGTAAGTCTCTAATCTTGATTCTCCAAGTTGTGATGAATTGTCAAGTGTGGAACTCTTCAAATCTGACCTAAAGGTCCTTTTTATATCACCAAAAATATCCCAAACTTTTTCCCTCTTGGCCTTGGCCCATTCCTATTCGGATTTGGCAATTTTCTCGCGTTGGCGCCGCGGCCCAGCAACCGGCGCCGCGGCGCTGAAAATTTTGCGGCTCTCTGCTTCTTGGGCGCCGTGGCGCTTTGCTGCTTCTTGTTGGTGGTGCCGCGACGCTGCCCTGTTTCTCACATGGGTTGCCAACTTTTTAGCTTTTTGAGCTCTGGAACCTCTGTTTCTTCCCTCTTTTCGCTCCTTCTCGCCAATGTGCCACTTTAAACCACTGTGACTCAAAAGAAAGAAAATATATCTTAACACGACACATATTTGTACAAAAATGGGCAAAAGACTAACTAAAAATGACTCAAAAGGTGTATATAAAATACACCGATCAAAACACCCCCAAACTTAACCTTTGCTTGCCCTCGAGCAAAGATCAAAAATAGAAATAAAGACACGAAAGAAAAGAAAATCAAATGACGCAAAGACATTGATCAATTTGCTGCATCATTGTTACTTAGAAAAGCATGAAGGTTAGTAGAATAATATGCAGAAACATATAACATGGATTTTTAGCATTCTAAACACATTAAGTCAGATATTTCGCAAATTCAATTTAATCATGCTCAATGGAAGTAAGAATACATAACTATGTATGTCAATTTCAAAATCCTATGACATGTTTACTTGCTATTCTACAATAATCATGGATACACATATTGGAGATCTTCAGGGCTTTTCAGGGTTGTAATGTAGGCTTAGGCAGAGGTAGGTAAAAATAGGCTTTTAGGCTCAATCTACGTACCATAAGCTCTTTTGCTTTAAATTCTTCCATTTTCTTTTGATTTTCTTTTTATCCTCATACCTATCTTTCCCCTCTTTTGTTTTGAGAGAATGATGTGTATTATGAATAGCAGGCACCCCCAAACTTAGGCTTTTGCCTATTTATTATTATTTTTCATTAGGGTGCATCAAAATTGTTCACTCTCTTTTGTCTCTTTTTCAACACTTTATATTCCAATCATCTCAATTTTTCACTTATGGCACACATATGGAATTATAGGGTGTCAAAGAAAGGTCATATTTTTGGCTCAATGAGGCTGACTAGTGATACAATTGTGATGTCAGGGATATGTAAAAATTGATAAGAAAGGGCTAACAAATAAATGTCTGAGTCATCTCCCTAACATGTATATTCTAACTATTTCGCCTCAAATAGCAAGCAAGCAGACACATAGGTTTAATCACTAACAATGCATAAATCAAGCACGATACCCCAAATAGTTTGACTTCATGAATTTTTGGCATATCTAACCTAAGTGTTCAGATGGTTGCTTCTAATTCTATTACATTATTCAACTTTATTTCACTAGGCGTTTCAAGTAACTACAACATGCATGATCTTAAAAAAAAATTAGACTCAAATGAACATAGAAAATAACACAAAAGACTAAAAAACACATCAAAAATAACTAAGAACTCCCCCCAAACTTAAATCACACATTGTCCCTAATGTGTGCAAGACTCAAAAATAAAAGAAAAATGGGACAACTTACAAACTTGGTTTAAAATGGTGGCGGCGGGTAATGGTTCCGTGCAGCTATTTTAAAAAAATCCCTTTACGGCGCCACAACCCTGAGATTGGCGCCGTGGCGCCCAAACTTCTGCAAGTGTCTGGACTTCAGGCGCCGTGGCGCTCTGAGATTGGCATCATGGCACCCAAATTTCCTGCGCCTCTCTGGAATTTCGGCGCCATGGCCCTCTGCTGGGCGCCGTGGCGCCAGGCTGGTTTTCTCTCCTCTCGCATTTTTCGACCTCCACTTTTTAGCCCCGTACCTGTCATCACAACATGTAAACCTTCCGTGAGACTGTTCTAACTAAAACTAAATTGCATAAATTTAAAAATCTTGGGTTGTCTCCCAAGAAGTGCTGTCTTTAACGTCTTTTAGCCGGACGCAGGTTCCCTATTCATTTTGGAATGAGATGGGTCACTAGGTTCATGTATTCCATTTCATTGATCACATAGGGTTTCAACCTTTGTCCGTTTACCTTAAAAGAGGCTTCCTCTCTCCCTTTCACTTCAACTTCACCATAGGGGAATACTCTTACAACAGTGTACGGTCCTGACCAACTCAATTTGAGCTTGCCTGGGAATAGCCTCAACCTTGAGTTGAATAAAAGCACTTGTTGTCCTACTTGGAAGTCTTTTAGGATCAACATCTTATCATGCCATACTTTGGATCGTTCCTTGTAGATCATTGCATTCTCATAGGCATTGTGTCTGAATTCATCCAACTCGCTTAGTTGTAGCAACCTCTTCTATCCTGCTGCCTTGGCATCCATGTTCATCTTCCTCATTGCCCAATAAGCCCTGTGTTCCAACTCTACTGGCAGATGACATGCTTTACCAAGAACTAACTTATATGGTTACATTCCAATGGGGGTTTTGAATGTTGTTCTGTATGCCCATAGTGCGTCATCCAATTTGATAGAATAATCCTTCCTTGAGCCATCCACCGTCTTTTCCAATATGCTCTTCACTTCCCTGTTTGAAACTTCTGCTTGCCCATTCGCTTGAGGGTGATAAGGAAATGTGGTGCGGTGGTAGACTCTATATCGGGAAAGCAGTGTATCAAGCTGCTTGTTGCAAAAGTGGCTTCCTTCATCACTGATGATGGCCCTAGGAGTACCAAACCTTGTGAATATATTCTTTTGGAGGAACTTTTGGACAGTCTTACTGTCATTTTCTTTAGTGGCTACCACTTCTACCCATTTGGACACATAATCCACTGCCAGAAGAATGTACTGATTTCCAAAGGACGACGGGAATGGACCCATGAAGTCGATCCCCCATACATCAAATAGTTCCACCTCCAAGATCCCATTCGAATGTATTTCATTTCGTCTTGATATGTTCCCTGTTCTTTGACAACGATCACAGCTCTTCACAAAGGTGTGGGCATCCTTGAAGAGGGTTGGCCAACAGAACCCACTTTGAAGTACCTTCGCAGCTGTTCTTGATGCCCCAAAATGTCCACCACATTGTAAGGTGTGACAATGAGTGAGAATCTGGTGCATCTCATCCTCTGGTATACATCGCCTGATGACTTGGTCGATACAATGTTTGTATAACATTGGCTCCTCCCAATAGTAGTGTTTGACTTCAGAGTAGAACCTCTTCACTTGCTATCTTGTCAATTCTGGGGGTACTACCTTAGCTGCGAGAAAATTAACAAAATCAGCGTACCAAGGTAACTTAAAGACAATACTTGAAACAATTGCTCATCTGGGAAGTGATCATTTATCTGCACATGGTGTTCTGGCTCTCTATGTTTTCAAGCCTCGACAAGTGGTCAACAACTGAGTTCTCTGTCCCCTTCTTATCACGAATCTCCATGTCAAATTCTTGTAATAGCAAAACCCATCGGATAAGGCAATGTTTTGCATCCTTCTTTGTCATCAAGTACTTTATGGAAGAGTGGTCAGTGTATACTATCACCTTGTTCCCAATTAAGTATGGCCTCAATTTCTCGAATGCGTATACTATTTCTAGCAATTCTTTTTCTATAGTGGCATAATTCAACTGTGCATCATTAAGAGTTTTACTAGCATATTAAATGGATCTGAATACCTTATCGACCCTCTGCCCAAGCACTGCTCCCACTGCATAATCACTTGCATCACACATTAGTTCAAATGGGAGCTCCCAGTTTGGTGCAATGACTATAGGTGCTGAGATAAGCTTCTCCTTGAGTGTCTGAAAAGCGGTCATGCATTCCTTATTGAATTCAAAAGCAACCCCAGTCATTAGCAAGGTGGAAAGAGGTTTTGAAACTTTTGAGAAGTCCTTGATGAATCTTCTATAAAAACCGGCATGCCCAAGGAAACTTCTGACCCCTTTTGTTGATACTGGAGGTGGTAGATTTTCGATTACTGAAATCTTTGCTTTGTCCACCTCAATACCTTGGTTGGATATTTTGTGTCCAAGGACAATCCCCTCTTTTACCATGAAGTGACACTTCTCCCAATTCAGCACAAGGTTGGACTCTTCACACCGTTTCAACACTGCTTCCAAGTGCCTCAAACACTCGTCGAACGAGGACCCAAAGACCGAGAAATCATCCATGAAAATCTCTATAGTCCTCTCCACCATATCAGAGAAAATTGCCATCATACACCTCTGAAAGGTCGCAGGTGCATTGCAAAGCCCAAATGACATCCTTCTGAATGCAAACGTACCAAAGGCGGTGAATGTTGTCTTTCACGATCTTACGGTGCTATGGCAATCTGATGATACCCTGAGTAGCCATCTAAAAAGCAGTAGTAATTGTGCCCTGCGAGTCTATCTAACATCTGATCTACAAATGGCAACGGGAAGTGGTCTTTTCTGGTTACCTTGTTCAACTTGCGATAGTCAATGCAAATTCTCCACCCAGTAACTGTTCTAGATGGAATGAGCTCATTCCTTTCGTTGGTCACTACTGTCATACCACCTTTTTTGGGCACCACTTGCACCAGACTCACCCATGCACTGTCAGAGATAGGATAAATTACCCCAGTATCAAGCCATTTCATGATTTCTTTTCTGACTACCTCCTTCATATTTGGATTCAGTCTCCTATGTGCCTTAATGGAGGGTCTGCTCTCCTCATCTAGACGGATCTTATGCATCACTGTTGATGGACTTATCCCCCTTATGTTTGCTAATGTCCACCCAATGACACGTTTGTGAGCCCTCAGTACTCTCAGCAGCTTCTCAACCTCTACTGTGGATAGATGACATGAGATGATCACTGGTAAGGATTGATTCTCACCTAGATATCAGTACTGTAAATGATCTGGTAGAGTCTTCAACTCTAACTCTGGAGCTTTTTATGTGGATGGTACTGATCTCTCTGGCATCTGCCCAAGCTCTTCATATCTCTTCTTATCACACATATCATAAGAATTCATCCAATTTGCATACTCCATCAGATTCGGGCCATTTCCACTATTATCATCCCATCGTGTCAGCACTTCTTCAAGCGCATCAGCATTTCTGAACCCATTTTTTGGCACTGCTTCTTCGATCACATCAATGGCGAAGCAATTGTCACTTGCCTCTGGGAAAGTTGCTGCTCGAAAAACATTGAAAATCACCTCTTATTCTTCAACACGAAGTCTCAACTCACCTTTTCGAACATCAATGAGTGTATGTCCTGTGGCTAGGAAGGGTCTGTCAAGTATGATGGGGATCATGTCATTATCTTTCATGTCTAAGATGATGAAATTAGCGGGAAAGATGAACTTGTCCACCTTCACCAACACATCATCGATGACTCCTCTAGGGTGGACGATGGAGCAGTCAGCTAGCTGCAAAGTAATGTTTATAGGTCTGGCTTCTCCCTATCCAAGTTTGCAAAACACCAGATAGGGCATCAAATTTATACCTGCCCCAGATCACACAACGCCTTCTGACACTCAAACTTTCCTATAGTGCATGGGATGGTGAAACTCCCCGGATCTTTCAACTTCTGAGGTAGATTTCTCTGTAGGATGGCACTGCATTCTTCAGTCAACACCACTGTTTCATAGTCATCTATCCTCCTCTTTTTGCTGAGAATCTCCTTCATGAACTTTCCATAACTCGTCATCTGCTCTAGTGCCTCAGCAAACGGGATGTTGAGTTGCAATTATTTGAGAACTTCCAGGAATTTAGAGAACTGTTTGTCAAGAGAACTTATTTTTAGCCTCTGAAGTGCAGTATCTTCACACAGGGTGTGTCCAGCGCTCCCAAAATCATTGTGTTTTCTGAGCCCTGGGCGCCGCGGCCCTGAGACTCGGCGCCGTGGCACCCAAATTTCTGCAATGTCTCAGAATTATCGGCGCCGTGGCGCTGCTCAGTGGCGCCGTGGCGCTGCAATTTCTGCGAGAAGTTTAGGTTATTCTTTTCTGGACACGGTGGTGGTGAGTTTGCTTTCACTGGTTCGCCATTTCTCAGGTCAATCGCCTGGCATTGCTCTTTTATATTCTCCCCAATATGTTCAGGGTGATTCCCTTGTATTCTGTTGCTTAGCATACCCGCGAGTTTTCCTATTTGCGTTTCCAAATTCTTTAGGGACACCCTCGTCTTATCCATGAACTGAGTTTGGTGCCTAGTTAGCCTGAGTATGGCTGCTCGTATCCCATCCTGCTCTTCCTGTGGGGCATGGGGATTACATTGCTGTTGATAGTTCTGTAACCTTTGATAGTGGTAATCCATGTTTGCAGGGTCCCTGAGATAAATCAAAACCAACAAACGGATCACGGCGCACAATTCCACCAATAAATTAAAAATAAAAAATAAAAAGAAAAATAAAACCAAATTAGAATTTAAGAATAGATAGAATGATATTGAACTACGCCAATATCCGGCAACGGCGCCAAAAACTTGATGCGCGATTTATGCACACACTAAACGCAAATGCACGTGTCGTGACAAGTAATATAGTCTAGAAGACCGAGTTATCGTCCTCAGGGATTAGTGTCCAATTATCAACCTCTATTCTGTAGTATCTATTTGGTAACTGACGCGCGAATTAATGCACACACTTACGCAAGTGCACGTGTCGAGTCAAGTAATATAGTCTTAGAAGACCGAGTTATCGTCCTCAGGGATTAGTGCTCAAGTACCAATTTCTATTCTATGTTATCTATTTGGTGACCGATAATTGATTTGTTGTCTATGACTCTAATTATGAAAACTAATTAAACTATGTTGTTTTACTTCAGTAATGTGGAAATAGGGCTTCCAAATCTCCTCAACTATCCGCTTAACTTACTTATTAATGCAATTGACTATGGTTCTTCTTCTATTTGAGATAGCAGGTTTACTAAGCCACTTTATACTCCTGTTAAGGTTATATAAACACTCGACCCCAGTACAACACCTTTCTACCTTTCGGTGATAAGGTTGACTCTAGAGGAGGATTAAGAACAAAAAACCTTATTAATGCTACACAAGTATCGGGGTATTTTCATCCACGATTTAACCTATGTCTATCCAACTACATCATATTCACAACCTCCCCTTTCGGATTTCGGTTAGAAATCATAAGAATTATGATAATTAATGATCAGGTAATTACCAAGCAATCAAAACATATATTGAATAAATCTCAACAATAAGAAGAAGAACCAAGAACATGCATTAATTCATAAAGAAAAGGTTCAAGTGAATTGACATGGAAATCCCTATATTAGAATTAGTTCCTAGCCATAGACATGACAAGAACTAATTCAATATCCAACATAAACTGAAAATAAAGTAAAACAAGAACAAGAAATTACTAAGATAAAGGTCTCCAATCTTGATCTCCAAAGTGTTGTGTTTTGGCAAGAAGAGGAACCCTTAAATCTGACCTAGGGTTCTCTTTTTATAGCCTCCAAAACGTGATGCAGGTTTTCCTTCAGGCCTGGCCCATTGACAATTCGAAAATCTAATTTTTCCCGGCTTGGCGGCCACGCAAATGGCTGGCCAAACTCTGCAATCCTCTGAAGATTAGCGCGGCTGTCTCTATGTTTGGAGGCTCATGGCCTGCATTTTGTGCCCGGTTTGCCACTTTCTCACTTTTCGAGCTTTGGAACCTCCGTTTTTACCCTCTTTTTGCTCCTTTACGCCAATGAGCCACTTTAAACCAATATGACTCAAAAGGAAGAAAATCTATCCTAAGACGACACGTATTTGTACAAAAATGGACAAAAAACTCACTAAAAATGACTCAAAAGGTGTATATAAAATACACCGATCAAATACCCCCAAACTTAACCTTTGCTCGCACTCGAGCAAAGATCAAAAGAAAGAAATAAAGACACAAGGAAAAACGAAAATAGAAAGACTCAATGACATTGATCACTTTGCTGCATTGGTGTTACTTAGAAAAATATGAAGGTTAGCAGAATAATATGCAGGAACATATAGCATGAATTTTTAGCATTCTAAACACATTAAGCTAGATATTTCGCAAACTCATTTTTAATCACGCTTAATGGAAGTAAAAATACCGAATTATGCATGTCAATTTCAAAATCATATGGCATGTTTACTTGATATTCTCCACTAATCATGAATATGCATATAAGAGATCTTCAGGACTTTTCAGGGTTGTAATGTAGGCTTAGGCATGGGTAGGTAAAAATAGGCATTTAGGTTCATTTTCTGTACCATAAGCTTTTTTGCTTTTCAATTCTTTCCTTTTCTTTCGATTTCCTTTCTTCACTTCATATCTATCTTTCCCCTCTTTTTTTTGAGAGAGTGAAGTGTATTATGAATCACATGCACCCCCAAACTTAGGCTTTTGCCTATTTCTTATTACTTTTTATTTGGGGTGCATCAAACTTGTTCACTCTTTTTGTCTCTTTTTTTAACACTTTCTACTCCAATCCATTTCACATTTTTACTTATGACACAAGTGTGGAAATATAGGGTGTCAAAGAAAAAGTTTCATGTTTAGGCTCAAAGGGGCTGACTAGGGATATTTTTAATGTCAGAGATAGGAAAAAGTGGTGAGAATTGGATAACAAAGAAATGCCCGAGTCATCTCCCTAACATGCATATCCTAACTATTTCGCCTCAAATAGCAAGCAATCATACACATAGGTTTTAAACTTTAACAATGAACAATTCAAGCAGAAACCCCAAATAGACATATTTCATGAGTTTTTGGCATATCTAACCTAAGTGTTTAGATAGTTGCTTCTAATTTCATTACATTATTCAATCTTACTTCACTAGGTGTTTCTAGTAACTACAGCATGCATGATCTTTGACAGAAAATTATGACTCAAAAAAAAAAAATTATGACTCAAAAATACACAAAACAAATTAAAAAGACTCAACATACTAAAACAATAAGGCACAAATGAAACACCCCCCCCCCCCAAACTTAAATCACACATTGTCCCCAATGTGTGCAAGACTCAAAGAAAACAAAAGAAACATGACAACTTACAGACTTGGTTTAAAATGGTGGCGGTGGCGGTGGATAGTGCATTGACCAATGGTTGAACAAGGAACTCATCTCGTCAATTCTCTGGTGCAACTTTTGTTGCCCCTGCCTCAATTCTTGTTGTCCTTGTATCACCGTGTCGAAATTCTGCATCATCCTTCGTTGGTTCAGGAGCAACTACTCCATCATAGGCACTGGAGGTTCTGATTCTGGGGGTGGCTGATGGTTGTTTCCTGCCTCATATTGAGCCTCTGTTTCAGGCTCATCTTCATCCATGGAAGCCTCTGCTGCTGCTGCTGGTGTTGGTCTCCTTCGTGCTACTGCTGGAGGGATTGGGTCTGGGAAGGAGTGCACTATCCCGTATGACACAGAAAGTTGGTTTTTCTCATAAATATCAGTGGGTAGGGTTGGGACCCCATGTATGGAGCATAAGCAGGTGATAAGTGAGCCATGTCCCAACCCACCTATCGTTACCAACCTGCTGGTCTCTCTGATGTTTTGCATTATTTCCTTCCCTACGTCAATTGTCTTTCCTGACATGATTCCATATATCAATCTTATTCTGTCTTCTGGAACTCTGGTGAAGTGCATTGATGGAATCAGGCGGGCACTGCCGAAGTACAATCATCCCTTGACTGTTTTGTTGAACTGACACCTGCTCAGTCCTCTTGACCCATTTCTGGCAAATTCATACACAGCCCCAGAGTGGCTCACTGTGCTTGCGACGACATCCCAGGTGATGCTGTTGGTCATCACCTCTTTCTTCAACATCCACTGTTTTTAATAGCAAATTCAACACTTCTGCCGTCACAGGCACTTCCCTTCCCCTCACAAAGCATCTATCCTCCACCCTCTCCGGAAAGTTAGCATAAAATTCTTTCACCATCACTGTGTTCATCGGTGCTATTCTTTCCGGGTTAACAAACCTCTTCCACCCCATCATCTCAATCATCACCCGAATAGGCTCATAGACATCTCCCTCCTCAAATGATTCCCTTTGGTAATCCATTCCTCTTTCAGGGATTAAGGGCCAAGTACTAAGTTTTCGATACCTACCTTCTGTTGTTTGGCTGACAAACCTAGTATTATCATATTGATGGGCTGAGGTGGATGTGGAAGCTCTTTTCTTTCTGGCAGACATTTTTAGATAACTTTTGGCAGCGTTTCCTTTGTATCAACAGTATCACCCAACACTGTCACTCAATCAATCAGCAGCTACAACACTTATCACCCCCAAACTCACTCAAGAAGCTCCTGCACAACACCACAAACTCACTTCGTATACTTTTCCTCGAAATCTCACACTCAACTTCAACACCCTCACACCCCTTCACAGATACAACACCTCCTCAAATCTACTACCTCCTCTGATTATAGTGAAGCTTTCAAGAAAAGATAAAGGTTACCTTTTGACGGTGTTCTTCAAGCTTTTCTTGCTCTTAATGATGATTTGAGGCAATGAGATGAGTGTTGTTGTTTAGGATGATTAAGGGTTTAAGGAATTTAAGAACTTTGGTTGTGATTGGGTTTAGTTTATGGAAGATTTTTAGGTAAAAGGTGGATTTTTGTGGGTTTTGTGGAGAAGAAGGGTTTAGGTTTTTTGAATTGGAATGGGGAAAAATCGGATTTTTGGGCTATTTAATTTCTGGGTTGGCCGCGGCGCCGCGACGCCCAAAATACTGCATTCTTCTGAACTTTCTACGTCGCAGCGCCCAGACTTCAAAAATTTTCTGGAATTTTGGCGCCGCGGCGCTGAATCTCCTGCGCCTTTATGCTCTTTTGGCGCCGCGGTGCTCTGCCGATTTTCTGGAAATTTCTTTCTGGCTCCGTTTTCAGTTTTCGCCCTCCAGTTCTTGGCCCTTCACCTGTCATCACTACACATAAACAAGACCTTTGTGAGACTGTTCTAAGTAAAAATTAACTGCATTAAAATAAATAATTTAAAATACCTTGGGTTGCCTCCCAAGTAGCGTTGTCTTTAACGTCTTTTAGCCGGACGCAAGTTCTTTACATCAAGAGGTGTGGGGTAGATTAACCCCACAACCAATCCACTTTTTCAACATTTTCCTTTTTCTCCGTCTGTTTTTCTTCTTATAATTATTTTCAACAGGAGGTTCAGTATCACTTACCTGCTCTGGCGGGCTTATCTCCTTTGTTGTGGCTTGTACTGGCTCACAAAAAGTTCTGACGGTGCTGATTGCAAAGCATCTGCTCATGACCGGGGGTTCAATAACGTGTTTGAACACTTTGAACACCATCTCTTCGCTTTCTACTCTCAGTGTCAGCTCTCCCTTCTCTACGTCAATCAGGGCTCTCCCTGTTGCCAAGAACGATCTCCCCAATATGATGGGAATCTCTTCATCCTCCTCCATATCAAGAATGAGGAAATCCGCAGGGAAAAAGAATTTTCCTACTTTAACGAGAACATCCTCAATCTTCCCCCTGGGATGCACCACCGTTCTGTCTGCTAATTGCAAGCTCATAGTGGTTGGTTTTGCCTCACCTAACTCCAACCATTTAAAAACAGACAAGGGCATCAAATTTATACTAGCCCCCAAGTCACAAATGGCCCTATTGCATGTTACTCTGCCAATTGAGCAAGGCAGTGTAAAGCTCTCTGGGTCCTTGAGTTTAGGGGGCAATTTCTTCTGCAGGATGGCACTGCACTCCTCAGTCAGCGCCACCATCTCATATTCTCCTAACTTCTTCTTCTTTCCCAAAATTTCCTTCATAAATTTGAAATAAGTAGGCATTTGCTACAACGCCTCGATGAAGGGTATGTTGATGTGTAATTTTCTGAATGTCTCCAAAAACTTGGAGAATTGCTTATCAACTACTTTCTTTTGCAATCTTTGCGGGAAAGGAATCTTCTCTGTGTACTCCTTTTCTGGAGCTTTCTCTAATATTGGGCGATCTTCAACAACCCTCTCTCTCTCTGTTTCTACCGTCTGTTCAACACAGGCTGAGGTGCACACTGTTCCAACTGTTTCCCACTCCTCAGCTGCACTGCCTGACATTGTTCTCTAGGGTTCATCTTTGTATTGCTCGGCAGGGTACCCTGTGGCCTGTTGTTTGCTAGCTTTTCTAGTTGCCCCACCTATGTTTCCACGTTCCTGATAGAGGATCTAGTCTCTGCCATGAACTGGGTCTGGGAGTTGGTGAGTGTCAACAAAGCTGCTTTCAGCTCGTCCGGCTTCTCTTGTTGGATAGGGGCACTGAATTGTTGTGAAGATGAGGCCTGAGTGAATGGTTGCTGATTTTGGTACTGGCCTCTAAACTGGTTCTGTTGCCCTTGCTCACCTCTCCACGAAAAATTTGGGTGATTCCTCCACCCTGGATTGTAGGTGTTTGAATATGGGTTGTTCTGGGGCCTCTAATAGTTCCCTACTGCTTGGCACTCTGCTTGCTCGATTGAAATATTATTAGGATCAGCTGATGGGCATCTATCGAAGGTATGTGGACCACCACACATATCACAACTCATTGGCATTTGCACTGCATTTACAGACAATGTATTTTGTTGCAGCTGCTTGGTCAAAAGGGCAACTTGGGCATTTAGTGTAATGATGACATCAATCTCATGAACTCCTATTGTTCTTCTGCCACTCACTTGTCTATCCTCTGTTACATGATTATTGGTGGTCATGTCTTCCAATAAATCATGAGCTTCATATGCGGTTTTTCTCATAAAAGTTCCACCTGCTGCAGCATCAATGATCGTTCTGGTCGTCCCGCTTAGCCCATTATAGAAAATATGGACCAAATTCCACAGCTCAATGCTGTGATGTGGACACTTTCTTTGCAAGTCCTTAAATCTCTCCCAAGCTTCATATAATGATTCTCCATCAGCTTGATAGAAATTATTCAACTCCCCTCTCAGCTTCGCTGCTTTGCATGGTGGGAAGAACTTTGCTAAAAATTTATGTGCCAACTCTTGCCATGTGAATATCGAATCTGCTGGCAAGGAATTCAACCACACTTTCGCTCTATCCCTGAGTGAGAAGGGAAAGAGCCTCAATCTGACAGCGTCATCAGTAACGCCATTGTATCTGAAGGTTGCACATAACTCTAAGAAATTAGCTATATGCATGTGAGGATCCTCCGACGGCAACCCTCCAAACTGAACCGTATTCTGCACCATACTTAGAATCGCAGGTTTGATCTCAAAATTATTTGCTCCTATTGCTGGGAGCCTAATGCAAGTTTGTGCTCCATTTACCCTCGGCAGCACATAATCTCCCAAGCTTCTCTCCGCTTAGACCTGGACTCTCTCCTCTACATCCATCGGCAATCTCCGAGGCATTCTTTGGTTAGGCTGATGATCACCTAACCCCTCATTCATCTCATTGTTGTTTTGTACGCCTCCCATCTCAATTAAGGCTGAAATTCGTTGGTTCCTTCTGTTCTGTTTACAAGTTTTCTCAATTTCTGGGTTGAAGGGAACAAGAGTGTCTGCTCCTCTTCTCCTTCGCATAAACTGGGTGCCTGAAACAGATCAAAATAAACAAACGGATCACGGCACACTGGTTTTCACAAAAAAAAAAAAAACAAAACAAAACAAATTAGAAATTAAGAATAGTTAAAATTGATATTGAACTATGCCAATCCCCGGCAACGGCGCCAAAAACTTGACACGCGAATTAATGCACACACTTACGCAAGTGCACGTGTCGAGTCAAGCAATATAGTCTTAGAAGACCGAGTTATCATCCTCAGGGATTAGTGCTCAAGTACCAATTTCTATTCTCTGTTATCTATTTGGTGACCGATAATTGATTTGTTGTTTATGACTCTAATTATGAAAACTAATTAAACTATGTTGTTTTACTTCAGTAATATGGAAATAGGGCTTCCAAATCTCCTCAACTATCCGCTTAACTTACTTATTAATGCAATTGACTATGGTTCTTCTTCTATTTGAGATATCAGGTTTACTAAGCCGTTTTATACTCCTGTTAAGGTTATATAAACACTCGACCCCAGTACAACACTTTTCTACCTTTCGGTGATAAGGTTGACTCTAGAGGAGGATTAAGAACAAAAACCTTATTAATGCTACACAAGTATCGGGGTATTTTCATCCACGATTTAACCTATGTCTATCCAACTATAGCATATTCACAACCTCCCCTTTCGGATTTCGGTTAGAAATCATAATAATTATGATAATTAATGATCAGGTAATTACCAAGCAATCAAAACATATATTGAATAAATCTCAACAATAAGAAGAAGAACCAAGAACATGCATTAATTCATAAAGAAAATGTTCAAGTGAATTGACATGGAAAGCCCTATATTATAATTAGTTCCTAGCCATAGACATGACAAGAACTAATTCAATATCCAACATAAACTGAAAATAAAGTAAAACAAGAACAAGAAATTACTAAGATAAATGTCTCCAATCTTGATCTCCAAAGTGTTGTGTTTTGGCAAGAAGAGGAACCCTTAAATCTGACCTAGGGTTCTCTTTTTATAGCCTCCAAAATGTGATGCAGGTTTTCCTTCAGGCCTGGCCCATTGTGATTCGAAAATCTAATTTTTCGCCGCTTGCGCGTACGCAAATGGCGTTGCGGCGCCGGAACTTCTGCAATCCTCTGAAGATTAGGCGCCGTGGCGCCTGGCTCTGCTGGCTGGAGGCGCCGCGGCGCCGGTCTGTTTTGTGCCCGGTTTGCCACTTTCTCACTTTTCGAGCTCTAGAACCTCCGTTTTTGCCCTCTTTTTGCTCTTTTTCGCCAATGAGCCACTTTAAACCAATATGACTCAAAAGGAAGAAAATCTATCCTAAGACGACACGTATTTGTACAAAAATGGACAAAAGACTCACTAAAAATGACTCAAAATGTGTATATAAAATACACCGATCAGTAACCGATAATTTGATGAATTGTTTATAGCTATGATTATAGATGCTAACTAAATTACTTTACTTTACTTCAGATATGGTGGAAATAGGGCTTTCAAATCTCCTCAACTATCCGCTCGCTTTACTCGTTAATGCAAATAATTATGGTGCTTCTTCTATTTTGAGATAACAGGTTAACTAAGCTGTTTTATACTCCTGTTAAGGTAATATAAACACTCAACCCCAATGTAGAACCCTTCTATCTTTCGATGACAAGATTGACTACAAATGAGGATTAAGAGTAATAACCTATTAAGCTACACAAGTATCGGGGTACTTTCGTCCACGATTTAACCCTATGTTTATTCAACTATAGCATCTTCACAATCTTCCCTTTCGGATTTCGATTAGAAATCATATAAGTTATGATAATTAGTGATCAATTAATTACCAAGAAATCAAAACAATTATTGAATAAATCTCAACAATAATAAGAAGAAACCAAAACATGCATTATTCATAAGAACGAGGTTCAAGCGATTCGACATGGAAATCCCTAAATTAAGTTAGTTCGTAGCCATAGACATCCCAAGAACTAAACTAATATCCAACATACACAAAAAAGAAATAAAAGAAAGAACAAGAAATTACTCAAAAGTAAGTCTCTAATCTTGATCTCCAAGTTGTGATGAATTGTCAAGTGTGGAACTCTTCAAATCTGACCTAAAGGTCCTTTTTATATCACCAAAAACGTCCCAAACTTTTTCCTTCTTGGCCTTGGCCCATTCCTATTCGGATTTGGCAATTTTCCCGCGTTGGCGCGCGACCTGCAAGTCGCGCGGCGCCAAACTCTGCGACTCTGCTTCTTGGGCGCGGTGGCGCTCTGCTGCTGCTTGTTGGTGGTGCCGCGGCGCCGCCCTATTTCTCGCCCGAGTTGCCAACTTTTTAGCTTTTTGAGCTCTGGAACCTCTGTTTCTGCCCTCTTTTCGCTCCTTCTCGCCAATGTGTCACTTTAAACCATTGTGACTCAAAAGAAAGAAAATTTATCCTAACACGACACATATTTGTACAAAAATAGGCAAAATACTAACTAAAAATGACTCAAAAGGTGTATATAAAATACACCGATCAGTTATTTTACCTTGATTTTCATTAAAAAGATCTTCATTATATTGAGTTGCCAATATTAAACTCGTTTGACCAATTGAAGAAATGGTCTTGGCCTCCATTCTTTCTTTCAAGAATGGGATTCTTCACATGAATACACATTTAACAATTCATTTCCTTGAGTACCTACTGATTCGCTTGAAACTCTTATTCATGAATTAATGCATTAGTTTATTTTCTTCTTCACTTGATTAAGATTTATTCAATAGTTGTTTTGATTTCTTGATAGTTAATTAGCTACTAATTATCATCACTTATATGATTCCGAATCGAAATCCCAAAGGGGAGATTCTGAATATGCTATAGTTGAATAAACATAGGTTAAAATCGTGGACGAAAGTACCCTGATACTTGTGTAGTTTTATAGGTTATTATTCTTAATCCTCCTTTGTGGTAAATCCTATCATCGAAAGATAGAAGGGTTCTGCATCGGGGTTGAGTGTTTATATATCCTAACCAGAATATAAAACGGTTTAGTTAACCTAGGGGTGCACAAAGGGTTAAAACCGGACCGGATCGGACCGAGGACCGAACAGTAGGATTGTCCGGACCGAAGACCGGACCGAACTTCTCGGTCCGGTCCAGGTTCGGCCCGGTCATTTTCGGTCCGGTCCGGTTTTTCGGACCGAATGGACCGAATTTGCCCCCCAGTCCCCCAGTCCCCCCAACACCCGGCCCCATCCACCGTCCCGCACCCCCCCCCCCCACCCCCCCCACTTTCTCGGCCGGACGTATTGACATATCAAATATAGGTTGTAAATTGATCAAACTTTATATGGTCATAACTTTGCGCTCGGACGTCCGTTTTACCTAATTCTTTTTTGATTTCACGTATTTGTTCGATATGGGGGTGACCAAACTGCCATCTTGCCCCTCAATTTCTCTTTTCCCCCAAATCGTTATGTTTTTCCCATTTTCAAATCTAAATATCTCGCGATGTACAATAGATTTCAACGTAAAAATTTCGTGGCACCGCGTCCGAGAATGTCAATTTCAGTATTGGAAATTCAATTTTTAAAAAAGGACCGGAACCCGACCCGGAATTATATAATATTATAAATTAGAAATTTAGAAAATTAGGAATTATATATATTAGGAATTTAGAAAATTATAAATTATATATATTATATATATTAGGAATTATATATATTATATATATATATATATATATTATAATAAAAGATAAAAAAAATGGGTCCGGACCGGACCGAAAACCGAATTCTCAAATCACAGGGCCCGAAGACCGGACCGAATTTCTCGGTCCGGTTCGGTCCGGTCCGATTTTTCGGTCCGGTCCGACTTTTATGCAGCCCTGTTAACCTGCTATCTTAACGTAGAAGAAGAAGTCAGTCTAATTGTATTAAGGATTGAATATAGTGGATAGTTGATGATCTTGGAAGCCCTAATTCTCCGTCATAACTGATTTAAATCAAAGTATTTTCATAATTAATTTATTTCCTGCATTATTAGTCTAGAATTCCAAACCAATTAACGTTAACCAAATAGAAACTAAAGCATAGATAATCGGTAACCAGTCCCAGAGGACGATATTCGGTCTTACCCAGACTATATTACTTGTACGATACTGCACTTGCGTTAAGCGTGTGGATAAATCGCACATCAAGTTTTTGGCGCCGTTGTCGGGCCATAGTCACGCTAAGAACTAATACAATCTCCATACATGAACTGAAATAAACAAAGAAAAGAGAAAGAAAATACTTGAACTAGGTCTCAAATATTCGCCTCCTAGAGTTGTGTTGTATGTACAATGGATGGATTGAATAATGAGCAGGGTTTTAGAGATTATATAGGTTTTGTAGGTAGGAAAAGTTATCCCTTTTGGACTCTAAAAACATGTCAAATTCAGCCCAAAACGTCAAAAATCCCGTGTTGGCGCCGTGGCCCTGAGATTGGGCGCCACGACGCTGAAAAATCTGCAACTTTCGGACTCCGCAGAACATTGGGCGCCGCGGCGCTGCTTCCAGGCACCGCGGCGCCCGAGGCGTGAATTTGGCATTTTCTTGTTTCTTCGTCCTTTTTTCGTCCGGGCTTCGTCTGATCTCCTCTTTACTTCCCGAGACTTCATTTATTGGCCCTTTTAGTGTGCAATTCTATCTCAATTATGCTCATTTCGTCTTCTTTTCGCCATTTCTCCATTTCTGACCGTTGTGACACAAAAGAAAGAAAAACGACCCTAATACTATACTAAACATCAACAAAATGAGTAAAATACTAACTAAAATGACTCAAAAAGTGTATATAAAATACACTGATCACCTACATAAGAATTTCATAACAAGATGAAGAAGTAAAAAGGTTAGATGAATTTTGTGGCAATTCCCTCACTTCATTCCACACATTCTATCATTTTTCCACTCTTAAGTTGACATTTTGCACTCCCTCGCTTTTCTTTTTCTTTTCTCTCTTTTTAGGGAAGTTAGATTGATCTCCAAGCATTCATTTCAGAAGGATATAGTTCATGACTCTTCTCTTTCTTATTAACTCTAACAACTCTGTGTAGGCGTTCAAGACGTTCTCTTGAGGTAAAGGAGCAAGTAGAAACTTTTGTCCATTCATCTTTATGTAATACTTGTTAGTCCTAAAGTTATGTTTGACTATTATTCCCATGAAACATGTCTCCCATGAAGTAAAGCACAACCTTTCATGGGTACTACATCACAAAGAACCTAATCATTAACATTTAAGCTTCCTCTTTCATTCAACCATGATAGTTGATAGGGTTGAGGATGCTTGAAAGTTTCCAACCCTAGTGCCTCAATTGATATGGTATTAAAAACATTGAGACAACTCGCATCATCAATGATCATTGTACCAATATTTCCCTTAAATCGACACTTGGTAAAGAGCAAATGTTCTCTTTCTTTTACGAGTTGGAGATTACAAGCTTCATTACACTCATGAGAACTCATAAAATGATTACTCTTAAGAAAACACTCAAGATCCTTGTTAACAAATGCAATGAATCTCTTGATTGTATATATGCATAAAAATGCCATCACATGAATCAGAATCCACGGAGTAGTGCCTGTAAAATCACACTTAACAAACACATACATAGAAAAAGAAC
The DNA here is from genome assembly GCA_029844215.1 of Przewalskia tangutica. Lineage (NCBI taxonomy): Eukaryota > Viridiplantae > Streptophyta > Magnoliopsida > Solanales > Solanaceae > Przewalskia > Przewalskia tangutica. The sequence continues at coordinate 24,047,428 of CM056719.1, forward strand.
CTCACCAGACTCATGTTTACACACCTTTGTGCTTGGTTAGCACCACTCAAATGAACTCTCACTCTCTTTCCTTTTACTACTCAATTGGGTCAGCCAATGTTGATTTTTATTTCGATTCGGTGGTTCGCAAGGTGCACGTTTAACTCTTGGATAAAATGGATATTTTGTCACACTTCGAACCATGGACTGGGTGTAACACGACACTCAGTTCCTGACTACATATGACCGAGCAAACCATATGGCTTGTTAAATCAATATGGGCATCAAGATCATGAAATATACTTTAAAATATGTAAAATTGAATACTTTAAAATATAGTCTAAAAATATAATTACGAAAATATGTGAAAACATAATAAGTCTGAATAACTGATATGACATGTTAGACTAGTCTATGAAACCTTTAAACATGAGTGTGACTGCTAAAACTAACACCCCAAATAAAATGGGGCTCACCAATAGCTGATTTGTGAAGATTCTAGCGAACTGATTCATTGTCTTGAAACTATGTACCTACATAGTAAGATGCAGGCTCAGGCAAAACGAATATAAGTATAGTTGAATTGTACTTGTATGTAAAACAACTGAATGGATAAGCAGACACATGAAATAATAGGAAAATGAAACTGAAATATAATCCAAAGCATGAGCATGTATAATATCTGACATTAATATAGTAAAGCATGATAAATTATTTTAAATGGGAGAGCTTTAGTATAATCAACATAAAAGCACCACGCAAGAATGTGGCATCAGATATCTGCTCGATCAACTAAGTCATCTTGTACCTTACTGGGGTACGAGACATGAACATGATATTAATGGATCTGATAACCCATAATGGGTAACGTGAAAGAATCATCCTAACTGGGCGAAATTATCCTTATCCTACGTTGGCATACGTAGTTTTAGGTATTAAACCTTCCTGGTAATTTGTACAACTCCCAAAATATAAACATAGATATAATTTGGCTTGTAAGCCCACGGATTTCATAAACATGATTTGTAAGTAACGAATATAGATCATAATATAACTTGTATGAAACCTAAAACATGTATAATTTTATGGAATTGAGTAATATTGATTCATGACTTGTATTTAAGAATCCATGGAATTAAAAGTTATGGATATTTATGAATTACGGATGGATTCCTAATAACCATAATGGAATATCAAGAATATAATAATGAATTAGTATTACAAACATGGTAAATCATGATACATGTAATTTAGGGTCATTATGAATTGGGGTAAAAACCCTAAGCCTGTAGAGTTTCATATTTGCATGGATGGACGTCTGTAATGACCCGTTGGTCATTTAACACTTTAAAACTACGAAAAGGGTATGAGACTATAGGATATTTAGTATATGTTTTTAATAGACGATATGGTGCAGAATTTTAATTAATTAAGTGAGTTGGTGGGCCAAGCCCACTACCCCGTTGGTAGGGCACGACTTTGTTACAAAAGAAACCCTAGCAGCTAGAAGAAGGAAAAAAAATGAGAAAATCCACCAGCAAGCACATTATAAGTAACAACATCAACTTCTGGTCGTGTTTTCACGAATTTCGGCGAGCTCATCCATCTTCAAGCGACGACATTGGTGCCAATAGATTCACCATATCAACGTCGTCATTTCTACACCTCTCTTGCTATTCGATTCGACTCCTATAGAAACAACACCCAGATTGAAAACCTCAAAACCCTAGGCGCCGCCGGTCGAATTCTGGCCAACTGAGGAACATTCGACGAACGGGGGTGGTACCATTAGCTTCAGCATCCTCAGGTCGATCTATTGCACCCACTCTCACCCTTCGATTCATCCCCAAACATCGGGTCGACCATTTGGATTTTTCCGGTTGGGTTTGAGGATTTTCCGATCGTTACATGCAACATTGAAGGCTGTGGGTTGTATCATTGATTTCGTCTTGCTCGTAGCTACAATTTGATACCAACCACGTGTCTCAATTCATCCTACATTACATTCCGCCATTGTTGCACCTTTGTGCTCACTGTTGACGTCAGAAATGGCGATTCCGGTGGCTGGGCAGCTTCCAGTTGACGCTGCTCAGTCCATAGATAATTATTTTTCCCACGCTACCACAGCCACAACGCAGCAATGCACTATCTTTGGATGAAAATGGTATTTTCCGGCGAACTGTGGCGGCGCTGCCAGCAGTACAATTGCCGGAAATTACAGTCAGCAACTATGTAGCTGCTACAGCGGCTCAACAATACTCTCTGGTAGTCCGGGCAACAATTCCAGTCATCGAAAATTTTGCAACAAATGTGGGGCCCACTTCTACTCAATACAGCCATCCGGCACCTCAGCTAGCACCAAAATAGATTTTAAGCGTTCAGAGGCTCTACGCAAAGGGAAGACATTAGTTTGATTATTCGTGGCACCCGCTCGGCATTGAGGTAGGTTATGGTTTACTTTAGTTAGACTCTGATTAGAGAATCGTATGTAGTTGTAAAAGTGACGGGGATAACATGATAGGCCTTCGGGCATGAAGTGGAGATAAATTATATTTACGTTGGTTTCGTCAGCTGTTATGTGGGCTTGTCGCCATATGTGTTATTTTATGTGATTATCACCTGATTTGACTTGTACTTGTAGATTGTATAATTGTGATGATGTGTTGACTGATATCATGTCTGACATGCTTTCCATATTATTGTTGTGATGATGGTGAGGTGAGCGATTGAGAGACTCTGAGGTCTTTGCTAGAGATTGAGAATGAGTGATAGCCTCCGAGGTTTCTGTCGGAGAGCACGAGTGATAGCCTCCGAGGTTTCTTCCGGAGAGCAACAGTGATAGCCTCCGAGGTTTCTGCCGTTGAGCACGAGTGATAGCCTCCGAGGTTTCTGCCGGAGAGCACGGGTGATAGCCTCCGAGGTTTCTGCCGGAGAGCACGAGTGGTACATGGACTTTGCGGGTCCCCCATGGGTCATGGCTTTGAGGCATTGCCCTTAGCATGTGTGTACAAGAGTGGAGTGTGAGAGGTGACTATTGCATTGCATTGTATTCATCCACTCTAATATTAGACTGATTATTGGTGAACTATATATGTCTTGATAGATTCTTGATTTCTTTACATTTTACCTATTTATGATATGTGACCATGCCTGTGTGCTCTATGTGCTATTTGTTGGTTTCGACTTCTTCATGCGTTATCTAATTATTATCGGTCTATGATGCTTACCGGTACTAGTGTTGTACTTATACTACTTTTGCTGCACTTTTGTTGAGTGCAGAGTACGATCCAGGTTCCAGCTCTACGCCCTGTGGCTGATCCGCGAGGGTGACATCTTCAGTCATTCAGAGTGAGCTACTTGATCATCCGTGGCCCCTGAAAGGCTTCCTAGTTAATTCCATTTTCATTGTTATTTGACAGACAATATGTAGCCTTCAGGAATTTTGTTTCAGACTGCTATTTCCGACCATGTTTAGCGTTCTTGTATCCTTTTGATCAAATTTTGGGAAATTAATTATTTAAGATTTTATAACTTTTTTTCTTTATTTTATTTCCGTTGATTTAACTTGTTATTGAGAATATGGTTCGCCTACTCGGGGGAATCAGATAGGTGCATCACGACTTGTGAATTGGGTCGTGACACCTTAGTATATGTAAATAAATTAAAAAGCATTATTATTTTTCATTTGTTTTAGATTCAATTAGGTTTTATTACTTTTCCATTACACCGAATAAATAAAAAGATAATTTTGTAGGGATTTATGCCAATCTTGTAGTAAATTCAGATAACATGAAAACATTAAATGAAAATTACAATACACGTGACGAATAGACATGTACACCAATTTTAAAATACACGAGATTTCCTATAAAATTACACAAGCTTATTCAGCCAAAACATCTTCTTAGCTTATTTAATTATTCGCTATCTTCTACTATGGGTGTTCACAGTTTGGTTAAAACCGATTCAAATCGCAAACCTATTGTTGAACGTTAAATCGACTAAATAAACAGATTATTGTTTGGATTTAGTTTGGTTTGATTTTTAATTTTAAAAATCAATACTATAAATTATTTATTGTTCACGAAATGCACACGTGCAACAAACATACACTTAAGACTAGTATATGTAAATGAATTAAAAGCATTGTTATTTTTCATTTATTTTAGATTCAATTCGACTGTATTACTTTGTAATTGTAGTGGAATAAAAAAGAAGATATTTTATTGGTATTTATGAAAATCTTGTAATAGATTCACATAAAATGAAAAATTAAATGAAAGTGATAATACACCTAACAAATAGACCTGCACGCCAGTTATAAATTACACAAACTTTCCTCTAAAACTTTCTCAGGCTTATTCAGCGAGAAACATTCTTATCTTCTTTAATTATTTGCTATCTTATACTAGGGTGTCCATGGTTTGCTTAAACTCGATTAAAATCGCATACCGATTAAATAAATCAATTGTTGTTGGATTTGGTTTGGTTTGGTTTATTTTTTTCAAATCGATAGTATAATTTATTTATCGTTCACGCAATGCACCGCACATACACTTTTGTATATGTAAATAAATAAAAAACATTGTTATTTTTCATTTGTTTTGGATTCTGTTAGGTTTTATTACTTTGCCTTTACTAGAATAAATAAGAAGATAATTTTGTAGGGATTTATGTCAATCTTGTAATAGATTCAGATAACATGAAAACATTAAATGAACATTACAATACACGTGACGAATAGACATGTATGACAGTTTTAAAATACACGGGCTTTCTTCTCAAAATTACACAACTTTATTCAGACAAAACAACTTCTTAGCTTCTTTAATTATTGTTATCTTCTACTAAGGGTGTTCACAGTTTGGTTAAAACCGATTCAAATCGCAAACCGATTGTTGAACCGCAAACTGACTAAATAAACAGATTGTTGTTTGGATTTAGTTTGGTTTGATTTTTAATTTTAAAAATCAATACTATAAATAATTTATTGTTCACGCAATGCACACGTGCAACAAACTTACACTTAAGACTAGTATATGTAAATGAATTAAAAGCATTGTTATTTTTCATTTATTTTAGATTCAATTCGACTGTAATTACTAATTACAGTGGAATAAAAAAGAAGATAATTTTATTGGGATTTATGAAAATTTTGTAATAGATTCTCATAAAATGAAAACATTAAATGAAAGTGATAACACACCTAACAAATAAATCATTGTTGTTGGATTTGGTTTGGTTTAATATTTTTTTAAATTGATTATATAAATTATTTATCGTTCACGCAATGCACACGTACAACGCACGTACACTTTAGTATATGTAAATAAATTAAAAAGCATTGTTATTTTTCATTTGTTTTAGATTCAATTAGGTTTTATTACTTTTCCATTACACCGAATAAATAAGAAGATAATTTTGTAGGGATTTATGCCAATCTTGTAGTAGATTCAGATAACATGAAAACATTAAATGAAAATTACAATACACGTGACGAATAGACATGTACGACAATTTTAAAATACACGAGCTTTCCTCTAAAATTACACAGGCTTATTCAGCCAAAACATCTTCTTAGTTTATTTAATTATTCACTATCTTATACTATGGGTGTTCACAGTTTGGTTAAAACCGATTCAAATCGCAAATTGATTGTTGAACCTCAAATCGACTAAATAAACAAATTATTGTTTGGATTTATTTTTAATTTTAAAATCAATAATATAAATTATTTATTGTTCACGCAATGCACACGTGCAATGGACATATTCTTAAGACTAGTATATGTAAATGAATTAAAAGCATTATTATTTTTCATTTATTTTAGATTCAATTAGACTTTATTACTTTGTAATTGCAGCGGAATAAAAAAGAAGACAATTTTATTCGCATTTATGAAAATCTCGTAATAGATTCACATAAAATAAAAACATTAAATGAAAGTGATAATACACCTAACAAATAGGCCTGCACGCTAGTTATAAATTACATAAACTTTCCTCTAAAATTTTCTCAGGCTTATTCAGTCAGAACACCTTCTTATCTTCTTTAATTATTTGTTATCTTATACTAGGGGTGTTCACATTTTGGTTAAACTAGATTAAAACCGCAGACAGATTAAATAAATCAATTGTTGTTGGATTTGGTTTGTTTTTTTTTAAATCGATAATATAAATTATTTATCGTTCACACAATGCACACGTGTAACGCACGTAGACTTTTGTATATGTAAATAAATAAAAAGTGTTAATGTTAGGATCTGTGTTATGACATTTTTCCTAATATATCATTTTTCGTACTAAGTCCAAATCAGAAAATATCGGAACAAATGTCTTGACTTTCTGACCGATATTCTGGTAATTGTTTTGCCTATCTTCACGGACAGATTTCAGAAATGTGTGACCTTTTTTTCACATGGCAATTTCACTTGGCAAGGAGTCTTTGAAGCAGATTGAAAACGTGCAAGACTAAGTCCAAGAGATAGCTTAACTTAAGGAGCAAGACGAGGGAAGAAAAAGTCCAAGCTGTTGAGAAATCACTCCTCAAGTTTCTGCCACACGTCTGTAATGTTGCCTCAGATGTCATGACATTTCAGGCAACATCTGCAACGACATATGCATTTCCAGCAACATCTGAAAGGTCTCTCTTTAACTATCCTGATGTTAAACTGCTTTAGTGATTATTTCTAGTGGTGAGGCTGAGAGTATGGATCAAGTTTAATGCAAAGATAACATGATTAATGAATTACAAAACATGTGTAAAACCTTAATCATAGAATCCAAGCAACTTTAGACAGAGGTAAATTCTTTAACTCATGGGAATGTAGATCTAAAAGGCACAATAACCCTACTAGAGGTTGTACTTACCAAATAGGATATTGCATTCGGTAAGATTCGCGCAAAATTGGATTTAGCCAAAAGAAACCTTCCGTAAGCTCTACTCATGGACTTCTAAATTGAAAGAGATACTCAGCTTTAGGAAACCTCCACATGCAGGTATTGGGTATGAAAACTCTTAAATCTTTCTGCTCTAGTTTGTTTGACAAAAATGAGAAAATGTGCTTTGTAAAATAAAAGTGATTAAATAATAGGTTCTCATATAAGTCAAAAGGATATGAATTTTGTGTGCCGTCATTGTAACTCCCCTGGTTTTTTTAAACCATATTGTTTTCAAACTTCAGAATTCTGTGAGCGAAATGTTGCTAAAATGTTGTCCAACATTTCTGACAACATTCAAAGCAACATTTCTGAGCTGAAATGTAAAAATGTTTTAAAAGAGTTTGAGATCCCAAACATGTTGAAACTTGTTATGTTGTGATAAATGCTTTAAGAACTAACATTGCAGGTTTTTGATACTTTGATAGTGGATGTTCTCACCACATGACAGGTACAAATGAGTTTCTAAAGAACTATGAGTTATTCAATGGAGTTAACGTAACTTATGGAGGTGGGAATAAAAGAATTGGAAAAGAAATCTTGGATGTTCCTGGATGTCCAAACTTTAAGAAATGTCTTACATGATTGAAGGTTTAATGGCTAAATTGATGAGCCAATTGTGTAATGACAATCTGGAGGTGAAATTTAATAAGAATGCTTGAAAAGTTATGAATGAAGCTAATGAGTGTGTCGAATGAGGTACTAGAACAGGTGATAATTGTTATCTTATTGCAAGACAAGAGACAAGAAATAATGTCGAGATGGACGATACAACACTATGACATCAAAAGTTGGGGCATGTCAACTACCGCAATCTGGAAGAATTGGTCTCATATGAAGCGGTTAAAGACTTAACCAACTTCAGCCATAAAGGTAAAACAATCTGTGCAGATTGTCTCCAAGGTAAGCAAACTCATGTTTCCCATAATGTTGTCCAGAATGACGACAACATTCAGGTATGTCTCATTGTTCTCAAATCATTGCACATGGATCTTATAGGTCCAATTGAGGTAGACAGTTTAGTAGGCATGAGGTATTCCTATGTGATAGCACATGATTTTTCTAGGTACTCATGGATATATTTCTTGAAAGAAAAATCACAACTTTTGACATTTTTTTAAAATTTTGCATTCTAGAATTAGGGTCTTGTTCTATTCTCCTATTTTTTTGGATTATATCCAACCATGGAAAAGAATGTGAAAACATCTCCTTCACAAAATTTTGTGAGAAAAGAGAAATTTTCCATGAGTTTTTCTGCTCTCAAAAACTCCTTAACGGAATGGGTAGCACAAAGGAAGAATAGAACATGGTAAGGAATGGCTTGAGTTTTGCTTAATTTTAAAAATTGTCAAAATGTTTTTTACTGCCTGTTACATCACTAATAGAGTCTACTTAAGGTCTGTAACAAAGATGATACCGTATGACCTAATATATGGAAAGAAACCTAACTTGTGTTACTTTCATATTTTTGGGTATATGGTGGGCGATTTATGCACACACTAACGCAAGTGCACGTATCGTGACAAGTAATATAGTCTAGGTAAGACCGAATATCGTCCTCAAGGATTGGTTTTCAAGTACTGATTATCTATCCTATGGTATCTATTTGGTTAACGTTAATTGATAGGGAATTTTAGACTAATAATGCAGGAAATAAACTAATTATAAAAATACTTTGAATTAAATCAGTTATGATGGAGAATTAGGGCTTCCAAGATCATCAACTATCCACTCTATTCAATCCTTAATACAAGTAGACTAACTTCTTCTTCTACGTTAAAATAGCATGTTAACTAGACCGTTTTATACTCCTGTTTAAGGTTATATAAACACTCAACCCCAGTATAGCACCTTTCTACCTTTCGGTGATAAGATTGACTATAGAGGAGGATTTAGAGTAGTAACCTATTAAGCTATACAAGTATCGGGGTACTTTCGTCCACGATTTAACCTATGTTTATTCAACTACAACATATTCACAATCTCCCCTTTTGGCTTTCGATTAGAAATCATATAAGTGATGATAATTAGTGATCAATTAATTACCAAGCAATCAAAACAACTATTGAATAAATCTTAAATAAGTGAAGAAGAAATCAACTAATTTATTAATTCATGAATAAGAGTTTCAAGAGAATCACAAGGAAATTCCTAACAAAATAATTAGCTCCTAGCCATTGTCACGCTAAGAACTAACATAATCTCCATACATGAACTGAAATAAACAAAGCAAAAAGAAAGAAAAGAAAATACTCAAGAACGAGTCTCCAAGCCTTCTAGCATCCAAGGATTGTGTTGTGGAATATTTACAAGATGGTTTGGTGGATGGATGGATGTAGAATGGTGAATGGTGAATTGTGGAATGAATTCTTCTAATGATGTAGAGACTATTTATAGACCAAGAATCCTTTAGGTAAAGGGTTAAGGATTATGTAGGTAGAAAAAGTTATTAGAATCCTTTTAGGTAAAGGTTTTAAGGTAGGAAAAGTTATCCCTTTAGGTAGAAAAAGTTATCCCTTTAGGACTCTGAAAACATGTCAAATTCGGCCAAGAACTTCATAATCGGCTGGCCGGCCAGTGATATTTTTCTCAAGGATTCGCTTTCGTCGTCCTTTTTTCGTCCGGACTTCGTCTGATCTCCTCTATAATTCCCGAAACTTCTTATACTTCATTTCTTGGCCCTTTTGTGTGTAATTCCATCTCATTTATGCTCATTTCATCTCCTTTTCGTCATTTCTTCATTTTTTACCGTTGTGACACAAAAGAAAGGAAAACGACCCTAATACTATACTAAACATAAATGAAATGAGTAAAATACTAACTAAAAATGACTCAAAAAAGTGTATATAAAATACACCGATCAAATACCCTCAAACTTAACCTTTGCTCGCCCTCGAGCAAAGCTCAAAACAAAAATAAAACAAAACGAACAAAGACTCAAAGAGATGGATCAAGTAGTTATAATATTGATTCTTCAAAATCATGGATGAAAGATGAGATAATATGTTAGAACATATATAGCATGAATAATCAGCAATCTAGAATTTCAAGTTAGATATTTCGCAAATTCACTTAGATCATGTTCAATGGAAATACAAACACCTAACCTATGCATGTCAATTTTCATTCCATCTTTCTCAAATGCTATAGACCTGTTTACTTGGTATTCTCCACTAATCATAGACATACATATTAAAGATCATCAGGACTTTCAAGGGTTGTAAGGTAGGCTTAGGCAGGGGTAGGTAAAAATAGGCATTTAGGCTCAATTACGTACCATAAGCACTTTTTCATTCAAACTCTTTTTCCTTCTTTTTGATTTCCTTTTTAGTTTCGTACCCACTTTCTCCCTTTTTTTCTTTTGAGAGAATGATATGTATTATATATAACAGGCACCCCCAAACTTAGACTTTTGCATATTTTTCATTGGGGTGCATCAAATTTGTTCACTCTCTTTTTTATTCTTTTTCACGCTTTTCATCCCAATACTTTTTCATTATTACTTATGGCACAATAAAGGAATCATAGGGTGTCAAAGAAAAATATTTATTTTAGGCTCAAAGGGGCTGACTAGTGATACATTTTATGTCAGGGTAGGTAATAAATGGTCAGAAGGTCTATCAAAGAAATGCCTGAATCATCTCCCTAAACATGTATATCTTAACTATTTCGCCTCAAATAACAAGCAAACAGATTTTCTAGACATTTTTTCAACCTTCTTTCCATAACTGACACACATAAGCTAAGCATAAATATTCCAAATAATTAGATGTCAGGAATTTTTGGTATATCTAACTTAAGTACACATATTGTCGTTTTTAATTCTATTACATTATCCCACTTTTATCCACTCAATATCTTTAGCAACTACAACATGCATGATCCATCAAATCAACAAAAAAAAAAAGACTCAAAAATACTAAAAAAAAACACACAAAACAAATCAAAAAAAGACTCAAAAATAATAAAACATCCCCCCAAACTTAAATCACACATTGTCCCCAATGTGTGCAAGACTCAAAAAATAAATAGGGACAACTTACTGACACAACACAGCGGTCATAACGGAGGTCTGGGAGGAAAAATTCTGGAATTTGCACGCGTCTGGGCCTCTGAAGTTCCGGCGCCGCGTGCTGATTCTGGCGCGCCCGCAAGTAATGCGCTCTCGAAGTTCCGTATGGCCACTGATTCTGGCCGCCACAGCGATCGATTTTCCTTTTTTTTCAGCGTGTTTGCTCCTTTTTCCTCGGTTTTTGCTTTCAGTCCACCTGTCATCCAACAACACAAAACAAGAATCCAAGACCGTGAGACTGTTCAAGACAAAATAAAACAAACTAAAGACAAAAATTAAAATAACATAATTAAAATAAACATTGGGTTGTCTCCCAACAAGCGTTGTCTTTAACGTCTTTTAGCCGGACGCAGTTAACCTTTACGAGTGCCCATTGGATCCTTCTGCGAACTGCTTGCAATCCGCAAAGTTATTGTTGCAGGTCTCACTTCAACTACAACAATTGCTTCAAACAAGGGCCTCAGATATACGATTATCCCCCAAGTACACAAGACATGCTTGTCTTCTAAGCTCTCTATAATGTAGGGATCAGTGAGATTCCCAGCATATCTCAACTCTAGGGGGTGCCCTTGAAGGTATGGACTTTCTATTTGGGGATCAACAGTGACAGCTGGTGGTGTTTCTTTTGCAATAGGTATAGGAAAAAGAATTTCCAAAGAATCCAAAAAGGTGAATAATTGGATCTCAGTAATCTTTTCCTTTTCTACACCAACTATCTCGCCAGATTCCTCAATAGCTGGGTGTGGTTCAAGTTCCTCAGTTTGCTTACCACCTCCCATAATGATGTCGCTAGGCAGATTTTCTTGAATTGTATTGCTCATCCTATCCATTAGTTGCCCTATTTGTGTCTCCAAATTTCTGAGGGACACTCTTGTCTCATCCATAAACTGAGTTTGGCACTTGGTGAGCTTGAGTATGCCTGCCTGCAACTCATCTAGATCTTCCTCTGGAACCTGTGGGTTAAGCTGCTGTTGATGACTCCACTGCCCCTGATAGAAGTAGTAGTCCATAGACCTGTATATTTTTTATTTATTTATTTTTTCATTTTTTTTCCCGAATTTAACCTGCAAAATAAGAAAAACAACAAAAGGTGATAAAAAGATGCTCGCAGAACAAGTTAGATTTTCTTGGAGCAACCAAATTAGAAATAAGAATAGATAAATCGATATTGAAAGTACGTCAATCACCGGCAACGGTGCCAAAAACTTGATGCGCGATTTATGCACACACTTAAACGCAAGTGCACGTGTCGAGTCAAGTAATATAGTCTTAGAAGACCGAGTTATCGTCCTCAGGGATTAGTGTTCAAGTACCAAATTCTATTATATGTTATCTATTTGGTGACCGATAATTGAGTTGTTGTTTATGATTCTGATTATGAAAACTAATTAAACTATGTTGTTTTACTTCAGTAATGTGGAAATAGGGCTTCCAAATTGTTACACCCCGTAACTCCAGGACATGTTTAAGAGAATGTACGTAAGGAACTCAAGACTTGAAAAGGGTACGAAAGGAAGAATTGTTTTTCCGACGGAAAATCTTCCGAACATCGGAAAGGAAAAATGTTCGTTGAAGAGAATTGGATTCTCAAAATGTATTAATTGAGGATTATGGAATGTATTATCATTATGGAAATTTATTTGTACGGATTTGGTCATGTGGGGCCCACTCGAGGAATTTTATGTTTTGTGGGGCCCACGAGGGTTACGGAATTTTATGGACGAATGGCAGGGCGACACGTGGCACCTCCCCCCACATGGCTTGGATGAAATTTTTAAGGGTAAAATGGTCATTTACCATTGAAGATGAACAAAGTCTTGCTAGCTTGAGATTGTTGACCAAGTCAACTTGCCACTTGGATTATTATTTAATGCTCTCATCCTAGCCACTCAAGTGTTGCAATCTAAGCCATCCATTGTTTTATATATACACAACTAGTTCAAGACAAGGTCTTAACACTTAGAAAAAAATTACACATTCTTGCTCATCATGAGGAGCTCTCGGCTTTAGTGTAGTTTCCACACAAAAATTTTGTAGTTTTGATCCATTAGCCACAAGACTTTAATCCAAGGTCCCTTAGGGTATTTTAAGGATATCTCAATAGAAAGATTTCGGAAAAACAACGTTTTCACGTTAGTCGCAAGGCGAAACCCTAGGGTGTTCTTCAACTTTGAAGATGGAACATGAGGAGAAGTTCTTCATGAGCTTCTAAGGAGTTCTTGGAGCGGATTGGAACATAAGAAAAGGAGCTAAGAATTGCTAAGGAGCGACTTGGAATCTTGGATTTTATAAGGGCTTCTAAAGGTAAAATTCTTGTCGTTTTAGTAATTAAGATTTCTTATTGTTGTAACTATGGATATTAGCAAGTATGAGATATATATTAAGAAGTTGATAAATGTTATGGATATTGGAACCCTAATCCGAAAACTAGTATGTTAACCCTTAAGATTACAATTCAAGTTGATTATTAGTTTAAGTCGTCACATGTTATATAAAGAAGGAATTATAATTGTTAAGTTGTTTATGACTATATAACATGTTAGACCTAAGAACTTGGATTGAAAAGGAATTGGAAAGATTGATAAGTTGTTGCACCTTTTGGCCGAAAATGGCATTGTATTGTGGACTAGTTTGATATCAATTGTGGGGCGGAATTTTACACGTATTGTAGGCGTGTAATCCCCTATTGTTAACTACATTGTTGAGCCTTAAATGTGGCGTGTTTGGTTATTGAATTCGGCCTTAAAAAAGGTGGCAAGGTATGTAGAAATAAAGGAAGTGCTGTCCGATTTTCCGTAGAATTTAGTGACTTTGCACTTAGAATATTCTACGTTTGAAGTTAGATGTTTAATGGACGTATTATGGCCATTATAGGTTGAAGTACTAAGTATAGCGTATTCTACTTGAAGGATGGAATAGCTATCAAGGTTGAAGTACTTTGGAGCATTTTGCTACTTGTCGATAATCGTTGCGAGGTATGTGAACCTCTTCTTTCTTTAGACATGATTCTATGTATGGAATATACATGTGGTATTATTTCATGTTTTCCTTCTACTCTTAAAAGTTAAGAAGTATGTATGTTGATTTACTCTACGTAAGGGTTACGTCTAAGTTATCCTAAGTTCTTACCAAGTCTTATGGGGGATGTTGGTAAGAGTCGTTAGGAGGTATTTGGAGCCAAGTTGACTTGGCTAATTTACGGCACGAATGAGAATAAGTATCGAACAAGCCATTGCAGCGTTAATAAAGGAAAATGTAATGACGATAAATTATATTAAAACAAGTAGAATTCTCTATCTGCATAGAAGCTAAGATAAGACAAAATTGTATTACATTTTCTAGATCATGGCTGCTTTAATAAGATCGTTATAAAGAAGTATAATCTACTCACACACATAAGGCATATGTACTTCACTTAAAGAATTTACGTTATGAAGTTTTAAGACTATGAACCTTTGACTCCTAAAAGGTTGAGAGACTTTATTTTCAAGTAATGAAACTTGATTCTTAAAGGAAGAAATGACATGATTTAAGGGAAGTAACTTGTTTTAAAAGGTGTGAGTTACTTGAGATTTAAAAGTTAAGAAACTTGATTTCTAAAGTTAAGAGACTTGAAGTATTTTGGAAGTTAAGAAAATTGATTTGAAAGTATTTGATACTTGGTTTTAAAAGTATAAGTCTCTTGGTTGAAAAATGAATGAAATTGTCTAAAACCATAAAGGGTTATAACGGCTTTATGGGAAGTTGGTTATAACGGCTTTATGAAAGGTTAAGAGAATGGTTTCCTCTAATAATGTAAGTAAAGGAGTAACTTGAAATAAGGAAGGGTATTTTGATTTAAAGGTATCACTTGCTTAAAGTTTTAAAATAAGGGTCACTTGATTTAGAAGCCGAGAAACGTATTTCTAAAAGTGTAGTGACTTATGTGAAATGTAAACAAGCCTTGGTACTAAGGGTGTTAGTATCTTGGGGTTTTATATGAAAATGAACCTTTTGAAAAGAATGGAAGTACGTAGTACTTTGGGTTAAATTCCGGGATTTTTATGTGTGAAACGAAAGTGCCATGAGTTTATTAAAATGGAAGTCTAAAGGTTTAATGAACTTGACTATGTTTGCTTGTGATAGCTTTGAGTGCAAGTATTATATGTTTACGTTGTCGTGACTCTCAGTTGGAGGGTCGGTTGTCTTGTTGTAAGTTTACTTGGACGTACCGACAGTGATGTGGATTCCACGGGTATGCTTCCATTATGATTGATCCTTGGACATGCTTATACGATGTGGGATTCCGGGGCATGTGACCAGGAGGCGGGTTAGATTCCAGGATTTGTTTTATTACCCATGGCCATGCTTATACGATGAGGGATTCCGGGACATGCGACCATGCTATGTACGATTATTACTCCATGGGCTAGCTCCCCATGAAGACATGTACCCACGATGAGGGATTTCGGGGGCATGTTATATTATTACTCCATGGGCTAGCTCCCCATGAAGACATGCACCTACGATGAGGGATGCCGAGGGCACGTTATGGCCATGCTTATACGATGAGGGATTCCGGGGCATGCGACCGCGTTATATATATATATATATGTGTGTGTTGTATATGTATACGCCGACAGTGAGGTAGGATGCCACGGACGCGTCACATGGTTATATGTTACACCTACTGCTGTCGGCAGTGATGTGGGATTCCACGGGCAGGAGATATATATACGTATTGTGTATGTGTACGCCGACAGCGAGGTAGGATGCCACGGGCGCGTCACATGGTTATATGTTGCACTTATGACTGTCGGCAGTGATGGGGGATTCCACGGGCACGCTTTGATATTTATGTGATTTGATCGCGTCCCAGATTGGGTCGAGTAGTATATGCGCCCCTACATAAAGGGCCGGATTATGTTATGAAAGATAAGTAAGTTATATGGTAATGAACTTAATGATTTCTCCTAAGTATGTACGTAAGATTTGGCTATAACTATTAATGGAATGGAAAAGATAATGATGTGCAATTAAGTTCATGAGTGGTAATGACACGGCATGATCTGGTATGTACTTTTTATACTTGCCCCTGTCATTCTTTTATGCAGATTATGATCATTTCTTGTACTTTATTTCCGTTCCATATTAAATTTTTGTTATCGACCCTCTTGAAGTGCGTTCATGTCCGCAGTTTAGGTACGATTGTGGATCCGCGAGCTTAGGATCCTGGTTCAGCATTTTGAGATGGCTCCAATGTTCCGGAGTTGTCATGTTTATGTATATTCAGGGGTACAACGGGGCCTTGTCCCGTCACAGTATTGGTCCAAAAATCTTAGAGGTCTGTATTCACGTGTAAATTTGGATCGTTAGAGTTGTAATTACATTTTTGGATAGTGTAAGCCCTTTTGGGTGATTTATAGTATGGCAGCCTTATCGGCTTTGCCTAAGTTTTAAAAAAAATGTGTGTTATTTATCTTCCGCAGTTTATTATGTTGTATGATTAGAAGGGTGCTCAGGTAGGGCACCAGTCGCGGCCCGGGGTCGGGTCGTGACAAAAGTGGTATCAGAGCAGTTAGTCCTCGGAAAGTGTCTACAGACCGTGTCTAGTAGAGTCTTGATTATCGGTGTGTTGTGCACCACATCTATAATCAGGAGGCTTCAGGACATTTAGGATTGGTTTCCATTCTTCTCACTCTGAGATCGTGCCATAAAGTTGTGCTGTTAGGGTCGTCTCTCCCTAACGAGTTATGTTGATTGCAGCTACGAGAAAGGCAGCAGTGACCCAGGAAGGACTATGTGGATTGCGTATCCAGGTTGGTAATGATTATAGTATAGTTGGTATTGTGACATACATCTATACGGAGTTATGTATGAGGGTCAGACGCGTGTTGCCTAGAATGATTTTAGATTACCAGGAGTTGGTAAAGACTAACTAGATCTGGGAAGGTATGGAACGATTAATGAATTCTACTTGAGGCCTTATGTTTTATTTTGAGATAATTGGGAAAGGATGAGTTGTCTGATAGGGTAGTGAACCCTTAAGAAGCCATGTTAAGGAACTTAATGGAATACCATGTTAATATATTAAGCTACGTGGTAGGCTTAAGAGAATTGTACGGATGAGGTCCGTATAGAGTAAGTAATGGTTGTTGTGATCAAGACGACACGATTATGGTATTATGAGAAGTTTTGTACCCGTTTACTGGGGGACTGGTAAGGTAGTCTTGGAGCATGGAGATTGCGAGCCTAAGAATATTGATAACTGTCGAGACCTTAGATATATAAGGCTCTCTCGGGCCATAAGATTTTAAGTCAGACCAAGGATAAGAGTTAAGTGCGACGGCGGGTTGGGGTGAGGACTTGTTACGGGTCGCCCCATAGCCTGAAATATAGTGGGATCAGTTGGTAGTAGTTCCTCTACGTGACAGGGTCACGAGGGTGCAAGGCCCAAGTCTAGTTAATTGTTTTACGGGTTCGTGGACACGTTCCACCAGAACCAGGTTGTGAGAGCTAGAAATGGCCTTATGTTGTTTAAAAGAGTGTTTGGGGTGGTAGCTGAGTGGGAATATGAGGTTTTCCCGGTGATGATACAGTCGTCAGACCCAAGTAGACCTAGTGGAGATGATTATGACGGACTTTGAGGTCATTATGAGTATGGGCTAGTTGGCTTCGTGAGTGCCAAGGTAGACATTTTAGTATAAGTATTGTTGTGTGGCCATGGGTGGCATATGTTGTATGAAGGTTGTTGTAAAAGGAGACTATGTCGCTATCTAATTAGATTGGACTCCGAAAGAACATTCGGGGACGAATGTT
The DNA here is from genome assembly GCA_029844215.1 of Przewalskia tangutica. NCBI lineage: Eukaryota > Viridiplantae > Streptophyta > Magnoliopsida > Solanales > Solanaceae > Przewalskia > Przewalskia tangutica. The sequence goes on from CM056719.1 coordinate 24,065,215, forward strand.
TATAAGGGGGGAAGAATGTTACACCCCGTAACTCCAGGACATGTTTAAGAGAATGTACGTAAGGAATTCAAGACTTGAAAAGGGTACGAAAGGAAGAATTGTTTTTCCGACGGAAAATCTTCCGAACGTCGGAAAGGAAAAATGTTCGTTGAAGAGAATTGGATTCTCAAAATGCATTAATTGAGGATTATGGAATGTATTATCATTATGGAAATTTATTTGTACGGATTTGGTCATGTGGGGCCCCGAGAATTTTACATTTGTGGGGCCCACGAGGTTCTGAATTTTATGGACGAATGGCAGGGCGACACGTGGCACCTCCCCCCACATGGCTTGGACGAAATTTTTAAGGGTAAAATGGTCATTTACCATTGAAGATGAACAAAGTCTTGCTAGCTTGAGATTGTTGACCAAGTCAACTTGCCACTTGGATTATTATTTAATGCTCTCATCCTAGCCACTCAAGTGTTGCAATCTAAGCCATCCATTGTTTTATATATACACAACTAGTGCAAGACAAGGTCTTAACACTTAGAAAAAAATTACACATTTTTGCTCATCATGAGGAGCTCTCGGCTTTAGTGTAGTTCCCACACAAAATTTTTGTAGTTTTGATCCATTAGCCACAAGACTTTAACCCAAGGTCCCTTAGGGTATTGTAAGGATATCTCAATAGAAAGATTTCGGAAAAACAACGTTTTCACGTTAGTCGCAAGGCGAAACCCTAGGGTGTTCTTCAACTTTGAAGATGGAACATGAAGAGAAGTTCTTCATGAGCTTCTAAGGAGTTCTTGGAGCGGATTGGAACATAAGAAAAGGAGCTAAGAATTGCTAAGGAGCGACTTGGAATCTTGGATTTTATAAGGGCTTCTAAAGGTAAAATTCTTATCGTTTTAGTAATTAAGATTTCTTATTGTTGTAACTATGGATATTAGCAAGTATGAGATATATATTATGAAGTTGATAAGTGTTATGGATATTGGAACCCTAATCCAAAAACTAGTATGTTAACCCTTAATATTACAATTCAAGTTGATTATTAGTTTAAGTCATCACATGTTATATAAAGAAGGAATTATAATTGTTAAGTTGTTTATGACTATATAACATGTTAGACCTAAGAACTTGGATTGAAAAGGAATTGGAAAGATTGATAAGTTGTTGCACCTTTTTGGCCGAAAATGGCATTGTATTGTGGACTAGTTTGATATCAATTATGGGGCGGAATTTTACACGTCTTGTAGGCGTGTAATCCCCTATTGTTAACTACATTGTTGAGCCTTAAATGTGGCGTGTTTGGTTATTGAATTCGGCCTTGAAAAAGGTGGCAAGGTATGTAGAAACAAAGGAAGTGCTGTCCGATTTTCCGTAGAATTTAGTGACTTTGCACTTAGAATATTCTACGTTTGAAGCTAGAGGTTTAATGGACGTATTATGGCCATTATAGGTTGAAGTACTAAGTATAGCGTATTCTACTTGAAGGATGGAATAGCTATCAAGGTTGAAGTACTTTGGAGCATTTTGCTACTTGTCGATAATCGTCGCGAGGTATGTGAACCTCTTCTTTCTTTAGACATGATTCTATGTATGGAATATACATATGGTATTATTTCATGTTTTCCTTCTACTCTTAGAAGTTAAGAAGTATGTATGTTGATTTACTCTACGTAAGAGTTACGTCTAAGTTATCCTAAGTTCTTACCAAGTCTTATGGGGGATGTTGGTAAGAGTCGTTAGGAGGTATTTGGAGCCAAGTTGACTTGGCTAATTTACGGCACGAATGAGAATAAGTATCGAACAAGCCATTGCAGCGTTAATAAAGGAAAATGTAATGACGATAAATTATATTAAAACAAGTAGAATTCTCCATCTGCATAGAAGCTAAGATAAGACAAAATTGTATTACATTTTCTAGATCATGGCTGCTTTAATAAGATCGTTATAAATAAGTATAATCTACTCACACACATAAGGCATATGTACTTCACTTAAAGAATTTACGTTATGAAGTTTTAAGACTATGAACCTTTGACTCCTAAAAGGTTGAGAGACTTTATTTTCAAGTAATGAAACTTGATTCTTAAAGGAAGAAATGACATGATTTAAGGGAAATAACTTGTTTTAAAAGGTGTGAGTTACTTGAGATTTAAAAGTTAAGAAACTTGATTTCTAAAGTTAAGAGACTTGAAGTATTTTGGAAGTTAAGAAAATTGATTTTAAAGTATTTGATACTTGGTTTTAAAAGTATAAGTCTCTTGGTTGAAAAAGGAATGAAATTGTCTAAAACCATAAAGGGTTATAACGGCTTTATGGGAAGTTGGTTATAACGGTTTTATGAAAGGTTAAGAGAATGGTTTCCTCTAATAATGTAAGTAAAGGAGTAACTTGAAATAAGGAAGGGTATTTTGATTTAAAGGTATCACTTGCTTAAAGTTTTAAAATAAGGGTCACTTGATTTAGAAGCCGAGAAACGTATTTCTAAAAGTGTAGTGACTTATGTGAAATGTAAACAAGCCTTGATACTACGGGTGTTAGTATCTTGGGGTTTTATATGAAAAGGAACCTTTTGAAAAGAATGGAAGTACGTAGTACTTTGGGTTAAATTCCCGGATTTTTATGTGTGAAACGAAAGTGTCATGAGTTTATAAAAATGGAAGTCTAAAGGTTTAATGAACTTGCCTATGTTTGCTTGTGATAGCTTTGAGTGCAAGTATTATATGTTTACGTTGTCGTGACTCTCAGTTGGAGGGCCGGCTGTCTTGTTGTAAGTTTACTTGGACGTACCGACAGTGATGTGGGATTCCACAGGTATGCTTCCATTATGATTGATCCTTGGACATGCTTATACGATGTGAGATTCCGGGGCATGTGGCCGAGGCGGGTTAGATTCCGGTTGTTTTATTAACCATGGCCATGCTTATACGATAAGGGATTCCGGGGCATGCGAACATGCTATGTACGATTATTACTCCATGGGCTAGCTACCCATGAAGACATGTACCCAAGATGAGTGATTCCTGGGGCATGTTATATTATTACTCCGTGGGCTAGCTCCCGGCGAAGACTGCGCCTACGATGAGGATCCGAGAGGCACGTTATGGCCGTGCTTATACGATGAGGATTCGGGCATGCGGCACGTTATATATATATATATATATATATATATATATATATATGTGTGTGTGTGTGTGTGTGTGTTGTATATGTGTACGCCGACAGTGAGGTAAGATGCCACGGGCGCGTCACATGGTTATATGTTACACCTACGGCTGTCGGCAGTGATGTGGGATTCCACGCGGGAGATATATATATGTATTGTGTATGTGTACTCGACGGTGAGGTAGGATGCCACGGCGCGTCACGTGGTTATATGTTGCACTTATGGTATCGGCGATGATGGGGATTCCACGCGCTTTGATATTTGTGTGATTTGATCGCGTCCCAGTTGGGCGCGTAGTATATACGCCCCTTCATAAAGGGCGGATTATGTTATGAAAGATAAGTAAGTTATATGGTAATGAACTTAATGATTTCTCCTAAGTATATGCGTAAGATTTGGCTATAACTATTAATGGAATGGAAAAGATAATGATGTGCAATTAAGTTCATGAGTGGTAATGACACGGCAGATCAGTATGTACTTTTATACTTGCCCTGTCATTCTTTTATCTGATTATGATCTCATTTCGTAATTTATTTTCGTTCCATATTGGTACATGTTATCTTGACCCTCTTCGAGTGCGTTAAATGTCATGAGTTTAGGTTACGATTGTGGATCCGCGAGCTTAGGATCTGGTTCAGCATTTTGAGATGGCTCCAATGTTCGGAGTTGTCATGTTTATGTATATTCGAGTGCAGCGGGGCCTTGTCCGTCACGTATTGGTCCAAAATCTTAAGTGCATGTATTCACGTGTAAATTTGGGTAGTTAGAGTTGTAATTACATTTTTGGATAGTGTAAGCCCTTTTGGGTGATTTATAGTATGGCAGCCTTATCGGCTTTGCCTAAGTTTTAAAAAAATGTGTGTTATTTATCTTCCGCAGTTTATTATGTTGTATGATTAGAAGGGTGCTAAGGTAGGGCACCAGTCGCGGCCCGGGGTCGGGTCGTGACACAAATCTCCTCAACTATCCGCTTAACTTACTTATTAACGCAATTGACTATGGTTCTCCTTCTATTTGAGATAGCAGGTTTACTAAGCCGTTTTATACTCCTGTTAAGGTTATATAAACACTCAACCCCAGTACAGCACCTTTCTACCTTTCGGTGATAAGGTTGACTCTAGAGGAGGATTAAGAACAAAAACCTTATTAATGCTACACACGTAATCGGGGTATTTTCATCCACGATTCAACCTATGTCTATCCAACTACAACATATTCACAACCTTCCCTTTTGGATTTCGGTTAGAAATCATAAGAATTATGATAATTAATGATCAGGTAATTACCAAGCAATCAAAACATATATTGAATAAATCTCAACAATAAGAAGAAGAACCAAGAACATGCATTAATTCATAAAGAAAAGGTTCAAGTGAATTGACATAGAAAGTCCTATATTAAAGTTAGTTCCTAGCCATAGACATGACAAGAACTAATTTAACATCCAACATAAACTGAAAATAAAGTAAACAAGAACAAGAAAATTACTAAAAGAAGGTCTCCAATCTTGATCTCCAAAGTCTTGTGAATTGGCCAAGAGAGGAACTCTTAATTCTGACCTAGGGTTCTCTTTTTATAGCCTCCAAAACGTGATGCTAGGGTTTTTCCTTCAGGCCTGGCCCATTGTCTTTTGAAATCTGATTTTTTCCGGCTTGGCCGCAGCCTGGCCCAGCGCGGGCGCGGAACTCTGATCCTCTGGAAATTAGGCGCCGTGGCGCCTGGCCCTGCTGGCTGTAGGCGCCGCAGCGCTGACCTGTGTTTGTGCCTGGTTCGCCACTTTCTTGCATTTCGAGCTCTGGAACCTCCGTTTTTGCCCTCTTTTTGCTCCTTTTCGCCAATGAGCCACTTTAAACCAATATGACTCAAAAGAAAGAAAATATATCCTAAGACGACACGTATTTGTACAAAAATGGACAAAAGACTCACTAAAAATGACTCAAAAAGTGTATATAAAATACACCGATCAATAGGTTAGGTATTTATATTTCCAATTGATCATGATCTAAGTGAATTTGCGAAATATCTAACTTGAAATTCTAGATTTCTAATTATTCATGTTATGTATGTTCTAACATATTATCCCAACTTTCACTCATGATCTTGAAGAAGCATTGCTATAACTACATGATCAATTTCATAGAGTTTTTGTTTTTATTTTTGTTTTTGTTTTGTGCTTTACTCGAGGGCGAGTAAAGTGTAAGTTTGGGGGTGTTTGTTGAGTGTATTTTATACACTCTTTTGAGTCCTTTTTAGTTAGTATTTTACTCTTTTATTTTGCGTTTAGCGTAGTGTTGGTATGTTTTTCTTTCTTTTGTGTCACATCGGTTATAAAGGAGAAAATACTACTTTTGAGGAAGAAATGAGCTTAACTGAGATGCAAATTGCACAAGTACAACCCAAGGAATTAAGCCTAAAAAGTGCCACGAAGAATAGAACAAACCAAAGGAATCGGACAGAATCGAGAGGCCGTGATGCACAGCCAAGCGATCGCGGTGCCATGTAGCGGTCAAGAAGAATTAGCGTGGTGGCGTAAAATTTCCAGAAAGTCCGAAACTAAATCACCATCGAAGTCACCGCGGTGCCTGAAAGCAGAACCGCGGTGCCATATTTCCAGTAGCCAACAGTTATTTCGTGAGCAATTAGCACCGCGGTGCCTGGCATCAGAACTGTGGTGCCAACGCGTATTTTCATAAAAGTTGGGTCGAAATTGGACAAGGGTAAAAGGGTCTGAAGCAAGGTTTTTCTCATATATAAATACCCTAACCCTGTCATATTCTATTACACAACTTTGGAGAAGAGAACGACGGCTACAAGCTACAATTGGAGACATATTATTGTTCAAGTTATTTTCTTTACTTTACTTTATTTCAGTTTATGTTGGATTGTAATATAGTTCTTGACATGACAATGTTTAGGAGCTAATTACTTTAGTAGGGTTTCCATCGAATCTTCTTGAAGCTCTTTCATATAGTTAATGCATAGTTTTTGAATTCTTCTTCAGCATATTAAAATCTATTCAATATTGCTTTGATTGTTTGATGATTAACTAGCTATTAGTTGTCATAACTTATATAATTTCGAATCGAGATCCGAGAGGGGAGATTTGAATATGTTGTAATTGTCTAGACATAGGTTAAAATCGTGGACGAATGTACCCCGATACTTCTGTAGTATTTAAGGTTATTGTTCTTAATCCTCCTGTGTGGTAAAATCTATCATAGAAATAAAGAAGGTTTCTGCACAAGGTTGAGCTCTTGTATGTCCTAACCGGAATATAATGACATATTAGTTAACCTACTATCTTAATAAGAAGAAGAATCATTAGCATTGCATTAACACATGAAAGAGTGGATAGTTGAGGAGATGGAACCATATTTCCTTCATAACTGTTATAAACCCAAAGTCTTATAATCTTTAGTTTATTTTTTGCACTTAGTCATAATTCTTAGTTATAATTCTCAAACAAAAGAACGATTTCCACATAAATACCATAGGATAGATAATCGGTACTTAATAAACCAGTCTCTGTGGACGAAAAACTCGGTCTTACATATCTTTATTACTTGAACGATACGTACACTTGCGTAAACACTTAAAAATATCGCAACATTTACGCAATGCACACGTGTAATGGACATACACTTAAGACTAGTGTATGTAAATAAATTAAAAGCAGTTTTATTTTTCATTTATTTTAGATTCAATTCGGCTTTATTACTTTGTAGCTGCAGTGGAATAAAATAGAAGATAATTTTATTGGGATTTATGAAAATCTTGTAATAGATTCACATAAAATGAAAACATTAGATGAAATTGATAACACACCTAACAAATAAACTTGCACGTCAGTTATAAATTACACAAACTTTCCTCTAAAAATTACTCAGACCAATTCAGACATAACACCTTCTTATCTTCTAAAGTTTTTTGTTACCTTATACTAGGGTGTTCACGGTTTGGTTAAAGGCTAATTTGCAGAAGTTGCTAGGAATTAGAACTGCAGCGCCGAGGCACCAGAATTTTCTCGTCGACAGCGCCGTGGCGCCAGCCAGCAGGGACGCGGCACCGACGCGGGTTCTGGGCGATAAAATTTGATTTTTCAAAGGGCAAAAAGGTCCGGAACGAAGGTTTTTCTCAGATATAAAACCCTGGAACCCTCTCATATCATACTTTAGGGAGGCTAGAAAGGAGGCAAAGACACAATTGGAGACTTTTGTTCAAGTTCTTTTTCTTTCCTTTATTTTATTGCAGTTTATATTGGATATTTACTAAATTAGTTCTTAGCATGACAATGTCTAGGAGCTAATTTCTTTATTATGGTTTTTCGCCAATTCAACTTGAAACTCTTTTCATAAGTTAATGCATTGTTAGTGATTTCTTCTTCAGTTATATTAAGATCTGTTCAATTTTATTGATTGTTTGATAATTAACTGGCCATTAATTGTCATAACTTATATGATTTCTAATCGAGATCTAAAAAGGGAGATTTGAATATGTTATAGTTGTCTAGACATAGGTTAAAATCGTGGACAAAAATACCCCGATACTTGTGTAGCGTTTAAGATTATTGCTCTTAATCCTCCTGTGTGGTAAAATCTATCATAGAAATATAGAAGGTTCTGCATCAGGTTGAGTTTTTATATATCATAACCGGAATATAGAATATATTAGTTAATCTTCTATCTTAATAAGAAGAAAAATTATTCGTCGTGCATTAACAAGTGAAAGAGTGGATAGTTGAGGAGATTGGAAACCCTAATTCACTTCATAACTCTCTTAAACCCTAAGTATTATCATCATTAGTTTATTTTCTGCGCTTTGTTTTGTTTAATTCTTAGATTAAAAAACCCAAACTTATTAACGGTTACCAAATAGAAACCAAAGCTTAGATAATCGATAATTGATAAACCAATCTATATGGACGATACTAGGTCTGACCGAGATTATTACTACATAGCGATACGCACACTTGCGTAAGCACATAAATATCGCAACACGAATACCTTGAGAAAATTTGGCAAAAGTCTGTGGGTTTCTCTTAGTGACGACGAAGAAGAATGAGAATGTGATCAAAAAATAGAGCCACAAGCAATGCTAGTCACTGTTTACGAACAGTCTCTTTTAGACGATGAAAATGTCATCAGTGTTGTCCCAAATGTCAACACATTTGCGACAACATCAGCGATGACATCGACAGTTCCAGTAACATCTGAAAGGTATGAATATTTTCATTATCCTGATGTAAATTGCTTTAGTAGTACTATTTCTAGTAGTGAGACTAACTTTGATAATCAAGTTGACTCCAAGGACGAAATGATTAAGGATTTACAAAAACTTTGTAAGGACTTAATTCTAGAATCCAAGCAACTTGACTCAAAAGTAAGATCTTTAACTCTTGATAATGCAGGTTTAAAAGGCACAATAACCTATTTAGAGGTTACACTTACCAAAAAGGATCTTGAATTTGGTAAGATTAGTGCAAAGTTGGATCTAGCTGAAGCAACCTTCCATAAATTCAACACATGTACCTCCAAACTGGATGGATTCTAAAAATTAGTCAACCACCACATGCAGGCATTAGATACAAGAACTCTCTTAATGCAATATGTTCTAATTAATTTGACAAAAATGGAAGTATATGTTTTGTAAAAGAAAAAGGATCGAAAGATAAGTTTCCAGTCGCGTCAAATGATGTGAAGTTTGTGTGTCACCACTGCAACTCCCCAGGGCACATAAGACCATATTGTCACAAACTTCAAAATTCCAGGAGCAGAATGTTGTCGAGACGACTGTCCAACATCTCGTACAACTCTCGAAGCAACATTCCGAAGTCCAGAAAGGTAAAAGGTACTAAGAGAGTTTGGGTTTTCAAAATGAATGTGAAATGTAATGTAGCTATAATTGCTTTAAGGACTAACAATTCAGGTTCATGGTACTTCGACAGTGGGTGTTCACATCACATGACAGGGAAAAATGAGTGCTTAGAGAATTACGAGTCACTCAGTAGAGGAAATGTAACTTATGGAGGTGGCGGAAAAAGTAAAATCATACGAAAATGAACCTTAAATGTTCCTGGTATTTCTGCCTTGGAAAATGTCTTACATGTTGACGGATTAATGGCTAACTTAGTCAGTATAAATCAATTGTGTGAAGACAATCTAGAGGTAAAGTTTAATAAGTATGTTTGTATAGTTACAAATGAAGCTAACTAATGTGTAATGTCAGGTACAAGGACAAGCGACAATTGCTATCTTGTTGGAGAAGAAGAGAATTGCAATAATGTTAGGACATATGACACAAATTTGTGGCATAAAAAATTAGGACATATCAACTACCGTAACCTTGAAATATTAATTTCTTATGAGGCAGTAAGAGGAATCCCTAAATTAAGTCCTAAAGATAAAACAGTGATTTGCAGATTGTCTAAAAGGTAAGCAAACCCGGGTCTCCATAATGTTTCCCAGAATGACGGACAACATTCAAGTACGTCTCATTGCTTTCAGCTTTTGCACATGGATCTTATGTGTACAATCGAAGTAGACAGCCTAGGAGGCATGATGTATTCATATGTGATTGTCGATGACTTTTCTAGGAATTCTTGGATATTCTTTTTGGAAAAAAAGTCTCAAACTTTTGGTATGTTCAAAGTGTTGCATTCTAGGATAAGAAATTTGTATTATTCTTCTATTCTTTGGATTAGGTCCGATCATGGAAAAGAGTTTGAAAATAATCTGTTATCAACGTTTTGTGAGAAAAGGGGTATTTTCCATGAATTTTCTGCTCCCAAAACTCCTCAGCAGAATGGTGTAGCAGAGAAGAAGAATATGACTTTACAAGAGATGGCTAGAGTCATGCTTATCTCTAAGAAATGTCAAAATGTTTTTGGGCCGAAGCCTTGAATACTGCAAGTCACATAACTAATATAGTCTATCTTAGGCCTGGAACAAAAATGACACCCTACGAGCTATTAAATGGAAAGAAACTCAATTTGCGTTACTTTCATGTATTTTGGTGTGTTTGTTACATCTTAAATGATAGAGACTATCTAGCAAAATTTAACTCTAAAAGTGACAAAGGAGTCTTTGTCGGCTATTCTCAAAAATAGTCATGCTTATCGTGTGTACAATCTTATAACCAAAACTGTACAAGAATCCGTTAATGTTATTTTCAATGATTATCCTGGTCTTACAGGGAATATGCCTGAAAATAACGTTGTGATTACAGTGGAGAATGTGAAGAATGCTAAAGATTTAGATGTTGCCCCAAATGTCATGACATCCGAAGCAACATCTGAGTCAGAACCCGAGAGCACTAAAGGTGCAGATGAGGAACCTAATGTTGAATTGCAAGATCAAGTATGAAGGAATCCCTCATCCAGGATTAGAAAGAACCATCCTACAGGTCAGGTGATAGGAGGAGTATTCGAAGGTGTAAGAACAAGAAGAAAACAACACCTGAATTATAGAGATTTGGTCAGATATGTATGCATGTCTACCATGTATCAAAAGATAACTCTTTCTTGTTATGTATCGACTTTAGAACCTAAGAATGTTTTAGAAGCGCTCAAAGATAATTGTTGTATATAAGTTATGCAAGAAGAACTTGAGCAGTTCACTAGAAATGAAGTATGGGATTTAGTTCCTCGCCCAAATAATACACTACGGAGTAGATATAGTCATTGCTCAAATCTATATAGATGACATAGTTTATGGTTCGACTTCATAGGCCGACCTTGAGACATTTGTCGAAGCTATGTCTTTGATCGGTGTATTTTATATACACCTTTTGAGTCATTTTTAGTTAGTCTTTTGCCCACTTTTGTACAAATACGTGTCGTCTTAGGATATATTTTCTTTCTTTTGAGTCATATTGGTTTAAAGTGGCTCATTGGCGGAAAAGGAGCAAAAGAGGCGACAGAGGTTCCAGAGCTCAAAAGCGAGAAAGTTAGTGGCAAGACACGAAGCAGTGGCCGCGGCCCTCGGCCAGCAAGTCGAGCGCGCGGCTCCCAATTTACAGAGACGTGCAGGAGTTTAGGCGCGCGCGGCTGATGAAAACTGACATATTCGAATGATAATGGGCCAAGGCCTGAAGGAAAACCTGGAAAACATTTTGGAGGCTATAAAAAGCAGTCTTTAGGTTCCTTGCCAATTCACACAACTTTGGAGATCAAGATTGGAGACCACTTCTTAGTAATTTCTTGTTTCTTGTTTTATTTCATTGTAGTTTATGTTGGATGTTAATTTAGTTATTGTCATGTCTATGGCTATGAACTAACTTAATCTAGGGCTTTCCATGTCAAATCACTTGAACCTTATCATTATGAATTAATGCATGTTTTTGGTTCTTCTTGTTATTGTTGAGATTTATTCAATAATTGTCTTGAATGTTTGGTAATTAATTGATCACTAATTATCATAATCCATATGATTTCTAATCAAAAGCCGAAAGGGGAGATTGTGAATATGCTATAGTTGAATAAACATAGGTTAAATCGTGGACGAAAGTACCCCGATACTTGTGTAGTCTTAATAGGTTATTGCTCTTAATCCTCTTTTATAGTCAATATTATCACCGAAAGGTAGAAGGGTTCTATATTGGGGTTGAGTGTTTATATTACCTTAACAGGAGTATAAAACGGCTTAGTTAACCTGCTATCTCAAAATAGAAGAAGAACCATAATTAAATGCATTAACAAGTAAGATAAGCGGATAGTTGATGAGATTTGGAAGCCCTATTTCCATCATATCTGAAGTAAACCAAAGTAGTTTAATTAGCATTTATAATTATAGTTATAAACACTTTATCAATCATCGGTTACCAAATAGATACCATAGAATAGAATTTGAGAATTGAACACTAATCCCTGAGTACGATAACTCGGTATTCTAGACTATATTACTTGTCACGACACGTGCACTTGCGTAAGTGTGTGCATAAATCGCGCATCAAGTTTTTGGCGCCGTTGCCGGGGATTGGCATAGTTCAATATCAATTTTATCTATTCTTAATTTCTAATTTTGTTTTTATATTTTTTATTTATTACTATATTATATTTTCCTTTTTATTTATAAAAACCAGTGTGTCGTGATTCGTTTGTTTATTCTGATCTGTTGCAGGAATCCAGTTTATGCGAAGGAGAAGAGGAGCAGACACACTTGTTCCCTTCAACCCGGAAATTGAAAAGACGTGCAAACAGAACAGGAGAAACCAACGAGTTTTGGCCTTAATAGCGATGGGGGGTTTACAGAACAACAATGAAATGAACGAAGGGTTAGGTGATCATCAACCTAACCAAAGGATGCCCCGGAGATTGCCAATGGATGTAGAAGAGAGGTCGAGTCAGTGAGAGAAGCTTGGGAGATTATGTCTTGCCAAGGTGAATGGAGCACAAACTTGCATCGAGCTCGATAATAGGAGCGAATAATTTTGAAATCAAGCCTGCGATCCTGAGTATGGTGCAGAATACTGTTCAGTTTGGAGGGTTGCCGTCGGAAGATCCTCACATGCACATAGCGAACTTCTTGGAGTTGTGTGCAACCTTCAAGTATAATGGCGTTACTGATGACGTCATCCGATTGAGGCTCTTTCCCTTCTCACTCAGGGATAGAGCGAAAGTTTGGTTGAATTCCTTGCCTACAGATTCAATATTCACATGGCAGGAGTTGGCACAGAAGTTGTTAGCTAAGTTCTTTCCACCATCCAAAGCCGCGAAGCTAAGAGGGGAGTTGAATAATTTTTATCAAGCTGATGGAGAGTCACTCTATGAAGCTTGGGAGAGATTCAAGGACTTGCAAAGAAAGTATCCACATCACAGCATTGAGTTGTGGAATTTGGTCCATATTTTCTACAATGGGCTAAGTGGGACCACCAGAACGATCATTGACGCAGCCGCAGGTGGAATTTTCATGAGAAAAACAGCACACGAAGCTCATGCTTTATTGGAAGACATGGCCACCAATAATCATGTAACAGAGGACAGAGGGGTGAGTGGCAGAAGAGCAATAGGAGTCCATGAGATTGATGCCATCACAGCACTAAATGCACAGGTTGCTCTCCTGACCAAGCAACTGCAACAAAATACAGTGTTTGTAAATGCAGTGCAAATGCCATTGAGTTATGAAATGTGTGGAGGTCTACATACCTTTGATAGATGCCCATCAGCTGATCCTAACAACATCTCGATCGAGCAAGCAGAGTGCCAAGCAGTAGGGAATTATCAAAGACCTCAAAACAACCCCTATTCGAATACCTACAATCCAGGGTGGAGGAATCACCCTAATTTTTCATGGAGGGGTGATAAAGGGCAGCAGAACCAATTTCGAGGCCAGTATCAAAATCAGCAACCATTCACTCAGGCCTCATCTTCACAACAATTCAGTGCACCTGCTCAACAAGAGAAGCGGGCGAGTTGAGAGCGTACACTGACACTCACCAACTCACGCACCAGTTCATGGCGAGACTAGATCCTCTATCGGGAATTTGGAGACACAGGTGGGACAACTAGCGAAGATGGCAAACAACGAGCCACGGGCACTTTGCCTAGTGTCTGAAGATAAACCCGAGAAACGGTTGCCAGCGGTGCGGTGAGAGTGGAAAAGCGATTAGAACGACTTACACCCCACTGTGGTTGAGCAGAGTAGATGCAGAGAGGAGAGGCTCACGAAGACGGCTGATATTAGAAAGCTCCAACAGTCCCAATAAAGGAGTACACTGAGAGGATCCCTTTTCCGCAGAGGTTACAAAAGAAAGTGGTTGATAAGCAATTCTCCAAGTTCTTGGAGATATTCAGAAAGTTACACATCAACATTCCGTTCATTGAGGCATTGGAGCAAATGCCTACTTACTTTAAATTCATGAAGGAAATTCTTGGGAAGAAGAAGAAGTTGGCGGAGTATGAGATGGTGGCACTGACAGAGGAATGTAGTGCCATCTTGCAGAAGAAATTGCCTCCTAAACTCAAGGATCCAGGGAGCTTCACATTGCCTTGCACAGTTGGCAGGGTTACATGTAATAGGGTCGTTTGTGATTTGGGGGCTAGCATAAATCTTATGCCCTTGTCTGTTTTTAAGAGGTTGGGGTGCAAAGGTTTCCTCGGGCCGGACGGAGATTGGCCCTCGAGTGCAAAGGCAGAAGGGAGCTTGACTGCAAGACCCACCCGTCGAGCAGGGACGAAAGTCGGCCTTAGTGATCCGACGGTGCCGAGTGGAAGGGTCGTCGCTCAACGGATAAAAGTTACTCTTTAGCAGATAGAACGGTGGTGCATCCCAGGGGAAAGATTGAAGATGTCTTAGTTAAGGTGGTAAAATTCTTTTTTCACACGGACTTCCTCATCCTGGATATGGAAGAAGATGATGAGATCCCCATCATATTGGGAAGACCGTTCTTGGCAACCGGGAGAGCCCTAATTGATGTGGAGAAGGGTGAGCTGACACTTAGAGTGGAAAGTGAAGAGATGGTATTCAAAGTGTTCAAACACATCATTGAATCCCCAGTCATGAGCAAGTGTTTTGCAATTAGCACTGTCAGCACATCGGTTGAGCCAGCGCAAGCCACAACAAGGGAGATAAGCCCGCCAAAACAGGTAAGTGATACTAAACCTCCTCTTGAGAAAAAAGAGAAAAGGAAAAACAGAAGGAGTAATAGAAAAATGTTGATGAAATGGATAGGCTGTGGGGTTAATTTACCTCATGCCTCTTAAGTAAGGAACTGGCGTCTGGCTAAAAGACGTTAAAGACAGCGCTACTTGGGAGACAACCCAAGGTTATTTTATTTGATTCAATTTAATGCAATTTAGTTTTTACTTAGAACAGTCTCACAGAGGTATTGTTTAAATGTTGTGATGACAGGTGCAGAGCCAAGAATTTGGAGGACGAAAACTGAAAAGAAACCAAAAGAAATCGGCTCAGCGCCGTAGCGCCAATTGCAGGGCCGCGGTGCCAAAAGTCCAGAAAAGTTCTGAAGGTTGGGCGCCGCGGTGCCAAATCAGAGCGCAACGGCGCTGGAAGTTCAGAGGATTGCAGAAGTTTGGGCCGCGGCTAATTCTGGCGCGACGGAAATTCTGAAGATTAAAGGATCCCTAAATCCGATTTTCCTCTCTCCAATTCAAAACCCAAACCTTCCCTCTCTCCAAAAACCCACGAAAATTACCCTTTACCTAAAAATCTTCCACAAATTAAACCCAATCACAACCAAAGTTCTTAAATTCCTTAAACCCTTAACCATCTTAAACAACAACCCTCATTCCATTGCCTCAAAACATCCTTAGGAACAAGAAAATCTTGAAGAACACCATCCAAGGTAACCTTTATCACTTTTCTTGAAATCTTCAATACATTCAGGGGAGGTAATAGGTGAGAAGGTGCTTTATTGGTGGAAGGTGTGTGGTGTGTTGAAGTTGGGTATGAGATTTGGCTGAAGATTATACGAAGTGAGTGTGGGGTGTTGTGCCGGAGCTTTTTGAGTGAAGTGTGGGGGTTGATAAGTGTTGTAGTTGCTGATTATTGATTGATAGTGTTGGGTAATATCGTTGAACAAAGGAAACGCTGCCAAGTTATCTAAAAATGTCTGCCAAGAAAAGGAGAACTTCCACATCCACTTCCATCCCTCAATATGACACTACTAGGTTTGTCAGCCAAAAAGCTGAGGAGAGATACCAAAAACTTAGTACTAGACCCTTGATCCCTGAAAGAGGAATGGAGTACCAAAGGGAGTCATTTGAGGAGGGAGATGCCTATGAGCCTATTCGGGCGATGATAGAGGTCATGGGGTGAAAGAGATTTGTTAACCTAGAAAGAATAGCACTGATGAACACAGTAATGGTGAGAGAATTTATGCTAACTTTCCAGAGAGGGCTGATGATAGATGTTTTGTGAGGGGACGGTATGTACCTATGATGGCAGAAGTGGTGAATGTGCTATTAAAAACAGCTGATGTTGAAGAAAGAGGTGACGATCGGAGCTATTTCAGAACATGGTCTAGAGACACCAAAAACATCGACTGGGATGTCGTCGCAAGCACAGTAAGCTACCCTGGAGCTGAGTATGAGATTGCAAGAAATGGATCAAGAGGTCTGAGCAGATGTCAGTTCAACAAAACAGCCAAGGGTTGGTTATATTTCGTCAGTGCCCGCTTAATTCCATCGATGCACTTCATCAGAGTGCCCGCAGATAGAATAAAAATGATATATGGAATCATGTCAGGGAGGACGATTAACGTTGGGAAGGAAATATTACAAAACATCGGAGAAACCAGCAGGTTGGTAACGACAAGTGGGTTGGGACATGGCTCATTTATTAGCAGTTTATGCTCCAGACATGGGGTCCCAACCTTACCCACTGATACATATGAGAAAGTCCAACCTCCTGTGTCATATGGGCTAGTGCATTCCTTCCCAGACCTACTATCTCCAGCAGCAGCACGAAGGAGACGGCGAAGAAGCTGCCATGGATGAAGATGAGCACGAGGCGATGGCTCGGCATGAAGCGAGAAGCATCCAACCAATTCCCGAATCCCGAACCTCCAATGCCCATAATGGAGCAGTTGCTCATGAACCAGAGAAGGATGATGCAGAACTTTGACATAATGATACAAGGTCAACAGGACCTGAGGCAAGGACAGCAAGAATTATGGCAGGAGCAACAACAGTTGCACCAGAGATTTGATGAGATGAGTTTCTTCTTCAACCAGTGGTCAATGCATTATCCACCGCCACCGCCACCACTTTAAACCAAGTTTCTAAGTTGTCCTGTTTCTTTTTAAATATCATGCATGCTACAGTTACTTGAATCGCCTAGTGAAGTAAGGTTGAATAATGTAATGGAATTAGAAGCAACCATCTAAACACTTAGGTTAGATATGCCAAAAACTCATGAAATCTGTCTATTTGGAGTATCTTGCTTGATTTGTGCACTGTTAATGATTAAACCTATGTGTATGATTGCTTGCTATTTGAGGCGAAATAGTTAGGATATGCATGTTAGGAAAATGACTCAGGCAATTCTTTGTTAGCCCTTTCTTACCACTCTTTCCTATCCCTGACATTCAAAATATCCCTAGTCAGCCCCTTTGAGCCTAAAAATTAGACTTTTTCTTTGACACCTTATAATTTCACACTTGTGTCATAAGTAAAAATTTGAAATGATTGGAATAGAAAGTGTTAAAAAGTGACAAAAAGAGTGAACAATTTTGATGCACCCCAATAAAAAAGTAATAATAAATAGGCAAAAGTCTAAGTTTGGGGGTGCCTGTTATTCATAATACACTTCACTCTCTCAAAACAAAAGAGG
Organism: Przewalskia tangutica; assembly: GCA_029844215.1. Lineage (NCBI taxonomy): Eukaryota > Viridiplantae > Streptophyta > Magnoliopsida > Solanales > Solanaceae > Przewalskia > Przewalskia tangutica. Next base: position 24,082,663 of record CM056719.1, read on the forward strand.
GGAAAGATAGTATGAAGTGAAGAAAGAAAAGCAAAAGAAAAAGGAAGAATTGAAAAGCAAAAGAGCTTATGGTACATTAAATGAGCCTAAATGCCTATTTTTACCTACCCATGCCTAAGCCTACATTACAACTCTGAAAAGCCCTGAAGATCTCTTACATGTGTAGCCATGATTAGTGGAGAATAGCAAGTAAACATGCCATAGGATTTTGAAATTGACATGCATAGTTAGGTATTCTTACTTCCATTGAACATGATTGAATTGAATTTGCGAAATATCTAACTTAATGTGTTTAGAATGCTAAAAATCCACGCTATATGTTTCTGCATATTATTCTGCTAACCTTCATGCTTCTCTAAATAACAATGATGCAACAAAGTGATCAGTGTCTTTGAGTCAGTCTATTTTTTTTTTTCTTCTTGTCTTTAAGTCTTTCTTTTGATCTTTGCTCGAGGGCGAGCAAAGGTTAAGTTTGGGGGTGTTTGATCGGTGTATTTTATACACATTTTGAGTCATTTTTAGTTAGTCTTTTGCCCACTTTTGTACAAATACGTGTCGTCTTAGGATAAATTTTCTTTCTTTTGAGTCATATTGGTTTAAAGTGGCTCATTGGCGGAAAAGGAACAAAAAGAGGGCAGAAACAGAGGTTCAAGAGCTCAAAAAGCGAAAGTTAGCGGCAAGACACGAAATAGTAGGCGCGCCTCTAGCGAGTCGAGGCCGCGGCTGATTCTGAAGACGTCAGAGTTTCGTGGCTGATTCTGGCGCATGGCGCGGCGGGAAAACTGACATATTCGAATGATAATGGGCCAAGGCCTGAAGGAAAACCTGGAAAACGTTTTGGAGGCTATAAAAAGCAGTCTTTAGGTTAGAATTAAGAGTTTCCTTCCTTTCCAATTCACACAACTTTGGAGATCAAGATTGGAGATCACTTCTTAGTAATTTCTTGTTTCTTGTTTTATTTCTTTGTAGTTTATGTTGGATGTTAATTTAGTTCTTTTCATGTCTATGGCTAGGAACTAACTTAATCTAGGGTTTTCCATGTCAAATCACTTGAACCTTGTCATTATGAATTAATGCATGTTTTTGGTTCTTCTTGTTATTGTTGAGATTTATTCAATAATTATCTTGAATGTTTGGTAATTAATTGATCACTAATTATCATAATTCATATGATTTCTAATCAAAAGCCGAAAGGGGAGATTGTGAATATGCTATAGTTGAATAAACATAGGTTAAATCGTGGACGAAAGTACCCCGATACTTGTGTAGTCTTAATAGGTTATTGCTTTTAATCCTCCTTTATAGTCAATATTATCACCGAAAGTTAGAAGGGTTCTATATTGGGGTTGAGTGTTTATATTACCTTAACATGAGTATAAAACAGCTTAGTTAACCTGCTATCTCAAAATAGAAGAAGAATCATAATTAATTACATTAACAAGTAAGATAAGCGGATAGTTGAGGAGATTTGGAAGCCCTATTTCCATCATATCTGAAGTAAACCAAAGTAGTTTAATTAGCATTTATAATTATAGTTATAAACACTTTATCAATCATCGGTTACCAAATAGATACCATAGAATAGAATTTGAGAATTGAACACTAATCCCTGAGGACGATAACTCGGTCTTCTATACTATATTACTTGTCACGACACGTGCACTTGCGTAAGTGTGTGCATAAATCGCGCATCAGTCTTCAACATTTGAGATGAGCATGATAGAGGAATTACTCTTTTTCTTAGGCTTGCAGATAAAGCAAAATGAAGATGGAATATTTATCTCCCAGAGTAAGTACGCCAAAAATTTGGTTAAGAAGTTTGGATTGGAGAATTCTAAACAAATGAGGACTTCAATGGGATTAACACAGAAGATATGCAAAGACGATGTTGGCGAAAATATCCACCCAAAATTGTATCGATCTATGACAGGTATTCTCTTGTATCTCACTACTAGTCATCCTGATCTAATGTTTAGTGTTTGTGTGTGTTCTCGATTCCAAACCTGCCCCAAAGTCTCCCACTTAAATGCCTTAAAATGTGTCATCTGATAAGTTGCCGTCACATGTGAGTTGGGAATTTGGTATTCCAAAGACACTAATAGTAATTTAATAGGATATAGTGACTCAGATTGGGATGGTGATGTGGATGACAGAAATAGTACGAGTGGAGGTTGTTTTTACCTTGGCAATAATCTTGTTTCTTAGTATAGTCGTAAACAAAACTGTCTCACTTTCAGCTGCTGAATCTGAATATGTAGCAGCTGGAAGTTGTTGTTCTCAATTGATATGGTTAAGACACATATTAGACGACTATGGTTTTTCAAATAATATCTTAGTTTTGTATTGTGATAATTTGAGTGTAATAAATATTTCCAAAAATCTAGTTCAGCACTCTCATACAAAACACATTGATATTAGACATCATTTTTAAGACATTTGGTTGAAAAACAGCTGGTCCAAATTGAACATGTTGACACTGTTCACGATATTTGTATGCTTACGCAAGTGTATGTATCGCTTAAGTAATAAATCTTGGTAAGACCAAGTATTGTCCGCAGAGACTGATTTATCAAGTACCGAATATCTAATCTATGGTTTCTATTTGGTTAACGTTCATGTGTTAGGGTTTTTAAACTAAGAATTAAAACTAAGGTAATTTGCAGAAAATAAACTAAGGTGATGATACTTAGGGTTTAAGACAGTTATGAAGGAAATTAGGGCTTCCAATCTCCTCAACTATCCACTCTTTCAATTGTTAATGCAATACTAATGATTCTTCTTCTTATTAAGATAGCAGGTTAACGAACATGTTCTATATTCCGGTTAGAACATATAAAAACTCAACCTTATGAAGAAACCTTCTATACTTCTATGATAGATTTTACCACACAGTAGGATTAAGAACAACAACCTTGAACACTACATAAGTATCGGAGTACATTCGTCTGCATCGATTTTAACCTATGTCTAGACAACTATAGCATATTCAAATCTCCCTTTTCAGATCTCGATTTGAAATCATATAAGTTATGACAATTAATGGTCAGTGAATTATCAAACAATCAATACAAATTGAATAGATCTTAATATAGTTGAAGAAGAAATCACTAACAATGCATTAACTTATGAAAAGAGTTTCAAGTGATTCGACGAAAACTCTAATAAAGAAATTAGCTCGTAGACATTGTCATGCTAAAAACTAATTTACAAATATCCAACATAAACTGAAATAAAATAAAGGGAAGAAAAAGAACTTGAACAAAAGTCTCCAATTGTGTAGCTTTGCCTCCTTTCTCGCCTCCAAAAGTATGATATCCCTTTTAGAATAATCCCTAGGGCTTTATATTCAGAAAAAAACTCGTTTCGGACCCTTTTGCCCTTGGAAAAATCAACTTTTCTCGCCCAGAACCCGCGTCTGCGCCGCAGCCTTGGCAGAAAATTTCAGTTCTTGCAGGAGTTTTGGCGTCGCAGCCCTACTAGCTGGCGCCGTGGCGCTGTCGACGAGATTTTTCGGCGCTGGTCACTTAAGTCGCGGCGTTGCTTCAGTTTTCTGTCCGGACTTCGTCAGATTTCTTTCATGCTTCCCGGGACATCTTAGGTTTGATTGCTTAGGCTTTGCTTGTGCAATTTCATCCTCAAAATTAGTATTTTCTCCTTTAGGACCGCTGTGACTCAAAAGAAAGAAAAATAACTCTAACACTATACTTAACGCAAAAGAAAAGAGGAAAATACTAACTAAAAAGGACTAAAAATGTATATAAACCCGACTAAACAAATACCTCAAACTTAACCTTTACTCGCCCTCGAGTAAAACCCTAAATAAAAACAAAAACAAAACCAAAGAAAAGACTCTATGAAATGGATCAAGTAGCTATATCAATGTTGCCTTAAAAATCATGGATGAAAACTGAGATAATATGTTATAACATAGCATGAATTTTTAGCAATCTAGAATTTTAAGTTAGATATTTCGCAAATTCAATGATGAGCATGAGTAAAACATGTAGATGATAATCACTGGAAATACAAGCACATAACATATGCATGTAAATTTCATTCCATCTTTCCAAAAATTCTATAGACCTGTCTACTTGCTATTCTCCACTAATCATAGACATACACATTAGGGATCTTCAGGACTTTCAAGGTTTGTAATGTAGGCTTAGGCAGGAATAGATAAAAGTTGGCATTTCGTACCATAAGCATTTTTCATTTAACAACTTTTTCCTTCTTTTTGACTTTCTTTTTAGTCTCCTACCTATTTTCTCTCCTCTTTTCTTTTTAGATAATGAGACACATTACTCAAGAACAAGCACCCCCTTAGGGTTTTGCATATTTTTCATTGGGGTGCATCAAATTTTCACTATCTTTTTATTGTTTTTTCAACACTTTTCATCCCAATAATTTTCAATTATCACTTATGGCACAACCAAGGAATCATAGGGTGTCAAACAAAGATATTATTTAGGCTTAAAGGGGCTGACAAATGATACAATTTGTGTCAGGGTAGGTAATGAATGGTCAGAAGGGCTATCAAAGAATGCCTGAATCTTTTTCCTAAACATGTATATCTTAACTATTTCGCCTCAAATAACAAGCAAACAAGTTTTCTAGAAATTTTCAACCTTACTTTCCATAATTGACAACACATAGGCTAAGCACAAATATCCAAATAATTAGATGTTATGAATATTTGGCATAACTAACTTAAGCACACAGATTTTTGCTTTTAATTCCATTACCTTATCCCACTTTATCCACTCAATATCTTTAGTAACTACAACATACATTATCCATAAAAAAATATTGACTCACAAACACATAAAACAAACAAAACACAACAAAAAGACTCAAAATAAAACACAAGACAAAGTAAGATCCCCCCCCCCCAAACTTGATCAACACATTTTCCCCAATGTGTAAAGACTAAAAATAAAGGGACAACTTACAGACACAAAGCAGCGATCACAACGGAGGTCTGGGAGGAGGTATTTAAAATCGCATAGGCATCGGGACTTTCTAAACTTTTGGTGTCGTGACCCTGCATTCTGGCGCTGCACCAATTATTTTTCAAATTTCAGCATATTTGATCCTTGTTCCCTCGAAGTTAGTCCCTAATTTACCTGCCATAAAAAAACACCAAAAAGCACAAGACCGTGAAACTGTTCAAGAACAAAAACAAAATAAAACAAAATGACATAATTTAAAATGTTGGGTTGCCTCTCAAATAGCGTTGTCTTTAACGTTATTTAGTCGGACGCATTTCTCTTATTCATTCAAGGGGGTAGATTACCCCTGTAGCATATCCATTTCATTATCATCCTCTTCCATATTCTCCTCTTCTTTTTCACAGGGCTGGGTTCAGAGAGGTTCACCCCTTTGGCACCATTCGTTGGTTCAGAATCCCTATCATCCTGCTCTGCACACTGCTTTAATGTTACCCCAAGGGCATCAGTACTCTTAGAGCTTTTCTGCGAAATAACTTTTTGAACTATCCCAACAGAAAATATCTGTCACTAGCTTGTGGTTCAGTTGGTGGCCTGAAAATAGTACAGATCATTTCCTCGTCCTGGACTCGGAGCTTTAACTCTTCTTTTTCAACATAAATGGGGGCTCTCCCTGTGGCTAGGAATGGTCTCCCAAGGATAATGGGCGTATTCTTATCTTCTTCCATATCCAGGATGAGGAAGTCAACAGGAAAGATGAATTTGCCCACTTTCACTAATACATCTTCAATTATGCCTCAGGGATGTAAGATTGAGCGATCTGCTAGCTGCAAGTTGACTGTTGTTAGCTTTGTTTCCCCTAACCCAAGTCTGCGAAACACCGATAAGGGCATCAGGTTGATATTTTCCCCCAAATCACACAAAGCCCGATTGCATGTCACCTTCCCTATAGTGCAAGGTATAGTGAGACTCTCTGGATCGCTCAACTTCTAGGGAAGTTTCTTCTGCAATATTGCATTGCACTTCTCTATCAATGTCACTGTCTCGTACTTTGCTAGTTTTCTCTTTTTAAAGAGGATTTTCTTCATGAACTTGACATACGTCGGCTTCTGCTCCAAAGTTTCAATGAAAGGGAGATTGATGTGCACCTTTTTTAATACCTCTAAGAATTTAGAAAACTGCTTATCCAGGGACTTCTTCTAAAGTCTTTGAGGGTAAGGAATTCTGTCTGTATATTCTCTCATGACTGCTGGTGGATCCTTTTCTAAAATAGGGCGGTCATCAGTAACCTCCTCTTTTTCTGCATCAACTATCTTCTCCAACTCATTCTCCTTTTCAACCAGTAGTTGGGGTGAAACCTGCTCTAACTATTTATCACTCCTCAAGTTGATTTCCTGACACTGCTCTCTTGGGTTCATCACTGTGTTGCTAGGGAGATTCCTCTGCGGTGTGTCATTCATTCTCTCTGCTAACTACCTCATTTGAGTCTCCAAGTTCCTAATAGAGGATATTATTTTTGCCATGAATTAAGTTTGGGAATTTGTGAGTGTTAACAGTGCTGCTCCCAATTCATCAGGTTTCTCTTGTGGGATTTGTGGCCTAGGCTATTGTTGTTGGATCTGTCCCTGGGGAGATATATTGGTATGTTGATATTGCTCCTGAAACTAAGGCTGTTGATCTTGATTGTTTCTCCAAGAAAAGTTGGGGTGATTTCTCCACCCCGGATTATAGGTGTTGGAGTAAGGATTGTTGTGGGGCCTTTAAAAGTTTCCAATTGCCTGAACCTACTCCATAGGTACATTGTTTAGATCCACTGTTGTGCACCTATCAAAAGTATGGGGACCCCCATAAATATCACAACACACTGGTGTCTAAAAAATATTCACGGACATAGTACTCTTATGTAACTGCTTTGTCAAAGTGGCAACCTCAGAAGTCAACGCAGTGATAGCATCCAACTCATGAACCCCAACCACTTTTTTCACTCTCATCTGACCACTGATGGTTGTTGGTGGCCATGTCTTCTAATAAATCATGTGCCTCATTGGCACTTTTGCTCATGAAAGTTTCTCCTGCAGCAGTATCAATAATGGTACAAGTAGTACCATACAACCCATTGTAGAAGATGTGGACCAACATCCACTTTTCAATCCCATGATGCGGGCACTTCCTCTACAAGTCTTTGAACCGCTCTCATACATCATTTAATGATTCTCTCTCCAATTGATAAAATTTATTAAGCTCTCCTCTAAGCTTTGCTGCCTTCGATGGAAGGAAGAATTTTGCAAGAAACTTCTGAGCCAGGTCTTGCCATGTGGTAATGGAGTTCGCCTGCAAGGAGTTCAACCATCTCTTGGCTCGACCCCTAAGTGAGAAGGGAAAAAGCCTCAATCGAATGAGATCATCATTAACACCATTGTATTTAAATGTTGCACAGTTCTAGGAAATTGGCCAAATGCATATGGGGATCTTCAGATGGTAACCCCCCAAACAGAACTGAACCTTGAACCATGTGCAAGATCGCTGGTTTAATTTCGAAGTTATTGTCTTCCACAATGGGTAGCCTGATGCATGTCTGCACCCCTGTAATTATCGACAATACATAGTCCCTTAAGCTTCTCTCTGCAGGATGCGCGACTTGTCCCATGACAAATGCATTCTTCATTTAACCCATTCTCGATTCTCGTTGATGCATCGATGATCTTGAATCAGAAATTCTTTTGTTCTTTCTGTTATGCTTGCAAGTCTTTTCAATCTTCGGATTTAGAAGAACAAGTGTGTTTGCTCCTCTTTTGCTTCGCATACACAAAGCTTCCTGAATTTGATAAAAAACAAGACAAACAGATCAAGGCAAAAATGTGTCTAAAAATAAAAATAAAAATAAAAACCAAATTAGAAATAAGACTAGATAATTCGATATTGATAGTACGTCAGTCCCCGACAATGGCGCCAAAAACTTGTTCGCAATATTTGTATGCTTACGCAAGTGTATGTATCGCTTAAGTAATAAATCTTGGTAAGACCAAGTATCGTCCACAGAGACTGGTTTATCAAGTACCGAATATCTAATCTATAGTTTCGATTTGGTTAACGTTCATGTGTTTGAGGTTTTTAAACTAAGAATCAAAACTAAGGTAATTTGCAGAAAATAAACTAAGGTGATGATACATAGGGTTTAAGACAGTTACGAAGGAAATTAGAGCTTTCAATCTCCTCAACTATCCACTCTTTCACTTGTTAATGCAATACTAATTATTCTTCCTCTTATTAAGATAATAGGTTAACGAACATGTTCTATATTTCGGTTAGGGCATATAAAAACTCAACCTTATGCAGAAACATTCTATATTTCTATGATAGATTTTACCATACGGGAGGATTAATAACAATAACTTGAACACTACACAAGTATCGGGGTACTTTCGTCCACGATTTTAACCTATGTCTAGACAACTATAGCATATTCAAATCTCCCTTTTCAAATCTCGATTTGAAATCATATAAGTTATAACAATTAATGGTCAGTTAATTATCAAACAATCAATACAAATTGAATAGATCTTAATATAGCTGAAGAAGAAATCATTAACAATGCATTAAATTATGAAAGAGTTTCAAGTGATTCAACGGAAAACTCTAATAAAGAAATTAGCTCCTAGACATTGTCATGCTAAGAACTAATTTACAAATATCCAACATAAACTGAAATAAAATAAAGGGAAGAAAAAGAACTTGAACAAAAGTCTCCAATTGTATAGCTTTTGCCTCCTTTCTCGCCTCCAAAAGTATGATATCCCTTTTATAATAATCCCTAGGGCTTTATATTCAGAAAAAACTCGTTTCAGATCCTTTTGCCCTTAAAATAATTGACTTTTCTTGCCCAAAACCCGCTTCGCGCCTACTTTGGATGGCGCCCAGAGTCGCTGGCGTAAAATTTCGAGCTTGCAGAGTTTCATTGCCATGCCGCTGTCTACGAGATTTTTCGACGCTGCGGCGCTGCTTCAGTTTTCAGTCCGGACTTCGTCATATTTCTTTCATGCTTCCCGGGATTTCTTAGGTTTTATTGCTTGTGCAATTTCATCCTCAAAATCAGTATTTTCTCCTTTACGACCGTTGTGACTCAAAATAAAGAAAAACAACCCTAACACTATACAAAACGCAAAAGAAAAGAGAAAAATACTTACTAAAAAGGACTCGAAAATGTATATAAAACCGACTCAACAGACACTCATCATCAACTAGCTGATATTTTTACAAAATCTTTGGATCATGGGAGATTTTCTAGTCTGAAAAACTCTTTTGGTCTGTGTAATCTCTGAAAAAGGCACTGGTTGGTGAATGTCGGTTGAAATGTCTCTAACATTTTGGGTGACATTTACCTCTGTAATATCAGAATCTGATCTTTGTTACTGTTTTATGGCTTTAATTTTGTGTTCACTCAAGTATGATCCTAAAATAAGAACATGATTTAAAAAGTGATATCGTTCTCTGCGATGATATTAGATATCATAAAAAGGGAGTATCAAGAGAAGGCAAAGCCTTTTACTAGTTTTTTTTCCTTCTGACAACTGTGCAGATGGGCGAAGCCCTTAAAAATGATATCGTTCCTATACTATAGGAGTATCAAGTGCTAAAATATGAAATTATGAGGATACAAAAAAATCTTATTTTTGACACAAAAATAAATTTTGTATGTGGTTTATGATTAGATCAAGGACAATGGGAAAATGTTACATTGGTCTGGTGGTTAAACTCATAAAAACACATATAAAATGTATCTTAATTTGTTGCCAAAACAAAAGAGTTCTTTAGGATCATCATAATTGGGTCATCCAAAATGTTGCCAACATTACTGTTGACATTCTCAGATAATGATATGTGTTGGGATGCTGTTTGTAACTGATTTTTTGAAAATTTAGTTATTTTTTTCCCTATTTTTGGGCCGTTGATTTTAATTTTGTTTTTGCTAAAATCAAATCTTGATGTCTATCTTTTTCTTAAGTTTAGGTGTAAGTATTTGACTACAACTCAAAACACCTAAAACCAAGTTTTATTTTCCAAGAGTATAAAATCTTCTTCATTAGTTCTTCTTCCTAGTCATTTGTTTTTTTTCGGAAAATTTTAAAAAAAGAAAAAAACAATCACATCATCTCGTCTATACAACCAAGACCGATGGAACACTCAATCTATTCATCTTCCAAAAACCCTAAAATCCCTTTCATTACTCTCCAATGGATACAGACCCAATGTCAACACCCATGAGCTCCAGCATCTCAGACAACGCTCTCATGAGTATTGGTCCTCCTACTTGCACATACATTGTTCTTAGTGCTTTCCAGGAACCCTTGGCGATAAGTTATCCTGGTGATAACAACAATCCCATTAATGTAGACAACACCCCTGATGCTTCAGTTCTGGGGAAAAGAACCAGTGCTTCCACTTTTCCAACCAGAAGGTCCAACTGAGTGTTTGAAAGAACATTCGAACCAAAGATTGCTACCAAGAAACCCAAGTTTGATTTCACAGCTCCTGCTTGCTCAAGCAGCGATTCCGATGATAAAGACTTCGAAATAACTTCGAAGTGAACTGATGAAGAAACCCCTGCTGGTCATCGAAGAGAACCACAGGTTTCAGTTCCTCAACCAGAATCCCCCAACTCTGTTCCTCAAGAGGTATCTGATAAAGAAGAAATTCCAGATGAAACACCTTTAAAGAAATACTGTCCCAGAGGAATCCCTCGACCTGCAAAATCTGAGGTCTTTCAAGATGTTTCCCAAAATGTTGTCAACAATACTACAACATCTCAAGCCACTGAAGAGATATCCTCTCCATCCTCCTCTAAAAACACTGACTCTGAGCCAGAAGATGAGGTACATGTTTTTTCTGATAAATTATATTCCCAAACAAAACATGATAGATGGAATTGGTACAAGAATAGAATGATCAGGGCAGAGAAGGTGGTAGATTTAGCTTCTTGCTCTGAATATGGATTGGTTGAGTTTCTGGACGATCGCAAGCTTCTAAAATCTGTGACAAATAAAGACCCTTATATTGATGATGTGATTAGGTTGTTTTATGCAAATTTAAATTCTCGAATAGACAGAACTTCCTCAAAAAAAATTGGGAAGGTCTATCTATATAACATAATTTACAATTTTACTCCTCTCATCATCAATGAGTGTCTTGACACTGTATGTGAAACTGGTAGCAGCACTACGAAACAAATGACAGCAAACAAGGACAAAATTATAGAATACCTCACTGGAGGTATAATGAAGAAGTGGACCTCTCGGTGTCCTGCCTCAAAACTGACATCCTTATTTTCCACCTTACACAAGATTGCAATTCACAATTGGCTTCCTTCATTAAATGAGTCAATTGTCACTTCTGATCAAGCTTCATTGCTATACAAGATTGGCAACATATTGAGAGTTGATTTAGGAAAAGTAATATTCTATCAAGTTACCAATCTTGCTGAAAAAGAATCAACTTTGGTACTGCTCTATCCCTCACTGATCTATCAAATTTTAGTTAGTGATCGGTGTATTTTATATACACCTTTTGAGTCATTTTTAGTTAGTATTTTACTCATTGTGTTTATGTTTAGTATAGTATTAGGGTCGTTTTCCTTTTTTTTGTGTCACAACGGTCAGAAATGGAGAAATGACAAAAAGGAGATGAAATGAGCATAAATGAGATGGAACTGCACACAAAGGGGCCAAGAAATGAAGTCTAAGGAGTTCCGGAAAGTATAAAGGAGATCGAGTGGCTTGGACAAAAAGGGCGGCAAACGAAAATCCTTCAGAAAAATGCCTCGAGCGCGCGTACTGAAAGTTCGAAAGTTGATTTATTTGCGAGTTTTCGGCGCCGTGGCGCCAGCTGCAGGGCCACGGCACCAACGCGGGATTTCTGAGTTTTGGGCCGAATTTGACACGTTTTCAGAGTCCAAAAGGGATAACTTTTCCTACCTACATATTCCTTAACCCTTTACCTAAAGGATTCCATAACTTTTCCTTAACCCTTTACCTAAAAGGATTTCATAACTTTTCCTACTTACATAATCTCTAACTCTTTACCTAAAGGATTCTTGGGCTATAAATAGTCTCTACATCATTAGAAGAATCCACCATCCTACATTCAATCCCACACTAGACAATTCCATTCTTCATCCATCATTCTACCACATTCCATCTTTTAAATATTCCACAACACAATCCTTGGATGCTAGAAGGCTTGGATACTTGTTCTTGAGTATTTTTCTTTTCTTTCTTTTGCTTTGTTTATTTCAGTTCATGTATGGAGAGTATATTAGTTCTTAGCGTGACTATGGCTAGGAGCTAATTATCTTGTTAGGGATTTCCTTATGATTCTCTTGAAACTCTTATTCATGAAGTAATACATTAGTTGATTTCTTCTTCACTTGTTTAAGATTTATTCAATAGTTGCTTTGATTGCTTGATAATTAATTGATCACTAGTTATCATCACTTATATGAGTTCTAATCGAAATCCGAAAGGGGAGATTGTGAATATGATATAGTTGAATAAACATAGGTTTAAATCGTGGATGAAAGTACTCCGATACTTGTGTAGCTTAATAGGTTATTGCTCTTAATCCTCCTTTGTAGTCAATCTTGTCACCGAAAGGTAGAAGGGTTCTCCATTGGGGTTGAGTGTTTATATTACCTTAACAGGAGTATAAAACGGTCTAGTTAACCTGCTATCTTAACATAGAAGAAGAAGTTAGTCTAATTGTATTAAGGATTGAATAGAGTGGATAGTTGATAATCTTGGAAACCCTAATTCTCCATCATAACTGATTTAAATCAAAGTATTTTCATAATTAGTTTATTTCCTGCATTATTAGTTTAGAATTCCAACTCAATTAACGTTAACCAAATAGAAACTAAAGCATAGATAATCGGTACTTGAAAACCAGTCTCTGAGGACGATATTCGGTCTTACCTATACTATATTACTTGTCACGATACGTGCACTTGCGTTTAGCGTGTGTATAAATCGTGCATCAGTTATTCAGGGGTTTACACCTCTAAGAAATGAGATGTTAGCGAAACAACCTGAAACATATGCAGTGAACAAAGAAATCTTGAAGAGCAAATAAAGAGTTATCGATCTTCTCTGGAAAAAGGAAACAAACTGTGAAAATGTTGCCCCAAATGTCCCAAACATTCAGGGCAACACTGGTCCAAGACAGTATGAATTGTCTATGCATTGGCTAGTGGAGCAGATTACTAAACTCAACTTACAAATCGCTGAAGTTGATAATGTTAGAGATGCACTAGTTCGAGTAAGGGATCATTTCCTACTTCTACTTTCTTCATAAAAAGGGGGAGAAGAAGCTAAAGTTGAGAGGGAGCAGAGGATGGCTGGTGAAGGCACAATTGGAGAAGTTATTGCTGCGGAAGAAGATGTAAATACTGTCATGCAGATAGAAGAAGCAGTTGGAAGAAAAGTCTTGCTGACAAGACTAAGGCTTCGTGCAGACCGTTGTAAGACTAAGTCTTTGGCCGCGCGGTGAGGTGGAGCAAGCAGAAATCATAGAAAAGTAGAAAGCAGCTGGAAGCTACTACGGATTCATGATATGCAAGGATGTGTGCTAATACTAAAATTGTTGTTGTAAATGGATGTTTACTGACTGGTTACTATTTTCTAAATTGGGATGTACTAAACAATGTTCTCACAATTCATTATTTTAGTTGTTGTCGTTTTGGGATGTAATTATATTGACTATAATTGGGTACGTCTAATCCTATATATATATATATATATATATATGAATGGAATATATATATATATTGTCTTGTATATGTTGTGTTTATATATCATCACAGGTTGAGGGGGAGCATTAACATTTGTCGTAGGTCACTCGCACTGGAAAGATTCGTTTTGTGAAGAAAGGCAAAAAGGGGGAGAATGTTAATGTTGGATTTGATGTTATGACATTTTACCTAACATATCATTTTCAGTACTAAGTTAAAATCAAAAAATGTTGGAACAAATGTCATGACATTCGGACCAACATTCTGATAACAGTTTTGCTCTTACTTCACAGACTGAAGCTGATCTCGTGGGATTTTTACCATGTTGGTAAAGTGAGTTGGCAAGGAACTTTTGAGCTGATTATAAACGTGGGAAGACCAAGTCCAAGGCGTTGCTAAACTTGGGGAATAAGTCCAATAGGTTAGAGGACCTTGCTCCACATTCTTCTAGAACAAACCCTATCAAGTTGCCCACATTTAGCTCAACCTCTACAACGATTCATTGAGCATTTCAAGGAATACTCTCTACTATAAATAGAGAGGTTACATCAAGGAATCGATATCCAGAAAAATCAAAAGAAAATATCAAGAGAGCTCTCCGACATCACGATCAGAAAACTAGATCACAAGTGTGCCTGATCATGTCGACGATATTATGTCCAACATTATAATTGCTGCTTAGATTCTAGATTTGTTCTTTATTGAAGCAATTGTAATGAGATGTTGCCTATGTCTACTTAGTTAGATTTTCAAGCATAAGTCATCTGCGACTTAAACATTTTTATTCCTTTTGTATTATTTTATAATATTGTAAAAAAAGAAATATATTTTCATTTGTTTTGAATTCAGTTAGGTTTTATTACTTTGCCTTTACACTGGAATAAATAAGAAGATAATTTTGTAGGAATTTATGCCAATCTTGTAATAGATTCAGATAACTTGAAAAAATTAAATGAACATTACAATACACGTGACGAATAGACATGTACGCCAGTTTTAAAATACACGGGCTTTCCTCTCAAAATTACACAAGCTTATTCAGCCAACACATCATCGTAGCTTCTTTAATTATTTGTAATCTTCTACTAAGGGTGTTCACAGTTTGGTTAAAACCGATTCAAATCGCAAACCGATTATTGAATCGCAAACCGACTAAATATAAATATTGTTGTTTGGATTTAGTTTGGTTTTATTTTTAAATTTAAAAATCAATAATATATATTATTTATTGTTTACGCAATGCACACGTGCAACAAACATACACTTAAGACTAGTATATGTAAATAAATTAAAAGCATTGTTATTTTTCATTTATTTTAGATTCAATTCGACTTTATTACTTTGTAATTGCAGTGAAATAAAAAAGAAGATAATTTTATTGGGACTTATGAAACTCTTGTAAAAGATTCACATTAAATGTAAGTGATAATACACCTAACAAATAGACCGGCAAGCTAGCTATGAATTACACAAACATTCCTCTAAAAATTGCTCAGGCTTATTCAGCGAGAACACCTTTTTATCTTCTTTAATTAATTGCTATCTTATATTATGGGTGTTCACAGTTTGGTTAAACTCGACTAAAACTGCATACAGATTAAATAAATCAATTGTTGTTGGATTTGGTTTGGTTTTTTTTTAAATCGATAATATAAATTATTTATCGTTCACGCAATGCACACGTACACTTTTGTATATGTAAATAAATAAAAAGCATTGTTATTTTTCATTTGTTTTGGATTCAGTTAGGTTTTATTACTTTTCCTTTACACTGGAATAAATAAGAAGATAATTTTGTAGGGATTTATGTCAATCTTGTAATAGATTCGCCAGTTTTAAAATACACGGGCTTTCCTCTCAAAATTACACAAGCTTATTCAGCCAACACATCATCTTAGCTTCTTTAATTATTTGTAATCTTCTGCTAAGGGTGTTCACGGTTTGGTTAAAACCGATTCAAATCGCAAACCGATTATTGAACCGCAAACCGACTAAATATACATATTGTTGTTTGGATTTAGTTTGGTTTAATTTATAAATTTAAAAATCAATAATATATATTATTTATTGTTTACGCAATGCACACATGCAACGAACATACACTTAAGACTAGTATATGTAAATAAATTAAAAGCATTGTTATTTTTCATTTATTTTAGATTCAATTGGACTTTATTACTTTGTAATTGCAGTGAAATAAAAAAGAAGATAATTTTATTGGGACTTATGAAATTCTTGTAAAAGATTCACATTAAATGTAAGTGATAATACACCTAACAAATAGACACTAGCTATAAATTACACAAACTTTTCTCTAAAAATTGCTCAGGCTTATTCAGCGAGAACACCTTCTAATCTTCTTTAATTATTTGCTATCTTATACTATGGGTGTTCACAGATTGGTTAAACTCGATTAAAACCGCAGACAGATTAAATAAATCAGTTGTTGTTGGATTTGGTTTGGTTTAATATTTTTTTTAAAATTGATAATATAAATTATTTATCGTTCAGGCAATGCACACGTGCAACACACGTCTATGTAAATAAATTAAAAGAATTGTTATTTTCATTTGTTTTGGATTCAATTAGGTTTTATTATTTTGTAATTGCAGTGGAATAAAATAGAAGATAATTTTGTAGAGATTTATGTCAATCTTGTAATAGATTCAGATAACATGAAAACATTAAATGAATGTGATAATACACCTAACAAATAGACCTGCACGCCAATTATAAATTACACAAACTTTCCTCTAAAAATTGCTCAGGCTTATTCAGCCAGAACACCTTCTTATCTTCTTTAATTATTTGATATATTATACTAGGGGTGTTCACAGTTTAGTTAAACTCGATTAAAACCGCTGACCGGTTAAATAAATCAATTGTTCTTGGATTTTGGTTTGGTTTAATATTTTTTTTAAATTGATAACATAAATTATTTATCGTTCACGCAATGCACACGTACAACGCACGTACACTTTAGTATATGTAAATAAATTAAAAGGCATTATTATTTTTCATTTGTTTTGGATTCAGTTAGGTTTTATTACTTTGCCATTACACTGGAATAAATACGAAGATAATTTTGTAGGGATTTATGTCAATCTTGTAACAGATTCAGATAACATGAAAACATTAAATGAATATTACAATACACGTAATGAATAGACATGTACGCCAATTTTAAAATACACGGGCTTTCCTCTCAAAATTACACAAGTTTATTCATTCAAAACATCTTCTTAGATTCTTTAATTATTTGTTATTTTCTACTAAGGGTGTTCACGATTTGGTTAAAACCGATTCAAATAGCAAACCGACTAAATAAACAAATTGTTGTTTGTATTTAGTTTGGTTTGATTTTTTATTTTAAAACTCAATAATATAAATTATTTATTGTTCACGCAATGCACATGTGCAATGGACATACACTTAAAACTAGTATATGTAAATGAATTAAAAGCATTGTTATTTTTTATTTATTTTAGATTCAATTCGACTTTATTACTTTGTAATTGTAGTGGAATAAAAAAAGAAGATAATTTTATTGGTATTTATGAAAATCTGATAATAGATTCACATAAAATGAAAACATTAAATGAAAGTGATAATACACCTAACAAATAGACTTGCACGTCAGTTATAAAGTACACTAACTTTCCTCTAAAAATCGCTCAGGCTTATTCAGCTAGAACAGCTTATTATCTTCTTTAATTATTTGATATCTTATACTAGGGGTGTTCACAGTTTGATTAAACTCGATTAAAATCGTAGACCGATTAAATAAATCAATTGTTGTTAGATTTGGTTTGGTTTAATTTTTTTCTCCATAATTGATAATATAAATTATTTATCGTTCACGCAATGCACACGTGCAATGCACGTACACTTTAGTATATGTAAATAAATTAAAAGGCATTGTTATTTTTCATTTGTTTTGGATTCAGTTAGGTTTTATTACTTTGTCATTACACAGGAATAAATAAGAAGATAATTTTGTAGGGATTTATGTCAATCTTGTAACAGATTCAGATAACATGAAAACATTAAATGAACATTACAATACACGTGACGAATAGACATGTACGCCAATTTTAAAATACACGGGCTTTCTTCTCAAAATTATACAAGTTTATTCAGCCAAAACATCTTCTTAGATTCTTTAATTATTTGTTATTTTCTACTAAGGGTGTTCACGGTTTGGTTAAAACCGATTCAAATCGCAAATCGACTAAATAAACAAATTGTTGTTCGGATTTAGTTTGGTTTGATTTTTAATTTTAAAACTCAATAATATAAATTGTTTATTGTTCACGCAATGCACACGTGCAATGGACATACACTTAAGATAAGTATATGTAAATGAATTAAAAGCATTGTTATTTTTCATTTATTTTAGATTCAATTCGATTTTATTACTTTGTAATTGCATTGGAATAAAAAAGAAGATAATTTTGTTGGTATTTATGAAAATCTTGTAATAGATTCACATAAAATGAAAACATTAAATGAGAGTGATAATACACCTAACAAATAGACCTGCACGCCAGTTATAAAGTACACTAAGTTTCCTCTGAAAATAGCTCAGGCTTATTCAGCCAGAACAACTTCTTATCTTCTTTAATCATTTGCTATCTTATACTAGGGGTGTTCACATTTTGGTTAAACTCGATTAAAATCGCAGACCGATTAAATAAATCAATTGTTGTTGGATTTGGTTTGGTTTAATTTTTTTTCCATAATTGATAATATAAATTATTTATCGTTCACGCAATGCACACGTGCAATGCACGTACACTTTAGTAAATGTAAATAAATTAAAAGGCATTGTTATTTTTCATTTGTTTTGGATTCAGTTAGGTTTTATTACTTTGTCATTACACTGGAATAAATAAGAAGATAATTTTGTAGGGGTTTATGTCAATCTTGTAACAGATTCAGATAACATGAAAACATTAAATGAACATTACAATACACGTGACGAATAGACATTTACGCCAATTTTAAAATACACGGGCTTTCCTCTCAAAATTATACAAGTTTATTCAGCAAAACATCTTCTTAGATTCTTTAATTATTTGTTATTTTCTACTAAGGGTGTTCACGGTTTGGTTAAAACCGATTCAAATCGCAAATCGACTAAATAAACAAATTGTTGTTTGGATTTAGTTTGGTTTGATTTTTAATTTTAAAATCAATAATATAAATTATTTATTGTTCACGCAATACACACGTGCAATGGACATACACTTAAAACTAGTATATGTAAATGAATTAACAGCATTGTTATTTTTCATTTATTTTAGATTCAATTCGATTTTATTACTTTGTAATTGCATTGGAATAAAAAAGAAGATAATTTTGTTGGTATTTATGAAAATCTTGTAATAGATTCACATAAAATGAAAACATTAAATGAGAGTGATAATACACCTAACAAATAGACCTGCACGCCAGTTATAAAGTACACTAACTTTCCTCTGAAAATAGCTCAGGCTTATTCAGCCAGAACAACTTCTTATCTTCTTTAATCATTTGCTATCTTATACTAGGGGTGTTCACATTTTGGTTAAACTCGATTAAAATCGCAGACCGATTAAATAAATCAATTGTTGTTGGATTTGGTTTGGTTTAATTTTTTTTCCATAATTGATAATATAAATTATTTATCGTTCACGCAATGCACACGTGCAATGCACGTACACTTTAGTAAATGTAAATAAATTAAAAGGCATTGTTATTTTTCATTTGTTTTGGATTCAGTTAGGTTTTATTACTTTGTCATTACACTGGAATAAATAAGAAGATAATTTTGTAGGGGTTTATGTCAATCTTGTATGATTCATAACATGAAAACATTAAATGAACATTACAATACACGTGGAATAGACATTTACGCCAATTTTAAAATACACGCTTTCCTCTCAAAATTATACAAGTTTATTCAAAAACATCTTCTTAGATTCTTTAATTATTTGTTATTTTCTACTAAGGGTGTTCACGGTTTGGTTAAAACCGATTCAAATTGCAAATCGACTAAATAAACAAATTGTTGTTTGATTTAGTTTGGTTTGATTTTTAATTTTAAAATCAATAATATAAATTATTTATTGTTCACGCAATACACACGTGCAATGGACATACACTTAAAACTAGTATATGTAAATGAATTAACAGCATTGTTATTTTTCATTTATTTTAGATTCAATTCGATTTTATTACTTTGTAATTGCATTGGAATAAAAAAGAAGATAATTTTGTTGGTATTTATGAAAATCTTGTAATAGATTCACATAAAATGAAAACATTAAATGAGAGTGATAATACACCTAACAAATAGACCTGCACGCCAGTTATAAAGTACACTAACTTTCCTCTGAAAATAGCTCAGGCTTATTCAGCCAGAACAACTTCTTATCTTCTTTAATCATTTGCTATCTTATACTAGGGGTGTTCACATTTTGGTTAAACTCGATTAAAATCGCAGACCGATTAAATAAATCAATTGTTGTTGGATTTGGTTTGGTTTAATTTTTTTTCCATAATTGATAATATAAATTATTTATCGTTCACGCAATGCACACGTGCAATGCACGTACACTTTAGTAAATGTAAATAAATTAAAAGGCATTGTTATTTTTCATTTGTTTTGGATTCAGTTAGGTTTTATTACTTTGTCATTACACTGGAATAAATAAGAAGATAATTTTGTAGGGGTTTATGTCAATCTTGTAACAGATTCAGATAACATGAAAACATTAAATGAACATTACAATACACGTGACTAATAGACATTTACGCCAATTTTAAAATACACGGGCTTTCCTCTCAAAATTATACAAGTTTATTCAGCCAAAACATCTTCTTAGATTCTTTAATTATTTGTTATTTTCTACTAAGGGTGTTCACGGTTTGGTTAAAACCGATTCAAATTGCAAATCGACTAAATAAACAAATTGTTGTTTGGATTTAGTTTGGTTTGATTTTTAATTTTAAAATCAATAATATAAATTATTTATTGTTCACGCAATACACACGTGCAATGGACATACACTTAAAACTAGTATATGTAAATGAATTAACAGCATTGTTATTTTTCATTTATTTTAGATTCAATTCGATTTTATTACTTTGTAATTGCATTGGAATAAAAAAGAAGATAATTTTGTTGGTATTTATGAAAATCTTGTAATAGATTCACATAAAATGAAAACATTAAATGAGAGTGATAATACACCTAACAAATAGACCTGCACGCCAGTTATAAAGTACACTAACTTTCCTCAATAGCTCAGCTTATTCAACGTAACAACTTCTTATCTTCTTTAATCATTTGCTATCTTATACTAGGGTGTTCACATTTTGGTTAAACTCGATTAAAATCGCACGATTAAATAAATCAATTGTTGTTGGATTTGGTTTGGTTTAATTTTTTCCATAATTGATAATATAAATTATTTATCGCTCACGCACACGTGCAATGCACGTACACTTTAGTAAATGTAAATAAAATAAAAGGCATTGTTATTTTTCATTTGTTTTGGATTCAGTTAGGTTTTATTACTTTGACATTACATTACACTAGAATAAATAAGAAGATAATTTTGTAGGGATTTATGCCAATCTTGTAACAGATTCAGATAACATGAAAACATTAAATGAACATTACAATACACGTGACGAATAGACATTTACGCCAATTTTAAAATACACGGGCTTTCCTCTCAAAATTATACAAGTTTATTCAGCCAAAACATCTTCTTAGATTCTTTAATTATTTGTTATTTTCTACTAAGGGTGTTCACGGTTTGGTTAAAACCGATTCAAATCGCAAATCGACTAAATAAACAAATTGTTGTTTGGATTTAGTTTGGTTTGATTTTTAATTTTAAAATCAATAATATAAATTATTTATTGTTCACGCAATACACACGTGCAATGGACATACACTTAAAACTAGTATATGTAAATGAATTAACAGCATTGTTATTTTTCATTTATTTTAGATTCAATTCGATTTTATTACTTTGTAATTGCATTGGAATAAAAAAGAAGATAATTTTGTTGGTATTTATGAAAATCTTGTAATAGATTCACATAAAATGAAAACATTAAATGAGAGTGATAATACACCTAACAAATAGACTATAAAGTACACTAACTTTCCTGAAAATAGCTCAGCTTATTCAAATTTAACAACTTCTTATCTTCTTTAATCATTTGCTATCTTATACTGTGGTGTTCACATTTTGGTTAAACTCGATTAAAATCGCGATTAAATAAATCAATTGTTGTTGGATTTGGTTTGGTTTAATTTTTTCCATAATTGATAATATAAATTATTTATCGCTCACGCAATGCACACGCAATGACACTTTAGTAAATGTAAATAAATTAAAAGGCATTGTTATTTTTCATTTGTTTTGGATTCAGTTAGGTTTTATTACTTTGTCATTACACTGGAATAAATAAGAAGATAATTTTGTAGGGGTTTATGTCAATCTTGTAACAGATTCAGATAACATGAAAACATTAAATGAACATTACAATACACGTGATTTAATAGACATTTACGCCAATTTTAAAATACACGCTTTCCTCTCAAAATTATACAAGTTTATTCACCAAAACATCTTCTTAGATTCTTTAATTATTTGTTATTTTCTACTAAGGGTGTTCACGGTTTGGTTAAACCGATTCAAATTGCAAATCGACTAAATAAACAAATTGTTGTTTGGATTTAGTTTGGTTTGATTTTTAATTTTAAAATCAATAATATAAATTATTTATTGTTCACGCAATACACGTGCAATGGACATACACTTAAAACTAGTATATGTAAATGAATTAACAGCATTGTTATTTTTCATTTATTTTAGATTCAATTCGATTTTATTACTTTGTAATTGCATTGGAATAAAAAAGAAGATAATTTTGTTGGTATTTATGAAAATCTTGTAATAGATTCACATAAAATGAAAACATTAAATGAGAGTGATAATACACCTAACAAATAGACCTGCACGCCAGTTATAAAGTACACTAACTTTCCTCTGAAAATAGCTCAGGCTTATTCAGCCAGAACAACTTCTTATCTTCTTTAATCATTTGCTATCTTATACTAGGGGTGTTCACATTTTGGTTAAACTCGATTAAAATCGCAGACCGATTAAATAAATCAATTGTTGTTGGATTTGGTTTGGTTTAATTTTTTTTCCATAATTGATAATATAAATTATTTATCGTTCACGCAATGCACACGTGCAATGCACGTACACTTTAGTAAATGTAAATAAATTAAAAGGCATTGTTATTTTTCATTTGTTTTGGATTCAGTTAGGTTTTATTACTTTGTCATTACACTGGAATAAATAAGAAGATAATTTTGTAGGGGTTTATGTCAATCTTGTAACAGATTCAGATAACATGAAAACATTAAATGAACATTACAATACACGTGACGAATAGACATTTACGCCAATTTTAAAATACACGGGCTTTCCTCTCAAAATTATACAAGTTTATTCAGCCAAAACATCTTCTTAGATTCTTTAATTATTTGTTATTTTCTACTAAGGGTGTTCACGGTTTGGTTAAAACCGATTCAAATTGCAAATCGACTAAATAAACAAATTGTTGTTTGGATTTAGTTTGGTTTGATTTTTAATTTTAAAATCAATAATATAAATTATTTATTGTTCACGCAATACACACGTGCAATGGACATACACTTAAAACTAGTATATGTAAATGAATTAACAGCATTGTTATTTTTCATTTATTTTAGATTCAATTCGATTTTATTACTTTGTAATTGCATTGGAATAAAAAAGAAGATAATTTTGTTGGTATTTATGAAAATCTTGTAATAGATTCACATAAAATGAAAACATTAAATGAGAGTGATAATACACCTAACAAATAGACCTGCACGCCAGTTATAAAGTACACTAACTTTCCTCTGAAAATAGCTCAGGCTTATTCAGCCAGAACAACTTCTTATCTTCTTTAATCATTTGCTATCTTATACTAGGGGTGTTCACATTTTGGTTAAACTCGATTAAAATCGCAGACCGATTAAATAAATCAATTGTTGTTGGATTTGGTTTGGTTTAATTTTTTTTCCATAATTGATAATATAAATTATTTATCGTTCACGCAATGCACACGTGCAATGCACGTACACTTTAGTAAATGTAAATAAAATAAAAGGCATTGTTATTTTTCATTTGTTTTGGATTCAGTTAGGTTTTATTACTTTGACATTACATTACACTAGAATAAATAAGAAGATAATTTTGTAGGGATTTATGCCAATCTTGTAACAGATTCAGATAACATGAAAACATTAAATGTACATTACAATACATGTGACGAATAGACATGTACGCCAATTTTAAAATACATGGGCTTTCCTCTCAAAATTACACAGAGTTATTCAGCCAAAACATCTTCTTAGATGTTTTAATTATTTGTTATCTTCTACTAAGGGTGTTCACGGTTTGGTTAAAACCGATTCAAATAGCAAACTGATTGTTGAACCGCAAACCGACTAAATAAACAGATTGTTGTTTGGATTTAGTTTGGTTTGATTTTTAATTTTAAAAATCAATAATATAAATTACTTATTGTTCAACTATGCACACGTGCACGGACATACACTTAAAAATAGTATATGTAAATAAAATTAAAAGCATTTTTATTTTTCATTTATTTTAGGTTCAATTTGGCTTTATTACTTTGTAATTGCATTGGAATAAAAAGAAGATATTTATCAATATTTATAAAAATCTTGTAATAGATTTACATAAAATGAAAACATTAAATAAAAGTGGGATTCATTCCTCGAACATATATTAGTCATATCATATAAGCTACAATATGATAAATTGTTAACACACAAATTTATGAAACTATTGCAGTCTTAGTCATATCATATAAGCTACAATTTAAATAAAACTAAACACGTAATTTTCGACAACAACACATGAACATATATTGTTATTAGTTTTAATCTATATATTAAATAAAATAAATTTTATTAGTATTAAGACATTATTGAATATACAAAATTTATTATTGCAATGTTTTTTTTTGGAGAATCTAACCAAGAAAAATTGTTATTCTCAAGGGGCTAACCTAGATGACCTTAGCTTTGAGTGATTCCTTTTTTCAAATATAAAAAATAAAAACATGAATTGAAACACAAAACAATGAGTATATAAGGCATACAAAAATAAGTAGAAATTCTAAAAATGAGCAAAACTTATTTAAGATATATAAATATTAATTTTACTCAAATAAAAATCATACATAAGTTTTAGGTGGCGGGGGAGGAATGCAACACCGACATTGTAGGCCGATTGTACATCCACAACCTATATAACCTCCTCCTAAATGATCTCTACACCAGGCCACACAATCATCACCATTGTGGCATTCAACCTCATTACTGAAATGATCCGATCTCAATGATTTTCCTGTCTGGCTGAAATTGCAAAGAACTAAGTAAAACAGAATAACCAAAGCCAAACTACTCTTTGCCATCTCCAAGAACTAAAATATGTGAGTAACAGTATATATTTTCTTGTATAAAAATATGATACATCTTTAAGATTTTCCTATATTTATAGTCTCTAAAAAGAATAGTAACATGTTCATTATTTAATAAGTTACCTAAATTGAAGGGATTGAAATTCATTGGTTTGTAGAATTTTGTTTCCTTTTTAGACATAAATTAAAATGTTGTCGATATTGAGGTAAGTCAATTATGTATTAGTATTATAGTATTGATGTAACTTTTTATAATGATTCTTTTTTCACTTTTGGTAACTTATTTATGGAAAGACCGTTTTCAAAGT
Source organism: Przewalskia tangutica (assembly GCA_029844215.1). Taxonomy (NCBI): domain Eukaryota; kingdom Viridiplantae; phylum Streptophyta; class Magnoliopsida; order Solanales; family Solanaceae; genus Przewalskia; species Przewalskia tangutica. The sequence goes on from CM056719.1 coordinate 24,108,249, forward strand.
GTATTATGTTTTTTAATTTCTTGTTAGTCATCTCAAACAATTAGGCAAATAATTAGGAGGATTACTTTATTTCTTCCTTAGAAGAAGACACTATTTCATTTTTTTGGGGATTATTACGTGGTAAGACATTTTTAAGACTTTACTATATAGATAATACTACTTTTTCAATATTACAAATATAAAAGATTTTCTTACAGCAGTTTTTAAATTGAGGGATTCTTTCCATCTTATTTCTTAAATTAAGATATTTTGTCATGAATGGATGGAAACTCAAATTATATCGATTTTTTTTATCATATATGAAATATCAAAATTCCTCTCTTCTCTCCTTCTCTTTCCTTTCTCTACCAATTCCGTAACAGAACTCCATATTGAATATAAATATAAAATTACAAAAAAATGAGAAAGCAATAACAACAACAAGTAAATAATAAATCTGGAAATTAAACAATGAAATGGTCTTGCTGAGTCGATTGAACTTTCAATCTTTCTTTATGATAATATTGCCGCGTATATTCCTTTAATGGTGGTGTGACAACTTATCTCTCAAGATAAAACATCAATCAAATTAATGAGTAAAGGAAAAAAAACTCATGAGTTCGCTTATGAAGAAAGACTTAGAGTGTTTGATTGCAAGAGAGGAAAAACAATTTTCAGTAAATTGTCAAGTGTGTAAGGTGTGTTTTCCAAATGAGATCAAGGCATCATTTTATAGTGTTAGAGAAGATGACCTTCCATTAGCCTAATAATGGTCTTGAATGACCATGTAATGACCTTGAATATGGAGTTACAATTCAGCCAAATTGTAACGCCCCGAACCCGGGCCCGTGACTGGTGCCTTACCCCGGGCACCCTAGTGATACAACATCAGAGAAAACCAGCGGAAATAAAAACTTTACACATGAAATGAGAGACATAATAAATAAACAGGCCAACCCAATGCTTGCCTTCAAGATATATACATAAAACCCGACAGCTTATCCTTTTTACAAACCCCGCCACAACAAAGGCTCTGCACTCTAAGATTTACAACAACTATGACGGACAGGGGCCGCCATACCTCAATGTACAAGAACCTACAACTCGGGAACACATACCAAAAGATAAGCCTCCGAGAAACGGAGCTTCCCAATACGCTGAATCGTGATCCTAGAGCGAGGATCCACGACCGATGTACCTCTACTGCGGCGTGAACGCACGGCCGAGGTCGATAACAGTACCAGTATGTGAAATCAGAAATATCAGTAAATGAAATCATAGTCTATATAAAGCAGAGACATGAATGATAACCAAACTACGATACACATATATCGCTTATATCAAGTCGTGGTCTCACGCCTTCACATCAATCATGCGTGGAATGCCTTCTCATCGCCGTGATCTATGATATGATAACACCAAGAAGTACACTGCACACCAAGTCCTACCGATGCCAAAGTCAGATTAACAATTCCAATGGAAGCATACCCGTGCGCTACGATCGTGTCGGTATGTCCAAAAAGGGAACCACAAGACAAAGAATCAAAATGGAAGCATACGTGCGCTACGCATCGTGTCGGTATGTCCAAAAGGAAACAATAAGACATTCCAAATGGAAACATACCCGTGCGCTACGATCGTGTCGCGATGCCCAAAGGAAACAATAAAGCGAGATCAAAATGGAAGCATACGTGCGCTACGATCGTGTCGGTATGTCCAAAGCGATTTAGCAAAAGTAACACAATCAGCGAACGTGCGGTGGAATTTCTCGTCATCACGGCATGTCCAAGTAAGTTCTCAATAAGTCAACCGACCCTCCATTGAGAGCGCGGTAGTATAGAAACACAATTCTTGCACAACAAAGGCTATCACGACAAGCATAGGCAAGTTTACAACAACAAGCATGCAAGTTCACAACAACTCAAAGTACTTTCATTTTATGTCAAGGTCCGGTTTTAACCTAAAGTACCACGACTTTAAATACCTTTTAAAGAGATCCATTCCTTTTATAAAAGTCACCCGATACCGTAGTATAAAAATAGAGTGACTTACATTTTTAGGTAAACCAAAACACTTTTCTTTTAAAGTCAAGTTACCACATTAAAATCAATGATAAACCCTTTTCATAAAGTCGTTATAACTAAACTTCCCATAAAGTTTATAACACTTTATGTTTTAAACCATTTTAAAACAAACAATGCCTTCCTTTTCCTAGAGTTCAGTTTGCCTAATTTCAATTAATCCACTTCTTTTAGAAAAGATTCATAACTCATAGTCTTAATCCTTTTAAAACAATTGAGTAACATATGTCTTATGTGTGAGCGGCTTGTTCTTGTTTATAACCATCTTGTTACAAAGGACCATGATCTAGGAAATGTAATACAATTTTGTCTTATCTTAGCTTCTATGCAGATGGAGGTTTCTACTGGTTTTAATATCAATTAGTTATTTGTCAATACACTTTCCTTTATTTGCGCTGCTGTGGTTTGTTCGACACTTATTCTCATTTCCGAAATCAGTAAAACATTTTTCTTTAAAACCAAGCACTCATTACTCACGAATGAGGTTTCACAATACTTTTAACAAAATGTTAATTACCAAGTAAAACAAGTTAAGTCTCTTATCTTTCAAGATCAAGTCTCTTAACTTCTACAATCAATGAACCAATCTTTTACCTACATAGAGTCGTTATAACTAACTTCCCATAAAGCTATTATAACACCCTATGTTTGGAACCAACCAAACTCATTTAGCACATGTACGTCTACCGTACTACATAGTTTACAAAACATCATGCTCGAATGATAGGAAGAGGTTCACATACCTCGCGACGATTATCGACAAGAAGCAAAACGCCCACAAGATCAGAATCTCCTAGCCTTTTCCACTCTTCAAGTAGAATACGCTACTCGTAGTACTTCCACCTATAAGGCCACACACGTCTATTAAATCTTAAACACAAGTTTCCATCTTTCTACGTAAAATTCGCAAGACCTCCCGCCACAACAGAAATCTCCTCTCCATCGAGGCCGGCTACCAAGCCAACCAGGGGGGGGGGGGGTTTACACGTCTAACCGGACGTGTACAAATATACTACACAACAATGCTACACAAGTCTCATCAGAATACAACCTATGTAATTACGATTCGCTTCTTTTCTTTAAATTCAGCTTAAGTCAAAAGATATTGCCGCACAATAATGTTCAGTTCTATATATAGTATACCTCAACTATATATTCTACAACATGTAATCTCTAATTACAATAAGGGACAAGAATATTTACCTCGACAAGCCCAAAATTATCCAAGTTATAATGTCGATCCTGAGCAAGGTTTAGCTCCAACTCCGTGCGCTCCAAACCACTCCAAACAACCCTTAGAAGTTCTAACCAACTTCTACTCAAATACTTCAACCAACTATGAAGATTTCCTTAGGGTTTCGGTTTGAGACTAAAAGGACAAAAGGTAGTATTTCCGGGCTCTACGTATAGAGGTAACTTTTGAAATACTACTAGGTAAAGGCTAAGGTATTTTGGGAATTATAACAATACTTGGAGAGTATTTCAATACCACAGCTGGGTACCTCACGAAACACTCCAAGATGTGGGTTCTCGCCAAAGGGCCTTGACAAGGAGGGGAACTCTACCAAGGCCTCACAAAGTGGGGAGTTGGACGAGAGCCAACAAGAGGGAGGAGAGGGTTTCAAGACTTAGACAAGTGAAGAGTGGATGAAGAAGTTCATCTCTAAGGGGGGGTATTTATAGGAAAGCCAAAAGCCAACCAATGGCCAAGATCAAGCCATGTGCAAGGCAAGTGTAAGGCCTTGACTGCCAAGTGCACCCTATCCCCTACTCCACAAAACATGGCTCAAAACAATGCACAAAACAAGGCCAAAACAAGGCACAAAACAAGGCACCAATAAGGCACAAAACGCGAGCCAATCGGCCACCAACTGCTCACCACGCAGGTGACAAGTGTCACCCTCCGTTGGTCCAAAATGTTTCGCCTCTCGGAAAAATCCGCAAAAATAGTAAATGACATAGCCGAATTTTCCCTACGTAGTCGTGGAAACGTTTCGTCGAAAAACGACTCTATTCGGCACTTGTGCCCAAATTTCGGTCCTATGCCTAACTTAAGGCTCAAATTTCGTACGTACGTCCACACGTACATACTCAGGAAATACGGGGTATAACACAAATAATGGCTGAATTCATGAGCAACATAATAAAGAGTTAATACTCCAAAGTCAGCCCAAAAATCACATTTAATTCACTTCCAACGTTCTGAAATTGCCGCAGCGCCGCGGCCCTGCAGGTTGGCACCACGGCGCCGGAACTTCAGAGAGTTTCAGGCGTCGCCGGCGCCGCGGCCCTGCAGGTTGGTGCCGCGGCTCTGTGGTGGTGGCACCGCGGCGCCGAGATGGTTTTTCGGCGTCGCGGTCCTTTTTCTGACTCGTTTCGACATTCACACTTTGTACACTTCTTCCCTTCATTTACCAACGTGAAACCAACGTCATTTGGCCAATAACCGTCTATTATCTTACGTCTCAAACAATTCGTATACGTACCAATATCTCTTCCATTTAAGGAAATTATGATCTTTGGCACTATATGTGCTCGTGTGTGAAAACAACGTTTCCTACGTGTAGGGCCGCAATTGTTCGATTCGTAATTAAATAGGATTTACTTTATTTCACGTTTAATAAATATTTCCAACAATCCCCTCTTGGAAGAGATTTTAGCGCACGACATAGTGTCTTTCTAGCAATCATATGGCGGATCGACGTTGCATCTGGAGAGGTGATGCGCGATTTAATGCACACACTTTAACGCAAGTGCACGTTGTCGAGTCAAGTAATATAGTCTTTGAAGACCGAGTTATCGTCCTCAGGGATTAGTGTTCAAGTACCAACTTCTATTCTTTGTTATTTATTTGGTGATCGATATTTGAGTTGTTGATTATAACTAACAATTATAAAGACTAATTAACTATGTGTTTACTTCAGTGATGATGAAAATAGGGCTTCCAAGTCTCCTCAACTATCCACTTATATTACTTATTAACGCAATTAACTATGGTTCTTCTTTTTTTGGAGATAGCGGGTTTACTAATTCGTTTTATACTCCCGTTAAGACTATATAAACACTCAACCCCAGTAGCGCTCCTTTCTACCTTTCGGTGATAAGGATGACTCTATAGGAGGATTAAGAACAAAAACTCTATTAATGCTACACAAGTAATTGAGGTATTTTCATCCCCAATTCGACCTATGTCTACCCAACTACAGCATAGTCACAACCTCCTCCTTTCGGAGTTTGATTAGAAATCATATAAATAATGATAATTAATGATCAAGTAATTACCAAGCAATCAAATCATCTATTGGATAAATCTCAACAATAAGAAGAACAACCATAAACATGCATTAATTCATAAAATAAGGTTCAAGTGAATTGACATGGAAAGCCCTATATTAGAATTAGTTCCTAGCCATAGACATGACAAGAACTAATTCAATATCCAACATAAAACTGAAAATAAAGTAAAAGAAAAGAAAGAAATTACAATAGAATGGTCTCCAATCTTGAACTCCAAGATGTCTTGTGTTGTTGGCAAGAAGGGAACTCTTTAAAACTGCCTAGGGTTCTCTTTTTATAGCCTCCAAACCGACCTTAAGGTTTTCCTTCAGGCCTGGCCCATAACTCGTCCAAAACCTGATTTTTTCAAGCGTGCTGCGCACGGGTTCTGCACTGCTCGAGATTAGCCGCATGCTGCACTCATTGTTCGAGGCACCGCGGCGCTGGAACTTCTGCAAGCCTCTAAATGTTAGCGCCGGGCGCCGCCCGCTGGCCGGAGGCGCCGCGCTACGACTGCATCGTGCAGTTCGTCACTTTCTCGTATTTCGAGCTCTGGAACCTCCATTTTAGCCCTCTTTTCGCGCCTTTTCCGCCAAAGAGCCATTTTAACCAATTTGACTCAAAAGAAAGAAAATATATCTTAAGACGACACGTATTTGTACAAAAAGGGATAAAAGACTCCCTAAAAACGACTCAAAAAGTGTATATAAAATACACCGATCAAATACCCCCAAACTTAACCTTTGCTCGCCCTCGAGCAAAGATCAAAAAGAAAGAATTAAAGACACAAAGGAAAAGAAAAATAAAAGACTCAATGACATTGATCACTTTGTTGCATTGATGTTACTTAGAAAAACATGAAGGTTAGCAGAATAATATGCAGGAACATATAGCATGAAATTTTAGCACTCTAAACACATTAAGCTAGATATTTCGCAAACTCATTTTTATCATGCTTAATGGAAGTCAAAATACTGAATCATGCATGTTAATTTAAAAAATTCTATGACATTTTTACTTGTTATTCTCCACTAATCATGGATATGCATATAAGAGATCTTCAGGACTTTCAGGGTTGTAATGTAGGCTCAGACATGGGTAGGTAAAAATAGGCATTTAGGCTCATTTTGTGTACCATAAGCTCTTTAGCTTTTCAACGTTTTTCCCTTTTATTTTGATTCTTTCCTTCACTTCATATCTATCTTTCCCCTCTTTTGTTTTGGGAGAGTGAAGTGTATTATAATAACAAGCACCCCCAAACTTAGGCTTTTGCCTATTTCTTATTATTTTTTTATTGGGGTGCATCAAACTTGTTCACTCTTTTTGTCTCTTTTTTAACACATTCTATTCCAACTATTTCACGTTTTTACTTATAGCACAAGTGTGGGAATATAGGGTGTCAAAGAAAAAGTTACATGTTTTAGGTTCAACGGGGCTGACTATGGATATTTTTAATGTCAGGGATAGAAAAGAGTGGTAAGAATTGGCTAACAAAGAAACGCCTGAGTCATCTCCCTAACATGCATATCCTAACTATTTCGCCTCAAATAGCAAGCAATCATAACACATAGGTTTTAATCATTTACAATGCACAATTCAAGTAGAAACTCGAAATAAACAGATTTCATGAGTTTTTGGCATATCTAACCTAAGTGTTTAGATAGTTGCTTCTAATTCCATCACATTATTCCACCTAACTTCACTAGGTGTTTCTAGCAACAACAGCATGCATGATCTTTGACAGACAATTATAACTCAAAAAGAAAAAATTTATGACTCAAAAATTACACAAAACAATAAAAAAGACTCAAACATACTACAACAATAAGACAAAAATAAGACACCCCCCCCCCCAAACTTAAATCACACATTGTCCCCAATGTGTGCAAGACTCAAAGAAAATAAAAAGGACACTTACAGACTTGGTTTAAAATGGTGGCGGTGGCGGTGGATAGTGCATTGACCACTGGTTGAATAAGGAACTCATCTCGTCAAATCGCTGGTGCAACTATTGTTGCCCCTGCCTCAATTCTTGTTGTCCTTGTATCACAGTGTCGAAATTTTGCATCATCCTTCTCTGGTTCTGGAGCAACTGCTCCATCATAGGCACCGAGGTTACGATTCGCGTGGTGCGGTCGCTTCCCGCCTCATACTGAGCCTCTGTTTCAGGCTCATCTTCATCCATGGCAGCCTCTGCTGCTGTTGCTGGTGGTACTGGTGCTCTTCTTCTTGCTGTTGCTGGGGGACTTGGGTCTGGGAAGGAGTGCACTATCTCATATGACACAGGCAGTTGGTTTCTCTCATAAGTATCAGTGGGTAGGGTTGGGACCCCATTTATGGCGCATAAACTTGTAATAAGTGAGTCATGTTCCAACCCACCTGTTGTTACCAACCTGCTGGCCTCTTCAATATTTTGCACTATCTCCTTCTCAACATCAATCGTCTTCCCCGTCATAATTCCATATATCAATTTGATCCGCCTTCCGCACTCGTAAAGTGCATTGATGGAATCACGCGGCATCGACGAAATACAACCAACCATGGTTGTCTTGTTGAATCGACACCGCCACCCTTCTTGACCCATTTCTCGCAATATCAAACGCAATTTCGTGGTAGCTTTCATCGTATTCGCGACGCATTCCAAATATGTTGGTGGTACTTCTAGACAATGTTCTAAAATAGCTCCAATCACCATCTCCTCCTTCAACATCAACTGTTTCCAATAACGCATTGACCTCTTCTGCCGTTACATGCACATATTTTCCCCTCACAAAGCATCCATTGTCCATCTTCTCCGGAAGATTAGCATAAAATTCACGCACCATCACTGTGTTCATTGGTGCTATCTTTCCCGGGTTTACAAATCTTTTTCACCCCATCATCTCAATCATTGCCCGAATGGGCTCATAGACATCCTCCTCCCCAAGCGAATTCCTTTAATAATACATTCCTCTTTCAGGGATTAAGGGCCTAGTACTAAGCTTTTTGTATCTTTCATGAGCTTGTTGGCTAATAAACCTAGTATCATCATATTGAGGGGCTGAGGTGGATGTGGAGGCTCTTCTCTTCTGCGCATGTTTAGATCACTTTTTGCAGCGTTTTCTTAGTATCACAAATGTTCCCCAATACTATCACCCAACAACTAGCAGCTACAACACCTATTACCCCCAAACTCCACTTAAGAAGCTTCTACACAACACCCACACCCTCCTTGTATACTCTTCCTCAAAATTTCACAACCAATTTTCAACACCCCAACAACTTCACAGACACAACACTCCTCCAAACTACTACCTCTTCTGACTACAGTAATGCTTTCAAGAAAAGATAAAGATTACCTTTTGACGGTGTTCTTCAAGGTTTTCTTGCTTCTAATGGTGATTTGAGGCAATGGGATGAGGTTTGTTGGTTGAGATGGTTAAGGGTTTAGGGAATTTAAGAGCTTTGGTTGTGTTTGGGTTTGGTTTATGGAAGATTTTTAGGTAAAGTGTGGATTTTTGTGGGTTTTGTGGAGATGAAGGGTTAGGTTTCTATTTGGAATTTGGGGAAAAATCGGGTTGGGGCGTCTTTTATTTTCTGGTTTCGCCATTCGCACTTGCAGCCATGCGGCTAATTTATCAAGCGCTCATTCTCAAATTCTGCGCGCCAGACTTCAGCCATGCGCATAGACTTCACATTTTTTCTGGATTTTTGGCGCCGCGGCGCTTAAACTTCAGCGCCTTTCTGCTCTTTTGGCGCCGCGGCCCTGCTTCTGGGCGCCGCGGCGCTAACCCGTTTTTCTGGAAATCCCTGGCTATTCTTCAGTTTTTCCCCCTCCAAATTTGTTGGCCTGCACCTGTTAACACAACACAAACACTACCTCCGTGAGACTGTTCTTAGTAAAAATTAACTATATTAAAGTAAATTAAATCAAAATACCTTGGTTTGCCTCCCAAGTAGCGTTGTCTTTAACGTCTTTTAGCCGGACGCAAGTTCGTTAGATCAAGAGGTGTGGGGTAGATTAATCCCACAACCAATCCATTTTTTTCCACATTTTTCTTTTTCTTCTTCTGTTTCTCTTCTTAAAATTATTTTCAAAGGAAGGTTCAGGAACACATACTTGCTTTGGCGGAGGTTCGGCATCACGTACCTGCTTTGATGGGCTTATCTCCCTTGGATTTGCTTGCACTGGCTCACAGGAGGTTCTGATGGTGCTGATTGCAAAGCGCATGCTCATGACCGGTGGCTCAATAACGTGTTTAAACACTTTAAACACCATTTCTTCTCTCTCTACCCTTAGCGTCAGCTCTCCCTTTTCGACATCAATAAGGGCTTTCCCTGTTGCCAGGAACGGTCTCCCCAATACGATGGGGATCTCTGCATCCTCCTCCATGTCAAGAATGAGGAAATCCGCAGGAAAAAAGAATTTTCCTACTTTAACAAGTACATCCTCAATCTTCCCCCTTGGATGTACCACCATTCTATCGGCTAGTTGCAAGCTCACCGTGGTTGGTTTTGCTTCACCTAATTCCAACCGTTTAAACACCGATAAAGGCATCAAATTTATACTTACCCCTAAATCACAAAGGGCCCTATTGCATGTCACCTTGCCAACTGTGCAAGGCAATGTAAAGCTCCCTGGGTCTTTTAGTTTAGGGGGCAACTTCTTCTCGCAGATAGCATCGCACTCTTCGGTGCCACCATCTCATACTCTGCTAGTTTCTTCTTCTTCCCCAAAATTTCCTTCATGAATTTGAAATAAGAAGGCATTTGCTCCAACGCTTCGATGAAGGGTATGTTGATATGTAACTTTCTGAACGTCTCCAAAAACTTGGAGAATTGTTTATCAACTACCTTCCTCTGCAATCTTTGTGGGAACGGAATCTTCTCGGTATACTCCTTCTCCGAGCTTTCTACCATCAAGCGAGCTTCAACCACCTTCTCTTTCTCTATTTCTACCATTTGTTTAACTACCGGATGAGGTGTATGCTGCTCCAACTGTTTACCACTTCTCAGATGTACTGTCTGGCATTGTTCTCTAGGGTTCATCTCTGTGTTGCTTGGCAACAGCACTCGCGGCCTGTTCTTCGATAACTTTGCTAGTTGACCCACTTGTGTTTCCAAGTTCCTGAGCGAAGATCTAGTTTCGCTATGAACTGGCTGAGAGTCGTGAGTGTCGAAAGTTGCTCACTGCCTCGACTTTTCTCGTCAAGGTGGCCATTGAATTGCTGAGAAGATGAGGCTCGCGAATGGTCGCCGGTTTTGATATCGCCTCGAACGATTCTCACGCTCGCTTCTCCTCTCTATGAAAAATTTGGGTGATTCCTCCACCCTGGATTGTATGTGTTGGAGTATGGGTTGTTCTGGGGCCTCTGATAGTTACCTACAGTTTGGCACTCTGCTTGCTCGATTGGCATATTATAAGGATCAGTTGATGGGCATCTGTCGATTGTATGTGGACCACCACACATTTCACAGCTCTTTGGCATTTGTACTGCATTCACAGATACTGTATGTTGTTGCAGCTGTTTGGTCAAAAGGGCAACTTGGGCATTCAGGGCAGTGATGGCATCTATCTCGTGAACTCTCACTGTTCTTCTTCCACTCATTTGTCTATCTTCTGTGACATGGTTATTGGTGGCCATGTCTTCCAATATGTCGTGAGCTTCATGGGTTGTTTTCCTCATAAAGGTTCCACCTGCTGCTGCATCAATAATTGTTCTGGTCGTTCCACTCAGCCCATTATAGAAGATGTGGACCAAATTCCACAACTCAATACGCGCGTGGACACTTCCTCTGCAAGTCCTTGAATCTTTCCCAAGCTTCGTATAATGACTCTCTATCTGCTTGATAGAAATTATTCAACTCCCCTCTCAACTTCGCTGCTTTGCATGGTGGGAAGAATTTTGCCAAAATTTTTTGTGTCAGCTCTTGCCATGTAAATATTGAATCTGCTGGCAAAGAATTCAACCACACTTTTGCTCTATCCCTGAGTGAGAAGGGAAAGATCCTCAATCTGACGGCGTCATCAGTAACGCTATTATATCTGAATGTTGCATATAGCTCCAAGAAATTAGCTATGTGCATGTGAGGATCCTCCGACGGCAATCCTCCAAATTGTACCGTGTTTTGCACCATACTTAGAATCGCCGGTTTGATCTCAAAATTATTTGCTCCTATTGCAGGGAGCCTAATACATGTTTGTGCTCCGTTCACCCTCGGCAACACGTAATCACCCAAGCTTCTCTCCGCTTGGACCTGAACTCTCTCCTCTACATCCATTGGTATTCTCCGAGGCATTCTTTGATTAGGCTGATGATCGCCTAACCCCTCATTCATATCGTTATTGCTCTGTACGCCTTCCATCTCAATTAAAGTCAAATCTGGTTCCTTCGCTCGCTTACAAGTTTTCTCAATTTCTGGATTGAAGGGAACAAGAGTGTCTGCTCCTCTTCTCCTTCGCATAAACTTATTTCCTGAAACAGGTCAAAAACAGACAAACGGATCACGGCAACTGGTTCTCACAAAATAAATAAATAAATAACGTAATAAAAAAAAACCAAATTAGAAATTAAGAATAGATAAATTTGATATTGAACTACGCCAATCCCCTGCAACGACGCCAAAAACTTGATGCGCGATTTAATGCACACACTTTAACGCAAGTGCACGTTGTCGAGTCAAGTAATATAGTCTTTGAAGACCGAGTTATCGTCCTCAGGGATTAGTGTTCAAGTACCAACTTCTATTCTTTGTTATCTATTTGGTGATCGATATTTGAGTTGTTGATTATAACTAACAATTATAAAGACTAATTAACTATGTGTTTACTTCAATGATGATGGAAATAGGTCTTCCAAGTCTCCTCAACTATCCACTTATATTACTTATTAACGCAATTAACTATGGTTCTTCTTCTTTTGGAGATAGCGGGTTTACTAATTCGTTTTATACTCCCGTTAAGGCTATATAAACACTCAACTCCAGTAGCGCTCCTTTCTACCTTTCGGTGATAAGGATGACTCTATAGAAGGATTAAGAACAAAAACTCTATTAATGCTACACAAGTAATTGAGGTATTTTCATCCTCAATTCGACCTATGTCTACCCAAGTACAGCATAGTCACAACCTCCTCCTTTCGGAGTTTGATTAGAAATCATATAAATAATGATAATTAATGATCAAGTAATTACCAAGCAATCAAATCATCTATTGATAAATCTCAACAATAAGAAGAACAACCATAAACATGCATTAATTCATAAAATAAGGTTCAAGTGAATTGACATGGAAAGCCCTATATTAGAATTAGTTCCTAGCCATAGACATGACAAGAACTAATTCAATATCCAACATAAAACTGAAAATAAAGTAAAAGAAAATAAAGAAATTACAATAGAATGATCTCCAATCTTGAACTCCAAGATGTCTTGTGTTGTTGGCAAGAAGGGAACTCTTTAAAACTGCCTAGGGTTCTCTTTTTATAGCCTCCAAATCGACATTAAGGTTTTCCTTCAGGCCTGGCCCATAAACTCGTCCAAAACCGGATTTTTCCCGCGTTGGCGCCGCGGCCATGCTACTTGCGCCGCGGCGCCGGAAGTTTTGCGTTGTTCTAGAGATTAGGCGTCGCGACGCTGCACTCTGCTGTCTGGAGGCGCCGCGGCGCTGGAACTTCTGCAAGCCTCTGAATGTTAGGCGCCGGGAGCCCGCCTCGGCTGGGAGGCCATGGCCACGACTGTATTGTGCCTGGTTCGTCACTTTCTCGTATTTCGAGCTCTGGAACCTCCATTTTAGCCCTCTTTTTGCTCCTTTTCTGCCAAAGAGCCATTTTAACCAATTTGACTCAAAAGAAAGAAAATATATCCTAAGACGACACGTATTTGTACAAAAAGGGATAAAAGACTCCCTGAAAACGACTCAAAAAGTGTATATAAAATACACCGATCAAGAGGTAGCCGTAGCCTTGAACCTTCCATAGTAGAATACCATCGGACATATTTACTGTGCGGTGAACGTGATGTCTTGAACCGTCAGTGTTTAGTATATGCCAAGACAATGGTACCAACACAACACCTTTCCTACTCTATCTTTCTTGTATGTTCTGTCCGTCGTGGGTCGTGGACACACTTGGTTTCTTAAGTGTGTTCATTTGAAGCGGCCTGTCCTCGCACTTAAATAGGTAGTCTCCTACAAGATATCCTGCAATACCCCGTTGCACAATCGCCAGGAACCATTAAAAGTTTTCCCAACCTAACCTCAATTATTGAGGATCATTAAAGGTTTGGAAACTTATCATTTACCCCTCTACATGTAGCACTTTATGTCTATCACGAAAATGGCCTTGGATTATGTTTCTTAAAAATAAATCATTATCCAAAGTGTTCTTGCTTCCACCGAAGCGCTTGATTTTAAACGCAAGTGCAACGCTCTCGTCAAGTAGTATAGTCTTAGATAAGGGTTCAAGTACCAATTGTCTATTTTCTAGTATCTATTTGGTGAATTAATGAGTGATTGGTTGTTTATGACTAAGAATTATAAAGCTAATTAATTATAAAGATTTAATTGTATCCTTACTATCCGTGTTCTTCTTTGGAGAAAGCGGGTTTCTTAATATGTTTATACTCCCGTAGAATTATATAAACACTTGTTCCTTACCTAACTTTGTAACTCAAAACCTAGTTGGCCGTCGCGCCACAATGCGCAAAATTAATCTAATTGAGGTATTTTCATTATTCACAATGAAATCATATAGTGATAACTAGTTGTCAATTAGCTACCAAGAATTCAACTCAATTATTGGATAGATCTCTCAATAAGAATAATAACCATATTATAACATAAGGTTCAAGAATTCAACATAGAACTAATTCAAAGTTCATCATTAAAGAAAAGAAAAAGAAAAGAAATTACTAATGTTGGCCACTTTAGCCACTTTGACTCAAGAAAATCTATCCTAATACGACACTTTGTATGTACAAACGACAAAAGACTAACTAGTGTATATAAAATACATCAAATAAACCTTTGCTCGCCGAGCAAAGATAGAAAGAAATACAATAAAATGAATAAGAAAATCAACAAAGAAAATAAATGTACTCGCCATTGATCACTTTTAACTAGAAAAACAGAATTTCATAGATATTTAACTCATACTTATCATGCTTAAATGGAAGATATAAATTCAAAAATTATTGATATACATAGAAGAGATCTTGACTTTGGGGTTGTAATGGTTGGTAAAGATAGGCATTTAGGCTCATTTTACTGGTCCGCTCTTTGGCTTTTCAATTTTTCCCTTTTCTTTTGATTCTCTATCCTTCCTCTTTTGTTTTGGGAGAATGAAGTATATAATAATTTTCTTATTACTTTTGTATTTATTCATTCTTTTGTTTTCTTTTAACACAATGTACTCCTCTTTGTAGTAATTTCACAAGAAGTTTCAAATTTTAGGCTGTGATATTTTTAAAGTAAAGAATGGTAAGAATTGGCTATCAAAGAAATGAGTCATCTCCCTAATACGTATCCTAACTATTTTTATCATTTAGCATAGACTCCAATAGACAGATTTACGCGAGTTTGGCATCTCTAACCTAAGTGTTTAGATAAATGCTCCATTCCTTTACATTATTCCACCTTACTTCACTAGGTGTTTCTAGCAACTACAAATACATGATCTTTGTGAGGCAGTTATGACTCAAAAAAAAAAAAAAAAATTTTGGTGACTCAAAATAAACATGAAACAAATAAAAGACTTAAATAAAACATAACATGACACACAAATAAAACTAAAACACAAAACACCCCGAACTTAAATCACACATTGCCCCAGTGTGTTGAGCCTGAGCAGCGACACTTACAAACTTTGGCTAAAATGTTGTTGCCTTGTTTCGCTGGCCCTGTACTTAATCTGCTTGCGTCGCGCATCATCTTTTCTTTCATGAGTATCGCGTCCGTAGTTGTGGGGTGCCTCTGGGCATAGCGGTAATAAGTCTAAAATGGTTCCAATCGCTACTTTCTTATAATTTCCCCTTACAAAGCACCTCTTTCTCTCTCCGGGAAAGTTTGCATAAAATTCGCTGTTGTATTCGATCCCTTTGGTAATCCTTGTATCTTTGGTAGGCTGGTAACTGCTTTTAACTGACTTTTAGTAAAAGGATTGGATTACCTTTTGATGAAGAACTCTCGCTTTCTTGAGAGTTTATTTGGAGAGGAAGGTTAGTTTTTAAGTTGGAATTGGGAAAGATCGATTTTAAACTAAAATAAAATAACGTAAATTAAAATAACATAATTAAAAAAATGGATTAAGTAATCTTTTGTCAAATTTATACTGTGGCAATTTCTTTTGTAAGATAGCACTACATGTTGATGTGCGTGCAACTTCGAATCTCAATTTGGAAAATTGTTTATCGACCGCCTTATTGTAAGGGTTGTTACGTATTGCTCTGGTAGTTACCCTCTTGCTTGACGCACTGCTTGCTCAATTTGGGTTGGTATCCGCCAGGACAACTTCGTGGCGTCGTGTGATTTTTTTTCTCTGAAATGCCCGCTCTTGTTGCGCTGATGAGTTCCACAACTCAATGCAACGGTGTGGATCTGTCCATCCCCGAATCGTTGATTTTCACCTAACCCTTCGTCAAAAATAAATAAAAAAATGAAAATTAAATCCAAATTAGAAATTAAAAATAGATAATTTGATATTGAACTATTGCCTAATCCCTGCAGGCGGCGCGCAAACAGTATCTATTTGGTGAATTAATGAGTGATTGGTTGTTTATGACTAAGAATTATAAAAGCTAATTAATTATAAAGATTTAATTGAGGATTAAGCACAAAACCTAGTTGGCCAAACACGCACAATGCGCCAAAATTAAATCTAATTGAGGTATTTTCATGATTAGAAATCATATAGTGATAACTAGTTGTCAATTAGCTACCAAGAATTCAACTCAATTATGGATAGATCTCTCAATAAGAATAATAACCATAAGCATGCATTACTTTATAACATAAGGTTCGAACTAATTCAAAGTTCATCATGCAAAAAGAATTAAAGAAAAGAAAAAGAAAAGAAATTACTAATGTTTGGGTCTCAATCTCTAGAAGAAAAAAGAAAATCTATCCTGTATATAAAATACACCGATCAGCGCTCAACTGAACTTTTACAGGTTAGTTTTCCCATTGAACCTTATCCCTGGGATCTCCAGTCCGTAAGGTTGAGTGTCCACTATATTGATTCTTATTGATTGGGTTTTAAGCCCATTCCCGTAGACAGACAGTTCATCTGATCTCTGGGTATTCCCTTCGTCAAGGGATCTACTATGTTTTCCTTAGATTTTATGTAATCAATGGAAATAACACCCGAGGTGATCAATTGTCTAACAGACTCATGTCTTCGTCAAATATGACGAGACTTGCCGTTGTAAATATAACTTTGTGCCCTTCCTAGATCCGACTGACTATTGCAGTAGATCATTACAGAAGTCACGAGTTTATCTCAACATGGAACATCTTCTAAGAAATCATGAAGCCATTCAGCTTACGGATGAGTCTTGTCAATTTATTGACTGCATACACAATATCATGTTGAGGGCAATTTGTGATATACATCAGACTCTCAATCACCTATGCGTATTGCTCCTGGCGTACGGGCACACCAAGATGTTTGTCAATCTTTTGATTTCCATCCATGGTGTCATTACCGGTGAACTATCGAACATCTCAAATTTATTCCGCACATCCTTGATGTAGTGAGATTGAGACGAGACCAATCTGTTAGTCCTCTTAGAGATCTTGATCCCTAAGATAACATCTACGACACCCATATCTTTTATGTCAAAACATTGTTTTTAGCAAATTCTTAGTCTCTAGGATTACCCTAGGATTGCACCCAGTTATTAACAAGTCGTTTTACATAGAGGAATGTTATGCCCAATGAATCAGTCATTACCTCTTCATGTAAGCACACTCATCACACTTGTTAATAGAGACCCCCTTCGATTGTGGGGTACTATCAAATTTCTAATGTCATTGTTTAGGGTCTATTTCAGCATGTACAATGATTTGACAAGTTGTCTCTAGTTCTAGAACCACATACCCCTCTAGTTGGTCTATGTATATTTCTCCTTCTAAATCATCATTTAGGAAGACTGTCTTGACATCCATTTGATGTATTTCAAGATCCCGCAAGGCGGCGATGGCTATGAAAGACGTATGGATGTCATTCTTGACACTGGAGCGTAGGTGTCGAAGTAGTCAAGGTCCTCCTTTTTGGCGATAGCCCTTGACTACCAACCTAGATTTGTATTTATCGATAGACCCATTGGTATTGTTGGTTCTCAACCTTTATTTTGTGGTGCTTAGAAGCTTCGTCTTTAATTTTAAGTAAGTAAAGGTAGCACAACCTTGTGTCATCATCCAAGAAAGTCACAAAGTACCTGTTCCCCCTCTAGCTTGACCGAACTTCAAAACACATATGTTGATATGTGTGAGTTCTAGAGGAGCGGTTTCTCTTTTGACGGATCTAAGAGAACTTTTTGGAAAGTCTTTGCCTCTAAGCCCACCTCATACTTATGTTGAGGGTTTATGTCAATAGACAGTAATGATTCCAACTTTATCAATCTTAGTATAGATTGATAGTTAACACGTCTAATCTATGGTGCCATAAATTAGAAGACATAAACGGGTAAAATGAAGGGTCAGTTTTATTGATATTAAAGAAAACATTGTAGGTGCAGTGTTTGCCCTAAGGAGCCTTCAAAGGTGAATCTCCTTAAGTAGAAGGCATTACAGGAGTAGAATTAACTTTAAAGAGGCCTTCACAGACGAAGCCCCTGCCTATAAAAGTTCCATTTTCGTGATTACAAACTTGTTAGCCTCAAATACTAGTCTAAGACCAGCATTGACCAACACAGGTCCAGAAATTAAATTCCTTCAAATTTTCGGGACATGCATCACTTCTTTTAGAGTCAGTTTCTTTCCGGACGTCATCTTGAGGACTACCTTTCCTACCCCCAGCACATTGGAAGAATTATTGCCCATGAACAACTTCTTATCCGTAGCTGGTGTATACGTGGAGAAGGCATCTTTGTTGGAACAAATGTAGCGAGTAACCCCTGTATCCAGCAACCATTGTGTTGGATTCTCAACGAGGTTGGCCTCTAGCACAATAACTAATAATTCTTCAATCATATCGTCTAAGAGCGTGTCTTCGACGATGTTTACCTTATCCTTGCCTTTTGCCTTATCATATTTTTGCTTGCGGCAGTCTTTGGCTATGTGACCAATTTTACCACAATAGTTGCAAGTTCCCTTAAACTTTTCAGTAGTTTGGGACTAGCCGACCTTCTGGAACTTCTGTTTCTTGTCTGGGTTCCCTTTGACCTCCGTCAGATTTGCCTTAGCCTCAACGGGTAGTCTCTCCTTTGGCATGGCCTTCTTATTGTCCTCTTGGATCTGGAGTTTGACAATAAGTTCGTCTAAGGTCATTTCCTTTGTTTTGAGTTTTAAGTAGTTCATAAACTCGGTCCACGAAGAAGGTAGTTTTTCGATTAATGCTCCAACCAAGAATTGCTCGTTGGGCTTCAATCCTTCCAAGTCTAGGTGATGAAGAATCATTATTCCTGGACTTGGGTTGACACACTCTTGTTATCCACCATCTGAAATTTCAGAAATTTCCCAATGATGAACTTTTTACTACCCGCATCTTGGGTGTTATATTTCTTTTGTAGTTTTTCCCACAACTGTTTGGCAGTTTCAACGGTACAGTATACCGTGTAGAGAGGATCTGACAAACTATTCAGAATGTAGTTCCTGCACATGAAATCACTATGTTTCCATGCATCAAGAACCAACTTCATGTCGCCAACGACATGGATACCTTGCCCCCTCCTGCCAAATTATTTGGCTGAGGGTCCTTGTCTTCCCCAACTTGTGGAGGATCTTCGGTTAGGAAACGTGACATTCCCATAACCGTCAGAAAAAAACAGCATCTTTTGCTGTCATCTTTTGAAGTGTGCACACATGAACTTCTCAGGACGTTCATGGTGAAAGTCAGCCGGAGTTGAAGCAGTGATACTTCCTTGAGCAGGAGCAAAGACGTTTGGAATGCCTTGAGCAACAGTGTTAGCACTTGTGGTGCCAAAAACAGTTGTGTTACCTTGAGTAGTAGGATTGACATTAGTAGTGCCAAAAGCAGTGGAGTTGAAGGCATTGGAATTACCTTGAGTGGTGTTTCAGCGTTGATTTGATCTTCAGCAGTCATTGTTGTTGTTGAAAGCAGCGAATATTATCTTAAGTTTGTTGGATATAAATATAAAATTACAAGGAAATGGGAAAACAATAACAACAAGTAAATAATAAATCTAGAAATTAAACAATGAAATGGTCTTGTTGAGTCGATTGAAGTTTCAATCTTTCCTTAAGATAGTATTGCCCCGTATATTCCTTTAAGTTGGTGTGACAACTTATCTTTCAAGATAAAACAACAATCAAACTAATGAGTAAAGGAAAAAAACTCAAGAATTCGCTTACGAAGAAAGATCTTAGAGTGTTTGATTGCAAGAGAGGAAGAACATTTTCAGTAAATTGTCAAGTATAGAGTGTCAAGTGTGTAAGGTGTGTTTTCCAAATGAGCCCAAGGCATCATTTTATAGTGTTGGAGAAGATGATCTACCATTAGCCTAATAATGGTCTTGAATGACCATGTAATGACCTTGAATATAGAGTTACAATTCAGCCAAATAATGGCTGAATTCATGAGCAACATAATGGAGAGTTAATACTCCAAAGTCAGCCCAAAAATCACATTTAATTCACTTCCAACGTTCTGAAACTATCGCAGCGCCGCGGCCCTACAGGTTGGCGCCACGGAGCCGGAACTTCAGAGAGTTTCAGGCGTCGCCGGCGCCGCGGCCCTGCAGGTTGGCACCGCGGCGCCGAGATGATTTTTCGGCACCGCGGTCCATTTTCTGACTCGTTTCGACATTCACACTTTGTACACTTCTTCCTTCATTTACCAACGTGAAACCAACGTCATTTGGCCAATAACCGTCTATTACCTTACGTCTCAAACAATTCGTATACGTACCAATATCTCTTTCATTTAAGAAAATTATAATCATTGGCACTATATGTGCACGTGTGTGGAAACAACGTTTCCTATGTGTGGGGCCCCAATTATTCGATTCGTAATTAAATAGAATTTACTTTATTTTACATTTAATAAATATTTTCAACGCTCAAGTCTTGTTACATATTTTTATCTTCTTATTTCTTAATTATCTCTCACCTTCTATAATTTTCTTCTCACACTCACTCCAAAGATGAAGCTCCACTCATGTCCTATACTCCAAAGCCCTACTCATACCAACACATAATAAAAGTTGTATACTACTAGATTACCATTACAGTTTATACACTATTAAATATAATTATTATACTATTTATATATACATGTCAGGCATAATTACATACTATTATAATACCATGTACATATTTATTTATACACTGTTAAATATCATCATTATACCGTGTATATATACATTTATACATAATTTATATTGTTATAATTTTTTGTATATAATTAATCCACTATAATAATATTGTGTCTATACTTATTTCACTTATAATAATATTGTGTAATTTATACATTATCTAGTATAAATATTATATTCACTGTATAAAGATTTAATAACACATACATATTCACAGTATATTTCTGTTATAATTTTATTTTCATATAAAAAAGACAACTATAGGAGGAAAACTATATACAAATTTCAAATATTTTCAAAAGACAATAGGATATGAATGGTAACGTTGGCAGGATGGCAGACATGGAATCATTCCCCTATAAGTTAGCTGATTTAGGTGACTTATTTTTGTTGAACTTTCAAAATTTTAGGGGTAGCCTTAAATATAGGCAATAGTTTTGGAAAGAATGGGGAAGATTTAAGGTACTACATTAATTAAAATTCCTACTTTAATGGGAATGTAATTAGTTGGTGGATTTTCTCCTATAAAATTGTTATTATAGTTTATATTTAGATGCCATAATTGATTATCAGTTAATGTTGCCATGTATATGTAACATTTCTTTAAATATTGCCTAGTTATATTTTTTCCCTTTTTTCTCAGTCCATTTTATTTGGTCTGATTCATTTTTCTTACAATTTCGCCAATTAAGATTAATCGTGAGATCTTTCTTTATCAGTCAGTATATTAAATATAAAATTTAGAATATAAAATGTTATATAATAATGATATAATTTTCACGATCCAAAATTACTAAGTCTTGCGGACACCTACCATTTTCACCATCAACAGACAAATATTTTTCTTATTCATCAATTAAACACAATAAAGTAAATAAGCAGAGACAATAAAAGTCTAAGTCATATTATAAATATTAAGTGCGGAAATACGAATGCTAATACACCCCAAGAAATAGTCTGAACAATATCAGAGCTACTACAAATCAACTAGTCTGAAAACTACATAGTCTTTGACCTCTAAATGGATGAAAATGTTGTTGTACATATATATATTATTCATATGTAAAACTTACTACGAAAAGATCTAAATATAACCTCCTTAGTGGACCGTGGAATCCACATTATTTAACCATTTAATTGCTTATTATATCCCTTATCCCAATATGTGTCCAGCAAATAGATTTCATATTTGGTATTAGTCATGTATTGCTTTATGTCGTCCGCATGGTCAACTCAATTGATTTTCAAGAGAGATAATTGAAAAAATATTTTGCTTTATATCATGGTCCCACATGGATGATAATCTTTTGAGCTAATCTCATTATTTCCTTTAATTAAATCATTTTGTCTCCCACTACATTTGGTAATTAATTCCTTATTCCAAATTCAGTCAAATACTAATCACCTTTAACATATTTCATATATTTATTATTATGATCGGGTGATATAACACTAGTTCATAGCCTCTTTTCTTTCACACAAAATATTATTTCCAATCGTGATCATCACACTTACAAATCATAAATCATTTTGGGACTTCATCATTTTATACACTGAACTCTTAGTTTGTATATTTGAATATGACCAAAATTCTCTGGGGCTCGGGTCTACATTATGACGCAACTCAATGCGCTAGAACACGGGATGTAACACAATGCATCCAACATATCACAAAATCTTGTTAAGTAGTCCAAGAGCTGTAAAAATACGAAATCTAGAATTCAAGTCTAAAACATGACCGTAGACAAAATAACTATAGGTCGAATCCGAAAATAGAAAGCAAGTAAAAAGGGAAGGATTATTGTCACACCCCAACCTTAGGGGGTGTGGCCAGCACCCAACACCCTTAAGCCCGAGCGTACCAACTGTAATGAGTCTCGGGTCGTCAAGGCCCCCAAATGGTGACAATAAGACAGGAAACAACAATAACCTGCACATAGAAAAGGTCCAACGTAGCATATGTACATAGCTAAGGCTGACAAGGCCGTTAAGAGTATATCAACAACCAACGAAGGCCAACAAGGCTACACAAGACGTATATATACAACAACTTTTAGTTTGTAAGCCTCTATAAGTACTAATATGTGTCATCAAGTCGGCTTTCGCACTAGTGCGCTCATCCGTTGCTTGTTGCGTAACGGCTTTCACAAGGCTCCGACATACGAAAAATATATACTCCACCGTCACAAAATTATTGACCTAGTTTGACTTGGCTCGGAGGTTAAGAATTAAAGGAAGACTTTTGAAATCTATGGTGCAAAACAAATCTTAGATATTTGTCTGGCTGTAAATGATCTCATAAAGTTAAATTATTTCTAAATATAGAAATGTGTCAATCTTTTTAGAATAAACTAATAAGGAAAGTAGGACAATCGTTTTGGGATAGATGGAGTATATATATACATATGCAGTAACGCATACCGACTATGTGCAGCAACTCCGGAGAAGTGGAGTATGATAACCAATCACTAGAAACCGGTATCCTACTGAAAAGGTATGTCGGCATGTGTACATGTACCTGATGACATGAACACAATGTCCAGAAAGGGGCGTTAGTACAAAATATGTACTGAATATGTAAGGCAGGTAAATCATGTAAATAAAAGATGTAATATTAGAGAAAAGAGTATAAAATCAACCTGAAACTTAGAAGAAGACTGATGAGGGCATGAAACTGACATAACCATGAATATATACATGCAAATAAAATCGGGCCATTCTATGGGGCCATATAATATAGTATCAAGTTCCTTTGTGCGGTGAGCTCATCATAAACTTCCCGACCATATAGGATGCATTAATATTTGCCAACTGATCAACGGTATGTACATCTATGTGCCTGCCCGACCAACTATAGCGCAACGCGATATGAAAATAGCTACATATATATAAGTACAATGTAATACTGATCTCAAGGAATACCATGAATATGGTCGAAGTGACCTATGGTCGGTATCCTCCCACTATCGTTATTGTCGCTATGTTTATCAATTCTTTTAACTTATTGACCAGAATGATATGGGATACTAGAAGCACTACCGATAAGGAGTAAACATAATATATGAACAAATTTCACCTAGCGAGGGATATAATTATTCTAAGTTAACGAGAAGAGAATCATTTCAAGGAAGGGTTTATACCAAGTCATGCCAAAAAAGAAATTAGCCCTACATACCTTATCATCAAAGTTTTTTAAGTTTCATGAGCCCTTGCACATTCTACGAATAATTATCTACATTATACAAAGGATTTGTATCAATATTAGTCTCATAATTCATAAAAACTTATAGAGACATTTCATCGAACACCTAGCGTGCATAGATTTCATGTACTTTTCTATATGAGAATTCCTACATGTCTCAACACAACAAATCTCCTTCAACTACTTTCCTTCGTACCTATAGCACAACAACATCCTAACAACTTCATACTATGCTCTTAATCCATACAAAACAACCCAACAACAAGATTTCATATCAAAACAATAACATCTCCAACTACTTCAAGCTTTATCTTGTAGTTTCTTGTCCAAACAACTTCATGGTAGTAGCTTCAAACACAATCAAAGATGTGATGTACAACCTTTAACACAATAAGAAGGACTCTTAGGACAATCTCCTTCAACTTGAAAGAATCCATAACTCATCAACAACACCAAATGAATGATCTTCTCACCATCTTCAACACTTTTAGTGAGGGAGATAGTTGGTTTGACTTTGTAATCACTTGGGAACCATGAAGAACTATTTTAGAGAGAGTTAGGAGATGTTTAGGGTCGGTTTGGTCAAGCAAATGACGAAAAAAGATGAAAACACCGAATAAATAGCTCAAAAAGTCAGCCACCGCCTCCATTCAGCGGCATGTTCTGCGACCCGCAAATGCCTTCTACTGTCCGCAGAATGATCTACAGAATGGGACATAAAATTGCCTAGAAAGTTCAAATTTTTTGATAACTTTTGTGTTCCACACTGAGGTCCGCAGTTCTATTCTGCGGTCCGCAGAATGCTCCACAGAAATCCCTTTTTATCAATTTTTAGCGAACCTTATTTTCTTCGATCCGATTAGTCTCAAAGTTTCCCAAAACTTACTTAATACTCCAATAAATCTTTATTAACCTTGTGGAGGGATCTCAGCCTCTCCAAGCCTAGGTCGAATGACTTATGATGGAAATGACATATAAAGTATGAGGTGTAACAATTATAGAGGCCACGAATGACTAGTAGTTCACCTCAAAAAGCCTCGAAGTTCACCCTCACAAACAACCACGAAGTCTAGAGCTAGATCCTGGTTCGGTATATGCACAAAAAGTGCAACAACAGTAGTATGAGTACAACACTAGTACTCATATGCATCATAGGCCGACAACGAGGAAACACATATGGATAATTGATCGGTGTATTTTATATACACCTTTTGAGTCATTTTTAGTTAGTCTTTTGCCCATTTTTGTATAAATATGTGTCGTCTTAGGATAGATTTTCTTTCTTTTGAGTCAAATTGGTTAAAGTGGCTCATTGGCGGAAAAGGAGCAAAAAGAGGGCAAAAACGGAGGTTCCAGAGCTCGAAATGCGAGAAAGTTGGCGAGCAAGACACGAATAGCAGGCGGCGCCGCCTCAACCAGCGACATCGAGGCGCGCGGCGCAAAATCTGAATCTGCGGGAGTTTTGGCACCGGCGCCGATTCTGCGGGGCAGCGGGAATTCTGCCAAATTCTAATGGGAATGGGCCAAGGCCTAAAAGGAAAAGGTTAAGAATGATTTGGAGGCTATAAAAAGGAGTTTTCTAGGTCAGATTAAGGGTTCCAAACCCTTGCCAATTCATCACAAACTTGGAGATCAAGATTGAAGACTACTTTTGTGTAATTTCTTGTTTCTTTGTTTTATTTCTTTGTAGTGTATGTTGGATATTAGTTTAGTTCTTGGCATGTCTATGGCTAGGAACTAACTTAATTTAGGACTTTCCATATCAAATCACTTGAAACTCATTCTTATGAATTAATGCATGTTTTGGTTTCTTCTTATCATTGTTGAGATTTATTCAATATTTGTCGTGAATGTTTGGTAATTAATTGATCACTAATTATCATAACCTATATGATTTCTAATCGAAAGCCGAAATGGGAGATTGTGTATATGATATAGTTGAATAAACATAGGTTAAATCGTGGACGAAAGTACCCCGATACTTGTGTAGTTTAATAAGTTATTGCTCTTAATCCTCATTTATAGTCAATCTTATCACCGAAAGGTAGAAGGGTTCTATATTGGGGTTGAGTGTTTATATTACCTTAATAGGAGTATAAAACGGCTTAGTTAACCTGCTATCTCAAAATAGAAGAAGAACCATAATTAATTGCATTAACAAGTAAGATGAGCGGATAGTTGAGGATATTTGAAAGCCCTATTTCCACCATATCTGAAGTAAAACAAAGTAATTTAGTTAGCATTCATAAGTATAGTTATAAACAATTCATCAATCATCGGTTACCAAATAGATACCATAGAATAGAGTTTGAGAATTGGACATTAATCCCTGAGGACGATAACTCGGTCTTCTAGACTATATTACTTGTCACGACACGTGCACTTGTGTTAGTGTGTGCATAAATCGCGCATCAACAATATAATAATTGACAAAATAAACAAGTAAAGCCAAATCAGTATAGTTCAGTTAAAGCACATTCAAATTTATTATGGTCAACGAAGTTGAATCTTTCCTTGATAAGTTACCCTAAGATTCATTCGTCCGTATATCATTTAAAAACTGAGTGTTAACCATAATTATTCTTAAAGATTTATTCTTTTTGTATTTACAAGTGCAAAACCTTTGATCTTTCCATCAATCTCATGTCAATCAGGTCACATAGCCACATAATTATTAAAATGGGATGAAATGCAGATGATATGCAATGCAAATGGCCAAGATCAAACTTGGTATACACATGCTCGGACCTTTAACCACACAATCATGACCCGTGAAGGGACTCACGAGGTCCATATACTGCTCACAACCATCCAGAATGATCCCTCAAACATGGTTGAGCCTCATCTCATATCAATTTGCTCATATCAATCATATCATATTACCCGAAATTATTTCCCTTGGGCATCCAACATATCAGTCTTACCTCTTTTCCAGTCTCATCGGACTATAGTGTACCTCAATTCACAATGTATGTCAACAAAATATGTATAAATGAATGGTCATGAATAATGACATAAGCCAACAATATCAATGAGTACGTAGAGGTAAGTATTTGTCATATTATTTTCTTTAAGCATATCAATTTCAAGAATAATCATTTATCAAGATATGGAATAATGAATAGGAATCCTACGCAAAAACACAAATAAGTATCAAGCATGGTCAACATAGCCCACATAACAATTGTTAAACCAACAGTAAATTGATTTATCACCACATTCAATGTCTGAAGGCTCACATGCATAGCCCGACGACTATTGTATATGCGCGCCTCCAATTGGAGTATAAAAAGCTAAGCCATAACCTACCTTAATGGCTGGGCACGTACCACGAACCTTAAGCCAATGTTTTTCCTTTTCGCGAAGCTTCCATTTGATCCAAATCTATCACTAATGTATTGTAGATGATTGACGATTCCAACAATACCTATATTACTATATTATTGCCCAAAACCCAAAATAGATCCAAAATAGTCAAACTCGAGCTCCGGAGGTAAAACTAGAATTTTATTTTATAAACATCTTACCCATAACTCAAATAGTCAAGATCCTAAAAATCATGCAATTCTAATCACATTTAAAGCCTCAACTTTCATGAAAATCCCATTCTTAAATCTAGGGCTAAAACCCCCAAATTTCTAGATCCTAAAACATTATTTAATTGCTAAATAATGAAAAGAATCAATGCTAAATGAAAGATTTAAGGTTATGATTTTACCCCAATCAAGAACTTTGAAGAATTACTTTGGTTCCCCTCAATATCAAACTCTAGAACTTGGGTTATGTGCGTGAACAGTGGGGGTTTGAAATCGGAATTTGGGAAAGAAATACCTTTGAACCCTAACTCTTCTTTGCGACCGCGGTCTGAAACTATGCAATTGCGAGGCTCAACTGAGACCCATCCCATCTGGGCTCATCGCGACCACGAGGCCATGGCTTGCGATTGCGATGGCCCGCGACTCGTCTAACTCTAGGCGCGTATCCACGCTATTGCAGACAACCATAACACAATCACGATGGCTTTATCCACCAAGCTACGCGACCGTTATACCTTTTTCGCGATCACGAAGAAGGGTGCCTATCATCGGAAAACCAACAACCTTACACACTCTAAAACTTTCGATCCAACACTCGAAACTCATTCAGGACCCCCGCGGACACAAATCAAATATGCTAGATGACTATAATCGACGCTACGAACTTGTTTGCGCACTCAAAATAGTAATCCGACGTCATTAAGACATGTTTTTCTACAGAAATACTCTAACTTTCTCAAATTCCAAATTAGCCAACTAAGTACCTAAACACACTCGAATGCTTCGGGACCCAAAATAAAGACTCGACTAAGTCATAAATGTCGTTCTGGACCTAACACGTTTACCTAAAAGTTAGTTTTAGTCAACCCTTTTCATTTGAAAACTCAAAAAAGCTCTAACTTGGGATTTTCTTTCCGAAATAAAATTGATTTACCTCGAGAAGTCATTCAACCCTCCCCGCAAGATATTAATACCAAATAGGGTCACAAAACTGACACTTTTAGGATAATAGGTCGAAAGGGGCCAAACGACCAAACAAGTCGTTACAGCTGTTGACACCCAATTTTGACCCATCTTTTAGTCATTTCTTGCAATTTTTAGCATTTTAAGACACCGCATTTTAATCATCTTTTTTTGCATTTTTTACATAATATTCTATGTTTATTTTTCACAAAATGCATGACATCTTTTTATTTTAAATTAAACATTATGTCTTTGTTAATATTGTGTTTCTATTATTATTACACAGTCGTTTATTTTAATAATATTTGCATCTCTTTAAATAATTAATTGACATCTCGTTTTAATTTTTAATTAGACATTAAACATTTGTTAAATATTGTATTTTATTTATTATTGCATCAGCATTTGCATTTTAATAATCTTGCATTTTTTTTTAAATAATTTTTCTTTTAAATAATTAACCTCTTTTGTATTTTTGTCAAACCAGTCCGAGGCCCAATCCGAATCATTCAAATCCAACACCATTTTTTAATTTCATCCAAACATCCTCTTTTATTCCCCCCCCCCCCCCTAAAATCAAATATCACTTTTCATCCCCCCCCCCAAATACCAAATCCTAAAAACCTACCCTATAAATAAAATACTACCCCCATTTTAAAAAGGCAGCCCATGGCTCTTATCGTATGCGCCAAAATGAGTAGCAACCCTTATTATTTTTGTAAAAACCCTCCCCTTCTCCTTTAGCCCGTCGACCTCGCGCACCGTCGGCCTTTATTCGAGCCGTCAGCTGTTTGTCGGCGAACCATTACTTTCCCCTCCCATTGTCGATTCGATGAACTATACCAGCACCGCATCTCCATCTCCGCAAACCCGCGCCGCGCCGCTTCCGCCCGCATTACTGCGCTCGAACCACCGAGGCGTCGCTCGGCGATAGCGTGGAAGTAACGCCGCCATCCCAATCTCGCGCATTTGCACTCGGTGAAGCTATGGATTATTCTTTAACTGCGATTATATATTTTGTTTGTTTGGTGATTTATTTCTTGATTTGAACCTCATTGGAGTTTAAAAACTCGGCTATTTATTCTTGTTTTATTATTTTAAATCGAATTTGGTGTTGCCATTGTCAACTGGTTTTGCTATCTTTTCGGACAAATTTTGGATTATTTTTCATTTCTCCGTCTATGTTGTTTTCACTGTTCGGCAATACATTTGAGTTTGTCGTGTCGCCTATTTTGTTGTCGATTTTCGAATTAAATCGCTCGGCGTTAAATTCTGTTGGATGTTGATGCATTTCTTGCGATATGTGTCGCTGTATGTTCCTTCCTGTTCTGATGTTTTTCGGTTGTTCGTCGGACTGATTTTTCGGCAATTTTGTTGGCTACTGTTTTGTTGTTTTTCGGCTATTTTTAGACTGGTTTCCGCTGTTTTACTGTCGTTGGACTGAGTTTGACAATCTTTCCCTTTATTTTAAACTGATTGGAACAGTTTCTTATTTCCAAAAGAACAGATACTGCACTGTTGATATTCTACTGGTTTGAACATGATACTACACTTTGATTGGCCAATGAAAAAGTTATCCGTCGGTTTTTTAGGCCTCCACAGTTGCAAAGATGAAAAATAAAATAAATGAAGCTTTCAGGGCAATGAAGATTTCTTCCACTTACACCGGAAAACCAACATGCGCTGGCGAATTCGCATGTGCGCATTAGGATGTCCCACTTTATTTTTATATCTATCCGAGACCTCCGTGTTTGAAATTATTACTGTTTTGGCGCGGATCTGAAAGTTTTATTTATTTTATTGTTTTAACAATATTGGCCGATGAAGAAATCTCCGTCTGATTTCCAAGATCTCCCCTGTGCAAAAGACGAGTTTATTTTTTGCTTTACTTATTAATTCTTATCATTGTTTTAAAATTATTTATTCTATTACTAATACTTTTACTAAGTGTTTATGCAGGTACCCGGAGATGCATTTCAAAAAGAATGTCCCGAAGTTTTACTTTATGTCGCATTTAATTTTAGTTTTATTATTTTGTATTGCATTTTATTTTAATTGTAAATTATGAAAAATGCTCAGAGTATGTAGAATAAAATCCAATAAATAATTAACCTAGGTTTGAACGGATAACCGCAAGTTAGAGGATCTTAAAGGATGCCTAACCCCTTCCCTTTAGGATAATAAAGAACCCTGATCCAGAATCTCATTAATTTCGTAGACCATTAAATGGAGATTAATTGCAATATTTTTTATTGCAATAAATCAAGTGTCCTAATTCATTTAAATAATTAGGTGACGACTCCTTAAAATCAACATTATTGCTCCACCCAGGGAACCGCGCAAAAGAACAATGTTGCGGATACCGTTCAGACCTCGAGGTCAAAAACGGGCGCGACAGCATGGCGACTCAGCTGGGGATAATCAGGTTCTTGACCATAGCAAATCTAGATTTATTATTGCTTGACTTTATTTTTATTTGTTTTAAATGCCTTAAAATTGCTTGCTTTAATCTTGTATGCTTAACTGTTTTAATTGCTATTTGATTTTACTGCTTTCCTTAAACTGACATTTCGCTCATATTTCTTCCACTCTGGAAAGTCCACACTATCACACACTACATGCGAGGTGCGCTGGGTGCATCAGCAAAATTCTTTCTTCAAAACCCAAATTTAGGAGAGTTGGTAATATACGTGGAGTGCTCGGTCTAACCGGTGGCCGCGTAGCCTTCTCACTCGAGTTGTCCGCTCGGGAATCTTGCGTCTAGTAAGCCAAATCTTAAAAAGCTTAAGATAGAGCTATACCACCCTTTTATATTAAGTCATGCATGCATAAACCTTAGGTGGGTTAATCCTTGGTATTAACCCCACAATTAGAAATCCACCAAACTTGTCGACGGGTTTCACAACCCAACGACCCATAAGCATATATGTATAGCGTGACAATGATAGACGGATCCAAGCCTGGTCATGACACACCGAAATTGGAAAACGTGCACCGTCATTTGGTCGCCATTTCCAACAAAACATTACAGTTTAACGACTTGGACCTATTTATCATAATCTCGCATATTTGACGTTTAGGTCTACCTCTGGCATAAGAGAGGTCTCATGCATATTAGGCGCACGCTTGATTTGCATGCTTTTGTTTACTATTGTTGTCGCTAGCAATTCTGTACATATTATTTAATGCAATAATTACCCTTTTAACCCCTGTACATATCATGATATGTGTTGATAACTTTGGCCACGAGCATTTGCATTTTTACACTTTTGTTGTCACATTGCAATCAGGACTTCTACTGCGTAAATCGCTCTTGAACAAAGCGATTTGGACTTTGGGAAGCGACCACGATGCAGTCGAACAAGCGAAGTCTTTGACTATATTGTCACGCCATTATATTTTATTATTTTTGTTGCTTGCCTACTCTCACCCATTTGTCATATTTTTTGCAGGAAGACCGTCATCGCAAATAGTCGAGGGCGGCCAAAAAAAAAAGAGGAAGAAAGAGAAAAAAAAATCATCACAAGAATGAGCTGGAGTTATGTTGACGGAAAGAAGTCAGCTTATATCAGATTCAACGAAGCATCGCTCTGGGTCCTATATTTTGTATCTTTATACATATTTGCAAATTCAATTGATATATCTAGTGTCGATTACATAATTATTATCATGCATTTTACAACATAATCATCCCGAACTACGCGTGTCTGATTGTCACCATACGGTGTGATACGTAGGCAACCTCATCTTGGGTTCGACACCACCACATTAAAAAAAAGGGAGACATATTTGGTTCACTCATTCATTGCATTTATCCAATCACGGACATTCATTATTGCATTTCAATCATTTTATCACATACATTCATACATGCATTTCATTCATTCTATCACATCCATTCATTTTTTCATTACATTCCTTTTACTTTTCATTAGTCTTATATTGATCAATCATTTGTTTTGCACAGCTTTTACTTTTGCATTTATTTCATGAATGAATTCTTTTTCAAGCATACATTTTATAACATATCTGAATGAACTACGCGCACCTGATTCCCTCGGCGAGATACATAGGCAGCCCTATTCGGGTTCGGTACCATTTATTCAAAAATACAAAAAATATTTTATTCAAAAAGCATAAAATATCTTTTAAAAAAAAGCTCTTTAAGTCATTGTTTGATTTGGTTGATACCAACACAGTTAGGAGTGTGCGTAGAAAGACCGAGTAATAATCAGTATGAGTTGACTTCGTGATAAACCATAGACTCTTTTGGTACCTGTTACACCCCGTAGTTCAGGTCATGCGCGTAGTAAGACTTAAAATTTCTTTTAGTCAACTTTGAGGCGGGTTATGACCCGATTCGTTGAGAGTTCCTAAGTATTTTAAAGGCCTAGGCGTAGTTCGTTGAGTCTTGATTCAGCGCAACCAACCGTTCGTCGATGCGTCGGAGTAGAAAGTTATGAGAGTTACAAGTTTGATCGGTAATGCGTTCGAGCAAAGCGGCGGCGCGTATGCGACGCGGCGCCTAAAAATCTTGAGAGGTCGCGAGTTGCAGCGCCAGGCGGAAAAACTTAGAAAATCTGATTTTTGTTTTAAAAGAGACCATGGGAGGGTGACAAGTGTCCCCATCTGATTTTCCAATATATTGACCAAGACTTGGTCATTCTTCCCATCTTTCATCTTCTCTCTCTCTCTCTAGAAAATTTAGCTCTCCCTCTAGAGTTTTAAGAAGAAAGAAAAGCTTAGGAAAAATCTGGAAAGGTGTGGCAAGAAAGGAAAGGTTATTACAAAGCTTGTGAAGACTATTGTGGTGGTATTCTTGGAGTAGAGGCTAGCAATTGTTGGAGTAAATTGGCTAAGAGCTTTAAGGTAAAATTTCTTCCTTTAGAATTAGTTCTAAGTGTTGCATGTTTAGAAGAAAGAACTTGTGGTAGTAGATAATGCTCATAGAATCATTGCGTGCTAGAAATGTAGTTTGGTTATGAATAATGGGTTAAGAAGAGATTACGAGCATGTTGTAGCCTAAAAACTACCTAGAATTGTTAAGTGAATTATTGTAAACTTATAATTGGTATTTGGGTGTGTAATCCCCTTTAAATTGTTGGATTGATTGAGCCTTAAAATGTGGCGTTGAGTGTTAAAAATCGGCCTTTGAAAGGTGGCAAAGTGAGTAGAAACAAAATCTTGATTTTCCATAGAATTTAGTGGCTTTGAGTTAGATTATTCTACATTGAAATTAGAGGTTAATAAACATATCATGGTTATTATAGGTTGAAATATTACTTGCGGTAGTTGAGCTTAGCAAGTGGATTGACCAAAGAGGTATGTGAAGCTTTCTATCTTTGAGCATGAGTATTTGTATCTATGTAGTCGTACAAGATTTAGTATTTTTACTTGTTTAAGTATAAACAAAGACTTGTTTTGTTTTAAGAAGTATAAGTCCCTTGGTTAAGGAAAAGTATGATTTTACAAAAGTATAGAGTACTTGGTGTGAAAGTATTGAGTATTGAATTATTCTAAAGATAAGAGGCTCGAAGTATTTTTGGAAATTGTATGAATTTGTTTGAAGTATAAGCCTCTTGGATAGTAAAAGAACGAAATGGTTGAGTTATCTGGCTTTATGAGAAGTTAGTTATAACGGCCTTATGAATGGATAAGGATAAATTTCTAAAGCATAAAGTTAGTATAACGGCTTTATGGGAAGTTGGTTATAATAACTTTATGGAAGGTTATGAAAGTTGTCTATTTTGATTAATGAGCATAAGTTGTCTAGATTGTGAAAAAATTGAAGTTACTTGGTTTCAAGCTTGGAAATGAGTTTTCTAAAGGTGTAGTAACTACGTTGAAAAATAGGCGCTCTTGATACTACGGTGTTAGTATCTTGGATTTTGCATAAAAGGAATCTCTTGGAAAGGATGTCGTCGTAGTACTTTGGCTTGTTAAAGAGAATTATTGTTTGTGCCTAGATAGTGATTTGGGCTTCTTCAATTGAGAATGATTCTATGTGTGCCTTGATAAGTACTTTGGCTTGCTTAAATAAGAATTCTCTTGGTTTATGTGAAAAGAAGGCAGGGTAATTGTCTTGGTTTATGTAAAGGCATGATATTGAAATTCGAATTAAAAGCATGTAGTTATGAGTTACTTGGGCGTCGATGAAGGATTCGTATGCTTATTGTTGATTATGAGTTACTTGGGCGTCGATGATGAAGAGATTGGTATCTTCCATTGTTGATTATGAGTTACTTGGGCGTCTGCTTGATGATGAAGGATTGGTATCTTCCATTGTTCGATTATGAGTTACTTGGGCGTCTGCTTGATGATATTGTATCTTCCATTGTTGATTATGAGTTACTTGGGCGTCGCGATGATGAAGGATTCCGGTATTTGTTGATTATGAGTTACTTGGGCGTCACTTGATGATGAAGGATTCCAGGTATC
Organism: Przewalskia tangutica; assembly: GCA_029844215.1. Taxonomy (NCBI): domain Eukaryota; kingdom Viridiplantae; phylum Streptophyta; class Magnoliopsida; order Solanales; family Solanaceae; genus Przewalskia; species Przewalskia tangutica. Next base: position 24,143,195 of record CM056719.1, read on the forward strand.
TTCCATCGTTGATTATGAGTTACTTGGGCGTCTGCGATGATGAAGGATTGGTATGCTTCCATTGTTCGATTATGAGTCTATTTGGCGTCGTCGGTGATGGAGGATTGGTATGCGGCCATGATGAGGTTCGTTTCCACTGTTGTGATATTTTGTTCCATGGATTAGCTCTCTGGATCTAGTAGTTAGCCCGTACTTGCCGGTCGAGGCGTGATGCGAGTGGATCGGTAGTTGGCTTTACTTGCCGGTCGGGGTTAGGGCGAAGTGGTGTGATCGAGGTGGATCGGTGGTTAGGTGGATCGTAGAGCCGGTCGACCGTGATTCGTATTAGTATTGTTGATGCGGGTGGATCGTCGATTGAGGATGTGGATCGTAGCTATGTCTTATGATCTGAGTGGGATCTAGTATTCATATGTACTCTGTTGTTATATCATGAAAGCTGCCGGTGAGGAAGGAATTCCAGACACGATTGATATTATGGGCATGAGACCTATGGTTATATTTGAGTGATGACTTAGAGGCGTGAGTCCACGACTTGGCGTATATGTTGTGTCTTGTAGTTTGGCTATCATGCATGTCTCTGCTTTATATATATGCTATTATGAATTCATTCTGATATTTTGATTTCACATACTTGGTACTGTTATGCGACCTCGCGTTGTCGAGATCGTAGCGCTCTTAGGATCATTCATTTCTTGGGAAGCTCCGTCTCTCGGAGGCTTGTCTTTTGGTATGATTCCACGAGGTTATAGACTTTGGTACGTTCGGGGTATGGCGGGGCCAGTGCGTAGTCACGTTTGTGGTTTTGAAGTAAGAATAAAGTTATCTTGTTTCACTATCGGTTAAGTTATTTTATGAAAAGCGGTAGTGATGTTTACCTTATCTGATTTGTTTCGTATGTTCATTGCTATTCTCGACATATACGGCGGTACCGGAAGAGTACGATCGTGACAAAAGTGGTATCAGGCGATTAGTCCTCGGAAAGTGTCTGTGTCTAGTAGAGTCTTGATTATCGGTGTGTTGTTATCATTTAGGGTTAGTTTCCATTCTTCTCTCTTTGAGATCGTGCGATGTCATAGTAGGTTGAGTCCTCTCGACCTATTCTTATGTGCGATTATGCCTCGCGGAGCGACGAGCCGGAAGGGCAAGCGCTAGTGATGTGAGTTACGGACTCGAGCGCGGTAGCTCGAGGTTCTTCGCGGCGGCGGCGGTCGGGTTGTTGACTAGCATCGTGGCGGCGCCGCTAACCCGATTTAAGGATTGGGACTTTACGAGTTGTAATCCAAGTTCTATGGTTGAGGCGAGGATCTCGGGAGTTTCTTAGGGCCTCGGAGGCGTCCGTTGTGTTAGTTCGCGATATTGCGTTGGTAGTTTGAGTCATGGGAATTGTCTAGAGGAGGTGCTCTTCCAGTTGGGAGGAGTTCGCGGAGGCCTTCTGGATCAGCCTCACGAGTTGAGAGAGCCAGCGTGGATAGATTCTTGACCTTGAGGCGAGAATGGGAGGACCGTTTTGACTCTTTGGCCAATATGGCGAGCGAGTTATGTGATGAGGCTGTATGATTCTGCGTGCTTAGGAGTAGCTCTTGGCCAGTATGGATATCGCCGGAGATGCGAGCATATGCGCGAGGATAGCTTGGCTCGAGCGGCCAGAGGCGGGGCAGCGAGATCTCGGGCGGTTTTGGCGGACCGCCTCGGCGAGCTAGTTATGCTCCTCGGCGATGCAGTACTCGGGCGTTGGAGGTCGGGGCGGGGCGGGGCTCGAGGTTGAGTTTTCGGGAGAGTAAGGGTGTTAGTAAGCCACCGTGTGGTAACACCCGTTATGGGAGTGTCGTGCTAGTTTGGGTAATTGCTATGCATGCGGCCAGCGGGGCCATTATCGAGGCTTGCAGGCAGAGATAGCGGATGTAGAGATTCGGATCGATGGTGGTTCTTTTGTTATGCGTGCGGCGGGATCGTGATTAGAGAATGTGAAGCAATAATTACGGTATGTCTTTGACCCAGAGATTAGTATCGTGATAGGATTGTTGTATGATTTAGTGTTATGAATAAGAGGATATTGAGGCGCATGTGATAGAATGAGTGGTAAATTCGAGCGGGCAGCGTGGCGAGTAAGTAGTAATGGTTCATATTTTGGGTTCATTTCTGTTTTACTTACGGTGAATGGGTATGCGTGTCTGCGATATCTTAGTGGCGTAATGAAGTTCCATTAGTATATAGTGCGAGGATGTGCAGGAATAGTAGATTGGCTCTAAAAGAACATTCGGGGCGAATGTTTCTAAGGGAGAATGTTACACCGTAGTTGGTCAGGCGTGCGAAGGAGTAAGACTTAAAATTTCGAAGGGCGGGTTGTGAGTCGTTCGGACGGTTTTAGTCAACTTTGAGTTATGACCCGATTCGTTGAAGTTCCTAAGTATTTTAAAGGCCTGGGGCGTAGTTCGTTGAGTCTTGATTCAGCGCAATCGATAGAGGCGTCGGGTAGAAAGTTATGAGTTACAAGTTAAATGCGTTCGAGCAAAGCGGCGCCTAAGAAAAACTTAGAAAATCTGATTTTTGTTTTAAAAGAGACCATGGGAGGGTGACAAGTGTCCCCGTCTGATTTATATATTGACCAAGACTTGGTCATTCTTTCTTTCATCTTCACACTCTCTCTGAAAATTTAGCTCTCATATTCTAGAGTTTTAAGAAGAAAGAAAAGCTTAGGAAAAATGGAAAGGTGTGGCGAAAGGAAAGGTTATTACAAAGCTTGTGAAGACTATTGTGGTGGTATTCTTGGAGTAGAGGCTAGCAATTGTTGGAGTAAATTGGCTAAGAGCTTTAAGGTAAAATTTCTTCCTTTAGAATTAGTTCTAAGTGTTGCATGTTTAGAAGAAAGAACTTGTGGTAGTAGATAATGCTCATAGAATCATTTAGAAATGTAGTTTGGTTATGAATAATGGGTTAAGAAGAGATTACGAGCATGTTGTAGCCTAAAACTACCTAGAATTGTTAAGTGAATTATTGTAAACTTATGGTATTTGGGTGTGTAATCCCCTTTAAATTGTTGGATTGATTGAGCCTTAAAATGTGGCGTTGAGTGTTAAAAATCGGCCTTTGAAAGGTGGCAAAGTGAGTAGAAACAAAAATCTTGATTTTCCATAGAATTTAGTGGCTTTGAGTTAGATTATTCTACATTGAAATTAGAGGTTAATAAACATATCATGGTTATTATAGGTTGAAATATTACTTGCGGTAGTTGAGCTTAGCAAGTGGATTGACCAAAGAGGTATGTGAAGCTTTCCTATCTTTGAGTATTTGTATCTATGTAAGATTTAGTATTTTTACTTGTTTAAGTATAAACAAAGACTTGTTTTGTTTTAAGAGTATAAGTCCACTTGGTTAAGGAAAAGTATGATTTTACAAAAGTATAGAGTACTTGGTGTGAAAGTATTGAGTATTGAATTATTCTAAAGATAAGAGGCTCAGTATTTTTGGAAATTGTATGAATTTGTTTGAAGTATAAGCCTCTTGGATAGTAAAAAACGAAATGGTTCGAGTTATCTGGCTTTATGAGAAGTTAGTTATAACGGCCTTATGAATGGATAAAGATAAATTTCTAAAGCATAAAGTTAGTATAACGGCTTTATGGGAAGTTAGTTATAATAACTTTATGGAAGGTTATGAAAGTTATCTATTTTGATTAATGAGCATAAGTTGTCTAGATTGTGAAAAAATTGAAGTTACTTGGTTTTGAGCTTGGAAATGAGTTTTCTAAAGGTGTAGTAACTACGTTGAAAAATAGGCGCTTGTTAGTATCTTGGATTTTTGCATAAAGGAATCTCTTGGAAAGGATGTCGTCGTAGTACTTTGGCTTGTTAAAGATTGTGCCTTGATAGTGTTTTAGGCTTGTTCAATTGAGAATTATTCTATGTGTGCCTTGATAAGTACTTTGGCTTGCTTAAATAAGAATTCTCTTGGTTTATGTGAAAAGAAGGCATGGTAATTGTCTTGGTTTATGTAAAGGCATGATATTGAAATTGAATTAAAAGCGTGTAGTTATGAGTTACTTGGGCGTATGATGAAGGATTCCAGTATGCTTAATTGTTCGATTATGAGTTACTTGGAGCGTCGATGATGAAGGATTGTATCTTCCATTGTTGATTATGAGTTACTTGGGCGTCTGCCCGGTGATGAAGGATTCGGTATCTTCCATTGTTCGATTATGAGTTACATGATGAAGGATTCCGGGTATCTTCCATTGTTGATTATGAGTTACTTGGTGATGAAGGATTGTATCTTCCATCGTTCGATTATGAGTTACTTGGGCGTACGCGGTGATGAAGGATTCCAGTATGCTTCCATTGTTCGATTATGAGTCTATTTGGCGTCTGTCGGTGATGGAGGATTCCACGGGTATGCGGCCATGATGAGGTTCGTTCCTGTTGTGATTTTTGTTCCATGGATTAGCTCTGTGGATCTAGTAGTTAGCGTGATGCGAGTGGATCGGTAGTTGGCGGCGAAGTGGTGTGATCTGTGGATCAGTGGTTAGCTTGCCGGTGGATCTGGTAGCGTGATTCGGTATTAGTATTGTTGCAGGTGGATCTGGTAGGCGGCTTCTGCCGATCGATTGAGGATGCTGGATGTAGCTATGCGTTCTTATAATCTGGTGGGATCTAGTATTCATATGTACTCCTTAGTGTTGTTATATCATGCTGCGGTGAGGAAGGAATTCCACGATTGATATTATGGGCATGAGACCTATGGTTATATTTGAGTGATGACTTAGAGGCGTGAGTCACGACTTGACATGCGTATATATGTTGTATCGTAGTTTGGCTATCATGCGTATCTCTGCTTTATATATATGCTATTATGAATTCATTCTGATATTTTGATTTCACATACCTCGCGTTGTCGAGATCGTAACTTTGGTCGCGCTCTTAGGATCACTGTTCATTTCTTGGGAAGCTCCATCTCTCGGAGGCTTGTCTTTTGGTATGATTCCTGAGGTTATAGACTTTGGTACGTTCGGGGTATGGCGGGGCCTGTTTATTCTTAAGTGCAGTAGTCACGTTTGTGGTTTGGAGAATAAAGTTATCTTGTTCACTATCGGTTAAGTTATTTTATGAAAGGCGGCCTTATCGGTGATGTTTACCTTATCTGATTTGTTTGTATGTTCATTGCTATTCTCGACATATACGTACCGTACGATCTCGTGGTGATACCTCTCACTCACACCTGTAATGACATTTTTGCATGCTTTTAAGATAAGAACGAAACCAACCTCATCGTTTCATGTGCATTGTGTGGTGAGTTGTAGAATAAGTTCAATTGCACTGCATTGTGATCTAGAACTTGGCCTGAATGTTTGTTGAGGCGAAATCCTGAGTAACACTCGGTGTAGGAAATGATCGTGGGCTTTCTTTGACCCGTTTGAGCTTTTTTCAGCCTACCAAATAACATTATCCGTAGTACACCCCTTTTGAGCCTAAAGCCTATTCTTTTGACAATCGCGTATTACACCTATATCCTTTCTAAGTGCGTACGCACTATCCCTCTCTTGGCCCGACCTCCTTGAGCGCTTTAGAAATGTGCAAGTGGCTGACAAAGTCTGCGTCGAAGTTTGCGAAGACAAAATTGTCAAAGTTCCAAAAGGGAAAAGAAAAACACAAAGGGCGACTTCACAAAAAGAAGAAATCAAAAGCCCCGAAAAAAATGAATAAAAATGAGAGAATAACTTTGAAAAAAGCGGGCTCCAAACGAAAGATTCAAAAAGAAGTCAGTACAGAAAACTGAGACAAAAAAAAAAAGATCAGCATTAAAGCACACAAATATCAAGCACGGACGTAGTCCAACGCTCGAGGAAGGATTAGTCACTTTATACCCAAATGATATCCATCCCTTTCCCCAAACCTACATTACAAGCATGTGACAAGCCCTACATGATCTTATACTAAGGGTTCTCACATTAGTGGATACTTACATGATGGTCAAGTCTATGGTATCACAATTGCATGCATTGAACATCCTTTTGAGTGTGAGCGTACTTCTCTAAACGTCCCAAAATTAAAAATACTGGAATATATGTGAGAAATGAGACTTTCTTCAGTGAGGGCATTTGAAACGTGAGATTACGTGTAGTTCGAAACCTTGGCTGCAAGCAAGTGTGTCGATACTTAGGTGTCTGAGGTACCATTTGAAACTATAGGAATTACCCAGAAGTCAGTCTCGATTAGACTGGAAGTGAATAACGAAATTCCTAAGCACAATACTAATTGTTGGTATCAACTGAAGTCAGAACGTGATGCTGTCTTTTCACTTTTCAGAAGAAAAAAACAACAAAAAATACATTTTTTGAAAATTGTACAATCATTTTTTGCATCACGAACTATGTCTTGACCTGATTCCCTCAGCGGGATACGTAGGCGGCCACATTGGCTTCGATCTCATTTTTTGAAAATTGTACAATCATTTTTTGCATCGCGAACTACGTCTTGACCTGATTCTCTCAGCGGGATATGTAGGCGGCCACATTGACTTCGGTCCACATTGTTTGAAAACCTATAAAAATCCTTATTTTTTGCATCACGAACTACGTCTTGACCTGATTCCCTCAGCGGGATACGTAGGCGGCCACATTGGCTTCGGTCTCATTTTTTTAAATTGTACAGTCATTCTTTGCATCACGAACTAAGTATTGACCTGATTCCCTCAACGGGATACGTAGGCGGCCACATTGTCTTCAGTCTCATTTTTTTAAAATTGTACAATCATTTTTTGCATCACGAACTACGTCTTGACCTGATTCCCTCGGGGATCGTGGCGGCGTTAACCGGTCCACATTGTTTGAAAACCCATAAAAATCATTTTTTGCATCACGAACTACGTCATGACATGATTCCCTCATGAGGATATGCAGGCGGCCTAAGTCGGCTTCGGTCACACCATTAGGAATCTTCCCATTGGCTCGCGTGCGACAAAATGCATGTGATTATTCCGAAAAGAGATATGAGCAATTTCCGCCAGAGTTAAGTCCGTGCAGAGACTACATTAACAATCGCAACATTAATGGCATTCACGACATCCGGTAGTCCGTGCGAGACTACATCGTGAATCGCAACATTCGGCCGGTGTTCGCGTTCGCGAAGCCCGCGAGCGTTGACAAGCATTCACAGCATCCAACAAGTCGCGCAGATTGCATCGCTTTCGCGTTATTCGACAAACATTCACAGCATTCAACACGTCCGTGCAAGGACGAAATCTCAGCATTTGCGGCATCACGTCAATCTGGCCATCACGCGTTTCTGAGGATAACATTTCTACTCATACAATTACATGACTTATAAATTCATGCGTTATCATTTTTGCCTTATGGTTATGCACTAACCTTTTGCTTAAGTGCGTAATGCAAGCGTCGAAGAGCGAAACTACAAAGTTGGCGCGAATCGATCACTCATTTCTAGAATTCACAAGTTTTCTTTGAGCGAGAATCTTCATGCTCGGCAAAGCGAGCACAATAATAATCCAATCGATGCGGGTTACAAGCGCCAGCGTCTATGATGGCGTTATCTCAACCAGGCGAGTCCTGGCAGTGCGTCCGTAAAATGACACCATTTTATTTTAAGCATATCTGGCAACCGTCTATGTTTCGTATACATCTGACGAGCATCGTATCGCGTCTATGCGGCGCCATCTCATGTAAGTCTATCTGGCGACTTTATCTATGTTTCGTCTATCTGACGACGTCTGCATCAGCGTCCTATGTAACGCCGCTTTCATCTAAGCCTGCAACGACCGTCTATGTTTCGTATATGTCTGACGGCGACGTCTGCGTCAGCGTCTGCAACGGCGTATTTCATAAAAACCCATGCAGCGGCCGTCCATGTTTCATCTATGCAACGACGAGCATCTGCGTCAGCGTCAACGGCGCCATTTCATGTAAGCCCCGTGCGACCGTTAATGTTCGTCTGTCTGACGAACATTTGCATCGCGTCATGCAATGATGCATTTCATAAAAGCCTATCTGGCTTCGTCCATGTTTCGTCTATGCAACCACGGCATCGCTCGCGTCATGTAACGGCGTCATTTCATGTAAACCCATTGCAACGACTTCATCCGTGTTTCGTCTATCTGACGAACATCTGCGTCAGCGTCTATGCAAAGAAACATTTCATAAAAGCCTATCTGGCGGCCGTCCATGTCGTCTATCGGCGACGAGCATCTGCCTGCGTCTGGCAGCGCGTTTCATAAAGCCTATCTGCGGCCGTCCGTGTTTCGTCTATCTGACGAACATCTGCATCAGCGTCATGCAACGGCGTCATTTCATGTAAGCCCGTGCAGCGACTTCATCTATGTTTCGTCTATGCGGCGAGCATCTGCGTCGCGTCCGTGCAATGGCGTCATTTCATGTAAGCCCGTGCAGCGACTTCATCTATGTTTAAATCTGCAACGGCGAACATCTGCGTCGCGTCCGTGCAATAGCGCCATCAACATTTGCAAACACCGTGTCTTTTCGACACCGCGTCACTGCGGCCGGTGTCAATCATAATTCGACACTGAGACAAATTTTGAATCCGCGTCGGCATTGTCTCTAATTTTGCAGCATCACAGCAGCCCAGTGTCATCATGATTCGACACTGGGACAATTTTGAATCAGCCTCTACCTGCTTTTATTTTCTAGCATCGCAACAACCCAGTGTCCTCATAATTCGACACTGAGACAAATTTTAAATCCGCATCAGTTTTGTCTTTTAATTTTGGCATTAAAATGACCCAGTGTCATCATAATTCGACACTGGGACAAAATTTTGAATCTGCATCAGCTTTTGCCCATTCTTTTTCTTGACCTTTGTTTTAATTTTGACGATGGGGACAAAATTGGTTACAAATCAACGACTTTGTCCGAAAACTCTTTCATCGTCTTCGGTCAAAGAGGGACAAGCTGTTGACACCCAATTTTGACCCATCTTTTAGTCATTTCTTGCAATTTTAAGCATTTTAAGACACCGCATTTTAATCATCTTTTTTTGCATTTTTTACATAATATTCTATGTTTATTTTTCACAAAATGCATTGCATCTTTTTATTTTAAATTAAACATTATGTCTTTGTTAATATTGTGTTTCTATTATTATTACACAATCATTTATTTTAATAATATTTGCATCTCTTTAAATAATTAATTGACATCCCGTTTTAATTTTTAATTAGACATTAAACATTTGTTAAATATTGTATTTTATTTATTATTGCATCAGCATTTGCATTTTAATAATCTTGTATTTTTTTTAAAATAATTTTTCTTTTAAATAATTAACCTCTTTTGTATTTTTGTCAAACCAGTCTGAGGCCCAATCCGAATCATTCTAATCCAACACCATTTTTTAATTTCATTCAAACATTCTCTTTTATTTCCCCCCTAAAATCAAATATCACTTTTCATTCCCCCTCCTCCCCCCCCAAATACCAAACCCTAAAAACCTACCCTATAAATAAAACACTACCTCCATTCTAAAAGGCGTGCGAGAACACTATCGTATTGCGAAATGAGTATGACCATACTTATTTTTGTAAAAACCTCATTCTCCTTAGCGTCGACTTCCACGCCGTCGGCGCGTTTATTCGAGCGAATCCGGCTCAGTCGGCGAACCATTACTTTCCTCCCCATTGTCGATTCGTGAACTACACGCGCACCGCATCTCCGTCTCGCCAAACCCGCGCCAGCGCCGCGCTGCGCCGCATTGCGCTCGAACCACTTGGCGTCGCTCGGCGATAGCGTGGAAGTAACGCCGCCGTCAATCTCGCGCATTTGCACTCAGATGAAGCTATGTATTATTCTTTAACTGCGATTATATATTTTGTTGTTTGGTGATTTATTTCTTGATTTGAATCTCATGGAGTTTAAAAACTCGTGACGCTAGTCTTGTTTTATTGTTTTACGTCGATTTGGTGTTGTCATTGTCTCTTGGTTTGCTATCTTTTGGACATATTTTGGATCATTTTTCATTTCTCGTCTATGTTGTTTTCACTATTCGCGATACATTTGAGTTTGTCGTGTACTTTATTTTGTTATCAGCGATTTTACGAATTAAATCGCTCAGCGATGTTGCAGAATACATTGGATGTTGATCATTTCTTGCGATATGTGTCGTTGTATGTTGCTTCGTATTACGATGTTTTTAATTCGTCGGATTGATTTTTGGCAATTTTGTTGGCTCTTTGTTTATTGTTTTTATTTTTAGTAGTTTCATTTGTTTCTTGTCATTTGGTGAGTTTGACAATCTTGCCCTTTATTTTAAAGCGATTGGAACAATTTCTTATTTCAAAGAACGAATCTTTGCCTTTATTGTTATTCTCTTGGTTTGAGCATGATACTACACTTTGATTGGCCAAAGAAAAAGTTATCAATCGATTTTGAGGCCTCATGATTCTGAGCGGAAAATAAAATAAATGAAACTTTCGGGCAATGAAGATTTCTTCCACTTACAGGATAACCAACGTGTCTTTGGCGGCGAATTCTGTGTGCATGACATTAGAATGTCCCACTTTATTTTATATCTATCTGAACCCTCAGTGTTTGAAACTATTCTTGTTTTGGCTGATCTGAAAGTTTTATTTATTTTATTGTTTTAACAATATTGGTAGATGAAGGAATCTCGTCGATTTCGAGGCCTCACTTGCAAAAGACGAGTTTATTTTTGGCTTTACTTATTAATTCTTATCATTGTTTTAAAATTATTTATTCTATTACTAATACTTTTACTAAGTGTTTATGCAGGTACCCGGAGATGCATTTCAAAAAGAATGTCCCGGAGTTTTATTTTATGTCGCATTTAATTTTAGTTTTATTATTCTGTATTGCATTTTATTTTAATTGTAAATTATGAAAAATGCTCAGAGTATGTAGAATAAAAACCAATATATAATTAACCTAGGTTTGAACGGATAACCGCAAGTTAACGGATCTTAAAGGATGCCTAACCCCTTCCCTTTAGGATAATAAAGAACCTTGATCCAGAATCTCATTAATTTCGTAGACCATTAAATGGAGATTAATTGCAGTATTTTTTATGGCAATAAATCAAATGTCCTAATTCACTTAAATAATTAGGTGGCGACTCCTTAAAATCAGCATTATTGCTCCATCCAGGGAAACGCACAAAAGAACAATGTTGGGATACCGTTCAGACCCCGAGGTCAAAAACGGGCGCGACAACACCATAGGTGAATCGCAGTGGGCGGATTTCTTCCGAGGTATCTAACACCTTCCTAGGGGATCACCAATGCCCATACTCAAACTTTGGTACACTTTTCAAAAGTTTTTTTCAAAATAAACAAACCTTATACAGACAGTTTTCCTAGTTCTCATAATTAATTAGATGACGACTCTATTAAATCAATAAAGAGTCAAGTTATGATAGTAGGTTTATATCTGCGTAAAAGTGAACAGTAACAAGAGTTGTTAATTCCACTTTGAATTAGTTTAGGGGGCTAATAAGGAACCCACAAAGTTAAAGGTGTCATTCCTGAAAATAATGTGCAAATTAAGTGAGGTAGCTATGTATTTTCTCTATTAATTAATCAATCAAAGATAAGGTAACAAATTCTCAACTTTTAGTTTTCCACATCTCAACAAAAGAATGATCAGTTAGGGTGGGGCAGAAAGCTGCAGCTAAACCTATCCATATAACCCGCTCCATTTTTAATTCACAACACTTCCTTGGAAACTTCGAAAAATAAGCAATAAAGAGACATCCTTTTGCACTTCTCATCTTCTTCTTCAGTAATAAGGTGAAGTGGCAACAAAAAAATTTCCAGTAATTTTTAAAGGTGATGGAGAACATAGGTATAGTTTCTTCACCTAAAATGGTATTGGGTGTCTCTTCAAATCCAGTAATTTCCAGCAAACCCTTCTTTGGTCTACCCAAAAGACCCTCCAAGAATGCAAGAATTGTCAGACCCGCAACTTGTTTTCAAGGTCCAAAGATTGGTACTTTCAACTCTTCTCTCTTAAATGTTTTATTTGAAGCTTTAATTCATCATAATTAGCTGTCTTTGAAGATAATTTTTGAAAATTTAGTGTTGTGAGTTATTTTTTGGTTTATTTAGTAGTTGGAAACTGCACAATTCTAATGTATCTGCATGTAAAAATTTAATCTTTTAGTGAATGTTTGTGTGTATGTGTGTTTATCTGAAGCTTGATTTCATAATATAGTAGAAATTAATCACTGGGAGGAGTAGTATCTAGCTAGAAAGGTGTGGAGGTCAAGGATTAGGCTAAAAGGTTAGTAATGCTTAGTTTCTTTTCATCTATGGGTATTAGTAGTATTTGTTGTCTCGTTTGCATGTATCTTCCTATTGTGCTATCATATTTTTAGTTATTATCTTGTTTCAAACACTTTCTTTACTTTCGAGTTGAGGGTCTATGGGAAACAACCTCTCTACCCGACAAAGGTAGGGTAAGGTTTGCGTACATCTTACCCTCTCCAGACCCCACTACATTGTTGTTGAGGAGTTGTCTTTGAAAAGAATTTCTGAATTATGGTACCTAGAGTTGTTTCCTATTTTGTTGGTTGTGTGAAGTACTCTTTATTCTTATTATCTATCCCTCAGTTTCCTCTTTGTATGTGTTTTGTGTTTATCTGATTCATCACTGAAAGAGTAGAATTGTTCTTTTGTACTATAGTTCTAAGAGTTGTTTCTTGATTTATTTACTTGTTGGGGAGTGCATTAGGCTGAGTTTGTATCATGTTAATTTTGCTGTTTCTTTAGGACTAAAAGTCCTTTTCTGATTTGACTGAAGCTTGGCTGCATCTCAAAGTAGAAACAGTATTGGGAGGAGGAGTCTTTAAAGGGAATTTTTTAAAATTTCAGTACTAAAGATGTTTCTTGATTTATTTTCTTGTTGGTAGGCAGGAATGCCAATCTGTTCATACTAATATAAGTGAATAGATGTCTGTGTGGAATTGTTTAAAGTGTGAGTTGTTTCTATGAGGGCTGAGGTTCTGCTGGTTGTCTCTTTGTGGAGCTGTTTGCTTGTGCATATGTTTGTCATTTGGTTGGGTAGGACACTTTGTCGATATCTTTTTCAATTAGTAGAACAAGTATACTGCGGTGAACTTTGATGCGAAGAACAGAGGGATGGATAAACTTTTTGTCCAGATATTAATGGATTTTAAGTCAGTTCAGTATTTTGTATAGGATTCAGAAAAGTTGCTATGTTTATGAGATATTACTGTATTGCCGATAGGTTACAAAATTAAAAGTTTTTGCAACTTTTGATTATGTTAATAGGAGTAGTGCATGGTAAAACTTACTCTAGAAGCATTAAGAAGTGCAAATTAAGTATTATGCAAATGAGGGCTTTTGGTACTCATGGATTAGATAATGTCTTCTGATTAATGAGTTGTGGATGACATCAAGAACATGGTGACTGATTTTAAGGAATCTAGTAATGAAGTTAAGGTGAGTGCTTCCGTAAATGGTAACCTTTACTGGTTAATGATATCAATGTATCAAAAGATCACATGTATGCTAATATAATTCATTTTACTGGAAAGGTTAGATAGGTATCTCTATGTTGCCAGCTTTTGGATATATTTTTAGAACTGTTAATAATATAATAAACTGTTACATGCTGATATGTAAGGCAAGTGGGACTGAAAGTGAAGAAGGAAAAATTGATAACTCACCTATAGATGAATTGGGTATATTTCATGCAATTCTACTGCAGACACCTAAATACTCAAAATTGCGTTCCTAGGAAAGCTTAATATAGTGGCCTAAACCTCAGATAACTTACTAAGAAAAACAATCTTTTCTCTTTGTTTGTAACTGAGAGATCCCTGCCAATTGTGCCAACTTGAAAATTGTTGGATAATGGACCCCCCACCCTTCTCCACTTAAATACCAGGCTTTTGTCTGTTACAGGGTTCGGACCCGTGACATGCGCCTAACCCACACATCACAAGTTATGCTCTCACTACTAGAACAAAGTCCTTGGGACGAAGCAGTACATAAATGTAAGTCTAAAACTATAAAAATATGCTAAAAGAGACAAATCTCTAGGATGAAAGATTTTCCTACTTCGGGTTGTGTCTGCATCATCCTACTCTAAATTGGTGTAAACTCAGTCTCGAGTTTTGTGTTGTTTCCTGCGGGTAATAATATACCCCTATGAAGTCATGCCTATAGAAGCTTATATTTTGAGAGGCATGCACCAACCAAGACAAAAGTCTATCTAGTGCACTTCGTGTAGGTATTCGTATGCCATTCACTTGGATAAACTATAAAGGGAAATTAAGGATGAGAGAAGGCCTAAAATATAAAAGTATTCTCTAAAATATCACCAGCAGAGCATATTATGTTGACTAGTAACCTTATTTAAGGGATCAAAGTGGTTGAACATATCAAAAAGCTAATGTGCCATTTAGAAGTGTGTAATTTGAAATGGATTGTTTTAATTTGTCGAAGAATGATCCCAATATGTAGTATGATTTTATGTCAGGAAAAGTTACTTATAGCCCGATGCAGTTGCCAGCTCGAGTTTCTTCATAAGATATTGTTCCCAAAATATATTACAGGATAAAGGTAAAAATATGTGTCAAAAAGGGAAACGAAGATCTTGGCGTTTTTAACAAGGACTTGCTAGTGAAATGGCCGTGGAGATTTAGGACAAATGAACATGTACTATGAAGAGAGGTGATAGCAAACCTAAATGGATGAATGAAGAAGCACACCCGCGTTGACCTCATAGCTCTTGCTCTGCCTATCTTCGTACTTATTATTATGGGGGTATAAAAGATACAACAACAACATACCCAGTGAAATCTACAATGTGGGTTTGGGGAGGGTAGAATGTACACAGACCTCACCTCTACCTTGGTAGGTAGAGCGACTGTTTCCGGAAGACCCTCGCCTCAAGAGAAAGCATAATCAGGCAAAGCTAAACAAAGTATGAGAAACGGTAAGACTCAGACGAGAAATTAAAGCAATGTGGACATGCAGATAGTAAAAATCAAATACGCAATGGTAGCGCATTCTAACAATAGGAAGCAGTAGCTAACATGAAGCAGTAGCTAACATGAAGCAGTAGCTAACACAACTAAATAAGATAAATAAATTACACTAAAGAATACATAGCAGCAAAAATCAAACTACAGAGTACTAAAGAGCAATAATGCACCTATAAGTGTGACAGACTAATCGAACCTACAGTAGTAACACTACACTATCATTTTATAAGCGTAAAGAGGACTACGCTCGACTACCTACTCCCCTTCTACCCTAATCCGTGTCCTCCACCCCCCCCCATATAAGGTCATGTCCTCAGTAAGTTGCAACTGCACCATATCCGTCTAATCACCTCTCCCTAATACTTCTTTGGCCTACCTCTACCCCTCCTGAACCCGTCCATACCCAACCTCTCACACCTCTTCACTGGGGCATCTGTGTCTCTCCTCTGTACATGCCCGAACCATCTCAATCTCGCTTCCCGCATCTTATCCTCCACCGAGGTTACTCCCACTTTATCTCGGATATCATCATTCCCAAGCCTATCTCTCCTTGTATGCCCACACATCCATCTCAGCATCTTCATCTCCGCAACTCTCATCTTCTCTTTTGTATGTGTGAAGTCTTGACTGGCCAACACTCTGCCCCATACAACATAGTTGGTCTAACCACCGCCCTATAAAACTTGCCTTTAAGTTTAGTTGGTGGAGGTCATAAAAGATATATAAAAGAAATATGACATCATTTGGGGGGGGGGGTGTTTGGAGAACAAGAAACATCACGAATCCTTTTAGTTCAATTTTTTGAGGAACATTATACAGGGAGTGGAAGAGTTTAGTGATGCTCCCGAACGCACACACAAGTATACGCGGTCGACAAGTAATATAGGATTGAAGTTTAGATATCGTACCCAAGGGACTTATATTTTCTACTGCTTAACTAATTCAAAATCCTTTGTAACTATTCAAGAGCGTAAAAATCGAGGGGTTTGTTGTAACTTACGTATTGCCTGAATGAAAGTAATAAAACAAGCAATTGGTGACAAAAGGAGACTGGGACGAGGCTTTTAAGTTTATCAGATGAGAATGAGTTCTAGGGTCATGGCTTCCGACTATCCAGTTAAGTCTTCTAACCTTTTATTTCCTTGGTTATTAGTTGACGGGTTAATAGTCACTTTTTGAGTCTCTTCTGAGTTGTTCACAAGTCTATTCAAGCTACTCTAACGCCTATATTCCTATGATCGTCTGAAAAATAACAAGAACGCAATTGACTCTCCGTATTCAACTAAGCAAGACTAAATGGTATATTCCTATCCTCGGTAGTTATCCTCAGTAGTGAAATGTATATTTTACAAACAAGCTCTATTTATTCTTATTACGCATGCAAATTTCCTACTCGTAGTTCAATTTACACGCCACAGATAGTGTTTAACTATTGATCAGGTAATTAAACAATTAAGACCAAGAATAAATAACCCAAAAGAAGATGATTCAATTGATAAAAGATGTCATCAAACTAACTTTCATGTCTTTTCCACAAGAATAGAAGTATTTAGCTACTTATGATTCGAGAAACGACGCAAGAATTTATGAATAAACTAGGGTTGGATGAAGAAAATAGAATAAAAACTGAAAGAAAACAAGAACGACGACTTACACGTCTCAAGAATTATTCCAGCACGTTAATAATCCTCAAAACTCCTATTTATAGTCTAGGTTAAAAGCTAAAATAAGTAGACCAAATCTCAGTCAAATCGAGAAAGGCGTTATCGGTGCGATGCACATGCGCATGCATCACGGGTGTTGTCTGATAATCCTGTCGTGCGAGATTCAGAGAGGCTACTTCCACGTGCTGCTTGCACGACGCGGGTCCAGCGCAGGTGGCCCTTCAATGACCAATTTTCACTCCAAGTGTAGTGCGATCCGCCCGTCATCTTGTTCACGTGCAAATGCCTCCAAAATCCACCAAAATTGCTCGATTTTCACTCATTCGTCCTCGTTGTACCTAAACACACATATATACCAACATAAGCTCGAATACAACAATTTCACTATAAAGAATGTGATTGAAGTACTAAGAAATAGAGGTAAAGTTACACTACATATAGATATTTGTGCCAAATATGATTAACGGTTGTATCTCTTTTCGGGTGGGGGGCGGATGCAAGGGTAGTTTTTTGGGGGATAGGTGGTGTGGCGATAACATGTTAAGGATCACTTTTGCAAACATCTAGAATATTTTATGCTAAAAAGAGATGGTGCTACATCAAGTTTGACGATTACATGATGTGAGTGTTATTTGGGATCTCACATATTTAGAAGGAGCTTTTGAGATGGGGACATAGTGGAGTTTCAATTCTACTTGAAATGCTCTATAAGCAAATTTTACCTGTAGAGAGCCATGACTATTGGGTTTTAGAGAGCAGGAGACTCTTTTCAGTGAAAAGTGAAAAGTTACTGCTGTTAAGTTGTTAGCTAGAGCGGAGTTGATTCCCCTCATCTATCAGTTTGGACCTCTAGGGCGCTTGAAAGGGCCTGTTTTTTCTTTCCTTAGATGGCAGTGATGGATGCGATTCTAACAGCCGAAAACTTGAAAAAGAGGAGGATTAATTATGTTAGTTAATGCTTCATGTGTAAATCCTTCTGGGATGACATGGATCATCTCTAACTACAATAGCATCCCGGTTGTGGTGGGAGCTTTTTAGATGGTTTGGGATACGATGAACCATGCTGGGTACTGTGAAGGATGCATTGTTTAGCTGCGCCGTTAGAGAATGGAAAAGAAGATGCCAAACGTGGGATGTTTCTCCAATAGCACTTATGTGGATAATATTGTGGAAAGAAATAGGAGATTTTTGAAAGGAAAGGCACAACTTTGAACATCTGAGGGATAACTTCCTGTTTTTAATTTCCTCTTGGTGCACCCATGAAGTTCCTATTTGTGTAGAATAATGGGTGTCTTTCGTAGTGAGTTAAATCTCTTTGTAGATTCTCAACTTTTGGGAATACCTCTTCTCTACAGGAGTTTTTTCGTTGTCAATGAAATTATACCTGATCAACATAAATAAATAAATTATTGGATGGTTCTTGTACTTTAAATTCATTCACATCATGTTTAAATTGGTAATGAGAAAATTTCTCTGTAGTTGTTGCTTCTACAAATTCGGTATGCTTTATATCTGGCTGGAGGACCAAATTAGACAAAGCCTGTGTTGTTGGAATGGAACAGACTATATAAAATTGCTATATCTTGAAGAGTAATTAAACCACTATTACCTGGATGGTGACAGTCACGTCTCTTGCCCCAAGTTTCTAATACATTTTATCATTTTAGTGATCCATTGCTATATTCTTTCTAATAATTATGCTGCTGCTTAGCCTTTCTTTGAATGTGTTCTATGCAGTGGTGGGAAAATTAGGGAGGGATTCTTTTGCTAGCACTACAACTTCAGGTGGCCAACAGACTTCTTCAGTTGGTGTAAATCCACAATTTTCAGCTCCATCACCATCATCTCAAGTGTAATAATTTGTATTATTCCCCATTAGTTTGTTTCGTCTTGTATATAACTTGACCTATCACTTTCTCGCTTTACATGTTTCTCTTATTGTTTTTGTATCTTTATTAACAATTAACATCTTTTGAATTATTTACTTAATTATTGTTATTTATCGTTTACAGAGGGTCTCCTCTTTTTTGGATTGGAGTTGGTGTTGGGTTTTCAGCACTTTTCTCATGGGTGAGAAGGAGAATTTTCTGATTTTATTGGTTACACTCTTGTTTCATTTTTTGTTTTACTAACTCTTTACTTTTCACTGGATTTTCTGAAATATATTGCAGGTGGCTTCATACCTAAAGGCAAGTACTTCTTAAATGAGGTGTAATTAAATTTTGCACGAATTTGATGTTTGTCTCACTCTGTTTATTATAGCGCTACTATCAGAGTGGCAACTAAGAGAATTTAGACTTTAGAGAAAATATGCATTTAACTTATTGATAATATGACATGCACATGATGGGACATACCTAGTTTGTTATGAGCAGTAGTGTTAGAGGATCGACCACATATTAAGAAAAAAGGGCCAATGAAGCAGACAAGAATGACCATGCATTAGTTGATGGTGTTTGTAATTACAAATATTAATTATGATGAGCATTTTAACCTAGAATACTTCTGAAATGAACAAGAGCCTCACTATGTCTATTCCATGCGTTCGAGGTTGACTATATCAAATCATGCCACATCATCACGATCTGGCATTGAGAGGCCAACAATATGCTTATTTATTTTTATCTATTTTGCTATATTTGTCTTTTCTTAGAGAGTCCGGACTCCTGCTGTTACATTTAGTTGATTTTCTTTCGTCTTATTTTCTGTGACCTTAAAGGTAAATTTAATGGCTTTCCTCCTTTTAAACAACTAAATTATATATTATTTCTGCTAATGAGTCAATCTATATTCAATAGTTGCTCAGGAAAACATAAAATCAGGTCGTTTGTGTTAGGTTCTTCTTTTTAATTCTTTATGGCGGAAAATTGTGTTTCAAACTGCTTTCAGATTCTTCATGTTTCATATGTTTTGGTTTTTAATCCTACGTAGATATATTTCTTTGATTCCTATGTGGAGGCCATTGAGTGCAACAACAGAAATTCGATAAAGCCTGACCCTTGATATGTCTCGTAACTATTTCTGCATGTTGTTTTCCCATGCTTCCAGAAGTACGCTATGCAGCAAGCATTCAAAACAATGATGGGACAAATGAATGACCAGAATAGTCAATTTAGCAACACTGCTTTTCCACCTGGGTCACCTTTTAGCAACACTGCTTTTCCACCTGGGTCACCGTTTCCATTCCCACCACCTCCAGTGTCGGGTCCAGCTAGTTCATCACCTCCACCGCCTACTGCATCTACCTCATCTGCACCATCATCTTCATTTAATTCTCAGCCGGTGACTGTTGATGTATCCGCAACTAAAGTGGAGGAAAAACCTCCAGCTGTGAATGTAAAAAATGATACAGAAGCTGAAAAGGAGCCAAAGAAAAATGGTACTTAATGATTGCACTATAAATATCATTTATATCTGCTTCTAGTGTTTGCATGTTTGTTTTTTTTTCCATATAGAAAAACAGCAAATCTAGCAAGAAGGCAGATTCATCGAACGCCTCTTGACATTTACCCTGGAATAGACCTTGTAAATACCAAGCTTTGATCACCCTTAAACTTTGATTTGTCTAATTAAGCTGAAGGATAGAGTAAATCAGTGAGGAGGTAATTAAACAGCAAATTAGCCGCTAAATTTTAAAATTAAGCAATTTAGCCATTGATCTTAAAAACACCACTACCTCAACCATCTATAGCACATTCTTGAAGAAATATGGAGTGTCATGATGTGATCGTTTATGAACTTCTGAGATTTTGTATGGAAATTCATCTTTTCCTTCTTTTTTATTTTCTAAGTATTTTTCTCACCCAAAACTTCTTGCCATCTCTTTCATGCATGAAGCAACTATCACACATTATTGCCAGCTATGCTGGCTCTCTGCAAGCGTATCCCCCCTAAGTTTGACTAAAAAAGGGTATGCCCCCCTAAGCCATAGCCATGTTGACCCTACATAGCTCTAGAAACTAAACCACCTCATGTATTACTAGAACCCATTGCTGACAAGAGGCCGGGAGGGGAAGGTTGGCTTGGGAGAAAAGCTCTACGTTAAAGTGCGGGAAAGCCCCCGTTTAAAATAAAAGGAATGAGCAGGATGAAGGTACCACTTCAATCTTCGAGGTTAATTCGTTTTTAAGTATTTAACAATTTTTTTATTTGCGCCTCAATCATCAAAAGATGTTTCTGTCTTTTAATAATCAAATAGATCACTGACCTGCCTCCCGCAACAGTCCCTCGCCAGAGCCAAATTATAGACTCCACTAATATCCATAATAACAACATTCTCAAAAAAGAAAAGTAGGACGCTTTGCGGAAGCAAAGCAAATTTCGTAACTGTATCCTCTGTTGAAATCTTTCTTAAATGCTAACAACCATTGCGGACCAGTAGAAATTGATATCTGAGTCTAGTTGTAGAGGGGAACCAGAGCAGTTTTAATGATATCAGAGGAGTTCACTTTTGTTCTAACCATAGTTATAGAAATGCTAATGCTTTCCAAGTTAGAACCACCTTTTGAGATAGTGATACACTTAGTATTACTCTTAATATTTTGATTTTCTGATTATGATATTAAATCTGTCAATAAAACTTCTTTGCAGCTTTTGTTGACATTTCTCCTGATGAAACATTCCAGAAGGGTGCTTTTGAAAATTATAAGGAATCAACTGAGGCAGCTTCAGTAACTGTTGATGAGGTGAGTGAGTAGCTATTATCTGGGAATATGGTGTCGTGTAACAATTGCACTCAATAATATTTTTGAATGTCTATTAGGTAACTCAAAATGGAGCTGCTTCACAGTCGGGGTTTGGTGCAAATACATCTGACAGTACCTCATCAACTGGTAAATAACTTGCCGGTCCTGCCCTTATGGCATAGCTGTTGTACTACGAATATCATTCAAGTCTCAGGATTGGATGCATAGTCCTATCTTCTTACTCGTGTTTCTATTGGTTATTTTCCTCTTTTTTTTTTATTTTTGTCAATCCATTATTTGTATTTGAGTTTAAGAATCTTGCAATAGATAATAAAGATGGATATACTTCACAGCTACATAGATCCTCCCTTTTAGTCTATAGGATGGTTTGTAGGGTGTGCTAAGCTGTGAACAATGCCCAAGGTGGTTAAACTTTAAACTGCTTAATGCGCATTCTGAACTTATGCCTTGACAAAATGAAATGAGGTTGTATGTGCCTTAATGTGGTGGAACAAAATTCACAAATACATTTTGCGGTCTTTTCTCTATTTAGGAAAAAATGGGGAGAAAGGCCAATTTCTTGTGCATTTGCAGTATGTTTGTAGCATAATATAGATACGTAGTGGTATTTTGGTGAATCTCCAGGCTGTAAGACTTCAAGAAATGGCATAGTTTTAGTGCTTTTTGTGTTTTCAATGTTATCCTTTCGGTCCAATAAAGGCTAAAAGCACGATCATGTTATGTACAATCATATCTATGTTGGAAAAGAAGTTAATTGTGGTTTAAAAGTTGCAAGTCAATATTCCATGTTGTATGAGATATTGCATCAGATACAGACAAATGAGAGTTCAGAGGATAAGGATGAACATCCAAATCAGAAGCTGTGACTTTGTAGTGACCCGAATATTGTGTCCTGTGGGAACCTGAAGAGAACTTCCTACATCCTAAAAAATGCCAAGTGCTCTAAAGAGCATGCTTCGCGGAAGAATGACCTATTTCTTGCAATTCCCATGGAATTCTGTCTCCATGAATTTGTTTTGAGGTTAGAGGTTTTGAGTGATATATACTCCAGCTTTGTGGGTCATGTCTGCTTATTAGGAAAATGTTGTGTATAACTTTACTTTGGCCTAATTTTCCCGCATTCTTTCTTTTTATGGATTTTTTTTGCCTTCATACTCTCTTCTTCTCAGCCACAGTTGCATGATCTTTCTTGTACAGGAAAATCCAATCCACTGTTGTCAGTGGATGCTCTGGAGAAAATGATGGAAGATCCAACAGTGCAGAAGATGGTTTACCCGTAAGATAGCATGTGCCTTTTCTGTTATGTTCTACTAGTTATGTTGGATTATCTCGTATATTTGCTAATGTCTAGATCACTCAGCATTCTGATTTATAATAATGGAACTCTAGTTTCAGTTACGCCATGCTACTATGTATTGCGTTAATAATAAAATTGCAATGCACTTCCAATGGAGTCAAATTTCTTTTGTTGGAGATTTAGTTTTGAACCTCTCCTAAAGCATAGCAGGGAAAATATCATTCCATCAATACTGTGTTCAATCAATAGGCTTTTATAGTGTGATATAGACTACTTTGGTAAAGATGTAAGGAAGTGAACAGAACTAATATGAGATTTGGGATGCTCAAATGATGTTTTTAAAAAGTTTTTTTTGGATGGAATCAACAACAGAATAGGACTTGAAGCATTTACCTTATTTGAGATGGATGTTGGTAGTTAGTTGAAAATGTTAAAGATTTGGAATGGACTTGAGATTGACCGGAAAAGTATAATTAAGGAAACTTCGAGTTAATTGGCTAATGCATAGTCCTTATTAAAAATTTACTTATTTAAAGTTTTACTAGATCGTAAGCGTGTTTGCTAATGTATATTCTAGTTTTTAAAAGTTTACGGAGAAGGAAGGTTCTTATTATTTATTTTCTGCAAAGTGTTGATCTAAAGTGACATTTCTCTTCTATGTTAAATCTATTTTGCTTTCCTTGTGACCACAACCAGACCTTTCATCTTATTCTTGTGACATATGGTTTGTATGTATACACTACCTGTGCTTTATTTTGACGAGAACCTTACCTTTTATTCGGTGTTTGTGCAGGCATTTACCTGAGGAGATGAGGAACCCTACAACTTTTAAATGTGAGCTGTCATCTGATGCACTTTTCTATGAAATATGACTTTCCCAGAACTATTTTTTTTTTTAATTTTAACTACTGATGGATCTCTAGAAGGATGTAAGCGCAGACAAGTACATATAGTACACATTGCCTAAGTTGTGCAACTTTCTTGTTAGTGATTAACCAACTCATGGTCCAGGGTTTAGAGTAAAATTCATTTCATCTTTTATCCTTGACTGTTTCTGTTTGAATTGCTATGTTGTAGGATGATTCAAGAACAAGAGTTAAATGGCATTAATTATATATTCCTGTCTTCTTGTTATCAGGAATACTTGTCATTCTGTTTTCTTGTGACATTACTACCATTATGGTTCATTACTAAAAGTTTTTCAAAGTCTTTTAATCTACTTCCTTTATCAGATAAAACTAAAAGGGTCTCACATCTATTTTTATCACAGGGATGCTACAAAATCCACAATATCGTCAACAGTTGCAGGACATGATGTAAGTCTGGTTCAATTGTCTTTCAAGTGCATATTTCTTTATTCCATGCGGAAATGCATTACTTGTATTGTCATTTACTTTTCTAAACTTTCTGTTTGATAATCATATTCTTATCAGTAAATCAGCCATCCACTGAGTTTTACCATAAGCATTGTCACAAAGGCTATTTGGATAGAAACTAATCCCATTCTATAACTTGCTTCAAATGTTAGGAAAATATATCTTGATGTAACTCTGCTGTATCTGAACTGCTTCATTTTTCCCCTTCCGCAGACTATTTTTTATTTACTGGAGTACCAGTTCCTTTTTTATTTGTGCAAATGAGACCTGACTTTATTCTTCTGCCTGCATAGGGTTAAAATTTTCTTCTTGTACGAGAATATATTCCATTCCAATGTATGTATACATTGGATCCTACTGGTAGTTTTCATCTTGTTGATTCTTGTCCATCTAATTGCATTTCTTTTAGACTAGAACAATGCAAAGCTGTAAATGATTCTTCAGTAGACACCTAATATCGACTGATATCAGTTATCTGTCTGGAATCAAATATTCATAGGACTACCTATTCTTTGTCAAGCTGCTTGCAGTTATGCATTTTTGTTGTCGTTCTTTGCTCAATTTTGAAAAGAAAGGAAGAAAAGAAAAGAACAGAACATGGAAAGAAACAGAGATGTTTTCATCATTTGCCCCTTCCAGGAATAACATGGGTGGAAATCCAGAATGGGACAACCGCATGATGGATTCCTTGAAGAATTTTGATCTTAGCAGCCCTGAAATCAAGCAACAATTTGGTAATTTAGAGTAGTTATATACTTATATTCTTCTTTTCCTGGTCTATTTGCGACAGTAGTAGTATCCACGGGTGGGGGATAAGAGGGTCATAGACAATATCTGAATTCCACTGGCATCAACATATATTTTTCATATTTCCATTTGATCAACAAAGTCATTGTTAGGGGTGGTGAATGGGTAGTTTGGGCTAAATTTGGGCGGGTCAATAAATGGGTCATTGCCCAACCCTGCCAAAGTTTACATGGTCTACGATGGGTTGGGTCAAGATGCGCTAAACAATGGATCATAGACCAATCTGCCCAAACTTGAACCATCATTTTTACAATTTCAAACTTACAGAGCGCACATGTTAAGGGAAATACTAGTAAATGTCATTAAAGGAGGAAGAGGGAGATTTTTTTTTAGTTATATCATGTCAGGAAGACCTCTCATGCTACAAGCAGTTGCAATAACCAAAACTATCGAATGATATGATTTGTAGTTTTCTTTGTTTATTTATTTATTTTTATGGTTCCAGATCAAATAGGGCTTACTCCTGAGGAAGTCATTTCGAAGATTATGGCTAATCCTGATGTTGCTATGGCTTTCCAAAATCCAAGAGTTCAAGCAGCTATCATGGATGTATGCACTTGTTGCTCCCTTTCTATTATACCCAGTATTTATTTATATCCTCTTGAATTTGGTGAAGTTCTAGGGAGCATATATTCGAGTTTTGTAGGATATAATATACACTTATTATTGCTTTAAATGTTGATGCACTCTGACTTTTGTGATTATTGCAGTGTTCTCAAAATCCACTGAGTATTGCAAAATATCAAAATGACAAGGAGGTAAGAACGTAATTTCATCTGAAACACACCTTTCTTGATATTGATCTAAATTTGAGTATGAAGTCTGCACTTGTTATTGACTACTTGCATTTTGCTTCACTACATGAGACATTGAGAGCAGTGCGTCAATCTGACAGTTTCGATCTATACTTCAAAGTTTGTGTTTTTATTTCATACAGTATTATGTTTTCCCGGTATAGCATGAATTCAATGTATTCATATTCGTAATTACTTGGATTATTCCGCACTAAATAGAGAGGTTCAACTGCATATATACTGATATATACATTTGATAAATACCTAACACATATAGTTGAACATGTGGTTATAGGTGATGGACGTTTTCAACAAAATATCAGAACTATTCCCTGGGGTATCAGGTTCACCTTGATTCCTGTGTCCTGCTTAAGCAGCTATTATGGTGACCAACACTTTGTCATTTTTGTTCTGTTTGAGTGAGCTATCAGTCATAACTGTTGGGCTCTAAGATGTAGTTTGCAGCCTGTTGGTTGTGTGCTAGCGGAAGGGTCATTTTTCAACGAATGCACATGAAAACGTTGCCTCCTTGTTATGAATAATATAAATTCACGGACCTTCTCAAATTTTGTGGATGTCAACATACTTACCTTGGCTTACCAGTAGTCTTTAGAAGCCAACTTCAGCTGTAAAGTTGCAGTTTCTTTATGGTTTTAGAGTCACTTAACTTATTCAACTGTATTGATTTGATGAAAATGCTCAATTTTTCTATCTTTGAGGTATGCCTTATTGTCTTTCAAGTATTTCTTGTTTTACTCTGCTTGATTCCTATTATTTGTCCACATTACTTGCTCCTGCAAAATCTTGAGCTTATTTTCTTTGCTTTTGTCACTAATGGAGTTGATGGGTGTCTAAGATGACCCAAGGTAATCGTCAGTGTACAAATCTTTAAACGAAGTTGAAATTGTATCATAATCGAGCAAAAATTCAGATATCTTATGGTATCGGTTGGATCAAACTCAAACACCTATTAGGTCTCGAATTTTCAGCCATTTTAGAAAAAGGAAATAATTAAGCATGGAAGAAAGAATTAAGCTGAGGAGAAACCTTACTATCTATTGAGCTTGAACTACTAAATAGATATTATTACATACCTGATTTACTACAGTTTTCACTGCCCTGAAGGGAGCTAGCCCTGCTTCAGTGTTTGCTAACAGCTTGACAGAAAAACTTGCAGAAGTATGTACATGTTGTTTTGCACGAATGAGTTGCAAGAATTACAGAATTATGGATTAAAATGTTTCTTTATTTTGTATTATTATTAAGTATTTTCTCTAACTTGCAGGATTTATCGATTAGTTATTATAAGATATTTTTACTTTCTTTTGTATATTAATGTCAATTATTGCATTTTTAGGGTAAAAAAGGCTCTTCAGTTAAAAAAAAAGATAGGGTGGAGTACGAGCCTGTTTGGATTGGCTTATTTGAAGTGCTTTTAAGTCAAAATAGCTTTTAAAAACTTTAGTAGTATTTGGGTAAAAAAAAGTGTTTTTAAGCTAAAATAATAAAAGTAAGCTAAAAGTGAATTCTAATTTATGACTTTTAGTCAAAAGTCATAAACCTATCCAAACTAGATCTAAGTTCTGACTTTTCAAGTGTACATGGTATGTGATTCTTGGTCTAGTGCTGGAAATAAATGAAGATAATCGACGTATCTCAAAACACTCTGCATTATTCTTTTTCTATTTTCTCATAAATTTTGGGAATAGATCATAATGAGTGAATATATATAGCCAAGTCTATTCGAGTCAAACTTGTGACTTTTCCAAGTTATATGATAAGTTAGCATCAAAGTGGCATTTCTTTTGACTTAAAAAAGAGATCCGGTCACTTACCTTAGAATAAGATGACAATAATCTCTTGGTCCTCAACCAAGTGGACTCCCACTATCATTACAAAACTGAACTGGGACAAATAAATTTACCTCCAAAACTGATTACATCAACATGAAAATCATGTTGGGAGGGGTATCTTCCCTTAATTGAAAAAGAATGAGTAACTATTTGTGTTAGAGCCCCACAATTTTGAGAGTATAGGTTACGATCTCATTATCTGATTTTGAGCAATTTTCATGATATAAGCTAGTATTTCGAGTTGAATTAAGTGCAATGTTCATCTTCTTTACACAGTTCTAGAATCAGACACATTCTTAGTCTTGATTTACCAATATTAGGTATTCACGCTCTAAATGTTTAGTCCTAGGTGTGAAGGGTGTTAGACTTTTCAAATTAGTTAAGGATATATGTTTTATAATTCTTAATAAGGGATCGCATTAGACAATAGTCATTTTATAAGCTAGTTTTTTGGATCGAGTTATAAAAGACTTTATAATTTAATATTGTATGAAAAGCAAAAAAGAAAAAGAAAAAGATTGGGAAGGATCTTTTGCATACCATTTTAATCGGACTCTACGACTCAAGGAACGTCTATAAAATATTTTTCATGATAATAAAATTTCTCGGACAGTATATCTTGAAAATGGATGATTTTTCAAACGTTTTCGCATATTGCCAAGAATTGAAAATGCTTGTCGATCAACTTTCAAATGTTGGTGCGCCAGTCACAAATCAAAGGTTGGTTCTCCAATTAATTGCGAGATTGAATGAATGATTTAATGGTGTTGCTACGCTCATTCAACAAAGCAATCCTTTACCACCATTTTATGAGACTCGGTCGAGATTGATTTTCGAAGAAACCCGAAAGCAAAAACAGGCGACGGGGGTGGAAACGACTGTCGGCACTGATTTTATTTCTACCAACCCGTATAATGGTGATTTTGGCACTCACAATTCTGGTTCCGATAATGGGTCAAACCGATAAAATAATGGGTCAAAATCGTAACAATAACAAAGGGAAAAATAATGGTGGAAAAGGACGGGGTCGGGGAGGCGAGCCATGCGCGCGGCAACCGCGAACGTAGTCAAAACAGACCCATTGGCGGCCCATCCGTCGGTTGGTCGGCAGGCGGTGTGGGCGATCGCGTGGGCTGCGGCCAGCCGTATCCCACTGTATCCAGCGCGATGGCGACCTCCTCCCGCCTCTAGATAGCCCGGGGTTATCAGTTCTCGTCCGCAACAAGAATTTACAGTCCATGGACCATCTTTTGTAGGTTATGCTCCCACAGATATTGAAAAAGCCATGAACAACATGAATATGCATGTAAGTGTTCCCGACAATTTTGGTACATGTACACTGAGGCAACATCGCACATGACGACATCTCAAGGTAATCTCTTATCTTATTTTAATATGAGCAGTAATAAAAATATTATTGTTGGCCCTGGGCAAGAAATTCCAATTCCTGATATTGATCAATTAAATCTTTCCGCCCCTCACCCACCTTTACATTTGAAAAACGTCCTATATGCACCCAAACTAATTAAAAACTTGGTCTATGTACGTCGTTTACTATTAATAATAATGTTTTTGTTAATTTTGATCCATTTGAGTTTTCAATGAAGAATTTTCAGATGGGGATGCCGCTAATGAGATGTAATAGCACTAGGGACTTATATCCCATCACCACAACTACCAACAACTAAGTCATCAGTCCATCAACCTTTACAACTATTTCCCCTATTTTATGGCACACCCGGGAGCACCGGTGTTCAATGTTCTTAGAAATAATTTTTTTTTTATTGTAACAAACATATGGACTCTTCTATTTTCCAGGCTTGTGTGTTTGAGAAGCATGTTAAACTTCCTTTTTCATTATCTATTCAAATACACTTGTGCTATTTGATCTTATGCACTGTGATTTGTGAACATCACCGATTTCAAGTTCAGCAGGTCATAAATATTATATGCTTATTTTGGATGATTCAAATTTTTTGTGGACATTTACCTTAGGACAGATATCACAAGTCTTTCCCATTTTTAAACAGGTTAGTGTTTGTATCAAAACCCAATTTGAGAAATCCATTAAATGTTTTCAATGTGACAATGAGAGAGAAATCATAAATACCCAATTTAAAGAATTTTGTCACTAAAATGGAATGTTTTTGCGTCTTTCGTGTCCACATACTTCTCCTCAAAATGGAAAAGCCAAAAGAAAGATTCGAACAATCAATAATTTAATATGCACACTTCTTGTGCATTCGTCCACACCACCGGTTTTTGGGCATCATACACTTCAAATGGCCACATATCTTTTAAATATTCTTCCTAGTAACCTACTCTCAAACATATCACCCACACAAATGTTGTACCATCGTCTTCTTTCTTATACACATTTGAGGGTTTTTGGGTGTTTGTGTTATCCCTTGTTTCCGTCAACAACTATTAACAAACTTCAAGCCCGTTCTACTCCTTATATCTTTTTGGGATACCTACAAAATCATAGAGGATATAACTGTTATGATATGACGAATGGAAAAATTATCATCTCTCGTCACATTATTTTCGATGAGTCCACATTCCCGTGAGCTAAATCACACATACATCCAATCTTAAATCACCATTTGAATACCTAAACTCATAATCGACCAGCCCAAAATACACCACCAATTATGACGGCCCAACAACAAAATGGGACTGGGCCAATCCAAATGGAGGAGCTCACTGCCTCCTCCTCTTCGGTCTCGGCCCAGTCCACTGTTCGTGACGGGCAGGCCCACAGGAGGGAGCCCATTTCTCTATCATCCATGTCCCCAACCAGGCCAATAGGCCTAGCTCATTTGGCCCAAAATCTTACCCCCAGCCCAATTCCCAAACCGCAAACCCATTATCCCAACATTCCATTTTGGCCCAATCTCGAACCTCCTCTCGGTCTATTTCACAAATTGAGAGCCCACTTCCCCAGCCTTCGGTCCTAGCCCAACCTCAGACCATTGAAACCCATGCCATGCACAGGATGTTCTGGCTCAAGCGTCAGTTAAACCTAACATCTTCGGTCCAACCATCTCCACTTCCAAAAAATTCAAAAGCGACCCTATCAGACTCGAATTGAAAAGCTGCCATGTTAGACGAAATTAATGATCTTATTAAAATTAAGATGTGGGAATTAGTGCCCCATCATTCTAATGTAAACATCATACGATCTATATGGGTTTTGTGTCGTAAAAAGAATTTTGATGGTTCTTTTGCGAGGCACAAAGCTCGACTTATTGGTGATGACAAGTCTCAGTAGGTTGACGTAGATTGAGGTGAAACATTTAGCCTAGTGGTTAAACCAACAACTATCAGGATCGTCCTTAGTCTGGCATTGTCGAAATCATGGTCCATTTATCAACTAGACGTAAAGAATACATTTCTACATGGTCACCTGCAGGAAACAGTTTACATGCACCAACCATTGAGATTCTGAGATCCGACTTATCCAGATTATGTTTGTTTGTTGAAAAAATCATTATACAGCTTGAAATAAGCCTCCGGGCATGTTATAATAGGTTTGCAGGGTTTGTATCCATATTGGGATTCTCACACAACAAGTCCGACCAATCTTTGTTCATTTATTAGAAGGGTAATGACATGACATATATTCTTCTCTATGTGGATGACATTATTCTCACAACATCTTCTGAGTCACTTCACAAGTCTATTATGACTTTCCTTGATTCAAATTTGCTATAAAGGATTTGAGTCATTTATACTATTTCTTGGCCATTGCTGTAACTCAATATGCATGTGATCTATTTCTCTATAAAAAAAAAACGTCACGGAGATCATTGAAAAAACCATCATGTCTTCGTGCAAACCATCACATACGCCGGTTGATACAAAAACAAAATTGAGTAACTCACGGGTTCTTTATACTGTGACCCAACACATTACCGCAACTTAGCAGGAGCATTGCAGTATCTTACTTTCACGAGGCTTGATATCTCCTATGCAGTTCAACTAGTATGATTACATATGCATTATCCGAAAGAAGAGCATATGGGGGCTCTTAAGAGAATTCTGTTAAGGGTACTCTTGAGTTTGGATTGCATCTATATAAGTCATCCATTTAGAGTCTCTAATCTTATACAGATGATGATTGGGGTGGCTGCCCGGACACACGACGTTCCACATCTGGTTATTATGTGTTTTTGGGTACAACCTCATTTCATGATCATCAAAATGACAACCGACAATGTCTCGGTCAAACGCTGAAGTAGAATACCGAGGGGTAGTTAATGTGGTTGCTGAATCATATTGACTCCGTAATTTTCTTTTAGAACTCTATTGTCCGATTGAAAAAATAACTGTGGTTTATTATGATAATGTGAGTGCGATATACTTATCAGGTAACCCCATGCAGCATCAACGCACAAAACACATAGAAATGAATATCTTGTTTGTCCATGAAAATGTTGCACGTGGACAAGTCTGTATTCTCCATGTACCGTCCCGTTATCAGATTGTAGATATTTTTACAAAAGGTCTTCCGCACATACTATTTGGTGATTTCAGGGACAGTCTCAGCATACGAGAATCTCTCGCTAAGACTGTGGGGGACAATCCATAATTATCTCAATCATATCAAATCACCAATGTAATTGTAAATCATCTCAACATCTCTAAGAGCATACCTAGGTTATTAGAGACACTTAGGCCATGAGAGATATAAAACAATTCGAGCAGAGATGGCATATCATTGCATTTTAAAAGATTGAAAACTAATTTCAGCAACCTCCAAACTAGTTAGGATATCATAGGCTAATAACATTGGATGGAAATAAGAAGACAAACAAAACCAAAGCTGACCAAACAAGGACCACAATGACTAATATACCTGTAGCTAGGGCTGTACAACAGGGTAAAACCAGACCGGATCGACACGGACCGGACCGAAGACTGAATTTTTAGAAAATAAGGACCTAAGACCGGACCGTTCCTGTCTGGTCCAAGTATTTTTCGGTCCGGTTATATGGACCGAATGGACCCTAGGGCTGCACAACAGGATAAAACCGGACCGGTCTGAACAGGGTCGGTTCGGACCAAATTTTGTGCAGCCCTACCTGTAGCTCAGCAACGAAACCAATAATTTTAGGGCACATTTTTTCTTAACTCAGAACAATTTTAGGGCTCAGATTTCGGTTTGCATGTGCTCAGATTTCAGTTTGCACACAGTTAGAATTTTAGGGCTAAGAACTAAATAGCCAAGGAAGAAAGTAAGATTTAGGGCTAAGAACGAAAGATGAAACTCAGATTTCGGTTTCTATGGAAGAAAGTAAAATTTAGTCGCAGATTTTGGTATGAAATTTTAGGGCTAAAATTTTGGTTTGATATGGAAAGAAAGCAACAAAGTGTTTGTTATGGAAATAATTCGACCTAATGGTTTATTTAGATGGACCTATTTTTAAGGGTTGGGTCGACTCTAAAAAAAATGGGCCAACTCCAAAAAACTGTCACACAACATGTGACGGTGCAAATAACTGTCATATGCCTGTCATAAATTTATGACAGTTTATATAACTGTCACACTTATGTCATAAGTGTCTGTTGACCGAAAAGTCAAAGGAAAAATGTCATACTATGTGACAGTTGCAAAAACCGTCTCACCCTGACTGTCACCGTAGGTCATTTTTCTTGTAGTGTACGCCCATATAATACAAATGTAATTGGAACTAAATGGATTTTTAAAAATAAATCAGATGAATCGGGAACTATTGTGAGAAACAAAGCCCGTCTAGTTGCTCAAGGCTATACTCAGGTCGAAGGGATTGATTATGACGAAACTTTCGCACCTTAGCTAAAATTGAGTCAATTAGACTTCTACTTGCCATTGCTTGTTGTATGAAGATTACCCTACATCAGATGTATGTAAAAGGTTCTTTCTTGAATGGTTATCTTGATAAGGAAGTCTATGTTGAACAACCAACATGATTTGAAGATTCTCACCATCCACAGTATGTGTACAAGCTCAAAAAAGCATTGTATGGATTAAAGCAAGCCTCTCGAGCTTGGTATGGTCGTCTAACTAACATCCTTCTTGAATATGGTTTTAACTGTGGTGAAGTTGATCATACTTTATTCATTAAATGTTACGGTGTAAATATTATTATTGCTCAAATCTATGTAGATGACATAGTTTTTGGTTCGACCTCACAGTCTTACCTAAAGACATTTGTTGAAGCAATGTCATCGATATTTGAGATGAGCATGATTAGGGAACTAACTTTTTTTCTTAGGCTTGCATATTAAGTAAAGTGAAGATTAAATTTTCATCTTCTAGAGTAAATATGCCAAGAATCTAGTTAAGAGGTTTCAGTTGGAAAATGCTAAACAGATGAAAACTTCAACGGAATCATCACAAAAGCTATGTAAGGATAATTTTGGTGAAAATGTTGACCCAACTTTATATCGATATATGATAGGTAGCCTTCTATACCTTACAACTAGTCGCCTAGATATTATGTTTAGTGTTTGTGTTTATGCTCGATTCCAAGATTGTCCCAAAATTTCCTGCTTAAATAACGTAAAACGTATCATTAAATATGTTGCTAGCACATGTGAGTTGAGAATTTGGTATTTCAAAGACACTATCCTAATTTAATAGGGTATAATGACTCAGATTAGGCTGGTGATGTGGATGATAGAAAGAGTACAAGTGGAGGATGTTTTTATCTTGGCAATAACCTTGTTTCATGGTATAGTCGTAAACAAAACCGTGTCTCACTTTCAACTGCTGAATCTGAACATGTAGCAGCTAGAAGTTGTTGCTCTCAATTAATATGCCTACGACACATGTTAGATGGCTATGGTTTTACTAGTAACATTTTAGTTTTGTATTGTGATAATCTGAGTGCAATAAATATTTCCAAAAATTCAGTTCAACACTCACGTACAAAATATATTGATATTAAACATAATTCTTTGAGAGATTTAGTTGAAAAACAACTAGTCAAAGTTGAACATATTGATACTACTCATCAACTAGCTGATATTTTTACAAAAGGTTTAGACCATGAGAGATTTTCAAGTTTGAAGAAATCTCTTGGTCTTTGTAATTTTTAAAAAGACATTTTTGGTGAATGTCGGCTGAAACGTTCTCTAACATTTCGGTTGACATTTACCTATAATATATCACTTACTGATTATTGTTACTGTATGGTGCATAACTTTTGGGTACACGAGTTTGATTCTCCGAGAAGAAGTGGTTTTCAAAGTGATACGTTCTCTGCGATGATATTATATATTATAAAATAAAGTATCAAAATAAGGCAAAGCCTTTATAAATAATTGTCATTTGTGAAAAATGGGCAAAGACCAAGAAATGATACCATTTCTATTCTATAGGAGTATCAAGTGCTTTAAAAGAAATTTGAGAATACCATAAAAGTATTCTTATGACATAAAAATTTCTTTTACATATGCTTTGTGATTAGACCAAGGACACTGAGAATATGTTACATTACTCCAGTGGTCAAATTTATAGTGCGTGTAAAATGTGTCTTGATTTGTTGCCAAAAAAAAATTCTTGTGGGATCAAAATACTTGTGTCGTCCAAAATGTTGTCAATATTGTTGTTGACATTTTCAGAACGTGATATGTGTTGGGATATTGATCTTAATTGATTTCAGAAAATTCAAAGTCTGTCTTCCCTATTTTTATGTCATGTTTTAATTGGAATTTAAATTTTAAAGGATAAGATTAAATTCCAAATAAGATGCTTATTATTCTATCCCAAAATTTGAGGTACAAGTTTTTTAATAAACATCAGAAACCTAAAATTAAGGAATAGATAGTATTTTGAAAGTCCTTCCAAAAGTATAAATATCCATGTCATTTGTTTTTTCTTTTTACCATTCTTGTCTTTTCCTTAAAAGTAAAAAAAAAAGGTGAAGGAAAAAATCACATCACCTCGGTAAATCCCCTACCTAACCAATGGAGTCTTCACTTTCATCTTCATCCAAAAACCCAGAACCCTCAAAACCCTATGCTCCAAACTCACGGATGGAAACATTACATATGTCAACCAACACTACCAACAACACGTTGGCAATGAGCACCAGTCCACCTCAACAACCAGCTACATCATCTTCTCAACACCTATCAGAAAATAGGTGTACATCCATTATTCTAAAAGGAGATGAGGAATCACTGGACATTAGTTACCCCGGGGATGACAATAATCCCATAGATGTAGATGCTACATCAGATTATTCTACCCTCGGTAAAAGGACCTATTCATCTTATTTTTCTACTCGAATATCGAGTAGAGTGTTCGAAAGAACAGTTCAACAGGAACCTAAACCAAGAAGTTCATATTTGAAACTACATTTCCTACTTGATCAAGCAGTGAAACCGGAGATATGAACTTCGAATTGTCCTCGAAAGACACTAAAGAATAACCTCCAACCTTTGTTCCTCAAAGTGAGTATGAAGACGAGGAAATTCCTAACGACACTCTTCTGACAAAGTTCTGCCCAAAGGAATTCCCCGTCATGCCAAACCAAATACTGCACAGAATGTTGTCGATGATTCCACAACATCTCAAGAAATATTCCAGCAGACATCAGAAGAGACATCCTCTAGCAATACCAGATCAGAATATGAAGTTGAGGTAAATGCTTTTTATGATAAGTTCTATTCCAAAGCAAAATTTGATAAATGGGATTTGTATAAGAATAGAATTATTAGACCAGAAAAAGTATTAGATATTTGTTCCTGTACTGAATATGGTTTAATAGAGTTTCTTAAGGATAAACAACTTCTGAAAACTGTCACAGATAAAGAACCATATGTTTATGAAGTGATTAGGTTGTTTTATGCTAATTTTAACTCTAATATAGATGATACGTCCTCGAAGAAATTTGAGAAAGTATATCTCTATAACCGAGTATAACTTTTCACACCTGCTGTCATAAACTAATGTATGGGACTTAGTGTTGAGGAGAATGTTAGAAAAGAAGACCCTATAGTGGACAATAAAGATGAAGTAATTGAGTATCTCACATGAGGTATTATGCATAAGTGGATCTCTAAATATTCAACCTCTAAATTAACATCCCTGTTTGCCACCCTTCACAAAATTACTATACACAATTGACTTCTATCTATGAATGAGTCAACTGTAACTACAGAACAAGCCACCCTATTGTATAAAATTGGAAAAAGTTTGAGAGTTGACCTAGGCAAAATAATCCTCCATCAAGTTTCCAACTTGGCACAAACAGAATCAACCTCAATCATTCCTTATCCATATTTGATATACAAAGTCTTAACTACTCAAAGACTGAAGCCTATGAGAGAGGACACATTAAGAAAGAATCCTGAACTGTACACAGTAAACAAAGCAGTTTTAACGGGTAGAGATAGAATCACCGATCTACCCTGGAAAAAGGGAGGGGGTAGTGCAAATTTTGACAAAAATGTCACCAACATTCTTGGAAACATTGATCCAAGACAGTATCCATTGTCTACTGAATGGCTTGTGAATCAAATTGAAAACATCAACCAACAAATATATGAGGTTGATGATGTGATGAATGCTCTGATTTAAGTCAGATACCATTTCATGTTGCTGCTTTCTTCACAAAAGGGGAGATAATGTTGGAGCTGAGGAATGCTGATGCAGAGCTGAGGAATGCTGATGCAGAGGTGCTGATGTAGGGGGAGCTGAGTAAGCTTCTAGGTAAAGGGAGAAGCAAGCTTAAGCTATTATACAGAAGTAGAAAGCTGCTGGAAGCTGCTACTGCTGCATAATGAGCAATGGAGAAGCTGCTGTTGTTGAAGAATTTTTATTGGTTAATGTGTTATGGATTTTTTTAATTGGTTGATGTGGATGATTATCTTAACAATGGTTATTTTGAAAATGTTTCATTTGTGTATATCTATATTTGTGCTAATATTATGTTTAATTATGTATTAAGTGGGATCATAATTGTAATCATAGATGTTGGGACATTTCCTTAAGTCACTCGCACAGATTAAAATAGGTTTTGTAAAGAAAGGAAAAAAGGGGGAGAATGTTAATATTGGGTTTGGTGTTGTGACATTTTATCCAACATATCATTTTTTGTACTAAATTGAAATTAACAAATGTCACAACATTCGAACCAACATTTTATGACAAACAAATTTGCCTTACTTCACGGACAGAAGCAATTCTCGTGGAATTTTTACTATGATGAAGAAGTGACTTGACAAGGTAATTAAGAGGTGATGAAAATGTGGGAAGAACAAGTCAGAGTCGCTGTTATGCTTGGGGACAAGTCCAATAAGTTAGAGGATTTTGCTTCATGATCTTCTCCAACAAACAAATCAGATGTCCGTCTTTCCCTCAACCATCACAATGATTCAACGAGCTATTCAAGGAGAACTCTCTCATATAAATAGAGAGGTTGTTGCAGTGAATCGATATCCAGAATTAGAAATCAAAAATACCAAGAGAGCTCTCGGGAATCCATTTCAGAAATCCGGATCACAAGTGTTAGCCTGAGCGTGTCGGCAACATTCTGTCCAACATTACAATTGTTGCTTAGAATCTAGATTTGTTATGTATTGAAGCAATTGTAATGAGATGTTTCTATGTCTATTTAGTTAGATTTTTCAGGCAGAAATCATCTGCGACTTCATCAATTTTAATTTCGTTTTGTTGTATTTTGTAACATTGTAAAAGAAGAAATTTATTCAATTATATATAATATATACAATACTTTCGGTCATTGACCGTCATAAGTTATATAATAACATATGTAAATTTTAAACCTTTGTGTACTTTAAATTTCCAATGCTTTTTACTCTTCATAGGTTTCTGTTTTTACTACTGTGTTATTACCGTTGTCAGATAAGATTATTCCTGACATTCGGAAACAGAATTGACATTCAAGTTTTTTTATGTGCGCGTACCACTTTTGAGTATCTTAGTTTATTTGCATTTTATTTACTGTTCATGAAATTATATTTATGTCCTAGAAATAATTTGTATTAGGACAAATGTACTTATACACATTCATATTTATATTAATGGGGATTAATATTATGACATTTGCAGTTATTGAATTATTTGTTGATTGTCTGTAATATTCTATAATTGCATCCTTAGAGGTTACGTGGTTATTAATAATGTGAGAGATTAATATTATAACGTAACTCTTAAATTACATCGACTAATGATCATCGAGAATGGGATATCGATGATATGTGATACGTCGACATGTGGTCTACATCATATCCTTAGGGATGTAGTATGTCTTACCTGCTACAAGATATGACAACTCGTGATGGGCATATGGATACTTGTAGAAGTATTGGTATACCCTGCTGATGTACTATTTGTTATATATGTCTAAAGTGTCATCAGCGTGTGAGAGATAGAAGTCCTTAGACATGAGGTCGATACACGCCTTGTTTACAGAGTAATGTACTTTGATCTTGTCCTAAGTTCAAATGCCTTATAGGTTGAGACGCGACTTGTATTGGGTATATTGCGACGTAGATTAAAGGTGGTAGTTGAGCCAAGAATGTATCTTCGAGAGAACACTCATATTCTCATATGATATTAGGTTGACTAAGTCATTGACTAATGTAGTAGACATATCTTTGATATGGTCTTGTTGTCAGCTAATATAGATGAGATATAATGATCAAGTCATTTGGATAGACACTTGACAGGTCCTAAGCTTGATCGAGTGTGTCGTGAATGAAAGAATTTTATCTACCCACATAGAGGTTCAGTTCACAGGTTTCGTGTAACTATACTTCACATATTGAGTTCGTCTTCCGGCGCCGTCTAGAAGTTCCGTGTAGACCCTAATGTTATTAGTGTCGATATGTGAAGGCCTGTAGGGTAACACTAAGTCAATTGTTCCGTCGATTCAAATGATGTAATCAGAGAGAATATATATGTTCGGTTTATAATCGAGACATTAGAATAAATAATGATTGTTTAATTAAATCGAGATGATATTTTGGATTTAATTACATAGAAACGAGGCAGAATTGGACTAGGTCCGCGACTCAAGGTTAGCGCCACGACACCTCCCATTGAGAGCCGCGGCGCCACGTGTCCAGCGGGTTCGAATGACCCACGCTGTTTTGGTTTCTGGGCCTGGTCCACTTGGAAACCCTAGCTGATATTTCAGCTATAAATAGATGGTTCAATAATTATTTTAATATACCCAATTCACTTGAATTATTCTCTGCTGAAATTCTGTCAAATATTCTAGCTTTCCGAAAGAGTAATTACATCAGAGTCTTGACTTACAAATCAAAGAACGGTTGCATGCTCACCCTCGGCTTACACTTGAAGAAGAATATTCCAGATTTGCAAACTGTAAGTGTTCTTTTGAAGCATTACAGTTTTCTATGTGTTTTCATTATATAATCATTCATTAGTTTGACCGCCCGTCGGGTTTGAAACATAAATTTTCAAATTTTATTAATTATGCGAACAAAAAACCTACAGTGGTATCGTAACACATTGTTTTGTGTGATTATATAATGTTATTAATGATAATATGAGTTAGGATTTATTTAAATATAATTTATGTCATTAAGAAGCTTTAAAACCTTAAATCTCAAGAAGGCATAATCCTTGTCTCTTAAACTATTGAACAATGATGTAATCGAAGAAGTCATTTCGATCTAACTCTTCTAAGTTGATGTGCGTTATCAGTTCGTTTCGAACATGGTGGATTGAGACGAAGAACGGGAAGGGATTGGATGATGATCGATAAACGTGTTATTTAATGGTGAAGGGGTACGAGGTTGAATCTGCAAATCTGACCCTGAACTAGTGGAGCGTCGTGGCGTTGTTCATGCTGAAGCTTAAAAATTAAATTTTTTGGTTACTGCCTCCGAGGTGCCGACAATGATTTTTAAAAAATAATAATTATTTTTAAACTGAAGTTTTTAATATTTCAGATTTCGATTCTGAAGTTTAAAAGGTTTCAGAATCTGAAAGTTAAACCTTTAATTATACAGATTTGGTCCTTTCGGACAATTCTGTAATTAAATAAAGTTTCTGAAAACTGAATTTTTAAAATCTGTAAATTGCAAACAGGTCCCTAAAACCTGAAAATATTTTCTGAAAATTAAAATTGGATTTTCTGAATTTAATAGGGTTCAAATTGAATTTTTAAATTCTTAAGGGACTAAACTGTAAATTCTGAAAGTTCATAGAATTTCCTGAAAATCAGAATTTTAAAATCAGAAAATGTTTAGGAACTGTTTGACATAGACATAGATTTTAGAGTTTAGACCCATGATTATCATTAATTGTATATTATTGAATAATATACGTATATGCTAAGTGTTTTAAATGCAAGCATTTAATTATTAGCATAGTATCCGCTATTATTGTCTGGGTAGGAGGCGCCCAGTAATTGATTTACATAAATGAACGCTATAACTGTCTGGGTAGGCGGCACCTAGTAGTTGATTAAAACCATCTTATATCATGCCTATTGGGTTGATGGTTTCCCATCTAAATATGTTTTAGAAATTGCATGATAGGATGTCATATGAAATATGACATGAATGTTGATCTTGGTTGAAATCCCCGAAAATTGAAAAATGTTCCCCAACCTTTGAATACAAGTCTAAAATTAAAACACGCCGTCCATTATAATTGTTAGAGTGCAAAATCATTTTCGGCGATACGAATATTTATGTCAAAGCATTTTCTCTAAGTCTACGAGGACTCAGACTCTTTCATAAATGTGTCAAATGTAAAAGTAGATGAGAAACTTTTGTGGGTATTTACACCAAAGTATTTGCTCGCAAATGCCAAGTTTACTTAGATACATAAACACAGTCGTGTAATGGGGTTGACTTGCTTAGACAAATCTTGACGCCAAAGTGTCGGACTAATCTAAGGACGCAAGATTAAAATGAATTATTTAATCAACCAAGAGTTGCAACTAAGCTTTGCAATTGGTTTAAGACCTACCAAAATGTGCTATTGAAGTTATCAGCCAAAACAAATGCGGATATAGCATAGGTTTGGATCTTGGCCCATTATGACCTTAAAATATTTTAGGTCCGTATTCTACCTTGGAGTCGTAGAAGTATGCTAAAATAGTGGGAGCTAATTAAACAAAAGATCATGTTAAATTAGTTTTAAAAGAATGTGTATAAAAGGGAAAATAAATTTGATTGTATTTTCCTATCTATCTATATCTTCAGATCTTCAGAATGTCGAGTCTATCACTGAAGATGCTTATTGAAATGACAAACTCACCGGACCGAATTATCTAGATTGGCTTAGGAATCTAAGGATTGTCCTAAGGCAAGAGAAAATTGAGTATGTATTGGACAAGGTTTTCCCCATAGTGATTGCTGAATACTCCGCTGAGTATGCTGCTTTTGACAAGGTTGCTTATCAAAAGCATCTTGATGATGCCACATCTGCACAATATGTTATGCTATGTTCCATGTCAGTGGTACTGCAAAGACAACATGAGGACATGGGTCCTAACGAGATGCTAGGAAATTTGAAGAGCCTCTATGACTCTCAGTCCCAGACACTGGAATATGAGTTGTTATTGACCTTTTAAATGTAAGTTGATCGAATGAGGCAAAGTGTCTCAACATGTGCTGAAGATGATAGGGCTGATTGAAAGGTTGGCCTCAATTGGTATTGATCTGCAGAGTAGAGTTGCTTCCACGCTGATCCTAAATTCACTTCCTCGTTCGTTTGAAAGTTTCATCATTAACTACAACATGAATGGAACTAAAGCGAATCTGTCGGAGTTGCATAATATTCTAAATACTTTTGAATCTTCAATCTCTAAGGGAAAAGCTGTGCTTATGGTAAGCTCCTATAGTCATCCCAAACCGAAAGGTAAGGAATGTCAGAAAAATAAGGGCAAAGCTAACGCTGCGCCCGATGCAATGAAACCCAAGGGAGGGACGAAGAAAAAGGTAATCCCGGCTAAGGATGTGTGCATGAATTGCAATAGGAAGGGCCATTGGAAGAAAGATTTCACTGCTCCAGGAGGAGGGAAGACACCTAGTGCTTCAGCCTCTAGTGGACAAGGTGTGTTTGTAATTGAAATAAATCTATCTATAAATAATTCTCATTCATGGGTACTAGATACCGTTTGTGGCTCACACATTTGTACAAATGTGCAGGGCTAGCTGACAGCAGGAAGGTCGGACCTCGAGAGGTGGACCTACGCGTTGGAGATTGAGCACGAGTTGATGCTAAGCGCGTGCGAACTTATAGATTAGATTTACCTTCTGGCAAATGTTTAGTGTTGAACAATTGTTTTTATGTTCCCTCATTAACGAGGAACATCATTTCCATTCCAGTTTTAGACATGGAGGGTTTTTTCTCAAGAATATTTAATGGCAGTATGATATTGTCTTTTAATGATGTTGTATTTGGAATTGCGCCTCTTGTGAATGGATTGTATACACTAAACTGTAGTCGAGAAATTTTCAATATACAAAACAAACGAGCTAAAATAAGTAAATAAATTCTACCTACCTGTGGCATTGTAGACTTGGTCATATCAATATGAAAAATGATAGAACGGTTAAGGAAACTAGACTACCTTGAACCATGACTTAGAATCTTATGGTAACTGTGAATCCTGTTTGAAAGGTAAGATGACCAATAAGCCTCTTTCTGGAAAGGGAATACGAGCCAAAGAGGTGCTTGAGTAGGTACATACTGACTTATGTGGACCATTTTTAACTCAAGCTAGAGGAGGTTTCCCTTACTTCATCACTTTTACAGACGACTTGACAAGGTATAGATATGTGTATCTTATGAAACACAAGTCCGGGCCTTCGAAAAGTTTAGGGAGTACAAGTGTGAAGTGGAGAAAT
This sequence comes from Przewalskia tangutica, assembly GCA_029844215.1. Lineage (NCBI taxonomy): Eukaryota > Viridiplantae > Streptophyta > Magnoliopsida > Solanales > Solanaceae > Przewalskia > Przewalskia tangutica. The sequence continues at coordinate 24,186,531 of CM056719.1, forward strand.
AACTCGCAAAGAGTATCAAGACTCTTCGATCTGATTGAGGAGGTGAGTACTTAATGAAAGAATTTCTAGATTACTTGAAGCTACATGGAGTTCATTCCGAATGGACGCCTCCTGGAACACCACAAATGAATGGTGTTTCCGAGAGGAGAAACCGAACCCTACTTGATATGGTTCATTCCATGATGAGCTTTACAACTCTACCAATATACCTTTGGGGATATGCTATACAAACCTCGATATATGTTTGAACAGGGTTCCTTCCAAATCAGTTGAAAAGATGCCATATGAGATATGGTGTGGCAAGAAGTCAGCTCTTAGACACATGAGGCCATGGGGATGTCCTGCATATGTCAAGAAGATGCTCACTGATAAGTTGAAATCCAAGAGTGAGAAATGTTACTTTGTAGGGTATCTAAAGGAAACTAAGTGATACTATTTCTATCTTCCTAGAGAACATAAGATCATTATTTCTAGAAACACAACTTTCCTTGAAGAAGAATATGTCTACAAGGAAGAAAACTGCACAGAGATAGAACTTGAAGAAATTCAAGAGCAACAAGTAACATAGAGGTTGAATCCTTTCCGAATGATCAAAGCAATAATTCAGTGGGAGCTTTTGGCGAAGATTGGTTACTTAGGATACGCCCTTCGGCCAGTGAGAGTGTTGCGAGGAATGATGCAGAAATGCAAGAACCTCATACACAGACCTTGGGAGCAAGTGCAGTGATTGCACCTCATCCCATTCAGAAAAGACATGAACATGATATTCTTGAAAGCTCTCATATTGGTGGATCAACCAATACACAAGAACCTTCTCACAGTCAGAACATACCTAGAACTGAACTGCAAAACAATCAACTCCGTAGGTCTGTAAGAACTCATCGTCCTCCAGAAAGACTAAATCTACTTGTGGAAACACATAGTGAGATAGATATTCCAGATGATGATGAGTCTATAACCTACAACGAAGCAATAGTGGACATTGATTCGAATAGATGGCAAGAAGCCATGAAATCCGAAATAGAATCTATGTATGTCAATCAAGTGTGGAACTTGGTTGATTTTCCAAATGAGGTTAAACTCATATGATGCAAATGGATCTTCAAGAAGAAGATTGATGCATTTGGCAAGGTTCAGACTTATAAAGCTAGACTGATGGCTAAAGGTTATAATCAGCAGTCGGGTGTTGATTATGATGAAATATTTTCACCTGTTGCTAAGATTAAGTCTATTCGGATTTTGCTTGCGATAGCTGCACGTTATGACTATGACATTTGGAAGATGGACGTCAAAACTGTATTCCTCAATGGTAATCTAATTGAGGAAGTGTATATGAAACAACCCAAGGGTTTTTCATCCGAGTACAAACCAAATGTTGCGTGCAAGCTAAAAAGTCCATTTATGGACTTAAGAAAGCCTCTTGGAGTTGGAATATTTGCTTTGACAAGGCTATCAAGTCATTTGATTTTGTCAGAAGCAAAGAAGATCCTTGTGTTTATAGAAAATGCAAGGATGAGGGTATTATCTTCATTGTTATATATGTTGATGACATATTGATAATGAAAGACAATAAGACTCTCATGCAGTCAGTCAAGAAGTGGTCGTCCAATACCTTCATGATGAAGGACTTAGGTGAAGCCTGCTACATTCTGGAAATTAGGATCTATAGAGATAGACCTAATAGATTGTTGGAGCTATCACAGTCGGTCTACATAGACAAAGTACTTAGACATTTTTCTATGGAGAATTCCAAGAAAGGCGGTCTTCCAATGGGTCAAGACATCAAGTTATCTAAGAAGGATTTCCCTTCTAGTGCTGTAGAACTTGAGCACATGAAGAGGGTCTCATATGCTTCTGCTATAGGATCCATCATATATGCCATGACTTGTACTAGGACAAATGTAGCCTTTGCACTTAGTATGACTTGCAAGTTCCAGCAGAATCCTGGTGATGAACACTGGAAGGCAGTCAAAAGTATTCTTAAGTACCTCAGACGTACTAAAGATTACTTCTTGGTCTATGGTGGAGATGAGAAGCTAGTTGTTACTGGATACACTGATGCTAGCCTCTAGACAGATGTTGATGACTTCAATCTCAGTCTGGTTACACGTTCACTTTCAATGGTGGAGCAGTGAGTTGGAAGAGTTCCAAACAAGCTACAACTACTGATTCGACTACTGAAGCAGAGTACATTCCTGGATCGGAAGCTGGTAAAGAGGTTGTCGCTATTTTTGAGTTCCTGAAGGAACTAGAGGTAGTTCCGAGTGCTAGTTATCCAATAACCATTTATTGTGACAACACTGGTGCAATTGCACAGGCAAAGGAACCAAGATCAACAAACAGAAACAAGCATGTACCAAGGAAGTACCACATACTCAGAGAGATGTTGGAGACTGAAAATATTAGATTAGATTATGTTCCCATAGACAATAATCTAGCAGACCCATTTACTAAATCATTAAGCTTGGTTAAGCATAATGATCATTTTGAAAACATGGGTATTAGATATGTTGGTGATTGACTATAGGCCAAGTGTGAGATTGAAAGTATATTTATATCCTAGAGATAATCTGTATTAGGACAAATATACTTTATACACATTCATATTTATATTAATAGAGATTAATATTATGACATTTGCAGTTATTGAATTATTTGTTGATTGTCTGTAATATTCTATAATTGCATTCCTAGAGGTTACGTGGTTATTAATAATGTGAGAGATTAATGTTATAACGTAATTCTTAAATTACCTCGACTAATGATCATCGAGAGTGGGATATCGATAATATGTGATACGTCGACATGTGATCTACATCAGGGATGTAGTATGTCTTACCTGCTACGAGTTATGGCAACTCGTGATGGACACATGTATACTTGTAGACGTATTGGCATACCCTACTGATATACTGTTTGTTATATATGTCTAAAGTGTCATCAGCGTATGGGAGATAAAAGTCCTTAGACTTGAGGCCGATACACACCTTGTTTATAGAGTAATGTACTTTGATCCTATCCTAAGCTCAAATGCCTTATATGTTGAGACGCGACTTATATTGGGTATATTGCGACGTAGATTAAAGGTGGTAGTTGATCCAAGATTAAGATTCATTCCTCGAATGTATCTTCCAGATAACACTCAGATTATCGTATGGTATTAGGTTGACTAAGTCATTGGTCAATGCAGTAGACATATCTTTGATATGATCTTGTTGTCAGCTAATATAGATGAGATATAATGATCAAGCTATTTGGATAGACACTTGACAGGTCCCAAGCTTGATCGAGTGTGTCGTGAATGAAATGATTTTATCTACCCACATAGAGGTTCAGTTCACATGTTTTATGTAACTATACTTCACATATTGAGTTCGTCTTCCGGCGCCGTATATGAGTTCCGTGTAGACCCTAATGTTATTTGTGTCGATATGTGAAGGCATGTAGGGTAACACTAAGTCAACTGTTCCATCGATTCAAAGGATGTAATCAGAGAGAATATAAATGTTCGGTTTATAATCGAGACATTAGAATAAATAATGATTGTTTAATTAAACCGAGATGATATTTCAGATTTAATTAAAATAGAAACGAGGCAGAATTGGACTACGGCCGCGGCTCAAGGGACCAAGGGCCGCGACGCTAAGGCGCCGCGGCACCTCCCATTGAGCGCCGCGACGCCATGTGTCCAGTAGGTTCGAGTGACCCATACTGTTTCAGTCTCTGGGCCTGGCCCACTTGGAACCCTAACTGATTTTTTCAGCTATAAATAGAGGGTTCAATTATTATTTTAATACACCCAATTCACTATTCTCTGCTAACTCTGTCAGATTTCCTAGCTTTTCGAAATAGTAATTACATCGGAGTGTTGACTTGTAAATCGAGGAACGGTTGCGTGCTCACCCTCGGCTTACACTTGAAGAAGAAGATTCCAGATTTGCAAATTGTAAGTGTTCTTTCGAAGCATTACAATTTTTTTATGTGTTTTCATTATATAATTATCCATCAGTTTGATCGCCCGTCGGGTTTGAAACATAAATTTTTAAATTTTGCTGCGTGTATGAACCCGATAAAACCCTACCGTTCAATAGCCCCGTATCCCAACAGTAATGTGTGGTCTTAATTAAAATACTCTATAGTGAATAGTGAGTATGAAGTTCTTTTGTGAAAAGAAGCTGTCACCAAAAGAGACAAGACAAACATGCAATCTTCTATAGTGCATATATTTGAGTATTATATCTGGTCCCATACTTGTTTTTTTTTTGCTGAACCATATTTGTTATTTGAAATGTCAAAGAGTTCACATTGCTACTGAAAATGACTCTTGTAAGTGGTAACAAATGCCACCACATGACACCAAGAAAACGAGTTGTACAAATGTTTTTATAGGCCCATTCTATTATTTTTGAAGCATTAAGTGTGTCCAAAACTGATTTGCTAATAAGACCTTTTCCTAGTACAATTAATTGCTGCTAGTATTTAGTTAAAAAAAACTTGTCGGTATAGTGTGAAGGCTTTCTTTTTCTTTTTCTCACATGAATTTTTCTTGTCTTTTACTCCTTTTCTTAGTACATCTCTAGATATTTGCTTGAATTGGCTCACCACAAAAGGGAGTATAATTTAGCTTGAAATGACATAATTCCAGGAAATTCTTCAATACTAACTCTGGAGGAAGGATGATCAAATTGGGGTTTCCTGTTAAAACTCATGGGTATAACTACTTTCGGCATATTCCAATGAACTGATTATCAACATCCAACATAACCAGGCATAGTTGCAAGCCAAAAATCAACATATAGATACAGATAACACATCAATATCATTACTCAATCAAATATCATAAGCTAGTGCGTTGATAGGAATCAACAAATACTTTCTTATACACGTCTTTGAAGGCAGCATTCATAGCAATCATCACCACTTTCTCTCTAGTCCATGATATGGTTTTGTTCTTGGTCTTGTTTAATTGATGCCAAATGCCGCTTTTCTCCATCCAACTGTAACGTCTAGTTAATTTGTAACTACAACTTCAAGTTTGGCTAAGGTAATGCTGAAAATGGTTTTGATATCAAACCAAAATGTAGTTATTACTACTAAAAAATCTCTATTTTCCCAATGATTTCTCATTGAAAAACATTCGGTGGCTATTTTCCACTGAATGTCAATGAGGAAAATCCAAATAGTAGTGTCTTCACGCAGAAAATTAGAAATTTTCTCAGCATTTCAATGGAACCCGTTTTCAATCATGCGTTTTTCCAGTGAGCTGATTCGATGGAAATGAAGTGAGAAAATCATATTTTAAAGCACAAATTTTCCACTAAATATCGATGACAAAACTCTCTGTTTCTAGTAGTGTATTATGGTTGACAATGGATCGGTATATTACAAGGTTGTCCTTTGTGTTGCCAGTATCAATTTATTTACGGCTTGTTAATGTAGATAGGGATTTACATACACTAGATAAACGGCTGTCCTGCAGTCCTACTCCTAGCTACAAATTAAAAACATATCAACATTAAAATCTTGGATGAGCTATAATAAGTTGTTATAGTATCACGTTATTCCATAGTCAAATTCTCCACTTATTGAGAAAATCACGTTATTCCATAGTCAAATTCTCCACTTATTGGGAAAATGACTCCATATCTAATTGTTCTCACAACCCACTACACATATAACATTATAAAGCAAATTAAAGCTAAGTATTAATCATTTTCATCTTATTCAATGCAGCATTATGTAGTTAGTGGTCCTAGTCAAAGTATCATTTTCATATCTCTTCCAAATACAGCTTACATGATCAATATTAAGAAAATAAACCTTTTGGTTCAAGAAGATAGTTTTAAATAAATTCACAAACTTTGTGTTGTTCAGAAACTTTTTCTTCAATTGGCGCAGCTTATGAGTTTATGATATCATATAATAGGGAATATTTATTTATTACGCTATTAATTTCACACAGTTAACAGGTTGATGACATGTTTTAGGTTGTCTAACTACTTTAATCAACAACTAACATGCTCAACTATTTAATTAAAAATTAGACTTGTCTTGCTGCCAAATGCCATGGATGAGCAGGGACGAGCTGTTAGTGTTAAATTTTAATGATGACATAATCTTTGTGCATGTCAACTCACAAGGCAAAAATAGGCCCAACTGACTCACAAGGTCAAAATGAAGATTCCAACCCAGCTGACGAAGCGAAGGCCAAAGCAAGTGTGTCCAAGTACAATAAATAAATAACAACTTATTTATGGAGACAACTAAATTAAGGATGGAAAAGATCAAATCAAATACCTACGAGATCTCAACGCATCAATCAAGTATATCGAGTTTACTTCAGCAAAGAAACTAGTACCAAGACTTTAAAGGAAATAACTACGGACAAGCATCTTGAAGATTCAACCACAAAACTCACCAGAAAAGAAGATCAGTCCGTTAGAAAGCTCTAATCTTCTTCTTGAAAATTAGGATTTCTTATTCCTTTTTTCAATGATCAAATCTCTTGAATTGCAATTTTTGCCAGAGCCAAAAGGACGATTCTACAGCTATAAAGAACGCCTCCAAAGGACGAAAGAAATGATATTTTTGTCTCAACTTCTCAAGCTCTCTACTTTACTTTGAACAAGCATTGTATTTATGAGTGATTTATAGTGTATACAAAAAAGTGAGAAGAGATATAGTATAGTTGGTGAGGCCCTGTATCAAAAGATTATGAGTGTTTGAGTGTACACATAAGAGCTCCACTCAAAACATCCTTGAACCAAACCAAACTCCAAAAGAGCTGCAGAGAACACCCTTGCAACCCTGGATTAGGATTCAAATTGAGTCTGAACCAGTATACAAATATTTGGTGTAATTTACATTTAGCTTTTACTTTTAGTACTACATATGCTAGTAGTCGACTAACAACTTGATGTAGTCGACTAAAGAATGAAAAATTACAATTCACCTCCATCCCTCTTGCATTTCAATTGGTATCATAGCAAAGTCTCACGTTGTATTTTCTTAACAACAAGTGATAAAAAGATCATGTCAAATCACGTTACAGCTGGAGCTTTATTTCAAGAAGGCACTTCCCAAACTATACCATCTTATTTTAATGGGAAGCATTTCTCTCATTGAAAAGTTAGAATAGAAACTCACATCAAGTCATATGATGTTAAAATCTGGAGGGTCATCAAGTTGGGAGACATTCCTATAAAGACTGATGATAAAAAGAAGGAAGAAGTCACATCAACTGATGAGTTGGCCTCCCTAGCTTACTACATCGATGAACAAATGGAGGTGATAGAAATAAACTCAAAAGCAAGGAATCTGCTAAATAGTGCTATCAGTAAAGAAGAATATGAAAAGATCTCCACCTGTGAAACCACTAAAGAAATATGGGATAAACTTAAAGTCACCTATGAAGGTAAAAATAAAGTAAAGGAAACTATTGTTAGTCTCCTTGTCTATGAATATGAAACCTTCAAGATTAAAGATGGAGAAACAGTGAAGCATATATTTGCAAGAATTAATAAGATTCTAGTAGAACTCAAAGCCTCAGAAAAAGTCTTCTCATCCGTGGATAACATAAGAAAGATTTTTAGATGTCTTCCTCCATAGTGGCATGCTAAAGTTGTTTCTCTTGAAAGTATAAATCTCAAGACACTTACTTATGATGAAGTAAGAGAAGACTTTATCACTTTTGAAAATACATATCTTAACAAGCCTGGACAAGATAAAAACAAGAAGAAAGTTGTAGTATTCAAATCTTGAGTTGAGGAATTCGATAATGACATTAGAGAAGAGGAAGTATTTATGATATCTAGATATGTGGTGGAATCCATGTGAAGATCTAGAAAAAACTGGAAAAAATTCTTTAAACTTTAGAAAGGTAATGTAACGACCCATTCGATCGTTATAAACCTTCCGCTTGATTTTCCCATTATATTTTTCATTAGGACATTCACCAGTAGCTATTACACGCAGATTTTGTGAGTTAAGTAACTCATACGGTTCGTAAAAAATATTAATTAAAGTGAATAAGTGTTGAGAAAATAGTATATGCTCCAGCGAAATCGTGTCTGTGCCGGCAAACGGGTGAAGTCCGCTCCTGCAAAATTCTTTCTGCCTTTGCGCTGAGGCGAGGTGCTATGTGCCTGCACCTCAGCAGTCCCTTTTTGCATCGAATCATATCTGTGCCTACGGAGTCTAGTATGCCCCTGACCAGTAAGTTTTAAAAGCCTAAAATATTCACTTTCCAAAATATGGTATCTCAAAATTGGGGCTAGTCTAAGGAGCCTCCCTACAGTTTTTGACATAAGATTCCTTCATGGAAGGTAATCTCTCCGTTCCCTTTATTTGTTCTACCATATTTCTAGTATTTGGGGTAAAGGATGAATTGGGGAAAATGAATTGAAAACTCTTTAGTAGTTGGAATTAAGTGAATCATTATTAAAAGCGTAAAGTGATTTGGTAAACCTTGTTTCCTTTAAATAAGTTATTTTTTATAAAGTTATCATGTTAAAGAATTTAATTTTATTATGAGAACCCTTTTATTATTTGGGGAAGAAATCTAGAATTTGTAAATTGGGACTTGTATTGAATTATGAAATTGAAGGTCTAAATAAGGTGTTTTTAAAATTAATTTGGGATTATAACTAGTAAGCATGTTTTAAACCTTGTTGATTAATAAAGTTTGAATTTTGACATTGTGGGCCTGGGATGAGTCTTAGATGTCTTATGTGTGGTTAAGGACCAAGTCCTTGTGTGTGTTTAATTGATGTTAACGTGCAGAACATATGTGTTAGACTACGAGTACTACGAGGCATTCCAAAGAGTCCATACGCGCATAGAGAGTCAACCATTCATGGCTTCTGCTTAGCTTTCGGGTATGCTACGATTTACTTTCACAAGACTTTGATAGAAGTGCATAATTAGTTATAAATATTGAGGGGTATTGGGTATAGTGGGGTCCCACTCAGATAATTGCGATGAACTTTTGAGTGGGTACCGGTGTTGAACTGTGGTGATGGTGTTTGGGGATTCAGCCTTGTGCTGATTCCGATTGTTGATTAATTGGGCTTATCATTATTTATGTGGAATCATTGCTATATTTGCTATCATTATGTTTATTCATCACACATGCTTGAATATGATATCCTAATTTACTTGAATGATATTTGATATATTCATAAAAGCATGTGATATTCGCATCTCATTATATCATGATTTCTTGCTTTGTATTGTCATTTGCAATCATACACTCATAGGTATGATGATATTGATATGGAATGGTATGATATATGTTGTGGGTCCAAGGAAATGAAAAGGTAAGAACATTATGAGATCATGGAAACACCGAGATGATAATGATGATACGCAAGGAACGGGGTTGCACGCCTACAATAAATATTATTACAAGCAAGAGCTAGGCTCCAACGGAAAATTTTGGAGGGGTATATGAACTTCACGGATACCTCATGTGTCTACGATCATAATAAAAACTTGATGTACTGTGTATGGGATGATAAATGTACATGTCATATGCATTTCATTCACATTCATTCATACTTGATTACTTGTGGTGTGATGACGTGACATGGATTGGTTATTAGAACTTGAGTGATTTTCTAATTAAATGAGATCATATGATTGGATTGATTGGATTGATGTTATGGACCTATGTAATTGCTATGAGTGGTTGTTCTCTATAAATTGGATGTATGGTATAAGCCTGGGTAATCTCTATCAGTCTTATTTGTATTGGTGGATTCATTTACTTGTATTGTTTGGTGAGTGGCAGTATTATTGACAAAAGTCTAACATGGATTGTGGTTATAGTTATCGAGTTGTTGTCATGTGGTCTTTCTTACATGTTGTATATGTGTGTAATAGCTATCTTGGTATATAGAGTTAAAGATATAGAAATTACTTAGAACTTAGGGAAAGGGTCTAACGAATTAAAGTTGTCAGCTTGTAATCAATTATGGCTACACTTAGGATTTGACACTAGAAATAATGAAAGTTGATCAAATGTCCTCCTTTCTAAGATTCATATGGTAGAAGGTCTAAGGTAGTGGGGTATTAAACTGTGTGTCTAAAGAACATAAGAGGTTTAATCGGGTTGATGGATAATCCTCTTCACGATAAATAGGTGACTTAGGTGGTAAACAAACCTTGTTGTAATTGGGTGTTTATATTAATTATTAGTCTTGTATGATTGTGAGTTTTACATGATCTTTGTGGATCCTTGATCGGTGTATTTTATACACACCTTTTGAGTCATTTTTAGTTAGTCTTTTGTTTCTTTTTGTATAAATTTGTGTCGTGTTACGATATATTTTCTTTCTTTTGAGTCACAGTGGTTTAAAGTGGCACATCGGTGAAAAGGAGAGAAAAGAAGACAGAAACAGAGGGTCCAGAGCACAAAGAGCTGAAAAGTTGGCAAACCGGGCGCAGAACAGGGCGGCGCCGTGGCGCCAACCAACCAGGACCGGCGGAGCCACGACGCCCAAGAAGCAGACCAGCCGCAGAAGTTTCGGCGCCACGGCACCGGTTGCAGGGCCGTAGCGCCGACACGGGAAATTTGACAAATCCGAATAGGACTGGGCCAAGACCAAAGAGGAAAAGGTTTTACACGTTTTTGGGGATATAAATAGGGCCTTTTAGGTCAGTTTTGGGGGTGACACACCTTATCATTCATCATAGCATTACTTCAAGATTGGAGACTCAGTTTTGAGTAATTTTCTTGTTCTTTACTTTATTTCTTTCTAGTATATGTTGGATATTATTTTAGTTCTTAGCATGTCTATGGCTAGGAACTAACTTAATTTAGGGCTTTCCATGTCGAATCGCTTGAACCTCGTTCTTATGAATTAATGCATATTTTGGTTTCTTCTTATTATTGTTGAGGTTTATTCAATAATTGCTTTGATTGCTTGATAATTAATTGATCAGTAGTTATCATCACTTATATGAGTTCTAATCGAATCCGAAGTGAGATTGTGAATATGCTATAGTTGAATAAACATAGGTTTAAATCGTGGACGAAAGTACCCCGATACTTGTGTAGCTTAATAGGTTATTGCTCTTAATCCTCCTTTGTAGTCAATCTTGTCATCGAAAGATAAAAGGGTTCTCCATTGGGGTTGAGTGTTTATATTACCTTAACAGGAGTATAAAACGGCTTAGTTAACCTGCTATCTCAACATAAAAGAAGAACCTTAATTGTTGCATTAACGATTAAAAGCGAGCGGATAGTTGAGGAGATTTGGAAGCCCTATTTCCACCATATCTGAAGTAAAGTAAAGTAATTTAGTTAGCGTCTATAAACATAGATATAAACAAACCATCAACTCATCGATCACCAAATAGATACCATAGAATAGCAGTTGGTAATTGAGCACTAATCCATGAGGACGATAACTCGGTCTTCTAGACTATATTACTTGTAACGATACGTGCACTTGCGTTTAGTGTGTGTATAAATCGCACATCAAGTTTTTGGCGCCGTTTCCGGGGATTGGCGTAGTTCAATATCAATCTTTCTATTCTTAATTTATAATTTGGTTTTTATTTTTCTTTTATTTTATTTTATTGTGGAACCGTGCGCCGTGATCCGTTTGCTGATTTTGATCTGTTTCAGGACTCTAGTTTATGCGAAAAAAAAAGGGGCAGACACACTTGTTCCCTTCAACCCTGAGATCGAAAAGACTTGCAAACAAAACAGGCGAAACACGCGGATTATCAGATTGATAGCCATGAGGGATAGACAAAATAATAATGTGATGAATGAAGAGATGGGTGAACATCAACCCAACCAAGGAATGCCCCCGGGGTTGCAGAATGACGTAGAGGAAAGGGTCCAGGTCCAAGCTAAGAGGAGTTTGGGAGATTATGTGCTACCAAGAGTGAATGGAGCACAAACATGCATAAGGCTCCCAGCAATAGGAGCAAACAATTTCGAGATAAAGCCTGCGATCCTGAGCATGGTGCAAAATACAGTTCAATTTGGAGGGTTGCCATCTGAAGACCCTCATATGCACATAGAAATTTCTTGGAGCTGTGTGCCACGTTCAAATATAATGGCGTTACTGACGACACCATCCGGTTGAGGCTTTTCCCCTTCTCACTCAGGGAAAGAGCAAAAGTTCGGTTGAATTCCCTGCCTACAGATTTTATATTTACATGGCAGGATCTGGCACAGAAGTTCCTGACAAAGTTCTTTCCATCGTCCAAAGCAGCCAAGTTGAGAGGAGAGCTGAACAATTTCTACCAGACTGATGGGGAGTCACTTTATGAGGCTTGGGAGAGATTTAAAGATCTGCAGAGAAAGTGTCCGCATCATGACATTGAACTGTGGAATTTGGTCCATATCTTCTATAATGGGCTAAGTGGGACAACAAGAACCATAATTGGTGCAGCTGCAGGTGAAACCTTCATAAAGAAGACAACACATGAGGCCCATGATTTGCTAGAGGACATGACCACTAATAACCATGTGCCAGATGATAGAGGGGTAAGTGGAAGGAGAACGATAGACGTTTGTGAGATCGATGCCATTACAGCGTTGAATGCACAAGTTGCTCTCTTGACCAAACAACTTCAGCAGAACACAGTGTCAGTGAATGCAGTTCAGACGCCAATGAATTGTGAGATGTGTGGGGGTCCTCATAGTTTTGATAGGTGCCCATCAGCAGACCCCAACAACATCCCTATTGAGCAAGCAGAATGTCAGGCAGTGGGGAATTACCAAAGGCCCCAGAACAACCCTTATTCAAATACTTACAATCCACGGTGGAGGAATCATCCTAACTTTTCATGGAGGGGTGATCAAGGGCAACATAACCAGTTCAGAGGTCAATACCAGAATCAATAACCATTTAACCAGGCCTCATCTTCCCAACAGTTCAGTACACCTGCTCCACAAGAGAAGCCAGACGAATTGCGAGCAGCCTTGTTGACACTTACGAATTCACAAACCCAGTTCATGGCAGAGACAAGGTCCTCTATAAGGAACTTGGAAACTCAGGTGGGACAGCTGACAAATAACGGGCCGCAGAGCACTCTTCCTAGTAATACAGAGATGAATCCCAGAGAGCAGTGTCAGGCAGTACAGTTGAGAAGTGGGAAGCAGTTGGAACAACCCATAGCCCAACCTGTGGTAGAACAGAGAGTTGAGCAGATGGTTGATACAGAGAAGGAGGGGGTTACTGATGACCGCCCTATCTTAGAGAAGGCTCCACCAGTTCCAGTAAGGGAGTACGTAGAGAAGATCCCTTACCCTCAGAGATTGCAGAGGAAAGCAGTTGATAAGCAATTCTCCAAGTTCTTGGAGGTGTTTAAAAAGCTGCACATTAACATCCCCTTCATTGAGGCATTGGAGCAAATGCCTACCTACTTCAAATTTATGAAGGAGATCCTTGGGAAGAAGAGGAAGCTAGTGGAGTATGAGACCATAGCACTAACTGAGGAGTGTAGTGCCATATTGCAGAAGAAGCTGCCCCCAAAGTTGAAAGATCCGGGGAGTTTCACCCTACCTTGCACGATAGGGAATGTAACTTGTAACAGGGCACTATGTGATCTAGGGGCTAGCATAAACTTATTGCCCCTATCCGTGTTCAAGAAGCTAGGTTTGGGAGTGATCAAGCTAACTACGGTGAATCTGCAGCTAGCGGACAGATCAGTGGTGCATCCTTTAGGCATCATTGAAGATGTGCTCGTCAAAGTGGGGAAGTTCTTCTTCCCAGCAGACTTCCTCATCCTTGACATGGAAGAAGATGATGAAATCCCTATCATATTGGAAAGACCATTCTTGGCCACTGGAAGGGCCTTGATAGATGTGGAAAAGGGCGAGCTGAAACTCAGAGTTGAGGATGAGGAGATGGTGTTCAAGGTGCTTAAACACACCGTTGAACCGCCAGTCATAAGCAAGTGTTGTGCAGTCAGCACTGTGAGCTCATCAGCTGAGCCAGAAAGGGCCAAAACCAAGGTGAGCAGTCCGCCAGTGCAGGTATGTAATTCTAACCTTCATCTTGAGAAAAAGGAGAAAAAGAAAAATAGAAGGCGGAAAAGAAAGATGATTATGAAATGGGTAGGCTGTGGGGTTAAATTACCCCAAGCTTCTCGATAAGGAACCTGCGTCCGACTAAAAGATGTTAAAGACAGCGCTACTTGGGAGGCAACACAAGGTTTTTAAATTTATGCAATTTAGTTTTAGTTAGAATAGTCTCACGGAAGGTATTGTTTGCATGTTGTGATGACAGGTATAGGGCTAAAAAGTAGAGGATGAAAAATGCGAGAGGGGAGAAAAACCAGCCCGGCGTCATGGCGCCCAGCAGAGGGCCATGGCGCCGAAATTCCAGAGAGGCGCAGGAAATTGGGCGCCACGGCGTCAATCTCAGAGCGCCACGGCGCCAATCTCAGGGCCGTGGCGCCGTGAAGGAATTTTTGAAAAATAGCTGCCCGAAACCATTATCCGCCGCTACCGCCACCATTTTAAACCACAAGTCTGTAAGTTGTCCCGTCTTTTATTTATTTTTTTGAGGCTTGCACACATTAGGGACAATGTGTGATTTAAGTTTGGGGGAGTTCTTAGTTTATTTTTGATGTGTTTTTGAGTCCTTTTGTTGTTATTTCTATGTTTATTTGAGTCTAAGTTTTTTTTATATGATCATGCATGTTGTAGTTACTTGAAACGCCTAGTGAAGTAAAGTGGAATAATGTAATGGAATTAGAATCAATCATCTGAACACTTAAGTTAGATATGCCAAGAATTAATGAAATCAAACTATTTAGGGTATCTTGCTTGATTTATGCATTGTTAATGATTAAATCTATCTGTCTGCGTGCTTGCTATTTGAGGCAAAATAGTTAGGATATACATGTTAGGAAGATGACTCAGACATTTCATTATTAGCCCTTTCTTACCATTCTTTGCCTATCCCTGACATTAAAATTGTACCCCTAGTCAGCCCCGTTGAGCCTAAAAATAAGATCTTTTTTTGACACCCTATAATTTCATACTTGTGCCATAAGTAAAGAAAAATTGAGATTGTTGGAATATAAAGTGTTGAAAAAGAGACAAAAGAGAGTGAACAATTTTGTTGCACCCCAATGAAAAATAATAAATAGGCAAAAGCCTATGTTTGGGGGTGCCTACTATTTATCATGCATGTCACGCCTCAAATCCCGGGCCCGTGACTGGTGCCCCTACCTGGGCACCCTTCTACCCATACAACATAAATAAACCGCGGAAGATAAATAGCACTCATTTTTTAAAAACAAAGGCAAAGACGGAAAGGCTTCCGTATAAATATAAATCACCCGAAAGGGTCTACGCTGTACAATAATGTAAATACAACTTACACCAAATTTACATATGAATACAAACCTCTAAGAAGGTGACAACAACTATGACGGACAAGGCCCCGCTGCACTCGAATATACCTAGCCATAATGACAAACTCCTAACTTGAGCCATCTCAAAATGCCGAACAAGGATCCTAAGCTCATGGATCCACAATCGTGTACCTAGACCGCGGACATGAACGCAGCCACTGGGGTCGAGACAACAAGTACTAAGTATGGAACGAAAATAAAGTACATTAAACAAGATCATAACTGTACAAAAGAATGACAGGGGCAAGTATAAAAGTTAAAATACTAGATCCTACTGTGCCATTTTGACTCATGAAATCAATCGTACATTAATCATTCTTTTCCTTCTTTCAATAAGAATTAACATCATATTCTTACATACATACTTAAGAATTCGATCAAGTTTTTCCACATAACTTACATATCTTACATAACATAATCCGGCCCTTTATGGAGGGACTTATTATTTGGGAGCTTACTTTGATTACCCATACGTGATAACGTAACCCGACCCATTTGCGGGACACGGTGTACTGATGAATCATGTAGCATAATTCGGCCCGCCTGTGGGGCTCGATGTACTGTGGAATCATGTAGCATAATCCGCCCGCTCGCGTGCCTTGCATCAGGAATCATGTAGCATAATCCGCCCCGCCGTGGGGCTCGATATCTTGTGGAATCATGTAGCATAATCCGGCCCGCCTGTGGGGCTCGGTGCATCGTGGAATCATGTAGCATAATCCGCCCGCTGTGGGGCTCGTGCATCGTGGAATCATGTAGCATAATCCGGCCCGCCTGTGGGGCTCGGTGTGATTTTCCTTACATAACATTTTAAACCACCCTTTCATTTCTTCTTAAGTCGTTATAACAACTTCCCATAAAGCTATTATAACAACCTTTCATTTTAGAGAACTTAAGACACTTTTATTTCTTATCACATTGGGGAAATTAAACCCAAAAGTACTACGTACATACATACTTAAAAAGAATCATAAAACTCCTTCTCTTTAAATCAATAAACGTATACTTTTAAAACTCAAGTCACATACTCTTTCGAAATCAAGCCTCTTAACTTTAGAAGTAAATCAAGTAACCCATATCTTGAAAAATAAAGTCTCATAACTTGTAAAGAAATCAAGTCTCTTAACCTTAACTCAAATCTCTTAACTTTAAAGTACTTCACGTAACTTATACAATTTTGACTAAGCCACTCATACTTTCATAATCAAGACTCATATATTTCCAAAATCGACTTACTTACTTCAAATGAATTAAGTCGCATAGACTTACCAAATCAAGTCACATAGACTCACTAAAATTTAGTCACATAGACTTACCAAATAATCATGTCAAAGGAAGGAAGAAGTTCACATACCTCGTTGGCGACTAACCCAAACGACAAGTAGCAATACGCTCTAATGTACTTCAACCTTATTGGCTATTCCACAAGCCAAGTAGAATGTGCTACACGTAGTACTTCAACCAAAAATGACAATAGCACTTCTATCAACTACAAGATATCAAGTGTAGGACTTATACCAAATAATGGCCCTCTAATTCTACGGAAAATTGGGCAGCACTTTCTTTGTTTTTACGTACTTTTCCACCTTTTCCAAGGCCCGTATTCATCAACCAACAAGCCACATTTAAGGCACAACCAACAGTTAGCCAAAGGGGATTACACGCCTAACTGGACGTGTAAAATTCTGCCCCACAGTTATACAAAACAGTCCCCAAATCAGCCCATAAAAACAGTCCGCAATCCAATCATAACGAGGGTAAAATGTGAGGCCTTTTAACGCCTTTCCACACCCTTATCCCCTTAGGACTTTCATTAGCAACTACTACACTTAAACATGCATAACAACAACTAAATTTCCAGCATTTAATACCTCAAAACAGTCCACTAAACGACACAACAACGTCTAACAGTTTTGGGCAGTTTCTCGGCTACAACAACTACAACCCGATAACTCGTTCCTTAATCCATTTTATTCCAATTCGAGTTCCAAAACTTCTACATAAGTTATAACAACTTATTAACAACAATATTAATCCATTATAACATGCAATAGGTGAAGATAACAACGACAATAACCAACGAATTCCATTTGCACCAAATCTGTCCCAAATCGATTTTAGCCCCAAAAATGGCTCAAACGCTTTTTATTCTTCATTATTTTCTAACACAAGTTCATCCATACATAATAACAATAAGTAATATCCAATTACTTTAAAAGAAGAAGGACTTTTACCTCATTTTTTGCCCAAAAACTCCCCAAAACAGTCCGGTCTTTATTGGTGCGCAGTTTTCGTTTCGCTCCACTTCTTCAAGTTTCAATCACATATATGTACCCCCTACAAACTTAGGAGCAATTTCTCTTTGAATCTCACTTCCAAAAAGTCGACGGAACCCCTAGGGTTTTGGCATCAATTTTCAGCCAAGACAAGTAAAAACGTGTAGAATATTAATCTAGGCTTAGCACTTGGTTTAATGGCTTAATCTTGGAGAAATAAATTGATCAACAATGGTTGTTCTTAGCCAAGGGGCTCTCGAAATTATGGAGCTAAAGGGGAGAAGATGAGAGCTTATTTTTGGTGTAAGTGTACAGTGTTCCAAGGCTTGCAAGACTTGGATATGTATAGCCCAGTGGCGTGGGACCCCTGTCCACGTGTCCGCTCTCAAAATGTCTCAGTTGTTGTCATCTTAGCAAGACAAGTGGAGGGGTGCCACGTGTCGCCCTCCGATTGGTCCAAAATATTATAATTTTTCAAAGGTCCCCGCGAAATTGTGAAATTCTCGGCGGACCCCATATTATCAATTCCAACACCTTATAATCCAATACTAAGTCCATAAATCCAATTAGAAGCATTATACTCCAAGTTAATAATTTTTTCGTCGTCACATTTTTTCTGAAATTTTCCTTAAGAAAATGTAATTATTCTTTCCTTCCAAAATTCAAATCTTAAATCCTAATCACGTTCTCAATTAGTAGCTCTGGTATTACGGGGTGTAACAATGCACCTTATTCTCTCAAAACAAAAGAGGGGAGAGATAGGTATAAGATTAAAAAGAGAATCAAAAGAAAAGGGAATAATTGAAAGCAAGAAGAGCTTATTGTACGTAAGTTGAGCCTAAATACATATTTTTACCTACCCCTGCTTAAGCCTACATTACAATCCTGAAAAGCCCTGAAGATCTCTAATATGTGCATCCATGATTAGTGGAGAATAGCAAGTAAACATGCCATATGATTTTGAAATTGACATGCATAGTTAGGTATTTTTACATCCATTGAACATGATTGAATTGAATTTGTGAAATATCTGACTTGAGTGTTTAGAATGCTAAAAATCCATGCTATATGTTTCTGCATATTATTCTACTAACCTTCATGCATTTCTAAGTAACTATTGTGCAGCAAAGTGATCAGTGTCTTTGAGTCAGTCTATTTTCCTTTCTTCGTGTCCTTATTCTTATCTTTTTTATCTTTACTCGAGGGCGAGCAAAGGTTAAGTTTGGGGGTGTTTGATCGGTGTATTTTATATACACCATTTGAGTCATTTTGAGTTAGTCTTTTGTTTCTTTTTGTATAAATTTGTCTCGTGTTAGGATATATTTTCTTTCTTTTGAGTCACAGTGGTTTAAAGTGGCACATCGGTGAAAAGAAGCGAAAAGAAGACAGAAACAGAGGGTCCAGAGCACAAAGAGCTAAAAAGTTGGCAAACCGGGCGCAGAACAGGGCGGCGCCAACCAACCAGACCGCGAGCGCGACACCTGAAGCGACCAGCGCGAAGTTTCGGCGCCACGACGCCGGTTGCAGGGCCGCGGCGCCGACGCGGGAAATTTGACAAATCCGAATAGGACTGGGCCAAGACCAAAGAGGAAAAGGTTTTACACATTTTTTGGGATATAAATAGGGCCTTTTAGGTCAGTTTTGGGGGTGACACACCTTATCATTCATCATAGCATTACTTCAAGATTGGAGACTCAGTTTTGAGTAATTTTCTTGTTCTTTACTTTATTTCTTTCTAGTATATGTTGGATATTATTTTAGTTCTTAGCATTTCTATGCCTAGGAACTAACTTAATTTAGGGTTTTCCATGTCGAATAACTTGAACCTCGTTCTTATGAATTAATGCATGTTTTGGTTTCTTCTTATTATTGTTGAGGTTTATTCAATAATTGCTTTGATTGCTTGATAATTAATTGATCAGTAGTTATCATCACTTATATGAATTCTAATCGAAATCCGAAAGGGGAGATTATGAATATACTATAGTTGAATAAACATAAGTTTAAATCGTGGACGAAAGTACCCCGATACTTGTGTAGCTTAATAGGTTATTGCTCTTAATCCTCCTTTGTAGTCAATCTTGTCATCGAAAGATAGAAGGGTTCTACATTGGGGTTGAGTGTTTATATTACCTTAACATGAGTATAAAACGACTTAGTTAACCTGCTATCTCAACATAGAAGAAGAACCTTAATTGTTGCATTAACGATTAAAAGCGAGCGGATAGTTGAGGAGATTTGGAAGCCCTATTTCCACCATATCTGAAGTAAAATAAAGTAATTTAGTTAGCGTCTATAAACATAGATATAAACATACCATCAACTCATCGATCACCAAATAGATACCATAGAATAACAGTTGGTAATTGAGCACTAATCCCCGAGGACGATAACTCGGTCTTCTAGACTATATTACTTGTAACGATACGTGTGATGCGCGATTTATGCACACACTAACGCAAGTGCACGTGTCGTGACAAGTAATATAGTCTAGAAGACCGAGTTATCTGTCACACCCCGAACCCCGGGCCCGTGACTGGTGCCCTACCTGGGCACCCTTCTACCTGACTGACATAAGTAAATAGCGGAACTTAAATAACGCCTCATTTTATTTTTAAAACCAACGTACGCACAAGGGCAAAGCCGACAAGGCTCCCATATAATATACATAATCAAAATACACTACACTGTACACGAGTCCAATCCCACATATGAATACAGACCTCTAAGAGTTTTACTGAAATATGACGGGACAAGGCCACGCCGTACGCATAACCGTACAAAAGCCTGTACTGAAAGAACTATACCAAAATGATAAACTCCTGAACAGATGGAGCTATCCAAAAACTCGGAGCAGGGTCCTACACCTGAAGATCACCAAATCACAGACCTAAACTCGCGGCATGAACGCACTTCAGTCGGTCAAGACAAAGAATGTACCAAGTATGTGAAACAAGAATATCAGAATGAAATCATGATCTAAACAAAACAGAGACATGTATGATAGCCAACTGCGATACAATACATAAGCCATATCAAGTCGTGACACATGACCTCAAAGTCATTACTAACATATAACCATGGGTCTCACGCCCATAATATCAATCATGCCCGTGGAATCCTTCCACACTGCCGGCAGTCCATGCTATAATATAACACCAATAGGCATACATGAACACCAAGTCCCACCTGTGTTCTAAAAACCGTACGGGCCAAGTAGGAAAACGAACCACCAGATCCAGTCGCATCATAAAATCGATCGGGCAAGTACGAAGCCAACTACGTGATCCGACTGCGTCAACAATCGATCGGGCAAGTACGAAGCTAACTACGGATCCACTGTCATCACGAGATATGACCGGGCAAGTGCGAAGCTATCTACCGAGCCTACCGTACCAAATCGTAATAGAATCGACGGGGCAAGTACGAAGCCAACTACGGATCCACTGCGTCAACAATCGATCGGGAAAGTACGAAGCTAAATACCGATCCACCACGCTACTAAATCTCATGTAGGCTAATCCATGGAATAACAATATCCCACGTGGTCGCAAGCCCCGGAATCCCACATCGTATAAGCATGACCATGGGGTAATACAAACAAATCCGGGAATCTAACCCGCCTCCTGGTCACATGCCCCGGAATCCCACATCGTATAAGCATGTCCAAGGAGTAATACAAATAATGGAAGCATACCCGTGGAATCCCACATCACCGCTTGCACGCCCAAGTAAACTTACAACAAAGACAAATTCTCCAACCCAGAGTCGCGGCAGAAAAATATAATACTTGCACTCAAAGGCTATCATCACACATAGGCAAGTTCATAAAATCTTTAGACTTTCATTTTATAAACTCAAGGCACTTACGTTTTATATAAAAATCCGGGATTTTAACCCTAAGTACTACGTACTTCCATTCTTTTCAAAAGACTCATTTTTATATAAAACCCCAAGATACTAACACCCGTAGTATCAAGGCGTGTCTATTTTTCAAAGTAAGTTACTACACTTTTAGAAACTCATTTCAAAGCTTGAAACCAAGTAACTTCAAATTTTCACAATCTAGGCAACTTATGCCCATTAATCAAAATAGACAACAATCTTAACCTTCCATAAACCGTTATAACCAACTTCCCATAAAGCCGTTATAACCCTTTATGGTTTTTAGACAAATTCATTCTTTTTATAACCAAGAGACTTATACTTTTAAAACTAAGTATCACATACTTTCAACTCAAGCTTCTTAACTTTTAAAATACTTCAAGTCTCTTAATATTTAGAAAACAAGTTTCTTCTACTTTTAAACCTCAAGTAACTCACACCTTTAAAACAAGTTACTTCTCTTAAATCATGTCATTTCTCCTCTTTTAAAACAATTAAGTAAATCACTCCTTTAACTCCCCTAAAGTCATTATAACAACCCTTAGGTTTTGGAACTAAGGCACTAGCCAAAAGGTTTGGAAACCACTTCCTTTTCAAGACTCTATGTACTTTAAGTAAAATACTTTCACTCTTAAGAATCCAAACTTCACTAAGGCAATGGATTATACAACTTACAATTTAAACATCAAAGTACAATCAAGGAAGTACATAGAACAAATTCTATTTTAGGCAATCCAAATACAACCAAGGAATGGATCATTTAAGGAGTAGGACATACTTTCTTTATCTTAAGGAATCATGCTAGAAGAGGAGATAGTTCACATACCTTTTCGGCTTAATCCACAAGCTAAGTCGAATACGCCGCACGTAGAAGTGTCAACCTATAATGGTCACAACATGACTATCAACTTCTAGTCTCTAACGTAGAATAATACTAAGTATACGGTCTCTTATTCTACGGAAAATCGGGCAGCACTTCCTTTGTTTCTACATACTTTGCCACCTTTTTCAAGGCCGAATTCAATAACCAAACATGCCACATTTAAGGCTCAACATACCAACCAATCAAAGGGGATTACACGCCTTACAATACGTGTAAAATTCCGCCCCACAATTCATACGAAGTAGTTCCATATTTAAAGCCATTCTCAGCTATATAAACAACAACTCAAAGTCTTTTCCAATCCTTTTCCAATTCCAAGTTCTAAGGTCTAACATGTTATATAGTCATAAACAACTTCAACAACTACAATTTCCTTCTTTATACAACATGCGACGACTTAAACTAATAATCAACTTGAATTGTAATCTTAAGGCTAAACATGCTAGTTTTCGGATTAGGGTTCCAATAGCCAATACACTTATCAAACTTCATACTAAACATCTCATGCTTGTTAATATCCATAGCTACAATAATAAGTAAATCTTAATTACTAAAACGACAAGAATTATACCTTTACAAGCCCTTAAAAATTCCAAGATTCAAAGTCGCTCCTTAGCAATTCTTAGCTCCTTTCCTTTACGCTCCAATCCGCTATTTGAAGCCTTTAGAAGTTCACAACCAACTTCTCTTCCATTTCCAATCCAAAACTAGGAAAACTACTTAGGTTTTCGCCTTGCGACTAACGTGAAAACGTCGATTTTCCGAAATATTTCTATTGAGATATCCTTACAATACCCTTAGGGACCTTGGGTTTAAGTCTTGTGAATAATGGATCAAAACTACAAAATTTTCTTGTGGAAGCTTAGCCAAACCCGAGAGCTATTTAGTGTGCACAAGAATTTCTCTAATTTTTCTAAGTGTGGAAGACCTTGTCTTGCTACTAGTGTGGTATATAAAACACAATAGAGGGTTTAGATTGCAACACTTGAGTGGCTAGGATGAAGAACACATGGATAACTAGCCAAGTGGACAAGTTGACAAGTCAACAATCTCAAGCTTGAAGACTTATTCATCCACAATGGTCAATGACCATTCTAACCTTGCAATTTTCGTCCAAGACCAAGTGGGGGAGGTGCCACGTGTCGCCCTCTCATTCGTCCATAAAATTCCGTAACCCTCGTGGGCCCCGCAAAACGTAAAATTCCTCGGGTGGGCCCCACGTGACCAAATCCGTAAAAATAAATTTCCATAATGTTAATAAGTTCCATACTCTTCAAATAATGCATTTTGAGAATCCAATTCTCAACAACGAACATTTTTCCTTTCCGGCGTTCGGAAGATTTTCCGTCGGAAAAACAATTCTTCCTTTCGTACCAATTTCTCAAGTCTTGTGTTCTCGCGTCTATTCTCTTATACATGTCCTGGACTTACGGGGTGTAACATTCTTCCCCCCTTAGAAACATTCGTCCCCGAATGTTCTTAGTCGGTTATCAAGCTATACAACTCAGGCATAATCTCTTTACTATGCCTATCAATCAATACTCCACAAGACCAACGATGTCACACATGGCCACCACATAAAATACGCAAACATATCAATGGACCTTCCATCCGCGGTTCCTTCTCACAAAACTCGAAGGTTACAGTCTTATCAAAATCAACATCTTTAGAGGTTCCTTTCTTTTTCCCGTACTAGGGATGGCCCTGTCGTAATCTAAGTCATGGGACTAACACTATCTGAATCCTTCAGTCGGACTCCTACTCAGCTAACTGACGTGTTCCCCCGTGTCACTTCCCTTCTCTGTCTCACTTAGTCACCAAACTAGTTGGGACATGAACCTATAACCTGCCTAGCTTAGTTTACCAACCGGTGTAAACTTTAATACTAGTAGCCTCTCAATCACGAGAACCTATGGACAGTGTTACTGAACCTAAGGCGTGTGTATCATCATAATAACCTCCACTCGTGGCCTAAAAGGAATTTTCTCTACGCACCCTCCTTACTTATAACTATAATCACTATAGTTCTCTTAACCCATGTTCCTTCCTTTTCTCACTTGTCATTCTTTCTCGTACTTCCAAACTTATTTAGCATACGTGCAAAATTTCAAATATTGATTCTGTTCCCCGATCCTTGGAGTTACTAACCAAACTTTGCCATATACTACTTGAATTTCCGCTAAGTCTCTTCTCGACCCTTACGACCTGGTTCCGGTGGAACACATCTACGAACTCGTAAAACGATCAACTAGACTTGGGCCTTGCACCCTCGTGACCCTATCACATAGCGAGACCATATCCAACTGACATCACCCCATTACATACTATCGACTGACCCGAAATGAGTCCATAACCCGACCCATCGTCATACTTAACTTCTCATTCTTAGTCTGGAACAAATTTCTCTCTTCTCTCAAGGTACTTCTTATCCTATCCCCCTATTCACTAGAGGTTCGTCACATAGGCCGAAGTATTTCTACTGTACATTTTTCCCTATTGGTCTTACACTGTTATGGGGCAATTACAACTTGTGAACTCTACACAACTATAGTCTCAGTTCACTTTATCATTCTTATCAACATTCTTCACTTTTCACTTTACTAATCAAAGTATCCCTACCTCTGGGGGTACTATCACTTACAACTGCTAGCAACAAAGGGAAAACATATATGCTAGGGCGAAATCTGAATCTATCAATGCACGTATGATTCAAAAGAATCGAGATATACCGTAACCCACGCGATGTCGCCTCCGATCTGCCCGTAGTCACGTCATCTATGCGGTTCGAAGGACCGCCAGAACTATAAACTCCACCCTGACCTCTACCATGGTGGTGACATCCGAACACCTTGCAGGGGACGCATTGTGGAGGAAAGGGAACTACCAGGCCTCATAGGTGAGCCACCTCTGGGTGCTCTTTCTAACAGGACATTCCCACTGCTTGTGGCCCGGACGGTCACAATAATAACAAACACCTGTGCCATGACGGCATTTCCCCAAATGACGCTTACTACATTGGAAACACTAAGGAATAGGTGGCCTCGACTGAGAAAATCCTCTGCTCCTCTGAGAACATCGACCCCTGGAGCTTGGACCGGCTCCTAAATACCTTGTGGAGTCCAATATCCCACACCGTGAGCGGGGGTATGTCCGGGTAGGTGGGACGAATATCTCACTCATTCTTGAAATTTGCCGTCAAGAACTCACCGATAACCAACCGGTCTAGCCTCTTACGCTGATTTCCGCGTTGGCCCTCTACCTGCACACACTGTATGCTGTCTTGGCGAATAACCTCTGCGATGAATCAGAGTACCGCTATCTTGGTCAATAACATAATCGCTTCCCTTATGACCTATAGTCTTCCCCTAACCGAGAAACGGAGACTCGTGCTGGGGCCTCAAAACTGGCGCAGAAGAACTCATGCTCGCGAACAATATCCGGTATACCACAGGCACGAGCCCTATCAACTCTCTGAGTCGACCGTAGCTCCTGCTACTCCTTTGCCCTTTCAGGCGATCGTTTCCCTCGAGGCATAGTGAAACATAATAATACGCCGGAGGAATTATCTTAATAACACAACTCATGGCACGATCTCGAGTGAGAAGAATAGAAACCAACTCTAAATGTCCTGTAGCCTCACTGTTTATGGGTGTGGCGCGCAACACACCGATAATCAAGACTTACTAGACACGGTCAGAGACATTCCGAGGATTGATCGCTCGATACCACTCTGTCAAACCCGAACCCGGGCGTGGATCGTGCCCTACACAGGCACCCTTCTACTGGATCGACAAGTAAATAGCGGAACTTAAATAACGCCTCATTTTTTTTTAAAACCAACGTACGCACAAGGGCAAAGCCGACAAGGCTCCCATATAATATACATAATCAAAATACACTACACTGTACACGAGTCCAATCCCACATATGAATACATACCTCTAAGAGTTTTACTGAAATATGACGGGACAAGGCCCCGCCGTACCCATAACCGTGCAAAAGCCTGTACTGAAAGAACTATACCAAAATGATAAACTCCTGAACAGATGGAGCTATCCAAAAACTCGGAGCAGGGTCCTACACCTGAAGATCACCAAACTGCGTACCTAAACCTGCGGCATGAACGCAGCCCCCCGAAGGAGGTCAGTACAAAGAATGTACCAAGTATGTGAAACAGTAAATACTGTAATGAAATCATGCGATCTAAACAAAGCAGAGACATGTATGATAGCCAACTTACGATTACCACAATACATACGCAGTCATATCACGTCAGGGACGCATGCCCTCACAGTCATTACTAAAATATAACCATGGGTCTCACGCCCATAATCTCAATCATGCCCGTGGAATCCTTCCTCACGGCGATCCATGATATAATATAACACCAATAGACATACATGAACACAAGTCCCACTGTGTTCTAAAATCAGACGGGCAGTAGGAAAAGCGAACCACGGATCGAGCTGCATCATAAAAGCGGCAAGTACGAAAGCCAACTACGAGATCCGGCTGCGTCGACAATCGACCGGCAAGTACGAAAGCTAACTACGGATCCACTGTATCACGAGATATGACCGGCAAGTGCGAAGCTATCTCGGAGCCTCCGTACTAAATCGTAATAGAATCGACGGGGCAAGTACGAAGCCAACTACGAGATCAACTGCGTCAACAATCGATCGGGCAAGTACGAAAGCTAAATACGGATCCACCTCGTCGCTACTAAATCTCGTAGGCTAATCCATGGAATAACAATATCCCACGTGGTCGCACGCCGGAATCCCACATCGTATAAGCATAACCACGGGTAATACAAACAACCGAATCTAACCGCCTCCGGTCACATGCCCTAATCCCACATCGTATAAGCATGTCGAGTAATACAAATAATGGAAGCATACGTGGAATCCACATCACTCACAAGACGCGTCAAGTAAACTTACAACAAGACAGCCGACCCTCCAACCGAGAGTCGCGGCAGCGTAAAAATATAATACTTGCACTCAAAGGCTATCACCATCACACATAGGCAAGTTCATAAAATCTTTAGACTTTCATTTTATAAACTCAAGGCACTTACGTTTTATATAAAAAAAATCCGGGATTTTAACACTAAGTACTACGTACTTCCATTCTTTTCAAAAGACTCATTTTTATATAAAACCCCAAGATACTAACACCCGTAGTATCAAGGCGTGTCTATTTTTCAAAGTAAGTTACTACACTTTTAGAAACTCATTTCAAAGCTTGAAACCAAGTAACTTCAAATTTTCACAATCTAGGCAACTTATGCCCATTAATCAAAATAGACAACTCTCTTAACCTTCCATAAAACCGTTATAACCAACTTCCCATAAAGCCGTTATAACCCTTTATGGTTTTTAGACAAATTCATTCTTTTTATAACCAAGAGACTTATACTTTTAAAACTAAGTATCACATACTTTCAACTCAAGCTTCTTAACTTTTAAAATACTTCAAGTCTCTTAATATTTAGAAAACAAGTTTCTTCTACTTTTAAACCTCAAGTAACTCACACCTTTAAAACAAGTTACTTCTCTTAAATCATGTCATTTCTCCTCTTTTAAAACAATTAAGTAAATCACTCCTTTAACTCCCCTAAAGTCATTATAACAACCCTTAGGTTTTGGAACTAAGGCACTAGCCAAAAGGTTTGGAAACCACTTCCTTTTCAAGACTCTATGTACTTTAAGTAAAATACTTTCACTCTTAAGAATCCAAACTTCACTAAGGCAATGGATTTATACAACTTACAATTTAAACATCAAAGTACAATCAAGGAAGTACATAGAACAAATTCTATTTTAGGCAATCCAAATACAACCAAGGAATGGATCATTTAAGGAGTAGGACATACTTTCTTTATCTTAAGGAATCATGCTAGAAGAGGAGATAGTTCACATACCTTTTCGGCTTAATCCACAAGCTAAGTCGAATACGCCGCACGTAGAAGTGTCAACCTATAATGGTCACAACATGACTATCAACTTCTAGTCTCTAACTTAGAATAATACTAAGTATACGGTCTCTTATTCTACGGAAAATCTGCAAAGACTTCCTTTGTTTCTACATACTTTGCCACCTTTTCAAGGCCGAATTCAATAACCAAACATGCCACATTTAAGGCTCAACATACCAACCAATCAAAGGGATTACACTCCTTACAATACGTAAAATTCCGCCCACAATTCATAATGAAGTAGTTCCATATTTAAAGCCATTCTCGGCTATATAAACAACAACTCAAAGTCTTTTCCAATCCTTTTCCAATTCCAAGTTCTAAGGTCTAACATGTTATATAGTCATAAACAACTTCAACAACTACAATTTCCTTCTTTATACAACATGCGACGACTTAAACTAATAATCAACTTGAATTGTAATCTTAAGACTAAACATGCTAGTTTTCGGATTAGGGTTCCAATAGCCAATACACTTATCAAACTTCATACTAAACATCTCATGCTTGTTAATATCCATAGCTACAATAATAAGTAAATCTTAATTACTAAAACGACAAGAATTATACCTTTACAAGCCCTTAAAAATTCCAAGATTCAAAGTCGCTCCTTAGCAATTCTTAGCTCCTTTCCTTTACGCTCCAATCCGCTATTTGAAGCCTTTAGAAGTTCACAACCAACTTCTCTTCCATTTCCAATCCAAAACTAGGAAAACTACTTAGGTTTTCGCCTTGCGACTAACGTGAAAACGTCGATTTTCCGAAATATTTCTATTGAGATATCCTTACAATACCCTTAGGGACCTTGGGTTTAAGTCTTGTGAATAATGGATCAAAACTACAAAATTTTCTTGTGGAAGCTTAGCCAAACCCGAGAGCTATTTAGTGTGCACAAGAGTTTCTCTAATTTTTCTAAGTGTGGAAGACCTTGTCTTGCTACTAGTGTGGTATATAAAACACAATGGAGGGTTTAGATTGCAACACTTGAGTGACTAGGATGAAGAACACATGGATAACTAGCCAAGTGGACAAGTTGACAAGTCAACAATCTCAAGCTTGAAGACTTATTCATCCACAATGGTCAATTACCATTCTAACCTTGCAATTTTCATCCAAGACCAAGTGGGGGAGGTGCCACGTGTCTCCCTCTCATTCGTCCATAAAATTTCGTAACCCTCGTGGGCCCCGCAAAACGTAAAATTCCTCGGGTGGGCCCCACGTGACCAAATCCGTAAAAATAAATTTCCATAATGTTAATAAGTTCCATACTCTTCAAATAATGCATTTTGAGAATCCAATTCTCAACAACGTGTTCTCGCGTCTATTCCTCTTATACATGTCCTGGACTTACGGGGTGTAACATTATCGTCCTCAGGGATTAATGTCCAATTCTCAAACTCTATTCTATGGTATCTATTTGGTAACCGATGATTGATGAATTGTTTATAACTATACTTATGAATGCTAACTAAATTACTTTGTTTTACTTCAGATATGGTGGAAATAGGGCTTCCAAATCTCCACAACTATCCGCTCATCTTACTTGTTAATGCAATCAATTATGGTTCATCTTCTATTTTGAGATAGCAGGTTAACTAAGCCGTTTTATACTCCTGTTAAGGTAATATAAACACTCAACCCCAATATAGAACCCTTCTACCTTTCAGTGATAAGATTGACTATAAAGGAGGATTAAGAGCAATAACCTATTAAACTACACAAGTATCGGGGTACTTTCGTCCACGATTTAACCTATGTTTATTCAACTATAGCATATTCACAATCTCCCCTTTCAGCTTTCGATTAGAAATCATAAAGATTATGATAATTAATGATCAATTAATTATCAAACATTCAAGACAAATATTGAATAAATCTCAACAATGATAAGAAGAAACCAAAACATGCATTAATTCATAAGAATGAGTTTCAAGTAATTTGATATGGAAAGCCCTAAATTAAGTTAGTTCCTAGCCATAGACATGCCAAGAACTAAACTAATATCCAACATAAACTATAAAGAAATAAAACAAAGAAACAAGAAATTACACAAAAGTAGTCTCCAATCTTGATCTCCAAGTTTGTGATGAATCGCAAGGCTGGACCCTTAATCGACCTAAAACCGCTTTTATAGCCTTCAAGTCGTTTCTTAACCTTTTCCCTCTAGGCCTTGGCCCATTCCCATTCGAATTTGGCGTAATTACGCCTCGCGCCGCTGCTCAGAACCGGCGCGCGCACAAACTCCCGCAGTCAGATTTGGGCGTCGCGCGCTCTGTTGTCGCTTGGAGGCGCGCGCGCCGCCCGGTTTCTTTCCATGTTCGCCAACTTTCTAGCTTTTGAGCTCGAACCTCTGTCGCCTCGTTTTGCTCCTTTTCGCCAATGAGCCACTTTAAACCATTATGACTCAAAAGAAAGAAAATCTATCCTAAGACGACACGTATTTGTACAAAAATGGGCAAAAGACTAACTAAAAATGACTCAAAAGGTGTATATAAAATACACCGATCAAACACCCCCAAACTTAACCTTTGCTCGCCCTCGAGCAAAGATCGAAAATATAAACAAAGACACGAAAGAAAGGAATCTAAAATGACTCAAAGACATTGATCAAATTGCTGCATCATTGTTACTTAGAAAAGCATGAAGGTTAGCAAAATAATATGCAAGAGCATATGACATGTATTTTTAGCATTCTAAACACATCAAGTTAGATATTTCACAAATTCACTTTAATCATGCTCAATGAAAGTAAGAATACCTAACTATGCATGTCAATTTCAAAATCCTATGACATGTTTTCTTGCTATTCTCCACTAATCATGGATACACATGTAAGAGATCTTCAGGGCTTTTCAGGGTTGTAATGTAGGCTTAGGCATGAGTAGGTAAAAATAGGCATTTAGGCTCAATTTACGTACCATAAGCTCTTTTGCTTTGAATTCTTCCCTTTTCTTGTGATTCTCTTTTTCACTTCATACCTATCTTTCCCCTCTTTTGTTTTGAGAGAATGAAGTGTATTATGAATAGCCGACACCCCCAAACTTAGATTTTTGCCTATTTATATTACTTTTTCATTGGGGTGCATCAAAATTGTTCAATCTCTTTTGTCTCTTTTTCAACACTTTATATTTCAATCATCTCAATTTTTCACTTATGACACAAATATGGAATTATATGGTGTCAAAGAAAGGTCTTATTTTTAGGCTCAAAGGGGCTGACTAATGATATAATTTGAATGTCAGGGATAGACAAAAATGGTAAGAAAGGGCTACAAAGAAATGTCTGAGTCATCTCCCTAACATGCATATCTAACTATTTTGCCTCAAATAGCAAGCAAGCAGACACATAGGTTTAATCATTAATAATGCACAAATCAAGCAAGATACCCCAAATAGTCCGATTTCATGAATTTTTGACATATCTAACCTAAGTGTTTATATGGTTGCTTCTAATTCCATTACATTATTCAACCTTACTTCACTAGGCGTTTCCAGTAACTACAACATGCATGATCTAAAAAAATATTCTGACTCAAAAAAAAAAAATTAAAAAATACACAAAACAGATCAAAAAGACTCAAAAACAATAAGACACCCCCCAAAACTTAAATCACACATTGTTCCCAATGTGTGCAAGACAAAAAAAAATAAAAAAATAAAAAAAAGATAACAGGACAACTTACAAACTTGGTTTAAAGTGGTGGCGGTGGCGACGGATAATTCATGGACCACTGGTTGAACAAGGAACTCATCTCATCAAATCTTTGGTGCAACTGTTGTTGCTCCTGCCTTAGTTCTTGCTGTCCTTTCCTCAGGTCCTGTTGGCCTTATATCATTATGTCAAAGCTCTGCATCATCCTCCTCTGGTTCATGAGCAACTGCTCTATTATAGGCACTGGAGGTTCTAATTTTGGGGGTTGCTGCTGCTGCTTCCTGCCTCATGCTGAGCCTCTGTCTCAGGCTCATCTTCATCCATGGCAGCCTCTGCTGCTGCTGCCTTGCTGCCGGGTCTCCTTCGTGCCGTTCTTTGGAGGGATTGGGTCCAGGAAGGAATGCACTATCCCATATGACACGCGAGGTCGCCCTTCTCATATGTATCGATGGGTGGCCTGACTCCATGTCTGGAGCATAAGCTGCTAATGAGTGATCCATGTCCCAACCCACCTGTCGTTACCAACCTACTGGTTTCTCTAATGTTTTGCAATATTTACTTCCCAACGTCAATCGTCTTCCCTAACATGATTCCATATATCATTTTTATTCTATCTGCTGGCACTTTGGTGAAGTGCATCGATGAAATTAAGCGCATCGATTTAAATATAACCAACCTCGTCGCTTTGTTGAACCGACATCCGCCGCTTTTCTTGATCCATTTCTTGCAATATCATACTCAGCCCCAGGGTAGCATAATGTGCTTGCGACGACATCCCAGTCGATGTTGTTGGTGTCTATAGACCAAGTTCTGAAATAGCTCCGATCGTCACCTCTTTCTTCAACATCGGTTGTTCTTAATAGCACATTCACCACTTCGGCCGTCACAGACACATACTGTCCTCTCACAAAGCATCTACTATCTACCCTCTCTGGAAAGTTAACGTAAAATTCTTTCACCATTACAGTGTTCTGCGGTGCTATTCTTTCTCGGTTAACAAATCTCTTCCACCCCATGACCTCTATCATCGCCCAAATAGGCTCATAGGTATCTCCCTCCTCAAATGACTCCCTTTGGTACTCCATTCCCCTCTCAGGGATCAAGGGTCTAGTACTAAGTTTGTGATATCTATCTTCAGATTTTTGACTGACAAACCTAGTAGTATCATATTGAGGGACGGAGGTGGATGTTGAAGCTCTCCTCTTCTTGGCAGACATCGTTAGATAAATTCGGCAGCATTGCCTTTGTTTCAGTGATATTACCCAGCAACTATCAATCAAACCACTCAACACACAGTGTAATCAGCAAGCTACAACACTCTTCAACCCCCAAACTTCACTCAAGGCACCGGTACAACACCCCACGCTCACTTCGTATAATCTTCCGCGAAATTTCTCACACCCAACTTCAACACACCACACACCATCCACCAATAAAGCACCTCCCAAAACCTATTAACTCCCCTGATTGTATTGAAGATTTCAAGAAAAGTGATAAAGGTTACCTTGGACGGTGTTCTTCAAGATTTTCTTGTTCCTAATGATGTATTGAGGCAATGGAATGAGGGTTGTTGTTTAAGATGGTTAAGGGTGTAAGGACTTTAAGTACTTTGGTTGTGATTGAGTTTAGTTTGTGGAAGATTTTTTAGGAAAAAGGTTAATTTCATGGGTTTTGGAGAGAGGAAAGGTTTGAGTTTTTGATTTGGAGAGAGGAAAATCGGATTAGGGATCCTTTAAAATTCAGATTCTTCGTCGCGGCGCCGCGACTCAGAACCGCGCCGCGACGCCAAACTTCGCGACCCTCAACTTCCAAGCCAGGCGCTGATTTAGCCGCGCGCCCAAACTTCGTGAGCTCTTCGACTTTAGCGCGCGCTCGCAGAATCGCGCCGCAGCACCGAACTTTCGCGCTCTTCAACTTCTCTCGCGCCGTGGCGCTGAGCCGATTTTTCTTTTCTTTTGATTTTTCAGTTTTCGTCCTCCAAATTTTTGGCCCTGTACCTGTCATCACAACATGCAAACAATACCATCCGTGAGACTGTTCTAAGTAAAAACTAAATTGCATTTAATTAAATAAAATAAAATAACCTTGGGTTGCCTTCCAAGTAACGCTGTCTTTAACGTCTTTTAGCCGGACGCAAGTTCTTTACTCAAGAGGCATGGGGTAGATTAACCCCACAGCCTATCCCTTTCATCAACATTTTTCGCTTCCTCCTTCTGTTTTTCTTTTTCTTTTATTTTTCAAGCGGAGGTTTAGCATTGCTTACCTGTTTTGGTGGACTTATTTTCCTTGCTTTGGCTTGTGCTGGCTCAACCGATGTGCTGACAGTTCTAACTGCAAAACACTTGCTCATGACTGGGGGTTCAATGATGTGTTTGAACACCTTGAACACCATCACTTCATTCTCCACTCTAAGTGTCAGCTCACCCTTCTCCACATCAATTAGGGCTCTCCCGGTTGCCAAGAATGGTCTTCCCAATATGATGGGGATCTCATCATCTTCCTCCATATCAAGGATGAGGAAGTTCGCAGGAAATAAGAATTTTCCCACCTTAACTAAGACATCTTCAATCGTTCCCCTGGGATGCACCACTGTCCTATTTGCTAACTGCAAGCTCACAGTGGTTGGTTTGGTCTCACCTAACCCCAACCTCTTAAAAAAAGACAAGGGCATAAGATTTATGCTAGCCCCCAAATCACAAAGGGCCCTATTGCATGTCACCCTGCCAACTGTGCAAAACAATGTGAAGCTCCCTGGATCCTTGAGTTTGGAGGGCAATTTCTTCTGTAGAATGGCACTGCATTCCTCTGTCAGTGCCACCGTCTCAT
Organism: Przewalskia tangutica; assembly: GCA_029844215.1. Lineage (NCBI taxonomy): Eukaryota > Viridiplantae > Streptophyta > Magnoliopsida > Solanales > Solanaceae > Przewalskia > Przewalskia tangutica. The sequence goes on from CM056719.1 coordinate 24,221,419, forward strand.
ACTCCGCCAACTTCTTCTTCTTCCCAAGAATTTCCTTCATGAATTTAAAATAAGTAGGCATTTGCTCCAATGCCTCAATGAACGGAATGTTAATGTGTAGCTTTCTGAATACCTCCAAGAACTTGGAGAATTGCTTGTCAACCACTTTCCTTTGCAACCTATGTGGGTAAGGAATCCTTTCGCGTATTCCTCACCGACCGTTGGAACTTTCTAACATAGGTGGTCTTGATGACCCTCTCCTCTCTCTCGCATCTACTGCTCAACCACAGGCTGATGTGTAAGCTGTTCTAACTGTTTTCCATTCCTCAGCTGCACCGCTTGGCACTGTTCTCTGGGGTTCATCTCTGTATTACTAGGCAAAGTGCCCTGTGGCCTGTTGTTTGCCATCTTCGCTAGTTGTCCCACCTGTGTCTCCAAATTCCTGATAGAGGATCTGGTCTCTGCCATGAACTGGGTCTGTGAGTTGGTGAGTGTCAACAGGGCTGCTCTCAACTCATCTGGCTTCTCTTGTTGAGCAGGTGCATTAAATTGTTGTGAAGATGAAGCCTGAGTGAATGGTTGCTGATTTTGGTATTGGCCTCGAAATTGGTTCTGCGCTCGATCACCCCTCCATGAAAAGTTAGGGTGATTCCTCCACCCTGGATTGTAGGTATTTGAATAGGGGTTGTTCTGGGGCCTTTGATAATTCCCTACTGCTTGGCATTCGGCTTGCTCGATCGAGATGTTATTGGGATCTGCTGATGGGCACCTATCAAAGGTGTGTGGACCTCCACACATCTCACAACTCAATGGGATTTGAACTGCATTCATTGACACTGTGTTTTGTTGCAGTTGCTTGGTCAAGAGAGCAACTTGTGCATTTAATGATGTGATGGCATCAATCTCATGAACTCCTATTGCTCTTCTTCCACTCACCCCTCTATCCTCTGTTACATGATTATTGGTGGTCATGTCTTCTAACAAATCATGGGCTTCGTATGCTGTCTTTCTCATGAAAGTTCCACATGCGGCTGCGTCAATGATAGTTCTTGTGGTCCCGCTTAGCCCATTGTAGAAAATATGGACCAAATTCCACAACTCAATGCTATGATGTGGACACTTCCTTTTCAAATCTTTAAATCTCTCCCAAGCCTCATAGACCGACTCTCCATCAGCTTGATAAAAATTGTTCAACTCCTCTCGCCAGCGGCTGGACTGGAAAGAACTTTGCTAAAAACTGCGCCTCCTGCCATGTGAATATCGAATCTGTAGGCAAGGAATTCAACCAAACATTCGCTCTATCCCTGAGTGAGAAGGGAAAGAGCCTCAATCGTATGGCGTCGTCAGTAACGCCATTATACTTGAAAGTTGCACACAATTCCAAGAAGTTCGCTATGTGCATGTGAGGATCTTCCGATGACAACCCTCCGAATTGAACTGTATTCTGCACCATACTCAGGATCGCAGGCTTGATTTCGAAATTATTTGCTCCTATTACTGGGAGCCTGATGCAAGTTTGTGCTCCATTCACCCTTGACAGCACATAATCTCCCAAACTTCTCTCAGCTTGGACCTGGACCCTCTCTTCCACATCCATTGGTAACCTCCGGGGCATCCTTTGGTTAGGTTGATGATCACATAACCCCTCGTTCATCTCATTGTTGTTCTGCAAGCTCCCCATTGCTATTAAGGCCAAAACTCATTTGTTTCTCCTGTTCTGTTTGCAAGTCTATTCAATCTCCGGGTTGAAGGGGACAAGTGTATCTGCTCCTCTTCTCCTTCGCATAAACTAGATGCCTGCAACAGATCAAAATCAACAAACGGATCACGGCGCACTGGTTTCATCAATAAAAGCGAAAAATATAGTAATAAATTAAAAAAACAAAAATAAAAACCAAATTAGAAATTAAGAATAGATAAAATGATATTGAACTACGCCAATCCCCGACAACGATGCCAAAAACTTGATGCGCGATTTATGCACACACTAACGCAAGTGCACATGTTGTGACAAGTAATATAGTCTAGAAGACCGAGTTATCATCCTCAGGGATTAGTGTCCAATTCTCAAACTCTATTCCATGGTATCTATTTGGTCCGATGATTGATGAATTGTTTATAACTATACTTATGAATGCTAACTAAATTACTTTGTTTTACTTCAGATATAGTGGAAATAGGGCTTCCAAATCTCCTCAACTATCCGCTCATCTTACTTGTTAATGCAATTAATTATGGTTCTTCTTCTATTTTGAGATAGCAGGTTAACTAAGCCGTTTTATACTCCTGTTAAGGTAATATAAACACTCAACCCCAATATAGAACCCTTCTACCTTTCGGTGATAAGATTGACTATAAAGGAGGATTAAGAGCAATAACCTATTAAACTACACAAGTATCGGGGTACTTTCGTCCACGATTTAACCTATGTTTATTCAACTATAGCATATTCACAATCTCCCCTTTCGGCTTTCGATTAGAAATCATATAGATTATGATAATTAGTGATCAATTAATTACCAAACATTCAAGACAAATATTGAATAAATCTCAACAATGATAAGAAACCAAAACATGCATTAATTCATAAGAATGAGTTTCAAGTGATTTGATATGGAAAGCCCTAAATTAAGTTAGTTCCTAGCCATAGACATGCCAAGAACTAAACTAATATCCAACATAAACTATAAAGAAATAAAACAAAGAAACAAGAAATTACACAAAAGTAGTCTCCAATATTGATCTCCAAGTTTGTGATGAATCGCGCGGTTTGGACCCCTTAATCGACCTAAAACCGCTTTTATAGCCTCCAAGTCGTTTAACCTTTTCCTCTGGCCTTGGCCCATTCCCATTCGAATTTGGCGAATTCCCGCCGCTGTTCGCAGAATCAGCCATGGCACAAACTCCCGCAGCTCTCAGATTTTGGCGCCGCGACGCCTGATGCTTTGGTGGAGGCCGCCGCGCCTCTCGCTTTCTTGCCCATTCGCCAACTTTCTAGCTTTTGAGCTCGAACCTCTGTTCGCCTCTTTTGCTCCTTTTCGCCAATGAGCCACTTTAAACCATTATGACTCAAATGAAAGAAAATCTATCCTAAGACGACACGTATTTGTACAAAAATGGGCAAAAGACTAACTAAAAATGACTCAAAAAGTGTATATAAAATACACCGATCAACGTGCACTTGCGTTTAGCGTGTGTATAAATCGCACATCAATCCTTACATGAACTAGGTGACTTGTTGATTATGCATACTATTATGTGGGCCATATGACCTAATTGACCATGAAACCGTAGATTAGGATTATTTATTGTTAACTTAATATTTATCTCTTTTTACATATCTTCCATCGTTATAGACCTATGATGTCTATGGGAGTACGTTGTGTAATCATGTTAAACTTGATACATATGTTGCATATATGTAGGTACTCAATCTATTCAGGTTATATATTGGAGCATGGATAGCTGAGGCAGACTACTCTTCATGGCCTTAGTTTCCATCTTATATAAATTGTCTCATTTATTTGGAAAACATCATTGTATTTTCATTCTCTAATTGTATCGTAGAGTCCTTATATACGTCAAACCAGGTTTTGGGAAATAAAGATATTCTAAGAATCAGTATTCAAAGATATTGTTGATTGAAATTGATATTTTATTCTGCATTTATCCTCATCCGCATTTTTTTTAATTCTCTTAAGGTTGTATTTGAGATTGGTTCGCCTACCAGATGGATTATGTAGGTGTCATCACGATGTCCGTGATTTGTGCCGTGACAGGTAAATCTCAAGGTGATCAACCAAAAAATAATGAAAAATGCTATGAAAATGGACAGTATGGTCACATAGCCTCTGAGTTTCCAAGTAAAAAACAAAGTTATTTAGAGGACAACAAAAATAGAGAGCATTTAGTAGCTGGAGTGAATATGAAATCTTAGAATATGAGAATGAATAAACTGACAACATATGCTTCATGGCAATTGGTGAAACCAGCGGTAAGACTTTATTCTTGTCCTAAGTGTCATGAAACTCAAGAATTACTTGATCAAACTCTTGAGGATCTAAATAAGGTTTTTGTTGAATACAAAAAGTTAATAAAGGAAAAAAGACTGAAAATTAACCTAAAAGTTTGTGAAATTGAAAGGGATCTTCTTCAAGAAGAAGTTCATGATTTGAGACTACAATTAAACTATTTACGCAAATCTACCAGTCATAATTCTATTAGGTCAAACCAGTTGACTTATCACAACAAATAAACTAGGTAGAAGCCTATAAGTGACAAATCTGTCTCTAGCTACTCATCTAATAAATCTATTGCCTATTCTAAGACAGACTAGTCAACTTAGTGGACTAAGTCAACGGGTACAAAGTCTATTAATAAAAATTATCCTGACAAGTCGACTAATCAGTATGTCACTAAAGAACAGATTTCTCAAACCTGTTTTTGTTGTGATAAAATTGGACACAAATTTACAACTGTGATTTTCGTTATGAAACTACTACTGGCTGGACTTGCAAACCAAAAGATAATGATAACTATGTTACAACTAACCGTCAAGGACCCAAGAAAATTTGGGTACCTCAAAGAAAATAATCACTTTATTTTGCTGGAACACCACAAGAAGAATTCAAGAGGTAAATATATTTGGATAGTGGGTGTTCAAGTCACATGATCGATGACTAACGTTTACTTGGTGAAGGATCTTAGATATAACCTGTTGAGCATAAGACAACTATGTGATTCCGATCTAGAAGTTAGATTCAAAAAAATAGGATTGTATCATTGAAGATCTCTTTGGAAAATATGTGCTACCTGGGAGTAGAAACAAGAATGTGTACGTACTTGATTTAGCAAAGAGTTCAGAAAAACACATTTTCTTAGCATCAATAGGAGAAGACCCATATTAAATTTGGCACAAGAAGCTAGGACATACAAGTATGCACTTGATAGAAAAACTTGCAAGGCATGAACTAGTTATAGGACTGCCCAAGCTAAATTATTTCAAGGATCATGTGTATGATGTCGTTGAGTGTATTTTATACACTCTTTTGAGTCCTTTTTAGTTAGTATTTTACTCTTTTATTTTGCGTTTTGTACCATGTTAGGTGTGTTTTTCTTTCGTTTGTATCACATCGGTTATAAAGGAGAAGATACGACTTTTGAGGATGTAATCACACAAGAAAAGCCTAAGAAATGAAGCCTAAGAAGTCCCGGAAAGCACAAAAGAAATCTGACGAAGTCCGGACGAAAAAAGAATGAAAAATCACAAAAATTGAGAAATTGCCACCGGTGCCGCAGCGCTAAATATCATGCGTTGTCTGATTTGGCTTCAGTTCTTTTGGCGCCGCTACGCCAGCCAGCAGAACCGTGGCGGAAAATTGACGCATCTGAGCCGAATTTCGAGGGCAAAAGGGTCCGAACGTGATTTTTTCTCAGATATAAAATTCCTAAACCCTGACTTTATTTCATACATTCTATATCATATTTTGTGGAGGCTAAGAAGGAGGCAAGAGCAAGATTAGAGACATCAATTTGTTCAAGTTCTTTTCTTTCCCTTATTTTATTTCAGTTTATGTTGGATTGTAATTTAGTTCTTGACATGACAATGTTTAGGAGCTAATTACTTTAGTAGGGTTTTCCGTAGAATCTTCTTGAAACTCTTTCATATAGTTAATGCATAGTTATTGAATTCTTCTTCAGCATATTAAGATCCATTCAATATTGTTATGATTGATTGATAATTAACTGGCCATTAATTGTCATAACTTATATGATTTCGTATCAAAAGTCTGAAAGGTGAGATTTGAATATGTTGTAATTGTCTAGACATAGGTTAAAATCGTGGACGAAAGTACTCCGATACTTGTGTAGTGATTAAGGTTATTGTTCTTAATCCTCCCGTGTGGTAAAATCTATCATATAAATATAGAAGATTTCTGCACAAGGTTGAGCTCTTGTATGTCCTAACCTGAATATATTGACAGATTAGTTAACCTGCTATCTTAATAAGAAGAAGAATCATTAGCATTGCATTGAAACATGAAAGAGTGGATAGTTGAGGAGATTGGAAGCCCTATTTTCCTCATAACTGTTTAAAATCCAAAGTATTGTCAATCTTAGTTTAATTTCTGCACTTTACTATAATTTTAGTCTTAGTTATAAAACCAAACAAAATAACGTTAACCAAATAGATACCATAGAATAGATAACCGGTAATTGACAAACCAGTGTCTGTGGACTATAAACTCGTTCTTACAGATCTTTATTACTTGAACGATACATACACTTGCGTAAGCACTTAAAAATATCGCAATAAGTTTTTGGCGCCGTTGTCGGGGACTGGCTTACTGTTAATATCGAATTATCTATTCTTATTTCTAATTTGGTTTTTATTTTCTCTCTTTTTATTATTTTTATTTTAGAACATTTTGCTTTGATCTGTTTGCTTGTTTTTTATCGATCTCAAGAACTCAGTTTATGCGAAGTAGGAGAGGAGCAAACACTCCTATCCATCTGAACCCTGAGATTGAAAGATTGTACAGACAGAACAGAAAGGATAAAAGACTGGCTGATTATTTAGCGATGGAAGATCAGCAAAACAATAATTTAGTGAATGATGAGTTACCGCTTGTCTTAAGACACGTCCCTGTAGAAAGGATCTTGGGGGACTATGTGTTGCCTACAGTTACAGGGGTGCATACTTGCATCAGGCTTCCAGCTGTTGAAGCCAATAATTTCGAAATCAAACCAGCGATCTTGCACATGGTCCAAGGATCAGTCCAGTTTGGGGGATTACCGTCTGAAGACCCCCATATGCATCTTGCGAATTTCCTGGAGCTGTATGCAACCTTTAAATACAATGGTGTTACTAACGATGCCATTCGGTTGAGACTCTTCCCATTCTCACTCAGGGATAGAGCAAAGAGCTGGTTGAACTTATTACAGGCGAACTCCATCACAACATTGCAAGACATAGCCCAGAAGTGTCTTGCAAAAAAATTCCCTCCAGTGAAGGAAGCAAAGCTCAGAGGAGAGCTAAATAATTTTTATCGGATGGGAGGGAGTCACTATATGATGCATGAGAGTGGTTTAAGGACTTGCAGAGAAAGTGCCCGCATCATGAGATTGAAAAGTGGATGTTAGTCCACATCTTTTAAAATGGGTTATGTGGTACTACTCGTACCATTATTGATGCTGCAGTAGGAGGAGCGTTCATGAGAAAGAGTGCCAATGAGGCACATGATTTGCTAGAAAACATGGTCACAAACAACCACCAGGGGCAGATGAGAGAGCAACAAATAACAAGAAAGTGGATGGGGTACATGAGATGGATGCTATCACCGCGTTCACTTCTCAGGTGGCTTCTTTGGCGAAATAGTTGCAGCAGAGCACCATGTCCGTTAAGGCTGTCCAGACACCAGTAAGTTGTGAGATTTGTGGGGGTCCCCATACATTCGATAGATTCCCAACCACAGACCTCAGTAATATATCTTTGGAGAAAGCTCAGTGTCAGGCCATAGGGAATTTTCAGAGGCCCTACAATAATGCATTCTCCAACACATATAATCAGGGGTGGAGAAATCACCCCAACTTTTCATGGACGAATGACCAAGGACAGCAGCCTCAGTTTCAGGAGCAATATCAACAACCTCAGGGACAGATCCAGCAGCAGCAACCCAGGCCACCAGCCCCACAAGATAAGTCAAATGAAATAAAGGAAATACAAGCAGCATTGGTGACTCTAGCTAAATCCCAGACACAGTCTATGAAAGATACCACTCAATTCATGGAGGAAACCAGGTCCTCACTCTCAACCTTGGAGTCCTCACTCTCAACTGTGGCATCCCCACTTTCATCTTTGGCCAACTCCCAGACTCAATTCATAGCAGAAACCAGGTCTTCTGTTAGTAACTTGGAGACTCAAATGGGGTAGTTGGCAGAGAAAGTGAATGACATACATTAGGGGAATCTTCCCAGAAATAATATGGTGAACTAAAGAGAACAGTGCCAGGCAATAAGTTTGAGAAGTGGTAAACAGTTAGAACAGGTTGCACCCCAGCCAGTGGTTGAAAAGGAGAGTGAGTTGGAGAAAGCAGTTGAGGCAGAGAATGAGGGGTTACTGATGACCGCCCTGTTTTAGACAAGGCTCCACCGACAATCATGAGGGAATATGTAGACAGAATTCCTTACCCTCAAAGACTGCATAAGAAGTCTCTGGATAAGCAGTTCTCAAAATTTTTAGAAGTGTTCAAAAAGCTGCATATCAATCTTCCGTCCATTGAAGCCTTGCAGCAGATGCCAGCATATGTGAAGTTTATTAAGGAAATCCTTTTTAAAAACAGGAAGCTGCCAGACGTGAGACAATAACGCTGACAGAAGAGAGTAGTGCTATCTTGCAGAAGAGACTTCCCCCTAAGTTGAAAGATCCAGGGAGTTTCACCTTACCTTGCACCATAGGGAAGGTGACATGCAAGCAAGCCCTGTGTGATTTGGGGGCAAGTGTCAACCTAATGCCCCTCTCTGTATTTAAAAGGCTTGGTTTGGGGGAAGCAAGGCCAACAACAGTCCACTTGCAGCTATCTGATCGCTCTATTGTAAACCCTAGAGGAATAATTGAAGATGTATTGGTAAAAGTGGGCAAATTCATCTTGCCTGCTGACTTCCTCATTCTTGATATGGAGGAAGATGAGAAAATACCAATGATCCTTGGGAGACCATTCCTAGCCACAGGGAGGGCACTGAATGATGTTGAAAAAGGAGAGCTAAAACTCAGAGTTCAAGGTGAGGAGATGACTTTCAAAGTTTTCAAACCACCCTCTGAACCACAAGTACATGGTAGATGTTTTGCTATTGGAGTTATTGAAGGAGCTGTCTTTGCGAAAGCCTCACAAGTACTGATGCTCGTTGGGTACCATTAAGAAAAGTGTGGAACCTGAGAGTAAGGCCAAGGAAATGACGAATGTTGAAATGAGAATGAACCCTCCTGAAATTAACTCTGTGAAAAAGAAGAGGAGGAGAAGGAAGAGAATGGTACTGAGATGGATATGCCGAGGGGATACTTTACCCCCTTGATTGAGTAAGAAAACTGCGTCCGACTAAAAGACGTTAAAGACAATGCTACTTGGGATGCAACCCAATATTTTAATTATGTTATTTCATTTTTTTGTTTTAGTTATTTTATTTTGTCTTGAACAGTCTGACGGTCATGGTTTTTGTCTTATGTTTTGATGGCAAGTGGATTAGGGACTGACCCGAAGTGGAATCAAAAACGCTGGAAAAGAGCAAAAATCGAGCACAGCGCCGTGGTGCCAAATTGCAGGGCCACGACGCTGAAACTTCAGAGGGCCCAGAAGCTGTGCAATATCCAGAATTTTCTCCCAGACCTCCGTTATGATCGTTGTGTTGTGTTTGTAAGTTGTTCCTTTATTTTTAGTCTTTACACATTGTGGACAATGTGTCAATTAAGTTTGGGGGGGGGGGGGGTGTCGTATTTTGTTTTGTTCTTTTGTTTTGAGTCTTTTTGTTGTCTTTTTGCTGGTTTTAAGCGTTTGTGAGTCATAATTTTTTTATGGATCAAGCATGTTGTAGTTGCAAAAGATATTTAATGTATAAAGTGGGATAATCTAATGGAAGTAAAAGCGACAATCTTTGTGCTTAAGTTAGATATGCCAAAAATTCATGACATCTAATTACTTGATGTATTGTGCTTAGCCTATGTGTGGTCAATTATGGAAAAAAAGGTTGAAAATGTCTAGAAAATGTGTTTGCTTGTTATTTTAGGCGAAATAGTTAAGATATACATGTTTAGGGAAATGATTAAGACATTTCTTTGATAGCCCTTCTGACCGTTCATTACGTACCCTGACAAAAATTGTAACACTAGTCAGCCCCTTTGAGCCTATAAAATATCTTTGTTTGACACCCTATGATTCCCTATTTGTACCATAAGTAATAATTGAAAGTTAGTGGGATGAAAAATGTTGAAAATGAAACAAGAAGAGAGTGAAAATTAGATGCACCCTAATGAAAAATATGAAAAAGCCTAAGTTTGGATGTGCTTTTTATTTATAATGTTTCTCATTCTCTCAAAAGAAAAGAGGTAGGAAATAGGTATGAGACTAAAGAGAAAGTCAAAATGAAGGAAAATGAGTTGAATGAAAAATTCTTATGGTATGTAATTTGAGCTTAAATGCCTACTTTTACCTACCCATGCCTAAGCCTACATTACAACCCTTGAAAGTCCTGATGATCTTTAATGTGTATGTCTATGATTAGTGGAGAATATCAAGTAAACATGTCTATAGAATTTTGGGAAAGATGGAATGAAATTGACATGCATAGGTTATGTATTTGTATTTCCAGTAATTATAATATAATTGAATTTGCGAAATATCTAACTTGAAATTCTAGATTGCTAAATATTCATGTTATATATGTTCTAACATATTATCCAGTTTTCATCCATGATTTTGAGGAAGCATTGCTATCACTACTTGATCCACTTCATTGAGTCATTTATTTGATTTTGCTTTTGTTTTTGTTTAGTGCTTTACTCGAGGGCGAGTAAAGAGTAAGTTTGGGGGTGTTTGTTGAGTGTATTTTATACTCTTTTGAGTCATTTTTAGCTAGTATTTTACTCTTTTATTTTACGTTTAGTACTGTGTTAGGTGTGTTTTTCTTCCGTTTGTGTCACATCGGTTATAAAGGAGAAGATACAACTTTTGAGGATGTAATTGCACAAGAAAAGCCTAAGAAATGAAGCCTAAGAAGTCCCGAAAAGCACATAAGAAATCTGACGAAGTCCGGACGAAAAAAGAATGAAAAATCACAAAAATCGAGAAATTGACGCCGCCGGCGCCACGACGCTAAATATCCTGTGTTGTCTGATTTGGCTTCAGTTCTTTTGGCGCCGCTACGCCAGCCAGCAGGGCCGCGACCTTGAGGATCTAAATAAATTTTTTATTGAATACAGAAAGTTATTAAAGGAAAAAAAGACTGAAAATTAACCTAAAAGTTTGTGAAATTGAAAGGGATCTTCTTTAAGAAGAAGTTCATGATTTGAGACTACAATTAAACAGTTTACGCAAATCTACCAGTCATAATTCTATTAGGTCAAACCAGTTGACTTATAACAACAAATAAACTAGGAAGAAGCCTATAAGTGACAAATCTGTCTATAACTACTCATCTAATAAATCTATTGCCTATTCTAAGACAGACTAGTCAACTTGGTGGACTAAGTCAACGGGTACAAAGTCTATTAATAAAAATTATCCTGACAAATCGACTAATCAGTATGTCACTAAAGAACAGATTTCTCAAACCTGTTTTTGTTGTGATAAAATTGGACACAAATTTTACAACTGTGATTTTCGTTATGAAACTACTACTGGCTGGACTTGAAAACCAAAAGATAATGATAACTATGTTACAACTAACAGCCAAGGACCAAAGAAAACTTGGGTACCTAAAAGAAAATAATCATTTTATTTTGCTGGAACACCACAAGAAGAAATCAAGAGGTAAAGATATTTGGATAGTGGGTGTTCAAGTCACATAATCGATGACAAAAGCATATTCAAAATAATCATGGATTTTGATCGAGGATTGATAATCTTTGGAGACAGCTCCACTGAAACTATAATTGGTATAAGAACTATTGCTTTTAATGATAACTGTGATATCACTAACGTTTACTTGGTGAAGGATCTTAGATATAACCTGTTGAGCATAAGACAACTATGTGATTCCGATCTAGAAGTTAGATTCAGAAAAATAGGATATATCATTGATGTTCTCTTTGGAAAATATGTTCTACCTGGGAGTAGAAACAAGAATATGTACGTACTTGATTCAACAAAGAGTTCTGAAAAACACATTTTCTTAGCATCAATAGGAGAAGACCCATATTAAATTTGGCACAAGAAGCTTGGACATACAAGTATGCACTTAATAGAAAAACTTGCAAGGCATGAACTAGTTATAGGACTGCCCAAGCTGAATTATTTCAAGGATCATGTGTATGATGCTGTTGAATGTATTTTATACAATCTTTTGAGTCCTTTTTAGTTAGTATTTTACTCTTTTATTTTGCGTTTAGTACAGTGTTAGGTGTGTTTTTCTTTTCTTTGTGTCACAGTGGTTATAAAGGAGAAGATACGACTTTTGAGGATGTAATTGCACAAGAAAAGCCTAAGGAATGAAGCCTAAGAAGTCCCGAAAAGCACAAAAGAAATCTGATGAAGTCCGGACGAAAAAAGAATGAAAAATCACTAAACCCTGACCTTATTTCATACATTCTATATCATATTTTGTGAAGGCAAAGAAGGAGGCAAGAACAAGATTAGAGACATCAATTTGTTCAAGTTCTTTTCTTTCCATTATTCTATTTCAGTTTATGTTGAATTGTAATTTAATTCTTGACATGACAATGTTTAGGAGCTAATTACTTTAGTAGGATTTTCCGTCGAATCTTCTTGAAACTCTTTCATATAGTTAATGCATAGTTATTGAATTCTTCTTCAGCATATTAAGATCTATTCAATATTGTTAGGATTGATTGATAATTAACTGACCATTAATTATCATAACTTATATGATTTCGAATCAAAAGTTTGAAAGATGAGATTTGAATATGCTGAATTGTCTGGACATAGATTAAAATCGTGGACGAAAGTACCCCGATACTTGTGTAGTGTTTTAGGTTATTGTTCTTAATCCTCATGTGTGGTAAAATCTATCATAGAAATATAGAAGGTTTCTGCATAAAGTTGAGCTCTTGTATGTCCTAACCGGAATATAACGACAGATTAGTTAACCTGCTATCTTAATAAGAAGAAGAATCATTAGCATTGCATTGAGACGTGAAAGAGTGGATAGTTGTGGAAATTGGAAGCCCCATTTCCCTCATAACTGTTTAAAATCCAAAGTATTGTCAATCTTAGTTTAATTTCTGCACTTTACTATAATTTTAGTTTTAGTTATAAAACCAAACAAAATAACGTTAACCAAATAGATACCGTAGAATAGATAATCGGTACTTGACAACCAGTCTCTGTGGACTATAAACTCGGTCTTACAGATCTTTATTACTTGAACGATACATACACTTGCGTATGCACTTAGAAATATCGCAACAAATTTTTAGCGTCGTTGCCGGGGACTGACGTACTCTTAATATCTAATTATCTATTCTTATTTCTAATTTGGTTTTTATTTTCTGTCTTTTTATTATTTTTATTTTAGAACATTTTACTTTGATCTGTTTGCTTGTTTTTGATCAATCTCAGGAACTTATTTTATGCGAAGTAGGAGATGAGCATACACTTCTATCCCTCTGAACCCTGAGATTGAAAGATTGTGCAGACAAAACAGAAAGGATAAAAGACTGGTTGATTATTTAGCGATGGAAGATCAGCAAAACAACAATTTGGTGAATGATGAGTTACTGCCTGTTTTAAGACAAGTCCATGTAGAAAGGAGCTTGAGGGACTATGTGTTGTCTACAATTACGGGGCTGCAGACTTGCATCAGGCTTCCAGTTGTTGAAGACAATAATTTGGAAATCAAATCAGCGATCTTGCACATGGTCCAAGGTTTAGTCCAGTTTGGGGGATTACCGTCTGAAGACCACCATATGCATCTAGTGAATTTCCTAGAGCTGTGTGCAACCTTTATATACAATGGTGTTACTGACGATGCCATTCGGTTAAGACTCTTCCATTCTCACTCAGGGATAGAGCAAAGAGCTGGTTGAACTTATTACAGGCGAACTCCATCACAACATGACAAGACTTTGCCCAGAATTTTGTTGCAATTTTTTCCCTCCAGCGAAGGCAACAAAGCTCAGAGGAGAGCTAAATAATTTTTATCAGATGGGGGAGAGTCACTATATGATGTATGGGAGCAGTTTAAGGACTTGCAGAGGAAGTGCCCACATCATGGAATTGAAAAGTGGATGTTAGTCCACATCCTTTACAATGGGTTATGTGGTACTACTCATACCATTATTGATACTGCAGTAGGAGGACCGTTCATGAGAAAGAGTGCCAATGAGGCACATGATTTATTAGAAAACATCGCCACAAAAAACCACCAGAGGGCAGACAATAGAGCAACGAATAACAGGAAAATGGCTGGGGTACATGAGATGGATGCTATCACCACGTTCACTGCTCAGGAGGTTTCTTTGGCGAAATAGTTGCAGCAGAGCACCATGTCCGTTAAGGCTGTCCAGACACCAGTAAGTTGTGAGATTTGTGGGGGTCCCCATACATTCTATAGATGCCCAACCACAGACCCCAACAATCTATCTATGGAGCAAGATCAGTGTCAGACCATAGGGAATTTTCAGAGGCCCACAATAATGCAATCAACTAACACATATAATCAAGGATGGAGAAATCACCCCAACTTTTCATGGAGGAATGGACAAGGACAGCAGCCTCAGTTTCAGGAGCAATATCAACAGCCTCAGGGACAGATCCCGCAGTAGTAACCCAGTCCACCACCCCCATAAGAGAATTCAGATGAAATAAAGGAAATATAAGCAGCACTGGTGAATCTAGCCAAATCGCAGACACAGTATATAAAAGAGACCGCTCTATTAATGAAGAAAACCAAGTCCTCACTCTCAAACTTGGAGTCCTCACTCTCAACCGTGGCATCCTCACTTTCATCTTTCGCCAACTCCCAGACTCAATTCATAGCAGAAACCAGGTCTTCCATTAGTAACATGGAGACTCAAATAGGGTAGTTGGCAGAGAAAGTGAATGACAGACATCAGGGTAATCTTCCCATAAATAATGTGGTGAACCAAAGAGAACAGTGCCAGACAATAAGTTTGAGAAGTAGTAAACAGTTAGAGCAGGTTGCACCCCAGCCAGTGGTTGAAAAAGAGAGTGAGTTGGAGAAAGCAGTTGAGGCAAAGAAAGAGGGGGTTACTGATGACCACCCTGTTTTAGAGAAGGCTCCACCGACAATCATGAGGGAATATGTAGAAAAATTCCTTACCCTCAAATATTGTAGAAGAACTCTTTGGATAGGCAGTTCTCAAAATTTTTAGAAGTGTTCAAAAAGCTGCATATCAATCTTCCGTTCATTGAAGACTTGGAGCAGATGCCTGCATATGTGATGTTTATGAAGGAAATCCTCTTTAAAAAGAGGAAGCTGGCAGACTATGAGACAATAGTGCTGACAGAAGAGTGCAGTGCTATATTGCAGAAGAGACTTCCCCATAAGTTGAAAGATCCAGGGAGTTTCACCTTACCTTGCACCATAGGGAAGGTGAAATGCAAGCAAGCCCTGTGTGATTTGGGGGAAAGTGTCAACTTAATGCCCCTGTCTGTGTTTAAAAGGCTTGGTTTGGGGGAAGCAAGGCCAACAACAGTCCACTTGCAGCTATCTGATCGCTCTATTGTGCACCCTAGAGGAATAATTGAAGATGTATTGGTAAAAGTAGGCAAATTCATCTTGCCTACTGACTTCCACATTCTTGATATGAAGGAAGATGAGAAGATACCAATGATCCTTGGGAGACCATTCCTAGCCACAGGGAGGGCACTGATTGATGTTAAAAAGGAGAGCTAAAACTCAGAGTTCAAGGTGAGGAAATGACTTTCAAAGTTTCAAGCCACCCACTGAACCACAAGTACAAGATATATGTTTTGATATTGTAGTCATTAAAGGAGCTGTCTCTGCGAAAAGCCTCACAAGTACTGATGCTCGTGGGGTACCTTTAAAGAAAAGTATGGAACCTGAGAGTTAGGCCAAGGAAACAGCGAATGTTGAAAAGAGAATGAACCATCATGAAATTAACTGTGTGAAAAATAAGAGGAGGAGGAAGAGAATGGTACTGAGATGGATATGCGGAGGGGATACTCTACCCCCTTGATTGAGTAAGAAAATTGCATCCGGCTAAAAGACGTTAAAGACATCGCTACTTGGGAGACAACCCAATGTTTTAATTATGTTATTTCAATTTTTTGTTTTAGTTATTTTATTTTGTTTTGAACAGTCTCACGATCTTGGTTTTTGTCTTATGTTTTGATGGCAGCTGGACTAGGGACATACCTTGAGTGGAAAAGGTTCAAAAATGCTGGAAAAGAGCAAAAATGGAGCACAGTGTCGTGGCACCAAAATGCAGGGCCACAACGCTGAAACTTCAAAGGGCCCAGAAGCTGTGCAATGTCCAGAATTTCCTCCCAGACCTCCGTTATGATCGTTGTGTTGTGTTTGTAAGTTGTTCCTTTATTTTTAGTCTTTACACATTGTGGACAATGTGTCAATTAAGTTTGGGGGGGGGGTGTCGTATTTTGTTTTGAGTCTTTTTGCTGGTTTTACGCGTTTTTGAGTCATAATTTTTGTTATGGATCAAACATATTGTAGTTGCTAAAGATATTGAATATATAAAGTGGGATAATGTAATGGAAGTAAAAACGACAATTTGTGTGCTTAAGTTAGATATTGCCAAAAATACATAACATCTAATTACTTGGGGTATTTGTGCTTAGCCTATGTGTGGTCAATTATGGAAAGAAAGGTTGAAAATGTCTAGAAAATGTGTTTGCTTGTTATTTGAGCCGAAATAGTTAAGATATACATGTTTAGGGAAATGATTAAGGCATTTCTTTGATAGCCCTTCTGACCGTTCATTACCTACCCTAACAAAAATTGTATCACTAATCTGCCCCTTTGAGCCTATAAAATATCTTTGTTTGACACCCTATGATTCCCTATTTGTGCCATAAGTAATAATTAAAAGTTATTGAGATGAAAAGTGTTGAAAAAGAAACAAGAAGAGAGTGAAAATTTGATGCACCCTAATGAAAAATATGAAAAAACCTAAGTTTGGGGGTGCTTTTTATTTATAATGTGTCTTATTTTCTCAAAAGAAAAGAAGGAGGAAATAGGTATGAGACTAAAGATAAAGTCAAAATGAAGGAAAAAGAGTTGAATGAAAAATATTTATGGTACGCAATTTGAGCCTAAATGCCTACTTTTACCTACCCCTGCCTAAGCCTACATTACAACCCTTGAAAGTCCTGATGATCTTTAATGTGTATGTCTATGATTAGTGGAGAATATAAAATAAACAGGCCTGTAGCATTTTGGAAAAATGGAATGAAATTGACATGCATATGTTAGGTATTTGTATTTGCAGTGATTATGATATAATTGAATTTGCGAAATATCTAACTTGAAATTCTAGATTGCTAAATATTCATGCTATGTATGTTCTAACATATTATCTCAGTTTTCATCCATAATTTTGAGGAAGCATTGCTATCACTACTTGATCCACTTCATTGAGTCATTTATTTAATTTTGTTCTTGTTTTTGTTTAGTGCTTTAGTCGAGGGCGAGTAAAGTGTAATTTTGGGGGTGTTCATTGAGTGTATTTTATACACTCTTTTGAGTCCTTTTTAGTTAGTATTTTACTCTTTTATTTTGCGTTTAGTACAGTGTTTAGTGTTTTTCTTTCGTTTGTGTCACAGCAGTTATAAAGGATAAGATACGACTTTTGAAGATGTAATTGCACAAGAAAAGCCTAAGACATGAATCCTAAGAAGTCCCGGAAAGCATATAAGAAATCTGACGAAGTCCGGAAGAAAAAAGAATGAAAAATCACAAAAATCGAGAAATTGACGTCGCGACGCTAAATATCCTGCGTTGTCTGAGTTGGCTTAAGTTTTTTTGGCGCCAGCCAGCAGGCCCGCCGCCTTGAGGATCTAAATAAAGTTTTTGTTGAATACAAAAAATTATTAAAGGAAAAAAATACTGAAAATTAACCTAAAAGTTTGTGCAATTGAAAGGGTTCTTCTTCAAGAAGAAGTTCATGATTTGAGACTACAATTAAACAGTTTACGCAAAACTACCAGTCATAATTCTATTAGGTCAAACCAGTTGACTTATCACAACAAATAAACTAGGTAGAAGCCTATAAGTGACAAATCTGCCTCTAGCTACTCATCTAATAAATCTATTGCCTATTCTAAGACAGACTAGTCAACTTGGTGGACTAAGTCAACGGGCAAAGTCTATTAATAAAAATTATCCTGACAAGTTAATCAGTATGTCACTAAAGAACAGATTTCTCAAACCTGTTTTTGTTGTGATAAAATTGGACACAAATTTTACAACTGTGATTTTCGTTATGAAACTACTACTGGCTGGACTTGGAAACTAAAAGATATTGATAACTGTGTTACAACTAACCGTCAAGGACCCAAGAAAACTTGGGTACCTAAAAGAAAATAATCACTTTATTTTGCTGGAACACCACAAGAAGAAATCAAGAGGTAAAGATATTTGGATAGTGGGTGTTCAAGTCACATGATCGATGACAAAAGCTTATTCAAAATAATCATGGATTTTGATCGAGGACTGATCATCTTTGGAGACAACTCCACTGAAACTATAATTGGTATAAGAACTATTGCTTTTAATGATTCCTGTGATATCACTAACGTTTACTTGGTGAATGATCTTAGATATAACATGTTGAGCATAAGACAACTATGTGATTCCGATCTAGAAGTTAGATTCAGAAAAATTGGATGTATCATTGAACATCTCTTTGGAAAATATATGCTACCTGGGAGTAGAAACAAGAATGTGTAGGTAATTGATTCAGCAACGAGTTCTGAAAAACACATTTTCTTAGCATCAATAGGAGATGACCCATATTAAATTTGGCACAAGAAGCTTGGACATACAAGTATGCACTTGATAGAAAAACTTGCAAGGCATGAACTAGTTATAGGACTGCCCAATCTGAATTATTTCAAAGATCATGTGTATGATGTTTTTGAGTGTATTTTATATACTCTTTTGAGTCCTTTTTAGTTAGTATTTTACTCTTTTATTTCTCGTTTAGTACATTGTTGGGTGTGTTTTTCTTTCGTTTGTGTCACTATTGTTATAAAGGAAAAGATACGACTTTTGAGGATGTAATTGCACAAGAAAAGCCTAACAAATGAAGCATAAGAAGTCCCAGAATGCACAAAAGAAATCTAACGAAGTCCGGACAAAAAAAGAATGAAAAATCACCAATATCGAGAAATTGACGTCGCTGGCGCCGCGACGCTAAATATCCTGCATTGTCTGATTTGGCTTCAGTTCTTTTGGCGCCACTTCGCCAGTCAGCACGATGATCGGTGTATTTGATATACACCTTTTGAGTCATTTTTAGTTAGTATTTTACTCATTTCATTTATGTTTAGTATTGTATTAGGGTCGTTTTCCATTCTTTTGTGTCACAGCGGTCAGTAATGGAGAAATGACGAAAAGGAGATGAAATGAGCATAAATGAGATGGAATTGCACACTAAAAGGGCCAAGAAATGAATCCTAAGAAGTTCCGGGAAATATAGAAGAAATCAGACGAAGACCGGACGAACAAAGGACGAAGAAACAAAAAATCCGGAAGAATGCCGTCACCGGCGCAAGGCCAGCAGCGCGCCGACCACGCACTCGTCCAAAGCCTCCGATTTTCAGTGCCGCGCCGCAGGTCGCGGCGCCGACGCGGGATTTCTGAGTTTTTGGGCCGAATTTGACACATTTTCAGAGTCCAAAAGGGATAACTTTTCCTACCTACATATTCCTTAACCCTTTTCCATAACTTTTCCTAAACCCTTTACCTAAAAGGATTCCATAACCTTTCCTACCTATATAATCCCTAACCCTTTACCTAAAGGATTCTTGGGCTATAAATAGTCTCTACATCATTAGAAGAATTCATTCTACATCCTACATCCCATTCTACATCCACCCATCCCATTCCACCATCCGCCATTCCATTCCATTCCATCTTGTAAATATTCCACAACACAATCCTTGGATGCTAGAAGGCTTGGAGACTCGTTCTTGAGTATTTTCTTTTCTTTCTTTTTGCTTTAATTATTTCAGTTCATGTATGGAGATTATATTAGTTCTTAGCGTGACTATGGCTAGGAGCTAATTACTTTGTTAGGGATTTCCTGTGATTCTCTTGAAACTCTTATTCATGAATTAATACATTAGTTGATTTCGTCTTCACTTATTTAAGATTTATTCAATAATTGCTTTGATTGCTTGATAATTAATTGATCACTAGTTATCATCACTTATATGATTTCTAATCGAAAGTCGAAAGGGGAGATTGTGAATATGCTATAGTTGAATAAACATAGGTTAAATCGTGGACGAAAGTACCCCGATACTTGTGTAGCTTAATAGGTTATTGCTCTTAATCGTCCTTTGTAGTCAATCTTGTCACCGAAAGGTAGAAGGGTTCTCCATTGGGGTTGAGTGTTTATATTACCTTAACAGGAGTATAAAACGGTCTAGTTAACCTGCTATCTTAACGTAGAAGAAGAAGTCAGTCTAATTGTATTAAGGATTGAATAGAGTGGATAGTTGATGATATTGGAAGCCCTAATTCTCCATCATAACTGATTTAATTCAAAATATTTTCTTAATTAGTTTATTTCCTGCATTATTAGTCTAAAATTCCCAATCAATTAACGTTAACCAAATAGATACCATAGGATAGATAGTCGGTACTTGAAAACCAGTCCTTGAGGACGATATTCGGTCCTACCTAGACTATATTACTTGTCACGATACGTGCACTTGCGTAAGTGTCGCACCCGATTTTGAACTCTCAGGCTTAAATGCGCGACGGAATGGTTATCCTCCCCAAAAATAAATGTTTAAAATGTTTAAGGGTTGCTAGGGGGTTCGCGGAGTCTCCACCTAATTATTTGGGTGAATTAGGACACCTAAATGTCAACTAGGTTAAAGTCAACACTAACTCCATTTTAATGGTCTGCTAACTTTAATGAGATTCCGGGCAAGGGTTCTTTATTATCCTAAAGGGAAGGGGTTAAGCACCCTAAAGGATCCGCTAACTTGCGGTTGTCCGTTCAAACCTAGGTTAATTATTATGACTAAAGAATGCGTGTTTCAAAGGGTATTTAAAATACTTAAAACACTTGAGATGTATTTTTGACTAAGAGAAAAATGTAAGATTATGCTTAAAATGTCTTTAGTGCGAAACATGCGTTCATAAAAATGTTTTGATGACATGAAAAATGTGTATTTGCAAAATCATATGAAAATACCTATTATGCAAAGGCTAAAAAATGATTTATTATGCATGTTATCAAGAGTTCATAAAAATAGATTTCTCCTGTTGTTAATAGTATCTTAGCTACCTGAATATTTATGCCGGTGGAAAATTGTTAGATGATCTAATAGGATTTAAGCAATGCTAAAAATAATTAACTTAAAGGAACAAACCAATTTCTAGTGTCGAACTAATTTCTAATGGTGACCCAAAGTTTACTATTCTAGGCAACTTACTGCTAATGTATGAGTGTTAGACAGTTAATTACACAATAAATAAATGAATGGGGGGGCGGGGTAGAAAATAATGAGACGACTCGAGGAATGGCAAAGTCACTTCGCCTATGGCTTAGAATTTCTGATGCGGAGATAAATGCATGTAGATATGGGTCCTCATGTTGTAGCTTGTGATGAGTCTCGCCATGAGACTCTTCATTTTCGCTCCGGTGCGTGCCATGTAAAAGAAAAGATAAGGATTAGTATATATTCCAACCTTATCAACAATGCAACATATATAAAATAACTCATACAAGTTTAAATATGTATGTTATCTAATTTTGGTTTGACTTATACGGTCCAAACTAAAGGGCTGGGTCAAGCAAGTAATATCGACATTGTTTAATCCTATATTAGTCCATAGAGATGAACAATATGCAGAAGCATGAAGTAGGCCCAAAAGTACCTCTTTTCAGATTTTAAGAAGAATAAATCGATCCATGATTGACCCAGTTAACAAATATTCACATTCATACATATGTAAACCCATATTTACGCCGAGGGAGATATAGAGGGACTGATATACAAGGAATATTTAAAGTGTGCATAATGTAATTGAATACATCACAGGTATACCACTGTATATGGTGATGGTATTCTAGATTTATGGCCGATATATTCCTAAGTAGATAATCTTAGATTGGGAAGAAGATGATATACAATTTCTATTCACAAACGAAAAGAGGTGCAAGACATGATATGATGAAAAAGGCATGGTCACAAACAGAGATGTATCAGCGGTCCTTCAACACTGTGTTGTCAATCAAAATCCCACATAAACAAGCATGGTTATATCATAGTTAGGGTGGTTATAAAACAAGTTGCAAATCAATCAACTAATGAACTATAGCCAAGAAAGCAAACCATGCAGCTATCCAGAAGTAGAAATCAGTTGAAAGACCCAACAGAACAGGGTTGTACATAAATTTGGAGTCAAATATGACTGTACAATGTCCAGAAATTGAGGCGCACATATACAAGGTTCATTCTTAATCCCAGACTTACAAAACACAGATCTTATATGCTTACTGCTAAATTTTCAGGTGAGATATATCACAGAAAGGGTATAATACAAAGAGACTGATTTCTCCCATTATACTCACAAATTTGACATGATGACCCTCAAGTAGATAAATACACAATTAATGGATAAACACACTGCCCAGACAGGGTATCCATGCTCTTCACAGATAGAATGATTCAGGGATCAAGATAATGTTGACATGAGACACTTTCATGCTCAGATAACATTTGGCAACTAATAGACTTAAGGGATATTACATGATATCAGGAGGACAAAAATCATACCAAGACAGACAAAATAAATAGGTAGTCATTTTAAGAGAAAATTTGAAAATCAGATATGAACCAAGGTCTTTGCAACCAATATTAAAAATAATAAACACCTATCACATAGTATAGGATATGAATCATAGCATGTCCAAATATTAATGGCCAACAAGATAGGTAAGCAAAACCTTAGACAGTAACACACATCAATGGCGGCACTTCATTATCGATATCATATTCCTTCTAGCAAATGATTATAATAAACATGAAACTATTTGGTGATTTAATAAGCATATACAGACCTAGGTAAATTAACGCAGACCAATCCGACATTACACCTAAGCATTAATAGAAAAAGTAAAACAAACCTAGCTACATACGAACAGTCAACAGAAAACACATAAATCGCATAAAAAATCTAAAAGGGAATGGGTTTACCTTCTCCGGACAGCGAACCGAGGCAGCGTATCAAGTCGTCGATTCACTCGGAGGATTTATTGCGGTTATGCGAAGGACGGAACTTCTCCAAAAGCTCGAGAATTCTGGTTGTCTGCTCTAGAATGCTAATTTCGAATGATTCTTGCCTGTTCCCTCTTAATTTCCGAATGAATCTTCAAGTGTATAGAGATGGGTTTATATAGCCTCAATGTTGGTTCCCAATTAGGTAAACCCTTTAATGCGAATTTGGTAGGATTCTTTACATGATTCGGAGGTGTAAGATTTATTATGCCAACTATGGGCTTCCGATTTTGGAGAGATTTTGTGCTTATCGTGGTATGATGTAAATGGTAAGGATATATTCAGGTTATGGTAAGTTAGCTTCGACTTTGCATGGTACTGGTATGGGAAAGGAAGGTCGCCGGATTTTCCCCCTAAAATCCGGCGAGATTCGTGTGTAAGGGGAGGGAAAACGCGGCGGTTCTTAGGGTTTTCTAGGTTAAGGGGAGCGTTTTGATGAAGACGAGGGTCTAGGGGTGTTGGGCTTCTGTGGGTAAGGTATAAAGGGTATGGAGCGTGTGGGCTTGCGGGTTTTGGGCCGGGTAGTTAGTATTAAATTAGGTATTTAATTCTTTAGGTGTATTATTTAATTATTAGTTTTAGGCTTTTAATTAGTGATAAATTAATTAATTAATTAAATTGTCTAGGTGCTTTATTAATCTAATTGTTACAATAAATGCGGGCGCGAAACTCTAAGTGCTTAATACTTTACGTAAGACGCGATGCCATTATTAAATTGTTTATTTATGCCTGTATTTATGTATTATTGTTGCATTTTATTATTTTAAAATTATTGTTGAAAATTAGTGTAATTTTATAGTTAATGACTGGACGGGAGGGTCAAAATTGGGTGTCAACAGTAAGTGTGTGCATAAATCACGCATCAAGTTTTTGGCGCCGTTGCCGGGGATTGGCGTACTTTCAATATCGATTTATCTATTCTTATTTCTAATTTGGTTGCTTCAAGAACAAGTTTCTAACTTGTTCTGCGAGCATATTTTTTATCACCTTTTGTTGTTTTTCTTATTTTGCAGGTTAAATTCGAAAAAAAGAAAAAAAAAACTCAGGACACATGGACTACTACTATCAGAGACAGTGGAGTCATCAACAACAGCTTAACCCACAGGTTCTAGAGGAAGATCTAGATGAGTTGAATGCAGGCATACTCAAGCTCACCAAGTGCCAGACTCAGTTTATGGCTGAGACAAGGGAGTCCCTCAAAAATTTGGAGACCCACATAGGGCAACTGATGGATAGGATGAGTAATACACTTCAAGAAAATCTGCCTAGCGACATCATTATGGGAGGTGGTAAGCAAATTGAGGACCCTGAACCATACCCAGCTGTTGAGGAATATGGCGGGATAATTGGTGTAGAGAAGGAAAAGGTTACTGAGATACAATCATTCATTTTTTTGGATTCCTTGGAAAATCTTTTTCTTGTACCTATTGCAGAAGAAAAACCACCAGCTGTCAATGTTGATCCCCAAAAAGAAATTCCATACCATCAAGGGCACCCCCTAGAGTTGAGAGATGTTGGGAATCTCACTGATCCCTACATTAGAGAGAGCCTAAAAGAAAAGCATGTCTTATGTACTTGGGGGATAATCGTATATCTGAGGCCCTTGTTTGAAGCAATTGTTGTAGTTGAAGTGAGACCTGCAACAATAACTATGCGGATTGCAAGAAGTTCGCAGAAGGATCCAATGGGCACTCGTAAAGGTTAACTGCATCCGGCTAAAAGACGTTAAAGACAACGCTTGTTGGGAGGCAACCCAATATTTTTAATTATGTTATTTTTATTTTTATTTTATTTTTGGTTTGTTTTATTTTGTCTTGAACAGTCTCACGGTCTTGGGTTCTTGTTTTGTGTTGTTGGATAACAGGTGGACTGAAAGCTAAATCTGAGGAAAAGGAGCAAAAACGCTGAAAAAAGGAAAAGCCGTCGTCGGTAGCCAAGCGAACTCGAGAGCCACAATACTTGGGCGCGCGACGCCGAATCTCGGGTGCGCGGAACTTCGAGCCATATTAAAGTGCAAATTCGAATTTTCCTCCTAGACCTCCGTTATGACCATTTGTGTTGTGTCGATGAAGTTGTCCCTATTTTTTTTAGTCTTGCACACATTGGGTACAATGTGTGATTTAAGTTTGGGGGGATGTTTTATTGTTTTTGAGTCTTTTTGATTTGTTTTGTGTATTTTTGAGTCATTATTTATTTTTTTTTATTTTTTTTTGATTTGATGGATCATGCATGTTGTAGTTGCTAAAGATATTGAGTGGATAAAGTGAGATAATGTAATAGAATTAAAAGCGACAATCTGTGTGCTTAAGTTAGATATACCAAAAATTCCTGACATATAATTATTTGGAATATTTATGCTTAGCTTATGTGTGTCAGTTATGGAAAGAAGGTTGAAAAAAATGTCTAGAAAATCTGTTTGCTTGTTATTTGAGGCGAAATAGTGAAGATGTACATGTTTAGGGAGATGATTCAGGCATTTCTTTGATAGCCCTTCTGACCATTCATTACCTACCCTGACATAAAATGTATCACTAGTCAGCCCCGTTGAGCCTAAAATAAATATCTTTCTTTGACACCCTATGATTCCTTTGTTGTGCCATAAGTAATAATGGAAAAGTATTGGGATGAAAAGCGTGAAAAAGAGACAAAAAGAGAGTGAACAAATTTGATGCACCCCAATGAAAAATATGCAAAAGTCTAAGTTTGGGGGTGCATGTTATTTATAATACATATCATTCTCTCAAAAGAAAAGAGGGGAGAAAGTGGGTACGAAACTAAAAAGGAAAAACCAAAAATAAGGAAAAGGAGTTTGAATGAAAAGTGCTTATGGTACGTAATTGAGCCTAAATGCCTATTTTTACGTACCCCTGCCTAAGCCTACCTTACAACCCTTGAAAGTCCTGATGATATTTAATATGTATGTCTATGATTAGTGGAGAATAACAAGTAAACAGGTCTATAGTATTTGGGAAAGATGGAATGAAATTGACATGCATAGGTTAGGTGTTTGTATTTTCATTGAATATGATCTAAGTGAATTTGCGAAATATCTAACTTGAAATTCTAGATTTCTGATTATTCATGCTATATATGTTCTAACATATTATCTCATCTTTCATCCATGATTTTAAAGAAGCAATATTATAACTACTTGATCCATCTCTTTGAGTCTTTGTTCGTTTTGTTTTATTTTTGTTTTGAGCTTTGCTCGAGGGCGAGCAAAGGTTAAGTTTGGGGGTGTTTGATCGGTGTATTTGATATACACCTTTTGAGTCATTTTTAGTTAGTATTTTACTCATTTCATTTATGTTTAGTATAGTATTAGGGTCGTTTTCCTTTCTTTTGTGTCACAGCGGTCAGTAATGGAGAAATGACAAAAAGGAGATGAAATGAGCATAAATGAGATGGAATTGCACACTAAAAGGGCCAAGAAATGAAGCCTAAGAAGTTCCGGGAAATATAGAAGAAATCAGACGAAGACCGGACGAACAAAGGACGAAGAAACGAAAAATTCGGAAGAATGCCGTCACCGGCGCCGCGGCGCCGACCACTGAATTCGTCCGAAAGCCTCTGATTTTCAGGCGCCGCGGCGCCAGTCTGCAGGGCCGCGACGCCGACGCGGGATTTCGGAGTTTTTGGGCCGAATTTGACACATTTTCAGAGTCCAAAAGGGATAACTTTTCCTACCTACATATTCCTTAACCCTTTTCCATAACTTTTCCTAAACCCTTTACCTAAAAGGATTTCATAACCTTTCCTACCTATATAATCCCTAACCCTTTACCTAAAGGATTCTTGGGCTATAAATAGTCTCTACATTATTAGAAGAATTCATTCTACATCCTCCATCATCCATCCCATTCTACATCCACCCATCCCATTGCACTATCCACCATTCCATTCTATTCCATCTTGTAAATATTCCACAACACAATCCTTGGATGCTAGAAGGCTTGGAGACTCGTTCTTGAGTATTTTCTTTTCTTTCTTTTTGCTTTAATTATTTCAGTTCATGTATGAAGATTATATTAGTTCTTAGCGTGACTATGGCTAGGAGCTAATTACTTTGTTAGAGATTTCCTTGTGATTCTCTTGAAACTCTTATTCATGAATTAATACATTAGTTGATTTCGTCTTCACTTATTTAAGATTTATTCAATAATTGCTTTGATTGCTTGATAATTAATTGATCACTAGTTATCATCACTTATATGATTTCTAATCGAAAGCCGAAAGGGGAGATTGCGAATATGCTATAGTTGAATAAACATAGGTTAAATCGTGGACGAAAGTACCCCGATACTTGTGTAGCTTAATAGGTTATTGCCCTTAATCCTCCTTTGTAGTCAATTTTGTCACCGAAAGGTAGAAAGGTTCTCCAATGGGGTTGAGTGTTTATATTACCTTAACAGGAGTATAAAACGGTCTAGTTAACCTGCTATCTTAACGTAGAAGAAGAAGTCAGTCTAATTGTATTAAGGATTGAATAGAGTGGATAGTTGATGATCTTGAAAGCCCTAATTCTCCATCATAACTGATTTAATTCAAAGTATTTTCTTAATTAGTTTATTTCCTGCATTATTAGTCTAAAAATCCCAATCAATTAACGTTAACCAAATAGATACCATAGGATAGATAGTCGGTACTTAAAAACCAGTCCTTGAGGACGATATTCGGTCTTACCTAGACTATATTACTTGTCACGATACGTGCACTTGCGTAAGTGTGTGCATAAATCGCGCATCACACGACCGCGGTGCCGAGGCCGAAAATTAACGAATCTAGGCCGAATTCGACGACAAAAGGGTCTGAAATGTGATATTTTCCCAGATATAAAATCCCTAAACCCTGACCTTATTTCATACATTCTATATCATATTTTGTGGAGGCAAAAAAGGAGGCAAGAACAAGATTAGAGACATCAATTTGTTCAAGTTATTTTCTTTCCCTTATTTTATTTTAGTTTATGTTGGATTGTAATTTAGTTCTTGACATTACAATGTTTAGGAGATAATTACTTTAGTACGGTTTTCCGTCGAATCTTCTTGAAACTCTTTCATATAGTTAATGCATAATTATTGAATTATTTTTCAGCATATTAAGATCTATTCAATATTGTTATGATTGATTGATAATTAACTGACCATCATTAATTGTCATAACTTATATGATTTCGAATCAAAAGTCTGAAAGGTGAGATTTGAATATGCTGAATTGTCTAGACATAGGTTAAAATCGTGGACAAAAGTACCCCGATACTTGTGTAGTGTTTAAGGTTATTTTTCTTAATCCTCATATGTGGTAAAATCTATCATAGAAATATTGAAGGTTTCTGCACAAGGTTGAGCTCTAGTATGTCCTAACCGGAATGTAATGACAGATTAGTTAACCTGCTATCTTAATAAGAAGAAGAATCATTAGCATTGCATTGACACGTGAAAGAGTGAATAGTTGAGGAGATTGGAATACCCATTTCCCTCATAATTGTTTAAAATCCAAAGTATTGTCAATCTTAGTTTAATTTCTGCACTTTGCTATAATTTTAGTTTTAGTTATAAAACCAAACAAAATAACGTTAACCAAATAAATACCATAGAATAGATAACCGGTACTTGAAAAACCAGTCTCTGTGGATGATAAACTCGGTCTTACAGATCTTTATTACTTGAACGATACGTACACTTGCGTATGCACTTAGAAATATCGCAACAAATTTTTGGCGCCGTTGCCGGGGACTGGCGTACTCTTAATATCTAATTATCTATTCTTATTTCTAATTTGGTTTTATTTTCTGTCTTTTTATTATTTTTATTTTAGAACATTTTGCTTTGATCTATTTGCTTGTTTTTTATCGATCTCGGGAACTTAGTTTATGCGAAGTAGGAGAGGAGCATACACTCCTATTCCTCTGAACCCTGAGATTGAAAGATTGTGCAGACAGAACCGAAAGGATAAAAGACTGGCTGATTATTTAGCGATGAAAGATCAACAAAACAACAATTTGGTGAATGATGAGTTACCGCCTGTTTTAAGACAAGTCCATGTAGAAAGGAGCTTGGGTGACTATGTGTTGCCTACAATTACGGGGGTGCCGACTTGCATCAGGCTTCTAGCTGTTGAAGCCAATAATTTGGAAATCAAACCAGCGATCTTGCACATGGTCCAAAGTTCAGTCCAGTTTGGGGGATTACCGTATGAAGACCACCATATGCATCTAGCGAATTTCCTGGAGTTGTGTGAAACCTTTATATACAATGGTGCTACTGACGATGTCATTCGGTTGAGACTCTTCCATTCTCACTCAGGGATAGAGCAAAGAGCTGGTTGAACTTATTTCAGGCGAACTCCATCACAACATGGCAAGACTTAGCCCAGAAGTTTCTTGCAATTTTTTCCCTCCAGCGAAGGCAACAAAGCTCAGAAGAGAGCTAAATAATTTTTATCAGATGGGGGGAGAGTCACTATATGATGCATGAGAGCGGTTTAAAGACTTGCAGAGGAAGTTCCCGCATCATGGGATTGAAAAGTGGATGTTAGTCCACATCTTTTACAATGGGTTATGTGGTACTACTCATACCATTATTGATGTTGCAGCAGGAGGAGCGTTCATGAGAAAGAGTGCCAATGAGGCACATGATTTATTAGAAAACATCGCCACAAACAACCACCAGAGGGCAGAAGATAGAGTAACGAATAATAGGAAAGTGGCTGGGGTACATGAGATAAATGTTATCACCGCGTTCACTGCTCAAGTGGCTTTTTTGCCGAAACAGTTGCAGCAGAGCACCATGTCCTTTAATGCTATCCAGACACCAGTAAGTTGTGAGATTTGTAGGGGTCCCCATACATTCGATAGATGCCCAACCACAGACCCTAACAATCTATCTATGGAGCAAGCTCAGTGTTAGGCCATAGGAAATTTTCAGAGGCCCTACAATAATGCATTCTCTAACACATATAATCAGGGGTGGAGAAATCACCCCAACTTTTTATGGAGGAATGACCAAGAACTGCAGCCTTAGTTTCAGGAGCAATATCAATAGCCTCAAGGACAGATCCAGCAGCAGCAACCCAGGCCACCACCCCCACAAGAGAAGTCAGATGAAATAAAAGAAATACAAGCAGCACTACCAAATTCCAGACACAATCTATGAAAGAGACCGCTCAATTAATGGAGGAAACCAAGTCCTCAATCTCAACCTTGGAGTCCTCACTCTCAACCGTGGAATCCTCACTTTCATCTTTGGCCAATCCCAGACTCAATTCATAGTAGAAACCAGGTCTTCAATTAGTAACTTGGAGACTCAAATGGGGCAGTTGGCAGAGAAAGTGAGTGACATACATCAAGAGAATCTTCCCAGAAATAATGTGGTGAACCAAAGAGAACAGTGCCAGGCAATAAATTTGAGAAGTGGTAAACAGTTAGAGCAGGTTGCACCCCAGCCAGTGGTTTAAAAGAAGAATGAGTTGGAGAAAGCAGTTAAGGCAGAGAAAGAAGGGGTTACTGATGACCACCCTGTTTTAGAGAAGGCTCCACCGACAGTCATGAGGGAATATGTAGACAGAATTCCTTACCCTCAAAGACTGCAGAAGAAGTCTCTGGATAAGCAGTTCTCAAATTTTTTAGAAGTGTTCAAAAAGCTGCATATCAATCTTCCGTTCATTGAAGCCTTGGAGCAGATGCCAGCATATGTGAAGTTTCTGAAGGAAATCCTCTTTAAAAAGAGGAAGCTGGCAGACTATGAGACAATAGTTGTGATAGAAGAGTGCAGTGCTATCTTGCAGAAGAGACTTCCCCCTAAGTTGAAAGATCCATGGAGTTTCACCTTACATTGCACCATAGGGAAGTTGACATGCAAGCATGCCCTGTGTGATTTTGGGGTAAGTGTCAACCTAATGCACCTCTCTGTGTTTAAAAGGCTTGGTTTGGGGGAAGCAAGGCCAACAACAGTCCACTTACAGCTAGCTGATCGTTCTATTGTGCACCCTAGAGGAATAATTGAAGATGTATTGGTAAAAGTAGGCAAATTCATCTTGCCTGCTGACTTCCTTATTCTTGATATGGAGGAAGATGAGAAGATACCAATAATCCTTGGGAGACCATTCCTAGCCACAGGGAGGGCACTGATTGATGTTGAAAAAGGAGAGCTAAAACTCAGAGTTCAAGGTGAGGAGATGACTTTCAAAGTTTTCAAGCCACTCACTGAACCATACGTACATGATAAATGCTTTTCTATTGTAGTCATTGAAGGAGATGTCTTTTCGAAAAGCGTCACAAATACTGATGCTCGTTGGGTACCATTAAGAAAAGTGTGGAACCTGAGTGTAAGGCCAAGAAAACGATGAATGTTGAAAAGAGAATGAACCCTCCTGAAATTAACTATGTGAAAAAGAAGAGGAGGATGAGGAAGAGAATTGTACTGAGATGGATATACGGAGGGGATACTCTACCCCCTTGATTGAGTAAGAAAACCGCGTCCGGCTAAAAGACGTTAAAGACAACACTACTTAGGAGGCAACTCAATGTTTTAATTATATTATTTCAATTTTTTGTTTTAGTTATTTTATTTTGTCTTGAATAGTCGCACATACTTTATTTTTGTCTTATGTTTTGATGGCAGGTGGACTAGGGATTGACCCTGAGTGGAAAAGGATAAAAAACATTGGAAAAAGAGCAAAAATCGAGCACCGCTCCGTGGCACCAAAATGATGGGCCATGACACTGAAACTTCAGAGGGCCCAGAAGCTGTGCAATGTATAGAATTTCCTCCCAGACCTCCGTTATGACTGATGTGTTGTGTTTGCAAGTTGTTCCTTTATTTTTATTCTTTACACATTGGGGACAATGTGTCAATTAAGTTTGGGGGGGTGTCGTATTTTGTTTTGAGTTTTTTTATTGTCTTTTTGCTGGTTTTACGCGTTTGTGAGTCATAATTTTTTTTATGGATCAAGCATATTGTAGTTGCTAAAAATATTGAATGGATAAAGTGGGATAATGTAATGGAAGTAAAAGCGACAAATTTGTGTGCTTAAGTTATAAATGCCAAAAATTCATGACATTTAATTACTTGGGGTATTTGTGCTTAGCCTATGTGTGGTCAATTATGGAAAGAAAGGTTGAAAATGTCTAAAAAATATGTTTCGTGTTATTTGAGGCGAAATAGTTAAGATATACATGTTTATGAAAATGATTAAGACATTTCTTTGATAGCCCTTCTGACCGTTCATTACCTACCCTGAAAAAAATTGTATCACTAGTCAGCCCCTTTGAGCCTATAAAATATCCTTTATTGACACCCTATGATTCCATATTTGTGTCATAAGTAATAATTGATAGTTAGTGGGATGAAAAGTGTTGAAAAAGAAACAAGAAGAGAGTGAAAATTTGATGCACCCTAATGAAAAATATGAAAAATTCTAAGTTTGGGGGTGCTTGTTATTTATAATGTGTCTCATTCTCTCAAAAGAAAAGAGGGAGGAAATAGGTATGAGACTAAAGAGAAAGTCAAAATGAAATAAAAAGAGTTGAATGAAAAATGCTTATGGTACGTAATTTGAGCCTAAATGCCGACTTTTACCTACCCCTGCCTAAGCCTACATTACAACCCTTGAAAGTCATGATGATTTTTAATATGTATGTCTATGATTAGTGGAGAATATCAAGTAAACATGCCTATAACATTTTGGGAATGATGGAATGAAATTGACATGCATAGGTATTTGTATTTGCAGTGATTATGATATAATTGAATTTGCGAAATATCTAACTTAAAATTCTAGATTGCTAAATATTCATGCTATGCATGTTCTAACATATTATCCCAGTTTTCATCCATGATTTTGAGGAAGTATTGCTATCACTACTTGATCTACTTCATTGAGTCTTTTATTTGATTTTGTTTTTTCTTTTTGATTAGTGATTTACTCGAGGGCGAGTAAAGTGTAATTTTGGGGGTGTTTGTTGAGTGTATTTTATATACTCTTTTGAGTCCTTTTTAGTTAGTATTTTACTCTTTTATTTTGCGTTTAGTACAATGTTAGGTGTGTTTTTATTTAGTTTGTGTCACAGCGGTTATAAAGGAGAAGATACGACTTTTGAGGATGTAATTGCACAAGAAAAGCCTAATAAATGAATCCTAAGAAGTCCCGAAAAGCACATAAGAAATCTGACGAAGTCCGAAAGAAAAAAGAATGAAAAGTCACAAAAATCGAGAAATTGACATCGCGACGCTAAATATCCTGCGTTGTCTGAGTTGGCTTAAGTGTTTTTGGCGCCAGCCAACAGGCCCGCCGCCTTGAGGATCTAAATAAAGTTTTTGTTGAATACAGAAAGTTATTAAAGGAAAAAAATACTGAAAATTAACCTAAAAGTTTGTGAAATTGAAAGGGTTCTTCTTCAAGAAGAAGTTCATGATTTGAGACTACAATTAAACAGTTTACGCAAAACTACCAGTCATAATTCTATTAGGTCAAACCAGTTGACTTATCACAACAAATAAACTAGGTAGAAGCCTATAAGTGACAAATCTACCTCTAGCTACTCATCTAATAAATCTATTGCCTATTCTAAGACAGACTAGTCAACTTGGTGGACTAAGTCAACGGGTACAAAGTCTATTAATAAAAATTATCCTGACAAGTCGACTAATCAGTATGTCACTAAAGAACAGATTTCTTAAACCTGTTTTTGTTGTGATAAAATTGGACAGAAATTTTACAACTGTGATTTTCGTTATGAAACTACAACTGGCTGGACCTGGTAACCAAAAGATAATGATAACTATGTTACAACTAACCGTCAAGGACCCAAGAAAACTTGGGTACCTAAAAGAAAATAATCACTTTATTTTGCTGGAACACCACAAGAAGAAATCAAGAGGTAAAGATATTTGGATAGTGGGTGTTCAAGTCACATGATCGATGACAAAAGCTTATTCAAAATAATCATGGATTTTGATCGAGGACTGATCATCTTTGGAGACAACTCCACTGAAACTATAATTGGTATAAGAACTATTGCTTTTAATGATTCCTGTGATATCACTAACATTTACTTGGTGAAGGATCTTAGATATAACATGTTGAGCATAAGACAACTATGCGATTCCGATCTAGAAGTTAGATTCAGAAAAATATGATGTATCATTGAAGATCTCCTTGGAAAATATGTGCTACCTGGGAGTAGAAACAAGAATGTGTAGGTACTTGATTCAGCAAAGAGTTATGAAAAACACATTTTCTTAGCATCAATAGGAGAAGTCCCATATTAAATTTGGCATAAGAAGCTTGGACATACAAGTATGCGCTTGATAGAAAAACATGCAAGGCATGAACTAGTTATGGGACTGCCCAAGCTGAATTATTTCAAGGATCATGTGTATGATGCTGTTGAGTGTATTTTATACACTCTTTTGAGTCCTTTTTAGTTAGTTATTTACTCTTTTATTTTGTGTTTAGTACAGTGTTAGGTGTGTTTTTCTTTCGTTTGTGTCACAGCGGTTATAAAGGAGAAGATACGACTTTTGAGGATGTAATTGCACAAGAAAAGCCTAATAAATGAAGCCTAAGATGTCCCGGAAAGCACAAAAGAAATCTGACGAAGTCCGGACGAAAAAAGAATGAAAAATCACAAAAATCGAGAAATTTACGCCGCCGACGCCACGGCGCTAAATATCTTGCGTTGTATGATTTGTCTTCAGTTCTTTTTGCGCCGCTGCGCCAACTAGCAGGGTCGCGGAGCCGAGGCGGAAAATTGACGAATCTGGGCCGAATTGCGAGGGCAAAGGGTCCAAAACGTGATTTTTTCTCAGATATAAAATCCCTAAACCCTGACCTTATTTAATACATTCTATTTCATATTTTGTGGAGGCAAAGAAGGAGGCAAGAGAAAGATTAAAGACATCAATTTGTTCAACTTCTTTTCTTTCCCTTATTTTATTTCAGTTTATGTTGGATTGTAATTTAGTTCTTGACATGACAATGTTTAGGAGCTAATTACTTTAGTAGAGTTTTCCGTCGAATCTTCTTGAAACTCTTTCATATAGTTAATGCATAGTTATTGAATTCTTCTTCAGCATATTAAGATCTATTCAATATTGTTATGATTGATTGATAATTAACTGACCATTAATTGTCATAACTTATATGATTTCGAATCAAAAGTCTGAAAGGTGAGATTTGAATATGCTGTAATTGTCTAGACATAGGTTAAAATCGTGGACGAAAGTACCCCGATACTTGTGTAGTGTTTAAGGTTATTGTTCTTAATCCTCCTGTGTGGTAAAATCTATCATAGAAATATAGATGGTTTCTGCACAAGGTTGAGCTCTTGTATGTCCTAACCGGAATATAATGACAGATTAGTTAACCTGCTATCTTAATAAGAAGAAGAATCTTTAGCATTGCATTGACACGTGAAATAGTGGATAGTTGAAGAGATTGAAAACCCTATTTACCTCATAACTTTTTAAAATCCAAAGTATTATCAATCTTAGTTTAATTTCTGCACTTTACTATAATTTTAGTCTTAGTTATAAAACCAAACAAAATAACATTAACCAAATAGATACCATAGAATAGATAACCGGTACTTGACAAACCAGTCTTTATGGACGATAAACCCGGTCTTACATATCTTTATTACTTGAACGATATGTACACTTGCGTAAGCACTTAGAAATATTGCAACAGATGTCTGCAAAAAAGTTAAGCAAACAAGAAACTCTTTTAATTCTAAAGATATTATGTCTACTTATAAACCCGTGCACCTGCTCCACATGAACCTAGTTGGTCCCATTAGAACTGCTAGTATTGGAGAAAAAAGGTACACTTTTTTTATAATAGATGCTTATTCTCTTTTTACATGGGTTATATTTTTTGTTCATAAAGCTGATACTTTAAAGAATTTTAAGTTTTTCTGTGTGAAAATACAGCGTGAGAAGAGATACTACATCTCTTCTATTAGAAGTGATCATGAAGGATAATTTAAAAACAAGGCCTTTGAATAATTCTGTAACTAACATGGATATACTAATAACTTCTCTTCATCACGCTCTCCCTAGCAAAATGGTGTTGTTGAATGGAAAACAAAACATTACAAGATATGGCTAGAACAATGATGGTGGAAAATAATCTACCACATCACTTTTGGACTGAGGTTGTAAGCACAACATGTCATGTCTTAAATAGATGTTTGATTAGACCAATATTGAAGAAATTTTATATGAGTTATGGATGGGAAAGAAGCCTAAGATAAGTTACTTTCATCCTTTTAGATGTAAGTTCTTCATCCATAACAATGAGAATGATAATCTTATTAAGTTTGATCTATGCAGCGATGAATGTATTTTTCTTGTCTATTCAATTACTAGTAGATCCTTTAGAGTATTTAATAAATGTACTTTAACTGTTGAAAAATCTATTCATGTGATTTTAAATGATACTAATGGCTTGGCCGAGAAAAGTAAACCTACAGATGATGAAGATAGTCAACTACCAACTACACCAATAATTTTCATTATTAAGGAAAATAGTGATAAATAGTCGACTGTTGAACCTGATAAGTCGACTAACCTAACAGTTAAAACTGTTCCAAATAAATGGAGAAGCGAGCCTGACTATTTGAAGAAGTTCATTATAGGAGATGTAAATGAAAAAATGAAAACTAGATCTTCAATAAAAACAATGCAAATTTGGCTCTTATTTCACAATTAGAGCCAAATAAAGTTGATGAAGCCTTGAAAGATGATCATTGGATTAAGTCTACGAAGGAAGAACTAGACCAATTTGAGAAAAATAAAGTATGGAGTCTCGTTCTTAAGCCTGAAAATGCTGATGTTGTTGGAACCAAATAAGTATTTCGAAATAAGTTGAATGGAGCAAGGGAAGTTATAATAAATAAAGCTCAACTTGTTGCCCAAGGCTACTCACATCAAGAAGAAGTCGACTATGACGAAACATTTACTTCAATTTACCCGTTAGAATCAATTCGAATGGTAATTGTTATGCTACATTTTAAGGCTTTAAACTTTTTCAAATGGATATTAAAAGTACTTTTTAAATGGTTTTATTGATGAAGAAGTATATGTTAAACAACCACCAGACTTTTAAAACTCTAAATTTCCATATCATGTGTTCAAACTATCTAATGCTCTATATGGCCTTAAACAAGCCCCAAAAGCTTGGTATGATAGGCTAAGTGATTTTCTAGTTGGACATGTTTTTTCTAGAGAAAAAATTGATTCTACATTATTTATTAAAGGACCTCCTCTGAAAATCTCATTATTCAAATTTATGTTGACGATATTATTTTTGGAAGTTCTAATCCCTCTCCGTGTAAGGAATTTTCCAATCTTATGCTAAGTGAATTTGAGATGAGCATGATGGGAGAATTGACATTCTTCTTGGAACTACAAATTCATCCATATGAGAAGGGAATATTCATTTGTCAAAGTAAATACACAAAGAAACTCATCCAAAAATTTAGCATGAGAGAAGCAAAGGTAATAAGAACTCCCATGAGTCCCACTTGCTCTATACACAACGATGATAAAGATAATCCAGTTGTTGAAACTAAGTATAGAGCAATGATTGGATCACTGCTCCATCTTACTTCCAGTCGACCAGACATTATATTTAGTGTTTGCAAATATTCCATGTATCAGTTAGCTCCTAAGAAATCTCACCTTATTATTGTCAAAAGAATTATTAGATGCCTAATTGGAACAATTTCTAGTATTTTATGGTACCCAAAGACTAACTCCTTCAAATTAGAAGATTTTTCTGATGTTGATTTTGCAGGTGATAAAGATGATCGTAAAAGTACAAGTGATACTTGTGAACTAGTTGGACAATCTCTAATCTCATGTAATAACAAAAAGCAAGAGAGTGTGTCACACACTACCTACTACTGCAGCAAATTACATTGACATTGGGCAATGCTGTGCTCAACTCCAATAGATGATCTATCAATTGAGTGATTATGATTTACTGTTTAAACCAGTCAAAAATTTTTGTGATAATTATAGTGCTATTTGTTTAATTAAAAATCGTGTTCATCACTGATATGCGATTTATGCACACACTAAACGTAAGTGCACGTGTCGTGACAAGTAATATAGTCTAGAAGACCGAGTTATCGTCCTCAGGGATTAGTGTCCAATTATCAACCTCTATTCTGTAGTATCTATTTGGTAACCGATAATTTGATGAATTGTTTATAGTTATGATTATAGATGCTAACTAAATTACTTTACTTTACTTCAGATATGGTGGAAATAGAGCTTCCAAATCTCCTCAACTATCCGTTCGCTTTACTCGTTAATGCAAATAATTATGGTTCTTCTATTTTGAGATAACAGGTTAACTAAGTCGTTTTATACTCCTGTTAAGGTAATATAAACACTCAACCCCAATGTAGAACCCTTCTATCTTTCGATGACAAGATTGACTACAAAAGAGGATTAAGAGCAATAACCTATCAAGCTACACAAGTATCGGAGTACTTTCATCCACGATTTAAACCTATGTTTATTCAACTATAGCATATTCACAATCTCCCCTTTCGGATTTCGATTAGAAATCATATAAGTTATGATAATTAGTGATCAATTAATTACCAAACAATCAAAACAATTATTGAATAAATCTCAACAATAATAAGAAGAAACCAAAACATGCATTAATTCATAAGAACGAGGTTCAAGCGATTCGACATGGAAAACCCTAAATTAAGTTAGTTCCTAGCCATAGACATGCTAAGAACTAAACTAATATCCAACATATACAAAAAAGAAATAAAATAAAGAACAAGAAATTACTCAAAAATAAGTATCTAATCTTGATCTCCAAGTTGTGATGAATTTTAAGGTGTGTAACTCCTTCAAATCTGACCTAAAGGTCCTTTTTATATCACCAAAAACATCCCAAACCTTTTCCTTCTTGGCCTTGGCCCATTCCTATTCAGATCTGTCAATTTTCCCGCGTTGGCGCCGCGACACTGCAACCGGCGTCTCGGTGCCGAAACTTCTGCGGCTCTCTGCTTCTTGGGCGCCGTGGCTCTGCTGCTGCTGGTTGGTTGGCGCCGCCCTGTTTCTCGCTCAGATTTCCAACTTTTTAGCTTTTTGAGCTCTGGAACCTCTGTTTCTGCCCTCTTTTTGCTCCTTCTCACCAATGTGCCACTTTAAACCATTGTGACTCAAAAGAAAGAAAATCTATCCTAACACGACACATATTTGTACAAAAATGGGCAAAAGACTGACTAAAAATGACTCAAAAGGTGTATATAAAATACACAGATCAAACACCCCCAAACTTAACCTTTGCTCACCCTCGAGTAAAGATCAAAAATAAAAACAAAGACACGAAAGAACGAAAATAAAATGACTCAAAGACATTGATTAAGTTGCTGCATCATTGTTACTTAGAAAAGCATGAAGGTTAGTAGAATAAAATGCAGGAACATATAGCATGAATTTTTAGCATTCTAAACACATCAAGTCAGATATTTCGCAAATTCAATTTAATCATGCTCAATGGAAGTAAAAATACCTAACTATGCATGTCAATTTCAAAATCCTATGGCATGTTTACTTGCTATTATCCACTAATCATGGATACACATATTAGAGATCTTCAGGGCTTTTCAGGGTTGTAATGCAGGCTTAGGCAAGGGTAGGTAAAAATAGGCATTTTGGCTCAATTTACGTACCATAAGCTCTTTTGTTTTAAATTCTTCCCTTTTCTTTTGATTCTCTTTTTCACTTCATACCTATCTTTCTCCTCTTTTGTTTTGAGAGAATGAGGTGTATGATGAATAGTAGGCACCCCCAAACTTAGGCTTTTGCCTATTTATTATTATTTTTTCATTGGGGTGCATCAAAATTGTTCACTCTCTTTTGTCTCTTTTTCAACACTTTATATTCCAAACAACTCAATTTTTCCACTTATGACACAAATATGGAATTATAGGGTGTCAAAGAAAGGATCTTATTTTGGGCTCAAAGGGGTTGACTAGGGATACTATTTTAATGTCAGGGATAGGCAAAGAATGGTAAGAAAGGGCTAACAAAGAAATGTCTGAGTCATCTCTCTAACATGCATATCCTAACTATTTCGCCTCAAATAGCAAACAAGCAGACACATAAGTATAATCACTAACAATGCATAAATCAAGCAAGATACCCCAAATAGTTTGATTTCATGAATTTTTGGCATATCTAACCTAAGTGTTTAGATGGTTGCTTCTAATTCCATTACATTATTCAACTTGACTTCACTAGGCGTTTCAAGTAACTACAACATGTATGATCTTAAAAAAAAAAAAATTAGACTCAAATAAACATAGAAAATAACACAAAAAGACTCAAAAATACATCAAAAATAACTAAGAACTCCCCCCCAAAATTAAATCACACATTGTCCATAATGTGTGCAAGACTCAAAAATAAAAGAAAGACGGGACAACTTACAAACTTGGTTTAAAATGGTGGTGGTGGCGGCGGATAATGCATGTACCACTGGTTGAACAAGGAACTCATCTCATCAAATCTCAGGTTCAACTGTTGTTGCTCCTGCCTTATTTCTTGATGTCCTTGTCTCAGGTCCTGTTGACCTTGTATCATTTTGTCAAAACTCTGCATCATCCTCCGCTGGTTCATGAGCAATCGCTTCCATCATAGGCCGGAGGTTCCATTCAGTGCTAGCATTCTTCTCTCATTCTGAGCCTCTGTCTCAAGTTCATCTTCATCCATGGCAGCCTCTGTTGTTCTTCTTCTGGTGAATCTTTGGTCTTTGGTCTCCTTCTCTTCTTTGGAGAAACGGTTCAGGAAGGCATGCACTATCCTATATGTCACAGGAGGTTGGCCCTTCTCATATGTATCAGTAGCTAGGGTTGGGAGTCCATTTCTAGAACATAAACTGCAAATAAGTGATCCATGTACCAACCCACCTGTAGTGACCAACCTACTGGTTTCTCCAATGTTCTGCAATATCTCCTTCCCAACATCAATCGTCTTCCCTTCCATAATTCCATATATCATTTTTATTCTATCCGCTGGCACTCTGGTGAAGTGCGTTGATGGAATCAGGCGGGCACTGACCAAATATAACCAACCCTTGGCTGTTTTGTTGAACTGACATCTGCTCAGTCCTCTTGATCCATTTCGTGCAATATCATACTCAGCCCCAGGGTAGCATAGTGTGCTTGCGACGATATCCCAATCGATGTTGTTGGCATCTCTAGACCATGTTCTGAGATAGCTTCGATCATCGCCCCTTTCTTCAACATCGGCTGTTCTTAATAGCTCATTCACCACCTTAGCCGTCACAGGCACGTACTGTCCTCTCACAAAGAATCTACCATTTACCCTTTCCGAAAAGTTAGCATAGAATTCTTTCACCATTACGGTTTTCTGTGGTACTATTCTCTCCGGATTAACAAATCTCTTCCACCCAATAGCCTCTATCATTGCCCGAATAGGCTCATAGACATCTCCATCCTCAAATGACTCCCTTTGGTACTCCATTCTTCTCTCAGGGATCAAGGGTCTAGTACTAAGTTTGTAATATCTGTATTCTCCTTTTTGACTGACAAACCTAGTAGCGTCATATTGTAGAACGGAGGCGGATGTGGAAGCTCTTTTTTTTCTGGCAGAAATTTTGGAATTGTTTTAGCACCGTTACCTCTGTTTCAGTGAGATTACCCAGCAACTTTCAATCACACCAATCAACACACAGCGTAATCAACAAACTACAACACCTTTCACCCTCAAACTTTTGAATTACCTCCCCTAATTGCTCTGAAAATTTCAAGAAAAGTGATGAAAGTTACCTTGGGCGGTGTTTTTCAAAATTTTCTTGTTCTTGGTGATGGATTGAGGAAAAGGAATGAGGGTTGTTGTTTGAGTACTTTGGTTGTGATTGATTTTAGTTTGTGGAAGATTTTGAGTAATGGAGGCTGATTTCGTGGGTTTTGGAGAGAGGAAGTGTCTTGGGTTTTTGATTTGGAGAGGGGAAATCGAATTAGGGCTCTTTTAATTTCAGTTTTTCCCGTTCGGCGCCACGGCCCTGAGATCGACGTCGTGGCGCCCAAACATCTGCGACCCTCTGAACTTCCGGCGCCGTGGCGCTCTGATTTGGCGTCGTGGCGCCCAAACTTCAGAGGCCTTCTGTACTTTCGGCGCCGCGGCTCTCTGATTCGGTGCCGTGGCTCCCAACTTCCTGCGCCTTTCTAGACTCTCGGCGCCATGGCCCTCTGCTGGGCGGCGTGGCGCCGAGCCGATTTTTCTCCTCTCTCACGTTTTTCGTCCTCCACTTTTTAGCCCTGTACCTGTCATCACAACATGTAAACAATACCTTCCGTGAGACTATTCTAACTAAAACTAAATTGCATAAATGTAAAAACCTTGGGTTGCATTCCCAAGAAGCGCTGTCTTTAACGTCTTTTAGCCGGACGCAAGTTCCTTATCAAGAGGCAAGGTGTAACTTAACCCCACAGCCTACCCATTTCATAATCATTTTTCTCTTTCGCCTTCTATTTTCTTTTTCTCCTTATTCTCAAGAGAAGGTTTAGCGTTGCTCACCTGTACTGGCGGACTGATTTCCCTTACTTTGGCCTGTGATGGCTCAACTGATGTGCTAACAGTGCTGACTGCAAAACATTTGCTTATGACTGGGGGTTCAACGGTGTGTTTAAACACTTTGAACACCATCTCTTCTTCCTCAAATCTGAGTTTCAGCTCACCCTTTTCCACATCAATCAATGCTCTCCCAGTTGCCAAGAATGGTCTTCCCAAGATGATAGGGATTTCATCATCTTCCTCCATATCAAGGATGAGGAAGTCTGCAGGAAAGAAGAATTTTCCCACCTTAACCAATACGTCTTCAATTATTCCCCTGGGATGCACCACTGTCCTATCCGCCAACTGCAAGCTCACAGTGGTTAGTTTGGCTTCACCCAAACTCAACCTCTTGAAAACGGACAAGGGCATGAGATTTATGCTGGCCCTCAAATTACACAGGGCCCTGTTACATGTCACCCTACCAATTGTGCAAGGCAATGTGAAGCTCTCTGGATCCTTAAGCTTGGGGGGGCAGTTTCTTCTGCAAGATGGCACTGCATTTCTCTGTCAATGTCACTGTCTCATACTCAGCTAGCTTCTTCTTCTTCCCCAGAATTTCCTTCATAAATTTGAAATAAGTAGGCATTTGCTCCAACGCCTCAATGAAAGGGATGATAATGTGCAGCTTTCTAAATATCTCCAAGAACTTGGAGAATTGCTTATCAACTGCTTTCCTTTGCAACCTTTGAGGGTAAGGAATCTTCTCTGTGGATTACCTCAATGGAACTGTTGGAGCCTTTTCTAAAATAGGGCGGTCCTCAGTAACCCCCTCCTTCTCTGCCTATACTCTCTGCTCAACTCTCTGTTCTACCACGGGCTGGGGTGTTTGTTGTTCTAGCTGCTTCCTACTTCTCAGCTGCACCGCCTGACACTGCTCTCTGGGATTCATCTCTGTATTACTAGGAAGAGTGCCCTGTGGCCTGTTATTTGCCATCTTTGCTAGTTGTCCCACCTGTATTTCCAAGTTCCTGATAGAGGATCTTGTCTCTTCCATGAACTGGGTTTGTGAATTCGTAAGTGTCAACAAAGCTGCTCGCAATTGGTCTGGCTTTTCTTATGAAGCAGGTGTACTGAACTGTTGGGAAGGTGAGGCCTGGTT
Organism: Przewalskia tangutica; assembly: GCA_029844215.1. Taxonomy (NCBI): domain Eukaryota; kingdom Viridiplantae; phylum Streptophyta; class Magnoliopsida; order Solanales; family Solanaceae; genus Przewalskia; species Przewalskia tangutica. The sequence goes on from CM056719.1 coordinate 24,265,308, forward strand.
AAATGGTTGCTGATTTTGGTATTGGCCTCGGCGCTGGTTTTGTTGCCCTTGATCACCCCTCCATGAAAAGTTAGAATGATTCCTCCACCCTGGATTACAGGTATTTGAATAGGGGTTGTTCTGGGGACTTTGATAATTCCCCACTGCCTGACATTCTGCTTGCTCAATAGGGATGTTGTTGGGGTCTGCTGAAGGTCACCTATCAAAGGTATGAGGACCCCACACATCTCACAACTCAATGACATCTGAACTGCATTCACTGACACTGTGTTCTGCTGCAGTTGCTTGGTAAAGAGAGCAATCTGTGCATTTAACGCTGTAATGGCATCGATCTCATGAACACCTATCGCTTTCCTTCCACTTACCCCTCTATCATCTGTCACATGGTTATTGGAGGCCATGTCTTCTAGCAAATCATGGGCCTCATGTGCTGTCTTCTTCATGAAGGTTCCACCTGCAGCTGCGTCAATGATGGTTCTTGTGGTCCCGCTTTGCCCATTGTAGAAAATATGGACCAAATTCCACAGCTCAATGCTATGATATGGACACTTTCTCTGCAGATCTTTAAATCTCTCCCAAGCCTCATAGAGTGACTCTCCATCAGTCTGGTAAAAATTGTTCAGCTCTCCTCTCAGCTTAGCGGCTTTGGACGGTGGAAAGAACTTTGAAAAGAACTTTTGTGCCAACTCCTGCCATGTGAATATAGAATGCAGCCGGCGAATTCAACCAAACTTTTGCTCTATCCACGAGTGATAAGGAAAGAGCCTCAATCGGATAAGCGGCGTCGATGCGCCATTATACTTGAAAGTTGCACACAGCTCCAAGAAATTTGCTATATGTATATGAGGGTCTTCATATGACAACCCTCCGAATTGAACTGTATTCTGCACCATACTCAGGATCGCAGGCTTGATTTCGAAATTATTTGCTCCTATTGTTGGGAGCCTGATGCAAGTCTGTGCACCATTCACCCAGCGGCACATAATCTCCCAAGCTTCTCTCGGCTTGGACTGAACCCTTTCTTCCACATCCATTGGTAACCTCCGGCATCCTGCAGTTAGGTTGATGATCACCTAACCGCCGTTCATCTCATTGTTATTCTGCATGCCTCCCATTGCTATTAAGGCCAAGATTCGTTTATTTCTCTGGTTCTGCTTGCAAGTCTTTTTAATCTCCGGGTTGAAGGGAACAAGTGTATCAGCTCCTCTTTTTCTTCGCATTAACTAGATGCCTGCAACAGATTAAAATCAACAAACGGATCACGGCACACGATTTTATCAATATATAAAAAAAACAAATTAGAAATTAAGAATAGATAGAATGATATCGAACTACGCCAATCCCGACAACGGCGCCAAAACTTGATGCACGATTTATGCACACACTAAACGAAAGTGCACGTGTCGTGACAAGTAATATAGCCTAGAAGACCGAGTTATCGTCCTCAGGGATTAATGTCCAATTATCAACCTCTATTTTGTAGTATCTATTTGGTAACCGATAATTTGATGAATTATTTATAGCTATGCTTATAGATGCTAACTAAATTACTTCACTTTACTTCAGATATGGTGGAAATAGGGCTTCCAAATCTCCTCAACTATCCGCTCGCTTTACTCGTTAATGTAAATAATTATGGTTCTTCTATTTTGAGATAACAGGTTAACTAAGCCATTTTATACTCCTGTTAAGGTAATATAAACACTCAACCCCAATGTAGAACCTTTCTATCTTTCGATGACAAGATTGACTACAAAGGAGGATTAAGAGCAATAACCTATCAAGCTACACAAGTATCGGGGTACTTTCGTCCACGATTTAAACCTATGTTTATTCAACTATAGCATATTCACAATCTCCCCTTTCGGATTTCGATTAGAAATCATATAAGTTATGATAATTAGTGATCAATTAATTACCAAACAATCAAAATAATTATTGAATAAATCTAAACAATAATAAAAAGGACCCAAAACATGCATTAATTCATAAGAACGAGGTTCAAACGATTCGACATGGAAAACCCTAAATTAAGTTAGTTCCTAGCCATATACATTCCAAGAACTAAACTAATATCCAACATATACAAAAAAAAAAAAAAAATTACTCAAAAATAAGTCTGTAATCTTGATCTCCAAGTTGTGATGAATTGTAATGTGTGTAACTCCTTCAAATCTGACCTAAAGGTCCTTTTTATATCACCAAAAACGTCCCAAACCTTTTCCTTCTTGGCCTTGGCCCATTCCTATTCAGATCTGTCAATTTTCCCGCGTTGTCGCGGCCGCTACTGTTTCGCCCGGATTTCCAACTTTTTAGTTTTTTGAGCTCTGGAACCTCTGTTTCTGCCCTCTTTTCGCTCCTTCTCACCAATGTGCCACTTTAAACCATTGTGACTCAAAAGAAAGAAAATCTATCCTAACACGACATATATTTGTACAAAAATGGGAAAAAGACTAACTAAAAATGACTCAAAAGGTGTATATAAAATACACCGATCAAACACCCCCAAACTTAACATTTGCTCGCCCTCGAGTAAAGATCAAAAATAGAAACAAAGACACGAAAGAACGAAAATAAAATGACTCAAAGACATTGATCAAGTTGCTGCATCATTGTTACTTAGAAAAGCATGAAGGTTAGTAGAATAATATGCAGGAACATATAGCATGTATTTTTAGCATTCTAAATCCATCAAGTCAGATATTTCGCAAATTCAATTTAATCATGCTCAATGGAAGTAAGAATACTTAACTATGCATGTCAATTTTAAAATCCTATGGCATGTTTACTTGATATTCTCCACTAATCATGAATACATATATTAGAGATCTTCAGGGCTTTTCAGGGTTGTAATGTAGGCTTAGGCAGGGGTAGGTAAAAATAGGCATTTAGGCTCAATTGACGTATCATAAGCTCTTTTGCTTTAAATTCTTCCCTTTTATTTTGATTTTCTTTTTCACTTCATACCTATCTTTCCCCTCTTTTGTTTTGAGAGAATGAGGTGTATTATGAATAGTAGGCACCCCCAAACTTAGGCTTTTGCCTATTTATTATTACTTTTTCATTGGGGTGCATCAAAATTGTTCACTCTCTTTTGTCTCTTTTTCAACACTTTATATTTCAAATAACTCAATTTTTCCACTTATGGCACAAATATGGAATTATAGGGTGTCAAAAAAAGGATCTTATTTTAGGCTCAAATGGGCTAACTAGGGATACAATTTTAATGTCAGGGATAGGCAAAGAATGGTAAGAAAGGGATAACAAAGAAATGTCTGAGTCATCTCCCTAACATGCATATCCTAACTATTTCGCCTCAAATAGCAAGCAAGCAGACACATCAGTTTAATCACTAACAATGCATAAATCAAGCAAGATACCCCAACTAATTTGATTTCATGAATTTTTGGCATATCTAACCTAAGTGTTTAGATGGTTGCTTCTAATTCCATTACATTATTCAACTTGACTTCACTAGGCGTTTCAAGTAACTACAGCATGCATGATCTTAAAAAAAATATTATATTCAAATAAACATAGAAAATAACACAAAAGACTCAAAAACACATCAAAAATAACTAAGAACTCCCCCCCAAACTTAAATCACACATTGTCCCTAATGTGTGCAAGACTCAAAAATAAAAGAAAGACGGGACAACTTACAAACTTGGTTTAAAATGGTGGCGGTGGCGGCGGATAATGTATGGACCATTGGTTGAACAAGGAACTCATCTCAGCAAATCTCAGGTTCAACTGTTGTTGCTCCTGCCTTATTTCTTGCTGTCCTTGTCTCAGGTCCTGTTGACCTTGTATCATTGTGTCAAAACTCTGCATCATCCTCTGTTGGTTTATGAGCAACTTCTCCATCATAGGCACCGGAGGTTCCAATTCCAGGGGCTGCTGGCGGCTGCTACCTGCCTCATTCTGAGCTTCTGTCTCAGGTTCATCTTCATCCATCGCAACCTCTACTGCTGCTGCTGCCAGCTGGTGGTGTCTTCTTCTTTGGTCTCCTTCTCGCTAGTGCTGGAGGAACTGGTTCTGGGAAGGCATGCACTATCCCATATGTCACAGGAGGTTGGCCCTTCTCATATGTATCAGTAGATAGGGTTGGGACTCCATGTCTAGAACATAAACTGCAAATAAGTGATCCATGTCCCAACCCACCTGTAGTGACCAACCTACTGGCTTTTCCAATGTTCTGCAATATCTCTTTCCCAACATCAATCGTCTTCCCTTCAATAATTCCATATATATTATTTTTATTCTATCCACTGGCACTCTAGTGAAGTGCGTCGATGGAATCAAGCGGGCACTGACGAAATATAACCAACCCTTGGCTGTTTTGTTGAACTGACACCTGATCAGTCCTCTTGATCCATTTCGTGCAATATCATACGCAGCCCCATGGTAGCATAATGTGCTTGCGACGATATTCCAATCGATTTTCTTGGCATCTCTAGACCATGTTCTGAAATAGCTTCGATCATCGCCCCTTTCTTCAACATCGGTTGTTCTTAATAACTCATTCACCACCTCAGTCGTCACAGGCACGTACTGTCCTCTCACAAAGCATCTACCATTTACCCTTTCCGGAAAGTTAGCATAGAATTCTTTCACCATTACGGTGTTCTGTGGTACTATTCTCTCCGGATTAACAAATCTCTTCCACCCAATGGCCTCTATCATTGCCCGAATAGGCTCATAGACATCTCCATCCTCAAATGACTCCCTTTGATACTCATTGCTCGCTCAGGGATCAAGGGTCTAGTACTAAGTTTGTAATATTTGTCTTCTGCTTTTTTACTGACAAACTTAGTAGCGTCATATTGTGGAACAGAGGCGGATGTGGAAGCTCTTTTTTTCTGGCAGACATTTTGGATTTTTTTTAGCACCGTTTCCTCTGTTTCAGTGAGATTACCCAGCAAATTTCAATCACACCAATCAACACACAGCGTAATCAACAAACTACAACACCTTTCACCCTCAAACTTTTGAATTACCTCCCCTAATTGCTCTGAAAATTTCAAGAAAAGTGATGAAAGTTACCTTGGGCGATGTTTTTCAAAATTTTCTTGTTCTTGGTGATGGATTGAGGAAAAGGAATGAGGGTTGTTGTTTGAGTACTTTGGTTGTGATTGATTTTAGTTTGTGGAAGATTTTGAGTAATGGAGGCTGATTTCGTGGGTTTTGGAGAGAGGAAGGGTTTTGGGTTTTTGATTTGGAGAGGGGAAATCGAATTAGGGCTCTTTTAATTTCAGTTTTTCCGTCGCGGCGCCACGGCCCTGAGATCGGCGCCGTGGCGCCCAAACATCTGCGACCCTCTGAACTTCCGGCGCCGTGGCGCTCTGATTTGGCGTCGCGGCGCCCAAACTTCAGAGGCCTTCTGGACTTTCGGCGCCGCGACTCTCTGATTCGGCGACGTGGCTCCCAACTTCCTGCGCCTTTCTAGACTCTCGGAGCCAAGGTCCTCTGCTGGGCGGCGTGGCGCCGAGCCGATTTTTCTCCTCTCTCACGTTTTTCGTCCTCCACTTTTTAGCCCTGTACCTGTCATCACAACATGTAAACAATACCTTCCGTGAGACTATTCTAACTAAAACTAAATTGCATAAATGTAAAAACCTTGGGTTGCCTCCCAAGAAGAGCTGTCTTTAACGTCTTTTAGCCGGACGCAGGTTCCTTATCAAGAGGCATGGGGTAACTTAACCCCACAGCCTACCCATTTCATAATCATTTTTCTCTTTCGCCTTCTGTTTTTCTTTTTCTCCTTTTTCTCAAGAGAAGGTTTAGCGTTGCTCACCTGTACTGGCGGACTGATTTCCCTTGCTTTGGCCTGTGATGGCTCAACTGATGTGCTAACAGTGCTGACTGCAAAACATTTGCTTATGACTGGGGGTTCAACGGTGTGTTTAAACACCTTGAACACCATCTCTTCTTCCTCAAATCTGAGTTTCAGCTCACCCTTTTCCACATCAATCAATGCTCTCCCAGTTGCCAAGAATGGTCTTCCCAAGATGATAGGGATTTCATCATCTTCCTCCATATCAAGGATGGGGAAGTCTGCAGGAAAGAAGAATTTTCCCACCTTAACCAATACGTCTTCAATTATTCCCCTGGGATGCACCATCGTCTATCCAACTGCAAGCTCACAGTGGTTGGTTTGGCTTCACCCAAACCCAACCTCTTGAAAACAGACAAGGGCATGAGATTTATGCTGGCCCCCAAATCACATAGGGCCCTGTTACATGTCACCCTACCAATTGTGCAAGGTAATGTAAAGCTCCCTGAATCCTTAAGCTTGGGGGCCCAGTTTCTTCTGCAAGATGGCACTGCATTCCTCTGTCAATGTCACTGTCTCATACTCAGCTAGCTTCTTCTTCTTCCCAAGAATTTCCTTCATAAATTTGAAATAAGTAGGCATTTGCTCCAACGCCTCAATGAAAGGGATGTTAATGTGCAGCTTTCTAAATATCTCCAAGAACTTGGAGAATTGCTTATCAACTGCTTTCCTTTGCAACCTTTGAGGGTAAGGAATCTTCTCTGTGGATTACCTCACTGGAACTGTTGGAGCCTTCTCTAAAATAGGGCGGTCCTCAGTAACCCCCTCCTTCTCTGCCTATTCTCTCTGCTCAACTCTCTGTTCTACCACGGGCTGGGGTGTTTGTTGTTCTAGCTGCTTCCTACTTCTCAGCTGCACCGCCTGTCACTGCTCTCTGGCATTCATCTCTGTATTACTAGGAAGAGTGCCCTGTGGCCTGTTATTTTCCATATTTGCTAGTTGTCCCACCTGCATTTCCAAGTTCCTGATAGAGGATCTTGTCTCTGCCATGAACTGGGTTTGTGAATACGTAAGTGTCAACAAAGCTGCTCGCAATTGGTCTGGCTTTTCTTATGAAGCAGGTGTACTGAACTGTTGGGAAGGTGAGGCCTGGTTAAATGGTTGCTGATTTTGGTATTGGCCTCGGAGCTGGTTTTGTTGCCCTTGATCACCCCTCCATGAAAAGTTAGAATGATTCCTCTACCCTGGATTATAGGTATTTGAATAGGGGTTGTTCTGGGGACTTTGATAATTCCCCACTGCCTGACATTCTGCTTGCTCAATAGGGATGTTGTTGGAGTCTGCTGAAGGGCACCTATCAAAGGTATGAGGACCCCACACATCTCACAACTCAATGACATCCGAATCGCATTCACCGACATGTGTTCTCACTGCGCTTGCTTGGTAAAGAGCAATGTGCATTTAACGCTGTAATGGCATCGATCTCATGAACACCTATCGCTTTCCTTCCACTTACCCCTCTATCATCTGTCACATGGTTATTGGAGGCCATGTCTTCTAGCAAATCATGGGCCTCATGTGCTGTCTTCTTCATGAAGGTTCCACCTGCAGCTGCGTCAATGATGGTTCTTGTGGTCCCGCTTTGCCCATTGTAGAAAATATGGACCAAATTCCACAGCTCAATGCTATGATGTGGACACTTTCTCTGCAGATCTTTAAATCTCTCCCAAGCCTCATAGAGTGACTCTCCATCACCGTAAAAATTGTTCACCTCTCTCACTAGCGGCTTTGGACGGTGGAAAGAACTTTGAAAAGAACTTTTGTGCCAACTCCTGCCATGTGAATATAGAATCTGTAGGCAGGGAATTCAACCAAACTTTTGCTCTATCCCTGAGTGATAAGGGAAAGAGCCTCAATCGGATGGCGGCGTCAGTAACGCCATTATACTTGAAAGTTGCACACAGCTCCAAGAAATTTGCTATGTGCATATGAGGGTCTTCATATGACAACCCTCCGAATTGAACTGTATTCTGCACCATACTCAGGATCGCAGGCTTGATTTCGAAATTATTTGCTCCTATTGTTGGGAGCCTGATGCAAGTCTGTGCACCATTCACCCTTGGCAGCACATAATCTCCCAAGCTTCTCTCAGCTTGGACCTGAACCCTTTCTTCCACATCCATTGGTAACCTCCGGGGCATCCTCTGGTTAGGTTGATGATCACCTAACCCTTCGTTCATCTCATTGTTATTCTGCAAGCCTCCCATTGCTATTAAGGCCAAGATTCGTTTATTTCTCTGGTTCTGCTTGCAAGTCTTTTTAATCTCCGGGTTGAAGGGAACAAGTGTATCTGCTCCTCTTCTTCTTCGCATAAACTAGATGCCTGCAACAGATTAAAATCAACAAACGGATCACGGCACACGATTTTATCAATATATAAAAAAAACAAATTAGAAATTAAGAATAGATAGAATGATATCGAACTACGCCAATCCCCGGCAACGACGCCAAAAACTTGATGCACGATTTATGCACACACTAAACGAAAGTGCACGTGTCGTGACAAGTAATATAGCCTAGAAGACCGAGTTATCGTCCTCAGGGATTAATGTCCAATTATCAACCTCTATTTTGTAGTATCTATTTGGTAACCGATAATTTGATGAATTATTTATAGCTATGCTTATAGATGCTAACTAAATTACTTCACTTTACTTCAGATATGGTGGAAATAGGGCTTCCAAATCTCCTCAACTATCCGCTCGCTTTACTCGTTAATGTAAATAATTATGGTTCTTCTATTTTGAGATAACAGGTTAACTAAGCCATTTTATACTCCTGTTAAGGTAATATAAACACTCAACCCCAATGTAGAACCTTTCTATCTTTCGATGACAAGATTGACTACAAAGGAGGATTAAGAGCAATAACCTATCAAGCTACACAAGTATCGGGGTACTTTCGTCCACGATTTAAACCTATGTTTATTCAACTATAGCATATTCACAATCTCCCCTTTCGGATTTCGATTAGAAATCATATAAGTTATGATAATTAGTGATCAATTAATTACCAAACAATCAAAATAATTATTGAATAAATCTAAACAATAATAAAAAGGACCCAAAACATGCATTAATTCATAAGAACGAGGTTCAAACGATTCGACATGGAAAACCCTAAATTAAGTTAGTTCCTAGCCATATACATTCCAAGAACTAAACTAATATCCAACATATACAAAAAAAAAAAAAAAATTACTCAAAAATAAGTCTGTAATCTTGATCTCCAAGTTGTGATGAATTGTAATGTGTGTAACTCCTTCAAATCTGACCTAAAGGTCCTTTTTATATCACCAAAAACGTCCCAAACCTTTTCCTTCTTGGCCTTGGCCCATTCCTATTCAGATCTGTCAATTTTCCCGCGTTGTCGCCGCGACGCCGCCCTGTTTCTCGCCCGGATTTCCAACTTTTTAGTTTTTTGAGCTCTGGAACCTCTGTTTCTGCCCTCTTTTCGCTCCTTCTCACCAATGTGCCACTTTAAACCATTGTGACTCAAAAGAAAGAAAATCTATCCTAACACGACATATATTTGTACAAAAATGGGCAAAAGACTAACTAAAAATGACTCAAAAGGTGTATATAAAATACACCGATCAAACACCCCCAAACTTAACATTTGCTCGCCCTCGAGTAAAGATCAAAAATAGAAACAAAGACACGAAAGAACGAAAATAAAATGACTCAAAGACATTGATCAAGTTCCTGCATCATTGTTACTTAGAAAAGCATGAAGGTTAGTAGAATAATATGCAGGAACATATAGCATGTATTTTTAGCATTCTAAATCCATCAAGTCAGATATTTCGCAAATTCAATTTAATCATGCTCAATGGAAGTAAGAATACTTAACTATGCATGTCAATTTTAAAATCCTATGGCATGTTTACTTGCTATTCTCCACTAATCATGAATACATATATTAGAGATCTTCAGGGCTTTTCAGGGTTGTAATGTAGGCTTAGGCAGGTAGGTAAAATAGGCATTTAGGCTCAATTGACGATCATAAGCTCTTTTGCTTTAAATTCTTCCCTTTTATTTTGATTTTCTTTTTCACTTCATACCTATCTTTCCCCTCTTTTGTTTTGAGAGAATGAGGTGTATTATGAATAGTAGGCACCCCCAAACTTAGGCTTTTGCCTATTTATTATTACTTTTTCATTGGGGTGCATCAAAATTGTTCACTCTCTTTTGTCTCTTTTTCAACACTTTATATTTCAAATAACTCAATTTTTCCACTTATGGCACAAATATGGAATTATAGGGTGTCAAAAAAAGGATCTTATTTTAGGCTCAAATGGGCTAACTAGGGATACAATTTTAATGTCAGGGATAGGCAAAGAATGGTAAGAAAGGGATAACAAAGAAATGTCTGAGTCATCTCCCTAACATGCATATCCTAACTATTTCGCCTCAAATAGCAAGCAAGCAGACACATCAGTTTAATCACTAACAATGCATAAATCAAGCAAGATACCCCAACTAATTTGATTTCATGAATTTTTGGCATATCTAACCTAAGTGTTTAGATGGTTGCTTCTAATTCCATTACATTATTCAACTTGACTTCACTAGGCGTTTCAAGTAACTACAGCATGCATGATCTTAAAAAAAATATTATATTCAAATAAACATAGAAAATAACACAAAAGACTCAAAAACACATCAAAAATAACTAAGAACTCCCCCCCAAACTTAAATCACACATTGTCCCTAATGTGTGCAAGACTCAAAAATAAAAGAAAGACGGGACAACTTACAAACTTGGTTTAAAATGGTGGCGGTGGCGGCGGATAATGTATGGACCATTGGTTGAACAAGGAACTCATCTCAGCAAATCTCGTGTTCAATTGCTGTTGCTCCCGCTTTATTTCTTGGTCCTTGTCTCAGGTCCTGTTGACCTTGTATCATTGTGTCAAAACTCTGCATCATCCTCTGTTGGTTTATGAGCAACTTCTCCATCATAGGCACCGGAGGTTCCAATTCCAGGGGCTGCTGGCGGCTGCTACCTGCCTCATTCTGAGCTTCTGTCTCAGGTTCATCTTCATCCATCGCAACCTCTACTGCTGCTGCTGTTGCTGCTGGTGGTGCTGGTGCTGCTGCTGGTCTCCTTCTCGCTAGTGCTGGAGGAACTGGTTCTGGGAAGGCATGCACTATCCCATATGTCACAGGAGGTTGGCCCTTCTCATATGTATCAGTAGATAGGGTTGGGACTCCATGTCTAGAACATAAACTGCAAATAAGTGATCCATGTCCCAACCCACCTGTAGTGACCAACCTACTGGCTTTTCCAATGTTCTGCAATATCTCTTTCCCAACATCAATCGTCTTCCCTTCAATAATTCCATATATATTATTTTTATTCTATCCACTGGCACTCTAGTGAAGTGCGTCGATGGAATCAAGCGCATCGATTTAAATATAACCAACCCTTGTTTTGTTGAACCGACACTGATCCTCTTGATCCATTTCGCGCAATATCATACGCAGCCCCACGGTAGCATAATGTGCTTGCGGCGATATTCCAATCGATTTTCGCATCTCTAGACCATGTTCAAATAGCTTCATCATCGCCTTTCTTCAACATCCGCTGTTCTTAATAACTCATTCACCACCTCGACCGCCACAGCACGTCTCGTCCTCTCACAAAGCATCTACCATTTACCCTTTCCGAAAGTTAGCATAGAATTCTTTCACCATTACTGTTCAGGGTACTATTCTCTCCGGATTAACAAATCTCTTCCACCCAATGGCCTCTATCATTGCCCGAATAGGCTCATAGACATCTCCATCCTCAAATGACTCCCTTTGATACTCATTGCTCGCTCAGGGATCAAGGGTCTAGTACTAAGTTTGTAATATTTGTCTTCTGCTTTTTTACTGACAAACTTAGTAGCGTCATATTGTGGAACAGAGGCGGATGTGGAAGCTCTTTTTTCGCGTACATTTTGGATTTTTTAGCACCGCTTCTCTCTGTTTGGTGAGATTACCCGAAATTTCTATCACACCAATCAACACACAGCGTAATCAACAAACTACAACAACTTTCACCCTCAAACTTTTGAATTACCTCCCTAATTGCTCAAAATTTCAAGAAAAGTGATGAAAGTTACTCGCGATGTTTTTCAAAATTTTCTTGTTTTGGTGATGGATTGAGGAAAAGGAACGAGGGTTGTTGTTTGAGTACTTTGGTTGTGATTGATTTTAGTTTGTGGAAGATTTTGAGTAATGGAGGTGATTTCGTGGGTTTTGGAGAGGAAGGGTTTTGGGTTTTGATTTGGAGGAAATCGAATTAGGGCTTTTTTAATTTCGCTTTTCCGTCGCGCGCCACGACCACGAGATCGGCGCCGTGGCGCCCAAACATCCGCGACTCAACTTCCGCCGTGGCGCTCGATTTACGCCGCGCGCCCAAACTTCGTGAGGCCTTCTGGACTTTCGGCGCCGCGACTCTCTGATTCGGCGACGTGGCTCCCAACTTCCTGCGCCTTTCTAGACTCTCGGAGCCAAGGTCCTCTGCTGGGCGGCGTGGCGCCGAGCCGATTTTTCTCCTCTCTCACGTTTTTCGTCCTCCACTTTTTAGCCCTGTACCTGTCATCACAACATGTAAACAATACCTTCTGTGATACTGTTCTAACTAAAACTAAATTGCATAAATTTAAAAACCTTGGGTTGCCTCCCAAGAAGAGTCGTCTTTAACGCCTTTAGCCTGACGCAGTTCCTTATCAAGAGGCATGGGGTAACTTAACCCCACAAAATTACCCATTTCATAATCATTTTCTCTTTCGCTTCTTTTCTTTTCTCCTTTTTCTCAAGAAGGTTTAGCGTTGCTCACTTGTAATTGCGACTGATTTCCCTTGCTTCGCCTCGTGATGGCTCAACCGATGTGCTAACAAAGGTCGATCGCAAAACATTTGCTTATGACTGGGGGTTCAACGGTGTGTTTAAACACCTTGAACACCATCTCTTCTTCCTCAAATCTGAGTTTCAGCTCACCCTTTTCCACATCAATCAATGCTCTCCCAGTTGCCAAGAATGGTCTTCCCAAGATGATAGGGATTTCATCATCTTCCTCCATATCAAGGATGGGGAAGTCTGCAGGAAAGAAGAATTTTCCCACCTTAACCAATACGTCTTCAATTATTCCCCTGGGATGCACCACTGTCCTATCCGCCAACCGCAAGCTCACAGTGGTTGGTTTGGCTTCACCCAAACCCAACCTCTTGAAAACAGACAAGGGCATGAGATTTATGCTGGCCCCCAAATCACATAGGGCCCTGTTACATGTCACCCTACCAATTGTGCAAGGTAATGTAAAGCTCCCTGAATCCTTAAGCTTGGGGGCCCAGTTTCTTCTGCAAGATGGCACTGCATTCCTCTGTCAATGTCACTGTCTCATACTCAGCTAGCTTCTTCTTCTTCCCAAGAATTTCCTTCATAAATTTGAAATAAGTAGGCATTTGCTCCAACGCCTCAATGAAAGGGATGTTAATGTGCAGCTTTCTAAATACCTCCAAGAACTTGGAGAATTGCTTATCAACTGCTTTCCTTTGCAACCTTTGAGGGTAAGGAATCTTCTCTGTGGATTACCTCACTGGAACTGTTGGAGCCTTCTCTAAAATAGGGCGGTCCTCAGTAACCCCCTCCTTCTCTGCCTATTCTCTCTGCTCAACTCTCTGTTCTACCACGGGCTGGGGTGTTTGTTGTTCTAGCTGCTTCCTACTTCTCACCAGATCGCCACACGCTTCTCTGGCATTCATCTCAGACATTAGGAAGAGTGCCCTGTGGCCTGTTATTTTCCATATTTGCTAGTTGTCCCACCTGCATTTCCAAGTTCCTGATAGAGGATCTTGTCTCTGCCATGAACTGGGTTTGTGAATACGTAAGTGTCAACAAAGCCGCCGCATTCGTCCGCTTTTCTTATGAAGCGTGTCTTCGAATCGGGAAGGTGAGGCCTGGTTAAATGGTTGCTGATTTTGGTATTGGCCTCGGAGCTGGTTTTGTTGCCCTTGATCACCCCTCCATGAAAAGTTAGAATGATTCCTCCACCCTGGATTATAGGTATTTGAATAGGGGTTGTTCTGGGGACTTTGATAATTCCCCACTGCCTGACATTCTGCTTGCTCAATAGGGATGTTGTTGGAGTCTGCTGAAGGGCACCTATCAAAGGTATGAGGACCCCACACATCTCACAACTCAATGGCATCTGAACTGCATTCACTGACACTGTGTTCTGCTGCAGTTGCTTGGTAAAGAGAGCAACATGTGCATTTAACGCTGTAATGGCATCGATCTCATGAACTCCTATCGCTTTCCTTCCACTTACCTCTCTATCATCTGTCACATGGTTATTGGTGGCCATGTCTTCTAGCAAATCATGGGCCTCATGTGCTGTCTTCTTCATGAAGGTTCCACCAGCAGCTGCGTCAATGATGGTTCTTGTGGTCCCGCTTTGCCCATTGTAGAAAATATGGACCAAATTCCACAGCTCAATGCTATGATGTGGACACTTTCTCTGCAGATCTTTAAATCTCTCCCAAGCCTCATAGAGTGACTCTCCATCAGTCTGGTAAAAATTGTTCAGCTCTCCTCTCAGCTTAGCGGCTTTGGACGGTGGAAAGAACTTTGAAAAGAACTTTTGTGCCAACTCCTGCCATGTGAATATAGAATCTGTAGGCAGGGAATTCAACCAAACTTTTGCTCTATCCCTGAGTGATAAGGGAAAGAGCCTCAATCGGACAAGCGGCGTCGATGCGCCATTATACTTGAAAGTTGCACACAGCTCCAAGAAATTTGCTATGTGCATATGAGGGTCTTCATATGACAACCCTCCGAATTGAACTGTATTCTGCACCATACTCAGGATCGCAGGCTTGATTTCGAAATTATTTGCTCCTATTGTTGGGAGCCTGATGCAAGTCTGTGCACCATTCACCCTTGGCAGCACATAATCTCCCAAGCTTCTCTCAGCTTGGACCTGGACCCTTTCTTCCACATCCATTGGTAACCTCCGGGGCATCCTCTGGTTAGGTTGATGATCACCTAACCCTTCGTTCATCTCATTGTTATTCTGTAAGCCTCCCATTGCTATTAAGGCCAAGATTCGTTTATTTCTCCGGTTCTGATTGCAAGTCTTTTTAATCTCCGGGTTGAAGGGAACAAGTGTATCTACTCCTCTTCTTCTTCGCATAAACTAGATGCCTGCAACAGATTAAAATCAACAAACGGATCACGGCACACGGTTTTACCAATATATAAAAAAAACAAATTAGAAATTAAGAATAGATAGAATGATATCGAACTACGCCAATCACCGGCAACGACGCCAAAAAGTTGATGCACGATTTATGCACACACTAAACGAAAGTGCACGTGTCGTGACAAGTAATATTGCCAAGAAGACCGAGTTATCGTCCTCAGGGATTAATGTCCAATTATCAACCTCTATTCTGTAGTATCTATTTGGTAACCGATAATTTGATGAATTGTTTATAGCTATGCTTATAGTTGCTAACTAAATTACTTCACTTTACTTTAGATATGGTGGAAATAGGGCTTCCAAATCTCCTCAACTATCCGCTCCCTTTACTCGTTAATGTAAATAATTATGGTTCTTCTATTTTGAGATAGCAGATTAACTAAGCCATTTTATACTCCTGTTAAGGTAATATAAACACTCAACCCCAATGTAGAACCTTTCTATCTTTCGATGACAAGATTGACTACAAAGGAGGATTAAGAGCAATAACCTATCAAGCTACACAAGTATCGGGGTACTTTCGTCCACGATTTAAACCTATGTTTATTCAACTATAGCATATTCACAATCTCCCCTTTCGGATTTCGATTAGAAATCATATAAGTTATGATAATTAGTGATCAATTAATTACCAAACAATCAAAATAATTATTGAATAAATCTAAACAATAATAAGAAGAAACCAAAACATGCATTAATTCATAAGAACGAGGTTCAAGCGATTCGACATGGAAAACCCTAAATTAAGTTAGTTCCTAGCCATATACATGCCTAGAACTAAACTAATATCCAACATATACAACAAAAAAAAATAAGAAATTACTCAAAAATAAGTCTGTAATCTTGATCTCCAAGTTGTGATGAATTGTAAGGTGTGTAACTCCTTCAAATATGACCTAAAGGTCCTTTTTATATCACCAAAAACGTCCCAAACCTTTTCCTTCTTGGCCTTGGCCCATTCCTATTCAGATTTGTCAATTTTCCCGCATTGGCGCCGCGGCGCCGCCCTGTTTCTCGCCCGGATTTCCAACTTTTTAGTTTTTTGAGCTCTGGAACCTCTGTTTCTGCCCTCTTTTCGCTCCTTCTCACCAATGTGCCACTTTAAACCATTGTGACTCAAAAGAAAGAAAATCTATCCTAACACGACATATATTTGTACAAAAATGGGCAAAAGACTAACTAAAAATGACTCAAAAGGTGTATATAAAATACACCGATCAAACACCCCCAAACTTAACCTTTGCTCGCCCTCGAGTAAAGATCAAAAATAGAAATAAAGACACGAAAGAACGAAAATAAAATGACTCAAAGACATTGATCAAGTTGCTGCATCATTGTTACTTAGAAAAGCATGAAGGTTAGTAGAATAATATGCAGGAACATATAGCATGTATTTTTAGCATTCTAAATACATCAAGTCAGATATTTCGCAAATTCAATTTAATCATGCTCAATGAAAGTAAGAATACTTAACTATGCATGTCAATTTTAAAATCCTATGACATGTTTACTTGCTATTATCCACAAATCATGAATACACATATTAGAGATCTTCATGGCTTTTGTAACGACCCGTCCCGGGGCCCGTTACTGGTGCCTTATCCCGGGCACCCTAGTGACACAACATCAGAGAAAACCAGCGGAAAATAAAACTTTAAACAAGAAACAAGATATATGATCATAAACAAAGCAACCCAACGGTTACCTTCCAATAACATATATAAATACAACTCTTACAAAACGAGCAGCTTTAATCCTTTTTACAAACCCCGCCACAAGACTCATGCACCTCTAAGATTTACAATAACTATGACGGATGTGGCTCGCCATACCCCGAATGTACAAGAACCTACAACTCGTGGAACACATACCAAAAGATAAGCCTCCGGAGAAACGGAGCTTCCCAAAACGCAACCGAGATCCTAAGAGCGAGGATCCACGATCGATGTACTTCTACTGCGGCATGAACGCAGCCCGAAGGAGGTCGATAACAGTACCAAGTATGAAATCGTAAAATATCAGAATGAAATCATACTAGTCTATATAAAGCGGGAGACATGTATGATAACCAAACTACAATTCAACATAAAAGCGATGTTCATGTCGTGACTCACGCCTCAAGTCATCACTCAAATATAACTATGGGTCTCACGCCACAACATCAATCATGTTCGCATCACGGCCGCATGCCCCTACTGCATCGGTGTATACGTCCATGATGCAACAATAATACCAATGCCCATGGCCACATGCCCCGGAATTCTACCTCTGTGACACGCCCATGTGACATCAACAATAATATCTTGGGTGATCAACCCGCCGCACGCCACATGCCCTAATTCTACCTCTGTAGACATGTCCATGTAACCACAATAACAATATATCTGTAATCAACCCGCCAAAGATTAAGCTTAGTTCTATATATAGTATACTTCAACTATATATTCTAATAACATGTAATTTCCAATTACAAATAGAGGACAAGATAATTACCTCGATAAGCCCATAATTATCCAAGTTAAATGTCGATCCTTAGCAACGTTTAGCTCCAACTCCGTGCTCCATCCCGCTCCAAACAACCCTTAGAAGTTCTAACTAACTTCTACTTAAATACTTCAATCAATCAACGAAGATTTTCTTAGTGGTTTCGGTTTGAGACTAAAGTGGACAAAAGGGTAGTATTTTGCTCTACGATAGAGGTATCTTTGGAATACTACAAGGTACAAGGCTAAGGTATTTTGGGCATTATAACAATACTTGGAAGACAACTTTCTACCAAGGGGGTAGGCTCGGCCAGCACACTAGGCTGGGAGGGTGTTCTCGCCAAAGGCCACACGAAAAGGGGAGGGAAGGCTCTCGGTTTAGAGCTCACAAAGGGGAGGAGAGGGTTTCAAGACTTGGAAGTTTTGGAACGGATGAAGTCTTCACATTTAGGGGTATTTATAGCAAAACCAAAGGCCAACCAAGGGCCAAGATCCTTCCAAGTGTATAGCAAGTGTAAGGACAAGATTAAGCCAAGTGCACCCTAAACCCTACTCCACAAAACAAGGCACAAAACACGGCACCAAACAAGCCACAAAACAAGGAGCCAATAGGCCAGAAACGTGACCCAATCGGCCAACCCAACGCCACTGAGGGTGACAAGTGTCACCCTCCCGCTGGTCCAAAACATTTCGCTCTCGGAAAAATTCGCAAAATACTAAATGACATAGCCGGAATTTTCCCAACGTAGTCGTGGAAAGCGTTCGTCGGAAAACGACTCTATTCGCACTTGTGCCCAAATTTCGAACCAAAGCCTAACTTAAGGCTCAAATTCTCCACGCACGCCCCACGCACATACTGGAAATACGGTATAACATTCTCCTCTCTCTTAGAAACATTCGTCCCGAATGTTCCTTCTCAAGTCTCAACACAAACATGCGCTTAGTATAGCCTTCATCGCTATACGCACGAAAACAATCATGCCACACCGCCATAAAAATAACAAACGCATCAATACTTAAACCCGTGTCAACGAGGAAACACCTCTAATCATCACAAAACCCCTTACCCGAGGTCTAAAATATACTCCCTTCACACCTTCATTTCACAAAGAAACGATCACACACGCTCACTTTACCCTATCTTGTTGTACTTTCTCGAATACTCAAACTCTTTCTAGTATCTGCACCACACTTCCGTCAACGCTCGTTTCCAACCCTTCGAGTCACTACCTCAAACTTGGTCATCTTACTAACTTCGATCTTTTCTAAGGCCGTTCGGCCTCACGATCCGCTCGGTCGAACATATCCACCAACTCATACGATGGTCAAACAAACTGGCCTAGCATCCTCGTGACCTACCACCGGAGGACCACCTAAGACCACCCCAAACCGGTTACGTTGACCCGCAAATGGTCCTCAACCCGACCCAACCGCCAAACTCTTGTTCCCGATCCGAACAATCTTACTAATTCACATCATGAAAGCTACCACTTCCATCTCACACTACCCACGGACTTATCACACAAATAAATCCCACGATACTACTACTCGATAAGGGTCAAACATAAAATAAATCTTTAACTCAAGACGACCTTACCCCTAAGGTCTCACTGTGACATAGTCTAAGGTTCACACTTACCATGCCCCCATACGTATCCTCCCAACTAAGCATGTTTTCTAACTCACAATTAACACAACGCTATTCGCACATAGCACATAATAATGAGACCATCATAACAAGCATACCAAAACTCTAGAGGGTTAAGGATATACCGTTACCGCCCACTCTAATCATAGGCCGACCTGCGGCATAATCGTAGAAAGCGATGAACCACCATCGATCCGGTAGGTCAGTCGTAACATCCGTATACCGCCTGACAGCCGCAAAATGGCCTCGCTGCCGCAAAATAACAAGCTCCCCGCACCACGACACTCCCGAAATGCGGTCTACCACATCGACCACCAGGGTAGGGTGACCGCATCCGCCAACACTTACTTCCTCGAAACTCAACCTCGAGCCCGACGCTCCGAATACTCAAGGTTGTGGAGGACCACTCAGACCGGGCGGAGGTACAAACTAGTATCCGAGGCGGTCCGCCTCGAAGTCACCAAAGGACCGTTGTTACGCCTCTTCTGATCTTGGTCATTCCGTCGACCTCTCCGTGCCTCACATCCGGTCGTGAGCTGCGTGCGGCAATGTCCATGCCCGGTGAAGAGCTACTCCGAACATGCCTCGACATGTAATCATCGAGCCCTGTAACATATCGGTGCACTCGATCCTCCATACTAGCTACTAACGCTGGGACGTCGCCAATGAGTCGAACTCACATTGTACTCCGAACCGTGCGCGCCTGTCTAAGCATCAAAAATCATCGGCGCGCCCTCCTCATCTGCGGAGGCAAGAAGTGAGTGAGAAAGCCCGAAAACTCATCCCATATGCTGGAGGTGCATGCTCTCCCGAAAGCTCCATGAATCAAACCAATCGATCGCGGTATCACGCAGCCGCGAACCAAAGGTCACTGACTCGGTCTCTCAAGCCTTGATCACCCGCATGATCCGTCAGAATCGGATGAACTCGCGGATCATCCTCGTGCCTCGACCCATAAAACTCTGGCGGGCTACAACTCGTAAAGTCCCGTAGCCTCAAACTATCTCGCTTCGGGGTGAACCATCGGTGCTACTGCGAATCACGGCCTATCCTCATATCGGCCACGACCACTCGCCAAGAATCGCCATCTCGCTTGTAACCCATCTCCTCCGCCCTGCATCAGGATGGAGGCTCAGTGCTGCGGTCTCAGCAGCCATTGCCGCGCTCTAACCTCTTTGGGCTGGCGGCTTCACAAACCCGCCGTCAAGCACAACCTCGGTCATGCGGGCTGTGCCTTCGTGCTCCTCAGATCTCACTAGCGGTTCCTCACTGCCTTGCCCTTCGTGGCTCGTTGCGCTGCGCGGAGGCATAATCGTAAAAGCGAGATACGCGGAGGGTCCAACTTATAACACAGCTCTAAGGCACGATCTCAAAATGAGAAGAATGGAAACCAATCCTAAATGTCCTGCAGCCTCCTGATTATAGATGTGGTGCACAACACATCGATAATCAAGACTCTACTAGACACTGTAACGACCCGTCCCGGGGCCCGTTACTGGTGCCTTATCCCGGGCACCCTAGTGACACAACATCAGAGAAAACCAGCGGAAAATAAAACTTTAAACAAGAAACAAGATATATGATCATAAAAACAGGCCAACCCAGCTGCTACCTTCCAATAACATATATAAATACAACTCTTACAAAACGAGCAGTTTAATCCTTTTTACAAACCCCCCACAATAAAGATTACAGCACTTAAGATTTACAACAACTATGACGGACAGGGCCGCCATACCCCGAATGTACAAGAACCTACAACTCAGGAACACATACTAAAAGATAAGCCTCGAGAAACGAGCTTCCCAAACGCCGAATCGAGATCCTAAGAGCGAGGATCCACGCACCGACGTACCTCTACCGCGGCATGAACGCAGCCCGAAGGAGGTCGATAACAGTACCAAGTATGTGAATCAGTAAAAATCAGAATGAAATCATACTAGTCTATATAAAGCGGGAGACATGTATGATAACCAAACTACGATTCACAACATAAAAGCAATCATGTCGATCGAGGACTCACGCCTCAAGTCATCACTCAAATATAACTATGGGTCTCACGCCACAACATCAATCATGTTCGCATCACGGCCGCGTGCCCCTAATTCGCATCGGTGTAGACATGTCCATGATGCAACAATAATACCAATGCCCCATGGCCACATGCCCCGGAATTCTACCTCGGTGTAGACACGCCCATGTGACATCAACAATAATATCGGGTGATCAACCCGCCGCACGCCACATGCCCCGAATTCTACCTCGGTGTAGACATGTCCATGTAACCACAATAACAATATATCTGTAATCAACCCGCGCGAAGATTAAGCTTAGTTCTATATATAGTATACTTCAACTATATATTCTAATAACATGTAATTTCCAATTACAAATAGAGGACAAGATAATTACCTCGATAAGCCCATAATTATCCAAGTTAAATGTCGATCCTTAGCAACGTTTAGCTCCAACTCGGGTGCTCCATCCGCTCCAAACAACCCTTAGAAGTTCTAACCAACTTCTACTTAAATACTTCAATCAATCAATGAAGATTTTCTTAGGGTTTCGGTTTGAGACTAAAGGGACAAAAGGGTAGTATTTTCTGCTCTACGATAGAGGTATCTTTGGAATAATACAAGGTACAAGGCTAAGGTATTTTGGGCATTATAACAATACTTGGAATACAACTTTCTACCAAGGGGGGGGGAGTAGGCTCGGCTAGCACACTAGGCTGTGGGAGGGGTGTTCTCGCCAAAGGCCACACGGTGGGGAGGGGAAGGCTCTCGGTTTAGAGCTCACAAAGGGGAGGAGAGGGTTTCAAGACTTGGAAGTTTTGGAATGGATGAAGTCTTCACATTTAGGGGGTATTTATAGCAAAACCAAAGGCCAACCAAGGGCCAAGATCCTTCCAAGTGTATAGCAAGTGTAAGGACAAGATTAAGCCAAGTGCACCCTAAACCCTACTCCACAAAACAAGGCACAAAACATGGCACCAAACAAGCCACAAAACAAGGAGCCAATAGGCCATAGAAACGTGACCCAATCGGCCAACCCAAACGCCCACTTGAGGGTGACAAGTGTCACCCTCCCGTTGGTCCAAAACATTTCGTCTCTCGGAAAAATTCGCAAAAATACTAAATGACATAGCCGGAATTTTCCCAACGTAAGTTGTGGAAACGTTTCGCCTAAAACGACTCTATTCGGCACTTGGCCCAAATTTCAACCAAAGCCTAACTTAAGGCTCAAATTCTCCACGCACGCCCCACGTGCATACTGAAATACGGTATAACAAATTTTCGTGGTTGTAATGTAGGCTTAGGCAGGGGTAGGTAAAAATAGACATTTAGGCTCAATTGACGTACCATAAGCTCTTTTGCTTTAAATTCTTCCCTTTTATTTTGATTTTCTTTTTCACTTCATACCTATCTTTCCCCTCTTTTGTTTTGAGAGAATGAGGTGTATGATGAATAGCAGGCACCCCCAAACTTAGGTTTTTGCCTATTTATTATTACTTTTTCATTGGGGTGCATCAAAATTGTTCAATCTTTTGTCTCTTTTTCAACACTTTATATTCCAAACAACTCAATTTTTCCACTTATGACACAAATATGGAATTATAGGGTGTCAAAAAAGGATCTTATTTTAGGCTCAAATGGTCTAACTAGGGATACAATTTTAATGTCAGGGATAGGCAAAGAATGGTAAGAAAGGGCTAACAAAGAAATGCCTGAGTCATCTCCCTAACATGCATATCCTAACTATTTCGCCTCAAATAGCAAGCAAGCAGACACATAAGTTTAATCACTAACAATGCATAAATCAAGCAAGATACCCCAAATAATTTGATTTCATGAATTTTTGGCATATCTAACCTAAGTGTTTAGATGGTTGCTTCTAATTCCATTACATTATTCAACTTGACTTCACTAGGCGTTTCAAGTAACTACAGCATGCATGATCTTAAAAAAAATATTAGATTCAAATAAACATAGAAAATAACACAAAAGACTCAAAAACACATCAAAAATAACTAAGAACTCCCCCCCAAACTTAAATCTCACATTGTCCCTAATGTGTGCAAGACTCAAAAATAAAAGAAAGACGGGACAACTTACAAACTTGGTTTAAAATGGTGGCGGTGGCGGCGGATAATGTATGGACCACTGGTTGAACAAGGAACTCATCTCATCAAATCTCAGGTTCAACTGTTGTTGCTCCTGCCTTATTTCTTGATGTCCTTGTCTCAGGTCCTATTGACCTTATATCATTGTGTCAAAACTCTGCATCATCCTCTGTTGGTTCATGAGCAACTGCTCCATCATAGGCACCGGAGGTTCCACCTGCGGATGCCGCGGCCGCACCGCCTCATTCTCGAGCTTCGCCTCGTGTTCATCTTCATCCATCGCAGCCTCTACTGTTGCTGCTGGTGGTGCTGGTGCTGCTGCTGGTCTCCTTCTCCCTAGTGCTGGAGGAACTGGTTCTGGGAAGGCATACACTATCCCATATGTCACAGGAGGTTGGCCCTTCTCATATGTATCAGTAGATAGGGTTGGGACTCCATGTCTAGAACATAAACTGCAAATAAGTGATCCATGTCCCAACCCACCTGTAGTGACCAACCTACTGGCTTTTCCAATGTTCTGCAATATCTCTTTCCCAACATCAATCGTCTTCCCTTCCATAATTCCATATATATTATTTTTATTCTATCCACTGGCACTCTAGTGAAGTGCGTCGATGGAATCAAGCGGGCACTGACGAAATATAACCAACTCTTGGCTGTTTTGTTGAACTGACATCTGCTCAGTCCTCTTGATCCATTTCGTGCAATATCATACGCAGCCCCATGGTAGCATAATGTGCTTGCGACGATATTCCAATCGATGTTCTTGGCATCTCTAGACCATGTTCTGAAATAACTTCGATCATCGCCCCTTTCTTCAACATCGGTTGTTCTTAATAACTCATTCACCACCTCATCCGTCACAGGCACGTACTGTCCTCTCACAAAGCATCTACCATTTACCCTTTCCGGAAAGTTAGCATAGAATTCTTTCACCATTACGGTGTTCTGTGGTACTATTCTCTCCGGATTAACAAATCTCTTCCACCCAATGGCCTCTATCATTTCCCGAATTGGCTCATAGACATCTCCATCCTCAAATGACTCCCTTTGGTACTCTATTCCTCGCTCAGGGATCAAGGGTCTAGTACTAAGTTTGTAATATTTGTCTTCTGCTTTTTTACTGACAAACCTAGTAGCTTCATATTGTGGAACGGAGACGGATGTGGAAGCTTTTTTTTTTCTGGCAGACATTTTAAATTTTTTTTAGCAACGTTTCCTCTGTTTCAGTGAGATTACCCAGCAACTTTCAATCACATCAATCAACACACAGCGTAATCAACAAACTACAACACCTTTCTCCCCCAAACTTTTGAATTACCTCCCCTAATTGCTCTGAAAATTTCAAGAAAAGTGATGAAAGTTACCTTGGGCGGTGTTTTTCAAAATTTTCTTGTTCTTGGTGATGGATTGAGGCAAAGGAATGAGGGTTGTTGTTTGAGTACTTTGGTTGTGATTGAGTTTAGTTTGTGGAAGATTTTGAGTAATAGAGGCTGATTTCGTGGGTTTTGGAGAGAGGAAGTGTCTTGGGTTTTTGATTTGGAGAGGGGAAATCGAATTAGGGCTCTTTAATTTCGCTTTTTCCGCTCGCCACGCCGAGATCGACGCCGTGGCGCCCAAACATCCGCGACCTCTGAACTTCCGCGCCGTGGCGCTCGATTTCGCCGCGCGCCAAACTTCGTGAGGCCTTCGACTTTCGCGCGCGCTCTCTAATTCGGTGTCGTGGCGTCCAACTTCCTGCGCCTTTCTAGACCATCGGCGCCATAGGCCTCTGCTGGGCGTCGTGGCGCCGAGCCGATTTTTCTCCTCTCACATGTTTTTCGTCCTCCACTTTTTAGCCCTGTACCTGTCATCACAACATGTAAACAATACCTTCCGTGAGACTATTCTAACTAAAACTAAAATGCATAAATTTAAAAACCTTGGGTTGCCTCCCAAGAAGCGTTGTCTTTAACGTCTTTTAGCCGGACGCAGGTTCCTTATCAAGAAGCATGGGGTAACTTAACCCCACAGCCTACCCATTTCATAATCATTTTTCTCTTTCGCCTTCTGTTTTTCTTTTTCTCCTTTTTCTCAAGAGAAGGTTTAGTTGCTCACCTGTACTGGCGGATTGATTTCCCTTGCATTGGCCTGTGATGGCTCAACTGATGTGCTAACAGTGCTGACTGCAAAACATTTGCTTATGATTGGGGGTTCAACTGTGTGTTTAAACACCTTGAACACCATCTATTCTTCCTCAAATATGAGTTTCAGCTCGCCCTTTCCCACATCAATCAAGGCTCTCCCAGTTGCCAAGAATGGTCTTCCCAAGATGATAGGGATTTCATCATTTTCCTCCATATCAAGGATGAGGAAGTCTGCAGGAAAGAAGAATTTTCCCACCTTAACCAAAACGTCTTCAATTATTCCCCTGGGATGCACCACTGTCCTATCCGCCAACTGCAAGCTCACAGTGGTTGGTTTGGCTTCACCCAAATCCAGCCTCTTGAAAACGGACAAGGGCATGAGATTTATGCTGGCCCCCAAATCACACAGGGCCCTGTTACATGTCACCCTACCAATTGTGCAAGACAATGCAAGCTCTCGATCCTGCTGGGGCGCTTTTCTGCAAGATGGAACTGCATTCCTTTGTCAATATCACTGTCTCATACTCAGCTAGCTTCTTCTTCTTTCCAAGAATTTCCTTCATAAATTTGAAATAAGTAGGCATTTGCTCCAATGCCTCAATGAAAGGGATGTTAATGTGCGCACTTTCTAAATACCTCCAAGAACTTGGAGAATTGCTTATCAACCGCTTTTGCAACCTCCGAGGTAAGGAATCTTCTCTGTATTCCTCACTGAACTGCTGAGCCTTCTAAAATAGGGCGGTCCTCGTGAACCCTCCTTCTCTCGCCTCTACTCTCCTCAACTCCTTATTTACCACAGTGGGGTGTTGTTGTTCTACCGCTTCCCACTTCTCACCGCACTACCGCACCGCTCTCGGGATTCATCTCTCAGACATTAGGAAGAGTGCCCTGTGGCATATTATTTGCCATCTTTTCTAGCTGTCCCACCTGCATTTCCAAGTTCCTGATAGAGGATCTTGTCTCTTCCATGAACTGGGTTTGTGAATTCGTAAGTGTCAATAAAGCTGCTCACAATTCGTCTGAATTTTCTTGTGGAGCAGGTGTACTGAACTGTTGGGAATATGAGACCTGGTTAAATGGTTTCTGATTTTGGTATTGGCCTCGGAACTGGTTCTGTTGCCCTTGATCACCCCTCAATAAAAATTTAGGGTGATTCCTCTACCCTGGATTGTAGGTATTGAATAGGGGTTGTTCTGGGGCCTTTGATAATTCTCCACTATCTGACATTCTGCTTGCTCAATAGGGATGTTATTGGGGTCTGCTGATGGGCACCTATAAAAGGTATGAGGACCCCCACACATCTCACAACTCAATGACAATGAACTGCTTGCTCAAAAGAGCAACCTGTGCATTTAACGCTGTAATGGCATCGATCTCATGAACTCCTATCGCTCTCCTTCCACTTACCCCTCTATCATATGTCACTTGGTTATTGGTGGCCATATCTTCTAGCAAATCATAGGCCTCATGTGTTGTCTTCTTCATGAAGGTTCCACCTGTAGCTGCGTCAATGATGGTTCTTGTGGTCCCGCTTAGCCCATTGTAGAAAATATGGACCAAATTCCACAGCTCAATGTTATGATGTGGACACTTTCTCTGCAGATCTTTAAATCTTTCCCAAGCCTCATAGAGTGACTCTCTATCAGCCTGGTAAAAATTATTCAGCTCTCCTCTCAGCTTAGCGGCTTTGGACGGTGGAAAGAACTTTGACAAGAACTTCTGTGCCAAGTCCTGCCATGTGAATATAGAATCTGTAGGCAGGAAATTCAACCAAACTTTTGCTCTATCCCTGAGTGAAAAGGGAAAGAGCCTCAATCGGATGGCGTCGTCAGTAATGCCATTATACTTGAAAGTTGCACACAGCTCCAAGAAATTTGCTATGTGCATATGAGGGTCTTCAGATGGCAACCCTCCGAATTGAACTGTATTCTGCACCATACTCAGGATCGCAGGCTTGATTTCGAAATTATTTGCTCCTATTGCTGGGAGCCTAATGCAAGTCTGTGCTACCTTCACCCTTGGCAACACATAATCTCCCAAACTTCTCTCAGCATGGACCTGGATCCTTTCTTCCACATCCATTGGTAACCTCCGGGGCATCCTCTGGTTAGGTTGATGATCACCTAACCCTTCGTTCATCTCATTGTTATTCTGCAAGCCTCTCATTGCTATTAAGGCCAAGATTCGTTTGTTTCTCCGGTTCTGCTTGCAAGTCTTTTCAATCTCCGGGTTGAAGGGAATAAGTGTATCTGCTCCTCTTCTCCTTCGCATAAACTAGATGCCTGCAACAGATCAAAATCAACAAACGGATCACGGCGCACGGTTTTACCAATATATAAAAAAAAAACAAATTAGAAATTAAGAATAGATAGAATGATATCGAACTACGCCAATCCCCGACAACGGCGCCAAAAACTTGATGTGCGATTTATGCACACACTAAACGCAAGTGCACGTGTCGTGACAAGTAATATAGTCTAGAAGACCGAGTTATCGTTCTCAAGGATTAGTGTCCAATTATCAACCTCTATTCAGTAGTATCTATTTGGTAACCGATAATTTGATGAATTATTTATAGCTATGATTATAGATGCTAACTAAATTACTTTACTTTACTTCAGATATGGTGGAAATAGGGCTTCCAAATCTCCTCAACTATTCGCTCGCTTTACTCGTTAATGCAAATAATTATGGTTTTTCTTCTATTTTGAGATAGCAGATTAACTAAGACGTTTTATACTTCTGTTAAGGTAATATAAACACTCAACCCCAATGTAGAACCCTTCTATCTTTCGATGACAAGATTGACTGCAAAGGAGGATTAAGAGCAATAACCTATCAAGCTACACAAGTATCGGGGTACTTTCGTCCACGATTTAAACCTATATTTATTCAACTATAGCATATTCACAATCTCCCCTTTCGTATTTCGATTAGAAATCATATAAGTTATGATAATTAGTGATCAATTAATTACCAAACAATCAAAACAATAATGGAATAAATCTCAACAATAATAAGAAGAAACCAAAACATACATTAATTCATAAGAACGAGGTTCAAGCGATTCGACATGGAAAGCCCTAAATTAAGTTAGTTCCTAGCCATAGACATGCCAAGAACTAAACTAATATCCAACATAGACAAAAAAGAAATAAAATAAAGAACAAAAAATTACTCAAAAATAAGTCTGTAATCTTGATCTCCAAGTTGTGATGAATTGTAAGGTGTGTAACTCCTTCAAATCTGACCTAAAGATCCTTTTTATATCACCAAAAATGTCCCAAACCTTTTCCTTCTTGGCCTTGGCCCATTCCTATTTGGATCTGTCAATTTCCCGCGTTGGCGTCGCGGCGCCGAAACTTCGCGCCGCTTCAAGGCCGTGGCTCTCTTGCTGCCGGTTGGTCAAGCGCCACGCCGCTTTCGCCGGATTTCCAACTTTTTAGCTTTTTGAGCTTCGGAACCTCTGTTTCTGCCCTCTTTTCGGTCCTTCACACCAATGTGTCACTTTAAACCATTGTGACTCAAAAGAAAGAAAATTTATCCTAACACGACACATATTTGTACAAAAATGGGCAAAAGACTAATTAAAAATGACTCAAAAGGTGTATATAAAATACACCGATCAAACACCCCCAAACTTAACCTTTGTTCGCCCTCGAGTAAAGATCAAAAATAGAAACAAAGACACGAAAGAACGAAAATAAAATGACTCAAAGACATTGATCAAGTTGCTGCATCATTGTTACTTAGAAAAGCATGAAGGTTAGTAGAATAATATGCAGAAACATATAGCATGGATTTTTAGCATTCTAAACACATCAAGTCAGATATTTCTCAAATTCAATTTAATCATGCTCAATGGAAGTAACAATACCTAACTATGCATGTCAATTTTAAAATCATATGGCATGTTTACTTGTTATTCTCCACTAATCATGAATACACATATTAGAGATCTTCAGGTCTTTTCAGGGTTGTAATGTAGGCTTAGGCAGGGGTAGGTAAAAATAGGCATTTAGGCTCAATTTACGTACCATAAGCTCTTTTTCTTTAAATTCTTCCCTTTTATTTTGATTCTCTTTTTCACTTCATACCTATCTTTCCCCTCTTTTGTTTTGAGAGAATGAGGTGTATGATGAATAGCAGACACCACCAAACATAGGCTTTTGCCTATTTATTATTATTTTTTCATTGGGGTGCATCAAAATTGTTCACTCTCTTTTGTCTCTTTTTCAACACTTTATATTCCAAACAACTCAATTTTTCCACTTATGGCACAAATATGAAATTATAGGGTGTCAAATAAAGGATCTTATTTTAGGCTCAAAGGGGCTGACTAGGGATACAATTTTAATGTCAGGGATAGTCAAAGAATGGTAAGAAAGGGCTAACAAAGAAATGTCTGAGTCATCTCCCTAACATGCATATCCTAACTATTTCGCCTCAAATAGCAAGCAAGCAGACACATAAGTTTAATCACTAACAATGCATAAATCAAGCAAGATACCCCAAATAGTTTGATTTCAGGAATTTTTGGCATATCTAACCTAAGTGTTTAGATGGTTGCTTCTAATTCCATTATATTATTTAACTTGACTTCACTAGGCGTTTCAAGTAACTACAGCATGATGATCTTAAAAAAAATTAGATTCAAATAAACAAAGAAAATAACACAAAAAATCTCAAAAACACATCAAAAATAACTAAGAACTCCCCCCCAAACTTAAATCACACATTGTCCCTAATGTGTGCAAGACTCAAAATTAAAAGAAAGACGGGACAACTTACAAACTTGGTTTAAAATGGTGGCGGTGGCGACGGATAATGCATGGACCACTGGTTGAACAAGGAACTCATCTCATCAAATCTCAGGTTCAACTGTTGTTGCTCCTGCTTTATTTCTTGTCTGTCTCAGTCCCGCTGACCTTGTATCATTGTGTCAAAATTATGCATCATCCTCCGCCGTTCATGAGCAATCGCTTCCATCATAGCACCGAGGTTCCAATTCAGGCCGGTCACGGTTGTTACTGCCTCATTCTCGCCTCTCTGTCTCAGGTTCATCTTCATCCATGGCAGCCTCTGCTGCTGCGGTGGTCTTTGGTGCTGGTGGTCTCTTCGCCATCGCTGGAGGAACTGGTTCTGGGAAGGCATGCACTATCCCATATATCACAGGAGGTTGGCCCTTCTCATATGTATCAGTAGTTAGGGTTGGGACTCCATTTCCAGAACATAAACTGCAAATAAGTGATCCATGTCCCAACCCACCTGTAGTGACCAACCTACTGGTTTCTCCAATGTTCTGCAATATCTCCTTCCCAACATCAATCGTCTTCCCTTCCATAATTCCATATATCATTTTTATTCTATCCGCTAGCACTCTGGTGAAGTGCCGATGGAATCAAAGTGAACCGACGAAATATAACCCACTTGGTCGTTTTGTTGAACCGACATCCGCTTCCCTCTTGATCCATTTCGCAATATCATACTCACCCTGTGTAGCATAAATGCTTTATGACGATATCCCAATCGATGTTGTTGGCATCTCTAGACCATGTTCTGAAATAACTTCGATCATCGCCCCTTTCTTCAACATCGGTTGTTCTTAATAGCTCATTCACCACATCGCCGTCACGCATCGCATCGCCCTCTCACAAAGCATCTACCATTTACCCTTTCCGGAAAGTTAGCATAGAATTCTTTCACCATTACGGTGTTCTGTGGTACTATTCTATCCGGATTAACAAATCTCTTCCACCCAATGGCCTCTATCATTGCCCGAATAGACTCATAGACATCTCCATCCTCAAATGACTCCCTTTGGTACTCCATTCCTCGCTCAGGGATCAAGGGTCTAGTACTAAGTTTGTAATATCTGTCTTCTGCTTTTTGACTGACAAACCTAGTAGCGTCATATTGTGGAACGGAGGCGGATGTGGAAGCTCTTTTTTTTCTGGCAGACATTTTGGAAACTTTTTAGCAGGGTTTCCTCTGTTTCAGTGAGATTACCCAGCAACTTTCAATCACACCAATAAACACACAACGTAATCAACAAACTAAAGCACCTTTCACCCCTAAACTTTTGAATTACCTCCCCTAATTGCTCTGAAAATTTCAAGAAAAGTGATGAAAGTTACCTTGGACGGTGTTTTTCAAAATTTTCTTATTCTTGGTGATAGATTGAGGCAAAGGAATGAGGGTTTTTGTTTGAGTACTTTTGTTGTGATTGAGTTTAGTTTGTGGAAGATTTTGAGTAATGGAGGCTGATTTCGTGAGTTTTTGGAGAGAGGAAGGGTTTTGGGTTTTTGATTTGAAGGGAAATCGAATTAGGGCTCTTTTAATTTTTTTTTTTTCCGCATGCCACGCACAAATCGACGCTTTGGCACCCAAACATCTGCGACCTTCTCAACTCTCGATCCATTGGCTCGACGCGGCGTCAGCTACCAAACTCGAGGGGCTTTCTTCTCACGCACTGACATTCTCCAGTCTGGCATAACTGGGCGCACTCTGCTCGCGCCGCACTCTGCAGGCTGGCCATATGGGCGAGCCGATTTTTCTCCTCTCTCACGTTTTTCGTCCTCCACTTTTTAGCCTTGTACCTGTCATCACAACATGTAAACAATACCTTCCGTGAGACTGTTCTAACTAAAACTAAATTGCATAAATTTAAACACCTTAGGTTGCCTCCCAAGAATCTTTGTCTTTAACGTCTTTTAGCCGGATGCAGGTTCCTTATCAAGAGGCATGGGGTAACTTAACCCCACAGCCTACCCATTTCATAATCATTTTTCTCTTTCGCCTTCTGTTTTTCTTTTTCTCTTTTTTCTCAAGAGAAGGTTTAGCGTTGCTCACCTGTACTGGAGGACTGATTTCCCTTGCTTTGGCCTGTGATGGCTCAACTGATGTGCTAACATTGCTGACTGCAAAACATTTGCTTATGACTGGGGGTTCAACGGTGTGTTTAAACACCTTGAACACCATCTCTTCTTCCTCAAATCTGAGTTTCAGCTCGCCTTTTTCCACATCAATCAAGGCTCTCCCAGTTGCCAAGAATGGTCTTTCCAAGATGATAGGGATTTCATCATCTTCCTCCATATCAAGGATGAGGAAGTCTGCAGGAAAGAAGAATTTTCCCACCTTAACCAATACGTCTTCAATTATTCCCTTGGGATGCACCACTGTCCTATCCGCCAACTGCAAGCTCACAGTGGTTGGTTTGGCTTCACCCAAACCCAACCTATTGAAAACGGACAAGGGCATGAGATTTATGCTGGCCCTCAAATCACACAGGGCCCTGTTACATGTCACCCTACCAATTGTGCAAGGAAATGTGAAGCTCCCTGGATCCTTAAGCTTGGGGGGGCAGTTTCTTCTGCAAGATGGCACTGCATTTCTCTGTCAATGTCACTGTCTCATACTCAGCTAGCTTCTTCTTCTTCCCAAGAATTTCCTTCATAAATTTGAAATAAGTAGGCATTTGCTACAACGCCTCAATTAAAGGGATGTTAATGTGCACCTTTCTAAATACCTCCAAGAATTTGGAGAATTGCTTATCAACTGCTTTCCTTTGCAACCTCTGAGGGTAAGGAATCTTCTCTGGGTATTCCCTCACTGGAACTGTTGGAGCCTTCTCTAAAATAGGGCGGTCCTCATTAACCCCCTCCTTCTCTGCCTCTACTCTCTGCTCAACTCTCTGTTCTACCACGGGCTGGGGTGTTTGCTGTTCTAGCTGCTTCCCACTTCTCACCGCACTACTTGACATCGCTTCTAGGATTCATCTCTCAGACATTAGGAAGAGTGCCCTGTGGCCTGTTATTTGCCATCTTTGCTAGCTGTCCCACCTGCATTTCCAAGTTCCTGATAGAGGATCTTGTCTCTTCCATGAACTGGGGTTGTGAATTCGTAAGTGTCAACAAAGCTGCTCGCAATTCGTCTGGCTTTTCTTGTGGAGCATGTGTACTGAACTGTTGGGAAGGTGAGGCCTGGTTAAATAGTTGTTGATTTTGGTATTGGCCTCGGAACTGGTTCTGTTGCCCTTGATCACCCCTCCATGAAAAGTTAGGGTGATTCCTCCACCCTGGATTGTAGGTATTTGAATAGGGGTTGTTCTGGGGCCTTTGATAATTCCCCACTGCCTAACATTCTGCTTGCTCAATAGGGATGTTGTTGGGGTCTGCTGATGGGCACCTATCAAAGGTATGAGGACCCCCACACATTTCCCAACTCAATGGCATCTGAACTGCATTCACTGACACTGTGTTCTGCTGCAGTTGCTTGGTAAAGAGAGCAACCTGTGCATTTAACGCTGTAATGACATCGATCTCATGAACTCCTATCACTCTCCTTCCACTTACCCCTCTATCATCTGTCAGATGGTTATTGGTGGTCATGTCTTCTAGCAAATCATGGGTCTCATGTGCTGTCTTCTTCATGAAGGTTCCACCTACAGCTGTGTCAACGATGGTTCTTGTGGTCCCGCTTAGCCCATTGTTGAATATATGGACCAAACTCCACAGCTCAATGCTATGATGTGGACACTTTCTCTGCAGATCTTTAAATCTCTCCCAAGCCTCATAGAGTGACTCTCCATCAGCCTAGTAAAAATTGTTCAGTTATCCTCTCAGCTTAACGGCTTTGGACGATGGAAAGAATTTTGCCAAGAACTTTTGTGCCAACTCCTGCCATGTGAATATAAAATCTGTAGGCAGGGAATTCAACGAAACTTTTGCTCTATCCCTGAGTGAGAAGGGAAAGAGCCTCAATCGGATGGCTGCGTCAATAACGCCATTATACTTGAAAGTTGCACACAACTCCAAGAAATTTGCTATGTGCATATGAGGGTCTTCAGATGGCAACCCTCCGAATTGAACTGTATTCTGCACCATACTCAGGATCGCAGGCTTGATTTCAAAATTATTTGCTCCTATTGCTGAGAGCCTGATGCAAGTATGTGCTCCATTCACCCTTGGCAGCACATAATCTCCCAATCTACTCTCAGTTTGGACCTGGACCCTTTCTTCCACATTAGAAATTAAGAATAGATAGAATGATATCGAACTACGCCAATCCCCGACAACGGCGCCAAAAACTTTATGCACGATTTTTGCACACATTAAACGCAAGTGCACGTGTCGTGACAAGTAATATATTCTAGAAGACCGAGTTATCGTCCTCAGGGATTAGTGTCCAATTATCAACCTCTATTCTGCAGTATCTTTTTGGTAACCGATAATTTGATGAATTGTTTATAGCTATGATTATAGATGTTAACTAAATTACTTTACTTTACTTCAGATATGGTGGAAATAGGGCTTCCAAATCTCCTCAACTATCTGCTCGCTTTACTCGTTAATGCAAATAATTATGGTTCTTCTTCTATTTTGAGATAACAGGTTAACTAAGTCGTTTTATACTCCTGTTAAGGTAATATAAACACTCAACCCCAATGTAGAACCCTTCTATCTTTCGATGACAAGATTGACTACAAAAGAGGATTAAGAGCAATAACCTATCAAGCTACACAAGTATCAGAGTACTTTCATCCACGATTTAAACCTATGTTTATTCAACTATAGCATATTCACAATCTCCCCTTTCAGATTTCGATTAGAAATCATATAAGTTATGATAATTAGTGATCAATTAATTACCAAACAATCAAAACAATAATGGAATAAATCTCAACAATAATAAGAAGAAACCAAAACATACATTAATTCATAAGAACGAGGTTCAAGCGATTCGACATGGAAAGCCCTAAATTAAGTTAGTTCCTAGCCATAGACATGCCAAGAACTAAACTAATATCCAACATATACAAAAAGGAAATAAAATAAAGAACAAGAAATTACTCAAAAATAAGTCTCTAATCTTGATCTCCAAGTTGTGATGAATTGTAAGGTGTGTAACTCCTTCAAATCTGACCTAAAGGTCCTTTTTATATCACCAAAAACGTCTCAAACCTTTTCCTTCTTGTCCTTGGCCCATTCCTATTAGGATCTGTCAATTTTCCCGTTGGCGCCATGCCTCGCAACTTAGCCGCGCCAAACTTCGCGCTCGCTTGGGCGTCGTGGCTCATTCTGCCGCTGGTTGGTCAGCCAAGCGCGCTGCTTTCTCGCCCTAATTTCTAACATTTTAGCTTTTTGAGCTCTGGAACCTCTGTTTCTGCCCTCTTTTCGCTCCTTCTCACCAATGTGCCACTTTAAACCATTGTGACTCAAAAGAAATAAAATATATCCTAACACGACACATATTTGTACAAAATTGGGCAAAAGACTAACTAAAATTGACTCAAAAGGTGTATATAAAATACACCGATCAATCACTCTAGGGTAAAACACATAGATATTCAACATCATTTTATTAGAGATCATGTTGTTAGGGGGCTATTGAATTACAATTTTTGTGCACTAATAAACAACTTTATGATATTTTTATAACCCCTCTTGAAAGAAAGATTCTGCATGCTTAGAGAATATTTAGGAATTATTGCAAATCCTCTATGATGATTTTCTTCCTTATGTGAACCGTGCTAAAGTTACCTATATTAATTATTTTTATTTTTGTTCCAAAACTTATAATTAACTTGGTCCAAATTTGTCTCTTGTCCACTCTCTTGAATATCATTATTGCTTCATGTCAGTTCAAGTCCCATTAATGAACCACTCCGCCGGCGGTTTCCTTCCCCAAAAACTCCTTGCTATTCTTGATGCCTCAATTTATTCTCTCACTCTTCCTCTTTAACTACTCCATCCACTTTTCCCCTCTCATCAGAACTCTCATCCTTATTTCATATGCCTTATTCTCTATGGCCATAACCTAAAAATCCTCAAACCCCTCCACCAGAAGCAGTTTCCGCTTCAAAAATAAGGGAAAATCCTGATCCATCGTTAATCTAGACTCTGATAAATATGTTCATTCTTCATCCTATGATGCTACTGTTAAATTTTGGGTCAATTCCCAAACGGAGACGAAAACAGAGAAGAAAACCAGCGAATGTAAAACCAGAAGATGAAATCGTGGGAGAGAAGAGAAGGAGATATTTTGGGGAGCCAAATGTGATCTTCACTGATTTTCATATAATGACTTCTCTCAAGTCTCTAACTAAACATTACACCTATTTATAATAACTATCCTTGCAGAAATAACCACTACTACATAAATAACCACTAGCAACTCCCGCATTACAGAAATAGCCACAAGGACTACTAAGTAAAAGACTGTATACTAATGAATATAGACTGTATAATAGTGAATATCCATATCCTCAACACCCCCCCCCCCCCTCAAGATAGGCACTGAAAACATAGGTTTCAATTCTAGCTTGAAGACATGAGTCACTGGACCAGCAACATCAGTAAGCAGCAGACAAAAGCCATCCTCAGGCATTATCAACAGCAGCAATGAGCTGAAAAGATAGATAACTTGCATATGCTACCAGCATTATGCAAAATTGCATTATGCAAAACTGACTGGAATTTATTGAAGACAATCTTCAATGCATCAAATTTGACATTCTTCAAGATGTCATTTAACAGCCCTGTTTTTCCTCTCCATTTAGATTTTCAAGTATTGTTTCATCTACAGTTGCCTTCTATACTCATCCACTATATCAATATTACATTCATCAACCATCAAAGTCACAGCAACACCATTTCCTGTATTCTTTGATTTCATGCCCTTCGGCTGCTGCACGACCATCAACAACATGTACCACACCAGAAAATGGTGAGCAAGAAAAAATCAGTCCTGCAGCAGCAACATCCTTAAGAAGCAGAACTTCAGATTTCAGTTTTGTTTTCTTTCTCCTATTATTTTTAGAAGCAACAACTTCCTCGACATCAGTAGCATCACCTGCATATTAATTCCAGCAGGTTCAGCAATAACTCCAACTCTAACACAATCACCAACACTTAGCAGTGATAGTGATCCCAACAGCTGAAACAGTCACACCAGCAGCCCAGCTTCTCGATCTTCATAAGTGATTTCTTTAGGATAAAGTGGACCTGCAGAAACAATTTTGTTCTGCCTTCTTTTATATGTCGGGAAAGATTCTGATATTTTATCCCCTGAATGTATTCTCGACAACCATTAACTACAAGCCACTGCCGGAGTAACAGACCAATAATATCGACACAGAAATCAATCCTCATAAGAACCCACTGATCTTAAGAAGCAATAACAGTAAGTAAAAGCAGCAATACAGCTGCATCAAGAAGGAGCTTCAACTTTGTTAATTTTATCTATTTACATATTGTGTATGAATTAAAGTAGAAGAAAAGTGAAAGCAGATGAAGAAAAATGAGTGAGAAAACATAGAAGAAAGTGGAGAAGAGAGATATGAGATCTGTTTTTGTGGAGGCTTTACTTTTATTTTCTGATAATGAGAAATACACTTGTAATGCCATATTTATAGTGCTAACAACTAATTATATTCTATTACATGAGATATTTTCTCCTTTTAAACAACAAACTACAAACTAACTATATATATATATATATATATATATTGTGTATATATGTGGTATACTTCAACACCCACCCTCAAGCTAGACACTGAAAACTGAGATTTCAGTCCTAGCTTGGAAACAACCAGTATTTGTAGATGCATTATCATGAATGGCAGCCGCTACAGGCATACCAGCAACCGTCCATATCTGCATTATTTCCACCAACTGTAGTCACAACAACATCAACACCATGAACAACAACGGATGTAAGATCATCTGATGCATTAACAACAACCTCACCAGTAGCAGCAACATCAGCTGCAGTAAGAAGTAATTCAACATGCTAGCAACTCTCTCCACCATCTCAGGAAGAAGAAGATGGACATTAATTTGCACTGAAGTAAATGCTAGCAAGCTCACATATTCATTTTCCAACTTCATATCAATCCAAATTATATTCTCTTGTGAATGGAACAGCCGAGTACTCTCCTGTCTTTATTGAAATGGTCTTCTCTCCCATTCCACTGTGTTAGACATTTCAACAGTACCAACAAAGATAGATGGTGTAGTATTAGCATCTGCAGGTGCAACAGCCAGATCACGACCAGTGCGCAAAGAAGACTAAATAGCACTAGCAAGAGCATAACTTGTAGTAGCCATTTACTGTATCCCCATACTTGTCCTTCCCAACCGAGCCCATGTAACTTGTTGCTCTTGGAAATGGTAGCATTCACTGAGCCACTTTGATTGAGTTTTGTGTCACACCTCCAGCAATGTATTCAACAGTGGGCTTGGCTTACATCTCATCATACACAGGAAAGTGCTTGTCCTCCGCAAGAATTGCATTGTTTGGCTTGATCTACCAAAGAAAACAACTTGTCATCCAGACTAGAAACCATTCTCTGTAACTCATCCAAAACATAACCAATTTCGGACAGATCACCATACACATTATTAACATTGGCTGATATATGCTCAACAAAACATCCAAACCAGCAGTGACAACAAGTCCATTTGCTAGTTTTACAGTACGAGAAGCAACAATTTCTGCATTCAAAACCAGTGAGCCGTGCTCGAGCAACATTCCAGAAAAACCAAACCATGTACTTGCATCAACTGCAGTAATATCTCAATCAAAATAGCAGCACCAACAGCAACATCGACAACATCTGGTGCATCAGTAATAATGAAGAACCCCTCGTTCTCTAGTCTCACTCGGACTAGAGAATCCCTCGATTCTACCTATGCAAAAACAACGGCAAGAACCCCTCGTTCTCTAGTCTCATTCGGACTAGAGAATCCCTCGATTTTCATCACGCAAGCTAGACGGCAAGAACCCATCGTTCTATAGTCTCTTCAGACTAGAGAATCCCTCGATTCTCATCACGCATGCTATTATAATAAGTTAGGATATGCAGCGGAGTATCCCTCAATTTCTAGTCCAAATTCAGCTAGAATTCCTCGATTCTCCTATCCTGAGCTACACATATAAAAACAGGTAATCTAACACTTGATCAACCTGTGAATAACTTATGTAAATTGAGTTTCAACTCAATCCATATTGTCTGAAAACTCCTCGATCCTTTTATCGATAGAAATTTCCTACTCTATGGTCTTCTCAACCCACATATCTCCATTAACATCCATATCATGAGCTGCAATAGCAACACCTACACCAACTGCTCACCCTGAAACAATCACACCAGCAGAAGTAGCTACACCAACAATTTAAGTTGTTCTTGCATTTTCAGAAGCCTTCATGTGTAACAACTCTCAAACACTCATCACGCGAGCCAACAATTGTTACACCAGAATCCATTTCTTCTTAACACTATAATCTATTTCTTCTTAACACTGCTGCCAATACCAACAAAAACAGCACCGTCCATAACAACTAACCAACACAGAATAGAAACTAACACAACAACAACGAACGACACTTTTCTCTAACTCGTCAACATAAATTCAACTTTAACAATACAGAACGATTCACTAACACAGAAAAATGAAGTTAAATTTCCAAAAATTCACAAATCGATACCTAATTTGACCATTCTGCGCCTTGCAATCTGAATCACATCAACACGACTAACATAACTCAGAAGCACACATATTATCGGCGATTTTCGACGTCACAACGATAGTTGAACACGCGAACTTGACTGCTCATAAATTGGATTTTTATTTCTCGTAATTTACTGATATGAGCCTAATTTTCAAAATCGCAGATTCAAATTCCAGAAAAATTTAATAGATCGATCGTTTTCCAGTTTCCAGCAAACAATTGATCGATCGTATTTAGCAGATAACAGCAATCAAAAACTCAATTTCACAGTAACAACAATCAATCAATCGTATTTGATCGATCGCAGCAATCGAAACAGATTTTTTTTCTTTCAATTTCAACTGGATCGATCCTCCTCTTAGTGATCGAACAACAGTGGATTTGTACCATGTTAAAGTTTGGGTCAATTCCCAAACGGAGACGAAAACAGAAAAGAAAATCAGCGAATGTAAAACCAGAAGATGAAATCGTGGGAGAGAAGAGAAGGAGATATTTTGGGGAGCCAAATGTGCTCTTCACTGATTTTCATATAATGACTTCTCTCAAGTATCTAACTAAATATTACACCTATTTATAATAACTATCCTTGCAGAAATAACCACTACTACAGAAATAACCACTAGCCACTCCTGCATTACAGAAATAACCACACGCACTACTAAGTAAAAGATTGTATACTAATGAATATAGACTGTATACTAGTGAATATTCAGATCCTCACCAACTACTAATTTAATACCCCTAAAAACCTTGGTAAAAGGCACATTGGCCATAATACTTTCTCCGATTTTGGCAAGAAAATCAAGCTCGATAATGAAAACCTTCTTTATCTCAAACAAAAATTTTTAGGACATTCTTAACCGAAATTTCTTTCTCACCCTTAAAGATAAATTCATTGTCACTGATTGCATTGTCGCTTAGATCTCATACAGTCGTAATTTTACAAGGTAAAGCACATTTTCTCTTATCAAGGTTGGAAAAACTTTAATCAAAACCCTATCTGTGTCTATGAAATCCCTTTGCGTATGTTCTATGTTAATCTCCATTCCCCTAAACCAAATAAACTTGAAAGTTTTGTTCTTGGTACTCGTATTATGTTGGATTGTGATATTCTCGACTCTATCCTTGGTTGTTCCAGCTCTGGCTTTTATGACCTTCCTAAAACTACCTGGCCTGAGTCTCTCAATGTCTCTTTTGACCATGCCAAAAAGATATCCAATTCCCCTACTACCCCTGCTCAATTGGGCTCCTTTGATGTCACTGTTGCAGCTCGTGTTCTCTGTCACATGGTGTCCAACCATTGTTCCTCATGTTGGGTCTTTCTCCATCATAACCCAAAGAGATGCCCTTGTTGCCTATTTTTTGCTTTCCAAGAAGAAGCTCAAGTTGTCTGTCATTATCATAAGCTACATGCTTGAATGCGCTTCCAATACCACTAGTCTTCCCTATGGTATTCTCATAACTCAAATTCTTAAGGCCGATCGAGTCAGCTTGGACGACTATCCCAGTACTCTTGTTAAACAATGTTACAATTCTAGAAAGTTCGGGAGTATGGGTTATGTTCTCTCTAGGGAAACTTACCTTGCCAAGGATGTCCATGATTAACCACACACTGGGTCCCCTTCCAAGTCCAAACCCTCTAACTCATCCCCTGTTATGCCCGAATATTATGTGGACATTCTCTATAAACTCAATGTCATTGACGTCAAAGTTGAGTCCCTCAATGACTTAACGACATCTTTCCTCTTTTTCATTGAAAACATTCAAGACTCCACCAAAGAAACAGGGAGTGATGTTGCTCGTTTCAGGATTAAGTTGAAAACCATTATGAATGAAGCTACAAATTGACTACTAAAATGAAAACAAACATAACTGTGCCTAGAAACTTCTCTGATACTCTTAATGCACTTGTCAATACCTTGACTTATTTTCTTCGACCTATAGCCTAGCAGTATCAGCAACAACAGGAGGACTAACAGCCAGAGCAGTAGAGGCACAATCTTTTCGACTGAAGTGTCACATAAAAGGGCGTTAGAGGTTGAACATGAAAATGCCAAAATGCCCATTGTTGGATCATGAGGAAATATGGAATAGTAAATAAAATGTAAATAAACTAAATGAAACTTGAACGTCAATTCTGTTTCTGAATGTAGGCGATAATGTCGTCCGACATCAATGACAACACTTCAGTAAAAAATAGAAAATCTTAAAGAACAAATACAACAGAAATTTAAATGACACAAATGTTTTAAATTTACATAAGTTATATTTTAAATATAATTTATGATGGTCAATCACCAAAAGTATTGTATATATTATATACAATTGAATAAATTTCTTCTTTTACAATATTATAAAATACAACAAAAAGGAATTAAAAATGGTGAATTCACATATGACTTCTGCTTGAAAAATCTACCTAAATAGACATAGACAACATCTCATTACAATTTATTCAATACAAAACAAATCTAGAATATAAGCATAAATTATAATGTTGGACAAAATGTTATTGACATGTTCAGGCAGCACTTGCGATCCAGTTTTCTGAGATGAATTCGCGAGAGCTCTCTTGATATTTTTGCAATATGTTCCTAGATATTGATTCACAATTGTGGCCTCTCTATTTATAATAGAGAGTTCTCTAGAAAGACTCACCGTTTAATTATGGTAGTTGATGAAAAAATGGGCAGCTTGTGGTAGATGATTAAGGAGTGAAATTCTCAATAACTTTGACTTGTTCCTAACTTGACTTCTTCCCCAAGCTTTGACTCTTTTCCACATATTTACACAGCTCCAATTTATCATGCCTAAGTCATTTTTACCTCACAGTAAAATATTACTGTTTAGCGTGAAGTAAGGCAAAACTGTTATGAAAAATATTGGTCTGAATGTTGTGACATTTGTCCCAACATTTTGTACATTCACATCAGTACTTTGAAAGATATGTTGGGTCAAATATTACAATACCAAACCCAACATTAACAATCTCCCCCTTTTTGCCTTTCTTCACAAAACACAATTCAAAATGTACAAATGACTTAGTGCATTGTCACAGATATTATCCTACACCTGTGAATACAGACCTGCTCCTTCTTAACCTATGATTGCATACAACCGAAACTCGTATGTAACAGTATATAACAAGTCATAGGATTAGAAAGTCAATATCAGCACATATATGACATCTACAGAAGAAACATTTTCAAAATAACCATTGTCAAGATAATCATCCACATCAACCAATTAAAAAAATCCATAAAACCTTAACCAATAAAAAAAAATCAACAGCAACAGCTTCTCCATTGCTCATTATGCAGCAGTATCAGCTTCCAACATATTTCTACTTTTGCATAATAACTCCAGTTTGCTTCTCCGCCATCGCCTTCCTCGCCACTCCTACGATCGCCACCCCTGCATCATCATTCCTCAGTCTCAGCTCTAGCATCATCTCCCCTATTTTATGAAGAAAAGAGCAACATGAAATGGTTTTTGTCTTGAATCAGAGCATTCATCAACATATGGTTCTTTATCTGTGACAGTTTTCAGAAACTGTCTATCCTTAAGAAACTCTATTAAACCATATTCAGTACAGGAAGAAATATCTAACACTTTTTTGGTCTAATAACTCTATTCTTATAACAATCTCATTTATCATGTTTAGCCTTATAATAGAATCTTTAAGAGAAAACAGATACCTCAATATCTGAATCAGACATAGCTGAACAACCGGAGGAAGTTGGGGTGTGTGCCTCTTTGGATGTTGGGCAGAGATCTTGAGATGTTGTGGCATCTGTGACAACATTTTGAATACCACTTGACCTTGTAGTCTTGGGAACTCTCTTTGAAAATAATTGTTTCAAGGGGGTTTCATCTAGGATTTCCCTTTCCAGAGGCACATTTTGTGGTACAGAAGCTGTTTGTTCTTCTTCAATTTCTTCAGTTGAGAGCTCCAAGATTGTGTCCTCACTGTCATTGCTCAAGCAGGTAGGTATGGTCATCTCAAATATGGACCTTTTGCTGCTCGGTTCTGCACGAACTGTTTTCTCAAACACTTTACTCGATCGATGAGTAGGGAAGGTGGAGGAGCTTGGTCTTTTACCCAGGACTGAAATATCAGACGTTTCATCAACATCTATAGGATTGTTGCAATCGTTTGGGTAGCTAATATCAAAGGATTCTTCTGAACCTTTAAAAATTATAGTTATAGACAAGTCCTCTGTGGGTTGTGAAGTGAATGACTGGCAAGGTTGTTGCGGCTTAGATGATTCAGTGTTTAAAAGAGGGCTAGCACGCATAGGAGTGTTGGTCGGTGTGTTGGCTGGAATTTGTGTTGACAAATGAGAAGTATACATTGGTGAAGATTGAGGAGGATTTTGAGAAGTTAGGGTTTGAGTTTGAGAGTGAATTTTGGAATGGAGATGAATCCATCGGATAGGTAGGGGTTTTATTGAGGTTTGTGAAGTGATTTTCCCTTTTTTTATTTTTTTATTTTACCTTAAGGAAATAAATCGTGAATGATAAAAAATAACACTTGGGAGGATTATTTATATGTGGCAAACCTTTCTTTAGCCAAAAAATATTCCTTAGTCTTAGGTGTTTTAATTTTACACAAACACTTACACCTAAACAATTGGGATAAAACAACAAACATTACATTTGGAATTTAATCTTATCCTCGTAAAGTTTGAATTCCAGTTAAAATATGGCATAAAAATAGGGAAGAAAAAATCAAAAATTTCTGAAATCTATTAAGATCAATATCCCAACACATATCACATTCTAAAAATGTCAACATCAATATTGGCAACATTGCGGATGACACAAGTATTTTAATCCCACAAGAATTCTTCATTTTGGCAACAAACTAAGACACGTTTTACACACACTGTATGAATTTGATCACTGGACCAATGTAACATTTTCCCATTGTGTCCTTTGTCTAATCATAAAGAAAATGTAAAAAAAATCGTGTCAAAAGAATACTTTTATG
Source organism: Przewalskia tangutica (assembly GCA_029844215.1). Classification (NCBI taxonomy): domain Eukaryota; kingdom Viridiplantae; phylum Streptophyta; class Magnoliopsida; order Solanales; family Solanaceae; genus Przewalskia; species Przewalskia tangutica. The sequence continues at coordinate 24,310,286 of CM056719.1, forward strand.
GTATTCTCAAATTTCTTTCTAAAGCAATTGATATTCCTATAGAATATGAACGATATCATTTCTTGGGCTTTGCCCATTTTTCACAATTGCCAACTATATATAATATTATCACAGAGAACGGTATAACTTTGAAAACAATTTCTTCTCGGAGGATCAAGCTCGTGTACCCAAAGGTTATGCACCATAGAGTAACAATAATCAGTCAGTGTTATATTATAGGTAAATGTCACCCAAAATGTTAGAGAACATTTCAGCCAACATTCACCAAAAATGCCTCTTTAGATATTACAAAGACCAAGAGATTTCTTCAAACTTGAAAATTTGTCATGGTCTAAATCTTTAGTAAAAATATCAGCTAGTTGATGAATAGTGTCAACGTGTTCAACTTTGACTAGTTGTTTTTCAACTAAATCTCTTAAAAGTGATGTCAAATATCAATATATTTTGTACGTGAGTGTTGAATTGGATTTTTGGAAATATTTATAGCACTCAGATTATCACAATACAAAACTAAGATGTTACTAGTAAAATCATAGTCATCTAACATGTGTCGTAGCCATATTAATTGAGAGCAACAACTTTCAGCTGCTACATATTCAGATTCAGCAGTTGAAAGTGAGACATAATTTTGTTTACGACTATACTATGAAATAATATTATTTTCGAGATAAAAATATCCTTCACTTTTACTCTTTCTATCATCCACATTACAAGCTCAATCCGAATTACTATACCCTATTAAATTAGGATTAGTATCTTTAGAATACCAAATTCCCAGCTCACATGTGTCGGCAACATATCTAATGATAGGTTTCACGACATTTAAGTGGGAAATTTTGGGACAGACTTGGAACCGAGCACAAACACAAACACTAAATATTATATCAGGACGACTAGTAGTAAGATATCGAAGGCTACCTATCATAGATCGATACAAATTGGGTTGACATTTTCACCAACATTATCCTTAGATATCTTCTACGACGATCCAATTAGAGTTTTCATCTGCTTAGCATTTTCCAATCCAAATCTCTTAACTTGATTCTTGGAATATTTGCTCTGGAAGATGAAGATTCCATCTTCACTTTGCTTAATCTGCAAGCCTAAGAAAAAAGTTAGTTCCTAATCATGCTCATCTCAAATGTCAATGACATAACTTCAATAAATATCTTTAGATACGACTGTGAGGTCGAACCAAAGACTATGTCATCTACATAGATTTGATCTATAATAATATCTACACCGTGATGTTTAATAAATAAAGTACGATCGTCTTCACCACGGTTAAAACCATATTCAAGAAGGAAGTTAGTTAGACGACCATACTATGCTCGAGGGGCTTGCTTCAATCCATACAATGCCTTTTTGAGCTTGTACACATAGTGTGGATGGTGAGGATCTTCAAATCCTTTTGGTTGTTCAACATAGATTTCCTTATCAAGATAACCATTCAAGAAAGCAACGTTTACATCCATTTGGTGTAAAGTAATTTTCAGACAACAAGCAATAGCAAGTAGAAGTCTAATTGAATCAATTCTAGCCACAAGTGCAAATATTTTGTCATAGTCGATTCCTTCAACATGAGTGTAACCTTATGCCACTAGGCGAGCTTTGTTTCTGATTACAATTCCTAATTTGTCTGATTTATTTTTTAAAATCCACTTAGTTTAAATTACATTTGTATTATATGGACGTGGAACTAAGTCCCAGACTTTATTTAGAGAAAATTGTTCAAGCTCTTCTTGCATTACTTAAATTCAACAATTATCATTGAGTGTTACTGAAACATTATTATGTTTTAAAGTAGATATATAGCAAAAAGACTAATATCTTGGTATATGGTAGACATACACACATACCTTACCATATCTCTGTAATTAAGTGGTTATTTATCTCTTGTTCTCATTCCCTAAAAAACTCCCCCTATCACCTGACATGTAGGATGATTCTTCCTAACCCTTGATGAGGGATCCATTCGCACTTGATCAAGCAATTCAACATTTGATTCCTTATCGATGACCTCTGTGTTGTCTGTTTCTGGTTCAGATGTTGCTTCAGGTGTGACAACATTTGGGGCAACATCTAATTTTTCTGCAGTTTGCTTATTTTCCACTGAAATAATAATGTTATTTTCAGTTGTATCTCCTGAAAGATCAGTAAAATCATCAAAAATAACATTAACAAACTCTTGTACAATTTTAGATCTCATATTGCATACTCGATAAGCAAGACTATTTTGCGAATAGTCAACAAAAATTCTTTTATCATTCTTAGAGTCAAACTTTGCCAAATGATGTCTATCATTTAAAATGTAACAAATACACCCACAAATATGAAATTAACACAAGTTAAGTTTCTTTCCATTTATAATCTCATAGGGTGTCATCTTTGTTTCAGGCCTTAGTATACTCTATTAGAGATGTGACATGCAGTGTTCAAGACTTCTACCAAAAAACGTTTTGACAATTTCTAAGAACTAAGCATAACTCTAGTCATTTCCTGTAATGTTCTATTCTTCCTTTCCGTTATACCATTTTGTTGAGGGGTTTTGGCAGCAGAAAATTCATGGAAAATTTTCTTTTTCTCACAAAATTTTGTGAATGACCTATTTTCAAATTATTTTCCATGATCAGATCTAATCCGAAAAATAGGAGAATGAAACAAATTCCTTATCCTATAGTGCAAGATTTTAAACATGTCAAAAGTTTGTGATTTTTCTTTCAAAAAATATATCCATAAATATCTAAAAAAATCATCTACAATCACATAGGAATACCTCATGTCTCCTAAACTGTCTACCTCAATTGGACCCATAAGATCCATGTACAATAATTGAAAACAGTGAGACGTAAATGTTTTCCGTCATTATGAACAACATTATGGAAAACACGAATTTGCTTACCTTTCATGCAATCTTCACAGACCATTGTTTTACCTTTAGGAATGAGTTTAGGAATACTTATTACCTCCTCATATGAGATTAATCTTTCTAAATTGAGGTAGTTGACATGTCTTAACTTTTGATGTCATAATGTTGTGTCATCGGTCCTAACATTATTGCATATTTCTTGCCTTCCAGCAAGATAACAATTGTTACATGTTCTTGTACCTGTCATGACACACATGTTAGCTTCATTCGTAACTTCACATGCATTCTTATTAAACTTAACCGTAATATTGTCATCACATAGTTGACTTATACTAGTAAGATTCACCATTAAACTCTCAACATGTAAGACATTTTTTAGGGCTGGAAATCTAGGAACACACTTAAGATACCTTTTCCAATTATTTTACTTTTACTGCCACTTCCATAAGTCACGTTCCATTGAATGACTCATAGTCCCTTAGAAACTCCTTTCTACCTGTCATGTGGGTAGAACATCCACTATCAAAGTATCAAGAACCTGAAATGTTAGTTCTTAATGCAGTTATGGCAACATTACAAACAATATCCTTTTTAGGAACCCAGGCTCTCTTAAACAATTTCCTACTTTTTGGTTCAGGAATGTTGCCTTTAGTGTTATCAGGTATGTTAGACAACTTTTCGAGCAACATATTGCTCACTGAATTTTGAAGTTTGAAATAGTAAGGTCTTAAATGTCTAGGGGAGTTTCAGTAATGACACACAAACTTCATTTTCTTTGACATATATGAGAACCTATTCTTTACCCCCTTTTTCTTTTACAAAGCTTATTTTCTCATTTTTATCAAAGATACTTGAGCTTATTGTTTTAAGAGAGTTTTCATATCCAATACCTGTATGTGAATTTTTACTAAGGTTGAGTATCTCATTCAATTTTGAAGTTCCCGTGTTGAGCCTACGGAAGGTTGTTTCGACTAGATCCAATTTTGCACTAATCTTACCAAATTCAATGTCCTTTTTGATAAGTGCAACCTCTAAACGGGCTATCATGCCTTTTAAATATGCATTCTCAAGAGTTAAAGATTTTATATTTGTGTCAAATTGTTTAGATTCTATGATTAAGTCTTTACACAATTTTTGTAATTCCTTAATCATGTCATATTTGGTGCAACTTGATCCTCAAAATTAGTCTATCTACTAGAAATAAAACCACTAAAGCAATTAACATCAGAAAAATAAAAGAAGTCATAACTCTCGAATGTTGATGGAAATATAGATGGCATCACTGATGTTGACGCAAATGTTGTGACATTTGAAATGACACTGTTGATGATATTTTCATCGTCCGATAAGGACTGTTCGCGAACAGTTGCCAGCATTTCTTGTGACTCTATGTCTTGATCTGCTTCATCTTCTCCTTTATCGTCACTAAGAGAAACCCATAGACTTTTACCAAATTTCCTCAAAGTATTTGCACATTCATTAGCATAATGACCCCAATCCGAGCATGCATGACATTATAGGGACTCAAGTTATTTGGGATCAAATTTGATATGATCTAAGTTGGTTTTCTTTAGCTGATTTCCTCTTTGTACTATTGGAAGGGAGTTAGTGGACTTTTGATTGAAGCTTTGGTTTTGGTGCTCTTTGAATTTGAACTTATTTCTATCATTATTGAACTTTCTCACCATCAAATTGAATTTTCGAGTGAGAAAAGCAACATTTGCACCGTCACCAACTTCTTCAAGGTTCTCATCCTTTTTTTCGATTTGACTCTCCAAGGATTTGACTTGAAGTGCTACATTATTGTTCTTGTACAATTCCCTTTGATTATCAATGTTCATCTCATAGGTTTTGAGAATAATCATTAAGGTATGAAGGTCCATTGTAGCAAGATTGTGAGCTTCTTCAATCGCACAAATCTTTATATTGAATTTTTCAAGAAGAGAACGGAGTGCCTTTTCCATAAGTTAAGTGTTGGTTAAATGAGCACCAAGAACTTGACATTCATTAGAGATGTCAATCAACTTTTCAAAATAGGTTTTAATGTCCTCTGTTTCTTCCATCCTTAAACATTCATACACTACAAAAAAAATGACTTACGATGACAGTATGTGTGTGAGAGTTTTTTTAACCGTCATATGTTATGACGGTTTTTCCGCGTTTATGATATTTATGTGACGATTATAAAAATCGTCACAAGTTATAACAATCATGTGACGGTTTTTATAACCGTCACATGTCTTTATGACAATCATGTGACGGTTTTTACAACCGTCACAGTCTTTGTGACAATTATGTGATGGTTTTTATAACTGTCACAGACTGTGACAATTGTGTGACGGTATAATAACCGTCACATTCTTTGTGACAATCATATGACGGTTATTTTAACCATCACATATCTTTGTGACGGTTTTTTAATATATAATTTATTTATTTTAAATGTAATACCCGACCCGACCCTATCCGACCCGTCTCAACCCAATACACACAAAACAATCTAATTCTAGCGTTCTGTTGAGTGTATTTTATACACTCTTTTGAGTCCTTTTTAGCTAGTATTTTACTCTTTTATTTTGCGTTTAGTATAGTGTTAGGTGTGTTTTTCTTTCATTCGTGTCACATCGGTTATAAAGGAGAAGATACTACTTTTGAGGATGTAATTGAACAAGAAAAACATAAGAAATGAGTCCAAAAAAGTCCCGGGAATCACAAAAGAAATCTGACGAAGGGACAAAAAATGACAAATTTTGGAAAATCACGTCGCCGGCCTCGACTAGCAGGGCCGCGATGCTGGAACTCCTGGAGGCTACAGTACTTTTGGCGCCGCGACGCCAAGTCGCATTTTTCGATTAAAAAGCCCTAATTCCCCAATCTCTTCCTACATTCACACAAACCCTTCTTCCTACTCCAAAGAGCCAAAAAATAATACTCCCTTCTCCATAAAATCCTCCACAGATTCACTGCAAATCTTTCAAATCCTACATACAATTACTATTAAACTCCTAACGTCTTCCACAATCACTTAAATCCCTTGGACTAGGGCATTTTGACAAGAAACAATCTTCAAAAAGGTAACATCTTCTCCCCAAGTTAGTGATAGCACTTTCGAGTGTTGAGGATTCTTATTTTCGGTGTGTGGGTGTTGTACGCTTTTGAACTAGCTTTGTGGGTTATTGTTGTGGTTGGATATTACTGCTGTGGGGTTTGAATTTCGGATTTGGTGCACTGTTGGCTGTTGATTGTTATTAGGTGTTATTGTATGTGCGTAATTGAGTGTTGATTGTTGTTACGAGGGTATTGCGGGTAGTTGTTGCTGTGGTTGATTTATTGTTGAGGAAATCATAAGAAACATAAAGGAAACCTTGTCGAAATTTTTCCAACAACATCTCCAAATATGGCCTCCCGAAGACGTACTAGCAGAACCTCTTCCACTCCCCCTGCCCCAGACTATGATGTTACCTGATTCACCAACAGTAATGCAGAGGATCAGTATAATAGAATAAGTACTAGGGCAGTAATACAAGAGAGGGGAATGGAATATCAGGACATGTCATACGATGTTGATGATGACTACGAGCCCATTAGGGCCATGATTGAGGCAAACGGTTGGGAAATGTCCGTTGATACAGAAGTTATTCCGCTATAAAATGTCAGCCTTGTTAGAGAGTTCTACGCCAACTATCCGAACCAAGGTGATGGGAGATGTTTTGTAAGAGGGTGGTATGTGCCCATTAACGCTGAGGAAGTGAACGCACTCTTTGGGACTGCTAACATTGGGGACCAGGGTTACAATACAGCCCATTTCAGAAGTTGGTCGAGGGATGTCAGCCATATAACCTGGGATAGAATTGCTGATGTCCTATGCTACCCAAGCGCACAATTTCGTTAGTCCCACAACCAGTGCAGGGGACTTTCCCGGTGTCAGTTTAATAGAGTAGCCAAGGCTTGGCTATATTTTGTAAGTGCCCGCTTGATTCCGTTGACTCATTTTTTCAATGTACCCACAGACAGAATCAAGCTTATATATGGCATAATGTCGGGCAAGACTATTGATATCGGGCTGGAGATAGTGCAGAGTATAAAAGAGATTAGCAGGCTGACCACTACCGGCGGACTGGGACATGATTCATTCATTACTGATTTATGCGCTAGGCATAGAGTCCCAACATTCGCCACATACATTCTTGAGAAGAGTCATCCACCTGTGACGTACAATCTAGTCCATTCCTACCCTGAACCTGTAGCAAACTCAGCAGAAAGGAGAAGAGGTCAAAGTGAAGGAGATGCAGCTGCCGAGGTAGGCGTCCAAGGCCCACCTAGACGTCGGCCGAGGGTGATGGAAGAAGATGTTGAAGCAGCCACATACTATGAGCCCGGCGTAAACAGCCACCAGCTGCCCTTGGCTTTGGAGCCCACACTCTCGATCATGGAACATCTGCTCTGAAATTAGCAAAGCATGATGCAAACTCAAGAACGCTTAGAGCGGATGCAGCAACACCAGATGCAGCAGACTCAATACCTCATATAGACATACCAATACATGAACACATTCAGGCAACAAAGGCACGAGTATGAGGTAAGAAGCGTCGATCAAATAAATGCATTCACGCAGCACATGTCTGTGGATGATGCTCCCGAGGAGCAATATTTGGGACACCCGCCAGCATATCAGTCGCATTACCAACCATCACCACCATTTTAAGCCGTTGTTTTGTGTCTGTAAGTTGTTCCTTTATTTTTAATCTTTACACACATTGGGGACAATGCGACGTTTAGTTGCTAAAGCTATTGAGTGGATAAAATGGGATAATGTAATGGAAATAAAAGAGACAATCTGTGTGCTTAAGTTAGATATACCAAAAATTCATGACATCTAATTATTTGAGATATTTTTGCTTGCCTATGTCTTTCAATTATGGAAAGAAAAGTTGAAAAATGTCGAGAAAATCTATTTGCTTGTTATTTGAGGCGAAATAGTTAAGATATACATGTTTAGGGAGATGATTCAGGCATTCTTAGATAGCCCTTCTTACCGTTCATTACCTACCCTGACATAAATTGTATCCTTAGTCAGCCCCTTTGAGCCTAAATAATATCTTTGTTTTACACCCTATAATTCACTGGTTGTGCCATAAGTGATAAATTATTAGGATAAGAAAGTGTTGAAGAAAGCAAAAAAAAAATTAAAAATTTGATGCACCCTAATAAAAAAATATGCAAAAGTTTGGGGGTGCTTGTTATTGATAATGTGTCTCATTCTCTTAAAAGAAAAGAATTGAGGAAATAGGTATGAGACTAAAAAGAAAGTCAAAAATAAGGAAAAAGAGTTGAATGAAAAATGTTTATGGTACGTAATTTGAGCCTAAAATGTCTACTTTTATCTACCCCTGTCTAAGCCTACATTACAACTCTTGAAAGTCCTGATGATCTCTAATGTGTATGTCTATGATTAGTGGAGAATAACAAGTAAACAGGTCTATAGAATTTTGGGGAAAATGGAATGAAATTGACATGCATAGGTTAGGTGTTTGTATTTCCAGTGATTATGATATAATTGAATTTGAGAAATATCTAACTTGAAATTCTAGATTGCTAAAAATTCATGATATGTATGTTCTAACATATTATCTCATTTTTCATCTATGATTCTGAAGAAACATTGCTATAGCTACCTGATCCATTTCATAGAGTCTTTGTTTCTATTTTTGTTTAGTGTTTTACTCGAGGGCGAGTAAAGTTTAAGTTTGGGGGTGTTTGTTGAGTCGATTTTGTATATACTTTTGAGTCATTTTTAGTTAGTATTTTTCTTTGAAATTTGTATAGTGTAGGATTGTTTTTCGTTCTTTTGAGTTACAGCGGTTCTAAGATGGAAAAATGGCGAAAAAGAGGTTGAAAGAGAGCAGAAAAGGAGTCCCGAGGAAAATGGAAGAAATTGGGCATATAATCCTCAGTACGTCAATTCTGTTTTCTTTATATGTATATATATTGTATCTAAAGTCTCTTTTGTCTTAATTAATTTGAGAAACACTAAATATACATGATTTGTAGGAATCATTGGGTAGTGGTTGTTTTTTATGTGTCAAAATTTGAGGTATACTACCTTGATTCACTTAATACTCCTCCCTCTCAAGACTTGGTCAAAATTATCACACAGTACATATCGTTTACTTGTTATTATTGACTTTTTATTTTAATATTACTAGATATTATATTGGAAGAAAAATGACAAGCATGTTCTAATTTTTGTCATGGTTTGTAGTGTTATGTTGATGTATAACGCTCAAAAAAGTAAGCAAAAATGGGCTTTTTCAAGAATGGTGAAAAACGTTAAGGTAATCTATTGTTTCAAGCTTTTAATTGGTATGTAATTTTATAAATTCAAATTTGTTTGTTAAGTAATATTTGGGTTTATTTTGTTTTAAGGTACCACAACAGCCTTTCGGATACGAGTGTGGATACTACATGCTTCGTTTCATGAAAGACTTGATGAATGACTTATCTTTGCTTCAAAAAGATGTAAGTATTATATTATCTAATATTACATCTTCTTTATGTATTAATTTGTGTGGAATGACTTAATTATGATTAGAAAATTTAACTTATTTCTATTGTGTTTGATAGTATAATGGAAAAGAATATTTTTCACAAGATGAGTTGGATGAGATCCGGATGGAGTGGACGCAACACTTCTCAAAGATTCTCCGTGCAACATAATTGTTTGAAAGATATTTGTATTTGGGTTATTCAGATAATATTATGGTTTTTGATGTTTATTTAGATAATATTATGTTATTTTGTTGAATTTGATAACATTATTTGTACTTTTGTTATTCAATTTAGTGTATTTGAATAATTCTATAAAGTATGTACGTTGTTAGTTACAATATGCGTATTCGAGAAATCTATTTAATTATTATTAAATATTTAAAAATCTGATCCGAAATGCAAAGATGTGACGGTTTTACCAATAACCTTCACACAGAATTCGCGGTAAAATTTGAAAAATGAGGGAAAATTCAAATTTCAAATTTGATGACGGTTAATTTCAAATTTCAAATTTCAAATTTACAACCGTCATCAATTCGTGACACCGGCTACAATCACACTTAAAATAATCGTCATAAACCTCCCGGGATGACGGTTAATAACCGTCATCGTATGTCCTTTTCTTGTAGTGATATCTACTCACGAGCATACGAAGCTTCGTCTGACGAACACTAGAGCTACCTTCACAATGAGTTTGTAAAGTATCTCATACGTCTTTAGCCGTAGAGTAGTTTTGTATGAGTTTGAACATGTAAAGATCAACCCATCTAAAAATTGCATTTAAGGCTTTCTCGTTGAAGCTTGCATTATTGGTTTCTTCTGCAGTCCATTCAGATTTAGCAAGAATATCACATTCATCATCCGGTGGTAACATAGGAGCAACATATCCATTGATTATAGATATCCATGCTAGAGAACATAGACGAATCTTCCAATAGGCATAGTTTGAACCATCTAAATAGGAAGTCTATCAATTGTTGGATTAGCCGGATCCATAGTTGTAAATAACATGACCAAACATTTATTGTGTTAAGTGTTGACTCTGATACCACTTATTGGGTCCCGGGAAGCTATGGAACAGTAAATAAAATGTAAATAAAATAAATCAAACTTGAACGCCAATTCTGTTTCCGAATGCCATTGACAATGTCGTCCAACAGCAGTGGCAACACTTCAGTTAAAAATAGAAAACTTTAAAGACCAAATGCAACAGAAATTTAAATGACACAAATATTTTAAACTTACATAAGCTATATTTTAAATATAACTTATGATGGTCAATGACCAAAATATTGTATATATTATATACAATTGATATTCCTTCTTTTACAATATTACAAAATACAACAAAAAGGAATTAAAATGGTGAAGTCGCAGATGCATTTTGCCTGAAAAATCTATCTAAATAAACATAGACAACATCTCATTACAATTGCTTCAATATAAAATAAATCTAGAATCTAAGCAACAATTATAATGTTGGACAGAATATTGTCGACACGCTCAGACAACATTTGCGATCCAATTTTCTGAGATGAATTCACGAGAGCTCTCTTGATATTTTTGCAATCTGTTTCTGGATATTGATTTATAATTGTGGCCTCTCTATTTATAGTAGAGAGTTCCCTTGAAAGGCTCATCGATTAGTTGCGGTAGTTGAGGAAAAGATGGACAACTTGTGGTAGATGATTAAGGAGTGAAACTCTCAACAACTTTGACATGTTCCTTACTCGACTTCTTCCCCAAGCTTTGACTCTTTCTCCCATGTTTTACACAGCAACAATTTACCATGCCTAAGTAATTTTTACCTTACATTAAAATATTACTGTTTAGCGTGAAGTAAGGAAAAAATGTTATGAAAAATGTTGGTCTGAATTTTGTGACATTTGTCCCAACATTTTATGCATTCACATCAGTACTTCGCTAGATATGTTGGGTCAAATATTACAACACTAAACCTAAATTTTTTTTTTGATGAAAAGGTAAATGTGTATTAATAGTCATCAAAATATACAGGTTTTATGGGCGTACCCACGGGCATAATGACGATGTAAATCTAGTGCGTCCCTGCTAGGCAGATCAACACAAGATTTAAGCTCGTCAATAACAAAAAGCTCAGGCTAGCCCACAAGCCGGGTAGTCGTGAGTGCCCAAGCTAAGCAATAGAGAAGTGCATCCCACAAAATAGTCTTAAACTATGACAATTCCCATATGTAGAACATAAGGTTGCAGTCCTGGGCCTCCTTAAACCCTTACCATGGTAAACCCAAATGGGACAAACCCACAGTCAAGGGAAGAGTACTTATTCGGGCATGGGTAAAGACCCACCCTCGTCACGTTATGCCGCTGAGAGTAATCCCCATAGTACCTACCATCCAGACAACCTACTATCTCATGCTTGCCCACATGTCGGGAAGTCATGAGGTACAAAGCAAAAAGGACTCCCGTCAATCCCACATTTCGGGTGATCGGGAGACTCCAGCTGATCCCACAAGTTGGGTAGTCTGGAGATTTGCAAAAGGTGAGTTGAGAAGGCCTCAGGTCCAAACAAACCATCCATTGTCCTAGTTTGTGCCCAGAGATGAAAATCTGTCCTGGAAAAGGGGTATAATGCGAACAAAATTTTGTAGACGCTAGTCTTGATCCTAAAAAGAATAGCTTCTCTATCAAGTCTCGACCCGTAAAAAATAATCTTGTTCCTCTCAGACCAAATATGGTAGACGGTGGTGGCCAGCCCAACCCTCTTAGCTTTAGCTTGCCAACCTGTACCATGCCCCTCTTTCTTAATATATTTCAAAGCGCTATCTATGGTGGTCATAGCCCTTCGGATGCCAGGCCATGTCTTGACCGTGGACCAAAGATAACTACTGACCGTGCAGCTGAAGAATAGGTGCGCTATTGACTCATCAGAATGGCCTCAAAGGGAGCACCTTCTATCAATGTCCATATAAGTGACTCTATCCTTCGTTCATAATCATTTCCTCGCACAAAGCCATAGAATGAAAGACTGCTTTGGAGTGATACAGGAACTCCAAACATCCTTCGCCAAAATCACCGGCTGCCCATATGCCCTGAAGTAATCATAGGCATTGTGATTGCTACTATACCATGCCTCCATGGTAGTAGCCTCCCGATCATGGGACCCTTCACGGTCAAGAATGATGTCACGAATCATGAGAAGCCTCTTGAACAAAGGTGAGTCGTCATTCTTTGCAACCCACGTCCAAATGTTGTTGTTGTTGCTAAGATACTTGTGATTGATCCATTTAATCCAGAGCGTGTCCTTCTTTTGATGGATATTCCTAAGGCATTTAGCAAACAAAGCAAGGTTTCAGGCCTTGAGATCACTGATTTCGAGGCCACCCTCGGATTTCGGCCTGGTACACTTCTTCCAGGCTACAAACGGGTGGTTGAAACGCCACAGGAAGGTCCTACAATGCCTGTAAACTTTCTTACAAACCGCAACAGCCACTGGCAGCATAGATAACCAGAAGCATTCCACACCTTGGAGGACAGACTTGATGAGCTCAAGCCTGCCCGCATAAGATAAAGTAGCGCTCATCCACGAGTCAGTGTACCCTGCAAATTTGTTCAAAAAAAGGTCATAGTGTACCAGTCTCATCCTCTTCGCGGCTAGGGGAATGCCGAGATAGCGGAAAGGCATAGTGCCGGTGTCGAAGCTAGAAATCTGCTTAATATCATCAAGGTCGTGTTCCGTAATACCAACCATGTACAAGCTAGACTTGAGGGCATTAGAACTGAGACCCGAGCATTTCTGAAAATCTCGAAGGCATTCGATGAGGATCCAGACGGATGTAGTGTCCCCTCTCGACATAAGAAGCAAATCATCAGCGAATGCAAGGTGGGTGATCCTTAAGATTTTGCACTTGGGGAGGTAGTGGAAAACCGGTGTCCTAGTGATCGGTGTAATTTATATACACCTTTTGAGTCTGTTTTAGTTAGTCTTTTGTCCCATTTTGCACATATAAATGTCGTATTAGGATAGTTTTTCTTTCTTTTGAGTCAAAGTGGTTAAAGTGGCCAAATGGCGGAAAAGGAGCTAAAAGAGGGCAAAAGAGGAGATGCCAGAGCTGAAAACAGAGAAAGTGGCGAACAAGGCCAAAATCTGCACTAGCGCGCGCCCCGCAGCTGGAAGCAAGCGACGCCCATCATTCAGAGAAGGCGCAGAAGATCCAGAGCCGCGGCGCCTAAATCAGGGCCGCGGCGCCCACTATTCAGAGAGGCAGGAGACTCAGCGCCGCGGCTCCCTCAGACAGCAGATGCAGGGCCGCGGCGCCTAAACATCCGAGGAGCTACAGAAGTTGGCGCGCGGCGCCTCGCATGCCAGATATCGGGCCGCGCGCCAAAACACCCGACGGATCGCAGACTCAGCCGCGCGCTCTGCGCAGGCGGCGCCGACGCGGAAAATTTAGGTCTTTTGACGGATTTTTGGGCCAGGCCTGCAGGGAAAAGAAGGGAGGCGTTTTAAACCTATATAAGGAGAACCCTAGGCAGTTTTTGAGGGTTCCTTTTCTTGCACAACTCAAGATTTTCTTGCTAGGAGATTGGAGACCTAAACATTAGTAATTTCTTTCCTTTTTCTTTTCTTTAATTCAGTTTTTGCATGATGAACTTTGAATTAGTTCTTGTCATATTCATGGCTAGGAACTAATTCTCTTATAGGGCTTTCTATGTTGAATTTCTTGAACCTTATGTTATAAATTAATGCATGCTTATGGTTATTATTCTTATTGAGAGATCTATCCAATAATTGAGTTGAATTCTTGGTAGCTAATTGACAACTAGTTATCACTATATGATTTCTAATCAGATTCTGAAAAGGGGGGATTGTGAATATGCTGTAAGTTGGGTAGACAGTCTTGAATTGGGGATGAAAATACCTCAATTAGATTTATAGCGTTGATGAGAGGCTTAACAACCCTAATTTTGCGCATTGTGCGTGACGGTCAACTAGGTTTTTGTGCTTAATCCTCCTATAGCGTTACCCTTATCAGCGAAAGTTAGGCAAGGAACAATACTGGGGTTGAGTGTTTATATAACCCTAACGGGAGTATAAAACGATTTCGTAAATCTGCTTTCTCCAAAAGAAGAATACCATAAGTAATGCATTAATAAGTAGCATAAGCGGATAGTAAGGATACATAGAAGCCCTATTCTCATCACATCTGAATTAAATCTTTATATCTAATTAGCTTTCATAACTCTTAGTTACAAACCAAACAATCAATCATTAATTCACCAAATAGATACTAGAAAATAGATAACTGATACTTGGACCCTAATCCTAGAGGACGATATTCGGTCTTATCCAAGACTATATTACTTGATACGATAACGTGCACTTGCGTTTAAAAGTGTGTGCATCTAATCGCGCATCACCTAGTGTTTTTGTTGATCATCCTCGAGAGATATTCCAAGCAAATAACAAACAAGGTAGGGGAGAGAGGGTCCCCCTGTCTGAGCCCCTTTCGGCCCTTAAAATGTCCATGTAAGCTCCCGTTGATAGAAATCGAATATGAAGTCGTGGAGACGCACTCCATAATCCAAGACACCAGCCTTTCCAGGAAATTCAAACAAAACAAAATAGCCGTGAGGAATTCGCAATTCACCGAGTTGAAGGCCTTTCGGAGATCAACTTTGAGTATGCATCTACTTGAGACCCTCTTGTGGTTGTAACCCCTCAAATGCTCTTGAGCTAGGTGTATGTTGTCAGATATACTTCTGCCCTGGACAAAAGTCGCCTGGGCTAGATTAATGAGAAAGTCCAAAACCGACACCAACCGTGAAGCAATAATCTTGGTGATGACCTTGTACAAGATGTTGCAACACGAAATAGGTCTATAGTCGCCCACCGTTGGGCAGTGGTAGATTTAGGAATAAGTACGATGGTAGTGTGATTTATCTGTTTGAGAAGCTTTCCCGAACTGAAGAACTCTTTAACCGCCTCACAGAACTCCCCGCCGACAATATTCCAAGCTTTCTTGAAGAAACCCGAAGAGTAGCCATCCGGACCAGGAGCTTTGTCATCTCCGATACCAAATAATGCCCCTTTAATCTCTGCGTCCGTGACATCTCTAATGAGATCATCCCCTTGTTCCACCGAAAGACAATTACCCCCAGAGATGACACCAATATTAATAGGTTCACAAGCGTCTTTAGTTTCATGTAACCCTTTATAGTAATTGATGAATTCTGTCGCAACTTGGTCACCAGAGTTCGTAAGAGAACCATCACTCTTGGTAGTGGCCTCAATGAAATTCCATTTGGAGTTGCGCTTGACCATACCATGAAAGAACTTAGTGCACCTATCACTGTGCTTGAGATGCTCGCATTTGGCAAGCTGTTTAAGAAAACTCATCTCCGCGTCAATAAGAACTATGGACTTGTGCCTGAGGTCGGTAACCCGCGTGTGTAAGTGGTCAATATGTGGGTTGCTTAAAGCATCATGTTGAGCAATATCAAGCTCCTCCTTTTCCCTTTTGACCCGGGAAGAGATATGAGAAAAGTCCTTCTCATTGAGTTGCTTCAAGGGTCCTTTGAGGCTAAGTAACTTCCGGCATAACCGGAATTGAGAATTGCAGTCAATATTGTGCTCCCAAGCATCCGTCACAATCCTTCCAAAGTGTTCATGGGTAGCCCACATGTTGAAGAACTTGAAGGGTCTATTATGCATTCTCGGACGATCCAAGATAGTGACAATGCACGGCGTATGGTCCGAGAAGGGCCCGTACCGACGGAAATGTGCATTGCCATACCAACCCGCTTGTAACTAATGGGCGTTAATGAGGGGCCTGTCAAGCTTGCTCAATGTATTGCTATGGCTGAACGTGCACTCATAGCCGGTCAAAGACAAGTACGTGAGGCTCAAATCCCGACAACAATCAACAATATCCTTCGTGTCGTAGCTGGAGATGGGTGCCATGTTGAAACGCTCATCCTCCTTCATAACCGTGTTGAAATCACCAAGTACTAGCCACGGCCCAGTCATAGGGGTCCCATACTCCCTCAACTTCTCCCATAATGTTACACCCCGTATTTCCAAGGCATTAATATGAGAACGTACGTAAGGAAATAAGAATTGAATTTTTGGAAGGAAAGAATACATACATTTTTTGAAAAATGTGAAGACGAAAATTATTAACTTGGAGTTTAATTCTTCTAGTTGGATTTATGGAATTAGTTTTGGATTATGAAGTCTCGGAATTGGTAATATGGGGCCCGTCGAAAATTTTATAATTTTGTGGGGCCCTTCAATTTTAAGATATTTTGGACAATATCTAGATATTTTATTTAAGTGGGGATTTCGACCAATGGGAGGGTGACATGTGTCACTCCTCCACTTGTCTTGCTAAAAGATATTTCTATATAGAGGAGGTGATTGAAGACTTAGCACATTTTATTTCTCACATTTTATTTCATCTCATCCAAAGCTCTCTTCTCTCTCCTCAAAAACCCTAGCCACGATTTTCTCCAAGATAATTCCAAGAACACAAGTTGATTATTTTTCAAGATTAAGAGCACTAATCTAGTCTTAAGACAAGTTAACTCTCCAAGAATCTTCAAAATCCATGATTGGGCCGAGAGTGGTGTATTGAAATCCTAGGCTTGTTCTTCAACTTTTTGGAAGTGACATGTGAAGGGAAGTTGGTTATAAGCTTGTAGAGGATACATATATGTGATTGGAACTTGAAGAAGTGGAGCGAAACAAAAACTGCGGGCCAATATCTTGCGGACTGTTTGAACGATTTTTGGGCTATTTTAAAGGTAACAATTCTTATTTCTCTTGAGGTAATTGGATATTACTTATTGTTATAATGTATGGATGAGCTTGTGCTAAAAATAATGGAGGATAAAAAGTGATTGGGGAAATTTAGATGTTGGGGCCGAAACTAGGCAGTTTCGGCCATTGAAATTGTTGGCTATAATTGTTGTCGTTAACGTCACCTATTTCATGATATAATGAAGTAATATTGTTGTTGAAAAGTTGATATGATTTGTTTAAAAGTATTGGAACTTTAATTGGATTAAAAAGGATTATGGAAAGGGCAATTGTATTGGGGTTGTTTGGTCGTGTATTGTATAAAACTGTGGGGTATTATTGTGCAGTTTTAGGGACTGTTTTGTGGCGTTAGAATGCTGGAAATTCATCCACTTATAAGCATTTTAAATGTAGTAATTGATAATGGAAGTCCTAAGGGATTAAGGGTGTAGAAATGTGTTAAAAGGCCTCACATTGTCCCCTTATTATTGTCGGATTGTGGACTGATTTTTGTGGATTGTTTTATATGGATTAAGGGGCTGAATTTTACACGTAAAGTAGACGTGTAATCCCCTTAAATGTTGGTTGTGCCCTTAAGTGTGGCTTGGTTGTTGATAAAATTGACCTTCTTGAAAGGTGAAAAAGTACGTATAAATAGGGAAAGTGCTGCCCAAATTTGTATAGGAAAAGAGAGCCCTTACTTGGTATATGTCCTACATTAGTAAGAATGTATTGATATACGTGTTATTGTTGTTATAGGCTGAAGTACATTGAGACGTATTCTAGATTGTCTAGTTGGTTAGTTCGCCGATAAGGTATGTGAACTATCCTTTCTTCTTTGGCATGATTTGATTTTATAAAGTGAGTGGATTTTAATTCTTATTGATACATGATTTGATTTTATAAAGTGAGTGGATTTTAATCCTTATTGATACATGATTTGATTTTATAAAGTGAGTGGATCCTAATCCATAACGATACTTGACTCGATCTTTATAGAGTTCTATTGGAACCTAATCCTTAGTGATATATCCTATTGATAGTACTTTGAGTTTCTAAAATGGAAGTTGTTTACCTATCCTATTGATAGTACTTTGAGTTTCTAAAATGGAAGTTGTTTATCTATTCTATTGACAGTACTTTGGGTTTTCTAAAATGGAAGTTCACTTTAATGATTTTAAAAGTGTAAGTGCCTTGATTTTGAAAGTGTAATTTACTGCTCCCGAGCACATACCTAATCCAACCTCTCTCTGAATCACGGGTTGGCTCTCCATTATGCGTATCTCGCCAACACTCCCTTTAGTACCCGTGGTTGCCCTAAAGTCACCCCCAATAAAGTTTCGACCTTTGTCAACCCCGGTTTGTGTCCCCGAAGGCTGACCACCCGAATCCGCTACCGCTCTCAAACTCATACCTAAGCCAACCTCGCACTGAATCACGGGTTTGCTCTCCAATATGTGTGTCTCGCCAACACTCCCTTTAGTACACGCGGGGCCCCTAGAGTCACCCTCAATAAAGTTCCGACCTTTGCCAGCCTTTGTTTGTGCCCCAGAAGGCTGGCCACCCGCACCCGCAACATGCTACCATTCCCGTTAGTATCCATAGTCTCATATTCCACCTCGGGAGAGTCCAAGTAGGTGTGTACCCCCTTTGCCTTGGCATTGAGGGTTTGTGTCACGCCTTTCCCTTGTACCTGTCTATTTGTGTCGGCGTAATGCTTCTCACAACCCGTAGTGGAGTGCCCAATCATATGGCATTTCTCACAATAGTCCGGGAGCTTTTCATAAACAAGCTTTTGGTCAATGATGGTGCCGTCACAAAGCTTGAGTTCAATAGCATCAAGTGTACCTTTGGAGAGGTCTATCTCAACTAGAGCCCGTGCATATGAGAGAAACTCTTTCACTAGTGATCTTATCGGTCCCAATAGGTTTGCCAATACGTGACAAGATACGACTCAAAGCGTTAACGTTCCAAAGCTCTAATGGGAGAGACATGAGCCTTACCCATATTGGAATGGTACATATCTCATGCTTGTCAAAAGTGAAGCACTAAGGCATGTCTTTCAGCAGAAGTGGAGTGCTATAAACAAAGTGTGGCCCATTGGCCATGACCTTCTCTTAGTCAACTTCCGTGTTAAACTTGAAGACAATCCAACCCGAAGCGTGGACATTAAATCGGTATGCAACTCCCCATGAGCGACATAACTTCCTTAATGCCAATCTCCCCGGGTAGGACCCCGCAAAGTAGCCAACCAAAAGATGCCCCACAGTTTTCGTAAGATTATCCAAATCACCCATAGGTAAGTCAAGAGGGCCCACATTACGGCAATCAGCGACAAAATGTAGATGTTTTCCATTCGAAACATCACGGTTTCCTTTGACTATGGATACATAGGCCTTCTTGTTGTTCTGGCTCACGTGATTTGTAGTCTTGTTCTTTCCATCCGCGACATTCCCAATGACGGGTTCACAATTGTTGCCACTCGAAGTCAATGCAGTGTCTTGAGAACCAAGGGTGTAAGAGGAGGGAATGAAGTCTGAAGTTCCCTCATTGGTAGATAACTCGTCATTTCCCGCGTGAGCGTCCCCCGCTTGAAGACCATTGCTCACAAGCCCGGATGTGGTGGGTTCGTGAGCAATCGGGGGGAACTCGACGTTGTTGGTGATATCAATAAAAACTTGCCCCATTCGGATGGGCAGTGGCGTGAAGTTCTCATGGGTCCGCTTCTTTTTCTTTTTCGCCATCCTCAAAGTTACCGAATACGATTACAAGCAAGAGATGAATACAATTGAGAAATGCGTTAATTAAATCCGGACAGACCCAGTTTATGAATTACAACGCTTCTACTAATTATATAAATACTTGCCTATTTCAATATATAAACTAGAAAAGACCGTAAATGAATGTAGTCCGGACAGGCATGTAGTTTAAATTACAAGGCTTTCTAATTTATACAACGTTTCTCTAATGCGTTAGTAAAAATTCATTCATACAATATGTCGTAATCCTAATATTTGACTATCGATACTCTTAGGTTTGCCTAGTGAATATAGATAGTAAAATACTAAATTAAGGAATGAAATGTAATAAAGCAATGTTTTAGGAATACCTCGTTGTCGCGTGTCTCGTTGGTTCGAACGGTTTTATCTGTGAACAGATAAGGACGTTGTGCTATTGCGTGCGTGTAGCAATCCTTTTTCCAATAACCAATAATATGAAAATAACCCTCGAATAAGTCAAACACAACCCGTCTTACTTCTTCTATAACCGGCTCGCAAAATCTGCAAAGACAAAGCCCAGCCAAGCCAAGGCCGTATCACGGGAAAAAATAAAGAGTATATACGTGTATATATCTATAAATAACTTTTATAATATATGGTATATATGAGCACGCGAGTACAAATATATAAAATATAGTATATGTTAAATATAAAATATATATAGTATAACTAAGAGTACAAGAAATCAACAAAAAATAAGTCAACAAGAACCTAGAGTGTCTCGGGACGCCGGACTTGCACCAAAATGGAAACAAGGCGTGGCAGTGGCGCGCTAAGGCAGTGGCGCATGCAGCAGGCGCAGGCAGTAGTTCAGCAGCTATGGCTTGCACAAAAAAGGAAATGTGTCACTATCAAGCCTTAATGGCTCCGAAAAATTCAAATCGAGCCTAGGGAAACAATAAGGAGAGTGTTTCCTACGGATCAAATAAACCAACCTATCAAGAACAGAATAACAATGTAGAACAATATTGCTCAGAATATGAAGAACACGAAGAACAAGCAAGATAATAATCGTTAAACTTCAAAGACGCTAATCAACAAGACGAGATAGGATTATGAGAAAACGTTAAGAAATAATCAAATAACCCTCAAGTAGCAAGTTAACAAGGTCATAATGCACCAAATTATCACTAATAGAGGCGCGTCCCACCCAGCAAACCACCCGTAACACAAGAATCATACGAGCAAACAAGCCCGAGATACACGAAAAGACGGGATATTACTGGGCAATCAAAGATGAGACAAGAACAACACTAGTGCTAAAACAAACCAGCAAAAACAACCAAAAACGCCTCAGGAGCTAAAACCACCACACAATACCCGTATGAACTCCAAGAACGTAAATCGCAAGAAGGAAAAAACAAAGCGTGAACTAGCAAGAGGTACGTCTATCCGGTGAACTCAAGACACCTAAATCACAATATTAATCAAAAACAGAGAATTTAAGGGAGAGATACACCTGATTGAGTGATGTATTTCCTCTATTTTGGCCCGTCTTTTGCAAATTCCTCTTGGATAGAGCTTGCGTCGAGGAGTTCGAAACGTGGAAAGGTGATTTTTGTGCTACTTGTTAAGATGTGTTTCTTGAGCTTTCTCAACCCCCGAAGGAGGAGGGGGGGAAGAGAGATATGAATCTTTTATTCAAGGCCCGAGAGAGATATATATATATTGAAAGAAAGTGTGGGAGAAGGAGTAAGAGCTCTTCTCACTGGTGGTTGAACTTCAATAAAAGGTATAACTCCAAGAACCTTAAATGATCTTCATATATAGAAGTGAGGACATTAACTTCTCTTCATAAATGCACACGGTGAAGTAAATGAGAGATGCAACAAGTCTCAAACACGCCGTATATAACCAAAAGAAAAGAAGAAGAGCACATGAACGTCCAATACTTCAACTCATCCGATACTTATAGATAAAATTCACACGAACAAGAAGAAATTTCAGTGATATCCCACGTGAAATGTATTCCCTTTCTTAGATATAAGAACATAAACAAAGTACTTGGATGAATCCAAGCCAAGATATTCGCTCTTGTGACTTCGTTAAGCCTTGGAAGATTTTAGGAGAGAGAACGACTTTTGAAACACACAAGGCTTCACTTTTTACCCACAAAAAGTGATATTATAGAATTGGCTAAGCACAACACTTGATGTTTTCCTCCACCAAATATTTTTCCCTTACTTCTTCTTTTAATATAATTGTGTAAGATGACATATTTAATCTTGTTAGTTGAGCTAATATTTTTTACTGGAATAGTTATATATACGTAGATAATAAAAGAAGAAAATAATATATGAAGTAAACTATCTCTCTACGTTGTTTATCAAATGCAGATAAATTATATGTTTTCACATATAAGTGCAAATATATTATTTTGTTAAGTCAAAGAAAACTTGATTAAGCAATTAAAATAGTAGGAAAAATTGTTAAACTATATATTATTTTACCTAATTAGTTGCATGCAGAAGTCCTTATAGCCCTTGAAAGAAATAATCCCTTCATTATTCTTATTGATTGAAGACATATATATACAAGTTACAATAGGAGAATTCTATTCCTATTTTACATCTAAATCTCTATTCTATACAATTAAGGGTAATAGAATAATTCTAATTATGGTACAAGACTAAGTCTACCAAATATACAATAATAATGTGTCCATTGCTGGACACTCAATGGGCCCTGGGTATGGCCTGCCGTGTGGACCCCACTGGATGTGGGTAATGTTTAACACACCCCCACAGTCATAGTGAGCGATCTCCGTACGCTGAGACTGTCTCTAAAATCTTCAAAAAGGACCGAGGGAAGACCCTTTATAAAGATGTATGCAATTTGATATCTCGAAGGAACAATGGCAGACGCGTATTTGTCTTTTGGCTACCTTCTCTCGAACAAAGTGAATATTCATCTCTATATGTTTAGTACGCTGGTGCTGAACTGGATTACCATAAAGGTAGATGACACTTATATTATCACAATACACCAAGGTAGCCTTCTCAATAGGACAATGAAGATCTAAAAGTAAATTTGTAACCAACATGACTCAGAAATCACATTGGCTACCCCTCTATACTCGTCCTCTACACTTGAACGTGAAAGCGTGGATTGACGTTTGGCAGACCATGAGACCAAGTTATTCCCTAAAAATATGCAATAGCCAGACGTAGACCATCTGGTGTCACGACAACCACCCCAATCAGCATCTGTATAGGAGACTAGTGTAGACGTCGACGAAGGATACAAATGCAAACCATAGTCAAGTGTTTCCTGAATGTACCTAAGAATTCGTTTGAGCGCATTCATATATTCAACTCTGGGATCATGCATAAATAAACACACCTGCTGTACGTCATATGTAATATCAGGTCGCGTGAACGTCAGATACTGAAGGACGCCTGCAAGACTACGATAGCGGGTCGGATCCTCATAGGGAGAGCCAGCTGCAGCACCCAACTTGGGTTTAGTATCAATGATCTCTGCTGCATACTTTCTCTGTGACAAGAACAATCCACCTGCATGACGAGTTACAACAATCCCCAAAAAGTAACTCAATGGGCCCAAGTCTTTCATGGCAAACTCAGAACCGAGCATTGTCATAATAGACTTGCGCAAAGCATCAGAAGAGGCAGTCAAGATAATATCATCAACATATAGTAATATATAAGCCATGAAATATCCTCGACGATATATGAATAATGAATTATCAGACCTGCTGTGATAAAAACCCATAGTCGAAACAAAATCAGCAAACCTCTTATAACACGCCCATGGAGACTGCTTAAGCCCATACATGATTCAATAGACATACATGATTCAGATATCTAGTATACCTAAACCCCAAAGGCTGATGCATATACACTGTCTCCTGAAGATCACCGGGTAGGAAAGTATTCTTCACATCTAGCTGATGAATGGGCCATGATTTTGAAAGAGCCAAGCTGAGCACAATGTGAATGGTAGGTGGCTTGACCACCAGGCTAAATGTCTCACCACAATCAACACCAACCTGCAAAGTCTTACCATCACCTTCAAGTCTAGCCTTATGTCTTGCAAATGAACCATCAGAATTTTTCTTATGAACAAAATCCAAATAGACCGAATAATATTAACACCAGGTGGACGGGGTACCAACTCTCACGTCTTATTATCAATAAGAGCATTATATTCTTCGGTCATGACAATTTTCCAATTAGGGTCATTTAAGGCAGACACGGGATTACAAGGTAAGGGGGATTTAAGAACATTAGAATTAAAATTAAAATATCTCTTTGGTTTAAAAATACCCCGTTGACTGCGAGTGACTGGACCAAGGCTCTAGGCTAGATTGGGGGAATGTTCGAAAATTTCTGGAATTACCGTGGAAGGCGCCGCGGCGCTAGGGGCTAGGGTCGCGGCGTCAGAAGAGTTGCAGAGCACTCTGAGGTTTTCACACCGTGGAGCCTATGTGTAGGGCTGCAGCGCTGACTCACTGGAGTTTTGGCGCCGCGACGCTGACGGTGTTTTTTCGGGAAAATCTGAAAAATGACAGAGAACATAGGGGGAGACATCCTCATCCAAAAAATCATAAAAATTAGGCACAGATTTTTCTACTTTAGAAAAGGGAAATTGGAATTCATCAAAGAGAACATGACGACTAATGATGATTCGTTTAGAGGACAAATCAAAACATTTATAACCACGGTGATTTGATGGAAAACCCAAAAACACACAAGGAGTAGAACGTTCCTGAAGTTTGTTGATTGTAGTGGATGGAAACAGTGGATAACATAAGTGTTAGGCGTATTTTGTATACGCTTTTTGAGTCATTTTTAGTTAGTATTTTTTCCATTTTCGTATAAATAAGTGTCTTGTTAGGGTTATTTTTCTTTCTTTTGAGCCACAGTGGTTCTAAATGGAAAAATGGCAAAAAGAAGCTAAAAGTGGGCATAAAAGGAGGGTCCCGAGGAAAAAGGTTGAAAATTGGAGATTCGGACGAAGTCAAAGCAGGACCGCGGTGCCGGACTGCAGGACCGTGGTGCCATAATTACTAAAAAAGCCGCAGGATTTTCGGCACAGCGGTGCCATTCTGCAGAACCGCAGTGTCGATGTGGGAAATTCAGAATCCGAAGTAAATTTGGCCAAGGGCAGAAGGGTCCAGAGGGAACGAAATTTGCAACATACTTAAGACATAGGTATTATTCTATTGAAGGGGAGTTGGACATTCTATCACACAACACAATTGAAGATAAATTGGAGGCTACAATTGGAGACCTAGTTCTAAGTACTTTTTCTTTCTTTAGTTTTCAATTCAGTTTATGTTGGTATTTGTATTAGTTCTTAGTGTGACTATGGCTAGGAGCTAAACACTTTATTAGGGCTTTCCTATTGAATCACTTGAACCTCTATTTCATGAATTAATGCATTAGTTTGATTTCTTCTTCACATGATTAAGATTTAGTCAATATTTGGTATGAATGTTTGATAGTTAACTGGCCATTAATTATCATAATATATATGATTTCTAATCAAGAACCGAGAGGAGATATTTGGATATGTTGTAATTGAATAGACATAGGTTAAAATAGCAGACGAAAGTACCCTGATACTTTTGTAGCATTATAGGTTATTGTTCTTAATCCTCCTATGTGGTAAATCCTATCATAGAAATATAGAAGGGTTATGCATTGGAGTTGAGCGATTATATATCCTAACCGGAATATAAGACAGTCTAGTTAACCGTTGTCTTAACGTAGAAAAAGAAGTCATTCTAGTTGAATTAAGGATTGAAAAGAGTGTATAGTCGAGGATATTGGAAGCCCTAATTCCTTCATAACTGATTAAACCTCAACAATTTAGTTTACTTCTTGCAATTATTCTAGTAGTTAGATCAAAATCCAAATCAATTATCGTTTGCCAAATAGATAACACATAATAGATGTTCGGTAATTAGAAATCAGTCTCTGAGGACGATATTCAGTCTTACCAGACTATATTACTTGTAACGATACGTACACTTGCGTGAGCACGTGGAAATATCCGGCTAACAAATTTTTGGCGCCGTTGCCGGGGACTGGCGTACTTTTAATATCGAATTATCTATTCTTATTTCTAATTTAGTTTGTATATATTTAGTTAAGTTATTTTATTTTTAATTTGGTTGCTCCAGGAACAAGTTTCTAACTTGTTCTGCGAGCATCGTTTTATCAGTTTTTGTTGTTTTTCTTATTTTGTAGGTAAAACTTTTGTTAAAAAAAAAGGGACACATGGACTATTACTATCAGGGGCAGCAGTACTACGACTACTATCAACAGCAACAGTACCATCAACAACAATTTAACCAACAGGTTCCACATGAAGATCGAGATGAGCTGCAGGAAGCCTTACTCAGGCTCACCAAGTCCCAGACTGCTCAAGGGAAATTTCAGCAGCCACAGAGTCAGGCCCCATCAGAGGAGTGGGATGAATTGAGAGAAACATTGTTGGAACTCACAAACGCCCAAACTCAATTCATGGTAGAAGTAAGATCCTCTTTGCGGAACTTGGATACTCAAGTGGGACAGCTTACGAATTTGGAACCACAAATCGGGCAACTGATGGACATAGTAACCATGACACCTCAAGAAAGTCCACTGAGTGACCCAGTTACGATGAGTGATAAGCAGATTGAGGAACCTGAACCACAACAAGTTGTTGAGGAACTTGGAGAGATAGTTGGTGTAGAGAAAGAAGAGGTCACTAAGGACCACTCTATTGCAGAAAAAACAACACCAATTATCATTGCTGAGCCCCAACCAGAAAGTCCATACCCTCAAGGGCACCCAAAAAAGTTGAGAGATGTAGGGAGTTTCACTGATCCTTACATTATAGAGAGCCTAGAAGACAAGTCTGTCTTGTGTAATTGGGGGATAATCTTAGATATGAGGCCCTTGTTTGACAAAAGTGTTGTAGGAGAAGTGAGACCTGCAACAATAACTGTGCAGATTGCAAGAAATTCGCAGAAGGATCCATTGGGCACTAGTAAAGATTAATTGCGTCCGGCTAAAAGACGTTAAAGACAGCGCTACTTGGGAGGCAACCCAAGGTTTTAATTATGTTATTTAAATTTTTGTTTTAGTTTGTTTTATTTTGAATTGAACAGTCTCATGATCTGGTATGTTGAGTGTTGTGGATGACAGATAAAAGCAGGGATTGAGAAAAATGCTGCAAAAATGGTAGAAATTTGGCACAGCGCCACGCCGCCATAATGCAAGGCTGCGACGCCCGTTGATAAAACACGACATCTCCAGATACCGCCTCAATACAACATCCGCCGCCACCACCACCATTTTGTACTGTTGTTTTGATGTCTGTAAGTCGTCCCTTTTAATTTTTAGTCTTTACACATTTGGGACAATATGTCGTTTAAGTTTGGGGGTCTTAGTATTTTGTGTGTCTGTTTTTGAGTTTTTTTTTTTTGTGTTTTTGTGTCTTATATGAGTCAATTTTTTTTGTGATCATGCATGATGTAGTTGCTTGAAACGCCTAGTGGATTAAGTAGGATAATGTAATGGAATGAGAAGCAAAAATTTGTGTGCTTGAGTTAGATATGCCAAAAATTCATGAACATCTAATTATTTGAGATATTTGTGCTTAGCCTATGTGTGTCAATGGTGAAAAGAATGATTGAAACATGTCTATGAAGTCTGCTTGCTTGCTATTTGAGGCGAAATTGTTAAGATGTACATATTTAGGGAGATGATTCAGGCATTTCTTTATTAGCTCTTCTTACCATTCAATACCTACCTTGCAATAAATTATATCCCTAGTCAGCCCCTTTGAGCCTAAAATAAGTGATTTATTTGACACCCTGTGATTCCCTTATGTGTCATAAGCAGTAATTGAAAAATTGGGATAAAAAAAGTGTGAAAAAGAAATACGAAAAAAAAGTGAAAAAAATTGATGCACCCCAATAAAAAAGATGTAAAAGCTTAAGTTTGGGGTGCCTATGAGAATTTGTTTCATGCTCTCAAAAAGATAAAAGGAGAGTGATAGGTATGAATTGAAAATGATACCAAAAAGAATGACAAAATGGTTGAATGAGAAAAATGCTTATGGTATGTAAACTGAGCCTAAATGCCTAATCTTACCTACCCCTGCCTAAGTCTACATTACAACCCTGACAAGTCCTGAAGATCTCTAGTATGTATGTCTATGATTAGTGGAGAATAGCAAGTAAACAGGCTCATAGAACTAAATGAAATTGACATGCATAGGTTAGGGGTTCATGCTTCCATTGATTGTGATTGAAATGAATTTGCGAAATATCTGGCTTGAAATTCTAGATTTCTATATTCATGCTATATATGTTCCAGCATATTATCTCAACTAACATTCATGCTTTTCAAATTAATCTTGTGCAGTTGCTTGATTAAAGTCTTTTGAGTCATTGTTCTTTCTGTTTCTTTGATTTTGTTTTGATCTTTGCTCGAGGGCGAGCAAATGTTAAGTTTGGGGGTATTTGTTAGGCGTATTTTGTATACGTTTTTTGAGTCATTTTTAGTTAGTATTTTTCCCATTTTCGTTTAAATAAGTGTCTTGTTAGGGTTGTTTTTCTTTCTTTTGAGTCACAATGGTTCTAAATGGAAAAATGGCAAAAAGAAGCTAAAAGTTGGCATAAAAGGAGGGTCCCGAGGCAAAAAGGTTGAAAATCGAGATTCGCATTTAAGGCAAAGAAGGATCATGGTGCCATAATTACCGAAAATCACAGATTTTCGCACACGTGCCATTTTGCGTAATCATGCGCCGATGCGAGAAATTCAGAATCCGAAGTAAATTTGGCCAAGGGCACGAAATTTGCAACATACTTAAGCCCTAGGGATTATTCTATTGAAGAGGAGTTGGACATTCTATCACACAACACAATTGAAGACAAATTGGAGGCTACAATTGGAGACCTAGTTCTAAGTACTTTTTCTTTCTTTAGTTTTCAATTCAGTTTATGTTGGTATTTGTATTAGTTCCTAGCGTGACTATGGCTAGGAGCTAAACACTTTATTAGAGCTTTCTTATTGAATCGCTTGAACCTCTATTTCATGAATTAATACATTAGTTTGATTTCTTCTTCACTTGATTAAGATTTATTCAATATTTGGTATGAATGTTTGATAGTTAACAGGCCATTAATTATCATAATCTATATGATTTCTAATAAAAGAACCGAGAGGAGATATTTGGATATGTTGTAATTGAATAGACATAGATTAAAATTGCGGATGAAAGTACCCCGATACTTGTGTAGCATTATAGGTTATTATTTTTAATCCTCTTATGTGGTAAATCCTATCATAGAAATATAGAAGGGTTCTGCACTGGGGTTGAACGATTATATATTCTAACCGGAATATAAGACAGTCTAGTTAACCGCTATCTTAACGTAGAAGAAGAAGTCATTCTAGTTGCATTAAGGATTGAAAAGAGTGGATAGTCGAGGATATTGGAAGCTCTAATTCCTTCATAACTGATTAAACCTCAACAATTTAGTTTACTTCTTGCAATTATTCTAGTAGTTAGATCAAAACCCAAATCAATTATCATTCGCCAAATAGATAACCTAGAATAGATGTTCGGTAATTAAAAACCAGTCTCTGAGGACGATATTCGGTCTTACCAGACTATAATACTCGTAACGATACGTACACTTGCGTGAGAACGTGGAAATATCCTCCTAACAATAAGCATCCGAAGACCCTAAGATGAGAATATGACGGATTCTTATTATATATCACTTTGAGAGGGGATGGATATATCAAACCTTTAGAGGAAAGAATATTGAGTAAATTAATAGTCATTTGTAGCACATGATGCCAAAATAATGGTGGAACGGAAGAATAAACCAATAAGTGCGGACAATATTATTAATGGTACGAATTTATCGCTCAGCTTTCCCATTTTGTGAAGACGTATGAGGACAAGAAAAACGAAAATTTATCTCATTTTGAGCACAAAACTCCCTAAATTCCCCCATTATCATACTCTTTGCCATTATCACATTGAATGCTTTTTATTTCCCGTTCGAATTGCGTTCTTATGAAACTCTAAATTTTATGAAAGTGGAAAAAACTTGAGATTTTTTCGCAATTGGAAACGCCCATAAATATTTAGAATAGTCATCTAAGAATAAAACATAATAATGATGACCCATAGAACTGAGAACCGGAGATGTCCACAAATCACTATGAATAATATCAAATGGCATTGAAGTGTTAGAATTTGACGCTACAAATGGTAACTTAATATTTTTTTTCGAAGCACAGGATTGACAAAGTGGAGTACTACGCGTACCCTTACAAGAAATAACTTATCTCTATCTAAAGAAGATAAAATAGACGACCCTGGATGACCTAGATGAACATGCCACAAGGAAGGAGCAAGAACTGGAAAAGTGGACTGTAATGTTTAACACATATATTATCATGACATGACCATAGAAGTATATGCCAAGAAAAATATAGTAGTCAACTAATAAAAACACAGTAACAGTAATTGTGCTAATTGACCAACTAAAATTCTAGACCCCGTTTATATTATTGTATCTAAATGAATATCTCTTTTTAGCTTTTTCACAACGACGTTAAATAACATCAAAGGGGACAATGGAGTTAGCGAGCAAACTAGGATTTAAACTATACTAATTAATTCTTAAATTTTATTATCAAATTTAAAACTTCTATAACCCTATCTATTCAATCTCCCAATCGCCTAATTCTCCTTATAATTTTCTATACAAAAAGATGAATTCAATCCAAAATTAATTTATAGAATATATGTGTTGAAAATATCGTTATGGATAGGTTCAAATAGTATAACAAAATTGTTTTTTGTCTTGTGATTTAGATCGAGAGACTTTGATGCACATGTGGACCAAATACTGATGAAAGGAACGAAACTGTTTATTGTTAAAAAAAAAGGAAAGAAATTGTCAGCTGTCATGTAGTTTACTTTAATTCCTTGCTTTCCATAAAGAAATTTCGTCCCTTTTATTTGTGAATTGACACCATGCTACATGTTTTAGAAGCTAAACATATTCTCAATCTCAGTATATTGTTTTTTAAAATTTATATTAAAAAAGTAGTATGTTTTGGAAGAAGCTTATCCAATTCAAAAAAGAATTTTGATAATTAATAAGAAAAAGGATAACTTTATGCATTAAGCTTCACCTATGCGCGGGATTCAAGGAAGGTCCAGACCACAATGGTCCTTTAATCAAAAGAAGAATTTACTTATGTTTTTAGTAGTAGTTTAGGAGACCTCGAATTCTCACGTTCCAGCGTGCATTATGCCAACAGGTCCCACTACCAACTCTAGCTAAGAAGTTGAGTCACCCTTTTTTTTCCAGAAATAGAATAGAATAAAAAATGAAATAGTCTATATCATGTATCGATCATAGGATCTGGTGACACAAAAGTTGTGCTCGATTCTCTCTTCTTATTCCACTGCGCTAAGTGGTATTTTCCTTTATTGCTGGATGACTACTATGAAAAAAAGATGACAACTACTCCCAGTCTCTGGTCAATCCATGCTGATGCTAGAAGAGCTATTACCTCCGCCCACCAAAAAGAGACGAGAAAGTCTAACCGCCAACCTGCTCGAACATTTGCTCTTTCTAGTCTCGTTTGGTTTCGAGAGCCTCCTTCTCCTCGTCCCTTACTCGTCTTTTGAAAGTCGTCATCCTGATTTTTTTTTCGTATGCAGGGGAAAGTACCTTACTCCTACCTTTATTATTATTTTCTCGGGTCTCTATACAATAGAATGAAAATTCTGGAAGAAACAACAAACAAAAAGAGAGAGAAAGTCGAAATATATATGTTGGAATTTTTTTAATGTGGAATAAAGGTTATCCCATTATTTATGACTCGAATAATTGGAGTACACACGTTGGAAAAATCATTTCCACACACGTGCACACGTTGTACCAAGGATCATAAATTTCATTAGTAAAAGAGATATTGGTACATAAGCAAAATGTTTGAGACATAGAATGATGGACAAACGTTGGCCAAATGACAAGTGTTCCTGTTGGTAAATGAAGGAAGAAATTTACATAGTGTAAAGATGGTAATGGACGGAAAGGTCGCGGAGCCGAGAAGGGTCGGGGCGCCACCGCGGCACCGTGGAGCGCCACAAATGATAATTTACCGAGTTATCGAGTCGCGCGCCACGCCGCCCCGAGGCTGGCCATACGCTACCTGCATGCAAAGTCCAAACAAAAATTTAATTTTGGAGACATTTGGACTACCCACAATAGCATTCATTCCAGCATTATTCAGCCATTATTTGGCTGATAAATGTGTGCTATTACTTGGGCAATTCATTGTCATTACATATGTGATTCAATGTCATTACTTGACACTTGAAGAGACAAATTCTTAGACTCTAAATTGAGGCTTTTGGCTCAATTGTTAAACACTTGCAACACTTATCGCCACGACTGCCCGGCTCGCGGATCGTGCCTTACCCGCACCCAAGTAGTCATACATCGAGTAATCACGAATATAAAAACAAGACATGAAACAATTGTAAAATGAGACACAATTTTATGTGAGAAAATGTCGCTTTCGCATATATATATAAACATAGTTTTAGCTACATCCCAACTGCATAATAGACTACACTTCTAAGAAGATAAACAACTATGGCGGGACAGGGCCCCGCCATACCCTGAATGTACAAAACTATATACAACAACAGTGAGATCATACCCAAAAGTCGAGCCTCCGGAGGAGATGGAGCTCCTGACACCAAAGCAAAAAGATCCTAAGGATGTGGATCTAGCACCTGCTTGCCCTTACCGCGGCAGATTTAACGCAGCTCGGGCGAGGTCAAGATAACAGTACCAAGTATGTGAAATCAGAAATACTTAAATGAAATCAAAGTATTTAAAACCATTTGCAAATACAATCGCCTAATCGCACATAAGTGCCATATCACAAACAAGAACAATAATAGGTAAATCAGAATGTGTCTTTTCTAGGCCGCGAATGATCGAAGCAAGGCCAATCTCCCATAGTATCATTATGCGTGCCTAATTCTGGACTTCCGCAGACCGCATAGGTCACACACAAACCCGCATGAGGTATTCTCGCGACGGGGTAGCTAACCCCGGCACTTCTCC
Source organism: Przewalskia tangutica (assembly GCA_029844215.1). Lineage (NCBI taxonomy): Eukaryota > Viridiplantae > Streptophyta > Magnoliopsida > Solanales > Solanaceae > Przewalskia > Przewalskia tangutica. The sequence goes on from CM056719.1 coordinate 24,343,396, forward strand.
GACTCCCGCAAAGACGCATAGTCTCGATAGACCGCATAGTCACAGCATCGCATAGGCATCCCCGTGACGGATAAAACACCCGAATGATCAATCTCGAACTCCCGCAGCCCGCATAGTCACATAGATCGTGATAGCCGTATAGACCGCGTCAAGCGGTGGCAAGCCCTGTATAACAAGTCAAGGGTAGGTGATATAATAACAAGATAACCGACTTACCGCTTAGCAACGTAAGCCCAACAAGAATGACCCTTTCACCACATCACAAGACACTAACACACGAACATCATAATATGTCTACTTTTCAAACAATCTTACTACACCTTACGAATCAATACAAGGTTTTTATAAACAAATAAGTAAATTCCTTTTATCCTTCTTAAGTTGTTATACCTAACTTCCCATAAAGCTAGTATAACTCTTAAGCTTTTTGTTTAAAACCAAATATTTCCTTCAAGTAAAAATGATTCAGTATTCTTTTGAAATGCATCAAGATTCTCATTATTCAGGCTTAAGTCAAAAGACATTGCCGTAATTATTATTCAGGCTTAAGTCAAAAGACATTGCCGTAATTATTATTCAGTTAACACATGTACGTCTACCGTACTATATATATATGTTAAAATATCATGCTTAAGAGTATAGGAAGAAATCACATACCTTCTCGGCGAAATCCACCTGCCAAGTCGAATATGTCGCGCGCAGAGAATCAGCCTATAATAGTCAAATACGTCTATCAACGTCTAGACTATTCTGTAAACAGTTCTAAGTAGAGGGTTCTCTATTCTACGGAAAATCGGGCAGCACTTCCCTACCCGTCGAGCTACTCAAGTCTCATCGTGAAAACAAATTCTAAGTAAGTATAGTTCAATTATTCTTCTTTAAACCCTTCATCGTGATAACAGCTCAATTCTATTCTTTAATATCCTTCAGTGTATCTTATACTCAAGTCTATACTATTCTTATATGTAATATCCAATTACAATAGAAGGACAAGAGTATTTACCTCGATAAGCCCAAAATTATCCAAGTTAAATGTCGCTCCTGAGCAAGGTTTAGCTCCTAACTTGTACGCTCCGATAGCTCCAAGAAACCCTTAGAAGTTCTACACAACTTCTACTAAAATACTATAAGGGATTTGGGCTAGGGTATTTTGGAATAGTGACTATACTTGGAAGACAACTTTCTACCAAGGGAGGGGTAGGTTTCGCCAGGACTACTAGGCTAGAGGGTGTTTCGCCAAGGGCCTTCACAAGGGGAGGGGAGTGTTTGGACGAAACACAACAAGATAGGAGGGATTTTTCAAGACTTGAAATTGATTTGTGGATGAAGAACTCTTCATCTTAAGGGGTATTTATAGGCCAACCAATGGCCAAGATGAAGCAGTGGTAGGCAAGTGTAAGGTCAAGATTTGGGCAAGTGTCCTTATCCATCTACTACACAAAAATATCCTACCAACTCCTTGACAAAAAGGCCATTCCAATCGTCCAAATGGACGCCTCACGTCCACCAACTAGAGGGTGACAAGTGTCGCCCTCTCGTTGGTCCAAAATGTTTCGTCTCTCGGAAAGATCCGCAAAAATAATAAATGTCATAGCCGGAATTTTCCCTTCGCAAGTTTTGTAAAACGTTTCGTCGGAAAACGATTCTTTTTGATAGGTGTGCCCAATCTTTTTCGTCCAATGCCTAACCTTAAGGCTAAACTTTTGTACGTATGCCCTCGCGTACATACTTTGGAAATATGTGGTATAACATTCTCCCCTCCTTAGAAACATTCGTCCCGAATGTTCCTTCCCAAGACAGTTAACGATAAAGCTTAAACAGTTTGCAAATGCTACATACGGCCACAAAACAACACTTAAGCATAAATGACAATGAAAATTTACAAGTAGGAAAGTGAATTACCCGGAGGTGGGAATAGGTGAGGATACTGCCTCATGTCCTCTCGCCTTCCCACGCCATCTCCTCCCCGAGCTCGTTCCGCCACAAGACTTTGACGGCCACGCCCCGTCCGCAGACGCCTAACCCGACGATCGATTATCGCTATGGGAATCTCCTCATACGATAACCCTCGTCACCGACATCGCCAATCGGTGTACCCTAGATGGATCCCCGATACATCTCTCAACATAGAAACGTGAAAACCGGATGACCGCCTCCAGATCGGACGGTAGATCCAACTCATAGGCAACCTTGCCTACCTCGCGACAACTGATACGCCCAATGTACCTTGGGCCGAAGTTTTCTTCCCGAATCTCATCACACCCTTCATGGGCGACACCTTCAGAAAACCCAATCATCAACCTCGAACTCCGATGCCGACGACGATGATCTGCGATATGACTTCGCCGACTGAGCCGCCAAGAATCGCTTCTCGATAAGTTTCACCTTATCCATCGCCACGCACCAAACCGGGTCCCACTAATCGCACTCGCCTACATCAAACCATCCTATCGCGATCCGCACTTCCTCTCATACAAGGCCTCATAAGGCGACATCCGAATACCGGAGTGGTAGCTATTATTATATGCAAACTCAACTAGAGGCAAATGATCCTCCCACCTACTCGAAGTCGATAACACAGCTCGCAGATATCCTCGCAGTCCGATAGTGCGCTCGCCTGTCCGTCACTCGTGGATGGAATGCAGACTGTGCTCACTCGGCCCCTAAACCCTTCGAAAGACCTCCGTAAGTTAGCCGTAAACCGGCTCCTCTCGATATGATCGAAATAGGTACTCCATGCATCGACGATCTCTGATGTAAAGTCCGTGTAATCCTCACCAAAAAGTCGCCCCGATGGGAAGAAAGTGGGCTGATTTCGACACCGCCGACGATAACCCATATAGAATCATGTCTCCTCCGAGTGCGAGGTAATCCCGTGATAAAGTCCATGTTGATCACCTCCCACTTCCGTGTCGGGATCTCTATCGTCGCAACAAACCACCGTGCCTCCGTGCTCTACCTTCACCGCCGACAACACGCACCGAGCTACGAACTCGCAACGCCTCTTCAAGCCATCCCACCAATACACGCATCTAAGGTCGTGGTACATCTTGGTCGCACTCGATGGATAGAGTAACGCGCGCCGTGCTTCCCCAAGAACTCACGCCAAGTCCTCAAACATCCGAACACACAACCTGCCCTCAAACCTTAGCACCCCATCAAAGTGCTACCTCAAAAGGACCCTTCCTCACGAAGAGTATCACGCATTCACGCCAAAACCGGATCATCAAATCCGCCTCTTCACCTCTTCGACGATGGAAGACTCGCAACCTCTCGAACTCGAACTCCACTGCTATCAGAATCAATCAAACGGACACCAAGGCTCGCTAACTGATGCAAATCACGAACCATGCCCCTCCTCTCCGGCTGCACATCTGATAGGCTACCCATCGACCTACGACTAAGGGCATCTGCCACAACATTGGCCTTCCCCGGGAGGTACAAGATGTCAACATCATAATCCTTGAGCAGCTCTAACCACCATCTCGCCGTAAGTTCACTTCTCTCCGTCAAGATATACCGAGGCTCTTGGGTCTCAGATAAATATCCACATGAACCCCATACAAATAGTGCCTCCAGATCTTCAAGGCGTGAATCACCGCTGCCAACTCCAAATCATGGGTGGGGTAGTTCCTCTCGTGTTTCTTAAGCTTTCGGGATGCATACGCTATAACCTTGCATTGCTGCATCAACACACATCCCAACCCGATGCCTGACGCATCACAATACACGACATAACCGTCTCGACCTCCGAAGAGTAAGAACGGGCGGCCGCCGCCTCCTTCAAGAATCGAAACCCCGCCACACGCATCACCATCAAACTTAGCCGCTTCGAGTCACCTAGTCAATGGTGCAGATAGAAGCAAACTTCTACGAACCGATAAAAACTCGCAAGGCCTAAAATCGCGAACCTCGCCGGAGTAGAGGTCGAGGCCAACTCGATCGCCGATCTTGGCCGATTCACCCGAATACCATCACCCACAATATGCCCAAGAAAAGCCACCAAGTCAACCGTAACTCACACTTCAAAACTTGGCGATAATCACTGTCTGGAGAACTCTCAGCACAGTCCTCAAATGCTCCGCATGCTCCTGCTCTGAGCGAGAATAAACCAAGATATCATCAATGAACACTATCACAAACGTGTCCAAAAATGGTTTGAACACTCGGTTCATCAAATCCATGAATACCACGAGCATCGTCAACCCAAAAGACATGACTCAACTCATAATGCTCGCACGTCCGAATGCGATCTGTGGACATCCGCCTCCGACTGCACTGATGATAGCCCGATCGCAGATCAATCTTGAGAAACATCTCGCACTCGCACCGGTCGAACAAATCATCAATCCCGGGAAGGGTATTCGTTTAATGGTCACCTTGTTCACCGTCAGATCAACACACATGCGCAGCGCCCCGCCCTTCTTCTTCACGAACAATACCGCGCTCCCTGTGGAGAAACACTAGGCTCGATGAAGCCCTTCTCCAAAGAAATCTCGCAGCTGGTCCTTCAACTCTCTCAACTCGGCAGGTGCCATTCGGTATGGCGGAATGGAAATAGGCCGAGTGTCTGGCAGTACATCGATACAAAACTCTATCTCCTCTCGTGAGGATACCCGGAGGTCGCCCTGAAACACGCCCGGGAACTCTCTCGACCATCGAATCGATCGGAAATCGCATCGCAGCCTCGTGATCAAACACCCGAACGAGATGGTAGATATACCCCTTCGCACCATCTTCCTAGCCTCGAGGTAAGAAATAAACCTACCTCGGCGATACAAAGTGTTCCTCCCACTCAACAACCGCCCTCAGAAAATGGAACCGCACTCACTCTCTCTGTAGTCTACATTGGCATAGCAGAAGCTAACTAATCCATACCCATGATCACGTCGAATCGGCCATGTCCAACTCTATCAAGTCGGCCAGGTCCGACGATCGCATAAGGTCACCGACAAGCCCTATATACCCGCCGAGCTACCACCGAATCACCCACCCGGCGTAGCTACCTCGAGTGGTCTATGGACTCGTGCTCTATCCCTATCCTACTAGCAACAAGGGAGATATGTAGGACAGAGTAGAACCCGGATCTATCAAGACGTACACATCATAACGGAGATCGATAAGGTACCGTGACGACATCGCGCGAGGCCTCCGTCCCGCTTACCGGACAGGCATAAATGCGCGCTCGAGGACCGCTAGAATCGACCGCGCCACGACCTCCGCCGACTGCTGGCCCACGAGTACCTCGCCCGGCGAGTAATCAGGAGATGATGAACCGCAATAGACACTCGTAGCCGAGCCCTACCACCGCGCCGCCTGGCCTGACAGCCCTCGCAAAATGACCTGCCGCCGTAGTATAGCAAGCTCCCGAGTAGTACTACAGCCCCGAATGGAATCTACCACAACGGACACACCGAGCAGACTCGATCGTTAGCACCTCATACCCCGAAATCAAGTCCCGGGCCCCGACCGCCCCGAATACTCGCCGCATCGACAATGATGCTGGAGTGCTCGAGCCGGGCCGGGTGAAAATCTAGATCGCCGCCGAGGCCGCCCACCCCGAGAACTACCAAAAGAACCGGCCGCTCGCCTTCTTCTCGATGCCGATATCCGCCGACTCGCTTCGCCTCTACGCCTCGCATCCAAGTGCATGAGCTCGCATACGGGTAATGTCCATGCTCGTCAAGAGCCACACCCGCACAAGACTCACCATATAATCATCTAGCCCTGACGTAGCGATGCACCCGCCCTCCATATCCGCTACCAATGCAGGACATATCGAGCCAAAGAATCGAACTCGACATCAGACTTCCCTAACTGCAAGGCCCCTCCGCCTCAAGAATAAAAATCGTTTACCCGCGCTCCTCATCCGCGAGGCAAGAAGTGAGTGAGGAAAGCCTCGAGAACTCATCCCAAGTAGTTGGGGACGCGCGGTTCTCCCGATAACTCCCACGAATCAAACCAATCGACTGTGGTATCACGCAGCCGATGCGAACCGAAGATCACGGACTCGGTCTCCGACGCCCTGATCACCCTCATAATTGTTACACCCCGGAAATTCCAGAATATGTTTTTAAGAACGTACGTAAGAACACATATGTTAAGGATTTGAGACTTGTAAAAATTTAGCGGAAATTATGAAATTGTCGGAAAACATTTGTGTTGTGTCGAATGGGAGGGCGACACGTGTCACCCCCCCTTAGCAATGCCTTGGACGAAATGGCATGGCCATTATGGTCATTTACCCTAAGTCTTCTAAGGCTAAGTCTTGCAACTTGTAGCATGAGTTTATTGACTAAAGTCAAAGGTCATAAGTCTTGATATTTTGGAAGACCACATCTAAGCCTCACATTTGTAATTATCTTGACCATCCTTTACTCTATATAATACTAGTAGTGCTAGAGAGCCAACACTTAGAAAATTTCACACAAAATTGGAAGAAACATAGGCAAAGCTCTCTGTTCTTCATTGAAAGAAAGGGAGAAATTTTCGTTTCTTGTCCATTTGATTCCACACTTTAAACCAAGGGTCTTAGGTGTATTGTAAACACATCTCAATAGAAAAATCTTGGAAAAGATTGTTTACTGTTAGTCGCAAACGAAAACCTAAGTGGTCTTTCTAGGTTTTGCTTGAGTTTTGAAGGATAATTGTTGGTATTGTTTTAAGGGTCTCAACAAGCGGATTGAGGTGTCTTGGAGAGGATCTAAACTACTAAGGAGCGACTTCGATCGAGTGGATTAAGAATCGTTAAGGTAAAATCTTGTCTTTTAAAGGTGTTACAAGATTACATATTTATATTGTTGTTGTTAGCTCTACTTGTTGCTAGCATGATGTTGATAGGTTGAAGTTATTAGTATTATGGATTTCTTGTAGTTAAATCCAAATGTTATACAAGCCGCTTGGAAATTGGATTACTAATTGGTCGCTTTTAGAAATCACGCATGTTACCTACTTAAAGATTATCGTTATGATACTCAAACGCGACTTGATATCATGTTATGCTACTAAATTGGATTGAAATGGAAATTGGATAAGAATTGGATTTGTTGAATCAAGGTGGCGAATTTGGAACGTAGTTCGTATTGTTTGGTTATTCAATTGTATTGACTACTTTCTATATAATTGTGAGCCAATCAATGTAGTTATTCAATTGTATGGACTACTTTCTATATAATTGTGAGCCAATTGGGGTCGTGTAGTTATTCAATTGTATCGACTACTTTCTATATAATCGCGAGCCAATTGGCAATGTGTAGTTATTCAATTGTATTGGACTACTTTCTATATAATTGTGAGCCAATTGGGGCTGTTTGGTTATTGTATTTCTACTTGAAAAGGTGGCAAAGTGAGTAAAACAAAGGAGGTGTTGTCCGATTTTCCGTAGAAAATGGAGACTTTACACTTATAGTATTCTACATTTGAAGTAAGGCGTTAATAGACGTATTGTGAATATTATAGGTTGATATACTACGGGCGGGACTTTGTACTTGACAAAGTGGTATCAGAGCAGTTAGTCCTCGGAAAGTGTCTACAAACCGTGTCTAGTAGAGTCTTGATTATCGGTGTGTTGTGCACCACATCTATAATCAGGAGGCTGCAGGACATTTAGGATTGGTTTCCATTCTTCTCACTCTAAGATCGTGCGATAGAGTCGTATGGTTAGTGGTCGCTCTCCAACAAGTTATGATTGTTTGCAGCTACGAGAAAGCGCAAAGATGACCCGGAAGGATTACGTGGATTGCGTATCCAGGTTGGTAATGGTTGTAGTTGGTATTGTGACATACAACTATGCGAATTTATGTATGAGGGTCAGACGCGTGTTGCCTAGAATTATTTAGATTACCAGGATTTGGAAGGGACTAAATAAATATCGGGAAGGTATGAAACAGTTTAATGAATTCTCATCAAGGTTTTACGTGCTAATTTGAGATAATTAGGAAATGATGAGTTATCGGAAAAGGTAATGGACCCTTAAGAAGTTAATTAAGAGACTAAGTGGAAGACTATGTTAGCAACTTAAGCTACGTGGTATGCTTAAGGGAATTGTACGCGAGATCCTGACGAAGAAAGTATGGTTGTTGTGGTCAAGACAACACGATTATGATATTACGAGAAGTTCTTGTACCCTGCCACGGGCTGATAAGATAGGCTTGGAGCATGGAAATCATGAGCCTAAAAATGTTGATAACCACCGAGACCTTAGGTATATAAGGCCTTCTGTAGTAAAAAGTTAGACAGACCTAGGAAAAGAGTTAAGTACGACGCCAGTCGGGTCAGATCTATTTAGGTCGCCCATAACTTGAAAGGAAATGGGATCGCTTAGTAGTAGTCCCGCTATGTGACAGTGGTCACGAGGTGCAAGGCCCAAGTTTAGTTAGCCATTTTACGGGTTCGTGGACGTGTTCCACCAAACCAGTCATGTGAGCCTGAATGGGCCTTGTATTGTTTAATTTAGCAACCCGCAGATTTGAGGCCCAAACAAGATGAAGGCTATGTAACGACGCTAGAATAAGTTTGGGAGTACACGGAAGAGTACGACCAAAAAGAGAGCAACCAAGAATAAGGAAATGGAACTCGAATCCACGAGGACCTTTCGAGTGACTACACCCGCGAGTGTTGGGTGGTAGCCGAGCGGTTAGATAATAATCGACGGTAACGATAAAGTCGCTGGACCCAGCAGAGTTATGACGCATATCGAGGTCATTATGAGTTCGCTAGTTGGCCTCTTGTTATGCCAACGTGGACTACATAAGAGAGATTGATTCGGTACCGCTTCCTAGTTTGCCATCGAGTGGAAAGGAAGAGAAGTGGTGGTAACGATGAATTATCCTTCCTTCTTTGACATTGTTTTCTTTTTAAGTCCTGTGACTTGTTTACTTGGGGTAAATTGACGCAGGAAGTATGTAATAATTGAATTTGGAGGAAGTTATTTTAAGTGCCCTCGAGGTACTGAGTTGGTTTGGTGTGGCGGTCAGGGCCACGACCTTCCGGATAATTTCAGGAAAATGTACAAGGCAAGAATAAAAAAATAAGTACGAGTGCTGCCGGCGGAAAGCTGAGGGCATCTTTGGTAGGTTGGAAAATCTACACGAACTTAAAGGCGGGGCGTGATGATTAGCTAATTACTGGACCGCAAGAGGACCCAGTGAGTAGGGTTGTGACTCCAAGGAAAGTTCAAGATAGGGAGATAAGTTCTCTTCCCCACGAAAAAGGACAATTGCGTATGACATGGGGTTGCATGTACCCATGTTGTTAGACGCAGGTTATGACCAGAATAATAAAGGAGAATACGACTATGGTTAAAAATAGGTTGCACGAGATATGTTTACCCCAGACTAGTGTAAAGACCATTAGTAAATAATGGGAAGTAAGAACATTTCGAGAAAATGTGGTAACACCTAGTTATAGGCTCTACAAACTGGGAAAGGAAAACCGGGTTACTACTTGACGAGATCAAGGAAACCTCCCCCCCCTAAATTGTGATTGATGAAGAAGTCTTAGCCATGAGGCAAGCAAAGGAATTAAGTCTAAGTTTAGTGACCAAGTTTGGTTGCAACAAAAAGGGAAACAGGAACCATAAGTGAGATTAAGGATACCCGAATATTTCGCAGGAATGAGAAAGACTTTCAATTATTGGAAGACAAGTTGACCACGACTACAGTTCTAACTCCTCCTGAAAGACTAGAGGGTTAGGATTTGATGATAACACGTTGGGTGTTGGGCTAGGTTGTGTGCTGACGCAACCCGATAAGGTTAGAACCTATGTTTTCCCGGTAGTTAAGGAAGCGGGAAAGGAAATTGCGCCACTCACGATTTAGAGTTGGCGGCAGTTAAATCATGCCTTGAAGATTTGGGGGCATGACGTATATACAGACTTCATGTGGATACTTGTGCAGACCACAAAAGCCTCCGGTATATCTGCAGATCGAGGCGAGAATTTGCGACACCGATGGTGGTTAGAGTTACTCAAGGATTGTGATATTGATATCCTATACCATCCGGGGAAAGCCAAGACAGTTACATATACTCTTTGTGATGGACCTAAGGGTAGTCTGCCAGGTGGGCATCCAAATGAGATGTGATGTAGTCCGTAAGATTCTTCGCCATCGAGCCTGTGGTTCGATTATTGGTTTCAAGGTTAATGAAGTTCAGATCCGAGAGGTTGCCGAGTCTTCCATCGTTGAGGAAGTAAAGAGGCGAAGATGAGGATCCGATTATGATACCAGATCGAGATACGACTCGGCAGAGAAGAGCACTGAGTAGCACCGGACGGGTGTTGTGAGATGAGGATAGATTGCGTGTACCCGCCGCAGACTAGTCGCCAGGTTTTGCGAGGCACGCAGTGCTTATTGCCCTAATTGTTTGGGGCCGACTAAGTCGTGTCGTGACCTCAGAAGTATGTATGGGTAAGATGACCGGAAAAGAGACATAGCGGAGTTACTGCTTAGTGTCCGAGATAGTAGCAGGTCATGGTTGAGCACCAGAAGCCCAGTGGGCTATTGCAGGCGATTGAAATCCCAACCTAGATATGAGAGGTAATTAAAATAGATCTTGTTACAGGGTGGCATCGTACTCGGAGGAAGTGCGACTCCCTGGGGGTCATGGTATTTAGGCTGGCGAAACCAGCCGTGTTCTTTCGGATTTGGGACCCCTTACTCGGCTGAGGATTATGCTTGCTTGTATAGCAGAGAGATTGTGAGATCGCACGGTTCCTACGCTTATGATGACCGGCGACGAGCTCGATTACGATAACTTCGAGGTTTTTCAGAGGGATTAGGGACACAGCGTGAGTCTCAGTTGCATTACACCTCGCATCCGATGGACAGTGCAAGACGTATCATCCGTGCACCGAGGATGGATGCGGCCTGTGTTCTTGATTTCAGAAATAGCCGGGAGGGTTAATTGTCTCTTGTTGTGTTGAGTACAATAACAGATACCCTTCCAGTATTCGGATGACCCTGTATGAGGCCTTGTATGTAAGAAAGTGTAGATCTCCGGTTGGTGGATTCGGCATGAGCGAGGTTCACTTATTTGGTCCGCACTTGATTCGTGGCCGTGGATAAGGCGGCTTATCCGAAAGATTATTTGTAAGCTTAGAGTCGCAGGCTTTATGCAGATAACCGACGTTGACACATGGGGTTCAGGTTGGCATTTTAGTATGTGGCCACCTGTGGCATTATTGGTATGTAGGGGTTGTAAGGAGACTATGTCGCTATCTTTAAGTTGGACTCTCGAAAGAACATTCGGGGACGAATGTTTCTAAGGGGGGAAGAATGTTACACCCCGGAAATTCCAGGATATCTTGGTTTTCAAAGTTAAGAGACTTTAAGCATGTTGAAAGTATTTTGATACTTGTTTTTATGGAAAGTTTAAAGAGTGGTTTACTCTAAGTAATTTAAGTATGTTAAGGGACTTGAAGAGTTTTAAAGTATGCGATACTTGTTTCGCTTTAAACGATAAGTCCTTGGATAGGAAATTGTACTTGACTAATGCATAAAGTGAATATAACGACTTTATGGGGAGTTGGTTATATTGGCTTTATGGAAAGATAAATGGCTTGATTTATTGAAAGGCAATTTGATTTAAGGCATCAATTGCCTAAGGTTTTAAAGGAAAGAAGTCACTTGATTTAGAAGCCTAAATGTATTTCTAAAAGGTATCGTGACTTGTCTTGAAAAGTAGTTATGACTTGATACTACGGTTATTAGTATCTTGGAAGTTATATATGAAAAAGAGTCATTTTTAAAGGAATAGAAGACGTAGTACTTTGGGTTAAATTCCGGATTTTATAATGACATGTTAGTGCCTTAAGTAAACTAAAATGAGAATGTATATGAATAAGGCTAATAAGTTAGGGATTTCTTAACTTGCTTATTTATCGTATGATAAGCGGCGGCTTATGTTATGTATGATGGCCGTTGAGCTAGGGTAAGAGTATAAATGAGGGTAAACCCCAAGACGTTATACCACCGCCTGTGGTAAGAGTATAAATGGCGGTAAACCTCAAGACGTTATACCACCGCTTCGTGGATTTGCTACCCATGACGCGAGGAATACCTCACGCGAGTCCTGGGCTTATGCGGGTGAAATAGTCCCACGCGGCGGTAGTACACCTATGCGAGAATACCACGCGTCCACGCGATCTACGCGTGAAATAGTCCCGTGAATAGATTGCTTAATGACATCGCGGGCGGTGGTCCCGCTTGATCGCGAGCCTCCTACTTTATATTGTAAGTATACTCCTATTTACCTCATTGTTAGTAAGGCACAGCAGATCGTTAATCGAGTAATCATACATGTCTCCGCTTTATTTTAGACTTATGATTTCATTACGCATTTCGGGCCACATATTTGGTACATGTTAGATCGACCTCCTTCGGGCCGCGTTCACGCCGCAGTAAAGTACGTGCTTCGATCCTCGCCTTAGGATCACTGTTCACCGCTGAGAAGCTCCTTCATTTCGAGGCTTATCCCCGGTATTGTCGGTTGTTGTACATTCGTGGTATGGCGGCCCCGCCGCCAGAGTTGTTATTCTTAGAGGTCCGTAGTCACATTGTGGATTGGTCAGAAGGAAAGAAAAATGCATCGCTATTTCTCGGATTGAGTATATTTTACTGGCGTGGCCTTATCGCCAGCTCGCTGTTGGTTAGTTCTAAGTTTTTTTGTATGTTGTGTATGTTCACCGCTATTTCTCCGATGTGACTGTGGTACCTGTAGGGCACCGGCCGCGCCCGGTCGGGTCGTGACAATAATCCTCAGAATCGACGGATGAACTCCTCGGATCATCCTCCGCCGACCAGTAAAACTCGCGTGCTACAACTCGTGAAATCTCGTAGCCTCAAACTATCTCGCCTCGTGAACCACGGTACTATCGGGCCGGAATCGAATCGCTGATCCAAATTTATCCTCACGTTCGCCACGATCCCGCCAGAATCGCATCTCCTTGTACTTAACTCCTCCGCCTGTGCCGCGGACCGGAGGGCGAGTCGTGGTCTCTGTTGGGCCGGCGGCCATGGAACTCGTCGTCTGCATAGATCGGGCCCGAGCCCTCGTAACTCTTGTCCTACTAGCACTCCTGCCGCTTGCCCTTCTCGCCCGGTTGCCTTACGCGAGGCATAATCAGCATGTAAAAGGAATACGTTAGAGGTCCAACTTATAACACAACTCTAAGGCACGATCTCGGAGTGAGAAGAATGGAAACCAATCCTAAATATCCTATAGCCTCTCGATTATTGGTGGTGCACAACACACCGATAATCAAGACTTACTAGATACGGTGCAGAGACACTTTCCGAGATTAATCGCTCGATACCACTTTTGTCACGACTGCCCGGTTCGTGATCGTGCCTTACCCGCACCCAAGTAGTCATACATCAGTAATCAATGAATATAAAACAAGACATGAAACATTGTAAAATGAGACACAATTTTATGTGAGAAAATGTCGCTTTTCGATATATATATAAAAACATAGTTTTCATAGCTACATCCCAACTGCATAATAGACTACAGCACTTAAGAAGATAAACAACTATGGCGGACAGTGGCCCCGCCATACCTCGAATGTACAAAACTATATACAACAACAGGAGATCATACCCAAAAGTCGAGCCTCCAAGATGGAGCTCACGACACCAAAGCAAAAGATCCTAAGGATGTGGATCTAGCACTGCTTGCCTTACCGCAGATTTAACGCACCCAAGGAGGTCGATAACAGTACCAAGTATGTGAAATCAGAAAGTACTTAAATGAAATCAAAGTATTTAAAACCATTTGCAAATACAATCGCTTCAATTGCACATAGTGCCATATCACAAACAAGAACAATAATAGGTAAATCGTAATGTCTTTTCTAGGCCGCGAATGATCGGGCAAGGCCAATCGCCCATAGTATCATTATGCGTGCCTAATCTCGACTTCCGCAGTCCGCATAGGTCACACACGCACCGCATGAGGTATTCTCAGACGGGTAGCTAACCCTGCATTCTCCTCGACTCCCGCAAAGACGCATAGTCTCAATAGACCGCATAGTCACACGCATCGCATAGGCATCCCCGTGACGGATAAAACACCGGAATGATCAATCCCGAACTCCCGCACCGCATAGTCACATAGCGTGATAGCCGATAGACCGCATCAAGGGTGGCAAGCCCTGTGATAACAAGTCAAGGGGTAGGTGATATAATATGATAACCGACTTACCGCTTAGCAACGTAAGCCCAACAAGAATGACCCCTTCACCACATCACAAGACACTAACACACGTAGCATCATAATATGTCTACTTTTCAAACAATCTTACTACACCTACGTAAATCAATACAAGGTTTTTATAAACAAATAAGTAAATGCCTTTTATCCTTCTTAAGTTGTTATACCTAACTTCCCATAAAGCTAGTATAACTCTTAAGCTTTTTGTTTAAAACCAAATATTTCCTTCATTAAAAATGATTCAAGATTCTTTTGAAATGCATCAAGATTCTCATTATTCGTGCTTAAGTCAAAGACATTGCCGTAATTATTATTCGTGCTTAAGTCAAAAGACATTGCCGTAATTATTATTCGATTAACACACGCACGCCTCACCGCACTATATATATATGTTAAAATATCATGCTTAAGAGTATAGGAAGAAATCACATACCTTCTACAAATCCACCGCCAAGTCGAATATGTCGCGCGCAGAGAATCAAATTTATAATAGTCAAATACGCCTATCAACGCCTAGACTATTCTCAGAAACATTCTAAGTAGAGGTTCTCTATTCTATGGAAAATTGGGCAGACTTCCCTACCCGTCGAGCTACTCAAGTCTCGTGGAAAACAAATTCTAAGTAAGTATAGTTCAATTATTCTTCTTTAAACCCTTCATCGTGATAATTCAATTCTATTCTTTAATATCCTTCAGGTATCTTATACTCAAGTCTATACTATTCTTATATGTAATATTCAATTACAATAGAGGACAAGAGTATTTACCTCGATAAGCCCAAAATTATCCAAGTTAAATGTCGCTCCCGAGCAAGGTTTAGCTCCTAACTTGCGCTCAGATAGCTCCAAGAAACCCTTAGAAGTTCTACACAACTTCTACTAAAATACTATATGGATTTGGGCTGAGGTATTTTGGAATAGTGACTATACTTGGAAGACAACTTTCTACCAAGGGAGGGTAGGTTTCTGCCAGGACTACTAGGCTAGAGGGGGTGTTTCGGCCAGGGCCTTCACAGGGGGAGAGGAGTGTTTGGACGAAACACAACAAGAGAGGAGGGATTTTTCAAGACTTGAAATTGATTTGTGGATGAAGAACTCTTCATCTTGCTGGTATTTATAGGCCAACCAATGGCCAAGATGAAGCCAAGTGGTAGGCAAGTGTAAGGTCAAGATTTGGGCAAGTGTCCTTATCCATCTACTACACAAAAATATCCTACCAACTCCTTGACAAAAAGGCCATTCCAATCGTCCAAATGGACGCCTCACGTCCACCAACTAGAGGGTGACAAGTGTCGCCCTCTCGTTGGTCCAAAATGTTTCGTCTCTCGGAAAAATCCGCAAAAATAATAAATGTCATAGCCGGAATTTTCCCTTCGCAAGTTTTGTAAAACGTTTCGTCGGAAAACGATTCTTTTTGATAGGTGTGCCCAATCTTTTTCGTCCAATGCCTAACCTTAAGGCTAAACTTTTGTACGTATGCCCTCGCGTACATACTCTGGAAATACGGGGTATAACACTTACAAAAATCAAAAATTATGAAAACTTCTTCCTCTCTAGCATATTTCAATACTCAAAGTTCTTCAAGAGAAACACTTGAGTTTTATTTGCTCAAGTTTGTTTGTAGCTGTTTTATCTTGGGATACTATTGTCTAGCAAATGTAAAATGATATATACGGGCAATCGTGTCTTAAAGACAGAGTGACATCACTCGACTCAGCAAGAATTCAGATCAAGTGTTGGTTCTAGTTTCCAGTCATTTATTAAGATTATTTCTTTTGTTGTAATCTTTTGTTCTTCATTTTTCTAGTTCTTGTAATAGGTGTTTTTCTATTTCCCGTTTGTTGTTTCATTTTTACTAACAATTTTAAGACAAAATTGTATTAGAACTTAGTGAAAATGACTAGACAAGAACAATTTATTTCTGAATTTGCTGCTGTTACTCAAGGCAATACTTTTTCCTCTCCCTCTGTTGCTGCTCCTCAATGCAATACTTTTATCTCTCCCTCTGTTGCTGCTCCTCAGGGAAATACTTCTGCCTTCCCCACTGCTGCCCAAGGGATAACCAATGGTTTTTCAGCTACTCAAGGGAATGTCAGAATTCCTCCATGTGTCTGGTTTCACCATGAACGCCCTGAAAAGTTTCTTGGGCATTGATTTCAAAATATGGCAACAGAAAATGTTGTTTTTTCTAATCGTAATGGGAGTGACACACTGTGTCACAGAATATCCTCCTAAAACAGAAGATGGTACATACCCTTAGTTTATTGATACAACTGAAGGGGGACAAGGTTTTCAGGCTCGCCTGGAAATGACTCTTGATGCATGGACTCATAATGATTTCATTTGTAAGAACTACATCCTGGACTGCTTGTTATACTAGCTCTACACGGTGTATTACACCGTAGGCACTGCCAAAGAGTTATGGGAGAAGTTTCAGAAGAAGTACAACGCACAAGATCCAGGTACAAAGAAATTCATCGTTGGGAAATTCTTGAAATTTCAAATGGTGGATAACAAGACAGTGATGTCTCAAGTCCAGAAATTCCAAATGATTCTACATCGCCTAGATTTGGAGGGTATGAAACCAAATGAATAGTTTTTTGTTTCATCACTGATTGAAAAATTTCCTCCCTCGTGAAGTGAGTTCATGAGTTACTTAAAACTCAAAACAAAGAAAATGAACTTCCAAGATCTTATTATCAAACTCCAAATTCAGGAAGATAATAAGAAGTCCTTGACTAAGGGAAAGCAACCCTCTGAGGCCAAGGAAAATCTGGTTGATACCAAAGGGAACCCAAGCAAGAAGCGCAAGTTCCAGAAAGATGGCAAGACTCAGATGTTATGACCGTGTCCAATTGCTCACGCAAGTGTACGTATCGTTACAAGTAATATAGTCTGGTAAGACCGAATATCATCCTCAGAGACTGGTTATCAAGTACCGATTATCTAAACTTTAGTTTCTATTTGGTGAACGTTAATTTGTTTGTATTTTTATCTAATAACTAAAACTAAGTAATTACAGAAAATAAACTAATTATGATAATACTTTGGTTTAAATCAGTTATGAAGGAATTAGGGCTTCCAATATCCTCAACTATCCACTCTTTTCAATCCCTAATGCAACTAGAATGACTTCTTCTTCTACGTTAAGATAGCGGTTAATTAGACTGTCTTATATTACGGTTAGGATATATAATCGCTCAACCCCAGTGCAGAACTCTTTTATATTTCTATGATAGGATTTATCACATATGTGGATTAAGAACAGTAACCTATAATGCTATACAAGTATCGGGGTACTTTCGTCTGCGATTTTAACCTATGTCTATTCAATTACAGTATATCCAAATCTCTCCTCTCGGTTCTTGATTCGAAATCATATAGATTATGATAATTAGTGATCAGTTAACTATCAAACATTCATACCAATATTGAATAAATCTTGATCAAGTGAAGAAGAAACCAACTAATGCATTAATTCATGAAACGAGGTTCAAGCGATTCAAAAGGAAAGCCCTAATTAAGTAATTAGCTCCTAAACATTATCATGTCAAGAAATAATACAAACCAACATAAACTGAAATAAATAAAAGGAAAGAAAATGAAACTTGAACCAAAGTTGTCTCCAATCTTGTGTTGTTGCCTCCTTTCTTGCCTCTCCAAAGTAGAATGTGAAATTATGTACAAGATGTTCCCCTTAGGTCAGGGGTTTAGGGTTTATATACTACAAAAATCATGAGCCCTGGACCCTTCTACCCCTGGCCAATTTCGCCTCGGATCTGGAAAATCGCTGCCAAGACCGCTGATCTGCAGAATGGCACCGCGGCCGAAAATCGCAGCCTCTCTCAATGTTAGGCAATCGCATGTCTCAGACACGCATCGCAGTACTGGCTTCCCATTTTGAATTTTCTGATTTTTCGTTATTTTCTCGTCCGGACTTCGTCTGATTTCTTCTATACTTCCCGGGACTTCTTAGGCTTCATTTATTGGCCTTTTATTGTGCAATTTCATCTCAAATAAGTTCATTTCATCTTCTTTTTGACATTTCTCCATTTATGACCGTTGTGACTCAAAAGAAAGAAAAACGACCATAATACTATACTAAACACAAACGAAATGAGTAAAATACTAACTAAAAATGACTCAAAAGTGTATATAAAATACACCAAACACCAGACCGTGGTGAAGTTCAATGAAAATTGTCACCACTGTGGCAAAGCTACATGATCAAGGACTGTTGCAAGCTCAAGTTGGAGCAGAGTCAGAAGAACAAAGGCAAGGCAAGGCAAAGGCTAATGTCATCGAGGACACGCTTGTTGATGACATCATTAAGGAGTTCTTTGTGATGGTTCTATAAGAAAACCTTTTAGAGAATCCCAAGCAATGGTGGATGGACACGGGTGCTACTCGTCACATCTGTTCCGATAGAGATGTCTTCTCTACGTATACATCAGTTACAGACAAGAATTGTTCATGGGTAACAACGCTTCCTCTGACGTGCTGGAGTAGGAAAGATGTTCCTGAAGATGACTTCTGGCAAGGAGCTCACTATGAAAGAGGTGATGCATGTCCCTGAGATTAGAAAGAATTTAATTTCAGGTCATGTATTGGTTAATACTCGTTTTAGGCTAGTAGTTGAGTCCAATAAATTTGTAATCACAAAAAATGAAACCTTTTTGGGAAGGGGCTTCGTTTGTGAAGGTCTCTTCAAGGTTAACGCCATGTCTGTCATACGTTCAAGCAATAAAAATGAAGTTTTTTCTTACTTGCTCGAGTCTTCTAATTTATGGCATCATAGATTAGGACATGTGAACTACAAATCTATCCAAAGTTTGGTAAAGTTGGAGTTGTTATCGTCTATCGATGTAAACCCTCAATGTAAGTGTGAGGTATGCGTAGAGACAAAACTCACTAAGGCTCCCTTTAGATTCGTTGAAAGGGATACCGCTCCTCTAGAACTTATTCACACAAATATATGTGATTTGAAGTTTGCACAAACTAGAGGGGGGAACAAGTACTTTGTGACATTTATAGATGATAGCACAAGGTATTGTTACCTTTAATTCTTGAAAAGTAAGGATAAAGTCTTTGAAGCGTTCAGACGCTACAAAGCAGAAGTTGAAAACCAACTAAGCGTACGATTTAATCAATTCATAGCGATAGAGGGGAGAATACATAGAGCCATTTGATGAATATTGTGCCCAATCGGGCCTTGTTTATCAAACGATGACTCCATACTCACCTCAGTCAAACGGTGTCGCTGAACGTAAGAACCGTACATTTGAGGAAATGATGAATATCTTGTTCATCAATTTCGGTATTCCCCAAAATATGTGGGGAGAAACTGTCCTTACCGCTAATACAATTCTTAATAGAGTCTCACATAAGGGTAAGGACAAAACTCCATACGAGTTATGAAAGGGAAAGAAACCCACCTACAAATACCTGAAGGTGTGTGGCTATTTGGCAAATGTTGAAGTACGTTAAGCAAAAGTAGGTCAAGATTGGACCTAAGACTGTAGATTGCATATTCATCGGATATGCAAATAAAAATAGTGCTTATATTCTTAGTGCATAAGTCAGATGTACCAGATATTCACGGGGATACGATCATGGAATCAAGGAATGCCCAATTCTTTGAGGATATTTTTCCTAGAAAGGAAAGAGACATAACCTCTCACAAACGATGTTATGAACAAAGCTCTCAGGAACCAAGAGTCGTTGACTGCCTGAATCTATATGGTTCAGATCTAGTGGACTCCGAAGTGACTGAATATTCGGAATCTAGTGTTCCAGATTCTCAGAACTTGGAGACTCCAGAGATGGAACCAAGACAAAGTAAAAGGGCTAGGAAGGATAAGTCCTTTAGTTCTGACTTTGTAGCTTATATGGTTCATAACGAACCATGAATAATTGTTGAAGCATTGACAACTCCAGAAGCACAGCTCTGGAAAGAAGCTATTGAGAGTGAAATAGACTCCATCCTGCAAAATCATACTTAGGAGTTGGTTGATCTTTCACCGGGAAACAAACTATTGGGTTGTAAGTGGATACTCAAATGGAAGTATCAAACAGATGGGTCTATAGACAAGTACAAGGCCAAGTTGGTAATAAAGGGTTATTGACAGAAGGAAGGTTTTGACTACTTTGACACGTATTCCCCGGTGTCTCGATTGTCTTCCATACGAGTATTCATTGCGATCGCAGCGTTGCGTGACCTTGAGATACATCAAATAGATGTCAAAACAACCTTCCTAAATGGTAATTTGGAAGAAGGAATTTATATGGAACAACCCGAGGGGTATGTGGTTCCAGGGCAAGAGAAGAAAGTCTGTCGACTTGTCAAATCTTTTTATGGACTGAAACAGGCCCCGAGGAATGGCAAGAAAAAATTTATAGTACTCTACTATCGAAAGATTTCTCTATTAATGAGTGTGATAAATGTATTTACATGAAAGGTAATTCTGACTCGTTCGTCATGATATGCCTTTACGTAGACGACATGTTGATCACAGAGAGTGGTCCTAGTTTGATCATAGAGACTAAAAATATGTTGAAATAATGTTTCGACATGAAGGATATGAGTATTGTAGATGTCATCTTAGGAAATTAAGGTCTCTAAGACATCTGACGAAATGGTCTTATCTCAATCTCACTACAGTGAGGATGTGTTGAAAAAGTTTGAGATGTTCGACAGCTCGCTGATGAAGTCGCCACTGGATATGAATCAGAAAATTGATAAGAATCATGGTGCACCCATATGCAAGGAGCAATATGCGCAGGTGATTGGGAATTTGATATACATAACAAATTGTACCCGACCAGATATCTCTTATGCAGTCAACAAGTTGGTTAGGTTTACCTGTAATCCAAGTAATGATCATTGAAAAACATTGAATCGGGTACTACAGTACCTAAAATAAACGCTAACTTACGGGTTGCATTATTCGAGATATTCAGCTGTACTAGAGGAGTACAGTGATGCAAACTGGATATCTGATATAGAGAACATCAAGTCCACTAGTGGTTATATATTTAAAATTTGTGGTGGGGCAGTGTCTTGGAAATCCTCTAAGCAAACTTGCATCGCCCGATCCACAATGGAGTCGGAATTTATTGTTTTAGACAAATCTGGAGAAGAAGTTGAGTGGATTCATGACTTCTTAGAGGACGTCTCATGTTGGGACAAACTCATACCTTCTATAATGATCCATTGAGACAGCCAGTCGGCTTTAGGAAGGGCACGAAGTTCTATGTATAACGGCAAGTCTCGTCATATTCGACGGAGACATAAGACTGTTAGGTAGCTGATCACCACGGGTATCATTTCCATTGGTTATGTACAATCAAAGTATAACATAACAGACTATTTGACTAAGGGCATACCCAGAGATCAGATGTTCTGCCTGTCTAGAGGAATGTGCTTGAAACCCAAACAATAAGAACTGATACGGTGGTAACCCAACCTAACTGGCTGGAGATCCTAGGATTTAGGTTCAATGGAAAAACTAAGTTGTAAATGTTCAGTTGAGCGCTTCGGTGAAAGCAAGAGCACTTCGGGTTATGATTTATGTAAGGAACATAAACCCAAAGTCGTTCCCGCGATAGACATTAAGTGCTATCTGCAATATGGGTAAAGGTTTAGTTTTCAAAACCTTTAATGACCCTCAACAGTTGAGGTTAGGTTTGGATAAATTTTTAATGGTTCATAACACTTGCGATGTGGGGTATAACAGGATACCTTGTAAGAGACTACATATTTAAGTGAGAGGACATGCCACCTCAAATGAACACACTTAAGAATCTAAGAGTGTCCACGGCCACAACGGACAAAACATTAAAGAAAAACAGACTAAGGGAAGTTGTTGTTGTGTCGTT
The DNA here is from genome assembly GCA_029844215.1 of Przewalskia tangutica. Taxonomy (NCBI): domain Eukaryota; kingdom Viridiplantae; phylum Streptophyta; class Magnoliopsida; order Solanales; family Solanaceae; genus Przewalskia; species Przewalskia tangutica. The sequence continues at coordinate 24,365,484 of CM056719.1, forward strand.
GACTTGGTTTACACTAAACACTGGTGGTTCAAGACATGAAGTTTACCGCGTAGTAAGTAAGTCCGATGGTATTCAACTAAGGAATGTTCAAAGCGGAAGCTACCTCTCCTGATGCAACATCGGTCCGCTGAAAGATTGCTAGAAATAGGCACCTTGTGAGTGCGCCAAAATCTCTTTCAAGAGGGGATTGTTGAAAATTTATTAATTTGGAATAAAGTTTATCCCATTATTTATGAATCGAACAATGGGGCCCCGCACGTCGAAAACGTCATTTTCACACATGTGCACACGTTGTACCAAGGATCGTAAATTTCATTAGTGAAAGAGATATTGAGACGTAAGTAAAATGTTTGAGACATAGAATGATGGACAGTCATTGGCCAAATGACAAGTGTTCCACGTTGGTAAATGAAGAAAGAAGTATGCATAGTGTAAAGATAGAACAGGTCGGAAAGGGCCGTAGCGCCACCGGGGAGCGCTGCGGCGCTAATTCCGGCCCGAATTACTGGAGTCGCGGCGCTACCCAGGCAGAAAGTCTGAAACGAAAATATGATTTTTGAGACGTTTGGGCTGCCCAAAATGGCATTCATTCGAGCATTATTCAGCCATTATTTGGATGATAAATGAGTGTCATTACTTGGGCAATTCATTGGCATTACATGGGTGATTCAATGTCATTACTTGGAACTTGAAGAGACAAATTCTTACACTATAAATTGAGGCATTTGGCTCAATTGTTAAACACTTGCAGAAATCAGAAAATTTCCGAAATTTTTTTCCTCTCTAGCATCTTTCAATACTCAAAGTTCTTCAAGAGAAACACTTGAGTTTCCTTTGCTCAAGTGTGTTTGTAGCTGTTTTATCTTTAGAGACTATTGCCTAGCAAATGTAAAAGGATATATACGAGACAATCTTGTCTTAAAGATATAGTGCTATCACTCGACTCAACAAGAATTCAAATCAAATGTTGATTCTAGTTTTCAGTCGCCTGTTAAGATTATTTCTTTTGTTGTAATCTTTTGTTCATCATTTTCCTAGTTCTTGTAATAGGTGTTTTGCTATCTTCCGTTTGTTGTTTCATTTTACTAACAATATATGACCTTATTAGGCATAACCATACATAATATAGACTCACGTGGAAAGGTTGGATAATTAACTAAAATAGCGGGGGGTTTAACGAAACTGATTGCCAAAAAAGAATTGCCCACATTAAAATTAACATCTGAAAATATCCGTTTTATATCAAAAACTCCTCAGCAACAATCGCAAGTATGAAATGTTGAGGTGAATCAGAACCGTTACTACATTCGAGTAAATGATCCCTTTTTTCCAAAAATCTCCCATCCCAGGAGCCCCACACCCCGATCCGACAAGATTATGAAGGAGTTAATCATGGTAACTCAACTGGTTTCAAATGTTAGATCACTATCAGCGCACAAGGGGCCCTCCTTTATTTCAAGAAGTAACCCCCACTCTACCGCTGGCGGGATTCGATCTTGGTCATTTTTTCAATTATTCCCCTTGAGAATCAGTTGAGATGTCCATGCGGACGGTACGAGTAAATGATCCCTAAGTAGAGGAGGCATTTAGTTCAAAAATTTGAAGCAAAGTAATTTGGTATTTAGAAATAATTTTTCTTTCTTTCTTGAAATTGATTGATTTTTTTTGGCAAAAAAAAAAAAGCAAAATCCATCTTCGACTTTTTTAATCAAACACCACGTAGCTGCTTTAATGTTGTTTCCTATTTGGCCAAGCGGTTTTGAGGTTAAAAAATTATTTTTCTGAAAAAAATTAATTTTTTTGTTATTTGAAGTGTTTGACTTATAAAACTGCTTTAAGGTATAAGCAGTTTTTATAGTTGAGGAGAAACAGAAATAAGCAGAAGAATTAATTTATTTTCTTCAAGACAAAAATATCTCTATCATAAACACATATTTACCAAGTATATCCCTCATTAATCCATTAACTTATAATTATTAATCCTTTATTTTATTTAACGTTGTATTTTGTGTTGAATTTTAATTTGCGGAATGATTTTAAATATTATTTTGGTTGATGTTTTTTAGTATACTTAAATCAGCATATTGATATTATATTAATATTTAATATTATTTTTGTTTATCTATGTATTGTATTAATTGAATTTTTTAATATGAACTTTAAAATTTTAATTAAATAAAGGTAAAAACTTAATTAAAGTATTTCATATAGATATTTAAAATAATTTCTCTCTATAAAATAATCTTATTAACAAACTTTAATTGATACTTGTCTTTTTTAGTATTTGACACTAAAAAGTATTTTTTTAAGAAGATTAGTCAAACACAATATTCTTATCAAAAATACTTTTCAAATGAATAAATCAAACACAAATTACTTATCGCTAAAAGTACTTTTTCAAAAAACACTTCATAAAATAAGTAATTTTCTAGTCGCTTGACCAAACCGATTTTTCAACTATTTAAAATGAAATTAAAGTATGGATAACGTTACAAAATTAGAAGAGCACTATTTAGAAGATAACTTTAAAATTTAATTTAAGCAAACACATATGACAAAAAGGAATATAAGCTATAATAAGTAGGATAAGAGAAGATGAAGACTGTCCCTGGTCACGCAGCCCTGACGCTATAAGGCCTGGCATTGGATAATGTAGCTGGATTCAAAGACGTAAGAACTCGTGTTGTTGAATGGACTATTCTCATTTATCGCTTGACGCTCCTAAACCGATCATCGGAGCATATCCCGCGATTTACTGGTAATAGTGTTGAAGGACCGATGCTATTTACCTTCGCGACGCCCCAGTATACTAATAAGTAGTCGGTATGCAGCGCAAAATCCAAACTATAAAAAAAAAATGAAGACTTCACAAGAAACAACAGAGTTTCTAGAAGAAGATAAATAAAGAAAAAGATTCCGAAACTACATCAAGCTTGGGTTTTCATCTTCTAGGACAGGTATAGCCGGCAAAAAAATGTTGCCAAAATTAAATTATTGTATCAAATTAATATACAATGTTTCTAGTTATGTTTTTTTAAAAATACTAATTTTTAGCACGTATATTCTGAGTCATGTTATATATGATTTTTATACAATAGTATTAATATTATTTAAAAGAAGGGTTGAATAAATATTCATACACAAACGAATAAGTATAAAATTTCCGAGAATGATCAATAAATACAGATTTTATAATTATGAAAACTTCTAACGAAATTATTAATGATTTAAACATGCTTTTACAAATAATTCTTCTCTTGAATAAAAGAGTTATAGAAAAATGATGTAAAGTTTCTCTATTATTTTTATTTTCAATCATCTTGGTGCCTCTTAATGAAATCGTTCTATCTCCAATTTGAAACTCCATTTAATGTCTCACAGTGATAAGCCACATCATCCCCAGAACTTCACCAACGACTCCAATGATGTCATCAATATATCAACCTTGAAATCGATCTCTTGCATTTTCCAAGTGACTCATTTACTAATAAAAGGAGTCATGTACTTTGCTTCCATTTGTAACTGTTAGTTTGTTGTAACCTAAGTACTCAAAGAACCATATTCTTTGAGAAGCTATAAAGAAAATATAAAGTACCGAATAGATAAGTTAACACAACAATTATCAAATGAAAAACTTCTTGTTCGGGGAAAAACAATCTACTTTTTGTAAGATTTTCCAAACTGGAGACTAAACACGGACAAATTTTAAGATTACAATGACTTGTATACCAAAGGAACTTACTCTACAACCCCTACCCAATCCTCAATAATTCTCTCAATTGTTGGTGCTTTCTTCAACTCTTCAATAACTCTATCCAGTCAATGAATCCCCTTACAACACAAACAAAACCTACTACAATTCACTATGAATGTATCAAGATATTGTCTTGTCTTAGAACCACAAGAACCTAAATATTACAATTCAAGAAAAATATAGATAAAACTTGATAAGAATAGGTTCTCTCGCTGTCATAGTTGTTCCTTCGAGACTCTTTCTGTAGACTTTACTCTCACTCTACCTTCTCTCTCTTTCGTTGTGATTAAGCTCTAAAATTTCTTGTCGTATTGTATTTATAGGATTAAAATAGTTGTATGTAGTTCTCCTAATCCAACCAAGAGTTCATTTAAATATTTATTCGAAATCAATCCTTGTTTGACTTGAATTTCATCTTAACGCGACCAACTTCTCTTAATTCCAAACTAATTTCATATATTCAATTTATGGTAATGGTAAATAGTCCACATCGGATATGGAATGTGAACATGGACTCCTTATATGGACTTAGATAATCCTCACCCTACAAGCTAGATTATGGAGTTGAGTTACGCCCAATATTCATTCCTTACATGGTATCAGAGCCAGACTCATTCCAATTCTTTGTTCATCGATGTTGGGCCCTCAAATTATATTATTCACGCTGCAGTTAACAAGGTCTGGGTGTGCAGGGGAGTGTTAAGAGTCCACATTAGATATGGAATGAGAATATGGACTTAGACATTCATCACCCTACAAGTTTGTTAGGATAATTATGGGGCCATCACATAATTATCTCAAATCATTATCAATCATATAAATTATAATCACATAATTTAGGATGATTAGGATATGATTGTAAATTAGTATCATATAATTTAGGATAATTAGATAGGTCTTCCTTCATATTAGCATTATACACTTGTATATATATTTCAAGATTGGAATAAAATAACTCATGTGATTGATTTCCTTCAAGGTATCAAGAGACAATTTTTTTGCCCGAAACATCCCCCTTCCCCCACGTCGGCCTCACTCTTAAGCCGAAAACCCTATATTTTTGGGCTCCCAACCAAAACAATACCTAGGGTTTTCTACAAACCCTAAACCTAAAATTAAAACTCTTAACCCTAAACCACTACTCACCCCACCCGTCGTCAACCCTAAAATCACCCATCTTTTGGGTTTTGTTTTTTCTTCTTTTCCCAACCCTAGTCGACACCATTAGGGTTACTCCACCAAATTCCACCAATCACAATTTTTTCTTCTCTTATTCTTGTTTTGATTTTCGTGGGAAACTATGACCGACAATCAAAAATTCCATCCAACTCTTGCCGTAAACAACGTCAATAAATTTATCTCGATTACACTTAAGATGGAAAAAAGGCAATACCCCTCTTGGGCGGATTTATTCAAAATCAATTGAGATGCATACGAAGTAATAGACCATATCATTCCTTCCAAGTCTTCATCGGACACCACTGATATTGACAAAAAGTTATTGTCTCGTTTAGATGTTATAGTCCTTCAATAGATTTATGGCACCATCTCTAACGATATTTTGCATACCATATTGGAATCAGACTCTACTAATCAACATGTGTGGGAATGTTTGTAAAATATTTTTCAAGATAATAAACTTTCTAGGGCGGTATATCTTGAAAACTAATTCACCAACGTTAAATTGGATGACTTCCCAAACGTTTCCACTTATTGTCAAGAGTTGAAGATAATTGCCGACCAACTATCCAATGTTGGTACACTGGTGACAAATAAAAGGTTGTTTCTTCAATTGATTTCAAGGTTGAATGAACATAATGATGGGATTACCACATTAATTCAGCAGAGTAATCCGGTGCCTCCATTTTATAAGGCTCATTCAAGATTGATTCTCGAAGAAGCTCGTAAGGCAAAGAAGACAGCCTCCGAGCTAGCCACCGCCGGAATAACCCTTGTCTCCACCAATTCATATTCTATAGATTTTACAACACCAAATTCCAGTTCAGGAGGAAACGGAAATTGCAACAACAATGGTAAAAAATGGGGGTTAAATCGCAACAACAAGAAAGGAAAAAATAATGGCAGAAAGGGATGTGGTGGCGGCCAACCCGCCGGCGGCAGAAACAACCACCAGCAGTAGGACATGGCCCGGCTCAATGTAAGAAGCCGCAGCCCACCGGCTGGCCATGGGGCGACTCCACCGTGAGCTTGGGCACAACAATGTACTGCCCCTCCGTAACCATACCCCACCTTGTCGTGGGTCAGGCCATCATATTCAAACCTACAGCCTGGACTTCTAGGTTCTCTTCTGCAACAAGCTTTTGCATCCCATTCACCATCTTCCGCAAGTTATGCTCCAGCCAATATTGAACAGGCCATGAACAACATGAACTTGAATGTTCCAAATGATTCGTGGTACATGGACACAAGGGCTACGTTACAATGATGTCATCTCAAGGTAATCTATCATCTTATTCTAATATGAGCAATAATAAAAATATTGTTGTCGGTCAAGTAAAACATCCCCTTCACCCACCGTTATAGTTGAAAAATGTCTTACATGCACCAACATTGATTAAAAAGTCGATATGTGTACGACATTTTACAACTGACAATAATATTTCTGTGAATTTTGATCTGTTTGGGTTTTTTGTGAAGGATTTTCATACGGGGCTGCCATTAATGAGATGTAATAGCATGGGGGACTTGTATCCCATCACTACTATTTCTAACAACCACGTGACCAAACCATCGACCTTTGCAGCTATTTCCCCTATAGTAAGGCATGATCGGTTGGGACATCAGGGAGCATGATGCGCGAAAAGATGCACACACTTTTTAAACGCAAGTGCACGTTATCGTATCAAGTAGTATAGTCTTAGATAAGACCGAATATCGTCCTCTGGGATTAGGGTTCAAGTACCAACTCTCTATTTTCTAGTATCTATTTGGCGAATTGATAATTGATTTGGTTGTTTATAACTACGAATTATAAAAGCTATTTAAATATAAAGGTTTACTTCAGTTGTAATGAGAATAGGACTTCTATGTATCCTCACTATCCGCTTATGCTACTCATTAATGCATTACTTATGGTATTCTTCTTTTGGAGAAAGCAGGTTTATTTAAATCGCTTTATACTCCGTTAGGGTTATATAAACACTCAACCCCAGATCGCTCCTTACCTAACTTTCACCGATAAGGGTAACTCTATAGGAGGATTAAGAACAAAACCTAGTTGACCGTCACGCACAATGCGCAAAATTAGGGTCATAAGCCTCTCATCAACGCTTACAAAACTAATTGAGGTATTTTCATCCCCAATTCAAGCCTGTCTACCCAACTTACAGATATTCACAATCCCCTTTTCGTAACTGATTAGAAATCATATAGTGATAATTAGTTGTCAATTAATTACCAAGAATTCAGCTCAATTATTGGATAGATCTCTCAATAAGAAAAGCAACCATAAGCATGCATTAAATTATAGCATAAGTTTCAAGCAATTCAACATAGAAAGCCCTATAAGAGAATTAGTTCCTAGCCATAAATATGACAAGAACTAATTCAAAGTTCATCATAAAAGCGAAATAAAGTAAAGAAAAGAAAAGAAAATTACTAAGAATGAGTCTCCAAGCCAAGCATCCAAGGGTTGTGTTGTGGAATATTTACAAGGTGGATTGGTGGAAGGATGGATGTAGAATGGTGAATGGTAGAATGGAGAATGAATAATTCTTCTAATGATGTAGAGTATTTATAACCAAAGAATCCTTTAGGTGAAGGGTTAAGGATTTGTGTAGGTAGGAAAAGTTATTAGAATCCTTTTAGGTAAGGGTTTTTAGGTAGGAAAAGGTTTCCCTTTAGGTAGGAAAAGTTATCCCTTTAAGAAGGAAAAGTTATCCCTTTAGGATTCTGAAACATGTCAAATTCGCCAAGATTTCACAATTCAGCGTCGCCGGCCAGATCAGATCAGCGGCTACCAAATTCAGAACTCTTCGGGACTTTCACTCTTCGCGCCACAGCTATTTTGGCCACATACGGTGACATTTTTTCGCGAATTGCTTGCCGTCTTTTCGTCCGGACTTCGTCTGATTCTCTATAAGTCCCGGAACTTCTTAGACTTCATTTCTTGGCCCTTTGGTGTGCAATTTCATCTCTTTTATGCTCATTTCATCTCCTTTTCGTCATTTCTCCATTTTTGACCGCTGTGACACAAAAGAAAGGAAAACGACTTAATACATCAGACTAAACATAAATAAAATGAGTAAAATACTAACTAAAATGACTCAAAAAGTGTATATAAAATACACCGATCAAATACCCTAACTTAACCTTTGCTCGCCTCGAGCAAAGATAGAAAGAAAGAAATAAAAGACTCAAAAACGAAAAATAAAAGACTCACCGACATTGATCACTTTTGCATTTAGTGTTATCTAGAAAAACATGAAGGTTAGCGTAATAATACGCAGAACATGTAACATGAAATTTTTCAAAGACACTAAACACATTGAGCTAGATATTTCGCAAACTCATATTTATTATGCTTTAATGGAAGTCAATATACTAAATCATGCATATAAATTCAAAATCCTATGGCATGCTTACTTGCTATTCTCCACTAATCCCGAATATGCATAAAAGAGATCTTCAGACTTTAAGGGTTGTAATGTAGGCTTAGGTAGGGGTTGGTAAAAATAGGCATTTAGGCTCATTTTTGTGTACCATAAGCTCTTTAGCTTTTCAAGATTTCCTTTTCTTTTGTTCTTTTCTTCACTTCAATTCTATCTTTTCCTCTTTTGTTTTGGGAGAATGAAGAGTATTATAATAACAAGCACCCCAAACTTAGGCTTTTGCCTCTTTCTTATTACTTTTTTTTATCAGCAACAAGCTCATTCACTCTTTTGTCTCTTTTTAACACAATTGATTCCACTACTTCACGCTTACTTATGGCACAACTGTGGGAATATAGGGTGTCAAAGAAGAAGTTTCAATTTTTGGGCTCAATGGTGACTAGGATACTTTTAAAGTTCGGGGTAGAAAAGAGTGGTAAAAATTGGCTATCAAAGAAATGCCTGAGTCATCTCCCTAACATGCATATCCTAACTATTTCGCCTCAAATAGCAAGCAATCATAGCACATAGGTTTTCATAATTTAGCATGCACAATTTTAAGCAAGAAACTCCAAATAGACAGATTTGTGTGAGTTTTTGGCATATCTAACCTAGGTGTTTAGATAGTTGCTTCTAATTCCATTACATTATTCCACCTTCCTTCACTAGCTGTTTCTAGCAACTACAGCATACATGATCTTTGACAGGCAATTATGAAAAAAGAAAGAAAAAAAAGAAAAAATAAAAATAAATTTGTGACTCAAAAATAAACACAAAACAATAAAAAAAAGGACTTAATTGAAACATAACAAGACACAAATAAAACACCCCCAAACTTAAATCACACATTGTCCCCAATGTGTGCAAGACTCAAAGAAAATAAAAGAAAAATGACAACTTACTGACACAACACAAATGGCCCATGAGGTGGTCTAGGATGAAAAATTCGAATTTGCACGGATATTGCTCTGAGTTCCGCGCAGCTTCGAGATCAGCGCTGCTAAGATCAGAGCCCTCTGAGTTCCGCGCCATGCCTCGATTCTGGCGCCATGGCTGACGATCGCTTCCTTTTTTTTCAGCGTTTGTTGCTCCTTTTTCCTCGGTTCACTTTTCACCCACCTGTCATCCAACAACACAAACAAGAACCCTAGACCGTGAGACTGTTCAAGACAAAATAAAATAAAATAAAGATGTAAATTAAAATAACATAATTAAAAACATTGGGTTGCCTCCCAACAAGCGCCGCTTTAACGCCTTTTTAGCGGACGCAATTAACCTTTCCGAGTGCCCATTGGATCCTTCTGCGAACTGCTTGCAATCCGCAGAGTTATTGTTGCAGGTCTCACTTCAACTACAACAATTGCTTCAAACAAGGGCCTCAAATATACGATTATCCCCCAAGTATACAAGCATACGCTTGTTTTTAGGTTCTTCTAATGTAGGGATCGGTGAGATTCCTACATCTTTCAACTCTGTGGGTGCCTTGATGGTTTTGACTTCTGTTTGGGAGTCAACTTTGACAAAGTGGTGTTTCTTCCGCAATAGGTACAAGAAAAGATTTTCCAAGGAATCCAAAGGTGAATAATCGATCTCTGACACTTCTCCTTCTCTACACCAACCGCCTTGCATTCCTCAATAGTTGGGTGTGATTCAGGCTCCTCAATTTGTTGTTCGCTGTTGAATATGATCGCGAAGTTCGCTATTTGCGTTTCCAACTTCTTTATACCCAACCTCATTTCGTCCATGAACCGAAGTTCGACCTCGTGAGACCGAGTAGAGTTTCTCGTAATTCCCCTCTCTTCCTCTACGGTTGGAGCTCGATCATATTGATGAGAAATCCATGTCTTAAGGATCCCTGAGATAAATCAAAACCAACAACGAATCACGGCACCTCGATTTTTTTTTTTTTTTTTTTTTTTTTTTAATAACGAAAAACGTAAAAATAAAAAAATTAAAACCAAATTAGAAATTAAAAATAGATAATTTGATATTGAACTATTGCCTAATCCCCGGCAACGGCGCCAAAAACTTGATGCGCGAAAAGATGCACACACTTTTTAAACGCAAGTGCACGTTATCGTATCAAGTAGTATAGTCTTAGATAAGACCGAATATCGTCCTCTGGGATTAGGGTTCAAGTACCAACTCTCTATTTTCTAGTATCTATTTGGCGAATTGATAATTGATTTGGTTGTTTATAACTACGAATTATAAAAGCTATTTAAATATAAAGGTTTACTTCAGTTGTAATGAGAATAGGACTTCTATGTATCCTCACTATCCGCTTATGCTACTCATTAATGCATTACTTATGGTATTCTTCTTTTGGAGAAAGCAGGTTTACGAAATCGTTTTATACTCCCGTTAGGGTTATATAAACACTCAACCCCAGTATCGTTCCTTACCTAACTTTCACGATAAGGTAACTCTATAGGAGGATTAAGAACAAAACCTAGTTGACCGTCACGCACAATGCGCAAAATTAGGGTTGTTAAGCCTCTCATCAACGCTTACAAAACTAATTGAGGTATTTTCATCCCCAATTCAAGCCTGCTCTACCCAACTTACAAAGATATTCACAATCCCCTTTTCGTAATCGATTAGAAATCATATAGTGATAATTAGTCAATTAATTATCAAGAATTCAAATTTCAATTATTGGATAGATCTCTCAATAAGAAAAGCAACCATAAGCATGCATTAAATTATAGCATAAGTTTCAAGCAATTCAACATAGAAAGCCCTATAAGAGAATTAGTTCCTAGCCATAAATATGACAAAAACTAATTCAAAGTTCATCATAAAAACTGAAATAAAGTAAAGAAAAAGAAAAGAAAATTACTAAGAACGAGTCTCCAAGCCAAGCATCCAAGGGTTGTGTTGTGGAATATTTACAAGGTGGATTGGTGGAAGGATGGATGTAGAATGGTGAATGGTAGAATGGAGAATGAATAATTCTTCTAATGATGTAGAGTATTTATAACCAAAGAATCCTTTAGGTGAAGAGTTAAGGATTTGTGTAGGTAGGAAAAGTTATTAGAATCCTTTTAGGTAAGGGTTTTTAGGTAGGAAAAGGTTTCCCTTTAGGTAGGAAAAGTTATCCCTTTAAGAAGGAAAAGTTATCCCTTTAGGATTCTGAAACATGTCAAATTCGGCCCAGCACTTCACAATTCCCGCGTCGGCGCGGCCATAGATCAAAGCTACCAAATTCAGAACTCTTCGACTTTCACTCTTTGGCGCCGCTCTGCTTCCAGGCGGTGACATTTTTCTGGCGAATTTCCGTTTCGTCGTTTTTTCTCGTCCGGACTTCGTCTGATTTTCTCTATAATTCCCGGAACTTCTTAGACTTCATTTCTTGGCCCTTTTGTGTGCAATTTCATCTCTTTTATGCTCATTTCATCTCCTTTTCGTCATTTCTCCATTTTTGACCGCTGTGACACAAAAGAAAGGAAAACGACCCTAATACTGTACTAAACATAAATAAAATGAGTAAAATACTAACTAAAAATGACTCAAAAAGTGTATATAAAATACACCGATCAGAGCACCGGTGTTCAATACTCTTAGGAAGAATAATTTTGTTGCTTGTAACAAACTTTTGGACTCTTCTATTTGCCAAACTTTGTGTTTGGAAATCATGTTAAACTTTCTTTTTCATTACCTACTTCACATACACTTATGTCATTTGATCTTATGCATTGTGATTTGTGGACATCGTCGGTTTTGAGTTTTTGTTACACCCCGTAATTTCAAGGCATTAATATGAGAACGTACTCAAGAAACTAAGATTTGAAATCTTGGAAGGATGGTATAATTACATTTTCTTATGAAAATTCTGGAAAAATGTGAAGACGAAAATTTATTAACTCGGAGTTAGATTCCCTAATATGGATTTATGGACTTAGTATGGTTTAATTAAGTCTTGACATTGATAAAGTGGGGCCCACCAAAAATTTCACAATTTGAAGGGGGGGGGGGGGGGCGGGGGGTTCGAAATTTGGAAAGAAAATGGCTAATTGTGGGAGATATTTGTGAAGTGAAGACAAGTGGACAAGTGTGGGAGATATTTGTGAGATAAGTGGACGAGAGGGGTCCCCCTCCACTTGTGAGATATTAATCTATATTATGCAAGGCTTTGCAAGACTTAGCTCAAAGATATTTTCATCATTTAAACTCTCTTCTCTCTCCCTTATTCTTGAGGGTCTTGAAAATTTTGAGCAAAAGTGAATAATAAGAGTTGATTATTCTCCTAGATTAAGCACTCTAATCAAGTTCTAAACCAAGTTAACTCTCCAAGGTTTATCAACAACGGTTTGGCCGAAAGTTGGGTGGAAATCCTAAGCTTGTTTATGAACTTTTTGGAAGTAAAATAAGAAGGAAAGATGGTTACAAGCTTGTAGTGGATAAATGTGTGATTGTAACTTGAAGAATAAGAGCTAAGACAAAACTATGGACCGACTTTAAGTGGACTGTTTTGGGCAATATTTAAGGTAAGGATTATTCTTCCTCTTGAAGTAATTGAATATTACATGTTGTAATAATTAATAGATGAACTTGTGATTAAGAAGAACGAAGACTAAGAAATACATGTCACAGTTTTGGCATGCTAGCCGAAAACTGGACAGTTTTGGTGTTGTCGGATTCGTTGGTTATTATTGTTGTTATCATCACCTATTTCATGTTAACATGAAGGAATCTTGTTGTTAACAAGTTGATATGACTTATATAAAAGTGTTGGAATGTAAATTGGATTATAAGAAGTTATGGAAATAGCTTTGGTTGTAGTAGTTGGCCGAGAATTACAATAAAACTGTTGGATATTGTGGTGCAGTTTTAGGGGCTGTTTTGGGTATTGAAATGCTGGAAAATCAGCCACATTTATGCTTGTTTAAATGTAGTAATCACTAATGGATGTCCTAAGGGAATAAGGGTGTATAAATATGTTAAAAGGCCTCACATTTTACCCTTGTTGTTGTTGGAATATGGACTGATTTTAGTGGACTGTTTTACGTAATTAAGGGGTTGTGTTGGCGTGAGAAATAGGTGTGTAAATAACCTTGGTTGCTATTTTGTTGTGCCCTTAATTGGTGCCTTGGTTATTGTTGAAATTGGCCTTCTTGAAACGTGGAAAAGTACGTATAAACAGGGGAAGTGCTGCCCAAATTTTTGTAGGAAAAGAGAACCATTACTTGGTATTAACCTACGCTAGAAAGCATGAAGTTAATAGAAGTGTTATTCTCATTATAGGTTGAAGTACTACTTGTGGCGTATTCTACTTAGCGTGTGGATTAGCCGAAGAGGTATGTGACTCTTGCTTTCTTCTTTGAGCATGAACTTTATAAAATGAGTGTACGATGGACGTACGTGTTTTAAAAGAATCTAGATTTCATGTGGTAAATGAGGTGATAGTAACTTGATTTTAAAAGTATACTTGATTTGAAAAGAATAAGTCACTTGGTTTTAAAAGTATAAGTGTCTTGATTTTAAAAGTATACTTGTCTTGATTTTAAAAGTGAAAGTGCCTTGATGCTACATGTGCTAGTGTCTTGGCCATTTGTACTACTGTATTGTCGGGTTATTGATCGAAGTATTTTATATAAACCTTTTGAGTCATTTTTAGTTAGTATTTTACTCATTTCATTTATGTTTAGTATAGTATTAGGGTTGTTTTCCTTTCTTTTGTGTCACAGTGGTCAGAAATGGAGAAATGACGAAAAGGAGATGAAATGAGCATAAATGAGATGGAATTGCACACTAAAAGGGCCAAGAAATGAAGCCTAAGAAGTTCCGGGAAATATAGAAGAAATCAGATGAAGACCGGACGAACAAAGGACGAAGAAACGAAAAATCCGAAAGAATGTCGTCACCGGCGCCGGGGCGCCTGGCAGCGGCGCCGACGCGGGATTTCTGAGTTTTGGGCTGAATTTGACACATTTTTAGAGTCCAAAAGGGATAATTTTTCCTACCTAGATATTCCTTAACAATTTTTCATAACTTTTCCTAAAACCCTTTACCTAAAAGGATTCCATAACCTTTCCTGCCTACATAATCCCTAACCCTTTACCTAAAGGATTCTTGGTCTATAAATAGTATCTACATCATTAGAAGAATCCATCATCCTACATCCTTCAATCCATCACCCAATCCACCATTTCATTCCATTTCATCTTGTAAATATTCCACAACACAATCCTTGGATGCTAGAAGGCTTGGAGACTTGTTCTTGAGTATTTTCTTTTCTTTCTTTTTGCTTTGTTTATTTCAGTTCATGTTTGGAGATTATATTAGTTCTTAGCGTGACTATGGCTAGGAGCTAATTACTTTGTTAGGGATTTCCTTGTGATTCTCTTGAAACTCTTATTCATGAATTAATATATTAGTTTGGTTTCTTCTTCACTTATTTAAGATTTATTCAATAATTGCTTTGATTGCTTGATAATTAATTGATCACTAGTTATCATCACTTATATGAGTTCTAATCGAAATCCGAAAGGGGAGATTGTGAATATGCTACAGTTGAATAAACATAGGTTTAAATCGTGGACGAAAGTACCCCGATACTTGTATAACTTAATAGGTTATTGCTCTTAATCCTCCTTTGTAGTCAATCTTGTCACCGAAAGGTAGAAGGGTTCTCCATTGGGGTTGAGTGTTTATATTACCTTAACAGAAGTATAAAACGGTCTAGTTAACCTGACATCTTCACGTAGAAGAAGAAGTTAGTCTAATTGTATTAAGAATTGAATAGAGTGGATAGTTGATGATCTTGGAAGCCCTAATTCTCCATCATAACTGATTTAAATCAAAGTATTTTCATAATTAGTTTATTTCCTGCATTATTAGTTTAGAATTCCAACTCAATTAACGTTAACCAAATAGAAACTAAAGGATAGATAATCGGTACTTGAAAACCAGTCTCATAGGACGATATTCGGTCTTACCTAGACTATATTACTTGTCACGACACGTGCACTTGCGTTTAGTGTGTGCATAAATCGCACATCAATTATTCCCCTTTATATATAGCGGCAGTCTCATCGGCTTGCCTTGTTGCTACATATACAGTTTTTCATTTATTATTTGGCCTATGTCTTGTATGGAATGTGAGGGTATAAGAGGGGTGCCTGTGTAGGGCACCCGATGCCCGGTTCGGGTCGTGACAAAAGTGGTATCAGAGCAGTTAGTTCTCGAAATGTCTACAGACCGTGTCTAGTAGAGTCTTGGGTATGGGTATGTGTGCACCATACTTATACACAGGAGGCTGCGAGATATTTAGGATTGATTTCTATTCTTCTTACTCCAAGATCGTGCGATAGAGCTGTGTTGTTAGGGTAGTCTCTCCCTAACGTATTATTGTGGTTGCAGCTATGCCTCCGAAGAAGGCAACAACGGCCCATAATGGAATATGTGGACCATGGATACAGGTTGGTAAAATTGTTGTATAGTTGGTGTAATGATGATGTGCATCTATACAAACGTATTTATTTGGGGACATGTGTGTGTTGTCTGAAGTTAATATGGATTATCACGAGTTGGTTGAGCTTTAATAATTACTTGGAAGGTGTGAAACAGTTTAGTGAATCCATAACAAGGCATAATATATGTGCTAATTTGGGATATTTAGGAGGTGATGAGCTGTTTGAGAGAGGGACGAACTCTGAAAAGATTATGTTAAATTGACTTAATGGCATACCATGTTGTTAGATTAAACTATGTTGTATGCTTAAGTGATTTGCATGAATAATATTCGTATGGAGTAAATAGGGTTGTGATGATTAAGACAACATGATTTTGAGATTATGAGAAGCTATCTTACCCGTATACGGGGAGAGATAATGTAAGTTTGGGACATGGAATAATTAAGGATCTTAGAATATTGGATAATCGTTGAGCCCTTAGATATACAAGGCCTTCTTGAGTAAAATATTTTATGTGTGACCTTGGTTAAAGTACATAGCATACGTGAAGTATATTAGTTGTGATAATTCCTTGGTTTGAGTATAAACCACTTGTGTGGTTAAAGTTGGAAATAATGTTGAAACTGGAAATAAGATCATTGAAGGTGTTACACCCCGTAGTTCCAGGGTATGTATGTGAGGACGTACGTACGAGAATACGACAGAAATATTGGAAAGAAAGAAAGATGTGATTTTTCGACGAAAAAGTTTCCGGGTTTTGTGAAGGAAAAAGGTTCGTTGATGGGAATTGGATTCCCAGATTTGGTATTTGGGCTTCTTGAATTATATTAGAATTATGGAATTTTATTTCCGGAATTGGTCACGTGGGGCCCACGGGAGAAATTTACGGTTTTGTGGGGCCCACTTTGTTTTTGAGATTTTGGCCATTATGGATATTTTCGGAAGATGAAATATTTTGGACGAGTAGGAGGGCGACACGTGTCACCCCCCTAGGTGGCCTTGTGGCCGAAATCATGTGCCAAGTGGCCAAGACAAGTGGCCAAGTCTTGCAAGATATTTTAGTTGGACAAGTGGCTTGTGGGGCCCACACACACTTGTCCCCAATCTCAACCACACACTTGCCTTCATCCTAGCCCTTGGTTGTCCTATATATGCACCCTTAGTTGATGAAATCTTGCACACTTAGATATTTCAAGACTTGAGAAAGATGTTCATCTCCCTCACTCTCTCCTAGCTCTCGTCGAACACCCCCCCTCTCTAACCTAACCTTGTCCAATAATTCCTAAACTCCTAAGTGTTCTTCCCTAGTGTATTAGGAAGACTATTAACCAAAAGTTGGAAAAGATTTCACCCCCTAGCCTCTAAAAGGTCACCTTGGCCGAGAGCTCTTGGAAGAAAAACCTAAATGTTCTTCACTTGTTTGAGTTGGTTCTTGAAGAGATGATGGTTAGGAGCTTCTTAGGGTGATTTGTGGTGGGTTGGAACACAAAGTATTTGGAGCTAAGACTTGCTTGGAGCGACATTAAGTTCTTGGATAATTTTGGGCTATTTGAGGTAGTGAATCTTAAACCTCTTTGTGAATTGGTCATTATACATATATTATAAGTATATTATGGATTATGTAATATATGGAGTAAAGTTTGGAAGAGTTGGATCTTGTTAACTTGTTAAAAGAAAGGATAGAAAGGATTGGCCGTTTGCCATTAAAATGGTAAAAAACGTATCTTACTTGTGAAGAAGTAATTAACAAAGTAACTATAACTTATATTAAGATGGAATATAAGTGGATGACTAATGAAGTAATTGGATAAGTAAAATGGACAAAGTTGGCCAAGGACCCCAACTTAAGGACTGTATTTACTTTGGACTGTATTTACATTTCATGCGGGAAGATTGTTCAATCGCGTTCCGTTTGGGCGTGTGATCCACTTTTTAATTATCGTTGTTATGAAGGCGTGATAGTAAACCGCGTTACCGGTTGGGCGCGTAATCCCCTTCTTTTACTTATTGTTGTTATGAAGGCGTGATAGTAAACCGCGTTACCGTTTGGGCGTGTAATCCCCTTCTTTATGTTGTTTAATTATTACACCTTATATATGGTATATATATATTACGGTTATTCGGGCCTTGGAGAAAGATGGAAAAATGAGTAAACGGAAGTCTTGCCAATTTTCCGTAGAATTAAAGGGCTTTTTATTGGTATAAGTCTTCAATGGTAAGAAAGGTTTGATAAAAGTACTATGACCGTTTTAGGAGTGGAGTACTACGTGTGACGTGATCTACTTGGCTTAAGGAGTAGCCGACGGGTTGAAGTACTTGGAGCGTTTTGCTATTTGTCGATAATCGTCGCGAGGTATGTGAACCTCTTCCTATCCTTTCTAGCATGATGTTTTGTAAACTATGTAGTACGGTAGACGTACATGTGCTAAATGAGTATGGTTGGTTCAAAACATAGGGTGTTATAATAGCTTTATGGGAAGTTAGTTATAACGACTCTATGTAGGTAAAATAATGGTTTATTGATTGTAGAAGTTAAGAGACTTGATCTTGAAAGATAAGAGACTTGACTTAGTTTGACTTGTTATGAATTTTGCTAAAATGTTGTAAAAACCTCATTCGCGAGTAATGAGTAGTTGGTTTTAAAAGAATAATGTTTTCCGATTTGAAATGAGAATAAGTGTCGAACAAAACCATCAGCGTTAATAAAGGAAAATGTATTGACAAATAACTGATTGTTATTAAAATCCGTAGAAACCTCCATCTGCATAGAAGCTAAGATAAGACAAAATTGTATTACATTTCCTAGATCATGGCTGCTGTAGCAAGATTGTTATAAACAAGAATAAACGGCTCACGCATAAGACATATGTTACTCAATTGTTTTAAAAGGGATTAAGACTATGAGTTATGAAACCTTTCTAAAATAAGAAACTTGAGCATTTGAAATTAGGCAAACTTGAACGTTTGGAAAATTAATGTTGTTACTTGATTTTACAAAGGGAAGTGTTTTGGTTTACTTAAAAAGATAGTCACTCTATTTTTATACTACGGGTATTGTGTGACTTATTGTGAAAGAGATGGATCTTTTAAAAGAGAACTTAATGTATGTAGTACTTTGGGGTTAAAACCCGGATTTGTTGTAATAAACTATAAGTCCATGAGCATGTTGAACTTGCCTATGCTTGTGGTGATAGCCTTTGTTGTGCAAGTGTTGTATTTCTGTGCTACCGCGTCTCTCGATGGAGGGCCGGCTGATTTGTTATGTATGATTCTTTATCGAGTCCCTTGGGATGGGCCGAGACACGTATTCCACATGATTCTTTATCGAGTCCCATGAGATGGGCCGAGACACGTATTCCACATGATTCTTTATCGAGTCCCATGGGATGGGCCGAGACACGTATTCCACATGATTCTTTATCGAGTCCCATGGGATGGGTCGAGACACGTATTTCACCTGATTTATACCTAGATCGCTGGCGGCGGAAGGAGTTCCACGCGTGAGGATGACTTTGAGGCGTGAGTCCCCGACTCGACATGATCGCTTATATTGTGAATCGTAGTTTTGTTATCATATACGTCTCGCTTTTATATAGACCGTTATGATTTCATTTACGATTTTCGCCACATACTTGGTACTGCAGATCGACCTCCTTCGGGGCCGCTCATGCCGCAAGTAGAGGTACATCGGTTGTGGATCCTCGCCTAGGATCACATTCAATGTTAGGAAGCCCCGCTTCTTCTGAGGCTTATCTTTTGTATGTTACTCCGAGTCAGCAGGTTCTTGTACATTCGTGGTATGGCGGGCCCTGTCCGTCATAGTTGTTATCACTTCTTAGGTCCGTAGATCTTGTTGTGGCGAGTTTGTAAAAGGATAACTGTTCGGGTTTTTATGTATTTATACAGAAGACAACTGTTTTGGTTGACCTGTTTATTTATCATGTCTCTTGTTTCATGTTTATGTTTTATTTCCGCTGATTTTCTCTGATGTTGTATCACTAGGGTGCCCGGTAGGCACCGCCACGCCCGGTTCGGTCGTGACAAAAGTGGTATCGAGCGATTAGTCTCTGAAAGTGTCTACGCATCGTGTCTAGTGTAGTCTTGATTATCGGTGTGTTGTGCACCACATAAATAATCATGAGGCTGCAGGACATTTAGGATTGGTTTCCATTCTTCTCATTCTGAGATCGTGCCTTAGAGCTGTGTTGTCAGTTGGACTCCCTCTGACGTATTCTTATGTGCCAGTTATGCCTCCACGCAAGGCAATCCGCCCGGGAGGCGCGGCGAGAGGAGCTGCGAGTGGAGTGGCGGTCTCATCGAGGCCACGATGCACGAGACGCCGGACCCACGGCAAGGAACAGAGGAGATGGGTTACAAGGAGATGGCCCAGTTATTGGCCAGGATAGTGGCAAGGCACGAGGATAGGCCGGACGCAATTCCGACTAGTACCCGTAGTTCACCCGAGAACGGATAGTTTGAGACAGCGGGACTTTCTGAGCTGCAGCCCGCCAGAGTTCTATGGGTCGAGGCCTAAGGATGATCCGCATGAGTTCATCCGACAGTTATAGCGGATCATGAGAGTGATCAAGGCTTCGGAGACCGAGTCAGTGACCTTCGGTTCGCATCGGCTGCTTGATACTGCATTGATCGTTTGATTCACGGAATCGCCCTGGGGAGCATGCGCTCCTAGCATTTAGGCGAGTTCTCGGGCATTTCTTGCGCATTTCTTGCCTCCACAATTGAGAGGGCTCGGCCGGCAGATTTTTGACGTTAAAGCGCACCGCGTGCGGTTAGGGAGTACAATGTGGAGTTTGACTCATGGCTGGTATGTCCCCGCCTTAGTGACCGATATGGAGGACGAGTGCACCGCTACGCCACCGGCTCGATGATTACTTGGCGAGGCTTGTTCGTGTAGCTCTTCACCGTACATGGACATTGCTCGCACGCACCTCATGCACTTGGGTGTGAGGCGCGGAGAGGTCGACGGAATGACCGGATCGTGAGAAGGCCGCATCAGCAGGTCCTTTGGTAACTCATGAGGCGGACCGCCAATGGCGAGCTAGTTATGCACCTTCGCCAAGATGAGTGGTCCTCCGCGCCTTCGTGGACGTTCGGTATTCGAGCCGTCGTGGCTCCGTGGCTTCGTTCACAGATATACATGGGTTCTAGCCATCGGGTTCGAGTTTTCCTCGGTGCACGATGCGGCAGGCGTCATCCCGGGGAATGTCGTCTTTTTACTGGTGCTTGTTTCACCTGCGGCCATCAGGGCCATGTGACGAGGGACTGTCCTAGGAAGAGAGAGACAAGTAGAATGACGCAGCCTACCGGGTCAGTGGCAGGTTCCTCGCCTTCTACAGCTATGCGCCCGGCAGGTCAGGATTATGATTAGGGCGACGAAGGGAAAATGAAGCAGTTGATACAGGTATATTCTTACCCCTCTAAAGACTAGTTTGTTTTGATGTTATGATGATGTGCTTAGTATTATGTTTGGTTGGATTGTGGAAAAATATGATTTAGAAGCCTGGTTAGAAAAAGGGTAAGTCTGGGGACGAGACAAATTGTGAGCCTTAGAATTTATAACAGTTAGGACCTTGGATGCAAGGCCGTCTTGAGTGGGTGATTTTACGGTTAGTATTTGTCGAAATACTTGAAATGCGTGAAAAATATTGTGAGATAATTACATGAGGGGTGTGAGATGGAAGTGGTAGCTTTCATGACGTAAATTAGTAGGATTGTTCGGATCAGGGAACAAGAGTTTGGCGCGATTAAGGGTCGGGTTGAGGACCATTTGCGGGTCAACCCGTAGCCCGAATTAGGGTGGGGTCGGTTCAAGGAGGTCCCGCCAGGTGGTAGGGTCACGAGGGTGCTAGGCCCAAGTTTAGGTAACCATCGTACGAGTTCGTGGATGCGTTCAACCAGAATCGGATCGTGAAGGCCGGGGATGGCCTTAAAAGAATTTGAGGCCAGTAAGATGACCAAGTTTGGAGGTAGTGACTCCAAGGTTTTGGAAACTGCAGCGATGACGGAAATATGGTACGTGTACTAGAAAGAGTTCGGGTGTACGAGAAAGGTACGACGAGTAAGAAAGGAAGCAAACATGTGTTAAGAGGATGGAAGTGATCATTTTTTTGTGAAGTGAAGGTGCGAGGAGAGTATCCTTTTGACCAGGAGTGAGAGTTAGTGTTGTTATACATCTTAGAGGTGATTCCTCGTTAGTTTGGATTTGGGTTTCGCGCGTATGTGATATTATGGCCATGTGTGGCATAATTGGTTTTGTAAAGTATAGTAGTGAAGACTATACCGGCGCATGTGTGTTTTTTGGAGACTTAGAAGGAACATTCGGGAAGAATGTTTCTAAGGGGGGAAGAATGTTACACCCCGTAGTTCCAGGGTATGTATGTGAGGATGTACGTACGAGAATACGACAGAAATATTGGAAAGAAAGAAAGATGTGATTTTTCGACGAAAAAGTTTCCGAGTTTTGTGAAGGAAAAAGGTTTGTTGATGGGAATTGGATTCCCAGATTTGGTATTTGGGCTTCTTGAATTATATTAGAATTATGGAATTTTATTTCCGGAATTGGTCACGTGGGGCCCACGGGAGAAATTTACGGTTTTGTGGGGCCCACTTTGTTTTCGAGATTTTGGCCATTATGGATATTTTCGGAAGATGAAATATTTTGGACGAGTAGGAGGGCGACACGTGTCACCCCCTAGGTGGCCTTGTGGCCGAAATCATGTGCCAAGTGGCCAAGACAAGTGGCCAAGTCTTGCAAGATATTTTAGTTGGACAAGTGGCTTGTGGGGCCCACACACACTTGTCCCCAATCTCAACCACACACTTGTCTTAATCCTAGCTCTTGGTTGTCCTATATATGCACCCTTAGTTGATGAAATCTTGCACACTTAGATATTTCAAGACTTGAGAAAGATGTTCATCTCCCTCACTCTCTCCTAGCTCTCGTCGAACACCCCCCCTCTCTAACCTAACCTTGTCCAATAATTCCTAAACTCCTAAGTGTTCTTCCCTAGTGTATTAGGAAGACTATTAACCAAAAGTTGGAAAAGATTTCACCCCCTAGCCTCTAAAAGGTCACCTTGGCCGAGAGCTCTTGGAAGAAAAACCTAAATGTTCTTCACTTGTTTGAGTTGGTTCTTGAAGAGATGATGGTTAGGAGCTTCTTAGGGTGATTTGTGGTGGGTTGGAACACAAAGTATTTGGAGCTAAGACTTGCTTGGAGCGACATTAAGTTCTTGGATAATTTTGGGCTATTTGAGGTAGTGAATCTTAAACCTCTTTGTGAATTGGTCATTATACATATATTATAAGTATATTATAAGTATATTATGGATTATGTAATATATGGAGTAAAGTTCGGAAGAGTTGGATCTTGTTAACTTGTTAAAAGAAAGGATAGAAAGGATTGGCCGTTTGCCATTAAAATGGTAAAAAACGTATCTTATTTGTGAAGAAGTAATTAACAAAGTAACTATAACTTATATTAAGATGGAATATAAGTGGATGACTAATGAAGTAATTGGATAAGTAAAATGGACAAAGTTGGCCAAGGACCCCAACTTAAGGACTGTATTTACTTTGGACTGTATTTACATTTCTGTTAAGGGGAAGATTGTTCAATCGTGTTCCGTTTGGGCGTGTGATCCCCTTTTTAATTATCGTTGTTATGAAGGCGTGATAGTAAACCGCGTTACCGGTTGGGCGCGTAATCCCCTTCTTTTACTTATTGTTGTTATGAAGGCGTGATAGTAAATCGCGTTACCGTTTGGGCGTGTAATCCCCTTCTTTATGTTGTTTAATTATTACACCTTATATATGGTATATATATATTACGGTTATTCGGGCCTTGGAGAAAGATGGAAAAGTGAGTAAAACGGGAAGTCGCCCAATTTTCCGTAGAATTAGAGGGCTTTTATTGGTATAAGTCTTCAATGGTAAGAAAGGTTTGATAAAAGTACTATGACCGCTTTAGGAGTGGAGTACTACGTGTGGCGACGGATCTACTACTTGTCTTAAGGAGTAGCCGACGGGTTGAAGTACTTGGAGCGTTTTGCTATTTGTCGATAATCGTCGCGAGGTATGTGAACCTCTTCCTATCCTTTCTAGCATGATGTTTTGTAAACTATGTAGTACGGTAGACGTACATGTGCTAAATGAGTATGGTTAGTTCAAAACATAGGGTGTTATAATAGCTTTATGGGAAGTTAGTTATAACGACTCTATGTAGGTAAAATAATGGTTTATTGATTGTAGAAGTTAAGAGACTTGATCTTGAAAGATAAGAGACTTGACTTAGTTTGACTTGTTATGAATTTTGCTAAAATGTTGTAAAAACCTCATTCGCGAGTAATGAGTAGTTGGTTTTAAAAGAATAATGTTTTCCTGATTTCGGAAATGAGAATAAGCGTCGAACAAAACCACTGCAGCGTTAATAAAGGAAAATGTATTGACAAATAACTGATTGTTATTAAAATCCGTAGAAACCTCCATCTGCATAGAAGCTAAGATAAGACAAAATTGTATTACATTTCCTAGATCATGGCTGTTGTAGCAAGATTGTTATAAACAAGAATAAACGGCTCACGCATAAGACATATGTTACTCAATTGTTTTAAAAGGGATTAAGACTATGAGTTATGAAACCTTTCTAAAATAAGAAACTTGAGCATTTGAAATTAGGCAAACTTGAACGTTTGGAAAATTAATGTTGTTACTTGATTTTACAAAGGGAAGTGTTTTGGTTTACTTAAAAAGATAGCCACTCTATTTTTATACTACGGGTATTGTGTGACTTATTGTGAAAGAAATGAATCTTTTAAAAAGAACTTAATGTATGTAGTACTTTGGGGTTAAAACCCGGATTTGTTGTAATAAAATGTAAGTCCATGAGTATGTTGAACTTGCCTATGCTTGTGGTGATAGCCTTTGTTGTGCAAGTGTTGTATTTACGTATACCGCGTCTCTCGATGGAGGGTCGGCTGATTTGTTATGAATGATTCTTTATCGAGTCTCATGGGATGGGCCGAGACACGTATTCCACCTGATTCTTTATCGAGTCCCATGGGATGGGCCGAGACACGTATTCCACCTGATTCTTTATCGAGTCCCATGGGATGGGCCGAGACACGTATTCCACATGATTCTTTACCGAGTCTCATGGGATGGGCCGGGACACGTATTCCACATGATTTATACCTAGATCGCGGTGAGGAAGGAGTTCCACGTACGGAGGATGACTTTGAGGCGTGAGTCCACGACTCGACATACGATCGCTTTATATTGTGAATCGTAGTTTTGTTATCATACATGTCTCTGCTTTTATATAGACCGTTATGATTTCATTTACTGATTTTCGGGCCACATACTTGGTACCGTCAGACCTCCTTCGGGGCCGCTCATGCCGCAAGTAGGTACATCGGTTGTGGATCCTCGCCTTAGGATCACGATTCAGCGTGTTGGAAGCCCCGCTTTCTTGGAGGGTTATCTTTTGGTATGTTACCCGAGTCCGTAGGTTCTTGTACATTCGTGGTATGGCGGGCCCTGTCCGTCATAGTTGTTGTCACTTCTGCAGGTCTGTAGTACTGTTGTGGGCATAGTTTGTAAAAAGGATAACTGTTCGGGTTTTTATGTATTTATACAGAAGGCAACTGTTTTGGTTGGCCTATTTATTTATCATGTCTCTTGTTTCATGTTATGTTTTATTTCCGCTGATTTTCTCTGATGTTGTATCACTAGGGTGCCCGGGGTAAGGCACCAGTCACGGGCCCGGGTTCGGGTCGTGACAGAAGGATTTTATGTTAAGCATCTTTTGGAGGTACTTGGAGTTGGTTTAGTGTGGCAGTCATGGCCACGACGTTCCGAAGAGTCTCAAGTGAATGCACAAAGTAAGAATAAGATGAGTATAAGTGATACCAATGAAAAACAGAAGACATCATTGGAAGGTTTTGTAGGTTATGAAAATCTACACGTTTTTAAGGTGACGCTTGATGATTAGAATTATATAGAAAGCTGCAACAGGACCCTATGAATGTGGTTGTGATTTCAAAGGAAGTACAATGTACTAAGGACCACCAGTGATATGGTGAGACGAGGAGCGGGGTAAGTAAGGGACAGAGAACAATAATAGAAATGAAGATTATGAAATGGAGATAAGCCCTCTCCCTCACGTAAAGGGATATTTTTGCGTATTATTGAGAATTATACATATTAATATTAGTGGGCTAAAGATATTGGACTAGTAAGGTCTTCGGCTTCATTGTGCAACATGTTACAATTCTACCTAACCTTGGGATAAAAATAGTGTGTTGGAGGTAATTGAGGACGACACTATGAAATGATCAAAGAAGTATTGTGAAAATATGAAAGCAGTTAATAAGTATGAATAGAACTTTATGATCGAGTATCACGGTAGAAAATTTTTGTTTAATAATGAGTAGAATGAAGTATTATGACAAGAATGATAAAGGTGAATGAAACTATAGTTATGTAGGTTTCACAAGGTATGATTACTATGGGACAAAGTAAGGACCGATAGTAGAGGATGGGAAGTAAGGACACCTCGGCCAAAGGTGGCGAACCTCTAATGGTTGGAAAGATAGTATAAGAAATCGGTGAGATAAAAGACTCCCAAGGTAACTTGAAATGGAAATCTAAAGGGAAGACGAATGGGCACTCGGTCGATGAGAGACCTAATAATGAAGACAAGAAATCTTGACAAGCCTTTGGATCAAGTAACACCGTGAATTGGATTTAAACGCATGACTATAAGCTCTATGAGCTAGGTAGAGTAATAAGTTTACTACTTAACGAGATCAAGGAAATCTTTTCCTAAATTGCGATCGGCAAAAAGTCTTAGCCAGAAGGCAAGTGAAGAAATTTGAATCCAAGTATAATGACCAAGTTTGGATGTAGTAACACCAAGGATTGGAAACAGAAGCAATATTTGAGATTATATATATATACTCGAATATTTCGGAAGTGTGAGAAAGGCTTCCAGTTATTGAAAGATAAGCTGACTATGGCTCCAGTTCTAACTCTTCCTGAGGGACTTGAGGGTCATGTTATTTACTGTGATGCTTCGGTTGTTGGGATAGGTTGTGTGTTGATGCAGCACGGTAAGGTTATAGCCTATGCGTTCCGACAGCTCCGGAAGCACGAGAAGAATTACCCTACCCATAATTTAGAGTTGGCGGCCGTGATACATGCCTTGAAGATTTAGAGGCATTACTAATATGGAGTTCATGTGGATATTTATACGGATCACAAGAGTCTCCAGTATATCTCAAACAGAAGGATCTGAACTTACGACAGAGACGGTGGTTAGAGTTACTTAAGGACTATGATGTTGATATCGTATACTACCCAGGGAAATTCAATGTGGTTGCAGATGCTCTTAGTCGTAGATCTATGGGTAGCCTGACAGATGTGCAGCCAGACATAAGGGAAATGGTTCGTGCGATACATCAGTTAGCGAGCCTTGGATCCGGTTGGTTGATTCCGGTGACAGTGGAGTTCGGGTTCGCGAGGTTGTCAAGTCCTCCATCGTAGAATAGGTAAAGAGGCACCAATATGAGGATCCGGTTCTGGTACGGTATAGAGATGCAACTCTTCGAAAAGAGAAGACGCTATTTGAGGTTGCACCTGATGGGGTGCTAAGGTATGAAGGTAGGTTGTGTGTACCCAATGTTGCAGGGCTTCGTCAGCAGGTTAAGGTAGAACACCAGAAGCCTGGTGGGCTACTACAAGCAATAGAGATCCCGACTTGGAAGTGAGAGGTGATTAATATGGACTTCGTTATAGGTTTACCTCGTACTCAGCGGAAGTGTGACTCCATTTGGGTTATTGTGGATAGGCTGACGAAATCAGCCTATTTTCTTCCGGTCAGGACTACTTACTCGGCTGAGGACTATGCTAGGCTATATATTAGGGAGATAGTGAGACTGCACGGGGTTCCCACATCGATTATATCATACAGAGGAGCTCAGTTTACAGCTAACTTCTGGAGGTCATTCCAGAACGGATTGGGGACACAAGTGAGTCTCAGTACAACATTTCATCCTCAGACCGATGGGCAGGCAGAGCGTATTATCCAGACACTTGAGGATATGCTGAGGGCCTGTATTATTCATTTCAGGGGTAGCTGGAAGGATCATTTGCCACTCGTAGAGTTGCACATAACAACAGCTACCATTCTAGTATTCAGATGGCCCCGAAGGAGGCATTATATGGAAGGAAGTGCAGGTCGCCGATTGGTTGGTTTGATGTCGGCGAGGCTAGGTTAGTCGGTCCGGACTTGGTTCAGCAACCTGTGGATAAGGTGAAGCTTATCCAGGAGATTATTAGCCGCCCAGAGTCGACAGAAGTCTTATACGGATAATCGACGTCGACAGTTGGAATTTCAGCTGGATGATTGGGTATTCTTGAAGGTATTGATCGGTTTATTTTATACACACTTTTTGAGTCATTTATAGTTAGTATTTTACTCATTTCATTTATGTTTAGTATAGTATTAGGGTCGTTTTCCTTTCGTTTGTGTCACAACGGTCAGAAATGGAGAAATGACAAAAAGGAGATGAAATGAGCATAAATGAGATGGAATTGCACACTAAAAGGGCCAAGAAATGAAGCCTAAGAAGTTCCGGGAATTATAGAAGAAATCAGACAAAGACCGGACGAAAAAAAGGACGAAGAAACGAAAAATCCGGAAGAATGTTGTCACCGGCGCCGCGGCGCCGCCCTCTGAATTTTCCGAAACGCCTCTGATTTTCAGGCGCCGTCGCGCCCGACTGTAAGGCCACGACGCCGACGTGGTATTTTTGACGTTTTGAGCCGAATTTGACACGTTTTCAGGGTCCAAAAGGGATAACTTTTCCTACCTACATAATCCTTAACCCTTTACCTAAAGCATTCTATAAATTTTTCTACCTACATAATCCTTAACCCTTTACCTAAAGGATTCTATAACTTTTCCTACCTACATAATCCTTAACCCTTTACCTAAAGGATTCTATAACTTTTTCTACCTACATAATTCTTAACCCTTTACCTAAAGGATTCTATAACTTTTCCTACCTACATAATCCCTAACCTTTTACCTAAAGGATTCTTGGGCTATAAATAGTCTCTACATCATTAGAAGAATTCATTCCATCCATTGTACATACAACACAACTTATGAGGCTAAGATTTGAGGTTTTTCAAGTATTTTCTTTTCTTTCTTTTGCTTTGTTTATTTCAGTTCATGTATGGAGATTGTATTAGTTCTTAGCGTGACTATGGCTAGGAGCTAATTACTTTATTAGGGATTTCCTTGTGATTCTCTTGAAACTCTTATTCATGAATTAATACATTAGTTGATTTATTCTTCACTTGCTTAAGATTTATTCAATAATTGCTTTGATTGTTTGATAATTAATTGATCACTAGTTATCATCACTTATATGAGTTCTAATCGAAATCCGAAAGGGGGGATTGTGAATATGTTATAGTTGAATAAACATAAGTTTAAATTGTGGACGAAAATACCCTGATACTTGTGTAGCTTAATAGGTTATTGCTTTTAATCCTCCTTTATAGTCAATCTTGTCATCGAAAGACAGAAGGGTTCTCCATTGGGGTTGAGTGTTTATATTACCTTAACAGGAGTATAAAACGATCTAGTTAACCTGCTATCTTAACGTAGAAAAAGAAGTCAGTCTAATTGTATTAAGGATTGAATAGAGTGGATAGTTAATGATCTTGGAAGCCCTAATTCTCCATCATAACTGATGTAAATCAAAGTATTTTCATAATTAGTATATTTCCTGCATTATTAGTTTAGAATTCCAACTCAATTAATGTTAACCAAATAGAAACTAAAGCATAGATAATCGGTACTTGAAAACCAGTCTCTGAGGACGATATTCGGTCTTACCTAGACTATATTACTGTCACGACCCGTTCCAGGGCCCGTGACTGGTGCCTTACCGGGGCACCCAAGTAGTCACACATCAGAGTAATCAGCGGAAATATAAAGCAAGACATGAAACAGTTTATAAAATAAGACACAGTTTATGCGAGAAAACATCGCCTTTCGACATATATATATAAACATGGTTTAGCAGTTACATCCGACATCGCATAACCCGACTACAGCACTCTAAGGAAATATACAACTATGGCGGACAGGCCCCGCCATACCCTCGATCAGACAAAACTATCTACAACAGGAGATCATACCCAAAAGTAGAGCCTCCGAAAGGATGGAGCTCCGACACCAACGTAGAGATCCTAGGAATGTGGATCTAGCACTCTTGCCCTTACTGCGGCATGAACGCAGCCCCGGCGAGGTCAAGACAACAGTACTAAGTATGTGAAATCGTAAAGTACTTAAATGAAATCATAACACTTTTTAAAACCAGTTTACAAATATGTATGAAGCAATCAAGGGAACCGCACATAGTGCCACATCACAAACAAGAGCAACAATAGGTAAACTGTAATAGGTCTTTTCTAGGCTGCGAATGATTCGAAGCAGGGCCACTCGCCCGCATTATCACTCTGCAAGCCTAATCCTGGACTCCCGGAGTCCGCATAGGCCACTCACATGGGCCCGCATGAGGTATAACCCCGCATCGAGGGTAGCTACTCCTCGGCATCGTCCTGGACTCGTTGTCCGCATGGCCACATAGACCACATGAGGCATAACCCCGCATACTAACCTGGAACTCTCGTAGCTCCGCATAGGCCCTCGACCCGCATGAGGTATTCTCGAATCATGGTCCTGCATCACCGAAGTCTACCCCGCGACGGAGGCGCCTTAACCCCCGGTATCATCTCAAGAGGTGAGTGATAGCACACTAACATAACAACTTATCTTTAAACAACATAAGCACAACAAGGATACAAACGTTACAAGATACTAACACACATAGCATCATATCATGTCTACTTATCAAACCATCTTATTATTCTTTTCACAATTCAATATAAGTCTGTTATAAACACATAGGCAAACTGTTTCTTTTATCAATCTTAAGTGGTTATACTTAACTTCCCATAAGGCTAGTATAACTCTTAAGCTTCTGTTTAAAAACCAATTAGTTCTCTTCTGTTAAAAATGATTCAGTATTCTTTTGAAATACTTTCAGATCTTTATTATTCAGGCTTAAGCCGTGAGGCATTGCCGTAAGTGTTATTCAGGCTTAAGCCGTGAGGCATTGCCGTAAGTATTTATTCAGGCTTAAGTCAAAGACATTGCCGTAGTTATATTTTAGTTAACACATGTACGTCTACCGTACTATATATATTGTAAAATATCATGCTTTAGGAAGAATCACATACCTTCTCAAAAAACCACCGCCAAGTGAATATGTCAAGCAGAGAGTCACCTATAATAGTCACGCACATCTATCAAAGACTACTCGAGGTCATTCTAAACAGAGGGTTCACAATTCTATGGAAAGTTACAAGACTTCCCTACCCGGTGAGCTATATAAGTTCATCAGAAAACAAATTCTATGTAAGTACTGATTTGATTATTCTTCTTTAAACCCTTCTACTGTGGTAATTCAATTCTATTCTGTGATAATCTTCTAAGTATTTAATACTTATTCTAATACTACAACAAGAAGTATTCTCTAATTCAAAAGAGGGTTAGGATTTGTTACCTCAAGAAGCCCAATAATATCCTAGATAAAGTCGCTACCGAGCAAGGTTTAGCTCCTAAGTTGTACGCTCCAGAGCTCCAAGAAACCTTAGAAGTTCTTCACAACTTCTACTAAGTACTAAGGGATTTGGGCTAGGTATTTTGGGCATTATAACAATACTAGAAGGCAACTTTTCTACCAAGGAGGGGGTAGGTTTTGGCTAGGCTAGGGAGGAAGCCTCGCCAACTACTCAAAGGGGGAAAGGTGTTTGGACGAAATGGCCTGGGAGAGGAGAGGATTTTTAGACTTGGAAGATAACTTTGTGGATGAAGAATTCTTCATCTAAAGGGGGTATTTATAGCTCAAGCCTTGGCCAACCAATGGCCAAGATGAAGACAAGTGCAAGGCAAGTGTAGGTGAGGATTAACTAAACACAAATATCCTACCAACTCCTCGACTTTGTGCAAGGCACAAAAACGTGCCCAACCTCTCCATTTTCGTCCAATGGACGATTCAAGTCCATCAATGGAGGGTGCCAAGTGTCGCCTCCCGTTGGTCCAAAATGTTTCGTCTCTCGAAAAATCCGCAAAATTAGTAATGGCATAGCCGAATTTTCCTACGAAAGTCAGGAAACGCTTCGCCT
Organism: Przewalskia tangutica; assembly: GCA_029844215.1. Classification (NCBI taxonomy): domain Eukaryota; kingdom Viridiplantae; phylum Streptophyta; class Magnoliopsida; order Solanales; family Solanaceae; genus Przewalskia; species Przewalskia tangutica. The sequence continues at coordinate 24,397,553 of CM056719.1, forward strand.
GAAACGATTCTTTAAGCGAGTTGTGCACAATTTCGAACTTGGCCTAATCTTTAAGGCTAAACTTTTGTACGTATTCCCTTACGTACATACTCTGGAAATACGGGGTATAACATTCTCCCCCACTTAGAAACATTCGTCCCGAATGTTCCTTCCCAAGACAGTTAACGATAATATTCTTCAACTTAAACAGTTGCAAAAGCCACACACGGCCACAGAACAACACTTAGGCATAAATGATAATGAAAATTTTTCAAGTAGGAAAGTGAATTACCTGGAGGTGGGAAATAGGTGAGGATACTTCGCCTCATGTCCTCCGGCTTCCCACGCCATCTCCTCCCCGAGCTCGTTCGCCACAAGACTTTGACAAGCCACGCCCTCGTCCGCAGACGCCTAACCCGACGATCGACTATCGCTATGGGAATCTCCTCATACGATAACCCCTGGTCACCGACATCGCCAATCGGTGTACCTAGATGGATCCCCGATACATCTCCTCAAAGATAGATACGTGAAAACCGGATGCACCGCTCCGGATCGGACGGCAGATTCAACTCGTAGCAACCTTGCCTACCCTCGCGACAATCAAACGCCCAATGTACCTAGGGCCGAGTTTCCTTCTTCCCGAATCTCATCACACCCTTCATGGGTGACACCTTTAGGAAAACCCAATCATGAACCTCGAACTCAAGATGCCGACGACGATGATCTCGTGATATGACTTCGCCGACTCGAGCCACAATAGCCGCCTCGGATAAGCTTCACCTTATCCATCGCCTGTATCAAATCTGGTCCCACTAGCCGCACTCGCCCACATCGAACCAACCTATAGGCGATCCGCACTTCCTCCCATACAAGGCCTCATAAGGCGCCATCCGAATACCTGAGGTAGCTATTATTATACGCGAACTCAACTAGAGGCAAATGATCCTCCCAACCACCACCGGTCAATAACACAAAGCTCGCAGATATCCTCAAGAGTCCGGATAGTGCGCTCTGCTCGTCCGTCTGCTCGTGGATGAAATGCGACTCGTGCTCACCGCCCCTAAAACCTCTCGGAAGGACCTCCGGTTAGCCGTAACCGGGCTCTCGTCGATATGATCAAGTAGGGACTCCATGCATCGACGATCTCTCGAATGTAAAGTCCGCATAATCCTCACCGAAAAAGTCGCCCCGACGGAAGAAAGTGGGCTGATTTCGTTGCCGCCGACGATAACCCATATAGAATCATGTCTCTTCCGAGTGCGAGGTAATCCCGCGATGAAGTCCATGTTGATTACCTCCCACTTCCGTGTCGATCTCAATCGTCAGAATAAACCACCGTGCCTCCGTGCTCTACCTTCACCGCCGACAACACGCACCGAGCTACGAACTCGCAACGTCTCTTCAAGCCATCCCACCAATACACGTATCTAAGGTCGTGGTACATCTTGGTCGACTTTGACGGATAGAGTAACGCCGCGCGTGCTTCCCAAGAACTCGCCAAGTCCTCAAACATCCGAACACATACCGCTTCAAACCTTAGCACCCCATCGTGCTACTCAAAAGGACCCTTGCCTCACGTAAGAGTCGTATCACGATATCGAATCAAAGCCGATCCTCGAATCGCCTCTTCACCTCGACGATGGAAGACTCGGCAACCTCACGAACTCTAACCCCACCGCTATCGTAATCAATCAAACGGACACCAAGGCTCGCTAATCGATGCAAATCACGAACCATGTCCCTCCTCTCTAGCTGCACATCCGATAGGCTCCCATCGACCTACGACTAAGAGCATCTCGCCACAACATCGCCTTCCCGTGGTACAGATATCAACATCGTAATCCTTAAGCAACTCTAACCACCGTCTCGCCGTAAGTTCACTCCTCTGGTCAAGATATACCTGAGGCTCTTGTGGTCTGTAAAATATCCAAGTGAACCCCATACAAATAGTGCCTCCAGATCTTCAAAGCGTGAATCACAACCGCTAACTCCAAATCACGCGGGTAGTTCCTCTCGTTTCTTCACCGGGATGCATATGCTATAACTCGCCATGCCGCATCAACACACATCCCAACCCGATGCCCGACGATCACAATACACAACATAACCGCTCGACCCTCGAAGAGTAAGAACGGGGCGCCGGGCCTCTTTTCAAGAATCGAAACCCCGCCACAAGCATCACCATCGAACTTGGCCGCTTTCTCTCGAGTCACTTAGTCAATGGTGCGTAGATAAGCAAACTTCTCCACGAACCGCCGATAATAACTCGCAAGGCCTAAAATCGCGAACCTCTCGGTTGAGTAGTAGGTCTCGCCAAGTCCTCGATCGCTTCGATTCGCCGTATCCACTCGAATGCCATCACCCACAATATGCCCAAGAAACGCCATCAAGTCAACCAAAACTCACATTTGGAAAACTTGGCGCATAATCACTGGTCTCGAGAACCGCCAAGACAGCCTCAAATGCTCCGCATGCTCCCGCTCTGAGCGAATAAACCAAGATATCATCAATGAACACTATCACAAACGTGTCCAAAAATGGTTTGAACACTCGCTCATCAAATCCATGAATACCGCCGAGCATTGGTCAACCCAAAAGACATGACCGAACTCATAATGCCCGTGCACGTCCGAATGCATTCTGTGGACATCCACCTCTCTCGACTGCACTGATGATAGCCCGATCGCAGATCAATCTGAGAAACATCTCGCACTCGCAACCGGTCGAACAAATCATCAATCCCGGAAGCGGGTATTCGTTTAATGGTCACCTTGTTCACCGTCAGAGTCAACACACATGCGCAGCTGGCCCCGCCCTTCTTCTTCACGAACAATCACGCTTCTGCGAGAAACACTAGGTCCGATAAAACCCTTCTCCAAAGAAATCTCTCACCGTCCTTCAGCCTCTCAACTCGGCAGTGCCATTCTCAGATGGCGGAATGGAAATAAAGCCGAGTGTCCGCAATATGTCTATACAAAACTCAATCTCCTCTCGTGAGGATACCCGAGGTCGTCTGGAAACACGCCTGGGAACTCTCGACATCGACCGATCAAAATCGCACCGCAGCCTCGTGATCAAACACCCGAACGAGATGGTAGATATACCCTTCTCGCACCATCTTCCTAGCCTTGAGGTAGGAAATAAACCTACCTGCTACGATACCGCGTTCTCCCACTCAACAACCGGCCTCGAACCTGGAACCGCACTACTTTCTCTCTCAGCCCACATTGGCGTAGCAAGCTAGCCAATCCATCCCCATAATCACGCCGGTCAATCATCTCCAACTCTATCAAGTCGGCTAGGTCCGACGATCGTAAATGGTCACAGACAAGCTCTATATACCCGCCGAGCTACCACCGAATCACCCATCGCGTAGCTACCTCGAAAGTGGTCTATGGATTCGTGCTCTATCCCTATCCTACTAGCAACAAGCGGGAGATATATAGACAGTAGAACCCGATCTATCAAAGCATACACAACAAACCCAGAACCGATAAGGTACCCGTGACGACATCAAAGCGAGGCCTCCGATCCTCGCTTACCGGACAAAGCATAAATGCGTTTCGAGGACCGCTAGAATCGACCCGAGCCACGACCGCCGCGACTGGCCGACCTACGAGTACCTCGCCCTCCGGGCGAGTAATCAGAGGAGATGATGGCGGCAATGTAACCTCGCGTCGAGCCCTACCACCGCCACGCCTGGCCTGACAATCCTCGCAAAGTGACCCGCCGCCACAATCGTAATAAGCTCCAAAAGTAGTACCACACTTCCCGTGATGGGATCTACCGTGACGGCCACACCGGGTGGTCCCGATCGCCGCACTCGCTACTCGACGCCCAAGCCCTGGCCCCGGTCCGCCTCAAAACTCGGGCCGTGGCCGGACGGTGCAGGAGTGCTCGAGCCGGGCCGGTGCGAATCTAGACCGGCCGAGGCCGCCACCACGATAACCACCGTAAGACCTCCCGCCCCGGCCTTCTTCTCGCCGCTGTTTGTCCACTCGCCGACCTCTGCGCCTCGCATCCGCGGCGTGAGCTCGCATGCGGTAATGTCCATACCCTACCGAGGGAAACACCCGCACATGACTCCGCCATATAGTCGTCTAGCCCGGTGACATAGCGGTGCACCCTATCCTCCATATCGCTACCAATGCCGGACATATCGAGCCAATGAATCAAACTCGACATTGTACTCGACAAGGCGCCCTCTCTCGCCTCGATGAGTAAAAATCTATCACCCGCGCCTCCTCATCCGCGAGGCAAGAAGTGAGTGAGGAAAGCCTCGAGAACTCATCCCAAGTAGTGGGACGCGTGCTCTCCCGATAACTCCCATGAATCAAACCAATCGATCGCGATCACGCACCGACGCGAACCAAAGGTCACAGACTGCCTCCGAGGCCTCGATCATCCTCATGATTCTTCAGACCGACGGATGAACTCCTCGCGGATCATCCTCCCGCCTCGACCCGTAAAACTCGCGGGCTACAACTCAAGAAATCTCGTAGTCTCAAACTATTCGCCTCGTGTACCACGGTGCGATCGGGCCGAGCTGAACCGAACCGCCGATCCAATCTCTCTCAGACGGGCCACAACTTTAGCCAATAGTCGCTATCTCTCAGACTCTAACCTCCGCCCCAGCCGCGGGACAGAGGTGCGGTACTGTGGTCTCGCTGGGCCGGGCGCGCCATAGAACTCGCCGCTTCGTATAGACTGGCCTGAGCCCTCGTGACTGGGTGTCTCGCTAGCGCCTCCTACGCCTTGCCTCTTCGGGCCCGGCCGCTTTACGCGAGGCATAATCACATAGAAAGGAATACGTTAGAGGGTCCAACCTATAACACGCCTCTAAAGCACGATCTCGTAATGAGAAAAATGGAAACCAATCCTAAATATCCTATAGCCTCCTCGATTATTGGTGTGGTGCACAACACACCGATAATCAAGACTCTACTAGATACGGCTCAGACACTTTCCGAGGATTAATCGCTTCGATACCACTTTTGTCACGACCGTTCTGTGGTTCGTGATCGTGCCTTACCGGCACCCAAGTAGTCACACATCGAGTAATCAACGGAAATATAAAGCAAGACATGAAACAGCTTTATAAAATAAGACACGCTTTATGCGAAAACATCGCTTTCTAAGATATATATATAAACATGGTTTAGCAAGCTACATCCGACAATCGCATAACCCGACTACGCACTTCTAAGGAAATATACAACTATGGCGGACAGGTTCCGCCATACCCTCGATCAGATAATACTATCTACAACAGGAGATCATACCCAAAAGTAGAGCCTCCGAAAGGATGGAGCTCCCGACACCAACGTAGAGATCCTAGGAATGTGGATCTAGCACTGCCGCTCTTACCGCGCATGAACGCAGCTCGAAGGAGGTCAAGACAACAGTACTAAGTATGTGAAATCAGAAGTACTTAAATGAAATCATAACACTTTTTAAAACCGCACAAATATGTATGAAACAATCATGAACCGCACATAGGCCACATCACAAACAAGAGCAACAATAGGTAAATAGGTCTTTTCTAGGCTGCGAATGATTCGAAGCAGGGCCACTCGCCCGCATTATCACTCTGCAAGCCTAATCCTGGACTCCCGGAGTCCGCATAGGCCACTCACATGGGCCCGCATGAGGTATAACCCCGCATCGAGGGTAGCTACTCCTAAGATCGCCCCGACTCGTTGTCCGCATGGCCACATAGACCGCATGAGGCATAACCCCGCATACTAACCTGGAACTCTCGTAGCTCCGCATAGGCCCCCTGGACCCGCATGAGGTATTCTCGAATCATGGTCCTGCATCACCGAAGTCTACCCCAGACGGAGGCGCTTAACCCCAGATCATCTCAAGAGGTGAGTGATAGTACACTAACATAACAGCTTATCTTTAAACAACATAAGCACAACAAGGATACAAACGTTACAAGATACTAACACACATAGCATCATATCATGTCTACTTATCAAACCATCTTATTATTCTTTTCACAATTCAATATAAGTCTGTTATAAACACATAGGCAAACTGTTTCTTTTATCAATCTTAAGTGGTTATACTTAACTTCCCATAAGGCTAGTATAACTCTTAAGCTTCTGTTTAAAAACCAATTAGTTCTCTTCTGTTAAAAATGATTCAGTATTCTTTTGAAATACTTTCAGATCTTTATTATTCAGGCTTAAGCCGTGAGGCATTGCCGTAAGTGTTATTCAAAGCTTAAGTGAGGCATTGCCGTAAGTATTTATTCAGGCTTAAGTCAAAGACATTGCCGTAGTTATATTTTAGTTAACACATGTACGTCTACCGTACTATATATATTGTAAAATATCATGCTTTAGGAAGAATCACATACCTTCTCAGCGAAAACCACCTGCCAAGTTGAATATGTCGCGCGCAGAGAGTCAGCCTATAATAGTCACAGACATCTATCAAAGACTACTCTGGAGGTCATTCTAAACAGAGGGTTCACAATTCTATGGAAAGTTGGGCAGCACTTCCCTACCCGGTGAGCTATATAAGTTCATCGTGAAACAAATCCTATGTAAGTACAGTTTGATTATTCTTCTTTTAAACCCTTCTACTGTGGTAACAGTTCAATTCTATTCTGTGATAATCTTCTAAGTATTTAATACTTATTCTAATACTACAACAGTAAGTATTCTCTAATTCAAAAGAGGGTTAGGATTTGTTACCTCAGTAAGCCCAATAATATCCTAGATAAAGTCGCGCCTGAGCAAGGTTTAGCTCCTAAGTTGTACGCTCCGGTAGCTCCAAGAAACCTTAGAAGTTCTTCACAACTTCTACTAAGTACTAAGGGATTTGGGCTAGGGTATTTTGGGCATTATAACAATACTAGAAGGCAACTTTTCTACCAAGGGAGGGGGGGTAGGTTTTGGCTAGGCTAGGGGAGGAAGCCTCGCCAACTACTCAAAGGGGAAAGGTGTTTGGACGAAATGGCTCAAGGGAGAGGAGAGGATTTTTAGACTTGGAAGATAACTTTGTGGATGAAGAATTCTTCATCTAAAGGGGGGTATTTATAGCTCAAGCCTTGGCCAACCAATGGCCAAGATGAAGACAAGTGCAAGGCAAGTGTAGGGTGAGGATTAACTAAACACAAATATCCTACCAACTCCTTGACTTTGTGCAAGGCACAAAAACGTGCCTAACCTCTCCATTTTCGCCCAATGGACGATCTGTTCCATCAATGGGAGGGTGCCAAGTGTCGCCTCCCGTTGGTCCAAAATGTTTCGCCTCTCTAAAAATCCGCAAAAATTAGTAATGGCATAGCCGGAATTTTCCTACGAAGTCGTGGAAACGCTTTCGAAACGATTCTTTAAGCGAGTTGTGCACAATTTCGAACTTGGCCTAATCTTTAAGGCTAAACTTTTGTACGTATTCCCTTACGTACATACTCTGGAAATACGGGGTATAACAATTACTTGTAACGATACGTGCACTTGCGTTTAGTGTGTGCATAAATCGTACGTCAAGTTTTTGGCGCCGTTGTCGGGGACTGGCGTACTTTCAATATCGATTTATCTATTCTTATTTCTAATTTGGTTGCTCCAAGAAAATCTAACTTGTTCTGCGAGAATCTTTTTATCACCTTTTGTTGTTTTTCTTATTTTGCATGTTAAATTCAGAAGAAAAAAAACGAAAAAAAAACAGGCACATAAACTACTACTTGTATCAGGGGCACCAAATTCATCAACAACAGCTTAACCCACAGTTTTCAGAGGAAGATCTAGATGAGTTGCAGACAGGCATACTCAGGCTCATCAAATGCCAGACTTAGTTTATGGCTGAGACAAGAGTGTCCCTCAAAAATTTGGAGACACAAATAGGGCATCTGATGGATAGGATGACCAATGTACCGCAAGAAAATCTGCCTAGCGTCACAATTGTGGAAAGTAATAATCAGATTGAGGAGCCTGAACCACACCCAGTTGTTGAGAAATTTGGAGAGATAGTTGGTGTAGAGAAGGAAATGGTTACTAAGATCCAATCATTCATCTTTTTGGATTCCTTGGAAAATCGTTTTCTTGTACCTATTGCAGAAGAAACACAACCAGATGTCACTGTTGATCCCCAAATAGAAAGTCCATACCTTCAAGGGCACCCCTAAAAGTTGAGAGATGTAGGGAGTTTCACTGATCCCTACATTATAGAGAGCCTAGAAGACAAGTCTGCCTTGTTTACTTGGGGGATAATCTTATATCTGAGGCCCTTGTTTGGAGAAATTGTTGTAGTTGAAGTGAGACCTGCAACAATAACTATGCGGATTGCAAGAAGTTCGCAGAAGGAGCCGTCGGGCACTAGTAAAGCAAACAATCGCGTCCGCTAAAAGCGTAAAAAGACAATGCTTTGAGAGGCAACCCAATGTTTATTAATTATGTTATTTTAATTTTTGTTTTAGTTTTTTATTTTGTCTTGAACAGTCTCACGGTCTTGGGTTCTTGTTTTCTGTTGTTGGATGACAGGTGGACTGAAAGCTAAACTCTGATGAAAAGGAGCAAAAAAGCTGGAAAAAAAAAGGAAAAGTCGTCGTCAGCGCCACGGCGCCCAGAATCAGCGCCGTGGCGCCAAGAGTTCAGAGAGCCCGCAGTACTTTGGGCGCAACGGCGCCTAATCTCAGGGTTGTGGCGCCGAAGGTTCAGAAACCCAGATTCCGTGCAAATTCCAGAATTTTTCCTCCCAGACATCCATTATGACCGTTGTGTTGTGTCAGTAAGTTGACCCTATTTTTAGTCTTCACACATTGGGGACAATGTGTGATTTAAGTTTGCGGGGTGTCTTATTGTTTTTGAGTCTTTTTTATTTGTTTTGTGTGTTTTTGAGTATTTTGAGTCATAATTTTTTTTTATGATCATGCATGCTGTAGTTACTTGAAACGCCTAATGAAGTAAAGTGGGATAATGTAATGGAATTAGAAGCAGAAAATTTGAACACTTAGGATAGATGTTATACCCCGTATTCTCAGGGTATGTATGCGAGGACGTACGTACGAGAGCACGACAGAAAATTGGAAAGGAAGAAAGAGGTGATTTTTTTTCCACGGAAAAAGTTTCCGGTTTTTGTAAAGAAAAATGTTCGTTGATGGGAATTGGGTTCCCAGATTTGGAATATGGGCTTCTTAAATTATATTAGAATTTTGAGATTTTATTTTCGGAAATGGTCACGTGGGGCCCACGGGAGAAATTTACTGATTGTGGGGCCCTCTTTGTTTTCGAGAGTTTGGCCATTGTGGATATTTTTCGGAAGACGTTTTATGAGGGCCAATAGGTGGGTGACACGTGTAACCCCCGCCTAGTGGCTTGGGCCGGTTACCTTTGGCACAACACCTTAGAGTCGTTTTCGACTAAACGTTTTGCGTAACTTGCGAAGGGAAAATTCGGCTATGTCGTTTTGTATTTTTGCGGATTTTTCCGAGCGGAACATTTTGGGCCAACAAGAGGTGACACTTGTCACCTCGCCGACGCCAGGCGGTTTGCCTCGCCGATTGGTGCCTTGTTGTGGCATTGTTTTGTGCAATGTTTTGTGCAATGTTTGTGGCTTGTTTTGTGAGTAGGGACTAGGGTGCACTTGGCTTGATCTTGGCCTTACACTTGCCTTGCACATGGCTTGATCTTCGCCATTGGTTGGCCTTTGGTTTTGCTATAAATACCCCTAAGCTCAAGACTTCTTCATCCAAAAATCTTCCAAGTCTTGAGTCCCTCTCCTCCCTTTGAGTGTGTTCTCGTCCTAAGCCTTCCCCTCCCCTCGAGTGGCCTTGTGGCCGAGAGCCTCCCTCCCCTTGTGGTGCTAGCTGGGTACCCCTAGCCTAGTTGTTTCAGATAATACACCCCTCTTGGTAGAAATACTCTCCGAGTATTGTTATAATGCCCAAAATACCTTAGCCTTTACCTTGTTGTATTCCAAAAGTTACCTCTATACGTAGCGCGTAAATACTACCTTTTGTCCTTTTAGTCTCAAACCGAAACCCTAAGGAAATCTTCATAGTTGGTGAAGTATTTGAGTAAGTTGGTTAGAACTTCTGGCGGTTGTTTGAGCGGATTGAGCGCACGAGTAGGAGCTAAACCTTGCTCGTGATCGACATTATAACTTGGATAATTTTGGGCTTGTCGAGGTAAATATTCTTGTCCCCTTATTGTAATGGAGATTACATGTAGTAGGAATATATAGTTGAGGTATACTATATATGTAATCAACATTATTTGCGCGCAATGTCTTTTGACTTAAGCTCAATTTAAAGAAGAGAACTAAATCGTAATTACATGGGATCAGACATGAGACTTGTGTAGCATTGTTGTGTAGTAGAATGGTACACGTCCGGTTAGACGTAAACCCCCTGGTTGGCTTGGTAGCCTCGATAGAGGAGGAGATTTACGCTGCCATGTGTGAGGCCGAATTTTCTCAGAGAGAAATGGAACCTTGTGTTTTGAAGTTAATAGACGTTTGTGACCTTTTTAGGTGAAAGTACTAAGAGTAGCGTATTCTACTTGAGTGGAAAGTGGCTAGTGCGTTGTAGATTGGAGCATTTTGCTTATTGTCGATACTCGCCGCAGGTATGTGAACCTCTTCCTATCTCTTCTAGATATGTATGTGAACTATGTAGTATGCAGACGCATACGTGTTAACTGTGTTTGATGGTTCTTAAACATAAAGTGTTATAACGCTTTATGGAAAGTTGGTTATAACAGCTTTATGTAGTAAGGAAATACTTTGTGGTTTTTAAAATGGTTTATCACGTTAGAAGTTAAGAGACTTGATCTTATAAGATAAGAGACTTAACTTATTTGTTTTAATGTGGATGTTGTGTGAAACCTCATTCGTGAGTAATGAGTACTTGGTTTTTAAAGGGATAATGTTTTACCGATTTGAAATCGAATGTATCGGCAGCACCATCGCGGCGTTAATAAAGGAAAATGTATTGAATAATGATGTGTTGTATTAAAACCGAGAAACCTCCATCCGCATGTAGAAGCTAAGATGAGACAAAATGATATTACATTTTCTAGATCATGGTCAGTAATAAGATCGTTATAAACAAGAATAAACTACTCACATATATGACATATGTTACTCAATTGTTTTAAAAGAGATTAAGACTATGAGTTATGAAACCTTTCTAAAATAAGTGACTTGAGCATTTGAAATTAGGCAAATTTGAACGTTTGGAAAATAATGTTGTTACTTGATTTTACAAAAGAGGAAGTGTCTTGTTTACTTAAAAAGATAGTCACGATTTTTATACTACGTATTGTGTGACTTATGTGAAAGTACTTTGAGTTGTGTGAAACTTGCCTATGCTTGTGATGATAGCCTTTGTTGCAAGTGTTGTATTACGTGTTACCGCGTCTCTCGATAGAGCTCCGGTTTACTTGTTGAGAACTTACTTGGACGTCTTTGGCGATGACGAGAATTCCACGTATGTTTCCATTTTAATTATCGCTTGTTGTCGATGTTACATAGATATGTCTACACCGAGGTAGAATTCCGGGGCATGTGGCGCCACGCGGTGTTGATCACCCAAGATATTGTTGATGATGTCACGGACGCGTGTCTACACCGAGGTAGAATTCCGGCATGTGGCGCCGGGCATTGGTATTATTGTTGCATCATGGACATGTCTACACCGAGGCGTAATTCCGGCACGCGCCGTGATGCGAACATGATTGATGTTGTGGGCGTGAGACCCATAGTTATATTTGAGTGATGACTTGAGGACGTGAGTCCTCGATCGACATGATCGCTTTTATGTTGTGAATCGTAGTTTGGTTATCATACATGTCTCGCTTTATATAGACTAGTATGATTTCATTTACTGATTTTACGCTTTCACATACTTGGTACTGTTGCATCGACTTCTCCGGCTGCGTTCATGCCGCAGTAGAGGTACATCGGCCGTGGATCCTCGCTCTTAGGATCACGTCAGATATCGGAAGCTCCGCTTTCTCCGAGGCTTATCTTTTGGTATGTGTTCCCGAGTCAGGTTCTTGAACATTCGTGGTATGGCGGGCCCTGTCCGTCATAGTGTTGTAAATCTTAGAGGTGCAGCAGAAGCTGTGGGCGGGGTTGTAAAAGGATTAAACTGCTCGTGTTTTATGTATATCAAGGCAACCGCTTTTGGTTGGCCTGTTTATTATTATATCTCTTGTTTCTTGACTCATGTGTTATGTTCCGCTGATTTTCTCTGATATATGTATCACTAGGGTGCGAGGTAAGGCACGACCACGCCCGACGGGGTGTGACAAAGTGGTATCGAGCGATTAGTCCTCGGAAAGTGTCTACGCATCGTGTCTAGTAAGTCTTGATTATCGGTGTGTTGTGCACCACATCTATAATCGTGAGGCTATAGGACATTTAGGATTAGTTTCCATTCTTCTCATTCGAGATCGTGCCTTAAGCGTATTTGTAAGTTGGACCCTCTCGACGTATCTCGTTTTACGATTATGCCTCCGCAAAGCAACCAGAGCCTGGCGGCAAGGCAAATGAGGGTGCCGCTAGTGAGATACTGAGGAGTACGCAGGCGCAGCCCGCACAAGACTGAGGTTGTGCTTGACGGCGGTTTTGTACGCCGCCACCCAGCGAGGTTGGGAGCCGCAGAATGGCCGCTGAGACCGCATACTGAGCCTCCACCCCACACCAGGCGTAGGAGATGGGTTACGCGAGATGGCGATTGCTGGCCGTGGTCGTGGCCGATATGGAGATAGGCCGACGCAGCAGCCTGGCCCAATAGCACCATGGTTCGCCCGAGCGATAGTTTGAGGCTACGGGACTTTACGAGTCAGAGCCCGCGAGTTTTATGGGTCGAGGCACGAGGATGATCCGCAGGAGTTCATCCGGCGATTCTGGTCGCGAGAGTGATCAAGGCTTCGAGACCGAGTCGGTGGTCTTAGGTTCGCATCGGCCGCGTGATACCGCAATGATCGTTTGATTCGTGGGAGTTGTCCCGGGAGAGCATGCGCTCCAGCAGATGGGACGAGTTCTCGGAGGCATTTCTCAGCCACTTCTTGCCTCCGCAAATGAAGAGGGCACGGGCCGACAGATTTCTGATGCTGAGACAGAGAGGGCGTACGATTCGGGAGTACAACGTGGAGTTCGACTCATTGGCTCGGTATGTCCCCGCGTTAGTGGCAACCATGGAGGATAGAGTGCACCGCTACGTCCACGGATTAGATGATTGCTTGACAGAGGCTTGTTCGAGTGTAGCTCTTCACCGCATGGACATTGCCCGCACGCAGCTCACTGACCGGATGTGAGGCACGGAGAGGTCGACGGAATGACGAAGATCGGCGAAGAGGCGAACAACAGGTCCTTTGGTGACTTTCGAGGCGGACCGCCTCGAAGATACTAGTTTTGTACCTCCGCCGGCGCAGTGGTCCTCCACAACCTTGAGCATCCGAGTATTCGGGAGCGGTCGTGGCTCGAGGTTCAGTTTCGAGGAAGTAAGGGTGTTGGCGGACGCGGTCACCCCTACCTCGGTGTGGTCGATGTAGTAGACCGCATTTGGAGTGTCGTAGTGCCAAGGAGCTTGCTATTTTTGGCGGCCGGGCCATTTTGCAGGAACCGTCCGACCGGGTAGCACGGATGTTACGACTCACCTTCAGGATCGCGGTCGTTCATCACCTTCACTGGTATGCGCCTGCAGGCGTGATCGTGATTAAGCGGTAGAGGCAGTATATCCCTTTAACCTCTAGAGTTTTGTTTCTTGATGTGTTTTAGTGTTATGTTCGGATAGCTTTGTGCTAAATGTGATTTAGACACCGTTATTGTAGAAGCGGTAAGTATGGGGGCATGGTAAGTGTGAACCCTGATCGTCACGATTGAGACCTTAGAGGTAAGGTCGTCTTGAGTAAAAGATTTGTTTTATGTTTGACCTTTATCGAGTCGTAGTATACGTGGGTTTTATTTGTGTGATAAGTCCATGGGTAGTGTGAGATGGAAGTGGTAGCTTTATGATGTGATTTAGCGGGATTATTCCGTGTCGGGAACGAGGGCTTGACGCGATTGTGGGTCGGGTTGAGGACGTCATACGGTCAACCCGTAGCCGGATTAAGGCGGGTCAGTTCTGGGTGGTCCCGCGGTGGTAGGGTCACGAGGATGCTAGGCCCGTTAGTATGATCATCGTATGAGTTCGTGGACGCGTTCGACCGAGCGGTTCGTAAAGGCGGGAATGGCCTTAAGGAAGTTGAGGTTAGTAAGATGACCAAGTTTGGAGGTAGTGACTCGCAGATTTTCGAGCTAAGTAATGACTGAAGTATGGTACATACCGGGAGAGTTCAAGTGTTCGAGAAGCGGCACGACGAGTAAGGAAAGAAGAGGGCGTGTGTTATTTCGCGCTGCCGTGGCGTTGGCAACTTGTTAGAGGAACTTCATCGATATCCGTCTTGAGAAGGAACATTCGGACGAATGTTTCTAAGGCGAGGGAGAATGTTATACCCGTATTCTCGTGGTATATATGCGAGGGCGTGCGACGAGAGCACGTAAAAATTGGAAAGGAAGAAAGAGGTAATTTTTTTTCCACGGAAAAAGTTTCCGGTTTTTGTAAAGAAAAATGTTCGTTGATGGGAATTGGGTTCCCAGATTTGGAATATGGGCTTCTTAAATTATATTAGAATTTTGAGATTTTATTTTCGGAAATGGTCACGTGGGGCCCACGGAGAAATTTACTGGCTTTGTGGGGCCCACTTTGTTTTGAGATTTTGGCCATTGTGGATATTTTTCGGAAGACGTTTTATGAGGGCCAATAGGAGGGTGACACGTGTCACCCCCGCCTAGGTGGCTGGCCGAAGTTACCTTTGTGCACAACACCCGGTTACGGGTCGTGACAAAAGGGTTAGAGTCGTTTTTCGACGAAACGTTTTGCGTAACTTGCGAAGGGAAAATTCCGGCTATGTCGTTTTGTATTTTTGCGGATTTTTCCGGCGGCGAACATTTTGGGCCAACAAGAGGTGACACTTGTCACCTCGCCGACGCCTTAGGGCGGTTTGGCCTCGCCGATTGGTGCCTTGTTGTGGCATTGTTTTGTGCAATGTTTTGTGCAATGTTTGTGGCTTGTTTTGTGGAGTAGGGACTAGGGTGCACTTGGCTTGATCTTGGCCTTACACTTGCCTTGCACATGGCTTGATCTTGCCATGGTTGGCCTTTGGTTTTGCTATAAATACCCCCTAAGCTCAAGACTTCTTCATCCAAAAATCTTCCAAGTCTTGAGTCCTCTCCCTCCCTTTGAGTGTGTTCTCGTCCTAAGCCTTCCCCTCCCCTTGAGTGGCCTTGTGGCCGAGAGCCTCCCTCCCCTTGTGGTGCTAGCTGGGTACCCCTAGCCTAGTTGTTTCGTATAATACACCCCCTCTCTTGGTAGAAATACTCTCGAGTATTGTTATAATGCCCAAAATACCTTAGTCTTTACCTTGTTGTATTCCAAAAGTTACCTCTATACGTGGCGCTGAAATACTACCTTTTGTCCTTTAGTCTCAAACCAAACCCTAAGGAAATCTTCATAGTTGGTTGAAGTATTTGAGTAGAAGTTGGTTAGAACTTCAGGGTTGTTTGGAGCGGATTGGGCGCACGGAGTAGAGCTAAACCTTGCTCGGGATCGACATTATAACTTGGATAATTTTGGGCTTGTCGAGGTAAATATTCTTGTCCCCTTATTGTAATTGGAGATTACATGTAGTAGGAATATATAGTTGAGGTATACTATATATAGAATCAACATTATTTGTGCGACAATGTCTTTTGACTTAAGCTGAATTTAAAGAAGAGAATCAATCAGAATTACATAGATTTGTATTCTGATGAGACTTGTGTAGCATTGTTGTGTAGTAGAATGGTACACGTCAGGTTAGACGATGTAAACCCACGGTTGGCTGGTAGCCTCGATAGAGAGGAGATTTACGTTGTTGCGGGGAGAGTGCCGAATTTTCTCAGAGAAATGGAACCTTGTGTTTTGAAGTTAATAGACGTTTGTGACATTTTTAGGTGAAAGTACTAAGAGTAGCGTATTCTACTGCGAGTGGAAAGGGCTAGCAAGTTGTAGTACTTGGAGCATTTTGCTTATTGTCGATACTCGCCGCGAGGTATGTGAACCTCTTCCTATCTCTTCTAGCATGATATGTGTGAACTATGTAGTACGGTGACGCATACGTGTTAACTGTGTTTGATGGTTCTTAAAACATAAAGTGTTATAACGGCTTTATGGGAAGTTGGTTATAACAGCTTTATGTAGGTAAGGAAATACTTTGTGGTTTTTAAAATGGTTTACTGATGTTAGAAGTTAAGAGACTTGATCTTATAAGATAAGAGACTTAACTTATTTGTTTTAATGTGGATGTTGTGTGAAACCTCATTCGAGTAATGAGTACTTGGTTTTAAAGGGATAATGTTTTACCGATTTGAAATCGAATGTGTATCGGCAGCACCAACTGCAGCGTTAATAAAGGAAAATGTATTGAATAATGATGTGTTGTATTAAAACCGAGAAACCTCCATCCGCATAGAAGCTAAGATGAGACAAAATGATATTACATTTTCTAGATCACGGTCATTGTAATAAGATCGTTATAAACAAGAATAAACTACTCACATATATGACATATGTTACTCAATTGTTTTAAAAGAGATTAAGACTATGAGTTATGAAACCTTTCTAAAATAAGTGACTTGAGCATTTGAAATTAGGCAAATTTGAACGTTTGGAAAATAATGTTGTTACTTGATTTTACAAAAGGGGAAGTGTCTTGTTTACTTAAAAAGATAGTCACGATTTTTATACTACGGGTATTGTGTGACTTATGTGAAAGTACTTTGAGTTGTGTGAAACTTGCCTATGCTTGTGATGATAGCCTTTGTTGTACAAGTGTTGTATTTACGGTTACCGCTCTCGATAGAGGCGGTTGACTTGTTGAGAACTTACTTGGACGCGTCTTTGGCGTGTGGAGAATTCCACCGTATGTTTCCATTTTAATTATCGTCTTGTTGTCGATGTTACATGTATACGTCTACACCGAGGTAGAATTGGCACGCGTTACGCGGGGTTGATCACCCAAGATATATTGATGATGTCACGTGGGCGTGTCTACACCGAGGTAGAATTCCGGTACGGCCACGGGCATTGGTATTATTGTTGCATCATGGACATGTCTACACCGAGGCAAAATTCGGGCACGCGCCGTGATGCGAACATGATTGATGTTGTGGGCGTGAGACCCATAGTTATATATGAGTGATGACTTGAGGGCGTGAGTCCCTGACTGGACATGACTGCTTTTATGTTGTGAACTGTAGTTTGGTTATCATACATGTCTCCTGCTTTATATAGACTAGTATGATATCATTTACAGTATTTTACAGTTTCACATACATGGTACTGTTAGATTGACCTCGTGGGCCGTTCATGCCGCGGTAGAGGTACATCGGCCGTGGATCTCGCTCTTAGGATCACGATTCGACATATTGGGAAGCTCTGTTTCTCGGAGGCTTATCTTTTGTATGTGTTCCCGAGTTGTAGGTTCTTGAACATTCAGAGGTATGGCGGGCCTGTCCGCCATAGTGTTGTAAATCTTAGAGTGCAGAATCAGAAGCTGTGGGCGGGGTTGTAAAAGGATTAAAGCTGCTCGAGTTTTATGTATATACTGAAGGCAACCGTTTTGGTTGGCCTGTTTATTATTATATCTCTTGTTTCTTGACTCATGTGTTATGTTCCGCTGATTTTCTCTGATATATGTATCACTAGGGTGCCCGGGGTAAGGCACCAGTCACGGGCCCGAATTCGGGGTGTGACAATAGATATGCCAAAAATTCATGAAATCGAACTATTTGGGGTATCTTTCTTGATTTATGCATTGTTAGTGATTAAACCTATGTGTCTGCTTGCTTACTATTTGAGGCGAAATAGTTAGAATATGCATGTTAGAGAGATAATTCAGGCATTTCTTTGTTAGCCTTTTCTTACCATTCTTTGCCTATCCCTGACATTACAATTGAATCCCTAGTCAGCCCCTTTGAGCTAAAAATAAGATCTTTCTTTGACACCCTATAATTCCATACTTGTGTCATAAGTGAAGAAATTGATGTGTTTGGAATATAAAGTGTTGAAAAGAGACAAAAAAGAGAGTGGACAATTTTGATGCACCCCAATGAAAAAGTAATAATAAATAGGCAAAAGCCTAAGTTTGAGGGTGCCTACTATTCATCGGACACCTTATTCTCTCAAAACAAAAGAGGGGAAAGATAGGTATGAGGTTAAAAAGAAAATCAAAAAAAAGAAGGGAAGAATCGAAAGCAAAAAGAGTTTATGGTACGTAAGTAGAGACTAAATGCCTATTTTTACCTACCCCTGCCTAAGCCTACATTACAACCCTGAAAAGCCCTGAAGATCTCTAATATGTGTATCCATGATTAGTGGAGAATATCAAGTAAACATGCCATAGGATTTTTAAATTGACATGCATAGTTAGGTATTCTTACTTCCATTGAGCATGATTAAATTGAATTTGCGAAATATCTGACTTGATGTATTTAGAATGCTAAAAATCCATGGTATATGTTCCTGCATATTAATCGACTAACCTTCATGCTTTTCTAAGTAACAATAATGCAGCAACTTGATCAATGTCTTTGAGTTATTTTATTTTCTTTTCTTTCGTGTCTTTATTTCTATCTTTTTTATCTTTACTCGAGGGCGAGCAAGGGTTAAGTTTGGGGGTGTTTGATCGGTGTATTTTATACACACTTTTTGAGTCATTTATAGTTAGTATTTTACTCATTTAATTTATGTTTAGTATAGTATTAGGGTTGTTTTCCTTTCTTTTGTGTCACAGCGGTTAGAAATGGAGAAATGACAAAAAGTAGATGAAATGAGATAGAATTGCACACTAAAAGGGCCAAGAAATGAAGCCTAAGAAGTTCCGGAAAGTATAGAAGAAATCAGACGAAGACCGGACGAAAAAAAGGACGAAGAAACGAAAAATCCGGAAGAATGCTGTCACCGGCGCCGCGGCGCCTGGCAGCAGCGCCGCGGTGCCGCCCTCTGAATTTTCCGAAACGCCTCTGATTTTCAGGCGTCGTGGCGCCCGACTGCAGGGCCACGGCGCCGACGCGGTATTTTTGACGTTTTGAGCCGAATTTGACACGTTTTCAGGGTCCAAAAGGGATAATTTTTCCTACCTACATAATCCTTAACCCTTTACCTATAGGATTCTATAACTTTTCCTACCTACATAATCCTTAACCCTTTACCTAAAGGATTCTATAACTTTTCCTACCTACATAATCCTTAACCCTTTACCTAAAGGATTCTATAACTTTTCCTACCTATATAATCCCTAACCCTTTACCTAAAGGATTCTTGGGCTATAAATAGTCTCTACATCATTAGAATAATTCATTCCATCCATTGTACATACAACACAACTTATGAGGCTAAGATTTTAGGCTTTTCAAGTATTTTCTTTTCTTTCTTTTGCTTTGTTTATTTCAGTTCATGTATGGAGATTGTATTAGTTCTTCGTGTGACTATGGCTAGGAGCTAATTACTTTATTAGGGATTTCCTTGTGATTCTCTTGAAACTCTTATTCATGAATTAATACATTAGTTGATTTCTTCTTCACTTGCTTAAGATTTATTCAATAATTGTTTTTATTGCTTGATAATTAATTGATCACTAGTTATCATCACTTATATGAGTTCTAATCGAAATCTGAAAGGGGAGATTGTGAATATGCAATAGTTGAATAAACATAGGTTTAAATTATAGACGAAAGTACCCCGATACTTGTGTAGCTTAATAGGTTATTGCTTTTAATCCTCCTTTGTAGTCAATCTTGTCATCGAAAGATAGAAAGGTTCTCCATTGGGGTTGAGTGTTTATATTACCTTAACAGGAGTATAAAACGGTCTAGTTAACCTGCTATCTTAACGTAGAAAAAGAAGTCAGTCTAATTGTATTAAGGATTGAATAGAGTGGATAGTTGATGATCTTGGAAGCCCTAATTCTCCATCATAACTGATTTAAATCAAAGTATTTTCATAATTTGTATATTTCCTGCATTATTAGTTTAGAATTCCAACTCAATTAACGTTAACCAAATAGAAACTAAAGCATAGATAATCGATACTTGAAAACCAGCCCCTGAGGACGATATTCGGTCTTACCTAGAATATATTACTTGTAACGATACGTGCACTTGCGTTTAGTTTGTGCATAAATCGTACATCAGGTATCACCCATGAAGGGTGTGATGAGGTTTGGTAAGAAAGAGAATCTTAGCCCGAGGTACATTGGGCATTACCAGGTTGTTCGTAGAGTAGGCAAGGTTGCCTATGAGTTAGATCTACCATCTGATTTGGGAGCGGTACATCCGATCTTCCACGTATCGATGTTATGTAAGTGTATTGGTGATCCTTCCAGAGTCTTTCCAGTAGACGATGTTCAGGTGACAGAGAAGTTGTCTTATAAGGAGAGTCTCATAGCCATACTTGATCGCCAGGTTAGAAGGTTACGGTTTAAGGATGTGGCTTCCGTCAAGGTATTGTGGCGGAACAATAATAGGGAAGTGATGATGTGGGAAGCGGAAGATAAGGTGAAGGGGAAGTATCCTTTCATGTTCCCTACGCCTACAGGTAATTCGATTCCCTACTTGCCTATATTGATTGGTGAAACTGCATGTGTGATATTTTGTAGCCATGTGTGGCATATTTGGTTTTGTTGGGTATAGTTAAAGAGGACTATGCCAATATCTGTTTTGCTTGAACCTGTTATGAACATTCGGGACGAATGTTTCTAAGGGGGGAAGGATGTTACACCCCGTAATTCCAAGACATTAATATGAGAACGTACTTAAGGAACTAAGATTTGAAATCTTGGAAGGATGGTATAATTACATTTTCTTATGGAATTCCGGAAAAATGTGAAACGAAAATTTATTAACTCGGAGTTAGATTCCCTAATATGGATTTATGGACTTAGTATGGTTTAATTAAGTCTTGACATTGATAAAGTGGGGCCCACTGAAAATTTTACAATTTGGGGGGGAGGGGGGGTTCGAAATTTGGAAAGAAAATGGCTAAGTATGGGAGATATTTGTGAAGGGAATACAAGTGGACAAGTGTGGGAGATATTTGTGAGACAAGTGGACAAGTGGGGTCCCCCTCCACTTGTGAGATATTCATCTATATTATGCAAGGCTTTGCAAGACTTATCACAAAGATATTTTCATCATCCAAACTCTCTTCTCTCTCCCTTGTTCTTGAGGGTCTCGAAAATCTTGAGCAAAAGTGAAGAATAAGAGTTGATTATTCTCCTAGATTAAGCACCCTAATCAAGTTCTAAACCAAGTTAACCCTCCAAGGTTTTTCAACCACGGTTTGGCCGAAAGTTGGGTGGAAATCTTAAGCTTGTTTATGAACTTTTTGGAAGTAAAACAAGAAGGAAAGATGGTTACAAGCTTGTAGTGGATACATGTGTGTGATTGGAACTTGAAGAATGTGAGCTAAGACAAAGCTATGGACCGACTTTAAGTGGACTGTTTTGGGCAATATTTAAGGTAAGGATTATTCTTCTTCTTGAAGTAATTGAATATTACATGTTGTAGTAATTAATAGATGAACTTGTGATTAAGAAGAATGAAGAATAAGAAATACATGTCACAGTTTTGGCGTGCTAGCCGAAACCTGGACAGTTTTGGTGTTGTCGGATTCGTTGGTTATTGTTGTTGTTATCATCACCTATTGCATGTTAACATGAAGGAATATTGTTGTTAACAAGTTGATATGACTTATATAAAAGTGTTGGAATGTAAATTGGATTATAAGAAGTTATGAAAATAACTTTGGTTGTAGTAGTTGGCCGAGAATTACTATAAAACTGTTGGATATTGTGGTGCAGTTTTAAGGGTTGTTTTGGGTATTGAAATGCTAGAAAATCATCCACCTTTATGCATGTTTAAATGTAGTAATCACTAATGGAAGTACTAAGGGAATAAGGGTGTAGAAAGGTGTTAAAAGGCCTAACATTTTACCCTTGTTGTTGTTGGAATATAGACTGATTTTAGTGGACTGTTTTACGTAATTAAGGGGTTGTTTTGGCGTGAGGAATATGTGTGTGAATCACCTTGGTTGTTGTTTTGTTGTGCCCTTAATTGGTTCCTTGGTTATTGTTGAAATTGGTCTTCTTGAAAGGTGGAAAAGTACGTATAAATAGGTGAAGTGTTGCCCAAATTTTTGTAGGAAAAGAGAACCATTACTTGGTATTAACCTACGCTAGAAAGCATGAAGTTAATAGAAGTGTTATTCTCATTATAGGTTGAAGTACTACATGTGGTGTATTCTACTTAGCGTGTGGATTAGCCGAAGAGGTATGTGACTCTTCATTTATTCTTTGAGCATGAACTTTATAAAATTAGTGTACGGTGGACGTACGTGTTTTAAAAGAATCTAGATTTCAAGTGGTACATGAGGTGATATTAACTTGATTTTAAAAGTATACTTGACTTGATTTGAAAAGAATAAGTCACTTGGTTTTAAAAGTATAAGTGCCTTGATTTTAAAAGTATACTTGTCTTGATTTTAAAAGTGAAAGTGTCGTGATGCTACATGTGCTAGTGTCTTGGGGTTTATAAATGAAAGGATGTACGGCGGACGTACATGGTTCTATTGGATCTTAATTCTAAAAAGAAAGGCATGGTATTGTCTTGATAATTCTAAAAAGGAAGGCATGGTATTGTCTTGATATTTCTAAAAAGGAAGGCATAGTATTGTCTTGATATTTCTAAAAAGGAAGGCATGGTATTGTCTTGGTATTTCTAAAAAGGAAGGCATGGTATTGTCTTGGTATTTCTAAAAAGGAAGGCATGGTATTGTCTTGATATTTCTAAAAATGAAGGCATGGTATTGTCTTGGTGTTTCTAAAAAGGAAGGCATGGTATTGCCTTGGTGTTTCTAAAAAGGAAGGCATGGTATTGTCTTGATTTTTCTAAAATAATAGTTCATTCTATTTGTTCTAATGAGAGTCAAAGATTATTTTAACTTGCATATGTTTGCTCATATAGTCATTCGTGTAAGTGTTATATTTCCACATCAATGCGTCCCTCACTAGAGGGACGACAACATTATGTATATATTTCATGGATTAGCTCTCATGACGTGAGTTGGTACACACTCATTGCGTGTCTGAAGGACTCATGCGGGATTCCCAGGACATATTCCATGGACTAGCTCTCCGTGATGTGGGTATTGTGTACAAATATCCATTGCGGGTCTATAAGATCCATGCGGATGAAATTGTTACACCCCGTAGTTTCAGGGTATATATATGGGGACGTACGTACGAGAATACAACATTAAGTTCGAAAAGGAAGAAATATTTGTTTTTCCGACGGAAAATATTCCGAAGCTTGTGAAGGAAAAAGGTTTTAAAACGGGAATTGGATTCCCAAATTTGGTATTTGAGACTTATGGAATTAATAAGAATTATGGAATTTTATTTCCAGAATTGGTCACGTGGGGGCCACGGGAAAAAAATACGATTTTGTGAGGCCCACAATATTTTCGAGATTTTGGCCAATATGGATGTTTTTGGGAGATGAAAATATTTTTGACGAATAGGATGGCGACACATGTCACCCCGTGTGGGCGCATGTGGGGCGAAGTGGTGTGGACAAGTGGACAAGCCAAGTGGCTAAAGTGTGGGCAAGATATTTTGTTGGACAAGTGGACTAGTGGGGCCCACACACAAGTGTCCACAATCTCATCCATACACTTGTATTAATCATCTCCCTTGGTTGCATTATATATACACATAGAGGTGCAAGACTTCATCAACACTTAGAGAAATTCCAAGACAAAAAATATACCCCCTCCCTTGATGGAGCTCTCGGCCAACACCCCCCTTAGGCTTAGAAATTTTGCAATTGTTGTTGATAAATCCCAACACTTAAACCAAGTGTCCCTAGTAGTGTTCTAAAGATATCCCAACACAAAAATCTCAGAAATACTACGTTAATCTGATAGTCGCAAAGTGAAACCCTAAGGTGATCTTCATATTTTTGGATGAAGTGTTAAGAGAAGTTGGTTAGGAACTTCTAAGGGTTGCTTGGAGTGGATTGGAACGTAAGGAATATGAGCTAAAGTTGCTAAGGATCGACTTTTGGATCTTGGATAAATTTGGGCTTATTGAGGTAATGATCTTTGTCCTTATAATGAATTTGGAAATTACATATGTTAGTAGTATATGTTTGAGTATGTGATATATGAAGGAAGATTGAAAAGATTTGGACCTTATTAAGATGTTAAAAATCGAGAATTGGCATGCTAGCCATAAAAGTTGTTAAAACATTACCTATTACTTGTTGACATGAGGGAATCTTGTTAATAACAAGTTAAAGTAACTTATATACAGATTGGAATATAAGTTGGATTATTAAAGAAGTAATGAAACAATTATGGGCATTTGATGCGCGATTTATGCACATACTAAACGCAAGTGCACGTATCGTGACAAGTAATATAGTCTAGGTAAGACCGAATATCGTCCTCAGGGACTGATTTTCAAGTACCGATTATCTATGCTTTAGTTTCTATTTGGTTAAATTTAATTTTGTTGGAATTATAAACTAATAATGCAGGAAATAAACTAATTATAAAAATATTTTGATTTAAATCAGTTATGATGGAGAATTAGGGCTTCCAAGATCATCAATTATCCACTCTATTCAATCATTAATACAATTAAACTGACTTCTTCTGCTACGTTAAGATAGCAGGTTAACTAAGCCGTTTTATACTCCTGTTAAGGTAATATAAACACTCAACCCCAATGGAGAACCCTTCTACCTTTCGGTGACAAGATTGACTACAAAGGAGGATTAAGAGCAATAACCTATTAAGCTACACAAGTATCGGGTACTTTCGTCCACGATTTAAACCTATGTTTATTCAACTATAGCATATTCACAATCTCCCCTTTCGGATTTCTATTAGAACTCATATAAGTGATGATAACTAGTGATCAATTAATTATCAAGCAATCAAAACAATTATTGAATAAATCTTAAATAAGTGAAGAAGAAATCAACTAATGTATTAATTCATGAATAAGAGTTTCAAGAGAATCACAAGGAAATCCCTAATAAGGTAATTAGCTCCTAGCCATGGTCACGCTAAGGACTAATACAATCTCCATACATGAACTGAAATAAACAAAGCAAAAAGAAAGAAAAGAAAAATATTCAAGAACAAGTCTTCAAGCCTTCTAGCATCCAAGGATTGTGTTGTGGAATATTTACAAGATGGAATGGTGGATGGAGAATGGAATGGGTGATGGATTGTAGGATGGTATGAAGGATGGGTGGATGTAGAATAGTATGTAGGATGGAGGAAGTAGAATGAATTCTTCTAATGATGTAGAGACTATTTATAGACCAAGAATCCTTTAGGTAAAGGATTAGGGATTATGTAGGTAGGAAAGGTTATGGAATCCTTTTAGGTAAAGGTTTTAGAAAAAGTTATGGAAAAGGGTTAAGGAATATGTAGGTAGGAAAAGTTATCCCTTTTGGACTCTGAAAATGTGTCACCCGCCCAAAACTCGGAAATCCCAGCGCTACCTGAAAATCGAGGCTTTGACGGCTTGAGTGTCGGCGCCGCCAGCGCCATGGTGACGGCATTCTTCCAGATTTTCCGTTTCTTCGTCCTTTGTTCGTCCGGTCTTCGTCTGATTTCTTCTATATTTCTCGAAACTTCTTAGGCTTCATTTTTTGGCCCTTTTAGTGTGCAATTCCATCTCCTTTATGCTCATTTCATCTCCTTTTCGCCATTTCTCCATTTCTGACCGCTGTGACACAAAAGAAAGGAAAATAACCCTAATATTATACTAAACATAAATTAAATGAGTAAAATACTAACTAAAAATGACTCAAAAGGTGTATATAAAATACACCGATCAAACACCCCCAAACCTAACCTTTGCTCGCCCTCGAGCAAAGCTCAAAACAAAAATAAAACAAAACGAACAAAGACTTAAAGAGATGGATCAAGTAGTTATAATATTGCTTCTTCAAAATCATGGATGAAAGATGAGATAATATGTTAGAACATATATAGCATGAATAATCAGCAATCTAGAATTTCAAGTTAGATATTTCGCAAATTCACTTAGATCATGTTCAATGGAAATACAAATACAAAACCTATGCATGTTAATTTCATTCCATCTTTCCCAAATGCTATAGACCTGTTTACTTGCTATTCTCCATTAATCATAGACATACATATTAAAGATCATCAGGATTTTCAAGGGTTGTAAGGTAGGCTTAGGCAGGGGTAGGTAAAAATAGGCATTTAGGCTCTATTACGTACCATAAGCACTTTCCATTCAAACTCTTTTTCCTTCTTTTTGATTTCCTTTTTAGTTTCGTACCCACTTTCTCCCCTCTTTTCTTTTGAGAGAATGATATGTATTATAAATAACAATTTCAAACTTAGACTTTTGCATATTTTTCATTGGGGTGCATCAAATTTGTTCACTCTCTTTTTGTTTCTTTTTCACGCTTTTCATCACAATACTTTTCCATTATTACTTATGGCACAACAAAGGAATCATAGGGTGTCAAAGAAAGATATTTATTTTAGGCTCAAAGGGGCTGACTAGTGATACATTTTATCTCAAGGTAGGTAATGAATGGTCAGAAGGACTATCAAAGAAATGTCTGAATCATCTCCCTAAACATGTACATCTCAACTATTTCGCCTCAAATAACAAGCAAACAGATTTTCTAGACATTTTTTTCAACCTTATTTCCATAACTGACACACATAAGCTAAGTATAAATATTCCAAATAATTAGATGTCAAGAATTTTTGGTATATCTAACTTAAGCACACAGATTGTCGCTTTTAATTTTATTACATTATCCCACTTTATGCACTCAATATCTTTAGCAACTACAACATGCATGATCCATCAAATCAAAAAAATAAAAAAATAAAAATAATAATAATTAAAAAAAAATAATGACTCAAAAATACTCAAAAAACACACAAAACAAATCAAAAAGACTCAAAAACAATAAAACATCCCCCCAAACTTAAATCACACATTGTCCCCAATGTGTGCAAGACTCAAAAAAAAATAGGGATAACTTCATCGACACAACACAATGGTCATAACGAGGTCTAGGAGGAAAATTCGAATTTGCACTAATATGGCTCTCAAGTTCTCGGCGTGGCGCCCTGGCATCGTGGCTCTGGTTTTGGCCACAGCGACGACGGCTTTTCCTTTTTTTCAGCGTTTTTGCTCCTTTTTCCTCGGTTTTAGCTTTCAGTCCACCTGTCATCCAACAACACAAAACAAGAACCCAAGACTGTGAGACTGTTAAAGACAAAATAAAACAACTAAAACAAAAATTAAAATAACATAATTAAAAAAAACATTGGGTTGCCTCCCAACAAGCGCTGTCTTTAACGTCTTTTAGCCGGACGCAGTTAACCTTTACGAGTGCCCATTGGATCATTCTGCGAACTAGTTGCAATCCGCAAAGTTATTGTTGCAGGTCTCACTTCAACTACAACAATTGCTTCAAACAAGGGCCTCAGATATACGATTATCCCCCAAGTACATAAGACATGCTTGTTTTTTAGGCTCTCTCTAATGTAGGGATCAGTGAGATTCCCAACATCTCTCAACTCTAGGGGGTGCCCTTGATGGTATGGACTTTATTTTTGGGGATCAACAGTGACAGTTGGTGGTGTTTCTTCTGTAATAGGTACAAGAAAAAGATTTTCCAAGGAATCCAAAAAGATGAATGATTGGATCTCAGTAACCTTTTCCTTCTCTACACCAATTATCCCGCCAGATTCCTCAACAGCTGGGTGTGGTTCAGGCTCCTCAATTTGCTTACCACCTCCCATAATGATGTCGCTAGGCAGATTTTCTTGAAGTGTATTGCTCATCCTATCCATCAGTTGCCCTATGTGGGTCTCCAAATTTTTGAGGGACTCCCTTGTCTCAGCCATAAACTGAGTCTGGCACTTGGTGAGCCTGAGTATGCCTGCCTGCAACTCATCTAGATCTTCCTCTAGAACCTGTGGGTTATGCTGCTGTTGATGACTCCACTGTCTCTGATAGTAGTAGTCCATGTGTCCTGAGTTTTTTCGATTTTTTTTTTCCGATTGTTTTTTCCGAATTTAACCTGCAAAATAAGAAAACAACAAAAGGTGATAAAAAGATGCTCGCAGAACAAGTTAGAAACTCGTTCTTGGAGCAACCAAATTAGAAATAAGAATAGATAAATCGATATTGAAAGTACGCCAATCCCCGGCAACGGCGCCAAAAACTTGATGAGCGATTTATGCACACACTAAACGCAAGTGCACGTATCTTGACAAGTAATATAGTCTAGGTAAGACCGAATATCGTCCTCAGGGACTGATTTTCAAGTACCGAATATCTATGCTTTAGTTTCTATTTGGTTAACGTTAATTTAGTTGGAATTCTAAACTAATAATGCAGGAAATAAACTAATTATAAAAACACATTGATTTAAATCAGTTATGATGGAGAATTAGGGCATCCAAGATCATCAACTATCCACTTTATTCAATCCTTAATACAATTAAACTGACTTCTTCTTCTACGTTAAGATAGCAGGTTAACTAAGTCGTTTTATACTCCTGTTAAGGTAATATAAACACTCAACCCCAATGGAGAACTCTTCTACCTTTCGGTGACAAGATTGACTACAAAGGAGGATTAAGAGCAATAACCTATTAAGCTACACAAGTATCGGGTACTTTCGTCCACGATTTAAACCTATGTTTATTCAACTATAGCATATTCACAATCTCCCCTTTCGGATTTCGATTAGAACTCATATAAGTAATGATAACTAGTGATCAATTAATTATCAAGCAATCAAAACAATTATTGAATAAATCTTAAATAAGTGAAGAAGAAATCAACTAATGTATTAATTCATGAATAAGAGTTTCAAGAGAATCACAAGGAAATCCCTAATAAGGTAATTAGCTCCTAGCCATGGTCACGCTAAGGACTAATACAATCTCCATACATGAACTGAAATAAACAAAGCAAAAAGAAAGAAAAGAAAAATATTCAAGAACAAGTCTTCAAGCCTTCTAGCATCCAAGGATTGTGTTGTGGAATATTTACAAGATGGAATGGTGGATGGAGAATGGATTGGGTGATGGATTGTAGGATGGTATGAAGGATGGGTGGATGTAGAATAGTATGTAGGATGGAGGATGTAGAATGAATTCTTCTAATGATGTAGAGACTATTTATAGACCAAGAATCCTTTAGGTAAAGGGTTAGGGATTATGTAGGTAGGAAAGGTTATGGAATCATTTTAGGTAAAGGTTTTAGGAAAAGTTATGGAAAAGGGTTAAGGAATATGTAGGTAGGAAAAGTTATCCCTTTTGGACTCTGAAAATGTGTCACCCGCCCAAAACTCGAGAAATCAGCGTGGCCGCCGCTGACTGACTGAGATCAGCTACCAAAAATCAGAGGCTTTCGGACGGCTTCAGTGGTCGGCGCTGCTGTCAGGCGCCGCGGTGCCGGTGACGGCATTCTTCCAGATTTTTCGTTTCTTCGTCCTTTGTTCGTCCGGTCTTCGTCTGATTTCTTCTATATTTCCCGAAACTTCTTAGGCTTCATTTCTTGGCCCTTTTAGTGTGCAATTCCATCTCCTTTATGCTCATTTCATCTCCTTTTCGTCATTTCTCCATTTCTGACCGCTGTGACACAAAAGAAAGGAAAACAACTCTAATACTATACTAAACATAAATGAAATGAGTAAAATACTAACTAAAAATGACTCAAAAGGTGTATATAAAATACACCGATCAAACACCCCCAAACCTAACCTTTGCTCTCCCTCGAGCAAAGCTCAAAACAAAAATAAAACAAAACGAACAAAGACTTAAAGAGATGGATCAAGTAGTTATAATATTTCTTCTTCAAAATCATGGATGAAAGATGAGATAATATGTTAGAACATATATAGCATGAATAATCAGTAATCTAGAATTTCAAGTTAGATATTTCGTAAATTCACTTAGATCATGTTCAATGGAAATACAAACACATAACCTATGCATGTCAATTTCATTCCATCTTTCCCAAATGTTATAGACCTGTTTACTTGCTATTCTCCACTAATCATAGACATACATATTAAAGATCATCAGGACTTTCAAGGGTTGTAAGGTAGGCTTAGGCAGGGGTAGGTAAAAATAGGCATTTAGGCTCTATTACGTACCATAAGCACTTTCCATTCAAACTCTTTTTCCTTCTTTTTGATTTCCTTTTTAGTTTCGTACCCACTTTCTCCCCTCTTTTCTTTTGAGAGAATGATATGTATTATAAATAACAGGCACCCCCAAACTTAGACTTTTGCCTATTTTTCATTGGGGTGCATCAAATTTGTTCACTCTCTTTTTGTTTCTTTTTCACGCTTTTCATCCCAATACTTTTCCATTATTAGTTATGGCACAACAAATGAATCATAGGGTGTCAAAGAAAGATATTTATTTTAGGCTCAAAGGGGCTGACTAGTGATACATTTTATGTCAAGGTAGGTAATGAATGGTCAGAAGGGCTATCAAAGAAATGTCTGAATCATCTCCCTAAACATGTACATCTTAACTATTTTGCCTCAAATAACAAGCAAACAGATTTTCTAGACATTTTTTTCAACCTTATTTCCATAACTGACACACATAAGCTAAGCATAAATATTCCAAATAATTAGATGTCATGAATTTTTGGTATATCTAACTTAAGCACACAGATTGTCGCTTTTAATTCTATTACATTATCCCACTTTATCCACTCAATATCTTTAGCAACTACAACATGCATGATCCATCAAATCAAAAAAATAAAAATAAAAATAATAATAATTAAAAAAATAATGACTCAAAAATACTCAAAAAACACACAAAACAAATCAAAAAGACTCAAAAACAATAAAACATCCCTCCAAACTTAAATCACACATTGTCCCAATGTGTGCAAGACTCAAAAAAAAAATAGGGACAACTTATTGACACAACACAACGATCATAACGGAGGTCTAGGAGGAAAAATTCTGGAATTTGCACGGAATATGGCTCTCTGAAGTTCGGCCATGGCCGAGATTCAGCCGCGCGCCCACCATCGTGGCTCTGAAGTTCAGGCCAAGGCTGGCTGATTCTCACAAGCCAGCGACGACGGCTTTTCCTTTTTTCAGCTTTTGCCTTTTTCCTGCTTTAGCTTACCCAATTGTCATCCAACAACACAAAACAAGAACCCAAGACCGTGAGATCATAAAGACAAAATAAAACAACTAAAACAAAAATTAAAATAACATAATTAAAAAAACATTGGGTTGCCTCCCAACAAGCTGCTTTAACGCTTTTAGCGGACGCAGCTTAACCTTTACGAGTGCCCATGGATCCTTCGCGAACTACTTACAATCCGCAGTTATTGTTGCAGTCTCACTTCAACTACAACAATTGCTTCAAACAAGGGCCTCAGATATACGAATATCCCCCAAGTACATAAGACATGCTTGTTTTTTAGGCTCTCTCTAATGTAGGGATCAGTGAGATTCCCAACATCTCTCAACTCTAGGGGGTGCCCTTGATGGTATGGACTTTCTTTTGGGGATCAACAAAGGATACTGGTGGTGTTTCTTCTGTAGTAGGTACAAGAAAAAGATTTTCCAAGGAATCCAAAAAGATGAATGATTGGATCTCAGTAACCTTTTCCTTCACTACACCAATTATCCCGCCAGATTCCTCAACAGCTGGGTGTGGTTCAGGCTCCTCAATTTGCTTACCGCCTCCCATAATGATGTCGCTAGGCAGATTTTCTTGAAGTGTATTGCTCATCCTATCCATAAGTTGCCCTATGTGGGTCTCCAAATTTTTGAGGGACTCCCTTGTCTCAGCCATAAACTGAGTTTGACACTTGGTGATCTTGAGTATGCCTACCTGCAACTCATCTAGATCTTCCTCTAGAACCTGTGGGTTATGCTGCTGTTGATGACTCCACTGTCTCTGATAGTAGTAGTCCATGTGTCCTGAGTTTTTTTGATTTTTTTTTTTCCGATTTTTTTTTCCGAATTTAACCTGCAAAATAAGAAAACAACAAAAGGTGATAAAAAGATGCTCGCAGAACAAGTTAGAAACTCGTTCTTGGAGCAACCAAATTAGAAATAAGAATAGATAAATCGATATTAAAAGTACGCCAATCCCCGGCAACGGCGCCAAAAACTTGATGAGCGATTTATGCACACACTAAAAGCAAGTGCACGTATCTTGACAAGTAATATAGTCTAGGTAAGACCGAATATCGTCCTCATGGACTGGTTTTCAAGTACCGATTATCTATGCTTTAGTTTCTATTTGGTTAACGTTAATTTAGTTGGAATTCTAAACTAATAATGCAGGAAATAAACTAATTATAAAAATACATTGATTTAAATCAGTTATGATGGAGAATTAGGGCTTCCAAGATCATCAACTATCCACTCTATTCAATCCTTAATACAATTAAACTGACTTCTTCTTCTACGTTAAGATAGCAGGTTAACTAAGTCGTTTTATACTCCTGTTAAGGTAATATAAACACTCAACCCCAATGGAGAACCCTTCTACCTTTCGGTGACAAGATTGACTACAAAGGAGGATTAAGAGTAATAACCTATTAAGCTACACAAGTATCGGGTACTTTCGTCCACGATTTAAACCTATGTTTATTCAACTATAGCATATTCACAATCTCCCCTTTCGGATTTCGATTAGAACTCATATAAGTAATGATAACTAGTGATCAATTAATTATCAAGCAATCAAAACAATTATTGAATAAATCTTAAATAAGTGAAGAAGAAATCAACTAATGTATTAATCCATGAATAAGAGTTTCAAGAGAATCACAAGGAAATCCCTAATAAAGTAATTAACTCCTAGCCATGTGTCACGACCCGACCCCGGGGCCGCGACTGGTACCCTACCGGGGCACCCCGTCAGGTATACATCAGAGAATAGCAGCGGAACATACAAAACACATAAACATGTATATAGCAAACATCACTGCCAAGACGATAAGACTGCCTTCCATAAAAATATACTTAATCAAAAGTACAACTTTGTCCTTACAGCCCAAAACACAAACGTGACTACAGACCTCTAGGAATAATAACTGTGGCGGGACAGGGACCCGCCATACCCCTGAATGTACAAAACATCTACAACACCAGGGAGAACTGTACCAAAAGTCAAGCCTCCGGAGAAATGGAGCTTCTGACACCTGAGCAAAGATCCTAAGAATGAGGATCCACCACCTGCTTACCCCTACCTGCGGCATGAACGCAGCCCCCGAGGAAGGGGGTTAGTACACAATATGTACCAAGTATGCGAAATTGGAAAATACTGAAAATACCTCATAGGTCTAAAATAACTGGAGACATGTATGATAATCAATTTTACAGAACACTGTGTCTTACTAATAATGAGAATATCAAGCATATATTATACTGCGTGAAAATAGGAAGCTCATGATCAAAGCAAGGTCATCCTCCCCGCAGTATCATTAAGCACTCCTACTCCTGAGACTATTTCACCCGCATGGGTCATGTGGACCCGCATGAGGTATTCCTCGCATAGGTTGTACTCACCCGCATGGGACTATTTCACCCGCATAAGCCCTACGGACTCGCATGAGATATTCCTCGCATCGTGGGTAGCAAATCCACGGAATATACAAATGTCACAACCACAATTGAATCTTACCCGTGGAATCCCACATCACTGTCGGTATGTCCAGGTAACCTCATATTGCATGCCTCGGAATCCCTCATCGTAAGCATGTCCAAGGTGCATACCTGATGCGCGTAATATGCACACACTTTTAAACGCAAGTGCACGTTATCGTATCAAGTAGTATAGTCTTAGATAAGACCGAATATCGTCCTCTAGGATTAGGGTTCAATTACCAACTATCTATTTTCTAGTATCTATTTGGTGAATTAATGATTGATTGTTTGGTTTATAACTAAGAATTATAAAAGATAAGTAAATATAAAGAATTACTTCAGATGTGATGAGAATAGGGCTTCTATGTATCCTCACTATCCGCTTATGCTACTTACTAATGCATTACTTATGGTGTTCTTCTTTTGGAGAAAGCAGGTTTACGAAATCGTTTTATACTCCCGTTAGGGTTATATAAACACTCAACCCCAGTATTGTTCCTTACCTACCTTTCGGTGATAAGGGTAACTCTATAGGAGGATTAAGAACAAAAATCTAGTTGACCGTCACGCACAATGCGCAAAATTAGGGTTGTTAAGCCTCTCATCAACGCTACAAAACTAATTGAGGTATTTTCATCCCCAATTCAAGCCTCTACCCAACTTACAAGATATTCACAATCCTCCTTTTCGTAACTGATTAGAAATCATTTTGTGATAACTAGTTGTCAATTAGTTACCAAGAATTCAACTCAATTATTGGATAGATCTCTCAATAAGAAAAATAACCATAAGCATGCATTAATTTATAACATAAGTTTCAAGAAATTCAACATAGAAAGCCCTATAAGAGAATTAGTTCCTAGCCATGAATATGACAAGAACTAATTCAAAGTTCATCATGCAAAACTGAATTAAAGAAAAGAAAAAGGAAAAGAAAGTACTAAGTTAATGGTATCCAATCTCCAAGCCAAAATCTTGAGTTGCAGAAGAAGGGAACCTCAAAACCGCCTAGGGTTCTCCTTATATAGGTTTAAAACGCCTCTTCTTTTCCCTGCAGCTGGCCCAAAAATCCGTCAAAGACCTAATTTTTCAGCGCGCGGCGCAGAGCGCCATGGCGCGGAAGTTCGCGATCCGTCCGGGTGTTTTAGCCGCCCTCGATATCTGCTGCGAGCGCGCGCCAGATTCTCGTAGCTCTCGGATGTTTAGCGCGCCGCGCTGCCACTGCTTGTCTTAGGCGCCCGGCACCGATCTTCTGCTGAATAGTGGCGCCGCGACTCGCTGTCGTAGGAGGCCGTGCTGACTGGTTCGATTTTAGCCTCGTTCGCCTCTTTTTCTCTGCTGGCTCGCATCTCCTCTTGCCCTCTTTTTGCTCCTTTTCCGCCATTTGGCCATTTTAACCACTTTGACTCAAAAGAAAGAAAAACTATCCTAATACGACACTTATATGTGCAAAACGGGACAAAAGACTAACTAAAACTGACTCAAAAGGTGTATATAAAATACACCGATCAAATACCCCCAAACTTAACCTTTGCTCGCCCTCGAGCAAAGATAGAAAGAAATAAAATAAAAGACTCAAAGAAAAAAAAAAAGACTCCCTGTCATTAATCACTTTTGCTGCATAAATGTTAACTAGAAAAACATGAAGGTTAGCAGAATAATATGCAGGAACATATAGCATGAAATTTTCAGCACACTAAACACATGAAGCTAAATATTTCGCAAACTCATATTCATCATGCTTAATGGAAGTCAATATACTAAATCATGCATATAAATTCAAGAATTTCTATGGCATGCTTACTTGCTATTCTCCACTAATTCTGGATATGCATAAAAGAGATCTTCAGGACTTTGAGGGTTGTAATGTAGGCTTAGGTAGGGGTTGGTAAAGATAAGCATTTAGGCTCATTTTTCTGTACCATAAGCTCTTTGGCTTTTCAGTATTTCCCTTTTCTTTTTGTTCTTTTCTTCACTTCAATTCTATCTTTTTCCCTCTTTTGTTTTGGGAGAATGAAGAGTATTATAATAACAAGCACCCCCAAACTTAGGCTTTTGCCTCTTTCTTATTACTTTTTTATTGGGGTGCAACAAGCTCATTCACTCTTTTTGTCTCTTTTTTTTTAACACAATTGATTCCACTACTTCACATTTTTACTTATGGCACAATTTGTGGGAATATAGGGTGTCAAAGAAGAAGTTTCAAATTTAGGCTCAATGGGGCTGACTAGGGATATTTTTAAAGTACGGGATAGAAAAGAATGGTAAGAATTGGCTATCAAAGAAATGCCTGAGTCATCTCCCTAACATGCATATCCTAACTATTTCGCCTCAAATAGCAAGCACTCATAACACATAAGCATTTATCATTTAGCATGCATAACTTAAGCAAGAAACTCCAAATAGACAGATTATGTGAGCTTTTGGCATATCTAACCTAAGTGTTTAGATAGTTGCTTCAATTCTTTTACATTATTCCACCTTACTTCACTAGGTGTTTCTAGCAACTACAGCATACATGATCTTTGACAGGCAATTATGACTCAAGAAAAAAAAAATTGGTGACTCAAAATAAACATAAAACAAATAAAAAGATTTAAATAAAACATAACATGACACACAAATAAAAACTAAAACACAAAAACAATAAAAACTAAAACACAAAAACACACCCCCAAACTTAAATCACACATTGTCCCCAATGTGTGTAGACTCAAAGACAGTAAAGAAAATAACACTTACAAACTTTGGTTAAAATGGTGGTGGTGGCGGTG
The DNA here is from genome assembly GCA_029844215.1 of Przewalskia tangutica. Taxonomy (NCBI): domain Eukaryota; kingdom Viridiplantae; phylum Streptophyta; class Magnoliopsida; order Solanales; family Solanaceae; genus Przewalskia; species Przewalskia tangutica. The sequence goes on from CM056719.1 coordinate 24,434,080, forward strand.
GATAATGCATCGACCATTGGTTGAACAAGGCACTCAGCTCGTCGACTTGTTGCCTTGTTTCTTGCTGTCCTTGTACTATTGTTTGCAAGGTCTGCATCATCTCCCTCTGGTGTTGGTACAATTGCCCCATTGTGGGCTCTGAAGGTTCTGCTCTTGTGGTTGGCCGGTGGCCGGGTCTCGCTCATATGAGCCCCTATTTCGTGCTCATCTTCATCCATGGCGCCTCTGCTGCTGCCGCCTTGGTGCTCTCCGTCACGCCTTTGGGGCACGGGTCCAGGAAAGAGTGCACTATCCCATAGGACACGGTCGGTTGGTTTCTTTCACGAGTATCCGCGGTAGTTGTGGGACCGCACTCATGTGGCATAGACGGTAATAAGCGAGTCGTGTCCCAATCCACCGTTGTCACCAACTCATCGATTTCTTCGATGCTCTGACTATCTCTTTTCCCACATCAATTGTCACCTCATAATTCCATAAATCAACTTAATCTCGCTCTTACGCACTCGTGAAGTGCGTAGATGGAATCATGCGAACATCGATTTAAATACGCAAGCCTTGGTCGCTTGTTGAATTGGCACCTACTCGGTTTCTAGATCCATTCCTTCCATCTCAAAAGCGGCTCGGGTAGCCGGTGTTTGCAACGGTATCCCGATTGATGTTGCTGCTCTAGACCATGTTCTAAAATGGCTCCAATCACCAATTCCTCCTTCAACATCCACCGCTTTTAGAGTCGCATTTATTGCTTCCGCCACACAGCATATAATTTCCTTACAAAGCACCCCTTTCTGTCCTCTCCGGAAAGTTTGCATAAAATTCCCGCACCATTGTTGTATTCACTGGTGTTATCTTCTCCGGATTGACAAATCTCTTCCACCCCCTTAGTTCTATCATAGCGCGGATGGGCTCATAAATGTATTCCTCCCCATATGATCCCCTTTGGTAATCCATTCCCTTCTCGAATTACTGTCCGTATCAAGCCTTTGTATCTTTGGAAGGCCTGGTAACTCACAAATCTATTTTCATCGTATTGTGGGTTTGGGGTGGATGTGGATCCTCTTCTCTTTCTGGTGGCCATTTTTAAACAAAATCTGCAGCTTCTAATTTTTGTGGCACAATGTCTCCTACACACTCAACAACTAGCAGCGACACACCCCCAAACTTCAACAATGCCCACAACCTCTTTTTCTACTCTTTTCTCCAACTTCACAACCAACTTTTCAGTACTCAAACTACTTCAACTACAATACTCTTCCCAACTACTACCTCCTATGACTTCAGTGAAAGGATTCAAGAACAAAGATAGAGATTACCTTTTGATGAGAAGATTCAAGCTTGTTCTTGTTTCAATTGGTGGGTTGAGGCTAAGGAATGGAGCTTTGTTGTTTGAGATAGTTCGGGGGTTTTGGGAATTTAAGAGTTTAGGTTGTGGTTGGGTTGGATTTGTGGAGGATTTGTGGGAGAGTTTCTGAAATTTCGTGGGTTTTTGGAGAGGGAAGGTTAGGTTTTGGAAGTTGGAATTGGGGAAAATCTGATTTTGGCGTTTTAAACTTCGATTCCCCACAGCGTTGTTTTTGCCATGGCGCCAAACATCTGCGCTCGGGACTTTCGCCATGTTCAGATAGCCGCGCGCTAAATTCTACAAACTTTTCGAATTCTACCGCGCCGCTCCTCTGCGCGCGCTTAACTTTCGCGCTGTTCAGCTTTTTGCGCCATGCCATCAGGCGCGCGCTTATCCGCTTTTCTCGAAATCTTGCTTTTCTTTCGCTTATTCTCTGCACTGTCAATCACGCTCAAACACAAGACCCCATGACCGTGAGATTGTTTCTAGACAAAATAAAATAAAATAAAGACAGAAATTAAAATAACATAATTGAAAACGTTGGGTTGCCTCTCAAGTAGCGCTGTCTTTAACGTCTTTTAGCCGGACGCAAGTTCCTTAGTCTTAATAACCTTGGGGTGGAGTAAGCCCCCCACCTATCCATTTCCTCCACATTTGGCGTTTCTTTTTCTCCTTTTCTTTTAGCATTATCGGTAATAGGAGTTCAGAACACTTACCTCCTTTAGTGGCATTTCGCAAACCATGCTCGCTTTTTAGGCTCATCACTCTTTGGTTGACTTGTAATGGCTCTCGCATGGGGTTTGATGGCTTGATTAGCAAAGCACCTATTCATCAGGTGGTTCGATGACATGTTTAAACACTTTAAACACCATTTCTTCATTCTCCACCCTTAATGTCAACTCCCCTCTTTCAACATCAATCAAAGCTCTTCCCGTTGCTAGGAACGGCCTCCCTAATATGATAGGGATTTCCGCATCTTCTTCCATATCAAGAATGAGGAAATCTGCAGGAAAGAAAAAATTTCCTACCTTCACAATCACGTCCTCAATCTTGCCTCGTGGATGAACTACTGTCCTGTCGGCTAGTTGCAGACTCACAGTGGTTGGTTTAGCCTCTCCCAACTCCAATCTTTTGAAAACTGATAAGGGCATCAGATTTATACTTGCCCCTAAATCGCATAGAGCTCTGTTGCACGTCACCCTGCCCACTGTGCATGGTAGTGTAAAGCTTCCAGGGTCCTTTAGCTTTGGTGGCAATTTCTTTTGTAAGATAGCACTACACTCTTCTGTTAGTGCTACTATCTCATATTCGCCGCTTCCTCCTTTTCCCAACGATTTCTTTCATGAACTTGAAATAAGACGGCATCTGCTCCAAAGCCTCTATAAAAGGTATGTTGATATGCAACTTCCTGAATACCTCCAAGAATTTGGAAAATTGTTTATCGACCGCCTTCCTTTGTAATCTCTGGGGGAAAGGAATCTTTTCTGTATACTCCTTCTCCGGAGTTTTCTATCACCGCCTAGGTTCAGCCACCTTCTCTTTTTCTAACTCTGCTTCCTTCTCAACTATTGGCTGAGGTGGCTGTTGCTCCAATTGTCTTCCACTTCTCAACTGCACTGTCTTACATTGCTCCCTCGGATTTACCTCTGTATTGCTCGGCAATGTCCTCGCGGCTTGATGTTTGCCTCGCTGCTACCGCCCTACTTGTGTTTCCAAGTTTCAACGAGGATCTAGCTTCATAAATCGCGTCGCGTTGCGTGCGCCGCCATAGCCGCTAAGCTCATCGGCTTTTCACGAACCGGCATTAATCGCTGAGGCCGGGGGCTTGAATGAAGAGGTCGCTGATTCGTTCTCGCTGGTTCGCATCGACCGTATTGGTTCTGCGTTTCGATACCGATTCCCGCCGCTCGATATCGTTCTGCACGCACGATATTGATTCTGCTGGCCCTGATCTCTTTTCCATGAGAAATTTGGGTGATTCTTCCACCCTGGATTATAAGTGTTTGAGTAGGGGTTGTTCTGTTACCTCTGGTAATTGCCTACTGCTTGACACTCTGCCTGTTCCATTGGTATATTGTTGGGATCCGCTGAAGGGCATCTATCAAATGTATGTGGTCCACCACATATCTCACAGCTTTTAGGCATCTGCATCGCTGCCATCGACATCGTATGTTGTTGCAATCGTTTCGCTAGGGCGGCCACTGGGCATTCAAGGCAAGAATAGCATCTACTTCGGACCCCACGCTCTTCTCCCACTAGTCGCCTCTCTTCGGATACATGGTTGTTAGTGGCCATATCTTCTAATAGCTCATGAGCGTCGTGAGTCGCTTTCCCGCGAATGCTCCACCGCCAGATCTATGATGGTTACGTCAGATCGCCACCGTTGTAGAAGATGTGGACCAAGTTCCACAACTCAATGCAATGGTGTGGACACTTCCTCTGCAGATCCTGAACCTTCCCAAGCTTCATATAAGGACTTCCATCGCCTTGGTAGAAGTTGTTCAACTCACCTCTCAATTTTGTCGCTTACAAGCGGAAAAGAACTTGGCTAGGAATTTCTGTGCCAGCTCGTGCCATGTGAATATCGAATCGGCTGGCAGGGAATTCAACCATACTTTTGCTCTATCCCTGAGTGAGAAGGGAAAGAGCCTCAACCTGACGGCATCATCAGTAACGCCGTTATATCTGAAAGTGGCACATAGCTCCAAGAAATTAGCTATGTGCATGTGTGGATCCTCCGATGGCAGTCCTCCGAATTGCACAGTATGTTGTACCATGCTCAAAATTGCTGGTTTTATCTCGAAGTTGTTGGCTCCTATTGCAGGGAGCCTAATGCATGTCTGTGCTCCATTCACTCTTGGCAGCACATAATCTCCCAAACTTCTTTCTGGCTGGATTCGGACTCTATCCTCCACATCTATTGGCACTTGATGAGGATCTTCTGGGTTAGGTTGATTTTCACCTAACCCTTCTCTCATCCTGTTATTGTTTAGATTACCGTCCATCTCTATTAAAGTTGCAACCCGTTGATTCTTTCTCGCTCGCTTGCGTTTTCTCGATCTCTGGATTGAAGGGAACAAGAGTGTCTGCTCCTCTTCTCCTTCGCATAAACTGATTGCCTGAAATAGATCAAAAACAGAAAACAAATCACGGCAACCTGATTTTCCGAAAAGTAGCGAAAAAACGTAAAAATAAAAATAAAAATTAAAAATTAAAGACCAAATTAGAAATTAAAAATAGATAATTTTGATATTGAACTAATGCCTAATCCCCGGCAACGACGCCAAAAACTTGATGCGCGTAATATGCACACACTTTTAAACGCAAGTGCACGTTATCGTATCAAGTAGTATAGTCTTAGATAAGACCGAATATCGTCCTCTAGGATTAGGGTTCAATTACCAACTATCTATTTTCTAGTATCTATTTGGTGAATTAATGATTGATTGTTTGGTTTATAACTAAGAATTATAAAAGATAAGTAAATATAAAGAATTACTTCAGATGTGATGAGAATAGGGCTTCTATGTATCCTCACTATCTGCTTATGCTACTTACTAATGCATTACTTATGGTGTTCTTCTTTTGGAGAAAGCAGGTTTACGAAATCGTTTTATACTCCCGTTAGGGTTATATAAACACTCAACCCCAGTATTGTTCCTTACCTACCTTTCGGTGATAAGGGTAACTCTATAGGAGGATTAAGAACAAAAACCTAGTTGAACGTCATGCACAATGCGCAAAATTAGGGTTGTTAAGCCTCTCATCAACGCTACAAAACTAATTGAGGTATTTTCATCCCCAATTCAAGCACCTGCTTACCCAACTTACAAGATATTCACAATCCCCTTTTCGTAACTGATTAGAAATCATATTGTGATAACTAGTTGTCAATTAGTTACCAAGAATTCAACTCAATTATTGGATAGATCTCTCAATAAGAAAAATAACCATAAGCATGCATTAATTTATAACATAAGTTTCAAGAAATTCAACATAGAAAGCCCTATAAGAGAATTAGTTCCTAGCCATGAATATGACAAGAACTAATTCAAAGTTCATCATGCAAAAATTGAATTAAAGAAAAGAAAAAGGAAAAGAAAGTACTAAGTTAATGGTATCCAATCTCCAAGCCAAAATCTTGAGTTGTGCTAGAAGGGGAACCCTCAAAAACTGCCTAGGGTTCTCCTTATATAGGTTTAAAAACGCCTCCTTCTTTTCCCTGCAGGCCTGGCCCAAAAATCCGTCAAAAGACCTAATTTTTCCGCGTCGGCGCCGCGGCCCTGCAGATAGGCGCCGCGGCGCCGGAAGTTTTGCGATCCGTCGGGTGTTTTGGCGCCGCGCTCGATATCGCTGCTCGAGGCCATGCGCTGTATCTTCTAGCTCTCGGATGTTTAGCGCCGCGCCTGCATCTGCCGTCTTAGAGCCGCGTGCAGATCTTCGCTTCAATAGTGGGCACCGCGCCCCGATTTTGGTGTAGGAGGCCATGCGCTGGTCCGATTTTAGCCTCGTTCGCCTCTTTCTCTGCTGCTCGCATCTCCTCTTTTGCCCTCTTTTTGCTCCTTTTCCGCCATTTGGCCATTTTAACCACTTTGACTCAAAAGAAAGAAAAACTATCCTAATACGACACTTATATGTGCAAAATGGGACAAAAGACTAACTAAAACTGACTCAAAAGGTGTATATAAAATACACCGATCAATACCCGTGGAATCCCACCTCACTGTCGGTACGTCCAAGTAAGCTCATACTACGACCATGGAAGCATACCCGTGGAATCCTCCATCACTGACGGTACGTTTGGGTAAGCTCATACTACGACCATGGAAGCATACCCGTGGAATCCTCCATCACTGACGGTACGTCCAATTACTTTCATAACTTCTTTAGACTTTCATTAATCTACAAAATGAATCTCATTTTTGACCTTAAGGCACCTTCTTATTGCTTAATCAAATCCGGAGAATTTAACCCGAAGTACTATGTACTTCTACTCTTTCAAAAGATCCCTTTTTCACATAAAATCCCCATTTTACTCTCTAAGAAATTTATGCCTTTAAATCAAATTGCCCTACGTAATTTCGATTCTTTCATCTTTGTTTACCCTACTCAAGAAAACCATTCCTTTAACCTTCCATAAAGTTATTATAACCAACTCCCCATAAAGCCGTTATACTAACTTTATGCTTTAGAAATTAAGACATTCTTATCCTTTCATAAGGCCGTTATAACTAACTTCCCATAAAACCGTTATAACTCCTTATATCTCAAATAATTTCGTTCTTTTATTAACCAAGAGTCTTATACTTCAAATCAGTTTACACAATTTTCAAAATACGTTTTCCTGTCAAGAAATCCTTGTCTACCTTATTAGAATAGACCATTCCTCAAGAACAAGTGAGTTAACTCTCTAACTCAACCAACTTAGACATTCTTTAAAAATAGTTTAAGTGTACCAAAGGATTTACTTTATTTAAATCACGTACGTCTACCGTACTATACAGTTATAACTACTCATGCTCAAGAGATAGGAAAATTCCACATACCTCTTCGGTCAATCCACTTGCTAAGTCCAAAATACCGCACGTAGTACGTCAACCTATAATGACCATAATACGTTCATTATCCTCTAGTTTCAACGTAAAATATTCTAAGTGCAAAGTCACTAAATTCTATGGAAAATTGGACAGCATTTCCTTTGTTCCTACATATTTTGCTACCTTTTCAAGGTCCGAATTCAACATTCAAACGCCACTTTTAAGGCCCAACAATCCAACCAATTCAAAGGGGATTACACACCTAATCTTGGATGTGTAAAATTCTGCCCCACAATGCATAACAATTAACTTAACAAGTTTAAGTAGTTTTTTGGCTACAACGTGCTTACATAACCTTCTTATCCAATTCTTTCATATCCAAACCATATTTCTTGCATGCAATGTATCTAAGAGCAATATTTACCACTACAAGTTCTTTATTCTTCACATGCAACACCAAAAACTAGCAACAAGAGAAAGAATTATTACCTTAGAGCTTTAGCCAAATTAATCCAACAATTTCACTAGCCTCCTTTCCACAAACACCACCACAATAACTCCTACAAGCTTGCCAACAAGTTTCCTTCTTGCCACACTTTTCAGATTTTTCTTAAGCCTTGATTTCCTCTTGATTTTCTAGAGAGAGAGAAGAGCTTCTAATTTTTAGAGAGAGAGAAGAGCTTGAAGAATTACCAAGTCTTCAAGACTTGGTCAATAAGTAGAACATGCAAAATCAGATGGGGGGGACACTTGTCACCCTCCCATGGCCTTTTTTAAAACAAAACAGTCCAGATTTTTCCACTCAACCTCGCAGAACCCGCCTCGGCGCCGCGGCGCTGAAACCTCCACGACCCGACAGAACTTCCGGCACCGCGGCCCTGCTTCCCGGCGTCGCGGCGCTGTGGCCCCTGACCGAGATATTTGTCTGTCCGACTGCGCACTGAACTTGTAACTTCCATAACTTTCTACTCCGATGTCCTATCGACGAACGGTTGGTTGCGTTGGAAACCAGACTCAACGAACTACATGCTAGGCCTTAGAAACACCTACAAACTCTGGATGAACTAGGAGATATGCTGCTCCAAAGTTGACTAAAACCTGTTTGAATCATTCTTACAACCTATCTTTCTAAAATTTTAAATCTTAACTCCTGTTGTACGTTCTCATAGCATGACCTAGCTTACGGGGTGTAACATTCTCCCCCCCTTAGAAACATTCGTCCCCGAATGTTCTTTTGGAGCCAATCTACCATTCCTCGGTACCTCCTCGTACTTCACGCTTAATGGGACCTTATTATGCCACTTGTGACCCTAAGATATCGCACACGCATATCCATTCATCGTAAGTTAAATAGGAAAACGAATCCAATGTGTGAACCATCACCACTTATTCCAGTCATGGCCTGACAGGATTGTTTGTTCGTATCTACCAACTTATTCTATCACATGTACATAGTCTCACTATCCTCCGTTCATGACACTAAATCATACAACAATCCTATCATGCATACTAATCTCTAAAGGGTCAAAGATATACCTGACATCACATAGGCGGGTCAGAAGACCGCTAAATCTGGGAACTACTACCACGACCTCTGTCGCGTCCTGCCGGTGCATGAACATCCTGCCTAGCCATTGAAGGTGAAGAACCCGCAACTGATCCAATAGACTGCGCCATCCCACCAGTGCCACCTCTGGTCGGACAGTCTCTCGCTAAATGGCCCTGTTGGCAGCAAGCATAACAAGTTGTCGACCTAGTCCGACACTCCCCAAAATGAGATCTACCACAGTGACCACACCGAGGCAAAGGTGACCTCCCCTGGCTACCATCTTCGGACACCTGTGAACCTGCCGCCCTGGAGCCTTGACCTGCTCCCGAATATCCCCGGCGGTCAAACCACCCACGGAAGACCGGAAGGGCACTCTGCGTCGGTGAAAATGTAGACTCCACCGAGGCCGCCCACCCCGAAGCTATCCCGAAATCTCGCTGCCCCGCCTCTTGGCTGGCTGACTGGCCGCCCTCACTCTCCATGTCCTCAATCCCCTGTGCATACGCCTGCATCCTGGAAATATCCATACCCGGCTGAAGAGCCACTCCCAGACATGCAGTAACCATATAACGGTCTAGCCCCATCACATAGTGGTGAACTTTGTCCGCCATGTCCGCCACAATAGTGGGCGCATACCTGGCTAATGAATCAAACTCCAGGTTGTACTCCCTGATGGTCCTCCCATTCTGTCTCAATGCCAAGAACCTATCCAAGTGGGCTCTCCTCGTCTCAGGAGGCAAAAGGTGACCGAGGAAGGCTTCCGTGAACTCATCCCAAACAGCTGGAGGGGCACCCACACCTCTAGACAACACCCACGACTCAAACCAGTTTAACGCAATATCGCGTAACCGGTAAGAAGCTAACACAACGGACTCCGTCTCCGAGGCCCTAAGCACCTGCATAGTCCGTCGCACCTGCCGAATGAACTCCTGAGGATCCTCCTCAGACCTCGACCCATAGAACTCGGGTGGATTACAACTCATAAAGTCCCGAATCCTTAAACTGTCGGCTCTATGGTTAGCTACCGGCTCCTGGCGGTGCTACCCTGCCATAATGCTAGTCAACAACCGGATCTGCTCCCCGTAATCCCTATACTCTGCGCCCGGCTGTGGAACTGGAGGCTCAGGTACCGCGGTCTCAGTAGCCGCTGCTGCTGCCTCGAACTCCGCTGAGGCTGGCGACGTCGTGGAACTCGCCGCCCGAAACATCATCTCAGGTAAGGACTGGGCCTGTGCCCTCGTGACCCTCCGCGTCCTACTAGTAGCTCCTTCAGCTGTTTTGCCCTTCTGGTTTCCTTGTGTGGAGGCATAACTGGTACATAAGAAGAGGTCAGAGAGGATTCAACCTAGTAGGACAGCTCTACTGCATGATCTCAGAGAGAGAAGAATGGAAACCAATCCTAAATGCCCTGCAGCCTCCTGATTATAGATGTGGTGCACAACACACCGATAATCAAGACTACTGTAGACACTGGCCTCAGACACTTTCCGAGGACTAATCGCTCGATACCACTTTTGTCACGACCACCTGTGGGCCGCGATCGTGCCCTACCGGGCACCCGTCAGTATACATCGAGAATAGCAATGAACATACAAAACACATAAACATGTATATAGCAAACATCACTGGCAAGCCGATAAGGCTGCCTTCCATAAAAATATACTTAATCAAAAGTACAACTTTGTCCTTACAGCCCAAAACACAAACGTGACTACAGACCTCTAGGAATAATAACTGTGGCGGGACAGGGCCCCGCCATACCCCTGAATGTACAAAACATCTACAACATCAGGGAGAACCGTACCAAAAGTCAAGCCTCCGGAGAAATGGAGCTTCTGACACCTGAGCAAAGATCCTAAGAATTAGGATCCACCACCTGCTTACCCTACCTGCGGCATGAACGCAGCCCCCGAGGAAGGGGGTCAGTACACAATATGTACCAAGTATGCGAAACTAGAAAAATACTGAAAATACCTCATAAGTCTAAAATAACTGGAGACATGTATGATAATCAATTTTACAGAACACTGTGCCTTACTAATAATGAGAATATCAAGCATATACTATACTGCGTGAAAATAGGAAGCTCATGATCAAAGCAAGGTCATCCTCCCCGCAGTATCATTAAGCACTCCTACTCCTGGGACTATTTCACCCGCATGGGTCATGTGGACCCGCATGAGGTATTCCTCGCATAGGTTGTACTCAACCGCATGGGACTATTTCACCCGCATAAGCCCTACGGACTCGCATGAGGTATTCCTCGCATCGTGGGTAGCAAATCCACGGAATATACAAATGTCACAACCACAATTGAATCATACCCGTGGAATCCCACATCACTGTCGGTATGTCCAGGTAACCTCATACTGCATGCCTCGGAATCTCTCATCGTAAGCATGTCCAAGGTGCATACCCGTGGAATCCCACCTCACTGTCGGTACGTCCAAGTAAGCTCATACTACGACCATGGAAGCATACCCGTGGAATCCTCCATCACTGACGGTACGTCCAAGTACTTTCATAACTTCTTTAGACTTTCATTAATCTACAAAATGAATCTCATTTTTTACCTTAAGGCGCCTTCTTATTGCTTAATCAAATCCAGAAAATTTAACCCGAAGTACTATGTACTTCTACTCTAGCAAAAGATCCCTTTTTCACATAAAAATCCCCATTTTACTCTCTAAGAAATTTATGCCTTTAAATCAAATTGCCCTACGTAATTTCGATTCTTTCATCTTTGTTTACCCTACTCAAGAAAACCATTCATTTAACCTTCCATAAAGTTATTATAACCAACTCCCCATAAAGTCGTTATACTAACTTTATGCTTTAGAAATTAAGATATTTTTATCCTTTCATAAGGCCGTTATAACTAACTTCCCATAAAGTCGTTATAACTCCTTATATCTCAAATAATTTCGTTCTTTTATTAACCAAGAGACTTATACTTCAAATCAGTTTACACAATTTTCAAAATACGTTTTCCTGTCAAAAATCCTTGTCTACCTTATTAGAATAGACCATTCCTCAAGAACAACTGAGTTAACTCTCTAACTCAACCAACTTAGACATTCTTTAAAAATAGTTTAAGTGTACCAAAGGATTTACTTTATTTAAATCACGTACGTCTACCGTACTATACAGTTATAACTACTCATGCTCAAGAGATGGGAAAATTCCACATACCTCTTCGGTCAATCCACTTGCTAAGTCTAAAATACCGCACGTAGTACGTCAACCTATAATGACCATAATACGTTCATTATCCTCTAGTTTCAACGTAAAATATTCTAAGTGCAAAGTCACTAAATTCTATGGAAAATCGGACAGCATTTCCTTTGTTCCTACATACTTTGCCACCTTTTCAAGGTCCGAATTCAACATACAAACGCCACTTTTAAGGCCCAACAATCCAACCAATTCAAAGGGGATTACACACCTAATCTTGGATGTGTAAAATTCTGCCCCACAATGCATAACAATTAACTTAACAAGTTTAAGTAGTTTTTTGGCTACAACATGTTTACATAACCTTCTTATCCAATCCTTTCATATCCAAACCATATTTCTTGCATGCAATGTATCTAAGAGCAATATTTACCACTACAAGTTCTTTATTCTTCACATGCAACACCAAAAACTAGCAACAAGAGAAAGAATTGTTACCTTAGAGCTTTAGCCAAATTAATCCAACAATTTCACTAGCCTCCTTTCCACAAACACCACCACAATAACTCCTACAAGCTTTCCAACAAGTTTCCTTCTTGCCACACTTTTCAGATTTTTCTCAAGCCTTGATTTCCTCTTGATTTTCTAGAGAGAAGGAAGAGCTTCTAATTTTTAGAGAGAAAGAAGAGCTTGAAGAATGACCAAGTCTTCAAGACTTGGTCAATGAGTAGAACATGCAAAATCATATGGGGGGACACTTGTCACCCTCTCATGGCCTTTTTAAAACAAAACAGTTCAGATTTTTCCACTCAACCTCGCAGAACCCGCCTCGGTGCCGGGCCCTGCAGCCGGCCCCGCGGCGTTGAAACCTCCGTGAACCCACAGAACTTCCGGCGCCGCGGCCGTGCTTCCCGGCGCCGCGGCGCTATGGCCCCTGACCGAGATATTCTTCTGTCCGACTGCGCACTAAACTTGTAACTTCCATAACTTTCTACTCCGATGTCCTATCGACGAACGGTTGGTTGCGTTGGAAACCAGACTCAACGAACTACATGCTAGGCCTTAGAAATACCTACAAACTCTGGATTAACTAGGAGATATGCTTCTCCAAAGTTGACTAAAACTTGTCTGAATCATTCTGACAACCTATCTTTCTAAAATTTTAAATCTTAACTCCTGTCATACGTTCTCATAGCATGACCTGGCTTACGGGGTGTAACACCATGGTCACGCTAAGGACTAATACAATCTCCATACATGAACTGAAATAAACAAAGCAAAAATAAAGAAAATAAAAATACTCAAGAACAAGTCTCCAAGCCTTCTAGCATCCAAGGATTGTGTTGTGGAATATTTACAAGATGGAATGGTGGATGGAGAATGGAATGGGTGATGGATTGTAGGATGGTATGAAAGATGGGTGGATGTAGAATAGTATGTAGGATGGAGGATGTAGAATGAATTCTTCTAATGATGTAGAGACTATTTATAGACCAAGAATCCTTTAGGTAAAGGGTTAGGGATTATGTAGGTAGGAAAGGTTATGGAATCCTTTTAGGTAAAGGTTTTAGGAAATGTTATGGAAAATGGTTAAGGAATATGTAGGTAGGAAAAGCTATCCCTTTTGGACTCTGAAAATGTGTCAAATTCGGCCCAAAAACTCAGAAATTCCACGTCAGTGCTGCCATCAGCCACAGCCTGTGCGCCGTGTGACGGCATTCTTCCGGATTTTTCGTTTCTTCATCCTTTGTTCGTCCGGTCTTCGTCTGATTTCTTCTATATTTCCCGAAACTTCTTAGACTTAATTTCTTAACCCTTTTAGTGTGCAATTCCATCTCCTTTATGCTCATTTCATCTCCTTTTCGCCATTTCTCCATTTCTGACCGCTGTGACACAAAAGAAAGGAAAAAAACCCTAATACTATACTAAACATAAATGAAATGAGTAAAATACTAACTAAAATGACTCAAAAGGTGTATATAAAATACACCGATCAGCATGCTAGCTGAAAACTGGACAGTTTTGATTGTAGTAGTTGGCCAAGAACACCAACTAAAGGACTGGACAAATGGATGGTATTAGTGGACTAATGGACTGTTTTTACTTTGGACTATGGATTGTTTTTACTTTGGACTAATGGACTGTTTTGTATATTGTGGGGCAGAATTTTACACGTCTAGTGAGGCGTGTAATCCCCTTTGACTTGATGTATTGATGTGCCTTAAATATGGCATTTGGTTATTGATTTCGGGCCTTGAAAAAGGTGGAAAAGTACGTAGAAATAGGGGAAGTGCTGCCCAATTTTCCGTAGAATAAAAGACCTTACACTTAGAATTTACTACGAAGAAGACTAGAAGTTTATAGACGTGTTATGATTATTTTAGGTTGATATTCTACGCGCGGCATATTCGACTTGGCAAGTGGATTTAGCCGAGGAGGTATGTGACTCTTCCTATCCTCTTGAGCATGATTGTTGTGAAATATATAGTACGGTAGACGTACAGGTGTTAAATGAATTTGGTTTCATTTTGATGTCCTTGACTTGACTTCTAAATCTTAAGAGCCTTGAAGTATTCTAAAAAGTTGTGAAAAATTATTCAGAAAAGAAATTGATACTTGGTTTTAAAAGAATAAGTTCTCTTGGTTTCTCAAAAGAGTGTGATTGTTTTGAATTGCTTAAAAGTATAAGTGTTATAATAGCTTTATGGAAGTTATTTATAACAATTTGAGGAGGATAAAAAGAACGGTTTACTTACTTGATTATAAAAGCCTTGTAATGATTTCTGAAGGTGTAGTAAATTGGTTTGATAAGTAAATGTGTTATGATACTACGGGCGTTAGTGTCTTGAGACTTTTGTGTTAAGGAGGTTTTCCTAATTTGCTTAGGTTGTTTACGATGGCCGGTTGCGTTTGTATTATATCACTTAAACCCTGGCCATGTTACGTTGTTCATATGCCGCGGGTTAGCTACCCCCGATGCGAGGAATACCTCATGCGGGTCCATATAACCTATGCGGATTGCAGGAGTCCAGGAAATACCCCGGGTTTGCTACCCCTGATACGAGGAATACCTCATGCGGGTCCATGTGACCTATACGGATTGCGGGAGTCCAGGAAATACCGCGGGTTTGCTACCCTCGACGCGAGGAATACCTCATGCGGGTCCACGCGACCTATGCGGATTGTGGGAGTCCAGGATTTGGGTTTGCACAATGATACTATGGGCGAATGTCCCTAGTTTGATCATTGGCTGCCTATTCAGAACCGGCCAGGTTACACCTATTTGCTCTCATATATTACATTAGCGCCTGCCGGCAGTGAGGAAGGAATTCCACGGGCACGCTTGATATTGTGGGCATGAGACCCGTGATTATATTTGAGTAATTATTTTGAAGGCATGCGTCCCTGACTTGACATGACTTCTTATATTGTGAAATGGTCTTTTAAAAGATGAAATTGATTTTCATTACTCTTGTTGTTAACCAGGCTTTGTGTACTATATTTTATTTATCATACATGTCTCCTTTTTTATTATAGACTATTGTGATTTCATTACAGTACTTTTAGTTTCACATACTTGGTACCTGTTGTACTGACCTCCTTCGGGGGGCTGCATTCATGCCGCAGGTAGAGGTACATCGGTTGTTGATCCTCGCTCATATGGTCACAGTTCTGCGTTTTGGGAAGCTCCGTTTCTCCGGAGGCTTATCTTTTGGTATGATTCTCTGTCATTGTAGGTTCATGTACAATCAGGGGTATGGCGGGGCCCTGTCCCATCATAGTTGTTATAAACTCTTAGAGGTCTGTAGTCCTGTTGTGAGTTGGGTTTGTAAAGGATATAAATGTTCAGGCTTTTGATTTTGAAATATGTGTTGAAATGCGACCTTATCGGTTAGCCTGTTTTCTATTCTATATTGTTTTATGTCTTTGAGTTTATTCCGCAGGTTTTTCTCTGATGTATACCTACTAGGGTGCCCGGGTAAGGCACCAGTCGCGGGCCCGACGTCGGGTCGTGACAAAAGTGGTATCAGAGAAGTTAGTCCTCGGAAAGTGTCTACAGACCGTATCTAGTAGAGTCTTGATTATCAGCGTGTTGTGCACCACACCTATAATCAGGAGGCTACAAGATATTTAGGATTGGTTTCCATTTTTCTCATTCTAAGATCGTGCGATAGAGCTGTGTTGTTAGGGTAGTCTCTCCCTAACGAGTTATGTTGATTGCAGTTATGAGGAAGGCAACAGTGACCCGAAAAAGGATGATATGGATTGCGTATCCAGGTTTGTAAGAATTGATGAATAGTTGGTATATTGATGTACAACTCTATTGATTTAGGTGAGGGTCATATATGTATTGCCTAGGATGATTAGAGATTACCAAGAATTGGTAAGGACTAATAGATACCGGGAAGGTATGAAACAGTTTAATGAATTCTCATTAAGGTTTTAGGTGCAAATTGGAAATAACTAGGAAATGATGAGCTGTCTGAGAGGGTAATGAACCCTTAAAGAAATCATGTTAAGAGACTTAATGGAACACTAAGTAAATGGATTAAGCTACGTGGTATGCTTAAGAAAATTGTACGGATGAGATCCGTATGGAGTAATTATGGTTGTTGTGCTTAAGACAATGCGATTGTGGAGTTATGAGAAGTTATCTTACCCGTATGCGGGAAAGGTAATGTAGGCTCGGGGCATAGAAATTGTGAGCCTTAGAATATTGATAACCGCTGAGACCTTAGGTGTATAAGCCTTCTCGGGTAGTGAGAATTGATTAAGATAAGGAATAAGAATTGAGTGCGACTATGAGTCGGGTTGTGGACCAATACGGGTCAACCCGTGGCCCGAATTGGAGCAGGGTCAATTGAGGGTGGTCCCGCTACGTGACAGGGTCACGAGGGTGTAAGGCCCAAGTCTATTTAATCATTGTACGAGTTCGTGGACGTGTTCCACTGGAACCGGATCGTGAGAGCCAGGAATGGCCTTAAATGTTGAATGTAGTAACTCCGAGGATTTGAAAGACAGAAGAAGTAATAGAAATTATGTACGTATAACTAGAATAAGTTCGGAAGTACGGAAAGAGTACGACCAGTAAGAAAGAGAGCAACCAGTGTAAAAGAATAGAGCCTGAATCCATAAGAACCTTTCGAGGTAGCTACACCCGTGAGTATTGGAGTGGTAGATGAGCGGGTATATAAGATTTGCCCGGTGATGTTACAGTCGTCAGACCCTAGCAGACCTAGTAGAGATGGATATGACAGACTTTGAGGTCATTATGGGTATGGGCTAGTTGGCTTCTTGTATGCCAAGATTGGCTATAGAGAGAGATTGGTTCGATTCCAGTTTCCCGGCAAGCCAGATATCGAGTGGAAAGGAAGGGAAGTGATCGATTTGAGTTTTGAATGTTAAGAGACGGGGAAACTTAGTCCAAGGTACATTGGGCCTTATCAGATTATCCGTAGAGTAGGAAAGGTTGCCTATGAGTTGGACCTGCCGTCCGATCTGGAGGCAGTACATCCGGTCTCCCAGGTTGACATTTTTACTTAGGTATTATATTGTGGTCATATGTGGCATTCGTGATTTGTGTGGGTATAGTTAAGAGGAACTATGCCGATATCGGATTGGATTGAACTTAGAAGGAACATTCGGGATGAATGTTTCTAAGGGGGGAGAATGTTACACCCCGTAGTTTCAGGGTATGTATATGGGGACGTACGTACGAGAATACAATATTAAGTTCAAAAAGGAAGAAAGATTTGTTTTTCCGACGGAAAATATTCCGAAGCTTGTGAAGGAAAAAGGTTTAAAAACGGGAATTGGATTCCCAAATTTGGTATTTGAGACTTATGGAATTAATAAGAATTATGGAATTTTATTTCCAGAACTGGTCACGTGGGGCCCACGGGAAAAATTTACGGTTTTGTGGGGCCCATAATATTTTCGAGATTTTGGCCAATATGGATGTTTTTGGGAGATGAAAATATTTTTGATGAATAGAAGGGCGACATGTGTCACCCCGTGTGGACCCATGTGGGGCGAAGTGGTGTGGACAAGTAGACAAGCCAAGTGGCTAAAGTGTGGACAAGATATTTTGTTGGACAAGTGGACTAGTGGGGCCCACACACAAGTGTCCACAATCTCATCCATACACTTGTATTAATCCTCTCCATTGGTTGCATTATATATACACATAGAGGTGCAAAACTTCATCAACGCTTAGAGAAATTCCAAGACAAAAAATATACCCCCTCCCTTGATGGAGCTCTCGGCCAACCCCCCCCCCCTAGGCTTAGAAATTTTGCAATTGTTGTTAATAAATCCCAACACTTAAACCAAGTGTCCCTAGTAGTGTTCTAAAGATATCCCAACACAAAAATCCCGGAAATACTACGTTAATCTGATAGTCGCAAAGTGAAACCCTAAGGTGATCTTCATATTTTTGGATGAAGTGTTAAGAGAAGTTGGTTAGGAACTTCTAAGGGTTGCTTGGAGTGGATTGGAACTTAAGGAATAGGAGCTAAAGTTGCTAAGGATCGACTTTTGGATCTTGGATAAATTTGGGCTTATTGAGGTAATGATCTTTGTCCTTTTAATGAATTTGGAAATTACATATGTTAGTAGTATATGTTTGAGTATGTGATATGTGAAGGAAGATTGAAAAGATTTGGACCTTATTAAGATGTTAAAAATCGAGAATTGGCATGCTAGCCATAAAAGTTGTTAAAATATTACCTATTACTTGTTGACATGAAGGAATCTTGTTAATAACAAGTTAAAGTAACTTATATACAGATTGGAATATAAGTTGGATTATTAAAGAAGTAATCAAACAATTATGGGCATGCTAGCAAAAAACTGGACAGTTTTGATTGTAGTAGTTGGCCAAGAACACCAACTAAAGGACTGGACAAATGGATGGTATTAGTGGACTAATGGACTGTTTTTACTTTGGACTATGGATTGTTTTTACTTTGGACTAATGGACTGTTTTGTTTATTGTGGGGCAGAATTTTACACGTCTAGTTAGGCGTGTAATCCCCTTTGACTTGATGTATTGATGTGCCTTAAATATGGCATTTGGTTATTGATTTCGGACCATGAAAAAGGTGGAAAAGTACGTAGAAACAGGGGAAGTGCTGCCCAATTTTCCGTTGAATAAAAGACCTTACACTTAGAATTTACTACGAAGAAAACTAGAAGTTGATAGACGTGTTATGATTATTTTAGGTTGATATTCTATGCGCGGCATATTCGACTTGGCAAGTGGATTTAGCCGAGGAGGTATGTAACTCTTCCTATCCTCTTGAGCATGATTGTTGTGAAATATATAGTACGGTAGACGTACGTGTGTTAAATGAATTTGGTTTCATTTTGATGTCCTTGACTTGACTTCTAAATCTTAAGAGCCTTGAAGTATTCTAAAAAGTTGTGAAACATTATTCAGAAAATAAATTGATACTTGGTTTTAAAAGGATAAGTTCTCTTGGTTTCTCAAAAGAGTGTGATTGTTTTGAATTGCTTAAAAGTATAAGTATTATAATAGCTTTATGGGAAGTTAGTTATAACGACTTGAGGAGGATAAAAAGAACGGTTTACTTACTTGATTATAAAAGCCTTGTAATGATTTATGAAGGTGTAGTAAGTTGGTTTGATAAGTAAACGTGTTATGATACTACGGGCGTTAGTGTCTTAAGACTTTTGTGTTAAGGAGGTTTTCCTAATTTGCTTATGTTGTTTACGATAGACGGTTGCGTTTGTATTATATCACTTAAACCCTGGCCATGTTACGTTGTTCATATGCCGCAAGTTAGCTACCCCCGATGCGAGGAATAACTCATGCGGGTCCATGTGACCTATGCGGATTGCGGGAGTCCAGGAAATACCCCGGGTTTGCTACCCCTGATACGAGGAATACCTCATGCGGGTCCATATGACCTATACGGATTGCGGGAGTCCAGCAAATACCGCGGGTTTGCTACCCCCGACGCGAGGAATACCTCATGCGGGTCCACGCGACCTATGCGGATTGCGGGAGTCCAGGATTTGGGTTTGCACAATGATACTATGGGCGAATGGCCCTAGTTTGATCATTGGCTGCCTATTCAGAACTGGTCAGGTTACACCTATTTGCTCTCATATATTACATTGGCGCCTGCCGGCAGTGAGGAAGGAATTCCATGGGCACGCTTGATATTGTGGGCATGAGATCCGTGGTTATATTTGAATAATAATTTTGAGGGCATGCGTCCCTGACTTGACATGACTGCTTATATTGTGAAATGGTCTTTTAAAAGATGAAATTGATTTTCATTACTCTTGTTGTTAACCAGGCTTTGTGTACTATATTTTGGTTATCATATTTGTCTCCTGTGTTATTATATACTATTGTGATTTCATTACAGTACTTTCAGTTTCACATACTTGGTACTTGTTGTACTGGCCTCCTTTCGGGGGCTGCGTTCATACCGCAGGTAGAGGTACATCGGTTATTGATCCTCTCTCATATGGTCACAGTTCTGCGTTTTGGGAAGCTCCGTTTCTCCGGAGGCTTATCTTTTGGTATGATTCCCTGTCATTGTAGGTTCATGTACAATCAGGGGTATGGCGGGGCTCTGTCCCATCATAGTTGTTATAAACTCTTAGAGGTTTGTACTCCTGTTGTGAGTTGGGTTTGTAAAGGATATAACTGTTCAGGCTTTTGATTTTGAAATATATGTTGAAAGACGACCTTATCGGTTAGCCTGTTTTCTATTCTACATTGTTTTATGTCTTTGAGTTTATTCCGCTGGTTTTTCTCTGATGTATACCTACTAGGGTGCCCGGGTAAGGCACCAGTCGCGGGCCCGAGGTCGGGTCGTGACAGAAATAGTCCCATGAGTAGGATTGCATAATGATTCTGAGGGCAGGTGTCCCTGATTTTGACATAGCATTCATATTTTGAAATGGTAATGATTTCATAATTTGGAAATGATACGGTTGATCTCACTTTTAAAAAGGCATATTTTAAAAGGTACAGTTGACTCTCATTACTCTCATTACTCTCATTTTTACAAGGCACAGTTGTACTGGTGGTTTGATTATCACACTTGTCTCATGTTATCTTTTGGACTGTTATGATCTCATTTACAGTACTTATTGTTTCACATACTTGGTACATCTTTCGTACTGACCCCCTTTCCTCGGGGGGCTGCCATTCATGCCGCAGGTGTAGGTACACAGTTTGTTGATCCTTGTTCTTAGGATCTCTACTCAGTTTTTTAGGAAGCTCCATTATTTTGGAGGCTTGTCTTTTTGGTACGGATCCCTGTTATTGTAGGCTTATGTACATTCGGGGATATGGCGGGGCCCTGTCCCATCATAGTTTATTGTCCAAACTCTTAGAGGTCTGTATTCATATGTGGGCTGGACTTGCGGGAGTTGTATATATTGTTGGTCATTTGTACTACTGTATTGTCGGGTTATTCCCCTTTATATATAGCGACAGTCTCATCGGCTTGCCTTGTTGCTACATATACAGTTTTTCATTTATTATTTGGCCTATGTCTTGTATGGGATGTGAGGGTATAAGAGGGGGTGCCCAGGTAGGGCTCCAGTCGCGGGCTCGGGGTTCTGGTCGTGACAGTTTTGCAGGTCATAAATATTATATTCTTATTTTGGATGATTATTCAAATTTTCTGTGGACATTTCAATTAAGGCAAAAATCGCAAGCCTTCACCATTTTAAACAATTTAGTGTTTTTATCAAAACTCAATTTGATAAATCCATTAAATGTTTTCAATGTGATAATGGAAGGGAATTCATAAATGTCCAATTTAATGATTTTTGTCACCAAAATAGGATGTCTTTGTGTCTTTTATGTCCTCATACATCACCTCAAAATGGGAAAGACGAAAGAAAATTTTGAATTATTAACAATATAATTCACACACTTCTTGTGCATTCGTCCACGCCACTGATCTTTTGGCATCATGTACTCCAAATGGCCACATATCTTTTAAATATTCTCCCTAGAAAACTAATCTCCAACACATTCCCTACACAAATGATGTACCATCATCTCCCATCTTTTACACATTTGATAATTTTTGGGTGTTTGTGTGATCCCTTATTTCCGTCCACAAACATTAACAAACTTCAGACTCGTTCCACTTCTTATGTGTTTTTGGGATATCTACAAAATCATTGGGTATATAAATATTATTATATGACGAACATGAAAATCATTATATCTCATCACGTAGTTTTTGATGAGTCTACATTCCCATTTGCTAATTCTCATATGGCATCCCCACTGTCATATGATTTTTTGGACAACGGAATACATCCAATTTTATATCACCATCTCAATACCTAAAATTAGATGGACCGGCCCAAGATAATCCTCATATCGTATAGGCCCAACCACAATATGGGATTAGGCCTGTCCGAGGTATGGAGGTCACTGCCTCTTTACCATCGGCCTCGACCCAGTCCATTTCTCGTGGCTGGCAGGCCTAAATGAGGGAGCTCACTGCTCCCTCACCGTGTCCCTACCCTAGCATCTGGGCCCATATTTCAGACTCATAATACTGATCCCTCTCAGCCCAATAACCTGATAAAAAACCGAAATAACCAACTATTTGCCTTGGCCCAAAATCCAACCTCTCATAGGCCCAATACAATACACGAGAGCCCTACTCTCCAACCGTCAGTTTTAGCCCAGCCCATGACCATTGAAACCTATGCCATGTATGGGATTTTTCGACCCAAACGTCATTTTAACCTAATATCTTCGGTTCAACCATCACCTCTTCCCAAAAATCCGAAAGAAACCCTATCGAACCCGAATTAGAAAGTTGTCATGTTAGACAAAATTGATATTCTTATTAAGAATAAGATGTGGGAGTTAGTTCTCTGTCCATCTAATGTGAACATAATCAGGTTTAGGTGGGTTTTCTATCATAAAAAGAATTTTAATGGCACCTTTGCGAGACACAAAGCTCGTCTTGTTGGTGATGGCAGGTCTCAGAAGGTTGGCATGGATTGTGGTGAAACATTCAGTCTGATGGTTAGGCCAGCAGCTATCAAGGCTATTTTTAGTCTGACACTGTCAAAATCATGGTCCATTCATCAGTTGGATGTCCAAAATGCATTCTAACATGGCAATTTATAAGAGACATTTTACATGCACCAACCTTTGGATTTCCGAGATCCTACACATCCAGATTATGTTTGCATAAAAAATCTTTATATGGTTTAAAACAGGCTCCCCGGACATGGTATAACAAATTTGCAGTGTTGTATCCACATTGGATTTCTCACACAGCAAGTCCGATCAGTCCTTGTTCATTTATAAGAAAGGAAATAATATGACATATATCCTTCTATATGTAGATGACATCATTCTCACAGCATCATCTGCATCACTTCGCCGGTCTATTATGTCCCTTATTGCAGCAAAATTTGCAATGAAGAATTTGGGTCCTTTAAATTATTTTTTAGGAATTGTTGTAACTCAATATGCAGGTGGTCTATTTCTCAGTCAAAGGAAATACACCGAGGAGATCATTGAGAAAGCTGGTATGTCCTCCTACAAACCATCACACACACCGGTTGATGCAAAGACAAAATTAAATAACTCTATGGTACTCCATACAATGATCCAACACATTACCGCATCCTAGTAAGGGCCTTGCAGTATCTTACTTTTACGAGACCTGATATCTCCTATGCGGTTCAGCAAGTATGCTTACATATGCATGATCCGAAAGAAGAGCATATGGGGTTCTCAAGCAAAATTCTGCAGTATGTTAAGGGTACTATTAATTTTGGATTGCATCTATATAAGTCCTTCATTTCGAGTCTCTCATCTTATACAGATGCGATTGAGGTGGTTGTCCGGACACACGATATTCCACCTTTGGTTATTATGTATTTTTGGAAGACAACCTCATTTCATAGTCGTCAAAATGACAGCCAACGATGTCTAGGTCGAGCGCTGAAGTAGAATACTGAGGGGTAGCCAATGTGGTTATTGAATCTTATTGGCTCTATAATCTTCTTCTATATCTCCATTATCTGATTAAAAAAGTAAACGTGGTTTATTGTGATAATGTGAGTGCGATATACTTATTCGGTAATCTTGTCCAGCATCAACGCATAAAACACATAGAAATTGATATATTATTGGTCTGAGAAAAAAGTGCACGTGGATAAGTCTGTGTTCTCCATGTACCATCATGTTATCAGATTGCCGACATTTTCACTAAAGGTCTTCCGCACATACTATTTGATGATTTCAGGGAAAGTCTAAGCATACGAGAACCTCCCGCTAAGACTACGGGGGACTGTTGGCCCCATAATTATCTCAAATCACCATCAATCATATAAATTGTAATCACATAATTTCGGATGATTAAATTATGATTGTAAATAGTATCATATAATTTAGGATAATTAGATAGTTCTTTCTTTATATTAGCATTATACACTTGTATATATTTTTCAAGATTGGAATGAAATAACTCATGGGAATGATTTCCTTCTGTTTTCATATCTTTAACTCTGGTTTCTTGTAGAATTGAATGATGTCTTAATATCAATTATTCAAGTCTGCGTGGAACAACTTCTTCAAACAGTTTTCAGTTCTTTATCTAAAGGACCAATTTCTCTTAGCAATTCTTTTTCAGTATTGTCTGCTTTACTAATTTCTTTTGGAGATATGTTAAGGACTTTTTCGTGTATATCTTTTTCCTTCTTCTTTGTACATTGATTGTCACTTGTACATAATTTGTCAATTATTAAAACTTCATAAGCTCTTGAACTATTATCGAGATTACAACATCTCAACAATTTCTCCTTTTTTGATAATGACAAACCCACAACTCATACTTCTTTATGTACACTTGATTAGCTTCATAAATCTTTATATTCTCTTGATTTGCATCTTCCTCCTTAGATATAGCTCATATATTGACAATATTTCCTCCTAAGAACCAACACCATATTGACTAAATATTTTCAGCTCCATGTTTATCCAACTTTTGACATTTGTAATATGTTAAACTCACTCTAGTCAATGTTTACTTTCAGCAAGATGTTGATCTCACTTAAACTTAAATATATTTAACACGATGTTATGCTTGCTTCAATCTTTGAACTTCAAAAAGATATTAAGTCTGTTTCAGTTCAAGCCGGCTTGATAAGATGTTAATCTTGCTTCCTCCCGGCTTGACAAGCTTGCTTCAACCTATGTAGGATTTTACCTTCCATTCATTGAAATCTTCTATATGGCTAGGTGTAAGAATCTAATCATGTCCATATGTCTTCCTCTTGACATCCCTTTGTTGCTTGTATAAGGACTAGGTATTAATTTCAGGACTCTCCTTCTTGATCCTTAACAATGCTCTAAGTAGGAGGTTCTTTTATGTAAGAACCAAGTTACTTTACAATTCAGCCAAAATTTAGTACATGGAAACATTTGTGCAGATTTTTTGTTTCTTCTATGCAGTTTTCAAGGTAACACATTATTCTTTCATGTTTTGTTATCCGATCACTTTCTTCATTTCAATATGCTTGAGCTTCTTCAATGTATGTTCTTGATCATCTGATTATCATAGCACATGAATTGTATGAACTGAATCTATCTATGTTTTCTTTTAGGCATCATAACACGCAAGTGTAACTGGCCACTGGGATATACTATTATGAACATAATACAGGTGCTCAATTGAACTTGTCAAATTAAAATCATAGGAGGATTTTTTATGCACCGCATTAAGTCATAAGATTCAAATCAAATAGATTGCTACATAATATTCTAATATTGCAAAGAAAAGTATATGGAAATTAAATTGGTATGTAGAAAGATTAAGTTTTGATTTTGGCTAGGAAGGTTTAAGGATCAAGTTCTCTGTTTCTGCTCAATTGGTTTATATGAGTCCCTATAGTATTTTCAAGGTAGGTACTAGTATCAATTTGAACTCTTCATCTGCATATTCTCATTCTTCAAGATCATGTATTTTTCTTCTTAGCCATCCTCATCTACTTCTTTCTTCAAAGCCATTGATTCTTGTGGAAGTCAGAGCAAAATTCCCTGTAGTTTTATGAGCTATTTTGATGTGATTTTTCATGTTAAGATAGTGATTTTATATGACCATATTTGTAGAAATATATTGAGTATATTGAGTTAGTTGCAAAGTTAGTTTTGGAAGTTGTTAAGTAGTTAGAGGTTGTTATAGTTTGTTGTAATATAGTTAGGAGTTGGTTAGTTGAAATGTGTATATAATACACATGAGGATTGTAATTGAGGTAACCTAACTCATTTTCTGATTTGTAATACATAAGCACAGTTCATCTCTCCTTTCCCACTCTCTCTCGCCTCTCTTCCCCCTTCTTCTTTCATCTAATTTCTTAAATCTTCTTCTTCAATCAATCAATTCTGCGCACAATCGACAATCGATATCCGTAAATTATATATTTAGCATGGTATCAAAGCCATGCTCGATCAATCTTCCACATCCGATTCTCGATTAAATCCCAATTTCATCAAATTAGGTTCAATTTGATTTGTGAGTTTCTAGAAATTCGATTTCATTTTGTACTGTCTCTGTGTTTGATATGCTTCGATTTGTGTTGTGTCATTGATAGATTCTATATCTATGTGAATTTCGGTTGCTTGCAAGTATTATTTTGTTCAATTCTGGAAATTTCAGTAACACGAGATGAAGCGTGCGAAGGTCGGTATTGAAAAATGCAGAACAACGAGAATACTTCAAGCGATTCATCTCAATTTTTTTATGCGTTAATTCTGTGTTGTGATAGTTCGAAGCAATCCCGATCGATTACGAATTCAGATCTGAAAATTCGATCGATCGGCGCGACAGAAAAGAGAAGAGTAGTAGATTTAGGTTTACATACCTCGCCGGTAACACAAGTTTGAAGAAATCAGAAGTTAGGGCACTTTGTCTTAAAGCTATGGAAATACTCGTTGAAGAAAAACAATGTCCAGAGGGTCAATGCGCCTGTCACATTTGAAATAGATATTCAAAGTGGGAGGTGATTGTCCAAAGACAAATTACTTGTTTCTCGGAGATATTGTTGATAGAGGATATTACTCCGTCGAGACATTTCTTCTTTTACTAGATCTTAAGATAGTTACGGAAATGTGGCAGCAATTCTCGAGCTAGATGAGAATCTTAATAAGCAATCCAGTTCGTGAGCTCAGGACGGGAGAATCGAGGAATTTCTAGCCGGAATTGGACTAGAAATTGAGGGAGACTCCAATGCATGTCCGAGCTTATTATAAAAGCTTGCGTAAGGAGAATCGAGGGATTCTCTAGTCCGAGTGTGACTAGAAAACGAGGGGTTCTTGTCGTCATTTTTGCATAGGGAGAATCGAGGGATTCTCTAGTCCGAGTGTGACTAGAGAACGAGGGGTTCTTCGGTCTTGTTAATTTTGTTTACTCTGCAGCTGTACGCTTCAGATGTTGAGCCGCCGCTGTAGCCGTGTTATGACTGTTTGGTCAATCGCTCATAAATTTGGTGCTGCAGAAGAGCATGTAGTTGTTGCTGTTATCTTAGGTACAGGGTTCAATGCAGCTTATGTGGAACTGGTGCAGGCAATTCCAAAGTGGCATGGTCCTGTGCCAAAATCTAGTGAAATTGTTATCAATATGGAATGGGTTATTTCAGAAGATGACTTCGTAGAAGCTTCTTCTACTGATGTGATTACTGATATTTGTGTTGGTATTATTGGTGTCATTGATATTTGAAGTTGTTGTGACTGCTACTGGTATTGTTGTAGCTGCAGCCAGCGGTAAATTTGCAAAAGCCAAAGCCATCACGCATCCAAATAGATACTTGTTGATTGTTCCAATGAAGATAAAAGTCGTTCATCGAAGTGAACCTCCAAATCAAGAACTTGTTACCTATCCAGATATACCCAAGAAGGAAGTTGTTGATGAGGAACCCAAAAATCTACAACTTGTGTTACCTGACCCTGATTCTGCAATACCCAAAGACAATTTAAGTCTTGTTGATGCTTCCATCCTAATTAACTCCCTAATTCCCTGAAGAAGGAAGCCTAAGGAGATAATTGATCAGATTTCAGATATTCCCTTCAGGAAGAAAAGGGTAATCAAGAAACAGGTGCAATCCAATAATGCAGTAGCTGGTGCTGGGTGCAAGTCAATTAGCACCAAACAAGAGAGGGCTACAGTTGATGGGTCTCGATGTGCTATCCAAATAAAACCACCAATTATCATTCGAGCAGAGGAGTTCTTGTCAAGTATTGGAGATGAATATTCCAGCTTTATGAAATTATTAGTTAGATCACATGTTGGTAGTTGTTTTTGGATGGGGCTTCCTGTGCCATTCTGCAAGAACCATCTACCAAGAAAGGACACTCCAGTTATTCTTGAAAGCGAGAGTGGCAAAGAATTTGAAATAAAATACATTGCTGAAAAGACCGGACTTAGTGCAGGATGGAGAAAGTATGTTGCTGCTCACAAATTGGTTGATGGAGATGTTTTAATTTTTCAACTAGTTGAGCCTACTAGATTCAAGGTGTATGTCATAAGAGAAAATGATCTAAAGGAGGTGGATGGGGTTCTTAGCCTCATATGGCTGATCAAAACAGGTTGTTGTTGTTTCTGCTGATGCTGTAGGTGCTTGTAGGTGCTGGTTGTTTCCAAGCTAGGACAGAAAACTCTATTTTCAGTGCCTAGCTTGTGGGGGGTGTAGAAATATATTGAGTTAGTTGCAAAGTTAGTTTTGGAAGTTGTTAAGTAGTTAGAGGTTCTTATAGTTTGTTGTAATATAGTTAGGAGTTGGTTAGTTGAAATGTGTATATAATACACATGAGGATTGTAATTGAGGTAACCTAACTCATTTTCTGATTTGTAATACATAAGCACAGTTCATCTCTCCTTTCCCACTCTCTCTCGCCTCTCTTCCCCCTTCTTCTTTCATCTAATTTCTTAAATCTTCTTCTTCAATCAATCAATTCTGCGCACAATCGACAATCGATATCCGTAAATTATATATTTAACAATATTGCTAACTCATTTTGTCTTTCATGTAGGTGAAGATGAATAGAGAATAAAATGGATGTGACGAAGGAGAAACGAGCGAGAAGATGATCAAAGAGGGGTTGTCGATCGTGAACCTGGACGCAAGAACGCGCGTAAGACGTAGTGACACTAGAGTAGTTCTGCGTTCTGCCGGCAGCGTGCGCGATCACGCAATGACAAATCAGAATGTTTTTTATAAGGTTATTTTGGGAATTTTATGGACGAACCTCGGATGCAATATAAGGTTTTAGCTTATGCCAAATAAGGTTATCTTGGTTTGTTGGAGTGTAGAAATTCTTGAAAGCTTGGTTCGTGATTTCACACTTTCTTCAACCGATTCAATACGAAAGTTTGGATCGAAAGTGGTTGTAATGAATTCTAATTTGTTTTTTCTTCTTCTTTATGCTTATTTCTACTATTATGGAGTAGTTATATCTTAGGGTTTTTATGGAAATGATGCTTTGAGACTTATTTATGGATTGATTTCGTTTATTGCTAGATTTCTCGTTTGGAGTTTTGAATGTTATGCATATGTTTTCCTTGCTTTAGTTAATCGAAAGAGAACTATTTTATTGAATATTTGTGCTAGTATATTTGTGTTGAAGTGCAATTATTTTGAGTAATCGTAAGAGCGTCCTTGAATTGTTCTTGAGCCGAGATAGGAAAATATTAGAGAGAAGTTTTCCTTCTATTAAATCCATTTGATAATTCTGCATATGTTCTTGAGTTTTAAATTGGTATATTCTTGATGATATCTAAGTTATTCTAAAGAAGAGTTGGAATATTATAGGTAGACTAATTATTCATTGAAATTGAAAGAGTCAACGAACCTTCGAAAAGACTTGTGAACGATTATTGATCCTAAGTATTTCTTGTGCACATGTCTTGTCATATGTCAACACTTCACACATACAAAAGATGACAATTGTGGAGATGAAGATGTTGAGATGGATGTGTGGGCATACAAGGAGAGATAGGATTAGGAATGATGATATCTGGGATAAAGTGAGAGTGGCCTCGGTAGAGGATAAGATGCGAAATGCGAGGTTGAGATGGTTCGGACATGTGTAGAGGAGAGACACATATGCCCCAATATGGAGGTGTGAGAGGTTGGCTATGGACGGGTACATGAGAGGTAGGGTAGGCCAAATAAGTATTGGGGAGAGGTGATTAGACGGGATATGGTGCAGGTGCTACTTACTGAGGACATGACCTTAGATAGGGGTTGTGGAGGACACATATTAGGGTAGAAAGGTAGTAGGTAGTCGAGTGTAGTCCTCTTTACGCTTACAAAATGATAGTGTAGTGTTATTACTGTAGATTCGATTATCTTGTCACACTTATAGGCACATTATTGCTCTATAGTACTCTGTAGTTTAATTTTTGTTGTTATGTGTTTTTAGTGTAATTTATTTATCTTAATTAGTTGTGTTAGCTACTTCTTCATGTTAGCTACTGCTTCTTGTTGTTAGAATGCGCTATCATTGCGTATTTGATTTTTACTATCTGCATGTTCACAATGCTTTAATTTCTCGTCTGAGTCTCACCGTTTCTCATACTTTATTTTGCTTTGCTTGCTTTGCCTGATTATGCCAAATATTTGGACATAGCCATTTAAAGTGTAAGAAGACGAAGAAACAAGTAAATCCTATGGAAACTTCCCAACCTTAAAATTCGAATGCTTTGCCTCATAATGGCGAGGATACGAGTTTGCCCTCTATGCCGGGAAGGGTCGATACAGCTTTGAATCTTGATCGAGCTTCGGGTGAGAAACAATTCGATGAACACCGTTTGCGGGATGCACAAGATGTTCCCAATACAGCAAAGGTGGGAAATAGAGATTTTAATCAAGTCAGGACCTTTGCCGAGGCAGCTCGAGGGGGGTCTAAAACTCCCTTCGACCCGGGGTCCTTTAGAAGTGCTATGGGTGTCGAGAATTCGCCGAGTGTGCACATGCAAGCACCACTTTGTGCGGATAATGATGGATGGCAAGAGGTTACTTCAAGGAAGAATTTCATTAAGAACAAAGTCAAGCAGCAAGTTTGAGAAGTGAAAAGAGTATTTCAACCTTCCAAGATTGAGTTTAGGATTTAATCCTTATCAGAACGTCACCACGCGAACGCCCATCCCTCCTCTCTTTTATTTCTTGTTTATGCTTACGTTGAGGATTGAAAACCCTCAACGACTGATTGTAGCTCCCAACTTTTTCTTTTTAGTAATAATATTTGCATTTACCCGGAAAAAAAAATGTCAATACATACATCACTAAGACAAATAAATACGGACTAAGAGTTGATTCCTAGTGCAATCCCTTCATAATTGGAAAGTGCTTCGAATCATCTCTCACTCTTCTCCCCAGGGTCTTGGCACCATCGTACATATCATTGATCGCTCTAATATACGACATAGGTACCCATGTAGCCTCAAATCACCTCCATAATCCCTAGGGACTTTATCATAAACCTTCTCTAGGTCGATGAACACCATGTGAATGTGTTTCTTCCTCTCCTTGTACTGCTCCACAAACTCCTCAGAAGATGAATGCCTTCAGTTGTTGAGCGCCTCGACATGAATCCAAATTGGTTCTCTAAAATAGTCATGCCCCTGGTTCTTGTATATCTCTATCCTTCTGATTTGTACATAGTTTGTCATTCATCAAAACTTTCTAAGCTATGGAACTATTATTGAGATAACAACATCTCAACAACAACATAACAACATCTCAACATATACAAAGGAGATTTCGATTTTTGGCAATGCTTAAATCTATAAAATTACAAGTGGATCCAGAATCTATTAAAACATGCACCATTTTGCCTTTGATATTCCTTTTTAACTCTGATGTTCTATAATGAATTGTACCATCAAGAACATGAACTGACATTTAAGAGTTCAATGCTTGATCATCACACTTACTTTCTTCTAACCAACTAATATTTACTTTCAATTCTTCTACATTCACTACAAGAAAAGGGACCTACGGTGATAGTTAAAAACTGTCATCGGAGGAGGTGGATGACAGTTTTTGTAAGTGTCATTGTAGTTAGTGTCACGAATAGATGACAGTTTAAATAACTTTCACACAATATGTGACGGACATAAACTGTCACAAATTTGCTCGTTGACTTTGATTATTTTTCGGCAATTGCTCGTTGACTTTGACTATTTCCTGCTTTTTTTATTTTTATTTTTCCCGGGTATTTATAAATGTTGGCGGTAAAATATTTAAATTTTATTAATTTAATTTTGCGGTAAATTTTTATATAAATTTGAATTTGAATTTTAATTAATTTAATTTAAATATAAAATAATTACGGGAAAATTGATTTTGAAGCATTTTTTATTTAATAATTAATTTAATTAATTGTTTTTAAATTTTTCAATAATAGTTAAATTAGAGAGAAAAATAACATATTGTAACTAAAATGTAACTAATTAATCAAATCATTTTAATACACAATATTGAAACATTTACAAATTGTTAGAACATAAAATGCCTCTATTTATGTTGAAACTTTCTTCTCACTCACTGACCCTCTCATACTTTTATTTCTTTGTGCCTGCTTTCAGCCCCTGCCAAGGAAGACTAAACATTTTGAAATCAGTAAGTAGAAATGTCAAAAAATAAGTATGAAAGAAATTAAAACAAAAATGAGATATACATAACGAGATTTTACCTTCCTCTTAAGACGTACATTAGAACATAACCAGTGATTCCAAATCATCCCTTCGGCTTCGCTCTATAGGTTTGAAAACAACAAAGGATTCAAGGATATTTTTCAAGAATAAACACATTCCACATATATGAAAGTGTATAAAAGTTATACTTAATTCATGGTAGTCATAGCTGGACATTTATGCTAAACCCTTACACATAATTCTGTCAATCCAGTATCTAACATTATACTCCCTTAGGTAAATATTTAATAATACACTAAGCATACCATAGGGAAACATAAAACTTCACACTAACTACATAGTCTAAATACTTAATTCAAATAAAACAGGCTAATCAAACATCATTTTTAATCACTAATATATGGTTTAACAAGCAAAATAACAAGGGACAAATAAGACAAAATCAAAAGTGAATTTAGATGGTCTAAGCAACACTCATCCTAAGCTATAACGGATTTCATATAAATCAAAATGAGAATAATAGCAGTAAGCATATTTCAGGAATTTACCTCAAAGAAACATCTACTACAACAAAGCAAATAGCTTAAACAGATGAAATATCCATGTCTAATACATGGTATGGCACAGGGTGACCCCTAAGTAAACGGAAACTAACATGAAATCAAACTTAGAAAAGCATAAGGGCACAACAGTAGGCATGGTATAGGCTAGAGATCAATCATACACACATAATCTTAGAACAATCAAGGCAGAAGCATTTTGAGTTATATGAACATGGGGGAAGATTCAGAGGTAAACAAACACATGTTCTTCAAGCAAGAAATGCCCCAATGGCTACTTGTTAACTTTCGGACTGAAATCTTCAGTTGCTATTTGTTCCTTATAACTCTTATACCCTTCAATGATAACCTACAACAGGAAGAAATGTCCCAATATGAAAATCACTATAAATCACTCTAACAAAGTCGGCATCCAACAGGAAGAAATGCCTCAATACGAAAATCACTATGAATCACTCTAGCAATCATTCTCAGCAACTTTGATTCGAGCATCTTCTACCTGCAATTGATAAAAGTGGTTATACAGTAAGTTATACTAACGTGTATCCAAGTAAACAGAAATATAACAACCAATCAAAGTCCTGCATTACCATATGAACGTTAACTAAGCAAATACAACCAAGAAGGTATGTCAGAAGACATTCACATCAAACTAAAAAGACACATAATAGGCACTTGCATGTATTACAATTATCTAAAATATGACCTGTTATCATTTGAAAAGAACATTCACCATCAAGGGACACTCCGATTCCTTTACAAGATAACAAATACAATACAGAGCAGTTTTTCTTCCCAAGCCACATTTCGATAATAACGTGTCAGTTTCCTTCATGATTTTTAAACTTTCTCGATGCCTCTCCTCATAAACATGTGTCCCTCCAATTTCTTTCAGTAGACCAAGTCGTTTTGAATCTTTCATTAACATCAAAGATGTTATCCGCAAGAGAAAATGAGGAGAATATAAGACATGAACAAGAAGCAGAAAAAAATATTAATATAACTTTCCCTGCTGCACAACATAATAGGGATTAGAGTGAGAGAACACATCACTTTCCAGCAAATTTTGGACCTCTGTTTTCCTGCAAATTAACAACAAATTCTATCACGCAGCTGACAGTAGGGGCAAAGAAGCCAAAAGGAATTGATTCCATAACAAGAAGAAAAGCAAGGAAAACTGGGAAAAGGCTCACCAAGTGCCTCTGAAGTTGTTCTTTGCACTTCATAAAATTGAGACAGAATTTGTAAAAGAACAACTTCGAACAGTCATTGTATTTTGGAGGAAATAAGGAGAAGTACCACGTTTCAATCTCATATCTTTCAAGTTCTATTGTAGCAATGTTTTTAACTTTTTTGAACTCTTCATGCTCTTGCAAAATAACAGCATCAAGCTCCTCGTGGCCCTGCAAATGAAACAAACATATTTCACAAAATCAATGGGTCACCCCAAACAAAGAAAAAATTGATATCTCATAAACTAAAAATGAAATTAGAAAATCTATAGGAGGTTGTTAACAAATAAACATTAAAAAAATAAGACATACAAAAACCCATACAAATTTGAAACAAAAAAATAAGATAATAGCTAAAAAGCCTACTGATTTTTTCTCACAGTTAAGAGATCACTAAACTACTGCATCTATTCCATCAAAAGATACAGTCAGTTGATACTACTTTATTCACTTATTTAGAGGTCACATTTCTCTTTGTGAAGCATGTGTTTAAATCAGCATACAATATGCTAAGGCAATAAAGAATAGGAAAAATTCAATAGTAACTCCAATCTTTTCTGACTTGGATGAAAAGATGAAGCTTTGTTATTAAGCTGCTTAACTGGATAAGCTAACATTATTTGAAAATTATACTACCTTAAACCACCATTTTTTAACCAAAACAAACTCAAAATTAATATGTTAACTAGCTTAGCAACATCTAAGCAGCTCGCATATAATCAATCAACTCTTAAGACTAGCATAGATTAAGCATTAAGTTATTTAAAAAAAAATCACATGATTAAACAATGATAGAGCATTCAAAATCTAAGTCAAAACAAAATTAATTATTTGACAAAACGGGCAATAAGAAGAGAAGTATTATCAGAAACCTACAGTAGCAAACATGAGATTCAACCATCATCAAACCTTTTTCCTTCGATGTGTAGCCGACGATGAGATCCAGAGTGAAAAGCCTTTCTCCAATACTCGATACTCGGACCACACAAAGGAAATTAAAGTTTTCAACTATTGACACCTAAGAAATATTGCAGGGTTCCAAAAATGCTCAAATAGAGACCTAATTGCTCAACTCTCTAAAATTTGGGTGTTACGACCTTATGCTCAAACTTTGGGAGAAAATCCAATGCTTAAGACTTGGTTTTGTTGAGGGGATGGTAGTTCCTTTTATAGGAGCCAAAAGCCTCAAAAATCATTCAACCCACCAACGTGAGACTTAAAAAAATCAGAGGATTTCGATTAATTTTTTGAAAGAACAACAATTGACCGATGAAAATTGCGGATTTCAATTGGAAACGAGACAAAAATCATAAAAGGGCTTCGTCCTTGGTGAGAAAAAGCAACAGAGAATGGGGTGGGGCGTTTACCTTCGCACGGGTGGTAGAATAAAATATTAACAATAATAGTTGAAAATTTCAATGTTGAATTATATAAGTAGTGGATCTAAGCTCCTATGCAGAAGATTCAACATATGCAGACAAGGAAAGCTTAAAATCAATGGCACAAAAAATTACAACAAGAGGGGATACAGATACCAACAAGTAAAGAAGAGTTGGAGATAAGAAAAAGTACCGCAGAGCTCTATAGAGGAACAGTGACATCATTTTGTATAGAAGAACATCACATTTGGCAGAAGAGAAGGGTCTCAAACATCATTGACCATCGATTCAGTACATGCATGAAAGGAAAACGTCAGTTAGAAGCTGAATTCGAAGAAAATCAACAAGAAAATAGAGAATACTGTAGGGATTTGTTGGGTGTAAAACATACAAGTAAGGCACAGCGGAAGTTTAAAATTTTGAGTAAACTTACTTGCTCCAACAAACGTTTCTGGTGTGATTATGCGATAATTCAAATCTGCAAAGACATAAAAGAAAACTTACGCCTTTACTTAAAAGTGCGCATGCGCGATTGTCAATCCGTGCAAGCTCGTCACTATTCCTTTGCCCAAGAAAGCTAGGAAATCTTGGCAGAGGTTTGAGAGTTTATTTCGAACTCTAAGTTCGAAAGTGAAAATGAGTTCTATCAAATTATGGGTTAAGTGTCAAATATATAGTGAGAAACCCTAAACCTAATCGATTTGGATCAAAGCCAAAACCCGACCTAAATTCAAATTGCAGGGCCACGAATCGCCCATCATTATGCTGCCTTTATTTTCTCGCGCTTTAGTTCTAATTAAATCCAATACTTAATTTTAACTTAATTAATTAATTTTCATCAAATGAAAATTATCCCATAATTTATTATAAAATAATATATATTGATGCAAAATCCGATATTTTACATTCTCTCAATATACCCTTAGAGCGAAAAGACAATCGTCGTAGTGTGATCCTTAGGCCTTCACACATCAAGACTTGATCAAATCAAGGTTCACACTAACTCCTAGACGACGCGTGGCGGACCCGATATGTGAAGACGCTTACAAGACTCAAGTAAACAAACCTCTATGTGAGATGATAAATTCCTTTCATTCGCGACACACTCGATCAAGCTTAAGATTTGCCAAGTGTCTATCCAAACGGCGATCACTTTATCTCATCTATATTAGTCGACAACTGGACCATATCCTAGATATGTCTCTTGCGTTGCCAATGACTTGGTCGACCTAACATCTCCGGAAGTTGAGTGTTCTCTCAAATTCCAATCGAAGAATGAATTATATTCTCGCTCAACTACCACCTTCAATCTACTTCAGAATGCACCCAATACAAGCCGCCTCAACCTATAAGGCATTTGAGCTTAGGGCGTGATCAAACCGCATTGCTCAGAAACAAGGCGATATTGACCTCAAGTCTGGGACTCTATCTCCCACACGATAATACTCTAGACATGTATAACAAATAGTTTATCGCCAGGTATGCCAATACTCCCAAGAGTATCCATGTGTCCATCACTAACAACTATTGCTAGCAGTAGTGAGATATACTACATTCTCAAGAATGTGACGCACTACACGTCGACTTATAACATATCATTGATATCCCATTCTCAATGATCATTAGTCTAGGCTATTTTAAGAACTACACTCTATCATTAATATCTCACACTATTAATGACAATGTAAGTTCAAGGGACGCATTAATGAATAATATAAACAATCAAATAATAATTCAATAATTGCAAATGCCAAGTATATATTAATCTTATTAATAATATGAATGTGTTCAAGTACACGTGCTCCTAAAATGATTGTTTCTAGGACATATATACTTTCAATCTCCCACTTGGCCTAGAGCCAATCACTGACGTATCCAATGCCCATGTTTTTTCAAAATGACCATTATGCTTGACTAAGCTTAATGATCTATTAAATGGGTCTGCTAGATTTTCATCTGTGGGAATATAGTCTATCTTTATTTCTTCAGTCTCTACCACCCCTCTAAGTATGTGGTATTTTCTTGGTACATGCTTGTTTCTGTTTGTTGATCTTGGTTCCTTAGCTTGCTAATCGCACCAAATGTTGTCACAATAAATCGTTATTGCACATATCTGACACTTGGAACAACCCTTAGTTCCTTTTAAGAACTCAGATATCGTAACAACTTCTTTATAAGCTTTCGATTAAGCAATGTACACGATTTCTGTTGTCGAATCGGCAGTTGTAGCTTGCTTGGAACTCTTCCAACTAACTACTCTACCATTCAAATGAAGGCATAACGGCATCGAGATTTGAAGTCATCAAGATCTGCCTCGAAGCTAGCATCGCTGTACCCAGAGTCGCTAGCTCTTCTTGTCCGCCATAGACTAAGAAGTATTCTTTAGTTCGCCTAAGATACTTAAGAATACTCTTGATCGCTTTCGATGTTCCTCCCCGTGATTCTGCTGAATTTGCAAGTCATGCTAAGTGCATAGGCTACATCTCGCGCTGCATGTGTCATGGCATACATGATTGATCCTATACCAAGCATATGGGATTCTCTTCACGTGCTCAAGTTCGCAATCGTGGAAGGACAATCCTTCCGACAACTGATGCTTGACCCATGGAAGATTCCCTTTCTTGGAATTTTCCATGAGAAACGTTTTAGCACTTTGTCTATGTATACGCCTTGATATTTCAACAATCTACTAAGTCTATCTTCAGAGATCCAAATTCCAAGAATTTAGCATACTTCACTTAAGTCATTCATCACGGCGTATGGATAACAATTCGATCGATTGCGAGAGTATTATTATTTCTCATTATCAATATGTCATCTACATATA
Source organism: Przewalskia tangutica (assembly GCA_029844215.1). Classification (NCBI taxonomy): domain Eukaryota; kingdom Viridiplantae; phylum Streptophyta; class Magnoliopsida; order Solanales; family Solanaceae; genus Przewalskia; species Przewalskia tangutica. The sequence goes on from CM056719.1 coordinate 24,472,364, forward strand.
TGACAATGAAGACAATACTCATCCGTGCGCTTACTATAAACACATGGATCATCTTCGCTTCTAACAATGTCAAACGATTTGACTACTTTGTCAAAGCAAATATTTCAACTCCTTGAGGCTTGCTTAAGTCCATAAATGGACTTTTGTAGTTTGCATATTGCTTTGGATTGAGTCTTGGATGTAAAACTCTGTCAGATCATAAACACCTCCTCAATTAGATTACCATTGAGGAAGGCGGTTTTAACATCCATTTTCCAAATATCATAATCATAGTATGCAGCTATTGCAAGCAAAATCCGAATGGACTTAATCTTTGCAACAGGTGAAAAGGTTTCATCATAATCGACCCTAGGCCGTTGATTATAACCTTTAGCCACCAATCTTGCTTTATAAGTCTGTACTTTATCATATGCATCAATCTTCTTCTTGAAGACTCCTATGCATCCTATGGGTCTAACCCCGGTTGGCAAGTCAACCAAGTTCCATACTGGTTTATGTACATAGACTCCATTTCGCATTTCATGGCTTGCCATCTCTGTGAATCAATGTCTAACATTGCTTCATCAGAGGTAGTAGCTCATCATCATCGTGAATATCTATCTCATTATGTGTTTCAACAAGGAGATTAAGTCTTTCAGCACGATGAGTCTCCTAGTGGTCTACTGAGTGAACATTCTCGTTTCAAGTTTGTATTTTGATTTTGAGAAGATGTTTGTGTGTTGGACAATCCACCACCTTGAGAACTTTCAGGAATATCATTTTGAATAGGATGATGCACAACTATTGTGTCATCTATCATTGGTTGTGCATGAGGGTCTTGCATTTCTGCAGTATCCCTCACAACACTCCCACTGGCTGAAGGGCGTACTCTAAGTACCCAATCATCATTAAATACTCCCACCGAATCCTTGTCTAGGTTATTTGACAAGGAGTCATTCTCTACATTATTTTGTACTTCTTGAATTTCTTCAAGTTCTATCTTGTTGCAACTCTGTTCCTTGTAGACATAGTCTTCTCTTGAGAAAGTTGCATTTCTGGAAACAATTACTTTATGTTCCTCATGAAGATAGAAGTAGTACCCTCTTGTTTCCTTAGGATACCCTACAAAATAATACTTCTCACTTTTAGATTCCAAGTTGTCAATGAGCAATTTCTTAACATATGCAGGGCACCCCCAGGGTCGCATGTGTTTAAGTGTTGGCTTCTTGCCATTCCATATCTCATATGGAGTTTTTCTTAACTGACTTTGATGGAACTCTATTCAAAATGTAGATTGAGTTTTGCAATGTATATCCCCATAGGTATGTTGGTAGAGCTGAGAAGCTCATCATGGATCTAACCATATCTAATAAGGTACGATTTCTCCTCTCAAAGAACACCATTCATTTGTGGCGTCCGAGGTGTCCATTCCGAATGGACTCATAAGCTTCAAGTAATCTAGAAATTCTTTACTTAAGTACTCACCTCCTCGATCCGATCGAAGAGTTTTAATACTTGTTTCAAGTTGCTTTTCTACTCGACTTGTACTCATGAATTTCTCAAAAGCTTGGACTTATGCTTCATAAGATACACATGCCCAAACCTTGAGAAATCGTCTGAAAAGTGATGAAATAAAGAAAGCCTCCCTTAGCTTGAGTTGGAAAAGGCCCACATACATCGGTATGGACTAACTCAAGCACCTCTTCGCACGCATCTTTCCCGTAAAGTGATTTGGTTGTCATCTTTCCTCTTAAGCAAGATTCGCAATCACCATATGACTCTAAGTCAAATGGTTCTAAGTAATCTAATTTCCTCAATCTTGCTATCCTTGATTCATTGATGTGACCAAGTCTACAATGCCATAAGTAGGTGGGATTTCTTTGATTACTTATTTTAGCTCTTTTATTTTGTATATTGAAAATTTCATGGCTACAGTTTAGAACATACAATCCATCCACAAGCGGTGCATTTCCACAAATAAAACCAATAAAAGACAGCACATAACTGTCATTGGCAATGAATGAAGAAAACCCCTCAATGTCTAACATTGGGATAGAGATAATATTCCTCGTTAACTAGGTAATAAAATAGCAATTAATAAGTTCTAAACAAAAGCCAAAGGGTAAATCCAGTCTATAAATTCCCACGCATTTAGCATCCACTCGTGCTCCATTTCCAATGCGCAGATCAACCTCCCACGGTCCAACCTTTCACTGCCGCTAGACCCTTCTCATTATTACAAATGAGAGCCACAAAGTGTATCTAATACCCAGCAGTGAGAGTTAGTTACAGACATATTTATTTCAATGACAAACATACCTCGTCCAGCAGGTCCAGAAGCACCTAGTGCCTTGTTTCCTATTGGATCGTTGCAATCCCTTCATAAATCTTCAGCATGTTGTGAAGTTCTAGAAGATTCACCTTGGCTCCATTCATGTTAAAGTTCACAATGAAATTCTCAAATGGACCATGATATGAATTTAGGATTAGGTTGACAGAGACATTTATAGGCAGCTTCGTTCCAATCGAAGCCAACCTCTCTATTAATCCAATCATCTTCAGAACATTCACTGACACTGGACCCCCTTCGTTCAGCTTACACTTAAAGAGGTCTCTCAACAGTTCATACACCATTATGCGAGATCGTGATTCATAAAGACTCTTCAAATGTTCCAAAGATCTCGTTGGAATCCATATTTTCATGTTGCCTCTTCAGAACTCTACAACATGGAAGACAACATTTTACATTGTGCCAGGGGTGCATTGTCTAGATGCTTCTGATAAGCCATCTTGTCAAACAATGCACTCAGCAGGATCATCAGCAGGGACAATTGGGAATGTTGTGTCTAACACATACTCAATTCTTTATAGTTTTAACACTAATCGCAGATTTCTTTAACCAGTCAGGAAAGTTTGCTCCAGTCAACTTGTTTGTTTCAACCAATATTTTAAGTAACAGATTCGACATTTTATACTGAAGAAAAGATAGACTTGAAATTAATACTCTAATATAATTTCTATTGAACACATTCATTAACTAACTAACATGGTCTTTAGTTTAATTAGCTCCCACTATTTTAACATACTCTTTTACCCCATAAAGAATACGGACTCATATCAAATATGGTCATAATGGGCCAAGATCCAAACTCATGTTGTCTCCGCGTTTGCTGAGGCTGATAACTTCAACAACATGATTTGGTAGGTCTCTAAACCAATTGCAAACAATTTGCAACTCTTGGTTGACCGAATGTTCTAAACAATTCGATCGGCCCCTACCGTCCGACATCGGGCGCCAAGACAAACTAGCAAGTCAATCCTCGCATGCGATCGCAATTATGTATCTAAGTGGGCTTAACCTTCATCAAGCAAACACTGGGTGTAAATACTCACGAAAGTTTATCACCTACTACAACATTTATATGCATCTATGAAAGGGTCTGAGTCCTCGTAGACTTGGAGCAAATGATGGGGCATAAATACTCATCTCGCCGAAAAGGATTTTGCACCACAATCAATTATAACGGACGACGCGTTCATTTTAAATGAGACTTGTATTAAATTTGGGGAACATTTTAATTCAGGGTTATGACCAAGATCAACTATTATATCATATGAAATCCTATCATGCAATTTCTAAACACATTTAGATGGGAAACCATCAAACCCAATAGGCATGATATAAGATGGTTTTAATCATATATCGCGCCGCCTACCTGCATAATTATAATGCGGTCATTGAAAGTAAACAATTCTTGGGCGCCGCCTACCTGCATAATAATCATGACTCTATTCTAATTATTTAAATGACAATCAATTAAACAATTAGGAGAACAATTAATTTGTGCACACATTATCAAATAATATGCTAAATAACAATAACTGTGGGTTAATTAATTTTGTTTCAATTTAGGAAATATTTAAATTCAAAATTTAAACTCAATTTTCAATTTTCGAAATTTTCTCGCTCATCCAAACAAATTCCTTAACAATTCGTAAATTAAAATTTAATTTTCAGGGTATTTCGTAATTTTCAGAACCTTAAAATATTTACGATTTACCAGGACCAAATCGCTTTTCAAATTTACAGATTGACCTGTGGATCAATCACTGATTTTAAAACTTTTAAAAATTTTAAAATATCTCGTGGACTAATTTGTAATTTTCAGAACTTAAAATATTTTCAGATTTGTTAAAGGACCAATCTACAATTTAAAACCCTAATTTTAATTTGCAAAAAGGTCCTTACACTATTTTAAATTTTCAAAATCAATTCCAACTCCAAATCAAATTTGGGATTCGATTGACGAAATCGACGAATTAAAACACACCAAGCGATGGTACACGTCCGACGAACTCACCGTGGTTTTCACCACCGATTTTGGCCCACGGTGGCCGGACCGGCGCGCACGCTGGTTCTAAAACCGCTTGGTGCTCCTTTCCGGCCATTATCGCCGTAACACTACCACCATTAGATTCCTCTCGTCGAGACGAACACGACGGTATTATTACTTTCTGATTTCGTCGCCCGTGGTGGCCGGAAACCGTCCCGCCGTCGGCGGTTTCCGGCGACCTAAAAAAAAAAAAATTTTTTTTTTGAAATCCGCCATCGCCATACCGAATGTTGATCGCGACATCGTTTCACGTCGGAATGAAATGCATCCATCGCTTCATCGTTTGATTTTTTTTTTTTTATTGTTCACGCCGCGTGAACAAGAACCACGGCCATCGCTCCGCGTGAACAAAGGTTTGCCATCGCTCATCGCCCCAAATTTTTTTTTTTTTTTTAAATTCCGAAAATCAGTTCTAAATCAAAACAATTAATTTCTCACATATCGTTATTAAAGATTATCGTATAATCATTAAACCAACCTGGGCTCTGATACCACTGTAGGGATTTGTTGGGTGTAAAACATACAAGTAAGGCACAGCGGAAGTTTAAAATTTTGAGTAAACTTACTTGCTCCAACAAACGTTTCTGGTGTGATTATGCGATAATTCAAATCTGCAAAGACATAAAAGAAAACTTACGCCTTTTACTAAAAGGTGCGCACGCGATTGTCAATCCGGGTGCAAGCCTTGCTTCAGTATATTCCTTTGCCCAAGAAAGCTAGGAAATCTTGGCAGAGGTTTGAGAGAGTTTATTTCCTGAACTCTAAGTTCAGAAAGTGAAAAATGAGTTCTACTGAAATTATGGGTTAAGTGTCAAATATATAGTGAGGAAACCCTAAACCTAATCAGATTTGTATCAGGCTTCAAAACCTGACCCAAATCCAAATTGCAGTGGGTCAGTCGAACTGGGCCCACTGTTATGCGGTTCCTTTATTTTCCACGTTTTAGTTCTAATTAAATCCAAGACTTAATTTTAACTTAATTAAGTAATTTTCATCAAATGAAAATTATCCCATAATTTATTATAAAATAAAATATCTTGATTCAAAATCCGATATTTTACATTCTCTCAATATACCCTTAGACCGAAAAGACAATCGACTTAGTGATCTCAGCCTTCACACATCGGCAAGACTTGATCAAATCAAGGTTCACACTAACTCCTAGATCACACGCGACTAACCCAATATGTGAAGTACGTTTACAAGACTCAAGTAAACAAACCTCTATGTGAGATGATAAATTCCTTTCATTCGCGACACACTCGATCAAGCTTAAGATTTGTCAAGTGTCTATCCAAATGGCTTGATCACTTTATCTCATCTATATTAGTCGACAACTAGACCATATCCTAGATATGTCTCTGCATCGCCAATGACTCGTCGACCTAACATCTCCGGTGTCGAGTGTTCTTTCGAAATTCCAATCGAGGAATGAATTCTATTCTCGCTCAACTACCACCTTCAATCTACTTCAGAATGCACTCAATACAAGCCGCCTCAACCTATAAGGCATTTGAGCTTAGGACATGATCAAAGTGCATTGCTCAGAAACAAGACGATATTGACCTCAAGTCTAAGGACCTCTATCTCCCACACGATAATACTCTAGACATGTATAACAAATAGTTTATCAGCAGGGTATGTCAATACTCCTCTAAGAGTATCCATGTGTCCATCACTAGCAACTATTGCTAGCAGTAAGTGAGATATACTACATTCTCTAAGAATGTGATGCAGACCACATGTCGACTTATAACATATCATTGATATCTCATTCTCAATGATCATTAGTCTAGGCTATTTTAAGAACTACACTCTATCATTAATATCTCACACTATTAATGACAATGTAAGTTCAAGGGATGCACATTAATGAATAATATAAACAATCAAATAATAATTCAATAATTGCAAATGCCAAGTATATATTAATCTTATTAATAATATGAATGTGTTCAAGTACATGTGCTCCTAAAATGATTGTTTCTAGGACATATATACTTTCAAATACAACAACAACATCAATTCACCTGGATTTTATTCACAAAAATGGAGATTGAGAAAGACGGAAGTGTTGTGAATCAGATATGGTGGTATTGAATACCATTTTTGGCTTCTCATCACTTCCACAACATTAGAAATGAATTCTTTGCTGAAGAAGTCGAAGAGTTGAGAGAACAGCAGCTAGGGCAACAAGTTTTGTTTTAATCTTTTGCTTCTACTTTCCTTTTTTGGTTTTTAATTATTTTTGTTTTTACGATCAGACCAAATAATGGGATGGTCTTTTTTATTTTGTTTGGGCTGTTGGGTCGGGTCAACTCCAAAAAATGAGTCAACACAAAAAAACTGTCACACAACATGTGATGGTGCAAGTAACTATCATATGCGTGTCATAAATTTATGACAGTTTATATTATTGTCACACTTATGTCATAAGTGTCTATTGACCGAGAAGTCAAGGGAAAAAATGTCATACTATGTAACAGTTGCAAAAACCGTCACACTTTGACTGTCTCCGTAGGTCATTTTTTTTGTAGTGATTCTTATTCGTCTCAAGAATGAATAATTTTTTCATTTTCTTGCAATTGTTTCTAGGGGTATATTTGAAGAGATCCTTAGAGTTACTAGTAAAATTGTTGTCATGTGATCAGGAGGTCATGGGTTCAAACCGTGGAAACAATCTCTTACAGAAATGTGAGGTAAGACTGCTTACAATAAACTCTTATAGTCCGGCCTTTCCCCGGACCCCGCGAATAGCGGGGCTTAGTGTACCAGACTGCTCTTTATTTGTGTCTAGGGGTATATTTGTCATCACACTAGTAATATAATCACTTAGTTATTTTTAATCCATATCAACTCTTGTGAGTTTCTTTGAATACTTCACTGCAGGCTTGCTATTGAAATTAAAGATTGTTTCCATTTCTGATCTCTTGATACTCTTAGGAATTTTATTGTAAGAGTAACCCTTTATATTGTAAATCCAAGAGGAATTTGGAGCTGGAAGCAAGGGTCTTGAACTTCAAACGAAAGATTGGTTCTGCTCTTTTGATAACTTCAAATAAGTTAGTTGAAAATTTACTAATGTGAAATTAAGTTTAACCCATTACGTATGACTCGAACAATTGGGATCGGAAACACAGTTCCACACACGTGCACACGTAGTGTCAATTATTGTAAATTTCATTAGTGAAAGAGATATTGGTACATGAGTAAATATTTGAGACATGAAATGATAGAAGGTCATTGGTTAAATGATGTGTGTTCCGCGTTGGTAAATGAAGGAAGAAGTGTAAGATTGAAATGGGTCGAAAAAAAGTCGCGGAGTTTTCGTAGAGTCAGGGCACCGCGGTGCCACCACCACCAGGGTCGCGCGGCCTCAAAGCCGCTGCACCCCAAGAGTAGGGCCGCAGCACTAAAGTGGGTTCTGGTCACCCTCCTTGAGGCGTCGCGGCGCTAACGGGACAGTGTCTGTTCGACGGAATCCCAAAGGTTTGGCTGTTGAGATGGTTTCAATGGCATTGAATCCACCCAATAATGGCCATAACTTGGACCATTATTTTGCTAAATTACTTGGGGATTAAAGGCCATCCATTATATGGATATTGAATGCCATTGTGGGGCAATTGAAATGTCATCTTACACACCTATTTATTGAGGCCTTTGGCTCAATTGGAAACACACGAACATTCTTGTATAGTTTATATTTTTCTGAACTCCTTCCTCCCTAGCATACTTTCATATACTCAAAGGTTCTTCTTGAGAAACACTTGAGTTTCCTTTTCTCATTTGTTAGTTGTTGTTTTATCTTGGGCTACAATTTCACATCATCGTAAAAAGATATATACGGGGCAATAATGTCTTAAGTACAAAATAAATACCACTCGACTCAGCAGTACCCGTGTAACATCACCAGATTTAGTGTCTCTTGATTTCAGATTATCAATATCAAGGAACTTGTTGCAACTAGAAGAAGATCCAAGACGAAAGACTCAAGAACTCAACAACCTTGTTATTGGTGTAACAACTCTTGTTAGGCTTCAAGCCTGTTATATTATAAATCATTATAGTTTATCATTTCGAAGCACTAGTAGTAGTTATTAACTATTTCTGTACATTCATTGTAACTCACAATATTAAGACATTATCTGTACTAGTGCTAGAAAGATGTTTGCTAGCCGATATGATCCCAAATCTGGATGTGGATTTCTTGTTGAAACCAGTTCTCTTGACAGTCCTATTAAAAGTTCAAGCACTGTCTCTGTTAACAATCGTTCTTTCAGATCTGGTCCTAGTTTTGGGTCTCTCTTTTGACGATCGTTACAGATCTATTTCCGTCAAAGGGGAAATCTCTGTTGCTGATCCTGAACTTGAAGATATTGTTGATAGTCATACTGGCAAGACTAAGGATCAAGAAAGAGTTGATATCACCGCACCTGAGAGTGGTGGAAACAAACATCCACAAGAGGTTGAGGATGTCAACTGGGACATGAGGAGAAGGCTAAAAATGATGTTCTATCTTGCAGCAGAAGGTCTACACTTGTCCCAGACAAGGAATCTGAAGATGAGTTAAGTAAACTTTCTTCTTTGTCAATAAAGAGATTAAATCATTTCTGAATAAAATGAGTAAAGTAAGGCAAGGAATATGAAGTGCTTTTATTAAAGACTTATATTCACTACTCTTTAAAATCAGAAGTTTAATCGCACATACCTTCCTGATTAACGATTGGACTGTTAGAAACAATAACTTAAATAAAAGTTATGGACTTAGGTTGTAATAAATTGGATTTATGGACAATCCTAAGTAAGGGAAGAGGACTAGAGGACTAAGAGACAAACCTGTCACCGTTTCCGACAGAAGATTCATCTTTTGACAGGATATTATTAGACACTCAGTCATACAAAGCCTACGGGCGACTGGAGCAGGCCAAAGTTTCCAGTTCTTAAATGATCTGAATGCCAAAATAAAGGCAAAAAAGAAATTGGACACTCAATCTGTCAAGGCAACTGGAGTGGGCCAGATTATCTAGCTCACTTATGATCTAGTTACGCCCTAACCACGGGTAAAAGGTTGTTCATGTGAAGCAAAGCCACCTCCAAAGTAAAAGGAGTTGAAGAGGTTGTCCTCAAAGGACTTCACGGAATGAGATCACTCTAACAAGAGGTGATACATGTCCCAAACTTGTTTTTAAGGACGTTGTTGGTCAAGATGGTTTGAGTCTAGTCCAACAGGTCTATAATAACTAAGAGTGGTACAGTAAGACTATAGCCAAATAGATGATATATTTGTAATTTGTGCATCAATGCCATCATAGATTAAGACACGTTAAATAGAAAATCATTCAAAAGCTGACTAAGTTGAGATTGTTGTCGTCTGTCGACATAAACCCTAAAAATAAGTATGAGGTAGGCGAAGAGGAAAAATCACCTTTCAATTCCATCAAAGAAATAGCAAAAGAAGGATCGTTGCTCTATAACTCAGTCACACCTATGTTAGTGATTTGAAGCTTATACAAAATAGAAGAGAGAGATAAGCACGTTGTGACCTTCATTGACGATGGTACAACGTATTGGTTTATTTGTTTATTAAAAAGCAAAGATGAAGTTGTTGAAATGGATGAGCGCTACAAAGAAGAAGTTGAAAAGCCTACGGATTGAGGAATTCGTAGGGATAGAAGGAGAGAATGTGAATCATCGTTCATCAAATGACTGATCCTTACTCACCTCAGTATAACGGTGTTAGCCAAGCGCAGATCCGTACACCCAAGATATATGGGGCGAGACAATCCTTACCGCTAATACGATTCTCAACAGAACTCCTCATAAGGATAATGATAACCCTACATGTAAAACATGGAAAGATCCCATCTACAAAGGTTGTGATATGGGGTGACTTGGTAGAGGTTGAAATACCGGAATAGGTCAGGTTGGACCTAAGACTGTAGATTGCATATTCACTAGATCTGCGAATAACAGTAGTGCTTATGGCATCTTAGATCAAAGAATGTTGAATTCTTTGAAGATAATTTTCCTTAAGAAGGAAAAAGTAGTATTTGCTCGAGGTTAACAAGAACCCGCGAGTGCCTGACTATCCGGAACTAGTCGTTCCAGATCTACAGAGCTCGAAAGTTGTTGAATATCCAGAACTTAAGGTTCTAGATCTACATAACTCAGAGATTCTTGATGTTGAACTAAACTGAAGCAAAATAGGGGACAAAGACTTGTGCCAGGCCTCTAGCTTGTATGTTTGAGAATGAACCATAGACAATTAAAGAATTGTCATCTCCAGAAGCGCTGGTTTGGAAGGAAGCTACAAATAGAGAAATAGACTTCATCAGATATAACCATGTTTGTGTGATGGTTGATCTTCTTCCGGGAAAAGAATATTTGGTTGTAAAAGTGGATACTCAAATTGAGTATAAAGTAGATGGATCTATTGACGAGTATAAAACCTCGGCTACTTGGACATATGCTCCTATGTGAATAGCTTAACATCCAGGACCACCGCAGTCCTACGTGACATGGATATTGAGACAGCCTTCCTAACCGGAGAGTTGGTTTTGTGGACTGATGGGCTTCTTCCTGAAAATCCATTTTGGTCCCTGAAATGTTTACAATTGTCCTGGAAGTTTCATATAAAACAGAAATAATGAATCTGACGACAAAAAGATTGAATCTGAAGCTAGCAAGCCAATAGTTGGAAAACCAACAATCCGAAAGTGGAAGAAGAAAGTAATATGGAACAACCCGTGGGGTATGTGGTTCCAGGACAAGAGAATAAAGTCTGTCGACTTATTAAATCTCTGTGCGGGCTGAAATAGGCCCCGAAGCAATGGCACGAAAACCTTGATAGTACTCCACTATCGAAGGGTTTCTCCATTAAAAAGTGTGACAAATGTGTCTAAATGAAAGGTAATCTTGGCTCGTTCATGATATGCCTTTACGTAGTTGACATGTTAATCACAGATAGTAGTTCTAGTCTGATCCTAGAGACTAAATAGTGGGTTGAAACAATGTTTCGACATAAATGATATGGGTATTGCAAATGTCATCTTAGGAATTGTGATTTCTAAGACATCTAACGGAGTGGTCTAATTTCAAACTCATTTGTGAGGTGTTTTGACAGTCTCGTTGAAGTCACCAATGGATATGAATCATGGGAAGTGATTGGAATCATAGTGCACCCATATACCAGGAACGATATGCACAGGTCACATGTAGTTCAAAGTATTTACACACTACAACTACCTGGTGTTTGCTCATAAAAAAAGCTAAGTTGAACTAAGGTTCACTCGTGATTCTGGAAATGATCGATAGAAGGTGTTAAATTAGATGTGACGACATCTGAATTATTCGCTTATCTATGAATTATGGTATTCTGGATGTCCAGCGGTTCTGGGAGAACTCAGTGATGCAAACTGAACATCAGACCTGAAGAACACCAAAGCCACAAGTGGATGTGCATGGTGTGTCTTAGGAAAATCCTCTAAGCAAAACTTGCATCGGCCGATTCATGATGAAATCAGAGTTTATCGCTTTGTATAAAAGCATGATGAGAAGTTAAGTAACTTCACTACCTCTTAAAGGATGTCTCTTATTGGGATTAACTCGTGTCTTCGTCGGTTATACACTGGAGGGCACGAATGACGGCGTCTGGACATATCTGTCGGAGACATAAGACCGTATGGAAGTTGATCATCACGGGTGACAGTTCCTTGATTACTAATCAAAGGATATAACAGACTCCTAACACAAGGGCTACCCGAAGATCAAGTGTTCTGCTGGTCTAGGGGAAGAGGCTCAAAACCCAAATCAATACGAACCTTTGCGATGAAAACCCAACCATATTGACTGGAGATCCCAAAAATTTGGTTCAATGGGAAAACTAAGTCGCAAAAGGTTCAGTTGAGCATTTCGGTGGAAGCAAGAGCACTTCGAATAATGATTTCTATAAAGAAACATGAATCCAAAGTCGTTCTCGTGATAGACCTTAAAGTGCTACCTGCATGGTGGGTAAAGGTTAAGTTTCCAAAACCTTTAATGATCCTCAACGGTTGAGGTTAGGTTTGGGGAAACTTTTAATGGGGTATAACACTTATAAAGTGGGGTATAGCAGGATACCTTGTAAGAGACCACATATTTAAGCTTGAGGACTGCCCGCCTCATATGAACGCACTTAAGAATCCAAGTGTGTTCACGACCACAACGGACAAAACATTAAGAAAAACAAAGTAAGGGAAGTTGTTGTGTTACCATTGTCTCGGCTTACACTAAACACTGACAGTTCAAGATATCACGTTCATCGCACAGTAAGTAAGTCTGATGGTATTCAACTATGAAAGCTTCAAAGCTACGTCTACCTATCCAGATGTAACATCGATCTGCCGCAAGATTGCTAGTAAGGTACCTTGTGAGTGTGCCAAAATCTTTTTCAAGAGGGGATTGTTGGAAATTTACTAATGTTGAATTAAGTTTAACCAATTATTTATGACTCGAACAATTGGGATTCCGCACGTCGGAAACACAGTTTCCACACACGTGCACACGTAGTGCAACATATCATAAATTTCATTAGTGAAATAAATATTTGTACATGAGTAAACGTTTGAGACATGAAATGATGGACGGTCATTGGTTAAATGACGTGTGTTTCACATTGGTAAATGAAGGAAGAAGTGTACGAAGTGTAAGATCGAAACGGGTCGGAAAAGGGCTGCGGAGTCTCCGTAGAGCTGGGGTGCCGCAACGCCACCACCACCAGGGCAGCGGTGCCTCGGAGCCGCGGCACTAAAGTGGTTTCTGGTCACTAGAGCTGCGGTGCCGCAATGCCTCCCTGAGGTTCCGCGGCGCTAAGGGGACAGTGTCTGTTCGACGGAATCCCAAAGGTTTGGTTGTTGAGGTGGTTTCAATGGCATTAAATCCACCCAATAATGGCCATTACTTGGATCAATATTTTGCTGAATTACTTGGGGATTAAAGTTCATCCATTACATGGCTATTGGATGCCATTGTAGGCAATTGAAAAGTCATCTTACACACATTTATATTGAAGTCTTTCGCTCAATTGGAAACACACAAAAATTCTTGTATAGTTCAGATTTTTTTGAACTCCTTCCTCTCTAGCATACTTTCATACACTCAAAGGTTCTTTTTGAGAAACACTTGAGTTTTCTTTGCACATTTGTTAGTTGATGTTTTATCTTGGGAGTTGCCTATCACCGTAAAAGTATATATACGGGGCAATAATATCTTAAGGACATAGTGAATATCACTCGTCTCAGCAGTGCCCTTGTAACATTACCAGATTTAGTGTCTCTTGGTTTCAGGTTATCAAGATCAAAGAACTTGTTGCAACTAGAAGAAGATCCAAGACGAAAGACTCAAGAATGAAGATCAAGAACTCAACAACCTTGTTGTTGGGAACAACTCTTGTTAGGCTTCAAGCCTGTTGTATTATAAATCATTATAGTTTATCCTTTCGAAGCACTAATAGTAGTTGTTAACTATTTCCGTACATCCATTGTAACTCACAAAGTCCTCATCAGTATTTTTGGTGCCAACATCCTAACCTGGACTTCAATTTCCGGCTTCAACTCATACAAGACACAATTGATGGAATATTCTTATGTTAACTTCACCTAGTTCAATTGTTCATCAAAATTTCCTAGAAATTCTTGGACACTCCATGACTGTTTAAGAACAATAAACTTCTTCATAGAATCATCCTTAATCCTGCAGAGTACACCAAATCATGGTACATAGCTCTAATATAATCATTTCAATTGGATAGACCTCTTTCGATCGAGATTTCAACATTGTCTGATGCCACTTTAGAGTTGGGCCTTTCAAAGATACGCTCACACTTGTATATGCACTCTCTCAAATCTTCACCACAAAACATTAAAAATTTCACCGAAGAATACCTAGTGCACAATTGATTATTATTACCTAGTGCATGCATGACACTATTCTCCACCAGTCCTGCAGCTGCAGGTGCCTCCAGGACTACTAGAGCTTGGTTGTTGGCAGCCATAACACCAATAGTTAGTGTATTTGGACCAAAGCATTCTCTTGCATGTCGCTCGACCATTTCACAAACTTGTTCCATGATTTCATCAATCTCCCAATGTGATCCTGATGTATCTCACCATTTATGATCGTGTCCAGCATTATTCCAGTGCCAAGAACTTAGGGGTCGTTTGGTATGATGGATGAGCAAAAATAGTCTCGGGATAAAGTATTAATTAGTATCTTCTTATCTCATGTTTAGTTGGAATAAAATTTCGAAATAACTAATTCCGAGATTAGTTATCCTGAAATTGTAGTGTTATTTTATCCCATATTAAGAGTGGAATAACTAATCCCAAGATAACTTGTTTCACGACCAAAAGAGCCCTTAAAGTTATGATATCAAATGGCAAGTGCTTAATTAATTGATAAGCACCAAATTTTGTAACGTAAGGAGCTAACTGTTGGAAATTTACAAATGTGAAATTAAGTTTAACCCAGTATTTATGACTCGAACGATTGGGTCCCGCACGTTGAAAACGTCATTTCCACACATGTGCACTCGTAGTGCCAAATATCGTAAATTTCATAAGTGAAAGAGATATTGGTACGTAAGTAAATGTTTGAGACATAAAATGATGGACAGTCGTTGGCTAAATGACGAGTGTTCCACGTTGGTATATGAAGGAAGAAGTGTACAAAATGTAAGATTGAAACGGGTCGAAAAAGGGTCGCGACGCCACTGCGGAGCCGGGGCGCCACCACCACCACCACTGTGGTCATGACCTAAAGGGTCGAGTCGCGCGACCGTCGGTTACACTTTGAGCCGCGACGCCTCCGAGGCCGCGACGCCGCGGCGCCTCCAAGGCCGAGCCGCCGCAGCGCCTCCGAGGTCGAGCCGCCGCGCTACCCAGACAGTGTCTGTGCGACGGAAGTCCAAAAGTTTGACTGATTATGGGGACGTTTTGGAGCATTCAAATGTCAGTTGTTCCTCCATAAATCAGTTATTATTTGGCTGCATTACTTGGTGGATTGAATGGTCATTACATGACATTTAAATGGTCATTACATGGGCACTTGAAGAGACCCGCTTACACTACTATAAATTGAGGCATTTCGCTCAATTGGAGATACACAACACTTGACATATACTTACACTCAGATTTTTTGAGCTTCTTCCTCTCTAATACTTTCAAACACTCAAGTTTCTTTTTTAGAAACACTTGATTTTTCTTTGCTCATTTGTTTGATGTTGTTTTATCTTGGGAGACTATTGCCCATTAACGTAAAAGGATATATGCGTGACAATATTGTCTTAAGAACAGAGTGTTAACACTCGACTCAGCACAGATTTAAAAAGTAGGGATTTAGTGTCTCTTGGTTTCAAATTATCAAGATTCAAGGAGCGTTCGACGATTGAAATAAAGTCAAAGATCCAAGACTGGTTCAAGAACGAAGATCAAGATCTCAAAAATTTGTTGTTGACACAATCATTATCTACTACAAACTTGTCATTGTTGTTGTAATCCTTATAATTTCGAAACACTTGTAATAGTTAGTTACTATTCTCGTACCTCCATTGTTTTCCAACACTAACATTGGAGAATAATTCTTGAACAATTCATAAAAATGATAGTATGCAAATGAGGAATGAGAAGAAGAGAGGAGAGAGTTTATTATCACAATCAGAATAAATGCTTTACACCTAATCCCGACTTATATCCCCCTTAACCTGACTAACTGGCTATCAGTTGTTTAGTTACAACTACTGTATAACTAACTTGCTAACTAATGACTATTGTACCCCTGATATTTGTAACATTTTAACCCTTGTGTCCTTCTGCATCAATTGACATATAACATGTATTTTCTATAATATTTTCTCTGCTTAGCTTTGAGATTTAAAATTCACTCTCCTTGACAAAAAAGTAAAGAAGACTTTTGAATGATGTGATTGTTAACTAAAGATACGTAGAATGTACCGAAATGTCATTTAATTTTGTGGTCTTCAATATGTCACGTGAAAAGTTATAATAAAAAAATTGCGAACAAAGAAAATAGACATTCATTTTAAAATGAATTAAAAAGAATAAGATAAATATTTTCAAATTGATGCAATATAAAATAATCTATTTTTTGGAAAATATGTTTCAAGAAATTACTTTCACCGTATGAAGCACGCATATTCACAATTTTCCGTCTCGTTTCGTTTTATTATCTTCATTCAAGGACCCAAAATTGTAGAATGATAAGATTTGACAAGGAAGTCTTCAAGAAAATAATTGGAATGTGAGATAAATTTCTACTAGAAAAGTACCAAGTCATATGATGGGTTATTTCGCGGAAAATTTCACTTGCCATGACTAATTATTAGTATTTAATAGTAATAATTTATTTTAATTAAATTTCATATCTAATAATTATCATTCATAGTTATAACTAATTTTCTAAAAAGTGGAGCAGCAAAAATCAAAGCTCCGCAATTCTTCTTTTCTTCACTCGGTATTTTCACGTCAAAGTAATCATTTTTTCAGATTCCACAACCATGTAAACTCGATTTTCTTCCTCGTAGAACCACCAACGAACTACCTCATAACCACACCGAAAAAAACAGAGCTTCATCACCTTTTAAACTCCAACGAACCAGCATCTCCTTCTCCCTTTACGACCATGAAAACATATCCTTAAACCACCTATTCTCCACCATTGAAATTCAGCCAAAACAGTCCCCCACAGCCAACCATCTTCTTCCTCTTCGCTATTTATAGCCGGTAATAATGAAAAGACTGTCGGTGTTCTCCAAATCTGGTCATTTTCCGGCACATCCGTTGGCCGGCGCCTCCCTCTAGGTCTAGCCCTTTCAGATTTCGAAGAAGATCTTTTTGTATTCAAATATAATTTTGAAGTGTATTCATTTTGTTCTAGTATAAAATTTAATTTTCATTATGTATTCAGGTTTTGATTGTATACAAATGAATACAGTGAATTTGAAGTTGTTTAGAGTGTATTTATTTTTTTCTAGTGTAAAATTCAATTTTTTGTTATGTATTTTATTTCTTGTATTCAATTTTTGAGTGTATTCATAAATTTTTTGTGTAAAATCCATTGTATTTTATTTCTTGTATTCTGTTTTTATTGTATTTTGTATTTTGAAGAAGATTTTTTTGTTTTGAATATATTTTACTGAGTAAATTTTTACTCATTGTATTCATGAATACAGCGAGACTGTTTTATGAATACAACGAGGCTGTAATAACTAAAAAGTAATTATACTCTATAAATATTAAAATTATAATTATGTCAAATTTAAAACTTCTAAACTATAATCTTGTGTCGACTAAAGTCGAACACTCCAGAGCTTGATCTTTTATGTTTGGTCCCCATGCCATGGTCCCCCTCCAAAATGTACGACAACTACAATTACTAACATATATATTCCATCCATTTGTTAACTATTTAATGGTATTTGATTCAATTTTACAGTGTAGCAAAACAAAATTAAAATTTATGTTCTTAAAGTCATCATGACATTTTTATTATTATAAATAACATGGCATATCATTAACAATTAAATAACATGTATAAAAAGGGGAATTTGGGAATGAAAATTTTAAAGTAGGGTATACATGTTACCTGCAAAATTATGGAAGGTTTGTATCGAACCTTTTTTTTTTTCATTCTTTCGGTCATACTTCTCTATTTGTCGAAATTTAGTTTAAAATCTGATTCCGTAGAAGTTTCTATTTCAATCTATTGTATGTATTTATTTTGAGATTTTTACGTTCTATGATTATTAGGAAAAATTAATTATTTGTATTAGCCAATTTTTAATTTTTTACCCGACTTAGCCTTTCAGGGGCGAAGCTAGGATTTTGGTCTAGGGAGAGTCAGGGGCTGAAAGTCGAGAATGAGGAACTTATAATGTCAGAATATCAGTAGTATTATCTTAGGAAAAATTAAATTTGAGGGCTAGGAATGCATGGTGGCTCCATACTGTAGCCATCATCATTGTTGGCGACTTGCTGCTTGTATTCAGATCTGTGAATACCTCCGGCTCGCCGGTGACTTGCTGCAATATTCAGATCTGCGAAGACCTTCACTATTGGTTCTTCTTATTTTTCTTTTTTAGTGTGTTAAATATGCATAAGTATACACAATATATATATATATATATATATATATATATATATATATATATATATATATACTTATGTATATTAATGTATATTGAGTCTCGGTCTAAGCCCAATGCTCTCGGGTAAGCCCACCCGTGGGTGGTAAACTTGTAATTATGTCATGTAAATTTTGTAGTGTTGTTAGTATTGTACATTTACCATAATTGTATAATTAGTCTCTTAATAGAATAAGGTTTTAGGAGTAGAATAGGAAGAAAATTTTCCTATTATGGAAATATGTAAATTGTACATATTCTCTTTCAATTAATGAAAATAATCAGGAGATTATTTCTTTCATAGTAATATATATATATACTTATGTATATTAATGTATATTGAGTCTCGGTCTAAGCCCAATGCTCTCGGGTAAGCCCACCCGTGGGTGGTAAACTTGTAATTATGTCATGTAAATTTTGTAGTGTTGTTAGTATTGTACATTTACCATAATTGTATAATTAGTCTCTTAATAGAATAAGGTTTTAGGAGTAGAATAGGAAGAAAATTTTCCTATTATGGAAATATGTAAATTGTACATATTCTCTTTCAATTAATGAAAATAATCAGGAGATTATTTCTTTCATAGTAATATATATATATATATATATATATATACTTATGTATATTAATGTATATTGAGTCTCGGTCTAAGCCCAATGCTCTCGGGTAAGCCCACCCGTGGGTGGTAAACTTGTAATTATGTCATGTAAATTTTGTAGTGTTGTTAGTATTGTACATTTACCATAATTGTATAATTAGTCTCTTAATAGAATAAGGTTTTAGGAGTAGAATAGGAAGAAAAATTTTCTATTATGGAAATATGTAAATTGTACATATTATTCTCTTTCAATTAATGAAAATAATCAGGAGATTATTTCTTTCATAGTATCAAAAGTCTAGGTTAATTTTCCTCCTTGCTTCCGCCGAAATCAGTCCTCGATTTCCGTGAAGAATTGTCTCGATTTCTGAGAATTTTATTGTTCTCCAACCTAAAATTCTTTCTCCCAAATCCCTCAATCACATATTGTTCTATCAATATGTTTACATCAAAGAACACGTTCCATCTTGCCCTTATCGTTTCTAACATCAAGAATAACATCTCTCTTGTTCTTGAAATAGAAAACGTCCAATATATGACATGAGCCGAACTGTTCAAGATTCACGCACGCTCGCATCAAGTCATCCATCACATACTCCCCGCGGCTCCTGAGGATACTGAGGTGCCAAAACGCGAGGATGATCCAAAGTTGTGGAAGACGCTTGATGCCATCGTCCTTCAGTGGATTTACTCCACTATATCTATCGACCTGTTGCAAATGACTATTGAGTCGTACGCTACGGCAAAGGCTGCTTGGAATAGACTGCGTGATACATTCCAAGATAATTAGAATTTTAGAGTTGTTACACTTGAGCAGGAATTTTCTCACATTAACATGAATTTTTTTTCGAACGTTTCAGCTTACTGCAAAAGATTGAAAGAATTGGCGGACCAACTTCGCAGCGTTGGTGTGCCCATTACTGACGAGGTTTTACAGATGGTTGTCGGCCTCTCTGAGGCCTATAGTGGTGTGGGTACTCTACTTCGTCAAAGTAACCCTCTCCTAAAGTTTTATCAAGCCCGCTCTATGCTTACTTTGAAAGAAGTTGGATTGGCTAAAAAGGTGGCTACCGGCACTAGCCCCGTAAGTCCTGATGACGTCCTCCACAAATTCTCCAGATTTCTTTAATAATTCAGGCCAAAACCGTGCTCACGGTGCCTGCAAAAATAATCGTAAAAATAACGGGAAAAATAATGACTGCAAACGCGGTGGTTCCGGCTGCAGCGGGTCCAACTCCAACAGCAGTGGGCCACGACCCAACCGGTCCCAGCCTTGGGCCAACTTGCCGTGGGCCTGGATCAGTGGGAAGTGGCCCAACAACCACTGGTCCCAGTTCCCCACGTGCCCAGTTCCCAGCCAGTGGGTTGGCCAACCTAGTTCTCTGCCCAACAGTGGGCAGTGGCCCAATAGTGGGCAATAGCCCCGTTTCGGTAATTTCACTGGGTCGAGGCAGCAAGCAGGGGTGCTTGGGCCTCGGCCTCCGAAGGCCCATCATGCAGCGGGACCCACTCCTACCGACATCGAAGTCGCGATGCACACACTTGAATTGAATCTATCGGACCCGAATTGGTACATAGACACAGGCGCCACTACCCACATGACATCCGACCAAGGTATTCTCTCATCTTATTTCAATTTGAGTAGTAATCGTGGTATAATTATTGGTAATGGTAATTCAATTTCAATTCGTGATTATGATCATAAAACTTTATCTCTCCCCCATCCACCACTTGTCTTGAAAAATATCATTCATGCCCCTAAATTGATTAAAATCTAGTGTATGTCCATAAATTCACCACTGATAATTCAATTTCTATTGAATTTGATCTGTTTGGGGTTTTTTGTGAATGGTTTCAAGACGGGGAGCCCTTTCATGTGATGTGATAATATGGGAGATTTTTATCCTATCACGTCAAGTTTTGGTTTCTCGAGTCAAGCCATGTCTTCAATTTTTGCAGTTTTTGCTCCTTCGTTGTGGCATGCTCGTCTAGGTCATCCGGAGTCATCTATTTTGTCTTCTTTAGCTAAAAATAAAGTTATCTCATGTAAGGGTACACGTAGTACTCCGAATTTTCAGTCTTGTTCTTTACGGAAAATTGTTAAGTTTCAATTTATAGACTCTAATTCTCATACTTTTCATTCATAGTGATTTATGGACGTCTCTTGTTCCTAGTTCTTTGGGTCATCAATATTATGTTCTATTTTTGGATGATTATTCTAAATTTTTATGGACTTTTTCGATAGCGAAAAAATCTCAATTTTTTTCCATCTTCTTAAAATTTAGAGCATTCATTAGAACTCAATTCGAACGGAAAATAAAAAATATTCAATGTGATAATGACAAAGAATATGACAATGGAGTGTTTCGAAAATTTTGTGCTAATAATGAGATCAATTTTTGGTTACTTGTCCTAATACGTCTTCACAAAATGGGAAAGCAGAGCGCTAAATTCGTACTATTAATAACATTGTCCGAACGTTATTAATTCATGCTTCTGTACCCTCATTTTTTGGCATCATACTCTATGACTACAAATATTCTTAACATTCTTCATTATGACATATTTGTCCCCTCTTTAAATTTTATATAATAAGACTCATTTGTAATTCGTATCTTAGGATCTTTGGGTGCTTGTGTTATCTATTCTTTCCGTCCACCATGATTAACAAACTTCAGGCCCGTGCTACCCCTTGTGTGTTTTTGGATTATCCATCAAATCATTGTGGTTACAAATATTTTGATTTATCATCTAATAAAATCATCATTAGTCGTCGTGTAATATTTGACGAGTCCCAATTTCCGTTTGCTAAGGTAAATAGTCACGTGCCTAGTTCGTATAATTTTTTGGATGATGATATATCTCCGTATATTATTCACCATTTTTCGGACATGTCTTGCACCCTAATTCTCCAATGGCCCATCGCCTGGTCCCATAAGTCTGTCTCGTGCCGCCTTTGCCCTACCATGGGCGAGCGCTATTATCGCCCACTAAGCCAATCTGAACCGGTCCAGCTTGATCCTTTGACGTCGTTACGGGCCAAGAGCCCACTGCTCACGCCACTGTCCGTATTCTGAATTTTTCCAAAATTCACTCAATTCTGCCACGAGTCATAGACCAGTCAACTGAGTATTTTTAAACTAAAAAGAAATTTTAATTTAAATTATAATGTTCTTAAATCACCACTACCCCGTAATCTTGTGTCTGCTTTAAATGACCCGAATTGAAAGATTGTTATGACTGACGAATATAATGCTCTTATTGATAATAAGACGTGGGAGTTGGTGCCCCGTCCTTCTGGTGTTAATATTATTCGGTTTATATGGATCTTTGCACATAAGCATAATTCTGATGGTTCGTTTGCGAGGCATAAGGCTCGTGTTGTATGTGATGGTAAGACTCAGTAGGTTGGTGTAGATTGTGGTGAGATGTTTAGCCCGGTGGTCAAGCCGACTATCATTCACACTGTGCTCAGCTTGACTCTTTTGAAAGCATGGTACATTCATCAGATAGATGTGAAGAATGTTTTCTTACATGGTGATCTCAAGGAGACAATATATATGTATTAGCCTTTGGGGTTTAGGGATCCCAAATATCCCCATCATGTATGTTAGTTGAAGAAGTCCTTATATGAGCTTAAGCAGTCCCCGAGGGCTTGATATAAGAGGTTTGCAGACTATGTTTCGACTATTGGGTTCTCTTACAGCAGGTCTGATAATTCATTATTCATATATCGTCGTGGTTCTTCATTGACTTACATACTCTTATATGTGGATGATATTATCTTGAATGCCTCTTCTGATGCATTACACCTACCTATCATGGCAATGCTCAATTCTGAGTTTGCCATGAAAGATTTGGGGCCCTTGAGTTACTTTTTGGGGATTGTAGTCACTCGTCATGCAGGTGGGTTGTTCTTATCACAGAGAAAGTATGCAGCTGTGATCATTGAGAGGACTGGGATGTCATCCTGTAAGTCCACTTCCACTCCGGTTGATACTAAACCCAAGTTAGGTGATGCGACTGGCTCCCCGTATGAGGATCCGACACGCTATCACAGTCTGGCAGGTGCTCTTCTGTATTTGACTTTCACGAAACAAGATATTATATATGTCGTACAACAGGTGTGTCGCGCCCATTTTCGGCCGCGACATTTTCTAGCGAATCTCCTGCTTAAATAAAAATGTTAGAAAAAAAAATAAATGTTAAATGTGCAAAAGAATGCTAAAATGTTAAAAAAGGATTCGGGGAGTCGCCACCTAATTAATTTGGGTGAATTAGGACACCTAAAAAATGTAGCATAAAATACTACAAATGATCTCCATTTTTAAAGGTCTGCGAAAGCTATATGAGATTCTGGGTAAGGGTTCTTTATTATCCTAAAGGGAAGGGGTTAGACACCCTAAAGGATCCGCTAACTTGCGGTTGTCCGTTCAAACCTAGGGTTAATTATTATGCCAAGAATGCAATGCATGTTGCGAAAGGTATTTGAATGAAGAGTATTTAGAATATAAAATGTATTATTACTAATATAAAATGCAGCGCCAAAAATATATAAAGTTGGTTTAGTTGAAACATGCATTTATAAAGTAATTAGGAAATTCATTCTATAGTGTACCCGTACTGCTTAGCATAATATATGCAAATTATTATGACAAAATTAGGTGCTTATAAAATAGGATGCAAAAAATGTCTTTTATGCAAGGGAAAACAGAATACATTTTTTTTGATATGAATATTAATAAGCATTTATAAGAAGATGAGTTTCTCATGCTAGGAAAATAATACCTTGGCTACCTAGTGATTATGCAGACTAAAATTATCAAGTAGTTTAGTATATCTTAAATTACGCATGGCGAGCTTAAAATGATTAAGTTAGAGGAAGCAAATTTCTAGTGTCAAACTACCTCTTAATGGCACCGCAAAGCTTAAATATCCTAAAGATTCCGCTAGTAGTGTAATGTTAAACAATTAATTCACAACAAATAAACGGGGGCGGGATAAGAAAACAATAAAGGGGACTCGAGGAAATGGCGATGTAGTTTCGCCTGCGGCTTGGAATTTTCGAGGCGGAGATGAAGATGCACATAGAGGTAGGTCCTCGTTGGTTGTAACTCATGAGTCTCATGATGAGACTTTTCGTTTAGCTCCGATGCGTGCCATGCAAAAGAAAAGAAGAGATAAGGATTAGTATCAACCCAAATAATACTCGATGTAAATAATTAAACACTAAACACATGCATATGCTTGTAATCATGTTTGCTCAATCATATTAGTGTACTTATCAGCTCACTTTTATCATTGGGTTCATACAGTGCGTGATGAAAAAAAAAAGACAGGCCCATAGTCTATGATTTGTTAAAATGAACTGTTAGTTGATCAGGTACAAACACATATGTAATTCTGTTACCGCTTCCCGAGTCGTTGGATTTACAAAGACCAACCTAAGGAGGCGACTTTGCACACTGAACAAGGCATAATATGATCGTTACTATCCACATAAGAAAAACACAAAAAGAGAACTGCACCTTGATCATGCGAGAGTTATGCATCCAGAGTCACAAGAGACAAAATGTCACGACCCGACTCAAGCTCGCGATCGTGCCCTACACAGGCACCTTTACAGTATACATCGTAGATATACAATGAACATACATAAACTTAAACAATGAAATAAATAATAGGTCAGCCGATAAGGCTACCTTCCTGGATATAAACAAATCCAACAGCAGTTACCTCAATTTTTTTATAAAGTGACCCACAAGATATGACTACGCACCTAAGAGTTTACATAACAACTGTGACGGGACAGGGCCCCGCCATACCCCTGAATGTACAAAAGTCAACGACTTCAGGGAACCATACCAAAAACAAAGTCTCCGGATAAATGGAGCTTTCCAGAACTGAACTGTGATCCTAGGAGTGCGGATCAACAAGCTATGTACCTCAACCTGCGGCATAAACGCAATTTCGAAGGAGGTCGATAAAATATGTACCAAGTATGCAAAATCGAAAGTATCGTAATTTAAATCATAATAGTCAAAAATACGGTGAAGACATATATGATAACCAAATTAACAAGATAATCGTGCTCATCAAGTGGAAGTAATGAAAGTCAGTTTTACCTTATACAGCCTGTCTCAACATATGAACCATAGTCACACCAGGGCTATGAACACCAACCCTCAAATATCCAAGCGCGCCTGTGGGATTCCCCATCACTGCCGACCGCTAGGTGTAAAATCTAACTCTGTGACGCGCCCGTGGCATCCTTCCTCACCGCTTGCGTACACAAATCTAACCGTGTGACGCGCCGTGGTATCCTACCTCACTGTCGGCGTACACCCATACAACACGTATATACATATATCCTCTGCCCGTGGAATCCCCCGTCACTGCCGACAGCCATAAAAGTAAATACAACCATGTGACGCGCCCGTGGCATCCTACCTCACCGTCGGCGTACACATACACTATACATACATATATATATATCATGCCCGTGAAATCCCTCATCTCGGGTACATGACTTCATGAGGTGTCCCTCGCATCGTGGGTAGCAAATCCACGGAACCAGGTGGTATAACGATCTTGGGGGTTTACCCCTCATTTATACTCTTACCCTGAAGAAGGTGGTATAACGATCTTGGGGGTGTACCCCTCATTTATACTCTTACCCCTCAAACTACATGCCTCGGAATCCCTCATCGTAAGCATGTCCCCGGTGAATACCCGTGGAATCCCACATCACTGACGGTATGTCCCGGTAAACTCATACTAAGACCATGGAAGCATACCCGTGGAATCCCACATCACCGCTCAGACGTCCAAGTAAACTCATACTATGACCAGGGAAACATACCCGTGGAATCCCACATCACTGTCGGTACGTCCCGGTAGACTCATAAGGAGGCAATGGAGGCATACCCGTGGAATCCTCCATCACCGATTGAGACGCCCAAGTAATCTCCTAACTTCTTTAGACTTTCATTAACATACAAAATGGATCTCATTTTATGACCTTAAGGCACTTTCCATATCACTTAACAAGTCCTGGGAATTTCAACCCAAAGTACTATGTATTTCTATTCTTTCCAAGATCTCTTTTTCACATAAGACCCCAAGATACTAACACCCGTAGTATCAAGGCTTATCTACATTTCAAACAAGTCACTATACTATTAGAAATATGCTTCGGCTTCTAAATCAAGTGACCCTCATTTAAACTTTAAGCAAGTGATGCCTTTAAATCAAATTGCCTTTCTTAGCTTCCATTCTTTTATCATTGTTTATCTACTCGAGAAAAACCGTTCCTTTAACCTTCCATAAAGTTATTATAACCAACTTCCCATAAAGCCGTTATACTAACTTTATGCATTAGAAACTAAGACATCGTTACCCTTTCATAAGGCCGTCATAACTAGCCTCCCATAAAGCCGTTATAACCCCTTATGTCTTAGACAACTTTGTTCTCTTCTTTTCTTTTTTTTTTTGACCAAGAGACTTGTACTTCGAATCAAGTTACACAACTTTCGAAAACGCTTCAAGTCTCTTTACTTTAGAAGACAAAATTCTTAACTTAGAAAACAAGTTCTTATCTTTATAATAGGTTCCAGAATCAATACTTTCAAATCAAGTATTCCATACCTTTCACATCAAGAAGTCCTTGTCTACCCCATTAGCATAACCCATTCTCAAGGACAAGTGAGTTAATCCTCTAACTCAACCGACTAGGCATCTTTAAAACAAGTCAAGTATATCAAATGACTTTACCTTATTTAAATCACGTACGCCTACAGTACCATACAGTTATAACTACTCATGCTCAAGAGATAAGAAAGTTTCTACATACCTCTTACGTTTAATCCACTTGCCAAGTCCAATATGCCGTCCGTAGATGTCAACCTATAATGACCATAATACGTCTATTAGCTTCTAGCTTCAACGTAGAATATTCTAATGTAAAGTCCCTTGTTCTACGGAAAAAATTGGACAGCACTTCCTTTGTTTCTACGTACTTCACTACCTTTTTCAAGGTCCGAATTCAATAACCAAACGCCACATTTAAGGCACAACAATTCAGCTAACCAAAAGGGGATTACACGCCTTTACAGGACGCGTAAAATTCTGCCCCACAATAATACCAAACAATCCAATAACTTCCAAGCCACATTCGACTATATTATCCCAACAATTAACAATTTCCTTTCCATTTCCTTTTAACCCAACTCGTTATCCCAATCATGTTATCTAAAATCATAACCAATTATATACTCTCCTATTTATAACATGCAATGATTTTTAAGCTAACAACCCAATTGATTACAACGTGAGTGGCTAACATGCCCATTTCGGTTTTCAACAAGACGACAAGATCCATATCTTTTCAAACTTTAATATAACAGCCTCAGGCTCATTTCTTAACTACTAAAACTTGAAAACTTCATTTACACAAGAAGGTAAAGATTTTACCTCAAGAAGCCCTCTTTCCGAAATCTTCTTCACTTTAAAATCACCCACACGAACTCCCTACAAGTTTGCCAACACTTTTCCTTCTTGAAGCCTTTCCAAAATCTCACCTGGTTCATCAATTTGAGAGAGAGGAGAGGGATTTTTCTTTGGGAAACCCTTGCAAATGGTCAAGTCTTGAAGATTTGGCCCTAAAATAAGACCCTCCTTTGGTCAAAAAGATGGGAGGGACACTTGTCACCCTCCCATAGGCCTTTTATCAAAATATCCCCTGTTTTTCGCCCCTACTGGCGTCAAAAATCCCGCTTACGGCGCGCTGTAGCGCGCGGCCAGCCGCGCGCCATGTACTTCCGAGAATTTCACGCATTCGCGCGGCCACGCGTCCGGCGCGGCGCGCTGCAACCTCGAGGACTTTCGGAATATCGCCGCCGCCCCTGCGACGCTGGCGAAAACGCCTGCGTCGACCTCACGTAACTTCTAACGCCCGTAACTTCCTACCCCGATGTCCAATCGACGAGTGGTTTGCTGCGTTGGAAACTAGACTCAACGAACTTCATACTAGTCTTTTAAAACTCTTCAAAACTCCTAAAGAACTAGGAGATATACCGCTCTAAAGTTGACTGAAAGTCTGCCCACAACCTTTTGCCAACCCAACTTTCCAAATTCAAATCTTATTTCCTTTCATATGTTCTTAACTCAACCTCTTGAATTTACGGGGTGTAACACAAAACACATATATATATGATCTTAATCAGGCTACCCGTTGGTTCCAAATACCCTGGGTAGTAGGTAATCTAAAGGGGAAATGTACGTGCTCAAAATCTCAGCCTATATAGACATATTAATCCTTTGGAACAGACCTAATTAAATGACAAATTACTCAAAGAACAAGCTTGAACTACTTATTTCTTATCTGGACAGGATCATCATATGATAACCTCAACACAACACGTAATGGTGACACTAATCATGGGCTTAACTTAAAACTCAAGACGACATAGGCATGGATGAACAAGTGAATCAAAGATGACATTAAAGATGCACAAGATGGTCTGGAGCATGATGTAATAAGCAAGGTATATCACAGATGGACTGGAGAGGCTTTATACATGAGTATGAATTCATTTTATAGTTAATAGATGAGAGTAGACATGTTACAAGATGACTTAGAAGAATTTACAAGTTAATTATGGGGGACTTTCAACAATTGAGCAGGTAGGACAGAGGCAGAATTAATTCAGTAGGATGTTAGACAAACAAGGAAGATACACAATTATTCAGAGAGATTGCTTTACTATGCAGGACCACTTTGGCCAAGACGAATACATAGAACCACAGTTGCTGGTATCTGTTTAAAATGAATTTAAGCTTCAGCTATTCCTAAATCACAGGGGACACGTAAACATGTTGTATAACCACATAATTTGAATCTTCACGGAAATCTGAGCTTTGTCACTAGACGATCTTAATTATGTAAAAGATTAGACTATGTCTACAACCCGACTTTGGACTGGTCCCAGATCTTAACATCTTGACAAGAAATTAAGCGATACAAAACTAGAAGAAAATACCAAACATAGTCAGTCTACCAAACAAAAATAAACACAAAGCGTCTGATTTGATCACAAACCTTTTTAAACATATCAGTTAGCGATATACCATATTTTGATATCTAATCAGTAACTTAGCGACCCTAGACTGCTTAAGTTAATTACTATGATCGATTCAAATTTGGGATTAGATACCTAACTAATCTAATTCAAGACTCCATCATATACATATTTATATACCATTTTTTATTGAGAGCCCAACAAACATATATACTCGCAGGACATTATGTCTACTGAACAGAATAAATCCAAACTACATATTCAAACCACCATAGATCAATACCAGATAATCAAACAAACATACATAAAAAATGAAGACTGAGGGTGATTCGAGTTTACCTTCTTGGCAAATAACCGGCAACAGATCGTCGTCGATCCACTCGAGTTTTTGTCATGCGCGATTAAAAGGGAATGAAGCCTTTGCTTTGTGAGTACTCATTGGTTCGCGACGGATTCTTATGAAGAAGACGAAATGGTTCGAATTTATGTTCTTGCCTTAGCCTTCTAATTTTGGATTGTAAGAAAGGTATCCTTGAAGGTAAAGTGGTGTTCGACCTGCTTCGCTCGCGAGAAAGGTTTTCGATCGCTTCTCCCATCGCGCTCTGTCGTATTGTGATCTGCCTTGATTCTCTTTTGCATGTGCTTTATATAGCCATGGTGTGGGTTCTAATGTTTGGTAAGTAATCAAGGTGCGATTTCATACTGATTTCGTGTGATCTTTGACGAGATTTGTGTAAGGTAAACGATTTGAAGGATTTGGTTTAGTTATGGTAAGAAAATCTGGCTGGATGTGCGTGGGTAAATGGAAACCCCGGATTCTCCGGCGAGAAATCCGGGCATGGCGGCGATGGGGGAAGGTGCGGCGAATTAGGGTTAGGGGGGCTGCTGGTTTTAGATGGTATCCAAGAGGATGAGCGTGTGGGGAATAAGGATAAGGCACTGGGCCTGCGGGTGTGGGCTGGGCAAATTTGGGCTTATGGGTTAAATTAATGTAGGGAGTGGGCTGGACGAATTTAAAAGGGTATTAGATTAAAGGAATTAGTTTTAGGTAGTAGGTATTTAATTAGTTAATTAGTGGTAAAGTAAATTAATAAATTGTGATTAAATTATTTAGGTGTTTTATTAATCTAAGCTTGAGTTTAAAAAATAAAGACGGGCGTGCTATTTAATTAGTGCTTAATATTTCAGAATGCAGCGCTATTTGTTTAAGATCTTATTTATTGTGCATTATTATTTAAAATAAGTTATGAAATTTCTTTGCGTATTAATAAATGCGACTATGCTACTTGGCGCGACGTCACTGCTAATTTGACGTATTTATTATTAATTAAGAATCATGACAGATCTTAAAATAAATTAATGCGGGCGCGGGACTCTAAGTGCTTAATTTTCTACGTAAGATGCGGTGCCATTATTAAATTGCTTATTTATGCCTGTATTAATGTTTTATCGCTGCATTTTATTATAAAAAATTATAAGAAATTATTTTGCAAAATTAGTGTAATTTTATAGCTAATGACTGCACGATAGGGTCAAAATTGGGTGTCAACAACTTGTCCCTCTTTGTATGGAGATGATGGAAGAATCTTCGGACAAAGACGTTGACTCATAGCCAATTTTGCCTCGATCCTCAAAATTAAGAAAAAATGCTGGGCAATTGAGGCAGGGTTGACGCAAAATTCAAAATTTGTCCCAGTGTCGAGATATGACGACACTGGGCTACCATGGTCAAAACACCAAGGTGGGTTAGCACGGACTCAAAATTTGTCCCAGTGTCGAGTTATGACGACACTGGGCTACCATGGCCGAAACGCCAAGGCGGGCTAACACAAACTCAAAATTTGTCCCAGTGTCGAGTTATGACGACACTGGGCTACCATGGTCAAAATACCAAGGCGGGCTAACGCGGACTCAAAATTTGTCCCAGTGTCGAGTTATGACGACACTGGGTATGTGGCGCTAAAAATAATAAAATAACTGGCTTGAACTTAGGAGTGTACCGTTATCGACTTATGGTGCTGGGTTTTATGGAGATGTGGAACGAGTGGACCGACGCTTGAGGCCGCTTCTGCCATTTGTTGGAAGGTTGGCCCCCCAACAAATTGCCCTGTCAGAAGAGAAAATCCACGTTGTGCTCCTGCTCCTGCATGCTAAGACTTAAGCAAACGGTTAGTGCATAACTGATAAGACAAAATGATGATGCATAATTTTAAAAGCAATGTAACTGTGAGTAGAAAATGTTATTCTGCAAAAATGTGATGCATGTTGTGTTGATGCGATCGCAAATCTTTGTGACTTCGTCCTTGCACAGATGTGTTGCGATTGTGAATGCGGATATGTTGTCCTTGCTGCGGCTGCCCTTTTAGATTGAAGGCATATAGACTAAAGCTCATAGAAAAGGTTAGTGCATAATCGCTAAAGACGAATAATAAAACATTAATAAGAAATGCAAATTTGAGAGTAGAGAAATTGTCCTTGCGTAGATGTGGTGTGTTGATGACGCCGTTTTGGACGTGGCATCGTGTACGGACGTCGTTTTGGACTTGGCGTCGTTTTCGAACGTGACGTCGTTTTCGGACGTGGCGTCGTTTTCGGACGTGGCGTCGTTTTCGGACTTGGCGTCGTTTTCGGACGTGGAGTCGTTTTCGGACGTGGAGTCGTTTTCGGACTCGGAGTCGTTTTCGGACTCGATGTCATTTTTGGACTGGGCGTCGTTTTCGGACGTAGCGTCGTTTTCGGACTTAGCGTCGTTTGGGCCTTGGCGTCGTTCGGGCGTGGAGTCGTTTCGGACCGAGTCGTTTGGACTCGGCGTCGTTTTGGTGGCGTCGTTTTGGACGTAGCGTTGTTTTGGACTTAGCGTCGTTTTGGACGTGGCGTCGTTTTGGGCGTGGCGTCGTTTTGACCGGCGTCGTTTTGGTGGCGTTTTGGACGGGCGTCGTTTTCGGACGTGGCGTCTTTTTCGGACGTGTTGCTGCTGCTCCTGTAGAATAAATGCTCCTGCAAGCTAAGCTTGAAAAAAATTAGTGTATAACTGTTAAAACAAGATGATAAATATATGAGAAATGCAATTATGTGAATAGGGATGTCATCCCTGTATGATATGTGGGGTGTTGTAATGCATTTTGTGAACCGTATGATGTCTTTGTTGCGCGTTTGTGCACTGCATGGATTGCAATTTGACTCTAGGCCCGAGCTGATGTGCTAGACTTTGTTGCGGGATTCGATTGTTGATGTATGTCTGCTTCTGCTAACATGAAAAACCTGCGCTCAAAGAAAATTTGTGAGTTTGAGGGGGGGGGGGTGGTTGATTCGCATTGACTTTGTAGTTTTGACTCTTGATACTCGGACGTCTGCCTTGTTTGGACTCATAACCCCTGCCTGGTTTCGTACCTTGTCCCAGTTTTGAATATGCAAAGGGCGTTTCGGCCTAAAGTGGGTCTTAATAGGGTTGCTTGTATATTATGTGTATTTCAAAACGATGGGGAAACTTCCTAATGGTGTGACCGAAGCCGATTTAGGCCGCCTACGTATCCCCATGAGGGAATCAGGTCATGACGTAGTTCATTACAAGCGAAATTGGGTGAAATTAAAAATTTCTAAAGGTGGGACCGAAGCCGGGGCGGCCGCCTACGTATCCATCAAGGGAATCAGGTCAAACGTAGTTCCAATACAAGCAAAAGAGAAAATGGGGATTTTCTAAAAGGTGGGACCGAAGCCGATATGGCCGCCTACGTATCCGTCAAGGGAATCAGGTCGAACGTAGTTCCATCATTACAAACGGAAAGAGGCAAAATATGTTAAACTAACTATGTATTTTTTTTTTTTTTTTTTTAGATTCCCAGAGGCCAAGACAGGGGTACACGTCCACTTGTTCAAAATGTCGCATTGCTCTGCATCTTAGATGGCAGGGTCTTCAGCGGGATCATACCATATCACATTGTATTTATGTTTCCTTTTCAGCAACGAGAAGACTTTAGAGCCCTTCCACGCAGTTTTCTGTATCTTCTTCTTTTAATTTCTGCGAAGTGCATGTTTTGATGAATGACTGATTCAGGCGCAACAGGCTCTAGCCAAGGAACATTTCTCTTCCTTTGGAGATTGATTGATGATTCAACCTTCTTCCCTCTTTGGGCCAACCTGTGATCCCTTCCAAACTGTTTTGTTCAACAATCATATTCATAGGCATCGTCGGGTTTGGTAAGTGGTTGTTGTTTATATTGGGGAGCTTTTAAGTTGGATGACTCCATCTTTGATCAATTCCTCGATTTTGTCTTTGAGGTATAACAATTTGCGATGTCATGCCGCCGACAGGAGTGGTATGCCTGATGTTTGGTTTCATCGTGCCTCGGAAGTAGGCACAGGGGTATTTAGGAACTGGCCGAGTATTCTGCGGCTTTGACTCTCATACACTTGGGCTATAGGTTCGACTAAAGGTGTATAGGTTACGGTTGGCTTTCTCTCGGCGTATACGGGGTTTGGAGTGCATTTGGTGTCTTGGTTGTGATTGTGGTGAGTATTTTTGGTATGTTGGTTGGGTATGGTAAACAGGATATGGGGTGGCGAAGTGCTGATAATATTACTTTGGATTTTGAGTGTTTTGGTCATGGTAAGAAAGCGGTGGGCTTTGATACACTGGAAGTTGTTCTGGCATATGCTCCTGAATGACCATGATAGAGGTTGATGCATCTCTTCTCCTCTGTGAGGTACCTCCGATGGAATTTGACTGCACTGCTCTGCTAGTTGCTTGTAGGGCTGTCAGGTTTGTAATCCTGCCTGTCTTAATGCCTTCTTCCACGAAATCGCCCATTCTCACGACTTCTGCAAAACTTCGCCCAATTACACTGATCATCTTTTCATAATACGTTGCATCTTTTAACGATTGCACGAACAAGGTGGTCATTTCGCTCTCTGCCATTGGAGGTTGGACCTTTGCTGCTTCCGACCGCCACCTCAGGGCGTATTCCCTGAAAGTTTCGGTGGATTTCTTTTCGAGTTTCATAAGATAAAATCTATCAGGTACAGTTTCAGTGTTGAATCTGAATATATCCATGAAATCTTGTGCCATGGCATTCCAGCTGTCCCATTTTCGAGGGTCTTGGCATGTGTACCAGTCCAGTGTCTCGCCGGTTAGACTCCTGATGAATAGTTTCATGATGATTGCTTGATTTTTACCAACTCCAATCAATTTATCACAATATGACCTTAGATGAGCTCGAGGATTCCCCTTTCCATCGAACATGTCAAATTTGGGCACCTTGTACCCTACAGGTAATTCAACGTCAGGGTGCATACATAAGTTTTCATATTCTAAATCTTCCTCCCCTTTGTTCATTTGAATGCTTTTGAATGCCTCTTTCAAACTACGAATTTCTTTTGCCATATTTTCAGCAGCCCTAGTCTGCCGCCCCACTTCCCTGTACTGATCTGTCTCTTGAGAGGATGCATGCATAATAAATGGTTGGCTTTCGGTCGGATGTGCTAATCCCCCATATTGTTTGTTGGGACTAGTGATGCGTGTCCTCTGCTCGTATTGGGTGACTGGGCAATTTGGGATGAGTGAGGAGATATAAGTAGGTGGATGTTGAGATGTGTATGTAGTAAACAGATCATTTTGGAAGTCGGTTTGCAAATTGACCGGACGAGTGATATTTTGGTGTGAGCTGGTATGTTGCGGCCTCTGCGGGGAGCTTTGGGGAAGTGGAGGCTCAAGGGCTTGTGACACGATTGCATTTGTCCCTTGCTCTGGGAGTGGTGCATTCAAGCTAATAAACGGAGTTTGTGATATCTCGGAGCCTTTCTATTTAGGCTTGCATGATTTCCATTTCTTTGCGATAGTTTGGCGAGTGTTGATCATTGGTGTTTCTCCTTTCTAACGCCTCTGCATCCTCTGCGAGAACGAGGATGAGTCTAAGTTGTTTCGTTCGGTGCCTCTGGATTAGTCATTTATTGGATGATTGTGCTTACCATCAGCGAATCAACCTTTTGGGGATAAGCTAGACAAAAATAACCCTTTAACAAATGTAGCAAACCAAGTTAGTATAATATGCAAAAAGTTGCAGGCAATATATAATAATAAGCAAATTGCAAATCAAGTGCGTGTTCTAACATGTTTGGGACCTCTTTATGCCAGAGGTAGGCCTAAACGTCACATATGCGAGGTTGTGATAGATTTGTCCAAGCCGCCCAACTGTAATGCTTTCGTTGGAAATGGCGACCAAATGACGGTGCACTTTTCCCAATTTTGACATGTCATGATTAGGTTTGGATTTGTCTATCATTGTCACGCTACACATAGTATGCTGGTTGGTCGTTGGGTTGAGAAACTCGTCGACAAGTTTGGTGTCTTCCTAATTGGGGTGTCGATGCCAGGGACCGACCCACCTAAGGTAAATGCATGCATGCCCTAAAATAAAGGGTGGTATAGCTCTATCTTAAGTTTCTAAGATTTGGCTTTTCTAGACGCAAGGTTCCCGAGCGGACTACTCGAGTGAGAAAGGCTCTGCGACCACCGGTTGGGCCGGATTCTCGCGCAAAACACCAACTCTCTTAAATTTGGGTGTTTGAAAGAAATTTGCAGTCTTGTGAAGCACACCCGCGTGTTGTGTGTGATAGTGTGAATTTTCCAGAGTGGAAGAAATATGAGCGGAATGCCAGTTTAAGGAAAGCAGTAAAGCAAGTAGCAATTAAAAATAAATAAACAAAATACAACACACAAAAAAATAAAATGCAAAAAATAATTGTCAAATAATAACCCTAGGTCTGTTGTGGTTAAGAACCTTAAATCCCCAGTGGAGTCGCCATTCTGTCGCGCCCATTTTCGGCCGCGACATTTTCTAGCGAATATCCTGCTTAAATAAAAATGTTAGAAAAAAAAATAAATGTTAAATGTGCAAAAGAATGCTAAAATGTTGAAAAAGGATTCGGGGCGTCGCCACCTAATTAATTTGGGTGAATTAGGACACCTAAAAAATATAGCATAAAATACTACAAATGATCTTCATTTTTAAAGGTCTGCGAAAGCTATATGAGATTCTGGGTAAGGGTACTTTATTATCATAAAGGGAAGGGGTTAGGCACCCTAAAGGATCCGCTAACTTGCGGTTGTCCGTTCAAACCTAGGGTTAATTATTAATCCAAGAATGCAATGCATGTTGCGAAAGGTATTTGAATGAAGAGTATTTAGAATATAAAATGTATTATTACTAATATAAAATGCAGCGCCAAAAATATATAAAGTTGGTTTAGTTGAAACATGCATTTATAAAGTAATTAGGAAATTCATTCTATAGTGTACCCGTACTGCTTAGCATAATATATGCAAATTATTATGACAAAATTAGGTGCTTATAAAATAGGATGCAAAAAATGTCTTTTATGCAAGGGAAAACAGAATACATTTTTTTGATATGAATATTAATAAGCATTTATAAGAAGATGAGTTTCTCATGCTAGGAAAATAATACCTTGGCTACCTAGTGATTATGCAGACTAAAATTATCAAGTAGTTTAGTATATCTTAAATTACGCATGGCGAAACAAAATGATTAAGTTAGAGGAAGCAAATTTCTAGTGTCAAACTACCTCTTAATGGCAACGCAAAGCTTAAATATCCTAAAGATTTCGCTAGTAGTGTAATGTTAAACAATTAATTCACAACAAATAAACGGGGGCGGGATAAGAAAACAATAAAGGGGACTCGAGGAAATGGCGATGTAGTTTCGCCTGCGGCTTGGAATTTTCGAGGCGGAGATGAAGATGCACATAGAGGTAGGTCCTCGTTGGTTGTAACTCATGAGGAGTCTCGCAATGAGACTTTTCGTTTAGCTCCGATGCGTGCCATGCAAAAGAAAAGAAGAGATAAGGATTAGTATCAACCCAAATAATACTCGATGTAAATAATTAAACACTAAACACATGCATATGCTTGTAATCATGTTTGCTCAATCATATTAGTGTACTTATCAGCTCACTTTTATCATTGGGTTCATACAGTGCGTGATGAAAAAAAAAAGACAGGCCCATAGTCTATGATTTGTTAAAATGAACTGTTAGTTGATCAGGTACAAACACATATGTAATGCCTGTTAATCTGCTCCTGGAGTCGTTGGATTTACAGCACCGAACCTAAGGGAGGCAGACTCTTGCACACTCTGAACAAGGCATAATATGACTGTGCTACTATCCACATAAGAAAAACACAAAAAGAGAACTGCACCTTGATCATGCGAGAGTTATGCATCCAGAGTCACAAGAGACAAAACACATATATATATGATCTTAATCAGGCTACCCGTTGGTTCCAAATACCCTGGGTAGTAGGTAATCTAAAGGGGAAATGTACGTGCTCAAAATCTCAGCTTATATAGACATATTAATCCTTTGGAACAGGCCTAATTAAATGACAAATTACTCAAAGAACAAGCTTGAACTACTTATTTCTTATCTGGACAGGATCATCATATGATAACCTCAACACAACACGTAATGGTGACACTAATCATGGGCTTAACTTAAAACTCAAGACGACATAGGCATGGATGAACAAGTGAATCAAAGATGACATTAAAGATGCACAAGATGGTCTGGAGCATGATGTAATAAGCAAGGTATATCACAGATGGACTGGAGAGGCTTTATACATGAGTATGAATTCATTTTATAGTTAATAGATGAGAGTAGACATGTTACAAGATGACTTAGAAGAATTTACAAGTTAATTATGGGGGACTTTCAACAATTGAGCAGGTAGGACAGAGGCAGAATTAATTCAGTAGGATGTTAGACAAACAAGGAAGATACACAATTATTCAGAGAGACTGATTTACTATGCAGGACCACTTTGGCCAAGACGAATACATAGAACCACAGTTGCTGGTATCTGTTTAAAATGAATTTAAGCTTCAGCTATTCCTAAATCACAGGGGACACGTAAACATGTTGTATAACCACATAATTTGAATCTTCACGGAAATCTGAGCTTTGTCACTAGACGATCTTAATTATGTAAAATATTAGACTATATCTACAACCCGACTTTGGACTGGTCCCAGATCTTAACATCTTGACAAGAAATTAAGCGATACAAAACTAGAAGAAAATACCAAACATAGTCAGTCTACCAAACAAAAATAAACACAAAGCGTCTGATTTGATCACAAACCTTTTTAAACATATCAGTTAGCGATATACCATATTTTGATATCTAATCAGTAACTTAGCGACCCTAGACTGCTTAAGTTAATTACTAACAGACTGATTCAAATGTCGGGATTAGATACCTAACTAATCTAATTCAAGAGTCCACCATATACATATTTATATACCATTTTTTATTGAGAGCCCAACAAACATATATACTCGCAGGACATTATGTCTACTGAACAGAATAAATCCAAACTACATATTCAAACCACCATAGATCAATACCAGATAATCAAACAAACATACATAAAAAATGAAGACTGAGGGTGATTCGAGTTTACCTTCTTGGCAAATGGCGGCGTATCAATGTCGATCCACTCGGAGTTTTTGTTGCGATGCGATTAAAAGGGAATGAAGCCTTTGCTTTGTGAGTACTCACCGTTGGTTCGCATGATTCTTATGAAGAAGACGAAATGGTTCGAATTTATGTTCTTGCCTTAGCCTTCTAATTTTGGATTGTAAGAAAGGTATCCTTGAAGGTAAAGTGGTGTTCGACCTCTGTTTCTGCCTGTGCGAGAGAAAGGTTTTCAGACTGTTTTCTCCCCCACTGCGCTCTGTCGTATTGTGATCTGCCTTGATTCTCTTTTGCATGTGCTTTATATAGCCATGGTGTGGGTTCTAATGTTTGGTAAGTAATCAAGGTGCGATTTCATACTGATTTCGTGTGATCTTTGACGAGATTTGGGTAAGGTAAACGATTTGAAGGATTTGGTTTAGTTATGGTAAGAAAATCTGGCTGGATGTGTGTGGGTAAATGGAAACCCCGGATTCTCCGGCGAGAAATCCGGGCATGGCGGCGATGGGGGAAGGTGCGGCGAATTAGGGTTAGAGGCTGCTGGTTTAGTGGCAGTATCCTGAAGAGGATGAGGCGTGGGGAATAAGGATAAGGCCACAGGCTGCGGGTGTGAAAGGCGAATTTGGGCTTATGGGTTAAATTAATGTAGGGAGTGGGCTGGGCGAATTTAAAAGGGTATTAGATTAAAGGAATTAGTTTTAGGTAGTAGGTATTTAATTAGTTAATTAGTGGTAAAGTAAATTAATAAATTGTGATTAAATTATTTAGGTGTTTTATTAATCTAAGCTTGAGTTTAAAAAATAAAGACGGGCGTGCTATTTAATTAGTGCTTAATATTTCAGAATGCGGCGCTATTTGTTTAAGATCTTATTTATTGTGCATTATTATTTAAAATAAGTTATGAAATTGCTTTGCGTATTAATAAATGCGACTATGCTACTTGGCGCGACGTCACTGCTAATTTGACGTATTTATTATTAATTAAGAATCATGACAGGACTTAAAATTAATTAATGCGGGCGCGGGACTCTAAGTGCTTAATTTTCTACGTAAGATGCGGTGCCATTATTAAATTGCTTATTTATGCCTGTATTAATGTTTTATCGCTGCATTTTATTATAAAAAATTATAAGAAATTATTTTGCAAAATTAGTGTAATTTTATAGCTAATGACTGCATGAGAGGGTCAAAATTGGGTGTCAACAAGGTGTATTTTTTTATGCATGATCCCAGGGTTGAGCACATGAATGCACTCAAACGCATTATTAGGTACATCTAGGGGACACTTGACTATGACTTACATTTATATCCTTCGTCGACATCTACACTTGTCTCATATACAGATGCTGATTGGGGAGGATGTCCAGACACCAGACGGTCTACGTCTGGCTATTGTATGTTTCTTGATAATAACTTGGTCTCTTGGTCTGCAAAGCGTCAGTCGACTTTATCACGTTCCAGTGCAGAGGCTGAGTATAGAGGGGTAGCCAATGTGGTTTCTTAATCATATTGGTTACGTAATCTTCTGTTAGAGCTTCGTTGTCCTATTGAGAAAGCTACCTTGGTTTATTGTGATAATGTTAGTGTTATTTATCTTTCTGGTAATCCGGTTCAGCACCAGCGCACTAAACACATTGAGATGGACATTCACTTTGTTCGAGAAAAGGTAGCTCGTGGACAAGTACGCGTCTGACATGTCCCTTCCAGGTATCAAATTGCAGACATCATTACAAATGGTCTTCCCTCGATCCTTTTTGAAGATTTTAGGGACAGTCTCAGCGTTCGAAGAACACCCGCTATGACTTCGGGTGTGTGTTAAATATACATAAGTATACACAATATACATGTTTATACTTATGTATATTAATGTATATTGAGTCTCGGTCTAAGCCCAATGCTCTCGGGTAAGCCCACCCGTGGGCTGTAGACTTGTAATTATGTCATGTAAATATTATAGTGTTATTAGTATTGTACACTTACCATAATTGTATAGTTAGTCTCCAAATAGAATAATATTTTACGAGTAGAATACAAATAGGATTTTCCTATTATGAAAATATGTAAATTGCATATATTATCTTTCAATTAATGAAAATAATCAAGGGATAATTTCTTTCACCGTGATTCTTATATTCAGAATCTGTAGAAATTACATGTAAATTTGGTTTTTATTTTTAAGGACATGTGTTGATTTGAAGATATTCGAAAAAGATTTAGCCGATTTCGGATGGAGTTTCGTAGTTCAAGTTCGTAGGGGATAAAAAAAATCGTGTATAATTTTATATAATAGTGTAAAAGTGCGTATAAACATCTCTTATTCGCTATTATTTATTTTCAAGATTGATACATTTTCTACAATAGGTGTATAAAGTTGTATATTATTGTCTAATGTTATATACTATGAAAAATTGGCTATGCGGGTGAAAATTAAAAATATGAGTACGAAGGATATTATATTTTATGTTGGATGGTATATTATTGAAATTATGCAGAACATATAGCAATATCTAACAAGCTTATATGTACCTCTATTATTTCAAAAGGTACATCTCTCCTTTTACTTGAGCATGTATAGTAAGACTTTGTCCGTTAGATCTTAAATAGAAAAGAATTTTGCAGTTGTACCAACAAATTAGCCACACATTTGGATGCTTTTTCACTTTCCAGCATACGTCGTTTACAATAAAGGTGCACGTCCATTTACCTTTAAATTGACATTTGGATTTAAAACTATGTTTTGTTCTTGTTTAATTATTATTCCAGCGGGAAAATAATATGCATGTTTATCATTAAGAGGAAGGGGGTCTTTTATAAAAATAAACAGTTGGATTACTTGTTTACTTTTCCTAGTAGATATATATACAATAATAATATATCCACTGTAATCTCACAAGTGGAGTTTGGAGAGGGTATGTTGTACGCAGACCTTATCTCTACCGTACGAGGTAGAAACTGTTTCCGATAGGCCTTCGGCTACAGAGCAATATAGCAATAACGATAAGGCAATAAAGCAATAACAAATGAGCAATCCAAATAAGAAAGAAACAATAACTACAATAAAATAATATGCTACGTAGGAACGAGAGCTAGTAAACAATAAAGAAAATCGACGGACAAAAAACTACAACAGAATAATAACGCCTACTAGTGTGGAACTCTCTACTCCTACTATTTTACTACCCTAGTCCGTGTCCTCCACAACCTTCTATCTAAGATTATGTCCTCGGTAAGTTGCAACTGTGTCATGTCTTGTCTAATTACTTCTCTTCAATACTTCTTCGGCCTATCCCTACCTCTCCTAAAGTCATTCATAGTCAACTTCTCACACCACCGCACTGGGGCATCCGCGCTTCTCTTCTTCGCATATTCGAACCATCTCATTATAGCTTTTGTAGGTAATTATCTCTTTTTTCTTCTTTTCTTTTTTATTTCTCCACTTCTTATCTTCTTTTATTTCTTTTATTCTTTTCTTTTTTCTCATTTTTTGTTCATTTTTCTTTTTCACCGTAATTTGATTCCATATTTAATTTTAACTTCTTTCTTTTCGTTTGTTTTAATTTCTTTATCACTTATTCCTTTTTTAATTTCATTTATTTTCTTTTATATCTCCATAATCTAATTTCATTCACCTTTTTTCTATTTTATTTATTTTTCTTTTTTAATTTCAGATGATTTTATTTATTTTTTCTCCTTTTCTAATTTCATTTTATCTTCTTTTCTTTCTTTTCTTTTTTCTTTTTTTTCTCATTTTCTCCTTTTTTCTTCATTTTTTATACTATATTTTTTCTTTTCACCATAATTTGATTTAATATTAAATTTTAACTTCTTTTTTTTTCTTTTTCTTTTTCTTTTACTTGTTCCCTTTTTAATGTCATTTATTTATTTTTATTTCCATTTTTATCTCCATAATCTAATTTCAGTCACCTTTTTTTTTCTTATTTAATTTCAGGTGATTTTT
The DNA here is from genome assembly GCA_029844215.1 of Przewalskia tangutica. Classification (NCBI taxonomy): domain Eukaryota; kingdom Viridiplantae; phylum Streptophyta; class Magnoliopsida; order Solanales; family Solanaceae; genus Przewalskia; species Przewalskia tangutica. The sequence continues at coordinate 24,515,045 of CM056719.1, forward strand.
ATTTATTGTTTTCACCTTTTTCAATTTCATTTTATTTTTGAATTATTTTTTCTTATTTTTATTTTTTTCATAATGTAATATTCTACAAAGCTTTTGTATTGAAAAGAATAACTGATATATTATCTTTTTTATTTTTGTATATAATTTATTCTAGTATATAGTATATCAAATCAGTAGCAGTTGAAGTATACTGTTACAATATATTATAATATCCACATGATATATAATATATCTGAGAGAGTATCATACATGACTTGTGATTCATTCCTTCAAGAAAAACACTCAGTATTCTATGATACCAACCTCATATATATCATATACATACAAAGTATCATAGAGGACTGATTCATCCCTTCAATAAAAACATAAATCAATTATCTATGATATCCATATTCATATACTGACATGATATCATAGAAGATTGATTCATTCCTTCAAAAATACTAATCAGTCTTTTATGATACCCACATGGTATATCATATACTGAAAGGGTATCATAGATGATTGATTCATTCCTTCAATAAAAACACAACTCAATTATTTATGATGTCCACATAGTATATATCACATACTAACAAGGTATCATGAATGAATGACGTTAATCCTCAGTCCTCTATGATACCGTCATGGTATAAAATATACGGAGATGTTATCATACAAGACTGCTGCAGTCCTTCAATGAAACACACTTCAGCAGTCCTCTATAATATCATAATGGTATAAAAATATACTGAGATAGTATATACCATGATGATATCACGAAGGAGTGTTGAAATCCTTAAATAAAAGTCTTCAGTCCTTCATGATACCATCATGGTATAAAAATATAATGATATGATATCACGCAGGACTGCTGCAGTCCTTCAATGAAACACTCTTCAACAATCCTCCATGATACCATCATAGTATAAAAATATACTGAGATAGTATCATGCAAGACTTTTACAGTTCTTCAAACACTCTTCAACAGTCCTACATGATACTATCATGGTACATAGATGGTAGATTTTTTCTTAAAAAATAATTCTCAATCCACATGATATCATGAAAAAAATGATTCATTCCTTAAAAAACTCATCAGTTCTCTATGACACCTCTAATAAATGGAGCACTACATGAGTAATAATAGAAAAGAACATCACTGTTAAGTGTAAAATAAATTATACTCCCTCCGTTTAAAAAAGATTGACATATTTTCTTTATTAGTTTGTCCCAAAATTTTGCTTCTTTTTATATTAAAAAATAATTTAAATTTATGAGATCATTTACAAGTACACAAATATCTAAGATTTGTTCTGGACCATATATTTCAAAAGTCTTTATTTATTCTTAAACTTTGTGTCAAGTCAAACTAGGTCAATCATTTTAGGACGGAGGAAGTAAAAAATAGAGTCATATTTTAGATATAAGTTTTATTTTTACTTACAAGGAAAAAGTTTATCAGAATATGTTTTCTATTAATTTATATTTTAATTATTTTGTTCATTATTTCTTGTCGTAGTCTAATTATTTAATTTTTCTTATACTCTTATTAATCTAAAAGTGCTTAGCCAATGTTTTGGTCTTTGTATTTTTATCTTATCTCTGAGTAAAAAGAAAAGAGAAAAAAGAAGAAGAAAAGACAAAATAACAAAGAAGGAAAAAGACAAAAAAATAACTAATACGTAGAGTGAATCACGAAGGCAGCATCAGGCATCATCAATAGGTAATTCTTAGTAGTGGGCATACGGGTAATTATTTATAAACTTGTGGGTACTTTAATTATTAAATCCTATGGAGGCATGAAATAGTAAATATTTTACCTTTTATGGCTAGTTTCTGTAGTTTTTCTTTTAACTTAACTTCAAAAACTATTTTTTAAAATATCACCAAATTCATGCTAAAGCCTGCTAAGTTGTACCATTTGAATGACCACCTTTTATGGCTAGTTTCTGTAGTTTTTCTTTTAACTTAACTTCAAAAACTATTTTTTAAAATATCACCAAATTCATGCTAAAGCCTGCTAAGTTGTACCATTTGAATGACCAGAATGGATTTTGGGCATAGCTCAACCCAAAAAACTAGCCTGTAGGGTGATTATTGTCCAAGTCCATATAAGGAGTTCATGTTTCCATTTCATTTCCGATGTGAGACTCTTAACACTCCCCGCACGCTCAGAACATTTGGTGCGTGAACAATTTAATATGAGGGGCCCAACATCGAGAAACAATAATTGGAATGAGTCTTGCTATGATATCAGGTAAATAATGAATCTTGAGCCTAACTCAACCCCAAAAGCTAGCCAAGTCCATATAAGAAGTTCATATTTTTACTCTATCTCCGATGTGAGACTCTTAACCGCGTTTACGCACATACAAGTAAATAACAAGAATATTGAAGTAGCTTTTATAGTGATTAAACGTCATTAATAGCATATGAATAAATTTAATAGGCAAACATGCATATATAATTTTATGAATATCATATACTAGTATTACTACTGTTGTGCCCATAAAGGATTATACATAGAGAAAAGATGGCTAGGTGCTTACAACGTACTCTCCTTAAAAGCATCTTTATCCAAATTTTGTCAGCTTCTTAATTCTTCTATAAAACACAGATACTGTTTCAATGAACCACCTAACCTTCTACTCTCTTTCTTCTTTCTTTCATCATTTTCCTTTCCTATTAACAAACAAACTTGACACTCTGACACTGTAAGTTCCTATTTTCTTTTCTTTCCTAGGAATCTTTTTTCTTTTTCATGTTGGTGACACCCTTTTGGGGTCTCATTGAACTTTTGAATTCCTTTGGGGTCTGAAGAAACAAAAGGTGAACAAAGTTTTCTGACTCTGCTGAAATTGAGACTTAAACCACCCATTTTTTTTTTGTTGACGAAGGAACCGCATTTCTTCTTTGTTTGAATCTTGCCTGAGGTAAACCGACGTATGATAAGCGCAAACCACGTCAGTGGTTAAACCACACTGGCAGCAAGCCAGTGTGAGCTCCCAGCGGGCGGAGCGTTACTGCAGGGTTTGAACTTGTGACCAGCACTCTGCGCCCATGAGGATCACCTGCCCAGTGCAGGGCTTCGGATGACTTAAACCACCCATTGTTACTAGTTTAGGTAGGTCTCTTTTCCTCTTAACTCTTTGTTCATTATTCCTTCTTTATTTTTTTAATTAATTATATTTTATCATTGTAATATTATGTATGTAACATAGTTTTGAGTTATATCAGATGTCCTTTAATAACAAAGATGCATTCTACTTTTTGTTATAACAGTGTATATGTTTTTATCAGTCTACTCATTGTCTATGTTTCTGTTAAATTTAAAATGATTATATGCACAAAAATAAATGATTTTGGTACTTAGGACTCAATTATGAAAGTTATTTGCTTTTGTAAGATGATATTAATCTCCCTTGGGGAGTCTTTTATTAATATCAAGGTATATATAGAGTACAATGTTCATCCCTTATACAATAGGAATCCTAAGCCTATACAAAAGATGAATTCTAGTCTTACCATAATTATATTTACACAATATATGGAGATATTCTAATTATGAGTAGGTAATATATTGTTTTCTATATTTACACGTTTACACACCCCCTCAGTCGGAGTGGGAGGAGGCCGGACGCTGAGACTGGATCTAAAGTCAAGAAACAACTGTCTGAGAAGTCCTTTGGTAAATATGTCTGCATACTGAGGATGATGGAACATGTAATACTCTGACATGGCCTAAAGCAAATTTCTCACGAACAAAGTGTAGGTCTATCTCAATGTGTTTGGTTCCCTGATGCTGAACCGGATTATGAGATAAATAGATGGCAGAGATGTTATCACGATTACCTGATAGATGCGGACGCAGGACAACGAAATTCTAACGATAAGTTTACGAGCGACAAATCTCAGCTACTACATTTGCAACGCCTCTGTACTCAGCCTCGACACTGGATCTAGATAGGGTAGATGCAGCCGACAGAGCAAGAAATCGATTATCCACTGAAAACACAAAATCACGAGGTGGGCGTCGCGTGTCGGACACTTGCCCAATCTGCATCCGTATATGAGAGCAATGTTTGGCGCAGAGGGTATAGATCAAACCATAATCAAGAGTGCCTTAATGTATCGAATGATACGCTTAAGAAGCGATGAAGTGAGACTCACTGGGGCGTGCATGAATAAGCATACTCTTGAACATCATAAGCATTATGCGACTGGTAAATGTGAGATCTTGAAGTGCACTGCAAGTCTCATCTGAGTAGGATCGGAGGCGGAGCACCATCCATAACACCGAGCTTAGATTTGAATCATTGGAGTAGGCATAACTTTGCAATTTGTCATCTTAGCCACAGCCTGCTATCTCTCTGCATACTTACGACCGCAAAACATGTGATTGGCGGACACAGTCGCGATATCCCCAAGAAATAACTTAGCTTTTCCAAATCAGTCATTGCAAATTCGGACTTAAGCAAGACAATAATCTCATTTTTCAATCTATCTGAGGAGGTAGTCAGAACAATATCATCCACGTATAGTAATAAGTAAGCAGTGCTACTACCTCGATGAAAAATGAAGAGTGATGTATCACTCTTGCTGCATACAAACCCAATCTGCAAGATATACCTTGAAAACGATCATACCACACACGGAGGACCTGTTTCAGGCCATATAGTGACTTACGGAGACGACACACATAGTGAGGAACTACTGGATGGGTGAACCCAGACGGCTGATGCATGTACATTGTTTCTCTCAGGTCCCCATGTAAGAATGCATTCTTCACATCAAGTTGATGGATCGTCCAGTGTTTGCCCATGGCAATGCTCAAAACTGTGCGAATGGTAGCCGGTTTGACAACCGGGATGAAGGTCTCTCCACAATCAATGCCCTCCTGCTGATTTGTGCCATTAGCCATAAGACGGGTCTTATACCTCTCAAGATCTCCATTATCTCTGAACTTGTGACGAAAAAACCACATACAACGAACTACATTCACCCCCTCAGGTCTAGGTACTAGATCCCACGTGTGTTGTTTAGTCAAAGCATTGAATTCCTCATACATAGTTGCATTCCAATTAGGGTCTTGTTTGACCAATTTTGGGTTCTTGGAAGTGAAAAGATGATTTGGGCAGACAAATTGAAATGGACTTTGGGTTTGAAGATTTCATGCTTTGAACGAGTTTCCATTGGATGATAGGGACAGTGGGTGGCTGAGTGGGAGTGCGAGACGAGGTAAGTCCGGACAAGGAAAGGGTGGGGAGAAACGTCGAAAAGCCGCGCCACGGGAGCGAGCCGCGGTCTTTGGGCGGACAATCTTCTCTAGACATTTAGCGCCGCGGCCCCTGCATCTTGAGCGATCTTGACTCGCGAGAATTTTGGTGCCCGAACGAGGGCGGGGCGAAGAAGCGAGTTGTTTGAAGAGGATGGGAGAGATGGCAGGCTCGTCAAGGAATGTGTAATCCGGTTTTTAGAATTTTTGAAGATTCGAAAACGGGAATTTGGTCTCGTCGAATGTGACGTGAAGAGAGATGTGGATTTGACGAGTCGACAAGTCATAGAATATATAGACCCTATGGTTCGGCGGGAATCCTAGGAAGACACATGAAGTGGACCTATGAGCGAGCTTGTGAGGGGCGGTAGAGCTAAGGTTGGGATAACACAGACAACCGAAAATCCGTAGATGACCATAGGAGAATACTCTATGGTAGAGGATTTCGGTAGGGGTCATATTGTGAAGAGTGCTAGTAGGGAGAATATTTAGAACGTATTCTGACATTTTAGCAGCATAGACCCAGAATGATGGAGGGAGGGAGGCATGAATCAATAGGGTGCGAATCATGTTGTTAATGGTGCGTATGATTCTTTCATCTTTACCGTTTTGTGGTGAGGTGTGAGGGCAGGAGAAACAAAAAACCATGCCATTATTGGTACAAAATGGTGAAACATAGAGTTATTGAATTCACGACCATTATCGCACTGAAATGATTTTATGTCTTTTTCAAATTGTGTTTGAATGAACTTGCGAAACTCAAGAAATTTGGCAAACACTTCCGATTTAAATTTAAGAGGGTATAACCAAACATAGTGTGAAAAATCATCAAGCAACACAAGATAGTGTTTATGACCGAGAGAACTAGAGATAGGAGACGTCCATAAATCGGCATGTATAATATCAAAGGGAGCAAATGTAACACTAGTAGATGATTTAAATGGAAGACGAATATGTTTGCCTAAAGAACAAGAAACACAATTTTGGACAAGCTTCCCATTACAAGTAATGAAATTGTTGTCTCTAAGAAAATTAAAGACTGAGACTCCTGGATGACCAAACCTATTGTGCCATGTTGAAGAAGAAATAGCCGCTAGAGTGACGGGAGAGCAAGATTTGGCAGCGGAGGTGGAGATGAATGGATAAAGATCCCCCGTGCTATTGCATCTCGTAAGAGGTGTCCCCGTATGAAGATCCTTCACAGTAAAACCAAAAAGGTCAAATTCCACAGAGACAGAAACGAGTAAATTGGCGGACATATATGAGGTTCTTAATCATGTGTGGGGCATATAAAATGTTTTTGAGGGAGAAATGTGGATGAGGAGGTTGTGTGTATGAGGTACCATAACCTTTAACTGGAATGCGTTGTCCACTACCAACTGTAACATATTGAGGATGCTTTAAACTAAACAGTTTAGGAATAGTACTGCCAGTTGGGTGGCGTGAGATGTCGCTCTCACGAGTTCATGTACCAAGTATTATGCATTGCATAGAAGTCTTGAGCGACCCAACTCGATGGGTGTAAATGCCGGAGGAGGGCTGCGGGACCTGACCCTGCATGAAGTGGGCCTGCTGCGAGGCTGGAGCGGGGCCCAATAAACCGGGGTAAGAATACGAATTGTAGGGCTGCTGGTACTAGAATGGACCTTGCGTTGTGGCTCTAGATTGGGGCGCGTTCTGTCTTGGGCACCGCGGCGGCTGTCTGAGAAGCGCATTGTAAACAGCTGGCGAGGCGCGGCCCAGTTGTTCTGCGAGCCACATTCTTGGATTACGATGGCCGCGACCGCACCCTGCAACCACGCCTCTCTCTGCGCGGCCTTTTCCACCTTTGTCGTCGCGGCCCTGCCGCTGTTGGGAGTTTTCCGGTGGCATTTGATCTTGGGGTTGCGAGTCGACAGTTAACACCTTTTGGGTGTGCTCATCCTGCTTAGCACGACGGGTTTCTTCGAGCAACTATTGTGAGTGAGCTTTGTTAAAACTTGGTAGCGGATCTGCCTGTTGGATCATGGTGGCCAAAGTATCATATTCGCCCTTAGTAAGGACTGCAATCATTTGTAGCACCATTTTAGCGTCGATGTGAGCGTCTGACGTTGGAGAGTTGATCGCTAGAAGTTTAAAGGCTGCTTGCGATGCTCGTAAACATTAGAGAAGTTTTCAAGACGTGTTTTATTGAATTGTTCTTTCAAATACACGACACGAGTGTGCTTGTTGTCCTGAAAAATTTCCTCCAAACGATTTCACAAGTCAAGGGCTGTGGAGTCAGATTTCATGATACTAAGGAGCAGATCCTGAGAGATACTACCATATATCCACTGTTTGACGCCAACGTCTAGACGACGCCAAGTGGAATCATCAACCTCCTGAGGGCGCGAAATTTTGTCATCAATATGATCAAGCACGTTATAGAGACATGCATGATTGCGAAACAAATCAACCCAGGGAGAATACTGACTATTTTCTTGATCAAGAAGGGATATGGTTCTTGATGTTGGAAACAATTAGGGCGGGATGAAAAGAGGGTGATGACTTGGTGGTGGGATTTGTGGAGGAAGATATGTCAAGGACAGCGGAAGAATCCTGAGTATCCATTTAGAGAATAGAGGAATGGAGAAAAAAACCAAAAAATTGGGTAGAGAGAGGGAGGCGCCGCGGCGAGATGCCCGAGGGGGGGGTTGCTTGGTAGAAAAATTCTAGGGTTTTTCTTTCTAGGCTCTTGATACCATGTAAGATGATATTAATCTCTCTTGGGGAGTCTTTCATTAATATCAAGGTATATATAGAGTACACTGTTCATCCCTTATACAATAGGAATCCTAAGCCTATACAAAAGAGGAATCCTAGTCTTACTATAATTATATTTACACAATATATAAAAATATTCTAATTATGGATAGAAAATATATTATTTCCTATATTTACACGTTTACAGCTTTTTGTCTGTCACCACTTTCTCTTTTTATCTTCCTGTATATGCCATACTCATTTTCTCTCTTATTTTTTATGATTTGTCATATTAGAATCCCCCAATTTGTTCATTCAAGAACAAGTTTGTATCCCAATTTATTTCACCATTCAAATTTCGAGACTCAAACAGTTTAATTTTGACTGTAAATTCGGACATGTAATCTTTAAGTTTTTTGAAATAAAATTTACATATTTGAAAATTACGAAAAAAGTAAATAGAAGTCATAATAATTGACAATTATAAATATTTAAAAGATATAAGAAAAAATTACGGTCACTTGTTTGAATCTTAAAATCCGAAAAATGTCGCATAAATTGGGACAGAGGGAGTAGGTAGCACTTTAGAATTTCAGAACTATTCAATTCAAGATTTTAGTCTTTTCTGGTGTTTTTTCTATTCAATTCTTAGAGAATTTTGTATCTTTCCTAATAACCAAGACTGTAAATCAAGTGAAACATTACATAATTGAGTCACTTTATAGAGAGATGAAAATTCATTTACAATTTACTAATCCACAACTACATACAAAATTGTCATCTTAACATCAGCCAATCACTCTGTATGTGTGTGTGTATATATCTGCTTAGCATCTTTCATATTGGCCTTATTGAATTCCTAAGTTATCTTATTCTTTAAGTGATATTTTATTTCCTATTGAACATAAAGTTAGGTATACATTTCTTTTAAGTTAAAGGGGTTTGTTAGTATTTATTTTATATACTCCTTTCTTTACATTATTGTTTGGTTACTGATTGCTACTTTTCTTCTTTCAGTTACTCCTAGGAATGGGCATCCATCATGGTTGTTATGGAGCTCCTTATTGGATTTGTCTTCCCCTTGTGAAATGACTTTTTAGCCCTTTACAAATTCAAGAATGGCTAGAATACCAAATTTCCATTCCCGACAAGTTCATGCAATATTCTTAATATCTTTTATTTTCCTTTTCCAGTCATCTAATTCATTGACTGATGAAACACAAGCCCTTCTTGAATTTAAAAAGCAACTTGTTGACCCCTTGAACTTGTTGGATTCTTGGAAATATTCAGATTCCCCTTGTAAATTCCATGGCATTAAATGTGATCATACCACTGGCCTAGTCACTGAAATTTCACTTGATAACAAGTCCCTATATGGTGTCATTTCCCCTTCAATTTATGTTCTGAAAAGCCTTACTTCTCTAGTGCTTCCTTCAAATTCACTATATGGGAATATTCCAAGTGAATTAGCCAATTGCACCAATCTTAAAGTCTTGAATGTTACTGGAAATAACATGAATGGTACCTTACCTGATTTATCCAACTTGGCTAAGTTGGAAGTGTTAGATTTGTTTATAAACTACTTTTCTGGACAATTTCCAGCTTGGTTTGGAAAGTTGACTAGTTTGGTTGCACTAGGCCTTGGTGACAATGACTTTGTTGAAGGTAAACTTCCTGATTCATTTGGGAAGTTGAAGAAAGTGTATTGGCTTTACTTGGCAGGGTCAAATTTGATCGGAGAAATCCCGGAATCTATCTTTGAAATGAAGGCATTAGAAACATTAGATATTTCAAGAAACCAGATATCTGGGAACTTTCCAAAGTCTATAAACAAGCTGCAAAATCTCTTCAAGATTGAGCTTTATCGAAACAATTTGACGGGGGAATTGCCAGTGGAACTTGCAGACCTTTCCCATCTACAGGAAATCGAAATTTCTACAAACAACCTGTATGGGACTTTACCTAAAGGGATTGGCAACCTGAAGAACTTGACAGTTTTTGAAATATTCAAGAACAATTTCTCTGGGGAAATCCCTCCAGGCTTTGGAGATTTGCAGTATCTTATTGCCTTTTCTGTGTATAGGAATAGTTTTTCTGGAGAAATTCCAGTAAACTTTGGACGGTTTTCGCCACTGAATAGCATAGACATATCTGAGAACAAGTTTAGTGGTGCATTTCCAAAATATTTATGCCAAAATGAGAACTTGCAAAATTTGCTAGCTGTTGAAAACAGCTTCACAGGAGAGTTTCCAGATAATTATGCTTCATGCAAGCCTCTACAGAGATTAAGGGTGAGTCAGAATCAACTTTCTGGGAAAATTGCTGATGGTATATGGGGGCTTCCAAATGTTATGATGCTAGATTTCAGTGATAACAACTTCACTGGAACTGTATCTCCTGGAATCAGCGCTGCTACTAATTTGAATCAGTTGGTATTATCAAACAACAAATTTTCAGGTGAGGTTCCAAAAGAACTTGGAAAACTCACACAGTTAGAAAGACTGTATTTGGATAACAATGACTTCTCTGGCACAATACCATCTGAACTTGGCACGTTGAAGCAAATTTCATCTTTGCATTTGGAGAAAAACACACTTTCCGGGTCAATACCATCAGAGTTGGGGGAGTTTCCCAGGTTGGCAGACCTGAATCTTGCTTCAAATCTTCTCACATGCAACATTCCCAGTTCGTTATCAATGATGGCCTCGTTTAACTCTCTGAATCTTTCGAGTAACAATCTCACTGGCTCAATTCCAACAAACTTAGATAACCTGAAGTTGTCTTCATTGGATCTCTCCAACAACAAGCTAACAGGAGGAGTTTCTTCCGATCTTTTGACAGTCGGGGGAGAAAAAGCATTTGCAGGAAACAAGGGCCTTTGTGTTGACCAAAGAATCAGGATTACAGCGAACTCGGGCTTGGGCGTTTGTAGTGGAAAGGCTAAGTTCATGAAGAGCAAACTAGTTGTGTTTTGCATTATATTGCTTTCTTTGGCTGTTCTAATGGGTGTTTTCATGCTTGTGAGTTACTCGAAGTACAAGCACAACACTGAAGATGATCTAGACGAGCGATTGGGGAAAGCAAAGGGAATGGATCCAAAATGAAAGCTTGAAAGCTTCCAAGATGTGGAACTTGATGTAGATGAAATTTGTGATGTCGATGAGGACAAATTGATCGGAAGTGGAGGGACAGGAAAAGTTTATCGGTTAGATCTGAAGAAAGGTTGTGGCACAGTTACTGTAAAACAGCTTTGGAAAGGAAATGGGGTGAAAGTTTTGACAAGTGAAATTGACATTCTGGGAAAGATCAGGCATCGAAATATAGTTAAACTGTATGCAAGTCTAACGAAAGAAGGTTCGAATTTGTTGGTTTTTGAGTACTTGCCAAATGGTAATTTATTCGAGGTACTACACCGGGAAGTCAAGGGTGGGAAGACAGAATTAGACTGGTACCAGAGGTATAAAATTGCAGTTGGAACTGCAAAGGGAATTGCGTATTTGCACCATGATTGTTTCCATCCTATTATTCATAGAGATATCAAGTCAACCAACATTCTACTTGATGAGGACTATGAAGCAAATGTTTCTGACTTTGGGGTTGCAAAAGTTTCAGAAATTTCCTCTAGAGGTTCTGAGTTCAGTTGTTTTGCAGGCACTCACGGCTATTTTGCTCCTGGTATGTTTCAAAGAGGGAAAACCAATCACTATGTTCCAACTTATTTTTATTTTCACTCTTGCATTTGCATACACAAAAAAAAAGTTGAAACCCAAAAGGCAAAAACAAAGTGGTAGTTTTCTTTTAACATCGCATTTGTATTTGTTTTATTGACAGAGCTGGCATACACTTTTAGAGTGACAGAAAAGAGCGATGTATACAACTTTGGAGTTGTGCTATTAGAATTAGTGACTGGAAGAAAACCGACAGAGGAAGCGTATGAAGAAGGGAAAGATTTGGTCTATTGGGCGTCAAGCCATCTAAGTGACAAAGGAAGTGTTCTAAAAATTCTTGATCAAAAGGTGGTTTCCGAGCTTGTCCAAGATGATATGATCAAAGTGTTGAGGATTGCTGCATTATGTACGACTAAACTACCTAATTTATGCCCCAGCATGAAAGAAGTAGTAAAGATGCTTATTGATGCTGACCCTTGAACATTTAGGTCTTCAAGCAAATGTGAGAAAAATGATAAAGATTCTCTGTAGTTTTCTCCTTTTCCCTTTTATCATATAGTTTAAATTCCAAAAATCCAATCTTGTTTTAGGTTTCTCATTATGCACATACCATGTGATATTGTATCCCACTTTGTATGTACAAGTTCAATTTGTAAAATGGAAAGTATTTCTGGTTAAGAATGCCAATTACAAATCTAATCTACTGAAATTGGAACCTGATTGTCTAATTTGTAAAAAAAAGGCAGCCCAGTGCACTAAGATCCCGCTATGCATGAGGTCTGAGGAAGGGCCGGACCACAAGGGTCTGTTGTACGTAGCCTTACCTTGTATTTCTGTCAGAGGCTGTTTCACATCTTGAACTCAGACCTCCTGGTCACATGACAACAACTTTATCAGTTACTCCATAGAATCTGATTGTCTAATTTGTAACTTCTTTAAAAAAAGGTCTAATTTCTATCCAATGTATATGTGCTAACAATGAATGTTTCATTGGATTCACTAACTCTGATTTCTTGAATTGCTAAATCTTTTCATGTTGATGGCTCTACCAGCACTAGTGTTGTCTTGTGCCTGCTTCTGTTTAGCATAATTCTTTTTTCTTTCTTGTGATCATGTTTGCTTGATGATTCTCTTGAAAGTATATGTATGTCCTAAAGACAATCTGTAATAGGACAAAATGTACTTTATGCACATTCATATTTATATTAATGATGATTAATATTATAGCATTTGCATTTGTTGAATTATTAGTTGATTGTTTATAATATTCTATAAATGCATCCCTAGAGTTTACGTGTTTATTAATGATGTGATAATTTATGTTATAACGTAACTCTTAAATTATCTCGACTAATGAACATCGAGATTGAGATATTGATGTGCGATTTATACACACGCTAAATGCAAGTGCACGTATCGTATAAGTAATATAGTCTGGGTAAGACTGAATATCGTCCACAGAGATAGGTTTTCAAGTACCGTTATCTATGTTTTAGTTTCTATTTGGTTAACGTTAATTGAGTTGGAATTCTAAACTAATAATGCAGGAAATAAACTAATTATAAAAATACATTGATTTAAATCCGTTATGATGGAGAATTAGGGGCTTCCAAGATCATCAACTATCAACTCTATTCAATCCTTAATACAATTAGACTAACTTCTTCTTCTACGTTAAGATAGAAGGTTAACTAGACAGTTTTATACTCCTGTTAAGGTAATATAAACACTCAACCCCAATGGAGAACCCTTCTATCTTTCGATGACAAGATTGACTACAAATGAGGATTAAGAGCAATAACCTATTAAGCTACACAAGTATCGGGGTACTTTCGTCCACGATTTAAACCTATGTTTATTCAACTATAGCATATTCACAATCTCCCCTTTCGGATTTCGATTAGAACTCATATAAGTGATGATAACTAGTGATCAATTAATTACCAAACAATCAAACCAATTATTGAATAAATCTTAAGCAAGTGAAGAAGAAATCAACTAATGTATTAATTCATGAATAAGAGTTTCAAGAGAATCACAAGGAAATCCCTAAATAAGTAATTAGCTCCTAGCCATAGTCACACTAAAAACTAATACAATCTCCAACATGAACTGAATTAAAACAAAGAAAAGAAAAAAATAATACTTGAAAAGTCTCCAATCTTAGCCTCCTAAGTTGTATTGTATGTACAATGGATGGATTCAATTCTTCTAATGATGTAGAGACTATTTATAGCCCAAGAATCCTTTAGGTAAAGGGTTAGGGATTATATAGGTAGGAAAAGTTATCCCTTTTGGACCCTGAAAACGTGACAAATTCGGCCCAAAACGTCAAAAATATCGCGTCGGCGCCGTGGCCCTGCAGTCGGGCGCCACGGAGACTGAAAATCAGAGGCGTTTCGGAAAATTCAAAGGGTGGCGCTGCTGACAGCATTCTTCCGGATTTTTCATTTCTTCGTCCTTTTTTGGTCCGGTCTTCGTCTGATTTCTTCTATACTTCCCGGAACTTCTTAGGCTTCATTTCTTGGCCCTTTTAGTGTGCAATTCCATCTCATTTATACTTATTTCATCTCCTTTTTGTCATTTCCCCATTTCTGACCGCTGTGACACAAAAGAAATGAAAACGACCCTAATACTATAGTAAACATAAATAAAATAAGTAAAATACTAACTATAAATGACTTAAAAGATGTATATAAAATACACCGATCAAACACCCCCAACCATAAATTTTGCTCGTCCTCGAGTAAAGCTCAAAAAGATAGAAATAAAGACACGAAAGAAAAGAAAATAAAATGACTCAAAGACACTGATCAATTTGCTGCACAATTGTCACTTAGAAAAGCATGAAGGTTTGTAGGATAATATGCAGGAACATATAGCATGGAGTTTTAGCATTCTAAGCACTCAAGTCAGATATTTCGCAAATTCAATTCAATCATGCTCAATGGATGTAAACATACCTAACTATGCATGTCAATTTCAAAATCCTATGACATGTTTACTTGCTATTCTCCACTAATCATGGATACACATATTAGAGATCTTCAGGGCTTTTCAGGGTTGTAATGTAGGCTTAGGCAGGGGTAGGTAAAAATAGACATTTAGGCTCAACTTACGTATCATAAACTCTTTTTGCTTTCGATTCTTCTCTTTTCTTTTGATTCTTTTTTTTTTTTACCTCATACCTATCTTTCCCCTCTTTTGTTTTGAAAGAATGATGTGTATTATGAATAGCAGGCACCCCCAAACTTAGGCTGTTGCCTATTTATTATTATTTTTCATTGGGGTGCAACAAAATTGTCCACTCTCTTTTGTCTCTTTTTCAACACTTTATATTCCAACAACTCAATTTTTTTCACTTATGACACAAATATAAAATTATAGGGTGTCAAAGAAAAATCTTATTTTTGGCTCAATGGGGCTGACTAGTGATACAATTTTGATGTCAGGGATAGACAAAGAATGATAAGAAAGGGATAACAAAGAAATGCCTGAATCATCTCCCTAACATGCATATCCTAACTATTTCGCCTCAAATAACAAGCAAGCAGACACATAGGCTTAATCATTAACAATGCATAAATCAAGCAAGATACCCCAAATAGTTTGATTTCATGAATTATTGGCATATCTAACCTAAGTGTTCAGATGATTGCTTCTAATTCCATTACATTATTCCACTTTACTTCACTAGGCGTTTCAAATAACTACAACATGCATGATCATAAAAAAAATTATGACTCAAAAATACTCAAAAACACACAAAACAAATCAAAAAGACTCAAAAACAATAATACACCCCCAAACTTAAATCACACATTGTCCCCAATGTGTGAAGACTAAGAATAGGGACAACTTACTGACACAACACAACGGTCATAACGGAGGTCTGGAAGGAAAAATTCTGGAATTTGCACGGAATATGACTCTCGGAACTTTCGGCGCCACGACTCTGAGATTCGGCGCCGTGGCGCCCCAAGTACTGCGGCTCTCTGAAGTTCCGGCGCCACAACGCTGATTCTGGGCGCCGTGACGCTGGCGACGACTTTTCCTTTTTTTCAGCGTTTTTGCTCCTTTTTCCTTAGAGTTAGCTTTCAGTCCACCTGTCATCCAACAACACAAAACAAGAACCCAAGACTGTGAGACTGTTCAAGACAAAATAAAACAAACTAAAGACAAAAATCAAACTAACATAATTAAAAACATTGGGTTGCCTCTCAACAAGCGCTGTCTTTAACGTCTTTTAGCCGGACGCAGTTAACCTTTACTAGTGCCCGACTGATCCTTCTGTGAACGACTTGCAATCCGCACAGTGTTTGTTGCAGGTCTCACTTTTCCTATAACACATTTTTCAAACAAGGGCCTTAGACATAAGATTATCCCCCAAGTACACAAGACAAACTTGTCTTTTAGGCTCTCTATAATGTATGGATTAGTGAAATTCCCTACATCTCTCAACTCTAGGGGGTGCCCTTGATGGTATGGACTTCCTATTTGGGGATCAACAGTGACCGCTGGTGGTATTTCTTTTGCAATAGGTACAGGAAAAAGAATTTCCAAAGAATCCAAAAAGGTGAATAATTGGATCTCAGTAATCTTTTCCTTCTCTACACCAACTATCTCGATAGATTCCTCAACAGCTGGGTGTGATTCAGGTTCCTCAATTTGCTTATCACTTCCCACAACGGTGTCTCTAGGCAGACTTTCTTGAAGTGTATTGTTCATCCTATCCATTAGTTGCCCTATTTGTGTCTCCAAATTTCCGAGGGACACTCTTGTCTCATCCATGAACTGAGACTGACACTTGGTGAGTGTTATACCCCGTGGTTCGGGTCTGGACATGATCGGGGGCCTCAGCGCGGCGCTGGAGCGAGGCCGCGGCTCCAAGGCGGGTGATTGTAGGGCCGCGGCGCCGTAAGATCTGAGGGGTCGCTGAAGTTTCAGTGCCATGGCCTGGAAGCAGTCATGGCGCGAAAATTCCTAAGAAGGCGGTAGGAGTTTCAGCGCCGCGGCGCCGACTGCAGGGCCCCGGCGCCGAGGCGGGATCTGCGAGAGTTAGTGTAAATTTCTGCACTGTTTTGTTTTAAAAGAGGTCATGGGTGGGTGACAAGTGTCCCCCCCCATCTGAAATGTTGCATGCCTTATATTGACCAAGTCTTGAAGACTTGGTCATCTTTCATCTTTCATATCTCTCTCTCTCTCTCTCTCTCTCTCTCTCTCTAAGCTAAAAAGCTCTCCCTTCTCTCTAGAAAATCAAGAGAAACTCCAAGCTTAAGGAAAATCTGAAAAGGGTGTTAAGAAGGAAAGTTATTTGCAAGCTTGTGGAGGTTATTGTGGTGGTATTCTTGAAAAGGAGGCTAGCAAAATTGTTGGAATAGTTTTGGCTAAAGCTCCAAAGGTAACATTTCTTCTCTTGTAGCTAGTTATTGGTGTTGCATGTGAAGAATAAGGAATTTGTAGTAGTAAATAATGCTCTTAGAATCATTGCATGTAAGAAAAATGGTTTGGATAGGAAAGATTGGTTAAAGAGATATTATGAGTATGTTGTAGCCTACAAACTACTTTAGAATTGTTAAGTGTATTGTTTTACCTATTGGGGTAGAATTTTACACACCTAAGTTTGGTTGTGTAATCCCCTTTGAAATGTGGGATTGTTGGGCCTTAAATGTGGCGTTTGGATATTGAATTCGGCCTTGAAAAAGGTGGCAAAATATGTAGAAACAAAGGAAATGCTGTCCAAATTTCCTTAGGAATTAGTAACTTGAACTTGGAATATTTCTACATTGAAATTAGGGGTTAATAAACGTATTATGGTCATTATAGGTTGACATATTACGTGCGGTATTTCGGACTTAGCAAGTGGATTAACCGAAGAGGTATGTGGAACTTTCCTATCTCTTGAGCATGAGTAGTTGTACCTATGTAGTGCGGTGAGCGTCAAGATTTGACATCTTTCACTTGTTTTAAAGTATATGATACTTGTTTCATTTCAAAAGTATAAGTCCCTTGGATTTAGGGAAAATGTATTTGACAAAGGGATAACGCTAATATAATGACTTTATGGGAAATTGGTTATATTAGTTTTCTTGAAAGGTTCACAAAGAAAGGTTTACTCTAATTAAAACAAGTACGGGTAAAGGATTTGAAACTAAGAAAGGTGAATTGATTTTTAGGCATTGGTTGCCTAAGGTTTTAAAGGAAATGAAGTCACTTGATTTAGAAGCCTATTATATTTCTAAAAGGAAATGTGACTTGTCTTGAAAAGAAATCGTAACTTGATACTATGGTGATTAGTATCTTGGAATTTTTGTATAAAAAGAGTTATTTCTTAAAAAGTTAGAAGTACATGGTACTTGGATTGAATTCCCGGATTTTTCTATTAAAAGGCATGTTAGTGCCTTAGGATACTAAAATGAGAGGATGTATTAATAATGTTAATAAGAAGTTAGGGGATTTCTTAACTTGTTTATGTTATGATAAGCCGGTAGTGCTTATGTTATGATATGCCGGTAGTGCTTATGTTGTGGTATGATAGGCCGGTAGTGCTTATGTATGATATGATAGGCCGGTAGTGCTTATGTTATGTATGATAGCCGGATGAGCTATGTTATATATTTATATTATTACGGGGTAAACCCCGGGTTATTATTTATGCCATGGATTTGCTACCCATGATGCGAGTGCGGCGCTTGCACTCATGCGGATCCGGACCATAGGATCCATGCGGGTGAAATAGTCCCATGCGAGTACGGCGATGGTACTCATGCGGGTCCACAGGATCCATGCGGGTGAAATAGTCCCATGCGGGTGAAATAGTCCCATGACGAGGCGGATGACCTCATGCGGGTCCACAGGACCCATGCGGGTGAAATAGTCCTAGGAGTAGGATTGCTTAATGATACTACGGGCGAGGTACCCTGTTTTGATCGCGAGCCTCCTATTTTTATGCTATAAGATTTATACTTGTTACTCTCATTGTTAGTAAGGCACAGTGCAAGGAAATTGATTTTTATCTATGACTCCAGCTTATGTTTGACTTATGATATTACTACAGTATTTTCCAGTTTTACATACTTGGTACGTTGTGTACTGACCCCCTTCCTCGGGGGCTGCGTTCATGCCGCAGGTAAGGGAAAGCAGGTGGTAGATCCTCATTCCTAGGATCTTTTACTCAGGTGTCAGGAGCTCCATTTCTTCGGAGGCTCGACTTTTGGTATGGTTCTCCCTGGTGTTGTTGATGTTTTGTACATTCAGGGGCATGACGGGGCCCTGTCCCGTCATAGTGTTACTCCTTCTTAGAGGCCTGTAGTCTTGTCATAACTTGGTTTGTTTAAGGATGTAACTGTTCGGTTTTATGTACTTTTGGGGTAGCCATTTTGGGCTAGACTATTTATATCATTATGGTTGTTTATTGTGAGTTTATATTCCGCTGGTTTTCTCTGATGTTGTGTCACAAGGGTGCCCGGGTTAAGGCACCGGTCACGGATCCGGGGTCGGGTCGTGACAAAAGTGGTATCAGAGCAGTTAATCCTCGGAAAGGGTCTACAGGCCGTATCTAGTAGAGTCTTGATTATCGGTGTGTTGTGCACCACATCTATAATCAGGAGGCTGCAGGATATTTAGGATTGGTTTCCATTTCTTTCACTCTAAAGATCGTGCAATAGAGCCGTGTTATAGGTTGAACTTCCCTCTGACGTGAATTTTGTATGTATCAGTTATGCCTCCACGCAAGGCAACCGCGGCCCAGAAGGGCAAGGCAGCGGAGGGAACTACTAGTAGGACACCGAGGGTTACCCGGGCACAGGCCCAGTCCTTACCTGAGATAATGTTTAGGGCGGCGAGTTCCACGACGTCGTCAACCCAGCAGTGCGGAAGCGGCAGCGGCGACTCATCGAGACTACGGTACACGAGCCTCGATTACGGCACCGAAGCGAGAGGATATGTGCTACTGAGAGATGTCGATTATTGGCGGAGATAGTGGCTAGGCATGAGGGCGAGCGAGAGCAGCGATTCGGTGCAGTGGTTCCTCCGAATCCGATAGCGTGAGACTTCGGGACTTTTGGCTGACCCACCACGAGTTCTATGGGTGAGGCACGAGGATGATCCTCGTGAATTTATCAAGCGATTCTGACGGATTATGAGGGTGATCAAGGCCTCGGATACTGAGTCGGTTGTACTGAGTTCGCATCGGCTGCGTGATACCGCAGTTGACTGGTTTGATTCATGGGAGCTGTCCCGGGGGGAGCATGCGCTTCCAGCTGTATGGGACGAGTTCTCGGCGACATTTCTTGGTCATTTCTTGCCTCCGCAGATGAGGAGGGCACATGCCGACAGATTTCTGACATTGAGACAGAGTGGGCGGACAGTCCGGGAGTACAACGTCGAGTTTGACTCGTTGGCTCGATATGTACCCAATTTAGTAGCAGATATGGAGGACAGAGTGCACCACTACGTCACAGGGCTCGATGACTATTTGGCAGAGAGTTGTACGGGAGTAGCTCTTCAGCCGGGCATGGACATTGCCCGCAAGCAGGCCTATGCACTAGGGTGTGAGGAACGCAGGGGCCGACGAATTGATAGGTATCAGCAGAAGAGGTCCAGGACAACAGCGTCCTCTAGTAGTTCTCGAGGTAGACAGCCTCAGCAGCAGACCGGGTTTGCATCACAGCCGGTTCAGAGTACTCCTCCACTATCTTAGTCGTCGGTATTCAAGAGCGGGAAAGGGTCCGTGGCTTCGGGTTTCGGAGGACGAGTTCGGTCGAATGAGGCCACATATGCCTCGGTGTGGTCGATGTGGTGATTGCCATTATGGGGGGTGTCGTGTTCCTCCAGGAGCTTGTTACTCTTGTGGCCAGCAGGGCCATTTGAAGAGAGATTGTCCGTCCAGAGGCGGCGGGTCAGCCGACAGGTTCAGTTGCTGGGTCTTCGTCTTCCGGATTTTTCATTTCTTCGTCCTTTTTTCGTCCGGTCTTCGTCTGACTTCTTCTATACTTCCCAGAACTTCTTAGGCTTCATTTCTTGGCCCTTTTAGTGTGAAATTCCATCTCATTTATGCTTATTTCATCTCCTTTTTTTCATTTCTCCATTTTTGACCGCTGTGACACAAAAGAAATGAAAACGACCCTAATATTATACTAAACATAAATGAAATGAGTAAAATACTAACTATAAATGACTCAAAAGATGTATATAAAATACATCGATCAAACACCCCAAATTTAAACTTTGCTCGTCCTCGAGTAAAGCTAAAAAAGATAGAAATAAAGACACGAAAGAAAAGAAAATAAAATGACTCAAAGACACTGATTAATTTGCTGTACAATTGTCACTTAGAAAAGCATGAAGGTTAGTAGGATAGTATGCAGAAACATATAGCATGAATTTTTAGCATTCTAAGCACTCGAGTCAGATATTTCGCAAATTCAATTCAATCATGCTCAATGGATGTAAAAATACCTAACTATGCATGTCAATTTCAAAATCCTATGACATGTTTACTTGCTATTCTCCACTAATCATGAATACACATATTAGAGATCTTCATGGCTTTTCATGGTTGTAATGTAGACTTAGGCAGAGGTAGGTAAAAATAGGCATTTAGGCTCAACTTACGTACCATAAGCTCTTTTTGCATTCGATTCTTCCCTTTTCTTTTGATTCTCTTTTTTTTACCTCATACCTATCTTTCCCCTCTTTTTTTTTTGAGAGAATGAGGTGTATTATGAATAGCATGCACCCCCAAACTTAGGCTTTTGCCTATTTATTATTATTTTTCATTGGGGTGCAACAAAATTGTTCACTCTCTTTTGTCTCTTTTTCAACACTTTATATTCCAACAACTCAATTTTTTCCACTTATGACACAAATATGAAATTATAGGGTGTCAAAGAAAAATCTTATTTTTGGCTCAATGGGGCTGACTAGTGATACAATTGTGATGTCATGGATAGACAAAGAATGGTAAGAAAGGGATAACAAAGAAATGCATGAATCATCTACCTAACATGCATATCCTAACTATTTCGCCTCAAATAGCAAGCAAGCAGACACATAGGCTTAATCATTAACAATGCATAAATCAAGCAAGATACCCCAAATAGTTCGATTTCATGAATTCTTGGCATATCTAACCTAAGTGTTGAGATGGTTGCTTCTAATTCCATTACATTATTCTACTTTACTCACTAGGCGTTTCAAATAATTACATCATGCATGATCATAAAAAAAATTATGACTAAAAAATACTCAAAAACACACAAAAGAAATCAAAAAGACTCAAAAACAATGAGACACCCCCCAAAACTTAAATCACACATTGTCCCCAATGTGTGAAGACTAAGAATAGGGACAACTTACTGACACATCACAACGATCATAACGGAGGTCTGAGAGAAAAAATTCTGGAATTTGCACAGAATATGGTTCTCGGAACTTTCGGCGCCACGACCCTGAGATTTGGCGCCGTGGCGCCCCAAGTACTGCGGCTCTCTGAAGTTCCGGCGCCACGGCGCTGATTCTGGGCGCCGTGGCGCTGACGACGACTTTTCCTTTTTTTCAGCGTTAATCAGCGCCGTGGCGCTGACGACGACTTTTCCTTTTTTTCAGCGTTTTTGCTCCTTTTTCCTTAGAGTTAGCTTTCAGTCCACCTGTCATCCAACAACACAAAATAAGAACCCAAGACCGTGAGACTGTTCAAGACAAAATAAAACAAACTAAAGACAAAAAATCAAACTAACATAATTAAAAACATTGAGTTGCCTCCCAACAAGCGCTGTCTTTAACGTCCTTTAGCCGGACGCAGTTAACCTTTACTAGTGCCCGACAGATCCTTTTGTGAACTGCTTGCAATCCGCACAGTGTTTGTTGCAGGTCTCACTTTTCCTACAACACCTTTTTCAAACAAGGACCTTAGACATAAGATTATCCCCCAAGTACACAAGACATGCTTGTCTTTTAGACTCTCTATAATGTAGGGATCAGTGAAATTCCCTACATCTCTCAACTCTAGGGGGTGCCCTTGATGGTATGGACTTCCTATTTGGAGATTAACATTAACCGCTGGTGGTATTTCTTTTGCAATAGGTACAGGAAAACAAATTCCAAAGAATCCAAAAAGGTGAATAATTGGATCTCAGTAATATTTTTATTCTCTACACCAACTATTGATAGGTGTATTTTATATACACCTTTTGAGTTATTTTTAGTGAGTCTTTTGTCCATTTTTGTACAAATACGTGTCGTCTTAGGATAGATTTTCTTTCGTTTGAGGCATATTGGTTTAAAGTGGCTCATTGGCGAAAAAGGAGCAAAAAAAGGACAAAAACGGAGGTTCCAGAGCTCGAAAAGCGAGAAAGTGGCGAAGCAGACACAGAACATGCCAGCGCCGCGATGCCTCCTGCCAGCAGAGCCAGGCGCCATGGTGCCTAATCTTCAGAGGGTTGCAGAAGTTCCGGCGCCGCGGCGCCGAAGCGGGAAAAATCAGAAATTTGAATTGTCAATGGGCCAGGCGTGAAGGAAAACCTGCATCACGTTTTGGATGCTATAAAAAGAGAACCCTAGGTCAGATTTAGGGGTTCCTCTTCTTGCCAAATCACAACACTTGGGAGATCAAGATTGGAGACTTTATCTTAGTAATTTCTTGTTCTTGTTTTACTTTCTTTACAGTTTATGTTGGATATTGAATTAGTTCTTGTCATGTCTATGGCTAGAAACTAAATCTACTTAGGGCTTTCCATATCAATTCACTTGAACCTTTTCTTTATGAATTAATGCATGTTCTTGGTTCTTCTTCTTATTGTTGAGATTTATTCAATATATGTTTTGATTGCTTGGTAACCTGATCATTAATTATCATAATTCTTATGATTTCTAACCGAAATCCGAAAGGGGAGGTTGCGAATATGTTGTAGTTGGATAAACATAGGTTAAATCGTGGACGAAAGTACCCCGATACTTGTGTAGCATTAATAAGGTTTTTGGTCTTAATCCTCCTCTAGAGTCAATCTTATCACCGAAAGGTAGAAAGGTGTTGTACTGGGGTTGAGTGTTTATATAACCTTAACAGGAGTATAAAACGGCTTAGTAAACCTGCTATCTCAAATAGAAGAAGAACCATAGTCAATTGCATTAATAAGTAAGTTAAGCGGATAATTGAGGAGATTTGGAAGCCCTATTTCCACATTACTGAAGTAAAACAACATAGTTTAATTAGTTTTCATAATTAGAGTCATAAACAACAAATCAATTATCGGTCACCAAATAGATAACATAGAATAGAATTTGGTACTTGAGCACTAATCCCTGAGGACGATAATTCGGTCTTCTAAGACTATATTACTTGACTCGACACATGCACTTGCGTAAGTGTGTGCATTAAATCGCGCATCAAGTTTTTGGCATCGTTGCAGGGGATTAGCATAGTTCAATATCATTTTATCTATTCTTAATTTCTAATTTGGTTTTTATTTTTATTTTTATTAATTACTATTTTTTTTTATTATTTTGTGAAAACCAGTGTGCCGTGATCCGTTTGTTTATTTTGATCTGTTTCAGGCACCCAGTTTATGCGAAAGAGAAGAGGAGCAAACACTCTTGTTCCCTTCAACCCAGAAATTGAGAAGACTTGGAAGCAGAACAGAAGGAACCAACGAGTTTCGGCCTTAATTGAGATGGGAGGCGTACAAAACAACAATGAGATGAATGAGGGGTTAGGTGATCATCAGCCTAACCAAAGAATGCATCGGAGATTGCCGATGGATGTAGAAGAGAGAGTCCAGGTCCAAGCGGAGAGAAGCTTGGGAGATTATGTGCTACCGAGGGTGAATGGAGCACAAACTTGCATTAGGCTCCCAGCAATAGGAGCAAATAATTTTGAGATCAAACCTGCGATTTTAAGTATGGTGCAGAATACAGTTCAGTTTGGAGGGTTGCCGTCGGAGGATCCTCACATGCATATAGCTAATTTCTTAGAGTTGTGTGCAACCTTCAGATACAATGGCGTTATTGATGACGCCGTCAGATTGAGGCTCTTTCCATTCTCACTCAGGGATAGAGCGAAAGTGTGGTTGAATTCTTTGCCAGCAGATTTGATATTCACATGGCAAGAGTTGACACATAATGTTTTAGCAAAGTTCTTCCCACCATGCAAAGCAGCGAAGCTGAGAGGGGAGTTGAATAATTTCTATCAAGCTGATGGAGAATCACTATATGAAGCTTGGGAGAGATTTAAGGACTTGCAAAGAAAGTGTCCACATAACAACATTGAGCTGTGGAATTTGGTCCATATTTTCTATAATGGGCTAAGCGGGACTACCAGAACGATCATTGATGCTGCAGCAGGTGAAACCTTTATGAGAAAAACCGCACATGAAGCTCATGATTTATTGGAAGACATGGCCACCAATAATCATGTAACAGGGCGAACAAGTGAGTGGCGGAAGAGCGGTAGGAGTTCATGAGATTGATGTCATCAGCACTAAATGCCCAGTTGCCGCTTTTGACCAGCGGTGCACAAAATACAGTGTCTGTAAATGCAGTGCAAATGCCAATGAGTTGTGAAATGTGTGGTGGTCCACATACCTTCGATAGATGCCCATAAGCTGATCCTAACAATATTTCAATCGAGCAGCGAGTGCAGCGGTAGGAACTATCGAGGCCCGTAACAACCCATACTCAAACACCTACAATCCAGGGTGGAGGAATCACCCAAATTTTTCATGGAGAGGTGAACAAGGGCAGCAGAACCAGTTTAGAGGCCAGTACCAAAATCAACAACCATTTACTCAGGCCTCATCTTCACAACAATTCAGTGCCCCTGTCCAACAAGAGAAACCAGACGAGCTGAGAGCAGCTTTTTTAACACTCACAAACTCCCAGAACCAGTTCATGGCAGAGACTAGATCCTCTATCAGGAACTTGGAGACACAGGTGGGGCAACTAACGAAGCTAGCAAACAACAGGCCACAGGGTACCTTGCCGAGCAATACAGAGATGAACCACAGAAAGCGGTGCGAGCGATGCGGTGAGAGTGGAAAAGCGATTAGAACAACGTGCACCTCGGCTGTGGTTGAGCGGAGGTAGAAAGCAGAGAGAGAGAGAGGGTTGTTGAAGATCGCCCAATATTAGGGAAAGCTCCAGAGAAGGAGTACACTGAGAGAATTCCTTTCCCGCAAAGATTGCAGAAGAAAGTAGTTGATAAGCAATTCTCCAAGTTTTTGGAGACAATCAGAAAGTTACACATCAACATACCCTTCATCGAGGCATTGGAGAAAATGCCTACTTATTTTAAATTTATGAAGGAAATTTTGGGAAAGAAGAAGAAGTTGGGAGAATATGAGATGGTGGCACTGACTGAGGAATGCAGTGCCATCCTGCAGAAGAAATTGCCCCTAAACTCAAGGACCCAGAGAGCTTTACACCCTTTGCGGTTGGCGAGTAACATGTAATGGGGCCGCTGTGACAGGGGCTAGTATAATTTTGATGCCCTTGTCTGTTTTTAAATGGTTGGAGTTAGGTGAGGCAAAACCAACCACTGTGAGCTTGCAATTAGCAGACAGAACGGTGGTGCATCCCAGGGGGAAGATTGAGGATGTTCTCGTTAAAGTAGGAAAATTCTTTTTCCCTGCGTATTTCCTCATTCTTGATATGGAGGAGGATGAGGAGATTCACATCATATTGGGGAGACCGTTCTTGGCAACAGGGAGAGCCCTGCTTGACGTAGAAAAGGGTGAGCTGACACTAAGAGTAGAAAGTGAAGAGATGGTGTTCAAAGTGTTCAAACACGTTATTGAACCCCCGGTCATGAGCAGGTGTTTTGCAATTAGC
This sequence comes from Przewalskia tangutica, assembly GCA_029844215.1. Taxonomy (NCBI): domain Eukaryota; kingdom Viridiplantae; phylum Streptophyta; class Magnoliopsida; order Solanales; family Solanaceae; genus Przewalskia; species Przewalskia tangutica. The sequence continues at coordinate 24,541,517 of CM056719.1, forward strand.
ACTGTCAGAACTTCTTATAAGCCAGTGCAAGCCACAACAAGGGAGATAAGCCCGCCAAAACAGGTAAGTGATACTGAACCTCCTTTTGAAAATAATTATAAGAAGAAAAATAGAAGGAGAAAGAGGAAAATGTTGAAAAAGTGGATTGGTTGTGGGGTTAATTTACCCCACACCTCTTGAGTTAAAGAACTTGCGTCCGGCTAAAAGACGTTAAAGACAACGCTACTTGGGAGGCAACCCAAGGTATTTGAAATTATTTACTTTAATACAGTTAGTTTTTACTTAGAACAGTCTTACGGAGGTATTGTTTATGTGTTGTGATAGCGAGTGCGAGGGCGAATTCGGAGGCGAAATCGAAGATAAGCCAAAAAGAAAAAAGGATTTCAGAAAATCAGCGAGCCTTGCATGGCCAGGAGCAGGGTCGCGGCGCCAAAATATCAGAAAGGCGCAGGAGATTCAGCGCATTCCAGTTCTGCGAGCCACGACGCCAAAAGTCCAGAAAATTTTGAAATGCGAAGCTGCGCTCATTTCGCTGGCCGCGACGAAAGTTCGAAGCGCGATACTTTGGCGCCATGGCGCCATTTCTGTACAGGCGCGCGTGAAACCCAGAAGTTAAAATAGCCCAAAAATCCGATTTTTCCCCATTCCAAATCAAAACCTAAACCTTTCCTCTCCACAAAACCCACAAAAATACACCTTTTACCTAAAAATCTTTCATAAACTAAACCCAATCACAACCAAAGTTCTTAAATTCCTTAAACCCCTAACCATCTTAAACAACAACCTTCATCCCATTGCTTCAAATCATCATTAGGAGCAAGAAAATCTTGAAGAACACCGTCAAAGGTAACATTTATTTTTTCTTGAAAGCTTCACTATATTTAGAGGAGGTAGTAGGTTTGAGGAGGTGTTGTATCTGTGAAGGTGTATGGGGGTGTTGAAGTTGGGTGTGAGATTTCGAGGAAGAGTATACGAGGTGAGTGTAAGGTGTTGTGCAGGAGCTTCTTGAGTGAAGTTTGGGGGTGATAAGTGTTGTAACTGCTGATTGTTGAGTAATAGTGTTGGGTAATATTGTTGATACAAAGGAAACGCTGCCCAAAGTGTCTAAAAATGTCTTCCAGAAAGAAAAGAGCTTCCACACCCACCCCCGCCCCTCAATATGATAATACTAGATTTGTCAGCCAAACAACGAAAAGTAGATATCAAAAACTTAGTACTAGGCCCTTAATCCCTGAAAGAGGAATGGATTATCAAAGGGAATCATTTGAGGAAGGAGATGTCTATGAGCCCATTCGGGCGATGATTGAGATGATGGGGTGGAAGAGATTTGTCAACCCGGAAAAGATAGCACCGATGAACACAGTGATGGTGAAAGAATTTTATGCTAACTTTCTGGAGAGGGTGGATGATAGATGCTTTGTGAGGGGACGGGAAGTGCCTGTGACGGCAGAAGTGGTGAATTTGCTATTGAAAACAGCGGATGTTGAAGAAAGAGGTGATGACCGGAGCTATTTCAGAACATGGTCTAGAGGCACCAACAACATCAACTGGGACGTCGTCGCAAGCACGATGCTACCACAGAGTGTGTATGATATTTCGAGAAATTGAGCAAGAGGGTGAGTAGGTGCGGTTCAACAAAAGCGACGAGGTTGGTTGTATTTAAATCGATGCCGCTGATTCCATCAATGCACTTCACGAGTGCGTAAGGCGAATAAAATCGATATATGGAATCATGTCGGGAAAGACGATTGACGTTGGGAAGGAAATAGTGCAAAACATGAGAGAAACCAGTAGGTTGGTAACGACAGGTGGGTTGGGACATGGCTCACTTATTAGTTGCTTATGCTCCATACATGGGGTCCCAACCCTACCCACTGATACATATGAGAAAAACCAACTTCCTGTGTCATACGGGATAGTGCATTCCTTCCCAGACCCAATCCCTTCAGCAGCAGCACGAAGGAGACCAATACAAGCAGCACCACCAGCAGCAGCAGCAGAAGCTGCCATAGATGAAGATGAGCCTGAGACAGAGGCTCAGTATGAGGCAGGAAGCAGCCAACAGCCACCCCCAGAATCGGAACCTCCAGTGCCTATGATAGAGCAGTTGCTCCAGAACCAAAGAAGGATGATGCAGAATTTTGACACGGTGATACAAGGACAACAAGAATTAAGGCAGGGGTAACAACAGTTGCACCAGAGAATTGACGAGATGAGTTCCTTGTTCAACCATTGGTCAATGCACTATCCACCGCCACCGCCACCACTTTAAACCAAGTCTGTAAGTTGTCCTGTTTCTTTTGTTTTCTTTGAGTCTTGCACACATTGGGGACAATGTGTGATTTAAGTTTGGGGGGGGGGGTGTTTTATTTGTGTCTTATTATTTTAGTATGTTGAGTCTTTTTAATTTGTTTTGTGTATTTTTGAGTCATAAAATTGTTTTTGAGTCATAATTTTTTGTCAAAGATCATGCATGCTGTAGTTACTAGAAACACCTAGTGAAGTAATGTTGAATAATGTAATGGAATTAGAAGCAACTATCTAAACACTTAGGTTATATATGCCAAAAACTCATGACATCTGTCTATTTGGGGTTTCTGCTTGAATTGTTCATTGTTAAATGTTAAAACCTATGTCTATGATTGCTTGCTATTTGAGGCGAAATAGTTAGGATATGCATGTTAGGGAAATGACTCAGACATTTCTTTGTTAGCCAATTCTTACCACTTTTTCCTATCCCTGACATTAAAAATATCCCTAGTCAGCCCCGTTGAGCCTAAACATTAAACTTTTTCTTTGACATCCTATATTTCCACACTTGTACAATAAGTAAAAATGTGAAATGGTTGGAGTAGAAAGTGTTAAAAAAGAGACAAAAAGAGTGAACAAGTTTGATGCACCCCAAATAAAAAGTAATAAGAAATAGGCAAAAGCCTAAGTTTGGGGGTGTCTGTGATTCATAATACACTTCACTCTCTCAAAACAAAAGAGGGGAAAGATAGATATGAAGTGAAGAAAGGAAATCGAAAGAAAAGGGAAGAATTGAAAAGCAAAAGAGCTTAGGTACATAAAATGAGCCTAAATGCCTATTTTTACCAACCTATGCCTAAGCCTACATTACAACCCTGAAAAGTCCTGAAGATCTCTTATATGCATAACCATGATGAGTGGAGAATAGCAAGTAAACATGCCATAGGATTTTGAAATTGACATGCATAATTCGGTATTTTTACTTCCATTAAGCATGATTAAAAATGAGTTTGCGAAATATCTAGCTTAATGTGTTTAGAATGCTAAAAATACATGTTATATGTTCCTGCATATTATTCTGCTAACCTTCATATTTTTCTAAATAACACCAATGCAGCAAAGTGATCAATATCGTTGAGTCTTCTATTTTTCTTTGTCCTTGTGTCCTTATTTCTTTCTTTTGATCTTTGCTCGAGGGCGAACAAAGGTTAAGTTTGGGGGTATTTGATCGGTGTATTTTATATACACCTTTTGAGTCATTTTTAGTGAGTCTTTTGTCCATTTTTGTACAAATACGTGTCGTCTTAGGATAGATTTTCTTTCGTTTGAGTCATATTGGTTTAAAGCGGCTCATTGGCGAAAAAGGAGCAAAAAGAGGACAAAAACGGAGGTTCAGGCTCGGCGAGAAAGTGGCGGCGAGCCACGAGAATAGGCCAAGCCGCGGCCTCCGGCCAGCGAGCCAGCGCCACGGTGCCTAATCTTGAAGGGTTGCGAGTTCGCGCGTCGCGATTCTGGGGCAGCGCGAAGCGGGAAAAATCAGAAATTTGAATTGTCAATGGGCCAGGCCTGAAGGAAAACCTGCATCACGTTTTGGATGCTATAAAAAGAGAACCATAGGTCAGATTTAGGGGTTCCTCTTCTTGCCAAATCACAACACTTGGGAGATCAAGATTGGAGACTTTATCTTAGTAATTTCTTGTTCTTGTTTTACTTTCTTTACAGTTTATCTTGGATATTGAATTAGTTCTTGTCATGTCTATGGCTAGAAACTAAATCTACTTAGGGCTTTCCATATCAATTCACTTGAACCTTTTCTTTATGAATTAATGCATGTTCTTGGTTCTTCTTCTTATTGTTGAGATTTATTCAATATATGTTTTGATTGCTTGGTAATTACCTGATCATTAATTATCATAATTATTATGATTTCTAACCGAAATCTGAAAGGGGAGGTTGCGAATATGTTGTAGTTGGATAAACATAGGTTAAATCGTGGACGAAAGTACCCCGGTACTTGTGTAGCATTAATAAGGTTTTTGGTCTTAATCCTCCTCTAGAGTCAATCTTATCACCGAAAGGTAGAAAGATGTTGTACTGGGGTTGAGTGTTTATATAACCTTAACAAGAGTATAAAACGGCTTAGTAAACCTGCTATCTCAAATAGAAGAAGAACCATAGTCAATTGCATTAATAAGTAAGTTAAGCGGATAGTTGAGCAGATTTGGAAGCCCTATTTCCACATTACTGTAGTAAAACAACATAGTTTAATTAGTTTTCATAATTAGAGTCATAAATAACAAATCAATTATCGGTCACCAAATAGATAACATAGAATAGAATTTGGTACTTGAGCACTAATCCCTGAGGACGATAACTCGGTCTTCTAAGACTATATTACTTGACTCGACACGTGCACTTGCGTAAGTGTGTGCATTAAATCGCGCATCAACTATCTCGCCAGATTCCTCAACAGTTGGGTGTGGTTCAGGTTCCTCAATTTGCTTATCACTTCCCACACGGTGTCGCTAGGCAGACTTTCTTGAAGTGTATTGTTCATCCTATCCATTAGTTGCCCTATTTGTGTCTCCAAATTTCTGAGGGACACTCTTGTCTCATTCATGAACTGAGACTGGCACTTGGTGAGCCTGATTATGCCTGCCTGCAACTCATCTAGATCTTCTTCCAGAACGTGTGGGTTAAGCTGTTGATGAATTTGCTGCCCCAGATAGAAGTAGTAGTCCATTGACTATATATATATATATATATATATATATATATATATATATATATATATATATTGAATTTAACTTGCAAAATAAAAAAACAACAAAAAGTGATAAAAAGATGCTTGCAGAACAAGTTAGAAACTTGTTCTTGGAGCAACCAAATTAGAAATAAGAATAGATAAATCGATATTGAAAGTATGCCAGTCGCCGGCAACGGCGCCAAAAACTTGATGTGCGATTTATACACACGCTAAACGCAAGTGCACGTATCATACAAGTAATATAGTCTGGGTAAGACCGAATATCGTCCTCAGGGCCTGGTTTCAAGTACCGATTATCTATGTTTTAGTTTCTATTTGGTTAACGTTAATTGAGTTGGAATTCTAAACTAATAATGCAGGAAATAAAATAATTATGAAAATACATTGATTTAAATCAGTTATGATGGAGAATTAGGGCTTCCAAGATCATCAACTATCTACTCTATTCAATCATTAATACAATTAGACTAACTTCTTCTTCTACGTTAAGATAGCAGGTTAACTAGACCGTTTTATACTCCTGTTAAGGTAATATAAACACTCAACCCCAATGGAGAACCCTTATATCTTTCGATGACAAGATTGACTACAAAGGAGGATTAAGAGCAATAACCTATTAAGCTACACAAGTATCGGGGTACTTTCGTCCACGATTTAAACCTATGTTTATTCAACTATAGCATATTCACAATCTCCCTTTTCGGATTTGGATTAGAACTCATATAAGTGATGATAACTAGTGATCAATTAATTACCAAACAATCAAACCAATTATTGAATAAATCTTAAGCAAGTGAAGAAGAAATCAACTAATGTATTAATTAATGAATAAGAGTTTCAAGAGAATCACAAGGAAATCCCTAAATAAGTAATTAGCTCCTAGCCATAGTCACGCTAAGAACTAATACAATCTCCAACATGAACTGAATTAAAACAAAGAAAAGAAAGAAAAGAAAATACTTGAAAAGCCTCCAATCATAGCCTCATAAGTTGTGTTGTATGTACAATGGATGGGTTCAATTCTTCTAATGATGTAGAGACTATTTATAGCCCAAGAATCCTTTAGATAAAGGGTTAGGGATTATGTAGGTAGGAAAAAGTATCCCTTTTGGACCCTGAAAACGTGCCAAATTCGGCCCAAAACGTCAAAAATACCGCGTCGGCGTCGTGGCCATGCAGTCGGGCGGCACGACGCCTGAAAATCAGAGGCGTTTCGGAAAATCCAAGGGCGGCGTCGCGGCGCTGCTGCCAGGCGCCGCCGGTGACGGCATTCTTACGGATTTTTCGTTTCTTCGTCCTTTTTTCGTCCGGTCTTCGTCTAATTTCTTCTATACTTCCCGGAACTTCTTAGGCTTCATTTCTTGGCCCTTTTAGTGTGCAATTCCATCTCATTTATGCTCATTTCATCTCCTTTTTTTCATTTCTCCATTTCTGACCGCTGTGACACAAAAGAAATGAAAACGACCCTAATACTATACTAAACATAAATGAAATAAGTAAAATACTAACTATAAATAACTCAAAAGATGTATAAAAATACAGCGATCAAACACCCCCAAACTTAAACTTTGCTCGTCCTCGAGTAAAGGTCAAAAAGATAGAAATAAAGACACGAAAAAAAAGAAAATAAAATGACTTAAAGACACTGATCAATTTGCTGCACAATTGTCACTTAGAAAAGCATGAAGGTTAGTAGGATAATATGCAGGAACATATAACATGAATTTTTAGCATTCTAAGCACTCAAGTCAGATATTTCGCAAATTCAATTCAATCATGCTCAATGGATGTAAAAATACCTAACTATGCATGTCAATTTCAAAATCCTATGACATGTTTACTTGCTATTCTCCACTAATCATGGATACACATATTAGAGATCTTCAGGGCTTTTCAGGGTTGTAATGTAGGCTTAGGCAGGGGTAGGTAAAAATAGCCATTTAGGCTCAACTTACGTACCATAAGCTCTTTTTGCTTTCGATTCTTCCCTTTTCTTTTGATTTTTTTTTTATCTCATACCTATCTTTCCCTTTTTTTTTTTTGAAAGAGTGAGGTGTATTATGAATATCAGTCACCCAAACTTAGGTTTTTGCCTATTTATTATTATTTTTCATTGGGGTGCAACAAAATTGTTCATTCTCTTTTGTCTCTTTTTCAACACTTTATATTTCAACAACTCAATTTTTTCCACTAATGGCACAAATATGAAATTATAGGGTGTCAAAGAAAAATCTTATTTTTGGCTCAATGGGGCTGACTAGTGATACAATTGTGATGTCAGTGATAGACAAAGAATGATAAGAAAGGGATAACAAAGAAATGCCTGAATCATCTCCCTAACATGCATATCCTAACTATTTACTCGAATAGCAAGCAGCGGACATAGGATTAATCATTAACAGTGCATAAATCAAGCAAGATACCCCAAATAGTTTGATTTCATGAATTCTTGGCATATCTAACCTAAGTGTTCAGATGGTTGCTTCTAATTCCATTACATTATTCCACTTTACTTCACTTCACTAGGCATTTCAAATAACTACAACATGCATGATCATAAAAAAAAATATGACTCAAAAATACTCAAAAACACACAAAACAAATCAAAAAGACTCAAAAACAATAAGACGCCCCCCAAACTTAAATCACACATTGTCCACAATGTGTGAAGACTAAGAATAGGGACAATTTACTGACACAACACAACGGTCATAACGGAGGTCTGGGAGGAAAAATTCTGGAATTTACACGGAATATGGCTCTCGGAACTTTCGGCACCACGGCCCTGAGATTCGGCGCAGTGGCGCCCCAAGTACTGCGGCTCTCTGAAGTTCCGGCGCCACAACGCTGATTCTGTGCGTCGTGGCGCTGACGACGACTTTTCCTTTTTTCAGCCTTTTTGCTCCTTTTTCCTTAGAGTTAGCTTTCAGTCCACCTGTCATCCAACAACACACAACAAGAACCCAAGACCGTGAGACTGTTCAAGACAAAATAAAACAAACTAAAGACAAAAATCAAACTAACATAATTAAAAACATTGGGTTGCCTCCCAACAAGCGTTGTCTTTAACGTCTTTTAGCCGGACGCAGTTAACCTTTACTAGTGCCCGGCTGATCCTTCTGCGAACTGCTTGCAATCCGCACAGTGTTTGTTGCAGGTCTCACTTTTCCTACAACACCTTTTTCAAACAAGGGCCTTAGACATAAGATTATCCCCCAAGTACACAAGACAAGCTTGTCTTTTAGGCTCTCTATAATGTAGGGATCAGTGAAATTTCCTAGATCTCTCAACTCTAGGGGGTTCCCTTGATGGTATGGACTTCCTATTTGGGGATCAACAGTGACCGCTGATGGTATTTCTTTTGCAATAGGTACAAGAAAAATAATTTCCAAAAAATCCAAAAAGGTGAATAATTGGATCTCTGTAATCTTTTCCTTCTCCACACCAACTATCTCGCCAGATTCCTCAACAGCTGGGTGTGGTTCAGGTTCCTCAATTTGCTTATCACTTCCCACAACGGTGTTGCTAGGCAGACTTTATTGAAGTGTATTGTTCATCCTATCCATTAGTTGCCCTATTTGTGTCTCCAAATTTCTGAGGGACACTCTTGTCTCATCCATGAACTGAGACTGGCACTTGGTGATCCTGATTATGCATGCCTGCAACTCATCTAGATCTTCTTCCAGAACGTGTGGGTTAAGCTGTTGTTGATGAATTTGCTGCCCCTGATAGAAGTAGTAGTCCATTGACCTGTATATATATATTGAATTTAACTTGCAAAATAAAAAAAACAACAAAAAGTGATAAAAAGATGCTCGCAGAACAAGTTAGAAACTTGTTCTTGGAGCAACCAAATTAGAAATAAGAATAGATAAATCGATATTGAAAGTACGCCAGTCCCCGACAACGGCGCCAAAAACTTGATGTGCGATTTATACACACGCTAAACGCAAGTGCACTTATCATACAAGTAATATAGTCTGGGTAAGACCGAGTATCGTCCTCAGGGACTGGTTTTCAAGTACCGATTATCTATGTTTTAGTTTCTATTTGGTTAACGTTAATTGAGTTGGAATTCTAAATTAATAATGCCGGAAATAAACTAATTATGAAAATACATTGATTTAAATCAGTTATGATGGAGAATTAGGGCTTCCAAGATCATCAACTATCCACTCTATTCAATTCTTAATACAATTAGACTAACTTATTCTTCTACGTGAAGATAGCAGGTTAACTAAACCGTTTTATACTCATGTTAAGGTAATATAAACACTCAACCCCAACGGAGAACCCTTCTATCTTTTGATGACAAGATTGACTACAAAGGAGGATTAAGAGCAATAATCTATTAAGCTACACAAGTATCGGAGTACTTTCGTCCACGATTTAAACCTATGTTTATTCAACTATATCATATTCACAATCTCCCCTTTCGGATTTCGATTAGAACTCATATAAGTGATGATAACTAGTGATCAGTTAATTACCAAACAATCAAACCAATTATTGAATAAATCTTAAGCAAGTGAAGAAGAAATCAACTAATGTATTAATTAATGAATAAGAGTTTCAAGAGAATCACAAGGAAATTCCTAAATAAGTAATTAGCTCCTAGCCATAGCCACGCTAAGAACTAATACAATCTCCAACATGAACTTAATTAAAACAAAGAAAGAAAAGAAAATACTTGAAAAACCTCCAATCTTAGCCTCCTAAGTTGTGTTGTATGTACAATGGTTGGATTCAATTCTTCTAATGATGTAGAGACTATTTATAGCCCAAGAATTCTTTAGGTAAAGGGTTAGGGATTATGTAGGTAGGAAAAATTATCCCTTTTGGACCCTGAAAACGTGACAAATTCGGCCCAAAATGTCAAAAATACCACGTCGGCGCCGTGGCCTGCGATCGAGCGCCACGGCGCTGAAAATCGAGCGTTGGAAAATTCAAAGGCGGGCAGTAGCTGCTGCGAGCGCGCGGCCGGTGACGACATTCTTCCTGATTTTTCGTTTCTTCGTCCTTTTTTCGTCCGGTCTTCGTCTGATTTCTTCTATACTTCCCGGAACTTCTTAGGCTTCATTTCTTGGCCCTTTTAGTGTGAAATTCCATCTCATTTATGCTCATTTCATCTCCTTTTTGTCATTTCTCCATTTCTGACCGTTGTGACACAAAAAAAGGAAAACGACCCTAATACTATACTAAACATAAATGAAATGAGTAAAATACTAACTATAAATGACTCAAAAGATGTATATAAAATATACACCGATCAGATATCGATGATATGTAATACGTCGACATGTGGTCTGCATCATATCCTTAGGGGATGTAGTATGTCTCACTCACTACGAGTTATGACAACTCGTGATGGACATATGGATACTTGTTGAAGTATTGGTATACCCTGCTGATGCACTATTTGTTATATGTCTGTAATGTCATCAACATGTGGGAGATAGAAGTCCTTAGACTTGAGGTCAATATCACCTTATTTACGGAGTAATGTACTTTGATCATGTCCTAAGCTCAAATGTCTTATAGGTTGAGACGCGACTTGTTTTGGATATATTACGAAGTAGATTAAATGTGGTATGTGAGACAAGATTAGGATTCATTCCTTGAATGTATATTCAAGTGAACACTCAAATACTCATATGGTATTAGGTTGACTAAGTCATTGGTCAATGCAGTGGACATGTCTTTGATATGGTCCTGTTGTCAACTAATATAGATGATTTATAATGATCAAGCCATTTGGATAGACACTTGACAAATTCTAAGCTTGATTGAGTGTGTCATGAATGAAAGGATTTTTTCTTACCACATACAGGTTCAGTTCACATGTTTCGTGTAGCTAAACTTCACATATTGAGTTCGTCTTCCGGTGCAGTCTAGGAGTTTCGTGTAGACCCTAATGTTATTAGTGTCAATATGTAAAGGCCTGAAGGGTAACACTAAGTCAATTGTTCCGTCGATTCAAGGATGTAATCAAAGAGTATATAAATGTTCAGTTAATAATCGAGACATTCGAATAAAATAGAAATAAAGCAAACAGTGAGTCAGGGCCACGACGCCACTTACTCAGCGCCGTGGCGTCGACACGCGTCCAGTGGGTCCTTAATGATCCACTCTGCTTTGGTTTCTGGGTCTGGCCCACGGGGAAACCCTAGCTGATTTATTCAGCTATATATACAGGGTTTGACCTCATATTTTACACACCATATTTTCATAAGATCAAACTCTATTGAAACTCTGCTGGAATTCCTAGCTTTCCAAAGGGGAAATTACGTCACAGTTTTTGACTTGCAAATCGAGGGACTATTGCGTGCGCACCCTAGGACTATACAAGCTTCAAGAAATTTCAGATTGCTATCAATGTAAGTCTTCGTTCGAAGTATTACATTCTTGCTTGTGTTATTTACATTGTATAATCATCCTACAGTTTGACCGTCGTCGGATTTGAAACATAAATTTTCAAATTTTGCTGCGTGTACGAACCCGACAAAACCTTACAGTGGTATCAGAGTCTTGACTGTTTTGTGTGATTATACAATGAATATTAATGATAATATAAGTTAGAATTTGTTTAAATTTGATTTATGTCGTTTAAAAGCTTTAAAACCTTAAAATATCAAGAACACATAGTTTTGTCTCCAGATCTGTTAAACAGTGATGTAATCTAGGAAGTCATTCAGATCTAACTCATCCAAGTTGATATGCGTAACCGGTTCGATTCGAACATACTGCATTGAGACGAAAAACGAGAAGGGATTTGATGATTGTCGATGAACGTGTTGTTGAATAGTGAAAGGTGTACATAATGGATCTACAAATCTGAGCCTAAACCAGTTTTAGGATTTTGGAATTGCAGAAATTTTGTTTCTGGGAGCGAGGTGTCGTGGCTCCACCATGGAGCGCCACGATGCTGACTGGGGTTTTGCGGCGGCGCAGTGGCTCTGTTCAATAGGGCCACGACGTTGTTCATCCAGAAAGCTTAAATTAAAATTCCAAAAATTTGACTGTAGAATTTTGGTCCTCTGATATTTCGGCGCCGTGGCGCCTCCCTGCAGGGCCACGACGCTGTCGATAGAATTCTTAAAAAAATAATAATTCAAAATCAGAAACTGAAGTTTTAAAAGTTTCAGGATCTGATTCTGAAAGTTTTGAAGTTTAGAATCTGAAAATAAAATTTTAAATTGAACAGATTTGGTCCTTTCGGACAAATTTGTAATTAAAGAAACTTTCTAAAAATTTGATTTTAAGTTCTGGAAATTGCAAGCAGGTCACTGAAACCTAAAAATATTTTCTGAGAGTCAAAATTGTATTTTTTGAATTTAATGGGGTTCGAATTGAACATTTAAATTCTTGAAGGACTAAACTGTAAATTTTAAAAGTTTGCAGAATTACTGAAAATAAATAAATGTTCAGGAACTGTTTGACATAGACATAGATTTGAAGTTTAGTCAAATAGACCCATGATTATCATTAATGGTATATTATTCTATAATATACAAATGTGCTAAGTGATTGAATGTGATACATTTAAATTATTAGCATAGCGTCCGCAATTATTGTCTGGGTAGGCGGCGCCTAGTAAGTGATTAAAACCTTTTTAAATTATGCCTAATGAGTTTGATGGTTACCCATATAAATGTGATTAGAAATTGCATGATAGGATGTCATATGATGTATGACATAATTGTTGATCTTGGTTAAAATCCCCAAAACTGAAAAATATTCTCCAAACATTAAAATACAAGTCTAATTAAAACACGCCATCTATTATAATTGTTGGGGTGCAAAATCCTTTTCGGCGATACGAGTATTTATGCCAAAACATTTGCTCTAAGTCTACGAGGACTCAGGCCCTTTCATAGATGTGTTAAAGTAAAAGTAAAAGATAGACTTTTGTAGGTATTTACACCAAAATGTTTGCTTGCAAAGACTAAATTTACTTAGGTACTTAAACGCAGTCGCATAATGGGGTTGACTTGTTTAGATGAATCTTGACGCCAAAGTGTCAGACTAATCTAAAGACGCAAGATTAAAATGAAAGATAATTTAATCAAACCAAGAGTTGTGAATAAGCTTTACAATTGGTTGAGGACCTATCAAAGTGTGCTATTGAAGTTATCAGCCAAATCAAATGCGGATATAACATATGTTTGGATCTTGGCCCATTATGACCTTTAAAATGTTTTAGGTCCGTATTCTACCTTGGGGTCGTAGAAGTATGCAAAATAGTGGGAGCTAATTAAACAAAAGACCATGTTAAATTAGCATATAATGAATGTGTATAATTAGGAGAATGAATTTTTTATTGCATTTTCCTGTCTACCTATATCTTCAGATCTTCAGAATGTCGAACTTCTCAATGAAAAGGCTAATGAAATACAATAGATTGACTGGACCCAACTTTATAGATTGACTCAGGAATGTAAGAATAGTCCTGAGACAAGAGAAAAATGAATATACATTGGACCAGGTATTCCCTACAGTGCATGCGGAGGACTCTGCCGAATATGCAACCTTTGATAGAGTGGCTTATCAAAAACATTATGATGATGCCATTTCAGCTTAGTGTTTGATGTTGTATTCTATGTCACATACATTACAAAGACAATATGAGAACACGGGGCCCAATAAAATGCTTGTACATTTGAAGAGTCTCTATGAATCTCAGTCTCAGACAATGGAGTATGAGCTGTTCATAGAACTTTTTAAGTGTAAACTCATTGACGGGGCCAAGTGTCACCACATGTTCTGAAAAAGTTTGAGTTGATAGAAAGGTTGACATCCATTGAAATAAAGTTTCATGACAGAGTCGCTACCACACTCATCCTCCATTCACTTCCACGTTCGTTCGAGAGTTTCATTATAAATTACAATATGAATGAAACTAAGGCGAAGTTGTCAGAATTGCACAATATGCTGAAAACTTTTGAATCTCCGATCTCCAAAAGCAAACCTATTATGATGGTTCACTCATCTAGTTATCCCAAACCGAAAGGTAAGGGACAACAGAAGAGTATGGTATATAATTAACAAACTATTGTTTTGATATTTACAACAAACTATATTGAACCACCTATCTGTTCCTTTTTTGGCGCTGTCCCGACACTGATGAGCATCACTTAGGCCTTCATGGGCAAAGTTGTTGCTCCGGCAGCAGCAATGAAGCCCAAAGGAGGGGCGAAGAAAAAGAAGAACTTCCAGCATCAGATGTGTGCATGAACTGCAATAGGAAGGGGCATTGGATGAAGGACTGTACAACTTTAGGAGGAGGGATGGCTCCATGTGCACCATCATCTAATGGAAAAGGTATGTTTGTAATTGAAATTAATCTATCTATAAATGATTCTCATTCTTGGGTACTAGATACCGCTTGTGGCTCACACATTTGTACAAATGTGCAGAGGCTAACTAATAGCAGGAAGGTCGGACCTCGAGAGGTGGACCTGCGCGTCGAAAACGGAGCACGTGTTGATATTGAGCGCGTGAGAGATTATAGATTAGATTTACCTTCCGGCAATATTTTAATGTTAAACAATTGTTATTATGTTCCTTCTTTGACAAGGAATATCATTTCCATTCCTGTTCTTGACACTGATGGCTTTTCCTCAAGTATTAATAATAGCAATATGATTTTGAATTTTGATAATGTTGTGTATGAAATTGTGCCTCTTGTGAATGAATTGTATACATTAAACTGCTGTAGGGAAATTTTCAATATACAAAATAAAAGAGCTAAGTTAAATGAAAGAAATTCTACCTACTTGTTGCATTGCAGACTTGGTCATATCAATCAAACGATGATAGAATGGTTGAGAAAATTAAATTACCTTGAACCATTTGACTTACAATCTTATGGTAATTGTGAATCCTGTGTGAAAGGTAAGATGACCATTAAACCTCTTTCTGGAAAAGGGATCCGTGCCAAGGAGGTTCTTGAGTTGGTACATACTGATGTATGTGGACCATTTTCGACTCAAGCTAGAGAAGGTTTCTCTTACTTCATTACTTTTACAAACGACTTATCGAGGTATGTATATGCGTATCTTATGAGACACAAATCAGAAGCCTTCGAGAAGTTTAAGGAGTTTAAGTGTGAAGCTGAGAAACAACTCTCAAAGAGTATCAAGACTCTCCGATCTGATCGTGGGGATGAATACTTAAGTAAAGAATTTCTTGAATACTTAAAGCTACATGAAGTTCATTCAGAATGGACACCTCCTGGGACACCACAGATGAATGGTGTTGCCGAGAGGAGAAACCAAACCTTGCTTGACATGGTTCGTTCCTTGATGAGTTTTTCAGCTCTTCCAACATACCTTTGGGGATACGCTATTCTAACCTCGATATATGTTCTGTACAGAGTTCCTTCTAAATCAGTTGAAAAGACGCCATATGAGGTATGGTGTGGCAAAAAGCCATCACTTAGACACATGAGGCCCTGGGGGTGTCCTGCATATGTCAAAAAGTTGATCACTGATAAGTTGGAGTCTAAAAGTGAGAAATGTTACTTTGTTGGGTATCCAAAGGAAACTAAAGGATACTATTTCTATCTTCCTGGAGAACATAAGATATTTGTTTCTAGGACCACAACTTTTCTTGAAAATGAATATGTCTACAAGAAAGAGAGTTGCACAGAGATAGAGCTTAAAGAAATTCAAGAACAAAGTAACATAGAGGTTGAACCCTTGCCAAGTGATCAAGGCAATGATTCAGTGGGAGCTTATGGCGAAGATTGGGTACTCAGGGTACGCCCTTCGGCCAGTGGGAGTGCTATGAGGAGAGATGCAGAAATGCAAGATCCTCCTGCACAGACCTTGGGAGCTAGTGCACCAGTTGCACCTCCTCCCATTCAGGAAAGACATGAAAATGATATTCCTGAAAGCTCTAATGTTGGTGGATCAACCAACGCACAAGAACCTTCTCAAAATCAGAACATACATGTTACTGAACTGCAAGACACTCAACTCCGTAGGTCTGTTAGAACTCATCGTCCTCTGGAAAGACTAAATCTACTTGTGGAAACACAAAATGAGCTAGATATTCCAGATGACGACGAGCCTAGAACCTACAGCGAGGCAATGCTAGACATTGATTCAAAGAGATAGCAAGAAGCCATGAAATTCAAAATGGAATCTATGTATATCAATCAAGCGTGGAACTTGGTTGATTTGCCAAATGGGGTGAAACCCATAGGATGCAAATGAGTCTTCAAGAAGAAGATTGATGCATCTGGCAAGGTTCAGACTTATAAAGCTAAACTAGTGGCTAAAGGTTTTACTCAGCGTCCTGGCGTGGATTATGATGAAACCTTTTCACCGGTGGCTAAGATAAAGTCTATTCGGATTATGCTTGCTATAACTGCACATTACGATTATGACATTTGACAGATGAACGTCAAAACTGCATTCCTCAAAGGTAATCTAATTGAGGAAATGTATATGAAACAACCCGAGGGTTATTCATCCGAGTCCAGACCAAATGCTGTGTGCAGGCTACAGAAGTCCATTTATGGTCTTAAGCAATCCTCTAGGAGTTGGAACATTTACTTTGACAAGGCTATCAAATCTTTTGATTTCGTTAGAAGAAAAAAGGATCCTTGTATTTGGATCGTCTGCTTTGGTTGACACAACTACTGTAGTCTCCGTATCACCCTCCGTAGGAGTAGGTGGAGGGATGATGTGGGGAAGAACTTGATGAGCCATAGCATGAATCTTGAATAATTCCACCCACGTCCTATATTGGACGTTTTCCAATTCAAGAACAATAGGAAGAACGCTCTTGATGTTAGAAACTGTGAGGGTAATATGAAAAGTGTTCTTATTAGTCATGGTGAATAGAACGAACTTTGGACAAGACTCGATTTTAGGGAGAGGAGCTCGGGTTTGCAGAAACCGAGGGGGGGAGGGATAGTTTGTCACGAGTTTCAAGAACAGAAGTGAGAAGCGGAAGCAAGGAAAATAACCTAGACTCTTGATACCATGAAAGAATTAATCACTTGATTATTCTTATTGATGAAAGACATATATATACAAGTTACAATAGGAAAATTCTTACACAGCAACCAACAATTTCGAGATCAAACCAGCGATCTTGCATATGGTCTAGATCACATTTTAATTTGGGGGGTTGCCTTCAGAAGATCCGCACATGCATCTAGCAAATTTCCTAGAGTTATGTGCTACATTTTAGTATAATGGTGTTACTGATGATTCCATTAGATTGAGGATCTTCCCATTCTCAGCGACCGAGCTAAAAGTTGGCTGAACTCTCTTCAGGAAAATTCAATTACTACTTGGAAAAATTTGGCACAGAAATTTCTTGCCAAATTCTTTCCTCCATCAAAGGCTGCGAAGTTAAGATGAGAAATGAATTATTTTTATCAGCTTTATGGGGAGTCCTTATATGATGCTTGAGAGAGGTTTAAGGAGCTGTAAAGGATATGTCCTTACCTTGGGATTTAACAATGGATGTTAGTCCATAATTTTTATAATGGTTTGTGTGGTACCACTCGTACCATAATTGATGATGCTGTTGGGGGAACATTCATGAGCAAGAGTGCTAATGAGACACATGAGCTGTTGGAGGACATGTCAACGGATAATCATCAATAATTCGGTGAAAAATCGACCAATAGCAGAAAGGTGACTGGAGTTCATGAGTTAGATTCTATCACTGCGTTGACTTCTCAGGTTGCTTCTTTGACAAAGCAATTGCAATAAAATACTATGACTGCAAATGTTGTTCAAACGCAGGTTCGATGTGAAATTTGTGGGGGGCCACATACTTTTGATCATTGCACAACAGTGGATCCCAACAATATATCTATGGAACAAGCACAAGTTCAGGCAGTGGAAAATTTTCAGAGGCCTTACAACAATCCATTCTCCAGCATTTATAATCCTGGGTGGAGGAATCACCATAACTTTTCATGGAGAAACGACCAAGGCCAGAAACCACAGTTCCAAAGGCAATACCAACAGAGTAGTCCACAACAACCTATGAGTCAAGCTACATGTTCTCAGCAGCTCAGACCACCAGTTCAACAGCAGAGCTAAGTGAATTGCAAGCAGCATTGTTGACTCTTACCAATTCCCAAACTCAGTTCGTAACAGGACAAAATCATCTATTAGGAACTTGGAGACACAGGTAGGACATCTGGCAAATATGTTGAACAACAGAACGCAAGAGAATCTCCCTAGAAATACTGTTGTAAATCCCAGGGAGCAATATCAGGCCATCGCTTTGAGAAGTGGTAAGCAAGTTGAACCAATTGCACCTCTACCATCTGCTGAGAAGACAAACAAATCAGGTAAGTCATCAGATTCATAAATGGTAGTAATTACTGAAGACCAGACCGCATAAAAAGAATCACCACCAGCGGTTAGTATTGATCCTCAAATCAGAATCCATACCCCCAGAGGCTTAGAAAAAATTCGCTTGATAAATAATTTTCTAAGTTTTTGGAGGTCTTAAAGAAACTGCACATCAACATCTCTTTTGTTGAAAGTCTAGAACATATGCCCAACTATGTCAAGTTTATGAAGGAAATACTCTTTAAAAAGAGGAAGCTAGAAGAGTATGAGACATTGTCATTATGTAGTGCTATTTTGCAGAGGAAGCCGCCCCAGAAGTTGAATTATCCAGGAAGCTTTACCATCCCATGCACTATAGGGAACTTTGAGTGCCAGCATGTTCTATGAGACTTGGGGGCAAGTATTAATTTGATGCCCTATTCTGTGTTTTGTAGACTTGGGTTAGGTGAAGCAAAACCTACAACTATTTCCTTGCAGCTAGTAGATCACTCAATCAAGCATCCACGAGGTATCATTGAAGATGTGCTGGTGAAAGTGGATAAGTTTATCTTTCCTGCTGATTTCGTTATTCTGGATATGGAAGAAGATGAAAATATACCCATCATCCTAGGGAGACCCTTCTTATCTACAGGGCAAGCACTTATAGATGTTGAAAATGGGGAACTAAAACTTCGAGTCCACGGGGAAGAAGTGAGTTTCAATATTTTCAGGGCAACATCCAATCCAAGAGCAAGTGTCGACTGCTTCTCCATTGATGTGATTGCAAAAGTTGTGTCTGTGAAAAGCTTTGAGAGTCTGAGAAGTGCAGACATGCATAAAACCACCAACTGTATAGGCAAATAATTTCGAGATTAAGCTAGCAATCCTGCAGATGGTCCAGAGCACAATTCAGTTTGGTGGGTTGCCCTCAGAAGATCCACACATGAATTTGGTGAACTTTTTGGTGTTATGTGCTACATTTTAGTATAATGGTGTTACTGATGATGTCATTAGGTTGAGGCTCTTCCCATTCTCACTAAGGGACCGAGCCAAAAACTAGTTGAACTCTCTGCAAGCTAACTCTATCACTATATGGCAAGACCTGACTCAAAAGTTTCTTGTAAAATTCTTCCCTTCATCAAAGTTTGCTAAGCTGGGGGGAGAGCTAAACAAATTTTACCAACTAGAAGGAGAATCGTTGTATGATGCTTGGAAAATATTCAAAGAGTTGCAAAGGAAGTGTCCTAATCATGGATTGGAACAGTGGATGTTGGTCCATAATTTTTATAATGGTTTGTGTGGTACTACTCGTACCATCATTGATGTTGTTGTTGGAGGGACCTTTATGAGCAAGAGTGCTAATGAGGCGTATCAACTGTTTGAAGATATGGTAACAAATAACCATAAGTGGTCCGATGAAAGATCTACCAACAATAGAAAGGTGACTGGAGTACATGAGTAGGATGTTATCAATGCGTTGACTGCTCAGGTTGCTTGTTTGACAAAGCAATTACAGGATAATAATATTGCATCAAATATTGTTCAAACGTAGGTGGGATGTGAAATTTGTGGGGGACTACGTACTTTTGATCATTGCACAACAGTGGATCCCAACAATATCCTATGGATCAAGCACAAGTTCAGACAATTGAAAATTTTCAGAGACCATACAACAAACCATTCTCCAACACTTACAATCCTGGGTGGAGGAATCACCCTAATTTTTCATAGAGAAACAACCGGAACCAGCAGCAACAGTTCCAAGGGCAGTATCAACAAATCAATCAACAACAGCCCATGGGTCAAGCGTCGCCGTCTCAACAACCCAGACCATAAGTTCAATAAGCTGATCCCAATGAATTGCAAGCAGCCTTGTTGACCTACAACAATTCTCAAACCCAGTTTACTGAAATGAGATCATCCATCAGTAACTTGAAGACATAGGTGGGACATTTGGAAAATATGTTAAACAACAGATCGCAAGAGAATCTCCCTAGAAATATTGTTGTAAATATGAAGGAGCAATGCTAGGCTATAAATTTGAGAAACGGTAAGCAAGTTGAACCAGCTGCACCTCTACCATTGTTAGCGATATTTCGAATGCTCATGCAAGCGTACACATCGTTCACAAGTAATATAGTCTGTAAGAATGAATATCGTCCACAGAGACTGGTTTCTAAGTACCGTTCATCTATTTTATGTTATCTATTTGACAATCGATATTTGATTGGAGTTTTTGTTTAACTACTAGAATATTTGCAAGATTTAAACTAATAAAGTTGTAATCAATTATGAATGAATTAGGGCTTCCAAAATCCTCGACTATCCACTTTATTCAATCCTTAATGCAACTAGAATGATTCTTCTTCTTTGTTAAGATAACTGTTAACTAGACTGTCTTATATTCTGGTTAGGGCAATATAATCACTCAACCCCAGTGCAGAACCCTTCTATATTTCTATAATAGGATTTACCACATAGGAGGATTAACAGCAATAACCTATAATGCTACACAAGTATCGGAGTACTTTCGTACGCGATTTTAACCTATGTCGATTCAATTACAACATATCTAAATCTTTCCTCTCGGCTTTTGATTCGAAATCATATAGATTATGATAATTAATGGCCAGTTAACTATCAAACATTCATACCAAATATTGAATAGATCTTAATCAAGCGAAGAAGAAATCAAACTACTGCATTAATTCATGAATAAAAGCTTCAAGCAATTCATAAAGAAAGCATTAATAAAATGTTTATATCTTAGCCATAGTCACGCTAAGAACTAACATAATATCTATACATAAAATGAATTAAAGACGAAAGAAAGAAAATTGCGTAGAACAAAGTCTCCAATTTTTGCTCCAAATTTGCCTTGTGTTTTCTTGTGTTGTAGAATGACCAACTCCCTTCATTAAACTAATCCCTAGGGCTTAAATATGTTGCAAATTCGTGCCCTATGGACGCTTCTGCCATTGGCCAATTCTAACTCGGATCTGACAATTCGTGTCTAGGCGCGCATGATCCTGCGCAGTCGGCCGCGATCTGAAAAGTCTGCGACTCTCAATACAAATAGCACCGCGGTTCTGTCGGAATGGAACCCAGATGCCGGAAGTCCTGCGGGTCTCTGATCTTTTAGCACCCCGGTTCTGCTTCTGGGCCCCGCAGTGCTTCTCTGTCTTTTTCCGAGTCATCAATTTTGAACATTTTTTCTGCCTCGGGACCTCCATTTATGCCCACTTTGCGCTCTTTTTTGCCATTTTGTCTTTTTGAACCGCTGTGACTCAAAAGAAAGAAAAATAAACCTACTACTATACTAAACGAAACAAAAACGAGTAAAATACCAACTAAAATGACTCAAAAGGCGTATACATAATACGCCTAACACCCCAAAACTTAACCTTTGCTCGCCCTCGAGGAAAGATCAAAACAAGGACAAAGACACAAACATAAAATACTCAAAGACTCAAATCAAACAGCTGCACAAAGACTTAGAAACACATGAACGTCAGTTGGGATAATATGCAGGAACAAATATAGCATGAATTCAACAATCTAGAATTTTAAGTCAGATATTTCGCAAATTCATTTCAATCACAAGTAATGAAAGCATGAACACCTAACCTATGCATGTCAATTTCATTTATTTGTACAGGTCTGTGTACTTGCTATTCTCCACTAATCATAGACATATATACTAGAGATCCTCAGGAATTTTCAGGGTTGTAATGTAGGATTAGGCAGGGGTAGGTAAAACTAGGCATTTAGGCTCAACTTACGTACCATAATCGTTTTTCTCATTCAACCATTTTGTCATTCTTTTTGGTATTATTTTCAGTTCATACCTATCATTCCTTTTTTCTCTTTTTGAGAGCATGAATCAATTCATATAGGCACCCCCAAACTTAAGCTTTTACGTTTTTTTTCATTGGGGTGCATCAATTTTTTTTCTCTTTTTGTATTTCTTTTTCACTCTTTTCATCCATTTATTCAATTACTGCTTATGGCACATGAGAGAATCATGAGGTGTCAAAGAAAACAACTTATTTTAGGCTCAACGGGGCTGACTAGTGATACAATTTAGTGCAAGGTAGACAATGAATGATAAGAAAAGCTAGCAAAGAAATGCCTGAATCATCTCGCTAAACATGTACATCCTAACTATTTCGCCTCAAATAGCAAGCAAGCAGACTTCACAAACATTTTTCAATTGACAACACATAGGCTAAGCATCAAATATTCTAAATAATCAGATTTTCATGAATTTTTGGCATATCTAACTTAAGCACACAGATTTTAGCTTCTCATTCCACTACATTATCCCACTTAGTTCACTAGGCGTTTTCAAGTAACTACATCATGCATGACTCATAAAAAAAATTGTCTCATATAAAATGAAAAAACAAACAAAAGACTCAAAAATAGAATAAAATGAAGCCCCCCAAACTTAAACTACACATTGTCCCAAATATGTAAAAGACTCTAAAATTAACACGGGAAGACTTACAGACATACAACGGTTCAAAATGGTGGTGGCGGCGGCGGATATTGTACTGAAACGGTATCTGTGGGAGGAGATTTGGCGATTCAGGGCCTTTTTTTTTCCAGAAATCGCTATCGGCACCGCGGTTCTGCATCGTGGCACCGCGGTGCCTAAATTCCTGCGACCTCTCTGAGCTTCTGGCACCACAGTTCTGTATGATGGCACCGCGGTGCTGAAAACTCCTGATTCGGCGTTTTCCAGTGTTTTGCCCTGCTTCATGTCCCATTTCTTCACCTGACATCACAACACAATAAAAATACCAAAAGTGAGACTGTTCTAATTAAAATAAATTGCATAATTTAAAACTTGGGTTGCCTCCCAAGTAGCGCTGTCTTTAACATCTTGTAGCCGGACGCAAGTTCCTTATAAAACATCATTGGGGTAATTTAACCCCACAACCTATCCACTTCATAATCATCCTCCTATTTCTCATTCTATTTTTCTTTTTCACAAGAGGGCGTTCAGTAAGACTTACCTGTTCGACAACTTTCATCTCATCAATTTTCATTTTAGCTTTTAAACTAGCCTGTGGTTTAACAGCTGTCGAAATGATCTCCCTGGATTTGGCCTGTGCTGGTTGAATTGCTGTGTCAGCCGTGCTTAGGAGGCAGTTTCTTTTGCAGGATGACACCGCACTCCTCCGTCAAAGATACTGTCTCATAATCCGCTAACCTTCTCATTTTTCCAAGTATCTCATTCATGAATTTAAAGTATGCTGGCATCTGTTTTAGTTCTTCAATGAAGAGGATATTTATGTGAAACTTCTTAAACACCTCCAGAAATTTGGAGAATTGCTTGTCAATTGCCTTCTTTTGTAACCTCTGAGGGTAAGAGATTCTATCAACGTATTCCCTCAAAGGTGATGATGGAGCTTTCTCAACTGTAGGGCGGTCCTCAGTGACCCCCTCATTCTCTACCTTAACTGCTTTCTCAACCTCTTTCTCACTTACCACTGCGGGCTGGGGAGCAACCCGCTCCACTGTTTTCTACTCCTCAACAACACTGCTTGACATTGATCTCTAGGATTGACCTCTGTATTTCTCGGGAGAATACCCTGCGGACTGTTGGTTGCCATTTTTGCCAGTTGTCCAACCTGCATTTCCAGGTTCCTGAGAGCGGACCTGGTTTCAGATATGAACTGATTCTGCGAAATGGTGAGTGTCAGCAATGCATCTCTCAGATCATCAGACTTCTCCTATTGTGTAGGTGGTCTAAACTGTTGGGATGAGGTAGCCTGATTCTGTGCCTGCTGGTTCTGGTAACCACCTTGATATTGCTGCTGTTGAGGCTGATCGTTCCTCCATGAAAAGTTAGGGTGATTTCTCCACCCTGGGTTGTATGTGTTGGAATTATAAGGCCTCTGAAAGTTCCCAACCACCTGTACCTGCTCCATTGACACATTATTAGGGTCCACCGCTGTGCATCTGTCCAAGGAATGCGGTCCACCACAAATCTCGTAATTCACTGGCATCTGGACTGCATTTACAGACATGATGTTCTGCTGCAGTTACTTCGTCTGAAGGGCCACCTGTGCATTCAAGGCAGTGATGACATCTACCTCATGTATGCCCATAGTCTTCCTACTGTTTACCGACCTGTCATCCGCCCCTTGATGATTATTGGCAGCCATATCTTCCAGTAACTCATTGTTACACCCCGTAATTCCAGGACATGTTTAAGAGAATGTATGTAAGGAAACAAGACTTAAAAATTTGAACGTAAGAAAGAATTGTTTTCCAAAGGAAAAATCTTCCGAACCTCGGGAAGGAAAAATTATTCGTTAATGAGAATTGGATTCTCAAATTTGTTATTTAAGACTTTTAGAATTTATCGGAATTATGAAATTTTATTTGCAGAGTTGGATACGTGGGGCCCACCCGAGAAATTTTACGTTTTTGTGGGGCCCACGAGGTTTTCGGTATTTTGACCAATTATGGAAATTTTGGGAAACGAAATATTTTAGACCAATGGGAGGGCGACACGTGTCACCCTCCACATGGGCTTGTTGGATGAAGAAAAATGGACCAAGTCAAAGGGTCATGTTAGCATGATATAATTGACCACATCATCACGACCGAACCGGGCGTGGTCGTGCCTTACCGGGCACCAGTAGACATACATCGAGTAATCACGGAACATAAAACAAGACATGAAATATCAAGAAGTGTAAAGCAGTTATCGAGAAAATTTGCCTTTCGGCATAATATATAAAACTTAAATCCGACGATTACATCCGCTTTACGGCTGCCCACAACGGTACTACTGCACCTCTAAGAGTGACATGACAACAATGGCGGGACGGGGCCCGCCATACCACGAATGTAAGCACCTACTACGACGGGGACTATACCACCGATAAGCCTCCGAGAAACGGAGCTTCCCAAGCCGAATGTGACCACGAGCTAGGATCAACGATCGTGTACCTCGACTGCGGCATGACGCGGCCCGAAGGAGTCGAGACAACAGTACCAAGTATGTGGCCTGAAAATCAGTAAATGAAATCATAGTAGTCTATATAAAGCGGGAGACATGTATGATAACCCAACTGATTCATGATAAATAAGCGATCATGTCAAGTCGTGACTCACGCCTCAAAGTCATCACTCAAATATAACAATGGGTCTCACGCCACAACATCAATCATGCCCGTGGAATACCTTCCTCGCCATGGCGATCTATGATAGAAAAGCACAAGGAATACACATGAACACGTGTCCCACTGTGTCATCATAAAACCGTACGGGGTAAGTACGAAGGCATAACCGACTACTAAAACCCACAGTACAAACAAGGTCATAAACTGTATCATGAGATCTGTCTAGACCGTCACATGATCAAAGCTGGCCACTCGCCCGCAGTATCTAATGTGCGCGTCTAGCCCAGGAACTTCCGCACTCCGCATAAGCCACTCGATGGCCCGCGTGAGGTATTCCCGCATCGAGGTAGCTACTCCCGGCGTCGCTGGACTCGCGATCCGCGTAGCCACATAGACCGCATGACCATAAAGGCCGCGCACTAACACGGAGCTCTCGTAGCTCCGCATAGCCCGGGACCGCGTGAGGTATTCTCGAATCATAGGTCCGCAGACCGCTGAGTCTACCCGCGACGGAGGCGACTTAACCTCCGGGATGATGTCAAGGTGAGTGGTACAATACCAACATAACGACTGATAGTTAAACAACTTAAGCGCAATCGAGGGAAAACCCCTTTACACAAACATCACAAGATGATAACACACGTAGCATCCTAGCATGTTTACTTATCGAATCAACAAGAAAGTATTACAAGGCTATCACAAATCAACACAATCAAGTTATTCACACAAGGTACTTTCAACTATATGATTAACAAGATCGGGTTTTTATCCCCAAAGTACTTCATACATTAACTCTTTAAGAGATCTGTTCTTTCACAAATAGTCACACAATACTCGTAGTATATGAAAATAGAGTGATTATCTTTTGAAGTAAATCAAAACACTTCTCTTTGTAAAATCAAGTAACAGCATTCTTTTTCAAACGTTCAAGTTTGCCTAATTTCAATTACTCAAGTTTCTCATTTTCGAAAGGTTTCGTAGTTCATAGTTTTAATCCTTTAAAACAATTTGAGAAACATATACCTTATGTGTGAGTAGTTTATTCTTGTTCATAACAATCTTATTACAACAGCCATGATCTAGGAAATGTAATATCATTTTGTCTCATCTTAGCTTCTATGCAGATGGAAGTTTCTACTGGTTTTAATAATACTTTATTAGTCAAAACATTTCCCTTTATTAGCGCTGCTGTGGTTTGTTCGATACTTATTCTGATTTCCGAAATCAGTAAAACATTATTCCTTTTTTTTTTAAAACCAAGTACTCATTACTCACGAATGAGGTTTCACACTTTTTAACAAAACTCATATTAATTAACCAAGTCAAGTCTCTTATCTTTTTAAGATTAAGTCTCTTAATCTTCTTAAAGTCAATAAACCCTTCTTTTTATCTTTCTTAAGCCGTTATACCTAACTTCCCATAAAGCTAGTATAACTCTTAAGCTTTTAAAACCAAGTATTACTCTTCTGTTAAAAATGGTTCAGTATTCTTTTGAAATACTTCAAGATTATTCAGGCTTAAGTCAAAAGACATTGCCGTAATTATTATTCAGGCTTAAGTCAAAAGACATTGCCGTAACTATTATTCAGTTAACACTCGTACGTCTACCGTACTATATATACTTTAAAATATCATGCTCAAGAGTATAGGAAGAATCACATACCTCGCGACGATTATCGACTATTAGCAAAACGCTCCACGGCTATAACCCGGCTAGCCTTGTCCACCTTCCAAGTAGAACATGCTACTCGCAGATCATTCAACCTATAAAGGTTATACAAGTCTATCAAGGACTAGACTACTCTGTAGATTATTCTTCTGATGCGATTCCAGTTCAAGTCTTTTCTGTAATATCCTTCTATTACAGTTCAATTCTCTTCTATGAATCTTATATTCATTTCTATATAACTACAGTATGTAATTTCCAATTACAATATAAGGACAAGAGTATTTACCTCGATAAGCCCAAAATTATCCAAGTTTAATGTCGATCCTGAGCAACGTTTAGCTCATACTCCGGGTGCTCCAACCCGCTCCAAATAACCCTTAGAAGTTCTACGCAACTTCTTCTTAATACTCCAACCAACTATGGAGATTTTCCTTAGGGTTTCGTTTTAGTGACTGAAGGGAAGTATAATAGTATTTCTGGGCTTTTCGTATAAGTGTAACCTTGGAATACTACAAGGTATTGGGCCAAGGTATTTTGGTATAGTAACAATATAAGGAGAGTATTTCTACCAAGAGGGGGGTGTATTTATACGAGACAACACCACAACGGGGGGGGGTGTACCCGGCCAACCCAGCTGGGAGGTACTCGGCCAAGAGGAGGACTCTCGGCCAAGGGGAAGGGACTCTCGGCCAGGGGAGGGGACTCTCGGCCAAGGGGCCTCACAAAGGGGGGAGGAGGAGGCTAGGACGAGAACACAAGAAGAGGGGGGGGGGGGGGGAGGATTTTTAGACTTAGGAAAGTTTTGTGGATGAAGAAATGTCTTCAACTAATGGGGTATTTATAGGTCAAGCCATGGCCAACCAATGGCCAAGATCATGCCAAGTGCAAGGCAAGTGTAGGGTCAAGATTCATCCATGTGTACCCTATCCATCTACCACACAAAATATCTACAAATATCCTACCAACTCCAAGTCAACAAAAACGTGTAAAAGATGGCCCCTTTGCTGTCCACACTCCACCAACTTGAGGGTGACAAGTGTCGCCCTCTCGTTGGTCCAAAACATTTCGTCTCTCGGAAAAATCCGCAAAAATACTAAATGACATAGCCGGAATTTTCCCTTCGCAAGTTGTGTAAAACGTTTCGTCGAAAAACGATTCTAATCGGGTGTTGTGCACAAAAATATTTCGGCCAAGTCTACTCCAAGTTCAAACTTTTCTACGTACGTCCTCACGTACATACTCTGGAAATACGGGGTATAACATTCTCCCCTCCTTAGAAACATTCGTCTCGAATGTTCCTTCTCAAGACGGATAACGATGAAGTTCCCCCTAGCATAACAAGCTTGCAAATGCCACACGTGGCCACAGAAAAACACCTGCGCAAATACTGACATCCAAGTCCACGAGGAAACACCTCTAGCGACACAAAAGCCCTTACCCGAGGTCTAAAATATACTTCATTCACACCTTCTCTTTACAAAAGAAATGATCACATCTATGCTCGCAATACATGCTCGCTTCTTCCCTTACGCGTCGTACCCTTCTCGTACACTCGAAATCTTTCTTACCATATCTCTGTTACTGATTCAGTTTCCAAATCTCTGGGTTACTATCTCTAACTTGGTCATCATTAACTGGGAACACTCTGGATGGATCTCCGATACTCTTCCGAACATAGCAACATGAAAGATCGGCCGTACTGCCTCCTACGTCGGACGGCAAGCTAACTTATAGGCAACCTGGCCTATTATTCACATGATCTGAAAAGGCCCAAAGTAACTCGGGCTAAGTTTCCTCTGTTTTCCGAATCTCGTCACACCCTTCCGGGGTGGTACCTTCAAGAAGATCCTCCGCCAACCTGTACTCCAAACGTCGTCGCCGTTTATCCGCACAACTTCTGTTGACTCTGGGTTGCCAATAACCTCTTCTGGATAAGCTTCACCCTATCCACATCCTAATGAACAAGTATGAACCAACTATCTGAACTTTGCCAACATCGAACCAATCGAACGGCAACTTACATTTCCGCCCCTACAAGGCGTCATAAAGCGACATTTGAATACTGAAATGGTGGTTATAAAAACACTCCCTTAACAGGAGGCAACAATCCTTACAGTACCCACGAAATCCAAACACCGGCGAGGCGAATGCGACATCGAGACTCACCGAGTTCTCAACCTGCCTGGTAAAACTTCCGAAATACGAAATAGCCACAACACAGGCTACACTGCATCATAAGGTGAAAGTAGGCACCTCGTGCAGCCTTACAACCTTCCTGATAAATAATATCTCTGTCGAGTAAACAGTCCTGCAAAGGACAAGATGGGCTGACCTCATTGGCCCAACTACTGGTCGAACGCATCCACGAACTCGTACGCTGATTTACTAAACTTGGGCCTATCATCCTCGTGATCCTACCACCACGGAGGACCACCCCATGGACCCCACCGCAAAAGCAGTCGCGGGTTGACGCAACATAGCCTCAACGACCGAACGCGCAAAACACTAGCTCCCCGATCCGGAACAATCTTACTAATCACGTTACGAAAACCTAGCGGTCTTCTTAGCTCAACTACCCTCTTTCATTCCACACTACTCAGGGACTTATCCCGAAACATAGCTCACGTGCACTATGCACTCCGACAAGGGTCAAACATAAAATAAAATACATCATTTACTCGAGATGGCCTTACCTCTAAGGTCTCTACGTATAAAACTCTAAGGCTCACACTTTCTCTATCCCCCAAATCTTACCTGGTTAACTAACCATGATTCTAATCACAATACACTTATGTTATCTGAACATAACACTTAAGATATACCCATCTCATCATACGTACTAAACTCTAGAGGGTTAAGGATATACCTGTATTTACTGCTTCACTCCCCTTAGTTGTTCTAATCAAACCTACCCCGTAGGGCGCATAGCTAGGGAAGATGACAAACTACCCACCGATCCTGAAGGCTGAGTCCTCCTACTAGGACATCCTTTCGACACATGGCCCTGACGGCCGCCGGTAAAACAAGTACCAACTAAAAGACGACGTTCCCCGGGATGACGCCTGTCACATTGCGAACACTGGGGAAAAACTGAATCCGGCTGGCTGGAACCTACGTGTAGCTGTGAACTGGAAGCTCTGGAGTTCTGACCAACTCCTGCATACTTCGAACGCCCTGAATTTGTGGAGGACCATTCTCATCAAGCGAGGCGCATATCTAGTCTCACGTGAGGTGATTCGCCGAAGTTACCAAAGGACTCATTGCCCTGCCCTCTTCTCGCGATCTTGGTTAATCCGTCGATCTCTATGTTTCCTCGGCCTGCTGCGCATAAGCCTGTACGCAGGCCATGGTCAAGCCTAACTGACGAGCTATTCTTACACCACCCTCTCTTAGATAGTCATCATGACCCGTGATAAATCGATGCATAAATATTCTCGGTTGCTATATCCATAGCTAGTAACAGGGTCGCCTCTTTGAAATCTATCTTCTCTGTTTCCCGGTCGTGGTACTGAAGGTTCAAATATCATGGCCGCAGAGGAATCGCCGCCTGCTAAACTCATTGAAGCCGGCGACGTCGCAGAGCTCCCCGAATGAAGCACCATATCAGGTGATGATTGGGCCTGTGCCCTAGTAACCCTCTGTGCTCTACTCGCAGCCTCCTACGCTTGCGCCTTCGGGGTTGCCTTACGCGAGGCATAACGGTGGGAAAGAAATACGTTAGAGGTCCAACTTATAACACGACTCTAAGAACGATCTCGGAGTGAGAAGAATGGAAACCAATCCTAAATATCCTATAGCCTCGATTATTGGTGGTGCACAACACACCGATAATCAAGACTTCATCGATACGTCGTAGACACTTTCCGAGGATTAATCGCTCGATACCACTTTTGTCACGACCGAACCTGCGTGGATCGTGCCTTACCGGGCACCCAAGTAGACATACATCGAGTAATCACGAACATAAAACAAGACATGAAATATCGAAGTGTAAAACAGCTTATTTGAGAAAATTTGCCTTCGGCATAATATATAAAACTTAAATCCAACAGCTACATCCCTTTTACTCCGCCCACAATAGTACTCTGCACTCTAAGAGTGACATGACAACAATGGCGGGACAGTGGCCCCACCATACCCCGAATGTAAGCACCTACTACGACAGGGACTATACCACCGATAAGCCTCCGAGAAACGGAGCTTCCCAAACGCTGAATCAGGACTCGAGATCTAGGATCAACGATCGTGTACCTCAACTGCGGCATGAACGCACTGGCCCGAGAGGTCGATAACAGTACCAAGTATGTGAAATCAAAATATCAGAATGAAATCATAGTAGTCTATATAAAGCAGAGACATGTATGATAACCCAACTACGATTCACAATAAATTAGCAATATGTCAAGTCGTGACTCACGCCTCAAAGTCATCACTCAAATATAACAATGGGTCTCACGCCACAACATCAATCATGCCCGTGGAATACCTTCCTCACCGCCATCTATGATAGAAAAGCACCAAGGAATACACATGAACACCGTGTCCCACTGTGTCATCATAAAACCGCACGGTAAGTACGAAGGCATAGCCGACTACTAAAACCTACAAGATAAACAAGGTCATAAATCAGATCATGAGA
The DNA here is from genome assembly GCA_029844215.1 of Przewalskia tangutica. Lineage (NCBI taxonomy): Eukaryota > Viridiplantae > Streptophyta > Magnoliopsida > Solanales > Solanaceae > Przewalskia > Przewalskia tangutica. Next base: position 24,573,291 of record CM056719.1, read on the forward strand.
TCTGCATCGCCACATGATCAAAGCCGCCACTCGCTCGCAGATCTAATGCGCGTCTAGCCCCGAACTTCCCGCAGCTCCGCATAGGCCACTCCAATGGCCCACATGAGGTATTCCCCGCATCGAGGGTAGCTACTCCCCGGCATCCGCCTGGACTCGCAGTCCGCATGGCCACATAGACCGCATGACCATAAAGGCCGCACACTAACACCGAGCTCGAGTTCGTGAGTTCCGCATGCAGGTATTCTCGAATCATAGGTCACACGCACTACCGAGTCTACCCGCGACGGAGGCGCCAACCTCCGGGATGATGTCAAGGTGAGTGGTACAATACCAACATAACGGCTGATAGTTAAACAACTTAAGCGCAATCGAGGGAAAACCCCTTTACACAAACATCACAAGATGATAACACACGTAGCATCCTAGCATGTTTACTTATCAAATCAACAAGAAAGTATTACAAGGCTATCACAAACCAACACAATCAAGTTATTCACACAAGGTACTTTCTACTATATGATTAACAAGATCGTGTTTTTATCCCCAAAGTACTTCATACATTAACTCTTTAAGAGATATGTTCTTTCACAAATAGTCACACAATACTCGTAGTATATGAAAATAGAGTGATTATCTTTTGAATTAAATCAAAACACTTATCTTTGTAAAATCAAGTAACAACATTCTTTTTCAAACGTTCAAGTTTGCCTAATTTCAATTACTCAAGTTTCTCATTTCTAAAGGTTTCGTAGTTCATAGTTTTAATCCTTTAAAACAATTTGAGAAACATATACCTTATGTGTGAGTAGTTTATTCTTGTTCATAACAATCTTATTACAGCAGCCATGATCTAGGAAATGTAATATCATTTTGTCTCATCTTAGCTTCTATGCAGATGGAAGTTTCTACTAGTTTTAATAATACTTTATTAGTCAAAACATTTCCCTTTATTAGCGCTGCTGTGGTTTGTTCGATACTTATTCTGATTTCCGAAATCAGTAAAACATTATTCCCTTTTTTTTTTTAAAACCAAGTACTCATTACTCACGAATGAGGTTTCATACTTTTTAACAAAACTCATATTAATTAACCAAGTCAAGTCTCTTATCTTTTTAAGATTAAATCTCTTAATCTTCTTAAAGTCAATAAACCCTTCTTTTTATCTTTCTTAAGCCGTTATACCTAACTTCCCATAAAGCTAGTATAACTCTTAATCTTTTAAAACCAAGTATTACTCTTCTGTTAAAAATGGTTCAGTATTCTTTTGAAATACTTCAAGATTATTCAGGCTTAAGTCAAAAGACATTGCCGTAATTATTATTCAGGCTTAAGTCAAAAGACATTGCCGTAATTATTATTCAGTTAACACTGTGACGCTCACCGTACTATATATACTTTAAAATATCATGCTCAAGAGTATAGGAAGAATCACATACCTCGCGACGATTATCGACTATTAGCAAAACGCTCACGCTTATAACCCTACTAGCCTTGTCCACCTTCCAAGTAGAACATGCTACTGCAGATCATTCAACCTATAAAGGTTATACAAGTCTATCAAGGACTAGACTACTCTGTAGATTATTCTTCTGATGCGATTCCAGTTCAAGTCTTTTCTGTAATATCCTTCTATTACAGTTCAATTCTCTTCTATGAATCTTCTATTCATTTCTATATAACTACGATGTAATTTCCAATTACAATATAAGGACAAGAGTATTTACCTCGATAAGCCCAAAATTATCCAAGTTTAATGTCGATCCTGAGCAACGTTTAGCTCCTACTCCGGGTGCTCCAACCCGCTCCAAATAACCCTTAGAATTTCTACGCAACTTCTTCTTAATACTCCAACCAACTATGGAGATTTTCCTGTGGTTTCGTTTTGTGGATGAAGGGAAGTATAATAGTATTTCTGGGCTTTTCGTATAAGTGTAACCTTGGAATACTACAAGGTATTGGGCCAAGGTATTTTGGTATAGTAACAATACTAGGAGAGTATTTCTACCAAGAGGGGGGTGTATTTATACGAGACAACACCACAAAGTGGTGTACCTCGGCCAACCCCACTAGAGGGGGTACTCGGCCAAGGGAGGGACTCTCGGCCAAGGGGCCTCACAAAGAGGGGAGGGGGAGGCTAGGACGAGAACACAAGAAGAGGGGGGGGGGGGGGAGGATTTTTAGACTTAGGAAAGTTTTGTGGATGAAGAAATGTCTTCAACTAATGGGGTATTTATAGGTCAAGCCATGGCCAACCAATGGCCAAGATCATGCCAAGTGCAAGGCAAGTGTAGGGTCAAGATTCATCCATGTGTACCCTATCCATCTACCACACAAAATATCTACAAATATCCTACCAACTCCAAGTCAACAAAAACGTGTAAAAGATGGCCCCTTTGCCGTCCACACTCCACCAACTTGAGGGTGACAAGTGTCGCCCTCTCGTTGGTCCAAAACATTTCGTCTCTCGGAAAAATCCGCAAAAATACTAAATGACATAGCCGCAATTTTCCCTTCGCAAGTTGTGTAAAACGTTTCGTCGAAAAACGATTCTAATCGGGTGTTGTGCACAAAAATATTTCGGCCAAGTCTACTCCAAGTTCAAACTTTTCTACGTACGTCCTCACGTACATACTCTGGAAATACGGGGTATAACAACATCCTAGCCTTCCATTTGGATTAATCTTAGCCCTTGGTCTCATTATATATTACTACTACTAGTAGCAAGACATTCCAACACTTAGAAAATTGGCAAGACTTGTGTGCTCTAGAGGAGCTCTCGGCAATACCCATTCCCACACAAAAAAAAAATTTCAATCTTGCTTCATAATTCACAATAATTAAACCTAAGATTCCTAGAGGTATTCTAAGGATATCCCAATATAAAAATCCAGGAAAAACTACGTTATTACGTTAGTCGCAACATGAAAACCTAAGGGGTTTTTCATAGTTGGAGTTGGAACTTGAAGAGGAGTTCTTCATACGCTTCTAAGGGTTGCTTGGAGTGGATTGGAACGTCAAGAAGAGGAGCTAAAGTTTCTAAGGATCGACTTTGAATCTTGGATTAGATTTGGGCTTATTGAGGTAATAATCTTCGTCTTTCTATTGTAATTGAAGATTCCATGTTATGAAAGTGATAGATGATCATGAGGTGTATATTATGAAGATTGATAGGTGTTATGGAATATTGGAAGCCAAAAATCCAAAAAGTTCATGTTAGCCTTTAAGATTGTAATTCAATTTAATTGTTAGTTACAATCGTCGCATGTTATTGAAGAAAAGAATTATAGTTGTTAGAATTGTTATAATGTATATAACATGTTGGAATAACGACTAGGACTAAAAAGGAAAATTGAAAGAGAATTGATGTTGTTGTAGCCGAGAATGACCATTGAATTAATAGACAGTTTTATAGTAATTGTGGGCGGAATTTTACACGTCCTGTTAGGCGTGTAATCCCCTTGGTTAGCTGAATTGTTGAGCCTTAAATGTGGCATGTTGGGTATTGATTTCGGGCCTTGAAAAAGGTGGAAAAGTACGTAGAAACAAATAAAGTGCTGCCCAATTTTTCGTAGAATAAGAGACTTTATACTTAGAATTTTTCTACGATAGAATGCTAGAAGTTGATAGACGTATTATGGTCATTATAGGTTGAAATTCTACGTGCGGTGTATTCAATTTGGCAAGAGGATTAAGTCGGAGAGGTATGTGGAACTTTCCCTATCTCTTGAGCATGCAGTTTTATAAATGTATGTTACGATAGACGTACAAGCTTTAAATGAATTCGGCGTCTTTTGAATTCATAGACTTGATTTTAAAGGATGTAGATTCCTTGGTTTTCAAAAAGACATAAAGTGTTATAATGGCTTTATGGGAAGTTAGTTATAACGACTTTATAAAAGATAAAAGAGTGGTTTACTCTATTGATTTTAAAGAAGATAAATGACTTGATTTAGAGAAAGGGCAACTTGATTTAAAGTCATAAGTTGCTTAAGTTTTGAAAGTAGAAGTCACTTGGTTTAAAAGATTTGAAATGAATTTCAAAAGGTGTAGTGACTTGTTTTGGAAAGTAAGCGTGACTTGATACTAAGGGTGTTAGTATCTTGGGGTTAATATTTAAAAGAGTCATTTTAAAAGAGTATGAAGTACGTAGTACTTTGGGTTAAATCCCCGTATTTCACGTAAAACGAAAGTGCCTTGAGTTTATAAAATGAAATTCATTTTTATATGATAATGACAGTCTAAAGATTTTATGAACTTGCCTATGCTTGCTTGCGATAGCCTTTGAGTGCAAGTATTATATTTTACTGTTGTCGTGACTCTCTGAGGGCCATTGCCTTGTTGTGAATTTTCTTGACGCATCGGTGATGAAGGATTTGTCACGACCAAATCGGCCCGTGATCGTGCCTTACCCCGCACCCTAGTGACACAACATCGAGTAATCACGAACATAAACGATACAAGACATATTATGAAATATGAAACAATAATATGAGAAGAACTTGCCTTTCGGCATATGTATAAATGACAACTTTTAACATGAAGAGTTTAATCCTTTTTACAAACCCTGCCCACAACAGTACTACAGACCTCTAAGAATGATACGACAACCATGGCGGGACAGGGCCCCGCCAAACCCCTGAATGTAAACACTTACTACGACAGGGGACTATACCACTGATAAGCCTCCGGAGAAACGGAGCTTCCCAAACGCTGAAACTGTGACCCTGAGAGCTAGGATCAACGACTGGTGTACCTCAACCTGAGGGTCACAGTTTCAAAGGGGTGGGTATTTATAGGTCTTCCAAAGGGGTGGGTATTTATAGGCCTAGCAAAGGCCAACCAATGGCCAAGATCTTGCCAAGTGCAAGGCAAGTGTAGGGCCAAGATCTTGCCAAGTGCACCTTATCCATCTACCACAAAATATCCTACCAACCCCTTGACCAACAATGGCCAATTCGTCCACCTCTTTTACCGCCCAACGTGCTCCAATGGGAGGGTGACAAGTGTCGCCCTCTCGTTGGCCAAAAATGTTTCGTCTCTCGGAAAAATCCGCAAAAATTAAAAATGACATAGCCGAAATTCCCTACGAAAGTCGTGGAAAACGTTTACTAAAAACGACTCTAACCGGTGTTATGCACAAATAAAATTCGCCAAGCACTTTAAGGCACAAACTTTTCTCACGTCGTCGCAGACATACTGGAAATACGGTATAACATTCTCCTTCCTTAGAAACATTCGTCCCGAATGTTCCTTCTAAGTCTCAAAACAAACGCGCGCCAGTATAGTCTTCACTACTATACTTACGAGAACAATCCTGCCACACCTGGCCACAGAAACACCCGCGCACACACTTCTATCTAAGTCCACGAGGAAAACACCTCTAATCATCACCACAAAACACTTCTCACCGGGGTCTAAAATATACTTCCTTCGCACCTTCTCTTTACAAAAAGAAATGATCACATCAATGCTCGCCATACATGCTCGCTTCTCTCTTTACTCGTCGTAGATACCACTTTGTCCCTTTGCCTGAGGCATTAACCTTCTCAGGCGACCCAACAAATGGTACCACTTTTGTCACTTTGTCGCGAGCCTTGCTCCGACGACCCAACAAATGGTACCGGGCTGCATGCGATCCCTGAGGATGTCGTATACTCGAACTCTTTCCACATTTCTGATACTGCTTCAGTTTCCAAAACTCGGGGCTACTATCTCTAACGTGGTCATCATTAAGTGGGATCACTCTGGATGGATCTCCGATACTTTTCCCGATCATAACAATACGAAGATCCGGACGTCTGACCTCCTAAGTCGGACGGCAAAAGCTAACATATAGGCAACCCGCCTATTCTTCACATGAACTCGTGCGGCCCAAAGTAACTCGCTAAGTTCCTCTCAGATTCCAAACTCGCTCACCCAACCCGGTGGTACCTTCAAGACCGACCGTCACCTGAACTCTGGCGTCGCCGATTATCCGCATAATTCCTCCGAGCCGCCGTAACTTCTTCTAGACAAGCCGCACTATCCACACCACCGGAACAAGCCTGAACCAACTAACTGAACCTTGCCAACATCGAACCAATCGACCGGCAATTTACACTTCCGCCCCTACAAGGCTTTAAAAAGGCGACATCTGAACACTGAAACGGTAGCTTAAACACTACCTCCACAGGAGACAACAATCCCCACAACCATCCCTGAAATCCAAACACTGGCCCGAGGGCGAATGCGATTCTGAGACTCACCTGAGTTCTTAACACATGCTTGGCAAAACTTCCAGAAACAAAAACAGCCGTTCCCTGGGCTCCACTGTCTGTCATAAGGTGAAGGTAGGCACCTCGTGCAGCCTTACAACTTTTCTGATATATCATCTCGCATAACCCTCTGCCGAGTAAACGGTCTTTGCTAGAATACAACACTACGACCTCGCCCAACCATCGGGTCGAATCGTTCATGAAATCGACGTTGGTTAACTAAACTCGCCTAACACCCTCGTGACTTATCACAAGGCGACCACCACAACCGACCCCACCACCAAACATGCCGGGTTGACCCGCAACGTGGCCTCAACCCGACCCTAACGCCGCAAACGCTAGCTCCTCAAGGAAAACTCTCACTAATCACGTTACGAAAACCTAGCGGTCTTCTTAGCTCAACTATCCTCTTTCATGCCACACTACTCAGGGACTTATCCCGTAACATAGCTCACGTGCACTATGCACTCCTATAAGGGTAAAACATAACACTACACCTTTACCCGAGATGGCCTTACCTCTAAGGTCTTTACGTAAAACATTCTAAGGCTCACACCTTCTCTATCCCCCAAAATCTTACTCGGTTAACTAACCAAGATTTCTAATCACAACTAACACACTGCTATCAGAACATAGCACTTAAGGTATACTCACCTTATCACATAAACAAAACTCTAGAGGGTTAAAGATATATCTATATTCTCGCTTCACTCCCTTAGTCGTCTAATCAAACTCGCCTGCAGGCGATAGCTGGGGAGGTGACAAACTACCCACCGATCCACGAAGGCTAAGTCCTCCGCAAGGACACTCTTTCGACAAATGCACTCGACGGTCATAGGTACAACACGTACCAACTAAAAGACGACATTCCCGATGGCGCTGCCACATTGTGAACACCGAAAAACTGAATCCGATGGCCGGAACCTACGCAGAGCCGTGGAACCTAAGCTCGAGCTCGACCAACTCCCGCATACCCCGAACGCCCCGAAATTCGTGGAGGACCTCACCGCACCGTGGATGTGCATAATCTATTTGGTGAGGCGACTCGCCAAAAGTTACTAAAGGACCTTGCTGCTCGCCTCTTCTCGTGTCCTTCGTTAACTGTCGATCTCTACATCGTCTCGGCCGCTTCGCATAAGCCCGCATACGTGCCATGCTCGCCTAATCAAGAATTACTTGCACAACCTCTTTAGATAGTCCTCAAGACTCGCGGACATCGGTATACTCTCGGTAGCCAAATCTATAGCTAGTAATGTGGTCGCTTTGCAATCTAAATTCTCTGTTCCTGGCCGTGGAATCAAGGTTCATATATCATGGCCGCAGCAGGATCGCCACGCTGTGCAAACTCTCGGGCTAGTGACGTCGCAGAAATCCCCGAATGAAGCACTACCCTAGGTAAAGATCGGGCTGTGCCTCGCAACCCTCCGAACTCTACTCGCAGCCTCCTCGACGCCTTGCCCTCGGGCCCGGCCGCCTACGCGAGGCATAGCGGTGGGAAAGAAATACGTTAGAGGTCCAACTTACAACACGGCTCTAAGGCACGATCTCGAGTGAGAAGAATAGAAACCAATCCTAAAATATCCTATAGCCTCACGATTATTGGTGTGGTGCACAACACACCGATAATCAAGACTTCATCGATACTGGTGCGTAGACACTTTCCGAGGATTAATCGCTCGATACCACTTTTGTCACGACCCAAATCGCCCGTGATCGTGCCTTACCCCGCACCCTAGTGACACAACATCGAGTAATCACGAACATAAACGATACAAGACATAATATGAAATAAGAAAAAATAATAGGAGAAGAACTAGCCATACGGCATATGTATAAATTACAACAATTAACATGAACAATTTAATCCTTATTACAAACCCCGCCACACAAAGATTTCTGCACTTAAGAATGATACGACAACCATGGCGGGAGGGCCCGCCAAACCCCCGAATGTAAACACTTACTACGACAGGACTATACCACTGATAAGCCTCCGAGAAACGGAGCTTCCCAAACGCTAAATCGTGACCGAGAGCTAGGATCAACGATCGTGTACCTCAACTGCATGATGAACGCAGCCCAAGGAGGTCGATCAAAAATTTACCGAGTATGTGAAATCAAAATAAATCAGAAATGAAATCATAGTAGTCTATACAAAGCAGAGACATGTATGATAACCAAGCTACGCTTTACAATAACTAAGCGGTCATATCAAGTCGTGACTCACACCTCAAGTCATCACAAAGAACATAACAGCTGGTCTCACGCCCACAACATCAATCGTGCCGTGGACACATTCTCACCGCCAGCAGCTTTATGATATAAAAGCACCAAGGAAACACACATGAACACCGTGTCCCACCTGCGCATAATAACACCGTGACGGTAAGTACGGCGCACAAACGGACTACTAACACCTACGCATCAACAAGGTCATGAATCAGATTATAAGATCTGTCTGCACCGTCACATGATCAAAGCCGCCACTTGCCCGCAGATCTAATGCGCGTCTAGTCCTCGAACTTCCGCACTCCGCGTAGGCCAATCTCTTCGCCCGCATGAGGCATTCCCGCATCGAGGGTAGCTACTCCCGGCATCGCCCCGACTTCCGAGTCCGCATGGCCACAAGGACCGCGTGCCCATAAAGGACGATACTAACCTCGAACTCGTAGCTCGCGATAGCCCGGGACTGCGTGAGGTATTCTCGAATCATAGGTCCATCGACCACCGAGTCTACCCCAGACGGAGGCGCTTAACCCCGGAATCATCTCAAGAGATGAATGCCACAATACTATCATAACGATCGATAGTTAATAAGCACAATCAAGGGAAACCCTTTACACAAACATCACAAGATACTAACACACGTAGCATCCTAACACGTTTACTTATCAAAGCAACAAGAAAGTATTATAAGGCTATCACAAACCAATACAATCAAGTTGTTCACACAAGGTACTTCCTACTATATGATTAACAAGATCGGGTTTTTATCCCCAAAGTACTTCATACATTAACTCTTTAAAAGATACGTTACTTTCACAAAAGTCACACAATACCCGTAGTATATGAAAATAGAGTGATTATTTTCTTAAGTAAATCAATTACTCCTCTTTGTAAAATCAAGTAGCAACATTCTTTTCCAATGTTCAAGTTTGCCTAATTTCCAATGTTCAAGTTTCTCATTTTAGAAAGGTTTTGTAGTTCATAGTCTTATTCATTTAAGAATATAATTCTCCTTTAAACAACTGAGAAACCTAAGCCTTATGTGAGTAGGATATTCTTGTTTATTACAATCTTATTACAGCAGCCATGATCTAGGAAATATCATTTTGTCTCATCTTAGCTTCTATGCAAATGGAGGTTTCTACTGGTTTTAATAATACTTAATTATTCAAAACATTTCCTTTTATTAACGCTGCAGTGGTTTGTCGATACACATTCTGATTTCCGAAATCAGTAAAACATTCTTAAGCCGTTATACCTAACTTCCCATAAAGCTAGTATAACTCTTAAGTTTTCAAAACCAAGTATTACTTCTTCTTTCAAAATGATTCAAAATCTTTAGAAATACGTCAAGTTCTTTATTAACACATAACAAGCCGCTTATAGTTCAAATCAAGACCTTTTAAAACCACATGTATTTTTTTACCCACATAAAGTCATTATAATCAACTTCCCATAAAGTCGTTATAACACTTTATGTTTTAAAACAATCACATACATTTAGCACATGTACGTCTACCGCATTTACATAGTTCACACATATCATGCTAGAAGAGATAGGAAGAGGTTCGCATACCTCGCGACGATTATCGACTAATAGCAAAACGCTCAAGTACGTCAAACCGGCTACTCCCTAAGCCAAGTAGATCGCGCCACGCATAGTACTTCCACCTATAAGGCCACAAGGCGCTTATTAACATAAGGTCTCTTCGTAGAACATTCTACAGAAAATTCGGCAGCACCTCCCCCCCCGCAACAACGTAAATCTCCTCCTCTATCGAGGCCGGCTACCAAGCCAACCAGGGGGGGGTTATACATCTAACCCTAACGGGTACAATTCTACTCCACGGTACTACTTCACAAGTCTCATCAGTAATACAGCTCATGTAATTACTGCTCAAGATTTTCTTTAAATTCAGCTTAAGTCGCAAAGACATTCTGTAAGTATTATTCGAGCTTAAGCCGAGGCATCGCGATAACTACGCTCAGTTCTATATATAGTATACTTCAACTATATATTCTAACAATATGCAAATTCCAATTACAATAGAGGGACAAGATTTTTACCTCGATAAGCCCATAATTATCCGAGTTAAAGTCGATCGGCAATCGCTTAGCTCCAACTCCGGCGCTCAACCCGCCTCCAAACTACCCTTAGAAGTTCTAACCAACTTCTACATACAACTCCAACTAACCATGGAGATTTTTCCTGTGGTTTCGGTTTGGTGACAGTAAGTATAATAGTATTTCTGGGCTTTTCAGATAGGTATAACCTTAGAATACAACAAGGTATATGGCTAAGGTAATTTGGGCATTATAACAATACTTTTGAGGTATTTCTATCAAGAGGGGGTATTATACGAAACAACTAGCAGTGGGGGTACCCCACGCCACACCACAAAGGGGAGGGAGGCTCTCGCCACAAGGGCCTATCTAGGAGGGCTCTTGGGCGAGAGTCAAACAAGAGGGGAGGGAGGATTTCTAAGACTGAGAACATTTTAGGATGAATCAGTCTTCCACAGGGGGGGGGGGGTATTTATAGTGCTAGCACAGGCCAACCAAGGGCCATGATCCTGCCATGTGCAAGGCAAGTGTAGGCCAAGATCTTGCCAAGTGCACCTTATCCATCTACCACAAAATATCCTACCAACCCTTGACCAACAATGGCCAATTCGTCCACCTCTTTACCGCCCAACGTGCTCAATGGGAGGGTGACAAGTGTCGCCTCTCTGGCCAAAAATGTTTCGCCTCTCGGAAAAATCCGCAAAAATTAAAAATGACATAGCGGAAATTCCCTACGAAAGTCGTGAAAGCGTTTACCGAAAAACGACTCTAACCGGGTGTTATGCACAAATAAAATTCGGCCAAGCACTTTAAGGCACAAACTTTTCTACGTACGTCCCCGCGTACATACTCTGGAAATACGGGGTATAACAGGATTCCACGGGTATGCTTTCATTGTGATTGTTCCATGGACATGCTTATACGATGAGGGATTCCGGGGAATGCAACCATGATGCGGGTTAAACTCCCGGTGCTATTATTATTCCATGGACTAGCTCCCCATAAAGACATGTACCCGAGATGAGGGATTCCATGGGCATGTTATATACTATTATTATTCCATGGATTAGCTCTCCATGAAGTCATGTACCTGAGATGAGGGATTCCACGGGCATGATATATATATATATATATATATATATATATATATATATATATATATTGCATATGTGCACGTAAATGATGTAGGATTCCACAGGCGTGTTACATATATATATTTTATACTTGCGGTTAAGCGTGATGGAGGATTCCACGCACGGTTTGATATTTATGCTTGAGACCCCATCGACTGTGTGATAATTTTGAGGGCTTGTGTCCCTGACCTTGGTATGACTATTGTTTATGTGTTGAAATAGTCTTTAAAAAGGTAAAACTGACTTTCATTACCTTCATTTCGACAAGGCACAATTGTACTGTTAATTTGGTTATCATACTTGTCTCCAGCTTTATGTCTAGAATTATGATTTAAATTACAGTACTTTCAGTTTCATATACTTGGTACATATTTTGTACTGACCCCTTTTCTCGGGGGGCTGCGTTCATGCCGCAGGTAGAATTAAACAGGTAGCTGGTCCTTACTCATAGGATCACTGTTCAGTTGTTGAGAAGCTCCATTACTCCGGAGGCTTGTCGCTGGTTCAGATCCCTAGTATTGTCGGTTGTTGTACTTTCAGGGGTATGGCGGGGCCCTGTCCCGTCACAGTTGTTATGTTAAAATTCTTAGAGGTCTGTAGTCATGTATGTGGGTCAGTTTGTATAAAGATGTAACTGCTTTTGGCCATGTATGTATTCAAGAAGGTGACCTTATCGGCTAGCCTGTTGTTATTTCACATTGTTGTATATTTAAGAGTTGTATGTTTGTTCCGCTGATTTTCTCTGATGTATACCCGTAAGGGTGCCCAGGTAGGGCACCAGTCGCGGGCCCGGGTCGGATCGTGACAAAAGTGGTATCAGAGCAGTTAGTCCTCGGAAAGTGTCTACAGACCGTGTCTAGTAGAGTCTTGGTTATCGGTGTGTTGTGCACCACATCTAAAACCAGGAGGCTGCAGGACATTTAGGATTGATTTCCATTCTTCTCATTCTGAGATCGTGCGATAGAGTCGTGTTGTTAGGATCGTCTCTCCCTAACGAGTTATGTTGATTGCAGCTATAAGAAAGGTAGCAGCGACCCAGGAAGGATTATGTGGATTTCGTATCCAGGTTGGTAATAATTGTTGTATAGTTGGTATTATAACATACATCTATACGGATTTATGTATGAGGGTCAGACGCGTGTTGCCTAGAATGATTTTAGATTACCAGAAATTGGTAAGGACTAAATAGATACCGGGAAGGTATGAAACAGTTTAATGAATTCTCATCAAAGTTTTATGTGCTAAATTGAGATAATTAAAAGGTAATGAACCCTTAAGAAATAATGTTAAGGGACTTAATGGAAGACTATGTTAATAAATTAAGCTACGTAGTATGCTTAAGAGAATTGTACGAATGAGATTCATATGGAGTAAGTATGATTGTTGTGATCAAGACAACACGATTGTGGTATTATGAGGAGCTATCTTACCCGTATGAAAGGAAGGGTAATATAGGCTTGGGGCATGGAATGGCCTTAAATTGGTTGATATTGTAACTCCAAATTTGGAGGCCAGAATCAGTATGGAGGTTATGTACGTATGCTAGAATAAGTTTGGAAGTACCGAAAGAGAGCAACCAAGTGTAAAAGAATAGAGCCTGAATCCATAAGAACCTTTCGAGGTAGCTACACCCGTGAGTGATTGGGTGGTAGCTGAGTGGGTATATAAGAATTTCCCGGTGATGATACAGTCATCAGACCATAGCATACCTAGTAGAGCTGAAAATGACAGACTTTGAGGTCATTATGGGTACGAACTAGTTGGCTTCTTGTTAGGCCAACGTTGACTTCAGAGAGAGGTTGGTTCGATTCCAGTTTTCCGGTGAGCCGGTTACCGAGTGGAAAGGAAGGGAAGTGATTGAAATGCGAGAATTATCCTTCCTTCTTTGACATAATTAATTGAAAAGCACCCCTTGCTGCTGCATCAATGATGGTACGCGTAGTACCACTCAGCCCATTATAAAAAATGTGGACTAACATCCACTTCTCAATGCCATGATGTGGACTTTTCCTTTGCAAGTCCTTAAACCGTTCCCATACATCATAGAGCGACTCACCATCCACCTGATAAAAGTTGTTCAGCTCTCCCCTTAACCTTGCTTCTTTGGAAGGAGGGAAGAACTTTGCTAGAAACTTTTGGGTCAGGTCCTGCCAGGTAGTGACGGAGTTGGCAAACAGAGAGTTCATGTTACACCCCGTAAGTTCGGGACATGTGTAAGTGAATGTACGTAAGGAACACAAGACTTGGAAATTAGTACGAAAGGAAGGATTGTTTTTCCGACGGAAAGTCTTCCGGACGTCGGAAAGGAAAAATGTTCGTTGTTGAGAATTGGATTCTCAAAATGTATTATTTGTAAAGTATAGAACTTATTAACACTATGGAAATTTATTTTTACGGATTTGGTCACGTGGGGCCCACCCGAGGAATTTTACATTTTTGTGGGGCCCACGAGGGTTACGGAATTTTATGGACGAATGAGAGGGCGACACGTGGCACTCCCACATGTGGTGTTGGACGAAAATTTCAAGGGTGTTATGGTCATTTGACCTATGTAGAAGATTAGTCTTGCTAGAGCTTGACAAAGTTGACCAAGTCAAGAGCCATTTGGCTTGATCTCTTCCCTCCAATTTTAACAAGTGTTTTTATCCAAGCCCTCCATTGTGTTATAAGTATACTACTAGTAGCAAGACTTGAGCATTCTCTACTTAGAAAAATTTTCAAGAAACTTTGAGCTTAGCCAATATTGCTCTCGGCCAAAGGAACTTTCAAAGACAAAATTTTTGTAATTTTGATCCATTAGCCACAAGACTTTAACCCAATGTCCCTTAGGGTATTGTATGGATATCTCAATAGAAAGATTTCGGAAAAAACGTATTTTTACGTTAGTCGCAAGGCGGAAACTAAGGGAGTTCTTCAACTTTGAAGTTGGAACTTGAAGATGGGTTCTTCATAGGCCTCTAAGGAGTGCTTGGAGCGGATTGGAACCTAAGGAAAGGAGCTAAGAATTGCTAAGGCGCGACTTTGGAATCTTGGAAATTTTAAGGGCTTTAAAGGTATATTTTGTCGTTTTAATAGTTAAGGCTTACTTATTGTTGTAGCTATGGATTTTAGCAAGCATGTGTTTATAGTAAGAAGTTTGATATGTTTATGGCTATTGGAACCCTAATCCAAAACTAGCATGTTTAGCTTAAATATTACAATTCAAGTCGATTATTAGTCTAAGCGTCGCATGTTGTATAAAGAAGGAAATTGTAGTTTTTTTTGAAGTTGTTTAGACTATATAACATGTTAGACCTTAGAACTTGGAATTGGAAAAGGATTGGAAAAGACTTAGTGTTGCTATGTAAGTTGGCCGAGAATTGGCTAGTGTGCCTTAGACTATTTCGTATGAATTGTGGGGCGGAATTTTACACGTAGTGTAAGGCGTGTAATCCCCTTTGTTTGGATGTTGTTTGGAGCCTTAAATGTGGCTTGTTGGTTATTGTATTCGCCTTGAAAAGGTGGCAAAGTGAGTAGAAACAAAGGAAGTGCTGCCCGATTTTCCGTAGAATTAAGAGACCAAATACTTAGTATTATTCTACGTTAGAGACTAAAAGATTGATAGTCTTGTTGTGACCATTATAGGTTGAAACTTCTACGTACGGCGTATTCGGCTTAGCGTGAGGAATTAGCCGAAAAGGTATGTGAACTATCTCCTCTTTTAGCATGATTCCTAAAGATAAAGAAAGCACGTCTACTCCTTAAATGATCCATTCCTTGCTTGTATTTGGATTGCCTAAAATAGAATTTGTTCTATGTACTTCCTTGAGTGTACTTTGATGTTTAAATTGTAAGTAGTATAATCCATTTCCTTAGGGAAGTTTGGATTCTTAAAAGTGAAGGTATTTTTCTTAAAGTACATAGAGACTTGAAAAGGAAGTGGTTTTCAAATCTTTTGGCTAGTGCCTTAGTTCTAAAACCTAAAGGTCATTATAATGACTTTAGGGGAGTCAAAGGAGTGATTTACTTATTTGATTTAAAAGAGGAGAAATGACATGATTTAAGAGAAGTAACTTGCGTTAAGGGTGAAGTTACTTGAGGTTTAAAAAGTAGAAGAAAACTTGTTTTCTAACTATTAAGAGACTCAAGTATTTTGAAGGTTAAGAACTTGAATTGTAAGTATGTGATACTTGGTTTTAATAGTATAAGTCTCTTGGTTATCAAGGAATGGATACGTCTAAAACCATAAATGGTTATAACGGCTTTATGGGAAGTTGGTTATAACGGCTTTATGGAAGGTTTTGAAAGTTGTCTATTTTGATAAATCGGCATAAGTTGCCTAGATTGTGAAAATTTGGAGTTACTTGATTTCAAGCTTTGAAATGAGTTTTCTAAAAGTGTAGTAACTTACTTTGAAAAATAGACACGCCTTGATACTACGGGTGTTAGTATCTTGGGGCTTTACATAGAGAGGAGTCTTTTATAAAAGAATGTACGTACGTAGTACTTTGGCTTGATAAATTGAGAATTTGTCTAAGTGTGCCTTGATAAGTACTTTGACTTGTTAAAAGAGAATTATTCTATGTATGCCTTGATTAGTACTTTGGCTTGATAAATTGAGAATTTGTCTAAGTGTGCCTTGATAAGTACTTTGACTTGTTAAAAGAGAATTATTCTATGTACGCCTTGATTAGTACCTTGGCTTGATAAATTGAGAATTTGTCTATTTGTGCCCGGATAAGTACTTTGGCTTGTTAAATGAGAATTTATTCTATTTGTGCCCGGATAAGTACTTTGGCTTGTTAAATGAGAATTTATTCTATTTGTGCCCGGATAAGTACTTTGGCTTGTTAAATGAGAATTTATTCTATTTGTGCCCGGATAAGTACTTTGGCTTGTTAAATGAGAATTTATTCTATTTGTGCCCGGATAAGTACTTTGGCTTGTTAAATAAGAATTTATTCTATTTGTGCCCGGATAAGTACTTTGGCTTGTTAAATGAGAATTTATTCTATTTGTGCCCGGATAAGTACCTTGGCTTGTTAAATGAGAATTTATTCTATTTGTGCCCGGATAAGTACTTTGGCTTGTTAAATGAGAATTTATTCTATTTGTGCCCGGATAAGTACTTTGGCTTGTTACATAAGAATTATCCTATGTGTGCCTTGATAAGTACTTTGGCTTGGTTAATTGAGAACTTGCCTATATGTGCTGGTAATAGCCTTTGAGTGCAAGTATTATGTTTAATTAAGTTGCCGCGACTCCGGTTGAAGAATGGTACCGTCTTGTTGTAAGTTACCGACGCACTGACGGTGATGTGGGATTCCACTGTATGCTCCCGCTACTTGTAGTACTTAGGTTAAATTCCCGGATTTTTATAGAAGACATGGTAGTGCTTATGTCTTGTTTGATGGTCGGTCGAGATAGGGTAAGAGTATATGTGAGGGGTAAACCCCCAAGATGCTATACCACCTGTTTTACCACCTTCTCCAGGGTAGAGTATATGTGAGGGGTAAACCCCCAAGATGCTATACCACCTGTTTTACCACCTTCTCGAGTAGAGTATATGTGAGTGGTACACCCCCAAGACGCTATACCACCGCTTTACCACCTTCTCCAGTAGAGTATATGTGAGGTACACCCCAAGATGTTATACCACCTGTTTACCACCTTCTCCGTGGTAGAGTATATGTGAGGTAAACCCCAAGATGCTATACCACCGCTTACCACCTTCTCCAGGGTAGAGTATATGTGAGGGGTAAACCCCCAAGATGCTATACCACCTGCTGGGACTTGGTGTTCATGTATGCCTCTTGGTGCTATGTTATATCATGGACTGCCGGCAGTGAGGAAGGATTCCACGCATGATTGATATTATGGGCGTGAGACCCATAGTTATATTTGAGTAGTTACTGAGGGCTGCGCCCCGACTTGACGTGGATCGCTATGTATTATGTATATCGTAGGTTGGCTATCATACATGTCTCCGCTTTGTTTAGACTGTTATGATTTTATTACGCATTTCTCTGTTCACATACTTGGTACATTCTTCGCATCGACCTCTCGGGGCCGCGTTCACGCCGCAGTTTAGGTAATGCAGCTTGGTGATCGGCAGTGTAGGACCGCCGTAGTTTTTGGATAGCTCCTTTGTTCGTGAGTTTATCTTTTGGTATAAGTTCTTTCAAGATGTTTTTGTATCCATGGGTACGGCGGGGCCTTGTCCGTCATAGTTCGATTTAACTCCTGAGGTCAGTATTCATATGTGGGATGGACTCGTATGACGTGTAGTGTCTTTTGTTTATGTATATATGGCAGCCTAGTCGGCTTTGCCTTGCACGCACGCTTATTTTAAAGAAAAAATGAGTGTTATTAATTTCCGCAATGTACTTAGTTGTTATAAGCGGTGCCCGTGTAGGGCACCACCACGCCCGGGTTCGGTGTGACAGAGTGGTATCGAGCGATCGGTCTCTAATGTCTACGCACCGTGTCTAGTAGAGTCTTGCTTATCGGTGTTGCGCGCCACACCCATAAACAGAGGCTACAGGACATTTAGAGTTGGTTTCTATTCTTCTCACTCTAAGATCGTGCCATGAGTCGTGTTAGTAAGAAAATTCCTCTCGACGTATTGATGTGTTACGATTATGCTCCCGAGGGCAACAACGCCTGAAGGGCAAAGGAGTAGCAGAGCTACTAGTCGACTCAGAGAGTTGATAGGGCTTATGCCTGTGGTATACCGGATGTTGTTCGCGATGGCGAAGTTCTTCTCGCCAGTTTGAGGCCCCAAGACTGAGCCTCCAGCTTCTGTTAGAGAAGACTATGTGGTCATGAGGAAGCGATTATGTTATCGCCAAGATAATGGAGCTAGCGGTTGTAAGTGATAGTACCCTGCAGGTAGGGATACTTTGATTAGTAAAGTGAGAAGTAAGAATATTGACAAGAATGATAAGTGAACTGAGACTATAGTTGTGTAGAGTTCACAAGTTGTAATTACCCCGTAATAAGTGTAAGACCGATAGGGAAGATTGTGCAGTAGAAATACTTTGGCTTATGAGACGAACCTCTAGTGAATAGGGGGTAGGGTAAGAAGTACCTTGAGATAAGAGAGAGATTTATTTCAGACTAAGAATGAGAAGTTAAGCGTGACGATGAGTCGGGTTATGGACTCATTTCGGGTCAGCCGATAGTATGGAATGGGGTAATGTCAGTTAGAAATAGTCCCGTTATGTGATAGGGTCCTGAGGATGTCAGGCCCAAGTTTAGTTAATCGTTGTACGAGTTCGTGGATGCGTTCCACCGGAACTAGGTCGTAAGGACCGAGAAGAGCCTTAGCGGAAATTCAAGTAGCAAAATGGCCAAGTTGGTTAGTAACTCCAAGGATCGGGAACGAAACAGAATTTGAGATTTTATGCGTGTACTAGATGAGTTTGAAAGTACGAGAAAGTATGACAAGTAAGGAAAGAAAGGAACCTCTGGGATCCCGTGTTCTAGAGATCAGAACCTTCGAGTTTGTGAGAAGGGATAGCGACGGAAGGTCCATTGATATGTTTACGTATGTTAGCGATGGCCGTGAGTGGCATCGTTGGTCTTGTGCGCTTTGATTGATAGCATAGTATAGAGTTTATGCCGAGTTTGTATAACTTGACAATCGACTAAGAACATTCGGGGACGAATGTTTCTAAGGGGAGAAGAATGTTACACCCCGTAAGTTCAGGACATGTGTAAGTGAATGTACGTAAGGAACACAAGACTTGGAAATTAGTACGAAAGGAAGGATTGTTTTTCCGACGGAAAGTCTTCCTGACGTGGGAAAGGAAAAATGTTCGTTGTTGAGAATGGATTCTCAAAAGGCATTATTTGTAAAGTATGGAACTTATTAACACTATGGAAATTTATTTTTACTGATTTGGTCACGTGGGGCCCACCCGAGGAATTTTACATTTTTGTGGGGCCCACGAGGGTTACGGAATTTTATGGACGAATGAGAGGGCGACACGTGGCACTCCCACATGTGGTGTTGGACGAAAATTTCAAGGGTGTTATGGTCATTTGACCTATGTAGAAGATTAGTCTTGCTAGAGCTGACAAAGTTGACTAAGTCAAGAGCAATTTGGCTTGATCTCTTCCCTCCAATTTTAACAAGTGTTTTTATCCAAGCCCTCCATTGTGTTATAAGTATACTACTAGTAGCAAGACTTGAGCATTCTCTACTTAGAAAAATTTTCAAGAAACTTTGAGCTTAGCCAATATTGCTCTCGGCCAAAGGAACTTTCAAAGACAAAATTTTTGTAATTTTGATCCATTAGCCACAAGACTTTAACCCAATGTCCCTTAGGGTATTGTATGGATATCTCAATAGAAAGATTTCGGAAAAAACGTATTTTTACGTTAGTCGCAAGGCGGAAACTAAGGGAGTTCTTCAACTTTGAAGTTGGAACTTGAAGATGGGTTCTTCATAGGCCTCTAAGGAGTGCTTGGAGCGGATTGGAACCTAAGGAAAGGAGCTAAGAATTGCTAAGGCGCGACTTTGGAATCTTGGAAATTTTAAGGGCTTTAAAGGTATATTTTGTCGTTTTAATAGTTAAGGCTTACTTATTGTCAGAGCTATGGATTTTAGCAAGCATGTGTTTATAGTAAGAAGTTTGATATGTTTATCGCTATTGGAACCCTAATCCGAAAACTAGCATGTTTAGCTTAAATATTACAATTCAAGTCGATTATTAGTCTAAGCGTCGCATGTTGTATAAAGAAGGAAATTGTAGTTTTTTTTGAAGTTGTTTAGACTATATAACATGTTAGACCTTAGAACTTGGAATTGGAAAAGGATTGGAAAAGACTTAGTGTTGCTATGTAAGTTGGCCGAGAATTGGCTAGTGTGCCTTAGACTATTTCGTATGAATTGTGGGGCGGAATTTTACACGTAGTGTAAGGCGTGTAATCCCCTTTGTTTGGATGTTGTTTGGAGCCTTAAATGTGGCTTGTTGGTTATTGTATTCGGCCTTGAAAAAGGTGGCAAAGTGAGTAGAAACAAAGGAAGTGCTGCCCGATTTTCCGTAGAATTAAGAGACCAAATACTTAGTATTATTCTACGTTAGAGACTAAAAGATTGATAGTCTTGTTGTGACCATTATAGGTTGAAACTTCTACGCACGCGCGATTCGGCTTAGCGTGAGGAATTAGCGAAAGGTATGTGAACTATCTCCTCTTTAGCATGATTCCTAAAGATAAAGAAAGCACGCTCTACTCCTTAAATGATCCATTCCTTGCTTGTATTTGGATTGCCTAAAATAGAATTTGTTCTATGTACTCGAGTGTACTTTGATGTTTAAATTGTAAGTAGTATAATCCATTTCCTTAGGAAGTTTGGATTCTTAAAAGTGAAGGTATTTTTCTTAAAGTACATAGAGACTTGAAAAGGAAGTGGTTTTCAAATCTTTTGGCTAGTGCCTTAGTTCTAAAACCTAAAGGTCATTATAATGACTTTAGGGGAGTCAAAGGAGTGATTTACTTATTTGATTTAAAAGAGGAGAAATGACATGATTTAAGAGAAGTAACTTGCGTTAAGGTGAAGTTACTTGAGGTTTAAAAGTAGAAGAAAACTTGTTTTCTAACTATTAGAGACTTGAAGTATTTTGAAGGTTAAGAACTTGAATTGTAAGTATGTGATACTTGGTTTTAATAGTATAAGTCTCTTGGTTATCAAGGAATGGATACGTCTAAAACCATAACGGGTTATAACGGCTTTATGGGAAGTTGGTTATAACGGCTTTATGGAAGGTTTGAAAGTTGTCTATTTTGATTAATCGGCATAAGTTGCCTAGATTGTGAAAATTTGGAGTTACTTGATTTCAAGCTTTGAAATGAGTTTTCTAAAAGTGTAGTAACTTACTTTGAAAAATAGACACGCTGATACTACTGTGTTAGTATCTTGGGGCTTTACATAGAGAGAGTCTTTTATAAAAGAATGTACGTACGTAGTACTTTGGCTTGATAAATTGAGAATTTGTCTAAGTGTGCCTTGATAAGTACTTTGACTTGTTAAAAGAGAATTATTCTATGTATGCCTTGATTAGTACTTTGGCTTGATAAATTGAGAATTTGTCTAAGTGTGCCTTGATAAGTACTTTGACTTGTTAAAAGAGAATTATTCTATGTACGCCTTGATTAGTACCTTGGCTTGATAAATTGAGAATTTGTCTATTTGTGCCCGGATAAGTACTTTGGCTTGTTAAATGAGAATTTATTCTATTTGTGCCCGGATAAGTACTTTGGCTTGTTAAATGAGAATTTATTCTATTTGTGCCCGGATAAGTGCTTTGGCTTGTTAAATGAGAATTTATTCTATTTGTGCCCGGATAAGTACTTTGGCTTGTTAAATGAGAATTTATTCTATTTGTGCCCGGATAAGTACTTTGGCTTGTTAAATAAGAATTTATTCTATTTGTGCCCGGATAAGTACTTTGGCTTGTTAAATGAGAATTTATTCTATTTGTGCCCGGATAAGTACCTTGGCTTGTTAAATGAGAATTTATTCTATTTGTGCCCGGATAAGTACTTTGGCTTGTTAAATGAGAATTTATTCTATTTGTGCCCGGATAAGTACTTTGGCTTGTTACATAAGAATTATCCTATGTGTGCCTTGATAAGTACTTTGGCTTGGTTAATTGAGAACTTGCCTATATGTGCTGGTAATAGCCTTTGAGTGCAAGTATTATGTTTAATTAAGTTGCCGCGACTCTCGGTTGAAAGGTCTACCGTCTTGTTGTAATTACTTGGGACGCACCGACGGTGATGTGATTCCACGTATGCTCCGTTACTTGTAGTACTAGGTTAAATTCCTGATTTTTATAGAAGACATGGTAGTGCTTATGTCTTGTTTGATGGTCACGAGATAGGGTAAGAGTATATGTGAGGGTAAACCCCAAGATGCTATACCACCTGCTTTACCACCTTCTCCGTGGCAGAGTATATGTGAGGGTAAACCCCAAGACGCTATACCACCGCTTTACCACCTTCTCCAGTAGAGTATATGTGAGTGGTACACCCCAAGATGCTATACCACCGCTTGCTATACCACCTTTACCACCTCCTCGGTAGAGTATATGTGAGGGTAAACCCCAAGATGCTATACCACCTTTACCACCTTCCGGGGTAAGAGTATAAGTGAGGTAAACCCCAAGATGCTATACCACCGGTGGGACTTGGTGTTCATGTATGCCTATCGTGCTATGTTATATCATGGATCGCCGGTGAGGGGATTCCACGGGCATGATTGATATTATGGCGTGAGACCCATAGTTATATTTGAGTAGTTACTTTGAGGCTGCGTCACGACTTGATGTATCGCTTATGTATTATATCTTGTAGGTTGGCTATCATACATGTCTCCCGCTTTGTTTAGATCGTTATGATTTTATTACGATTTCTGCTCACATACTTGGTACATTCTTCGCATCGACCTCCTTGGCCGCGTTCATGCCGCAGTTTAGGTGATCGGCAGTGTAGGACCGCCGAGTTTTGGATAGCTCCTTTGTTCGTGAGTTTATCTTTTGGTATAAGTTCTTTCAAGATGTTTTTGTACGATCGGGTACGCGGGGCCTTGTCCGTCATAGTTCGATTTAACTCCTAGAGGTATGTATTCATATGTAGGATTGGACTCATGTATGCGGTGTAGTGTCTTTTGTTTATGTATATATGGCGCCTAGTCGGCTTTGCACGTCACGCTTATTTTAAAGAAAAAATGAGCTGTTATTAATTTCGCAATGTACTTAGTTGTTAAGGTAGAAGGTGCCTGTGTAGGGCACCCACACGCCGGTTCGGGTGTGACAGAGTGGTATCGAGCAGACATTTAGAGTTGGTTTCTATTCTTCTCACTCTAAGATCGTGCCAGAGCCGTGTTAGTAAGAAAATTCCTCTCGACGTATTGATGTGTTGATTATGCCTCAAGGAGGGCAACACGCCTGAAGGGCAAAGGAGTAGCAGGAGCTACTAGTCGACTCAGAGAGTTGATAGGGCTTATGCCGTGGTATACTGATGTTGTTCAGCCGCGAGTTCTTCGCACAGTTTGAGGCCCCAGACTGCAGCCTCAGTTTCTCGGTTAGAGAAGACTATAGGTCATGAGGAAGCGATTATGTTATTGGCCAAGATAGCGGAGCTAGCGGTTGTAAGTGATAGTACCCCAGAGGTAGGGATACTTTGATTAGTAAAGTGAGAAGTAAGAATATTGACAAAAATGATAAGTGAACTGAGACTATAGTTGTGTAGAGTTCAAGACATGTAAACGAGAATGTGCTTAAGGAAACAAGACTAGGAAATTAGTACGAAAGGAGGAATTGTTTTTCCGACGGAAAATCTTCCGAACGCCGGAAAGGAAAAATGTTCGTTGTTGAGAATTGGATTCTCAAAATGCATTATTTGAAGAGTATGGAACTCTTAACTTTTTGGAAATTTTATTTTGACGGATTTGGTCATGTGGGGCCCACCCGAGGAATTTTACGTTTTGTGGGGCCCACGAGGGTTACGGAAATTTTATGGACGAATGAGAGGGCGACACGTGGCACCCCCACATGTGGTCTTGGACGAAATTTGGGGAGGGTAAAATGGTCATTGACCATCTTGGAAGATAAATCTTGCAAGCATGACATTGTTGACTTGTCAACTTGTCCACATAGGCTTAATCCAAGTGAAATTCATCCTAGCCTCACATTTGTGATAATCCAAGCCCTCCATTGTGTTTTATAAGCTTACTACTAGTGCAAGCTTAGCTCATTTACACTTAGAAAAATTAGAACCCTTTGTGCCAAGAGAAGAGACCTCTCGGGTTTGGCTAAGCTCTCACTAGAAATTTTTGTAGTTTTGATCCATTAGCCACAAGACTTTAACCCAATGTCCATTAGGGTATTGTAAGGATATCTCAATAGAAAGATTGCGGAAAAACGACGTTTTCGTATTAGTCGCAAGGCGGAAACTTAAGGAGTTCTTCAACTTTGAAGTTGGAACTTGAAGATGGGTTCTTCATAGGCCTCTAAGGAGTGCTTGAAGCGGATTGGAACCTAAGGAAATGAGCTAAGAATTGCTAAGGCGCGACTTTGAATCTTGGAAATTTTAAGGGCTTGGAAAGGTATAAATTTTGTCGTTTTAGCATTTAAGATTTACTTATTATTGTAGCTATGGATATTAGCAAGCATGAGATGTTTAGTATGAAGTTTGATAATTATATTGGCTATTGGAACCCTAATCCGAAAACTAGCATGTTTAGCCTTAAGATTACAATTCAAGTTGATTATTCGTTTAAGTCGTCGCATGTTGTATAAAGAAGGAAATTGTAGTTGTTGAAGTTGTTAATGACTATATAACATGTTAGAACTAAGAACTTGGATCGAAAAAGAATTTAGAAAGGACTTAGTGTTGTTATTTATGTTGGCCGAGAATGGCTTGAATATGGAAACTACTTGATATTAATTGTGGGGCGGAATTTTACACGTATTGTAAGGCGTGTAATCCCCTTTGGTTGGTTGTTGTTTGGAGCCTTAAATGTGGCATGTTTGGTTATTGTATTCGGCCTTGAAAAAGGTGGCAAAGTGAGTAGAAACAAAGGAAGTGCTGTCCGATTTTCCGTAGAATTAGAGACCGTATACTTAGTATTATTCTACGTTAGAGACTAGAAGTTGATAGTCTTGTTGTGACCATTATAGGTTGACACACTTCTGCGCAGCGTATTCGGCAGCTTGTGGATTTAGCGAAAGGTATGTGAAATATCTCCTCTTCTAGCATGATTCCTTAAGATAAAGAAAGTAAGTTCTACTCCTTAAATGATCCATTCTTTGGTTGTACTTGGATTGCCTAATATAGAATTTGTTCTATGTACTTCCTTGATTGTACTTTGATGTTTAAATTGTAAGTTGTATAATCCATTTCCTTAGTGAAGTTTGGATTCTTAAAAGTGAAAGTATTTTACTTAAAATACATAGAGTCTTGAAAAGGAAGTGGTTTCCAAATCTTTTGGCTAGTGCCTTAATTCCAAAACCTAAAGGTCATTATAATGACTTTAGGGGAGTCAAAGGAGTGCTTTACTTACTTGTTTTAAAAGAGGAGAAGTGACATGATTTAAGAGAAGTAACTTGTTTTAGAGGTGTGAGTTACTTGAGGTTTAAAAGTAGAAGAAACTTGTCTTCTAAATATTAAGAGACTTGTAGTATTTTAAAAGTTGAGAACTTGATTTGTAAGTATGTGCTACTTGGTTTTAATAGTATAAGTCTCTTGGTTATAAAAGGAATGAATATGTCTAAAACCATAAAGGGTTATAACGACTTTATGGGAAGTTGGTTATAACGGCTTTATGGAAGGTTAAGAAAGTTGTCTATTTTGATTAATGGGCATAAGTTGCCTTGATTGTGAAAATTTGAAGTTACTTGATTTCAAGCTTTGAAATGAGTTTTCTAAGAGTGTAGTAACTTACTTTGAAAAATAGACACACCTTGATACTACGGGTGTTAGTATCTTGGGATTTTACATAAAAATGAGTCTTTTGAAAAGAATGTACGTACGTAGTACTTTGGCTTGATTAATTGAGAATTTTTCTAAAGTGTGCCTTGATAAGTATTTTGGCTTGATTAATTGAGAATTATTCTAAGTGTGCCTTGATAAGTACTTTGGCTTGATTAATTGAGAATTATTCTAAGTGTGCCTTGATAAGTACTTTGACTTGATTAATTGAGAATAAATCTAAGTGTGTCTTGCTAAGTACTTTGGCTTGTTTAATTACTAATTGCCTATATGTGCTGGTGATAGCCTTTGAGTGCAAGTATTATGTTTTATTACGTTGTCGCGACTCTCGGTTGGAGGGCCGGCGGTCTTGTTGTAAGTACTTGGACGTCACTGCGGTGATGTGGGATTCCACGGGTATGCTTCCGTTATTTGTAGTACTTGGGTTAAATTCCCGGATTTTTATAAAAGACCTGGTAGTGCTTATGTGTTGTTTGACGGCCGGTCGAGTTAGGGTAAGAGTATAAGTCAGGGGTAAACCCCCAAGACATTATACCCCCTGCTTGTTTTGTTTGATGGTCGGTTGAGATAGGGTAAGAGTATAAGTGAGGGGTAAACCCCCAAGATGCTTTACCACCTTCTCCAGGATAAGAGTATAAGTGAGGTAAACCCCAAGACATTATACCCCGCTTGTTTTTTTGATGGTCGGTTGAGATAGGGTAAGAGTATAAGTGAGGTAAACCCCAAGATGCTTTACCACCTTCTCCGTGGTAAGAGTATAAGTGAGGTAAACCCCAAGACATTATACCCCCTCGCTTACCACCGCTGCTTTTTCCCTTTGGGCCGTGCAGTTTTTAGGACACAGTGGGACTTGGTGTTCATGTATGCCTATTGGTGTTATACTATATCATGGATCGCGGTGGCGGTGAAGGATTCCACGCATGATTGATATTATGGGCGTGAGACCCATGGTTATATTTTAGAAATGAATTGAGGCATGCGTCCACGACTTGTTATATTTGCTTATGTGTTGTGTACTGTAGGTTGGCTATCATACATGTCTCCTGTTTTGCTTAGACTGCTATGATTTCATTACAGTACTTACTGTTTCACATACTTGGTACATTCTTCGTACTGACCTCCTTCGGGGGGTTGCGTTCATGCCGCAGGTTTAGGTACGCAGTTTGGTGATCGGCAGGTGTAGGACCCTGCTCAGAGTTTTTGGATAGCTCCTTCTGTTCGGGAGTTTATCTTTTTGGGTATAAGTTCTTTCAGTACAGGCTTTTGTACAGTTATGGGTACGGCGGGGCCTTGTCCCGTCATAGTTCAGTATAACTCTTAGAGGTCTGTATTCATATGTGGGATTGGACTCATGTACAGTGTAGTGTCTTTTGTTTATATATATTATGGCAGCCTTGTCGGCTTTGCCATTGCAGGTATGTTGGTTTTAAAAAAAAAAGAAGAGGTGTTATTTAAATTCCGCAGTTTTACTTAGTTGTTAAGGTAGAAGGGTGCCCAGGTAGGGCACCAGTCACGGGCCCGGGGTTCGGGGCGTTACAGAGTGGTATCGAGCGATCCCTCGGAATGTCTACTGCACCGTGTCTAGTAGAGTTGGTTATCGGTGTGTTGCGCGCCACACCCATAAACAGGAGGCTACGGACATTTAGAGTTAGTTTCTATTCTTTTCACTCGAGATCGTGCCACAGAGTTGTGTTAGTAAGATAATTCCTCGACGTATTCTGCTTACGATTATGCCTCCGAGGGCAACATACCTGCAAGGGCAAAGGAGTAGAAGGAGCTACTAGTCGACTCGAGAGAGTTGATAAGGCTTATGCCGTGGTATACCGGATGTTGTTCGCGATGAAGTTCTTCTGCGCCAGGTTTTGAGACCCCAGCACCAGAGCCTCCAGTTTCTCAGTTAGGAGAAGACTATATTGTCATGAGGGAAGCAGTTATGTTATTGACCAAGATAGCGGTGCTACAGTTTCATCAACAGGAGGTTATTCGCCAAGCATGCACAGTGTACAGAGGGTAGAGGCCAACGCGGAGATCGTATGAGGCTAGACCGTTGGTTATCCCTGAGTTTTGGACGAGTGCCTCAAGGCGTGTGAGATATTCGTCCCAGCCTACCCAGTACATACCCCCGCAGTTCACAGGTGGGATATTGGACCCCACAAGGTATTTAGGAGCCGGTCCAAGCTCCAGGAGTCGAGGTTTTCAAAGGAGCTGAGGACTTTCTCGGTCGAGGCCACCTATTCCTCAGTGTATCAGATGTGGTAAGCGTCATTCGGGGAAATGCCGTTGTGGCACAGGTGTTTGTTTTTGTTGTGGCCGTCCGGGCCATATTCGGAGGGTATGTCCTTTTAGAAAGAACACCGGTGAGGTGGCTCAGCCTATGAGGCTGATGGTTGATTCCCTTTCCTCCACAGCTGTGCGTCCCCCAGGGCAGGGTGTTCAGATGTCAGCCAGCCGTGGTAGAGGTCAGGGTGGAGTTAATGGTTCGGTCGGTCCTTTGAACCGCATAGATGACGTGACTACTGGGCAGGATCAGGAGGCGACACCACACGGGGTTACAGGTATATTTCGATTCTTTTGAATCATGCGTGCATTGTTGGATTCAGATTTTTGCCCTAGAGGATATGTTTTCCCTTTATTGCTAGCAGTTGTAAGTGATAGTACCCCAGAGGTAGGGATACTTTGATTAGTAAAGTGAAAAGTTAAGAATGTTGACAAGAATGATAAGTGAACTGAGACTATAGTTGTGTAGAGTTCACAAGTAGTAATTGCCCCGTAACAGTGTGAGACCGATAGGGAAGGATGTACAGTAGAAATACTTTGGCTTATGTGTCAAACCTCTAGTGAATGGGAGGATAGGGTGAGAAGTACCTTGAGATAAGAGAGAGATCTATTTCAGACTAAGAATGAAAAGTTAAGTGTGACACTGAGTCGGGTTATAGACTCATTTCGGGTCAACCGATAGTATGGAATGGGGTGATGTCAGTTAGAAATGGTCCCGCTATGTGATAGGGTCACGAGGGTGCTAGGCCCAAGTCTAGTTGATCGTTGTACGAGTTCGTGGATGCGTTCCACCGGAACTAGGTCGTAAGGACCGAGAAGAGCCTTAGTGGAAATTCAAGTAGCATAATGGCCAAGTTGGTTAGTAACTCCAAGGATTGGGGAACATAAACAAAATTTGAGATTTTGTACGTGTACTAAATGAGTTTGAAAGTACGAGAAAGTATGACAAGTAAGGAAAGAAAGGAACCTCTAAGGATCCCGTGTTTGGGAAGACAGTAACCTTCGAGTTTTGTGAGAAGGGACCACGGACGGAAGGTCCATTATTATGTTCACGTATGTTGTGGTGGCCATGTGTGGCATCGTTGGTCTTGTGCATGTTTTGATTGATAGGCATAATATAGAGTTTATGCCGGAGTTTGTATAGCTTGGCAACCGACTAAGAACATTCGAGGACGAATGTTTCTAAGGGGGGAAGAATGTTACACCCCGTAAGTCCGGGACATGTAAAAGAGAATGTGCTTAAGGAAACAAGACTAGGAAATTAGTACGAAAGGAGGAATTGTTTTTCCGACGGAAAATCTTCCGAACGCCGGAAAGGAAAAATGTTCGTTGTTGAGAATTGGATTCTCAAAATGCATTATTTGAAGAGTATGGAACTCTTAACTTTTTGGAAATTTTATTTTGACGGATTTGGTCATATGAGGCCCACCCGAGGAATTTTACGTTTTGTGGGGTCCACGAGGGTTACGGAAATTTTATGGACGAATGAGAGGGCGACACGTGGCACCCCCCACATGTGGTCTTGGACGAAATTTGGGGAGGGTAAAATGGTCATTGACCATCTTGGAAGATAAGTCTTGCAAGCATGACATTGTTGACTTGTCAACTTGTCCACATAGGCTTAATCCAAGTGAAATTCATCCTAGCCTCACATTTGTGATAATCCAAGCCCTCCATTGTGTTTTATAAGCTTACTACTAGTGCAAGACTAGCTCATTTACACTTAGAAAAATTAGAACCCTTTGTGCCAAGAGAAGAGACCTCTCGGGTTTGGCTAAGCTCTCACTAGAAATTTTTGTAGTTTTGATCCATTAGCCACAAGACTTTAACCCAATGTCCCTTAGGGTATTGTAAGGATATCTCAATAGAAAGATTGCGGAAAAACGACGTTTTCGTATTAGTCGCAAGGCGGAAACTTAAGGAGTTCTTCAACTTTGAAGTTGGAACTTGAAGATGGGTTCTTCATAGGCCTCTAAGGAGTGCTTGGAGCAGATTGGAACATAAGGAAATGAGCTAAGAATTGCTAAGGCGCGACTTTGAATCTTGGAAATTTTAAGGGCTTGGAAAGGTATAAATTTTGTCGTTTTAGCATTTAAGATTTACTTATTATTGTAGCTATGGATATTAGCAAGCATGAGATGTTTAGTATGAAGTTTGATAATTATATTGGCTATTGGAACCCTAATCCGAAAACTAGCATATTTAGCCTTAAGATTACAATTCAAGTTGATTATTCGTTTAAGTCATCGCATGTTGTATAAAGAAGGAAATTGTAGTTGTTGAAGTTATTAATGACTATATAACATGTTAGAACTAAGAACTTGGATCGAAAAAGAATTTGGAAAGGACTTAGTGTTGTTATTTATGTTGGCCGAGAATGGCTTGAATATGGAAACTACTTGATATTAATTGTGGGGCGGAATTTTAGACGTATTGTAAGGCGTGTAATCCCCTTTGGTTGGTTGTTGTTTGGAGCCTTAAATGTGGCATGTTTGGTTATTGTATTCGGCCTTGAAAAAAGTGGCAAAATGAGTAGAAACAAAGGAAGTGCTGTCCGATTTTCCGTAGAATTAGAGACCGTATACTTAGTATTATTCTACGTTAAAGACTAGAAGTTGATAGTCTTGTTGTGACCATTATAGGTTGACACTTCTACGTACGGCGTATTCGGCTTAGCTTGTGGATTTAGCCGAAAAGGTATGTGAAATATCTCCTCTTCTAGCATGATTCCTTAAGATAAAGAAAGTAAGTTCTACTCCTTAAATGATCCATTCTTTGGTTGTACTTGGATTGCCTAATATAGAATTTGTTCTATGTACTTCCTTGATTGTACTTTGATGTTTAAATTGTAAGTTGTATAATCCATTTCCTTAGTGAAGTTTGGATTCTTAAAAGTGAAAGTATTTTACTTAAAATACATAGAGTCTTGAAAAGGAAGTGGTTTCCAAATCTTTTGGCTAGTGCCTTAATTCCAAAACCTAAAGGTCATTATAATGACTTTAGGGGAGTCAAAGGAGTGCTTTACTTACTTGTTTTAAAAGAGGAGAAGTGACATGATTTAAGAGAAGTAACTTGTTTTAGAGGTGTGAGTTACTTGAGGTTTAAAAGTAGAAGAAACTTGTCTTCTAAATATTAAGAGACTTGTAGTATTTTAAAAGTTGAGAACTTGATTTGTAAGTATGTGCTACTTGGTTTTAATAGTATAAGTCTCTTGGTTATAAAAGGAATGGATATGTATAAAACCATAAAGGGTTATAACGGCTTTATGGGAAGTTGGTTATAACGACTTTATGGAAGGTTAAGAAAGTTGTCTATTTTGATTAATGGGCATAAGTTGCCTTGATTGTGAAAATTTGAAGTTACTTGATTTCAAGCTTTGAAATGAGTTTTCTAAGAGTGTAGTAACTTACTTTGAAAAATAGACACACCTTGATACTACGGGTGTTAGTATCTTGGGATTTTACATAAAAAAGAGTCTTTTGAAAAGAATGTACGTACGTAGTACTTTGGCTTGATTAATTGAGAATTATTCTAAGTGTGCCTTGATAAGTACTTTGGCTTGATTAATTGAGAATTATTCTAAGTGTGCCTTGATAAGTACTTTGGCTTGATTAATTGAGAATTTTTCTAAAGTGTGCCTTGATAAGTATTTTGGCTTGATTAATTGAGAATTATTCTAAGTGTGCCTTGATAAGTACTTTGGCTTGATTAATTGAGAATTATTCTAAGTGTGCCTTGATAAGTACTTTGGCTTGATTAATTGAGAATTATTCTAAGTGTGCCTTGCTAAGTACTTTGGCTTGTTTAATTACGAATTGCCTATAGGTGCTGGTGATAGCCTTTGAGTGCAAGTATTATGTTTTATTACGTTGTCGCGACTCTCGGTTGGAGGGCCGGCGGTCTTGTTGTAAGTACTTAGATGTACCGACAGTGATGTGGGATTCCACGGGTATGCTTCCGTTATTTGTAGTACTTGGGTTAAATTCCCGGATTTTTATAAAAGACCTGGTAGTGCTTATGTGTTGTTTGACGGCCGGTCGAGTTAGGGTAAGAGTATAAGTAAGGGGTAAACCCCCAAGACATTATACCCCCTGCTTGTTTTGTTTGATGGTCAGTTGAGATAGGGTAAGAGTATAAGTGAGGGGTAAACCCCCAAGATGCTTTACCACCTTCTCCAGGATAAGAGTATAAGTGAGGGGTAAACCCCCAAGACATTAAACCCCCTGCTTGTTTTGTTTTATGGTCGGTTGAGATAGGGTAAAAGTATAAGTGAGGGGTAAACCCCCAAGATGCTTTACCACCTTCTCTGGGGTAAGAGTATAAGTGAGGGGTAAACCCCCAAGATGCTTTACCACCTTCTCCGGGGTAAGAGTATAAGTGAGGGGTAAACCCCCAAGACATTATACCCCCTGGTTTACCACCTGCTCGTTTTTCCTGCTGGGCCCGTACAGTTTTTAGGACACAGGTGGGACTTGTTGTTCATGTATGCCTATTGGTGTTATACTATATCATGGATCGCGGTGATGAAGGATTCCACGGGCATGATTGATATTATGGGCGTGAGACCCATGGTTATATTTTAGAAATGACTTGAGGGCATGCGTCCCTGACTTGTTATGACTGCTTATGTGTTGTGTACTGTAGGTTGGCTATCATACATGCCTCCTGTTTTGCTTAGACTGCTATGATTTCATTACAGTACTTACTGTTTCACATACTTGGTACATTCTTCAGATCGACCTCCTTTCGAGGCTGCGTTCATGCCGCAGGTTTAGGTACGCAGTTTGATGATCGGCAGGTGTAGGACCCTGCTCAGAGTTTTTGGATAGCTCCTTATGTTCGGTAGTTTATCTTTTTGGGTATAAGTTCTTTCAGTACAGGCTTTTGTATAGTTATGGGTACGGCGGGGCCTTGTCCCGTCATAGTTCAGTTTAACTCTTAGAGGTCTGTATTCATATGTGGGATTGGACTCATGTACAGTGTAGTGTCTTTTGTTTATATATATTATGGCAGCCTTGTCGGCTTTGCCGTTGCACGTATGTTGGTTTTAAAAAAAAAAAGGTGTTATTTAAATTCCGCAGTTTTACTTAGTTGTTAAGGTAGAAGGGTGCCTGTATGGCACGATCCGCGACTGGTTCGGGCGTTACAACGATGCATGTCACCAAGAATCGTGGGTAGAACATAATCTCCCCAGCTCATTTCTGCAGGTGGTGGGACTTGTCCCATGGTAGGTGGTACCTCATTATTCAACACCTTCTCAGGTACCCTGTTGTTGTTATTCTGCTGATTTTCGAATGCTCACGCAAGCGTACGCATCGTTCACAAGTAATATAGTCTGTAATACCGAATATCGTCCACAGAGACTGGTTTCTAAGTACCGTTCATCTATTTTATGTTATCTATTTGGCAATCGATATTTGATTGGGGTTTTTGTTTAACTACTAGAATATTTGCAAGATTTAAACTAATAAAGTTGTAATCAGTTATGAATGAATTAGGGCTTCCAAAATCATCGACTATCCACTTTATTCAATCCTTAATGCAACTAGAATGATTCTTCTTCTTTGTTAAGATAACGGTTAACTAGACTGTCTTATATTCCGGTTAGGGCAATATAATCACTCAACCCCAGTGCAGAACCCTTCTATATTTATATGATAGAATTTACCACATAGGAGGATTAAGAGCAATAACTTATAATGCTACACAAGTATCGGGGTACTTTCGTCCGCAATTTTAACCTATGTTGATTCAATTACAACATATCCAAATCTTTCCTCTCGACTTTTGATTCGGAATCATATAGATTATGATAATTAATGGTCAGTTAACTATCAAACATTCATACTAAATATTGAATCAAGCGAAGATGAAATCAAACTACTGCATTAATTCATGAATAAAAGTTTCAAGAGATTCATAAGGAAATCCCTAATAAAGTGTTAAGCTCCTAGTCATAGTCACACTAAGAACTAACACAATATCCATACATAAACTGAATTAAAGACGAAATAAAGAAAATTACTTAGAACAAAGTCTCCAATTTTCGCTCCAAATCTGCCTTGTGTTTTCTTGTGTTGTAGAATGACCAACTCCCTTCATTAAACTAATCCCTAGGGCTTAAATATGTTGCAAATTCATGCCCTATGGACCTTTCTGCCATTGGCCAATTCTAACTCGGATCTGAAAATTCGTGTCTCACGTCCGCATGATCCTGGCAGTCGGCACTTTGAAAGTCTTCGCAGCTCGGTACAAATGGCATGCGTTACATGCGAATAGAACCCCGGTGCCGAAAGTCCTGCGGGTCTCTGATCTTTTAGCACCCCGATTCTGCTTCTGGGCACCGCGGTGCTTCTTTGCCTTTTTCCGAGTCATCAACTTTCAACATTTTTTTGCCTCAGGACCTCCGTTTATGCCCACTTTGCGCTCCTTTTTGTCATTTTGCCTTTTTGAACCGTTGTGACTCAAAAGAAAGAAAAACAAACCTACTACTATACTAAACGCAACAAAATTGAGTAAAATACCAATTAAAAATAACTCAAAAGGCGTATACACAATACGCCTAACACCCCCGAACTTAACATTTGCTCGCCCTCGAGCAAAGATCAAAACAAGGACAAAGACACAAACATAAAAGACTCAAAGACTCAAACCAAGCAGCTGCACAAAGACTTAGAAAAACATGAACGTCAGTTGGGATAATATGCAGGAACGTATATAACATGAATTCAGCAATCTATAATTTCAAATCAGATATTTCGCAAATTCATTTCAATCACAAGTAATGGAAGCATGAACACCTATCCTATGCATGTCAATTTCATTTATTTCTACGGGCCTGTGTACTTGCTATTCTCCACTAATCATAGACATACATACTAGAGAACCTCAGGACTTTTCAGGGTTGTAATGTAGGCTTAGGCAGGGGTAGGTAGAAGTAGACATTAAGGCTCAATTTACGTACCATAAACGTTTTTCTCATTCAACCATTTTGTCCTTCTTTTTGGTATTCTTTTCAGTTCATACCTATCATTCTTTTTTTCTCTTTTTGAGAGCATGAATCAATTCATATAGGTACCCCCAAACTTAAGCTTTTACGTTCTTTTTCATTGGGGTGCATCAATTTTTTTTCTGTTTTTGTATTTCTTTTTCACACTTTTTCATCCATTTATTCAATTACTGCTTATGACACGCGTGAGAATCATGGGATGTCAAAGAAAACAACTTATTTTAGGCTCAACGAGGCTGACTAGTGATACAATTTAGTGCAAGGTAGACAATGAATGGTAAGAAGGGCTAGCAAAGAAATGCATGAATCATCTCGCTAAATATGTACATCCTAACTATTTCGCCTCAAATAGCAAGCAAGCAGACTTCACAGACATTTTTCAAAATTGACAACACATAGGTTAAGCATCAAATATTCCAAATAATCAGATTTTCATGAATTTTTGGCATATCTAACTTAAGCACACAGATTTTAGCTTCTCATTCCACTACATTATCCCACTTAGTTCACTAGGCATTTTCAAGTAACTACAACATGCATGACTCATAAAAAGAAATTGACTCATATAAAACGAAAAACAAACAAAAGACTCAAAAATAGAATAAAATGAAGCCCCCCAAACTTAAACTACACATTGTCCCAAATGTGTAAAAGACTCTAAAATTAACACGGGAAGACTTACAGACATACAACGGCTCAAAATGCTGGCTGAATTGCTGTGTCAGCCGTGATTACTGCGAAGCACTTGTTGCTGGCCTGAGATTCGATGGTGGATTTAAACACCTTGACTACCATCACCTCCTCTTGGACCCTCAATCTCAGTTCTCCCTTCTCTACATCAATTAAAGCTCTCCCCGTTGCAAGGAAGGGTCTCCCCAAAATGATGGGTATCTGATCGGTGTATTTTATATACACTTTTTGAGTCATTTTTAGTTAGTATTTTACTCATTTCATTTATGTTTAGTATAATATTAGGGTTGTTTTCCTTTCTTTTGTGTCACAGCGAGAAATGACGAAAAGGAGATGAAATGAGCATAAATGAGATGGAATTGCACACTAAAAAGGCCAAGAAATGAAGTCTAAGAAATTCCGGAAATTATAGAGGAGATCAGACGAAGTCCGGACGAAAAAAGGGCGACGAGACGGAATCCGCCAGAAAAACGTCACCGGCGCCGCGGCGCATGGCAGCAGCGCCGCGACGCCCAATGTGCTGAAAGTCTCGAGAGTTGCTGATTTTTAGGCGCCGCGGCGCCCAATTGCAGGGCCGAATTTGACATGTTTTCAGAATCCTAAAGGGATTACTTTTCCTACCTAAAGGGATAACTTTTCCTACCTTAAAACCCTTACCTAAAAGGATTCTAATAACTTTTCCTACCTACATAATCCTTAACCCTTCACCAAAAGGATTCTTAGTCTATAAATAGTCTCTACATCATTAGAAGAAAGCATTCCTCATTCTCCATTCCACCATTCACCATTCTACATCCATCCATCCACCAATCCATCTTGTAAATATTCCACAACACAACCCTTGGATGCTAGAAGGCTTGGAGACTCGTTCTTAAGTAATTTCTTTTCTTTCTTTTACTTTATTTCAGTTTTTATGTTGGATATTGAATTAGTTCTTTTCATGTCAATGGCTAGGAACTAATTCCATTATATGACTTTCCATGTCAATTCACTTGAACCTTATGTTATAAATTGATGCATGTTTATGGTTGTTCTTCTTATTGTTGAGATTTACCCAATAGTTGCTTTGAATTTTTGGTAATTAATTGATTACTAATTATCATTATTTATATGATTTCTAATCAAACTTCGAAAGGAGGAGGTTGTGACTATGTTGTAAGTTGGGTAGACATAGGTCGGATTGGGGATGAAAATACCTCAATTACTTGTGTAGCGTTAATAGGGGTTTAAATACCTAATTTCACGCAAGGTGCGTGACGATTAACAAGGTTTTTGTTCTTAATCCTCCTATAGAGTCATCCTTATCACCGAAAGGTAGAAATGAGCGCTACTGGGGTTGAGTATTTATATAGCCTTAACGGGAGTATAAAACGAATTAGTAAACCTGCTAGCTCCAAAAGAAGAAGAACCATAATTTATTGCATTAATAAGTAATATAAGTGGATAGTTGAGGAGACTTGGAAGCCCTATTTCCATCATCACTGAAGTAAACACATAGTTAATTAGTCTTTATAATTGTTAGTTATAATCAACAAATTCAATTTACGTTAACCAAATAGATACCATATGATAGATAATCAGTACTTGAAAACCAATCCTTGAGGACGATATTCGGTCTTACCTAGACTATATTACTTGTCACGATAACGTGCACTTGCGTTAAAGTGTGTGCATTAAATCGCGCATCAAGTTTTTGGCGCCGTTGCCGGGGATTGACTTACTTTCAATATCGATTTATCTATTCTTATTTCTAATTTGGTTGCTCCAAGAACAAGTTTCTAACGTGTTCTGCGAGCATCTTTTTATCACTTTGTTTTTCCTTATTTTGCAGGTTAAATTCGAAGAAAAAAAAAACCAGGACACATGGACTACTACTATCAGAGACAGTTGAGTCATCAACAGCAGTTTAACCCACATATTTCAGAGGAAGATCGAAATGAGTTGCAGGCAGGCATACTTATGCTCACCAAGTGTCAGGCTCAGTTTATGGCTGAGACAAGAGTGTCCTTCAGAAAGTTGGAGACACAAATAAGTCAATTGATGGATGAGATGAGCAGTACAACTCAAGAAAATATGCCTAGCGACATCATTATGGGAGGTGGTAAGCAAATAGAAGAGCCTGAACCACACCCAACTGTTGAGGAATCTGGCGGGATAATTGGTGTAGAGAAGGAAAA
This sequence comes from Przewalskia tangutica, assembly GCA_029844215.1. NCBI lineage: Eukaryota > Viridiplantae > Streptophyta > Magnoliopsida > Solanales > Solanaceae > Przewalskia > Przewalskia tangutica. The sequence goes on from CM056719.1 coordinate 24,611,602, forward strand.
GGGCACTGAGATCCAATCATTCATCTTTTGGATTCCTTGGAAAATCTTTTTCTTGTACCTATTGCAGAAGAAACACCACCAGCTGTCAATGTTGACCCCCAAACAGAAAGTCCATACCATCAAGGGCACCCCCTAGAGTTGAGAGATGTTCGGAATCTCACTGATCCCTACATTAGAGAGAGCCTAAAAGACAAGCAAGTCTTGTGTACTTGGGGGATAATCGTATATTCGAGGCCCTTGTTTGAAGCAATTGTTGTAGTTGAAGTGAGACCTGCAACAATAACTATGCGGATTGCAAGCAGTTCGCAGAAGGATCCAATGGGCACTCGTAAAGGTTAATTGCGTCCGGCTAAAAGACGTTAAAGACAGCGCTTGTTGGGAGGCAACCCAATGTTTTTACTTATGTTATTTTAATTTCTATCTTTAGTTTATTTTATTTTAGTCTTGAACAGTCTCACGGTCTTGGGTTCTTGTTTTGTGTTGTTGGATGATAAGTGGACTGAAAGCTAAAACCGAGGAAAAAGGAGCAAAAACGCTAAAAAAGGGAAAAGCAGTCGTCAGCGCCGCGGAGCCAGAATCAGGGCCGCGGCGTCGGAACTTCCGAGAGCCACAGTACTAGCAGCGCCGCGGCGCCGAATCTCAGGGCCGCGACACCGGAACCTCAGAGAGCCATATTCCGTGCAAATTCCAGAATTGTTCCTCCTAGACCTCCGTTATGACCGCTGTGTTGTGTCAGTAAGTTGTCCCTATTTTTTTTAGTATTGCACACATTGGGGACAATGTGTGATTTAAGTTTGGGGGGATGTTTTATTATTTTTGAGTCTTTTTGAATTATTTCGTGTATTTTTGAGTCATTTTTTAGTCATAATTTTTTTTTTATGATCATGCATGATGTAGTTACTTGAAACGCCTAATGAAGTAAAATGGAATAATGTAATGGAATTAGAAGCAACCATATGAACACTTAGGATAGATATGCCAAAAATTCATGAAATTAAACTATTTGGGGTATCTTGCTTGATTTATGCATTGTTAGTGATTAAACCTATGTGTCTGCTTGCTTGCTATTTGAGGCGAAATAGTTAGGATATGCATGTTAGGGAGATGACTCAGACATTTCTTTATTAGCCCTTTCTTACCATTCGTTACCTATCCCTGACAGTCAAATTATATCCCTAGTCATCCCCTTTGAGCCTAAAAATAAGACCTTTCTTTGACACCCTATAATTCCATACTTGTGCCATAAGTGGAAAAAAAATTGAGATGTTTGGAATATAAAGTGTTGAAAAAGAGACAAAAGAGAGTAAATAATTTTGATGCACCCCAATGAAAAAGTAATAATAAATAGGCAAAAGCCTAAGTTTGGGGGTGCCTGCTATTCATCATACACCTCATTCTCTCAAAACAAAAGAGGGGAAAGATAGGTATGAAGTGAAAAAGAGAATCGAAAGAAAAGGGAAGAGTTGAAAGAAAAAGAGCTTATGGTACATAAATTGAGCCTAAATGCCTATTTTTACCTACCTCTGCCTAAGCCTACATTACAACCCTGAAAAGCCATGAAGATCTCTAATATGTGTATCCATGATTAGTGGAGAATAGCAAGTAAACATGTCATAGGATTTTGAAATTAACATGCATAGTTAAGTATTCTTACTCCCATTGAGTATGATTAAATTGAATTTGTGAAATATCTGACTTGATGTGTTTAGAATGCTAAAAATACATGCTATATGTTCCTACATATTATCCTACTAACCTTCATGCTTTTCTAAGTGACAAATGTGCAACAAAATGATCAATGTCTTTGAGTCATTTTATTTTCTTTCGTGTCTTTGTTTATATTTTTTATCTTTGCTCGAGGGCGAGCAAAGGTTAAGTTTGGGGGTATTTGATCGGTGTATTTTATATACACTTTTTGAGTCATTTTTAGTTAGTATTTTACTCATTTCATTTATGTTTAGTATAATATTAGGGTTGTTTTCCTTTCTTTTGTGTCACAGCGGTAAAAATGGAGAAATAATGAAAAGGAGATGAAATGAGCATAAATGAGATGGAATTGCACACTAAAAAGGCCAAGAAATGTAGTCTAAGAAGTTCCGGAAATTATAGAGGAGATCAGATGAAGTCCGGACGAAAAAAGGGCGACGAGACGGAATCCGCCAAAAAAACGTCACCGGCGCCGCGGCGCCCAATGTGCTGAAAGTCCCGAGAGTTGCTGATTTTTAGCCGCGCGCCATGGTCGCGCGCCGGCGTGGGATTTATGAAATGCAGGCCGAATTTGACATGTTTTCAGAATCCTAAAGGGATTACTTTTCCTACCTAAAGGGTTAACTTTTCCTACCTTAAAACCCTTACCTAAAAGGATTCTAATAACTTTTCCTACCTACATAATCCTTAACCCTTCACCAAAAGGATTCTTGGTCTATAAATAGTCTCTACATCATTAGAAGAAATCATTCCTCATTCTCCATTCCACCATTCACCATTCTACATCCATCCATCCACCAATTCATCTTGTAAATATTCCACAACACAACCCTTGGATGCTAGAAGGCTTGGAGACTCGTCCTTAAGTAATTTCTTTTCTTTCTTTTACTTTATTTCAGTTTTTATGTTGGATATTGAATTAGTTCTTGTCATATCAATGACTAGGAACTAATTCCATTATAGGGCTTTCCATGTCAATTCACTTGAACCTTATGTTATAAATTGATGCATGTTTATGGTTGTTCTTCTTATTGTTGAGATTTACCCAATAGTTGCTTTGAATTTTTGGTAATTAATTGATCACTAATTATCATTATTTATATGATTTCTAATCAAACTTCGAAAGAAGGAGGTTGTGACTATGATGTAAGTTGGGTAGACATAGGTCGGATTGGGGATGAAAATACCTCAATTACTTGTGTAGCGTTAATAGGGGTTTAAATACCCAATTTCACGCAAGGTGCGTGACGATTAACAAGGTTTTTGTTCTTAATCCTCCTATAGAGTCATCCTTATCACCGAAAGGTAGAAAGGAGCGCTACTGGGGTTGAGTGTTTATATAGCCTTAACGGGAGTATAAAACGAATTAGTAAACCTGCTAGCTCCAAAAGAAGAAGAACCATAATTTATTGCATTAATAAGTAATATAAGTGGATAGTTGAGGAGACTTGAAAGCCCTATTTCTATCATCACTGAAGTAAACACATAGTTAATTAGTCTTTATAATTGTTAGTTATAATCAACAAATTTAATTTACGTTAACCAAATAGATACCATAGGATAGATAATCGGTACTTGAAAACCAATCCTTGAGGACGATATTCGGTCTTACCTAGACTATATTACTTGTCACGATAACGTGCACTTGCGTTAAAGTGTGTGCATTAAATCGCACATCAGTATCTTATCAACTTCCTCCATGTCCAGAATGAGGAAGTCTGCTGGAAAGAAGAATTTTCCCACCTTGACAAGCACATCTTCTATTATGCCTCTGGGGTGCACTACGGTTCGGTCAGCCTACTGCAAATTGACTGTGGTTGGCTTGCATTCTCCCAAACCCAACCTCTTGAATACAGACAGAGGCATGAGATTGATACTAGCCCATAAGTCACACAGGGCCCTATTGCATGTTACCTTGCCAATAGTGCAGGGCAATGTGAAGCTTCATGGATCTTTCAGCTTAGGAGGCAGTTTCGTTTGCATGATGACACTGCACTCCTCCGTCAAAGATATTGTCTCATAATCAGCTAGCCTTTTTTTTCCCCAAGTATCTCATTCATGAATTTAAAGTATGTTGGCATCTGTTCTAATGCTTCAATGAAGGGGATATTTATGTGAAGCTTCTTAAACACCTTCAGAAACTTGGAGAACTACTTGTCAATTGCATTCTTTTGTAACCTCTGAGGGTAAGGGATTCTATCAACGTATTCCCTCAAAGGTGCTGATGGAGCTTTCTCAACTGTAGGGCGGTCCTCAGTGACCCCCTCTTTCTCTACCTCAACTGCTTTCTCAACCTCTTTCTCACTTATCAATGCGGGCTGGGGAGCAACCTGCTCTAACTGTTTTCCACTCCTCAATAATACTGCTTGACACTGCTCTCTAAGATTGACCTCTGTATTTCTCAGGAGTGTACGTTGTGGCCTGTTGGTTGCCATGTTTGCCAGTTTTCCAACATGTATTTCCAGGTTCCTGAGAGCGGACCTGATTTCAGATATGAACTGATTCTGCAATTGGTGAGTGTCAGCAATATAGCTCTTAGATCATCATACTTCTCATGTTGTGTAGGTGGTCTAAACTGCTGGGATGAGGTAGCCTAATCCTGTGCCTGTTGGTTCTGGTAACCACCTTGATATTGTTGTTGCTGAGGCTGGTCGTTCCTCCATGATTAGTTAGGGTGATTTCTCCACCCTGGGTTGTATGTGTTGGAATTATAAGGCCTATGAAAGTTCCCAACCACATGTACCTGCTTCATTGACACATTATTAGGGTCCACCGTTGTGCATCTGTCCAAGGAATGCGGTCCACCACAAATCTCGCAATTCACTGGCATCTGGAATGCATTTATAGACATGATGTTCTGCTGCAGTTGCTTCGTCAGAAGGGCCACGTGCATTCAAGGCAGTGATGACATCTATCTCATGTATGCCCATAGTCTTCCTGCTATTTACCGACCTGTCATTCGCCCCTTGATGATTGTTGGCAGCCATATCTTCCAGTAACTCATGTGCCTCATTGACACTCTTTCTCATGAAAGCACCCCCTGCTGCTGCATTAATGATGGTATGCGTAGTACCACTCAACCCATTATAGAAAATGTGGACTAACATCCACTTCTTAATGCAATGATGTGGGCATTTCCTTTGCAAGTCCTTAAACCGTTCCCATGCATCATAGAGCGACTCACCATCTACCTGATACAAGTTATTCAGCTCTCCCCGTAACTTTGCTGTTTTGGAAGGAGGGAAGAACTTTGCTACAAACTTTTGGGCCAGGTCCTACCAGGTAGTGACGGAGTTGGCAGGCAGAGAGTTCAACCAGCTTTTGGCTCTATCCCTCAGTGAGAACGGGAAGAGCCTCAGTCTATTGGCATCGTGAGTAACGCCATTGTATTTGAAAGTGGCACACAACTCCAGAAAGTTTGCAATGTGCATGTAGGGAGCTTCAGATTGCAGTCCCCCAAATTGTACTATGTTCCAGACCATGCTCAGGATGGCTGGCTTGATCTCAAAGTTGTTGGCCCCTATAGCTGGGAGCTTGATGCATGTCTGTGCACCAGTAACCGTGGGCAGAACATAATCTCCCAAGCTCATTTCTGCAGGTGGTGGGACTTGTCCCATGGAAAGTGGTACCTCATTATTCAACACCTCCTCAGGTACCCCGTTGTTGTTATTCTGCTAATTTTCTAATGCTCACGCAAGTGTACGCATCATTCACAAGTAATATAGTCTGTAATACCGAATATCGTCCACAGAGACTGGTTTCTAAGTACCGTTCATCTATTTTATGTTATCTATTTGACAATCGATATTTGATTGGAGTTTTTGTTTAACTACTAGAATATTTGCAAGATTTAAACTAATAAAGTTGTAATCAGTTGTGAACGAATTAGGGCTTCCAAAATCCTCGACTATCCACTTTATTCAATCCTTAATGCAACTAGAATGATTCTTCTTCTTTGTTTAGATAGAGGTTAACTAGACTGTCTTATATTCCGGTTAGGGCAATATAATCACTCAATCCCAGTGCAGAACCCTTCTATATTTCTATGATAGGATTTACGAGGATTAAAAGCAATAACCTATAATGCTACACAAGTATCGGGGTACTTTCGTCCGTGATTTTAATCTATGTCGATTCAATTACAGCATATCCAAATCTCTCCTCTCGGCTTTTGATTCGAAATCATATAGATTATGATAATTAATGGTCAGTTAACTATCAAACATTCATACAAAATATTGAATAGATCTTAATCAAGCGAAGAAAAAATCAAACTACTGCATTAATTCATGAATAAAAGTTTCAAGCGATTCATAAGGAAAGCCCTAATAAAGTGTTTAGCTCCTAGTCATAGTCACACTAAGAACTAACACAATATCCATACATAAACTGAATTAAAGACGAAAGAAAGAAAATTTCGTAGAACAAAGTCTCCAATTTTCGCTCCAAATCTGCCTTGTGTTTTCTTGTGTTGTATAATGACCAACTCCCTCCATTAAACTAATTCCTATGGCTTAAATATGTTGCAAATTCTTGCCCTATGGACCCTTCTGCCCTTGGCCAATTCTAACTCGGATCTGACAATTCGAGTCTCGGCACCGTGTGTCATGCAGGTCGGCACCGCGGTGCTGAAAGTCATGTAGCTCTCAGTACAAATGGCACCGCGGTTCTGTCTGAATGGAACCCCGGTGCCGAAATTCCTGTGGGTCTCTGATCTTTTAGCACCCCGATTCTGCTTCTGGGCACCGCGGTGCTTCTTTAACTTTTTCCGAGTCATCAATTTTCAACATTTTTCTGCCTCGGGACATCCTTTTATGCCCACTTTGCGCTCCTTTTTGCCATTTTGCATTTTTGAACTGTTGTGACTCAAAAGAAAGAAAAACAAACCTACTACTATACTAAACACAATAAAAACGAATAAAATATCAACTAAAAATGACTCAAAAGGTGTATACACAATAAGCCTAACAACCATCTACAAAAAGGACGAATAAATTGGGTGAGTCATCTAATTTAGAGAAGGCGGTGGTTACTGAAGACCACCCCACAGTAGAATAAACACCACCAGTAGTGAGTAATGAGCCTAAAATCTGAGTTTCATACCCTCAGAGGCTTAGGAAAAACTCTTTGGATAAACCATTTTCTATGTTTTTGGATGTTTTCAAGAAGCTGCACATAAATATCCCTTTTGCTGAGGCCCTGGAGCTGATGCCCAATTATGTCAAATTTATGAAGGAGATTCTCTTTAAAAAGAGAAAGCTAGAAGATTATGAAACTATGACATTAACTGAGGAGTGTCGTGCTATTCTACAAAGCAAGCTTCCCCGGAAGCTGAGAGGCCCAGGAAGCTTCACCATTCCGTGCACTATAGGGAATTTGAGTGTCATCATGCTCTGTGTGATTTGGGGGCAAGTATCAACTTGATGCCATTTTTCTGTATTTTGTAGACTTGGTGTGGGGGGAGGAAACAAGGCATACAACCATTACTTTGTAGTTAGCAGATCGTTCAATCAAGCATCCACGAGGTATCATTGATGATGTGCTAGTAAAAGTGGATAAGTTCATCTTTCCTGCTGATTTCATTATTTTAGATATGGAAGAAAACGAGAATGTGCCTATCATCCTGTGGAGAGCATTATTATCTATAGGAAAAGCACTTATAGATGTTCAAAAGGGCGAGTTAAAACTCTGAGTCCAGGGAGAAGAAGTGATTTTCAATGTATTCAGGGCAGCAACTTATCCAAGAGCAAGTGACAACTACTTTTCCATTGATGTGATTGAAAATGCAGTTTTTGAGAAAAGCTTCAAGAGTATTGATGCTCTTGAAGTAGCACTAAAACAATACGAAGAAGATGAAAGTGAAGATATAGAGCTTGTGGAGTATGTCAAGTGGGTGAATTCCTATGAACCCTTCTATAGGAAGAAATATTAGAAGTTGGGAAAAATGCAAGATATACCATTGCCTTCCATAGAAAAAGCTCCAGTGTTAGAGTTGAAGACCTTACCAGATCATCTGCACTACAAGTATCTAGGTGAGAATGAAACCTTACTAGTGATTGTGTCTGCTTACTTGTCTAAAGAGGAAGTTGAAAAATTGTTGAGAGTCTTAAGGGCTCACAAACTTGCTATTGGGTGGACATTGGCGGATATTAGAGGGATAATCCTTCTACAGTGATGCATAAGATCCGCTTGGAAGATGACAACAGACCTTCAATTGAGGCGCAAAGGAGGTTAAACCCAACTATGAAAGAGGTAGTGAGAAAAGAGATTATGAAATGGCTTGATGCTGAGGTAATTTACCCTATTTCTGTTAGTGCATGGGTGAGTCCAGTGAAAGTAGTGCCTAAGAAGGGTGGTATGACTGTGGTGAAGAATGAAAATAATGAGCTTATTCCATCAAGAACAATGACATGATGGAGAAGTTGCATTGACTACCACAAGTTGAACAAGGAAACCAGGAAATACCATTTTCCCTTGCCTTTTCTAGACCAGATGTTTGATAGATTGGAAGGCCATAACTATTACTGTTTCTTTGATGGTTATTCTGGGTATCATCATATTGCAATTTCACTAGATGATCAAGAGAATACCACTTTTACTTGTCCCTATGGTACGTTTGCTTTCAAAAGAATCTCATTTGGGCTTTGCAATGCCCATGCTACATCCCAACGATGTATGATGGCCATTTTTTCTGACATGGTGGAGATAACTATCTAGATTTTCATGGATGATTTTTTAGTTTTTGGGTCTTCCTTTGATGAGTGTTTGAGGCACTTGGAAGCAGTGTTGCAACATTGTGAAGGTAGACCGAGCTAAAATTTCTGCTATCGAAAATCTACCACCTCTAGTGTCAGTGAAAGGGGTTAGAAGTTTTCTTGAGCATGCGGGTTTGTACATGAGATTCATCAAATACTTCTAAAACATTCAAAGTCTATTTCAACCTTGTTGATGAATGATGTTGCTTTTGATTTTAACGAAGAGTGTATAAATTCTTTTAAGGCACTTAAGGAGGAGTTAATTTCAGCACCAATTGTTATTGCACCAAATTGGGATCTTCCATTCGAGTTGATATGTAATGCTAGTGATTATGAAGTGGGAGCAGTTCTTGGGCAGCGAATTGACAAGGTATTTTGATCTATTTACTATGCTAGTAGAACTCTTAATGATGCACAATTGAATTATGCCACAACAGAGAAAAAGTTGTTAGCCATAGTATATGCATTCGATAAGTTCATGCCATATCTCATTGGGAACAAGGTAATTGTGTACACTGACCATGTTGTTATCAAGTAATTGATGACAAAGAAGGATGCAAAACCCCTTCTTATTCGGTGGGTGTTATTACGCAAGAATTTGACATGGATATTCGTGATAAGAAGGGAACAAAAAATTTGGTTGCAGATCACCTGTAATCCTCTTGAGATCAATCTGAAGACGAAATCTGCGTCTGGTTAAATGACATTAACGACAACGCTATTGGGAGGCAACCCAACATCTTAATTGTGTTATTTTGTTTTAGTTTGAATAATCTCATTGTCTTGTTATTTCTTGGTGTGTGTTTTTTATGTTAGGTGAATTGTGATCCAACTCTGGGGGTGAAAAAGTACCGCGAGATGTTAAAATCAGAACGCCCAAATATGAATTAAAGTTGTGGCGCTCTGAAGGTTGTGAGCAAAGAATGTTTTTCGATGATTTAGCACTGTGGTACTAGAATGTCAGGGTCGCAGTGCCTTGCAAGCAGATAATAAAGGCAATTGTCGAGGAATTAGCATCGGAGCACAACAAGAGAAGCGCCGCGACACTTGTGAAACAGTGAAAGTAATACTGAATTAGCGCTGCGACACTCTATCTTTAGGGTCGCGGCACCGTGTCAGTTTCCAGGATAAAAATCCTAGCCTGTCTATCTTTATCTCATAATTCACAAATAACTCTTCTTCTCCTTCTCCAAAAATCCGAAAAACAACCCCATTATTACTAAATCTCAAGCTTTTTTTCCCAAAGACACTCTTCTCCCCTCTCAATATCCCATAGATTCCACCACTCCCACTCTACAAACTCCCCAATTCTATTTTCCATAAACCCAAAATTCCAACTTCAAGATTCTTTGTGCAAGTGGAGTTCCATATACGGTCTCTCCCATCAGTAAGTATTTTCATTCAAAAGTTGTAATTTCTTTTGTGAAATTAAGTTTGGGGGGGGATAATCTTATTATGGTGAGTTTTTGGTGTTATAGGGTGCTTATTGTGCTAACTATTGGCGTTGTGGAGTGTTTAAATTGTTGATATTATGATATTGAGCAACATTGTGTTGAGTTGATTTGCTTGCTGGAAAACAGAGGAATTAAGGGGAAATCTGTCGAATTTTTCTTAAGAAGTGCCTACAAGTTTGACATAGGTCCAAGGAGAACATCTGCCAAAACATCCTCATCCAGGGGTCCTCGACCACCATCGGTAGACTATGATTCGAGAAGGTTCGCCAACAAGGCTTCCCAAAATAGGTATAACAAGCTATGTACTCGTTCCTTGGTACCAGAAAGGGGGATGTAATTCCATACTGTGCCATACGCGGATGAGGTATATGAACCCATCATGGCCATGATTGCTTATAGAGGTTGGGGGGAATTTGTCAATCCTTATTTGTTAAATCCAAATACCTCCCTAGTCTATGAATTCTATGCCAACTATCCAGAGAAGTAATACAACACTTGTTTTGTATGAGGAAAAAGGGTACCAGTTGGGGCTGAAGCTATAAATGTCATATGTGGGGTTACAAATTTTATGGATGAGCGTTCAGAATTTGATTAGGTGGAAATGGATGATACAGTAGGATACCCAGGGGCCTGGTGCACATATATATATACGACGCGCCCAAAGGCATGTTCCGCTGCCAATTTAATAAAGTTGCCAAAGCTTGGCTCTACTTTGTGAGTGCCCACCTGATTCCCTCCACACACCTCTCTGATATACTAGTGGATCGTATCAAGCTGGTTTATGTTATCATGAAGGGATTGTCAATAGATATGGGACGATCTGTCATAAATACTCTCAGTTGGATATGCAGATTGTACACAACAATAGGATTGGGGCATGAATTGTTGATCACTGCACTATGTGTTGCACATGGAGTGCCTGAGGGTAGAAATGATGTAAAAGGTAAAGTGCAGCAGCCTCTAACCCAGACAATGGTCAATGCATACCCAGACCCTATACTAGCACCTACACTTGGAGAAGGCAGTCGAACCAAGCCAAAGCGCCAGTAGAGGGGGATGGATGACGAGAATGCAACAGCTAAAGTGGTGATCCTGGACAGAGCAGTAATGCACCAATTTTTGTTCCTGATGTTCCTATTGATTCACACACCCAAAGGACTCATGATTAGTTGGACTATATCATCTGACATAATTAATACATGATCTAGTCGCACCATGCTCAAAATCAACATTTGAGCAACTATATGAAGCATCGACATGATTATGAGATCTGCCACATCGACCAACTCAACTCTTTGGTCAATCGTTGGTCAATGGGTGATGCCCAGAATGATCCATACTTTGGATATCCTCCACAGTACCAGCCCTAGCAGCCACCATCGCCGACATCACCATGCTGAGATCACTATCGTTATTTATGTAAGTGTTCGTTCCCTTGCTTTCCTTTTTCACATTGGGGACAATGTGTTAATTAAGTTTGGGGGGAGTCTTACTGCTTTGTGTTAGTAGTCTTTAATTATTTATGTTCAGTTGTTTGTTTATTGTTAGTGTCTTTGTTTTAGTGTCTGTGTTTGAGTGTTGTGTCAATGAATCAAGTTAATAATAATAGCCCATGATATTGAATGAACACATATGATAGAACTGGATGAAATTTGTAGCCATGAAATGCATAAATCTGTGTGCTTAAGTTGAATATGTCTTGAGTTGTTTTTAATTATAAATAATTATGAAAACTTAATCATGATTGGTGAATTTCGTGTTCTCAAATATTGAATTATCCATGATTGAATTTTGGTTTCAAGAAAGATGGTGGAAAGTTCTAGAACTTGTTTGCTTGCTATTTGAGACGAAATCATAGATGATGTATGCTTAGGAAAATAATTTAGGCTATTTTTTGGAACGATTGAGCCTTCTAGCCACTCTTAATTACATTAATTCCTAGTTACTCTGTTGAGCCTAAAACTGATTTCTTTATTGACCAAAGTGCATGATAAAGCCTATTTGAAACCCTTTACCAACAAATTTCATTTCCTTGAATTTTACCATAAGCATAGGAATATATCATTGGAGATCGATTTTATTTGTGATTGGTAATAAGTATTGGGAGTCATCAAGAGAAAAAACAAAGATTCAAAAAAAAATTGGGGATTGATTATCGATTTGTAAATTCCATATCAAAGGTTGGTTTGACCAGTCTCTGTGCTTATGGTAATTGTGAGCCTAAATGACATTTTTTACCTACCCAAACCTAAGCCTATCATTACAACCCATAAAAGTCCTATCGATTACCGATCATGTTTGTCTAAATTAGTGGAGAGTAGCAAGTTAAAAAACCTATAGAACTTGGACCTGATGGACTGTTGGTAAGAATTAGTTGTGCATGAACTACTATTGAATACTTGTTTAAGTCAATAATCATGGTTGAGTGGTGATATACATTAATAACTTTAAGCAAATTTGAGGAATATCTGACTTTAAATTCTAGATAGCAAATTAGTGGCTAGAATGTTCCTGGAGATTATATTGCATGTTGTTCATGATATTCGAGGCATAATCTATTGTGGTTGACTTGATTCATTTTTAGAGTTTGTGTATTTTTATTTTTAGGGTGTCTAGAGTTCTTTACTCGAGGACGAGTAAAGTTTAAGTTTGGGGGTGTTTGTTGAGTCTATTTTAGTACTATTTTAGAGTATGTTTTAGGAAGTCTTTTGTAGTCTTTTAGTTGTTTTGTGCAGTATTATGCGTGTTTTTGTTTTATTTTCAGTTTAAGTGATTCATGATGGATGAGGCAGAGATTAAAGAAAATAGGCAGCTACTGAGGATAAAAATGGCTACCTAGGCAGAAGTAGCGGTTCATAGAAGTGTTGAAAAACTGTAAGATGAAGAGCCGCGACAAAACAAGCATGGAGCCGCGACGCAGAGGGGTCGCGACCGAGGAATCAAGGGCCAATGCGCCTAACTAGCAAAAGGCTGGAAGAAGTTGATCGGATTTAGAGCCGCGGCGCTACCTGGTTACAGCTGCGACGCTTGAAACATCGACGAAGGTGCCTCTGCGCCCAACAGTAGAATCGCGGCACCCCACTGGCAGAAATTTTAAAAGCGAATTAGCGCCGCAACGCTCTAATAGCTGAGTCGCATCGCCGCCGACGTCCAGACAGTGAAAAACCTAAATTTAATAAGGACAAAAAGGTCTATTCTGGGGGTTTTCGATATATATATGCTTGGGGAGGAAAATTTTGGGGGAACACACATTGGAGGCAAGGAACAAGAGAGCAAGAAACAATTACAGACTTCAATTGTCCAAGTTATTTTCCTTTTCTTTACTTTAATTCAGTTTATGTCGGATATTAAGTTAATTAGTTTTCTTAGCATGTCTATGAGCTAATTACTTTTATTAGGGTTTTCCGTTGAATCACTTGAAATTCTGTTATGATTTAATGCATTGCTAGTATTTCTTCTTCATCTATTAAGATCTATTCAACTTGCGTTTATTGAATTAGAATTAATTGGCCATTAGTTTTCAGTACCTATATGATTTAAATCATTATCTGAAAAGTGAGATTTGAATATGCTATAGTTGATTAGACGTAGGTTTAATCTTGAACGAGAGTATCACGATTGCCTATGTAGCTTTTAGGTTATTGATCTTAATCCTCATATCTGATTGAATTTATCATAGAAATATAGAAAATTCTCACTTAGGTTGAGTTTTTATATGTGCTAACCAGGATATAGAACATCTCAGTTAACCTGCTATATTAATAAGAAGAAGAATCGCTAGTCTTGCATTAATGAATGATAGAGTGGAAAGTATATGAGATTGGAAGCCCTAATTGCCTTCATTACTGAATTGACTTCGTGTGCTTTCACTGCTATTTTATTCCCGCAATCTATTTTAGTTTGTTAATTCTTTAGTTTAGAAATCACCACTTATATTTGTTTGTCAAATAGAAACTAAAGATTAGTTAATTGGTAATTGATAAATCAGTCTCTGTGGACGATACTCGGTTTTACCAAAATTATTATATATTGCGATATGTACACTTGCGTAACATCTAAAAATTTCGCAACAATACCTCATCTCAAAATGAAAAAGCAGAAAGAAAATCTGAACCATTAATAACACTATTAGAACCTCACTTGCCCATGCCTCTCTACTACCATCATTTTGGTATCATGCATTATAAATGACAATCTATCTCCTCAACATACTTCCAAGTAAACGGTTATCCTACCAATCCCCTCTCAAAAATTTATACCTAAGGGACCCATGCTACTCTCATCTACGGGTATTCGGGTGCTATGATATCCTCTATTTCATTCCATTACCATCAATAAGCTTTAACTCTGGTCTATTCCGTGTATTGTTTTGGGATATTCGTCCAATTAATGTGGTTACAAATATTACGACTTATCCTCTAATAAAATCATCGTGAGTCGTCATGTAGTGTTTGATAAAACAAAATTTTCCTTTGCCAAAATGCATTGTTCCGTGCCTCCTACCTACGAATTTCTTGATGATAGTATACCCCCGTACCTGGTCCATCGGTTGGCCTCCCAAACAGGCCTAACTATTTCGGCCAACCCGCTTAATCCAAGCAATTCAGCCCAACTATTTTCTTCTCAAATCGAACCAAATGGGCCTGGCTGCCCGAGCCCAGTGGTTGCTAGTCTAGTTGGTCATCTCGCTGGCAGCTCACTTCCTGACAATCTAATGGGTGGCAGACCTGCCTCAGGCAGTGGCAGCCCAGCACAGACATGCCCACTTCAGGGCAGTCCGTTACCCACTCAACCTAATCACACGTCCCATATTCAACCAACTCCAATTCCATCCCAACAGCCAGTCACTCGTAGTCAACATAGGATTTTCAAAACAAATAAAAAATACGATCTTCACACCATGTTACCAAATCACCGTTGCCTCGTAATCCAGTGTCTTCCGTTAATGACCCAAATTGGAAAATAATCATGGATGATGAATATAATGCTCTTATTAACAATAGGATGTGGGAGTTGGTGCCTCGTCCTTCTAATGTTAATGTGATTCGGTCTATGTGGATTTTTAGTCATAAAGAAAAATATGATTGTACATTTGAGAGGCATAAAGTCCGTCTTGTAGTGATGGAAATCAACTGGTTGGTGTGGATTGCGGTGATACTTTCAGTCCGGTGGTCAAACCAGCAACTATCCGCATGATACTAAGTTTGGCTCTTTCGAAGGTTGGCCACTTCATCAGCTTGTTGTAAAAAATACATTCCTGTATGAAAAACTCAATAAAACGGTGTACATGTATCAGCCCATGGGGGTACAGAGACCCCACTTATCCTAATCATGTGTGCCTATTTTGCGAATTTTCTATATGCTACGCAAGTGAACGTATCACAATGTAGTAATAATCTCGGTAAGACCGAGTATCGTCCACAAAGACTTAATTATAAATTATTGATTAACGAACCTTTAGTTTCTATTTGGAAAACGTTAATAAGTTTGGTTTTTAAACTAAGAACTAACAAATAACTAATAAGAAGGAATAAACTAAGGATGATAATACTTGGAGTTTAAATCAGTTATGAAGGTAATTAGGGCTTCAAATATCCTCAACTAGCCACTGTATCACTTGTTAATGCAAGACTAATGATTTTTCTCCTTATTAAGATAGCAGGTTAATAAAGATGTTCTACATTCCGGTTAGGACATATAAAAACTCAACCTAAGTGAAAATTTTCTATATATCTGATAAATTCTACCACATAGGAGGATTAAGATTAATAACCTAAATACTACACAGGCAATCGTGATACTGTCATTCAAGATTAAACCTACGTCTAAACAACTATAGCATATTCAAATCTCCCTTTTTAGATCTCGATTTGAAATCATATAAGTAATGGGAATTAATGGCCAGTTAATTATCACACAATAATCACAAGTTGAATAGATCTCAATAGACGAAGAAGAAACACTAATAATGCATTAATTCATGAAAGAGGTTCAAATGATTCGACAGAAAACCCAAATAAAAGTAATTAGCTCATAGACATGCCAAGAACTAATATACACAATATCCGACATAAACTTAATTAAAATAAAGAAGAGAATTTTTTTTTGAGCAATCGTGGTCTCCAATTGTGTTTTCCCTCTTGTTTCTTGCCTCCAAAAGTATGATATATATCATAATTCCTAAATTTTGTTCCTAGGGCTTATATACTGAGAAAAGTACATTCTTGCACCTTTTTACCCTCTTTAAAAATCGTTTTTCTCGCTAATTTCCGTTGTCGACGTCGCGGCTCTTCACCCAGGCGCCGCGGCTCTTCAGCTTTAATTCCTTGGGATGTTACTGCCAATCAGGCGCCGCGGCGCTTCTTCTAGGAGCCCCGACGCTTGAGCGTCGTGGCCCTTGCCTCCAAGAGTCGCGACTCTTCACTTGAGCAACTTCTGCAAATTAGCCTTGTTTCCCGAGCTTCTCAGGGTTTTTTTGACTTATCTCTTGTGACCAGATATGCATTTTTGTCCTCAATAACAGCCTATTTCCTTTGAATTCGCCTCAAACCTTATGAATCACTTAAAACCTGAAAACACAACATAACACGCATAATACTGTATAAAAAATTAAAGGACAAAAAAGACTCCCTAAATTACACTCTAAAACAGACTTAACAAACACCCCCTAACTTAAACTTTATTCGTCCTCGAGTAAAAAACTCTAGACACTCTAAACAAAAAAATACACATAGACTCTAAAAATGAATCACGTCAACCACAATATATATATGCCTCGAAGATCATGAATACATGCGATATAATTTTCAGAAACATTCTAGCCACTAATTTGCTATATAGAATTTCAAGTCTGGTAATCATCAATCTTGCTTAAGGTTATTAAGACATATGATCAATGACTCAAACTTGTATTCAATATCAGTTTATGACCTGATAAACGATCCACGACCGACCGGGCATGGCTCGGTGCCCTACCTGGGCACCCCTTTCAGGTATACATCAGAGAATAGCAGCGGAACATACACAACTCAAAAAAATACTTAGACATTAAAATCAACAGGCTAGCCGATAAAGCCACCTTCCGTAAAATATACATAATAAAACAATACATTTTTTTCTTTACAACCCAATCCACAAGACATGACTACAGACCTCTAGGAATAACAACTGTGGCGGGATAGGGCCCCGCCATACCCCTGAATGTACAACAACCGACAATACCAGGGATAAGCCTCCGGAGTAAAGGAGTTTCTCAACAGCTGAACAGTGATCCTAAGAGTAAGGATCAGCAACCTGTACTCTACCTGCGGCATGAACGCAACCCCCCGAAGGAGGTCAGTACAACATGTACCAAATATGTGGCCGAAAAATCGTAATGAAATCATAAGTCTAAAATAAAACTGGAGATATGTATGATAGCTCAATTAACAGTACACTGTGCCTTACTAACAATGAGAGTAAATAAGAGTATACTTACAACATAAAAATAGAAAGCTCACGATCAAAGCAGGACCACCCGCCCGCAGTATCATTAAGCAATCCTACTCCTGGAACTATTTCACCCGCATAGGTCGTGTGGACCCGCATGAGGTATTCCTCGCATAGGCTGTACCCGCCCGCATGGGACTATTTCACCCGCATAAGCCCATAAGGACTCGCATGAGGTATTTCTCGCATCATGGGTAGCAAATCCACGGAAACATGTGGTATAACGATCTTGGGGATTTACCCCTCATTTATACTTTTATCCTGAAGCAGGTGGTATAACGATCTTGGGGATTTACCCCTCAGATATACTCTTACCCTGGAGAAGGTGGTATAACGATCTTGGGGATTTACCCCTCAGATATACTCTTACCCTATCTCAACTGGCCATCATACATAACATAAGCTCCCGCTTATTATCATACATAACATAAGCACTACCGGCTTATCATACAATAAATAAGCAAGTTAAGAAAACCCCCTAACTTCTTATTAGCCTTATTCATATACACTCTCATTTTAGTTTACTTAAGACACTAACATGTCATTATAAAATCCGGGAATTTAAACCAAAGTACTACGTACTTCTACTCTTTTAAAAATGACTCTTTGTCATACAAAACTTCCAATATACTAATAACCGTAGTATCAAGTCATAACTACCTTTTAAGACAAGTCACAATACCTTTTAGAAATACATTTTCAGGCTTTTAAATCAAGTGACTTCTTTCTTTTAAAAACCTTAAGCAATTGATGCCTTTAAATCAATTTGCCTTTCATTATTTCAAGTCATTTATCATACTTATATTACTTAGAGTAAACCACTCTTTTTAACCTTTCATAAATCTATTATAACTAACTTCCCATAAAGCCGTTATACTAGCTTTATACCTTAGAAACTTACATTCTTCTTTATGACCAAGAGGCTTAAACTTTCCAACAAAACAAGTATCAAAAATACTTTCAACATACTTAAAGTCTCTTAACTTTTGAAAACCAAGATATCCTTAATATTTAAACAAGCGAGTTAATCCCCTAACTCAACCAACTTGGACATTCTTAAAATAAGCCAAGGATATCAAATGGACTAGATTGTCAAAATCTTGTACGTCTACCGTACTATACATTTACAACTTATTCATGCTCAAGAGATAAGAAAGTTCCACATACCTCTTCGGTTCAATCCACTTGCTAAGTCCAATATGCCGTACGTAGTATGTCAACATATAATGACCATAGTACGTCTATTAACTTCTAGTTTCAAACGTATAATATTCCAAGTGCAAAGCTACTAAATTCTACGGAAAATCGGACAACACTTCCTTTGTTTCTACATACTTTGCCACCTTTTTCAAGGCCGAATTCAATAACCAAACAGGCCACATTTAAGGCTCAACAAAGTAGTTAACAATACGGGATTATACGCCTACAAGACGTGTAAAATTCCGCCCCACAATTGATAACAAACAAGTCCAAAATACAATGTCCATTCGGCAAATTAGGGACAACAATACAAATTCGTTTCCAATCCCTTTTCAATCCAAGTGGTTTAATATAACATGTTATCTAGCCACAATTGATTATAACTACTACAATCCTCAAGTAGGTAAACATGCGACGATTCTAATTATCGACCAAATTGTATTTCAATTTCAAATGGCTTAACATGTCATTTTCGAATTTGTGCTTCCAAATTTCCATAACACTTATCAATCTTCATAACACATATCACATGATCATTTCTAACTTATAATAACATGGAATCTTCAATTACAAAAGTAAGACGAAGATTATACCTCATTTAGCCCAAAAATGATCCGAGATTACAAGTCGATCCTTAGCAACTTTAGCTCCTCTTTTTGAAATTCTTCTTCCCGCTAAAATCATCTCTACTAACCCCCTACAAGCTTTCCAACATATTTCCTTCTTGTTGCCTTTCCAAAAATCTCATTTAGGCTTAGGGTTTTAACCATTTGAGAGAGAAGAGAAGAGAAGATTTGGGTGAAGTCTTGCAAATGATTTAAATCAAGCAAGACATGTCTTATATAGCCTTTATCTTGTTCCACAAGTTGGGGGGACACTTGTCACCCACCAGGGGTCCTTTACAACAAATATCTTCTATTTTTACCCTATTTCCGCAAAAATCCGCCATGGCGCACTTTCGCATACTCAGCTTTCCCGGCTTCGCCATTGCCTGCCAGTCACGCGACTGCCTCTGTTCTATCAGCCGATCTTGTAACGTCCATAACTTTCTACTCCGATGTCCTATTGACGAGCGGTTTGTTGCGTTGGAAACTAAACTCAATGAACTTCATATTAGGTTTTTGAAACACCTAAAACCCCCAATTATACTAGGAGATATACTGATTCCACGTTGACTGAAAAACTGTCCAAAAATATTCTGCCAACTTTTTTTATTTTTCCAACTTCGAATCTTATTTCCTTTCGTACGTTCTCATCTCATCCTCTTGGAATTACGGTGTGTAACATTCTTCCCCCCTTAGAAACATTCGTCCCCGAATGTTCTTTCGGAGTCCATTCTAAACGGATATTGGTATAGTCCCTTGACTACACCCAAAATAATCACACTTGCCACACCTGGCCACATAACAATACTTATGCTACAACGTCAACCTGAACTCCAAGTGTCGACGTCGGTTATCTGCATAAAGCTTTTATCGACTCTGAGCTTGCTAATAATCTTTCCTGGATAAGCTTCGCCTTATCCACAGCCCGCTGAATCAAGTCTGGCCAAATAACTGTACCTCGCCTACGTCGAACCAACCAACCGGCGATCTACACTTTCTTACATACAAGGCCTCATACAGGGCCATCTGAATACTGGAAGGGTATCTGTTATCGTACGTAACACAACAAGAGGCAATTTAACCC
This sequence comes from Przewalskia tangutica, assembly GCA_029844215.1. Classification (NCBI taxonomy): domain Eukaryota; kingdom Viridiplantae; phylum Streptophyta; class Magnoliopsida; order Solanales; family Solanaceae; genus Przewalskia; species Przewalskia tangutica. The sequence goes on from CM056719.1 coordinate 24,631,895, forward strand.
CCCCGGCTATTTCTGAAATCAAGAACGCTGGCCCGCAACCTATCCTCAAGTGCCTGGATAGTACGCTCTGCCTGTCCGCCGGTCTGAGGGTGTAATGCAACACTGAGACTCACCTGTGTCCCTAAAACCCTTCTGGAAAAAAAAATCTCCAAAAGTTATCTGTAATCGAGCTCATCTGTCTAACATCATAAACGTAGGAACCCCGTGCAGTCTCACAATCCCCCTGCTATAAAAGCTAGCACGAACCTCAGCCGAGTAAGTGGTCCTAACCGGAAGAACACGACTGGTTTCATCAGCCTATTTACTATGACCCCCAGGGATTCGCACTTCCTCTGAGTACGATGCCACCCTGTACAAGATCTATATTACTCACCTCCCGTATCTAAGTCGGGATCTCAATCACCTGTAATAGCCCATTGGGCTTCTGGTGCTCAACCTTGACCTTCTACTAATTTGGACACTAAGCAACAACCCCTGCTACGTCCCTCTTCAGGCCATCTTACCTATACATACATCTGAGGCCATGATACATCTTGGTCGACCCCGAACAAAATAAAGCAAGAAGCACCGCGTGCCTCCCCCTAAAACTTGCCGACAAGTCCTGCGGCATCGGCCACACACAATCTTTTCTCATAACACAGCACCCCATCTGGTGCTACACAAACAGGCTCTTCTCTTCTTGGAGAGCCGTATCTCGATATCATATCATAACTGGATCCTCATACTGTCGCCTCTTTACCTCTTCGACGAAGGAAGACTCGGCAACCTCTCGGATCTAAAGCTCCATTAACCTTGGAACAATTAATCGACCCCTCGGCTCAGTAGCTGATAAATATCACGGACCACGTCCTGTCTATCTGGCTGTCTATCTGATAGACTACCCTTAGATCCATGACTAAGAGTATTCAGAATCGCCTCGCTTTCCCGGTGGTATAGGATATCAATATCACAATCCTTTGAGTAACTCTAACCACCGCCATCGCCGCGGTCGGTTGTCTGCGTCAAGATATACCGGAGGATCTTGTGGTCTGTACACATATCCACATGAAGTCTTATATATACGTCATGCCTCCAAATCTTCAAGGCATGATTTAACTGCCGCCAGCTCTAAATCGGAAGTGGCGTAATTTCCTTTCCTGCTTCCCTAACTACTGGGAAAACATAGGCTCTATCCTTATCGGGTTGCGTCAGTACACAACCTAGCCCAACACCCAACGTGTTATCATAATAACCTAACCCTCTAGTCTTTCAGGAGGAGTTAGAACTGTAGTCGAGTCAACTTATCTTTCAATAACTTGAAACCTTTCTCATTCTTGAGAAATATTCGGGCATCCTTAACCTCAATCATGGTTCCTGTTTCCCTTTCTCTGTTGCAACCAAACTTGGTCACTAAACTTATATTTGATTCCTTTGCTTGCCCCATGGCTAAGACTTCCTGTCCATCACAATTTAGGGGGGGTTTCCTTGGTCTCGTCAAGTCGTAACCCGATTATTCTCTCTCAGCTCGTAGAGCTTATAGTCAGGTGTTCAACCTCAATTCACGGTATTACATAATCCAATGACTTGTCAAGATTTCTTATCGTTCGAGTGTCTACACGTCTTTCCTTTATAAGTTATTTCAAGTTGTCCTGGGGTCCCTTACCTCTCCGTATTTTCTTACTATCTTTCTCGTCAGTACAGATGCTACCACCTTTCCTTGAGGTGTTCTTACTGCCCATCATCTACTAATGGTCCTTACACTAGTCTGGGGTAAACATATCTCGTGCAACTTACATAACCATAGTTGTATTCTCTTTTATCACTCTGGTCATAACCTACCTTATGCTTATTAATAGCAAAGTGTTTCTAACTTGATCCATAATCGTACAGTTTCAAATATGCGTACTACCTGCATTTTTTTATCCTTACGACACTTCCTTGACCATTTCGTAACGTCGTTCTTAATTACCCCCAACACAATACTTTTTTCACGGTTATCTAAAACTGTAACTTATGGCATGACGATACTGAAGACCTTACCAGTCTCCCATCCTTCGTCTAACGACATGGGTACACATAACCCCATAATACGTAAAACTATCCTTTTACGTGGGGGAGAGAACTTATATCCCCTTATTTTTTAACTTTCCTTGGAGTCACAACCCTAATCACCGGGTCCTCTTGCGGTCCAGTAAATATCTAATCATCACGCACCGCTTTAAAGTCATGTAAATTTTCAAAACCTACCAAAGACGCCCTCAGCTTTCCGCCGGCAGCACTCGTACTTATTTTATTCTTGCCTTGCACATTTTCCTGAAATTATCCGGAAGGTCGTGGCCCTGACCGCCACACCAAACCAACTCCAAGTACCTCCAAGGGCACTTAACATAAATTCCTTCAAATTCAAGTATTACTTACTTTCTGCGTCAATTTACCTCAATGAACAAGTCACACAGACTTATTAAAAACAATGATGCCAAAGAAGGAAGGATAATTCACTGGTTACCACCACTTCACTTCCTTTCCATTCAATAACCGGTTTACCGGAAAACTGGTACCGAATCAATCTCTCTTCTGTAGTCCACGTTGGCATAACAAGAGGCCAACTAGTCCGTACTCATAATGACCTCAACGTCTGTCATAACAGCTCTGCTAGGTCTGCTAGGGTCCAACGACTGTATTGTTACCGGCAATTATCTACCCGCTCAGGTACCACCCAACACTCACGGGTGTAGTCACCACGAAAGGTCCTCATGGATTCAGGATTCATTTCTCTACACTTGGTTGCTCTCTTTTTCACTGGTCTTACTCTTTCCGTACTTCCAAACTTATACTAGCATACGTACATAAATTCCTTACTAATTCTGGCCTCCACTCTTTGGAGTTACTAAATTAAACAATATAAGGCCCATTCCGGCTCTCACAACCTGGTCCCGGTGGAACACGTCCACGAACCCGTAAAATGATTAACTAGACTCAGGCTTGTACCCTCGTGACTTCGCCACGAATGACTACTATCAACTGATCCCACCCCATAAACGGGTACACTAACTTCTCATAATACCATAACCGTGTCGTCTTGATCACAACAACCATTACTTACTCCACATGGATCCCATCTGTACTATCCTCTTAAGCATACCACGTAGCTTAATTTACAAACATAGTCTCCCATTGGGTCCCTTAATTAAACTTCTTAAGGTTCCATTACCTTTTCCGACAACTCATCATCTCCTAATTATCTCAAATTAGCACGTAAAACCTCGATGAGAGTTCCTTAACTGTTCATACCTTCCCGGTATCTATTTAGTCCTTACCAAATCCTGGTAATCTAAAATCATTCTAGGCAACACATATGTGAACCTCATACTTAAATCCGTATAGTTGTATGTCACAATACCAACTATACTACAAATATTACCAACCTGGATACGCAATCCACATAATCTTTCCTGGGTCACTGCTGCCTTTCTCGTAGCTGCAAACAACATAACCTGTTAGGGAGAGACGACCCTAACCACACAACTCTATCGCACGATCTTAGAGTGAGAAGAATGGAAACCAATCCTAAATGTCCTGCAGCCTCCTGATTATAGATGTGGTGCACAACACACCGATAATCAAGACTCTACTAGACACGGTCTGTAGACACTTTCCGAGGACTAATCGCTCGATACCACTTTTGTCACGACCCAGGCCCGCGATCGTGCCCTGCACTCGCACCCTTTCAGTATACATCGAGAATAGCAATGAACATACACAACTCAAAAAAATACTTAGACATTAAAATCAACAGGCTAGCCGATAAGGCCACCTTCCGTAAAATATACATAATAAAACAATACATTTTTTTTTTACAACCCAATCCACAAGACATGACTACAGACCTCTAGGAATAACAACTGTGGCGGGACAGGGCTCCGCCATACCCCTGAATATATAACAACCGATAATACCAGGGATAAGCCTCCGGAGTAAAGGAGCTTCTCAACAGCTGAACAGTGATCCTAAGAGTGAGGATCAACAACTCAGACTACCTGCGTATGAACGCACTTCAAGGAGGTCAAGATAACATGTACCAAATATGTGAAACTGAAAGTACTGTAATGAAATCATAAGTCTAAAATAAAACCGGAGACATGTTTGATAGCTCAATTAACAGTACACTGTGCCTTACTAACAATGAGAGTAAATAAGAGTATACTTACAACATAAAAATAGGAAGCTCACGATCAAAGCAGGACCACCCGCCCGCAGTATCATTAAGCAATCCTACTCCTGGGACTATTTCACCCGTGATAGTCGTGGACCCGCATGAGGTATTCCTCGCATAGGTCAGACTACCGCGTGCGACTATTTCACCCGCATAAGCCCATGGGACTCGCGTGAGGTATTCCTCGCGTCATGGGTAGCAAATCCACTGAAACACGGTATAACGATCTTGGGGATTTACCCTCATTTATACTCTTACCTCAGGCGGGTGGTATAACGATCTTGGGGATTTACCCCTCAGATATACTCTTACCCTGGAGAAGGTGGTATAACGATCTTGGGGATTTACCCCTAGGATATACTCTTACCCTATCTCAACTGGCCATCATACATAACATAAGCCCTGCCGGCTTATCATACATAACATAAGCACTACCGGCTTATCATACAATAAATAAGCAAGTTAAGAAATCCCCCTAACTTCTTATTAGCCTTATTCATATACACTCTCATTTTAGTTTACTTAAGGCACTAACATGGAATTATAAAATCCGGAAATTTAAACCAAAGTACTACGTACTTCTACTCTTTTAAAAATGACTCTTTGTCATACAAAACTTCCAAGATACTAATAACTGTAGTATCAAGTCATAACTACCTTTTAAGACAAGTCACAATACCTTTTAGAAATACATTTTCAGGCTTTTAAATCAAGTGACTTCTTTCTTTTAAAAACCTTAAGCAATTGATGCCTTTAAATCAATTTGCCTTTCATTATTTCAAGTCATTTATCATACTTATATTACTTAGAGTAAACCACTCTTTTTAACCTTTCATAAATCTATTATAACTAACTTCCCATAAAGCCGTTATCTTTATACCTTAGAAACTTACATTCTTCTTTATGACCAAGAGGCTTAAACTTTCCAACAAAACAAGTATCAAAAATACTTTCAACATACTTAAAGTCTCTTAACTTTTGAAAATCAAGATATCCTTAATATTTAAACAAGCGAGTTAATCCCCTAACTCAACCAACTTGGACATTCTTAAAATTAGCCAAGGATATCAAATGGACTAGATTGTCAAAATCTTGTCGCTCACCGCACTATACATTTACAACTTATTCATGCTCAAGAGATAAGAAAGTTCCACATACCTCTTCGGTTCAATCCACTTGCTAAGTCCAATATGTCGTACGTAGTATGTCAACCTATAATGACCATAGTACGTCTATTAACTTCTAGTTTCAAACGTAGAATATTCCAAGTGCAAAGCTACTAAATTCTACGGAAAATCGGACAGCACTTCCTTTGTTTTTACATACTTTGCCACCTTTTTCAAGGCCGAATTCAATAACCAAACACGCCACATTTAAGGCTCAACAGAGTAGTTAACAATACGGGATTACACGCCTACAAGACGTGTAAAATTCCGCCCCACAATTGATATCAAACAAGTCCAAAATACAATGTCCATTCGGCAAATTAGGGACAACAATACAAATTCGTTTCCAATCCCTTTTCAATCCAAGTGGTTTAATATAACATGTTATCTAGCCACAATTGATTATAACTACTACAATCCTCAAGTAGGTAAACATGCGACGATTCTAATTATCGACCAAATTGTATTTCAATTTCAAATGGCTTAACATGTCATTTTCGGATTTGAGCTTCCAAATTTCCATAACACTTATCAATCTTCATAACACATATCACATGATCATTTCTAACTTATAATAACATGGAATTTTCAATTACAAAAGTAAGACGAAGATTATACCTCATTTAGCCCAAAAATGATCCGAGATTACAAGTCGATCCTTAGCAACTTTAGCTCCTCTTTTTGAAATTCTTCTTCCCGCTAAAATCATCTCTACTAACCCCCTACAAGCTTGCCAACATATTTCCTTCTTGTTGCCTTTCCAAAAATCTCATTTAGGCTTAGGGTTTTAACCATTTGAGAGAGAAGAGAAGAGAAGATTTGGGTGAAGTCTTGCAAATGATTTAAATCAAGCAAGACATGTCTTATATAGCCTTTATCTTGTTCCACAAGTTGGGGGGACACTTGTCACCCACCAGGGGTCCTTTACAAAAAATATCTTCTATTTTTACCCTATTTCCGCAAAAAATCAGCCCGGCGCGCTGCAATTTCGCAATTACTGGCTTTCCTGCGCCCGTACTTGCCAGCCGCGCGCTCGACCGTCTGTTCTGTCAGCCGATCTTGTAACGTCCATAACTTTCTACTCTGATGTCCTATTGACGAGCGGTTTGTTGCGTTGGAAACTAGACTCAATGAACTTCATATTAGGTTTTTGAAACACCTAAAACCCCCAATTATACTAGGAGATATACTGATTCCAAGTTGACTGAAAAACTGTCCAAAAATATTCTGCCAACTTTTTTTCTTTTTCCAACTTCGAATCTTATTTCCTTTCGTACGTTCTCATCTCATCCTCTTGGAATTACGGGGTGTAACATTCTTCCCCCCTTAGAAACATTCGTCCCCGAATGTTCTTTCGGAGTCCAATCTAAACGGATATTGGCATATTCCCTTGACTACACCCAACATAATCACACTTGCCACACCTGGCCACATAACAATACTTATGCTACAACGTCAACCTGAACTCCAAGTGTCGACGTCGGTTATCTGCATAAAGCTTTTATCGACTCTGAGCTTGCTAATAATCTTTCCTGGATAAGCCGCCTTATCCACGGCCGAATCAAGTCGGCCAAATAATCGCATTCGCCTACGTCGAACCAACCAACCGGCGATCTACACTTTCTTACATACAAGGCCTCATACAGGGCCATCTGAATACTGGAAGGGTATCTGTTATCGTACGTAACACAACAAGAGGCAATTTAACCCTCCCGGCTATTTCTGAAATCAAGAACACATGCCCGCAACCTATCCTCAAGTGCCTGGATAGTACGCTCTGCCTGTCCGTCGGTCTGAGGGTGTAATGCAACACTGAGACTCACATGTGTCCCTAAAACCCTTCTGGAAAAAAAAAATCCAGAAGTTATCTGTAATCGAGCTCATCTGTCTGACATCAAAAACGTAGGAACCCCGTGCAGTCTCACAATCCCCCAGCTATAAAAGCTAGCACGAACCTCAGCCGAGTAAGTGGTCCTAACCGGAAGAACACGGCTGGTTTCGTCAGCCTATTTACTATGACCCCCAGGGAGTCGCACTTCCTCTGAGTACGATGCCACCCTGTACAAGATCCATATTACTCACCTCCCGTATCTAAGTCGGGATCTCAATCACCTGTTGTTGACACCCAATTTTGACCCTCTTGTCCAGTCATTAGCTATAAAATTAGACTAATTTCGTAAAATAATTTTTTATGATTTTTATAATAAAATGCAGCGATAAAACATAAATACAGGCATAAATAAACAATTTAATAATGGCATCGCGTCTTACGTAGAGTTTTAAGCACTTAGAGTCCCGCGCTCGCATTTATTAATTTTAAGTTCTATCAAACGATTCTTAATTAATAATAAACACATAAAATAAATAATTTAGCAAAGACGTCGTGTCAAGTAGCATGGCCGCGTTTATTAATACGCAAGAGAATTTCATAATCATTTGTAATTTAAAATCAATTCTTTTATCTAATACATGCATTTTAATAGCGCCGCATTTATAAAAGTTTTAAAACAATTCTTAAAAATCATACTTGCATTTAGCATTTAAATAATCTAATCTAAACTCTATTCAATTTTAATCTAACTTCGCAATAATGCATAATAATAAGATTTAAAAAAAATAGCGCCGCAGTCTAAAGTATTAAGCATTGATTAAATGACACGCCCGCATTTATTATAACAATTAGATTGATAAAACACCTAAGTAATTTAATCACATTTGTTAATTTAAGTTATCATTAATTAATTAATACATTTACTACTAATTAACTAATTAAATACCTAAAACTAATACCTAGAATTAATATCTAATACCCTAATTCGCAGCCCACTACCCAAACCCAGCGTCAGCCCAACACCCCTATTTTCCCCTACATTACCCGCAGCCCATTCTCTTTCCAACCCGCGAGGCCCAGTTCCCATTTTTTATTTCCCTTCACCACTCCTCTCAAATTTCTAAGCCCTTATCTTCCTCGTCGACAGCCCTTAGAAATAAGGAAAAAACATTAAGGAACCCTAGCAACCGCCGCACCTCACTCCCATCGCCATACCCGAATTTCTCGCCGGAGAATCCGGGGTTTCCCTTTATCCACGCACCCCAGTCGACTTTCCTTTCCCTTCTCCAACGATTTCCTTACCATAACCCGTTCGAATCACACGAAATCAGGAGGGATTTTCAATACGAATCAGCACATATCAAGCCTAGAATCAACCTTTATTGACTTACCATTATTAGAACTCAAAGGGAGGCTATATAAGCACATGCAAGTCGAGACGATAGGGGAGGGCATCGAAACAGAGCTGAGTCGGGGGGCAATCACATAGCAATTTAGGGCATCGAGAGAGGGCAGACGATAGGCAAGGGCAGACACAGAGCACCACTAGCATAGCACGAATAGGTAGTTCAAATATCCTTATTTCAATTCCAGCCACAAATCAGCAAACGAACCTCGCCCTTTCATTCGCGTCGCAAACCCAAAACCCGTCGAGTGTACCGACGACTTGATACGCCGTTCTGTCACGCCGGAGAAGGTAATCCTATTAACCTTTTAATTTCTTGCTTAAATTATGTCATATGGCCTGCTATGATGTAATTAGTTAGAATATTTAGTCGATAATATGTACTGTGTGTTGTGGCTTATTTCAACATAGTTGGCCTCCTGTTTATTGCATGATCTAGTTGTAAATGCTTTTCAAGATAACCGGTAGTAGCAGAATGGTTTTATTTGGGATTAATATGCGACGAACAATTTGAATAAGTCGTAGTGTATTACTAAGATGACCATTAAACTTGTCCTAATGAGCCTGTGTGGTGATAAATATACTTTAGGATTAAGAATCTTTTCAAATAATGTATGTCTTGGATTTAAGAGTAATTTAAGTGCTTAGTTATAACGTAAATGATTATGAGCCTGGTTTGAAACCTTTAATTTTTGTCTGTAACTGGTTTTAAGATATGCTTAAGTTTAAAAATGTCTTTCTTTGATGATTTTCCAATCTCTAAACATATGAGCAATATCATGCTCAGTTTTAGTTGAATCCAGACTAAAACTGAACTTTGAAAGACTCGTCTTTAATTCATATATCGAATGAGCCTGTTTCCAGCATCATATGCTCTTTGAGGACGACTTGAACTTAGTCTAGGTTCAGAAATTAAGAAAAAAAAAATACATGTTCATCTATGTCTTACTGTGACAGTGTTTATTTAAATTTATATTAGGAATGTCATACTGCTCCCAGATCATAATAGAGGTGACATGAATTTAGTATGCTCATTATGTGTTAATAAATTTGAGGAGAATATCAGATGAATTTAGGATCCTGTTATATGAGCATCATAGGTTTGCCGACATTTTTAAGATGGCTAATTGTTTATATGCTCTGAATATTGTTTCTTGTTGTAATCATGTATTCATTTCCATATAAGAATGTATGTGGGGATAATTTAAGGTCGAACACAGTCATATGAGGTCCATATTCTGTATTTATGGCATAATCAAGTGGCCTATTTGCATTTCAGTAACTTATTAACAGTCTATCATAAAATATTGTGAGCTAGGAAGAGGTATACCTTGTTTTTTTTGTTTTGCCCATATTGGTTCGAAATTTGTCAACATGTTGTACTCTGTTTGCCCCCTTATATGTAGTCCGCTACTGCAGGCCCATCTATTCCTTTCAAGAATCTGGAAAATATAATCAATTTGGGCTTGTCCTTTTTTTGTATTCTCCTCTACAAAATCTGGAAATTTCCTGTTTTATGGTTGCTTCACGTTTATGTACATGGTCTGTATCATATATATTATATGTGTCAAGCAACATTATGGGTAAGGGTTAGAGTATCTACTAATCCTTATTTTTCTTTGTCTTACATGAAATGCACCGGAGCCAAATGAAGAGTTTCATCGCGAAACTCGTCGCGCTTTGAATCAACTGAAGATCTGCATTCACCCGCATCTACGTGCATTCTCTATCCGCATCGGAAATTTCAAACCACCGGCGAATGACTTCGCCATTTCTTCGAGTCCTTACTAATTCATATCCTCTCCATATTCATTTATTGTAATTAATTGTCTAACGCTATACTAATTAATTAGCATTTATAATAGTTAAACCTGGAATCAATAGTTAGAAATTAGTTTGACTTACTTACTTTAAGCTTGCCTCGCCTTGTTTAATAGTTATAATAGATCACTCGACACCCTACACCTGCATAATAAGTAGGAATATTATTTGCCTAGATGTTCTTAAAATCGTAGTATAATTTTCTATTAATACAGAATAGAAAATAATGCTTTTATCACAACAATGTTATATTCTCATGCTAAGCAACACATACCCCTTAGGTGAAGGAATACTTGCATTATACCTATAGCTAATATAGTACCCATGCATCCTAATTGCACAGTTTTCAAAACTGACCTTGACTTTTCTATATAAACCTTGCAAAAATATTTTAGAAAGTGTGTCTTATACTCTTCCGCTTAAACGTTTTTTTAAAATACACCTTTTTCTAGCATAATAATTACCCTAGGTTTGGCAGGACAACCGCAAGTTAGCGGATCTTAGAGGGTGCTTAACCCCTTCCCTCTAGATTAATAAAGAACCCTTACCCAGAATCTCATTAAGTTTAGCAGACCATAAAGAATGGAGTTAGTGTTGACTTTAACCTAGTTGACATTTAGGTGTCCTAATTTACCCAATTAATTAGGTGGCGACTCCGCGAACCCTTAGCATTTCTAGCACCTTTTAATATTTAAGTACCCTAACACTACCTTTAGCATTTTTGCACTTTTAGCACCCTTTAGCTTTAAAATTAATCTTTTAGCACTTTTTTTAAATTTGTTACATCATTTTAAGCTTTTAAGCATTTTTTAAACATTTTAGCACTTTATTTTATTTTTCTAACATTGCATTTTGAGCAGGGCTCGCGCTTTAGAAAATGTCGCGGTCGGAAAAGGGCGCGACACCTGTAATAGCCCATTGGGCTTCTGGTGCTCAACCTTGACCTGCTACTAATTTGGACACTCAGCAACAACCCCTGCTACGTCCCTCTTCAGGCCATCTTACCTATACATACATCTGAGGCCATGATACATCTTGGTCGACCCCGAACAAAATAAAGCAAGAAGCACCGCGTGCCTCCCAATAAAACTTGCCGACAAGTCTCGCAGACGCCACACACAATTTTTTTCATAACACAAAGACCCCATCCGGTGCTACACAAACAGCTCTTCTTCTTCGAGAGTCGTATCTCGATATCATATCATAATCGATCCTCATATCGCCGCTCTTTACCTCTTCGACGAAGGAAGACTCGGCAACCTCTCGGATCTAAAGCTCCATTAACCTTGGAACAATTAATCCACCCCTCGGCTCAGTAGCTGATGAATCTCACGGACCACGTCCTGTCTATCTGGCTGTATATCTGACAGACTACCCTTAGATCCACGACTAAGAGTATCTATAACCGTCTCGGCTTTCCCCGGGTGGTATAGGATATCAATATCACAATCCTTTGAGTAACTCTAACTACCGTCACTGTCGCCAATTCAGTTGTCTCTGTCTGAAGATATACCTGAGGCTCTTGTGGTCTGTACACATATCCACATGAAGTCTTATATATACGTCATGCCTCAAAATCTTCAAGGCATGATTTAACTGCCGCCAGCTCTAAATCGGAAGTGACGTAATTTCCTTTCCTGTTTTCCTAACTACTGGGAAAACATAGGCTCTATCCTCATCGGGTTGCGTCAGCACACAACCTAGCCCAACACCCAACGTGTTATCATAATAACCTAACCCTCTAGTCTTTCAGGAGGAGTTAGAACTGTAGTCGAGTCAACTTATCTTCCAATAACTGGAAACCTTTCTCATTCTTGAGAAATATTCGGGTGTCCTTAACCTCAATCATGGTTCCTGTTTCCCTTTCTCTATTGCAACCAAACTTGGTCACTAAACTTAGATTTGATTCATTTGCTTTCCTCATGGCTAAGACTTCCTGTCCATCACAATTTAGGGGGGGGGGGATTTCCTTGGTCTCGTCAAGTCGTAACCCGATTATTCTCTCTCAGCTCGTAGAGCTTATAGTCAGGTGTTCAACCTCAATTCACGGTATTACATAATCCAATGACTTGTCAAGATTTCTTATCGTTCGAGTGTCTACTCGTCTTTTCTTTATAAGTTATTTCAAGTTGTCCCGGGGTCCCTTACCTCTCCGTATTTTATTACTATCTTTCTCGTCAGTACAGATGCTACCACATTTCCTCGAGGTGTTCTTACTGTCCATCATCTACTAATGGTCCTTACACTAGTCTGGGGTAAACATATCTCGTGCAAATTACATAACCATACTTGTATTCTCTTTTATCACTCTGGTCATAACCTACCTTATACTTATTAATAGCAAAGTGTTTCTAACTTGATCCATAATCGTACAGTTTCAAATATGCGTACTACCTGCATTTTTTATCCTTACGACACTTCCTTGACCATTTCGTAACGTCGTTCTTAATTACCCCAACACAATACTTTTTTCACGGTTATCTAAAACTGTAACTTATGGCATGACGATACTGAAGACCTTACCAGCCTCCCATCCTTCGTCTAACGACATGGGTACACATAACCCCATAATACGTAAAACTATCCTTTTACGTGGGGGAGAGAACTTATATCCCCTTATTTTTCAACTTTCCTTGGAGTCACAACCCTAATCACCGGGTCCTCTTGCGGTCCAGTAAATATCTAATCATCACGCACCGCCTTAAAGTCATGTAAATTTTCAAAACCTACCAAAGACGCCCTCAGCTTTCCGCCAGCAGCACTCGTACTTATTTTATTCTTGCCTTGCACATTTTCCTGAAATTATCCGGAAGGTCGTGGCCCTGACCGCCACACCAAACCAACTCCAAGTACCTCCAAGGGCACTTAACATAAATTCCTTCAAATTCAAGTATTACTTACTTTCTGCGTCAATTTACCTCAATGAACAAGTCACACAGACTTATTAAAAACAATGATGTCAAAGAAGGAAGGATAATTCACTGGTTACCACCACTTCACTTCATTTCCATTCAATAACCGGCTTGCCGGGAAACTGGTACCGAATCAATCTCTCTTCTATAGTCCACGTTGGCATAACAAGAGGCCAACTAGTCCGTACTCATAATGACCTCAACGTCTGTCATAACAGCTCTGCTAGGTCTGCTAGGGTCCAACGAATGTATTGTTACCGGCAATTATCTACCCGCTCAGCTACCACCCAACACTCACGGGTGTAGTTACCACGAAAGGTCCTCATGGATTCAGGCTCCATTTCTCTACACTTGGTTGCTCTCTTTTTCACTGGTCGTACTCTTTCCGTACTTCCAAACTTATACTAGCATACGTACATAAATTCCATACTAATTCTGGCCTCCACTCTTTGGAGTTACTAAATTAAACAATATAAGGCCCATTCCGGCTCTCACAACCTGGTCCCGGTGGAACACGTCCACGAACCCGTAAAATGATTAACTAGACTCGGGTTTGTACCCTCGTGACCCTGTCACGTAGAGGGACTACTATCAACTGATCCCACCCCATAAACGGGTACACTAACTTCTCATAATACCATAACCGTGTCGTCTTGATCACAACAACCATTACTTACTCCACACGGATCCCATCTGTACTATCCTCTTAAGCATACCACGTAGCTTAATTTACAAACATAGTCTCCCATTGGGTCCCTTAATTAAACTTCTTAAGGTTCCATTACCTTTTCCGACAACTCATCATCTTCTAATTATCTCAAATTAGCACGTAAACCCTCGATGAGAGTTCCTTAACTGTTCATACCTTCCCGGTATCTATTTAGTCCTTACCAAATCCTGGTAATCTAAAATCATTCTAGGCAACACATATGTGACCCTCATATATAAATCCGTATAGGTGTATGTCACAATACCAACTATACTACAAATATTACCAACCTGGATACGCAATCCACATAATCTTTCCTGGGTCACTGCTGCCTTTCTCGTAGCTGCAAACAACATAACCTGTTAGGGAGAGACGACTCTTACCACACAACTCTATCGCACGATCTTAGAGTGAGAAGAATGGAAACCAATCCTAAATGTCCTGCAGTCTCCTGATTATAGATGTGGTGCACAACACACCGATAATCAAGACTCAACTAGACACGGTTTGTAGACACTTTCCGAGGACTAACTGCTCTGATACCACTTTTGTCACGACCCGACCCCGGGCCCGCGATCGTGCTGCTCGGGCACCCCTTTCGTATACATCGTGAGAATAGCAATGAACATACACAACTCAAAAAAAATACTTAGACATTAAAATCAACATGCTAGCCGATAAGGCCACCTTCCGTAAAATATACATAATAAAACAGTACATTTTTTTCTTTACAACCCAATCCACAAGACATGACTACAGACCTGTAGGAATAACAACTATGGCGGGACAGGGCCCCACCATACCCCTGAATGTACAACAACCGACAATATCAGGGATAAGCCTCCGGAGTAAAGGAGCTTCTCAACAGCTGAACAGTGATCCTAAGAGTGAGGATCAGCAACTCAGACTCTACTGCGGCGTTAACGCACTTCAAGGAGGTCAAGATAACATGTACCAAATATGTGAAATCAGTACATCAGAATGAAATCATAAGTCTAAAATAAAACTGGAGACATGTATGATATCTCAATTAACAGTACAATGTGCCTTACTAACAATGAGAGTAAATAAGAGTATACTTACAACATAAAAATAGGAAGCTCACGATCAAAGCAGGACCACCCGCCCGTAGTATCATTAAGCAATCCTACTCCTGGGACTATTTCACCCGCATAGGTCGTGTGGACCCGCATGAGGTATTCCTCGCATAGGCTGTACCCGCTCGCATGGGACTATTTCACCCGCATAAGCCCATAAGGACTCGCATGAGGTATTCCTCGCATCATGGGTAGCAAATCCACGGAAACATGTGGTATAACGATCTTGGGGATTTACCCCTCATTTATACTCTTACCCTGAAGCAGGTGGTATAACGATCTTGGAGATTTACCCCTCAGATATACTCTTACCCTGGAGAAGGTGGTATAACGATCTTGGGGATTTACCCCTCAGATATACTCTTACCCTATCTCAACTGGCCATCATACATAACATAAGCCCTGCCGGCTTATCATACATAACATAAGAACTACCGGCTTATCATACAATAAATAAGCAAGTTAAGAAATCCCCCTAACTTCTTATTAGCCTTATTCATATACACTCTCATTTTAGTTTACTTAAGGCACTAACATGTCATTATAAAATCCGGGAATTTAAACCAAAGTACTACGTACTTCTACTCTTTTAAAAATGACTCTTTGTCATACAAAACTTCCAAGATACTAATAACTGTAGTATCAAGTCATAACTACCTTTTAAGACAAGTCACAATACCTTTTAGAAATACATTTTCAGGCTTTTAAATCAAGTGACTTCTTTCTTTTAAAAACCTTAAGCAATTGATGCCTTTAAATCAATTTGCCTTTCATTATTTCAAGTCATTTATCATACTTATATTACTTAGAGTAAACCACTCTTTTTAACCTTTCATAAATCTATTATAACTAACTTTCCATAAAGCCGTTATACTAGCTTTATACCTTAGAAACTTACTTTCTTCTTTATGACCAAGAGGCTTAAACTTTCCAACAAAACAAGTATCAAAAATACTTTCAACATACTTAAAGTCTCTTAACTTTTGAAAACCAAGATATCCTTAATATTTAAACAAGCGAGTTAATCCCCTAACTCAACCAACTTGGACATTCTTAAAATAAGCCAAGGATATCAAATGGACTAGATTGTCAAAATCTCAGACGCCTACCGTACTATACATTTACAACTTATTCATGCTCAAGAGATAAGAAAGTTCCACATACCTCTTCGGTTCAATCCACTTGCTAAGTCCAATATGTCGTACGTAGTATGTCAACCTATAATGACCATAGTACGTCTATTAACTTCTAGTTTCAAACGTAGAATATTCCAAGTGCAAAGCTACTAAATTCTACGGAAAATCGGACATCACTTCCTTTGTTTCTACATACTTTGCCACCTTTTTCAAGGCCGAATTCAATAACCAAACACACCACATTTAAGGCTCAACAAAGTAGTTAACAATAGGGGATTACACGCCTACAAGACGTGTAAAATTCCGCCCTACAATTGATATCAAACAAGTTCAAAATACAATGTCCATTCGGCAAATTAGGGACAACAATACAAATTCGTTTCCAATCCCTTTTCAATCCAAGTGGTTTAATATAACATGTTATCTAGCCACAATTGATTATAACTACTACAATCCTCAAGTAGGTAAACATGCGACGATTCTAATTATCGACCAAATTGTATTTCAATTTCAAATGGCTTAACATGTCATTTTCGGATTTGAGCTTCCAAATTTCCATAACACTTATCAATCTTCATAACACATATCACATGATCATTTCTAACTTATAATAACATGGAATCTTCAATTACAAAAGTAAGACGAAGATTATACCTCATTTAGCCCAAAAATGATCCGAGATTACAAGTCGATCCTTATCAACTTTAGCTCCTCTTTTTGAAATTCTTCTTCCCGCTAAAATCATCTCTACTAACCCCCTACAAGCTTGCCAATATATTTCCTTCTTGTTGCCTTTCCAAAAATCTCATTTAGGCTTAGGGTTTTAACCATTTGAGAGAGAAGAGAAGAGAAGATTTGGGTGAAGTCTTGCAAATGATTTAAATCAAGCAAGACATGTCTTATATAGCCTTTATCTTGTTCCACAAGTTGGGGGGACACTTGTCACCCACCAGGGGTCCTTTACAACAAATATCTTCTATTTTTACCCTATTTCCGCAAAAAATCCCGCCCGCCGGGCGCCCGTATGCAGCGTCGCGGCGCGACCTGCTCTGTTCTGTCAGCCGATCTTGTAACGTCCATAACTTTCTACTTCGATGTCCTATGGACGAGCGGTTTGTTGCGTTGGAAAGTAGACTCAATGAACTTCATATTAGGCTTTTGAAACACCTAAAAACCCCAATTATACTAGGAGATATACTGATTCCAAGTTGACTGAAAAACTGTCCAAAAATATTCTGCCAACTTTTTTTCTTTTTCCAACTTCGAATCTTATTTCCTTTCGTACGTTCTCATCTCATCCTCTTGGAATTACGGGGTGTAACAGAAACATTTCCAACAATCCATCTGTCCAAAATTCCATAGGCTTGCTAACTTGATACTCTCCCCTAATATATACACACATGCTTAAAAATCATTAGGACTTTTATGGGTTGTATTGTTAGGCTTAGGCACGGACACATAAAATGTTATTTAGGCTCAGAATTACCATAAGCATAGGAACCAACAAAATCACACTTAATTTCACATTACAATGCATCACAACACCCCTAAACTTCTTCTTTTATTTTCTAGATTGAGACAATTCACACTTCAAGTTACACTCCCCCAAGCTTATCTTTTGATGTATATACGAGGAAAGTGTATATATTTTTTTCACTCATTCATTCATATTTGTTTTTCTCTTTTCTATTCTCAATCTTTTTGTTCTTCAATTGATAGCACCCATTTTACCATACCAATTTCAAGAATCAATCTCATCTCATATACTTCTACACTTATGGTAATTCAAGGGAGGAATAAAATAGTAACTGGTTTCAAATAGGCTCAAAGATAGATGTTGATTAACAAAGAAAGGTTTCATTAAAGCTCAAAAGGGGTGACTAAGAATTAATGTGACAAGGGTGGCTTGAAAGGCTCAAATGTTCCAAAGATGGCCTAAATCATTTTCCTAAGCATGCATTATCTAAAATTTCATCTCAAGTAGCAAGAAGGAAAGTTCTAGAATTTTCCACCATCTTTCATCAAACCAAAATTCACTCATTCATAAACCGAGTAATTAAATATGAGAGAGTCCATAGTCATGAACTAGTTTTCATCATTATTAATAATCAAAAGCAAACTCAAAGACTATTCAACTTAAGCACACAAATTTATACATTTCATGGTTATCAATTTCATCCAATTTTATCAAAAGTGTTCCCTCAATCTCATTGGCTATTGTTTTAACTTGATTCATTGACTCACGAAACTAAAACAAAGACACGAACAATGAGCAAGCAACTAAACCTAAACAATTTTAAAACTACTAACTCAACTCAACAACAACAGATACAAAATAATAAGACTCCCCCAAAACTTGTTCTACACATTGTCCCCAATGTGAAAAAGTAAAGCAAAGGAATGAAGACTTACAAGACCTAATAGCGAGTCAGTATGGTGGTGGCGATGGTTCTTTTTAATCAAAAAATCGATTCAGGCACTATGTCTTCCAGGAGTCGCGAACCTTCCTCTTTGTTCTGCGGTTCTTAACTCGTAAAAAACAATTATGCTCACTGCCTCTTCAGTGCCGCGGACCTTCTCTGGGGCGCCGCGACGCTGCGCCGTCGATTTGTTTTCCAGCTTTCCAGCTTTTCGGTCCTTTTTCCTTCGGAGTAGGCGTCCCAATTTACCTAACATAAAAAACATAGACCAAGAGACAATAAATCATTGAGATTGTTCAAGTAAAACGAAATAAAATAAAATAAAATAAGTAAAATGTTAGGTTGTCTCCCAATAGGTCTTTAACGTCTTTTAGCCGGACGCAAATTTCTTATTCATTCAAGGGGGTAGATTACCCCTATAGCATAGTAATTTCATAATTCTTTTCTTTTTCTTTTTCTTTCTCTTTCTCTTTTTTCTTTTCCCGGAGAGAAGTTCGGAGGGGTTCACCCCTTGGAATCATTCACCAGTTCAGTCGTTTTACTATCATGTTCTACACATTGTTTCAATGTCACCACAAGAGCATCAGTACTCTTGAAGCTTTTCTCAGAGATGGTTGTTTCAATTATACCAATGGAAAAACATTCAACACTTTCTCTTGGATCAGTGGTTGCTCTGAAGACGTTGAAGATCACTTCTTCTTCCTGAACTCAAAGTTTTAATTATCCTTTCTCCACATCAACGAGTACTCTCCCTGTGGCTAAGAAAGGTCTTCCAAGGATAATGGGAACTTCAGCATCCTCTTCCATATCCAAGATAATGAAATCAGCTGAAAAGATGAATTTACCCACTTTAACTAGCACGTCTTCTATGATATCATGTGGATGCTTTAAAGAACGGTCTGTCAGCTGCAACGTCACTGTTGTAGGCTTAGCTTTGCCTACTCCAAGCCTACGAAACACATAGAGGGGCATCAAATTTATACTGACCCCCAAATCACACAAAGCCTAATTGTATTTAACATTCCCTATAGTGCAGGGTATAGTGAAACTCCCTGGATCTCTCAGCTTCTGGGGAAGTTTTTTTGTAAAATCGCACTGCACTCCTCCGTCAATGCCACTATCTCATATTCTTCTAGCTTCCTCTTTTTAAAGAGGATGTCCTTCATGAAGTTGACATAACTAGACATCTGCTCCGAGGCTTCAACAAAGGGAATGTTGATGTGTAACTTCTTGAACACCTCTAGAAATTTCGAAAACTGTTTATCAAGAAAATTCTTCTGAAGTCTTTGAGGGTATGAAATTTTTACTTTATGTTCCCTTACAACTACTGGTGGTGCCTTCTCTGTAATAGGGCAGTCTTCAGTAACTCCCTCTTCATCTAAACCATATGTCTTCCCCAACTCATCCTCCTTCTCAACATGTGGTTATGTTGCAGCCTGCTCTATTTGTTTACCACTCCTCAAGGTGATGGCCTGACACTGCTTCTTCGGGTTCACAATGGTGTTGCTAGGCAGATTACCTTGAGGTCTGTTGTTCAACATGCTTGAAAACTGCCCCATTTGCGTCTTAAAATTCCTAATAAAGGATCTAGTCTCTGTCATGAATTGAGTTTGGTAATTGGTGAGGGTTAATAATGCTGCTCTTAATTCATCAGGCTTATCTTGTGGAACTTGTGGCCTAACTGCTGAGAAGAGGAAGCTTGATTCATTAGTTGTTGTGGATTGTTCTGTTGGTACTGCCCTGGGAACTGTGACTGTTGGCCTTGGTCATTTCTCCATAAAAAGTTAGGGTGATTTCCCCACCCATGATTATAAGTGTTGGAGAAGGGGTTGTTGTAGGGCCTCTAAAAATTTCCAACTACTTGAAACTAAGCTTGGTCCATGGGAACATTATTTGGATCCGTGGTTGTGCACCTATCAAATGTATGTGGACCTCCGCAAATTTCACAAACCAATGGCATCTGAACATCATTTAAGAAAACAATATTTTGTTACAGTTGTTTCGTCATGGAAGCAACTTTAGGAGTTAATGCATTGATGACATCTAATTCATGGACCCCAACCACCTTCCTGTTGTTCGCTGATCTCTCATCTGACCACTGATGGTTGTTTGTGACCATATCTTCTAATAAATTGAGTGCTTCATTGGCTCTCTCTGCAGCAACATCAATAATGGTAAGAGTAGTACCATACAACCATTTGTAAAAGTTGTGGACCAACATCCACTGTTCAATTCCATAGTGGGGACATTTCCTCTGAAGGTCCTTGAACCTCTCCCAAGCTTTATATAAGGACTTTCCATTAAGCTGATAGAAGTTATTTAGTTCTCTTCTGAGCTTTGCTGGATGGAGGAAAGAACTTGGCGAGGGATTTCAGAGCTAAATCTTGCCAGGTGGTAATAGAGTTCGACTGCAAGGAGTTCAACCAACTCTTGGCTAGATCCCGAAGTGAGAATGGGAGGAGCCTCAATCTAATGGCATCATCAGTAACGCCATTATATTTGAATGTAGCACATAACTCCAGGAAGTTTTCTAGATGCATGTGCGGGTCTTCTGATGGCAAACCCCCAAATTGAACTGTGGTTTGAACCATATGTAGAATTGCTGGTTTGATTTCGAAATTGTTAGCTTCCACAACAGGTAGCCTGATGCATGTTTGCACCCTTGTAACCGTTGATAAAATATAATCGCTCAAGCTCATCTCGACAGGATATTGTAATCGTTCTATCAAGTCTGCTGGTGGTCCCCCGTTTAAAACAATAACATTACGTTGATTTTTCATTGCAATTAAATCGACAATTCACTTATTTTTTCTATTCTGCTTGCAAGTCTTCTCAATTTCTAAATTTAGAGGGACAAGTGTGTCTGCTCCTCTTCTGCTTCCCATAAAACAAAGCTCCCTGAAATTGATAAAAAACAACACACGCAGATCAAGGCAAAAATATGTTCTAAAAAATCAAATTAGAAATAAGATTAGTTACTTGGATATTGATAACATTTCAGTCTCCGGCAATGGCGCCAAAAACTTGTTGCGAATTTTCTATATGCTACACAAGTGAACGTATCGCAATGTAGTAATAATCTCAGTAAGATCGAGTATCGTCCACAAAGACTGAATTATCAATTACCGATAAATGAATCTTTAGTTTCTGTTTGGCAAACGTTAATAAGTTTGGTTTTTAAACTAAGAACTAACAAATAACTAATAAGCAGGAATAAACAAAGAATGATAATACTTGAAGTTTAAATCAGTTATGAAGGTAATTAAGGCTTCCAATCTCCTTAACTATCCACTCTATCACTTGTTAATGCAAGACTAATGATTCTTTTCCTTATTAAGATAGCAGGTTAACGAAGATGTTCTATATTCCGGTTGGGACATAAAAACTCAACCTAAGTGGGAAAATTTCTATATTTCTATGATAAATTCTACCACATAGGAGGATTAAGATTAATAACTTAAATACTACACAAGCAATCGTGATACTGCCATTCAAGATTAAACCTACGTCTAAACAACTATAGCATATTCAAATCTCCATTTTTAGATCTCGATTTGAAATCATATAAGTAATGGGAATTAATGGCCAGTTAATTGTCACACAATAATTACAAATTGAATAGATCTCAATAGACGAAGAAGAAACACTAACAATACATTAATTCATGAAAGAGGTTCAAGTGATTCGACAGAAAACCCTAATAAAAGTAATTAGCTCATAGACATGCTAAGAAATAATATTCTCAATATCCGACATAAACTTAATTAAATAAAGAAGAGATTTTTTTTTGAACAATCGTGGTCTCCAATTGTGTTTTTCCTCTTGTTTCTTGCCTCCAAAAGTATGATATGTTATATCATAATTCCTAAAATTTGTTCCTAGCGCTTATATACTGAGAAAAATACCTTCTTGCACCTTTTTACCCTCTTTAAAAACCGATTTTCTAGCTAATTTTCGTCGTTGGCGTCGCAACTCTAATTCCTTGGGATGTTACTACTAATCAGGCGCTGCGACACTTCTTCCAAGCGCCCCGACGCTTGAGCGTCGTGGCCCTCGCCTCCAAGCGTCGCGAATCTTCAGCCGAGCAACTTCTGCAAATTAGTCTTGCTTCCCGAGCTTCTCAGGTTTTTTGACTTATCTCTTGTGATCATATATGCATTTTTATCATCAATAACGGCTCATTTCCTTTGAATTCGCCTATAACCTTATGAATCGCTTAAAACCTGAAAACACAACATAACACGCATAATACTGTACAAAACAATTAAAGGACAAAAAAAGACTCCCTAAAACACACTCTATAACAACACTAAATTAGACTTAACAAACACCCCCAAACTTAAACTTTACTCGTCATCGAGTAAAGAACTCTAGACACTCTAAACAGAAACACACACATAGACTCTAAAAATGAATCAAGTCAACCACAATATATATATGCCTCGAAGATCATGAATACATGCAATATAATTTTCAGAAACATTCTAGCCACTAATTTGCTATCTAGAATTTCAAGTCAGGTAATCATCAAGCTTGCTTAAGGTTATTAAGACTATGATCACTCAACCATGATTACTGACTCAAATTTTTATTCAATATCAGCTTATGCACAATGAATCCTTTCCAACAGTCCATCAGGCCAAAATTCCATAGGCTTGCTAACTTGCTACTCTCCCCTAATATAGACACACATGCTTAAAAATTATTAGGACTTTTATGGGTTGTATTGTTAGGCTAAGTCATGGGCAAATAAAATGTAATTTATGCTCAGAATTACCATAAGCATAGGAACCAACCAAATCACAATTTATTTCATATTACAATGCATCACAACACTCCCAAACTTCTTCTTTTCTTTTCTAGATTGAGATAATTCACACTTCAAGTTACACTCCCCCAAGCTTATCTTTTGATGTATATACGAGGAGAGTGTATATTATTTTTTTCACTCATTCATTCATATTTGTTTTTCTCTTTTCTATTCTCAATCTTTTTGTTCTTCAATTGATAGCACCCATTTTACAATATCAATTTCAAGAATCAATCCTCAATCATATACTTCTACACTTATGGTAATTAGAGGGAGGGATAAAATAGTAACTGATTTCAAATAGGCTCAAAGATAGATGTTGATTAACAAAGAAAGGTTTCATTAAAGCTCAAAAGGGGTGACTAAGAATTAATGTGATAAGAGTGGCTTGAAAGGCTCAAATGTTCCAAAGATGGCCTAAATCATTTTCCTAAGCATGCATTATCTAGAATTTCATCTCAAGTAGCAAGAAAGAAAGTTCTAGAATTTTCCACCATCTTTCATCAAACCAAAATTCACTCATTCATAAACCGAGTAATTAAATATGAGAGAGTCCATAGTCATGAACAAGTTTTCATCATTATTAATAATCAAAAGCAAACTCACAGACTATTCAACTTAAGCACACAAATTTATACATTTCATGGCTATCAATTTCATCCAATTTTATCACAAGTGTTCCCTCAATCTCATTGGCTATTGTTTTAACTTGATTCATTGACTCAAGAAACTAAAACAAAGACACGAACAATGAACAAGCAACTAAACCTAAACAATTTTAAAACTACTAACTCAACTCAACAACAACAGATACAAAATAATAAGACTCCCCCAAAACTTGTTCTACACATTATCCCCAATGTGAAAAAGTAAAGCAAAGAAATGAAGACTTACAAGACCTAATAGCGAGTCAGTATGGTGGTGGTGATGGCTCTTTTTAATCCAAAAATCGGTTCATGCACTATGTCTCCCAGGCGTCTCTAACCTTCCTCTTGGTGCTAGGTGTTGCGGCTCTTAACTCGTAAAAAAATTATGCTCACTGCCTCTTCAGCGCCGCGGCCCTTCCCCGGGGCACCGCGGCGCTGCACCGTAGATTTTTTTCCAGCTTTTCGGTCCTTTTTCCTTCGGAGTAGGCGTCCCAATTTACCTGACATAAAAAATATAGACCAAGAGACAATAAAGCATTGAGATTGTTCAAACAAAATGAAATAAAATAAAATAAAACAAGTAAAATGTTAGGTTGTCTCACAATAGGTCTTTAACGTCTTTTAGGCGGACGCAAATTTTTTATTCATTCAAGGGGGTAGATTACCCCCGTAGCATAGCCATTTCATAATTCTTTTCTCTTTCTGTCTCTTTTTTCTTTTCCCGGAGAGAGGTTCACCCCTTGGCATCATTCACCAGTTCAGTCGCTTTACTATCATGTTTTACACATTATTTCAATGTCACCCCAAGAGCATCAGTACTCTTGAAGCTTTTCTCAGAGATGGTTGTTTCAATTATACCAATGGAAAAACATTCAACACTTTCTCTTGGATCAGTGGTTGCTCTAAAGACGTTGAAGATCACTTCTTCTTCTTGAACTCATAGTTTTAATTCTCCTTTCTCCACATCAATGAGTACTCTCCCTGTGGCTAAGAAAGGTTTTACAAGGATAATGGAAACTTCAGCATCCTCTTCCATATCCAGGATAATGAAATCAGCTGGAAAGATGAATTTGCTTACTTTAACTAGCACGTCTTCTATGATACCATGTGGATGCTTCAAAGAATGGTCTGACAGCTGCAATGTCACTGTTGTAGGCTTAGCTTTACCTACTCCAAGCCTACAAAAAACAGAGAGAGGTATCAGATTTATGTTGTCCCCCAAATCACACAAAGCTTGATTGCATTTAACATTCCCTATAGTGCAGGGTATAGTGAAACTCCCTGGATCTCTCAGCTTCTGGGGAAGTTGTTTTGTAACATCGCATTGCACTCTTCCGTCAATGTCACTGTCTCATATTCTGCTAGCTTCCTCTTTTTAAAAAGGATGTCCTTCATGAACTTGACATAACTAGGCATCTGCTCCAAGTCTTAAACAAAGGGAATGTTGATGTGTAACTTCTTGAACACCTCTAGAAACTTCAAAAACTGTTTATCAAGAGAATTCTTCTGAAGTCTTTGAGGGTATGAAATTTTTACTTGATGTTCCCTTAGAATTGTTGGTGGTGCCTTCTCTGTATTAGGGCAGTCTTCAGTAACTCCCTCTTTATATAAACCATATGTTCCCCAAATCATCCTCCTTCTCAACCTATGGTTGTGTTGACTCCTCAAGGTAATGGCCTGACACTACTCATTCGGGTTCACAATGGTGTTGCTAGGCAGATTCTCTTGTGGCTTGTTGTTCAACATGCTTTACAACTGCCCCACTTGCATCTTCAAATTCCTAATAGAGGATCTAGTCTCTTTCATGAATTGAGTTTGGGAATTGGTGAGGGTTAATAATGCTGCTCTCAATTCATCAGGCTTCTCTTGTGGTACTTGTGGCCTAAACTGTTGAGAATAGGAAGCTTGATTCATTGACTGTTGTGGATTGTTCTGTTGGTACTGCCCTGGGAACTGTGACTATTGGCCTTGGTCATTTCTCCATGAAAAGTTAGGGTGATTTCTTCACCTAGGATTATAAGTGATGGAGAATGGGTTGTTGTAGGGCCTCTAAAAATTTCCAACTACTTGACACTAAGTGTGGTCCATGAGAACATTATTTAGATCCGTGGTTGTGCACCTATCAAACGTATGTGGACCTCCACAAATTTCACAAATCAATGACATCTGAACATCATTTACGAAAACAATATTCTGTTACAGTTGCTTCGTCATGGAAGCAACTTGAGGAGTTAATACATTGATGGCATCTAATTCATGTACCCCAGCCACCTTCCTGTTGTTCGCTGATCTCTCATCTGACCACTGATGATTGTTTGTGGCCATATCTTTTAATAACTTGAGTGCTTCATTGGATCTCTTGCTCATGAATGCCCCCCTGCAGCAGCATCAATAATGGTAAGAGTAGTACCACACAACCCGTTGTAAAAGTTGTAGACCAACATCCTTTGTTCAATTCCATGGTGGGGACATTTCCTCTGCAGGTCCTTGAACCTCTCCCAACCATCATATAAGGACTCTCCATCAAGATGATAGAATTTATTTAGTTCTCTTCTGAGCTTTGCTGCCTTCGATGGAGGAAAAAACTTGGCGAGAAATTTCAGAGCTAAATCTTGCCAGGTGGTAATGGAGTTCGACTGCAAGGAGTTCAACCAGCTCTTGGCTGGATCCCTGAGTGAGAATGGAAGGAGTCTCAATCTAATGACATCATCAGTAACGTCATTATATTAGAATGTAGCACATAACTTTAGGAATTCCCCAAACTAGACTGTGCTTTGAACCATATGCAGAATTGTTGGTTTGATTTCGAAATTGTTGGCTTCCACCGTCGGTGCCGCAGCTCTTCAGCCAGGCGTCGCGGCTCTAATTCCCGGGGATGTTATCCAATCAGGCACCGCGGCGCTTCTTCCAGTCACTTTGACGCTTGAGCGCCGCAACCCTTGCCTCCAAGAGTAGCGGCCCTTGCCTCCAAAAGTCGTGGCTCTTACCTCCAAGCATCGCGACTTTTCACCCGAGCAACTTCTACAAATTACCTTGTTTCCTGAGATTCTCAGGGCTTATTTGACTTATCTCTTGTGATGAGATATGAATTTTTGTCCTCAATAACCGCCTATTTCCTTTGAATTCGCCTCTAACCTTATGAATCGCTTAAAACCTGAAAACACAACATAACACGCATAATATTGTACCGAACAATTAAAGACAACAAAAGACTCCCTAAAACACACTTTAAAACAGTACTAAATTAGACTTAACAGCCTACTGAAGAAATCCTTGTATGGGCTCAAACAAGCTCCTCGGGCCTGGTAAAGGAGGTTTGCAGATTATGTTTCTAATATTGAGTTTTCTAACAGCAGGCCTGATCATTCTCTATTCATATACCGTCAGGGTAATGATATAACTTACATTCTTTTGTGTGTGGATATTATTATATTAATTGCCTCATCTAACGCTCTTTTCAAGTCTATCATGTCGTTTATTGGCTCAAAATTTGCAATGAAATACCCAGGGCCACTGAGTTACTTCTTGGGGATAGCTGTAACAAGTTATGTATGTAGTTTATTTTATTCTCAAAAGAAGTATGCAAAAGAGATCGTTGAACGAGTTGGCATGTCCTCGTGTAAGCCGTCTTCAACTACGGTGGATACTAAACTAAAATTGAGTGCTACTTCCAATACACCATATGAAGATCCATCACGAGGCTCGATATATCTTATAATGTGCAATGGGTTTGTCTATTTATGCATAACCCGATAGAGGATCACATGCATGCTCTCAAGCGCATTGTGCTCTATATTCAGGGCAGTCTCGATCATGGATTACATTTATATCCATCTTCGATAACCACTCTCATTTCTTACGTATCGCATCGTGGATGTTCGATACCGCACGCTTCTACGCCCGTTATTGTGTATTTCTCTATGACAATTTGATATCTTGGTCCTCTAAACGACAAGCTACCTTATATAGGTCCAGTGTCGAAGTAGTATACCGATGAGTTGCTAATGTGGTGTCTGAATTTTGTTGGTTATGAAACTTTCTTTTGGAGCTCCACTGTCCAGTTCCGAAGACGAAATTGGTTTATAGTGATAATGTTAGTGCAATTTATCTCTCAGGGAATATGGTTCAACATCAACGCACTAATCATATTGAGTTGGATTCACTTTGTTCGCGAAAAGATTGCTTGTGAATAAGTACATGTCTTATGTGTCTCATCACGCTATCAGATCGCCAATATTTTTATAAAAGATCTTCTGCTGGTTCTATTTGAAGATTTTCAAGACAATCTCAGCATTCACCAGCCTTCCGCTTTTACTGCGGGGGTATGATAGTATCACGACCCAAATCAGAGGGCCATGACGATTACCCGGCCCCTGCCTACCGGGCACCACTAATCATATATTTACCAGCTAACCGAAATTAAGCATGGTCACTAGGGCCGTCATGAGGTAACCTACTGACACATGAGAATAATAAATTTGAAAGGTACTTTGTAAACATTTGCAAATAGAAGAACCCAACCTATGCATATGTACATACTAAGGCCGACAAGGCCATACATGACTATTATACACAAGACAACTGTCTACAAGCCTCTAAAGAGTATGTGACATAATAAGATCGGTACAGGGCCCTGCCATACCCATACGCCTATAAAAAATAACGTACCACGACAAGACTGCAACTCTGGAACAAGTAGAGTTCTCCAATATCAGCTGAACCAGTAACCTACTAGCGTGAACTGTCACCCTATCTACCTGAGCCTACGCGCATGAAACACAACGTCCCCCGACAAAAAGGACATCAGTACGACTGATGTACCGAGTATATCAGGCATGAAAAATAACATAATAGAGAACTGAAAGTAACATGAGACAAGAAAAAACTAACCATTAGAGAATGCCTCTGAGAGTCATAATATACATAAGTGTCATGTCTGTGCAGAATACCTCTGAGGGCCTTAATATGCCTAAGTGTCATGCACAATGCAGTCATATATATATATATATATATATATATGTGTGTGTATCATGTCTGTGCAGAATACCTCTAAGGGATATATATGTATGTATGTATATGTATGTATGTGTATGTATATATATGTATGTATGTGTATGTATATATATGTATGTATATATATGTGTATATAATTCCATCAAGCCTCTGTGGACATCCCATCATATCATATCGGCCTCTGTGGGCATAATCATCATCATATATATACTAGCTGCAGGTGGTGGTGCGTATATAACGCATTCCCTTGTCCCATCCCCATACATATATAATACATACATATAGTAGCGTATATAATGCTTTTTAGGTCAAGGTATATACATGAATATAATGCATGAATGATACTAAGACACTCTAAATTTATCGGAGTGACGTAATGTCGTTTCACCTCCGATTAACATTATGAATATTAACATATTTTTCATATACCTTAACTACTAAGAGTATAATCATTTATGATATAATATTACGTTTACGTTTCATACTTAAAACATGCCAAAAGAAGGAATAATTTTCTTTAACATACCTTGAATGTAGAACTTTTAATAACCACAACAGAATTCAACCTTCCTTCACGGGCTAATCTTAGATGTAAAGAACCAACCATCCTTCCAACTTAATTCACTACGAATTAATCTTCGATTTGCTATGAAGCTTTTAGAGAAGAGGAAATAAATCTACGCTACTATCATCGGAAAAGAATTGCTCAATGAGTGAGCTACCAAGTTGGACCAGATCGTTACATTCATGGAGAAAGGGGCATGATGCTCTTTTATTCGTTCTATATCACTTAGAGAAAAGATTCAAATTTGTTTTCCTATAGAAAAGTGATATACACCATCCAATTTTGTGAAAAGAAATGCTTATTGTACACTTAATGGACCAGCACGTGGAAGGCTACATATGCCCACATATACATCTTACACATATATATATCAATTTGGATTGTAATCTTCCGTGGTTGCCATGTGGCAATGTGATGTGAAAACTTATCCCATGCTAATCAATTTCCTTGTTCTCGAATCACTTAATTAATAAATTACTTTTTTAACAAACTTCATGTACTCTATTATTATGTTCATGTGGTATATTACTAGTCCAAAGCCTCTTTGACACACACCACCTCTTTGACATACACCAAATATTATTTTCATTTAGTGTCAGACTTATTAAGTTTTAAATTATTTCGGGACCGCATCCTTTTATATACTAAGATTTTTATTTGCATACATGAATATAGCATAAATTTTCCAAGACTCGGATCTACTTGCATACATATTGTTGTTCAAATCATGTCCCGAAAGTATGGGGTGTTACATTCTTTCCTTCTTAGAAACATTCGTCCTCGAATGTTAGGGTTTCCACGTCTAGCTTTATCATGATCACATGTGTCCTCATACAAACTCCCTTTACCTCGGACCAACCAATGGCTACTACTTCCATTCCAATATTCGATTCTTTTGATTTAAGCCTAGAAAATTCATTCTAGTCTTACTTAATATCTGTAAATCGGCTCATTCTTAGTTCTCAATACGAAATTTATCTCTTGTCATTTGATATGTCCTTAATCCTTAACTTACCCTGAACCAGCCACTCTAGTTACCTTTAGGATCCTCGTCTGGATTGCCAGAAGTCCTTGTCTCCACTGCGATTACACAAAATATTATTATAACTTTTCCCGTAAAGAGTTGAACAACACATCTAACCTACCCCCAATCTGTTACTCAATATAAGATGAGTCTGGGGTTTCTGAATACAAGATCACAAGGGTTTGAATCATGTATTAATCGTCCATCAGTGAAATCTCATATCTTATTAGTCTGCTAGAGCAGTGTTATGGTCCTATTACTTTTACTATAGTCTCTTCTCTACAATCTCGGCCCATTGCTACTAGAATATCCTTCGTTCCCTCATAACAAATAATAAATTGGTTAAGGATATTTGTGTTTCATCTCCTCTTCTGTCTCCTTTGTCATCTCTCATATATTCTTATTCTGCCATACTTTCACGGAGGCTGCTTCTTTAGTCCTCAACTTGCGGACTTGATGATCTAAGATAGTAATTGTAACCTCTTCATATGATAAGCCCTCTGTAACTTTCACACCGTCAATTGTCATAATCTAGGAAGGATCTCCAATACACGCTCTCAACACAGAAATATGGAAGCTATATGAACAAACTATAACTCCTAAGGCAAGTACAATTTGTAAGCACTTGTCCAATTCATCGAGTTATACGATATGACTCAATGTACCCTAGGCTGAGTTTTACTTTTTTTCCAAATCTCATTACACCCTTCATAGGAGAAATCTTTTAGAAGACCCACTATTCATTTGGAACTCTAAGTCCCACCGCCGCATATCTGAAGACGAATCTAAGAGGTTAACAACCGTTCCTGGATAAGCTTCACTTTCTCTATGGCTTGGTGCACTAGGTCAGACCCAAATAATTATGATTCTCCTACTTCGAAGCATCTGATAGGAGATTTACATTTCTGTTACAAAGATTCATATGGAGGCATTTTAATGCTAGCATGATAACTGTTATTGTATGCAAATTCAATAAGGGGTAAATGATTCTTCCAACTTCCCTTAAAGTCCAATACACAAGATCATAGCATGTCCTCGAGTGTTTGAATCATACGCTCGGCCTGCCCGTCTGTCTAAGGGTGAAAAGTTGTTCTAAGATTAACTTGAGTGCCCAAACCTTTTGGAAATAATCTCCAAAAATTAGTTGTGACCTACGCACCCCGTTTATATAAAAATAGGCATACTATGAAGGCGAACGATCTCCTTAACATATAACTTTGCGTAGTTCTTGGCTATGTAGGTAGTTTTGACAGCTAGAAAATGAGTTGATTTGGTCATTCTGTCAACAATCACCCAAATAAACTTATGATAGGAGTGAGGTAAACCGGTAATAAAATCCCTATTAATCATTTCTTATTTCCATGTCGAGTTCTCAATGTTCTGAGTCAAGCCGTCGGGCTTTTGGTACTCAACTTTTACTGGCCGACAATTAACACACTGAGCTACAAACTCCACAATGTTCCTATTCTTGTCGTCCCACCAATACATACCTTGGAGATTATGATACATCTTAGTAGATCTAGGGTGAATGGAATATCGTGAACAGTGGACCTCCATCATAATCTTATCTCGTAATCCTGCTACATAGGGAATACACAAATGGACCTTCCACCTGTAGGTCCCGTTCCCATTATACTCGAAGGTTGCGGTTCTCTTTTGTTAAATATCCTTCCCGATCTTCCCTAAAAATTAGATCTTCATCATGACATTCCTTTTCTTCTAGTATGAGGGATGACCCTGTTGTATTCTGAGTCATAAGGCTATCAATATATGAATTCTCTAATCGGACTCCCACTTAGATAATTGATGTGTTCCCTCAGGTCAACTTTTCTCCTTAGTCCTCACATTAGTCAAACCTCTTATAGGTGAATGATCTTATTGTCAACATAGCTTTGTTTACTAACAGGTGTGCTGAAAACTCTTATATTTGTAGTATCTCAATCATGAACACTTTATGGATAATGTCATCGAATCTGGAGTGCGCGTATCATCATAGTTAAATCTCATTCATGGTCTGAAAGGAATCTTTTTTTGTACCTTCTCACTACTCGTAATATAAACAACTTCCTTATTTTACTTCTTTTGACACTTGTTCACTCATTTTCTTACTTGTCATACTCTTCTTAATTCTAAAATATTCTGGTATATATACGTAATTTCAAACATTGCTCTTGATTCTAATCATTGGTGTTACTACCCCTTAAAGGATAAGTTGTTAACTTATTCCCTCATTCTAATCGACAAGAGTCACTTTCAAACGTGTAAATTTTCATAACCTACTAAACCTTCAATTAACGTCTTCTACTTTTCATCTGTACAACTCATAATCATATTATCCTCCCATTTGCGCATCAACTTAGGATACTTCAGAACGTTGTGGCCATGACTGTCATACTAAACCAACCCCATGTACCTTTGCAGCATAATTCGGCATGCGGTCGTCCATACTGACTACAAGATGGTCAGAACGGTCTCACTTGACCTTACAACTTTGACCCTGAGATATTGGCATCTTTGAACCCTTTAAATATCAGTGATTCCTGTCTAATAAACTCTCTAGGTTATGAGTTGCATGACCCTTCAAGGGGCCTATCTCTATCGGATGCTCTAGGATGAAGTCGTGCCTGGGAGGCAACCAATTGATTCAATACCTACACCACTTTCCTTACATCCTTATCTGATGAAGCTGGTGGTAGCATTGATGGTACAAGAGCTTCCCTCAAATCCTCTGGTACTACTAGATTCGTTGATACCTGGAAAATTAACTTACTCAGATCCTCTGACAGATCTGTCCTAATATAAAACATATTACTCGCATTTACACTCAATCCAACCTCAATCTCTCTGCTAATCATAGCCCTATTGGAAGAAGGCATTGTTGTAATCATAAATACGCAAAGGTTTACAGAGAGAATTCTTACAACTTAGCTCTATAGAATGATTCTAGATCAAGAAGGAAGGTAATCATCATCCTAAATGCCATGTAGCCTCCTTTCTATAAGTGTGGTTCACAACACATCCTTAAACAAGACTCTACTAGACACAACTTATAGACTCTCTAGGATAGACCTGCTGTGATATCAAGTTTGTCACGATCCAAACCGGAGGGCCATAACAGTCACCCAGACCCTACCTGTCTAGCACCACTAATCACATATTTACCAGCTAATCGTAATTAAGCATGGCCACTAGGGTCGTCACAAGCTAATCTGCTGACACATAGAAATAATAAACTAGAAAGGTACTGCGTAAACTCTTGCAAACGGAAGAACCCAACCTATGCATATGTACATACTAAGGTCGACAATGCCATACATGACTACTATACACAAGACAACTGTCTACAAGCTGTTAGCCGATTTTCCAAATGCTTAACGCAAGTGTACGTATCGTTACAAGTAATATAGTCTGTAAGACCAAATATCGTCCACAGAGACTGGTTTTCAATTACTGAACATCTACTCTATGTTATCTATTTGGCTAACGATAGTTTGTTTAGGTTTTATCTATGAACTAGCTAGAGTAATTGCAATAATTAAACTAAGTAAGCTTTGGTTTAAATCAGTTATGGTGGAAATAGGGCTTCCAATCTCCTCAACTATCCACTCTTTCACGTGTTAATGTAATGCTAATGATTCTTCTTCTTATTAAGATAGCAGGTTAACTAATCTGTCATCATATTCCGGTTAGGACATACGAGAGCTCAACCTTGTGCAGAAACCTTCTATATTTCTATGATAGATTTTACCACACGGGAGGATTAAGAACAATAACCTTAAATACTACACATGTATCGGGGTACTTTCGTCCACGATTTTAACTCATGTCTAGACAACTACAGCATATTCAACTCTCCCCTCTCGGATCTCGATTCGAAATCATATAAGAAATGACAATTAATGATCAGTTAATTATCAAGCAATCAAAACAATATTGAATAGATCTTAATATGCTGAAGAAGAAATCAATAAATATGTATTAACTATATGAAAGAGTTTCAAGAAGATTTAATTGGAAAACCCTACTAAAGTAATTAGCCCCTAAACATTGTCATGTCAAGAACTAATACAAAATCCAACATAAATTGAATTGAAATAAAGAAAGGAAAAGAACTTGAATGTAGTCTCCAATTGTGTTCTTCAATTCTTGTCTTGTGATGTGTGTTCTCCGATCCCCGTATAAAATTTGTCCCAAGGGTTTAAATATGCTGTAAAAATTGTGTGCCCTGTACCCTTCTGTCCCTAGCCAATTTTGCCTCGGGTCTGGATTTTTCCGCCTCGGCACCGCGGCTCCGGAAGTCCTGAGCAAAAATCACCCTCACAGGATCTTTAGCGCTGTGGCGCCTGTGACGTCTTCAGCCAGTTTTTTCAAAATTTTGTCATTTTCTCGTTCGGACTTCGTCAGATTTCTTCTATGCTTCCCGGGACTTCTTAGGCTTTATTTCTTGGCCTTTTCTTGTGCAATTACGTCTCAATTAAGCTCATTTCATCTTCTTTTTGTCATTTCTCCATTTAGGACCGCTGTGACTCAAAAGAAAGAAAAACATACCTAATACTATACTAAACACAAACGAAATGAGTAAAATACTAATTAAAAATGACTCAAAAGTGTAAACAAAATATGCCAAACACAAGCCTCTAAAGAGTATGTGGCATCATAAGGTTGGTACATCTCCCTGCCATAACCCTACGCATATCAAAAATATTGTACCACGACTAGACTATAACTCTGGAACAAGTAGAGTGTTCCAATATCAGCTAAACCAACAACCTACTAGCGTGAACTGTCACCCTGTCTACCTGAGCCTACAGGCATAAAACGCAGCATCCCCGACAAAAGAGACATCAGTACGACTGATGTACCGAGTATGTCAGGCATGAAAATAGCATAATAGAGACATGAACATAACATGAGATAAGAAATAACCAACTAGTAGAGAATACCTCCGAGGGCCATAATATACATAAGTATCATATTTGTGCAGAATGAATCTGAGGGCCATAATATGCCTAAGTATCATGCAAGATACAAATATACATATATATATATATATATATATATATATATATATATATATATATATATATGAGTATATAATGACATCAAGCCTCTGTGGGCATCCCATCATATCATATCGACCTCTATAGGAAATTAACAAGATTGACAATTTGAGTACTACGCGTACCCTTACAGGAAATTAACTTATTTCTATCTAAAATAGACGACCCCATATGACCTAGACGAGCATGCCACAAGGAAAGAGCAAGAGTTGCAAAAGTGAATGGAATCACTTGACGCGAGACACTGAGACTTAGTGTGATTGGATAAAGATCTTCCCTACTGTCACACCTCATGAGAGGACTCCCCGTCTTGAAATCCTTCACAGAAAACCCAAAAGGTCGATATGATATGATGGGATGCCCTGCCATAACCCTACGCATATCAAAAATATTGTACCACGACTAGACTATAACTCTGGAACAAGTAGAGTGTTCCAATATCAGCAATCTACTAGCGTGAACTGTCACCCTGTCTACCTGAGCCTACAGGCATAAAACGCAGCATCCCCGACAAAAGGGACATCAATACGACTGATGTACCGAGTATGTCAGGCATGAAAAATAACATAATAGAGACATGAACATAACATGAGATAAGAAATAACCAACTAGTAGAGAATACCTCCGAGGGCCATAATATACATAAGTATCATATATGTGCAGAATGAATCTGAGGGCCATAATATGCCTAAGTATCATGCGCAATACGGTCATATATATATATATATATATGAGTATATAATGACATCAAGCCTCTGCGGGCATCCCATTATATCATATCGACCTCTATATGCATAATCATATATATATATATACTAGTTGCAGGTGGTGGTGCGTATATAACGCGTTCCCTTTTTCCATCCCCATACATATATAATGCATATATATAGTAGCGTATATAATGCATTTTAGGTCAAGGTATATACATGAATATAATGCATGAATGATACTAAGAGACTCTGAATTTATCGGAGTGACGTAATGTCGCTTCACCTCCGATTAACATTATGAATTTAACATATTTTTCATTTAACTCAATAGGGATTTAGGAACATATTTAGATATGCTTTGAAAATAAAAATAAATAACATGAACATCCTTAACTACTACGAGTAGAATCATTTATGGGATAATATTACGTTTACATTTCGTACTTAGAACATGTCAAAAGAAGGAAAGATTTTCCTTAACATACCTTGAATATCGACCTTTTAATAACCACAACAGAATTCAACCTTCCTTCACTGGCTAATCTTATCTGTCAAGAACCAACCATCCTTCCAACTTAATTCACTACGAATTAATCTTCGATTTGCTATGAAGCTTTTAGAGAAGAGGAAATAAATCTACGCTACTATCATCGGAAAAGAATTGCTCAATGAGTGAGCTACCAAGTTGGACCAGATCGTTACATTCATGGAGAAAGGGGCATGATGCCCTTTTATTCGTTCTATATCACTTAGAGAAAAGATTCAAATTTGTTTTCCTATAGAAAAGTGATATACACCATCCAATTTTGTGAAAAGAAATGCTTATTGTACACTTAATGGACCAGCACGTGGAAGGCTACATATGCCCACATATACATCTTACACATATATATATCAATTTGGATTGTAATCTTCCGTGGTTGCCATGTGGCAATGTGATGTGAAAACTTATCCCATGCTAATCAATTTCCTTGTTCTCGAATCACTTAATTAATAAATTACTTTTTTAACAAGATAGAAGGTGTTACTTTGGAGAGATATATCTTACAGTGTAATATATAATACATGAAAAGAGTGAATTTTTAGATACTTGAAGCACAAAGTCAATTAAGGATCAGTCTAACCAAATTCCTTTCTCAAACATATTACAGTTAAATCTCTCTGTAGTGACAGTGTTTGTCCGAGATTTTTATGGTTGCGATAGTGATGTGATGTTATATATGTATACTGACATTTCATGTTTGGATCTCATTTAGTCGTTATAAATAAAAGTACGCAAAGAATTGTTTTTCTGTACTTTTTATGCTATAAACGAAAATAATATACTTCTTAATTTTATAATTTCAATTGATTTCCGTATCTCATAAATTAAAAATGACTACTTGTACCATACCGATAAAGAATTAAAAACTAAGGAACATGTGCATTTAAAATTAATTGAGAATTTAAATACAATTTCAATTTTGACGTGAAAATTCTACAATTGTAGGTTGTTACATAAATTACAGTCTCTTAGAAATAATATAACGCTTAAATTGATGAAGAATTTTGTCCAAACTTTCAGCAATAGGAAATTGAATAGCTTTCTCTTGAAGATTGTCTAAGAGCTTAACTGTTGACTCTTCTATCTCACCCCAAGTAGCAATAGGTTGAGGCACTTTCATTGTCACCTTTTGTATTTATTGTCTCTTGTTCTTTCACTTCAATCACTTGTGCAATAATCTCTTTATCAGTGTAAGTTTCAAAAATTGGAAAAGTTGCATCAAACTCCACATAAGTGGTAGCATCCATTGCTTGATTGACGTTATGAGATGGGATTTGGGCTATAAGTGATGACACACTATCAACCTCTTAAACAAGTTCTAAATTTTTACTAGTAATTGTGGTTTTCATTTGTAGGTAGAATTTCGGTATTTCTCCAACAATGGAGAATGACATTTCTACAGTTGTAGGTTGTTTTGTAAATTTCAGATTCTTAGTGATAATATAACGCTTGAATCGATGAAGTTTTTTGTCCAAACTTTCAGCAAAAAGGAATTCAATCTTTCCTTTGATGATTGTCATAATCATTTTGATATTTTATTTTTTATATATAATATATTTCTTATAAATATTTTACAATATTTGAGTATGACTCTTATAGAAAAGTAATTTTATAAAGAGTGTACCGCTATAATGAATGTCATTGCTCTTATAGGTAAAATGTTGTTATAAAAAAGTAAAATATAACATGAAAAATTAGTTTCAGCGAAAATCAAGCAATTATAGTAAAATATTGTTATAGCGAATAACAATTATAGAAAAGTTTGACGATACTAATATTCGAATTTGGACGAAAGCATATTTTTTCCACTTTGGGAGGTGTATAGGATGTGAAGTCTATATACAGAGTACCTTTTTTTTTCTTCAATTCGGAAGATGTCGTTGCGTTGTTGTTTCTCTTTTGTTTCTTTTCAACCTGCGTGCAACTTGGACCACTTGTTAAAGAATGAAGCTCTCTGTTCCCATCTAAGCACAATCATGAAAAGTAGTTGTTAAGCTCTCGAAATAAATAAGAATATCTCCTCTAAAGTTTTAAACTTTCAGATCAAACCGTTCATACACTTCAATATTATATATCAAAATCAACATTTGATAAGTTCAATTTCACAATTAGAATCCATGAGAATGTGCCAGAAGAAGAGATGGCGCGGGGCCAGTCGCGAGTTCGATCCTGCATAAACTTTCTTGGTTGAGTCGCACATACTGGCACAAGTGTGGTTTACATGGTGGCGTGGTTTGCGCTGCGTCGGTCAGGTTTCTGCTGTCTTGTGGCAAAAGAGTAAGCGGTGCTCCTTCACAACAAAAAAAAACAAAAAAATAAAAAATTCACAATTGTATGTTCACATTTAAGTTCAGTGAATCTGAAAATAAGAGTACCCCAATGTAACACATTCGAACATCAAAGAGAACAATAAAAGTCTTGTGGTACTACAAAGATTATTAGACACTCAATTTTTTTTCACATTGTATTAGAGGATGACATGTGGTACAACCAGTCAAGAGGTAGTGGTGGGCGTATATACTATCATTATTTACAACCAGTCAAGAGGACTAATAACTAAATGAATAATTTATATATCTCCCATTAATTAAAGGATGTTCTTATACTTTCTAATTAATTAAAGATTAATCATATTTTATTCATCTTCTTAGATGTTATCTTATATTTCTATCCTATTAGAGCAGTCCAAAATCTCTTATATAAGAAAAAGCCAAACAATCTCTTCTGCAGAGAGATGATCAACCCATGCTTCAGAGTTCAGAATTTGTTGTAGGTTTTGTTAAAGTCCAATTCCAGACCAGTCCAGTCCGTGATGCTGAAGCCCAGGCCCATCACGGGGTAGAGATATTTTAGTGTATATTTTGATATACATTAGACTTAGTCTTGTACCTTAAATAGTAGTGTAATATTACCATAATTGTATTAGTCATCTCCAAATAGAATTAGGGTTTTAGATGTAGAATAGGAAAATAATTTTCCTATGTAACTTGTATATATATGTATTTCATTAATAAGAATAACCAAGAGATTATTTTTTTCATGATATCAAGAGTCTAGGTTATTTTTACTTTGCTTCCGCTCCTCTCTTTTTCTCCAATTTTTCGTGAAAATCCCTCCTAAACCCGAGACACTTCTCGGTTTTCTCCTTGCCTTCTCCAACAAATCTCTTCTCCGAATCTTGTTGTTCTATTCCCTATGGCTGATAAGAACATGTTTCATCCTGCCCTCACATTTTCTAACATCAAGAGCGTCCTTCCTATTGTTCTTGACCTCGAAAACGTATAATTTGGGACGTGGCAGAATTATTCAAGATTCATGCCACAACACATCAAGTTCTCCACCACATCATCCCTCTCACTACTACTACTACTACTACAGGGGGTGCTACAGATGGTACTTCAGAGGTGGTGCCCACCAAAACAGACCGATCCAAAATCATAGGTCACATTTGATACAAAAGTTCTCTAGTGGATTTATGCCACTATCTCCCTTGACCTCTTACAGACGATTATGGAACCCAACTCCACAGCTATGACGGCTTGAAATCGATTGCGTGACATATTTCAAAATAACAGTCATTCCCGTATTGTTACTCTTGAGCAGGAATTTTCTCAAGTCAAGATGGAGAATTTTTCGAACATTTCGTCTTATTGCAAACGTCTCAAAGACTTGACGGATCAACTTCGCAATGTGGTTGCTCCTGTGAGCAATAGTCGTCTCGTTCTTCAGATGGTTGCAGGCCTGTCAGAGGCCAATAACGGTGTTGCTTCAATTTTTCGTCAGAGTAACCCCTGTCGGAATTCTATCAGTCCTGATCCATGCTTACGTTGGAAGAGGACGACTTGGCTAAAAAGGCGGCTCTCGATCAGTGCTCCGGATTTATCGCCACATCACACAAGTCCCCAGCATGTTTTGACAATTCAAACCAAAATCATAACAACGGTGGTGGCAATAAAGCAAAATGGCAAAAATAAAAATTGTGGCGCCAATCGAAACGGTGGCGGGGGCGGTGGTACACCGCTAGGTGTTCAGCAACAACCGCAAAAGTGGGGCCAGCAGTGGACCCCAATGTAGTGGTTGTGGGTCCAAGTTCCTGTCCAGTCCAGCGCCGCGGCCCTTCGGCTACTGGGCCCTAGTTTCGGCATATCAGACTCCGGGTTTCAGACCTGTTTATGGGCAGACCCAGTAGCTCGGCATACTCGGGCCTCGGCCCCCTCAAGCCCATCACGTAGTGGGATCCACATAAACCGACATTGAAGCTGCAATGCACACGCTTGGAATGACTCCACCAGACCCGAATTGGTACATGGACACCGACGCCACCACCCACATGACATCTGACCAAGGTACTCTCTCGTCTTATTCTAATTTAAGAAGTAATCGTGGTATAATTGTTGGTAATGGTAATTCAATTCCAATTAAGGGTTATGGTCATAAAATTTTATCTCCTCCTCATCCACCACTTGTCTTGAAAAATACCCTTCATGCCCTAAAGTTGATTAAAATTTTGGTGGTTGTCCGTAAATTCACCACTGATAATTGGATTTCATTTGATTTTGATCCTTTTGAGTTTTCTGTGAAGGATTTCAAGACGGGGAGTCCTCTCATGAGGTGTGACAGTAGGGAAGATCTTTATCCAATCACACTAAGTCTCAGTGTCTCGCGTCAAGTGATTCCATTCACTTTTGCAACTCTTGCTCTTTCCTTGTGGCATGCTCGTCTAGGTCATATGGGGTCGTCTATTTTATCTATTTTAGATAGAAATAAGTTAATTTCCTGTAAGGGTACACGTAGTACTCAAATTGTCAATCTTGTTCTCTAGAAAAATTATTAAGTTTCTATTTGTAGCTTCGAATTCTCATACTTCAATGTCATTTGATATTATTTATAGTGATTTATGGACATCTCTCGTTCTCAATTCTATGAGACATCAATATTATGTTTTATTCTTGGATGATTATTCTAAATTTTTATGGACATTTCCAATTGCGAAAAAATCTCAAGTTTTTTTCATCTCCGTCAAAATTTAGAGCTTTCATTAGAACTCAATTCGAACGGAAAATAAAGAATATTCAATGTGATAATGACAAAGAGTATGACAATGGGGAGTTTTGGAAGTTGTGTGCTCAAAATGAGATAAATTTTTATTTTTCTTATCCTCATACGTCTTCACAAAATGGGAAAACTGAACGTAAAATTTATACCATTAATAACATTATCCGCACCTTATTGGTTCATTCTTCCGTCCCTTCGTTGTTTGGCATCATGCTCTACAAATGGCTACATATTTGCTTAACATTCTTTCTTCTAAAGATTTGACATATTCGTCCTCTCTTCAATGTTTATATCATAAGACTCATTCGTATTTTCATCTTAGGATCTTTGGATGCTTATATTACTCATTGTTTCCATCCACCACAATTAACAAATTTCAGGCACGTTATATCCTTTGTTTGTTTTTGGGTTATCCGTCAAATTACCGTGGTTATAAATGCTTTGATTTTTCATCTAATCGAATCATTATTAGTCATCATGTTATCTTTGATGAGTCCCAATTTCCATTCTCTAAAGTAGAAAATTCAGTGCCTAGTTCGTATGATTTTTTGGATGATGATATCTCCCCCTATATTCTCCGCCATTTTTCGAATCTGTCCAGTAAAACGTCGTCAGCGCCGCGGCCCTTAGGGGAGGCGCCACAGCGCCTATCGTCCAGTGACCAAACTGTTTTGCCATCGTTGTCAGCGCCGCGGCTCCTATCGTCCAGTGACCAAACAACTTCATCACCGTCGTCAGCGTCGCGACCCTTCTTAGAGGCGCCGCGGTGCCAACTTTCCAGTAGTCACTGGAAGGAAAGCGCCGCGGCCCTGGATCACGGCACCGCGATGCCTCCATCGTCAGTTTCTGGAAATGGGTCAGCAGGTCCACTACTTGCTGGCCAGTCCGCACCATCTCTCAAAAATTCCTAAAATTCACCCAATCCAGCCCCGAGTCATGGTCTAGTCACCCGCAGTAAACAGAATATTTTTAAACCAAAAAGACATTTTAATCTAAATTATAATATTCTTAAGTCACTCTTACCCCGTAATTCTGTGTCTGCCTTAAATGACCCAAATTGGAAAATTGCCATGATCGATGAATATAATGCTCTTATTGATGATAATAAGATGTGGGAGTTGGTACCCCATCCATCTGGTGTTAATATTATTCGGTTTATGTGGATTTTTTCTTATAAGGATAATTCTGACGGTTCTTTTGCAAGACATAAGACTCGACTTGTAGGTGATGATAAGACTCAGCAGGTTGGTGTAGATGGTGAGACATTCAGCCCGGTGGTCAAGTCGGCCACCATTCGCACTATGCTCATCTTGGCTCTGTAGAAATCATGGCATATTCATCAGCTAGACGTGAAGAATGCATTCCTCCATGGTAATCTCAAAGAGACAATCTATATGTATCAGCCCTTGGGGTTTAGAGATACTAGATATCCTCATCATGTCTATTTATTGAAGAAGTCCTTGTATGGGCTTAAGCAGTCTCCACAGCTTGATATAAGAGGTTTGTTGACTATGTTTCGACCATTGGGTTTTCTCACAACAGGTTTGATAATTCATTATTCATATATCGTCGGGGTTCTTCCATGGCTTATATACTGTTATATGTGGATGATATTATCTTGCATGCCTCTTCTGATGTTTTGCGAAAGTCTATTATGACAATGCTCAGTTCTGAGTTTGCCATGAAAGACTTGGGGTCACTGAGTTATTTTTTGGGGATTGTTGTCGCTCGTCATACCGGTGGGTTGTTCTTATCATAGAGGAAGTATGCAGCAGAGATCATTGAGAGAGATGAGATGTCATCCTGTAAGTCCATTTCTACTCCGGTTGCTAAACCCAAGTTGGGTGCTGCAGCTGGCTCTCCATGTGAGGATCCGACCCGTTATCGTAGTCTTGCAGGCGCCCTTCAGTATCTTACGTTCACGCGGCCTGATATTACATATGTCGTACAGCAGATGTGTTTTTTTATGAATGATCCCAGAATTGAACATATGAATGCGCTCAAACGCATTCTTAGGTACATTCAGGGAACACTTGATTATGGCTTGCATTTGTATCCTTCGTCGACATCTACACTTGTCTCCTATACAGATTGCTG
Organism: Przewalskia tangutica; assembly: GCA_029844215.1. NCBI lineage: Eukaryota > Viridiplantae > Streptophyta > Magnoliopsida > Solanales > Solanaceae > Przewalskia > Przewalskia tangutica. The sequence goes on from CM056719.1 coordinate 24,676,109, forward strand.
ATTGGGGAGGTTGTCCTGACACCAGACGGTCTACATCTTGTTATTGTATGTTTTTAGATAATAACTTGGTCTCATGGTCTGTCAAACATCAATCCACACTTTCATGTTCAAGTGTAGAGGCCGAGTATCGAGGGGTAGTCAATGTGGTCTCTGAGTCATGTTGGTTACGTAATCTTCTTTTAGAACTCCATTGTCCTATTAAGAAGGATATCTTGGTATATTGTGATAATATAAGTGTCATCTACCTTTCTGGTAATCCAGTTCAGCACCAGCGCACTAAACATATAGAGATGGATATTCACTTTGTTTGAGAAAAGGTAGCTAAAGGACAAGTACGCGTCTGTCATATTCCTTCCACATATCAAATTGCAAGCATCTTACAAAGGGTCTTCCCTCGGTCCTTTTTGAAGATTTTAGAGACAGTCTTAGCGTACGAAGACCGCCCGCTATGACTGTGGGGGTGTGTTAAAGCCCAATTCGCACTGCACTACCCGATTACATGCGTGATCTTTGAGCCAGGCCCATCACGGGGCAGAGATATTTTAGTGTATATTTTGGTATATATTAGACTTAATCTTGTACCTTAATTAGTAGTGTAATATTACTATAATTGTATTATTTATCTCCAAATAGAATAGAATTTTAGATGTAGAATAGGAAAATGATTTTCCTATATAACGTGTATATATATATCTTTCAATAAGAATAATGAAAGAGATTATTTCTTTCAGGTTTGTCTAATTTCTCCTTTCTCACGCAAGCCATTTCTTTGTTTACCCCTTTTATGAATTGTCCGTCCTTTATTTGCTGCAACTAACCATTAGCTGATTATATTTTTGTTACACTTTTTAATTGTATTTGCCATCACTAATAATTATTGATTTATTTTTCACTTTAGGCGCACTTTCTCTTCTTTTTCGTACCCGTTATCACTAACAATATGTTATATTTTTCTTCCTTCCATAGATTTACGATTTTTTTCTACCTATGTGATTGAGTTTTTAGGCTCTTCACGGCTCTTGCAATAATGATGAGGAAGATGGTGAGTTAATTCACTAGATTGTGTTGGTTAATAATGTTGATGTAGAGAGGATGAAGTAAGGAAAACACTAGATTCGTATATCCAATGCCAAAAAAAGATGGACAAAGAGTAGTAAATATTCGTATATGAAATAGTGAATGCATTAGATTTGTATATTTATTAATGTATCAACAGATTATCCGCTATACACAAATTTATAGTGGCGACTTTAATTAGCTCTCTAAACTCTTTATAGTTTGTATTTGATCCTTCCAAACAGATTTCATTCGGTCCCGACGGTTTAACAGAGCTCGTAGAAAATCTCAAGTTGGCTATGTCACATCTATACTTACTATTTTTTCAGTTTGAAAAATCTGGAAGAAAACCAATAGCAGTAAATTAGAAAATTCAATATCTCAACCGACTGCTATTATTCAAAAAATTACGGACTGGCTGAAAGACTGTTCTCAGCTTCTTGACATCGGATCATCTTGGGCGTTTACTGTGAGTAAAATGTGTAGTAACAAGGAAATGAGAATGTAACAACAACAATAAAAATGTTAGAAATCTGAAAATAAACAAACAAGATGGCTTGCTGAGTCGATTGATTTTTCAATATATCCTTAAGATAATATTGTCATGTATATTCCTTTAACAGTGTGATGAAAACTTATATCCCAAGATAAAACAACAATCAAACAAGTGATCAAAGGAGATTCAAGTGTTCGCTTTAGGAAGAAAGATCTTTGAGTGTATGAATAATGCTAGAAAGGAAGACAATTTTCTAAAAATTCTCAAGTGTTGAGTATTAGGTGTGTTTTGTAAATGAGCCCAAGACTCCATTTTATAGTGTGGAGAAGATGACCTTCCACATAACCAAGTAATGGCCAATAAAGACCATGTAATAGCCTTGATTGTGGAGTTACAATTCAGTCAAATAATGGCTGAATTCATGAGCCAAATAATGGAGAATTAATGCTCCAAAGTCAGCCCAAAAATAAGTTTTCGTTCTTCTCCAACGGTCTAAAACAGTCGTAGCGCCGCGGCGCCGAAACTTCAGAGTGTTTTGGGCGTCGCCGGTGCCGCGGATCCGACATTGAGGCGTCGCGGCCCTTCGAGGCTCCGCGACGTTTTCCGGCTTGTTTCATCTTTTACACATCGTACACTTCTTCCTTCATTTACTAACGTGAAACCATTGTCATTTGGCCAATAACCATCTATTATCTTACGTCTCAAACAATTCGTATACGTACCAATATCTCTTCCATTAAGGAAATTACGATATTTGGCACATAATATGCACGTGTGTGGAAACAACGTTTCCGACGTGCGGGGCCTCAATTATTTCGAGTCATAATTAATAGGATTAACTTTATTTCACGTTTAGTAAATTTCCAACATTTACTGATTCTATTCTTCTGGATGCGCTCTACATTCACCAAGCTCGTAAACTCGCAATTGACTCCAAAATCATTGTTGATTGCTTCAATGATATATATATATATATATATATATATATATATATATATATATATATATATAATTATTAGATGATTGAGTAATAATATAGAGTAAATTGTGTTGGAAATTTATTAAACATGAAATAAAATAAATCCTATTAATTATGACGCGAACAATTGGGGCCTCGCACGTAGGAAACGTTGTTTCCACACACGTGCACATAATGTGTCAATGATCATAATTTCCTTAATGGAAGAGATATTGGTACGTATACGAATTATTTGAGACGTAAGATAATAGACGGTTATGACCAAATGACAATGGTTTCACATTGGTAAATGAAGGAAGACGTGTACGATGTGTAAAAGATGAAACGAGTCAAAAAACACCGCGGAGCCTCGAAGGGTCGCGACACCTCAGCTTCGGAGCCGGGGCGCCGGAGCACCGCGGCGCCTCCAGCCAGCGACAACCGAAACTCTCTGAAGTTTCGGCGCCGCGGTGCCTCCCTACAGGGCCGCGACGCTACGACTGTTTCAGACCGTTGGAGAAGAACGCAAACTAATTTTTGGGCTGACTTTGGAGCATTAATTCTCCATTATTTGGCTCATGAATTCAACCATTATTTGGCTAAATTGTAACTCCACAATCAAGGCTATTACATGGTCTTTAAATCATGTCTAAATAAAATGAGTAAAATAAGGCAAGAAATATGAAGTGATTTCATTAAAACTTATATTCCATACTCTTTAAATCAGAAGTTTTGATCTCGCTTTCCTTCCCGTTTAAATATTGGACTGTTATAAACAACAGCCTAAAAGATATGGACTTAGATTGTAATAAATTAAATTTATGGACAATCCTAAGCCAGGGAAGAGGACTAGAATACTAAAGACAATGACTAGAGGACTAGAGACAATCCTGTCACTGTTTCCGACAGAAGATCCGTCTTTCGATAGGATAGTAGCTGACACTCAGTCATACAAAGTCTACGGGCGACTGAAGTGGGCTTGATCCGTCACATGAAATGACGATATTGGACACTCAGTCATACGAAGCCTACGGGCGACTGGAGTGTGGCAGAATTTTCAGATCTTGAACGATCTGAAGGCCAAAAGAGAGGCAGAAAAGAAACGGACACTCAGTCTGCCAAGGCAACTGGAGTGGGCCAGAGTATCTAGATCACATATGATCCAGTTACGCCCTAACTACGGGCAAGAGGTTGTTCATGTGAAACAACGCTACCTTCAAAGTAGAAGAAGTTGAAGAGGTTGTCCTCAAAAGGCTTAAGGGAATGAGATCACTCTTAAAAGAGGTGATACATATCCTAAACTTGGTTTCAAGGACGCTGTTGGGCAATATGACTCGAGTTTTTTGTCTCATGTCCCGCAAGTCGATAATAACCAAAAGTGGTACAATAAAACTATAGCCAAGTGGATGATATATTTGTAATCCGTGCATTTATGTCATCATAGATTAAGACACGTTAAATAGAAAATCATTCAAAAAGCCAACGAAGTTGAGATTGTTGTCTTTCTACTTAAGCCCTCAAATGAATGTGAGGTAGGAGAAGAGGCAAAATCACATTTCCATTCCGTCAAAAGGAATAGCAAAAGAAATACCACTCCTCTATAACATAGTCATGCCTACGTAGGTGATTTGACGCTTGTACAAATAAAGGGGGAAAATCTGAAGCATCGTTTATCAAACGACTGATCCTTACTCACCTCAGTCTAACGGTATTATCCAAGCGCTACGCCCAAGACATTTGGGGCAAGGCCATCCTTACAGCTAATGTGATTCTCACCGGAATTTCGCATAAGGAAAAGGATAACCCTCCATGAGAAATATGAAAAGAATCTCATATACAAATGTTGTGATATGGGGTAGTGTGGAAAGTTTTGAGACACTAAAGCCAAAACAGATCAAGTTGGACCTAAGACTGTAGATTACATATCTTCTAGATCTGCAAATAACAGTAGTACTTATCGCATCCTAGTGCCAAAGAATTTTGAATTCTTTGAAGATAATTTTCCTTGAGAAGGAAAAAGTAGTAGTTTCTCAAGGTTAACAAGAACCATCGAGTGTCTGACTGTCTGGAACTAGATGTTCCAGATCTATAGAATTCGAAAGTTGCTGACTATCCGGAGCCCAGTGCTCCAAATATACAGAACTCAGGAATTCTAGATGTTGAACCAAAACTGAGCAAAAAGAGGGGACAAAGACTTGGTCCAGGCCTTCTAGCTTATATGGTTGAGAATGAACCATGGACAAATTGAGAATTGTCATCTCCAGAAGCGCTGCTTTGGAAATAAGCTAAAAGAGAGCAATAGACTCCATCAGATAGAACCACACTTGTGTGATGGTTGATCTTCCTCCGGGAAAAGAACCTATTGGTTGTAAAAGTGGATACTCAAATTGAGTACAAAGTGGATGGATCTATTGACAAGTATAAGGCATACTTGTACATGTGCTCCCATGTGAATAGCTTAACCTCCAAGGTCACCACAATCATGCATGACATGGATGTTGAGACAACCTTCATAACCGGAGAGTTGGTTTTTGTGGACAGTTGGACTTCTTCCTGAACTTCCTTATTGGTCTAGAAATGTTAACATTTTGTTCCTGAAAGTTTCAGATAAAATAAAAATAATTAATCTGACTACAGAGACATTGATTCTGAAGCTAAAAAGCCAACAGTTGGAAAACCAAAGGTCCGAAAGTGGAAGAAGAAAGTATTATGGAACAACCCGAGAGGTATGTGGTTACAAGGAAGAGAAGAAAGTTTTCGACTTGTCAAATATCTGTGCGGGCTGAAACAGGCCCCGAAGTAATGACACGAAAACCTTGATAGTACTCTACTATCAAAGGGGTTCTCCATTAAAGAATGTGACAAATATGTCTACCTGAAAAGGTAATTCTGACATGTTTATGATATGCCTTTACGTAGACGACATATTGATCACTAAAGAGTAATCCTAGGTTGATCCTAGAAGTATGTTGAATTTATGCATCAACATAAAGTGATATGGGTAGTACAGATAACATCTTAGGAAACTGTGATTTCCAAGACATTTAACGGACTGGTCTAAACCAAACTCATCTGTGAAGAGTTTTGACAGTCCCGTTGAAGTCACCAATGGATATGAATCATAGAATTGATTGGAATCATGGTGCACCCATATATCAGGAGCGATAGACACAGGTAACATGTAGTTCAATGTATTCTACACACTACAATTGACCTGGTATCGACTCAAAAAGAAGATCAGCTGAACTAAGTTCACTGGTAACGATTGATAGAAGCCTTTAAATGTGATGTGATGACATCTGAATTATTCGCTTATCTATGGATTATGGTATTTTATATGTCCAGCGGTTCTGAGAGAACATAGTGATGCAAGCTGGACATCAGAATTGAAGAACACCAATGCCACAAGTGGATGTGCATGGTGTGTCTTTACAAAATCCTCTAAGCAAACTTGCATCGGCCGATTTGTGATGGAATCGGAGTTTATCACTTTGTACGAAGCATGATGAGAAATTGAGTAACTTCACGACCTTTTAGAGGATGTCCCTTTTTTGGGAGTAACTCGTGCCTTTCTCAGTTATACACTGTAAGGGCACAGATGATGGCGTCTGGAAATATCTATCGCAGACATAAGACCGTATGGTAGTTGATCGGGTGATACATCCTTGATTATTAATCAAAGGATATAACGTCCTTTAATGTAAAGGGCTACCTGAAGATCAAGAGTTCTACCTATCTAGGGGAATGGGCTTAAAACTCAATCAATAAGAACTGATACTGTGGACACCCAACCTTACAGAATGGAGATCCCAAGAATAAGGTTCAATAAAAAACTAAATCGTAAAGGTTCAGTTGAGCGCTTCGGTGGAAGCAAGAGCACTTCGGATAATGATTTCTTCTTAGAAACATAAATCCAAGGTAATTCCCGCGATAGACATAAAGTGCTACCTGCAGAGGGGGTAGAGGTTAAGTTTCCAAAACCATCAAATAATCCTTAACAATTGAGGTCAGGTTTGGGGAAACTTTTAATGGTGCCTAACACTTGTGTAGTGGGGTATTGCAGGATACCTTGTAGGAGACCACCTATTTAAGTGCGAGGATAGGCCGCCTCAAATGAACACACTTAAGAATCCAAGTGTGTCCACGACCCACGATGGATAAAAACATAATGAAGGATTGAGTAGGAAAGGTGTTGTGTGGGTATCATTGTCTTGGCATATACTGAACACTAACGGTTCAAGACATCACATTCACCGCGTAGTAAATATGTCTGATGGTATTCTACTTTGGAAGGTTCAAAGCTACGACTACCTCTCCAGATGCAACATCAATACGCCGGATGATCACTAGAAAGGCACTATGTGCCTGCGCCAAAATCTCTTCCAAGAGGGGATTGTTGGAAATTTATTAAACGTGAAATAAAGTAAATCTTATTAATTATGACAGAAACAATTAGGGGCTCGCATGTAGGAAACAACACATTGTTTCTACACACGTGCAGATAATGTGCCAAGGATCGTAATTTCCTTAATGAAAGAGATATTGGTACGTATACGAATTGTTTGAGGCGTAAGATAATATATAGTTATTGGTCAAATGACAATGGTTTCACGTTGGTAAATAAAGGAAGACGTGTACGATCAGTAAAAGATGAAACAAATCAAAAAATGTCGCGGAGCCTCGAAGGGCCGCGACACCTCAACTTCGGAGTCGGGGCGCCGGAGTGCCAGCGACGACCGAAACTCTCTGAAGTTTCGGCGCCGCAGCGCCTCCCTGCAGGGCCGCGGCGCTACGACTGTTTCAGACCGTTGGAGAAGAACGAAAACTAATTTTTGGGCTGACTTTGGAGCATTAATTCTCCATTATTTGGCTCATGAATTCAGTCATTATTTGGCTGAATTGTAACTCTACAATCAAGGCTATTACATGGTCTTTATTGGCCATTATTTGGCTCTGTGGAAAGGTCATCTTCTCCACACTATAAAATGGAGTCTTGGGCTCATTTACAAAACATACAATATACATTCAACACTTAACAATTTTCAGAAAATTGGCTTCCTCTCTAGCAATAGTAATACACTCAAAGATCTTTCTTCCTAAGCGAACACTTGAGTCTCCTTTGATTGTTGTTTTATCTTGGGAGATAAGTTGCCAACACACCGCTAAAGTATTACACGGGACAATATTATCTTAAGGAATGATTTATTTTCTATTGGTTTCAGGCTATCAAGGTCAAGAAGTTTGGTGCAATTGGAGCAAACACTCAAGAACTTCTCAAGAACGCAGATTTAAGACGGATCAAGAACCAAACTTTGTTGTGATTTTCACAACTCTTGTTAGGCTTCAAGCCTAGTTTATTGTAATTCATTTTGTTATCCTTTCTAAATACTAGTGATAGTTGTACACTATTCCCGTACATCTATTGTAATTACTCACAAATTGAACATTTCTATTTTTATTTTTAAAATGATTGTATCATGGCACATGTATCAAAAACTTTCTCCTTTAAAGCTTTAGATATTTTTGTATTATATCACAATAGTGATATTGGATAGTCTTTCATGAAAACTTCAATTAAATTGAGAATTTATTTTATCTCCCTTGAGAAACAAACCTCATATTCACTAATTCACTTAATAAGTGTTTTGTGAACCAGAGGAAGAGAGAAGTAAGTTGGGCGAAGGAGCACCCTTTAAAGTGATGAGATTTTTGATTGACATATTCTCATGAAGATGATATACCATTTGCAAAGAAATATTATATAAACGACGCTTTGACGACATTGACATTTGTTGCGAATCAGATTAATGAAATTGTTCCATGTCGTCATAGTTTTGATATTTGGATATTGTTCCATGATCTTTGTTTAGACTTGCGACATTAAAGCTTGTTTTTCCAAAGAAATCTTTAAGGTCATAAAAGATTGAAATACTGTTGAAATCAAAGTGAATGTAAATCAACCTACTGTGCTACTATATCTGCGCTCTTAAAGCAAATTCATAACTCATGTATACAAAACACAATAGGACATCCTTGGACTTTTGCAGAAAAATGTTTCTTCTTCTATTTAATTACTAAATATGATATATTTTCATCATTTTCAGAAATTAACACATTCTTATTTTTTTTGTTTCGTAATTTATATGCAATTTTAGTAGTATTTATGTAATTCTTTAAAAAAACATTATACTCATTGATACAAGAACACACGTGCAACTCTCATGCCCAAAACTAGTATATATATGTTAATGTTGGGTTTGGTGTTAATTTTCCCAACATATCATTTTTAGGATTAAGTTATAATCAGAAATGTTGGACCAAATGTCACGACATTCGGACTAACATTCTGTGAAACAGTTTTGCCTTACTTCACGGAACTGAAGATCTCATATGATTTTTACCACGATAGTAAAGTGACTTGGCAAGGAGTTTTGGAGCTGATGAAAAACGTGGGAAGACCAAGTCAAAGAAGTTGATAAGCTTGGGGAACACGTCCAAGAAGTTAGAAGATCTTGCTCCACAATCTTCTCCAACAAACCTTATCGACTGTCCATCCTTCCCTCAACCTGTACAACGATTCAGTGAACTTTTCAAGGAAGACCCTCTACTATAAATAGAGAGGCCTCATCAGTGAATCGATAACCAGAATCAAAATGTAAAAATACCAAGAGAGCTCTCGAGATTTCATTAGAAAACTGGATCACAAGTGTTGCCTGAGCGTGTCGACAATATTTTGTCCAATATTATAATTGCTGTCCAGATTCTAGATTTGTTCTTTATTGAAGCAATTATAATGAGATGTTGTCTATGTCTATTTAGTTAGATTTTTCAGCCAGAAGTCATCTGCGACTTCAACTTTGTAATTCCTTTTGTATTATCTTGTAATATTGTAAAAGAATGAATTTATTCAATTGTATATAAATATATACAATACTTTCGGTCACTGACCGTCATAGATTATATTATCTATGTAAATATTAAATCTTTGTGTTCTTTATATTTCCGTTGCATTTACTCTTAAAGTTTTTTATTTTATCGAAGTGTTGTCACTTGTGTCAGCGACATTATCGCTGACATTTGCAAACTGTATTAGCATTCGATTTTATTTTACTTTCAGTCGGTCTCTTACTATTCCATAGTTTATCCCCGGGACCTAAAAAGTGGTATCAGAGCCGAAACTTAATACAATAAGTGTTTGGTCTTGTTATTTACAACTATGGATCCAGTTAATCCAACAATTGGTAGGCTTCCTATTTTAGATGGTTCAAATTATGCCTATTGAAAGATTCGTCTACGTTCTCATATCAAATCCATTGATGTTAGGGCATAGATATCTATCACCAATGGATATGTTGTTCCAATGCTACCATCGGATGAGAAATGTGACATACTTGTTAAACCTAAATCTGAATTGACTGCAGAAGAAACCAATAATGCAAGCTTCAACAATGTCAAGTGCTTGGTGCCCCCTTGACCAACACTCAACTTGTGGAAAAAACACTCCGTTCTCTTCCTGAAAAGTACAATATAAAGATTTGTGTTATTGAAGAAGCTCATAATCTTGCTACAATAGACCTTCATACCTTAATGAGTATTCTCAAAACCTATGAGATGAATATTGAGAATCAAAGGACATTGTATAAGAGTAAAGATGTAGCACTTCAAGTCAAATCGAAGAAGAGAATGAGAATTTTGAAGAAGTTGGTGATGGTGCAAATGTTGCCCTCCTTACTCGAAAATTCAATTCGATGGTAAGGAAGTTCAAAAATGATAGAAATAAGTTCAAATCCAAAGAACACCAAAACCAAGACTTCAATCAAAAGTCTACTAAACCCCTTCACATAGTTCAAAGAGGAAATCAACTAAAGAGAACCAACTCAGATCGTACCAAATTTGATCTCAATCAACTTGAAATCGTGCAATGTCATGCATGCTCGGGATGGGGTCATTATGCTAATGAATGTGAAAATACCTTGAGAAAAATTGGTAAAAGTATGTGGGTGTCCCTTCGTGATGATGAAGGAGAAGAGGAAGGAGATCAAGAGATAGAGTCACAAGCAATGCTGACTACTATTTTCGAACAGTCCTTATCAGACGAAGAAAATGTCGTCGACAGTGCTATCCCAAATGTCACAACATTTGCGTCAACATCGGCGACAAGATCTACATTTCCAGCAACATCCGAGAGGTATGAATACTTTAACTATCCTGATGTTAATTGCTTTAGTGGTTTTGTTTCTAGTAGTGAGACTAACTTTAAAAATCAAGTTGACTTCAAAGACGACATGATTAAGGAATTGCAAAAACTTTGTAAAGACTTAATCATAGAATCCAAGCAACTTGATTCAAAGTTAAAATCTTTAACTTTTGATAATACAATTTAAAAGGCACGATAACCTGTTTAGAGGTTGTACTTACCAAAAAGGACATTGAATTTGATAAGATAAGTGCAAAGTTTGATCTAGCTGAAGCAACCTTCCGTAAGCTCAACTCAGGGACTTCTAAACTAAATGAGATACTCAACTTTAGTAAACCTATACATGCAGGTATTGGATATAAAAACTCTCTTAAAACAATATGCTCTAGTTTGTTTGACAAAAATGAGAAAATATGCTTTGTAAAGGAAAAATGATTAAATAATAGGTTCTCATATATGTTAAAGGATATGAAGTTTGTGTGTCATCACTGTAACTCTCCTGGTCATTTAAAACCATATTGTTTCAAACTTCAGAATTTTGTGAGCAAAATGTTGCCTAAAAGGTTGTCCAACATCTCAGACAACATTCAAAGCAACATTTATGAGCCTAAATGTCACGCACCGACTTTTCCTAAGTCTTTACTTAGGGCGTGATGGCACCTGGACAATTATTTCCCACCAGGAGCGATTAATAAAAATAACAATAAAGAAATCTGTTTATGACTTTATATGAAAAAAACATAACATGAGCCCATGCTCGTGCAAATATTGTTTCTACATAGACATACTGACAAAAATTATTCTAAGTTGGAAGGGAGACTATTCCACACGGGCATTTCCCGAGACACTGGAACTGACATCCTGAACCTGACGAATACCAAGCCCAAAGCAATGGACTTGGTATGACAAGAGGCTGCGGGACGATCGCTAGCCTTGGCGTGAAGTCTTTCCTCTATCACGCTTTCCTGAAACATGTTAAATAAAGAGTCAGCCCTACCATCTGGGGCTGAGTGAGAACCTTACCCTGCAATTCAAAGTAACACCACAATATTCCAAGTGCAATCACATTACAACGTAATAAGCATATTGCAAAAACCTATCAGGTTACAACACTTTTAAATATGCAACAACTCCTCATAGGAAATTCTCGGTTTAACTAACACTTCAGTTTATCTCGTGTTATACGTTAGGACATTCCCCTACATTTCCATATGTTTGTTACATTTATATATTTGTGAACGCGTATTCACTTTTCATATTTATATAAAGGCGAACATGTATTCATCTTTCATATTTGTTGCGGTGTGCAACCCGATCCATTATATTTACGTATTTGTGAACACTTATTCACTTTACGTTTTGTTGCGGCGTGCAACCCGATCCATTATGTTTACGTATTCGTGAACGCGTATTCACTTTACGTTTTGTTGCGGCGTGCAACCCGACCCATTATATTTACGTATTTGTGAACGCGTATTCACTTTACGTTTTGTTGCGGCGTGCAACCCGACCCATTATATTTACGTATTTGTGAACACGTATTCACTTTACGTTTTGTTGCGGCGTGCAACCCGATCCATTATGTTTATATTTACGTATTTGTGAACGCGTATTCAATTTACGTTTTGTTGCGGCGTGCAACCCGATCCATTATGTTTATATTTACGTATTGGTGAACACGTATTCACTTTACGTTTTGTTGCGGCGTACAACCCGATCCATTATGTTTATATTTACGTATTTGTGAACACGTATTCACTTTACGTTTTGTTGCGGCGTGCAACCCGATCCATTATGTTTATATTTATATATTTATGTGAACACGTATTCACTTTTCATATTTTTCAGAAGATCGAATAAATAATATTCTCTTTCCAACATTCTGTCATTCATACTTGTAACGATTATAACTTTTTAACTATAACTCCAACTAAGGTGTTTCTCAAGCGGAAACTAAGGTAAGACGGGGATCTTTCACGGTACCAAATTTCATTTAAAACTACTTTGGGTAACTAAGACAAATTTATCCTCAAAACAGCCACATGAAAGTTATTTCGGCAGAATTTTTATTAAACAACACTCAATCTTAGAATAGTCATAACTCCTAATCTGTAAACCCGTTCAAGCCCCATAAAATCTCAAAACGACGAGAACAGAGAGCTACACGTCTCCATGTGAACCATCCTTTCATATTCTGTACCATTTGGTACAGTGTTACCCTTTTATTCGCTGCCCTTCCTGGATCTCGATAGATCCGAGGCAAAAACTTTAAACAGAGATAACGCTCAATCCGTAAGTCGGATAGACCCCCTTAAGGTCTCAAAATGTCCACAACAGAGAGATCTAGAACTTTCATTTAGAAACAATTTTCATATTCTCCACAGATTAGTACAGTTTTACGTTTCAACGTCCTGCCCTTATGGATTCCGACGAATCCGAGGCAGCAACTTCAAACTACAATAACTCTCAACTCGTAAGTCCGTTTTAATAAATATTTATATATATCTGTCTGTAACAGAGATATTTACAACCATGTAAATTTTCATATAATTCTAATAAGTAAAACGCAATAAAAACAGTCTGTAATTATGCCTTTCCGAATTTCGACCAAATCTAAGGCAGAAACTTTGAACTATGATAACTTTCAAACCGTACGTCCATTTTACCTCATTTTTGGTTCTATATGATCATATTATAGAGGTTTACCACTCCTCCGAATTTCATCAAATTCTAACAGTTATAACTCAGTGAGAACAGTTCGTAAAGTTCATGACGCAACTAGTTGTCTAAACAATCAGAAGTTCAATATTTCTTTTCAACACTCAATTCTTATTCTAACATGTATTGAACTTAAAATAAAGGATGTTACCAAGAATTTCTGAGTGAGAAAACTCACCTTGTAAGTGTGAGGATTATTGTTGTGTGGTTGCTAAAATTATCCTTACTCTCTAGTATTTTGATTCTTGTTCTTCTTGCCCTCTTGGTATTTTTTCCTCTTCTTTTCACTTGTTTTTTTCTGATTTTCTAACCTTTATGTTATGTACTTTGTTTGTGTGTAAATACTATGTATAAGTGGAGAGTTTTCTATAACTTATGGGAGGGGAAAACCAAAAGATTGAATGAAAATGAAAGGGGGGGGGGGGAGGGGAAAGAAATTGACGTGCAATGCAATGCTTGCATGCTTTTTTTTTTCTTTTGTTTTTCTTTTGTTTTCTTATTTTCATTTCATCTATCTATTTATCCAACTTTAACACTAACTCTATCCCATGCAATTTATTCTTTGTATTCTTATATATATATTTTTTTATTAACCCAACCACAACTATATTTTTTTTTTCCGGATTTCACATTCTCTCCTCCTTAAGCAACATTCGTCCTCGAATGTGAATAAGGTCGTAACATAATCACATAGACACAATAATGTTTATTGTTATTGTAACACTAATTTGGGGCTTCACATTCTCCCTTCCTTAAGAAGCATTCGTCCTCGAATGAGAATAAGGTTGTAACACAATGCATATAGACACGCAAATGACACACATATGAAGTACTATGTAATGCATTTTTTTTATTACCTTAGTCAAATAGGAATGGATATTTGACTTTCATCTCCTCTTCCGCTTCCTAGGTGGCTTCCTCTGTGGAGTGATTCTTCCATAGGACTTTCACGGAAGCAATATCTTTTTTTCTTAGGCGTTGGACCTTTCTATCAAGTATTTCTACCGGAGCCTCTTCATATTGAAGCTCTTTATTAAGAACTATCTCCTGGGGAATGATGACGTGACTTGGATCGTGCAAGTATTTTCGTAACATTGACACATGAAATACCGGATGCACTGCTTCCAGCTCTTGTGGAAGTGCTAATTCGTAAGCCACATTCCCCACTCTTCGCAAGATCTCATATGGCCCAATAAACCTTGGGCTCAATTTCCCTTTCTTACCAAAACGCATCACTCCCTTCATTGGGGACACTTTTAAAAATATTTTCTCCCCCTCTTGGAATTCAAGATCTCTTTTCCGATGATCCGCATAGAACTTATGACGACTATGAGCTGTTTTGATCCGCTCACGAATCATCTGTACCTTATCATTTGTTTCCTGAATGACTTCAGGTCCGAACAGTTGCGTCTCACCCACCTCGAACCATCCAAGTGGAGACCTACATTTTCGTCCATATAATGCTTCAAACGGGGTCATTTGTATGCTAGAGTGAAAACTATTGTTGTAGGCAAACTCAATTAGACATAGATGGTCCAACCAGCTTCCCTGGAAATCTAACACACAAGATCGCAACATGTCCTCAAGTGTTTGAATTGTT
The DNA here is from genome assembly GCA_029844215.1 of Przewalskia tangutica. NCBI lineage: Eukaryota > Viridiplantae > Streptophyta > Magnoliopsida > Solanales > Solanaceae > Przewalskia > Przewalskia tangutica. The sequence continues at coordinate 24,691,134 of CM056719.1, forward strand.
CGCTCAGCTTGCCCATCTGTTTGCGGGTGGAAAGCCGTGCTTAACTTAACTTTTGTCAGAGAACTGCTGGAAACTTTGCCAAAAGTGTGAGGTGAACGGGAACCCCTATCTGAAATAATTTGTAAAGGAATCGTGTAACGCACAATCTCCTTCAAATAAATTTGTGCGTATTGTGGTGCGCGTCGTAGTCTTGACCGGTAAGAAATGGGCTGGCTTTGTAAGCGATCAACAATCACCCAAATAGAATCATACCCTTCTCGAGTTTTGGTAGACCGGTTACAAAATCCATATGAATCGCCTCCCATTTCCACATGGGGACTCCAATGTCTGAAGTAATCCGCGAGTTTTTGATGTTCACTTTCACTGTGACATATAAGACATCTCGACAAACTCCATGGCGTCTTTCTTTATCCCGTCCACGATAATTTGCCTTGAGGTCTGATAGATATTTGTTGACCCTGGATGAATGGAATATCTTGTGTTGTGACCCTCATCTAAGATCTTCCTCCTTAGATCCTTTACCTTAGGAACACATAACCTACCCTTATACCGAAGGTTCCGTCATTATCTCCCAATGTAAACTGTGAAGGTTTTCCCTGTTGGATCCTCTCCCGAAATCCAACAAACTCCGTATCCTCAAACTGACTTTCTTTTATTTCTGAAGCTAAGGCAGACTGCGAGGTATCATGTACCACCACCCTACCTTCACCGATCTCAGTTAAGCTAACCCCGAGGTTTCCCAATCTTTGTACCTCCCGAACAATACCCCTTTTTTGTATTGCCAAATGGGCCAAGCTGCCCATTGATCTCCTACTGAGTGCGTCAGCGACCACGTTGGCTTTCCCAGGATGGTAAAGAATACTACGGTCATAATCCTTAAGCAACTCTAACCATCTTCTTTGTCGGAGATTCAAATCCTTCTGCGTGGTTATGTACTGCAAACTCTTATGATCTGTAAATATGTCCACATGCACACCATACAAATAACGTCTCCATATTCGTAAGGCAAACACCACCGCAGCTAATTCCAAGTCATGAGTTGGGTAATTCTTCTCATGTATCTTCAATTGTCTAGATGCATACACAATAACCTTTCCAAACTGCATCAAGACACATCCTAACCCAACTCTAGAGGCATCATGATAGGTGAACCCTTCTTGTCCCGATGGTAAGGTTAGGATGGTGCGATGATAAACAATTCCTTTAGTTTCTGAAAACTTGTTTCACATGCTTCTGACCACTGGTACTTAACCGCTTTTTGAGTCAACCGGGTCAAAGGAGCAGCAAGACTAGAAAAACCTTTTACGAATCTTCTATAATACCCAGCCAAACCCAAGAACCTCCTAACTTCTGTTGGAGTGGTAGGTTTTGGCCAGTTCTTTACTGCTTCTATATTTTGGGGGTCTACCATAATTTCATCCCTTGACACCACATGACCCAAAAAGGCTACCTTTTCCAACCAAAATTCACACTTTGAAAATTTAGCATATAGTTTCTCCTGTTTCAAGACTTGAAGCACTACCCTCAGATGCTCTTCATGTTCTTCAACACTCTTACTGTAGATTAGGATATCATCTATGAACACAATCACGAACAAATCTAGGAATGGTTTGAAGATTCTGTTCATTAAATCCATAAAAGTTGTTGGGGCATTGGTTAACCCAAAAGACATGACCAAGAACTCATAATGGCCGTATCGGGTTCTAAAGGATGTTTTGGATATATCATCTGGATTTATTTTCAGCTGGTGATATCCCTGTCACGCCCCGACTTTTCCTAAGTCTTTACTTAGGGCGTGATGGCACCTGGATAATTATTTCCCACCAGGAGCACCATTTAATTCTCTTTATTTAGAAATTTGAACTTATATTCAAATACGGAGCGATTAATAAAAATAACAATAAAGAAATCTGTTTATGACTTTATAAAAAAAAACATAACGCGAGCCCATGCTCGTGCAAATATTATTTCTACATAGACATACTGACAAAGATTGTTCTAAGTTGGAAGGGAGACCATTCCACACGGGCATTTCCCGAGACACTTGGGCGACATCCGAACTGACGAATACCAAGCCCGAAGCAATGGACTTGGTATGACAAGAGGCTGCGGGACGATCGCTAGCCTTGGCGTGAAGCCTTTCCTCTATCACGTTTTCCTGAAACATGTTAAATAAAGAGTCAGCCCTACCATCTGGGGCTGAGTGAGAATCTTACCCTGCAATTCAAAGTAACACCACAATATTCCAAGTGCAATCACATTATAACGTAATAAGCATATTGCAAAAACATATCAGGTTACAACATTTTTAAATATGCAACAACTCCTCATAGGAAATTCTCTGTTTAACTAACACTTCATTTTATCTCGTATTATACGTTAAGACATTCCCCTGCATTTCCACATGTTTATTACACTTATATATTTGTGAACGCGTATTCACTTTTCATATTTATATATAGGTGAACATGTATTCATCTTTCATATTTGTTGCGACGTGCAACCCGATCCATTATGTTTACGTATTTGTGAACGCGTATTCACTTTACGTTTTGTTGCGGCGTGCAACCCGATCCATTATATTTACGTATTTGTGAACACGTATTCACTTTACGTTTTGTTGCGGCGTGCAATCCGATCCATTATGTTTACGTATTTGTGAACGCGTATTCACTTTACGTTTTGTTGCGGCGTGCAACCCGATCCATTATATTTACGTATTTGTGAACACGTATTCACTTTACGTTTTGTTGCGGCGTGCAATCCGATCCTTTATGTTTACGTATTTGTGAACGCGTATTCACTTTACGTTTTGTTGCGGCGTGCAACCCGATCCATTATATTTACGTATTTGTGAACACGTATTCACTTTATGTTTTGTTGCGGCGTGCAACCCGATCCGATGCATTTACAAATGCATTTACATATTTGTTTTGTAAGTGTTGTATGTTAAAAAGGCTCAATTAATATTTCCTTCTATCAATATTCCGCCCTTTCCACTTGTATGGGTTACAACTCTCAAACCGTAAGTCGGATTTATCTACGCAAAGTCTCAAACTGTCGAGAACAGAATAACCTAGAACTTTTATTCAACACAAAATTTTAAATTCCCCACCGAAACATTCAGTTTTTCAGTTTTAACAAATACATTAAGAACTGTTTGCCGAATTTATTATCAGAACGATACACGATATTAAAACAGTCATAACTTCTTATACGTAAGTCGGACCAAGCCCCGTAAATTCTCAAACTGACGAGAAAAGACAAATCTAGGACTTACATTTGAATCAACATTTCATATTCTGTACCAATTGCTACAGTTTTACCATTTTAGCCACTGCTTTACGGACTTTCAACCGATCCGGCGTAGAAATTTTAAAATACGATAACTTCTAAACCGTAAGTCCATTCTACCTCTTCTTTAGTTCAATCTGTTCGTAACAAATTGATTTACAACCATACCAAATTTCGTCTAATTATAACAAGTGAAATTCGGAAAAACAGTTCATAATTCCACTTGCTCTCAGATTTCGTCCAAATCTGTGGCAGAAAGTTTGAACTATGGTAACTCTTAAACCGTAAGTCCGTTTTATCTCTTCTTTAGTTCAATCTGTTCGTAACAAAGTGATTTACAACCATACCAAATTTCGTCTAATTAAAACAAGTATAACTCCAAAAAACAATTTGTAACGTTCATGTCCCGAACTAGTTGTTTAAGAAATTTAAATTCATAATTTTTCTTTTAACACCAACATTATATTCTAACATGTATAAAACTTAAAATACATGAATTCACTAAGAAATTTGAGTGAGAAAAACTCACCTTTGTTGCTTCGTGATTGTGAATGAACTTTAACTTCAACTTATACTTCAACCAAACCTTTATTTGACTCCTTAATTGCTTTCTTTAATCTTCGTTCTCTGAAATTTCTATCTTTTTTTTTCTTTTTCCCTCTGCCTTGCCTTCTGTTTTGTGTATGCATAAATATATATTTTTGTATTGTGTGTGCCTTATGTGTTTGTGTCGTGTGTGTGTTATGTAAATGTGCAAGCTACACAATTTTTGGGACGTGGAGAGTGGGGGAGTGGGAGGAAAATGGAGGAGTTATGGTGTGTGTGTTTTATTATTATTTCTTTTCTGTTTTTTTTTTATTTCTTTTCTGTTTTGTTATTATTTGTTTTTCTTTTAAATTATTTGGGACTTTACATTCCCATCCCCTTAAACAACATTCGTCCACGAATGTGAAAACAGATGTAACAAAATATTTAAATTTTCCAAGACTTTACATTCTCCCTTCCTTGAATAACATTCGTCCTCGAATGTGAATAAGGTCGTAACAAAACACATAGTCATACAAATTGCACACACATGAAGTACAATTTAACATTTTATTACCTTACTCAAAGAGGAATCGATATTTGACTTTCATCGCGTCCTCAACTTCCCAGGTCGCCTCTTTTGTGGAGTGATTCTTCCATAAAACTTTCACGGAAATAATATTTTTGTTCCTAAGACGCTTAATCTGTCTATCCAGTATTTCTACCGGAATTTCTTCATATTGAAGCTCTTCATTCAGGACTATCTCCTGGGGTTGAATGACGTGACTTGGATCGTGCAAGTATTTTCGTAACATTGACACATGAAAGACCGGATGCACAGTTTCTAATTTTTGTGGAAGTGTTAATTCATAAGCCACATTCCCCACTCTTCGTAAGATTTCATATGGTCCAATAAACCTTGGACTCAACTTCCCTTTCTTTCCAAATCGCATCACTCCCTTCATTGGAGAGACTTTTAAAAATACTTTCTCTCCTTCTTGAAACTCAAGATCTCTTCTGCGATGATCCGCATAAGACTTATGGCGGCTATGAGCTCTCTTGATCCGTTCCCAAATTATCCGGACTTTGTCATTTGTTTCTTGAATTACTTCGGGTCCGAACAGTACCGTTTCACCCACTTCGAACCACCCAAGTGGAGATCTACATTTTCGCCCATACAATGCTTCGAACGGGGCCATCTGTATACTAGCATGAAAGTTGTTGTTGTAAGCGAACTCAATTAGACATAGATGGTCCAACCAATTGCCCTGGAAGTCCAGCACACACGACCGCAACATATCCTCCAATGTTTGAATTGTTCGTTCAGCTTGTCCGTCAGTTTGTGGATGGAAAGCCGTACTCAACTTGACCGTTGTCCCGAGGCCTTGCTGGAAACTTTACCAAAAGTGTGAGGTGAACTGGGAACCCCTATCCGAAATAATTTGTAATGAAATCCCATGTAACCTCACTATTTCTTTCAAATAAATTTGCGCATATCGCGGTGCCCGATATGTAGTCTTGACCGGTAGGAAATGGGCAGACTTTGTAAGTCGATCAACAATCGCCCATATAGAATCATAACCTTCTTTTGTTTTTGGTAGACCAGTTACAAAATCCATATTAATGGCCTCCCATTTCCACATGGGGACGCCAATGTCCTGAAGTAGTCCGCCGGGTTTTGGATGTTCGGCTTTCACCTGTTGACACGTAAGACATCTTTCGACAAACTCTGCAACATCTCTCTTCATTCCTTCCCACCAGTAATTTGCCTTGAGATCATGATACATTTTCGTTGATCCTGGATGAATGGAATACCTGGTGTTGTGACCTTCATTTAAGATCTTTCTTCTTAGATCTTTTATCTTAGGAACACATAACCTGCCCTTATACCGAAGGGTACCATCATTTTCTCCTAATGTAAACTGTGAAGGTTTTTCCTGTTGAATCCTCTCTCGACATCCAACAAATTCCATGTCCTCAAACTGACTTTCCTTTATTTCTGAAGCTAAGACTGACTGCGAGGTATCATGTACCACCACCCTACCTTCACCGACCTCAGTTAAACCAACCCCGAGATTCCCCAACTTTTGTACCTCCCGAACAATGCCTCTCTTTAGTATTGCCAAATGGGCCAAGCTGCCCATTGATCTCCTACTGAGTGCGTCCGCCACCACGTTAGCCTTTCCAGGATGGTAAAGAATGCTAAGGTCATAATCCTTAAGCAACTCTAACCATCTTCTTTGTCGGAGATTTAAATCCTTTTGTGTGGTTATGTATTGTAAACTCTTATGATCTGTAAATATATCTACATGCACCCCATACAAATAGTGTCTCCATATTCGTAAGGCAAACACCACCGCGGCCAATTCCAAGTCATGAGTTGGATAATTCTTCTCATGTACCTTCAATTGTCTAGACGCATACGCAATAACTTTTCCAAATTGCATCAAGACGCATCTTAACCCCACCCTAGATGCATCACAATAGACTGTGAATCCCTCTTGTCCCAATGGTAGGGTTAGAACTGGTGCGGTAGTCAACAATTCCTTCAGTTTCAGAAAACTTGCTTCACATGCTTCTGACCACTGGTACTTAACCGCTTTCTGAGTCAATCGGGTCAAGGGAGCAGCAAGACTAGAGAAACCCTTCACAAATCTTCTATAATACCCAGCCAAACCCAAGAAACTCCTAACTTCTGTTGGAGTGGCAGGTTTTGGCCAGTTCTTTACTGCTTCTATCTTTTGAGGGTCTACCATAATTCCATCCCTTGACACCACATGGCCCAAGAAGGCTACCTTTTCCAACCAAAATTCACACTTTGAGAATTTAGCATACAATTTCTCCCGTTTCAAGACTTGAAGCACTACTCTTAAATGCTCTTCATGTTCTTCCACACTCTTGCTATAAATTAGGATATCATCTATGAATACAATCACGAACAAATCTAAGAATGGTTTGAAGATTCTGTTCATGAGATCCATAAAAGCTGCTGGGGCATTGGTTAATCCGAAAGACATGACCAAGAACTCATAATGGCCATATCGGGTCCTAAAGGCTGTTTTTGATATATCATTCGGATTTATTTTCATCTGATGATATCCCGAACGAAGATCAATCTTGGAAAAATATCTGGCTCCCTGAAGTTGGTCAAAAAGATCATCGATTCTTGGTAATGGGTATCGATTCTTGATCGTGACCTTATTGAGTTGTCGATAATCGATGCACATTCGGAGCGATCCATTTTTTTTCTTCACAAAAAGGACTGGTGCGCCCCAGGGGGAAACACTAGGCCTTATAAATCCTTTATCCAGAAGATCCTTCAACTGTTCTTTTAACTCTCTCAATTCAGCTGGGGCCATTCGATATGGAGGAATAGAAATAGGTCTTGTACCCGGAATTAATTCTATAGCGAACTCCACTTCTCTGTCAGGAGGCATGCCTGGAAGATCTTCAGGGAAGATCTCTGGAAAATTTCGAACAATAGGGACATCATGCACTGTCGGGGACTCTTTTTGGGTATCTACTATATTAGCCAGATATGCGTACTCCACTTTGTGACTTCTTAATAATTTTTGAGCCCTAAGGTAGGAAATAAGCTGACATGAGGATATTCCAATCCTACCCTTTATAACAACTTCTGGTTCCCCGGGAAAAGATAATTTCACTATTTTTCGTCGGCAATCTAACACGGCATAACATGCTGACAACCAATCCATACCCAAAATGATGTCAAAGTCTACCATATCAAGTAGTACTAGGTTTACTATTGTTCCTCTACCATTCACTTCTAAAGGGAAATTTTTAATTACTTGAGTGGCCCAAACCGAGGCCCCTACTGGTGTCATAACCTCAAAAGATTCACTTAAATAAGAAGGTTCCATGTGTAAATTCTTAGCAAAACCCATAGACACATATGAAAATGTAGAGCCGGGATCATATAATACAAATGCAGGAATACTCGAGACCAGCAAAATACCTGTAACCACCGCATTGGATGCCTCCGCCTCATTCCTCTGGGGCAAAGCATAGAGCCGACTAGGATTGTTAGACTGTTGACCTCCCTGACCCTGTCTGTACTGGTTTCCCTGATTTCCTTTGTAAGCAGTTGTGGTTGCTTCTGACCTTCCCTGAATAGGCTGGGTTTGAGTTCCCTTTTTGCAATCCCTGGCAAAGTGTCCTGATCCTACACAGTTAAAACACGTTTTCGCTGCGAGCCAACATTCTCCAACATGTTTCTTCTGATTGACAAATGAGGACTCGAATGGGATCATCATAGAAGATATGCAAAGATGATGTTGGCGAAAATGTCAACCCAACACTGTATCGATCTATGATAGGCAGTGTTCTATATCTCACTGTTATTCGTCCTGATATAATGTTTAGTGTTTGTGTATGTGCTCGATTCCAAGACTGTCCCAAAATCTTCCACTTAAATATCGTAAAACGTGTCATTAGATATGTTGTCGGCACATGTGAGTTTGGAATTTGGTATTCCAAAGACACTAATCCTAATCTAATAGGATATAGTGACTCAGATTGGGCTGGTGATGTGGATGATAGAAAGAGTACAAGTGGATGTTTTTATCTTGGCAATAATCTTGTTTCTTGGTATAGTCGCAAACAAAATTGTGTCTCACTTTCAACTGCTGAATCTGAATATGTAGCAGCTGGAAGTTGTTGCTCTCAATTGATATGGCTAAGACACATATTAGACGACTATGGATTTTCAAGTAATATCTTAGTTTTGTATTGTAATAATTTGAGTGCCATAAATATTTCCAAAAATCCAGTTCAACACTCTCGTACAAAACATATTAATATCAGACATCATTTTTTAAGAGATTTGGTTGAAAAATAGCTAGTTCAAATTGAGCATGTTGACACTCTTCATCAACTAGCTGATATTTTTGCAAAAGCTTTGGACCTTGAGAGATTTTCTAGTTTGAAGAAATCTCTTGGTCTGTGTAATCTCTAAAAAGGCATGTTTGGTAAATGTTGGTTGAAATATCTCTAACATTTCGGGTGACATTTACCTTTGTAATATCATAATCTGATTATTGTTATTATATAGTGTATTAATTTTGGTCACACAAGCATGATTCTCAATAACAAAATGATTCGAAGGTGATACAAATCTCTGCGATGATATTAGATATCATAAAAAGGGAGTATCAAAATGAGGCAAAGCCTTTTAGTAATTTTTGGCAACTGTGTAATATGGGCAAATCCCTTGAAATGATGCAGTTCCTATTCTATAGGAGTATCAAGTACTTAAACTGAAATTATGAGGATACTAAATAAATATTCTTATTTCTGATACAAAAAATAATTTTGTATGTGTTTTATGATTAGATCAAGGACACAATGGGAAAATGTTACATTGACATAGTGGTTAAACTCATAAAAATACATATAAAACGTGTCTTAATTTGTTGCTAAAACAAAAAAAAAAATCTTGTAGGATCAGAATACTTGTGTTGTCCAAAATGGTGCCAACATTACTGTTGACATTCTCAGATAATGATATTTGTTGTAATATTGTTCGTAACTGACTTTCGAAAAAATAATTTTTATCTTCCCTATTTTTATGTCATATTTTTAATTGGAATTCAAACTTTTAAATAATTAGATCAAATTCCAAATTTTGATGTCTATCTTTTCCCATAATATTAGGTGCAAGCATTTGAATACAATTCAAATACCTAAAACCAAGGATATTATTTTTGCCAAATGTATAAAATCTTCTTCATTTTTTCTTATTTTTAGTCTTTTGTCTTTTCCGTAATTAAAAAAGGGGAAAATATCACATCACCCACGGTTAAATCAACCAAAACCGATGGATTCATCACATCATTCTTCATCCAAAACCCCTAAATCTTCAATACCTTCTTCTCCAATCTCACCAATGGATACATCGCCAATGTCAACACCTATGTCCACCAACACCAATCAACACACCAATGAGCGCCAATCCTCCACTTTGCTCAGTCATTGTACTTAGTTCTATTTAAGAACCCTTGGATATCAGTTACCCTGGGGATGAAAATAACCCCATTGCTGTGGATATAACTCCTGATGTTTCTATCCTAGGCAAAAGGACCAGCTCTTTATTTTTTCCCTCTAGAAGATCAAGCAGAGTGTTTGAAAGAACATTCCAACCAGAACCTGATGTCAACAAGTCCAAGTTTGAGTTCAAAGTACCTGCTTGTTCAAGCAGTGATACAGATGATATGGACTTCAAACTATCTTCCGAGGATACTGAAGATGAAACCCCAGCTGCAGATCTTCAAGGTGAACCACAAATCTCTGATCCTCAATCCGAGCCCTCAGTCTCTGTTCCTCAATGTGCATCTGAGGATAAGGAGATTCCAGAACCCCCTTGAAAAGGTTCTGTCCCAAAAGAATTCCCCAGCATATCAGACCAGATGCTTCCCAGAATGTTGCAAAAAATGTCACAACATCTCAAGCAACATTCCAACAGACCTCAGAAGAGACTCCAACACAATCCTCCTCCAGCGACACTGAATCAGAATCTGAAGATGAAGTAAATGCGTTTTCTGACAAGTTCTATTCCCAAGAAAACTTTGATAAATGGAATTGTTATAGGAATAGAATTACTAGGGAACAAAAGGTAGTAGATCTATCCTCTTGTGCTGAATATAGGTTGATTGAGTTTCTAGAAGATCGTAAGCTTCTGAAATATGTAACTGTTAAAGAACCTTACATTGATGAAGTGATTAGGTTGTTTTACGCAAACTTAAATTCTGAGATAGACAATGTCTCCTTGAAAATGTTTGGGAAGTTATACCTCTATAACAAAATTTATAAGTTTACTCCTCTAATTATCAATCAATGTTTGGGGACTGAGTTTGAAGCTGAAAGTAGTACTACTGAGAGAATGACTGAAAACAGGGACGAGATAATAGAATACCTCACAGGAGGAATAGTGATGAAATGGACCTCTTGTTGCCCTGCCTCAAAACTCACTGCATTATTTTCCACCCTTCATAAGATTGTTATTCACAATTGGATCACATCACTAAATGAGTCAATATAAACAGTTGATCAAGCATCACTGCTATACAAAAATAGGAAAATTAAGAGTTGACTTAGGGAAAATAATATTCTATCAAGTAGCTAATCTGGCTGAGAAATAGTCAACTCTGACCCTACCATATCCCTCACTGATCTATCAAATTCTAGTTACTCAAGACTTTGAATCTCAAGGTGATGATATTTTAGGGAAAGAACCAGAGGTGTATGCAGTGAATAAAACAATCTTAAAAAGTAAAGAAAGAGTTATTGATCTTCCTTGGAAAAAGGAAGCTAACATTGAGAATGTGGCCCAGAATGTTTCCAACATTCAAAGCAACACTGGTTCAAGACAGTCAGTACTGTCTACCAACTGGCTTGTGGACCAAATTATAAAAATCAACTCACAAATTGCTGAGATTGACACTGCTAGGGATGCCTTAGTAAAAACCAGAGACCAGTTCTTATTGTTGCTTTCTTCCCAAAAAGGGGGAGATGACTCTACTGTGTAGGGGGGGAAAGAGCTGAGAGTTCTACTGTTGTGGATGCTGCTATACAATGAGAAGAGGTTGTTGAAATGAAAGTCTTGCTAATAAGGCTAAGGCTTAGAGCAGAAACTGAAGCTGCAAGGCAAAGGGTTGAAGTTGAAGCCGAAGCTGCCAGACAAAGGGAAGAGCAAGATGAAGTCATGCAAAAGTAGAAAGCGGCTGGAAGCTACTACTAGTGCATGACATGAAAGGGAGATCTGTTGTTGCTGTTGTTAAAATGTTACTATGTTGGTTACTGTTTGTTTTGAAAAATTGGGATGTAAAATAATGATCTGACAATGTCTTTTGTTGTGGATGATGTAATTAAATGGTTATGTTTTAATATTCCTAATCCTATATGAATGGCATATATATGTGCTTCTTGTATATGTTATGTTTATATGCCATTACTGGTTAAGGGAGAGCATTCGTGTAATCATAGATATTGGACAATATCTATGACATTGTCGTAAGTCACGTGCACATAATAGAATAGGTTTTGTGAAGAAAGGCAAAAAGGGGGAGAATGTTAATGTTGAGTTTGGTGTTGTGACATTTTGCCCAACATATCATTTTTAGTACTAAGTTAAAATCAGAAATGTTGGAACAAATGTCACGACATTCGGACCAACATTCTGTGAAACAGTTTTGTCTTACTTCACGAAACTGAAGATCTCGTGGGATTTTTACCACGATGGTAAAGTGAATTGGCAAGGAGTTTTGGAGCTGATGAAAAACGCGGGAAAACCAAGTCAAAGCAGTTGCTAAGCTTGGGGAACAAGTCCAAGAAGTTAGAGGATCTTGCTCCACAATCTTCTCCAACAAACCTTATCGGCTGCCCACCTTACCCTCAACCTCTACAACAATTCAATGAGCTTTTCAAGGAAGATCCTCTATATAAATAGAGAAGCTACATCAGTGAATCGATATCCAGAATCAAAATGTAAAAATACCAAGAGAGATCTCGGGATTTCATCAGAAAACTGGATCACAAGTGTTGCCTAAGCGTGTCGACAACATTCTGTCCAACATTATAATTACTTTCCAGATTCTAGATTTGTTCTTTATTGAAGCAATTATAACGCGATGTTGTCTATGTCTATTTAGTTAGATTTTTCAGGCAGAAGTTATCTGCGACTTCAACTTTGTAATTCCTTTTGTATTATCTTGTAATATTGTAAAAGAATGAATTTATTCAATTGTATATAAATATATACAATACTTTCGGTCACTAACCGTCATAGGTTATATTTTCAATATAATCTATGTAAATATTAAACCTTTGTGTTCTTTATATTTTCGCTGCATTTACTCTTAAAGTTTGTTTTATCGAAGTGTTGTCACTTGTATCAGACGACTTTATCACTAACATTTGCAAACTATATTAGCATTTGATTTTATTTTACTTTCAGTATGTCTCTTACTATTCCATAGTTTACCCCGGGATATATATATATATATATATATTCGCTATTAAATATGGTATCAAATTACCACTCTTAATATTAAATTTATTAATCCAAATGTTTGAACAGATGGTGCAGTGAAAGACCTTCTAAGGCAATTTCCTCATTATTTTATTATTTATCAGACTATACCATCTTAAAAGGTCATGATAATTAAGGAAGAGATATCCCACTTTGGTGCAAGATTGAAGTGCCCGGGACATTAACCTTGGCAAATTGTGCCTTCACGCCCTTCACACCCTTACCAGCCTCGGTTTCTGGTTCCGACGGTTGGTCATCCATATAATTTGGACTCCCCTTAGATTCCGGGGGACCCCTATGGTCTCCCGGTGCTGAGTTCCGGCCTTTGTCAACCCCGGTTTATGTCCCCGAAGGCGGACCACCCGAATCTGCTACCGCTCCCAAGCACATACCCAAGCCAACCTCTCTCTGAATCGCGGGTTGGCTCTCCATAATGTGTGTCTCGCCAACACTCCCTTTAGTACAAGCGGGGCCCCTAAAGTCACCCGCAATAAAGTTCCGACCTTTGTCAATCCCGGTTTGTGTCCCCGAGGGCTGACCACCCGAATTCTCTACAGCTCTCAAGCTCATACCCAAGCCAACCTCTCCCTGAATCACAGGTTTGCTTTCCAATATGCGGGTCTCTCCAACACTTCTTTTAGTACCCGCGGGGCCCCTAGAGTCACCCTCAACAAAGTTCCGACCTTTGCCAGCCTTGGTTTGTGCCCCAGAAGTCTGGCCACCCACACCCACAACATTCAAATTCCGACCTGCATCAACCACGGTTTGTGGCCCCAATGGTTGACCTCCTCCTTCCGCATCCTCCAAAATCCGACCTGTGCCAGCCCCGGTCTGTGCACCCGAAGGCTGGCCACCACATTTAGCATGGCTACCATTCCCGTTAGTATCCGTAGTCTCATCTTCCACTTCGGGTGAGTCCAAGTAGATGTGAACCCCCTTTGCCTTGGCACTGAGGGTTTGTATCACGCCTTTCCCTTGTACCCGCCTATTTGTGTCGGCATAATGTTTCTCACAACCCGTAGTGGAGTGCCCAATCATATGGCATTTCTCACAATAGTCCGATAGTTTTTCATAAATAAGTTTTTGGTCAATGATGGTGCCGTCCCAAAGTTTGAGTTCAATAGCATCAAGTGTACCTTTGGAGAGTTCAATCTCAATTAGAGCCCGTGCATACGAGAGAAGCTCTTTTTCACTAGTGAGCTTATCGGTCCCAATAGGTTTGCCAATACGTGACAAGATACGGCTCAAAGCGTTTACGTTCCAAAGCTCTAATGTGAGGGACAGGAGCCTTACCCATATTGGAATGGTACATATCTCATGCTTGTCAAAGGTGAAGCATTGATGCATGTCTTTCAGCAGAAGTGTAGTGCTATATACAAAGTGTGGCCCATTGGCCATGACCTTCTCTTTGTCAACTTCCATGTTAAACTTGAAGACGATCCAACCCGAAGCGTGGACATTAAAGCGGTATGCAACTCCCCATGAGCGACATAGCTTCCTTATGTCAAGCTCTCCGGGTAGGACCCCACGAAGTAGCCAACCAAAAGATGCCCCACAGTTTCCGTAAGATCATCCAAATCACCCCTTGGTAAGTCTAGAGGGCCCACATTACGGCAATCAGCGACAAAATGCAGACGTTTTCCATTCGAAACATCACAGTTTCCTTTGACTATGGATGCATAAGCTTTCTTGTTGTTCTGGCTCACGTGATCCGTAGTCTTGTTCTTTCCATTTGCGACATTCCCTACAACGAGTTCACAATTGTTGCCACTCAAAGTCGAAGCAGTGTCTTGAGAACCAAGGGTGCAAGAGGAGGGAATGAAGTCCGAAGTTCCCTCGTTGATAGATGGGAAGCTTCGTCATCCCTCAGATTCGAAATCTTGAGAGTTAATAGATGAGAAGTGGCCTGAGTTTACAAAATACCCTAGGAACCTACGTCTGGCTTTATCAGCAGATGGAATCAACCCACATAAAATAAAACTCCTACGTTAATCAGAGAATAGCAGCGGAACATACAAAACTCATAAAATACTTAGACAGTAAATATCAACAGGCTAGCCGATAAGGCCACCTTCCGGGAAATATACATAACCCAAAAATAAAAATAGTTACATCTTTGTTCTTACAACCCAATCCACAAGATATGACTACAGACCTCTAAGAATAACAACTGTGATGGGACAGGGCCCCGCCATACCCCTGAATGTACATAAATCTACAACATCAGGGAAAACCGTACCAAAAGGCAAGCCTCCGGAGAAATGGAGCTTCTGACAACTGATCAGTGATCCTAAGAATGAGGATCCACCACCTTCTTACCCCTACTGCGGCATGAACGCAACCCCCCCCCCCTCGAGGAAAGGGGGTCAGTACATAATATGTACCAAGTATGTAAAACTGGAAAATACTGCAATTTACATCATAAGTCTAAAATAAAGCTGGAGACATGTATGATAATCAAATTAACAGTATATTGTGCCTTACTAACAATGAGAGTAACAAAATATACATTTCCGGTTTAAAAATAGGAAACCTGTGATTAACGTAGGACCATCCGCCCGTAGTATTATCACGCAATCCTACTCCTGGGACTATTTCACCCGCATAGGCCGTATGGACCCGCATGAGGTAATTTCCTCGCATAGGACTGGTCCGCCCCGCATAGGACTATTTCACCCGCATGAGCCCTACGGACTCGCATGAGGTATTCCTCGCATCGTGGGTGGCAAAAGGAATATGCAAATGCCACAAGCCCGGGGAATGACCCCGTAATGAACAATATATCACAAGCACAACCGGCTACTATAAATAACATAAACAAGTTAAGAAATCCCTTAACTTCTCATTGACTTAATTAGCATACACTCTCATTTCTTTTAACTTAAGGCACTATCGTATCATGAAAGATCCGGGAATTTAACCCAAAGTACTACGTACTTCTATTCTTTTAAAATGACTTTTTTTCATATAAAACTCCAAGATACTAATAACCGTAGTATCAAGTCATTTCTACTTTTCAAGACAAGTCACAATACCTTTTAGAAATACATTTATAGGCTTCTAAATCAAGTGACTTTTTTACTTTAAAACTTTAAGCAATTGATGCCTTCAAATCAATTTGTCTTTCTTCATTTCAAGTCATTTATCCTTATTTACATCACTAGAGTAAACCATTCTTTCAACTTTCCATAAAGTTATTATAACCAACTTCTCATAAAGCCGTTATACTAACTTTATGCTTTAGACACTTACATTCTTTTTTATAACTAAGAGACTTATACTTTCAAAGACCAAGTATCATATACTTTCAAAATACTTCAAGTCTCTTAACTTTAGAAACTAAGATATCCTTAATCTTTAAAACAAGTGAGTTAATTCCCTAACTCAACCAACTTGGACATTCTTAAAACAAGTCAAGGATATCAAATGAAACTAAATTCATCAAAATCTCGTACGTCTACCGTACTATATATTTACAACTACGTACTAAATTCATCAAGAGATAGGAAAGTTCCACATACCTCTTCGGTTTAATACACTTGCTAAGTCCAATATGTCGTACGTAGTATGCCAACCTATAATGGCCATAACGCGTCTATTAACTTCTAGCTTCAAACGTAGAATATTCTAAGTGTAAAGTCACCAAATTCTACGGAAAATCGGACAACACTTCCTTTGTTTCTACGTACTTTTCCACCTTTTTCATGGCCCGAATTCAATAAACAAACATGTCACTTTTAAGGCTCAACAATGTAGTTATCAAAAGGGGATTACACGCCTAACAAGACGTGTAAAATTCTGCCCCACAATTAATACCAAGCAATTCAATAACCAATGCCATTTTCGGCCATAAAGTACAACAATGCAAAGTCTTATCCAATTCCTTTTTCAATCCAAATTGTTTAGTCTAACATGTTATATAGCCGCAATTGATTATAACAACTAAAATCTTCAAGTAGATAACATGCGACGATTCTAACTATCGACCAAATTGTATTTCAATTTCAAATGGCTAACAAGGTCATTTCGGATTTAGGCTTCCAATATCCATAATACTTATAATTTCTAATACATATACCTCATGCTTGTTAAAATGAATAACTACAACAATATGTAATCTTATAACACTAAGAGAACAAGATTGTTACCTTGACAAGCCTTAATCCAACTTCAAGATCCGAAGTCGCTCCTTAGCAACTTAGCTCCTCTCCTTGACACTCCAATCCGCCACTTGAAGCCCTTAGAAGTTCACAAACAACTTTCCTTCAATTTCCAATCCAAACCTATGAAAGCGACTTAGGTTTTCACCTTGCGACTAATGCAAAAACGACATTTTCCGGGATCTTTCTATTGAGATACTCTTACAATACCCTTAGGAACCTTGGTTTAAAGTATTGGGATTATTGAACCACAAACAAAAAATTTTGTCTTGCTAAATGACCCTAACCCGAGAGCACTCTAAGCATGAACAAGTTTTTCTTGAAAATTTTACTAAGTGTGGGAAGCTTGTCTTGCTAGTAGTGTGATATATAACAACATAGAGGGTATAGATTAGAACAAATGTGTGGCTTGGATGCATTTCACTTAAAAGATCAAGCCAAGTGGCTCTTTGACTTAGTCAAATAAATCAAGCTCTATCTTTGCAAGACTTTTTCATCTTTACTTTGGTCAAATGACCATTATACCCATGGTCAATTTCAACCAAGACCAACCAAAAGGGGTGACACGTGTCACCCTCCCATTCGTCGCAATATTTCATTTCCCGACATTTCCATAATTCCGATAAATTTTACTAGTCTCCAATCTTAACGTTTTTTAGTTCTTACGTACGTTCTTATAAACATGTCCTGGAATTACGGGGTGTAACAAGGAGATTGATAAAAGTGAGCTTTGGAAGCAATCTTGGGTTTCGAAAGAGGGTAAATTCGAACTTGAAGTGGAGCTTGTTGTCAACGAAATTGTAATCTCTCAATTCCTTGTATTTATTTTATTAACATTCTAATTCCACATATTGAATAAACTTTTTTTTATTGACAGAAAAAAATTAAAAAAGATGTTGTAGAGGGAAAACTGAAGGTGCGGGGAAAGAATGACATCCTTGCAAGAGCAATAAAAAATTGCCAATTAATGGACACATTCAAGGGACAGGTAAATTTTATACTGCTACATTATACTTTCACGGTTATGATGGATCTTCAGAGAGTATTGGAAGTGAAAGGATACTAGAGAAACGACTTTTAAATTGTCATGTCCCGAACCCCGGGCCCGCGACTGGTGCCCTACCTGGGCACCCTTCTACCCATATATCACATAAAATCAGCGGAAGCTTAAGAAACTCATAAAAATAAAAACAGGCAAGCCGACAAGGCCGCCACTTTACATAGAACCAAAATGAGCTACAATTGTACATGTCCAACCCACACATGACTACAGACCTCTAAGAGTATACAGTGAACTATGACGGGACAAGGCCCTGTCGTACCCTTGAATATACATAAGTCATAATGGAAGACCTGTACCAGAATGAAAAGCTCCGGAACAGTGGAGCTATCTCAAAAAGCTGGGCAAAGATCCTAAGCTCGAGGATCACCAAACTGTGTACATATACCTGCGGGCATGAACGCAGCCCCCCGAAGGGGGTCAGTACAATAAGGTACCAAGTATGTAAACATGAAGTACAATAAATAAGATCATAGTTGTACAAAAGATGACATAGGACAAGTATGGAAATCAACATACCAGATCTAACTGTGCCATATAAAATAAGAGTCAGTTGTACCTTTTAAAAGTGAGAGAGTCACCTCAAAATCATAGATGCATGTACATATAACGTATCCTGGCCCATTCTGGGACTCGGTCCATGTAACCATCATGACTGTATGTATAACGTATCTCGGTCCTTTAGTGATAGACTTGATGAAATTATATAAACATTTCTGGCCCTTTAGTGAGGGACTCAGTGAACATTTAACACATAACATATCTCGGCTCATTCCGGGACTCGGTGTCTTCTTACACATAACATAACCCGACCCATTTGTGGGACTCGGTGTCTTTGTACACATAACATAATCCGACCCATTTGTGAGAGTCGGTGACTTTTTACACATAACATAACCCGGCCCATTTGTGAGACTCGGTGTCTGGAATAATAACACTTGAACAAATAGTTATCATGAGCAACCATGTGCAATTTAAATCATCATTTGACTCTCAATAAAATCCTTAAAATGAACTTTCATTTTAGAAAAACCAAGGAACTATCATACCTTCCTTTTAGAAAACCCAAGGCACTATCATACCTTCCTTTTAAAAAACCCAAGGCTCTATCATGTGTTTCCTTTTAGAAACACCAAGGCAATACCATGCCTTCCTTTTAGAAACACCAAGGCAATACCATGCCTTCCTTTTAGAAACACCAAGGCAATACCATGCCTTCCTTTTTAGGAAAACCAAGACAATACCATGCCTTTCTTTTTAGAAATACCAAGGAACTCTCATACCTTTCATTTTTAAATCTTCATTTGGAAAATCAAGACACTTATCATATCAAGTATCATTTTAAATCCTCTTTTGGAAAATCAAGACACTTACACTTTTACAACCAAGTGACTTATACTTTTAAGATCAAGTCAAGTATACTTTTAAAATTAAGTTACTATCACCTCATGTACCACATGAAATCTTGATTCATTTAAAACATGTACGTCCACCGTACACTCATTTTATAAAGTTCATGCTCAAAGAAGAAAGGAAGAGTCACTTACTAACACTTGTCGTCTGTACCAACCCGATAATCTAAATTCGTCTCGCTCATCTGGCTAACATTATGGAAACATTTGAATGGTGATAACATATCTGAATTGCCAAATTAATTCATTTTATGAGTCGTTAGTAGGTTATATATTTAATAATGATCTTATCTAATCAGTTGTGAACCTAGAAAATGTAAAACGAACTGGTTATATCTTAGCTTCTATGCAGATGGAAATTCTACTCATTTTAATATAATTGATTGTCGATATTTTTTTCATTTAATGCTGCAATGGTTTGTTCGATACCTTTTTCACTTAACGATGCAATGACTTGTTTTAACACGTTTACCAAAATCAATCTCAACGCTTAATACTTATTAGTGTTGTAACTCAGCAAGATCAACTCGACTCCAATGCTTACTAAAAACTCTTAACAACATCTCTCATAAGACTTGGTAAGGACTTAGGAATAATTTAGACATGCCTTTAGCATAGAATCAATAACATGAATACTCCTTAACTCCTAAGAGTAGAATAAATTTTGAAACAATACCACAGTTATGGTTCACACGTAGAACATGCCAAAAGAGAGAAGAAAAGAGGTTCACGTACCTTATCGGCGAACTAACCAACTCAACAATCTAGAATCCGCCTCAAGTAGTACTTCAACCTATAAATACAACAACATGTATATCAACTCCATGCTTACTAGTGTAGGTCAATACCAAGTAATGGCTCTCTTTTCTTATAAAAAATTGGACAACAGTTCCCCTACTTATACGTACTTTCCACCTTTCAAGAAGGCCAATTTCATTAACAACCAAGCACCAATTAAGGGAACAACCAAATAGTTAACCAAGGTGATTCACACACCTATTTCTCACGTAAAAACAGCCCCATAATCTCAATAAAACAGTCCCCTAAAAACAGTCCACAATCCAACAACAATGAGGGTAAAAAGTGAAGCCTTTCTACACCTTTCTACACCCTTAATCCTTTAGGACCTACATTAGCTTTTACCATATTTAAATATGAATAATGGCCTCTGAATTTCCAGCATTCCAACGCCACAAAATAGTCCCTAAAACTGCACAACAATATCCAACAGTTTTATAGTATTCCCGGCCAACAACCTCAATACAATAACTCTTTCCATAATCCCTTATAATCCAATTCAAGTCTCAACACTTTAATATAAACCATATTAACTTATCAATAACAAGATTCCTTCATTTTATCATGCAATAGGTGAAGATAATAACAACAATTATAACCACGAATCCAATGTACCAAAACTGTCCACAATCGGCCAACCAACCAAAAACTGCCCACACACTTCTTATTCTCCATTCTTCTTAACACAATTTCATCTATTAACTACTACTACATGTAATATCCAAATACTTCAAGAGGAGGAAGAAATCTTACCTTTTATTAAGCCCAAAACCGTCCAAAACAGTCCACTTAGCTTCGGCCCACAGTTTTGTCTTAGCTCCACTTCTTCAAGTTCCAATCACACACACGTATCCTCTACAAGCTTGTATCCATCTTGCTTTCATATTTTACTTTCAAAAAGTTCATAACAAGCTTAGGGTTTCAAGATAGTTTTTAGGCTAAAATCGTGACCACTTGTTATGGAGAGTTAACCTTGCTTAA
Organism: Przewalskia tangutica; assembly: GCA_029844215.1. Classification (NCBI taxonomy): domain Eukaryota; kingdom Viridiplantae; phylum Streptophyta; class Magnoliopsida; order Solanales; family Solanaceae; genus Przewalskia; species Przewalskia tangutica. The sequence continues at coordinate 24,712,410 of CM056719.1, forward strand.
AACTTGGTTAAGGGACTTAATGTCACGACCCGAACCCGGGCCCGTGACTGGTGCCTTACCCCGGGCACCCTAGTGATACAACATCAGAGAAAAACCAGCGGAAATAAAAACTAAAACATACAATTAGATATGGATCAAGATAAAAGAAAATAGGCCAACCAAAACGGTTGCCTTTCAGCATATATATATATATCGACCTTTGAGCGATTCTGATCCTTACAACCACCCTTGCGGCAATTGCTACGGACCTCTAAGATTTTTACAACAACTATGACGGGACGGGGCCGCCATACCCACGAATGTACAAGAACCTACTGACTCGGGTAACATACAAAAGATAAGCCTCGAAGGAAGCAGCTTCCAATCTGCTGAAATGTGATCCTATAAGCGGGGATCGGCGGTAGATGTACCTACCTGCGGCATGAGCGGCCCAAGGAGGTCGATCTGGCAGTACCAAGTATGTGGCGAAATCTGAGAAAATGAAATCATAATAGTCTATATAAAGCAAGAGATATGTATGATAACCAAACTACAGTACACAACATATAAACAGTAATATCAAGTCAGGGAATCACGCCCTCCAAATCATCACTAGTGCCCGTGGAATTCCTTCCTCACCGTCGGCGATCTATGATATAACAACACCAAGGAGTATACATGAACACGAGTCCCACGTGTCATAAAACCGTCTGAGGCAAGTATAACTACGGATCCGACCGTACAATATCTTTGTACAACCATATCATGAAGATGACACGTGGCAAGTCTGATAGCCTCCGGCTCCTCCTGCGCCACGTGGCGACGGGGCAAGTAAATCGCCACGCGCGGATCACAACCGTAAGTCACGAAGCTCCATCCAAACACCGACTCGTGAAGGCGACGCGTGGCAAGTGCACTAGCCTCCACCGCCTCCTCCTCGCACCACGTGGTGGCGGGGCAAGTGAATCGGCTAAGCACCAGATCACAACCGTAAGTCACGATACTTCGCCGCGAAGTTGACACGTGGCAAGTGCGATAACCTATACCAGATCCACCTGTGTCACGTAGTTGACGGGGGCAAGTAAACAGGCTATGCACTCGATCACAACCGTAAGTCACGATCTTGCCATAAATAACCATAATGGTCACATGTCCACGAATCCATCATCGGTGTAGACATGCCCGTATATGATGATAATGGAAGCATGCGTGGAATCTTCCGTCACTGCCGGTACGTCCAAGTAAGTTCTCAACAAGTCAACCGGCCCTCCATCGAGAGACGCGGTAGTATAGAAACACAATTTTTGCACAACAAAGGCTATCATAACAAGCATAGGCAAGTTACACAACAACAAGCATAGGCAAGTTATACACAACTCAAGGTACTTTCATTTTATGTCAAAGTCCGGGCTTTAACCCTAAAGTACTACGTACGTTAAATTCCTTTTTAAAGATCCATTTCTTTTACAAAGGTCACCCGATACCCGTAGTATAAAAATAGAGTGATTAACATTGTTAAGTAAACCAAAACACTTCCCTTTGTAAAATCAAGTAACAACATTATTTTCCAAACGTTCAAGTTTGCCTAATTTCAATGCTCAAGTTTCTCATTTTCGAAAAGGTTTCGTAGTTCATAGTTTTAATCCTTTAAAATAATTTGAGAAACATATGCCTTATGTGTGAGTAGGTTATTCTTTGTTCATAACAATCTTATTAAAGCAGCCATGATCTAGGGAATGTAATATCATTTTGTCTCATCTTAGCTTCTATGCAGATGGAGGTTTCTACTGGTTTTAATAATACTTTATTAGTCAATACATTTCCTTTATTAGCGCCTTTGTGGTTTGTTCGATACTTATTACGATTTCAAATCAAGAAACATTATTCCTTTTAACAACCAAGTACTCATTACTCACGAATGAGGTTTCACACAAACATTCATATTAATTCATTTAAGTCAAGCCTCTTATCTTTTAAGATCAAGTCTCTTAACTTCTAAAATTAATAAACCATTCTTTTTATCTCTCTTAAGTCGTTATACCTAACTTCCCATAAAGTTAGTATAACTCTTAAGCTTTTAAAACCAAGCATTATTCTTCTTTCAACAAGGTTTCTTAATTCTTTTGAAATACTTCAAGATTCTTTTTATTCAGGCTTAAGTCAAAAGACATTGCCGTAAAACTATATTCAGTTAACACACGTACGTCTACCGTACTATATATATATTCTTGTAAAATACTTCCAGATTCTTATTATTCAGGCTTAAGTCAAAATACATTGCCACACGTACGTCTACCGTACTATATATATTCCTTTAAAATATCATGCTCAAGAGTATAGGAAGAATCACATACCTCGCGACGATTATCGACTATTAGCAAAACGCTCCACGGCTATAATCCGGCTAGCCTTGTCCACCTTCCAAGTAGTACATGCTACTTGCAGAACATTCAACCAATAAAGGTTATAAGTCTACTGTAAATACAGTCCTATGTAAGTACAGTTTAAACTTCTACTTTAATATTCTTCTGATGTGATCTATTCCAGTCTTTTCTGTAATATCCCTCTATTACAGTTCAATTCTCTTCTATGAATCTTATATTCATTTTTATACTACTACAGTATGTAATTCCCAATTACAATAGAAGGACAGTAGTATTTACCTCGATGAGCCCACAATTATCCAAGTTTAATGTCGATCCTGAGCAACGTTTAGCTCCGATTCTGAACGCTCCAATTCGCTCCAAGAAACCCTTAGAAGTTCTACACAACTTCTACTTAGTACTCCAACCAATTATGGAGATTTTCCTTAGGGTTTCGTTTAGTGGCTAAAGGAAAGTATAGTAGTATTTTCCGGGCTTTTCGTATAGAGGGTACTTGGAAATACTACAAAGGTTTTGGGCTAGAGTATTTTGGTATTATAACAATACTTGGAGAAGTATTTCTATACCACAAAGGGGGGGTGTATTTCTCGAAACCAACTAGGCAAGGGAGGGTTCTCGTGAGGGCTCTCTGGGGAGGAGAGGGCTTGGACGAGAGCTCTTTCTAAGAGGGGGGGAGGATTTAAAAACTTAGAAAACATTTTGTGGATGAAGAAGTTCATCAACTAAGGGGGGTATTTATAGGTCAAGCAATGGCCAACCAATGGCCAAGATGAAGCCAAGTGCAAGGCAAGTGTAGGGGGAGGATTCATCCATGTGTCCTTATCCATCTACCACACAAAATATCCTACCTAACCCTTGACCAAGAAAGAGCACAAAAAACGTGCCAAAGAATGCCCTTGCCGTCCACTTTTTGAGGGTGACACATGTCACCCTCCCGTTGGTCCAAAATATTTCGTCTCTCGGAAAAATCCATAAAAATAATAAATGACATAGCCGAATTTTCCCTTCGCAAAGTTTGTAAAACGTTTCGTCGGAAAACGACTCTTTTCGGGGGTTGTGCACAAATTTCGAACCTTGCCTACCTTAAGGCTTAAACTTTCGTACGTACGTCTTCACATACATACTCTGGAAATACGGGGTATAATATTCTCCCCTCCTTAGAAACATTCGTCCCGAATGTTCCTTCTCAAGACAAATAACGATCAAGTTCCTCATAGCTTAACCAGTTTGCAAATGCCGCACATGGTCACAGAATAACACGCGCGCAAATACTTAAATCCAAGCCAACGAGGAATCACCTCGACGATGCAAAACAGTACCAACTCTCGCTTCTGATCCAAAGGATACTCCCTTCGCACATTCATTTCACAAAAATGATTACTTCCATCTTTCAGCACAAGTTCACTTCTTTCTTTTCTCATCGTACCCTTCTCGAACACTCGAACTCTTCCTAGTACACGTACCACACTTCAGTCAATGCTTCTGTTGCCAAAACTTTGGAGTCACAACCTCCAAACTTGGTCATCTTACTAGCTTCACTTTCTTCTAAGGCCATTCCCGGCCTTCACGAACCGATTCAGGTCGAACGCATCCACGAATTCATACGATGGTCATCTAAACTTGGGCCTGGCGCCCTCGTGACCCTACCACCTGGCGGGACCACCTCGAACTTACCCAAACCGGGCTACGGGTTGACCCGCAACATGGCCCCAACCCGACCCACTTAACGCGTCAAGCTCTTGTTCCCCGATCCGGAACAATCTTACCTATACAGGTCATGAAAGCTACCACTTCCATTTTACACCACCCAAGGAATTTTCCCATAATTACTCCACGTATACTTATACATTCTGACAAAGATCACCCGCAAAATCTTGTACTCAAGACGGCCTTACATCTAAGGTCTCAACTGTAATATTCTAAGGTTCATCATTTTCTCACCCCCAGGCTTACCCTTTTCACTAACCAGGCTTCTAAATCACATTTTAGCACAAAGTCATCCGAACATAACACTAAACACATCATCATAACATCAATACATACAAATCTCTAGAGGGTTTAAGGATATACCTGAAAAATAGGCGGTTCAAAGGACCGCTAAAACTGGGAACTTCCACGCATCGTTATACCCGTATTTTGAGTATATACGTAAGGCGTCGTCGACAATTTGAGACTTAAAGTTTGGCATAGGTTCGAAATTTGTGCACAACACCCGATTAGAATCGTTTTTCGACGAAACGTTTTACAGAACTTGCGAAGGGAAAATTCCGGCTATGTCATTTTTAATTTTTGCGGATTTTTCCGAGCGACGGAACATTTTTGGACCAACGGGAGGGTGACACTTGTCACCCTCATTGGACGGTAAAGAGGGCCACAACTAGGAGGTTTTTGAGGCCCTTTTCATGGGTCTTTGTTTTGTGAGGGATTTAAGGAGTAGGTTAGGGTGCACTTGTGCCAATCTTGGCCATCCACTTGCCCCCCACATGGCTTGATCTTGTCCGTTGGTGTCCCTATAAATACCCCCCTTAGTGATGAACTTATTCATCCACTCCTCACTTTGTCTAAGTCTTGAAAACTCTCCCCCCCTTTGTGTTGTTCTCGTCCTAGCCTCTCCCCCTCCCCCCCTTTGAGAGGCCTTGTGGCCGAGAGGGTATCCCCCCCTCCTTGTAGTGCTAAGCCGAGGGGTACCCCCCCCCTAGCCTAGTTGTTTTCGTATAATACCCCCTCTTGTTAGAAATACTCTCCAAGTATTGTTATAATGCCCAAATACTCTAGCCCTTATACCTTGTAGTATTCCAAAAGTTACCTCTATACGTAGAGCCCGGAAATACTACCTTTTGTCCTTTTAGTCTCAAACCGAAACCCTGAGGAAATCTTCATAGTTGGTTGAAGTATTTAAGTAGAAGTTGGTTAGAACTTCTAAGGGTTGTTTGGAGCGGATTAGAGCGCACGGAGTAGGAGCTAAACCTTGCTCAGGATCGACTTTTATCTCGGATAATTTTGGGCTTATCGAGGTAAATATTCTTGTCCCCTTGTTGTAATTGGAAATTACATGTTGTAGGATTATATAGTAGAAGTATACTATATATAGATCTGAACATAGCTTTGCGGCAATGTCTTTTGACTTAAGCCTGAATAAAGAAGAGAACTCAACTGTAGTTACATAGGACTGTATTACAGTAGGCTTGTGTGGTATTCTGTGTAGTAGAATTGTACACGTCCGGTTAGACGTATAACCCCCCCCCCCCCTGGTTGGCTTGGTAGCCGGCCTCGATAGAGGAGGAGATTTACGCTGTTGTTGGGAGGAGTCTTTGCCAATTTTACGTAGAATGTGGAACCATGCGGTTAGAAGTTAATAGACGTTTGTGGCCTTATAGGTGGAAGTACTACGAGTAGCGTATTCTACTTGAAGAGTGGAAAAGGCTAGCTGGGTTACAGTACTGTGGAGCGTTTTGCTTATTGTCGATAATCGTCGCGAGGTATGTGAACCTCTTCCTATCCTTTCTAGCATGATGCTTTGTAAACTATGTAGTACGGTAGACGTACAAGTGCTAAATGAGTTGGTTGGTTTAAAACATAGGGTGTTATAATAGCTTTATGGGAAGTTAGTTATAACGACTCTATGTAGGTAAAAGATTGGTTTATTGATTGTAGGAGTTAAGAGACTTGATCTTGAAAGATAAGAGACTTAACTTGTTTTACTTGGTTATTAACATTTTGTTAAAAATGTTGTGAAACCTCATTCGCGAGTAATGAGTACTTGGTTTTAAAAGAATAATGTTTCTTGATTTGGAAATGAGAATAAGTGTCGAGCAAACCACAACGGCGCTAATAAAGGAAAGTGTATTAGCAAATAACTAATTGTTATTAAAACCGGTAGAAACCTCCATCTGCATAAGCTAAGATAAGACAAAATTGTATTACATTTCCTAGATCATGGTCAGTAACAAGATTGATGTAAACAACAATAAACGGCTCACGTATAACACATATGTTTCTCAGTTGTTTAAAGAGAATTATATTCTTAAATGATTAAGACTATGAACTATGAAACTTTTCTAAAATAAAGAGACCTGAGTAATTGAAATTAGGCAAACTGGAACTTTAGGGGAAAGAATGTTGTTGAAAAGGAAAGTGTTTTGGTTTACCTAAAAATGTGAGTCACTCTATTTTTATACTACGGGTATCGGGGGACCTTTATAAAAGGAATGGATCTCTTTAAAAGGAATTTAACGTACGTAGTACTTTAGGGTTAAAACCCGGACCTTGATATAAAATGGAAGTACCTTGAGTTATGTATAACTTGCCTATGCTTGTTGTTGTATAACTTGCCTATGCTTGTTGTTGTGTAACTCGCCTATGCTTGTTGAGATAGCCTTTGTTGTGCAAATGTTGATATCAGGTGACTTCTTGAGAAAGAGTGGATCTTTTATAAAAGTCTAGAAGTATGGTAATTTGCTTGAGCTTGTTTGTGATAGCCTGGTTGTGCGGTATATTGTTGTTGATGTTACATGGACATGTCTACACCGATCCAGAATTCCGGGGGCATGTGGCCATGCGGCGGGGTTGATTACGATATAGTGTTATTGTGGTTACATGGACATGTCTACACCGATCTGGTCAGGGGCATGTGGCGTGCGGCGGGGTTGATCACCCGATATATTGTTGTTGATGTTACATGGACATGTCTACACCGAGTCGGGGCATGTGGCCGTGCGGCATTGTTATTGTTGCATCATGGACATGTCTACCGATCACGGGGCATGCGAACATGATTGATGTTGTGGGCGTGAGACCCGTAGTTATATTAGTGATGACGCGTTGAGGCGTGAGTCACGACTTGGCTAACTTTTATGTTGCGTCTTGTATTTTTGTTATCATACATGTCTCGCTTTATGTAGCGTTATGATTTAAGCTGCGATATTTTGATTTCATACTTGGTACTGTTGTCTTGACCTCGCCCGGGGTTGCGTTAAATGCCGCGGTAGGAGTACATCGGTAGTTGATCCTCGCTCTTAGGATCACTTCGGCGTTAGGAAGCTCCGTTCTCCGAGGCTTATCTTTTGGTATGTTACCACTGAGTTGTAGGTTCTTGTACATTCGGGGTATGGCGGGGCCTGTCGTCATGTTGTATAAAAACTCTTAAGTGCAGTAATCTTGTTGTGGGCGGGGTTTGTAAAAAGGATTAAAGCTCGTTTTGAAAGAGTTGTTTATATATATTTTATTGGAAGGTAGCAGTTTGGTTGCTTTGTTTTATGATCATATATCTTGTTTCTTGTTTAAGTTTTATTTTCTGGTTTTCTCGATGTTGTATCACTAGGGTGCCGGTAAGGCACGATCACGGGCAGGATCGGTCGTGACAAAAGTGGTATCGAGCGATTAATCCTCGGAAAGTGTCTGAGCAGTGTCTAGTAGAGTCTTGATTATCGGTGTGTTGTGCACCACATCTATAATCAGAAGGCTATAGGACATTTAGGATTGGTTTCCATCCTTCTCATTCTGAGATCGTGCCTTAGAGCTGTGTTGTAAGTTGGACCCCTATGACGTATCTCGTTTTTACCAGTTATGCCTCCGCGCAGCAACGAGCCCGGAAGGGCAAGCGTGAGGTCTTGCTAGTGAGATCTGAGAAGCTGGAGGCGAGCGGTCACGAGATTGTGCTTGACAGCGAGTTTTGCGGCGCCCGGCCAATGAGTTTAGAAACCACAGCGATGGGCTGAGACCACAAGATACTGAGCCTCCAGTCCACAACCCAGAGCGGATGAGATAAGTACAAGGAGATGGCCCGATTCTTGGCGTGGTCGTGGCAGATATGAGGATATTTGGATCACAGCGGTTCGAGTTCGATGCACCGATGGTTCACCCTAGATCGGATAGTTTGAGGCTACAGGACTTTCGAGATGTAGCCCGCGAGTTCTACGGTCGAGGCACGAGGATGATCCGCGAGTTCATCCGAAGCGATTCTGACCGGATCATGAGTGATCAAGGCTTGGAGACCGAGTCGGTGGTCTTAGGTTCGCATCGGCCGCGTGATACCGCATGATCGGGTTTGATTCGTGGGAGCTGTCGGGAAGAGAATGCACTTCCACCGTTTGGGGCGAGTTCTCGGGGCATTTCTTGCACATTTCTTGCCTCGCGGATGAGAGGGCTCGGGACCGACAAATTTTTGATGTTGAAGCGACGGCGTCTGATTCGGGAGTACAATGTGGAGTTCGACTCATTGGCTCGGTATGCCCCATTGTAGTAGGCGATATGGAGGGAGTACACCGCTACGTTACGGGTTAGATGACTACTTGGCGAGGCTTGCTCGGGTGTAGTTCTTGCCGCATGGACATTGCCGCATGCGAGCTTATGCACTTGGGGTGAAGAAGCGGAGAAGGTCGGCGGAATGACGAATCAGCGAAGAGGGCGAGCAACGAGGTCCTTTGGTGACTTTCGAGGCGGACCGCCTCGGCCAGAACTAATTTTGTACCTCGCCCGGTCGCAGTGGTCCTCCACAACCGTGGCATCCAGTATTCGGGGCGGTCGGGGCTCGAGGTTGAGTTTCGAGGAAGTAGGGGTGTTGGCGGATCACGATCACCCTACCTCGGTGTGGTCGATGTAGTGAAGCCGCATTTCGAAGTGTCGTGGTGCGAGGAGATTGTTATTTTTGCGGCCAGCGGGGGCCATTTCGCGAGCGTCCGACCAAGGGTAGCACGGATGTTCTGACTCGGCCGAGGATCGATGGTTGGTTCATCACGCCGCTGCTATGCGCCTGCAGTATGGTATGATTAGAAGCGGTAGAGACAGGTATATCCTTAACCCTCTAGAGTGTTGTATGATGATGTGTTTAGTGTTATGTTCGGATATCTTTGTGCTAAAATGTGATTTAGAAACACAGTTAGTGTAGAAGGGTAAGCACAGGGGCATGGTAAGTGTGAACCTTGGACTATTTCACGATTGAGACCTTAGAGGTAAGGTCGTCTTGTGTAAAAGATTTATTTTATGTTTGACCTTTATCAGAGTGCGTAGTATACGTGGAGTTATTGTGGGGAATTCCTTGGGTTGTGTAAAATGGAAGTGGTAGCTTTCATGACTTGAATAGGTAAGATTGTTCCGGATTGGGGAACAAGAGTGTGGCGCGGTTGTGGGGTCGGGTTGAGGACCATTCGCGGGTCAACCGCGGCCGGTTTGTGGTGGTCGATTCGAGGTGGTCACTTGGTGGTAGGAGTCACGAGGATGCTAGGCGAGTTTAGTTAACCATCGTATGAGTTCGTGGATCGTTCGACCAGAATCGGTTCGTGAAGGCCGGGAATGGCCTTGGCGGAAAGTGAAGCTAGTAAGATGACCAAGTTTGGAGGTAGTGACTCCACGCTTTTGAAAGCCCAGGCGATGGTGAAGTATGGTGCATTATCTTGGGAGAGTTCAAGTGTTCGAGGGGAAACGGCGAGTAAGGAAGGAAGAGAAGCGTGTGTTATTTCGTGGCGGTATGGCGTTGGCAACTTGTTAGAGGAACTTCATCGATATCCGTCTTGAGAAGGAACATTCGGGACGAATGTTTCTAAGGAGGGAGAATGTTATACCCGTATTTTTGAGTATATACGTGGGGCGTCGTCACGACAATTTGAGACTTAAAGTTTGGCATAGGTTCGAAATTTGTGCACAACACCCGATTAGAATCGTTTTTAAACGCGTTTCTGAGAACTTGCGAAGGAAAATTCGGCTATGTCATTTTTAATTTTTGCGGATTTTTCCGAGCGACGGAACATTTTGGACCAACGGGAGGGTGACACTTGTCACCCTCATTGGACGGTAAAGAGGGCCACGGCTAGGAGGGTTTTGAGGCCCTTTTCATGGGTCTTTGTTTTGTGAGGATTTAAGGAGTAGGTTAGGGTGCACTTGCCAATCTTGGCCATCCACTTGCCCCCACAGCTTGATCTTGTCCGTTGGTGTCCCTATAAATACCCCCCCCCCCCCTTAGTGATGAACTTATTCATCCACTCCTCACTTTGTCTAAGTCTTGAAAACTCTCTCCCCCCTTTGTGTTGTTCTCGTCCTAGCCTCTCCCCCTCCCCCCCTTTGAGAGGCCTTGTGGTAGAGGGTATCCCCTCCTTGTAGTGCTAAGTAGAGGGTACCCCTAGCCTAGTTGTTTTCGTCTAATACCCCCCTCTTGTTAGAAATACTCTGCAAGTATTGTTATAATGCCCAAATACTCGCGCCCGGATACCTGGTAGTATTCCACAAGTTACCTCTATACGTAGAGCAGGAAATACTACCTTTTGTCCTTTTAGTCTCAAACCAAACCACGAGGAAATCTTCAGTTGGTTGAAGTATTTAAGTAGAAGTTGGTTAGAACTTCTAAGGGTTGTTTGGAGCGGATTAGAGCGCACGGAGTAGGAGCTAAACCTTGCTCAGGATCGACTTTTATCTCGGATAATTTTGGGCTTATCGAGGTAAATATTCTTGTCCCCTTGTTGTAATTGGAAATTACATGTTGTAGGATTATATAGTAGAAGTATACTATATATAGATCTGAACATAGCTTTGCGGCAATGTCTTTTGACTTAAGCCTGAATAAAGAAGAGAACTCAACTGTAGTTACATAGATTTGTATTCTGATGAAGCTTGTGTGGTATTACGTGTAGTAGAATTGTACACGTCGGTTAGGCGTATAACCCCCGGTTGGCTTGGTAGCGGCCTCGATAGAGGAGGAGATTTCTGTTGTTGCGGGAGGAGAGAGTCTTTGCGAATTTTACGTAGAATGTGGAACCGTGCGGTTAGAAGTTAATAGGCGTTTGTGGCCTTATAGGTGGAAGTACTACGAGTGGCGTATTCTACTTGAAGAGTGGAAAAGGCTAGCCAGATTCTGATCTTGTGGGCGTTTTGCTTATTGTCGATAATCGTCGCGAGGTATGTGAACCTCTTCCTATCATTTCTAGCATGATGCTTTGTAAACTATGTAGTACGGTAGACGTACAAGTGCTAAATGAGTTGGTTGGTTTAAAACATAGGGTGTTATAATAGCTTTATGGGAAGTTAGTTATAACGACTCTATGTAGGTAAAAGATTGGTTTATTGATTGTAGGAGTTAAGAGACTTGATCTTGAAAGATAAGAGACTTAACTTGTTTTACTTGGTTATTAACATTTTGTTAAAAATGTTGTGAAACCTCATTCGCGAGTAATGAGTACTTGGTTTTAAAAAGAATAATGTTTTACTGATTTCGGAAATGAGAATAAGTGTCGAGCAAACCACAGCAGCGCTAATAAAGGAAAGTGTATTAGCAAATAACTAATTGTTATTAAAACCAGTAGAAATCTCCATCTACATAGAAGCTAAGATAAGACAAAATTGTATTACATTTCCTAGATCATGGCTGCTGTAACAAGATTGTTGTAAACAAGAATAAACGGCTCACGTATAAGACATATGTTTCTCAGATTGTTTAAAAGAGAATTATATTCTTAAATGATTAAGACTATGAACTATGAAACTTTTCTAAAATAAAGAGACCTGAGTAATTGAAATTAGGCAAACTGGAACTTTAGGGGAAAGAATGTTGTTGAAAAGGAAAGTGTTTTGGTTTACCTAAAAATGTGAGTCACTCTATTTTTATACTACGGGTATCGGGGGACCTTTATAAAAGGAATGGATCTCTTTAAAAGGAATTTAACGTATGTAGTACTTTAGGGTTAAAACCCGGACCTTGATATAAAATGGAAGTACCTTGAGTTATGTATAACTTGCCTATGCTTGTTGTTGTATAACTTGCCTATGCTTGTTGTTGTGTAACTCGCCTATGCTTGTTGAGATAGCCTTTGTTGTGCAAATGTTGATATCAGGTGACTTCTTGAGAAAGAGTGGATCTTTTATAAAAGTCTAGAAGTATGGTAATTTGCTTGAGCTTGTTTGTGATAGCCTGGTTGTGCGGTATATTGTTGTTGATGTTACATGGACATGTCTACACCGATGCAGAATTCCGGGGGCATGTGGCCATGCGGCAGGGTTTATTACCCGATATAGTATTATTGTGGTTACATGGACATGTCTACACCGATCTGGTCGGGGCATGTGGCGTGCGGCGGGTTGATCACCCGATATTGTTGTTGATGTTACATGGACATGTCTACACCGAGTCGGGGCATGTGGCGTGCGGCATTGTTATTATTGTTGCATCATGGACATGTCTACACCGATCACGAGTTAGGGCATGCGAACATGATTGATGTTGTGGGCGTGATACCCGTAGTTATATTAGTGATAGCGTTGAGGCGTGAGTCACGACTTGGCTAACTTTTATGTTGCGTCTTTGTATTTTTGTTATCATACATGTCTCGCTTTATGGTAGACTTATGATTTAAGCTGCGATATTTTGATTTCACATACTTGGTACTGTTATCTTGACCTCGCCCGGGGGTTGCGTTAAATGCGCGGTAGAGTACATCGGTAGTTGATCCTCGCTCTTAGGATCACGGTTCGGCGTTAGGAAGCTCAGTTCTCGGAGGCTTATCTTTTGGTATGTTACCACAGTTGTAGGTTCTTGTACATTCGGGGTATGGCGGGGCCTGTCCGTCATATTGTATAAAAACTCTTAAGTGCATAGTACTTTTTGTGGCGGGGTTTGTAAAAAGTTAAAGCTGTTCGTTTTGAAAGAGTTGTTTATATATATTTTATTGGAAGGTAACCGTTTTGTTGGCTTTGTTTATGATCATATATCTTGTTTCTTGTTTAAGTTTTATTTTCCATTTGGTTTTCTCGATGTTGTATCACTAGGGTGCCGGGTAAGGCACGATCCACGGGCCGGATCGGGTCATGTGACGACCTCTAGTGGCTGCCGGTGTATGAACATCTGCTAGCTATGGAAGGTGAAGAACATGGCCCGATCTAGTAGTCTGTGCTATCCGCGATGCTACCCACAGTCGAGCGATCTCTCGTCAAATGGCCTGTCGGCAAGTATAGCAATCTCCCAAACGATCGACATTCCCCTATGGGCTTTACCACAGCGGCACACCGAGATACGGGTGGCCTCGTCCAAGCAACTTCTACTCCACGAAAATCTGAAACACAGGAGCCACGACTGCTCACGAATATCCGAAGGTCGAGAAGGCGTGGAGGTCCACTCTGTCGGGCGGAGTACATAACTAGTCTGCTGGCGGCGGTCCGCCTCGAAAGTCACCAAGGACCTGCTGTTACGGCCTCTCTGCGATCTCGGTCGTTCAAGCGATCTCTCGCTCACTCGCGTCAGTGCGTAAGCTGCGTGCGGGTAATGTTCATGCCCGGCTGAAGAGCTACACCCGAACAACTCTCTGCTAGGTAATCATCGAGCCCTGTAACATATCGGTGCACTCGATCCTCCATACTAGCTACTAACGCGGGGCGTCTGGGCGATGAGTCGAACTCACATTGTACTCCCGGCCGTCGCGGATTCTGCATGACACCAAAAATCGGCGAGCCCTCTTCATACGTGGAGGCAAGAAATGTGCAAGAAATGCCACGAGAACTTGTCCCATATAGTGGAAGTGCATTCTCTCCGGGACAGCTCGCGAATCAAACGATCGGCTGCGGTATCACGCGGCCGTCGCGAACCTAGGACCACCGGCTCGGTCTCGATGCCTTGATCACTCTCGTGATCGGCTATCGTCGGATGAACTCCTGCGGATCATCCTCAGGCCTCGACCCATAGAACTCTGGCGGGCTACAACTCAGGAAGTCCCGTAGCCTCAAACTATCCGATCTAGGGTGAACGGCTGGTGCTCTTTGGGCTGCTGCGTCCGGCTATCCTCAAGAATCGGCCTGACCACGGCGATAAGCGGGCCAACTCGCGTAACCCCTCCTCTGCTCCGGTGTGGGGGTGGAGGCTCAGTCTTGTGGTCTCTGTGAGGCGTCGCGACTCTCTGCCGCCTTGCCGCCACGGGCGGGTTGCCTTGCGCGGAGGCATAGCGGTAAAGCGAAATACGTCGGAGGGTCGACTTATCACACGGCTCTGGCACGATCTCGGAATGAGAAGAATGGAAACCAATCTAAATGTCTGCGGCCACACGATTATAGATGTGGTGCACAACACATCGATAATCAAGACTACTCTAGACGTAGTGCGTAGACACTTTCAGAGGACTAAGCGCTCACGATACCACTTTTGTCACGACCGAACGGGCGTGGTGGTGCCTACCGGGCACCTGGTGATACAACATCGAGAAAAACCACCGAAATAAAAACTTAAACATACAATTAGATATGGATCAAGATAAAGAAAATAGGCCAACCAAAGCGGTTGCCTTTCGGCGTATATATATATATCGACCTTTGAGCGATTCTGATCCTTACAACCGCCACAGCGATTACTCTGGACCTCTAAGATTTTTACAATAACTATGACGGACGGGGCCCGCCATACCACGAATGTACAAGAACCTCTGGACTCGAGGGTAAAATATCAAAAGATAAGCCTCGAAGGAGCAGACTTCCAATCTGTTGAAATGTGATCCTATAAGCGGGGATCGGCGGTAGATGTACCTCTACTGCGGCGTGAGCGGCCCCGAAGGAGTCGATCTGGTACCAAGTATGTGGCGAAATCACGAAAATGAAATCATAATAGTCTATATAAAGCAAGAGACATGTATGATAACCAAACTACGATACCTGACATATAAACGATCATATCAAGTCGAGGACTCACGCCCTCCAAATCATCACTCGTGCCCGTGGAATTCCTTCCTCACTGCCGGAAGTCTATGATATAACAACACCAAGGAGTATACATGAACACCCGGTCCCACCTGTGTCATAAAAACCGTACGGGGCAAGTATAACTACCAGATCCGGCCGTACAATAATCTTTACAACCGTATCATGAAGGCGACACGTGGCAAGTCTGATAGCCTCGCGGCTCACTCCTCCTGCGCCACGTAGGCGGCGGGGCAAGTAAATCGACTACGCGCGGATCACAACCGTAAGTCACGGCTCCGTCCAAACACCGACTCGCGAAGGCGACCGTGGCAAGTGCACTAGCCTCGCGACTCCTCCTGCGCCACGTGGCGGCGGGGCAAGTGAATCGGCTAAGCACCGGATCCTGGCCGTAAGTCACGATACTTCGCGCGAAGGCGACACGTGGCAAGTCGATAACCTATACCAGATCCACTGCGTCACATGGGCGGGGGCAAGTAAAGCAGTATGCACTCGATCACGCGTAAGTCACGATCGCCTTGCCATAAATAACCATAATGGTCACGTGTCCACGGAATCCATCATCGGTGTAGACATGCCCGTAACAATGATAATGGAAGCATGCGTGGAATCTTACGTCGCTGCCGTGCGTCCAAGTAAGTTCTCAACAAGTCAACCACCTCATCGAGAGACGCGGTAGTATAGAAACACCATTTTTGCACAACAAAGGCTATCATAACAAGCATAGGCAAGTTACACAACAACAAGCATAGGCAAGTTACACAACAACAAGCATAGGCAAGTTACACAACAACAAGCATAGGCAAGTTATACCTGACTCAAGGTACTTTCATTTTATGTCAAAGTCAGGGTTTTAACCTAAAGTACTACGTCGTTAAATTCCTTTTAAAGATCCATTTCTTTTACAAAGGTCACCCGATGCGTAGTATAAAAATAGAGTGACTAACATTGTTAAGTAAACCAAAACACTTCCCTTTGTAAAATCAAGTAACAACATTATTTTCCAAGCGTTGAGTTTGCCTAATTTCAATGCTCGAGTTTCGTTTTGAAAGGTTTAAGTAGTTCATAGTTTTAATCCTTTAAAACAATTTGAGAAACATATGCCTTATGTGTGAGTAGGTTATTCTTTGTTCATAACAATCTTATTAAAGCGATCGTGATCTAGGAATGTAATATCATTTTGTCATCTTAGCTTCATGCGGATGGAGGTTTCTCTTGGTTTTAATAATACTTTATTAGTCAATTTCCCTTTATTAAGCGTATTCTTTGTGGTTTGTTCGATACTTATTCGATTTAGAAATCGATAAAACATTATTCCTTTTAACAACCAAGTACTCATTACTCACGAATGATGTTTCACACAAACATTCATATTAATTCATTTAAGTCAAGCCTCTTATCTTTTAAGATCAAGTCTCTTAACTTCTAAAATTAATAAACCATTCTTTTTATCTCTCTTAAGTCGTTATACCTAACTTCCCATAAAGCTAGTATAACTCTTAAGCTTTTAAAACCAAGCATTATTCTTCTTTCAACAAGGTTTCTTAATTCTTTCGAAATACTTCAAGATTCTTTTTATTCAGGCTTATGTCAAAAGACATTGCGTAAAACTATATTCGATTAACACGTCGTCTACCGTACTATATATATATATTCTTGTAAAATACTTCCAGATTCTTATTATTCAGGCTTAAGTCAAAAGACATTGCCACACGTACGTCTACCGTACTATATATATTCCTTTAAAATATCATGCTCAAGAGTATAGGAAGAATCACATACCTCGCGACGATTATCGACTATTAGCAAAAGCGCTCCACGGCTATAATCCGCTAGCCTTGTCCACCTTCCAAGTAGTACATGCTACTTGCGAGAACATTCAACCAATAAAGGTTATAAGTCTCACGTAAATACGATCTATGTAAATCTGATTTAAACTTCTACTTTAATATTCTTACGATGTGATCTATTCCGGTCTTTTACGTAATATCCCTCTATTACGATTCAATTCTCTTCTATGAATCTTATATTCATTTTTATACTACTACGTATGTAATTCCCAATTACAATAGAAGGGCGATAGTATTTACCTCGATGAGCCACAATTATCCAAGTTTAATGTCGATCACGAGCAACGTTTAGCTCAGATTACGAGCGCTCCAATTCGCTCCAAGAAACCCTTAGAAGTTCTACACAACTTCTACTTAGTACTCCGACCAATTATGGAGATTTTCCTTAGGGTTTCGTTTAGTGGCTAAAGGAAAGTATAGTAGTATTTTCAGGGCTTTTAGTATAGAATTACTTGGAAATACTACAAAGGTTTTGGGCTAGAGTATTTTGGTATTATAACAATACTTGGAGAAGTATTTCTATACCACAAAGGGTGTATTTCTCGAAACCAACTAGGCAAGGGGAGGGTTCTCGTGAGGGCCTCTGGGGAGGGGAGGGCTTGGACTAGAGCTCTTTCTAAGAGGGGGGGAGGATTTTAACACTTAGAAAACATTTTGTGGATGAAGAAGTTCATCAACTAAGGGGGGTATTTATAGGTCAAGCAATGGCCAACCAATGGCCAAGATGAAGCCAAGTGCAAGGCAAGTGTAGGGGGAGGATTCATCCATGTGTCCTTATCCATCTACCACACAAAATATCCTACCTAACCCTTGACCAAGAAAGAGCACAAAAAACGTGCCAAAGAATGCCTTTGCCGTCCACTTTTTGAGGGTGACACATGTCACCCTCCGTTGATCCAAAATATTTCGTCTCTCGGAAAAATCCATAAAAATAATAAATGACATAGCCGAATTTTCCGCCAAAGTTTGTAAAACGTTTCGTCGGAAAACGACTCTTTTCGGGGGTTGTGCACAAATTTCGAACCTTGCCTACCTTAAGGCTTAAACTTTCGTATGTACGTCTTCACATACATACTCTGGAAATACGGGGTATAACACTTAATATTGGAAAAAATTAACTTGTTCTTCACTTTGGCGTAGGAGATTTCGAAATTTGAAGGAGAGAAAGAGATATGAGGGTTTGAAGATGAAAATATTTTTGTGAGCCTAAGTCTTCAAGACTTTGTATTATAACATGTGCACAAGCCAAGTGGATGGGGACCCTCTTGTCCACTTGTCTTTATGAAAATATCTTCCACACTAATCCCTTCACAAAATATTAATCCAACACTTAGCCAAATCTCACTATTTTTTATGGAACCCCCCCCCCCCCCCAATTGTGAAATTTTCAATTGGCTCATATTCTTAATCCCAAGATTATATAATACAATCCTAAGTCCATAACTTCATTTGGAAAGAATTCAACCACTAATATAATTTATGTCGTCACATTTTTTTTTGTATCCAAAATGTTTTCATAGCAAAATGTAAATATACTTTCCTTCCAACCTGCCAATCTTATTTCCTTACTTACGTTCTCATTTATATGCCCTGAAACTAGGGGGTGTAACATAAATGTCGAGAGTGAATTGAATGAACTAAGGAGCCAAGTTAGAGGAGCAATCCGTAGACATTCGGATATGGATAGTTGTTCATATGCACCTCAACTTGAGAAGAATGATGATAAAGGCGACGGTGATGGACAAGAAAAGTCACCAAAAAAGATGAATTGATTGGGGTTGATGAAGTGCATCAACCGAACATAATAAAATAGTTGGAGTTTGAAGATTGTGAGTTGGTTGAGCTTAATGAAGAAGATGATGTTTTGAAAAATGAAAATAAAAAAGAGAAGAAGAATGGGCCGAATAAAATTGAAAATCTTCCACATCAAATGAGAAAAACACGACATGCAGGGTTGCAACACCGACAAAATAATGAAATTCTTGCTATGTTTAGTGACATTGTGGATATAAGGATGTCATCAGAATATGTCGTGACATATCTTATGGATGATTCTGTTTTTTAGGCCACCAAATCAATCAAAACTTTTATTAGCAAGGATGAATGCGAGACATTGCTGAGAATGGATTGGTTAGGTGCTAATCAAATTTTGGTTTACATTTGGTACGTCCTCTAATCTAATCTACTCTATTTTTTCTGTTGTTTTTGCTACAATTTTTGCAACTTTCTTTGGTGCAGTTTTTCTACTAATTTATGGTGTTTCTATTGTAGACTACTGCATGAGAAATACAATCAGCCAGGAAGAGGAAGAGTGAGACCTTTTGGGTTTGTGCTACCTGCTTTGGTGTGTGCAAATATAAACGATAAAGGTAAACCAAGCAATCCACCTGAGAAAAGGGCCGCAAGTTTATGTGATCGTTTGATGAAAGCAAAAGACGGTAAATATATCTTCATGTCATATAATCCTCAGTACGTCAATTATGTTTTCTTTATATGTATATATATTGTATCTATAGTCTCTTTTGTCTTGATTAGTTTGAGAAACACTAAATATACATGATTTGTAGGAATCATTGGGTAGTGGTTATTTTTTATGTGTCAAAATTTGAGGTATACTACCTTGATTTACTTAATACTCCTCCCTCTCAAGACTTGGTCAAAATGATCACACAGTACGTATATTTTTCTTTTTTTTTATCAATCCACGGGCTCGCGGCCCGAGGTAATTTTATATATTTAGAAAAGTAAATTACATGGAGCCCCAATGGGGAAGTAAAAGTGAGGTGGACTAGGCCTTACCATACTAAACCTATCGGAGCTAATTAACCTACCTATATCAGCTAGAATGTAGGAAAAAAGAACTTGACAAAATCAAGTATTGTACAATCATCACAATGTTTATAATACATATTGTGATGTTACAAAAGTGTTCCAAGAAAACTAGCCTATGCCAATTCTCTATTCTATCCTTGAAGTAATATCTCAAGTGTGTACTAACTACCAAGTTAGTATATAGACAGCAAAATATTTCCAAAAAATTTATTAGCCAGTGTATCGAACCTCCTTCCCAAATATCAAAAGTTTTCAAGTTTGTATTCTGTGAGTAGTCCATGCCAAAGAATGGCATCATGTTAATCTCCCAAAAGTGTTGTCTGGTGTTGTTCTTCAGATAACCATTGTTGATTTCAATTTTGCCAAACAAATGAGTATATAGCCTTTATCATCATATATGTACCAACAATTGAGGCCTCCCTTGCCATTTTGTATCATCCTTTCCCTGTTAGCATTCTTCCATGTTCAGCTCTGCTGGTGCATTTCCTTTGTATTGTATACATTGCAGGAGGCTGAGCTAAAGCTAATACCACACCCTGCACTGTATCAAATGCATAGTTCATGCCTATGTTCTCTTGTATTGTCATACTATTACCTGAGACCACTGTGTCCAGTTTTTGCTTCTGCTTGTAGTTTTTTGAAGTTCCCAGTTGCTACCTGTTGTTGTTTCTGTTGTTTCTGTATGTGTGTTGTGCCTGTGATTGAAGTTTATGGCTTCAAGTGTACCTGCAAAAAGAAACCAATGTTAGTGGAAAAATCATCCTCTATATTCTCCTCCAGTAGGACTTGAATATAGAGGTGTTCCCGTCTCCAACTTTTCACACCAGTGCACTGAATACTCCTCCTCATCTCTTGATTTTCAGTCTTAAATCTGGGCATAAGAGTTTGTCTGAATTAAGTATCTTTCTCCCCTTTGAATCCAGCTCCCAGAAACCCTTAGCAATCACATCACTATCATCCAGTGCACAGTTGGCCAGGTGATCTGCTAATTGGTTGCCTTCCCTCATTATGTGAAGAATATCCACCTGTGAATGTTGTATTAGGTTCCAGGTTTCTTCCACAATCCCAACTATCTTCCATGGTGGTCTTCATTCTCTTGTAATAATATTCTTCATTAGCAAAGAGTCAGTTTCAATAATGAAATCCACCTTATTTTGGCTCCTGCAGTATCTGGCAGCCATAAGAATAGTCATGACTTCAGATTCAGTATTGGTTGTCTCTCATATGACCTTGGGCTCTGCATATATAATGTCACCAGTGTCATTCCTCACACAAAATGCAGAGGAACTCCTGTCAGGATTGCCTCTAGTAGCTCCATCTGTATTGCATTTCCATCTGTCTAGATGAGGCATATGCCACATCACCTTTGCAGCATGGTATGTAGGTATTTGTTCCTCAAGTATTTTCAGAATATCAGTCCATTTATGAGAAAAGTTCCCCTGTGTTCTTCCTCTACAAAAATTGTGTATTATAGCTGACACTTGCCAAATTATCCCAGTGATGGAGGTTTTCTTATTGTGCAGCTCAACATTCCTTTTCTTCCATAACACCCATACAATGATTGCAGGCATGGCTGTAAAAATAGTTTTCTGGTTCTGGGGTGCCTTGGTTTCCCACCATGTTCTAATAGCTTGTTTCAAGTATTTCCCCTCAATATCTATACATGCATGTTGTGAGAAAAATTTCCAAATTTTCTGAGCATCTTCACTTTGTATGAAAACATGTTGTCTAGATTCTTATTGGGGTTTGATGCAGCATGTGCATTTGGAAGGCATGCGATAGCCCCAACCTCTTATCACATCATCCAGTGGAACATTGTTATGCCAAACCCTCTGTCACGACCCGACCTCGGGCATGGCGGTGTCTACACAGGCACCTGTTGGATATACATCAGAGAATAGCAGCGGAACATACATGAAACTTATAAAATAAAATAACGAGAAATTAAACCACAGGTTAGCCGATAAGGCTACCTTCCTGGACACATATACATATACATAACAACAGCAGTCACATCCCTTTCCTTTTACAAACCGACCCACAATATGTAACTACAGACCTCTAAGAATTACAACTGCGGCGGGACAGGGCCCCGCCATACCCTGAATGTACATAAGTCTACCACATCAGGGAAACCGTACAAAAGATAAGCCTCCGGAGTGAAAGGGGCTTCTTTCCAAAAACTGAACAGAGATCCTAAGAGCAAGGATCGCAACTGCGTACTATCACTGCGGGCATGAGCGGCCCGAAGTCGATCTAACAGTGCACAAGTATGGAACAGAAATAAAATGCAATAACCAAATCATATCTGTATAAAAGAATGTCCTTTTAACTCAGGAAATCAATCATATATTAACCGTTTCTTTCCTTCTTTCAATAAAATTTAACAACATATTCTTACATACATACTTAAGAGTTTAATTCAGTCTTTTTCACATAACTTACATATCTTACATAACATAATCCGGCCCATTATGGAGGGACTTCTTATTTGGGAGCTTACTTTGATTATCCATACATGATAACGTAATCCGGCCCATTTGCGGGACACGGTGTACTCATAAATCATGTGGCATAATCCGGCCCGCCTGTGGGGCTCGGTGTACTGTGGAATCATGTAGCATAATCCGGCCCGCCTGTGGAGCTCGGTGTACTGTGGAATCATGTAGCATAATCCGGCCCGCCTGTGGAGCTCGGTGTAAGATGACGTAACCCGGCCTATGTGAAGGCTCGGGGTAATATGGCATAATCCGGCCTATGTGTAGGCTCGGTGTATCTCATAACGTAATCCGGCCTATTCGTAGGCTCGGTGTATTTCATAACGTAATCCGGCCTATTCGTAGGCTCGGTGTATTTCATAACGTGTCCGCCTGTTGTAGGCTCGGTGTATCTCATAACGTGTCCGGCCTATTTGTAGGCTCGGTGTATCTCATAACGTGTCAGGCCTATTCGTAGGCTCGGTGTATTTTCCTTACATAACATTTTTAAACCATCTTTTCACTTCTTCTTAAGTCGTCATAACAACTTCCCATAAAGCTATTATAACAACCTTTCATTTTGGAGAACTTAAGACACTTTTATTCTTACAACATTAGGAAAACTAGATCCAAAAATACTACGTACATACATACTTAAAAGAATCATAAAACCTCCTTTCTTTTTAAAGCTCAAATCACATACTCTTTTGGAAACCATCTTCTTAACTTTCAAAATAAATTAAGAAGCCATACTTTTAAAATTTAGTCCTTTCCACTTATAATCAAGGCTTATGGTCTTAACACCTCGTAGCATACATTCTTTAAAAATCATGTCGCTTATACTTATAAAATCATGTCCTCTATACTTTAGAAATCAAGTCCCATAACTTGAACAATAAAGTTTCATAATCCTTTAAAGAAAATCAAAGTTCATAGTCTTAAAACTTCATAACATACATTCTTTAAAATCCATTTACTTATACTTATAAAATCAATCCCCTTTTCACATATAAATTCAAATCATTTTTTTAAACATAAAATCAACTTACTTACTTTAAATAAATCAAGACACGTAGCTTTAAATCAAATCTCATAACTTCCTAACCATTCTTACCAACATCTCCCGTAAGACTTGGTAAGGACTTAGGATAATTTAAACATACTTTTAACTTAGAATCAACAACGTGAACACCTCTTAACTTCTAGGAGTAGAAGAAATCTTGAAATATTATCACAGGGATATTTCATACGTAGGATCATGCCAAAGAAAGAAGAGGTTCACATACCTCGCGACGATTGTCGACAAGTAGCAAAATGCTCCAAAGTACTTCAACCTATAATGGTCACAAAATGTCCATTAACCTCTTACTTCAAACGTAGAATATTCTAAGTGCTTAGTCGCTAAATTCTACGGAAAATCGGACAACACCTCCTTTGTTTCTACTCACTTTGCCACCTTTTTCAAGGCCGAAATACAATAACCAAACAGCCCCAATTGGCTCACAACAATATAGAAGGTAGTCCAATACAAATGAATAACCAAACAGCCCCAATTGGCTCACAATTTAGAAGGTAGTCCAAATTCGGCCACCTTGAGTTCAACAATACTAATTCTTATCAAATTTCCATTTCAATCCAAATTGGTAGCATAACATGATATCAAGTCGCAATCGATTACAGCTACTACAATCCTCAAGTAGGTAAACATGCGACGATTCTAATTAACGACCAAAATTGTATTTCAATTTCAAAAGGATAATCGTGCCATTTCGGTTTTGGGCTCCTAAAATTCCATAACACTTATCAAACTTCATAACACATATCACATGATCATTTCTAACTTATAATAACATGGAATCTTCAATTACAAAAGTAAGACGAAGATTATACCTCATTTAGCCCAAATATGATCCAAGAGTACAAGTCGATCCTTAGCACCTTTTGCTCCTCTTTTCGACATTCCAATCCACTCCAAGCCACCCTTAGAAGCTTATGAATAACTCATCTTCAAGTTTCAACTTCAAAGTTGAATAACCCCTTAGGTTTCCGCCTTGCGACTAATACAAAAACGCCTCTTTTCCGAAATCTTTCTATTGAGAAAACCTTACAATACCCTTAGGAACCTTGGTTTAAAGTATGGGAATTATTGGACAAAAATTGCAAAATTTCTTCTTGCAAAAGCCCTCATTGCCGTGAGCAACATAAGAGACTTTCAAGTTTTCTTTTGAAAATTTGCTAAGTGTTAAGAGCCTTGTCTTGCTACTTGTACACATATATAACCAATTGGAGGGTCTAGATGCAAACAATTGGGTGGTTTGGATGATCTCTTATAAAATATCAAGACTTTTGGGACCTTTGACTTTGGTCAAGAAACTCAAGCTCATTAATAGGAAGACTTTGTCATCTTAAGACTATGGTCAATGACCATTTTGGCCATGCCTATTTTCGTCCAAGGCATCAATAAGGGGGGGTGACAAGTGTCGCCCTCCCATTCGTCACAATATTACGTTTTCCGACAATTTCACAATTTCGCTAAATTTACAAGTCTCAAATCTTAACACTTGCGAGTTCTTACGTACGTTATTAAAGCATGTCCTGTAAATACGGGGTGTTATTCACAGTTAGCCAGAATATATGTATGCCAATCTTCATCCATAAAGGCCCAGATGCTGCCTGCTGAGTTACAGTATGCCCTGTCCATTCCAAGTCTTCTCCTATAACCTTCAATCCTATGGATTGTTGGAAAGGCTTAGATAATCCAATGCGAAAAAACTTATATTTTGTATGAATTTTCTTTAATCTACCAAATGCATTATGTGTGTTAACAGATCTAATATTCCAAATAATGGCATTCATTATTAAATATTGGATTTAGAACCTGCATTTGTCCTTGTTTGCATCCTTGTGTGAGGAGATACATTCGACTCCTTGTTGCACTTCTTCTTGGCATTCCCACCAGATAGAATTCTTGATGATCTATAAGGAAGCACAACTCTATTACCCCTCTTAACATGCTCCTTTTTTGTTGTACCTCAGAAGTATCAGGGAATTGTAGCAGTTCAGACTCAGAGACCCTCTGAACATAGATTCCAGCTTTCAGGCCCTCAGCAGTACTATGGTCCTGAGATGCTTGTGAAAATCTCATTGCATTGGTGTTTGTAGGCTTGGGAATAATAATAGGAGTGGTATCCATAGTGGAAGGTAAGTCCTTGCCCGAGGTGGAAGGATTACCATCAGGTACATCCTTAACATCTTTGAATATCTCAGTGGTATCTCTGTCCACAGAAAGAGCCATTACATCTCGAGTAGCCAAACTTCTCTCCTTTCTTCCAACTACCCTAGTAGCACTTGTGTTAATGTCATCAGTTGTTGTAACTGGTACTTCTGCAATACCTCTGCCATATTTGACCTTGCTGCCAACCACTGTGTCAGCACATCTGCTATCAAATTCTGGCAAATGTGGATCAGCGTTAACATGACCTTCCTGAACCTCGACCTCCTCCAAAACTTTAGGCTCTTACTGGCTGAACTCCTTCAGTGTCAAGGTTAGTTGAAAATCTGAAGATTGTTGTATAACAGATTCAGTATTGGTGCCAACATGACAGTCATTCAGGCCACCATTATACAGAGCTTTTATTCCCTCCTCTTCAGCAATATGAGTATTGTCCTCCTTACCAGTCAGGTCTGTGAGCTATCATAGAATTCATCAAGCTCACCTTCATCTTGCACACCACTTATCACTATAAGGGGATCAGGTGGATCTGGTGGCTTGTCATCACCGCAATGTAGAGCAATCGATAATTCCCCATCCACTAAACCCAATAGCATAACCCTTTCAGGTTCTGAGCTCTAAACTTCACTTTTTTCCTCAACCAGACCCCTACTTGTACTGTTACCATCATCTTTGCTTGAAGTATTGCTTGGAATTACCACACAAGCCTCATTCAAGGCAGGTTTGTAGAAAGCATCTTCAATCCATTTTCTACATGTTGCAGGTTTCACACTGCCCTTCCTATTATTGCTCTCATTCTCCTTTGTGTTTTTGATGCATACTTGCCTTGTATTTTCTCCATGTTCTTTTTCTAGATTCTCATCCATTGTTTCCAATGCTGCAAACGTATTAGCATTGTTCTCTTTCTCTTTGTAGATCATCTGTTGTTGTTGACTACTCCTGTTGTGATAATATTTAGCATTGTTATCAGTTCTTCTAGTGTCATTCAGTGTTGTTCCTCTGTTAGTATCCTCCTTGTTGTTGTTGTTTGTTTGTGCTAGAAGCTGCTCTCTAGCCCTAGCTTTGGAATTTATTTTACTTAGGTTTGTTGTCCAGATATTAAAGTCACCAACAACTCCTCCGGAAGGTAACTGCCTTGGTGGGGGTTGCTCATTTTCTTTAGAAGCAGCAGCTGGAATTTTGTCCTTCACACCTCCAGTCACATTGTTATCAGCTCATATATCCTTCTATCCACCTTCTTGCTCAATGTTAAGAACATTCCAGCAGCTAGATACATCATGACCTTGCAACTTGCATGACTTGCAAAACTTCGGCAAGAAATCATATTTGATCTTTATCCACACAGATTCCAACTTATCACCCTTGGCAATTTGAATCATGAACCTAGTGGGATGTTCTTTTGCCAAATCAATTTCAACTTTAGCTCTAGCGCACCTAGGTCTTGATTTGTTCTTAGTGGCTGCATCGATGGCTAGAGGGTACCCAACAGCTGTAGTGAATGAAAATACATTTTCCTCACCAAACCAGTTAAGAGGTAGATTAGGAAAGGAAATCCATGCTACAGCTATACTAGTCTCTTCTTCAGGATTGAAACAAGGCAACCACTTGAAAGTACGCATAGGCAGACTCCAATTTTTACCATTTAACCAGAAATATGGTTTCTACATGAGCGTAATATAATCCTCAAACAAAGTGAAACGCATAAGAATGTGTCTATTACAAAGCAGCCCAATTATTATCGTTCCTTTGAGCTCACACTGTTGAGGGACTATGTTCCTGAGATGCTCAATGTCAGGCCATCCACGACTGAATTTTCCTATAATCGGATATTGTAACTCTTGATCGATGATCTTCGATTGTACCTCCTTCTCATCATATAAGAAATGGGTTCTCCATGAATGTATGTTATTTTTCTGAATTTGCTCGAATCTGGCATTTGTGCCAAAATGTCATTGGTTGCAGGTTCGCCAACAGTCAAAGCATTGGGTTTAAAGAACTGTGAATAATCAGTGTTGTTGTTGGTGTTAGTACCACCCATCGGTGGTAGGGGGTCGACTTCATAGGGGGTGGTGTAGAGGTGGTGGTTGTGGGTTGCTGGACGACCTCAGTGGGAGGTCGTCCGATGACCAGAGTGGCCATCAGAATTGTAGACACCCAATTTTGTCCATCCCCTTTAATCAATAACCAATAAATTAAAAAAAAAATCTTTTTTAAAACTGCAATTTTAACATCGCAAAATACACATAATAAGTAAGTTTTAATAACGGTCTAGCATTATAAAATATTAAGCACTAATTAAATAGCATGCCCGTGTTTATTATTATAATAATAGCTTAGACTAATAAAACACCTAAATAATTTAATCACAATTTAGATTTCATTTATCTACCATTAATTTAATAATACACCTAAACTAATACACAAATCTAATACTCTTTAAAAAATCGCCCAGCCCACTCCCTACCTAGCTCAACTACCCGCAGGCCCAGTTCCCCAAAGCCTTTATTTCGTCCCCCTCCCAGCCTTTACCCTAAAAGAAAAACGAAGCAACCCTAACTGCTTAAGAATCCGCCGCATGCACCTCAACCTCGTTCCCATCGCCAGCCGGGATTCTCGCCGGAGAATCCGGCGAATCCTAAACCAAATCATCCCACAAATCATACTTACCGTAACAAAATCTTCCCTTCTGTTTCGAACCATCCGAGAATCGTAGTAAAATCCTCCAAATCATCCACAAAAATCAGTTTGCCTTACCATAACAAGAACAGTATGAAATCTTAACAAAATCAAGTCCAAAACTACCATATTGGGAATCAAATCGCAACGAATCCACTTCAAAATCGCACCAAGATTAGTCCCTAAAAGTTGTCCTAAACTTACCATAAATCAAAGCCTAACTAGGAACTATAAAGACCGACGTTTAGACATGCAACAGCGATCATCGAGAATACCCACAGCATCGAGTCTAAAACCCCTCTCTTTTCTATTCAATTTACTGCTATACATTCATGAGCAGTTCGCTTTCACGAGCTTTCCTTGCGATTAGGAAACATTTGTCGTCGTCTCGATTCGCTACCCAAAGGTCGGAACCACTCTCTTTCTATTATTTAGTTGTTTAATTGATGCGTGTGCTCTGTATGATGGGATCCGTATATTTATTTTTGAATCTATTCGACTTAGTTTAGTCATCATTTCGGATAAATCATTAGTTGTGGTTTCGGTATTTGTGGTGTCGATTCTGTTTTAAGCATGTGTGTATTCGATTGTGGTTTTTCTATGGGTATGGTTAAGTGTATAACATTTGTATAAGGGTCCTAGATCCATTTTGTGTTGTTAGTTGAGATATTATGATTCGGCTATATATTTGTTAAGATTACTTCAAGCCTGGAAGATGGATAATACCTATCTTGCTATTTGCTGAATTCACGAAGACTGCCTAATACCTAGATGACTACCGTCGTATGATTCAATCTCAGATTTCTACATACCCCTATCTTTAGTCCAGTACATAAAGTACATTTTTTAGCCCCGACACATACTACTGTATCTGAAATTTGGTAGAAGTATAGAAGTTGTTATCTCATTTTTCCAGGTATATTGCATATCAAGATCATGTTGAAAAATTAGTCGTATACTGCTTTACTTAGATATATTTGGTATATGAATCAATTCAGTTTGTTTTAAGAACATTAAGTTGAATGTCGTCTATGCTAAAGTGATTCCAATATAATAGTACGAGACTTGTTTGGTTGATAAGTCCTGCGTTTGATGCATCCTGACTAGTTTAACCTCGAAATGAATCACTGATTAACCATACCATTATGCCTCACATATCCTGCTAATGAAGTTATTTGTATACCCAGTTTGTGGATACATTTGATGTACCTCCATAACTTGACATGAATCTGGAGGCTTGACATTTAGTAGTCAGTGGATAGTTTCGGATGGACTGAATTTGTCTACATGTTTTCTTATACCCTTGATTTGTGTGTAATTGAATAAGTTGAGAGATATACCTGTTTGCAAGGCTTTTCCATGTATGGATCCAGTAGTTTATCTAGAACTAAAAATGAATTTGTCCCACAAGGAATGTACCTAAACTATTGGTCTCAGAAATATCTGCCTCATACTTTCCTTTTGAGTTTTGTCAATCTAGTGAATCAGTGATCATGTATCGCAATAAGATATACCTGCTGACTTACCCTCATATCTGCACTACTGCTTAATGTATGAAATTGCTCATTATTCCCCATTATCTGATATGTTGTTAAAATTGCATTAGTATACATTCAATGTATATGGGTTGTATACCTCTCATAGTTTATATGGATGTCTTGTGTATATCAACCCTTATATGGCTAGATACATTAGAGGTGAGTTTGTATAAATGGGCCTGTTGGGCGATAACGCTGATATTTTGAAATCTAAAAAAGTAAAAAAATCTGATGTTACTGGCTTGAGTCACGTTTTTCTGCATACTGAGGCCCATCACTTGATTAATGTTTCAAGGTGTTTACTTGCTGGTAGGGGCCCGCAAATGCATGCCAGTAGTTAAGTCTTTGGCGGCGTGTGTACATGTGTGTTTAGTGTAACATTTCATTTATTTTCGTATATGATGGAGTTTAGAATATTTACTAATCTTTTTTCTTTCTTATTTTACATGACATGCATCGGGAAAATAATCAAGAGTCTCGGTATGAGACTCATCATGATCTTCGCATCGCCGTCCACACTCTTGCCACAGGGATTTAAAACAACAATGGGATGGATGGCGGCGTCATCCGTTCTAGACATTACATCAACTCCAATCTCATTTCTTCCTTGCTTATTTATTTATTTATTATTGTTGTGATAAATATATTTGTTAACCTTGTAATTAATAGGATAATTAACTCTACTAGTTTTTGAATACATTGGAAGGGTAGTTTAAAAGATGAATTCATCCCTTATTTATTCCAGGTTCATCATATAAATCTAAATCTAAAATAATTCAATTAACCCTAGCTATGCTTTAGTCATGTAGTCAATATATCATTCCATATCTAATTCTTAAAGAATAAAATTTTCTCATAAATATCATAGGAGTAATTTATCACTCTTCTTATTATCACTAAACGTTTTGCATACACTTATAAAAGTAATTTCATAATTAACTTTATATATAAGAGTCTTAACCTTATATATACTTATAGGAGTAATTTATCATTTTTTTTACTTTTGTCAATAAAGTAATCTCATGTCTTACAAATGCCTAATTAACTTTACATATTTTTGTGAGTCTTATAAAACCCCTTTTTTTAAGTTATCAAAAATACATTCTTTAGATATTTGCCACATCCCTTTTACTTAAATAATTTTTCTAAAACATACATCTCTTAGCCAGATAAATTAACCTAGATTTGAACGGACAACCGTAAGTTAGCCGATTCTAAAGGATGTCTAATCTCTTCCCTTTAGGATAATAAGGAACCCTTACTCAGAATCTTATTTAGTTTCACAGACCATTAAATGGAGTTAATGTTAACTTTAATCGGTTAGCATTTAGGTGTCCTAATTCACCCAATTAATTAGGTGGCGACTCCCTTAACACTTAACATTTTACATTTTGGGGAGGATAACCATTCCGTCGCGCATTCAAGCCGAGAGTTCAAAATCGGGTGCGACAGCATGGCGACTCCGCTGGGGACTTAAGGTTCTTAACCACAACAGACCTAGGGTTATTATTTGACAATTATTTTTGCATTTAATTTTTGTGTGTTGTATTTTGTTTTATTTATTTTTAATTGCTACTTGCTTTACTGCTTTCCTTAAACTGGCATTCCGCTCATATTTCTTCCACTCTGGAAAATTCACACTATCACACACTCACACGCTGGTGTGCTTCGCGCACCTGCAAATTTCTTTCAAACACCCAAATTTAAGAGAGTTGGCGTTTTGCGCGGAGAATCCGGTCCAACCGGTGGCCGCGTAGCCTCCTCACTCGAGTTGTCTGCTCGAGAACCTTGCGTCTAGTAAAGCCAAATCTTAGAAACTTAGGATAGAGCTATACCACCCCTTATTTTAAGGCATGCATGCATTTACCTTAGGTGGGTCAATCCTTGGCATTGACACCACAAGTAGGAAGACACCAAATTGGTCAACGGGTTTTTCACAACCCCGCGGCCCAACAGCATATTACGTGTTGCATAGTCATGATAAACGAAACCAAGCCTAAAAATATCGAAATGCCTAAGTTGGAAAATACATACTCATTTTTATTATTTACTTTTAGATGGAATCTATCCCTCAGATCAGAATGGTAAATGGAATTCCGAGTAAATTGAGAATGTGGTGGTCAAAATTCGACTTAGGTAGTCAGATGGCAATCAGAAGGAGGTTGGGATGCCTCATATCATTATTCGACATCTCTCCTGATCAGCACTTGGTCAGAGCATTGATCCAATTTTGAGACCCGGATCGAGTCGTCTTCAAATTCAGCGATTTCGAGATAACCCCCACCTTAGAAGAAGTCAGCTATTTTACTGCTTTGGCATATCATGACAGAAAACCAGTTATTCTGCATGGCCAGTCGGAAAAAAAACTCCTCTGTTACTTGGGTTTAAAGAATACCAGAGAATTGCGTTGTTTCGAAAACAATTGGGTTTCTCTAGACTACCTGTACGAGAGATATGGTTGCCGAGATGGGTACAAGTTGTTTAAGAATGAATTTTGTTGCACTGCAGACCATTGGAGAGTTAGGCGTCCTATTGCATTTGCTATGGCTTTCTTAGGGACTCTTTTATTTCCACTCGAGCATGGAAGGATTAGTACATGCATATGTTCCGTAGTTAGAGCAGTGTTCGACGAAGTTGGTGACAAACGACTCACTTTGACGCCCATGATTTTGGCAGAACTGTTTAGAGCCTTGAATAGATGCAGAAGGGGTGAATCAAGCTTCTTTGAAGGCAGTAATCTTATCTTCTGGATATGGCGTTAGAGCATTTCTATCAGCGTTCAATTATGACCGATGTATGCCACAGTGCAGACAACAAGATCTCCACCTTTTATGAAAGAACAAAGCGTTATGTGTCACCAGTAGGCACAGAGGATTGGTACATATACTTAGCCTCTCGTAGTAGCAGTCAGATTCAATGGAAGTATATGTTGCTTCATATCGTCAAGAAGGTTTACTTGAGATATAAGGGACTTTATTACATCAGACTTATAGGTCTAAAAGGACAGCAACCATATGTTTCATTGTGTGTACTCCGACAGTTCGGCCATACGCAAGTAATTCCTCTCATAGCTGACATGAGGGCCTCTGAAATCCAGTTCGGACCGGAATTCATCGTTCTCGAAGCCAAGCAGATTCTTTATGAGTGGTATCATATTGATCAAATGGAAATTGGGAAGGACCAAGCAGGGGTCTCCCCGGAGTATCAAGCATGGTTTCCAGACCGCACAGAATATAGTTCAGAAGGGGAGCAAGGCATTGAAGACATTAGTGCAAGGAACAGAATACAGGATAATCAACTCAAAGAGAAGGTCATCACTCCAGACATGTGGGTCCTAATGCACGATGCAGTACAGTACTTGGAACAGGCAGGGGCTATACCGAAGAAGACCTAAGCTTCACCATCACATCGGCAACATAGTTATTTAGTTCGAGATTTTCATTTGTTTTTCTTATAAGTGTCATTTCAATTAGCTTTATTTCCAATAAAAGCATTTCAATACAATGGCTTGGGTACATCTAACATGACTTTGCATATATGACGTTTAGGCCTACCTCTGGCATAACAGAGGCCCCTTGCATATTAGGACGCTCTTTAATCTACTCAATTTGTTGAAGCTTCATTGTATGCCCATATGTTCTGCTATTCTGTTTGATGCTAACACATGTTTTGGACAAAAGGATTTTGCTGTACTACTCCCCCTCCTCGGCTGGTTTGTGTTGGCAAGCACTGGCTGAACACCCATATTTCACAAGATCCAAAGCACGAACAACAAAAATGAATGATTCAGGGGCAAACGAACATGATTGCTTGGGACTCATTGCCATTCAACGAGAGGAACCAGAAACATCAGAAAGGGGGAATGCCACATCTTCCGACGAATACCTCACTCAAGTACTGCAACAAATAGTGGTCATGCAAGCGGAAATGGATCGACTCCGAGACATCACTAAGCTATACATAAGCCTCAATGCACAGCTACCCACACTTCCAAATTCACCGTCTTTTCGACGCCCTCCCCAACACCCAACAGATAACCCGCAGCCCCCCAATCCACAACACAACAACACACCTCCTCCTAACCCACAAACCATAAATGACCCTAACTCGTACATGTCTCAACCCCAGATTATACAAACCACCTTGCCCACCCAAGACAACCAACCTGCTCAACCCGCACCGATGACATACCATAACAAACAATACGGACCACCCATATATATGACCCATGCCCCATATCTCAACACACCCATACCAATACCTCCCCTGGAGTTTGCTCAGTATGAAGAGATGGAGAAAAAGACAAGGACTGGGACAGATGAAAACATGGCTAGAGAAATCCATGATTTGAAGGAAGCCTTTAAGAGCCTTCAGGCGAACAAGGGCCATGAGGGATTAGAGTACGAGGACTTATGCATGCATCCCGACGTCGAGCTGCCCGTCGGATATAAAGTACCAAAGTTTGACATGTTTGATGGCAAAGGTAATCCTCGTGCACATTTGAGATCCTACTGCGACAAGTTAGTGGGTGTGGGAAGGGATCAGTCGATCATCATGAAGTTGTTTATTAGGAGCTTGACTGGAGAAGCCTTGGATTGGTACACTGGCAGGATCGAAAATGGCGTAGTTGGGGCGATGGAGCGAGACTTCGTGGGCGATTGATTTATCTCGACAACGTCCTGGATAGATTCTACCTCATGAAATTGGAGAAAAAGTCGACAGAGACTTTTAGGGAATATGCGATGAGATGGAGGTCTGAAGCAGCGAAGGTCCAGCCGCCTATGGCAGAAAGCGAAATGACAACACTATTTGTACAATCTCTAAAGGACCCGCGTCTTATGAGAGGTTGATCAACGTCATTAGGCGTAATTTTTACAGTAGTAAAGATGGGAGATTTTGTGGAAGAGGGAATTAGAACAGGCAGGATCACGAATCTGGCTGCTTTGCAAGCAACAAGCAAAGCAATACAATCAGAGTCAATCGGAGGAATGAATAAGAAGAAAAATGATGGAGCAGCCCCTATCATGACGGTGCAACAACACAAACCAAATCAAACCCCGACATACCAACCCCAAACATACCAACCCCAAACATACCAAAGTCCGACGTTCCAAAACCTTCACTATGATCACTTTAGCCAAAATACTTCCCCATACCATCAACCTTCACCCGTCTACACCACCCAGCCAATATACTGACCCGCCCGCGGGCGTTCGCGCCAAATCCCTCACAATACGACCAGCGTACCACCCCACAACAATACCACGCACAAAACA
Source organism: Przewalskia tangutica (assembly GCA_029844215.1). NCBI lineage: Eukaryota > Viridiplantae > Streptophyta > Magnoliopsida > Solanales > Solanaceae > Przewalskia > Przewalskia tangutica. Next base: position 24,747,314 of record CM056719.1, read on the forward strand.
CACAGACCCGAACCACGGAGAAGGCCCACAAAACCATACACCCGTTGGCGAACCATACTCCCAACTATACGAAGGCGAGAGTCATTGGTTTTATCTGAGATCGAGCGAACTCCCAATCCACTCCCACCATGGCATGATGAGAATAAGCATTATGCATACCACTCTGGAGCATCGGGACACGATACAGATGGTTGTTATGCTTTGAAAAACAAAATTGAGGAGCTAATCAAAGAAGGAGCTATTCGGTTGAAAGAGCCTTCCCCTAATGTCAACAACAATCCCTTGCCAAATCACGACAATGCTGGCGTGCACATGATCACCCTTGATGATATGTACGATCTGGAAGGGACCATCGTTCCAATCAAAGAGAAAGAGACAGGGAGATCTTCAGCCCACATTGCTCATGTGATTACCACCCAGGTTAGGGCGCCGTTGGAAGTAGAGTTGAGCCGGCATAAGCCTCTAATGCCAGCCTTAGTACCAGGATGGAGCCACTCAATCAAACAACAGAATGAGGGTAAACAGAAACAGGTGGTAGAAGTTTTTGCAGCGGGGGTGACGAGGTCCGGACAACGTTACACATCTGTAGAAGTATCGCGAAAGATGCCCCAGAAAAAAACTGTGACCGAACCAGAAGTAGATGAATTTTGGAGGAGAATGCCTACAGGAGACTATTCCATTGTAGAACAGTTGAGTAAAACACCAGCACAAATTTCTCTATTGTCACTGTTGATGAATTTCGTGAACCACCGGATCTCTTTGATAGAGGTTTTGAAAGAGGCTCATGTGCCAGCCGAGACTGCTGACGAAAACTTCTCAGCGCTGATCGGGCAAATTAAAGAGGTGCAAAAGATAATCTTCCATGAGAGTGAATTACCTCCTGAGGGTCGGGCACATAATAAGGCATTAAACATAACAGTCAAGTGTGCTAATAAGTTTATCTCTCGAGTCTTGATCAATGGGGGGTCAGCTGTTAATGTATGCCCTTTGGATACTCTTCGAACTTTAGGAGTCAACATTGGGAAACTCCGTGAGAGCTACACGAGGGTAAAAGGTTTCGATGGGACCACGAGGGCGTCGCGACGTCTTGACTTGACCTTTGCAGATTGGCCCCGCAGAGTTCGTGATAGAATTTCAGGTATTGGACATATCCACATGCTACAATTTATTACTCGAGAGGCCTTGGATCCACGTGGTCGGAGCCATCCCTTCCACTTTGCATCAAGTCTTGAAATTCATCTGGAATCATCATGAAGTTGTGGTTGAGGGAGACAAGGACAACACTGCTAACACCAAAGGGGCAATTCGGTCGTCGAGTATGGAAAGGTTGGATAGATCTGTTTACCATATGAACAAGATCGTAGGCGTTAGCGAGGCTAAAGGAATCGACTACCCCGCACTCCCAAAATGGTGGCAGAGATGCTAAGAAATGGTTTGAGCAGTCGAGGACTTGGACCAAAATTAGGAGGAATCACAGAGCCGATTCACCTGCCGGAGAAGAATGACGCTTTTGGCCTCGGATATCAGCCCACTGCCGAGGAGATGTTGTTATTTGATCACAGAAGGAAGGGTGAGTCTCATCTACCAAGACCTGTTCCACCCTTGAATCATTCATTTGTCAAAGCATACACTACTCAGCTACCAGAAGAGGAGGATGCAGATATTCTCGCGGAGGGACTTCAAGGCCTTTTCATTTCTGAGGAAGAACCAGAGTGTCATGTGATTTTGGAAGACTACACAGATGACCAAACCGTTTGGAGTGCAGATCCAGGAGATGTCTTGAGCAACTGGACCTATACCCCAACACTGTTTTTTCACGAGTCTGGGTAGAATTAATAATTAGTCGCTTTTAAACAATTCAATTCGTATTTTTCTGAATTATGGAACACATTTTTTATGAGTTTATTTCCCTTTTGAAGTTTTAATAACAAGTTATGTTTTAATCAACGTTCTTTATTCCCTTTCTTTCAGCATACAAAATAATACTTGTCGATAATGAAAATGTGACATGTCATGAAACAAGCGAACAAAGTCAGAACCGCAAAAATAATCCAACAGAACCCGAAGGAAATTTTCCATTAGAGGAATTAATGGAAGAGTTAGGAAAGTTCGAGGATAAGCCGAAACCAAATCTGGATGAAACAAAAACAGTAAACCTAGGAGATGATAAAGTCGTCAAGGAGACGAGGATCAGCGTTCACCTGAATGCCGCACAGAAAGAAGATTTGGTGGGCCTATTGAAACAGTATGTTGACATATTCGCTTGGTCTTATAATGATATGTCAGGTCTAAGCACGGACATCGTTTCTCATAAGTTGCCCATTGAACCATCCTGCCGTCTAGTGAAGCAAAAACCAAGGAAAATCAAGCCGGATCAGAGTTTGAAAGTCAAGGAGGAGATCTCCAAACAATTGGACGCAAAGGTCATTCGGGTAGCAAGATACCCTACTTGGTTAGCCAATATTGTGCCAGTAACAAAGAAGGATGATAAGATACGAGTTTGTGTCGATTACAGGGATCTCAACAAGGCAAGCCCTAAGGATGATTTTCCCCTTCCGAACATTCATATACTCATCGACAATTGTGCGAAGCATGAGTTGCAGTCATTTGTCGATTATTTCACTGGGTACCATCAAATCTTAATGAACGAAGAAGATGCAGAGAAAACCGCATTCACCACTCCGTGGGGGGTATATTATTATCGAGTCATGTCGTTTGGACTTAAAAATGCAGGTGTCACTTACATGAGAGTCATGACTACCATTTTTCATGATATGATCCATAAGGAAATTGAAGTCTACGTGGATGACGTCATCATCAAATCACGGAGAGCTACGGACCATTTGGTCCATCTGAAGAAGTTTTTTGAGCGATTGGCGGTCTAAACCGAAGTTGAATCAGGAAAAGTGTGCCTTGGCGTCAATGAGAAAATTATTAGGTTTCATCGTGAGCAGAAGGGGAATAGAGTTGGATCCTTCGAAGATAAAGGCCATTCAGGGACTACCTCCTCCGAAAAGTCGCAAGGAAGTGATGAGTTTTCTCGGTCGTTTGAATTATATCAGCAGGTTCATAGCACAATCAACAGTGATATGCGAACCGATATTCAAGTTACTAAAGAAGGACGCTGCCACTAAGTGGACATTGGAGTGCCAACAAGCCCTTGATAAAATCAAAGAGTATCTGTCAAATCCGTCGGTCTTGGTGCCTCCAGAACCCGGGAGGCCTTTGCTGTTATACTTATCCGTATTGGAAGATGCGTTCGGATGTGTGTTGGGACAACATGATGAGACGGGAAGGAAGGAACAAGCAATATACTACTTGAGTAAAAAGTTCACGCCTTACGAAGCTCGTTACCGCAATCTTTGGACGCATACGTGCGTGCCTTGACTTGGGTCGCACAAAAATTCAGACATTATTTATCCGCATACACCACCTACCTCATTTCGAGAATGGACCCGCTCAAGTACATCTTTCAGAAGCCTATGCCTACTGGAAAACTTGCAAAATGGCAGATCCTTTTAAGTGAATTCGACATCGTATATGTCACCCAAAAGGCAGTCAAGGGGAAAGCATTAGCAGATCATCTCGCGGAGAATCCGGTGAGCGAGGAATATATCCCGCGGACTACTTTCGGATGAAGAAGTTATGTTTGTAGGAGAAGACATCCTGAAGAATATCCGGTTGGAGAATGTTCTTCTATGGCGCGTAATTTCAAAGGAGTAGGTATCGGAGCGATTTTGGTATCAGAAACAGGACAACACTACCCAATATCAGCAAAGCTCAGATTCCCGTGCACCAATAATATGTCAGAATATGAAGCTTGCATACTAGGACTCTGAATGGCTATTGACATGAACATACTGAGTTCTTTGGTCATAGGGATTCGACTGTTGATTCACAAGTGCAAGGCGAATGGGCCAAGAATAGGAAGATACTTCCTTACCTACACTGCGTGAAAGAATTGCGCAAAGGTTCGTTAAGATAGAGTTCGGGCATACTCAGGGCTCAAAATGAGTTTCTGGGCGCTCTAGCAACTTTGTCCTCCATGATTCAACATCCAGACAAGAACTATATTGACCCAATCAAAGTAGATGTGCTAGAGCAGCCAACCTATTGTTCTCAGATATATGAAGAATCAGAGGGCAAACCTTGGTATGACGAAATCAAGAGGTATCTCAAGACAGGTGAGTACCCGGAAGGCATGACATCTGAAGAAGACTCTTGGAGGTTAGCAAACCATTTCTTCTGGCGGCGAGGTCCTTTATCGGAGAACTCGGTTGGGTTTGTTAAGATGTGTTGACATTGAAGCAAACAAGTTATTAGAAGAGATACGCGGAGGTATGCGGACCCGCGTGAACGGTTTCACGCTAGCAAAAAAGATACTACGAGGAGGTTACTTCTGGATGACAATGAAAACAGATTGCATCAGTTTCGTGCGAAAGTGCCATCAATGGCAGATCCATGGCGACTTGATTCACGTGCCTCCAAATGTCACTAGTTCCCCATGGCCATTCACAGCTTGGGGAATGGACGTCATCGGTCCTATTGAGCCGGCAGCGTCAAATGGACATAGGTTTATCCTAGTGGCGATCGATTACTTTACAAAATGGGTAGAAGCATCATCGTACAAGTCTGTGACCAAGAAAGTAGTAGTGGATTTTGTTCGTCACGACATCATCTGTCGGTTTGGAATTCCAGAATCAATCATAACCGACAACGGGTCCAATCTCAATAGTGGTCTGATGAAGGAAATGTGTGAGAAGTTCAGGATCACTCATCGCAACTCTACTCCATATCGACCACAAATGAATGGAGTAGTCGAAGCGGCCAACAAGAACATCAAGAGGATACTGAGGAAAATTATAGATAACTACAAGCATTGGCATGAAAATTTGCCTTTCGCCCTCTTGGGTTACCGTACTACAATTCGGACCTCCACAGGAGCAACACCGTATCTATTGGTTTATGGAACAGAAGTTATGCTGCCAGCGGAGGTGGAAATACCATATTTAAGAGTCATCCAGGAAACCGAACTAAATGAAGCCAAATTGATACAGAGTAGGTATGAACAATTGATGCTTATTGATGAGAAACGAATGAATGCAGTCTGTCACGGACAACTTTACCAGAACAGAATGGCTAGAGCTTTTAATAAGAAGATACGACCAAGAAACTTCCAACCGGGACAGCTGGTGCTGAAACGTATATTCCCTAACCAAAGTGAGGCGAAAGGGAAATTCGCGCCCAATTGGCAAGGGCCTTACATGGTTCACCGAGTGCTTACAGGGGGGCCCTCATCTTAGCTGAAATGGATGGCGAAGTGTGGTAGAGCCATCAACGCGAATCGATGAAGAGATACTACATTTAGAGTGCTTTATTTTCCATGTAATTACTTTGCTTATGTCGAACTACGTCGACTGATTCCTTGGCGGGATACGTGGCGGCCATATCGGCCGGTCATTTCTAGAAAAGCCCAATTACTTTGCTTGTAATCGAACTACGTGTGACTGATTCCTTGGCGGATCGTGGCGGCCCACATCGGCCTCGGTCCGTCTTTAAAATTTTTAAAATCTTATGCGTAACGAACTACGTTCGACGATTCCATAACGGATCGTGGCGGCCTACATCGGTCTCGGTCACACCATTAGGAAATCTTTGTTTTGTCATTTTGCATTTTTAGTGAGTTGTACTCAGTCTTGTCATTCAGACAAGACAAATGAATGACATATATCCGACTTCGATTTAAATCGATCAAAACCGGGACAATTTTTAAGAACTTCGCCACGGAAAGACACCGACAAATATGATTCCATATGCTTGAAAGATCGACAAAAACTTGGACAATTTTAAGGGTTTTACCACAAATGACATCAATGGACATGGTTAATTTACGCAAAGGGTTCCATGTCTCAAAACTGGGACAAATTTTAAAAGAGCGTCACGGCAACGGAGCACCGAAAATATGGGAGAATATACCGCCAATTTCGGATAAGGATGTTCGCATTGTTTCACAACATGTCACTATTCAAAGATCGACATAATTTCCTACTAGTACATATGAGTATATTTTCTAAAGATAGAATATTTTCAGCAAATGTTTTGACTGAGACTCGAAATCAGACAGGGGTTACATGTCCAGACAAGACAACACGTGCAAGTATCAAGAGCCAACAGAAATCGGCCGACCCCTCCCCGAACTCACCATTTTTCTTTGAGTGAATTTTGCAGGACAACAGGAACAAGGATAACAACAACATTCCAATACAACAGATTCGCTCACAAAGTCCATCTGCAACAAGTCTACATCAAATACATCTCGCAAAAAAACCGCATCTTCTTTACTCAGGCTACATCATTTACACTTTAATTATTTCATCTAGTTTTGACTATGCATGAATTACGACACAACTCCACACATAGAACAATTTTTATCTATACCTTAGGAGACGATAATGCCCATACAAGGCGTCATTTACATTTCGTCCATACAAGACGATAACGCCCATACAAGGCGTCATTTGCATTTCGTCCATCTGAGCGATAACGCCCATCTGGCGTCATTTGTATTTCGTCCATACAAGCGATTTCGCCCATACTGGCGTCATTTGCACCGTCCATACAAGACGATAACGCCATACAAGGCGTCATTTGCATTTCGTCCATCTGAGCGATTCCGCCCATACTGGCGTCATTTGCATTTCGTCCATACAAGCGATAACGCTCATCTGGCGTCGTTGCATTTCGTCCATACAAAGACGATAACACCCATCTGGCGTCATTTGCACCGTCCATACAAGCGATAACGCGCCATCTGAGCGTCATTTGCATTTCGTCCATCTGAGCGATTCCGCCCATACTGGCGTCATTGCATTTCGTCCATACTGAGCGATAACGCCCATACTGGCGTCATTTGCATTTCGTCCATACAAGCGATAACGCTCATACTGGCGTCATTTGTATTTCGTCCATCTGAGCGATTCCGCCCATACTGGCGTCATTTGCATTCGTCCATACAAGGCGTCATTTGCATCTCGTCCATACAAAGCGATAACGCCCATACTGGCGTCATTTTCATTTCGTCCATACAAGGCGATAACGCCCATCTGGCGTCATTTGCATTTCGTCCATATGAGCGATTCCGCCCATACTGGCGTCATTTGAATTTCGTCCATATGAGCGATAACGCCCATCTGGCGTCATTTGCATCTCGTCCATACAAGACGATAACACCCATACAAGGCGTCATTTGCATTTCATCCATACAAGACGATAACGCCCATACAAGGCGTACATTTGCATTTCGTCCATACAAGACGATAACTCCCTCACAAGGCGTCACTTGCATTTCGTCCATACAAGACGACAACGCCCACACAAGGCGTCATCTGCATCTCGCCTATACAAGACGGCGTATCATCATATCATTACATTATATAGAATATACGATTTGACTACAACCACAACACAAAATTCACATTCTTGCATTGTTTTGTTTTGACAGTTATGCACTAAAGTTTCTATCTTAGCTTCAATCTACAGGAACTTTAACAAACTGCAAAAGATGGAGCACAACGTGGACCTACCTCTTACGGCGAACTGAGGTAATTTGTTGGGGAGACGGATTTCCCAACAAAAGGCAAAAGCGGTCCCGAACGTCGACCTACTCTCTCCCAACATTCCAGCACCACAATAACTCATTGTCACCATAGCTCGACACTGGGACAGATTTTAAATCCGCGTCGGCCCCATCTTTAGTTTTCAGACACCAACAACACATTATAAGTCTTATCACCACGACCCATCATCAAAATCCGACACAGGGACAACGTTTGAATAGACATTTGACCTCACTTTTCTTAACCTTTGTTCCAATTCCGATGACTGAGACAAAATTGGCTATAAGTCAACGTCTTTGTCTGAATATTCTTTCATCTTCTCCATACAAAGAGGGATAACTGTTGACACCCAATTTTGTCCATCCCCTTTAATCAATAAACAATAAATTAAACAATTTTCTTTTTTAAAACTGCAATTTTAACATCGCAAAATACACATAATAAGTAAGTTTTAATAACGGTCTAGCATTATAAAATATTAAGCACTAATTAAATAGCATGCCCGCGTTTATTATTATAATAATAGCTTAGACTAATAAAATACCTAAATAATTTAATCACAATTTAGATTTCATTTATCTACCATTAATTTAATAATACACCTAAACTAATACACAAATCTAATACTCTTTAAAAAATCGCCCAGCCCACTCCCTACCTAGCCCAACTACCTGCAGGCCCAGTTCCCCAAAGCCTTTATTTCGTCCCCCTCCCAGCCTTTACCCTAAAAGAAAAACGAAGCAACCCTAGTCGCTAAGAATCACGCATGCCTCACCCTCTTTCCATCGCGGTAGGATTCTCACGAGAATCCGGCGAATCCTAAACCAAATCATCCCACAAATCATACTTACCGTAACAAAATCTTCCCTTCTGTTTCGAACCATCCGAGAATCGTAGTAAAATCCTCCAAATTGTCCACAAAAATCAGTTTGCCTTACCATAACAAGAACAGTACGAAATCTTAACAAAATCAAGTCCAAAACTACCATATTGGGAATCAAATCGCAACGAATCCACTTCAAAATCGCACCAAGATTAGTCCCTAAAAGTTGTCCTAAACTTACCATAAATCAAAGCCTAACTAGGAACTATAAAGACCGACGTTTAGACATGCAGCAGCGATCATCGAGAATACCCACAACATCGAGTCTAAAACCCCTCTCTTTTCTATTCAATTTACTGCTATCTGTTCCGCAAACCAGTTCATTTCACGAGCTTTCCTTCGACGATTCTGGGAAACATTTGTCGTCGCCTCAGTTCGCTACCCACAAAAGGTACAGAAACCCACTTTCTTTCTATTATTTAGTTGTTTAATTGGTACTGTGTGCTCTGTATGATGGGATCCATATGTTATTTTTTCAAATCTATTCGACTTAGTTTAGTCATCGTTTCTAGATAAATCTGTTAGTTGTGGTTTTCAGTATTTGTGGTGTCGATTCTGTTTTAAGCATGTGTGTATTCGATTGTGGTTTTTCTATGGGTATGGTTAAGTGTATAACATTTGTATAAGGGTCCTAGATCCATTTTGTGTTGTTAGTTGAGATATTATGATTCAGCTATATATTTGTTAAGATTACTTCAAGCCTGGAAGATGGATAATACTTATCTTGCTATTTGCTGAATTCACGAAGACTGCCTAATACCTAGATGACTACCGTCGTATGATTCAATCTCAGATTTCTACATACCCCTATCTTTAGTCCAGTACATAAAGTACATTTTTTAGCCCCGACACATACTACTGTATCTGAAATTTGGTAGAAGTATAGAAGTTGTTATCTCATTTTTCCAGGTATATTGCATATCAAGATCATGTTGAAATATTAGTCGTATACTGCTTTACTTAGATATATTTGGTATATGAATCAATTCAGTTTGTTTTAAGAACATTAAGTTGAAGGTCTTCTATGCTAAAGTGATTCCAATATAATAGTACGAGACTTGTTTGGTTGATAAGTCCTGCGTTTGATGCATCCTGACTAGTTTAACCTCGAAATGAATCACTGATTAACCATACCATTATGCCTCACATATCCTGCTAATGAAGTTATTTGTATACCCAGTTTGTGGATACATTTGATGTACCTCCATAACTTGACATGAATCTGGAGGCTTGACATTTAGTGGTCAGTGGATAGTTTCGGATGGACTGAATTTGTCTACATGTTTTCTTATACCCTTGATTTGTGTGTAACTGAATAAGTTGAGAGATATACCTGTTTGCAAGGCTTTTCCATGTATGGATCCAGTAGTTTATCTAGAACTAAAAATGAGTTTGTCCCACAAGGAATGTACCTAAACTATTGGTCTCAGAAATATCTGCCTCATACTTTCCTTTTGAGTTATGTCAATCTAGTGAATTAGTGATCATGTATCGCAATAAGATATACCTGCTGACTTACCCTCATATCTGCACTACTGCTTAATGTATGAAATTGCTCATTATTCCCCATTATCTGATATGTTGTTAAAATTGCATTAGTATACATTCAATGTATATGGGTTGTATACCTCTCATAGTTTATGTGGATGTCTTGTGTATATCAACCCTTATATGGCTAGATACATTAGAGGTGAGTTTGTATAAATGGGCCTGTTGGGCGATAACGCTGATATTTTGAAATCTGAAAAAGTAAAAAAAACTGATGTTACTGGGCTTGAGTCACGTTTTTCTGCATAATAAGGCCCATCACTTGATTAATGTTTCAAGGTCTTTACTTGCTGGTAGGGGCCCTCGTCTGTACTGCCGTAGTTAGTACTGGCAGCATGTGTACATGTGTGTTTAGTGTAACATTTCATTTATTTTCGTATATGATGGAGTTTAGAATATTTACTAATCTTTTTTCTTTCTTATTTTACATGACATGCATCGGAAAAATAATCAAGAGTCTCGGTATGAGACTCATCATGATCTCCGCATCGCCGTCCACACTCTTGCCACAGGGCTTCAAAACAACAATGGGATGGATGGCGGCGTCATCCGTTCTAGACATTACATCAACTCCAATCGCATTCCTTCCTTGCTTATTTATTTATTTATTATTGTTGTGATAAATATATTTGTTAACCTTGTAATTAATAGGATAATTAACTCTACTAGTCTTTGAATACATTGGAAGGGTGGTTTAAAAGATGAATTCATCCCTTATTTATTCTAGGTTCATCATATAAATCTAAATCTAAAATAATTCAATTAACCCTAGCTATGCTTTAGTCATGTAGTCAATATATCATTCCATATCTAATTCTTAAAGAATAAAATTTTCTCATAAACTCTTCATAAATATCATAGGAGTAATTTATCACTCTTCTTATTATCACTAAACGTTTTGCATACACTTATAAAAGTAATTTCATAATTAACTTTATATATAAGAGTCTTAACCTTATATATACTTATAGGAGTAATTTATCCTTTTTTTTTTACTTTTGTCAATAAAGTAATCTCATGTCTTACAAATGCCTAATTAACTTTACATATTTTTTTGAGTCTTATAAAACCCCTTTTTTTAAGTTATCAAAAATACATTCTTTAGATATTTTCCACATCCCTTTTACTTAAATAATTTTTCTAAAACATACATCTCTTAGCCAGATAAATTAACCTAGGTTTGAACGGACAACCGTAAGTTAGCGGATTCTAAAGGATGCCTAATCCCTTCCCTTTAGGATAATAAGGAACCCTTACTCAGAATCCTATTTAGTTTCACAGACCATTAAATGGAGTTAATGTTAACTTTAATCGGTTAGCATTTACGTGTCCTAATTCACCCACTTAATTAGGTGGCGACTCCCTTAACACTTAACATTTTACATTTTGGGGAGGATAACCATTCCGTCGCGCATTCAAGCTTGAGAATACCCACAGCATCGAGTCTAAAACCCTTCTCTTTTCTATTCAATTTACTTCTATCTGTTCCGCAAACCAGTTCCTTTCACGAGCTTTCCTTCGACGATTCTGGGAAACATTTGTCGTCGCCTCAGTTCGCTACCCACAAAAGGTCCGGAAACCCACTCTCTTTCTATTATTTAGTTGTTTAATTGGTACTGTGTGCTCTGTATGATGGGATCCATATGTTATTTTGTCGAATCTATTCGACTTAGTTTAGTCATCGTTTCTAGATAAATCTGTTAGTTGTGGTTTTCAGTATTTGTGGTGTCGATTCTATTTTAAGCATGTGTGTATTCGATTGTGGTTTTTCTATGGGTATGGTTAAGTGTATAACATTTGTATAAGGGTCCTAGATCCACTTTGTGTTGTTAGTTGAGATATTATGATTCAGCTATATATTTGTTAAGATTACTTCAAGCCTGGAAGATGGATAATACCTATCTTGCTATTTGTTGAATTCACGAAGACTGCCTAATACCTAGATGACTACCGTCGTATGATTCAATCTCAGATTTCTACATACCCCTATCTTTAGTCCAGTACATAAAGTACATTTTTTAGCCCCGACACATACTACTGTATCTGAAATTTGGTAGAAGTATAGAAGTTGTTATCTCATTTTTCCAGGTATATTGCATATCAAGATCATGTTGAAATATTAGTCGTATACTGCTTTACTTAGATATATTTGGTATATGAATCAATTCAGTTTGTTTTAAGAACATTAAGTTGAAGGTCGTCTATGCTAAAGTGATTCCAATATAATAGTACGAGACTTGTTTGGTTGATAAGTCCTGCGTTTGATGCATCCTGACTAGTTTAACCTCGAAATGAATCACTGATTAACCATACCATTATGTCTCACATATCCTGCTAATGAAGTTATTTGTATACCCAGTTTGTGGATACATTTGATGTACCTCCATAACTTGACATGAATCTGGAGGCTTGACATTTAGTGGTCAGTGGATAGTTTCGGATGGACTGAATTTGTCTACATGTTTTCTTATACCCTTGATTTGTGTGTAACTGAATAAGTTGAGAGATATACCTGTTTGCAAGGCTTTTCCATGTATGGATCCAGTAGTTTATCTAGAACTAAAAATGAGTTTGTCCCACAAGGAATGTACCTAAACTATTTGTCTCAGAAATATCTGCCTCATACTTTCCTTTTGAGTTATGTCAATCTAGTGAATCAGTGATCATGTATCGCAATAAGATATACCTGCTGACTTACCCTCATATCTGCACTACTGCTTAATGTATGAAATTGCTCATTATTCCCCATTATCTGATATGTTGTTAAAATTGCATTAGTATACATTCAATGTATATGGGTTGTATACCTCTCATAGTTTATGTGGATGTCTTGTGTATATCAACCCTTATATGGCTAGATACATTAGAGGTGAGTTTGTATAAATGGGCCTGTTGGGCGATAACGCTGATATTTTGAAATCTGAAAAAGTAAAAAAATCTGATGTTACTGGCTTGAGTCACGTTTTTCTGCATACTGAGGCCCATCACTTGATTAATGTTTCAAGGTCTTTACTTGCTGGTAGGGGCCCTCGTCTGTACTGCCGTAGTTAGTACTGGCAGCATGTGTACATGTGTGTTTAGTGTAACATTTCATTTATTTTCATATATGATGGAGTTTAGAATATTTACTAATCTTTCTTCTTTCTTATTTTACATGACATGCATCGGGAAAATAATCAAGAGTCTCGGTATGAGACTCATCATGATCTCCGCATCGTCGTCCACACTCTTGCCACAGGGCTTCAAAACAACAATGGGGTGGATGGCGTCGTCATCCGTTCTAGACATTACATCAACTCCAATCTCATTCCTTCCTTGCTTATTTATTTATTTATTATTGTTGTGATAAATATATTTGTTAACCTTGTAATTAATAGGATAATTAACTCTACTAGTCTTTGAATACATTGGAAGGGTAGTTTAAAAGATGAATGCATCCCTTATTTATTCTAGGTTCATCATATAAATCTAAATCTAAAATAATTCAATTAACCCTAGCTATGCTTTAGTCATGTAGTCAATATATCATTCCATATCTAATTCTTAAAGAATAAAATTTTCTCATAAATTCTTCATAAATATCATAGGAGTAATTTATCACTCTTCTTATTATCACTAAACGTTTTGCATACACTTATAAAAGTAATTTCATAATTAACTTTATATATAAGAGTCTTAACCTTATATATACTTATAGGAGTAATTTATCATTTTTTTTACTTTTGTCAATAAAGTAATCTCATTTCTTACAAATGCCTAATTAACTTTACATATTTTTGTGAGTCTTATAAAACCCCTTTTTTTAAGTTATCAAAAATACATTCTTTAGATATTTGCCACATCCCTTTTACTTAAATAATTTTTCTAAAACATACATCTCTTAGCCAGATAAATTAACATAGGTTTGAACGGACAACCGTAAGTTAGCGGATTCTAAAGGATGCCTAATCCCTTCCCTTTAGGATAATAAGAAACCCTTACTCAGAATCTTATTTAGTTTCACAGACCATTAAATGGAGTTAATGTTAACTTTAATCGGTTAGCATTTAGGTGTCCTAATTCACCCAATTAATTAGGTGGCGACTCCCTTAACACTTAACATTTTACAATTTGGGGAGGATAACCATTCCATCGCGCATTCAAGCCTGAGAGTTCAAAATCGGGTGCGACAGCATGGCGACTCTGCGAACCCTTTTAGCACTCCTTTTGCATTTAGCACCCCTTTAGCACTTTTAGCAACCTAGCACTTTTAGCACCTCTCTAACATTTAGTATTTTTAGCATCTTAGCATTTTTATTTATTTTCTTACACTTTTATTAAGCAGGAGTTATTTTAATGTCGCGGTCGAAAAAGGGCGCGACAAGAATCGCGTTTTAGTATTCCCTAAAATCGCATATGAAAGAAAGAGGATGTTGAAGGTGATGGAGGTTGAATCGAGTGATGGGGGTAAGTTTCGAGAGTAGAGGGTGATGAGACGACCACAGTGGGTGGTCGCCCGTAGACTGTGGTTGCCTGAGCTAGTCGGCGGTGAAATCGACGAAAATGATAAAATAAAGAAGGGTATAGTTGAAGGTGTTGGGGGTTGAAACAAGAAATGGGGGTAAGGTACGACTGAAGAGGAGGACGAGACGACCACATTGGGTGGTGTCTCGTCGGATTAGGTGACCGCAGATGGCCGGTGATGAGAAATCGCTGCAAATGGGTATTGTAGGTTAAATCGCCGAAAAAACAGTATGTATCGTTTACTTGTTATTATTGACTTTTTATTTTAATATTATTAGATATTATATTGAAAGAAAAATGACAAGCATGTTCTATTTTTTGTCATGATTTGTAGTGCTATGTTGATGTATACCGCTCAAAAAAGTAAATAAAATGGGCATTTTCAAGAATGGTGAAAAACGTTAAGGTAATCTATTGTTTCAAGCTTTTAATTGGTATGTAATGTTATAAATTCAAATTTGTTTGTTAAGTAATTTTTGGGTTTATTTTATTTTAAGGTACCACACAGCCTTTCGGATACGAGTGTGGATACTACATGTTTCGTTTCATGAAAGACTTGATGAATGGCTTATCTTTGCTTAAAAAATATGTAAGTATTATATTATCTAATATTACATCTTCTTTATGTATTAATTTGTGTGGAATGACTTAATTATGATTAGAAAATTTAACTTATTTCTATTGTGTTTGATAGTATAATGAAAAAGAATTTGATAGCATTATTTGTACTTTTATTATTCAATTTAGTGTATTTGAACAATTCTATAAAGTATGTACGTTGTTAGTTACAATATGCGTATTCGAGAAATCTATTTAATTAGTATTAAATATTTAAATGTGATCCGAAATGCAAAGATGTGATGGTTTTTAACCGTCACATATAACCGTCACCAAAAACCGTCACACAGAATTCGCGGTAAAATTTGAAAAAAGCAGGGAAATATTCAAATTCAAAATTCAAAGATGTGACGGATTTTTTAACCGTCAAATATAAGCGTCACATATAACCGTCACACGGATTTGGCGAGAAAATTTCGCGAAAAAATTCAAATTTCAAATCAAAAGATGTGACAATTTTTATCTGTCACACATAACCGTCATCAACAACCGTCACAAGATGTGACGGTTTTTACAATCCTCATCAATTCGTGACACCTACTACAATGACACTTAAAATAACCGTCATAAATCTCTCGAGATGATCGTAGATCCTTTTTATTGACGTGATTCAACTCAACTGAAAATTATATATACCAAGAAAAGTAAGGAAATGTTGACTAATTTGCCTATGATATCTATTTTTAACCTTGAAGCATAGGTCATTAATCCCCCTCTCTTTGATTAAAAAAAGAAAGAATTGAAAAGCTAAAAACTCGATCCTAATTCAAGTATGGATTTAGGGGTGGTTTGGTTGGGCAAACAAATTATCTCAAGATTAATAATGATGTCATCGTAATATCGGAATTAACAAAGACGGAATTTTTAACAAATGTTTGGTTAAATGGCTAAAAATGAGATATACCAAGTATAATATAAAACATGCGTTAGGTTTATTGGGATACTCTTATTTTCAGTTTAAAGTTTATCTTTATTTAAAAAGTTTGGGAGAAAAACTTTGAAAAAGAGCAAATGTGTCATTTTATTCTATTATCCCAGCCTTAATGAAGGATAAAAATAATAGAATTGTGGTATAACTAATCTTGAAATTGTTAATATCGAAATTGAAAAATCCAACAAAACGTAAATAAATTTATCCTAAATTTAATCTCGGATTGTAATTATTTATCTCTCAAATCAAACGACTTCTAAGTTATATAGATTGACAATGTGAAAAAAATTAGTGATTACATCAAAAATTAACAGAATTTTTTAAAGTTAAATAAAAGTTTATTTTTATTTGTAACAATATCCTGTGAACCCACGACCAACATGGGTTGTGGTGGAATGGTTGGGATACCTCCACCCTTAATCAAATATCTCGGGTTCGAATCCCAGAAACGAAAAATAATTATTAGGAGTGCCGCCCCAGAAATAAGCCTTGCCATGC
Source organism: Przewalskia tangutica (assembly GCA_029844215.1). NCBI lineage: Eukaryota > Viridiplantae > Streptophyta > Magnoliopsida > Solanales > Solanaceae > Przewalskia > Przewalskia tangutica. Next base: position 24,763,911 of record CM056719.1, read on the forward strand.
GCGATTTAGATTTAGTTCAAATCCAATGCAGGTATCGAACATTGAGTGGATAAAACAAAACATATCTGTTGTAAAAACAAATATTTTTAATACATTTTTTTCCTAAAAGGTGGATCTCACTCCAGAGCCCCACACCCTGTGATCAAGCGATTGTGAAGGAGTTAATCGTAGAACTCAACCTGGTTTGAAGGTTAGACATTTATCACGCTGCATGAGGGTCTCCTTTATTTCAAGAAATAACTTTTACTCTGCCGCTGGCGGAATTCGATCTTGATCATTTTTCTAATTATTCCCTTGAGAACCAGTTGAGCTATGTATGCGGACAATTTTTCTTTTTTTAATACATAAGATTATAGTGTGGGGATTCAAACTAAAGTTAAATAGTCAATCAACTGCTCTTACAAAAATCCGGTGAACCTACACAGGCCCTTTGCCCATTAATTTTTCAAATTTTCTATGGAAGGACTTAGTCTTTGGTCCTCAGTCCTCACTATCTGCCATTTCTAAGCCGCGTTTTCTTTTACTTTGATTCTTCTTCCCAACCCCAATCATAATTCCTTAAAGCTCACAACATTATACAAATCTTTCACTAACCCCTCCTTCTTCCCCTTCTCTAAAACACCATGAAAGCATCACCATTTCTATGGCTCAAAAAAATCACCTTTTCTTCTCTTTAATTTGTTTCATTTCCCTTTGTTTTCCAACCATTTCATCACTTTCTACAGTTGCCATTTCAAAAACATCTAACCAAACACTTGTTTGTGCATTGATTTCCAACTCATCATCACTCAATTGTACTAGCTTTCCTCAGGGAATTCAAATCCCTTTGAATCCTTCAGTTTCTTTCTCTGGGATTGTTGGTGGCAATGGTTTCCTTTGTGGGTTGACCTCATCTAATCCTTATTCTACTTCAATCATGGTGTGTTGGAGATTCTCAAATAATGGTACTGACTTAACTTACAAAAGGATTTATGTTGGTCCATTGCTGACAAATCTTGATTCTGGGAATTCCCACATTTGTGGAATTGTCAATGGAACCAATAATAGTCTTCAATGTTGGCAGTGGCATGAATTTAATTCATCAAACAACAGCTTGATCACTTCAAATCTTGCTGTTGGACAAGATTTTGTTTGTGGCTTGTCGCCATCTAGTCAAATCCAATGTCTAGGAACCTTCACAAATGTAACTGATGCTAATGCTATTCCTTCAGGGAATTATAATGAAGTTGCAGCTGGTTCTCAACATGTTTGTGCCATTTCCAAGAATGGTACTTTATCTTGCTGGGGAAATATGGTAGGAGAAAAACCTATAGGCCAATTCATATCACTTGCTTTAGGTGATAACAGGAGTTGTGCTTTGAGGACTAATGGGACAGTTGTTTGTTGGGGAGAAAATGGTTTTAGTCTCCCTTCATCTTTAAGTGAGACATTTTTCGAAACATTGAAAGCGAAACAGGATGTTTTCTGTGGCATTGTGACATCAAATTTTTCCTTGTTCTGTTGGGGCAATGATATTTTCAATTCAAATCCAGCAGTCTTTAATGGTGTAGAAGTAGTTCCGGGACCATGTACTAATTCATGTCCTTGTTCACCTTTACCTGCCTTTGGTAGGTTTTGTAGTCAAGAACTAATGATATGTCGACATTGTCAACCAATTGTTGACGGGTCGAGTCCTTCACCACCACCATTATCCCCAACGCTAACGCCGCCATCTCTGTCGACGGGAAGAAGTGATCCATGGAATAGGAGAAATGTGGCATTTCTAGTGGTAGGTTGTGTTGGGTCCTTAATGATTTTGAGTGTGCTTGTTATCTTGTTTTTCAAGTATTGCAAGATTAGAGGATGCAGAGTACATGACTCTGGCCGCCTTGATGAGGCTGGGGCGGGGACACCGTCCCAGCAAGGCAGCCAGACATCTCAAGTTCAAGGTCAATCGGGTCCTCATCAGCCACCAGTCTTGGAAAAAAGACCAAGTCAATTTATTAGTATGGGAAATGGGGGTCACTTAGAAGAATTTTCCTTGCAAGTGTTACTTCAAGTGACGAATAATTTCTCCGAGGACCACAAAATTGGGACTGGAAGTTTTGGTTCTGTTTATCGTGCTACATTAGAAGACGGCCGTGAAGTAGCCATAAAAAGGGCAGAAGCTTCAGCCTCATCTTCCTATGCTGGTGGCACAAAGTATAGACAAGAGGACAAGGATAGTGCATTCCTTAATGAGCTAGAGTTTTTGTCACGCCTCAATCACAAAAACCTTGTTAGACTATTAGGCTATTGTGAAGACAACAATGAACGTGTCTTGGTTTTTGAGTACATGAACAATGGCACTCTCCATGACCATCTCCACAGGCTTGAAAGCTCACAACTAAGATCATGGACTGCTCGAATCAAGGTAGCGTTGGACGCAGCCCGTGGCATCGAGTACCTCCACGAGTACGCAGTGCCAACTGTCATCCACCGAGACATCAAGTCGTCTAACGTATTGCTCGATGCCACGTTGAAAGCCAAGGTGTCCGACTTCGGACTGTCCCTAATGGGCCCACAAGACCATGAAACACACCTTTCTTTGCGCGCGGCGGGGACAGTCGGTTACATGGACCCCGAGTACTACAGACTGCAACAATTGACCACAAAGAGTGATGTGTATAGTTTCGGAGTAATGATGCTGGAGTTATTGTCAGGGTACAAGGCAATTCACAAGAATGAGAATGGTGTACCAAGAAATGTGGTTGATTTTATTGTGCCATACATAGTACAAGATGAGATTCATAGGGTGTTGGATCGTAGAGTACCTCCACCAACACCATTTGTGATTGAGGCAGTGTCATATGTAGGTTATCTTGCAGCTGATTGTACTACATTAGAAGGTAGAGATCGACCAACAATGACAGAAATTGTAAATAACTTAGAAAGAGCCTTACAAGCATGTTTGGCCACTCCAAATTTCTCTAGGTCCAACACTGATTCATCAACATAGTCATTATTGTTTGACTTGTGTATATTGTAATTACAAAATTTTCCCTCATTTTCTTATTTGTATTTAACCATTTTCTGATACGCAGCAGACCATTTCTTTTCAATTTGTGGCACGTTTTGCTTATCGTAAACTAAATTAAATTAGATTAATTCATGTTTTGACATTGAGAAGGTACATTTAAAAGCATATGTTGTAATTCTCTCAATCAAAATAGTAAAATAATACATTTTAAATATTAGTCTAACATTTACATTACTTTGAAGTTTGAATCTAGGGAAGTAGAGAAAAATCAAACGTTTCAAGATAGAGGGAATACAATAATGCCAGCAAGAATTAGAAAGTGTATGGAATTAATACCTACCACAAAGTTACTTAAGAAATGTGGATGACAGAGCTGATAGTTTCAAAGACAGATACCTATAGTCAAAGAGGAAAATCAAATAAAATAAAATAAAGAGTTTACCAACTATAGTTTGGTCCCTTTTTTGGTTTTATGGGGTGATTAGGTCACATAGTAGAGAAATTGTGCATAGAATTCAACAATATAATATTCTAATTTTTTTTATTGACAAGGCGAACTCTTTCTTTCGAGTGTGCAAACAGCAGAAACTTCCTGACGCAATACCTACAAACCACGTCGTAGATTAACCACACTTGACCAAGCCATGTGTGACTCAACCAAAGAGGTTTATGCGAGAATCGAACTCGTGACGTGGTCACTGCCATCTCTTCTTCTGTTAAGCTTGGTTACTCTTGCGGGTATATAATATTCTAATTGAGCTATATTTTGTCGGCTTGAACCAGCCCTAAATTATTTTATATGCTATTTTAACTGTCATTGAATATCTAAGCACTAGTGTGTACTGATGATATTTTATAAATCAAGTTTCTAGAGCTTATGTAATTTGGTTACAAATAATTGAAAAGTATTCCCTCCGTTCCAAAATAGATGATTGTCTAGGAAATTTTTACTTTTTCATAATGGTTGATTATTTGCAATTTCAATGTAATTTTAATCTTATTTTCTTTATTTTATTCCTACTTTGAAAATATTTTTTATGAGATAAATATGTAATGATTGATTTGTTTTTAATGATTGTAGAATATATTAGTAAACTATCACAATTCCTTAATAAAATACTTTATTTCTAGACAAACATCTATAGTGAAACAGAGTATTGAATAAGAAAAAGTCAACTCTCCATTATATGCAGATAGTTAGTAAGGTCACCTTCTCTTCCTTTTAGTTTAATATTTTTGGAAAAGAATGGCGTTTGCCAAGTCAAGCCACCATAATTGCAAAGGATCAATTCATCTTGACAGCAATCCCTAAAAAAATCAATAATTTGATGACTCTTAGGGTATGGAGGAATAAGTTTTCTAATTTTATTAACGTTGGTCAAAAATATTTTTCTCAAGGAAGATAAAGGAAATAATTTTTCTAGTAAACCGTAAAAGTATGGAAAATAAGTTTTACACGTGGTATTCCACATTCATCGTGTCCTCCTCATTCTTGGGAGCAAAAAAGGCGAAATCTCTCGCCCACAGGGCCCCCACCCCTCCGACCCGACAGAGATTGGTGGAGGAAGGTAAATCATGGTACTCAGCGGCCCACTAGGTGGGAGGCACAGTGCTCCTCCTCATTCTTCAACATACCTCAACTTCATCCCACCACCCCACACTCCTACCCCACCTCCCATGATATTTATCTAGATTATATATAAATATTTTATAAAATTATATTTTTTGTATATGTACTGAACATAAGAAAATAAGTAAGAAACCACTTGTTTTCCTGGAAAACATTTTCCTTGACACCAAACACACCCTTAACGCAAAGAGTTTATCTGCTTGACGCTGATTGTAGCGGTAGGGACGGAGATAGTTAATAACTTATATTCTCTTCGTTCAAAAAAGATTGACATTTTTCATTTTTAGAGAGTCAAACAAGTTGTTCTTTGACCGTAATTTTTCCAAATGTCTTTTAAATATTAATTATGGTGACTTATAGTACTTTTTACGTAGCTTTCAAATATGTAAATTTTATTCAAAAAATTTAAAGATTCTATATTCTAAAACACGATCAAAATTAGAAAGTTTGACTCTCGAAAAGTAAAAAGTGTCAACCTTTTTGGGACATAAGGAGTAGATTTATCCGATTCTACTAATTTTTGCTCAAATTCTATATATATATACTGAAAATTTTATTAAATAAATATAAATAATAAATTTGAACTCATTAAATTAAAAGGCCTATAATAAAACCAAAACTCAAAACTCATTACTATTTTAAATCCTGAATCAACCTGTGATTCCAAGGCCTTCAACTTGTAAAAGAGAGGAACTAACCCATTCAAATTTAACGTCCACTAGAAAATAGTTTTACATTTTTAATAATACAAATGTCTTCCATGCATACAACGTAAACGTTGATGATTGCAAGTTTTTTTCTAAATGAGACAATCTTATAATATGTCATCGTTTACAGGGAAGCAATATTTTACTATTGTACAAGGATGACTGTTTTGTCATAATACCCCACGTCCTTTTACTGTAAAATCATATATCTTCAAAATTTACTTCCATTAGAAGTCCCCTTTGTAATGACCCTAAAGTTAAATAAGTCCATTTACGCAAGAAAAATACAGAATAGATTTCAAATACTTGTGCAATGTGAATTAGCTCACTTGAATTCTAGACCTGTAAACGGTACGGTTTTGTCGGGTTTGTGTACGCAGTGAAATTGAAAATTTTGTGCTTCAAATCCAATAAACGACGAACTGTAGGATAATTATATAGTAATTTAAATACATGTAAAACATAACATGTAGGTAACCGTAATACTTCGAATGAATACTTACAGTTTGTGAATTGTGGAGTCTTTTAGTAATATTCGAGGGTGCGCACGCAATTGATCCTAGATTGCAAGTTCCAAGAACTCTGATGTATACCTCCTTCGAACAACTAGGAAATTCGGCAGAGGTTCGAGAGAGAGTTTTAATTTTAGGTCTCTAAGACTTAGAATGATTTATGAATCAAGTGTATTGAATAATGAATAGAAGCCCTCTATTTATAGTTGTGTTTTAGGTCTAAAACACAACTAGGGTTTTCCGTGGGCCAGGCCCAGAAAAAGAGGTGCAATGGGTCAGTCAGACTGGCCCACTGCCTGTCCGGCACCGCGGCGCTTGACGTCCGGTGTGAGACGGTGTCCCGTTTTTATTTTAATTAATTCGAAATCCAATTTCGACTTAATTAAATAATCATTATTCATTCAAATGTCTCAATTATAAATTGAACATTTATATTCACTCAATACATCCTTAGATCGAAAGAACAATTGACTTAGTGTTACCCTACATGTCTTCACATATCGACACTAATCATATTAGGGTCTACACGAAATTCCTAGATGGCACTGGAAGACGAACTCAATATGTGAAGTACATCTACACGAATCTGGTAAACTGAGCCTCTATGTGGAAGATAAAATCATTTTATTCACGACACACTCGATCAAGCTTAGAATTTGGCAAGTGTCTATCTAAATGGATTGATCATTATATCTCATCTATATTAGCTGACAACAAGACCATATCATAGATATGTCTATTGTGTTGGCCAACGACTTAGTCAACTCAATATCACTGAGAAACTGAGTGTTCTCTCGAATATATATTCGAGGAATGAATCATATTATTGGCTCAACTACCACCTTTAATCCACATCGTAATGTACCCAATACAAGCTGTATCTCAACCTATAAGGCATTTGAGCTTAGGACATGATCAAAGTATATTACTCTGTAGACAAGATGTGTATCGACCTCAAGTCTAAGGACTTCTATCTCCCACACGCTGATCATACTTTAGACATGTATAACAAATAGTATATCAGCAGGGTATACCAATACTTCCAAAGTATCTATGTGTCTATCACGAGTAGTCATTACTCGTAGCATGTGAGACATACTACATCCTCTAAGGATGTGATGCAGACCACATGTCGACTTATGACATATCATCGATATCCCATTCTCGATGATCATTAGTCGAGGCTATTTTAATAGTTACGTTATAATATTAATATCTCGCACTATTAATAACAACGTAACCTCCAGGGATGCATATTATAGAATATTATAAACAGTCAACTAATAATTCAATAATTAAAAATACCAAAGTATTAATCTTTATTAATAATAATACGAATGTGTATAAAGTACATTTGTCCTAATATAGATTTTTTTCTCAAAATGACCATTATGCTTGACTAAGCTTAATGATTTAGTCAATGAGTCAGCTAGATTATTGTCTGTGGGAACATAGTCTAATCTAATCTCTTCAGTATCTACCATCTCCCTGAGTATGTGGTACTTTCTTGGTATATGTTTGTTTTTATTTGTTGATCTTGGTTCCTTAGCCTGTGTAATCGCACCAGTGTTGTCACAATAAATAGTTATTAGACAACTGACACTCGGAACTACCCCTAGTTCCTTCAGGAACTCAGAAATTGCGACAGCCTCTTTACCAGCTTTCGATCCAGCAATGTACTCATCTTCTGTTGTCGAATCAGCAGTTGTAGCTTGTTTGGAACTTTTCCAGCTCACTGCTCCACCATTAAAAATGAATGTGTATCCAGTATGAGATTTGAAGTCATCAATATCTGTATGGAATCTAGCATCAGTATACCCAGTAAAAGCTAGATTTTCTTCCCCACGATAGATTAAGAAGTAATCTTTAGTTCGTCTAAGATACTTAAGAATACTCTTGACTGTTTTCCAGTGTTCTTCCTAAGATTCTACTAGAATTTAGAAGTCATACTAAGTGCAAAAGTCACATCTGGCCTAGTATATGTAATGGCATACATGATCGATTCTATAGCCTAAGCATATGAGATCCTCTTCATGCGATCAAGTTCTATAGCATTAGAAGGATTGTCCTTCTTAGATAACTTGATGTCTTGACTCATAGGTAGACCGCCTTTCTTGGAGTTTTCCATAGAAAAACGTCTAAGCACTTTTTCTATGTAGACTAACTGTGACAGCCCCAATAATATATTAGGTTTATCTGCATAGATCCTAATTCTCAGAATATAGCAGGCTTCTCCTAAATCCTTCATCGTGAAGGTACTGGACAACCACTCATTGATTGACTGTAAGATAGTCTTATTATCTTTCATTATCAATATGTCATCTATATATATAATAATGAAGGCAATACTCTCATCCTTGCGTTTACTATAAATACAGGAATCCTCTTTGCTTCTGACGAAATCAAATGACTTGATAGCCTTGTCAAAGTAAATGTTCCAACTCCTCGAGGCTTGCTTAAGCCCATAAATGGACTTTTGTAGCTTGCATACAATATTTGGTTTGGACTAAGATGAAAACCCTCAGATTGTTTCATAAACACTTCCTCAACTAGATTACCATTGAGGAAAGTGGTTTTGACATCCATCTGTCAAATGTCATAGTCATAATATGCAGCTATTGCAGGCAAAATCCGAATTGACTTAATCTTAGCAACAGGTGAAAAGGTTTCATCATAATCGACTCCAGGTCATTGATTATAACCTTTAGACACCAACCTTGCTTTATAAGTATGTACCTTGCCAAATGCACCGATCTTCTTCTTGAAGACTCATTTGCATCCTATGGGTTTAACCCCAGCTGGCAAATCAACCAAGTTCCACACTTGATTGATGTACATAGATTCCATCTCGGATTTCATGGCTTCTTGTCATCTCTTCGAATCAATATCCAACATTGTTTCGCTATAGGTTGTAGGCTCATCGTTATCATGAATATCTATCTCACTATGTGTTTCTACAAGTAGATTTAGTCTTTCAGGAGGACGATAAGTCCTAGTGGACCTACGAAGTTGATTGTTTTGCAGTTCAGTATTTGGTATATTCTGGCTGTGAGAGGTTTCTTGTGTGTTGGATAATCCACCAACTTGAGAGCTTTCAGGAATATCATTTTCATGTATTTCTTGAATGGGAGGAGGTGCAACCATTACATTTAATCCCAAAGGTTGTGTAGGAGGATCTTATATTTCTGCATTGTTCCTCGTAACACTCCCACTGGAAGAAGGGCGTACTTGAAGTACCCATTTTTCGGCAAATACTCCCACTGAATTCTTGACTTGGTCATTAGGAAAGGATTCAACCTCTATGTTATCTCGCGGTTCTTGAATTTCTTCAAGTCCTATCTCTATGCAACTCTGTTCCTTCTAGACATATTTTTCTTCAAGGAAAGTTGCATTTCTGAAAACAATGACTTTATGTTCTCCAATAAGATAGAAGTAGTATCCCTTAGTTTCTTTTGGATACCCCATGAAGTAATATTTATCATTTTTGGATTCCAACTTGTCAGTGAGCATCTTTTTAACATATGCAGGACACTCCCAGGATCTCATATGTTTAAGAGTTGGCTTCTTGCCACACCATATCTCATAGGGTGTATTTTCTACTGACTTGGAAGGAACCCTGTTCAGAACATATATTGAAGTTTGTATAGTATGTCCCCAAAGGTATGTCGGTAGAGTTGGGAAGCTCATCATGGATCGAACCATATCTAATATGGTTCGGTTTCTCCTTTTAGCAACATCATTCATCTGTGGTGTACCAGGAGGTCTCCACTCTGATTGGACTCCATGTAGCTTTAAGTAATCTAGAAACTCCTTGCTCAAGTATTCACCTCCTTAATCAGATTGAAGGGTCTTGATACTTGTTGCGAGTTGTTTCTTTACTTCAGACTTGTACTTCTTGAACTTTTCGAAGGCCTCAGATTTGTGTTTCATAAGATACACATATCCATACCTTTCTTAAGTCATCAGTAAAAGTAACAAAGTAAAGGAAACCTCTCTTAGCTTGAGTCGAGAATGGTTCACATACATCATTATGTACCAATTCAAGCACCTCCTTGGCTCGCACACCTTTTCCAGAAAGTGACTTGTTGGTCATCTTACCTTTCAAACAGGATTCACAGTTACCATAAGACTCTATGTCAAATGGTTTGAGGTAGTCAAGCTTCCTCAACCTTGATATCCTTGTTTCGTTGATATGACCAAGTCTACAATTCTATAGGTAGGTAGAGTTTCTATTTCTTATCTTAGCTCGTTTGTTTTGTACATTGAATATTTTTATGATGTGTATACCTTGTCCACCAGAGGTAGAAGCACCTAGTGCTTTTCCTCCTCCTGGTGCAGTACATTCCTTCTTCCAATGCCCCTTCTTGTTGCAGTTGAGGCATATATCCTTGGCCAGAATCATCTTATTATTCTTCACGCCTCTCTTAGGCTTTATAGATGAGGGTGCAACGACTTCTTTGCCCTTCTTCTTTTGCCATTCCTTGATTTTCAGCTTGGGTCGGCTAGTAGAGCTTACCATGAGCACAACTTTGCCTTTGGTAGTTGAAGATTCAAATGTCTTGAGCATGTTATGCAGCTCTGACATACTCGCCTTCGTTTCGTTCATATTATAGTTTACAATAAAATTCTCGAACGAACGAGGGAGAGAGTTCAGGATGAGGGTGGAAGCGACGTTGCTCTACAGTTTTATACCAATCGAGGCCAGTCTTTCTATCAACCCTATCATCTTCAACACATGCTGAGACATATGGCCCTATTCATTTAGCTTACACTTGAAGAATTCTATTAACAACTCACATTCCATAGTTTGGGACTGAGAGTCATAGAGACTCTTCATGTGTTCGAGCATTTCGTTAGGGTCACTTGCGTCGCACATTAATTTAAAGGGAATCTTCCAATCTGGTGCAATAACAATCGCTGCTAAAATTAAATTCTCCTTAAGCGCCTCAAAATAATTTAGGCACTCCTCATTGAACTCAAACGCAACACCATTCATCAATTAGGTTGAAATAGGCTTTGAAATTTTTGAGAAGTCCTTGATGAATCTCATGTAGAAACCAACATGCCCAAGAAAACTCCTAACCCCTTTCACTGTGGAAGGACTTATTCCTCTAATATCTGTCAGTGTCCACTCAATAGCAAGCTTGTGAGCCCGCAAGACTCTCAATAATTTTTCAACTTCCACCTTAGATAGATGAGCAAACACAATTACGAGTAAGGTTTCATTCTCACCTAGATACTTGTAGTTCAGATGATCTGGTAAGGTCTTCAGTTCTAACTTTGGAGCTTTCTCTATGCAAGGTAGTGGTCTTTCTGGCATTTTTTCTAGTTCCTCATAATTCTTCCTATAACATGGCTCATAGGAATCCATCCAATTTACATATTCCATCATCTCTGCATCTTCATTGTCATCCTCCTCATATTGTATCAGCACTACTTCAAGAGCATCAGTACTCTTGAAGCTTTTCTCAGAACCGCTTCTTCAATCACAACAATAGCAAAACAGTTATCACTCGCTCTTAGGTAAGTTGCTGCCCTGAATACATTAAAGCTCACTTATTCTCGCTGGACTCGGATTTTCAACTCACCCTTCTGAACATCAATGTGTTCTTGCCCTGTGGCTAAGAATGGTCTCCGAGGATGATGGGCACAAGTTCATCTTTTTCCATATCTAGAATAATGAAGTCAACAGGAAAGATGAACTTGTCCACATTCACTAGCACATCATCAATGATACCTCGGGGATGCTTGATTGAACGGTCTGCTAGCTACAAGGTAATGGTTGTAGGCGTCGATTCCCCCACTCCAAGTCCACAAAACAAAGAATAGGACATTAAAATGATACTTGCCCCCAAATCACATAAAGCATGTTGGCACTCAAAGTTCCCTATAGTGCATGTGATGGTGAAACTGCATGGATCTCTCAACTTCTGGGGTAGCTTCCTCTGCAAAATAGCACTGCATTATTCAGTTAACGCCACTATCTCATACTCTTCTAACTTCTTCTTTTAAAGAGGATATCCTTCATGAACATGACATAATTTGGCATCTGCTCCGAGGCTTCAGCAAACAGGATGTTGATATGTAGCTTCTTGAAAACCTCCAAAAACTTAGAAAATTATTTGTTAAGAGAATTTTTTCTAAGCCTCTAGGGATATGGAATTCTGATATGAGGGGCCTCACTAACTGCTGGTGGTATTTCCTTTGACGCGGAATGGTCTTCAATCATTAATACCCTTTTTAAATCTGATGCCTCACCTGACTCGTCTGTCTTCTCTGCAGATGGTGGAGGTGGAGTCGGTTCAACTTGCTTGCCACTCCTCAAATTAATAGCTTGACATTGTTCTTTTTGAATTTGCAACAATATTTCTAGGGAGATTCCCCCGCGTTCTGTTGTTCAACATATTCGCCAGTTGTCCCATCTGTGTCTCTAAATTCTTGATGGATGATCTAGTTTCTGTCATGAACTGGGTCTGAGAATTTGTGAGAGTCAAAAGGCTGCTTGCAATTCACTTGACTTTGCTAGTTGAACTAGTGGTATGGGATGTTAAGAAGATGTAGCTTGACTGTTCGATTGTTGTTGATTGTTCTGTTGATATTGTCCTTGAAATTATGGCTGTTGATTCTGACTGTTTCTCCATGAAATTTTTGGGTGATTCCTCCACCCTGGATTGTAAGTATTGGAGAAAGGATTGTTGTATGGACGCTGAAAATTCCCAACAACTTGAACCTGAGCTTGATCCATTGGGATATTATTGGGATCCACGGATGTGCAGTGATCAAATGTATGTGGTCCCCCACAAATTTCGCATCCCACTGGTGTTTGAACAACATTGAATTTCATAGTGTTCTGCTGCAATTGTTTTGTCAACGAAGCAACTTGGGCAGTAAGTGCAGTGATAACGTCTAATTCATGTACCCCAGTAATTTTCCTGCTGTTAGCCTATCTCTCATCGGACCATTGATGGTTATCCGTGGTCATGTCTTTCAATTGCTCATGTGTCTCATTATCACTCTTTCTCATGAATGTTCCCATAGAAGCAACATCAATAATGGTACGAGTAGTACAACACAACCCGTTATAGAAGTTATGGACCAACATCCACAGCTCAAGTCCGTGATGCTGACACTTTCTTTGCAACTCCCTGAACCTTTCCCACGCATCATATAAAGACTCTCAATCAAGTTGATAGAAGTTATTTAGTTCTCCTCTGAGCTTTGCGGCCTTTGACGGAGGAAAGAACTTGGCAAGAAACTCCTGAGCTAAGTTTTGCCAAGTGGTAATGGAGTTTGCCTAAAGGGAGTTCAACCAGCTCTTGGCTCGATCCTTGAGTGAAAATAGGAAGAGCCTCAATCTAATGGAATCATCAGTAACACGATTATATTTGAAAGTAGCACATAACTCCAGGAAGTTTGATAGATGCACATGCGGGTCTTCCGACGACAAATCCCCAAACTGGACTGTGCTTTGAACCATATGCAAAATCACTGGCTTGATCTCAAAATTGTTGGCTTCCACAACAGGTAGCCTGGTGCATGTCTTCACCCCTATAACTGTTGGCAAAATATAGTCCCTCAAGCTCCTCTCAGCAGGATGCTGGACTTGTTCTATCAGGTCTACTGGTGCTCCTTCGTTCAACCCAATATTATTACGTTGATTTTCCATCGCAGTTGAATCAACAATTCATTTATTCTTTTTGTTCTGCTTGCACGCCTTCTCATTCTCCGGATTCAGAGGAACAAGGTTGTCTTCTCCTAATCTGCTTCACATAAACAAAGCTCTCTGAAATTGATCAAAAACAATATAGTAGATTAAGTCAAAAATGTATTCTAAGAACAGCCAAATTAGAAATAAGGTTAATTACTTTCATATTGATAATATTTTAGTCCCCGACAACGGCGCCAAAAACTTGTTGAAATTTCTATATGCTACGCAAGTGTACGTATCGCAATTAATAATAATCTCGATAAGACCGAATATCGTCCATAGATACTGAATTATCAAGTACCAATTAACTAACCTTTCGTTTCTATTTGGCTAACGTTTATGAGTTTTGATTTCTAAACTAAGAACTAACAACTAAAGTAATAAGCAGGAATAAACTAAGAATAAAAATACTTGGAGTTTAATTCAGTGATGAAGGTAATTAGGATTTCCAATCTCATCAACTATCCCCTCTATTATTCGTTAATGCAAGACTAGCTATTTTTCCTCTTATCAAGATAACAGGTTAACTGAGGTGTTCTATATTCCGGTTAGGACATATAAAAACTCAACCTGAGTGGTAATTTTTTATATTTCTATAATAAATTCTACCACATATGAGGATTAAGATCAATAACCTAAAACACTACACAGGAAATCGTGATACTTTCATTCAAAATTAAACCTATGTGTAATCAACTAAAACATATTCAAATCTCCCCTTTCAGATCTTGATTTGAAATCATATAAGTAATGAAAACTAATGGCCAGTCAATTCTCATTCAGTAAATGCAAGTTGATTAGATAATGATAGATGAAGAAGAAATACTAATAATGCATCAATTCATAATAGATGTTCAAGCGAACCGACAGAAAATCCTAATAAAAGTAATTAAATCATAGACATGCTAAGAACGCTAATTAACTCAATATCCAACATGAATTGAATTAAAGAAAAAAAAAAGAACTTGAACAATATGTGTCTCTAATTGCGTCTTGTCCTCTTGTTTCTTGCCTCCAAAGGTATGATAATCCCTCTGTTAAGTCCATTTTAGGACTGTTTTAGGAGTCTTTTACGTGTCTTTTTAGTATTTTTGTGTAGTATTATGCTTTGTTTGTGTTGTTTTCAGGATATGAGCGACTTGGGTGGGAAAGGGCGGAATTAACATGAAATAGCGGATTTGAAGGATGTAAATGCGCAACCAAGCCCCGAAAAATCTAGCTAAAGAGATATGAAGAGCATGGAATAAATTTGGAAAAATCTGAGCGAAAAGCAGAAGGCACCGCGGTGCATGACCAAGAGGGACCGCGGTGCTGATGAACCGCGGCCGAAAAGTATTGAGCCGAGGTGTAAAAATTCCAGTAACTGAGGACGAAAAATCACCGTCGAAGGCACCACGGTCCAGGTATGAAGCACTGCGGCGCAATATTTACAAATGGCTACCGGTGTTTTACCGAATTAGCACTGATTCTTGGCATCGACATCATGCGCCGCGTATTTCTGAGAAAAAGTCTACTTTTCATAAGGGTAAAAGGGTCCGAAGCAAGGTTTTTCTCTAATATAAATATCCTAACCCTGTCATTGTTCAGGGATACTTTGGAGAGGCAAGAATTGGAGCAAACACTAGATTGGAGACAACTTTGTTCAAGTGATTTTTCTTCTCTTTTATTTTAATTTCAGTTTATGTTGGATTTTATATTAGTTCTTACCATGACAATGTCTAGGAGCTAATATCTTTAGTAGGGTCTTCCGACGAATCTTCTTGAAGCTCTTTCATACAGTTAATGCATAGTTATTGATTTCTTCTTCAGCATATTAAGATGTATTCAATATTATTTTGATTGCTTGGTAATTAACTGACCATTAATTATCATAACTTATATGATTTCGAATCGAGATCCGAGAGGGGAGATTTAAATATGTTGTAGTTATTTAGACATAAGTTAAAATAGTGGACGAAAGTACTTCGATACTTGTGTAGTGTTTAATGTTATTGTTCTTAATCATCCTGTGTGGTAAAATATATCATAAAAATATAGAAAGTTTATGCATAAGGTTGAACTTTTATATATCCTAACCGGAATATAGAACATATTAGTTAACATGCTATCTTAATAAGAAGAAGAATCATTAGCATTGTATTAACACGTGAAAGAGTGGATAGTTGAGGAGATTGGAAGCCCTATTTCCTTCATAACTGTTTAAAACCCAAAGTACTCTCATCTTTAGTTTATTTTCTACAAATTACTTTGTTTAGTCTTAATTCTTAGTTATAATCACCAACCAAAAGAACGTCAACCAAATAGATACCATAAATTAGATATTCGGTACTTGATAAAGCAGTCTTTGTGGACGATAACTCAGTCTTACAGACTATATTACTTGAGCGATACGTACACTTGCGTAAGCATATAGAATTATTGCAACAAGTTTTTGGCGCCGTTGTCGGGGACTGACGTATTATCAATATCAAATTATCTAGGCTTATTTCTAATTTGGTCTTTTTATTTTTTTTGTTATTTTACAAAACATTGTTGCCTTGATCTGTTTGTCTTATTGTTGATCAACCTCATGAAACTTTGTTTTATGCGAATTAGAAGAGGAACAGACACACTTGTAATTCAAATCCGGAGATTGAGAAAGTTTGCAAACAGAACATGAAGAACAAAAGAATTACTGACTTGCTAGCAATGGTGAATCAACAAAACAACAATGGTTTGAACGAAGGAGCAGACCTGATAGAGCGAGTCCAGTGTCCTACAGAGAAGAGCTTGGGAGACTACGTTCTACCTACTGTCACGGGTCTGCAAACATGCATCAGGCTTCCAGCTGTTGAAGCCAATAATTTTAAGATAAAACCAGCCATTCTGAGCATGGTTCAGAACACAGTCCAGTTCGGGGGGTTGTCGTCTGAAGACCCACATATGCATATTGCCAACTTTCTGGAGTTGTGTGCTACGTTCAAGTATAATGGCGTTACTGATGATGTCATTCGATTGAGGCTATTCCCATTATCACTCAGGGATAGAGCCAAGAGTTGGTTGGATTCTTTGCCAACAAGCTCCATCACTACATGGAAAGATTTAGCCCAGAAGTTCCTTGCAAAATTCTTCCCACCTTCGAAATCAGCAAAACTCAGGGGAGAGTTAAATAATTTCTATCAGATGGATGGTGATTCACTCTATGAGGCGTGGGAGCGGTTCAAGGATCTGCAGAGAAAGTGTCTGCATCACGGGATTGAGAAGTGAATGTTGGTCCATATCTTCTACAATGGATTATGTGGTACTTCTCGTACCATAATTGATGTTGCTGCGGGGGGAATGTTCATGAGGAAGAATGCTAATGAGGCACTGATGCGCGATTAGATGCACACACTTTTAAACGCAAGTGCACGTTATCGTGAGCGAGTATATACCTTCTTATAAGACCCCGAATATCCCTTCCGGGGGGTAGGAGTTTCAACATTTTCTCCGCTTACGTTACTACTAATGCATTACTTATATGTGTCTCTCTTTTGAAACTAATCGAGGTATTTTCATCCCCAATTCAAGACCGTCACCCAACTTACAAATAACATAATAAAAAAAACGCATGCTCTTCAACAAAATAAAGTTTTTAACGCCTGGACGTTTAGGATTTTTCCGTAGTGCCTATGCCCATCCTCGATCCTGCCAGAATCGAGTATCCCGCAGAGTTATTTGCCGCTCTCACTTTAACTATACACAATGCTTCAAACACAAGGCCTCATATATATACGACATTAAGTAGCAGTTAACATGCGCTGTTTTTGTAGGACGCGAACGTAGGATCATCTTTCAACTCTCTTTCAACTCTCTCGGCGGCTTTGACTTAATGTTTGGGTCTCCAATCTCTGTGCAAGAAAACCTGTGTTTAGAAAAAGGGAACTCCCGCAAAAAACCAGTGGTTCTCTTTATTTTAAAAGTTTAAACTTCTTTCTTCTTCCTTCAGCTGGCCCAAAACAAAGACTAAGACCCCGCTTTCGCCGCCGGCCAGCTCACTGTATCGGCCGCCACGCGCGCCAGTTCCCGTGTTTTGGCGCCAGCGCCGCGCCCCGCTTTGCCTGGTACGCCGCGCCCTGCCGCAACCTCGCGTTAGTTTTCTGATTTATTGTCTTGGCTCGTCTTCCCTTCAGTCGGCTACCACCTTCGCTTCGGCCGCAGCCGCGGCGATCGCCATCGGCAGGGCTCATAGCACAAGTGAGTCCGATTTTCACCTTTACTTCACTTTGTCCGCTTTCACCGCACTTCTCTTTTTCTTTCCTTCTCCATTTGGCACTTTCTTTTCTTTTTTCTCAAAAGAGGCACATGATTTGCTAGAGGACATGACCACAAACAACCATCAGGGGGCCGATGAAAGATCAGCAAGCAGCAGGAAAGTGGCTGGAGTTCATGAGTTAGATGCTATCACTGCGTTGACTGCTCAGGTTGCCACTTTGACAAAGCAGTTGCAGCAAAGTACTATGTCCATTAATGCTGTTCAGACTCCAGTGGGTTATGAGATTTGTGGGGGTCCCCATATATTTGATAGATGCATAGCAGTGGATCCCAACAACATCCCTATGGAGCAAGCTCAAGTGCAAGCTGTGGGGAATTTTCAGCATTCATACAACAACTCATTCTCCAATACATACAATCCAGGGTGGAGGAATCACCCCAATTTTCTTGGAGAAACAACCAGACGCAGTAGCCTCAATTCCAGGGGCAATATCACCGCCAACCCACCGCATAGGACGCTTTAGCAAAGAATAACAGAGCGCCAAGGCTCGCTTTCACGCAGAACTGCACCACCAGTTCAACAAGAAGGGCAGAATGAATTGCAAGCAACTTTGTTGACTCTCACCAATTCTCAGACCTAGTTCATGACATAGACTAGGTCATCCATCAGGAATTTGGAGACACAGGTAGGACAGCTGGCGAACATGTTGAACAATAGAGAGTCAGAGAATCTTCCCAGCAATACTGTGGTGAACCCAAGAGAGCAATGTCAGGCCATTAATTTGAGGAGTGGTAAACAAGTTGAATCGAGTTCACCACCACTATCTGCAGAGGAGAAGGGCGAGTCAAGCGAGGTAATGGATTTCGAAAGGGCAGAGGCTACTGGCAATCACCCTGCGTCCAAGGAAGTTCCACCAGCGGTAATTGATGCATCTCAGGTCAGGGTTCCGTACCCTCAGAGACTTAGGAAAAATTCTCTTGAGAAGCAATTTTCTAAGTTTTTGGAGGTCTTCAAAAAGCTGCATATCAACATTCCGTTTGTTGAAGCTTTGGAACAAATGCCAAGCTATGTTAAGTTTATGAAGGAGATCATTTTTAAGAAGAGAAAGCTAGAGGAATATGAGACAGTGGCACTAACCGAGGAATGCAGTGCTATCTTGCAGAGAAATTTGCCTCAGAAATTGAAAGATCCAGTAAGTTTCACCATCCCTTGCACTATAGAGAACGATGAATGTTTGCAGGCTCTATGTGATTTGGGGGCTAGTATCAATTTGATGTTATATTCTGTGTTTTGCAAACTTGGAGTTTGGGAAGCAAGGCCTACAACTATCACATTGCAACTAGCTGATCTCTCAATCGTGCATCCTCGAGGCATCATTGAAGATGTGTTGGTGAAGGTAGATAAGTTTATTTTCCCAGCTGACTTCATTATTCTAGACATATAGGTAGATGAACTTGTGTCCATCATCCTTGGGAGTCCATTTTTAGCTACAGGGCAGACACTCATTGATGTTCAAAAAGGTGAGTTGAAACTTAGAGTCCAGGGAGAAGAGGTGATCTTCAATGTATTCAAGGCAACAACTTACCCAAGAGCGAGTGATAGTTGTTATGCTATTAATATGATTGAAGAGGCAGTTTCTGAGAACAGTTTCAGGGTACTGATTCTCTTGAATTAATGCTGACACAATATGATGAGAAAGCTAGTGACGATACAGAGTTGGTGGAATATGCAAATTGGTTGGATTTCGGTGAGCCATGCTATAAGAGAAAAGTTGAGGAGCTAGGGAAGAAGCTAGAAAGACCATTACCTTTCATAGAGAAAGCCCTAGAGTTAGAGTTGAAGACATTACCAGATCATCTACACTACAAGTATCTAGGTGAGGATAAAACCTTGCCAATGATTGTGTCGGCTCATTTGTCTAAAGTGGAGGATGAGAAATTATTAAGAGTATTGCGGGCTCACAAGCTTGCTATCAGTGGACACCGATGCATATTAGAGGATAAACTGTCACAACCCAACCCCTGCTCGGATCGTGCCCTACCCGGGCACCCTTCTACCTTAACAATACAAGTAAGTCATGAATCAAATAACACCTCATTTTTTTCTTTTAAAACAAACGACGCGCAAGGGCAAAGCCGACAAGGCTTCCATATATACATAAACAAAAGACACTACACCGCATACGAGTCCAAACCCACATATGAATACATGCACTTCAGAGTTAAATGAACTATGACGGACAAGGCCCCGCTGCACTCCAAAACTATACAAAGCTCTGCATCAAGGACATATACCAAAGATAAACTCCTAATGTAAGGAACTTATCCAAAACCCCGAGCAGATCCTACACTGCCGATCACCGAATCAAGACCTAAACTCGCAGATGAACGCAGCCCGGGCGAGGTCAAGACGAAGAATGTACCAAGTATGTGAACAAAGAGTATCAGAATGAAATCATAACAGTCTAAACAAACAGAGACATGTATGATAGCCAACCTACGCATATAGCACATAAGCAAATATATCAAGTCGTGGACGCAGCCCTCAAAGTCACTACTCAAATATAACTATGGGTCTCACGCCCATAATATCAATCGTGCGTGGAATCCTTCCCACCGCCAAATCCAGATATAACATAACACCAATAGGCATACATGAACACCAAGTCCCACCCTTGGTATAAAGATTCGTGTTTACCCATCACTTACACTCTACCCCGGAGAAGGTAGTAAAGCGGTGGTATAGCATCTTGGGGTTTACCCTCACATATACTCTACCGAGAAGGTGGTACATCGGGTGGTATAAAGATCTCAGGGTGTACTTCACATATACTCTACCTCGAGAAGGTGGTAAACAGGTGGTATAGCGTCTTGGGGTTTACCCTCACATATACTCTACCCTCGAGTAAGTACAAACAGTGGTATAAGATCTCAAAGTGCACTTCACATATACTCTACCTCGAGAAGGTAAAACAGTGGTATAAAGATCTTGGGGGTTTACCCCTCACATATACTCTACCCTGGAGAAGGTAGTAAAGCAGGTGGTATAGCATCTTGGGGGTTTACCCCTCACTTATACTCTTACCCTATCTCGACCGACCATCAAACAAGACATAAGCACTACCATTTCTTCTATAAAAATCCGGGAATTTAACCCAAGTACTACAAGTAACTAAGATACCCGTGAATCCCACATCACCGCTTGCAGACGTCCCAAGAATTTACAACAAGACAAACACCCTTCAACCGAGAGTCGCGGCAACTTAATAAAACATAATACTTGCACTCAAAGGCTATTACCAGCACATATAGGCAAGTTCTCAATTAACCAAGCCAAAGTACTTATCAGGGCACAAATAGAATAAATTCTCATTTAACAAGCCAAAGTACTTATCCGGGCATAAATAGAATAAATTCTCATTTAACAAGCCAAAGTACTTATCCGGGCACAAATAGAATAAATTCTCATTTATCAAGCCAAAGTACTTATCCGGGCACAAGTAGAATAAATTCTCATTTAACAAGCCAAAGTACTTATCCGGGCACAAATAGAATAAATTCTCATTTATCAAGCCAAAGTACTTATCCGGGCACAAGTAGAATAAATTCTCATTTAACAAGTCAAAGTACTTATCAAGGCACACTTAGACAAATCCTCAATTTATCAAGCCAAAGTACTTAGCAAGGCATACATACATTCTTTTATAAAAGACTCCTTTCTATGTAAAGCCCCAAGATACTAACACCGTAGTATCAAGGCGTGTCTATTTTTCAAGGTAAGTTACTACACTTCAGAAAACTCATTTCAAAGCTTGAAATCAAGTAACTCCAAATTTTTACAATCTAGGCAACTTATGCCGATTTAATCAAAATAGACAACTTTCTAAACCTTCCATAAAGCCGTTATAACCAACTTCCCATAAAGCCGTTATAACCCTTTACGGTTTTAGACGATCCATTCCTTCAATAACCAAGAGACTTATACTATTAAAACCAAGTATCACATACTTACAAATCAAGTTCTTAACTTTCAAAAATACTTCAAGTCTCTTAATAGTTAGAAAACAAGTTTTCTTCTACTTTTTAAACCTCAAGTAACTCACCCTTAACGCAAGCTACTTCTCTTAAATCATGTCATTTCTCCTCTTTAAATCAAATAAGTAAATCACTCCTTTGACTTCTAAAGTCATTATAATGACCTTTAGGTTTTAGAACTAAGGCACTAGCCAAAAGATTTGGAAATCACTTCCTTTTCAAGTTTCTATGTACTTTAAGAAAAATACCTTCACTTTTAAGAATCAAAACTTCACTAAGGAAATGGATTATACTACTTACAATTTAAACATCAAAGTACACTCAAGGAAGTACATAGAACAAATTCTATTTTAGGCAATCCAAATACAAGCAAGGACTGGATCATTCGAGAGTAGAACTTACTTTCTTTATTCTAAGGAATCATGCTGTAAGAGGAGATAGTTCACATACCTTTCGGCTAATATCCACAAGCTGCTCGAATATGCCGTGCAGAGAAGTGTCAACCTATAATGGTCACAACAAGACTATCAACTTCTAGTCTCTACGAGAATAATACTAAGTATTTAGTCTCTAATTCTACGGAAAATCGGCAACACTTCCTTTGTTTCGACTCACTTGCCACCTTTTCAAGGCCGAATACAATAACCAACAAGCCACATTTAAGGCTCCAAACAACAACCAAACAAAAGGGATTACACGCCTTACAATACGTAAAATTCCGCCCACAATTCATACGAAATAGCTTAAAACTCCAAGCCATTCTCTACTAACTACATACTAACAATTCAAAGTCTTTTCCAATCCTTTTCCAATTCAAGTTCTTAGGTCAACATGTTACTTAGTCATAAACAACTTCAACAACTAAAATTCCCTTCTTTATACAACATGTTACGACTTAACTAATAATCGACTTGAATTGAAATCTTAAAGCTAAACATGCTAGATTTGGATTAGGTTCCAATAGTCCAAATACTTATCAAACTTCATACTATAAAACTCATGCTTGCTAATAACCATAGCTACAATGATAAGTAAACCTTAATTGCTAAAACGACAAAAATAATACCTTTATAAGCCCTTAAAATTTCCAAGATCCAAAGTCGCGCTTTAGCAATTCTTAGCTCCTTTCCTTAAGTTCCAATCCGCTCCAAGCACTCCTAGAGGCCTATGAAGAACCCATCTTCAAGTTCCAACTTCAAAGTCAAGAACTCCAATAGTTTCCGCTTGCGACTAACGTGAAAACTCCGCTTTTCCAAATCTTTCTATTGAGATATCCTTATAATACCCTAAGGGACATCAAGTTAAAGTCTGTGGCTAATGGATCAAAACTACAAATTTCTCACGGGAAATTGCACTTACCGAGAGCACGTCAAGAACAACAATTGTCGATATTTTCTAAGTGTAAAATGAGCTTGTCTTGCACTAGCTATGTATATAAAACACACATGGAGGGCTTGGATTAATACACTGTGGTCTAGATGAAAGACAATTAATGAAAAGCCAAGTGGACAAGTTGACTAGTCAACAAAATCAAGCTAGCAAGACTAATCTTCCAAAGTGGTCAATGACCATTTTACCCGTACAAATTTCGACCAAGCCACGCGGGGTGCCACGTGTCGCCTCTCATTCGTCCATAAAATTCCAGAACCCTCGTGGCCCCACAAAACGAAATTTCTGTGGGCCCCACGTGACCAAATCCGCAAAAATAAGTTTCCATAATATTACTAAGTCCCATACTCTTCAAATAATGTATTTTGAGAATCCAATTCTCAACAACGAACATTTTTCCTTTCCGACGTTTCGAACATTTTCCGTTGAAAACAATTCTTCCTTTCGCATTTAATTTCCAAGTCTTGGTTCCTTACGTACACTCTCTTATACATGTCCTGGACTTACGGGGTGTAACATTCTTCCCCCCTTAGAAACATTCGTCCCCGAATGTTCTTAGTCGGTTGCTAAGATATACTAACTCCGGCATAATCTCTATACTATGCCTATCAATCAAAACTGCACAAGACCAACGATGCCACACATGACCACCACAACATACGTGAACATAATAATGGACCTTTCGTCCGTGGTCCCTTCTCACAAAACTCGAAGGTTACAGTCTCCTCAAACACGGGATCCTTAGAGGTTCCTTTCTTTCCTTACTTGCCATACTTTTTCGTACTTTCAAACTCATCTAGTACACGTACAAAATCTCAAATTTTGTTTCTATTCTCCACTCGAGTTACTAATCAAACCTCGCCATTAAGCTACTCACATTCCCGTTAAGGCTTTTCTCGGCCTTACGACCTAAACCGTGGAACGATCCACAAACTTGTACAACGATTAACTAAACTTGGGCCCGACATCCTCGTGACCCTATCACATAATCTGACCATTTCTAATCGACATTACCCCATTCCATACTATCGGTGACCCGAAATGAGTCCATAACCCGACTCATCGTCACACTTAACTCCTCATTCTTAGTCCAAATAAACCTCACTCTTATCTCAAGGTACTTCTTACCCTATCCCCTAATCACTAGAGGTTCGTCACATAGGTCAAGTATTTCTACCGCATAATCTTCCCTATTGGTCTTACACGCTGTGGCCAATTACTACGTGTGAACTCTACACAACTATAGTCTCAGTTCACTTACCATTCCTCACAACATTCTTACTTCTCACTTTACTAATCAAAGTATCCCTACCTGGGTACTATCACTTACAACCGCTAGCACCGCTTATCTTGGTCAATAACATAATCGCTTCCTCATGACTCCTATAGTCTTCTCCTAACCGAAACCGGAGGCTCGTGCTGCCTCAAACTCGGCGCAGGCGACTCGCCGATCGCGAACAACATCCAGATAACTCGGCATAAGCCCTATCAACTCTCTCGAGTCCGACTAGTAGCCTCGCTACTCCTTTGCTCCCATCTTGCGCATTGTCCCTCGAGGCATAATCAGAACACAACCATACGCCGAGAGGAATTTTCTTACTAACACACTCTATGGCACGATCTTAGAGTGAAAAGAATAGAAACTAACTCCTAAATGTCCTGTAGCCTCTGTTTATGGGCGTGTGGCGCAACACACCGATAATCAAGACTCTACTAGACACGGTCTGTAGACATTCCGAGGACTGACTGCTCTGATACCACTCTGTCACAGCCCGAACCCCGGGCCCGTGACTGGTGCCCTACCTGGGCACCCTTCTACCTTAACAATACAAGTAAGTCATGAATCAAATAACACCTCATTTTTTTTTCTTTTAAAACAAACGACGCAAGCGGCAAAGCCGCAAGGCTGCCATATATACATAAACAAAAGACACTACACCGCATACGCAGTCCAAACCACATATGAATACGCACTTCTAGAGTTAAATCAACTATGACGGACAAGGCCCCGCCGCACTCCAAAACTATACAAAGCCCGCATCAAGGACATATACCAAAGATAAACTCCTAATGAAGGAGCTTATCCAAAACCCCGAGCAGGATCCTACACTGCCGATCACCGAATCAAGGTGACCTAAACTCGCATTTAACGCACTTCCGGCGAGGTCAAGACGAAGAATGTACCAAGTATGTGAACAAAGAGTAATCAGAATGAAATCATAACATCTAAACAAAATAGGAGACATGTATGATAGCCAACCTACAGTACATAGCACATAAGCAGTCATATCAAGTCAGGGACGCAGGCCCTCAAAGTCACTACTCAAATATAAATATGGGTCTCACGCCCCTAATATCAATCGTGCCCGTGGAATCCTTCCTCACCGCCAGCCCAGATATAACATAACACCAATAGGCATACATGAACACCAAGTCCCACCGGTGGTATAGCATCTTGGGTGTTTACCCCTCACTTATACTCTTACCCTGGAGAAGGTAGTAAAGCAGGTGGTATAGCATCTTGGGGGTTTACCCCTCACATATACTCTACCCTGGAGAAGGTGGTACAAAGGTGGTATAAGATCTTGGGGTGTACCCACTTCACATATACTCTACCTCGAGAAGGTGGTAAACAGTGGTATAGCATCTTGGGGTTTACCCTCACATATACTCTACCCGAGAAGGTAGACAGGGTGGTATAAGATTCTTGGGGTGCACTTCACATATACTCTACTCGAGAATGGTAAACAGTGGTATAAAGATCTTGGGGTTTACCCTCACATATACTCTACTCGAGAAGGTAGTAAAGGGTGGTATAGCATCTGGGGTTTACCCTCACTTATACTCTTACCCTATCTCGACCGACCATCAAACAAGACATAAGCACTACCATTTCTTCTATAAAAATCCGAATTTAACCTAAGTACTACAAGTAATCTAAGCATACCTGGAATCCTACATCACCGCTTGACGTCCCAGTAACTTACAACAAGACAGCCGACCCTTCAACCGAGAGTCGCGGCAACTTAATAAAACATAATACTTGCACTCAAAGGCTATTACCAGCACATATAGGCAAGTTCTCAATTAACCAAGTCAAAGTACTTATCAGGGCACAAATAGAATAAATTCTCATTTAACAAGCCAAAGTACTTATCCGGGCACAAATAGAATAAATTCTCATTTAACAAGCCAAAGTACTTATCCTAGCACAAATAGAATAAATTCTCATTTATCAAGCCAAAGTACTTATCCGCACAAGTAGAATAAATTCTCATTTAACAAGCCAAAGTACTTATCCGGGCACAAATAGAATAAATTCTCATTTATCAAGCCAAAGTACTTATCCGGGCACAAGTAGAATAAATTCTCATTTAACAAGTCAAAGTACTTATCAAGGCACACTTAGACAAATCCTCAATTTATCAAGCCAAAGTACTTAGCAAGGCATACATACATTCTTTTATAAAAGACTCCTTTCTATGTAAAGCCCCAAGATACTAACACCGTAGTATCAAGGCGTGTCTATTTTTCAAGGTAAGTTACTACACTCGTAAAACTCATTTCAAAGCTTGAAATCAAGTAACTCCAAATTTTTACAATCTAGGCAACTTATGCCGATTTAATCAAAATAGACAACTTTCTAAACCTTCCATAAAGCCGTTATAACCAACTTCCCATAAAGCCGTTATAACCCTTTATGGTTTTAGACGTATCCATTCCTTCAATAACCAAGAGACTTATACTATTAAAACCAAGTATCACATACTTACAAATCAAGTTCTTAACTTTCAAAAATACTTCAAGTCTCTTAATAGTTAGAAAACAAGTTTTCTTCTACTTTTAAACCTCAAGTAACTTCACCCTTAACGCAAGCTACTTCTCTTAAATCATGTCATTTCTCCTCTTTAAATCAAATAAGTAAATCACTCTTTGACTCTAAAGTCATTATAATGACCTTTAGGTTTTAGAACTAAGGCACTAGCCAAAAGATTTGGAAATCACTTCCTTTTCAAGTTTCTATGTACTTTAAGAAAAATACCTTCACTTTTAAGAATCCAAACTTCCTAAGGAAATGGATTATACTACTTACAATTTAAACATCAAAGTACACTCGGAAGTACATAGAACAAATTCTATTTTAGGCAATCCAAATACAAGCAAGGAATGGATCATTCGAGTAGAACTTACTTTCTTTATTCTAAGGAATCATGCTAGAAGAGAGATAGTTCACATACCTTTTCGCTAATATCCACAAGCTAAGCCGAATATGCCGTGCGTAGTTGTCAACCTATAATGGTCACAACAAGACTATCAACTTCTAGTCTCTACGTAGAATAATACTAAGTATTTAGTCTCTAATTCTACGGAAAATCGCAAAGACTTCCTTTGTTTCGACTCACTTGCCACCTTTTCAAAGCCGAATACAATAACCAACAAGCCACATTTAAGGCTCCAAACAACAACCAAACAAAAGGATTACACGCCTTACAATACGTGTAAAATTCCGCCCACAATTCATAATGAAATAGCTTAAAACTCCAAGCCATTCTCGCTAACTACATACTAACAATTCAAAGTCTTTTCCAATCCTTTTCCAATTCAAGTTCTTAGGTCAACATGTTACTTAGTCATAAACAACTTCAACAACTAAAATTCCTTCTTTATACAACATGTTACGACTTAACTAATAATCGACTTGAATTGAAATCTTAAAGCTAAACATGCTAGATTTGGATTAGGGTTCCAATAGTCCAAATACTTATCAAACTTCATACTATAAAACTCATGCTAATAACCATAGCTACAATGATAAGTAAACCTTAATTGCTAAAACGACAAAAATAATACCTTTATAAGCCCTTAAAATTTCCAAGATCCAAAGTCGCGCTTAGCAATTCTTAGCTCCTTTCCTTAAGTTCCAATCCGCTCAAGCACTCCTAGAGGCCTATGAAGAACCCATCTTCAAGTTCCAACTTCAAAGTCAAGAACTCCAATAGTTTCCGCCATGACTAACGTGAAAACTCCGCTTTTCCAAATCTTTCTATTGAGATATCCTTACAATACCCTAAGGGACATTGGGTTAAAGTCTTGTGGCTAATGGATCAAAACTACAAATTTCTCATGTGGGAAATTGCACTTACCGAGAGCACGTTGAAGAACAACAATTGTTGGGATATTTTCTAAGTGTAAAATGAGCTTGTCTTGCACTAGCTATGTATATAAAACACATGGAGGCTTGGATTAATACACTGTGGTCTAGATGAAAGACAATTAATGAAAAGCCAGTGGACAAGTTGACTAGTCAACAAAATCAAGCTAGCAAGACTAATCTTCCAAAGTGGTCAATGACCATTTTACCCTTGTACAAATTTCGACCAAGCCATGTGGGGTGCCACGTGTCGCCTCTCATTCGTCCATAAAATTCCGAACCTCGTGGGCCCCACAAAACGTAAAATTTCTGTGGGCCCCACGTGACCAAATCCGCAAAAATAAGTTTCCATAATATTACTAAGTCCCATACTCTTCAAATAATGTATTTTGAGAATCCAATTCTCAACAACGAACATTTTTCCTTTCCGACGTTCGGAACATTTTCCGTTGGAAAAACAATTCTTCCTTTCGTACTAATTTCCAAGTCTTGGTTCCTTACGTACACTCTCTTATACATGTCCTGTACTTACGGGGTGTAACAAAATCCTTCTATAGTAATGCATAAGATTCGCCTAGAAGATGAAAGCAGGCCCTCCATTGAGGCACAAATGAGACTAAATCCAAACATGAATGAGGTAGTGAGGAATGAGATTTTGAAGTGGCTTAATGCTGGGTAATTTACCCTATTTCTGATAGTGCATGGGTGAGTCCAGTGCAAGTGGTGCCCAAGAAAGGTGGTATGACTGTGGTAACCAACGAAAAAAATGAGCTGATTCCATCTAGAACAGTTACAAGGTGGAGGATTTGCATTGACTACCGCAAGCTGAACAAGGCAACCAGGAAAGACCATTTCCCTTTGCCCTTCCTAGATCAGATGTTTGATAGACTTGTTGGGCACAACTACTATTGCTTTTTGGATTGTTACTCTGGCTATCATCAAATTGCAATATCACCAGAAGACCAAGAGAAGACCACATTCACATGTCCCTATGGTACGTTTACTTTCAGAAGAATGTCATTTGGGCTTTGCAATGCACCTACCATTTTTCAGCGCTGTATGATGGCTATTTTTTCTGACATGGTGGAGAGGACAAATAGAGTTTTATGGATGATTTTTCTGTGTTTGGGTCATCTTTTGATGACTGATTGAAGCATTTAAAAGCAACGTTGCAGCGGTGTGAAGAATCCAATCTTGTGTTGAATTGGGAGAAGTGCCACTTTATGGTAAAAAAAGGGTATTGTCCTTGGCCACAAAATTTCCATCCAAGGCATCGAGGTAGAAAGAGCTAAAATCGCAGTTATTGAAAATCTACCACCTCCGATGTCAGTGAAAGGGGTTAGAAGTTTCCTTGGGCATGCTGGTTTCTATAAGAGCTTCATCAAGGACTTCTCAAAAATCTCAAAGCCTTTTTCGTCCTTGTTGATGAATGGTCCTGCTTTTGAATTCAATGAAGAGTGTCTGAATGCGTTTGAAGTACTTAAGGAGAAGTTAATTTCAACACCTATAGTCATTGCACCAGATTAGGAGCTTTCATTTGAATTAATGTGTGATGCAAGTGACTATGTAGTGGGAGCAGTTCTTGGGCAGTGAGTCAACAATGTATTTCGATCCATTTACTATGCTAGTAAACTCTTAACGATGCAAAACTGAATTATGCCACAACAGAGAAATAGTTGCTAGCTATAGTATATGCATTCAAGAAATTCAGGCTATATCTCATTGGGAACAAGGTGATAGTATACATTGATCATGCTACCATAAAATATCTTATAACCAAGAAAGATGCCAAACTATGCCTTATCCGATGGGTGTTACTGCTACAAGAGTTTGACATGGAGATCCGTGATAAGAAAGGCACAGAAAATTTGGTGGTTGACCACCTGTCAAGGCTTGAGGTAGAAGAAAGCCGAAATGCTAAAGATGTGCAGATTAATGACCATTTTCCAGACGAGCAACTCTTTCAGGTAAGTGCTGACTCTACTTTACCTTGGTATGATGATTTTGTTAATTTATTTGTAGCTAAGGTTGTGCCCCAGAGATGTCAAAGCAGCAAGTGAAGAATTTCTACTAAGAGGTGAAGCACTATTATTGGGAGGAACCAATTCTGTACAAGCACTATGTTGATCAAATCATTAGACGTTGTGTGCCAGATGATGAAATTAACAAAATCCACTCATTGTCACACGTTGCAATGTGGTGGGAATTTTGGTGCTTCGAGGATAGCGGCTAAGGTACTAACAAATGGGTTCTATTGGCCAACATTATTCAAAGACTCCAATGCTTTTGTGAAGGCTTGTGACCGGTGTCAACGAACTGGGAACATCTCCAGGCGAAATGAAATACCCATGAATGGAATACTTGAAGTAGAAATCTTTGATATATGGGGAATTGACTTCATGGGCCCGTTCCCACCATCTTTCGGCTACAAATACATCTTGCTTGCATTGAACTATGTATCCAAGTGGGTCGAGGCAATCGCTACCAAAGAGAATGATGGTAAGACTATCTTGAAATTCATCCAAAAGAACATATTCACACGTTTTGACACTCATAGAGCTCTCATAAGTGATGAAGGGAGTCACTTCTGTAACAAGCAGCTTGACACCCTACTTGCTCGCTATGGAGTTTACCACCGCATTGCTCTTCCCTACCATCCTCATACAAATGGGCAGACTGAAATTTCAAACAGAGCGGTGAAGAGTATATTGGAAAAGACAGTGGATAGCTCGAGGAAGAATTGGTCTATCAAGCTGGATGATGCATTATGGGCCTACAGGACTGCATTCAAAACTCCCATTGGAATGTCACCCTATAGGCTGGTATTTGGAAAAGCATATCATCTACCGGTAGAGTTGGAGCATAGGGCATATTGGACGATGAAGAAGTTGAACATGGATGCAAAAGCTGCCGGACAAAAGAGGCTATTGCAGCGAATGAGCTTGATGAGTTTCGGAATGATGCTTATGAGAACGCAAAAATATATAAAGAACGCACCAAGGCATGGAATGACAAAATTTGATCCCGAAGGAGTTCTAACCTGGGCAACAAGTGCTCTTGTTCAACTCAAGGCTGAGATTATTCCCAAGCAAGTTAAAATCCAGGTAGTCAGGGTCATTCATTGTTGAGAAGGTGTTTCCCTATGGCTCAGTCGAGGTACGAGGTAAAGAGGGTGCACCATTCAAAATAAACGGGAAACGATTGAAACCCTACTTGTGTGATGCCATGGAGAAAATAAAGTATGTAATCCTCTTCAAACGACAATGAAGAGAAATCTGCGTCCGGCTAAAGACATCGCTATTTGGGAGGCAACTCAACGTTTTAAATTTTGTTAAGTAGTTTTATTATGTTATTGAACAGTCTCACGATCTTGTGCCACTTGGTTTATGTTTTGATGACAGGTAAAATGAGACTAATTCCGAGAGGCAAGGGATTGAAAACGCTGAAAATTGGAGAAATTGAATTTTAAGGATTAGCACCGTGGTGCAGGTATGAAGGACCGCGTCAAAAAATTTCCAGTGAGTGATCGGTGTATTTTATATACACCTATTGAGTCATTTTTAGTTATTCTTTTGCCCATTTTTGTACAAATATGTGTCGTCTTAGGATAGATTTTCTTTCTTTTGAGTCATAATGGTTTAAAGTGGCACATTGACGAAAAGGAGCGAAAAGAGGGCAGAAACAGAGGTTCCAGAGCTCAAAAAGCTAAAAAGTTGACAATCCGGGCGAGAAACAGGGCGGCGTCGCGGCGCCACCAACCAACAGCATCAGAGCGCCACGTCGCCCAAAGAACAGAGAGCCGCAGAAGTTTCGGCGCCGCGGCGCCGAGGCGGGAAATCAGCCAAATTCGAATAGGAATGGGCCAAGGCCAAGAAGGAAAAGTTGTTGGGCATTTTTGAGGCTATAAAAATGACCTTTTTAGGTCAGATTAAAGGGATCCCACACTTGAAAATTCATCACAACTTGGAGATCAAGATTGGAGACTTACTTTTGTGTAATTTCTTATTCTTTATTTTATTTCTTTTTAGTTTATGTTGGATATTAGTTTAGTTCTTTGCATGTCTATGGCTAGGAACTAACTTAATTTAGGGCTTTCCATGTCGAATCGCTTGAACCTCGTTCTTATGAATTAATGCATGTCTTGGTTTCTTCTTATTATTATTGAGATTTATTCAATATTTGTTTTGATTGCTTGGTAATTAATTGATCACTAATTATCATAATTTATATGATTTCTAATCGAAATCCGAAAGGGGAGATTGTGAATTTGCTATAGTTGAATAAACATAGGTTTAAATCGTGGACGAAAGTACTCCGATACTTGTGTAGTTTGATAGGTTATTGTTCTTAATCCTCCTTTGTAGTCAATCTTGTCATCGAAAGATAGAAGGGTTCTACATTGGGGTTGAGTGTTTATATTACCTTAACAGGAGTATAAAACGGCTTAGTTAACCTGCTATCTCAAAATAGAAGAATAACTATAATTATTTACATTAACGAGTAAAACGAGCGGATAGTTGAGGAGATTTGGAAGCCCTATTTCCACCATAACTGAAGTAAAATAAAGTAAATTAGTTAGCATCTATAATCATATCTATAAACAATTCATCAATTTATCGGTTACCAAATAGATACTACATAATAGAAGTTGATAATTGGACATTAATCCCTGAGGACGATAACTCGGTCTTCTAGACTATATTACTTGTCACGACACGTGCACTTGCGTTTAGTGTGTGCATAAATCGCGCATCAAGTTTTTGGCGCCGTTGTCGGGGATTGGCGTAGTTCGATATCATTCTTTTTATTCTTAATTTCTAATTTGGTTTGTATTTTTCTTTTTATTATCGTTTTT
Organism: Przewalskia tangutica; assembly: GCA_029844215.1. Classification (NCBI taxonomy): domain Eukaryota; kingdom Viridiplantae; phylum Streptophyta; class Magnoliopsida; order Solanales; family Solanaceae; genus Przewalskia; species Przewalskia tangutica. The sequence goes on from CM056719.1 coordinate 24,797,130, forward strand.
TATATATATATTGGTAGAACCGTGCGTCGTGATCCGTTTGTTGATTTTGATCTGTTGCAGACATCTAGTTTATGCGAAGGAGAAGAGGAGCAGATACACTTGTTCCCTTCAACCCGGAGATTGAAAAGACTTGCAAGCAGAACCGGAGAAACAAACGAATTTTGGCCTTAATAGCCATGAGAGGCTTGCAGAATAACAATGAGATGAACGAAGGGTTAGGTGATCATCAACCTAACCAAAGGATGCCCCGGAGGTTACCGATTGATGTAGAAGAAAGGGTCCCGGTCCAAGCTGAGAGAAGCTTGAGAGATTATGTGCTGCCAAGGGTGAATGGAGCACAGACTTGCATCAGGCTCCCAGCAATAGGAGAAAATAATTTCAAAATCAAGCCTGCGATCCTGAGTATGGTGCAGAATACAGTTCAATTCAGAGGATTGCCATCTGTAGATCCTCATATGCACATAGCGAATTTATTGGAGTTGTGTGCAACTTTCAAGTATAATGGTGTTACTGACGCCGCCATCCGATTGAGGCTATTTCCCTTCTCACTCAGGGATAGAGCAAAAGTGTGGTTGAATTCCCTGCCTACAGATTCTATATTCACATGGCAGGAGTTGGCACAGAAGTTCTTGACAAAGTTCTTTCCACCGTCCAAGGCCGCTAAGCTGAGAGGAGAATTGAACAATTTTTATCAGGCCGATGGAGAGTCACTCTATGAGGCTTGGGAGAGATTTAAAGATTTGCAGAGAAAGTGTCCACATCATAGCATTGAGCTGTGGAATTTGGTCCATATTTTCTACAATGGGCTAAATGGGACAACAAAAACCATCATTGACGCAGATGCAGGTAGAACCTTCATGAAAAAGACAGCACATGAGGCCCATGATTTGTTAGAAGACATGGCCACCAATAACCATGTGACCGACGACAGAGGGGTAAATGGAAGGAGAGCGATAGGAGTTCATGAGATTGATGCCATCACAGCGTTAAATGCACAGGTTGCTCTCTTGACCAAGCAACTGCAGCAGAACATAGTGTCAGTGAATGCAGTTCAGATGTCATTGAGTTGTGAGATGTGTGGGGGTCCTCATACATTTGATAGATACCCATCAGCAGACCCCAACAACATCCCTATTGAGCAAGCAGAATGCCAGGCAGTGGGAAATTACCAAAGACCCCAGAACAACCCTATTCAAATACTTACAATCCAGGGTGGAGAAATCACCCTAACTTTTCATGGAGGGGTGATCAAGGGCAGTAGAATCAGTTTCGAGGTCAATACCAGAGTCAACAACCATTCACTCAGGCCTCATCTTCACAACAATTCAGTGCACCTGCTCAACAAGAAAATCCAGATGAGTTGAGAGCAGCCCTGTTGACACTCACCAACTCACAGACCCAGTTCATGGCAGAGACAAGATCCTCTATCAGTAATTTGGAGACACAGGTGGGGCAACTAGCAAAGATGACGAATAACAGGCCACAGGGCACTCTTTCTAGTAATACAGAGATGAATCCCAGAGAGGAGTGCCAGGCGGTGCAGCTGAGAAGTGGAAAGCAACTAGAACAGCCTACACATCAGCCTGTGGTAGAACAGAGAGTTGAGCAGAGAGTAGATGCAGAGAATGAGGGGGTTACTGAGGACCGCCCTATGTTAGAGAAGGTTCCAACAGTTCCAGTGAGGGAATACACAGAGAAGATTCCTTACCCTCAGAGGTTGCAAAGGAAAGCAGTTGATAAGCAATTCTCCAAGTTCTTGGAGGTATTCAGAAAGATGCACATTAACATTCCGTTCATTGAGGTATTGGAGCAAATGCCTACTTCAAATTTATGAAGGAAATTCTTGGAAAAAAGAAGAAGCTAGTTGAGTATGAAACAGTGGCATTGACAGAGGAATGCGGCCATATTGCGAGAAACCGCCCCAAGCTTAAGGATCCGGGAGCTTCACATTGTCTTGCACGATTGGCGGTGACATGTAATGAGGCCCCATGCGATTTGGGGCCAAGATAAATCTCATGCCCTTGTCCGCTTTCAAGAGGTTGGGTTTGAGTGAAGCCAAACCAACCACCGAGCTCATAATGCGACAGATACAAGTGCATCCTGCAGGATAATGGAAGATGTATTGGTTAAGGTGGGAAAATTCTTCTTTCCTGCGGATTTCATCATCCTTGATATGGAGGAAGATGATGAGATCCCTATCATATTGGGAAGACCATTCTTGGAAACTGGGAGAGCCCTGATTGATGTGGAGAAGGGCGAGCTGACACTCAGAGTTGAGAATGAAGAGATTGTGTTCAAGATGTTTAAACACGTCGTTGAACCCCCAGTCATAAGCAAGTATTTTGCAGTCAGCACATCGGTTGAGCCAGCACAGGCCAAAGCAAGGAAAATCAGTCCGCCAGTACAAGTGAGCAACGCTAAACCTTCTCTTGAGAAGAAAGAGAAAAAGAAAAACAGAAGGCGGAAGCGAAAAATGATTATGAAATGGATAGGCTGTGGGGTTAATTTACCCCATGACCCTTGATAAGGAACTTGCGTCCGATTAAAATACGTTAAAGACAACGCTACTTGGGAGGCAACCCAAGGTTATTTTATTTTTATTTTATGCAATTTAGTTTTAGTTAGAACAGTCTCACGGGAGGTATTGTTTGCATGTTGTGATGACATGTACAAGGCCAAAAATTGGAGGACGAAAACGTGAAGGCGCCGAGCAGAAGGCCATGGCGCCGAGAATGCAGAAAGGCGCAAGAGGTTGGGCGCCACGGCGCCGGATGCAGGGCCGCGGCACCGAAAGTCCAGAAGGTCTCTGAAGTTGGGACGTCGCAGGGCCAAATCAGAGGGCCACGGCGCTGGAAGTCCAGAAGGTCTCTGAAGTTTGGGCGCCACGACTTCGGAAGTTCAGAGGGTCGCAGATGTTTGGGCGCCGCGGCGCCGATTGCAGTGCCGTGGCACCGCGACAGAAAAACTGAAATTTAAAGGAGCCCTAATCCGATTTCCCATTCCAAATCAAAAACCCAAACCTTTCCTCTCTCCAAAACCCACGAAATCAACCTCCCTTACTCAAAATCGTCCACAAACTAAACTCAATCACAACCAAAATACTTAAATTCCTTGCACCCTTAACCATCTCAAACAACAACCCTCATTCCATTGCCTCAAACCATCATTAGGAACAAGAAAATCTTGAAGAACACCGTCCAAGGTAACTTTCATCACTTTTCTTGAAATTTTCAAAACAATCAGGGGAGGTAATAGGTTTGGTGATCGGTGTATTTTATATACACTTTTTGAGTCGTTTTTAGTGAGTCTTTTGTCCATTTTTATACAAATACGTGTCGTCTTAGGATAAATTTTCTTTCTTTTGAGTCAAATTGGTTAAAGTGACTCATTAGCGGAAAAGGAGCAAAAAGAGGGCAAAAACGGAGGTTCCAGAGCTCGAAATGCAAGAAAGTGGCGAACTGCATACGACATCGGTCGTCACGCCGGCCTCCGGCCAGCGAGGCGCCCGGCCTAATATTTAGAAGCTCGCAGAAGTTCCGGCGCCGACGCGGGAAAAATCAGAGATTTGAATGAATAATGGGCCAGGCCTGAGGGAAAACCTCAATGTCGGTTTGGAGGCTATAAAAAGAGAACCCTAGGTCAGAATTAAGGGTTCCCTTTCTTGCCAATTTACAACACATCTTGGAGTTCAAGATTGGAGACCATTCTTTAGTAATTTCTTGTTCTTTCTTTACTTTACTTTCAGTTTTATGTTGGATATTGAATTAGTTCTTGTCATGTCTATGGCTAGGAACTAATTCTAATATAGGGCTTTCCATGTCAATTCACTTGAACCTTATATTTATGAATTAATGCATGTTGTGGTTGTTCTTTTAATTGTTGAGATTTATCCAATATATGTTTTGATTGCTTGGTAATTACTTGATCATTAATTATCATTACTTATATGATTTCTAACCGAAATCCGAAAGGGAGGTTGTGACTATGTTGTAGTTGGGTAGACATAGGTTGAATCGTGGATGAAAATACCCCGATTACTTGTGTAGCATTAATTAGGGTTTTTGTTCTTAATCCTCCTCTAGAGTCAACCTTATCACCGAAAGGTAGAAAAGTGTTGTACTGGGGTTGAGTGTTTATATAACCTTAACAATAGTATAAAACGGATTAGTAAACCTGCTATCTCCAATAGAAGAAGAACCATAATTAATTGCATTAATAAGTAAGTTAAGCGGATAGTTGAGGAGATTTGGAAGCCCTATTTCCATCATTACTGAAGTAAACAACATAGTTAATTAGTTTTTATAATTATTAGTCATAAACAACAAATCAATATTCGGTCACCAAATAGATAACAAAGGATAGAAATTGGTAATTGAGCACTAATCCCTGAGGACGATAACTCGGTCTTCCAAGACTATATTACTTGACTCGACACGTGCACTTGCGTTAAAGTGTGTGCATAAATCGTGCATCAAGTTTTTGGCGCCGTTGCCGGGGATTGGCATAGTTCAATATCGATTTATCTATTCTTATGTCTAATTTGGTTGCTCTAACTTGTTCTGCGAGCGTTTCTTTATCACCTTTTGTTGTTTTTCTTATTTTGCAGGTTAAATTCGAAAAAAAAAATCAGTACACATGGACTACTACTATCAGAGATAGTGGAGTCATCAATGCAGCCTTAACCTGTGTTCCAGGAAGATCGAAATGAGTCATGGCAGCATACTTATGCTCACCAAGTGCCGCACTCGCTTATGGCTGAGACAAGAGAGTCCCTAAAAAATTTGGAGACCCACATAGGGCAACTGATGGATAAGATGAGCAATACACCTCAAGTAAATCTGCCTAGCGACATCATTATGGGAGGTGGCAAGCAAATTGAGGAGCCTGAACCACACCCAGCTATTGAGGACTCTGGCGAGATAGTTGGTGTAGAGAAGGAAAAGATCGCTGAGATCCAATTATTCACCTTTTTGGATTATGTGGAAATTCTTCTTCCTGCACCTGTTACAGAAGAAACACCACAAGCTATCACTGTTGATCCCCAAATAGTAAGTCCATGCCATCAAGGGCACCCCCTAGAGTTGAGAGATGTAGGGAATTTCACTGATCCCTACATTATAAAGAGCCTAAAAGACAATCCTGTCTTGTGTACTTGGGGGATAATTTTATGTTTGAGGCCCTTGTTTGAACAGATGGTTGTAGGAAAAGTGAGACCTGCAACAATAACTCTGCGGATTGCAAGCAATTCGCAGGATCTAATGGACACTCGTAAAGGTTAATTACGTCCGGCTAAAAGACGTTAAAGACAACGCTTATTGGGAGGCAACCCAATGTTTTTAATTATGTTATTTTAATTTATGTCTTTAGTTTGTTTTATTTTGTCTAGAACAGTCTCACGGAGGTCTTGTTTATGTGTTGTGATGACAGGTGCAGGGCCAAGAATTCGGAAGGCGAAAACTGAAGAAAAGAAAAGGGATTTCCAGAAAAAAATGGTTGAGTGCCGCGACGCCGAGACGGGAATCCAGAAATTAAAGACGCCCAAATCCGATTTTTCCCCAATTCCAAATCAAAACCTAAACCTTCCTCTCCACAAAACCCACGAAAATCCACACCTTACCTAAAAATCTTCCATAAACTAAACCCAATCACACCAAAGTTCTTAAATTCCCTAAACCCTTAACCATCCTAAACAACTACCCTCATCCCATTGCCTCAAATCACCATTAGAAGCAAGAAAACCTTGAAGAACACCGTCAAAAGGTAACCTTTATCTTTTCTTGAAAAGTTTTACTGTAGTCAGAGGAGGTAGTAGATTGGAGGAGTGTTGTATCTGTGAAGTTGTTGGGGTGTTGAAATTGGTTGTGAGATTTCGAGGAAGAGTATACAAGGCGAGTGTGGGTGTTGTGCAGGAGCTTCTTAAGTGAAGTTTGGGGGTAATAGGTGTTGTAGCTGCTAGTTGTTGGGTGATAGTGTTGGGTAACATTGTTGATACTAAGGAAACGCTGCAAAAAGTGATCTAAACATGTCTGCCATAAAGAAAAGAGCCTCCACATCCACCTCAGCCCCTCAATATGATGATACTAGGTTTGTTAGCCAAAGAGCTCATGAAAAATACAAAAAGCTTAGTACTAGGCCCTTAATCCCTGAAAGAGGAATGGATTATCAAAGGGATTCGCTTGAGGAGGGGGATGTCTATGAGCCCATTCGGGTGATGATTGAGATGATGGGGTGGAAAAGATTTGTAAACCCGGAAAAGATAGCACCAATGAACACAGTGATGGTGCATGAATTTTATACTAACTTTCCGGAGAAGGTGGACAATGAATGCTTTGTGAGGGGAAGATATGTGTCTGTGACGGCAGAAGTGGTAAATGTGTTATTGAAAACAGTTGATGTTGAAGGAGGAGATGGTGATTGGAGCTATTTTAGAACATGGTCTAGAAGCACCACCAAAATCGACTGGAATGCCATCGCAGACACAATAAGCTACCCTGGGGCTGCATATGAATTTGCCAGAAATGGGTCAAGAGGACTGAGCAGGTGTCAGTTCAACAAAGCAGCCAAGGGTTGGTTGTATTTAAATCGGTTCACCGATTCCATCAACGCACTTTACCAGAGTGCCAGAAGACAGAATCAAATTGATATATGGAATTATGTCGGGGAAGACGATTGATGTTGGGAAGGAGATAGTGCAAAATATTGAAGAGACCAGCAGGTTGGTAACAACAGGTGGGTTGGGATATGACTCACTTATTACAAGTTTATGCGCCATAAATGGGGTCCCAACCCTACCCACTGATACTTATGAGAAAAACCAACTTCCTGTGTCATACGGGATAGTGCACTCCTTCCTGCACTCCCTCCAAAGAAGAATGAGAAGGAGACCAAAGAAGACCAGCGAAGAAAGCAGAGGCTGCCATGGATGAAGATGAGCCTGAAACAGAGGCTCACTATGAGGCAGGAAGCAGCCATCAGCCACCCACAGAATCAGAATCTCCAGTGCCTATGATGGAGCAGTTGCTCCAGAACCAAAGAAGGATGATGCAGAATTTTGACACGGTGATACAAGGACAACAAGAATTGAGGCAGGGGAAACAACAGTTGCACCAGAGAATTGACGAGATGAGTTCCTTGTTCAACCAGTGGTCAATGCACTATCCACCGCCACCGCCACCATTTTAAACCAAGTTTGTAAGTGTCCTGTTTCTTTTATTTTTTTTAGTCTTGCACACATTGGGGACAATGTGTGATTTAAGTTTGGGGGGTGTCTTATTTGTGTCTTATTGTTGTAGTATGTTTGAGTATTTTTAATTTGTTTGGTGTATTTTTGAGTCATAAATTTTTTTCTTTTTGAGTCATAATTGTCTGTCAAAGATCATGCATGCTGTAGTTAATAGAAACACCTAGTGAAGTAAGGCTGAATAATGTAATGGAATTAGAAGCAACTATCTAAACACTTAGGTTAAATATGCCAAAAACTCATGAAATCTGTCTATTTGGGGTTTCTTGCTTGAATTGTGCATTGTTAAATGATTAAAACCTATGTGTATGATTGTTTGCTATTTGAGGCGAAATAGTTAGGATATGCATGTTAGGGAGATGACTCAGGCATTTCTTTGTTAGCCAATTCTTACCACTCTTTTCTATCCCTGACATTAAAAATATCCCTAGTCAGCCCCGTTGAGCCTAAACATGAAACTTTTTTCGTTGACACCCTATATTCCCACACTTGTACCATAAGTAAAAATGTGAAATGGTTGGAATAGAATGTGTTAAAAAAGAGACAAAAAGAGTGAACAAGTTTGATGCACCCCAATAAAAAAGTAATAAGAAATAGGCAAAAGCCTAAGTTTGGGGGTGCCTATGATTTATAATACACTTCACTCTCTCAAAACAAAAGAGGAGAAATATAGATATGAAGTGAAGGAAAGAAATCAAAAGAAAAGGGAAAAATTGAAAAGCTAAAGAGCTTATGGTACATAAAATGAGCCTAAATGCCTATTTTTACCTACCCATGCCTAAACCTACATTACAACCCTGAAAAGTCCTGAAGATCTCTTATATGCATATCCATGATTAGTGGAGAATAGCAAGTAAAAATGTCATAGGATTTTTGAAATTGACATGCATAATTCAGTATTCTTACTTCCATTAAGTATGATTAAAATGAGTTTGCGAAATATCTAGCTTAAGGTGTTTAGAATGCTAAAATTTCATGCTATATATTCCTGCATATTATTTTGCTAACCTTCATGTTTTTCTAAGTAACACCAATGCAGCAAAGTGATCAATGTCATTGAGTCTTTCTATTTTTTTTTCTTTGTGTCTTTATTTCTTTCTTTTGATCTTTGCTCGAGGGCGAGCAAAGGTTAAGTTTGGGGGTATTTCATCGGTGTATTTTATATACACTTTTTGAGTCGTTTTTAGTGAGTCTTTTGTCCATTTTTTGTACAAATACGTGTCGTCTTAGGATAAATTTTCTTTCTTTTGAGTCAAATTGGTTAAAGTGGCTCATTGGCGGAAAAGGAGCAAAAAGAGGGCAAAAACAGAGGTTCCAGAGCTCGAAATGCGAGAAAGTGGCGAACTGCACAAACACGCTCAGTCGCGGCACCTCCAAACAAGAATAGGCCATGGCGCCGACGCGGGAAAAATCAGAGATTTGAATGAATAATGGGCCAGACCTGAGGGAAAACCTTAATGTCGGTTTGGAGGCTATAAAAAGAGAACCCTGGGTCAGAATTAAGGGTTCCCTTTCTTGCCAATTCACAACACATCTTGGAGTTCAAGATTGGAGACCATTCTTTAATAATTTCTTGTTCTTTCTTTACTTTACTTTCAGTTTTATGTTGGATATTGAATTAGTTCTTGCCATGTCTATGACTAGGAACTAATTCTAATATAGGGCTTTCCATGTCAATTCACTTGAACCTTATATTTATGAATTAATGCATGTTGTGGTTGTTCTTTTAATTGTTGAGATTTATCCAATATATGTTTTGATTGCTTGGTAATTACTTGATCATTACTTATATGATTTCTAACCGAAATCCGAAAGGGGAGGTTGTGACTATGCTGTAGTTGGGTAGACAAAGGTTGAATCGTGGATGAAAATACCCTGATTACTTGTGTAGCATTAATAAGAGTTTTTGTTCTTAATCCTCCTCTAGAGTCAACCTTATCACCGAAAGGTAGAAAGGTGATGTACTGGGGTTGAGTGTTTATATAACCTTAACAGGAGTATAAAACGGATTAGTAAACCTGTTATCTCCAATAGAAGAAGAACCATAATTAATTGCATTAATAAGTAAGTTAAGCGGATAGTTGAGGAGATTTGGAAGCCCTATTTCCATCATTACTGAAGTAAACAACATAGTTAATTAGTTTTTATAATTATTATTCATAAACAACAAATCAATATTCGGTCACCAAATAGATAACAAAGGATAGAAATTGGTAATTGAGCACTAATCCATGAGGACGATAACTCGGTCTTCCAAGACTATATTACTTGACTCGACACGTGCACTTGCGTTAAAGTGTGTGCATAAATCGCGCATCATTTGGGGATGTGCTTTATTGGTGGATAGTGTGTGGTGTGTTGAAGTTTGGTGTGAAAATTTCGCGGTAAGATTATACGTAGTGATCGTGGGTGTTGTACCGGTGATTTGAGTGAAGTTTGGGGGTTGAATGGTGTTGTAGTTTGCTGATTACGATGTGTGTTGATTGGTTTGATTGATAGTTGCTGGGTAATATCACTGAAACAAAGAAAACGCTGCTGAAAATTTGTCAAAATGTCTGCCAGAAAAAAGAGAGCTTCCACATCCGCCTCCATTCCACAATATGACGCTACAAAGTTTGTTAGTAAAAAAGCAGAAGACATATACTACAAACTTAGTACTAGATCCTTGATCCCTGAGCGAGGAATGGAGTACCAAAGGGAGTCATTTGAGGATGTAGATGCCTATTCGGGCAATAATAGAGGCCATGGGGTGGAAGAGATTTGTTAATCCGGAAAGAATAGTACCACAGAACACCGTAATGGTGAAAGAATTTTATGCTAACTTTCCGGAGAGGGTAAATGGTAGATGCTTCGTGAGAGGACAATATGTGCCTGTGACGACCGAAATGGTGAATGAGCTATTAAGAACAGCCGATGTTGAAGAAAGAGGCGATGATTGAAGCTATTTCAGAACATGGTCTAGAGACGCCAACAACATCGATTGGGATATCGTCGCAAGCACATTGTGCTACCCTGGGGCTGAGTATGATATTGCACGAAATGGTTCAAGAGGATTGAGCAGATGTCAGTTCAACAAAACAGCTAAGGGTTGGTTATATTTCGTCAGTGCCCGTCCGATTCATCGACGCACTTCACCAGAGTGCCAGCGGATAGAATAAAAATGATATATGGAATTATGGAAGGGAAGTCGATTGACGTTGAGAAGTAGATATTACAGAACATTGGAGAAACCAGTAGGTTGGTCACTACAGGTGGGTTGGGACATGGATCACTTATTTGCAGTTTATGTTCCAGACATGGAGTCCCAACCCTAGCTACTGATACATATGAGAAGGATCAACCTCCTGTGTCATATGGGATAGTGCATGCCTTTCCGTAATCCCCTCCAAAGAAGAAGCAGCAGGAGACCAAAGACCAAGACCACCAAAGAATAAAGCAGCAGCAGAGGTCGCCATGGATTTAAGATGAGCACGAGACAGAGGCTCGGCAGGCAGTAGAAACGCCAGCCCCGGAATTGGAACCCTGGTGCCTATAATGGAGCGATTGCTCATGAACTGCAGGATCGCCACAGAGTTTTGACATAATGATACAAGGTCAACAGGACCTGAGGCAGGGACAACAAAAACTAAGGCAGGAGCAACAACAGTTGCAACAGAGATTTGATGAGATGAGTTCCTTGTTCAACCAGTGGTCCATGCATCATCCACCGCCACAGCCACCATTTTAAACCAAGTTTGTAAGTTATCCCGTTTTTCTTTTATTTTTGTGTCTTGCACACATTAGGGATAATGTGTGATTTAAGTTTGGGGGGTGTTTTATTGTTTTAAGTCTTTGTGATTTGTTTTGTATGTTTTTAAGTATTTTTGAGTCATATAGTTTTTTTAAAGATCATGCATGTTGTAGTTACTGGAAACGCCTAGTGAAGTAAAATTGAATAATGTAATGGAATTAGAAGCAACCATCTGAACACTTAGGTTAGATATGCCAAAAATTCATGAAATCAAACTATTTGGGTATCTTGTTTGACTTATGCATTGTTAATAATTAAAACCTATGTGTCTGCTTGCTTGCTATTTAAGGCGAAATAGTTAGGATATGCATGTTAGGGAGATGACTGAGGTATTTTTTTGTTAGCCCTTTCTTACCATTTTTACCTATCCCTGACATAAAAATTGTATCCCTAGTCAGCCCTTTTGAGCCTAAAAATAAGACCTTTCTTTGACACCCTATAATTCCATACTTGTGTCATAATTGAAAAATTGAGTCGTTTGGAATATAAAGTGTTGAAAAAAGACAAAAAGAGATTGAACAATTTTGATGCACCCCAATGAAAAAGTAATAATAAATAGGCAAAAGCCTAAGTTTGGGGGTGTCTGTTATTCATAATACACCTCATTCTCTCAAAACAAAAGAGGGGAAAAATAGGTATGAGGTGAAAAAGAAAATCAAAAGAAAAGGGAAGAGTTGAAAGAAAAAGAGCTTATGGTACGTAAGTTGAGCCTAAAAGCCTATTTTTACCTACCCCTGCCTAAGCCTACATTACAACCCTGAAAAGCCCTGATGATCTCTGATGTGTGTATCCATGATTAGTGGAGAATAGCAAGTGAACATGCCATAAAATTTTGAAATAGACATGCATAGTTAGGTATTCTTACTTCCATTGAGTATGATTAAATTGAATTTGCGAAATATCTGACTTGATGTGTTTAGAATGCTAAAAATTCATGTTATATGTTCATGCATATTATTCTACTAACCTTCATGCTTTTCTAAGTAACAATGATGCAGCAAAGTGATCAATGTCTTTGAGTCATTTTATTTTTTTTTCCTTTCCTTTGTGTCTTTATTTCTTTCTTTTGATCTTTACTCGAGGGCGAGCAAATGTTAAGTTTGGGGGTATTTGATCGGTGTATTTTATATACACCTTTTGAGTCATTTTTAGTTAGTCTTTTGCCCATTTTTGTACAAATATGTGTCGTCTTAGGATAGATTTTCTTTCTTTTGAGTCATAATGATTTAAAGTGGCATATTGACGAAAAAGAGCGAAAAGAGGGCAGAAACAGAGGTTCCAGAGCTCAAAAAGTTAAAAAGTTGGCAACCCGGGCGAGAAACAGGGCGGCGCCACCAACCAGCAGCATCAGAGCGCCACGACGCCTAAAGAACAGAGAACCGCAGAAGTTTAGCCAGCGCCAGCTGATTCACGCAGCGGAAATCACCAAACCAATAGGAATGGGCCAAGACCAAGAAGGAAAAGTTGTTGGACGTTTTTTAGGCTATAAAATGACCTTTTTAGGCTAGATTAAAGTGATCCCACACTTGACAATTCATCACAACTTGGAGATCAAGATTAGAGACTTACTTTTGTGTAATTTCTTGTTCTTTATTTTATTTCTTTTTAGTTTATGTTGGATATTAGTTTAGTTCTTGACATGTCTATGGCTAGGAACTAACTTAATTTAGGGCTTTCCATGTCGAATCGCTTGAACCTCGTTCTTATGAATTAATGCATGTCTTGGTTTCTTCTTATTATTGTTGAGATTTATTCAATATTTGTTTTGATTGCTTGGTAATTAATTGATCACTAATTATCATAACTTATATGATTTCTAATCGAAATCCGAAAGGGGAGATTGTGAATATGCTATAGTTGAATAAACATAGGTTTAAATCGTGGACGAAAGTACCCCGATACTTGTGTAGTTTGATAGGTTATTGTTCTTAATCCTCCTTTGTAGTCAATCTTGTCAACGAAAGATAGAAGGGTTCTACATTGGGGTTGAGTGTTTATATTACCTTAACAAGAGTATAAAACGGCTTAGTTAACCTGTTATCTCAAAATAGAAGAAGAACTATAATTATTTGCATTAACGAGTAAAACGAGCGGATAGTTGAGGAGATTTGGAAGCCCTATTTCCACCATATCTGAAGTAAAATAAAGTAAATTAGTTAGCATCTATAATCATAGCTATAAACAATTCATCAATTTATCGGTTACCAAATAGATACTACATAATAGAAGTTGATAATTGAACACTAATCCCTGAGAATGATAACTCGGTCTTCTAGACTATATTACTTGTCACGACACGTGCACTTGCGTTTAGTGTGTGCATAAATCGCGCATCAGTGAGCAGGGATCACCACGGTGCAGGTATGAAGGACCGCGACCCCTAATTTCCAGTGAGCAGGGATGAGTTTTCAGTGAATTAGCACCGCGGTCCAGGTATGAAGCACCGCGGTGAAATATTTCCAGTAAGTTGGATTGTTGACAGATTGAACTAGCACCGCGGTTCAGGTTTGAAGGACCGCGGTGCCTCTTTGGCAGAAAGTCACATCGATTTATTAACGATTTAGCACTGTGGTGCGAGTCCCAAGGACCGCTGTCCCTACGCGAATTCAGAATTAAAACCCTAGCCTTCTTTTTCGATTTCCCTCATTCCCAATTCACCCAAACCTCTAAAAACCTCATCTCTTCTCCAAAAAGCTTCGAAATTCCTTCGAAAACAAACCTCCCACACCCCATTACACTACAAATCTCCCACTCTCTCATACACCACCATAAATTCATCACTTGGGTCAAGACATTTATGAAGAAAAACTTGTCCAAAAGGTAAAATTCATCACTTTTCCTTGCAAATTTCGTGGCTTTTGGTTGTTGGGTGTTGTAGTTGGAGTTGTTACTGACCATTGTTGTCGAGAGCTGTGTGAATTGTGTATTAATTTTTGTGGGTGTGTTGTTGGCTGTTGTTGGTTGTGTTGATTGTTGCCTATTGTGGATTTGGTTACTAAGTGTTGGTGAAGAATCATCCGAAAAACAAAGGAAATTCTGCCCAAATTTTTCCAACCTTACCTAAAAAAATATATGGCTCCAAAAAGAACAAGTAATAGGGCATCTTCTTCTAGATCAACAACCCCTGATTATGACATTCCAAGGTTTAACAACAAGGCAACACAAGACCATTATGAAAAATTAAGCGACCGCCCCTTAATTCCAGAGAGAGGCATGTAATTCAGACGAGCACCCTACAATGATGCCTATGAGCCGATTAGAGAAATTATTGTCAACAGAAACTGGGAAGAATTTGTTAATACCAATCTTTCACTTCCCAACAACCCAGTGGTGTGTGAATTCTACGCCAACTTCCCGGAGCGGGTAGAGAATATGTGCTTTGTTCGAGGGAGGTGGGTGTCTGTCACGGCAAAAAACATAAATACAGTCTGTGGTGTTCCTAATGTAATGATTGAAGATGATGAGGAAGAAGATCAGTATACCACTTGGAGCAAGTCCAACAGAATTGATTGGGTTGAGGTGACAGAAACTTTGAGTGCTCGAGGGGCAAGAGTGGCATATAGTGTTTATAATGAGCCACGATCGATGCTTCGTGCTCGATTCTCGGGCATGGATATACTTTGTGAGTGCCAGAATTATACCCTCTACGCATCTTTTCAAAGTAATAACAGACCGTATCAAGTTGTTGTATGCCTTAATGAGAGGGTTCACTATAGATGTGGGTCGAGCGATTTTGGAAAGCATGGAGTATACTTATCGCCTTACGACCACAGCTGGACTAGGATATGTGTCATTGATCACTAAGTTATGTGCTGAATATGGAGTGTCATTCAATGCTAGTGATGCGACGGGCCGGATACAGAGTGTCATCACCCGAGTTCAAGTAAATGGCTACCCAGACCCAGTGCCAGTGGTCTATGTTCGAGCACCGGCTGCAGAAGATGGTGTCCAACATCTACTCAGACGCCACCAAAGAGTCATGGAGGAGGAACCTGAGGTAGCTAGCCTACAATGAGCCAGGGGAGAGTAGCCATCCACCTCCCTTGGTAATTGAGCCTCCATTATCACAGTTGGATCATCTGCTCCGAAATCAAGAGCACATGATCCAGGAGCACCACTACCTGAGACAATAATGAGATTACATCATCCAAACTCAGCGGGAGTGCGACCATCATCAGTATCAATGAGGGCAAAACGGTACAATTATGAGTACGAGCGCGTCAATGAACTAAACTTCATGTTCAACCATTGGTCACTACACGTCCCACCGCCTGAGCCCCACTTTAGATTACCACCACAGTATCCGCATTTTGAGCCACAAAATCCACCTCCACGACCACCGTGTTGAGTCGCCTATGTGTTTGTAAGTTTCCTCACACGTGTTTTACTTTTAATATTGAGGATAATTTATTGTATAAGTTGGGGGGTTATTTTTTGTCTAGTTGTGTATTTTTAATTATTTATCTAGTGTATGTGTCTGTGTCTGTGTCTGTGTTTTAGTGTTATACCCCGTAGTTCCAGGGTATGTATGCGAGGACGTACGTACGAGAATACGACAGAAAGATTGGAAAGGAAGAAAGAGGTGATTTTTCCACGGAAAAGTTTCCGTTTTGTGAAGGAAAAGGTTCGTTAATGGGAATTGGATTCCCGATTTGGTATTCGGACTTCTGGAATATTAGAGAATTATGGAATTTTATTTTGGAAATGGTCACGCTGGGCCCACGGAGAAATTTACTGCTGTAGGGCCCACTTTGTTTTCGAGATTTTGGCCATTGTGGATATTTTCTAAGATGTTTTATTTTGGGCCAATAGGAGGGTGACACGTGTCACCCCGCCTAGTGGCTAGCCGAATGGCATTTGTGCACAACACCCTGCAGAGTCGTTTTCGACTAAACGCTTGCATAACTTGCAGGGAAAATTCCGCTATGTCTTTTCTTATTTTTATGGATTTTTCCGAGAGACTAACATTTTGGACCAACGAGAGGCGGCACTTGGCACCTCTCATCAGTGGGCAAGCGTGCGACTGGACGACTTGGGGTGTCAGTGGTAGATATTTTTGTGTAGATATTTGTGAGGGTTTTAAGGAGTAGGTCTGGGGCACTTGGGTGAATCTTGGCCTTACACTTGCTATACACTTGGCTAGATCTGGCCATTGGTTGGCCTTGGCTTGTGCTATAAATACCCTCTCCTTTGATGAACTTCTTCATCCTAAATATTTCCTAAGTGTTAGAATCCTCCCCTCCTTCCTTATGGTTCTCGCCCTCCCTCAGGTCGAGAGCACCCCTCTAGGGTGCTAGCCGAGAGTGTACCCTGCCTAGTTGCTTTAGTATAATACCCCTTGTGGTGTAGAAATACTCTCAAAAGTATTGTTGTAATGCCCAAATTACCTTAGCCAGATACCTTGTAGTATTCTAAGGTTATACCTATCTAAGCCCTAAATACTATTATACTTTCCACAATACAAAACCGAAACCCTAGGGAAAATCTCCATAGTTAGTTGGAGTGTTATGTAGAAGTTGGTTAGAACTTCTAAGGGTGGTTTGGAGCGGGTTGAGCGCCTGAGTCGAGCTAAACCTTGCTCGGGAGCGACATTAAACTCGGATAATTATGGGCTTATCGAGGTAATTATCTTGTCCCCTATTGTAATTGGATATTACATGTTGTAGGAATATATAGTTGAAGTATACTATGTATATAATCGAACATAGCTTGTGGCAATGTCTTTGGACTTAAGCTCAAGAATCGAATCAATCGTTTTTACATAGATCAGACATACAAGAGCTTGTGTAGCTTTTCGTGGAGTAGAATTGTACCCGTCGGGTTAGATGTGTAACCTCTGGTTGGCTTGGTAGCCTCGATAAAGGAGGAGATTTACGCTGCCATGCGGGGAGGCGCCAATTTTCTGAAATGTTCTGCGAGGTCTAAATGTTAATGCGCCTTGTGGCCTTATAGGTTGAAGTACTACGTGTGGCGCGTTCTACTTGGCTTGGCCGAGTAGCCGGTTGGAAGTACTTGGAGCGTTTTGCTATTAGTCGATACTCGTCGCGAGGTATGTGAACCTCTCTATCTCTTCTAGCATGATATGTGTGAACTATGTAGTGCGGTAGACGCATACGTGTTAAATGTATTTGATTGGTTTGAAACATAAAGTGTTATAACGGCTTTATGGGAAGTTGTTATAACGACTTTATGTAGGTCCAAAATACTTGTGGTTTTTAAAAGGTAAATGATTTGTTTATAAGCGCTTGATGTGTGATAATAAAGAACTTGAAGTATTTCAAAAGATTTCTAAATCGCTTTGAAAGAGTGATACTGTTTCTTTTGAAAACTTAAGAGTTATACTAGCTTTATGGGAAGTTAGGTATAACGGCTTAAGAATGTTTTTGATTTTGGAAATCGGGATGTGTATCGACAAACCATCGCAGTTAATTAAAAGGAAATGTTTTGAATAATTAAGTATTATTAAAACCAAGAGAAACTTCCATCCGCATAGAAACTAAGATGAGACAAAATGATATTTCCTAGATCATGGTCATTTGTAATAAGATTGTTATAAACAAGAATATCCTACTCACATAAGACTTATGTTTCTCGATTGTTTAAAAGAGAATTATATTCTTAAATGAATAAGGCTATGAACCACGAAACCTTTCTAAAATAAGAAACGTGAACATTTGAAATTAGGCAAACTTGGGCGCTTGGAAAATAATGTTGTTACTTGATTTTACAAAGGTAAGAGTTTTGGTTTTCTTAAAAGGACGATCACTCTATTTTATACTACGGTATTGTGTGACTTATGTGAAAGAAACAGATCTTTTAAAGATTTAATGTGTGAAGTACTTTGGGGTTAGATACGAACTTGTTAGTAAAGCACCTTGTGTGAATAACTTGATTGTATTGGTTTGTGATAGCCTTGTAATACTTTCTTGTTGATTTGAGAAGTAAACATGTTAGGATGCTACGTGTGTTAGTATCTTGTGATGTTAGTGTAAAGCGGGTTTTCCTCGATCGCGCTTAAAGTTGTTTGACTATCACCGTTATGTTGGTATTGTACCACTCACCTTGACTTGTGTCCGAGGTTAAGCCGCCTCCGCGGGGTAGACTCGGTGATGCAGGACCATGATTCGAGGATACCTCTACGCGGGTCCGGGGATCCATGCGGAACTACGGAGTTCCGTGTTAGTTTACACGGCCGCGTGGTCATGCGATGCGGTGGCTACGCGATCGCGAGTCCGGGCGACGCCGGAGTAGCTACCCTCGACGCGGGTTATACCTCATGCGGGCCTGAGGTTGGCCTATCGCGAGTCGCGGAGAGTTCGGGGCTAGACGCGCACATTTGATCTGCGGGCGAGTGACCGGCTTTTATCATGTGACGGCCTGCAGATATCATGACACATTTTATGACCTTGTTGCACTGGGTGTTAGTAGTCGGCTATGCCTTCGCATTTCACCTGCATCTTGCTTTATTAGGACAGTGGGACACGGTGTTCATGTGTATTCCTTGGTGTTTGTGTATCATAACCGCCGGCATGGCGAAGGTATTCCACGCAGGCACGATTGATGTTGTGGCGTGAGACCCATTGGTAAAATTGAGTGATGACTTGAGGCGTGAGTCTCGACTTGACATGATCGCTATTTATGGTGAATCGTAGTTTGGTTATCATACATGTCTCCCGCTTTGTATAGACTACTATGATTTCATTTACTGATTTATTTTCGCCACATACTTGGTACTGATCTGACCTCTTCGGCCGCGTCATGCCGCAGTAAAGGTACACCGCCATCGATCCTCGCCTTAGGGTCACGTCATTGGGAAAGCTCCGTTTCTCCGGAGGCTTATCAGTGGTATAGTCCCCTGTTGTTGTAGGTGTTTACATTCAGGGGTATGGCGGGGCCCTGTCCCGCCATTGTTGTCGTATGATTCCTTAGAGGTCTGTAGTACTGTTGTGGGCAGGGTTGTAAAAAGGATTAAACTGTTCATGATTGGAAAAAAAGTTGTTATTTATATATATGTCGAAAGGCAAGTTTTTTTTTTTCTCAGATTATTGTTTCATATTTCATAATATGTCTTGTATTGTTTTATGTTCCGCTGATTACTCTGATGTTGTATCACTAGGGTGCCCGGGGTAAGGCACCAGTCACGGGCCCGGAATCGGGTCGTGACATTTAGTATTAAGTATCAATGAATCAAGTTGAAAATCGATAGCCAATGAGATTGAGTGGATACTTGTAGTAACATTAGATGAAATCTATAGTCATGAAATGCATAAATCTGTGTGCCTGAGTTAAGATAGCCTTTGAGTTTGCTTTTGATTATTGATAATAATGAAGAACTTAATCATGACTATCCGACTCTCTTGTGTTCAATTTATTGGTTTATGCATAAATGAATTTGGGTTTGAGGAAAGAAGGTGGTAGATTATAGAACTTGCTTGCTTGCTACTTTAGGTGAAATCTTAGATAATGCATGCTTAGGAAAATAATTTAGGACCTCTTTGGACCGTTTGAGCCTTTCAAGCCACCCTTGATTACATTAATTCCTAGTCACCCCTTTTGAGCCTAATGAAACCTTTCTTTGTTGATAAACATCCATCTATGAGCCTACTTGAAATTTTTTACTATTCTTTCACTCCCTTAAATTAGCATAAGTATAGAAATTTACAAGTTGGGGAATGATTCTAGTAAAAAAAATTGAAAATTGGGTTTTTGTCAAAAAGAAGTGTAAAAATTGAGAAGTGAATGAAAAAAACAGATATATAAATTAGCTACACACCTCTTGTACATACAATGAAAAACAAGTTTGGGGGTGCTGTAGTTCAAAAAAAATATATAGAATAAAAACTTCTCAATCTAGAAAAGAAGAGAAAATGGGGGAATTTAGTGCATTATAATGAAAATCAAGTTGTGTTTGATTGGTTCTATGCTTATGGTAATTTTGAGCCTAAATGTCTTTTTATCTGCCCAATGCCTAAGCCTAACGATACAACCCACGAAAGTCCTATTGATTTTTAAGCATGTGTTATCTACATTAGTGGAGAGTTAGTAAGTGAGCAAGCTATAGAATTTTGGCCTGATGGACTGTTGAAAAGAATTTACTTGTACATAGACTGATATTGAATGCTTGTTTGAGTTGGTAGTCTTGTTTAAGTAATCATATGCCTTAATAACCTCAAACAAGTTTAATGGTTATATGACTTGGAATTCTAGATATCAACTTGTGGCTAGAAAGTTTTTGAGAATGAGATTGCATGTGTTCATGATCTTCGAGGCAGAAATATTGTGATTGACTTGATTCATGTTTAGAGTCTTTGTGTCTTTTTATTTTTAGAGAGTCTAGAGTTCTTTACTAGAGGGCGAGTAAAGTTTAAGTTTGGGGGTGTTTGTTAAGTCCATTTTAGGACTATTTTAAAGTATGTTTTAGGAGTCTTTTACGTGTCTTTTTAGTGTTTTTGTGCAGTATTATGCTTTGTAGTGTTGTTTTCAGGATATGAGCGACTTAGGTGGGAAATGACGAAATTAACATGAAATGACGAATTTGAAGGATGTAAATGCGCAACCAAGCCCCGAACAATCTAGCTAAAGAGTCATGAAGAGCATGGAAAGAATCTGGAAAAATCTGAGCGCAAAGCAGGAGGCACCGCGATGCATGACCAAGAGGGACCGCGGTGCAGATGAACCGCGACCGAAAAGTATTGAGCCGAGGCGTAAAAATTCCAATAACTGAGGACGAAAAATCACCATCGCAGGCACCGCGGTCCAGGTATGAAGCACCGCAGCACAATATTTCCAGGAGCCTACCAGTTTTTTCGGCTGAATTAGCACCGCGGTGCTTGACATCAGCACCGCGGTGTCGACGCGTATTTTCGAGAAAAAGTAGACTTTTCAGAAGGGTAAAAGGGTCTGAAGCAAGGGTTTTCTCTAATATAAATATCCTAACCCTGTCATTGTTCAGTGATACTTTGGAGAGGCAAGAATTGGAGCAAACACTAGATTGGAGACAACTTTGTTCAAGTGATTTTTCTTCTCTTTTATTTTAATTTCAGTTTATGTTGGATTTTATATTAGTTCTTACCATGACAATGTCTAGGAGCTAATATCTTTAGTAGGGTCTTCCGACGAATCTTCTTGAAGCTCTTTCATACAGTTAATGCATAGTTATTGATTTCTTATTCCGCATATTAAGATCTATTCAATATTGTTTTGATTGCTTGGTAATTAACTGATCATTAATTGTCATAACTTATGATTTCGAATCGAGATCCGAGAGGGGAGATTTGAATATGCTGTAGTTGTTTAGACATAGGTTAAAATCGTGGACGAAAGTACCCCGATACTTGTGTAGTGTTTAAGGTTATTGTTCTTAATCATCATGTGTGGTAAAATCTATCATAGAAATATAAAATGTTTCTTCATAAGGTTGAGCTTTTATATATCCTAACCGGAATATAAAACATATTAGTTAACATGCTATCTTAATAAGAAGAAGAATCATTAGCATTGCATTAACACGTGAAAGAGTGGATAGTTGAGGAGATTGAAAGCCCTATTTCCTTCATAACTGTTTAAAACCCAAAGTACTATCATCTTTAGTTTATTTTCTGCAAATTACTTTGTTTATTGTTAATTCTTAGTTATAATCACCAACCAAAAGAACGTCAACCAAATAGATACCATAAATTAGATATTCGGTACTTGATAAATCAGTCTCTGTGGACGATAACTCGGTTTTACAGACTATATTACTTGAGCGATACGTACACTTACGTAATCATATAGAATTATCGCAACACCCTCAAATTTGTCTCCCACAGCTTATATACCGAGAGAACCCCGTTTGGACCTTTTTACCCTTGTTAAATGGTTTCTCGCCTATTTCCGGCGTCGACGCCGCGGCGCTTCAGCCAGGCGCTGCGACTCTAATTCATTCGGAGGTTATCACAATGCGCGCGCGCACCTCCGCCAGCGTTGCGCCGTCGAATGATTTTTCTTTCGCCATCAGATGCACAACGCTGGGCGCCTTCTCCAAGCGTCGCGGCTCTACAACGCCGCGACCCTTGCCTTCTTGCGCCGCGGCTCTTCCTCATTTTATGAATTTATATAAATCTTCACGTTTTATATAAATAAATTTCATCCAAAGAACATCTTAAACTACAAATTCTTAAGCACTAGGTGGTGGAATAACGCAATAGCAATGTTTGTCGGCACAACTTGGGTAATCTATAGATTTACATAAGGTATCACAATCTGCATCAGTGTTGCATCCTTGAGGCACTTGCTGATATTCCCCAATCTCACTTTGTTGTTTTTCCACTTGTCACACATTTCCCATATGGCTGGAATTGTAAATCCTTTGCCATCTCAAGAGAAATTGCGAAAGCGTGTGTGTATATATTTTCTATACTGCATATGGTGGAAGGGAGTTGTCACTCAAGCCTTCTTATGACTCCAAATCTTCTTAATTTCAAAGTCTTTAAAAAAAATAAAAACACAATTCGCTCTTTCTAATGACTTTCAAATACGAAAAGCTAACATGTTCACTAGACAAATTTCACTGATAACATTTAATACATAATTGAGTATTTTTTCTAATATTTTTCTTTTTTTATTGTGACAAGATGAGTGTTCTTTCTATGTCCCGGATTTTTTTTTAATTAGAGACTTCCCCAACAATAAGTTATGATGATGATTGGAATTTTGATCACAAATTCTGACGAATTGCCAGCATTTATGTCACAAGGCTTGTCTTAACAACAAATTATGGTGATCATCAGAATTTTAGCCACTAATTATTCCTGATAATCCCCATAATTTGGTGTGTAAAAAATTCAATGACATTGATTTGCTTTAAAATTTATTGAAATTATTCTAAAATGAGTCAATTAAATTAATTTGTGAGTGAAGTAAGTAAACAAACTCATTCTCTTAGATTAAGAATTTAGAAATATAAAAAAAAAAAATTGTAAGATGCATTAGAAAAGAAATATTTCACGTATCTAATAAGATTTTTTATGACAGCGTAACGCGGACTATTTTACTAGTTAATTTATAAAAGAAACATTGAGATATGTGATATATTAATGTGACGCCTTAGCATATTACGATATGAACTATAATTTACTCATTTGATAAGATTATATAGGAATTAGGTCCGACCTCCAATTCAATAATTTCAAATTTATGTCCAAAGCCCCCCTAATATCGCCGCAAATTGAGATATTTTAGTAAAGGTACTTCACGGCCTCTCCGTTAACGGAGAGGCGTGTTAGGACTTAGGAGTTGTCTTGTGACCCAAATTCCCGCAAGAACACAAGTTTTTACCCTTGTTTGGACTGGACTTCCTTCTCAAACGGTATTGCTCTTTTTCTCTTTCTCCACTGTTTGTATGCCTCTTTAATGTATATAACAAAATCAAATGTGTATAACTTTTATTTTCTTTAAACATTCTTTCTCATGATTATTACATAAACATGTATGTCACTGAAGGGATGTCTAAGAAAACCTAGAATCATGTCTGCTTTGTTTTTTCTTTTGAAAAAATTTCATCCCTTGCACCCCCTTTTTTGCCTTTAAAATATATAAGGGATCATCTTAGGCATACCCTCAAAGATAAGGGATATCGGTCCTTCTCTACCATACCCACTGTTTTAAAAGGCAGTTTCAGGACTCGCTCCGAGGCTCGCCCGAGGCGGCCACTGACAAATTGCCCCGGGCTCACGTACGGGTCTTATGCCCTAAGCGCCTGATTCTACGCCCTAAACACGCCTAACTCTCAATGCTGAGGGCTTGCCTAACCGTTCTTACACAAATTATATGTTAAATTTCTTAATTAAAATAGTTGACCCTCATAATTCTTTAATAAATGAATGATAATTAATAGTTTTTCATCTATAAAAATAAGAAGATTGGGTGTAACTCAAATAACAAGTTGTAGTATTGCATATTTACTATTTGAGAACATCGTGGGGGTGAATTTCACTTATATTTCTTTTAAAAATACATAACCAAATTGTACATTTTCGCTTGTCATTGGTCTTTTGTCCTATGTATCAAAATTATCATATTTTATTATTTCTCTATTTGAAAGTAATTTTATTTTTATTCATGAAGGAGTTACGTTTTAATTATAATACTGGTAAAGTTTATTGATTATTTGCTTATAGGGAGATAAAATGAATAGTATGATATGAATATTGTTTCAAGAAATTGTGATTTTTTCATGGTTTGGAAGTTCATATGTTAGAATTGATTTGCATTTTATAATAACTTTATTTCATTGTATTGTTTATACTTGTAAAATTATGTCATATAATTACAAGTTGTAAGTAGCGTATAATGGATTGCTTTGATTATTTTTTTGTGAGGATTAAGCACATCATATATATATATATATATATATATATATATATATCATTTATTTACATTTTTATTTTATTTTTATGTAATTGTACCTATTTAAAATTATTTATTGTAATTATATTATTTTATGAAATACTAAAAATTAAATACCCACGGGGCTTACGCCTCGCCGAGGCATATGTTAAACGCCCCGCCTTACGCCCCCACCTTTTAAAACACGGACCATAACTAATAAGCTTAGTAAAATCTCCTTAACTGCTATAAATATTAGATTATCAACAACTATTCATAAAATTAATTTAAGAAAACACCATTTTCCTAATTCATCATCAATCATGTCTTGTGAATAAAGGGCAGTCCGGTGCACAAAGAATCCGCGTTGGCAGGGTCTGGGAAGGGCCGCACCCCAAGGGGTGTGATGTAGACAGTCTACCCTAATGCAAACATTAGTAGTTGCTTACACGGCTTGAACCCGTGACCTTTAGGTCATACAGAGACAACTTTATCGTTGCTCCAAGGCTCCCTAAATTCATGCAACTTCTAATGAAGTTATTCAAAAAAGATAATAATATATACAACAATAACAAGTACATACATAATGGAAAAGATAATAAAAGAAAGGGCATAATGTAAAAGAGGAATAAAATATATGGTAGAGTTAAATAAATAGTTAGGGTAAGAGTAAAATGAGAATATTAAATAATATGTAAGGACATATTGGGAAAGAGAAATAATGTAATGACGCGATCATATCAAATCGGTTGTTACATAAAATAGGTCTTTCATTTTGTGTAATGACAGATTCAACAATAGTATACAATTAAATTTAAGTAACAATTACTTCATAAAAAAAATTAAGTAACAATCAAAAAACATTGTATCTAATGTAACAATACAGTATGATACAATAGGTATCAACTAATAACTATCCAAACTTGTTTAAGGACAAATTATATGAGTTGGATCTGGAAGCTACAAGGTGCTTGAAAATTTTGTATACGGGAGATGAACAACCTAAAAAAACACTAGGTGATTTCTTTCATCTGCTTAAGCCTTAGTGGCCATAATTACTGGGTACTTGTATTGGTTGGAGGTAATAGGTACTCGTTGAAATAGTCGAGGTATGCAAGAAATACTCGGTACCAGTGTGCTGGTGGAGGTAACAGGTACTGGGTAGAATAGTTCAGGTATACAAGCTGCCCCCTTTATGAAAAAAGGAGATGGACAATGTTGTTGATTTGTATTAATGAGAAGCTAGTTTGTGTGCACCTCGAATAATCTACTGAGCAACTTGACAAGTACATATGCATGTAAACTTGCTCTGAAGTTGGAGCATATGAGCTCACATGTACTGTTGAACTGATTTCTGGACCTGGGATTTCCAAGTCCCTTGGGGACCCATCTTGCTGAATCTTTATCCATTGCTCCAAAGATGTTCCATTTGTCTCAGGATTTAGTGGCCTCTGAACAAATTTGTGGCATCCCGAAGTGCCTCCTCCTCCCTTCCAGTGGACCATCTCTAACCAACATTTACATGAATTTTGTATTTGCTCTATGTAGGGGGAAGACAACGTACTTTGTCTGGAGAAGAGAGATGGTTCACCAGAATGAAGCATGTGAAATGTGCACGCGCATGTGCATGTTGATACATGGAAAAAGGGATCCCTCCCCAATTGTTAGCTCTTTCTTCAAAGTCATGATGGACGAGCGCTGCTCCAAAGTCCTGGTATAATATGGTCTTACACTTGTTTTCTCTTTCTTTTTTTGTTTTTGAATTTAAAGCGTCCTAAAGAAGCATTGGTTTTAATAACAATGTTTGCTTAATTTGTTCTTGTATTTTTCAAATTTAATTGTTACACCCAAAGGGTATGCTGTCTACATCACAGTTCACACCCCTTAGGGTGCGGCCCTTCCCCGGACCCTGCTAATGCTTTGTGCACTGGGCTGTCCTTTTTTTTAAGCTTATTACATCCAATAGCTTGTATTATGGAGGTTAATTTAGAGAAACTTTCTTTCTTTTCGTAGTTCTAGGCTTACCTCATTTCTTTTTAGCGCATTTAATTAGTACACTATCGCACCTATGGAGCTATCTACTTAGAATACTATGTCGCACATGGCCAAAACATCTCACAAGACCTTTTCTCATTTCATCTTTTACGTGTACAGCTTGCATAGTTTGTCTTAATGTGATTATCTCTTACCTTATTCAATATTGTATAACTCCAAACCCATTTAACATCTGCAGTTCTACGACACTCTGGCTTTAGCTGCCCAACATACTCTCATATAATATTACTGGTCTTACAACCATTATATGTAACATCCTTCAATTTTTTTTGTATCTTCCTATTGCATTGCACTCCTATAACGGGCACTATTAAACCATCCTATTTTAGTATGTGTACTACATCGTCGTCTATCATATCATTTTCTTCAAAAACTCAGCCTAGATATTTGGATTGCCTGAATTTAGGACCATGATCCCTTGACAAAGCCTGAGTTGAGCATTGGTTTCGGGTAAAGAGAAACTTTATAATCTCATTTGAATTGTCGAATGAGAAGTTCAGTCAAACTTAGCATTCTCATGTTTCAAACTTCGTAGAGATCACACTGCCTATAGAATAGGAAGAAAAAAAAAAGAAAGGAATAGGAACATTATAGAGATGACCCTTCTTGGCTGGAATTTCTATCAATAAATTAAGTCGTCGTTTTTCTCCCTTAATCTAGTGATGCTTAAAGAGAAGACATTCAAACTATGACTAGATAAGACCAACTGCAACTTGTGATCCATGTAAATTCTTCTAATATTCTAGTGCAGTGCCACCTGCTAATGGTACATTTAAATCTTATGAAGCTTTACAGCCTTATGTACATGTGTTGACAAAAAAATAATACGAAGCTTTTAAGTTAGTCATAAGGAGAAGGCCCTTTCAGTTTTGGGATGGGATAAATCTGTCTCATCATCCTTCAATCACCGGCTCGAGTCTGCATATATAACATTTCAAAAGTCTTTACAACCACTTGAGTTAGTTATTAAAAAAATATATTCCTTGCACTTTCAAATGATCCTGATGTGCGTTGTTTAGATTTTGCAATAGAGACCAAACAGCCTGTCCAAATTGCCAACAATCGAGAATGCTGAACCCTCTTGTTTAACACTGGATTAGTTTTTCCCAATTGTGTTTCACTGTCAAGTGTAAATCAGTGGACTACCTTCATAAAATATGACCTAAAGAAAGAAGAGTTCTTTCAAGTTCATTAAATATGCTCCTAAAACTGATCAACAAAAATGCAAGGCAGTCTTCAAAGACCTTAAAATTCCAAAATGAAATGTTTCGTGCTTAGAGAAAATTGTAGAAAAAACATAGAACCTTGAAATCAGATACTTTAGTTATTTGGTCCTGTAAGGCTGTAATAGATGTCCCTTTTTTGCTGCTGAATATTCTATTAATCAGCCCGATAGGGGACCGGGGACTGCGTTCAAGGGAAAGAGGCATCTGGCAAAGCTGCTGGTTGTTTCTATAATACCGGAATTTTGCTTCTTCTTCTGGGGGTCGGGGGTATTTCATGCAGGGGGACACTGATTAAAAAAACTAATTAGTTTCATTGATGGCATCAAGAAGAAGCAGTCAGTACAGATGTAACTGATAGTTTTTGGGCTCTCTTCATGTCTCATGGGCCACATACTTGGTAAAACAAGTAAACTGACTATCACCCACTCGTCGTATGATTCTGTTCCTTGGCTACTTGTAGAAGTTGTCTCTTAAATTTTCTCAGCGTCAACTGTAATAATGATTTGCTTAATGTATGCAAATCTTACTTGAATTAGATCATTGTGATTCAGTACTTACAATTACAAGAAAAAAGCGAGATCATGTGTTTATGTTCTGAAGCAGTAAACTCTTATTTTTCGAACTAGTATTTTCTATTACATCAGGGAAAGGAGATGCTGTGCTACTGATGGGATTTGAACCCTCCACCTGAACGGTGGAAAGCAGGGAGCTCACCAAGTGAGCTAGCCGCCCTCAACCCCGGAAGTTGTAAATTTTCTTATACCATCAAAGCTCATAGTCTAGTGGTATCAGTTGTGAGCCTCCCACACACAAGCGTGAGTTCGATTCTCACTATCCCCTTTCCCCTTCCCAACCCTACTAAGTAATGGGAAAAAATTACTCGTAAAGTCTGATGAAGCTTCTGAGTGAAAAATATTCTTACAGTCCTTTATGGTATCTGCAATTTCTAAGAAGCTTCATTGTAGTGTCAGTTGGGTTTCTCACCATTATGCTTTTAGCAAAATCAACGTTCATGCATTTCTTTTTTGTAGAAATAATTGGCATGTATTTGTTGCTCTAACTTTCCTAATTGTTAATGTATGCAATTTAAATTGACCACATGAAAGGACAGAATTGGTGCAAAATTTTTGAAATTTTTATGATAACTAAATGCTCAATGTACAATTCAAACACTTTCAATGGTGTGGTGGGTAACTTATTTCTACATATCAGTTTATAGCCATTCATATTCTAAGTACAAATTTTTCAGTACTTTCCCCCCGGATTTGCTCAATTGGTATCTCACTTGACTGATCAAGAAACTTATCTGGAGGACTCAAGTGGACAGCGATGGAGGGTGGGAATATGTAATCATAAGGGTTCGCTTGCAATTCGACAAGGATGGCATACATTTTCATCAGAACATGGTCTAAAGATGGGACACTTCTTGGTTTTCCACTATATTCAGGGTCAGCACTTTGTTATTCAAATATTTGGAAAAAGTGGTTGTCAAAAGATCAACTTTTACAATGGTACTCGCACAGGGAAGAAAAGACCGAGAACTAATTGTACAGCAACTTCCCATGATGAGCTGTCACCGGAATCTGACATAAATGTAAGGAAAAAATTGAATTCAACACCCTCAGTTACTGCTGTACCAGACTCTGAAAGAGCTGGACACCAGCCAGTGACCACAACTTTTGCATCAAACAATGATACTGACTCTGGAGAGCGACAAATAATTCCCAAAGAAAGAACCGGCGATGTTCTACCAGGCGAAAATGGACCTCATAATCACACCGATTCAATATCACAAAGGGAATCAAGTTCAGTAGATGGGGCTCCTTTTGAGATGGAGTTCTTAACCTTGAAAGCACCCTTCCTTGACGTAAAAATCATTCAGACTGAAAAAATTTCTGAACCAGTAAACGATATTTCACTTTTGGGCCAAACAGATGAAAGTGGCCATATGGGTCTTATCTCTAGCACGTCTCTGAAATCAGCTGAAAATGGTGGCAAGGGTAATGTTTCCCCTTTTTCCATGCATATATGTGATTTACTTTGATTAGCTCCAATATATATTCTCAACCACACAATGATATGATTTATTAGGCAGTCATATGGTGCGGTTATATAATAAAGAAGGTCACTGCACCAGCAGCAATCAAGTTACAGAGAGAAATCCAATAGTCTCTCATATAGCATCTTTTTGTTCTGCTGTCTTAAATGTATTCTTTTTACACTATTGACTTATTTGTGAGACTTGATTTTACCTTTATCATTTTTTTTGGATGTCTACCTGTTAATTGAGGGGTTTTATGTCATGCAGGTAAGGAAACAAGAGTAGATAAGCAAGAACTAAAGGAGATGGCAGCAAAAACGTGTTGCCCTCCTAAAAAGCTAAATGGTATAAGATTTGATTTTGATATCCTTTTCCCGTAACTGCTCATCATCCCATGCATGTATTCACTGTTGACCATCCTTCCTTCTATTTTCTTATTTGATGTATACTGCATGAGCAAATGCAGGAAAAGAGCCAAAAATAACAGAGAATGATGGTCAAGGTTATCCTGAGGCTGTAATTGGTAATAACAAAGTTATAAAAAGTGAGCCTGCTGATTCAGGAGACGCATCATTTCCTGATGGTGGTAGCTTCTCATGTTTGCTGCGGGTGGATGGTCGAAATTTTCTGGTGAAAATCTTGCTAAAATATCACTCCTGCTATGCATTGGATTTTAAGGAATTTCATTTGTATGATTTCTTCCCTGCAGCATATGCACTTCTTGAATGTGTATATCTAGAGTATTCATTGGAGTGGCATGCATTTTAGTACTGTTTTCCTATGTTGCTCGGACTCCAAAAACGTTGCCGCACCCATGTCAGATACTCCAAAAATACACTATTTTAAGAGGATCCGACACGCACTCGTCGACATTTTTGAAGAGTGCGAGCAACATAGTTGTTTTCTCCTATCTTTGGCATTGAATAATCAAAGATAGATATTATATACGGAACTAACACATTTTTGTAAGCATTACTTTTTGCTTAAATACCTATAATATTTTCGATTCATACTAGTAGGCGTAGTATTATTTTATAGTCCCCTGTTCTTTGATTTTTGCTGCTGTATGTTCTTTCGTGTACTTTGTTTATTTTATTTACCTGCGTTAGTTACTGTTTCTTTTTTTTAGAATGCTTTATCATGACTTATTCGCTTTTGTTACCTTCATTTTCATAGTGCTTTAAATTTCTTGTCCGGGTCTGACCGTTTCACTTGCTTTGCTTGTGCTTATGCTTTGTTTTGAGCCGAGGGCTTTCGGAAACAACCTTTCTACTTACCAAGGTAGAGGTACACTCTACCATCCCCAGACCCCACGTCGTGGGACTTCACTGGGTATGTTGTTGTTGTACCTATAATATTTTCGATAATTCATGAAGATTTTGGACATAGGCTGATTGCTTTGTCAGTAAAATGCTGAAAAGAAATAAAGAAAATAAAAGAAAATCTTGAAAAGGATTAAAAGATATGATTGCAAGCCAATTCACTAATTTCAGTGCAAGTTTCTTTATATTAATGGAGGATCATGAGATTTCATAGTAAATTATTATATTAATTTTGATTGCAAGCACCACTCTGATGGTAAGGTTTGTATTTTCTTTAATCTAAAATTAATTAGAATCCTTTGCAATTGAAACGGCAATCTTTTTCAAAGAATCTAGTAAACGTGATTGGCAATGGACATTATTTTCTTGTTCTTTTTCTTGGTCATAGCAAATGCCTGATTTTAACAAACTTTTTGTGCTATGAAGAGTGGATATTCTGTATTTCTCAAAGGAGAAAAACTTCTGATGTTCTGTAGAACTAAAATTCAAAGGGGAGATGTCGTATCTCATTTTCTGTGAAGCAGGGCCTACACTCCATTGCTATTTGAATATTTGGCACTTCTAATCACTTGACTACACTATTCATTGTTTTCTCTTTTTCTTTTTTGCCATGATTTAAGGCATAAAGCTTTCTCCTTGGAGAATGTAGTCCACTCCACATTGTGCTTAACTGCGTGTATTTGGCTGAAATTGTCTTTTGATTGCCCGGATGTATATGCTTTTCTTCTCCTATATATCTTTGAATTTAGATCATCTTAAATTACTGTGTAGGAATTACCACAAAGCTGGCCACAGGTTTTGGCGAGCAGGAAGAAGATGGGAAGGATTACTATTTATCTCAAAGGACCGGATAATAGACTCTGGCCTGTTATCTATCATGAGAATTTTGGTACGAAGGTTTTGGCAAGAAACTGGGCATTATTTACTGCAGTTTATGGCCTTAAACCTGGAGATGAATGTCTATTCCAACTTTCAGACCGGTCAAAGCGTATGTTTAACGTACATGTAGCCCACAAGGTAGATGTCACTCAGACTACCTTGTGTTGATTATTGTGAGCAGTTGTGAGAATAATGTAATGGGAGCTATCGCAAGATTTTACTTAATGGTTTTGATATATTCACTTGATTTAAGCAAATCTGTAGTGGATTTTGGATTTAATCCTGTGCTTTATCTGTGAATGTTAAGCTGATACATTCGTTTAGCAGCAACATCCATTGAAGCAAACAAAAGGCTCAATGTTGCATATTTGACATACACCCTCTTCTTTTTCTTAGAAGCACAGCAGTTAGAAAAACTAGGTCTGACCGGAAATAAATGCTTATAGACACCCTGGTCTTGTAACGAGCTTATATACGATTATCAAGTGTAAAAGGAAATAAACTTGAAATGTTAAATTTTAGCCTTTTATCCTATATTCGTGTTTTAATGGACTGAGCATGATATTTATACCTTGTGATGAATTTGGACTTGTTATATGTTAGAAAAGCATGTTCTATCTCTGTATCTGTTGGAATTCTATTTTTGAATTTATATGTTTTACTGTGTTATCTTTTTTTTGCTCCTTTGTGATATGTTATTGTCATAGAGATGAGAGCATTGGGGCCTGTGTGAGTCTTGTGTTGATGTGTTGTGGGGATCGTGTGAGTTCGATATTCAGATATTGTGGACTATATGATTCCGAATAGATACAGAGATGTGGTTTTGTTGAGCCAGATCAGGAAAGAATATGTGTGGACCATAGAGTCCGTGAGATCATATATATGATCATGTGCGGTGTGGATATGGATTCGTCCCTCATGAGTCACTGACTTGGTATCACCCTTGTAGTGTGCACGTTGACTGAAAAGAGTTGGCCAATTGAATTGAGAAGTTGATTTATGTGACAAAGATCCTACTTCTACTGCTTTCTTGATTATTTCTTTGCTTTAGTTCATTATTTGTATTTGAATCTGTCTATTTGGTTGACTTGAACTGTGATAAATGCTTAATTTTTGTTAACTGTCAAGAACATGCTTCTATCCCTACTATTGCTCCTTTTCTTTATATTTCTATATAATCTACAAGTTATGATAAGTTCTTTGTGTATAAAGTGACTCTGGCCACTACCTTGTTGGCAGCGGTAAATAAGACCAAGTATATGTTGACTTCGTACTCATGCTACATTTGTTGCACTCCTGTACAGGTTTGAATGCAAATTCCAATGCAGTACGTGAGTGGTTTTCAGCTTTGAGGATTCAGTTTTGTGGTGCGCCACTTGCCTTCCTCCGCAGTGGCCAAGACGTCTGTTATCTTATGCCGCTTCATTTCTAGTCAAATTTTGTATTAGTCAAGCTATTGTACTTTCTTTATAGTTTTGCTCATGAGAATGTGACACTTGATCTTGGGGAGTTCAGTATCATTGTTGCGAGTTATTGCTTTTTGTATTTGTATTAGGCCTATCTTATGTTTGTGATTCTTTTTATGTTAGATTTAATTATTGCTTGGTTGGCATGGCTTGGGGATAGTCGGGTGCCATTACGTCTAGGGGATTATTTGGGTTGTGACATTTTGATAGCTCCACCTATAAAGAACACGGTATTTGAAACTTATCCTAAACGATCATCATTTTTGCGCTAGTCGGTTTCAAGTACTCATAATTCTCTACAAAAGTAGGGATAAGGTCTGCGTACAACTCATTTTCACTTGTGGGATATGTTCTTGTTTGTTTTTCAAGTACTTGTCATTCTTCCTTGTCCATATTATCCCATTGATGATTTTTGGAAAGTTTTTAGTTTTTCAAATCTGAGTAATATTATTTGGGAACAGAGGTAGTAGAGTATAAACTAGGAAGACTAGCATTATCATTGCTATGATATAATACTCGATTGCAGCCTAGAGCTCCCAGTAAAGAGACATTAGAATTCAAGAGAGTACATGAAACAATCCAATGAAATAAGAGAGTAAAGAAAATGATGTGATACATAAGAACAACCACCATTTATCATTGGGACTAGATAATGAAAATCCTGAAGTATGGTTACTGCTAGCATAGAAAGCAGAATGCAATCTACAATCCATCTGTCACAATCATGGTATGTAGTAATAATCTAGGCTACCTAAAATATAAGATGTTAATTACTAACTAATAATGATTACAATATTACTAATTGATTATAATTACATGATTTATGGTGGAGGATGATAATATGGGATTTCTCCCATAATTATCGTGTGCAAATAGTCCTACGTAGTCTTAGCGGGAGGTTCACAGATGTATGTGCGGAAGCCCTTTCGTAAAGATATCTGCAAGTTGGTAGCGGGACTGTACATGAAGAACTCGGACTTGTCCATGGGCAACCTTTTCTCGGACAAATAGTATATCCATTTCAATGTGTTTCGCGCGCTGATACTGAATCAGATTGCCGGATAAGTATATCACACTCACATTGTCACAATAAATCATCGTTGCCTTTTCAATTAGACAATACAACTCCAACAGTAGATTACAAAGCCAACATGATTCAACAACTACGTTGGCTACGCCTTGGTATTCTGCCTCAGCACTTGACCGAGACAGTGTGGATTGTCGTTGACGACCAGGAAACTAGATTGTCCCCCAAAAATACACAATAACCGAAAGTGAAACGGCGTGTGTCCGGGCAGCCACCCCAATCTGCATCTGTGTAGGTTGACAACTGCGTGACATAGGATTTATACAAAAGAAGCCCGAAATGGAGAGTACCCTTCACATACCGCAAGATCCTTTTTATAACCCCCATATGTTCATCATTCGGATCATGCATGTGTAAACAAACTTGCTAAACCGCATAGGAAATATCTGGTCTTGTAAAGGTCAGATATTGCAAGGCTCCTGCAAGACTTTGGTAATGTGTCAGATCACTGTATGGAATACCTGTTGTGTTGCTCAACTTCGCCTTTGTGTCAACTGGAGTATAGGATGGTTTGTAGGAAGACATCCCAACTTTTTCAATTATTTCTTCAGTATATTTCTTTTGACTAAGAAAGAGACCACCTGCATATTGGGTTACTGCAATGCCAAGAAAATATTTCAATGGACTCAAGTCCTTCATTGCAAATTCTGCTACAAGAAGAGACATGATAGACTGGAGAAGTGAAATGGATGATGTTGTGAGAATAATATCATCAACATACAGAAGTATATAGGCCATGTCAGCGCCCTTCCGATAAATGAACAATGACTAATCAGACTTGTTGTGAGAAAAGTCCAACTTGGAAACGAATCCTGCAAAACGGTTATACCATGCCCTAAGAACTTGTTTCAAACCATATAAGGATTTCTTCAATAGGCAAACATGATCTTGACATGAATAATCTCGGAACCCTAACGACTGATGCATGTACACTGTTTCTTGTATGTGGCCATGTAATAATGCATTTTTAACATCTAACTGATGAATAAACCAAGATTTGGAGAGAGCCAGACTAAGAACCATCCTGATAGTTGTTGACTTAACTACCAGACTGAATATTTCACCACAATCGCCTCAACCTACTGAGACATGTCATCACTAACAAGACGAACTTTGTATCTCGCAAAAGAACCGTCAGAATTTTTCTTATGACAGAACACCCACATATACCGAATGACATTCACATTCGGCGTGGTACTAACTCCCACGTATTATTTTTAATAAGAACATTAAATTCGTCTAACATAACAACTTTCCAATTCGGGTTGGACAAGGCAGTTCTGAGATTTTTCGGTATATGTGAAGGTTGTTCTGTGGATAGAAGGTTAAACTGACGTTTGGCCTAAATTTTTTATGCATTGCACGAGTTTCAATGGTCCGATGTTGTTCCGTCACGGGTTGGGTTGTAGGAGTTTCGGGTATGTTATTGGGCCGAGGGGAAGGATTGTGGCCCAAGTGAAATGGTGTAGTATTTTCGATAATGGGATGGGTTCCGGAATTGGTTTCGGTTAATGGCGGGGCAGTGGACTGCTCTAATTGGGTCAAATGGTGTTGGGTCGATTCCACATGGTTTTGTACATTAAGGTGGTGGTGTAAAATGAGATGTATTCCATTGTCTAGAAAATCATATGAAGGTGAGGATGCCACATGAGACTTACTAAACGGGAATGTAGACTCATCAAAAATCACATGACTATAAAAAATTATTTTTCCATTTGTTAAATCATAAAATTTATATCCCCTATAATTTTGTGGGTATCCCAAGAACACACAAGGAGTTGAACGGGTCTGTAACTTGTTAATGGAAGTAGACGAAAATAAAGGATAACACAAATAACCAAACACCCTTAAATGTGTAAAAGACGGGAGATGATGATATAACATTTGTGTAGGAGATACATTGAAAATCAATTTACTAGGAAGAATATTTAAAAGGTATGTAGTCATTTGAAGTGCATGGTGCCAAAACTTTGTGGATGAATGCACACGAATAGAGCGAATTATATTATTAATCGTTCAAATTTTTCTTTCGGCTTTCCCATTTTGTGGTGAGGTGTGTGGACATGAAAGATGCATAGACATCCCATTTTGGTGACAAAAATCATTAAAATGAGTATTTATGAATATGCCCCCCTCCCCCATTGTCACATTGAAAATATTTAATGCCTTTGTAAAATTGAGTTTTGACAAATAAACGAAATTGTTTAAAAATGGTGTAAGTTTGTGATTTATGTCCTAATGGTAAAGTCCACAATTTTTTTGAATTATCATCTAGAATAAACATATAGTACTTATGATCTGCAGAGCTCAAAATTGGTGATGTCCACAAATCATAATGCACAAGATCAAATGACATAAAAGTATGAAAATTAGAAGATGTAAAAAAAAGCTTAAAATGTTTACCAAATACGCAAGATTGGCAAATAGCGGAGTCCAAAGGTTTATTACAAGATAACAGATTATTCTTTCTAAACTCATTAAAAACTTGTGCTCCTGGGTGTTCCAATCGATTGTGCCATAGAGTAGGAGAAATGACAGCAAAAATGGTTTGGTCATGCTATTTTTTAGAACATGGGTGATTGGATACAAGTCCCCCGAGCTATTGCATCTCATAAGTGACATCCCCATCTGAAAATCCTTCATAGAAAAACCAAACAGATCAAAATTAACAGAAACATTATTGTCAACTGTAAAACGTCTAAAATATATCAAGTTTTTAATTAGATTTGGTACATGTAAAACGTTTTTCAAGTGTAACGGAGGGTGTGGAGAGGGTAGTATTACCTGACCAATACCACCAATGGGAATTTCCTGCCCACTGTCGATAATAATATTTTTATTATTGCTCATAGGAAAATTAGACGAGAGATTACCTTGAGATGTCGTCACGTGTGACGTAGCCCCTGTGTCCATGTACTATGACTCATCGAGAACACTTAAATACATGTTTTTCATGACTTGTTCAATGTCCGTGGGTGCATAACCAACATAAGATGGTGCCCGAGCTGCAAACGCATGTTTTGGACGAGATCCAAAAATACCGGGTTGGTAATTTGAAGAAGAAAGAGGCCGGACCCATGATGCGATCGGGTATGGGCTTGGCGGGCAGCCCTGTGGGCCCAGACCACGATGGTACTACCATTTATCGACCACCGCCACCGCATCGCCGGGATCGCCACCGCCTCCCCGTCTCTTGCAACCATTAGTTTTTCCTTTATTCTTACGGTTTGATCCCCGTTTTTTACCATTATTAGAACGATTACCGTGGCCCCCTAAACCAAAATTTTAGGGCTCCAAATCAGTGGAAAAATAGTTGGTGGAGATGAGAGCGATTTCGACGGTGGTTGCTCCCGAGGATGTCTGCTTTGCTTTCCGTGTATCCTAGCGAATTAACCATGAATGGGCCTCGTAAGAGGGAGGTAATGGATTGCTTTGTGGAATGAACATAGCAACACCATCATATTGTTCATTCAACCTCGCAATTAACTGAAGGACAACCTTTGATTCGTCACGGGCGAACCATCGTTAGACACTTGGTACTCAAGTAATTTTATTCTTGACAATAGACTGAGATGTTGGAAAAGTCATCCAATTTAACATTTGTAAATTGATGTTCAAGATAAACGACCCTAGAAATTTTGTTATCTTGAAAAATATTTTGTAACCTTTTCCACGCCTGTTGAGTCGTAGAATTTGGTTCTAAGATGTTATGGAAAAGATCATTCAAAATTGTGTCATAAATACATTGAAGGACTATAACATCTAAGAGAGGCCATAATTTCTTGTCCACTGTAGTGGTATCCGACAGTGACTCGGACGGGATGATTTGGTCAATCACCTCATAAGCTCGACAGTGAATTTTGAATAGTTCTGCCCATGAGGTATAATGCCCTTTCTCCATTTCAAGAGTTATGGAGATAAAGTTTTTGTCGTTATTAACGACAAGAGCGGGATGAAATGTTTATTTTTCAGCCATAATTTCGACTTAGAAACAAAAGAAGAGGAGAAGTTTGTGGAGTTTTGATGGAAGAACCCTAAATTTTGGAAAAAGAAAATAGTGTCTAACCGGGGGGGGGGGGGTTAGGCGACGGCTAGAGAGTAGTTTAGTTTTAAGGTTTAGGATTAGTAAACCTAATTTGGGGTGGCCGATAATATTAGAGGGTTTAGAGGAAGATTTCGGCTAGGAGAGAAAGGTATGTAGTAATAATCTAGGTTAACTAAAATATAAGATGCTAATTACTAACTAATAATAATTACAATATTACTAATTGATTATAATTACATGATTTATGGTGGAGAATGATAATGATTTCTCCCATAATTATCGTGTGCTAATACTTATCAATTGGTCGCCCACATTCAGCACAGGTTATCATTTCTGGGATGTCCCTATCATGTCCTGGAACGATTAGGCGATTGCAGTGCTGAGGAGTGTGTAGAAGAAGGAAGTAACCGATGAGAGCTAGCACAAATCCCTTTTCTCTAGCATCTTGTTCCCAAACTGTATAATCTTCCAATGTCTTGGTTATTATTTCACTTTTGGCTCTGGCCATCTCAAATGATCCTCTGCTAATGAGTGCCCATCCTTGATCACTCGCATCAAAACTCAACATGGTCAACACCTCTTGCATTATTTTGTCATCTTTGATGGTTTGTCCCAGCTGCATTTTTTAATAGAACATACTCTCTAGTCTTGTCCAAAAGTACCAAACTGGCATCACATCATCCAAGCAATAACATAGATTTTCTTTTCTTATAATGCTATTGATCCTTCTAACTCGATCCTTATTGCTGCTCTTTCCCACATAGATCATATATAGGTCAATCCCAGCTCTCCGTGCCACGATTTTAGCAGAACCAGTGAATTTTTCTATCCATTTGACGTCTCCTCCTCCGTATAGACAAATATATACAACACAAATTGTTAAGAATTTGTAAGTAGTAGAAAAACAGAGGAGTTGTTTTTGTTTTTAAGAACTTACCCATTCGATTAAATATTGATCAACGCCATCCACGACTAGCTCTAATCTCCAAGATTCAATGCTCCAGAGAGCTTCCTGTTTGGCCATAGTGAAAGGATAGGCCGAATTCCCCCAAATCCAAGCCATATGGATTGCATTTTGACAGGCCACTTTACCTTGTTGTGGATCCAAGGCTACAAGCATCATCTTCTTAGAGAAATTCCACCTTTCTTTGACAAACTTGATAACTGTTGGCTCTAACAAAGGAAGGATGGTGCAATGTGTACCAGGGAACAAGTGCTTGGAGTTGTTTAAATTTATGTTCCTACCCTTCATTCCAGTCCTTTGATCTACCCGAAACCGTAAGCCACACTAT
Organism: Przewalskia tangutica; assembly: GCA_029844215.1. Classification (NCBI taxonomy): domain Eukaryota; kingdom Viridiplantae; phylum Streptophyta; class Magnoliopsida; order Solanales; family Solanaceae; genus Przewalskia; species Przewalskia tangutica. Next base: position 24,836,941 of record CM056719.1, read on the forward strand.
TTCGTATTGTTCTGGCCTTCCCCTTGAATCATTGTAGATACTGGAAAGTATTAGTACCTCTTCTGGGGTAACGTCAACATCACACAGAAGCAGCAACACCGTCTTTCTTCTCAGCACGTCAAATCCTACTGATCATGATTTTCTTGCTTCCATTAAGCCCTTTAGATAAATTCCATGCAAACTACTCATATCATACTGATCATGATTTTCAACTATAATTTCTCAAATACTAGTGAACTGTTGAACCCATGTGCCTTCTTTGACACATGCAAAAGAATTGTGGCAGCACACAATTGTTGAAGAAGAAGAATTGTGTGCTGCCCACAATTGTTGAAGCAAGAATTGTGTGCTGCCCTTGTTGAAATTCAAAGAAAATGACAACCAACCAATTTCTTTGTTCACATTGCTTTATGATGTAAGTGCTTACTTTACCATATGCAAAATTTCTCTATAAATAGAGAAGAGTTTGTCATTCCAAAAGACATCAAGAAAGAGGGCAATTTGTGAGGTAGAAAATTGCAAGTTCATTTTAAGAGAAGAAACTGTGAGAAAAATAGTGAGAATTTTTCTCTATCTCTTAAAATAGATATTGAGTGTTTCCAAGTTATTAAACTTGAGATATTTGTAAGATGATATTAATCTCCCTTGGGAGTCTTCATTAATATCAAGGTATATATAGAGTACAATGTTCATCCCTTATACAATAGGAATCCTAGTCTTACCATAATTATATTTACACAATATATGAATATATTCTAATTATGGGTAGGGAATATATTGTTTCCTATATTTACACGTTTACACACCCCCTCAGTCGGAGCGGGAGGAGGCCGGACACCGAGACTGGATCTGAAGTCAAAAAACAACTGTCTGGAAGTCCTTTGGTAAATATATCTGCATACTGATAGAATGATGGAACATGTAACACTCTGACATGGCCTAAAATAACTTTCTCACGAACAAAGTGTAGGTCTATCTCAATGTGCTTGGTTCGCTGATGCTGAACCGGATTATGAGACAAATAGATGACAGAGATGTTATCACAGTACACAATAGATGCCTGACGCAAAAGACACTGAAGTTCTAAGAAGTTTCGAGCCAACAAATCTCGCCATTACATTTGCAACGCCTCAGTACTCAAATTTCGACATCGATCTAGATAGGTAGCTCGCCGCCGCGGACAAGAAATCAGATTATCCCCTAAGAAAACACAAAAGCCTGAGGTGGAGCGTCGTGTGTCCGGACACCCTGCCCAATCTGCATCCGTATATGAGAGCAACCTGTTTGGCGCAGAGGGGTATATGTGCAAACCATAATCAAGAGTGCCCTTAATGTATCGAATGATACACTTAAGAGCAGTGAAGTGAGACTCCCTGGGGGCATGCATGAATAAACATACCTGTTGAACAACATAAGCAATGTCTGGCCCGGTAAATGTGAGATACTGAAGTGCACCTGCAAGGCTCCTATACAAAGTAGGATCGGAGATTGGAGCACCATCCATAGCACTGAGCTTAGATTTCGAATTGACTGGAGTAGGCATAACTTTGCAATTCGCCATCTTAGCCCTGTACACTATCTCCTCTGTATACTTACGCTGACACAAAAATATGTGATTGACAGACCTGGTCACTGATATCCCTAAGAAATAACTCAGCTTTTCCAAATCAGTCATTGCAAATTCGGACTTAAGCAAGACAATAATCTCATTTTTCAATCTATCTGAGGAGACAGTCAGAACAATATCATCCACGTATAATAATAAGTAAGCAGTGCTACTACCTCGATGAAAAATAAAGAGTGATGTATCACTCTTGCTGCATACAAACTCAATCTGCAAGATATACCTGATAAAGCGATCATACTATGCACGGGGGGCCTGTTTCAGGCCATTTAGTGACTTACGGAGACGGCACACATAGTGAGGAATTGCTGGATGGGTGAACCTGCGGTGACGACGTATAATCGCTTCTCTCAGGTCCCCATGTAAGAATGCATTCTTCACATCAAGTTGATGGATCGGCCAGTGTTTGCCCATGACAATGCTCAAAACTGTGCGAATGGTAGCCGGTTTGACAACCAAGTTGAAGGTCTCTCCACAATCAATGCCCTCCTGCTGATTTGTGTCATTAGCCACACGACGGGCCTTATACCTCTCAAGATCACCATTGTCTCTGAACTTGTGACGAAAAAACCACATACAACGAATTACATTCACCCCCTCAGGTCTAGGTACTAGATCCCACGTGTGCTGTTTAATCAAAGCATTGAATTCCTCATACATAGCTGCATTCCAATTAGGGTCTTGTTTGACCAATTTTGGGTTCTTTGGAAGTGGAGAGATGGTTTGGGCAGACAAGTTGAAATGGACTTTGGGTTTGAATATTCCATGCTTTGAACGAGTTTCCATTGGATGATTGGGGATAGTGGGTGGCTGAGTGGGGTCTGAGACGGGGGGTAAATTCGGAAAAGGAGAGGTGGGGAGAAGCGTGGCGCGGCCATGGCCGGGAGAGCGAGCCGCGCACCTCAAGGCGCGCGCGGTGCTGACTCACAGGAATTTTCGCGTTGCGACGCCTCAATGTAGGGCCGCGGTGCTGAGGATGGGACAGAAGTAGCGAGTTGTTCGAGTAGGATGTGAGAGATGACAGACTCGTCAAGAAATGAGTAATCTAATTTTTGGAAATTTTGAAGATTCGAAAACGGGAATGTGATCTCGTCGAATGTGACGTGACGAGAGATGTGGATTTGACGAGTTGACAAGTCATAGCATATATAGCCCCTATGGTTCGGCAGGAATCCTAGGAAGACACATAGAGTGGACCTAGGAGCGAGCTTGTGAGGGGCGGTAGAGCTAAGGTTGAGATAACACAGACAATCAAAAATCCGTAGATGATCATAGGAGGGGACTCTATGGTAGAGGATTTCGGTAGGGGTCATATTGTGAAGAGTGCTAGTAGGGAGAATATTTAGAACGTATTCTGACATTTTAGCAGCATAGACCCAGAATGATGGAGGAAGGAAGGCATGAATCAATAGGGTGCGAATCATGTTGTTAATGATGCGTATGATTCTTTCAGCTTTATCGTTTTGTGGAGGTGTGAGGGCAGGAGAAACGAAAAACCATGCCATTATTGGTACAAAAACGGTGAAACATAGAGTTATTGAATTCACGACCATTATCGCACTGAAATGATTTTATGTCTTTTTCAAATTGTGTTTGTATGAACTTGCGAAATTCAAGAAATTTGACAAACACTTCCGATTTAAATTTAAGAGGGTATAACTAAACATAGTGTGAAAAATCATCAAGCAACACACGATAGTATTTATGACCGAGAGAACTAGAGATAGGATACGTCCATAAATCGACATGTATAATATCAAAGGGAGCAAAAGTAACACTAGTAGATGATTTAAACGAAAGACGAATATGTTTGCATAGAGAACAAGAAACACAATTTTGGGCAAACTTCCCATTACAAGTAATGAAATTGTTCCCTCTAAGAAAATTAATGATTGGGACTCCTGGATGACCAAGCCTATTGTGCCATGTTGAAGAAGAAATAGCCGCTAGAGTGACGGGAGAGCAAGATCTGGCAGCGGAGGTGGAGGTGAATGGATAAAGATCCTCCGTGCTATTGCATCTCGTAAGAGGTGTCCCCGTATGAAGATCCTTCACAGTAAAACGAAAAGGGTCAAAGTCCACAGAGACAGAATTATTACGAGTAAATTGGCAGACAAATATGAGGTTCTTAATCATGTGTGGGGCATATAGGGTGTTTTTGAGGGAGAAGGGTGGATGAGGAGGTTGTGTGTATGAGGTACCATAACCTTTAACTGGAATACGCTGTCCAGTACCAACTGTAACATATTGAGGATGCTTTAAACTAAACAGTTTAGGAATAGTACCTATAGATTGGGTGACGTGAGATGTGGCGCCTGAGTCCATGTACCAAGTATTGTTAAGGTCATTGCATAGAGAGTCTTTGAACGCTGACCCACTTCGATGGGTGTCATGCCGGAGGAGGGCTGCGGGACCTGACCCTGCTACGTGGCTGGAGTGGGGCCCAACAAACCGGAGTAAAAATACGGATTGTAGGGCTGCTGGTACTGGAATGGACCTTGCGCCGCGGATCTGGACTGGAGAGCCGCGGTCATCTTGAAGCGCCGCGACGCCTGAGGACTGCGGCGCAGATATCTGACTAACGGCCCGGTATTCTGCGATCCTCGTTGTTATTCTTCTTCTTGGTTACGCTGGCCGCGACCGCACCCACGACCACGACCTCCTCTACCTCCGCGGCCTTTTCCACCATTGCCGCCGTGGCCCTGCCGTTGTTGGGAGTTTTCCGGTGGCGTCTGATCTTGGGGTTGCGAGTCGATAGTTAACACACTGCTGGGCGTGCTCATCCTGCTTAGCACGACGGATTTCTTCGAGCAACAATTGTGAGCGAGCTTTGTTAAAACTTGGTAGCGGTGGATCATGGTGGCCAAAGTATCATATTCTCCCTTAGTAAGGCCTGCAATCATTTGGAGCACCATTTTAGCGTCAGTAACAGGCGTGTCGACGTTGAAGAGTTGATCCGCTAGAAGTTTAAGCTGCTTGCAGTACTCAGAAACATTAGAGAAGTTTTCAAGACGTGTTTTGTTGAATTGTTCTTCCAAATACACGGCACGAGTGTGCTTGTTGTCCTAAAAAATTTCCTCCAACCGATTCCACAAGTCAAGGGCTGTGGAGTTAGATTTCATGATAGTAAGGAGAAGATCCTGAGAGATACTACCATATATCCACTGTTTGACGCCAGCGTCTAGACGACGCCAAATAGAATCATCAACCTCATGAGGGCGCGGAATTTTGTCATCAATATGATCAAGCACGTTATAGAGACATGCATGATTGCGAAACAGTTCAACTTAGGGAGAATACTGACTGTTTTCTTGATCAAGAAGGATAGATATATGGTTCTTGATGTTGGAAACAGTTAGGGCGGGATGAAAAGAGGGTGATGACTTGGTGGTGGAATTTGTGGAGGAAGATGCGTCAAGGACAGCGGAAGAATCCTGAGTATTCATTTAGAGATAGAGGAATGGAGAAGAAAAACCAAAAAATTGGATAGAGAGAGGCGCCAATGTAGACGCCTGTGTGGGTGCTTGGTAGAAAAATTCTAGGGTTTTTCTTTCTAGGCTCTTGATACCATGTAAAATGATATTAATATCCCTTGGGGAGTCTTTCATTAATATCAACGTATATATAGAGTACAATGTTCATCCCTTATACAATAAGAATCCTAAGCCTATACAAAAGAGGAATCCTAGTCTTACCATTATATTTACACAATATATGAAAATATTCTAATTATGGATAGGGAATATATTGTTTCCTATATTTACACGTTTACAATATTTGTATATTCCCTATTTTGTTTAGGGAGAATTTTGTAAGTCTACTATATACATAGTGGAAAATTTTTAGACTAAGGTCTAGACCCGTGGTTTTTCCCGATTTGGGTTTTCCACGTAAAAATCTCGTCTTCATTGTTTTTACAAGTGGTTATATTGGAATATATCCATAAATACTAAGTATACTCTGTGATTGCAGATGTGTCTAATCTTTCACATCAGAAAAGTATTTCGGGGTGTTCATCCTATTTGTTCCGCATATATTAATCCCGAAGGGGAATTGAATAACTCTTCACTTGTTCCCAACATGAACAACTCTCAAAACCTCTGTTATGTATTCTAATCACATGAATCGTTCACTTTCCCTGCCTTCTCTTGTATGTTTATTTGATTCTTTGATATCTGCTTAGTTTCTATTTTTTTTTTTCCTACAAAGATTAATTTAACTCACGGATGTGTTGATAGCAACGCTCTAGTTCAAATATAAGGTGATCGCTAATGTGGTTCAGCATATGAGTGGAACTTGACATTTCCCATGTGTCATTTGTAGTAGCTGATATGAACCTGCATTTTTACATGAATAAAATTCAATAATTCTTCAATTTGGCCAAAATTTATAGATTAAGAAGAAAGAGGGAAAAGCAAACAAGAAATTGTTGGAAATATTTATTAAACGTAAAATAAAGTAAATCCTATTAATTATGACTCAAACAATTGGGGCCCCGCACGTCGGAAACACGGTTTCCACACACGTGCACATAAAGTGCCAAAGATCATAATGTCCGTAATGGAAGAGATATTGGTACGCATACGAATTGTTTGAGACGTAAGATGATAGACGGTTATTGACCAAATGACAATGGTTTCACGTTGGTAAATGAAGGAAGAAGTATACGATGTGTAAGAGATGAAACGAGTCAAGAAATGGGTGAAGGGCCGCGACGCCTCCCTAATTACGGTAAAAATCACTGGAGCTACTGGAATTTAGGCGCCCCGACGCCTTCCCGAAGGGCCGCGGCCCTTTGACTCCAGTGTTACCGTTGGACACGATTTTCACCTGACGTTTGGGCGGACTTTGGAGCATTAAATCTCCATTATTTTCCTCATGAATTCAGCCATTACTTGGCTGAATTGTAACCCCTAATCAATGGCCATTACATGACATTGAAGACCTTTATTAGGTCATTTGGGAAGACAAATTCATCTTGCTATAAATTGAGACCTTGTCTCAATTCACAAACACACTCATTTTCAGATTGTTGTCAATTTTCTTCCTCTCTTGCAATCACCAATATACTCAAGATCTTTCTTTCCTAAGCGAACACTTGAGTCTCCTTTGCTCACTTGTTTGATTGTTGTTTTATCTTGGGAGATAAATTGCCAGTACACCGTTTAAAGGAATATACGGGGAAAGATTATCTTAAGGATATATTGAACTAACAATCGACTCAGCAAGCCTATTACTTTGTTAATTTCCAAATTTCTAACAATCTTGTTGTTGTTGTTACGTTCCCAATTTCCTATTATTATACATATATTCTCACATAAATTGTATACCTTTTATCCCAATTTATGTGATACTGATTTCGAGTGTCAAACTTCTTTATTTTTACTGTGAATTCGGAGATACAATTTTGAAGTTTTTCTGAAAAATAATTTATATATTTAGAAACTACATAAACCTTAAGCGTACAAGACAATTTTGTAATTCTTTTTCTTTTCTTTTTTGGAGTGTGACTACTAAAAAAGAGAAGTATATACTCGCAGGAGACTTTGTGCATGACATAAGCGAATCCTTCAAGATGGATGCCGTCAAAGTCAAATAAGGCGTTCTCTTCAAGTTTTGATGTTTCCATGCTTTCACGATGAGTGTCCTGATTGTATATAATACTCCCTTTTTACCAATTTATGTGCCACCATTTATTTTTTAGTCTAACTCAAACAGAATGTCATCTATCTATATATAGAAATAATTTAACTTTATGAATGATTTTCAGCAACACATTTATATAAGACTTGTTTTGGACTACACATTTCAAAAGTCTTTCTTTTTTTCTTAAATTAAACTTTGTGTCAAGTCAAATGGTGTTACATAAATAAAGATAACAGGAGGGTGAAAATATAAGAGAAAATAGTAGCTAGGTGTACACTACATATGTAATAAGTAAAATAAGTAATCTGAAAAATAAGATTGATAGATAGCCAGGTTGTGTTGAAAATATTTATTAAACATGAAATAAAGTAAATCATATTAATTATGACTCGAACAATTGGGACCCCACACGTCGGAAACACGGTTTCCACACACGTGCACATAAAGTGCCAAGGACCGTAATTTACGTAATGGAAGAGATATTGGTACGCATACGAATTGTTTGAGACGTAAGATGATAGACGGTTATTGACCAAATGACAATGGTTTCACGTTGGTAAATGAAGGAAGAAGTATACGGTGTATAAAAGATGAAACGAGTAAGGAAATGAGTGAAGGGCTGCGGCGCCGGGATGGCTGAGCTGCAACACCTGAAGCGCTACGGCGCCTCCCGGAAGGGCCGCGACCCTAATTACGATAAAAGTCACTGGAGCTACTGGAATTTAGGCACCCCGACGCCTTCCCGAAGGGTCGCGGCCCTTTGAATCCAGTGTTACCATTGGAAACGATTTTCACCTGACGTTTGCGCCGACTTTGGAGCATTAAGTCTCCATTATTTGCCTCATGAATTTAGCCATTACTTGGATGAATTGTAACCCTTAATCAATGGCCATTACATGACATTGAAGGCCTTTATTAGGTCATTTGGGAAGACAAATTCATCTTGCTATAAATTGAGACCACACACATCATTTTTAGATTGTTGTCAATCTTCTTCCTCTCTTGCAATCACCAATTCAAGATCTTTCTTTCCTAAGCGAACACTTGAGTCTCCTTTGCTCACTTTTTTGATTGCTATTTTATCTTGGGAGATAAATTGCCAGTACACCGTTTAAAGGAATATACGGGGCAAAATTATTTTAAGGATAGATTGAACCAACAATCGACTCAGCAAGCCTATTACTTTGTTAATTTCCAAATTTCTAACAATCTTGTTGTTGTTGTTACATTCCCAATTTCCTATTATTATACATATATTCTCACAAGCTTAAGATAATCATTGTTGTTTTCAACAACAACATGACTACTGAAGATCAAATCAATGCTATGAACACCGCCACTGCTCAATGCAATCCCACTGCCTTCACCACTGCCACCGGAAGCAACAACACTACTTCAAATACCACTGCTCAAGGCATTCTAAATTCTTTTCAACCTGCTGCTCAAGGCATTCTCAACGCCTTTACTACTGTTTAAGGAAGCGCTATTGTTTCAACCCCCGTCGGGTTTCACCATGAACGTCCCGAGAAGTTCATGGGAGCACACTTCAAACGATGGCAGAAAAAGATGCTGTTTTTCTTGACGGTTATGAGAATGTCACGTTTCCTAACCGAAGATCCTCCACAAGTTGGGGAAGACAAGGACCCTCAGCCAAATGATATGGCGGGAGAGGGCCAAGGTATCCATGTCGATGACGACATGAAGCTGGTTCGTGATGCATGGAAACACAATGATTTCATGTGCATGAACTACATTCTAAATAGTTTGTCCGATCTCTATACATGGTATACTATACCGTTAAAACTGCCAAGTAGTTGTGGGACAAACTAAAAAAGAAGTACAACACCCAAGATGCGGGTGCCAAGAAGTTCGTCACTAGGAAGTTTCTAAAATTTCAAATGGTGGACAACAAAAGTGTGTTATCCCAAGTCCAAGAATTCCAAATGATTCTTCATCACTTAGACTTGGAAGGATTGAAGCCCAACGAGCAATTCTTGGTTGGGGCATTAATAGAAAAGATGCCTCCCTCGTGGACCGAGTTCATGAATTATTTGAAACTCAAAATGAATGAGATGACATTAGACGAACTTATTGTCAAACTCCAAATTCAGGAAGACAATAAGAAGGCCATGCCTAAGGGGAAACAACCCGCAGAGGCTAAGGAAAATCTGACGGAAGTCAAAGGAAACCCAAGCAAAAAGCGGAAGTTCTAGAAGGTTGTCCAGTCCCAAACAACTGAAAAGTTTAAGGGAACATGCAACTATTGTGGTAAAGTTGGTCATATGACCAAAGACTGCCGCAAGCTCAAACATGATAAGGACAAAGGCAAGGATAAGGTAAATTTCGTCGAAGACACGCTCCTAGACGATATGATTGAAGAATTCTCAGCAGTGGTGCTAAAAGCAAACCTTGTTGAGAATCCAACACAATGGTGGTTGGATACGGGGCTACCCGTCACATTTGTTACAATCAAGACGCCTTCTCCACATATACACCAGTCACAGACAAAAAGTTGTTCATGGGTAATAATTTTTCTTCAGAGGTGTTGGGGGTAGGGAAAGTAGTCCTCAAGATTACGTCCGGAAAGAAGCTGATTCTGAAGGAAGTGATGCATGTCCCAGAAATTAGAAGAAATTTTTCTGGAAATTTATTAGTTAATGCTGAATTTAGGCTAGTGTTAGAGGCTAATAAGTTTGTAATCACTAAGAATGAAACATTTGTAGGAAGGGGCTTCACATGTGAAGGCCTCCTTAAGGTTAATGTTACATCTGTAATGCCTTCCACTTAGGAAGGGGCTTCGCATAGGAAGGACTCCTTGAGGCAACTATTGCATCTGTAATGCCTTCCATCTAAACTATCAATAAAACTGAGCCTTCCTTTTGCTTTACTTTATTGTGTTATTTTCTAATTTATGACACCATAGATTAGAACATGTTAACTATAAATCTATTCAAAGATTGGTAAAGTTGAAATGACTGCCGTCTATCAACATAAACCCTCAATGTATGGATGAGGTATGCATAGATGCAAAACCAATCCAAAGGTCCCTAAAAAGGTAAACCGCTCCTCTAAGAACTCATACCGATGTACGAGATCTACAGTTCACTCAAACTAGAGAGGGGACCAAGCACTTAGTAATGTTCTGAGATGATGGCACAAGATCTTGCCACCTTAACTTAATTAGAAGTGAAGATGAAGGTTTTTAAATGCTTAAGCTACAAAGCTGAAGTTAAGAACAACTAAACAGATGGATTTATAGATAAGTACTTGGCTAATATGGGAGTCAAGGGTCATCGCCAATAGAAGGACCTTGATTACTATAACATCTACCCACCGATGTCCAAAACGACATCCATACGTATGGTCATAGCTATCGCCGCCTTGCGGGATCTTGAAATACATCAAATGGATGTCAAGATAGCCTTCCGAAATGGTAATTTGGAAGAAGAAATTTATTTGGACCAACCCGAAGGGTAGGTGGTTCCAAGACAAGAGACAAAAGGATGTCGTCTTGTAAATGGAGTTGTACGGGCTGAAACCGGCCCCTAAAAAATGGCACGAGAAATTTGATAGTACTCTACTATCAAAATGATTCACCATTAACAAGTGTGACAAATGTGTTTACATGAAAGGAATGCCGATTCGTTCGTCATGATATGCCTCTATGTAGATGATTTGTTGATCACTGGAAGCAGCCCTAGGATAATCCTAAAGACTAAGAACATGCTAAAACAATGTTTTGACATGAAAAATATGGGTGTCGCTGATCGGTGTATTTTATATACACCTTTTGAGTCATTTTTAGTTAGTATTTTACTCATTCCATTTATGTTTAGTATAGTATTAGGGTCGTTTTCCTTTCTTTTGTGTCACAGCGGTCATAAATGGAGAAATGACGAAAAGGAGATGAAATGAGCATAAATGAGATGGAATTACACACAAAAAAGGCCAAGAAATGAAGTCTAAGAAGTTCCGGGAATTATAGAGGAGATCAGACGAAGTCCGGACGAAAAAAGGACGACGAAACGAAAATCCGCCAGAAAAACGCCTCAGGCGCCGCGGCGCCCAATGTTCTGAATGTTCCGAAAGTTGCTGATTTTCAGGCGCCGCGGCGCCAGTCTGCAGGGCCACGGCGCCGACGCGGCGCCAATATGCAGGGCCGCGGCGCCGACGCGGGATTTATGAAGTTCTGGGCCAAATTTGACATGTTTTCAGAGTCCTAAAGGGATAACTTTTCCTACCTAAAGGGATAACTTTTCCTACCTAAAGGGATAACTTTTCCTACCTTAAAACCCTTACCTAAAAGGATTCTAATAACTTTTCCTACCTACATAATCCTTAACCCTTCACCTAAAGGATTCTTGGTCTATAAATAGTCTCTACATCATTAGAAGAATTCTCCATTCCACCATTCACCATTCTACATCCATCCATCCACCATTCCATCTTGTAAATATTCCACAACACAATCCTTGGATGCTAGAAGGCTTGGAGACTCGTTCTTGAGTATTTTCTTTTCTTTCTTTTTGCTTTGTTTATTTCAGTTCATGTATGGAGATTATGTTAGTTCTTAGCGTGACAATGGCTAGGAGCTAATTATTTTGTTAGGGATTTCCTTGTGATTCTCTTGAAAATCTTATTCATGAATTAATAAATTAGTTGATTTCTTCTTCACTTATTTAAGATTTATTCAATAGTTGTTTTGATTGCTTGATAATTAATGATCACTAATTATCATAATTCTTATGATTTCTAACCGAAATCCGAAAGGGGAGGTTGTGAATATGCTGTAGTTGGATAGACATAAGTTAAATCGTGGATGAAAATACCCCGATACTTGTGTAGCATTAATAAGGTTTTTGTTCTTAATCCTCCTCTAGAGTCAACCTTATCACCGAAAGGTAGAAAAGTGCTATACTGGGGTTGAATGTTTATATAACCTTAACAGGAGTATAAAACGACTTAGTTAACCTGCTATCTTAACGTAGAAGAAGAAGTCAGTCTAATTGTATTAAAAATTGAATAGAGTGGATAGTTGATGATCTTGGAAGCCCTAATTAGCCATCATAACTGATTTAAATCAAAGTATTCTTATAATTAGTTTAATTCCTGCATTATTAGTTTAGAATTCCAATTCAATTGACGTTAACCAAATAGATACCATAGGATAGATAATCGGTACTTGAAAACCAGTCCTTGAAGACGATATTCGGTCTTACCTAGACTATATTACTTGTCACGACACGTGCACTTGCGTAAGTGTGTGCATAAATCGCGCATCAAGTTTTTGGCGCCGTTGCCGGGGACTGGCGTACTTTCAATATCGATTTATCTATTCTTATTTCTAATTTGGTTGCTCCAAGAACAAGTTTCTAACTTGTTCTGCGAGCATCTTTTTATCACCTTTTGTTGTTTTTCTTATTTTGCAGGTTAAATTCGGAAAAGAAAAAAAAATGAAAAAAAGAAAAATAAAAAAATAAAAAATAAAAACGAAAAATAAAATAAAATTCAGGACACATGGACTACTACTATCAGAGACAGTGGAGTCATCAACATCAGCTTAACCCACATGTTCCAGAGGAAGATCTAGATGAGTTGCAGGCAGACATACTTATGCTCACCAAGTGCCAGACTCAGTTTATGGCTGAGACAAGGGAGTCCCTAAAAAATTTGGAGACCCACATAGGGCAACTGATGGATAAGATGAGCAATACACCTCAAGTAAATCTGCCTAGCGACATCATTATGGGAGGTGGTAAGCAAATTGAGGAGCCTGAACCACACCCAGCTATGAGGAATCTGGCGAGATAGTTGGTGTAGAGAAGGAAAAGATTGCTGAGATCCAATTATTCACCTTTTTGGATTCTGTGGAAATTCTTTTTCCTGCACCTGTTACAGAAGAAACACCACTAGCTATCACTGTTGATCCCCAAATAGGAAGTCCATACCATCAAGGGCACCCCCTAGAGTTGAGAGATGTAGGGAATTCACTGATCCCTACATTATAGAGAGCCTAAAAGACAAGACTGTCTTGTGTACTTGGGGGATAATCTTATGTTTGAGGCCCTTGTTTGAACAGATGGTTGTAGGAAAAGTGAGACCTGCAACAATAACTCTGCGGATTGCAAGCAGTTCGCAGAAGGATCCAATGGGCACTCGTAAAGGTTAATTGCGTCCGGCTAAAAGACGTTAAAGACAACGCTTGCTGGGAGGCAACCCAATGTTTTTAATTATGTTATTTTAATTTCGGTCTTTAGTTTATTTTATTTTGTCTTGAACAGTCTCACGGTCTTGGGTTCTTGTTTTGTGTTGTTGGATGACAGGTGGGCTGAAAGCAAAACCGAGGAAAAAGGAGCAAAAACGCTGAAAAAAAGGAAAAAGCAGTCGTCAGCGCCGCGACGCCAGATTCAACGCCGCGGCGCCGGAACTTCAGAGAGCCACAGTACTAGCAACGCCGAGGCGGCGAATCTCAGGGCCGCGGCGCCAGAACCTCAGAGAGCCATATTCCGTGCAAATTCCAGAATTTTTCCTCCTAGACCTCCGTTATGACCGCTGTGTTGTGTCAGTAAGTTGTCCCTATTTTCTTTGAGTCTTGCACACATTGGGTACAATGTGTGATTTAAGTTTGGGGGGGGGTGTCCTATTGTTTTTGATATTGTTGAGTCTTTTTAATTTGTTTTGTGTATTTTTGAGTCATATTTTTTTTTTGAGTCATAATTTTCTGTCAAAGATCATGCATGCTGTAGTTACTAGAAACACCTAGTGAAGTGAGGTTGAATAATGTAATGGAATTAGAAGCAACTATCTAAACACTTAGGTTAGATATGCCAAAAACTCATGAAAGCTGTCTATTTGGGGTTTCTTGCTTGATTTGTGCATGGTTAAATGTTAAAACCTATGTGTATGATTACTTGCTATTTGAGGCGAAATAGTTAGGATATGCATGTTAGGGGAGATTACTCAGACATTTCTTACCACTTTTACCTATCCATGACATTCAAAATATCCCTAGTCAGCCCCTTTGAGCCTAAAAATTAAACTTTTTCTTTGACACCCTCTAAATCCACACTTGTGCCATAAGTGAAAATGTGAAATGATTGGAATAGGAAGTGTTAAAAAAAAGAGACACAAAGAGTGAACAAGTTTGATGCACCCCAATAAAAAAGTAATAAGAAATAGGCAAAAGCCTAAGTTTGAGGGTGCTTGTTATTCATAATACACTTCACTCTCTCAAAACAAAAGAGGGGAAAAATAGATATGAAGTGAAGAAAGGAAATCAAAAGAAAAGGGAAGAATTGAAAAGCAAAAGAGCTTATGGTACATAAAATGAGCCTAAATGCCTATTTTTACCTACCCATGTCTAAGCCTATATTACAACCCTGAAAAGTCCTGAAGATCTCTTATATGCATATCCATGATTAGTGGAGAATAGCAAGTAAACATGCCATAGGATTTTGAAATTGACATGCATAATTCAGTATTCTTACTTCCATTAAGCATGATTAAAATGAGTTTGCGAAATATCTAGCTTGATGTGTTTAGAATGCTAAAAATTCATGCTATATGTTCCTGCATATTATTCTGCCAACCTTCATGTTTTTTCTAATTAACGCCAATGCAGCAAAGTGATCAATGTCGTTGAGTCTTTCTATTTTCTTTTTCCTTGTGTCTTTATTTCTTTATTTTGATCTTTGCTCGAGGGCGAGCAAAGGTTAAGTTTGGGGGTATTTGATCGGTGTATTTTATATACACCTTTTGAGTCATTTTTAGTTAGTATTTTACTCATTCCATTTATGTTTAGTATAGTATTAGGGTCGTTTTCCTTTCTTTTGTGTCACAGCGGTCAGAAATGGATAAATGGCGAAAAGGAGATGAAAAGAGCATAAATGAGATGGAATTACACACAAAAAGGGCCAAGAAATGAAGTCTAAGAAGTTCCGGGAATTATATAGGAGATCAGACGAAGTCCGGACGAAAAAAGGACAACGAAACGAAAATCCGCCAGAAAACGACTCAGCGGCCATGGCAAGCGTATAGAACCACGCCCAATGTTCTGAATGTTCTGAAAGTTGCTGATTTTTCAGCGCCGGTGCCATTCTGCGAGGCGGCAGCGCGGGATTTATGAAGTTCTGGACCGAATTTGACATGTTTTCAGAGTCCTAAAGGGATAACTTTTCCTACCTAAAGGGATAACTTTTCCTACCTTAAAACCCTTACCTAAAAGGATTCTAATAACTTTTCCTACCTACATAATCCTTAACCCTTCACCTAAAGGATTCTTGGTCTATAAATAGTCTCTACATCATTAGAAGAATTCTCCATTCCACCATTCACCATTCTACATCCATCCATCTACCATTCCATCTTGTAAATATTCCACAACACAATCCTTGGATGCTAGAAGGCTTGGAGACTCGTTCTTGAGTATTTTCTTTTCTTTCTTTTTGCTTTGTTTATTTCAGTTCATGTATGGAGATTATGTTAGTTCTTAGCGTGACAATGGCTAGAAGCTAATTATTTTGTTAGGGATTTCCTTGTGATTCTCTTGAAACTCTTATTCATGAATTAATAAATTAGTTGATTTCTTCTTCACTTATTTAAGATTTATTCAATAGTTGTTTTGATTGCTTGATAATTAATTGATCACTAATTATCATAATTCTTATTATTTCTAACCGAAATCCGAAAGGGGAGGTTGTGAATATGCTGTAGTTGGATAGACATAGGTTAAATCATGGATGAAAATACCCCGATACTTGTGTAGCATTAATAAGGTTTTTGTTCTTAATCCTCCTCTAGAGTCAACCTTATCACCGAAAGGTAGAAATGTGCTATACTGGGGTTGAGTGTTTATATAACCTTAACAGGAGTATAAAACGACTTAGTTAACCTGCTATCTTAACGTAGAAGAAGAAGTCAGTCTAATTGTATTAAAGATTGAATAGAGTGGATAGTTGATGATCTTGGAAGCCCTAATTATCCATCATAACTGATTTAAATCAAAGTATTCTTATAATTAGTTTAATTCCTGCATTATTAGTTTAGAATTCCAATTCAATTGACGTTAACCAAATAGATACCATAAGATAGATAATCGGTACTTGAAAACCAGTCCTTGAGGACGATATTCGGTCTTACCTAGACTATATTACTTGTCACGACACGTGCACTTGCGTGTGTGCATAAATCGCGCATCAGTCGCAGATGTCATCCTAGGGATCAAGATCTCTAAGACATCTAATGGACTGATCTTGTCTCAATCTCACTACATTGAAAATGTGCTGAAGAAATTTGAGATGTTCGACAGCTCACCGATAACGACACCATTGGATGGAAGTCAAAAGATTGACAAACATCTTGGTGTACCCGTACACCAGGAGCGATATGCGCAGGTGATTGGTAGTCTGATATATATCTCACAAACTGCACTAGACATGATATCGCTTATGTAGTCTATAAATTGGCTCGGTTCACCCGTAATCCAAGTGATGATCATCGGAAAGCATTGAACAGGGTACTGCGGTTTATGAAGTTCATGCTAAAGTTCGGGTTACACTATTCTATATATCCAGCAGTATTAGAGTGGTACAGTGACGTAAACCTGGATATCTGATAGCGAAGACATCAAGTCCATCAGTGGATATATTTTTACAATCGGTGGTGGAGCTGTGTCTTGGAAATCCTCTAGGAAAACCCTTATTTCCCGATCCACGATGGAGTCAGAATTTATCGCTTTAGATAAAGCGGGAGAAGAAGCTGAGTGGCTTCATGGTTTCTTAGAGGATGTCCCTTGTTGGGATAAACCGGTGTTTTATGTAATGATCCACTGTGATAGTCAGTTGGCTCTAGGAAGGGCACAAAGTTCTATGTATAACGGCAAGTCTCGTCACATTCGACAGAGACATGAGTCCGGTAGGTAGCTGATCACCTCGGGTATTATTTCCATTGATTACATTAAATCTAAGGAAAATATCGTCGATCCCTTGACGAAGGGAATGACCAGAGATCAGATGTACTGCCTGTCTAGGGAATGTGCTTAAAACCTAATCAATAAGAACTGATACGGTGGATACCCAACCTTACCAACTGGAGATCCCAGAAAGTAGGTTCAATGGGAAAAATAAATTCTAAAGGTTCAGTTGAGCGCTTCGGAGGAAGCAAGAGCACTTCGGAAAATGATTTATTCTTAAGAAACATAATCCAAGGCCGTTTCTGTGATAGACATAAAGTGCTACCTGTAGAGGGGTAAAGGAAAACTTTCTAAACCTTTAATGATCCTCAATATAGAGGTTAGGTTGAGGAAATTTTTAATGGTTCCAGACACTGGTATAGGGGTATTGCAGGATACCTTATAGGAGATCACCTATTTAAGTGCGAGGACAGGCCGCCTCAAATGAACGCACTTAAGAATCCAAGAGTGTCCACGACGCGCGATGGACAAAACATTTAAGAAAGATAGAGTAAGGAAAAATGTTGTGTTGATATCATTGTCTTGGCTTATACTAACTACTGACGGTTCAAGACATCACATTCACCACACAGTAAATAAGTCCGATGAAATTCTACTATGGAAGGTTCAAAGCTATGGCTACCTCTTCAGAAGCAACATTGTTCCGCCAGATGATTGCTAGAAAGACACCATGTGCGTGCGCCAATATCTCTTCCAAGAGGGGATTGTTGGAAATATTTATTAAACGTGAAATAAAGTAAATCCTATTAATTATAACTAGAATAATTGGGACCCGCACGTCGAAAACACGGTTTCCAGACACGTGGACATAAAGTGCCAAGGATCGTAATTTCCGTAATGGAAGAGATATTGATACGCATATGAATTATTTGAGACGTAAGATGATAGACGGTTATTGGCCAAATGACAATGGTTTCACGTTGGTAAATGAAGGAAGAAGTATACGATGTGTAAAAGATGAAATGAGTAAGGAAATGGGTGAAGGTCCACGACGCCGCAACACCTGAAGCGCCGCGACTCTAATTACGGTAAAAGTCACTGGAGCTACTGGAATTTAGGCGCCCCGACGCCTTCCCGAAGGGCCGCTGCATCGGCCCCAGGACCTGAGGTGCAGCGGCGCCCTCTCGAAGGGCCGCGGCCCATTGACTCCAGTGTTACCGTTGGACACGATTTTCACCTGACGTTTGCGCTGACTTTGGAGCATAAAGTCTCCATTATTTGCCTCATGAATTCAGCCATTACTTTGTTGAATTGTAACCCCTAATCAATGGCAATTACATGACATTGAATGCCTTTATTAGGTCATTTGGGAAGACAAATTCATCTTGCTATAAATTGAGACCTTGTCTCAATTCACAAACACACTCATTTTCAGATTGTTGTCAAGTTTCTTCCTCTCTTGCAATTACCATTATACTCAAGATCTTTCTTTCCTAAGCGAACACTTGAGTCTCCTTTGCTCACTTTTTTGATTGCTATTTTATCTTGGGAGATAAATTGCCAGTACACCGTTTAGAGGAATATACGGGGCAAGATTATCTTAAGGATAGATTGAACCAACAATCGACTCAGCAAGCCTATTACTTTGTTAATTTCCAAATTTCTAACAATCTTGTTGTTGTTGTTACGTTCCCAATTTCATATTATTATACATACATTCTCACATAAATTGTATACCCTTTGTCCCAATTTATGTGATACTGATTTCGAGTGTCAAACTTCTTTATTTTTACCGTGAATTCGGAGATACAATTTTGAAGTTTTTTTCTGAAAAATAATTTATATATTTAGAAACTACATAAACCTTAAGAGTACATGGCAATTTTGTAATTCCTTTTCTTTTCTTTTTTTGGAGGGTGACTACTAAAAAAGAGAAGTATATACTCGCAAGAGACTTTGTGCATGACATAAGCCAATCCTTCAAGATGGAAGCCGTCAAAGCCAAATAAGGCGTTCTCTTCAAGTTTTGATGTTTCCATGCTTTCACGATGAGTGTCCTGATTGTATATAATACTCCCTTTGTCCCAATTTATGTGCCACCATTTAATTTTTAGTCTAACTCAAACAGAATGTCATCTATCTATATATAGAAATAATTTAACTTTATGAATGATTTTCAGCAACACATTTATATAAGACTTGTTTTGGACTGCACATTTCAAAAGTCTTTTTTTTTCTTAAATTAAACTTTGTGTCAAGTCAAATAGTGTTACATAAATAAATATAGCGGGAGGGTGAAAAATAAGAGAAAATAGTAGCTAGGTGTACACTACATATGTAATAAGTAAAATCAATAATTTGAAAAATAAGATTGATAGATAGCCAGGTTGTGTTGAAAATATTTATTAAACGTGAAATAAAGTAAATCCTATTATTTATGACTCAAACAATTGGGGCCCCGCACGTCGGAAACACGGTTTCCACACACGTGCACATAAAGTACCAAGGATCGTAATTTCCGTAATGAAAGAGATATTGGTACGCATACGAATTGTTTGAGATGTAAGATGATAGACGGTTATTGGCCAAATGACAATGGTTTCACATTGGTAAATGAAGGAAGAAGTATATGATATGTAAAATATGAAACGAGTCAGGATATGGGAGAAGGTCCGCGGTGCCGCGATGGCTGAGCCGCGGCACCTGAAGCGCCGCGGCCCTAATTACGGTAAAAGTCACTGGAGCTACTGGAATTTAGGCGCCCCGACACCTTCTCGAAGGGCCGCTGCCTTGGCCCCAGGGCCCGAGGCGCCGCGGCCCATTGACTCAAGTGTTACCGTTGGACACGATTTTTACCTGACGTTTGGGCTGACTTTGGAGCATTAAGTCTCCAATATTTGCCTCATGAATTCAGCCGTTACTTTGCTGAATTGTAACTCCTAATCAATGGAAATTACATGATATTGAAGGCCTTTATTAGGGCATTTGTGAAGACAAATTCATCTTGCTATAAATTGAGACCTTGTCTCAATTCACAAACACACTCATTTTCAAATTGTTGTCAATTTTCTTCCTCTCTTGCAATCACCAATATTCTCAAGATCTTTCTTTCCTAAGCGAACACTTGAGTCTCCTTTGCTCACTTCTTTTATTGATGTTTTATCTTGGGATATAAATTGCCAGTACACCATTTAGTGGAATATACGGGGCAAGATTATCTTAAGGATAGATTGAACCAACAATCGACTCAGCAAGCCTATTACTTTGTTAATTTCCAAATTTCTAACAATCTTGTTGTTGTTGTTACATTCACAATTTTCTATTATTATACATATATTCTCACATAAATTGTATACCCTTTGTCCCAATTTATGTGATACTGATTTCGAGTGTCAAACTTCTTTATTTTTACCGTGAATTTGGAGATACAATTTTGAAGTTTTTTTCTGAAAAATAATTTATATATTTAGAAACTACATAAAACTTAAGAGTACATGGCAATTTTGTAATTCCTTTTATTTTCATTTTTTGGAGGGTGACTACTAAAAAAGAGAAGTATATACTCGCACGAGACTTTGTGTATGACATAAGCCAAACCTTCAAGATGGAAGCCGTCAAAGCCAAATAAGGCGTTCTCTTCAAGTTTTGATGTTTCCATGCTTTCACGATGAGTGTCCTGATTGTATATAATACTCCCTTTGTCCCAATTTATGTGCCACAATTTATTTTTTAGTCTAACTCAAACAGAATGTCATCTATCTATATATAGAAATAATTTAACTTTATGAATGATTTTCAGCAACACATTTATATAAGACTTGTTTTGGACTAAACATTTCAAAAGTCTTTTTTTTTTCTTAAATTAAACTTTGTGTCAAGTCAAATGGTGTTACATAAATAAAGATAGCGGGAGGGTGAAAAATAAGAGAAAATAGTAGCTAGGTGTACACTACATATGTAATAAGTAAAATCAGTAATTTGAAAAATAAGATTGATAGATAGCCAGGCTGTGTTGAAAATATTTATTAAACGTGAAATAAAGTAAATCCTATTAATTATGACTCGAACAATTGGTGCCCCGCACGTCGGAAACACGATTTCGACACACGTGAACATAAAGTGCCAAGGATCGTAATTTCCGTAATGAAAGAGATATTGGTACGCATACGAATTGTTTGAGATGTAAGATGATAGACAGTTATTGGCCAAATGACAATGGTTTCACGTTGGTAAATGAAGGAAGAATTATATGATATGTAAAAGATGAAACGAGTCAGGAAATGGGTGAAGGTCCGCGGCGTCGCGATGGCTGAGCCGCGGCACCTGAAGCGCCGCAGCCCTAATTACGGTAAAAGTCACTGGAGCTACTGGAAGTTAGGCGCCCCGACGCCTCCCGAAGGGCCGCTGCCTCGGCCCCTGGGTCTGAGGCGCCGCGGCCCATTGACTCTAGTGTTACCATTGGACACGATTTTCACCTGACGTTTGGGCTGACTTTGGAGCATTAAGTCTCCATTATTTGCCTCATGAATTCAGCCATTACTTTGCTGAATTGTAACCCCTAATCAATTTAAATTACATGATATTGAAGGCCTTTATTAGGTCATTTGGGAAGACAAATTCATCTTGCTATAAATTGAGACCTTATCTCAATTCACAAACACACTCATTTTCAGATTGTTGTCAATGTTCTTCCTCTCTTGCAATCACCAATATACTCAAGATCTTTCTTTCCTAAGCGAACACTTGAGTCTCCTTTGCTCACTTCTTTTATTGTTGTTTTATCTTGGGAGATAAATTGTTATACCCCGTATTTCCAGAGTATGTACGTGTGGGCGTACGTGGAAAAGTTTGAGCCTTAAAGTTTGGCAAGATTCGAAATTGTACACAAGTGCCGAAAAGAATCGTTTTTCGACGAAACGTTTTACTAGACTTGCGAAGGGAAAATTCCGGCTATGTCATTTCTAATTTTTGCGGATTTTTCCGAGAGACGGAATATTTTGGACCAACGAGAGGGCGACACTTGTCACCCTCAAGTTGGTGGTCTTGGACGGTCTTGTGGCCGAGAAGGGGGAGGATTTTGTGGCATGTTTTGTGCCTTGTTTGGTGCCTTGTTTTGTGCCATGTTTTGTGGAGTAGGGTTAGGGTGCACTTGGCTTGATCTTGGCCTTACACTTGCCTTGCACATGGCTTGATCAAGGCCATTGGTTTCCCTATAAATACCCCTCCCTTGTTGAAGACTTCTTCATCCTAAAATCTTCCTAAGCCTTGAAATCTCCCTCCCCTCTTCTTGTTGTGTTCGTCCACCACACCCCTCCCCTTTGTGAGCCCTTGGCCGAGAGCCACTCCCCCCTTGTTGTGTTCTAGCCGAGGGGTACCCCCCCTAGCCTAGTTGGTTTCGTATAATACCCCCCCTTTGTGGTATAGAAATACTCTCCAAGTATTGTTATAATGCCCAAATACTCTAGCCCTTATACCTTGTAGTACTTTCCAAAGTTACCTCTATACGTAAAGCCCGGAAAATACTACTATATTTCCTTAAGTCACAAAAACGAAACCCTAAGGAAAACCTTCATAGTCGGTTGAAGTGTTAAGTAGAGGTTGCGTAGAACTTCTAAGGGTTGTTTGGAGCGGATTGGAGCACTCGGAGTAGGAGCTTAACGTCGCTCAGGATCGACATTTATACTTGGATAATTTTTGGGCTCATCGAGGTAAATACTACTGTCCTTCTATTGTAATTGGGAATTACATACTGTAGTAGAATTGAAATGAATATAAGATTCATAGAAGAGATTTGAATCAGAATGGAAGGATATTCTGAGAAAAGACTTGAATCAGATTTACATAGGGTGTATTCTGATGGTGATAACCTTCATTGGTTGAATGTTCTGCAAGTAGTATGTGCTACTTAGAAGGTGGACAAGGCTAGCCGGGTTATAGCCGTGGAGCGTTTTGCTTATAGTCGATAATCGTCGCGAGGTATGTGATTCTTCCTATACTCTTGAGCATGAAGTATTTTAAAAGAATACATATAGTACGGTAGATGTACGTGTGGCAATGTCTTTTGACTTAAGCCTGAATAATATGTATATATTATATGGTAGATGTACGTGTGCTAACTGAATATAGTTGTACGGCAATGTCTTTTGACTTAAGCCTGAATAAGAAGAATCTTGAAGTATTTCAAAAGAAATAAGAAACCTTTTTGAAAGAAGAGTAAGACTTGGTTTTGAAAACATAAGAGTTATACTAGCTTTATGGGAAGTTAGGTATAACGTCTTAAGAGAGATAAAAAGAATGGTTTACTGATTTTTAGAAGTTAAGAGACTTAATCTTAAAAGATAAGAGACTTGACTTAATTGTATTGATATGAAGTTTGTTAACAATGTGAAACCTCATTCGTGAGTAATGGGTACTTGGTTTTAAAAGGAATAATGTTTTACTGATTTCGGAAATCAGAATGAGTATCGACAAACCACGGCAGCCTTAATAAAGGGAAATGTAATGATTAATGAAGTATTATTAAAACCAGTAGAAACCTCCATCTGCATAGAAGCTAAGATGAGACAAAATGATATTACATTTCCTAGATCATGGCTGCTTTAATAAGATGGTTATAAACAAGAATAAACTGCTCACGCCTATGGCATATGTTACTCAAATGTTTTAAAAGAGATTAAGACATCGAACTATGAAACTTTTCTAAAATAAAGAGCCTTGAGTAATTGAAATTAGGCAAACTGGAACCTTAGGGAAAAGAATGTGGTTGAAAAGGAAAGTGTTTTGGTTTACCTAAAAATGTGAGTCACTCTATTTTATACTACGGGTATCGGGTGACTTTTATAAAAGGAATGGATCTCTTTAAAAAGGAATTTAACGTACGTAGTACTTTAGGGTTAACACCCGGATTTTGACTTAAAATGAAAGTACTTTGAGTTGTGTATAACTTGCCTATGCTTGTTGTTGTGTAAACTGCCTATGCTCGTTGTTGGGTAACTTGCCTATGCTTATTGAGATAGTCTTTGTTGTGAAAGAATTGTGTTTCTATTCTACCGCGTCTCTCGATGGAGGGCCGGTTGACTTGTGGAGAACTTACTTGGACGTACCGGCAGTGACGGGAGATTCCACGGGTATGCTTCCAT
Source organism: Przewalskia tangutica (assembly GCA_029844215.1). Lineage (NCBI taxonomy): Eukaryota > Viridiplantae > Streptophyta > Magnoliopsida > Solanales > Solanaceae > Przewalskia > Przewalskia tangutica. Next base: position 24,861,260 of record CM056719.1, read on the forward strand.
TAGCATTGTTACATGGGCATGTCCACACTGTTGATGGATTCTGTGGACATGTGACCATTATGGTTATGGCGAAGTATCGTGACTTACGGTTGTGATCGGGTGCGTAGCCTGTTTACTTGCCCCGTCGCCACGTGGCGGTGGATCTGGTATAGGTTATTGCACTTGCCACGCGTGTCGCGACAAAGTATCGTGACTTACGGTTGTGATCGGTGCACGCCGATTCACTTGCCCCCGTCGGCCACGTGGCGCAGTGGATCTGGTGGAGGCTAGTGTACTTGCCGCGTGTCGACCGCGAGTCGGTGTTTGGATGGAGCTTCGTGACTTACGGTTGTGATCGGTGCTGGCGATTCACTTGCCGTCGCCCACGTGGACGCAGTGGATCTGGTGGAGGCTAGTGCACTTTCCACGTGTCAGCTTCATGATATGGTTGTACAGTATTATTGGTACGGTCGGATCTGGTAGTTATACTTGTCCCGTACGGTTTTATTGACACAGGTGAGACCTGGTGTTCATATATACTCCTTGGTGTTGTTATATCATAGACTGTCGGCAGTGAGGAAGGAATTCCACGGGCACGAGTGATGATTTGGAGGGCGTGAGTCCCTGACTTGATATGACTGTTTATATGTGGTGTACTGTAGTTTGGTTATCATACATGTCTCCTGCTTTATATAGACTGCTATGATTTCATTTACAGTATTTTACAGTTTCACATACTTGGTACCTGTTATCGACCTCCTTGGCCGCGTTCATGCCGCAGTGAGGTACATCGATCGATCCGCTTTTAGGATCACCTTTCAGCGTATTGGGAAGCTCCGTTCCTTCGGAGGCTTATCTTTGGTATGTTACCCTGAGTCTGTAGGTCCTTGTACATTCAGGGGTATGGCGGGGCCCTGTCCCGTCATAGTTGTTGTATAAATCTTAGAGGTCTGTAGCACTGTTGTGGGCAGGGTTGTAAGGATTGTAACTGTTCAATTGTCTATATATATATATGTTGAAAGGCAACCGTTTTGGTTGACCTATTTTATTTTATCTTGATCCATATCTATTATTATGTTTAAGTTTTTATTTCCGCTGGTTTTTCTCTGATGTTGTATCACTAGGGTGCCCGGGGTAAGACACCAGTCACGGGCCCGGGTTCGGGTCGTGACATAAATTTCCAATACACCATTTAAGGAATTTACGGGGCAAGATTATCTTAAGGATAGATTGAACCAACAATAGACTCAGCAAACCTATTACTTTGTTAATTTTCAAATTTCTAACAATCTTGTTGTTGTTGTTACATTCCCAATTTCCTATTATTATACATATATTATCACATAAATTGTATACCCTTTGTCCCAATTTATGTGATACTGATTTCGAGTATCAAACTTCTTTATTTTTACCGTGAATTCGGAGATACAATTTTGAAGTTTTTTTCTGAAAAATAATTTATATATTTCGAAACTACATAAACCTTAAGAGTACATGGCAATTTTGTAATTCCTTTTCTTTTATTTTTTTGGAGGGTGACTACTAAAAAAGAGAAGTATATACTCGCAAGAGACTTTGTGCATGACATAAGCCAATCCTTCAAGATGGAAGCCGTCAAATCCAAATAAGGCGTTCTCTTCAAGTTTTGATGTTTCCATGCTTTCACGATGAGTGTCCTGATTGTATATAATACTCTCTTTGTCCCAATTTATGTGCCACCATTTATTTTTTAGTCTAACTCAAACAGAATGTCATCTATCTATATATAGAAATAATTTAACTTTATGAATGATTTTCAGCAACACATTTATATAAGACTTGTTTTGGACTACACATTTCAAAAGCCTTATTTTTTCTTAAATTAAACTTTGTGTCAAGTCAAATGGTGTTACATAAATAAAGATAGCGGGAGGGTGAAAAATAAGAGAAAATAGTAGCTAGGTGTACACTACATATGTAATAAGTAAAATCAGTAATTTGAAAAATAAGATTGATAGATAGCCAGGTTGTGTTGAAAATATTTATTAAACGTGAAATAAAGTAAATCCTATTAATTATGACTCGAACAATTGGGGTCCCGCACGGCGGAAACATGGTTTCCACACACGTGCACATAAAGTGCCAAGGATCGTAATTTCCGTAATGAAAGAGATATTGGTACGCATACGAATTGTTTGAGATGTAAGATGATAGACGGTTATTGGCCAAATGACAATGGTTTCACGTTGGTAAATGAAGGAAGAAGTATATGATATGTAAAAGATGAAACGAGTCAGGATATGGGTGAAGGTCCGCGGCGCTGTGATGGCTGAGCCGCGGCACCTGAAGCGCCGCGGCCCTAATTACGGTAAAAGTCACTGGAGCTACTGGAATTTAGGAGCCCCGACGCCTTCTCGAAGGGCCGCTGCCTCGGCCCCAGGGCCCGAGGTGCCGCGGCCCATTGACTCAAGTGTTACCGTTGGACACGATTTTCACCTGACGTTTGGGCTGACTTTGGAGCATTAAGTCTCCATTATTTGCCTCATGAATTCAACCATTACTTTGCTGAATTGTAACCCCTAATCAATGACAATTATATGATAGTGAAGGCCTTTATTAGGTAATTTGGGAAGACAAATTCATCTTGCTATAAATTGAGACCTTGTCTCAATTCACAAACACACTGATTTTCAGATTGTTGTCAATTTTCTTCCTCTCTTGCAATCACCAATATACTCAAGATCTTTCTTTCCTAAGCGAACAATTGAGTCTCCTTTGCTCACTTCTTTTATTGCTGTTTTATCTTGGGAGATAAATTGCCAGTACACCGTTTAAGGGAATATACGGGGCAAGATTATCTTAAGGATAAATTGAACCAACAATCGACTCAGCAAGCCTATTACTTTGTTAATTTCCAAATTTCTAACAATCTTGTTGTTGTTGTTACATTCCCAATTTCCTATTATTATACATATATTATCAGATAAATTGTATACCCTTTGTACCAATTTATGTGATACTGATTTCGAGTTTCAAACTTCTTTATTTTTACCGTGAATTTGGAGATACAATTTTGAAGTTTTTTTTGAAAAATAATTTATATATTTAGAAACTACATAAACCTTAAGAGTACATGGCAATTTTGTAATTCCTTTTCTTTTCTTTTTTTGGAGGGTGACTACTAAAAAAGAGAAGTATATACTCGCAGGAGACTTTGTGCATGACATAAGCCAATCCTTCAAGATGGAAGCCGTCAAAGCCAAATAAGGCGTTCTCTTCAAGTTTTGATGTTTCCATGCTTTCACGATGAGTGTCCTCATTGTATATAATACTCCCTTTGTCCCAATTTATGTGCCACCATTTATTTTTTAGTCTAACTCAAACAGAATGTCATCTATCTATATATAAAAATAATTTAACTTTATGAATGATTTTCAGCAACACATTTATATAAGACTTGTTTTGGACTACACATTTCAAAAGTCTTTTTTTTCTTAAATTAAACTTTGTGTCAAGTCAAATGGTGTTACATAAATAAAGATAGCGGGAGGGTGAAAAATAAGAGAAAATAGTAGCTAGGTGTACACTACATATGTAATAAGTAAAATCAGTAATTTGAAAAATAAGATTGATAGATAGCCAGGTTGTGTTGAAAATATTTATTAAACGTGAAATAAAGTAAATCCTATTAATTATGACTCGAACAATTGGGGCCCCGCACGTCGGAAACATGGTTTTCACACACGTGCACATAAAGTGCCAATGATCGTAATTTCCGTAATGAAAGAGATATTGGTACGCATACGAATTGTTTGAGATGTAAGATGATATACGATTATTGGCCAAATAATAATGGTTTCACGTTGCTAAATGAAGGAAGAAGTATACGATATGTAAAAGATGAAACGAGTCAGGAAATGGGTGAAGGTCTGCGGCGCCGCGATGTCTGAGCCGCGACACCTGAAGTGCCGCGCCCTTAATTACGGTAAAAGTCACTGGAGCTACTGGAATTTAGGCGCCCCGACGCCTTCTCGAAGGGCCGCTGCCTCGTCCCCAGGGCCTGAAGCGCCGCGGCCCATTGACTCAAGTGTTACCGTTGGACACAATTTTCACATGACGTTTGGGCTGACTTTGGAGCATTAAGTCTCCATTATTTGCCTCATGAATTCAACCATTACTTTGCTGAATTGTAACCCCTAATAAATGGTAATTACATGATAGTGAATGCCTTTATTAGGTCATTTGGGAAGACAAATTCATCTTGCTATAAATTGAGACCTTATCTCAATTCACAAACACACTCATTTTCAGATTGTTGTCAATGTTCTTCTTTTCAAGCAATCACCAATATACTCAAGATCTTTCTTTCCTAAGCGAACACTTGAGTCTCCTTTGCTCACTTCTTTTATTGTTGTTTTATCTTGGGAGATAAATTGCCAGTACACCGTTTAAGAAATATACGGGGCAAGATTATCTTAAGGATAGATTGTACCAACAATCGACTCAACAAACCTATTACTTTTGTTAATTTCCAAATTTCTAACAATCTTGTTGTTGTTGTTACATTCCCAATTTCCTATTATTATACATATATTATCACATAAATTGTATACCCTTTGTACTAATTTATGTGATACTGATTTCGAGTATCAAACTTCTTTATTTTTACCGTGAATTCGGAGATAAAATTTTGAAGTTTTTCTGAAAAATAATTTATATATTTAGAAACTACATAAACCTTAAGAGTACATGACAATTTTGTAATTCCTTTTCTTTTCTTTTTTTGGAGGGTGACTACTAAAAAAGAGAAGTATATACTCGCAGGAGACTTTGTGCATGACATAAGCCAATCCTTCAAGATGGAAGCCGTCAAAGCCAAATAAGGCGTTCTCTTCAAGTTTTGATGTTTCCATGCTTTCACGATGAGTGTCCTGATTGTATATAATACTCCCTTTGTCCCAATTTATGTCCCACCATTTATTTTTTAGTCTAACTCAAACAGAATGTCATCTATCTATATATAGAAATAATTTAACTTTATGAATGGTTTTCAGCAACACATTTATATAAGACTTGTTTTGGACTACACATTTCAAAAGTCTTTTTTTTTTCTTAAATTAAACTTTGTGTCAAGTCAAATGGTGTTACATAAATAAAGATAGCGGGAGGGTGAAAAATAAGAGAAAATAGTAGCTAGGTGTACACTACATATGTAATAAGTAAAATCAGTAATTTGAAAAATAAGATTGATAGATAGCCAGGTTGTGTTGAAAATATTTATTAAACGTGAAATAAAGTAAATCCTATTAATTATGATTCGAACAATTGGGGCCCATGCGTCGGCTCACGGTTTCCACACACGTGCACATAAAGTGACAATGATCGTAATTTCCGTAATGAAAGAGATATTGGTACGCATACGAATTGTTTGATATGTAAGATGATAGACGGTTATTGGCCAAATAACAATGGTTTCACGTTGGTAAATGAAGGAAGAAATATACGATATGTAAAAGATGAAACGAGTCAGGAAATGGGTGAAGGTCCGCGGCGCCGCAATGGCTGAGCCGCGGCACCTGAAGTGCCGCGGCCTTAATTACGGTAAAAGTCACTGGAGCTACTGGAAGTTAGGCGCCCCGACGCCTTCCCGAAGGGCCGCTGCCTCGGCCCCAAGGCCTGAGGCGCCGCGGCCCATTGACTCAAGTGTTACCGTTGGACACAATTTTCACATGACGTTTGGGCTGACTTTGGAGCATTAAGTCTCCATTATTTGCCTCATGAATTCAACCATTACTTTGCTGAATTGTAACCCCTAATCAATGGCAATTATATGATAGTGAAGGCCTTTATTAGGTCATTTGGGAAGACAAATTCATCTTGCTATAAATTGAGACCTTATCTCAATTCCCAAACACACTCATTTTCAGATTGTTGTCAATGTTCTTCCTCTCTTGCAATCACCAATATACTCAAGATCTTTCTTTCCTAAGCGAACACTTGAGTCTCCTCTGCTCACTACTTTTATTTCTATTTTATCTTGGGAGATAAATTTCCAGTACACCGTTTAAGGGAATATACGGGGAAAGGTTATCTTAAGGATAAATTGAACCAACAATCGACTCAGCAAGCCTATTACTTTGTTAATTTCCAAATTTCTAACAATCTTGTTGTTGTTGTTACATTCCCAATTTCCTATTATTATACATATATTATCACATAAATTGTATACCCTTTGTACCAATTTATGTGATCACATTCAGTGTCAAACTTCTTTATTTTTACCGTGAATTTGGAGATAAAATTTTGAAGTTTTCTTTTGAAAAATAATTTATATATTTAGAAACTACATAAACCTTAAGAGTACATGGCAATTTTGTAATTCCTTTTCTTTTCTTTTTTTGGAGGGTGACTACTAAAAAAGAGAAGTATATACTCGCAGGAGACTTTGTGCATGACATAAGCCAATCCTTCAAGATGGAAGCCGTCAAAGCCAAATAAGGCGTTCTCTTCAAGTTTTGATGTTTCCATGCTTTCACGATGAGTGTCCTCATTGTATATAATACTCCATTTGTCCTAATTTATGTGCCACCATTTATTTTTTAGTCTATCTCAAACAGAATGTCATCTATCTATATATAGAAATAATTTAACTTTATGAATGATTTTCAGCAACACATTTATATAAGACTTGTTTTGGACTACACATTTCAAAAGTCTTTTTTTTTCTTAAATTAAACTTTATGTCAAGTCAAATGGTGTTACATAAATAAAGATAGCGGGAGGGTGAAAAATAAGAGAAAATAGTAGCTAGGTGTACAGTACATATGTAATAAGTAAAATCAGTAATTTGAAAAATAAGATTGATAGATAGCCAGGCTGTGTTGAAAATATTTATTAAACGTGAAATAAAGTAAATCCTATTAATTATGACTCGAACAATTGGGGCCCCTGCACGTCGGAAACACGGTTTCCACACACGTGCACATAAAGTTCCAATGATCGTAATTTCCGTAATGAAAGAGATATTGGTACGCATACGAATTGTTTGAGATGTAAGATGATAGACGGTTATTGGCCAAATAACAATGGTTTCACGTTGCTAAATGAAGGAAGAAGTATACGATATGTAAAAGATGAAACGAGTCAGGAAATGGGTGAAGGTCCGCGGCGCCGCGATGGCTGAGCCGCGGCACCTGAAGTGCCGCGGCCCTAATTACGGTAAAAGTCACTGGAGCTACTGGAATTAAGGCGCCCCGGCGCCTTCCCGAAGGGCCTCTGCCTCGGCCTATTGACTCAAGTGTTACCGTTGGACACGATTTTCACCTGACTTTTGGGCTGACTTTGGAGCATTAAGTCTCCAATATTTGCCTCATGAATTCAGCCATTACTTTGCTGAATTGTAACCCCTAATCAATGTAAATTACATGATATTGAAGGCCTTTATTAGGTCATTTGTGAAGACAAATTCATCTTGCTATAAATTGAGACCTTGTCTCAATTCACAAACACACTCATTTTCAGATTGTTGTCAATTTTCTTCCTCTCTTGCAATCACCAATATACTCAAGATCTTTCTTTCCTAAGCGAACACTTGAGTCTCCTTTGCTCACTTCTTTTATTGCTGTTTTATCTTGGGAGATAAATTTCCAGTACACCGTTTAGAAGAATATACGGGGCAAGATTATCTTAAGGATAGATTGAACCAACAATCGACTCAGCAAGCCTATTACTTTGTTAATTTCCAAATTTCTAACAATCTTGTTGTTGTTGTTACGTTCCCAATTTCATATTATTATACATATATTCTCACATAAATTGTATACCCTTTGTCCCAATTTATGTGATACTGATTTCGAGTGTCAAACTACTTTATTTTTACCGTGAATTCGGAGATACAATTTTGAATTTTTTTTCTGAAAAATAATTTATATATTTAGAAACTACATAAACCTTAAGAGTACATGGCAATTTTGTAATTCCTTTTCTTTTATTTTTTTGGAGGGTGACTACTAAAAAAGAGAAGTATATACTCGCAAGAGACTTTGTGCATGACATAAGCCAATCCTTCAAGATGGAAGCCGTCAAATCCAAATAAGGCGTTCTCTTCAAGTTTTGATGTTTCCATGCTTTCACGATGAGTGTCCTGATTGTATATAATACTCTCTTTGTCCCAATTTATGTGCCACCATTTATTTTTTAGTCTAACTCAAACAGAATGTCATCTATCTATATATAGAAATAATTTAACTTTATGAATGATTTTCAGCAACACATTTATATAAGACTTGTTTTGGACTACACATTTCAAAAGCCTTTTTTTTTCTTAAATTAAACTTTGTGTCAAGTCAAATGGTGTTACATAAATAAAGATAGCGGGAGGGTGAAAAATAAGAGAAAATAGTAGCTAGGTGTACACTACATATGTAATAAGTAAAATCAGTAATTTGAAAAATAAGATTGATAGATAGCCAGGTTGTGTTGAAAATATTTATTAAACGTGAAATAAAGTAAATCGTATTAATTATGACTCGAACAATTGAGGCCCCGCACGCCGGAAACATGGTTTCCACACACGTGCACATAAAGTGCCAAGGATCGTAATTTCCGTAATGAAAGAGATATTGGTACGCATACGAATTGTTTGAGATGTAAGATGATAGACGGTTATTGGCCAAATGACAATGGTTTCACATTGGTAAATGAAGGAAGAAGTATATGATATGTAAAAGATGAAACGAGTCAGGATATGGGTGAAGGTCATGCGTGTTGTGATGGTGAGCATTTGCACTGACCAAGCTGCGGCCCTAATTACGGTAAAAGTCATTGGAGCTACTGGAATTTAGGAGCCCCGACGCCTTCTCGAAAGGCCGCTGCCTCGGCCCCATGGCTCGAGGTGCCGCGGCCCATTGACTCAAGTGTTACCGTTGGACACGATTTTCACCTGACGTTTGGGCTGACTTTGGAGCATTAAGTCTCAAATATTTGCCTCATGAATTCAGCCGTTACTTTGCTGAATTGTAACTCCTAATCAATGGAAATTACATGATATTGAAGGCCTTTATTAGGTCATTTGTGAAGACAAATTCATCTTGCTATAAATTGAGACCTTGTCTCAATTCACAAACACACTAATTTTCAGATTGTTGTCAATTTTCTTCCTCTCTTGCAATCACCAATATACTCAAGATCTTTCTTTCCTAAGCGAACACTTGAGTCTCCTTTGCTCACTTCTTTTATTGCTGTTTTATCTTGGGAGATAAATTTCCAGTACACCGTTTAGAGGAATATACGGGGCAAGATTATCTTAAGGATAGATTGAACCAACAATCGACTCAGCAAGCCTATTACTTTGTTAATTTCCAAATTTCTAACAATCTTGTTGTTGTCGTTACATTCACAATTTCCTATTATTATACATATATTCTCACATAAATTGTATACCTTTTATCCCAATTTATGTGATACTGATTTCGAGTGTCAAACTTCTTTATTTTTACTGTGAATTCGGAGATACAATTTTGAAGTTTTTCTGAAAAATAATTTATATATTTAGAAACTACATAAACCTTAAGCGTACATGACAATTTTGTAATTCTTTTTCTTTTCTTTTTTGGAGTGTGACTACTAAAAAAGAGAAGTATATACTCGCAGGAGGCTTTGTGCATGACATAAGCCAATCCTTCAAGATGGAAGCCGTCAAAGCTAAATAAGGCGTTCTCTTCATGTTTTGATGTTTCCATGCTTTCACGATGAGTGTCCTGATTGTATATAATACTCCCTTTGTCCCAATTTATGTGCCACCATTTATTTTTTAGTCTAACTCAAACAGAATGTCACCTATCTTTATATAGAAATAATTTAACTTTATGAATGATTTTCAGCAACACATTTATATAAGACTTGTTTTGGACTACACATTTCAAAAGTCTTTTTTTCTTCTTAAATTAAACTTTGTGTCAAGTCAAATGGTGTTACATAAATAAAGATAGCGGGAGGGTGAAAAATGTCACGACCCGTTCCGGGGCCCGTGACTGGTGCCTTATCCGGGCACCCAAGTAGACATACATCAGAGTAATCAGCGGAATATAAAACAAAACATGAAACAAAATTAAGTGTGAAACAGTTTATCTGCGAAAAGTTGCCTTTCGGCATATATAAACATACACTTGAACAGTTACATCCCCTTTTACAAACTCTGCCCACAACAGTACTACAGACCTCTAAGAGTTTTATAATAACCATGACGACGTGGCCGCCATACCCCGAATGTAGTACCTACAATGACGGGGACTATACAAAGATAAGCCTCCGAGAAACGGAGCTTCCCAAGCCGAACTGTGATCCTAAGAGCGAGGATCGACGATCGTGTACCTCTACTGCGACATGAACGCGGCCCGAAGGAGGTCGATAACAGTACCAAGTATGTGGCCCGAAAATCGTAAATGAAATCATAGTAGCCTATATAAAGCGAGACATGTATGATAACCAAACTACGATTCACAATAAATAAGCGATCATGTCAAGTCGTGACTTACGCCTCAAAGTCATCACTCAAATATAACTATGGGTCTCACGCCCACAACATCAATCATGCGTGGAACACCTTTCTCACCGGCGATCTATGATATAAAAGCACCAAGGAATACACATGAACACGGTGGCGCCATCTGTATCTTTGGAATGGTAGCCGTTGTTATAAGCAAACTCCACAAGAGGCAAATGATCCTCCCGGCTAATACCATCGAAATCAATCACGCAGCTCGCGGATATCCTCGTTGTATGCGGATAGTGCGCTCTGCTGCCGTCGATCGAGGATGAAATCTTTGTCGAGACTCACTGTGTCCTAAACCCTTCGGAAAGACCTCGGAAGTTAGCGTGCGGGCTCCCCTATCGGATATAATCGACACCGACACCGTGCAACCTCACAATCTCTCGATGTACAATCCGCATAGTCCTCAACCGAAACGTCGTCCCTTTGGAAGGAAATGGGCTGATTTCGTCGACACAACAATAACCCAAATGGAGTCGTACTTCCTCCGAGTGCGAGGTAACCTGTAACAAAGTCCATGTTGATCATCTCCCACTTCAAGTCGGAATCTCAATAGATCGCAATAATCCACTGGGCCTCGTGCTCGACCTTAACTCGCGGCAATTAGGACATCAGGCAACAAAACCTGCCACGTCCCTCTTCAGTCCATCCCACCAATACAAACATCTGAGGTCATGGTACATCTTGGTCGACCCCGGATGAATAGAATATCGAGCGCTGTGTGCCTCCCCCAGAATCTGCTGACGAAGTCCTGACACATCGGGAACACACAACCGGCCCTCAAATCTCGACACCCAGTGCGCTACCTCGAATAGACTTTTTTCCTCCCGAAGAGCTGCATCTCGATACCGTACCAACACTGGGTCCTCAAACTGTCGCCTCTTCACCTCATCAACGATGGAAGACTCGGCAACCTCACAAACTCGTACCCCGCTATCGTCGGTATCGATCAAACGAACCCCAAGGCTCGCTAATCGTGGATCGGCGGACCGTATCCTGTCTCTCTGGTGTACCTCCGGGCTCCCATCGATCTACGACTCAAGGCATCAGCAACTACGTTGGCCTTCCCCGGATGGTATAGAATATCAACATCATAATCTTTCAACAACTCTAACCACCGTATCATCTCAAGTTCACTCCTTTGCTCGAAGATATACTGGAGGCTCTTGTCTGTATAAATATCCACATGAACCCGTACAAATAATGCCTCCAAATCTTGAGGCATGAATAACGCGCCAACTCTAAGTCATGGGTAGGTTAATTCCTCTCATGCTTCGTAATCGCCGGGAAGCATAGGCTATAACCTTGCCGTCTTTGCATCAAACACACCTAACCCGATACAGGCATCACAATAGATCACGTGCATCGTCTAACCCCTCGGGAAGAGTAAGAACTGAGTCAGAGTCAACCTTTCCTTCAAGAACTCGAAACCCTTCTAGCAAGCCTCATCGTCGGAATTTGGCCGCTCGAGTCACCTAGTCAACGGTCTTTGAAATCAAGCAAACCGCTCCACAAACCTACGATAATAACTCGCCATCAAGAAATCACCTCGGTCGGAGTAGTAGGTCTCGACCAAGACTTGACTGCCTCAATCTTCGCCGTATCTACCCGAACACCATCAGCCCCAATAATATGCCCCAGGAATTCCACTGAGGCCAACCAAAACTCACACTTGGAGAACTTGGCGAATAATCGCGGCTCGGAGAATCCCAGTACAATCCTCGCCGATCTGCGTATGCTGCTCTGTCAGTGAATACACCAGATGTCATCAATGAATACAATCACAAATGTATCCAAAATGGCTTGAACACCCGGTTCATCAAATCCATAAATACCGGGAGCGTTGGTCAAACCGGAAGACATAACCTGAACTCATATCGCCCACGTCCTCGAATGCGATCTTTGGGATGTCGCCTCTCGAACTCGAACTCGATGATAACTGCATCGCAGTCTATCTTTGAGAAACACCTCGCACCCTGCAACTGGTCAAACAAATCATCAATCCTGGGGAGGGGTACATATTCTTAATGGTTACCTTATTCAGCTGCCTGTAATCAACACACATACGCAGCGTCCCATCCTTCTTCTTCACGAACAAAATCGGTGCTCCCCAGGGAGATACACTAGGCCTGATAAAGCCCTTCTCCAGCAAGTCTTTCAGCTGGTCCTTTAGCTCCCTCAACTCAGCAGGTGCCATCCTGTATGGCGGAATGGAAATAGGTCGAGTGTCTGGCAACGTGTCAATACAAAACTCAATCTCCCTCTCAGGAGGGATGCCCGGAAGATCATCTGGGAACACATCTGGAAACTCCCTAACCATCGATCGATCAAGAAGCGGCACCTCGCTCTGTATCAAATACCGAACCGGATGATAGATGTACCCTTCTCGCACCATCTTCCTAGCCTTGAGGTAAGAAATAAACCTACCCACGGCGATCTTTGTGCCTCCACTCGATAATCGCTCGCCAGAAATCGAACCGAACCAACTGCCCTACGATCAACGTTGGCATAACAAGAAGCCAACCATCTATACCCATAATGACATCAAAATCATCATCTCCACTCTATCAAGTTCGCGGTCCGACGATCAGAATATAAACTGCATAACCTCTGACACCCGCCGCCTAACACCGAATCTCCTATAGGCGTAGCTACCTCAAAAGGCTCTATCGACTTCGGCTCTATCCCGATTCTACCCGCACATGATAAGGGGACACATAGGACAAGGTAGAACCTGGATCTATCAAAGCATAAACATCACAGCCTGAAATCAGTAATGTACCTGTGACGACGTCAGGGGAAGCCTCCTGATCCTGGCGGCTGGCTAGAGAATATATGCGGTTCTGGGGACCGCTAGAACTGGAACCACCACCACGACCTCTACCGCGGCCTGCCGGTCCGTGAGTACTACGCCTCGGGCGCACAACCGAAGGAGAAGAAGACCCGAACAGATCACCGCCGTGCCGTGTACTACCCATGCCGCCCCTAGACGGACAATCTCTCCTCAAATGGCCCTGCTGGCCGCACGAGTAGCAAGCTCCCGAAGCTCTGCGACACTCGCCCTGGTGGAACCTACCGCATCGAGCACACTGAGGTGTGGATGGTCCCGATCGGTGACGGTTCCTGCCTCCCTGAAATCCCGAAGTCCCGGAGCCCTGACCTGCTCCTGACTGACCTGGCTGCTCAGACCTCTTGCCAGAAAACCGCGAAGGAGCACTTTGTCTTTTGGAAAGTGGACTGGTTCGCCGAGGTCGCCCGCCTAAATCGCCTGAGACCACGATGTCACACGGCCTCTTGGGCTCGAGTCAATCTGGTCCTCCTCTCTCTATCCTCTATCCCTCGCATGAGCTGCATCCGGCGATGTCCATACCGGGCTGAAGAGCCACACCCAAGCATGCGGTGATCATATGACGGTCAAGCCCCATCACATAACGATGAACCCTATCCGCCATGTCAGCTACAATAGTATGCACATGTCTGGCCAATGAGTCAAACTCCAAGATATACTCCGCAGCCTCTCCGCTTCGCCTCGAGGTCAAGGATCTGTCTACCCGGGCTCTCCTCATCTCAGGAGGCAAAAAGTGATCCATGAAGGCCTCTGTAAACTCCTCCCAAACAGCTGGAAGAGCATCATCACCCCTCGAAAGCAACCACGACTCAAATCAGTTCAACGCAATATCGCGCAACCGGTAAGAGGCTAGCGTAACAGACTCGGTCTCTGAAGCCCTAAGAACCTGCAGGGTCCAGTAGCTGCCGAATGAACTCTGCGGATCCTCATCGGACCTCAAACCATAAAACTTCGGTGGATGACATCCCGGAAAATCCCTAATCCATAACCGTCGGCCAGGTGGGTCCGCTGCTCACATCGTATTTGCCGGCTACTATCTTGGTCAATAACCGAATCGCTTCCGTAGTCTCTATCTCAGCACTGGCCGGGAACCGAGGGTCTGCACGGAACCTCTGGAGCTACTGCCGCTCTCGGCTCCTCTAAAACTGCAGGCGTGGCTGAACTCGCCGACCCGCCTACTACCTCAGGCATAGTCTGTGCCTGAGCCCGTGTAACCCTCTGAGCACCGCTAGCAGCTCCTGCTGCTGCCTTGCCCTTCTGGGCCCTGGTAGCCTTCCGTGGAGGCATAGCTGTTTCATAAGAAGAGGTCAGAGAGGATTCAACCTAATAAGACAGCTCTAATGCACGATCTCAGAGAGAGAAGAATGGAAACCAATCCTAAATGTCCTGCAGCCTCCTGATTATAGATGTGGTGCACAACACACCGATAATCAAGACTCTACTAGACACGGTCTGTAGACACTTTCCGAGGACTAACTGCTCTGATACCACTTTTGTCACGACCCGACCCCGGGCCGCGACTGGTGCCCTACCTGGGCACCCCGTTCAGGTATACATCAGAGAATAGCAGCGGAACATACACAACATAAACACATGTGTAAATAATAAACATCACAGGCTAGCCGATAAGGCCGCCTTCCATAATATAATCATAATCAAAAGTACAACTTAGTTCTTACAGCCCAACCACATATGTGAATACAGACCTCTAGGAATAATAACTGTGGCGGGACAGGGCCCCGCCATACCCCTGAATGTACATAAATCTACTACATCAGGGAAAGACTGTACCAAAAGAAAGACAAGCCTCCGGAGAATGGAGCTTCCGACGTCTGATAAGTGATCCTAAGAGTGAGGATCCACCACCTGCTACTTCCTGCGCGTGAACGCAGCCTCGAGAAGGGGGACACAATATGTACTAAGTATGTAAAAGCTCGAAATCGTAATTACAACATAAGTTTAAAAAAAAGCCGGAGACATGTATGATAACAAAATTACAGTACACATTGCCTTACTAACAATGAGAGTAAATCAAAGGAATACGTACAACATCACAATAGGAGACTCCCGATCAAATCATGGGTAGCGAACCCATAGAAACAGGTGGTATAACGTCTTAGGGTTCTTACCCCTCATTTATACTCTTACCCTGAAGCAGGTGGTATAACGTCTTGGGGGTTTGCCCCTCATTTATACTCTTACCCTGGAAAAGGTAATAAAACAGGTGGTATAACGTCTTGGGGGTTTACCCCTCATTTATACTCTTATCCTGGAGAAGGTGGTATAGCGTCTTGGGGGTTTACCCCTCACTTATACTCTTACCCTATCTCAACCGGCCATCATACAATAAATAAGCAAGTTAGAAATCCCCCTAACTTCTTATTAGTCTTATTCGTCTACACTCTCATTTTAGTTTACTTAAGGCACTAATGTGTCTTTTATAAAAATCCGGGAATTTAACCCAAAGTACTACGTACTTCAACCTTTTAAAAATGACTCATTTTCATATAGAACTTCCAAGATACTATAAACCGTAGTATCAAGTCAAAATCTCTTTTCAAGACAAGTCACAATACCTTTAGACATAAAGTTAGGTTTCTAAAATCAAGTGACTCCTTTTATTATAAAACCTTAGGCAATTGATGCCTTAAAATCAAATTGCCTTTTCATTAGAACAAGTCATTTATCTTTCCATAAAGCAAATATAACCAACTCCCCATAAAGTCGTTATATTCACTTTATACCTTAGCCAAATACAATTTCCTATCCAAGGGACTTATACGTTTAAAACGGAACAAGTATCACATACTTTAAAACTCTTCAAGTCCCTTAACTTTAATAAAACATTAGACATCCTTAGTACTTTCAAAGAAGTGAGTTAATCTCCTAACTCACCCGACTTGGCCATTCAATAAACTAGTAAAGGATATCAAGCTCTTGTACGTCTACCGTACTATATACGTGTAACTAGTCATGCTCAAAGGATAGGAAAAGTTCTACATACCTCGCCGGGTCAAACCACTTGCCAAGTACAAAGTCCCGCCCGTAGTATGTCAACCTATAATATTCACAATACGTCTATTAAGGCCTTACTTCAAACGTAGAATATTATAAGTGTCAAGTCGCTAAATTCTACGGAAAATCGGACAGCACCTCCTTTGTTTTTACTAACTTGCCACCTTTTTCAAGGCCGAATACAATAACCAAACATGCCACATTTAAGGCACAATCAAAGCAATTAATCAATAGGGGATTACACGCCTACTAGACGTGTAAAATTCCGCCCCACAAACGATAACAAACTAACACAAACTATAAGTCCAAATTCGGCCACCTTGAGTTCAACAATACCAATTCTTAACCAATTTCCATTTCAATCCAAATTGGTAGCATAACATGATATCAAGTCGCATTTGATTATAATAACCATAATCTTCAAGTAAGTAACATGCGACGATTTCTAATAAACGACCAATTAGTAATCCAATTTTCAAGTGGCTTGTATAACATTTCGGATTTAGCTACAAGCAATCCATAATACTTATAACTTCAACCTATCAACTTCATGCTAGCAACAAGTAAAGCTAACAACAACAATATAAATATGTAATCTTGTAACACCTTTAAAAGACAAGATTATACCTTAACGATTCTTAATCCAACTCCAATCCGAAGTCGCTCCTTAGTAGTTTAGAGCCTCTCCAAGACACTTCAATCCGCTTATTGAGACCCTTAGAACAACACCAACAATTATCCTTCAAATCTCCAAACAAAACCTAGTAAGACCACTAGGTTTTCGTTTTGCGACTAACCCGTAAACTATCTTTTTCCAAGATTTTTCTATTGAGATGTGTTTACAATACACCTAAGAACCTTGTTTTAAAGTGTGGAGCTAAATGGATCACAAACAAAGATTTTTTTTTTTTGTGTGGAACCCGAGAGCTCAAGCTCTATGTTCATCCAATTTTTCAAGAAATTTGCTAAGTGTTGGCACTAGTAGTGCTACTAGTAGTAATATAAAAGTGCGTGGAGGACAAGATGCAACCATTTGGGTGGCTAGGATGAAGTCTTACAAAAAAATCAAGACTAATTGACCTTTGACTTAGTCAACATTCTCATGCTACACAAGTTGCAAGACTTGTCTTGCAACAAAGGTCCAATGACCCTCTTGCCCTTGCACATTTCGACCAAGGCATCACATAAGGGGGGGTGACACGTGTAGCCCTCCCATAGGTCATAGTAATACGTTTTCCGACAATTCCATAATTCCGATAAATTTTTATAAGTCTCAGATCTTAACACTTGTGAGTTCTTACGTACGATCTTAAGACATGTCCTGTAAATACGGGGTGTAACATTTTCACATGACGTTTGGGCTGACTTTGGAGCATTAAGTCTCCATTATTTGCCTCATGAATTCAACCATTACTTTGCTGAATTGTAACCCCTAATCAATGGCAATTATATGATAGTGAAGGCCTTTATTAGGTCATTTGGGAAGATAAATTCATCTTGCTATAAATTGAGACCTTGTCTCAATTCACAAACACACTCATTTTCAGATTGTTGTCAATTTTCTTCCTCTCTTGCAATCACCAATATACTCAAGATCTTTCTTTCCTAAGCGAACACTTGAGTCTCCTTTGCTCACTTCTTTTATTTCTATTTTATCTTGGGAGATAAATTGCCAGTACACCGTTTTAAGGGAATATACGGGACAAAATTATCTTAAGGATAAATTGAACCAACAATCGACTCAGCAAGCCTATTACTTTGTTAATTTCCAAATTTCTAACAATCTTGTTATTGTTGTTACATTCTCAATTTCCTATTATTATACATAAATTGTATACCCTTTGTACCAATTTATGTGATACTGATTTCGAGTTTCAAACTTCTTTATTTTTACCGTGAATTTGGAGATACAATTTTGAAGTTTTCTTTTGAAAAATAATTTATATATTTAGAAACTACATAAACCTTAAGAGTACATGGCAATTTTGTAATTCCTTTTCTTTTCTTTTTTTGGAGGGTGACTACTAAAAAAGAGAAGTATATACTCATGAGAGACTTTGTGCATGACATAAGCCAATCCTTCAAGATGGAAGCCGTCAAAGCCAAATAAGGCGTTCTCTTCAAGTTTTGATGTTTCCATGCTTTCACGATGAGTGTCCTGATTGTATATAATACTCCATTTGTCCTAATTTATGTGCCACCATTTATTTTTTAGTCTAACGCAAACAGAATGTCATCTATCTATATATAGAAATAATTTAACTTTATGAATGATTTTCAGCAACACATTTATATAAGAATTGTTTTGGACTACACATTTCAAAAGTCTTTTTTTTTTCTTAAATTAAACTTTATGTCAAGTCAAATGGTGTTACATAAATAAAGATAGCGGGAGGGTGAAAAATAAGAGAAAATAGTAGCTAGGTGTACACTACATATGTAATAAGTAAAATCAGTAATTTGAAAAATAAGATTGATAGATAGCCAGGATGTGTTGAAAATATTTATTAAACGTGAAATAAAGTAAATCCTATTAATTATGACTCGAACAATTGGGGCCCCTGCACGTCGGAAACACGGTTTCCACACACGTGCACATAAAGTGCCAATGATCGTAATTTCCGTAATGAAAGAGATATTGGTACGCATACGAATTGTTTGAGATGTAAGATGATAGACGGTTATTGGCCAAATAACAATGGTTTCACGTTGCTAAATGAATGAAGAAGTATACGATATGTAAAAGATGAAACGAGTCAGGAAATGGGTGAAGGTCCGCGGCGCCGCGATGGCTGAGCCGCGGCACTGGCGTCGCGACCTAATTACGGTAAAAGTCACTGGAGCTACTGGAATTTAGGCGCCCCGACGCCTTCCCGAAGGGCCTCTGCCTCGGCCTATTGACTCAAGTGTTACCGTTGGACACGATTTTCACCTGACTTTTGGGCTGACTTTGGAGCATTAAGTCTCCAATATTTGCCTCATGAATTCAGCCATTACTTTGCTGAATTGTAACCCCTAATCAATGGAAATTACATGATATTGAAGGCCTTTATTAGGTCATTTGGGAAGACAAAGTCATCTTGCTATAAATTGAGACCTTGTCTCAATTCACAAACACAGTCATTTTCAGATTGTTGTCAATTTTCTTCCTCTCTTGCAATCACCAATATATACTCAAGATCTTTCTTTCCTAAACGAACACTTGAGTCTCCTTTGCTCACTTCTTTTATTGCTGTTTTATCTTGATAGATAAATTGTCAGTACACATTTTAGAGGAATATACGGGGCAAGATTATCTTAAGGATAGATTGAACCAACAATCGACTCAGCAAGCCTATTACTTTGTTAATTTCCAAATTTCTAACAATCTTGTTGTTGTTGTTACATTCACAATTTCCTATTATTATACATATATTCTCACATAAATTGTATACCCTTTGTCCCAATTTATGTGATACTGATTTCGAGTGTCAAACTTCTTTATTTTTACCGTGAATTCAGAGATACAATTTTGAAGTTTTTTTATGAAAAATAATTTATATATTTAGAAACTACATAAACCTTAAGAGTACATGGCAATTTTGTAATTCCTTTTCTTTTCTTTTTTTGGAGGGTGACTACTAAAAAAGAGAAGTATATACTCATGGAGACTTTGTGCATGACATAAGCCAATCCTTCAAGATGGAAGCCGTCAAAGCCAAATAAGGCGTTCTCTTCAAGTTTTGATGTTTCCATGCTTTCACGATGAGTGTCCTGATTGTATATAATACTCCATTTGTCCTAATTTATGTGCCACCATTTATTTTTTAGTCTAACGCAAACAGAATGTCATCTATCTATATATAGAAATAATTTAACTTTATGAATGATTTTCAGCAACACATTTATATAAGAATTGTTTTGGACTACACATTTCAAAAGTCTTTTTTTTTTCTTAAATTAAACTTTATGTCAAGTCAAATGGTGTTACATAAATAAAGATAATGAGGGTGAAAAATAAGAGAAAATAGTAGCTAGGTGTACACTACATATGTAATAAGTAAAATCAGTAATTTGAAAAATAAGATTGATAGATAGCCAGGATGTGTTGAAAATATTTATTAAACGTGAAATAAAGTAAATCCTATTAATTATGACTCGAACAATTGGGGCCCCTGCACGTCGGAAACACGGTTTCCACACACGTGCACATAAAGTGCCAATGATCGTAATTTCCGTAATGAAAGAGATATTGGTACGCATACGAATTGTTTGAGATGTAAGATGATAGACGGTTATTGGCCAAATAACAATGGTTTCACGTTGCTAAATGAATGAAGAAGTATACGATATGTAAAAGATGAAACGAGTCGAGAAATGGTGAAGTCCGCGCGCCGCTGATGGTGAGCCGCGGCACTGGCGCCGCGACCTAATTACGTAAAAGTCACCGAGCTATCGAATTTAGGCGCCCCGACGCCTTCCCGAAGGGCCTCTGCCTCGGCCTATTGACTCAAGTGTTACCGTTGGACACGATTTTCACCTGACTTTTGGGCTGACTTTGGAGCATTAAGTCTCCAATATTTGCCTCATGAATTCAGCCATTACTTTGCTGAATTGTAACCCCTAATCAATGGAAATTACATGATATTGAAGGCCTTTATTAGGTCATTTGGGAAGACAAAGTCATCTTGCTATAAATTGAGACCTTGTCTCAATTCACAAACACAGTCATTTTCAGATTGTTGTCAATTTTCTTCCTCTCTTGCAATCACCAATATATACTCAAGATCTTTCTTTCCTAAACGAACACTTGAGTCTCCTTTGCTCACTTCTTTTATTGCTGTTTTATCTTGATAGATAAATTGTCAGTACACCGTTTAGAGGAATATACGGGGCAAGATTATCTTAAGGATAGATTGAACCAACAATCGACTCAGCAAGCCTATTACTTTGTTAATTTCCAAATTTCTAACAATCTTGTTGTTGTTGTTACATTCACAATTTCCTATTATTATACATATATTCTCACATAAATTGTATACCCTTTGTCCCAATTTATGTGATACTGATTTCGAGTGTCAAACTTCTTTATTTTTACCGTGAATTCAGAGATACAATTTTGAAGTTTTTTTATGAAAAATAATTTATATATTTAGAAACTACATAAACCTTAAGAGTACATGGCAATTTTGTAATTCCTTTTCTTTTCTTTTTTTGGAGGGTGACTACTAAAAAAGAGAAGTATATACTCGCAGGAGACTTTGTGCATGACATAAGCCAATCCTTCAAGATGGAAGCCGTCAAAGCCAAATAAGGCGTTCTCTTCAAGTTTTGATGTTTCCATGCTTTCACGATGAGTGTCCTGATTGTATATAATACTCCATTTGTCCTAATTTATGTGCCACCATTTATTTTTTAGTCTAACTGAAACAGAATGTCATCTATCTATATATAGAAATAATTTAACTTTATGAATGATTTTCAGCAACACATTTATATAAGACATGTTTTGGACTACACATTTCAAAAGTTTTTTTTTTCTCTTAAATTAAACTTTGTGTCAAGTCAAATGGTGTTACATAAATAAAGATAGCGGGAGGGTGAAAAATAAGAGAAAATAGTAGCTAGGTGTACACTACATATGTAATAAGTAAAATCAGTAATTTGAAAAATAAGATTGATAGATAGCCAGGTTGTGTTGAAAATATTTATTAAACGTGAAATAAAGTAAATCCAATTAATTATGACTAGAACAATTGGGGCCCCGCACGTCGGAAACACGGTTTCCACACTCGTGCACATAAAGTGTCAAAGATCGTAATTTCCGTAATGAAAGAGATATTGGTACGCATACGAATTGTTTGAGATGTAAGATGATAGACGGTTAGTGGCCAAATGACAATGGTTTCACGTTGGTAAATGAAGGAAGAAGTATACGATATGTAAAAGATGAAACGAGTCAGGAAATGAGTGAAGGTCCGCGACGCCGCGATGGCTGAGCCGCAACACCTGAAGCGCCGCGACCCTAATTACGGTAAAAGTCACTGGAGCTACTGGAATTTAGACGCCCCGACGCCTTCCCGAAGGGCCGCTGCCTCGGCCCCAGGGCCTGATGCGCCGCGGCCCATTGACTCAAGTGTTACCGTTGGACACGATTTTCGCCTGACGTTTGGGCTGACTTTGGAGCATTAAGTCTCCATTATTTTCCTCATGAATTCAGCAATTACTTTGCTGAATTGTAACCCCTAATCAATGGCAATTACATGATAGTGAAGGCCTTTATTAGGTCATTTGGGAAGACAAATTCATCTTGCTATAAATTGAGACCTTGTCTCAATTCACCAACACACTCATTTTCATATTGTTGTCAATGTTCTTCCTCTCTTGTAATCACCAATATACTCAAGATCTTTCTTTCATAAGCGAACACTCGAGTCTCCTTTGCTCACTTCTTTTATTGCTGTTTTATCTTGGAAGATAAATTGTCAGTACACCGTTTAAAGGAATATACGGGGCAAGATTATCTTAAGGATAGATTGAACCAACAATCGACTCAGCAAACCTATTACTTTGTTAATTTCCAAATTTCTAACAATCTTGTTGTTGTTGTTACATTCCCAATTTCCTATTATTATACATATATTATCACATAAATTGTATACCCTTTGTACCAATTTATGTGATACTGATTTCGAGTATCAAACTTCTTTATTTTTACCGTGAATTCGGAGATACAATTTTGATGTTTTTCTGAAAAATAATTTATATATTTAGAAACTACATAAACCTTAAGAGTACATCGCAATTTTGTAATTCCTTTTTTTTTTGGAGGGTGACTACTAAAAAAGAGAAGTATATACTCGCAGGAGACTTTGTGCATGACATAAGCCAATCCTTCAAGATGGAAGCCGTCAAAGCCAAATAAGGCGTTCTCTTCAAGTTTTGATGTTTCCATGCTTTCACGATGAGTGTCCTGATTGTATATAATACTCCCTTTGTCCCAATTTATGTTCCACCATTTATTTTTTAGTCTAACTCAAACAGAATGTCATCTATCTATATATAGAAATAATTTAACTTTATGAATGATTTTCAACAACACATTTATATAAGACTTGTTTTGGATTACACATTTCAAAAGTCTTTTTTTTTCCCTTAAATTAAACTTTGTGTCAAGTCAAATGGTGTTACATAAATAAAGATAGCGGGAGGGTGAAAAATAAGAGAAAATAATAGCTAGGTGTACACTACATATGTAATAAGTAAAATCAGTAATTTGAAAAATAAGATTGATAGATAGCCAGGTTGTGTTGAAAATATTTATTAAACGTGAAATAAAGTAAATCCTATTAATTATGACTCGAACAATTGGGGCCCCTGCACGTCGGAAACACGGTTTCCACACACGTGCACATAAAGTGACAATGATCGTAATTTCCGTAATGAAAGAGATATTGGTACGCATACGAATTGTTTGAGATGTAAGATGATAGACGGTTATTGGCAAAATAACAATGGTTTCACGTTACTAAATGAAGGAAGAAGTATACGATATGTAAAAGATGAAACGAGTCAGGAAATGGGTGAAGGTCCGCGGCGCCGCGATGGCTGAGCCGCGACACCTGAAGCGCCGCGGCCCTAATTACGGTAAAAGTCACTGGAGCAACTGGAATTTAGGCGCTCTGACGTCTTCCCGAAGGGCCGCTGCCTCGGCCCCACGGTCTGAGGCGCCGCGGCCCATTGACTCAAGTGTTACTGTTGGACACGATTTTCACCTGACGTTTGGGCTGACTTTGGAGCATTAAGTCTCCATTATTTGCCTCATGAATTCAGCCATTAATTTGATGAATTGTAACCCCTAATCAATGGTAATTACATGATAGTGAAGGCCTTTATTAGGTCATTTGGGAAGACAAATTCATCTTGCTATAAATTTAGACCTTATCTCAATTCACAAACACACTCATTTTCAGATTGTTGTCAATGTTCTTCCTCTCTTGCAATCACCAATATACTCAAGATCTTTCTTTCCTAAGCGAACACTTGAGTCTCCTTTGCTCACTTATTTTATTGTTGTTTTATCTTAGAAGATAAATTGCCAGTACACCGTTTAAGAAATATACGGGGCAAGATTATCTTAAGGATAGATTGAACCAACAATCGACTCAGCAAACCTATTACTTTGTTAATTTCCAAATTTCTAACAATCTTGTTGTTGTTGTTACATTCCCAATTTCCTATTATTATACATATATTATCACATAAATTGTATACCCTTTGTACCAATTTATGTGATACTGATTTCGAGTGTCAAACTTCTTTATTTTTACCGTGAATTTGGAGATACAATTTTGAAGTTTTCTTTTGAAAAATAATTTATATATTTAGAAACTACATAAACCTTAAGAGTACATGGCAATTTTGTAATTCCTTTTCTTTTCTTTTTTTGGAGGGTGACTACTAAAAAAGAGAAGTATATACTCGCAGGAGACTTTGTGCATGACATAAGCCAATCCTTCAAGATGGAAGCCGTCAAAGCCAAATAAGGCGTTCTCTTCAAGTTTTGATGTTTCCATGCTTTCACGATGAGTGTCCTGATTGTATATAATACTCCCTTTGTCCCAATTTATGTGCCACCATTTATTTTTTAGTCTAACTCAAACAGAATGTCATCTGTCTATATATAGAAATAATTTAACTTTATGAATGATTTTCAACAACACATTTATATAAGACTTGTTTTGGACTACACATTTCAAAAGTCTTTTTTTTTTCTTAAATTAAACTTTGTGTCA
The DNA here is from genome assembly GCA_029844215.1 of Przewalskia tangutica. NCBI lineage: Eukaryota > Viridiplantae > Streptophyta > Magnoliopsida > Solanales > Solanaceae > Przewalskia > Przewalskia tangutica. The sequence continues at coordinate 24,886,404 of CM056719.1, forward strand.
AGTCAAATGGTGTTACATAAATAAAGATAGCGGGAAGGTGAAAAATAAGAGAAAATAGTAGCTAGGTGTACACTACATATGTAATAAGTAAAATCAGTAATTTAAAAAATAAGATTGATAAATAGCCAGGTTGTGTTGAAAATATTTATTAAACGTGAAATAAAGTAAATCCTATTAATTATGACTCGAACAATTGGGGCCCCGCACGTCGGAAACACGATTTCCACACACGTGCACATAATGCGCCAATGATCGTAATTTCCGTAATGAAAGAGATATTGGTACGCATACGAATTGTTTAAGATGTAAGATGATAGACGGTTATTGGCCAAATGACAATGGTTTCACGTTGGTAAATGAAGGAAGAAGTATACGATAGGTAAAAGATGAAACGAGTCAGGAAATGGGTGAAGGTCCGCGGCGCCGCGATGACTGAGCCGCGGCACCTGAAGCGCCGCGACCCTAATTACCGTAAAAGTCACTGGAGCTATTGGAATTTAGGCGCCGCGACGCCTTCCCGAAGGGCCGCTGCCTCGGCCCCTCGGTCTGAGGCGCCGCGGCCCATTGACTCATGTGTTACCGTTGGACACGATTTTCACCTGACGTTTGGGCTGACTTTGGAGCATTAAGTCTCCAATATTTGCCTCATAAATTCAGCCATTACTTTTCTGAATTGTAACCCCTAATCAATGGTAATTACATGATAGTGAAGGCCTTTATTAGGTCATTTGGGAAGACAAATTCATCTTGCTATAAATTGAGACCTTGTCTCAATTCACAAACACACTCCTTTTAAGATTGTTGTCAATGTTCTTCCTCTCTTGCAATCACCAATATACTCAAGATCTTTCTTTCATAAGCGAACACTTGAGTCTCCTTTGCTTTATCTTGGGAGATAAATTGTCAGTACACCGTTTAAAGGAATATACGAGGCAAGATTATCTTAAGGATAGATTGAACCAACATTCGACTCAGCAAACCTATTACTTTGTTAATTTACAAATTTCTAACAATCTTGTTGTTGTTGTTACATTCCCAATTTCCAATTATTATACATATATTATCACATAAATTGTATAGCCTTTGTCCCAATTTATGTGATACTGATTTCGAGTATCAAAACTTCTTTATTTTTACCGTGAATTCGGAGATACAATTTTGAAGTTTTTCTGAAAAATAATTTATATATTTAGAAACTACATAAACCTTAAGAGTACATGTCAATTTTGTAATTCCTTTTCTTTTCTTTTTTTGGAGGGTGACTACTAAAAAAGAGAAGTATATACTCACAGGAGACTTTGTGCATGACATAAGCCAATCCTTCATGATGGAAGCCGTCAAAGCCAAATAAGGCGTTCTCTTCAAGTTTTGATGTTTCCATGCTTTCACGATGAGTGTCCTGATTGTATATAATACTCCCTTTGTCCCAATTTATGTGTCACCATTTATTTTTTAGTCTAACTCAAACAGAATGTCATCTATCTATATATACAAATAATTTAACTTTATGAATGATTTTCAGCAACACATTTATATAAGACTTGTTTTGGACTACACATTTCAAAAGTCTTTTTTTTTCTTAAATTAAACTTTGTGTCAAGTCAAATGGTGTTACATAAATAAAGATAGCGGGAGGGTGAAAAATAAGAGAAAATAGTAGCTAGGTGTACACTACATATGTAATAAGTAAAATCAGTAATTTGAAAAATAAGATTGATAAATAGCCAGGTTGTGTTGAAAATATTTATTAAACGTGAAATAAAGTAAATCCTATTAATTATGACTCGAACAATTGGGGCCCCGCGCGTCGGAAACACTGTTTCCAAACACGTGCACATAAAGTGCCAAGGATCGTAATTTCCGTAATGAAAGAGATATTGGTACGCATACGAATTGTTTGAGATGTAATATGATAGACGGTTATTGGCCAAAAGACAATGGTTTCACGTTGGTAAATGAAGGAAGAAGTATATGATATGTAAAAGATGAAACGAGTCAGGAAATGGGTGAAGGTCCGCGGCGCCGCGATGGCTGAGCCGCGTCACCTGAAGCGCTGCGGCCCTAATTACGGTAAAAGTCACTGGAGCAACTGGAATTTAGGCGCCCCAACGCCTTCCCGAAGGTTACGCCTCGCCTCGGCCCGAGCGGCGCCAGCCCATTGACTCATGTGTTACCGTTGGACATGATTTTCACCTGACGTTTGGGCTGACTTTGGAGCATTAAGTCTCCAATATTTGCCTCATAAATTCAGCCATTACTTTTCTGAATTGTAACCCCTAATCAATGGAAATTACATGATATTGAAGGCCTTTATTAGGTCATTTGGGAAGACAAAATCATGTTGCTATAAATTGAGACCTTGTCTCAATTCACAAACACACTCATTTTCAGATTGTTGTCAATTTTCTTTCTCACTTGCAATCACCAATATACTCAAGATCTTTCTTTCCTAAGAGAACACTCGAGTCTCATTTGCTCACTTCTTTTATTGCTGTTTTATCTTGGGAGATAAATTGCCAGTACACTGTTTAGAGGAATATACGGGGCAAGATTATCTTAAGGATATATTGAACCAACAATCGACTCAGCAAGCCTATTACTTTGTTAATTTCCAAATTTCTAACAATCTTGTTGTTGTTGTTACATTCACAATTTCCTATTATTATACATATATTCTCACATAAATTGTATACCCTTTGTCCCAATTTATGTGATACTGATTTCGAGTGTCAAACTTCTTTATTTTTACCGTGAATTCGGAGATACAATTTTGAAGTTTTTTTCTGAAAAATAATTTATATATTTAGAAACTACATAAACCTTAAGAGTACATGGCAATTTTGTAATTCCTTTTCTTTTCTTTTTTTGGAGGGTGACTACTAAAAAAGAGAAGTATATACTCGCAGGAGACTTGCATGACATAAGCCAATCCTTCATGATGGAAGCCGTCAAAGCCAAATAAGGCGTTCTCTTCAAGTTTTGATGTTTCCATGCTTTCACGATTAGTGTCCTGATTGTATATAATACTCCCTTTGTCCCAATTTATGTGCCACCATTTATTTTTTAGTCTAACTCAAACAGAATGTCATCTATCTATATATAGAAATAATTTAACTTTATGAATGATTTTCAGCAACACATTTATATAAGACTTGTTTTGGACTACACATTTCAAAAGTCTTTTTTTTTCTTAAATTAAACTTTGTGTCAAGTGAAATGGTGTTTCATAAATAAAGATAGCGGGAGGGTGAAAAATAAGAGAAAATAGTAGTTAGGTGTACACTACATATGTAATAAGTAAAATCAGTAATTTGAAAAATAAGATTGATAGATAGCCAGACTGTGTTGAAAATATTTATTAAACGTGAAATAAAGTAAATCCTATTAATTATGACTCGAACAATTGGGGCCCCGCACGTCGGAAACACGGTTTCCACACACGTGCACATAAAGTGCCAATGATCGTAATTTCCGTAATGAAAGAGATATTGGTACGTATACGAATTGTTTGAGATGTAAGATGATAGACGGTTATTGGCCAAATAACAATGGTTTCACGTTGGTAAATGAAGGAAGAAGTATACGATATATAAAAGATGAAACGAGTCAGGAAATGGGTGAAGGTCCGCGGCGCCGCGATGGCTGATCCGCGACACCTGAAGCGCCGCAGACCTAATTACGGTAAAAGTCACTGGAGCTACAGGAATTTAGGCGCCCCGCCGCCTTCCCGGCGGGTCTGCCTCGCCCCGTGGCTCGAGCGCGCCCATTGACTCAAGTGTTACCGTTGGACACGATTTTCACCTGACGTTTGGGCTGACTTTGTAGCATTAAGTCTTCATTATTTGCCTCATGAATTCAGCCATTACTTTGCTGAAATGTAACCCCTAATCAATGGAAATTACATCATAGTGAAGGCCTTTATTAGGTCATTTGGGAAGACAAATTCATCTTGCTATAAATTGAGACCTTGTAGCAATTCACAAAGAAACTCATTTTCAGATTGTTGTCAATGTTATTCCTCTCTTGCAATCACCAATATACTCAAGATCTTTCTTTCCTAAGCGAACACTTGAGTCTCCTTTGCTCACTTCTTTTATTGCTGTTTTATCTTGGGAGATAAATTGCCAGTACACCGTTTAAAGGAATATACGAGGCAAGATTATCTTAAGGATAGATTGAACCAACAATCGACTCAGCAAACCTATTACTTTGTTAATTTCCAAATTTCTAACAATCTTGTTGTTGTTGTTACATTCCCAATTTCCTATTATTATACATATATTATCACATAAATTGTATAGCCTTTGTCCCAATTTATGTGATATTGATTTCGAGTATCAAACTTCATTATTGTTACCGTGAATTCGGAGATACAATTTTGAAGTTTTTCTGAAAAATAATTTATATATTTAGAAACTACATAAACCTTAAGAGTACATGTCAATTTTGTAATTCCTTTTCTTTTCTTTTTTTGGAGGGTGACTACTAAAAAAGAGAAGTACATACTCACAGGAGACTTTGTGCATGACATAAGCCAATCCTTCAAGATGGAAGCCGTCAAAGCCAAATAAGGCGTTCTCTTCCAGTTTTGATGTTTCCATGCTTTCACGATGAGTGTCCTGATTGTATATAATACTCCCTTTGTCCCAATTTATGTTCCACCATTTATTTTTTAGTCTAACTCAAACAGAATGTCATCTATCTATATATAGAAATAATTTAACTTTATGAATGATTTTCAGCAACACATTTATATAAGACTTGTTTTAGACTATACATTTCAAAAGTCTTTTTTTTTATTAAATTAAACTTTGTGTCAAGTCAAATGGTGTTACATAAATAAAGATAGCGGGAGGGTGAAAAATAAGAGAAAATAGTAGCTAGGTGTACACTACATATGTAATAAGTAAAATCAGTAATTTGAAAAATAAGATTGATAGATAGCCAGGTTGTGTTGAAAATATTTATTAAACGTGAAATAAAGTAAATCCTATTAATTATGACTCGAACAATTGGGGCCCCGCACGTCGGAAACACGGTTTCCACACACGTGCACATAAAGTGCCAAAAATCGTAATTTCCGTAATGAAAGAGATATTGGTACGCATACGAATTGTTTGAGATGTAAGATGATAGACGGTTATTGGCCAAATGACAATGGTTTCACGTTGGTAAATGAAGGAAGAAGTATACGATATGTAAAAGATGAAACGAGTCAGGAAATGGGTGAAGGTCCGCGGCGCCGCGATGGCTGAGCCGCGGCACCTAAAGCGCCGCGGCCCTAATTACGGTAAAAGTCACTGGAGCTACTGGAATTTAGGCGCCCCCACGCCTTCCTGAAGGGCCGCTGCCTCGGCCCATTGACTCAAGTGTTACCGTTGGACACGATTTTCACCTGACGTTTGGGATGACTTTGGAGCATTAAATCTCCATTATTTGCCTCATGAATTCAGCAATTACTTTGCTGAATTGTAACCCCTAATCAATGGCAATTACATGATAGTGAAGGCCTTTATTAGGTCATTTGCGAAGACAAATTCATCTTGCTATAAATTGAGACCTTGTCTCAATTCACAAACACACTCATTTTCAGATTGTTGTCAATGTTCTTCCTCTCTTGCAATCACCAATATACTCAAGATCTTTCTTTCCTAAGCGAACACTTGAGTCTCCTTTGCTCACTTCTTTTATTGCTATTTTATCTTGGGAGATAAATTGTCAGTACACCGTTTAAAGGAATATACGGGGCAAGATTATCTTAAGGATAGATTGAACCAACAATCGACGCAGCAAACCTATTACTTTGTTAATTTCCAAATTTCTAACAATCTTGTTGTTGTTGTTACATTCCCAATTTCCTATTATTATACATATATTATCACATAAATTGTATAGCCTTTGTCCCAATTTATGTGATACTGATTTCGAGTATCAAACTTCATTATTGTTACCGTGAATTCGGAGATACAATTTTGAAGTTTTTCTGAAAAATAATTTATATATTTAGAAACTACATAAACCTTAAGAGTACATGTCAATTTTGTAATTCCTTTTCTTTTCTTTTTTTGGAGGGTGACTACGAAAAAAGAGAAGTATATACTCACAGGAGACTTTGTGCATGACATAAGCCAATCCTTCAAGATGGAATCCGTCAAAGCCAAATAAGGCGTTCTCTTCCAGTTTTGATGTTTCCATGCTTTCACGATGAGTGTCCTGATTGTATATAATACTCCCTTTGTCCCAATTTATGTTCCACCATTTATTTTTTAGTCTAACTCAAACAGAATGTCATCTATCTATATATAGAAATAATTTAACTTTATGAATGATTTTCAGCAACACATTTATATAAGACTTGTTTTAGACTATACATTTCAAAAGTCTTTTTTTTTTCTTAAATTAAACTTTGTGTCAAGTCAAATGGTGTTACATAAATAAAGATAGCGGGAGGGTGAAAAATAAGAGAAAATAGTAGCTAGGTGTACACTACATATGTAATAAGTAAAATCAGTAATTTGAAAAATAAGATTGATAGATAGCCAGGTTGTGTTGAAAATATTTATTAAACGTGAAATAAAGTAAATCCTATTAATTATGACTCGAACAATTGGGGCCCAGCACGTCGGAAACACGGTTTCCACACACGTGCACATAAAGTGCCAAAAATCGTAATTTCCGTAATGAAAGAGATATTGGTACGCATACGAATTGTTTGAGTTGTAAGATGATAGACGGTTATTGGCCAAATGACAATGGTTTCACGTTGGTAAATGAAGGAAGAAGTATACGATATGTAAAAGATGAAACGAGTCAGGAAATGGGTGAAGGTCCGCGGCGCCGCGACCCTAATTACGGTAAAAGTCACTGGAGCTACTGGAATTTAGGCGCCCCGACGCCTTCCCGAAGGGCCGCTGCCTCGGCCCCAGGGCCTGAGGCGCCGCGGCCCATTGACTCAAGTGTTACCGTTGGACACGATTTTCACCTGACGTTTGGGCTGACTTTGGAGCATTAAATCTCCATTATTTGCCTCATGAATTCAGCAATTACTTTGCTGAATTGTAACCCCTAATCAATGGCAATTACATGATAGTGAAGGCCTTTATTAGGTCATTTGGGAAGACAAATTCATCTTGCTATAAATTGAGACCTTGTCTCAATTCACAAACACACTCATTTTCAGATTGTTGTCAATGTTCTTCCTCTCTTGCAATCACCAATATACTCAAGATCTTTCTTTCCTAAGCGAACACTTGAGTCTCCTTTGCTCACTTCTTTTATTGCTGTTTTATCTTGGGAGATAAATTGTCAGTACACCGTTTAAAGGAATATACGGGGCAAGATTATCTTAAGGATATATTGAACCAACAATCGACGCAGCAAACCTATTACTTTGTTAATTTCCAAATTTCTAACAATCTTGTTGTTGTTGTTACATTCCCAATTTCCTATTATTATACATATATTATCACATAAATTGTATACCCTTTGTCCCAATTTATGTGATACTTGTTATACCCCGTAGTTCCAGGGTATGTATGTGAGGACGTACGTACGAGAATACGACATAAATATTGGAAAGAAAGGAAGATGTGATTTTTCGACGGAAAAGTTTCCGGGTTGTGTGAAGGAAAAAGGTTCGTTGATGGGAATTGGATTCCCAGATTTGGTATTTGGGCTTCTTGAATTATATTAGAATTATGGAATTTTATTTCCGGAATTGGTCACGTGGGGCCCACGGGAGAAATTTACGGTTTTGTGGGGCCCACTTTGTTTTCGAGATTTTGGCCTTTATGGATATTTTCGGAAGATGAAATATTTTGGACGAGTAGGAGGGCGACACGTGTCACCCCCCTAGGTGGCTCTTGGCCGAAATTTGCTAACAAGTGGCAAGACAAGTGGCCTTGTCTTGCAAGATATTTTTAGTTGGACAAGTGGCTTGTGGGGCCCACACACACTTGTCCCCAATCTCAACCACACACTTGCCTTCATCCTAGCCCTTGGTTGTCCTATATATGCACTACTAGTTGATGAAATCTCCCACACTTAACCATTTCAAGACAAGAAATTCCCTCCCTTCTCCCTTGACCTTGCTCTCGTTTTTGAGCCCTTTTCTTGAGCTAAATTTGTCCAAAAATTCTTAAACTCTCAAGTGTTCTTCCCTAAGGTGTTAGGAAGATTGTGTACCAAGAGTTAGAAAAGATTTCACACCCCTAACCTCTAAACTTCACCTTGGCCGAGAGCTCCATGAACAAAAACCCTAAGTGTTCTTCACTTTTTGGAGTTGAGTCTTGAAGAAAAGTTGGTTAGGAGCTTCTATGGGTTGCTTGTAGCGGATTGGAACGTAAAGATTTGGAGCTAAGACTTGCTTGGAGCGACATTAAGTTCTTGGATATATTTTGGGCTATTTGAGGTAGTAAATCTTAACCTCTTTGTGAATTGGTCATTATACATATATTATAAGTATATTATGGAGTAAATAATATATGGAGTAAAGTTTGGAAGAGTTGGATCTTGTTAACTTGATTAAAAGAAAGGATTTGCCGTTAGCCATTAAAATGGTAAAAACGTATCTTACTTGCTAAGAAGCTAATGACAAAGTAACTTATATTAAGAATGGAAATATAAGTTGGATGACTAATGAGTAAATTGGATAAGTAAAATGGACAAAGTTGGCCAAGGACCCCAACTAAGGACTGTATTTACTTTGGACCGTATTTACTTTGGACTGTATTTACATTTACATTTCTGGGAAGATTTTTCAATCGCGTTCCGTTTGGGCGTGTGATCCCCTTTTTAATTATTGTATTGTTATGAAGGCGTGATAGTAAACCGCGTTACCGGTTGGGCGCGTAATCCCCTTCTTTTACTTATTGTTATTATGAAGGCGTGATAGTAAACCGCGTTACCGGTTGGGCGCGTAATCCCCTTCTTTTACTTATTGTTATTATGGAGGCGTGATAGTAAACCGCGTTACCGTTTGGGCGTGTAATCCCCTTCTTTATGTTGTTTAATTATTACGCCTTATATATATCGGATATATATATTACGTTATTCGCTGGGAGAAAGATGGAAAAGTGAGTAAAAACGGGGAAGTCTTTGCGAATTTTTCGTAGAATTAGAGGGCTTTTTATTGGTATAAGTCTTCAATGGTGAGTAAGGTTTGATAGAAGTACTATGACCATTTTAGGAGTGGAGTACTACGCGTGGCGTGATCTACTTGGCTTAAGGAGTAGCCGACGGGTTGAAGTACTTGGAGCGTTTTGCTATTTGTCGATAATCGTCGCGAGGTATGTGAACCTCTTCCTATCTTTTCTAGCATGATTGTTGTGAACTATGTAGTGCGGTAGACGTACATGTGCTAAGTGATTTGGTTGGTTTAAAACATAGGGTGTTATAATAGCTTTATGGGAAGTTAGTTATAACGACGTTATGTAGGTAAAAGAATGGTTTATTGATTGTAGAAAGTTAAGAGACTTGATCTTAAAAGATAAGAGACTTGACTTATAAACGACTTGATTTTGAAAGTTAAGAGACTTGATCTTGAAAGATAAGAGACTTGACTTATAACAACTTGTTTTCGGAAAAAGAGAAGTAACTTGATTTTAAGTATAGGTTACTTGTTTTGAAAAGAGTAAGTTATTTGGGTTCTAAAAGACTACTTGTTGTTGTCTTAAAAGATAAGAGACTTAACTTATAAATGACATTTTATGAAATGTTAAGGACTATGAATTTTGTTAAAAAGTTGTGAAACCTCATTCGTGAGTAATGAGTACTTGGCTTTTAAAGAATAATGTTTTACTGATTTCGGAAATGAGAATAAGTATCGAACAAACCATTGCAGCGTTAATAAAGGAAATGTATTGACTAATGAATTATATTGAAACCAGTAGAAACCTCCATCTGCATAGAAGCTAAGATGAGACAAAATTGTATTACATTTCCTAGATCATGGCTGCTGTAACAAGATTGTTATAAACAAGAATAAACGGCTCACACATAAGACTTATGTTACTCAATTGTTTTAAAAGAGATTAAAACTATGAGTTATGAAACCTTTCTAAAATAAGAGACTTGAGCATTTGAAATTAGGCAAACTTGAACGTTTGGAAAGTAATGTTGTTACTTGATTTTACAAAGGGAAGTATTTTGGTTTACTTAAAAAGATAGTCACTCTATTTTCATACTACAGATATCGTGTGACTTTTGTGAAAGAAACGAATCTTTTGAAAAGAGTTAATGTATGTAGTACTTTGGGGTTAAAACCCGGATTTGTTGTAATAAAATATAAGTCCATGAGTATGATGAACTTGCCTATGCTTGTGGTGATAGCCTTTGTTGTGCAAGTGTTGTATTTCTGTGCTACCGCGTCTTTCGATGGAGGGCCGACTGATTTGTTATGAGTGATTCTTTATCGAGTCCCATGAGATGGGCCGAGACACGTATCCCACCTGATTCTTTATCGAGTCCCATGGGATGGGCCGAGACACGTATTCCACTTGATTCTTTATCGAGTCCCATGGGATGGGCCGATACACGTATCCCACCTGATTCTTTATCGAGTCCCATGGGATGGGCCGAGACACGTATTCCACTTGATTCTTTATCGAGTCCCATGGGATGGGCCGAGACACGTATTCCACCTGGTTCTTTATCGAGTCCCATGGGATGGGCCGAGACACGTATTCCACTTGATTCTTTATCGAGTCCCAGGATGGGCGAGACACGTATTCCACCGGTTCTTTATCGAGTCCCGTAGGATGGGCGAGACACGTATTCCACGATTTATACCTAGATCACGCGGTGAGAAAGGAGTTCCACGGGCATGAGGGATGACTTTGAGGGCGTGAGTCCCTGACTTGACATGACTACTTTTATGTTGTAGACTGTAGTTTGGTTATCATACATGTCTCCTGTTTGATATAGATGTCACGCCCTTTTTCGACCGCGACATTTTCTAAAATAGCGAACCCTGCTCAACATGCAAATGTTAGAAAATAAATAATAAAATGCTAATAAAGTTTAAGAGGCTTAAAGGTTTTAAAAATGCTAAAAGGATGCTAAAATTGCAAAAGATGCTAAAGTTTAAAAGGGTGCTAAAATGCTAAAGGGTTGCTAGAATGCTAAGGGTTCGCGGAGTCGCCACCTAATTAATTGGGTGAATTAGGACACCTAAATGTTTAACTAGTTTGAAGTAAAACATTAACTCCATTTTAATGGTCTGCTAAACTTAATGAGATTCTGGGTAAGGGTTCTTTATTAATCTAGAGGGAAGGGGTTAGGCACCCTCTAAGATCCGCTAACTTGCGGTTGTCCTGCCAAACCTAGGGTAATTATTATGTTTAAGAAATGCAAAAAATAAAAGTTCCTCCTGCTTAATGAAATGCTAAAACGTTGAAATGTTTGAAAGGTGCTTTAGGTATAAAAGGGCAAAAGTGTTATGAATAAATAAGAGAGCCAAATGCTAAATGTTTAAAAGAATGCTAAAATGTTAAAAGGTGCTTAAAGGTGCTAAAAGATTAATTTTAAAGCTAAAGGGTGCTAAAGGTGCTAAAGGGCGCTTAAAAATGCTAAATACTAAAGGGCGCTTAAAAATGCTAAATGCTAAAGTGCTGAAAGTAGTGCTAATATGCTAAAGTACAAAAGAATGCTAGGAGGTGCTAAAATATTAAGGACGGAATGTGCTAAAGGCGTTAACTGCATAAAGGGCGATTAAAAGTGCTAAAAAGGGCTAGAAATGCTAAGATGCTACAGGTGCTTTATGGACTAATTGTGTATACTGCTAGCTGAATTAATCTTGCCTAACCTGCGTACAGTATTATAGATGCTTAAAGACGATTCTTGAGGGTTTAGGAAAAAATCTGTTATGAATTTTAATAAACAAAAATGTTGGTTTTATGATGCGAGTTAAATCATTTAAATTATTTTTGCAGAATTTAGACATGTCTAATAGTCCTAAAAGACAAATAAAGTAGAAGTGCGTTTCTAATTATGAATTACTTTCCACCTTATATGTTTGAAGCTTAATTGTTCCAAATATCCTAAATATTACAGAAATAGAGTAATTAAATTACAATAAACAGATAAATAAATGAAATGCAAGTAAAGAGAGAGGATGGGATTTAAGAATGCTCTTTACGACGGATGACGGCGTCCTATTTGTTTTTCTAGGAATTCTTGAAGCGGGAATGCGAATGCGGATGCGGATGCGGGTCGCCATTTGAAATGGCTTGCGATGAGCCTCGCCGTGAGACTCTTTATTTTGCTCCAATGCGTGCCATGCAAAAATAAAGAAGATAAAGATTAGTACCCGCTCAAAACTTTATTGAATAATAGGCAAGTATTTGACATATTTGAATCATTTTTTATTCCAGCAATTCGGAATAACAGTTGGGATCGGTAGCAGCGGGCAATAAACAACGAGAAGCACACAGGACTTAACCCAAATAAATAAGCATTTAACGGAACATAATTCGTGTCAAAACCTAGTGTATCCATGAACAAACAGTGAGGATTTCAAAGACTGAAGCTGATCAGTATTTAACAATGATTCAAAAGGCTAAAAAAGAAGCGGCCCGGCCACGATCGGCTGGGCCTGATCTGAAAGTTAGGCGAAATGCATGATCTTATATGCAGCCCTGTATGCACAAGAATAATAACCATGTCAAAGCTATGAGTATTTTCCTTTTTCTCACCTCTATATGCGCTACTTAGACTGGTACAATTCAGTCACACCAGCCAGTATGCAAACTAAGATGCAGAATTCCAGCAAAGAGAGGAAGTCATCAGGCCTAGATTTCAGGCTAACATGCAAACAGACCATCAGAGAGCAACGGGCCTTCTTTAAGTAGATATTAAACTGGGTGTTGGGAGGTCGGGCTAATGCTTTCATATAGATACAGGCAGGTTATAAAATGAAAGACAGAATTCTAGCATTCTCATGTTCAGTTATTTTAGAAGGAAAATGAGAGCACCTTAACATATTTAAATTTTAAGCAGGGGAACCAGCAGGTAGCTTCAAATGGGTGACTTAGCCAAATGAAATAACACATATTCTCCAAGAATTTTAGCATGTTATGACAGATCCTATCCAAACAACAACCATTACATACGAGGTAAACGACGACATATCTAATTTAGACAAAAGGTATACGGTTATCCAGTGTATTTATCATTTAGCAGTTTTCTAAGCAAGTATAATGCTTAGAACAAGGTTGATGCAGTTGGTTTTATTTCACATAAACATGCGTAGTAGAAACGGGAACATTCCAGTATGTGTGTAAGGCAAATAAGAATGATTCACTGACTATTTGGGTAACACTTCTTAGCTACACCGAATCATTTACACCAAATTTAGACATATTCCACCATACTAGGCTATGCATTAAGAGGGAAACAGGGGGGTGATAGTAACATAGAAGTGCATGAATGGTGGACACTTCAGAAGCACGGCATAATGTGGTCGAATGGTTATCAATCATATGACTGAATCAGCTAACATTATTATGTCCAAAATAACGATGTGATACTTATTAGGAATAATCTGATTTTAATAACACACGACAGGCTCCAGTATTTGAATCTTTAGTCCAAACTTAAATGCCTGCATACATACTGCTTCTTATCACCTTTCACATTTTGCTATTTCCCAGATTCATACCCGTGAGTTTATAAGCAAGTTAATAAAGATTTAAAGACCAAACCTATCCTACGTGACATAAAACAGATTACCGGACATGTTTCCAATTAATAGCCTCATATTGATGAAAACAGCAATCTACCTAACACATATTTAACATAGATACAATATGAATTTTTCAATATGTTTGGAGACTAGTGTTATGACATGGGCAGTTGACAGAAAAGCATACATAAGTTCATCCTTAATTATTAATTCAATAAGGATCCAAACATGCTTTGGAAGATATATTTTCAGCAAACACAGTAGTTACTCAACTAAAATTGTATTTTTCCTTGATGCCAACGAACATATATATAGTCCTCCAAACAGGGCATTTCGGCTTCTAATCTTTGTTCTTAACTGGTTTTACATATACATTAAGAATTCAAACAATAAACTCGCATCTCAATTAACCGAATCATATATCATGTTTTAACTTCATATCGATCTGATTGCGACATACTTCGAGAAGACCACAATCATCATCTCAACTCACTCCAATGAATATAACTCTAAACGATAATTTAAAGCAGGGAGGCATACAGATCAATTTAAACGGACCTCATATTCACGCGTCGACGGCGAACACGATGTCTAAACTAACACATTTAACACAGATACAAAACAGATGGCAAACAACAGAATACGAATAAACTAAAATCAGGTGTGAGTTAAGTTTACCTTCTCCGGCGGCGAACCGGGGCAGCGTATCAAGTCGTCGGTCCAATCGACGGGTTTTGGGTTTTGCGATGCGAATGAAAGGTCGACTGGTCCTAACTAAAAGGTGTCGATGCTTACTAGTTTTTGGATGTTCTATCCTTGCTGCGAGTAGTTGACTGCTGCTAGGGGATGAAAATCGATGCTTGCTGACTGCTACCCCGACTAAGCTCTCTCGTATATGCTCTACTATGCTCCGCTCTATTATGTTCGACCCCGTCTGTGTTTCTTAAATGCTGCCCAGGTCCCCTCTATCGATGCCTTTGCATGCTCTTATATAGCCCCCATTGAGTTCCAAGTTAGGTAAATAGTAAGGGCTGATTCTAGGCTTGATATTGGTGCTGATTTTGTGTGATTCGAACGGGTTTTGATCAGGTAAAGGATTTCTGATTTGGTTTGGTTATGGTAAGGTAAAGGATTTCCGATTTGGTTTCTATTTCGGGGTCAATTTGTTACGATTTTGTGGGCTTATTATGGGTTGATTTCGTTACTGATTTCGAAACGATTTGGGTGATGGATATGGTAGGAAATCGCTGAGGGATGCGTGGGTAAAGGAAAGCTCGATTACGCCGGATTCTCAGGCGAGAATCCGGGCGGCGATTGAAGAAGGTTTTAGGGTTGCTGGTTTCTAGGGCTTCGTTTAGGTTTTTGTGTGAGGGAGAGACGATGGGTAAGGGCTGCTGATAAGGGGAATTCAAGACATTGAATTGGGCTGAGGGAAAATAACGGGTGAGTTGGGCGTGGGCTTGCGGGTTCATGTCGCGGATTTTGATGGCGACGGGTAGAGAGGCTGGGCTGCGGGTCTTTAGTAAAGGGTTTGAAATTTGGGTTGGTTAATTAGGTATTTAATTAAGTGTTAGTTTAGTTATTTAATTAGGCTTTTAATTAGGGGTATTAGTATTAAGAGTTTTAATTAGTTTAATTTTAGGTGCTTAATTAATTAGGATTAGATTATTTGATTTAGTTAAATTATTTGGGTGCAAATTAAGTAATTATTTAGGTGCTAAATTAGTCTAATTATTTAGGTGCTAAATTAGTCTAATTACCATAATAAATGCGGGCGTGTTATTTAATTAGTGCTTAATATGTTAAAATGCGGCGCTATTATTTAAAAACTTATTATTATGCATTATTGCGAAGTTAAATTAAGATTGCATTGAGTTTATATTAAATTACTTAAATGCCGAATGCAAGTACGATATTTAAGAATTGTTTAAAGCCTTATAAATGCGACGCTATTAAATAAAAAAAATTGATTTTAAATTACAAATGATTATGACATTCTCTTGCGTATTAATAAATGCAACTATGCTACTTGACGTGACGTCATTGCTAAATTAATTATTTATTGTATTTATTAATGATTAAGAATTACGATAGAGCTTACAATTAGTAAATGCGGCGCGGGACTCTAAGTGTTTAAAACTCTACGTAAGACGCGATGCCATTATTAAATTATTTATTTATGCATGTATTTATGTTTTATCGCTGCATTTTATCATAAAAATTATTTTACAAAATTAGTCTAATTTTATGGTTAATGGCTGGACGGGAGGGTCAAAATTGGGTGTCAACAGCTGTCCCTCTTTGTATGGAGATGATGGAAGAATCTTCGGACAAAGACGTTGACTCATAGCCAATTTTGTCTCGATCTTCAGAATTGCAAAAATGTTGGGCAGATAGACAAGGCTGACGCAAAAATCAAAAACTGTCCCAGTGTCGAGTTATGACGACACTGGACTACCATGGTCTAAAGCACCAAGGCGGGCTAACGCGGACTTAAAAGGCCTCTCGTCGAGTTATGGCGACCGGGCTACCATGGTCAAAACACTGGCGCGCTAACGCGGACTTAAAGCCGTCGATGTCGAGTTATGATGACAGGCTATGGTGCAAAAAGTAAAAGAATATAAGCGGCTTGAACACAGGGTGTCTTGCTATGGCTTGTGGTCTTTGGGTTCTACGGTGATGTGGAAGCGAGTGGACCGACGCTGAGGTCGCTACGCGATCGTTGGGAAGGTTGGCCCGGCAGATTGCCGGTTATTGTAAGAAAATCCACGTTGTGCTCCTGCTCCTGCATGCTAAGACTTGAACAAACGGTTAGTGCATAACTGTTAAGGCAAAATGATGATGCATAATTTTAAAGTAATGCAACTGTGAGTAGAAAAGGTTATCCTGCAAAAATATGATGCCTGCTGTGTTGATGCGATGCTGCAAATGCTGTGATTTCGCCCTTGCACGGACGTGTTGCGATTGTGAATGCGGATACGTTGTCCTTGCTGCAATTGCCCCTGTAGACTAAAGCTCAAGAAAGAGTTAGTGCATAACTGCTAAGGCAAAATGATGATGCATAATTTTAAAAACAATGTGACTGTGAGTAGAAAAGGTTATCCTGCAAAATGTGATGCTCATTGTGTTGATGCAATCCGCAAATCCGTGATTTTTCGTCCTTGCACAGACGTGTTGCGATTGTGAACGCGGATATGTCGTCCTTGCTGCAAATGTACCTGTAGACTAAAGCTCAAGAAAGAGTTAGTGCATAACTGCTAAGACAGAATAAAGCATGAATGAGAGGAAATGCAATTTTGAGAACAGAGAAAATCGTCCCTGTGCAGATGTGATATGCTGATGATGACGTCGTTTTCGGACTTCTTTGTCTTGATAACGTCGTTGCACGGGCGTCTTTCTTCTTGGCGTCGTTGCGTAGACGCAATCTTGATGGTGTCGTTACTGGACCGCAATCGCGATAACGTCGTTACTGGGCGTGTTCTTCTTTGGCGTCGTTGCGTAGACGCAATGCTGATGGTGTCGTTGCCTGGACACAATGCTGATGATGTCGTTGCCTGGACATAATGCTGATAACGTCGTTGCCTGGACGTGTTGCTGCTGGCGTCGTTGCGTAGACGCAATGCTGATGGTGTCGTTGCCTGGACACGATGCTGATAACGTCGTTACGGGCGTGTTCTTCTTGGCGTCGTTGCGTGACGCAATCGCGATGGTGTCGTTGCACGACACAATCGCGATGATGTCGTTGCAGGGACATAATGCTGATAACGTCGTTGCACGGGCGTGCGGCCTGGCGTCGTTGCGTGAGACGCAATCTTGATGGTGTCGTTGCACGACACAATCGATAACGTCGTTACTGGGCGTGTTCTTTCTTTGGCGTCGTTCGTAGACTTCTTTGTCTTTGATGGTGTCGTTACTGGACACAATCGCGATAACGTCGTTACTGGGCGTGTTGTTCTTTGCTCGTAGAATAAATGCTCCTGAGCTAAGCTGAAAAAAACGTTAGTGTATACCTGATTAAACAAAATGATAAATACATATGAGAAGTGCAATTTTATGGGTAGAGATATCGTCCCTGATATGCCTGATGAATACTGAGATGTTGTCCTTGCACGGACATGCTTTGAATCGACGTAATTGTCATGATGCCTTTGTTGGGTGCGATCGTGGGTTGCCAATTTGACTTTATACGAGTTGGCGCTAGGTTTTGTCGCGAACTTGAACTTTGATCGCGATTGTTGATGCCCCTGCTGTTCTTTGCTTTTCTTTGCGGACTTTGGATTGTTGTCATCCTCTGCCTTTCTTTGCTTTTTCTTTATACGCTATCTGAAGAAACTTTTTGCGTATTTTACGCCCGGTTGTTACACTTTACCTTCATTAATATGAAAAGACTGCGCTCAGAAAATTTTGTGAGTTTTGGGGGGGTCGATTTGTATTTGACTTCGCCGCCTTGTTCCTTGACATCTGCGTGCACAGTGCGCTTGGATTTGCGGCCACATGCAGTTTCATACATTGTCCCAGTTTTGAAAAAGGTGTCATGCTGCTCTTCTTTTCTGAGACCCCTGCTTTGCCTATAGGAACCAAGACAGGTTCCGACTCGTTCCACTCAGATGCCCTTGAATCGGTCATGTCGCTGGGCCGTGCCTTTGATCTTGCGAAATATTGATGCTCTGTCATTGCTTAGTCAAATACAAATCGACCTTTGGGGGAGATGATAAATCTTTCTAAAAATGCAACAAACGGTGTTAGCATAAAGCACCTAATTTGCAGGTATGTAGCAGATATATTGCACACAGCACATTCAAACGTTTCCTAACATGCAGGGGGACCTCTTTATGCCAGAGGTAAGCCTAAACGTCACTTATGCGAGATTATGACGGATTTGTCCAAGTCGTCCAACTATAATGCCTTTGTTGGAAATGGCGACCAAATGACGGTGCACTTTTCCCAATTTCGGCATGTCATGATTGGGTTTGGATTTGTCTGTCATTGCCACGCTACACATAATATGCTGGTTGGTCGTTGGGTTGAGAAACCCGTCGACAAGTTTGGTGTCTTCTTAATTGTGGTGTCAATGCCAAGGACCGACCCACCTAAGGTAAATGCATGCATGCCCTAAAATAAGGGTGGTATAGCTCTATCTTAAGTTTTCTAAGATTTGGCTTTACTAGACGCAAGGTTCCCGAGCGGACAACTCGAGTGAGAAGGCTACGCGACCACCGGTTGGACCGGATTCTCCGCGCAGAATACCAACTCTCTTAAATGCGGGTGTTTTGAAAGAAATTTGCAGGTGCGCGAAGCACACCAGCGCGTGAGTGTGTGATTGTGTGAATTTTCCAGAGTGGAAGAAATATGAGCGGAATGCCAGTTTAAGGAAAGCAGTAAAAACAAATAGCAATTAAACAGTTAAACATACAAAATTAAGCGAGCAATTTTAAGGCATTTAAAACAAACAAATAAAGCTAAGCAATAATAAACCTAGGTTTGTTATGGTCAAGAACCTAAAGTCCCCAGCGGAGTCGCCATTTCTGTCACGCCCTTTTTCGACCGCGACATTTTCTAAAATAGCGAACCCTGCTCAACATGCAAATGTTAGAAAATAAATAATAAAATGCTAATAAAGTTTAAGAGGCTTAAAGGTTTTAAAAATGCTAAAAGGATGCTAAAATTGCAAAAGATGCTAAAGTTTAAAAGGGTGCTAAAATGCTAAAGGGTTGCTAGAATGCTAAGGGTTCGCGGAGTCGCCACCTAATTAATTGGGTGAATTAGGATACCTAAATGTTTAACTAGTTTGAAGTAAAACATTAACTCCATTTTAATGGTCTGCTAAACTTAATGAGATTCTGGGTAAGAGTTCTTTATTAATCTAGAGGGAAGGGGTTAGACACCTAAGATCGCTAACTTGCGGTTGTCTGCCAAACCTAGGGTAATTATTATGTTTAAGAAATGCAAAAATAAAAGTTCCTCCCGTAATGAAATGCTAAAACGTTGAAATGTTTGAAAGGTGCTTTAGGTATAAAAGGGCAAAAGTGTTATGAATAAATAAGAGAGCCAAATGCTAAATGTTTAAAAGAATGCTAAAATGTTAAAAGGTGCTTAAAGGTGCTAGAAGATTAATTTTAAAGCTAAAGGGTGCTAAAGGGCGCTTAAAAATGCTAAATACTAAAGGGCGCTTAAAAATGCTAAATGCTAAAGTGCTGAAAGTAGTGCTAATATGCTAAAGTACAAAAGAATGCTAGGAGGTGCTAAAATATTAAGGACGGAATGTGCTAAAGGCGTTAACTGCATAAAGGGCGATTAAAAGTGCTAAAAAGGGCTAGAAATGCTAAGATGCTACAAGTGCTTTATGGACTAATTGTGTATACTGCTAGCTGAATTAATCTTGCCTAACCTGCGTACAGTATTATAGATGCTTAAAGACGATTCTTGAGGGTTTAGGAAAAAATCTGTTATGAATTTTAATAAACAAAAATGTTGGTTTTATGATGCGAGTTAAATCATTTAAATTATTTTTGCAGAATTTAGACATGTCTAATAGTCCTAAAAGACAAATAAAGTAGAAGTGCGTTTCTAATTATGAATTACTTTCCACCTTATATGTTTGAAGCTTAATTGTTCCAAATATCCTAAATATTACAGAAATAGAGTAATTAAATTACAATAAAGCAGATAAATAAATGAAATGCAAGTAAAGAGAGAGGATGGGATTTAAGAATGCTCTTTACGACGGATGACGGCGTCCTATTTGTTTTTCTAGGAATTCTTGAAGCGGGAATGCGAATGCGGATGCGGGTCGCCATTTGAAATGGCTTGCGATGAGCCTCGCCGTGAGACTCTTTATTTTGCTCCAATGCGTGCCATGCAAAAATAAAGAAGATAAAGATTAGTACCGCTCAAAACTTTATTGAATAATAGGCAAGTATTTGACATATTTGAATCATTTTTATTCCAAAGAATTGAATAACAATTGGGATCGGTAGCGTGGGCAATAAACAACGAGAAGCACACAGACTTAACCCAAATAAATAAGCATTTAACGGAACATAATTCGTGTCAAAACCTAGTGTATCCATGAACAAACGGTGAGGATTTCAAAAGTCAAGCGATCAAGATTTAACAATGATTCAAAAGGCTAAAAAGAAGAGAAGCGGCCCGGCCACGATCATTTGGGCCTGGATCTGAAAGTTAGGCATAAATGCAACGATCTTATATGCGATCTTGTATGCAAGAATAATAACCATGTCAAAGCTATGAGTATTTTCCTTTTTCTCACCTCTATATGCGCTACTTAGACTGTACAATTCAGTCCACGGCCAAGATGCAAACTAAGATGCAGAATTCCAGCAAAGAGAGGAAGTCATCAGGCCTAGATTTCAGGCTAACATGCAAACAGACCATCAGAGAGCAACGGGCCTTCTTTAAGTAGATATTAAACTGGGTGTTGGGAGGTCGGGCTAATGCTTTCATATAGATACAGGCAGGTTATAAAATGAAAGACAAATTCGGATTCTCATGTTCAGTTATTTTAGAAGGAAAATGAGAGCACCTTAACATATTTAAATTTTAAGCAGGGGAACCAGCAGGTAGCTTCAAATGGGTGACTTAGCCAAATGAAATAACACATATTCTCCAAGAATTTTAGCATGTTATGACAGATCCTATCCAAACAACAACCATTACATACGAGGTAAACGACGACATATCTAATTTAGACAAAAGGTATACGGTTATCCAGTGTATTTATCATTTAGCAGTTTTCTAAGCAAGTATAATGCTTAGAACAAGGTTGATGCAGTTGGTTTTATTTCACATAAACATGCGTAGTAGAAACGGGAACATTCCAGTATGTGTGTAAGGCAAATAAGAATGATTCACTGACTATTTGGGTAACACTTCTTAGCTACACCGAATCATTTACACCAAATTTAGACATATTCCACCATACTAGGCTATGCATTAAGAGGGAAACAGGGGGTGATAGTAACATAGAAGTGCATGAATGGTGGACACTTCAGAAGCACGGCATAATGTGGTCGAATGGTTATCAATCATATGACTGAATCAGCTAACATTATTATGTCCAAAATAACAGGCAGATACTTATTAGGAATAATCTGATTTTAATAACACACGACAGGCTCCAGTATTTGAATCTTTAGTCCAAACTTAAATGCCTGCATACATACTGCTTCTTATCACCTTTCACATTTTGCTATTTCCCAGATTCATACCCGTGAGTTTATAAGCAAGTTAATAAAGATTTAAAGACCAAACCTATCCTACGTGACATAAAACAGTTCTAGGACATGTTTCCAATTAATAGCCTCATATTGATGAAAACAGCAATCTACCTAACACATATTTAACATAGATACAATATGAATTTTTCAATATGTTTGGAGACTAGTGTTATGACATGGGCAGTTGACAGAAAAGCATACATAAGTTCATCCTTAATTATTAATTCAATAAGGATCCAAACATGATTTGGAAGATATATTTTCAGCAAACAATATAGTTACTCAACTAATATTGTATTTTTCCTTGATGCCAACGAACATATATCTGATCCTCCAAACAGGGCATTTCGGCTTCTAATCTTTGTTCTTAATCGGTTTTACATATACATTAAGAATTCAAACAATAAACTCGCATCTCAATTAACGAATCATATATCATGTTTTAACTTCATATCGATCTGATTGCCGACATACTTCGATAAGACCCACGATCATCATCTCCACTCATTGCGATGAATATAACTCTAAACGATAATTTAAAGCGGGAGGCATCGGATCAATTTAAACAGACCTCATATTCACGCATCGACGACGAACACAGTAATCTAAACTAACACATTTAACACAGATACAAAACAGATGGCAAACAACAGAATACGAATAAACTAAAATCAGGTGTGAGTTAAGTTTACCTTCTCCGGAGGCGAACCGGGGCAGCGTATCAAGTCGTCGGTCCAATCGACGGGTTTTGGGTTTTGCGATGCGAATGAAAGGTCGACTGGTCCTGACTAAAAGGTGTCGATGCTTACTAGTTTTGGATGTTCTATCCTTGCTGCGAGTAGTTGACTGCTGCTAGGGGATGAAAATCGATGCTTGCTGACTGCTACCCCGACTAAGCTCTCTCGTATATGCTCTACTATGCTCCGCTCTATTATGTTCGACCCCGTCTGTGTTTCTTAAATGCTGCCCAGGTCCCCTCTATCGATGCCTTTGCATGCTCTTATATAGCCCCCATTGAGTTCCAAGTTAGGTAAATAGTAAGGGCTGATTCTAGGCTTGATATTGGTGCTGATTTTGTGTGATTCGAACGGGTTTTGATCAGGTAAAGGATTTCTGATTTGGTTTGGTTATGGTAAGGTAAAGGATTTCCGATTTGGTTTCTATTTCGGGGTCAATTTGTTACGATTTTGTGGGCTTATTATGGGTTGATTTCGTTACTGATTTCGAAACGATTTGGGTGATGGATATGGTAGGAAATCGCTGAGGGATGCGTGGGTAAAGGAAAGCTTGATTACGCCGGATTCTCAGGCGAGAATCCGGGCGGCGATTGAAGAAGGTTTTAGGGTTGCTGGTTTCTAGGGCTTCGTTTAGGTTTTTGTGTGTGGGAGAGACGATGGGTAAGGGCTGCTGATAAGGGGAATTCAAGACATTGAATTGGGCTGAGGGAAAATAACGGGTGAGTTGGGCGTGGGCTTGCGGGTTGCGGGTCGCGGATTTTGGGCTGGGCGACGGGTAGAGGGGAGCTGGGCCTGCGGGTGCTGGTAAAGGGTTTGGGCTGGGTTGGTTAATTAGGTATTTAATTAAGTGTTAGTTTAGTTATTTAATTAGGCTTTTAATTAGGGGTATTAGTATTAAGAGTTTTAATTAGTTTAATTTTAGGTGCTTAATTAATTAGGATTAGATTATTTGATTTAGTTAAATTATTTAGGTGCTAAATTAGTCTAATTATTTAGGTGCTAAATTAGTCTAATTACCATAATAAATGCGGGCGTGTTATTTAATTAGTGCTTAATATGTTAAAATGCGGCGCTATTATTTAAAAACTTATTATTATGCATTATTGCGAAGTTAAATTAAGATTGCATTGAGTTTATATTAAATTACTTAAATGCCGAATGCAAGTACGATATTTAAGAATTGTTTAAAGCCTTATAAATGCGACGCTATTAAATAAAAAAAATTGATTTTAAATTACAAATGATTATGACATTCTCTTGCGTATTAATAAATGCAACTATGCTACTTGACGTGACGTCATTGCTAAATTAATTATTTATTGTATTTATTAATGATTAAGAATTACGATAGAGCTTACAATTAGTAAATGCGGCGCGGGACTCTAAGTGTTTAAAACTCTACGTAAGACGCGATGCCATTATTAAATTATTTATTTATGCATGTATTTATGTTTTATCGCTGCATTTTATCATAAAAATTATTTTACAAAATTAGTCTAATTTTATGGTTAATGGCTGGACGGGAGGGTCAAAATTGGGTGTCAACAATAGACTGTCATGATTTCATTTACAGTATTTCAGTTTCACATACTTGGTACCTGTTGTACTGACCTCCTTCGGGGGGCTGCGTTCATGCCGCAGGTAGAGGTAGTGGATCCTCGCTCATAGGATCACAGTTCAGCGTGTTGGGAAGCCCCGTTTCTTCGGAGGCTTATCTTTTGGTATGTTACCACAGTGCAGCAGGTTCTTGTACATTCGGGGTATGGCGGGGCCACTGTCCGTCATAGTTGTTATCACTTCTTAAGTGCAGTAGTAATGTGGGCGAGTTTGTAAAAGGATAACTGTTCGGTTTTTATGTATATATAATCGTAAGGCAACCTTTTTGGTTGCTTTGTTTATTTATCATGTCTCTTGTTTCATGTTTATGTTTTTATTTCCGCTGATTTTCTCTGATGTTGTATCACTAGGGTGCCCGGGGTAAGGCACCAGTCACGGGCCCCGGTTCGGGTCGTGACAATACTGATTTCGAGTATCAAACTTCTTTATTTTTACCGTGAATTCGGAGATACAATTTTGAAGTTTTTCTGAAAAATAATTTATATATTTAGAAACTACATAAACCTTAAGAGTACATGGCAATTTTGTAATTCCTTTTCTTTTCTTTTTTTGGAGGGTGACTACTAAAAAAGAGACGTATATACTCGCAGGAGACTTTGTGCATGACATAAGCCAATCCTTCAAGATGGAAGCCGTCAAAGCCAAATAAGGCGTTCTCTTCAAGTTTTGATGTTTCCATGCTTTCCCGATGAGTGTCCTGATTGTATATAATACTCCCTTTGTCCCAATTTATGTGCCACCATTTATTTTTTAGTCTAACTCAAACAGAATGTCATCTATCTATATATAGAAATAATTTAATTTTATGAATGATTTTCAGCAACACATTTATATTAGACTTGTTTTGGACTACACATTTCAAAAGTCTTTTTTTTTTAAATTAAACTTTGTGTCAAGTCAAATGGTGTTACATAAATAAAGATAGCGGGAGGGTGAAAAATAAGAGAAAATAGTAGCTAGGTGTACACTACATATGTAATAAGTAAAATCAGTAATTTGAAAAATAAGATTGATAGATAGCCAGGTTGTGTTGAAAATATTTATTAAACGTGAAATAAAGTAAATCCTATTAATTATGACTCGAACAATTGGGGCCCCGCACGTCGGAAACACGGTTTCCACACACGTGCACATAAAGTGCCAATGATCGTAATTTCCATAATGAAAGAGATATTGGTACGCATACGAATTGTTTGAGATGTAAGATGATAGACGGTTATTGGCCAAATAACAATGATTTCAGGTTGGTAAATGAAGGAAGATGTATACGATATGTAAAAGATGAAACGAGTCAGGAAATGGGTGAAGGTCCGCGGCGCCGCGATGGCTGAGCCGCAGCACCTGAAGCGTCGTGGCTCTAATTACGGTAAAAGTCACTGGAGCTACTGGAATTTAGGCGCCCCGACGCCTTCCCGAAGGGCCGCTGCCTCGGCCCAGGGCCTGAGGCGCCGCGGCCCATTGACTCAAGTGTTACCGTTGGATACGATTTTCACCTGACCTTTGGGCTGACTTTGGAGCATTAAGTCTCCATTATTTACCTCATGAATTCAGCCGTTACTTTGCTGAATTGTAACCTCTAATCAATGACAATTACATGATAGTGAAGGCCTTTATTAGGTCATTTGGGAAGACAAATTCATCTTGCTATAAATTGAGAAACACACTCATTTTCAGATTGTTGTCAATGTTCTTCCTCTCTTGCAATCACCAATATACTCAATATCTTTCTTTCCTAAGCGAACACTTGAGTCTCCTTTGCTCACTTCTTTTATTGCTGTTTTATCTTGGGAGATAAATTGTCAGTACACCGTTTAAAGGAATATACGAGGCAAAATTATCTTAAGGATAGATTGAACCAACAATCGACTCAGCAAACCTATTACTTCGTTAATTTCCAAATTTCTAACAATCTTGTTGTTGTTGTTACATTCCCAATTTCCTATTATTATACATATATTATCACATAAATTGTATACCCTTTGTCCCAATTTATGTGATACTGATTTCGAGTATCAAACTTCTTTATTTTTACTGTGAATTCGGAGATACAATTTTGATGTTTTTTTGAAAAATAATTTATATATTTAGAAACTACATAAACCTTAAGAGTACATTGCAATTTTGTAATTCCTTTTCTTTTTTTTTTTGGAGGGTGACTACTAAAAAAGATAAGTATATACTCGCAGGAGACTTTGTGCATGACATAAGACAATCCTTCAAGATGGAAGCCGTCAAAGCCAAATAAGGCGTTCTCTTCAAGTTTTGATGTTTCTATGCTTTCACGATGAGTGCCCTGATTGTATATAATACTCCCTTTGTCCCAATTTATGTGCCACCATTTATTTTTTAGTCTAACTCAAACAAAATGTCATCTATCTATATATAGAAATAATTTAACTTTATGAATGATTTTCAGCAACACATTTATATAAGACTTGTTTTGGACTACACATTTCAAAAGTCTTTTTTTTTCTTAAATTAAACTTTGTGTCAAGTCAAATGGTGTTACATAAATAAAGATAGTGGGAGGGTGAAAAATAAGAGAAAATAGTAGCTAGGTGTGAACTACATATGTAATAAGTAAAATCAGTAATTTGAAAAATAAGATTGATAGATAGCCAGGTTGTGTTGAAAATATTTATTAAACGTGAAATAAAGTAAATCCTATTAATTATGACTCGAACAATTGGGGCCCCGCACGTCGGAAACACGGTTTCCACACACGTGCACATAAAGTGCCAAGAATCGTAATTTCCGTAATGAAAGAGATATTGGTGCGCATACGAATTGTTTGAGATGTAAGATGATAGACGGTTATTGGCCAAATGACAATGGTTTCACGTTGGTAAATGAAGGAAGAAGTATACGATATGTAAAAGATGAAACGAGTCAGGAAATGGGTGATGGTCCGCGGCGCCGCGATGGCTGAGACGCGGAACCTGAAGCGCTGCGGCCCTAATTACGGTAAAAGTCACCGAGCTCTTTGGAATTTGGCGCCCGACGCTTCCCGAAGGGCCGCGCCTCGCCCGGGGCACGGCGCGCCCATTGACTCAGTGTTCTGGTTGGACACGATTTTCACTTGACGTTTGGGCTGACTTTGGAGCATTAAGTCTCCATTATTTGCCTCATGAATTCAGCCATTACTTTGCTGAATTGTAACCCCTAATCAATGGCAATTACATGATAGTGAAGGCCTTTATTAGGTCATTTGGGAAGACAAATTCATCTTGCTATAAATTGAGACCTTGTCTCAATTCACAAACACACTCATTTTCAGATTGTTGCCAATGTTCTTCCTCTCTTGCAATCACCAATATACTCAAGATCTTTCTTTCCTAAGAGAACACTTGAGTCTCCTTTTCTCACTTCTTTTATTGTTGTTTTATCTTGGGAGATAAATTGCCAGTACACCGTTTAAAGGAATATACGGGGCAAATTATCTTAAGGATATATTGAACCAACAATCGACTCAGCAAACCTATTACTTTGTTAATTTACAAATTTCTAACAATCTTGTTGTTGTTGTTACATTCACAATTTCCTATTATTATACATATATTCTCACATAAATTGTATACCCTTTGTCCCAATTTATGTGATACTGATTTCGAGTGTCAAACTTCTTTATTTTTACTGTGTATATGCTGGAAATTTAGTCACTGTTTATACATGTTTAGATGTGGTAATTGCTAATGTATGTCCTATAGGAACGAGGATGTAGAAAGAATTCATATCTTACCCTCATTGTTGTTGGAATATGGACTGTTTTCGTGGACTGTTTTAGTAAGGATTAAGGGGCTATTTTACGTGAGAAATAGGTGTGTGTATCACCTTGGTTAACTGTTTAGTTGTGCCCTTAATTGGTGCTCGGTTAGTGGTGTATTTGGCCTTGTTTGTAAGTTCTGGATAAGAGCATTTATAGGGGAAGTGCCGCCCAATGTTTTATATGAAAAGAGAACCATTACTTGGTATATGATCTACACTAGTAAGCATGGAGTTGATATACGTGTTATTGTTGTTATAGGTTGAAGTGCTTATTGCGGCGTATTCTACTTATCGTGTTGGTATAGCCGATAAGGTATGTGAACTATACTTTATTCTTTTGGCATGTTCTACGTGTGAAATATAACTGTGGTATGACTCCATAGTTTATTCTACTCTTAGAAGTTAAAAATATTCATGTTATTGATTCTATGCTAAAAACATGTCTAAATTGTTCCTAAGTCCTTATTAAGGCATATGATACAGATATTGATAAGAGTTTTAGTAAGCATGGGAACCGAGTTGACTCTGCTTACTTAAAGGAATTGTTAAGTATTAAGTGGTGAAACTGGTTTAATAAATAAGTAAGTATGTTATTAGTAGACTTGTTAAAACAAGTCATTGCAGCGTTAAGTGAAAAAGGTATCGACAAACGATTATTTTATTAAAATGATTAGAACGCCATCTGCATAGAAACTAAGATATAACCAGTTTATTTTACATTTGCTAGTTCACAACTGATTAAATAAGATCTTTATAAAAAAAAACAATTTACTCACGGCCCATATAAGAATTAATTAGGTAAATACGGATCTATTATCGCCATTCAGATGTTTCCATAATGTTAGCCAGAGGAGCGAGTCAAATTTAGATTATCGAGTTGGTACATACGACAAACGGTATGTGAAACTATCCTTTATTCTTCTTGCATGATCCTTTTTATAAAATGAATGTATGGTGAACATACATAGTACTTTTGGGTTCAAGTCCCTAATATTAATTGATGTGATAGTGCCCTGGCTTTTCTAAATGAAAGATGTGATAGTGCCTTGTCTTTTCTAAAATGAAAGATGTGATAGTGCCTTGGTTTTTCCTAAAATGAAAGGTCATTTTAATGATTTTATTGAGAGTCCAATGGTTATTTAAATTGCACAAGGTTGCTCATGAAAAGCTATTCGTGCAAGTGTTATTATTCCATGAACACCGAGACCTTCATTAGAGGTCGGGTACGTTATATATATGATTCCATGGACATGTATCCATGATGCGGGTATAGATACCCATGAACACCGAGACCTTCATTAGAGGCCGGGTATATTATATATATGATTCCATGGACATGTATCCATGATACAGGTATATATAACCATGAACACCGAGACCTTCATTAGAGGCCGGGTACGTTATATATATGATTCCATGGACATGTATCCATGATGCGGGTATAGATACCCATGAACACCGAGACCTTCATTAGAGGCCGGGTACGTTATATATATGATTCCATGGACATGTATCCATGTTGCGTGTCACACCCCGATCCCCGGGCCCGTGACTGGTGCCCTACCTGGGCACCCTTCTACCTTAACCACTAAGTAAACTGCGGAAATGAAATAACACCTTTTTTTTTTCTTTAAAACCAAACGTACGTGCAAGGCAAAGCCGACAAGGCTGCCATGTAATATACATAATAAAAGACACTACCGCATACATGAGTCCAATCCACATATGAATACGCACCTAAGAGTTTCTTGAAATATGACGGACAAGGCCCGCCGTACCATGCATAATCGTACAAAAGCACATCTTGAAAGAACTTATACCAAAAAGATAACTCCGACGAAGGAGCTATCCAAAAATCTGAGCGGTCTACACTGCGATCACCAAACAGCGTACCTAAACTGCGACATGAACGCGGCCGAAGGGTCGATGCGAAGAATGTACCAAGTATGTGAGCGATGAAATGCGTAATAAAATCATAACGATCTAAACAAAGCAGAGACATGTCGATAGCCAACCTACGATACATAACACATAAGCGGTCATATCAAGTCGTGGCGCAGCCCTCAAAGTCACTACTCAAATATAACTATGGGTCTCACGCCCATAATATCAATCATGCGTGGAATCCTTCCTCCGCCAGCGATCCATGATGTAATAACACCAATAAGGATACATGAACACCAAGTCCCACCTGTGTCCTAAATGCCTCGTGGTCTCATGCCCCGGAATCCCACATCGGAAAAGCATGACCATAGGGTAACACAACCAAATCCAGGGACATATATGATAATCAAATTACAACACATTGTGCCTTACTAACAATGAGAGTAAACAGTAGTATCCTTACAATATAAAATAGGAAGCTCATGATCAAAAGCAGACCATCCGCGCGATATCATTTAACCATCCTACTCCGGGACTATTTCACCGCGTAGGCGCGTGGACCCGCGTGAGGTATTCCTCGCATGGGACTATTTCACCGCGTAAGCCGCCTTACGCACTCGCGTGAGGTATTCCTCGCATAGGTTGGACCGCCCGCACGGGACTATTTCACCGCATAAGTCTTACGGACCCGCATGAGGTATTCCTCACATCGTGGGTAGCAATTCCACGGAATCTGCAAATGCCACAAACCCGGGGAATGACCCCGAAACGACTGATATACCAATAGCACACAACCGGCTATTTCCAGCACACATAGGCAATTCTCAACTAGACAAGCCAAAGTACTTATCAAGGCACACATAGAATAATTCTCAATTAATCAAGCCAAAGTACTTATCAAGGCACACTTAGACAAATTCTCAATTTATCAGGCCAAAGCACTTATCCAGGCACAAATAGAATAATTCTCATTTAACAGGCCAAAGTACTTATCAGGGCAAAAATAGAATAATTCTCATTTAACAAGCCAAAGTACTTATCAGGGCACAAATAGAATAATTCTCATTTAACAAGCCAAAGTACTTATCAGGGCACAAATAGAATAATTCTCATTTAACAAGCCAAAGTACTTATCAAGGCACTCTTAGACAAATTCTCAATTTATCAAGCCAAAGTACTAATCAAGGCATCACATAGAATAATTCTCAATTAAACAGGTCAAAGTACTACGTACGTACATTCTTTTCAAAAGACTCCTTTTTGTGTAAAATCCCAAGATACTAACACCCGTAGTATCAAGGCATGTCTATTTTTCAAAGTAAGTTACTACACGTTTAGAAAACTCATTTCAAGGCTTGAAATCAAGTAACTTCAAATTTTCACAATCTAGGCAACTTATGCCCTTTAATCAAAATAGACAACTTTCTAAACCTTCCATAAAGCCGTTATAACCAACTTCCCATAAAACCGTTATAACCCTTTATGGTTTTAGACATATCCATTCCTTTTATAACCAAGAGACTTATACTATTAAAACCAAGTATCACATACTTACAAATCAAGTTCTTAACTTTCAAAACACTTCAAGTCTCTTAATATATAGAAAACAAGTTTCTTCTACTTTTAAACCTCAAGTAACTCACTCCTTTAAAACAAGTTACTTCTCTTAAATCATGTCATTCCTCCTCTTTTAAGACAATTAAGTAAATCACTCCTTTGACTCCCCTAAAGTCATTATAATGACCTTTAGGATTTTGGGACTAAGGCACTAGCCCAAAAGATTTGGAAACCACTTCCTTTTCAAGACTCCATGTACTTTAAGTAAAATACTTTCACTTTTAAGAATCCAAACTTCACTAAGAAAATGGATTTTACAACTTACAATTTAAACATCAAAGTACAATCAAGGAAGTACATAGAACAAATTCTATTCTAGGCAATCCAAATACAACCAAGGAATGGATCATTTAAGGAGTAGAACATACTTTCTTAATCTTAAGGAATCATTCTAGAATATGATAAATTTCACATACCTTTTCGTCTAATATCCACAAGCTAAGCCGAATCGCGTGCGTAAGTGTCAACCTATAATGGTCACAACAAGACTATCAACTTCTAGTCTCCAACGTAGAATAATACTAAGTATACGGTCTCTAATTCTACGGAAAATCGGGCAGCACTTCCTTTGTTTTTACTCACTTTGCCACCTTTTTCAAGGTCGAATACAATAACCAACACGCCACATTTAAGGCTCCAAACAACAACCAAACAAAGGGGATTACACGCGTTACAATACGTGTAAAATTACGCCCCACAATTCATACGAAGTAGTACAAAAATCCAAGCCATTCTCGGCCAATCTTATAACCAACAATACTAAGGTCTTTTCCAATTCTTTCCAAATTCCAAGTTCTAAGGTCTAGCATGTTATATAGTTATAAGTCACTTCAACAACTACAATTTCCTTCTTACACAACATGCGACGACTTAAACGAATAATCAACTTGAATTGAAATCTTAAGGCTAAACATGCTAGTTTTCGGATTAGGGTTCCAATAGTCAATACACTAATCCAACAACATAATATATAACTCATGCTTGCTAATATCCATAGCTACAATCAATAAGCAATCTTAACTACTAAAACGACAAGATTATACCTTTATAAGCCCTTAAAATTTCCAAGATTCCAAAGTCGCGCCTTAGCAATTCTTAGCTCCTTTCCTTAGGTTCCAATCCGCTCCAAGCACTCCTTAGAGGCCTATGAAGAACCCATCTTCAATTTCTAACTTCAAAGTTGAAGAACTCCCTTAGTTTCCGCCTTGCGACTAACGTAAAAATGCGTTTTTTCCGAAATCTTTCTATTGAGATATCCTTATAATACCCTTAGGGACATTGGGTTAAAGTCTTGTGGCTAATGGATCAAAATCACAAAATTTTCTTGTTGGAAGAGGGACAAAGCCGAGAGCTATCTCTCAAGCACAAGGTGTTCTAATTTTTTTCTAAGTGTAGAATGAGCTAGTCTTGCACTAGTTAGTGAATATAAAACACATTGGAAGGCTTAGATATCAACAAATGTGAGGCTAGGATGAATATCACAAGGATTGAGCCCATGTGGACAAGTTGACTTGGTCAAATATGTCAAGCTTGCAAGACTTATCATCTACATAGGTCAAATGACCATTCTACCCCTTGCATTTTCTTCCAAGACCACATGAGGGGGTGCCACGTGTCGCCCTCTCATTCGTCCATAAAATTTCCGTAACCCTCGTGGGCCCCACAAAACGTAAAATTCCTCGGGTGGGCCTCACGTGACCAAATCTGTTACACCCCGTATGTACAAGACATGTTTTAAGGTAGTACGTAAGAGCTCACAAGTGTTAAGATTTGAGACTTGTAAAAAAAAATTCGGAATTATGGAAATTGTCGGAAAACGTATTAGTGTGTCGAATGGGAGGGCGACACGTGTCACCCCCCTTACTATGCCTTGGACGATTTTTAGCAAGGGCATAAGGGTCATTTGACCTTTGTTGCAAGACAAGTCTTGCAACTTGAGGCTTGATATTATTGACTAAGGTCAAAGGTCCCACATGGTCTTGATTCTTTTGTAAGACTACATCTAAGCCTTCCATGTGTTTATATCATAACCCTCCAAGGTGCTTTATATATTGCTACTAGTAGAAGGAGAGTTTAACACTTAGAAAAATTGCATAAATTGAAGAACTCATTGGGTGAGGTCTCGGGTTTCACAAGGAGGAAGGAGAGAAAATTTGTTTCTTGTTCATTCAACTCCCTACTTTAAACCAAGGCTCTTAGGTGTATTGTAAACACATCTCAATAGAAAAGTCTTGGAAAAAGGTAGTTTACGGGTTTGTCGCAAAACGAAAACCTAAGGGTCTTTCTAGGTTTTGTTTGGAGTTTTGAAGGATAATTGTTGGTATTGTTCTAAGGGTCTCAACGAGCGGATTGAAGTGTCTTGGAGAGGTTCTAAACTACTAAGGAGCGACTTCGGATTGGAATTGGATTAAGATTCGTTGAGGTATAATCTTGTCCTTTAATGCGTTACAAGATTATATATTATTATTGTTGTTGTTAGCTTTACGTGTTGCTAGCATGAAGTTGATATGTAGAAGTTTATAAGGATTGTGGATTGATTGTAGCCTTGGAAATCCGGAATGTAATGTAAGCCATGTTAAGTTGGATTTCAATTTAGTCGTTATTAGAATCGTCGCATGTTATGGATTTGAAGATTGTGGTAGTTTTAATCAAATGCGACTTGATATCATGTTATGTTAACAATTTGGATTGAAATGGAAATTTGATAAGAATTGGTATGGTTGAACTCTAGGTGGTCGAATTTGGACTTTTAGTTTGTTATTCAATTGTATTGGACTACTTTCTAAATTGTGAGCCAATTGGGGCTGTTTAGTTATTCATTTGTATTGGACTACCTTCTAATATTGTTGTGAGCCAATTGGGGCTGTTTGGTTATTGTATTTCGGCCTTGAAAAAGGTGGCAAGGTAAGTAAAAACAAAGGAGGTGCTGTCCGATTTTCTGTAGAATTTGGCGACTTAGCACTTAGAATATTCTATGTTTGAAGTAAGAGGTTAATGGACGTATTGTGACCATGATAGGTTGAAGAACTAAGTATAGCGTATCCTACTTGAAGCATGGAATAACTCAAGGTTGAAGTACTTTGGAGCATTTTACTACTTGTCGACAATCGTCGCGAGGTATGTGAACCTCTTCTTTCGTTGGCATGATCCTACGTATGAAATATCCATGTGATAACATTTTAAGATTTCTTCTACTCTTAGAAGTTAAGAAGTATTTACATTGTGGAATCTAAGTTAAGAGTATGTTTAGATTGTCCTAAGTCTTTACTAGGTCTTATGGGAGGCGTTGGTAAGGATGGTTAGGAAATTATGAGATTTGATTTAAGGGCTATGTATCTTGATTTATTTAAAGTAAGTATGTAAGTTGATTTTTATGTTTGAAAATGACTTGAATTTATATGTGAAAAGGGGATTGGTTTTAAAAGTGTAGATGACATGATTTTTACAAGTATAAGTAAATGGACTTTAAAGAATGTATGTTATGAAGTTTTAAGACTATGAACTTTGATTTTCTTTAAAGGATTATGAAACTTTATTTTTCAAGATTATGGGACTTGATTTCTAAAGTATAAGCGACATGATTTGAAAGAGTGTATGCTACGAGGTGTTAAGGCTATAAGCCTTGATTTTATAAGTAGAAATGACTTAATTTTACAAAGTATGGCTTCTTAATTTATTTCAAAAGATAAGAAGATGGCTTCCAAAAGAGTATGTGACTTGAGCTTTAAAAAGAAAGGAGTTCTATGATTCTTTTTAAGTATGTATGTACGTAGTATTTTTGGATCTAGTTTTCCTAAAGTTGTAAGAATAAAAGTGTCTTAAGTTCTCTAAAATGAAAGGTTGTTATAATAGCTTTATGGGAAGTTGTTATGACGACTTAAGAAGAAGTGAAAAGATGGGTTGAAAATGTTATGTAAGGAAAATCACACCGAGCCTACAAATAGGCGGACACGTTATGAAATACACCGAGCCTACAAATAGGCGGATTACGTTATGAAATACACGATCCTACAAATAGGCGGATTACGTTATGAAATACACCGAGCCTACAAATAGGCGGACACGTTATGAGATACACCGAGCCTACATAGGCGGATTCGCCATATTACCAGAGCCTTCACATAGGCGGGTTACGTCATCTTACAAGGCCGCGGGCGGGCGGATTATGTTATATGATTCCACGATGCAAGGCCCACAAAGCGGGCCGGATTATGTTATATGATTCCACAGTACACCGAGCCCCACAGGCGGGCCGTATTATGTTATGTAAGATATGTAAGTTATGTGAAAAAGACTGGATTAAACTCTTAAGTATGTATGTAAGAATATGTTGTTAAATCTTATTGAAAGGAGGAAAGGAACGGTTAATATATGATTTGGTTATTGCAGTTTATTTCTGTTCCATACTCGATTGTTGTTATCGACCCCGCCGAAGTGCGTTCATGCCGCAGTGATAGGTACACAGTTGGTGATCCTTGCTTTTAGGATCTGTTCGCTTTTTTGGAAAGAAGCTCCTTTCACACCGGAGGCTTATCTTTTGGTACGGTTTCCCTGATGTGGTAGACTTATATACATTCAGGGGTATGGCGGGCCCGTCACTTGTGATTGTAATTCTTAAGTGCAGTAGTCACGTATTTGTGGGTCGGTTTGTAAAAAGAAAGGGATGTAGCTTCTTTGTTGTTATGTATATGTATATGTGTCGGGAAGGTAGCCTTATCGGCTAACACGTGGTTTAATTTCTCGTTATTTTATTTTATAAGTTTCATGTATGTTCACGCTATTCTCGACGTATACGAGCAGGCAGGTGCGGGTAGGGCACGATCGCGAGCTTGGTCGGTCGTGACAAAATCCGTAAAAAAATAAATTTCCATTAGGTTAAGAGTTCCATACTCTTCAAATAATGCATTTTGAGAATTCAATTCTCAACAACGAACATTTTTCCTTTCCGACTTCCGGAAGATTTTCCGTCGGAAAAACAATTCTTCCTTTCGTATCAATTTCCAAGTCTTGTTTCCTTTCGTACATTCTCTTTTACATGTCCTGAACTTACGAGGTGTAACATTCTTCCCCCCTTAGAAACATTCGTCCCCGAATGTTCTTAGTCGGTTGTCACGCTATACAAACTCCGGCATAAACTCTATAATATGCCTATCAATCAAAACATGCACAAGACCAACGATGCCACACATGACCACCACATAACATACGTAAACATAATAATGGACCTTCCGTCCGTGGTCCCTTCTCACAAAACTCGAAGGTTACAGTCTTCCCAAACACGAGATCCTTAGAGGTTCCTTTCTTTCCTTACTTGTCATACTTTTTCGTACTTTCAAACTCATCTAGTACACGTACAAAATCTCAAATTTCGTTTTTGTTCCCCAATCCTTGGAGTTACTATCCAAACTTGGCCATATAGTTACTTACATTCCCGATAAGGCTCTTCTCGGTCCTTACGACCTAGTTCCGGTGGAACGCGTCCACAAACTCGTACAACGATCAACTAGACTTGGGCCTAGCACCCTCGTGACCCTATCACATAGCGGGACCACTATCAACTGACATCACCCCATTCCATACTATCGAATGACCCGAAATGAGTCCCTAACCCGACTCATCGTCATACTTAACTTCTCATTCTTAGTCTGAAATAAATCTCACTCTTATCTCAAGGTACTTCTTACCCTATCCTCACATTCACTAGAGGTTTGTCACATAAGACAAGGTATTTCTACTATACATCCTTCCCTATCGGTCTTACACTGTTACGGGGTAATTACAACTTGTGAACTCTATACAACTATAGTCTCAGTTCACTTATCATTCTTGTCAATATTCTTAACTTTTCACTTTACTAATCAAGGTATCCCTACCTCTGGGGTACTATCACTTACAACTGCTAGCAACAAAGGGAAAACATATACGCTAGGGCGAAATCTGAATCTATCAATGCACGCATGATTCAAAAGAATCGAGATATACCTGTAACCCCGTGCGATGTCGCCTCCTGATCCTGCCCAGTAGTCACGTCATTTCTGCGGTTCGAAGGACCGCCAGAACTATAAACTCCACCCTGACTTCCACCACGACTGGCTGACATCCAACACCTCGCCGGGGGCCTTGCAGTGTGGAGGAAAGGGAACCAACTACCGGCCTCATAGGCTGAGCCACCTCACCGGTGCTCCTTCTAAAAGGACATACCCTCAGAATATGGCCCGGACGGCCACAATAAAAACAAAGACCCGTGCCATAACGACATTTCCCCGAATGACGCTTACCACATCTGAAACACTGAGGAATAGGTGGCCTTGACTGAGAAAATCCTCGGCTCCTCTGAGAACCTCGACCCCTGGAGCTTGGACCGGCTCCTAAATACCTTGTGGGGTCCAATCTTCCACCTGTGAGCTGCGGGGGTATGTACTGGGTAGGCTGGGACGAATATCTCACTCGCTGCTGAGGCAACTCGTCCAAAAACTCACCGGAATAACCAACCGGTCTAGCCCTCTTACGCAGATCTCCGCGCTGGCCCTCTACCCTCTGTACACCTGCATCTTGGTGAATAACCTCCGACGTGAAAGCTGCGGCACCGTTATCTTGGTCAATAACATAATGGCTTCCTTCGGGACCCTAAAGTCTTCCCTTAATCGAAAGCTGAGGCTCGTGCTGGGGCCTCAAAACTCGCGAAGAAGAACTTCATGCGCGGAACCACATCCGGTATGCCCTGGGCATAAGCCCTATCAACTCTCTGAGTCTGACTAGTAGCTCCTGCTACTCCCTTGCCCTTCTGGGCCGTTATTGCCCCCCTTGGAGGCATAACTGTAACACAACAATACGTCAGAGAGGAATTATCTTACTAACACAGCTCTATGGCACGATCTTAGAGTGAGAAGAATAGAAACCAACTCCTAAATGTCCTGTAGCCTCCTGTTTATGGGTGTGGCGCGCAACACACCGATAATCAAGACTCTACTAGACACGCGGTCAGAAACATTCCGAGGGTATCGCTCGATACCACTCTGTCACACCGATCCCGGGCGTGGTGGTGCCCTACACAGGCACCTTCTACTTAACCACTAAGTAAATGCGGAAATGAAATAACACCTTTTTTTATTTAAACCCAATCGTACGTGCAAGGGCGAAGCCGACAAGGCTGCCATGTAATATACATAACAAAAGACACTACACCGTACATGAGTCCAATCCCACATATGAATACAGACCTCTAAGAGTTTCTTGAAATATGGCGGACAAGGCCCGCCGTACCCATGCATACAAAAGCACATCTTGAAAGAACTGTTATACCCGTATTTCGGTATGTATGCGTGGGGCGTCGTAGAAAATTTGAACCTTCAAATAGGCTTGGACGTTTTCACTTTGTGCACAACACCCGGTTAGAGTCGTTTTTCGAC
The DNA here is from genome assembly GCA_029844215.1 of Przewalskia tangutica. Lineage (NCBI taxonomy): Eukaryota > Viridiplantae > Streptophyta > Magnoliopsida > Solanales > Solanaceae > Przewalskia > Przewalskia tangutica. The sequence goes on from CM056719.1 coordinate 24,925,351, forward strand.
GAAACGTTTCCACAGCTTTCGTAGGGAAAATTCCGGCTATATCATTTTTATTTTTTGCGGATTTTTCCGAGTGGCGTAACGTGTTGGACCAACGAGAGGGCGCCACTTGGCACCCTCCCATTGGCGGACGTGAGGGACGGATTGGACGAAATGGAGAGGTGTAGTTGGTAGGATATTTTTGTGTGTTAGTTGGTTAAGGACACATGGGTGAATCTTGGCCCTACACTTGCCTTGCACTTGGCAAGATCTTGGCCATTGGTTGGCCAAGGCTTGACCTATAAATACCCCCCCTTTGGATGACTTCTTCATCCATTCCAAATATTTCTAAGTGTTAAATCCTCCTCCCTCCCCTTTGTGTTGAGTTCGGCCGAGAGCCCCTCTCCCCCCCCCTTGGCCGAGAGTACCCCCCCTAGTGGGGTAGGCCGAGGGGTATACACCCCCCCTCCTTGTGGTGCTAGCCGTGGGGTACCCCCCCCTAGCCTAGTTGTTTTCGTATATACCCCCCCTCTTGGTAGAAATACTCTCAAAAGTATTGTTATAATGCCCAAATTACCTTAGCCGTATACCTTGTAGTATTCTAAGGTTATACCTTTACAAAAGCCCAGTTATACTATTATACTTCCCGTCAGTCACCAAACCAAAACCCTAAGGAAAAATCTCCATGGTTAGTTGGAGTAGTATGTAGAAGTTGGTTAGAACTTCTAAGGGTAGTTTGGAGCGGGTTGGAGCGCTCGGAGTTGGAGCTAAACGTTGCCCAGGATCGACTTTATACTTGGATAATTATGGGCTTATCGAGGTAATTATCTTGTCCCCCTATTGTAATTGGAAATTACATGTTGTTATAATATATAGTTGAAGTATACTATATATAGAAATGAACGTAGTTGTCGGCAATGTCTTTTGACTTAAGCTGAATTATAAGAAACCTTTTCGAAAGAAGAGTCTTGAATCAGAATTACATAGACCGTATTACAATGAGACTTGTGTAGCTTTTCTCGTGATCGAATTGTGCACGCCCGGTTTAGACGACAACCCCCGGTTGGCTTGGTAGCCTACCCGATAGAGGAGGAGATTTACGCTGCCATGTGCGGGGAGGTCTGGCGAATTTTTCACGTAGAATGTTCTACGGCGGATCTAAATGTTAATAAGCGCCTTGTGGACTTATAGGTTGAAGATCTTTGCGTATGGCGCGATCTACTTGGCTTAGGAGTAGCCGACTTGGAAGTACTTGGAGCGCTTTGCTATTAGTCGATATTCGTCGCGAGGTATGTGAACCTCTTCCTATCTGTTTCTAGCATGATATGTGTATAACTATGTAGTACGGTGACGCATACGTGCTTAATGTATTTGATTGGTTTGAAACATAAAGTGTTATAACGGCTTTATGGGAAGTTGGTTATAACAGCTTTATGTAGGTAAGAAAATGCTTTGTGGTTTCAAAGGGTAACTGATTTGACTTATAACGGATTTGATGTGTAGTATTAAAGAACTTGAAGTGTTTCAACAAGACCCTTTTTAAAGAAGAGTAATACTTGGCTTTGAAAACATAAGAGTTGTACTAGCTTTATGGGAAGTTAGGTATAACGTCTTAAGAATGATAAAGAATAATGTTTTACTGATTTCGGAAATCAGAATGAGTATCGACAAACCACTGCAGCGTTAATAAAGGAAAATGTATTGAATAATGAAGTATGGTATTAACACCAGTAGAAACCTCCATCTGCATGGAAGCTAAGATGAGACAAAATGATATTACATTTCCTAGATCATGGCTGCTTAATAAGATTGATTATAAACAAAGATAACCTACTCACATATAAGACATATGTTTCTCAAAACGTTTAAAGGAGAATTATGTTAAAACTATGAACTACGAAACCTTTTCTAAAATGAGAAACTTGAGCATTTGAAATTAGGCAAACTTGAACGTTTGGAAAATAAGGTTGTTACTTGATTTTACAAAGGAAATCATTTTGGTTTACTTAACAATGTTAGTCACTCTAATTTTATACTACGGGTATCGGGTGACCCTTGTAAAAGAAATGGATCTTAAAAGGAATTTAACGTATGTAGTACTTTAGGGTTAAAATCCGGACTTTGACATAAAATGAAAGTACCTTGAATTGTGTATAACTTGCCTATGCTTGTTGTTATGAAACTTGACCATGTTACGTGTGATAGCCTTGTTGTGCAAGTATTGTGTTCTACTCGACTAGGTTCATCCGAATGTATTTCACTTGACTACGGTTCATCCGGAATGTATTTCACTTGACTACCGGTTCATCCGGAATGTATTTCACTTGACTACCGGTTCATCCGAATGTATTTCACTTGACTCTGGGTTCATCCGAATGTATTTCACTTGACTCCGGTTCATCCGAATGTATTTCACTTGACTCTGGGTTCATCCGAATGTATTTCACTTGACTACCGGTTCATCCGAATGTATTTCACTTGACTACCGTTTCATCCGAATGTATTTCACTTGACTACCGGTTTATCCGAATGTATTCCACTCGACTCAGGTTCATAGGATGAGCAGAATGTATTCCACACGTTTCTATATTGGGTCCATAAGATGGGCGAGACACATTATACGTATCACATGATTTGTACCTAGGCTGGCGGTGAGGAAGGAGTTCCACGGGCGTGAGGATGACTTTGAGGCGTGAGTCCACGACTTGACATGATCGCTTTTATGTTGTGATCGTAGTTTGGTTATCATACATGTCTCTGCTTTATATAGACTATTATGATTTCATTTCTGATATTTTCTGATTTCACATACTTGGTACTGTTGTCTCGACCTCCTTGAAGTGCGTTCATCTGCGCAGTAAAGGTACATCGACCGTCGATCCGCTTATAGGATCACATTTCAGTGTTGGGAAGCTCCGTTCCTTCGAGGCTTATCTTTGGTATGTTACCACGAGTCAGCAGGTTCTTGTACATTCGTGGTATGGCGGGCCCTGTCGTCATAGTTGTTGTCACTTCTTAGAGGTGCATGTAATGCTGTTGTGGGCGATGCGTAAAAGGATAACTGTTCGCATTTACGTATATATCTGAAGGCAACTGTTTTGGTTGGCTGTTTATTTATCATGTCTCTTAATTCATGTTCATGTTTTTATTTCGCTGATTTTCTCGATGTTGTATCACTAGGGTGCGGGGTAGGCACGATCCACGGGCGGTTGGTCGTGACAAAAGTGGTATCGAGCGATTAATCCTCGGAAAGTGTCTACGCACCGTATCGATGAAGTCTTGATTATCGGTGTGTTGTGCACCACACCAATAATCAGGAGGCTATAGGATATTTAGGATTGGTTTCTATTCTTCTCACTCTTAAATCGTGCCTTAGAGCTGTGTTGTAAGTTGGACCCTCTCACGTATTTCTTTCCCTTACCGTTATGCCTCCGCGTAAGGGCAACTCGGGCCCAGGAGGGCAAGGCGGCCGAGGGAGCTGCGAGTAGAGTTCAGAGGGTTACGAGGGCACATGCCCAACCATCACCTGAGTTAGGTGCTTCGTTCGGGAAGTTATGCTACGTCACCAGCCCAGCAGAGTTTAGCACGGCGGCAGCAGTTCCTACTGCGGCCACGACATTTGAACCTTCAGTTCCACGACCGGAAACAGAGAATATAGATTGCGAAAAGACAACCCTGTTACTAGCTATGGATTTGGCTACCAGAGAGTATACTGATGTACCGCGAGTCTTGATGAATATCTTAGAAAGGGGTTGTGCGAGAGTAATTCTTCAGTTAGGCTTGGGCATGGCCTGAGTACGGGCTTGTGCGCAGCAGGCCAAGAAACGTAGAGATTGACGGGTTAACGAAGGATAACAGAAGAGGGCCAGAGCAGCAAGGTCCTTTAGTAACTTTTGAGGCGAGTCGCCTCGCCAATGATTAGATTATGCACATCCACGGTCGTAAAGGTCCTCCACGGGGTTCGGGGCGTTCGGGGTATGCGAGAGTTGGTCGAGCTCGAGCTTCCGTTCCACTACACGTAGGTTCGGCCAGCCGGATTGATTTTCCCCAGTATTCACGGTGTGAGCGTCATCGGGAATGTCATCTTTTAGTTAGTACTTGTTTTACTACGACCGTCGAGTGCGATGTCGAAAGAGTGTCCTTGTAGGAGGACTTAGCCTTGAGATCGATGGGTAGTCGTCACCTTCCTTAGCTATCGCCTACGGGCGAGTTTGATTAGAACGACTTAAGGGAGTGGGCGATGAATCTGAGTTTATCCTTAACCTCTGAGATTAGTAGCGTATGATGAGATGAGTATATCTTAAGTGCTATGTTACGATAGCGAGGTGTAATTTGTGATTAGAAATCATGGTTACAGAAGGGGATGATTGGGGGATAGAGAAGGTGTGAGCCTTAGAGTTTTATACGTGGAGACCTTAGAGGTAAGGCCATCTCGAGTAAAAGGTGTAGTGGTCATGTTTGACCCTTATAGGAGTGCATAGTGCACGTGAGCTATGTTTATGGGATGAGTCCACGTAACGTGATTTGTGAAATTGTTCCGGATCGGGGAGCTAGTGTTTTGCGCGATGCCGGGTAGGGTTGAGGCCATGTTGCGGGTCAACCCGCGGCCTGTCTGGTGGTGGGGTCAGTGTGTGGTGGTCCCGCCTTGTGGTAATCACGAGGGTGTTAGGCCCAGTTTAGTTAACCAACGTCTGAGTTCGTGGACGATTCGACCGATGGTCGGGCCGAGGAGGTCAGCCGTCTTGTTTTCTAGCAAAGACCGTTTATTCGGCAGTGTTGTTTTATCAGAAAGGTTGTAAGGCTGCACGGGGTGCCTACCTTCACCTTATGTCAGACAGTGGAGCCCAGGGTACGGCTGTTGTTGTTTCTGGAAGTTTTACCAAGCAGGGTTAAGAACTCAGGTGAGTCCCAGAATCGCATTCGCCCTCGGGCCAGTGTGTGGATTTCAGGGGTAGTTGTGGGGATTGTTGTCTCCTGTGGAGGGAGTGTTTAAGCTACCATTTCAGTGTTCGGATGTCGCCTTATGAAGCCTTGTAGGGGTGGAAGTGTAAGTCGCCGGTCGATTGGTTCGATGTTGGCAAGATTCAGATAGTCGGTTCAGGCTTGTTCCAGCAGACTGTGGATAGGGTAAAGCTTGTCTAGAAGAGGTTCTGGCAGCTCAGAGAAATCGTGCGAATAATCGGCGACGACGCTTAGAGTTCAGGTTGACGGTCGGTCTTCTTGAAAGTACCACCCCGGGTTGGGTATGACGAGTTTTGGAAAACAGAGGGAACTTAGCCCGAGTTACTTTGGGCCCTTTGAGTTCATGTGAAGAATAGGCCAGGTTGCCTATATGTTAGCTTTTGTCGTTCGACTTAGGAGGCAATGCGTCCGGTCTTTCGTATTGATATGTTCGGGAAAGTATCGGAGATCCATCCAGAGTGTTCCCAGTTAATGACGACCACGTTAGAGATAGTAACCCCGAGTTTTGGAAACTGAATCAGTATCAGAAGGTGGTAAGAGTTCGAGGGTATGACAGCCTCAGGGATCGCATGCAGCCCGGTACCATTTGTTGGGTCGCCGGAGTGACACTAGAACCTCGCGGCAAAGTGACAAAAGTGGTATCATTTCTTTTGTAAAGAGAAGGTGCGAAGGAAGTATATTTTAGACCCCGGAGAGAGGTGTTTGTGGTGATGTTAGAGGTGTTTCCTCGTGGACTTGGATGGAGGTATTTACGCGGTTGTTTCTGTGGACATGTGTGGCAAGGATTGTTCTCGTAAGTATAGTAGTGAAGATCTTGGCGCGTTTGTTTTGAGACTTAGAAGGAACATTCGGGACGAATGTTTCTAAGGAAGGAGAATGTTATACCCGTATTTCGTGGTATGTATGCGTGGGGCGTGCGTAGAAAATTTGAACCTTCAAATAGGCTTGGACGTTTTCACTTTGTGCACAACACCCGGTTAGAGTCGTTTTTCGACGAAACGTTTCCACAGCTTTCGTAGGGAAAATTCCGGCTATATCATTTTTAATTTTTGCGGATTTTTCTGAGTGGCGTAACGTGTTGGACCAACGAGAGGGCGCCACTTGGCACCTCCCATCAGCGGACGTGAGGGCGGATTGGGACGAAATGGAGGTGTAGTTGGTAGGATATTTTTGTGTGTTAGTTGGTTGGGACACGTGGGTGAATCTTGGCCCTACACTTGCCTTGCACTTGGCAAGATCTTGGCCATTGGTTGGCCAAGGCTTGACCTATAAATACCCCTCTTTGGATGACTTCTTCATCCATTCCAAATATTTCTAAGTGTTAAATCCTCCTCCCTCCCCTTTATGTTGAGTTCGCCGAGAGCCCTCTCCCCCTTGGCCAGAGTACCCCACAGTGGGGTAGGCAGGGTATACACCCCCCCTCCTTGTGGTGCTAGCCGTGGGGTACCCCCTCCCCCTAGCCTAGTTGTTTTCATATATACCCCCCCTCTTGGTAGAAATACTCTCAAAAGTATTGTTATAATGCCCAAATTACCTTAGCCGTATACCTTGTAGTATTCTAAGGTTATACCTTTACAAAAGCCCAGTTATACTATTATACTTCCCGTCAGTCACCAAACCAAAACCCTAAGGAAAAATCTCCATGGTTAGTTGGAGTAGTATGTAGAAGTTGGTTAGAACTTCTAAGGGTAGTTTGGAGCGGGTTGGAGCGCTCGGAGTTGGAGCTAAACGTTGCCCAGGATCGACTTTATACTTGGATAATTATGGGCTTATCGAGGTAATTATCTTGTCCCCCTATTGTAATTGGAAATTACATGTTGTTAGAATATATAGTTGAAGTATACTATATATAGAAATGAACGTAGTTGTCGGCAATGTCTTTTGACTTAAGCCTGAATTATAAGAAACCTTTTCGAAAGAAGAGTCTTTGGCAGTAATTACATGGGACCGTATTCTGATGAACTTGTGTAGCTTTTCTGTGTGATAGAATTGTGCACGTCCGGTTTAGACGTACAACCCCCCCCCTGGTTGGCTTGGTAGCCGGCCCCGATAGAGGAGGAGATTTACGCTGTTGCGGGGGGGGGGAGGTGCTGCCGAATTTTCTGTAGAATGTTCTACGAAGGGATCTAAATGTTAATAAGCGCCTTGTGGCCTTATAGGTTGAAGTACTGCGTATGGCGCGATCTACTTGGCTTAAGGAGTAGCCGACGGTTGGAAGTACTTGGAGCGTTTTGCTATTAGTCGATATTCGTCGCGAGGTATGTGAACCTCTTCCTATCTGTTCTAGCATGATATGTGTATAACTATGTAGTACGGTAGACGTACATGTGCTTAATGTATTTGATTGGTTTGAAACATAAAGTGTTATAACGGCTTTATGGGAAGTTGGTTATAACAGCTTTATGTAGGTAAGAAAATGCTTTGTGGTTTCAAAGGGTAACTGATTTGACTTATAACGGATTTGATGTGTAGTATTAAAGAACTTGAAGTGTTTCAACAAGACCCTTTTTAAAGAAGAGTAATACTTGGCTTTGAAAACATAAGAGTTGTACTAGCTTTATGGGAAGTTAGGTATAACGTCTTAAGAATGATAAAGAATAATGTTTTACTGATTTCGGAAATCAGAATGAGTATCGACAAACCACTGCAGCGTTAATAAAGGAAAATGTATTGAATAATGAAGTATGGTATTAAAACCAGTAGAAACCTCCATCTGCATAGAAGCTAAGATGAGACAAAATGATATTACATTTCCTAGATCATGGCTGCTTAATAAGATTGATTATAAACAAAGATAACCTACTCACATATAAGACATATGTTTCTCAAAACGTTTAAAGGAGAATTATGTTAAAACTATGAACTACGAAACCTTTTCTAAAATGAGAAACTTGAGCATTTGAAATTAGACAAACTTGAACGTTTGGAAAATAAGGTTGTTACTTGATTTTACAAAGGAAAGCATTTTGGTTTACTTAACAATGTTAGTCACTCTAATTTTATACTACGGGTATCGGGTGACCCTTGTAAAAGAAATGGATCTTAAAAGGAATTTAACGTATGTAGTACTTTAGGGTTAAAATCCGGACTTTGACATAAAATGAAAGTACCTTGAATTGTGTATAACTTGCCTATGCTTGTTGTTATGAAACTTGACCATGTTACGTGTGATAGCCTTGTTGTGCAAGTATTGTGTTCTACTCGACTACCGGTTCATCCGGGAATGTATTTCACTTGACTACCGGTTCATCCGGGAATGTATTTCACTTGACTCTGGGCTCATCCGAATGTATTTCACTTGACTCACGGTTCATCCGAATGTATTTCACTTGACTACCGGTTCATCCGGGAATGTATTTCACTTGACTACCGGTTCATCCGGGAATGTATTTCACTTGACTACCGGTTCATCCGGGAATGTATTTCACTTGACTACCGGTTCATCCGGGAATGTATTTCACTTGACTACCGGTTTATCCGGGAATGTATTCCACTCGACTACCGGTTCATGGGATGAACCGGGAATGTATTCCACACGTTTCTATATTGGGTCCATAAGATGGGCCGAGACACATTATACGTATCACATGATTTGTACCTAGATCACGGCGGTGAGGAAGGAGTTCCACGGGCATGAGGATGACTTTGAGGCGTGAGTCCCCGACTTGACATATTTGCTTTTATGTTGTGAATCGTAGTTTGGTTATCATACATGTCTCGCTTTATATAGACTATTATGATTTCATTTACTGATTTTCTGATTTCACATACTTAGTACTGTTGCATCGACCTCGCCCGGGCTGCGTTCATGCCGCAGTAAAGGTACATCGACCGCCGATCCCGCTTATAGGATCACATTTCAGCGTGTTGAAGCTCGTTCCTTCGAGGCTTATCTTTGGTATGTTACCACAGTGCAGCAGGTTCTTGTACATTCGGGGTATGGCGGGGCCCCGTCCGTCATAGTTGTTGTCACTTCTTAGAGTGCAGTAATCGTTGTGGCGAGTGCAGTAAAAAGGATAACTGTTCGGGCATTTACGTATATATACGAAGGCAACTGTTTTGGTTGGCTTTGTTTATTTATCATGTCTCTTAATTCATGTTCATGTTTTTATTTCCGATTTTCTCGATGTTGTATCACTAGGGTGCCCGGTAAGGCACGATCCACGGCCCGAGTTCGGTCGTGACAAGAACTTATACCAAAAGATAACTCCCAACGAAGGAGCTATCCAAAACTCGGCGGTCCTACACTGCCGATCACCAAACAAGCGTACCTAAACTGCGGCATGAACGCGGCCGAAGGTCGATCGAAGAATGTACCAAGTATGTGAGCGATGAAATCGTAATAAAATCATAACAGTCTAAACAAAGCAGAGACATGTCGATAGCCAACCTACGATACATAACACATAAGCGATCATATCAAGTCGTGGGCCTGAGCCCTCAAAGTCACTACTCAAATATAACTATGGGTCTCACGCCCATAATATCAATCATGCGTGGAATCCTTCCTCATCACCGCATGATGTAATAACACCAATAAGGATACATGAACACCAAGTCCCACCTGTGTCCTAAATGCCTCGTGGTCTCATGCCCCGGAATCCCACATCGGAAAAGCATGACCATAGGGTAACACAACCAAATCCAGGGACATATATGATAATCAAATTACAACACATTGTGCCTTACTAACAATGAGAGTAAGCGATGAGTATCCTTACAATATAAAATAGGAAGCTCATGATCAAAAGCAGACCATCCGCGCGGTATCATTTAACCATCCTACTCGCGGGACTATTTCACCGCGTAGGCGCGTGGACCCGCGTGAGGTATTCCTCGCATTTGAATATTTCACCGCGTAAGCCCACGGACTCGCATGAGGTATTCCTCGCATAGGCTGGACCCGCCCGCATGGGACTATTTCACCCGCATAAGTCCTTACGGACCCGCATGAGGTATTCCTCGCATCGTGGGTAGCAATTCCACGGAATCTGCAAATGCCACAAACCCGGGGAATGACTCCGAAACGACTGATATACCAATAGCACACAACCGGCTATTTCCAGCACACATAGGCAATTCTCAACTAGACAAGCCAAAGTACTTATCAAGGCACACATAGAATAATTCTCAATTAATCAAGCCAAAGTACTTATCAAGGCACACTTAGACAAATTCTCAATTTATCAGGCCAAAGCACTTATCCAGGCACAAATAGAATAATTCTCATTTAACAGGCCAAAGTACTTATCAGGGCAAAAATAGAATAATTCTCATTTAACAAGCCAAAGTACTTATCAGGGCACAAATAGAATAATTCTCATTTAACAAGCCAAAGTACTTATCAAGGCACTCTTAGACAAATTCTCAATTTATCAAGCCAAAGTACTAATCAAGGCATCACATAGAATAATTCTCAATTAAACAGGTCAAAGTACTACGTACGTACATTCTTTTCAAAAGACTCCTTTTTGTGTAAAATCCCAAGATACTAACACCCGTAGTATCAAGGCATGTCTATTTTTCAAAGTAAGTTACTACACGTTTAGAAAACTCATTTCAAGGCTTGAAATCAAGTAACTTCAAATTTTCACAATCTAGGCAACTTATGCCCTTTAATCAAAATAGACAACTTTCTAAACCTTCCATAAAGCCGTTATAACCAACTTCCCATAAAACCGTTATAACCCTTTATGGTTTTAGACATATCCATTCCTTTTATAACCAAGAGACTTATACTATTAAAACCAAGTATCACATACTTACAAATCAAGTTCTTAACTTTCAAAACACTTCAAGTCTCTTAATATATAGAAAACAAGTTTCTTCTACTTTTAAACCTCAAGTAACTCACTCCTTTAAAACAAGTTACTTCTCTTAAATCATGTCATTCCTCCTCTTTTAAGACAATTAAGTAAATCACTCCTTTGACTCCCCTAAAGTCATTATAATGACCTTTAGGATTTTGGGACTAAGGCACTAGCCCAAAAGATTTGGAAACCACTTCCTTTTCAAGACTCTATGTACTTTAAGTAAAATACTTTCACTTTTAAGAATCCAAACTTCACTAAGAAAATGGATTTTACAACTTACAATTTAAACATCAAAGTACAATCAAGGAAGTACATAGAACAAATTCTATTCTAGGCAATCCAAATACAACCAAGGAATGGATCATTTAAGGAGTAGAACATACTTTCTTAATCTTAAGGAATCATGCTAGAAGAGGAGATAGTTCACATACCTTTTCGGCTAATATCCACAAGCTAAGCCGAATACGCCGTACGTAGAAGTGTCAACCTATAATGGTCACAACAAGACTATCAACTTCTAGCCTCTAACGTAGAATAATACTAAGTATACGGTCTTTAATTCTACGGAAAATCGGGCAGCACTTCCTTTGTTTCTACTCACTTTGCCACCTTTTTCAAGGCCGAATACAATAACCAAACATGCCACATTTAAGGCTCCAAACAACAACCAAAACAAAGGGGATTACACGCCTTACAATACGTGTAAAATTCCGCCCCACAATTCATACGAAGTAGTACAAAAATCCAAGCCATTCTCGGCCAATCTTATAACCAACAATACTAAGGTCTTTTCCAATTCTTTCCAAATTCCAAGTTCTAAGGTCTAGCATGTTATATAGTTATAAGTCACTTCAACAACTACAATTTCCTTCTTACACAACATGCGACGACTTAAACGAATAATCAACTTGAATTGAAATCTTAAGGCTAAACATGCTAGTTTTCGGATTAGGGTTCCAATAGTCAATACACTAATCCAACAACATAATATATAACTCATGCTTGCTAATATCCATAGCTACAATCAATAAGCAATCTTAACTACTAAAACGACAAGATTATACCTTTATAAGCCCTTAAAATTTCCAAGATTCCAAAGTCGCGCCTTAGCAATTCTTAGCTCCTTTCCTTAGGTTCCAATCCGCTCCAAGCACTCCTTAGAGGCCTATGAAGAACCCATCTTCAATTTCTAACTTCAAAGTTGAAGAACTCCCTTAGTTTCCGCCTTGCGACTAACGTAAAAATGCGTTTTTTCCGAAATCTTTCTATTGAGATATCCTTATAATACCCTTAGGGACATTGGGTTAAAGTCTTGTGGCTAATGGATCAAAATCACAAAATTTTCTTGTTGGAAGAGGGACAAAGCCGAGAGCTATCTCTCAAGCACAAGGTGTTCTAATTTTTTTCTAAGTGTAGAATGAGCTAGTCTTGCACTAGTTAGTGAATATAAAACACATTGGAAGGCTTAGATATCAACAAATGTGAGGCTAGGATGAATATCACAAGGATTGAGCCCATGTGGACAAGTTGACTTGGTCAAATATGTCAAGCTTGCAAGACTTATCATCTACATAGGTCAAATGACCATTCTACCCCTTGCATTTTCGTCCAAGACCACATGAGGGGTGCCACGTGTCGCCCTCTCATTCGTCTATAAAATTTCCGTAACCCTCGTCGGCCCCACAAAACGTAAAATTCCTCGGGTGGGCCCCACGTGTCCAAATCCGTAAAAAAATAAATTTTCATTAGGTTAAGAGTTCCATACTCTTCAAATAATGCATTTTGAGAATCCAATTCTCAACAACGAATATTTTTCCTTTCCGACTTCCGGAAGATTTTCCGTCGGAAAAACAATTCTTCCTTTCGTATCAATTTCCAAGTCTTGTTTCATTTCGTACATTCTCTTTTACATGTCCTGAACTTACGGGGTGTAACATTGCGGGTATAGATACCCATGAACATCGAGACCTTCATTAGAGGTCGAGTACGTTATATATATGATTCTATGGACATGTATCCATGATGCGGGTATAGACCGAGACCTTCATTAGAGGCCGAGTATGTTATATATATGATTCTATGGACAAGATTCGAGATGCGAGTATAGATACTCATGCGGGTATAAAGACCCATGCAGGTTCGATTCCCACGAATAGTATATGTATGATTCCACGGACAAGATCCGTGATGCGAATATAGATACTCATACGGGTATAAAGACCCATGCGGGTTCGATTCCCACGAATAGTATATGTATATGATTCCATAGACAAGATCTGTGATGCGAGTATAGATACTCATGCGGGTATAAAGACCCATGTGGGTTCGATTCCCATGAATAGAATATGAATAATGATTTTATGGGCAGGTGTCCCTGATTTTGACATGACTTCACATTTTGAAAAGATGCAGTTGATTTTATATTTTTAAAAGGCACAGTTGACTCTCATTTTTATAAAGTACAGTGGTATAGTCGTACAGTGATACAATGGTACAGTGATACAAGGTACAGTTGGATCTTATTTTATATGGCACAATTAGATCTAGTATTTGATTTTCATACTTGTCCCTGTCATCTTTTGGCCAGTTATGATCTTATTTACTGTACTTTATGTTTACATACTTGGTATCTTATTGTACTGACCCCCTTCGGGGGGCTGCGTTCATGCCCGCAGATATAGATACACAGTTTGGTGATCCTCGAGCTTAGGATCCTTGCTCAGCGTTTTGGGATAGCTCCATTGTTCCGGAGCCTAGTCATTTTGGTGCAGGTCTTCCATTATGGCTTATGTATATTCAGGGGTACGGTGGGGCCTTGTCCCGTCATAGTTACTGTGATACTCTTAGAGGTCTGTAGTCATATGTGAGTTGGACATGTACAGTTGTAGTTCTTTTTTTGGATATTTGTGTATATGATGGCAGCCTTGCCGGCTTGCCTATTATGTTATATGACAGTTCAGGGGACATGATCCATTTGTTACGAAATTATGAGTTTCTTAAGCTTCCGCTGGTTATATGTGATGTGTGGGTATAAGGGTGCCCAGGTAGGGCACCAGTCGCGGCCCGTCGGCTCGGTTCGTGACAAATTCCCAACAACGGATGGAGTGAAACAAAATCAGGAAGATCAACCTGTAGCCCAGGAAATATTTGTTGAAACCATGGTAGGTGTCAAAGAAAAGGATGATGGTAAATAACAATCACAAAATCCAGAGCCCGCACTTGATTTAAGCTCGAAAGGTAAGTAATCAGAGGAAGAAGAAGTGAAGGAGAGGCTGTCAGACAGGTACTAGGTGCCCAAATCATTTCAGGTACCCGATGATACTGATGCAACCAAGTCAGTGACAAAAGAACTCGTGCATGTCATTTTATTCGTGGAGTTCCTGAAAAGGGAGGTATACCTGATACAGGGCTAAGCCCCGACTTAGAAGAAAAAATTGAATTTCTTAAAGATAATATTGGTTGCTTTGCGTGGTCGCATTCAGATGACATGTGTACCTCCCGAAGTTTCAACTTGCAAGTTGAGTTTGGACCTACCTTTCCTCTGGTGTGTAGCAAAAGAAACAAAAAATGCTTGAGGTCTGAAACATATTTGTTAAAGAAGACGTAATTAAGTTACGTAATATTAGGTCAATCCGGGAAGTAAAGTACCCGAACTGGCTTGAAATATGGTAGTGGTACCTAGAAAATTAAATAAATTTAGAGTGCGTATTGACTTCAAGGATTTAAATAAGGCTTCCAAAAGGACTCATTTATGTTATCTAACATTGACTAAATTATCGATGCTACGACCGGGCATGAGCTAGTTCTTGATGCTTATTTCAGGGACAACCATATAAGGATGCATCTTGACAATCAGGAAAAAACATCATTCGTCACAAATTTTGGCACTTACTGCTATAATGTGATGCCTTTTGGGCTTAACAATATCGGAGCCACTTATTAGAAGCTCGTTAATAAAATGTTTCAAAAACATTGCAAAACCATAGAAGTCTACATTGATGAAATGTTGGTTAAGTCACTTGTTACAGGGGACCATTTGAGTCACTTGCAGGAAACGTTTGTCACTCTGAGGAGGTAAAACATGAAACTTAACCCCGAGAAGTGTGCCTTTGAAGTTGCGTCCAGGAAGTTCCTTAGTTTCATTATATCTTAGAGGGGAATCGAGGTAAACCCGGATAAATAAAAGCCATTGAGGAAGTCACACCCTAACCTTGGGGTGTGTGGCTACACTCGAAGCCTTAACGACTTGAGCGTACCACCCTTAAAATATGTCATAAATCAGGATTTGGACCGATAAGGCCATACAAAATGAATGTACATGACACCCAAGTCTACAAGCCTTTAACGATAATATAGAGTGACTTAAGGTCAGGACAGGGCCCCGCCATATCCAAAATAAACATATACATCAGAATCATAACCTACCAACACTCTATAGAAGCTCTGGAAGAAATGAGTGTGATAGTCAATCGCTGGATCAGGCAACCTACTGTGGAGTAGTGTCTGTACGTCTATCTTCACATGAGGGCATGAAACACAGTTCCACCAGTAAAGGAATGTCGGTATGAACGAATATACTGAATATGTAAGACATGTACATATCAATGAGTGCCTAAAATGTAAATAGGGATAAAAAAGACAACATATGATTTGAATGCCACTAAGGGCTCATGATATGCATGCTTTCATTAAAAACATATACAATGCGCGCGCGCGCGCACACACACCACACACACACACACACACACATATATATATATATATATGTGTGTGTGTGTGTGTGTATGTGTGTGTGTGTGTGTGGAAATATAAGGCACACTATTGGGTAGTATCATCAACAAACCGCTCTCTGGGGTTATATAATGTACTTAAATGTAGTGGTGTGCACATATAAGTGCCATAACCGGATGACTATAGCGCGGCTCAGTGTCGTAATATATATATATTAATGCATGAATGTCCTCAGAAGACCAATATAACCAAAGTAAGAGTAACATAAGGTCGTTACCCTCAGTTGTCATGAATTAATCAAGGCATGGAATAACACACAAGAGAGATAATACGAGTGCGGAGAAGTACTCCCGGAAAGGGACAAACAATGTTCATGATACATTTCAAGAATCAAGAATAAACAAATTCTAATAGTCAAGAATGGAGTCGCTTATGACACATTTCATTTTGTGACGTTTGTACAAAGAACATGCAAAAAGGCAAGAAAGGGTAAGCCTTACATGCCTCATCACTTGGTCAACCATAGTTATACCAAGTCTTACATTCCCTATGAAAGACGACCTACGTAATAGAGGTAATTGGAATCAAAATCATGTTGATAGTTACAATATTAATTCATTCCAACTTTTCGTCAAACAACTAACGTGCCCAAAGTTTCACGCTTCTTAATAATGACAATGCAACATCTAAGCAATGCCTATAACTCTTTCTAGCCTCTTTCCATACTATATCAACTACCAACATGATTTAAAACTAACACCAAGCTTAATTCAAAAAAGAACAACCCAAAACAAGTTAATAACATCAAATATCAACATCTTTTAGCACCTCAAGCTCTAACTTGTAGTCTTCTTGTCCAAACAACTTTAATAGCATGGTAATAACCTCAAAACACAATCAAGAAAGGGATGTAGTACCTTATCCAGTAGTCACTAGTCCCAAACCAACCATCTCCTAGTTCACAACAACTTTCAATAACACCTCAACACCATAGAGGTGATCTCCTTCAACTTGGCTAGCTTTTGAGGTTGATATTTTTATGAGAACACTTGATTCTTACTTGGAGTGCTTAGAATTGTGTTTAGGAACCTTAATGGGAGTGGAGAGGTTAGAATTAGTGGAAAAATGACGCCTCAAACAAATTTATATTATCAAATGTCGGCCACCGCCTCAGACCTACGACACAATATGCGGTTTGCAAATGGTGTTGCAGACCTTGACAGGGATTCAAAATTTGTGTCTCACTTTGCAGCATCATCTATGTTTTGCAGACATGGTCTGTGATTCATAGAGTTCCTCTCATGACAATGTTTTATTGAATTTCATCAAAACTTATTTTCGTCAATCTAACTTGTCTTAAACTTTCTCGAAACTCACTTAATACTTGTTTAAGACATCCTTTAACCTCACAAGGATAACCAGACTCCTTCAGCTTATGTTATATATCTTACGATGATGTAGACGTACAAAGTACAGGGTGTAGCTTCATTCTCCCCTTAATAATATTCATCCTCGAATATTGAGGTATATGACTTAAGATTTCTAAGTCTTGGGTTTCTCCGAAAAGGATATTCTCATCTTGTCGTGCAACCAGAAAACACAGTTATTACCTCACATGGCCATACAATACAACATATATCACTATATTGGCCTCACACGACCGTACACTATCAATTAAGTCATGTAGTAACCCATAACTCACCTCAAGCGTTGCATTTTGATGTCTAAGTTATGTCTTTCACCTCTTTGTTATGATCGTCACCTAAATAGAACATATACGGTAAGGTTATTGGCATAATATATAAGTACAAATGAGGTTATCACACTATTATCGGTTTAAACCTTCAGTTTGAAAAAGATGGGGATATCTTGATTTCATATCCTCTGCTGCCTCCTACATAATTTCTTCTACATTATTGTTTCTCCACAATAATTTGACGGAGGTTCTTTCCTTGGTTCACAGCTTTTGGACTTCACGATTTAAGATAACAACTGGGATCTCTTTATAACATAAGTTCTCAGTGATCTGCAAATCCCCTACGGGAGTTATACGGGAGGGAGCTCCTATGTACTTACGTAGAATTAGTACATAGAATACCGGATGAACCACCTCTAACTCAGGAGGTTACTCTAGTTCATATGCTACCTGACCGATTCTTCAAACAATCCTCTACGATATGATATACCTAGGGTTAAGCTTGCCCTTCTTACCAAATCTCATGACGCCCTTCATAGGCAAGACTTTCATGAAGACCCAATCACCAACGACAAACTTCAAGTTTTGCATCGAACATCAGAATAGGATTTCTGTCGACTCTAAAATATCAATAACCATTCTTGAATTAACTTCAAATTCTCTACTTCTTGTTGTACCAAGTCAGGTACAATCAACTCAGCTTCACCCACCTCGGCCAATTGGGGACCTACACTTCCGCCCGTATAATGCTTCATATGAAGCCATTTTAATGCTAGAGTGATGTTATTATTATATGCAAACTTAATTAGCAGAAAATTATCATCCCAACTGCCTTTGAAGTCCAATACAAAAGACCACAACATAACTTCGAGCGCCTGAATAGTGCGCTCGGCCTGACCATCAGTTCGAGGATGAAACATTGTTCTAAGGTTCACATGAGTACCCAAACCTCTTTGGAATGACTTCTAGAAGTTATCTATAAATTGGGAACCTCTATCAGATATACTAGACACTGGAACTCCATGAAGGTGAATTATCTTCCTTATATATAATCGAGCATAATCTTTAGCAGTATAAGTAGTCTTTAGTAGTAAGAAATGAGTCGACTTTATCAGCCTATCAACAATTACCCATAAAGACTCCATACTTCCATTGTGAACGAGGCAAACTTGTAATGAAATCCATGTTAATCATCCCCCATTGTTACATCCCGTATTACACGCTTGTATGTGTCGTAAGTTACGTAACGTATAGCTCGGTGAGCCTAACATATCATTTTTGAAAGGAAATAAGTTTTAAAAAGTGTTATGTATATTTTAAGAGTTTGAGGTTAAATGAACCAAAAAAATTAAGTTCGTCAAAACTCGGGGAAAGACATGTAAAATTTTGGACATGATTTTTTGCCCAACTTATCGAGGTATATCTCCTAGTGTATAAGGAATTATGGAGTGCATAACTATCTAAATTTAAGTTCAGGGATTGTACTTTCAAATAAAAATGACAGTTCCTCAATATGAGAAATACGATTAAAGTTACGGACTATACAAAATTGTACCATCCGTAGAAAAAATTACACGTACCATAAAATAAATTACGACCCGTACTTTATGGCCATACAATATATATATATATATATATATATATATATATATATATATATATATATATATATATATATATATAATTCCTTCGACATGGAGCTTCATTTCCACTTTCTACATACCTAAAATATTTCCAAAACCCTCTCAAAGATCTTCCATCAACTTGGAACCAAATCCAAAGCTAAACCACGCAAGATCGTCATAAGAAATCATGTGGCTAACGCTAGCTTCCTTTCCTTTTTGTGGTGACGACTTGGAAGGCGACTTGGTGTTGAAGTAAGCTAAATAACAGAGGGTTATTGGCGTACTCTAATCTAATCTTAAGCTTGTACAAGTATAGAGTTGAATAATGTTGGAGGATTCTTGGAGAATGTAGAAACTATGAAACTTGAAATAGTCTATGTTGTGTGGGCTATTTTTACATGATTTAAACTACCAAATGGAATTGTCAAGGTATGGATAGCATTGAGGGGATAAGAAGGAGTATGGATGAGGGTTGTGGTGTTAAAAATATGTTGAGTTTGAACTATAAATGATTATATGTAGTTACGTACATAACATGTTCGATGGAATGTACAAATGAGTTTCTTTATAATTTTTGAATTCGATACTGATGTAAATCATTCATATGATGTAGATAATTATTTGTAAGGTGTAAGAGAAACTATGGAACCCAATACCTACGATGGCAAGGTATGTAAGGCTTACCTTCTTTCTATCGACATGATCATAAAGAAAACGTCAAAGAATAAATGTTTCATATTCAAATTCTATTCTTGATGAAATTGATGTATAAGAAGCACGTCCATTTTTAGTATAAATAATCATATGAATCTCATTTGTTCCTTTATTATGATGAAATTTTCATACTCTATAAAGTTACTCTCATCTTGATGTAACATGATTGCTTGTTGGATCCTGAAAGCTAAAGAAAATGGTAAGTTTTGTCCCTTCGTAGTAACTCATATAGAAAGGTAAAATGATAGGTTATCCGTATAAGGGTAGTCAGAGGTTCAATGACCTTAAATCATTCTGACAGGATTACAGAGTAGTTCATGTTCTTTAGATGGTTCTCACATATGCATTTATATGATATTGATTATATTGCCCACAGAGGCCTATAGCGTTATATACTCATCTATACAGATTTGATATTTATTATATTGCTCACAGAGGCCTATGACATTATATACGCAGATATACATATGTGATATTAAGTATATTGCCTGCCGAGACCTATGGCGTTAAACACCCAACTATCTAGATATGCTATTGATTATATTTCCCACAAAGGCCTATGTCGTTATATACGCGACTATATTTCATTTATGTACATTATGGTCCACAGAGATGCTTCTGAATTACATGTTGTTTCTTTAGGTTTCCTTTAATCATTGATGCTTTCATTATATTTATTCATGTCTTACACACTCAGTACATTATTCGTACTGATGTCCACTTTCTAGGGTGTTGCATTTTATGCTGCATGTACAAATAGCTGGATGATGCTCATTTCTAGCAGGATCTCGACTCAGTGGTAATTTCATAACTCTTCACTTGTTCTAGAGATGTATGTCAGAGTTGGTATGTCTTTCTATATATATATTTACGGGTATGGCGGGGCCCTGTACCGACCTGGTTGCTTGTTATATGACTCTTAGAGGCTTGTAGACTAGTGGGTTAAGTATTGTCATTCTTTATGGTCCGATCGACATTCTTGTCACTTTGATAGTATTATTTTTATGGCCTCGACGGCCTTCCGAGATTAGTTGTGGCATTGTCGGCCTTATGATATATGTATGTATGTTGCTAATGATGTCATTATTCATGCTGTTATTTCCAATTTCTCTTGTAATTTTCTTTCTGAGGCCTTGTCGGCCCAGATAATTATATGTTCACGCTATAATATTGTTGATTCTATTTTTAGTACTATTTTAGAGTATGTTTTAGGGAGTCTTTCAATTGTTTTGTACATTATTATACGTGTTGTTATGTGTTTTCAGGTTTTAAACGATTTAGAAAGGAATAAGGTGAATTCGAAGAGAATATGCGGTTATGGAGGACAAAAAATCCACATCGAGTCCCAAGCAATTAGTCAAAGAGGTCCAGGAAAGCTCGGGAATCAGTCTAAACAAACATCCGGACGAAAAATAATGAAGAGTCGCAGCGCCTGGCAGTAGCACCGCGGTGCTTACCGGCAGAAACCAAAGAGTGAATTAGAGTCGCGATGCCTGGTAGCTGCGCCGCAGAGCTGACGACATCAAAAAACCTAAATTTTTACGAGGGTAAAATGGTCTATTTGAGGAGTTGTCGTGATATAAGATTTGGCAGGCAAATTTTAGGGAATCACATATTTTGAGGAAGAAACAAGAGGCCAATGACAATTAGAGACATCGATTGTTCAAGTTTTTTTCATTTTTTTTCTTAATTCAATTCATGTTGGTTTTTAAGACATTTAGTTTTATTAGCATGTCTATGAACTAATTTCTTTATTAGAATTTTCTGTCGATTCACTTGAAACTCTATTATGAATTAATGCATTGCTAGTGTTTCTTCTTCATATATTAATATCTATTTAACTTGTGTTTATTGATGAGAATTAACTGACCATTAGTTTTCATTACTTATATGATTTCAAATCAAGATCTGAAAAAGGAGATTTGAATATGCTATAGTTGATTAGACATAGGTTTAATCTTGAACGAGAGTATCACGATTGCATGTGTAGTGTTTTAGGTTATTGATCTTAATCCTCATATGTGGTTGAATTTATCAAATAAATATAGAAAATTCTCACTTAGGTTGAGTTTTTATATATCCTAACCAGAATATAGAATACCTCAGTTAACCTGCTATCTTGATAAGAAGATGAATTGCTAGTCTTGCATTAACGAATGACAGAGTGGATAGTTGATGAGATTGAAAATCCTAATTATCTTCATTACTGAGTTAAACTCTGTGTGTTTTCATTCTTATTTTATTCATGCAAATTACTTTAGTTTGTTAATTCCTAGTTTAGAAATCTCAATCTATATTCATTTACCAAATATAAACCAAAGAATAATTAGTTGGCAATTGATAATTCAGTCTCTGAGGACGATACTCGATTTGACCGAATTATTACAAAATTACGATACGTACAATTATGTAGCATATAGAAATCTTGCAACAGATATACATGTGGTACACTCGGATCGTTCATGCACCAGGTACTGGCCACACCCCCTGAAATTGGGGTGTGACAAACTTGGTATCAGAGTAGGTCTATCCTAGGAAATCTACAAGTCATGTCTAGTAGAGTTGTCACGACCCGACCCCGGGGCCGCGACTGGTACCCTACCGGGGTACCCTGTCAGGTATATGTCAGAGAATAGCAGCGGAACATACATAACACATAACTTATAAAAAGGGGTAAACATCACTGGCCAGCCGATAAGGCTGCCTTCCATAAAACATTCTTAAATAAAAGTATAGTAGTACAACTGGTTCTTATAGCCCAAAACACATAGGTGACCACAGACCTCTAAAGATAACAACTGTGGCGGGACAGGGCCCCGCCATACCCCTGAATGTACAAAATACCTATATCATCAGGGAATATCCGTACCAATAAACAAGCTTCCGGAGGAATGGAGCTTCTGACACTGGAACAGTGATCCTAAGAACGAGGATCCACGATCTCCTTACCCTTACCTGCGGCATGAACGCAGCCCCCGAGGAAGGGGGTCAGTACACAATATGTACCAAGTATGTAAAGCTGGAAAATACTGTAATAATGATATCATAAGTCTAAAAGTAAGCTGGAGTCATGGAAGACAATAAAATACCTTTTACTGTGCCTTACTAATAATGAGAGTGACAAGTATATATATATAATACTGCATAAAATAGGGGTCTTAGGATCAAAACAGGGTACCTCGCCCGTAGTATCAATAAGTACCCCTACTCCTAGGACTATTTCACCCGCATAGGTCCTGTGGACCCGCATGAGGTATTCCTCGCATAGGCTGTACCCGCCCGCATGAGACTATTTCACCCGCATAAGCCCATAAGGACTCGCATGAGGTATTCCTCGCATCGTGGGTAGCAAATCCACGGAACAGGTTGTCACGACCCGACCCCGGGCCCGCGACTGGTGCCCTACCTGGGCACCCCTTTTGGCATACATCAGAGAATAGCAGCGGAACATACACAACTGATAAAATACTTAAACATAAAATAACAACAGGCTAGCCGATAAGGCCACCTTCCGTAACTTATACCAATAAAACAGTACATTTTTTTTTTCTTTACAACCCAATCCACTATGTGACTACAGACCTCTAAGAATAACAATCCTGGCGGGACAGGGCCCCGCCATACCCCTGAATGTACAACAACTGACAATACCAGGGATAAGCCTCCGAAATGAGGGAGCTTCTCAACAGCTGAACAGTGATCCTAAGAGCGAGGATCAGCAACCTGTACTCTACCTGCGGCATGAACGCAGCCCCCCGAAGGAGGTCAGTACAACATGTACCAAATATGTGAAACTGAAAGTACTGTAATGAAATCATAAGTCTAATAATAAAACTGGAGACATGTATGATACTCAATTAACAGTACACTGTGCCTTACTAACAATGAGAGTAAATAGGTGTATACTTACAATATAAAGTAGGAAGCTCACGATCAAAACAGGACCACCTGTCCGCAGTATCATTAAGCAATCCTATTCCTGGGACTATTTCACCCGCATAGATCGCGTGGACCCGCATGAGGTATCCCTCGCATGGGACTATTTCACCCGCATAAGCCCTTACGGACTCGCATGAGGTATTCCTCGCATAGGCTGGACCCGCCCGCATGGGACTATTTCACCCGCATAAGGCCTACGGACTCGCATGAGGTATTCCTCGCATCGTAGGTAGCAAATCCACGGGAATATGCAATGCCACAAACCCGGGGAATGACCCCGCAATTATTACTGAACTACTAACACAAATCCGGCTATCACACGTAACATAAGCACTACCGGCTTATCATACAATATATAAGCAAGTTAAGCAATCCCCTAACTTCTTATTATTCTGTTTCATATACACTCTCATTTTAGTTTACTTAAGGCACTAACATGTTCTTTATAAAAATCCGGGAATTTAACCCAAAGTACTACGTACTTCTATTCTTTCAAAATGACTCATTTCATTATAAAACTTCCAAGATACTAATAACCGTAGTATCAAGTTACAATTTCTTTTTCAAGACAAGTCACAATACTTTTAGAAATAAAATTAGGCTTCTAAATCAAGTGACTTCTTCTCTCGTAAAAGTCTTAGGCAATTGATGCCTTTAAATCAAATTGCCTTTCAAATAAATCAAGCCATTTATCTTTCCATAAAGCCAATATAACCAACTCCCCATAAAGTAGTTATATTCACTTTATACCTAAGTCAAGTACAATTTCCTATCCAAGGGACTTATACGTTTAAAATGAAACAAGTGTCACATTCTTTAAAACTCTTCAAGTCCCTTAACATGCTTAAATTACTTAAGAGTAAACCATTCTCTTATTAACTTTCCATAAAGCTATTATAACCAACTTCCCATAAAGTCGTTATACTAGCTTTATACATTAGCAACTGTTACACCCCGTATTTACAGGACATGGTGTAAGAACGTACGTAAGAACTCACAAGTGTTAAGATTTGAGACTTGTAAAAATTTATCGGAATTATGAAATTGTCGGAAAACGTTTTGTTGTGACGAATGGGAGGGCGACACGTGTCACCCCCCCTTAGAATGCCTTGGACGAAATTAGGCATGGCCACAATGGTCATTGACCATAGCCTTAGGATGACTAAGTCTTCCAATTAATGAGCTTGAGAATGTTGACTTGGTCAAGGACCCACATAGTCTTGATATTTACTAAGAACTCATCCAAACCACCCAATTGTTTGCATCTTGACCCTCCATGTCCCTTTATAATACTAGTAGTAGCAAGACTTTGTCCAAACACGTAGAAAATTTTCACAAAATTTGAAGAGAGCTCTAGCTTGCTCTCGGGTTCATGGCACTTGAGAAGAAAAAAAATTTCGTTGCTTGTTCTTTAAGCTCCACACTTTAAACCAAGGTTCATGAGTGTTATGTAAGTATATCTCAATAGAAAAATCCCGGAAAATGTGAGTTTTTCGTATTAGTCAAGGTGAAAACCTAATGGCTTTTCTAGGTTTTGGTTGGAAGTTTGAAGGAAAATTGTTGGTATGGTTCTAAGGGTCTCAAGTAGCGGATTGAAGTATCTTGGAGAGTCTCTAAGTTGCTAAGGAACGACTTCGGATTTGAAGATTGGATTGAGAATCGTTAAGGTATAATCTTGTCCTTTAAGATGTTACAAGATTATATATTTTTGTTGTTGTTAGTTTTACACGTTGACAACATGAAGTTGGTATGTAGAAGTTTATAAGTATTATGGAGTGTTTGTAGCTAAATTCGAAATGTTATATAAGCCACTTGAAAATTGGATTACTAATTGGTCGTTTATTAGAAATCGTCGCATGTTACCTACTTAGAGATTATGGATTGTTATAATCAAATGCGACTTGATATCATGTTATGCTACAAATTTGGATTGAAATGGAAATTTGATAAGAATTGGTATGGTTGAACTCAAGGTGGCCGAATTTGGACTTTTAGTTTGTTATTCATTTGTATTGGACTACTTTCTAAATTGTGAGCCAATTGGGGCTGTTTAGTTATTCATTGTATTGGAATACCTTCTATATTGTTGTGAGCCAATTGGGGCTGTTTGGTTATTGTATTCGGCCTTGAAAAAGGTGGCAAAGTGAGTAGAAACAAAGGAGGTCTTTGTCAGATTTTCCGTAGAATTTAGCGACTTAGCACCTAAAATATTCTACGTTAGAAGTGAAAGGTTAATGGACATATTGTGACCATTATAGGTTGAAGTACTAAGTATAGCGTATCCTACTTGGAGAGTGGAATAGCTATCAAGGTTGGAGTACTTTGGGGCATTTTGCTACTTGTCGACAATAGTAGCGCGGTATGTGAACCTCTTCCTTCCTTTGGCATGATTCTATGTATGGAATATACGTGGTATCATTTCATGTTTCTGTTACTCTTAGAAGTTAAGAGGTAGTTGTGTGATCTAATCTATGTAGAACTTTTCCTATCTTTAAGCATGACTAGTTGCATTATGTAGTACGGTGAGCGTCTGACACCTTGATATCCTTTACTAGTTTGTGAATAGCCAAGTCGGGTGAGTTGGGAGATTAACTCACTTCTTTGAAAGTATAAAGGATGTCTTAAGTGTTATTAAAGTTAAGGGACTTGAAGAGTTTTAAAGTATGTGATACTTGTTCCGTTTTAAACGTATAAGTCCCTTGGATAGGAAATTGTTTTTGGGCTAAGGTATAAAGTGAATATAACGGCTTTATGGGAAGTTAGTTATATTTGCTTTATGGAAAGATAAGTGATTTGATTTTAGTGAAAAGGCCACTTGTTTTAAGGCATTAATTGCCTAAGGTTTTATAATAAAAGGAGTCACTTGTTTTCTAAGGGTTAAGAGACTATTTGTATTTTTGAAAGTTATGAGAATTTATTTGAAAGTATTTAATACTTGGTTTCAAAAAGTAGAAGTCTCTTGGTTATAAAATGAACGTGTTGGTCTAAACCATAAAGGGTTATAACGGCTTTATGGGAAGTCGGTTATAACGGCTTTATGGAAGGTTAAGAGAATGGTTTTCTCTAATAGAGTAAGCAAAGAAATAACTTGTGTTAATGAAGGGCAAATTATTTTAAAGGTACCAATTGCTTAAGGTTTTAAATAAGGAAGTCACTTGATTTAGAAGCCGGTAATTGTATTTTTCTAAAAAGGTATTGTGACTTGTCTTGAAAGGTGAATAGGACTTGATACTACGGTTGTTAAAGAATGTACGTACGTAGTACTTTGGCCTGTTTAATTGAGAATAATTCTATGTGATGCCTTGATAAGTACTTTGGCTTGTTAAATAAGAATTATTCTATTTGTGCCCCGATAAGTACTTTGGCTTGTTAAATGAGAATTATTCTATTTGTGCCCTGATAAGTACTTTGGCTTGTTAAATGAGAATTATTCTATTTGTGCCCTGATAAGTACTTTGGCTTGTTAATTGAGAATTAGCCTATGTGTGCTGGTGATAGCCTTTGAGTGCAAGTATTATGTTTTATTACGATGCCGCGACTCTCGGTTGGAGGGCCTTTGTCTTGTTATAAGTTACTTGGGCGTCTGCAAGCGGTGATGTGGGATTCGGGTATGCTTAGTTATTTGTAGCACTTGGGTTAAATTCGGATTTTATAAAAGACATGGTAGTGCTTATGTCTTGTTTGATGGTCACGAGATAGGGTAAGAGTATAAATGAAGGGCAAGCCCAAGACGTTATACCACCTTCTCCGGTAAGAGTATAAGTGAGGGTAAACCCCAAGACGCTTTACCACCGCTTATGTGTTGTTTGTGACCAGTCGAGATAGGGTAAGAGTATAAATGAGGCAAGCCCAGACGTTATACCACCTTCTCCGGTAGAGTATAAGTGAGGTAGACCAAGATGTTATACCCGCTTTACCACCTTCTCCCGGGGTAAGAGTATAAGTGAGGGTAGACCCCAAGACGCTATACCACCGTGGGACTTGGTGTTCATGTATGCTATTGGTGTATTATTATACCTGGGATCGGCGGTGATGTGGGATTCCCAGGCGGGATATATATATATGTATTGTGTATGTACGCCAGACGGTGAGGTGGGATGCCACTGCGCGTCACATGGTTATATTTTACACTAATAGTATCGGCGGTGATGGGGATTCCACGGGCATGCTTTGATATTAGTGTGACTTGATCGCGTCCCAGTTGGGCGGGTAGTATATGTGTCCCTCCGTAGTGGGCGGACTATGTTATGAAAGATAAGTAAGTTATATGGTAATGAACTTAATGATTCTTTTTCTAATAATGCACGTAAGAATGTGACTATAACTCTTATCGGGAATGGAAAGGATAATAAGGTACGATTAAGTTCATAAGTGGTAATGACACGGCAGATCTCGTATGTATTTTTATACTTGTCCTTGTCATTCTTTTGTCAGCTTATGATTTGTTTCTTATGCGTTATATTACATTCCATATTAAATTTTTGTTATGCGGGCCGCGTTCATGCGCGAGTTTAGGTACGATTGTGGATCCGCGAGCTTAGGATCCGGTTAGCAAGTTTAGATGGCTCGGTGTTCGGAGTTGTCACGTTTATGTTCATTCGTGGTATGGCGGGCCCCGTCCGCCACGATGGTGTTAAAACTCTTAGAGTGCGTAGTCACATTTTGTGGGTCATTTTGTAAAAAGAAAGGAGTCAACCGCTTGGTTGTTTTTATATATGTTCGGAAGGTAGCCTATCGGCTAACTTTGTTGTTTTACTTACGATGTTTTATTTTTAAGTTTCGTGTATGTTCGCTGATTTTCTCGATGTTTACTGTAAGGGTGCCTGTGTAGGGCACTACCGCGATCGAGTCGGTCGTGACAAAAGTGGTATCGTGAGCGATTAGTCCTCGGAAAGTGTCTGCATCGTGTCTAGTAGAGTCTTGATTATCGGTGTGTTGTGCACTACATCTATAATCGTGAGGCTGCGAGACATTTAGGATTAGTTTCCATTCTTCTCACTCGAGATCGTGCGATAGAGTCGTGTTGTTAGTGGTCGCTCTCCTAACGAGTTATGTTGATTGCAGCCGAGAAAGGCGTGATGACCGGAAGGACTATGTGGATTGTGTACGGGTTGGTAATGATTAGAGTATAGTGGGTATTGTGACATACATCTATACGGAGTTATGTATGCAGGTCGAGACGCGTGTTGCCTAGAATGATTTTAGATTACCAGAATCGGTAAAGACTAACTAGATCCGGAAGGTATGGAATAGTTAATGAATTTTCGCCAAGGTCTTGTGTTTTATTTTGAGATAATTGGGAAAGGATGAGGTCTGATAGGGTAGTGGACCCAGAAGCCATATTAAGGAACCTAACGGAACGTCATGTTAATAGATCAAGTGCGTAGTACGCTTAAGAGAATTATACGGATAAGACTGTAAAGAGTAAGTAATGGTTGTTGTGATCGAGACCACATGATTTTGGTTTTATGAGAAGTTTTGTACCCGTTCTTCGGGGATCGTAAGGTAGGCTTGGAGCATGGAAATGCGAGCCTAAGAATATAGATTCTTGTCGAGACCTTAGGTATATAAGTCTTTCTCCGCACAAGATTTTAAGTCGGACGAGGATAAGAGTTAAGTGCGGCGGTGGGGTGAGGACACATCACGGGTCTCCCTCGGCACGGAATAGAGTGGGATCGGTTGGTAGTAGTTCCGCCACGTGATAGGTCGCGGCGCAAGACCAAGTTTAGTTAATTGTTTCTGGGTTCGTGGACGCGTTCCACCTAATCCAGTCATGGCGGAAATGGCCTTATATTGTTTTATAGAGTGACTCAAAGATTTGAGGCAGTCGGTATAGAAGTTATGTATGTATGCTAGTATGAGTTGGAAGTACGAAAATATAATCTCTTTTGGGCTTATAATGGATGGATATGCGTGTGCGAGGTATTAGGGACATGTGTGGCATTGTTGGCATGTCGGGGTTGTGAAAGGAAACTATGTCGCTAATTATAAAGATTGACTCCGAAAGAACATTCGGGGACGAATGTTGCTAAGGGGGGAAGAATGTTACACCAGTATTTACAGGCGTGGTGTAGAACGTGCGTAAGAACTCACAGTGTTAAGATTTGAGACTTGTAAAAATTTATCGGAATTATGAAATTGTCGGAAAACGTTTTGTTGTGACGAATGGGAGGGCGACACGTGTCACCCCCCCTTAGAATGCCTTGGACGAAATTAGGCATGGCCACAATGGTCATTGACCATAGCCTTAGGATGACTAAGTCTTCCAATTAATGAGCTTGAGAATGTTGACTTGGTCAAGGACCCACATAGTCTTGATATTTACTAAGAACTCATCCAAACCACCCAATTGTTTGCATCTTGACCCTCCATGTCCCTTTATAATACTAGTAGTAGCAAGACTTTGTCCAAACACTTAGAAAATTTTCACAAAATTTGAAGAGAGCTCTAGCTTGCTCTCGGGTTCATGGCACTTGAGAAGAAAATTTTTTTTGTTTCTTGTTCTTTAAGCTCCACACTTTAAACCAAGGTTCATGAGTGTTATGTAAGTATATCTCAATAGAAAAATCCCGGAAAAAGAGAGTTTTCGTATTAGTCGCAAGGTGAAAACCTAATGGCTTTTCTAGGTTTTGGTTGGAAGTTTGAAGGAAAATTGTTGGTATGGTTCTAAGGGTCTCAAGTAGCGGATTGAAGTATCTTGGAGAGTCTCTAAGTTGCTAAAACGACTTGGTTGAAGATTGGATTGAGAATCGTTAAGGTATAATCTTGTCCTTTAAGATGTTACAAGATTATATATTTTTGTTGTTGTTAGTTTTACGTTGACAACATGAAGTTGGTATGTAGAAGTTTATAAGTATTATGGAGTGTTTGTAGCTAAATTGAAATGTTATATAAGCCACTTGAAAATTGGATTACTAATTGGTCGTTTATTAGAAATCGTCGCATGTTACCTACTTAGAGATTATGGATTGTTATAATCAAATGCGACTTGATATCATGTTATGCTACAAATTTGGATTGAAATGGAAATTTGATAAGAATTGGTATGGTTGAACTCAAGGTGGCCGAATTTGGACTTTTAGTTTGTTATTCATTTGTATTGAACTACTTTCTAAATTGTGAGCCAATTGGGCATTTAGTTATTCATTGTATTGGAATACCTTCTATATTGTTGTGAGCCAATTGGGGCTGTTTGGTTATTGTATTTGGCCTTGAAAAAGGTGGCAAAGTGAGTAGAAACAAAGGAGGTGCTGTCCGATTTTCCGTAGAATTTAGCGACTTAGCACCTAAAATATTCTACGTTAAGTGAAAGGTTAATGGACATATTGTGACCATTATAGGTTGAAGTACTAAGTATAGCGTATCCTACTTGGAGAGTGGAATAGCTATCAAGGTTGGAGTACTTTGGGGCATTTTGCTACTTGTCGACAATCGTCGCGAGGTATGTGAACCTCTTCCTTCCTTTGGCATGAGTCTATGTATGGAATATACGTGGTATCATTTCATGTTTCTGTTACTCTTAGAAGTTAAGAGGTAGTTGTGTGATCTACTCTATGTAGAACTTTTCCTATCTTTAAGCATGACTAGTTGCACGATGTAGTACGGTGAGACGTCTGACACCTTGATATCCTTTACTAGTTTGTGAATAGCCAAGTCGGGTGAGTTGGGAGATTAACTCACTTCTTTGAAAGTATAAAGGATGTCTTAAGAGTTATTAAAGTTAAGGGACTAGAAGAGTTTTAAATTATGTGAAACTTGATCATTTTAAAAAGTATAAGTACATTGGAAAGTAAATTGTTTTTGGGCTAAGGTATAAAGTGAATATAACGGCTTTATGAGAAGTTAGTTATATTTGCTTTATGGAAAGATAAGTGATTTGATTTTAGTGAAAAGGCCACTTGTTTTAAGGCATTAATTGCCTAAGGTTTTATAATAAAAGGAGTCACTTGTTTTCTAAGGGTTAAGAGACTATTTGTATTTTTGAAAGTTATGAGAATTTATTTGAAAGTATTTAATACTTGGTTTCAAAAAGTAGAAGTCTCTTGGTTATAAAATGAACGTGTTGGTCTAAACCATAAAGGGTTATAACGGCTTTATGGGAAGTCGGTTATAACGGCTTTATGGAAGGTTAAGAGAATGGTTTTCTCTAATAGAGTAAGCAAAGAAATAACTTGTGTTAAGGAAGGGCAAATTGTTTTAAAGGTACCAATTGCTTAAGGTTTTAAATAAGGAAGTCACTTGATTTAGAAGCCGGTAATTGTATTTTTCTAAAAAGGTATTGTGACTTGTCTTGAAAGGTGAATAGGACTTGATACTACGGTTGTTAGTATCGGGGAAGTTTTATTTGGAAAGGAGTCTTTTGAAAAGAATGTACGTACGTAGTACTTTGGCCTGTTTAATTGAGAATAATTCTATGTGATGCCTTGATAAGTACTTTGGCTTGTTAAATAAGAATTATTCTATTTGTGCCCCGATAAGTACTTTGGCTTGTTAAATGAGAATTATTCTATTTGTGCCCTGATAAGTACTTTGGCTTGTTAAATGAGAATTATTCTATTTGTGCCCTGATAAGTACTTTGGCTTGTTAATTGAGAATTAGCCTATGTGTGCTGGTGATAGCCTTTGAGTGCAAGTATTATGTTTTATTACGATGCCGCGACTCTCGGTTGGAGGGTCGGCTGTCTTGTTATAAGTTACTTGGACGTACCGACAGTGATGTGGGATTCCACGGGTATGCTTCCGTTATTTGTAGCACTTGGGTTAAATTCCCGGATTTTATAAAAGACATGGTAGTGCTTATGTCTTGTTTGATGGTCGGTCGAGATAGGGTAAGAGTATAAATGAAGGGCAAGCCCCAAGACGTTATACCACCTTCTCCGTAAGAGTATAAGTGAGGGTAAACCCCAAGACTTTACCACCGCTTTATGTGTTGTTTGACGACCGCCCGAGATAGGGTAAGAGTATAAATGAGGCAAGCCCCAAGACGTTATACCACCTTCTCCCGTGGTAAGAGTATAAGTGAGGTAGACCCCAAGATGTTATACCACCTTTACCACCTCTCCGGTAAGAGTATAAGTGAGGGTAGACCCAGACGCTATATACACCGGTGGGACTTGGTGTTCATGTATGCCTATTGGTGTATTATTATACCGGATGTCGGCAGCGATGTGGGATTCCACGGGCGGGATATATATATATGTATTGTGTATGTACTGCACGGTGAGGTGGGATGCCACGCGCGTCACATGGTTATATTTTACACTAATAGTCGGCGATGATTGGGATTCCACGCATGCTTTGATATTAGTGTGACTTGATCGCGTCCCAGTTGGCGGGTAGTATATGTGTCCCTCCGTAGTGGGCGGACTATGTTATGAAAGATAAGTAAGTTATATGGTAATGAACTTAATGATTCTTTTTCTAATAATGCGTAAGAATGTGACTATAACTCTTATCGGAATGGAAAGGATAATAAGGTGCGATTAAGTTCATAAGTGGTAATGACACTACAGGATCGGTATGTATTTTTATACTTGTCCTTGTCATTCTTTTGTACGATTATGATTTGTTTATCATGCGTTATATTACATTCCATATTAAATTTTTGTTATCGACCCCTTCGGGGCCGCGTTCATGCCGCAGTTTAGGTACGATTGTGGATCCGCGAGCTTAGGATCCCGGTTCAGCAAGTTTAGATGGCTCCAGTGTTCCGGAGTTGTCACGTTTATGTTCATTCAGGGGTATGGCGGGGCCCTGTCCCGCCACAGTGGTTGTTAAAACTCTTAGAGGTCTGTAGTCACATTTTGTGGGTCAGTTTGTAAAAAGAAAGGAGGCAACTGCTTCGGTTGTTTTTATATATGTTCAGGAAGGTAGCCCTATCGGCTAAACTGTTGTTTTACTTACGCTGTTTTATTTTTAAGTTTCGTGTATGTTCGCTGATTTTCTCGATGTTTACTGTATGGTGCCTGTGTAGGGCACGATCGCGATCCTGGTCGGTCGTGACAACTTACATACTTCTTTTTAACCAAGAGACTTAAACTTTCCAACAAAACAAGTATCAAAATACTTTCAACATACTTAAAGTCTCTTAACTTTTGAAAACCAAGATATCCTTAATAATTAAACAAGTGAGTTAATTCCCTAACTCAAACAACTTGGGCATTCTTAAAATAAGCCAAGGATATCAAATAGACTAGATTGTCAAAATCTTGTACGTCTACCGTACTATACATTTACAACTTAATCATGCTCAAGAGATAAGAAAGTTCCACATACCTCTTCAGTTTAATCCACTTGCTAAGTCCAATCGCCGTACGTAGTATGCCAACCTATAATGACCATAAGTGCGCCTATTAACTTCTAGTTTCAAACGTAGAATATTCCAAGTGCAAGTCACTAAATTCTACGGAATATCGGACATCACTTCCTTTGTTTTTACTAACTTTGCCACCTTTTTCAAGGCCGAATACAATAACCAAACAGCCCCAATTGGCTCACCACAATTTATAAGGTAGTTCAATACAAATGAATAACCAAATAGCCCCAATTGGCTCACCACAAACGATAACAAACTAGTCTAAACTATAATGTCAATTCGGCAATTAGGCAACAATACAAATCGTTTCCAATTCCTTTTTAATCCAAGTGGTTTAGTATAACATGATATCAAGCCGCAATCGATTACAACTACTACAATCCTCAAGTAGGTAAACATGCGACGATTCTAATAAACGACCAAAATTGTATTTCAATTTCAAAAGGCTAATCATGCCCTTTTCGGTTCTAGGCTTCTACAATCCATGTCACTTATCAAAATTCATAACACAAATCACATGATCACTTATAACTTATCATAACATGAAATCTTCAATTACAAAAGTAAAACGAAGATTATACCTCAATTAGCCCAATTATGATCCAAGATCACAAGTCGCTCCTTAGCAACTTTAGCTCCTCCTTTCGACGTTCAATCCACTCCAAGCAACCCTGAAGCTTATAAAAGACTCATCTTCAAGTTTCAACTTCAAAGTTGAATAACCCTTTAGGTTTTCGCCTTGCGACTAATACGAAAACACCACATTTCCGGGATCTTTTTATTGAGAAACACTTACTATACCCTTAGGTACCTTGGTTTAAAGTGGGGGAATTATTGGACAACAATTGAAAAAATTTCCTTCAAACCCTAGCCCTTGGCCGAGAGTTCCCTCAAGCCTCCCTCAAATTTTCTTGAAACAATTCTAAGTGTTTAGTCTTGTCTTGAACTAGCATACAATATATAACATGATGGAGGGTTAAGATTAGCACAATTGTGTGGCTTGGATAAGTTTCACATGGATCAAGTCTAGGTGGCCTTTGACTTAGTCAACTTTATCAAGCTTCAAGACTAGCAAGACTTGGTCATTTAATTTATGGTCAAATGACCATTCTAACCATGACAATTTCGTCCATGACCATAAGGGGGGGGGGGGTGACACGTGTCGCCCTCCCGTTCGTCGCAATATTTCATTTCCGACCAATTCCAAAAATTCCGACAAACTTTTACTCGTCTCAAATCTTAACATTGTTGAGTTCTTACGTACGTTCTTATAAACATATCCTGAAATTCCGGAGTGTAACATATATGATACGTGACCATGCCTGATTGCTCTATGTGCTACTTGTTGGTTTCAACTTCTTCATGCGTTATCTAATCATTGTCGGCCTATGATGCTTACCGGTACTAGTGTTGTACTGATACTATTCTTGCTGCACTTTTGCTGAGTGCAGAGTACGATCCAGGTTCCATTTCTACGCCCCGTGGCTGATTCGCGAGGTGGACATCTTCTAGTCATTCAGGGTGAGCTACTTGGTCGTCCGTGGCCCCTGAAGGGCTTCTTAGTTAATTCCATTTTTATTTGGTTATTGACAGACAATATGTAGCCTTCGGGCATTCCTTCAAACTTCTATTTTTCATATTTGTTAGTGCTCTTGTACCATTTTGACCAGATTTATGGGAATGTCGTAACCATTTAATTATTAAGACTTTATACCTTCTTTTTCTTTATTTATTATCCGCTGATTTAACTTGTTATTGAGAATATGGTTCGCCTACTCGGGGGAATAGGGTAGGTGCCATCACGACTCATGAATTGGGTCGTGACATGACTTCTGTCTGGTCGTCACCCTCTATGTCGGTCCTCGACCCCCTGTGCATATGCCTGTATCCGGGCAATATCCATACCTAGCTGCAGAGCCACTGCCATACACCCATCAGTCAAATAGCGATTGAGTCCCATCACATAGCGATGAACTCTATCAACCATATCAACCACAATCGTAGGTGCATATCTAGCCAACGAATGAAACTCTAGGCTACACTCGCGAATGGTCCTGCCACTCTGCCTCAACTGTAAGAACCTGTCAACTCTAGCCCTCCTCATCTCTGGAGGCAAAAATTGACCAAGGAAGGCCTTCGTGAACTCATCCCATACGGCTGGAGGAGCACCCTCGCCCCTAGACAGCTCCCACAACTCATACCAGTTAACAGCTACGTCACGCAACCGATATGAATCCAACACGACAGACTCAGTCTCCGAAGCCTTTATCACCCTCAACGTCTGCTGTATTCGACCCGAAAAACTCTGGTGGACTATATCTCAAGAAATCCCGGACCCTCAAACTATCTACTCAGGGGTCAACTCCTAGTCCCTGTCGGTAAGTCTGTCCTGCCATTAGCCTAGTCAGCAACTGAACCGCATCTCTTATGGCTCTACTCTCTGCCCCTGACTGAGGAACTGGAGGCTCAAGTATCGGGGCCTCTAGGGCTGTTCTAAGCTCCTCTGGTGATGGCTGTGTAACTGAACTCACTGACTAACGCAAAACCTCAGGCACAGACTGGCCACGAGCCTTAGTAACTCTCTGGGTCTAACTAGCAGCTCCTGCTGCTGATTTGCCCTTCTAGGCCACTGTCGCTTTTTCTCGGAGGCATAACTGTAACACAATAATACGTTAGAGGGGGATTATCCTACTAACATAGCTCTATCGAACGACCTTAGAGTAAGAAGAATAGAAACCAATTCTAAATGTACTGTAGCCTCCTGTTTATAGGTGTGGTGCACAACACACCAATAACCAAGACTCTACTGCACACGGTCTGTAGACATTCCGAGGAGTAACTGCTCTGATACCACTTTTGTCACGCCCCGAACCGACGGGCCGCGATTGGTGCCCTACCTGGGCACCCTTCTACCCTCACATCACATATAACCAACAGAAACTTAAGAAAACTCATACAAAGGGATCCTGTCCCCTGAACAGTAATAACAACTAGGCGAGCCGACAAGGCTGCATTTATATATAGAAATAACCACGAATAACAACTGTACATATGTCCAAACCACACATGACTACAGACCTCTAAGAGTATAACAATAACTATGACGGGACAAGGCCCAGTCGTACCCCTGAATATACATAAGCCTGTAATGGCTAAACTGTACCAAAATGACAAGACTCCGGAACAATAGAGCTATCTCAACAGCTGGGCAAGGATCCTAAGCTAGAGGATCACCAAATTGTGTACCTATACCCCCGGGCATTTAACGCAATTTGAGAAGTCGATTAACATGTACTAAGTATGTAAACATAAAGTACTGTAAATGAAATCATACTGACAAATATAAAAAAACCAGCAAATGACAGTAAACAAGTATGATGATCAAAATACCAGCACCATCAGTACATCGCACTATTGTGCCTTTGTACCATGCCCATCAGATAATCATATCTTGTACCAGTATAATCGTACCATCTTGTATCTTGTACCAACTTAAGAATGAGAGTCAACTGTGCCTTTTTAAAACAAATGAGAGTCATATCAAAATCATGCATGTCTGACCCTATAATAAACATATATATATACATATATATAACGCATGAGTATCTTGTACTCGCATCACGGATACATGTCCATGGATTCAAATATAACTGCATGAGTATCTTGTACTCGCATCATGGATACATGTCCATGGAATCAAATATAACCGCATAAGTATCTTGTACTCGCATCATGGATACATATCCATGGAATCATATATAACCGCATGAGTATCTTGTACTCGCATCAGGGATACATGTCCATGGAGTCATATATAACTGCATGAGTATCTTGTACTCGCATCATGGATATATTTCCATGGAATCATAGGGCTGCATGAGTATCTTGTACTCGCATCATGGATCTTGTCCATGGAATCAAATATAACATTGCCGGCCCAAAATCGTCGAACTCGGCGAAGTGATGAAATAACACTTGCACGAATAGCTATCACGAGCAACCATATGCAATTTAAATCACCACTTTGACTCTCCATATAATCTCTTTAAAATGAACTTTCATTTTAGAAAAACCAATGCACTATCACATTATATATAAGTCATTAAGATGAACTTTCACTTTAGAAAAACCAAGGCACTAGCACTTGTAGAATCAAGGCACTTTCACTTTTGAAATCAAGACACTTTCACTTTTTTAAAATCAAGGCACTATCATATCATATACTACTAGAAAGTAGAACTCAATGGAATTACGCACGTCCGCCGTACACCCATTACATATAAATAATAATCATGCCAAAAGAAGAAGGATAGTTCACATACCTTATAGGTTATACCAAATTGACAACTAGAATATGTCTCAAGTAGTACTTCAACCTATAACAACAATAATACGTCTATCAACTTCTTGCCTACTAGTATAAGAGGTATAACAAATAACGACTCTCTTTTCACATAGAAATTTGGGCAGCACTTCCCCCATTTATACTCCCATCCACAACTTACAAATGATGCCAATAACATCAATAACCAAAAACCAATTAAGGGCATAACTAAAACAGCAACTAAGGTGATTCACACACCTAATTCTCATGTTTCTCCGGCCTCTTAATCCATAAAAAATATCCCATAAATCAGTCCACATTCCAACAATAACGATGGTAAAATGTGAAGCTTTACAACACCTTCATATACCCTTATTCTTTTAGGACATACATTATCAATTACCACATTAATCATGCATAAGGTTAACTAAATTTCCTGCATTATAACGTCACAAAATAGTCCCTGAAACTGCACAACAATATCCAACAGTTTTATGCATGTCTCGGCCAACATCCACAATTCTATAACCCTTTTCATAACTCCTTATAATCCAATTCATATTTCAACACTTCATATAAACCATATCAACTTGTAATAACAATATTTCCTTCA
Source organism: Przewalskia tangutica (assembly GCA_029844215.1). NCBI lineage: Eukaryota > Viridiplantae > Streptophyta > Magnoliopsida > Solanales > Solanaceae > Przewalskia > Przewalskia tangutica. The sequence goes on from CM056719.1 coordinate 24,964,059, forward strand.
TTTTAACATGCAAGTAGTGATGTTAATAACAACAATAACCAACGAGCCCAACATCACCAAAAACTGCCCCAATTCGGCTCAACACCACCGGCTTATCATACATAACATAAGCGCTACCGGCTTATCATACATAACATAAGCGCTACCGGCTCATCATACATAACATAATTACTAGCTTATCATACATAACATAAGCACTACCGGCTTATCATACATAACATAAGCAAGTTAAGAAATCCCCTAACTTCTTATTAACCTTATTTATATACACCCCCATTTTAGTTTACTTAAGGCACTAACATGTCATTATAAAATTCGGAAATTTAACCCAAAGTACTACGTACTTCTACTCTTTTAAAATGACTCATTTTTCATAACTTCCAAATCAAGTATTCTATACTTTTAAATCAAGTCATTTCTTCCTTTAAGAATCAAGTCCCATAACTTGAAAAATAATGTCTCTTAACCTTTTAAGAATTTAAGGTTCATTGTCTTAAAACATCATAACGTAAACTCTTTAAATTAAGTACATATACATTATGCGTGTGAGTAGGTTATACTCTTTTATAACGATCTTATTAAAGCAGTCATGATCTAGAAAATGTAATACAATTTTGTCTTATCTTAGCTTCTATGCAGATGGAGAATTCTACTCATTTTAATATAATTAATTGTCGATACATTTTTCCTTTATTAACGCTGCAATGGTTTGTTCGATACTTATTCTCATTCGTGCAGTAAATTAGCCAAGTCAACTCGACTCCAAATACCTCCTAACGACTCTTACCAACATCCCCTATAAGACTTGATAAGAACTTAGGATAACTTAGACATATCTTTTACATAGAGTAAATCGACATACATACCTCTTAACTTCTAAGAGTAGAAGGAATCATGAAATAGTACCACATGTATATTTCATACATAGAATCATGTCAAAATAAGGAAGAGGTTCACATACCTCGCGACGATTATCTACAAGTAGCAAAATGCTCCAAAGTACTTCAACTTTGCTAGCTATTCCGTCCTTTTTGTGGAATACGCAATACGTAGTTCTTCAACCTATAATGGCCATAATACGTCTATTAACCTCTAGCTTCAAACGTAGAATATTCTAAGTGAAAAGTCACCAAATTCTACGGAAAATCGGGCAGCACTTCCTTTGTTTCTACATACTTTTCCACCTTTTTCAAGGCCCGAATTTCAATAACCAAACGCCACATTTAAGGTCCAACAATTCAGCAATACAAAGGGTATTACACGCCTAATAGGACGTGTAAAATTCTGCCCCACAATCAATATAAAACTGTCCATTCCTTAAGGCATATTTTCGGCAAAACACTATCCATAACAATATCAATTTCCTTACAATTCCTTTTTCAATCCAAGTTGTTATTCCAATATATTATATACATAATAACAATTACAACAACTATAAATCCTTTCTTCCATAACATGCGACGATTGTAACTATCAACCAAATTAATTACAACATTAATGGCTAACTTGTCCATTTTCGGTTTTAACACGTCGACATGATCCAAATCTTTTCAAACTTCATTATATATACCACATGCTCATTTCTTAACTACTATAACATGTAATCTTCAATTACATTAAGAAGATAAAGATTTTACCTCAATAAGCCCTAATAATGTCCAAGCGTAAAAGTCGATCCTTAGCAACTTTTAGCTCATCTTCTTATGTTCCAATCCGCTCCAAGCACTCCTTAGAAGCTCATGAAGAACTCCTCTTCAAGTTCCATCTTCAAAGTTGAAGAACACCTTAGGGTTTCGCCTTGCGACTAACGTAAAAATGTCATTTTTCTGAGATCTTTCTATTGAGATATCCTTACAATACCCCTAAGAACCTTGCGTTAAAGTCTTGTGAATTATGGAACAAAAATGAAATTTTTTCTCTTCCAATATGGCACAAAGCCGAGAGCACACGTAACTCTCTCTAAGTGTTCTAGTTTTTTTCTAAGTGTTAGAGACAAGTCTTGCTACTTAGGATGTTTATATAAAACAATGGAGGGTCTAGATTAGAACAAATGTGTGGCTTGGATGAATGGAATTTAAATATCAAGCCAAGTGGCTCTTGACTTAGTCAATTATCTCAAGCTCAAGCCTAGCAAGACTTGCTCATCTTTACAATGGTCAAATGACCATTTTACCCTTGGCATAATTCGAACAAGCCCATGTGGGGGGGGGGGGGGGTGATATCTGTCTCCATCCCATTCGTCCATAAAATTTTGTAACCCTCTTGGGCCCCACAAAACGTAAAATTTCTCGGGTGGGCCCTACGTGACCAAATACGTAAAAATAAATTTCCAATATGATAATATATTTTATACTCCTCAAATAATGCATTTTGAGAATCTAATTCTCACCAACGAACATTTTTCCTTTCCGACGTTCGGAAGATTTTCCGTCGGAAAAACAATTCTTTCTTTCGTACCAATTTTCAAGTCTTGTGTTCTCGCGTCTATTCTCTTATTCATGTCCTGGCATTACGGGGTGTAAAAAAGTTATTACAACCAACTTCCCATAAAGCCGTTATACTAACTTTATGCTTTAGACACTAAGGCATTCTTATCCTTTTAAAAACAAGTGAGTTAATTCTCTAACTCAACCAACTTGGACATTCTTAAAACAAGTCAAGGATACCAAATGAAACTGAATTCATTTAAAGCTCGTACGTCTACCGTACTATACCTTTATAACTACTCATGCTCAAGAGATAAGAAAAGTTCCACATACCTCTTCGGTTCAATCCACTTGCTAAGTCCAATATGTCGTACGTAGTATGTCAACCTATAATGACCATAATACATCTATTAACTTCTAGCTTCAAACGTAGAATATTCTAAGTATAAAGTCACCAAATTCTACGGAAAATCGGACAACACTTCTTTTGCTTCTATGTACTTTTCCACCTTTTTCACGGCCCGAATTCAATAACCAAACATGCCATATTTAAGGCTCAATAATGTAGCTAACAAAAGGGGATTACACGCCTAACAAGACGTGTAAAATTCTGCCCCACATTTGATATCAAACTAGTCCAAAAGACAATGTCATTCTCGGCAATTGAGGTACAACAATACAAAGTCTTTTCCAATTCTTTTTCAATCCAAATTGTTTAGTCTAACATGTTATATAGCCTCAATCGATTACAACAACTACAATCTTCAATTAGATAACATGCGACGATTCTAATTATCGACCAAATTGTATTTTAATTTCAAATGGCTAACAAGGTCATTTCGGATTTAGGCTTCCAATATCCATAACACTTATCAATCTTCAATACATACACCTCATGTTTGTTAAAATGTATAACTACAACAATAAATAATCTTATAACACTAAGAGAACAAGATTGTTACCTTGACAAGCCTTAATCCAACTTCAAGATCCGAAGTCGCTCCTTAGCAACTTAGCGCCTTTCCTTGACACTCCAATCCGCCACTTGAAGTCCTTAGAAGTTCAAAAACAACTTTCCTTCAATTTCCAATCCAAACTTATGAAAGCGACTTAGGTTTTCACCTTGCGACTAATGCAAAAACGACACTTTTCCGGGATCTTTCTATTGAGATACCCTTACAATACCCTTAGGAACCTTGGTTTAAAGTATTGAGATTATTGAACCACAAACAAAAAAATTTCTTCTCCAAGAGAACCCTAACTCGAGAGCTTTCTTGCCATGTCTCAAAGTTTTCAATTTTTTTCTAAGTGTTAAAGCCTTGTTTTGCTACTTAGTGTGATTATATAACAACATGGAGGGTCTAGATTAGAACAAATGTGTGGCTTGGATGCATTTCACTTAAAAGATCAAGTCAAGTGGCTCTTTGACTTAGTCAAATAAATCAAGCTCTATCTTTGCAAGACTTGTTCATCTTTACTTTGGTCAAATGACCTTTATACCCTTGGTCCATTCGACCAAGACCATCCAAGGGTGGGTGACACGTGTCACCCTCCCATTCGTCGCAATATTACGTTTCCCGACATTTCCATAATTCCGATAAATTTTTACTAGTCTCAAATCTTAACGTTTTTTAGTTCTTACGTACGTTTTTATAAACATGCCCTGGAATTACAGGGTGTAACATATGATTCAGTAAGCTGTGGATAAGGTGAAGCTTATCCAGGAGAGATTATTAGCAGCCCAGAGTCGACATGAGTTGTATGCAGATAATCGACGTCGACACTTAGACTTGATGATTGGGTATTCTTAAAGGTATCACTCATGAAGGGTGTGATGAGGTTCGGTAAGAAAGGGAAGCTCAGCCCGAGATACATTGGGCCTTATCATGTTATTCGCAGGATAGGCAAGGCTTCCTATGAGTTGGATCTACCATCTGATTTGGGAGAGGTACATCCAGTTTTTCATGAATCGATGTTGCGTAAGTGTATTGGCGATCCTTCTAGAGTTTTCCCAGTAGATGATGTCCACATGACAGAGGTGTTGGCTTATGAGGAGAGTCCCATAGCCATACTTGATCGCCAGGTTAGACGGTTACAGACTAAGGATGTGGCTTCCGTCAAAGTATTATGGTGGAACAATAATAGGAAAGAGATGACGTGGGAAGCAGAAGATGAGATGAAGAGGAAGTATCCTCACTTATTCCCGATGCCTACAGGTAATTCCAATCCCTATTCGACTATTTTGATTAATGAATGAGACTATGTGTTATATTTGGCCATGTGAGGCATCTTTTTGTTACTGAGTATAGGTTGGTAGGTATAGTCTAAAGGGAACTATGCCGGAATTTGTATACTAGAGACCTAATGTGAACATTCGGGACGCATGTTTCTAAGGGGGGAAGAATGTTACACCCCGTAATTCCATAGCTAATAAGTGAGAACATGATTATGGAAATTAGATTTGAATGTTGGAAGGAAAGGATTTTTACATTTCTTATATGGAAAATTTTCGAGATTATTGTGATGACAAGAATTAATTCTAGTAAGTTAATTCTTTCCAATAGAATTATGGACTAAGTGTTAAATTAATTAAGTCTTGGTATATGGTATGTGAGGCCATTGAAATATTGAGGAAAATATGGCTAAGTATGAGATATTTTATGAGAAGGGAAGACAAGAGGACAAGTGGGGCCTCAAGGGTCCCTCTCCATTTGTGAGGTGTACACTTTATATATATACAAAGGCTATACAAGTCTTGAAGACTTAGAACAAAATATCTTCATCTCAAACCGTCACATTTATTTCTCTTCTTCAAGGTTTTCGAAATCACCATAGGAAAAGAGAAGAACAAGATCAACTTATTTTCTTTCCAAGATTAAGCACCTAGACTAAGTTCTAAACCAAGTTAAACTTCCAAAGATGGTGATCATGGTTTGGGCTAGAACATGCCTTAAAACCCTAAGCTTGTTTAGTAACTTTTTAGAAGTAAGACATGAAAGCAAGATAGTTACAAGCTTGTAGAGGATACGTGTGTGTGATTGTAACGTGAAGAATTGGTGCAAAAACTGGAAAATGTCACGTGTTGGCCGAGAACCTTGGGACTGTTTTGGCCAAGTTTAAGGTAAGATTTCTTCTTCCTCTTGAAGTAATTAGAAGTTACATGATGTTGTATTTGATAGATGAACGTATGTTAAGTAAAAAGGAGAACAATAATTACACGTCGCAGTTTTTGGCATGATAGCCGAAACTGGACAGTTTTGGCGATTGTCGGATTAGTTTGTTATTGTTGTTGTTATCATCACCTATTTCATGTTAAAATGAAGGAAATATTGTTGTAACAAGTTGATATGGTTTGTATATAAGTATTGAAATACGAATTGGATTATAAGGAGTTATAAAAAGGACTTTGGTTGTAGTAGTTGGCCAAAAAACTGCATGAAACTGTGAGACATTGTTGTGCAGTTTTAGGGACTGTTTTGTGGCGTTGGAATGCTAGAAATTCAGCCACCAATATGCATGTTTAAATATGGTAATTTCTAATGAGTGTCCTAAAGGAATAAGGGTGTAGAAAGGTGTAGAAAGGCTTCATATTCTACCCTCATTGTTGATGAAATATGGACTGTTTTCGTGGACTGTTTTAGTAGGGATTAAGGGGTTGTATTACGTGAGAAATAGGTGTGTGAATCACCTTGGTTTCTATTTTGGTTGTGCCCGTAATTGGTGCTTGGTTATTGATGTTATTTAAGAAATCTCTTCCCTGAAAATCAGATTACTCTCTCACCTCTTCCATACTTCTATGATCTTTTAACAACTTACAATTTGCTCAAATCCAATTCCTCTTACTAGGGATTACTAAACCATTTAAACTAATAGAACATCATGCATTCATAACTAACATACTTTGTCTTGATAGACTTTCTATCTTCTAGCTAGGACATAGATCTTAAGGGGTCCTTTCTTAATAATCTCTAAGGATTACCCTTTCTTTTGTAGTTTGTTCTTTTACCGCCTGCTCGCTTACTTTACAACTTCTCAATATCCCTTATCATAACAATCTTTTGAATCTCCAACTCTCCCTCTAGCCGAGTGATATTGCCAATAGCAATGTTTCTCTTAAACCATGGAGCTAAATTATTCAATCGATGCATCCTAATAACATTTATTCGTTCGGACCTCATAGTCATTCCTAATACTCGTTTAGGTGTCCCACTTATATTCATATTATTCCCTTACTATCTGTCTCACTTCTTACCTTAGTCCAAATATTTGTAACATAATAGTTGAGCTACAAGCTTTTAAAAAAATGACTCACTACAACTTGTTAAAATTCAAAACCAGCAAGGAGATGATAGAACTCACCCTTAGGAATTAAAGTCAGTCTCTTTAGCACCCTTTACTTTCACAAAACAACCACTACTATCAACCAAGAAGAGAGGAAAAAATAGTAGACTAGGCTTAGGTTTTTTCAAGGGATAGAGTCACGTTGTTCTACTCCAGAACCTTGATTGAATTATCAAGAACAGTGAGAGAAACATTGGAGGAGTTCAAGTAGTATTGTAGGAAATGAGAAATGATATAAGGACTTAAAAGTCGGCCACTGCCCAGAAGTATGGTACAATTATACGGTCCGTACCCGTACAATTGGACTGTATAATCAGAACTGAAACTTGAAAATTACAAAAAAAAATATGGTTCAAGTCCCCACTTGTAAGGTTCATACAATTGTGTACGGTTCGTATATTTGGGCCGTAATTATGGGAATTTGATGATTTCGTGGAGACGTATTCTCCTCAATCTGTTTAACTTTTATACATCCCGATACATCTATAAACAAATCTTAACTCATAATTGTCTTTCCGTATGAGACTCCTCCAGAACAAGCAATCTTTGTCAAATTTACATTCGACACTCCAATAAGTCTTAAAATTTTCTGGAACATACTCAACACTTCCTTAGTCATTCAAAAATCAACACATCAATTTTCTACACTCATGTTACCTTCCATATATACGTGAGAGACAAATACTCATATTCTAAAATCTTTTATAATATCTGCACTTCTGGCATCTCATCAACCCGGTAGGGATATTTCATTCATTTACTATGAATACGGATGAGCCAACATCTTTCTGGTAATTGGAATTACTATTGTGAAAGCACGAGTTAGATTAAATTCTTATGACTCGGCTCTATTGCATGATCTATAAGAAGAAAGAATGAAAATCATCCCTAAATGTCCTGCAGCCTATCGCTTATGCACAACACACCCATAGATAAGACTCTTGTTATACCCCATAGTTCTGACCCTACGTATGAGAGCGTACGAAAGCATGTAAGACTTAAAATTTTCTAAGGATAGGTTGACGGATTGTTCCGGACGGGTTTTAGTCAACTTTGAGGCGGGTTATGACCCGGTACATTGAGAGTTCCTAAGTGTTTCAAAGGCCTAGGGCGTAGTTCGTGGAGTCTAGATTCCAACGCAACCAACCATTCGTCGATAGGACGTCGGAGTAGAAAGTTATGAGAGTTACAAGTTCAGTGCGCAGTCGGACAAAAATGTGTTTCGGACAAAGGCGACAGGGCCGCGGCGCCGAAAGTACTGAAGGGTCGCTGAAGTTGCAGCGCCGCGGCGCCGGAAGTTCAGAGAGGCTGCGGAGGTTTCAGCGCCGCGGCGCCGAGGCGGGATTTTTGGGCGGAAAAACTTAGGAAAGTCTGATTTCTCTTTTAAAAAGGCCATGGGAGGGTGACAAGTGTCCCCCCCCCCCCCATCTGATTTTTCTTGCATGCCTTATATTGACCAAGTCTTGAAGACTTGGTCATCTTTCAAACCTCTCTCTCTCTCTAAATTAGCTCCTCCTTCTCTCTACAATTCCAAAGGAAATTCTAAGCCTAAGAAAAATCTGAAAAAAACTAAGAACAAGAAGGAAGTTTGTGGCTAGCTTGTTGGTATTGTTGTGGTGATATTCTTGGCAAGAAAGCTAGCAAAAATTTGGGATAAATTTGGCTAAAGCTCTAAGGTAATGATTCTTCCCTTGTAATTAGTTTTTAGTGTTGCATGTTAAGAAGAAAGAATTTGTGGTAGTGAATAATGCACTTAGAGTCCTTGCATGTAAGAAATGTGGTTTGGATATGAAGGATTGGTTAAGAAGAGATTATGAGCATGTTGTAGCCTAAAAACTACCTTAGAATTGTTAAGTGAATTGTTGTACCTAATGGGGCAGAATTTTACACACCCAAGTTTGGAGGTGTAATCCCCTTTAAAATGTTGGATTGTTGAGCCTTAAATGTGGTGTTTGGATGATAAATTCGGCCTTGAGAAAGGTGGCAAAGTGAGTAGAAACAAAGGAAATGCTGCCCAATTTTCCATAGAATTTAGTGACTTTGAACTTGGATTGTTCTACTTTGAGATTAGAGGTTAACAAACGTATCATGATTATTATAGGTTGAAATATTGCTTGCGGTAGTTGAGCTTAGCAAGTGGATTGACCAAAGAGGTATGTGAAGCTTTCCTATCTCTTGAGCATGAATAGATGAAACTATGTAGTACGGTAGACGTACAAGATTTGGTATTCTTACTTGTTTTAAGTATATAATGACTTGTTTCGTTTTAAGAATGTATAAGTCCCTTGGTTAGGGAAAAAGTATGATTTTACTAAAGTGTAGAGTTAATATAACAACTTTATGGGAAGTTGGTTTATTAGCTTCATAAAAGGTTAATGAGAAGAGATTTACTCTAAGTAAGATAAGTATATGAAGAGGCAAATTGATTTTAAGGCATCAATTGCCCAAATGTTTTTATGTACAAAGAAGAGTCACTTTTAAAAGAGTTGAAGTATGTAGTACTTGGGTTAAATTCACGGTTTTTCTTTTATTAAAGATATGATTAAGTGCCTTAAGTAAACTAAAATGAGAGAGTATATGAACAAGACTAATAAGAAGTTATAAGTTTTCTTAACTTATTTATGATTATGATATGATGACAGTTTGAGCTAGGGTAAGAGTATATCTGAGGGGTAAGCCCCAAGATCGTTATACCACCTACTCCAGGGTAAGAGATGTCGGCGGCAAGCCCCAAGATCGCCATACCACCTTCTTGGGTAAGAGTATATCCGAGGGCAAGCCCCAAGATCGCTATACCATCCGCCGGTGTAAGAGTATATCTGAGGGGTAAGCCCCAAGATCGTTATACCATCTGCTTCAGGGTAAGATTATATCTGAGGGGAAAGTCCCCAAGATCGTTATACCACCTGTTCCATGGATTTGCTACCCACGATGCGAGGAATACCTCATGCGAGTCCTTATGGGCTTATGCGGGTGAAATAGTCCCACGCGGTAGTACACTATGCGAGGAATACCTCACGGGTCCACAGGACTATGCGGTGAAATAGTCCTAGGAGTAGGGTGCTTATTGATACTACTAGGCGAGGTACCCTGTTTTGATCCTAAGACCCCTATTTTATGCAGTATTATATATATATACTTGTCACTCTCATTGTTAGTAAGGCACAGTAAAAGGTATTTTATTGTCTTCCATGACTCCAGCTTACTTTTAGACTTATGATATCATTAATACAGTATTTTCCAGCTTTACATACTTGGTACATATTGTGTACTGACCCCCTTCCTCGGGGGCTGCGTTCATGCCGCAGGTAAGGGTAAGGAGATCGTGGATCCTCGTTCTTAGGATCACTGTTCCAGTGTCAGAAGCTCCATTCCTCCGGAAACTTGTTTATTGGTACGGATATTCCCTGATGATATAGGTATTTTGTACATTCAGGGGTATGGCGGGGCCCTGTCCCGCCACAGTTGTTATCTTTAGAGGTCTGTGGTCACCTATGTGTTTTGGGCTATAAGAACCAGTTGTACTACTATACTTTTATTTAAGAATGTTTTATGGAAGGCAGCCTTATCGGCTGGCCAGTGATGTTTACCCCTTTTTATAAGTTATGTGTTATGTATGTTCCGCTGCTATTCTCTGACATATACCTGGCAGTACCCGGCAGGTACTACCGCGCCGGTCGGTCGTGACAAAAGTCGACGAGCGCTTAGTCCTCGGAAAGTGTCCACAGACCGTGTCTAGTAGAGTCTTGATTATCGGTGTGTCGTGCACCACATCTATAATCAGGAGGCTGCAGGATATTTAGGATTGGTTTCCATTCTTTCACTCTGAGATCGTGCAATAGAGCTGAGTTATAGGTTGAATCTCCCCTGATGTTTTCCTTTATGTATCAGTTATGCCTCCACGCAAGGCAACCGCGCCCGAAGGGCAAGCGGAGGAGTCGCTAGTGGGACGCGGAGAGTCACGAGCACGTGCCCGATCTTGCAGAGATGATGTTTAGAGTGGAAGTTCCACGCCGCCGCCACTCAGCGAGTTCGGCGGCGGACGCGGCTCACGAGACGCGATGCCGAGCCTCGGTCCACGATCGAGTGGTCCGGTAGTAGATTACGAGAATTGATTCGCCATCGACAAAGATAGTGGCGGCGGCAAGCAGAGCAGCGGCCAACCCTAGCGGCAGTTCTTGATTCGGATTTCGTTGTCACCCACGAAGTTCTATGGTTCGAGATTTGAGGAGGATCCGCAGGAGTTTGTCCGGCGATTCTACGACCATGCAGTCCTTAGGGCATCGAGAGACCGCGTTATACTAGCTTCTTACCGGTTACGCGATATTGCGTTGAACTGGTTTGAGTCATGGGTATTGTCGAGGGGTGAGGATGCTCTTCCAGATGATTGGGAGGAGTTCACAGAGGCGTTTCTAGACCACTTCTTGCCTCCTGAGGTGAGGAGAGCCCGCGTAGATAGGTTCTTGACCTTGAGACAGGACGGGAGGACTATCGTGAGTACACGAGTTCGACTCCTTGGCGAATATGCGCACCATAGTAGCATGGCGAGCGTGGTTCATCGATATGTGATAGGGTTGGACCGTCATATGATTCATGATGCTTGGGGTGGCTCTTCACCGTGGATGGATATTGCGAGATGCAGTGTACGCGCGAGGATCGAGGCGAGAGAGCAGGATCGCCTAGATTTGGGCCACCGAAGGCTGTGACAGCGAGTTCTCGTGGCGATTTTAGCGGCGGCCTCGCGCAGACCAGGTCACATTCCACCAAAGACAGTGCTCCTTCTCGCTTTTCCGGCGAGGTCCGATCAGCGAGGTTATTCGAGCGAGTCGTGGCTCCAGACTTCGTGTTTCGAGGCGAGACCAAAGACTAATCGAGACCACCTACCTCTCGGTGCGTTCGATGCGGTAGGTCTCATCCGGGCGAGTGCCGTATGTGTTCGAGAGCATGTTACTCTTGTGGCGGCAGGTCATCCGAAGAAGATTGTCCGCCAGGCGGCGAGCGTTACTGCTCAGCCGACGGTCCATTCTTGGATCTTCGCCTTGATGGTCGACGCCCGGAGGCGAGTACTTATGGGCCAGCGCGGCGAAGGTCGTGGTAGGGGTTCGATTCTAGCGGTCCTCAGTACCGCATATATGCTATGTCCAGCGGGACTGCGAGGCGCCACCGATGTCGCAGTACATTGTTGGTTTCTTCGTGATGTGTATGCTTTGATAGATCCGTGTTCTACCTTGTCCTATATATCTCCTCATATTGCCAAGAGTAGGGATGAGCCCGAGTCCATAAGACCTTTTGAGGTGGCTACGCCAGTAGGTGATTCAGTGGTAGCTGAGCGGGTGTATAAGGCTTGCCCTGTGACTATAGATAATCGACAGACTCTAGCCGACTTGATAGAGTTGGACATGACAGACTTTGATGTGATTATGGGTATGGATTGGCTAGCATCTTGCTATGCCAATGTGGGATAGAGAGATTAGTTCGGTTCCGCTTTCTACGTGAGCCGTTATCGAATAGAAGGGAATCGCGTCGTAGGATAAGTTTATTTCTTACCTCAAGGCTAGGAAGATGGTGCGGAAAGGGTACATCTATCATATGGTTCGAGTATTCGACACTGAGGCTGAGATACCGGACCTTCAGTCAGTTCCGGTCGTTAGAGAGTTTCCAGATGTATTCCCAGATGAGCTTCCGGGTATCCCTCCGGAGAGGGAGATTGAGTTTTGTATTGATTTGGCGCCAGACACTCGACCGATATCTATTCCGCCATACAGGATGGCACCTGCCGAGTTGAAGGAATTGAAGGACCAGCTGAAAGACTTGCTGGAGAAAGGCTTTATCAGGCCAAGTGTTTCTCCCTGGGGAGCGCCAGTGTTATTTGTAAAGAAGAAGGATGGGACACTGCGTATGTGTATTGATTACAGGCAGCTGAACAAGGTAACTATCAAGAACAGATATCCCCTCCCCAGGATTGACGATTTGTTTGACCAGTTGCAGGGTGCAAAGTGTTTTTCCAAGATAGACCTGCGGTCTGGCTATCATCAGGTGCGAGTTAGAGAGATAGATATCCCAAAGACTGCATTCAGGACCCGGTATGGGCACTATGAGTTCAGGGTAATGTCTTTCGGGCTGACCAACGCCCCAGCAGTATTCATGGATTTGATGAATAGGGTGTTCAGGCCATTCTTGGATATGTTCGTTATAGTGTTTATTGATGATATCTTGGTGTATTCGCGCCGAGCGCGAGCATACTGGTCATTTGAGGCGGTTTTGGGAGTCCTCCGAGACCGGCGATTGTATGCCAAGTTCTCGGTCACGAGTTCGTTAGCTTCAGTGGCTTTCTTAGGGCATGTTATCGGGGCGATGGTATTCGGGTTGATACTGAAAATTGAGGCGATCAAGACTTGGCCCACTCCACTACACCGGAGTGCGCAGCTTTTTGGGCCTTGCAGGTTATTATCGGAGGTTTGTGGAGAAGTTTGCTTCTATTTCAGCCCCTTTGACTAAGCTGACTCAGAAGGCAGCTATGTTCCGGTGGACGGATACTTGTGAGGAAAGTTTCCAGTTGCTAAAGAAGAATTTGACGACCGCCCCAGTTCTTACTCTTCCAGAGGGTTTAGATGGATATGTGGTTTATTGTGACGTCGGTGTCAGCTTGGAGTGCGTCTGATGCAAAGACGGCAAGGTTATAGCTTATGCATCTCGACAGCTTAGGAAGCATGAGAAGAACTATCCCACACATGACTTGGAGTTGGCAGCTGTGATTCATGCCTTGAAGATCTGGAGACATTATTTATATGGAGTTCATGTGGACATTTACACAGACCACAAGAGTCTCCGGATATATTCAATGCAGAGGAGTGAACTTGCGGCGAGACGGTGGTTGTAGCTACTTAAGGATTACGATGTTGATATTCTATACCACCCAGGGAAGGCCCATGTAGTTGCATATGCCCTTAGTCGCAGATCGATGGGTAGTCTGTCTGACGATACCAGGAAGAGGGATATGGTCCGAGAGTTACATCAGCTAGCGAGCCTTGGGGTTCGTTTGGTTTATTCTGATAGTGATGGAATTCGGGTTCGAGAGGTTGCCGAGTCTTCTATCGTCGAGGAGGTGAAGAGGCGACAGTATGAGGATCCGATTTTGGTACGGTACCGAGATGCCACTGTTCAGAAAGAGAGGATTCTATTTGAGGTAGCGCCTGATGGGGTGCTAAGGTTTGAGGGCCGGTTGTGTGTTCCCGATGTGACAGGACTTCGTCAGCAGATTCTGGGAGAGGCACACAATGCTCGTTATTCTATTCATCCGGGGTCGACTAAGATGTATCATGACCTCAGATGCGTGTATTGGTGGGATGGCCTTAAGCGGGACGTTGCGGAGTTCGTAGCACAGTGCCCGAATTGTCAGCAGGTGAAGGTTGAGCACGAAGCCGGTGGCATTGCGAGCTATTGACATTCCGACTTGGAAGTGGGAGGTGGTAAATATGGATTTTATTACGTGATTACCTTCCACTCGTAGGAAGCATGATTCCATTTGGGTTATCGCCGGCGGTGGTAAAACAACCCATTTTCTTCCAATCGGGGCGACGCACCGGCCGAGGATTACGCGAGCGTATATCGTGGAGATTGTGAGGCGCGGTGTGCTGTATCGATTATTTCGCATGAGGAGCCCGGTTTCGGCTAACTTCAAGGTCTTTTCGAAGGATTAGGGACACGGTGAGTCTCGATGCGTCATTTCACCCTCGACCAAGCGGACGGAGCGCGACTATACATGTCACGACTGTTCGGGCGTGGATCGTGCCTTACCCGCACCCAAGTAGTCATACATCGAGTAATCGAATATAAAAACAAGACATGAAACATTGTAAAATGAGACACGCTTTATGTGAGAAAAAGTCGCCTTTACATATATATATAACCCAAGTTTTGCGATTACATCCCAACTGCAATAGGACTACAGCACCTCTGGAAGTAAACAACTATGGCGGGACAGGGCCCCGCCATACCCTGAATGTACAAAAACTATCTACAGTACAGGGAGATCATACCCAAAAGTAGAGCCTCCGGAGAAGATGGAGCTCCCGACACCAACACAAAGATCCTAAGGATGTGGATCTAGCACCTGCTTGCACTTACCTGCATCATGAACGCAGCCCTCCGAAGGAGGTCACTACAATAGGTACTAAGTATGTGAAACTGTAAAGTACTTAAATGAAATCAAAGTTTTTAAAGCCATTGCAAATACAATCAGTTCAATTGCACATAGTGCCACAACATAAGCAAGAGCAACATAGATATCAGAATCGGTCTTTCCTAGGCCGCGAATGATCGAAGCAAGGCAATCGCCCATAGTATCATTATGCGTGCCTAGTCCTCGACTTCCGCGATCGCATAGTCACACACAGACCGCGTAGGTATTCCTCGCATCGGGGGTAGCTAACCCCCGGTACCCTCCTGGACTCCCGCAGTCCGCATAGTCTCAATAGACCGCATAGTCACACATACCGCATAGGGCATCCCCCGCATCGGGCTAAAACAACCGGAATGATCAATCCTGGAGCTCCCGCAGCTCCGCATAGTCTCACAGACCACATAGGTCGTATAGACCCGCATCAAGGGTGGCAAGCCCTCGGTATAACCAGTCAAGGGGGTAGGTGATATAATAACGATAACCGACTTACCGTCTAGCAACGTAAGCACAACAAGAATGACCCCCTTTCACAACATCACAAGACACTAACACACATAGCATCATAGTATGTCTATTTATCAAACAATCTTACTATACCTTACAGAAATCAATACAAGGTTCTTATAAGCAATTAAGTAAACAGTTCTTTTTATCTTTCTTAAGTGGTTATACCTAACTTCCCATAAAGCTAGTATAACTTTTAAGCTTTTGTTTAAAAACCAAATGTTTCTCTTCTGTAAAAAAAATGATTCAGTACTCTTTTGAAATGCTTCAAGATCTTTTATTATTCGTGCTTAAGTCAAGAGACATTGCGTAGTTATTATTCGTGCTTAAGTCAAAAGACATTGCCGTAGTTATTATTCGATTAACACTGACGCTCACCGTACTATATATTTAAAATATCATGCTCAAGAGTGTAGGAAGAATCACATACCTTCTCGGCGAAATCCACCTGCCAAGTCGAATATGTCGCGCGCAGAGAATCAACCTATAAGAGTCAGACACGTCTATCAACGTCTAGACTACTCAGAAGATTCTAAGCAGGGTCCCTTATTCTACGGAAAATCGGGCGACTTCCTACCGGTGAGCTACTCAAGTCTCATGTGAAAACATTCTAAGTAAGTATAGTTCAATTATTCTTCTTTATACCGCCTACTCGTGATAATTCAATTCTATTCTTTAATATCCTTCTAAGTATTTTATACTTACTTCTATATTTCTACAAGATGAATTCTCTAATTACAAAAAGAAGGATAAGATTATTTACCTCAGTAAGCCCAATAATATCCTAGATAATATGTCGATCCCGAGCAAGGTTTAGCTCCTAAGTTGTATGCGCTCCGATAGCTCCAGAACCCTTAGAAGTTCTTCACAACTTCTACTAAGTACTAAGGGATTTGGGCTAGGTATTTTGGGCATTATAACAATACTAGAAGGCAACTTTTCTACCAAGGGAGGGGGTAGGTTTCGCTAGGCTAGGGGTTGCCTCGGCCAAGCTTCACTCGAGGGAACAAGGGTTGGACGAAAAGGCTCACAAGGGAGAGGGGAGGATTTTCAAGACTTTGAAAGTAATTTGTGGATGAAGAACTCTTCATCTTAAGGGGGGTATTTATAGGTCAAGAAGTGGCCAACCAATGGCCAAGATGATGCCAAGTGCAAGGCAAGTGTAAGGTCAAGATTTGGGCAAGTGTACCTTAGCCAACTTGCACACAAAATATCCTACCAACTCCATGACAAAATAGGCCATCCAATTCGTCCCATTTCCGCCTCAAGTCCGCCAACTAGAGGGTGACAAGTGTCGCCCTCTCGTTGGTCCAACATGTTTCGTCTCTCGGAAAAATTCGCAAAAAATATAAATGACATAGCCGAAATTTATCCTACGCGAGTCTTCTAAAACGTTTCGTCGCAAAACGATTCTTTAAGGGAGTTGTGCACAAACTTTTTCGTCCATGATGCCTAACTAAGGCTAAACTTTTGTACGTACACCCTTACGTACATACTCCGGAAATACGGGGTATAACATTCTCCCCTCCTTAGAAACATTCGTCCCGAATGTTCCTTCCCAAGACAGTTAACGATAAAGCTTAAACAGTTTGCAAATGCCACATACGGCCACAAAACAACACTTAGGCATATATGGCAATGAAAATTTACAAGTAGGAAAGTGAATTACCTGGAGGTGTGGGGAAATAGGTGAGGATACTTCTGCCTCATGTCCTCGCCGACTTCCCACGCCATCTCCTCCCGAGCTCGTTCGCCACAAGACTTTGTGGAAGCCACGCCCTTGGTCGCAGACGCCTAACTCGACGATCGACTATCGCTATGGGAATCTCCTCATACGATAACCCCGGCCACTGGACATCGTCAATCGGTGTACCCTAGATGGATCCCGATACATCTCTCAAAGATGGAAACATGGAACACGGATGCCGCCTCAGACGGACGACAGATCCAACTCATGGCAACCTTGCCTACCTGCGGACAATCGACACGCCCAACGTACCAGTGAGTTTCCTTTCTTCCCGAATCTCATCACACCGCCGTGGGTGACACCTAGGAAAACCCAATCATCAACCTCGAACTCCGGATGCCGACGACGATGATGCGTATGACCATGCCGACTACGGTGTCGCGACCTCTCCTGGATAAGCTTCACCTTATCCGCTGCTGCACCAAATCTGGTCCTACTAATCGCACCTCGCCCATCGAACTGAGCCTATCGGCGATCTGCACTTCCTCCCTACAAGGCCTCATAAGACGTCATCTCGAATCGAGTGGTAGCTATTATTATACGCAAACTCAACTAGAGGCAAATGATCCTCGGCTACCCTCGAAGTCAATAACACAGCTCACGGCATATCCTCAAGAGTGCGGATAGTGCGCCGGCCGTCCGTCTGCATGCGTGGATGGAATGCGATGCTGTGCTCACTGCGTCCCAAACCCTTTCGGAAAGACCTCCGAGTTAGCGTGGCGGGCTCCTGCATGCGATATGATCGAAATAGGGACTCCATGCGATCGACGATCTCTCGGATGTAAAGTCTGGCATAATCCTCAGCCGAAAAAGTCGTCCTTACGGGAATAAAGTGGGCTGATTTCGTCAACCTGTCGACGATAACCCATATAGAATCATGTCTCCTCTGAGTGCGAGGTAATCCTGTGATGAAGTCCATATTGATCACCTCCCACTTCCAGGTCGGGATCTCTATCGTCAGAATAAACCACGTGCCTCGTGCTCTACCTTCACCTGCTGACAACACGGGCACTGAGCTACGAACTCTGCAACGTCCCTCTTCAAGCCATCCCACCAATACACAGATCTAAGGTCGTGGTACATCTTGGTCGACCCTGGATGGATAGAGTAACGCGCGTTGTGTGCTTCCCCAAGAACCTGCTGCTGAAGTCCTGAAAAATCTGGAACACATAACCTGCCCTCAAACCTTAGCACCCCATCAGGTGCTACCTCAAAAGGACCCTTCCCCTCACGAAGAGCCGTATCACGATAACGTGTCAAAACTGGATCCTCGAACTGTTGCCTCTTCACCTCATCGACGATGGAAGACTCGGCAACCTCACGAACTCGAACCCCACTTCTATCAGAATCAATCAAACGGACACCAAGGCTCGCTAACTGATGTAAATCACGAACCATGTCCCTCCTCTCTGGCTGCACATCTAATAGACTCCCCATCGACCTACGACTAAGAGCATCTGCCACAACATTGGCCTTCCCCGGGTGGTACAGGATATCAACATCGTAATCCTTAAGCAACTCTAACCACCGTCTCTGTCGTAAGTTCAGCTCCTCTGGTCAAGATATACTTGGAGGCTCTTGTGGTGTATAAATATCCACATGAACCCCATACAAATAGTGCCTCCAGATCTTCGGCGTGAATCACCGCCGACTCCAAATCATGGGTGGGGTAGTTCTCGTGTTTCTTCACCGTCGGGATGCATACGCTATAACCTTGCCCGATGCATCAACACACATCCCAACCCGATGCCCGACGATCACAATATACGACATAACCGTCGACCCTGCGAGAGTAAACGGGGCGGTCGTCCTTCTCCTTCAAGAATCGGAAACCCCGCCACACGCATCACCATCAAACTTAGCCGCCTTAGTCGACCTAGTCAATGGTGCGAGAGATAGAAGCAAACTTCTCCACGAACCGATAATAACTCGCAAGGCCTAGAAAAGCTGCGAACCTCTGCCGGAGTAGTAGGTCGAGGCCAACTCTCGATCGCCGATCTTGCCGTATCCACCGAATACCATCACCCGACAATATGCCCAAGAAAAGCCACTGAAGTTAACCAAAACTCACATTTGGAAAACTTGACATATAATCGCTGGTCTGGACAATCACAAGACAGTCCTCAAATGCTCCGCATGCTCCTGCTCTGAGCGAGAATAAACCAAGATATCATCGATGAACACTATCACAAACGTGTCCAAAAATGGTTTGAACACTCGGTTCATCAAATCCATGAATACCGCCGGAGCATTGGTCAACCCAAAAGACATGACCCTGAACTCATAATGCTCGTCACGGTCGAATGCGATCTAGGGACATCCACCTCTCGACTCGTGCACGATGATAGCCCGATCGCAGATCAATCTTGGAGAAACATCTCGCACCCTGCAACTGGTCGAACAAATCATCAATCCTGGGAAGGGGGTATCTGTTCTTAATGGTCACCTTGTTCAGCTGCCTGTAATCAACACACATGCGCAGCGTCCCGTCCTTCTTCTTCACGAACAATATCGGCGCTCCCCAGGGAGAAACACTAGGTCTGATGAAACCCTTCTCCAGCAAATCTCTCAGCTGGTCCTTCAACTCTCTCAACTCGGCAGGTGCCATTCTGTATGGCGGAATGGAAATAGGCCGAGTGTCTGGCAGTACATCGATGCAAAACTCTATCTCCCTCTCAGGAGGGATACCCGGGAGGTCGTCTGGAAACACGTCTGGGAACTCTCTGACTACTGGATCCGAAAATCTGGTACCGCAGCCTCGTGATCAAACACCGAACAAGATGGTAGATATACCCTTCTCGCACCATCTTCCTAGCCTCGAGGTAGGAAATAAACCTACCTCCGGCGTCTGATGTTCCTCCCACTCGACAACCGGCACCTCAGGAAACTGGAACCGTACTACTCTCTCCCTGCAATCTACATGGGCGTAGCAAGAAGCTAGCCAATCCATACCCATGATCATGTCGAAATCGGTCATATCCAACTCTATCAAGTCGGCTGGTCCGACGATCGTATATGGTCACCGACAAGCTCTATATACCCGTGCTACCACCGAATCACCCATCGGCGTAGCTACCTCGAAAGGGTCTATGGACTCGTGCTCTATTCCTATCCTACTAGCAACAAGGGAGATATATAGAGTAGAACCGGATCTATCAAGGCATACATCATAATCGAGACCCGATAAGGTACATGACGATATCAGTGAGGCCTCCGGTCTGCCCGTGGACAAGGCATAAATGCGTTACGAGGACCGCTAGGCTGGGACCGTGCCACTACCTGCCCGCGACCTGCTGGCCCATGAGTACATTACCCTCCGGGGTGAGTAACTGTCGGGGATGAAGAACGGCAATCGACCTGCGGTGACTCTACCATCGTGGCGCCTGCTCGGACAGACTCTGCAAAATGACCTGCGGCCACAGTGTAGCAAGCTCCGGAGTAGTATCGCAACCACGAATGGAACTCGCCACAGCGGACACGAGCGGACCTCGTTCGGTTAGCACCCTGCTACCCGGAAATCCAAGTCCTCGAGCCCGACCGCCCCGAATGCTCTGGCTGCATCAAACGATGTAGGAGTGCTCGAGCGGTGTGGTGCAAATATAGACTTCACGATGCCGCCCACCTCGAGGGCTACCAAAGAACCGGCCGCTTGGCCTTCTTCTGGCGATATCGGTCTACCGCGGTCTCTACGCCTCGCATCCCGGTCACGAGCTCGCATACGGTAATGTCCATGCCAGTGAAGAGACACACCCGCACAAGACTTCGGCCATATAATCATCTAGCCCGAAGGCGTAGCGATGCACCGCCCTCCATATCCGCTACCAATGCGAGGACATATCGAGCCAAAGAATCGAACTCGACATTGTACTCCTAAGGCGTCCGTGTGTCTCAATAATAGAAATCTGTCGGCCGCGCCTCCTTATCTGTGGAGGCAAGAAGTGAGTGAGAAAGCCTCCAGAACTCATCCCAGTAGGCGGGGACGTGCTCTCCCGGATAACTCCCACGAATCAAACCAATCGATCGCGGTATCACGCGGCCGATGCGAAGATCACGCACTTCGGTCTCGACGCCCGATCACCCTCATAATCCTCTGTAACTGACGGATGAACTCCTGCGGATTATCCTCCGGCCTCGACCCGTAAAACTCGCGGGCTGACTCGGAAGTCCTGTAGCCTCAAACTATACGCCTCGGGTGAACCACAGCGCTGCGGGGCTGGGCCCTGATCGCATCCGGCTGTCCTCATGTCCGCCACAATCCTAGCCAATAGCTAGGCCGTCTCCTTGTACCTAACTCCTCCGCCCAGTGTGGGGCGGGAGGTGCAGTGCTGTGGTCTCTCTTTGGGGCGGCGGCGTCATGGAACTCGCCGTCTCGGGTATAGGCGGGCACGAGCCCTCGTAACTCTCGGTGTCCTACTAGCGGCTCCGCCTTTGCCTTGCCTTCGGGCGGGTTGCCTACGTGGAGGCATAATCATTCTGAGAAAGGAATACGTTAGAGGTCCAACTTATAACACACTAAGGCACGATCTCAAAGTGAGAAGAATGGAAACCAATCCTAAATATCCTATAGCCTCACGATTATTGGTGTGGTGCACAACACACCGATAATCAAGACTTACTAGATACGATGCGTAGACACTTTCCGAGGATTAATCGCTCGATACCACTTTTGTCACGACCGTTCGGGGCGTGGATCGTGTCTTACCCGCACCCAAGTAGTCATACATCGAGTAATCGAATATAAAAACAAGACATGAAACAATTGTAAAATGAGACACGCTTTATGTGAGAAAAGTCGCCTTTCGCATATATATATAACCCAAGTTTTGCGCTACATCCCAACTGCATAATAGGACTACAGACCTCTAAGGAAGTAAACAACTATGGCGGGACAGGGGCCGCCATACCTGAATATACAAAAACTATCTACGATGCAGGAGATCATACCCAGTAGAGCCTCCTAGAAGATGGAGCTCGATACCAATGCAAAGATCCTAAGGATGTGGATCTAGCACCTTTGCACTTACTGCGGCATGAGCAGCCCAAGGAGGTCGATAACAGTACTAAGTATGTGAAACTGTAAAGTACTTAAATGAAATCAAAGTTTTTAAAGCCATTGCAAATACAATCAGTTCAATTGCACATAGTGCCAACATAAGCAAGAGCAACATAGATATCAGAATCGGTCTTTCCTAGGCGCGAATGATCGAAGCAAGGCCAATCGCCCATAGTATCATTATGCGTGCCTAGTCCTGGACTTCCGCGATCGCATAGTCACACATGCACCCGTGAGGTATTCTCGCGACGGGGTAGCTAATCCGGTACCCTCCGGACTCCGCGATCCGCATAGTCTCAATAGACCGCGTAGTCACAGACCGCATAGAGCATCCCCGCGTCGGGCTAAAACACCGGAATGATCAATCCTGGAGCTCCGCGACTCGCGTAGTCTCACAGACCGCATGCGTATAGACGCATCAAGGGTGGCAAGCCCTCGGTATAACCAGTCAAGGGGGTAGGTGATATAATAACAGTACAACTGACTTACCGTCTAGCAACGTAAGCACAACAAGAATGACCCCCTTTCACAACATCACAAGACACTAACACACATAGCATCATAGTATGTCTATTTATCAAACAATCTTACTATACCTTACAGAAATCAATACAAGGTTCTTATAAGCAATTAAGTAAACAGTTCTTTTTATCTTTCTTAAGTGGTTATACCTAACTTCCCATAAAGCTAGTATAACTTTTAAGCTTTTGTTTAAAAACCAACTGTTTCTCTTCTGTAAAAAAATGATTCAGTACTCTTTTGAAATGCTTCAAGATCTTTTATTATTCAGGCTTAAGTCAAGAGACATTGCCGTAGTTATTATTCAGGCTTAAGTCAAAAGACATTGCCGTAGTTATTATTCAGTTAACACTCGTACGTCTACCGTACTATATATTTAAAATATCATGCTCAAGAGTGTAGGAAGAATCACATACCTTCTCGGCGAAATCCACCTGCCAAGTCGAATATGTCGCGCGCAGAGAATCAACCTATAATAGTCAGACACGTCTATCAACGTCTAGACTACTCATGCTTGATTCTAAGCAGAGGGTCCCTTATTCTACGAAAAATCGGGCAGCACTTCCCTACCCGATGAGCTACTCAAGTCTACTGTGAAAACAGTCCTAAGTAAGTATAGTTCAATTATTCTTCTTTTATACACTTCTACTGTGATAACAGTTCAATTCTATTCTTTAATATCCTTCTAAGTATTTTATACTTACTTCTATACTTCTACAGTATGAATTCTCTAATTACAAAAAGAAGGATAAGATTATTTACCTCGGTAAGCCCAATAATATCCTAGATAATATGTCGATCCTGAGCAAGGTTTAGCTCCTAAGTTATGCGCTCAGATAGCTCAAGAACCCTTAGAAGTTCTTCACAACTTCTACTAAGTACTAAGGGATTTGGGCTAGGGTATTTTGGGCATTATAACAATACTAGAAGGCAACTTTTCTACCAAGGGAGGGGGGTAGGTTTCGGCTAGGCTAGGGGGGGTTGCCTCGGCCAAGCTTCACTCAAGGGGGGGGGGGGGGGGGAGAAGGCTTGGACGAAAAGGCTCACAAGGGAGAGGGGAGGATTTTCAAGACTTTGAAAGTAATTTGTGGATGAAGAACTCTTCATCTTAAAGGGGGTATTTATAGGTCAAGAAGTGGCCAACCAATGGCCAAGATGATGCCAAGTGCAAGGCAAGTGTAAGGTCAAGATTTGGGCAAGTGTACCTTAGCCAACTTGCACACAAAATATCCTACCAACTCCATGACAAAATAGGCCATCCAATTCGTCCCATTTCCGCCTCAAGTCCGCCAACTAGAGGGTGACAAGTGTCGCCCTCTCGTTGGTCCAAAATGTTTCGTCTCTCGGAAAAATTCGCAAAAAATATAAATGACATAGCCGGAATTTATCCTACGCGAGTCTTGTATAACGTTTCGTCGCAAAACGATTCTTTAAGTGAGTTGTGCACAAACTTTTTCGTCCATGATGCCTAACTAAGGCTAAACTTTTGTACGTACACCCTTACGTACATACTCCGGAAATACGGGGTATAACAATACAGACACTTGAGGATATACTGCGGGCTTGTGTTATTGATTTCAGGGGTAGCTGGGAGGATCATTTACCTCTCGTGGAGTTTGCTTATAACAACAGCTACCACTCTAGTATTCAGATGGCGCCTTATGAGGCCTTATTTGGGAGGAAGTGCAGGTCACCGATAGGCTGGTTCGAGGTAGGGAAATGCGATTAGTCGGGCGGACTTGGTTCAGTGACGATGGATAAGGTGAAGCTTATCCAGGAGCGGTTGTTGGCAGCTCAGAGTCGACAAAAGTCGTATGCAGATCATCGGCGTCGACACTTGGAATTTGAGATAGATTATTGGGTTTTTCTAAAGGTATCGGCCATGAAGGGCGTGATGAGATTTGGAAAGAAGGGGAAGCTTAGCCCAAGGTACATTGGGTCGTATCAGATTGTCCGTAGGGTAGGCAGGGTTGCCTATGAGTTAGATCTGCCGTCCGATTTTGTCACGACCCGTTCCGGGGCCCGTGACTGGTGCCTTACCCGGGCACCCAAGTAGTCATACATCAGAGTAATCAGCGGAATATAAAAACAAGACATGAAACAGTTGTAAAATGAGACACAGTTTTATGTGAGAAAATGTCGCCTTTCGGCATATATATATAAACATAGTTTAGCAGTTACATCCCAACTGCATAGGACTACTGCACTTAAGAAGATAAACAACTATGGCGGGACAGGGCCGCCATACCTGAATGTACAAAACTATATACAACAACAGGAGATCATACCCAAAAGTCGAGCCTCTAGAAGATGGAGCTCACGACACCAAAGCAAAAAGATCCTAAGGATGTGGATCTAGCACCAGCTTGCCCTTACCTGCGGCATGAACGCAGCCCCCCGAAGGAGGTCAGTACAACAGGTACCAAGTATGTGAAACTGTAAAGTACGTAAATGAAATCAAAGTATTTAAAACCATTTACAAATACAATTAGTTCAATTGCACATAGTGCCACAAACAAGAACAATAATAGGTAAATCGTATGTGTCTTTTCTAGACCGCGAATGATCGAAGCAAGGCGATCTCCCATAGTATCATTATGCGTGCCTAATCACGGACTCCCGGTCGCATAGTCATACACATACCCGCATGGTATTCTCGCGACGGGGTAGCTAACCCGGTACTCTCGCGGACTCGCAGTCGCATAGTCTCAATAGACCGCGTAGTCACATTGCATCGCATAGGGCATCCGCGACGGATAAAAACCCGAATGATCAATCTCGAACTCCGCACTCGCATAGTCATACAGACCGCATAGCCGTATAGACCCGCATCAAGGGTGGCAAGCCCTCGGTATAGCAAGTCAAGGGTATGTGATATAATAACATAACGGTGTTAGCGTTTAACAACGTAAGCACAATGAATAACATCACAAGACACTAACCCACGTAGTATCATAACACGCCTACTTATCAAACCATCTTACTATACTTTGCGTAAGTCAATACAAGATTTTCATACACAAACAAGTAAAACCGTTCCTTTTATCTTTCTTAAGTCGTTATACCTAACTTCCCATAAAGCTAGTATAACTCTTAAGCTTTCTGTTTAAAAATCAGTATTACTCTTCTTTTAAAAATGATTCATAATTCTTTTGAAATACTTCAAGGTTTTTATTATTCAGGCTTAAGTCAAAAGACATTGCCGTATAACTACGTTCAGTTAACACACGTACGTCTACCGTACTATATATATATACTTTAAAATATCATGCTCAAGAGTATAGGAAGGATCACATACCTTCTCGGCGAAATCCACCTGCCAAGTCGAATATGTCGCGCACAGAGAATCAGCCTATAATAGTCAAATCGCCTATCAACGTCTAGACTATTCTCAGAAATGATTCTAAGCAGAGGGTTCTCTATTCTACGGAAAATTGGGCAGCACTTCCCTACCCGTCAAGCTACTCAAGTCTACTGTGAAAACAGTCCTATGTAAGTACAGTTCAATTATTCTTCATTCATACCCTTCTACTGTGATAACAGTTCAATTCTATTCTTTAATATTCTTCTATATCTTATACTCAAGTCTTAACTATTCTTATATGTAATATCCAATTATAATAGAAGGACAAGAGTATTTACCTCGATAAGCCCAAAATTATCCAAGTATAAACGTCGATCCTGAGCAAGGTTTAGCTCCTAATTGCACGCTCCGATAGCTCCAAGAAACCCTTAGAAGTTTCTAACAACTTCTACTTAACTACTATAAGGGATTTGGGCTAGGGTATTTTGGTATAGTAACTATACTAGAAGGCAACTTCTGAGGGGTATTCGGCCAGGGCCTTCTCGAGGAGGAGGGCTCTTGGACGAGAATACTACAAAGAGAGGAGGATTTTCAAGACTTGGAGAATTGATTTATGGATGAAGAAAACCTTGAGTTAGGGGAGTATTTATAGGCCAACCAAAGGCCAACCAATGGCCAAGATGAAGCCAAGTGCTATGCAAGTGTAGGGTGGAGATTTGGGCAAGTACACCTTATCCATCTACTCCACAAATATCCTACCTAACCTTGACTAAAGAAAAAGCCACAAAAAAATCGTCCAAGTTGCCCATTTTGCCGTCCATTGAGGGTGACAAGTGTCACCCTCCCGTTGGTCCAAAGTATTTTATCTCTCGGAAAAATCCGCAAAAATTATTAATGACATAGCCGGAATTTTCCCTACGCAAGCTTTGGAAAACGTTTCGTCGGAAAACGATTATTTTCGTGTGTTGTGCACAACTTTCGTCCTTAATGCCTAACTAAGGCTAAACTTTTGTACGTACGCCCTTACGTACATACTCTGGAAATACGGGGTGTAACATTCTCCCCTCCTTAGAAACATTCGTCCCGAATGTTCCTTCCCAAGACAGATAACAATAAGGTTCTTCATAACTAAAACAGTTTGCAAATGCCACATACGGCCACAAAACAACACTTAGGCAAATATGACAATGAAAATTTACAAGTAGGAAAGTGAGCTACCTGGAGGTGTGGGGAATAGGTGAGGATACTTCTGTCTCATGCCCTCCTCAGCTTCCCACGTCATCTCCTCCCTGAGCTCGTTCCGCCACAAGACTTTGACGGAAGCCACGTCCTTGGTCCGCAGACGCCTAACCTGACGATCGATTATCGCTATGGGAATCTCCTCATATGATAACCCCTCGGTCACCTGGACATCGTCAATCAGATGCACTCTAGATGGATCCCCGATACATCTCCTCAGCATAGAAACATGAAACACCGGATGCACTGCCTCCAGATCGGACGGCAGATCCAACTCATAGGCAACCTTGCCTACCCTACGGACAATCTGATACGGCCCAATGTACCTTGGGCTGAGTTTCCCTTTCTTCCCGAATCTCATCACACCGCCATGGGTGACACCTTCAGAAAACCCAATCATCAACCTCGAACTCGGATGTCGGCGAAGATGATCTGCATATGACTTCATCGACTTCAGCCGCCAAGAACCGCTCTGGATAAGCTTCACCTTATCCGCTGCTGCACCAAATCCGTCCCACCAATCGCACCTCGCCCACATCGAACCAGCCTATCGGCGATCTTCACTTCCTCATACAAGGCCTCATAAGGCGCCATCCCGAATCTTTGGAGTGGTAGCTATTATTATACGCAAACTCAACTAGAGGCAAATGATCCTCCTACCTCTGGTCGATAACACGTGCTCGCAAAGATATCCTCAAGAGTCGGATAGTGCGCCACTGTCCGTCTGCGTGGATGGAATGCAGACTCAGCTCACTGCGTCCCTAAACCTTTCGGAAAGACCTCCGAAGTTAGCGTAAATTGGGCTCCTGCATGCGATATTATCGAAATAGGGACTCCATGCATCGACGATCTCTCGGATGTAAAGTCCGCATAATTCTCACCAAAAGTCGTCCGACGGGAAGGAAGTGGGCTGATTTCGCGACTGTCGACGATAACCCATATAGAATCATGTCTCCTCTGAGTGCGAGGTAATCCTGTGATAAAGTCCATGTTGATCACATCCCACTTCCAGGTCGGGATCTCTATCGTCTGCAACAAACCACCAAGCCTCTGGTGCTCTACCTTCACCTGCTGACAATACGGGCACTGAGCTACGAACTCTGCAACGTCCCTCTTCAAGCCATCCCACCAATACACAGATCTAAGGTCGTGGTACATCTTGGTCGACCCCGGATGGATAGAGTAACGCGCACTGTGTGCTTCCCCTAGAACCTGCTGCCGAAGTCCTGCAATATCTGGAACACACAGCCTGCCCTCAAACCTTAGCACCCCATGAGGTGCTACCTCAAAAGGACCCTTCCCCTCACGAAGAGCGTATCGCGATGCAGTGTCAAAGCGCATCCTCAAACGTTGCCTCTTCACCTCGCCGACGATGGAAGACTCGGCAACCTCTCGAACTCGAACCCACCGCTATCGGAATCAATCAAGCGGACACAAGGCTCGCTAATCGATGCAAATCGCGAACCAGGCCTCCTCTCCGTGCACATCCGATAGACTCCCATCGACCTACGACTAAGAGCATCCGCCACATTGGCCTTCCGGGTGGTACGTAATGTCAACATCATAATCCTTGGCGGCTCTAACCACCGTCTCGCCGTAAGTTCGACTCCTCTGGTCAAGATATCTTGGAGGCTCTTGTGGTCTGTATAAATATCCACATGAACCCCATACAAATAGTGCCTCCAGATCTTCAAGGCGTGAATCACCGCTGCCAACTCCAAATCATGGGTGGGGTAGTTCCTCTCATGCTTCTTAAGCATTCGGGATGCGTACGCTATAACCTTACCCTGCTGCATCAACACACATTCGAGCCCGACGCCTAACGTGTTATACCCCGTATTTCCAGAGTATGTACGTGAGGACGTACGTAGAAATTTGAACTTGAGAATAAGGCTTGGCCGAATTAATTTTGTGCACAACACCCGGTTAGAGTCGTTTTTTAAACGCTTTCCACGACTTTCGTAGGGAATTTCCGCTATGTCGCTTATAATTTTTGCGGATTTTTCCGAGAGACGAAACATTTTTGGCCAGAGAGGCGACACTTGTCACCTCCCATTGGTGCACGCGTTACAGTAAAGAGGTGGGACGAATTGGCCATTGTTGGTCAAGGGTTGGTAGGATATTTTTGTGGTAGATGGATAAGGTGCACTTGGCAAGATCTTGGCCCTACACTTGCCTTGCACTTGGCAAGATCTTGGCCATTGGTTGGCCTTTGCTAGGCCTATAAATACCCACCCCTTTGGAAGACTTATTCATCCTAAAATGTTCTAAGTCTTAGAAATCCTGCCCCTCCCCGCGTGGTGGCTCTCGTCCGAGAGCCCTCTCCCTTTGAAAGGCCCCTCGCCGAGAGCCTTCTTCCCTCCTTGTGGTGTGGCCGTGGGTACCCCTAGCCTAGTTGTCTCGTATAATACACCCTCTTGGTAGAAATACTCTCAAAAGTATTGTTATAATGCCCAAATTACCTTAGCCTTATACCTTGTAGTATTCTAAGGTTATACCTATACGAAAAGCCCAGATATACTATTATACTTCCCGTCAGTCACCAAACCGAAACCCTAGGAAAATCTCCATAGTCCGTTGGAGTATTGTGTAGAAGTTGGTTAGAACTTCTAAGGGTGGTTTAGAGCGGGTTGGAGCGCTCGGAGTTGGAGCTAAACGATTGCCCAGGATCGACATTATAACTTGGATAATTATGGGCTTATCGAGGTAAATATCTTGTCCCTCTATTGTAATTGGAAATTACATATTGTTAGAATATATAGTTGAAGTATACTGTATATAGAACTGAACGTAGTTATCGGCAATGTCTTTTGACTTAAGCCTGAATTTAAAGAAGAATACTGAACTGTAATTACATTGGGCTGTATTACAGTAGACTTGTGTAGTTGTACCATGGAGTAGAATTGTACCCGTTAGGGTTAGACGTATAACCCCCCCTGGTTGGCTTGGTAGCCGGCCTCGTTAGAGGAGGAGATTTACGCTGTTGCGGGAGGAGTCTTCTAATTTTCGGTAGAATGTTCTACGATGAGATCTAAATGTTAATAAGCGCCTTGTGGCCTTATAGGTTGAAGTACTACGTGTGGCGCGATCTACTTGGCTTAAGGAGTAGCCGACGTTTGGAAGTACTTGGAGCGTTTTGCTATTAGTCGATGCGTCGCGGTATGTGAACCTCTTCCTATCTCTTCTAGCATGATATGTGTGAACTATGTAGTCGGTAGACGTCATGTGCTAAATGTATTTGATTGGTGTAAAACATAAAGTGTTATAACGGCTTTATGGGAAGTTGGTTATAACGACTTTATGTTGGTAAGAAAATACATGTGGTTTTTAAAAGTCTTGATTAGAACTATAAGCGGCTTGTTATGTGTTAATAAAGAACTTGAAGTATTTCAAAAGATTTTGAATCATTTTGAAAGAAGAAGTAATATTTGGTTTTGAAAACTTAAGAGTTATACTAGCTTTATGGGAAGTTAGGTATAACGGCTTAAGAATGTTTTCTTGATTTGGAAATCGAATGTGTATCGACAAACCATCTGCGGCGTTAATAAAAGGAAATGTTTTGAATAATTAAGTATTATTAAAACCAAGAGAAACTTCCATCCGCATGAAGCTAAGATGAGACAAAATGATATTTCCTAGATCATGCGGTCATTGTAATAAGATTTATATAAACAAGAATATCCTACTCACATATAAGGCTTATGTTTCTCAGATGGCTTAAAAGAGAATGATATTCTTAAGTGATTAATACTATGAACTACGAAACCCTTTCGAAAACTGAGAAACTTGAACATTGGAAATTAGGCAAACTTGAACATTGGAAAAGAATGTTGCTACTTGATTTTACAAAGAGAAGTAATTGATTTACTTTAAAAGATAGTCACTCTATTTTTATACTACGTATTGTGTGACTTTTGTGAAAGTAACGTATCTTTTAAAGAGTTAATGTATGAAGTACTTTGGGGATAAAAACCCGATCTTGTTAATCATATAGTAGGAAGTACCTTGTGTGAACAACTTGATTGTATTGGTTTGTGATAGCCTTGTAATACTTTCTTGTTGCTTTGATAAGTAAACGTGTTAGGATGCTACGTGTGTTAGTATCTTGTGATGTTTGTGTAAAGGGTTTCCGCGATTGTGCTTATTAACTATCGGTCGTTATGATAGTATTGTGGCATTCATCTCTTGAGATGATTAGGGGTTAAGCCCTCCGATGCGGGGTAGACTTCGAGGGTCGATGGACTATGATTCGAGAATACCTCACGCAGTCCCGGGGCTATCGCGAGCTACGAGTTCGTGTTAGTGTCGTCCTTTATGAGCATGCGGTCCTTGTGGCCATGCGGACTCGGAAGTCGGGGCGATGCGGGAGTAGCTACCCTCGATGCGAGGAATGCCTCATGCGGGCGAAGAGATTGGCCTATGCGGGCTGCGGAAGTTCGAGACTAGACGCGCATTAGATCTGCGGGCAAGTGGCGGCTTTGATCATGTAACGGTGCAGACAGATCTTATAATCTGATTCATGACCTTGTTGGTACTGGGTGTTAGTAGTCGGCTATGCCTTACGTCTTACCGTCACGGTGTTATTATGGCACGTGGGACACGGTGTTCATGTGTGTTCCTTGGTGCTTTTATATCATAAAGCTGCCGTGATGAGAATGTGTCCCACGCACGATTGATGTTAATGGCGTGAGACCCACTTATGTTCTTTTGTGATGACTTGAGGGCGTGAGTCCCTGACTTGATATGACTGCTTAGTTATTGTAAATCTGTAGTTTGGTTATCATACATGTCTCCTGCTTTGTATAGACTACTATGATTTCATTTATAGTATTTATTTTCAGTTTCACATACTCAAATTGCTGTTATCGACCTCGCCCGAAGCTGCGTTCATGCCGCAGTAAAGGTACACCGATCGTTGATCCTCGCCTTAGGGTCACGATTCAGCTTTTGGGAAGCTCCGTTTCTCAGGAGGCTTATCTTCGTATAGTCCCTGTTGTTGTAAGTGCTTACATTCGGGGTATGGCGGCCCCGTCCGTCGTTGTTGTCGATCATTTCTTAAGTGCAGAAATCTTGTTGTGGCGGGGTTTGTAAAAAGGATTAAACCGTTCTTTTGTAAAAGTGGTTATTTATATATCGAAAGGCAAGCTTTCTCAGATTGCATTTTGTACTTCACTTGTTTCATGTATGTGTTTTATGTTCGTGATTACTCGATGTTGTGTCACTAGGGTGCCCGGTAAGGCACCATCCACGGGCCGTTTGGGTCGTGACAAAAGTGGTATCGGAAGCGATTAATCCTCGGAAAGTGTCTCTGAGCAAGTATCGATGTAGTCTTGATTATCGGTGTGTTGTGCACCGCATAAATAATCGTGAGGCTATAGGATATTTTAGGATTGGTTTCTATTCTTCTCACTCGAGATCGTGCCTTAGAGTCGTGTTGTAAGTTGGACCTCTAACGTATTTCTTTCCACCGCTATGCCTCGCGTGCAACCCGCCCAGGAGAGGCAAGGCGGCCAGGAGGCGAGTAGAGTTCGTGAGGGTTGCGGCGCAGCCCAATCTTTACCTAGGTAGTGCTTCATTCGGGATTTCTGCGACGTCACTAGCCCAGCAGAGTTTGGCACGCAGCGTGGCGATCCTGCTGCGGCCATGATATATGAACCTTCGCGGCCACGAGCAGTGAATATAGATTGCCAGAGACAACCACATTACTAGCTATAGATTTGGCTACCAGAGAGTATACCGACGTACCGCGAGTCTTGAGGACTATCTAAAAGGGTTGTGCAAGAGTAATTCTTGATTAGGCTTGAGCATGGCACGTATGCGGGCTTATGCGCGCACGCCGAGGCGATGTAGAGATCGACGGGTTAACGAAGGGCGGTAGAAGAGGCGAGCGGCGGCAAGGTCCTTTGGTAACTTTCGAGGCGATCGCCTCCCAGCGAGTTAGATATGCACCTCGCCCGGTCAGAGTGGTCTTACAAATTTCGGGGCGTTCGGGGTGTGCGAGGAGTTGGTCGAACTCCGTGGCTTCCGTTCACAGATGTGACGCCATCGGGAATGTCATCTTTTAGGTTGGTACTTGTTGTACACTATGACCGTCAGTGGTCAGTGTCGAAGAGTGTCCTTGTAGGAGGACTTAGCCGTGATCGGTGGGTAGTTTGTCATCTCCCTGGTATGCCTACTGCAGGCGTGTTTGATTAGAACGACTAAGGGGAGTGAAGCAGTAGATATAGATATATCTTTAACCCTCTAGAGTTTTGTTTATGTGATAAGGTGAGTATACCTTAAGTGCTAGGTTCTGATAGCAGTGTGTTAGTTGTGATTAGAAATCTTGGTTAGTTAACCGAGTAAGATTTTGGGGGATAGAGAAGGTGTGAGCCTTAGAATGTTTTACGTAAAGACCTTAGAGGTAAGGACATCTCGGGTAAAGGTGTAGTGTTATGTTTTATCCTTATAGGAGTGCATAGTGCACGTGAGCTACGTTTGTGGGATAAGTCACGAGTAGTGTGAAATGAAAGAGGGTAGACCGCTAGGTTTTCGTAACGTGATTAGTGAGAGTTTTCCTTCGGGGAGCTAATATTGTGCGCGTTGCCGGGTCGGGTTGAGGCCACGTTGCGGGTCAACCCGCGGCAGGTTTGGTGGTGGGGTCAGGTTGTGGGGGTCCCGCCTTGTGTTAGGGTTGTGAGGGTGTTAGGCCCAAGTTTAGTTAACCAGCGTACGAATTCGTGGATGCGTTCGACCAGTGGTCGGGCCGATGGGGGCAGCCCATCATGTTCTTGGTCGGGGCGTTTACTCGGTGTGTTGAGTTATCGAAGGTTGTAAGGCTGCGGGGTGCCTACCTTCACCTTAAGGCAGACAGTGGAGCCAGTGCACGTTGTTTTGTTTCTGGAAGTTTTACCAAGCAGGGTTAAGAACTCAGGTGAGTCGCAGAATCGCATTCGCCCTCGGGCCAGTGTGTGTATTTCAGAGGTAGTTGTGGGGATTGTTGTCTCCTGCGGAGGGAGTGTTTAAGCTACCATTTCAGTTTTCGAGTGTCGCCTTATGAGGCCTTGTTGGGGCGGAAGTGTAAAATTGCCGGTCGATTGGTTCGATGTTGGCAAGGTTCAGTTAGTTGGTTGAGCTTGTCCCAGGTATGGATAGGGTAAAGCTTGTCTAGAAGAGGTTACGCAGCTCACGAGAAATCGTGCGGATGATCGGCGACACGCAGAGTTCGTGTTGGTCGGTCTTCTTGAAAGTACCCGGTTAGGGTGTGACGAGTTTTAGAAGCGATTTAAATGTGGAAAGAGTTCGAGTATACGACATCCTCAGGGATCGCAAGCAGCCCAGTACCATTTGTTGGGTCGCCTGAGAAGGTTAATGCCTCAGGCAAAGTGACAAAGTGGTATCTACGACGAGTAAAGAGAGAAGCGAGCATGTATGGCGAGCATAGATGTGATCATTTCTTTTGTAAAGAGAAGGTCGCGAAGGAAGTATATTTTAGACCCGGTGAAGTGTTTTGTGGTGATGATTAGAGGTGTTTCCTCATGGACTTAGATAGAAGTATGCGCGGGTGTTTCGTGGCGGTGTGGCGAGGATTGTTTTCGTAAGTATAGCGGTGAAGACTATCTTTGGCGCGTTTGTCTTGAGATTTAGAAGGAACATTCGGACGAATGTTTCTAAGGAGGAGAATGTTATACCGTATTTCCAGTATGCGTGAGGACGTGCGTAGAAATTTGAACTTGAGAATAAGGCTTGGCGAATTAATTTTGTGCACAACACGGTTAGAGTCGTTTTTGAAAACGTTTTCACAACTTTCGTAGGAATTTCCGCTATGTCGCTTATAATTTTTGCGGATTTTTCCGAGAGACGAAACATTTTTGGCCAACGAGAGGCGACACTTGTCACCCTCCCATTGGTGCGTTAGGCGGTAAAGAGGTGGACAAATTGGCCATTGTTGGTCAAGGGTTGGTAGGATATTTTGTGGTAGATGGATAAGGTGCACTTGGCAAGATCTTGGCCTACACTTGCACTTGGCAAGATCTTGGCCATTGGTTGGCCATTGCAAGGCCTATAAATAACCACCCCTTTGGAAGAATTATTAATCCTAAAATGTTCTAAGTCTTAGAAATCCTCCTCCTCCTCTTGTTGACTCGTCCAAGAGCCCCTCTCCCCCGTTGAAAGGCCCCCTTGGCCGAGAGCCTTCTTCCCCCCTCCTTGTAGTGTGGCCGTGGGGTACCCCCCCCTAGCCTAGTTGTCTCGTATAATACACCCCCCTCTCTTGGTAGAAATACTCTCAAAAGTATTGTTATAATGCCCAAATTACCTTAGCCTTATACCTTGTAGTATTCTAAGGTTATACCTATACGAAAAGCCCAGTTATACTATTATACTTCCCGTCAGTCACCAAACCGAAACCCTAGGAAAATCTCCATAGTCCGTTGGAGTATTGTGTAGAAGTTGGTTAGAACTTCTAAGGGTGGTTTAGAGCGGGTTGGAGCGCTCGGAGTTGGAGCTAAACGATTGCCCAGGATCGACATTATAACTTGGATAATTATGGGCTTATCGAGGTAAATATCTTGTCCCTCTATTGTAATTGGAAATTACATATTGTTAGAATATATAGTTGAAGTATACTGTATATAGAACTGAACGTAGTTATCGGCAATGTCTTTTGACTTAAGCCTGAATTTAATGATGAATACTTAAATTTAATTACATAGGGAGGTTTTACAGTAGACTTGTGTAGTTTTACCATTGAGTAGAATTGTACACTTTAGGGTTAGACGATAACCCCTGGTTGGCTTGGTAGCGGCCTCGTTAGAGGAGGAGATTTACTGTTGTTGCGGGGAGAGTCTTTGAATTTTTGGTAGAATGTTCTACGATGAGATCTAAATGTTAATAAGCGCCTTGTGGCCTTATAGGTTCAAGTACTACGTGTGGCGCGATCTACTTGGCTTAAGGAGTAGCCGACGTTTGGAAGTACTTGGGCGTTTTGCTATTAGTCGATACTCGCGAGGTATGTGAACCTCTTCCTATCTCTTCTAGCATGATATGTGTGAACTATGTAGTACGGTAGACGTCGTGTGCTAAATGTATTTGATTGGTGTAAAACATAAAGTGTTATAACGGCTTTATGGGAAGTTGGTTATAACGACTTTATGTTGGTAAGAAAATACATGTGGTTTTAAAAGTCTTGATTAGAACTATAAGCGGCTTGTTATGTGTTAATAAAGAACTTGAAGTATTTCAAAAGATTTTGAATCATTTTGAAAGAAGAAGTAATATTTGGTTTTGAAAACTTAAGAGTTATACTAGCTTTATGGGAAGTTAGGTATAACGGCTTAAGAATGTTTCTTGATTTCGAAATCGAATGTGTATCGACAAACCATGCGGCGTTAATAAAAAGGAAATGTTTTGAATAATTAAGTATTATTAAAACCCGGTAGAAACTTCCATCCGCATGAAGCTAAGATGAGACAAAATGATATTTCCTAGATCATGGTCATGTAATAAGATTTATATAAACAAGAATATCCTACTCACATATAAGGCTTATGTTTCTCGGATGGCTTAAAGAGAATGATATTCTTAAGTGATTAATACTATGAACTACGAAACCCTTTTCAAAACCGAGAAACTTGAACATTGGAAATTAGGCAAACTTGAACATTGGAAAAGAATGTTGCTACTTGATTTTACAAAGAGAAGTAATTGATTTACTTTAAAAGATAGTCACTCTATTTTTATACTACGTATTGTGTGACTTTTGTGAAAGTAACGTATCTTTTAAAGAGTTAATGTATGAAGTACTTTGGGGATAAAAACCGATCTTGTTAATCATATAGTAGGAAGTACCTTGTGTGAACAACTTGATTGTATTGGTTTGTGATAGCCTTGTAATACTTTCTTGTTGCTTTGATAAGTAAACGTGTTAGGATGCTACGTGTGTTAGTATCTTGTGATGTTTGTGTAAAGGGGTTTCCGATTGTGCTTATTAACTATCGATCGTTATGATAGTATTGTGGCATTCATCTCTTGAGATGATTAGGGTTAAGCGCCTCCGTCGGGGTAGACTCAAGCGGTCGATGGACCTATGATTCGAGAATACCTCACGCAGTCCGGGGCTATGCGAGCTACGAGTTCGTGTTAGTGTCGTCCTTTATGGGCATGCGGTCCTTGTGGCCATGCGGACTCGGAAGTCGGGGCGATGCCGGGAGTAGCTACCTCGATGCGGGGAATGCCATGCGGGCGAAGAGATTGGCCTATCGCGGGCTGCGGGAAGTTCGTGACTAGACGCGCACATTAGATCTGCGGGCAAGTGGCGGCTTTGATCATGTGACGGTCTAGACACATCTTATGATCTGATTCATGACCTTGTTGGTGCGTGGGTGTTAGTAGTCGGCTATGCCTTCGTACTTACCCCGTACGGTGTTATTATGACACAGGTGGGACCTGGTGTTCATGTGTATTCCTTGGTGCTTTTATATCATAGACTGCCGGCAGTGAGGAAGGTATTCCACGGGCATGATTGATGTTGTGGGCGTGAGACCCACTGTTATGTTCTTTGGTGATGACTTGAGGGCGTGAGTCCCTTACTTGATACGATCGCTAGTTATTGTAAATCAGAGTTTGGTTATCATACATGTCTCTGCTTTGTATAGACTACTATGATTTCATTTACGATTTATTTTCGTTTCACATACTCGACTGTTATCGACCTCCTTGAGGCTGCGTTCATGCCGCAGTAAAGGTACACGATCGTTGATCCTCGCTCTTAGGGTCACAATTCACTTTGGGAAGCTCCGTTTCTCCGAGGCTTATCTTCGTATAGTCCCCTGTTGTTGTAAGTGCTTACATTCGTGGTATGGCGGCCCCGTCCGTCGTTGTTGTCGTATCATTTCTTAGAGGTCTGTAGTACTGTTGTGGGCAGGGTTTGTAAAAATGATTAAACTGTTCTTTTGTAAAAGTGGTTATTTATATATCCGAAGGCAAGCTTTCTCAGATTGTTTTGTACTTCACTTGTTTCATGTATGTGTTTTATGTTCCGCTGATTACTCTGATGTTGTGTCACTAGGGTGCCCGGGGTAAGGCACCAGTCACGGGCCCGGGTTTGGGTCGTGACATAACGCATCACAATACACAACATAACCGTCTGGACCCTCTGGAAGAGTAAGAACGGGCGGCCGTCGCCTCCTTCGATGAATGGAAACCCCGCCACAAGCATCACCATCAAACTTAGCCTTCCGAGTCGGCTAGTCAATGGTGCGAGATAGAAGCAAACTTCTCTACGAACCGATAATAACTGCAAGGCCCGATCGCGAACCTCTGTCGGAGTAGTAGGTCGAGGCCAACTCTTGACTGCCTCGATCTTGGCCATATCCACCCGAATACCATCAGCCCCGACAATATGCCCAAGAAAAGCCACCAAGTCAACGTAACTCACACTTCAAAACTTGGCGTATAATCTGCTGGTCTCGAGAACTCTCGGCCGCATCGCCAAATGCTCGCGTACTCGCTCTGGCGAGAATAAACCAAGATATCATCAATGAACACTATCAAAAACGTTTCCAAAAATGGTTTGAACACTCTGTTCATCAAATCCATCAATACCACGAGCATTGGTCAACCAAACGACATGACCACTGAACTCATAATGCTCGTCACGTCCGGAATGCAGTCCTAGGGACATCCAACTCTCTGACTAGCACCTGATGATAGCCAGATCGAAGATCAATCTTGGATAAACATCTCGCACCTGCACCGGTCGAACAAATCATAAATCACCGGAAGGGTATCTGTTCTTAATGGTCACCTTGTTCACCGCTCAGAATCAACACACATGCGCGTCCCGTCCTTCTTCTTCACGAACAATACCGGCGCTCCCTGCGAGTAACACTAGGCTGATGAAGCCGCTTCTCCAAAGAAATCTCTCACCGGTCTTTCAACTCTCTCAACTCGGCAGTGCCATTCACGTATGGCGGAATGGAAATAGGCAGTGTGCAGCAACATCGATACAAAACTCTATCTCCTCTCGGGAGGGATACGAGGTCGTGCTGAAACACATCCGGGAACTCTCGACTCTGGGCGATGAAAATCGCACTGCGACCTCGATTATCAAACACTCGAACGAGATGGTAGATGTACCCCTTCTGCACCATCTTCTTAGCCTTGAGGTAGGAAATAAACCTACCCCTCGGCGACACCGTGTTCCCCTCCCACTCAATAACCGGCTCCCCAGGAAACTGGAACCGTACCATTCTCTCCCTACAGTCTATACTGGCGTAGCAAGACGCTAGCCAATCCATGCCCATGATCATATCGAAATCAGTCATGTCCAGCTCTATCAAGTCTGCTAGGGTCTGACGACTGCATAAAGTCACTGGACAAGCTCTATATACCCGCCGAGCTACCACCGAATCACCCACTGGCGTAGCTACCTCGAAAGGGTCTATGGACTCGTGCTCTATCCTATCCTACTAGCATAAGGGAGATATATGGGGCCAGTAGAACCGGATCTATCAAGGCATACACATCGAATCCGAGCGATAAGGTACTTGTGACGACATCAGGTGAGGCCTCACGATCTGCCCGGTGGACAAGGCATAAATGCGGTTCGAGGACCGCTAGAATCGACCCGCGCCATGACCTGCCGCGACCTGGGTCCACGAGTACCACGCCCGGGCGTGTAATCAGGGGATGAAGACCGCACCACGAAGGCGACCACCTACCTCTGCCTCTGGTCGGACAGTCCTCGCATAATGACCTGCGGCCACAAGTATAGCAAGCTCAAGTAGTACTACGACTCCTGAATGGAATCTACCACAACGGACACAGCGGACCTCGATCGGTTAGCACCGCTACCTCGAAGTCCAAGTCCCGGCCCGACACCGCCCCGAATGCTCTGGGCGCACTGAAACGATGTAGGAGTGCTCGAGCTAGGCGTGGTGCAAATCTAGACGTCTGCGAGGCCGTCCACCGAGAACTACCAAAGAACCGGCCGTCTTGGCGCCTTCTTCTGATGCTGATATCTGTCGACCCGTCGGTCTCTACGCTCCTCGCATCCAAGTGCATGAGCCTGCATACGGGTAATGTCCATGCCTGGCTGAAGAGCCACACCCGCACAAGACTCGGCCATATAATCATCTAGCCCGGTGACGTATCGGTGCACTCGGTCCTCCATATCTGCTACTAGCGCAGGGACATATCGAGCCAATGAATCGAACTCGACGTTGTACTCACTGCGTGCGTCCTCCGCCTCGAGAACAAAAATATGTCGGCGTGCCCTCCATCCGTGGAGGCAAGAAGTGAGTGAGAAAAGCCTCGAGAACTCATCCCAAATAGGCGGGACGCGTGCTCTCCGGGATAACTCCACGAATCAAACCAATCGATCGCGGTATCACGCAGGCCGAATCAAGATCACGGACTCGGTCTCGACGCCCGATCACCTCATAATCCTCAGAATCGGCGGATGAACTCCTGCGGATCAGCCTCGGCCTCGACCGTAAAACTCGCGGGCTACAACTCAGGAAATCCCGTAGCCTCATACTATACGCCTCGGGTGAACCACGGTACTACTGGGCCGGGCTGCTGCGTCCAGCTATCCTCATGTCTGCCACGATCCGGCGATGGCGGGCCATCTCCTTGTACCTAACTCCTCGCCCGGTGTGGGGTGGAGTGCATCGTGGTCTCTCTTTGGGGCCGATGGCGTCATGGAACTCGGGCCGTCGGGTATAGGCGGGCTCGAGCCCTCGTGTTGTCGGTGTCTACTAGCGCCTCCCTCGGTTTCGCTTGCCCTTCGAGCGGGTTGCCTTACGTGGAGGCATAATCATTCTGAGAAAGGAATACGTTAGAGGGGTCCAACTCATAACACAGCTCTAAGGCACGATCTCAGAATGAGAAGAATGGAAACCAATCCTAAATATCCTATAGCCTCCTGATTATTGGTGTGGTGCACAACACACCGATAATCAAGACTCTACTAGATACGGTCTGTAGACACTTTCCGAGATTAAGCGCTCGATACCACTTTTGTCACGACTGCCCGTTCGGGGCAGTGCCTTACCCGGGCACACAAGTAGTCATACATCAGAGTAATCAGTGGAATATAAAAACAAGACATAAAACAGTTGTAAAATGAGACACAGTTTTATGTGAGAAAATGTCGCCTTTCGGCATATATATATAAACATAGTTTAGCAGTTACATCCCAACTGTACAATAGGACTACAGACACTCTAAGAATATAAACAACTATGGCGGGACAAGGCCCCGCCATACCTGAATGTACAAAACTATATACAACAACAGGAGATCATACCCAAAGTCGAGCCTCAGGAGAAGATGGAGCTCACGACACCAAAGCAAAAGATCCTAAGGATGTGGATCTAGCACCTTTGCCACCCTGCGGCATGAGCACGCACCCGAAGGAGGTCGAAGACAACAGTACCAAGTATGTGAAATCGTAAAGTACTTAAATGAAATCAAAGTATTTAAAACCATTTGCAAATACAATTAGTTCAATTGCACATAGTGCCACAAACAAGAACAATAATAGGTAAATCGTAAGTGTCTTTTCTAGGCGCGAATGATCGAAGCAAGGCCAATCGCCCATAGTATCATTATGCGTGCCTAATCTCGACTCCGCAATCGCATAGGTCACACGCACCCGCGTGAGGTATTCCTCGCGTCGGGGTAGCTAACCCGGTACCTCCCGGACTCCGCATCGCATAGTCTCAATAGACCGCGTAGTCACACGGACGCGCATAGGCATCCCCGTGACGGATAAAAACCGGAATGATCAATCCCGAACTCCGCAGCTCGCATAGTCATACAGACCGCGCCGTGCGTATAGACCAGCATCGCGTGGCAAGCCCTCGGTATAGCAAGTCAAGGGGGTATGTGATATAATAACAGTACAACGGTGTTAGTGTTTAACAACGTAAGCACAACAAGAATAACATCACAAGACACTAACCCACGTAGTATCATAACATGTCTACTTATCAAACCATCTTACTATACTTTGCAGAAGTCAATACAAGATTTTCATACACAAACAAGTAAAATCGTTCCTTTTATCTTTCTTAAGTCGTTATACCTAACTTCCCATAAAGCTAGTATAACTCTTAAGCTTTCTGTTTAAAAATCCAGTATTACTCTTCTTTTAAAAATGATTCATAATTCTTTTGAAATACTTGAGGTTTTTATTATTCAAAGCTTAAGTCAAAAGACATTGCGTATAACTACGTTCGATTAACACACGCGTCGTCACCGTACTATATATATATACTTTAAAATATCATGCTCAAGTATAGGAAGGATCACATACCTTCGGCAAAATCCACCGCCAAGTCGAATATGTCGCGCAGAGAATCGGCTATAATAGTCAAATACGTCTATCAACGTCTAGACTATTCTCAGACAGATTCTAAGCGAGGGTTCTCTATTCTACGGAAAATTGGCGTAACTTCCCTACCGTCAAGCTACTCAAGTTCATCAGAAAACGATCCTTTGTAAGTCTGATTCAATTATTCTTCATTCATACCCTTCTACTGTGATAACAGTTCAATTCTATTCTTTAATATTCTTCTATATCTTATACTCAAGTCTTAACTATTCTTATATGTAATATCCAATTACAATAGAAGGACAAGAGTATTTACCTCGATAAGCCCAAAATTATCCAAGTATAAACGTCGATCCTGAGCAAGGTTTAGCTCCTAATTGCACGGTTTAGCTCCTAATTGCACGCTCCGATAGCTCCAAGAAACCCTTAGAAGTTTCTAACAACTTCTACTTAACCACTATAAGGGATTTGGGCTAGGGTATTTTGGTATAGTAACTATACTAGAAGGCAACTTCTACAAGGGGGGGGGGGGGGAGGGCTCTTGGACGAGAATACTACAAAGAGAGGGGGAGGATTTTCAAGACTTGGAGAATTGATTTATGGATGAAGAAAACCTTCAAGTTAGGGGAGTATTTATAGGACAACCAAAGGCCAACCAATGGCCAAGATGAAGCCAAGTGCTATGCAAGTGTAGGGTGGAGATTTGGGCAAGTACACCTTATCCATCTTCTCCACAAATATCCTACCTAACCTTGACTAAAGAAAAAGCCACAAAAAAATCGTCCAAGTTGCCCATTTTGCCGTCCATTGAGGGTGACAAGTGTCACCCTCCCGTTGGTCCAAAATATTTCATCTCTCGGAAAAATCCGCAAAAATTATTAATGACATAGCCGGAATTTTCCCTACGCAAGCTTTGGAAAACGTTTCATCGGAAAACGACTCTTTTCGTGTGTTGTGCACAACTTTCGTCCTTAATGCCTAACTAAGGCTAAACTTTTGTACGTACGCCCTTACGTACATACTCTGGAAATACGGGGTGTAACAGATTTGGAGGCGGTACATCCAGTTTTCCATGTGTCCATGTTGCGGAAATGTATTGGAGATCCATCTAGAGTGCACCCGGTTCATGATGTCCAAGTGATAGAGGAGTTATCGTATGAGGAGAGTCCCATAGCGATACTCGATCGTCATGTTAGACGACTTCGGACGAAAGACGTGGCTTCCGTCAAGGTCTTATGGCGGAACGAGAACAGGGAGGAAATGACGTGGGAAGCAGAGGATGACATGATGAAGAAGTACCCTCACCTATTTCCTATACCTCCAGGTAACCCACTTTCCTGCTTGTTAGTTTTGATTTAGCATTTACGCTTAAGTATGTTGTGGCTCGTGGAGCTTCTTTATTTGCAAGAGAATAGTTAAGAGGGTCTATGTCGATGTTGTGATTTGAGTAAGCATAGAAGTAACATTCGGGATGAATGTTTCTAAGGGGGGGAGAATGTTATACCCCGTAGTTCTGACCCTACGTATGAGAGCGTACGAAAGCATGTAAGACTTAAAATTTTCTAAGGATAGGTTGACGGATTGTTCCGGACGGGTTTTAGTCAACTTTGAGGCGGGTTATGACTCGGTACATTGAGAGTTCCTAAGTGTTTCAAAGGCCTAGGGCGTATTTCGTGGAGTCTAGATTCCAACACAACCAACTGTTCGTCGATAGGACGTCGGAGTAGAAAGTTATGAGAGTTACAAGTTCGGTCTGTGATCGGACATAAATGTGTTTGGACAAAGACGGCAGGGCGCGGCGCGGATGTAGGTCATGGCGCGAAAATCGAAGCGGTCGCTGAAGTTGCAGCGCGCGCCAGGGCAACAGGCATGGCGCGGAAGTTGAGAGAGGCTGCGGAGGTTTCAAGCGCCGAGGCGAGATTTTGGGCGGAAAAACTTAGGAAAGTATGATTTGTCTTTTTAAAAGGCCATGGGCGGGTGCCAAGTGTCCCCCCCCCCCCATCTGATTTTTCTTGCATGCCTTATATTGCCCAAGTCTTGAAGACTTGGTCATCTTTCAAACCTCTCCTCTCTCTAAATTAGCTCCTCCTTCTCTCTGATTCAAAGGAAATTCTAAGCCTAAGAAAAATCTGAAAAAAGTTAAGAACAAGAAGGAAGTTTGTGGCTAGCTTGTTGGTGTTGTTGTGGTGGTATTCTTGGCAAGAAAGCTAGCAAAA
This sequence comes from Przewalskia tangutica, assembly GCA_029844215.1. Lineage (NCBI taxonomy): Eukaryota > Viridiplantae > Streptophyta > Magnoliopsida > Solanales > Solanaceae > Przewalskia > Przewalskia tangutica. Next base: position 25,008,909 of record CM056719.1, read on the forward strand.
CATTTGGGATAAATTTGGCTAAAGCTCTAAGGTAATGATTCTTCCCTTGTAATTAGTTTTTAGTGTTGCATGTTAAGAAGAAAGAATTTGTGGTAGTGAATAATGCACTTAGAGTCCTTGTATGTAAGAAATGTGGTTTGGATATGAAGGATTGGTTAAGAAGAGATTATGAGCATGTTGTAGCCTAAAAACTACCTTAGAATTGTTAAGTGAATTGTTGTACCTAATGGGGCAGAATTTTACACACCCAAGTTTGGAGGTGTAATCCCCTTTAAAATGTTGGATTGTTGAGCCTTAAATGTGGTGTTTGGATGATAAATTCGGCCTTGATAAAGGCGGCAAAGTGAGTAGAAACAAAGGAAATGCTGCCCAATTTTCCATAGAATTTAGTGACTTTGAACTTGGATTGTTCTACTTTGAGATTAGAGGTTAACAAACGTATCATGATTATTATAGGTTGAAATATTGCTTGCGGTAGTTGAGCTTAGCAAGTGGATTGACCAAAGAGGTATGTGAAGCTTTCCTATCTCTTGAGCATGAATAGATGAAACTATGTAGTACGGTAGACGTACAAGATTTGGTATTCTTACTTGTTTTAAGTATATAATGACTTGTTTCGTTTTAAGAATGTATAAGTCCTTGGTTAGGGAAAAAGTATGATTTTACTAAAGTGTAGAGTTAATATAACAACTTTATGGGAAGTTGGTTTATTAGCTTCATAAAAGGTTAATGAGAAGAGATTTACTCTAAGTAAGATAAGTATATGAAGAGGCAAATTGATTTTAAGGCATCAATTGCCCAAAGGTTTTTATGTACAAAGAAGAGTCACTTTTAAAAGAGTTGAAGTATGTAGTACTTGGGTTAAATTCCCGGTTTTTCTTTTATTAAAGATAGGATTAAGTGCCTTAAGTAAACTAAAATGAGAGGGTATATGAACAAGACTAATAAGAAGTTATAAGTTTTCTTAACTTATTTATGATTATGATATGATGACAGTTTGAGCTAGGGTAAGAGTATATCGAGGGTAAGCCCCAGATCGTTATACCACCTACTCCGGGGTAAGAGTATGTGCGGGCAAGCCCAGATCGCCATACCACCTTCTTGATGTAAGAGTATATCGAGGCAAACCCAGATCGTTATACCATCCGGTGTAAGAGTATATCTGAGGGGTAAGCCCCAAGATCGTTATACCATCTGCTTCAGGGTAAGAGTATATCTGAGGGGAAAGTCCCCAAGATCGTTATACCACCTGTGTTACACTCCGGAATTTCAGGATATGTTTATAAGAACGTACGTAAGAACTCAACAATGTTAAGATTTAAGACGAGTAAAAGTTTGTCGGAATTTTTGGAATTGGTCGGAAACGAAATATTGCGACGAACGGGAGGGCGACACGTGTCACCCCCCCTTATGGTCATGGACGAAATTGTCATGGTTAGAATGGTCATTTGACCATAAATTAAATGACCAAGTCTTGCTAGTCTTGAAGCTTGACAAAGTTGACTAAGTCAAAGGCCACCTAGACTTGATCCATGTGAAACTTATCCAAGCCACACAATTGTGCTAATCTTAACCCTCCATCATGTTATATATTGTATGCTAGTGCAAGACAAGACTAAACACTTAGAAATTTTCAAGAAAATTTGAGGGAGGCTTGAGGGAGCTCTCGGCCAAGGGCTAGGGTTTGAAGGAAATTTTTTCAATTGTTGTCAAATAATTCCCACTTTAAACCAAGGTACCTAAGGGTATAGTAAGTGTTTCTCAATAAAAGATCCCGGAAATGTGGTGTTTTCGTATTAGTCGCAAGGCGAAAACCTAAAGGGTTATTCAACTTTGAAGTTGAAACTTGAAGATGAGTCTTTTATAAGCTTCTAAGGGTTGCTTGGAGTGGATTGGAACGTCGAAAGGAGGAGCTAAAGTTGCTAAGGAGCGACTTGTGATCTTGGATCATAATTGGGCTAATTGAGGTATAATCTTCGCTTTACTTTTGTAATTGAAGATTTCATGTTATGATAAGTTATAAGTGATCATGTGATTTGTGTTATGAAGTTTGATAAGTGACATGGATTGTAGAAGCCTAGATGCGAAAAGGGCATGATTAGCCTTTTGAAATTGAAATACAATTTTGGTCGTTTATTAGAATCGTCGCATGTTTACCTACTTGAGGATTGTAGTAGTTATGTCGATTGCGGCTTGATATCATGTAATACTAAACCACTTGGATTAAAAGGAATTGGAAACGATTTGTATTGTTGCTAATTTCGAATTGACATTATAGTTTAGACTAGTTTGTTATCGTTTGTGGTGAGCCAATTGGGGCTGTTTGGTTATTCATTTGTATTGAACTACCTTATAAATTGTGGTGAGCCAATTGGGGCTGTTTGGTTATTGTATTCGGCCTTGAAAAGGTGGCAAAGTTAGTAAAAACAAAGGAAGTCTTTGTCAGATTTTCCGTAGAATTTAGTGACTTGCACTTGGAATATTCTACGTTTGAAACTAGAAGTTAATAGGCGTACTATGGTCATTATAGGTTGGCATACTACGTGCGATTGGACTTAGCAAGTGGATTAAACCAAGAGGTATGTGGAACTTTCTTATCTCTTGAGCATGATTAAGTTGTAAATGTATAGTACGGTGACGTCAAGATTTTGACAATCTAGTCTATTTGATATCCTTGGCTTATTTTAAGAATGCCCAAGTTGTTTGAGTTAGGAATTAACTCACTTGTTTAATTATTAAGGATATCTTGGTTTCAAAAGTTAAGAGACTTTAAGTATGTTGAAAGTATTTTGATACTTGTTTTGTTGGAAAGTTTAAGTCTCTTGGTTAAAAAGAAGTATGTAAGTTGCTAATGTATAAAGCTAGTATAACGGCTTTATGGGAAGTTGGTTATAATAGCTTTATGGAAAGTTAATAAGAGAATGGTTTACTCTTAAGTAATTTAAGCATGTTAAGGGACTTGAAGAGTTTTAAAGAATGTGACACTTGTTTCGTTTTAAACGTATAAGTCCCTTGGATAGGAAATTGTACTTGACTTAGGTATAAAGTGAATATAACGACTTTATGGGGAGTTGGTTATATTGGCTTTATGGAAAGATAAATGGCTTGATTTATTTGAAAGGCAATTTGATTTAAAGGCATCAATTTCCTAAGACTTTTACGAGAGAAGAAGTCACTTGATTTAGAAGCCTAATTTTATTTCTAAAAGTATTGTGACTTGTCTTGAAAAAGAAATTGTAACTTGATACTACGGTTATTAGTATCTTGGAAGTTTTATAATGAAATGAGTCATTTTGAAAGAATAGAAGTACGTAGTACTTTGGGTTAAATTCCCGGATTTTTATAAAGAACATGTTAGTGCCTTAAGTAAACTAAAATGAGAGTGTATATGAAACAGAATAATAAGAAGTTAGGGGATTGCTTAACTTGCTTATATATTGTATGATAAGCCGGTAGTGCTTATGTTACGTGTGATAGCCGGATTTGTGCTAGTAGTTCAGTAATAATTGCGGGGTCATTCCCCGGGTTTGTGGCATTGCATATTCGCGAGGATTTGCTACCCACGATGTGAGGAATACCTCATGCGAGTCCGTAGGGCTTATGCAGGTGAAATAGTCCCATGCGGGCGGGTCCAGCCTATGCGAGGAATACCTCATGCGAGTCCGTAAGGGCTTATGCGGGTGAAATAGTCCCATGCGAGGGATACCTCATGCGGGTCCACGCGATCTATGCGGGTGAAATAGTCCCAGGAATAGGATTGCTTAATGATACTGTGGACAGATGGTCCTGTTTTGATCGTGAGCTTCCTACTTTATATTGTAAGTATACACCTATTTACTCTCATTGTTAGTAAGGCACGATGTCTTTGTTAATTGAGTATCATACATGTCTCGGTTTATTATTAGACTTATGATTTCATTCTGATGCTTTGATTTCACATATTTGGTACATGTTGTCTTGACCTCCTTGAAGTGCGTTCATCCGCAGTGGAAGTCTGATTCTTGATCCTCGCTCTTAGGATCACTATTCAGTGTTGAGAAGCTCCTCATTTCGGAGGCTTATCCACGGTATTGTCGGTTGTTGTACATTCGGGGTATGGCGGGGCCACTGTCACTTGAGTTATTCTTAGAGGTTTGTAGTCACATAGTGGATTGGGTTGTAAAGAAAAAAAAAAATGTGTCTTGTTTTATTGGTATAAATTACGGAAGGTGGTCTTATCGGCTAACTGTTGTTATTTTATGTTTAAGTATTTTATCGATTGTGTATGTTCATTGCTATTCTCGATGTATGCAAAGGGTGCCCAGGTAGGGCACCGATCTTGAGCCCGGGTGGTCGTGACAAAAGTGGTATCGAAGCGATTAGTCCTCGGAAAGTGTCTGAGGCGTGTCTAGTAGAGTCTTGATTATCGGTGTGTTGTGCACCACATCTATAATCGGGAGGCTGCGGGACCTTTAGGATTGGTTTCCATTCTTCTCACTCTAAGATCGTGCGATAAATTTTGTATGGTTAGGGTCGTCTTTCCTAACAAGTTATGATTGTTTGCGACTCACGAAAGCGTGATGACCGGGAAGGATTATGTGGATTGCGTATCGGGTTGGTAATGTTTGTAGTATAGTTGGTATTGTGACATACAACTATACGGATTTATGTTTGGGGGTCACATGTGTGTTGCCTAGGATGATTTTAGATTACCAGGATTGGGTAAGGACTAAATAAATACCGGGAAGGTATGAGCAGTTAAGGAACTCTCATCAAGGTTTTACGTGCTAATTTGAGATAATTAGGTGATGATGAGATGTGTGAGAATAAAATGGACCCTTAAGAAGTTAATTAAGAGACTAAGTGGAAGACTATGTTAGCAACTTAAGCTACGTGGTATGCTTAAGGGAATTGTGCGCGAGATCTGACGAAGAAAGTATAGTTGTTGTGGTCAAGACAACAGGGATATGATTTTACGAGAAGTTTTGGTACCAGGTTTCAGGGGGGCTGATAAGTTAGGCTTGGAGCATGGAAATTGCGAGCCTGAGAATGTGATAACCGTCGAGACCTTAGGTATATAAGGCCTTCTCGGGTAGTAAAGTTAAGTCAGACCGAGGGTAAGAGTTAAGTGCGACGCCGAGTCGGGTTGGGGATCTATTAAGGGTCGCCCCATAGCTTGAGATGAAATGGGATTAGTTGGTAGTAGTCCATTCGTGTGAGTCACGAGGTGTAAGGCTAAGTCTAGTTAATCGTTTTATGGGTTCGTGGACACATTCCACCGAACCAGGTTGCGAGCGGAATGGGCCTTGTATTGTTTAATTTAGTAACTCAAAGATTGGAGACCGGATCGATATGAAGGCTATGAGCGTGCGCTAAAATAAGTTTGGGAGTACGGAAAAATGCGACCGATGAAAAGAGAGCAACCAAGTGTGAAGAAATAAAGCACGAATCCATGAGAACCTTTGGGTGATCACACCGTGAGTGATGGGTGGTAGGCGGCGAGTAGATAATAATTACCGGTAACGATCTGATCGTAGGACCTTAGCGGACCTAGCGGTATTTGTTATGACGTTGAGGTCATTATGAGTGCGGACTAGTTGGCCTCTTGTGATGCCAACGTGGACTCTGAAGAGAGATTGATTTCGGTGCAGTTTTCCGATAAGCGGTTATCAGTGGAAAGGAAGAGAAGTGGTGGTAACGATGAATTATTCTTCCTTCGTTGACATAATTGTTTTTAATAAGTGCGTGTGATTTGTTCATTTGAGGTGGATTGAGGCGTAAAGTAGTAATAATTGAATTTGAAGGAATTTATGTTAAATGCCTTGGAGGTACTTCGAGTTGGTTTGGTGTGGCGGTCGGGGCCACGACCTTCGAATAATTTCGAGGAAAATGTGCAAGGCATGAATAAATAAATGCAGTCTTTGCCGTGAAAGTGAGGGCATCTTTGGTAGGTTTTGAAAATCTACACTATTTTAAAGGCGGGCGTGATGATTAGATAATTCTTTGGATCGCGAGAGGACCACTGTGATTAGGGTTGTGACTCGAGGAAAGTTTAAAAAAGGAGATAAGTTTTCTCCCCACACAAAAGAACGATTTACGAATTATGGGGTTGCGTGTACCCATGTTGTTAGATGAAGGATATAAGGCAGTAAGGTCTTGGTATCGTCATGCCATAGGTTCTGATTGTAGATAGCAGTGGGAAAAGTGTTGTGTTGGGGTAATTAAGAGCAGCGTGCGAATTGGTCGAGAAGTATCGTAAAGATATTAATGTAAGTTGCACGGGTCATGATTACCCAGGCAGTGTAAAGACCATTAGTTGATAATGGGCGGTTAGAACATTTCAAGGAAATGTGGTAACACCTAGTTATAGGCTCTACAAGCGGGAAAGGAAAAGCGTTACTACTTGTGAGATCAAGAAACCTCCCCCCAAAAATGTGATTGTGATGAAGTCTTAGCCGTGAGGCAAGCAAAGAATCAAATCTAAGTTTAGTGACCAAGTTTGGTTGCAGCAGAGAAAGAAGCAGAACCATAAGTGAGATTAAGGATACGAATATTTCGCAGAATGAGAAAGGCTTTCAGTTATCGAAAGATAAGTTGACCACGACTACAGTTCTAACCCCTCTGTGAGACTAGAGGTTAGGTTATTATGATAACACGTTGGGTGTTGGGCTAGGTTGTGTCTTTGGCGCAACCCGATGAGATAGAGCCTATGTTTTCCGGTAGTTAGGGAAGCGGAGAAGAAATTGCGCCACTCGCGATTTAGAAAGTGGCGGTTAAATCATGCTGGAAGATTTGGGGGCATGACGTATATCTGAGACTTCATGTGGATAATTATGCGGACCACAAAAGCCTCGGTATGTCTGCGGAAGCGATAGAATTTGCGACAGATGGTGGTTAGAGTTACTCAAGGATTGTGATATTGGTATCCTATACCATCAGGGAAAGCGAGCGATTCTGAGATACTCTTTGTGGTGGACATAAGGGTAGTATTCTAGATGGGCAGCCAGATAGACAGGATATGGTCCGTGAGATCCTTCAGTTACCGAGCCTAGGGGTTCGATTATTTGTTTCCAAGGTTAATGAAGTCTAGATCCGAGAGGTTGTCGAGTCTTCCGTTGTTGGGGAGGTAAGGAGGCGACAGTATGAGGATTCAGTTATGATACAACATCGAGTTACGACTCTCCGAGGAGAGAAGAGCCTGTTTGAGTAGCACCAGATGGGGTGCTATGAGATGAGGATAGATTGCGTGTACCCGGTGCTGCAGGACTAGTCAACAGGTTCTAGGGGAGGCACGCAGTGCTTATTGCTCTAATTGTTTGGGGCCGACTAAGTCGCGTCGTGGCCTCAGATGTATGTATGGGTAAGATGACCGGAAGAGAGACAAAGCGGAGTTTACTGCTTAGTGTCCGAGTTAGTAGCAGGTCATGGTTGTGTACCAGAAGCCCCGTGGGCTATTGCAGGCGATTGAAATCCCAACCTAGATATGAGAGGTAATTATTATGGATCTTATTACAGGGTGGCATCGTACTCGGAGGAAGTGCGACTCCCTGGGGGTCATGGTAATTAGTGTCACGACCCATTCCGGGGCCCATGACTGGTGCCTTACCGGGGCACCCAAGTAGTCATACATCAGAGTAATCAGCGGAAATATAAAACAAGACATGAAACAGTTTATAAAATAAGACCACGCTTTATGTGAGAAAGCGTCGCCTTCGGCGTATATATATAAACATGGTTTTTAGCGATTACATCGTCTTGTACAACATGACTACAAACCTCTAAGGAAATATACAATTATGGCGGGACGAGGCCGCCATACCTGGTAGACAAAACTATCTACAACAGGAGATCATACCCAAAGTAGAGCCTCGGAAAGATGGAGCTCGACACCAACGTAGAGATCCTAAGAATGTGGATCTAGCACTGTTTGCCACTGCGGCATGAGCAGGCCAGAAGGAGGTCGGTATAACGGTACTAAGTATATGAAAGCAGAAATACTTAAATGAAAACATATCATTTTAAAATCAGTTTTGCAAGTATGTATGAAACAACAAGGGGCGCGCATAGTGCCATCATAAACAAGAGCAACAATAGGTAAACTATAATGTGTCTTTTCTAGGTGCGAATGATCGAGCGAGGCCATTGCGTAGTATCACCATGCAAGCCTAATCACGGACTCCTTAGTCCGCATAGGCCACTCACATAGGCCGCATAGGGTGCATAACCGCGTCGAGGTAGCTACTCCTCGGCGTCGCCTGGACTCGTAGTCCGCACATAGACCGCGTGAGGTATAACCGCATCACTAACACGGAACTCCGTAGCTCGCATAGGTCCCTGGACCCGCATGAGGTATTCTCGAATCATGGTCCCCGGATCACCGAGTCTACCCGCGTCGGAGGCGGCTTAACCCCGGTAATATGTCAAGAGGTGAGTGATAGTACACTAACATAACTTATCTTTAAACAACATAAGCACAACAAGAATACTCTCTTATACAAGCGTTACAAGACACTAACACATATAGCATCATATCATGTCTACTTATCAAACCATCTTATTATTCTTTTCACAATTCAATATAAGTGCATTATAAACACATAGGCAAACTGTTTCTTTTATCATTCTTAAGTGGTTATACTTAACTTCCCATAAAGCTAGTATAACTCTTAAGCTTCTGTTTTAAAACTCAATTAGTTCTCTTACATTAAAAATGATTGATATTCTTTTGAAATGCTTTGATCTTTATTATTCGAGCTTAAGCGTGAGGCATTCCGTAAGTATTATTGAGCTTAAGCGTGAGGCATTGCCGTAGTTATTATTCGATTAACACGTATGCGTCTACCGTACTACATATATATTGTAAAATATCATGCTTTAGGAAGAATCACATACCTTCTCGTGAAAACCACCGCCAAGTTGAATATGTCGCGAAGAATCAACTATAATAGTCGAACACGTCATCAACGTTGAACTACTTTGTATGATTCTAAACAGAGGGTTCTATATCCTACGGAAAATTGGGCGACTTCCCTGCGGTGAGCTACTTAAGTCTCTCGTGAAAGCAGTCCCATGTAAGTCTGATTCGTTATTCTTCTTTTAAAACCCCTACTTTGTGATAATTGATTCAATTCTATTCGTGATATTCTTCTAAGTATTTAATACTTATTCTTATACTACTACGTTATGTATTCTCTAATTCAAAGAGGGTTAGGATTAGTTACCTCGGTAAGCCCAATAATATCCTAGATAAAGTCGCGCTGAGCAAGGTTTAGCTCTAAGTTATGCGCTCAGGTAGCTCGAAACCTTAGAAGTTCTTCACAACTTCTACTAAGGACTAAGGGATTTGGGCTAGGGTATTTTGGGCATTATAACAATACAAGAAGGCAACTTTTCTACCAAGGGGAGGGTAGGTTTCGGCTAGGCTAGGGGAGGGTTGCCTCGGCCCAAGCTTCAAGGGAGGGGAGGGTAGGAGGCTTTGGAAAAGCTTTAGAGAGAGGAGGGATTTTCAAGACTTGGAAATTGATTTGTGGATGAAGAACTCTTCATCTAAGAAGTATTTATAGGTCAAGTGGCCAACCAATGGCGAATTAAGCCAAGTGCTAGGCAAGTGTAAGGCCAAGATTAGGCAAGTGTCCTTATCCATCTACTACACAAAATATCCTACCTAATCCTTGACTTGTGCAAAGGCACAAAAGCGTGCAACTCCATGTCCAATTCGTCAATGGGCGATTTCAAGTCCACGATTGGAGGTGCCAAGTGTCGCCCTCCGTTGGTCAAAATGTTTCGCCTCTGGAAAAATCCATAAAAATACTAAATGACATGGCGGAATTTTCCCTACGAAAAGCTGGAAATGTTTAAATGAAAGCGATTCTTTTAGTGAGTTGTGCACAAATAAAAACGTCCAAGGCTTAAACTTTTAAGGCCAAACTTTTCGACGTCGCCTTACGCATACTCGAAATACGGTATAACATTCTCCCTTAGAAACATTCGTCCGAATGTTCCTTCCCAAGCGATTAACGATAAGATTCTTCATAACTTAAGCGATTTGCAAATGCCACACACGCACGTAACAACACTTAGGCATAAACGATAATGAAGATTTACAAGTAGGAAAGTGAATTACACGGAGGTGTGGGAATAGGTGAGGATATACGCCTCATGTCTTCGGCTTCCCATGTCATCTCCTCCCTGAGCTCGTTCGCCACAGACTTTGTGGAAGCCACGTCCTTGGTCGCGGGCGCTAACGACGATCGATTATCGCTATGGGAACCTCGCCATACGATAATCCTGATCACTGGACATCGTCGTCGATCGGGTGCACCACAGATGGATCCGATACATCTCGCCGGCATAGATCGTGAAACACCGGATGCATCGCCTCGGATCGGACGGCGGATCAACTCGTAGGCAACCTTGCCTACCTGCGGACAATCAAGCGGCCCAATATACCTTGGTGAGTTTCCCCTTCCCGAATCTCATCACACCGCCATGGGTGACACCTTTAGAAAACCCAATCATGAACCTCGAACTCAAGATGCCGACGGCGATGATCTGCATCGACACATCGACTACGGTGTCGATAGCTCTCGGATAAGCTTCACTCTTATCCAGCATCATTGCACCAAATCTGGTCCCATTGCACCTCGCCCACATCGAACCAACCTATATGGCGTCTGCACTTCCTTATACAAGGCCTCGTAAGGCGCCATCCGAATCTTTGGAGTGGTAGCTATTATTGTCTGCGAACTCAACTAGAGGAAAATGATCCTCCAGCTACCACGAAGTCGATAACACGGGCTCGCGACATATCCTCGAAGTGCGGATAGTGCGCTCGGCTGTCAGATGCTGCGTGGATGGAATGCGTTACTCGGGCTCACTGCGTCCTAAACCTCTGGAAAGACCTCCGAAGTTAGCGTGGCGGGCTCCTGCATGCGATATGATCAGTAGGGACTCCATGCGATCGGCGATCTCGGATGTAAAAGTCGGCATAATCCTCGGTAGAAAAAGTCGTCTGACGGGAAGAAAGTGGGCTGATTTCGTCGTGTCGGCGATAACCCATATAGAATCATGTCTCATCCGAGTGCGAGGTAATCTGTGATAAAATCCATGTTGATTACCTCCCACTTCCGGTCGGGATCTCGATAAATGCGCAACAAACCACGGGCCTGCGGTGCTCTACCTTCACTGCGACAACACGGGCCCGAGCTACGAACTCTGCAACGTCCTCTTCAAGCCATCCCACAATACGGATCTAAGGTCGTGGTACATCTTGGTCGACCGGATGGATGAAGTAACGCCTTGTGTGCTTCCCGAGAACCTGCTCCAAGTCACGAAACATCTGGAACACACAATCGCCCTCAAACCTTAGCACCCGTCGTGCTACCTCCAGGACCCTTGCCCTCACGAAGAGTTGTATCACGATAACGTGTCAAAAGCTGGATCCTCGGCTGTTGCCTCTTCACCTCGCCGGCGATGGAAGACTCGGCAACCTCACGAACTCGAACCCCATCGCTATCGTAATCAATCAAGCGGACACCAAGGCTCGCTAATCGATGCAAATCACGAACCATGTCCTCCTCTCTAGTGCGCATCGATAGGCTCCCATCGACCTACGACTAAGGCATACGCGCCCAACATTGGCTTTCCCGGGTGGTACGGGATATCGACATCGTAATCCTTAAGCAACTCTAACCACCGTCTCGCCGTAAGTTCGGCTCCTCTGGTGAAGATATCTTGGAGGCTCTTGTGGTGCAGTAAAAATATCCACGTGAACCCCATACAAATAGTGCCTCCGGATCTTGGCGTGAATCACGGTGCGACTCCAAATCATGGGTGGGGTAGTTCCTCGTGTTTCTTGGTGTCGGGATGCATATGCTATAACCTGCCATCTGCATCAACACATCCCAACCCGATGCGACGATCACAATACACGACATAACCATCCGACCCTGCGGAAGAGTAAGAAGCGAGGCGGTCGTCGGTCTCTCTTCGGCAACTAGAAACCACGCTCCTGACATCGGTCCATGAAACTTGCGCTTACGAGTCGGCTAGTCAATGGTGCGAGATAAAGCAAACTTCTCCACGAACCGTCGATAATATCCTGCAAGGCCTAGAAAGCTGCGAACCTCTGCCGAGTAGTAGGTCTAGGCCAAGTCTGCTGCCTCGATCTTGGCGTATCACGCGAATGCCATCGGCCCGACAATATGCCCAAGAAACGCCATCAAGTCAGCAAAACTCACATTTGGAAAACTTGGCGTACAAGCGCTGGTCTGGAGAAGCGTCGGCCACGATCGCCAAATGCTCGCGTGCTCTGCTCTGGCGAGAATAAACCAAGATATCATCAATGAACACTATCACAAGCGTGTCCAAAATGGTTTGAACACTCGGTTCATCAAATCCATGAATACCGCGGAGCATTGGTCAACCAAAGACATGACCACTGAACTCATAATGCCCGTCTGGTCGGAATGCGATCTAGGGACATCCACCTCTCGACTACTTTGATGATAGCAGACCGTAGATCAATCTTGGAGAAACACCTCGCATGCAGTGGTCGAACAAATCATCAATCACAGGAAGGGGTATACGTTCTTAATGGTCACCTTGTTCACCGTCAGTAATCAACACACGCGGCGTCGTCTTCTTCTTCACGAACAATACCGGCGCTCCCGGGGAGAAACACTAGGCTGATGAAGCCCTTCTCCGGCAAATCCATGGTGATCCTTGACTCTCTCAACTCGGCGGTGCCATTCTGTATGGCGGAATGGAAATAGGCGAGTGTGCGCAATATGTCTATACAAACTCAATCTCCTCTCGGGAGGATACGGAGGTCGTGCGGAAACACGTGCGGGAACTCTCTCGACCACCGAAACCGGAAAATCAGTACCGTAGCTTGATATCAAACACGAACGAGATGGTAGATATACCGCCTGCATCTTCCTAGCCTTGGTAGGAAATAAACCTACCACCGGCGATACGTGCTCCTCCCACTCAACAACCGGCTCCTCGAGCGGACCGTACTACTCTCTCTCTGCGATCTACATTGGCGTAGCGAAGCTAGCCAATCCATCCCATGATCATGTCGAAGTCAATCATCTCCAACTCTATCAAGTCGGCCAGGTCCGACGATTGTAAATAGTCACAGACAAGCTCTATATACCGCCGAGCTACCACCGAATCACCCAGGCGTAGCTACCTCGAAAGGGTCTATGGACTCGAGCTCTATCCCTATCCTACTAGGAACAAGGGAGATATATGGGACAGTAGAACCGGATCTATCAAAACATACACATCAAACGGCCCGATAAGGTACTACATGGCGACATCGGTGAGGCCTCCTGATCTTGTCGGCTGGACAAAGCATAAATGCGGTTCTGAGGACCGCTAGAACTAGGACCCGCGCCACGACCTCTGCCGCGACCTGCTGGTCCATGAGTACCTTGCCCTCCAGGGCGAGTAACTGTCGGGGATGAAGAAGACCCGGCGAAAGAACCTGTAGGCTGACCCCTACCATCAGCACTGCCCTTGGTCGGACAGTTCCTCGCATAGTGACCCTGCTGGCCACAACTGAAACAAGCTCCCGTAGCACCACAACTCCCGAAGTGGGATCTGCCGCATCGGCCCTGCGAGGTGGTCCCCGTCGGCGATTACCCTGCTGCTGCGGGCGTCTCAAGTCTGGGGCCACGTGCGCTCTCGAATGTCACAGTCTTGAGGGCGGTGCGAGTGCTCTGAGCTGGCTGTGGTGCAAATCTAGACTGCTGCTGAGGCCGCCCACGATAGCCACCAAAAGACCTGCCGTCTGGTCTTAACCTGCTGCGCTGTCGGCGTCGATCTACGCTCACATCCAAGAGCATGAGCTGCGTGCGGGTAATGTCCATACCGGTGAAGAGAAACACCGCACATGACTCGGCCATATAATCATCTAGCCCGATGGCGTGGCGGTGCACCTATCCTCCATATCTGCTACAACGCTGGGACATATCGAGCGATGAATCAAACTCGACATTGTACTCCACGGCGGTCGTCCTCTGCCTCGGCGGTAAAAATCTATCGGCCGCACCTCATATGCAGTGGAGGCAAGAAGTGAGTGAGAAAGCCTCGAGAACTCATCCCAGTAGGTGGGACGCGTGCTCTCCCGGGATAACTCCCATGAATCAAACCAATCGATTGCGGTATCACGCGGCCTATGTGAACAAAGATCACGGACTCGGTCTCGACGCCGATCACTCTCGAATCCTCAGGCGACGGATGAACTCCTGCGGATCATCCTCGGCCTCGACGTAAAACTCGGCGGGCTCTGACTCGGAAGTCTCGTAGCCTCAAACTCTACGCCTCGGGTGAACCACGGCTGCAGGGGTGGGGCTGGAACTTGCATCCGGCTGTCCTCATGTTTGGCCACGATCTGGCGATGGTGGGCCATCTCCTTGTACCTAACTCCTCCGCCCGGTGTGGGACGGGAGGTGTGGGTCTTGTGGTCTTTGGGGCGGCGTCGTAGAACTCGCCGTCTCGGTATAGGCCCGGGCGAGCCCTCGTGACTCTAGGTGTCTCTTGGCGGCTCCCTCGGTGCCTTGCCGCCACAGGCGGGTTGCCTTACGTGGAGGCATAAGCATTCTGAGAAAAAGGAATACGTTAGAGGGTCCAACTTTAACACGGCTCTAAAGCACGATCTCGAGTGAGAAGAATGGAAACCAATCCTAAATATCCTATAGCCTCACGATTATTGGTGTGGTCCACAACACAGATAATCGAACTCTACTAGATACGGTCTGTAGACACTTTCCGGATTAAGCGCTCGATACCACTTTTGTCACGACCCATTCGGGGCCGTGGATCGTGCCTTAGGGCACCCAAGTAGTCATACATCGAGTAATCGGCGGAAATATAAAACAAGACATGAAACGATTTATAAAATAAGACACGTTTATGTGAAAGCGTCGCCTTCGGCATATATATATAAACATGGTTTAGCGATTACATCCGATATTGTACAACATGACTCTGACCTCTAAGGAAATATACAACTATGGCGGGACGGGCCTCGCCATACACCTGCAGTACAAAACTATCTACACGGGGAGATCATACCCAAAGTAGAGCCTCAGGAAAGATGGAGCTCCGACGCAACGTAGAGATCCTAAGAATGTGGATCTAGCACTGCTTGCCTTACTGCGGCATGAACGCGGCCCCGAAGGAGTCGATTACAACGGTACTAAGTATATGAAAGCGTAAAATACTTAAATGAAAACATATCATTTTAAAATCGGTTTGCAAGTATGTATGAAACAACGAGGGCGCGCATAGTGCCACATCATAAACAAGAGCAACAATAGGTAAAGAATGTGTCTTTTCTAGGCTGCGAATGATCGAAGCGGGGCCAATTGCGTGGTATCACCATGCAAGCCTAATCCTCGACTCCGTAGTCGCATAGGCCACTCGCATGGGCCGCGTAGTACATAACCCGCGTCGAGGGTACTCCTCGGCGTCGTCACGGACTCGTAGTCGCATGGCCACATAGACCGCGTGAGGTATAACCGCATCACTAACACGGAACTCCGTAGCTCGCATAGGTCCCATGGACCGCGTGAGGTATTCTCGAATCATGGTCCCGGACGCGAGTCTACCGCGTGGAGGCGACAACCCGGTAATATGTCAAGAGGTGAGTGATAGTACACTAACATAACAGCTTATCTTTAAACAACATAAGCACAACAAGAATATGCTCTTATACAGACGTTAAAAGACACTAACACGCATAGCATCATATCATGTCTACTTATCAAACCATCTTATTATTCTTTTCACAATTCAATATAAGTCTGTTATAAACACATAGGCAAACTGTTTCTTTTATCATTCTTAAGTGGTTATACTTAACTTCCCATAAAGATAGTATAACTCTTAAGCTTACATTTAAAACCAATTAGTTTTCTTACATTAAAAATGATTGAGATTCTTTT
Source organism: Przewalskia tangutica (assembly GCA_029844215.1). Lineage (NCBI taxonomy): Eukaryota > Viridiplantae > Streptophyta > Magnoliopsida > Solanales > Solanaceae > Przewalskia > Przewalskia tangutica. The sequence continues at coordinate 25,024,844 of CM056719.1, forward strand.
GAAGTGCTTTCGGATCTTTATTATTCGAGCTTAAGCGTGAGGCATTCCGTAAGTATTATCGAGCTTAAGCCGTGAGGCATTAATGGTTATTATTCGATTAACACGTATGCGTCTACCGTACTACATATATATTGTAAAATATCATGCTTTAGGAAGAATCACATACCTTCTCAATGAAAACCACCTTGAAGTTGAATATGTCGCGAGAGAATCACTATAATAGTCGGACATGTCTATCAACGTTCGAACTACTTTGTAAATGATTCTAAGCAGAGGGTTCTATATCCTACGGAAAATTGGGCGACTTCCCTGCGGTGAGCTACTTAAGTCTCAGTGAAAGCGATCTATGTAAATCTGATTCGATTATTCTTCTTTAAAACCCTTCTACTGTGATAACAGTTCAATTCTATTACGTGATATTCTTCTAAGTATTTAATACTTATTCTTATACTACTACGTATGTATTCTCTAATTCAAAGAGGTTAGGATTAGTTACCTCGGTAAGCCCAATAATATCCTAGATAAAGTCGCGCTGAGCAAGGTTTAGCTCCTAAGTTGTATGCGCTCAGGTGGCTCGAAACCTTAGAAGTTCTTCACAACTTCTACTAAGGACTAAGGGATTTGGGCTAGGGTATTTTGGGCATTATAACAATACAAAGAAACTTTTCTACCAAGGGAGGGGGTAGGTTTCGGCCAGGCTGGGGAGGGTTGCCTCGGCGAGCTTCAAAAGGGAGGGGTAGGAGGCTTTGGGAAAAGCTTTAGAGAGAGGGGAGGATTTTTCAAGACTTGGAAATTGATTTGTGGATGAAGAACTCTTCATCTAAAGGGGGGTATTTATAGGTCAAGAAGTGGCCAACCAATGGCCAAGATTAAGCCAAGTGCTAGGCAAGTGTAAGGCCAAGATTAGGGCAAGTGTCCTTATCCATCTACTACACAAAATATCCTACCTAATCCTTGACTTGTGCAAAGGCACAAAAAACGTGCAACTCCATGTCCAATTCGTCCAATGGACGATTTCAAGTCCACCAATTGGAGGGTGCCAAGTGTCGCCCTCCCGTTGGTCCAAAATGTCTCGTCTCTCGGAAAAATCCGCAAAAATACTAAATGACATAGCCGGAATTTTCCCTACGAAAGTTGTGGAAACGTTTCGTCGGAAAACGATTCTTTTAGTGAGTTGTGCACAAATAAAAAACGTCCAAGGCTTAAACTTTTAAGGCCAAACTTTCGTACGTACGCCCTTACGTACATACTCCGGAAATACGGGGTATAACAATTAGGCTGGCGAAACCAGCTGTGTTCTTTCGGATTGGGACCACTTACTCGGCTGAGGTATATACTAGCTTGTATAGCAGAGAGATTGTGAGACTGCACGAGGTTCCTACGCTTATGATTGCAGATAGATGAGCTCAGTTGCGGATAACCGGAGGTTTTTCGAAAGGATTAGGGACACGGTGAGTCTCGGTGTTGCATTACACCCTCGGGCCGGCGGTCGAGCGGAGCGTACTATCCGAGCGCGAGGATGAGTTGCGGGCTGTGTTTTTATTCGGGAATAGCGGGAAGGTTAATTGCCTCTTGTCTTGTTGCGTAACGATAATGAGATACCACTTTGATTTTGGTGGCGATGCGAGGCCTTGTGTGTAGAAAGTGGAGATCGCGGTCGGATGGTTCGGCATGGCGAGGTTGATTATTTAGTCGAACTTGACTCGGCGGGCTATGGATAAGGCGAGGCTTATCGGGGAAGATTGTAATAAGCTTAGAGTCGCGAAGCTTTATCGAGATAACCGATGTTGACACGTGGGGTTCGATTGATATTTTGGTATGAGTATTGTTATGCGGCCAAGTGTGGCATTATTGATACGTAGGGGTTGTAAGGAGACTATGTCGCTATCTTAAGTTTGACTCAGAGAGAACATTCGGGGCGAATGTTTCTAAGGGGAAGAATGTTACACTCGAATTTCGGGATATGTTTATAAGAACGTGCGTAAGAACTCAACAATGTTAAGATTTGAGGCGAGTAAAAGTTTGTCGAATTTTTGGAATTGGTCGGAAGCGAAATATTGCGACGAGCGGGAGGCGACACGTGTCACCCCCATGGTCATGGACGAAATTGTCATGGTTAGAATGGTCATTTGACCATAAATTAAATGACCAAGTCTTGCTAGTCTTGAAGCTTGACAAAGTTGACTAAGTCAAAGGCCACCTAGACTTGATCCATGTGAAACTTATCCAAGCCACACAATTGTGCTAATCTTAACCCTCCATCATGTTATATATTGTATGCTAGTGCAAGACAAGACTAAACACTTAGAATTTTTTTCAAGAAAATTTGAGGGAGGCTTGAGGGAGCTCTCGGCCAAGGGCTAGGGTTTGAAGGAAATTTTTTCCAATTGTTGTCCAATAATTCCCCCACTTTAAACCAAGGTACCTAAGGGTATAGTAAGTGTTTCTCAATAAAAAGATCCCGGAAATGTGGTGTTTTCGTATTAGTCGCAAGGCGAAAACCTAAAGGGTTATTCAACTTTGAAGTTGAAACTTGAAGATGAGTCTTTTATAAGCTTCTAAGGGTTGCTTGGAGTGGATTGGAACGTCGAAAGGAGGAGCTAAAGTTGCTAAGGAGCGACTTGTGATCTTGGATCATAATTGGGCTAATTGAGGTATAATCTTCGTTTTACTTTTGTAATTGAAGATTTCATGTTATGATAAGTTATAAGTGATCATGTGATTTGTGTTATGAAGTTTGATAAGTGACATGGATTGTAGAAGCCTAGAACCAGAAAGGGCGTGATTAGCCTTTTGAAATTGAAATACAATTTTGGTCGTTTATTAGAATCGTCGCATGTTTACCTACTTGAGGATTGTAGTAGTTATGTCGATTGCGCTTGATATCATGTTATACTAAACCACTTGGATTAAAAAGGAATTGGAAACGATTTGTATTGTTGCCTAATTGCGAATTGACATTATAGTTTAGACTAGTTTGTTATCGTTTGTGGTGAGCCAATTGGGGCTGTTTGGTTATTCATTTGTATTGAACTACCTTATAAATTGTGGTGAGCCAATTGGGGTTGTTTGGTTATTGTATTATTACTGAAAAGGTGGCAAAGTTAGTAAAAACAAAGGAAGTGCTGTCCGATTTTCCGTAGAATTTAGTGACTTGCACTTGGAATATTCTACGTTTGAAACTAGAAGTTAATAGACGTACTATGATCATTATAGGTTGGCATACTACGTACGGCGATTGGACTTAGCAAGTGGATTAAACCGAAGAGGTATGTGGAACTTTCTTATCTCTTGAGCATGATTAAGTTGTAAATGTATAGTACGGTAGGCGTCTGAGATTTTGACAATCTAGTCTATTTGATATCCTTGGCTTATTTTAAGAATGCCCAAGTTGTTTGAGTTAGGAATTAACTCACTTGTTTAATTATTAAGGATATCTTGGTTTTCAAAGTTAAGAGACTTTAAGTATGTTGAAAGTATTTTGATACTTATTTTGTTGGAAAGTTTAAGTCTCTTGGTTAAAAAGAAGTATGTAAGTTGCTAATGTATAAAGCTAGTATAACGGCTTTATGGGAAGTTGGTTATAATAGCTTTATGGAAAGTTAATAAGAGAATGGTTTACTCTTAAGTAATTTAAGCATGTTAAGGGACTTGAAGAGTTTTAAAGAATTTGACACTTGTTTCGTTTTAAGCGTATAAGTCCTTGGATAGGAAATTGTACTTGACTTAGGTATAAAGTGAATATAACGACTTTATGGGGAGTTGGTTATATTGGCTTTATGGAAAGATAAATGGCTTGATTTATTTGAAAGGCAATTTGATTTAAAGGCATCAATTGCCTAAGACTTTTCTGAGAGAAGAAGTCACTTGATTTAGAAGCCTAATTTTATTTCTAAAAGTATTGTGACTTGTCTTGAAAAAGAAATTGTAACTTGATACTACGGTTATTAGTATCTTGGAAGTTTTATAATGAAATGAGTCATTTTGAAAGAATAGAAGTCGTAGTACTTTGGGTTAAATTCGGATTTTATAAAGAACATGTTAGTGCCAGCAAATAAACTAAAATGAGAGTGTATATGAAAGCAGGAATAATAAAGTTGAAGGGGATTGCTTAACTAGCCTATATATTGTATGATAAGCGGTAGTGCTTATGTTATGTAATGTGATAGCGGTTGTGCTAGTAGTTCGTGTAATTGCGAAGGGGTCGTTCCGGGTTTGTGGCATTGCATATTTCCGTGGATTTGCTACCAGCGATCGCGAGGAATACAAATGCGAGTCGTAGAGCTTATCTCAAATGCGGTCAGTAAGGGCTTATGCGGTGAAATAGTCCCGTGCGAGAGAATACCTCATGCGGGTCCACGCGATCTCATCACGGGTGAAATAGTCCCGGGAATAAGTTAACCTGCTTAATGATCTTTGGACGAATGAGGTGGTCTGTTTTTGATCGTGAGCTTCACTTACTTTATATTGTAAGTATACACCTGCTTTCCTTTACTCATTGTTAGTAAGGCCTGATGTCTTTATTGGTGAGTATCATACATATGTCCTCAGTTTATTATTAGACTTATGATTTCATTCTGATACTTTCAGTTTCGCATATATTGGTACGTATGTTGTCTTGACCTCGTATGTTGACAGCACGTTAAATCATGCCCGAGTGAAGTGCAGTTCTTGATCCTCGCTCTTAGGATCAGCATTCGAACTGTTGAAAGCTCCTCATTTGAGAGGAGACTTATCCTGGTATTGTCAGGTTGTTGTACATTCGGGGGTATGTCGGGGCCTGTCACTTGTAGATTATTATTCTTAAGTGCATGATCACATGTAGTGGATTGGGTTGTAAAGAAAAAAATGTCTTTATTTTATTGGTATAGAGATTCGGAAGGTGGCACTTTTATCGGCTAGCACTTTGTTGTTATTTTATGTTTAAGTATTTTGCTCGATTGTGTATGTTCCTTGCTATTCTGCGATGTATGCGAGAGTGCCCGGGTAGGGCACCGATCGCGAGCTTCGAGAATTCGGGTCGGTCGTGACAAAAGTGGTATCAAAGCGATTAGTCCTCGGAAAGTGTCTGAGGCCGGGTGTCAGTAGAGTGCTTGATTATCGGTGTGTTGTGCGCCCACCACGTCTATAATCGGGGAGAGTGCGAGGACATTTAGGATTAGTTTCCATTCTTATCACTCTAAGATCGTCGCGATATAAATTTGTATGGTTAGAATTCGTCTTTCCTAACAAGTTATGATTGTTTGCGGCCTACGAGAAAGCGGCGATGACCGGGGAAGGATTATGTGGATTGCGTATCCGAGGTTGGTAATGTTTGTAGTATAGTTGGTATTGTGACATCTGACTATACACGGATGTTTATGTTTGAAATTACGCATGTGTGTTTGCCTAGGATGATTTTAGATTACGAGATTGGTGTCACGACCGAACTGGGCGTGTACAGTGCCTTACCGGGCACCACTAGTGATACAACAACATGAGTGTCAAGGCGGAACATAAAACACATCACGTGAAACAAATGAAGTACCAAACGATGTCGAGGAAAACTTGCCTTTCGGCATATATATAAATAACAACTCTTTACAAATGAGCACGATTTTAATCCTTTTTACAAACCACACTTGCCCACAGCGGTACTCTCTCACAGGACCTCTGAAATGATATGGCAAGCCTTAATGGCGGGACCAGGGGCCATCTCCTCTGACGGATAATAAATATCTACAACTGACAGGGACTATGCACGAAGATAAGCCTCGGGAGACTTTTAGAAGCGGAGAACTCCAACTGGAAAGCGTGACCCTAAGAGCGAGGATAATCGGCAGTAGTGTACCTTTACTGCGGCATGAGCGACACACCACGGAAGAGTCGATCTGGCGAATGCAAATGAGTATGTGGCGGCATCTTGTAAATGAAATCATAGTAGTACTATAAGCGAGGAGGCGTGTATGATAACAAATCTGCACCGATTCCGCAGCAAATAGCGATGCATGCTCCATCCGTCGGGGACTACGCGCCACCGAAGTCGTCACTCCCGATATAACAATGGGTCTCCACGCCCGCAACATCAATCATGCCCGCGGAATACCTTCCCGCTTGTGAGGCGATCAATGATGAAAAGCACGAGAATACATATGAACAACGGTCCCGCGGTGTCGATTAAAGCGATCTGCGGGGTAAGTGCGGCATGGCGAAGCTACTAACACCAGCACCCCCTTTGTGGTACTAACAAAGGTCATAAAATGTATCATGATATCTGTCTGAAGCCGTCACATGATCAAAGCTGGTCGTGGCTATTTCGCCCCCGCCAATATCAAATGTGCGGCGTCTAGCCTGGAACTCCCCATGACTCGCATGGCCAGGCGATCATGTGGGCGGCATGAAGGTATAACCCCGTCGGGTGCTTTACTCCCCCAGCGTCGTCCTGGACTCGCTGATCGCGCCAGCGCATGAACCGCGTGACCATAAGGCGCTGTAACACGGAACTCTCGTAGCTCACGCGTGAGGCCCCGGGACCAGCATGAGGTATTCTCGAATCATGGTCCCAGAGACCCCACTGAAGTCTACCACAGTCTACCCACGCGTCGGAGGCGGCTTAACCGAGCCGACGCGATGGTGGTATAATACCAACATAACGAGTTTATCGTTTAAACAACATAAAAGCACAATCGAGGAAAACCCACTTTACACCAGCGTCACAATCTTAATACACGTTGGCGTCCTAATATGATTGCACTTATCAAGCGTCAGAAGGTATTACAAGGCTATCACGAGCACAACCTGATCAGATTATACGCGACAATTTTTCTACACTGTAATATGTCAACATGTTGGGTTTCTATCCCCAAAGTACTTCATACGTTAACTTTTTTTAAAAGATCGTTACTTTCACAAAAGTCACCTGATACGTAGTATATGAAAATGAAGTGATTATCTTTTGAAGTGAATCAAAACAACTTTATCTTTGTAAAATCAAATAACAAACATTATTATCCAAGCGTCGAGTTTGCCTAATTTCAAATGTTCACGTTTCTTATTTTAGAAAGGTTTAAGTAGTTCATAGTCTTATTCATTTAAGAATACAATTCTCCTTTAAACTATCGCGAGAAAGCATAAGTCTTATATGTGAGTAGGATATTCTTGTTTATAGCGATCTTATTACATGACCGTGATGCAGGAAACATCATTTTGTCTAAATCTTGAAAAGCATGCGGATGGAAGTTTCTCACCCGATTTTAATAATACTAAATCTGTCAAAACATTTCCTTTTATTATGCACTACTTGGTGGTTTGTCGATACATTACGATTTAGAAATCGGTAAAACATTCTTAGCCCAGTTATTACTAACTTCCCGTAAAGCTAGTATAACTCTTAAGTTTTCAAAAAACCAAGTATTACTTCTTCTTTTCGAAATGATTCAAAAATCTTTTGAAATACTTCAAGGATTCTTTATTAACACATAACAAGCTTGATTATAGTTGGATAAGTTACCTTTTAAAAAACCCGCAGTATTTTCTTGACATTAAAAATTTGTTATAACCAACTTCCATAAAAGCGGTTATAACACTTTATGTTTTAAGCAATCAAATACATTTTACAGCACGTATGCGTCTCTGTGCAAGTACATAGTTCACACATATCATGCTAGAAGAGATAGGAAGAGGTTCACGCGTACCTCGCGGCCCAGTATCGACTAATAGCTTCTTAAAACGCTCAGTACTTCCAATCGGCTACTCCTTAGAAGCCAAGTAGATCGCCACACGCGTGAAAATACTTCAACCTATAAGGCACAAGCGCATTAACATTTAGATCCTTGTAGAGACATTCTGAAGAAAATTCGTGGCACTCCCCACATGCAGCGTAAATCTCTCACTGTCGGAGTGGCTATCGAAAGCCAACCGGAGGGTTCATCTATCTAACGGGCGTGCTACCTCACGAAGAAAAAGCTACCTGACAAGTCTCTTGTCTGATCTATGTAAATCTGATTGATTACTTTCTTCTTTGAAAAGGTTTACTTATTATTGAGCTTAAGTCAAAAGACATTGCCCGATAACAGCGTTGATTTTATTATTAGACTTATGATTTCATTACAAGATTTCTGGCCACATATTTGGTACATGTTGTCTTGACTCTCCTTGACTATGCTCATGTCGCAGTAGAAATGCTGGCGATCCTCGCTCTTAGGATCACTGCTCACTGCCGGCAGTTAGCTCCTCATTTCGGAGGCTTATCCCTGGTATTGTCAGTTTTTGTACATTCAGGGGTATGGCGGGGCCCTGTCCCGCCAGGATTGTTATTCTTAGAGGTTTGTAGTCACATAGTGGATTGGGTTGTAAAGAAAAAAAAATGTGTACTGTTTTATTGGTATAAGTTACGGAAGGTGGCCTTATCGGCTAGCCTGTTGTTATTTTATGTTTAAGTATTTTATCGTTGTGTATGTTCCGCCGCTATTCTCGATGTATGCGGGTGCCTGTAGGGCACCAGCCATGAGCCTGGTCGGGTCGTGACAAAAGTGGTATCGAGCGCTTAGTCCTCGGAAAGTGTCTGAGCACTGTTTGTAAGTCTTGATTATCTGTGTTGCGCACACATCTATAATCGTGAGGCCGCAGGACCTTTAGGATTGGTTTCCATTCTTCTCACTCTAAGATCGTGCGATATACCGTATGGTTAGGGTCGTCTTTCCCTAACAAGTTATGATTGTTTGCCACGAGAAAGCGGAAGACCCGGAAGGATTATGTGGATCGCGTATCGTGTTGGTAATGCTTGTAGTATAGTTGGTATCGTGACATACAACTATACGGATTTATGTCTGGGGTCACATGTGTTGCCTAGATGATTTTAGATTACGATCGGGTAAGGACTAAATAAATACCGGAAGGTATGAGCGATTAAGGAACTCTCATCAAGGTTTTACGTGCTAATTTGAGATAATTAGGTGATGATGAGATGTGTGAGAATGAAACGGACCCTTAAGTTAATTAAGAGACTAAGTGGAAGACTATGTTAGCAACTTAAGCTACGTGGTATGCTTAAGGAATTGTACCGCGAGATCCGGACGAAGAAAGTATAGTTGTTGTGGTCAAGACAACACGGCTATGATTTTACGAGAAGTTTTGTACCCTGCGGGGTGATAAGTTAGGCTTGGAGCATGGAAATCGCGAGCCCGAGAATGTGATAACCGCCGAGACCTTAGGTATATAAGGCCTTCTGCAGTAAAGTTAAGTCGCACCAGGGTAAGAGTTAAGCCGCGACGCCGAGTCGGGTTGGGGATCTATTAAGGGTCGCCCCATAGCTTGAAATGAAATGGGATTAGTTGGTAGTATCCCGCCACGTGCGGTCACGGGTGTAAGGCCCAAGTCTAGTTAATCGCTTTATGGGTTCGTGGACGCATTCCACCTAACCAGTTGCGAGCCTGAATGGGCCTTGTATTGTTTAATTTAGTAACTCCAAAGATTGGAGACCCGGACGATATGAAGGCTATGAACGACGCTAAAATAAGTTGGAGTACGGAAAAGTACGACCATTGAAAAGAGAGCAACCAAGTGTGAAGAAATAAAGCCCGAATCCACGAGAACCTTTCGGTGATCACACCAGTGAGTGATGGGTGGTAGCCGAGCGAGTAGATAATAATTACCGTAACGATACAAGTAGGACCTTAGCGCATCTAGCGCAGTTATGACAGACGTTGAGGTCATTATGAGCACGTGACTAGTTGACCTCTTGTGATGCCAACGGGACTACAGAGAGATTGATTTCGGTGCCGCTTTCGATAAGCCGTTATCGAGTGGAAAGGAAGAGAAGTGGTGGTAACCAAAGTGAATTATTCTTCCTTCGCTGACATAATTGTTTTTAATAAGTCGTGTGATTTGTTCATTTGAGGTGGATTGAGGCGTAAAGTAGTAATAATTGAATTTGAAGGAATTTATGTTAAATGCCTCGAGGTACTTCGAGTTGGTTTCGTGTGGCTGTCGTGGCCACGACCTTCCGTATAATTTCAGAAAATGTGCAAGGCATGAATAAATAAGTACGGCCACATGAAAGTCGAGGCATCTTTTGGTAGGTTTTGAAAATCTACACTACTTTAAGGCGGGCGTGATGATTAGATAATTATCGGATCACGAGAGGACCTCGTGATTGGTTGTGACTCCAAGGAAAGTTTAAAAAGGAGATAAGTTTTCTCCCACACAAAAGGACAGTTTTACGAATTATGAGGTTCGTGTACCCATGTTGTTAGACTAAGGATATAAGACAGTAAGGTCTTCAGATCGCTACGCCATAGGTTACTGACAGTAGATAACCGGGAAAAGTGTTGTGTTGGGGTAATTAAGAACGACGCATTTAATTGGTCGAGAAGTATCGTAAAGATATTAATGTAAGTTGACGGTCATGATTACCCTGCATTTATGTAAAGACCATTAGTTGATAATGGCGCTAGAACATTTCAAGGAAATGTGGTACCACCTAGGTATAGGCTCTACAAACTGGGAAAGGAAAACCGGGTTACTACTTGACGAGATCAAGGAAACCTCCCCCCCCCCTAAAGTGGGATTGCCAGTGAGTCTTAGCCGTGAGGCAAGCACAGGAATCGAATCTCAGTTTCGTGACCAAGTTTGGTTGCAACATAAAGGGAAACAGAACCATAAGTGAGATTAAGGATACCCGAATATTTCGCAGAATGAGAAAGGCTTTCGCCATCGAAAGATAAGTTGACCACGACTCATGATTCTAACCCCTCCGTGAGACGAGGGTTAGGTTATTATGATAACACGCTGGTGTTAGGCTAGGTTGTGACGCAACCCGATAAGGATAGAGCCTATGTTTTCCTGAGTTAGGGAAGCGGGAGAAGAAATTGCGCCACTCACGATTTAGAGTCACGGCGCTTAAATCATGCCCGAAGATTTCGGGGCACGACGATATACGCACTTCATGTGGATAATTATGCGAACCACAAAAGCCTCCAAAGATGTCTGAGGCGAGGCAAGAGAATTTGCGACACCGATGGTGGTTAGAGTTACTCAAGGATTGTGATATTGGTATCCTATACCATCGGGGAAAGCCAAGACATTCTGCATACTCTTTCCAGTGGACCTAAGGTAGTCTTCCGCATGGGCAGCCGATAGACAGGATACGGTCCGTGAGATCCTTCGCCACCGAGCCTGTGGTTCATTATTTGTTTCAAGGTTAATGAAGTCTAGATCCGAGAGGTTGTCAGTCTTCCGTTGTTGGGGAGGTAAGGAGGCGACGATGAGGATTCGCCATGATACAACATCGAGTTACGACTCTCAGGAGAGAAGAGCACATTTGAGTAGCACTGCATGAGTGCTATGAGATGAGGATAGATGCGTGTACCCAGTCTTTGCAGGACTAGTCACAGGTTCTAGGGAGGCACGCAGCGCTTATTGCTCTAATTGTTTGGGGCGACTAAGTCGCGTCGTGGCCTCGGATGTATGTACGGGTAAGATGACCTAAGAGACATAGCGGAGCCATCGCTTAGTGTCCGAGTTAGTAGCAGTCACGGTTGTGTACCGTAGCCCGTGGGCTATTGCGAGCATTGAAATCCCAACCTAGATATGAGAGGTAATTATTATGGATCTTATTACGGTGGCATCGCATCGGAGGAAGTGCGACTGGGGTCATGGTAATTAGTGGCGAAACCATTGTGTTCTTTCTGATTGGGACCACTTACTCTACCGAGGTATATACTAGCTTGTATAGCGTAGAGATTGTGAGATCGCACGAGGTTCCTACGCTTATGATTGCGGATAGACGAGCTCGACCATGATAACTGGAGGTTTTTCGAAAGGATTAGGGACACGGTGAGTCTCAGACGCATTACACCCTTAGAACGACGGTCGGACAGAGCGCACTATCCGTGCACTCGAGGATAGGTTGCGGGCTGTTTTTGATTTCGTGAATAGCGGGAAGGTTAATTGCCTCTTGTCTTGTTACGTAACGATAACAGATACCCTTTCGCTTTTCGTGGCGACGCAGGCCTTGTGTGTAAAAAGTGGAGATCGCCGGCCGGATGGTTCGACATAGCGAGGTTCGCTTATTTGGTCGCACTTGACTCGGCGGGCTATGGATAAGGCGAGGCTTATCCGGAAGATTGTAATAAGCTTAGAGTCCGCAGGCTTTACGCAGATAACCGATGTCGACACGCGGTTCGGCTGATATTTTGGTACGAGTATCGTTATGCGCCGTGTGGCATTATTGGTACGTAGGGTTGTAAGGAGACTATGTCGCTATCTTAAGTTTGACTCCCGAGAGAACATTCGGGGACGAATGTTTCTAAGGGGGGAAGAATGTTACACCCCGGAATTTCAGGATATGTTTATAAGAACGTACGTAAGAACTCAACAATGTTAAGATTTGAGACGAGAAAGTTTGTCGGAATTTTTGGAATTGGTAGGAAACGAAATATTGCGACGAACGGGAGGGCGACATGTGTCACCCCCCCTTATGGTCATGGACGAAATTGTCATGGTTAGAATGGTCATTTGACCATAAATTAAATGACCAAGTCTTGCTAGTCTTGAAGCTTGACAAAGTTGACTAAGTCAAAGGCCACCTAGACTTGATCCATGTGAAACTTATCCAAGCCACACAATTGTGCTAATCTTAACCCTCCATCATGTTATATATTGTATGCTAGTGCAAGACAAGACTAAACACTTAGAAATTTTCAAGAAAATTTGAGGGAGGCTTGAGGGAGCTCTCGGCCAAGGGCTAGGGTTTGAAGGAAATTTTTTCAATTGTTGTCCAATAATTCCCCCACTTTAAAACAAGGTACCTAAGGGTATAGTAAGTGTTTCTCAATAAAAAGATCCCGGAAATGTGGTGTTTTCGTATTAGTCAAGGCGAAAACCTAAAGCGGTTATTCAACTTTGAAGTTGAAACTTGAATACGAGTCTTTATAAGCTTCAAGGGTTGCTTGGAGTGGATTGGAACGCCGAAAGGAGGAGCTAATGTTGCTAGGAGCGACTTGTGATCTTGGATCATAATTGGGCTAATTGAGGTATAATCTTCGTTTTACTTTTGTAATTGAAGATTTCATGTTATGATAAGTTATAAGTGATCATTTGATTTGTTTTATGAAGTTTGATAAGTGACATGGATTGTAGAAGCTTAGAACCGAAAAGGGCATGATTAGCCTTTGAAATTGAAATACAATTTTGGTCGCTTATTAGAATCGACACATGTTTACCTACTTGAGGATTGTAGTAGTTGTAATCGATCGCGGCTTGATATCATGTTATACTAAACCACTTGGATTAAAAAGGAATTGGAAACGATTTGTATTGTTGCCTAATTGCGAATTGACATTATAGTTTAGACTAGTTTGTTATCGCTTGTGGTGAGCCAATTGGGGCTGTTTGGTTATTCATTTGTATTGAACTACCTTATAAATTGTGGTGAGCCAATGGGCTGTTTGGTTATTGTATTCGCCTTGAAAAAGTGGCAAAGTTAGTAAAAACAAAGGAAGTCTTTGTCCGATTTTCCGTAGAATTTAGTGACTTGCACTTGGAATATTCTACGCTTGAAACTAGAAGTTAATAGACGTACTATGGTCATTATAGGTTGGCATACTACGACGCGATTGGACTTAGCAAGTGGATTAAACCAAGAGGTATGTGGAACTTTCTTATCTCTTGAGCATGATTAAGTTGTAAATGTATAGTACGGTAGACGTACAAGATTTTGACAATCTAGTCTATTTGATATCCTTGGCTTATTTTAAGAATGCCCAAGTTGTTTGAGTTAGGGAATTAACTCACTTGTTTAATTATTAAGGATATCTTGGTTTTCAAAAGTTAAGAGACTTTAAGTATGTTGAAAGTATTTTGATACTTGTTTTGTTGGAAAGTTTAAGTCTCTTGGTTAAAAAGAAGTATGTAAGTTGCTAATGTATAAAGCTAGTATAACGGCTTTATGGAAGTTGGTTATAATAGCTTTATGGAAAGTTAATAAGAGAATGGTTTACTCTTAAGTAATTTAAGCATGTTAAGGGACTTGAAGAGTTTTAAAGAATGTGACACTTGTTTCGTTTTAAACGTATAAGTCCCTTGGATAGGAAATTGTACTTGACTTAGGTATAAAGTGAATATAACGACTTTACGGGAGTTGGTTATATTGGCTTTATGGAAAGATAAATGGCTTGATTTATTTGAAAGGCAATTTGATTTAAAGGCATCAATTGCCTAAGACTTTTACGATAGAAGAAGTCACTTGATTTAGAAGCCTAATTTTATTTCTAAAAGTATCATGACTTGTCTTGAAAAAGAAATTGTAACTTGATACTACGGTTATTAGTATCTTGGAAGTTTTATAATGAAATGAGTCATTTTGAAAGAATAGAAATGTAGTACTTTGGGTTAAATTCGGATTTTTATAAAGAACATGTTAGTGCCTTAAGTAAACTAAAATGAGAGTGTATATGAAACGTAATAATAAGAAGTTGGGATCGCTTAACTTGCTTATATATTGTATTATAAGCAGTAGTGCTTATGTTACGTGTGATAGCGGATTTGTGCTAGAGTTCAAGAATAATTGCGGTCATTCCCGGTTTGTGGCATTGCATATTCCGTGGATTTGCTACCCACGATGCGAGGAATACCACGCGAGTCCGTAGGGCTTACGCGGTGAAATAGTCCCACGCGGCGGGTCCAGCCTATGCGAGGAATACCTCACGCGAGTCCGTAAGGGCTTATGCGGGTGAAATAGTCCCATGCGAGGATACCTCACGCGGTCCACGCGATCTACGCGTGAAATAGTCCAGAATAGGATTGCTTAATGATCGCGACAGTGGTCCTGTTTTGATCGCGAGCTTCCTACTTTATATTGTAAGTATACACCTATTTACTCTCATTGTTAGTAAGGCACACGTGTCGTTAATCGAGTATCATACATGTCTCCGCTTTATTATTAGACTTATGATTTCATTACGCATTTCGCCACATATTTGGTACATGTTGTCGACTCTTCGGCCGCGTCACCGCAGTAGAGTGCAGGCCGATCCTCGCTCTTAGGATCACCGTCACCGCTGAGAAGCTCCTCATTTCGAGGCTTATCCCCGGTATTGTCGATTGTTGTACATTCGTGGTATGGCGGGCCCCGCCCGCAGGATTGTTATTCTTAGAGGTTTGTAGTCACATAGTGGATTGGGTTGTAAAGAAAAAAAATGTATCGCTTTATTGGTATAAGTTACTGGAAGGTGGCCTTATCGGCTAGCCCGTTGTTATTTTATGTTTAAGTATTTTATCGCTTGTGTATGTTCGCCGCTATTCTCTGGATGTATGCCAAAGGGTGCCCGTGTAGGGCACCATGTGAGCTTGGCCTGGTCGTGACAATATACAAGAAAAGTGTAAAGAAATTATGAAATCAACCAAGACAGATATAATTCACCAAATAATCAGTCAAAATATGAGTGGATGAATGCAATGCAATGCAATGTCACCTCTCTCACTCCCGCTCTCCGGCAGAAACCTTGTAGCCTATCATTCCCGCTCTCCTGCAGAAACCTCATAAGCTATCACTCCCGCTCTCCCGCAGAATCCTCGGAGGCTATCACTCCCGCTCTCCGGCAGAAACCTCGGAGGCTATCACTCCCGCTCTCCGGCAGAAACCTCGGAGGCTATCAATCACGCTCTCCAGTAGAAACCTCGGAGGCTATCACTCCCACTCTCCGGTAGAAACCTCGGAGGCTATCACTCCTGCTCTCCGGCAGAAACCTCGGAGGCTATCAATCACGCTCAATCTCCGGCAGAAACCTCGGAGACGATCAATCACTCTCAGTCTCTCACCTCACCATCATCACAAATAATATGGGAAGTATGTCAGGCATGATATCATGTCTCAACACGTGTCACCAATATACAATCAACAAGTACAAGTCAAATCAGGTGATAATCACAGAAAATAACACATATGTCGACAAGCCCACATAATAGCTGACGGAACCAACGTAAATGTAATTTATCTTCACTTCATGCCCGAAGGCCTATCATGCTATCCCCGTCACTTCCTACAACTACATACGATTCTCTAATCAGATTCTAACTAAACTAAACCATAACCTACCTCAATGCCGAGCGGGTGCCACGAATAATCAAACCAATGCCTTCCCCTTGCGTAGAGCCTCTGAACGATTAAAATCTAGAAAATATATGAACTACATTATAATACGAATCTAAGGACACCCATATTGCTATATTTATATTAACAAGATCTTTACCATTTCCATTGTATGACTAAACTCACACCCCTATAAAAATATTAGCATAACTTCAGGACAAACAAATAATATTCCTTTCTTTTAACTTTCTCGTACCTCCCGCTTGTGAACGATATAACATTAAATTCGCAACTCCAAATAAGGTGTTTATTGTACCACATCGAAGGCAACACTAGGATCTCTTATTATGCCTAATCCCACCTGACAATACTTAGTGTAGATGGTGAAAATTTACGAAATAAACAACCCTATGAAGTCTGTGTCGCCAGAATTTTTGTAAAACAAGGCAGAAACTTTAAACAGTCATAACTTCCAAACCATAAATTGGATTTTTATCCGTAAGGTCTCATACTGACGGGAACAGAGTAATATACAACTTTCATTCAGCCCATAGTTTCATATTCTTTACGTATTTGTACCGTTTTCACGTTTTATATTCTATGTCGCCTGGGTTTCGGTAAAACAAGGCAGAAACTTTAAGCAGTCATAACTTTCAAACCATAAGTAGGATTTATCTCTTTAAGATCTTAAACTGACGGGAACAGAGTAATATACAACTTTCATTCAGCTCATACTTTTATATTCTTTATGGATTTATACAGTTTCCACGTTTAATATGCTGTTGTAATCATTATGTCATGTTACATCCCTCAAGTTTCTCTATTCAAGTGGATTGTGGAATTTTCGTGTAATGACCTCTTTGAAAATTTGATTTCATTCAATAACGCATTAGTATAAGGATCATGAATAGATTAATTCAACCATATAACATCGAATCTAACCTGAACTTAATTGAGTGTTTCCTCATTGTCTTCCAGTTACTAGGGTTTCTTTCTCTTCTTTCTTTCTCCTTCCTTCTCCTCCCTGCTGGCTGCGCACGTCTCCCTCTCTTCTACCTAGTAGGTTTTTTTTTCTTATTTCCATTAAAAATAAATAAAGAGTTTAGGTTAATTAAAACAAAATCTGAATTTCTCTTATTACACTTACATCCCTAAAATACTACATGTTAGTCCCTCATTGTCTACTTAAATTAAATCAATCGCCCAAGTAATTAAATCTTAATCCCACTTCTTTTAATCTTAACTTTTGTTTCCTTTAATTCCCGAGAATTTCATAAAGCCTCGTATTCTCAATGTCATAATTCTTTTTCGTAGTTTAAAGTGCTAAACGATCAGACGGGTCGTTACAAGTCATGATAGGGACCAACATAAGAGGGCCAGAACGGTGGGATATTCGGGTGAGTTTCGAGGCGGACAACCTCAACAGCATGTTGGGTATTCTTCTAAGCCAGCACAGAGTGCACCCTCACAATCTACTGGTAGGAGATTCGATCGCACCGAGCTTTCAGGAGTTGGTCAGAGCTCCAGGGCTTCAGGTTCACGGATGAACAGGGGTTCCAGTCGGTCAAGGCCACCTTTGTCTCGGTGTTCTCGGTGTGGTAGGTCCCATTTTGGGAAGTGCCCTTTTACACCAGGTGTTTTCTTTTCTTGCGGTCGTCAAGGCCATGTGATGAGATATTTTCCTTTTGGAATCGATACTGGTGGGGTGACTCAGCCTACGGGATCGGTTGCTGGTTCATCACCTTCAATGGCTATACACCTCGAAGGGCAGGGTGTTCACCGGCCATCAGGCCGTGGTAGAGGTCGTGGCGGAGCTTCTAGTTCTGGCTGTCCTTCGAACCGCATTTATGCTTTGGTCAGTAGACATGATCAGGAGGCGTCACCAGATGTATTTACATGTATATTATTTATCTTATTTTTTCCCGTGATGTGTATGCACTGATAGATCTAGGTTCCACTTTATCCTACATATCTCCCCTTGTTGCTAGTAGGATCGAAATAGAACCTGAGTTGATAGAACTATTTGAGGATCCTTCTCATGCATACTTTCTTATTGAAGTAGAAGGGTACAAGAAGTTTATGAGGCTATGTGTATAAGTGGTTTGACAGGGTTAGGAAATAAACTCTACTGCTACGATACCGTGCTCCCCTCCCACTCAACAACCTCTCGCAGGGGCGGAACATTTACTCTCTCTCTCTCACGTTAGGCGTAGCAGAGGGTACAACAATCCAACCAGTCCCCCATCAAGTGATCGTCTCAACATTGTCAGAGTCAGTGAGTCAGTGAGCCCATGCTCAGTCACGGAGACAAACTCGCCTGCAGCCAGAGCTGCAGATCACCCATTTGGGTAGCTACGCCAAGAAAAGGGTCTATGGACTGAACTCTATCCTATATCCTAGCAGCGAGAGATATATAGAGTGATGGAGCCGATCTATCAAAGCATACATCAAACAATCTTACTTTATCATTCTAAATATCATGCTTTAGGAAGAATCACATACCTTTGAAAACCACTTATTCTTCTTTAAAACCTTCAGTATTTATACTTATCCTTATACTACAAGATTATTACAATAATATCCTAGATAAAGTCGCTTTGAGTTTGGGCATTATAACGATACTAGAAGACAACTTTTCTACCAAGGAGGGGTAGATTTGGAGGATTTTTCAAGACTTGGAAGATTTGTGATTAACTATACACAAATATCCTAAATGAAATTAGAAATGGCATGAATTTTCCTCGTATTCCGAAATACGGTATAAGTTATCATGAGTTGTTTAAGCTTTAATTGTCACGACCCGAACCCGGGCCCGTGACTGGTGCCTTACCCCGGGCACCCTAGTGATACCACATCAGAGTAATCAGCGGAACATAAAACAATAACATGAAATAACATGAAGTATGAAATACTAATCTGAGAAAAATTGCCTTTCGACATGTATATATGAAAACTTAAATCCGAACAGTTACATCCCATATATAACTCTGCCCACAACAGTACTACAGACCTCTAAGAATGACATGACAACAATGGCGGGACAGGGCCCCGCCATACCTCTGAATTTAAGCAACTACTACGGCGGACTATACCATCGATAAGCCTCGAGAAACGGAGCTTCCCAAACGCTGAATGTGACCACGAGCTAGGATCAACGACGTGTACCTCAACTCGGCGCATGAACGCAGCCCCGAAGGAGGTCGATAACAGTACCAGTATGTGGCGAAAATATCGTAAATGAAATCATAGTAGTCTATATAAAGCGGGAGACATGTATGATAACCAAACTACGCTTCACAATAAATAAGCATCATGTCAAGTCGTGACTCACGCCTCAAAGTCATCACTCAAATATAAATATGGGTCTCACGCCCACAACATCAATCATGCGTGGAATACCTTCCTCACCGCCGCGATCTATGATATAAAAGCACCAAGGAGTACACATGAACACCGTGTCCCACTGTGTCATAATAAAACCGCACGGTAAGTACGAAGGCATAGCCGACTACTAAAACCACAACTAACAAGGTCATAAATCAGATTACGAGATCTGCCTGCACGTCACATGATCAAAGCCGCCACTCGCCCGCAGATTCTAATGTGCGCGTCTAGCCCCGAACTTCCCGTCTCCGCATAAGCCACTCCGATGGCCGCATGAGGTATTCCCGCATCGAGGGTAGCTACTCCCGACAACGCCCCGACTCGCATCTGCGTGGCCACATAGACCGCATGACCATAAAGGCCGCACACTAACTCGAACTCGTAGCTCCGTGGGTCACGTGACCCGCGTAGGTATCCTCGAATCATAGGTCACAGACACTTTGAGTCTACCGCATCGGAGAGGCGCTTAACCCCTAATCATGAGTGATATGATACTAACATAACAGCTTATCGTTAAACAACATAAGCACATCAAGGGAAACCCCTTTACACAAACATCACAAGATACTAACACACGTAGCATCCTAACATGTTTACTTTATCAAATCAACAAGAAAGTATGACAAGACTATCACAAACCAACATAATCAAATTATTCACACAAGGTACTTTCTACTATAGGATTAACAAGATCGGGTCTTTATCCCCAAGTACTTCATACATTAACTCTTTAAAAGATACGTTACTTTCACAAAGTCACACAATACCCGTAGTATATAAAAATAGAGTGATTATCTTTTGAAGTAAATCAAACACTTCTCTTTGTAAAATCAAGCAACAACATTCTTTTCCAAACGTTCAAGTTTGCCTAATTTCAAATGTTCAGGTTTCTCTTTTTTCGAAAGGTTTCGTAGTTCATAGTTTTAATCCTTTAAAACAATTTTGAGAAACATATACCTTATGTGTGAGTAGTTTATTCTTGTTCATAAAAATCTTATTACAGCAGCCATGATCTAGGAAATGTAATATCATTTTGTCTCATCTTAGCTTCTATGCAGATGGAAGTTTCTACTGGTTTTAATAATACTTGATTAGTCAATACATTTCCCTTTATTAGCGCTGCTGTGGTTCGTTCGATACTTATTCTCATTTCCGAAATCAGTAAAACATTATCCTTTTAAAAGCAAGTACTCATTACTCGCGAATGAGGTTTTACAATATTTTTAGCAAAATGTTACATATCAAGTCAATTAGGTTAAGTCTCTTATCTTTCAAGATCAAGTCTCTTAACTTTTACAATAAATAAACCATTCTGTTACCTACATAGAGTCGTTATAACTAACTTCCCATAAAGCTATTATAACACCCTATGTTTTGAACCAACCAAACTCATTTAGCACATGTACGTCTACCGTACTACATAGTTTACAAAACATCATGCTAGAAAGGATAGGAAGAGGTTCACATACCTCGCGACGATTATCGACAATTAGCAATACGCCCACAAGATCGCATCGCACCGCTAGCCTTTTCCACTCTTCAAGTAGAACACGCTACTCGCAGTACCTCCACCTATACGGTTATACAAGTTTATCAAAGTCTAGACTACTCGGTTCCATATTCTACAGAAAATTCGGCAGCACCTCCCCCCCGCAACAACGTAAATCTCCTCCTCTATCGAGGCCGGCTACCAAGCCAACCAGGGGGGGGGTTATACGTCTAACCGGACGTACACAATTTACTTCATAGCAACTACACAAGTCTCATCAGAATACAAATTCCTATGTCAAGATAATTCAATTCTCTTCTTTAAATTCAGGCTTAAGTCAAAAGACATTGCCGCACAACTATGTTCAGTTCTATATATAGTATACTTCAACTATATATTCCTACAACATGTAATTTCCAATTACAATAGAAGGTCAAGAGTGTTTACCTCGATAAGCCCAAAATTTATCCAAGTATAAAGTCGATCCTGAGCAATGTTTAGCTCCTACTCCGGGTGCTCCAACCCGCTCCAAATAACCCTTAGAAGTTCTACGCAACTTCTTCTTAATACTCCAACCAACTATGGAGATTTTCCTTAGGGTTTCGTTTTTGTGACTGAAGGGAAGTATAATAGTATTTCTGGGCTTTTCGTATAAGTGTAATCATGGAATACTACAAGGTATACGACTATGGTAATTTGGGTATAGTAACAATACTTTGGAGAGTATTTCTACCAAGAGGGGGGGTATTTATACGAGACAACACCACAAGGGGGGGTGTATACCCCTCGGCCAACCCCACTATGAGGGGGGTACTCTCGGCCAAGGGGGGATGGGCTCTCGGCCAAGGGGCCTCACCAAGGGGGGAGGGGGAGGCTAGGACGAGACACTACACAAAGGGGGGGAGAAGAGAGCTTTCAAGACTTAGCACAATTTTGGATGAAGAAGTTCATCAAAGGGGAGGGGTATTTATAGGTCAAGCCATGGCTAACCAATGGCCAAGATCAAGCCAAGTGTGGTGCAAGTGTAGGGCTAGGATTCACCCAAGTGTACCTTATCCATCTACCCACAAAATATCCTACCAACTACTTGACAAAAAAGCCAAGACCAATCGTCCAAACCGCCCACCACAACGCCCAATATGAGGGTGACACTTGTCACCCTCCCGTTGGTCCAAAATGTTTCGTCTCTCGTAAAAATCCGAAAAAATTAGAAATGACATAGCCTTATTTTATCCTACGCGAGTTGTTTAAAAGGTTTCGTCGAAAAACGACTCTAACCGGGTGTTGTGCACAAAAATCGAACCTATGCCTAACTTTAAAGCCCAAACTTTTCTACGTACATCCTTACGTACATACTCTGAAAATACGGGGTATAACATTCTCCCCTCCTTAGAAACATTCGTCCCGAATGTTCCTTCTAAGTCTCAAAACAATTGTGCGCCAGTATAGTCTTCACTACTATACTTACGAGAACAATCCTGCCACAACTGGCCACAGAAACACCTGCGCAAAATACTTACATCCAAGTTCACGAGGAATCACCTCTGACATCACAAAAGCCCTTACCCGAGGTCTAAAATATACTTCCTTCGCACCTTCTCCTTACAAAAGAACTGATCACCTCTATGCTCGCAATACATGCTCGCTTCTTCCCTTACGCGTCGTACCCTTCTCGTACACTCGAACTCTTTCTTACCATATCTCTGTCACTGATTCAGTTTCCAAATCTCTGGGTTACTATCTCCAACTTGGTCATCATTAACTGGGAACACTCTGGATGGATCTCCGATACTTTACCGAATATAGCAACACGAAAAGACCGGACATACTGCCTCCTAAGTAGTACGACAAATGCTAACATATAGGCAACCTGGCCTATTTCCTCACATGATCTGAAAGGCCCAAGGTAACTCGGGCTAAGTTTCCTCAAAACTCGTCACACCCCAGCCACATTCTGCTGAAACCGGTATGAACCAACAATCTGCACCTTGCCAACATCGAACCACTCGACCGGCAACTTACACTTTCGCTCCCCAAGGCTTCATAAGGCGATATCCGCAAACTGAAATGGTAGCTATAAAACATTCCCTCAACAGGAGACAACAATCCTCACAAGTACCCCTGAAATCCAAACACTGGCCCGAGGGCGAATGCGATTCTGAGACTCACCTGAGTTCCTAATCATGCCTGGTAAAACTTCCAGAAAAAGAAACAGATGTACCCTGGGCTCCATTGTCTGTCATAAGGTGAAGGTAGGCACCCCGTGCAGCCTTACAACCTTTCTGATATAACATCACTGCCAAGTAACGGTCCTGACTGAAAGACACGATGGGCTGACCCCATCGGCCCGGCTACTGGTCGAACGCATCCACGAACTCGTATGATGGTTAACTAGCCTTGGGCCTAACACCTTCGTGACCCTACCACCTGGCGGGGCCACCACAAACTGACCCCACCATAAAACAGGTCGCGGGTTGACCCGCGACATGGCCTCAACCCGACCCACTCTCGCATAAAACACTTGCTCCCCGATCCGGAACAATCTTACTAATCACGTTACGAAAACCTAGCGGTCTTCTTAGCTCAACTACCCTCTTTCATTTTCCCACAACTCAGGGACTTATCACACAAACATATCTCACGTGCACTATGCACTCCGATAAGGGTCAAACATAAAATACATCTTTTTCTCGAGATGGCCTTACCTCTAAGGTCTCTACGTATAAGACTCTAAGGTTCACACTTCCTCTATCCCCCAAATCTTACTCGGTTAACTAACCATGATATCTAATCACAATTTCCACTTATGTTATCTGAACATAATACTTAAGATATACTCATCTTACACGTACTAATCTCTAGAGGGTTAAGGATATACCAGATCTCTTCTTCACTCCCTTAGTCGTTCTAATCAAACTCGCCCGTGCAGCGCGTAGCTAGGGAAGATGATGAACTGGTCACTGATCATGAAGGCTGAGTCCTTCTACTAGGACATCCTTTCGACACATGGCCCTGACGGCCGCAGGTAAAACAAGTACCAACTAAAAGACGACACTCCCCGGGAGGACGTGCATCGCGAACACCGGGAAAAATCAATCCGGTGGCCGAACCTACGTGTAGCTGTGAACCGGAAACTCTGGAGCTCTGACCAACTCCGGCTTACCCCGAACGTTCTGAACCCGTGGAGGACCACTCGGCACTGGTGGATGTGCATATCCAGTCTGCTGCTGAGGCGATTCGCCTCGAAAGTTACTAAAGGACCCTGCTGTTCTGGCCCTCTTCTGCTGTCCTTGGTTAACCCTTCGATCTCTACGTTTCTTGGCCTGCTGCGCATAAGCCCGTACACAGGCCATGCTCAAGCCTAACTGAAGAATTACTCTTGCACAACCCTCTCTTAGATATTCATCAAGACTCGCGGTATATCGGTATACTCTCTGGTAGCCAAATCTATAGCTAGTAACAGGGTCGCCTCTTTGCAATCTCTATTCTCTGTTCCTGGTCGTGGAACTGAAGGTTCAACTTATCATGGCCGCAGTAGGAACTGCTGCCGCCGTGCTAAACTCTGCTGGGGCTGGTGATGTCGCAGAACTCCTCAAATGAAGCACCATGTCAGGTGATGATTGGGCCTGTGCCCACGTAACCCTATGCACTCTACTCGCAACTCCCTCAGCTGCCTTGCCCTCCTGGGCTCGGGTTGCCTTACACAGAGGCATAACGGTAAGGGAAAGAAATACGTTAGAGGGGTCCAACTTATCACACAGCTCTAAGGCACGATCTCAGAATGAGAAGAATGGAAACCACTCCTAAATATCCTATAGCCTCCTGATTATTGGTGTGGTGCACAACACACCGATAATCAAGACTCTCGGATACGGTGCGTAGACACTTTCCGAGGATTAATCGCTCGATACCACTTTTGTCACGACCGAACCGGGCGTGGTCGTGCCTTACCCCCGGCACCCTAGTGATACCACATCAGAGTAATCAGCGGAACATAAAACAATAACATGAAATAACATGAAGTATGAAATACTAATCTCAGAAAAATTGCCTTTCGGCATGTATATATGAAAACTTAAATCCGAACAGTTACATCCCATATACAACTCTGCCACAAGCATTACTCTGCACTCTAAGAATGACATGACAACAATGGCGGACAGGCCGCCATACCTGAATGTAAGCAACTACTACGACGGGACTATACCATCGATAAGCCTCCGAGAAACGGAGCTTCCCAAATCTTGAGTGACCGAGAGCTAGGATCAACGATCGGTGTACCTCAACTCGCGGCATGAACGCGGCCGAGGAGGTCAAGAAATGTGGCCCGAAATGTAAATGAAATCATAGTAGTCTATATAAAGTAGAGACATGTATGATAACCAAACTACGATTCATAATAAATAAGCAGTCATGTCAAGTCAGGGACTCACGCCCTCAAAGTCATCACTCAAATATAACTATGGGTCTCACGCCCACAACATCAATCATGCCCGTGGAATACCTTCCTCACTGCCGGCAGTCTATGATATAAAAGCACCAAGGAATACACATGGACACCAGGTCCCACCTGTGTCATAATAAAACCGTCGGGGTGTAAGTACGAAGGCATAGCCGACTACTAAAACCCACAGTACCAACAAGGTCATAAATTGTATGATGAGATCTGTCTAGAACGTCACATGATCAAAGCTGGCCACTCGCCCGCAGTATCTAATGTGCGCGTCTAGCCTTGGAACTTCCCGACTCGCATAAGCCACTCCGATGGCCCGCGTGAGGTATTCCCGCATCGAGGGTAGCTACTCCCGCAACGCCCCGACTCGCACCGCGTGGCCACATAGACCGCATGACCATAAAGGCGCGCACTAACACGGAACTCGTAGCTCGCACGGGTCACACTGCACCGCGCATGAGGTATCCTCGAATCATAGGTCACACAGACCCGCCTGAGTCTACCCCGCATCGGAGGGCAGCTTAACCCCCGGAATCATGAGTGATATGATACTAACATAACAGCTTATCGTTAAACAACATAAGCACAACAAGGGAAACCCCTTTACACAAACATCACAAGATACTAACACATGTAGCATCCTAACATGTTTACTTTATCAAATCAACAAGAAAGTATGACAAGACTATCACAAACCAACATAATCAAATTATTCACACAAGGTACTTTCTACTATAGGATTAACAAGATCGGGTCTTTATCCCCAAGTACTTCATACATTAACTCTTTAAAAGATACGTTACTTTCACAAAGTCACACAATACCCGTAGTATATAAAAATAGAGTGATTATCTTTTGAAGTAAATCAAACACTTCTCTTTGTAAAATCAAGCAACAACATTCTTTTCCAAACGTTCAAGTTTGCCTAATTTCAAATGTTCAGGTTTCTCTTTTTTCGAAAGGTTTCGTAGTTCATAGTTTTAATCCTTTAAAACAATTTTGAGAAACATATACCTTATGTGTGAGTAGTTTATTCTTGTTCATAAAAATCTTATTACAGCAGCCATGATCTAGGAAATGTAATATCATTTTGTCTCATCTTAGCTTCTATGCAGATGGAAGTTTCTACTGGTTTTAATAATACTTGATTAGTCAATACATTTCCCTTTATTAGCGCTGCTGTGGTTCGTTCGATACTTATTCTCATTTCCGAAATCAGTAAAACATTATCCTTTTAAAAGCAAGTACTCATTACTCGCGAATGAGGTTTTACAACATTTTTAGCAAAATGTTACATATCAAGTCAATTAGGTTAAGTCTCTTATCTTTCAAGATCAAGTCTCTTAACTTTTACAATAAATAAACCATTATGTTACCTACATAGAGTCGTTATAACTAACTTCCCATAAAGCTATTATAACACCCTATGTTTTGAACCAACCAAACTCATTTAGCACATGCGACGCTCACCGTACTACATAGTTTACAAAACATCATGCTAGAAAGGATAGGAAGAGGTTCACATACCTCGCGACGATTATCGACAATTAGCAATACGCTCCACAGTACTGTACCCCTGCTAGCCTTTTCCACTCATCAAGTAGAATACGCTACTCGCAGTACCTCCACCTATACGGTTATACAAGTTTATCAAAGTCTAGACTACTCGGTTCCATATTCTCTGAGAAAATTCGGCACCTCCCCACTTTACCAGCGTAAATCTCTCCTCCTCTATCGAGGCCGGCTACCAAGCCAACCAGGGGGTTATATCTAACGCACGCATACACAATTTACTTCATAGCAACTACACAAGTCTACTTTAAATACAAATTCCTATGTCAAGATATTCAATTCTCTTCTTTAAATTCAGGCTTAAGTCAAAAGACATTGCCGCACAACTATGTTCAGTTCTATATATAGTATACTTCAACTATATATTCCTACAACATGTAATTTCCAATTACAATAGAAGGTCAAGAGTGTTTACCTCGAGTTTCCTTAGAGTTTCGTTTTTGTGACTGAAGGGAAGTATAATAGTATTTCTGGGCTTTTCGTATAAGTGTAATCATGGAATACTACAAGGTATACAACTAATGTAATTTGGGTATAGTAACAATACTTTGGAGAGTATTTCTACCAAGAGGGGGGGTATTTATACGAGACAACACCACAAGGGGGGGTGTATACCCCTCGGCCAACCCCACTAGGAGGGGGGGTACTCTCGGCCAAGGGGGGAGGGGCTCTCGGCCAAGGGGCCTCACCAAGGGGGGAGGGGGATGCTAGGATGAGACACTACACAAAGGGGGGGGGAGAAGAGAGCTTTCAAGACTTAGCACAATTTTGGATGAAGAAGTTCATCAAAGGGGAGGGGTATTTATAGGTCAAGCCATGGCTAACCAATGGCCAAGATCAAGCCAAGTGTGGTGCAAGTGTAGGGCTAGGATTCACCCAAGTGTACCTTATCCATCTACCCACAAAATATCCTACCAACTACTTGACAAAAAAGCCAAGACCAATCGTCCAAACCGCCGACCACAACGCCCAATATGAGGGTGACACTTGTCACCCTCCCGTTGGTCCAAAATGTTTCGTCTCTCGGAAAAATCCGCAAAAATTAGAAATGACATAGCCGTAATATATCCTACGCGAGTTGTGTAAAACGTTTCGTCGAAAAACGACTCTAATCGGGTGTTGTGCACAAAAATCGAACCTATGCCTAACTTTAAAGCCCAAACTTTTCTACGTACATCCTTACGTACATACTCTGAAAATACGGGGTATAACATTAATAATTGTTTGGAAGGTAATGTAAGCTTGGGAAGCGGAATATTTGAGTATCCTAGATTATTAGATAATCGTTGGGACCTTAGATATACAAGGCTTTCGTGAGTAAAATATTTTACGTTTGATCTTGGTTAAAGTACATGGTATATGTGAAGTATAGTAGTGGTGATGATTCCTTGGTTTGAGTATAAACCGCTTGCGTTGTTAAAGTTGGAGATAATATTGAAACTGGAAATAAGATCTTTGAAGAGATTGTTTAAATGATCCCATGTATTACTACATTGATAGATGGTGTAAAAAGGTATATCAAAGAGCACACAAGTGTGATTCAGTGGAACGACATGGCCGAGAGTTTTAATAATTGGACATTGACTGCACAATATAGAATAGATATCACAATGCTTGGAGAGATTAGAGTAAGGATGATGAAAAGAATTGATCAATTGAAAGAATTTTCAAACACATGGATCACTGATAATTCACCCATGTCTTTCTAGATTTTGTAAGAAAACATTGACAAATCAGTGAAGGGTAGCTTGTATTGGAAAAATGAAAGGAAGATAAGCCATCTTCCTCGCGTAATGGGCGATATTGCATATTACTAAGGATTACATATACCAAGGTTAGTAAGCTAAGTTATGCTATAGATATTGGACTGGGAAGGTCCTCGGCTTCGGCTACGTAGTGCAACATATTATAATTTTACATCACCTTGGGATAAAAATAGTGTGTTGGGGGTAATTGAGGATGACACTATGGAATGATCGAAGAAGAGTTGTGAGAATATGAAAACAATGAATAAGTAGGAATGGAAATGATATGATCAATTATCAAGGAAGGAATTTTTTTTCCTTTTGTTTAATGAAAGATTATGACAAGAATGATAAAGGTGAATGAAACTATAATTATGTAGGTTTCACAAGGTATAGTTACCCCAGAACAGTGTAAAGACCAATAGTAGATGATGGACAGTAAGAACACTTCGGCCAAAGGTGACGAACCTCTAATGTTTGGAAAGATAGTATGAGAAATACTTTGAGATAAGAGACCCCCATGGCAACTTGAAATGGAAATGTAAAGGTAAGTCGAATGGGCACTCGGTCGATGAGAGACCCAATAATGATAAGACAAGAAAGCTTGACAAGTCATTGGATCATGTAACACCGTGAATTGGATCTAAACATATGAAACATTAGTTCCACAACAGATGCAGTCATACCTTTCAGAAAGTGTGTAAACGGAGGTAACAATGAGTAAAGCTCGAGACTAACACCTAAACAGTTGAAAAGAGGCCAATGGCGCCTATGGATATAAGTATAAGGTAGAGATGAAAGATATATGTCAAGAGATAATGACATTATATAACAGATAAATTGTCAGGCAACCATAGATGACTATGAGCATGTTTGAACTAACCATAAGTTCGACGAGATAGGTAAAGTGATGGGTTTACAGCTTAACGAGATCAAGGAAATCTTTTCCTAAAATGCTACTGACAGCAGAGTTAGCCATAAGGCAAGTGGGAGAATTTAGAGCGAAGTATATTGACCAGGTTGGGAGATGGTAGATCAACATCATGTAATGTAGTTCTTCAGAGTCTTCTACGTAATGGATAAAGGAATAAGTTATCAATTCATCCCTTAAGGGGTAGTAACGCCAAAGATTGGAATCAGGAACAATGTTTGAGATTACGTATGTATACAAGAATATTTTGGAATTATGAAGAGTACGACAAGTAAGAAAATGAGTGAACACGTGTCAAAAGAATTTGTGTTGTTTATAATTACGAGTAGTTAGATGAAGGAGAAGTATCCTCACGTGTTCCCGATGCCTACAGGAAATTCCAATCCCTAATTGACTATTTTGATTGATGAATGAGACTATGTATTATATTGTGGCCCTGTGTGACATCTTTTGGGTTGCTGAGTATGGTTGAAACTTGTAGAAGAAGAAGAGATTAAGTGAAAAATGCGAGCTGTGAATTTCAGGCATAGCACCGCGGTGCCGACGTGCAGGACCGCGGTGCTGAAACTTTAGAGGGGCGGCAGTAATTCAGGGCCGCGGTGTTGACACTAACGAGTATAGGTTGATAGGTATAGTTAAAGGAGACTATGTCGAAGTGTGTATAGTTTGAGACATATTATGAACATTCGGGGACGAATGTTTCTAAGGGGGAAAGAATGTTACACCCCGTAATTCCATGACATGTTAATTGAGAACATGATTATGGAAATAAGATTTGAATGTTGGAAGGAAAGTATAATTACATTTTCAAGTATGTAAAATTTTGATACAAATGTGTCGACGAAAATTTATTTACTCGTAGTTGAATTCTTTCAATGGATTTATGGACTTAGTATTGTATTATGAAGTCTTGGCATTGATAATGTGGGGTCCATCAAAAATTTCACAATTTTAGGGGAGGTCCATCGAAAATTTGCTCAATTTTGGGTAAGTGTGGAAGATATTTTCTTCAAGGGAAAGACAAGTGGACAAGTGGGTCACATGGGTCCCCCATCCACTTGTGCTTGTGCACCACCTATACATACAAGTCTTGCAAGACTATTCTTGTCTTAGCTCACATAATATCTTTCTCATTAACCTCTCTTCTCCCTTTACTTAGCCTTCATGGCATGAAATTCTTGAGAAAAAAATGAAGAACAAGTGTAAGTTATTTTCCAAGATTAAGCACCTTAACCAAGTTCTAAGACAAGTTAACATACAAAACAGTGGGTCACGGGTTCTTGGCCGAGAAATAGGTATTAAAATCCTAGGCTTGAAGATGAAGTTTATGGAAGGAAAACATGAAAGCAAGTTTGTTACAAGCTTGTAGAGGATACTTGTGTGTTATTGCAACTTGAAGAAGTAATGCAAAAGTGAAGTGTTGGCCGAGACTAGTGGACTGTTTTGGCATAAGTTTAAGGTAAGATTTCTTCTTCCTCTTGAAGTATTTGGAAGTTACATGATGTTATAGTTAATAGATGAACTTGTGTTAAGAAGAATAGAGAATAAGTAGTTCTTATGATAGTTTTGGTGGTTGAGCCGAATTGGGGCAGTTTTTGGTGATGTTGGACTTGTTGGTTATTATTGTTATTAACTTCACTACTTGCATGTTAAAATAAAGGAAATATTGTTATTACAAGTTGATATGGTTTATATGAAGTGTTGAAATATGAATTGGATTATAAGGAGTTATGAAAAGGGTTATAGAATTGTAGATGTTGGCCGAGACATGTATAAAACTGTTGGATATTGTTATGCAGTTTTAGGGACTGTTTTGTGACGTTATAATGCTGGAAATTTAGTTAACCTTATGCATGATTAATGTGGTAATTGATAATGTATGTCCTAAAGGAATAAGGGTAGATGAATGTGTTGCAAAGCTTCACATTTTACCCTCGTTGTTGTTGGAATGTTGACTATTTTTATGGGCTGTTTTTGTATGGATTAAGATGTTGGTGTAACATGAGAATTAGGTGTGTGAATCACCTTGGTTGTTGTTTTAGTTATGTCCTTAATTGGTGCTTTGTTATTGATGTTATTGGCATCATTTGTAAGTTGTGGATGGGAGTATAAATGGGGGAAGTGCTGCCCAAATTTCTATGTGAAAAGAGAGTCATTATTTATTATACTACATATACTAGTAGGCATGAAGTTGATAGACGTATTATTGTTGTTATAGGTTGAAGTACTACTTGAGACGTATTCTAGTTTTCAAGTTGGTATAACATATAAGGTATGTGAACTATCCTTCTTCTTTTGGCATGATTATTATTTATATGTAATGGGTGTACGGCGGACGTGCGTAATTCCATTGAGTTCTACTTTCTAGTAGTATATGATATGATAGTGCCTTGATTTTAAAAAAGTGAAAGTGTCTTGATTTCAAAAGTGAAAGTGCCTTGATTCTACAAGTGCTAGTGCCTTGGTTTTTCTAAAGTGAAAGTCCATCTTAATGACTTATACATAATGTGATAGTGCCTTGGTTTTTCTAAAATGAAAGTTCATTTTAAAGAGATTATAAGGAGAGTCAAAGTGGTGATTTAAATTGCATATGGTTGCTCGTGATAGCTATCCGTGCAAGTGTTATTTCATCACTTCGTCGTGTCCCATGATTGGGCCGGCAATGTTATATTTGATTCCATAGACAAGATCCATGATGCGAGTACAAGATACTCATGCGGCCCTATGATTCCATGGACATGTATACATGATGCGAGTACAAGATACTCATGCGGTTAAATATGATTCCATGGGCATGTATCCATGATGAGAGTACACGATACTCATGCGGTTATATATGATTCTATGGACATGTATCCATGATGCGAGTACAAGATACTCATGCGGTTATATTTGATTCCATGGACATGTATCCATGATGCGAGTACAAGATACTCATGCGGTTATATTTGAATCCATGGACATGTATCCGTGATGCGAGTACAAGATACTCATGCATTTATATATATATATATATATATATATATATATATATATATATATATATATATGTTGATTATAGGGTCAGGCATGCATGATTTTGATATGACTCTCATTTGTTTTAAAAAGGCACAGTTGACTCTCATTCTTAAGTGGTACAGTGGTACAGTGGTACAGTTATACAGTGGTACAGTGGTGCAGTGGTACAGTGGTAGTGGTATTTTGATCATCATACTTGTTTACTGCCATTTTGCTGGTTTTTTTATATTTGTCAGTATGATTTCATTTGCAGTACTTTATGTTTACATACTTAGTACATGTTGTACTGACTTCCTTCTCCGAGGGGCTGCGTTCATGCCCGCATGTATAGGTACACAGTTTGGTGATCCTCGAGCTTAGAATCTTTGCCTAGCTGTTACAGGCTTTTGTATATTCTGGGGTACGGCGGGGCCTTGTCCCGTCATAGTTACTGTTATACTCTTAGAGGTTTGTAGTCATGTGTGGGCTGGACATATGTACAGTTGTTGTTCGTGGTTATTTATATATATGAAGGCAGCCTTGTCGGCTCGCCTAGTTGTTTTTACTGTTCAGGGGACAGGATCCCTTTGTATGAGTTTTCTTAAGTTTCCGTGGGTTATATGTGATGTGAGGGTAGAAGGGTGCCCAGGTAGGGCACCAGTCGCGGCCCATCGGATCGGGGCGTGACATAAGTCATATGCGACTTAACCTTTTATTCCTTTTGTATCTTCTTGTAACATTGTAAGAAAATGAATTTATTCAATTGTATATACATATATACAATACTTTTGGTCATTGACCATCATGGGTTATATTAATATATAACCTATGAAAATTAAACCTTTGTGTCTTTATTATTTCCTCTGCATTTTACTCTTCAAAGGTTTTATTCTGTTTTTAACTGAACATTTTTTTTACCAAAATGTCGTTACTTATGTCAGACGACATTTCTGCCGACATTTGCAAAATGTTTCAACATTCGAATTGATTTTACTTTCAGTTTGTTTTTATTATTCTATAGCATAACCTCCGGGACCCAACAAGTGGTATCAAAGCCAACACTTGACATAATAAGTGATTGGTCATATTATTCAAAGCTAAGGATCCGACTAATTCAAATATTGGTAGACTTCCCATTTTAAATGGAACAAAATGTACCTATTGAGGATTCGCCTACGTTCTCAAATCAAATTAATTGATGTTAGGGCATGGAGATCTATAACCAAAGGGTATGTTTTTCAAATGTTGATGTCGGATAAGGAAGGTGACATTCTTGTTAAACCTGAATCCAAATGGACGACAAAAGAAACCAATAATGTTTACCTTAACGAAAAGGCATTTAATGCAATTTTTGGATGGGTTGATCTTCATATGTTGAAGCTCATTCAAAATTTCCCAATGGCTAAGAATGCATGAGATACTTTACAAATTCATTGTGAATGTAGATCAAGTGTTCATCGAATTAAGTTGTGCATACTCATGAGAAAATATGAATTTTTAAGGATGGAAGAAGCGAGTGATATTAAATCTTATTTTTGAAAGGCTCTTTGTTTTCTTCCTGAAAAATTCAATTTAAAGATTTGTGCCATTAAATAAGGTCACAATCTTGCTACTATGGACCTTCATACCTTGATGAATATTCTTAAAACCTATGAGATGAACATTGAGAATCAAAGGAAACTATATAAGAGCAAGAATGTGACACTTCAAGTTCAATCCTCGAAGAATCAAATCAATGAAGAGAATGTGAATCTTGAAGAACTTGGTAAAGGTGCTAATGTTGTCTTACTCACTCCAAAATACAATTTGAATGTGAGAAAGTTCAACAATGAGAGAAATCAATCTAAATCTAAAAGACACCAAAACCAAGGCTTCAATCAAAAGTCCACCAAGTTCCTTCCAAGTGCTAAAAAAGGATGTCCACTAAGAAGAGGAAGAAGATCAAGAAATCAAATCACTGCTAGCCACTGTTTACGAACAGCCCCTGTCTGATAATAAAAATGTCGTCTGTAATGTTGCCTCAGGTGTCACGACATTTCAGGCAACATCTGCATCTCCAGCAACATCTGAAAGACACATATTCTTTAACTATATTGATGTTAATTGCTTTACTGATTTTACTTCTAATGGTGAGGCTGAGAGTATGGATCAAGTTTAATGCAAAAATGACATGATTAATGAATTATAAATCATTTGTAAAGCCTTAATCATAGAATCCAAGCAACTTGAGACAGAGGTAAAATCTTTAATTCGTGATAATGTAGATCTAAAAGACACAATAACCCTACTAGAGGTTGCACTTACCAAATAGGATACTGCATTCGGTAAGATTCGTGCAAAATTGGATTTAGCCAAAAGAAACCTTGTGTAAGATCTACTCATGGACTTCTAAATTGAAAGAGATACTCAGCTTTAGGACACCTCCACATGCAGGTATTGGGTATGAAAAACTCTCTTAAAACTTTCTGCTCTAGTTTGTTTGACAAAAATGAGAAAATGTGCTTTGTAAAAGAAAAGTGATTAAATAATAGGTTCTCATATATGTCAAAAGGATATGAAGTTTGTGCGCCGTCATTGCAACTCCCCTGGGTTTTTTTAAACCGTACTATTTTCAAACTTCAAAATTTTGTGAGCGAAATATTGCCTAAAATGTTGTCCAACATTTCTGACAACATTCAAAGCAACATTTCTGAGCTGAAATGTAAAAATGTTTTAAAAGAGTTTGAGATTCCAAACATGCTGAAACTTGTAATGTTGTGATAAATTCTTTAAGAACTAACATCGCAGGTTTTTGGTACTTTGATAGTGGATGTTCTCACCACATGACACGTACAAAGGAGTTTCTAAAGAACTGTGAGTTATTCAATGGAGTTAACGTAACTTATGGAGGTGGGAATAAAGAATTGGAAATGGAATCTTGGATGTTCAAACTTTAAGAAATGTCTTACACGATTGAAGGTTTAATGGCTAAATTGATGAGTCAATTGTATAATGACAATCTGGAGGTGAAATCTAATAAGAATGCTTGTAAAACTGCGAATAAAGCTAATGTGTGTGTCAGGTACTAGAACAGGTGATAATTGTTGCACTCTCGTTGCAAGATAAGAAATATGCAATAATGTCAAGATGAACGATACAACACTATGACATCAAAAGTTGGGGCATGTCAACTACCGCAATCTGAAAGAATTGGTCTCATATGAAGTGGTTAGAGACTTACCTAACTTCAGCCATAAAGGTAAAACAGTATTTGCAGATTGTCTCCAAGGTAAACAAACTCATGTTTCCCATAATGTTGTCCAGAATGACGACAACATTCAGGTATGTCTCACTGTTCTCAAATCATTGCACATGGATCTTATAGGTCCAATTGAGGTAGACAGTTTAGGAGGCATGAGGTATTCCTATGTGATAGCACATGATTTTTCTAGGTACTCATGGATATATTTCTTGAAAGAAAAATCAAAACTTTTGACAAATTTTAAAAAAAATGCATTCTAGAATTAGGATCTTGTTCTATTCTCCTTTTTTTTTGGATTATATCCAACCATGGAAAAGAATGTAAAAATATCTCCTTCACAAAATTTTATGAGAAAAGAGAAATTTTCCATGAGTTTTTCTGCTCCCAAAAACTCCTTAATGAAATGGGTAGCACAAAGGAAGAATAGAACTTGGTAAGGAATGACTAGAGTTTTGCTTAATTCTAAAAATTGTCAAAATGTTTTTTACTGCCTGTCACATCACTAATAGAGTCTACTTAAGGCCTGTAACAAAGATGACACCCTATGACCTAATATATGGAAAGAAACCTAACTTGTGTTACTTTCATATTTTTTGGTGTATTTGTTACTTTTTAAATGATAGAGATTATCTGGCTAAGTTTTACTCTAAGAGTGACAAAGGGATTTTTGTTGGCTTCACTTTTTTTGCAGGCAGAAGGAAACAGAAAATAAGCAAAACGAAGTGGAGTGAGGGGGAGGGAGAACCTCACTCAGTGAGTCGGAAACAACTCACTGACCGGGACTAGGAAATCCCGGATGATGCCAAAAAAAATGCTCGAATTCCTAAAAGAAAGAAAGCCCGGTATGGATATTCATTCCGCTAGAGCAAAGGTCATGCTTACTGAGTGTACATGTCACGACCCGACCTCGGGCCCGCGACTGGTGCCTTACCCCGGGCACCCTAGTGATACAACATCAGAGAAAATCAGCGGAAATAAAAACTTAAACATGAACCAAGATATAAAATAAGAAACATGCTAACCAAAACTGTCACATTTCTGCATATATATAATTATACCTGAACAGTTACATCCTTTACAAACCCTGCCCACAACAGTACTACAGACCTCTAAGAGTTTTTATAACAACTATGACGGGACAGGGTCCCGCCATACCCCTGAATGTACAAGAACCTACAATCTCAGGGAATCATACCAAAAGATAAGCCTCCGGAAAAACGGAGCTTCCCAAAACGTTGAACTGTGATCCTAAGAGCGGGGATCAACAACTGGTGTACCTCTACCTGTGGCATGAGCGGCCCGAAGGAGGTCGATCTGACAGGTACCAAGTATGTGAAACTGAAAGTACTGTAATGAAATCATAACATTTCCAAACCAAATCCACAGATATGTATATAAAGGAAACCAATTAACCGCACATAGTGCCACAGCATAAACAAGAGCAAATAGGTGTAACGCAACCGGCCTTTTCTAGGCTGCTAATGATCGAAGCAAGGCCATTGGCCCATAGTATCATTATGTGAGCCTAATCATGGACTTCCGTAGTCCGCATAAGCCACATGGGCCCGCATGAGGTACTCCTCGCATCGGGGGTAGCTAACCCGCGGCATTTCCCTGGACTACCGTAGTCCGCATGGTCACTTGGACCGCATAAGGTATTCCTCGCATCGGCGTAACACACCCGGAGTGATTCCTGGACTACAGAGTTCGTGATAGTCACGTGGACTGCGTGAGGTATTCCTCGACGGTAGCTAACCCGCGGCTCATGTATCAAGTCAGGGGGTAAGTGATATAATACCATCACAACAGGCTTATCGTAAACCACATAAGCACAAGAAGAAAACCCCCTTAATACAACAAGTCTCAGATACTAACGCCCGTAGTATCATAACAGTCTATATATAAGCAGTCATGTCAAGTCAGGGACTCACGCCCTCAAGTCATCACTCAAATATAACCATGAGTCTCACGCCCGCAAAATCAATCATGCCCGTGGAACTCCTTCCTCACTGCCGGCAGTCTATGATATGATATAACACCAAGAAGTACACATGAACACCAGGTCCCACCTGGGCCATAAAACAACCGTAATAATCGGCCCTCCATCGAGATACACGGTAGCATAGAAGTAAAACACTTGCACAACAAAGGCTATCACAACTAGCATAGGTAAGTTTAACATACTCTTAGACTCTCATTTTATGCCAAAAATCCGGGTTATAACCCTAAAGTAATACATACTTCAACTCTCTTAAAAAGAACCCTTTTTAAGTACAAAATCACGCGATACTAATACCCGTAGTATCAATCATAGAGTAACTATCATTTTAAGTAAATCAAAACAATATCATGCCTTCTTTTTAAACCAAAACAAGACAATACCATGCCTTCCTTTAAAACCAAATCAAGACAATACCATGCCTTCTTTTTAAACAAAGACACTTCTCCTTTTTAAAGTCAAGTAGAAATATACTTTTTAAACCAAGTGGCTTACACTTCTTAAAACAACGTTAAGTATACTTTTTAAAAACCCAAGTTACTCACTCTTTTCAAAACAAGTAACCTATACCTTTAAATCAAGTTACTTCTCCTTTCCAAAAATCAAGTTGTTTATAAGTCAAGTCTCTTTATCTTTCAAGATCAAGTCTCTTAACTTTAAAAAATTAAGTCTCAAAATCTTTAAATCAAATCTCATATCTTTTAAGGAAACCAACCTCCTAACTTTTTAAAATGTCAAGTTATCATTTTAAATCCAATAATAAAATCATTCTTTCGTTTTCATAAAGTCATTACAACTAACTTCCCATAAAACTATTATAACACTTTATGTTTTAAACCAACCAAGGATAACTACTCTCATTTCCGAAATCAAGATGACTTTATTCTTTAAAAGACCAAGCACCCATTACTCACGAATGAGGTTTCACAACTTTTTAACACAATTCAAGTCCTTAACATTTCATAACAAGTCACTTAACTTTAGAATCAAGTCAAGGCCACAAAAGGAAAATCAAACTCCTTTAACACACGTGCGTCTACCGCACTAGATATATTTCACAAAAATCATGCTCAAGAGAATAGGAAGAATCACATACCTCTTCGGCTTAATCCACAAGCCAAGTCGAGTATGCTGCGCGCAGAATATCCACCTATAACAATCACAATACATCTATCAACTTCTAGACTTCTTCGCAGAATATTCTAAGTATACAGTTCCTTATTCTACGGAAAATTGGGCAGCACCTCCCCCCCCCCCCCACAATCACATAAATACCCTTCTATCTCAATGCCCGCTACCAAGCCAACAACTCCAAGGGAATTACACACCTACCCGGACGTGTACAATTCTGCCCCACAATATACCAACAGTCTATATCTTTTCAATTTTCCTTCCACATATCATATACTCAATTATACACTACTACAATATGTAATCTTCAATTACAATAGAAGGACATAGATCATTACCTCGATAAGCCCAAAATTATCCAAGATTTATAAGTCGATCCTGAGCAACGTTTAGCTCCTATTCCTTACGCTCCAATCCGCTTCAAACAACCCTTAGAAGTTTCTAAACAACTTCTCTTAACACTTCATCCAAACTATGAAGATTTCCCTAGGGTTTCATTTTGCGATTAAAGGAATAAAGTAGTATTCCCGGGCTCTTAGTGTTGGGATTACTTTAGAATACTACTAGGTACACAAGGCTAAGGTTTTTGGGATTATACAACAACATATGAAGTATTTTCTACACAAAGTGGGGAGGGGGGGGGGGGGGTGGACGAGAGCACTACAAAGGGAGGGAGTATTTGTGACTTAGAATCTTTAAGTAAGTGATGAAGAAGTCTTGCAACTTAAGGGGTATTTATAGGCCAACCAATGGCTAGGATCAAGGCAAGTGTGTGGTGAGATTGGGGGACAAGTGTGTGTGGGTCCTACCCTCCAAATGGCTACACAAAGCTTGAGACAAGTGGCTAGCCACTTGGCACCACATTTCGGCCAAGGCCACTTGTCCAAGAGAGACGGCCAACATGGCCACATGGGGGTGACACTTGTCTCCCCCCTACTCGTCCAAAATATTTCATCTTCCGAAAATATCCGTAATGCCAAAAATCTCGAAAACAAAGTGGGCCCCACAAAACCGTAAATTTCTCCCGTGGGCCACACGTGACCAATTCCGGAAAATAAAATCCATAATTCTATTATATTCCAAGAAGTCCGAATACCAAATTTGGGAATCCAATTCCCATTAACGAACCTTTTTCCTTCACAAATACAGAAAATTTTCCGTCAGAAAATCAAATCTTTCTTCATTTCCAATTTTTATGTCGTATTCTCATACATACGTCCTCACATACATACCCTGGAACTACGGGGTGTAACATTCTTCCCCCCTTAGAAACATTCGTCCCGAATGTTCCTTCTAAGTCTTAAAACATACATGCGTTGGTATAGTCTTCACTACTATACTTACGAAACCAATTATGCCACACATGGCCCTAATATAACACATGCGCAAAACTCAAATCCAAGCCAACGAGGAATCACCTGTAAAGTGTATAACAACACTATAAGCTCTACCCATGGTCTAAAGGATACTCTCTTCACATCTTTACTTCACAAAATGATCACTTCCATACTCTTAACACACGTTCGCTTCTTTTCTTACTCGACGTACCCTTCTCGTATACCCAAACTCCTTATAGTACATGTACCACACTTCAGTTTCCAAAACCTTGGAGTTACTACCTCCAAACTTGGTCATCTTACTAGCCTCAAATTACTTTAAGGCCATTTCCGGCCTTCATGATCCGATTTTGGTCGAACACATCCGTGAACTCGTACGATGGTTACCTAAACTTGGGGCTTCACCCTCGGGACCCTACCACCTAGCGGGATCACCTTAAACTGACCCCACCTTATTCCGGGTTGCGGGTTGACCCGCGATCTTGCCTCAACCCGACCCATCTCGTACCAAACTCTTGTTCCCGGTCCGGAACAATTTCACTATTCAAGTCATGAAAACCTAATGGTCTTCTTAGCTCAACTACCCACTTTTATTTCACACCACTCATGGACTTATCACAAATATACCCCACGTATACTATGTATCTCGACAAGGATAAAAAACGTAAAATCTTTTACTTAAGACGGCCTTGTATCTAAGGTCTCCACGTGTAATATTCTAAGGCTCACACCTTCCATGTCCCCATACTTACTGATGCGCGAAAAGATGCACACACTTTAACGCAAGTGCACGTTATCGTGACAAGTAATATAGTCTTGGTAAGACCGAATATCGTCCACAAGGATTAGTGTTCAAGTACCAATTATCTATCTTTTGGTATCTATTTGGTAACCGATATTGATTTTGTTGATTATAACTAACAATTATAAAGGCTAATTAACTATATGTTTACTTCAGTAGTGATGGGAATAGGGCTTCCACGTCTCCTCAACTATCCGCGTATGTTATTTATTAATGCAATGACTTATGGTTCTTCTTCTTTTGGAGCTAGCAGGTTTACTAAATCGTTTTATACTCCCGTTAAGGCTATATAAACACTCAACCCCAGTATTGCTCCTTTATACCTTTCGGTGATAAGGATGACTCTATAGGAGGATTAAGACCAAAAACCTAGTTAACCGTCACGCGCCATGCGTAAAATTAGGGTTGTTAAGCCTTTCATTAACGCTACATAAGTAATTGAGGTATTTTCATCCCCAATCCAAAATATGTCTACCCAACTTACAACATATTCACAACCTCCTCATTTCGAAGTTTGATTAGAA
This sequence comes from Przewalskia tangutica, assembly GCA_029844215.1. Classification (NCBI taxonomy): domain Eukaryota; kingdom Viridiplantae; phylum Streptophyta; class Magnoliopsida; order Solanales; family Solanaceae; genus Przewalskia; species Przewalskia tangutica. The sequence goes on from CM056719.1 coordinate 25,066,518, forward strand.
ATCATATAAATAATGATAATTAGTGATCAATTAATTACCAAGCATTCAAAGCAATTATTGGATAAATCTCAACAAGAAGAAGAATTACCATAAACATGCATCAATTCATAACATAAGTTTCTAGTGATTTAACATGAAAAGCCCTATAAAAGAATTAGTTCCTAGCCATTGACATGACAAGAACTAATTCAATGTTCATCATAAAAACTGAAATAAAGAAAAGAAAGAAAAGAAAATACTTAAGAATGAGTCTCCAAGCCTTCTAGCATCCAAGGGTTGTGTTGTGGAATATTTACAAGATGGATTGGTGGATGGATGGATGTAGAATGGTGAATGGTGGAATGGAGAATGAATTTTTCTAATGATGTAGAGACTATTTATAGACCAAGAATCCTTTAGGTGAAGGGTTAAGGATTTGTAAGTAGGAAAAGTTATTAGAATCCTTTTAGGTAAGGGTTTTAAGGTAGGAAAAGTTATCCCTTTAGGTAGGAAAAGTTATTCCTTTAGATAGGAAAAGTAATCCCTTTAGGATTCTGAAAACATGTCAAATTCGGCCCAGACTTCATAAATCCCGCATCGGCGCCATGCAGATCGCGCCATGGCTACCAAAATCGAAACTCTGTCTTTTCAAGACTTTGGGAGCCGCTGGCCGCCAGCGCCGCGCCCGGTGACGTTCAAAGTGATTCTATTTCGTCGTCCTTTTCTCGTCCGGACTTCGTCTGATCTCCTCTATAATTTCCGGAACTTCTTAGACTTTATTTATTGGCCCTTTTAGTGTGCAATTTCATCTCTTTTATGCTCATTTCATCTCCTTTTCGTCATTTCTCCGTTTCTGACCGCTGTGACACAAAAGAAAGGAAAACGACTCTAATATTATACTAAACATAAATGAAATGAGTAAAATACTAACTAAAAATGACTTAAAAAGTTTATATAAAATACACCGATCAAATATCCCCAAACTTAACCTTTGCTCGCCCTCGAGCAAAGATCAAAAAAAAGAAATAAAGACACAAGGAAAAAGAAACTAGAAAGACTCAACGACATTAATCACTTTGCTGCATTGTTGTTACTTAGAAAAACATGAAGGTTAGCAGAATAATATGCAGGAACATATAGCATAAATTTTTAGCATTCTAAACACTCAAGTCAGATATTTCGCAAATTCAATTTAATCATGCTCAATGGAAGAAAAAATACCTAACTATGCATGTCAATTTCAAAATCATATGGCCTGTTCACTTGCTATTCTCCACTAATCATGGATATGCATATAAGATATCTTCAGGACTTTTCAGGGTTGTAATGTAGGCTTAGGCAGGGGTAGGTAAAAATAGGCATTTAGGCTCAATTTACGTACCATAAGCTCTTTTTATTTCAACTCTTCCCTTTTCTTTTGATTCTCTTTTTAACCTCATGCATATCTTTCCCCTCTTTTGTTTTGAGAGAATGAGTTGTATGATGAATAACAGGCACCCCCAAACTTAGGCTTTTGCCTATTTATTATTACTTTTTCATTGGGTGCATAAAAAAATGTTTACTCTCTCTTCTCTTTTTCAACACTTTATATTCCAAACATCTCAATTTTCACTTATGGCACAAGTATGGAATTATAGGGTGTCAAAGAAAGGTCTTATTTTTAGGCTCAAAGGGGCTGACTAGGGATATAATTTGACTGTCAGGGATAGGCAAAGAAAGTAAGAAAGGGCTAACAAAGAAATGCCTGAGTCATCTCTCTAACATGCATATCCTATCTATTTCGCCTCAAATAGCAAGCAAGCAGGCACATAAGTTTAATCACTAACAATGCATAAATCAAGCCAGATACCCCAAATAATTCGATTTCATGAATTTTTGGCATATCTATCCTAAGTGTTCAGATGGTTGCTTCTAATTCCATTACATTATTCCACTTTACTTCATTAGGCATTTCAAGTAACTACAGCATGCATGATCATAAAAAAAAATTATGACTCAAAAATGACTCAAAAATGACTTAAAAAAAATACACAAAACAGAAAAGACTTTAAAAAAAAAACATTCCCCCAAACTTAAATCACACATTGTCCCCAATGTGTGCAAGACTCAAAGAAAATAAAAGAAAAAGGACAACTCACTGACACAACACAGCGGTCATAACGGAGGTCTAGGAGGAAAAATTCTGGAATTTGCACGAAAATATGGCTCTCTGAAGTTCGGGCGCCGCGACTCTGAGATTAGGCGCCGCTAGTACTGTGGTTTCTGGTTACGCGCCGCTGCCGTGATTCTCAGCCGCTGCGCCGACGATCGCTTTTCCTTTTTGCTCCTTTTTCCTGCTTTAGCTTTGACCCACCACATCCAACAACACAAAACAAGAACCCAAGACCGTGAGACTGTTCAAGACAAAATAAAATAAAATAAAGACAGAAATTAAAATAACATAATTAAAAACATTGGGTTGCCTCCCAACAAGCGATGTCTTTAACGTCTTTTAGCCGGACGCAATTAACCTTTACGAGTGCCCATTGGATCCTTCTGCGAACTGCTTGCAATCCGCAGAGTTATTGTTGCAGGTCTCACTTTTCCTACAACCATTTGTTCAAACAAGGGCCTCAAACATAAAATTATCCCCCAAATACACAAGACAAACTTGTCTTTTAAGCTCTCTATAATGTAGGGATCAGTGAAATTCCCTACATCTCTCAACTCTAGGGGGTGCCCTTGATGGTATGGACTTTCTGTTTGGGGGTCAACATTGACAGCTGGTGGTGTTTCTTCTGCAATAGGTACAAGGAAAAGTTTTTCCAAGGAATCCAAAAAGATGAATGATTGGATCTCAGTACCCTTTTCCTTCTCTACACCAATTATCCCGCCAGATTCCTCAACAGCTGGGTGTGGTTCAGGCTCTTCTATTTGCTTACCATCTCCCATAATGATGTCGCTAGGCAGATTTTCTTGAGTTGTATTGTTCATCTCATCCATCAATTGTCCTATTTGTGTCTCCAACTTTCTGAGGGACTCTCTTGTCTCAGCCATAAACTGAGCCTGGCACTTGGTGAACAATAGTATGCCTGCCCACAACTCATTTCGATCTTCCTCTGAAATCGTGTTACGTTCTGGCTACGACTCCACTGTCTCTGATAGTAGTAGTCCATGTGTCCTGATTTTTTTTTTATTATTATTTTCGTTTTTTTTCTTTTCGAATTTAACCTGAAAAATAAGAAAAACAACAAAAGGTGATAAAAAGATGCTCGCAGAACAAGTTAGAAACTTGTTCTTGGAGCAAAAAACAAATAAAAATAAAAACAGAAATAAAACCAAATTAGAAATTAAAAATAGATAAAATTGATATTGAACTATGCTAATCCCCGGCAACGGCGCCAAAAACTTGATGCGCGAAAAGATGCACACACTTTAACGCAAGTGCACGTTATCGTGAAAAGTAATATAGTCTTGGTAAGACCGAATATCGTCCACAAAGATTAGTGTTCAAGTACCAATTATCTATCTTTTGGTATCTATTTGGTAACCGATATTGATTTTTGTTGTTTATGACTAACAATTATAAAGGCTAATTAACTATAGGTTTACTTCAGTTGTGATGAGAATAGGGCTTCCACGTCTCCTCAACTATCCGCTTATGTTACTTATTAATGCAATGAATTATGGTTCTTCTCTCGGAGCTAACAGGTTTACGAAATCGTTTTATACTCCCGTTAAGGCTATATAAACACTCAACCCCAGTATTGCTCCTTTCTACCTTTCGGTGATAAGGATGACTCTATAGGAGGATTAAGACCAAAAACCTAGTTAACCGTCACGCGCCATGCGTAAAATTAGGTGTTTAGACCTCTCGTTAACGCTACATAAGTAATTGAGGTATTTTCATCCCCAATCCAAAATATGTCTACCCAACTTACAGCATATTCACAACCTCCTCCTTTCGAAGTTTAATTAGAAATCATATAAGTAATGATAATTAGTGATCAAAAGCATTCAAAGCAATTATTGGATAAATCTCAACAAGAAGAAGAATAACCATAATCATGCATCAATTCATAACATAAGTTTCTAGTGATTTAACATGGAAAGCTCTATAATAGAATTAGTTCCTAGCCATTGACATGACAAGAACTAATTCAATGTTCATCATAAAACTGAAATAAAGAAAAGAAAAGAAAAGAACGTTACTAAATTATGGTCTCCAATCTTCAATCCAAGAAGCCTTGTGTTGTGCAAGAAAGGGAACCCTTAAAAACTGCCTAGGGTTCTCCTTTTATAGGCTCAAAACCTCCTCTAACTTTTCCCTTCAGGCCTGGCCCAAAAAATCATCATTAAACCTGATTTTCCTGCGCGCGCGCCCTTCTCTCTGCCATGCGAGGCCGCGCGCCGCAACTTCGCGCCTCGTTATTAGGCCACTGGTCCGTGCTTCTGCCTCGTTCGCCACTTTCTCGTCTTTTAAGCTCTGAAACCTCCACTTTTGCCCTCTTTTAGCTCCTTTTCCGCCATTGGGCCATTTTAACCAACTTGACTCAAAAGAAAGAAAATCTATCCCAATACGACACTTATTTGTACAAAAAGGGATAAAAGATTAACTAAAAAACGACTCAAAAAGTGTATATAAAATTGTTATACCCCGTATTTCCAGAGTATGTACGTAAGGGAATACGTACAAAAAGTCTAGCCTTAAAGTTTAGGCAAAACATTTTTTTTGGGCACAACTCACAAAACGAATAGTTTTCCACAAACGTTTCCACGACTTCGTAGGGTAAATTCCGGCTATGCCATTTCTAATTTTTGCGGATTTTTCCGAGAGACGAAACATTTTGGACCAACGGGAGGGCGACACTTGGCACCCTCCAATTTGTGGACTTGAAATCGTCCATTGGACGAATTGAAGACCATTGGCACGTTTTTTGTGCCTTGTGCACAAGTCAAGGAGTTGGTAGGATATTTGTGTATAGTTAATCCTCACCCTACACTTGCCTTGCACTTGTCTTAATCTTGGCCATTGGTTGGCCACTTCTGACCTATAAATACCCCTAAGAGATGAAGAGTTCTTCATCCACAAATCTTTCCAAGTCTTGAAAATCCTCTCCTCTCCCTTTGTAGCCTTTTCATCCAACACCTCCCCTCCTTGTGAAGGCCCTCGCCGAATACCCCCTCTAGCCTAGTAGTTTGGCCGAGGCCCCTAGCCTAGCCAAAAATCTACCCTCCCTTGGTAGAAAAGTTGTCTTCTAGTATTGTTATAATGCCCAAAATACCCTAGCCCAAATCCCTTAGTACTTAGTAGAAGTTGTGAAGAACTTCTAAGGTTTCTCGAGCCACCTGAGCGTACAACTTAGAGCTAAACCTTGCCAGTAGCGACTTTATCTAGGATATTATTGGGCTTACCGAGGTAACAAATCCTAACCCTCTTTGAATTAGAGAATACTTACATTGTAGTATTAGAATAAGTATTAAATACTTAGAAGAATATCACGTATAGAATTGAACTGTTACCACAAGAAGGGTTTAAAAGAAGAATAATCAAATCAGATTACATAGGACTGTTTTCACAGAGACTTATATAGCTCACCGGTAGGAAGTACGCCCAACTTTCCATAGAATTGTGAACCTCTGCTTAGAATGACCTTGAGTAGTCTTTGATAGATGTCTGTGACTATTATAGGCTGACTCTGCGCGCGACATATTCAACTCGGCAGGTGGTTTTCGCTGAGAAGGTATGTGATTCTTCCTAAAGCATGATATTTTACAATATATATAGTACGGTGACGCATACGTGTTAATCGACATAACTAATTTACAATGTCTTTGACTTAAGCTGAATAATACTTATGGCAATGCCTCACGCTTAAGCTCGAATAATACTTACGCAATGCCTCACGACTTAAGCTGAATAACAAAGAATCAAAACATTTCAAAAGAATATCAATCATTTTTAACGTAAGATAAATATTTGGTTTTTAAAACAAAAGATTAAGAGTTATACTAGCTTTATGGGAAGTTAGGCATAACAACTTAAGAAGATAAAAAGGAACTGTTTACTTATTTGTTTATAAAAGCCTTGTATTGATTTATGTTAAGTGTAGTAAGATTTGTGTGATAAGTAGACATATTATGATGCTACCGAGTTAGTGTCTTGAAATCTTTGTGTAAAGGGTCATTCTTCCGTGCTTACGTTGCTAACCGGTAAGTCCGTTGTCTTGTTATTGTATCACCTACCCTCGATCGTTATATCGGTGGCTTGCCCTCGATGCGGTCTATACGGCCTATGCGGGTTCGTGAGACTATGCGGGCAGCGGTATGCTCCGTGATTGATCATTCCGGTGTTTAGCCTGACGCGGGATTCCTATGCGATCTGTTGAGACTACGCGTCTTTTGAGGCTATGCGCGCGGCCGCGAGCCTAGGCGGATGCCGGGGGTTGGCTGCCCCCGATGCGAGGGATACCTCATGCGGGTCTGTGTGTGACCTATGCGGGCTGCGAAAGTCCAGGACTAGGCACGCAGAATGATACTATGGGCGATTGGCCTTGCTTCGATCATTCGCGGCCTAGAATAGACTCATTCGATTTTCCTATTATCGTTGTTGTTGTGATGGCACTATGTGCAATTGAACTGATTGTATTTGTGAAAAGGTTTTAAATACTTTGATTTCATTTCAGTTCTTTATAGTTTCACATACTTGGTACCACATGACTTCTTGACGGCCGCTCATGCCGCAGTAAAGGCAAAGTGTGCTAGATCCGCATCCTTAGGATCTTTTGCGTTGGTGTCGTGAGCTCCATCTTCTCCAGGCTCTACTTTGGTATGATCTCCTGTATTGTAGATAGTTTTGTCTGATCGAGGTATGGCGGGGCCCTGTCCCGCCATAGTTGTTTACTTCCTTAGAGGTCTGTAGTACTATTGTACAGTTGGGATGTAACTGCAAAACTTGATTATTTATATATGCCGAAAGGCGACGTTTTCTTACATAAGCTGTGTCTTATTTTATAAACTGTTTCCTGTCTTGGTTTATATTTCCGCTGGTTACTCTGATGTATGGCTACTTGGGTGCCCCGGTAAGGCACCAGTCACGGGCCCCGGAACGGGTCGTGACAAAAGTGGTATCAGAGCAGTTAATCCTCGGAAAGTGTCTACAGACCGTATCTAGTAGAGTCTTGATTATCGGTGTGTTGTGCACCACACCAATAATCAGGAGGCTATAGGATATTTAGGATTGGTTTCCATTCTTCTCATTCTGAGATCGTGCTTTAGAGCTGTGTTATAGTGTCAAGACCCGAAACCGGGCCCGTGACTGGTGCCTTACCCGGGCACCCAAGTAGTCATATAACATCAGAGAAAAACCAGCGGAAATAAAGACTTTAATATAACAACAACAGTTATGACAATAACATAGGCCAACCAAAACGGTTGCCTTCATGCATATATATACAAACTTCTAAACCGAACAGTTTAATCCTTTTTACAACCCTGCCCCCAACAGTGTTACAGACCTCTAAGAGTGTAATAACAACCTATGACGGGACAGGGCCCCGCCATACCCCTGAATGTACAAGAACCTACAACTCAGGGAAACCTACCAAAGATAAGCCTCCGAAGGAACGGAGCTTCCCAATACGCTGAAACGTGATCCTACAAGCGGGGATCGACAGTCGATGTACCTCTACCTGCGGCATGAACGCAGCCCCCCGAAGGAGGTCAGTACAACAGGTACCGAGTATGTGAAACTGAAAATACTGCAGTTAAATCATAACAGTCTATACAAAGCAGGAGACATGTATGATAACCAAAATAGTACGCAACATAAACGCAGTCAAGTTAGGGGCTCACGCCCGCAACATCAATCCTGTTCGCATCATGGCCGCATGCCCCCGGAATACTGCATCGGTGTAGACACGTCCATGTAACAACAATAACAAGGCCGCGTGGGCCACATGCCCCGAATCGCATCGGTGTAGACATGCCCATGTAACCTCAACAACAATATACTGGGTGGTCAACCCTGCCGCACGCCACGTGTCCCGAATCTGCGACGGTGTAGACACGCCCATGTAATGCATAACCATATATCGGGTAATCAACCCCGCCGCACGGCCACATGCCCCGAATCTGCGACGGTGTAGACACGCCCATGTAACAACAATAACACTAATAATGGAAGCATACCTGGAATCTTCCACACGCGCAGACGCCCAAGTAAGTTCTCCACAAGTCAACCGGCCCTCCATCGAGAGACACGGTGGTATAGAAACATAATACGTGCACAATAAAGGCTATCTCAACAAGCATAGGCAAGTTACACAACAACAAGCATAGGCAAGTTACACAACAACAAGCATAGGCAAGCTATACACAACTCAAGGTACTTCCCCTTTCATATCAAAGTCCGGGTTTTAACTCTAAAGTACAACATACGTTTAGACCCCTTTTTAAAAGATCTATTCCTTTTACAAAAGTCACCCGATACCCGTAGTATGGAGTGACCAACACACATTCCTTTTTAAAGTCGAGTAACAACATCCTTTTTCCTAAAGTTCAGTTTGCCTAGTTTCAATTACTCAAGTTCCACTTTTTGAAAGAGTTCATAGTTCAAGTATTAATCACGTAATCCCTTTTAGACAATTGAGTAATATACGTCTTATGTGTGAGTAGGTTATTCTTGTTTACAACATTCTTATTACAGCAGCCATGATCTAGAAAATGTAATATCATTTTGTCTTATCTTAGCTTCTATGCAGATGGAGGTTTCTACTGGTTTTACCAATAATTCATTAGTCAATACATTTCCTTTATTAACGCTGCAGTGGTTTGTTCGATAATTGTTCTCATTTCCGAAATCCATTTATCATTCTTAAACCGTTATACCTAACTCCCCATAAAGTTAGTATAACCTTTTAAGTTTTCAAAAACCAATTATTACTCCTTCTTTTCAAAACGATTCATAAATCTTTTGAAATACTTCGAGTTCTTTGTTAATACATAACAAGCCAGTTATAATTTAAATCAGTTACCTTTTTAAAAATCACAAAACATTCTCTTACCTACATAAAGCTGTTATAACCAACTTCCCACAAAGCCGTTATAACACTTTATGTTTTAAAACAATCAAATACGGTTACACACGTATGCGTCACCGTACTACATAGTTCACACATATCATGCTAGAAAAGATAAGAAGAGGTTCACATACCTCGCGACAGTATCGACTAATAGCAAAATGCTCCAAACAAATGGCTACTCCTTAAGCCAAGTGGATCACTCCACACGTAGTACTCCAACCTATAAGGCCACAAGGCGCTTATTAACATCTAGATCTCAACGTTCCATATTCTACAGAAAATCCGGCAGACTCTCCCCGCAACAGAAATCTCCTCTCTATCGAGGCCGGCTACCAAGCCAACCAGGGGGGGGGGGGGGGGTTTACACGTCTAACCGGACGTGTACAATTCTACAACACAGTAATGCTATACAAGTCTACTGTAATACATTCCTATGTAATTACAGTTCAGTTCAGTTCTTTATTCTTCAGGCTTAAGTCAAAAGACATTGCCACAATACTATGTTTAGTTCAATATATAGTATACTTCAACTATATATTCTTACAACATGTAATTTCCAATTACAATAGAAGGACAATAGTGTTTACCTCGATAAGCCCAAAATTATCCGAGTTTAATGTCGCTCCTGAGCAAGGTTTAGCTCCTACTCCGAGTGCTCCAATCCGCTCCAAACAACCCTTAGAAGTTCTACACAACTTCTACTCCATACTTCAACAACGGGTGAAGATTTTCCTTAGGGTTTCATTTAGTGGCTAAAGGAAAGTATAATGGTATTTTCCGGGCTTTTCGTATAAGTATAACCTTGGAATACTACAAGGTATTTGGGCCAAGGTATTTGGACATTACAACAATACTTGGAGAGTATTTCCATACCACAAAGGGGGGTATTATACGAAACCAACTAGGCTAGGGGGGGGGTACCCTCTCGGCCAAATCTTCTCAAGGGGGTGAGGCTCTGGGACGAGAACTCTTCAAGAGGGGAGGAGGATTTCAAGACTTAGGCAATTTTGGATGAAGAAATTCATCAAGTTAGAGGGTATTTATAGGTCAAGAAATGGCCAACCAATGGCCAAGATTCATCCAAGTGTTAGGCAAGTGTAGGGCTAGGATTTAGGCAAGTGTCCATTCTAACAACTACACAAAATATCCTACCAACTCCTTGACAAAAATTGACACCCAAATCGTCCACCATTGCCGCCCACCTTCACCAATTAGAGGTGACAAGTGTCGCCTCTTGTTGGTCCAAAATGTTTCGCCTCTAAAAATCCGCAAAAATTAAATATGACATAGCCGGAATTTTCCTACAAAGTCGTGGAAACGTTTCGGCCGAAAACGACTCTTTCCGGCACTTGTGCCCAAATTTTCGATTCTTGCCAAACCTTAAGGCAAAAAATTATACGTACGCCCTCACGTACATACTCTGGAAATACGGGGTATAACATTCTCCCCTCCTTAGAAACATTCGTCCCGAATGTTCCTTCTAAGCCTCAAAACAAAACATGCGCCAGTATAGTCTTCACTACCATACTTACGAGAACAATCCTGCCACACCTGGCCACGTAATAACATACGTCCTCCTCCTTCCTTCCTCGTCGTGCCCTGCTCGGACACTTGAACTCTTCTAGTACATGTTCCACACTTCATCCAACGCCGCTTCCAAAACCTTGGAGTCACTACCTCCAAACTTGGTCATCTTACTAACCTCGATTTCCCCCTAAGGTCATTCCCGGCCTTCACGAACCGATCTGGTCGAACGTATCCACCAACTCGTACGATGGTTAACTGAACTTGGGCCCAGCACCCTCGTGATCCTACCACCTGGCGGGACCACCTCGGACTGACCCAACCCCAAACCGGGCTACGGGTTGGCCCGCAACATGGCCCCAACCCGACCCACTATCGCGCCAAACCCTTGTTCCCCGATACGGAACAATCCTACCTATACAGGTCATGAAAGCTACCACTTCCATTTTACCCAGCCCAAGGAAATTTTTCCCACAAAACTCCACGAATACATATACCTTCAGACAAAGATCACCGCAAAATCTCGTACTCGAAATGGCCTTACATCTAAGGTCTCAATTGTAATATTCTAAGGTTCATATTTTTACTCTAACCAGGTTTCTAAATCACATCTGCACAAAAGTTATCCGAACATAACACTAAACACATCAACATAGCATCAACACATGCAAGTCTCTAGAAGGTTAAGGATGTACCTGAAAATAGGCGGTTCAAAGGACCGCTAAAACTGGGAACTTCCACCGCGACCTCTGCCGTGGCTCACGGCATACGAACATCTCGCCTAGCTATGGAAGGTGAAGAACCCGCAATCGATCCTTAGTCCGCGCTATCCTACCATCGCCACTCCCCGTCGGACGATCTCACCGATGGCCCTGGGCCGCAAAATAACAAGCTCCTCGTACCACGACACTCCCGAAATGCGGTCTACTACATCGACCACACCGAGGTAGGGTGATGCATCGTGCCCACACCCTACTTCCGGAACTCAACCCATGGAGCCCGACCGCTTCCCGAATACTCTGGATGCCACAAGATTGTGGAGGATCGCCTGCATCGGCGGTACATAACTAGTCTGGCCAGGCGGTCCGCCTCGAAAGTCGCCAAAATATCCGGCCGTCTTGGCCTTCTTCTCAAAGCGCTCACCTGCGTCAATCTCTCGCGCCTCGCACCAAGTGCATGAGCTCGAATGCGGCAATGTCCATGCCGGTGAAGAGAAACACCCGCACAAGACTTCGCCATATAATCATCTAGCCCTGACGTGGCGATGCACTCCTATCCTCCATATTCGCTATTAGCGCAGGGACATATCGAGCCAAAGAATCGAACTCGACATTGTACTCTCGACAGCGCGCCTCTCGCCTCGAGAACAAAAATCGTCTACCGCGTCTCCTCATCTGCGGAGGCAAGAAGTGCGTGAGAAAGCCCCGAAAACTCATCCCATACTTCGGGGTGCATGCTCTCCCGAAAGCTCCCACGAATCAAACCAATCGATCGCGGTATCACGCAGCCGACGCGAACCAAGCGTCACGGACTCGGTCTCTCAAGCCTTGATCACCCGCGTGATCCTCAGAATCGACGGATGAACTCCTCGCGGTCATCCTCGTGCCTCGACCGTAGAACTCGCGGGCTACAACTCGGAAAATCTCGTAGCCTCAAACTATTCGCTCTCGGGTGCACCACAGCGCCGCTGAATCGAACCGCCGGCCCACTTATCTCATATCTCGCCACAACCACGCCAATAATCGCCATCTCTCGTGACCCGTCTCCCGCCTGCATCGGGACCGAGGCTCGTGTATCAGAGTCTCACGCCCACGGCCGCGCTCTAAACTCGCCGGGCGGCGCGCGAACCTCGCCGGAAGCACTGCTCGTGTATCGACCGCTCGCGCCGTACTCCTCAATCACACTAGCGCCTCCGCCGCTTTGCCCTTCTCGGGCCTCGCCGCTTTGCGCGGAGGCATAATCGTAAAAACGAAATACGCCGAGGGTCCAACTTATCACACAAATCTAAGGCACGATCTCGGAATGAGAAGAATGGAAACTAATCCTAAATGTCCTGCACTCCTCGATTATAGATGGTGCACAACACACCGATAATCAAGACTCTACTAGACACGGTCAGACACCTTCCGAGGATTAATCGCTCGATACCACTTTGTCAAGACCAAACTGCCTGTGGATCGTGCCTTACCCGCACCCAAGTAGTCATATAACATCGAGAAAAACCAGAAATAAAGACTTTAATATAACAACAATGCTTATGACAATAACATAGGCCAACCAAAACGGTTGCCTTTCATGCATATATATACAAACTTCTAAACCGAATAGTTTAATCCTTTTTATAACCACGCCCCAACAAGGTTACTGCACTTCAAGAGTGTAATAACAACCTATGACGACAGGGCCATACCCTCAATGTACAAGAACCTACAACTCAGGGAAACCTACCAAAGATAAGCCTCCGAAGGAACGGAGCTTCCCAATACGCTGAAACGTGATCCTACAAGCGGGGATCGACAGTCGATGTACTTACCGCTGCGGCATGAACGCGGCCCGGCGAGGTCGATAACAGTACCGAGTATGTGAAATCGAAAATATCAGCTTAAATCATAACGATCTATACAAAGCAGGAGACATGTATGATAACCAAAATAGTACGCAACATAAACGTAGTCAAGTTAGGGGCTCACGCCCTCAAGGTCATCACTCAAGTGTAACTATGGGTCTCACGCCCGCAACATCAATCCTGTTCGCATCATGGCCGCATGCCCCTAATCGTGACGGTGTAGACATGTCCATGATGCAACAATAATAAGGCCGCATGGCCACATGCCCCGGAATCGCGACGGTGTAGACATGCCCATGTAACCTCAACAACAATATCTGGTGGTCAACCTCGCCGCACGCCACATGTCCCGGAATCTGCGACGGTAGACACGCCCATGTAACAAGAATAACCATATATCGGGTAATCAACCCGCCGCATGGCCACATGCCCCGGAATCGTGACGTGTAGACACGCCCATGTAACAACAATAACACTAATAATGGAAGCATACCCGTGGAATCTTCCACACCGCGCAGACGCCCAAGTAAGTTCTCCACAAGTCAACCACCCTCCATCGAGAGACACGGTGGTATAGAAACATAATACGTGCACAATAAAGGCTATCTCAACAAGCATAGGCAAGTTACACAACAGCAAGCATAGGCAAGTTACACAACAACAAGCATATGCAAGCTATACACAACTCAAGGTACTTCCCCTTTCATATCAAAGTCCGGGTTTTAACTCTAAAGTACAACATACGTTTAGACCCCTTTTTAAAAGATCTATTCCTTTTACAAAAGTCACCCGATACTGAGTATGGAGTGACCAACACACATTCCTTTTTAAAGTCGAGTAACAACATCCTTTTTCCTAAAGTTCAGTTTGCCTAGTTTCAATTACTCAAGTTCCACTTTTTGAAAGAGTTCATAGTTCAAGTATTAATCACGTAATCCCTTTTAGACAATTGAGTAATATACGTCTTATGTGTGAGTAGGTTATTCTTGTTTACAACATTCTTATTACAGCAGCCATGATCTAGAAAATGTAATATCATTTTGTCTTATCTTAGCTTCTATGCAGATGGAGGTTTCTCCGGTTTTACCAATAATTCATTAGTCAATACATTTCCTTTATTAACGCTGCAGTGGTTTGTTCGATAATTGTTCTCATTTCCGAAATCCATTTATCATTCTTAAACCGTTATACCTAACTCCCCATAAAGTTAGTATAACCTTTTAAGTTTTCAAAAACCAATTATTACTCCTTCTTTTCAAAACGATTCATAAATCTTTTGAAATACTTCGAGTTCTTTGTTAATACATAACAAGCCAGTTATAATTTAAATCAGTTACCTTTTTAAAAATCACAAAACATTCTCTTACCTACATAAAGCTGTTATAACCAACTTCCCACAAAGCCGTTATAACACTTTATGTTTTAAAACAATCAAATACAGTTAACACATGTACGTCTACCGTACTACATAGTTCACACATATCATGCTAGAAAAGATAAGAAGAGGTTCACATACCTCGCGACGAGTATCGACTAATAGCAAAATGCTCCAAACAGTCGGCTACTCCTTAAGCCAAGTGGATCACTCCACACGTAGTACTCCAACCTATAAGGCCACAAGGCGCTATTAACATCTAGATCTCAACGTTCCATATTCTACGAAAATCCGAAGACCTCCCCCGCAACAACAGAAATCTCCTCTCTCTATCGAGGCGGCTACCAAGCCAACCAGGGGGTTTACACGCCTAACCTGGACGTGTACAATTCTACAACACAAGAATGCTATACAAGTCTCATCTGATACCCTATGTAATTACGATTCGATTCTTTATTCTTCAGCTTAAGTCAAAAGACATTGCCACAATACTATGTTTAGTTCAATATATAGTATACTTCAACTATATATTCTTACAACATGTAATTTCCAATTACAATAGAAGGACAATAGTGTTTACCTCGATAAGCCCAAAATTATCCGAGTTTAATGTCGCTTCCCGAGCAAGGTTTAGCTCCTACTCCGAGTGCTCCAATCCGCTCCAAACAACCCTTAGAAGTTCTACGCAACTTCTACTCCATACTTCAACAACGGGTGAAGATTTTCCTTGTGGTTTCGTTTAGTGGCTAAAGGAAAGTATAATGGTATTTTCAGACTTTTCAGATAAGTATAACTCGAATACTACAAGGTATTTGGGCCAAGGTATTTGGACATTACAACAATACTTGGAGAGTATTTCCATACCACAAAGGGGGGTATTATACGAAACCAACTAGGCTAGTGGGTACCCTCTCGGCCAAATCTTCTCAAGGGGGTAGAGGCTCTGGGACGAGAACTCTTCAAGAGGGGAGGAGGATTTCAAGACTTAGGCAATTTTTGGATGAAGAAATTCATCAAGTTAGAGGGGTATTTATAGGTCAAGAAATGGCCAACCAATGGCCAAGATTCATCCAAGTGTTAGGCAAGTGTAGGGCTAGGATTTAGGCAAGTGTCCATTCTAACAACTACACAAAATATCCTACCAACTCCTTGACAAAAATTGACACCCAAATCGTCCACCATTGCCGTCCACCTTCACCAATTAGAGGGTGACAAGTGTCGCCCTCTTGTTGGTCCAAAATGTTTCGTCTCTCGGAAAAATCCGCAAAAATTAAATATGACATAGCCGGAATTTTCCCTACAAAAGCTGTGGAAACGTTTCGTCGGAAAACGACTCTTTCCGGCACTTGTGCCCAAATTTTCGATTCTTGCCAAACCTTAAGGCAAAAAATTATACGTACGCCCTCACGTACATACTCTGGAAATACGGGGTATAACATATAGGTTGGACCCCTCTAACGTATTCCTTTCCTGTAACAGTTATGCCTCCACGTAAGGCAACCCGCCCGTGGCGGCCGAGGGAGCTGCTAGCAGGACACCCAGAGTCACGAGGGCTCAGGCCCAGTCTATACCAGAGACGGCGAGTTCTATGACGCCGCCGGCCCCAGCAGAGACCACAGTACCCACACCTCCTGTCCCACAGCCTGGGGCGGAGGAGTTAGGGTACAAGGAGATGGCCCAGCTATTGGCTAAAGTTGTGGCCCGATACGAGGAGAGGCTGGATGCGGCAGTTCCAGCTCCAGCTCCAGTCGCACCCGTAGTGCACCCGAGGGCAGATAGTTTGAGGCTACGAGATTTCTTGAGTTGTAGCCCGCCAGAGTTTTACGGGTCGAGGCCGGAGGATGATCCGCAGGAGTTCATCCGTCAGCTGCAGAGGATTATGCGGGTGATCAGGGCTTCGAGGCGAGGCCGTGACATTCGGTTCGCGACGGCCGCGTGATACCGCAATCGATTGGTTTGATTCATGGAGCTTTCGGGAGAGCATGCACTCCAGCAGATGGGATGAGTTTTGAGGCTTTTCTCACACACTTCTTGCCTCCGCATTATGAGGGCACGAGCCGATAGATTCTTGTTGAGACAGGAGGACACACGCGGTGAGTACAATGTCGAGTTTGATTCTTTGGCTCGATATGTCCCTGCACTGGTAGCAGAGATGGAGGACAGGGTGCATCGCTATATCACCGGGCTAGATGATTACATGGACAAGTCTTGTGCGGGTGTGTCCCTTTAGCCAGGCATGGACATAACCCGTATGCAGGCTCATGCACTGGGATGTGAGGAGCGTAGAGACCGCCGGGTAGAGCGATATCAGCAGCAGAAGAAGGCCAAGACGGCCGGTTCTTTTGGTGGTTCTCGTGGTGGGCATCGCCAAGTCCGATTTGCACCACACCCAGCCGCAGAGCGCTCCTACCTCATTTTCAAGATACCAGAGCGATGGGCGTGTCGGGCCCCAGGACTTGATTTGCGTAGCAGGGGTGCTAACTGCTCGAGGTTCCGCTTTCAGCCCGTTGTGGCGAATACCATTCTCGAGTCAGATTCGAGCCTGCTATACTTGTGGCCAGCAGGGTCATTTCGCGAGTTTGTCCGACCGGAGCGCGGCGGTAGTAGGGCCCGCCATGTGGTCATTGCCGCTTCTTCATCCTCGACAGATTACTCGCCGAGGCAAGGTACTCATGGACCAGCGGTCGCGGCAGAGGTCGTGGCGCGGTCGATTCTAGCGGTCCTCGAACCGCATTTATGCTTTGTCCACCGACAGATCGTGAGGCCTCACCGATGTCGCCATGTACCTTATCGGTTTCGGGTTTGATGTGTATGCTTTGATAGATCCGGTTCTACTGGCCCTATATATCTCCCCTTGTTGCTAGTAGGATAGGGATAGAGCCTGAGTCCATAGACCCTTTCGAGGTAGCTACGCCAATGGGTGATTCGGTGGTAGCTCGGCGGGTATATAGAGCTTGTCCTGTGACTATTTACAGTCGTCGGACCCGAGCCGACTTGATAGAGTTGGAGATGATTGACTTCGACGTGATTATGGGGATGGATTGGCTAGCTTCTTGCTACGCCAATGTAGACTGCAGAGAGAGAGTAGTACGGTTCCAGTTTCCTGAGGAGCCGGTTGTTGAGTGGGAGGGGAGCACGGTATCACCGGGGTAGGTTTATTTCCTACCTCAAGGCTAGGAAGATGGTGCGAAGGGTATATCTACCATCTCGTCGGGTGTTTGATCTTCAAGTGCGGTACCAGATTTTCGGTCGAGTCGAGTTCGTGAGTCGCAGCGTGTTTCGGATGACCTCCGGTGTCCTCCCGAGAGGAGATCGAGTTTTGTATAGATGTGTTGCGGATACTCGGCCTATTTCCATTCCGCCATACGTAATGGCACCGCCGAGTTGAGAGAGTCAAGGACCACCGAGGGATTTCCGGAGAAGCGGCTTCATCGTGCCTAGTGTTTCTCCCCGGGAGCGCCGTATTGTTCGTGAAGAAGAAGGGACGGACGCCGCGCACGTGTGTTGATTACTGACGGTGAACAAGGTGACCATTAAGAACGATACCCTTCCCGTGATTGATGATTTGTTCGACCCGCAGTGGTGCGAGATGTTTCTCAAAGATTTATATGAGATCAGGCTATCATCAGTTGAGAGTCAGAGAGGTGGATGTCCCTAGATCGCATTCGGACCGTGCAGACGCATTATGAGTTCGTGGTCATGTCTTTTGGGTTGACCAATGCTCCGCAGTATTCATGGATTTGATGAACCGAGTGTTCAAACCATTTTGGACACGCTTGTGATAGTGTTCATTGATGATATCTTGGTTTATTCTCGCCGAGCAGAGCATGCGAGCATTTGAGGATCTGGCCGACGCTTCTCAGACTGCAGCTTGTACGCCAAGTTTTCCAAATGTGAGTTTTGGTTGACTTCAGTGGCGTTTCTTGGGCATATTGTCGGGGCTGATGGCATTCGAGTTGATACGCCAAGATCGGCGATCGAGACTTGGCCTGACCTACTACTCCGGCGAGGTTCGCAGCTTACGGGCCTTGCAGATATTATCGCGTTCGTAGAGAAGTTTGCTTCTATCTACGCACCATTGACTAGGCCGACTCGAGCGCAGCCAAGTTTCGATGGATCGATGCTTGAGCGGGGTTTCGATTCTTTGAAAGAGAGACCGACGACCGCCTCGTTCTTACTCTTCCGGAGGTCCGGATGGTTATGTCGTGTATTGCGATCGTCGGGCATCGGGTTGGGATGTGTGTTGATGCAGATGGCGGGGTTATAGCATATGCATCCCGACACCGAAGAAACACGAGAGGAACTACCCCACCCATGATTTGGAGTTGGCGGTGTGATTCACGCCAAGATCCGAGGCACTATTTGTATGGGTTCACGTGGATATTTTTACGCACCACAAGAGCCTCCAGATATCTTCACCGGAGGAGCCGAACTTACGGCAGACGGTGGTTAGAGTTGCTTAAGGATTACGATGTTGATATCCCGTACCACCCGGAAGGCCAATGTTGTGGCGGATGCTCTTAGTCGTAGGTCGATGGGAGCCTATCGATGTGCAAAGAGAGGAGGGACATGGTTCGTGATTTGCATCGCTTAGCGAGCCTTGGTGTCCGCTTGATTGATTCCCGATAGCGGTGGGGTTAGAGTTCGTGAGGTTGCCGAGTCTTCCATCGCCGGCGAGGTGAAGAGGCAACAGCCGAGGATCCAGCTTTGATTCGATATCGTGATACGACTCTTCGTGAGGCAAGGGTCCTTTTGAGGTAGCACCGATGGGGTGCTAAGGTTTGAGGGCGATTGTGTGTTCCGGATGTTTGAGACTTGGCAAAGAGTTCTTGGGAAGCACACAGCGTTACTCTATCCATCCGGTCGACCAAGATGTACCACGACCTTAGATCCGTATTGGTGGGATGGCTTGAAGAGGACGCTGCGAGTTCGTAGCTCAATGCCCGTGTTGTCGGCAGTGAAGGTAGAGCACCGAGGCCCGTGGTTTGTTCTGACGATTGAGATCCCGACCGGAAGTGGGAGGTAATCAACATGGACTTCATCACAGATTACCTCGCACTCGAGGAGACATGATTCTATATGGGTTATCGCCGACAGTCGACGAAATCAGCCCACTTTCTTCCCGCAGACGACTTTTTCTACCGAGGATTATGCGGACTTT
This sequence comes from Przewalskia tangutica, assembly GCA_029844215.1. Taxonomy (NCBI): domain Eukaryota; kingdom Viridiplantae; phylum Streptophyta; class Magnoliopsida; order Solanales; family Solanaceae; genus Przewalskia; species Przewalskia tangutica. Next base: position 25,086,185 of record CM056719.1, read on the forward strand.
ACATCCGAGAGATCGCCGATCGCATGGAGTCCCTACTTCGATCATATCGCATGTGGAGCCCGCCATTTACGCTAACTTCCGGAGGTCCTTCCAGAGGGTTTAGGACGCAGTGAGCCTCGAGTCATCGCATTTCATCCACGCAGACGGACAGCAGAGCGCACTATCCGCACTCTCGAGGATATGTCACAGCCCGTGTTATTGACTTCTGGTAGTTGGGAGGATCATTTGCCTCTAGTTGAGTTCGCGTATAATAATAGCTACCACCCAAAGATTCGATGGCGCCTTATGAGGCCTTGTATGAGGAAGTGCAGATCGCCTATAGGTTGGTTCGATGTGGGCGAGTGCGGCTAGTGGGACCAGATTTGGTACAAAGCAGTGGATAAGGTGAAGCTTATCCGAGAGCGCTATCGACACAGAGTCGCATGTAAGTCGACGCAGATCATCGCCGTTGGCATCTTGAGTTCGAGGTTCATGATTGGGTTTTCCTAGCGTGTCACCCATGGCGGTGTGATGAGATTCGGGAAGAAGGGGAAACTCACCAGGTACATCGGGCCGCTTCGATTGTCCGCAGGTAGGCGTTGCCTACGAGTTGGATCTGCCGTCCGATCCGGAGGCGCATCCGGTTTTCACGATCTATCCGAGGAGATGTATCGGATCCATCTAGGTACACCCGATTGACGATGTCCAGTGACCGGGGGTTATCGTATGAGGAGATTCCCATAGCGATAGTCGATCGCCGTTAGGCGTCTGACCGGACGTGGCTTCCACAAAGTCTTGTGGCGAACGAGCTCGTGAGGAGATGACGCGTGGGAAGCCGAGGAGGACATGAGGCGTAAGTATCCTCACCTATTCCCACACCTCCGTAATTCACTTTCCTACTTGTAAATTTTCGTTATCGCTTCGCCTAAGTGTTGTTTCGCGGCCGTGTGTGGCATTTGCAATCGTTTAAGTTATGAAGAATCTTATCGTTAATCGTCTTGGGAAGGAACATTCGACGAATGTTTCTAAGGAGGAGAATGTTATACCCGTATTTCCGAGTATGTACGTAGGGAATACGCATAAAAAGTCTAGCCTTAAAGTTTAGGCAAAACATTTTTTAGGGCACAACTCACAAAACGAATAGTTTTCCTAAACGCTTTCCACACTTTCGTAGGGTAAATTCCGCTATGCCATTTCTAATTTTTGCGGATTTTTCCGGAGACGAAACATTTTGGACCAACGGGAGGGCGACACTTGGCACCTCCAATTTGTGGACTTGAAATCGCCCATTGGACGAATTGAAGACCATTGGCACGTTTTGTGCCTTGTGCACAAGTCAAGGAGTTGGTAGGATATTTGTGTATAGTTAATCCTCACCCTACACTTGCCTTGCACTTGTCTTAATCTTGGCCATTGGTTGGCCACTTCTTGACCTATAAATACCCCCTTAGAGATGAAGAGTTCTTCATCCACAAATCTGTCCAAGTCTTGAAAATCCTCTCCTCTCCCTTGTAGCCTTTTCGTCCAACACCTCCCCCCTCCCCTTGTGAAGGCCCTTGGCCGAATACACCCCCCTCTAGCCTAGTAGTTTGGCCGAGGCCCCCCCTAGCCTAGCCAAAAATCTACCCCCCTCCCTTGGTAGAAAGGTTGTCTTCTAGTATTGTTATAATGCCCAAAATACCCTAGCCCAAATCCCTTAGTACTTGGTAGAAGTTGTGAAGAACTTCTAAGGTTTCTTCGAGCTCCGAGCGCATAAACTTAGAGCTAAACCTTGCCCAGCGCGACTTTATCTAGGATATTATTGGGCTTACTGAGGTAACAAATCCTAACCCTCTTTGAATTAGAGAATACTTATCGTTGTAGTATTAGAATAAGTATTAAATACTTAGAAGAATATCACGTAATAGAATTGAACTGCTACCACGAGTAAGGGTTTAAAAGAAGAATAATCAAATTGTACTTACATAGGACTGCTTTCACAATGAGACTTATATAGCTCACCGTAGGGAAGTCGCCCAACTTTCTATAGAATTGTGAACCCTCTGCTTAGAATGACCTTCGAGTAGTCTTTGATAGATGTCTGCGACTATTATAGTCGACTCTGCGCACATATTCAACTCTACAGTGGTTTTCACGGTAAGGTATGTGATTCTTCCTAAAGCATGATATTTTACAATATATAGTACGTAGACGCATACGTGTTAATGAATAATAACTACGGCAATGTCTTTGACTTAAGCCCAATAATACTTATGGCAATGTCTCACGCTTAAGCTCGAATAATACTTACAGAATGCCTCACGCTTAAGCTCAATAACAAAGAATCAAAACATTTCAAAAGAATATCGAATCATTTTTAACAGAAGATAAATATTTGGTTTTAAAACAAAAGCTTAAGAGTTATACTAGCTTTATGGGAAGTTAGGTATAACAACTTAAGATAAAAAGGAATCATTTACTTATTTGTTTATAAAAGCCTTGTATTGATTTCTGTTAAGTGTAGTAAGATTTGTGTGATAAGTAGACATATTATGATGCTACCGAAAGTTAGTGTCTTGAAATGCCGTAAAGGGTCATTCTTGCGGCTTACGTTGCTAACCGTAAGTCCAGTGTCGTTATTGTATCACCTACCCTCGATCGTTATATCGGTGGCTTGCTTCGACGCGGTCTATACGGCCTATGCGCGTCTGTGAGACTATGCGAGCAGCGGTATGCTCCGTGATTGATCATTCCGGTGTTTAGCCCGACGCGGGATTCCTATGCGGTCCGCCGAGACTACGCAGCTTTTGAGGCTATGCGGCCGCGGAGCCTAGCGGACGCCGGGGTTAGCTGCCCCGACGCGAGGATACCTACGCGGGTCCGTGTGACCTATGCGGCTGCGAAGTCGAGACTAGGCACGCAGAATGATACTATGGCGATTGGCCTTGCTTCGATCATTCGCGCCTAGAATAGACTGCATGCTTTTCCTATTATTGTTGTTTGTGATGCACTATGTGCAATTGAACCGATTGTATTTGTGAAAAGGTTTTAAATACTTTGATTTCATTTCGCTTTATAGTTTCACATACTTGGTACTGTTATCGACCTCGGGGCCGCGTCATGCCGCAGTAAAGGCAAGGTGTGCTAGATCCGCATCCTTAGGATCTTTGCGTTGGTGTCGTGAGCTCCATCTTCTCCGAGGCTCTACTTTTGGGTATGATCTCCTCGTATTGTAGATAGTTTTGTACGAGTGGTATGGCGGGCCCTGTCCCGCCATAGTTGTTTACTTCCTTAGAGGTCTCAGAGTACTATTGTACAGTTGGGATGTAATCGCAAAACTTGATTATTTATATACGCCTAAAGGCGACGTTTTACATAAGTTGTGTCTTATTTTATAAACTGTTTCCTGTCTTGGTTTATATTTCCGCTGGTTACTCTGATGTATGGCTACTTGGGTGCCCCGGTAAGGCACCAGTCACGGGCCCCGGAACGGGTCGTGACAAAAATACACCGATCAAATACCCCCAAACTTAACCTTTGCTCGCCCTCGAGCAAAGATAAAAAGAAAGAAATAAAGACTCAAGAAAAACAAGAAAATAAATAGACTCAATGACATTGATCACTTTTGCTGCATTGGCGTTACTTAGAAAAACATGAAGATTGGCAAAATAATATGCAGGAACAATAGCATGAAATTTTAGCATTCTAAATACATTAAGCTAGATATTTCGCAAACTCACTTTTATCATGCTTAATGGAAGTCAAATACTGAATCATGCATGTTAATTTCAAAATTCCTAAGGCATGTTTACTTGCTATTCTCCACTAATCATGGCTATACATCTAAGAGATCTTCAGGACTTTTAAGGGTTGTAATGTAGGCTTAGGCACGGGTAGGTAAAAATAGGCATTTAGGCTTATTTTTGTGTACCATAAGCTCTTTTAGCTTTTCAATTTTTCCCTTTTCTTTTGATTCTTTTCTTTCACTTCAAATCTATATTTCACCTCTTTTGTTTTGAGAGCGTGAAGTGTATCATAATAGCAAGCACCCCCAAACTTAGGCTTTTGCCTATTTTTCATTACTTTTTAAGTGGGGTGCATTAATTTTTTGTTGCTCTTTTTGTCTCTTTTTTAACACACTTTATTCCAACTATTTCACATGTTTGCTTATGGCACAAGTATGGGAATATAGGGTGTCAAAGAAAAAGTTCAATTTTTAAGGCTCAATGGGGCTGACTAGGGATATTTTTAAAGTCAGGGATAGAAAAGAGTAGTAAGAATTGGCTAGCAAAGAAACGCCTGAGTCATCTCCCTAAACATGCATATCCTAACTATTTCGCCTCGAATAGCAAGCAATCATAACACATAGGTTTTAATCATTTATCATGCACAATTTAAGCAGGAAACTCCAAATAGACAGATTTTGTGAGTTTTTGGCATATCAAACCTAAGTGTTTAGATAGTTGCTCTAATTCTTATCACACGACCCAACCCCGGTCGCGACTAGTACCTCACCGGTACCACGTGTATACATCAGAGAATAGCAGCGGAACATACATAACACATAACTTATAAAAAGGTAACATCACTGGCCAGCCGATAAGGCTGCCTTCCATAAAAACATACTAATCAAAAGTATAGCAGTACAACTTGTTCTTACAGCCCAACACATACGTGACCACAGACCTCTAAGGATAACAGCTGTGGCGGGACAGGGCCCCGCCATACCCCTGAATGTACACAATACCTATAGCATCAGGGAAGATCCGTACCAACAAAAATAAGCTTCCGGAGGAATGGAGCTTCTGACACCGGAACAGTGATCCTAAGAACGAGGATCCACCACCTGCTTACCCTTACCTGCGGCATGAACGCAGCCCCCGAGGAAGGGGGTCAGTACACAATATGTACCAAGTATGTAAAACTGGAAAATACTGTAATAATGATATCATAAGTCTAAAAGTAAGCTGGAGTCATGAAAGACAATCAAAATACAGTACCCTGTGCCTTACTAACAATGAGAGTAACAAGTATATATATAATACTGCATAAAAATAGGAGGCTCATGATCAAAACAGGGTACCTCGCCCGTAGTATCAATAAGCACCCCTACTCCTGGGACTATTTCACCCGCATAGGTCCTGTGGACCCGCATGAGGTATTCCTCGCATAGGATGTACCCGCCCGCATGGGACTATTTCACCCGCATAAGCCCATAGGACTCGCATGAGGTATTCCTCGCATCGTGGGTAGCAAATCCACGGAACAGGTGGTATAACGATCTTGGGGATTGCCCCTCAGATATACTCTTACCCCTGGCGGTGGTATAACGATCTGGGACGCACTTCGATATACTCTACCCCGAATAAGGTGGTATAACGATCTGGGGATCTACCTCGGATATACTCTTACCCGAAGAAGGTGGTATGACGATCTGGGGCTTACCCTCATTCATACTCTTACCCCGGAGAAGGTCAGATAACGATCTGGGCTTGCCTCGATATACTCTTACCCTAGCTCAATCTGTCATCATATCATAATCATAAATAAGTTAAGAAAGCTTATAACTTATTATTAGTCTTGTTCATATACTCTCTCATTTTAGTTTACTCAAGGAACTAGTCATATTTAATAAAAGAAAATCCGGGAATTTAACCCAAGTACCCCATACTTATATTCTTTTAAAAATGACTCTTTTTCATAGAAAACCTTTGGGCAATTGATGCCTTAAAATCAATTTGCCTTTCATAAATCAAGTCACTTGTCCTTACTTATCTTACTTAGAGTAATTCTCTTCTTATTATCCTTTCATAAAGCTAACAAACCAACTTCCCATAAAGTTGTTATATTAACCCTATACTTTAGTAAAATTACACTTTTCCCATAACCAAGGGACTTATACTTTTTAAAACGAAACAAGTCTTTATATACTTAAAACAAGTAAGAATACCAAATCTTGTACGTCTACCGTACTACATAGATACAACTACTCATGCTCAAGAGATAGGAAAGCTCTACATACCTCTTTGGTCAAACCACTTGCTAAGTCCAAACTACCGCAAGTAATATGTCAACCTAAAATAACCATGATACGTTTATTAACCTCTAATTTCAATGTAGAATAATCCAAGTTCAAAGTTACTAATTTCTATGGAAAATTGGGCAGCATTTCCTTTGTTTCTACATACTTTGTCACCTTTTTCAAGGCCGAAATCAACATCCAAATGCCACATCTTAGGCCCAACAATCCAAACATTTCAAAGGGGATTACACACCTAAACTTGGGTGTGTAAAATTCTGCCCCATAAGGTACAACAACTCACTTATCAATTCTAAAGTAGTTTGTAGGCTACAACATGCTCATAATATCTTCTTAACCAATCTTTTCATATCCAAACCACATTTCTTACATGAAATGACTCTAAGAGCATTATTTACTACTACAAGTTCCTTCTTCTTCACATGCAACATTAATAACTAACCACAAGAGAAGAAATGTTACCTTTTGAGCTTTAGCCAAAACTATTCCAACAATTTTGCTAGCCTTCTTTTCCAAGAACACCACCACAATAACTCCTACAAGCTAGCCACAAGCTTCCTTCTTGTCCTTAACTTTTCAGATTTTTCTTAGGCTTTGAATTTCTCTTGGAATTTTAGAGAGAAGTGAGAGCTTGGCTTAGAGAGAGAGATTTGAAAGATGAAGACTTGGTCAATATAAGGCATGCAAGAATTCAGATGGGGGGGGGAAACTTGTCACCCACCCATGACCTCTTTTAAAACAAAACAGTGCAGAAAATCCCACTCAACTTCGCAGAACCCGCCAAGACCGCTGCCAGAACGAGCCGCGCTGAACTCAGTGCCGCCTCGCCCTTTCCGCACCGCTGGCTCGCTTCAGCCGCGCGCTGCAACTTCAGCGACCCCTCATGATATCCGCGCCGCCCTCGCATCCGGCGCCGCGCCCGCTGCCATCGCTCGAAATGCATTTATGTCCGTCTGCGCACTGAACTTGTAACTCCCATAACTTTCTACTCCGATGTCCTATCGACGAACAGTCGGTTGCGTTGGAAACTAGACTCAACGAACTACGCACTAGGCCATTGAAATACTTAGGAACTCTCAATGTACCAGGTCATAACCCACCTCAAAGTTGACTAAAACCCGTCCGAAACAATCCGTCAACTTATCTTTCAAAAATTTTAAGTCTTACTCCTTTCGCACGCTCTCACACGTATGGCCAGAACTACGGGGTATAACAGTTACATTATTACACCTTACTTCACTAGGTGTTTCTAGTAACTACAGCATACATGATCTTTTGACAGACAATTTTGACTCAAAAGAAAAAAATTTATGACTCAAAAATACACAAAAACAACAAAAAGACTTAAACATACTTATAACAATAAGACACAAATAAAACACCCCCCAAACTTAAATCACACATTGTCCCCAATATGTGTAAGACTCAAAGACAATAAAAGAAAACAAGACACTTACATATTTTGGTTAAAATGGTGGCGGTGACATCGATAGTGCATTGACCATCGTTGAACAAGGAACTCATCTCGTTAATTTGTCGCCTCATTTCTTGTCCTTGTATCACCGTGTCCAAACTCTCGCATCATCCTCATCCGATTCTCGAGTAATCGCTTCCATCACGGGCACCGAGGGTTCTGATTCGTGGTTGGTGGCGGTCGCCCTCGCCGCATATTGAGCCTCTATTTCGTGCTCATCTTCGCTCACGGCGCCTCTGCCGCTGGCCGCGCGGTGCTCGCCTTCTTGCTACGGGCTTGGTCCGGGAAAGAGTGCACTATCCCATATGACACAGCATTGGTTTCTCATTAGTGTCGCTGGTAGGATTGGGACCCCATTCATGTGGCATAAATCATTGATAAGTGAGGCATGTCCCAATCAACATGTTGTTACCAACCTGCTTATGTCTTCCATGCTCTGCACTATCTCTTTCCCCAAATCAATCGTTTTCCCCGTCATGATTCCATATATCAATTTAATCCTATCTTCCGCACTCGTGAAGTGCGTTGATGGGATCGACGGCATCGATGAAATATAGCCAACCCTTGGTCGCTTTGTTGAACCGCACTCGCCACCTCTTGACCCATTTCTTGCAATATCAAACGCAGCCCTGTGGTAGCTCATCAGGTTCGCAACGCGCCCCGCTGACGCCGTGGTGCTTCGACCATGGTCCGAAATAGCTTCTGCCGTCACCCTTTCTTCAACATCTGCTGTTTTTAGAGATATATTTATCACTCCTGCCGTCACAGGAATATATCTTCCCCTTACAAAGCATTTGTTGTCCACCCTTTCCGGAAAGTTAGCATAGAATTCACGCACCATCGCTGTGTTCATTGGTGCTATCTTGTCCGGGTTTACAAATCTCCTCCACCCCATCATCAGGGATTAAAGGCCTAGTACTACGCTTTTTATATCTTGTATAAGCTTGGTGGCTCACGAACCTAGTATCATCGTATTGCGGGGCTGAGGTGGATGTGGAGGCTCTTATCTTTCTGGCAGACATGGTTAAATCACTTTTTGCAGCTTATCCTTCGTATCCACAACACTACCCAACACTATCACCCTCAAAAACTTCAATTTCTGCACAACTCCCACACCTCCAAACTCCAACTCCCGTACTACACAATACCCAACCCTCTTTGTATACTCCTCCTCTAATCTTCACAACAAATTTTTCAGCACCCCAACTACTTCAATAATGCAACACTTCTCCAAACTACTACCTCATTTAACTACTGAAAGCTTTCAAGAAAATGTCACGACCCGATTCCGGGCCCGTGACTGGTGCCTTACCCCGGGCACCCTAGTGATACAACATCAGAGTAATCAGCGGAACATAAAACAATACAAGACATATTATGAAATATGAAACAATAATCTGAGAAAAACTTGCCTTTCGGCATATATATATATAACAACTTTTTCCAACAAGAACAGTTTTAATCCTTTTTACAAACCCTGCCCACAACAGTACTACAGACCTCTAAGAAATGATACGACAACAATGGCGGGATAGGGCCCCGCCATACCCCTGAATGTAAACACCTACAACAACAGGGGACTATACCACTGATAAGCCTCCGGAGAAACGGAGCTTTCCCACACGCTGAACTGTGACCCTAAGAGCGAGGATCAATGATCGTGTACCTTTACTCGCGCAGATTTAACGCAGCCTTCGGGCGAGGTCAAGATAACAAAAATTTAGTATGTGAAACTAAAAATATCAGAAATGAAATCATAATAGTCTATAAAGCAGAGACATGTATGATAACCAAACTACGCTCACAATAATAAGCAATATGTCAAGTCGTGACTCACGCCTCAAGTCATCACTCAAATATAACAACGGGTCTCACGCCCACAACATCAATCATGCCCGTGGAATACCTTCCTCACCGCCAGCTTTATGATATAACAAAGACCAAGGAACACACACGAACACCGTGTCCCACTGCGCTATAATAACACGCATGTGGTAAGTACGAAGGCATAGCCGACTACTAACACCTACGCATCAACAAGGTCATGAATCAGATTATAAGATCTGTCTGCACCGCCACATGATCAAAGTCGACCACTTGCCCGCAGATCTAATGTGCGCGCTTCAGCCCCGAACTTTCCGCACCCGCATAGGCCAACCGACGATCGCCCGCATGCAGGTATAACCCCGCATCGAGGGTAGCTACTCCCCAGCCGCCCCGACTCGCCGTCCGCATGGCCACAAGTGACCGCATGACCACAAGGGCCGCATCTCTAACTCGAACTTCCGCAGCCCGCATAGCCCTCGACCCGCATGAGGTAGTCTCGAATCATAGGTCCATCGACCACCGAAGTCTACCCCGCATCGGAGGGCGCTTAACTCTAATCATCTCAAGAGATGAGTGATGTATAATACTATCATAACAAAATTATCGTTAAACAACATAAGCACAACAAAGGAAAACCCCTTTACACAAACATCACAAGATACTAACACACGTAAGATCCTAGCATGTTTACTTATCAAATCAACAAGAAGGTATTACAAGGCTATCACAAACCAACACAATCAAGTTATACACACCTGTACTTTCTACTATATGCTAACAAGTTCGGATTTTATCCCCAAAGTACTTCATACATTAACTCTTTAAAAGATACGTTACTTTCACAAAAGTCACACAATACCCGTAGTATATGAAAATATAGTGATTATCTTTTCAAGTAAATCAAAACACTTCTCCTTGTAAAACTCAAGTAACAACATTATTTTCCAAACGCCCAAGTTTGCCTAATTTCAAATGTTCATGTTTCTTATTTAGAAAGGTTTCAGAGTTCATAGTCTTATTCATTTAAGAATATAATTCTCTTTAAACTATCCGAGAAACATAAGTCTTATATGAGTAGGATATTCTTGTTTACAACAATCTTATTACAAAGAATCATGATCTAGGAAATATCATTTTGTCTCATCTTAGCTTCTATGCAGATGGAAGTTTCTACGGTTTTAATAATACTTAATCACAAAACATTTCCTTTTATTAACGCCGCAGTTGGTTTGTCGATACACATTCTGATTTCCAAAATCAGTAACACATTCTTAAGACGTTATACCTAACCTTCCATAAAGCTAGTATAACTCTTAAGTTTTCAAAACAAATCAAGTATTACTTCTTCTCTCAAAATGATTCAAAACTCTTTTGAAATACTTCAAGTTCTTTATTAACACATAACAAGCCAGTTATAGTTCGAATCGCTACCTTTTAAAACCACCGTATTTTCTTACCAACATAAAGCCGTTATAACCAACTTCCCATAAAGCCGTTATAACACTTTATGTTTTACACCAATCAAATACATTTAGTACATGTACGCTCACCGTACTACATAGTTCACACATATCATGCTAGAAGAGATAGGAAGAGGTTCACATACCTCGCGACGAGTATCGACTAATAGCAAAACGCCCAAGTACTCCCAACCGTCGCTACTCCTAAAGCCAAGTAGAACGCGCCACACGTAGTACTTCAACCTATAAGGCCACAAGGCGCTTTATTAACATTAAGATCTTATCGTAGAACATTCTACGTAAAATTCAGAAGACCTCCCGCCACAAACAGAAATCTCCTCCTCTAACTGGCCGCTACCAAGCCAACCAGGGGTTATACATCTAACCCGAACGGGTACAATTCTACTCCACAAGATTACTACACAAGTCTATCAGAATACGCTCGGGCCAGCTTCAGCTTAAGTCAAAAGACATCGCTAACTAACCACGCTCAGTTCTATATATAGTATACTTTAACTATATATTCTAACAACATGTAATTTCCAATTACAATAGAGGACAAGATATTTACCTCGATAAGCCCATAATTATCCAAGTATAAAGTCGATCCCGGCAATCGCTTAGCTCCAACTCCGAGCGCCCAACCCGCTCTAAACCACCCTTAGAAGTTCTAACCAACTTCTACACAATACTCCAACTGACTATGGAGATTTTCCTGTGGTTTCGGTTTGGACCGACGGAAGTATAATAGTATTTCCTGCTTTTCAGATAGGTATAACCTTAGAATACTACAAGGTATACTACTAAGGTAATTGGGCATTATAACAATACTTTGAGAGTATTTCTCAACCAAGTGTGTGGTACTTACGAGAACACCCCAAGGTAGTGGGGTGCTCTACCGGGCGGCCTACTAGGAAGGGAGAGGGTGCTCTCGGCCACAAGGCCACATGAAAGTGGGAGGGAGGCTCTGGACGAGAGTCAACAAGAGGAGGAGAGGGGTTCTCAAGACTTAGAGATTCGGCGGACGGAAGTCTTCAAAGGGAGGGGTATTTATAGTGGTAAGCAAAGGCCAACCAAGGGCCAAGATCTAGCCAAGTTATGCAAGTGTAGGCCAAGATGTGCCCAAGTGCCCCTAGTCCCTACTCCACAAATCCTCACAAAATATCTCACCAACTTGACCCTTCAAACGCCCGCCGTGGCCGTCAACTCCACCAACTCGGCGGTGACAAGTGTCGCCTCTCGTTGGTCCAAAACATTTCTCTCTAAAAATCCGCAAAATAAGAAAAGACATAGCCGAATTTTCCCTTCGCAGTTATGTAAAACGCTTCGTCGAAAAACGACTTAACCAAGGTTACAGACAAATGCCATTCTACTAAGCCACTTTAAAGCGGGGTGACACGTGTCACCCTCCTATTGGCCCAAAATAAAACATCTTCCAAAAATATCCACAATGGCCAAAATCTCAAAACAAAGCTGGCCCCACAAAACCGTAAATTTCTCCTGGCCCCACGTGACCATTTCCAAAATAAAATTCCATAATTCTCTAATATTCCAGAAGTCCGAATACCAAACTGGGAATCCAATTCCATTAACGAACCTTTTTCCTTCACAAAACCGAAACTTTTCCGTGGAAAATCGCCTCTTTCTTCCTTTCCATCTTTCTCTCGTCAGATTCTCGCACGCACGCCCTCGCATACATACCTCGAACTACGGGTATAACATTCTTCCTTAGAAACATTCGTCCCGAATGTTCCTTCTAAGTCTCAAACGAACGCGCCAGTATAGTCTTCACTACTATACTTACGAAACAATCCTGCCACAGCTGGCCACAAAAATACCCACGCAAAATACCTACATCCAAGTCCACGAGGAAACACCTCTAACATCACCACAAATAATACTACTTTTGTCACTTTGTCGCGAGCCTTGCTCCAACGACCCAACAAATGGTACCGGGCTGCATGCGATCACCAAGTCGTCAGACACTCGAATTCTTACCATATTTCGAGCATCGCTTCTAGTATCCAAAACTCGGTTACTATCTCTAACGTGGTCATTATTATCGAACACTGGATGGATCTTCGATACTTCCCGAACATAACAATACGGCGATCGGACGACGCTTCCTAAGTCGGACGGCAAATGCTAACCTATAGGCAACCCGCCTATTCTTCACATGAACTCAAAAGGCCCAATGTAACTCAAGAAGTTCCTCTGCTCTCAAAACTCGCCACACCCTAACCACCGTCTGCTGAACAAACCTGAACAAACTACCTGAGCCTTGCCAACATCGAACCAATCGACCGGCAACTTGCATTCTTCCCCTACAAGGCTTCATAAGACGACATCCGATCACTGAAATGGTAGCTTAAACACTCCCCCAACCGGAGACAACGATCCTCACAGCTTACCCCATCGCCCGACCATCGGTCGAACGCATCCACGAACTCAGACACTGGTTAACTAAATTTGGGCCTAACACCCTCATGACTTATCACAAGGCGACCACCACAACCGACCCACCACCATACAGCCGCTGGTTGACCCGCAACGTGGCCTCAACCCGACCCGCAACGCCGCAACACACTAGCTTCCCGAGGAAAACTCACTAATCACGCATTTAAAACCTAGCGGTCTTCTCGAGCTCAACTACCCTCTCTCATTTTACGCTACTCGTGACTTATCCCAAAAACATAGCTCACGTGCACAATGCACTCCTATAAGTGGTCAAACATCAACATACGCCTCTTACTCGAGACGGCCTTACCTCTAAGGTCTCTACGCCAGAAACTCTAAGGCTCACACTTTCTATCCCCAACATCTTACTCTTAAACAACCATGATTTCTAATCACAACTAACATACCGATACCGTAACATAGCACTTAAGGTATACTCACCTTATCACATAAACAAAATTCTGTAGGGTTTAGATATGCTCGCATCTACCGCTTCACTCCCTATGTCGTTTAATCGAACCCGCCTGCAGGCGATAGTTAGGAAGGTGACGAACTACCCACCGCATCAAGACAAAATCCTTCTACTAGGTCACCTATTCGACATATGGCCCCGACGCCACAGTACAACAAGTATCAATCTAAAAGACGACATTCTCCCGATGACGTCACACAAAGGAATCGAAAACCCCGAGTCCCGACTAACTCCCGCATACCCCGAACGCATCAATCTCGCTGGGACCTCTTTGCACAGCGGATGTGCATAATCTAATCTGCCGCGAGGCGACTTGCCTCGGTTACCAAAGGACCTAGCCGCCCGCCCCTTCTCGATGTCCTTCGTTAACCCGCCGATCTCTACGCTTTCACCGCCGCGTATAAGCCCGCTTCATAGGCCATGCTCACGCCAGTCAAGAATTACTCTTGCACAACCCTTTCTTAGGTAGTCATCAAGACTCGTGGTACATCGGTATATTCTCCGTAGCCACATCCATAGCTAGTAACAGGTCGCTCTCTCGCAATCTATATTCTCTGCTCCCAATCGCGAATCAAGGTTCAAATATCATGGCCGCAGAGGAATCGCTCGCCGCTAAACTCACGGCTAGTGACGAGCATAACTCCCGAACAAAACACCGCCCTGTGTGGTAATTGGGCTCGTGCCCACGCAACCCTCCGAACTCAACTCGCAGCCTCCTGGCCGCTTGCCCTCCCGGGCCCGTTGCCACACGCGAGGCATAACTGCAAGTGGAAAGAAATACGCTAGAGGGTCCAACTTAAAACACTCTAAGGCACGACTCGAGTGAGAAGAATAGAAACCAATCCTAAATATCCTATAGCCTCCTCGACATTATTGGCGTGGTGCACAACACACCGATAATCAAGACTTCATCGATACGGTTCAGACACTTTCCGAGGATTAATCGCTCGATACCACTTTTGTCACGACGATTCCGGCCCGTGATCGTGCCTTACCCCGCACCCTAGTGATACAACATCGAGTAATCACGAACATAAACAATACAAGACATATTATGAAATATGAAACAATAACTGAGAAAACTTGCCTTTCTAAGATATATATATAACAACTTTTTCCAACAAGAACGCTTTAATCCTTTTACAAACCCCGCCACAACAAGATTTCATGCACTTCTAAGAAATGATACGACAACAATGGCGGACAGGCCCCGCCATACCCTCGAATGTAAACACCTACAACAACAGGACTATACCATCGATAAGCCTCCGAGAAACGAGCTTTCCCACACGCCGAATCGTGACCCTAAGAGCGAGGATCAATGATCGTGTACCTTTACCGCGGCATGAACGCAGCTTCGGGCGAGGTCGATAACAGTAATTAGTATGTGAAACTAAAAATATCAGAAATGAAATCATAATAGTCTATAAAGCAGAGACATGTATGATAACCAAACTACAGCTCACAATAATAAGCCATGTCAAGTCGTGACTCACGCCTCAAGTCATCACTCAAATATAACAACGGGTCTCACGCCCACAACATCAATCATGCCCGTGGAATACCTTCCTCATCGCCAGCTTTATGATATAACAAAGACCAAGGAACACACACGAACACCGTGTCCCACTGCGCCATAATAACACGCATGCAGGTAAGTCGAAGGCATAGCCGACTACTAACACCCACGCATCAACAAGGTCATGAATCAGATTATAAGATCTGTCTGCACCGCCACATGATCAAAGCCACCACTTGCCCGCAGATCTAATGTGCGCGTCTAGCCCTCGAACTTTCCGCACCCGCATAGGCCAATCAGATCGCCCGCATGAGGTATAACCCCGCATCGAGGGTAGCTACCCTGCAGCGCCCCGACTCGCCGCCCGCATGGCCACAAGGACCGCATGACCACAAGGGCCGTGATCCTAACTCGAACTTCCGCAGCTCGCATAGGCCCTCGACCCGCATGAGGTAGTCTCGAATCATAGATCCATCGACCCGCCGAAGTCTACCCGCGACGGAGGGCGCTTAACCCCTAATCATCTCAAGAGATGAGTGATGTATAATACTATCATAACAAATTATCGTTAAACAACATAAGCACAACAAAGGAAAACCCTTTACACAAACATCACAAGATACTAACACACGTAGCATCCTAGCATGTTTACTTATCAAATCAACAAGAAGGTATTACAAGGCTATCACAAACCAACACAATCAAGTTATACACACTGTACTTTCTACTATATGCTAACAAGTTCGGGTTTTATCCCCAAAGTACTTCATACATTAACTCTTTAAAAGATACGCATTTTCACAAAAGTCACACAATACCCGTAGTATATGAAAAATATAGTGATTATCTTTTGAAGTAAATCAAAACACTTCTCCTTGTAAAACTCAAGTAACAACATTATTTTCCAAACGTCCAAGTTTGCCTAATTTCAAATGTTCATGTTTCTTATTTAGAAAGGTTTCGTAGTTCATAGTCTTATTCATTTAAGAATATAATTCTCTTTAAACTATCCGAGAAACATAAGTCTTATATGTGAGTAGGATATTCTTGTTTACAACAATCTTATTACAAAGACCATGATCTAGAAATATCATTTTGTCTCATCTTAGCTTCTATGCAGATGGAAGTTTCTACCGGTTTTAATAATACTTAATCACAAAACATTTCCTTTTATTAACGCCGCAGTTGGTTTGTCGATACACATTCGATTTCCAAAATCAAGAAACATTCTTAAGACGTTATACCTAACCTTCCATAAAGCTAGTATAACTCTTAAGTTTTCAAAACAAATCAAGTATTACTTCTTCTCTCAAAATGATTCAAAACTCTTTTGAAATACTTCAAGTTCTTTATTAACACATAACAAGCCAGTTATAGTTCGAATCGCTACCTTTTAAAACCACCTGTATTTTCTTACCAACATAAAGCCGTTATAACCAACTTCCCATAAAGCCGTTATAACACTTTATGTTTTACACCAATCAAATACATTTAGTACATGACGCTCACCGCATTACATAGTTCACACATATCATGCTAGAAGAGATAGGAAGAGGTTCACATACCTCGCGACGAGTATCGACTAATAGCAAAACGCCCAAGTACTCCCAACCGCTTACTCCTAAAGCCAAGTAACGCGCCACACGTAGTACTTCAACCTATAAGGCCACAAGGCGCTTATTAACATTAAGATCTTATCGTAGAACATTCTACGTAAAATTGGCAAGACTCTCCCCACTACAACAGAAATCTCCTCCTCTAACTGGCCGGCTACCAAGCCAACCAGGGGTTATACATCTAACCCGAACGGTACAATTCTACTCCACAAGATTACTACACAAGTCTCATCAGAATACGATTCGATTCTTCAGCTTAAGTCAAAAGACATTGCCAACTAACCACGCTCGATTCTATATATAGTATACTTTAACTATATATTCTAACAACATGTAATTTCCAATTACAATAGAGGACAAGATATTTACCTCGATAAGCCCATAATTATCCAAGTATAAAGTCGATCCCGGCAATCGCTTAGCTCCAACTCCGAGCGCCCAACCCGCTCTAAACCACCCTTAGAAGTTCTAACCAACTTCTACACAATACTCCAACTGACTATGGAGATTTTCCTGTGGTTTCGGTTTTAGGACCGACGGAAGTATAATAGTATTTCCGGCTTTTCAGATAGGTATAACCTTAGAATACTACAAGGTATACTGGCTAAGGTAATTGGGCATTATAACAATACTTTGAGAGTATTTCTCAACCAAGTGGTACCCCACGAGAACACCCCAAGGCAGTAAGGCTTCTACCGGCGGCCTACTAGGAAGGGGAGAGGTGCTCGGCCACAAGGCCACATGAAAGGGGAGGAGGCTCTGGACGAGAGTCAACAAGAGGAGGAGAGGGTTCTCAAGACTTAGAGATTTGAGGACGAAGAAGTCTTCAAAGGGAGTGGTATTTATAGGGTAGCAAAGGCCAACCAAGGGCCAAGATCTAGCCAAGTGCTATGCAGTTGTAGGCCAAGATGTGCCCAAGTGCCCCCTAGTCCCTACTCCACAAATCCTCACAAAATATCTCACCAACTGACCTTCAAACGCCCAAGCGTGGCCGCTCAACTCACTCAACTCGAGGTGACAAGTGTCGCCTCTCGTTGGTCCAAAACATTTCCTCTCGGAAAAATCCGCAAAAATAAGAAAAGACATAGCCGAATTTTCCCTTCGCAAGTTATAAAACGTTTCGTCAAAAACGACTTAACCAAAGGCAGACAAATGCCATTCGGCTACTAAGTTTAGGCGGTGACACGTGTCACCCTCCTATAGCCCCAAAATAAAACATCTTCCGAAAATATCCACAATGGCCAAAATCTCGAAACAAAGTGGGCCCCACAAAACCGTAAATTTCTCCCGTGGGCCCCACGTGACCATTTCCGAAAATAAAATTCCATAATTCTCTAATATTCCAGGAAGTCCGAATACCAAATCTGGGAATCCAATTCCCATTAACGAACCTTTTTCCTTCACAAAAACCGGAAACTTTTCCGTGGAAAAATCGCCTCTTTCTTCCTTTCCAATCTTTCTGTCGTATTCTCGTACGTACGTCCTCGCATACATACCCTGGAACTACGGGGTATAACAGAAAAGATGAAGATTACCTTTTTATGGTGTTCTTCAAGGTGTTCTTGCTTCTAATGGTGATTTGAGACAATGGGATGGAGTTTTGTTGGTTGAGATGGCTAAGGGTTTTAGGGATTTAAGAGTTTTGGTTGTGGTTGGGTTTGATTTGTGGAAGATTTGTGGGTAAATTGTGGATTTTCGTGGGTTTTGTGGAGGAGAGGGGTTAGGTTTTGGTTTTGAAATTGGGGAAAATCTGATTTCTGGGCGTTTTATCACTTTCTGGATTTCCGCCATGCCGCGCCTGCATTTAGCCGGCTACACGATGTTCTGACCGCCGGAATTTCTGCGCTGCCCTACTACGGAAATACGCGCTTAGACTTGGCAATTTTTCAGCTGGCGCCGCACTGATCTCTGGCGCGCGCGCAATCTTCAAGACTTTTTCGCTCTTCCGCGCTGCGCCGCTTCCCCGGCACCGCGCCTTACCCGTTCTCGAAATTCTCGCTACTCTTCGCTTTTCGCCTTCAATTTATTGGCCTATACCTGTCAATCACAACACAAACACTACCTCCGTGAGACCGTTCTTAATAAAAACTAATATAATAACGTAAAATGAATCAAAATACCTTGGGTTGCCTCCCAAGTAGCTACCGTTTTTAACGCCTTTTAGCCGACGCAAGTTCCTTAACTCAAGAAGTGTGGGGTGGATTAACCCCACAACCAATCCATTTTCTCCACATTTCTCGCTTTCTTCTTCTTCTTCTTCTCTTTAGAATTATCATCAAGGAAGGTTCAGAACACATACCGCTTGTGGAGGTTCGGCCACATACCGCTTTTGGGCTCATCTCCTTGGTTTGGCCGGTATTGGCTCATGGGGTTTGATGGTGCTGATTGCAAAGCACCGCCATGGTTGGTGGTTTCAATGACGTGTTTAAATACTTTAAACACCATTTCTTCCTTCTCCACCCTCAATGTCGCCTCCTCTCCTCTTTCTACATCGATCAATGCTCTCCCTGTCGCCAGGAATGGTCTCCCCAATATGATAGGGATTTCTGCATCTTCTTCCATGTCAAGAATGAGGAAGTCCGCAGGAAAAAAGAATTTTCCTACTTTAACAATCACGTTCTAAATCTTCCCTCTTGGATGAACCATCGCCCCATCGGCCACCGCAGCTCACCATGGTTGGTTTGGCCTCACCCAACTCCAACCGTTTAAATACCGATAAAGGCATTAGATTTATACTTGCCCCTAAATCGCACAGAGCCCTGTTGCATGTCACCCTGCCAACTGTGCAAGGTAGTGTAAAGCTCTCTGTGTATTTTAGTTTCGGGGGCAACTTCTTCTGCAAGATAGCACTACATTCCTCCGTTAGTGCTACAATCTCGTACTCTGCCAGTTTCTTCTTCTTCCCCAAGATCTCCTTCATGAATTTGAAATAGGAAGACATCTGCTCCAACGCTTCTATAAAAGGTATGTTGATATGCAGCTTTTTGAACGTCTCCAAAAATTTAGAGAATTGTTTATCAACTGCCTTCCGCTGCAATCTCTGTGGGAATGGGATCTTCTCTGTGTACTCCTTCTCTGGAGTTTTCTCTACTACTGGGCGAGATTCAACCACCTTCTCTTTTTCTATCTCTGCCCTTTGCTCAACTACTGGCTGAGGTGACTGCTGCTCCAACTGTTTGCCACTTCTCAATTGTACTTCCTGGCATTGCTCCCTCAGATTCACCTTTGTGTTGCTTGGCAGTGTACCTTGTGGCCTGCTGTTTGCTTGATTTGCTAGCTGACCCACTTGTGTTTCCAAGTTCCTGAACGAGGATCTAGCTTCACACGAATCGGGTGCAGGCGTTGCGAAGTGCAACAAAACCGCCTCACTGCTCGCTTTTCGGCCGGGATGTGTATTAAATTGTTGAGACGTGAGGCCCGAGTAAAGCGGTCGCTGATTTTGGTTCTGCTGGTTTTGCATCGCCCCTATATTGATTCTCGCCGCCGGTCTCTCTCCATGAGAAATTTGGGTGATTCTCCACCGGATTATATGTGTTGGAGTATGGGTTGTTCTCGTGGCCTCTCGATAATTACCCACTACCGACACTCGCTGCCGATTGACACATTATTAGGATCAGCTGAAGGACACCTATCGAATGTATGTGGGCCACCACATATTTCACAGCTCTTTGGCATCTGCACTGCATTCACTGATACCATATGTTGCTGCAATCGCTTGGCTGCGGCCACTGGGCATTCAAGGCAAAGAATGGCATCTATCTCGTGAACTCCCACTGTTCTCCTACCACTCATTGATCTCTCTTCTGTGACATGGTTGTTTGTGGCCATATCTTCTAATAATTCGTGAGCGTCGTGGGCTGTTTTCCTCATGAATGTCCCACCTGCTACTGCATCTATAATGGTTCTGGTTGTTCCGCTGAGACCGTTATAGAAGATGTGGATCAAGTTCCACAACTCAATGCAATGGTGTGGGCATTTTCTCTGCAAATCTTTGAACCTCTCCCAAGCTTCGTATAAGGACTCTCCATCTGCTTGGTAGAAGTTATTCAACTCCCCTCTCAATTTTGCTGCTTTGCACGGGGGAAAGAATTTGGCCAAAAATTTTTGTGCCAGCTCTTGCCATGTAAAAATCGAATCAGCTGGCAGGGAATTCAACCATAGTTTTGCTCTATCCCTGAGTGAGAAGGGAAAGAGCCTCAACTGACGCATCATCGAACGCCGTTATATCTGAAAGTTGCACATAGCTCCAAGAAATTAGCTATGTGCATATGTGGATCCTCTGATGGCAGTCCTCCAAATTGCACTGTGTTCTGCACCATGCCTAGAATCGCCGGTTTGATCTCAAAGTTATTTGCTCCTATTGCAGGGAGCCTAATACATATATGTGCTCCGTTTACCCTTGGCAGCACGTAGTCTCCCAAGCTTCTTTCTGCCTGGACTTGCACTCTCTCCTCGACGTCCATTGGCACTCTCTGAGGCATTCCTGGGTTAGGTTGATTTTCACCTAACCCTTCTCTCATCACATTATTGTTTTGAACACCGTTCATCTCTATCACTACCAAATTACTGGTTTCTTCTATTCTCATGTGTTTTCTCAATCTCTGGATTGAAGGGAACAAGAGTGTCTGCCCCTCTTCTCATTCGCATAAACTGATTTCCTGAGACAGATCAAAAACAGACAACAAATCACGGCACCCTGATTTTTACCGAAATAAAATAAAAAAACGTAAAAATAAAATAAAATTACAAACCAAATTAGAAATTAAAAAATAGATAAAATTGATATTGAACTATGCCTAATCCCCGGCAACGGCGCCAAAAACATGATGCGCGAAAAGATGCACACACTTTAACGCAAGTGCACGTTATCGTGACAAGTAATATAGTCTTGGTAAGACCGAATATCGTCCACAAGGATTAGTGTTCAAGTACCAATTATCTATCTTTTGGTATCTGTTTGGTAACCGATATTGATTTTGTTGATTATAACTAACAATTATAAAGGCTAATTAACTATATGTTTACTTCAGTAGTGATGGGAATAGGGCTTCCACGTCTCCTCAACTATCCGCTTATGTTATTTATTAATGCAATGACTTATGGTTCTTCTTCTTTCGAGCTAGCAGTTTACTAAATCGCTTTATACTCCCGTTAAGGCTATATAAACACTCAACCCCGATTGCTCCTTTCTACCTTTCGGTGATAAGGATGACTCTATAGGAGGATTAAGACCAAAAACCTAGTTAACCGTCACGCGCCATGCGTAAAATTAGGTGTTTAGACCTCTCGTTAACGCTACATAAGTAATTGAGGTATTTTCATCCCCAATCCAAAATATGTCTACCCAACTTACAGCATATTCACAACCTCCTCCTTTCGAAGTTTGATTAGAAATCATATAAATAATGATAATTAGTGATCAATTAATTACCAAGCATTCAAAGCAATTATTGGATAAATCTCAACAAGAAGAAGAATAACCATAACCATGCATCAATTCATAACATAAGTTTCTAGTGATTTAACATGGAAAGCCCTATAATGGAATTAGTTCCTAGCCATTGACATGACAAGAACTAATTCAATGTTCATCATAAAACTGAAATAAAGAAAAGAAAAGAAAAGAAAGTTACTAAATTATGGTCTCCAATCTTCAATCCAAGAAGCCTTGTGTTGTGCAAGAAAGGGAACCCTTAAAAACTGCCTAGGGTTCTCCTTTTATAGGCTCAAAACCGCCTCTAACTTTTCCCTTCAGGCCTGGCCCAGAAAATCGTCATTAAACCTGATTTTCCCGCGTCGGCGTCGGAAGTTCTGCGATCCTTCGGATGATTTGGCGCCGCGACCCTGCTCTATGTTGTCTGGAGGCGCTGCGGCGTTGCAACTTCTGCGGCCTTCTGGATATTAGGCGCCGCGGCCCTGAACCTATCTGCAGTAGGCGCCGCGGCGCTGGTCCGTGCTTCTGCCTCGTTCGCCACTTTCTCGTCTTTTAAGCTCTGGAACCTCCACTTTTGCCCTCTTTTAGCTCATTTTCCGCCATTGGGCCATTTTAACCAACTTGAATCAAAATAAAGAAAATGTATCCTAATACGACACTTATTTGTACAAAAAGGGACAAAAGACTAACTAAAAACGACTCAAAAAGTGTATATAAAATACACCGATCACTTACCTTTTCAACTACCCATGTTTTTCAATCACAACTTACACAATGCTATCCGAACATAACACTTAATATATAATCATCTTATCACGCATACTAGTCTCTTAGAGGGTTAAGGATATACCTGAGATCAAAATAGGCGGTTCAAAGGGCCGCTAAAACTGGGAATTCCCACCACGATCTCTGCCATGGACTGCCGGTGTATGAACATCCTACCTAGGTATAGAAGGCGAAGAACCCGAAACTGATCCAGTAGACTGTGCTATCCCACCAGTGCCACCTCTGGTTGGACAGTTTCTCACCATATGTCCATGCTGGCCGCAAGCATAACAAGCTGTCGAAGTAGTACGACACTCCCCACAATGACACCTACCACAACGGCCACACCGAGGTAGGGGTGGCCTCCTCTGGCTAACACCCCTTCTCCTCCGAACCACTGAACCCACAACTGACCCGGTAGGCTGAGTCATCCCACATGTACCCCTCCTACTAGGACATTCTCTCATCACATGACTCTGACGGCCGTAGGTAAAACAAGCACCAGTAAAAAGACGACATTTCCCGGAATGACGCCTGCCACATCGTGAACACTGAGGGAAAAATGAATCCGGCTGGCTAGAACCTATGTATATCTGAGAACCAGAAGCCGTGGAGCTCTGACCAACTCCTGAATACCCCGAATGTCCTGAAGCCGGTGGAGGACCACTTTGTACTGGCGGAGTACATATCCAGTCTGCTGTTGAGGCGGTTCACCTCGAAAGTTACCAAAGGACCTCGCTGCTCGCCTCTTCACGATCTTGGTTATTCCGCGATCCCACGTTTCCTGTCACGCAAGATAAGCTCAGACGCGGGCAATGTCCATGCCCGACTGAAGAGCTACTCTTGTATAACCCTTTACTAGATAATCATCTAGACCCGTGATATATCGGTGCACTTTATACTCTCTGCTTGCTAAAACCCTAGCTAGTAACAGGGCCATTCCTTTGCAATCCATATTCTCTGCTCCCGGTCGTGGAACTGAAGGCTCAGATATCATGGTCGCAGTAGGAACTGTTGCCGATGTGCTAAACTCTACTGGGGATGGCGACGTCGCAGAACTCCCCGAATGAAGCACCACCTCAGGTGATGACTGGGCCTGTGCCCTTGTAACCCTCTGTGTTCTACTCACAACTCTCATCGCTTGCCCTTTCTGTGCCCGGTCGCTCAAGGCAGGCATAATCGCACATAAGAATACGTCAGAGGGAGTTCAACTTATCACACAGCTCTAAGGCACGATCTCAGAGTGAGAAGAATGGAAACCAATCCTAGATATCCTATCGCCTCCTGATTATAGGTATGGTGCACAACACGCCGATAATCAAGACTCTACTAGATACGGTCTGTAGACACTTTCTGAGGATTAACTGCTCTGATACCACTTTTGTCACGACCCGACCTCGGGCTCGCGACTGGTGCCTTACCCCGGGCACCCTAGTGATACAACATCAGAGAAAATCAGCGGAAATAAAAACTTAAACATGAACCAAGATATAAAATAAGAAACAGGCTAACCAAAACTGTCACCTTTCTGCATATATATAATTATACCTGAACAGTTACATCCTTTACAAACCCTGCCCACAATAGTACTACAGACCTCTAAGAGTTTTTATAACAACTATGACGGGACAGGGCCCCGCCATACCCCTGAATGTACAAGAACCTACAATCTCAGGGAATCATACCAAAAGATAAGCCTCCGGAGAAATGGAGCTTCCAAATGTCAATTGTGATCCTAAGAGCGGATCAACAATCGTGTACCTCACTGCGGATGAACGCAGCCTCAAGGAGGTCAAGCATAACAGTACCAAGTATGTGAAATCAGCATCAGAATGAAATCATAACATTTCCAAACCAAATCCACGTATATGTATATAAAGGAAACCAATTAACCGCATATAGTGCCACAAAGATAAACAAGAGCAAATATGTAACGCAACCGGTCTCATCTAGGCTGCTAATGATCGAAGCAGGGCCATTCGCCCATAGTATCATTATGCGAGCCTAATCCTGGACTTCCGTAGTCCGCATAGGCCACCTGGCCCGCATGAGGTACTCCTCGCATCGGGGGTAGCTAACCCGCGGCATTTCCCTGGACTACCGTAGTCCGCATGGCCACTTGGACCGCATGAGGTATTCTCGTGACGGCAGAACACACCCGAGTGATTCTGGACTACAGAGTCTGTATAGTCACATGGACCCGCATGAGGTATTCCTCGCATCGGGGGTAGCTAACCCGCGGCTCATGTATCAAGTCAGGGGGGTAAGTGATATAATACCAGCACAACAGGCTTATCGTAAACCACATAAGCACAACAAGAAAACCCCCTTAATACAACAAGTCTCAGATGCTAATGCCTGTAGTATCATAACAGTCTATATATAAGCAGTCATGTTAAGTCAGAGACTCACACCCTCAAGTCATCACTCAAATATAACCATAGGTCTCACGCCCGCAAAATCAATCATGCCCGTGGAACTCCTTCCTCACTGTCGGCAGTCTATGATATGATATAACACCAAGAAGTACACATGAACACCAGGTCCCACCTGGGCCATAAAACAACCGTAATAACCGGCCCTCCATCGAGAGACACGGTAGCATAGAAGTAAAACACTTGCACAACAAAGGCTATCACAACTAGCATAGGTAAGTTTAACATACTCTTAGACTCTCATTTTATGCCAAAAATCCGGGTTTTAACCCCAAAGTAATACATATTTCAACTCTCTTAAAAAGAACCCTTTTTAAGTACAAAATCACGCAATACTAATACCCGTAGTATCAATCATAGAGTAACTATCATTTTAAGTAAATCAAAACAATATCATGCCTTCTTTTTATACCAAAACAAGACAATACCATGCCTTCCTTTAAAACCAAATCAAGACAATACCATGCCTTCTTTTTAAATAAAGACACTTCTCTTTTTTAAAGTCAAGTAGCAATATACTTTTTAAACCAAGTGGCTTACACTTTTTAAAACAACGTCAAGTATACTTTTTAAAAACCCAAGTAACTCACTCTTTTCAAAACAAGTAACCTATACCTTTAAATCAAGTTACTTCTCCTTTCCCAAAATCAAGTTGTTTATAAGTCAAATCTCTTTATCTTTCAAGATCAAGTCTCTTAACTTTCAAAAATTAAGTCTCAAAATCTTTAAATCAAATCTCTTATCTTTTAAGGAAACCAACCTCCTAACTTTTTAAAATGTCAAGTTATCATTTTAAATCCAATAATAAAACCATTCTTTCGTTTTCATAAAGTCGTTACAACTAACTTCCCATAAAGCTATTATAATACTTTATGTTTTAAACCAACCAAGGACAACTACTCTCATTTCCGAAATGAAGATGACTTTATTCTTTAAAAGACCAAGCACCCATTACTCACGAATGAGGTTTCACAACTTTTTAACACAATTCAAGTCCTTAACATTTCATAACAAGTCACTTAACTTTAGAATCAAGTCAAGGCCACAAAAGGAAAATCAAACTCCTTTAACACACGTGTGTCTACCGCACTAGATATATTTCACAAATATCATGCTCAAGAGAATAGGAAGAATCACATACCTCTTCGGCTTAATCCACAAGCCAAGTCGAGTATGGAGCGCGCAGAATATCCACATATAACAATCACAATAAATCTATCAACTTCTAGACTTCTTCGCAGAATATTCTAAGTATACAGTTCCTTATTCTACGGAAAATTGGGAAGAACCTCCCCCCCCCCCCCCGCAATCACATAAATACCCTCCTATCTCAAGGCCCGCTACCAAGCCAACAACTCCAAGGGGATTACACGCCTACCCGGACGTGTACAATTCTGCCCCACAATATACCAACAGTATATATCTTTTCAATTTTCCTTCCACATATCATATACTCAATTATACACTACTACAATATGTAATCTCCAATTACAATAGAAGGACATATATCATTACCTCGATAAGCCCAAAATTATCCAAGATTTATAAGTCGATCCTGAGCAACGTTTAGCTCTTATTCCTTACACTCCAATCCGCTCCAAGAAACCCTTAGAAGTTTCTAAACAACTTCTCTTAACACTTCATCCAAACTATGAAGATTTCCCTAGGGTTTCATTTTGCGATTAAAGGAATAAAGTAGTATTCCCGGGCTCTTAGTGTTGGGATTACTTTAGAATACTACTAGGGACACAAGGCTAAGGTATTTGGGATTATACAACAACATATGAAGTATTTTCTACACAAAGTGTGGGGGGGGGGGGTGGACGAGAGCACTACAAAGGGAGGGAGTATTTGTGACCTTAGAATCTTTAAGTAAGTGATGAAGAAGTCTTGCAACTTAAGGGGTATTTATAGGCCAACCAATGGCTAGGATCAAGGCAAGTGTGTGGTGAGACTGGGGGACAAGTGTGTGTGGGTCCTACCCTCCAAATGGCTACACAAAGCTTGAGAGAAGTGGCTAGCCACTTGGCACCACATTTCGGCCAAGGCCACTTGTCCAAGAGAGACGGCAAACATGGCCACATGGGGGTGACACGTGTCACCTCCCTACTCGTCCAAAATATTTCATCTTCCGAAAATATCCGTAATGCCAAAAATCTCGAAAACAAAGTGGGCCCCACAAAACCGTAAATTTCTCCCGTGGGCCCCACGTGACCAATTCCGGAAAATAAAATCCATAATTATATTATATTCCAAGAAGTTCGAATACCAAATCTGGGAATCCAATTTCCATTAACGAACCTTTTTCCTTCACAAATCCGGAAAATTTTCCGTCGGAAAATCAAATCTTTCTTCCTTTCCAATCTTTATGTCGTATTCTCGTACATACGTCCTCACATATATACCCTGGAACTACAGGGTGTAACAGTACAATTTAAGGACAAAAACTGTACAGAAGAAGACTGTTGAAGTCGATAATACAGGTGGAAATGCGCAGAATGCTGAAACTCCAGATATTGCTCCAAATGTTACGAAATCCGAAGCAACATCTGAAGAAGAATCAGATACCACAGAAGGTATGAATGAGGAGTCAAATGCTGAATTGCTAGATCAAAGGGACCCCTCATCAAGGATTAGGAAGAATCATCCAACATGTCAAGTGATAGGGGGAGTGTTTGAAGGAAGTAGAACAAGAAGCAAAGAACCACTCAATTACAAAGATATGGTAAGGTATGTGTGTATGTCTACCATATACCAAGAGGTTTGTCTTCCTTGTTTTATATATGCTTTAGAACCTATGTTTAGTGTTTATGTTTGTGCATGATTTCAAGCCTATCCAAAGTCTCTCACTTAAATGTCGTAAAACGTGTCATTAGATATGTTTTCGACACATGTGAGTTGGGAATTTTGTATTTCAAAGACACTAATCCTAATTTAATAGGAAATAGTGACTCAGATTAGGCTGGTGATGTGGATGATAGAAAGAGTACAATTGGAGGATATTTTTATCTTGGCAATAATCTTGTTTTTGTATAGTCGTAAATAAAATTGTGCCTCACCTTCAACTGCTGAATTTAAATATGTAGCAGTTGGAAGTTGTTGCTCTCAATTCATATGGCTAGGACACAAGTTAGACGACTATGGTTTTACTAGCAACATGTTTTGTTTACTGTAATATTGATTTTAGACATCACTTTGCTTAAGGAGATTTGATTGAAAAACAACTAGTTTAAATTGAACATGTTGATACCCTTCATCAACTAGCTGATATTTTTACAAAAGCTTTAGATCATGAGAGATTTTCCAGCTTGAAAAGTTTTTTTGGTCTCTGAAACAGGCACTGTTGGGCGAATGTCGGCTGAAATGTCTCTAACATAACATTTACCCTTGTAATATCATAATCTGATTTTCAGTACTGTGCAATTGCTGATTTTTGTTCAACCAGGTATGATTTCCAAATAAGAACATGATTTTAATCTGATACCGTTCTCTGCGATGATATTAGATATCATAAAAAAGGAGTATCAAAATAAGGCAAAGCCTTTCTAATTCTCGACAACTGTGCAATAGGGGCAAAGCCCTTGAAATTGATATTGTTCCTATACTATAAGAGTATCAAAGTGCTTAAACAAAAGAAATGATGAGGATGCTAAATAAGTATTCTTGTTTTTGACTCGAAAATGAATTTTGTATGTGTTTTATGATTAGATCTAGGACTCAATGGGAAAATATTACATTAGTATGGAGGTTATCATAAAATCATATATGAAATGTGTCTTGATTTGTTGCCGAAATGAAAAAAATCTTGAAGGATAATGATACTTGTATTGTTCAAAATGTTGCCAACATTACTGTTGACATTTTCAGATAATGATATTTGTTGGGATGCTGATTATAACTAATTTTTGAGAATTAAGTTATTTTTCCCTATTTGTATGCATTATTTCAAGAGGAATTTTGAACTTTAAAATGATAAGATTAATTGAAATTCCTACCGTGATATTTATCTTTCTATCCCAACATTTTAGGTGTAAGGTATTGTGTAAAATTGAAACACCTAAAACTAAGAGATTTTTGTTGCTTAGAAAGATTTGTCATGTATATAGATATTCCTCTCATTTGTTATTTTTTTGTCACTCTCTGATTTTCCCTATATATATAAAAAAAATACTAATAAAAAAAATTGTTATTTTCTATTATTTCTATTTTTTTCCATTAAAAACAAGGGAAATCACATCACAACTCGGGCATATAGGAACTGTTACAATCCTACCTACCCGATGGAATCTTCACCATTCCAAACACAATTCTCAATCTCCTCAAAACCCTCTCCACCATATTCACTCATGGAAACCTCTTCAATACCAACACCAATATCAACCAACTTTTCTATAAGTACTAGTCATTCCAGTGAACACTGAATCTGCTAAGGATATAGAACCACAACAACTCCGTTGGTTTCCTTCTTCACCATCCATAGTGTTATACCCCGTATTTCCAGAGTATGTACGTAAGGACGTACGTAGAAAAGTTTGGACTTTAAAGTGGCTTGGCCGAAAATTATTTGTTCACAACACCCGGTTAGAGTCGTTTTTCGACGAAACGTTTTCACAGCTTTCGTAGGGAAAATTCCAGCTATGTCATTTTAAATTTTTGCGGATTTTTCCGAGAGACGTTACATTTTGGACCAACAAGAGGGCGCCACTTGGCACCCTCTCATTGGTGGCGGTAGAGTGGACGAATTGCTTGGCTTTTGTCAAGTAGTTGGTAGGATATTTTGTGGGTAGATGGATAAGGTGCACTTGGCATGATCTAGGCCCTACACTTGCATAGCACTTGGCTAGATCTTGGCCATTGGTTGGCCTTGGCTTGTACTATAAATACCCCCCTTTGGAAGACTTCTTCATCCATTCCAAAAATTCCTTAAGTGTTAAAATCCTCCCTTCCCTTTGTGTAGTTGTTTCGTCCCACCCTCCCCCTTTGAGAAGGCCTTGTGGCCGAGAGTTCTTTCCCCTCGTCGAGAGTCCCCTAGTGGGGTAGGCGGGTACACCCTCTTGGTAGAAATACTCTCAAAAGTATTGTTATAATGCCCAAATTACCTTAGCCGTATACCTTGTAGTATTCTAAGGTTATACCTATACAAAGCCCAGAAATACTATTATACTTCCCTTCCGTCACAAAACCGAAACCCTAAGGAAAATCTCCATAGTTGGTTGGAGTATTAGGTAGAAGTTGGTTAGAACTTCTAAGGGTTGTGTGGAGCGGGTCGGAGCGCACGGAGTAGGAGCTAAACCTTGCTCAGGATCGACATTTAAACTCGGATAATTTTGGGCTTATCGAGGTAAACACTCTTGACCTTCTATTGTAATTGGAAATTACATGTTGTTAGAATATATAGTTGAAGTATACTATATATAGAACTGAACGTAGTTAGCGGCAATGTCTTTTGACTTAAGCCTGAATAATTAGAAACCTTTTCGAAAGAAGAGTACTGAACTGTAATTACATAGGACTGTATTACAGTAGACTTGTGTAGCTTTTCTGTGAGGTAGAATTGTGCACGTCCGGATTAGACGTATAACCCCCCCTGGTTGGCTTGGTAGCCGGCCCCGATAGAGGAGGAGATTTACGCTGTTGCGGGGGGGGAGGTGCTGCCGAATTTTCTGTAGAATGTTCTACAATTAGACCTAGATGTTAATAAGCGCCTTGTGGCCTTATAGGTTGAAGTACCATGCGTGGCGCGATCTACTTGGCTAGGAGTAGCCGACGGTTTGAGGTACTTGGAGCGTTTTGCTATTAGTCGATAATCGTCGCGAGGTATGTGAACCTCTTCCTACCTTTTCTAGCATGATATGTGTATAACTATGTAGTACGGTAGACGTACATGTGTTAAACGTATTTGATTGGTTTGAAACATAAAGTGTTATAACGGCTTTATGGGAAGTTGGTTATAACAGCTTTATGTAAGTAAGAAAATGCCTTATGGTTTTAAAAGGTAAATCGATTTGACTTATAATTGACTTAATGTGTAATAATAAAGAATCTTGAAGTATTTCAAAGAATGTCAATCATTTTTAATGTAAGATTAATACTTGGTTTTGAAAACATAAGAGTTATACTAGCTTTATGGGAAGTTAGGTATAACGTCTTAAGAATGGTAAAATGAATGGTTTATTGATTTTAAAGTTAAGAGACTTGATCTTAAAAGATAAGAGACTTTACTTGTTTTACTTGGTAATTAGCATTATGTTAAATGTTGTAAAACCTCATTCGCAAGTAATGAGTACTTGATTTTAAAAGCAATAATGTTTTACCGATTTCGGAAATCAGAATGAGTATCGAACAAACCACAGCAGCGCTAATAAAGGGACATGTTTTGACTAATAATGTATTAGTAAAACCAGTAGAAACTTCCATCTGCATAGAAACTAAGATGAGACAAAATGATGTTACATTTCCTAGATCATGGCTGCTTAAATAAGATTGTTATAAACAAGAATAACCTACTCACGATCGTATATATGTTTCTCAAATTGCTTTTAAAGGAGAATTATATCATTAAGTGATTAAAATTATGAACTACGAAACCTTTCGAAAACGAGAAACTTGAGTAATTGAAATTAGGCAAACTTGAAACATTTGGAAAAGAATATTGTTACTTGATTTTACGAAGAGAAGTGTTTTGATTTACTTCAAAGGATAATCACTCTATTTTCATATACTACGGGTATTGTGTGACTTTTTTAAATGTAACGTATCTTTTAAAAGATAATGTATGAAGTACTTTGGGAATAGATACTCGATCTTGTTAATCATATAATAGAATGTACCTTGTGTGTATAACTTGACTGTGTTGGTTTGTGATAGCCTTGTAATACTTTCTTGTTGATTTGATAAGTAGACGTGATATGATGCTATGTGTGTTAGTGTCTTGTAACGTTTGTCAAAGAGAGTATTCTGGTTGTGCTTATGTTGTGTAACGATAAGCTGTTATGTTAGTATAATATCACTCACCTCTTGACATATTTCCGAGGTTAAGTCGCCTCCGACGCGGGTAGACTCAGCGATGCAGGACCATGATTCGAGAATACCTATGCGGGTCCAAGGATCCATGCGGAACTACGGAGTTCCGTGTTAGCGCGCCGCGTGGTCACGCGGTCTCTGGCCATGCGATCGCGGGTCCGTGACGATGCCGAGGAGTAGCTACCCTCGATGCGGTTACATACCCTACGCGGGCCTATATGAGTGGCCTATGCGACTACGGAGTCCGTGATTAGGCTTGCATGGTGATACTACGGGCAATTGGCCCCGCTCGATCATTCGCAGCCTTAGAAAAGACTCATAGCTTTACCTATTGTTGCTCTTGTTTATGATGTGGCACTATGCGGTTACCTTGGTTGTTTCATACATACCGCAAAACTGATTTTAAAATGATATGTTTTCATTTAAGTACTTTACGCTTCACATACTTGGTACTGTTAGATCGACTTCTTCGGCCGCGTTCATGCCGCAGTTGAGGTACACCGCCGTTGATCCTAGTTCTCGGGTCACAGTCAGCGTATGGGAAGCTCCGCTTTCTCCGAGGCTTATCATGGTATAGCCCCGCCGTTGTAGGTATTTACATTCAGGTATGGCGGGCCCCGTCCCGCCATTGTTGTCATATCTTTCTTAGAGGTCCGTAGTATCGCCAGGCGAGTTGTAATGGGATGTAATCGCTCGGTTTCAAATTGATCTATATATATATGCCGTAAGGCAAGTTTTCTCCGACATCGCTTTCTTACTTCATAATATTTTCGTGTCTTGTTTTATGTTCCGCTGATTACTCTGATGTTGTATCACTAGGGTGCCCGGTAGGCACGATCCACGCCCGGTTCGGTCGTGACAAAAGTGGTATCGAGCGATTAATCCTCGGAAAGTGTCTACTGACCGCATCAGATCCGCAGAGTTTGATTATCGGTGTGTTGTGCACCACACCAATAATCGTGAGGCTATAGGATATTTAGGATTGGTTTCTATTCTTCTCACTCGAGATCGTGCCTTAGAGTCAGTGTTGTAAGTTGGACCTCTCCCGTATTTCTTTCCTTACCGCTATGCCTCCGCGTAGGGCAAACCCGCCCAGAGGGCAAGGCGGCGGCGGAGCTGCGAGTAGAGTTCAGAGGGTTACGAGGGCACAGGCCCAATCATCACCTGGGGTGGTATTTTATTCGGGAAGTTATGCTACGTCACCAGCCCCGGCAGAGTTTAGCACGGCGGCAGCAGTTCCTACTACGAACATGATATATGAACCTTCAGTTCCACGACTGGGAACAGAGAATATAGATTGCAAAGAGGCGACCCTGTTACTAGCTATGGATTTGGCTACCAGAGAGTATACCGATGTACCGCGAGTCTTGATGACTACCTAAGAGAGGGTTGTGCGAGAGTAATTCTTCAGTTAGTCTTGAGCATGGCTCGTACGCTTATGCGCAATGTGCCGAGAAACGTAGAGATCGACGGATTAACGGGCGACGCAGGTAAGAGGCCGAGCAGCAGGGTCCTTTAGTAACTTTCGAGGCGAGTCACCTCACCAGCAGATTAGAAATGCACATCCACTAGTGCAGAAAGGTCCTCCACAGGGTTCAGGACGTTCGGGGTATGCAGGAGTTGGTCAGAGCTCCAGAGCTTCCAGTTCACAGCTACACGTAGGTTCCAAACAAATTCGCTTTTTCCCGGATTCACAGCTGTGATGCACGTCATCCCGGGGAATGTCATCTTTTAGTTAGTACTTGTTTTACCTACGACCGTCAGGGTCTGATATCGAAAGAGTGTCCTTGTAGGAGGACTTAGCCTTCAGGATCGATGGGTAGTCGTCACCTTCCTTAGCTATGCGCCCTACGGGGCAGGTTTGATTAGAACAACTTAAGGGAGTGGAGCAGTAGATACAGGTTTATCCTTAACCCTCTAGAGATTAGTACGTATGATGAGATGAGTATATCTTAAGTGCTATGTTCTGATAGCAGTGTGTAAATTGTGATTAGGAATCATGGTTAGTAACCAGGGAAGATTGGGGAATAGAGAAAGTGTGAGCCTTAGAGTGTTATACGTGGAGACCTTAGAGGTAAGGCCATCTCGAGTAAAAGATGTATTGTTTATGTTTGACCCTTATCGGAATGCATTGTGCACGTGAGCTATGTTTGTGGGATAAGTCCCTGAGTAGTGTGGAATGAAAGAGGGTAGTTGAGCTAAGAAGACCGCTAGGTTTTCGTAACGTGATTAGTGAGAGTTTTCCTTCGGGGAGCTAGCGTTTTGCGCGTTGCCGGGTCGGGTTGAGGCCACGTTACGGGTCAACCCGCGGCATGTATGGTGGTGGGGTCAGTTGTGGTGGTCCCGCCTTGTGGTAGGGTCATGAGGGTATTAGGCCCAAGTTTAGTTAACCCGCGTACGAATTCGTGGATGCATTCGACCAATAGTCGGGCCGAGGAGGTCAGCCGTCTTGTCTTCTAGCAAAGACCGTTTACTCGGCAGTGTGGATTTATCAGAAAGGTTGTAAGGCTGCACGGGGTGCCTACCTTTACCTTATGACAGACAGTGGAGCCCAGGTTACGGCTGTTTTTTTTCTGGAAGTTTTACCAGGCAGGATTAGGAACTCAGGTGAGTCTCAGAATCACATTCGCCCTCGGGCCAGTGTTTGGATTTCAGGGGTAGTTGTGGGGATTGTTGTCTCCTGTGGAGGGAGTGTTTAAGCTACCATTTCAGAGTTCGAATATCGCCTTTTGAAGCCTTGTAGGGGCGGAAGTGTAAGTTGCCGGTCGATTGGTTCGAGGTTGGCAAGGTTCAGATAGTTGGTTCAGGCTTATTCCAGCAGACTGTGGATAGGGTAAAGCTTGTCTAGAAGAGGTTCTGGCAGCTCAGAGAAATCGTGCTGATAATCGGCGACGACGCTTAGAGTTCAGGTTGACGGTCGGTCTTCTTGAAAGTACCACCCGTCATGTGACGAGCTTTGGAAAACAGAGGGAACTTAGCCCGAGTTACTTTGGGCCCTTTTGAGTTCATGTGAAGAATAGGCCAGGTTGCCTATATGTTAGCATTTGCCGTCCGACTTATGAGGCAGTATGCCCGGTCTTTCGTATTGTTATGATCAGGAAAGTATCGGAGATCCATCCAGAGTATTCCCAGTTAATGATGACCACGTTAGAGATAGTAACCCCGAGTTTTGGAAACTGAAGCAGTATCGGAAATGTGGTAAGAGTTCGAGTGTACGACAACCTCAGGGATTGCATGCAGCCCGATACCATTTGTTAGGTCGCCGGAGTGACACTAGAACCTCGCGGAAAAGTAACAAAAGTGGTATCACGACGAGTAAAGTGGGAAGAAGCGAACATGTATGACGAGCATAGATGTGATCATTTCTTTTGTAAAGAGAAGGTGCGAAGGAAGTATATTTTAGACCCCGGAGAGAGGTGTTTGTGGTAATGTTAGAGGTGTTTCCTCGTGGACTTGCATGGAGGTATTTTTGCGCAGTTGTTTCTGTGGCCATTTGTGGCAGGATTGTTCTCGTAAGTATAGTAGTGAAGACTATACTGGCGCACGTTTGTTTTGAGACTTAGAAGGAACATTCGGGACGAATGTTTCTAAGGAGGGGAGAATGTTATACCCCGTATTTCCAGAGTATGTACGTAAGGACGTACGTAGAAAAGTTTGGACTTTAAAGTGGCTTGGCCGAAAATTATTTGTTCACAACACCCGGTTAGAGTCGTTTTTCGACGAAACGTTTTCACAACTTTCGTAGGGAAAATTCCGGCTATGTCATTTTAAATTTTTGCGGATTTTTCCGAGAGACGTTACATTTTGGACCAACAAGAGGGTGCCACTTGGCACCCTCTCATTGGTGGCGGTAGAGTGGACGAATTGCTTGGCTTTTGTCAAGTAGTTGGTAGGATATTTTGTGGGTAGATGGATAAGGTGCACTTGGCATGATCTAGGCCCTACACTTGCATATCACTTGGCTAGATCTTGGCCATTGGTTGGCCTTGGCTTGTACTATAAATACCCCCCTTTGGAAGACTTCTTCATCCATTCCAAAAATTCCTTAAGTGTTAAAATCCTCCCTTCCCTTTGTGTAGTTGTTAGGTCCCACCCGCCCCCTTTGAGAAGGCCTTGTGGCCGAGTTCTTTCCCCTCGGCGAGAGCCCCCACAGTGGGTATACACCCCCCCTCTTGGTAGAAATACTCTCAAAAGTATTGTTATAATGCCCAAATTACCTTAGCCGTATACCTTGTAGTATTCTAAGGTTATACCTATACAAAGCCCAGACATACGATTCTACTTCCCTTCCGTCACAAATCCGAAACCCTAAGGAAAATCTCCATAGTTGGTGGAGTATTAGGTAGAAGTTGGTTAGAACTTCTAAGGGTTGTGTGGAGCGGGCCTGAGCGCACGAGTAGAGCTAAACGTTGCCCAGGATCGACTTTATACTTGGATAATTTTGGGCTTATCGAGGTAAACACTTTTGACCTTCTGTTGTAATTGGAAATTACATGTTATTAGAATATATAGTTGAAGTATACTATATATAGAACTGAACGTAGTTAGCGGCAATGTCTTTTGACTTAAGCCTGAATAATTAGAAACCTTTTCGAAAGAAGAGTACTGAATCAGAATTACATGTGGTCAGACATGAGACTTGTGTAGCTTTTCTGTGAGGTAGAATTGTGCACGTCCGGATTAGACGTATAACCCCCCCCCCCCGGTTGGCTTGGTAGCCGGCCCCGATAGAGGAGGAGATTTACGCTGTTGCGGGGGGGGAGGTGCTGCCGAATTTTCTGTAGAATGTTCTACGATTAGACCTAGATGTTAATAAGCGCCTTGTGGCCTTATAGGTTGAAGTACCATGCGTGGCGCGATCTACTTGGCTAGGAGTAGCCGACGGTTTGAGGTACTGAGCGCTTTGCTATTAGTCGATAATCGTCGCGAGGTATGTGAACCTCTTTCTACCTTTTCTAGCATGATATGTGTATAACTATGTAGTACGGTGACGCATACGTGTTAAACGATTTGATTGGTTTGAAACATAAAGTGTTATAACGGCTTTATGGGAAGTTGGTTATAACGACTTTATGTAAGTAAGAAAATGCCTTATGGTTTTAAAAGGTAATCGATTTGACTTATAATTGACTTAATGTGTAATAATAAAGAATCTTAAAGTATTTCAAAAGAATTTGAATCATTTTTAAGTAAGAATAATACTTGGTTTTGAAAACATAAGAGTTATACTAGCTTTATGGGAAGTTAGGTATAACGTCTTAAGAATGGTAAAATGAATGGTTTATTGATTTTAAAGTTAAGAGACTTGATCTTAAAAGATAAGAGACTTTACTTGTTTTACTTGGTAATTAGCATTATGTTAAATGTTGTAAAACCTCATTCGCAAGTAATGAGTACTTGATTTTAAAAGCAATAATGTTTTACCGATTTGAAATCGAATGAGTATCGAACAAACCACGAAATACTTAATAAAGGGACATGTTTTGACTAATAATGTATTAGTAAACCAAGAGAAACTTCCATCCGCATAGAAACTAAGATGAGACAAAATGATGTTACATTTCCTAGATCATGGTCGCTTAAATAAGATTGTTATAAACAAGAATAACCTACTCACGATCGTATATATGTTTCTCAAATTGCTTTTAAAGGAGAATTATATCATTAAGTGATTAAAATTATGAACTACGAAACCTTTCGAAAACGAGAAACTTGAGTAATTGAAATTAGGCAAACTTTAAACATTTGGAAAAGAATGTTGTTACTTGATTTTACGAAGAGAAGTGTTTTGATTTACTTCAAAGGATAATCACTCTATTTTCATATACTACGGGTATTGTGTGACTTTTGTAAACGTAACGTATCTTTTAAAAGATAATGTATGAAGTACTTTGGGAATAGATAATCGATCTTGTTAATCATATAATAGAATGTACCTTGTGTGTATAACTTGACTGTGTTGGTTTGTGATAGCCTTGTAATACTTTCTTGTTGATTTGATAAGTAGACGTGATATGATGCTATGTGTGTTAGTGTCTTGTAACGTTTGTGAAAGAGAGTATTCGTCAGTGCTTATGTTGTGTAACGATAAGTCATATGTTAGTATAATATCACTCACCTCTTGACATATTTCCGAGGTTGTCGCCTCCACGCGGGTAGACTCAGCGTGCAGGACCATAATTCGAGAATACCTACGCGGGTCCAAGGATCCATGCGGAACTACGGAGTTCCGTGTTAGTGTGCGGCCCTTGTGGTCATGCGGTCTCGTGGCCATGCGGATCGCGGGTCCAGGGCGATACCGAGGAGTAGCTACCCTCGATGCGGGTTACATACCCTATGCGGGCCTATATGAGTGGCCTATGCGACTACGGAGTCCGGATTAGGCTTGCATGGTGATACTACGCAATTGGCCTGCTTCGATCATTCGCACCTAGAAAAGACTCGCATACGATTTACCTATTGTTGCTCTTGTTTATGATGTGGCACTATGCGCGTTACTCGTTGTTTCATACATACCGCAAAACTGATTTTAAAATGATATGTTTTCATTTAAGTACTTTACGCTTCATATACTTGGTACTGTTATCTTGACCTCCTTCGGGCCGCTCATGCCGCAGTTGAGGTACACCGCCGTTGATCCTAGTTCTCGGTCACGCTCAGCGTATGGGAAGCTCCGTTTCTCCGGAGGCTTATCAGTGGTATAGCCCCCTGTCGTTGTAGGTATTTACATTCAGGGGTATGGCGGGGCCCTGTCCCGCCATTGTTGTCATATCTTTCTTAGAGGTCTGTAGTACTGTTGTGGGCAGAGTTGTAATGGGATGTAACTGTTCGGTTTCAAATTGATCTATATATATATGCCGTAAGGCAAGTTTTCTCCGATTACTGTTTCTTACTTCATAATATTTTCGTGTCTTGTTTTATGTTCCGCTGATTACTCTGATGTTGTATCACTAGGGTGCCCGGGGTAAGGCACCAGTCACGGGCCCGGGTTCGGGTCGTGACACATAGGTTGTCTAAAGCTAAAGTATTGGCTAAGAGACCAAGACCCTCCACCTTCCATACTTGTCGATCGAGTAGATTGTTTGAGAAGAAAAGTTCGTGCAGAGCCAAGCAACAACAGGTCCAGGTCCAGATGTGATACTTTAATACCTGTTTGCTCGAGTAGTGACAGTGACGACATGAACTTGGTGTTCTCAACAGAAGAGAGTGAAGAAGAACCAACTGTTTCTATACTGCAAAATATGTCTCAAGTAAACGAGGAAGTTCCTGATGAAACTACAGTGATGCAATTCTTCCCAAAGAGAATTTCCAGATATGCCGAATCGAGTGTTGCTCTGAATGTTGCCACTGATGCCACAACATCTCAGGCAACATTTCACCAACATCAGTAGAGACACAAACTCCAACATCCTCCAGCAAAGCTGAATCTGATTCAGACCTTCAGTCAGGTTGTTTTTGTGCTTATTTGAGTTCTGCTATAGAGGATATCGACTCAAAGAAATTTTGGAAGGTCTGTCTCTTTACTAGAGTATATGTTTTCACACATGTTGTTATGAACTAATGTATAATGTTAAATGTTGAGGAGAATGTTAGAGAAGCAGACCTTGAAGTGGACAATAGAGATGAATTAGTTGAGTACCTCACAGAAGGTATAATGCATAAGTGGATCTCTAGATGTCCAGCCTCTGAACAACAGCCATGTTTTCCACCCTGTTGTACAAGTTACCAACTTGGCACAAAAAGAAT
Source organism: Przewalskia tangutica (assembly GCA_029844215.1). NCBI lineage: Eukaryota > Viridiplantae > Streptophyta > Magnoliopsida > Solanales > Solanaceae > Przewalskia > Przewalskia tangutica. Next base: position 25,126,411 of record CM056719.1, read on the forward strand.
CGACTTCAATCCTCCATTATCTCTCTGATATACAAAGTTTAACTACCATGGAAAATGGAAGGAAATAGTGCAGATGTTGACAGGAATGTCACCAACATTCTTGACAACACTGGTCCAAGACAGCCTCCACTGTCTACTGAATGGCTTGTGATTCAAATTGCAAAGATCAACCAACAAATCTCTGAGGTTAACACTGTGAAGAATGCTCTAATTCAAGCCAAAGACCATTTTATGGTGCTTCTTTCTTCACAAAAAGGGGGAGAAAATGCTACTGATATGCTGCTATGCATATGCATATGTTACTGTACTATCGAGAGAATGATAATTCTACTGTTGAGGCTACTGTGGAATAAAATGATGATGCTGCAGAGGAAGTGCTAATGCAGGGGAGCAGAGTAAGAAGGCGAGATGATGTTGTTCTGTGCAAACAAGGAGTTATGCAGGAGTAGAAAAAGCTGATGAAAGCTACTGTTGCAGTATGATGAGTGTCTGAAGCTATGTGCAGAGAAGGAGTTATACAAGAATAGAGAGCTGCTGAAATCTAGTGTTGTTGTGTTGGAAGCTACTGTTGTTTGTTGAAAAAGTTGTTTTGTGAAGAAAGGCAAAAAGGGGGAGAATGTTAAAGTCAGAAGTTTTGCCCTTCCTTCACGGACTGAAGCTTATGTTACTGGTTGTTGTTGAGAATATTAATGTGAGGCTACTGGTTGGAGTTAAGCATATAGTTTGAATATTTTGGATGATATGTGTATATGTGCTAACATCTTTCTTCTTTTCTAATCATATATAAATGGTATATATATATGTATATTGTATATGCTTTGTTTTATATACTATCACAGGTTGAGGGGGAGCATTCATGTGGATATGTCATTGTTATAGGTCACCCATACTTGTTTGATTAGGTTTTGTGAAGAAAATATCGGAACAAATGTCTTGACATTCTGACCGACATTCTGGTAACTGTTTTGCATATCTTCACAGACAAATTTCAGAAATGTGTGACCTTTTTATCAAATGACAATTTGACTTGGAAAGGAGTCTTTGAAGCAGATTGAAAACGTGGAAGAATAAGTCCAAGAGATAGCTTAACTGAAGGAGCAAGACGAGGGAAGAAAAAGTCCAAGCTGTTGAGAAAATCACTCCTCAAGTTTCTGCCACACGTGACCACTTTTAGCTCAACCTCCACAATGATTCATTGAGCATTTCAAGGAGGACTGTCTACTATAAATAGAGATGGCAGATCAGTGAATCCATATTGATGCGCGGTAAGATGCACACACTTAAAACGCAAGTGCACGTTATCGTGACAAGTAGTATAGTCTTGATAAGACCGAATATCGTCCTCAAGGATTAGGGTTCAATTACCAACTATCTATTTTTTGGTGTCTATTTGGTAAATTGATCTTTGGATTTGTTGTTTATAACTAAGAATTATAAAAGCTATTTTAACTATAAAGGTTTACTTCAGTTGTGATGAGAATAGGGCTTCCACGTCTTCTCACTATCCGCTTATGCTACTTATTAATGCAATAACTTATGGCCTTCTTCTTTTGGAGAAAGCAGGTTCACTAAATGGTTTTATACTCCCGTTAGAGTTATATAAACACTCAACCCCAGTATTGCACCTTACCTACCTTTCGGTGATAAGGATAACTCTATAGGAGGATTAAGAACAAGAACCTAGTTAACCGTCACGCACAATGCGCAAAATTAGGGTTTTTAAGCCTCTCATTAACGCTACATAAATAATTGAGGTATTTTCATCCCCAATCCAAGAATGTCTACCCAACTTACAATATATTCACAATCCCCCCCTTTCGGAGTCTGATTAGAAATCATATAGTGATAATTAGTTGTCAATTAACTACCAAGCATTCAATTCAATTATTGGATAGATCTCAACAAGAAGAAGAATAACCATAAGCATGCATTAAATCATAACATAAGTTTCTAGAGATTCAACATGGAAAGCCCTATAGAGGAATTAGTTCCTAGCCATTGACATGACAAGAACTAATCCCATGTTCATCATACAAAAACTGAAAATAAAGTAAAGAAAAGGAAAAGAAATTACTAAACTATGGTCTCCAATCTCCAAGCAAGAAGCCTTGTGTTGTGCAAGAAGGGGAACCCTTAAAAACTGCCTAGGGTTCTCCTTTTATAGTCAAACCGCCTCAACTTTTCCTCGCAGCTCGCCCAAAATCCGTCTGAAACCCTTATTTTTCCGCTGGCGCCATGCCTTCGCAGCCGCGCCGAACTCGCAACTGTCCGGGTGATTTACGCCGCGCCCCGATTGGCTGTCGAGCCAGGCCGCAACTTCGTAGAACCGGGTGTTTAGCGCCGCGGCCCCGATTTTGGTGCCGCGCGAAGTCTTCGCAGCCTCTCGATAGTGGCGCCACGCCCGCTTCGATCGCAGGAGGCGCTTGACTGGTCCGGGTTTCACTGCTCGCCACTTTCTCTGCTTTAGCTCGACTCTCCTCTTTGCCCTCTTTAGCTCCTTTTTCGCCATTTGGCCATTTTAACCACTTTGACTCAAAAGAAAGGAAAACTATCCTAATACGACACTTATATGTGCAAACGGGACAAAAGACTAACTAAAATCGACTAAAAGGTGTATATAAAATACACCGATCAAATACCCCCAAACTTAACCTTTGCTCGCCCTCGAGCAAAGATAGAAAGAAAGAAAGAAATAAAAGACTCAAAGAACGGAAATAAAAGACTCACTGCCATTGATTACTTTTGCTGCATTAGTGTTAACTAGAAAAACATGAAGGTTCGCAAAATAATATGCAGGAACATATAACATGACATTTCAGCATATTAAGCTAGATATTTCGCAAACTCATATTCATCATGCTTTAATGGAAGTCAATATACTAAATCATGCATATAAATTCAAAAATCCTATGGCATGCTTACTTGCTATTCTCCACTAATCCTGGATATGCATAAAAGAGATCTTCAGGACTTTAAGAGTTGCAATGTAGGCTTAGGTAGGGGTTGGTAAAAATAGGCATTTAGGCTCATTTTTGTGTGCCATAAGCTCTTTAGCTTTTCAGTATTTCCCTTTTCTTTTTGTTCTTTTCTTCATTTCAATTCTATCTTTCCCCTCTTTTGTTTTGGGAGAGTGAAGTATATAATAATAACAAGCACCCCCAAACTTAGGCTTTTGCCTATTTCTTATTACTTTTGTATTGGGGTGCAACAGACTTATTCACTCTTTTTGTCTCTTTTTTAACACAATGTATTCCACTATTTCATATTTTCACTTATGGTACAATTTGTGGGAATATAGGGTGTCAAAGAAGAAGTTTCAAATTTAGGCTCAATAATGACTAAGGATATTTTTAAAGTACGGGATAGAAAAGAATGGTAAGAATTGGCTATCAAAGAAATGTCTGAGTCATCTCCCTAACATGCATATCCTAACTATTTCGCCTCAAATAGCAAGCAATCATAACACATAAGCATTTATCATTTAGCATGCATAATTCAAGCAAGAAACTCCAAATAGACAGATTCTGTGAGTTTTTGGCATATCTAACCTAAGTGTTTAGATAGTTGCTTCAATTCCGTTACATTATTCCACCTTACTTCACTAGGTGTCTCTAGCAACTACAGCATACATGATCTTTAACAGACAATTATGACTCAAAAGAAAAAAAATTGGTGACTCAAAATAAACATAAAACAATCAAAAAGACTTAAATAAAACATATCATGACACAAATAAAACACGACACAAATAAAACACCCCCAAACTTAAATCACACATTGTCCCCAATGTGTGTAGACTCAAAGATACTAAAAAAAAAAAAAAAAAAAAACACTTACAGACTTTGGCTAAAATGGTGGTGGTGGCGGTGGATAATGCATCGACCATTGGTTGAATAGGGAACTCATCTCGTCATATCAGTGCAAATTGCCGCTTCCCGCCTCAATTCTTGTTGCCCTTGTCGCAACTCATGTTGTCCCTGTCTCAACTCATTGTGTCCTTGTATCAATGTTCCGAAATGTTGCATCATCATTCTCTGGTTCTGGAGCACTTGCTCCATCATTGGCACTAGAGGTTCTGCTTCTGTGGTTGGCTGGTGGCTAGGTCCTGCCGCATATTGAGCCCCTATGTCAGGCTCATCCTCGTTCATTGCGGCATCTGCTGCCGCCGCCGCTGGTTGTACTCCGCCCGTCCGCTCGGGGCTTGGGTCTGGGAAAGAGTGCACTATCCCACAGGACACCGACAGTTGGTTTCTCTCATGAGTGTCAGTGGGTAGTTTTGGGACCGCACTTATGTGGCAGAGACTGGTAATAAGTGAACCGTGTCCCAATCCACCTGTTGTCACCAACCTGCTGATTTCTTCAATGCTCTGCACTATTTCTTTCCCCACGAATCGCCATTCCTCATAATTCCATATATTAGTTTAATCTATCCTCCGCACTCTGGTGAAGTGCGTGGATGGAATCATGCGGGCGCTGACGAAATATAGCCAACCTTTGGCTACTTTGTTGAATTGGCACCTGTTCAGTGCTCTTGATCCATTTCTTCCAATATCAAAAACAGCCCCATGGTAGCTCACGGTGTCTGCAACGGCATTCCAGTCGATGCGGTCGGTGCTTCTAGACCATGTTCTAAAGTGATTCCAATCACTTCTTTCTTCAACATCAACCGTCTTCAATTGTGCATTTACATTCTCTGCTGTCACAGATGTCACGACCCGATCCCGGGCCCGTGACTGGTGCCTTACCCCGGGCACCCTAGTGATACTACATCAGAGAAAACCAGCGGAAATAAAAACTTAAACATGAACATGAGACAAGATAATAAAACAGGCCAACCAAACGGTTACCTCCCAATAAAATATATATAAACAACTCTTTCAAAACGAATGCTTTAATCCTTTTTACAAAACCCCGCCACACAAAGGCTGCACTTAAGATTTACAACAACTATGACGGACAGGCCCGCCATACCCTCGAATGTACAAGAACCTACAACTCGTGGAACACATACCAAAAGATAAGCCTCAAGGAACGGAGCTTCCCAATGCGCTGAAAGGTGATCCTAAGAGCGGGATCGACACCAATGTACTTCTACCGCAGATGAACGCACTCGGGCGAGGTCGATAACAGTACCAAGTATGTGAAATCAGAATACTGTACATGAAATCATAATAGTCTATATAAAGCGGGAGACATGTATGATGACCAAGCTACAAAGACATAACATATAACTAGTTACATCAAGTCGTGACTCACGCCTCCAAATTATCACTGTGCGTGGAATTTCTTCCTCATCATAGCGGTTTATGATATGACAATACCAAGGAGTATACATGAACACCGTGTCCCACTGGTCATAAAACCGTATAGGACAAGTATAACTACCAGATCCGACCGCACCAATAATATAATGCAACCAAAACACGGCCGATACGGCAAGTGCGAGAGCCGACCATCGGATACCAAGGCCGGCCACGTAGTCGACCGGGCAAGTACGAGGTGACCACCGGGGACCAAGGTCAGATCACGAGACTTCGTCACTACAATCGAACGGGCAAGTCGAGGGTGACTACCGTACCAAGGCCGAATCAGTCATGAGACGGGGCAAGTACGAGAGCCGACCACCAGGGACCAAGGCCGAACAGTAAGAAACCTCATGGAGAGCTAGTCCATAAAAATAACAATTCTTGCACAACCAAGGCTATCACCACAAGCATAAGCAAGTTACGCAACAACAAGCATAGGCAAGTTACACAACACAAGCATAGGCAAGTTACACCACAACCAGTATAGGCAAGTTACACCACAACCAGCATAGGCAAGTTACACAACTCAAGTTACTTTCATTTTATGCCAAAGTCCGGTTTTTAACCTAAAAGTACTACGTACGTTAAATTCCTTTTAAAGAGATCCATTCCTTTTATAAAAGTCACCCGATGTCCGTAGTATAAAAATAGAGTGACGAACATTGTTAAGTAAACAAAAATGCTTTCCTTTGTAGAAATCAAGTAACAACCTTATTTTCCAAACGTTCAAGTTTGCCTAATTTCAAATGCTCAAGTTTCTCATTTTTAGAAAAGGTCTCGTAGTTCATAGTTTTAATCCTTTAAAACATAATTCTCCTTTAATGATTTGAGAAACATATGCCTTATATGTGAGTAGGTTATTCTTGTTTATAATCGATCTTATTAAGCAGCCATGATCTAGGATATGTAATATCATTTTGTCTCATCTTAGCTTCTATGCAGATGGAGGTTTCTACTGGTTTTAATACGGTACATCATTATTCAATACATTTTCCTTTATTACGCTGCAGTGGTCTGTCGATACACATTCTGATTCAAATCAAGAAACATTATCCCTTTAAATAAAACCAAGTACTCATTACTCACGAATGAGGTTTCACACGAACATTCACATTAAACAAATAAGTTAAGTCTCTTATCTTATAAGATCAAGTCTCTTAACTTCTAACATCAGTAAACCATTTTCTTTACCTCTCTTAAGACATTATACCTAACTCCCCATAAAGCTAGTATAACTCTTTTTAAAACCTTTAAAACCAAGTGTTATTCTCCCTTCAAAACGATTTATAAATCTTTTGAAATACATCAAGTTCTTTATTATAACTAGCCAGTTATAATTCACATCAGTTACCTTTTAAAACCACAAAGTATTTTTCTTACCTACATAAAGATGTTATAACCAACTTCCCATAAAGCCGTTATAACACTTTATGTTTTAAAACAATCAAACACGCTTAACACATGTACGTCTCACCGCACTACATAGTTCACACATATCATGCTATAAGAGATAGGAAGAGGTTCACATACCTCGCGACGAGTGCCGACTAATAGCAAAACGCTCAAAGATTTCAAACCGCTTCACTCCTTAAGCCACGTAGATCGCACCACACGTAGTACTTCAACCTATAAGGCCACAAGGCGCTTTATTAACATCGCTCCATATTCTACGTAAAATTGGCAAGACTCTCCCGCAATGCGTTAATCTCCTCCTTTACCGAGGCCGCTACCAAGCCAACCGTGGGGTTTGCACGCCTAACCGGACGTGTACAATTTACTCACGTAATACTACACAAGTCTATGTCTGAATACACCCTATGTAATTACATTCGCTTCTCTTATTTAAATTCAGCTTAAGTCGCAAGACATTGCCGTAAGTATTATTCAGCTTAAGTCAAAGACATTGCCGCACGCCTATGTTCAATTCTATATATAGTATACTTTAACTATATACTCCTACAACATGTAATTTCCAATTACAACAGAAGGTCAAGAATGTTTACCTCGATAAGCCCAAAATTATCCGAGTTTATAAGTCGATCCTGAGCAAGGTTTAGCTCCTACTCCGAGTGCTCCAATCCGCTCCAAACAACCCTTAGAAGTTCTAACCAACTTCTACTTATAACTTCAACTACGGGTGAAGATTTACTTAGGTTTCGCTTTAGCGATCGAGGGAAAGTATAATGATATTTTCTGGGCTAGTATAAGTGTAACCTTGGGAATACTACAAGGTATTTGGGCCAAGGTATTTGGACATTATAACAATACTAGGAGAGTATTTCTATACCACTACAAGGGGTATTTATACGAGACAACTAGGCTGTGGTACCCTACCCTAACCACTACAAATGGTGAGGGGGAAACTCTCGGCCAAAGGCCACTAGGAGGGGGAGGGGGAGAGGCTTTGGACGAGAACTACAAGAGGGAGGGAGTATTTTGAGACTTAGGTAGATTGCTCAATTTTTGGATGAAGAAAGTTCATCAACTAAGGGGGTATTTATAGGTCAAGTGAAGGCCAACCAATGGCCAAGATGGTGCCAAGTGCAAGGCAAGTGTAAGGCCAAGATTAAGCCATGTGCAACCTTATCCATCTACACAAAAATATCCTACCTAACCCTTGACCAAAATTGGGCAACAAAACGTGCAAGAATGGCCAATTGCCGTCAACCTCTTCCAATGTGAGGGTGACATGTCACCCTCCCGTTGGTCCAAAATGTTACGTCTCTAAAAATCCGCAAAATTATAAATGACATAGCCGGAATTTTCCTACGAAAGTCAGGAAACGTTTCGTCAACGACTCTAACCGGTGTTGTGTACAAATTTCGAATCTATGCCTACTTTAAGGCTCAAATTGTATACGCACGCCTCACGCATAAACTCCGAAATACGGTATAACATTCTCCTCCTTAGAAACATTCGTCCCAATGTTCCTTCTCGAGACAGATAACGATAGAGTTCTTCTAAAAGTTGCCAACGCCACAACCGCCACGAAACACCCGTAAATACTTACATCCAAGTCCACGAGGAAACACCTCTAACATCACAAACTTTTGTCACCTTGCCGCGAGGTTCTAGTGTCACTCCGCGACTAACAAATGGTACCGGATCGCATGCGATTCCCGAGGTCTAAAATATACATCCTTCGCACCTTCTCCCGTCACAAGAAACGATCATATCTATGCTCGCAATACATGCTCGCTTCCCCCCTTACTCGTCGTACTCTTCTCGAACACTTGAACTCTTCTAGTATACGTACCATACTTCAGTCAACGCTCGTTTCCAACCTCGAGCCACTACCTCCAAACTTGGTCATCTTACTAGCTTCACTTCTTTACTAAGGCCATTCCCGGCCTTCACGAACCGATTCTGGTCGAACATACCCACGAACTCATACGATGGTCATCTAAACCTGGGCCTAGCACCCTCGTGACCTACCACCGCGGACCACCTGCAGCTGACCCCACTTTGAAACCGCCGCGGGTTGGCCCTCAACATGGCCCCAACCCGATCCACTAACGCATCACGCCTTGTTCTCACCGGAACAATCTTACCTCAACAGGTCATGAAAGCTACCACTTCCATTTAACACTACTCAAGGAAATTATCACACAACACATTCTAGGCATAAAATGTATTCCGACAAGGATCACTTGCAAAATCTGGTACTCAAGACGACCTTACATCTAAGGTCTCAACATGAAATATTCTAAAGTTCACACTTTCCATGCCCCCATACAAATCCTTTCAACTAGCCAAGCTTTCTAACTCATAACCATCATAACGCTATCCGAACGTAGCACACAATAATAAGGTCATCATAACATGCATACAAATCTTTAAAGGGTTAAGGATATACCTGAAAATAGGCGGTTCAAAGGACCGCTAAAACTGGGAACTTCCACCGCGACCTCTACCGGGCTCGCGGTACGAACATCCCGCTATGGAAGGTGAAGAACCCACAATCGCTTAAGTAGTCCATGCTATCTCGCCAGCTACTCGGTCGGACAGCCTCTTGCCGATGGCCCGGCTGGCCGCAAAAATAACAATCCCCCGAGTTAGTACGACCCTCTCCTGTCTGAAGCTTTCCACAACGGCCACACTGAGACAAGGGCAACCTCATCCGGCGAGCATTCCTGCTCTCCTGAAAATCTGAAACACAGGAGCCCCGACTGCCTCGAATATCTCGGCGTCCCGGGCGTGGAGGACCACTCAGATCTTGGAGGCGCATAATCGCTCGCCAGCCGAGGCGGTCCGCCTCGAAAGTCACCAAAGGACCTCGCTGCTCGCCTCTTCTCACGACTCGTCATTCCGCCGATTTATCCTCTCACATCCCAGCAGCATAAGCTCGCATGCGGCAATGTCCATGCCCACAAGAGCTACACCCGAACAACTTCGCTAGGTGATCATCGAGCCTCAGAACAAATCGGTGCACTCGATCCTCCATACTAGCTACCAACGCGGACGTCTGGCCAATGAGTCGAACTCACATTGTACTCCCGAATCAGACGCCTGCTCGTCAGAACACCAAAAATCTGTCGCCCGAGCCTCTCATCGCTGAGGCAAGAAATGTGCAAGAAAGGCCTCTCGAGAACTCGTCCCATAAAGCCGGAAGCATGCTCTCCCGACAGCTCCCACGAATCAAACCCGATCGCGGTATCACGCGGTGATGCGAACTAGGACCACCGACTCGGTCTCCGATGCCTTGATCACTCATGATCCGTCAGAATCGCTTGGATGAACTCCTCGGATCATCCTCGTGCCTCGACCCATAAAACTCGCGGCCTCTGGCTCGAAAATCCCGTAGCCTCGAACTATCTCGATCTAGTGAACCATCGGTGCTCTTTGAATCGCCGCGTCCCACTTATCCTCAAGTTCCGCCACAACTCGCCATTAATCGGGCCCACTCTTTGTAACTCATCTCTCTCGCTTCCGCATCGCGGATCGAGGCTCAGTATCGTGGTCTCGCCACGCTTCTACTCGCAGCCTTCTCGCCGCTTTGCCCTTCTGGGCCCGTTGCCTTACGCGAGGCATAATCGTAAAAACGGTATGTCGGAGGGTCCATCTTATCACACAACTCGAAGGCACGATCTCAGAATGAGAAGAATGGAAACCAATCCTAAATATCATGCAGCCTCCTGATTATAGATGTGGTGCACAACACATCGATAATCAAGGCTCTACTAGACACGGCTCAGACACTTTCCGAGGACTAATCGCTTCGATACCACTTTTGTCACGACCGATCCGGCCCGTGATCGTGCCTTACCCTGCACCCTGGTGATACTACATCGAGAAAACCAATGGAAATAAAAACTTAAACATGAACATGAGACAAGATAATAAAACAGCCAACCAAACGGTTACTCCCAATAAAATATATATAAACAACTCTTTCAAAACGAATGTTTAATCCTTTTACAAAACCCCGCCCACACAAAGGCTGCACTTCTAAGATTTACAACAACTATGACGGACAGGCCCCGCCATACCTGAATGTACAAGAACCTACAACTCGGGTAACACATACCAAAAGATAAGCCTCAAGGAACGGAGCTTCCCAATGCGCCAAAGGTGATCCTAAGAGCGGATCGATACCAATGTACTTCTACCGCAGATTGAACGCAGCCCAAGGGCGAGGTCAAGACAGTACCAAGTATGTGAAATCAGAATACTGTACATGAAATCATAATAGTCTATATAAAGCAGGAGACATGTATGATGACCAAGCTACAGTACATAACATATAACTAGTTACATCAAGTCGTGACTCACGCCCAAATTATCACTCGTGCGTGGAATTTCTTCCTCATCACGGCGCTTTATGATATGACAATACCAAGGAGTATACATGAACACCGAGTCCCACTGGTCATAAAACCGTATAGGACAAGTATAACTACCAGATCCGACCGCATCAATAATATAATGCAACCAAAACACGAAGCCGATACGGGCAAGTGCGAGCCGACTATCGGATACCAAGGCCGGCCACGAGCCGACCGGCAAGTACGAGGGCTGACCACTGGGACCAAGGTCAGATCACGAGACTTCGCACTACACCGAACTGGCAAGCGAGGGTGACACCGGTACCAAGGCCGAATCAACATGAGACGGCAAGTACGAGAGCCGACCACCGTGACCAAGGCCGAACAAGAAGAAACCTCATGGAGAGCTAGTCCATAAAAATAACAATTCTTGCACAACCAAGGCTATCACCACAAAGATAAGCAAGTTACGCAACAACAAGCATAGGCAAGTTACACAACACAAGCATAGGCAAGTTACACCACAACCAAGATAGGCAAGTTACACCACAACCAAAGATAGGCAAGTTACACAACTCAAGTTACTTTCATTTTATGCCAAAGTCCGGGTTTTAACTCCTAAAGTACTACGACGTTAAATTCCTTTTAAAGAGATCCATTCCTTTTATAAAGTCACCCGATGTCCGTAGTATAAAAATAGAGTGACGAACATTGTTAAGTAAACAAAATGCTTTCCTTTGTAGAAATCAAGTAACAACCTTATTTTCCAAACGCTCAAGTTTGCCTAATTTCAAATGCTCAAGTTTCTCATTTTTAGAAAAGGTCTCGTAGTTCATAGTTTTAATCCTTTAAAACATAATTCTCCTTTAATGATTTGAGAAACATATGCCTTATATGTGAGTAGGTTATTCTTGTTTATAATCGATCTTATTAAGCGACCATGATCTAGTATTTGTATTATGATTTTGTCTCATGTTAGCTTCTATGCAGTTGGTGGTTTCTACTGGTTTTAATACGGTACATCATTATTCAATACATTTTCCTTTATTACGCTGCAGTGGTCTGTCGATACACATTCTGATTTCCGAAATCAGTAAAACATTATCCCTTTAAATAAAACCAAGTACTCATTACTCACGAATGAGGTTTCACACGAACATTCACATTAAACAAATAAGTTAAGTCTCTTATCTTATAAGATCAAGTCTCTTAACTTCTAACATCAGTAAACCATTTTCTTTACCTCTCTTAAGACATTATACCTAACTCCCCATAAAGCTAGTATAACTCTTTTTAAAACCTTTAAAACCAAGTGTTATTCTCCCTTCAAAACGATTTATAAATCTTTTGAAATACATCAAGTTCTTTATTATAACTAGCCAGTTATAATTCACATCAGTTACCTTTTAAAACCACAAAGTATTTTCTTACCTACATAAAGCTGTTATAACCAACTTCCCATAAAGCCGTTATAACACTTTATGTTTTAAAACAATCAAACACGCTTAACACACGACGCTCACCGCACTACATAGTTCACACATATCATGCTATAAGAGATAGGAAGAGGTTCACATACCTCGCGACGAGTGCCGACTAATAGCAAAACGCTCCAGATTTCAAACCGCTCGGCTACTCCTTAAGCCACGTAGATCGCACCACACGTAGTACTTCAACCTATAAGGCCACAAGGCGCTTATTAACATCGCTCCATATTCTACGTAAAATTCGGCAAAGACTCTCCCGCAAATCGTTAATCTCCTCCTTTACCGAGGCCGCTACCAAGCCAACCGTGGGGTTTGCACGCCTAACCTGACGTGTACAATTTACTCACGCATTACACAAGTCTATCAGAATACACCCCATGTAATTACGCTCGATTCTCTTATTTAAATTCAGGCTTAAGTCGCAAGACATTGCCGTAAGTATTATTCAGGCTTAAGTCAAAAGACATTGCCGCACAGCTATGTTCAATTCTATATATAGTATACTTTAACTATATACTCCTACAACATGTAATTTCCAATTACAACAGAAGGTCAAGAATGTTTACCTCGATAAGCCCAAAATTATCCGAGTTTATAAGTCGATCCTGAGCAAGGTTTAGCTCCTACTCCGAGTGCTCCAATCCGCTCCAAACAACCCTTAGAAGTTCTAACCAACTTCTACTTATAACTTCAACTACGGGTGAAGATTTACTTAGGGTTTCGTTTTAGCGACTGAGGGAAAGTATAATGGTATTTTCTGGGCTAGTATAAGTGTAACCTTGGGAATACTACAAGGTATTTGGGCCAAGGTATTTGGACATTATAACAATACTAGGAGAGTATTTCTATACCACTACAAGGGGTATTTATACGAGACAACTAGGCTAGGGGGGGGTACCCCACGGCTAACCACTACAAAGGAGGAAACTCTCGCCAAAGGCCACTAGGAGGAGGGGAGAGGCTTGGACGAGAACTACAAGAGGGAGGGAGTATTTTGAGACTTAGGTAGATTGCTCAATTTTTGGATGAAGAAAGTTCATCAACTAAGGGGGTATTTATAGGTCAAGTGAAGGCCAACCAATGGCCAAGATGGTGCCAAGTGCAAGGCAAGTGTAAGGCCAAGATTAAGCCATGTGCAACCTTATCCATCTACACAAAAATATCCTACCTAACCCTTGACCAAAAATGGGCAACCAAAACGTGCCAAGAATGTCCAATTGCAGACAAACCTCTTCCAATCTGAGGTTGACAAATGTCACCCTCCCGCTGGTCCAAAATGTTACGCCTCTCGGAAAAATCCGCAAAAATTATAAATGACATAGCCGAATTTTCCTACGAAAGTCGTGGAAACGCTTCATCAAAAACGACTCTAACCAGGTGTTGTGTACAAATTTCGAATCTATGCCTACTTTAAGGCTCAAATTGTATACGTACGCCCTCACGTACAAACTCTGGAAATACGGGGTATAACAACAGACACATAAGCTCCCCTAACAAAGAATCCCCTCTCCACCTTCTCCGGAAAGTTGGCATAAAATTCACGCACCATTGTTGTGTTTACTGGTGCTATATTCTACGGATTTACGAATCTCCTCCACCCCCTTAACTCAATCATCGCCCGAATGGGCTCATAAAAGTCTTCTTCCCCATATGACTCCCTCTGGTAGTCCATTCCCCTTTATGGTATTAAGGGTCTGGTATCAAGTTTTTTGTATCTTTGGAAGGCTTCGTAGCTCACAAACCTAGTATTATCGTAATGCTGGGTCAGTGGATGTGGAGCCTCTTCTCTTCCTGGTGGCCATGGTTAAAATAGTTTATGGGGCTTTCAATTTAGTGACACAAATGTTTCCTACACACTCTACAACTAGCAGCGAACACAACACCCCCAAACTTCAATTCTTCTACCCAATACCCACACTCCTTTTCTACTCTTTTCTCCAAACTTCACAATCAACTTTTCAAGACTAAACTACTTCAACTACAATACTCCTTCCAACTACTACCTCCTGTGACTTCAGTAAAGGACTCAAGAACAGAAAAAGATTACCTTTTTATGAGAAGATTCAAGATGTTCTTCCTTCAATTGGTGGTTTGAGGCTATGGAATGGAGCTTTGTTGATTGAGATGGCTAAGGGTTTTTAGGAATTTAAGAGTTTTGGTTGTGGTTGGGTTTAGTTTGTGGAGGATTTGTGGGCAAAGTTTTTGGAATTTCGTGGGTTTTTTGGAGAGGGAGAGTTAGGTTTTTGAAATTGGAATTGGGAAAACTGCTTCGGCGCTTTAAGTTTCGATTTCCGCCAGGCACCGCGGCCCTGCTTAGGCGCCGCGGCGCCCAATCTCCTGCGCTCCTTCGGGACTTTTGCGCCGCGGCGCCTAAACTTGGCAAATTTTCTGGGATTTTGGCGCCGCTTCGCCTCTGAAGCCATGGCGCTTGAACTGCGCTGCTCGATTCTTTTGGCGCCGCTTCTCAGCCAAGGCGCTCGCGATTTTCTCGAGATCCTTTGCTTCTCTTGGTTCGCTTTCCACATCTCGCTTTCACCTGTCAACATAACACAAACACAAGAGCCCAAGACCGTGAGACTGTTCAAGACAAAATAAAATAAACTAAGGATAGGAATTGAAATAACATAATTGAAACGTTGGGTTGCCTCCCAAGTAGCGCTGTCTTTAACGTCTTTTAGCCGGACGTAAGTTCCTTAGCTTTAATAACCGTGGGGTGGATCAAGCCCCCAACTAATCCATTTCCTCCACATTTTGCATTTTCTTTTTCTTCTTTTCTTCTTAGCTTTATCAGTAAGAGGGAGTTCAGGAACACATACCTCCTTTAGTGGAATTTCGGCAAACCATGCCTGCTTTCTTGGGCTCATCTCTCTTTTGTTGACTTGTATTGGCTCGCAGGGGGGTTTGATGGTGCTGATTGCAAAGCACCCACTCATGGTTGGTGGCTCAATGACGTGTTTAAAAACTTTAAACACCATTTCTTTATTCTCCACCCTTAATGTTAACTCTCCTCTTTCAACATCAATCAAAGCTCTCCCCGTTGCTAGGAATGGCCTCCACAATATGATAGGGATTTCCGCATCTTTTTCAATTCAAGAATGAGGAAATCTGCAGGAAAGAAGAATTTTCCTACTTTCACAATTACGTCCTCAATCTTGCCTTCGATTGAACCACTATCCCGCGGCCACTAGAAGCTTACCGTGGTTGGTTTGGCCTCACCCAACTCCAATCTTTTAAATACTGACAAGGGCATCAGATTTATACTCGCCCCTAAATCACATAAAGCTCTGTTGCAAGTCACCCTGCCCACTGTGCAAGGTAGTGTAAAGCTTCCAGGATCCTTTAGTTTTGGTGGCAACTTTTTCTGCAAGATAGCACTACACTGTTCTGTTAGTGCTACTATCTCATATTCCGCCAGCTTCTTCTTTTTCCCCAAGATCTCTTTCATAAACTTGAAATAGGAGGGCATCTGCTCTAATGCTTCTATGAAAGGTATGTTGATATGCAGCTTCCTAAATGTCTCCAAAAATTTGGAGAATTGTTTATCAACCACCTTTCGCTGTAGTCTCTGGGGAAAAGGGATCTTCTCTGTATACTCATTCTCTGGAGTTTTCTCTACTACAGGGCTGGGCTCAATCACCTTCTCTTTTTCTAACTCTGCCTTCTTCTCAACCATCGGGCCGAGGTGATCGCTGCTCCAACTATTTGCCGCTTCTCAACTGCACTGCCTGGCATTGCTCCCTTGGATTTACCTCTGTGTTGCTTGGCAATGTCCCATGTGGCTCGCTGTTTGCTCGCTTTGCTACCGACCCACTTGTGTTTCCAAGTTCTGAATGAGGATCTAGCTTCGCATGAATCGGGTCCGCATTGGCAAGTGCGTCGCCATACCGCCATTCGTCGCTTTTCTTGCAACCTGCATCAATCGCTGTTGCTGGGGTTTGAATGGCGGCCGCTGATTCTGCTCGCCGGTTCGCATCGCCTCGTATTGGTTCCCGCCGCTCGTATTGGTTCTGCGTTCGTATTGGTTCCGCAGGTTCGTGCTGCCTCACGCTCGGTCTCCTCCATGAGAAATTTGGGTGGTTCCTCCACCGTGGATTATAAGTGTTGGAGTAGGGTTGTTCTGCTGCTCGATAATTACCTATGGCCCGACACTCGCCGCTTCCATTGGTATATTGTTGGGATCACCAAGGACACCTATCAAATGTATGGCCACCACATATCTCACAGCCTTTTAGGCATCCGCACCGCATTTATCGACATCAGATGTCACGCAATTGTTTCGCTAAAAGGGCCACTGGGCATTCAAGGCAGAATAGCATCTATTTCGTGGACTCCCACCGCTTCTTCTCCCACTTGTCGACCTCTCTTCGTGACATGGTTGTTAGTGGCCATATCTTCTAATAACTCATGAGCCGCGGTCGTTTTCCTCATGAATGCTCCACCGGGCCGCATCTATAATGGTTCCGTTGACCGCCACTTGTAGAAGATGTGGACCAATTTCCACAACTCAATGCAATGGTGTGGCATTTTCTCTCAGAGATCTTTGAACCTTTCCCAAGCTTCATATAAGGACTCTCTATCCGCTTGGTAGAAGTTGTTCAACTCCCTCTCGCCACGCTTTACACGGGAAAGAACTTGGCTAGGAATTTCGTGCTACCGTGCCATGTAAAAATCGAATCGGCCAAGGAGTTCAACCATACTTTTGCTCGTCCCCCGAGTGAGAAGCGGAAAGAGCCTCAACTGACGGCATCATCGAACGCCGTTATATCTCGAAAGTTGCACATAGCTCCAAGAAATTTGCTATGTGCATACGTGGATCCTCCGATGTCGCCCTCCGAATTGCACTGTGTTGTACCATGCTCGTAATCGCCGCTTTATCTCGAAGTTGTTGGCCTTATTGCAGGAGCCTAATGCATGTATGTGCTCCATTCACTCTTGGCAAGACATAGTCCCCAAACTCCTTTCGGCCGGATTTGGACTCTCTCCTCCACGCCTATTGGCACTTGCCGAGGCATTCCCGGTTATGTTGATTTTCACCTAACCCTTCTCTCATCATGTTATTGTTTTGACCTGCCCATTTCTATCAAAGTTGCAATCCGATTCTTTCTGCTTTGTTTGCAGTTTTCTCAATCTGGATTGAAGGGAACAAGAGTGTCTGCTCCTCTTCTCCTTCGCATAAACTGATTTCCTGAAATAGATCAAAAACAAACAACCAATCACGGTACCTCGAATTTTCTGAAAATAATAACAAAAACGTAAAAAAAATTAAAATAAAAATAAAACTTAAAAACCAAATTAGAAATTAAAAATAGACAAATTTGATATTGAACTATGCCTAATCCCCGGCAACGGCGCCAAAAACTTGATGCGCGGTAAGATGCACACACTTAAAACGCAAGTGCACGTTATCGTGACAAGTAGTATAGTCTTGATAAGACCGAATATCGTCCTCAAGGATTAGGGTTCAATTACCAACTATCTATTTTTTGGTGTCTATTTGGTAAATTGATCTTTGGATTTGTTGTTTATAACTAAGAATTATAAAAGCTATTTTAACTATAAAGGTTTACTTCAGTTGTGATGAGAATAGGGCTTCCACGTCTCCTCACTATCCGCTTATGCTACTTATTAATGCAATAACTTATGGTCTTCTTCTTTTGGAGAAAGCAGGTTCACTAAATGGTTTTATACTCCCGTTAGGTTTATATAAACACTCAACCCCAGTATTGCACCTTACCTACCTTTCGGTGATAAGGATAACTCTATAGGAGGATTAATGTCACGACCCGAACCCGGGCCCGTGACTGGTGCCTTACCCCGGGCACCCTAGTGATACAACATCAGAGTAATCAGCGGAATATAAAACAATAACATGAAGTATGAAATAATAATCTGAGAAAAATTGCCTTTCGGCATGTATATATGAAAACTTAAATCAGCAGCATATCCCATATACAACTCGCCCACAACAAGCATTTCATGCACTTAAGAGTGACATGACAACAATGGCGGGGGCCCCGCCATACCCCTGAATGTAAGCACCTACTATGACAGGGGACTATACCACTGATAAGCCTCCGGAGAAACGGAGCTTCCCAAACGCTGAATCGTGACATCGAGCTAGGATCAACGATCGCGTACTCTCAACTGCGGCATGAACGCACTTCCGGCGAGGTCGCATAACAGTACCAAGTATGTGAAATCGAATATCGTAAATGAAATCATAGTAGTCTATACAAAGCGGGAGACATGTATGATAACCAAACTACGCTTCCAATAAATAAGCAGTCATGTCAAGTCAGGGACTCACGCCCTCAAAGTCATCACTCAAATATAACAATGGGTCTCACGCCCACAACATCAATCATGCCCGTGGAATACCTTCCTCACTGCCGGCAGTCTATGATATAAAAGCACCAAGGAATACACATGAACACCAGGTCCCACCTGTCATAATAAAACCGTACGGGGTAAGTACGAAGGCATAGCCGACTACTAAAACCCACGCATAAACAGGTCATAAATCAGATATGAGATCTGCTTGCATGGCCACACATGATCAAAGCCGCCACTCGCTCAGTATCTAATGTGCGCGTCTAGCCCTGGAACTTCCCGCAGCTCCGCATAGGCCACTCCAATGGCCCGCATGAGGTATTCCCCGCATCGAGGGTAGCTACTCCCCGGCAGCGTCCTGGACTCGCAGTCCGCATGGCCACATAGACCGCATGACCATAAAGGCCGCACACTAACCTGGAACTCTCGTAGCTCCGCATAGGCCACACAGACCCGCATAAGGTATTCTCGAATCATAGGTCACACAGACCCGCCTGAGTCTACCCCGCATCGGAGGGCAGCTTAACCCCCGGAAACATGTCAAGAGGTGAGTGATGTAATACTAGCATAACGGCTTACCGTTAAACAACATAAGCACAACAAGGGAAACCCCTTTACACAAACATAACAAAATACTAACACACGTAGCATCCTAATATGTTTACTTATCAAATCAACAAGAAGGTATTACAAGGCTATCACAAACCAATACAATCAAGTCATTCACACAAGGTACTTTCTACTTTATGTTAACAAGTTCGGGTTTTATCCCCAAAGTACTACGTACGTTAAATTCCTTTTAGAAGATCCTTTTCTTTTACAAAAGTCACCCGATACCCGTAGTATCAAAATAAAGTGACTAACATTTTAAGTAAACCAAAACAACTTCCATACTTTACTTTTTAAACCAAATTAAGACAATACCATGCCTTCTCTTTAAACCAAATTACTTCTCAAAATAATATAAGTTTCAAAACATCAAATTCTCAAATCCCTTACTTTTAGATCAAGTCCCATAACGTGGGAAATCAAGTCTCATATCTTTTTAAAACAAATGTCAAGTTACCATTTTGAAACCAATGATAAATCCCTTCTTTTGTTTTCATAAAGTCGTTATAACCAACTTCCCATAAAGCTGTTATAACACTTTATGTTCTAAACCAAAACTCTTCAATTTCATAAGTCTCTTTTCTTTTAAAACAACAACAAGTATTCTTTTAAAACCCAAATAACTTACTCTTTTCAAAACAAGTAACCTATACTTAAAATCAAGTTACTTCTCTTTTTCCGAAAACAAGTCGTTATAAGTCAAGTCTCTTATCTTTCAAGATCAAGTCTCTTAACTTCTACAATCAATAAACCATTTTTTTACCTACATAACGTCGTTATAACTAACTTTCCATAAAGTTATTATAACACCCTATGTTTTTAAACCAACCAAATCACTTAGCACATGTACGTCTACCGTACTACATAGTTCACAACAATCATGCTAGAAAGATAGGAAGAGGTTCACATACCTCGCGACGATTATCGACAAAAAGCAAAACGCTCCAAGTACTTCAACCCGTCGGCTACTCCTTAAGCCAAGTAGATCACGCCACACGTAGTACTCCACTCCTAAAATGGTCATAGTACTTTCTATCAAACCTTACTCACCATTGAAGACTTATACCAATAAAAATTCCTCTAATTCTACGGAAAATTCGACAGCACTTCCCCCGTTTTTACTCACTTTTCCATCTTTCTCCAAGGCCCGAATAACCGTAATATATATACTATATATATATAAGGCGTAATAATTAAACAACATAAAGAAGGGGATTACACGCCCAAACGGTAACGCGGTTTACTATCACGCCTCCATAACAACAATAAGTAAAAGAAGGGGATTACGCGCTTCAACCGTAACGCGTTTACTATCACGCCTTCATAACAATACAATAATTAAAAAGGGATCACACGCCAAACTAACGCGATTGAAAAATCTTCCCAATGTAAATGTAAATACAAATTCAAAGTAAATACACCAAAGTAAATACAAATTCTTAAGTTGGGGTCCTCGCCAACTTTGTCCATTTTACTTATCCAAATTACTCATTAGTCAACCAAATTATATTTCCATTCTTAATATAAGTTATAGTTACTTTGTTATTAGCTTCTTAGCAAGTAAGATACGTTTTTACCATTTTAATGGCAAACGGCCAATCCTTTCTTTTAACAAGTTAACAAGATCCAACTCTTCCAAACTTTACTCCATATATTATATAATCCATAATATACTTATAATATATGTATAATGACCAATTCACAAAGAGGTTTAAGTTTCACTACCTCAAATAGCCCAAAAATATCCAAGTTCTTAAAGTCGCTCCAAGCAAGTCTTAGCTCCAAATCTTTACGCCCAATCCGCTACAAGCCACCCATGAAGCTCCTAACCAACTTCTCTTCAAGAACTAACTCCAAAAAGTGAAGAACACTTAGGGTTTCAAAGAGGACAACTTTCGGCCAAGGCATAAATAGAGGTTAGGGGTGTGAAATCTTTTCCAACTCTTGGTACACAATCTTCCTAACACCTTAGGGAAGAACACTTAAGAGTTTTAAGAATTGTTGGACAAATTCTCCTCAAGAAATCATGGCAAAGCCGAGAGCTCTGTGTCGAGGAGAAGGAGGAAATTTCTTGTCTCAAATGTCTAAGTGTGGGAGATTTCATCAACTGGGTGCATATATAGGACAACCAAGGGATAGGATGAAGGCAAGTGTGGTAGAGATTGGGACAAGTGTGTGGGTCCCACAAGCCACTTGTCCACACAAAAATATCTAGCAAGACTTGGCCACTTGTCTTGCCACTTGTCTAGCTAATTTCGGCCAAGGGCCACCTAGGGGGGTGACACGTGTCGCCCTCCTACTCGTCCAAAATATTTCATCTTCCGAAAATATCCCTAATGGCCAAAATCTCAAAAACAAAGCGGGCCCCACAAAACCGTAAATTTCACCCGTGGGCCCCACGTGACCAATTCCGGAAATAAAATTCCATAATTCTCAAATATTCTAAGAAGTCCGAATACCAAATCTGGGAATCCAATTCCCATCAACGAACCTTTTTCCTTCACAAAACCCGGAAACTTTTCCGTCGAAAAATCACATCTTTCTTTCTTTCCAATATTTCTGTCGTATTCTCATACGTACGTCCTCACATACATACCCTGGAACTACGGGGTATAACATTCTTCCCCCCTTAGAAACATTCGTCCCGAATGTTCCTTCTAAGTCTCCAAACGTACTTGCGTTGGTATAGTCTCCACTACTATACTTACAAAACCGATCATGCCACCAATGGCCAGAATATAACATGTGCGCAAAACTCAAATCCACGCCAACGAGGAATCACCTCGACGATGTAAAAACAACACCAATTCTCGCTCTTGGTCCAAAGGATACTTCATTCGCACCTTTACTTCACAAAAATGATCACTTCCATCTCTTAGCACACGTTCACTTCTTTCCTTACTTGTCGTACACTTCTCGAACACCCGAACTCTTTCCAGTATACGTACCACACTTCAGTCATTGCTTCAGTTTCCAAAACCTTGGAGTCACAACCTCCAAACTTGGTCATCTCACTAGTTGCAATTCCCACAAAGGCCATCCCCAACCCTCACGGTCCGATTCTGGTCGAACGAATCTACGAACCCGTACGATGGTTACCTAAACTTGGGCCTAGCACCCTCGTGACCCTACCACCTGGCGGGACCACCTCGAACTGACCCCACCACATTCCGGGCTACGGGTTGACCCGCGAATGGTCCTCAACCCGACCCATAACCGCGCCAAAAACTCTTGTTTCCCCCGATCCGGAGCAATCTCACTAATCAAGTCACGAAAACCTAGTGGTCTTCTTAGCTCAACTACCCTCTTATAATTCACCCACTCAGGGACTTATCACAAATTTTTACCCCTCGTATACTATGCACTCCGACAAAGGTCAATCGTAACCAAACCTTTTACTCAAGACGGCCTCGCATCTAAGGTCTCCACGTATAATATTCTAAGGTTCACACCTTCCATGACCCCAAACTTACCTCTTCAACTATTCATGTTCTCTAAGTTACACTTAACACAATGCTATCCGTATAGCACTTCACACGTACCTACCAGAACAACATAACCAAGCCTCATAAGGGCTAAAGGTATCTCAGAACCATCGCCTTACTTCTTCTGTCGCTCTAACCATAATCCCGCCGCAGGCGCCTAGTCAGATAAGGCGATGAACCACCACCGATCCCGGCGTGAGCCTCTATATCTGTGCTACTGCCTGACAAACTCTCACCAAACGCCCTATCGCCGTAAGCATACAAGCCGCCGGCAAGACGACACCCTGAGGACCATCCTCAGCTCTCTATCCATAGAACTCTGGCGAATAGCAACTCAAGAAATCCCAAAGTCTCGCATCATCGGATCTAGGGTGAATCATCGCACCGCCGAACCACCGGCCCCGTCTGTTCTCATTCCCAGCCACCAGCCTAGCTAGTAACTGGGCCATCTCCTTGAACTCATATACTCGGCTCCCAGTCGTGGAACTGGAGGCT
The DNA here is from genome assembly GCA_029844215.1 of Przewalskia tangutica. Taxonomy (NCBI): domain Eukaryota; kingdom Viridiplantae; phylum Streptophyta; class Magnoliopsida; order Solanales; family Solanaceae; genus Przewalskia; species Przewalskia tangutica. The sequence goes on from CM056719.1 coordinate 25,149,888, forward strand.
CAGGTATCGTGGCATCCGTAGAAACTGTTGCCGCTCTAAACTCACGGGCTAGCGGCCATAAAACTCGCCGTCTCAAGTACTATCTTAGGTAATGACCAGGCTTGTGCCTCGTGAACCCTCTGTGTTCTACTCGTAGCTCCCTCTGCTGTCTTGCCCATCAGGGCTCAGGCTGCCTTTCGCAGAGGCATAACTGGTACAAACGAATACGTCCGAGGGATTCCAACTTATAACACAACTCTAAGGCACGATCTCAGAGTGAGAAGAATGGAAACCAATCCTAGATATCCAGACCTCGATTATAGATGTGGTGCACAACACATCGATAATCAAGACTCTACTAGATACGGTCTCAGACACTTTCCGAGGACTAATCGCTCGATACCACTTTTGTCACGACCAACCTCGCGGATCGTGCCTTACCCTGTGCACCCTAGTGATACAACATCGAGTAATCGGAATATAAAACAATAACATGAAGTATGAAATAATAACTGAGAAAATTGCCTTTCGCATGTATATATGAAAACTTAAATCCGGCGCTACATCCCATATACAACTCGCCCACAACAAGATTACATGCACTTCTAAGAGTGACATGACAACAATGGACAGGCCCCGCCATACCCCCGAATGTAAGCACCAACTATGACAGGACTATACCACCGATAAGCCTCCGAGAAACGGAGCTTCCCAAACGTCGAACTGGACTCCAGAGCTAGGATCAACGATCGTGTACCTCAACTCGCAGATGAACGCAGCCTCGGGCGAGGTCAAGATAACAGTACCAAGTATGTGAAATCAAAATATCAGAATGAAATCATAGTAGTCTATACAAAGCAAGAGACATGTATGATAACCAAACTACGCTCACAATAAATAAGCCATATGTCAAGTCGTGACTCACGCCTCAAAGTCATCACTCAAATATAACAATGGGTCTCACGCCCACAACATCAATCATGCCCGTGGAATACCTTCCTCACCGCCGATCCATGATATAAAAGCACCAAGGAATACACATGAACACCGTGTCCCACTGTGTCATCATAAAACCGCACGGTAAGTACGAAGGCATAGCCGACTACTAAAACCTACAAGCATAAACAGGTCATAAATCAGACATGAGATCTGTCTGCATCATCACATGATCAAAGTCGCCACCGCTCGCAAAGATCTAATGTGTGCGTCTAGCCCTCGAACTTCCCGCAGCTCCGCATAGGCCACTCCAATGGCCCGCATGAGGTATTCCCCGCATCGAGGGTAGCTACTCCCCGGCAGCGTCCTGGACTCACAGTCCGCATGGCCACATAGACCGCATGACCATAAAGGCCGTACACTAACCTGGAACTCTCGTAGCTCGCATAGGCCACATGCACTGCATAAGGTATTCTCGAATCATAAGTCACACACCCGCCTGAGTCTACCCCAGACGGAGGCTTAACCCCCGGAAACATGTCAAGAGGTGAGTGATGTAATACTAGCATAACGGCTTACCGTTAAACAACATAAGCACAACAAGGGAAACCCCTTTACACAAACATAACAAAATACTAACACACGTAGCATCCTAATATGTTTACTTATCAAATAAACAAGAAGGTATTACAAGGCTATCACAAACCAATACAATCAAGTCATTCACACAAGGTACTTTCTACTTTATGTTAACAAGTTCGGGTTTTATCCCCAAAGTACTACGTACGTTAAATTCCTTTTAGAAGATCCTTTTCTTTTACAAAAGTCACCCGATACCCGTAGTATCAAAATAAAGTGACTAACATTTTAAGTAAACCAAAACAACTTCCATACTTTACTTTTTAAACCAAATTAAGACAATACCATGCCTTCTCTTTAAACCAAATTACTTCTCAAAATAATATAAGTTTCAAAACATCAAATTCTCAAATCCCTTACTTTTAGATCAAGTCCCATAACGTGGGAAATCAAGTCTCATATCTTTTTAAAACAAATGTCAAGTTACCATTTTGAAACCAATGATAAATCCCTTCTTTTGTTTTCATAAAGTCGTTATAACCAACTTTCCATAAAGCTGTTATAACACTTTATGTTCTAAACCAAAACTCTTCAATTTCATAAGTCTCTTTTCTTTTAAAACAACAACAAGTATTCTTTTAAAACCCAAATAACTTACTCTTTTCAAAACAAGTAACCTATACTTAAAATCAAGTTACTTCTCTTTTTCCGAAAACAAGTCGTTATAAGTCAAGTCTCTTATCTTTCAAGATCAAGTCTCTTAACTTCTACAATCAATAAACCATTTTTTTACCTACATAACGTCGTTATAACTAACTTCCCATAAAGTTATTATAACACCCTATGTTTTTAAACCAACCAAATCACTTAGCACATGTACGTCTACCGTACTACATAGTTCACAACAATCATGCTAGAAAGATAGGAAGAGGTTCACATACCTCGCGACGATTATCGACAAAAAGCAAAATGCTCCAAGTACTTCAACCCGTCGGCTACTCCTTAAGCCAAGTAGATCACGCCACACGTAGTACTCCACTCCTAAAATGGTCATAGTACTTTCTATCAAACCTTACTCACCATTGAAGACTTATACCAATAAAAAGTCCTCTAATTCTACGAAAAATTCGGCAGCACTTCCCCCGTTTTTACTCACTTTTCCATCTTTCTCCAAGGCCCGAATAACCGTAATATATATACCATATATATATAAGGCGTAATAATTAAACAACATAAAGAAGGGGATTACACGCCCAAACGGTAACGCGGTTTACTATCACGCCTCCATAACAACAATAAGTAAAAGAAGGGGATTACGCGCCCAACCGGTAACGCGGTTTACTATCACGCCTTCATAACAATACAATAATTAAAAAGGGGATCACACGCCCAAACGGAACGCGATTGAAAAATCTTCCCCTTAACAGAAATGTAAATACAGTCCAAAGTAAATACTGTCCAAAGTAAATACAGTCCAAAGTAAATACAGTTCAAAGTAAATACAGTCCTTAAGTTGGGGTCTTTGGCCAACTTTGTCCATTTTACTTATCCAAATTACTCATTAGTCAACCAACTTATATTTCCATTCTTAATATAAGTTATAGTTACTTTGTTATTAGCTTCTTAGCAAGTAAGATACGTTTTTACCATTTTAATGGCAAACGACCAATCCTTTCTTTTAACAAGTTAACAAGATCCAACTCTTCCAAACTTTACTCCATATATTATATAATCCATAATATACTTATAATATATGTATAATGACCAATTCACAAAGAGGTTTAAGTTTCACTACCTCAAATAGCCCAAAAATATCCAAGTTCTTAAAGTCGCTCCAAGCAAGTCTTAGCTCCAAATCTTTACGTTCCAATCCGCTACAAGCCACCCATAGAAGCTCCTAACCAACTTCTCTTCAAGAACCAACTCCAAAAAGTGAAGAACACTTAGGGTTTCAAAGAGGACAACTTTCGGCCAAGGCATAAATAGAGGTTAGGGGTGTGAAATCTTTTCCAACTCTTGGTACACAATCTTACTAACACCTTAGGGAAGAACACTTAAGAGTTTTAAGAATTGTTGGACAAATTCTCCTCAAGAAATCATGGCAAAGCCGAGAGCTCTGTGTCATGAGAATGGAGGAAATTTCTTGTCTCAAATGTCTAAGTGTGGGAGATTTCATCAACTAAGTGGTGCATATAGGACAACCAAGGGATAGGATGAAGGCAAGTGTGTGGTAGAGATTGGGGGAAAGTGTGTGGGTCCCACAAGCCACTTGTCCACACAAAAATATCTAGCAAGACTCGCCACTGCTCGCCACTGTCTAGCTAATTTGGCCAAGGCCACCTAGGGGTGACACGTGTCGCCTCCTACTCATCCAAAATATTTCATCTTCCGAAAATATCCCTAATGGCCAAAATCTCAAAACAAAGCGGCCCACAAAACCAGAATTTCACCCGTGGCCCCACGTGACCAATTCCTAAATAAAATTCCATAATTCTCAAATATTCTAAGAAGTCTGAATACCAAATCTGGGAATCCAATTCCCATCAACGAACCTTTTTCCTTCACAAAACCCGGAAACTTTTCCGTCGAAAAATCACATCTTTCTTTCTTTCCAATATTTCTGTCGTATTCTCATACGTACGTCCTCACATACATACCCTGGAACTACGGGGTATAACAATTAAGAACAAGAACCTAGTTAACCGTCACGCACAATGCGCAAAATTAGGGTTTTTAAGCCTCTCATTAACGCTACATAAATAATTGAGGTATTTTCATCCCCAATCCAAGAATGTCTACCCAACTTACAGCATATTCACAATCCCCCCCTTTCGGAGTCTGATTAGAAATCATATAGTGATAATTAGTTGTCAATTAACTACCAAGCATTCAATTCAATTATTGGATAGATCTCAACAAGAAGAAGAATAACCATAAGCATGCATTAAATCATAACATAAGTTTCTAGAGATTCAACATGGAAAGCCCTATAGAGGAATTAGTTCCTAGCCATTGACATGACAAGAACTAATCCCATGTTCATCATACAAAAACTGAAAAATAAAGTAAAGAAAAGGAAAAGAAATTACTAAACTATGGTCTCCAATCTCCAAGCAAGAAGCTCAGGTTGTGCGTAAAGGGAACCCTTAAAAGCGCCTAGGGTTCTCCTTTTATAGTGAAAACCGCCTCAACCTTTCCTCGCAGCTGGCCCAAAATCCGTCCTGAAACCCTTATTTTTCCAGCGTCGGCCGCTGCCGCAGACAGGCCGCGCGCCGAACTCTGCAATCCCGGGTGATTTGGCGCCGCGCCCCGATTCTGGCTGCGAGGCCATGCGCTGCAACTTATGTAGCTTTTCGGGTGTTTAGCGCCGCGTTCCGCTTTAGCGCGCCGAGTCTTCGCAGCCTTCTGCGATAGTGGCGCCATGCCTCGCTTCGATCGCAGTGAGGCGGCCATGTCCGGGTTTCACCGCTTCTCCACTTTCTGCTTTAGCTCTGGACTCTCCTCTTTTGCCCTCTTTTAGCTCCTTTTCCGCCATTTGGCCATTTTAACCACTTTGACTCAAAAGAAAGAAAAACTATCCTAATACGACACTTATATGTGCAAAACGGGGCAAAAGACTAACTAAAACTGACTCAAAAGGTGTATATAAAATACACCGATCACATATCCAGAATCAAAATGTAAAAATACCAAGAGAGCTCTCGGAATTTCTTCTCAGAAATCTGGATCACAAAATGTTGTCTGAGTTTGTGATGACATTATGTACGACATTACAAGTATTGCCTAGATTCTAGATTTGTTCTTTCATTGAAGCAATTATAATGAGGTGTTGATCACTTCTATTTAGATAGATTTTTCAGGCAAAAATCATCTGCGACTTAACTTTTTATTCCTTTTGTATCTTCTTGTAACATTGTAAGAAAAGGAATTAATTCAATTGTACATACATATATACATTATTTTTTGTCATTGACCATCATGGGTTATATTAATATATAACCTATGAAAATTAATCATTTGTGTCTTTATTATTTCCGCTGCATTTTTCTCTTCAAAGGTTTTATTCTGTTTTTAACTGAACACTGTTTTTATCGAAATGTCGTTACTTATGTCACACGACATTTCTGCCGACATTTGCAAACTGTTCCAGCATTTAAATTGATTTTACTTTCATTTTGTTTTTATTATTCAATAGCATAACCCCCGGGACCCAACATATAGTTATCAATTCTTCAACTTCTCCTCCTTTTATTGTTCCGATGATATTTGCCTTGCCGACCTTTATTATGCCTTCTAACCTAATGTCAGGGTTGATAGTCCGATTGCTCTTTTGTTGCTAGCCATTCCTAGAATTGATTAATCTTTCATGGCATTTCCTTATTTTATTCTCTACTTTCTCCACTGATATTGCTGCCTCCTCCAGCTTTAAAAAGTTGGCATAAAATAATGGGCTTGCCAGTCGGGTCTGTGGAGGCATCAAATACTTGTATTCCATATATTCCTGGTCCGAATGACTCCATCATAGATTGGACCGATTGGACTGTCACGACCCGATTCCGGGCCCGTGACTGGTGCCTTACCCCGGGCACCCTAGTGATACAACATCAGAGTAATCAGCGGAACATAAAACGATACAAGACATATTATGAAATATGAAACAATAATCTGAGAAAAACTTGCCTTTCGGCATATATGTAAATAACAACTTTTTCAACATGAACAATTTAATCCTTTTACAAACCCCGCCCACAACAAGATTACATGCACTTACGAATGATATGACAACAACGACGGGACAGGGCCCCGTCATACCCCTGAATATAAGCACCTACAACAACAGGGGACTATACCAAGACAAGCCTCCGGAGAAACGGAGGTTTCCTAAGCCGAATCGCGACTCCAAGAGCGAGGATCAACGATCGTGTACCTTTACTCGCGGATGAACGCAGCTTCGGCGAGGTCGATAACAAAAATTTGCATGTGAAATCAAAATATCAGAAATGAAATCATAGCAGTCTATATAAAGCAGGAGACATGTATGATAACAAAACTACAGTTCACAATAAACAAGCAGTCATATCAAGTCAGGGACTCACGCCCTCAAGTCATCACTCAACTATAACTATGGGTCTCACGCCCACCACACCCATCATGTTCGCATCATGGCCACATGCCCCCGGAATCGTGACGGTAGACATGTCCATGATGCAACACACACAAGGCCGCATGGCCACATGCCCTAATCAGACGGTAGACATGCCCATGTAACCTCAATAACAATATATCGGGTGGTCAACCCGCCGCACGCCACATGCCCCGAATCTCGCAGACGGCAGACACGCCCATGTTGCGCATAACCATATATCGGTAATCAACCCGCCGCACGGTCGCATGCCCCGAATCTGCAGAGTGTAGACACGCCCATGTGACATCAACAACAAGATCAGAATCAAAATGGAAACATACCCGTGGAATTCTCCATCACCGCCAAAGACGCCCAAGTAAGTTCTCAATAAGTCAACCGCCTCTATCGAGAGACGCAGAATACGTAAATACCACACTTGCACAACAAAGGCTATCATCACAAGCATAGGCAAGTTTCACAACAACAAGCATAGGCAAGTTTCACAACAACAAGCATAGGCAAGTTTCACAACAACAAGCATAGGCGAGTTTCACACAACTCAAAGTACTTTCATACATTAAATCTTTTAAAAGATCCGTTGCTTTCACATAAGTCACACAATACCCGTAGTATAAAATAGAGTGACTGTCTTTTTAAATAAACCAAAACACTTACCTTTGTAAAATCAAGTAACAACATTCTTTTCCTAAGTTCCCGTTTGCCTAGTTTCAATTACTCAAGCTTCTCATTTTCAAATGGTTTCATAGTTCCCAAACTTAATCACTTGATTCCTTTTTAGAACAATTGAGTAACATATGTCTCACGTGAGAGTAGGTTATTCTTGTTACAACATTCTTATTACAGCAGCCATGATCTAGAAAATGTAATATCATTTTGTCTCATCTTAGTTTCTATGCAGATGGAGGTTTCTACTGGTTTTAATACGATACATCATTATTCAATACATTTTCCTTTATTAACGCTGCAGTGGTTTGTCGATACACATTCGATTTCAAATCAAGAAACATTCTTAAGCCGTTATACCTAACTTCCCATAAAGCTAGTATAACTCTTAAGTTTTTCAAAAACCAAGTATTACTTCTTCTTTCAAAATGATTCAAAAATCTTTTGAAATACTTCAAGTTCTTTATTAACACATAACAAGCCGCTTATAGTTCAAATCGCTTACCTTTTAAAGACCACAAGTATTTTCTTACCAACATAAAGTCGTTATAACCAACTTCTCATAAAGCCGTTATAACACTTTATGTTTTAAACCAATCAAATACGCTTAGCACATGACGCCTACCGCACTACATAGTTCACACATATCATGCTAGAAGAGATAGGAAGAGGTTCACATACCTCGCGACGAGTATCGACTAATAGCAAAACGCTCCAAGTACTTCCAACCGCCGCTACTCCTAAGCCAAGTAGATCGCGCCACACGTAGTACTTCAACCTATAAGGCCACAAGGCGCTTATTAACATTTAGATCTCATCAGAGAACATTCTACCAAAATTCGCAAAGACCTCCCCGCAACAACAGAAATCTCCTCCTCTATCGAGGCCGCTACTAAGCCAACCGTGGGGTTATACGCCTAACCCTAACGGTACAATTCTACCCACTGTACTACTTCACAAGTCTACCGTAATACACCCTATGTAATTACAGTCGAATTCTTCTTTAAATTCAGCTTAAGTCGCAAGACATCCGTAAGTATTATTCAGCTTAAGTCAAAAGACATCATTTAGCTACGTTCAGTTCTATATATCGTATACTTCAACTATATATTCTAACAATATGTAATTTCCAATTACAATAGAGGGACAAGATAATTACCTCGATAAGCCCATAATTATCCTAGTTAAAGTCGATCCTGGGCAATCGTTTAGCTCCAACTCCGAAGGCCCAACCCGCTCTAAACCACCCTTAGAAGTTCTAACCAACTTCTACACAATACTCCAAACGGACTATGGAGATTTTCCTAGGGTTTCGGTTTTGTGACCGACTAAGTATAATAGTATTTCGGGCATTTTCAGATAGGTAAAACCTTAGAATACAACAAGGTAAAAGGCTCAGGTAATTTGGGCATTATAACAAAAATTTAGAGAGTATTTCTAAACAACAAAGGTTGGTATTATACTAAAGCAACTAGGCTGTGGGTGCTACTCGGCCAAGGGGGCCTCACGAAATGGGGAGGGGGAGCTCTCAAGACTTAGAGATTTTTGGATGAAGAAGTCTTCAAAGGGAAGGGGTATTTATAGGTCAAGTGAAGGCCAACCAATGGCCAAGATCTTGACAAGTTGCAAGCAAGTGTAGGCCAAGATTCACCCACGTGTCCTCGACCAACTAACACACAAAATATCCTACCAACTACACCTCCATTTCGTCCAAACCGAGCCCTTTACGTCCGCTTAATGGGAGGGTGCCAAGTGGCGCCTCTTGTTGGCCCAACTCGCTTCGCCTCTAAAAATCCGCAAAAATTAAAAATGACATAGCCGAAATTCCCTACGAAAGTCGTGGAAAACGTTTCGTCGAAAAACGACTCTAAACGGGTGTTGTGAACAAAATTAATTCGGCCAAGCCTTAGTACAAGTTTCAATTTTTCTACGTACGTCATTACGTACATACTCTGAAAATACGGGGTATAACATTCTCCCCTCCTTAGAAACATTCGTCCCGAATGTTCCTTCTAAGTCTCAAAACAAACGCGTGCCAGTATAGTCTTCACTACTATACTTACGAGAACAATCCTGCCACAGCTGGCCACAGAAGCACCTGCGTAACTACTTACATCAAAGTCCACGAGGAAACACCTCTAATCATCACCACAAAACACTCCTCACCGGGGTCTAAAATATACTTCCTTCGCACATTCTCTTTACAAAAGAAATGATCACATCTATGCCCGCCATACATGCTCGCTTCTCTCTTTACTCGTCGTAGATACCACTTTGTCACTTTGCCTGAGGCATTAACCTTCTCAGGCGACCCAACAAATGGTACCGGCTGCCATGACTTCGAGGTCGTGACACTCGAACTCTTACCACATTCTCGATACACTTCAGTTTCCAAGACTCGGGGTTACTATCTCTAATATGGTCATCATTAACTGGGAACACTCTGGATGGATTCTCCGATACTTTCCCGATCATAACAATACGAAAGACCGGACGTACTGCCTCCTAAGTCGGACGGCAAAAGCTATCATATAGGCAACCTGGCCTATCCTTCACATGAACTCAAAAGGGCCCAAAGTAACACGGGCTAAGTTCCTCTGTCATACCAAAACTCGTCACACCCTAACCACAGTCTGCTGGAACAAGCCTGAACCAACTGTCTGAACCTTGCCAACATCGAACCAATCGACCAGCAACTTACACTTCCGCCCTTACAAGGCTTCATAAGGCGATATCCGAACACTGAAATGGTAGCTTAAACACTTCCTCCATAGGAGACAACAATCCCCACGACTACCTCAAGTACACACACCGCCCGGGGCGAATGCGATTCGAGACTTACCGAGTTCCTAACCTTGCTCGCAAAACCTCCGTAAAAGCAGCCCGTAACACAGGCTCCACTGTCGTCTTAAGGTGTAGGTAAGCACCTCGTGCAGCCCTACAACCTTCTCGATAACTCAACACACCGAGTAAACGGCCCCGATCAAAAACACGATGGCTGCCCCCATCGCCCGACCACGGTCGAACGCATCCACGAACTCGCTCACGTTAACTAAACTTGGGCCTAACATCCTCACAACCCTAACACGCGGGACCACCACAACCTGACCCCACCACCAAACCTACCGCGGGTTGACCCGCAACGCGTGGCCTCAACCCGACCCGAACGCGCACAATACTAGCTCCCGATCCTAACAATCTCACTAATCACGCTTGAAAACCTAGCGGTCTTCTTAGCTCAACTACCCCTTTCATTCCACACTACTAGGGACCTATCCCAACATAACTCACGTGCACTCTGCACTTCCGAGTATGGTCAAACATAACACTACACCTTTTCTCGAGATGGCCTCACCTCTAAGGTCTTTACGTAAGAAGCTCTAAGGCTCACACCTTCTCTATCCCCAAAACCTTACTCGGTTAAACAACCATGATCTAATCACGACTAACACACCGCTATCGAACATAGCACTTAAGGTATACTCACCTTATCACACATACCGATCTCTGAGGTTAAAGATATATCTATATCTATCGCTTCACTCCCTTAGTCGTTCTAATCAAACCCGCCACGTAGGCTCATAGCTAAGGAAGATGACGAACTACCCACCGATCACGGGCTAAGTCCTCCTAAGGACACCCCATCGACATCAGACCCGGACGGTCGAAGGTACAACAAGTACCAACTAAAAGACGACATTCCCGAATGACGCTCACATCGCGAACCTAAGCCCCGAGTTCGACCAACTCCCGCACACCGAACGCCCCGAAATTGCGGAAGACCACTGCACCGCGAGGTGCATATCTAATGGCCGCGAGGCGACTCGCCTTGAAAGTTACTAAAGGACTTGCCGCTCGCCCTCCTCGCCCTTTGTTAACCCGTAAATCTCTACGTTTTGGCTCACGCGCATAAGCCCGCATACGTGACATGCTCAAGCCTAATCAAGAATTACTCTTGCACAAACCTCTCTTAGATAGTCATCAAGACCCGTGGTACATCGATATACTCTCTGGTAGCCACATCCATAGCTAGTAACAGGGTCGTCTTCTTTGCACTCTATATTCACTGTTCCCGGTCGTGGAACTGGGCGTTCAAATATCATGGCCGCAGCTGGAACCGCCACTGCCGTACAAACTCACTGGGGCTAGTGACGTCGCAAAACTCCCGAATGAAGCACTACCCTAGGTAATGATTGGGCTGTGCCTCGCCACCCTCTGAACTCTACTCAGCCTCCTCGCCGCTTTGCCCTCCCGGCCGGGTTGCCCACGCGAGGCATAGCAGTGGAAAGAAATACGTCAGAGGGTCCAACTTACAACACAGCTCTAAGGCACGATCTCAGAGTGAGAAGAATAGAAACCAATCCTAAATACCCTATAGCCTCCTGATTATTGGTGTGGTGCACAACACACCGATAATCAAGACTTCATCGGATACTTGCTCAGACACTTTCCGAGGATTAATCGCTCGATACCACTTTGTCACGACCCGATTCCGCCCGTGGATCGTGCCTTACCCGCACCCTAGTGATACAACATCGAGTAATCGAACATAAACGATACAAGACATATTATGAAATATGAAACAATAATCTGAGAAAAACTTGCCTTTCGGCATATATGTAAATAACAACTTTTTCAACATGAACAGTTTAATCCTTTTTACAAACCCTGCCCACAACAGTACTACAGACCTCTACGAATGATATGACAACAACGACGGGACAGGGCCGCCATACCCCGAATGTAGCACCTACAACAACAGGACTATACTAAGACAAGCCTCCGAGAAACGGAGCTTTCCCAAGCTGAATCGTGACCCTAAGAGCGAGGATCAACGATCGTGTACCTTTACCGCGTATGAACGCAGCCCAAGGAGGTCGATAACAGGTACCGAGTATGTGAAACTGAAAATACTGTAAATGAAATCATAGCAGTCTATATAAAGCAGGAGACATGTATGATAACAAAACTACAGTTCACAATAAACAAGCAGTCATATCAAGTCAGGGACTCACGCCCTCAAGTCATCACTCAACTATAACTATGGGTCTCACGCCCACCACACCCATCATGTTCGCATCATGGCCACATGCCCCCGGAATACTGCATCGGTGTAGACATGTCCATGATGCAACAATAATAACAAGGCCGCATGGCCACATGCCCATGTAACCTCAATAACAATATACTGGGTGGTCAACCCTGCCGCATGGCCACATGCCCCCGGAATACTGCATCGGTGTAGACACGTCCATGTTGCAGTAATAACCATATATCGGGTAATCAACCCGGCCGCATGGCCGCATGCCCCCGGAATACTGCATCGGTGTAGACATGTCCATGTGACATCAACAACAAGACAGTAATCAAAATGGAAACATACCCGTGGAATTCTCCATCACTGCCAGCACGTCCAAGTAAGTTCTCAACAAGTCAACCGGCCCTCTATCGAGAGACGCGGTAACACAGAAATACCACACTTGCACAACAAAGGCTATCATCACAAGCATAGGCAAGTTTCACAACAACAAGCATAGGCAAGTTTCACAACAACAAGCATAGGCAAGTTTCACAACAACAAGCATAGGCAAGTTTCACACAACTCAAAGTACTTTCATACATTAAATCTTTTAAAAGATCCGTTGCTTTCACATAAGTCACACAATACCCGTAGTATAAAATAGAGTGACTGTCTTTTTAAATAAACCAAAACACTTACCTTTGTAAAATCAAGTAACAACATTCTTTTCCTAAGTTCCCGTTTGCCTAGTTTCAATTACTCAAGCTTCTCATTTTCAAATGGTTTCATAGTTCCCAAACTTAATCACTTGATTCCTTTTTAGAACAATTGAGTAATATATGTCTCACGTGAGAGTAGGTTATTCTTGTTACAACATTCTTATTACAGCAGCCATGATCTAGAAAATGTAATATCATTTTGTCTCATCTTAGTTTCTATGCAGATGGAGGTTTCTACTGGTTTTAATACGATACATCATTATTCAATACATTTTCCTTTATTAACGCTGCAGTGGTTTGTCGATACACATTCTGATTTCCGAAATCAGTAAAACATTCTTAAGCCGTTATACCTAACTTCCCATAAAGCTAGTATAACTCTTAAGTTTTTCAAAAACCAAGTATTACTTCTTCTTTCAAAATGATTCAAAAATCTTTTGAAATACTTCAAGTTCTTTATTAACACATAACAAGCCAGTTATAGTTCAAATCAGTTACCTTTTAAAGACCACAAGTATTTTCTTACCAACATAAAGCTGTTATAACCAACTTCCCATAAAGCCGTTATAACACTTTATGTTTTAAACCAATCAAATACGTTTAGCACATGTACGTCTACCGTACTACATAGTTCACACATATCATGCTAGAAGATGTTATACCCCGTATTTCCAGAGTATGTACGTAAGGGAATACGTACAAAAAGTTTAGCCTTAAAGTTTAGGCTTGGACGATTTTTTGGGCACAACTCACAAAACGAATAGTTTTCCGACGAAACGCTTCCACTTTCGTAGGGTAAATTCCGGCTATGCCATTTCTAATTTTTGCGGATTTTTCCGAGAGACGAAACATTTTGGACCAACGGGAGGGCGACACTTGTCACCCTCCAATTGATGGACTTGAAATCGTCCATTTGGACGATTTGAACAATAGGGAGCACGTTTTTTGTGCCTTGTGCACAAGTCAAGGAGTTGGTAGGATATTTGTGTATAGTTAATCCTCACCCTACACTTGCCTTGCACTTGTCTAAATCTTGGCCATTGGTTGGCCACTTCTTGACCTATAAATACCCCCCTTAAGATGAAGAGTTCTTCATCCACAAAGCTTTCAAGTCTTGAAAATCCTCTCCTCTCCCTTTGTAGCCCTTTTCGTCCAACACCTCCCCCTCCTTGTGAAGGCCCTCGCCGAATACCCCCTCTAGCCTAGTAGTTGGGCTGAGGCCCCCCCTAGCCTAGCCAAAAATCTACCCCCCTCCCTTGGTAGAAAAGTTGTCTTCTAGTATTGTTATAATGCCCAAAATACCCTAGCCCAAATACCTTAGTACTTAGTAGAAGTTGTGAAGAACTTCTAAGGTTTCCTTGGAGCATACAACTTAGGAGCAAAACCTTGCTCAGGCGCGACTTTTTCTAGGATATTATTGGGCTTACCGAGGTAACTAATCCTAACCCTCTTTTGAATTAGAAAATGCATACTGTAGTAGTAATAGAATAAGTATTAAATACTTAGAAGAATATTGCAGAATAGAATTGAACTGTTACCACAGTAGAAGGGTTTAAAGAAGAATAATCAAATCAGACTTACATAGACTGTTTTTCACGAGACTTATATAGCTCACCGCAGGGGAAGTCACGCCGACTTTCCGTAGAATTGTGAACCCTCTGTTTAGAATGACCTTGAGTAGTCTTTGATAGATATTTGTGACTATTATAGGTCGACTCTCTGCCACATATTCAACTTGGCGGTGGTTTTCACTTGAAGGTATGTGATTCTTCCTAAAGCATGATATTTTACAATATATATAGTACGAGACGCATACGTGTTAACTTAATATAACTACGACAATGTCTTTGACTTAAGCTCGAATAATACTTACGCAATGCCTCACGCTTAAGCCCGAATAACACTTACTAAGAATGCCTCACGCTTAAGCCCGAATAATAAAAATCAAAACATTTCATAAGAATATCAATCATTTTTAATGTAAGAGAACTAACTGGTTTTTAAATGAAGCTTAAGAGTTATACTAACTTTATGGGAAGTTGAGTATAACCACTTAAGATTGATAAAAGAAACAAGTTTGACTATGTGTGTATAATGCACTTATGTTGAATTGTGAAAAGAATAATAAGATGGTTTGATAAGTAGACATGATATGATGCTATGTGTGTTAGTATCTTGTAACGTTTGTATAAGGAGTATCCTTGTTGTGCTTATGTTGTTTAAAGATAAGTTGTTATGTTAGTGTACTATCACTCACCTCTTGAGATGATACCGAGGTTGTCGCCTCCGACGCGGGGTAGACTCAGCGATGCGGGACCATGATTCGAGAATACCTCACGCGGGTCCAGGGGCCTATGCGAGCTACGAGTTCCGTGTTAGTATGCGGGGTTATGCCTCACGCGTCTATGTGGCCATGCGACAACGAGTCCAGCGATGCCGAGGAGTAGCTACCTCGATGCGGGTTATACCTCACGCGCCCACGCGAGTGGCCTATGCGACTCGGAGTTCAGATTAGGCTTGCAGAATGATGATACGGGCGAGTGGCCCTGTTTCGATCATTCGCAGCCTTAGACAAGACCTATTACGATTACCTATTGTTGCTCTTGTTTGTGATGTGGCACTATATGCTTTTCCTTGGTTGTTTCACACATATTTGTAAACCGTTTTTAAAATGATATGTTTTCATTTAAGTACTTTACGCTTTCGCATACTTAGTACTGTTGATCGACTCCTTCGGGCTGCTCATGCCGCAGGTAAGGGCAAGCAGTGCTAGATCCACATTCCTAGGATCTCTACGTTGGTGTCGTGAGCTCCATCCTTTCCGAGGCTCTACTTGGGTATGATCTCCTCAGTAGATAGTTTTGTATCGAGTGGTATGGCGGGGCCCTGTCCCGCCATAGTTGTATATTTCCTTAGAGGTCTGTAGTCCTGTTGTACAGTATCGGATGTAACTGCTAAACCATGTTTTTATATATATATGCCGAAAGGCGATGTTTTCTCACTTAAACTGTGTTCTATTTTATAAACTGTTTCATGTCTTGCTTTATATTTCCGCTGATTACTCTGATGTATGACTACTTGGGTGCCCCGGTAAGGCACCAGTCACGGGCCCTGGAATGGGTCGTGACAAAAGTGGTATCAGAGCAGTTAATCCTCGGAAAGTGTCTACAGACCGTATCTAGTAGAGTCTTGATTATCGGTGTGTTGTGCACCACACCAATAATCAGGAGGCTATAGGATATTTAGGATTGGTTTCATTCTTCTCATTCCGAGATCGTGCTTTAGAGTCGTGTTATAGGTTGGACCCTCTAACGTATTCCTTTCCCGTACGCTTATGCCTCCACGTAAGGCAACCCGCCCGATGGCAAGGCGGCGAGGAGTCGCTAGCAGACACCCAGAGTCACGAGGGCTCGTGCCCGGTCTATACGAGACGGCGAAGTTCTATGACGCCGCCAGCCCAAAGACAGACCACGCACCCACACCTCCCGTCCCCACACCGGGCGAGGAGTTGGGTACAAGGAGATGGCCCACTATTGGCTAAAGTTGTGGCCCGACACGAGGAGAGATCGACGCGATTCAGCCTCAGCTCAGCACGGCCGCACCCGTGGTACACCCGAGGCGTATAGTTTGAGGCTACGAGATTTCTTGAGTTGTAGCCCGCGAGTTTTACTGGTCGAGGCGGAGGATGATCCGCAGGAGTTCATCCGTCGGCCAGAGGATCATGAGGTGATCAAGGCCTCGCACACGAGTCTGTGACCCGGTTCGCGTCGGTGCGTGATACCGCAATCGATTGGTTTGATTCATGGGAGTTATCCCGGGAGAGCACGCGTCCCCGGCTACTGGGATGAGTTCTCGAGGCTTTCTCACTCACTTCTTGCCTCCACAGATGAGGAGGCGCGGGCCGATAGATTTTTACTCGAGGCGAGAGGACGACCGTCGTGAGTACAATGTCGAGTTTGATTCATTTGCTCGATATGTCCCAAAGATTGGTAGCAGATATGGAGGATAGGGTGCACCGCTATGTCACGGGCTGACGACTATATGGCCGAAGTCATGTGCGGTGTTTCTCTCCACCGTATGGACATTACCGCATGCAGCTCACGCCCTTGACGCGGCGAGCGCAGAGGTCGACGAGTGGACAGACAGCAGCAGAAGAAGGCCAGGACGGGAGGGTCTTCTGGTGGTTATCGTGGTGGGCGGCCTCAGCAGCAGTCTAGATTCGCAGCACCCGGCTCGTGAGCACTCGCACCGCCTCAAGACACGCAGAGTTTTCGAGGCGTACTGGCCCCTGTGGCTTGACGCCCAGAGTAGCGAGTGCGGCGACGGGACCACCCCGGTGTGGCCGATGCGGTAGATCCCATTACGGGAAGTGTGGTACTACTTTTGGAGCTTGTTACAGTTGTGGCCAGCAGGGTCACTTTGCGGGATCGGCCCGACCGGCGCAACGGTGGTAGGCTCACCAGTTCGCTGCCGCTTCATCATCTCCTACAGTTACTCGCCCCGGAGGGCAGGGTACTCATGGGTCAGCATGTCGCGGCAGAGGTCGTGGCTCGGGTCCCAGTTCTAGCGGTCCTCAGAACCGCATTTATGCTTTGTCCAGCCGACAGGATCAGGAGGCCTCACCTGATGTCGTCACAGGTACCTTATCAGTTTCTGGGTTTGATGTGTATGCTTTGATAGATCCGGTTCTACTGCCCTATATATCTCCCCTTGTTGCTAGTAGGATAGGGATAGAGCCTGAATCCATAGACCCTTTCGAGGTAGCTACGCCAGTGGGTGATTCGGTGGTAGCTCGGCGGGTATATAGAGCTTGTCCTGTGATCATTTACAGTCGTCGGACCCTAGCCGACTTGATAGAGTTGGAGATGATTGACTTCGACGTGATTATGGGGATGGATTGGCTAGCTTCTTGCTACGCCAATGTAGACTGCAGAGAGAGAGTAGTACGGTTCCAGTTTCCTGAGGAGCTGGTTGTTGAGTGGAGGAGCACGGTATCGCCGGTGGTAGGTTTATTTCCTACCTCAAGGCTAGGAAGATGGTGCGAAGGGTATATCTACCATCTCGTTCGTGTTTGATATCAAGTCGCGTACCAGATTTTCGGGCCCAGAGTCACGAGTTCCCGCACGTATTTCGGATGACCTCCCGTATCCTCCCGAGAGGAGATTGAGTTTTGTATTGACATAGTGCGGACACTCGCCTATTTCCATTCCGCCATACGTAATGGCACCGCCGAGTTGAGAGAGTCAAGGATCAACTTAGAGATTTGGCCGAGAAGCGGCTTCATCGCCTAGTGTTTCTCCCCGGAGCGCCAGATATTCGTAAAGAAGAAGGACGGACGCCGCGCACGTGTGTTGATTACGGTGAACAAGGTGACCATTAAGAACGAATACCCTTCCCATGATTGATGATATGTTCGACCAGTTGCAGGTCGCGAGATGTTTCTCCAAGATTGATCTGAGTTCGGGCTATCATCATGTTCGTGACAGAGAGGTGGATGTCCCTAAGATCGCATTCGGACCCAGACGCATTATGAGTTCGGTCATGTCTTTTGGGTTGACCAATGCTCCGGCGGTATTCATGGATTTGATGAACCGAGTGTTCAAACCATTTTTGGACACGCTTGTGATAGTGTTCATTGATGATATCTTGGTTTATTCTCGCCAGAGCGAGCATGCGAGCATTTGGCGATCGTGGCCGACAGCTTCCAGACTAGCAGCTTGTACGCCAAGTTTTCCAAATGTGAGTTTTGTTGACTTGATGGCGTTTCTTGGGCATATTGTCGGGGCCGATGGCATTCGAGTGGATACGCCAAGATCGAAGCGATCAGACTTGCCTAGACCTACTACTCGGCTGAGGTTCGCAGCTCGGGCCTTGCAGATATTATCGGCGTTCGTGGAGAAGTTTGCTTCTATCTTCGCACCATTGACTAGGGTGACTCGTAAGGCAACAAGTTTCGCGGACTGATCATGTGAGCGTGGTTTCGATTCTTGAAAGAGAGACCGACGACCGCCTCGTTCTTACTTCCGGAGGTCCGGATGGTTATGTCGTATTGTGATGCGTCGGGCATCGGGTTGGGATGTGTGTTGATGCAACATGGCGGGGTTATAGCATATGCATCCCGACACCAAGAAACACGAGGAACTACCCCACCCATGATTTGGAGTTGCACCGTGATTCACGCCAAGATCCGAGGCACTATTTGTATGGGGTTCACGTGGATATTTATACAGACCACAAGAGCCTCCAGATATCTTCACCAGAGGAGCCGAACTTACGGCGCAGACGGTGGTTAGAGTTGCTTAAGGATTACGATGTTGATATCATGTACCACCGGGAAGGCCAATGTTGTGGCGGATGCCTTAGTCGTAGGTCGATGGGGAGCCTATCGGATGTGCAGCTAGAGAGGAGGACATGGTTCGTGATTTGCATCGCTTAGCGAGCCTCGTGTCCGCTTGATTGATTCTCGATAGCAGGGGTTAGAGTTCGTGAGGTTGCCGAGTCTTCCATCGTCGAGGTGAAGAGGCAATAGCTCGAGGATCCACTTTGATTCGATATCGTGATACACTCTTCGTGAGGGCGCGGTCCTTTTGAGGTAGCACCGATGGAGTGCTAAGGTTTGAGGGCGCATCGTGTGTTCCGGATGTTTCAGACTTCGGCGCAGTTCTCGGGAAGCACATACAAGTTACTCTATCCATCCGGTCGACCAAGATGTACCACGACCTTAGATCCGTATTGGTGGGATGGCTTGAAGAGACGCTGCGAGTTCGTAGCTCGATGCCGTGTTGTCGCGGTGAAGGTAGAGCACCGGAGGCCCGTGGTTTGTTACAGCGATTGAGATCCCGACCGGAAGTGGGAGGTAATCAACATGGACTTCATCACAGATTACCTCGCACTCGGAGAGACATGATTCTATATGGGTTATCGCCGACAGTCGACTAAATCAACCCACTTTCTTCCCGTCAGATGACTTTTTCTACCGAGGATTATGCCGACTTTACATCCGAGAGATCGCCGATCGCATGGAGTCCCTACTGATCATATCGCATGTGGAGCCCGGTTACGCCTAACTGGAGGTTCTTCCAGAGGGGTTTAGGGACGCAGTGAGCACGAGCATCGCATTTCATCCACGCAGCACGGACAGCAGAGCGCACTATCCGCACTCTCGAGGATATGTCGCGAGCCTGTGTTATTGACTTCAGTGGTAGTTGGGAGGATCATTTGCCTCTAGTTGAGTTCGCGTATAATAATAGCTACCACTCCAGCATTCAGATGGCGCCTTATGAGGCCTTGTATGGGAGGAAGTGCAGATCGCCTATAGGTTGGTTCGATGTGGGCGAGGTGCAGCTAGTGGGACCAGATTTGGTACAGCAGGCAGTGGATAAGGTGAAGCTTATCCGAGAGCGGCTATTGACAGCTCAGAGTCGACAGAAGTCGTATGCAGATCATCGTCGTCGGCATCTTGAGTTCGAGGTTCATGATTGGGTTTTCCTAGGTGTCACCCATGGCGGTGTGATGAGATTCGGAAGAAGGGGAAACTCACCTAGGTACATGGGGCCGTGTCAGATTGTCCGCGGGGTAGGCAAGGTTGCCTACGTGGTGGATCTGCCGTCCGATCTGGAGGCAGTGCATCCGGTTTTTCACGGATCTCTGCTGAGGAGATGTATCGGGATCCATCTAGTGGTACACCCGATTGACGATGTCCAGTGACCGAGGGTTATCGATGAGGAGATTCCCATAGCGATAGTCGATCGTCGTTAGGCGCTCATGACCAAGGACGTGGCTTCCGTCAAAGTTTTGTGGCGGAACGAGCTCAGGGAGGAGATGACGTGGGAGGCCGAGGAGGACATGAGGCAGAAGTATCCTCACCTATTCCCCACACCTCCAGGTAATTCACTTTCCTACTTGTAAATTTTCATTATCGTTTATGCCTAAGTGTTGTTTTGTGGCCGCGTGTGGCATTTGCAACCTGTTTAAGTTATGAAGAATCTTATCGTTAACTGTCTTGAGAAAGAACATTCGGGACGAATGTTTCTAAGGAGGGGAGAATGTTATACCCCGTATTTCCAGAGTATGTACGTAAGGGAATACGTACAAAAAGTTTAGCCTTAAAGTTTAGGCTTGGACGATTTTTTTTGGGCACAACTCACAAAACGAATAGTTTTCCGACGAAACGTTTCCACAGCTTTCGTAGGGTAAATTCCGGCTATGCCATTTCTAATTTTTGCGGATTTTTCCGAGAGACGAAACATTTTGGACCAACGGGAGGGCGACACTTGTCACCCTCCAATTGATGGACTTGAAATCGTCCATTTGGACGATTTGAACAATAGGGAGCACGTTTTTTGTGCCTTGTGCACAAGTCAAGGAGTTGGTAGGATATTTGTGTATAGTTAATCCTCACCCTACACTTGCCTTGCACTTGTCTAAATCTTGGCCATTGGTTGGCCACTTCTTGACCTATAAATACCCCCCTTAAGATGAAGAGTTCTTCATCCACAAAGCTTTCCAAGTCTTGAAAATCCTCTCCTCTCCCTTTGTAGCCCTTTTCGTCCAACACCTCCCCCCTCCCCTTGTGAAGGCCCTTGGCCGAATACCCCCCCCTCTAGCCTAGTAGTTGGGCCGAGGCCCCCCCCTAGCCTAGCCAAAAATCTACCCCCCTCCCTTGGTAGAAAAGTTGTCTTCTAGTATTGTTATAATGCCCAAAATACCCTAGCCCATATACCGTATGACTTAGTAGAAGTGGTGAAGAACTTCTAAGGTTTCTCTCGAGCATACAACTTAGAGCAAAACCTTGCTCAGCGCGACTTTTCTAGGATATTATTGGGCTTACCGAGGTAACTAATCCTAACCTCTTTTGAATTAGAAAATGCATCTTGTAGTAGTAATAGAATAAGTATTAAATACTTAGAAGAATATTGCAGAATAGAATTGAACTGTTACCACAGTAGAAGGGTTTAAAAGAAGAATAATCAAACTGTACTTACATAGGACTGTTTTCACAGTAGACTTATATAACTCACCGGGTAGGGAAGTGCTGCCCGACTTTCCGTAATTGTGAACCCTCTGCTTAGAATGACCTTCGAGTAGTCTTTGATAGATATCTGTGACTATTATAGGCTGACTCTCTGCGCGCGACATATTCAACTTGGCAGGTGGTTTTCGCTGAGAAGGTATGTGATTCTTCCTAAAGCATGATATTTTACAATATATATAGTACGGTAGACGTACATGTGTTAACTTAATATAACTACGGCAATGTCTTTGACTTAAGCCTGAATAATACTTACGGCAATGCCTCACGGCTTAAGCCTGAATAACACTTACGGCAATGCCTCACGGCTTAAGCCTGAATAATAAAAATCTGAAAACATTTCATAAGAATACTGAATCATTTTTAACAGAAGAGAACTAACTGGTTTTTAAAACAGAAGCTTAAGAGTTATACTAACTTTATGGGAAGTTGAGTATAACCACTTAAGATTGATAAAAGAAACAAGTTTGACTATGTGTGTATAACAGACTTATGTTGAATTGTGAAAAAGAATAATAAGATGGTTTGATAAGTAGACATGATATGATGCTATGTGTGTTAGTATCTTGTAACGTTTGTATAAGGGAGTATCCTTGTTGTGCTTATGTTGTTTAAAGATAAGCTGTTATGTTAGTGTACTATCACTCACCTCTTGAGATGATACCGGAGGTTGTCGCCTCCGACGCGGGGTAGACTTCGGTGATGCAGGACCATGATTCGAGAATACCTACGCGGGTCCAGGGGCCTATGCGCGAGCTACGAGTTCCGTGTTAGTATGCGGGTTATGCCTCATGCGGTCATGTGGCCATGCGGACAACGAGTCCGGGGCGATGCCGAGGAGTAGCTACCCTCGATGCGGGTTATACCTCACGCGCCCACGTGAGTGGCCTATGCGGACTCGAGTCGAGATTAGGCTTGCAGAATGATGATATGGGCGAGTGGCCCTGCTTTCGATCATTCGCCTAGACAAGACCTATTACGCTACCTATTGTTGCTCTTGTTTGTGATGTGGCACTATGTGCTTTTCCTCGTTGTTTCACACATATTTGTAAACTGTTTTTAAAATGATATGTTTTCATTTAAGTACTTTACGATTCGCATACTTAGTACTGTTGTCTTGACCTCCTTCTGGGCTGCGTTCATGCCGCAGTAAGGGCAAGCAGTGCTAGATCCACATTCCTAGGATCTCTACGTTGGTGTCGGGAGCTCCATCCTTTCCGAGGCTCTACTTTTAGGTATGATCTCCCGTTGTAGATAGTTTTGTCTGATCAGGTATGGCGGCCCCGTCCCGCCATAGTTGTATATTTCCTTAGAGGTCTGTAGTCTGTTGTACAAGATCGGATGTAAATCGCTAAACCATGTTTTTATATATATATGCCGAAGGCGATGTTTTCTCACTTAAAGCGTGTCCTATTTTATAAATCTGTTTCATGTCTTGCTTTATATTTCCGCCGATTACTCGATGTATGACTACTGGGTGCCAGAGGCACGATCACGGCCCCGAATGGGTCGTGACGAAGAGATAGGAAGAGGTTCACATACCTCGCGACGAGTATCGACTAATAGCAAAACGCTCCAAGTACTTCCAACCGTCGGCTACTCCTTTCCAAGTAGATCGCGCCACACGTAGTACTTCAACCTATAAGGCCACAAGGCGCTTATTAACATTTAGATCTCATCAGAGAACATTCTACCGAAAATTCGCAGATCTCCCGCAACAGCGTAAATCTCCTCCTCTATCGAGGCCGGCTACCAAGCCAACCGGGGGGGGGGGTTATACATCTAACCCTAACGGGTACAATTCTACTCCACGGTACTACTTCACAAGTCTACTGTAATACAGCCCTATGTAATTACAGATGTAATTCTTCTTTAAATTCAGCTTAAGTCGCAAGACATTGCTGTAAGTATTATTCAGCTTAAGTCAAAAGACATTGCGGTAGCTACGTCAGTTCTATATATAGTATACTTCAACTATATATTCTAACAATATGTAATTTCCAATTACAATAGAGAGGACAAGATAATTACCTCGATAAGCCCATAATTATCCTAGTTAAAGTCGATCCGGCAATCGCTTAGCTCAACTCCGAGCGCCCAACCCGCTCTAAACCACCCTTAGAAGTTCTAACCAACTTCTACACAATACTCCAACGGACTATGGAGATTTTCCTAGGGTTTCGGTTTTGTGACCGATGTAAGTATAATAGTATTTCAGGCATTTTCGTATAGGTATAACCTTAGAATACAACAAGGTATACGGCTAAGGTAATTTGGGCATTATAACAAAACTTTTGAGAGTATTTCTACACCACAAAGGGGGGTATTAAACGAAAGCAACTAGGCTAGGGGGGGGGGGGTGCTACTCTCGGCCAAGGGGGCCTCACGAAATGGGGAGGGGGAGCTCTCAAGACTTAGAGGTTTTTTTGGATGAAGAAGTCTTCAAAGGGAAGGGGTATTTATAGGTCAAGTGAAGGCCAACCAATGGCCAAGATCTTGACAAGTGCAAGGCAAGTGTAGGGCCAAGATTCACCCATGTGTCCTTGACCAACTAACACACAAAATATCCTACCAACTACACCTCTCCATTTCGTCCAAACCGAGCCCTTTACGTCCGCCAATGGGAGGGTGCCAAGTGGCGCCCTCTTGTTGGCCCAACTCGTTTCGTCTCTCGGAAAAATCCGCAAAAATTAAAAATGACATAGCCGGAAATTCCCCTACGAAAGTCGTGGAAAACGCTTCTAAAAACGACTCTAAACGGGTGTTGTGAACAAAATTAATTCGGCCAAGCCTTAGTACAAGTTTCAATTTTTCTACGTACGTCCTTACGTACATACTCTGAAAATACGGGGTATAACATGGACTATGACATTTGGTAATTTTGAGATGCTGGTAAGGGTGTCATCTACCATTATTTTATCCAAGAATCCATATTTGAATAGTTTATAGGTAATATCTGGGTTGGCTTTCTCCAGGCATAAATACCCTGGATACTTACTTAATTTAGAGCTTCGTAGGATATTGGGATTTGTTTTATAATTGTAAAATTTGGTGATTCTCTCATAGGCATTGATATATTCAGGTGAAAATGTTAACCTTTCGGCCATTGTAGGCTGGGATATTGTTGTTGGTATTTGTGCTAGTTTGGAATTAAAAGTTGGTGGTTTCATTTCTGAAGTGTTTTTTGGAGATGTTTTTGGAGAGTCTAATCTTGGAGAGTTTCTTAGTCTTTTATAGGTTTGGTAATCTGATAGGCATTATTTGAGCTGGTTAAGAAGTCGGTTATTATTTCTAATAAGTTGTTCTTGTTGTTTGGTAATAATGAGCTGTTCATTCTGGATGATTTCGCTCACCATATTGCTCATATAATTTTCAAAGTTGTCACTGTTGATTGACATCTTGATATCTGCTTAATAAATCAACTAGAAGATTCTTAGTTCCAATAATAACAAAAGAATGATTACCATTTTCATCAAATTCCTTTATATGGGCTTCTATATAGATTTCTACCATCAGATATTAATGTTTTCAATTCTTTGTTCTATTATTTCCAATTGTCTTGTTCTTATTCTAACAAGGTTATTTACTGTTTGTCTATGTTTTTCAAAGTAATATTCATGTTCTGTTAGACAAGTACTATTATGAATTCTTTCGGCATAATATCTTTCACATCTTTTCCAATAAGTCTTGTCTTTTTCTAATTTCTCTATTTCTTCTTGTAAATTCATTTATTCTGAATAACTATTTTCACTGTCTGAACAATTATTTATATAATTTATGTTTCCTGTATCTTTATCACTTTCTCATTCTGTTTGACTAATATAGAAATCTTCATCACTATACCATTTATTATTATTTTATGTTATCTTTTTCAAACTCATAATAAATTGTGTGATATTTATATATTGTACTCCTTTTTTCTTTAATTTTGGGCATTTATTAGCATAGTTCCCCTTTTCATTGCAATTCCAGCATTTACATTCTTTAGATGCTTCTTTTTCTAAGGGTTTTATATATTTCCTTTGTCTAAATTTTCTCTTATTTTTGAATTTTTTCCTAGTTTCATGTATATTCTTATATTTTCTAAATCTCTTAAACCTTCTTTTCCTATAGGATCTATAATATGGTTTATCATAATTCTTATCATACTTTTGTCATAATTCTTAGACCTTTTAAACGATTTTCTCTTATATTTGTTAAATTCATTTTTATGTTTTTTATACTTACGTTCTTTGTCATCACATCCAAATACTAATCTTCTTTCTGTGAATCCACATATTTCTCTTAGTCCTAGTTTCTTATCTTTTTTAACTTTCTATTGTATTCTATATTCTTCACATTTTCTCATTAAGTATGCTCGTAGTACTCTTATTCTTTCTCCTAATGTATTTTCTTTTGGTTCTAATTGACTATACTCTTTAGATACTTCTATATTATATGGTATTGATAAATGATCATAATATAGTTGTTGATACATTGATCCTTCTTGTGGTAGGAATCTTGCTTCATAAAAGAATTTAGTAAAACTTATTGTATATTCTGGTAGTTTATTAATCTTGCAACATTTCGTGTTATTTAGATTCATTATTATTTCTGTTTTTCTTTCAGCAAATACATTTTCTCTGGCTACCAACCAGCTTTCTCCTAGAAATTCTCTTTTTAATACCATATCAAATATCATTAGTATAGATTTCCAACCTTTTAGATGATGAAATATTTCTCCTCTTAGTTGGTATGCTATAGATTCCATCCAAAATGCTACTTTTCCAATTAATGTTTTAGATATTAAGTCATAAATATATTCTAAGTCGTCAGTATGTGTAGAACTCATTACTGCTATATATATTCCACAATTCCAATCATTTATTCTTCTATTAATTTCTTGTTCATCATAAACATTATCTAAATCTAAGAAGTGTCCATTCATGTTTACTCCTTGTGCCATTGATCCTACAAATTCATTGAATTTCGTTCGCTGTCCTATTGGTATGTGTTCTGGTAATCTATTATGTTTTCTCGTTATTACTTCTAAAGCAGGGTCGATCATTTCTTCTTCTGGGTAGTCATTTGCATCTTGATTTACTATATTGTCTGATTCTATTTCCGTTTCTAAAGGTTCATTAAACTCATCTTCTACATCACTTTCAGGTTCTTCTTCTATAATTGCATTTACTTTTTTCATTTTTTGTAAGGCTTCTGTTATCTGGTTATTTTTTTTTCTATTTCTGAATTATCTTCATCACTTATTTCTTCTACTAATTTTGCTACTTGTGTTGTTTCTTCTCTAATAGTGCTAGTTTCTTCTTTGTCAGTGCTACTGCTATTATTTACATCGCTGTTATTAGTAAAATCTTCATCGCTTGTTTTGTATAATCTTTTTTACTTTCCTTTTTTCTTTTAACCTTTGTATTTATTTTTTCATAACGTGCATTTCTTCTCTTAATTCTCTCATTTCCTGTTTAACAGATTCTAATTCTTCTTTTGTATCTTTTACCTCTATTTTGGTTTATTTAGCTCTTTCTTTGTATCTTTGTACTTAGTCTTGTATTTTTTATACTTTGCTAACCATTCTTTGTTAGTGGATTGTCACGACCCGAACCCCGGGACCGTGACTGGTGCCCTACCTGGGCACCCTTCTATTCATACAACATAAGTAAAACGCGGAAGATAAATACCACTCATTTTTTTTTAGAAAACAAAGGCAAAGCCGAAAAGGCTGCCACCATAACATATCACTGTATAACAACATACAACCCTTGCAGTCTAACCCACATATGAATATAGACCTCTAAGAGTTTGAACAACAACTATGAAGGGACAAGGCCCCGTCGTACCTCTGAATATATCTATCCATAGTGACAAGATCCGGAACATCGGAACTATCCCCAAATGCTGAACAGAGATCCTAAGAGCAAGGATCACCAACATGTGTACCTAATACCTGCGGACATGAACGCAGCCCCCCGAAGGGGGTCAGTACAATAAGGTACCAAGTATGTAAACAAGAAGTACAGTAAGCAAGATCATAACTGTACACAAGTATGACAGGGGCAAGTAAGAAAAGCAAATACCAGATCCTACCGTGTCATAAAACAATCAGAGCCAATCAGACTTTGTAAGATCAGTACATCAGAATAATCGCACCACTCTCACATATGAAAGTCATGTCAAAAATCCGACACCGCCTCAAAGATATAATGTCACGACCAACCTGCCCATGACTGGTGCCTTACCCCGGGCACCCTAGTGATACAACATCAGAGAAAAACCAGCGGAAATAAAAACTTAAACATACAATTAGATATGGATCAAGATAAAAGAAAATAGGTCAACCAAAACGGTTGCCTTTCTGCAAATATATATATATCGGCATTTGAACAGTTACAATCCTTACAACCCTGCCCACAACAGTGCTACAGACCTCTAAGATTTTTACAACAACTATGACGGGACAGGGCCCCGCCATACCCCTGAATGTACAAGAACCTACAGACTCAGGGTAACATACCAAAAGTTAAGCCTCCGAAGGAACAGAGCTTTCCAATACACTGAAATGTGATCCTATTAGCGGGGATCGACAAATGTACCTTACTACTGCAGATGAACGCAGCCTCAAGGAGGTCAAGACAACAGTACCAAGTATGTGAAATCAAAATATCAGAAATGAAATCATAATAGTCTATATAAAGCAGGAGACATGTATGATAACCAAACTACAGTACATACATATAAACAGTTATATCAAGTTAGGGACTCACGCCCTCCAAGTCATTACTCAAATATAACTATGGGTCTCACGCCCACAACATCAATCATGCCCGTGGAATACCTTCCTCACTGCCGGCAATCGATGATATGATAACACCAAGAAGTACACCTGAACATCAGGTCCCACCTGTGTCATAAAAGACCGTACGGGAAATAATCATAACATGAAGCTGACACGTGGCAAGTGCGATAGCCTCCCAGCGCCACGTAGCTGACGGGGGCAAGTGACCAGGCTATGCACCAGATCACAACCGTAAGTCACGAAGCTTCATCCAAACACTGACTCGCGAAGCTGACACGTGGCAAGTGTAATAGCCTCCACCAGATCCTCCCAGCGCCACGCAGATGATGGGGGCAAGTAACCAGGCTAAGCACCAGATCACAACCGTAAGTCACGATACTTCGCCGTGAAGCTGACACGTGGCAAGTGTGATAACCTATACCAGATCCACCTGCGTCACGTAGCTGACGGGGGCAAGTAAACAGGCTATGCACCCGATCACAACCGTAAGTCACGATACTTCGCCATAAATAACCATAATGGTCACATGCCCACAGAATCCATCATCGGTGTAGACATGCCCATGTAACAATAATAATTGAAGCATACCCGTGGAATCTTCTCACATCGCTGCAGACGTCCAAGTAAGTTCTCAACAAATCAACCTACTCCATCGAGACGCCAGAGTATAGAAACACAATTCTTGCACAACAAAGGCTATCACAACAAGCATATGCAAGTTACACAACAACAAGCATAGGCAAGTTATACACAACTCAAGGTACTTTCATTTTATTTTAAAGTCCGAGTTTTAACCCTAAAGTACTACGTACGTTAAATTCCTTTTTAAAGATCCATTTCTTTTACAAAGGTCACCCGATACCCGTAGTATAAAAATAGAGTGACTAACATTGTTAAGTAAACCAAAACACTTCCCTTTGTAAAATCAAGTAACAACATTATTTTCCAAACGTTCAAGTTTGCCTAATTTCAAATGCTCAAGTTTCTTATTTTCGAAAAGGTTTCGTAGTTCATAGTTTTAATCCTTTAAAACAATTTGAGAAACATATGCCTTATGTGTGAGTAGGTTATTCTTGTTCATAACAATCTTATTAAAGCAGCCATGATCTAGGAAATGTAATATCATTTTGTCTCATCTTAGCTTTTATGCAGATGGAGGTTTCTACTGGTTTTAATAATACTTTATTAGTCAATACATTTCCCTTTATTAGCGCTGCTGTGGTTTGTTCGATACTTATTCTGATTTCCGAAATCAGTAAAACATTATTCCTTTTAACAACCAAGTACTCATTACTCACGAATGAGGTTTCACACAAACATTCATATTAATTCATTTAAGTCAAGCCTCTTGTCTTTTAAGATCAAGTCTCTTAACTTCTAAAATTAATAAACCATTCTTTTTATCTCTCTTAAGTCGTTATACCTAACTTCCCATAAAGCTAGTATAACTCTTAAGCTTTTAAAACCAAGCATTATTCTTCTTTCAAAAAGGTTTCTTAATTCTTTTGAAATATTTCAAGATTCTTATTATTCAGGCTTAAGTCAAAAGACATTGCCGTAAAACTATGTTCCGTTAACACACGTACGTCTACCGTACTATATATATATTCTTTTAAAATATCATGCTCAAGAGGATAGGAAGAATCACATACCTCGCGACGATTATCGACTATTAGCAAAACGCTCCACGGCTATAACCCGGCTAGCCTTGTCCACCTTCCAAGTAGTACATGCTACTCGCAGAACATTCAACCAATAAAGGTTATAAGTCTACTGTAAATACAGTCCTATGTAAGTACAGTTCAGTCTTCTTTTTTAATATTCTTCTGATGTGATATCAATTCAATTCTCTTCTTTTATACCATCCTTATACGTCTTATATTCATTTCTATACTACTACAGTATGTAATTCCAATTACAACAGAAGGACAGTAGTATTTACCTCGATAAGCCCAAAATTATCCAAGTATAAACGTCGATCCTGAGCAAGGTTTAGCTCCTAATTGCACGCTCCGAGAAACCCTTAGAAGTTCTTCACAACTTCTACTTAACACTTCAACCGACTATGAAGGTTTTCCTTAGGGTTTCGTTTAGTGGCTAAAGGAAGTATAATAGTATTTTCCGGCATTTCAGAAAGAGGTACTTGAAACACTACAAAGGTTTTGGGCTAGAGTATTTTGGCATTATAACAATACTTGAAGAAGTATTTCTATACCACAAAGGGGGTGTATTTCTCAAAACCAACTAGGCAAGGGGTTTTCTACCAAGGCCTTTCTCAAAGGGGAGGGGTTTCGGCTAGCACAACTAGGAAGGGGGGGGGGGAGAGAAGGGTGCTCTCGGCTAGAGCTCTCAAGAGGGGGGGGAAGGGATTTCAAGACTTGGAGAGTGATTTGTGGATGAAGAAAACCTTCAAGTTAGGGGGGTATTTATAGGTCAAGCAATGGCCAACCAATGGCCAAGATGAAGCCAAGTGCAAGGCAAGTGTAGGGGGAGGATTTACCCAAGTGTCCTTATCCATCTACTACACAAAACTATCCTACCTAACCTTGACTAAAGAAAGGCTAAGAAATCGTCCAACCAAGGCCATGTTTGCCGTCCACTTGAGGGTGACAAATGTCACCCTCTCGTTGGTCCAAAATGTTTCATCTCTCGGAAAAATCCGCAAAAAATATAAATGACATAGCCGTAATTTTCCCTACGCAAGTCTTGGAAAACGTTTCGTCGGAAAACGACTCTTTTCGGGGGTTGTGCACAAATTTCGAACCTTGCCTACCTTAAGGCTTAAACTTTCGTACGTACGTCTTCACGTACATACTCTGGAAATACGGGGTATAACATTCTCCCCTCCTTAGAAACATTCGTCCCGAATGTTCCTTCTCAAGACAAATAACGATCAAGTTCCTCATAGCTTAACCAGTTTGCAAATGCCGCATACGGTCACGTAATAACACGCGCGCAAATACTTAAATCCAAGCCAACGAGGAATCACCTCGACGATGCAAAACAGTACCAACTCTCGCTTCTGATCCAAAGGATACTCCCTTCGCACATTCATTTCACAAAAATGATTACTTCCATCTTTCAACACAAGTTCACTTCTTTCCTTTCGTCGCACTTTCTCAACACTCGAACTCTTCCTAGTACACGCATCACACTTCACCAACGCCATTGCCAAAACTTTGGAGTCACTACCTCCAAACTTGGTCATCTTACTAGCTTTACTTTCCTCTAAGGCCATTCCCGGCCTTCACGAACCGATTCTGGTCGAACGCATCCACGAATTCATACGATGGTTACCTAAACTTGGGCCCAACACCCTCGTGATCCTACCACCTGGCGGGACCACCTCGAACTGACCCAACCCCAAACCAGGCTACGGGTTGACCCGCAACATGGCCCCAACCCGACCCACTTAACGCATCAAGCTCTTGTCCCCCGATCCGAAACAATCTTACCTATACAGGTCATGAAAGCTACCACTTCCATTATACACCACCCAAGGAATTTTCCCACAATTACTCCACGTGTACTTATACATTCTGACAAAGATCACCCGCAAAATCTTGTACTCAAGACGGCCTTACATCTAAGGTCTCAACTGTAATATTCTAAGGTTCATCATTTTCTCACCCCCAGGCTTACCCTTTTCACTAACCACGCTTCTAAGTCACATTTTTGCACAAAGCTATCCGAACATAACACTAAACGCATCATCATAACATCAATACATACAAATCTCTAGAGGGTTAAGGATATACCTGAAAATAGGTGGTTCAAAGGACCGCTAAAACTGGGAACTTCCACCGCGACCTCTACCGTGGCCTGCCGGTGTATGAACATCCTGCCTAGCTATGGAAGGTGAAGAACCCGCAACTGATCTAGTAGTCTGTGCTATCCCACCAGTGCTACCCGTGGTCGGACAGTCTCTCGTCAAATGGCCCTGTCGGCCGCAAGTATAGCAATCTCCCAAACCAGTACGACATTCCCCCCTATGGGCTTTATCACAACGGCCACACTGAGATACGGGTGGCCTCATCCGGCGAGCACTTCTACTCCCCTGAAAATCTGAAACCTGGGAGCCCTGACCGACTCCTGAATATCCTGCACGCCCCGACGACGGTGGGGACCACTTGCATCGGAGGCGCATAATCGCTCGCCTTTGGCGGTCCGCCTTGAAAGTCACCAAAGGACCCTGTTGTTCTGGCCCTCTTCTGCTGATCTTGGTCATTCCGATCTCTCCGCTCCTCACATCCAAGTGCATAAGCTCAGATGGGCAATGTCCATGCCACCAAGAGCTACACCGAACAACTCTCGCTAGGTAATCATCGAGCCTGTAACATATCGGTGCACTCGATCCTCCATACTAGCTACTAACGCGGGACGTCTCGCCAATGAGTCGAACTCCACATTGTACTCCCGAACCGTACGCCCGTTCTGCCGCAACACCAAAAATATGTCGGCCCGAGCCCTCCTCATCTGTGGAGGCAAGAAATGTGCAAGAAATGCCCCTGAGAACTTGTCCCATAAAGCTGGAAGTGCATTCTCTCCCCGGGACAGCTCCCACGAATCAAACCAGTCGACTGCGGTATCACGCAGCCGATGCGAACCTAGGACCACTGACTCGGTCTCTGATGCCTTGATCACTCTCATGATCCGTCAGAATCGCTTGATGAAATCCTGCGGATCATCCCCGTGCCTCGACCCATAAAACTCAAGGGCTACAACTCGGAAAATCCCGTAGCCTCAAACTATCTCGATCTAGGGTGAACCACGGTGCTCTCGAACCGGCCCAAACTATCCTCAAGTTCTGCCACAACCCCGCCAATAATCGCTAACTCGCTTGTAACCCATCTCTCCGCCTGCATCGTGGATCGGAGGATCGTCTTGTGGTCTCTGTAGATCGCCGCTTTACTTGCGACTCCTCTCGCCGCTTTGCCCTTGGGCGGGTTGCCTTGCGCAGAGGCATAACTGGTAAAAACGAAGTACGTTAGAGGGGTCCAACTTATCACACAGCTCTAAGGCACGATCTCAGAATGAGAAGAAGGGAAACCAATCCTAAATGTCTCAGCCTCACGATTATAGATGTGGTGCACAACACATCGATAATCAAGACTCTACTAGACACGGTGTAGACACTTTCCGAGGACTAATCGCTTCGATACCACTTTTGTCACGACCAACCCGGGCGTGGATCGTGCCTACCCCGCACCCTAGTGATACAACATCGAGAAAACCAGCGGAAATAAAAACTTAAACATACAATTAGATATGGATCAAGATAAAAGAAAATAGACCAACCAAAACGGTTGCCTTTCTGTAAATATATATATATCGCCATTTGAACAGTTACAATCCTTACAACCCTGCCCACAACAAGCATGCACTCTAAGATTTTTACAACAACTATGACGGGACAGGGCCCCGCCATACCCCTGAATGTACAAGAACCTACAGACTCAGGGTAACATACCAAAAGATAAGCATCTGAAGGAACAGAGCATCCCAATACGCTGAAATGTGATCCTATAAGCGGGGATCGACAACCGATATACCTCTACCTGCGGCATGAACGCACTTCGGCGAGGTCGATAACAGTACCAAGTATGTGAAATCAAATATCAGAATGAAATCATAATAGTCTATATAAAGTAGGAGACATGTATGATAACCAAACTACAGTACACACATACAAACAGTTATATCAAGTCAGGGACTCACGCCCTCCAAGTCATTACTCAAATATAACTATGGGTCTCACGCCCACAACATCAATCATGCCCGTGGAATACCTTCCTCACTGCCGGCAATCGATGATATGATAACACCAAGAAGTACACCTGAACATCAGGTCCCACCTGTGTCATAAAAGACCGTACGGGAAATAATCATAACATGAAGTTGACATGTGGCAAGTGCGATAGCCTCCACCAGATCCTCCCAGCGCCACGTAGCTGACGGGGGCAAGTGACCAGGCTATGCACCAGATCACAACCGTAAGTCACGAAGCTTCATCCAAACACTGACTCGCGAAGCTGACACGTGGCAAGTGTAATAGCCTCCACCAGATCCTCCCAGCGCCACGCAGATGACGGGGGCAAGTAACCAGGCTAAGCACCAGATCACAACC
This sequence comes from Przewalskia tangutica, assembly GCA_029844215.1. Lineage (NCBI taxonomy): Eukaryota > Viridiplantae > Streptophyta > Magnoliopsida > Solanales > Solanaceae > Przewalskia > Przewalskia tangutica. The sequence goes on from CM056719.1 coordinate 25,184,878, forward strand.
GTAAGTCACGATACTTCGCCGCGAAGCTAACATGTGGCAAGTGCGATAACCTATACCAGATCCACCTGCGTCATGTAGCTGACGGGGGCAAGTAAACAGGCTATGCATCCGATCACAACCGTAAGTCACGATACTTCGCCATAAATAACCATAATGGTCACATGCCCACAGAATCCATCATCGGTGTAGACATGCCCATGTAACAATAATAATGGAAGCATACCCGTGGAATCTTCCACACGCCAGACGCCCAAGTAAGTTCTCAACAAATCAACCGCCTCCATCGAGACGCGTAGTATAGAAACACAATTCTTGCACAACAAAGGCTATCACAACAAGCATAGGCAAGTTACACAACAACAAGCATAGGCAAGTTATACACAACTCAAGGTACTTTCATTTTATGTTAAAGTCCGGGTTTTAACCCTAAAGTACTACGTACGTTAAATTCCTTTTTAAAGATCCATTTCTTTTACAAAGGTCACCCGATACCCGTAGTATAAAAATAGAGTGACTAACATTGTTAAGTAAACCAAAACACTTCCCTTTGTAAAATCAAGTAACAATATTATTTTCCAAACGTTCAAGTTTGCCTAATTTCAAATGCTCAAGTTTCTTATTTTCGAAAAGGTTTCGTAGTTCATAGTTTTAATCCTTTAAAACAATTTGAGAAACATATGCCTTATGTGTGAGTAGGTTATTCTTGTTCATAACAATCTTATTAAAGCAGCCATGATCTAGGAAATGTAATATCATTTTGTCTCATCTTAGCTTTTATGCAGATGGAGGTTTCTACTGGTTTTAATAATACTTTATTAGTCAATACATTTCCCTTTATTAGCGCCATTGTGGTTTGTTCGATACTTATTCTGATTTCCGAAATCAGTAAAACATTATTCCTTTTAACAACCAAGTACTCATTACTCACGAATGAGGTTTCACACAAACATTCATATTAATTCATTTAAGTCAAGCCTCTTGTCTTTTAAGATCAAGTCTCTTAACTTCTAAAATTAATAAACCATTCTTTTTATCTCTCTTAAGTTGTTATACCTAACTTCCCATAAAGCTAGTATAACTCTTAAGCTTTTAAAACCAAGCATTATTCTTCTTTCAAAAAGGTTTCTTAATTCTTTTGAAATATTTCAAGATTCTTATTATTCAGGCTTAAGTCAAAATACATTGCCGTAAAACTACGTTCCGTTAACACACGTACGTCTACCGTACTATATATATATTCTTTTAAAATATCATGCTTAAGAGGATAGGAAGAATCACATACCTCGCGACGATTATCGACTATTAGCAAAACGCTCCACGGCTATAACCCGGCTAGCCTTGTCCACCTTCCAAGTAGTACATGCTACTCGCAGAACATTCAACCAATAAAGGTTATAAGTCTCATCAGAATACAAATTCTATGTAAGTCTGACTTTCTTTTTAATATTCTTCTGATGTGATATCAATTCAATTCTCTTCTTTTATACCATCCTTATACGTCTTATATTCATTTCTATACTACTACAGTATGTAATTCCAATTACAACAGAAGGACAGTAGTATTTACCTCGATAAGCCCAAAATTATCCAAGTATAAACGTCGATCCTGAGCAAGGTTTAGCTCCTAATTGCACGCTCCGAGAAACCCTTAGAAGTTCTTCACAACTTCTACTTAACACTTCAACCGACTATGAAGGTTTTCCTTAGGGTTTCGTTTAGTGGCTAAAGGAAGTATAATAGTATTTTCCGGGCTTTTCGTAAAGAGGGTACTTCGAAACACTACAAAGGTTTTGGGCTAGAGTATTTTGGCATTATAACAATACTTGGAGAAGTATTTCTATACCACAAAGGGGGGGGGTGTATTTCTCAACACCACCTAGGCAAGGGGGGGGGTTTCTCGGCCGAAGGCCTTTCTCAACGGGGAGGGGTTTCGGCTAGCACAACTAGGAAGGGGAGAAGGTGCTCTCGCCAGAGCTCTCAAGAGGGAAGGGATTTCAAGACTTGGAGAGTGATTTGTGGATGAAGAAAACCTTCTGAGTGGGTATTTATAGGTCAAGCAATGGCCAACCAATGGCCAAGATGAAGCCAAGTGCAAGGCAAGTGTAGGGGGAGGATTTACCCAAGTGTCCTTATCCATCTACTACACAAAAATATCCTACCTAACCTTGACTAAAGAAAGGCCAAGAAATCGTCCAACCAAGGCCATGTTTGCGCCCACTGGCGGTGACAAGTGTCACCCTCTCGTTGGTCCAAAATGTTTCATCTCTCGGAAAAATCCGCAAAAAATATAAATGACATAGCCGTAATTTTCCCTACGCAAGTCTTGGAAAACGTTTCGTCGGAAAACGACTCTTTTCGGGGGTTGTGCACAAATTTCGAACCTTGCCTACCTTAAGGCTTAAACTTTCGTACGTACGTCTTCACGTACATACTCTGGAAATACGGGGTATAACATATAATATCACAAAAGCATGCTCGTGGAATACAACATCACCATCAGCATGTAACAAGTATAATATACCCTACCAGTACATTGTGCCTTTTTAACAAAGAGAGTGAACACGAATAAACTTTTCTGGTTTTAAAACAGGAAACTTATGATTAACCTAGGGTCATCCACCCGTAGTATCATTATGCAATCCTACTCCTGGGACTATTTCACCCGCATAGGCCGTATGGACCCGCATGAGGTAATCTCCTCGCATAGCATGTATCCGCCCGCATACGCCGCATGGACCTGCATAAGGTAATCTCCTCGCATAGGACTGATCCGCCCCGCATGTGACTATTTCACCCGCATGAGCCCTTCGGACTCGCATGAGGTATTCCTCGCATTGTTTGGAGCAAATCCACGGAATATGCAAATGCAACAAGCCCGGGGAATGACCCCGTAATGAATAATATATCCCAGGCACAACCGGCTAACATAATCACGTAACATAAGTACAATCGGCTATCATAATCACATAGCATAAGCACAACCGGCTATCATAATCTCATAACATAAGCACAACCGACTATCATAATCTCATAACATAACCCAGCTTATGTGTAGGCTCGGTGTGTCTCATAACATAACATTTTAAACCGCCTTTTCACTTCTTCTTAAGTCGTTATAATAACTTCCCATAAAGCTATTATAACAACCTTTCATTTTAGAGAACTTAAGGCACTTTTATTTCTTATCACATTGGGGAAACTAAACCCAAAAGTACTACGTACATACATACTTAAAAAGAATCATGCAACTCCTTTTCCTTAAATCAGCAAACGTATACTTTTAAAACTCAAGTTACATACTCTTTTGAAATCATTCTTCTTAACTCTTGAAATAAATCAAGAGGCCATACTTTTTAAATCAAGTCATTCCATCCTTTAAAAATCAAGTCCCATAACTTGAAAAATAAAGTCTCATAACCTTTTAGGAAATCAAGGTTCATAGTCTTAAAACTTCATAACATAAATTCTTTAAAATCAGTTCACTTACTTCAGTTAAATCAAGTCATTGCTTCCTTTAAGAATCAAGTCCCATAACTTGAAAAATAAAGTCCCATAACCTTTTAAGAAATCAAGGTTCATAATCTTAAAACTTCATACCATAAATTCTTAAAATCAATTCACTTACTTCAATTAAATCAAGTCATTGCTTCCTTTAAGAATCAAGTCCCATAACTTGAAAAATAAAGTCTCATAACCTTTTAAGAAATCAAGGTTCATAATCTTAAAACTTCATAACATAAATTCTTAAAATCAATCATCTTACTTCAATTAATTCAAGTCACTTCTACCTTTAAGAATCAAGTCCCATAACTTGAAAAATAAAGTCTCATAACCTTTAAAGTAATTCGAGTTACTTATACTTTAATAATCAAAACTTATATATTTTCAAAATCAATTTACTTACTTCAAACAAATCAAGTCACTACATATTTTCGAAATTCAAGTCTCACGTACTTTCCAAATTAATACTTTTATGAGTCGTGAATAGGTTATACTCGTTTATAACGATCTTGTCCATTGATCCATGATCTAGAAAATGTAATACAATTTTGTCTCATCTTAGTTTCTATGCAGATAGAAGACTCTACTCATTTCAATGTAATTGATTACCGATACATTTTCATTAACGTTGCAATGGCTTGGTCGGTCCTTTTTTTTCATTAGTGAAGTAATTTAGCAAGGTCAAGTAGACTCCAATACTTCCTAATGACTCTTACCAACTTCCCCCATTAGACTTGGTAAGAACTTAGGAATATTCTAGACATGTCTTTAGCATAAAATCAATAACAGGGATACTTCATATGACAAAGAAAGTATACTCAAGAACAAGTCATGTATACTCCTAACAACAAGGCAAGTATACTTCAAATATCAAGGCAAGTATACTCCTAACAACAAGGCAAGTATACTTCAATATCAAGTCATGTATACTCCTAACAACAAGGCAAGTATACTTCAAATATCAAGACAAGTATACTCCTAACAACAAGGCAAGTATACTTCAATATCAAGTCATGTATACTTCTAATAACAAGGCAAGTATACCATAAAGATACTCATGTATATAGAAAGAAGAAGTTCACATACCTCATGACGACTAACCAATACGACAAGTAGCAAAATGCTCCAAAGAACTTCAACTTCATCGGCTATTCCTTAAGTCAAGTAGACTCTGCTACACGTAGTACTTCAACCTAAAATGGCCATAGTACTTCTATAAATATCATACTTACTATTGTAAGACTTATACCAAATAATTGCCCTCTAATTCTTACGGAAAATCGGGCAGCACTTCCTTTATTTCTACGTACTTTTCCACCTTTTCTAAGGCCCGTATTCATCAACCAATAAGCCACATTTAAGGCGCAACAAACCAGCAATTCAAAGGGGATTACACGCCTTAACAGGACGTGTAAAATTCTGCCCCACAATTAATGTAAAATTGTCCAACAATCTTAATCCATTCTCGGCAACAACAACATAAACATTCATTAAATCCATTATACTTCAAGTCATGCCTCCACACTTGTTACACCCCGTAAGTTCAGGACATGTAAAAGAGAATGTACGTAAGGAAACAAGACTTGGAAATTGATACGAAAGGAAGAATTGTTTTTCCGACGGAAAATCTTCCTGACGCTTAAAGGAAAAAATGTTCGTTATTGAGAATTGGGTTCTCAAAAGGCATTATTTGAAAAGTATGGAACTTATTAATACTATGGAAATTTATTTTTTACGGATTTGGTCACGTGGGGCCCACCCGAGGAATTTTACATTTTTGTGGGGCCCACGAGGGTTACGGAATTTTATTGACGAATGAGAGGGCGACACGTGGCACCCCCACTTTTGGTCTTGGACGAATTAGAGGAGGGGTAAAATGGTCATTGACCATCTTGGAAGATAAGTCTTCAAGCTTGATATATTTGACCAAGTCAACTTGTCCACTTGTGCTTAATCCTTGTGATTTTCATCTTAGCCACCCATTTGTTATAGTCTAAGCCCTCCATTGTGTGTTATAAGCTCACTACTAGTGCAAGACTAGCTCATTACACTTAGAAAAATTGAGAGAACATTTGTGCCAAGAGATAGTGCTCTCGGGTTTGGCATGTCCCTCACAAGAAAATTTTGTGATTTTGATCCATTAGCCACAAGACTTAAACCCAATGTCCCTAAGGGTATTATAAGGTTATCTCAATAGAAATATTTCGGAAAAACAGAGTTTTCGTATTAGTCGCAAGGCGGAAACTAAAGGAGTTCTTCAACTTTGAAGTTGTAACTTGAAGATGAGTTCTTCATAGGCTTCTAAGGAGTGCTTGGAGAGGATTGGAACCTAAGGAAAGGAACTAAGAATTGCTAAGGCGCGACTTTGGAATCTTGGGAATTTTAAGGGCTTTGAAAGGTATAAATTTTGTCGTTTTAGCAATTAAGTTTACTTATTGTTGTAGCTATGGTTATTAGCAAGTATGAGATGTATATTATATATTTGGATTAGTGTATTGGCTATTAGAACCCTAAATCCGAAAACTAGCATGTTAGCCTTAAGACTACAATTCAAGTTGATTATTCGTTTAAGTCGTCGCATGTTGTATAAAGAAGGAAATTGTAGTTGTTGAAGTGGTTTAGACTATCTAACATGTTGACCTTAGAACTTGGAATTAGGAAAGGATTGGAAAAGACGTAGTGTTATTGGTTATATGTTGGCCGAGAATGGCTAGTGAAGTATTATACTATTTGGTATGAATTGTGGGGCGGAATTTTACACGCATTGTAAGGCATGTGATCCCCTTTGTTTGGTTGTGTTTTGGAGCCTTAAATGTGGCGTGTTGGTTATTGTATTCGGCCTTGAAAAATGTGGCAAAGTGAGTAGAAACAAAGGAAGTGCTGCCCGATTTTCCGTAGAATTAGAGACCGTATACTTAGTATTATTCTACGTTGAGACTAGAAGTTGATAGTCTTGTTGTGACCATTATAGGTTGACACTTCTACGTACGGCGTATTCGGCTTAGCTTGTGGATTTAGCCGAAAAGGTATGTGAACTATCTCCTCTTCTAGCATGATTCCTTAAGATTAAGAAAGTATGTTCTACTCCTTAAATGATCCATTCCTTGGTTGTATTTGGATTGCCTAGAATAGAATTTGTTCTATGAACTTCCTTGATTGTACTTTGATGTTTAAATTGTAAGTTGTAAAATCCATTTTCTTAGTGAAGTTTGGATTCTTAAAAGTGAAAGTATTTTACTTAAAGTACATAGAGTCTTGAAAAGGAAGTGGTTTCCAAATCTTTCGGCTAGTGCCTTAGTTCCAAAAACCTAAAGGTCATTATAATGACTTTAGGGGAGTCAAAGGAGTGATTTACTTATTTGATTTAAAAGAGGAGAAAGTACATGGTTTAAGAGAAGTAACTTGTCTTAAAGGTGTGAGTTACTTGAAGTTTAAAAGTAGAAGAAACTTGTTTTCTTTATATTAAGAGACTTGAAGTAATTTGAAAGTTGAGAACTTGATTTGTAAGTATGTGATACTTAGTTTGAAAAGCATAAGTCTCTTGGTTATAAAAGGAATGGATAGGTCTAAAACCATAAAGGGTTATAACGGCTTTATGGGAAGTTGGTTATAACGGCTTTATGGAAGGTTTAGAAAGTTGTCTATTTTGATTAAAGGGCATAAGTTGCCAAGATTGTGAAAATTTGAAGTTACTTGATTTCAAGCCTTGAAATGAGTTTTCTAAACGTGTAGTAACTTACTTTGAAAAATAGACACGCCTTGATACTACGTGTTAGTATCTGGGGCTTTACATAGAAAGGAGTCTTTTATAAAAGAATGTACGACGTAGTACTTTGACTTGTTAAAAGAGAATTATTCTATGTATGCCTTGATTAGTACTTTGGCTTGATAAATTGAGAATTTGTCTAAGTGCCTTGATAAGTACTTTGACTTGTTAAAAGAGAATTATTCTATGTATGCCTTGATTAGTACTTTGGCTTGATAAATTGAGAATTTGTCTAAGTGTGCCTTGATAAGTACTTTGACTTGTTAAAAGAGAATTATTCTATGTATGCCTTGATTAGTACTTTGGCTTGATAAATTGAGAATTTGTCTAAGTGTGCCTTGATAAGTACTTTGGCTTGTTAAAAGAGAATTATTCTATGTATGCCTTGATAAGTACTTTGGCTTGATTAATTGAGAATTAGTCTAAGTGTGCCTTGATAAGTACTTTGGCTTGATTGATTGTGAATCATTCTAAGTGTGCCTTGGTAAGGACTTTGGCTTGTTAATTGAGGATTTGCCTATGTGTGCTGGAAATAGCCGGTTGTGTGCTATTGGTATATCAGTCATTTCGGGGTCAGTCCCCGGGGTTGTGGCATTGCATATTTCCGTGGATTTGCTACCCACGATGCGGCGAATACCTCACGCGAGTCCGTAGGGCTTATGCGGGTGAAATAGTCCCACGCGGCGTCCAAACCTATGCGAGGAATACCTCACGCGAGTCCGTAAGGGCTTACGCGGTGAAATAGTCCCATGCGAGGAATACCTCACGCGGTCCACGTGACCTACGCGTGAAATAGTCCCAGGAAAAGGATTGCTAAATGATATTGCGGGTGGTCCTGCTTTGATCGTGAGCTTCCTATTTTATATTGTAAGGATACTATTGTTTACTCTCATTGTTAGTAAGGCACAGTGTGTTGTAATTTGATTATCATATATGTCCCGGATTTGTTTGTGTTACCGTATGGTCATGCTCTTACGATGTGGGATTCCGGTGCATGAGACCACGAGGTATTTAGGACACAGGTGGGGCTTGGCGTTCATATATCCTTATCGGTGTTATTATATCATGGATCGCCATGGCGGGCGATTCCACGCATGAATGATATTATGGGCGTGAGACCCATGGTTATACTTCGAGTAATGACTTTGAGGGCTTGCCCCGATCGATATATTTGCTTATGTGTTATGTATCGTAGGTTGGCTATCATACATGTCTCTGTTTTGTTAGATCGTTATGATTTTATTACAGCATTTCATCGCTCACATACTTGGTACATTCTTCGTACTGACCTCCTCCGGGGGGCTACGTTCATGCCGCAGGTTTAGGTACGCAGTTCGGTGATCGGCAGGTGTAGGATCCTGCTCAAGATTTTTGGATAGCTCCCTCTGTTCAGGAGTTTATCTTTTTGGTATATATCCTTCAAGATGTGCTTTGTACATAGTGGGGTACGGGGCCTTGTCCGTCATAGTTCAAGATAACTCTAGAGGTCCAGATTCATATGTGGGATTGGACTCATGTACGGTGTAGTGTCTTTTGTCTATGTATATATGGCAGCCTTGTCGGCTTTGCCCTTGCACGTACGTTGTTTTTAAAAAAGAAAATGAGGTGTTATTTAATTTCCGCAGTTTACTTGCGTTGTTAAGGTAGAAGGGTGCCTGTAGGGCACCACCACGCCCGGTTTGGGGTGTGACAGAGTGGTATCGAGCATTCACCCTCTAATGTCTACGCACCGTGTCTAGTAGAGTTCGTTATCCGGTGTTTCGCGCCACACCCATAAACAGGAGGCTACAGGACATTTAGGAGTTGGTTTCTATTCTTCTCACTCTAAGATCGTGCCATAGAGCTGTGTTAGTAAGATAATTCCTCTCTGACGTTTTGTTGTGTTACAGTTATGCCTCCAAGGAGGGCAACAGCCGCCTTGTAAGGGCAAATGAGCAGGAGCTACTAGTCGACTCGAGAGTTGATAGGGCTTATGCCTGTGTTATACCGGATGTGGTTCCGCATGGCGAAGTTCTTCTTCGCGTGTTTTGAGGCCCCAAAGCACCGAGCCTCCGCTTTCGATTAAGGGAAGACTTTAGGGTCATGAAGGCAGCCATTATGTTATTGACCACGATAGCAGTGCTACGCTTCTCAAGCAGAGGTTATTCGCCAAGCATGCAGTGTGTACAGAGAGGCGGCCACCGAGATCTGCGTAGAGGTTAGACCGGTTGGTTATTCCGTGAGTTTTGGACGAGCCGCCAGAAATGAGTGAGATATTCGTCCCCACCTACCCGGACATACCCCGCAGCTCACAGTGGGAGATTTGACCACAAGGTATTTAGGAGCGAGTCCAAGCTCTAGGGATCGGGGTTCTCGAGAGCAGAGGATTTTCTCACGAGGCCACTTATTCTCGGTGTTCCAGATGTGGTAAGCGTCATTCGGGAAATGCCGTTATGGCACAGTGTTTGTTTTTATCAGGCCGTCCGCCATATTCTCGAGGGTATGTCCTTTAGAAGGAGCACTGGATGTGGCTCACCTAGGAGGCCGATGGTTGATTCCCTTCCTCCACAAACCGCGTTCCCTGCAAGGTGTACGGATGTTAGCGATCGTGGTAGAAGTTAGGTGGAGTTTATAGTTCGCGGTCCTTGAACCGCAGGATGACGTGATCATCGGACAGATCGAAGCGACACCGCACGGGGTTACAGGTATAGTTCGATTCTTTTGAATCATACGTGCATTGTTAGATCCAGATTTTGCCTTAGCGTATATGTTTTCCCTTTGTTTCTAGAGTTGTAAAGTGATAGTACCCCAGAGGTAGGGATACTTTGATTAGTAAAGTGAAAAGTTAAGAATGTTGACAAGAATGATAAAGTGAACTGAGACTATAATTGTGTAGAGTTCACAAGTTGTAATTTCCCCGTAGCAGTGTTAGACCGATAGGGAAGATTGTACAGTAGAAATACTTTGGCTTATGTGACGAACCTCTAGTGAATAGGGGATAGGGTAAGAAGTACCTTGAGATAAGAGAAAGATTTATTTCAGACTAGGAACGAGAAGTTAAGTGTGACGATGAGTCGGGTTGTAGACTCATTTCGGGTCAACCGATTGTATGGAATCGGGTGATGTCAGGTAGAAATGGTCCCGTTATGTGATAGGGTCCCGAGGATGCCAGGCCCAAGTTTAGTTAAATCGTTGTACGAGTTCGTGGATGCGTTCCACCGGAACTAGGTCGTAAGGACCGAGAAGAGCCTTATCGGGAATGTAAGTATCTATATGGCCAAGTTTGGTTAGTAACTCCAAGGATTGGAGAACAGAAACAAAATTTGAGATTTTGTACGTGTACTAGATGAGTTTGAAAGTACGAGAAAGTATGACAAGTAAGGAAAGAAAGGAACCTCTAAGGATCCCGTGTTTTAGAAGACTGTAACCTTCGAGTTTTGGGAGAAGGGGTCGCGGACGGGAGGTCCATTGATATGTTTACGTATGTTAGGCGATGGCCAGGTGTGGCATCGTTAGTCTTGTGGAGTATTGATTGATAGGCATAGTATAGAGATTGTGTCGGAGTTTGTATAGCTTGGCAACCGACTAAGAACATTCGGGGATGAATGTTTCTAAGGGGGGAAGAATGTTACACCCCGTAAGTTCAGGACATGTAAAAGAGAATGTACGTAAGGAAACAAGACTTGGAAATTGATACGAAAGGAAGAATGTTTTTTCGACGGAAAATCTTACGGACGTCGGTAAGGGAAAAATATTCGTTATTGAGAATTGGGTTCTCAAAAGGCATTATTTGAAAAGTATGGAACTTATTAATACTATGGAAATTTATTTTTTACGAATTTGGTCACGTGGGGCCCACCCGAGGAATTTTACATTTTTGTGGGGCCCACGAGGGTTACGGAATTTTATTGACGAATGAGAGGGCGACACGTGGCACCCCCACTTTTGGTCTTGGACGAATTAGAGGAGGGGTAAAATGGTCATTGACCATCTTGGAAGATAAGTCTTCAAGCTTGATATATTTGACCAAGTCAACTTGTCCACTTGTGCTTAATCCTTGTGATTTTCATCTTAGCCACCCATTTGTTATAGTCTAAGCCCTCCATTGTGTGTTATAAGCTCACTACTAGTGCAAGACTAGCTCATTACACTTAGAAAAATTGAGAGAACATTTGTGCCAAGAGATAGTTCTCTCGGGTTTGGCATGTCCCTCACAAGAAAATTTTGTGATTTTGATCCATTAGCCACAAGACTTAAACCCAATGTCCCTAAGGGTATTATAAGGTTATCTCAATAGAAATATTTCAGAAAAACAGAGTTTTCGTATTAGTCGCAAGGCGGAAACTAAAGGAGTTCTTCAACTTTGAAGTTGGAACTTGAAGATGAGTTCTTCATAGGCTTCTAAGGAGTGCTTGGAGCGGATTGGAACCTAAGGAAAGGAGCTAAGAATTGCTAAGGCGCGACTTTGGAATCTTGGGAATTTTAAGGGCTTTGAAAGGTATAAATTTTGTCGTTTTAGCAATTAAGTTTACTTATTGTTGTAGCTATGGTTATTAGCAAGTATGATATGTATATTATATATTTGGATTAGTGTATTGGCTATTGGAACCCTAAATCCGAAAACTAGCATGTTAGCCTTAAGACTACATTTCAAGTTGATTATTCGTTTAAGTCGTCGCATGTTGTATAAAGAAGGAAATCAGAGTTGAAGTGGTTTAGACTATCTAACATGTTGACCTTAGAACTTGGAATTAGGAAAGGATTGGAAAAGACGTAGTGTTATTGGTTATATGTTGGCCGAGAATAGCTAGTGAAGTATTATACTATTTGGTATGAATTGTGGGGCGGAATTTTACACGCATTGTAAGGCGTGTGATCCTTTTTGTTTGGTTGTTGTTTGGAGCCTTAAATGTGGCGTGTTGGTTATTGTATTCGGCCTTGAAAAATGTGGCAAAGTGAGTAGAAACAAAGGAAGTGCTGCCCGATTTTCCGTAGAATTAGAGACCGTATACTTAGTATTATTCTACGTTGAGACTAGAAGTTGATAGTCTTGTTGTGACCATTATAGGTTGACATTTCTACGTACGGCGTATTCGGCTTAGCTTGTGGATTTAGCCGAAAAGGTATGTGAACTATCTCCTCTTCTAGCATGATTCCTTAAGATTAAGAAAGTATGTTCTACTCCTTAAATGATCCATTCCTTGGTTGTATTTGGATTGCCTAGAATAGAATTTGTTCTATGAACTTCCTTGATTGTACTTTGATGTTTAAATTGTAAGTTGTAAAATCCATTTTCTTAGTGAAGTTTGGATTCTTAAAAGTGAAAGTATTTTACTTAAAGTACATAGAGTCTTGAAAAGGAAGTGGTTTCCAAATCTTTCGGCTAGTGCCTTAGTTCCAAAACCTAAAGGTCATTATAATGACTTTAGGGGAGTCAAAGGAGTGATTTACTTATTTGATTTAAAAGAGGAGAAAGTACATGGTTTAAGAGAAGTAACTTGTCTTAAAGGTGTGAGTTACTTGAAGTTTAAAAGTAGAAGAAACTTGTTTTCTTTATATTAAGAGACTTGAAGTAATTTGAAAGTTGAGAACTTGATTTGTAAGTATGTGATACTTAGTTTTAAAAGCATAAGTCTCTTGGTTATAAAAGGAATGGATAGGTCTAAAACCATAAAGGGTTATAACGGCTTTATGGGAAGTTGGTTATAACGGCTTTATGGAAGGTTTAGAAAGTTGTCTATTTTGATTAAAGGGCATAAGTTGCCAAGATTGTGAAAATTTGAAGTTACTTGATTTCAAGCCTTGAAATGAGTTTTCTAAACGTGTAGTAACTTACTTTGAAAAATAGACACGCCTTGATACTACGGGTGTTAGTATCTTGGGGCTTTACATAGAAAGGAGTCTTTTATAAAAGAATGTACGTACGTAGTACTTTGACTTGTTAAAAGAGAATTATTCTATGTATGCCTTGATTAGTACTTTGGCTTGATAAATTGAGAATTTGTCTAAGTGTGCCTTGATAAGTACTTTGACTTGTTAAAAGAGAATTATTCTATGTATGCCTTGATTAGTACTTTGGCTTGATAAATTGAGAATTTGTTTAAGTGTGCCTTGATAAGTACTTTGACTTGTTAAAAGAGAATTATTCTATGTATGCCTTGATTAGTACTTTGGCTTGATAAATTGAGAATTTGTCTAAGTGTGCCTTGATAAGTACTTTGGCTTGTTAAAAGAGAATTATTCTATGTATGCCTTGATAAGTACTTTGGCTTGATTAATTGAGAATTAGTCTAAGTGTGCCTTGATAAGTACTTTGGCTTGATTGATTGTGAATCATTCTAAGTGTGCCTTGGTAAGGACTTTGGCTTGTTAATTGAGGATTTGCCTATGTGCCGGAAATAGCCATTGTGTGCTATTGGTATATCGCTTCGGTCAGTCCCCGGTTGTGGCATTGCATATTTCCGTGGATTTGCTACCCACGATGCGAGGAATACCTCACGCGAGTCCGTAGGGCTTATGCGGTGAAATAATCCCACGCGGGCGTCCAAACTACGCGAGGAATACCTCACGCGAGTCCGTAGCGGCTTATGCGGGTGAAATAGTCCCATGCGAGGAATACCTCACGCGTCCACGTGACCTACGCGGTGAAATAGTCCCGTGAAAAGGATTGCTAAATGATACTGCGGGCGGGTGGTCCTGCTTTGATCGTGAGCTTCCTATTTTATATTGTAAGGATATTACTGTTTACTCTCATTGTTAGTAAGGCACAGTGTGTTGTAATTTGATTATCATATATGTCCCCGGATTTGTTTGTGTTACCGTATGGTCATGTTTTTACGATGTGGGATTCCGGGGCATGAGACCACGAGGTATTTAGGACACGGGTGGGGCTTGGTGTTCATGTATCCTTATTGGAGTTATTATATCATGGACTTCCGGCAGTGAGGAAGGATTCCACGGGCATGAATGATATTATGGGCGTGAGACCCATGGTTATACTTGAGTAATGACTTTGAGGGCTTGTGTCCCTGACTGGATATGACTGCTTATGTGTTATGTACTGTAGATTGGCTATCATACATATCTCCTGTTTTGTTAGACTGTTATGATTTTATTACGATTTCATCGCTCACATACTTGGTACATTCTTCGTACTGACCTCCTTCGGGGGGCTGCGTTCATGCCGCAGGTTTAGGTACGCAGTTCGGTGATCGGCAGGTGTAGGATCCTGCTCAGGATTTTTGGATAGCTCCCTCTGTTCAGGAGTTTATCTTTTGGTATATATCCTTCAGTACAGGCTTTGTACAGTTTGGGGTACGGCGGGGCCTTGTCCCGTCATAGTTCAGTATAACTCTTGAGGTCCAGTATTCATATGTGGGATTGGACTCATGTACGGTGTAGTGTCTTTTGTCTATGTATATATGGCAGCCTTGTCGGCTTTGCCCTTGCACGTACGTTGTTTTAAAAAAAAATGAGGTGTTATTTAATTTCCGCAGTTTACTTGCGTTGTTAAGGTAGAAGGGTGCCCAGGTAGGGCACCAGTCACGGGCCCGGGGTTTGGGGTGTGACAACACTTATACATAATTCATACAAACATTTAATGACATGACTCCCTTCAACATATAACATGTAATTAACGAAGGTAACAACGACATTACTCAACGAAAGCTTAAGGCGACAAAACTGTCCAAAATTCTAGGCCATTTCGGCAATCACAAGGACAACAACAACATCTATTCTTTTCCATTTTCTTTTCAATCCAAGTTGTTATTCTAACATGTTATATAGTCGCAATCAATTATAAGAACTAAAATCTCTTTCTTATACAACATGCGACGATTATAACTATCGACCAAATTGATTTCTAATTTTAATGGCTAACATGCCAATCTCGGATTTAAGCTTCCAAATTCCACAACACTTATCAATCTTCATAATATATATCACATGATCATTTTTAACTTATCATAACATGGAATCTTCAATTACAATAGTAAGACGAAGATTATTACCTCAATAAGCCCAAATCTGATCCAAGATTCAAAGTCGATCCTTAGCAACTTTAGTTCCTCTTCTTGACGTTCCAATCCACTCCAACCCCTCTAATGAACACTAAAGTTTCTTGAAAATTTTCTAAGTATGAAATGCTAGTCTTTCACTAGTAGTAGAAGATATATATAATGCATCCAAGGGCTAAGATTAATCCAAATGGAAGGCTAGGATGAGGTCAACTATCTCAAGCCACACTTTCTAGTTGTCTTGGTCCATTTTTATTCATCCAACAAGCCCATGTGGAGGGTGACACGTGTCGCCCTCCCATTGGTCTAAAATATTTCGTTTCCCAAAATTTCCATAATTGGTCAAATACCGAAAACCTCGTGGGCCCCACAAAAACGTAAAATCTCTCGGGTGGGCCCCACGTATCCAATTCTGAAAATAAAATTCCATAGTTTCGATAAATTCCAACAGTCTCAAATAAACATTCTGAGAACCCAATTCTCATTAACGAATAATTTTCCTTCCCGAGGTTCGAAAGATTTTTCCTTGGAAAACAATTCTTTCTTTCATTCAAATATTAAGTCCTGATTCCTTACGTACATTCTCTTAAACATGTCCGGGAATTACGAGGTGTAACATGGATAGTCTTGTATTTTTTGTACTTTGCAAACCATTCTTTGTTAGTGGATAATTTTAATTTTATATTTTCTTTTTCTAATTCTAATATCCGTTGTTGTTGGTTTTTCTTTTCTAGTCTTAAGTTTTCTATTTCATAAATGTTTTCACCTTGTGAATTTTCGTTATTATTTTTTTGTGTCTTTTTAGAATTTGTTCTTGTCATAGGGTCATATTTATATCTTTCTTTTTCTATAGTTTCTTTACCATGGTTTCTAACAAATGTTATTGCATTGTGTTCTTGTTTTTCCATTTAAAATTGTCCTATTTTATGTAATTTGGCCAAGCCATCTAAAGTTTTTCCCATTGGTTCTGATAATTTTGGTTTCATTTGGCTAATATCTACCATTATAGGGTTTTTACTTCTTCTCCATGTGTCTATTGCTACTATTTCAGGTTCCTTAGTAGGGGTGTCGACTATTATTTGGTTGGTACTAGGTTCTCCTTCTTCTACTTGTTTTTCTTTATTTATATGTTTTTCTATTACATTAAGTTGTTCTAATATTATTTTAAATGTTTGTACCTCAGATACGTTCCATAATTTTGTTAATTCATCTCTTATCAATTGTTGCATGTGTGTTTGATCTTCTTTTATTTCATTCATTATTATCAAACAGTTTTTTAGTTGTTCCTTGACTACTAATACGTTCCATATTTCATCGATTTTTTCGTTAAAATTAATCAGGTTTGTATATTCTTTTCTTCCATCCATCTCCTATGCTTATCCATATCTTATCATGTTTATCACTCTGTTGTATTTCTAATCTTTTTATATCATTTTCTAACTGTTGCTGTTTATCTGTATATTCTAAATATTTAAGTTGTGACATAATTACTTCTTCTATTAAAACTTGTTTTATATCTTGTAATTTTCGCCTCTTCTTATTTATCTTTTCTTGGATATTCATAGTTTATTTATAAACCTTGTTTTTCCTTGATCATTTATTTCTATACCGTGTAATTCTATGATCTATCATGGTTAAAAAGTCACTTCCTAACAGTAGTTCATTAAAACTATCATATTCTACTACTCTTATGTTTATTTTGTATTCTAAGTCTTGAATTTTGAATTTCAAATTAATGCTCTTAGTGATAATTATTTCTCTTTCATTTTCAGGGTATTGGAAGGTCTCTGGTTGTATCAAACTACAATCTTTTTCATTTATTTTACTTATATGTACAAAGCTTTTTACAGCTCTTGTATTAATTTCAGTTATACAATCAGTTGTAATAGTTCCGTTGAATATTATTACTTTAATGCTTAATCTATTACTTGGTGTGTTTATTAAATCCAATGTTCTTGGTTGTCTTGAACTTTCCTGCTCTATTATTTCTCTCCTAATACTTAACCTTGATCCTTCTATCTGTGGTTTTGTCTTTTGTAACAACTTTGTCGTTCTATTACTAAAATCCATGTGTATTTCTTCTGGTATGGTTATTTTAGAGTTTTCCTTATGTTCTATCTGTTCTAATATAACTTGATACATTTTTTGTACTAAAATATTCATTTCATGTTGTTTTCTTACATGGTGATTTCCTGTTAAGGCATATATCATTTTTGTTTCTATGCTTATTACTTTACTACCTGGCGGCATTGTTATTCCATCTTATTTATAATATAAAGTTAAAGCTAGTTCTTTATGTTCATCTTTTAATGGAATGCTAAAATCTGGTTGTACTGTAACTTGTAGTTTCTGATATATTAAATTTCCTTTAATTATTGATATTAAGGCATCTTGTAGGTTTCCTAATATTCTATCTTCTAATACGTATATTTGTATAGGTGTATCTATATTTTCCTGAAATATGCTTTAATAGTAAATTCTACTCCTCCAAAGTATATATTTTTATATTTCTTTGCTTCTTTAGTTGATAATTTTGATAATTCTCTCTTTATTATTTCATCTGTTATCAAATTTATTCTTGCTCTTCCATTTACACTTGTTGTATCTATTACATTTTCATGTTTCTGTACTATGTACCTTACTTACTTGTTTCTTTCAAACCATTTAGTTTTAAATATTTTCTTTATCGATAATTCTTCTTTTTCATTTTGTATTGTTTGGTATGTTTCTGGCTTAAAACTTAAAGTTTGTGTTGTTCCTCCTTCATATTCATCCATCTAATAGTATGTTTTATATAGATCTGTTACTATTTCCTTACCTTTTGTCACGACCCGAACCCGGGCCCGTGACTGGTGCCTTACCCCGGGCACCCTAGTGATACAATCATCAGAGAAAATCAGCGGAAATAAAAACATGAACATGAATTAAGAGACAAAATAAATAAACAGGCCAACCAGGGCCCCGCCATACCCCTGAATGTACAAGGACCTACAGACTCAGGGTAACATACCAAAGATAAGCCTCCGAAGGAACGGAGCTTCCCAATACGCTGAAAGGTGATCCTAAAAGCGGATCGATACCGACGACTCTACTCATGCAGATGAACGCACTCAAGGAGGTCGGATAACAGTACCAAGTATGTGAAATCAGAATATCAGAAATGAAATCATAGCGATCATATAAAGCAGAGACATGTATGATAACTAAACTACAAGATACAACATATAAATAGTCATATCAAGTCGTGAACCACGCCTCCAAATCATCACTGCTCGCGAGTTCCTTCCTCACCGCCAGCCTATGATATGATAACAATAAGACAACAATCCAAAAGGAGCATACCCGCGGCGCTACACATCGTGTCAAGATGTCCAAAAGGGAAACACTAAGACAACATTCCAAATGGAAGCATACCCGCGCGCGCTTACGATCGTGTCGATGTCCAAAGGAAACAATAAGACAAGATTCCAAATAGAATCATACCCGCGCCACGATCGTGTCGATATGTCCAAAAGGAAACAACAAAGCGCAATCAAAATGGAAGCATACCCGCGCGCTACGCATCGTGTCGGTATGTCCAAAGCGATTAGCAAAGTAACACTATCAACGTGAACGCATCTGCGGAATTTCTCCACACGCGCAAGACGCCCAAGTAAGTTCTCAACAAGTCAACCGACCCTCCATCGAGACGCCAGAGTATAGAAACACAATTTTTGCACAACAAAGGCTATCACAACAAGCATAGGCAAGTTTCACAACAACAAGCATAGGCAAGTTTCACATCAACAAGCATAGGCAAGTTTCACAACAACAAGCATAGGCAAGTTATACACAACTCAAAGTACTTTCATTTTATGCCAAAGTCCGGGTTTTAACCCTAAAGTGCTACGTACGTTAATTTCCTTTTTAAGAGATCTGTTCCTTTTATAAAGTCACCTGCAGTAGTATAAAAATAGAGTGACTTACATCTTTTAAGTAAATCAATACAACTTCCATACTTTTCCTTTTTAAAACCAAAATTAAGGCAATGCCACGCCTTCTTTGTTGGACCAAAATATTTCTCTTTTTAAAGTCAATTTACCACATTAAAACCAATGATAAAAATCCTTCTTTTGTTCTCATAAAGTCGTTATAACTAACTTCCCATAAAGCTGTTATAACACTTTATGTTTTAAACCAATTTAAGACAAAACAATGCCTTTCTTTTCCCTAGAGTTCCAGTTTGCCTAATTTCAATTACTCAAGTCTCTTTACTTTAGAAAAGTTTCATAGTTCGATGTCTTAATTTCCTTTAAACCAATTGAGTAACATATGCCATAAAGTAGTAGGTTATTCTTGTTCATAAATCTTATTTAAGCGACCATGATCTAGGAAATGTAATATCATTTTGTCTCATCTTAGCTTCTATGCAGATGGAGGTCTCTAATGGTTTTAATAATACTTCTTTATTCAATACATTTCCTTTATTAACGCTCGCAGTTGGTTTGTCGATACTCATTCTCGATTTCCAAATCAAGAAACATTATTCCCTTTAAAACCAAGTACTCATTACTCACGAATGAGGTTTCACACAAACATCCATATTAAGTCAAGTCTCTTATCTTTTAAGAATAAGTCTCTTAACTTCTAAACCATTAAACCATTCTTTTTATCTTTCTTAAGACGTTACACCTAACTTCTCATAAAGTCGTATAACTCTTATGTTTTCAAACCAAGTATACACTTCTTTCAAAAGGTTTCTTAATCTATTAGAATACTTCAAGGTTCTTTTACATCAAGTCGGTTATAAGTCAAATCGCTTATCTTTTAAAACCACAAAGCATTTCTCATTTACATAGAGTCGTTATAACTAACTTCCCATAAAGCCGTTATAACACTTTATGTTTAAAGACAATCAAATACATTTAACACATGTGACGCTCACCGCACTACATAGTTATACACATATCATGCTAGAACAGATAGGAAGAGGTTCACATACCTCGCGACGATTATCGACTAATAGCAAAACGCCCAAGTTCCTCAAACCGCTTCGGCTACACTTTAAGCCAAGCAGATCACTCCACACGTAGTACTTCAACCTATAGAGGCCAAAAGGCGCCTATTAACATCTTTAGATCCCGACGTAGAATATTCTACAGAAAATTCGGCAAAGACTCTCCCCGCAATGCGTAATTCTCCTCTCTATCGAGGCCGCTACCAAGCCAACTGGGGGTTTACACGTCTAACCGGACGTGTACAATTCTACTTCACAATAATGCTATACAAGTCTACTGTAATACAGTCCTATGTAATTACAGTTCAGTTCTCTTCTTTAAATTCAGGCTTAAGTCAAAAGACATTGCCGCACAATTATAATCAGTTCTATATATAGTATACTTCAACCATATATTCCTACAACATGTAATTTCCAATTACAACAGAGGTCAAGAGTGTTTACCTCGATAAGCCCAAAATTATCCGAGTTTAAATGTCGATCCCGAGCAAGGTTTAGCTCCTACACCGGCGCCCAACCCGCTCCAAACAACCCTTAGAAGTTCTAACCAACTTCTACCTAAATACTTCAACTAACAATGAAGATTTCCTTAGGGTTTCGTTTAGAGGCTAAGAGGAAGTATAATGGTATTTTCTGGGCTTTTGTATAAGTGTAACCTTGGGAATACTACAAGATATTTGAGCCAAGGTTTTTGGGCATTATAACAATACTAGGAGAGTATTTCTATACCACAAAAAGGGGGTATTATACGAAACAACTAGGCTAGGGGTGTACCCACGGCCAAGCCTCTACACCGGGGGCGGGGGAGGGGCTTTGGACGAAGCAAACAAGAGGGAGGGAGTAGTGTGAGACTTAGAAAGATTGCTCAAGTTTGGATGAAGAAAGTCTTCAACTTAGAGGGGTATTTATAGGTCAAGTAAAGGCCAACCAATGGCCAAGATGAAGACAAGTGTGGTGCAAGTGTAGGGCTAGATTTCAACCATGTGGACCTTATCCATCTACCACACCAACTTGCACAAATATCCTACCTAACCAAAGGCACAAAAAACGTGCCCTTGACTTGCCCTGCCGTCCACTTGCTCCCAATGCAGGGTGACACATGTCACCCTCCCGTTGGTCCAAAATGTTTCGCCTCTCGGAAAAATCCGTAAAATTATTAATGACATAGCCGAATTTTCCCTACGAAAGTCATGGAAACGCTTTAAACACGACTCTTTTTGGCACTTGTGTACAAATTTCGAAACTATGCTTACTTTAAGGCTCAAATTATAATACGTACGCCCTCACGTACATACTCTGGAAATACGGGGTATAACACCTTTATCCATTAGCTATTTCATCAATAAACTTATATTGTTCTTGAAAGTATATGTATGTCCTAGAGACAATTTGTATTAGAACACAATATACTTTATACACATTCATATTTATATTAATAATGATTAATATTATGTCATTTGGATTTGTTAAATTATTAGTTGATTGTTTATAATATTCTATAAATGCATCCCTAGAGGTTACATGTTTATTAATGATGTGAGAATTAATGTTATAATGTAACTCTTAAATTACTTCGACTAATGATCATCAAAATTGGGATATTGATGATATGTGATACGTCGACATGTGGTCTGCATCATATCCTTAGTGGATGTAGTATGTCTCACTTGCTACGAGTTATGACAACTCATGATGGACACATGGATACTTGTTGAAGTATTGGTACACCCTGCCCTGCTGATGCATTATTTATTATATGTCTATAATGTCATCGGCATGTGGGAGATAAAAGTCTTTAGACTTGAGGTCAATATCATCTTGTTTACGGAGTAATGTACTTTGATCATGTCCTAAGCTCAAATGTCTTATAGGTTGAGACGCGGCTTGTTTTGGGTGCATTACGAAGTAGATTAAAGGTGGTATGTGAGCCAAGAATGGATTCATTCCTTGAATTTATATTCAAGTGAACACTCAAGTACTCATATGGTATTAGATTGACTAAGTCATTGGCCAATGCAATGGGCATTTTTTTTAAATGGTCCTGTGTCAACTAATATAGATGAGTTATAATAATCAAGCCATTTTGATAGACACTTGACAAATCCTAAGCTTGATTGAGTGTGTCATGAATGAAGGGATTTTATCTTTCCACGTATAGGTACAATTCACATATTTTGTGTAGCTAAACTTTACATATTGGGTTCATCTTCCGGCGCAGTCTAGGAGTTCCGTGAAGATCCTAATGTAATTAGTGACGTTATGTAAAGGCATGAAGGGTAACACTAAGTCAAATGTTACGTCGATTGAATGATGTAATTAGAATGAGATTATACCTAAATGTTCGGTTGATGACCGGGACATTAAAATGGGAAAGTGGGCAGAAAATAGGACAGAACCGCGGTGCCTTGATTCAGGACCACGGTTCCAGGAACACGTGCCAGGACGTGGCCTGGTAGTCCGAATTCTACCCAGTCTGATTTTCTGCTGAGCCTAGCCCACGGAAACCCTAAGCCTCTGTTTAAAACTATAAATAGATGGCTTACCCTCCCATTTTTCTACACACTAAACTTAAGAGAGGTAAATCTCTTCTAAAGCTCTCTCAAAATCCCTAGCATTCCTGACTTAACAAATTACACCACAGTTCTCTGAACTTACAAATCGAGAGACGTTTGTGTGTGCACCCTCGGACTACACAAAGTAACAAATTCAATTGTTTGGCTGATTGTTGCTTCGAATGTAAGTCTTCTGTCGATGTTTTACATTAATTATGTACTTTATATTTTCATTACTTATCATACTACAGTTCGACCATCGTCGAGTTTGAAACATAAATTTTCAAATTTCGCTGCGTGTACGAACCTGACGTAAACACCTACAGTGGTATCAAAGTCTGGGTTGTTTCGTATGATTTGTAATGATATTAATGATAATATGAGTTAAGATTTGTTTAGATCTATATTTTATGTATTTAAAAGCTTTAAAACCCTAAATATTTAGAACACATGGTCCTTGTGACCAGATCTGTTAATGCAATTATATATTCGAATAAGTCAATCCAATATATAACTCTTCTAATTTGAAATGCGTTATCCGACTTAAAGCATGATGCATTGAAATGACAAAACGAGAAAAAAATTGGATTTGATAGTCGATGAACATGTTGTTTTAATGGTGATGGTAATACAAGTGATATATCTGAAAGATCTGACCCTAAACCAGTTTTAGGGGTTCGGAAATTTTGGATTTTGTGATTATGGAGGAGAGGCATCGCGGTTCCATGATGGAGCATCGCGGTTCCTGGTAGGGTTTTGTGGCGGTGTCGAGATTTCACAATTGGAACACCGCGGTGCTGCCCAGATGAAGCCAGAGGAACCGCGGCCTGTTAATGGGAGTCGCGGTGCTGTTAATCTAGAAGCTTAAAATTAATTTTTCGGACTCACTGCCTTCGAGGCACCGTGGTGATGTTACACTCCGAAATTTCAGTTCATGTATTGGGAACGTACGAAGGGAAATAAGAATTGAAATTGGAAAGATAAGTTGACAGAATGTTTTGGGCAGTTTTTTAGTAAACTTTGGAGCGGTATATCTCCTAGTTTATTAAGAGTTTTTAGGTGTTTCAATAGCCCAGTATGAAGTTCGTTGAGTCTAGTTTCCAACGCAACAAACCGCTCGTCGATAGAACATCGGAGTAGGAAGTTATAGAGGTTACAAGTTCAGTGGGCAGACGAACAGGAAAGTGTTTTCAACAGCAGTGCCACGGCGCGATGGCATGCGCGCGGAAGTGCTGAGATGTTCGGAAGTTTCAGCGCCACGGTGCCGGCTGCAGGGCCGCGGCGCCGAGGCGGGAAATTTCGCGAGAAATAGGGGAAATCAGAAGATATTTTTGTTAAAGGCTTGTGGGAGGGTGACAAGTGTCCCTCCCATCCTTTTGACCAAGAGAAGGCCTTATATTATGACCAAGTCTTGAAGACTTGGTCATTTTGCAAAGGTTCCTCCTAAGAAATCCCCTCTTCTCTCCCAAAAAGTGATAAACCCTAGGTATGATGAAATTTTTGGGAAGACGACAAGAAGGAATTATGTTGGCAAGCTTGTAGAGGGTTCGTGTGGGTGATTTTAACATGAAGAAGATTTCGGAAAGAGGGCTTATTGAGGTAAAACCTTCACCTTCTCATGTAATTGAAGATTACAAGTTATAGTAGTTAAGAAATGAGCATGTGGTTTAAATATTAAAGTTTGAAAAGATTTGGATCATGTCGACTTGTTGAAAACCGAAAATGGGCATGTTAGTCACTAATGTTGAAATCAATTCGGTTGTCAGCAAAAATCGTTACATGTTATATATAGAAGGGTATATTGTTGTTATAATTGGTTATGACTTATATAACATGTTGAATTAACGAGTTGAATTGAAAGGATTTGAAAAGTTGATATGTGAGCATGTTATAGCCAAGGAGTTACCCTAAAACTAGTTGGATTGTTTTACTATGAATTGTGGGGCATAATTTTATACGTCCTGTAAGACGTATAATCCCCTTTGATTGGTTGTTATGTTGAGCCCTAAAGGTGGCATGTTTGGTTATTGGATTCGGACCTTGAAAAAGGTGGAAATGTACGTAGAAACAAAGGAAGTGTTGTCCAAATTTTCCGTAGAATAAGGGACTTTACAATTAGAATATTCTACGTTAAAGCTAGAAGCTAATGGACGTATTCTGGTCGTTATGTGGCATACTACGGACGGCATATTGGACTTGGCAAGTGTATTAAGTCGGAGAGGTATGTGGAAGCTCTCTTATCTCTTGAGCATGAGTAGTTATAACTGTATAGTACGGTAGACGTACGTGATTTAAATGAAGTAAATTCATTCGATATGCTTGACTGGTTATAATAATGTCTAAGTTGGTTGAGTTAGAGAATTAACTCACATGTTACTAAGGAAATGTTATAAGAATGGTTTATTCTAATAAGGTAGACAAGGATGTCTTGATGTGGAAAGGTATGGAATACTGATGCGCGATTTATGCACACACTTAAACACAAGTGCACGTGTCGTGTAAAGTAATATAGTCTTAGAAGACCGAGTTATCGTCCTCAGGGATTAGTGTTCAAGTACCAAATTCTATTCTTTGTTATCTATTTGGTGACCGAAAATTGATATGTTGTTTATAATTCTAATTATGAAAACTAATTAAACTATGTTGTTTTACTTCAGTAATGTGGAAATAGGGCTTCCAAATCTCCTCAACTATCCTCTTAACTTACTTATTAATGCAATTTACTATGGTTCTTCTTCTATTTGAGATAGCAGGTTTACTAAGCCGTTTTATACTCCTGTTAAGGTTATATAAACACTCAACCCCAAGATAAAGACCTTTCTACCTTTCGGTGATCAGGTTGACTCTAGAGGAGGATTAAGAACAAAAACCTTATTAATGCTACACAAGTAATCGGGGTATTTTCATCCACAATTCAACCTATGTCTATCCAGCTACAGCATATTCACAACCTCCCCTTTCGGATTTCGGTTAGAAATCATAAGAATTTTGATAATTAATGATCAGGTAATTACCAAACAATCAAAACATATATTGAATAAATCTCACAATAAGAAGAAGAACCAAGAACATGCATTAATTCATAAAGAAAAGGTTCAAGTGAATTGACATGGAAAGCCCTATATTAAAGTTAGTTCATAGCCATAGACATGACAAGAACTAATTTAACATCCAACATAAACTGAAAATAAAGTAAACAAGAACAAGAAAATTACTAAAAGAAGGTCTCCAATCTTGATCTCCAAAGTGTTGTGAATTGGCCAAGAGAGGAACCTTTAAATCTGACCTAGGGTTCTCTTTTTATAGCCTCCAAAACGTGATGCAGGGTTTTTCCTTCAGGCCTGGCCCATTGTCTTTCGAAATCTGATTTTTTCCCGCTCGCCGTTCAGCGCCTGGCGCGCGCAGCCACGAATCTCGATCCTGAAATTAGGCGTCGTGGTGCCCGCTGGCCGATAGGCGCTGTGCTCGTTCATGCTCGTTCGCCACTTTCTCGCATTTCGAGCTCTGGAACCTCCGTTTTTGCCCTCTTTTTGCTCTTTTTCCGCCAATGGGTCACTTTAACCAATATGACTCAAAAGAAAGAAAATATATCCTAAGACGACACGTATTTGTACAAAAATGGATAAAGACTAACTAAAAATGACTCAAAAAGTGTATATAAAATACACCGATCAAATACCCCCAAACTTAACATTTGCTCGCCCTCGAGCAAAGATCAAAAAGAAAGAAATAGAGACACAAGGAAAAAGAAAAATAGACGACTCAACGACATTGATCACTTTGCTGCATTGGTGTTACTTAGAAAAACATGAAGGTTAGAAGAATAATATGCAGGAACATATAGCATGAATTTTTAGCATTCTAAACACATTAAACTAGATATTTCGCAAACTCATTTTAATCATGCTTAATGGAAGTAAGAATACTGAATTATGCATGTCAATTTCAAAATCATATGGCATGTTTACTTGCTATTCTCCACTAATCATGGATATGCATATAAGAGATCTTCAGGACTTTTCAGGGTTGTAATGTAGGCTTAGGCATGGGTAGGTAAAAATAGGCATTTAGGCTCATTTTATGTACCATAAGCTCTTTTGATTTTCAATTCTTCCCTTTTTTTATGATTTTCATTCTTCACTTCATATCTATCTTTCCCCTCTTTTGTTTTGAGAGAGTGAAGTGTATTATAAATCACAGGCACCCCAAACTTAGGCTTTTGCCTATTTCTTATTACTTTTTATCAAAGCATCAAACTTGGTCACTCTTTTTGTCTCTTTTTTAACACTTTCTATTCCAACCATTTCACATTTTTACTTATGGCACAAGTGTGGGAATATAGGGTGTCAAAGAAAAAGTTTCATGTTTAGGCTCAACGGGGCTGACTAGGGATATTTTTAATGTCAGGGATAGGAAAAAGTGGTAAGAATTGGCTAACAAAGAAATGTCTGAGTCATCTCCACTAACATGCATATCCTAACTATTTCGCCTCAAATAGCAAGCAATCATACACATAGGTTTTAATCATTTAACAATGCACAATTCACGCAGAAACCCCAAATAGACAGATTTCATGAGTTTTTGGCATATCTAACCTAAGTGTTTAGATAGTTGCTATTAATTCCATTACATTATTCAATCTTACTTCACTAGGTGTTTCTAGTAACTACAACATGCATGATCTTTGACAGAAAATTATGACTCAAAAAAAAAATTATGACTCAAAAATACACAAAATAATTCAAAAAGACTCAAACACACTACAACAATAAGACACAAATAAGACACCCCCCCCCAAACTTAAATCACACATTGTCCCCAATGTGTGCAAGACTCAAAGAAAAACAAAAGAAATAGAACAACTTACAGACTTGGTTTAAAGTGGTGGCGGTGGCGGTGGATAGTGCATTGACCATTGGTTGAACAAGGAACTCATCTCGTCAATTCTCTGGTGCAACTGTTGTTGCCCCTGCCTTAGTTCTTGTTGTCCTTGTATCACCGTGTCAAGTACCCTGCATCATCCTTCTCGTTCAGAGCAATCGCTCCATCATAGGCACCGGAGGTTCGATTACGTGGGTGGTCGCCGCTACTTCTCGCCTCATAGTGAGCCTCTGCTTGTGCTAATCTTCATCTATGGCGACCTCTCGCCGCTGCCGTGTTGGTCTCCTTCGTGCTGCTGCTGGAGGGATTGGGTCTGGGAAGGAGTGCACTATCCCGTATGACATAGGAAGTTGGTTTTTCTCATATGTATCAGTGGGTAGGGTTGGAACCCCATGTCTGGAGCATAAGCAGGTAATCAGTGAGCCATGTCCCAACCCTCCTGTCGTTACCAACCTGCTGGTTTCTCCAATGTTTTGCACTATTTCCTTCCCAACGTCAATTGTCTTCCCTTACATGATTCCATATATCAATTTTATTCTGTCTTCTGGCACTCTGGTGAAGTGCATAGATGGAATCAAGCGGGCACTGACGAAATACAACCAACCCTCGGTTGTTTTGTTGAACTGACACCTGCTCAGTCCTCTTGATCCATTTCTGGAAAATTCAAACTCAGCCCCAGGGTAGCTTATTGTGCCTGCGATGACATCCCAGTTGATGTTGTTGGTGTTTCTAGACCATGTGCTGAAGTAGCTCCAATCGTTATCTTCTCCTTCAACATCAGCTGTTTTTAATATCCAATTCACCACTTCTGCCGTCACAGGCACATACCGTCCCCTCACGAAGCATCTATTATCCACCATCTCCGGAAAGTTGGCATAAAATTCTCTCACCATCACTGTGTTCATCAGTGCTATCTTTTCCGGGTTAACAAATCTTTTCCACCCCATCACCTCTATCATCGCCCGAATAGGCTCATAGACATCTCCCTCCTCAAATGATTCCCTTTGATAATACATTCCTATTTCATGGATTAAGGGCCTAGTACTAAGTTTTCGATATCTGCCCTCTGCTGTGTGGCTGACAAACCTAGTATTATCATATTGAGGGGCTGAGGTGGATGCGGAAGCTCTTTTCTTTCTAGCAGACATTTTTGGATGACTTCTGCAGCATTTACTTTGTATCAACAATGTTACACAACACTATCACTCAACAATTAGCAGCTACAACACCTATCACCCCCAAACTTCACTTAAGATGCTCCTGCACAACACCCACACTCACCTCGTATACTCTTCCTCGAAATCTCACAACCAATTTCAACACCCCAACACACCCTCACAGATACAACACCTCCTCTGACTACAGTAAAGCTTTCAAGAAAAGATAAAGGTTACCTTTGACGGTGTTCTTCAAGATTTTCTTGCTCTTAATGATGATTTGAGGCAATGGGATGAGGGTAGTTGTTTTAGGGTGGTTAAGGGTTTAGGGAATTTAAGAACTTTGGTGTGATTGGGTTTAGTTTATGGAAGGTTTTTAGGTAAAGTGTGGATTTTTCGTGGGTTTTTGTGGAGATGAGAG
The DNA here is from genome assembly GCA_029844215.1 of Przewalskia tangutica. Lineage (NCBI taxonomy): Eukaryota > Viridiplantae > Streptophyta > Magnoliopsida > Solanales > Solanaceae > Przewalskia > Przewalskia tangutica. The sequence goes on from CM056719.1 coordinate 25,214,149, forward strand.
GTTTAGGTTTTGATTTGGAATGGGAAAAATCGGATTTAGGGCGTCTTTAATTTCTGGATTTCCTTCTCGGCGCCGCGTTCGCAGTAGCCGCGCGCCTGATCATCGAATTTTTCTGGACTTTTGGCGCCGCTTCGCAATCAGCCGTGGCGCTGAATCTCCTGCGCTTTTCGCTTTTAGCGCCATGCCTCGCTGAAAGCGGCGCTAACCCGATTTTCTGGAAATCCCTTTTCTTTTCATTTTGGCTTATCTTCAGTTTTCTCCCTCCACATTCTTGGTCGTGCACCTGTCATCACAACACATAACAATACCTCCGTAAGACTGTTCTAAGTAAAAACTAACTGCATTAAAGTAAAATAAATTAAAATACTTTGGGTTGCCTCCCAAGTAGCGTTGTCTTTAACGTCTTTTAGCCGGACGCATGTTCTTTAAATCAAGAGGTGTGGGGTAGATTAACCCCACAACCAATCCACTTTTTCAACATTTTTCTTTTTCTTCTTCTGTTTTTCTTCTTATAATTATTTTCAAGAGGAGGTTCAGTATCACTTACCTGCTCTGGTGGGCTTATCTCCCTTGTTGTGGCTTGCACTGGCTCACAAGAAGTTCTGACAGTGCTTATTGCAAAGCACCTGCTCATGACCGGGGGTTCAATAACATGTTTGAACACTTTGAACACCATTTCTTCACTTTCTACCCTCAGTGTCAGCTCACCCTTCTCTACATCAATCAGGCCTCTCCCTGTTGCCAAGAACGGTCTCCCCAATATGATGGGAATATCCTCATCCTCCTCCATGTCAAGAATGAGGAAATTCGCAGGGAAAAAGAATTTTCCTACTTTAACAAGAACATCCTCAATCTTCCCTCTGGGGTGCACCACCGTTCTGTCCGCTAATTGCAAGCTCATCGTGGTTGGTTTTTCCTCACCTAACTCCAACCGTTTAAAAACAGATAAGGGCATCAAATTTATACTCGCCCCCAAATCACAAAGGGCCCTATTGCATGTTACCCTGCCAACTGTGCAAGGAAGTGTAAAGCTCCCTGGGTCCTTGAGTTTAGGGGGAAATTTCTTCTGCAGGATGGCACTGCACTCCTCAGTCAGTGCCACCATCTCATATTCTCCCAATTTCTTCTTCTTTCCCAAAATTTCCTTCATAAATTTGAAATAAGAAGACATTTGCTCCAACGCCTCGATGAAGGGTATGTTGATGTGTAACTTACTGAATGTCTCCAAAAACTTGGAGAATTGCTTATCAACTACTTTCCTTTGCAATCTTTGTGGGAAAGGAATCTTCTCAGTGTACTCTTTTCTCGAGCTTTCTAATATTAGGCGATCTTCAACAATCCTCTCTCTCTCTCTCTGCTTCTACCTCTGCTCAACCACAGCCGAGGTGCACGCTGCTCCAACCGCTTCCACTCTCACCGCATCGCTCGGCATTGTTCTCTAGGGTTCATCTCTGTATTGCTCGGTAGGGTACCCTGTGGCCTGTTGTTTGCTAGCTTTGCTAGTTGCCCCACCTGTGTTTCCAAGTTCCTGAGAGAGGATCTAGTCTCGCCATGAACTGGTCAGGAGTTGGTGAGTGTCAACAAAGCCGCTCACTGCCCGCTTTTCTGGCCGGGATGGGCACTGAATTGTTGAGAAGATGAGGCCTGAGTGAATGGCTGCTGATTTTGGTACTGGCCTCTAAACTGGTTCTGCTGCCCTTGCTCACCCCTCCATGAAAAATTTGGGTGATTCCTCCACCCTGGATTGTAGGTGTTTGAGTATGGGTTGTTCTGGGGCCTCTGATAGTTCCCTACAGCTTGGCACTCTGCTTGCTCGATCGAGATATTGTTAGGATCAGCTGATGGGCATCTGTCGAAGGTATGTGGACCACCACACATTTCACAACTCATTGGCATTTGCACTGCATTTACAGACACTGTATTTTATTGCAGCAGCTTGGTCAAAAGAGCCACTTGGGAATTTAGTGCAGTGATGGCGTCAATCTCATGAACTCCTACTGTTCTTCTGCCACTCACTTGTCTATCCTCTGTGACATGATTATTGGTGGCCATGTCTTCCAATAAGTCATGAGCTTCATGGGTTGTTTTTCTCATAAAGGTTCCACCTGCGGCTGCATCAATGATTGTTCTGGTCGTTCCGCTCAGCCCATTATAGAAAATATGGACCAAATTCCACAACTCAATGCTGTGGTGTGGACACTTCCTTTGCAAGTCCTTGAATCTCTCCCAAGCTTCATATAATGATTCTTCATTGGCTTGATAGAAATTATTCAACTCCCCTCTCAGCTTCGCTGCTTTGCATGGTGGGAAGAACTTTGCTAAAAATTTCTGTGCCAACTCTTGCCATGTAAATATCGAATCTGCTGGCAAAGAATTCAACCACACTTTCGCTCTATCCCTGAGTGAGAAGGGAAAGAGCCTCAACCGACAAATACATCGTGAACGCCATCAGATCTGAATGTTGCACACAACTCCAAGAAATTAGCTATATGCATGTGAGGATCCTCCGACGGCAATCCTCCAAACTGAACCGTATTCTGCACCATACTTAATATTGCAGGTTTTATCTCAAAATTATTTGCTCCTATTGCTGGGAGCCTAATGCAAGTTTGTGCTCCATTTACCCTCGGCAGCACATAATCTCCCAAGCTTCTCTCCGCTTGGACCTGAACTCTCTCCTCTACATCCATCGGCAATCTCCGAGGCATTCTTTGGTTAGGCTGATGATCTCCTAACCCCTCATTCATCTCGTTGTTGTTTTGTACGCCTCCCATCTCAATTAAGGCTGAAATTCGTTGGTTCCTTCTGTTCTGTTTACAAGTTTTCTCAATTTCTGGGTTGAAGGGAACAAGAGTGTCTGCTCCTCTTCTCCTTCGCATAAACTGGGTTCCTGAAACATATCAAAATAAACAAACGGATCACGGCACACTGGTTTTCACAAAAAAAAAAAAAAAAAATAGAAACAAAAATAAAAACCAAATTAGAAATTAAGAATAGATAAAATTGATATTGAACTACGCAAATCCCCGGCAACGGCGCCAAAAACTTGATGAGCGATTTATGCACACACTTAAACGCAAGTGCACGTGTCGTGTCAAGTAATATAGTCTTAGAAGACCGAGTTATCGTCCTCAGGGATTAGTGTTCAAGTACCAAATTCTATTCTTTGTTATCTATTTGGTGACCGAAAATTGATATGTTGTTTATAATTCTAATTATGAAAACTAATTAAACTATGTTGTTTTACTTCAGTAATGTGGAAATAGGGCTTCCAAATCTCCTCAACTATCCGCTTAACTAACTTATTAATGCAATTTACTATGGTTCTTCTTCTATTTGAGATAGCAGGTTTACTAAGCCGTTTTATACTCCTGTTAAGGTTATATAAACACTCAACCCCAGTACAACACCTTTCTACCTTTCGGTGATAAGGTTGACTCTAGAGGAGGATTAAGAACAAAAACCTTATTAATGCTACACAAGTAATCGGGGTATTTTCATCCACGATTCAACCTATGTCTATCCAACTACAGCATATTCACAACCTCCCCTTTCGGATTTCGGTTAGAAATCATAAGAATTTTGATAATTAATGATCAGGTAATTACCAAGCAATCAAAACATATATTGAATAAATCTCACAATAAGAAGAAGAACCAAGAACATGCATTAATTCATAAAGAAAAGGTTCAAGTGAATTGACATGGAAAACCCTATATTAAAGTTAGTTCCTAGCCATAGACATGACAAGAACTAATTTAACATCCAACATAAACTGAAAATAAAGTAAACAAGAACAAGAAAATTACTAAAAGAAGGTCTCCAATCTTGATCTCCAAAGTGTTGTGAATTGGCCAAGAGAGGAACCCTTAATTCTGACCTAGGGTTCTCTTTTTATAGCCTCCAAAACGTGATGCAGGGTTTTTCCTTCAGGCCTGGCCCATTGTCTTTCGAAATATGATTTTTTCCCGCCGCGCCATGCTCAGAATCAGCCATGGGCGCGAATCTACATCCTGAAATTAGGCGCCGTGGTGCCTGGCCCTGCTGACTGGAGGTGCTGCGGCGCTGGCCTGTGTCTGTGTCTGGTTCGTCACTTTCTCGCATTTCGAGCTCTGGAACCTCTGTTTTTGCCCTCTTTTTGCTCCTTTTCCGCCAATGGGCCACTTTAACCAATATGACTCAAAAGAAAGAAAATCTATCCTAAGACGACACGTATTTGTACAAAAATGGAAAAAAGACTACCTAAAAATGACTCAAAAAGTGTATATAAAATACACCGATCAAATACTTGATTTGTAAGTATTGAATCTGGAAATATTCTAAAGATAAGAACTTGTTTTCTAAGCTAAGAAACTTGAAATATTTTGAAAGTTGTGTAGCTCGGTTTGAAAGTATAAGTCTCTTGGTCGTAAAAAGTATAAAGTTATCTTGATTTCGGAAATGAGAGTAGTTGTCCTTGGTTGGTTTAAAACCTAAAGTGTTATAATAAGCTTTATGGGAAGTTAGTTATAACGACTTTATGAAAACAAAAGAATGGTTTTATTATTGGATTTAAAATGGCAACTTGACAATTGTTTTAAAAAGATAAGAGACTTGATTTCCCATGTTATGGTACGTGGTTTAAAAAAATAAGAGACTTGAGAATTTGAAGTTTTGAAACTTATATTATTTTTGAGAAGTGATTTGGTTTAAAAAGAAGGCATGGTATTGTCTTGACTTGGTAAAAAGAAGGCATGGTATTATCTTGACTTGGTTTAAAAAGAAGGCATGGTATTGTCTTGGTTTATTTAAAAAGAAAGTATGGAAATTGTTTTGGTTTACTTAAAATAATAGTTACTCTACTTTAATACTACGGGTGTTAGTATCATGTGACTTTTGTGAAAGAAATGGACCTTTTAAAGAGATAAAGTACGTAGTACCATGGGGTTAAAACCCGGATTTTGGTATAAAATGAAAGTACCTTGAGTGTAAATAACTTGCCTATGTTTGCTTGTGATAGCCTTGTTGTACATGTATTGTATCCTTATGCTACCGCGTCTCTCGATGGAGGGCCGGTCATGTTATTCTCGATCATTTTGGGCATACTGACTCGATGGAAGGTACACGGGTATGCGGCCATGATGAGGGTTCGTTCCCTGTTGATAGTGTTATTCCCTGGACTAGCTCCCCATGAGGGTTCCTGACGCAAAAGGTATCTGGTAGTTAGCTTCGTACTTGCCCCGGTCGTAGCTGATGCAGGCGGTATCTGGTAGTTGGCTTTCGTACTTGCCCCGGCCAAGATATGGCGAAGTCCGTGACGCAGAGGTATCCGTAGTTGGCCAGATTTGCCTTGGCCACGATGTGACGCAGGAGGTATCTGGTAGTCGGCCTTCGTACTTGCCCCGGTCAGCTTCGTGAGTTGTGTTATAGCAGTTTTATGACGAAGTCTCGTGATGCAGGAGGTATCTGGTAGTTGGCTTTCGTACTTGCTCCGGTCAGCGATGTGACGCAGGAGGTATCTGGTAGTCGGTCTTCGTACTTGCCCCGGTCAGCTTCGTGGTACGCTTATACTGATATTGGTACGCAGAGGTTCTCGTAGCCGGCCAGATTGCCCCGGCCAGCGATGTGACGCAGAGGTATCCGTAGTCGGCCAGACTTGCCCCAGACGGTTCTTATGACATAGTGGGACTCGTGTTCATGTGTACTCGCTTGGTTGTTATATCATGATCGCCAGAGTGAGGAAGGATTCCACGGGCATGATTGATATTGTGGGCGTAAGACCCGTGGTTATATTTGAGTAATGACTTTGAGGGCATGCGTCCCTGACTTGACATGACTGTTTATATACTGTGAAATGGTCTTTTAAAAGACGAAGTTGATTTTCATTACTCTTGTTGTTAACTGTGCCAGGTAATCGTATTTTGGTTATCATACATGTCTCCTGCTTTATATAGATCGTTATGATTTCATTACGATTTTTCGTTCACATACTGTACTGTCAGATCGACCTCCTTCGGGGGGCTGCGTTCATGTCGCAGGTAGAGGTACACCGGTGGTTGATCCTCGCTCCTAGGGTCACAGTTCTGCGTTTTGGGAAGCTCCATTTCTCCAGAGGCTTACCTTTTGGTATAGTCCCCTGTCATTGTAGGTACTTGTACATTCAGGGGTATGGCGGGGCCCTGTCCCATCATAGTTGTTGTTACATTCTTAGAGGTCTGTAGTACTGTTGTGGGCAGAGTTTGTAAAGGATAACTGTTCAGAATTTTATTTATATATATATGCAGTAAGGCGACTTTTTGGTTAGCCTGTTTTTGTATCACTGTTTATTTTTCATGAGTTTTATTTTCCGCTGATTTTTCTCTGATGTTTTATCACTAAGGTGCCCGGGGTAAGGCACCAGTCGCGGGCCCGAGGTCGGGTCGTGACAAAAGTGGTATCAGAGCAGTTAATCCTCGGAAAGTGTCTACATACCGTATCTAATAGAGTCTTGATTATCGGCGTGTTGTGCACCACACCTATAATCAGGAGGCTACAGGATATTTAGGATTGGTTTCCATTCTTTTCACTCTAAGATCGTGCTATAGAGATGTGTTATAGGTTGAACTCCCTCTGACATATTCGTATGTATCAGTTATGCCTCCACGCAAGGCAACCGCGCCCGTAAGGCAAGGCACCGGGTAGAGTCGCTAGTAGGACGCAAAGGGTTACGAGGACACGGGCCCAGTCTTTACCTGAGGTGATGCTTCGGACGGCGAGTTCCACGACGCCGCCCAAAGAAGTTCGTGAGCAAAGCGGTGCTACCGAGACCACTGCATCAGAGCCTCCGCCCCACACCGAGCAGAGGATATGGGTTACGCGAGATGGGCCCGCGATTAGCCGTGATCGTGGCTAGGCACGAGGACAGACGAGAGTCGGAGGTTCCGGTAGTACCAGTGGTTCACCCTAAATCCGATAGTCTGAGACTTTGGGATTTCTTGAGTTGCAATCCCCCGGAGTTCTATGGATCGAGAGCTGAGGATGATCCTCAGGAGTTTATTCGACAGTTGCAGCGGATCATGAAAGTGATCAAGGCCTCGGAGATAGAGTCGGTGGTACTGGGTTCACACCGGCTGCGTGCATCGCAATGATCGTTTGATTCATGGAACCGCCCCGGGGAGCATGCACTTCCAGCTGGGTGGGATGAGTTCTCAGAGGCATTTCTTGCACACTTCTTGCCTTCGCAGATGAGGAGAGCGCGGACAGATAGATTTCTGATGTTGAGGCAGAACGGGTGGACGGTTCGGGAGTATAATGTAGAGTTTGACTCGTTGGCTCGGTATGTCCCCGCTTTAGTGGCAGATATGGGGGATAGAGTGCACCGTTATGTCACAGGGCTAGATGATTATTTAGCAGAGGGTTGCACGGGTGTAGCTCTTCAGCCGGGCATGGACATTGCCCGCATGCAGGCTTATGCGCAGCAGACTGAGGAACGTAGAGGTCGACGGAATGACCCAGATCAGCAGAAAAGGGCCAAGACGACAGCAGGGTCCTTTGGTAACTTTCGAGGCGGACCGCCAAGAAGAAAGTTAGTTATGCACCTCCGCCGATTGAGTGGTTCTCCGCGCCTTCGTGACGCCCGGTGTTCGTGAGCAGTCGTGGCTCCAAGGTTTCAGGTTTTAAGGGGAGTGGGGGTGCTAGCTGGATGAGGCCACCCTTACCTCGGTGTGGCCGTTGTGGTAAAATCCATAAGGGGGAGTGTCGTGCTAGTTTTGGAGGTTGTTATACTTGCGGCCGATAGGGCCATTTTGCGAAGGATTGTCCGACCAGAGGTAGCGCGATGTAGAGACTTAACCTTCGGGATTAGTGGCTGGTTCATAGCCTTATTTTGCTATGCGTCGTGCAGGGCAGGGTTATGATTAGAGCGACAAAGGGAAAGTGAAGCAATAGTTACAGGTATATCCTTAACCCTCTAAAGATTAGTATGTGTGATAAAATGGTTACATGTTAAGTGTTGTGTGCGGGTAATTTTATGTAAATTGTGATTTAGAAAGCCTGGTTTGTAGAAAAGGTAAGTTGGGGACATGGAAATTGTGAGCCTTAGAATTTTGATAACCGTGGGAACCTTAGATACAGGGCCATCTTGAGTGAAAGATTTTACGGGTAGATCTTTATCGAGGAACATAGTATACGTAGGGTATATTCGGGTGATAAGTCCATGAGTGGTGTGAAATGATAGTGGGTAGTTAAGCTAAAGAAACCACTAGGTTTTCGTGACTTGAATAGTGAGATTGTTCCGGACCGGGAACAAGAGTTTGGTACGTAATGGGTCAGGTTGAGGACCAATCATGGGTCAACCCGCAACCCGGTGTGATGTGAGGTAAGTTTGAGGTGGTCCCTCTAGGTGATAAGGTCACGAGGGTGCTAGGCCCAAGTTTAGGTAAGCATCGTACGAGTTCGTGGATGTGTTCGACCAGAATCAGATCATGAAGGTCGGGAATGGCCTTAATGGAAATTGAAGCTAGTAATGACCAGTTGGAAGTAGTAACCCCGATATTTTGAAAACTGAAGCAATGACGGAAATGTGGTACGTATACTAGAAAGAGTTCGGGTGTACGAGGAGGGTACGACGAGTAAGAAAAGAAGCGAACATGTGTTAAGAGAATGGAAGTGATCATTTTTGTGAAGAGGAGATGTGAAGAGAGTATCCTTAGACCGTGGGGGAGAGCTAATAACATTGTTATATGCTTTAGAGGTGATTCCTCGTTGGCTGAGATTTAATTTTTTGCGTGATTATTACATTATGGCCATATGTGGCATAATTGATTTTGTAGGTGTAGTAGTGAAGACTATACCGGCGCATGCGTTTTGGAGACATGGAAGGAACATTCGGGACGAATGTTTCTAAGGGGGGAAGAATGTTACACCCCGAAATTTCAGGTCATGTATTGGGAATGTACGAAGGGAAATAAGAATTGAAATTGGAAAGATAAGTTGACAGAATGTTTTTGGGCAGTTTTTGAGTCAACTTTGGAGCGGTATATCTCCTAGTTCATTAAGAGTTTTTAGGTGTTTCAATATCCCAGTATGAAGTTCGTTGAGTCTAGTTTCCAACGCAATAAACCGCTCGTCGATAGGACATCGGAGTAGGAAGTTATGGAGGTTACAAGTTCAGTGGGCAGACGAACAGGAAAATGTTTTCAGTCATGTGCCACAGCGTCGCGGCGCCGGATGCAGGGCCGCGGCGCCGGAAGTGCGGGTGTATTCTGAAGTTGCAGCGCCGCGGCGCCGGAAGTGCTGAGATGTTCGGAAGTTTCAGCGCCGCGGCGCCGGCTGCAGGGCCGAGGCAGGAAATTTCGTGAGAAACAGGGGAAATCAGAAGATATTTTTGTTAAAGGCCTGTGGGAGGGTGACAAGTGTCCCTCCCATCCTTTTGACCAAGAGAAGACCTTATATTATGACCAAGTCTTGAAGACTTGGTCATTTTGCAAAGGTTCCTCCTAAGAAATCCCCTCTTCTCTCCCAAAAAGTGATAAACCCTAGGTATGATGAAATTTTTGGGAAGACGACAAGAAGGAATTATGTTGGCAAGCTTGTAGAGGGTTCGTGTGGGTGATTTTAACGTGAAGAATATTTCGGAAAGAGGGCTTATTGAGGTAAAACCTTCACCTTCTCATGTAATTGAAGATTACAAGTTATAGTAGTTAATAAATGAACATGTGGTTTAATTATTAAAGTTTGAAAAGATTTGGATCATGTCGACTTGTTGAAAACCGAAAATGGACATGTTAGTCACTAATGTTGAAATCAATTTGGTTGTCAGCAAAAATCGTTACATGTTATATATAGAAGGGTATATTATTGTTATAATTGGTTATGACTTATATAACATGTTGAATTAACGAGTTGAATTGAAAGGATTTGAAAAGTTGATATGTGAGCATGTTATAGCCAGGAAGTTACCCTAAAACTAGTTGGATTGTTTTACTATGAATTGTGGGGCAGAATTTTATACGTCTTGTAAGGCGTATAATCCCCTTTGATTGGTTGTTATGTTGAGCCCTAAAGGTGGCATGTTTGGTTATTGGATTCGGACCTTGAAAAAGGTGGAAATGTACGTAGAAACAAAGGAAGTGGTGTCCAAATTTTCCGTAGAATAAGGGACTTTACAATTAGAATATTCTACGTTGAAGCTAGAAGCTAATGGACGTATTGTGGTCGTTATAGGTTGGCATACTATGGACGGCATGTTGGACTTGGCAAGTGGATTAAGCCGGAGAGGTATGTGGAAGCTTTCTTATCTCTTGAGCATGAGTAGTTATAATTGTATAGTACGGTAGACGTATGTGATTTAAATGAAGTAAATTCATTCGATATGCTTGACTGGTTATAAGAATGTCTAAGTTGGTTGAGTTAGAGAATTAACTCACCTGTTACTAAGGAAAGGTTATAAGAATGGTTTATTCTAATAAGGTAGACAATGATGTCTTGATGTGGAAAGGTATGGAATACTTGATTTGTAAGTATTGAATCTGGAAATATTCTAAAGATAAGAACTTGTTTTCTAAGCTAAGAAACTTGAAATATTTTGAAAGTTGTGTAGCTCGGTTTAAAAGTATAAGTCTCTTGGTCGTAAAAAGTATAAAGTTATCTTGATTTCGGAAATGAGAGTAGTTATCCTTGGTTGGTTTAAAACCTAAAGTGTTATAATAATCTTTATGGGAAGTTAGTTATAACGACTTTATGAAAACAAAAGAATGGTTTTATTATTGGATTTAAAATGGCAACTTGACAATTGTTTTAAAAAGATAAGAGACTTGATTTCCCATGTTATGGGACGTGGTTTAAAAAAAATAAGAGACTTGAGAATTTGAAATTTTGAAACTTATATTATTTTTGAGAAGTGATTTGGTTTAAAAAGAAGGCATGGTATTGTCTTGACTTGGTAAAAAGAAGGCATGGTATTATCTTGACTTGGTTTAAAAAGAAGGCATGGTATTGTCTTGGTTTATTTAAAAAGAAAGTATGGAAATTGTTTTGGTTTACTTAAAATAATAGTTATTCTACTTTGATACTACGGGTGTTAGTATCATGTGACTTTTGTGAAAGAAATGGACCTTTTAAAGAGATAAAGTACGTAGTACCTTGGGGTTAAAACCCGGATTTTGGTATAAAATGAAAGTACCTTGAGTGTGAATAACTTTCCTATGTTTGCTTGTGATAGCCTTGTTGTACAGGTATTGTATCCTTATGCTACCGCGTCTCTCGATGGAGGGCCGGTCATGTTATTCTCGATCATTTTGGGCATACTGACTCGATGGAAGGTCCACGGGTATGCGACCATGATGAGGGTTCGTTCCCTGTTGATAGTGTTATTCCCTGGACTAGCTCCCCATGAGGGTTCCTGACGCAGAAGGTATCTGGTAGTTAGCTTCGTACTTGCCCTGGCCGAAATGACGCAGCGGTATCCGTAGTTGGCTTTCGACTTGCCCGGCCAAGATATGGCAAAGTCCGTGATGCAGAGGTATCCGTAGTCAAGCCAGATTTGCCCTGGCCACGATGTGACGCAGAGGTATCCGTAGTCGCCTTCAGACTTGCCCCGGCCACCGTGAGTTGTGTTATAGCAGTTTTATGACGAAGTCTCGTGATGCAGGAGGTATCTAGTAGTTGGCTTTCAGATTGCTCCGGCCAACATGTGACGCAGAGGTATCCGTAGTCGGTCTTCGTCTTGCCCTTGGCCACCGTGGTACGCTTATACTGATTGTTAGTACGGTAGGTTCTCGTAGCCGGCCAGATTTGCCTTGGCCACAGCGATGTGACGCAGGAGGTATCTGGTAGTCGGCCTTCGTACTTGCCCCGTACGGTTCTTATGACACATGTGGGACCTGGTGTTCATGTGTACTCCTTGGTGTTGTTGTATCATAGACTGTCGGCAGTGAGGAAGGAATTCCACGGGCATGATTGATATTATGGGCGTAAGACCCGTGGTTATATTTGAGTAATGACTTTGAGGGCATGCGTCCCTGACTTGACATGACTGTTTATATACTGTGAAATGGTCTTTTAAAAGACGAAGTTGATTTTCATTACTCTTGTTGTTAACTGTGCCAGGTAATCGTATTTTGCTATCATACATGTCTCCTGCTTTATATAGATTATGATTTCATTACGATTTTTCGCCACATACTTGGTACCTGTTATCGACTCTCCTTCGGTGCTGCGTTCATGCCGCAGTAGAGGTACACCGGTGGTTGATCCTCGCCTCCTGTGGTCACGCTGCGTTTTGGGAAGCTCCGTTTCTCCGGAGGCTTATCTTTTGGTATAGTCCCCTGTCATTGTAGGTACTTGTATATTCAGGGATATGGCGGGGCCCTGTCCCGTCATAGTTGTTGTTACATTCTTAGAGGTCTGTAGTACTGTTGTGGGCAGGGTTTGTAAAGGATAACTGTTCAAGATTTCATTTATATATATATGCAGTAAGGCGACTTTTTGGTCAGCCTGTTTTTGTATCACTGTTTATTTTTCATGAGTTTTATTTTCCGCTGATTTTTCTCTGATGTTTTATCACTAAGGTGTCCGGGGTAAGGCACCAGTCGCGGGCCCGAGGTCGGGTCGTGATAGGTATCTCCTGTTAGGATCGTGGTGCCTGTGACGATAATTATGGAACTGCGATGCCTTATATTTTAGGAACCGCGGTGCAAATTGGTTTTGCAGAACCAGTGACTTACTGCCTCGAAGGCACCGCAGTGCCGCCAATTGGAACCGCGGTGCCATCGATGAATTTTATAAAAAAATCAAAAATCAAAGATCCAAAACAGAGACTTAAAAGTTTTAGATTCTGAATCTGAAGTTTTAGAAGTTTCAGTTTCTGAAAATAAAGTTTTTAATCGAACAAATTTGGTCATTTCGGACAAATCTGTATTTAAAGAAAGTTTTCTGAAAGATGATTTTAGGTTCTGGAAATTGCAAACAAGTCCCAGAAGTTTAAAAATATTTTTTAAAGTTTAGAATTGCATTTTTATGAATTTATAAGGGTTCAGAATTGAATTTTGAATTCTTAAGGGACTAAAGTGTAATTTTTGAAAATTTACAGATTCCCGAAAATTAGAATTTTAAATTCAGAAAATGTTTAGGGACTGTTTGACATTTACATAGATTATAGATTTTAGATAAATAGACACATAGTTATCATTAACAGTATATTATTGAATAATATACAAATGTGCTAAGTGTTAAATGTGATGCATTTAAATTATTAGCATAGCGTTCGCAATTATTTTCTGGGTAGGCATCGCCCAGTAATTGTTTAATTTCAAATGACCGATATTACTGTTTGGGTAGACGGCGCCCAATATGTGATTAAAACCATCTTTTATCATGCCTACTGGGTTTGATGGTTTCCCATCTAATTATATTTAGAAAATGCATGATAGGATGTCATATGATGTATGACTTGATTGTTGATCTTGAATGAATCCCCGAAAACTAAAATGTTCCCCAAACATTAAATACAAGTCTAATTATAACGCGTCGTCCATTATAATTGTTAGGGTGCTAAGTCCTTTTCGGTGATAAAGGTATTTATGTCAAAGCATTTGCTCTAAGTCTAAGAGGACCGAGACCCTTTCATAGTTGTGTTAAAATGAAAGTAGATAATAAACTTTTGTAGGTATTTACACCAAAGTGTTTGTTTGCAAAAGCTAAATTTACTTAGGCATTTAAACGCAGTCGTGTAATGGGGTTGGCTTGTTTAGATAAATTTTGGCGCCAAAGTATCGGACTAGTTGATCGGTGTATTTTATATATACCTTTTGAGTAATTTTTAGTTAGTCTTTTGTCCATTTTTGTACAAATATGTGTCGTCTTAGGATAGATATGGCACATTGGCGAAAAGATGCGAAAAGAGGGCAGAAACAGAGGTTCCAGAGCTCAAAAAGCTAAAAAGTTGGCAACCCGACCGAGAAACAGGGTGGCGCCGCGGCGCCACCAACCAACAGCATCAGAGCGCCACCGCGCCCAAATAACAGAGAGCCGCAGAAGTTTCGGCGCCGCGACGCCAGTTGCAGGGCCGAGGCGGGAAATCAGCCAAATCCGAATAGGAATGGGCCAAGCCCAAGAAGGAAAAGTTGTTGGACGTTTTTGAGGCTATAAAAAGGACCTTTTTAGGTCAGATTTGAGAATCCCACACTTGACAATTCATCACAACTTGGAGATCAAGATTGGAGACTTACTTTTGTGTAATTTCTTGTTCTTTATTTTAATTTTTTTTAGTTTATGTTGGATATTAGTTTAGTTATTGGCATGTCTATAGCTAGGAACTAACTTAATTTAGGGCTTTCCATGTCGAATCGCTTGAACCTCGTTCTTATGAGTTAATGCATGTTTTGGTTTCTTCTTATTATTGTTGAGATTTATTCAATATTTGTTTTGATTGCTTGGTAATTAATTGATCATTAATTATCATAACTTATATGATTTCTAATCGAAATCCGAAAGGGGAGATTGTGAATATGCTATAGTTGAATAAATATAGGTTTAAATCGTGGACGAAAGTACCCCGATACTTATGTAGTTTGATAGGTTATTGTTCTTAATCCTCCTTTGTAGTCAATCTTGTCATCGAAAGATAGAAGGGTTCTACATTGGGGTTGAGTGTTTATATTACCTTAACAGGAGTATAAAACGGCTTAGTTAACCTGCTATCTCAAAATAGAAGAAGAACCATAATTATTTGCATTAACGAGTAAAACGAGTGGATAGTTGAGGAGATTTGGAAGCCCTATTTTCACCATATCTGAAGTAAAATAAAGTAAATTAGTTAGCATCTATAATCATAGCTATAAACAATTCATCAAATTATCGGTTACCAAATAGATACTACAGAATAGAAGTTGATAATTGAACACTAATCCCTGAGGACGATAACTCGGTCTTCTAGACTATATTACTTGTCACGACACGTGCACTTGCGTTTAGTGTGTGTATAAATCGTGCATCAAGTTTTTGGCACCGTTTCCGGGGAATGGCGTAGTTCGATATCATTCTTTTTATTCTTAATTTCTAATTTGGTTTTATTTTATTTATATTATATTTTTATATATATATATATATATATATATATTGGTAGAACCGTGCGCCGTGATCCATTTGTTGATTTTGATCTGTTGCAGGCATCTAGTTTATGCGAAGGAGAAGAAGAGCAGATACACTTGTTCCCTTCAACCCGGAGATTCAAAAGACTTGCAAGCAGAACCGGAGAAACAAACGAATTTTGGCCTTAATAGTAATGGGAGGCTTGCAGAATAACAATGAGATGAACGAAGGGTTAGGTGATCATCAACCTAACCAAAGGATGCCCCAGAGGTTACCAATGGATGTGGAAGAAAGGGTCCAGGTCCAAGCTGAGAGAAGCTTGGGAGATTATGTGCTGCCAAGGGTGAATGGAGCACAGACTTGCATCAGGCTCCCAGCAATAGGAGCAAATAATTTCGAAATCAAGCCTGCGATCCTGAGTATGGTGCAGAATACAGTTCAATTCAGAAGGTTGACATCTGAAGACCCTCATATGCACATAGCAAATTTCTTGGAGCTATGTGCAACTTTCAAGTATAATGGTGTTACTGACGACGTCATCCGATTGAGGCTTTTTCCCTTCTCACTCAGGGATAGAGCAAAAGTTTGGTTGAATTCGCTGCCTACAGATTCTATATTCACATGGCAGGAGTTGGCACAAAAGTTCTTGGCAAAGTTCTTTTCACCATCCAAGGCCGCTAAGTTGAGAGGAGAATTGAACAATTTTTACCAGGCCGATGGAGAGTCACTCTATGAGGCTTGGGAGAGATTTAAAGATCTACAAAGAAAGTGTCCACATCATAGCATTGAGCTGTGGAATTTGGTCCATATTTTCTACAATGGGCTAAGCGGGACCACAAGAACTATCATTGACGTAGCTGCAGGTGGAACCTACATGAAGAAGACAACACATGAGGCCCATGATTTGCTAGAAGACATGGCCACAAATAACCATGTGACAGATGACAGAGGGGTAAGTGGAAGGAGAGCAATAGAAGTTCATGATATTGATGCCATCACCGCGTTAAATGCACAGGTTGCTCTCTTGACCAAGCAACTGCAGCAGAACACAGTGTCAGTGAATGCAGTTCAGATGCCATTGAGTTGTGATATGTGTGGGGGTCTTCATACCTTTGATAGGTGCCCATCAGCAGACCCCAACAACATCCCTATTGAGCAAGCAGAATGTCAGGCAGTGGGGAATTACCAAAGACCCCAGAACAACCCCTATTCAAATACCTACAATCCAGGGTGGAGAAATCACCCTAACTTTTCATGGAGGGGTGATCAAGGGCAGCAGAACCAGTTTCGAGGCCAATACCAAAATCAGCAACCATTTAACCAGGCCTCATCTTCACAACAATTCAGTGCACCTGCTCAACAAGAAAAGCCAGATGAGTTGAGAGCAGCCTTGTTGACACTCACCAACTCACAGCCCATGGCAGAGACAAGATCCTCTATCAGGAATTTGGAGACGCAGGTGGGACAACTAGCAAAGATGGCAAACAACAGGCCACAGGGCACTCTTCCTAGTAATACAGAGATGAATCCCAGAGAGCAGTGCCAGGCGGTGCAGCTGAGAAGTGGAAAGCAGCTAGAACAGCCTACACCCCAGCCTGTGGTAGAACAGAGAGTTGAGCAGAGAGTAGATGCAGAGAAGGAGGGGGTTATTGAGGACCGCCCTATGTTAGAGAAGGTTCCAACAGTTCCAGTGAGGGAATACACAGAGAAGATTCCTTACCCTCAGAGGTTGCAAAGGAAAGCAGTTGATAAGCAATTCTCCAAGTTCTTGGAGGTATTCAGAAAGCTGCACATTAACATTCCGTTCATTGAGGCATTAGAGCAAATGCCTACTTACTTCAAATTTATGAAGGAAATTCTTGGGAAAAAGAAGAAGCTAGCTGAGTATGAGACAGTGGCATTGACAGAGGAATGCAGTGCCATATTGCAGAAAAACTGCCCCCCAAGCTTAAGGATCCAGGGAGCTTCACATTGTCTTGCACAATTGGCAGGGTGACATGTAACAGGGCCCTGTGTGATTTGGGGACCAGCATAAATCTCATGCCCTTGTCCATTTTCAAGAGGTTGGGTTTGGGTGAAGCCAAATCAACCACTGTGAGCTTGCAGTTGGCGGATAGGACAGTGGTGCATCCCAAGGGAATGATTGAAGATGTATTGGTTAAGGTGGGAAAATTCTTCTTTCCTGCGGACTTCCTCATCCTTGATATGGAGGAAGATGATGAGATTCCTATCATATTGGGAAGACCATTCTTGGCAACTGGGAGAGCCCTGATTGATGTGGAGAAGGGTGAGCTGACACTCAGAGTTGAGAATGAAGAGATGGTGTTCAAGGTGTTTAGACACATCGTTGAACCCCCAGTCATAAGCAAGTATTTTGCATCAAGACTGCCAAGACATTGGTTGAGCCAAAGACAAAGCCAAATCAAGGGAAATCATCACAAGACAGTGAGCAACGCTAAACCTTCTCTTGAGAAAAAAGAGAAAAAGAAAAACAGAAGGCGGAAGCGAAAAATGATTATGAAATAGATAGGATGTGGGGTTAATTTACCCCATGCCCCTTGACAAAGAATTTGCGTCCGGATAAAAGACGTTAAAGACAGTGCTACTTGGGAGGCAACCCAAGGTTATTTTATTTTATGCAATTTAGTTTTAGTTAGAACAGTCTCACGGGAGGTATTGTTTGCATGTTGTGATGACAGGTACAGGGACAAAAATTGGAGGATGCAAACGTGAAGAGAAGAGAAAATCGGCTCGATGCCACGGCGCCCAGCAGAGGGCCATGGCGCCGAGAATGCAGAAAGGCGCAGGAGGTTGGGCGTCATGGCGTCGGATGCAGGGCCGCGGCGCCGAAAGTACAGAAAGTCTCTGAAGTTTGGGCGCCGCGGCGCCAAATCAGAGCGCCACGGCGCTGGAAGTTCAGAGGGTCGCAGATGTTTGGGCGCCACGGCGCCGATCTCAGGGCCACGACGCCGCAATGAAAAATCTAAAAAATAAAAGAGCCCTAGAAACAATTTCCCTCTTCCATTCTGACGGGATTTCTGACGTTATCTGCCATGCATTATCCGCCGCCACCACCACCATTTTAAACCAAGTTTGTAAGTTGTCCCGTTTTTCTTTTATGTTTGAGTCTTGCACACATTAGGGACAATGTGTGATTTAAGTTTGGGGGTGTTTTATTGTTTTAAGTCTTTGTGATTTGTTTTGTGTGTTTTTGAGTATTTTTGAGTCATAATTTTTTTTTAAAAGATCATGCATGTTGTAGTTACTGGAAACGCCTAGTGAAGTAAAGTTGAATAATGTAATGAATTAGAAGCAATCATCTGAACACTTAGGTTAGATATGCCAAAAAATCATGAAATCAAACTATTTGGGTATCTTGCTTGATTTATGCATTGTTAGTAATTAAAACCTATGAGTCTGCTTGCTTGCTATTTGAGGCGAAATAGTTAGGATATGCATGTTAGGGAGATGACTCATGCATTTCTTTGTTAGCCCTTTCTTACCATTTTTACCTATCCCTGACATAAAAATTGTATCCCTAGTCAGCATCTTTGAGCCTAAAAATAAGACGTTTTTTTGACACCCTATAATTCTATACTTGTGCCATAAGTGAAAAATTGAGTTGTTTGGAATATAAAGTGTTAAAAAGAGACAAAAAGAGATTGAACAAATTTGATGCACCCCAATGAAAAAGTAATAATAAATAGGCAAAAGCCTAAGTTTGGGGGTGTCTGCTATTCATAATACACCTCATTCTCTCAAAACAAAAGAGTGGAAAGATAGGTATGAGGTGAAAAAAAAATCAAAAGAAAAGGGAAGAGTTGAAAGAAAAAGAGTTTATGGTACGTAAGTTGAGCCTAAAAGCCTATTTTTACCTACCCCTGCCTAAGCCTACATTACAACCCTGAAAAGCCCTGATGATCTCTGATGTGTGTATCCATTATTAGTGGAGAATAGCAAGTGAACAGGCCATAGGATTTTGAAATTGACATGCATAGTTAGGTATTCTTACTTTCATTGAGCATGATTAAAGTGAATTTGCGAAATATCTGACTTGATGTGTTTAGAATGCTAAATATTCATGTTATATGTTCATGCATATTATTCTACTAACCTTCATGTTTTTCTAAGTAACAATGCTGCAGCAAAGTGATCAATGTCTTTGAGTCATTTTATTTTCTGTTTCCTTCGTGTCTCTATTTCTTTCTTTTGATCTTTATTCGAGGGCGAGCAAAGGTTAAGTTTGGGGGTATTTGATCGGTGTATTTTATATACACCTTTTGAGTCATTTTTAGTTAGTCTTTTGCCCATTTTTGTACAAATATGTGTCGTCTTAGGATATATTTTCTTTCTTTTGAGTCATAATGGTTTAAAGTGGCACATTGGCGAAAAGGAGCGAAAGGTGGGCAGAAACAGAGGTTCCAAAGCTCAAAAAGCTAAAAAATTGATAACCCAGGCGAGAAACAAGCATCAGAGAGCCACGGCGCCCAAAGAACATAGAGCCGCAGAAGTTTCGGCGCCGCGGTGCCAGTTGCAGGGCCGAGGCGCCGAGGCGGGAAATCAGCCAAATCCGAATAGGAATGGGCCAAGCCCAAGAAGGAAAAGTTGTTGGACAGTTTTGAGGCTATAAAAAGGACCTTTTTAGGTCATATTTGAGAATCCCACACTTGACAATTCATCACAACTTGGAGATCAAGATTGGAGACTTAATTTTGTGTAATTTCTTGTTCTTTATTTTATTTCTTTTTAGTTTATGTTGGATATTAGTTTAGTTCTTGGCATGTCTATGGCTAGGAACTAACTTAATTTAGGGCTTTCCATGTCGAATCGCTTGAACCTCGTTCTTATGAGTTAATGCATGTTTTGATTTCTTCTTATTATTGTTGAGATTTATTCAATATTTGTTTTGATTGCTTGGTAATTAATTGATCACTAATTATCATAACTTATATGATTTCTAATCGAAATCCGAAAGGGGAGATTGTGAATATGCTATAGTTGAATAAACATAGGTTTAAATCGTGGAAGAAAGTACCCCGATACTTGTGTAGTTTGATAGGTTATTGTTCTTAATCCTCCTTTGTAGTCAATCTTGTCATCGAAATATAGAAGGGTTCTACATTGGGGTTGAGTGTTTATATTACCTTAACAGGAGTATAAAACGGCTTAGTTAACCTGTTATCTCAAAATATAAGAAGAACCATAATTATTTGCATTAACGAGTAAAACGAGCGGATAGTTGAGGAGATTTGGAAGCCCTATTTCCACCATATCTGAAGTAAAATAAAGTAAATTAGTTAGCATCTATAATCATAGCTATAAACAATTCATCAAATTATCGGTTACCAAATAGATACTACAGAATAGAAGTTGACAATTGAACACTACTCCCTGAGGACGATAACTCGGTCTTCTAGACTATATTACTTGTCACGACACGTGCACTTGCGTTTAGTGTGTGCATAAATCGCGCATCAATAGTCTAAAGACGTAAGATTAAAATGAAAGATATTTAATCAAACCAAGAGTTGTAGAGTTACTTTACAATTGGTTGAGGATCGGCCAAAGTGTGTTATTGAAGTTATCAACCAAATCAAATGCGGATATAGCATATGTTTGGATCTTAGCTCATTATGACCTTTTAAATTGATTTAGGTTCGTATTCTACCATGGGGTCGTAGAAGTATGCAAAATAGTGGGAGCTAATTAAACAAAAGGTCAGGTTAAATTAGTTTATTATGAATGTGTATAATTTAGGAGAATGAATTTTGATTGCATTTTCCTGTTCTATCTATTATCTTCAGATCATCAAAAATGTCAAACTTTTCGTTGAAAATGCTCATGGAGTCAAACATACTCACAGGACCCAACTTCATTGACTGACTAAGAAATGTTAGAATTGTCCTTAGACAGGAAGAAATTGAGTATACATTGGACAAAGTATTCCCCATCGCTCCAGCGGAGGACTCTGCAGAGTATGCAATTTTTGACCAGGTTGCCTACAAGAAATATTATAAGGATGCCACCGCAGCTCAATGTTTAATGTTGTCTTCTATGTCACCTACATTACAAAGACAACATGAAACTATGGGGCACAACAAAATGTTAGCCCATTTGAGGAGTTTTTATGATTCGCAGATCCAGACAATGGAGTATGACCTACTCATAGAACTTTTCAAGTGTAGGCTAAATGAAGGGGGCCAAGTTTCACCTCATGTGTTGAGGATGATTGAGTTGATTGAGAGGTTAGCTTTTATAGAAATAAGGTTTCATGACAGAGTCTCCACCACCCTCATCCTTGCCTCACTTCCTAAGTCGTTTGAGAGTTTTATTGTTAATTACAACATGAATGAGACTAAAGCGACTTTGCCGGAGTTACATAATATGTTAAAGACTTTTGAATCTTCGACCTCTAAGACCAAGCCTATTCTGATGGTTGGCTCCTCTAGTCGCCCCAAACCGAAAGGTAAGGGATAACAAAAGGGGAAGGGCAAAGTTGTTGCTCCGGCAGCAGCAATAAAGCCCAAGGGAGGGGCGAAGAAGAAGAAATTGCCAACATCGGATGTTTGTATGAATTGCAATAGGAAGGGGCATTGGAGAAAGGATTGCACTGCTCCAGACGGAGGAATGGCACCAGGTGCTAATGTGCAAGGTATGTTTGTAATTAAAATTAATCTATCTATACATGATTCTCATTCCTGGGTACATGATACCGCTTGTGGCTCACACATTTGTACAAATTTGCAGGGGCTAATTGATAGCAGGAAGGTCGGGCCTCGCGAGGTGGATCTGCGCGTCGGAAATGGAGCACGAGTTGCTGCTGAGCGTGTGGGAACTTATAGGATAGATTTACCTTTTGGCAAAGTTTTAATGTTTAACAATTGTTTTTATGTTCCTTCTTTAACAAGGAATATTATTTCCATTCTTGTACTTGATTCAGTGGGTTTTTCCTCAAACACGTCTAATGGAAATATGGTTTTGACTTTAGATAATGTAGTGATGGAGTTCGCCTGTAATGAGTTCAGTCAGTACTTTGCTCTATTCCTGAGTGAGAATGGGAAGAGTCTCAACCAAATGACGTCATCAGTAACAACATTGTATTTAAATGTTGCACACAACTCCAGGAAGTTTGCTAGATGCAAGTGAGGATCTTTAGACGACAATCCCCCAAACTGAACTGAGCTTTGAACCATGTGCAATATGGCTGGTTTGATCTCGAAATTATTGGCTTCAACCGCTAGAATCCGGATGCAAGTCTGTACTCCTGTAATGGTTGGCATCACATAGTCCCCCAAGCTCCTTTCTGCAGGGACTTGTCTTAAAACAAGCGGTAACTCATCATCCCTCAAATTATTATTTCGCTGATCTCCCATTGCTAAGGAATCAGCTGCTATTTTCTCTTTCTTGTTCTGTCTGTACAATCTCTCAATCTCAGGGTTCAGAGGGATAGGAATGTCAACTCCTCTCCTACTTCGCATAAACTAAGTTCTTGAGACTAATCAAAAACAACAAACAGACCACGGCAGACAACACTAAAGCAAAATAAAAGAAAAATAAATAAAAAAACTGAAAATAAAAACCAAATTAGAAATAAGAATAGATAAATTGATATAACAGTACGCCAGTCCCCGGCAACGGCGCCAAAAACTTGTTGCGATATTTCTAAGTGTTTACGCAAGTGTATGTATCGTTCAAGTAATAAAGATCTGTAAGACCGAGTTTATCGTCCACAGAGACTGGTTTATTAAGTATCGGTTATCTATTCTATGGTATCTATTTGGTTGACGTTCTTTAGTTTTAGATTGATGACTAAGAATTATGATTAAGTGCAGAAATTAAACTAAAGATGATTATACTTTGGGTTATAACAGTTATGAAGGAAATAGGGTTCCAATCTCCTCAACTATCCACTATTTCACGTGTTAATGCAATGCTAATGATTCTTCTTCTTATTAAGATAGCATATTAACTAATCTGTCATTATATTTCGGTTAGGACATACAAGAGCTCAACCTAGTGCAGAAACCTTCTATATTTCTATGATAAGTTTTACCACACAGGAGGATTAAGAACAATAACCTTTAATTACTACAAAAATATCGGGGTACTTTCGTCCACGATTTTAACCTATGTCTAGACAATTACAGTATATTCAAATCTCACTTTTCATACTTTTGATTCGAAATCATATAAGTGATGACAATTAATAGCTAGTTAATAATCAAGCAATCATAACAATATTGAATAGATCTTAATACGCTGAAGAAGAACTCAAAAACTAATGCATTAACTATATGAAAGAGCTTCAAGAAGATTCGATGGAAACCCTACTAAAGTAATTAGCTCCTAAACATTGTCATGTCAAGAACTAATACAAAATCCAACATAAACTGAAATAAAGTAAAGGAAAGAAAAAGAACTTGAACAAGAGATGTCTCCAATTATCGTTTGTAGCCGTCGTTCTCCTCTCCAAAGTATGATCTGTGATATGGTATATGGTCCCTTTTTAATGAGCAGGGTTTAGGGTATATATATTTTAGAAAACCTTGCTTTGGACCATGAAAACCCTGTCCAATTCGGCCCAGGAAACTGAAAATTACGCGTCGGCACCGCGGTTCCTCTGACAGGCACCGCGGTGCTAAATGGCTCACGAAATCACTGCTGGCTACGGGAAATATGGTACCGCGGTGCCTCTTCCCGGAACCGCGGTGCCTTCGACGATGTTTCAACTTCGGACTTTCGGTAATCTTTACGCCACGACACTAATTAACTTGACTGCGGTTCTATGGCACTGCGGTGCTACCTTGCCAGGCACCGCGGTGCCTCCTTGATTCTTGTCCGGTTCTGCCTGATTTGTTCTATTCTTCGTGGTACTTTTTAGGTTTCATTCCTTGGGCTGTGCTTGTGCAATTTGCATCTCGGTTAAGCACATTTCGTCCTCAAAGGTAGCATTCTCTCCTTTATAACTGATGTGACACAAAATGAAAGAAAAACAACCTAACACTATACTAATACAAATGAAAAGAGTAAAATACGTAACTGAAAATGACTCAAAAGAGTGTATAAAATACACTCAACAAACACCCTCAAACTTACACTTTGCTCGCCCTCGAGTAAAGCACTAACAAAGAAAAAATAAAATAAAAGACTCAATGAATTGGATCAAGTAGTTATAGTAATGCTTCTTCAAAATCATGGATGAAAGTTGGGATAATATGTTAGAACATACATAGCATGCATATTTAGCAATCTAGATTTTCAAGTTAGATATTTCACAAATTCACTTAGATCATGATCAATAGAAATACAAACACCTAACTTATGCATGTCAATTTCATTCCATCTTTCTCAAACGCTATAGACCTGTTTACTTGTTATTCTCCACTAATCATAGACATACATATTAAAGATCATCAGGACTTTCAAGGGTTGTAATGTAGGCTTAGGCAGGGGTAGGTAAAAGTAGGTATTTGATCGGTGTATTTTATATACACCTTTTGAGTCATTTTTAGTTAGTATTTTACTCATTTTATTTATGTTTAGTATAGTATTAGGGTCGTTTTCCTTTCTTTTGTGTCACAGCGGTCAGAAATTGAGAAATGGCGAAAAGGAGATGAAATGAGCATAAATGAGATGAAATTACACACAAAAAGGGCCAAGAAATAAAGTCTAAGAAGTTCCGGGAATTATAGAGGAGATCAGACGAAGTCCGGACGACGAAATGAAAATCCGCCAGAAAAACGTCTCAGGCGCCGCGGCGCCCAATGTTCTGAATGTTCTGAAAGTTGCTGATTTTCAGGCGCCGCGGAGCCAGTCTGCAGGGCCGCGGCGCCGACGCGGGATTTATGAAGTTCTGGGCCGAATTTGACATGTTTTCAGAGTCCTAAAGGGATAACTTTTCCTACCTAAAGGGATAATTTTTCCTACCTAAAGGGAAAACTTTTCCTACCTTAAAGCCCTTACCTAAAAGGATTCTAATAACTTTTCCTACCTACATAATTCTTAACCCTTCACCTAAAAGATTCTTGGTCTATAAATAGTCTCTACATCATTAGAAGAATTCATTCTCCATTCCACCATTCACCATTCTACATCCATCCATCCACCATTCCATCTTGTAAATATTCCACAACACAACCCTTGGATGCTAGAAGACTTGGAGACTCGTTCTTGAGTATTTTTCTTTTCTTTCTTTTACTTTATTTCAGTTTTATGTTGGATATTGAATTAGTTCTTGTCATGTCAATAGCTAGGAACTAATTCTAATATAGGGCTTTCCATGTCAATTCACTTGAACCTTATTTTATGAATTAATGTATGTTATGGTTGTTCTTCTTATTATTGAGATTTATCCAATAGATGATTTGGTTGCTTGGTAATTAATTGATCACTAATTATCATTATTTATATGATTTCTAATCAAACTCCGAAAGGAGGAGGTTGTGACTATGCTATAGTTGGGTAGACATAGGTCGAATTGGGGATGAAAATACCTCAATTACTTGTGTAGCATTAATAGGGTTTTTGTTCTTAATCCTCTTATAGAGTCATCCTTATCACCGAAAGGTAGAAAGGAGCGCTACTGGGGTTGAGTGTTTATATAGCCTTAACGGGAGTATAAAACGAATTAGTAAACCCGCTATCTCCAAAAGAAGAAGAACCATAGTTAATTGCATTAGTAAGTAATATAAGTGGATAGTTGAGGAGACTTGGAAGCCCTATTTCCATCATCACTGAAGTAAAACATAGTTAATTAGTCTTTATAATTATTAGTCATAATCAACAACTCAAATATCGGTCACCAAATAGATAACAAAGAATAGAAGTTGGTACTTGAACACTAATCCCTGAGGACGATAACTCGGTCTTCAAAGACAATATTACTTGACTCGACAACGTGCACTTGCGTTAAAGTGTGTGCATTAAATCGCGCATCAAGTTTTTGGCGCCGTTGCCGGGGATTGGCGTAGTTCAATATCAATTTTATCTATTCTTAATTTCTAATTTGGTTGCTCCAAGAGCAAGTTTCTAACTTGTTCTGCGAGCATCTTTTTATCACCTTTTGTTGTTTTTTTTATTTTGCAGGTTAAATTCGGGAAAATATATATATATATATAAAAAATAAAAATAAAAAAATCAGGACACATGGACTACTACTATCAGAGACAGTGGAGTCATCAACAGCAGCTTAACCCACAGGTTCCAGAGGAGGATCGAAAGGAGTTGCGAGCAGGCATACTTATGCTCACCAAGTGCCAGACTCAGTTTATGGCTGAGACAAGGGAGTCCCTAAAAAATTTGGAGGCCCACATAGGGCAACTGATGGACGAGATGAGCAATACACCTCAAGTAAATCTGCCCAGCGACATCATTATGGGAGGTGGCGATCAAATTGAGGAGCCTGAACCACACCCAGCTATTGAGGACTCTGGCGAGATAGTTGGTGGAGAGAAGGAAAAGATCGCTGAGATCCAATTATTCACCTTTTTGGATTCTGTGGAAATTCTTCTTCCTGCACCTGTTACCGAAGAAACACCACAAGCTATCACTTTTGATCCCCAAATAGGAAGTCCATACCATCAAGGGCACCCCCTAGAGTTGAGAGATGTAGGGAATTTCACTGATCCCTACAGTATAGAGAGCCTAAAAGAAAAGCTTGTCTTGTGCACTTGGGGGATAATTGTATGTTTGAGGCCCTTGCTTAAACAGATGGTTGTAGGGAAAGTGAGACCTACAACAATAACTCTGCGGATTGCAAGAAGTTCGCAGAAGAATCCAATGGGAAGTCGTAAAGGTTAATTGCGTCCGGCTAAAAGACGTTAAAGACATCGCTTGTTGGGAGGCAACCCAATGTTTTTAATTATGTTATTTTAATTTATGTCTTTAGTTTATTTTATTTTGTCTTGAACAGTCTCACGGTCTTGGGTTCTTGTTTTGTGTTGTTGGATGACAGGTGGACTGAAAGCTAAAACCGAGGAAAAAGGAGCAAAAAAACGCTGAAAAAAGGAAAACTGCCGTCCAAAGGCGCCAGAATCAGCGCATGGCGCTGAACTTCAGAGAGCCACAATACTAGCAGCGCCGCGGCGCCGAATCTCAGGGTCGCGGCGCCGGAACCTCAGAGAGCCATATTCCGTGCAAGTTCCAGAATTTTTCTTCCTAGACCTCCGTTATGACCGATGTGTTGTGTCAGTAAGTTGTCCCTATTTTCTTTGAGTCTTGCACACATTGGGGACAATGTGTGATTTAAGTTTGGGGGGTGTTTTATTTGTGTTTTATTTGTGTCTTATTGTTTTAGTATGTGAGTCTTTTTAATTTGTTTTGTGTATTCTTGAGTCATAATTTTTTTTTTGTGCGTCATAATTTCTGTCAAAGATCATGCATGATGTAGTTACTAGAAACACCTAGTGAAGTAAGGTTGAATAATGTAATGGAATTAGAAGCAACTATCTAAACACTTAGGTTAGATATGCCAAAAACTCATGAAATCTGTCTATTTGGGGTTTCTTGCTTGATTTGTGCATTGTTAAATAATTAAAACCTATGTGTATGATTGCTTGCTATTTGAGGCGAAATAGTTAGGATATGCATGTTAGGGGAGATGACTCAGGCATTTCTTTGTTAGCCATTTCTTACCACTTTTACATATCCCTGACATTCAAAATATCTCTAGTCAGCCCCTTTGAGCCTAAAAATTAAACTTTTTCTTTGACACCCTCTAAATCCACACTTGTGCCATAAGTGAAAATGTGAAATGATTGGAATAAGAAGTGTTAAAAAAAAAGTGAACAAGTTTGATGCACCCTAATAAAAAAGTAATAAGAAATAGGCAAAAGCCTAAGTTTGGGGGTGCTTGTTATTCATAATACACTTCACTCTCTCAAAACAAAAGAGGGGAAAGATAGATATGAAGTGAAGAAAGGAAATCAAAAGAAAAGGGAAAAATTGAAAAGCAAAAAAAAAAAAACTTATGGTACATAAAATGAGCCTAAATGCCTATTTTTACCTACCCATGCCTAAGCCTACATTACAACCCTGAAAAGTCCTGAAGATCTCTTATATGCATATCCATGATTAGTGGAGAATAGCAAGTAAACATGTCATAGGATTTTGAAATTGACATGCATAATTCAGTATTCTTACTTCCATTAAGCATGATTAAAATGAGTTTGCGAAATATCTAGCTTAATGTGTTTAGAATGCTAAAAATTCATGCTATATGTTTCTGCATATTATTCTGCTAACCTTCATGTTTTTCTAAGTAACACCAATGCAGCAAAGTGATCAATGTCGTTGAGTCTTTCTATTTTCTTTTTTCGTTATTTCTTTCTTTTGATCTTTGCTCGAGGGCGAGCAAAGGTTAAGTTTGGGGGTATTTGATCGGTGCATTTTATATACAACTTTTGAGTCATTTTTAGTTAGTATTTTACTCATTTCATTTATGTTTAGTATAGTATTAGGGTTGTTTTCCTTTCTTTTGTGTCACAGCGGTCAAAAATGGAGAAATGGCGAAAAGGAGATGAAATGAGCATAAATGAGATGGAATTACACACAAAAAGGGCCAAGAATAAAGTCTAAGAAGTTCCGGGAATTATAGAAGAGATCAGACGAAGTCCGGACGACGAAACGAAAATCCGCCAGAAAAACGTCTCAGGCGCCGCGGCGCCCAATGTTCAGAATGTTCCGAAAGTTGCTGATTTTCAGGCGCCGCGGCGCCGACGCGGGATTTATGAAGTTCTGGGCCGAATTTGACATGTTTTCAGAGTCCTAAAGGGATAATTTTTCCTACCTAAAGGGATAACTTTTCCTACCTAAAGGGAAAACTTTTCCTACCTTAAAGCCCTTACCTAAAATGATTCTAATAACTTTTCCTACCTACATAATCCTTAACCCTTCACCTAAAAGATTCTTGGTCTATAAATAGTCTCTACATCATTAGAAGAATTCATTCTCCATTCCACCATTCACCATTCTACATCCATCCATCCACCATTCCATCTTGTAAATATTCCACAACACAACCCTCGATGCTTTAAGACTTGGAGACTCGTTCTTGAGTATTTTTCTTTTCTTTCTTTTACTTTATTTCAGTTTTATGTTGGATATTGAATTAGTTCTTGTCATGTCAATGGCTAGGAACTAATTCTAATATAGGGCTTTCCATGTCAATTCACTTGAACCTTATTTTATGAATTAATGCATGTTATGGTTGTTCTTCTTATTATTGAGATTTATCCAATAGATGATTTGGTTGCTTGGTAATTAATTGATCACTAATTATCATTATTTATATGATTTCTAATCAAACTCCGAAAGGAGGAGGTTGTGACTATGCTATAGTTGGGTAGACATAGGTCGAATTGGGGATGAAAATACCTCAATTACTTGTGTAGCATTAATAGGGTTTTTGTTCTTAATCCTCCTATAGAGTCATCCTTATCACCGAAAGGTAGAAAGGAGCGCTAATGGGGTTGAGTGTTTATATAACCTTAACGGGAGTATAAAACGAATTAGTAAACCCGCTATCTCCAAAAGAAGAAGAACCATAGTTAATTGCATTAGTAAGTAATATAAGTGGATAGTTGAGGAGACTTGGAAGCCCTATTTCCATCATCACTGAAGTAAAAACATAGTTAATTAGTCTTTATAATTATTAGTCATAATCAACAACTCAAATATCGGTCACCAAATAGATAACAAAGAATAGAAGTTGGTACTTGAACACTAATCCCTGAGGACGATAACTCGGTCTTCAAAGACTATATTACTTGACTCGACAACGTGCACTTGCGTTAAAGTGTGTGCATTAAATCGCGCATCAGTATTTAGGCTCAATTACGTACCATAAGCATTTTTCATTCAACTTCTTTCCTTCTTTTGGTTTTCTTTTTAGTTTCATACCCAATTTCTCCCTTCTTTTTTTTTCTTTTGAGAGAATGAGATACATTATAAATAACAAGCACCTCCAAACTTGAACTTTTTTCATATTCCTTGGGGTGCATCAAGTTTGTATTCTCTCTTTTATTTCTTTTTCAACACTTCTCTTTTCATTTCTTTTTCAACACTTTTCATCCCAAGAGTTTTCTATTATCACTTATGGCACAAACAAGGAATCATAGGGTGTCAAGGAAAGATCTTATTTTAGGCTCAAAGGGCTAATTAGTGATACAATTTATGTCAGGATAGGTAATGAATGGTCAG
The DNA here is from genome assembly GCA_029844215.1 of Przewalskia tangutica. Classification (NCBI taxonomy): domain Eukaryota; kingdom Viridiplantae; phylum Streptophyta; class Magnoliopsida; order Solanales; family Solanaceae; genus Przewalskia; species Przewalskia tangutica. The sequence continues at coordinate 25,244,395 of CM056719.1, forward strand.
AAGGGCTATCAAAGAAATGTTTGAATCATCTCCCTAAACATGTACATCTTAACTATTTTTCGCCTCAAATAACAAGTAAATAGATTTTCTAGACATTTCTCAACCTTTCTTTCCATAACTGACACACATAGGCTAAGCACAAATATCTCAAATAATTAGATGTCATGAATTTTTGACATATCTAACTTAGGCACACAGATTTTTGTTTTCAATTCCATTATATTATCCTACTTTATCCATTCAATATCGTTAGCAACTACAACATGCATGATCCATTAAAAAATTATGATTCAAAAACACATAAAACAACATAAAGACAAATCAAAAAGACTCAAAACAAAAAGACACCCCCCAAACTTAATCGACATATTGTCCCCAATGTGTGAAGACTAAAAACAATAAATGGACAACTTACTGACACAACACAACGATAATAACGGAGGTCTGAGAGGGAGGACGAATTTTCTGTGCACACTGCCCGTGAGGGACCGCGGTCCATGATCCAGGCACCGCGGTGCTTATTCCCTGCTACTTCGATTTTTCCAGTTTTTCAGCCTTTTTCGCCCTTCTATCCTCGGAGTCAGTTCCTACCTTTATCTATCATCCAAAAACACTAAAAATACCAGATCGTAAGACTGTTCAAGATAAAAGAAAATAAACTAAAACATGAATTGAAATAACATAATTAAAACATTGGGTTGCCTCCCAAGTAGCGTTGTCTTTAACGTCTTTTGGCCAGACGCAGGTTACTTACTAGATCAAGGGGGTAGAGTGTCCGCTCTTCATATTCATTTTAGCACCATTCGTTTTCTCCTCCTCCTCTTCTTTTTCACAGTTCTGATTTCAGATGAGTTCAATTCTTTTTCATCAATTGCTAGTTCAGAAGTCTTACCATGAGGTTCTTCATATTGCTTTGGTGGTACCCCACGAGCATCAGTACTTGTGAGGCTCTTCTCAGGCTCAACCTTGTCAACTACCCCAATAGAAAAACATATATCCGTGACTTGTGGTTCAGTGGAAGGCTTGAAAACTGTGAAAGTCATCTCCTCATCCTGAACTCTGAGTTTAAGATCTCCTTTCTCGACATCAATAAGTGCCCTCCCTGTAGCTAGAAATGGTCTCCCAAGTATAATGGGCATATTTTCATCTGAATCCATGTCTAGGATGAGGAAGTCAGCAGGAAAAATGAATTAACCTACTTTTTTTACCAACACATCTTTAATTATTCCTTCTAGATGCACTACTGAGTGATCAGCTAGATGCAAGGTGACTGTGGTTGGCCTTGCTTCTCCTAACCCAGGTCTTTTGAACACAAAGAGGGGCATCAGATTGATACTTGCCTCCAAATCATATAAGGCTTGCTTGCATGTCACCTTCCCTATAGTGCAAGGTAAGGTGAAACTCCATGAATCTTTCAAATTTGGGGGAAGCTTCTACTGCAAGATAGCGATGCATTCCTCTGTCAGCACTACTGTCTCATAATCTGCCAGCTTCCTCTTCATAAACAAGATGTTTTTCATGAACTTCACATAAGCTGACATTTGCTCCAAGGCCTCAATGAATGGAAGATTGATATACAGTTTTTTAAATACCTCCAAAAAATTTGAAAACTGCTTATCCAAAGTCTTCTTCTGCAGTCTTTGAGGGTAAGGAATTTTATATGTATACTCCCTCATCACTGCGGGTGGAGCCTTCTCTAAAATAGGGCGGTCATCAGTAACCCCCTCTTTCTCTACCTCACATGTCTTCTCCAACTCCTTTCTCTTTTCGACCATTAGTTGAGGTGCACCTTGCTCTAACTGCTTCCCACTTCTCAAGCTGACTGCCTGACATTGCTCCCTTGGGTTCATCACTGTATTACTGGGAAGATTACCTTGCCCTCTACTGCTCAGTGTGTGCGCCAGCTGTCCCACTTGTGTTTCCAAATTTCTGATAGAGGACCTGGTCTCTGTCATGAACTGAGTGGTCTCCTTCATGAATTGAGTTTGGGAGTTGTTGGATTCTGTTTGGGATTTAGCCAAGGTCATCAGTGCTTCTCTTATTTCTCTTATTTCATCAGACTTCTCTTGTGCTGATGGTGGGCTGAATTGTTGTGAAGATGAGGCCTGAAATTGTGGTTGTTGCCCTTGGTCATTTTTCCACGAAAAATTTGGGTGATTTCTCACCCCTGATTGTATTTGTTGGAGGAAATAGGGTTGTTGAAGGGCCTCTGAAAATTCTCCATTGTCTGAACTTTCTCCATGGGCACATTATTCGGGTCCACTGTTGTGCATCTATCAAAAGTATGGGGACCCCCACAGATCTCACAACCCACTGGTGTCTGAATCGTTTTAACTGCCACGGTACTCTGCTGCATCTGTTTTGTCAAAGTGGCTACCTGCGCAGTCAATGCAGTGATAACATCTAGTTCATGAATTCCAGCCACTTTCCTGATGTTCACTGCTCTTTCATCGGTCCCCTGATGGTTGTTTGTGGTCATAACCTCTAGCAAATCATGTGCCTCATTGGCACTTTTTTTCATGAACGTACCTCTTGCTGCAAGATCAATGATGGTGTGAGTTGTACCACACAACCCATTATAAAATATGTGAACTAGCATCCACTTCTCAATCTCATGATGTGGGCACTTTCTCTGAAAGTCTTTGAACCTCTCCCTTGCATCATATAATGGTTCTCCCTCCAGCTGATAGAAGTTATTAAGTTCACCTCTGAGATTCGTTGCCTTAGCTGGGGGGAAGAACTTGGCAAGAAACTTCTGGGCTAAGTCTTGTCATGTAGTGATGGAGTTCGCCTGTAATGAGTTCAGCCAACACTTTGTTATATCCCTGAGTGAGAATGGGAAGAGTCTCAACCGAATGGCGTCATCAGTAACACCATTGTATTTAAACGTTGCACACAGCTCTAGGAAGTTTGCTAGATGCAAGTGAGGATCTTCAGACGGCAATCCCCCAAACTGAACTGAGCATTGAACCATGTGCAATATGGCTGTTTTGATCTCAAAATTATTGGCTTCAATCGCTGGAAGCCGGATGCAAGTATGTACTCCTGTAATGGTTGGCATCACATAGTCCCCCAAGCTCCTTTCTGCAGGGACTTGTCTTAAAATAGACGGTAACTCATCATCCCTCAAAATATTATTTCGTTGATCTCCCATTGCTAAGGAATCAGTTGTTCTTTTCTTTTTCCTGTTCTGTATGCACAATCTCTCAATCTCAAGGATCAGAGGGGTAGGAATGTCAGCTCCTCTCCTACTTCGCATAAACTAAGTTCCTGAGATTAATCAAAAACAACAAACAGATCACGGCAGACAGCACTAAAGCAAAATAAAAGAAAAAAAAACTGAAAATAAAAACCAAATTAGAAATAAGAATAGATAAATCGATATTAACAGTACGTCAGTCCCCGTCAACAGCGCCAAAAACTTGTTGCGATATTTCTAAGTACTTACGCAAGTGTATGTATCGTTCAAGTAATAAAGATCTATAAGATCGAGTTTATCGTCCACAGAGACTGGTTTATTAAGTACCGGTTATCTATTCTATGGTATCTATTTGGTTGACGTTCTTTAGTTTTAGATTGATGACTAAGAATTATGACTAAGTGCAGAAAATAAACTAAAGATGATTATACTTTGGGTTATAACAGTGATGAAGGAAATAGGGTTCCAATCTCCTCAACTATTCACTCTTTCACGTGTTAATGCAATGCTAATGATTCTTCTTCTTATTAAGATAGCAGGTTAACTAATTTGTCATTATATTCTGGTTAGGACATACAAGAGCTCAACCTATTGTAGAAACCTTCTATATTTCTATGATAAGTTTTACCACACAGGAGGATTAAGAACAATAACTTTTAATTACTACAAAAGTATCGGGGTACTTTCGTCCACGATTTTAACCTATGTCTAGACAATTACAGTATATTCAAATCTCACTTTTCAGACTTTTGATTCGAAATCATATAAGTGATGACAATTAATAGCTAGTTAATTATCAAGCAATCATAACAATATTGAATAGATCTTAATACGCTGAAGAAGAACTCAAAAACTAATGCATTAACTATATGAAAGGGCTTCAAGAAGATTCGACGGAAACCCTACTAAATTAATTAGCTCCTAAACATTGTCATGTCAAGAACTAATACAAAATCCAACATAAACTGAAATAAAGTAAAGGAAAGAAAAAGAACTTGAACAAGAGATTTCTCCAATTGTCGTTTGTAGCCGTCATTCTTCTCTCCAAAGTATGATATGTGATATGGTATATGGTCCCTTTTTAATGATCAGGGTTTAAGGTATATATATTTGAGAAAATCATTGCTTTGGACCATGAAAACCCTGTCCAATTCGGCACAGGAAACTGAAAATTATGCGTCGGCACCGCAGTTCCTCTGACAGGCACCGCGGTGCTAATTGGCTCACGAAATCACTGCTGGCTACTGGAAATATGGCACATCGGTGCCTTCGACGGTGTTTCAACTTCAGACTTTCGACAATTTTTACGCCGCGACGCTAATTCACTTGACCGCGGTTCTATGGCACCGCGGTGCTACTGATCGGTGTATTTTATATACACCTTTTGAGTCAGTTTTAGTTAGTCTTTTGTCCCATTTTGCACATATAAGTGTCGTATTAGGATAGTTTTTCTTTCTTTTGAGTCAAATTGGTTAAAATGGCCAAATGGCGAAAAAAGAGCAAAAAGAGGGAAAAAGAGGAGATGTCAGAGCCGAAAACAGAGAAAGTGGCGAACGAGGGAAAAATCAAGACCAGCGTCGCGGCGCCTCCTGCAAAGCTGGCGCGGCGCCACTATCCGAGAGGTCGAAGACTGCACGGCGCGCCTCGACAAAAAAAAGCCGCGCGCTAAACATCCGAGGAGCTACAGAAGATACAGCGCCGCGGCTCCCTCAGACAGCATATATCAGGGCCGCGGCGCCAAAACACCCGAAGGACTGCAGAACTTCCGGCGCCGCGCCTTCATGCTGGCGCCGACGCTGAAAAAATTAGGTCTTTTGACAAAAATGCAGGCGAACTGAAGGAAAAGAGGGAGGCGGTTTGCAGCCTATAAAAGGAGAACCCTAGGCAGTTTTTAAGGGTTCCCCTTCTTGCACAACTCAAGACTTTTGCTTGGAGATTGGATACCATTAGTTTAGTAATTTCTTTTCCTTTTCTTTACTTTATTTCAGTTTTTATGATGAACTTTGAATTAGTTCTTGTCATATTTATGGCTAGGAACTAATTCTCTTATAGGGCTTTCCATGTTGAATTGCTAGAAACTTATGTTATAAATTAATGCATGCTTATCGTTATTTTTCTTATTGTGAGATCTATCCAATAATTGAGTTGAATTCTTGGTAATTAATTGACAACTAATTATCACTATATGATTTCTAATCAGATTCTGAAAAGGGGGGATTGTGAATATGCTATAAGTTGGGTAGACATTCTTGGATTGGGGATGAAAATACCTCAATTATTTATGTAGCGTTGATGAGAGGCTTAACAACCCTAATTTTGCGCATTGTGCGTGACGGTCAACTAGGTTTTTGGTCTTAATCCTCCTATAGAGTTATCCTTATCACTGAAAGGTAGGTAAGGTGCGATACTGGGGTTGAGTGTTTATATAACCCTAACGGGAGTATAAAACGATTTCGTAAACCTGCTTTCTCCAAAAGAAGAATACCATAAGTTAATGCATTAGTAAGTAGCATAAGCGGATAGTAAGGATTCATGGAAGCCCTATTCTGAGCATGGTACAGCACACAGTGCAATTCGGAGGACTGCCATCGGAGGATCCATATATGCACATTGCTAATTTCTTGGAGCTATGTGCAACTTTTAGATATAACGGCGTTACTGATGATGCCGTCAGATTGAGGCTCTTTCCCTTCTCACTCAAGGATAGAGCAAAAGTATGGTTGAATTCCCTGCCGGCCGATTCGATTTTCACATGGCACGAGCTGGCACAGAAATTCTTAGCCAAGTTCTTTCCTCCGTGTAAAGCAGCAAAACTAAGAGGGGAGTTGAACAACTTCTACCAAGCAGATGGAAAGTCCTTATATGAAGCTTGGGAAAGGTTCAAAGATCTACAGAGAAAGTGCCCACACCATTGCATTGAGTTGTGGAACTTGGTCCACATCTTCTACAACGGGCTGAGCAGTACAACCAGAACTATCATAGATGCAGCAGCGGGTGGAGCATTCATGAGGAAAACAGCCCACGACGCTCATGAGTTATTAGAAGACATGGCCACTAACAACCATGTCACGGAAGAGAGGTCGACAAATGGGAGAAGAACAGTGGGAGTCCATGAAATAGATGCTATTGCTGCCTTGAATGCCCAAGTGGCTCTCTGTTACACCCCGTAAGTCCAGGACATGTATAAGAGAATGTACGTAAGGAAACAAGACTTGGAAATTAGTACGAAAGGAAGAATGGTTTTTCCGACGGAAAATCTTTCGGACGTCGGAAAGGAAAAATGTTCGTTGTTGAGAATTGGATTCTCAAAATGTATTATTTGAAGAGTATGGAACTTATTAATATTATGGAAATTTATTTTTACGGATTTGGTCACGTGGGGCCCACCCGAGGAATTTTACGTTTTGTGGGGCCCACGAGGGTTACGGAATTTTATGGACGAATGAGAGGGCGACACGTGGCACCCCCACATGGCTTGGTCGAAATTTATGCAAGGGTTTAATGGTCATTGACCATCTTGGAAGATAAGTCTTGCAAGCTTGATATTGTTGACAAGTCAACTTGTCCACCTAGGCTTGATCCAAGTGAAACTCATCCTAACCTCACATTTGTTTAAGTCTAAGCCCTCCATTGTGTTATAAGTATACTACTAGTAGCAAGACTTGGCATTTTACACTTAGAAAAATTTGAGAACCTTGTGCTAGCTTGAAGAAGCTCCTGCCTGCCAATAGTCCCACACAAAAATTTGTAGTTTTGATCCATTAGCCACAAGACTTTAACCCAATGTCCCTTAGGGTATTGTAAGGATATCTCAATAGAAAGATTTCGGAAAAAACGCATTTTTACGTTAGTCGCAAGGCGGAAACTAAGGGAGTTCTTCAACTTTGAAGTTGGAACTTGAAGATGGGTTCTTCATAGGCCTCTAGGAGTGCTTGGGCGGATTGGAACCTAAGGAAAGGAGCTAAGAATTGCTAAGGCGCGACTTTGAAATCTTGGAAATTTTAAGGGCTTGGAAAGGTATAAATTTTGTCGTTTTAGCAATTAAGTTTACTTATTGATTGTAGCTTTGGATATTGCAAGCATGAGTTAATTATTATGTAGTTGGATATGTTTATCGCTATTGGAACCCTAATCCTAAACTAGCATGTTTAGCCTTAAGTTTGGAAATTCAAGTTGATTATTCGTTTAAGTCGTCGCATGTTGTGTAGGAAGGAAATTGTAGTTGTTGAATTTGTGTATGACTATATAACATGTTAGACCCTAGAACTTGGAATTTGAAAAGGATTGGAAAAGACTTTGAATTGTTAGTATGTAGTCGTCGAGAATGGCTTGGAGTTTTAAGCTATTTCAGATGAATTGTGGGCGGAATTTTACACGTATTGTTAGACGTGTAATCCCCTTTGTTTGGTTGTTGTTTGGAGCCTTAAATGTGGCTTGTTGGTTATTGTATTCGGCCTTGAAAAAGGTGGCAAAGTGAGTAGAAACAAAGGAAGTGCTGCCCGATTTTCCGTAGAATTAGAGACCAAATACTTAGTATTATTCTACGTTGAGACTAGAAGTTGATAGTCTTGTTGTGACCATTATAGGTTGACACTTCTACGTACGGCGTATTCGGCTTAGCTTGTGGATTTTAGAAAAGGTATGTGAACTATATCCTCTTCTAGCATGATTCCGTAAGATAAAGAAAGTAGGTTCTACTCCAAAAATGATCCATTCCTTGTTTGTATTTGGATTGCCTAAAATAGAATTTTATCTATGAATTTCCTTGAGTGTACTTTGATGTTTGGATTGTAAGTTGTAGAATCCATTTTCTTGATGAAGTTTGGATTCTTAAAAGTGAAGGTATTTTGACTTAAAGTACATTTAGTCTTAACAAGGAAGTGGTTTCCAAATCTTTTGGCTAGTGCCTTAGTTCTAAAACCTAAAGGTCATTATAGTGACTTTAGGGGAGTCAAAGGAGTGATTTACTTATTTGATTTAAAAGAGGAGAAATGACATGATTTAAGAGAAGTAACTTGTGTTAAGGGTGAAGTTACTTGAGGTTTAAAAAGTAGAAGAAAACTTGTTTTCTAACTATTAAGAGACTTGGAGTATTTTTGAAAGTTAAGAACTTGATTTGTAAGTATGTGATACTTGGTTTTAATAGTATAAGTCTCTTGGTCATTGAAGGAATGGATATGTCTAAAATCATAAAGGGTTATAACGGCTTTATGGGAAGTTGGTTATAACGGCTTTATGAAAGATTTAGAAAGTTGTCTATTTTGATAAAAGGGCATAAGTTGCCAAGATTGTGAAAATTTGGAGTTACTTGATTTCAAGACTTGAAATGAGTTTTCTAAAAGTGTAGTAACTTACTTTGAAAAATAGACACGCCTTGATACTACGGGTGTTAGTATCTTGGGGCTTTACATAGAAAGGAGTCTTTTATAAAAGAATGTACGTACGTAGTACTTTGGCTTGATAAATTGAGAATTTGTCTAAGTGTGCCTTGATAAGTACTTTGACTTGTTAAAAGAGAATTTATTCTAATTGTGACCTGATAAGTACTTTGGCTTGTTAAATGAGAATTTATCCTATGTGTGCCTTGATAAGTACTTTGGCTTGGTTAATTGAGAACTTGCCTATATGTGCTGGTAATAGCCTTTGAGTGCAAGTATTATGTTTTATTAAGTTGTCGCGACTTCTCGGTTGAAGAATTTGTCTTGTTGTAAGTTACTTCGACGCATCGACGGTGATGTGGGATTCCACTGTATGCTTCCGCATTTGTAGTACTTGGGTTAAATTCCGATTTTTATAGAAGACATGGTAGTGCTTATGTCTTGTTTGATGGTCACGAGATAGGGTAGGAGTATAAGTGAGGGTAAACCCCAAGACGCTGTACCACCTTCTCCAGTAAGAGTATAAGTGAGGGTAAACCCCAAGACGCTGCATCACCGCTTTATGTGTTGTTTGACGGCCGATTGAGATAGGGTAAGAGTATAAATGAGGGGCAAGCCCCAAGACGTTATACCACCTTCTCCAGGGTAAGAGTATAAATGAGGGACAAGCCCCAAGACGTTATACCCCCTGCTTTACCACCTCCTTCAGGGTCAAAGTATAAATGAGGGGTAAACCCCAAGACGTTATACCACCTGTTCGTTTGCCTACTGCCCAGACAGCTTTTAGAACACATGTGGACTTGGTGTTCATGTATGCCTATTGGTGCTATGTTATATCATGGATCGCCATGAGGAAGGATTCCACGGCATGATTGATATTATGGCGTGAGACCCATAGTTATATTTGAGTAGTGACTTTGAGGCTGCGCCCCCGACTTGATATGACCGCTTATGTATTGTATCGTAGGTTGGCTATCATACATGTCTCTGCTTTGTTTAGATCGTTATGATTTTATTACGATTTCATCGCTCACATACTTGGTACATTCTTCAGATCGACCTCCTTCGGGCTGCGTTCATGCCGCAGTTTAGGTACGCTGTTTGGTGATCGCAGTGTAGGATCATGCCGTGGTTTTTGGATAGCTCCTCCGTCCGTGAGTTTATCTTTTGGTATATATCTTCAAGATGTGCTTTGTACAGTTTTGGGTACGGCGGGCCTTGTCCCGTCATATTTCGATTTAACTCCTAAGGTGCAGTATTCATATGTGGATGGACTCGTGCATGCTGTAATGTCTTTTGTTTATGTATATGATATGGCGGCTTAGTCGGCTTTGCCTTGTCGTCGTTGGTTTTAAAAGAAAAAAAAATATGAGCTGTTATTAGTTTCCGCAATATACTTAGTTGTTAAGGTAGCAGGGTGCCCAGGTAGGGCACCAGTCACGGGCCCGGGGTTCAGGGTGTGACACCCTCCTAGCGAAACAGTTGCAGCAACACACAGTGTCAGTGAATGCGGTACAGATGCCTAAAAGCTGTGAGATATGTGGTGGCCCACATACATTTGATAGGTGTCCTTCAGCGGATCCCAACAATATACCAATGGAGCAGGAAGAGTGTCAAGCCATAGGTAATTATCAGAGGCAACAGAACAACCCCTACTCCAACACTTATAATCCAGGGTGGAGGAACCACCCAAATTTCTCATGGAGAGGAGACCGTGGCGCAGAACCAGCACTAACCGCAGAACCAATACCAAGCGGCAACAGAATCGCACCATGGGCGCAGAACCAGATCGTGGGCGCAGATCGGATAGAGGCGATGCGAGAATCGCAGAGCGAATCAGTAACCCTTCATTCAAGCCCCACAGCCTCAACAGTTCAATGCACCGGTTCAGCAAGAAAAGAAAGATGAGCTGAAAGCAGCTGTGACAACACTTGCCAACGCCCAGACGCAGTTCATGACAGAAGCTAGATCCTCGTTCAGAAACTTGGAGACACAGGTGGGTCAGCTAGCAAAACAGCAAACAAAGAAAGCACGAGGACATTGCCAAGCAATACAGAGGTAAATCCGAAGCAAAGGTCAAAGGCGATGAGAAGTGGAAGACGATTGAGCAAAGAATACCTCACCAAGAGTTGAGAAGAAAGCAGAGTTAGAAAAAGAGAAGGTGATTGAGCCTAGCCCAACAGTAGAGAAAACTCCAGAAAAGGAGTATACAGAGAAGATCCCTTTCCCCCAGAGACTACAGCGAAAGGCGGTTGATAAACAATTCTCCAAATTTTTGGAGACATTCAGAAAGCTACATATCAACATACCTTTCATAGAAGCATTAGAGCAGATGCCCTCCTATTTCAAGTTTATGAAGGAGATTTTGGGGAAAAAGAAGAAGCTGGCAGAATACGAAATAGTAGCACTGACAGAAGAGTGTAGTGCTATCTTGCAGAAAAAGTTGCCACCAAAGCTAAAAGATCCAGGGAGCTTTACACTACCTGCACAAGGCGGTGGTAACTTGCAACAGAGCTCTATGTGATTTAGGGGCAAGTATAAATCTAATGCCCCTATCAGTATTTAAAAGATTGGAGTTGGGTGAAGCCAAACCAACCACAGTAAGCCTGCAACTAGCCGACAGGACAGTGGTTCATCCAAGAGGCAAGATCGAGGACGTTATTGTGAAAGTAGGAAAATTCTTCTTTCCTGCAGACTTCCTCATCCTTGATATGGAAGAAGACGCAGAAATCCCTATCATATTGGGGAGGCCATTCCTAGCAACGGGGAGAGCTTTGATTGATGTTGAAAGAGGAGAATTAACACTAAGGGTGGAGTCTGAAGAAATGGTGTTTAAAGTTTTTAAACACGTCATTGAGCCACCAACAAGGAGTGGGTGCTTTGCAATCAGCACCATCAAACCCCCATGCGAGCCAATACAAGTCAACCAAAGAGCGATGAGCCCACGAAAGCAGGCATGGTTTGCTGAAATGCCACTAAAGGAGGTAAGTATTCCTGAACTCCCCCTTACTGATAATGCTAAGAAGAAAAGAAGAAAAAGAAAACTCCAAATGTGGAGGAAATGGATAGGTTGGGGGCTTAATCCACCCCAGGGTTATTAAGGCTAAGGAACTTGCGTCCGGCTAAAAGACGTTAAAGACATCGCTATTTGGGAGGCAACCCAACGTTTTTAATTATGTTATTTCAATTTCTGTTTTTATTTTATTTTATTTTTGATCAGTCTCACGGTCTTGGGTTCTTGTGTCTATGTTATGTTGACAGGTGAAAGCCGAGGATGTGGAAGGCGAAAAATGAAGAGAAGCCAAGGATACCCAGAAAAATCGCCATAGCGCCGCGGCGCCCATTAGCAGGGCCGCGGCGCCAATAAACCAGAAGATGTTCAGAACTTCAGCCACGCGCCATTTGCGTACGCAGCGCCACAACGTAAAAATATGAAAACTGGAAGACACCACGATCCGGCGCCCTCTCGCCAAATCAAAACACCAAGAATGCTCCTCCCCTCACGGAATTCAAAGTATTATCCGCCGCCACCACCACCATTTTAACCAAAGTTTGTAAGTGTCTATTTCTTTTACTGTCGTTGAGTCTACACACATTGGGGACAATGTGTGATTTAAGTTTGGGGGTGTTTTCTTTCATGTTATGTTTTATTTAAGTCTTTTTGATTGTTTTATGTTTATTTTGAGTCACCAAATTTTTTTCTTTTTGAGTCATAATTGTCTGTCAAAGATCATAATTGATGTAGTAGCTAGAAACACCTAGTGAAGTAAGGTGAAATAATGTAACGGAATTGAAGCAACTATCTAAACACTTAGGTTAGATATGCCAAAAACTCATGTAACTGCCTATTGGAGTTTCTTGCTTGAATTACGCATACTAAATGATAAATGCTTATGTGTTATGATTGCTTGCTATTTGAGGCGAAATAGTTAGGATATGCAAGTTAGGGATATGACTCAGGCATTTCTTTGATATCCAATTCTTACCATTCTTTTCTATCCCGTACTTTAAAAATATCCCTAGTCAGCCCCATTAAGCCTAAAATTTGAAATTTCTTCTTTGACACCCTATATTCCCACAAGTAGTACCATAAGTGAAAATATGAAATAGTGGAATACATTGTGTTAAAAAAAGAGACAAAAAGAGTGAATAAGTCTGTTGCACCCCAATACAAAAGTAATAAGAAATAGGCAAAAGCCTAAGTTTGGGGGTGCTTGTCATTATTATATACTTCACTCTCCCAAAACAAAAGAGGGAAAAGATAGAATCGAAGTGAAGGAAAGAACAAAAAGAAAAAGGGAAATATTGAAAAGCTAAAAAGCTTATGGTACACAAAAATGAGCCTAAATGCCTATTTTTACCAACCCCTACCTAAGCCTACATTACAACCCTTAAAGTCCTGAAGATCTCTTTTATGCATATCCAGAATTAGTGGAGAATAGCAAGTAAGCATGCCATAGGAATTCTTGAATTTACATGCATGATTTAGTATATTGACTTCCATTAAGCATGATGAATATGAGTTTGCGAAATATCTAGCTTCATGTGCTTAGTGTGCTGAAATTTCATGCTATATGTTCCTGCATATTATTTTGCTAACCTTCATGTTTTTCTAGTTAACACTAATGCAGCAAAAGTGATCAATGGCAGTGAGTCTTTTTATTTTTTGTTCTTTGAGTCTTTTATTTTATTTCTTTCTATCTTTGCTCGAGGGCGAGCAAAGGTTAAGTTTGGGGGTATTTGATCGGTGTATTTTATATACACCTTTTGAGTCAGTTTTAGTTAGTCTTTTGTCCCATTTTGCACATATAAGTGTCGTATTAGGATAGTTTTTCTTTCTTTTGAGTCAAAGTGGTTAAAATGGCCAAATGGAAAAAGAGCAAAAAGAGGGCAAAAGAGGAGATGCGAGCAACAGAGAAAGTGGTGAACGAGGAAAATCAAGACCAGTACGCGCCTCGCACTAAAAGCAGGCGCGACGCCACGATCCGTAGAGGTCGAAGACTCACACGCGCCTCGCATGACAAAGTTAGGCCGCGCGCTAAACATCCGAGGAGCTACAGAAGATACAGTCGCGGCGCCCTCGCATGCCAGAGATCGGGCCGCGCGCCAAAACACCCGACGGATTGCAGAACTTCCGGCGCCTACGCTGAAAAATTAGGTCTTTTGACGAAAATCTGGGCCAGCCTGAAGGAAAAGAGGGAGGCGGTTTGGCACTATAAAATGAGAACCCTAGGCGCTTTTAAGGGTTCCTTCTTGCACAACTCAATACTTTGCTCGAGATTGGATACCATTAGTTTAGTAATTTCTTTTCCTTTTCTTTACTTTATTTCAGTTTTTATGATGAACTTTGAATTAGTTCTTGTCATATTTATGGCTAGGAACTAATTCTCTTATAGGGCTTTCCATGTTGAATTGCTAGAAACTTATGTTATAAATTAATGCATGCTTATGGTTATTTTTCTTATTGTGAGATCTATCCAATAATTGAGTTGAATTCTTGGTAATTAATTGACAACTAATTATCACTATATGATTTCTAATCAGATTCTGAAAAGGGGGGATTGTGAATATGCTGTAAGTTGGGTAGACATTCTTGGATTGGGGATGAAAATACCTCAATTATTTATGTAGCGTTGATGAGAGGCTTAACAACCCTAATTTTGCGTATTGTGCGTGACGGTCAACTAGGTTTTTGGTCTTAATCCTCCTATAGAGTTATCCTTATCACCGAAAGGTAGGTAAGGTGCGATACTGGGGTTGAGTGTTTATATAACCCTAACGGGAGTATAAAATGATTTCGTAAACCTGCTTTCTCCAAAAGAAGAATATCATAAGTTAATGCATTAGTAAGTAGCATAAGCGGATAATAAGGATTCATGGAAGCCCTATTCTCATCACCACTGAAGTAAATCTTTATATTAAAATAGCTTGCATAATTCGTAGTTATAAACAACAAATCAATCATAAATTCACCAAATAGATACTAGAAAATAGATAGTTGGTAATTGAACCCTAATCCTTGTGGACGATATTCGGTCTTACTAAGACTATATTACTTGTCACGATAACGTGCACTTGCGTTTAAAGTGTGTGCATCTTAACGCGCATCAGCTACCTAGCCGGCACTGCGGTGCCTCCTTGATTCTTATCCGGTTCCGCCTGATTTGTTCTATTCTTAGTGGCACTTTTTAGGCTTCATTTGGGATGTGCTTGTGCAATTTGCATCTCGGTTAAGCTCATTTCGTCCTCAAAGGTAGCATTCTCTCTTTTATAACCGATGTGACACAAAATGAAAGAAAAACAACCTAACACTATACTAATACAAACGAAAAGTGTAAAATACGTAACTGAAAAGGACTCAAAAGAGTTTATAAAATACACTCAACACACAGACGACTTATCAAGGTTTGGATATGTGTATCTTATGAGACACAAATCTGAGGCTTTTGAGAAGTTTAAGGAGTTTAAGTGTGAAGTTGAGAAACTGCTCTCAAAGAGTATCAAGACTCTCTGATCTGATCGTGGGGGTGAATACTTAAGCATGAATTTCTTGACTACTTAAAGCTTCATGGAGTTCATTTCGAATGGACACCTCCTGGAACACCACAGATGAATGGTGTTGCCGAGATGAGAAACTGAACCTTGCTTGACATGGTTCATTCCATGATGATCTTTTCAGCTCTTCGTACATACCTTTGGGGATATGCTATTTTGACCTCAATATATGTTCTAAACATAGTTCCATCTAAATCAGTCGAAAAGACACCATATGAGGTATGGTGTGGCAAGAAGCCATCACTTAGACAAATGAGGCCCTGGGGGTGTCCTGCATATGTCAAGAAGTTGATCACTGATAAGTTGGAATCTAAAAGTGAGAAATGTTACTTTGTTGGGTATCCAAAGGAAACTAAAGGATACTACTTATATCTTCCTGGAGAACATAAGATATTTGTTTCTAGAAACGCAACTTTCCTTGAAGACGAATATGTCTACAAGGATGAGAGTTGCACGAAGATAGAACTTGAAGAAATTCAAGAATGAAGTAATATAGATGTTGAACCCTTTCCCGATGATAAAGGCAAAAATTCAGTGGGAGCTTCTGGCGAAGATTGGGTATTTAGGGTACCTTCTTCGGCCTGTGGGAGTGCTACGAGGAGTAATGCAGAAATGTAAGATCTTCCGGCACAGACCTTGGGAGCAAGTGCACCAGTTGCATTTCCTCCCATTCAGGAAAGACATGAAAATGATATTCCTGAAAGCTCTAATGTTGGTGGATCGACCAGCGCACAAGAACCTACTCACAGTCAGAACATACCTGTAACTGAACTATAAGACAATCAACTTTGTAGGTCCACTAGATCTCATTGTCCTCTGGAAAGACTAAATCTGCTTGTGGAAACACAAAATGAGCTAGATATTCTAGATGATGACGAGCCTAGAACCTACAGCGAAGGAATGCTAGACATTAATTCGAAGAGATGGCAAGAAGCCATGAAATCCGAAATGGAATCTATGTATATCAATCAAGTATGGAACTTGGTTGATTTTCCAAATGGGGTTAAACCCATAGGATGCAAATGGGTCTTCAAGAAGAAGATTGATGCATCTGGTAAGGTTCAGACTTATAAAGTTAGACTAGTGGCTAAAGGTTTTACTCAGCGTCCTGGTGTGGATTATGATGAAACCTTTTCACCGGTGGCTAAGATAAAGTTTATTCGGATTTTGTTTGTAATAGCTGCACACTATGATTATGACATTTGGCAGATGGACGTCAAAACTGCATTCCTCAATGGTAATCTAATTAAGGAAGTGTATATGAAACAACCCAAAGGTTTTTCATGTGAGTCCAGACCAAATATTGTGTGCAGGCTACAGAAGTCCATTTATGGACTTAAGCAAGCCTCTAAGAGTTGGAACATTTGCTTTGACAATGCTATCAAATCTTTTGATTTCGTCAGAAGCAAAGAGGATCCTTGTGTTTATTCCAAACGCAATGATGAGGGTATTGTATTCATTATTATATATGTTGATGACATATTGATAATGGGAGATAATAAGACCCTCATGCAGTCAGTCAATTATTGGTTGTTCAAGACCTTCATGATGAAGGATTTAGGTAAAGCCTGCTACATTCTGGGATTTAGCATCTATAGAGATAGACCTAATAGATTGTTGGGGATGTCGCAGTCAGTCTACATAGACAAAGTTCTTAGACGTTTTTCAATGGAGAAAGGCATCAAGTTATCAAATAAGGGTTGCCCTTCTAATGCTAATGAACTTGAGCGCGTGAAAAGGATCCCGTATGCTTTGGCTATAGGATCAATCATGTATGCCATGACCTGTACTAGGCCAGATGTGGCATTTGCACTTAGTATGACTTGCAAGTTCCAGCAGAATCCTGGTGAGGAACACTGAAAATCAGTCAAGAGTATTCTTAAGTAACTTAGGCGTACAAAAGATTACTTCTTAGTTTATGGTGGAGTTGATGAGCTGGTTGCCACTGGGTATACCGATGCTAGTTTCCAGACAGATGTTGGTGATTTTAAATCTCAGTCTGGTTACACTTTCATTTACAACGGAGGAGCAGTGAGCTGGAAGAGTTCCAAACAGGCTACTACTACAGACTCGACTACTGAAGCGTAGTACATTGCTGGATCAGAGGCTGCTTGTTACACCCCATAGTTCCAAGACATGTATATGAGAACGTAAGTAAGGATGTAAGACTTAAACGTTGGAAGAAAGTATAACTACATTTTCTTAAGGAATTATTTCAAAAATGTAAAGACGACAATTTGTTTACTTGGAGTTCAATTCTCCTAATTAGAGTTACAGAATTAGTTTTGGTTTTTGAAGTCTTGGATTTGGTCATGTGGGGCCCACCGGAAATTTCACAATTTTGTGGGGCCCACGAGATTTTGTGATATTTTGGCCAAGTATAGGAATTATTTTTTGTGAAGAATTATTTTTGGACCAATAGGAGGGTGACACGTGTCACCCCTCCACTTGTCTTGCAAGATGACTTACACTTAGATATTTTGAGACAAAGAGGACAAGTGGACATGTGGTCCACATAGGTCTCACTCCACTTGTCTATACACTTGTATATGTATTCAACTCTTGCAAGACTTGGATCATTATCACTTTCATCTAAATAGCTCATCTCTCTCCCTTTAGCTCAAGATTTTCGAGACTCCATAGCCAAGGAACAACAAGTGTTGATTAGTTTCTTTCTCCAAGATTAAGCCCTTAAACCAAGTGTTAAGCCAAGATTAATATTCTACAAGTTTTACACGGTTTGGCCGAGAGTTTGATGCCAAAACCCTAGCTTGTTTATCCATTTTTTTGGAGGTAAAACGTGAAGGAGAGATGGGTGTAAGGTTTTAGAGGATACATATATGTGATTGGAACTTAAAGAAGTGGAGCAAAACGAAAATCATGCCAATACTCATGATCGCTTTTAGCGTTTTTAGGTTGTTTTAAAGGTAAGAATCCGTCTTCCTCTTGAAGTAATTGGATATTACTATTTTTTATAATGTATAGTTGAGCTTGTGCTAAAAATAATGAAGAATAAAAAAGATTTGGACAAATTTTGGTATTGGAGTCGAGATTGGGCAGTTTCGGCCCATTGGGATTGTTGGTCATTTTTGTTGTTATTTTCACTTTTTTTATGTTATATAATGAAGGAAATATTGTTGTTGATAGTTTATATGATGTATATAATATGTTTAAATGTGAATTGGATTATAAGGAATTGTGGAAAAGGGCTTTGGATTGTTATAGTTGTTGTGGCCGAGAAACTGCCCAAAACTGTTAGACGTTGTTGTGTCGTTTATGGGCTGTTTCGTGGTGCTATTATGCTGAAAAATCAGCCACCAACATGAATTATTACTGTGGTAAAATTTCTAATGAAAGTCCTAAGGAATAAGGGTGTAAAAGGGTGTTAAAGGCTTCGCATTTTACCCTTATCGTTGATAGAATTGTGGACTTTTTTATGGGCTATTTTGTATAGATTAAGGGGCCAAATTTTACACATCAAGTAGGCGTGTAATCCCCTTTGGTTGCTATTTTGATTGTTCCTTAAATGGGGTTTTTTTTTGTTGATGGAATTGGGCCTTGGAAAAGGTGGAAAAGTACGTATAAACAGGGGAAGTGCTATCCAAATTTTAGTAGAATAAGAGGACAATTACTTGGTATATGTCTTATACTAAGTGAGAATGAAGTTGATAGAAGTGTTGTTGTCATTATAGGTTGAAGTACTACTTGTGGCGTATTCTACTTGGCTTGTGGAATAGCCGATAAGGTTGACGTACATTGAGACGTATTCTAGTTATCAAGTGGATTAAGCCGATAAGGTATGTGGAACTCTTCTTTCCTCTTTGAGCATGATGATTATAAATGGAGTATGTGAACTATCCCTTCTTCTTTGGCATGATTTGACTTGATAAAGTTCTATTGGATTCTAATCCTTTGTGATGTATTCCCTTGATAGTACTTTGGGTTTTCTAGAATGGAAGTTGTTCCATCCATTCCTTGATAGTACCTTGGCATGGTCTTTATAAAACGAGTGTACGGTGAACGTACTTGTTTTAAATGAATCTAGATTTCTTGTGGTATATGAGGTGGTAGTGACTTGATTTTAAAAGTATACTTGACTTGATTTTAAAAGTGTAAGTAATTTGACTTTAAAAGTGGCAGAGCCTTGACACTACGAGTGTTAGTGTCTTGGGTTTATAAATGAAAAGAATTGTATGGCGGACGTACATGGTTTCTACATGGTTTAAATCCTATTGATATGTGTTAGGAGAAGTACCTTTTGGGTTTTATAAAGGAAAGAAATGTACGGCGGACGTACATGGTACTTTTGGGTTCAATTCCCTAATATTGCATTAAATGATTCTTTTATAAGAATGAATGTACATAGTACTTTTGGGGTTCAAGTCCTTAAATATTACATGATATGAAAAGTGCCTTGAGTTTTATAAAATGATAGTTCATTCATTTTATTCTAATAAGAGTCAAAGAGTATTTAACTTGCATATGTTTGCTCATGATAGCCTTTCGTGCAAGTGTTATATTTTTATACCACCGCGTCCCTCATTGGAGGGTCGGCCACATTATTGTATTATTTACTTGGACATGCTTACATGATGGAGGAATTCCATGGGCATGCTTCCACTATATTGTTCCATGGACATGTTTTCACGAGGGAGGAATTTTGTGGGTATGCGGCCATGATGCGGGTTCAATCCCCGGGTGGTTATATTATTCCATGGACTAGCTCTCCATGATGACATGTTCCCGCGATGAAGGAATTCCACGTGCATGCTTTTATATTGCGGGTTTAAGACCCATGGTTAGAATTACATAATGATTCTGAGGGCAGGTGTCCCTAATTTTGAAATGACTTCTCATATTGTGAAATGGTCTTTTAAAAAGGTAAAGTTGATTCTCATTACTCTCATATTTACAAGGCACAGTTGTACTATTATTTTGACTATCATACTTGCCTCTTGTTATATATTTGACTGTATGATCTCTTTTACAGTACTTATTATTTTACATACTTGGTACATCTTTCGTACTGACCCTCTTTCCTCGGGGGGATGCGTTTCATGCCACAGGTGTAGGTACACAGTTTGGTGATCCTCGCTCTTAGGATCTCTGTTCAGTTTTTGAGGAAGCTCATTATTTCGGAGGCTTGTCTTTTGGTACAGAGTTACAGTCTTATGTACATTCAGGGGTATGGCGGGGCCCTGTTCCGTCATAGGTATGTATCCAAACTCTTAGAGGTCTGTATTCATATATGGGTTAGACTTGCGGGAGTTGTTTATATTATTGGCATGTTGTATAACTGTATTGTTGGGGTGTTTCTGTGTATTTTATAGCGGCAGCCTCACCGGCTTGCCTTGTAGCTATTTATACAGTTCTGCATTTATTACTTGGCCTACGTCTTATATAGAATGTGAGGGTATAAGAGTGGGGTGCTCAGGTAGGGCACCAGTCGTGGACCCGGGGTTCGGGGCGTGACGCTGCTAAAGAAGTTGTCGCGATTTCTGAGTTCCTGAAGGAACTAGGGGTTCTTCCGAGTGCTAGTTGTCCAATAACCATTTATTGTGACAACACTGGTGCCATTTCACAGGCAAATGAACCAAGATCAACAAACAGAAACAAACATGTACCAAGGAAGTACCACATCCTGAGAGAGATGGTGGAAGCTGAAGATATCAAGATAGACTATATTCCCTCAGACAATAATTTAGCAGACCCGTTTACTAAACCATTAAGCTTGATGAAGCATAATGGTCATTTTGAGAACATGGGTATTAGATATGTTGGTGATTGGCTCTAGGCCAAGTGGGAGATTGAAAGTATATGTATGTCCTAGAGACAATCTGTATTAGGACACAATGTACTTTATACACATTCATATTTATATTAATGATGATTAATATTATGGCATTTGCATTTGTTGAATTATTAGTTTATTGTTTATAATATTCTATAAATGCATCCCTAGAGGTTACGTGTTTATTATTGATGTGAGAATTAATGTTATAACATAACTCTTAAATTACCTCGACTAATGATCATCGAAATTGGGATATTGATGATATGCGATACGTCGACATGTGGTCTGCATCATATCCTTAGTGGATGTAGTATGTCTCACTTGCTACGAATTATGGCAACTCATGATGGACACATGGATACTTGTTGAAGTATTGGTACACCCTGCTGATGCATTATTTGTTATATGTCTATAATGTCATCAGACGCTGAGATAAAAGTCCTTAGACTTGAGGTCATTATCATCTTGTTTACGGAGTAATGTACTTTGATCATGTCCTAAGCTCAAATGTCTTATAGGGTTGAGACGCGGCTTGTTTTGGGTGCATTACGAAGTAGATTAAAGGTGGTATGTGAGCCAAGTGTTATACCCCGTATTTCCAGAGTATGTACGCGGGGACGTACGTAGAAAAGTTTGAACTTTAAAGTTGGCTTGGACGATTTATTTTGTGCACAACACCCGATTAGAGTCGCTTTCGACAAAACGCTTTACACAACTCGCGTAGGTAAATTACGGCTATGTCATTTCTAATTTTGGATTTCTCCGAGAGACGAACATTTTGGACCAACGAGAGGGCGACACTGCACCCTAATTGGTGGGCTTGACGCAATGTTGACGATTGGGTGAGTGGGAGTAGGTAGGATATTTTGTGATATTTGTGTGGTAGATGGATAAGGTGTACTTGGGTGAATCCTAGCCCTACACTTGCATGACACTTGGATTGATCTTGGCCATTGGTTGGCCTTTGCTTGACCTATAAATACCCTCCCTTTGATGAACTTCTTCATCCAAAAATTGTGCTAAGTCTTGAAAATCCCTTCCCTCTTCGTGTGTTCTCGCCCTAGCCTCCTCCTCCCCTTTGTGAGGCCCCTCGCCGAGTCCTCCCCTCGCCGAGAGCACCCCTCCTAGCTGGCTGGCCGGGTACACCCCCTTGTGGTGTTATCTCGTATAAATACACCCCTCTTGGTAGAAATACTCCAAAGTATTTACTATACCCAAATTACCTTAGTCAGATACCTTGTAGTATTCCAAGGTTACACTTATACGAAAGCCCGTAAATACTATTATACTTCCTTCGGTCACAAAAACGAAAAACCTAAGGAAAATCTTCACAGCTGGTCAAGTATTAAGAAGAAGTTGCGTAGAACTTCTAAGAGTTGTTTGAGCGGTCGAGCACCGAGTCGAGCTAAGCGTTGCTCGTGATCAACATTTAACTTGGATAATTATGGGCTTATCGAGGTAAATATCTTGTCTCCTATTGTAATTGGGAATTTCATATTGTAGGATTATATAGTCAAGTATACTATATAGAATCGAACATAGTTTTCGGCAATGTCTTTTGACTTAAGCCCAATTTAAAGCAAGAGAGTTAGACCGTAATTACACTATACGTAAGAATGTTAAAAGGAATCGAATCAGAATTACATAGATCAGACATAAGAGACTTGGTAGCATTATCGTGAAGTAGAATTGTATACGCCCGTTAGACGATAAACCCCCGTGTCAAAGTTGGCTTGATAGCCACTTCGATAGAGGAGATTTACGCGGTCATGGGAGGTGCCAATTTTCTCGTAGAATATGGAACCGCTCGCTTAGATGTTAATAGACGCTTGGCCTATATAGGTGGAAGTACTACGAGTAGCGTATTCTACTTAAAGAGTGGAAAAGGCTAGCGAGTTACAAGATCGCGAGCGATTGCTAATTGTCGATAATCGTCGCGAGGTACGTGAACCTCCTCCTATCCTTTCTAGCACGATGTTTTGTAAACTATGTAGTGGTAGACGCATACGTGTTAAATGAGTTTGGTTGGTTTAAAACATATGGTGTTATAATAGCTTTATGGGAAGTTAGTTATAACGACTCATGTAGGTAAAAGAATGGTTTATCGATCGTAGAAGTTAAGAGACTTGATCTTGAGAGATAAGAGACTTAACTTGTTTTATCGGGTAATTAACATTTTTTTAAAATGTTGTAAAACCTCATTCATTCGCGAGTAACGAGTACTGGTTTTTAAAAGAATAATGTTTTACCGATTCCTAAATCGTAATAAGTATCGAACAAACCATCGCAGCTAATAAAGTGGAAATGTATCGACTAATTAATGTACTATTAAAACCAGAGAAACCTCCATCCGCATGTAAGCTAAGATGAGACAAAATGATATTACGCTTCCTAGATCATGGTCGCTTAAATAAGATTGTTATAAACAAGAATAACCTACTCACGTATCGCATATATGTTTCTCAAATTGCTTTCAAAGAGAAGTATATCATTAAGTGATTAATACTATGAACTACTAAACCTTTAATAAAACGAAACTTGAACATTTGAAATTAGGCAAACTTGAACGCTTGGAAAATAATGTTGTTACTTGATTTTACAAAGAGAAGTGTGTTGATTTACTTCAAAAGATAATCACTCTATTTTCATATACTACGTATTGTGTGACTTTTGTGAAAGTAACGATCTTGTAAAAGAGTTAATGTATGAAAGTACCTTGTGTGAATAACTTGATCGTATTGGTTTGTGATAGCCTTGTAATACCTTCTTGTTGATTTGATAAGTAAACATATTAGGATGCTACGTGTGTTAGTATTTTGTGATGTTTGTGTGCGGTTTCGATTGTGCTTATGTTGTTTAACCGCAGTCGCTATGCTAGTATTACATCACTCACCTCGACATGTTTCCGGGTTGTCGCCTCCGTCGCGGTAGACTCAGCGTCTGCGGTGACCTATGATTCGAGGATACCCTACGCGGTCCGTGTGACCCATGCGAGCTACGAGTTCCGTGTTAGCGTGCGCCTTTATGGTCACGCGGCATGTGGCCACGCGGATCGCGAGTCCAGACGCCGGGAGTAGCTACCGACGCGGGAATACCTCACGCGCCATCTGAGTGGCTTGTTATACCGTATTTCAGAGTATGTACGCGAGGGCGCACGATAAATTTTTGCCTTAAGAATTGGCTTTGGTTCGAAATTTGGGCACAAGTGCGAATAGAGTCGTTTTCGACGAAACGCTTCATTACCTACGCTGGGAAAATTCGCTATGTCATTTAGTATTTTTATGATTTTTCCGAGCGAAACATTTTTGGATTAACGGAGGGTGACACTTGTCACCCTCATCGACGGCAAAGAGGAGGCTTGGCCTTGGCCGATTGGTTCATGGTTTTGTGCCTTGTTTGTGGCTTGTTTTGTGCCATGTTTTGTGGAGTAGGGGTTAGGTGCACTTGGCTTGATCTTGGCCTTACACTTGCTATACACTTGGAAGGATCTTGGCCATTGGTTGGCTTTTGGTTTTGCTATAAATACCCTCTCTTTGAAGACTTCATTCATCCAAAAATCTTCCAAGTCTTGGAAACCCCTCCTCCTCTTGTTGACTCTCGTCCCAGAGCCCCTCTCCCCCGTAAAGTTTGGCTTTGGCCGAGAGGCCACCCTCCCCTCATGGTGCCTTGGCCGTGGGTACCCCTAGCCTAGTTGTTTTCGTATAATACCCCTTTGTCAGGTATAGAAATACTCTCCTAATATTGTTATAATGTCCAAATACCTCGCCCAAATACCTTGTAGTATTCCCAAGGTTACACTTATACAAAGCCCGTAAAATACGATTATACTTCCTTTAGCCACACAAACGAAACCCGAAGGAAATATTCACCCGGGGTGGAAGTCGTAAGTAGCAGTGGGTTAGAACTTCTAAGGGTTGTTTGAGCGCTGAGTAGGAGCTAAGCGTTGCTCGTGATCGACTTTATACTTGGATAATTTTGGGCTTATCGAGGTAAACACTATCGCCCTTCTATTGTAATTGGAAATTACATGTTTGAATATATAGTTGAAGTTTACTATATATAGAACTATACTTAGTAATCGTGGCAATGTCTTTTGACTTAAGCCCAAGAATTAAGAATCGAATCAATCAGAATTACATAGGGTGTATCAGACATGAGACTTGTGTAGTATTACCGTAGTAGAATTGTACACGCCCGTTAGGCGTAAACCCCCGGTTGGCTTCGTAGCCGCCATGTAGAAGCGAGATTTGCGCTGCGGGCGGGGAGGTGCGCCGAATTTTCTCAGAGATTATGGAACGCTGAGATCTAGATGTTAATAAGCGCCGTGGCCTTATAGGTCAAGTACTACGTGTGGAGTGATCCACTTGGCTTACGAGTAGCCGCGGTTTGAGGTACTTGGAGCGCTTTGCTATTAGTCGACAATCGCCGCGAGGTATGTGAACCTCTTCCTATCTCTTCTAGCATGATATGTGTGAACTATGTAGTACGGTAGACGCATACGTGTTAATCGTGTTTGTTTGTTCTTAAAACATAAAGTGTTATAACGGCTTTATGGGAAGTGGTTATAACAACTTTATGTAGGTAAGAAAATTCTTTGTGGTTTTAAAAGGTAATCGATGTGAATTATAATCGCTAGTTATAATAAAGAACTTGATGTATTTCAAAAGATTTATAAATCGTTTTGGAAGAGAGTAACACTTGGTTTTAAAGGTTTTAAAAGAGTTATACTAGCTTTATGGGAGTTAGGTATAATGTCTTAAGAGAGGTAAAGAAAATGGTTTATCGATGTTAGAAGTTAAGAGACTTGATCTTATAAGATAAGAGACTTAACTTATTTGTTTTAATGAAGGTTTCAGTGTGAAACCTCATTCGAGAGTAATGAGTACTTGGTTAAATTTAAACGGAAAATGTTTTACTGATTTCGGAAATAAGAAAGTGTATCGACACACCACTGCAGCGATAATAATGGAAAATCTATTGAAAAAGGATGAATTGTATTAAAACCAAGAGAAACCTCCATCCGCATAGAAACTAAGATGAGACAAAATGATATACATTTTCTAGATCATGGTCACAGAATGAGAATGTTGTAAAGAAGAATAACCTACTCTCACGTGAGACATATATTACTCAATTGTTCTAAAAGGAATCAAGTGATTAAGTTTGGGAACTATGAAACCATTTGAAAATGAGAAGCTTGAGTAATCAAACTAGGCAAATTGGAACTTAGGAAAAGAATGTCATACTTGATTTTGAAAAGGAATGTGGGTTGGTCATTCTAATACTACGTATCGGGTGACTTTTATGAAGTAATGGATCTCTTTTAAAAAGAACTTAACGATGTAGTACTTTGGGGTTAAAACCCGACTTTGGTATAAATGGAAGTACTTTGAGTTGTTGTGAAACTTGCCTATGCTTGTTGTTGTGAAACTTGCCTATGCTTGTTGTTGTGAAACTTGCCTATGCTTGTGATGATAGCCTTTGTTGTACAAGTGTGGTATTTCTGTGTTACCGCCTCTCGATAGAGGCCGTTGACTTGTCGAGAACTTATCGACGTCGGCAGTGATGGAGAATTCCACGTATGTTTCCATTTTGATTACCGTCTTGTTGTTGATATCACATGGACATGTCTACACCGACGCAGATTCCGGTACGCGCCACGCGGGTTGATTACCCGATAGATGGTTATTACCGCAACATGGACGCGTCTACACCGATGCAGATTCCGGGCACGTGGCCACGCGCGTGGTTGACCACCCAAGATATTGTTATTGAGGTTATACGGGCATGTCTACACCGACGCAGATTCGGCATGTGGGCCACGCGCCTTGTTATTATTGTTGCATCACGGACATGTCTACACCGAGGCGATTCCGGGCACGCGCCACGATGCGAACATGATGGATGTTATGGGCGTGAGACCCATAGTTATATTCGAGTGGTGACTTTGAGGCGCGAGTCCCCGACTTGATCGCTTTTATGTCGCATCGTATTTTGGTTATCATACATGTCTCGCTTTTTAAGCTATTATGATTTCATTTACGATTTGACGCTTCACATACTGGTACCGCTGATCGACTCCTTGGCCGCGCTCATGCCGCAGTAGAGGTACATCGGCCGTGGATCCTCGCTCAGATCTCGCCATTGCTGGGAAGCTCCGCTTCTCCGAGGCTTATCTTTTGGTATGTGTTCCCCGAGTCAGGTAGTTCTGTACATTCTGTGGTATGGCGGGCCCCGTCCGCCATAGTCGTAAATCTTAGAGGTCTGTAGAATCAAGGGGCGTGGTTGTAAAAGGATTAAACTGCTCGTTTTATGTATATACCGGGGCAATCGCTTTGGTTGCCTGCTTATTTATTATATCTCTTGTTTCATGATTCATGTTTTATTTTCCGCTGGTTTTCTCGATGTTGTATCACTAGGGTGCCGGTGCTCCACGATGTGCCCGGGTTCGGGCGTTACATGGCTTACGCGAGCTGGAAGTTCCAGGATAGACGCACATTAGATATCGCGCGAAGTGGCCGCTTTGATCATGTGACGGCTAGACAGATCTCATGATACGCTTTATGACCTTGTTGGTACTGTGGGTTTTAGTAGCCTGTTATGCCTTCGCATTTACCCCATACGGTTTTATTATGACACGTGGGACACGTGTTCATGTGTACTCTCGTGCTTTTATATCATAGATCGCAGCGCGAAGGTATTCCACGCATGATTGATGTGGGCGTGAGACCCATAGTTATATTTGAGTGATGATTGAGGCGTGAGTCACGACTTGACATGATCGCATTTATTGTGGAATCGTAGTTTGTTATCATACATGTCTCTCGCTTATAGATTACTATGATTTCATTTATAGTATTTTGCCACATACTTGGTACTGTCGACTTCGGGTCGCGTCACCCGGGCGAGGTCAAGACAACAGTACCAAGTATGTGAAACCGAAAATACATCAGAATGAAATCATAGTAGTCTATAAAACAGAGACATGTATGATAACCAAACTACGCTCACAAGGCCATGTCAAGTCGTGACTCACGCCTCAAAGTCATCACAATAAAACCGTGACGGTAAGTACGAAGGCATAGCCGACTACTAAGACCCCAGCACCACAAATGCCATAAATCAGATCACAAGGTCTTTCTAGACCGCACCACATGATCGAAGCCGCCACTCGCCCGCAGATCACCGAGCGTCTATTCTCGAACTCTCGCAGCCCGCATAGGTCACACACGGACCCGCATGGTATCCTCGAATCACGGTCCTGCATCGCCGAGGTATACCCCGCATCGAGGCGCTTAACCCCAGATCCGCCAGGCTCCCGCAACCCGCATAGTCTCAAAAGACCGCATAGTCTCAATGCATCGCATAGGAATCCCCGCATCGTGCTAAACACCCGAATGATCAATCCTCGAGCTACCGCGACCGCGATAGTCACAAGGACCGCATAGCCGATAGACCGCATCGCGGTGGCAAGCCCTCGTATAATAAGTCAAAGGGTATGTGATACAATAACAAGATAACGCTTAACGTTTAACAACGTAAGCACAACAAGAATGACCCCATTACATCACGATCACACAAGATACTAACACAAGTAGCCTCCTAACATGTTTACTTATCACATCAACAAGAAAGTATTTACAAGGCTATCTCAAACCAACACAATCAAGTTATTCACACAAGGTACTTTATGCTAACAAGTTCGTATCTATCCCTAAAGTACTTCATACATTAAATCTTTTAAAAGATCCGTTGCTTTCACATAAGTCACACAATACCCGTAGTATAAAATAGAGTGACTGTCTTTTTTAATTAAACCAAAACATTTACCTTTGTAAAATCAAGTAACAACATTATTTTCCAAACGTCCAAGTTTGCCTAATTTCAAATGTTCACGTTTCTTATTTTAGAAAGGTTTCGTAGTTCATAGTCTTATTCATTTAAGAATATAATTCTCTTTAAACAACTGAGAAACATAAGCCTTATATGAGTAGGATATTCTTGTTTATAACAATCTTATTACAAATAGTGATCTAGGAAATATCATTTTGTCTCATCTTAGCTTCTATGCAGATGGAAGTTTCTACCGGTTTTAATAATACTTAATTAGTCAAAACATTTCCTTTTATTAACGCCGCAGTGGTTTGTCGATACACATTCGATTCAAATCAAGAAACATTCTTAAGCCGTTATACCTAACTTCCCATAAAGCTAGTATAACTCTTAAGTTTTTCAAAACCAAGTATTACTTCTTCTTTCAAAATGATTCAAAATCTTTTGAAATACTTCAAGTTCTTTATTAACACATAACAAGCCGCTTATAGTTCAAATCGCTACCTTTTAAAGACCACAAGTATTTTCGCACCAACATAAAGTCATTATAACCAACTTCCCATACCGCCGTTCTAACACGTTATGTTTTAGACCACTCAAATACATTTCACACATGTACGGCTCCCGGACGACATCGTTACACACCTAGCATGCGAGAAGAGAGAGGAAGAGGTTCACAGACCTCGCGAGTATCGACTAATAGCAAAACGCCCAAGTACTTCAAACCGCTTGGCTACTCCTTAGCCGTAAGAGCGCGCCATACGTAGTACTTCAACCTATAAGGCCACAAGGCGCTTATTAACATTTATATCCCTTCGTAGAACATCCTACAGAAAATTCGGCAGCACCTCCCCCCCCCGCAACAGCGTAAATCTCCTCCTCTATCGGGGCCGGCTATCAAGCCAACCAGGGGGGGGGTTCATACATCTAACCGGACGCACAATTCTACCTCACGTAAAAGCTACACAAGTTCATCAGAATACACCCTATGTAAAACATTCAAGATTTTCTTTCAAAAGATTTCTTATTATTCAGGCTTAAGTCCAAAGAAATTGCCGACAACAACGCTCAGTTCTATATATATAGTATACTTCAACTATATGGTCTAACAATCATGTAATTTCCAATTACAATAGGACAAGATATTTACCTCGATAAGCCCATAATTATCCGAGTATAAAGTCGATCCCGGCAATCGCTTAGCTCCAACTCCGCGCTCCAACCCGCCTCCAAACTACCCTTAGAAGTTCTAACCAACTTCTACATACTACTCCAACTAACCATGGAGATTTTCCCTGTGGTTTTGGCCAGGACCGACGGAAGTATAATAGTATAACTGGCTTTTTGTAAGGTATGACCTTAGAATACAACAAGGTATACCTAAGGTAATTTGGGCATTATAACAATACTTTTGAGAGTATTTCTACCAAGAGGGGTATATACGAGACAACACCACAAGGGGGTGTATACCCTCGCCTACCCCACTGGGGGTACTCGCCAAGGGTGGGGAGGGCTCTCGCCAAAGTGCCAACTCAAAGGGGAGAGGTGTTGACGAAAACACCACACAAAGGAGGAGGATTTTTAACACTTAGGAAATATTTGGAATGGATGAAGAAGTCTTCCATGGTATTTATAGGTTCAGCAAAGGCCAACCAATGGCCAAGATCATGCCAAGTGCATAGCAAGTGTAGGGCCAAGATCTTGCCAAGTGCACCCTAACCAACTAACACACAAAAATATCCTACCTACTACTTGACAAAATTGTCACCAAATCGCCCAAGCCAACCGCCACACTCCATCAATGAGAGGTGACAAGTCGCCTCTCGTTGGTCCAAAATGTTTCGCCTCTCTAAAAATCCGCAAAAATTAAAAATGACATAGCCGGAAATTCCCTACGAAAGTCGTGGAAAACGTTTCATTTAAAAACGACTCTAAACGGGTGTTGTGAACAAAATAAATTCGCCAAGCCACTTTACACTTCAAAATTTTCACGCACGCCCCACGCATACTGGAAATACGGTATAACATTCTCCTCCTTAGAAACATTCGTCCCGAATGTTCCTTCTAAGTCTCAAACAAACAAACGCCGGTATAGTCCTCATCGCTATACTTATTTAAAAACAATCCCGCACGCATGGCCACGGAACCAACTTCGCAAAATACTTACCTCCAAGTCCACGAGGAAACACCTCTAACATCACCACAAACACCTCTCCGGGTCTAAAATATACTTCATTCGCACCTTCTCTTTACAAAAGAAATGATACCACTTTTGTCACTTTGCCGCGAGGTTCACTCCGCGACCCAACAAATGGTACCGGCCGCACGCGATCCCCGAGGTCGACGTGACACTAACTCTTACCACATTTCGACATCGTCAGTTTCCAAAACTCGAGGTTACTATCTCTAACGTGGTCATCATTAATCGGAACACTCGATGGATCTCCGATACTTTCCAAACATAACAATACGAAGACCGGACGCATCGCCTCCCAAGTCGACTAAAAGCTAACATATAGGCACCGCCTATTCTTCACATGAACTTAAAAAGGCCCAAAACAACTCGGGCTAAGTTTCCTCTGCTTTTCCAAAGCTCGCCACACCCAATCCGGTGGTACTTTCAAGAAGACCGACACAACTCGAACTCTAAGCGTCCGCCGATTTTTCCGCACGATTTCTCGAGCCGCCGTAACTTCTTCTAGACAAGCTTCACTATCCACACCGGAACAAGCTCGAACCAATCGTTCAACCTTGCCAACATCGAACCACTCGACCGCAACTTACACATCCGCCCCTCAAGGCTTTATAAGGCGACATCCGAACACCGAAATGGTAGCTTAAACACTCCTCCACAGAGACAACAATCTCCACAACTACCCGAATTCAACCATCGCCCGAGGGCGAATGCGATTCGAGACTCACCAGTTCTTAACACATGCTTGGCAAAGCTTCAAACAAAAACACCGTAACTGGCTCCACTGTTCGACATAAGGTGAAGGTAGGCACCCTGCGCACCTTACAACCTTCCCGATATAACAACACTGCCGAGTACATGGTCCTGACAAAAACACGACGGCCGCTTCATCGCCCGACCACTGGTCGAACGCATCCACGAACTCGTACGCTGTTAACTAAACTTGGGCCTAACACCCTCGTGACCCCACCACCCGGCGGGACCACCACGAACTGACCCCACCAACAAACAGGCGCTGGTTGACCGTGCGTAGCCTCAACCCGACCCACTCGCAGAAACACTTGCTCCCGGCCCGAACAACTTTTCTAATCACGTTACGAAACCTAGCGGTCTTCTTAGCTCAACTACCCCTTTCATTCCACACTACTCGGACCGATCACACAATATATCTCACATGCACTAAGCACTCCGATAAGGATCAAACATAACACTACACCTTTACTCGAGATGGCCTTACCTCTAAGGTCTCTACGCATGTAACTCTAAGGCTCACACCTTCTCTATCCCCAAATCTTACTCGGTTAAACAACCACGATCTAATCACAACTAACACACCGCTATCGAACATAGCACTTAAGGTATACTCACCTTATCACATAAACAAAACTCTGCAGGGTTAAAGATATATCTATATCTACCGCTTCACTCCCTTAGTCGTTCTAATCAAACTCGCCACGTAGGCGATAGCTAGGGAAGATGACGAACTACCCACCGATCTGAAGGCTAAGTCCTCCTACAAGGACATTCTATCGACATCGACCGACGGTCGTAGTACAACAAGTACCAACTAAAAGACGACATTCCCGATGGCGTCCGCTACATCGCGAACCGAAGCCCCGAGTTTCGACCAACTCCTGCACACCCCGAACGCCCGAAATCCGTGGAAGACCACTCTGACCGCGAGGTGCATATCTAATCACGCGAGGTGACTCGCCTAAAGTTACCAGGACCTTGCCGCCCGCCCCTTCGCGCCCTTGTTAACCCGCCGATCTCTACGCTTCACTGCGCATAAGCCCGCATACGTGCCATGCTCAAGCCCAATCAAGAATTACTCTTGCACAACCTCTTTAGATAGTCCTCAAGACTCGCAGACGTCGGTATACTCTCTGCAGCCAAATCCATAGCTAGTAACAGGTTGTCTCTTGGCAATCTATATTCTCTGCTCCTGGCCGCGGATCAAGGTTCAAATATCATGGCCGCAGAGGCACCGCCGCCGCCAGACTAAACTCGCTGGGCTAGTGACGCCGCAGAACTCCCCGAAAAGCACTACCCTAGGTAATGATTGGAGTGCGTGCCTCGCCACCCTCCGAACTCTACTCGCAACTCCTACCGCTTGCCCTCCCGGCCCGGTTGCCTGCACGCGAGGCATAACGGTAAGTGAAAGAAATACGCCGAGGGTCCAACTTACAACACAAACTCTAAGGCACGATCTCGAGTGAGAAGAATTAGAAACCAATCCTAAATATCCTATAGCCTCCTGATTATTGGTGGTGCACAACACACCGATAATCAAGACTCTCATCGATACTTCGTAGACACTTTCCGAGGATTAATCGCTTCGATACCACTTTTGTCACGACTGCCCGGCCCGTGGATCGTGCCTTACCCCGCACCCTAGTGATACAACATCGAGTAATCGGAACATAAAATGATACAAGACATATTATGAAATATGAAACAATAACTGAGAAAACTTGCCTTTCTGGCATATATATAAATAACAACCTTTTCAACATGAACGCTTTAATCCTTTTACAAACCCCGCCACAACAAGATTACATGCACTTCTAAGAAATGATACGACAACAATGGCGGACAGGCCCCGCCATACCCTCGAATGTAAATACCTACAACAGGGGACTATACCACCGATAAGCCTCCGAGAAACGAGCTTTCAACGCCGAATCGCGACCCTAAGAGCGAGGATCAACGATCGTGTACCTTTTCCTCGCAGATGAACGCAAATTTCGGCGAGGTCAAGACAACAGTACCAAGTATGTGAAATCAAAATATCAGAATGAAATCATAGTAGTCTATAAAACAGAGACATGTATGATAACCAAACTACGCTCACAATAAGCGATCATGTCAAGTCGTGACTCACGCCTCAAAGTCATCACAATAAAACCATACGGGGTAAGTGAAGGCATAGCCGACTACTAAGACCCCGGTACCACAAATGCCATAAATCGTATCACAAGGTCTTTCTAGACCGCACCACATGATCGGCCGCCACTCGCCCGCAGATCACCGGCGCGTCTATTCTCGAACTCTCGCACTCGCATAGGTCACACACGGACCGCATGAGGTATCCTCGAATCATGGTCCTGCATCACCGAGGTATACCCCGCATCGAGGCGCCTTAACCCCGGATCCGCCTAGGCTCCCGCAACCCGCATAGTCTCAAAAGACCGCATAGTCTCAACAGATCGCATAGGAATCCCCGCGTCGTGCTAAACACCCGAATGATCAATCCGGAGCTACCGCGACTCCGCATAGTCACAAGGACCGCATAGCCGTATAGACCCGCATCAAGGGTGGCAAGCCCTGTATAATAAGTCAAAGGGTATGTGATACAATAACAAGATAACGCTTAACGCTTAACAACGTAAGCACAACAAGAATGACCCCATTACATCACGATCACACAAGATACTAACACAAGTAGCCTCCTAACATGTTTACTTATCACATCAACAAGAAAGTATTTACAAGGCTATCTCAAACCAACACAATCAAGTTATTCACACAAGGTACTTTATGCTAACAAGTTCGGGTATCTATCCCTAAAGTACTTCATACATTAAATCTTTTAAAAGATCCGTTGCTTTCACATAAGTCACACAATACCCGTAGTATAAAATAGAGTGATCGTCTTTTTAATTAAACTAAAACATTTACCTTTGTAAAATCAAGTAACAACATTATTTTCCAAACGCCCAAGTTTGCCTAATTTCAAATGTTCACGTTTCTTATTTTAGAAAGGTTTCAGAGTTCATAGTCTTATTCATTTAAGAATATAATTCTCTTTTAAACAATCTGAGAAACATAAGCCTTATATGAGTAGGATATTCTTGTTTATAACAATCTTATTACAAAGAAATAGTGATCTAGAAATATCATTTTGTCTCATCTTAGCTTCTATGCAGATGGAAGTTTCTCTTGGTTTTAATAATACTTAATTAGTCAAAACATTTCCTTTTATTAACGCTGCAGTTGGTTTGTCGATACACATTCGATTTCAAATCAAGAAACATTCTTAAGCCGTTATACCTAACTTCCCATAAAGCTAGTATAACTCTTAAGTTTTTCAAAACCAAGTATTACTTCTTCTTTCAAAATGATTCAAAATCTTTTGAAATACTTCAAGTTCTTTATTAACACATAACAAGCCGCTTATAGTTCAAATCGATTACCTTTTAAAGACCACAAGTATTTTCGCACCAACATAAAGTCATATAACCAACTTCCCATAAAGCCGTTATAACACTTTATGTTTTAGACCAATCAAATACATTTAACACACGTACGCCTACCGTACTACATAGTTACACACATATCATGCTAGAAGAGACGGAAGAGGTTCACATACCTCGCGACGAGTATCGACTAATAGCAAAACGCCCAAGTACTTCAAACCGCTGGCTACTCCTTAGCCGTAAGATCGCGCCATACGTAGTACTTCAACCTATAAGGCCACAAGCGCTTATTAACATTTATATCCCTTCGTAGAACATCCTACGTAAAATTTCGAAGACTCCCCGCAATAAGCGTAAATCTCCTCTTATCTGGGCCGCTATCAAGCCAACCGGGGGTTCATACATCTAACCGCACGCACAATTCTACCTCACGTAAAAGCTACACAAGTCTCATCTGATACACCCTATGTAAAAACAGTTCGATTTTCTTCGAAAAGATTTCTTATTATTCAGCTTAAGTCCAAAGACATTGCCGACAACAACGTTCAGTTCTATATATATAGTATACTTCAACTATATGGTCTAACAATCATGTAATTTCCAATTACAATAGAGGACAAGATATTTACCTCGATAAGCCCATAATTATCCGAGTATAAAGTCGATCCTGGCAATCGCTTAGCTCAACTCCGTGCGCTCCAACCCGCTCCAAACTACCCTTAGAAGTTCTAACCAACTTCTACATACTACTCCAACTAACCATGGAGATTTTTCCCTAGGGTTTCGGTTTGGTGACTGACGGGAAGTATAATAGTATAACTGGGCTTTTTGTAAGGTATGACCTTAGAATACAACAAGGTATACGGCTAAGGTAATTTGGGCATTATAACAATACTTTGAGAGTATTTCTACCAAGAGAGGGGTATATACGAGACAACACCACAAGGGGGTGTATACCCTCGCCTACCCCACTAGGGGTACTCTCGGCCAAGGGTGGGGAGGGCTCTCCAAAGTGCCAACTCAAAGGGGGAGAGGGGTGTTGGACGAAAACACCACACAAAGGGAGGGAGGATTTTTAACACTTAGGAAATATTTGGAATGGATGAAGAAGTCTTCCAAGGGGGGGTATTTATAGGTCTAGCAAAGGCCAACCAATGGCCAAGATCATGCCAAGTGCATAGCAAGTGTAGGGCCAAGATCTTGCCAAGTGCACCCTAACCAACTAACACACAAAAATATCCTACCTACTACTTGACAAAATTGTCACCAAATCGTCCAAGCCAACCGCCCACACTCCATCAATGAGAGGGTGACAAGTGTCGCCCTCTCGTTGGTCCAAAATGTTTCGTCTCTCGTAAAAATCAGCAAAATTAAAAATGACATAGCCGAAATTCCCTACGAAAGTCGTGGAAAACGCTTCGGTCAAAACGACTCTAAACGGGTGTTGTGAACAAAATAAATTCGGCCAAGCCACTTTACACTTCAAAAATTTTCTACGTACGTCCTTACGTACATACTCTGGAAATACGGGGTATAACATTAGAGCTGTGTTATAAGTTGGACCCCTCTAACGTATTTCTTTCCCTTACCGTTATGCCTCCGTGTAAGGCAACCCGAGCCCAGGAGGGCAAGGCAGCCGAGGGAGCTGCGAGTAGAGTACAGAGGGTTACGTGGGCACAGGCCCAATCATCACCTGACATGGTGCTTCATTCGGGGAGTTCTGCGACATCACCAGCCCCATCAGAGTTTAGCACGGCGGCAGCAGTTCCTACTGCGGCCATGATAAGTTGAACCTTCAGTTCCACGACCGGGAACAGAGAATAGAGATTGCAAAGAGGCGACCCTGTTACTAGCTATGGATTTGGCTACCAGAGAGTATACCGATATACCGCGAGTCTTGATGAGTATCTAAGAGAGGGTCGTGCAGAAGAAATTATTCAGTTAGGCTTGAGCATGGCCTGTGTACGGGCTTATGCGCAGCAGGACAAGAAATGTAGAGATCGACGGGTTAATCAGGGACAGCAGAAGAGGGCCCGATCAGCAGGATCCTTTGGTAACTTTCAGGGCGAACCGCCTCGGCAGCAGTTTAGATATGCACATCCACCTGTGCAGAGAGGTCCTCCACGGGGTTCAGGACGTTCGGGGTATGCAGGAGTTGGTCAGAGCTCCAGAGCTTCCGGTTCACAGCTACACGTAGGTTCCAGCCAGCCGGATTCAGTTTTTCCTCAGTATTCACAGTGTGACGGACGTCATCCCAGGGAATGTCGTCTTTTTGTTGGTACTCATGTTACCGGCGGCCGTCAGGGCCATGTGTCGAAAGGATGTCCTAGTAGGAGGACTCAGCCTTCAGGATCGGTGGGTAGTTCGTCATCTTCCCTAGCTATGCGCCCTACGGGGTAGGTTTGATTAGAACGACTAAGGGGAGTGAAGCAGTAGATACAGATATATCCTTAACCCTCTAGAGTTTAGTACGTATGATGAGATGAGTATATCTTAAGAGTTATGTTCAGATAACATAGTGTTAAATTGTGATTAGAGATCATGATTAGTTAAAAGGGTAAGATTGGGGATAAGGAAAGTGGGAGCCTTAGAGTTTATACGTGGAGACCTTAGAGGTAAGGCCATCTCGAGTAAAGAGGTATTTTATGTTTGACCCTTATCGGAGTGCGTAGTGCACATGAGCTATGTTTTGTGGGATAAGTCCCTGGGTAGTGTGGAATGAAAGAGGGTAGTTGAGCTAAGAAGACCGCTAGGTTTTCGTAACGTGATTAGTGAGATTGTTCCGGATCGGGGAGCAAGTGTTTTACGCGAGAGTGGGTCGGGTTGAGGCCATGCCGCGGGTCAACCCGCGACCTGTTTTATGGTGGGGTCAGTTTGTGGTGGTCCCGCCAGGTGGTAGGGTCACGAGGGTGTTAGGCCCAAGTTTAGTTAACCATCGTACGAGTTCGTGGATGCGTTCAACCAGTAGTCGGGCCAATGAGGTCAGCCCGTATTGTCTTTCAGTCAACATCGTTTACTCGACAGAGGGTTATGCGAGATGTTATCAGGAAGGTTGTAAGGCTGCACGAGGTTCCTACCTTCACCTTATGGCGGCGCATGAAGCCCGTGTTCGATGTTTCTTTTCGCGAGGTTTTACCAGAAGGGTTAGGAACTCAAAGTAGTCTCGAGACCGCATTCGCCGTCGGGCCAGTGTTGGGATTTCAGGGGTAGCTGTGAGGATTGTTGTCTCCTGTTGAGGGAATGTTTTGTTGCTACCATTTCAGTTTTCGATTGTTGCCTTATGAGGCCTTGTAGGGGCGGAAGTGTAAGTTGCCGGTCGATTGGTTCGATGTTGGCAAGGTTCAGATAGTTGGTTCATACTTGTTCAGAAGAATGTGGATAGGGTGAAGCTTATCCAGATGAGGTTATTGGCAGCTCAGAGTCAACGGAAGTCGTGCGGATAATCGACGTCGACACTTAAAGTTCAGGTTGACGGTCGGATTTCGCGTACCACCCCGGATAGGGTGCGACGAGTTTTGGAAAGCAGAGGGAACTTAGCCTGAGTTACTTTGGGCCTTTTCAGGTCATGTGAAGAGTAGGCCAGATTGCCTATATGTTAGCTTTTGTCATCCGACGTAGGAGGCGGTACGTCCGATCTTTCATATTGCTATGTTCGGAAGAGTATCGGAGATCCATCCAGAGTGTTCCCAGTTAATGATGACCAAGTTGGAGATAGTAACCCAGAGGTTTCGGGAACGGAATCAGTAACAGAAATATGGTAAGTTATGAGAAGGAGTTCGAGTGTATGAGAAGGAGTTCGAGTGTATGAGAAGGGTACGACGCGTAAGGGAAGAAGCGAGCATGTATTGCGAGCATAGAGGTGATCATTTCTTTTGTAAGAAAAAGGTGCGAAGGAAGTATATTTTAGACCTCGGGTGAGGGCTTTTGTGATGTTAGAGGTGTTTCCTCATGGACTTGGATGTAAGTATTTTTGCGCAGGTGTTTCTGTGGCCAGGTGTGGCAGGATTGTTCTCATAAGTATAGTAGTGAAAACTATACTGGCGCACGTATGTTTTGAGACTTAGAATGAACATTCGGGACGAATGTTTCTAAGGAGGGGAGAATGTTATACCCCGTATTTCCAGAGTATGTACGCGGGGACGTACGTAGAAAAGTTTGAACTTTAAAGTTGGCTTGGACGATTTATTTTGTGCACAACACCCGATTAGAGTCGTTTTTCGACGAAACGTTTTACACAACTCGCGTAGGGTAAATTACGGCTATGTCATTTCTAATTTTTGCGGTTTTTTCGAGAGACGAAACATTTTGGACCAACGAGAGGGCGACACTTGGCACCCTCTAATTGGTGGGCTTTGGACGGCAATGTTGGACGATTGGGTGAGTGGGAGTAGGTAGGATATTTTGTGATATTTGTGTGGTAGATGGATAAGGTGTACTTGGGTGAATCCTAGCCCTACACTTGCATGACACTTGGATTGATCTTGGCCATTGGTTGGCCTTTGCTTGACCTATAAATACCCCTCCCCTTTGATGAACTTCTTCATCCAAAAATTGTGCTAAGTCTTGAAAATCCCTTCCCCTCTTCTTGTGTGTTCTCGCCCTAGCCTCCTCCCCTGTGAGGCCCTGGCCGAGAGTCCTCCCCTTGGCCGAGTCCCCTCCTACTGGGGGTTGGGGTACACCCCCTTGTGGTGTTGTCTCGTATAAATACACCCCTCTTGGTAGAAATACTCCAAAGTATTGTTACTATACCCAAATTACCTTAGCCAGATACCTTGTAGTATTCCAAGGTTACACTTATACGAAAAGCCCGTAAATACTATTATACTTCCTTCATCACAAAAACGAAAACCTAAGGAAAATCTTCACAGTGGGTTGAAGTATTAAGAAGAAGTTGCGTAGAACTTCTAAGAGTTGTTTGGAGCGGGTTGGAGCACCCGGAGTTGGAGCTAAGCGTTGCTCAGGATCGACATTTAACTTGGATAATTATGGGCTTATCGAGGTAAATATCTTGTCTCCCTATTGTAATTGGGAATTTCATATTGTAGGATTATATAGTTGAAGTATACTATATAGAACTGAACATAGTTTTGCGGCAATGTCTTTTGACTTAAGCCTGAATTTAAAGAAGAGAGTTAGACCGTAATTACACTATACAGAAGAATGTTAAAAAGGAATCGAATCAGTAATTGCATGGGATCAGACATAAGAGACTTGTGTAGCATTACTGTGAAGTAGAATTGTATACGTCCGGTTAGACGTATAACCCCACGTGTTGGCTTGATATCCACCGATAGAGGAGGAGATTTACGCGGTTGTGGGGGGGGGAGGTGCTGCCGAATTTTCTGTAGAATATGGAACCGTTCGTTTAGATGTTAATAGACGTTTGTGGCCTATATAAGTGGAAGTACTACGAGTAGCGTATTCTACTTAAAGAGTGGAAAAGGCTAGCGAGTTACTGATCTTGAGCGAGCATTGCTAATTGTCGATAATCGTCGCGAGGTATGTGAACCTCCTCCTATCCTTTCTAGCATGATGTTTTGTAAACTATGTAAGACGGTAGACGTATACGTGTTAAATGAGTTTGGTTGGTTTAAAACATAGGGTGTTATAATAGCTTTATGGGAAGTTAGTTATAACGACTCTATGTAGGTAAAAGAATGGTTTATTGACTGTAGAAGTTAAGAGACTTGATCTTGAGAGATAAGAGACTTAACTTGTTTTACTGGGTAATTAACATTTTTTTAAAAATGTTGTAAAACCTCATTCGCGAGTAATGAGTACTTGGTTTTAAAAGAATAATGTTTTACCGATTCCTAAATCGAATAAGTATCGAACAAACCATCGCGTTAATAAAGGGAAATGTCTTGACTAATTAATGTACTATTAAAACCGAGAAACCTCCATCCGCATAGAAGCTAAGATGAGACAAAATGATATTACGCTTCCTAGATCATGGTCGCTTAAATAAGATTGTTATAAACAAGAATAACCTACTCACGACGTATATATGTTTCTCAAATTGCTTTCAAAGAGAAGTATATCATTAAGTGATTAATACTATGAACTACGAAACCTTTAATAAAATGAGAAACTTGAACATTTGAAATTAGGCAAACTTGAACGTTTGGAAAATAATGTTGTTACTTGATTTTACAAAGAGAAGTGTGTTGATTTACTTCAAAAGATAATCACTCTATTTTCATATACTACGTATCATGTGACTTTTGTAAAGTAACGTATCTTGTAAAAGAGTTAATGTATGAAAGTACCTTGTGTGAATAACTTGATCGTATTGGTTTGTGATAGCCTTGTAATACCTTCTTGTTGATTTGATAAGTAAACATATTAGGATGCTACGTGTGT
Organism: Przewalskia tangutica; assembly: GCA_029844215.1. Classification (NCBI taxonomy): domain Eukaryota; kingdom Viridiplantae; phylum Streptophyta; class Magnoliopsida; order Solanales; family Solanaceae; genus Przewalskia; species Przewalskia tangutica. Next base: position 25,285,910 of record CM056719.1, read on the forward strand.
TAGTATTTTGTGATGTTTGTGTATAAGGGTTTCCCTTGATTGTGCTTATGTTGTTTAACGGTAAGTCGTTATGCTAGTATTACATCACTCACCTATTGACATGTTTCCGGGTTGCCGCCTCCGACGCGGGTAGACTCAAAGCGGTCTGGTGACCTATGATTCGAGGATACCTACGCGGTCCGTGACCCACGCGAGCTACGAGTTCCGTGTTAGTGTGCGACCTTTATGGTCATGCGCGTTCATGTGGGCTACGGATCGCGAGTCCGTGACGCTGCGGGAGTAGCTACCCTCGATGCGGGAATACCTAATGCGGGCCATCGGAGTGGCTTATGCGAGTCGCGGAAGTTCCGTGGCTAGACGCGCACATTAGATATCACGGCGAGTGGCCGCCTTTGATCATGTGACGGCCAGACAGATCTCATGATACGCTTTATGACCTTGTTGGTACTGTGGGTTTTAGTAGTCGGCTATGCCTTCGCATTTACCCCCGCACGGTTTTATTATGACACAGTGGGACCCGTGTTCATGTGTACTCGTTGGTGCTTTTATATCATAGATCGCCGCAGCTGAGGAAGGTATTCCACGCATGATTGATGTTGTGGGCGTGAGACCCATAGTTATATTTGAGTGATGACTTTGAGGCGTGAGTCCCCGACTTGACATGATCGCTATTTATTGTGAATCGTAGTTTGGTTATCATACATGTCTCCCGCTTTATATAGACTACTATGATTTCATTTACGATTTTTCGCCACATACTTGGTACTGCCAGATCGACCTCCTTCGGGCCGCTCATGCCACGTAAAGGTACACCGCCGTTGATCCTCGCTCTTAGGGTCACAGTCAGCTTGGGAAGCTCCGTTTCTCCGAGGCTTATCTTCGTATAGTCCCTGTTGTAGGTGCTACATTCGTGGTACGACGGCCCCGCCCCGCTGCGTTGTTGTCATATCATTCAGAGGTGCAGTAATCTTGTTGTGCAGGGTTGTATTGGGATGTAACTGTTCAGATCTAAGTTTTTTTTATATATATATATATGCCGAAAGGCAACTTTTCTTCCGATAAACATGTGTTTCCTTTGTAATATTTCATGTTGTGTTTTATGTTCCGCTGATTACTCTGATGTTGTATCACTAGGGAGCCCGGGGTAAGGCACGATCCACGGCCCGGTTGGTCGTGACAAAAGTGGTATCAGAGCAGTTAATCCTCGGAAAGTGTCTACAGACCGTATCCAGTAGAGTCTTGATTATCGGTGTGTTGTGCACCACACCAATAATCAGGAGGCTATAGGATATTTAGGATTGGTTTCCATTCTTCTCACTCTGAGATCGTGACACCAAGAAAGGATTCATTCCTTGAATTTATATTCGAGTGAACACTCAGGTACTCATATGGTATTAGGTTGACTAAGTCATTGGCCAATGCAATGGACATGTCTGTGACATGGTCCTGTTGTCAACTAATATAGATGAGTTATAATAATCAAGCCATTTGGATAGACACTTGACAAATCCTAAGCTTGATTGAGTGTGTCATGAATGAAGGGATTTTATCTTTCCACATATAGGTACAGTTCACATATTTTTTGTAGCTAAACTTTATATATTGGGTTCATCTTCCGGTGCAGTCTATGAGTTCTGTGAAGATCCTAATGTAATTAGTGATGATATGTAAAGGCCTAAAGGGTAACACCAAGTCAAATGTTCCATCGATTGAAGGATGTAATTAGAAGGATATTATACCTAAATGTTCGGTTGATGACCGGGACATTAAAATGGGAAAGTGGGTAGAAAATAGGACGGAACCGTGGTGCCAGGAACACGTGTCAGCACCGCGGTGCCTCTTCACGAGGCTGCGGTGTCGGGGCGTGTTTGGCGATCCAATTCTGATCTAATTCTGTGGCCCACGGAAACCCTAAGCCTCTATTTAAAACTATAAATAGAGGGCTTACCCTCCCATTTTTCTACACACTAAACCTAAGAGAAGTAAATCTCTTCTAAAGCTCTTTCAGAATTCCTAGCATTCCTGACTTAGCAAATTACACCACAGTTCTCTGAACTTACAAACCGAGGGACGTTTGTGTGTGCACTTTCGGACTACACAAAGTAACAGATTCAACTGCTTGGCTGATTGCTGCTTTGAATGTAAGTCTTCTGTTGATGTTTTACATTAATTATGTACTTTGTATTTTCATTACTTATCATACTACAGTTCGACCATCGTCGGGTTTGAAACATAAATTTTCAAATTCCGCTGCGTGTACGAACCCGACGTAAACACCTACAGTTCTTTTATAACTAATCTTAGGTCTTCTAGGTCACGATCTTTTTTATTTATGTCTGCTAAATGCTTTTCAGTAGTTTTCATCAGTTCTTCATCTTTTTGTCTTAAATGTTCCTTTTTTATTGCTAATCTGTTCTTTAGAGTTTTTATAGCATCTTCTTGTTCACTTATTTGTTTAGTTTTTTCTTCTATATCCTTATCTCTTTCTGTTATCAGATCTACACTCATTCTATAACTTATTATATGTTGGTTTATATCTCTGTTATAGAAAAGTTATTTTTCTGCTATATCTTGGAGTTGTTTCAGTCTATTTTGTCGTGCTCTCAATACTTCTTCATCCATTTTATTTTATCCAAATTGTTTAGTTGATGCATATAGAATCATTAAAGCGTCTTTTATTATGTGTTGTTCTACAGATATATTATGGTTAACCGTAAGTACTTTATGGTATAAGGGTTCTATTTTTTCTAAAATTTCTTGGCTAGCAACATTTGTTCTTATGACATTATCTAGTGATTGAAATGGTCCTACAATTTCTTTCATTTCTTTTTCTATTTGGATTCGTTGTCTTAGAAATCTTTTTCTTATTGGTGCATGTGTCCTGTATATAGTATTTGCATATCTTATATCATAAAAAAGGGGATGAGTTTTCATTTTTAATACTGATATGTTTCTGTACCTATATCTACTATTAAATCTCTTATTATAAGTTCATGTATATTTATTTCTGCATTTATTCCTTCTATTCTACTACGCGTTGCTACAGCATCAAAATATAATTCATTTATTTTCCTTAATTCTTCATCGTTATAGAGTATGTCACTTTCTCTTTTCTGGTCAAAACATTCGTTTTGTGCTTTTAATAATTTTTCAGTTATTTTTTTCATTGTTATTAAAAGGCGTTTAATTTCTCTACATTTTCATATTATTTTATTATATTTTATTATCCTCCTAAGAGGGTGGATTGTTCTCATTTTTTATCCTAATTGTTGTGTGAATTCTAAAAATTCTCCTTTTATGCTCCATATAAGCTCTTACATGTGTATTAGCAGTTCTGACAATGAATTTCACCGGTAGTAAATGATAATGAAACCGTTTTATTTCAAATTTTACGGCTAATAATTATTTTTCATTGATATGATAATTCTTTTCATTGGGTTTCCAAGTTCCACCTCCATATCCGCATATCATAGGTTTTTTCTTATCTCTATCATATTTATCATAGGCTATGAGGACAACTATAAATGATTCTATGAAGTTAATTACATAAGGTGTACTCGATCGAATGTACAAATGAGTTTCTTTATATGTTTTGAATTTGATATTGATGTAAACTATTCATATGATGTAGATAATCGTTCGTAAGACATACAAGAAATTGGGAAACCCTGATACCCACGACGACAAGGTATGTAAGGCTTACCCTTCTTTCTATCGGAATGATCATAAAGAAAATATCAAAGAATAAAGGATCCATATTCAAATTCTATTCTTGATGAAATTGATGTATAAGAAGCACATCCATTTTTAGTATAAAGAATCATATGTATCTTATTTGTTCCTTTATCATGACAAAAAAAATTGTACTCTATAAAGCTACTCTCTTCTTGTTGTAACATGAATGTTTGTTGGATCCTAAAAGCTAAAGAAAATGGTAAGTGATGTCCATTCGTAATCACTCATATAGAAAGGTAAAATGATATGATCCGCATAAGGGCAGTCTAAGGTGCAACGACCTTACGTCCCTCCGACAGACTTATAGAGTAGTTCATGTTCTTCAGACAGTTCTCACATATACATTTATATGATATTGATTATATTTCCCACAGAGGCATGTGGCGTTATATACGCAGCTATACATATATGATATTGACTATATTGCCCATAGAGGTCTATGGCATTATATACACAGCTATACATATATGATATTGATTATATTTCTCATAGATGCATATGGTATTATATACACAACTATACAGATATAATATTGATTATATTGCTCACAGAGGCGTACGGTGTTATATACACGATTATATTTTATTTATGTACATTATGGTCCACAGAGATGCTTCTGAGTTACAGCTTGTTTCTTTTGGTTTCCTTTACTCATTGATTCTTTCATTTATATTTACTCATGCCTTAAATATTCAGTACATTATTCGTACTGATGTCCCCTTTCTGGGGTGCTTCATTTCATGATCGCATGTACAAATAGTTGGATGATGCATATTTCTAGCAGGATCTCAGCTTAGTGGTAATGTCAAAATTCTCCACTTGTTCCGGAGATATCAATCAGAGTTGGTATGTTTAAATATACATTTACGGGCATGGCGTGGCCCTGTCTCGACCTGGTTATTTGTTATATGCCTCTTAGAGGCTTGTAGACTAGTGGATTATGTATTGTCATTCTATATCGGCCATAACCGGTGACTTTACAGCACTATGGGGCTTATATTCAATGTCAAAATCCTATTTACACCGCCCACTTAGCCAAATACCCAAAAATTTCAAGTTTGTGTAAGAGGTTCCGTAGGGGGGAAGGTCCTTATAACAATAATGGGTGGCAATACAAGTATGGCCTAAACTTTTGAGATTCTATCATGAGAGCCAAGGCCAACTTCTTTAAGTGTCTGTACCGTGTTTCTTCCTCTAACAATATCTTACTAATACAATAGACCAGATATTGCATACCTTTTTTTCTTTCGGACTAAAACTGCACTTATCATAATTTCAAATATGGTTAAGTACACTATTAATTGTTTATCGTCTTTTGATTTTGACATTAACGGAGGACTGGACATATACTACTTTAGATCCCTCAACGCCTGTTGAGATTCTGGTGTCCAGTTGAAGTCATTCTTGTTTTTCAATAAAGAGAAGAATATGTGGCACTTCTTACTGGATATAAACTTGCTCTCCAAGCGTCCGGTTAACCTTTGAACAACTTTTACATTGTCAAGTTCATCCAAGATGTCATATGTTACAACATGTACTTTGTATGTCAGTGTAGTTGTAAGCTATCTAACATAAGACAGATGATTCTTGTTAGCCTTGTGAGGTTAAAGGAGGTCTTAATCAAGTATTAAGTAACTTTCAAGAATGTTTAAGACAAATCGGATCAACGAAAATAAGTTTTGACAATATTCGATAAAAGGTTATCGTGTGAAGCACTCTATGAAATGCATACCATATATGCAAAAACCAGATGATTCCACAAAGAGAGACAGAGATTTTGGAATCCTTTTCCAGGTCGGTGACACCATCTGCGAAATGCATATAGTTTCTGTGAACCGCAGATTGTGTTGCAGGTCTGAGGCGGTGGCTGACATTTGATATTATAAATTCGTTTTGGGCATAAGTTTTGGTCATTTTTTGACCAAGTATCACCTCTCCACTTCCCTAAGGTTCCTAAACATAATTCTAAGCACTCCAAGTAAGAATCAAGTGTTCTCATAAAAAAAATCAACCTCAAAAGCTAGCCAAGTTGAAGCAAATCACCTCTATGATGTTGAGGTGTTGTTGAAAGTTGTTGTGAGTTAGGAGATGATTGGTTTGGGACTTGTGGCTACTGGATATGGTAAGTACATCACTTTCTTGATTGTGTTTAAGGTTATTTCCATGCTAGTAAAGGTTTTGGACAAGAAGACTACAAGTTAGAGCTTAAGGTGTTAGGAGATGTTGTTGTTTGATATTATTCACTTGCATTGGGATTTTCTTGTTGGAATTAACCATGGTGTTAGTTTTAAATCATGTTTGTAGTTGATAAATGAGTGAAATAGGGTAGAAAGAGTTATAGGCATTGCTTATATATTGAATTGACATTGTTAAGAAGCGTGTAGATTTGGGCACATTAGTTGTTTGATGAAAAGTTGGAATCAATTAATCTTGTAAATATCAACTTGATATTGATTCAAATTACCTCTATTATGCAGGTCGTCATTCATAGGGTGTGTAAGACTTGGTAGGAATAATGTTAGCCAGGCAACGAGGTATGTAAGGCTTACCTTTAGTCCCTCTCGGCATATTCTTAGTACAAATGTCACAAAAGGAAACGTATCATAAAGGACGCCATTCTTGACTATTAGAAGTTGGTTATTCTTGATTTTCAAATGTATCAGGAACATTATCTATCCCTTGCGGGGAGTACTTTTCTGCATTCGTATGATCTCTCTTGTGTATTGTTCCATGCCTTGATTGATTTACAACAACTGATAAACGTTGTTACATAATGATAGTCGGAGGGTAATGACCTTATGTCACTCCAACCCTGGTTATATCGGTCTTCTGAGGTCATTCATGCATTATATATATATATATATATATATATATATTTTATAGAGTCGCGCTATAGTCGGTCGGGTACAACACTTATATGTGCACACCACTGCAGTTGGGTACATTATATAGCCCCAAAAAGTGGCTTGTTGATGATATTTCCCCATAGTATGATATATATACGTTTTTAACGAAAGCATGCATATCATGAGCCCTCTGTGGCATTCAGAGTCATATATTGTCTTTCTTATCCCTATTTACATTTACCACACTCATTGATATTTATATGTCTTACATATTCAGTACAATCTTTCATACTGATGTATGTTTGTTGGGGCATTGTGTTATACCCCGTATTTCCAGAGTATGTACGTGGGGACGTACGTAGAAAAGTTTGAACTTTAAAGTTGGCTTGGACGTTTTATTTTTGTGCACAAGTACCGAAAAGAATCGTTTTCCGACAAAACGTTTTACACAACTCGCGTAGGGTAAATTGCGGCTATGTCATTTCTAATTTTTGCGGATTTTTCCGAGAGACGAAACATTTTGGACCAACGAGATGGCGACACTTGTCACCCTCTCATTGGGGACGTTGGGGCGGGAATTTGGACGATTGAGTGGCCCTTTTTGTCAAGGAGTTGGTAGGATATTTTTGTGTAGTAGATAGAATGGACACTTGCCTAAATCCTCACCCTACACTTGCCTTGCACTTGGCATCATCTTGGCCATTGGTTGGCCTTTGCTTGACCTATAAATACCCCCCATTAGATGAAGAGTTCTTCATCCACAAAATCATTCTCCAAGTCTTGAAATTCCCTCCCCTCTCTTATAGTATTTTCGTCCAACACCTCCCCCCCCCCTCTAGCCTTAGTGGCTTGGCCGAGAGCCCCCCTCCCCCCTAAAGCAAGCCCTAGCCGAAACACCACCCCCCCTCCCTTAGTAGAAAATACTCTTCAAGTATTGTTGCTATGGCAAAATACTTTAGCCCTTATACTTTGTAGTATTTCCAAAGTCCCCTCTATACTAAAAGCCCAAATACTAGCTATACTTCCTTAGTCACAAACGAAACCCTAAGAGAAACTTCATTGTTGATTGAAGTAGTAAGTAGAAGTGTGTAGCAACTTCTAAGGGTTCTTGGAGCGCATTGGAGCGCATTTGAGTAGGAGCTAAACCTCGCTTAGGATCGACGTTTATACTTGGATAATATTGGGCTTATCGAGGTAAATAAACCTTATCCTCCTTTTGTAATTAGAATTTACATACTGTAGAAGTATAGGAATAAGTATTAAATACTTAGAAGGATATTGCAGAATAGAAATGAACTGTTATCACCGTAGAAGGGTATTAAAGAAGAATAATTGAACTGTACTTACATAGGACTGTATTTACAGTAGACTGTATAGTTTACCGGGTAGGGAAGTGCTGCCCAAATTTCCATAGAATAGAGAACCCTCTGCTTAGAGCTTTGTACAGTACAGTCTAGACGTTGATAGACGTATTTGACTGTTATAGGTCGATTCTCTGCACGCGACATATTCGACTTGGCAGGAGGATTTCGCCGAGAAGGAATGTGATTCTTCCTATACTCTTTTTTAGGTAAATGCAAATATTATTACTAATAACGAAAAAAGGAAGTGGCTACAATCAATCATTGAGGTATCTCAAGCCTCAACGTAATGCAAACAAGAAGTGATAGAGAGGAGGGGTGGTCACTCAAAAGGTGTCATTACAAGAGGGGATAAAATCATAGAGAACTCTATAAGATGTTGTTTTGATTCTTGCAATGACCACTTCTACCGGAAAGCTTGTGCCTTCAAAGAGCATTGTGTTTCTTGCCCTCCAAATCTCATAAACCATTATGCAAAAAGTAAGCAAAATAGCTTTGGCTCGGATGCTTGTCCCGCGGTGTTCTTTCTTAATCCATTTAAGGGAGCTTTCAATAGTTGTCATCTCTCTTCTAATACCCAACCAATCTTTTATGCTCTTCCAAATCATGTTTGTATAGGGGCAGTCAAAGAAGAGGTGTTCCCTTGTTTCATCAGCTTGCTTGCAGAACCCGCAAGATTTATCCTCCAAGTTGAGAAATGATAAAGTATCCTTTGTAGCTAACCGCTTTCTGCAAATCACCACATATTAAAGAGAATTTGGGAGGAATGAAGCCTTTCCAAATTTGTGACATCCAGCTTTTAGCTTGCGGAGTCGCAAGATATCATACGAGCTTGAATCAAATATACCGTTGGCACAACATTTTGTAAAGCCGTCAATAGCATCACCATGGCTACCAAAGATAGAAAAGAATTTGTCGCGAATCCCACAAATCTTTTTGAATAAGGGGGAGTCCCTAGGACGTACCTCATAGTCCCAAATTGTAATACCTCTCAAATAGTGGCTATTGATCCATTGGACCCAAAGAGAATCGACTTCCAGTGTGAGTTTGCCAAATCGTCCGGATAGCAAGGCATGATTCCATTCGTTGATGTTCATAAGACCCAAGCCACCTTCAGATTGAGGCAAGCAAATGATATCCCAAGCAACTCTTGGTGGTTTCTCCCATAAGAACTGAATACAAGCGGGCCGTATCTTGTTGATAATAGTGGCGGGATAGGAAGAGCTCGGAACCAAAAGCTCTCAACCCTCGACAACCGACCTAATTAGTTCCGACTTACCAAAGATAAGAAAGGGTGTGATGCCCCATTTTTGAATGTAATTCAAATAGCACTAATGAAAGGGCAAATTGATCCACCGAGATGAAATTGGGGACAAAGGAATCCCCAGTATCGCATCGAAAGCTTCCAATGGCGAAACCCACTGGACAATATCAAGTCCCGAATCGTAGAATGCATTCTGCTAAGTAGGCAGAGGATTTAGCGGGGTTCGAGTTAATCAGGCGACCTCCAACTCTTCCGCACAATTCATAAGAATCCCAATCAAGATATATCTCCTTTGGCAAAAAGCATGAGGTCATCCGCGAATGCCAGATGAGTAATGCCCAATTTCTTACACTTTGGAAAATATGAGAAAGCACTTGACTCAGCCTTCATTTTAAGCATCCTTCAGAGGTATTCCATGCACAAGATGAAGAGAGTAGGGGACATGGGATCACCTTGTCTTAGGCCGCTTTCCTTTGAAGTATCCATGTAGCTCACCATTGATAGAAAGGGAGAAGGAGGTTGAGCTAACACATTCCATGATCCATCCTGTAAATCTGTCTGGAAATTTTAGACTTCTTAGTACCAATTCGAGGAAGCTCCAAGATCAGACGAATGCTTTCTGGCGTCCACCATAAGCATACATCTTGGCGAGACTGCTCTATTAAATCCTCTCACAAGCTCTTGTGCCACATATCGTTGTCCATCATATTTCTTCCCTTCACAAAGCCCTGGGATTTGTCAATGAGAGAAGGAAGGATCAATGCCATTCTGTTAGCTAGAATCTTTGTGATGATCTTATAGATCACATTAGTCAATCCGATGGGCAAATCATTTACCTTGGGATCATGATCAGTCTTTGGTAGCAGGTAATGATGGTATGATTTACCCTTCAAAGAACTCCGATGAGAAGAACTCTGGACACATCTTACAACATCATGGCCCACATCTTTCCATCTATTCTTGAAGAAGGCGTGATATAACCATCTGGTCCAGTGCCTTGTCATTGCCTATATCAGAGAGCTTCCCAAATCTCCTTTGGGGTGATGAAATACAAAAGCAGAATCTCTCTTCTTCACTCGACTTTGGGCCATAGTTGAACACCTCGGGATCAAAGTTGGTAGTGGGTGGAAGTACCTAATAGATCCTTGTAAAATTCAACAAGCAACTTCCTAACTTACGGTGATGTAGTGATAGTACCATTAGCTTTAACAAGAAAGTTAATGGAGTTCGACATTACTCCTTTTGATCAAGCTATGAAAGTATTTGGAACATCTATCACTTCCAATCAAGTGCTTCGTCTTGACTTACGCCTTATGAAGTGTCTTTCACTTCCGATGGGTGTTTGCTCTAGCTCTTGAGGACTTAACCTTCGCTTTAAGCACCTCATCAAAGGGATTTTCCATGTGTGCATTGATAGCCTCCTTTAACTCTATGTTTGCCCCTTTTGCTCTTTGTTCGATACCTCCAAAGTCATTTATGTTCAAAGCCCTTAGAGGTTGCTTCAAGGCTTTCAATTTGGAGGCAAGGGCAGATTGGCGATTCCCAATATGTCTTGTCCCCAACATGAAGTCATAATGTTCTCAAAAATTTGGGTGAAAGCCACATATTCATGAACTTGAAAGGGCATTTCCCAACATTATAGGATCAATAATCGTGGCTATCACGGGGCGATGTCCGAGACGGGTTCCATAGGCATGAAATTGGCGTGCATTCTAGGTTCAAATCACTCCAATTTTGATTCATCAACACTCTATCAAGCTTAGACCAAATCGAACCATTCGTCCAAGTGTAGAAGGCAGGAAGAAGGGCGTCTTCTAGTCCATGAGAATTCTGAAATCTCCAAGATCCCTAAGTGCATAAGGCGTGAGAGGTGGACCCCACCTTATCATTAGGCTGCGATAGTGTTGAAATCTCCATAATCATCCAAGGCTTAGTGATGCTAACGCCCAGTGATAAAGGTGATGCAAAGCATCCTTCTATCCGATATGCTATAAACCGTACACAAAGTGGCAGGAAGGACACTTGTGTTATATTGCAACTTGCTGGACATGGATATCTTTGAGAGTCCATACCAAGCACTTCGCAACAAATCACGGAAGGATCCCAAAGTAATAGCATTCTACCGCTCCAATGAATTCAGTTAGAGCAAAACTTCCACCCTTTGAATCTTTGAGTAGAGAAAGATTCTGTCCTTGGCCGAGATAGCTTAGTTTCCAATAGACAAATCATAGCCGCGTCATGCTGCTTTGTGATACTACACACTAGAGCTTGCGTGGCAGCCCTATCCCTTTGTCCGCAAAGACCACGGACATTCCAACAAAGTATTTTCATTAGGAAACAAAGGAGGTTTTATTAGCACCTCCGCGCTTAGCTGCCTTCGCTTTCCCACTACTTTTCGGCCCATTCTTTTTGGGCAAAACCTCTTGCCATCCATCATCCTTGTTGCTGGAAGCCATAACTTGTGTACCAGCCAAGCTATGCTCCCCTCGTTCAAAGTTAACGTTACTTGACCTGGTGAGCCTTATCCGTAGCACCGTTGTATGTAACTTCCTCCAATGAAGGTGGCGGGTTCATAGGCATCTCAGAATCAGAATGTTTTGACTTACCCCTCATCCTAACATGTTGTGAACTGCCATTGTGAGAATTAGGCAGCGAGGACTTAGCAAGAGAATCCATGAACATGATGGGCGAATGACCAGCCGGAGGACCGCGGCATGTGATACTTCTCCCAAGCTTAGGTACCGGGAGGTGTTGTGTGCTCGGTTGTTCAATGTCCATCAAGTTATCAGCATCTACGGGATGTTGAGAAGTTGGTGGATGAGGGGGAGGAGGGTTGGTTCCACCCGTACCTTTGTTGACCTTCAAACGAGTAGAATCATCGTTGTTGTTAGGGGGTACCTCAGTATTGCGTGTTTTTGGAGCTTCTTCATTGTTGACATCATCCCTCAGCTTCCTACACTTCAAATGGTTGTGTCCGAAAGCCGCACAATGATAGCAAAAGTCCGGGTAATTCTCATAGTTAACCCTTTGAGTATACCTTCTGTTATCGGGGAGTTTGACGACAAAATCCATTATCGGCTCCTTGCTAACATCCACTTCCACTAGAACTCTTGCATAGTTCATTTTAGACCTTTCCTTAGTATATTGGTCAGTGTAAAGAGGTTTTCCTACACGTGAAGCAATCTTACTAAGGCCCGTGGCACTCCAAATAGAAAGGGGAATGTCCGGGAAAGTGACCCAAATAGGAATGTCCATAAACAAATCATCCGTTATAAGAACTCCTTTATTGATTGAGCATGATATTTTAAATATATATATAGTACGGTAGACGTACGTGTGTGAACTGAATAATAATTACGGCAATGTCTTTTGACTTAAGCCTGAATAATACTTACGGCAATGTCTTTTGACTTAAGCCTGAATAATAAGAATCTGGAAGTATTTTACAAGAATATATCTAGTACGGTAGACGTACGTGTGTGAACTGAATAATAATTACGGCAATGTCTTTTGACTTAAGCCTGAATAATAAGAATCTTGAAAGTATTTCAAAAGAATTAAGAAACCTTTTTGAAAGAAGAGTAATACTTGGTTTGAAAACATAAGAGTTATACTAGCTTTATGGGAAGTTAGGTATAACGTCTTAAAAGAGATAAAGAAAATGGTTTACTGATTTTTAAAAGTTAAGAGACTTAATCTTAAAGGATAAGAGACTTGACTTAAATGAAATTATATGAAATTTGTGTGAAACCTCATTCGTGAGTAATGAGTACTTGGTTTTTAAAAGGAATAATGTTTTAACTGATTTCGGAAATCAGAATGAGTATCGACAAACCACTGCAGCGTTAATAAAGGAAAATGTATTGAATAATGAAGTATTATTAAAAACCAGTAGAAACCTCCATCTGCATAGAAGCTAAGATGAGACAAAATAATATTACATTTCCTAGATCATGGCTGCTTAAATAAGACTGATTATGAACAAGAATAACCTACTCACATATAAGGCATATGTATCTCAAATTGTTTTAAAAGAAAATTATTTCATTAAGTGATTAAAACTATGAACTACGAAACCTTTCAAAAATGAGAAACTTGAGCATCTGAAACTAGGCATACTTGAACGTTTAGAAAAGAAAGTTGTTACTTGTTTTATAAAAAGGAAAGTGTTCTGGTTTACTAAAATGTTAGTCACTCTATTACTACGGGGATCGGGTGACCTTTATAAAAGAAATGGATCTCTTATAGAATTAATGTATGTAGTACTTTGGAGATAGAACTTGGTTTTGTTAACGTAAACATTAAAGTACCTTGTGTGGTTAGCTTGTCTATGTTTTGCTGGTATTGGCCTTGTGATACCTTTCTGCTGGTTTGATAAGTACCCATGTTATGATACTACGTGTGTTAGTGTCTTGTGATGTTATTCTTGTTGTGCTTACGTTGTTAGACGTTAAGCGTTATCTTGTTATTATATCACATACCCTTGACTTATTATACAGGGCTTGCCACCGCGATGCGGGTCTATCGGCTATGCGGTCTGCGTGACTATGAGGAGCGGCGGTATGCTCGAGTTGATCATTCGGGTGTATTAGCCCGTCACGGGGATGCCTATGCGATGCAATGTGACTATGCGGTCTGTGAGACTATGCGGTGCGGAGTCGGTAGTGCAGGGGTTAGCTACCCCGTCGAGGAATACCTCATGCGGATCTATGTGTGACTATGCGGTGCGGAAGTCGAGGTTAGGCATGCATAATGATACTATGGGCGATTGGCCTTGCCCGATCATTCGCGACCTAGGAAAGACACATTCTGATTTACCTATTATTGTTCTTGTTTGTGATATGGCACTTTGTGCACATTGAACTAATTGTTTGTTTACATGGTTTTAAATACTTTGATTTCATTTAAAGTACTTTCTGATTTCACATACTTAGTACTGTTGTCGACCTCCTTGGGTGCGTTCATCTGCGGTAGAGGTACTCCTCTCTGTTGATCCGTTCTTAGGATCACCGTTTCGTTGGAAAAGCTCGTTTCTCGGAGGCTTAGCATTTGGTATGGTCCCTGTCTTTGTAGGTATTTGCATGCCGGGGTATGGCGGGGCCCTGTCCCGCCATTGTTATTTTACACTCTTAGAGGTTTGTAGTCCTGTTGTAAAGTTGGGATGTAGCTTGCTCATTTTGGGTATTTATATATATATGCCGAAAGGCAACTTTTCTTCAGATAACTATGTCTCAATTTATCTTGTTTCATATCTTGGTTGTTTTATATTCGCCGATTACTCGATGTAGGACTACTTGGGTGCGGGTAAGGCACGATCCACGAACCGAGCAGGTCGCGACAAAAGTGGTATCGGAAGCGATTAATCCTCGGAAAGTGTCTGCATCGTATCTAGTAGAGTCTTGATTATCGGTGTGTTGTGCACCACCAATAATCGTGAGGCTATAGGATATTTAGGATTGGTTTCCATTCTTCTCACTCTGAGATCGTGCTTTAGAGTTGTGTTATAATTTGGACCCTCTAACGTATTCCTTTCCTTTACGATTATGCCTCGCGCCCGCAACTCGGGCCCGAAGGGCAAGCGGCGAAAGAAAGGCTGCGAGTAAATCGAGAGTTAGAAGGGCACAGCCCAATCATCACTGGGGATGCTTCATGCGAGGAGTTCGAGGCGTCGCCAAAGTGGCGAGTTTGTACGCAGTAGCATTTCCTACTGCGGCCATGACATCTGGACGCCGGTTCCACGATTAGGAAGCGAAAATATGGATTGGAAGGAGCGGCCTGTTACTAGCGAGGATTTGGCAACGAGAGTATTTTATGTACCGATATATCAAGGATATTGATGATTATCTAAAGAAAGGTTGTGAAGAAGTAGCTCTTGATCGAGAATGGTGAGCTTGCGTTCGAGCTTATGTGCGGCGGTGAGAGATGTAGAGATCGGCAGTTAACCAAACGGCGAGAAGAGGGCCCGATTGGCGGGATCATTTGGTAACTCTCGGCGAACCGCCTCGTGGCCAATTAGACATGCGCCTCCGCCCGGTCTGAGTGTCCCTCCACAGGGTTCAGTTTTTCCTCGGTGTTCACAGTGTGGCAAACGTCATCCCGGGGAATGTCGTCTTTTTGATGGTTCTTGTTTTACCTGCGGCCGTCAGGGCCATATGGCGAGGGAATGTTCTATGAGGAAGGATGCAAGTAGGAGGACTCAGCCTACGGTCGATTGCGGATTGATGGTGCGGAGAGGAAGGGTGTTAGCGGAGGAGGCCACGCCTCGGTGTGGCGTTGTGGTCGATGTCATTTTGGGAGTGTCGTGCTTCTAGACGACTTGTTATGCTTGTGGCAGCGGGGCCATTTTGCGAGAATTGTCAACCAAGGGTGGTGCGGATGTGGAGACTCGACGCCGGGATCAGTGGCTAGTTCATCACCTTCCCCAGCTATGCGCCCAGCAGGGCGGGATTGATTAGAACGACCTAGGGGAAGTGCAGCGTAGATACATGTATATCCTTAACCCTCTAGAGATTTGTATGTATAGTAAGATGCGAATATCTTAAGTATTATTTTCGGATAGCATTGTGTTAACTGTGATTAGAAATCATGATTAGTTGGCCAAGGAAAGATTGGGGGATAGAGAATGTGGGAGCCTTAGAATATATACGTAGAGACCTTAGAGGCGAGGCCATCTTTGGTAAAAGAATTATTTCATGTTTGACCCTTATCGAAGTGCATAGTTTACGTGAGATATATTTGTGGGATAGGTCCCTGAGTGTTGTGATATGAAAGAGGGTAGTTGAGCTAAGAAGACCGCTAGGTTTTCGTAACGTGATTAGTGAGATTGTTCCGGATCGGGGAGCTAGTGTTTTGTGCGTTGCCGGGTCGGGTTGAGGCCATGTTGCGGGTTGACCCGCGCCCTGTATGGTGGTGGGGTCAGTTTGTGGTGGTCCCGCTTTGTGTTAGGGTCACGAGGGTGTTAGGCTCAGGTTTAGTTAACCATCGTACGAGTTCGTGGATGCGTTCGACCAGTAGTCGGGACAATGAGGTCAGCCCGTCTTATCTTTTAATCAAACCGTGTTCTCGGTAGTAAGTTGCGAGATGATTATTTCAGGAAGGTTGTAAGGCTGCACGAGGTGCCTACCTTCACCTTATGGCAGACAGTGGAGCCCAAGTTACGGCTGTTTCTTTTCTGGAGGTTTTACCAGGCAAGGTTAGGAACTCAGGTGAGTCTCAGTGTCTCATTCACCCTCGGGCCAGTGTTTGGATTCCAGGGGTAGCTGTAAGGACTATTCGCCTCTTGTTGAGGGCCTCTTGTTGAGTGTGTATTATAATAGCTACCGTTTCAGTATTCGGATGTCGCCGTATGAAGCCTTTTTATAAGCGCTAGAGTAAGATTGTCGGTCGATTGATTCGATGTAAGCAAGGTTCAGATAGTTGGTTCGTACTTGTTTAGCAGGACGTGGATAAGGGTGAAGCTTATCCAGAAGAGGTTATTGGCAGCTCAGAGTCGGCGGGAAGCAGTACCAGAAACATGGTAAGTTATGAGAAAGAGTTCGAGTGTACGAGAAGGGTACGACGAGTAATGGAAGAGGCGAGCATGTGTAAGGACATAGATGTGATCATTTCGTTTGTAAAGAGTAGGTGCGATGGGAGTATCTTTTAGACCCCTGGAGGGGAGCTTTTGTGATGATAGAGGTGATTCCTCGTGGACTTGGATGTAAGTATTTGCGCAGGTGTTTCTGTGGCCAGGTGTGGCAGGATTGTTCTCGTAAGTATAGTAGTGAAGACTATACTGGCGCATGTTTGTTTTGAGACTTAGAAGGAACATTCGGGACGAATGTTTCTAAGGAGAGAGAATGTTATACCAGTATTTCAGTATATGCGTGGGGCGTGCGTGAAAAGTTTGAACTTTAAAGTTGGCTTGGACGTTTTATTTTTGTGCACAAGTACCGAAAAGAATCGTTTTCCGACGAAACGTTTTACACAACTCGCGTAGGGTAAATTGCGGCTATGTCATTTCTAATTTTTGCGGATTTTTCCGAGAGACGAAACATTTTGGACCAACGAGAGGGCGACACTTGTCACCCTCTCATTGGGGACGTTGGGGCGGGAATTTGGACGATTGAGTGGCCCTTTTTGTCAAGGAGTTGGTAGGATATTTTTGTGTAGTAGATAGAATGGAAACTTGCCGAAATCCTCACCCTACACTTGCCTTGCACTTGGCATCATCTTGGCCATTGGTTGGCCTTTGCTTGACCTATAAATACCCCCCATTAGATGAAGAGTTCTTCATCCACAAAATCATTCTAAGTCTTGAAATTCCCTCCCCTCTCTTATAGTATTTTCGTCCAACACCTCCCCCCCCCCCCCCCCCTCTAGCCTTAGTGGCTTGGCCGAGAGCCCCCCCTCCCTTAGTAGAAAATACTCTTCAAGTATTGTTGCTATGGCAAAATACTTTAGCCTTATACTTTGTAGTATTTCTAAGTCCCTCTATACTAAAAGCCCAAATACTATCTATACTTCCTTAGTCACAAACGAAACCCTAAGAGAAACTTCATTGTTGATTGAAGTAGTAAGTAGAAGTGTGTAGCAACTTCTAAGGGTTCTTGGGCGTATTGGAGCGTGCGGGTAGGAGCTAAACCTCGCTTAGGATCGACGTTTATACTTGGATAATATTGGGCTTATCGAGGTAAATAAACCTTATCCTCCTTTTGTAATTAGAATTTACATCTTTGTAGAAGTATAGGAATAAGTATTAAATACTTGAAGGATATTGCGAATAGAAATGAAGCTATTATCACCGTAGAAGGGTATTAAAGAAGAATAATAGAATCAGTACTTACATAGAATTTGTATTCTGATGAAGATGTATAGTTCTGGGTAGGGAAGTGCTGCCCAAATTTCCATAGAATAGAGAACCCTGCTTAGAGCTTTGTGCGATCTGATCTAGACGTTGATAGGCGTGTTGGTATTATAGTCGATTCTCTGCACGCGACATATTCGACTTGGCGGGAGGATTTCACGAGAAGGTATGTGATTCTTCCTATACTCTTGAGCATGATATTTTAAATATATATATAGTACGGTGAGCGTGCGTGTGTGAACTGAATAATAATTACGGCAATGTCTTTTGACTTAAGCTGAATAATACTTACTGCAATGTCTTTTGACTTAAGCACGAATAATAAGAATCGAAGTATTTTACAAGAATATATCTAGTACGGTAGGCGTGTCACGACCGATTCGGGCGTGACTGAGTGCTTACCGGGCACCTAGTGATACAACATCAGTGTAATCGGAATATAAAGCGATACAAGACATATTATGAAATATGAAACAATAATCGAGAAAAACTTGCCTTTGGCGTATATAAAAATGACAACTTTTTCAACATGAGCAGTTTAATCCTTTTACAACCACGCCCACAGCGATTACTGACACCTACGAAAGATATGACAACAACGGCGGGGACGGGGCCGTCGTACCCACGAATGTAAGCTTTACGACAACGGGGACTATACGAATAAGCCTCGGAGAAAGCGGAGCTTCCCAGCTGACGTGACCCTAGGCGAGGATCAACGGCGGTGTACCTTTACTGCGGCATGAGCGGCCCGAAGGTCGATCAATGGTGCAAGTATGTGGCGAAAATAAATCGTAAATGAAATCATAGTAGTCATATAAAGCGGGAGACATGTATGATAACCAAACTACGATTCTGACAAAGCGATCGTGTCAAGTCGGGACTCACGCCCTCAGTCATCACTCAAGTATAACAAGGGTCTCGGGCCACAACATCAATCATGCGTGGAATACCTTCCTCACCGCGATCTATGATATAAAAGCACGAGGAACACATACGAACACGGGTCCCGCTGTGTCATAATAAAAGCTATGCGGGGTAAATGCGAAGGCATGGCCGACTACTAAAAACCACGGTACCAACAAGGTCATGAAGCGTATCATAAGATCTGTCTGAACCGTCACATGATCAAAGGCGGCCACTTGCGCGATGTCGATGTGCAGCGTCTAACCACGGAACTCCATGACTCGCGTAGGCCAATCATCGGCCGCGTGAGGTATTCCGCGTCGAGGGTAGCTACTCCGGCGTCGTCACGGACTTCCGTCGCGTAGCCCTGAGGCCGCGTGCCCGTAAGGGACGCGCTAACACGGAACTCGTAGCTCGCGTAGGCCCCGGGACCGCGTGAGGTATTCTCGAATCATGGTCCCGGACGCTGAGTCTACCCGCGTCGGACGGCTTAACCCGGAATCATCTCGAGATGAATGCCACAATACTATCATAACGATGATAGTTAATAAGCACAATCAAGAAACCCCTTTACACAAACATCACGAGATACTAACACGTAGCGTCCTAACACGTTTACTTATCAAAGCAACAAGAAAGTATTACAAGGCTATCACAAACCAATACAATCAAGTTGTTCACACAAGGTACTTCTACTATATGATCAACAAGATCGGGTTTTATCCCCAAGACTTCATACATTAACTCTTTAAAAGATCGTTACTTTCACAAAAGTCACACAATACCCGTAGTATATGAAAATAGAGTGATTATCTTTTAAAGAAAATCAATTACTTCTCTTTGTAAAATCAGTAGCACATTCTTTTCCAATGTTCAAGTTTGCCTAATTTCAATGTTCAAGTTTCTCATTTTTTTGAAAGGTTTAAGTAGTTCATAGTCTTATTCATTTAGGAATATAATTCTCCTTTAAACAATCGAGAAACCTAAGCCTTATATGTGAGTAGGATATTCTTGTTTATTACAATCTTATTACAATGACCGTGATCTAGGAAATATCATTTTGTCTCATCTTAGCTTACATGCGGATGGAAGCCTACGGTTTTAATAATACTTAATTAGTCAAAACATTTCCTTTTATTAATTGCGGTGGTTTGTCGATACACGTTCGATTTCGAAATCGATAAAACATTCTTAAGCGTTATACCTAACTTTCCATAAAGCTAGTATAACTCTTAAGTTTTTCAAAAACCAAGTATATTACTTCTTCTTTCAAAATGATTCAAAAATCTTTTGAAATACTTCAAGTTCTTTATTAACACATAACAAGCCAGTTATAGTTCAAATCAGTTACCTTTTAAAGACCACAAGTATTTTCTTACCAACATAAAGCTATTATTACCAACTTCCCATAAAGCGTTATAACACTTTATGTTTTAAATCAACAAATCGTTTAGCACGTATGCGTCTCTGGTACTACATAGTTCACACATATCATGCTAGAAGAGATAGGAAGAGGTTCACATACCTCGCGGCGAGTATCGACTAATAGCAAAGCGCTCAAGTACTTCAGCGTCGGCTACTCCTTAAGCCAAGTAGATCGCGCCACACGTAGTACTTGACCTATAAGGCCACAGCGCTTATTAACATTTAGATCTCATCGTAGAACATTCTCAGAAAATTCGTGGCACTCTCCCATGACGGCGTAAATCTCTCTCTATCGTAGGCTACCCGCCAACGACCGGGGTTATACATCTAACCTAACAGTACAATTCTACTACTGCGGTACTCTACGAAGTCTCTTATGTCTGACAACTATGTAATTACGATTCGATTCTTCTTTCAATTCGGGCTTAAGTCGCGAGACATTGCGTAAGTATTAATCGAGCTTAAGTCAAAAGACATTGCGATACTACGTTGATTCTATATATAGTATACTTGATTATATATTCTAACAATATGTAATATCGATTACAATAGAGGACAAGATAATTACCTCGATAAGCCCATAATTATCCTAGTTAAAGTCGATCACTGGAAATCGTTTAGCTCGACTCAGCGCTCGACCAGCTCTAAACCACCCTTAGAAGTTCTAACCAACTTCTACACAATACTCAAATGGACTATGGAGATTTTCCTAGGGTTTCGGTTTTGTGGTAGCGGAGTATAATAGTATTTTACGGGCTTTTCGTATAGGTATAACCTTAGAATACAACAAGGTATATGGCTAAGGTAATTTGGGCATTATAACAATACTTTTGAGAGTATTTCTACACCACAAAGGGGGTATTATCTGAAAGCAACAAGGCTAGGGGTACCCAGGCCACACTACTAGGAGGGAGAGGGCTCTCGGCGAGGGCCTTTCAAGGGGAGAGGGCTCTTGGGCGAGAGTCGACAAGAGGGAGAGGGAGGGATTTTAACACTAAGGATTATTTAGGAATGGATGAATAAGTCTTGAAGGGATGGGTATTTATAGGCCAAGTGAAGGCGACAATGGCGAATTGAGCCAAGTGCTACATGAGTGTAAGGCGAGATTTGGGCATGTGTACATAGCCAACTTGCACACAAAATATCCTACCTACTACTTGACAAAACTCACCCAATTCGTCCCATGCTTTCGCCCACTCCGCACTAGAGGGTGACAAGTGTCGCCTCTCGTTGATCCCAAAATGTTCGTCTCTCGGAAAAATCCATAAAAATTAGAAATGACATAGCGGAAATTCCCTACGGCTGTGAAAGCGTTTGGAAAAACGACTCAAGCCGGGTGTTATGCACAAATAAAATTCGGCCAAGCACTTTAAGGCACAAACTTTTCTACGTCGTCCCAGCGTCATACTGCGAAATCTGGTATAACATTCTCCCCTCGCCAGAAACATTCGTCCGAATGTTCCTTCTAAATCTCAAAACAAGCGCGCGCCGATATAGTCTTCACTACTATACTTACGAGAACAAACACGCCACACACGTAGCCCACGAAACAAGCTGCGCCAAAATACTTATATCCAAGTCCACGAGAAACACCTCTAACATCACCACAACCGCTCTCCGAGTGCTAAAATATACTTCGCCCGTACCCTCTCTGCAAAGAAATGATCACACCTATGCTCGCCATACATGCTCACTTCTCTCTTTACTCGTCGTAGATACCACTTTGTCACTTTGCACGAGGCATTAACCTTCTCGGCGACCCAACAAATGGCACCACTTTTGTCCTTTGTCGCGAGCCTTGCTCGGCGACCCGACAAATGGTACCGGGCTGCTTGCGATCCCGGAGGATGTCGTACACTCAAACTCTTACCACGTTCTGATACGGCTTCATTATCTAAAACTCGGGGTTACTATCTCTAACGTGGTCATCATTAACTGGGAACACTCTGGATGGATCTCGATACTTTCCGATCATATCAATCTGAAAGGCCGGACGTCTTGCCTCTAAGTCGGACGACAATTGCTAACATATAGGCAACTGGCCTATTCTTCACATGAACTCAAAGGGCCCAAGTAACTCGGGCTAAGTTTTCCTCTGCTTTCCAAAACTCGTCACACCTAGCAGGGTGGTACTTTCGAAAATGGCCGTCGGCTGAACTCTAGCGTCGTCGCCCGATTATCCATACGATTTCTCGAGCTACGGAACCTCTTCTAGACAAGCTTTACCTATCCACGATCTGTTGGGACAAGCTGAACCTAAGCGAACCTTGCCAACATCGAACCAATCGGCCGTGATTTACACTTCCGCCCCAACAAGGCCTCGTAAGGCGACACTCGAAAACTGAAATGGTAGCTTAAACACTCCTCGCGAGACAACAATCCGCGACTACCTGCGAAATACACGCTGGCAGAAGGCGAATGCGGTCTGAGACTCGCTGATTTCCTAACCTGCTTGGTAAAACTTCCGGAAACAAAAACAGTAGTACCACAGGCTCATTTATGCGTCTTAAGGTGAAGGTAGGCACCGTGCAGCCTTACAACCTTTACGATAACTCAACACGGTAGAGTAAGCGGTCTGGCCGAAGAACGTGATGGGCTGCCCCGTCGGCGACCATTGTCGAGCAACGTCCAGTGCGTCTGTTGGTTAACTAAACTTGGGCCTAACACCCTCGCAACCTAACACAAGGTGGGACCACGCCGACGACCGCGCTGAGCGGGCCGCGGGTTGACCGCATCGCGCCTCAATCCGACCCGGCAGCGCTTGACACTAGCTCCCGATCCGGAACAATCTCACTAATCATGTTTGAAAACCTAGCGGTCTTAGCTCAACTACCCCTTTCATTCCACACTACTAGGGACTATCCCAACATAACTCACGTGCACTATGCACTTCCAATAAAGTCAAACATAACACTACACCTTTTCTCGAGATGTCCTGCTCTAAGGTCTTTACGTAAAAAGCTCTAAGGCTCAAACGCCTCTATCCCCCGAATCTTACTCGGTTAAACAACGTGATCTAATCACGACTAACACCTGCTATCGAACATAGCACTTAAGGTATACTCACCTTATCACACATCACGATTTCTAGAGGGTTAAAGATATATCTATATCTCTTGCTTCCTCCTTAGTCGTTCTAATCAAACACGCCGTGAAAGCGCAGCTAAGGAAGGTGGCGACTACCATCGATCACGAAGGCTAAGTCCTCTCTGAGGACACCCGTTCGACACATGGCTACGGCGGCGCGGTGTACAACAAGTACCCGACTAAAGGCGACATTCCGGGATGGCGTGCATCTGTAATGAGCAGGAAGCCACGGAGTTCTAACCGACTCCTGCGTACCCGAATGTCACGAACTCGTGGAAGACCACTCTGCTGGCGGAGGTGCATAATCTAATCTGCGGTGAGGTGACTCGCCTCGAAAGTTACCAAAGGACCTTCTTTGCTCGGCCTCTTACGTTGTCGCCGTTAACGTCGATCTCTGCGCTTCCGGCTGCTGCGCATAAGCGTACGAGCCATGCTCGAAGCCAATGAAGAATTACTCTTGCAACCTGCTCTTTTAGATAGTCCTCAAGACTCGCGGTACATCGGTATACTCTCGGTAGCCAAATCTATAGCTAATGCGAGGTTGCTTCTTTGCAATCTATATTCAGTTCGATCGTGGGCGAAGGTTCAAATATCATGGCGCGATGGGCTGCTGCGCGTGCTAAACTCTCTTTGGGGCTAGTGGCGTCGCGAACTCCCGAATGAAGCACCGCGAGGTGATAATTGGGCTGTGCCCGCGTAACCCTCTGTACTCTACTCGCGGCTCCGCCGGTGCTTTGCCTCACAGGCGGGTTGCCACGCGGGCATAGCGATAAGGAAAGAATTTACGTTAGAGGTCCAACTTACAACACGGCTCTAAGGCACGATCTCGAGTGAGAAGAATAGAAACCAATCCTAAATATCCTATAGCCTCACGATTATTGGTGTGGTGCGCGACACGCGATAATCAAGACTTCTTGGATACGATGCAGTAGACACTTTCCAGAGGATTAAGCGCTCGATACCACTTTTGTCACGACCCGATTAGGGCGTGACTAGTGCCTTACCGGGCACCCTAGTGATACAACATCGAGTGTCAGCGGAATATAAAGCGATACAAGACATATTATGAAATATGAAACAATAATCGAGAAAAACTTGCCTTTCGGCGTATATAAAAATGACAACTTTTTCAACATGAGCAGTTTAATCCTTTTTACAACCACGCTTGTGATACTACAGACCTCTACGAAAGATATGACAACAACGACGGGGCGGGGCCGTCGTACCACGAATGTAAGCTTTCGACAAGCGGGGACTATACGAATAAGCCTCGGAAGCGGAGCTTCCCAAAGTGACTGTGACCCTAAGGCGAGGATCAGCGGCGGTGTACCTTTACTGCGGCATGAGCGGCCCGAAGGAGTCGATCTGCAGTGCAGAGTATGTGAAACGAAAATAAATCGTAAATGAAATCATAGTAGTCATATAAAGCGGGAGACATGTATGATAACCAAACTACGATTTACAAAGCGATCGTATCAGTCGGGGACTCGCCCTCAGTCATCACTCGAGTATAACAAGGGTCTCGGGCCCACAACATCAATCATGCGTGGAATACCTTCCGCCATTGGCGATCTATGATATAAAAGCACGAGGAACACACATGAACACGGGTCCGCTGTGTCATAATAAAGCTGCGGGGTAAATGCGAAGGCATAGCGACTACTAAAAACCCACGGTACCAACAAGGTCATGAAGCGTATCATAAGATCTGTCTAGACCGTCACATGATCAAAGGCGGCCACTTGCGCGATGTCGATGTCTGCGTCTAACCTGGAACTCCGCGACTCGCGTAGGCCAATCTCGTCGGCCGCGTGAGGTATTCCGCGTCGGTAGCTACTCCGGCGTCGTCACGGACTTCAGTCGCGTAGCCTGAGGACCGCGTGCCCGTAAAGGGCGCTAACACGGAACTCTCGTAGCTCGCGTAGGCCCCGGGACCGCGTGAGGTATTCTCGAATCATGGTCCCAGGACCGCTTTGAGTCTACCGCGTGGAGGGCTTAACCGGAATCATCTCGAGATGAATGCCACAATACTATCATAACGCGATAGTTAATAAGCACAATCAGAAACCCGCTTTACACAAACATCACGAATACTAACACGTAGCGTCCTAACACGTTTACTTATCAAAGCAACAAGAAAGTATTACAAGGCTATCACAAACCAATACAATCAAGTTGTTCACCTGAGTACTTCTACTATATGATCAACAAGATCGGGTTTTATCCCCAAAGCACTTCATACATTAACTCTTTAAAAGATCGTTACTTTCACAAAAGTCACCTGATACGTAGTATATGAAAATAGAGTGATTATCTTTTAAAGAAAATCAATTACTCTTTGTAAAATCAAGTAGCACATTCTTTTCCAATGTTCAAGTTTGCCTAATTTCCAATGTTCAAGTTTCTCATTTTTTGAAAGGTTTAGTAGTTCATAGTCTTATTCATTTAGGAATATAATTCTCCTTTAAACAATCAGAAACCTAAGCCTTATGTGAGTAGGATATTCTTGTTTATTACAATCTTATTACAGTGACCGTGATCTAGGAAATATCATTTTGTCTCATCTTAGCTTCATGCGGATGGAAGCCTACTTAGTTTTAATAATACTTAATTAGTCAAAACATTTCCTTTTATTAACGCTGCGATGGTTTGTCGATACGTTACGATTTCAAATCGATAAAACATTCTTAAGCGTTATACCTAACTTTCCATAAAGCTAGTATAACTCTTAAGTTTTCAAAAAACCAAGTATATTACTTCTTTCAAAATGATTCAAAATCTTTTGAAATACTTCAAGTTCTTTATTAACACATAACAAGCGATTATAGTTCAAATCGATTACCTTTTAAAGACCACAAGTATTTTCTTACCAACGTAAAGCTATTATAACCAACTTCCCATAAAGCGGTTATAACACTTTATGTTTTAAATCAACCAAATCGTTTAGCACGTATGCGTCTGGTACTACATAGTTCACACATATCATGCTAGAAGAGATAGGAAGAGGTTCGCATACCTCGCGGCAGTATCGACTAATAGCAAAAGCGCTCAGTACTTCCAAACGTCGGCTACTCCTTAAGCCAGTAGATCGCGCCACACGTAGTACTTGACCTATAAGGCCACAAGCGTGACATTAACATTTAGATCTCATCGTAGAACATTCTACCGAAAATTCGCGGCCTCCCCATGACAGCGTAAATCTCCTCTCTATCGGTAGGCTGCGAAGCCAACCGGGGGTTATACATCTAACCCTAGCAGTACAATTCTACTACTGCGGTACTACTACACAAGTCTCATGTCTGACCATGTAATTCTGATTCGGTGTCTTCTTTCAATTCGGGCTTAAGTCGCGAGCATTGCGTAAGTATTATTCGGGCTTAAGTCAAAAGACATTGCGATACTACGTTGATTCTATATATAGTATACTTCAATTATATATTCTAACAATATGTAATATCCGATTCTGATAGAGGACAAGATAATTACCTCGATAAGCCCATAATTATCCTAGTTAAAGTCGATCTGAAATCGTTTAGCTCGACTCAGCGCTCGACCGCTCTAAACCACCCTTAGAAGTTCTAACCAACCTACACAATACTCCAAACACTATGGAGATTTTCCTAGGGTTTCGGTTTTGTGGTGACGGAGTATAATAGTATTTTACGGGCTTTTCGTATAGGTATAACCTTAGAATACAACAAGGTATATGGCTAAGGTAATTTGGGCATTATAACAATACTTTTGAGAGTATTTCTACACCACAAAGGGGGTATTATCTGAAAGCAACAAGGCTAGGGGTACCCAGTGCCCTACTAGGAGGGAGAGGGCTCTCGGCCAGGGGGCCTTTCAAAGGGGAGAGGGCTCTTGGGCGAGAGTCGACAAGAGGGAGAGGGAGGGATTTTAACACTAAGGATTATTTAGGAATGGATGAATAAGTCTTGAAAGGGATGGGTATTTATAGGCCAGTGAAGGCGACGATGGCCAATTGAGCCAAGTGCTACCTGAGTGTAAGGCGAGATTTGGGCATGTGTACATAGCCAACTTGCACACAAAATATCCTACCTACTACTTGACAAAACTCACCCAATTCGTCCCGTGCTTTACAGCCCTCCGCTGGAGGGTGACAAGTGTCGCCTCTCGTTGATCCAAAATGTTTCGTCTCTCGGAAAAATCCGCAAAATTAGAAATGACATAGCGGAAATTCCCTACGAAAGGCGTGAAAGCGTTTACGAAACGACTCAAGCGGGTGTTATGCACAAATAAAATTCGGCCCAAGCACTTTAAGGCACAAACTTTTCTCGTCGTCCCAGCGTCATACTGCGGAAATACGGTATAACATTCTCCCCTCGCCCGAAACATTCGTCGAATGTTCCTTCTAATCTCAAAACAAGCGCGCGCCGATATAGTCTTCACTACTATACTTACGAGAACAAACACGCCCGTGGCCACGAAACAAGCTGCGCAAAATACTTATATCCAAGTCCACGAAACACCTCTAACATCGCCACAACCACCTCTCTCCGAGTCTAAAATATACTTCGCCGTGCATCTCTCTACAAAAGAAATGATCACACCTATGCTCGCCATACATGCTCACTTCTCTTTACTCGTCGTAGATACCACTTTGTCACTTTGCTGAGGCATTAACCTTCTCAGCGACCCAACAAATGGCACCACTTTTGTCCGCTTTGTCGCGAGCCTTGCTCCGACCCAACAAATGATGCCGGAACCTTGCGATCCGGGAGGATGTCGTGCACTCAAACTCTTACCACGTTACGATCTGGCCATTATCTAAAACTTCGGGGTTACTATCTCTAACGTGGTCATCATTAACTGGGAACACTCTGGATGGATCTCCGATACTTTCCCGATCATATCAATACGAAAGACCGGACGTACTGCCTCCTAAGTCGGACGACAATTGCTAACATATAGGCAACCTGGCCTATTCTTCACATGAACTCAAAAGGGCCCAAAGTAACTCGGGCTAAGTTTTCCTCTGCTTTCCAAAACTCGTCACACCCTAACCGGGGTGGTACTTTCAAGAAGACTGACCGTCGACTGAACTCTAAGCGTCGTGCCGATTATCATACGATTTCTCGAGCTACGGAACCTCTTGTAGACATGCTTTAACATATCCACAGTCTGCTGGGACAAGCTGAACAACTAAGCGAACCTTGCCAACATCGAACCAATCGGCCGTGATTTACACTTCCGCCCAACAAGGCCTCGTAAGGCGACACTCGGCGAAATGGTAGCTTAAACACTCCTCCGCGAGACAACAATCCACAACTACCTCGAAATACACTGCTGGCAGAGGCGAATGCGGTCTGAGACTCGCGAGTTCACAACCACAGCGGTAAAACTTCCGGAAACAAAAACAGTGGTACCACAGGCTCCACATGCATCTTAAGGTGAAGGTAGGCACCGTGCACGCTTACAACCTTTACGATAACTCAACACAGTAATGCGGTCTGACCGAAAACATGATGGGCTGCCCCGTCGGCCCGACCGGTCGAGCGCGTCCAGTGCGTCTGTTGGTTAACTAAACTTGGGCCTAACACCCTCGCAACCCTAACACGAGTGGGACCACCACAAACCGACCCCACCAAGCGGGCGCGGGTTGACCGCATCGTAGCCTCAATCCGACCCGGCAGCGCGCGACACTAGCTCCCGTCCGGAACAATCTCGCTAATCATGTTTGAAAACCTGGCGGTCTTCTTAGCTCAACTACCCCTTTCATTCCACTACTAGGGACCTATCCAACATAACTCACGTGCACTATGCACTTCAATAAGGGTCAAACATAACACTACACCTTTTCTCGAGATGTCCTCACTCTAAGGTCTTTACGTAAAAAAAGCTCTAAGGCTCAAACCTTCTCTATCCCCAGAATCTTACTCGGTTAAACAACCGTGATCTAATCACGACTAACACTGCTATCGAACATAGCACTTAAGGTATACTCGCTTATCACACATCACGATTTCTAGAGGGTTAAAGATATATCTATATCTCTTCTTCACTCCCTTAGTCGTTCTAATCAAACTGCCCCGTAGGCGCGCTAAGGAAGGTGGCGACTACCCATCGATCACGAAGGCTAAGTCCTCCTACAAGGACACCCGTTCGACCACGTGGCCACGGCGGCGCAGTGCAACAAGTACCCGACTAAAAGGCGACATTCCCGGGATGGCGTGCATCCTGTGTGAGCGGAAGCCACAGAGTTCTAACCAACTCCTGCGTACCCCGAATATCACGAACTCGTGGAAGACCACTCTGCTTGGCGGAGGTGCATAATCTAATCTCTTTGGTGAGGTGACTCGCCTCGAAAGTTACCAAAGGACCTTGCTGCTCGGCCTCTTACGTTGTCGCCCGTTAACGTCGATCTCTACGCTTCTCGGCTGCTGCATGCCCGCATACGTGCCATGCTCGAAGCCCAATGAAGAATTACTCTTGCACAACCTGCTTTTAGATAGTCCTCAAGACTCGCGGTACATCGGTATACTCTCGGTAGCCAAATCTATAGCTAATGCTGGGTTGCTTCTTTGCGATCTATATTCACCGTTCGGTCGTGGGCGAAGGTTCAAATATCATGGCGCGATGAGGAACTGCCGGCAGTGCTAAACTCTTTGGGGCTAGTGGCGTCGCAGAACTCCCGAATGAAGCACCGAGGTGATAATTGGGCTGTGCCCACGTAACCCTCTGTACTCTGCTCGCGGCTCCTGCCGCTTTGCCCTCACAGGCGGGTTGCCTACGCGGAGGCATAGCGATAAGGGAAAGAATTTACGTTAGAGGTCCAACTTACAACACGACTCTAAGGCACGATCTCGAGTGAGAAGAATAGAAACCAATCCTAAATATCCTATAGCCTCACGATTATTGGTGTGGTGCGCACCGATAATCGAACTCTTGGATGATGCAGCGTAGACACTTTCCGAGGATTAAGCGCTCGATATCACTTTTGTCACGACCGATTCGGGCGTGACTAGTGCCTTACCGGGCACCTGGTGATCTGACATCAGTGTCGGCGGAATATAAAGCGATCTGAGACATATTATGAAATATGAAACAATAATCGAGAAAAACTTGCCTTTCGGCATATATAAAAATGACAACTTTTTCAACATGAGCAGTTTAATCCTTTTTACAACCACACTTGCAGCGATTACTCTGGACCTCTACGAAAGATATGACAACAACGACGGGGCGGGGCCGTCGTACCACGAATGTAGCACCTCGACAGCGGGGACTATGCGAATAAGCCTCGGAGAAAGCGGAGCTTCCCAGTGACTGTGACCACAGAGCGAGGATCGGCGGCGGTGTACCTTTACTGCGGCATGAGCGCGGCCCGAAGGTCGATCTGGCCAGTGCAAGTATGTGGCGAAAATAAATCACGTAAATGAAATCATAGTAGTCATATAAAGCGGGAGACATGTATGATAACCAAACTACGATTTACAACAAGCGATCGTGTCAGTCGGGGACTCGCGCCTCAGTCATCACTCAGTATAACAAGGGGTCTCGGGCCCACATCAATCATGCGTGGAATACCTTCGCCAGCTGGCGATCTATGATATAAAAGCGAGAACACATGAACACGGGTCCCACCTGTGTCATAATAAGCTGTGCGGGGGTAAATGCGAAGGCATAGCCGACTACTAAAAACCCACGGTACCAACAAGGTCATGAAGCGTATCATAAGATCTGTCTAGGCCGTCACATGATCAAAGGCGGCCACTTGCCCGCGATGTCGATGTCTGCGTCTAACCACTGGAACTCCGCGACTCGCGTAGGCCAATCTCGTCGGCCCGCGTGAGGTATTCCGCGTCGAGGTAGCTACTCCGGCGTCGTCACGGACTTCAGTCGCGTAGCGCGGGACCGCGTGCCCGTAAAGGGCGACGCTAACACGGAACTCGTAGCTCCGCGTAGGCCCCGGGACCCGCGTGAGGTATTCTCGAATCATGGTCCGGACCGCTGAGTCTACCCGCGTGGAGGCGACAACGGAATCATCTCGAGATGAATGCCACAATACTATCATAACGATAGTTAATAAGCACAATCAAGAAACCCGCTTTACACAAACATCACGAGATACTAACAGCGTAGCGTCCTAACACGTTTACTTATCAAAGCAACAAGAAAGTATTACAAGGCTATCACAAACCAATACAATCAAGTTGTTCACACAAGGTACTTCTACTATATGATCAACAAGATCGGGTTTTATCCCCAAAGCACTTCATACATTAACTCTTTTAAAGATACGTTACTTTCACAAAAGTCACACAATACGTAGTATATGAAAATAGAGTGATTATCTTTTAAAGAAAATCAATTACTTCTCTTTGTAAAATCAAGTAGCAACATTCTTTTCCAATGTTCAAGTTTGCCTAATTTCCAATGTTCAAGTTTCATTTTTTTGAAAGGTTTAGTAGTTCATAGTCTTATTCATTTAGGAATATAATTCTCCTTTAAACAATCGAGAAACCTAAGCCTTATATGTGAGTAGGATATTCTTGTTTATTACAATCTTATTACAATGACCATGATCTAGGAAATATCATTTTGTCTAAATCTTAGCTTACATGCGGATGGAAGCCTGCTTGGTTTAATAATACTTAATTAGTCAAAACATTTCCTTTTATTAACGCGATGGTTTGTCGATACACATTACGATTTCGAAATCGATAAAACATTCTTAAGCGTTATACCTAACTTTCCATAAAGCTAGTATAACTCTTAAGTTTTTCAAAAACCAAGTATATTACTTCTTTCAAAATGATTCAAAATCTTTTGAAATACTTCAAGTTCTTTATTAACACATAACAAGCGGTTATAGTTCAAATCGATTACCTTTTAAAGACCATAGTATTTTCTTACCAACATAAAGCTATTATAACAACTTCCCATAAAGCGTTATAACACTTTATGTTTTAAATCAACAAATACGTTTAGCACGTATGCGTCTACCGTACTACATAGTTCACACATATCATGCTAGAAGAGATAGGAAGAGGTTCACATACCTCGCGAGTATCGACTAATAGCAAAACGCTCAATGTACTTCCAACGTCGGCTACTCCTTAAGCCAAGTAGATCGCGCCACACGTAGTACTTGACCTATAAGGCCACAAGCTTATTAACATTTAGATCTCATCGTAGAACATTCTAGAAAATTGACACCTCCCCCATGGCAGCGTAAATCTCTCTCTATCAGTAGGCTACCAAGCCAACGGGGGTTATACATCTAACCTAACGGTACAATTCTACTACTGCGGTACTACTACCTGAGTCTCATGTCTGACACTATGTAATTCTGATTCGATTCTTCTTTCAATTCGGGCTTAAGTCGCGAGACATTGCGTAAGTATTATTCGGGCTTAAGTCAAAAGACATTGCGATACTACGTTCAGTTCTATATATAGTATACTTCAATTATATATTCTAACAATATGTAATATCCAATTACAATAGAGGACAAGATAATTACCTCGATAAGCCCGTAATTATCCTAGTTAAAGTCGATCCGGGAAATCGTTTAGCTCGACTCAGGCGCTCGACCAGCTCTAAACCACCCTTAGAAGTTCTAACCAACTTCTACACAATACTCAACGGACTATGGAGATTTTCCTAGGGTTTCGGTTTGTGGTAGTGAAGTATAATAGTATTTTACGGGCTTTTCGTATATGGTATAACCTTAGAATACAACAAGGTATATGGCTAAGGTAATTTGGGCATTATAACAATACTTTTGAGAGTATTTCTACACCACAAAGGGGTATTATCTGAAAGCAACAAGGCTAGGGGTACCCGGCCACACTACTAGGAGGGAGGGCTCTCGGCGAGGGGGCCTTTCAAAGGGAGAGGGCTCTTGGGCGAGAGTCGACAAGAGGAGAGGGAGGATTTTAACACTAAGGATTATTTAGGAATGGATGAATAAGTCTTCAAAGGGATGGGTATTTATAGGCCAAGTGAAGGCCAACAATGGCCAAGATTGAGCCAAGTGCTACACAAGTGTAAGGCAAGATTTGGGCATGTGTACATAGCCAACTTGCACACAAAATATCCTACCTACTACTTGACAAAACTCACCAATTCGTCCCATGCTTTACGCCCACTCCCTGCTAGAGGGTGACAAGTGTCGCCTCTCGTTGCTCCAAAATGTTTCGTCTCTCTGAAAAATACGCAAAAAAAAGAAATGACATAGCACGAAATTCCCCTACGAAGGCGTGAAAGCGTTTGTAGAAAAAGCGACTCAAACCGGGTGTTATGCACAAATAAAATTCGGCCAAGCACTTTAAGGCACAAACTTTTCTACGTACGTCCCCGCGTACATACTCTGGAAATACGGGGTATAACAAGACGTACGTGTGTGAACTGAATAATAATTACGGCAATGTCTTTTGACTTAAGCCTGAATAATAAGAATCTTGAAAGTATTTCAAAAGAATTAAGAAACCTTTTTGAAAGAAGAGTAATACTTGGTTTGAAAACATAAGAGTTATACTAGCTTTATGGGAAGTTAGGTATAACGTCTTAAAAGAGATAAAGAAAATGGTTTACTGATTTTTAAAAGTTAAGAGACTTAATCTTAAAGGATAAGAGACTTGACTTAAATGAAATTATATGAAATTTGTGTGAAACCTCATTCGTGAGTAATGAGTACTTGGTTTTTAAAAGGAATAATGTTTTAACTGATTTCAGAAATCAGAATGAGTATCGACAAACCACTGCAGCGTTAATAAAGGAAAATGTATTGAATAATGAAGTATTATTCAAAACCAGTAGAAACCTCCATCTGCATAGAAGCTAAGATGAGACAAAATAATATTACATTTCCTAGATCATGGCTGCTTAAATAAGATTGATTATGAACAAGAATAACCTACTCACATATAAGGCATATGTATCTCAAATTGTTTTAAAAGAAAATTATTTCATTAAGTGATTAAAACTATGAACTACGAAACCTTTCAAAAATGAGAAACTTGAGCATCTGAAACTAGGCATACTTGAACGTTTAGAAAAGAAAGTTGTTACTTGTTTTATAAAAAGGAAAGTGTTCTGGTTTACTAAAATGTTAGTCACTCTATTACTACGGGTATCGGGTGACCTTTATAAAAGAAATGGATCTCTTATAGAATTAATGTATGTAGTACTTTGGAGATAGAACTTGGTTTTGTTAACGTAAACATTAAAGTACCTTGTGTGGTTAGCTTGTCTATGTTTTGCTGGTATTGGCCTTGTGATACCTTTCTGCTGGTTTGATAAGTACCCATGTTATGATACTACGTGTGTTAGTGTCTTGTGATATTATTCTTGTTGTGCTTACGTTGTTAGACGTTAAGCCCATTGTACTGTTATTATATCACATACCCTCGACTTATTATCTGAGGGCTTGCCACCCGATGCGGTCTATCGGCTATGCGGTCTGCGTGACTATGCGGCAGCGGTATGCTCGAGTTGATCATTCGGGTGTATTAGCGACGCGGGATGCCTAGGCGATGCGTGACTATGCGGTCTATGAGACTATGCGGTGCGGGAGTCGGTAGTGCAGGGTTAGCTACCGTCACGAGAATACCTCATGCGGGTTACATGTGTGACTATGCGGATGCGGGAGTCGTGGTTAGGCATGCATAATGATACTATGGGCGATTGGCCTTGCCCGATCATTCGCGACCTAGGAAAGACACATTCTGATTTACTATTATTGTTCTTGTTTGTGATATGGCACTTTGTGCACATTGAACTAATTGTTTGTTTTACATGGTTTTAAATACTTTGATTTCATTTAAAGTACTTTACTGATTTCCACATACTTGGTACTGTTATCGACCTCGCCGGGGTTGCGTTCATCTGCAGTGAGGTACTCCTACGTTGATCCCATTCTTAGGATCACCGTTTCACGTTGGAAAAGCTCCGTTTCTCAGGCTTAACATTTTGGTATGGTCCACTGTCGTTGTAGGTATTTGCATTCAGGGTATGGCGGGGAACCTGTCCGCCATTGTTGTTTTAAACTCTTAGAGTGCGTAGTCTGTTGTAAAGTTGGGATATGCGCTCATTTTGGGTATTTATATATATATGCGAAAGCAACTTTTCTTGAGATAACTATGTCTCAATTTATCTTGTTTCATATCTTGGTTGTTTTATATTCCAGATTACTCGATGTAGGACTACTTGGGTGCGGGTAAGGCACGATCCACGAACCGGGCAGGTCGTGACACATTGTGTTTAATTCCCTCAAGTGCAGATAGACGTACAAACACTCTTCCAGAGTAGGTTGCCTAATCCAACGGTTGAATATCATACTCTTTTCTTTCGAAGTTGCTATTAAGTGTTGGTAGGTTATGGTTCTGATGTATATGTTTATTTTGGTTATGGCGGGGCCTTGTCCCGACCTTCAGTCACTCCTTATTATTGTTAGAGGCTTGTAGACTTGGGTGTCATATAAAATCATTTTGTATGACTTTGTCGGTCGTGGTGTGTATATATATATATATATATATATATATATATATATATATATATATTGGATTCTCTATGATTATAGGTTGTTACATCATATTGCTATATATATGTCGTTCTGAGGCTTTCTCATCCTAGACCCTAAGATATTCATGATTGTCTTATGGGTGGTATGCTCGGGCAATTAAGGTGTCAGGTGCTGACCACAGCCCCCAAGGTTGGGGTCTGACAAACATGGTATCAGAGCAGGTATGTCCTAAGGAGTCTACAAGTCATGTCTAGTAAAGTCTTGTTTATGAATGTGTCATGTACCACATTTATAAACATGAGGCTACAAAACATTTATGATGGTTGACTTCCTTCTTATCTTAGATCGAGTTAGATCTAAGACGTAAGAATTCGATATCCTAATCCCTATCTTATTTATGATTTCAGTGATGCCTATAACTAGACGACAGGGGACTAGTAGGAGGCTGGATGTTAATGCGAGAGAGGATATCAGCCAGGTGTCACCCACTAATATGGGACAATATGAGACTTAGAATAAGGCCTTATCCAGAGAAGCCCAGATGAGTTGTTGTACCTCCAGTACCTCCCAAGGATGCTCCTCATCAGGATCTTGATATGCAAAGTGCAGTCCAGTTATTGACCACGGGATCAGATCCAGAGGAGTACCCACAGTATTTTCTAGGTCGAATGCAATGGACTTTGCGGGTAATGCATGCTACCAATATTGAGCCAGTAAAGCGTATTGATTTTAATCTGGGAATGTTGCCTCAAGCTAAGAAGGAAGCTAATTTGGTTTCAGCAGTTGTGCATAGTGTCTGGACCCTATTCATGGATGGTACATCCAATATTAAGGGATCGGTCTGGGAATAGTTCTTAGTACACTATCCAGAGAATTTTTATGATAGGATATATAGAGTGTTCCATTAACTAACAATGAAGTTGAGTACGAGGCTATGATTACATGTCTTGAGTTAGTCCAGGGACTAGGATTTCAGGTTGTTGAAGTGAAGTGTGACTCCGAGCTAGTCATCAATAAAGTGTACGGATCTTTGAGGCTAAAGAGGAGCAAATGCAAAAGTACCTAGACATAGTCCAGGCATTTCTTTCTCAGTTAGTGGACTATAACACACATACCTAGAGAATAGAACGTGGAGGCAGAAGCTCTAGCCAACTTGTGATAGTCAGCAGAAGTGAAAGATCTAGATTCTAGCTTAGTCATACAGTTGCTACATTCGGTTATGGATGTTACTGGTTATGATGAGTTAAACTCAACCAGTTTAGTTAGGGAGTGGCGAAATGAGTTTTTCGAATACCTTAGACATGGGAAATTGCCTGAAGATCCCTATGTTTCTTAGGCACTTCGAACAAAAATCGATTGGTATTGCCTTGTAAACAAACAGTTATATTAGAGATCCTATCATGGTCTACTAGCCTGTTACCTAGGACCCAGGGAGGCCGACTATTAAAAAGAGAAGTGCATGAAGGAATTTGCGGCAACCATTCTGGCACAGACTCAATGGTTCAAAAGTTGGGTACTATTGGCATCGGATGGAAAAGGACACAAAATCCTTCGTACAAAAATGTGATAAGTGCCAGTATCATGCTCAAATGGTTCACCAATCATAATTTCATGCACCCGGTTGTTTCTCCTTGTCCATTTATAAAATGAGAAGCGCACATAGTCAGACCACTGCCTTTGGGCCCATGCGAGGTAAAATTCCTTTTAGTTATGACTGACTATTTTTCTAAATGGGTTGAAGCATGATCTTACAACAAGATCCAAGATCGTGAGGTGATAGACTTCATCTGTCAACATATTATATGTCGGTTCGGATC
Source organism: Przewalskia tangutica (assembly GCA_029844215.1). Taxonomy (NCBI): domain Eukaryota; kingdom Viridiplantae; phylum Streptophyta; class Magnoliopsida; order Solanales; family Solanaceae; genus Przewalskia; species Przewalskia tangutica. The sequence continues at coordinate 25,323,686 of CM056719.1, forward strand.
CTAGAGGAAATTATCAGTGACAATGCACCTCAATTCATTTGCTCCAAATTAACTGAGTTCTTGAATGAGTTAAAAATTACAAGAATCACCTCATCTGTTTATCTCCTTATCATCCAATTAACAATGATTAAGTAGAGTCCATCAATAAGACCATAATCCAGAGTTTGAGGAAACAGTTAGAAGAAACCAAAGGCAAATGGCCAGAAGAATTGTGGGCTCACCGCAACACGGTGAAGTCAAGTACCGAGGAGGCACGACTACCCCCCTCTCCCTCCCCCCCCCCCTCCCAGATCTATATCACTAAGGCCTTAATTACAATAGAATTCAGGGAGTCAAGTTTGAGGTACTCTCGAGCTAACGAACAGAATAATGATTAGGTTATGATGATCAAGTTAGACTTGCTCAATCAACACCATGATTTAGCCTTCATCCGAGTGATATGATAGAGATATTATAATCACAGGGAAAATATTCGTTTTAAGGTTGGAGACCTGGTTCTCCAGAAGGTGACCAACTATACCCGAGAAGTCAATATTGCAAAGCTAGGTCTGAATTGAGAATGCTCATACCGGGTAATTAGCATAGTCGACAAAGGCTCGTATTAGTTGGAAGATGAGAACAGAGCCAAGTTATCGAGCAATTGGAATATCAGCCACTTAAAACGGTATTACAACTAAGCATGGACTTTAACAAAAAAATATGTGATGCACTCTTTTTCCCTTCGTCAATTTTTTGTCCCAATTGATTTTGTTTGACAAGGTTTTTAATGAGGCAGCAACATACATCATATTATGATGATTATAAGTGTCAGCTACAAGTAAGTGTTTAAATCCCCATACTTCGCATTCCAACAGTGGGGGACTATCTTACCGGTACAGAAGCTGAATCAGTGACATTGGGGACTACCGCAGCGAGGTACATTGAAAGAAAACTTCAAGTTAAAAGACAAAAAGGATCTCACCATGGATGATGGATTGTGTTTTCCCACAGCATAGAAATACTGGGGACTACTATAAAGTGTATCGAGGAAACGTGTTCTAAAATTGGAGATCAACCGACAAATATGTTCGGATTACCTTAAACTAAGGACTAGGACTGCTCAATAAGTCCAAAAGAGATAGAAGTTATTGGGTGACAACACAAATTGGCAGCATGGTCACTTTGTAAGGTAACCTTTACTCATTTCATGAATATAAATGATGTATTATAGTTCCTTATGAATAAGCTTCCTTTTCTTCACATACATTTTCTTTCTTGTGTCGAATGAATTTGTTGATTCATTTATCTTTACGGATTTGGTTAACACACCAAATAAATTATGCCACACTGAACATGAGATGTCCTCTTTAATAACCATAAACATAAATTCCCTCTCATATGAAACCATTCTAGTTAAAAGGTTATAAACCGAAAGTTATAATTCCTGGTTGAAAATTTAATCGGGTGTTAAAACCAAACAGATGGCGATCAAGTTCAACATAAATGAGGGTGTCTCATCCGTACGTATTATAGCAAGAAATGAGGATCCGATGAAACCCCGAAGAATGGTTAAACCAGCCGCCAACACTGAGGAAGGGAAGTGGTCCATCAATCAGACTCCCGGAAAGAAAGAGGCACCACCGAGAGTCTCATCCAGAACCAAAAAAACAAGGATGCAACTTGTCAAGGCCTTGCGTAAGATACAACAAATGTTGCATCTAATTTTTAACACCAAGGCAGCCAAAAATCAGGAGATTCCTGAGTCTGTCGTAGTCGAATTCAGCTCAGTTGCTTCAGGAGCAATTACACATAAATGAGAGATGTCGGGTCAACTAAAATTGGATGAGTAGCCTTCCAAAACCCCGACAGAAGAATCCCAGCAAGAGAATGAGGCCTCGGATGGACTTTTAACCAAGGCAATCCCACATATCATGCAGAGGACTCAATCAAAGAAGCCCTAGCCGATATCTATGTGTCTCCAGGAGATACAAGGTATCGATTTCTCTTCAACCAAATTTAACGAGGTGGGATATTCCATCCTTGATTTATTTAGCCAAAACCTGGTTGAAGATATATGGGCAAACATTGAAATGATCAGCCTAAACCCATGTGAGTTCTGGGTAAGCCTCTTCGCGTTGGATAGCCTGGAAGGTGATATTTGTGTGGAAGACGCATAATGGGCAATAATGGCCTATACCCCGGCTAGGGACACTTTAATCATCGTATTTGGCACGCCTAAAGAAGAAATGGTTAAACACATCAAGCCCTTCTATGTAAAGTCTTACATCAACGGCAAAGTCATTAGCTGAGTGTTCGTCGACAATGGGGATGTGCTGAATGTGATGCCACTGTTTACTTTGAAGGATCTCAACAAAACAACGGAGGATCTCATCCCAACTAACATTAAAATGGTTAGCTTTATGGGAGAGGCCTCTGAAGCATTGGGGATTCTAGTTGCAGAAATCACTGTGGGTCCCAAAATGGTCAGGTTTTCCTTCTTTGTAATAGATGGAAAGTCGTCCTACACCATTCTGCTGGGCATGGATTGGATTCACACTAGTCGTTGCCTTTCTTCCACAATGCATCAAAAGCTCATCTTTTAGGAAGGAGACAAGATAGAAATTGTCCCAGCAGATGATAACTCGTTCAAGCTAGGGGTTCAGATCGTAGAGGTTTTCCTCTACTCACCCTATGTGGCTCCCACATCCATCACAGAGCAATATGAAGAAGGGTCTTGGGGATCCTGTAATCTTACCTCTCAAGGGTTTGAAATAAAATAATTAGTCAAACCACATCTTACCTTAGAGGATTTAAATAGTTGAGGAAATCCAAACCATATGTGACCTATGGCATTGGTTGACCGTCTTAAGTTCTGAGGTAAGGATAACCGAGGAATCGCAGATGGAGAACCACGACAGAAATCCAGATCTGGCAGCCAACAATATTTGAGCTGTCGATAGGAGTTTTATACCTAGCTTTGTTTGTTTTTGTTCTACACTTGTACAAAACTCGTATGTTATTCAAATACCCCATATTGTGTATGTTTTGTGCATAGTTTGAATAAATTCATTTTACAACGACAAGTCTTAAATGAAATAGATGATCAGAAGATCCAAATCTACAGCTACGATGACGATATCCTATCGGCTAAATCCATGGCCAAGAGGTGATGTTGTCCTCATAAGTCAATGCCATTACGGATGGCCAAACTAAGTTACCAAAATTTGGCGGGCCATGCTAATTGAGTTGGGTTAGTTGGGCAAAAAGTCGACTGATAAACACAAAAAGAGTCAAAACCGGTAAACGTAAATGGCCAAGTCATACGACAAACAGGTAAAGCCTAAAGAGGTTTTCCGAAGGAAGCCTAGCTTGGGAACTCATCCTGTTGATTGAAATGAAAGATTGTAAAATCGGTAAATGATCACCAAACTAGAAAATGACCCTTCGCAGCAAACCCACGGGGTGCTGGCAATATGGATCAAGAGATAACTATGAGTAAAGAGAAAGTAAAACGGTATACATTTTGAAGAAAATACTACCCATCAATTATGGGGCATGCATAAGTAATCGACAGCCACAGACTGGTTGCCTAGTCGCAAAAAAGAACAAGTTCCCTTCGATTTGGGGAATATGAGAACAAACGACAACCACAGGCCGAATGTCTGGTCACAATAACAGACCCTTCGATATGGGGTCGAAAAACTTCAGGAGTCGAATAACTCGGCATTTCTCCAAATAAAGGTTGTAATACATCAACAGCGTCTCAGGATTAGCCGAACCTACGGTTGCTTGGACATCTTGAATACCTGCAATCTCCCTTCCTATCTCAGTTTCAACAACAACCACTACCTCAGTCGCATCGGCTCCCACATGGACCTCATTTTCAGTACCTAGCAGAGGATCAACCACTACAATCGACGGGGCCTGAGTGTCGGCCGAGACCTCCTGAACAACAGAAACGATGACAGCTTCGGATGGCAAATTCATACAGGTATCGGCTGACGATTCAACAACAGGATCAGCCGGTAAATAAGTAGTGCTTGTCGGCGTTACTTGAACCAAACGGTTTTTCTATGAAGTCCATTCATCCTCTAGTTTGGCTAGCCGCTCGCTACCTGCTCTCTGATCCAGCTCCCAAATCACTTGTTAGTTACCAAGTTCCTGGATCTTATTATCCAATTGAAGGATCTGCTGAAACAAAGAAGAATATGAGGAGTCATGGGCATTAATAGTCGAGTCTAAAGCACATATGGCCAAATTAATTGCTTCTATCTCTACCTGGATCCGCTCCAATTCCACTCGCAGGTTGGACAGCTGCTCCGGCAAATCCTTTTTACGGCTGAGCATCACCCAGAGCCACGTAAAGATAGGTCAAGAAGAGAGATGCCCAGCTGACATCCCTCCTCAAAATGGCTAATGCCACATAAATTTCTAGCTCTTTCACAACTGCATCGAAACCCGTACATATAAAGTATCGACTAAACATCATCGACTGGATGGGGCAATATCTGACGGTTGTTGGCTATAAATTGGATGTAACCTGAAGAAGTATTTGAGACTATGATGCCTAAATCGGCAATATCGATATCACTTAGGACATGTGTATTGCCCTCCAGAATCGGAAGAACAAGTATTGCTATCACATCAAGTAGTGTGGGAGTTATCATTCCCCAAGGGAAAAAAAAAGGCAATGGCAGCGGTCGACAAGTGACCAAGAAAAGCATATATAAGACCCATGTTACAGGAGAAGTCAAACTCTGACAGCACAATGGCATCATAAAGACCCGTGCGCACCCATTCGGCTTCCTTGGCCGAGTTTACTCGATCCAACCAAACAAAATAGTTGACAATCTTGGTGGGCCAGGTGCACAGACTAGTCGGACAACGGTCGCTGGTAAACCAATCATAGGTAATTGAAATATCGTAGTTCATCGGATTTAGATGTTGAGAAAGAAGGAGGTCACCTTGTTCGGATGTACCAAAAAGAGCAAGAAACAGTTGCTAATCTATGAAGACAAAAGCGGGGATTAGGTCATCGCCAGCCAAATCGGAACTGTCCGACCCCAGAGACAGAGAAGAAGATGAACACATGGTTTTTTCTGATGAAGAAACAAGGTTTTTTTTCTGGAAAAAAGGCAAGGGATTTTGGGAATGGCCGAAAATATCGAATGGGGAACCTCGCGTAGAATGCGTCTCCTAAAGTATTTTTCGCCAAAGATGTGCGGTAAGAATACGCTAGAAAATTGTTTCTGGAAACCGAGGCGTTTCTGCGGAAGGAAATGAGAGCTTCTTTAGAGATCATCATTGCATGCACTGGAGATAAGACGATTGAAGTGACATGCGCGGCTGTCAGAATGAAACGATGGCTACTTTCGGATACATCAACTAAATAGTCACACTCGAGTTAATGTAGGAGGCAATTTTTAACACTCAAAAATAATTTAAGTGTTTAGCCGAATTCACTGACAGTCGAACTATTCAGGAGCAGAATTTACTCCTAGCCCTCGACGACAAAGAACTTCATCGGCTACTAAGGCATCTTAGCTGAAGTCGTTGGTTAGAGGTACAACTGGGACCCACTCAGATGCATGTGTGTTAGGTGTATTTTATATACGTTTTTTGAGTCATTTTTAGTTAGTATTTTTTCCATTTTCGTTTAAATAAGTGTCTTGTTAGAGTTGTTTTTCTTTCTTTTGAGTCACAACGGTTCTAAATGGCAAAATGGCAAAAAGAAGCTAAAAGTGGGCAGAAAAGGAGCTCCCGAAGCAAAAAGTTCAAAAGTTGGCAGATCCGGATGAAAGACTGCAGGACCGCGGTGCCATAATTACTGAGAAGCCGCAGTACTTTCGGCACCGCGGTGCCATTCTGCAGTATCGCAGTGTCGAGGCAGAAAAGTCACGTTCTGGGCCGATTTTGACACAGTTTTTAGGGTCCGAAATCCATATTTTCTCAACTATAAAATCTCTAAACCCTAGCCTCATTATTCATCTGAGAGCCTACATCTCATATCATACTTTGGAGATGAAAAGGAGGCTACAACACAAGATTGGAGACAATTTTGGTTCAAGTTTTTTTTCTTTTCTTTGTTTTTATTTCAGTTTATGTTGGGTTGTATTAGTTCTTGACATGACAATATTTAGGAGCTAATTACTTAATTAGGGTTTTCCTATTGAATCGCTTGAAACTCTCTTTCATTAATTAAACTTGATTGAGATTTATTCAATATTGGTATGAATGTTTGATAATTAATTGATCACTAATTATCATAATCTATATGATTTCGAATCAAGAACCAAGAGGAGAGACTTGGATATGTTGTAATTGAATAGACATAGGTTAAAAGCGCGGACGAAAGTACCCCGATACTTGTGTAGCATTATAGGTTATTGTTCTTAATCCTCCTATGTGGTAAATCCTACCATAGAAATATAGAAGGGTTCTGCACTGGGTTGAGAGATTATATATCCTAATCGGAATATAAGACAGTCTAGTTAACCACTATCTTAACGTAAAAGAATAAGTCATTCTAGTTGCATTATGGATTGAAAAAAGTGGATATTTGAGGATATGGGAAGCCCTAATTCCTTCATAACTGATTTAAACCAAAGTATTATCATAATTAGTTTATTTTCTGCAATTACTCGGTTTTAGTTATTAGATAAAAATACAAACAAATTAACGTTCACCAAATAGAAACTAAAGCTTAGATAATCGGTACTTGATAACCAGTCTCTGAGGACGATATTCGGTCTTACCAGACTATGTTACTTGTAACGATATGTACATTTGCGTTAAGCAATTGGAAATCGGCTAACAAGTTTTTGGCGCCATTGTCGGGGACTGGCGTACTTTTATTATCGAATTATCTATTCTTATTTCTAATTTGGTTTGTATATATTCAGTTATGTTATTTTTTTTCTAATTTGGTTGCTCCATGAACAAGTTTCTAACTTGTTCTGCGGACATCTTTTTATCATTTTTTGTTGTTTTTCTTATTTTGTAGGTAAAGTTGAAAAAAAAATGGACTATTACTACTATCAGGGGCAGTGGAATCAGCAATAACAGTTTAACCCACAGGTTCCACAGGAAAATAAAAATGAGTTGCAGGCAGCCATACTCAGGCTCACCAAGTGCTAGACTCAGTTTATGGCTGAGACAAAGGTGTCCCTCAAAAATTTGGAGACACAAATAGGGCAGCTGATGGATATGGTGATCAATGTACCGCAAGAAAATCTGCCTAGTGACACAGTTGTGGGGAGTGATAAGGAGAGTGAGGAACCTGAACCATAATAAGCTGTTGAGAATAATGAGGAATTTAGAGAGATAGTTGGTGTAGAGAAAGAAGAGGTTACAGAGATCCAAATTTTCACCTTTTTGGATTCCTTGGAATTTCTTTTTTATATACCCGTTGTAGAAAAGACACCACCAACTATCATTGCTGAGCCCCAACCAGAAAGTCCATACCCTCAAGGGCACCCCCAAAAGTTGAGAGATGTAGAGAGTTTCACTGATCTCTACATTATAGAGAGCCTAGAAGACAAGCATGCCTTGGGTAATTGGGGGATAATCTTAGATATGAGGCCCTTGTTTGAAAAAAGTGTTGTGGGAGAAGTGCGACCTGCAACAATAACTGTGCGGATTGCAAGCAGTTCGCAGAAAGATCCATTGGACACTAGTAAGGATTAATTACGTCTGGCTAAAAGACGTTAAAGACAACGCTACTTGGGAGACAACCCAAGGTTTTAATTATGTTATTTAAATTTTTGTTTTAGTTATTTTATTTTGAATTGAACAGTCTCACAATCTGATATGTTGAGTGTTGTGGATGATAAATAAAAGCAGGGATTGAGAAAAATGCTGCAAAAACGGAAGAAATTTGGCACAGCGCCGCGACGCCAAAATACAGGGATGCGGCGCCCGTTGATAAAACACGACATCTCCAGATACCGCCTCAATGCAATATATGCCGCCATCACCACCATTTTGAACTGTTGTTTTGATGTCTGTAAGTCGTCTCTTTTAATTTTTAGTCTTTACACATTTGGGACAATGTGTCGTTTAAGTTTGGGGGGGGGGGGGGGGGTGTTAGTAGTTTGTGTGTTTGTTTTTTAGTTGTTTTATTTTATGTTTTTGTGTCTTATATGAGTCAAAAAAAATTATGATCATGCATGCTGTAGTTGCTTGAAATGTTTAGTGGATTAAGTGGGATAATGTAATGGAATGAGAAGCAAAAATCCGTGTGCTTGAGTTAGATATGTCAAAATTCATGAACATCTAATTATTTGGGATAGTTGTGCTTAGCCTATGTGTGTCAATGGTGAAAAGAATGATTGAAACATGTCTATGAAGTCTGCTTACTTGCTATTTGAAGGGAAATAGTTAAGATGTACATATTTAGGGAGATGATTCAGGTATTTCTTTGTTAGCCCTTCTTACTATTTAATACCTACCTTGCAATAAATTGTATCCCTAGTCAGCCCCTTTGAGCCTAAAATAAGTGATTTCTTTGACACACTGTGGTTCCCTTATGTGCCATAAACATTAATTGAAAATTTGGGATAAAAGAAATGTGAAAAAGAAATACGAAAAGAGAGTGAAATTGATACACCCCAATAAAAAAGATATAAAAGCTTAAGTTTGGGGGTGCATATGAGAATGTGTTTCATGCTCTCAAAAAGATAAAAGGGGAGTGATAAGTATGAATTTAAAATGATACCAAAAAGAAGGACAAAATGGTTGAATGAGGAAAACACTTGTGGTATGTAAATTGAGCCTAAATGCTTAATCTTACCTACCCATGCCTAAGCCTACATTACAACTCTGACAAGTCCTGAAGATCTCTAGTATGTATGTCTATGATTAGTGGATAATAGCAAGTAAACAGGCTCATATAACTAAATGAAATTGACATGCATAGGTTAGGGGTTCATGCTTCCATTGATTGTGATTTAAATGAATTTGTGAAATATCTGGCTTGAAATTCTAGATTTCTATATTCATGTTATATATGTTCCAGCATATTATCCCAACTAACATTCATGCTTTTATAAGTAACCTTGTGCAGTTGCTTGATTTGAGTCTTTGAGTCTTTTTTTTTTTGTTTCTTTAATTTTATTTTGATCTTTGCTCGAGGGCGAGCAAAGGTTAAGTTTGGGGGTATTTGTTAGGCGTATTTTATATACGCTTTTGAGCCATTTTTAGTAGTATTTTTCCCATTTTCGTTTAAATAAGTGTCTTGTTAGGGTTGTTTTTCTTTCTTTTGAATCACAGCGGTTCTAAATGGCAAAATAGAAAAAAGAAGCTAAAAATGGGCAGAAAAGGAGCTCCCGAAGCAAAAAGGACAAAAGTTGGCAGATCCGGACGAAAGACTGCAGGACCGCGGTGTCATTCTGCAGGACCGCGGTGCCATAATTCGAGAAGCGCGATGCTACTTTCGGCACGCGTGCCATTCTGCGATGCAGTGCCGTGCGAGAAAAATCACGTTCTGGGCTAATTTTGACACAGTTTTTAGGGTTCGAAATCCATATTTTCTCAACTATAAAATCCCTAAACCCTAGCCTCATTATTCATCTGAGATCTTACATCTCATATCATACTTTGGAGAGGAAAAGGAGGCTACAACACAAGATTGGAGACAACTTTGGTTCAAGTTTCTTTTCTTTTCTTTGTTTTTATTTCAGTTTATGTTGGGTTGTATTAGTTCTTGACATGACAATGTTTAGGAGATAATTACTTAATTCGGGTTTTCCTATTGAATCGCTTGAAACTCTCTTTCATGAATTAATGTAGGGCCGCGGCGCTGAATGTTTCGAAAGTTGATTTATTTGCGAGTTTTTGTCGTGGCGCCGATCTGTAGGACCGCAGCGACGCGGATTTACGAGTTTTGGGCGGGTGACACGTTTGAGTCAAAGGGATAATTTTTCCTACCTACATAATCTCTAACCCTTGACCTAAAGGATTCTTGGGCTATATATATTCTCTACATCATTCTCTAGAGGGGGATTCATTCATCATTGCACATACAACACAACTTAGGAGGCTAAGATTGGAGGCTTTTCAAGTATTTTCTTTTCTTTCTTTTTACTTTGTTTATTTCAGTTCATGTATGGAGATTGTATTAGTTCTTAGCGTGACTATGGCTAGGAGCTAATTACTTATATAGGGATTTTCTTGTGATTCTCTTGAAACTCTTATTCATGAAGTAATACATTAGTTGATTTCTTCTTCACTTGTTTAAGATTTATTCAATAGTTTCTTTGATTGCTTGATAATTAATTGATCACTAGTTATCATCACTTATATGAGTTCTAATCGAAATCCGAAAGGGGAGATTGTGAATATGCTATAGTTGAATAAACATAGATTTAAATCGTGGACGAAAGTACCCCGATACTTGTGTAGCTTAATAGGTTATTGCTCTTAATCCTCCTTTGTAGTCAATCTTGTCATCGAAAGATAGAAGGGTTGTCCATTGGGGTTGAGTGTTTATATTACCTTAACAGGAGTATAAAACGGTCTAGTTAACCTGCTATCTTAACGTAGAAGAAGAAGTTAGTCTAATTGTATTAAGGATTGAATAGAGTGGATAGTTGATGATCTTGGAAGCCCTAATTCTCCATCATAACTTATTTAAGTAAAAGTATTTTCATAATTAGTTTATTCTCTGCATTATAGTTATAATTCCAACTCAATTAACGTTAACCAAATAGAAACTAAAGCCTAGATAATCGGTACTTGAAAATCAGTCCCTGAGGACGATATTCGGTCTTACCTAGACTATATTACTTGTAATGATACGTGCACTTGCGTTAAGCGTGTGTATAAATAGCGCATCACACGTTTATACAGTTTTTTCTTCTTTTTTTGTACTATAAATACTCATTCTTTGTACATATTACAAACACACAATCAAACAAACCAAAATTTATCTATCTTTATCTTTTAATCCTTGCTTTATTTCTTTATCTTTGATGTACTAAGTTGTATTCATGCTTTCTTACCTCTTAGTTCACTTGTACCACCGTCCTAACGCTTTCTGGAGTAGTTGGGGAACTCATTGCTGAAAATTAGGGCTCTGTTTTCAGCCCGAAATCGCTTGATTTAAGGAATCAATTTATCACCCGATTCGATCAGCTAATTTATCACCCGAAAATTAGAGCTCTATATTGATCTTATTTCTATTTTATAATAAATAATATTTCTATGTTGACAGAATTCCAACAAGCATGAAGGTCACATATGGCAACCATGATGGATATGTAAAGGTTACAACAAGCATGAACACACTTTAGATAGTTCTGTAAAAAAAATATAAGAACATTGTGCTTACAAGCTATGTACAAAATAAGGTTTATTGATGAGACACTTCTCTTTTCTCCAAAGTTTGAAATTTTGGCAAGAGAAGGTGACTGCACAGATCCAAACAATAATAAAAAGAGTGACAAAACAAGTTGATAAATTTATTACATTTAGAGCTCTTTTTCTTGAGAATAGAAAGAAATTCTTTTACTGGTGTATCTTTAAAGATGGCCCCACATATCCATGTGTCAAAAATATAATGAATCCTCACACACCTTTTTATTTGACGTAGTAGTAGGAATACGGTTTGTAATAATTTTATGTATTCCCCTGTCCCTGCCGAATAAAAAAAAGGTTACACATATTCCTCTTTTAAATCTTTATAAATTTTATGATAAATCTTTTAAAATTTAAACATAAAAAAAAAATTCATTACATTTCTAAATAGTCTTTAAAAATTCACTGAATTTATTTATCCTAAAATAATCTTTTAAAATTATAATTGAATACAGGTAATTGAGTGCAAATATCGCTAATAAGGCTACCAATTTTGCATCTCAACGTAAAATTCTCAAGTCTAATTCTATATAATATTCTGTAACTTTAAAAAATCCCCATTATTTGTCCATTTACTTTAGGGTTAACTGTCGGTTAAAAAAAAATAAAACAACGCAGTCAGATGAAATTTGCTTTAAGAAGTTATCCATCATAATTTAAACGGAAAAGGGCCAGATTTGGATACGCCCGTCGTTTACAATATGAGTCCTTACACTAACAGAAGTCATATTAAATTCGAATCCCACTTATTTTAACCGCCCCAAAAAAACCCAGTTAAAAGAATACAACTCATCCTTATTTCTTCTTCACCTCTTAACTTCATCTTCAATGGCAATTTTCCTATTTCCGAATTTGGGTTGTAATTCCTCTTAGATTGAGTGATATTTTAAGTTCTCTCTTCTCTTTTTCATTGTGTAATCAATTTTTTTATGTTTGGTTGCAGGCATTATCGTGTGGATATTGGCTCTGAGAAGAGCTATCCAAGTGATCAATAAATTGAAATGTGAAAAGGATGATATGTATGTCCTAGAGATAATTTGTATCAGGATAAAATGTATTTTATACACATTCGTATTTATATTAATGATGATTAATATTATGACACTTGCATTTGTTAAATTATTAGTTGATTGTTTATAATGTTCTATAAATGCATCCCTAAAGTTTATGTGGTTTTTAATGATGTGAGAATTAATATTATAACGTAACTCTTAAATAGTCTCGACTAATGATCCTCGAGATTGGGATATCGATGATATGCGATACGTCGACATGTGATCTGCATCATATCCTTAGGGGATGTAGTATGTCTCACTTGCTACGAGTTATGGCAACTCGTGATAGACACATGGATACTTGTTGAAGTATTGGTATACCCTGCTGATGTAATGTTATGTTATATGTCTATAATGTCATCTGCGTGTGAGAGATAGAAGTCCTTAGACTTGAGGTCGATATTGTTATACCCCGTATTTTCCCGAGTATTTACGTAAGGACGTACGTAGAAAATTTGAAACTTGTATTAAGGCTTGGCCGAATAAATTTTGTTCACAACACCCGTTTAGAGTCGTTTTTCGACGAAACGTTTTCCACGACTTTCGTAGGGAATTTCCGCTATGTCATTTTAATTTTGCGGATTTTTCAGAGGCGAAACATTTTGGACCAACGGGAGGCGACACTTGTCACCTCCGATTGATGGATGTGGCGTTATTGTGGCGATTGGAATGGCTTTAGTTGGTAGGATATTTGTGTGTTAGTTGGTTAAGGGCACTTGGCAAGATCTTGGCCTACACTTGCCTTGCACTTGGCAAGATCTTGGCCATTGGTTGGCCATTGGTTGCTATAAATACCACACATGTTGAAGACTTTCTTCGTCAAAATCTTAAGTGTTAAAATCCCTCCTCTCCATTCTTGTGGTTCTCGTCTAAAAGCCTTCCCCTCGGCGAGAGTTCCCCACAGTGGGGTAGGCGTAGAGGTATACACCACTCGGCAGGGTCTTGGCCGTGGGTACCCACTGCTAGTTGCTTTCGTATAATACCACTTTGTGGTGTAGAAATACTCTCAAAGTATTGTTATAATGCCCAATTACCTTAGCGTATACCTTGTAGTATTCTAAGGTTATACTATCTGAAAAGCCGTAAATACTATTATACTTCAAAGTCACAAAACCGAAACCAGGAAAATCTTCATAGTCAGTTGGAGTATTGTGTAGAAGTTGGTTAGAACTTCTAAGGGTGGTTTAGAAGCGAGTTGGGCGCTCGGAGTTGGAGCTAAGCGATTGCCCGGGATCGACTTTATACTTGGATAATTATGGGCTTATCGAGGTAAATATCTTGTCCTCTATTGTAATTGGAAATTACATGTTGTTAGAATATATAGTTGAAGTATACTATATATAGAATCGAGCGTAGTTATCGTGATGTCTTTTGACTTAAGCTGAATAATACTTACAGCGATGTCTTGCGACTTAAGCTGAATTTAAAGAAGAATCTTGAACTATAATTACATAGAATTTGTATTACGATGAACTTGTGTAGTAGTGCAGTGGAGTAGAATTGTAGATTAGGGTTAGGCGTATAACCCCACTGGTTGGCTTGGTAGCGGCCTCGATAGAGGAGGAGATTTCTGTTGTTGCGGGAGAGTCTTTGGAATTTTACGTAGAATGTTCTCGAAGGGATCTAAATGTTAATAAAGCGCCTTGTGGCCTTATAGGTTGAAGTACTACGTGTGGTGCGATCTACGTGGCTTAAGGAGTAGCGAGCGGTTGGAAGTACTTGGGCGTTTTGCTATTAGTCGATACTCGTCGCGAGGTATGTGAACCTCTTCCTATCTCTTCTAGCATGATATGTGTGAACTATGTAGTGCGGTGAGGCGTACGTGTGCTAAGCGTATTTGATTGATTTAAAACATAAAGTGTTATAACGGCTTTATGGGAAGTTGGTTATAACGACTTTATGTTGGTAAGAAAATACTTGTGGTCTTTAAAAGGTAGTGATTTGAACTATAAGCGGCTTGTTATGTGTTAATAAAGAACTTGAAGTATTTCAAAAGATTTTGAATCATTTTGAAAGAAGAAGTAATACTTGGTTTTGAAAAACTTAAGAGTTATACTAGCTTTATGAAGTTAGGTATAACGGCTTAAGAATGTTTCTTGATTTGAATCGAATGTGTATCGACAAACCAACTGCGGCGTTAATAAAGGAAATGTTTTGACTAATTAAGTATTATTAAAACCAGAGAAACTTCCATCTGCATAGAAGCTAAGATGAGACAAAATGATATTTCTAGATCACGATTCTTTGTAATAAGATTGTTATAAACAAGAATATCCTACTCATATAAGACTTATGTTTCTCAGTTGTTTAAAGGAGAATTATATTCTTAAATGAATAAGACTATGAACTCTGAAACCTTTCTAAAAACGTGTACATTTGTAATTAGTCAAACTTGGTCGTTTGGAATTTTTTGTTGTTACTTGATTTTACAATGGTAATTGTTTTGGTTTATTTTAATAGACAGTCTCTCTATTTTATACTACGGTTATTGTGTGACTTATGTGAAAGCGGATCTTTTAAAAGATTTAATGTATGAAGTACTTTGGGGTAGATACGAACTTGTTAGCTTAAAGTACCTTGTGTGAATAACTTGATTGTGTTGGTTTGAGATAGCCTTGTAAATACTTTCTTGTTGATGTGATAAGTGAAAATGTTAGGATCTTACGTGTGTTAGTATCTTGTGTGATCGTGATGTAAGGGGTCATTCTTGTTGTGCTTACGTTGTTAAGCGTTAAGCGTGTACTATTATTGTATCACATACCCTTTGACTTATTATACAGGGCTTGCCACCCGATCACGGTCTTTCACGGCTATGCGGTCCTCGTGACTATGCGGTCACGGTAGCTCGAGATTGATCATTCGGGTGTTTAGCACGATGCGGGGATTCTATGCGATCTGTTGAGACTATGCGGTCTTTTGAGACTATGCGGGTTGCGGGAGCCTAGGCGGATACGAGGTTAGCTGCGCCCGATGCGGGGTATACCTCGGTGATGCAGGACCGTGATTCGAGGAATACCTCATGCGGTCGTGTGTGACCTATGCGGAGCTGCGAGAGTTCGAGGATAGACGCGCGCATTGATATTGCGGGCGAGTGGCGGCCGATCGTGTGGTGCGGTCTAGAAAGACCTCGGGATACTGATTTGTGGTATTTTAGTGCGTGGGTCTTAGTAGTCGGCTATGCCTTCGTACTTGCCGTGCGGTTTTATTGTGATAACTTTGAGGCGTGAGTCACGACTTGACATATTTGCTTATTTGTTGTGAGCGTAGTTTGCTTATCATACATGTCTCTGCTTTATAGACTATTATGATTTCATTTACGATATTTTTAGTTTCACATACTCGGTTGTATCGACCTCCTTGAAGTGCGTTCATCTGCGCGAGTTGAGGTACACGATCGTTGATCCTAGCTCTCGAGTCACGATTTAGCGTTTGGGAAGCTCCGTTTCTCGGAGGCTTATCGGTGGTATAGTCCCTGTCGTAGTAAGTGTTTACATTCGGGGGTTTGGCGGAACCTGTCCCGCCATTATTATCATATCATTCTTAGAAGTGCAGCAATTGTTGTGGCGGGGTTTGTAAAAAGGATTAAAGCATTCATGTTGAAAAGGTTGTCATTTATATATATCTTAGAAAAGGCAAGTTTTCTCAGTTATTGTTTCATATTTCATAATATGTCTTGTATCGTTTATGTTCGTGATTACTCGATGTTGTATCACTAGGGTGCGGGGTAAGGCACGATCCACGAACGGGCGGAATCGGTCGTGACAAAAGTGGTATCGAGCGATTAATCCTCGGAAAGTGTCTGAGCCGTATCCGATGAAGTCTTGATTATCGGTGTGTTGTGCACCACCAATAATCGTGAGGCTATAGGATATTTTAGGATTGGTTTCTATTCTTCTCAATCAGAGATCGTGCCTTATAGAGGTATATTAAGTAGGACCCTCTAACGTATTTCTTTCCCTTACCGTTATGCCTCGCGTAGACCGGGCGAGAAGGGCAAAGCGGCCGAGAGGCTGCGAGTAAATCTGAGAGGGTTACGTGGCACGCCCAAACATCACTGGGGTGGTCTTCATTCGGGGAGTTTTGCGGCGTCACTAGCCCCGTGAGTTTAGCACGGCGGCGGTTCTCTGCGGCCATGACATTTGAACGCCGATTCGGCCAGGAACAGAGAATTTAGATTGCAAAGGCGACCACATTACTAGCTATAGATTTGGCTACGGAGTATCTGATGTCTGCGAGTCTTGAGGACTATCTAAAAGAGGTTGTGCAAAGTAATTCTTTAGTTGGGCTTGAGCATGGCACGTATGCGGGCTTATGCGCGGCCAGAAAGCGTAGAGATCGGCGGGTTAAACAAGGGCGAGAGAGGGCGAGCGGCAAGGTCGCTGGTAACTTTCGGCGAGTCGCCTCACGGCCAATTTGATATGCACCTCGCCCGGTCTGAGTGGCCTTCCACGGATATCAAGATGTTCGAGTATGCAAGTTGGTCGAACTCGGGGCTTCGGTTCACGATGTGACGTCATCCGGGAATGTCGTCTTTTAGTTAGTACTTGTTGTACTACGACCGTCGAGTCGATGTCGATAGAGTGTCCTTGTAGGAGGACTTAGCCTTGAGGATCGGTGGGTAGTTTGTCATCTTCCTAGCTATGCGCCTACGAGGCGAGTTTGATTAAACGACTAAGGGAGTGAAGCGATAGATATAGATATATCTTTAACCTAGAGATCGGTATGTGTGATAAGGTGAGTATACCTTAAGTGCTATGTTACGATAGCGGTGTGTTAGTTGTGTTTAGAAATCATGGTGGGTTAGCAGAGTAAGATTTTGGGGATAGATAAGGTGTGAGCCTTAGAATGTTTTACTTAAAGACCTTAGAGGTAAGGCCATCTCGAGTAAAGGTGTAGTGTTATGTTTGATCCTTATCGGAAGTGCATAGTGCACGTGAGTTATGTTTGGGATAGGTCCCAGTAGTGTGGAATGAAAGGGGTAGTTGAGCTAAGACCGCTAGGTTTTCAAGCGTGATTTGTGAGATTGTTCGAATCGGGAGCTAGTATTGCGCGTTGTCGGGTCGGGTTGAGGCCACGTTGCGGGTCAACCCGCGGTAGGTTAGGTGGTGGTCGTTGTGGTGGTCCCGCCGTGTTAGGGTTGTGAGGTGTTAGGCCCAAGTTTAGTTAACCAGCATTTAACCGTGGATGCGTTCGACCCGGTGGTCGGCCGATGGGGCAGCCCATCGTGTTCTTCGGGACCGTTTACTCGATTGTGTTGAGTTATCGTAAAGGTTGTAAGCGCTGCGGGTGCCTACCTTCACCTTATGTCGACAGTGAAGCCCGTTGTGGCTATTTTCGTTTTCTAAAGTTTTACGAGCAGGTTAAGAACTCGGATGAGTCTCGAATCGCGCATTCGCCGCCGTGTGGATTTCGGGGTAGTCGTGGGATTGTTGTCTCTGTGGAGGAGTGTTTAATCTACCATTTCGGTGTTCGGATGTTGCCTTTTGAAGCCTTGTAGGGCGGAAGTGTAAATTGCCGGTCGATTGGTTCGATGTTGGCAAGGTTCGATTAGTCGAGCTTGTTCCAAGAGTGTGGAGAGTAAAGCTTGTCTAGAAGAGGTTCGCGGCTCGGAAATCGTGCGGATAATCGGCGACGCTTAGAGTTCAGTTGACGGTCGGTCTTCTTGAAAGTACCACCCGGTTAGGGTGTGACGAGTTTTGGAAAGCGAGGAAAACTTAGCCCGAGTTACTTTGGGCCCTTTGAGTTCATGTGAAGAATAGGCGGGTTGCCTATATGTTAGCAATTGCCGTCCGACTTAGGAGGCGAGACGTCCGGTCTTTCGTATTGATATGATCGGAAAGTATCGGAGATCCATCCAGTGTTCCCGATTAATGATGACCACGTCGTGATAGTAACCCGAGTTTTGGAACCGGCCGTGTCGAATGTGGTAAGAGTTCGAGTGTACGACCTCCTCCGGATCGCACGCACGGTACCATTTGTTGGGTCGCCGAGTGACACCGAACCTCGCGCAAAGTGACAAAAGTGGTATCAGTGGTATCGCGAGCATAGATGTGCTCATTTTTTCTTTTTGTGTAAAGTAGGTGCGAAGGAAGTATATTTTAGACCCCGGTGAGAGGTGTTATGGCGATGTTAGAGGTGTTTCCTCGTGGACTTGGATGTAAGCTTTTGCGCAAGTTGTTTCGCGGGCTACGTGTGGCAAGGATTGTTCTCGTAAGTATAGTAGTGAAGACTATACTGGCGCGCGTTTGTTTTGGGACTTAGAAAGAACATTCGGGACGAATGTTTCTAAGGAGGGGAGAATGTTATACCCCGTATTTTCCCGAGTATTTACGTAAGGACGTACGTAGAAAATTTGAAACTTGTATTAAGGCTTGGCCGAATAAATTTTGTTCACAACACCCGTTTAGAGTCGTTTTTCGACGAAACGTTTTCACAGCTTTCGTAGGGGAATTTCCGGCTATGTCATTTTTAATTTTTGCGGATTTTTCCGAGAGACGAAACATTTTGGACCAACGGGAGGGCGACACTTGTCACCCTCCAATTGATGGATGTGAGGCGTTATTGTGGCCGATTGGAATGGCTTTAGTTGGTAGGATATTTGTGTGTTAGTTGGTTAAGGGGCACTTGGCAAGATCTTGGCCCTACACTTGCCTTGCACTTGGCAAGATCTTGGCCATTGGTTGGCCATTGGTTGGCCTATAAATACCACCCTATGTTGAAGACTTTCTTCATCCAAAAATCTTCTAAGTGTTAAAATCCCTCCCTCTCCCTTCTTGTGGTTCTCGTCTAAAAGCCTTCCCCCTCGTCGAGAGTTCCCCACAGTGCAGTAGGCGGGTATACACCCCTCCTCAGGGTGCTAGCCATGGTACCCCTAGCCTAGTTGCTTTCGTAAAATACCCCCCCTTTGTGGTGTAGAAATACTCTCAAAAGTATTGTTATAATGCCCAAATTACCTTAGCCGTATACCTTGTAGTATTCTAAGGTTATACCTATCTGAAAAGCCCGAAATACTATTATACTTCCCGTCATCACAAAACCGAAACCCTAGGAAAATCTCCATAGTCAGTTGGAGTATTGTGTAGAAGTTGGTTAGAACTTCTAAGGGTGGTTTAGAGCGGGTTGGGCGCCGGAGTTGGAGCTAAACGATTGCCCAGATCGACTTTATACTTGGATAATTATGGGCTTATCGAGGTAAATATCTTGTCCTCTATTGTAATTGGAAATTACATGTTGTTAGAATATATAGTTGAAGTATACTATATATAGAATCGAGCGTAGTTATCGGCAATGTCTTTTGACTTAAGCTGAATAATACTTACTGCAATGTCTTGCGACTTAAGCCTGAATTTAAAGAAGAATCTTGACTGTAATTACATAGGGTTTCTGACATGAGACTTGTAGTAGTACCGTGGAGTAGAATTGTACCGTTAGGGTTAGGCGTATAACCCCGCTGGTTGGCTTGGTAGCACCGATAGAGGAGGAGATTTACGCTGCGGGGAGAGTCTTTGCCAATTTTACGTAGAATGTTCTCCGAAGGATCTAAATGTTAATAAAGCGCCTTGTGGCCTTATAGGTTGAAGTACTACGTGTGGTGCGATCTACGTGGCTTAGGAGTAAGCGGTTGGAAGTACTTGAGCGTTTTGCTATTAGTCGATACTGCCGCGAGGTATGTGAACCTCTTCCTATCTCTTCTAGCATGATATGTGTGAACTATGTAGTACGGTAGACGCGTACGTGCTAAACGTATTTGATTGATTTAAAACATAAAGTGTTATAACGGCTTTATGGGAAGTTGGTTATAACGTTTTATGTTGGTAAGAAAATACTTGTGGTCTTTAAAAGGTAGTGATTTGAACTATAAGCGGCTTGTTATGTGTTAATAAAGAACTTGAAGTATTTCAAAAGATTTTGAATCATTTTGAAAGAAGAAGTAAATACTTGGTTTTTGAAAAAATTAAGAGTTAAACTAGCTTTATGAGAAGTTATGTATAACGGCTTAAGAATGTTTTCTTGATTTGGAAATCGAATGTGTATCGACAAACCATCGCGGCGTTAATAAAAGGAAATGTTTTGACTAATTAAGTATTATTAAAACCAAGAGAAACTTCCATCTGCATAGAAGCTAAGATGAGACAAAATGATATTTCCTAGATCACGGCTGCTGTAATAAGATTGTTATAAACAAGAATATCCTACTCACATATAAGACTTATGTTTCTCAGATTGTTTAAAGGTGAATTATATTCTTAAATGAATAAGACTATGAACTACGAAACCTTTCTAAAAAACGTGAACATTTGAAATTAGGCAAACTTGGACGTTTGGAAAATAATGTTGTTACTTGATTTTACAAATGTATGTTTTTTGTTTTATTTAAAAAGATCACTCTATTTTATACTACGGTATTGTGTGACTTATGTGAAAGCAACGGATCTTTTAAAAGATTTAATGTATGAAGTACTTTGGGGTAGATACGAACTTGTTAGCTTAAAGTACCTTGTGTGAATAACTTGATTGTGTTGGTTTGAGATAGCCTTGTAAATACTTTCTTGTTGATGTGATAAGTGAAAATGTTAGGATCTACGTGTGTTAGTATCTTGTGTGATCGTGATGTAAGTGGTCATTCTTGTTGTGCTTACGTTGTTAAGCGTTAAGTCCGTTGTACTATTATTGTATCACATACCCTTTGACTTATTATACCGAGGGCTTGCCACCCTTGATGCGGTCTTTACGTCTATGGTCCTCGTGACTATGCGAGCGCGGTAGCTCCAGATTGATCATTCGGGTGTTTAGCCTGACGCGGGATTCCTATGCGGTCTGTTGAGACTATGCGGTCTTTTGAGACTATGCGGGTTGCGGGAGCCTAGGCGGATACCGAGGGTTAGCCGCCCGATGCGGGTATACCTCGGTGATGCAGGACCGTGATTCGAGGAATACCTCATGCGGTCCGTGTGTGACCTATGCGGAATCGCGAGAGTTCGAGGATAGACGCGCATTGATATTGCGCGAGCGCGGCTTCGATCATGTAGTGCGGTCTAGAAAGACCTCGGGATACGATTTGTGGTATTTTGGCATCGTGGGTCTTAGTAGTCGGCTATGCCTTCGCACTTGCCCCGTCACGGTTTTATTGTGATAACTTTGAGGCGTGAGTCCACGACTTGACATCGCTTATTTGTTGTGAATCGTAGTTTGCTTATCATACATGTCTCTGCTTTATAGACTATTATGATTTCATTTACGATTTTTAGTTTCATGCACCGTACTGCGACCTCCTCTTCTTCGAGGCCTGCGTTCATGCCGCAGTTGAGGTACACCGCCGTTGATCCTAGCTCTCGTGGTCACAGCCGTTTGGGAAGCTCCGTTTCTCCGGAGGCTTATCAGTGGTATAGTCCCCTGTCGTAGTAAGTGTTTACATTCAGGGGTTTGGCGGGGCCCTGTCCCGCCATTATTGTCATATCATTCTTAGAGGTCTGTAGTACTGTTGTGGGCAGGGTTTGTAAAAAGGATTAAACTGTTCATGTTGAAAAGGTTGTCATTTATATATATGCCGAAAGGCAAGTTTTTCTCAGATTATTGTTTCATATTTCATAATATGTCTTGTATCGTTTTATGTTCCGCTGATTACTCTGATGTTGTATCACTAGGGTGCCCGGGGTAAGGCACCAGTCACGGGCCCGGAATCGGGTCGTGACAGATATCACCTTGTTTACGGAGTAATGTACTTTGATTCTGTCCTAAGCTCAAATGTCTTATAGGTTGAGACACAGCTTGTTTTTGGTACATTGCGAAGTAGATTAAAGGTGGTAGTTGAGCCAAGATCAAGATTCATTCCTCGAATGTCATATGGTATTAGGTTGACTAAGTTGTTGGCCAACGCAATGGACATGTCTTTGATATGGTCCTGTTGTCAACTAATATAGAAGAGTTATAATGATCAAGCTATTTGGATAGACACTTGACAAATCCTAAGCTTGATTGAGTGTGTCGTGAATGAAATGATTTTATCTTCTCACATAGAGGTTCAGTTCACATGTTTCGTCTAGCTAAACTTTACATATTGAGTTCGTCTTCCGGCGCAGTCTAGGAGTTCCGTGAAGACCATAATGTTGTTAGTGTCAATATGTAAAGGCCTGAAGGGTAACACTAACTCAAATGTTCCGTTGATTGAAAGATGTAATTAAAGAAGAGATTATATATACATATGTTCAGTTGATGATCGAGACATTAGAAAGAAAATATAAAACAAGGCAGAAATTGGGACAGGGCCGCGGCGCCTAAAGCTCAGGGCTGCGACGCTAAATGTCCTGCGGGTCCGAGTTAGCCCAGTCTACTAAGGTTTTATGGGCTGACCCATTTGGGAAACCCTAGCGGTGCTTTTCATCTATAAATAAGAGGGTTCCCCTCACATATTTTCTACACCAAAAGCAAGAGACTAATCTCTTCTAAAGTTCTGCTGGAATCCCTAGCATTCCAAGAGTTAGAAAATTACATCAAAGTTTTGCCTTGCAAATCGAGGGACATTTGCGTGCGCACCCTCAGACTACACAAAGTTTCAATGTTTCAGATTGTTATCTACAATGTAAGTCTTCGTTCGAAGTATTACATTATTGTTTTGTGTTATTTACATTATATAATCATATTACAGTTTGAACGCCATGTCGGGTTCGAAACATAAATTTTCAAATTCTGCTGCGTGTACGAATCCGACAAAACTCCTACAGTGGTATCAGAGTCTGGGCTATTTTGTGTGATTATATGATGAATATTAATGATAACATGGGTTAGAATTTGTTTAGATCTAATTTTATGTCGTTAAATGCTTTAAAATCCTAAATCTTTAGAACGCATAGTCCTTGCACACAGATCTGTTAAAACAATTATGTAATCGAGGAAGTCATTACAATATATAACTCTTCTAAGTTGATATGTGTTATCTGGTTCGTTTGGAGCATGGTGCATTAAAACGAAGAACGAGAAGAAAATTGGAATGATGGTCGATGAACATATTGTTTAATGGTGATAGCTTTGCAAGTGATAGATCTGAAAATCTGACCCTAAATCAGTTTTAGGAGTTCGGATTTTCGGGATTTGCATTTCCGGAAGTAAGGCGTCGCGAATCCACAATGGAGCGTCGCGGTGCCTGCTAGAGTTTTGTGGCGGCTCCACAATGGAGCGCCGCGGCGCTGCCCAGATGACGCCAGAGGCGCCGCAGCTCTGTTCTAGAGCGTCGCGATGGTGTTCATCCAGAAAGCTTAAAATTAATTTTCGGACTCACTGCCTCGAGGCGGCTGCCACTGTTAAGTCGCGACACGACGAAATTTTTCGTAATTTGTCATCGCTTCCTCGCGCCACGGCACCACATGTAAGGGTCGCGGCACCGACGACGGTGATTATAAAAATAAATAATAAAAAAATCAAAATCAGAAACTGAAGTTCTAATATTCTGATTCTGAAGTTTTCAAAATAACAAAATCTGAAAATATAATTTTTAATTGGACAGATTTGGTCTTTTCGGACAAATCTATAATTAAAGAAAGTTTCTAAAAATTTGATTTTAAGTTCTGGAAATTGAAAACAGGTACCTGAAACCTGAAAATATTTTCTGAAAGTTGAAATTATATTTTCTGAATTTAATGGGGTTCGAAATGAACATTTAAATTCTTGAGGGACTAAACTATAAATTTTAAAAGGTTGCAAAATTCCTGAAAATCTGAATTTTAAAATCTGAAAATGTTTAGGGACTGTTTGGCATAAACATAGATTTTAGAGTTTAAACAAATAGACTCATGATTATCATTAATGGTATATTATTCTATAATATACAAATGTGCTAAGTGTTTGAGTGTGATGCATTTAAATTATTAGCATAGCGTCCGCAATTATTGTCTGGGTAGACGGCGCCCAGTAATTGTTTACTTTCAATGACCGTGATAACTGTCTGGGTAGACGGCACCCAGTATTTTATTAAAACTATCTTATATCATGCCTAATGGGTTTGATGGTTTCCCATCTAAATGTGTTTAGAAATTGCATGATATAATTTCATATGATGTATGACATGCTTGTTGATCTTGAATGAAATCCACGAAAACTGAAAATGTTTCCCAAACATTAAATACAAGTCTAAATTAAAACGCGTCGTCTATTATAATTGTTAAGCTGCAAAATCCTTTTCGGCGATACGAGTATTTATGCCAAAGCATTTGCTCTAAGTCTACGAGGACTCAGGCCCTTTCATAGATGTGTTAAAGTAAAAGTGGAAGATAAACTTTTGTAGGTATTTACACCGAAGTGTTTGCTTGTAAAGGTTAAATTTACTTAGGTACTAAAACGCAGTTGCATAATGGGGTTGGCTTGTTTAGATGAATCTTGGCGCCAAAGTGTCGGACTAATCTAAAGACGCAAGATTAAAATGAAAGATATTTAATCAAACCAAGAGTTGTAAATAAGCTTTGCAACTGGTTGAGAACCTATCGAAATGTGTTATTGAAGTTATCAACCAAAGCAAATACGGATATAACATATGTTTGGATCTTGGCCATTATGACCTTAAAATGTTTTAGGTCCTCATTCTACCTTGGGGTCGTAGAAGTATGTAAAATAGTGGGAGCTAATTAAACAAAAGGTCATGTTAAATTAGCATATAATGAATGTGTATAATTAGGAGAATGAATTTTTTATTGCATTTTTCGTGTTCTATCTATATCTTCAGATCTTCTAAATGTTGAAATTCTCAATGAAAATGCTAATGGAATCAAAAAGATTGACTGGACCCAATTTTATAGATTGGATCAGGAATGTAAGAATAGTCCTGAGACAAGAGAAAATTGAGTATACATTGAACAAAGTATTCCATATAGTTCCTGCGGAAGACTCTGCCGAATATGCCACTTTTGATAAAGTGGCTTATCAGAAACATTATGATGATGCCATTTCAGCTCAATGTTGTGGTCTTCTATGTCACATGCATTACAAAGACAACATGAGAACATGATGCCTAATGAAATGTTAGAACATTTGAAGAGTCTCTATGACTCTCAGTCTCAGACCATGGAGTATGAGCTGCTCATAGAACTCTTTAAGTGTAAACTCATTGAAGGGGGCCAGGTGTCTACACCATCAGCCCCAATAATGTGCCCCAGGAATGTCACTGAGGCCAAACAAAACTCACACTTGGAGAACTTGGCGAATAACTGTCGGCTCCGGAGGATCCCAAGTACCGTCCTCAAGTGATCTGCATGCTCCTGCTCTGTCCGCGAATAAACCAGGATGTCATCAATGAATACTATCACAAATGTATCCAAAAATGGCTTGAACACCCGGTTCATCAAATCCATAAATATTGTTGGAGCGTTGGTCAAACCGAAAGACATAACCCTGAACTCATAGTGCCCATACCGGGTCCTGAATGCAGTCTTTGGGATATCTGCCTCTCGAACTCGCACCTGATGATAACCAGACTGCAGGTCTATCTTGGAGAAACACCTCGCACCCTGCAACTGGTCAAACAAATCGTCAATCCTGGGGAGGGGGTACCTATTCTTGATGGTTACCTTATTCAGCTGCCTGTAATCAACACACATACGCAGCGTCCCATCCTTCTTTTTCACAAACAAAACCGGCGCTCCCCAGGGAGAAACACTAGGCCTGATAAAGTCTTTTTCCAGCAAATATTTCAGCTGGTCCTTCAGCTCCCTCAACTCCGCAGGTGCCATCATGTATGGCGGAATGGAAATAGGTCGAGTGTCTGGCAACGTGTCAATACAAAACTCAATCTCCCTCTCATGAGGGATACCCGGAAGATCGTCTGGGAACACATCTGGAAACTCCCTAACCATTGGCACTAACTGAAGAACTGGCACCTCAGCCTCTGTATCAAATACCTGAACCAGATGATAGATGTACCCTTTCTGCACCATCTTCCTAGCCTTGAGGTAAGAAATAAACTTACCCCTCGGCGACGCTGTGTTGCCCTTCCACTCGATAACCGGCTCGCCAGGAAACTGGAACCGAACCAACCTGTCTCTATAGTCAACGTTGGCATAACAAGAAGCCAACCAGTCCATACCCATAATGACATCACAATCTGTCATCTCCAGCTCTATCAAGTCTGCAAGGGTCCGGCGATCAAATAAACACCGACAACCTCTATACACCCGCTCGGCTAACACCGAATCACCATCGGCGTAGCTACCTCAAAAGGCTCTATCGACACCGGCTCTATCCCGATTCTACCCGCAATAAGAGGGGACACATAGGACAAGGTAGAACCTGGATCTATCAAAGCATAAACGTCACAGCATGAAATCAATAATGTACCTGTGACGACGTCAGGGGAAGCCTCCTGATCCTGGCGGCTGGCTAAGGAATAAATGTGGTTCTGTGGACCGCTAGAACTGGAACCACCACCACGACCTCTGCCGCGGCCTGCCGGTCCGTGAGTACCCTGCCCTCCGGGGCGCATAACCACAGAAGAAGAGGAAGACCCGTCAATCGATCACGCTTACCGCACTGCACCATCCATGCCGCTCTAGGCGGACAATCTCCTCAAATGGCCCTGCTGCCACAAGAGTAACAAGCTCCCGAGCCGTGTGACACTCTCTCGTGAGACCTACCGCATCGAGCACACCGAGATGGGTGGTCTCGACGGTGACGCTTTTCCTCCTCCTCAAGTCCCCGAGCCACGACCGCTTCCTGAATGACCTGGCTGATCAGACCTCCTGCCAGAAAACCGTGAAGGAGCACTCTGTGCTGGCTGGAATGTGGACCTAGTATGTTGCTGAGGTTGTCCGCCTCAGCGCCCTGAGACCTCGCTGCCCCGCCTTGGCCGGCCTGAGTCAATCTGATCCTCCCTCTCTCTATCCTCTATCCCCTGCGCATACGCCTGCATCTTGGCAATGTCCATACCGAGCTGAAGAGCCACTCCCAAGCATGCAGTAATCATAAGACGGTCTAGCCCCATCACATAACGATGAACTCGGTCCGCCATGTCAGCTACAATGGTGTGCGCATGCCTGGCCAAAGAGTCAAACTCCAGGCTGTACACCCTGATAGTCCTCCCATTCTGCCTCAAGGTCAAAAATCTATCTACGCGGGCCCTCCTCATCTCAGGAGGCAAAAAGTGATCCATGAAGGCCTCTGTGAACTCCTCCCAAACAGCTGGAAGAGCATCCTCACCTCTCGACAGCTCCCATGACTCGAACCAGTTCAACGCAATATCGCGTAACCGGTAAGAGGCTAGCATAACAGAATCTGTCTCCGAAGCCCTAAGAACTCGTGATAGTCCATCAGTAGCCGAATGAACTCCTGCGGATCCTCCTCGGACCTCGAACCATAAAACTCGGCGGATGACAACCCGGAAAATCCCGAATCCGCAAACCGCCGGCTCAGGTTAGCCGCCGCTTCCCGTTGCCACGCTCGCTACTATATCGTCAATAACCGACCGCCTCGTAGTCTCTATACTCGCACTGGCCGCGAATCGAGGCTCACGTGCACGAACCTCTGGAGCTACCGCCGCTCTCTAATCTTCGCCAGCGTGGTGAACTTCGCCGACCGCTTACTACCTCGGGCATAGTCGTGCTGAGTCCGTAACCTCTCGAGTACCGCTAGCGACTCTGCTGCTGCCTTGCCCTTCTGGGCCCTGGTCGCCTTCCGTGGAGGCATAACTGTTTCATAAGAATAGGTCAGAGAGGATTCAACCTAATAAGACAGCTCTACTGCACGATCTCAGAGAGAGAATAATGGAAACCAATCCTAAATGTCCTGCAGCCTCCTGATTATAGATGTGGTGCACAACACACCGATAATCAAGACTCTACTAGACACGGTCTGTAGACACTTTCCGAGGACTAACTGCTCTGATACCACTTTTGTCACGACCCGACTCGCCGCGATCGTGCCCTACACAGGCACCCTGCCTGTATCGTCGGAGAATAGCAGAACATACACAACATACAACATGTTTAGACAATAATATCACAGGCTAGCCGATAAGGCCGCCTTCCATAAAATATGCATAATCAAAAGCAAAACTGTACAACTCGGTTCTTACAGCCCCAAACCACAACATGTGACTACAGACCTCTAGGAATAACAACAGTGGCGGGACAGGGCCCCGCCATACCCCTGAATGTACATAAATCTACAACATCAGGGAAAGACTGTACCAAAAGACAAGCCTCCGGAGAAATGGAGCTTCTGACGTCTGATAAGTGATCCTAAGAATGAGGATCCACCACCTGCTTACCACTACTGCGGCGTGAACGCATGGCCAGGAAGAATTCGATCATGATATGTACTAAGTATGTAAAGCGGAAAATCGTAATTACATCATAAGTTTAAAACAAAGCGGGAGGCATGTATGATAACAAAATTACGATTACGATTGCCTTACTAACAATGAGAGTAACTAATAGTATCGTCTGACATAAAAATAGGAAGCTCACGATCAAAGCGGGACCATCCGCCCACGGTATCATTAAGCAATCCTACTCGCGGGACTATTTCACCGCGTAGGTCGTGTGGACCGCGTGAGGTATTCTCGCGTAAGTGTACCGCGCGTGGGACTATTTCACCCGCATAAGCCCATAAGGACTCGCATGAGGTATTCCTCGCATCATGGGTAGCAAATCCACGGAAAACAGGTGGTATAACGTCTTGGGGGTTCACCCCTCATTTATACTCTTACCCTGAAGCAGGTGGTATAACGTCTTGGGGATTTACTCCTCATTTATACTCTTACACTGGAGAAAGTGGTATAATGTCTTGGGGGTTTACCCCTCATTTATACTCTTACCCTATCTCAACCGGTCATCATATATAACATAAGCACTACCGGCTTATTATACAATAAATAAGCAAGTTAAGAAATCCCCCTAACTTCTTATTAGCTATATTCATATACACTCTCATTTTAGTTTACTTAAGGCACTAGCATGTCTTTTATAAAAAATCCGGGAATTTAACCCAAAGTACTACATACTTCCACTCTTTTAAAAATGACTTTTTTTCATATAAAACTTCCAAGATACTATTAACCGTAGTATCAAGTCAAAATTACTTTTCAAGACAAGTCACAATACCTTTAGAAATAAAGTTAGGTTTCTAAATCAAGTGACTCATTTTCTTATAAAATCTTAGGCAATTGATGCCTTAAAATCAAATTGCCTTTCATTAAATCAAGTCATTTATCTTTCCATAAAGCTAATATAACCAACTTCCCATAAAGTCGTTATATTCACTTTATACCTTAGCCAAATACAATTTCCTATCCAAGGGACCTATACGTTTAAAACGAAACAAGTATCACATACTTTACAACTCTTCAAGTCCCTTAACTTTAATAAAACTTAAAACATCCTTAATACTTTCAAAGAAGTGAGTTAATCTCCTAACTCACCCGACCTGGCTATTCATAAAACTAGTAAAGGATATCAAGGTCTTGTACGTCTACCGTACTATATACGTGCAACTAGTCATGCTCAAAAGATAGGAAAGTTCTACATACCTCTTCGGGTAAAACCACTTGCCAAGTACAAAATCCCGCATGTAGTATGTCAACCTATAATATCCACAATACGTCTATTAACGCCTTACTTCAAACGTATAATATTATAAGTGTAAAGTCTCTAAATTCTACGGAAAATCGGACAGCACCTCCTTTGTTTCTACTTACTTTGCCACCTTTTTCAAGGCCGAATTCAATAACCAAACACGCCACATTTAAGGCCCAATCAATGCAATTAACAATAGGGGATTACACGCCTACTAGACGTGTAAAATTCCGCCCCACAAAAGATATCAAACTAATACAAACTACTAGTCCAATTCGGCCACATTGAGATACAATAACACCAACTCTTATCCAATTTCCATTTCAATCCAAGTTGTTAGCATAACATGATATCAAGTCGCAATCGATTATAACTACTATAATCTTCAAGTAAGTAACATGCGACGATTCTAATAAACGACCAAATTGTAATCCAACTTCACATGGCTTAAATGACATTTCGGATTTAAGGCTACAATCAATCCATAATACTTGTAAAACTTCAACACATATACTTCATGCTAGCAAACATGTAAGGCTAACAACAATATATAATCTTGTAACACTTAAGAGACAAGATTATTACCTCAACGATTCTTAGTCCAACTTCAAATCCGAAGTCGCTCCTTAGTAACTTAGAGCCTCTTCTAGACACCTCAATCCGCTACTTGAGACCCTTAGAACAACACAAACAACTTTCCTTCAATCTTCCAAACAAAACCTAGAAAAGCAACTAGGTTTTCATCTTGCGACTAATACGAAAACTATCTTTTTCCGTGATTTTTCTATTGAGATACACTTACAATACACTCATGAACCTTGGTTTAAAGTGTGGAGCTTAATGGACAAGAAACAAATTTTTTTCATGTTGGAATG
The DNA here is from genome assembly GCA_029844215.1 of Przewalskia tangutica. Classification (NCBI taxonomy): domain Eukaryota; kingdom Viridiplantae; phylum Streptophyta; class Magnoliopsida; order Solanales; family Solanaceae; genus Przewalskia; species Przewalskia tangutica. Next base: position 25,354,502 of record CM056719.1, read on the forward strand.
GAGTGAAACCCGAGAGCACCATTTTGTGTTCTTGAAATTCTTGAAATTTTTTCTAAGTGTTGGAGTTAGTCTTGCTACTAGTAGTATTATATAGTAACATGGAGGGTCAAGATGTATACAAATGGGTGGTTTGGATGAGGTTCTCTTAAATATCAAGCCTTGTGGACCCATTGACTAAGTCAATTTTCTCAAGCTCACTACTTGCAAGACTTGTCATCTTAAGACTATGGTCAATGACCATTTTGGCCATGTCCCATTTCGTCCAAGGCACATAAGGGGGGTGACACGTGTCGCCCTCCCATTCGTCACAATATTACGTTTTCCGACAATTCCATAATTTTGATAAATTTTTTACAAGTCTCTAATCTTATCATTTGGGATTCTCACGTACGTTCTTAAAACATGTCCTGTAAATACGGGGTGTAACAAATCAGCAACCATTCACTCAGGCCTCATCTTCACAACAATTCAATGCACCTGCTCAACAAGAGAAGCCAGATGAGTTGAGAGCAGCTCTGTTGACACTCACCAACTCACAGACCCAGTTCATGGCAGAGACTAGATCCTCTATCAGGAATTTGGAGACACAGGTGGGGCAATTAACGAAGATGGCAAACAACAGACCACAGGGTACCTTGCCTAGCAATCTGAAGATGAACCCGAGAAACGGTGCCAGCCGGTGCGGTGAGAGTGGAAAAGCGATTAGAAACGACTTGCGATGCGTGGTTGAGCAGTAGAAACACAGAGAGAGAGAGGGTTGTTGAAGATCGTCCGATATTAGAGAAAGCTCCAACAGTCCCAGTGAAGGAGTACACTGAGAGGATTCCTTTCCCGCAAAGATTGCAAAAGAAAGTGGTTGATAAGCAATTCTCCAAATTTTTGGAGACATTCAGAAAGTAACACATCAACATTCCGTTCATTGAGGCATTGGAGCAAATGCCTACTTACTTTAAATTTATGAAGAAGTGCAGGAAAGAAGAAGAAGTTGGCAGAATATGAGATGGTGGCACTGACAGAGGAATGCAGTGCCATCTTGTAGAAGAAATTGCCCCCTAAACTCAAGGATCCAGGGAGCATCACACTGCCTTGCACAGTTGGCAGGGTAACATGTAATAGGGCCCTTGGGGGCCAGTATAAATCTTATGCCTTTGTCTGTTTTTAAAAGGTTGGAGTTAGGTGAAGCCAAACCAACCCTTTGTGAGCTCTGCGATTAGCGAATGGGGCGGTGGTGCATCCTAGGGGAAAGATCGAAGATGTCCTAGTTAAGGTGGAAAAATTCTTCTTTCCTGCGGACTTCCTCATCATTGATATGGAGGAAGATGAGGAGATCCCCATCATATTGGGAAGACCGTTCTTGACAACAGGGAGAGCCCTAATTGACGTAGAGAAGGGTGAGCTGACACTTAGAGTAGAAAGTGAAGAGATGGTGTTCAAAGTGTTCAAACACATTCTTGAACCCCCAGTCATGAGCAAGTGCTTTGCAATTAGCACTGTCAGAACTTCGTTTGAGCCAACGCAAACCACAACAAGCGAGATAAGCCCGCAAAAACAGGTAAGTGATACTGAACCTCCTATTGAAAAGAAAAAAAAGAAAAATAGAAGGAGAAAGCGGAAAATGTTGATGAAGTGGATTGGTTGTGGGGTTAATTTACCCCATACCTCGTGAGTAAGAAACTTGCGTCCGGCTAAAAGACGTTAAAGACAACGCTACTTGGGAGGCAACCCAAGGTTATTTTATTCAATTTAATGCAATTTAGTTTTTTTTACTTAGAAACGATCTCGGAGGTATTGTTTATATGTTGTGATGACAGTCGAGCCAAGTTCGGAGGGCGAAAAGAAAACCAAAAAAAAAAATCGGCTCAGCGCCGCGGCGCCAAAAGTCCAGAAAAATTTTGAAGGTTGGGCGCCGCGGCTGATCGGTGTATTTTATATATACTTTTTGAGTCGTTTTTAGTGAGTCTTTTGTCCATTTTTGTACAAATACGTGTCGTCTTAGGATAGATTTTATTTCTTTTGAGTCAAATTGGTTAAAGTGGCTCATTGGCGGAAAAGGAGCAAAAAGAGGGCAAAAATGGAGGTTCCGGAGCTCGAAATGCGAAAAAGTGGCGAACCAGGCACAGACACATGTCAGCGGCGCGGCGCCTCCAGCCAGCAGGGCCAGGCGCCACGGCGCCTAATATTCAGAAGATTTCAGAAGTTCCAGCGCCGTGGCGCCTCTAGACAGCAGAGTTGCAGCGCCGCTAATCTTCGAGAGTGCAGAACTTCCGGCCATGGCTGATTCTGCAGTCGCGGCGCCGACGCGGGAAAAATCAGGTTTTTGAATGAATAATGGGTCAGACCTGAGGAAAAACCTTAATGACGGTTTGGAGACTATAAAAGAGAACCCTATGTCAGAATTAAGGGTTCCCTTTCTTGCCAATTCACAACACATCTTGGAATTCAAGATTGGAGGTCTTTCTTTAGTAATTTCTTGTCTTTCTTTTACTTTATTTTCAGTTTATGTTGGATATTGAATTAGTTCTTGTCATGTCTATGGCTAGGAACTAATTCTAATATAGGGCTTTCCATGTCAATTCACTTGAACCTTATATTTATGAATTAATGCATGTTTGTGGTTGTTCTTCTAATTGTTGAGATTTATCCAATATATGTTATGATTGCTTGATAATTACTTGATCATTAATTATCATAACTTATATGATTTCTAACTGAAATCCGAAAGGAGAGGTTGTGACTATGCTGTAGTTGGGTAGACATAGGTTGAATCGTGGATGAAAATACTCTGATTACTTGTGTAGCATTAATAAGGTTTTTGTTCTTAATCCTCCTCTAGAGTCAACCTTATCACCGAAAGGTAGAAAGGTGTTATCGGGTTGAGTGTTTATATAACCTTAACAGGAGTATAAAACGGATTAGTAAACCTGCTATCTCCAATAGAAGAAGAACCATAGTCAATTGCATTAATAAGTAAGTTAAGCGGATAGTTGAGGAGATTTGGAAGCCCTATTTCCATCATTACTGAAGTAAACAACATAGTTAATTAGTTTATATAATTATTAGTCATAAACAACAAATCAATTATCGGTCACCAAATAGATAACAAAGAATAGAAGTTGGTACTTGAGCACTAATCCCTGAGGACGATAACTCGGTCTTCCAAGACTATATTACTTGACTCAACACGTGCACTTGCGTTTAAGTGTGTGCATAAATCGCGCATCAAGTTTTTGGCGCCGTTGCCGGGGATTGGCGTAGTTCAATATCAATTTTATCTATTCTTAATTTCTAATTTGTTTTTTTTTTATTATTATTTATTACGTTTTTTTATTTTTGTGTAAACCTGTGTGCCGTGATCCGTTTGTTTGTTTTTGATCTGTTTCAGGCACTCAGTTTATGCGAAGGAGAAGAGGAGCAGATACTCTTGTTCCCTTCAACCCAGAAATTGAGAAAACTTGTAAACAGAACAGAAGGAACCAACGAATTTCAGCCTTAATTGAGATGGAAGGCGTACAAAACAATAACGAGATGAATGAGGGGTTAGATGATCATCAGCCTAATCAAAGAATGCCTCGGAGAGTGCCAATGGATGTAGAGGAGAGAGTTCAGGTCCAAGCGGAGAGAAGCTTGGGAGATTACGTGTTGCCGAGGGTGAACGGAGCACAAACTTGTATTAGGCTCCCAACAATAGGAGCACATAATTTTGAGATCAAACCTGCAATTCTAAGTATGGTACAGAATACGGTTCAGTTTGGAGGGTTGCCGTCGGAGGATCCTCACATGCATATAGCTAATTTCTTGGAGTTGTGTGCAACATTCAGATATAATGGCGTTACTAATGACGTTGTCAGGTTGAGGCTCTTTCCCTTCTCACTCAGGGATAGAGCGAAAGTGTGGTTAAATTCCTTGCCAGCAGACTCGATATTCACATGGCAAGAGTTGGCGCAGAAATTTTTAGCAAAGTTTTTCCCACCATGCAAAGCAACAAAGTTGAGAGGGGAGTTGAATAATTTCTATCAAGCCGATAGAGAGTCATTATATGAAGTTTGTGAGAGATTCAAGGACTTGCAAAGGAAGTGTCCACACCACAACATTGAGTTGTGGAATTTGGTGCACATTTTCTATAATGGGCTAAGCGGAACGACCAGAACGATCATAGATGCAGCCGCAGGTGGAACCTTTATGAGGAAAACAGCCCATGAAGCTCATGATTTATTGGAGGACATGACCACCAATAATCATGTCACAGAGGATAGACAAGTGAGTGGCAGAAGAACAGTAGGAGTTCATGAGATTGACGCCATCACTGCACTTAATGCCCAAGTTGCCCTTTTGACCAAGCAGATGCAACAACATACAGTGTCTGTAAATGTAGTGCAAATGCCAAAGAGTTGTGAAATGTGTGGTGGTCCACATACCTTCGATAGATGCCCATCAGCTGATCCTAACAACATGTCGATCGAGCAAGCAGAGTGACAAGTTGTAGAGAACTATCAGAGGCCCCAGAACAACCCATACTCAAACACCTACAATCCAGGGTGGAGGAATCACCCAAATTTTTCATGGAAGGTGGCGAGGCGGCGAGAATCGGTTTAGAGGCGATGCCAAAATCAGCAGTCATTCACTCAGGCCTCATCTTCACAACAATTCAGCGGTCCGGCCGAAAAGCGACGGCAGTGAGCGGCTTTGTTGACACTCGCGACTCGCACCAGTTCATGGCGAGACTAGATCCTCTCGGGAACTTGGAAACACAGTGGGGCAACTAGCAAAGCTATCGAACAACGAGCCACGTACACCGCCAAGCAATCTGAGAGATGAACCACTGAAAACGATTGCGAGCGGTCTGCGGTGAGGAGTGGGAAAGCGATTGGAACAACGTGCACCTCGACTGTGGTTGAGCAGAGGTAGAGCGAGTTAGAGAGGGTTGTTGAAGATCGCCCAATAGTAGAGAAAGCTCCAGAAAATGAGTATACTGAGAAGATTCCTTTCCCACAAAGATTGCAAAGGAAAGTAGTTGATAAGCAATTCTCCAAGTTTTTGGAGACATTCAGAAAGTTACATATCAACATACCCTTCATCAAGCCGTTGGAGCAAATGCCCTCTTATTTCAAATTTATGAAGGAAATTTTGGGGAAGAAGAAGAAATTGGGAGAGTATGAGATGGTAGCACTGACTGAGGAGTGCAGTTCTATCCTGCAGAAGAAATTGCCCCCTAAACTTAAAGACCCAGGGAGCTTTACATTGTCTTGCACAGTTGGCAGGGTAACATGCAACATGGCCCTTTGTGATTTGGGGGCGAGTATAAATTTGATGCCTTTGTCGGTGTTTAAGAGGTTGGAATTAGGTGAAGCAAAACCAACCACAGTGAGCTTGCAATTAGCGGACAGAACGGTGGTGCACCCCAGGGAGAAGATTGAGGACGTTCTTGTTAAAGTAGGAAAATTCTTTTTCCCTGCAGATTTCCTCATTCTTGATATGGAGGAGGATGCGGAGATTCCCATCATATTGGGGAGACCGTTCTTGGCAACAGGGAGAGCCCTGATTGATGTAGAGAAGGGAGAGCTGACACTGAGGGTAGAAATTGAAGAAATGGTGTTTAAAGTGTTTAAACACGTTATTGAGCCCCCGGTCATGAGCAGGTGCTTTGAAATCAGCACCGTCAGAACTTCTTGTGAGCCAGTGCAAGCCACAACAAGGGAGATAATCCCACCAAAGCAGGTACGTGATGTTGAACCTCCGCCAAAGCAGGTATGTGATATTGAACCTTCTCTTGAAAATAATTATAAGAAGAAAAACAGAAGAAGAAAAAGGAAAATGTTGAAAAAATGGATTGGTTGTGGGGTTAATCTACCCCACACCTCTTGATCTAACGAACTTGCATCCAGCTAAAACACGTTAAAGACAGCGCTACTTGGGAGGCAACCCAAGGTATTTTAAATTGTTTATTTTAATGCAGTTGATTTTTACTTAGAAACGATCTCGAGGTCTTGTTTATGTGTTGTGATGGCAGTGCGGGCCAACAAAATTTGGAGGCGGCGAAGATAAGCAAAGGATTTCAGAAAAACGGGTTAGCGCGGCGGCGCACAAGAGCAGGGCAGCGGCGCCAAAAGCGAAGCGCTGAAGTTTGGCCATGGCTCGAGGCAAGCGCGGCGCCAAAAATCCAGAAAAATTTTGAAGTCTAGCCGCGTAGTGAAATTCCAAAAGCGCGATAAATTGGTAGCCGTGGCTGATTCTGGCCGCGAGGCGGAAATCCAGAAATTAAATAGCCCAAATTCGATTTTTTTCCCCAATTCCAAATCAAAACCTAAACCTTCCTCTCCACAAAAACCACGAAAATCCACACTTTACCTAAAAATCTTCCATAAACCAAACTCAAACACAACCAAAGTTCTTAAATTCCCTAAACCCTTAACCATCCTAAACAACTACCCTCATCCCATTACCTCAAATCATCATTAGAAGCAAGAGAATCTTGAAGAACACCGTCAAAGGTAACCTTCGTCTTTTCTTGAAAGCTTTACTGTAGTCAGAGGAGGTAGTAGATTGGAGGAGGTGTTGTATCTGTGAGGGTGTGTTGGGGTGTTGAAAGTGGTTGTGAGATTTCGAGGAAGAGTATACGCGGTGAGTGTGGGTGTTGTGCAGGAGCTTCTTAAGTGAAGTTTGGGGGTGATAGGTGTTGTAGCTGCTAGTTGTTGGGTGATAGTGTTGGGTAACATTGTTGATACAAAGGAAACGCTGCAAAAAGTCATCTAAACATATGCGCGAGAAGAAAAGAGCTTCCACATCCACCTCAGCCCCTCAATATGATGATACTAGGTTTGTCAGTCAAAGAGCTCATGAGAGATACAAAAAACTTAGTACTAAGCCCTTAATCCCTGAAAGAGGAATGGATTATCAAAGGGATTCGCTTGGGGAGGGGGATGTTTATAAGCCCATTCGGGCGATGATTGAGATGATGGGGTGAAAAAGATTTGTTAACCCGAAAAAGATAGCACCAATGAACACAGTGATGGTGCGTGAATTTTATGCTAAATTTCCGGAGAAGGTGGACAATAGATGCTTTGTGAGGGGAAGATATGTGTCTGTGACGGCAGAAGTGGTAAATGTGTTATTGAAAACAGTCGATGTTGAAGGAGGAGATGGCGATTGGAGCTATTTTAGAACATGGTCTAGAATCACCAGCAACATCGACTGGAATGTAAATCGCGAACCGCGATGCTTCTACGGGCGTATGAAGTTGCCAGAAATGGGTCAAGAGGAGTGAGTAGGTGTCAGTTCAACAAAACAGCCAAGGGTTGGTTGTATTTAAATCGATGCCCGCTTTGATTCCATCAATGCACTTTACAGTGCGGAAGACATAATCAAATTGATATATGGAATTATGTCGGGGAAGACGATTGATGTTGGGAAGGAGATAGTGCAAAATATTGAAGAGACCAGCAGGTTGGTAACAACAGGTGGGTTGGGACATGGCTCACTTATTACATGTTTATGCTCCATAAATGGGGTCCCAACCATACCCACTGATACTTATGAGAAAAACCAACTTCCTGTGTCATACGGGATAGTGCACTCCTTCCCAGACCCAATCCCTCCAGCAGCAGCAAGAAGAAGACCACCAGCGCGCAGCGATGGCGAGAGGCGCCGTGGATGAAGATGAGCACGAGATAGAGGCTCACTATGAAGCGAGAAGCGACCATCACCACCCACGTAATCGTAACCTCCGGTGTCTATGATGGAGAGTTGCTCGAGAACGCAGAAGGATGATGCAGAATTTTGACACGGTGATACAAGGACAACAAGAATTAAGACAGAGAATTGACGAGATGAGTTCCTTGTTCAACCAGTGGTCAATGCACTATCCACCGCCACCGCCACCATTTTAAACCAAGTCTGTAAGTCGTCCTGTTTCTTTTATTTTCTTTGAGTCTTGCACACATTGGGGACAATGTGTGATTTAAGTTTGGGGGCTGTCTTAGTGTTTTCGATATTGTTGAGTCTTTTTTATTTGTTTTGTGTATTTTTGAGTCATTTTTTTTTTTGAGTCATAATTTTCTGTCAAAGATCATGCATGATGTAGTTACTAGAAACACCTAGTGAAGTAAGGTGGAATAATGTAATGGAATTAGAAGCAACTATCTAAACACTTAGGTTAGATATGCCAAAAACTCATGAAATCTGTCTATTTGGGGTTTCTTGCTTGAATTGTGCATTGTTAAATGATTAAAACCTATGTGTTATGATTGCTTGCTATTTGAGGCGAAATAGTTAGGATATGCATGTTAGGGAGATGACTCAGGCAATTCTTTGTTAGCCGATTCTTACCACTCTTTTCTATCCCGGACATTAAAAATATCCCTAGTCAGCCCCGTTGAGCCTAAACATGAAATTTTTTCTTTGACACCCTATATTCAGAGGAATGCAGAAGTTTGGGCGCCGCGGCGCCAGTTGCAGGGCCGCGGCGCCGCGACGGAAATTCTGAAATTAAAGGAGCCCTAAATCCGATTTTCCTCACTCCAAATCAAAACCTAAACTTTCCCTCTCCCCAAAACCCACGAAAGTTTACCCTTTTACCTAAAAATCTTCCATAAACTAAACTCAATCACAACCAAAGCTCTTAAATTCCTTAAACCTTTAACCATCTTAAACAACAACCCTCATCCCATTGCCTCAAAACATCATTAGGAGCAAGAAAATCTTGAAGAACACCGTCCAAGGTAACCTTTATCTTTTTTTGAAATCTTCAATATAATCAGAGGAGGTAGTAGGTTTGAGGAGGTGCTTTATCTGTAGAAGGTGTGTGGGGGTGTTGAAGTTGGGTGTGAGATTTCGAGGAAGAGTATACGAAGTGAGTGTGGGGTGTTGTGCAGGAGCTTTTTGAGTAAAGTGTGGGGGTTGATAAGTGTTGTAGCTGCTGATTGGTGATTGATAGTGTTGGGTAATATCGTTGAACAAAGGGAACGCTGCCAAGTTATCTAAAAATGTCTTCCAAGAAGAAGAGAGCTTCCACATCCACCTCCGCCCCTCAATATGACACTACTAGGTTTGTCAGCCAAAAAGCTCAGGATAGATACCAAAAACTTAGTACTAGACCCTTGATCCCTGAAAGGGGAATGGATTACCAAAGGGAGTCATTTGAGGATGGAGATGCCTATGAGCCCATTCGGGCAATGATATAGGTCATGGGGTGGAAGAGATTTGTTAACCCGGAAAGAATAGCACCGATGAACACAGTGATGGTGAGAGAATTTTATGCTAACTTTCCTGAGAAGGTGGATGATAGATGTTTTGTGAGGGGACGGTATGTGCCTGTGACGACAGAAGTGGTGAATTTGCTATTAAAAACAGCTGATGTTGAAGAAAGAGGTGATGACCGGAGCTATTTCAGAACATGGTCTAGAGACACCAACAACATCGACTGGGATGTCGTCGCAAACACAGTAAGCTATCCTGGAGCTGAGTATGATATTGCAAGAAATGGATCAAGAGGGTGGCGGATGCGGTTCAACAAAAGCAACCAAGGTTGGTTGTATTTAAATCGATGCGCTTAATTCCATCGATGCACTTTGCAGTGCGGTAAGCGTAATAAAATTGATATATGGAATCATCGTATGGAAGGCGATTGGCGTTGGGAAGGAAATAGTGCAAAACATTGGAGAAACTAGCGGGTTGGTAACGCAGCGGTGGGTTGGGACATGGCTCACTTATTAGCAGCTTATGCTCCAGACATGGGGTCCCAACCTTACCCATCGATACATGAGAAAGTCCAACCTCATGTCATATGGTCTAGTGCATTCCTTCCCAGACCAAATCCCTCTAGCAGCAGCGTAAAGGAGACCACCAAAGCGTCAGCAGCAGAGGTATCGTGGATGAAGATGAGCACGAGGCAGAGGCTCGGTATGAGCGGCGGCCAGCGCGCCCGTAATCGTAACCTCCAATGCCCATAATGGAGCAGTTGCTCATGAACCAGAGAAGGATAATGCAGAACTTTGATATGATGATACAAGGTCAACAGGACCTGAGGCAAGGACAACAAGAACTAAGGCAGGAGCAACAACAGTTGCACCAGAGATTCGATGAGATGAGCTCCTTGTTCAACCAGGGTCCATGCATTATCTGCCGCCACCGCCACCACTTTAAACCAAGTCTGTAAGTTGTCCTGTTTTCTCTTATTTTCTTTGAGTCTTGCACACATTGGGGACAATGTGTGATTTAAGTTTGGGGGGTGTTTTATTTGTGTCTTATTGTCTTAGTATTTTTGAGTCTTTTTTATTTGTTTTAAGTATTTTTGAGTCATAATTTTCTTTTAAAAAAGATCATGCATGTTGTAGTTACTGGAATCGCCTAGTGAAGTAAGGTTGAATAATGTAATGGAATTAGAAGCAACCATCTAAACACTTAGGTTAGATATGCCAAAAACTCATGAAATCTGTCTATTTGGGGTATCTTGCTTGATTTGTGCATTGTTAAATGATTAAACCTATGTGTATGATTGTTTGTTATTTGAGGCGAAATAGTTAGGATATGCATGTTAGGGAGATGACTCAGGCATTTCTTTGTTAGCCTTTCTTACCACTTTTACCTATCTCTGACATTCAAAATATCTCTAGTCAGCCCCTTTGAGCCTAAAAATTAAACCTTTTCTTTGACACCCTACATTTCCACTCTTGTGCCATAAGTGAAAGATTTTGGTGATTGGAATAGAAAGTGTTAAAAAAGAGACAAAAAGAGTAAACAATTTTGATGCACCTAAATAAAAAAGTAATAAGAAATAGGCAAAAGCCTAAGTTTGGGGGTGCCTGTTATTCATAATACACTTCACTCTCTCAAACAAAAAAAGGGGAAAGATAGATATGAAGTGAAGAAAGAAAATCAAAAGAAAAGGGAAGAATTGAAAAGCAAAAGAGCTTATGGTACATCAAATGAGCCTAAATGCCTATTTTTACCTACCCATGTATAAGCCTACATTACAACCCTGAAAAGTCCTGAAGATCTCTTACATGTGTATCCATGATTAGTGGAGAATAGCAAGTAAACATGTCATACGATTTTTGAAATTGACATGCATAATTCAGTATTCTTACTTCCATTAAGCATGATTAAAGTGAGTTTGCGAAATATCTAGCTTGATGTGTTTAGAATGCTAAAAATTCATGTTATATGTTCCTGCATATTATTTGGCTAATATTCATGCTTTTCCAAGTAACAGTGATGCAGCAAAGTGATTAATGTCTTTGAGTCATTCTATTTTCTTTTTCCTTGTGTCTTTATTTCTTTCTTCTAATCTTTGCTCGAGGGCGAGCAAACGTTAAGTTTGGGGGTGTTTGATCGGTGTATTTTATATACACCTTTTGAGTCATTTTTTAGTTAGTCTTTTGTCCATTTTTGTACAAATACGTGTCGTCTTAGGATATATTTTCTTTATTTTGAGTCATATTGGTTTAAAGTGGCTCATTGGCGGAAAAGGAGCAAAAAGAGGCGTAAACGAGGTTCCAGAGGTCGGTGCGAGAAAGTTGTGAGCGGGCACAAAGCGAGGCGCGTCGCGGCGCTCGGCCAGCGAGGCGACGCCACGACGTCAATATTCGAGAGTTCCAGAGTTCGGCGCGCGGCTGATTCTGGCGGAAAAATCAGCAAATTTGAATGACAATGGGCCAAGGCCTGAAGGAAAACCTGCATCACGTTTTGGAGACTATAAAAAGAGGAATTTAGGTCAGATGTAAGGGGTCCTCTTCTTGCCAAATCACACAACTTTTGGAGATCAAGATTGGAGACCTATTCTTAGTAATTTCTTGTTTCTTGTTTTATTTCTTTACAGTTTATGTTGGATATTAATTTAGTTCTTGTCATGTCTATGGCTAGGAACTAAATCAATCTAGGGCTTTCCATGTCAATTCACTTGAAACTTATCTTTATGAATTAATGCATGTTTTTTGTTCTTCTTCTTGTTATTGAGATTTATTCAATATTTGTCCTGAATGCTTGGTAATTACTTGATCAATAATTATCATAATCCTTATGATTTCTAATCGAAAGCCGAAAGGGGATATTGTGAATATGTTGTAGTTGAATAAACATAGGTTTAAATCGTGAACGAAAGTACCCTGATACTTGTGTAGTATTAATAGGTTATTGGTCTTAATCCTCCTTTATAGTCAATCTTATCACCGAAAGGTAGGAAGGTTCTATATTGGGGTTGAGTGTTTATATAACCTTAATAGGAGTATAAAACGGCTTAGTTAACCTGCTGTCTCAAAATAGAAGAAGAATCATTATTAATTGCATTAACAAGATAAGCGGATAGTTGAAGAGATTTGGAAGCCCTATTCCACCATTACTGAAGTAAAACAACGTAGTTTAATTAGCTTTCATAATTATAGTCATAAACAACTTATCAATCATCGGTTATCAAATAGATACCATAGAATAGAAATTGAGCATTGAACACTAATCTCTGAGGACGATAACTCGATCTTCTAAGACTATATTACTTGACACGACACATGCACTTGCGTAAGTATGTGCATAAATCGCGCATCAGCGCTGTGGCGCCCCGGCTCAATGGTGACGTCGCAAGCCGTTTCCAACACGTTTCGATCTTACACTTTTTCCTTCATTTACCAACGTGGAACATGTGTACCGTCCATCATTTCATGTCTCAAACGTTTACTTACGTACCAATATCTCTTTCACTAATGAAATTTACGATATTTGTCACTACGTGTGCACGTGTGTGAAAACAACATTTCCGAAGTGCGAGGCCTCAATTGTTCAAGTCATAAATAATGTGTTATACTTAATTCCACATTTGTAAATTTCCAACAATCCCCTCCTGAAAGAGATTTTGGCGCACCCACATGGTGTCTTTCTAGCAATTGTTACACCCCGTAATTCCAGGGCAATGAAATGAGAACGTAAGTTAGGATATAATATTTGAATGTTGGAAGGAAAGTATATTTACATTTTATTATATGGAATTTTTTAAGATACAACAAAGGTGACGACGAAAAATTATTAACTAGAAGTTAAATTCCTTTCAATGGATTTATGGACTTAGTATTGTATTATGAAGTCTTGACATTGAAAATATGGGGTCCACCGAAAATTTCACAATTTTGTGGGCCCATCGAAATATTAAGAATTTTGGGCTAAGTATGGAATTATTTTTGTGAAGAGAATTATGGGTGAATTAGAGGGTGACACGTCTCCCTCCCCACTTGTGTATCAAAGCTCTAATTATATATATGTATTGCAAGATTGGCTAAGTGTGGGAGATATTATTGTGAAGAGAATACAAGTGGACAAGTGGATCTACAAGGGTCCCCCTTCCACTTGTCTTGTAAAGGCTCCACTTGTTTATAGATATGCATTGCAAGACTTAGGCTCATAATATCTTCATCATCCAAACCTCTCTTCTCTCTTCCTTAGCCTTCAAATTTCGAAATCTCCATAGCCAAGAAGAACAAGATTAAGTTATTTTCCAAGATTAAGCACCTTAACCAAGTTCTAAGCCAAGTTAACTTTCCAAAACAGTGGACACGGTTTTGGCCGAGATTTTGCCTTGAAACCCTAAGCTTGGAGATGAACCTTTTGGAAAGAAAACAAGAAATCAAGATGGTTACAAGCTTGTAGAGGATAATGTGTGTTATTGTAACTTGAAGAAGTGGCGCAAAGGGAAAAGCAGTGAGTCGTGTAATGTGGAATGTTTTGGCTAAGATTAAGGTAAGAGTTCTTCTTCCTCTTGAAGTAATTGTAAATTACATGTTGTTATAGTTAAGGGATGAACTTGTGTTAAGTGAAATGGAGAATAAGAAGTGCATGTCACAGTTTTGACATGTTAGCCGAATTGTGGACAGTTTTGTTATATTGGATTATTTGGTTGTTATTGTTATTATCGTCACTTATTACATGTTAGATTGAAGTAAATCTTGATATTAAAAGATGAAATGGTTTATATTAAAGTGTTGAAACTTGAATTGGATAATAAGGAATTATGGAAAGGGTTATGGTATTGGTTGTTGGCCGAGAACTGCATGAAACTGTGAGACGTTGTGGTGCTTTTTTAGGGGCTGTTTTGTGGGGTTATAATGTTGAAAATTCAGCTACAATTATGCATGTTTAATGTGGTAAATTGCTAACGTATATCCTAAAGGAATAAGGATGTATAAATGTGTAGAAAAGCTTCACATTTTACCCTCGTTGTGTTGGATTATGGACTGTTTTTAGTGGACTGTTTTATATGGATTAAGAGGTCGGATTAACATAAGAAGTAGGTGTGTGAATCACCTTAGTTGCTATTTTGGTTGTGTACTTAATTGATGCTTGGTTATTGATGTTATTAACCTTATTTGTAAGGTGGAAATGTACGTATGAATAGGGGAAGTGTTGCCCGAATTTTTATATGAAAAGAGAGTCATTATGTGGTATAGCGTATAAAAGTATTCATGAAGTTGATAGAAGTGTTGTTTTTGTTATAGGTTGAAGTATCTATTTGAAACGTATTCTACTTATCGTGTTGGTATGGCCGATGAGGTATGTGAACTATCCCTTCTTCTTTTGGCATGTTCTACGTACGAAATATACCTGTGGTATTGTTTCATGATCCATTCTACTCTTAAAAAGTTATGGGGCATTCATGTTATTGATTCTATGCTAAAAACATATCTAAATTATCCCTAAGTCCTTATTAAGGCATATGAGGAGAGATGTTAATATTCATAAGAGTTCTTAGTAAGTACTGAAGTTGGTTCGACTTTGCTAATTTAAAGTAACTTGTAAGTATTAAGCGCTGAGACTGTTTTAATAAATAATTGGGTATGTTCTAATAGACGTGTTGAAATAAGCCATTGCAGCGTTAAATGAAAAAGGTATCGACAAGCAATTATATTGAAATGATTAGAACGTCATCTGCATAGAAACTAAGATATAAACAATTTGTTTTACATTTTCGAGTTCACAGCTAATTAGATAAGATTTCATGGTATAAATTACTCACGACCCATATAAGAATTAATTAGGCAATTCGGATCCGTTATCACCAATCAAATACAGGATTATTGGAAATATTCGCGGTATGTGAAATTTTTCCTTCTTTCTTCTGGCATGATTTATATGAAGTGGGTGTACGACGGACGTACATGGTTCTATTGGATTCTAATTCCTAATGATACATGATATGAAAATGTCTTTGATTTTTCAAATGATGACTTCAAAAGGATACATGATATGATAAGTGTCTTGATTTTTCCAAAAGATGTTTTAAAAGGATATATGATATGATAGTGTCTTGGTTTTTCTAAAATGAAAGTTCATTTTAAAGACTTTATTGAAAGTCAAAAGATGATTTAAATTGCACAAGGTTGCTCATGATAGCTATTCGGATAAGTGTTATTATTTCATTTTACCGCGTTCCAGGAAAGGCCGGGCAGAATATGAGTATAAGTGTTTACCGCGTCCCAGGGAGGGCCGGACAATATAGGGTTAAGTGTTTACCGCGTCCTAGAAAGGGCAGGGCAATATATGACTATATGACTTTACCGCGTCCTGGAATGGGTCGGGCAGTATACCCTATATGAAATATCGCGTCCTTCATTAGAGTTCGGGAAGTATATGAAACACCGCGTCCCATAATGGGACCGACAGATTCGTGCGCATCTTCCCATATGTTCACTGCGTCCTTCACTAGAGGGTCGGGCAGTAGATGAATATGACTTTACACCGCGTCGGAAGAAGGCGGCGATACCTATGTGTTTACGCGTCCCGAAAGGGTGGAAGTACGTGACTTTACAGCGTTACGAAAGGTCGGGCGGATATGACTATATGTTTCTGCGTCGCTTCACCGCAGGTGAGGAAGTAGATGACTAAGTAGTTCTGCGTCCCGAGAAAGGTCGGGCGAGATATATTCACCACGTCCTCACCGCAGGTCGGGCAGTATATGTTCACCACGTCCCTCACTAGAGGGTCGGGATACGTTATAGTGATTATTCCATCGAGTCCCCCACCAGAGGGCCGAGATATGTTATACATACAGTCAGGATGGTTATATGGACGACATCCATGATTTTGATATGACTCTCATTTTTTTTTAAAAGGCAAAGTTGACTCTCTCACTTTCAAAAGGCACAGTTAACTCTCTATGTTAAAAAGGTACAGTTGACTCTATTTTATATGGCACGGTTGGATCTGGTATTTGATTTTCATACTTGTCCCTGTCATCTTTTGTCCAGTTATGATCTTATTTACTGTACCTTATGTTTACATACTTGGTATATTGTTTTACTGACCCCCTTCTCCGGGGGCTGCGTTCATGCCCGCAGGTATAGGTACTCAGTTTGGTGATCCGCAGGATTAGGATCATTGCTCAACTTTTTGGGATAGCTCCGTTGTTCTGGGGCTTGTCATTGGTACAAATCTGTTGTTATAGGTTTGTGTATAATCAGGGGTACGACGGGGTCTTGTCTCATCATAGTTCATTGTCTTACTCTTAGAGGTCTGTAGTCATGTGTGGGTTGGACATGTACAGTTGTAATTCGTTTGACTATTTCTATATACAGTGGCGGCCTTGTCGGCCTGCCTGTTCTATTATACGAGTTGCTAATACAGTTCAGGGGACATGATCCATTTTTTATGTGATTATGAGTTGTTTCTTAGCTTCCGCTGATTATATGTGATGTGAGGGTATAAGGGTGCCCAGGTAGGGCACACTTCTTCCTTTATTTACCATCGTGAAACACATGTAATTAACCAACGACCGTCCATCATTTCATGTCTCAAACGTTTACTCATATACCAATATCTCTTACACTAATAAAATTTATGATATTTGACACTACGTGTGCGCGTGTGTGGAAATGACTTTTCCGACATGCGATAACTCAATTATTCGAATTATAAATAATGGATTAAACTTAATTCCACATTAGTAAATTTCCAACAACCCCTTCACAATAAAGTTGAGAAAGAACAAATAGAAGTAAAACAAACGGTGGTCTATGAAAGTTAAAACCAATCAAATCAGATCTAACTTGTCATCTAAAAAAAAGGCGATTCAGGCGAAATTGCGACCTACAGTGAAACCTCCGGATTTGTGCCTTTTCCGGCCAACTCCGGTAGCCATAGGGGACGAGACCACCACCATTATTCTCGTCCCGTCTTCCTCTTCAATTCTATACCAACTTCATCCTTCGATTTTCTGTTTTTCATGGTCGATTTGTAGATAGAAGTTTTGGACAATTTTAGCCCTAAACCGCGACTTTGACCACTCTGGCCACTCAGGCCACCGGACGACCTCCGTCGGAGGTCGGTCGTCAAAATACACGACTACTGAAACACCCAACACCCTCCCAAATGATCAATTCGCAATTTTCAGACCCAAAAAATCCAAATCCAGTGAACCCAATCGGCGGAAAATCGACACTGTTGCCGGAAATTTCCTCGACGGTGGTTTTACTTGATCCTTCAGCGTGGACTACACACCGATTAACCTCCCAAACCAATAATCTTCCTCCAAAAAACCTAAAAATCTCCAAGAGACGATTGGGCGGAAAGTGCCACAAAAACGAGCTCCGACAATAAGGTCAGATTGGACCACCAACAAACCTTCTCTGGATATCGGAAAACACCCCTTAGCACAGACAACCCTACCAATATACTCCATTGCCAATTTTCCACCGTTAAGCACAAAAAACCCAAACCCAAACTTGAACCCCCATCAGTGAAATTATGGCGATGGTGTCTGAACAAATTTCTACTGTGGTTGATCGAATCACCCCCGTTGTGGACTACTCCAATATGCTCAATTCGACTCCCAAAAACCAAAACAGCCGCGACACAGGTTTGACAAAAACTAGCAATCTCGACATTCATCCAAATTCAATTTCAATTCGACAAAAACCTATTGTGTATCTTCACGGTGAGCCTACTGTGAGATTTGAAAGTAAAGAGTTGGAATTGATGATTCATCATGAAGATTTGCAATTTGCAGTAATTGGAAAATTTAGCCATGGATGGCCTAAAATCAATTATCTGTGAACGTCAATCCCCAAGCAATGTGGCCTGAAAGCTAATGCCACCATTGGGTTACTTTGGGATAGACATGTTTTGATTTGTTGTACAATTAAGGAAGATATGGATTTGCTATTATCAAGCTCTAGTTTTGAAATCAAGGAGAATTTCAAAACATTTTCTATGCAAACCTTTAAATGGGATCGGAAAGTCATTCCATCCATGGAGACTAGCGTCGCTTATGGATGGATATCATTCCAAGGTTTGCCTCCTGTTTACTTTGGCGAATCGACCCTATTTTCATTAGCATCTGCAGTTGGTATACCGATTGTAATTGACGCGGCGACAAAAAATAAAACTCGCCCAAGTTGTCCTAGAGTGAAGGTCGAAATTGATCTTTTAAAGGAGCATCCTAATAGAATCCAAATTCAAGAATTGGAAGGGGAACAAGTTCTGTCGAAATGGTTTCCAATTCGATATGACTTTCTCCAAAAATATTGTAAAAATTGTAACTTACAGGGGCACAATGATGCTGGATGTTGGAAATTACATCCAGATTTGAAATCAGCAAAAGATTTTGGGAAAGGAAATGACAAGATGGTGAAACCAAGTCCACCCCCTAAGCCCACGAATCATGATCCTAACCCTTCAAAACAACCTACAATCCCACAAAATGTCAATGAATGGAAAACCAACAAAAATTCCAAAACAAAAAAAAAACAGTACAATGCCCAAGCAAAATGCTCCAAAATACATTCGGAAACACCATAACTCCTTTATTGTTTTGAATGATAAGGAAGATGAGGAGGCTGGAGCTCATGATGTTGTTAGTCTGATGTTGGTGATATAGGGGTCCATCCTATTTCTAATGATGGTGTTCGTGTTATGGATGCGATCGCTGCTCAACATGATGTTGTGGCAAAGGAAGCTGCAATACCAGAAAAGATAGTTGATGATTCAGGGGATATGGTTGCTGCTGTGGTATCTGCTGGATCAGCAAATGAACAATCTGGTTCCAGGGATGTAGAGGATGTTGCTGTGATTGCAACTAGGGGTGTTATCGGTCCGGTCCGGTTCCGGGGCCCAATTTTTTTAAAAAAATTGAATTTTCAATACTGAAATTGACATTCTCGGACACATTACCACGAAATTTGTACGTTGAAATCTATTGTATATCGCGAGATATTTAGCTTTGAAAATGAAAAAAACGTAACGATTTGGGAAAAAAGTGAAATTGATTGGCAAGACGGACGTGTTTTGAGAAATGGTGCTCCAAAGCTTGATTTGTCAGACCACTGTCGCATAAAAATACGCGAAATCAAAAAAATAATAGGTCAAACGGACGTTCGAGCGCAAAGTTATGACCACTAGTTTCACTAATTTACAATACGTCCGGTGGTGAGGAGGTGGTGAAGTGGTGGAGGGTGTTACGGGTATTTCTGGGTTCTTGGTCGACTCATGCTCGGTCGGGTAATTTTTGGTACTAAATGTCGGACCGATTAACTTTTCGTCAGAGTTTCGATCGGGTTCTGGTCGGTTCTCGGGTAATTCAGGAGTATCGGACCGTGCGACCTAATTACTGACTCTTGAACTTGATCTTTGGTGTTGTTACTTCTCGTTTATGTTCTTCTTGCTCGCATTACGAAGGCTAATATCCATGTTGTCGTTGTGACTGAAGTTGTTGCAACTGAGGCTACAGGGGAAGTGTTGGTTGTTGAGGAAACAGCTTTTGTATCTGTTACCCTAGAAACTGAAGTTGTTGAGTTTAGTGCTACTGCATCTGCTCATGCACCTGATGGTGCTAAGTATGTTGGTGTTATGGTACTTGATGGAAAGGAAGCTACTACTGATAGTGTTGTTGGTGCTCTACCTGCTGCATCCACATCTTGTGCTTTGGTTGATGTAATGGCTACTGATGCATGTGATGCTGATGTTGATGTTACAATGGTTGATGATGTTGATGGTCTTGTTACACCTGTTGTAATGGCTCACGATCGTCATCTCTTTGGGCTGTGAAATAAAGTTGTTGGTTAATTAATTTGTGTGGGCTGCTTTGGAAATGTTGCGATGGATACTTGTGATGCAGATGCTGCTGATGGTTTGGTTGTTAATCATGCAACAAATGCCAGGGATGCTCACGGTTGTAGTGCTGGTGTGTTTGTTGTTGCTGGTACAATCGAGGATGCTACTAGATATGATGAAGCTGTTGTTACGGATGCTGGAGTTGCTGGTTGTACTATCGAGGTTGCTACTGATTGTCCTGTTGATGCACCAATTGATGCCTTGGCGTCGATCATCAATTGAAGGCATGGCGCAATCTGACAGTGGACATAATCTGATTCTGGTGAGATTGGGGATATTCTTTGGTCTTTGTTGTGTCTGCTGCTGTCTTTAAACCAAGCTTAATACAAAGGAACAAAAAAGACAACCCAAATAACAAAAGCCCATCCACACAAGATTGGGTAAAGAGAGTCTTCTCATTTGATGATGCTGGTACTGCGACCACTGCTGGATCTGTTCATGTTACTGATGTTGGTAATAACTCAGCCGCTCCAGATGTTGCTATCAATGCTAATGCTGGTACTAGAACAGAGGATCCTAAAAATATTGATGTTGCGACAACGGGGGTCTGATTATGGGAGACAATTTTGGTATGACTTAGATGATGAGGAGCTTGCACATTGTCGACAGGTAGCTATTGACATTGAAAACATGTCGCCTAGAAATATGGAAAGAATGAAAAAGAAACATACGAGGCAGAACAGTTGGAATAAAAAGTTGTCTATCAAAACAGGGACTGCTAATGATGTTGAATCTGCTGTTGTGGCTACTGGTTGTGCAATGGCGGTTACTAAAGGAGTTGATGATGAGAACGATGACTCCATGTCTAGTTTGTTTGATGAGGAATCGGCCACTAGTCTGGAAGACGACAGGAAGGATTTGATGAAAAAATTGATTGTCATGCCTTCAGATTTTCTCCTTGTATTATTTGAGGTGTGGTTCATCCATCAGACACAGCGAATAGAAAAAACATTAATAGCCACATGAATGACGGTCGTATACCACTAATGATTGAAGAAGCATCCACTGTGAAAGAGAAACAAATCCCATTGGACATGTCTTTTACACATGAGACTAGTGAATATCAATTGAGAAACGGACGTCGATGTCATCAACTCTGGGCACTTAGTGAATTTACTCAGAGATCCATAGAAGAGAATGCTAAAAAATTCGACAGAATGATGGATAAAGTTACAAGTTATCAACCAAAGAAGACCAAGAAGGCTCCTGTAGCATCAATGATCACCACAAGGTCCAAATCCAAAAAATGATAAAGTTTCAAGAGTATTTGGGCGATAAGGAAGAAAAGGTACTTGAGTTTGCAGATTTTATAAGTTTAGAGTTTAGTCATCCGAACTTTGTTCTTCTATTATTCTGCCATTACACTAGTATCATCATTTGTAACATCAGCACAGAATGCATTATAAATTCTGTGATGATCAAAGCGTATTTGATTTTAGCATCGTCTTTTTTCCTGCATTCTGGTTAAGCTATGTACCCTCCCCTCTGGTTCTGTGATGATCAAAGCGTATTTGATTTTAGCATCGTCTTTTTCTGCATTCTGGTTAAGCCTATGTACCCTCCTCTCTGGGGCACTCTTTTGATTATATAAAGATAGAACCTAGGCATTCTAGCCTAGTTTCCCAAAAAAAAAAAACACAAGCAATCAGAATCAATGAAGCAAAACTCCTCCCCAACTCACCCTAGAAAGTGTAGATTTAACTCAATTGAATTAAGAAATAAGTAACCGGATGAAATTGGCTTGATGATGATGATGATGATAGGCGGGTCGATAAGTTTGATGATGATAATGATAGGCGGGTGATAATTTTAAGACCGTAGGAGTAGTTTTGTTCAGACACTAACGATAATTAATAAAATAAAGTAGAGGGGTATATTTGACTTTTTTCTAATAAATTATCTCGTTAAGCATAAAAATTAAATTATTGTCAAACAAAAAATATTATTATTCTTTTTGGACTGATTAAGAAAAAGTGTGGTATAAAAAAATGTCTTACGTAAATGGAAAGAGAGAATAATAACTGCCACGTACCTATAATTTGCAGTGAGAATATATAAGTGGATAAGGTAGTAGTGAGAACTGAGATGTGGTGTTGTGAAGAATGGAGACTCTTGGTCATGGGTTCCTACCCGTCGGTGCTCTGAGGAGTTGTCAAAATGAACAAAGGTGTCAACTTGTGGGTTCAATCCATTTTCTTAGCTCTCCACTACTCCCATCTTCTCTAAAATCCGTAAAGGAGGTTGGTGTATTACTTTTACTTTTCCTACCATATATCATATGTTCAGATTTCTTAAATGGAATACATATGTTCAGTACTATAGGAATGACGTCATAAGGATGCAAGCAGTGCAAGAAGAATATGAGTTGAAGCAAATCAAAGATATGGCTGCCGCTAAAAAGAGATGGGATGCTCTGGTATTTTTCTCCCACCACACTTGTAGTCCGGCCATTCCTCGAACTCCGTGCATAGTACTTAACACATGTAGATGCATGAAAAATTGTTACTTCTGCAAATTTCATTAACCCGGATATGCAGTAACAAATTTTTATTTAAACCACTGCCAAGGGAAATGTAGTTGTGATCTCAAGCTAATGTAGTGCGTGCCATTGGCTCTTGAATTGTCTTATTTGTTTTCCTTCTTGTTGCTGGCAATTACCACTAAGTATTTGCCATTTCTTTCTTTTTTTTTTCTCTCCCTTTCAGCAACTATTTAAAAGAAATATTGATAGTGAAATTTGTGAGGGAGCCTAACTGGTAAAGTTTTCTCCATGTGACCGGGTGGTCATGAATTCAAGCAGTGGAAACAGCCTCTTGCAGAAATGTGAGGTAAGGTTGCGTACAATAGACTCTTGTGGTCCGACCCTTCTCCGGACCCCGCGCATAGCGGGAGCTTAGTGCACCGGGATGCTTTTTTTTTATTGTTAGTGAAATTTGTAGGTACTCCCACATATAAGAGTCAAATGATGAAAACAAAGAAAACCCATGGCATCAGGTTTGTTTCTATTCTACATAAAAAAAAATGAGCTTAGCTTTATTTCTGTTGCCACAGAGGAAGAAATAGATGGAAAGAGAATGTAGAGGGGAAAGATTAAAAATAAAAGTGTTGCTTAGTTCACTTTTTGGAATGATAGAAAAGTAAAGTTTCTTTAACCTGTGAGAGAGTTATGAATGAGCCGCAGAACTAGAGGGATGGTTATGTGTCCCTAGAAAAGTAATATATAGAAAGGCTAAGTATATCTTACTCTTTTAACTTCCCATGGTTCAGTTTGTACTTTGTGGTTGTTCATGTTTTAGAGTAATTAACTAGCTCTAGGAATAACATAAATGCCCTTCCTTGATACTCTTAATGGTGTGCGAACAAAGTCCCACATTGATAGATGTAAAGAAAAATAAGCTACTTATAAAGTGTTGGATACTCTTAATGGTGTGAGGCCTTTTAGGGAAAACCGTGCAGGCTTGGCCAAAAGCGGACAATATCACACCGTATTAAGAGTATTCTTGGGCCGTTTAGCCCAACCACTGGTATCAGAGCCAATGGTTTGGCGGGACAAGTATGAAGATGACGAAGTGTGGCGTAGGGCCCGGTTTAGTGTCTTTGCTTGTAGACACGTTGAATCTCTGACCCGTGAATCATGATAATGAGTCATGTAGAACTTAGTTCGGGGGAGATTGTTGGGGTGCGAACAAATCCCACATTGATAGTTGTAAAGAAAAAGGAGCTCTTAATGGTGTGAGACCTTTTAAGAAAAACCGTGTAGGCTTGGCCAAAGAGAACAATATCACACCGTATTAAGAGTATTCTTGGGCCGTTTAGCCCAACAACACACACATAGTGTGTGCGCATATGTATAGAAAGAGAGAGAAACTTTTCATACAAGAGTATATTTAACTACTTATTCATTTTTTCCACTCTATAGCTAACTTTATTTCATTTATCTTCCAACTGCCTTCAACGTGGTTCTTTAATTTTTCAATTGTTTTTTCTATAAGTAACTCGTTTTACAAGAGATAGAATATCAAATTTTTATATCTTATGTCATTTTCGCTCTCATTTTGGTTAAGCTTGAATAATTTCTGATGTGCAGCTAGCATTAAATAAAGTTCTGCTGTCGTAAAAGCATAACATATGAGCACAGAGTATATTTAGCTGTGACACATGTTTTTATTAAAGGAATGATACTGATTGTGTGTCAAAATGTGAAAGTAAGGACTATGAACATGTTCTCTTCTCCTAGGCCAATTAACTGTTAACCTAGATTAAGTGGATAAGTTACTGCAAGAGTAATTTAGTTTGGCGTTCTTTATACTGCAAGAACAGAGTTTGCTATTGTAATTGAAGAATGTTTTCCAAGCCCCATCCTCCTAGGTGATGAGTTATGTCACAGCTTCAACTTATTAGAAATCATAACTCGTGTAATCATTTATTAATTTGTTCTGTACAGGGACATCTTAAGAGATGATTAATCCTTTATTGTATTTGATAATAGCATTTGTGTTTCCCTTTTTATTGTAGATCAGGGATGGGAAAGTTAAAGTTCTTACTCCAAGGGAAGCTGGTTATGCAATTCAACTCTCGAACAAAATGTTGCTTGATGTTCGTCCCTCTATGGAGCGAAAGAAGGTGGATTCAACCTTCTTCAAAAACCACTTCTCTACTATCCACATTTGATGAAATGCTAAATGGCTCAGCATAATTTTCCCTACAGCTTTCCGTTATTGCTCTATACACAATTCTCATTTAATTGTGTTGGTCCGGCGGGAGCTTAGTGCACCGGGCTGCCCTTTTTTTAGTCTTTGCATGTCAGTGGCTGTTCATCTTTCAGAGCTCCTTGCTTATGGTTCAAGTCTGTTGTCTAAGCTTATTAAAGTTTGTGATGCGTGAATAACCAAATTTTGTTGAAAAAAGTTCCTCTAGAAATTCTAGGTTCATGCCTTTGGGGTATGAATTAGATTGAAAGCAAAATACTCGTGCTATTCATTAACCTGGTTATCATGATTTGTTTACCTGTTTTGCAGGCATGGGTAAAAGGCTCCACCTGGATTCCAGTTTTTGATGTTGATACTAGTTTAGAACTTGGTACTCTTTCCCGGAAAGCAACTAACTTTTTGATGGGTAACAAACTTTCCTTATAAACACTCTTTTACTATACTTTTATCTTTATAATTACTTGGTTCTACAAGCCGTGGAAACAGTCTCTTGTAGAAATGCAGGGTAAGGCTACGTACAATAGACTCTGGTGGTCCGGCCCTTCCCCGGACACTGCGCATAGCGGGAGCTTAGTGCACCGGGCTGCCCTTAAATACTTGGTGATACACAGAGACATAGATGCATAACTAGCTTATGTGTTATGGATAAATATCAATTTGTGGTAGTGTAGACCTCACCCCTTATCTTTCTTTCTTCATTTAATACCTTAATAAGGAGTGCTTTGCTTCTTATTGTGGAACTCTATGAAGTACGAATTCATATGATAGATCTTCAGCTTGATATACTCGCAATGTCAAATACTTTATTTGACTGTTAATCTTTTGTTTGAGAACAAAATTTAATCTTTTTCAAACATATGTATGAATACCTCTTTGGAGTATCCGTGCTAGAAAAATCTTTTTCGAGTTCCTAGAACATAGGAACAATCTTGAGTCGTTTAAAATATAGTGCCAGAAAAAGAATATGTATGAATACCTCTTTGGAGTATCCGTTCACAAAAGTCCTTTTCAAGTTCCTATAACATTAAAACAATCTTGAATCGTTTTAAATATAGTGCCTCCGTCACATAAGAAATTTACCACCACGATCTTTTTCCATTATATGGTTGACTTAATATATCTCAGTTTAGTTGTATCTTATATATAACTTTTTAAATAAAATAGATACACATCTTTCGACTGTCATAGTACATTCTCTAAGGTTCTGATCACCGATTTATGGATATTCTTCACAATAGGAGGTTGGTGGAGTGGTGTGCCTGCTCTGTCTTACAACAGGTATGCTATAAACAGCCCCCTTTAATATAATAAACAACAACAACATACCCAGTGAAATCCCACAATGTGGGGTCTGAGGAGGGTAGAGTGTACGCGGACCTTACCTCTACCTAGGTAGGTAGAGCGGTTGTTTTCGAGAGACCCTCGGCTCAAGACAAAGCACAAGCTGAGAGACCTTTAATATAATATGTACATTTATTTTGATTATAAAGGATAAACTAATATCCTTTGCAGGCAATTCTTATCAAATGTTGAGGAGAAATTTGCCAAAGATACAGATCTTTTTGTGGCATGCCAGAAGGGATTGAGGTGAATTTGTCAATCTTTAAACCACATTTCAGTCACTTCTTTAAAATAAGATTCTGCTCTGGCTGAATACAAGTACTTGGGGAACAATCTATGCCTATACTTCTGTTGCAAAGGGAATGGATGTTCATGTATCTCCATGGTGATCCAAATTTACAATTCAAATATATTATGAATTTTCAATGTGATTGAACATGGAAATTCAGTTTGATGTACCATAAATTGGATCCATAACACTTGACTGATTTCTTACACGTTAATAGAAGAGTTTGTTTAGATCTAGACTTCCTGAGGTAGTAAGCATTTCATGCTCTTAGTAGGTCCATGGTCAGACAGATAAAGTAGGCACTAAAAGGTTCTTATGTGATTTGTGTTCCTTACTGTTCATGCGGAGCCCTTTTCATCAGGCAGGTCCATTGCGGCTTGTGAGGTGCTATACAATGCTGGTTACAGCAACATTTTCTGGGTTCAAGGTGGTTTAGAAACTGCTGAAGAAGAGGTTCAAATTATGTCTTTTTTGCTTTAATAAATCTATGCATCTTCCAAGAATACAACTTGATTTTAAATACAATTTGGATCAGGATCTTGAAAGAGAAGGTCCTCAGCCATTCAAGTTCGCTGGAATTGGTGGGCTTTCAGAGTTCCTTGGGTAAGTAATGACCCTTTCATATCTGATAATGACTTTCTACTTCTGGTGTCTACAATTTTGATGTAAAACAACTGTATTTCATCCTGATCTGCTTTCAAAATGTATGCATCTAGAACATGAAGGCAGGATCAGTAATCACAGATGATGTATCAATTATGCACTGTATCTGTATATCACAAGTTTCAGTGTGTACGCACGATTTTTCACAAGTGGTGTCAACATTTGAGGAAATGAACATGTTGCATTAATAATATCATATTAATCAGATGCAACTCAATTACATAAAAATATAAAGCCTTGACAAGTTTTGACTTCTTATTCTGAGCAGTCATGCTGGTTTTAATGCCAAAGTGAGGTCGCAGCTTTGAACCTAATGATTTTCTATTCTAGGATTGCATGTTTTTAAAACAAATTAGTCTCAAAACTACTCGTCTCAAGGCTCATTTGTTAAAAGAAAATACTCACCTAACAAATGCATAGGGGAATTTCAAACATGTGAACTTTCTTGAAGAGAGAATCAGACTAACCAAGTAAACCAAGAACATATTTTTTATTAAGCAGTATCATCCGATATAAGATATAATTATTTTTATTTTTCACATATTAATTATATATATTCAGGGAAGTTTTTTTTTATTGAAACCGCTTCATTGAAGGTGCGTACGCCCCTGCAAGTGCTTTCGATCACTTTGAATAAATAACACAATGTATGTCAGTGTACTCATCCACTAAGTTGCTGCTTAACTTTTGGAGTGGTCTTCTGATTGTTCATTTAAGTTTGCCTTCTAAAGAGTGAACACAATATTTGTCTCTCTTTATCAATGTGTTTCCATTCCTGTGATTCAATAGATTCACTAGCTATATGGGTAGCACATAACTCGAGTAAGGGCATAGGTTATTCATTCCAAACAAACATCCGGTAAATTGCTTCTCGTTAAGAAGTATTCACCATATATTCAACTTGATTGTTTACCAATTAGAAGCTCACGTTTATGAGTAGGTGCTTGGCAGAAAAGTTTAGATCAAAGACTTGTATTAATAGCCATGTAATTTCAAGTCCCATTAACTTTTGTCATAGAGTAGTTTGGGTTGCAGCCACTAACAATTCTTTGGATTATCAGTTGGACTGACCAACAGAGAGATGCTGCTGCTAAAGAAGGTT
Source organism: Przewalskia tangutica (assembly GCA_029844215.1). Classification (NCBI taxonomy): domain Eukaryota; kingdom Viridiplantae; phylum Streptophyta; class Magnoliopsida; order Solanales; family Solanaceae; genus Przewalskia; species Przewalskia tangutica. Next base: position 25,382,685 of record CM056719.1, read on the forward strand.
GGGGTTACCGACTGACTTTTTCTGCCCGACTGGTACTTGGTTCTCTTCCCTTACTGAATAGAACAATGTTGTGGTCTTTAGTGAACTAATGCTTTCTGTCACAGGTTGGAGTAGTTCTTGGTGCTGATGCCTTGTTTATTGGAGCACAGAAAGTAGGACAATATCTTCAGGAGTTTAGGTCTCACTGAGTAGTTGGAGCATGAAGTTACATGTGTTGCATGCTGTGCGGCCACAAAAATGATTTTTTCTGAAATTATTAATGAGTAAAGCGACTTCCCTAGCATCCTTTTTCTGAAGCTTGATTCCCAGTAGTGTCTCAGGGCCTGGCCTCCTGCACCCAAACCGTTAAATGCCTTGTATTTCGCCCAAACATTTTTTAACTGAGGTCATCTCATGTAGGACATGATGCAGTCTTGTAAATTTGTGTAATGTGACTTCAAATGTTGATGATTCTTAATCTGCATTAGGTCCAGGTTTGAATATTGACTTTGAGTTTGTCCTATATTTAAAAATTTGCGGCTTAGTATGCTGGGTTTGTGAAGTACCCTTCTGCATACATAATGATTCATGAACGGCAAGACAAACTCAAGGGCCCAGGACTCCACAGAATTATAAGCCCTTCGAACTATTTCTTTACTCATCTTTCTTTTTCCTGATTAATCAATGAATCAACCAAGTTTTCCCACTACAGGTCCTCTACATTTAAACTTCTGGGGATCTTACCTTGACGTATTATCTCAGACTTGTTTGTCTACTTTTAATCAAACTTATGATGAGTTGGATCTTGTCTTGTTTAGTGTCATCACATTCATCAGAATATACATGGGCAAGAAGGTAAGGGAAATTACTTTTATGGGTATGATCTAAAAATCTCTTCATCTACCAGCCCCAAGTATGAGCTAATAATATTTTCTTTTGAGGTCAATGGTGCTGACCGTGAATCTTTTAAGGATTTTCCTGAGATTCTGGATCCCTCTATTGTCCAGGCATTCTTGAAAATACTACCTCTGTAATAATGTACGTGGTTTATGGACCCAAGGACGTTTTTTCAGCACCTGTACCTAAACCAGGGACAAAATTCAAGTATCAGCGGACAAGTATCCCTTTCGTGCAGATCTCCTACTTAACAATGTAGAACTAAAGCCCGCTATCAATAATAAAAGGAGTAATTACCAAACGCAGTGCACACTGCAGAGCAAACATGGGTTCCGAAAAATTGTCACCCAAACATCTGAGAGCATGAAGCATAAACTTACAATTTGGGCTGCTTCAAGGAAAAAAAGGAATTACGAATAGAACACATTAATTGACATCCGAAACACTAAAGTTTTTTTTTTTAAAAGTAAGTCCCTGAAAAGTATCAAGCACTGCTACTAACAAAATTTAATAGGTTGGCAATAACAGCCAATCCAAATACCTACTTATGGGCTACCTAACACTACTAACTTATCAAGTTCAATAATTTTGAATTTCTCGTACATTACATCAGAAACTGAAAAAGTGAGATGTGAACTCACTCGAGAGACAACCATCATGATGTAAAAAACTGCCACACCTTTCTACCAATGGACCCTCTACCTTGCTGCTCTGATTCATTACTCATGTCATCCTCATGGCTATTATTCTCATCATACTCTTCATCCTCGAGAATGTGTTCTTTAAGTTCATCTTCACCGCAGTATTCAAGAGTATAAGTTAACTCTTTTCTTAGATCCCTCTTCTCCACAAACTTTGCTGCATCACCATTTACGTCTACGCCATCCTGCAGTTTCTTAAACAGCATCATAGCAAGAAAGAGTAAAACATTGGGCCATCCTGGAAAAAACAAATAACTAATAAACAGCATGATGCCATAGAGCAAAGACTTTACCCTGACAACCCTATCTACAGGAAAATTTTGACTTTTAGTGCTCTTATATGTTGTAACATGCACCAAGGAAGTTTGGCTGCCATTCTCATTCCCTATTTCCACTGCTTGAAAGGAAGCAACGTCATCTTTCCCTGCTGCTTGCAAAGCACAATCCTCATAGTGCATTTCCGCATCTTTACTCTTACCACCTGCAGATTGATCGGCTATCTTCGTCTCTATGCTGATCATTTAACATAATAATTGTAGAATCATGTTCAAGTTGAGCTAAAAAAGGAATCTATAGGTTGTTAAGTTTAAATTAGCTCAATTTTTCTTAATAACAAAAGCAATTAAGAGGAAATTTCACTGTTAAGAGTATGCACTAACTGAAACTGAGAAAAATGCCGGAGTATATCAGCGGTTTCTTCTTTCAGCAATCATCACTGTTTCCTCTGAGATCAGAGTTGACATTTCTTACTCAGATAATTCATTACGTATTTAAGAGCTTCAACGCACATGGCAGGAAAAGTGTCTGTTTCTTTAGGAACAAAACCAGACTCTCGTAGCCAACACATATAAAATGTTTGATAATATAATACCCTCTGAAAAGTAGTACTATAATTAATACAATAATTATTTGGCCAAATATGCATTTAGGATGGGAAGTCCTATAATGTAAAAAGTGTCGGACTTAATGGAAACAAGCTATATTAACAAACTGCAATTCTAACGAAATCAGCAGCAAGTATAGTTCCCAAACAAATGGTTGTTACATAAAAAGCTCTCGTTGGTTTAACAGGCAAGTTGCTTTTAATGCAGAAAGGTCGTTGCTTCTTATTCAAAGGTTTTCATAAGTGTAATATGCCAAACTTTCTGGCTCAAGCAGATAATGTGACTACTCAAACAACTACTATCACCTAACAATTACTCATGGCAGACAAGTAAATAAATGGGAAGAAACATAATTAAGCTTTAGACTAAATGCAAGCTTCTGAATAACCAAATTCATACCAGGTTCCTCCAAATTTCTTATACACCAGTGGGAGCAACTCCGCCTTAATTACTTTATACACATTCAGAAAACTGCAACTTACATCTTGTGTCGTCTGAGATTATAACGCCTCTCCCTAGGATTTTGCACAGCTGAAGTGGATGGTTGACACCTCTTTCTCCGTCTACCCGTCGTGACACTTCCAGAATGACCCTCACTATCATTAGCATCAATATCGGTCACTGTTGTTTGAGAAATTTGTCTGCGAGTCCGCTTCCTTGGGATGGTAATGGCTGCTTTACCAGCGACGCCAAAATCACCCCTACTCTCACTAATAACTTTAGGATGTTCGCCACTTGGTAGTAGTTCAGAATTCTTTCCAAGGAAAACTGCAGCTTCTTCAACCACTGCCTTCACAGTGTGTGTTCGACGAATTCCCTTTCCAGATCTTTTTCTAGGTCTGCGCTGACCACTCGTCAGCTCAGATTGCTCGGATTCCTCAGGAACCTCTTGTATTCTACTATCCATGTCACTTTGATAATCAACAGTTGTACGCCTTGTACCTCCGCCACTGTTGTCAGGTGGTAGATGCTTCACACCTGGACCTTCAGCTATATCATGGTCTCTTATTTCTGTACCAAATATCTTGCACGGCTCGGAAGGTCGCAAAGATGAATCCATGACCAGAGCTTTTCTATTTGGCGACAGGCTTAAAATCTTTGCAGTGCATTTGCGGAACCAAGAAATTCCAGAATCAGAATAATTTTGTTCAACCTCAGCAGGAGATCTTTCAAAATTTTCTCCAAAAGAAGCAACTTTTTTCACAAGTTCGTCTCCCTGCAGAGAAAGAGGAGACTCTTCATTATCACCTATTTCGCGCAATGGACAGTTAAGAGAGGCATAATCTCTAGCAATTCCCCCACAATCTTCACAGTCCTTAATCTTTTCAACACATGCAAGAAAATGGCGTCTCTCCTTCAAGAACTGTTGGCGCTGCTCCTTGAGCTTCTTGTTAAGAACACCTAGAGCATCTATGTCCTTGCGCAGTTCATATTGGTGATTTTCCAACTGCTTCTTATTAAATGCCATGTCTTTTTTTTCATTCTCTAACTTAATCCTTTCAGCTCTTATGTCGTCCATTTCTTTCTGAGTAACTTCTTTCAAAGAACTAATTTCATCAAGTGCTTTCTCTCTCTGGTCATGAAGTGATTTTTCCTTCCATACAAAACTTTTATGCATTTCTTTCTGTTTATTCTGCAGATCAGTCTCAAGATATCTTCTCCGAGCCTCAAAATCACAAAGCAATATGTTATGTTCGGTTTCAGCTTTTTCAGATAACAATAATTGTTCGCACTTCATTGTTGCAGCAAATGATTCTTTCTCCAACTTAAGAGCTTCACACTCTCGCCTAACATAATCCTCAGTGGCAAGCTTATTTTTCCTCAATTGTTCGTCTTCAGTATGTCGCAAGTCATCAAGCATCTTTTTCTCTTCTTGGAGTTGTTGCAACTCTTTAGTTACAGCAGTTCTCTTCATATCCAGTGCTTCCCACTGTTTTTCGAACTCCATTTTGTCTTCTTTCAGATCTTCACCCTCCTTCAAAATCAACTCTTGCTGATGCTTGTACCTCTGAATCTCCCTTTTCAACTCTATTTGCAACCCGAGATGCTCAGCCCTTTCCGCTTCACTAACTTTAAATTTTTCAGTTGCTTCAGAAACATTGAGTTCCTTCTGACTAATTTCAGCTTTTAAATTATACAGCTCCTCTTTGAGATTTAGCTCACTTTGCTTATCAGATAGTGTTCCCTTTCTCACCAACTCCAGCCTTTTCTCCTCAGCTTTGAGAAACGTTTCTCTCTCTTTTACTGCTTTCGACTTCCCCTCAATGTCCTTCTCTCTCTCTTTAAACTTTTCTAACACAGTTTCCAGTGATTGCTCCCTTTCTATGAATTTTCCCTCTAAATGGTTGAGTTCCATTTCCCTCTGTGTCAAACCATCAAACTTCGCTCTCAGCTCTGTGTCAAACAATTTTTTCCTTTTATTCAAATCCAACTTCTGTTCCTGCTGTTCAACATCAAAAGCAGCTCTACGCTCATCAAGAAGCTTCTGAATCTCCTCCTGAAAACAAGATTTAGCATCAGCTTAAGTCCTAGGACTCAAATATTGCACATTGAACTCCTGGACCAGTGAAGTAACAATGATATTTTACAGTGACATGTGTAAATCTCTTAACAGCAAGATAAATGCATCAACTGTTTCATCCTCCATATTTCGGCATCACTAAGGAGCTTCAGCAAAAGAATAACGTATACAGCCTCGGAATAACAAGTAGAAAAATTGGCAAGTCAATTTAATAAACAAACATAGGAAACAATTACAGGAAAGCTTAGCAGGTTAGCCAGCAAGCAAAATAGGTTAGCCACCAGAAACCACAGCATCCTACATTGGAACAAATACTAAGTGTTCATTTTAAATTCAGAAATAGAATATCAAAAGAATTTTATCAAACAAAATAAAAAATAAATTCATAGGCTATAAAGAATTTCTCTTGTAATTAGTGTAATCATTGATTTTCAATCCTTTTAGGACATGTAATGTTTGGTATTTAAACGTCCATTGTCTTGAAGGAAATCAATGAAGTTTTCTCTCGATTCCCTTCCTTGCTTAATATTGTTACAATCTTAATTGTCGATTGACCACTGTGGAACGTCGTTGAGCAAGTTGTTAAGATCATAACGCTATTTTCTAGCTAAGGATCGAGGTAAGTGGAGACTTGATCTTCTAGAAGTGCTTTCCTCTAACCGCAGGTCGACTAAGTGCTCGCAGGGGCGAGTTGGCGCAGATTTCACCATGTAAAATGATGTTTATGCTTGTGTTGTAATTTGTAAAATGGTGCTCATAGTCATGTTTTGGATACTCACATGTATTTGAACTATGTCTTAATGACTAAAGCACATGTTTTAGCTTATGAAGAAAATGAATCATGATATCATTAGCAAGCTATTCTTGGATGATATTACTATCATGATTAAGCCTATGAGTTGAATTAGGATTATGAATGTTTCAAAGTATGTCTTGGGAGGAACCTTAGACGATTGAGAAAATAGTCAATGTCCTAGTATTAGTAGTGTTATCCAGAAACCACACATGTTCGATGTAGGATCATGATCTCAATCATGTTTTTCTCCATTCGCTAAATTTCACTTGTGCATTTGGAAAGCTTCTGGGTCTTGCTATACAAGCATTACAGATAACCATAGTTGTATGCCGATGCCCGATCAGGGATGGTGATCGGCCGCCTTGATGTACACATGGTGTAGGCATCAACCTATACATACTTCAAAGTATGTTAACAGAAGCAGGAATCACCCAGCAACAAGACAATGTAAGGAAATATGTCTTTCGTTTTTGGTAAAAGACATACCGACCCCTAAATTATACCCGAAATTTCAATCACTCAAACTACCAAGGCGACCTATTACATCCCTGAAAATCTTTAAAGTATATTTAATGCCTCCCTGATAGATGATGTGGCACAAAATTAAAAAAAAATTAAAATGGGGCGCGTTTTGATTAAAATTAATTCTTTTTTTCTTTTTTATTACAAAATTCATATTTTTGTAATCTCACCCCCATTTCTTCTTCATTTTTTCGCCACTGTTCCTAGTCTCCGGCGACGAACGCCTCCCTCCACCTCCCCCTCCTCCTCCCCTATCTTCACGCCCCTTCCCCCTTCTCTGCCTCCATTTTTTTTGTCACTGTCAGTTGCAATACCCCCAGATTTCTTCTTCATTTTCACTCACCTCCTCTTATATCATTTCCTCCATTTTTCTCAGTTCTTCACAGCAACTTTTCAACTAATTCTTGATAAACCTAATCCCATTCATTGAAGACTCCCACTGATCTTCAATCTTGTCTGTAATCTTCTCCTTCATTTTACTTCCTCAAAGTGATCACCGCTTTCACATCTATACCTCAATTCAGCTTGGGTCTTGAAATAGAGCGATGGTGGTGGTGGATATGGTGGTTCCGGTGAGATGGGGTGGTGGGGATGAAGAAGATATAATTATTGGAGGATTTTAATGGTTAATTAGGAATTAATTAGTGTAAATATAATTAATAAAAGAAAATTAAATGAATAAAGAAAAGGAAAAGAATATAAAATTAAAATTTCAAATGTGGCACTGATGTGGCGCGAGTGTGTTACACCTCCCCTTGTGCAACTGGTTATATGTGTATCAGGAAAATATTAAATTCACTTTTAAGATTGTCAGGGGTGTAATAGGTCGCCTTAATAGTTTGAGTGTGATTTCGAGTATAGTTCAGGGTGCGATCTATGCCTTTTCCCCTTTTTTTTTGAATAAGGTAACATATGTAAGGAAAGATGTCTTGATATCTCCACATCTTTCGCACACATTGTCCTTGATTTCTCAAAAGGAACAAGCTTCCAATATGTAAACCTACATTGTACAAGTTTGTTCAAGTCCTTACAGATTGTGATACTGTCAGATTGGATTGGACTATTCACTCACCTATAGTTAGAGGTTGTCTTAAAAACAATCTATTTTCAATCCTTATAAAAAGAACCTATTTTCAATACAGAAAAGGGTCACAAATGCCCTTAACGTGTTAGAAATGGCTCCAAAATGCCCTTAACGAATTGGAAATGGCTCAAAAATATCCCCTTCCACCTATTGGATCAAATTTGCTCGTAATGTTAGTTTTAGGCTTAAAATTGTCTCCCCACTAACGGCACAATTATATGACATTTGATTATATTTTAATTAAACACGTGGCCTTTATTTAATGGTCCACACAAAATTCTGACCCGACCCATCCATGACCCAAACCAAATACAAAACTCATTTTAAATTAACACAGATAAATGATAAACTCATTTTTTCACCACCCCTTTTCAACCGGCTTCTGTACCAACAAAAGAAAATAAATGTGAAGAATGGAGTAATCAAATGCAACTTTCACCCAATCCTGCACAGAAGTTTCAATGAATAGGAGGCTACAAATGAATAAACTATCATGGATTTAGATCTATTATCTTTTAGTCACTACAAGTCTAGTTGGTATTCTCTGTTCTTCAGAATTGTTGTTGATATTACTTTTTGGCTGAACTTTCCTTCTCGTATTAACTCTGGCTAAAAATACACTAATTTTCTTTCCCCAGTGTTGTTTGATATTCCTATGGATTTCCAATTTCTTTTTCTTGCAAACCAAACGATGCCTGTGTTTTTAAACTTCCATTTTTTATTCCCAATTTTTCAATGATTTCGAATCATAACTTTTACAGTAATATCACCACATTCATTAATGATGCTCGTAATATCATACAGATTTTAACTACAACTCAACCCCCAAACAAAAAGTCAAATGTGCAAATTAAAGTGCCAGATATTGGTGGATTTATTAGGATCAAAGGTGGAGTACATCTTTAGATGGAAATTATTTGTAAGGATTCATTAAGCAGGACACTTTGTTCTTTGAACTAACAATGGATGGGTGAAAAAATGATTTTATCATTTAGCTGCGACAATCTAAAATGGGTTTTGTGACATGGATCAGTCAGGTCAGAATTTTATGAGGACCAATAAATTTAGGCCATGCGTTTGATTAAAATTTAATTAAATATTATATAATTGTGCCATTAATGTAGGGGCAATTTAAAGCCTAAAAATAACGTTAGGGACAAATTTGATCCAATAGGTGGAAGGGGGCATTTTTGAACCATTTCTAATACGTTAAGGGCATTTTTGATCCAATAAGTGGAAGAGGGGGGCAAATTTGATCCAATCGGTTGAAGGAGGGCATTTTTGAGCAATTTCTAATACGTTAAGGTCATTTTTATCCTTTTCTATTTTCAATTTAACCTCCTGCCTCCCCCATCCCCCCTCCATCGCCAAGCTAAGAGCTTCTTAGAAATGGCTTACAAGTTCCAAGGGGAATAAAATACTCAAAATTCCTCTCTAAGTTTTGGCTGCTACAATGTAGATTGCATTCTACTGATCAAAAGGAAAAATGTAGATTGCATTCTAAGCATGTACTTTGGCAACCCATAAATCCCTAAGGCAAGAAGTCACAACAAACATAGAGAAAAATTATTCGACAAGCAACTTTAGTACTTTACTTACGCAGGGGTAGAGCGAACAGAGATGCAATTAGTAACACTGTCGGCAGGATAATATAAGGTGTTCGTTCAACTCACCCTTTCTCTAGTGTTCAACTTCTCAGCTAGACAGTGCAATTCCTTCTCCTTCATCTCCAGTTCAGCTTTATTAGAGTCTAACTTCTGCAACCGTACGAAAAATAACTAACTGTATCCAATAACACATTTGAACAGGACAATCAAAAAGAAAAAGAAAACGTAGAATCATTCTCACACGCACTTGTTCCTTTTTAGTCATATCTGCAACCTTCTTGCTTATATCATCATCTCTTTTCTTTAGAGCTATATTAGATGAATAAATCCTTTTATGCTCTTCTTCAAGCCTCTTTTCCTTCTGCTTGTGAGCCACATCCAAATCATTCACCTTTTCTTCTCTTTCATTGAAGCTCCTCCGTCCTTCAAGTAGTTTCTCCTCCTTTTCCTGCAGCTTCCTTTCCCACTCCCTTAAATCCTCCTTGTGCTTGGAAAAGCTCGCTTCATGCACTTCTTTCCTGATGAAACAATATAGAGGGAGTCAAGTAAAATCAATCAACGGATCTCCAAAAAGGAGTGGGAAAAGGAAAAAAAGGCAACTATAGGTCTTGTATATCTAATACTCTGCAGTCAAGGAGGCACGCTCCCTTCTTAGCACGCTTTCCCGAATTTCAAGTTCACGCAATTTCCTCTCCAACTCAAATATCATTTGATTTGCCTCTGCAAGCTTGGCATCTGCAGCATGCGACTTCCCTTGCTGTTCCAAAGACTTGTCCTGACATCCAACAGCCAAAGCTCTCGCATCAGCCAACTCAGTCTCAGAAGCAAGCTTAATCTGTTCACGCTCTGCATGTGTTTGACGCAGAGCCTTCTCAAGCTACACCAGCAATGAGTGGATGAACGGTAAGTAAAATGGAGACAAACAAAAACCTCAAGAAAAACATGTACCAAGCACTTAGTAAATGCATGAATGCAAATAGTTGCATGCATACAAAATGAACATATTTACACAATCTTAGAACAGTCCACTCGGCATAATTGTATCAGTTTCTTATTTTTTCCATTTTCTTTTCTGGACATTAAATGTGTTGATTAGATAAAATAATAAATCAATAGTAAAATAAAAGATTCATTCATGGTCCCAGCCCTAAAGGTAATGTAGTGACCACCTAGTCAGCACAGCAATCATCTTTTGACTTTTGGGGAACTTGTATCACAAAAATCAACAGAAAAAATATCTTGGACTAAGTTTAGGTGTTCTATAAGGAGAAAAAACTTCTCTAAAGTGGGAAAATCTCAAGGTACTTTGGGTGGAAAGGAGATCTTTTCAAAAGATTTTAATGAATATTTACTAAAGGAAAGCACCAAGAGTATCCAATCATTGAGTAGTACAACAATCTGCAATATGCATCTTAGCGTACTAGTTACATGTGAAAGGAACTCAGAAAATTAACAATTCTATCAACTTCCTTTAGAATTTCAGTTTGTCTTTTTACAGCAAAAGTATTAGAGAGCTGAACATGTGTGCTTTAAGTTACAAAAAAGTTTCTTTTTGCATTTAAAGTATATCTGATTTTTTTCCTTCCACACAATCCACCATACAGTCATTAGTATAGTGTTCCACAACTTCTAGTCATCTTTATGTAGTCCTCTTCTGTTCTAATAATGCAGCAGGTAGATTGCAGTAACACCATTCAACTTCAAGCAAATTAAAAGGCATGTACTAATCCAGTTTATGATTTCTTTATTTATGAATGAGTACTTTTCCTACCTCTTCGTTTTAGACTGTTGGATCAAGCGAGCCTCTCTGGCTACAAGCCATGAACACACTCTACCTTGTAAGGTGTTTTGTTTCTCCATATCAATTTCCATTGTTATACTGTTCTTGTTGTCTATTTTGGAACAAAGCTATCGATCCAGACTTCCAAGAGAAAGGCCATCCCTATAATTATTCCATACTATCCTACTTGGTATTAGATTGCAAGCCGTGGAGTCCAAAACAAAATGAATGAAATTAAAAAACATCAACTGATCCAATTTCATCTCAATCGATTTCTTTTGTTGAGATAGTCATGATTCAACTGGTCAGGTCCACTTACTTTTGCTTTAGTAGATTTCTAACCTTTCAAATGGAGTAACGTAGAACGATACCTCCCAAAGGTTCTACCTTTTCTTGTGCGTTCGGGAATAAATAGAAAGTTTCTTAACGTATAGTGGACTCTCAATTGATTGGGTTCATCCCTCTAGTAATTGAACGAATTGAGTTGTCAACATGAAATCATAAGAACTCAACTCCATCATCTGTAGAGAGCTACAACTCATTTCCTCCATCTCCCCATCATTGCACCTTCTAACAAAAATGTTCCACCTTGAGTACACTAGTATGTCCTAACCATCATTGAAGAATGTATGTCCTAACCTATGCAATAATGTGAGAATACACTGGAAATGGGACGAAGACATCTCCTGGAGTGATAATTGGATTGGACGTAGACCTCTTAAAGAGACTTTTCCTGACATATACAACCTGGTTTATCAACAAGATTCAACAATTGCTGAAAGTTAGAGTCAACATGTTGGAATTTTAGTTTCAAAAGGCTCTTATAGCTAGGAGACTAATTAATACTGGCAGAGTTTTTTAAGATTCTGGAGCAATTCCATGGTAGGACAGATCAAGAGGACAGTTGTTATGGCTAAAGCGCAGCAAAGGAACCTTCCCTGTCAAATCTGCATACACATTTCTGAACCATAATGACCAGCAGGCTGGACTGTGGCATTGGAAACACATTTGGAAGGTGAAAATACCATACAAAGTGGCATGTTTTGACGGGCTGGTTGTGAAAAATGCATGCTTGACACTAGAGAATTTAGAGAAAGGGAATGCAGCTTTGTTTTAGATGGCTACTTATGTGGAAATGAAACTGAAAGTAATGGCCATCTTTTTTTGCATTATCAGATCAAATATCAACTATGGCAATTATTTCTGAATATAAATGGTCTGATGGGCCATGCCTAAATCAACTGGAGAGCTTCTGGCTTGCCGGAATAAATGTGGAGTTGTGGTCAGACGAAGAAATGGTGGAGTATTGTCCCGGCTTGTGTTTGTGGACCATATTGAAGGAAAGAAACTCAAGATGCTTTGAAGATATAGGCAGCAATATGCAGAAGATTTGCTTTTATTTCAGTTTCATAACCAAAATTGAAGTTTGGTCAAAGAAAAGGTATTTAGAGCTTTCATTACATCTAACTTTGATTTAAAGCTTTCCTAACTGAAATTGAAGCTTGACCAAAGAAAAGATGATCTAAAGCTTTCATTACATCTCCCTTGATCATTGTCCAAAATCTTTGATAACAAATCATGGTAAATGTGTCTATACTCTGGACCTATTGCCTTATCCCTGCACATCTTATGATTGCTTTCACTATTTCTTTCTCTGCAAAAGGTATCTAAAGCCATTCACTTTCCTCCCATCAAGACATAGCAGTTCGTCTCCCCATTAGGTCTATTATTTTAGTTTCCAATGCATTTCAAGGTTGGCTTTCAAGTATTTGTGAAGCAGAAGATGCCTATTAGTGAAGTACATGATGTATTGTTCAACTTGACTTCTTAAATTCAGCTAGAGGATTCCGTATCCTCAAGTTGTATTTATCTCTCCCCACTAAGTAAGGATTTGAAATAAGGGAGAAACATTTCATAGTTGAAGAAATTGATCATATTAGTTTCATTGATAGCTAATGAAAATCTTACATCACTCTAGCAAAGATCTGATAAAGCAAATCGCACCAGAATATCTGTAAAAGAATATTGAGGCCTTTCGTAGTATAACTAAGGTGAAATACCTAGATAGCCCCATTTTGTTGGCAAATTTGCTAGTTAGACACTCTATCTCAACTAGTGACTAGATACACCTGAAATTGACATAAATGTGTCTTGAGAACAGAATCTTGACACAGCTAGTGTGTGTTTCACACTCAATCTGAAGCACGTAAACATCTTAAATAAGCTGGAATGGCTTCTTTTTTCACTTTTTTAATTTTATGTTTTGTCTGGTCAAATGTCAATCGATGACACCAATCTCAGGCGAGCACCTAACAGGAGAAAATGGCCTCAAAACCATCCTCTAAAGTTGTGCACTTTACCGCTTGTTTTTTTATAAGGTAAGCAATTTAATTAACTATTATGGAAACCTCAAATACAAACCATATACCAAAAGAAGACAACCTACACCAGAACATGGTTCTCAACAAAAGAGGTCAGTAGACCAGTACTCTGTACAAATAGATTTGGGAGAGGAAGAAAGATTTACATAATGGTTTGCATCGATCTCGAGAAGGCATATGACAAAATCCCTAGGGAGGTTCTTTGGAGATGTTTGGAGGTTAGAGGTGTACCTGTGGCGTACACTACGGCTATCAATGATATGTATGATGGAGCCAAGACTAGGGTACGATACTTCCAACTGAATGCGATCCTTGGTCGCCGTATCTCATCATCCCGGATTATTGGATTGACCCAATAGCATACCTGCCTGCACGCACGAACGGGTAGGCGATCGACAATGCCATAAGCCTAAAGAGGAGACTCGGAGCATTTTCCAGTGATGATGGGGCTGCACCAGGGATCAGCTCTTAGTCCATTCCTATTTGCATTGGTCATGCTGAGGCGACAAATCCAATGGTGTATGTTATTCGCAGACGACATAGTCCTGATTGATGAAACTCGCAGCGGAGTGAACGCCAAGCTGGAGGTTTGGAGACAGACTGGAGTCTAAAGAGTTCAAGTTGAGTAGGACCAAGACAGAATATTTGGAGTGCAAGTTCAGCAACGGGAGCGATCCTGAGACAAGCGTGGAGGTGAGGCTTGGTACTCAGGTCATTTCGAAGAAAGGAAGCTTCAAATACCTAGGGTCTATTATCCAAGGGAATGGAGAGATTGATGACGATGTCACACATCGTATTGGGGCAGCTGGGCAGCTAGAGTCTTGTGCGACAAAAATGTGTCAACTAAACTTAAAGGCAAGTTCTATAGGGCGGTGGTCAGACCAACTATGTTGTATGGGATAGAGTGTTGGTCAGTCAAGACTTCACACATACAAAAGATGAGAGTTGCGGAGATAAGGATGTTGAGATAGATGTGTGGACATATAAGGAGGGATGGGATTAGGAATGATGATATCCGGGATAAAGTGGAAGTGGCCTCGGTGGAGGATAAGATGCGGGAAGCGAGGTTGAGATGGTTTGGGCATGTGCAGAGGAGAGACACAGATGCCCAGTACGGAGGTGTGAGAGGTTGGCTATGGACAGGTTCAGGAAGGGTAGAGGTAGGCCAAAGAAGTATTGGGGAGAGGTGATTAGACGGGATATGATGCAGGTGCAACTTACTGAGGACATGTGGAGGATACAGAATAGGGTAGAAGGTAGTCGAGTGTAGTCCTCTTTACTCTTACAAAATGATAGTGTAGTGTTATTATTGTAGGTTCGATTAGCCTGTCACACTTGTAGGCGCATTATTGCTCTTTAGTACTCTGTAGTTTGATCCCTGCTACTATGTGTTCTTTAGTGTAATTTATATATCTTATTTAGTTGTGTTAGCTACTGCTTTCTGTTGTTAGAATGCGCTACCCTTGCGTATTTGATTTTTACTATCGGCATGTCCACATTGCTTTAATTTCTCGTCTGAGTCTGACCGTTTTTTATCCTTTGTTTTGTTTTGCTTGCTTTGCCTGATTACGCTTTGTCTTGGGCCGAGGGTCTCCCGTCAACAACCGCTCTACCTACCAAGGTGGAGGTGAGGTCTTTGTACATTCTACCCTCCCCAGACCCCACATTGTGGGATTTCACTGGGTATGTTGTTGTTGTTGAAAGTGCACCAAAAAGAAACAAAAGGCAAAAAACTACTTTGCAATTTTACAAAAACTTGTTCAACCCCTTTAAAAGTCCTCTTATGTCTCTCTTTCCCGATGATTGCTAAGGGGGCGACTCTCCATGCCCTTGGGCCTCTCTTCCCTCTCATAGGAGTCCAACTTTGTGAAGCCTCCTTCACTGTGCCCGCAGTACCCATTGCATCCCAAATAAGTTAAGGGACACCCATCATAACCTATTAGCCATTTACAATGCAATAGTAGATGATTTACATGCTCGCCTTACTCTTGCACATAAAGCACCAACAAACATGGTAATCCTCTTCCTCGGGTTTTCCGCTATTAAGATCACGCCCCTTGCCGCCAACCATATAAAGAAATAGACCTTTCTCGAATCTCTAGGAATCCAAATGGAGTCGTGAGGGAAGAAACATTCTTCTTTCACAAGCAAACTATTATAAAAAGAGCGGATAGTAAATAAACCATGGTTGCTCTCCCGCCAGTTCCATGCATTTGGTATGTTGTTTGGTGTGTCCAGCCCATACAAAAATTCAACCAAATTGTAAATTCTTCCATCACCCAATCCTGAAGGTTTCTTTTGAATCTTAAATCCCAATTAACGACCCCTTCGCAGACCTACAGATTTTTTGGACTGTCATCTCTCTTTGAGAGTAAACACGATACATACATACATATATATAGGAAAGGATTCTTTCAACTCGTTCACTTATGTGCCCAAAAATTAATTATGCTTCTGTCCCCAACCTTAAAAGAGATATTTTTACTAAATTCTTCCTATCCCTTCATAATACTCCTCCATACCCCACACCGAAAATAAGTTATATTTTTGTCCTCATCCACCTTCCATGCACCATACTTTTCTGCTATCACCCCCCTCCAAAATGCATTCTCATTCACCTTAAATCTCCATATCCACCACTTCCCTAGAAGAGCTCTATTAAAAAACTTGAGATATTTCACTCTGAGTCCTCCCCATTCTTTTGGAGATGTGACAGCTCTCTAGTTCATTCCAAGATACTTCCTATTTCCATTCGTTGTGTCTCATAAAAAACATCGCTTAAGTCTTTCCAACCTTTCAATCACTTCTCCATGGGCTTGCAAAAGTGACATGAAATACGTAGGAATGCTAGACAAAGTGCTCTTGATCAATACCTCATTACCCCCTTTCGACAATTTCTCTTTTGCCATCCTGCTAGCTGCTTCTCCATTCTCTCAATCACCAGATTCCACATAGCAAGATCTCTACTTGAAGCACTGAAAGGTAAACCCAGATAAGTAGTGAATAGAATACTCACCTCACAATTCAACACATGTGTCATCTCCTCAATATTATCCACTTCTCCCACCGGTGTGGTCTCACATTTTCTGAGATTGATCTTAAGACCTGACACAACCTAGAACCAAATAATAAGCTATCTTAAATGATCTAGTTGGGACACTTCTACATCATAAAAGACCAATGTGTCCATTCCTTTTATTGCAGGGGTAGACCAGACTATATCTTAACCTTTAAGCTGAAAGCTTTCAAGGAAAAGTTGAAAGAGTGAAGTAAATTGTTCAAGGCAATCTGTGAGGTATTCTGTGAGGTTTCAAAAAGACAGGTTCTGATTCCGAGGATTATTTTCATACTATTAGAAGCAATATCAGGTCTTCACATCAATTGAGGTAAGAGCTTCATTTATCCAGTAAATGAGGTCAATGACATCCAATGGCAGACATATTGGGAGGCGGGTTGGCTGAACTACCTACTAATTCTTTGGGGCTGCCTTTAGGAGCCAAGAGCAAATCAAAGGAGATTTGGAGTGGTGTACTAGAAAAGTGGACAGAAAGTTGACAAATTGGAAGAGTCAATACATCTCAAAGGGGGGAAGATTAACCTTAACTGACATTGTACCTGATGCAATGCCCACTTATATAATGTCTACATTTTCTGCCCTGTTAATGTGATTAACAAGATAGATGCTTTAAGGAGAAACTTATTTTGGCAAGGTAATGAAACAAGAAGAAAATCCATTTAGTGCAATGAGAAGAATAGGAGTCAGGAAAATGAGAACTCACAATAAGAGTCTAATGATGAAGTGGCTATGGAGGAGACAATATGTTATGGAAAGATGTCATCAGAGCAAGATATGAAGAAGGAAATAGGACAACAGACAAGTAACGACCCCTTATGGATGCAGCATTTGGAGATCCATCAGAAATCTCTGGCCATTATTTCAGTCGAAACTGGGATACAAAGTTAGGAATGGCAGAAAGATTTTATTTTGGAATGAAAACTGGATTGGCCAAGCTCCTCTCAAACAGTTATTTCCAAAGCTTTTCATTTTGTGTCAACAACAACAAGCAACAGTGGCTGATATGTGGACTGGACAAGGATGGAATCTCGATTTTAGAAGACTCTAGATTGATTAAGAACTGAAAAAAGTAGCAGAATTCCTCAACACTCTAGCTCAGTTCAATGGTTTTGTAGAGGAGGACAGTTTGATCTGGCAACCTTACAGTTAGGGGAAATTCTCAGTCAAATCTGCTTACCAGGTCCTCAATTCTTTCAATAATCAGGTGACGTGTTGGCCATGGAAGATGATATGGAAAATCCAAATCCCATACAAGGTGGCCTTTTTTAGTTGGTTGCTGGTTAAAGAAGCAGTTAGAGAGGGTTTCACCTATGTTCTAGATGCTACTTATGTGGGGAACAGATAGAGACTATCAGTTATATTTTATTACATTGCAGATGGACTGGCCAGTTATGGAAAATCTTCATCAACCTAAAAAAAGATTAGGTGGGTGATGCCAGGAAGCATTAAGGATGTATTACAATGCTGGAACAGAGACAATGCAGGCAACAAGGAGGAGAGATGGAAGATTATCCCAGCTTGTAATTGGTGGTCTATATGGACAGAAAGGAACCAGAAACGCTTTGGAAGACAAATATTGCAACATCCAGAAGCTCAAGATGAATTTCTTAGAACTCTTTCATTTTTGGTGTAAACTGGAAATGTTACTACAAACTGAAAATATTTATGAGTTTTAGACAGTTTGTAATTAGTGAGTTAGCTGGAAACTTTTTGTAATTGGCTACTTCATGAGGGGGACTACACAAATTTGTGTAGTATACTGTTAAAAATTATACAATTGTTACCTTTATGAAGAAAAGATAATGAAAGGAATGATATGTTCCCTTCAGAAGGCGTCTAAAATTGCTTCTCAAATGTGTTGAAGCCACGATGTTTTGAGTTACATATGCAGATTTGTAGCACAAATTTTGTATGATAGCCGAGGTAGATTCTTGGTAGATGTAAAATAGAAGAAACAAAATCATTCAACCCGTAAAACATTAGTAAATTGTTTTGTTGAATTGTTGGCTAGAAAACCTGGTACTAATTCATTTTATTAGTGAATCCTGAAACCTGTTGGGCTAGCTTAGCACAAACTATTTTACTTTCCTCATGTGTTAATGGTAATAAAGTTTTCACGATTTTACTCAAAAAAGGATATCTATGTTACCCCTAAAAAAACTCTTATTTTTATTTTAACTGGTAACATCTAAAAGAAGCTCTTAGTTCATGGAACTAGAATAAAGAATTATATGTAGCCAAAGGAAGATCTCAAAGGCTAGCAACATTGTTAGGTCATGATTGTAACATGCTAACGTACCATTTAAATTCTACTGCACGTCCATGCAAATTAACAATTGCTGCCAGTTATGACTGCAAAAGATCATTCCAGTTTGAGAATCGTACGATTTTACAGACAAAAGCACAAAGATTTGACATTTTTGGGCAAAAACAAGCTGCTATCCTGAATAAAGTTTGCAAATACTTAACATTTGAATCCAAATGCAACAAACATATTCCATTTTCCTAGAAGGAAAATTTGGTTCCCTAGTTCTATATCACAAATTGCAGATAAAAGTAACACCAATTTTCGGCAGTGTGTTGACTCCTAAGAGCATACACAAATTCATAAACAAGTGAACAGTCAAATTATATTATAAATAGTCGTAGAAGAAGAATGAATATCTTACATCAAGCACACACTGCTTTTTAGAAGCCAAAGCATTTGTCAAATTTCCCTCTCTGTTTTCAACTTGCGCAATGGAAATGAAATGAGCAGACTGTTCACGTTTGAGAGATTCATGTAGTTGTGCAACTTCTTCTCTAAGTTGATCATACTTGGATGTCCATTCATTTTTCTCAATCAATACAAGACCCATATTATACTGATAATCCAAAAGCTGCTCATAAAACAACAATTAACATGTATCTTGTATGTATATCACATGCGTAATTCTCTGGTTTTACCTGTTTTTCAAGGTTGCAAATGTTTTGGAGCAGTGCTTGTCGGTCACGTCCTTGGATTGCAACCTCGTCTAGCAATCCAACTTCCTTAAACCTTCTCCAATCATCAATTTCAGTCTTCGGCCACATCTTCTTTCTCTCAATCAAACCCTAATGATATTTGATTTATCTCACAACTTTATTTCAATATTAATTGTTTTTGATAATAATTGCTGTACTTCTCTCAAAACTTGTATTGGATTACTTTTCTTTTATATAATTTCCACGCATCTCATTAACTTCTTTTGAATATAAGGTCTCTGATTGTTATCTCAAAAACTATTTTATAAATTTATGTATATTTAAGTCAAAAATAAAAAGTAAAATAAGTTTATTTAACTGCGTATGATCTCTGAATTAGTAAATTACATTTTTGGATAGAGAAGAAATATTATGGTTCTAAAAATGTTACCAAAACTAAAAAAAAAAAAATTGTGGTCCATTACAACTTTTTATCAAAGTTTTATATCACATCTCTCAAAAGATACTTATTTTAACAGATCTAAAATTTGAAAGAAAAATACAGGCAGAACAATGTATATTTATTTATAATAATAATCAAATTTTGTTTATATTATAATGGTTTTGTAACCGCTAAGAAAGAACTTTTAATAGGATTAGTTATTTTGTTGAAATGACAAAAAATATTGTGAGAGAAAAGACACTACTCTTTATTTATTTTTATTATTATTAAACAATACAATTATCCATAACTATTCAGTGTGATATTCTATGATTGTCTTATGAAAAAATTAAATTAGTATTGATTTATGAAGAAATATTTTTGCTGTGTCTACTGATTGTACCAAATATTTAAAATTTAAACATGAAGGGCGAATGAAATAAAAGGCGTTTAATTTTTTCATGTCAAACTACATTGAATGTGAATTGACAGGAAATGAACATCATAGTCAAGCTCTGACATAAACAAATATTAGAATGGTCTTTATAATACTTTAACCAGAACTGGCACTGTGAGGCACCGGGTGCCGGCCACACTTACTCAGGTTAGATGTGACAAACTTGGTATCATGAATAAACTTAAGCACAAGAAAGGGAATGTTAATCTTACCTTAGACAACAAATTTGACCTTATACCAAAGTCTTTCATCACATGGAGTAACCCTCAATTGTATAGAAACCTTATAGTAGTAGTATTCTTCACTCAACCTAGCTTTTGATGTTGGATTATGATGTAATCACCTTGGAACCTTGTGAATCTATTCAGGAGGGTTTGGATGAGAAATTACAAACTAGAGCTTGAATCGATATGAAATGTTGTCGTCTTGTTGACGGACTGTTTTGAGACTATATTCATGACTTGTTATGGCTGGAGATTCTGGAAGATAACTTAGTTATGTTGTAGTTTTTGTTGTTGTGCTTGTCCAATTATTGGTATTGATAATGGAATTACAAGCTAGAAGGAGAAATGGCTAGAAAACATGTAAAAATTGTTCTAACTTGTGTTGGGTTGTTTTAAGATTATATGTATGAGGTGTGAAGTAGATTTGGTATATTGTTGTTAATGTTGTTCTTGAGTGGTCTTGGCGTAAAGTTACCATTGACAAGAACATGAAGCTTTACGCACATTAAGCGTTCAATGAAATGTCATAGTAAGTCGCTTTATAGTTTGTTGAACCAATCTTAATCCAAACCAATTATCTTATGTAGACTATCATTCATAAAGTGTGCGGAGATTCGTAAGCCATCATTGATCAAGAAATCAAGGTAGGTAAGGCTTCTCAAGTCGGGTACATTTATATGTGCACACCACTGTAGTTGGCTATGTTATGATGGTATTAGCCCCAAAGAGCGACTTGATAATGATAGTATTACCCATTGTGAACGAAAAGCATGCAAATCAATCACTCTCAATTGCATTCAGAGTTACAGGTTATCGCTCCCTTATCTTTATTTACATTATTACATCTTCATATACATTATTCGTATTGATGTCCCTTTGTTGGGAGCATCGCGTCTCATGCCCGCAAGTTCAGATAGACTGAGTGACAACTATTTTCAGTAGGTCCTCAACTCAGCCTCTCTATTTATCTCGGAGATATTGGTCTAAGTCAATTTAGCTTTATGTATGTGTTATAGGTATATAGTGGGGCACTGTCCCAACCTGATGATGTTCATGTACTCTTTAGAGGCTTGTAGACGGTCGTCTTATATATAGACGTTATGTATGGCCTTGCATGTCTTTCTGTTAGCCAGTTGATGTGTATTGTGGCCTTGTCGGCCTTTTCCATGTATATACGTTTGGGTTTTTTACTTCTATATATTATTATGCCCTGATTGTCTTACAAGGGTCATTCTGAGTCCTCGTGGCCCAACTATATGCATATCCAGGTTACGTTCCATATATGGTACGCTTGTTTCGTTATGGTATCGGGTGCCAGACACCCCCCATGGTTAGAGTGTGACAAACTTAACCTGAAGAGGTGTGGCTGATACCCGGTGCCTCACTGGCCTGAGCGTACCACTCTAGAACAAGACCTTTGAACGTATGAGACTCTCGATCGACATGGCCTTTCCAAAATAAAGTCTGAATAGCAACACATTAATACAACGAAAAGGCCGACAAGGCCATAGTCTGCGAACATGAATAAAATCTGAACATGTAAAATTAAATAAGGGGAAACCAACCCAAAACACATATATATATATACGTGTATACAATGTCGTAACACAACTTAACAAAATAATAATTAGACCGGCAAGGCCATACATCACTACTAGACAATCTGACCAAATCTACGAGCCTCTACGAGTAACAGAATTGGCATATGGTTGGGACAAGGCTCCAACATACTCATTATCTTAATATATACATATGTCACAACTCAAACGCCTAACCCTAAATCTCTGAAAGAGGCGAAGCTTACTAACCAACGGCTGAGACTCAACAACTCCTACCGGGAGGTCTATCTGGACCTCTAGTTGAACCTGCAATATAAAATGCAGCGCCCCTGGCAAACGGAACGTTAGTACGAATGAAATGTACTGGCATGTAAAGCATGAATAATTATATGAAAGTATAAGCTTTAAGATAGGGTATAAGAAGTAACACGATAACATATGTGCAACTCAGGGAGAACCATGAAACTCGGAAACTATTCTGAGACTCTCATACATATGTCGTACTATATGATATGTCCTTCGGTTACAGTCTGAGGTGTTTATATATGAATTACTACTCCCGGTTATAGCCTGGTGTGTTAACTCAGTGGTGTTCATAATATACTATAATATTAATAGCACTTTTAGCTTTCTATAACTTATAAGACTATTTTCTTTACCTTGGGATGACATTTGGTCAACGTGAAATATAGTTCTTTTAATACGCTCCATGGGGAGGGATATGAAACTCAAATATACAACCAATAGACCAAGACATACAAGATGTGATTTCAAGACATAAAAGTACTCAATTCATAATACTTCGCTTGACATTTAGTTTAGAAATTGATATATGTTTTGGAGTTTATGCTTATAAAAGAAGGGTTAGCCTTACATATCTTTTGTCGATAGCTCACGAGTTTCCAAACGCTCTACAAACGATGATCTACATTGTACAAATGATTTCGATTAACATCGGATCGATAAACTCTATGTTGACTCATTTAAACATTCTAGCAAACACTTGGTATGCACAACTTCAAGTAGCCTTTTTCATGGAACTTTAACACTTCCATCTCCTCCCCCTTGAACCATAATACAAACAACATAACAACTATCCATACTTCACAATTTTCTGCTATATAACACCTCAAGAATTACTCGAAACAGTCCAACAATTCAAATAACACAATTCCATGTTCTTGGAGATTTACTTTGCAAGTTCTTAGCAACAACACTCCTACAACTTGTATAAGCTCATAAATATAAAGAAACGGATGAAACCTTACCTCAATGACTATAACTCAGCTTTTTTGCACACTTAAATTCCACTTACAAGGTCTTCAACCAATACCAATAGGTAGGAGAAGTAGTATACTATCGATACAATCTTTTTAAGTTTTGGTCTAAGATCAGAGGAGAGCTTTAGGATCTGGTTAGTGTTGCCAAAGATGAAAAATGAGGGTCTGGTCCAGTCCTATCGAATTTAAAAGAAGTCAAATTTTTCCACCGCCTCAATTTATGGTTGGCATACGGTCTGTATAAATGACTGTATAATTGCCTAAATTCTGTAAGTTTTCTCTGAACATTTTTACGGCATGTATTTTGTATATTTCACCGTACAATCAGAAAAAATTTCAAACTTGGACAAACGTATTTTCTTTGATCGTTTAACCTTAAATCCTTTTGGTACTCTTTTAATACTTAATAACAACCTTCATTAACCTCATGAGGGTATGATAACAATTTCGGCTTATGTTATCTAGCTTACAATGATGTCGCTGTAACATCCGTTTTTTATCGCGGGATCTGAACGGAACCGCAACATATTGTTTTTGGCGCAATTTCCTGGATTGAGCAAAAATGTTATTTTGAGAAGTCGTCACCTAATTATTGTGTGAATTAGGACACTTGAACTATTGCAATAAAAATACTGCAATCGATCTCCATTTAATGATCTGCGAAATTCTTTATTATCCTAAAGGGAATGAGTTAGACATCCTTTAAAATTCGCTAACTTGCGGTTATCCGGTCAAATCTATGTTAATTATTTATTGGCTTTAGAAAATATGTGTCTGAAAAATATCAAGTTTAAGAAAAGATGTTGCAAAATTATTTGCGACGGACCTAATAAATAAACTAGCGATTTTCGATTTTAATCTATCATTTTAATTATTAGTTCTAAGTCTACCTATTCTAAACATTTTCAATAATTACAATTACAATAAAATGCAATACAGAATAATAATAAAAAATTAAATACAACAAAAAAACAAAACTCCGAAGAGTATTAACCTTTTTTTTTAGGCATTCTCCACAAGATGTATCTCCGAGTACCTGTATAAATACTTAGTAAAAGTGTTAGTAAGAAAATAAATAATTCTCAAACAGTGACAAGAATTAATAAATAAACAAAAAGTAAAACCCGTCTTTTATATCTTGAAAATTCATTCATCGGCCAAAATGGAGTATATGTTCAAATCAAACCAACATTTCAAATGTATCAAATCTATTCGAAAGGCAAATACATAATCATCAGAGAAAATAAATATGAACAGAGTGATATGAGTTCTAATACCAAACCCCAGATCCATTTTGTTAACCAAAACCAACTCTAATATTAAGAAAAAAATGACACAAACACTTCATCTCAAATAAACACAAACCTCGAAAAACTGTTCATATTAAATCATTTAACACAAAACAAACTCCAAATTCAGTACATAAGAAAACAAACAACACATTAAAAGCAGTCTTATCAAAACCGTAACGGAACAAAAGACAATGTAGAAAAAGTAGGAATCTTTACCAAGTCAAGAAACCATCAGCTTTACTAACAAAAAAATCCAAATGGTGATCCTTAAATAAAATCAAAACACCATAACAAATCCTAAACTTGCATAAAACCCAGTACCCAAATCGTGTAACACAACACAACCAAAAACAGCACATCTAAAAAACCAAAAAAAATACCGTATACACACACACAAACACATAACATAAAACAAGTGACTAAAAGGAACATGAAAGATAAAATGGGTCTACAAGTTATAGATGTAAAACAAAGAAAACGTGAACATAAAAAAACAAAAACAAACTAAAAATAAAATAAAAGGGCGAATTTGTCAAAATCAGTCCGGAAACAACGGACAGTAGCGGTTCGCCGGAAAGATTATCGAAAATTCAAAATGTCGCCGGAGTTTTAAAACTCCGATCAGTACCAAAATCGTGAAAATCAGTCCATTAACAAAATCAGCCAACAAGTCCCAAAAAGATAAGCCAAACAAAGGTTGCCGGAGATGGTGAAGGTTGGGGTCGTGGTTTGATGGGTGTGGCAGCGGGGTTGTGGTGGTGGTTCGGTGACTGGTGTTTCGCTGGTTGTTTGGATGTGCCATTGGTGAGGGTGTAGTGGGTGTGACAGTGGGGTTTGCCGGAGCGAAGGGCGGCGGCGGTTAGGTGAGAGGGGGATGAGTGTTGGCTGAAATAGAAAAAATATGGGGAATGGTTAGGGGTGGCAATGGGGCGGGTTAGGGTAGGATAAGTCTTGACTTGCTAAGATGTTAACCCGCCCTGCCCTGTCCCGTTTAGCATTTTTTAAAAATTTGTCATGCCCTGCCCTGTTTATGTTTATGAAACAAGACACAAATTTAAAACAGTCATAACTTCTTATCCGTAAGTCGGATTAATCCTCATAAAGTATCAAACTGTCGAGAACAAAGAAAATTAGAACTTTTATTCAGCACAAACTTTCAGATTCTTTACCGATTTGTACAGTTTTTACGTTATACATTCTTCCCTTTCAGATTTCGAATTGATCCGAGGTAGAAATTTTAAACAATGATAACTTTTAAACCGTAAGTCGGATTTATCCCCGTAAAATCTCAAACTGTCGATAACAGAGTAATCTAAAACTTTTATTCAGTACAAACTTTCAGATTCTTTATCACTTTGTACAGTTTTTACGTTATACATGTCTTTTCAGATTTTGGTTGATCCGAGGCAGAAACTTTAAATAGTGATAACTTTCAAATCGTAAGTCAAACTAATCCCCGTAAAGTCTCAATATGACCGTAACATAAAGATTTACAACTCTATAAAATTTTATCAAATTCTAACAAGTACAACTCATCGTAACAGATTAATTTCACAATCCAAACTAGTTAGAATTTTCTAAAAATTATAACCTATGAACTGTCCTATTTAGAATTTTATAAAAATGTATTTTGACCTGTCCCGCCATGCCCTGTCCCGTTTAAGCATTGTCCTGCCCCGTTTAACGTTTGACATGTCCTACCCCTCCCTACCCTGCCCCATTTTCCATCCCTAGAAATGGTCATGTGCGGCTAAGTGTGTGTTTTTTTTTAAAAAATGAAAGGGGTTCACAGGAGGGGGGTGGGATGAGAAGATGATAAAAAAAATGAAAAGGGAAAATATATGGTGAGGGTGTTGCGGCTGAGCTCCCTCAAAATAAAAAGGGAAGTGTTTAATTTATAAGGAATTTTTAGGTTAGGTTTAGTTTTGGGGGTAAAGTAAAAAAAATGGGGTTTTGTATTTTAGGGGAAAAATAAAAGAGTGTTTAATTGGGCTGATCCGAATTGGGCCTCAGACTAGGCCGTTTTTTGTTGTTGAGATTGGTAAGGAAAAATAAAATGGGTGTTTGGATGAAATAGGTTTGGATTAAAATATAAAAGGGGTTATTAGAAAGAAAAAAAATATAACTTATTTAGATAATAAAACATAATATTTAAGAAATTTCTATGCTAAGAAAATAAAAATGTGATGCCATTTTGCGAAAAATGATGATAAAATGTGGTGTCCACAAAATACTTAAAATTGCAACAAATAATCGAAAAGATGGGTCAAAATTGGGTGTCAACAGTTTGTTCCTCTTTGGCTGAAGACGATGAAAGAGTTTTCGAACAAAGACGTTGACTTGTAGCCAATTTTGTATTCATCGTCAGAATTACAACAAAGATCAAGAAATGCATGGACAAAAAAGAATTTTAAGAAGAATTGAAAGCAAAGCTGATGAAAATTCAAAATTTGTCTTAGTGTCGAATTATGATGACACTGGGTCGTTGTGATGTCAGAATTAAAAGCAATGCTGATGCAGATTCAAATTTTTTGTCCGAGTGTCGAATTATGATGACGCTGGGTTGCTGTGATGCTAGAAAATTAAAGACGGGTTGACGTCGATTCAAAAATTTGTTCCAGTATTGAATCTTGATGACAATGAGTTACAGTTGCGATGTTGGAAGAGACAGGGTGTTTGTTCCCTGAAATGTTTTTAGGGTGTTTATTCCTCGTGCTAAAAAGATAGGGTGTTTATTCCCTGAACTTCCTCTAGAGTGTTTGTTCCCGAGGTGAAAATGCAAAAAGTGAAATGCAGATGTTCGTCATTTCTGGACGAAGATGCAGATGATGTCGGTGCTCAGACGTGACTGAATTTAAAATACCCTCATTAGAAGGTGGGCGCCTGACTGAAACTAAACATGATGAAAATGACGCCGGTGCTAGGCATGATGCAGAAAGTGAGCCTGAGGCCGAAATGTTTTTTTTTGTGTTAAACATGTATAAAAAGCGAATGCGGGGACATATGTGATGTACAATGAATAAATGAGAATGCAACCCTAAATAAATGCCCCAATTTCCGAATGATGTGACCGAAGCTGATATAGGCCGCCTATGTATCCCGTAGAGGGAGTCAGGTCATAATGTAGTTCGTGATGTAGAAAAAATGATTTTTAAGGTTTTCAATAATGTGGGACCAAAGCCGATGTGGCTGCCTACGTATCTCACCATGAGAATCAGGTCAAGACATAGTTCGTGATGCAAAAATGAGGATTTTTAAGGTTCATAATAAGTGGGACCGAAGCCGATATGGCCGCCTACGTATCCCACCAAAGAATCAGGTCAAGATGTAGTTCATGATGCAAAAATACAATTTTCCTGGTTTTTAATAAGTGGGACCGAAGCCGATGTGGCCGCCTACGTATCCCGCCAAGGGAATCAGGTCAAGACGTAGTTCGTGATAATCAAAAGAGGATGTAAAGTATATAGATATATTTTTTTGTTGTTTTTCTGGAAAGAAAAAATTAAAAGACAGAATCACGTTTTGACTTCAGTTGGTACCAACAATTAATATTGTGTATAAGGATTCTCGTTTATTGCTTTCAGTCTAAACGAGACTGACTCCGGTGTAATTCTTATAGTTTCAGATGGTACCTCAGACATACCTGAGTGTCGACACTTGCTTCAAACAAAGATTTCAAACTATACGCATCCTCATGTTTCAAATGCCCTCACTGAAAGAAAGTCCCATCCTGACATATGTTTCAGTATTTTGAACTCTATGACATCAAGAGAAATACACTCACACTCAGAAAGATGTTCAATGCATGCAACTGTGATACCATAGGCTTGACCATTATGTAAGTATCCATTAATATGAGAACCCTCGGTATAGGATCACGTAGGGCTTTTTATGGGTTTGTAATGTAGGCTTGGGGGAAAGAATGATATTATTTGGGTTAGGAGTGACTAATCCTTCCTTGAGCGTTGTACTATGTCCGTGCTTGATATTTTTGTGCTTTAATGCTGACCTTCTTCCTTTTTTGTCCTACTTCTTTTGAATCTTCGTTTGGAGCCCCTTTTTTTTCCAGAGTTATTTCCTTATTTTTTTTATATTGTCGGGGCTTTTGATTTCTCTTTTGTATAAAGTCGTTCTTTGTTTTTGTTTTATTTTTCTATTTTGGGACTTTGCAACTTTATCTTTGGAAATCTCAACTCAGATCGTTGTCAGCAATTTGCACTTTTCCAATGCGGTCAAGGAAGTCGGGCCAAGAGAGGGATAGTGTGTGTATGCACTTAGAAAGGGTCTAAGTTTAATATGTGGTTGTCAAAAGAATAGGCTTTAGGCTCAAAGGGAGAGTACTACGGATAATGTTATTTGGTAGGCTAGAAGGCTCAAACAGATCAAAGAAAGCCTACGATCATTTCATATACCGAGTGTTACTCAGGACTTTGCATCAACAAACATTCAAGCCAAGTTTTAGATCATAATGCAATGTAATTGAACTTATTCTAAAACTCACCACACAATGCATATGAAACGACGAAGTTGGTTTTGTTCTTATCTTAGAAACATGCAAGACAATGTCGTTACAGGTGTGAATTAGAGGTACCAAAAGAATCTATGGTTTACCACGAAGTCAGTCATCTCCACCATATCGATTGTTACTTGTTTTTTCCTATGCACACTCCTAACTGTGTTGGTATCAACTAAGTCAAACAATAATGATACTTAGAAATATTTTTTTGTATTTTTTGATAAAGGATTTTCTTTTTGTATTTTTTTTAATAATATTTTTTTGTATTTTTTGAATAAAGAGTTTCTTTTTGTATTTTTTTTAATAAAATATTTTTTTTTGTATTTTTTTAATAAAGGGAACTGAACCCGAATAGGGTTGCCTACGTATCTCACTTTTGATAAGAATCAGGTGCACATAGTTCGTTCAGATAAGTTATAAAATGTATGCTTGAATTTTTTTTATCCATGATAGGATAACAAGAGTAAAAGTTGTGCGAAACAAATGATTGTCCACTATGAGACGAATGCAAAGTAGAATAAATGTAATAAAAAAATGAATGTCCGTGATATGATGAATGTAATGAAAAATGAATGTTTGTAATAGGATGAATGAAATGCATGAGTGAGCCAAATATGCTTCCATTTTTTTTTTGTGTGGTGTCGAACCCGAAGAGGATTGCCTACATATCACACTGTATGGTGAGAATCAGACACACATAGTTCGGGAAGATCTGTTGTAAAATATATGATATAAAAGAGTTATGTAATGAAAAAATTGCAAATATGTACAAAATACAAAAGTATAAACAAACTCAGAGTGATGTCTCGTTGAATCTTGGCTGTCTTCTTTTAGTAAACATCTCTCGATCATTTTTTGATTTTTTTAAACTACCACCTCGACTATTTGCAAGGGCGATCTTCCTGTAAAATAAGAGCAATGGGTGAGAGTAGGAAAGTTACAAAAATAATAAAATGTAGGAGTGTGACAGTATAGTCAAAGACTCTCTTGATTGGTTTGCTCGGACTAGAGGTTGACGCTTCACAAGGTCGCAGTCGGGATGTTCAAGAACGATTTACTCTTTGCTGGTAACATAGCTTCCATGGAGAAAAAGATATGGCGGTGCCCTAGTAGAAATCCTGATTGTAGTGTGACATCAAAAAATGCAAAGTGCAAATGCTCGTGTCCGGAGTTGCAAGCATATGACATGATAAGTTCAGAGTTGAAAGGGTAATTATTGCTTTAAATAATATGTAGAGAGTCGCAAACGACAAACAATAGTAAACAAATAGCATGCAAATTAAGTGTGCGCCCTAATATGTCTGGGACCTCTCTTATGCTAGAGGTTGGCCTAAACGCCAAATATGCGAGATTGTGACATATTGATCCAAGTTGCTAGACATTAATGCTTTTGTTGAAAATGAAGACAATATGAATGTACATTTTCCAATTTTGGCATGTCATGACTAGCCTTGAATCTGTCTATCATTATCATGCTACACATATATGCTGATTGGTCGTTGGGTTGTGAAACCCGTCGATAATTTGGTGGATTTCCTAATGTGGAGACGATACCAAGGTCCGACCCACCTAAGATGTATGTATGCATGCATGACTTAAGACAAAAAAGTGGTATAGCTATATCATAATTTTTTAAGATTTGGCTTACTAGACACATGGTTCCCAATCGGACTACTCGAGTGAGAAGGCTACGTGGCCATGGATGGTCCGGACACTCCGCGCATACGTCAACTCTCCTAAATTTGGATTTTATGAAAGAAATTTGCTGATGCACAAAGCGTACCTAGCGTGTATGTGTGTGGTAATGTGAATTTTCGTAAGGGGATAAATATGAGCGGAATGTCAATTTAATGAAAGCAGTAAAAGAAAGTAACATTTAAAGCAGTTTAAGCATATAAAATTACAATAAAAAAAAAATTAAACACAAGATAAAAGCAAATAAAGCAAAACAATAATAAACCTAGGTTTGCTATGATTAAGAATCTGATATCCCCAGCGGAGTCGTCATACTGTCGCGTCCATTTTTTACCGCAGGTGAGTATCATATGAGCATGTATATTTTTTTAGGTGGGGCTAGCAAGGTCAATATTAGAGATATTGTCTATTAGCGAGACATGATACCAGAGGTAATGTGGCTCAATCCAAAAATTCAGTAGCTCCTCACAATTCTCAAGCTAAGGAAGGGTGTGATGCGTCTATATCTGGAAATGCAGGCGGAGGCCCAAACTACTTGTATGCATTAACTGGTAGTTAGGATACAGAGGCTCGTGCAGACGTTGTCACATGTACACTAACTATTTTTACTTTTGACATTTATGCCCTTATCCTGGATCCACGCTATCATATGTAATCTCATTTATTGTTAAGTAATTTAGGGTAGAGCCAGAAAAGTTAAATGAATCCTTTGAAGTATCCACTACAGTTAGAGAGTCAGTTATAGCTAGGCTAGTGTATAGGGGTTGTCCAGTTATAGTCTATCACCGCAGTACAATAACTGAATTGGTAAAGTTGAAAATGGTAGACTTCGATGTTATCATGATCATGCATTGGTTGTTTTCATGTTATGCCACGAGACCGTAATTGTTAGTTTTAAATTTCCTAATAAACCAATCATAGAGTGGAAGGTTCAATCTGTATTGGTTGCCAATGAATTTCCAGAAGATCTTCTCGGAGTTCCTCACGATAGGGAGATTGACTTTGGGATCGATTTACTTCCCGACACTAAGCCGATATTTATTCCTCCATACATAATAGCTCTAATAAAGTTGAAAGAATTAAAGGTACAACTAAAATATATCCTTGATAAGGGATTTATTAGGCCAAGTGTCGCACCTTGGGGGTGCACCAGTCTTGTTTGTTCAAAAGAAAGATGAATTTTTATGTATGTGCATTGACTATCTCCATTTGAACAAGATTACCATTAAGAACAAGTATCCTTTCCCCAGAATCAATGATTTATTTGATCAACTTTAGAGTGCCCAGTGCTATTCCAAGATTGACCTTAGACCAGGGTAGCATCAGCTTAAAGTTAAGGAAGTTGATATTCTAAAAACTGCTTTCAGAATCCGTTATAGTCATTTTGAATTTTGTGTCATGTCGTTCGGATTGACGAATGCACCAACTGCTTTTATGTACCTTATGAATAGAGACTTTAAGCCTTATTTTGATGTTTTAGTCATTGTCTTTATTGATGATATTCTTGTCTAATCTCGTAGTGAGGCTCACAATGTAGAATATCTCAGAATAGTATTGCGGATACTTCAGGACCGCAAACTTTATGTGAAGTTTTCAGTGTGAATTTTGGATAAAGTGAATAGCATTCTTAGGCCATGTGATTTCGGGCGAATGCGTTCAAGTTGATTTTTTTAAAAATAGACATTGTAAAGAATTTCCCAGGCCTACTTTTGCTATAAAGATACAAAGTTTCTTGAGTCTAGAAGGCTATTAAAGACGTTTTGTAGATGTGTTTTCCTCTATTTATGCTTTGTTGACCAAGTTTACCCAAAAGAAAGTCAAGTTTGTGAGCATAGTTTTGAAGAATAGAAAATACGGTTGACTTCTGCTCCAGTTTTGACATTGCGGGAACAAACCGAAGGTTTCATAGAGTGTTATGATGCGT
This sequence comes from Przewalskia tangutica, assembly GCA_029844215.1. Lineage (NCBI taxonomy): Eukaryota > Viridiplantae > Streptophyta > Magnoliopsida > Solanales > Solanaceae > Przewalskia > Przewalskia tangutica. The sequence goes on from CM056719.1 coordinate 25,415,245, forward strand.
CAGAAATTAGTCTTGAATGTATTTTAATGCAGCATGGTAAGGTTATAACGTATGGATCAAAATTACTTAAGCCTCATGAAAAGAACTATCTGACCAATGATTTAGAATTGGCAGCTTTTGTGTTCGCGCTTAAGATATGATGTCACTATTTGTATGGACTTCATGTTAACATTTTAACATATCACAAGAGCCTTCAGTATATTTTCAAGAAAGGAGAGTTGAATCTTAGGCAGAGGAGATGACTTGAATTGCTTGAGGATTGTGTTGTGGATTTTCTCTATCATCTAGGGAAAGCGAACGCGGTAGCTGATGACCTTAGTCGGTGATCCATGGAAAGCTTAGATCATGTTGAAGAAGGAAAGAGAACCATGGTGTAGGAAGTTCACCAGCTAGCTAGTTTAGGAGTTTACTTTTGGACTCCGAAGATGGTAGTGTGATTGTCTAGAATCTGTCTAAATCCTCTTTACTAGCCGAGGTGAAGGAAAACAGTTTAATGATCCATATTTGTTGCAGTTGAAAGAGGGGATTTACAAGCATAAGACTACGATATTTAAATAAGAGGGAGATGATGGTACTTTGAGGTATCAAGGCAGATTATGTGTTCCAATGTAGATGGGACCAGAGAGCGAATTGTGACAGAAACACACAACTCTAGGTATTCCATTCACCTAGGTTATACAAAGATTTATCATGATCTTAAAGAAATTTATTGGTTGATCGACATGAATAAGAATATAGGAGATTTTGTGGCCAAGTGTCCGAATTGTCAGCAAGTGAAAGCCGAACACCAGAGTTCTGGTAGGTTGGCTCAGAATATTGAAATCCCTATTTGGAAATGGGTAATAATAAATATTAATTTCATAATATGTCTACCTCGCTTATCTCAGAGACATGATTCAATTTGGGTGACTATGGATTGACTTACTAAATCAGCACACTTTATACCAGTCAAGACCACAGATTCAGCAGAAGACTATGCCAACTTGTATATCCAAGAAATTGTCAGGCTTTATGGGACCCCAGTGTCCATTATATTAGATCGAGGTTCCCAAATCACAGCGAACTTTCAGAAATCTCTTCAGAAAGGATTGGGTACCAAGGTAAATCTCATCACAACTTTTTATCCTCAGACATATTGCGAGACAGAGTATACTATTCAGACCCTTGAGGATATGTTGAGGGCATGTGTCCTTGATTTCAAAGGTAATTAGAATAACCATTTGCTTCTCATTGAATTCACTTATAATAATAGTTATCATGCTAGTATCAAGATGACACCATTTAAATCTCTATATGGGCGAAGGTATAAATCACCAATTGGTTGATTTGAAGTTGGTGAAGCAGAATTGTTAGGGCCAGACTTGGTCTACCAAGCTATGGAGAATTCAAGTTGATTAGGAGCATTTGAAAATGGCTCAAAGTCTCCAAAAGTCCTATTCAGATGTGAGACGTAGAGACTTGGAGTTTTAAGTTGATGATTGAGTGTTTATGAAAGTTTTACATATGAAGAGTGTTATGAGCTTTGGAAAGAAAGGTAAACTCAGTCCCAGATATATCAGACAATACTAGATCATGTGAAGGATTGGCCAACTGGATTATGAGCTTGAAGTACCACAAAATTTAGTTGTTGTACACCCAATGTTTTATGTGTCCATATTGAGAAAATATGCGGGAGACCCGTCGTTGGTTGTTCCTACTGAATTAATCACAATTAAGGATGACCTAACCTATGAAGAGGTCATTGTGTCTATTATATATCATCATGTTCGCAATTTGAGAACTAAGAAAGTTTCCACAATGAAAGTATTATGGAGAAGTCAGAAAGTTAAGGAGGCTACATGGAAAACCGGAGAGCACGTGAAGTCCATATATCCGCACTTGTTCGAAGAGCAAGTAGAAAACATAAAAGGTAAACACCTCCAATACATATGTCATATTCCCATACATATCCATGTCTCATGTTTCATGTTCATGTATTCACTACTCATGTATCATGTCCCCATGTTCATGTTTTTATATAATCGGGTATCTTTGCACATTTGTTCACATTCATGTACTCATGCCATATCCAATCGCCTTCTTAACCATGACCCATCATTCGAGGATGAATAATCACAAGAAGGGGTTATTATAACACCTCGTACCATTGAACTAAGTATTTTTCATATTCAGGGGTTAAAAACCGAGTGGGAAATGTTGGGATTAGAAATTTCATGAAATCAACGTTCTTCACTTTTTATGCCAGGTTATACATACCGTAAAAAGTTTTACGAACCGTTGAACTGTAAAATAGACTTCAGAAACCCAACTCTCTTTTTAGGTATACAGTGGGTTTTACTGGCCGTATAAGTTTTACGAACCATAAATTCAACCATAGAATATGTCGTGGACCATCTTTTGGACTGTAGAAAGAGAAAACACTCACTGGAACCGATATACGACCACTTTCATGGACCGTGAGATATTTTACGATCCGTCAAAGGTACTGTAAAATAGACCTGTTGACTAAACAGTATAAATACTGCAGTTTTCAGTCTTTTTATTTCATTCTTCATTCTCTCAAGCCCTAGCATGAAGTTCTTTTTCTCTCCTCATCCTCCTATGTCATGGTAAGGTATTTTCATATAATTTCAAGTGTTTCTAAAGTTCATACATGGATTCTAAGTTGGATTCCATCCTACAGACCTAGGATTTTCAAGAAAATCCAACTCAAGGGTTTAAAGTTCAGGCTTTTGGGAATCATTCACCAATAATCATACTTTATTACAAGACTAGAAGTTATTAAGATATGTAGGGCTTCTATCCACGCGTAGAAAAATTATTCATCTTCCTCACGCGACGTTGTCACCACCCAATTCACAAGTTGTGATGGCACCTACCCGATTCCCCCGAGTAGGCGAACCATATTCTCAATAACAAGTTAAATCAGCGGAAATAAAATAATCCTTGACACTTATGCGGTGAGATACCAACCATCCGATATCGCCCACACACAAAGCTAAGAGGAAAAAAAGTTATAAAATCTTAAATACTTAATTTCCCAAAATATGGTCAAAAGGGTACAAGAGCGCTAAACATGGTCTGAAATAGCAGTCTGAAAAAAAATGCCCGAAGGGTACATACTGTCTGTCAAATAACAATGAAAATGGAATCAACTAGGAAGCCTTTCGGGGGCCACGGATGATTGTTGAGTGTATTTTGGTACACTCTTTTGAGTCATTTTTAGTTAGTATTTTACTATTTTCGTTTGTGTTTAGTATAGTATTAGGGTTGTTTTTCTTTCTTTTGAGTCACAGCGGTTCCAAAGGAGGAAATACAGAATTGAGGATGAAATGAGCTCAATAAAGATGGAATTTGCACAAGCACAACCCAAGGAATGAAGCCTAAAATGTACCAAGAAGAATAGAAGAAATCAGGTGAAATTCGGACGAAAACAGGTCAAGGGCCGCGACGCAAGGCAAGGAAGAGTCGCAGCTCTGATGAGCCGCAGCTGAAGGAATTAGTACCGCGGCGTGAAAATTCCAGAGAGAAAGCAAAATATTCACAGTGACAAGATCCGCGGCGCCTGAACGAAGGGCCGCGACGCCTGGACGAAGGGCCGCGGCTCCGGCGCGTATTTTCAGATTTCCTGGGCCAAATTGGAGAGAGTTTTTATGGTCCGAAAGACAACTTTTCTCAAGTATAAAATCCCTAAACCCTGATCATATTAGATACCTTATACCTTAATCACAAAATCATACTTTGGCGAGGAGAACGACGGCTACAAGCTACACAATTGGAGACTTTTGTTCAAGTTATTTATCTTTTCTTTACTTTAATTCAGTTTATGTTGGATTGTAATTTAGTTCTTAACATGACAATATTTAGGAGTTAATTACTTTATTAGGGTTTTCCGTCGAATCGCTTGAAACTCTTTCATATAGTTAATGCATTATTGGTGATTTCTTCTTCAGGCATATTAAGATCTATTCAATAATTGTTTTGATTGCTTGATAATTAACTGATCACTAATTATCATCACATATATGATTTCGAATCAAAATTCTGAAAGGTGAGATTTGAATATGCTGTAGTTGAATAGACATAGGTTAAAATCGTGGACGAAAGTACCCCGATACTTGTGTAGTGTTTAGGGTTATTGTTTTTAATCCTCCTGTGTGGTAAAATCTATCATAGAAATATAGAAGGTTTATGCACATGATTGAGCTTTTGTATGTCCTAACCGGAATATAATGACAGATTAGTTAACATGCTATCTTAATACGAAGAAGAATCATTAGCATTGCATTAACACGTGAAATAGTGGATAGTTGAGGAGATTGGAAGCCCTATCTTCATCATAACTATTTTAAATCTCAAAGTATTTTCAACATTAGTTTAATTTCTGCACTTTATTTTAATTCGTAGTTATAATTGTCAAACAAAATAACGTTAACCAAATAGATACCATAGAATAGATAATCGGTACTTGATAACCAGTCTCTATGGACGATATTCGGCCTTACAGACTATATTACTTGAAGCGATACGTACATGATGCGCGACTTATACACATGCTAAATGCAAGTGCACGTATCGTGACAAGTAATATAGTCTAGAAGACCGAGTTATCGTCCTCAGGGATTAGTGCCCAATTATCAACCTCTATTTCATAGTATCTATTTGGTGACCGATAATTTGATGATTTGTTTATAGCTATGATTATAGATGCTAACTAAATTATTTTACTTTACTTCAGATATGATGGAAATAGGGCTTCCAAATCTCCTCGACTATCCGCTCGCTTTACTCGTTAATGCAAATAATTAAGGTTCTTCTTCTATTTTGAGATAGCAGGTTAACTAAGACGTTTTATACTCCTGTTAAGGTAATATAAATACTCAACCCCAATGTAGAACTCTTCTATCTTTCGATGACAAGATTGACTACAAAGGAGGATTAAGAGCAATAACCTATTAAGCTACACAAATATCGGGGTACTTTCGTCCACAATTTAAACCTATGTTTATTCAACTATAGCATATTCACAATCTTCTCTTTCGGATTTCGATTAGAAATCATATAAGTTATGATAATTAGTGGTCAATTAATTACCAAGCAATCAAAACAATTATTGAATAAATCTCAACAATAATCAGAAGAAACCAAAACATGCATTAATTCATAAGAACGAGGTTCAGGCGATTCGACATGGAAAGCCCTAAATTAAGTTAGTTCCTAGCCATAGACATGCCAAGAACTAAACTATTATCCAACATATACTAGAAGGAAATAAAATAAAGAACAAAAAATTACTTAAAAGTATGTCTCCAATCTTGATCTCAAGTTGTGATGAATGGTGAGGAGTGGAACTCTTCAAAATTTGACCTAAAAGGTCCTTTTATAACCTCAAAAACGTGCAAAACCTTTTCCTCTTTGGCTTTGGCCCAATCCTATTCGGATTTGTCCAATTTCCCGCGTCGGCGCCGCGGCCCTGCAACCGGCGCCGCGGCGCCGAAACTTCTGCGGCAGCTCTGCTTCTTGGGCGTCGTGGCTCTGCTACTGCTGATGGTCTGGCGCCGCGGCGCCGCCCTGTTTCTCGCCCGGATTGTCAACTTTTTAGCTTTTTGAGCTCTGGAACCTCTGTTTCTGCTCTCTTTTCGCTCCTTCTCACCAATGTGCCACTTTAAACCATTGTGACTCAAAAGAAAGAAAATATATCCTAACATGACACATATTTGTACAAAAATGGGCAAAAGACTAACTAAAAATGACTAAATAGGTGTATATAAAATACACCGATCAAACACCCCCAAACTTAACCTTTGCTCGCCCTCGAGTAAAGATCAAAAAAATAGAGACAGAGACACGAAAGAACAAAAATAAAATGACTCAAAGACATTGATCAAGTTGCTGCATCATTGTTACTTAGAAAAACATGAAGGTCAGTAGAATAATATGTAGGAACATATAGCATGGATTTTTAGCATTCTAAGCACATCAAGTCAGATATTTCACAAATTCAATTTAATCATGCTCAATGGAAGTAAGAATACCTAACTATGCATGTTAATTTCCAAATCCTATGGCCTGTTTACTTGTTATTCTCCACTAATCATAGATACACACATTAGAGATCTTCAGGGCTTTTTAGGGTTGTAATGTAGGCTTAGGCAGGGGTAGGTAAAAATAGGCTTTTAGGCTCAACTTACGTACCATAAGCTCTTTTTCTTTCAACTCTTCCCTTTTCTTTTGATTTTATTCTTCACTTCATACCTATCTTTCCCCTCTTTTGTTTTGAGAGAATGAAGTGTATTATGAGTAGCCGACACCCCCAAACTTTGGCTTTTGCCTATTTATTATTACTTTTTCATTGGGGTGCAACAAAATTGTTCACTCTTTTTTGTCTTTTTTTTTCAACACTTTATATTCCAACACATCTCAAAATTTTGTTTTTTTCCCACTTATGGCACAGGTATGGAATTACAGGGTGTCAAAGAAAATATCATATTTTTAGGCTCAAAGGGGCTGACTAGGGATACAATTTTAATGTCATGGATATGTAAAAAAATGGTAAGAAAGTGCTAACAAAGAAATGTCTGAGTCATCTCCCTAACATGCATATCCTAACTATTTCGCCTCAAATAGCAAGCAAACAGACATATAAGTTTAATCACTTAACAATGCATAAATCAAGCAAGATACCCCAAATATTTTGACTTCATGAATTTTTGGAATATCTAACCTAAGTGTTCAGATGGTTGTTTCTAATTCCATTACATTATTCAACTTTACTTCACTAGGCGTTTCAAGTAACTATAGCATGCATGATCATAAAAAAAAATAGACTCAAATAAACATAGAAAATAACACAAAAAGACTCAGAAAACATATCAAAAATAACTAAGAACTCCCCCCAAACTTAAATCACACATTGTCCCTAATGTGTGCAAGACTCAAGAGTAAAAGAAAAATGGGACAACATACAAACTTGGTTTAAAATGGTGGCGATGGCGGAGGATAATACATGACAGATAACGTCAGAAATCCCGTCAGAATGGAAGAGGGAAATCGTTTCTAGGGCTCTTTATTTTTCAGATTTTTTCCGTCGCGGCGCCACGGCCCTGAGATCGGCGCCGTGGCGCCCAAACATCTGCGACCCTCTGAACTTCCGGCGTCGTGGCGCTCTGATTTGGCGCCGCGGCGCCCAACTTCCTGCGCCTTTCTGCATTCTCGGCGCCATGGCCCTCTGCTGGGCGCCGTGGCGCCGAGCCGATTTCCTCCTCTCTCACGTTTTTCATCCTCCACTTTTTAGCCCTGTACCTGTCATCACAACATGTAAACAATACCTTTCGTGAGACTGTTCTAACTAAAACTAAATTGCATAAATTTAAAAACCTTGGGTTGCCTCCCAAGTAGCGCTGTCTTTAACGTCTTTTAGCCGGACGCAGGTTCCCTATTCATTTTGGAATGAGATGGGTCACTAGACTCATGTATTCCATTTCATTGATCAAATACGGTTTCAACCTCTGTCTGTTTACCTTGAAAGAGGCTCCCTCTCACTTCAACTGCACCATAGGGGAATGCTCTTACAACAGTGTACGGTCCTGACCAACGCGATTTGAGCTTGCCTGGGAACAGCCTCAACCTTGAGTTGAGCACTTGTTGTCCTGCTTGGAAGTCTTTTGGGATCAACATCTTATCATGTCATACTTTGGTTCGTTCCTTGTAGATCCTTGCATTCTCATAGACATTGTGTCTGAATTCATCCAACTCGCTCAGTTGTAGCAACCTCTTCTACCCTGCTGCATTGGCATCCATGTTCAGTTTCCTCATTGCCCAATAAGCCCTGTGTTCCAACTTTACTGACAGATGACATGCTTTACCAAAAACTAGCTTATATGGTGACATTCCAATGGGGGTTTTGAATGCTGTTATGTATGCCCATAGTGCGTCATCCAATTTGATAGACCAATCCTTCCTTGAGCCATCCACCGTCTTTTCCAATATGCTCTTTACTTCCTTGTTTGAAACTTTTGTTTTCCCATTCGCTTGAGGGTGATAGGGCAATGTGGTGCGGTGGTAGACTCCATATCGGGAAAGTAGTGTATCAAGCTGCTTCTGCAAAAGTGGCTTCCTTCATCACTGATGATGGCCCTATGAGTACCAAACCTTGTGAATATATTCTTTTGGAGGAACCTTTGGACAGTCTTACTGTCATTTTCTTTAGTGGCTACCGCTTCTACCCATTTGGACACATAATCCACTGCAAGAAGAATGTACTGATTCCCAAAGGATGATGGGAATGGACCCATGAAGTCGATCCCCCATACATCAAATAGTTCCACCTCCAAGATCCCATTCGAAGGCATTTCATTTCGTCTTGATATATTCCCTGTTCTTTGACAACGATCATAGCTCTTCACAAAAGTGTGGGCATCCTTGAAGAGGGTTGGCCAATAGAACCCACTTAGTACATTCGCAGCTGTTCTTGATGCCCCGAAATGTCCACCACATTGTAAGGTGTGACAATGGGTGAGAATCTGGTGCATCTCATCCTCTGGTATACATCGCCTGATGACTTGGCTGTCTTGTGTCTAGGAAGGGTCTGCCAAGGATAATGGGGATCATATCATTATCTCTCATGTCTAAGATGATGAAATCAGCGGGAAAGATGAACTTGTCCACCTTAACCAACACATCCTCGATGACTCCTCTAGGGTGGACGATGGAGCGGTCAGCTAGCTGCAAAGTGATGTTTGTAGTTCTGGATTATCCCATTCCAAGTTTGCAAAACACCAGATATGGCATCAAATTTATACCTGCCCCCAGATCACACAACGCCTTCTGACACTCAAACTTTCCTATAGTGCATGTGATGGTGAAACTCCCCGGATCTTTCAACTTCTGAGGTAGATTTCTCTGTAGGATGACACTGCATTCTTCAGTCAACACAACTGTTTCGTATTCATCTATCCTCCTCTTTTTGCTGAGAATCTCCTTCATGAACTTTACATAACTCGACATCTACTCTAGTGCCTCAGCAAACGGGATGTTGAGTTGCAATTGTTTGAGAACTTCCAGGAATTTAGAGAATTGTTTGTCAAGAGAACTTGTTTTTACCTGGGGGTACAGTATCTTCACCTGGGGTGCGTCTACAACTGCTCCCAACATCATTGTACCTTCTGAGCCCTGGGCGTCACGGCCCTGCGATTCGGCGCCGTGGCGCCCAAACTTCTGTAATGTCTCAGGATTATCAGCGCCGTGGCACTGCTCAGTGGCGCAGTGGAGCTGCAACTTCTGCGAGAAGTCTAGACCCTTCTTTTCTGGACACGGTGGTGGTGAGTTTGCTTCCACTGGTTCGCCATTTCTCAGGTCAATCGCCTGACATTGCTCTTTTATATTCTCTCCAATATGTTCAGGGTGATTGCCTTGTATTCTGTTGCTTAGCATGCCCGCGAGTTTTCCTATTTGCGTTTCCAAATTCCTTAAGGACACTCTCGTCTCATCCATGAACTGAGTTTGGTGCCTAGTTAGCATGAGTATGGCTGCTCGTAGCCCATCCTGCTCTTCTTGTGAGGCATGGGGATTACATTGTTGTTGATAGTTCTGTAACCCTTGATAGCGGTAATCCATGTTTGCAGGGTCCCTGAGATAAATCAAAACCAACAAACGGATCACGGCGCACGGTTTCACAAATACAAAAAAAAAAAAAAACTAAATTAGAAATTAAGAATAGATAGAATGATATTGAACTACGCCAATCCCCGGCAACGGCGCCAAAAACTTGATGCGCGACTTATACACACGCTAAACGCAAGTGCACGTATCGTGACAAGTAATATAGTCTAAAAGACCGAGTTATCGTCCTCAGAGATTAGTGTCCAATTACCAACCTCTATTTTGTAGTATTTATTTGGTGACTGATAATTTGATGATTTGTTTATAGCTATGATTATAGATGCTAACTAAATTATTTTACTTTACTTCAGATATGGTGGAAATAGGGCTTTCAAATCTCCTCGACTATCCGCTTGCTTTACTCGTTAATGCAAATAATTAAGGTTCTTCTTCTATTTTGAGATAGCAGGTTAACTAAGTCGTTTATACTCCTGTTAAGGTAATATAAACACTCAACCCCAATGTAGAACTTTTCTATCTTTCGATGACAAAATTGACTACAAAGGAGGATTAAGAGCAATAACCTATTAAGCTACACAAGTATCGGGGTACTTTCGTCCACAATTTAAACCTATGTTTATTCAACTATAGCATATTCACAATCTCCCCTTTCGGATTTCGATTAGAAATCATATAAGTTATGATAATTAATGATCTATTAATTACCAAGCAATCAAAACAATTATTGAATAAATCTCAACAATAATCAGAAGAAATCAAAACATGCATTAATTCATAAGAACGAGGTTCAAGAGATTCGACATGAAAAGCCCTAAATTAAGTTAGTTCCTAGCCATAAACATGCCAAGAACTAAACTATTATCCAACATATACTAGAAGGAAATAAAATAAAGAACAAGAAATTACTTAAAAGTAAGTCTCCAATCTAGATCTCAAGTTGTGATGAATGGTGAGGAGTGGAACTCTTCAAAATCTGACCTAAAAGGTCCTTTTATAACCTCAAAAACGTACAAAACCTTTTCCTCTTTGGCTTTGGCCCAATCCTATTCGGATTTGTCCAATTTCAGCGTCGCGCGCAGAACCTGCACCGCGGCGAAAGTTCAAGGCGACTCTGCATCACTGATGGTCTGGAACCTCTGTTTCTGCTCTCTTTTCGCTCCTTCTCACTAATGTGCCACTTTAAACCATTGTGACTCAAAAGAAAGAAAATTTATCCTAACACGACACATATTTGTTCAAAAATGGGCAAAATACTAACTAAAAATTACTAAACATGTGTATATAAAATACACTGATCAGTACACTTGCGTAAGCATTTGAAAATATTCTAACAAGTTTTTGGCGCCATTGCCGGGGAGTGGTGTACTTTCAATATCGATTCATCTATTCTTATTTCTAATTTGGTTTTTATTTTCAGTTTTTATTTTTTATTTTGTTTTAGTGATGTTTGCCTTGATCTGTTTGCTGTTTTTGATTAGTCTCAGGAACTTAGTTTATGCGAAGTAGGAGAGGAGCAAACACTCCTATCCCTCTGAATCCTGAGATTGAAAGATTGTGCAGACAGAACAGAAAGGAGAAAAGAGCAGCTGATTCCTTAGCAATGGGATATCAACGAAACAATGATGGGAATGATGAGTTACCGGCTTTGATGAGACAAGTCCCACATCCTGCAGAAATGAGCTTAGGGGACTATGTGTTGCTTACTATTACAGAGGTGCAGACTTACATCAGGCTTCCAGCTGTTGAAGCCAATAATTTTGAAATCAAACCAGCGATCTTGCACATGGTCCAAGGTTCAGTCCAATTTGGGGAATTATTGACAGAAGATCCCCACTTGCATTCTTGCAAATTTCCTGGAGTTGTGTGCAACGTTTAAATACAATGGTGTTACTGATGATGTCATTCGGTTGAGGCTCTTTCCATTCTCACTCAGGGAGAGAGCAAAGTGCTGGTTGAATTCATTACAGGCGAACTCCATCACTATATGACAAGACTTAACCCATAAGTTCCTTGTCAAGTTCTTCCCTCCATCAAAAGCAGAAAAGCTCATAGGAGAGCTTAATAATTACTATCAGATGGATGGAGAGTCACTCTACGATGCATGAGAGCATTTCAAAGATCTGTAGAGAACGTGTCCTCATCTTGGGATTGAGAATTGGATACTAGTCCACATATTCTACAATGGGCTGTGTGGTACAACTCATACCATTATTGATGATGCAGTAGGAGGAACGTTCATGAAAAATAGTGTCAATGAGACACATGATTTGCTAGAGGACATGGTCACAAACAATCATCAGGGGACCGATGAGAGAGCAGTGAATGGTAGGAAAGTAGCTGGGATTCATGAGCTAGATGATATCACTGCATTGACTGCGCAGGTGGCCACTTTGACAAAGCAGATGCAACAGAATACCATGTCCGTCAAAGCTGTCCAGACACATATGAGTTGTGAAATTTGTGGGGGTCCCCTTACTTTTGATAGGTGCACAGGTGTGGACCCAAATAATGTGACTATGGAGCAGGTTCAGGCAGTGGGGAATTTTCAGAGGCCCTACAACAATGCATTCTCCAACACATATAATCCGAGGTGGAGAAATCACCTAAATTTTTCATGGAAGAATGATCAGGGGCAACAACCACAGTTTCAAGCCTCATCTTCACATGAGTTCAGCCAACCAGCACCACAAGAGAAACTAGATAACTTAGAAGCAGCACTGTTAGCCATGGCCAAAACCCATAACCAATTCATGGCAGAGACTCAATCCTCACTTTCGACCCTGACCAACTCCCAGAATCAGTTCATAATGGAAACAAGATCATCGATTAAAAATCTGGAAGTTCAAATGGGACAGCTGACGAAGACACTGAACAAAAGAGAGCAAGGTAATCTCCCCAGTAATACAGTGATGAACCCAAGGGAGCAATGTCAGATAGTTAGCTTGAGAAGTGGGAAGCAGTTAGAGCATGTGGGATCTCAACCAGTGAGGGATAAGGAGAATGAGGTAGAGAAGCCAGCTGAGGGAGAAAATGAGGGGGTTACTGATGACCGCCCTATTTTAAAGAAGGCTCCGCACTCATTTATGAGGGAATACACAGACAAAATCCCTTACCCTCAAAGGCTGCAGAATAATTCCTTAGATAAGCAGTTTTTAAATTTTTTTGGAGGTATTTAAAAAACTGCACATTAACCTTCCCTTCATTGAAGCATTGGAGCAAATGCCAGCATATGTAAAGTTTATGAAAGACATACTGTTTAAGAAGATAAAGCTGACAGACTATGAGACAGTGGTGCTCACTGAAGAATGCATTGCTATTTTGCAGAAGAAGCTCCCACCAAAGTTGAGAGATCCGGGGAGTTTCACCTTACCTTGCACTATAGGGAAGGTGAATTGTAAAAGGGCTTTGTGTGACTTAGGGGCTAGTATCAACTTGACGCCTCTCTATTTTTAAAATACTTGGGGTGGGAGAAGCGAAGCCAACCACAGTCAACTTGCAGTTAGTTGATCGCTCAGTCGTGCATCCCAAATGTATAATTGAAGATGTGTTAGTGAAAGTGGACAAATTCATCTTCCCTGTTGATTTCCTCATTCTTGATATGGAGGAAGATGATAATATACCTATTATCCTTGGGAGACCATTCCTAGCGACATGGAGAGCTCTTATTGATATTGAAAAGAGAGAATTGAAGTTCCGAGTCCAAGATGAGGAGATGACTTTCACTGTTTTCAAATCTTCAACTGATCCACAATTCAATGATAAATGCTTTGCTGTTGGTGTAATTGATAAAAAGAATCTTCATGAAATTTCCAAGGGTACTGATGCCCTTGATAGTAAGAAGTTTGGACTTGTGAATGATGTTGTGAATGATGAAAAAGGAATAAAGTCCACTGAACTCAACCCTGTGAAAAAGAAGAGGAGGAGAAAGTGAATGGTGCTTAAATGGATATGTAGAGGGGATAATCTACCCCCTTGAGTGAATAGGTATTTGCGTCCGGCTAAAAGACGTTAAAGACAGCGCTACTTGGGAGGCAACCCAATGTTTTAATTATGTTATTTCAATTTTCATTTTAGTTTGTTTTAATTTTGTCTTGAACAGTCTCACGATCTGGTATGTTTAGTGTTTGTGGATGACAAATAAAGAACATGGACTAACTCTGAGGAGAAAAGGGCGAAAAATGCTGAAATCTGGAAAAATCGTAACTTCAGGGAATTAGAGTCGCGACGCCTGTTAGGTGAGCCGCGGCGCAAGAGAGGCAGTAGCCTCAGTGAATTCTGCTAGGCAATTAGGGCTGCGGCGCACGTTCCAAGGGTCGCGGCTCCTCCTTCGGCTTTGTGTACAGTGATTTTTCCATCAACCCAGACCTCCGTTGTGACCGCTTTGTTGTGTCTGTAAGTGTCCATTTATTTTTTTGTCTTTACACATTGGGGACAATGTGTCAATCAAGTTTGGGGGGATCCTACTTTGTTTTGTGTTTTGTTTTGAGTCTATTTGTTTTCTTTTGTTTGTTTTATGTGTTCGTGAGTCATATTTTTTTTATGAATCATGTAGGTTGTAGTTGCTAAAGATATTGAGTGGATAAAGTGGATAATGTAATAGAATTAAAAGCGACAATCTGTGTGCTTAAGTTAGATATGCCAAAAATTCATGACATCTAATTCTTTGGGATATTTGTGCTTAGCCTATGTGTGTCAATTATGGAAAGAAAGGTGGAAAAATGTCTAGAAAATCTGTTTGCTTGTTATTTGAGGCGAAATAGTTAAGATGTACATGTTTAGGGATATGATTCAGACATTTCTTTGATAGCCCTTCTGACCATTCATTACCTACCCTGACATAAAATATATCATTAGTCAGCCCCTTTGAGCCTAGATTATATCTTTCTTTGACACCCTATGATTCCTTGTTGTGCCATAAGTGATAATTGAAAACTCTTGGAATGAAAAGTGTTGAAAAGGAATAAAAAAAAGAGTGAAAATCTGATGCACCCCAATGAAAATATGCAAAAATCTAAGTTTGGGGGGGTGATTGTTATTTATAATATATTTCATTCTCTCTAAAGAAAATAAGGGAGAAAATGGGTATGTGATTGAAAAGAAAGTCAAAAAGAAGGAAATGAGTTGAATGAAAATGCTTATGGTACGTAATTGAGCCTAAATGTCCACTTTTACCTACCACTGCCTAAGCCTACATTACAACTCTTGAAAGTCCTGAAAATCCTTAATGTGTATATCTATGATTAGTGGAGAATAGCAAGTAAACAGATCTATAGCATTTTGGGAAAGATGGAATGAAATTGACATGCATAGGTTAGGTGTTCATGTTTCCATTAATTATGATCTAAGTGAATCTGTGAAATATCTAACTTGAAATTCTAGATTGCTATATATTCATGCTATATGTTCTAACATATTATCCCATCTTTCATCCATGATGTTGAAGAAGCATTGCTACAACTACTTGATCCAGTTCATAGAGTCATTGTTTTTGTTTTTTGTTTAGTGCTTTACTCGAGGGCGAGTAAAGTGTAAGTTTGGACGTATTTGTTGAGTGTATTTTGGTACACTCTTTTGAGTCATTTTAGTTAGTATTTTACTTTTTTGTTTGTGTTTAGTATAATATTAGAGTTATTTTTCTGTCACAACCCAGCCCCGGGGCCATGACTGGTACCCTACCGGGGTACCCTGTCAGGTATATGTCAGAGAATAGCAGCGGAACATACATAACACATTACTTAGAGAAAAGGGTAAACATTACTGGCCAGCCGATAAGGCTGCCTTCTATAAAACATACTTAAACAAAAGTATAGTAATACAACTGGTTCTTATAGCCCAAAACACATAGTGACCTGCACTTAAAGATAATCAACTGTATGGACAGGCCCCGCCATACCCCTGAATGTACAAAATACCTATGGCATCAGGGAATATCCGTACCAATAAACAAGCTTCCCGAGGGATGGAGCTTCTGACACTGGAGTAGAGATCCTAAGAACGAGGATCCTAAATCTGCTTACCCTTACCTGCGGCATGAACGCAGCCCCCGAGGAAGGGGGTCAGTACACAATATGTACCAAGTATGTAAAGCTGGAAAAATACTGTAATAATGATATCATAAGTCTGAAAGTAAGCTGGAGTCATGGAAGTCAATAAAATACCTTTTACTGTGCCTTACTAACAATGAGAGTGACAAGTACATATATATATGATACTGCATAAAATAGGAGGCTCATGATCAAAACGGGGTACCTCGCCCGTAGTATCAATAAAACCATCCTACTCCTGGGACTATTTCACCCGCATGGGTCCTGTGGACCCGCACGTGTACTTCTCGTGACCACTGCATCCGCCGACATGGGACTATTTCACCCGCATAAGCCCATAGGGACTCGCGTGAGGTATTCCTCGCATCATGGGTAGCAAATCCACTAATGTGGTATAACGATCTTGGGTACTTTCCTCGGATATACTCTTACCACAGCCGGATGGTATAACGATCTTGGGTCAGACTCTTGGATATACTCTACACTGGAGCGGATGGTATAACGATCTGGGCCGGCCCTCAGATATACTCTTACACTGGTGCAGATGGTATAACGATCTTGGATCTGCCCCTCAGATATACTCTTACACTGGAGAAGGTGGTATGACGATCTTGGGGCTTGCCCCTCAGACATACTCTTACCCTAGCTCAAACTGTCACCATATCATAATCATAAATAAGTTAAGAAAATTTATTACTTCTTATTAGTCTTGTTCATATACCCTCTCATTTTAGTTTACTTAAGGCACTTAACCATATCTTTAATAAAAGAATACCGGGAGTTTAACCCAGGTACTACATACTTCAACTCTTTTGAAAATGACTCTTCTTTATACATAAAAACCTTTGGGCAATTGATACCTTAAAATCAATTTGCCTCTCTATATACTTATCTTACTTTTAGAGTAAATCTCTTCTCATTAACCTTTTATGAAGCTAATAAACCAACTTCCCATAAAGTTGTTATATTAACTCTACACTTTAGTAAAATCATACTTTTTCCCTAACCAAGGGATTTATACATTCTTAAAACGAAACAAGTCACTATATACTCAAACAAGTAAGAATACCAAATCTTGTACGTCTACCGTACTACATAGTTTCATCTATTCATGCTCAAGAGATAGGAAAACTTCACATACCTCTTTGGTCAATCCACTTGCCAAGTCCAAACTACCGCAAGTAATATTTCAACTTATAATAGTCATGATACGTTTGTTAACCTCTAATCTCAAAGTAGAACAATCTAATTTCAAGGTCACTAAATTCTATGGAAAATTGGGCAGCATTTCCTTTGTTTCTACTCACTTTGCCACCTTTCTCAAGGCCGAATTTATCATCCAAAACACCTCTTTTAAGGTTCAACAATCCAACATTTAAAAGGGGATTACACACCCAAATATCAATTCTGCCCCATAAGTTTACCACAAATCACTTAACAATTCTAAGGTAGTTTTTAGGCTACAACATGCTCATAATCTCTTCTTAACCCATTCTTCATATCCAAACCACATTTTCTAGCATGCAATGACTCTAAGAGCATTATTTTACTACCACAAGTTCTTTCTTCTAAGCATGCAACACTAGAACAAATTCTAAAGGAAGAAATGTTACCTTAAAGTTTTAGCCAAACTTATCCCAAAGACTTTGCTAGCTTTCTTGCCAAGAACACCACCACAAGCTAGCCACAAGCTTCCTTCTTGTGTTCTTAATTTCTCAGATTTTCTTAGGCTAGAATCTTCTTGGAGTTTTAGAGAGAAGGAGGAACTTTGGAATATTTTAAGAGAGAAGGGAGAGGTTTTTCAAAGAGAGAGATGACAAATGACCAAGTCTCTAAGACTTGGTCAATATATTGCATGTGAAAATCAGATGGGGGGGGACACTTTTCCCCCATCCAGGCCCTTCCAAAAGAAAAATCTGACTTTTTCTAAGTTTTTCCGCCTAATTTCCCGCCTTGGCGCCTTGGCGCTGCCCCGGCCGCGGCGCAATCCCTGCGGACTCGGATCTTCCGACGCCGCGGCCCTCGCTTCTGGAGCGCGCGCTGAAACTAGCGACCCTACAAGACTTTCGGCGCGCGCCTCGCTCCGCGGCCTCGCCGCTTCGTCCGAAACATATTTCTGTCCGACTGCGCACTGAACTTGTAACTCTCATATCTTTCTACTCCGACGTCCTATCGACGAACGGTTGGTTGCGTTGGAATCTAGACTCAACGAACTACGCCTTAGGCCTTTGAACCACTTCGGAACTCTCAATGTTCCGGGTCATAACCCGACTTAAAATTGACTAAAACCCGTCCGGAATAATCCGTCAACCTATCCTTTGAAAATTTTAAGTCTTACATGCTTTCGTACGCTCTCATACGTAGGGTCAGAACTACGGGGTATAACATTCTCCCCTCCTTAGAAACATTCGTCCCGAATGTTCCTTCTAGGCTTACTCAAATCACAACATCGACATAGACCCTCTTAACTATCATTTTGCAAATAAGGAAGCTCCACGAGCCACAATATACTGAAGCGTAAATGCCAAGTCAAAACTAACAAGCAGGAAAGTGGGTTACCTGGAGGTATAGGAAATAGGTGAGGGTACTTCTTCATCATGTCATCCTCTGCTTCCCACGTCATTTCCTCCCTGTTCTCGTTCCGCCATAGGACCTTGACGGAAGCCACGTCTTTCGTCCGAAGTCGTCTAACCTGACGATCGAGTATCTCTATGGGACTCTCCTCATACGATAACTCCTCCGCCACTGGACATCATGAACCGGGTGCACTCTAGATGGATCTCCAATACATTTCCGCAACATGGACACATGAAAAACTGGATGTACCGCCTCCAAGTTGGACGACAGATACAACTTATAGACAACCCTGCCTACCCTACGGACAATCCGATACGGCCCAATGTACCTTGGGCTAAGCTTCCCCTTCTTTCCAAATCTCATCACGCCCTTCATGGGCGATACCTTTAGGAAAACCCAATCATCTATCTCAAATTCCAAGTGTCGACGATGATCTGATACGACTTCGCCGACTGAGCTGCCAATAACCGCTCTGGATAAGCTTTACCTTATCCATCGTCGCTAGACTAAGTCTGGCCCGACTAACTGAACTTCTCCCACCTCGAACCAGCCTATCGGTGACCTGCACTTCCTCCCGTATAAGGCCTCATAAGGCGCCATCTGAATACTGGAATGGTAGCTGTTGTTGTACGCAAACTCCACAAGAGGCAAATGATCTTCCCAGCTACCCCTGAAATCAATAACACAAGCCCGCACATATCCTCCATATGCGGATAGTGCGCTACCGCTTCCGTCGATCACGAGGATGAAACGCCGCATCGAGGCTCACTGCGTCTAATCCCTTCCGAAAGACCTCCGAGTTAGCCGAGAACCGGGCTCTATTCGATATAATCGACACCGACTCGCGCCTCACAATCTCTCTAATATATAATCCGGCATAGTCCTCACCGAGAACGCCGTTCGACGGAAGAAAATGGGCCGATTTCGCCACCGTCGACAATCACCCAAATGGAATCGTGCTTCCTCCGGTGGTAGGTAGCCCCGTAATAAAATCCATATTTATCACCTCCCACTTCCAAGTCGAATATCAATGGCTCGCAATGCCCACCGCTTCGTGCTCAATCTTAACTGGCGACAATTCGCATCGTACACGAACTCCGCAACGCCCCTCTTAGGCCATCCCACCAATACACGCATTCGAGGTCATGATACATCTTAGTCGACCGGATGAATAGAATAACGAGCACCGTGTGCCTCCCTGAATCTGGCCGACGGGTCCTCGCTACATCGGGAACACACAACCGCCTCGAACCTTAGCACCCCATCGTGCTACCTCAATAGACTCTTCTCCTTCTGGAGAGCTGCATCTCGGTACCGTACCAAAACCGGATCCTCATACTGTTGCCTCTTCACCTCCTCGATGATGGAAGACTCGGCAACCCCTCGAATCCGAATTCCGTCACTATCAGAATCAACCAAACGAACCCCAAGGCTCGCTAGCTGATGTAACTCTGACCATTTCCTCTTCTCCGTGAACATCGCATGCACTACCCATCGATCTGCGACTAAGGGCATCCGCAACTACATTGGCCTTCCCCGGGTGGTACGAATATCAACATCGTAATCCTTAAGTAGCTCCAACCACCGCCTCGCCGCAAGTTCGGCTCCTCCGTGAAGATGCATCGAGACTCTTGTGCGTCCGTAAATGTCCACATGAACTCCATATAAATAATGTCTCCAGATCTTCAAGGCATGAATTACTGCTGCCAACTCCAAGTCATGTGTGGGATAGTTCTTCTCATGCTTCCTAAGCTGTCGAGATGCATAAGCTATAACTCTGCCGTCCGCATCGACGCATTCCAAGCCCGACGCTTGACGCGTCACAGTAAACCACATATCCATCTAAGCCCTCTGGAAGAGTAAGAACTGGGGCGGTTGTCAACTTCTCCTTTAGCAACTGGAAACTTTCCTCACAAGTATCCGACCACCGGAACACAGCTTCCTTCTGAGTTAGCTTAGTCAAAGGTGCTGAAATAGAAGCAAACTTCTCTACAAACCTCCGATAATATCCGGCAAGGCCCAAAAAGCTGCGCACCTCCGTCGGTGTAGTGGGTCTGGGCCAAGTCTTGACTGCCTCAATCTTAGCTGTATCAACCCGAATGCCGTCGGCCCCGATCACATGCCCTAAGAAAGCCACTGAAGCTAACCAGAACTCGCACTTTGAGAACTTGGCATACAACTGCTGATCTCGGAGGACTCCCAAAACCGTCCTCAAATGATCTGTATGCTCCTGCTCTGTGCGCGAATACACCAAGATATCATCAATAAACACTATAACGAACATATCCAAGAGTGGCCTGAACACCATATTCATCAAATCCATGAATACTGCTGGGGCGTTGGTTAACCCAAAAGACATCACCCTGAACTCATAGTGCCCATACCGGGTCCTGAATGCAGTCTTTGGGATATCTGTCTCTCTAACTCGCACCTGATGATAACCAGACCGCAGGTCTATCTTGGAAAAACACTTTGCTCCCTGCAGCTGGTCAAACAAATCGTCAATCTCGGGAGGATATCTTCTTGATAGTTACCTTGTTTAGCTGCACAGAATCAATACACATACGCAGCTGCCTCATCCTTCTTCTTTACAAATAACACCGTGCTCCTGGGAGAAACACTTGGCCTAATAAAGCCCTTCTCCAAAGAAATCTTTCACTGGTCCTTGATTCCTTCAACTCGGCAGTGCCATCACGTATGGCGGAATAGATATCGGTCGAGTGTCCGCGCCAAATCAATACAAAACTCAATCTCTCGGGAGGATACCCTAAGCTCGTGCGGGAATACGCCGGAAACTCTCTAACAACCGGATCGATCAAGGTCCGTGACCTCACCTCGATGTCGAATACGAACCGGATGGTAGATATACCCTTCCGCACCATCTTCCTAGCCTTGAGGTAAGAAATAAACTTACCCTCGGCGATGCAAGATTCCCTTCCACTCGATAACCGGCCACCCTAAACCGAACCGAACTAATCTCTCTCTACAGTCCACGTTGGCATAGCAAGATGCTAGCCAATCCATACCCATAATCACATCAAAGTCTGTCATATCCAACTCTATCAAGTCGGCTAGGGTCTGACGGCTATCTATAGTCACAGGGCAGGCCTTATACACCCGCTCGGCTACCACTGAATCACCTACTGGCGTAGCCACCTCAAAAGGTCTTATGGACTCTGCTCTATCCCTATTCTACCGCAATATGAGGAGATATGTAGGACAAGGTAGAACTGGATCTATCAAAGCATATACATCACAAAGAAGAAACCAACAATGTACTGTGGCGACATCCGCGACGCCCCGGTCCTCGCCGACCGACATAGCATATATGCGAGGACCGCTAGAATCGAACCCCTACCACGACCTCTCGCGCGCTCGCCGCCCATAAGTACCGCCTCCGGCGTCGACCATCGAAGATGAAGATCCAAAGAATGCACCGTCGGTGAACTGTAATGCTCCCGCCACGGCGACGACAATCCTTCTTCGATGGCCTGGTGGCTACAAGAGTAACATGCTCGAACCCATACGGCACTCGCCGGATGAGACCTACCGCGTCGAACATACCGGAGGTAGGTGGTCTCGATTAGTCTTGCCGCTCGCCTCGAAAACTCAAGTCCCGAGCTCGCTCGCTCTCAATAACCTCGCGACGACCCGCCGGAAAATCGAGAAGGAGCACTCAGTCCGGATGGAAGGTGGACCTAGTTCGCTGAGGCTGCCGCCGAAATCGCCTGAGAGCTCACTGCCTCGCCTCTTGGCCGCCCAAATCTAGGCTGGTCTCGCTCTCTCGCCTCAATCCGCATGCGTATGCTTGCATCCTGCAATATCCATCCCTGGCTGAAGAGCCACCCCTAAACATGCAGTAATCATATGACGGTCTAACCCCATCACATACCGATGAACCCTGTCTGCCATGTCAGCCACTATGGTGTGTGCATATCTGGCCAAGGAGTCGAACTCCAGGCTGTACTCCCTGATAGTCCTCCCATCCTGTCTCAAGGTCAAGAACCTATCTACACGGGATCTCCTCACCTCAAGAGGCAAGAAGTGGTCTAGGAACGCCTCTGTGAACTCCTCCCAATCAGCTGGAAGAGCATCCTCACCCCTCGACAATACCCATGACTCAAACCAGTTCAACGCAATATCGCGTAACCGGTAAGAAGCTAGTATAATGCACTCACCCCGATGCCCTAAGGACTGCATGGTCCGTCAGAATCGCTTGGACGAACTCCTGCGGATCCTCCTCAAATCTCGAACCATAGAACTTCGGGGTGACAACCCAAGAAATCCCAGAATCGCTTGGCCGGTTGCGCTCGCTGTCGGTCTTGCCGCCGCCACTATCTTTGGTCGATGTAGAATCATTCCTCGTAATCTGCATCAGCCCACGATCGTGGGATGGAGGCTCCGCATCGCGTCTCGTGAGCGCCGCTCACGCTCAAAATCTGCTGAGGCTGGCGACGACGTGGAACTCGCCGCCCTAAACATCATCTCTGGTAAGGACTGGGCCTGTGCCCTCGTGACTCTCCTTGTCCCACTAGCAGCACCCTCAGCTGCCTTGCCCTTCTGGGCCGCGGTTGCCTTGCGTGGAGGCATAACTGATACATAAAGGGAAACATCAGAGGAGGTTCAACCTATAACTCAGCTCTATTGCACGATCTTAGAATGAAAGAATGGAAACCAATCCTAAATATCCTGCAGCCTCCTGATTATAGATGTGGTGCACGACATACCGATAATCAAGACTCTACTAGACACGGTCTGTGGACACTTTCCGAGGACAACCTGGCTCTGATACCACTTTTGTCACGACCCAGCCCCGGGGCCATGACTGGTACCCTACCGGGGTACCCTGTCAGGTATATGTCAGAGAATAGCAGCGGAACATACATAACACATTACTTAGAGAAAAGTGTAAACATTACTGGCCAGCCGATAAGGCTGCCTTCTATAAAACATACTTAAACAAAAGTATAGTAATACAACTGGTTCTTATAGCCCAAAACACATAGGTGACCACAGACCTCTAAAGATAACAACTGTGGCAGGACAGGGCCCCGCCATACCCCTGAATGTACAAAATACCTATAGCATCAGAGAATATCCGTACCAATAAACAAGCTTCCGGAGGGATGGAGCTTCTGACACTGGAGTAGAGATCCTAAGAACGAGGATCCTCAATCTGCTTACCTGCGGCATGAACGCACTCCAGGAAGGGGTCGACACAATATGTACCAAGTATGTAAAGCTGGAAAAATACTGTAATAATGATATCATAAGTCTGAAAGTAAGCTGGAGTCATGGAAGTCAATAAATACCTTTTACTGTGCCTTACTAACAATGAGAGTGACAAGTATATATATATATATATGATACTGCATAAAATAGGAGGCTCATGATCAAAACGGGGTACCTCGCCCGTGGTATCAATAAAACCATCCTACTCCTGGGACTATTTCACCCGCATGGGTCCTGTGGACCCGCATGAGGTACTCCTCGTGATCGCACTGCACTCACGAATGGGACTATTTCACCCGCATAAGCCCATAAGGACTCGCATGAGGTATTCCTCGCATCATGGGTAGCAAATCCACGAGCAGTGGTATAACGATCTTGAGGACTTTCCTCGATATACTCTTACCCCGGCGGATGGTATAACGATCTTGGGTCAGACTCGCCGGATATACTCTTACACTGGAGCAGATGGTATAACGATCTTGGGGCTGGCCCCTCAGATATACTCTTACACTGGTGCATATGGTATAACGATCTTGGATCTGCCCCTCAGATATACTCTTACACTGGAGAAGGTGGTATGACGATCTTGGGGCTTGCCCCTCAGACATACTCTTACCCTAGCTCAAACTGTCATCATATCATAATCATAAATAAGTTAAGAAAACTTATTACTTCTTATTAGTCTTGTTCATATACCCTCTCATTTTAGTTTACTTAAGGCACTTAACCATATCTTTAATAAAAGAATACCGGGAGTTTAACCCAGGTACTACATACTTCAACTCTTTTGAAAATGACTCTTCTTTATACATAAAAACCTTTGGGCAATTGATACCTTAAAATCAATTTGCCTCTCTATATACTTATCTTACTTTTAGAGTAAATCTCTTCTCATTAACCTTTTATGAAGCTAATAAACCAACTTCCCATAAAGTTGTTATATTAACTCTACACTTTAGTAAAATCATACTTTTTCCCTAACCAAGGGATTTATACATTCTTAAAACGAAACAAGTCACTATATACTCAAACAAGTAAGAATACCAAATCTTGTACGTCTACCGTACTACATAGTTTCATCTATTCATGCTCAAGAGATAGGAAAACTTCACATACCTCTTTGGTCAATCCACTTGCCAAGTCCAAACTACCGCAAGTAATATTTCAACCCATAATAGTCATGATACGTTTGTTAACCTCTAATCTCAAAGTAGAACAATCTAATTTCAAGGCCACTAAATTCTATGGAAAATTGGGCAGCATTTCCTTTGTTTCTACTCACTTTGCCACCTTTCTCAAGGACGAATTTATCATCCAAAACACCTCTTTTAAGGTTCAACAATCCAACATTTAAAAGGGGATTACACACCCAAATATCAATTCTGCCCCATAAGTTTACCACAAATCACTTAACAATTCTAAGGTAGTTTTTAGGCTACAACATGCTCATAATCTCTTCTTAACCCATTCTTCATATCCAAACCACATTTTCTAGCATGCAATGACTCTAAGAGCATTATTTTACTACCACAAGTTCTTTCTTCTAAGCATGCAACACTAGAACAAATTCTAAAGGAAGAAATGTTACCTTAAAGTTTTAGCCAAACTTATACCAAAGACTTTGCTAGCTTTCTTGCCAAGAACACCACCACAAGCTAGCCACAAGCTTCCTTCTTATGTTCTTAATTTCTCAGATTTTCTTAGGCTAGAATCTTCTTGGAGTTTTAGAGAGAAGGAGGAACTTTGGAATATTTTAAGAGAGAAGGGAGAGGTTTTTCAAAGAGAGAGATGACAAATGACCAAGTCTCTAAGACTTGGTCAATATATCAGATGTGAAAATCAGATGGGGACACTTTTCCCCATCCAGTTCTTCCAAAAGAAAATCGACTTTTCTAAGTTTTTCCGCCTAATTTCGCCTTGGCGCCGCGACTGCTGGCCGCGCCACAATTCTCGCTCAGCGCCGCTGAAACTTCAGCGACCTACAAGATTTTCGCGGCCGCTCCGGCCATGCCCTCGCGCTTTGTCCGAAACATACTTCTGTCCGACTGTGCACTGAACTTGTAACTCTCATATCTTTCTACTCCGACGTCCTATCGACGAACGGTTGGTTGCGTTGGAATCTAGACTCAACGAACTACACCTTAAGACTTTGAACCACTTAGGAACTCTCAATGTTCCGGGTCATAACCCGCCTTAAAATTGACTAAAACCCGTCCGGAATAATCCGTCAACCTATCCTTTGAAAATTTTAAGTCTTACATGTTTTCGTACGCTCTCATACGTAGGGTCAGAACTACGGGGTATAACATTTTCTTTCTTTTTAGTCATAGCAGTTTCAAAGGAGGAAATACAGAATTGAGGATGAAATGAGCTCAATGAAGATGAAATTTGCACAAGCACAGCCCAAGGAATGAAGCCTAAAATGTCCCAAGAAGAATAGAAGAAATCAGGTGAAATCCGGACGAAAACAGGTCAAGGGCCGCGGCGCAAGGCAAGGAAGAGCCGCGGCTGAAGGAATTAGGGCCGCGGCGTGAAAATTCCACAGAGCAAGAAATATATTCACCATGCCAAGAGCCGCGGCATGGACGAAGGGTTGCGGCGCCGCAGAATCAGAATGCTCCAGTGATTTTTGCCGATTAAGGGCCGCGGCGCCTGGACGAAGGGCCGCGGCTCCGGCGCGTATTTTCCAGATTTCCTTGGCCAAATTGGAGAGGGTTTTTATGGTCTGAAAGACAACTTTTCTCAAGTATAAAATCCCTAACCCTGCTCATATTAGATACCTTATACCTTAATCACAAAACCATACTTTGGCGAGGAGAACGGCGGCTACAAGCTACACAATTGGAGACTTTTGTTCAAGTTCTTTATCTTTTCTTTACTTTAATTCAGTTTATGTTGGATTGTAATTTAGTTCTTAGCATGACAATATTTAGGAGCTAATTACTTTATTAGGATTTTCCGTTGAATCTCTTGAAACTCTTTCATATAGTTAATGCATTATTGGTGATTTCTTCTTCAGGCATATTAAGATCTATTCAATAATTGTTTTGATTGCTTGATAATTAACTGATCACTAATTGTCATCACATATATGATTTCGAATCAAAATTCTGAAAGGTGAGATTTGAATATGTTGTAGTTGAATATACATAGGTTAAAATCGTGGACGAAAGTACCCCGATACTTGTGTAGTGTTTAGGGTTATTGTTTTTAATCCTCTTGTGTGGTAAAATCTATCATAGAAATATAGAAGGGTTCTGCAGAGGATTGAGCTCTTGTATGTCCTAACCGGAATTTAATGACAGATTAGTTAACTTGCTATCTTAATACGAAGAAGAATCATTAGCATTGCATTAACGCTTGAAAGAGTGGATAGTTGAGGAGATTGGAAGCCCTATCTCCATCATAATTGTTTTAAATCCCAAAGTATTTTCAACATTAGTTTAATTTCTGCACTTTATTTTAATTCGTAGTTATAATTGTCAAACAAAATAACGTTAACCAAATAGATACCATAGAATAGATAATCGGTACTTGATAACCAGTCTCTGTGGACGATATTCGGTCTTACAGACTATATTACTTGAAGAGATACGTACACTTGCTTAAGCACTTGGAAATATCCTAACAATGATCAAGTAGCTCACCCTGAATGACTGAAGATGTCACCCTAGCGGATTAGCCACGGGGCGTAGAGCTGGAACCTGGATCGTACTCTACACTCAACAAAAGTGCAGCAAGAGTAGTATCAGTACAACACTAGTACCGGTAAGCATCATAGACCGACAATAATTAGATAACACATGAAGAAGTCGAAACTAACAAGTAGCACATAGAGCACACATGCATAGTCACATATCATAAACAGGTAAAATGTAAAGAAATCAAGAATCTATCAAGACAGATATAGTTCACCAATGATCAGTCTAATATAAGAGTGGATGAATGCAATGCAATGCAATAGTCACCTCTCACACTCCACTCTTGTACACACATGCTAAGGGCAATGCCTCAAAGCCATTACCCATGGGGGACCCGCGAAGTCCATGTACCACTCGTGCTCTCCGGCAGAAACCTCGAAGGCTATCACTCGTGCTCTCCGGCAGAAACCTCGGAGGCTATCACTCGTGCTCTCCGGCAAAACCTCAGAGGCTATCACTCGTGCTCTCCTCGGAGGCTATCACTCGTGCTCTCGGTAGAAACCTCGGAGGCTATCACTCGTGCTCTCCGGCAGAAACCTCAGAGGCTATCATTTGTACTCTCTGACAGAAACCTCGGAGGCTATCACTCACTCTCAATCTCCGGCAAAGACCTCAGAGTCTCTCAATCGCTCACCTCACCATCATCACAACAATAATATGGAAAGCATGTCAGACATGATATCAGTCAACACATTATCACAATTATACAATCGACAAGTACAAGTCAAATCATGTGATAATCACAGAAAATAGCACATATGGCGACAAACCCATATAACAGCTGATGAAACCAACTTAAATGTAATTTATCTCCACTTCATGCCCGAAGGCCTATCATGCTATCCCCATCACTTCTACAACTACATATAATTCTCTAATCAGAGTCTAATTAAAGTAAACCATAACCTACCTCAATGCTGAGCGGGTGCCACGAACAATTAAACTAATGTCTTCCCTTTGCGTAGAGCCTCTGAACGCTTAAAATTTGTTTTGGTGCTAGCTGAGGTGCCAGATAACTGTATTGAGTAGAAGTGGGGCTCACATTTGTTGCGAAATTTCCGGTGACTGGAATTGCTTCCCGGACTGTCTGAGAGTATTATTGAGCCACCAGAGTAGCTACCTTGAAGCCGATCGCAATTTTCGCAATCGCATTGACGGCCGCGCCGCCACGTCACGAAATACCATTTTCATCCAAAGATAGTGAATTGATGCGTTGTGGCTGTGGTAGCGTGGGAAAAATAATTAGCTATGGACTGAGCAGCGTCAACTGGAAGCTGCCAAGCCGCCGAAATCGCCATTTTCGACGTCAGCTATGAGCACAAAGATGCAACAATGGCGGATTGCAATGTAGGATGAATTGAGGCACGTGGTTGGTATCAAATTGTAGCTACGAGCAAGACGAACTCAATGATACAATCCACAACCTTCAACGTTTCCTGTAACGATCGGAAAATCCACAAACCCAACCGAAAAAATCCAAATGGTCGACCCGACATTTGGGGATGAATCGAAGGGAGAGAGTGGGTGCAATAGATTAGCCTGAGGATGCTAAAGCTAATGGTACCACCCCCGATGCCTAGGGTTTTGAGGTTTTCGATCTGTGTGTTGTTGCTGTAGGAGTTGAATCGAATAGCAAGAGAGGTGCAGAAATGACGGCGTTGAGATGGTGGATCTATTGGCACCAATGCCATCGCCTGAAGATGGCTGAACTCGCCGGAATTCGTGAAAAACCGACCAGCAGTTGATGTTGTTACTTATAATGTGCTTGCTGGTGGATTTTCTCGTTTTTCCCTTCTTCTAGCTGCTAGGGTTTTTTTTGTAACAAAGTCGTGCCCTACCAACAGGTTAGTGGGATTGGCCCACTAACTCACTTAATTAATTAAAATTTTGCACCATATCGTCTATTAAAAACTGTTAGGCGTAATTTGTATACGCATTTTGAGTTATTTTTAGTTGGTATTTTACTCGTTTTGTTGTGTTTAGTATAATAGTAGGTTTGTTTTTCTTTCTTTTGAGTCACAGCGGTGTAAAAAGGCAAAATGGCGAAAAGGAACGAGAAATGGGCATAAAAGGTGCTCCCGAGGCGAAAAGGACGAAAGTTGGCAACTCAAAGCGAAAGAAGGCAGCACCGCAGTGCCACTATGAAGAACCGAGGAGCCACAGGACTTTCAGCACCGCAGTGCCATCAGGCAGTACCGCGGTGCCATTTGTGCCGAGAAGCTGCAGGAGTTTCGGCACCGCAGACAGATGCGTAATCGCGGCCGACGCGGAAATTTCGGGCCCAAGGCAAATTGGCTAAGGGAAGATTGGTCTATAGGGCACGAAACTTAGAGGATATTTAAGCCCTAGGGATTAATGCTACAATCCAGGTTGGTCATTCTACAACACAACACAACACAACACAACACAAGACGGATTTAGAGTTACAATTGGAGACGTTGTTCTACGCAATTTTCTTTCTTTCATTTTTAATTCAGTTTATGTATGAATATTTTGTTAGTTCTTAGCGTGACTATGGCTAGGAGCTAAACACTCTATTAGGGTTTTCCTTATGAGTTGCTTGAAACTTTTATTCATGAATTAATGCAGTAGTTTGATTTCTTCTTCACTTGATTAAGATTTAGTCAATATTTGATATGAATGTTTGATAATTAATTGATCACTAATTATCATAACCTATATGATTTCGAATCAAAATTCTGAAAGGTGAGATTTGGATATGTTGTAATTGACTAGACATAGGTTAAAATCGCGGACGAAAGTACCCCGATACTTGTGTAGCATTATAGGTTACTGTTCTTAATCCTCCTATGTGGTAAATCCTATCATAGAAATATAGAAGGGTTCTGCACTGGGGTTGAGTGATTATATGTCCTAACCGGATATATAAGACAGTCTAGTTAATCGCTATCTTAACGAAGAAAATGAATCATTCTAGTCGCATTAAGGATTGAATAAAGTGAATAGTCGAGCATTTTGGAAGCCCTAATTCATTCATAACTGATTACAACTTTATTAGTTTAAATCTTGCAATTACTCTAGTAGTTAAATAAAAACCCCATTCAAATATCGATTGCCAAATAGATAACATAAAATAGATGAACGATACTTAGAAACCAGTCTATGTGGACGATATTCGGTCTTACAGACTATATTACTTGTGAACGATGCGTATACTTGCGTGGGCAGTCGAAATATCGCTAACAAGTTTTTGGCGCCGTTGCCGGGGACTGGCGTATTCTAATATCGAACCGTCTATTTTTAATTTCTAATGTGGCTTGTACTTTATTTATTTTTACTGTTAGAACCGTGTGCCGTGATTTGTTTGTTGATATTGATCTATTTCAGGGAACCAGTTTATGCGAAGATAAAGAGGGGCAGACACACTTGTTCCCTTCAATCTTGAAATTGAGAAAACCTGCAAACAGAACAGGCGTGAAAAGAGAATTGTGGACTTATTAGCAATGAACAACTATAGGAACAACTAGTTAAACGGAGGGCTGGTGATGATCAAAACAACCATGAAATACCCGAAGATGTGCCCGAAAATAATGAGGTACCGGCTGCCATGGGACAAATCCCACCACCTGCAGAAATGAGCTTGTGAGATTATGTTCTGCCCACGGTTACTGGTGCACAGACATGCATCAGGCTCCCAGCTATTGAGGCCAACAACTTTGAGATCAAGCCAGCCATCCTGAGCATGGTCCAGAACACAGTAATTTGGGGGACTGCCATCTGAAGATCCCCACATGCACATTGAAAACTTTTTGGAGCTGTGTGCCACTTTCAAATACAGTGGCGTTACTGACGATGTCATTAGATTGAGGCTTTTCCCGTTCTCACTAAGGGACAGAGCCAAAAGTTGGTTGAACTCACTACCTGCCAACTCCGTCACTACCTGACAGGACCTAGCACATAAGTTTCTAGCAAAGTTCTTCCCTCCTTCCAAAACAGCAAAGTTAAGGGGAGAGTTGAACAACATTTATTAGGTGGATGGTGAGTCGCTCTATGATGCATTGGAACGATTTAAGGACTTGCAAAGGAAATGCCCACATCATGGCATTGAGAAGTGGATGTTAGTCCACATTTTTATAATGGGCTGAGTGGTACTACTTGTGTCACTACCCGAACCCCGGGCCCGTGACTGGTGCTCTACCTAGGCACCCTTCTACCTATATATCACATGTAACCCGCAGAAGCTAAAGAAAACTCATCATCATTTTTTTCCTTTAAAAAAAGGCAATGAAATAGGCAAAGCCGACAAGGCCGCCATTATATATATAAAACAACCCAAAGGAACTACAACTGCACAACTTACGCAAGCCCAGCCCACATATGAATACAGACCTCTAAGAGTTTTATAACATGTGACGGGACAAGGCCCCACCGTACCCTGAATATACACAAGTCTAAAATCAAGAATGTACCAAAATGACAACTCCGGAACAATGAAGCTATCCCAAAAGTGGAGCAATGACCCTAAGCACGCGGATCACCAAACTGAGTACCTACACCTGCGGGCATGAACGCAGCCCCCCCGGAGAAGGGGATCAGTACAACAATGTACTAAGTATGGAATGGAAATAAAGTACAGTATTAAAATCATAGCTGACCAAGAAATGACAGGGACAAGTATAATAATCAAATATCAGATCCAACCGTGTCATATAAAATAAGAGCCAACTGAATCTGTCCAGAATGAGAATCAAGTATACCTTTCAAAAATGGGATCAACTGCGTCATTTTTTTAAAGGGAGATTCTATTGTACCTTTTCAAAGTATGAAATTCATGTCACAATCAGGGACACCTGCCCATAGAATCGTTACGCACATCCTATTACCAAAGCATACCCGTGGAATACTAACCCCACCGTCAGCACCTCTATAGAATAATATATCACCAATATCACAGAAGAATGCTCGTGGAATACAACATCAATGTCAGCATGTAGCATGTATAATATATAACCATCATCAGAGAAGCATGCCCGTGGAATTCCAACATCACTGTCAGCATGTACAAAGTATAATATATAACCATCATCAGAGAAGCATGCCCGTGGAATTCCAACATCACTGTCAGCACATCCGTAGTATAATATCAAATCAACATCACTGGAGCATGCCCGTGGAATTCCAACATCACTGTCAGCAAGTCCATGATATAATATAAAATCAACCTCGCGTACGTGCCCGTGGATATCCGATATCATCACAAGACGCTCAGAACAATATATAATCAATATCACAGAAGCATGCCCGTGGAATTCCAACATCACTGTCAGCACGTCTGTAGAACAATATATAATCAATATCACAGAAGCATGCCCGTGGAATTCCAACATCATCACAAGACGCTCAGAACAATATATAATCAATATCACGTACGTTCCCGTGGAATTCCAACATCATCACAAGACGTCTCAGAGAACAATATATAATCAATATCAAAGAAGCATGCCCGTGGAATTCCAACATCACTGTCAGCATGTCAAAGGAATAACATATAATCAATATCACATGTATACATATAACAAAAGCCGGTCCCCAAGCGAGGGACTCGGTGAAGTGAAATACAACACTTGCACGAATAACTATCAGGAGAAACCATATGCAAGTAGAAATCATCTTTTAACTTTACTAGAAGGTATATCACGTCTTCTACTTTAGAAAGCCTAAGGCATTATTAAGTCATGAAAGATTTAGGATAGAAGGAATAAAACATCTTCTACTTAAGAGAGCCTAAGGCGTTATTATGACATGAATGATTAAGGGTAGAAGGAATAACACATCTGCTACTCTAGAAAGCTCAACTATACAACGTCCGCCGTACGTTCCTTCTCTTATAACACCCGAGACACTAACACTTGTAGTCTCAAACACTTTCACTTTCCCACATCAAGTAACTTACAATCTAAAGCCAAGTTACTCATACCTTTCAAATCAATTCACTTATTCTTTCCAAATCAAGTAACCTATACTTTTCAACTCCATTAAGAGGAACTTCCCTTTTAGAAATCCAAAGTACTATGTATAGAGTACATCATTGATGCACGATTTATACACACGCTAAACGCAAGTGCACATATCGTTACAAGTAATATAGTCTAGGTAAGACCGAATATCGTCCTCAGGGACTGGTTTTCAAGTACCGATTATCTATGCTTTAGTTTCTATTTGGTTAACGTTAGTTGAGTTGAAATTCTAAACTAATAATGCAGGAAATAAACTAATTATGAAAAT
Organism: Przewalskia tangutica; assembly: GCA_029844215.1. NCBI lineage: Eukaryota > Viridiplantae > Streptophyta > Magnoliopsida > Solanales > Solanaceae > Przewalskia > Przewalskia tangutica. The sequence goes on from CM056719.1 coordinate 25,448,666, forward strand.
ACTTTGATGTAAATCAGTTATGATGGAGAATTAGGGCTTCCAAGATCATCAACTATCCACTCTATTCAATCCTTAATACAATTAGACTAACTTCTTCTTCTACGTTAAGATAGCAGGTTTACTAAACCGTTTTATACTCCTGTTAATGTAATATAAACACTCAACCTCAATGGAGAACCCTTCTACCTTTCAGTGACAAGATTGACTACAAAGGAGGATTAAGAGCAATAACCTATTAAGCTACACAAATATCGGGGTACTTTCGTCCACGATTTAAACCTATGTTTATTCAACTATAGCATATTCACAATCTCCCCTTTCGGATTTCGATTAGAACTCATATAAGTGATGATAACTAGTGATCAATTAATTATCAAGCAATCAAAGCAATTATTGAATAAATCTTAAATAAGTGAACAAGAAATCAATTAATTTATTAATTCATGAATAAGAGTTTCAAGAGAATCACAAGGAAATTCCTAACAAAGTAATTAGCTCCTAGCCATAGTCACGCTAAGAACTAATATAATCTCCATACATGAACTGAAATAAACAAAGCAAAAAGAAAGAAAAAAAAATACTCAAGAACAAGTCTCCAAGCCTTCTAGCATACAAGGAATGTGTTGTGGAATATTTACAAGATGGAATTGTCAAGTGTGGGATGGAATGTAGGATGGAGAATGGGATGGGTGATGGATGGGTGATGGATGAATTCTGCTAATGATGTAGAAACTATTTATAGCCCAAGAATCCTTTAGGTAAAGGGTTAGGGATTATGTATGTAGGAAAAACTATGGAATCCTTTAGGTAAAGGGTTTAGGAAAAGTTATAGAATCCTTTAGGTAAAGGGTTTAGGAAAAGTTATGGAATCCTTTAGGTAAAGGGTTAAGGATTATGTAGGTAGGAAAAGTTATCCCTTTTGGACCCTGAAAATGTGTCAAATTCGGCCCAAAACTCAGAAATACCGCATCGGCGCCGTGGCCCTGCAGTCGGGCTCCACGGCGCCTGAAAATCAGAGGCGTTTCAGAACATCTTCAGTGGTCGGCGCTGCTGCCAGGCGCCGCGGCGCCGGTGACGACATTCTTTTGAATTTTTCGTTTCTTCGTCCTTTGTTCGTCCGGTCTTCGTCTGATTTCTTCTATATTTTCCAGAACTTCTTAGGCTTCATTTCTTGGCCCTTTAAGTGTGCAATTCCATCTCATTTATGCTCATTTCATCTCCTTTTCGCCATTTCTCCATTTCTGACTGATGTGACACAAAAGAAAGGAAAACAACCCTAATACTATACCAAACATAAATGAAATGAGTAAAATACTAACTAAAAATGACTCAAAAGGTGTATATAAAATACACCGATCAAACACCCCCAAACTTAACCTTTGCTCGCCCTCGAGCAAAGATAAAAAATATAAACAAAGACACGAAAGAAAATAAAATGACTCAAAGACACTGATCATTTTGCTGCACAATTGTCACTTAGAAAAACATGAAGGTTAGTAGGATAATATGTAGGAATATATAGCATAGATTTTTAGCATTCTAAACACTCAAGTCAGATATTTCGCAAATTCAATTCAATCATGCTCAATGGATGTAAAAATACCTAATTATGCATGTTAATTTCAAAATCCTATGACATGTTCACTTGTTATTCTCCACTAATCATGGATACACACATTAGAGATCTTCAGGGCTTTTCAGGGTTGTAATGTAGGCTTAGGCAGGGGTAGGTAAAAATAGGCATTTAGGCTCAATTTACGTATCATAAGCTCTTTTGCTTTAAATTCTTCCCTTTTCTTTTGATTCTCTTTTTACATTCATACTTATCTTTTCCCTCTTTTGTTTTGAGAGAATGAAGTGTATTATGAATAGCCGGCACCCCCAAACTTAGGCTTTTGCCTATTTATTATTTCATTGGGGTGCATAAAAAATTATTCACTTTTTTTTTCTCTTTTTCAACACTTTGTATTTCAATATCTCATTTGTTTTCCACTTATTGCACAAATATGGAATTATATGATGTCAAATAAATGTCTTATTTTTAGGCTAAAAGGGGCTGACTAGAGATATAATTTGAATGTCAGGGATAGGTAAAAAAAATGGTAAGAAAGGGCTAACAAAGAAATGCCTGAATCATCTCCCTAACATGCATATCCTAACTATTTCGCCTCAAATAGCAAGAAAGCAGACACATATGTTTTCATCATTAACAATGCACAAATCAAGAAAGATACCCCAAATAGTTTGATTTCATAAATTTTTGGCATATCTAACCTAAGTATTCAGATGGTTGCTTCTAATTCCATTACATTATTTAACTTTTACTTCACTAGGCGTTTTCAGTAACTACAACATGCATGATCTTAAAAAAAAATTATGACTCAAAAAAAAAAACTCAAAAATACCAAAACAAATCAAAAAGACTCAAAAACAATAAAACATCCCCCCAAACTTAAATCACACATTGTCCCCAATGTGTGCAAGACTAAAAAAAATAGGGACAACTTACTGACACACAACGGTCATAATGGAGGTCTGGGAGGAAAAATTCTGGAATTTGCACGGAATATGACTCTCTGAAGTTCCGGCGCCACAACCCTGAGATTCGGCGCCGTGGCGCCCCAAGTACTACGACTCTCTGAAGTTCCAGCGCCACGGCGCTGATTCTGGGCGCCGCGATGCTGACGACGACTTTTCCTTTTTTCAGCGTTTTTGCTCCTTTTTCTATTCGGGGTCTGCTCCTAGTCCACCTGTCATCCAACAACACAAAACAAGAACCCAAGACCGTGAGACTGTTCAAGATAAAATAAAACAAACTAAAAATAGAAATTAAAATAACATAATTTATAAACATTGGGTTGCCTCCCAACAAGCGATGTCTTTAACATCCAACAGTTTTATAGATTCCACGACCAACAACTACAATCCGATAACTTTTTCCTTAATCCATTTTATTCCAATTCAAGTTCCAAAACTTCTATATATGATATATCAACTTATCAACAACCATATTACTTTATTTTAACATGCGACAAGTATAAATAACAACAACAATAACCAACGAATCTAATGTCACACAAAATGCCACTCTCGGCCAAGACACCCTAAAATGGTCCAAACACTTTTTAATCTTCATTATTTTTAGTACAAGCTCATCCATACATATCAACAATAAGTGATATCCAATTACTTTAAAAGAAGAAGAACCATTACCTTATTTTTAGCCCAAAAAATCGGTAAAATAGTCCCAACAATATTGGTCCGCAGTTTTCATTTCGCTCCACTTCTTCAAGTTCCAATCACACACAAGCATCCACCACAAGCTTATAACCAACTTCACTTCACATTTCGCTTCTAAAAAGTCAACGAACAATCCTAGGGTTTCAAACCTTACTCACGGCTCCAAGGGATATAAAAGGCTTGGAGAGATTATCTTGGCTTAGCACTCCATTAGGGAGCTAATCTTGGATCAACAAATTAAACTTGGAAGATTTTATAATTTTTGTTCTTCAAAAGCCACTAAGGCCGAGAGCAACATAAAGAGAGAGAGATATAATGCTTTGTGAAATAATGGCTAAGTGTTGAAGTCTTGAAAAGCCTCTATGTATACATAATTATCTATACCAAGTGAAGCAAGACAAGTGGAGTGGGACCCACTTGTTCACTTGTCTCAAAATATCTAAGTGAGTCAAAGTCTTGCAAGACAAGTGGGGGGTGACACGTGTCACCCTCCTATTGGTCCAAAATAATTTCTTCATAAATAAATTCTATACTTGGCCAAAATATCTCAAAATCTTGTGGGCCCCACAAAATCATAAAATTTCCTGTGGGCCCCACATGACCAAATCCGAGATTTCAAAATCCAAAACTAATTCCGTAACTCCAATTAGGAGAATTGAACTCCGAGTAATCGAATTGTCGTCTTCACATTTTTGAAATATTTCCTTAAGAAAATGTAGTTATACTTCCAACGTTCAAATCTTACTTCCTTACTTATGTTTTCGAATGCATGTCTTGGAACTACTGGTGTAACATTCTTCCCCCCTTAGAAACATTCGTCTCGAATGTTCATAACAGGTTCCAAGATAAACAGATATCGGCATAGTCTGCTTTTAACTACACCCAACAAAACATTGACGTGAGGGGGAAGGGATGGCTATATTTCTGGGAGCGAACTCCGAGAACTCTTGAATAGGAAAGAGGGGGAAAATGGACGATGAGATCAGTCGCAGGCCAATGAACATATCTAAATCGACATCAATAAATAGCTTTGCGTAAATAAAGATAGATTCCCCGAAGCCACACACGGCCACAATATAACACATGTATACACCAATCAATATAGACAAGTAGGGAATCGAATTACCTGTAACCATATCTGGTGATGACTCCTGGTCATGTCTGCTGGTCAAGGTATATAGGCGGTGCAAAGGACCGCTAAAACTGGGAACTCCCACCACTATCTCTACCACGGTCCGCTGGCGTATGAATATCCTGCCCTGTGGGGCGTATGGCTATATAAGATGTTGATCCAGCAACTGGCCTCGTAGGCTGAGTCATACCACCATGCTTTCTCTATTCGGACACTCCCTCTTCAGATGGACCTGACGGCCGCAAAGATAACAGACTCCCGGAGTAGAACGATATTCCCCAAAATGGGACCTACCACATCGAATACACTGAGGCAAAGACGACCTCGCCTGACCAGAACCACTATAAATGTGTGTACCTAAAACCTCGGAGTTCTGACCAGCTCCCGAATACCCAGAACAGTCAAACCTTCGACCTGTGGACTGTGGAGGTACACTCTGTACTGGTTGGGACGAATAACCAATATGTTGTTGAGGATGACCGCCTCTATACTCACCAGAATAAACTGTCGACCTGGCCCTCTTAGGATGGCCTCCATCATGACCTCTGTCTGGTTGACTCCCCCTACGTCTGTCCTCTACTCCCTGGGAGTATGCCTGAATAGGAGCAATATCCATGCCCGACTGAAACGTTACTGCCATGCACCCATCGATAAGATAGTGGTCTAGCCCCATCACGTAGAGGTGTACCATGTCTGCCATGTCCGCTACTATAGTGGGGGTGTACCGAGCCAATGAGTCAAACTCCAGGCTATACTCTCTGATGGTCCTTCCACCCTACCTCAAGGTCAAGAATCTATCTACTCTGGCCCTCCTCATCTCTGGAGGTAATAAATGATCGAGGAAAGCCTCATAGAACTCATCCCATATGGCTGAAGGAGCACCGTCGCCCATAGACAGCTCCCACGACTCAAACCAGTTAACTGCTACATCTCGCAACCGGTAAGAAGCTAATACGACCGACTCGGTCTCCGAAGCCTTAATCACTCTCATCGTCCGCTGGATCTGACGGATGAACTCCTGAGGATCATCCTCGGGTCTCGACCCATAAAACTCTGACGGACTACAACTCAGGAAGTCCCGAACCCTCAAACTGTCCGCTCTGGGGCTAGCTACATGCTCCTGTCTGTAAGTTTTTCCTGCTACTATTCCAGCCAGCAGTTGGACTGTTCCTGAAGTCCCTATCCTTCGCCCGGCCGAGGAATCGAGGCTCAGTGTCGAGCCTCGAGCCGATCGCTTCTAAGCTCCTCTGGTGATGGTGGCGTAACAGAACTAGCCGTCTGACGCATAACCTCCGACATAGATTGGGCATGTGCCCTAGTAACTCTTTGCGTCTGACTAGCAACTCCTGCTGCTGATTTGCCCTTCTGGGCCACTGTTTCCTTCCGTGGAGGCATAGCTGTAAGCGTAATAACACGTCAGAGAGGAACCATCCTAATAACACAACTCTACTGCACGATCTCAGAGTGAGAAGAATAGAAACCTATCCTAAATATACGGTAGCCTCTTATTTATAGATGTGGTGCAAAACACACCGATAAACAAGACTCTACTATACACTGTCTGTAGACATTCCAGAGACTAACTGCTCTGATACCACTCTATCACGACCAGAACCTTGAGCCCGCGATTGGTGCCCTACCTAGGCACCCTTCTACCCATACATCACATGTAACCCGCGGAAGCTAAAGAAAACTCATCATCATTTTTTTCTTTTAACAAAGGCAATGAAATAGGCAAAGTCAACAAGACCACCATTATATATATAAAACAACCCAAAGGAACTACAACTGTACAACTTACGCAAGTCCAGCCCACATATGAATATAGACCTCTAAGAGTTTGATAACAACATGTGACGGGACAATGCCCCTCCGTACCCTGAATATACACAAGTCTAAAATCAAGACTGTACCAAAATAACAACTCCGGAACAATGGAGCTATCCCAAAAGTGGAGCAATGACCCTAAGCACGCGGATCACCAAACTGAGTACCTACCCCTTCGGGCATGAACGCAGCCTCCGGAGAAGGGGGTCAGTACAACAATGTACTAAGTATGGAACAGAAATAAAGTACAGTATTAAAATCATAGCTGGCCAAGAAATGACAGGGACAAGTATAATAATCAAATACCAGATCCAACCATGTCATATAAAATAAGAGCCAACTGAATCTGTCCAGAATGAGAATCAAGTATACCTTTCAAAAATGGGATCAACTGCATCATTTTTTTAAAAGTTGATTCTACTGTACCTTTTCAAATTATGAAACTCATGTCACAATCAGGGACACCTTCCCATAGAATCGTTACACACATCCTATTACCGAAGCATACCCGTGGAATACTAACCTCACCGTCGGCACCTCCATAGAATAATATATCACCAATATTACAGAAGCATGTTCGTAGAATACAACATCACTGTCAGCATGTAACAAGTATAATATATAACCTTCATCAGAGAAATATGCCCATGGAATTCCAACATCACTGTCAGCATGTACAAAGTATAATATATAACCATCATCAGAGAAGCATGTCCGTGGAATTCCAACATCACTGTCAGCACGTCCGTAGTATAATATCAAATCAACATCACTAGAGCATGCCCATGGAATTCCAACATCACTGTCAGCAAGTCCATGATATAATATAAAATCAACTTCACAGAAGCATGCCCGTGGAATTCCAATATCACTGTCAGCACGTCTGTAGAACAATATATAATCAATATCACAAAAGCATGCCCGTGGAATTCCAACATCACTGTCAGCACGTCTGTATAACAATATATAATCAATATCACAGAAGCATGCCCGTGGAATTCCAACATCACTGTCAGCACGTCTGTAGAACAATATATAATCAATATCACATAAGCATGCCCGTGGAATTCCAACATCATCACAAGACGCTCAGAGAACAATATATAATCAATATCACAGAAGCATGCCCGTGGAATTCCAACATCACTGTCAGCACGTCTGTAGAACAATATATAATCAATATCACAGAAGCATGCCCGTGGAATTCCAACATCACTGTTAGTACGTCTGTAGAACAATATATAATCAATATCACATGTATACATATAACAAAGGCCGGCCCCCAAGCGAGGGACTCGATGAAGTGAAATACAATACTTGCACGAATAACTATCAGGAGAAACCAAATGCAAGTAGAAATCATCTTTTCACTTTACTAGAAGGTATATCACGTCTTCTACTTTAGAAAGCCTAAGGCATTATTAAGTCATGAAAGATTTAGGATAGAAGGAATAACACATCTTCTACTTAAGAGAGCCTAAGGCGTTTATGACATGAAAGAGTAAGGGTAGAAGGAATAACACGTCTTCTACTCTAGAAAGCTCAACTATACAACGTACGTCCGCCGTACGTTCCTTCTCTTATAACACCCGAGACACTAACACTTGTGGTCTCAAACACTTTCACTTTCCCACATTAAGTAACTTACAATCTAAAGCCAAGTTACTCATACCTTTCAAATCAATTCACTTATTATTTCCAAATCAAGTAACCTATACTTTTCAACTCCATTAAGAGGAACTTCCCTTTTAGAAATCCAAAGTACTATGTATAGAGTACATCATTAAGTACTATCAAGGAATAGATAGACAACTTCCATTTTGGAAACCCCAAAGTACTATCTAGGGAATATGTATTACAACTTCCATTTTGGAGGCCCCAAAGTACTATCTAGGGAGTATGTCATTTATACCGCAATAACAAGGCAAGTATACTTCAAGAAACAAGTCACGTATACTCCAATAACAAGGCAAGTATACTTCAAGAAACAAGTCATGTATACTCCGATAATAAGACAAGTATACTTCAAGAAACAAGTCATGTATACTCTGATAACAAGGCAAGTATACTTCAAGAAACAAGTCATGTATACTCCAATAACAAGGCAAGTATACTTCAAGAAACAAGTAATGTATACTCCAATAACAAGGCAAGTATACTTCAAGAAACAAGTCATGCCGATAGAAGGAAGTAGTTCACATACGTTATCGTTCTTCTACCAATCCGTTAAGTGGAACACGCCTCGCGTAGCTTCTATCAATATGCTAAGTTTAATACACCTCAAGTAGCATTTCAACCTAAATGATAATAACATGTCTATCAACTATATGCTTTTAAGGTTAGGTTAATGACTAAGTAAAGTTCCCATTCCTACGAAAAATTGGGCATCACTTCCTTTGTTTCTACGTAGTTTTTCACCTTTTTCAAGGCCCAATTTCAACAATAACCAAGCCCCGACTAAGGGCACAATCAATACAACAATAAAGGGGATTAAACGCCTACTAGACGTGTAAAATTCTGCCTCACAATCATATAAAAATAGTCCAATATCCAACAACAATAAGGGTAAAATGTGACGTCTTTTAATACATTTTTATACCCTTAATCTATTAGGACTTCCATTAGAAATTTCCATACTTAAACATACATAATGAGGGCTGAATTTTCAGAATTCCAACGCCCTAAAATAGTCCCCAAAACTGTATAATAACATCCAACAGTTTTATAGATTCCACGGCCAACAACTACAATCCGATAACTCTTTCCTTAATCCATTTTATTCCAATTCAAGTTCCAACACTTCTATATATGATATATCAACTTATCAACAACCATATTACTTCATTTTAACATGCGGCAAGTATAAATAACAACGACAATAACCAACGAATCCAATATCTCACAAAATGCCACTCTCGGCCAAGACACCCTAAAATGGTCCAAACACTTTTTAATCTTCATTATTTTTAGTACAAGCTCAATCCATACATATCAACAATAAGTGATATCCAATTACTTTAAAAGAAGAAGAACCATTACCTTATTTTTAGCCCCAAAAATAGGGAAAACGGTCCCAACAATATTGGTCCGCAGTTTTTGTTTTGCTCTACTTCTTCAAGTTCCAATCACACACAAGCATCCGCCACAAGCTATAACAAACTTCACTTCATGTTTCACTTCCAAAAAGTCGACGAACAACCCTAGGGTTTCAACCCTTACTCACGGCTCCAAGGGATATAAAGGGTTTGGAGAGATTATCTTGGCTTAGCACTCCATTAGGGAGCTAATCTTGGATCAACAAACTAAACTTGAAAGATTTTATAATTTTTTGTTCTTCAAAAGCCACTAAGGCCGATAGCAACATAAAGAGAGAGATATAATTCTTTGTGAAATAATAGCCAAGTGTTGAAGTCTTGCCAAGCCTCTATGTATATATAAATATCTATGTCAAGTGTAGCAAGACAAGTGGAGTGGGACCCACTTGTTCACTTGTCTCAAAATATCTAAGTGAGTCAAAGTCTTGCAAGACAAGTGGGGGTGACACGTGTCACCCTCCTATTGGTCCAAAATAATTTCTTTACAAATAAATTCTATACTTGGCCAAAATATCTCAAAATCTCATGGGCCCCACAAAATCGTAAAATTTCCTGTAGGCCACCCCATATGACCAAATCCGAGATTTTAAAATCCAAAACTAATTCCGTAACTCCAATTAGGAGAATTGAACTCTGAGTAATCGAATTGTCGTATTCTCATTTTCGAAATATTTCATTAAGAAAATGTAGTTATACTTTTTCCAAACGTTCAAGTCTTACTTCCTTACTTATGTTTTCGAATGCATGTCTTGAAACTACTGTGTGTAACAACTCATACCATCATTGATGATGTAGCCGGGGGTGCTTTCATATGAAAGAGTGCCAATGAGGCACATGAGTTACTGGAAGATATGGCTGCCAACAATCATCAAGGGGCAGATGACAGGTCAATAAATAGCAGGAAGACTATGGGCATACATGAAATAGATGCCATCATTGACTTGAATGCACAGGTGTCCCTTCTGACGAAGTAACTGCAGCAGAACACCATGTCTGTGAATGCAATCCAGATTCCGATAAATTGTGAGATTTGTGGTGAGCCGCACCCCTTTGACAGATGCACAACAGTTGACCCCAACAATGTGCCAATGGAGCAGGTGCAGGCAGTGGGGAACTTTCAGAGGACTTATAATTCCAACACGTACAATCTAGGGTGGAGAAATCACCCTAACTTTTCGTGGAGGAATGACCAACCCCAGCAACAAACATATCAATGTGGTTACCAGAATCAGCAGGCAAAGAATCAGGATACCTCATCCCAGTAGTATAGACCACCCACACAACAGGAGAAGCCTGATGAACTAAAAGTTGCATTGCTTACACTCACCAAATTCGCAGAATCAGTTCATATCTGAAACCAAGTCCGCTCTCAGGAACCTGGAAATGCTGGTTGGACATCTGGCAAACATGGCAACCAACAGACCGCAGGGCACTCTCCCAAGCAATACATAGGTAAATCATAAAGAGCAATGTCAGGCAGTGTTGTTGAGGAGTGGAAAGCAGTTGGAGCAGGTTGCTCTCCAACCCGCAGTGGTTCATGAGAAAGAGGTTGAGAAAACAGTTGAGGTAGAGAATGAGGGGGTCACTGAGGACCGTCCTACAGTTGAGAAAGCTCCATCAACACATTTGAGGGAATAAATTGATAGAATCCCTTACCCTTAGAGGTTACAAAAGAAGGCAATTGCCAATCAGTTTTCCAAATTCTTGGAGGTGTTTAAGAAGTTGCACATAAATATCCCCTTCATTAAGGCGCTAGAACAGATGCCCGCATACTTCAAATTCATGAAGGAGATACTTGGGAAAAAGAGGAGGCTAGCGGATTATGAGACAAGATTACCGATGCAGGAGTGCAGTGCCATCCTGCAAAAGAAACTGCCTCCTAAGCTGAAGGATCCAGGAAGTTTCACCTTGCCCTGCACTATTGGTAAAGTGACATGCAACAAGGCGTTGTGTGATATAGGGGCCAGTATCAATCTTATGTCTCTGTCTGTCTTCAAGAGATTGAGTTTGGGTGAAGCTAAACCAACCACAGTCAATTTGCAGTTGGTCGACCGAACCGTAGTGCACCCCAGAGGCATAATAGAAGATGTTCTTGTCAAGGTGGGGAAGTTCTTCTTCCCAATAGACTTCCTCATTCTGGACATAGAGGAAGATGATGAGATACCCATCATTTTGGGGAGACCTTTTTTTGCAATTGGGAGAGCCCTGATTGATGTAGAAAAGAGAGCATTGAAACTAAGGGTTCAGGAGGAAGATAATGTGTTCAAAGTGTTTAAATCCACCATCGAATCGCAGGCCAGCAACAAGTGCTTCGCAGTAAGTACGACTGACACAACAATTCAGCCAGCACAGGCCAAAGCTAGGGAGATCATTTCGACAACTGTGAAACTACATGCTAGTTTAAAAGCTAAAACGAAAATTGATGAGATGAAAGTTGTCGAACAGGTAAGTCTTACTGAACCCCCTCTTGTGAAAAAGAAAAATAGAATGAGAAAGAGGAGGATGATTATGAAGTGGATAGGTTATGGGGTTAAATTACCTCAATACTTTTTTATAAGGAACCTGCGTCCGGCTACAAGACGTTAAAGACATGGCTACTTGGGAGGCAACCCAATTTTTAAATTATGCAATTTAATTTAATAGAACAGTCTCACTTTTGGTATATTTTTGTTGTGTTGTGAAGCCAGGTGAAAGAATGAGACACTAAGCACGAATACAAGGATGGAAAACACATAATCGGGGGAGCATCGCGGTGCCATTACGCAATACCGCGGTGCCGAATAATCAGAGGGGCCACAGTACTTTTGGTACCATGGTTCCATTAAGAAGTACCGCGGTGCCGGGACGAGATTTCTAAATTAAAAGCCCTAATCCCCCAAATCTTTTCCCACACAAACACAAATCATTCCTCTCTCTAAAAAAGTCCGAAAATCCCTTTCTCTACCCATAAAAATCTCCCACAAACTTCCCCAAATTCTTCCAAAAATCCCTACACAAACCCTCACATCTAGCACCACTATCATTCCTTCCATTTGGGTCAAGAAATTGGTGAAGAACAATTCTTCAAAAAGGTAATTTTCATCATTGTTCTTGCAATTTCAAGGCTAGTAGGGAAAGTAACTTGTAGTTTGGGGGTGTACGGGCTTTGTTGGTTGTGTGCTGGGTATTGTTATGCTGTGTAGTTGTGTGGGTTGAGGCTGATTGTCGTGTAAATATTGTGAATTGCTGTTGTGATCCGGTTGTGCTTGGTTATTGTTGTTGTGTGGTGTGAGAGTTATTGGGAAACCTCAAGGAAACAAAGGAAACACTGCCGAAAAATTTCCCAACAACCTTCACTATGGCCTCTAGGAAATGAACTTCAAGAGCGTCAACATCTTCTTCCGCCCCAGACTATGATGTGACTCAATTCACCAACAAACAGGCGGAGGATCGATACAACAAGATTAGCACTAGGGCATTGATACCAGAAAGAGGCATGGATTACCAGGCCAGGCCATTTGATGATGATGATGACTACGAGACTATTAGGGTTATGATCGAGGCAACTGGGTGGAGAAGGTTCACCAATCCAGAGAGGATCCCACTTCAGAATTCTAGCTTTGTGAGGGAATTCTATACGAATTATCCTGAGCAAGAGGATGGGCGGTGCTTTGTTAGAGGGAAATTGGTGCCAGTGAGTTTTGAGGTTGTGAATGCACTACTGAGGACCTATGATGTGGAGGACCATGGCTATAATTCAAACCACTGCAGAACTTGGTTAAGAGATGTTATACCCCGTATTTCCAGAGTATGTACGTAAGGGAATACGCACAAAAGTCTAGCCTTAAAGATAAGCCTTGGACGTTTTTTTATTTGTGCACAACTCACTAAAAGAATCGCTTTTCACGCAAACGTTTCCACGCCTTCGTAGGGTAAATTCCGCTATGCCATTTCTAATTTTTGCGGATTTTTCCGAGAGACGAAACATTTTGGACCAACGGAGGGCGACACTGCACCTCCAATTGGTGGACTTGAATCGTCCATTGGACGAATTGGAGAAGCTTGGCACGTTTTTTGTGCCTTGGCACAAGTCAAGGAGTTGGTAGGATATTTGTGTGTAGTAAATCCTCACCCTACACTTGCCTTGCACTTGTCTTCATCTTGGCCATTGGTTGGCCATGTATTGACCTATAAATACCCCCCTTAAGATGAAGAGTTCTTCATCCATAAATTCCTTTCCAAGTCTTGAAAATCCTCTCCTCTCCCTTTGTAGCCTTTTCGTCCAAACACCTCCCCCTCCCCTTGTGAAGGCCCTTGGCCGAATACCCCCCCTCTAGCCTAAGTAGTTTGGCCGAGGCCCCCTAGCCTAGCCAAAACCTACCCCCTCCCTTGGTAGAAAAGTTGCCTCTTGTATTGTTATAATGCCCAAAGTACCTAGCCCAAATCCCTTAGTACTTAGTAGAAGTTGTGAAGAACTTCTAAGGTTTCTCGAGCATACAACTTAGAGCAAAACCTTGCTCAGCGACTTTATCTAGGATATTATTGGGCTTACCGAGGTAACTAATCCTAACCTCTTTTGAATTAGAGAATACTTATCGTAGTAGTATAAGAATAAGTATAAATACTTAGAAGAATATTGCGAATAGAATTGAACTGTTATCACAAAGAAGGGTTTAAAAGAAGAATAATTGAACTATGCTTATATAGGACTGCTTTCACAGAGACTTATATAGCTCACCTGCAGGGAAGTGCTGCCCGACTTTCCGTAATTGTGAACCCTCTGCTTAGAATGACCTTCGAGTAGTCTTTGATAGATGTCATGACTATTATAGGTGACTCTCTCATGCGACATATTCAACTTGGCGTGGTTTTCACGGTAAGGTATGTGATTCTTCCTAAAGCATGATATTTTACAATATATATATATAGTACTAGACGCATACGTGTTAATCGAATAATAACTACGGCAATGTCTTTGACTTAAGCTCAATAATACTTACGGCAATGCCTCACGCTTAAGCTCGAATAATACTTACTGCAATGCCTCACGCTTAAGCCCGAATAATAAAGAACCGAGAGCATTTCAAAAGAATACGAATCATTTTTAATGTAAGAGAACTAATTGGTTTTTAAATGTGCTTAAGAGTTATACTAGCTTTATGGGAAGTTAAGTATAACCACTTAAGAATGATAAAAGAAACAGTTTGCCTATGTGTTTATAATGCACTTATATTGAATTGTGAAAAGAATAATAAGATGGTTTGATAAGTAGACATGATATGATGCTATGTGTGTTAGTGTCTTGTAACGTTTGTATAAGAGAGTATTCTTGTCAGGCTTATGTTGTTTAAAGATAAGTCGTTATGTTAGTGTACTATCACTCACCTCTTGACATATTACAGGGGTTAAGGCGCCTCCGACGCGGGTAGACTCAGCGATGCAGGGCCATGATTCGAGAATACCTCACGCGGTCCAGGGACCTATGCGGAGCTACGGAGTTCCGTGTTAGTGATGCGGTTATACCTCACGCGTCTACGTGGCCATGCGGACTACGAGTCCAGATCGATGCCGAGGAGTAGCTACCCTCGACGCGGTTATGTACCCTACGCGGCCTATGTGAGTGGCCTGCGGACTACGAGAGTCCAGGATTAGGCTTGCATGGTGATACTACGCAATTGGCCCTTCTTCGATCATTCGCACTAGAAAAGACCTGCATACGCTTACCTATTGTTGCTCTTGTTTATGATGTGGCACTATGCGCCCCCTTGGTTGTTTCATACATACTTGCAAAACTGATTTTAAAAATGATATGTTTTCATTTAAGTATTTTTACTGCCATATACTTAGTACCTGTTGATCGACTCCTTCTGGGCTGCGTTCATGCCGCAGGTAAGGGCAAGCAGTGCTAGATCCACATTCTTAGGATCTCTACGTTGGTGTCTGAGCTCCATCTTTTCCGAGGCTCTACTTTGGGTATGATCTCCCGTCAGAGATAGTTTTGTATGCCAGGTGGTATGGCGGCCCCGCCCGCCATAGTTGTATATTTCAGAGGTCTCAGAGTCATGTTGTACAAGATCGGATGTAATCGCTAAAACCATGTTTTTATATATATGCCGAAAGGCGTGTTTTCTCACATAAATCGTGTCTTATTTTATAAATCGTTTCATGTCTTGTTTTATATTTCCACCGATTACTCGATGTATGACTACTTGGGTGCCCTAAGGCACGATCCACAAGCCCTGAATGGGTCGTGACAAAAGTGGTATCGTGAGCGCTTAATCTCGGAAAGTGTCTACGCATCGTATCTAGTAGAGTCTTGATTATCGGTGTGTTGTGCACCACACCAATAATCGTGAGGCTATAGGATATTTAGGATTGGTTTCCATTCTTCTCACTCAGATCGTGCTTGTAGAGTCGTGTTAAAGACTTAAAGTTGGACCCTCTAACGTATTCCTTGTTTCAGAATGCTTATGCCTCCACGTAAGGCAACCCGCCCGTAAGGGCAAGGCAGGCGGAGTCGCTAGTGGGACACCTAGAGTCACGAGGGCTCGAGCCCGCCTATACCGCAGACGGCGAGTTCTATGACGCCGCCATTTCAAGAGACCACAGCACCCACACCTCCCGCCCCACACCGCGGCAGGAGTTAGGGCAAGGAGATGGCCCACCATTGGCTAGAGTCAGGCCGACACGAGGATAGCCGATGTGGCGCCCAGCTCAGCCACGGCCGCACCTGGTGCACCCGAGGCGAATAGTTTGAGGCTACGAGATTTCTTGAGTTGTAGCCCGCCGTAGTTTTACGGTCGAGGCCGAGGATGATCCGCAGGAGTTCATCCGTCACCATCGAGGATCATGCGGTGATCAAGGCCTCGAGACAGTCCGTGATATTCGGTTCGCGATCGGCCGCGCGTGATACCGCAATGATTGGTTTGATCTACGGAGTTATCCCGGGAGAGCACGCGCCCCAACTACTGGGATGAGTTCTCGAGGCTTTCTCACTCACTTTTTGCCTCCACAGATGAGGAGGGCGCGGCCGATAGATTTTTACCGCCGAGGCGTAGGGACGACCGCCGTGAGTACAATGTCGAGTTTGATTCATCGCTCGATATGTCCCAGCGTTGGTAGCGATTATGGAGGATAGGGTGCACCGCTACGCCACGCTAGATGACTCTATGGCCGAAGTCATGCGGTGTTTTCTTCACCGGTATGGACATTACCCGCACGCAGCTCATGCTCCTGATGGCGAGCGTAGAGACCACGGCCGACAGCGCAGCAGGTTAGACCAGACGGCAGGTCTTTTAGTGGCTATCGTGGTGGCGGCCAACAGCAGCCTAGATTTGCACCACACCCACCAGAGCACTCCCGCACCATCCTCAAGACACCAGATATTCGAGGCGCACTGTGGCCCCGTGACTTCGTGACGCCCGAGCAGCAGAGGCTCGCCGACGGACCACCCCTCAAGTGTGGCTAATGCGCAGATCCCACTTCGGGAGTCAGGTGCTACGGAGCTTGTTTCGCCAGGCCAGCAGGTCACTATGCGAGGAACCGTCCACCAAGCGGCAAGGCTGATGGTAGTGGTCACTGAGTTCTTTCACGTCTTCTTCATCCTCGACAGCCACTCGCCCGAGGGCAAGGTACTCATGGACCGCCAGGTCGCGCAGAGGTCGTGGCGCGGTCTCGCCTAGCGGTCCTCGTAACCGCATTTATGCTTTGTCCACCGACAGATCGTGAGGCCTCACCGATGTCGCCACGTACCTTATCGCTGGCTGACGTGTATGCTTTGATAGATCCGGTTCTACTGGCCCCATATATCTCCCTTGTTGCTAGTAGGATAGGATAGAGCCCGAGTCCATAGACCTTTCGAGGTAGCTACGCCAAATGATGATTCGTGGTAGCTCGGCGGTATATAGAGCTTGTCCTGTGACTATTTACGCCGGACCCTAGCCGACTTGATAGAGTTGGAGATGATTGACTTCGACGTGATCATGGGGATGGATTGGCTAGCTTGCTATGCCAATGTAGACCGCAGAGAGAGAGTAGTACGGTTCCGCTCGAGGAGCCATTGTTGAGTGAGGAGCACCAGACGCCGGTGGTAGGTTTATTTCCTACCTCGGCTAGGAAGATGGTACTGAGGGTATATCTACCATCTCGTCGGTGTTTGATATCAAGTCGCGGTACCAGATTTTCCGCCGCCCAGTGGTCGAGAGTTCCCGACGTGTTTCCGCACGACCTCCGTATCCTCCCGAGAGGGAGATTGAGTTTTGTATTGACATATTGCCGCACACTCTACTATTTCCATTCCGCCATACGTAATGGCACCCGCCGAGTTGAGAGAGTCAAGGATCAACTTAGGGATTTCTGGAGAAGCGGCTTCATCGTGCCTAGTGTTTCTCCCGGAGCGCCGTATTGTTCGCAAGGTTAAGACGGACGCCGCATGTGTGTTGATTACGTGCACCGAACAAGGTGACCATTAAGAACGTATACCCCTTCCCGTGATTGATGATTTGTTCGACCGCCAGCAGGTGCGAGATGTTTCTCCAAGATTGATCTGCGATCGCTATCATCAAAGTAGTCGAGAGGCTGGATGTCCCTAGATCGCATTCCGACCCAGACGCATTATGAGTTCGTGGTCATGTCTTTTGGGTTGACCAATGCTCCGCAGATTCATGGATTTGATGAACCGAGTGTTCAAACCATTTTTGACACGCTTGTGATAGTGTTCATTGATGATATCTTGGTTTATTCTCGCCAGAGCAGAGCACGCGAGCACTTCGGCGATCGGCCGACGCTTCTCCAGACTGCAGCTTGTACGCCAAGTTTTCCAAATGTGAGTTTTGCTGACTTCATGGCGTTTCTTGGGCATATTGCTCGGGCCGATGGCATTCGAGTGGATACGCCAAGATCGGCGCAGTCAGACTGCCTAGACCTACTACTCCGGCGCAGGTTCGCAGCTCGGGCCTCGCAGATATTATCGGCGTTCGTGGAGAAGTTTGCTTCTATCTACGCACCATTGACTAGGTCGACTCGTAAGGCGCAAGTTTCGTGGATCGATGCTTGGAGCGTGGTTTCCAGCCTTGAAAGAGAGATCGACGACCGCCTCGTTTACTCTTCCGCAGGTCCGGATGGTTATGTCGTATTGTGATGTGTCGCATCGGGTTGGGATGTGTGTTGATGCAGCATGGCGGGTTATAGCATATGCATCCCGACACCAAGAAACACGAGAGAACTACCCCACCCATGATTCGAGTCAGGCCGTGATTCACGCTTTGAAGATCCGAGGCACTATTTGTACGGGTTCACGTGGATATTTTTACACCACAAGAGCCTCCAAGATATCTTCACCAGAGGAGCTGAACTTACGATGCAGACAGATGGTTAAAGTTGCTTAAGGATTACGATGTTGATATCCTGTACCACCCGGAAGGCCAATGTCAGGCGTATGCTCTTAGTCGTAGTCGATGGGAGCCTATCGATGCGCAGCTAGAGAGGAGGAACATGGTTCGTGATTTGCATCGATTAGCGAGCCTTGGTGTCCATTTGATTGATTCGATAGCAGGGGGTTAGAGTTCGCGAGGTTGCCGAGTCTTCCATCGCCGGCGAGGTGAAGAGGCAACAGCTCGAGGATCCACTTTGATTCGATATCGTGATACAGACTCTTCGTGAGGGCAAGGGTCCTTTTGAGGTAGCACCATGGGTGCTAAGGTTTGAGGCGATTGTGTGTTCCAGATGTTTCGTGACTTCGCAGAGTTCTGGGGAAGCACACAACGCGTTACTCTATCCATCCGGTCGACCAAGATGTACCACGACCTTAGATCCGTATTGGTGGGATGGCTTCAAGAGGACGTTGCAGTTCGTAGCTCGCCCATGTTGTCGCAGCGAAGGTAGAGCACCGTGAGGCCCGTGGTTTGTTGCAGCGATAGAGATCCCGACCGGAAGCCGAGGTGATCAACATGGACTTCATCACGTGATTACCTCGCACTCGTAGGAGACATGATTCTATATGGGTTATCGCCGACAAATGACTAAATCAGCCCACTTTCTTCCCGTCAGGCGACTTTTTCACCGAGGATTATGCCGACTTTACATCCGAGAGATCGCCGATCGCATAGAGTCCCTATTTCGATCATATCGCATGCAGGAGCCCGCCACGCTAACTTCCTGAGGTCTTTCCGAGAGGTTTAGGACGCAGTGAGCCCGAGTAATCGCATTCCATCCACAGACAGACGGACGGTCGAGCGCACTATCATCCGCACCTCGAGGATATCTCGCGAGCCTATGTTATCGACCGTGGTACCGGGAGGATCATTTGCCTCTAGTTGAGTTCGCGCACAATAATAGCTACCACTCCAAAGATTCGATGGCGCCTTATGAGGCCTTGTATGGGAGGAAGTGCAGATCGCCTATAGGTTGGTTCGATGTGGGCGAGGTGCGGCATGGGGACCAGATTTGGTGCAAAGCAGTGGATAAGTGAAGCTTATCCGAGGCGCTATTGATACCGAGTCGGCGAAGTCATATGCAGATCATCGTCGCCGCATCTTGAGTTCGAGGTTCATGATTGGGTTTTCCTAAGGTGTCACCCATGAAGCGGTGTGATGAGATTCGGAAGAAGGAAACTCACCAAGGTACATCGGGCCGCTTCAGATTGTCCGCAGGTAGGCAAGGTTGCCTATGAGTTGGATCTGCCGTCCGATCCGAGGCGGTCATCCGGTTTTTCACGTATCTACGCCGGCGAGATGTATCGGATCCATCTAGTGGTACACCCGATTGACGATGTCCAGTGTGACCGGGGGTTATCGTGAGGAGATTCCCATAGCGATAGTCGATCGTCAAAGTTAGGCGTCTGCGACCAAGGACGTGGCTTCCGCCAAAGTCTTGCGCGAACGAGCTCGGGAGGAGATGCCGGGAAGCCGGCGAGGACATGAGGCGAAGTATCCTCACCTATTCCCACACCTCCGTGTAATTCACTTTCCTACTTGTAAATTTTCGCATCGTTTCGCCTAAGTGTTGTTACGTGGCCGTGTGTGGCATTTGCAATCGCTTAAGTTATGAGAATCTTATCGTTAATCGTTTGGGAAGGAACATTGGGACGAATGTTTCTAAGGGGGAGAATGTTATACCGTATTTCCGCAGTATGTGCGTGAGAATACGCATAAAAGTCTAGCCTTAAAGATAAGCCTTGACGCTTTTTTATTTGTGCACAACTCACTAAAAGAATCGCTTTCCGACGAAACGCTTCCACAACTTTCGTAGGTAAATTCCGCCATGCCATTTCTAATTTTTGCGGATTTTTCCGAGAGACGAAACATTTTGGGCCAACGGGAGGGCACACTTGGCACCTCCAATGGTGGACTCAATCGCCCATCGACGAATGGAGGCTTGCACGCTTTTGTGCCTTGGCACAAGTCAAGGAGTTGGTAGGATATTTGTGTGTAGTAAATCCTCACCCTACACTTGCCTTGCACTTGTCTTCACTTGGCCATTGGTTGGCCATCTTGACCTATAAATACCCCTTAAGATGAAGAGTTCTTCATCCACAAATTCCTTTCCAAGTCTTGAAAATCCTCTCCTCTCCCTTTGTAGCCTTTTCGCCCAAACACCTCCCTCCCTTGTGAAGGCCCTCGCCGAATACCCTCTAGCCTAAGTAGTTTGGCGAGGCCCCCTAGCCTAGCCAAATCCTATCCCCCCTCCCTTGGTAGAAAAGTTGCCTTCTTGTATTGTGATAATGCCCAAAGTACCCTAGCCCAAATCCCTTAGTACTTAGTAGAAGTTGTGAAGAACTTCTAAGGTTTCCTTGGATCATACAACTTAGGAGCAAAACCTTGCTCAGGCGCGACTTTATCTAGGATATTATTGGGCTTACCGATGTAACTAATCTTAACCCTCTTTGAATTAGAGAATACTTATCGTAGTAGTATAATCATAAGTATAAATACTTAGAAGAATAGTGAAGAATAGAATTGAACTGTTATACAAGTAGAAGGGTTTGAAACAAGACTAATTGAACTATGCTTATATAGCACTGTTTTCACAGTAGACATATATAGCTCACCGGTAGGGAAGTCTTTGCCCGACTTTCCGTAAATTGTGAACCCTCTGTTTAGAATGACCTTCGCAGTAGTCTTTGATAGATGTCTGTGACTATTATAGGTGACTCTCTCGCGACATATTCAACTCGCGGTGGTTTTCAGAAGGTATGTGATTCTTCCTAAAGCATGATATTTTACAATATATATATAGTACTAGACGCGTACGTGTTAATCGAATAATAACTACGCAATGTCTTTGACTTAAGCTCGAATAATACTTACTAATGCCACACGGCTTAAGCTCGAATAATACTTACAGAATGCCTCACGGCTTAAGCCCAATAATAAAGAACTGAAAGCATTTCAAAAGAATACCAATCATTTTTAATGTAAGAGAACTAATTGGTTTTTAAAATGTGCTTAAGAGTTATACTAGCTTTATGGAAGTTAAGTATAACCACTTAAGAATGATAAAAGAAACAGTTTGCCTATGTGTTTATAATGGACTTATATTGAATTGTGAAAAGAATAATAAGATGGTTTGATAAGTAGACATGATATGATGCTATGTGTGTTAGTGTCTTGTAACGCTTGTATAAGAGAGTATTCTTGTTGTGCTTATGTTGTTTAAAGATAAGTTCATATGTTAGTGTACTATCACTCACCTCGACATATTACGGGGTTAAGTCGCCTCCGATGCGGGTAGACTCGTTATACCCGTATTTCCGCAGTATGTATGCGAGGACGCACGCATTTGAATCATGGCGTAAAGATTGGAAAGGAAGAAAGAGGTGATTTTTCCACTAAAAGTTTCCGTTTTGTGAAGGAAAAAGGTTCGTTAATGGGAATGGATTCCCAGATTTGGTATTCGGACTTCTGGAATATTAGAGAATTATGGAATTTTATTTTCTGAATGGTCACGCTGGGCCCACGAGAAATTTACGGTTTGTGGGCCCACTTTGTTTTGAGATTTTGGCCATTGTGGATTTTTTCGAAAGACGTTTTTGAGGGCCAATAGGAGGGTGACACGTGTCACCCCGCCAGTGGCTTGGCCGAAATGACCTTTGTGCACAACACCTTGCCAGAGTCGTTTTTCGACGAAACGCTTTGCGTAACTTGCGGAAGGAAAATTCCGCTATGTCGCTTTGTATTTTTGCGGATTTTTCCGAGAGACGAAACATTCGACCAACGGAGGGTGACATGTCACCCTCACAATGGAGACAAGTGGCGCGACTTGGCCGAACTGGAGGGCTGGTGCTAGATATTTGTGTAGATATTTGAGGGTTTTAAGGAGTAGGGGCTAGGGTGCACTTGGCTTGATCTTGGCCTTACACTTGCCTTGCACTTGGCAGATCTTGGCCATCATGGCCTTTGGGTTTGCTATAAATACCCCTTAGTTGATGAACTTTCTTCATCCAAAATCTTTTCCAAGTCTTGAAATCTCTCCTTTGTGAGTTGAAATCGTCCAAAGCCCTCCCCTCATGAGCTTTGGCCGAGAGGCCCCCTTTGAGTGAGGCTTGGCCGGGTACCCCTAGCCTAGTTGTTTTCAGTATAATACCCTTGTTGTGGTATAGAAATACTCCCTAGTATTGTTATAATGCCCAAAATACCTTAGCCTTGTACCTTGTAGTATTCCAAAGATACCTTTACGAGTCCAAAATACTACCTTTTGTCCTTTTAGTCTCAACCAAACCCTAAGGAAATCTTCATAGTTGGTTGAAGTATTTTGAGAAGTTGGTTAGAACTTCTAAGGGTTGTTTGGAGTGGTTTGGAGCGCACGGAGCGAGCTAAACCTTGCTCAGATCGACATTATAACTTGGATAATTTTGGGCTTATCGAGGTAATTATCTTGTCCTCTATTGTAATTGGAAATTACATGTTTGGTTGAATATATAGTCAAGTATACTATATATGGAACTACTTAGTATTCGCAATGTCTTTTGACTTAAGCTGAAGAATAAAGAATCGAATCGAATCAGATTTACATGTGTATCAGCAAAGAGACTTGTGTAGAATTGTACACGCCCGGTAGGCGTGTAAAACCCCCGGTTGGCTTGGTAGCCTACTCGATAGAGAGAGATTTACGCTGTCATGTGGGAGGTGCCGAATTTTCTATAGAAAGATAGAAACTTGTGTTTTGGGGTTAATAGACGTTTTGACCTTTATAGGTGAAAGTACTAAGAGTAGCGTATTCTACCTGAGTGGAAAGTGGCCAGCGCGTTGTAGTACTTGGAGCATTTTGCTTATTGTCGATAAATCGTCGCGAGGTATGTGAACCTCTTCCTATCTTTTCTAGCATGATTGTCAGAACTATGTAGTACGGACGCATACGTGCTAAGTGATTTGGTTGGTTTAAAACATAGGGTGTTATAATAGCTTTATGGGAAGTTAGTTATAACGACCTTATGTAAGTGAAAATGGTTTACTGATGTTAGAAGTTAAGAGACTTGATCTTATAAGATAAGAGACTTAACTTATTTGTTTTAATGGATGTTTGTGTGAAACCTCATTCGTGAGTAATGAGTACTTGGTTTTAAAGGGATAATGTTTCATCGATTTCGAATCGTAACGTATCGGCAGCACCACCGCAAATAATAAAGGAAATGTATTGAATAATGATGTGTTGTATTAAAACCAGTAGAAACCTCCATCCGCATGTAAGCTAAGATGAGACAAAATGATATTACATTTTCTAGATCATGGTCAGTAATAAGCTCGATATAAACAACAATAAACTACTCACGTATATGACATATGTTACTCAATTGTTCTAACAACGAATCAAGTGATTAAGTTTGGGGAACTATGAAACCATTTGAAAATGAGAAGCTTGAGTAATGAAACTAGGCAACCGAACTTAGGAAAAGAATGTTGTTACTTGATTTTGAAAAAAGGTGGGTTGGTCATTCTAATACTACGTATCGGGTGACTTTTATAAAAGTAATGGATCTCTTTAAAAGAACTTAACGTATGTAGTACTTTGGGGTTAAAACCCGACTTTGGCATAAAATGAAAGTACTTTGAGTGTGTGAAACTTGCATGCTTGTTGTTGTGAAACTTGCCTATGCTTGTGATGATAGCCTTTATTGTACAATCGTTGTGTTTCGTGTTACCGCGTCTCGATAGAGGTCGTTGATCGTTGAGAACTTACTGACGCGCCGCAGTGACGGAGAAATTCCACGCACGTTCGCTGATAGTATTATTGTTGTTAATCGCTTTGGACATACCGACACGATGCGTAGCGCACGTATGCTTCCATTTTGTTAAGGTCTTGTGGTTAATCGCTTTGGATATATCGACACGATGCGTAGCGCACGTATGTTTCCATTTTGATTATCGCCTTGTGATTTCCCTTTGGACATACCGACACGACGCGTAGCGCACGGTATGCGTCCATTTGGAATGTTGTCTTATTTTTCCTTTCGACATACCGACACGATGCGTAGCGCACGTATCGTCCATTTGGAATGTTGTCTTATTTTTCCTTTGGACATACCGACACGACGCGTAGCGCACGTATGCTTCCATTTGATTCTTGTCTTGTTGTTGAGGTCACATGGACATGTCTACACCGATGCAGAATTCCGGCATGTGGCCGGACATTGGTATTATTGTTGCATCATGGACATGTCTACACCGGCGCAGATTCCGGCACGCGCCATAATGCGAACTCGATTGATGTGTGGGCGTGAGACCCATAGTTATATTGGAGTGATGATCGCTTTATGTTGTGATCGTAGTTTGGTTATCATACATGTCTCCCGCTTTATATAGACTAGTATGATTTCATTTACGATTGCATAGCCACATACTGTACCGCCAGATCGACCTCGCTTGGGGCTGCGTTTCATGCCGCAGTAGAGGTACATCGGCCGTGGTTCCTCGCCATAGGATCACAGCCAACAGATTAAGCTCCGCTTTCTCCGAGGCTTATCTTTTAGTAGTGTTCTCGAGTTGTAGGTTCTTGTACATTCGGGGTATGGCGGCCCCGTCCCGTCATAGTCATTGTATATCTTAGAGGTCCGTAGTATCGCTGTGGCGGGGTTGTAAAAGGATTAAACTGCTCGTGTTTTATGTATATACCAAGGCAATCGCTTTGGTTGCTTATTCATTTATCTCTTGTTAAATGACTTTGTTTTGTGTTCCGCTGATTTTCTCGATGTTTGTATCACTAGGGTGCCCGGTAAGGCACCGAACGCCCCGAACGGGTCGTTACAAAAGTGGTATCGAGCGATTAATCCTCGGAAAGTGTCTACGCACTGTTCAGTAGAGTCTTGATTATCGTGTTGTGCACCACATCTATAATCGGAGGCTATAGGACATTTAGGATTGGTTTCCATTCTTCTCATTCCGAGATCGTGCCTTAGAGTCATGTAAGTTGTACCCTCCGACGTATCTCGTTTTACCGCTATGCCTCCGCAAGGCAACCGAGCCCGTAGCGGCAAGGCGTGAGGGTGCCGCTAGTGAGATACAGGAGTACGAGGCGCAGCCCGCATAAGACTGAGGTTGTGCTTCAGACGGCGGTTTCGCGACGCCGCCAAAGACCAAAGAGTTTAGAGCCGCAGCGATGGGCGATGAGACTACAAGACTGAGCCTCCACCCCACACCGAGCAAGGAGACGGGTCACGCGAGATGGCCCGATTATCGCCGTGGTTGGCCGATACATGAGGACAGCCGACGCAACAGCCCGCCCAGAGCACCAGCCGTTCACCCCGAGCAGATAGTTTGAGGCTACGGACTTTCTCGAGTTAGAGCCCGCCAGAGTTTTATGGGTCGAGGCACGAGGATGATCCGCAGGAGTTCATCCGGCAGCTTCAATGATCACGCGGTGATCAAGGCTTCGTAAACCGAGTCTGTGACCTTTGGTTCGCATCGGCCGCGTGATACCGCAATGATTGGTTTGATTCATGGGAGCTTTCCGGGAGAGCATGCACTCCAGCAGATATGGGATGAGTTTTCGGGCTTTCTCACGCACTTCGCCTCCGCAGATGAGGAGGGCACGCCGACGATTTTTGTTCTCGAGACAGAGGCGACCGTCGGGAGTACAATGTCGAGTTCGATTCTTTGGCTCGATATGTCCTCGCGCTTAGTTGCAGATATGGAGGATAGGGTGCATCGCTACGTCACCGCTAGATGATTATATGGTCGAGTCTTGCGCGGTGTTTTCTTCACCGCATGGACATTGCCCGCACGCAGCTCACGACTAGGATGTGAGGTACGGAGGGTCGACGGAATGACCGATCGCCAGAAGAGGCCGACGCAGGTCCTTCGTGGCTTTCGAGGCGCATCGCCGAGAGCTAGTTATATACCCCACCGCATGCAGTGGTCCTCCACCGCCTTCGTGAGCGTCGTGGCTCCGCGGTTCAGATTTTCGGCAGAGCAGGGTGTTAACCATGAAGCCACCCCTACCTCGTGACCATCAGGTAGACTCCATTTTGGAGAGTGTCGCTAGATTGGGAGTTTGTTTTGCATGCGACAGCAGGCCATTTTGCGAGGAACTGTCCGACCAAGGGAAGCGGATGTTACGACTCGACCTTCAGATCTGTGGCTGGTTCATCACCTTCATACACTATGCCTGCAGGCGTGCCTATGATTAGAGTGAGCGGTAGCTTCGTGCATATCCTTAACCTCTAGAGTTTTGGTATGCTTGTTATGATGATCTCATTATTGTGTGCTATGCGGATAGCATTGTGATACGTGTGAGTTAGAATGCATGGTTAGTTGGAAGGATACGATGGAGGCATGGTAAGTGTGAACCTAAGACTATTTCACGACTGAGACCTTAGAGGTAAGGTCGTCTTGAGTAAAAGATTCGTTTTATGTTTGACCTTTTTAAGGGTGAGTGGTATACGTGGGATTTATTTGTGTGATAAGTCCGTGGGTAGTGTGAGATGGAAGTGGTAGCTTTCATGATGTGAATTAGTAAGATTGTTCCGAATCGGGGAACAAGAGTTTGGCACGTTGGGGTCGGGTTTAGGACCATTTCGGGTCAACCCGTAACCCGGTTTAGCGGGTCGGCTCGGTGGTCCCGCCAGTGGTAGGGTCACGAGGGTGCTAGGCCCGAGTTTAGACGACCATCGTATGAGTTTGTGGATGTGTTCGACTGAATCGTTCGTGAAGGCGGTAATGGCCTTGGGATATTACGCTTAGTAAGATGACCAAGTTTGGAGGTGGTGACTCCAAGGTTTTGGGAACTGGCGATGATCAAGTGTGGTACGATACTAGAAGAGTTCAAGTGTTCGAGAAGCGGCACGACGAGTAAGGCGAAGATAACGTGTGTTATTTCGTGACAGTATGGCGTTGGCAATTTGTTAGAAGAGCTTCATCGATATCCGTCTTGTGAAGGAACATTCGGACGAATGTTTCTAAGGGAGGAGAATGTTATACCCGTATTTCCAGAGTATGTATGCGAGGGCGCACGTGTGAGAATACGCAGAAAGATTGGAAAGGCAGAAAGAGGTGATTTTTCCACGGAAAAGTTTCCGGTTGTTGTGACGGAAAAAGGTTCGTTAATGGGAATTGGATTCCCCGATTTGGTAGTCGGACTTCCTGGACTATTAGAGAATTATGGAATGTTATGTTCGGAAATCGTCACGCTGGGCCCACTGAGAAATTTACGGCTTTGTGGGCCCACTTTGTTTTCGAGATTTTGGCAATTGTGGATTTTTTTCGAAAGACGTTTTTTGAGGGCCAATATGAGGGTTACACGTGTCACCCCCGCATAGGTGTCTTGGCCGAAATGACCTTTGTGCACAACACCCGGTTAGAGTCGTTTTTCGACTAAACGCTTTCGTAACTCGAAGGAAAATTCGCTATGTCGCTTTGTATTTTTGCGGATTTTTCCGAGAGACGAAACATTCGACCAACGGGAGGGTGACATGTGTCACCTCACAACGGAGACAAGTGGGGCGACTTGGCCGAATTGGCGGGCTTGTGGTGCTAGATATTTGTGTAGATATTTGCAGGGTTTTAAGGAGTAGGGGCTAGGGTGCACTTGGCTTGATCTTGGCCTTACACTTGCCTTGCACTTGGCTAGATCTTGGCCATTGGTTGGCCTTTGGGTTTGCTATAAATACCCCCTTAGTTTCAAAAATCTTTTTCCAAGTCTTGAAATCTCTCCCCCTTTGTGAGTTGAAATCGTCCAAAGCCCTCCCCCCCTTGTGGAGCTTTGGCCGAGAGGCCCCCCCCCCGTTGAGTGAGGCTTGGCCGTGGGGTACCCCCCCTAGCCTAGTTGTTTTCGTATAATACCCCTTGTTGTGGTATAGAAATACTCCCCTAGTATTGTTATAATGCCCAAAATACCTTAGCCTTGTACCTTGTAGTATTCCAAAGATACCTCTTTACGTAGAGTCCGGAAATACTACCTTTTGTCCTTTTTAGTCTCAACCGAAACCCTAAGGAAATCTTCATAGTTGGTTGAAGTATTTTGAGTAGAAGTTGGTTAGAACTTCTAAGGGTTGTTTGGAGTGGTTTGAGCGCACTGAATGAGCTAAACCTTGCTCGTGATCGACATTATAACTTGGATAATTTTGGGCTTATCGAGGTAATTATCTTGTCCCTCGATTGTAATTGGAAATTACATGTTTGGTTGAATATATAGTGGAAGTATACTATATATGGAACTACTTAGTATTCGGCAATGTCTTTTGACTTAAGCCTGAAGAATAAAGAATCGAATCGAATCAGATTTACATAGATCAGTATCAAGAGACTTGTAGAATTGTACACGCCCGGTAGACGTAAACCCCGGTTGGCTTGGTAGCCGCCTCGATAGAGAGGAGATTTACGCTGTCATGGGGGAGTCACGAATTTTCTATAGAAAGATAGAAACTTGTGTTTTGGGGTTAATAGACGTTTTGACCTTTATAGGTGAAAGTACTAAGAGTAGCGTATTCTACTCGAGGAGGAAAGGGCTAGTGCGTTGTAGTACTGGAGCATTTTGCTTATTGTCGATAAATCGTCGAGGTATGTGAACCTCTTCCTATCTTTTCTAGCATGATTGTTGTGAACTATGTAGTGCGGTAGACGCATACGTGCTAAGTGATTTGGTTGGTTTAAACATAGGGTGTTATAATAGCTTTATGGGAAGTTAGTTATAACGACCTTATGTAAGTGAAAATGGTTTATCATGTTAGAAGTTAAGAGACTTGATCTTATAAGATAAGAGACTTAACTTATTTGTTTTAATGTGGATGTTTGTGTGAAACCTCATTCGTGAGTAATGAGTACTTGGTTTTAAAGGGATAATGTTTTCTCGATTTCGAATCGAACGTATCGACAGCACCACCGCGGCGTTAATAAAGGAAATGTATTGAATAATGATGTGTTGTATTAAAACCAAGAGAAACCTCCATCCGCATGTAGCTAAGATGAGACAAAATGATATTACATTTTCTAGATCATGGTCACGTAATAAGATCGTTATAAACAAGAATAAACTACTCACGATATGACATATGTTACTCAATTGTTCTAAAAGGAATCAGTGATTAAGTTTGGGGAACTATGAAACCATTTGAAAATGAGAAGCTTGAGTAATGAAACTAGGCAACCGGAACTTAGGAAAAGAATGTTGTTACTTGATTTTGAAAAGGAAGGTGGGTTGGTCATTCTAATACTACGTATCGGGTGACTTTTATAAAAGTAATGGATCTCTTTAAAAGAACTTAACGATGTAGTACTTTGGGGTTAAAACCCGACTTTGGCATAAAATGAAAGTACTTTGAGTTGTGTGAAACTTGCCTATGCTTGTTGTTGTGAAACTTGCCTATGCTTGTGATGATAGCCTTTATTGTACAATCGTTGTGTTTCGTGTTACCGCGTCTCGATAGAGGGTCGGTTGGATAGTTGAGAACTTACTTGGACGCGTCGCAGTGACGAGAAATTCCACCGCACGCCTCGCTGATAGTATTATTGTTGTTAATCGCTTTGGACATACCGACACGATGCGTAGCGCATCGTATGCTTCCATTTTGGTTAAGGTCTTGTGGTTAATCGCTTTGGATATATCGACACGATGCGTAGCGCACGTATGTTTCCATTTTGATTATCGCCAGTGATTTCCCTTTGGAC
The DNA here is from genome assembly GCA_029844215.1 of Przewalskia tangutica. Lineage (NCBI taxonomy): Eukaryota > Viridiplantae > Streptophyta > Magnoliopsida > Solanales > Solanaceae > Przewalskia > Przewalskia tangutica. The sequence continues at coordinate 25,479,034 of CM056719.1, forward strand.
ATACCGACACGATGCGTAGCGCACGGGTATCGTCCATTTGGAATGTTGTCTTATTTTTCCTTTGGACATACCGACACGACGCGTAGCGCACGGGTATCGTCCATTTGGAATGTTGTCTTATTTTTCCTTTCGACATACCGACACGACGCGTAGCGCACGCGGGTATCGCCCATTTGGAATGTTGTCTTATTTTTCCCTTTCGACATACCGACACGATCGTAGCGCACGGGTATGCTTCCATTTGGATTGTCTTGTTGTTGAGGTCACATGGACATGTCTACACCGATGCAGACTCCGGCATGGCCATGGGACATTGGTATTATTGTTGCATCATGGACATGTCTACACCGTCGCAAGATTCGGCACGCGCCATAATGCGAACTCGATTGATGTCGGGCGTGAGACCCATAGTTATATCGAGTGATGATCGCTTTATGTTGTGAATCAGAGTTTGGTTATCATACATGTCTCCCGCTTTATATAGACTAGTATGATTTCATTCTGATATTATGCAGCTTCACATACTTGGTACTGCATCGACCTCCTTCGGGCCGCGTTCATGCCGCAGTGTAGAGGTACATCGGTCGTGGTTCCTCGCTCATAGGATCACGCCAACAGATTTGAAGCTCCGTTTCTCCGAGGCTTATCTTTTGCAGTGTTCCCGAGTTGTAGGTTCTTGTACATTCGTGGTATGGCGGGCCCCGTCCGTCATAGTCATCAGATATCTTAGAGTGCAGAGTAATCTTGTTGTGGCGGTGGTTGTAAAAGGATTAAACTGCTCGTGTTTTATGTATATACCGAAGGCAACTGCTTTGGTTGCTTTGTTTATTCATTTATCTCTTGTTAAATGACTCTTGTTTTGTGTTCCGCTGATTTTCTCTCGATGTTTGTATCACTAGGGTGCCTGTAAGGCACCATGAACGCCCCGAACGGGTCGTTCTGCACTCGGCGATGCAGGACCATGATTCGAGAATACCTCATGCGGTCCGGGGACCTATGCGAGCTACGGAGTTCCGTGTTAGTGATGCGGGGTTATACCTCATGCGGTCTATGTGGCCATGCGGACTACGAGTCCAGGCGATGCCGAGGAGTAGCTACCTCGATGCGGGTTATGTACCCTACGCGCCTATGTGAGTGGCCTATGCGGACTACGAGTCCGGATTAGGCTTGCATGGTGATACTACGCAATTGGCCCCGATTCGATCATTCGCACCTAGAAAAGACCACATTCTGATTTACCTATTGTTGCTCTTGTTTATGATGTGGCACTATGCGGTCCTTTGGTTGTTTCATACATACTTGCAAAACTGATTTTAAAAATGATATGTTTTCATTTAAGTATTTTTACGATTTCATATACTTAGTACCTGATCGACTCCTTCTGGCCGCGTTCATGCCGCAGTGGCAAGGGCAAAGTGCTAGATCCACATTCTTAGGATCTCTACGTTGGTGTCGAGCTCCATCTTTTCCGAGGCTCTACTTTTGGGTATGATCTCCTGTTGTAGATAGTTTTGTATCGAGGGTATGGCGGCCCTGTCCCGCCATAGTTGTATATTTCCTTAGAGGTGCAGTAGTCATGTTGTACAAGATTCGGATGTAATCGCTAAAACCATGTTTTTATATATATGCCGAAAAGGCGATGCTTTCACATAAATCGTGTCTTATTTTATAAATCGTTTCATGTCTTGTTTTATATTTCACGATTACTCGATGTATGACTACTGGTGCCTGCAAGGCACGATCATGGGCCCCGGAATGGGTCGTGACAAGAGATGCCAGCCACATCCTGTGGAACGTAGTGGCGCAGAAATTATGCTACCCAGGCGCTGAGTTTAGTTTTGCCCGATGCCAATTTAATAGAACAGCCAGAGGATGGCTATATTTCATAAGTGCACGCTTGATTCCGCCAACTTATTTTACAAATGTGCCCTCAGACAGAATCAAGCTAATTTATGACATCATGATGGGCATGCCAATTGATGTGGGGAGAGAAATATTGCAGAGCATAAGGCAGATTAGTAGGCTCACTACTACTAGCGGATTGGGACATGGTTCACTCATTACTGCCTTATGTGATAGGCATGGAGTCCCAACATTCGTCACTGATATCCTAGAGAAGAGTCAGTCTACTATGACTTACAGTTTAGTGCACTCCTTCTTTGACCCCAACCCAGGACCAACAGCAAGGGGAAGGGGCCCAGCAGCAGCAGACGCAGCATCCATGGATGAGGAAGAGCCTGAGGCAGAGGCACACAATGAAACAGGCCAAAGCAGTCACCAAACCCCATTGTCCTTGGAGCCCCCAATGCCAATGATGGAACAACTGCTCTTAAACCAACAAAAGATGCTGCAAAATCAAGAGAACATGATGCAGAATCAGCAGCAAATGATGCAAAGCCATCAACACCTGACCCAGTGTGTTGATGGGTTAATTTTCATGTTCACCCAATGGTCAAAGCAGTATCCGCCGCCACCACCACCATTTTGAGCCGTTGTATGTCTGTAAGTCATCCCATTTTAATTTTTGAGTCTTTTACACATTTGGGACAATGTGTAGTTTAAGTTTGGGGAGAGTTTTCATTTTATTTGTTGTGAGTCTTTTGTTATTTATGTGTTTTATGTGAGTCAATTTTTTTTTATGATCATGCATACTGTGCTTATATGAAACGCCTAGTAAATTAAGTGGGATAATGTAATGGAATGAGAAGCTAAAATATGTGTGCTTAATTTAGATATGCCAAAAATTCATGAAAATCTGATTATTTGGAATATTTGAGGCTTAGCCTAGTGTTGTCAATTGAAAAATGTATGTGAAGTCTGCTTGCTTGCTATTTGAGGCGAAATAGTTAGGATGTACATGTCTAGGGAGATGATTCAAGCATTTCTTTGCTAGTCTTTCTTACCATTCATTACCTACCTTGCACTAAGTTGTATCACTAGTACGCCCCATTGAGCCTAAAATAAGTTATTTTCTCTGACACCCCATGATTCTCTCATGTGCCATAAGCAGTAATTGAATAAAGGGATGAAAAAGAGTGAAAAAGAAACACAAAAAGAGAGTGAAAAATTGACGCACCCCAATGAAAAAGAACATAAAAGCTTAAGTTTGGGGGTGCCTATATGAATTGATTCATGCTCTCAAAAAGAGAAAAGAGAAATGATAGGTATGAACTGAAAAAAATACCAAAAAGAATGACAAAATGGTTGAATGAGAAAAACGCTTATGGTACGTAAATTGAGCCTAAATGCCTACTTTTGCCTACCCCTGCCTAAGCCTAAGCCTACAATACAACCCTGAAAAGTCCGGAGGATCTCTAGTATGTATGTCTATGATTAGTGGAGAATAGCAAGTACACAGGCCCGTAGAACTAAATAAAATTGACATGCATAGGTTAGGTATTCATGCTTCTATTATTTGTGATTGAAATGAATTTGCGAAATATCTGACTTGAAATTTTAGATTGTTGAATTCATGCTATATCTGTTCCTGCATATTATCCCAACTGACGTTCATATGTTTTTAAGTCTTTGTACAGCTGCTTGATTTGAGTCTTTTATTTTATTTTTGTGTCTTTGTTTTTGTTTTGATCTTTGCTCGAGGGCGAGCAAAGGTTAAGTTTGAGGGTGTTTGTTAGACGTAATTTGTATACGCCTTTTGAGTCATTTTTAGTTGATATTTTACTCGTTTTGTTATGTTTAGTATAGTAGTAGGTTTATTTTTCTTTCTTTTGAGTCACAGCGGTACAAAAAGGCAAAATAGTGAAAAGGAACGAGAAATGGGCAGAAAAGGTGCTCCCGAGGCGAAAAGGACGAAAATTGGCAACTCAGAGCGAAAGAAGGCAGCACCGCGGTGCCACTATGCAGAATCGCGATGCCATATTTACCGAGGAGCCACGGGACTTTCAGCACCGCGGTGCCATCAAGCAGTACCGCGGTGCCATTTGTGCCGAGAAAATGCAGGAGTTTCGGCACCGCGGTGTCGGTATGCAGAACCGCGATGCCGACGCGGGAAATTTTAGTTCCGAAGGTAAATTGGCCAAGGGCAGATTGGTCCATAGGGCACGAAAATTAGAGGATATTTAAGTCCTAGGGATTAATGCTACGAGCCAGGTTGGTCATTCTACAACACAACACAACACAAGGCGGATTTGGAGTTACAATTGGAGACGTTGTTCTACGTAATTTTCTTTATTTCGTTTTTAATTCAGTTTATGTATGTATATTGTGTTAGTTCTTAGCGTGACTATGGCTAGGAGCTAAACACTATATTAGAGATTTTCTTATGAATCACTTGAAACTTTTATTCATTAATTAATGCAGTAGTTTGATTTCTTCTTCACTTGATTAAGATTTAGTCAATATTTGGTATGAATGTTTGATAATTAATTGATCACTAATTATCATAACCTATATGATTTCGAATCAAAATTCTGAAAGGTGAGATTTGAATATGTTGTAATTGACTAGACATAAGGTTAAAATCGCGGACGAAAGTTGATCGGTGTATTTTATATACACCTTTTGAGTCAGTTTTAGTTAGTCTTTTGTCCCGTTTTGCACATATAAGTGTCGTATTAGGATAATTTTCCTTTCTTTTGAGTCAAAGTGGTTAAAATGGACAAATGGCGGAAAAGGAGCTAAAAGAGGGCAAAAGAGGAGATTCCAGAGCTAAAAACAGAGAAAGTGGCGAACGGCCGAACCCGCATCGGCCATACGCCGCAATCGAAGCAGGCGGCGCCACTATCCGAGAGGTCGCGAAGACTTCGGCACATGCCATGACAAGCAGTGCGGGTCGCGCGCTAAACATCCGAGAAGTTGCCAGAAGCGGCGCTCGCATACCAGAAATCAGGGCCGCGTCGCCAAATCATCCGACGGATTGCAGAAGTTCCGGCGCCGACGCGGAAAAATTAGGTTTCCAGACGGATTTTGGGCCAGGCCTGCAGGGAAAAGTTGAGGCGGTTTTCAGCCTATAAAAGGAGAACCCTAGGCAGTTTTTAAGGGTTCCCCTTCTTGCACAACACAAGGCTTCTTGCTTAGAGATTGAAGACCATAGTCTAGTAATTTATTTTCCTTTTCTTTTCTTTATTTCAGTTTTTGTATGATGAACATGAGATTAGTTCTAGTTGAATCTCTAGAAACTTATGTTATGATTTAATGCATGCTTATGGTTATTCTTCTTCTTGTTGAGATCTATCCAATATTTGAGTTGAATTCTTGGTAATTAATTGACAACTAATTATCACTATATGATTTCTAATCAGATTCCGAAAGGGGGGGATTGTGAATATGCTGTAAGTTGGGTAGACATTCTTGGATTGAGGATGAAAATACCTCAATTATTTATGTAGCGTTAATGAGAGGCTTAAAAACCCTAATTTTGCGCATTGTGCGTGACGGTTAACTAGGTTCTTGTTCTTAATCCTCCTATAGAGTTATCCTTATCACCGAAAGGTAGGTAAGGTGCAATACTGGGGTTGAGTGTTTATATAACCCTAACGGGAGTATAAAACGATTTAGTGAACCTGCTTTCTCCAAAAGAAGAAGACCATAAGTTATTGCATTAATAAGTAGCATAAGCGGATAGTGAGGAGACGTGGAAGCCTTATTCTCATCATCACTGAAGTAAACCCTTTTAGTTAAATAGCTTTTATAATCCTTAGTTAAAAACAACAAATCTAAATATCAATTTACCAAATAGATACCAAAAAATAGATAGTTGGTAATTGAACCCTAATCCTTGAGGACGATATTCAGTCTTATCAAGAATATACTACTTGTCACGATAACGTGCACTTGCGTTTAAAGTGTGCGCATCTTACCGCGCATCAAGTTTTTGGCGCCGTTGCCGGGGATTAGGCATAGTTCAATATCAAATTTGTCTATTTTTAATTTCTAATTTGGTTTTTAATTTTTATTTTAATTTTTAATTTTTACGTTTTTTATTATTTTTGGAAAGTTCGAGGTGCCGTGATTCTTTGTTGGTTTTGATTTATCTCAGGAATCTTTTAGATATGGATTTTTACTGTCAATATGATAGAGAACCAACCATAGAGAAGAGAGGGAGGAATTACGAGAGACTATACTCAGTAGAAACGATCCAGATCTGATGGAGTATGCAAATTGGATGAATGCTTATGAAAAATGGGATACAAGGAAGTATGAAGAGCTTGGACAGGTACCAGAAAGATCATTGTTATACCCCGTATTTTCCAGAGTATGTACGTAAGGACGTACGTAGAAATTTAAGCCTTAAGATTTGGCAAGTTTCGAAATTTGTACACAAGTGCCGGAAGGAGTCGTTTTTCGACGAAACATTTTACTAAACTTGCGAAGGGAAAATTCCGGCTATGTCATTTTTAATTTTTGCGGATTTTTCCGAGAGACGGAATATTTTGGACCAACGAGAGGGCGACACTTGTCACCCTCAAGTTGGTGGTCTTGGACGGTCTTGTGGCCGAGAAGGGGGAGGATTTTGTGGCATGTTTTGTGCCTTGTTTGGTGCCTTGTTTTGTGCCATGTTTTGTGGAGTAGGGTTAGGGTGCACTTGGCTTGATCTTAGCCTTACACTTGCCTTGCACATGGCTTGATCAAGGCCATTGGTTTCCCTATAAATACCCCTCCCTTGTTGAAGACTTCTTCATCCTAAAATCTTTCTAAGTCTTGAATTCCTCCCTCCCCTCTTGTGTAGTTCTCGTCCAAAGAGTCCCCCCCCCCTTTTGTGAGCCCTGGCCGAGAGCCTCCCTCCCCTTTGTAGTGTCTAGCCAGGGTACCCCCCACTTGCCTTGTGGTCCTCGTATAATACCCCCCTCTCTTAGTAGAAATACTCTCCAAGTATTATTATAATACCCAAATACCTTGGCCCAAATACCTTGTAGTATTCCCAAGGTTACCTCTATACGAAAAGCTCGGAAAATACTATTATACTTCCTTTAGCCACAAAACGAAACCCTAAGGAAACCTTCATAGTCGGTTGAAGTGTTAAGTAGAAGTTGCGTAGAACTTCTAAGGGTTGTTTGGAACGGATTGGAGCACTCGGGGTAGGAGCTAAACGTTGCTCAGGATCGACTTTAAACTTGGATAATTTTGGGCTCATCGAGGTAAATACTACTGTCCTTCTAGTGTAATTGGAAATTACATACTGTAGTTGTATAGAAATGAATATAAGATTCATAGAAGAGGATTGAACTGTAATAGAAGGATATTACAGAAAAGACTTGAACTGAAATCACATCAGAAGAATTAAGTAGAAGATTAACTGTACTTACATAGGACTGTATTTACAGTAGACTGATAACCTTTATTGGTTGAATGTTCTGCGAGTAGCATGAACTACTTGGAAGGTGGACAAGGCTAGCCGGGTTATAGCCGTGGAGCGTTTTGCTTATAGTCGATAATCGTCGCGAGGTATGTGATTCTTCCTATACTCTTGAGCATGAAGTATTTTAACGGAATATATATATAGTACGGTAGACGTACGTGTGGCAATGTCTTTTGACTTAAGCCTGAATAATATATATATATAGTACGGTAGACGTACGTGTGTTAGCTGAATGTAGTGTTACGACAATGTCTTTTGACTTAAGCCTGAATAATAAAGAATCTTGAAGTATTTCAAAAGATTAATAAACCGTTTTGAAAGAAGAGTAATACTTGGTTTTGAAAACATAAGAGTTATACTAAGCTTTATGGGAAGTTAGGTATAACGTCTTAAGAGTGGTAAAGAGAATGGTTTACTGATTTTTAGAAGTTAAGAGACTTGATCTTAAAAGATAAGAGACTTGACTTAATATGGATGTTTGTGTGAAACCTCATTCGTGAGTAATGAGTACTTGGTTTTAAAGGAATAATGTTTCTTGATTTGGAAATCGAATGAAATGCAAACAAACCACTGCAGCGTTAATAAAGGAAAATGTATTGAATAATGAAGTATTATTAAAACCAGTAGAAACCTCCATCTGCATAGAAGCTAAGATGAGACAAAATGATATTACATTTCCTAAGATCATGGCTGCTTAATAAGATTGATTATGAACAAGAATAACCTACACTCATAAGGCATATGTTTCTCAGATTGTTTAAAAAAGAATTATATTCTTAAATGATTAAGACTATGAACTATGGAACTTTTCTAAAATAAAGAGACCTGAGTAATTGAAATTAGGCAAACTGGAACCTTAGGGGAAAGAATGTTGTTGAAAAGGAAAGTGTTTTGGTTTACCTAAAAATGTGAGTCACTCTATTTTTTTATACTACGGGTATCGGGTGACCTTTATAAAAGGAATGGATCTCTTTAAAAGGAATTTAACGTACGTAGTACTTTAGGGTTAAAACCCGGACTTTTATACAAAATGGAAGTACCTTGAGTTGTGTATAACTTGCATGTGCTTGTTGTTGTGTAACTCGCCTATGCTTGTTGTGATAGCCCTTGTTATGCAAGAATTGTGTTTCTATACTACCGCGTCTCTCGATGGAGGGCCGGTTGACTTGTTGAGCTTACTTGGGCGTCTGCGATGTGGAAGATTCCAGGTATGCTTCCATTATTATTGTTACATGGGCATGCCGTCACGAGTCGGGGCATGTGGCCATGCGGCAGGGTTGATTACCCGATATATGGTTATTATTGTTACATGGGCATGTCTGCACCGATGCAGAATTCCGGGGGCATGTGGCCATGCGGCAGGGTTGATTACCCGATATATGGTTATTATTGTTACATGGACGTGTCTGCACCGATGTAGAATTTCGGGGGCATGTAGCCATGCGGCAGGATTGACCACCCAGTATATTGTTGTTGATGTTACATGGACGTATACGCACCGTCTGCAGTCGGGGCATGTGGCCACGCGACATTGTTATTGTTGCATCATGGACATGTACGCCGTCTGAATTCCGGGGGCATGCGGCCATGATGCGAACATGATTGATGTTGTGGGCGTGAGACCCATAGTTATATATTGAGTGATGACTTTGAGGGCGTGAGTCCCGGACTTGACTGCTTTTATGTTGCGTACTGTAGTTTGGTTATCATACATGTCTCCTGCTTTATATAGACTGTTATGATTTAACTGCAGTATTATCAGTTTCACATACTTGGTACCTGTTATCGACCTCGCCCGGGGCTGCGTTCATGCCGCAGGTAGGAGTACACCGGTAGTAGATCCTCGCTCTTAGGATCACAGTTCAGCGTATTGGGAAGCTCCGTTTCTCCGGAGGCTTATTATTCGGTATGTGTTCCCTGAGTTGTAGGTTCTTGTACATTCAGGGGTATGGCGGGGCCCTGTCCCGTCATGTGTGTTGTAAATCTTAGAGGTGCATGAAATCTTGTTGTGGGCGTGTTTGTAAAAAGTTAAAGCATTCGGGTTTTATGTATTTATATCTGAAGGCAACCTTTTTGTTGCTTTGCTTATATATAATATCTCTTGCTTCATGTATTGTTTTTATGTTCACGATTTTCTCGATGTATGACTACTTGGGTGCGGGTAAGGCACGATCATGGGTCCTGAGCAGTCGTGACAAAAGTGGTATCGAAGCGATTAATCCTCGGAAAGTGTCTGAGCCGTGTCTAGTAGAGTCTTGATTATCGGTGTGTTGTGCACCACATCTATAATCAGGAGGCTGCAGGACATTTAAGATTGGTTTCCATTCTTCTCATTCTGAGATCGTGCCTTAGAGCTGTGTTGTAAGTTGGACCCCTCTGACGTATCTCGTTTTCACCGATTATGCCTCGCGCCAAGGCAACCGGGCCCAGTGGGCAAGGCGGCGAGGAGGCTGCTAGTGAGACAACGAGAAATCTGAGCGCGAGCGATCATTACGAGATAGTGCTTGACGGCGAGTTTTGCGGCGCCTCGGCCCAGCGAGTTTAGAGCGCAGCGGTGGGCGATGAGACCACGATACTGCACCCGGTCCACGGCACAGGCGAGGAGTTGGGGTACAAAGATGGCCCGATTCGGCGGGATCGTGGCGAACGAGGATAAATTGGCCGGCGATTCGTGCACCATGGTTCACCCAAGATCGGATAGTTTGAGGCTACGGGACTTTCGAGATGTAGCCCGCGAGTTCTACGGTCGAGGCACGAGGATGATCGCATGAGTTCATCCAAGCGATTCTGGATCGTGAGTAAATGTCGAGCTTGGAGACCGAGTCGGTGGTCTAGGTTCACATCGGCCGCGTGATACCGCGATCGGCGGTTTGATGCGTGGGAGCCGTCGGGAGAGAATGCACTTCCACCGTTTGGGGCGAGTTTTGAGGCATTTCTTGCACATTTCTTGCCTCACGGATGAGGAGGGCTCGGACCAAACAGATTTTTGATGTTGAGCGAGCAGGCGTCTGATTCGGGAGTACAATGTGAGTTCGACTCATTGGCTCGGTATGCCCCATTGTAATGGCGATATGGAGGGCGAGTACACCGCTACGTTCAAGGTTAGATGACTACTTGGCGAGGCTTGTTGGTGTAGCTCTTGGTACGGCATGGACATTGCCCGCACGCGAGCTTATGCGCAGGTGTGAGGCACGGAGAGGTCGACGGAATGACGAAGCGGCGAAGAAGGCGTAACAACAGGTCCTTTGGTGACTTTCGAGCGGACCGCCTCGGAAGATACTAGTTTTGTACCTCCGCCCGGTGCAGTGGTCCTCCACAACCTTCGAGAGCGGTCGAGCTCGAGGGTTCGATTTCGAGGAGTAGGGGTGTGGGCGGATGCGATCACCCTACCTCGGTGTGGTCGATGTAGACCGCATTTCGGAAGTGTCGTGGTACCAAGGAGCTTGTTATTTTGCGCCAACGGGGCCATGGCGAGATCGTCCGACCAGGGTAGCGGCGGTAGGATAGCACGAACTTCGAGATCGATTGCGGGTTCTTCACCTTCCATAGCTAGGCGGGATGTTCATACGCCGTGAGCCACCAGAGGTCGCGGTGGAAGTTCCTAGTTTTTGCGGTCCTTTGAACCGCCTATTTTCAGGTATATCCTTAACCCTCTAGAGACTTGTATGTATTGATGATATGATGATGTGTTTAGTGTTATGTTCGGATAGCTTTGTGCTAAAATGTGATTTAGAAACCTGGTTAGTGTAAAAGGGTAAGCCTGGGGGTGAGAAAATGATGAACCTTAGAATATTTCAATTGAGACCTTAGATGTAAGGCCGTCTTAAGTACAAGATTTTGCGGGTAATCTTGGTCGGAATGTATAAGTATACGTGGAGTAATTGTGGGAAAATTCCTTGGGTGGTGTAAAATGGAAGTGGTAGCTTTCATGACATGTATAGGTAAGATTGTTCCGGATCGGGAAACAAGAGCTTGATGCGTTAAGTGGGTCGGGTTGGGGCCATGTTGCGGGCCAACCCGCGGCCTGTTTTGGGGTTGGGTCAGCTCTGGGTGGTCCCGCCAGGTGGTAGGTTCACGAGGGTGCTAGGCCCAAGTTTAGTTGACCATCGTATGAGTGCGTGGGTGTGTTCGACCAGAAGCGGATCGTGAAGGCCGGGAATGGCCTTAAGGAAGATTGAGGCTAGTAAGATGACCAAGTTTGGAGGTGGTAACTCCAAAGTTTTGGGAACGGAAGCGATGACTGAAGTGTGGTACGTATACTAGAAGAGTTCAAGTGTTTGGGAAGGGCACGACGAGTAAGGAAGGAAGAGAACGTGTGTTATTTCGTGGCCAGGCGTGGCGTTGGCAACTTGTTAGAAGAACTTGATCGTTATCCGTCTTGAGAAGGAACATTCGGGACGAATGTTTCTAAGGAGGGGAGAATGTTATACCCCGTATTTTCCAGAGTATGTACGTAAGGACGTACGTAGAAATTTAAGCCTTAAGATTTGGCAAGTTTCGAAATTTGTACACAAGTGCCGGAAGGAGTCGTTTTTCGACGAAACGTTTTACTAAACTTGCGAAGGGAAAATTCCGGCTATGTCATTTTTAATTTTTGCGGATTTTTCCGAGAGGCGGGCTATTTTGGACCCACCAGAGGGCGACACTTGTCACCTCAAGTTGGTGGTCTTGGGACGGTCTTGTGGTAGAAGGGGAGGATTTTGTGGCATGTTTTGTGCCTTGTTTGGTGCCTTGTTTTGTGCCATGTTTTGTGGAGTAGGGTTAAGGTGCACTTGGCTTGATCTTGGCCTTACACTTGCCTTGCACATGGCTTGATCAAGGCCATTGGTTTCCCTATAAATACCCCTCCCTTGTTGAAGACTTCTTCATCCTAAAATCTTTCTAAGTCTTGAATTCCTCCCTCCCCTCTTGTGTAGTTCTCGTCCAAAGAGTCCCCCCCCCTTTTGTGAGCCCTTGGCCCAGAGCCTTCCCCTCCCCCTTTGTAGTGTCTAGCCGAGGGGTACCCCCCCCCCCCCCCTTGCCTTGTGGTCCTCGTATAATACCCCCCCTCTTAGTAGAAATACTCTCCAAGTATTGTTATAATACCCAAATACCTTGGCCCAAATACCTTGTAGTATTCCCAAGGTTACCTCTATCTGAAAGCTTGGAAAATACTATTATACTTCCTTTAGCCACAAAACGAAACCCTAAGGAAACCTTCATAGTCGGTTGAAGTGTTAAGTAGAAGTTGCGTAGAACTTCTAAGGGTTGTTTGGAGCGGATTGGAGCACTCGGGGTAGAAGATTAACTGTACTTACATAGAACTGTATTTACAGTAGACTGATAACCTTTATTGGTTGAATGTTCTGCGAGGTATGTGATTCTTCCTATACTCTTGAGCATGAAGTATTTTAACGGAATATATATATAGTACGGTAGACGTACGTGTGGCAATGTCTTTTGACTTAAGCCTGAATAATATATATATATAGTATGTAGACGTCGTGTGTGTAATGTTTGAATTAGTACGACAATGTCTTTTGACTTAAGCCTGAATAATAAAGAATCTTGAAGTATTTCAAAAGATTAATAAACCGTTTTGAAAGAAGAGTAATACTTGGTTTTGAAAACATAAGAGTTATACTAAGCTTTATGGGAAGTTAGGTATAACGTCTTAAGAGTGGTAAAGAGAATGGTTTACTGATTTTTAGAAGTTAAGAGACTTGATCTTAAAAGATAAGAGACTTGACTTAATATGGATGTTTGTGTGAAACCTCATTCGTGAGTAATGAGTACTTGGTTTTTAAAAGGAATAATGTTTCTTGATTTGGAAATCGAATGATGCAAACAAACCACTGCAGCGTTAATAAAGGAAAATGTATTGAATAATGAAGTATTATTAAAACCAGTAGAAACCTCCATCTGCATAGAAGCTAAGATGAGACAAAATGATATTACATTTCCTAAGATCATGGCTGCTTAATAAGATTGATTATGAACAAGAATAACCTACACTCATAAGGCATATGTTTCTCAGATTGTTTAAAAGAGAATTATATTCTTAAATGATTAAGACTATGAACTATGGAACTTTTCTAAAATAAAGAGACCTGAGTAATTGAAATTAGGCAAACTGGAACCTTAGGGGAAAGAATGTTGTTGAAAAGGAAAGTGTTTTGGTTTACCTAAAAATGTGAGTCACTCTATTTTTTTTTATACTACGGGTATCGGGTGACCTTTATAAAAGGAATGGATCTCTTTAAAAGGAATTTAACGTACGTAGTACTTTAGGGTTAAAACCCGGACTTTTATACAAAATGGAAGTACCTTGAGTTGTGTATAACTTGCCTGTGCTTGTTGTTGTGTAACTCGCCTATGCTTGTTGTGATAGCCCTTGTTATGCAAGAATTGTGTTTCTATACTACCGCGTCTCTCGATGGAGGGCCGGTTGACTTGTTGAGAGCTTACTTGGACGTCTGGCGGTGTGGAAGATTCCACGGTATGCTTCCATTATTATTGTTACATGGGCATGTCTGCGCGTCACGCAGTCGGGGCATGTGGCCGTGCGGCGGGGTTGATTACCCGATATATGGTTATTATTGTTACATGGGCATGTCTGCGCGTCACGGTCGGGGCATGTGGCCGTGCGGCGAGTTGATTACCCGATATATGGTTATTATTGTTACATGGGCGATATGCACCGATGTAAATTTCGGGGCATGTAGCCGTGCGGCGAGATTGACCACCCAAGATATTGTTGTTGATGTTACATGGACATATACGCCGTCACGAAGTCGGGGCATGTGGCCGTGCGGCATTGTTATTGTTGCATCATGGACATATGCACCGTCTGCAGTCCGGGGCATGCGGCCATGAGACCCATTGTTATATATTGAGTGATGACTTTGAGGGCGTGAGTCCCGGACTTGACTACTTTTATGTTGCGTACTGTAGTTTGGTTATCATACATGTCTCCTGCTTTATATAGACTGTTATGATTTAACTGCGATATCGATTCACATACTTGGTACTGTTGTCTTGACCTCGCCGAAGGGCTGCGTTCATCCGCGGTAGGAGTACCGTAGTAGATCCTCGCTCTTAGGATCACGATTCGACGTATTAGGAAGCCGTTTCTCGGAGGCTTATTATTCGGTATGTGTTCCACGAGTTGTAGGTTCTTGTACATTCGAGGTATGGCGCGGCCTGTCCGTCATGTGTGTTGTAAATCTTAGAGTGCAGAATCTTGTTGTGGGCAGGTTTGTAAAAGGATTAAACTGTTCGGGTTTTTATGTATTTATATCTGAAGGCAATTTTTTTTGCTTTGTTTATATATAATATCTCTTGCTTCATGTCTTGTTTTATGTTCGCTGATTTTCTCGATGTATGACTACTTGGGTGCCGGGTAAGGCACTAGGTCATGGAATCGAGCAGTCGTGACAATCATTACCATCCACAGAGAAGGCTCCAGAGTTAGAGTTAAAAACCCTACCCAATCATCTACAATACCAATACCTAGGTGAAGAAAAAACCTTACCAGTGATCATTTCATGCCACCTATCCACCGAAGAGATTGATAAACTACTAAGAGTACTAAAACATCACAAGCGGGCCATTGGATGGACATTAGCAGACATAAAAGGGATAAGTCCATCAACGGTAATGCATAAGATCCGTCTAGATGAGGAGAGCAGACCATCCATCGAAGCCCAAAGGCGACTAAACCCAAACATGATGGAGGTAGTAAGAAAGGAAATCCTAAAATGGCTCGTCTGCGAGTAATCTACCCCATATCGGCGACACATGGGTAAGTCCAGTACAAGTGGTACCGAAAAAGGGTGGAATAACAGTGGTGACCAACGAAAGAAACGAACTCATTCCCTCGAGAACAGTCACCGGATGGAGAATCTGCATTGACTATCGCAAGTTGAATAAAGCAACTAGAAAAGACCACTTCACGTTGCCATTCCTAGATCAAATGTTGGACAGACTTGCAAGGCATAACTACTACTGCTTTTTGGATGGATACTCAGGGTATCACCAGATTGCAATAGCCCCAGAAGATCAGGAAAAGACAACATTTACTTGCCCTTTTGGTACGTTTGCATTCAGAAGGATGCCATTCGGACTCTGCAATGCACCTGCAACTTTTCAGAGGTGCATGATGACAATTTTCTCAGATATGGTAGAGAGGACTATAGAGATCTTTATGGATGACTTTTCGGTCTTTGGAGCATCATTCGATGAGTGTTTAAGGCATCTAGAAGCAGTGTTAAGCCGGTGCGAAGAATCTAACCTTGTGCTAAACTGGGAGAAGTGTCACTTCATGGTAACAGAAGGAATTGTCTTGGGACACAAAATATCAAGCCAAGGTATTGAGGTGGACAAGGCAAAGATTTCAGTGATCGAAAATCTACCACCTCCAGTATCAACAAAAGGAGTCTGAAGTTTCCTTGGACATGCAGACTTCTATAGAAGATTCATCAAGGATTTTCAAAAGTCTCAAAGCCTCTTTCCACATTGCTAATGACGGGGGTTGCCTTCGAATTCAATAAAGAATGCTTAGCCGCATTTCAAACGCTCAAGGAGAAGCTTATTTCAGCACCCATAGTCATTGCACCAAACTGGGAGCTCTCATTTGAACTAATGTGCGATGCAAGCGATTATGCAGTTGGAGCAGTGCTTGGACAGAGAATCGAAAAGGTATTTAGATCCATTTACTATGCTAGTAAAACTCTAAATGACGCACAGCTAAATTATGCAACTACCGAAAAGGAAATGCTAGCAATAGTATATGCATTTGAGAAATTCATGCCGTACTTGATTGGGAATAAGGTGATAGTATACACTGACCACTCTGCTATAAAGTACTTGATGACAAAGAAGGATGCAAAGTGTTACACCCCGGAAAATTCCAGGATAGGTTTATAAGAACGTACGTAAGAACTCAAATGTTAAGATTTGAGACGAGTAAAAATTTATCGGAATTTTGGAATTTGTTGGAAAACGAAATATTTCGACGAACGGGAGGGCGACATGTGTCACCCCCCTTAATGGTCTTGGACGAAATTGACATGGGGGAAATGGTCATTTGACCATAATTTAAAAGACCAAGTCTTGCAAAGGCAAGAGCTTGACATTGTTGACTAAGTCAATTGCCACTTGGCTTGATCCTTGTGAAAAGCATCCTAACCACCCATTTGTTCTAATCTTGACCCTCCATCTTGTTATATATGTATGCTAGTGCAAGACAAGCTTCAACACTTAGACAAATTTTACAAAAAATCTTGAAGAGCACAAGGGAGGCTCTCGGGTTTGCCTTAGGGTTTCAAGAAAAAATTTCAATTGTTGTCCAATAATTCCCCCACTTTAAACCAAGGTACCTAAGGGTATTGTAAGTGTTTCTCAATAGAAAGATCCCGGAAAAATGGTGTTTTCGTATTAGTCGCAAGGCGAAAACCTAAAGGGTTATTCAACTTTGAAGTTGAAACTTGAAGATGAGTCTTTTATAAGCTTCTAAGGGTTGCTTGGAGTGGATTGGAATGTCGAAAGGAGGAGTTAAAGTTGCTAAGGAGCGACTTGTGATCTTGGATCATAATTGGGCTAATTGAGGTATAATCTTCGTTTTACTTTTGTAATTGAAGATTTCATGTTATGATAAGTTATAAGTGATCATGTGATTTGTGTTATGAAGTTTGATAAGTGACATGGATTGTAGAAGCCTAGAACCGAAAAGGACATGATTAGCCTTTTGAAATTGAAATACAATTTTGGTCGTTAATTAGAATCGTCGCATGTTTATCTACTTGAGGATTGTAGTAGTTGTATGTCGATTGCGGCTTGATATCATGTTATACTAAACCACTTGGATTAAAAGGAATTGGAAAGCGATTTTGTATTGTTGCCTAATTGCGAATTGACATTATAGTTTAGACTAGTTTGTTATCGTTTGTGGTGAGCCAATTGGGGTTTGGTTATTCATTTGGATTGAACTACCTTATAAATTGTGGTGAGCCAATTGGGGCTGTTTGGTTATTGTATTCGGCCTTGAAAAGGTGGCAAAGTGAGTAGAAACAAAGGAAGTCTTTGTCCGATTTTCCGTAGAATTTAGTGACTTGCACTTGGAATATTCTACGTTTGAAACTAGAATTTAATAGACGTACTATGGTCATTATAGGTTGACATACTACGTACGACGAAATGGACTTAGCAAGTGGATTAAACCGAAGAGGTATGTGGAACTTTCTTATCTCTTGAGCATGATTAAGTTATAAATGTATAGTACGGTGAGACGTCTGAATTTTGACAACCTAGTCTATTTGATATCCTTGGCTTATTTTAAAGAATGTCAAGTTGTTTGAGTTAGGAATTAACTCACTTGTTTAGATATTAAGGATATCTTGGTTTTCAAAAGTTAAGAGACTTTAAGTATGTTGAAAGTATTTTAATACTTGTTTTGTGGGAAAATTTAAGTCTCTTGGTTATAAGGAAAGAATGTAAATTGCTAATGTATAAGGCTAGTATAATAGCTTTATGGAAAGTTTAAAGAGTGGTTTACTCTAAGTAACTTAAGTATGTTAAGGGACTTGAAGAGTTTTAAAGAATGTGATACTTGTTTCGTTTTAAACGTATAAGTCCCTTGGAAAGGAAATTGTACTTGACTAAGGTATAAAGTGAATATAACGACTTTATGGGGAGTTGGTTATATTGGCTTTATGGAAAGATAAATGGCTTGATTTAATGGAAGGAAATTAGATTTTAAGGCATCAATTGCCTAAAGTTTTATAAGAAAAGGAGTCACTTGATTTAGAAACTTAACTTTATTTCTAAGGGTGTTATGACTTGCCTTGAAATGTAATTTGAACTTGATACTAGGATTTATAGTATCTTGGAAGTTTTCTACCAAAAGAGTCATTGGTTTTAAAGAATAGAAGTACGTAGTACTTTGGGTTAAATTCCCGGATTTCTATAAAGAACATGTTAGTGCCTTAGGTAAACTAAAATGAGAGTGTTTATAAACAAGAATAATAAGAAGTTAGGGAATTTCTTAACTTGCTTATGTATTGTAGGATAAGCCGGTAGTGCTTATGTTATGTAGCCGGATTGTGCTAGCGATATATTATTCGTTGCGGGGTTGTGGCATTGCATATTTCCGTGGATTTGCTACCACGATCGAGGAATACCTCATGCGAGTCCGTAGGGCTCGTGAGGTGAAATAGTCCCGTGCGGCGGGTCCGGCCTATGCGAGGAATACCTCATGCGAGTCCGTAAGGGCTTATGCGGGTGAAATAGTCCCATGCGAGGAATACCTCACGCGGGTCCACGTGATCTATGCGGGTGAAATAGTCCCAGGAATAGGATTGCTTATTGATACTGCGGGCAGGTGGTCCTGCTTTGATCGTGAGCTTTCCTACTTTATATTGTAAGTATACTCTATTTACTCTCATTGTTAGTAAGGCACGATTATCGTTAATTGAGTTATCATACATGTCTCCGTTTATTTTAGACTTATGATTTCATTACTGATCTTTGATTTCACATATTTGGTACATGTTGTCTTGACCTCCTTGGGTGAGTTCATCGCATGTAGAGTACGTATTCTTGATCCTCGCTCTTAGGATCACTGTCACCGTTGAGAAGCTCCTTTATTCCGGAGGCTTATCCCTGGTATTGTCGGTTATTGTACATTCAGGGGTATGGCGGGGCCCTGTCCCGCCAGAGTTTATATTCTTAGAGGTATGTAGTCACATTGTGGATTGGGTTGGAAAAAATAATATGTACTGTTATATTGATAGGATTTTCAGAAGGTGGCCTTATCGGCTAGCCTGTTGTTATTTTATGTTTAAGTACGTTTTCAGATGTGTATGTTCATTGCTATTCTCCGAGGTATCTGAAAGGGTGCCCAGTAGGGCACCGATCGCGGGCAGTTCGGGTCGTGACAAAAGTGGTATCGAGCGATTAGTCCTCGGAAAGTGTCTACAGACCGTGTCTAGTAGAGTCTTGATTATCGGTGTGTTGTGCACCACATCTATAATCAGGAGGCTGCAGGACATTTAGGATTGGTTTTCATTCTTCTCACTCTGAGATCGTGAGATAGAGCTGTGTTGTTAGGGTCGTCTCTCCCTAACGAGTTATGTTGATTGCAGCTACGAGAAAGGCAGCAGTGACCTAGGAAGGACTATGTGGATTGCGTATCCAGGTTGGTAATGATTAAAGTATAGTTGGTATTGTGACATACATCTATACGGAATTATGTATGAGGGTCATTTATGGGTTTCCTAGAATGATTTTAGATTTACCAAGAGTGGTAAAGACTAACTAGATACCGGGAAGGTATGGAATAGTTAATGAATTTTCGCCAAGGTCTTGTGTTTTATTTTGAGATAATTGAGAAAGGATGAGTTGTCTGATAGGGTAGTGAACCCTTAAGAAGCCATGTTAAGGAACTTAACGGAATGTCATGTAATAGATTAAGCTACGTAGTAGGCTTAAGAGAATTGTACGGATGAGGTCCGTATAGAGTAAGTAATGGTTGTTGTGATCGAGACAACATGGTTATGGTATTATGAGAAGTTTTTGTACCCGTTTACTAGGGGACTGATAAGTTAGGCTTGGAGCATGGAATTGTGAGCCTAAGAATATTGATAACCACCGAGACCTTAGATATATAAGGCCTTCTCGGGTAGTAAAGTTAAGACAGACCAAGGAAAAGAGTTAAATACGACGCCGAGTCGGGTTGGGGAGCTATTAAGGGTCACCCCATAGCTTGAAATGAAATGAGATCAGTTGGTCGTAGTCCTCATGTAGCGAGTCACGAGGTGTAAGACCAAGTCTAGTTAATCGTTTCTGGGTTCGTGGACACATTCCACCGGAACGTGTTGTGAGCTAGGCCCGACCTTATCTTGTTTAATTTAGTAACTCAGAGATTTGAGGCGAAACAAGATGAAGTCTGGTGCGTGCGCTAGAATACGTTCGAGTACGGAAGAAATGCGACCGGTGAAAAAGAGCAACCAAGTGTAAAGAAATAAAGCGGAACCTATGAAAACCTTTCGAGGTGACTACACGTGAGTGTTGGGTGGTAGTGGCGGTTAGATAATAATTGCGATAACGATAAAGTCGTTGGACCCAGCTGTTATGACAGACATTGAGGTCATTATGAGTTCGAGCTAGTTGGCCTCTTGTTATGCCAACGTTATCGCAGAGAGTTTGACTCGATTCGGCTTTTACGTAGTGATTATCCGGTGTAAAGGGAGAAAGTGGTGGTAACGATGAATTATCCTTTCTTCTTTGACATCATGGTTATTCTTTTAAGATGTGACTTGTTCACTGAGGTAAATCTGACGCAAGTATGTAAAAATTGAATTTGGAGGAATTTATGTTAAGTGCCCTTGGAGGTACTTGGAGTTGGTTTGGTGTGGCGGTTAGGGCCACGACCTTCCGGATAATTTCAGGAAAGCGTGCAAGGCAAGAATAAAATAAGTATGAATCTTTGCCATGAAAGTCGAGGCAACTTTGGTAGGTTTTGAAAATCTACATGACTTTAAGGCGGTGCGTGATGATTAGATATTTACTGGCCCGCGAGGGGACCCTGTGATTTGGGTTGTGACGCCAAGAAAAGTTTAAGAAAGGGGAGATAAGTTTTCTCCCCATAAGAACGATTTACGTATTATGTAGAGTGCGTGTACCCGTGTTGTTAGACGCGGGATATGAGGCGTAGTAAGGTCTTGGGTATCGTCGTACCATAGGTTCTGATTGTAGATAACCGTGGGAAAAGTGTGTGTTGGGAAATTAAGAACGACGTTCCAAGTAGTCGAGGAAGTGTCGTGGGGACAAAAATGCCGTGAAATGCGCATATATGAAGCGCACGATTATGAATCAAGATAGAAATACTTTGGCTCATAATAAGCCTAAGGTAAGGATATGGCGAGCGATAAAGAAAAATCGACTATGGTTAAGTAAGTTGAGCAGTTAGGACTACCCCGGACTAGTGTAAGATCATTAGTAAATAATGGGCGATAAGAACACCTCGAGAAAGGTGGTAGCATCGGGTTACTACTTGACGAGATCAAGGAAACCTCCCACTAAATTGTGATTGTGATGAAGTCTTAGCCATGAGGCAAGCAAAGGAATTAAGTCTAAGTTTAGTGACCAAGTTTGGTTGCAACAAAAGGAAAGCAGGAACCATAAGTGAGGTTAAGAATACCCGAATATTTCGCAGAATGAGAAAGACTTTCGATTATTGGAAGACAAGTTGACCACGACTACGATTCTAACTCCTCACGAAAGACTAGAGGTTAGGTTTTGATGATAAAACGTTGGGTGTTAGGCTAGGTTGTGTCTTGTGCAACCGATAAGGATAGAACCTATGTTTTCCGGTAGTTAGGGAAGCGAGGAAAGAAATTGCGCCACTCAAGATTTAGAGTGGCGGTTAAATCATGCCTTGAAGATTTGGGGGCATGACGTATATCTGAACTTCATGTGGATACTTGTGCAGACCACAAAAGCCTCGAGATATCTGCGGTGAGCGGTAGAATTTGCGACACCGATGGTGGTTAGAGTTACTCAAGGATTGTGATATTGATATCCTATACCATCGGAAAGCCAAGACGATTCTGAATACTCTTTGTGGTGGACCTAAGGGTAGTCCGCGGATGGGCAACCAGATAGACAGGATGTAGTCCGTAAGATTCTTCAGTTACCAAGCCTAGGGGTTCGATTATTTGTTTCCAAGGTTAATGAAGTTCTGATCCGAGAGGTTGCCGAGTCTTCCATCGTTGAGGAAGTAAAGAGGCGACAGTATGAGGATCCAGTTATGATACGGTATCGAGATACGACTCTCCGAGGAGAGAAGAGCCTCCTTGAGTAGCACGGATAAGTCTTTGTGAGATGAGATAGATTGCGTGTACCGGTCTTTGCGAGGACTAGTCAGCAGGTTTTAGGGGAGGCACGCAGTGCTTATTGCTCTAATTGTTTGGGGCCGACTAAGTCGTGTCGTGACCTCAGATATATGTATGGGTGAGATGACCGAAAAAGAGACACAACGGAGGTTACTGCTTAGTGTCCGAGTTAGTAGCAGGTCATGGTTGTGTACCAGAAGCCCAGTGGGCTATTGAAGGCGATTGAAATCCCAACCTAGATATGAGAGGTAATTAATATGGATCTTGTTACAGGGTGGCATCGTACTCGGAGGAAGTGCGACTCCCTGGGGGTCATGGTAATTAGGCTGGCGAAACCAGCTGTGTTCTTTCGGATTGGGACCACTTACTAGGCAAGGTTTAGTTGTTTGGTCCAGAGTTGATTCAGCGGGCTGTGGATAAGGCGAAGCTTATCCGGAAAAGATTATTAGTAAGCTTAGAGTCAGCAGAAGCGTTATGCAGATAATCGACGTTGACACATGGGGGTCCCGGTTGACATTGTTGTATGAGCATGGTTATGTGGCCACGTGTGGCATTTTTGGTATGTAGGGGTTGTAAGGAGACGTTATGGCTATCTTTATGTTAGACTCCCAGAAGAACATTCGGGGACGAATGTTTCTAAGGGGGGAAGAATGTTACACCCCGGAAAATTCGGAGATAGGTTTATAAGAGCGTGCGTAAGAACTCAAATGTTAAGATTTGAGGCGAGTAAAAATTTATCGAATTTTGGAATTTGTTGGAAAAGCGAAATATTTCGATTGAGCGGGAGGGAGACATGTGTCACCCCCCTTAATGGTCTTGGACGAAATTGACATGGGGGAAATGGTCATTTGACCATAATTTAAAAGACCAAGTCTTGCAAAGGCAAGAGCTTGACATTGTTGACTAAGTCAATTGCCACTTGGCTTGATCCTTGTGAAAAGCATCCTAACCACCCATTTGTTCTAATCTTGACCCTCCATCTTGTTATATATGTATGCTAGTGCAAGACAAGCTTCAACACTTAGACAAATTTTACAAAAAAACTTGAAGAAACCTGAGGAGGCTCTCGGGTTTGCCTGAGGGTTTCAAGAAAAAATTTCAATTGTTGTCCAATAATTCCCCCACTTTAAACCAAGGCACCTAAGGGTATTGTAAGTGTTTCTCAATAGAAAGATCCCGGAAAAATAGTGTTTTCGTATTAGTCGCAAGGCGAAAACCTAAAGGGTTATTCAACTTTGAAGTTGAAACTTGAAGATGAGTCTTTTATAAGCTTTTAAGGGTTGCTTGGAGTGGATTGGAACGTCGAAAGGAGGAGTTAAAGTTGCTAAGGAGCGACTTGTGATCTTGGATCATAATTGGGCTAATTGAGGTATAATCTTCGTTTTACTTTTGTAATTGAAGATTTCATGTTATGATAAGTTATAAGTGATCATGTGATTTGTGTTATGAAGTTTGATAAGTGACATGGATTGTAGAAGCCTAGAACCGAAAAGGACATGATTAGCCTTTTGAAATTGAAATACAATTTTGGTCGTTAATTAGAATCGTCGCATGTTTATCTACTTGAGGATTGTAGTAGTTGTAATCGATTGCGGCTTGATATCATGTTATACTAAACCACTTGGATTAAAAAGGAATTGGAAACGATTTTGTATTGTTGCCTAATTGCCGAATTGACATTATAGTTTAGACTAGTTTGTTATCGTTTGTGGTGAGCCAATTGGGGCTGTTTGGTTATTCATTTGGATTGAACTACCTTATAAATTGTGGTGAGCCAATTGGGGCTGTTTGGTTATTGTATTCGGCCTTGAAAAAGGTGGCAAAGTGAGTAGAAACAAAGGAAGTGCTGTCCGATTTTCCGTAGAATTTAGTGACTTGCACTTGGAATATTCTACGTTTGAAACTAGAATTTAATAGACGTACTATGGTCATTATAGGTTGACATACTACGTACGACGAAATGGACTTAGCAAGTGGATTAAACCGAAGAGGTATGTGGAACTTTCTTATCTCTTGAGCATGATTAAGTTATAAATGTATAGTACGGTAGACGTACAAGATTTTGACAACCTAGTCTATTTGATATCCTTGGCTTATTTTAAAGAATGTCCAAGTTGTTTGAGTTAGTGAATTAACTCACTTGTTTAGATATTAAGGATATCTTGGTTTTCAAAAGTTAAGAGACTTTAAGTATGTTGAAAGTATTTTAATACTTGTTTTGTGGGAAAATTTAAGTCTCTTGGTTATAAGGAAAGAATGTAAATTGCTAATGTATAAGGCTAGTATAATAGCTTTATGGAAAGTTTAAAGAGTGGTTTACTCTAAGTAACTTAAGTATGTTAAGGGACTTGAAGAGTTTTAAAGAATGTGATACTTGTTTCGTTTTAAACGTATAAGTCCCTTGGAAAGGAAATTGTACTTGACTAAGGTATAAAGTGAATATAACGACTTTATGGGGAGTTGGTTATATTGGCTTTATGGAAAGATAAATGGCTTGATTTAATGGAAGGCAATTAGATTTTAAGGCATCAATTGCCTAAAGTTTTATAAGAAAATGAGTCACTTGATTTAGAAACTTAACTTTATTTCTAAGGGTGTTATGACTTGCCTTGAAATGTAATTTGAACTTGATACTAGGATTTATAGTATCTTGGAAGTTTTCTACCAAAAGAGTCATTGGTTTTAAAGAATAGAAGTACGTAGTACTTTGGGTTAAATTCCCGGATTTCTATAAAGAACATGTTAGTGCCTTAGGTAAACTAAAATGAGAGTGTTTATAAACAAGAATAATAAGAAGTTAGGGAATTTCTTAACTTGCTTATGTATTGTAGGATAAGCCGGTAGTGCTTATGTTATGTAGCCGGATTGTGCTAGCGATATATTATTCGTTGCGGGGTTGTGGCATTGCATATTTCCGTGGATTTGCTACCCACGATGCGAGGAATACCTCATGCGAGTCCGTAGGGCTCATGCGGGTGAAATAGTCCCATGCGGGCGGGTCCAGCCTATGCGAGGAATACCTCATGCGAGTCCGTAAGGGCTTATGCGGGTGAAATAGTCCCATGCGAGGAATACCTCACGCGGGTCCACGTGATCTATGCGGGTGAAATAGTCCCAGGAATAGGATTGCTTATTGATACTGCGGGCAGGTGGTCCTGCTTTGATCGTGAGCTTTCCTACTTTATATTGTAAGTATACTCCTATTTACTCTCATTGTTAGTAAGGCCACGATTGTCGTTAATTGAGTTATCATACATGTCTCGATTTATTTTAGACTTATGATTTCATTCTGATGCTTTGGTTTCACATATTTGGTACATGTTGTATCGACCTCCTTGAAGTGCGTTCACGCCGCAGTAGAGTCTGCAGTTCGATCCTCGCTCTTAGGATCACTGTTCACCGTTGAGAAGCTCCTTTATTCGAGGCTTATCCACTGGTATTGTCGGTTATTGTACATTCAGGTATGGCGGGGCCCCGTCACTTGAGTTTATATTCTTAGAGGTGCGTAGTCACATTGTGGATTGGGTTGGAAAAAAAATATGTCTCGTTATATTGATAGGATTTTCGAAGGTGGCCTTATCGGCTTTGTTGTTATTTTATGTTTAAATGCGTTTCAGATGTGTATGTTCATTGCTATTCTCGAGGTATACGAAAGGTGCCCAGTAGGGCACCGATCGCGGCCGGGTGGGTCGTGACACAAAGTCTCGCCTCATTCGATGGGTCCTACTTCTACAAGAATTTGACGTGGAGATTCGTGATAAGAAAGGAACAGAGAATTCGATTCTGCACCACTTGTCAAGACCGGAAAACACAGAGAGCGAACACGAGGATGTGCAAATAAATGATCACTTTCCGCACGAACAACCTGTTTGAGTAAGTATGAATTCTAATTTACCTTGATACGACTTTGTTAACTTTCTTGCGGCTAAAGTACTACCCCGCACTTGTCAAGGCGGCAAGTGAAGAGGTTTTATTCGAGTAAAGCATTACTATTGGGATGAACCTATGTTATACAAACATCGTCTTGACCAAGTCATCAGGCGATGTATACCAGAGGAAGAGATGCACCAGGTTCTCACCCATTGCCACACCCTATCATGTGGTGGATACTTTGGGGCAGCAAGAACATCGGCAAAGGTACTGCAATGCGGATTCTATTGGCCAACACTCTTTAAGGATGCCCATACCTTTGTGAAGAGATGTGATAATTGTCAGAGAACAGGGAACATCTCAAGACGAAACGAAATGCCTTCATTGGAAGTGGAACTCTTCGATGTGTGGGGAATCGATTTCATGGGGCCATTCCCGCCATCCTTTGGAAATCAATATATCCTTCTGGCAGTAGACTATGTGTCCAAATGGGTGGAATCAGTGGCCACAAAAGAAAACGACAGTAAGACTGTTCAAAAATTCCTTCAAAAGAATATTTTCACAAGGTTCGGCACTCCAAGAGCTATCATCAGTGACGAAGGAAGTCATTTCTGCAACAGGCAGCTGAACTCATTGCTTTCCCGATATGGAGTTTACCACCGCACTACAACTGCCTACCACCCTCAAGCTAATGGACAAGCGGAAGTGTCAAATAGAGAAGTAAAAAGCATATTGGAAAAGACGGTGAACGGCTCAAGGAAAGACTGGTCTATCAAATTGGATGACGCATTGTGGGCATACCGGACAGCATTCAAAACACCAATTGGTATGTCACCTTATAAATTAGTTTTTGGTAAAGCATGTCATTTGCCAGTAGAGTTGGAACACAGAGCGTACTGGGCAATGAAGAAGTTAAACATGGACGCCACGGCAGCAGGACAGAGGAGGCTACTACAGCTGAGCGAATTAGATGAATTCAGGCACAATGCCTATGAGAATGCAAAGATCTACAAGGAACGAACGAAAGCATGGCACGACAAGAATTTGATACCAAAAGACTTTCAAGAAGGACAACAAGTGCTTTTATTCAACTCAAGGTTGAGATTGTTTCCAGGCAAGTTAAAATCACGTTGGACAGGACCATACACGGTGGTAAGAGTATTCCCATATGGAGCAATTGAAATAAAAGGAGAGAGGAGGCGCCTTCAAGGTAAACGGACAGAGATTAAAACCCTATCTGATCAATGAAATGGAATACATGAACTTGGTAACTTCTCATACCTTAGAATAATAAGGAACTTGCGTCCAGCTAAAAGACGTTAAAGACAGCGCTACTTGGGAGGCAACCCAACATTTTCAATTATGTTATTTCAATTCCTATCCTTAGTTTATTTTGTCTTGAAGAGTCTCACGGTCTTGGGCTCTTGTGTTTGTGTTGTGTTGACAGGTGAATGCCAAGGATTTGGAAGGCGAAAACCGAAGAGAAGCAATTGATCTCCAAAATCGCGAGCCGCGGCGCTGAAGCGAGCGCGGCGCAAAGATCGAGACGCCAGAATCGAGTGCCACGGCTCCCATTTGCAGGGCCGCGACGCACGAAGTTCAGAACCCGGACAGAGTTTGGTAGCGCGCGCCATTTGCGAGCCGCGGCTCATGACGGAAAATATGAATTCTGAAAGATGCCTTGATCCGAAGGCCCTGTCACCAATTCAACCACCCAGAACTCTCCTCCCCTCACAAAATTCAAAGTACTATCCACTGCCACCACCACCATTTTAGCCAAAGTCTGTAAGTGTCTTATTTTTTTTATTGTCTTTGAGTCTACACACATTGTCCCCAATGTGTGATTTAAGTTTGGGGGTGTTTTATTTGTTTCATGTTATGTGTTATTTAAGTCTTTTTATTGTTTTTATTATTTGTGTCATGTTATGTTTTATTTAAGTCTTTTTATTGTTTTTATGTATTTTTGAGTCACAATTTTTTTTTTCGTTTTGAGTCATAATTGTCTGTCAAAAGATCATGTATGTTGTAGTTGCTAGAAACACCTAGTGAAGTAAGGTAGAATAATGTAACGGAATTAAAGCAACTATCTAAACACCTAAGTTAGATATGCCAAAAACTCACAGAATATGTCTAGTTGGAGTTTCTTGCTTGAGTTATGCATGCTAAATGATAAATACTTATGTGTTATGATTGCTTGCTATTTGATGCGAAATAGTTAGGATATGCATGTTAGGGAGATGACTCAGGCATTTCTTTGATAGCCAATTCTTACAATTCTTTTCTATCCGTACTTTAAAAATATCCTAGTCACCCATTGAGCCTAAATTTGAAACTTCTTTGACACCCTATATTCCACAAATTGTACCATAAGTGAAAATATGAAATAGTGGAATACATTGTGTTAAAAAAGAGACAAAAGAGTGAATAAGTTTGTTTGACCCCAATACAAAAGTAATAAGAAATAGGCAAAAGCCTAAGTTTGGGGTACTTGTCATTATTATATACTTCACTCTCCCAAAACAAAAGAGGAAAAGATAGAATCGAAGTGAAGGAAAGAACAAAAAAAAAAGAAAAGGAAATCTTGAAAGTCAAGAGCTTATGGTACACGAAATGAGCCTAAATTGCCTACCTTTACCTACCTATACCGAAGCCGACATTACAACCCTTAAAGTCCTGAAGATCTCTTTTATGCATATCCAAAATTAGTGGAGAATAGCAAGTAAGCATGTCATAGGAATTCTTGAATTTATATGCATGATTTAATATATTGACTTCCATTAAGCATGATGAATATGAGTTTGCGAAATATCTAGCTTAATGTGCTGAAATGTCATGCTATATGTTCCTGCATATTATTTTGCTAACCTTCATGTTTTTCTAGTTAACACTAATGCAACAAAAGTGATCAATGTCAGTGAGTCTTTTTTTTTCGTTTCTTTGAGTCTTTTATTTCTTTCTTTAGTTTGGGGGTATTTGATCGGTGTATTTTATATACACCTTTTGAGTCAGTTTTAGTTAGTCTTTTGTCCCGTTTTGCACATATAAGTGTCGTATTAGGATAGTTTTCCTTTCTTTTGAGTCAAAGTGGTTAAAATGGCCAAATGGCGGAAAAGGAGCTAAAAGAGGGCAAAAGAGGAGATTCCAGAGCTAAAAACAGAGAAAGTGGCGAACGAGGCTGAAACGAGCCGGCGCGCGGCGCCTCTGCGATTAAGCGAGGCGCGGCGCCTATCGAAGGCTGCGAAGACTCGGCCGCGCCTCGTAACAGCAGTGCGGCGCGGCGCTAAACATCCGGAAGCTACGAGTTGCAGCCGCGGTGCCCTCGCAGCAATGTCGGGGCGCGGCGCCAAATCATCCGACGGATTGCGAGTTCCGGCGCGCGCCCATGCGAGCAGCGCCCGACGCTGAAAAATTAGGTTTCAGCGGATTTTGGGCGAACTGCGAGGAAAAGTTGAGGCGGTTTCACCTATAAAAGGAGAACCTAGGCGCTTTTAAGGGTTCCCTTGCACAACACAAGGCTTCTTGCTTAGAGATTGAAGACCATAGTCTAGTAATTTCTTTTCCTTTTCTTTTCTTTATTTCAGGTTTTGTATGATGAACATGGGATTAGTTCTTGTCATGTCAATGGCTAGGAACTAATTCCTCTATAGGGCTTTCCATGTTGAATCTCTAGAAACTTATGTTATGATTTAATGCATGCTTATGGTTATTCTTCTCCTTGTTGAGATCTATCCAATATTTGAGTTGAATTCTTGGTAATTAATTGACAACTAATTATCACTATATGATTTCTAATCAGTTCGAAAGGGGGATTGTGAATATCTTTGTAAGTTGGGTAGACATTCTTGGATTGGGGATGAAAATACCTCAATTATTTATGTAAGCGTTAATGAGAGGCTTAAAACCCTAATTTTGCGCATTGTGCGTGACGATTAACTAGGTTCTTGTTCTTAATCCTCCTATAGAGTTATCCTTATCACCGAAAGGTAGGTAAGGTGCAATCTTTGAGGTTGAGTGTTTATATAACCTAACGGAGTATAAAGCGATTTAGTGAACTCGCTTTCTCGAAGAAGACCATAAGTTATTGCATTAATAAGTAGCATAAGCGGATAGTGAGGAGACGTGGAAGCCCTATTCTCATCATCACTGAAGTAAACCCTTTTAGTTAAATAGCTTTTATAATCCTTAGTTAAAAACAACAAATCTAAATATCAATTTACCAAATAGATACCAAAAAATAGATAGTTGGTAATTGAACCCTAATCCTTGAGGACGATATTCGGTCTTATCAAGACTATACTACTTGTCACGATAACGTGCACTTGCGTTTAAAGTGTGCGCATCTTACCGCACATCAAAAGTACCCCGATACTTGTGTAGCATTATAGGTTACTGTTCTTAATCCTCATATATGGTAAATCTTATCATAGAAATATAGAAGGGTTCTGCACTGGGGTTGAGTGATTATATGTCATAACCGGAATATAAGACAGTCTAGTTAATCACTATCTTAACGAAGAAGAAGAATCATTCTAGTCGCATTAAGGATTGAATAAAGTGGATAGTCGAGGATTTTGGAAGCCCTAATTTATTCATAACTGATTACAACTTTATTAGTTTAAATCTTGCAATTACTCTAGTAGTTAAATAAAAACCCCACTAAAATATTGATTGCCAAATAGATAACATAAAATAGATGAACGATACTTAGAAACCAATCTCTGTGGACGATATTCTGTCTTACAGACTATATTACTTGTGAACGATGTGTACGCTTGCGTGAACAGTCAAAATATCGCTAACAAAAATATATACTAAATATCCTATAGTCCCATACCCTTTTCGTAGTTTTAAAGTGTTAACGACCAACGGGTCGTTACATTAGATACCAATCAAATAATCGCTCATCCTCGAGCGACAAGGTATGGGTGGAGGAAAAGAGGTACCTGGACTGTCGAACAACTGAGGATATCTACTCCGCCCAGCGGGTGCCACGAACAATCACACTAGTGCCTTCCCTTTGCGTAGAACCTCTAAATTTGACTCTTAATTTGTGTAGTGTGGTGATGTTCATGGCTGCTCTTCTATGGTGGATTAACGACGAAGAACAGAGACTACACAACCATGAAGGTATTTTCTTTTCTTCTAACCTAGTTGCTAGGTTTTTTTTCTCTTTTTCTTTCTTTCTTTCCTTCTCTTCTCCTCTGCGTGCTGCGTCCCCCTCCCTTTTTTTTCTTTCTTTTCTCTGGCTGCTCGCCGTTCCCCCTCCCCCTTTCTTTTGTAATTTATGTGCCCTACCAAAAGTGTAGTGGGCTTGGCCCACTTACTTACTTAATTAAATTTCTGCCCATTTCATCTATTAAAAATCATATACTAAATATCCTATAATCTCATACCCTTTTCGTAGTTTTAAAGTTCTAAACAACCGAACATATCGTTACATTAGAAACCAATCAAATAATCGCTCATCCTCGAGCGACAAGGTAGGGGTGGAGGAAAAGAGGTACCTGAACTGCCGAATAACTGAGGACATCTACTACGCATATCCGCCCTGGTCTCCCAAGTGGCCTCCTCAACCGGACGGTGCTTCCACTGCACCTTGACTGACGCAATTTCCTTGGACCTCAACTTTCTCACTTGCCTATCCAAGATTGCTACCGGCTCTTCCTCGAAGGACAGATCCTGATCAAATAATATTGAATCCCACCTAATGATGTAAGACCCATTTGAATGGTACTTCTTCAGCATGGAAACATGGAATACCGGGTGAACACCTGCCAAACCTGGTGGCAAAGCTAATTCTTACGCCACCTCGCCAACCCGACGAAGAACCTCAAAAGGGCCAATAAACCTAGGGCTCAACTTGCACTTATTCCCGAACCGCATCACACCCTTCATTGGTGAAACCTTCAACAAAATCCGCTCGTCAATCATGAACTCCAAATCAAGAATTCTGATTCTCATAACTCTTTTGCCTACTATGAGTTGTTAGAAGCACATCCTTCATCAATTTCACATTGTCCAAAGAATTTCTCAACCAGCCTGCACTCTAAGTTCTGACCTCGAACACATTGAACCAAAAATCAAGAACGACATCTCCTACCATATAATACGTCAAATGGTGTCATCTCAACGCTCGAATATTAACCATCATCGTAAGAAAATTCTGCCAAAGGCAAAAACTGATCCTAATGAACGCCAAAATCAATCATACAAGTCCACCACATGTCCTCAATAATCTGAATTATCCGTACGTACTAGCAATCTGTCTAAGGGTGAAATGACATGTACACCATTTGAGTTGTAAATAGTGTAATCCGAAACAACAGGAGTTGACTTCGTCAAACAATACACAGTGACCCAAGTAACACCAATTTTTCTCAAAGTCCATGGTAATCCTATCAGAAGTCCATAGCAATTTGCTTGCTCACTTAATCCGCCTAATCTTCATTTTACTCTCAATAGTCTGATTCTCCCAGATTTGATACTCTAATTGAAATACTTGATTTTTTTATTATAACTATAACTCTGAACGCAATTGGTTGATTTCATAATTTTTTTATTGACGTCGCCATAATATTTTAGCCCAAGCTATAACCCGTTGTCAAACATGTAGCCGTAAGGTACTCTAATTCTACTCATCTTTCTTGCACCCCTTCCAAAGTCATCTTTAGTACTAGGAATCACATAGAAATCTAAATCATGACTTCATATGATCAGAAAAGTATTTGTGCCTGTACTAAGCCAATTGTTCAAATTTCAAATCTATATAGTTTCGTTTCGATGGGCTGAAACTACCGAGTCAACACTCATCGTCTAATTTCTCTTAATCTTTCAAATAACATACTATGCTTATCATCCTAGTGATCATCTTGCCATGCCAAATCTGTACAAATCCACTGATCACTTCAAAGACTCTAAATATCACCAATAGTAGATTCAACCCGATGCAATTGTACAATTCTCCAATTATCACTAATAGTCACCCCAGCTAATTCCATATCTTTATAAAATAAGTAGTAAGTCTTCCATAAGTCCGTGTTGATCCATTTCATCCACTTTCTCATGAATACACAATCCGGTGTTGTCACTCTAGTCTTCAAAACTAAAATTTTCCCAAGTCTTCAATCGATCGAGTACCGATGAACTATACCTTATGATTTTAAATCTTCAGGTTTGTCAACTCGCACTATTCATCCAAATACAATAAACTTCATTGAATCATAAGGCCTATGGTCTCGTACACCACTTTTCAAAGCCATACAATTTCTTACTGCAACACCTTATTACGCATTTAACAATCCTAAAAATATCAAGCCTTGCTATCTATGTGCCTTACCACACACACATATTCCTAAGTCATTCATATTTGAAGTACTCAACTATACTATCTATCCATCACTTCAACATAGTCTACTGCCACCGACATAGCCTTACCTCAAAATTATGACGTCAACTTTCTTACCTCCTCATCAATTCTTCAATTGCAAAGTCTCGTTGGCACTTGCCATACGCTAAGTCAAATCATCCATAGTATTCCTTATTCAATCATAGTTATCCCCTTTACACCCTATTAGAATGATATAATATAATGCCACCATAATCCATACATGATTGAGTGGTCACACCTTTTAAAGCTTAATCCTCTAAAACAGATAGTATGATACCTTTTATCTTAATTCCTCAGTTTTCATATTTTATTTCAAATCACTTTTTTTTTATCATCCACCAAAAATCACTCAAATCCACTCATGGGATGGATAAAAATATCATAAATTTTGTAAAATATCTAAGTCAATCATGGAGGTAGTACTAAACCACAACCTTGAATATCTGAATATTTTCCTTGTCGCACTCGAACCTTAAAACTGAGCACTCCTCTAAGTCTAATGCATTACTTATACAATATCAACACTTCTTCTCCAATTTAGGTGCAACAACTGATAACTCTTTAAGTAACAAAATTCAACTACTCATCCATCGCTATAGTCAATTCTATTAGTCGGTCACTGATTCCCCAGAATCCTATGGCGTAGTCAAACTTACCATTTAATTCATGTTCCTTTAGTATCCACTTCATACATAGAGTAGTATCACAAAATTAACATGCTCATAGTTCAAAATGACTCTTCCTTATAACCATACCAAAGATATCAAGTGAGCCTGCAAAAATGATCTTTACTAGTAGACTACACCCCACTATTCCCACAAGATGCAATCATCCATAGTAAGTTTTTTCTGAGCACATCCACCCCTGGTGCTCGTCCTCTAACTGAGGATGACCCCTATGAATTCCTTTCATTACATCTTTGTCTTGTCAAGTAGTTGATGAATCTTCAAACAACACTCCAATATGAAGTCCTACTTCCCCCATACCTTATCACAAAAGGTCATTTTTCATGTTCATATTTTCCCTAACTTGTGTTCATATCCTTATCAATTATCCTTCTTGCATGATCAACTAATCATCCCGGTTTTTCCATATATATAACTTAAATCTGGAATATCATGACAACAAGCCTCCTTCTTATCCCTTAATTTCACCCATTAAGCTCTCTTATCATTAAACATACCCTAGGTTCATACTTCTCAAAACATGATAATAAACCTAGATTCTAAGATAGATTCATAAATAGATAAAAGAAATGGGTTAGAAAACTTACCCCAAGGATGAAGATGATGAAAAACCTTGAATTCCCTCTCCCAATAGAGCTCAGGTTGTAAAAATATGGATTATGAAAAGTGAATTCAAAATAGGTCTTTTAATTAGGTCTGATATAGCGGTTTCTCTTTTGTGAAATTACCTTAGCTGAAACGGCTCGCTTCTACGAAAACAATTGGTCATAGAAGCAGCCCAATTTAAGGTACCAAAATCTCACATAAGCGGAGACGATGTCGTAGAAGTGGCTCTCCTCTGCTCATAATTTTTCGCAAAAGATAACTTTATCAAGGTCTTCACGGCTCGCATATGCTGACCATTCCACAAAAGCGGCTCCGCAGGTATAGCCAAGACTTGTTGGTGTGGTGCACCCGAAACCAGCAACTATGGACAAAATCCCAAACTTCCATCAGACTCATGAAACTCACTCGAGACCTCCTGACATGCTCTACTACTGACTGGAATAAAACATAATCGACTCCGTGAGACTCCACTATATCCAACTTATGAAACATCTCATGGCAGCTAACAATAAACTCATACGCATCCTCCCCTGAAGTACCATAGAACCAAGGAGGAGATACCAATCTGAATAATCTCGCACGAAAAGAATGAACCAGATACCAATCGGATTGAACTAGCACGAAAAGAGTAAAGAAGTGAAGTGTTTTCTAAATATCCTATAGCCTCTCGAGGATGGGTACGGACGTCTACGTATCAATCCGAAAGACTCTACTAGACATTGCTCTTGTACTCATTAGACCTATTAACCTAGAAGCTCTGACACCAACTTTGTCACGACCCAATTCACAAGTCGTGATGGCACCTACCTGATTCCCCTGAGTAGGAGAACCATATTCTCAATAACAAGTTAAATCAGTGGAAATAAAATAAAGAAAAGAAGTTATAAAATCTTAAATACTTAATTCCCCAAAATATGGTCAAAAGAGTACAAGAGCGCTAAACATGGTCTGAAATAGCAGTCGAAAAAAAATGCCCGAAGGCTAAATACTTTCTGTCAAATAATAATGAAAATGGAATCAACTAGGAAGCCTTTCAGGGGCCACAGATGATCAAGTAGCTCACCCTGAATGACTGAAGATGTCACCCTCGTGGATCAGCCACGGGGCGTAGAGCTAGAACCTGGATCGTACTCTGCACTCAACAAAAGTGCAGCAAGAGTAGTATCAGTACAACATTAGTACCGGTAAGCATCATAGGCCGACAATAATTAGATAACGCGTGAAGAAGTCGAAACTAACAAGTAGCACATAGAGCACACATGCATGGTCACATATCATAAACAGGTAAAATGTAAAGAAATCAAGAATCTATCAAGACATATATAGTTCACCAATGATCAGTGCAATGCAACAGTCACCTCTCACACTCCACTCCTGTACACACATGCTACGGGCAATGCCTCAAATACATGACCCATGGGGACCCGCGAAGTCCATGTACCACTCGTGCTCTTCGGCAGAAACCTCAGAGGCTATCAATCGTGCTCTCCGACAGAAACCTCGAAGGCTATCACTCGTGCTCTCCGGCAGAAACCTCAGAGGCTATCACTCGTGCTCTCCGGCAGAAACCTCGGAGGCTATCACTCGTGCTCTCCGGCAGAAACCTCGGAGGCTATCACTCACTCTCAATCTCCAGCAAAGACCTCGGAGTCTCTCAATCGCTCACCTCACCATCATCACAACAATAATATGAAAAGCATGTCAGTATGTGTGTTGTACGTGTGCATTGCGTGAATGATAAATAATTTATATAATCGTTTTAAAAAAAATATTAAACCAAACCAAATCCAACAACAATGATTTATTTTTAGGTATGTTATCATTTTCATTTAATGTTTTCATTTTATGTGATTCTATTACAAGATTTTCATAAATCCCAATAAAATTATCTTCTTTTTTATTCCACTGCAATTACAAAGTAATACAGTCGAATTGAATCTAATATAAATGAAAAATAACAATGCTTTTAATTCATTTACATATACTAGTCTTAAGTGTATGTCTGTTGCACGTGTGCATTGCGTGAGCAATTAGTTATTTATAGTATTGATTTTTAAAATTAAAAATCAAACCAATCTAAATCCAAACAACAATCTATTTATATAGTCAGTTTGCGGTTCAACAATCGGTTTGTGATTTGAATCGGTTTCAACCAAACCGTGAACACCCTTAGTAGAAGATACCAAATAATTAAAGAAGCTAAGAAGTTGTTTTGGCTGAATAAACTTGTGTAATTTTGAGAGGAAAGCCCGTGTATTTTAAAACTGCCATACATGTCTATTCGTCACGTGTATTGTAATGTTCATTTAATGTGTTCATGTTATCTGAATCTATTACAAGATTGGCATAAATCCCTACAAAATTATCTTCTTATTTATTCCAATGTAAAGGCAAAGTAATAAAACCTAACTGAATTCAAAATAAATGAAAAATAACAATGCTTTTTATTTATTTACATATACAAAAGTGTATGTGCGTTGCACATGTGCATTGCGTGAACGATAAATAATTTATATTATCGATTTAAAAAAATAAACTAAACCAAACCAAATCTAACAACAATTGATTTATTTAATCGATATGCGGTTTTAATCGAGTTTAACCAAACCGTGGACCCCCAGTATAAGATAGCAAATAATTAAAGAAGATAAGAAGGTTTCTGGCTGAATAAGCCCGAGTAATTTTTAGAGGAAAGTTTGTGTAATTTATAACTGGCGTGCAGGTCAATTTATTAGCTGTATTATCACTTTCATTAAATGTTTTCATTTTATGTGAATCTATTACATGATTTTCATAAATACCAATAAAATTATATTCTTTATAATTCCACTACAATTACAAAGTAATACAGTCGAATTGAATAAAAAAATAAATAAAAAATTACAATGCTTTTAATTCATTTACATATACTACTTTTAAGTGTATGTCCGTTGCACGTTTGCATTGCGTGAACAATAAATAATTTATAGTATTGATTTTTAAAATTAAAAATCAAACCAAACTAAATCCAAACAACAATCTGTTTATTTAGTCGGTTTGCAGTTCAACAATCGGTTTGCGATTTGAATCAGATTTAACCAAATCGTGAACACCCTTAGTACAAAATATCAAATAATTAAAGAAGCTAAGAAGTTGATTTGGCTGAATAAACTTGTGTAATTTTGAGAGGAAAGTCTGTGTATTTTAAAAATGACATACATGTATATTCATCACGTGTATTTCAATGTTCATTTAATGTTTCATGTTATCTGAATCTATTACAAGATTGACATAAATCCCTACAAAATTATCTTCTTATTTATTCAAGTGTAAAGGCAAAGTAATAAAACCTATCAGAATCCAAAACAAATGAAAAATAACAATGCCTTTTATTTATTTACATATACAAAAGTGTACGTATGTTGCACGTGTGCATTGCGTGAACGATAAATAAATTATATTATCGATTTAAAAAAAAAAAACAAACCAAATCCAACAACAATTAATTTATTTTATATGTCTGCAGTTTTAATCGAGTTTAACCAAACTGTAAGATAACAAATAATTAAAGAAGATAAGAAGGTATTTTGGCTGAATAAGCCTGAATAATTTTTAGAGGAAAGTTTGTGTAATTTATAACTGGCGTGCATGTCTATTTGTTAGGTGTATTATCACTTTCATTTAATGTTTTCATTTTATGTGAATCTATTACAAGATTTTTATAAATACGAATAAAATTATCTTCTTTTTTATTCCACTGCAATTACAAAGTAATAAAGTCGAATTGAATCTAAAATAAATGAAAAATAACAATGCTTTTAATTCATTTACATATACTAGTCTTAAGTGTATGTCTGTTGCATGTGTGCATTGCGTGAGCAATTAGTTATTTATAGTATTGATTTTTAAAAGTAAAAATCAAACCAAACTAAATCCAAACAACAATCTGTTTATTTAGTCAGTTTGCGGTTCAACAATAGGTTGCGATTTGAATCGGAATTAACCAAACCGTGAACACTCTTAGTAGAAGATAACAAATAATTAAAGAAGCTAAGAAGTTGTTTTGGCTGAATAAACTTGTGTAATTTTGAGAGGAAAGCCCGTGTATTTTAAAACTGCCATACATGTCTATTCGTCACGTGTATTGTAATGTTCATTTAATGTTTTCATGTTATCTAAATCTATTACAAGATTTACATAAATCCCTACAAAATTATCTTCTTATTTATTCCAGTGTAAAGGCAAAGTAATAAAACCTAACTGAATCCAAAACAAATGAAAAATAACAATTCTTTTTATTTATTTACATATACAAAAGTGTATGTGTGTTGCACATGTGCATTGCGTGAACGATAAATAATTTATATTATTGATTTAAAAAAAATAAACCAAACCAAACCAAATCCAACAACAATTGATTTATTTAATCGGTATGCGGTTTTAATTGAGTTTAACCAAACCGTGGACACCTCTTGTATAAGATAACAAATAATTAAAGAAGATAGGAAGGTTTCTGGCTGAATAAGCCTGAGTAATTTTTAGAGGAAAGTTGGTGTAATTTATAACTGGTTGCAGGTCTATTTGTTAGGTGTATTATCACTTTCATTTAATGTTTTCATTTTATGTGAATCTATTACAAGATTTTCATAAATATCAATAAAATTATCCTTTTTTTTTTATTCCACTACAGTTACAAAGTAATACAGTCGAATTGAATCTAAAATAAATGAAAAATAACAATGCTTTTAACTCATTTACATATAAGACCTTTACCTATCGACACTAATAACATTAGGATCTTTACGGAACTCCTAGACTGCGCCGGAAGACGAACTCAATATGTAAAGTTTAGCTACACGAAACATGAACTGAACCTATATGTGGGAAGATAAAATCCTTTTATTCACGACACACTCAATCAAGCTTAGGATTTGTCAAGTGTCTATCCAAATGGCGTGATCATTATATCTCATCTATATCAGTTGACAACAGGACCATATCAAAGACATGTCCATTGCGTTGGCCAACGACTTAGTCAACATAATATCTTATGAGTATCTGAGTGTTCTCTCAAATATACATTCAAGGAATGAATCTCAATCTTGGTTCGACTACCACATTTAATCCACTTCGTAACGTACCCAAATCAAGCCGCGTCTCAGCCTATAAGGCATTTGAGCTTAGGACAGGATCAAAGTACATTACTCTGTGAATAAGGTGCGTATCAACCTCAAGTATAAGGACTTTTATCTCATACACACCAATGTCACTTTAGACATATAACAAATAGTGCATCAGTAGGGTATACCAATACTTCAACAAGTATACATGCGTCCATCACAAGTTGCCATAACTCGTAGCAAGTAAGACATACTAAATCCCCAAAGGATATGATGCAGACCACATGTCGATGTATCTCATATCATCGATATCCCAATCTCGATGATCATTAGTCGAGACGATTTAAGAGTCACGTTATAATATTAATTCTCACATCATTAATAAACACGTAAACTCTAGGGATGCATTTATAGAATATTATAAACAATCAACTAATAATTCAACAAATGCAAATGCCATAATATTAATCATCATTAATATATAAATATGAATGTGTATAAAATATATTTTGTCCTAATACAGATTGTCTCTAGGACATACATATACTTTCACCGACTTATCCAAAAAGGCGGATACTAATGCAAGTCTCGTGGTCATGATGACATCCTCCACTAATTCTCAGGGTTTTGTTGATAATTCGGGCCAAACCTGTTCTCACGGGGGTGGAAAACATAGTCAGAAAAATAATGGCAAAAATCGCGGGGGAAACCGTGGTGGTTTCGGCGGTGGTAGCGGTGGCCAGAATGGTGGCAGTGGGTTACGTCCCAACAAAAGTGGGCCACAGCCCAACTGGTCCCAACCTTGGGCCCCCTAGCAGTAGGCAGTGGCCCAACCATCCCTTTTCTCTAGCTGTTCCAGCCCCTGGACAGTGGGCTGCACAGAATTATTTTCGGCCCAATAACGCATGGGCCAGTAGTTTCAGAAGAAACTCTGGGATGGGGCAGCAAGCAGGTGTGTTTGGGTCTCGGCATCCACAGGCCCATCATGATGTGGGCCCCACCTCGACCAATATTAAAGCCGCAATGCACACTCTTAGATTAAATATGTGAGACGCTAATTGATACATAGACACCAGTGTCACTTCTCACATGACGTCTGACCAAGGTACTCTCTTGTCTTATTCCAATTGGAGCAAAAATCATGGCATAATTATTGGTAATGACAACTCAATTCCAATTCGTGGTTATGGTCACAAATATTTTTGTCCCCCCCCCATCCACCTCTTATCTTGAAAAATGACCTTCATGACCCTAACTTAATTAAAAATTTGGTGTTTGTCCGTAAATTCACCACTGATAATTGAGTTTCTATTTATTTTGATCCTTTTGGATTTTCTGTGAAGGATTTCAAGATGGGGATTCCTCTCATGAGATGTGATAGTAAGAGAGATATTTATCCTATCATACTAACATCCAGTCTTTCGAGAACATCCTTGCCATCTACTTTTGCTGCTCTTGCTCCCTCCTTGTGTTATGCACATCGCAATTTTGTCTTCCTTAGATAAAAATAATTTTATTTCTTGTAAGGGTACGCGTAGTACTCAAATTTGTCAATCTTGTCCCTTAGGAAAACATGTTAGATTACCTTTTGTAGCCTCTACTTCTCGTACTTTAATGACATTTGATATTATTCATAGTGATTTATGGAGATCTCCCATTTTAAGTTCTATGGGCCATCGTCACAGAAAATATACACTAGTATACACGGTATAAACATACCTTGTGTATACCATATATCCTTAAAGAATCGGCTAAACTGTCTGTGATATACATGGAAAGTATATCTCAGTTTGGAGAGTATTTTGTACCACATTTTTGTAATTAATTTTCATTGTATTCTTACCATAATTTCAGACCCCACGTTGTGGGATTTTACTGGGTATGTTGTTGTTGTATTCTTACCTTAATTGTAGGATTCTTGTACAAATAGAATAAGATTTTGGGAGTAGAATAAGAATATGATTTTCCAATTATGAAATTGTAAATTGTATATATACTCATTCATTAATGAAAATAATCAAGGAGTTATTTCTTTCAGTCACGTGTATTGTGAGGTTCATTTGATATTTTCTTATTATGTGAATATATTACAAGATTGCTATAAATTCCAATAAAATTGTCTTTTTATTTATTCCAGTGCAATTGCAATGTTATAAATCGAATTGAATCTAAAATAAATGAAAAATAACAATTCATTTAATTTATTCACATATACTGGTCTTAAGTGTAGGTGTGTTGCACGTGTGCATTGCGTGAATAATAAATAATCTATATTATCAATTTTTTAAAATTTTAAAATTAAACCAAACCAAATCCAAACTGTAAAGAATGGATCTTGGGCCTAACTCAACCCCAAAATCTAGCTTATAGGGTGCAAATTGTCTAAGTCCATATAAGGAGTCCATGTTCCCATTTCATATCCGATGTGGGACTCATAACCCTCCCCGCACGCCCAGACCTTAATAACTGGAGCGTGGATAATACTCCCCTGCACGCTCAGACCTTGTTAACTGGAGCGTGAATAACACTCCCCTGCACGCCAAGACATTGTTAACTCGAGCGTGAATAATATAATTTGGGGCTCAACCTCAGTGAACAAAAAAATGGAATGAGTCAGACTCTGATACCATGTAAAGAATGAATCTTGGGTCTAATTCAACCCCAAAAACTAGCTCATGAAGGGGAGGATTATCCAAGTCAATTTAAGGAGTTCATATTCTCATTTCATATCTGACGTGGGATTTTAACGATTACTCTAAAAATCTGACAAAAAAAAAGAATGAAAAAAATCACCATATGATAACAATGTATAAGAGGGCATCATGCAAACGATGAAATGAAATTCATATAATCTCAAATCAAATTTTTGTACTATATTCAAAAATGAAGAATAAAAGTTAATAAATCTCCTGAATGATGTGATCATATATACAAGAACTGACCTCAAAATCAACAAACGTACACTTTTCAAACTCAAGTTACAAAAACCATAAAGGGGTTAGAGAGAAGTTTCTCTCACTAAGCGAAAACGCTCTCAACGTTTTCCTTAGTTGCTCATTTCGGTTTGCCTCTCTCCTCTTGATTCATCATTGATTCTTACTTAATCGACATTTGGTGTTCATGCCATGAGAAAGACAAAGAGAACTACCCGTTCTAACAATGATTCTGGAGGATCCGGTGGCTCTATGAAGTCTAAGGCCAAGAAAAAGAAAAAGAATGGTGGAAGGCCAACCATTGTTAAGGAGAACTTAGTTCCGACAATTTCTGATCCCACGGTATTAGTGCACGTTCAGCCTGATATGCGCATTTCACTTGAAAACGTGGTGGATGATACTACGCTGCAAAAGATACATGAATGGGGGAAAAGTATAGATGTCGAAAGCTTGGATAAAAATATGATCGAAGGAGGGGAGTTTCATGTTCCTTTGGTTAACGAACCAGTAGTGTCTACTCCAACCCCTCCAGGAGTGACTACTAATGGTAAATGTAATACTGATAACAAGTTCAATGGTAATGCATCTTCAGATTCTTCCGGTGATGCTATGGAAAATCTGTTTGCTAATGACTCTCCAACCGCTCCAAGAGATGTCGGATCTGAGACGGGTCGATTGGCTAGTTTTGTGTTTATAGCGGGCCAGCATGGTGATCACGGGGCTAAGATTATATCATCACGTCAAGGAGGTGTCACGACCCGAACCCGGGCCCGTGACTGGTGCCTTACCCCGGGCACCCTAGTGATACAACATCAGAGTAATCAGCGGAACATAAAACAAGACATGAAATAATATGAAGTGTAAAACAGTTTTCTGAGGAAAGTTGCCTTTCGGCATATATATATATATAAACGTGAATCCGAACAGTTACATCCTTTTTTCAAACTCTGCCCACAACAGTACTACAGACCTCTAAGAATGATGTAACAACAATGGCGGGACAGGGGCCCATACCACGAATGTAAGTACTACAACGATGTGGACTATACCACTGATAAGCCTCGAGAAACGGAGCTTCCCAAACGTCAACTGTGATCCTAAGAGCGAGGATCGACGGCGGGTGTACCTCTACTGCGGCATGAACGCGGCCCCGGAGTCGATCTGGCAGACAGTACCAAGTATGTGGCCGAAAATCACGTAAATGAAATCATAGTAGGCTATATAAAGCGGGAGACATGTATGATAACCAAACTACGATTCACAATAAATAGCGATCATGTCAAGTCGTGACTCACGCCCTCAGAGTCATTACTCAAATATAACTATGGGTCTCACGCCCACAACATCAATCACGCCGTGGAATACCTTCCTCACTGCCGGCAGTCTATGATATAATAACA
Source organism: Przewalskia tangutica (assembly GCA_029844215.1). Lineage (NCBI taxonomy): Eukaryota > Viridiplantae > Streptophyta > Magnoliopsida > Solanales > Solanaceae > Przewalskia > Przewalskia tangutica. Next base: position 25,523,206 of record CM056719.1, read on the forward strand.
CCAAGGAATACACATGAACACCGTGTCCCACCGTGTCATAATAAAACCGTCTGGGGTAAGTACGAAGGCATAGCCGACTACTAACACCAGCAGTACCAGGTCATAAATCGTATCACGAGGTTTGTCTGAACCGCCATGATCGGGCCGCCACTCGCGCAGATCAAATGTGCGCGTCTAATCCTGAACTTCCGCACTCGCGCATAGGCCACTCACATAGGCCGCGTGAGGTATAACCCGCATCGAGGTAGCTACTCCCGGCATCGCCCCGACTCGCGATCCGCATGGCCACATGACCGCATGACCACAAAGGCCGCACACTAACACGGAACTCGTAGCTCGCATAGGTCCCTGGACCCGCGTAGGTATTCTCGAATCATGGTCCTGCATCACCGAGTCTACCGCGTCGGAGGCGAATTAACCCCGGTATCATGTCAAGAGGTGAGTGATATAATACTAACACAACAGTTTATCGTTAAACAACATAAGCAAAACAAGGGAAACCCCTTTACACAAACATCACAAGATACTAACACACGTAGCATCCTAACATGTTTACTTATCAAATCAACAAGAAAGTATTTCAAGGCTATCACAAACCAACACAATCAAGTTATTCACACAAGGTACTTTCTACTTTATGTTAACAAGTTCGGTTTTTTTATCCCCAAAGTACTTCATACCTTAACTCTTTAAAAGATCTGTTTCTTTCACAGAAGTCACACAATACCCGTAGTATAAAAATAGAGTGACTATCTTTTTAAGTAAACCAAAACACTTTTCTTTGTAAAATCAGTAACAACATTCTTTTCCAAACGTTCAAGTTTGCCTAATTTCAAATACTCAAGTTTCTCATTTTCGAAAGGTTTCGTAGTTCATAGTCTTAATCACGTAATAAGATAATTCTCTTTTAAACAATTTGAGAAACATATGTCTTATGTGTGAGTAGGTTATTCTTGTTTATCTTATTAAAGTAGTCATGATCTAGGAAATATAATATCATTTTATCTCATCTTAGCTTCTATGCAGATGGAGGTTTCTACTGGTTTTAATAATACTTAATTAATCAATACATTTCCCTTTATTAACGCTGCAGTGGTTCGTTCGATACTTATTCTGATTTCCGAAATCAGTAAAACATTATCCCTTTTGAAAACCAAGTACTCATTACTCACGAATGAGGTTTCACACTTTTTAACAAAATTAAGTCAAGTCTTTTATCTTTTAAGATCAAGTCTCTTAACTTCTAAAATCAACAAACCATTCTTTTTATTTCTCTTAAGTCGTTATACCTAACTTCCCATAAAGCTAGTATAACTCTTAAGCTTTTAAAACCAAGTATTACTCTTCTTTCAAAAAAGTTTCTTAACTCTTTTGAAATACTTCCAGATTCTTATTATTTAAAACTCAAGTCTAAACACATCGGAGTAAAACCACGTTCAGTTAACACACGTACGTCTACCGTACTATATATACATTCTTTTAAAATATCATGCTCAAGAGGATAGGAAGAATCACATACCTCGCGACGATTTATCGACTATTAGCAAATAGCTCCAAAGTACTGTAATCCTGCTAGCCTTTTCCACCCTTCGAGTAGAATACGCTACTCGCAGTACTTCAACCTATAACGGTTATACAAGTCTATCAATGTCTAGACTACTCGGTAGAATAAATATAGATACAAGATTCTACGGAAAATTGGGCAGCACTTCCCTACCCGTCAAACTACACAAGTTCATCAGAATACAAATCTGTGTAAGTACAGTTTAATCTTCTTCTTTAATATTCTTCTGATGTGATTTCAGTTCAATTCTCTTCTCTTATACCATCCTTCTATATCTTATACTCATTTCTATACTACTACAGTATGTAATTTCCAATTACAATAGAAGGACAAGAGTATTTACCTCGGTAAGCCCAAAATTATCCAAGTTTTAATGTCGATCCTGAGCAACGTTTAGCTCCTACTCTGGGCGCTCCAACCCGCTCCAAACAACCCTTAGAAGTTCTACGCAACTTCTTCTTAATACTTCAACCGACTATGAAGATTTTCCTTAGGGTTTCGTTTTTGTGGTGAAGGAAGTATAATAGTATTTCTGGGCTTTTAGTATAGGGGTAACCTTGGAATACTACAAGGTATTTGGGCCAAGGTATTTTGGAATAGTAACAATACTTGGAGAATACTTTTCTACCAAAGGGGGAGGGGGGTATTTTACGAGAGCTTCAAGGTAGGGGGGGTACCCTCAGCTAGCACTACTAGGAGGGGGGGTACCTCTCGGCCAAAAGGCCTCTCAAGGGGGAGGGGGGGCTCTTTGGACGAGAGCCTCTCCAAAAGGGGGGAGAAAGGGTTTTCAAGACTTAGGAAATTTTTGTGGATGAAGAAGCCTTCAACAAAGGGGGGTATTTATAGGCCAACCAATGGCCAAGATCAAGACAAGTGGTGGGCAAGTGTAGGGTCAAGATTTGAACAAGTGTTTGTGGGTCCCACTTGCTCATCAACTACACAAAATATCTACAAATATCCTACCAACCCCTTGACCAAAGTCCTAGCACAAAAAACGTGCCAAGACCCCTTTAGCTTTGCCGTCCATTTGAGGGCCAAGTGTCGCCCTCTCGTTGGTCCAAAATATTTCATCTCTCGGAAAAATCCGCAAAAATAATAAATGACATAGCCGTAATTTTCCCTTCGCAAAGTTTGGAAAACGTTTCGTCGGAAAACGATTCTTTTCGGGGGTTGTGCACAAAATTTCGACCCTTGCCTACTTAAGGCTTAAACTTTTATACGTACGCCCTCACGTACATACTCTGGAAAAATACGGGGTATAACATTCTCCCCTCCTTAGAAACATCCGTCCCGAATGTTCCTTCTAAGTCTCAAAACAACCATGCGCCAATATAGTCTTTACTGCTATACTTACGAAAACAATCATGCCACACCTGGCCACAATACAACACGCGCAAATACTTACATCCAAGTCCACGAGGAATCACCTCCATCACTACAAAAGCTCCCACTCGAGGTCTAAAATATACTCCCTTCGCACCTTCACTTTACAAAAGAAATGATCACATCTATGCTCGTAACACATACTCGCTTCTTCCCTTACTGCATTTTCTCGTGACACTCGAACTCTTTCTCATAACTTACGCATTTGCTCATCGCCCGGTTCCAAAATCTCTGGTTTACCACCTCCAACTTGGTCATCATTAACTGGGAACACTCTGGATGGATCTCCGATACTTTTCCGAACATAACAACATGAAAGACCGGACGTACTGCCTCCTACATCGGACGGCAATGCCAACATATAGGCAACCTGGCCTATTCTACAAACAATCTGCAAATGCCCAAAAGCACTTTGGGTTAAGTTTCCTCTGTTTTCCAAAACTCGTCATACCCTTTCCGGGGTGGTACCTTCAAGAAGACCCACCGTCAACCTGAACTCCAAGCATCGTCGCCGATTATCCGCACGACTTCGGTGACTCGAGCCGCCGATAACCTCTCCCGGATAGGCTTCACCCTATCCACATCCTCGAAACAAGAATGAACCCATTCTCGAACCTTGCCAACATCGAACCAATCGACCGGCAACTTATACTTCCGCCCCTACAAGGCGTCATAAGGCGATATCCGAATACTGATATGGTAGCTATTAAACACTCCCTCAACAGGAGACAACAATCCTCACAGCTACCCCTGAAATCCAAACACTGGCCCGAGGGCGAATGCGATACTGAGACTCACCTGAGTTCCTAACCCTGCCTGGTAAAACTTCCAGAAAAAGAAACAGCCGTAAACTGGGCTCCACTGCCTGCCATAAGGTGAAAGTAGGCACCTCGTGCAGCCTTACAACCTTCCTGATATAACATCTCGCATAACCCTCTGCCGAGTAAACGGTCCTGACTGAAAGACAAGATGGGCTGACCTCATCGGCCCGACTACTGGTCGAACGCATCCACGAACTCGTACGATGGTTAACTAAACCTGGGCCTAACACCCTCGTGACCCCACCACCTGGCGGGACCACCTCGAACTGACCCCACCACAATGCAGGCCGCGGGTTGACCCGCGATCGGTCCTCAACCCGACCCGCTATCGCGCAAAACTCTTGTTCCCCGATCCGGAACAATCTCACTAATCAAGTTACGAAAACCTAGTGGTCTTCTTAGATCAACTACCCTCTTTTATTTCATACCACTCCGGGACTTATCACACAGACATATCTCACGTGTACTATGCACTCTGATACGGGGAAAACATAAAATAAATCTTTTACTCGAGATGGCCTTGCCTCTAAGGTCTCTACGTATAACATTCTAAGGCTCACACTTTTCCTATCCCCAATCTTACCCTTTTAACTAACCATGATTTCTAATCACCATTAACACAATGCTATCAGAACACAACACTTAAGATACCCTTATCTTATCACACATACAATCTCTAGAGGGTTAAGGATATACCTGTATCTACCGTTTCACTCCCCTTTGTCGTTCTAATCAATCCTGCCCTGTTGGGCGCATAGCTAGGGAAGATGATGATCTGGTCACTGATCCTGAAGGCTGAGTCCTCCTACTTGCATCCCTCCTACTAGGACATCCTTTCGACACATGGCCACGGCGCAGTAAAACAAGTACCAACAAAGACGACATTCCCGGGATGGCGCATCCTGTGTGAACAGGAAAAATCAATCCGGTGGTTTGGAACCTACGTGTATCGTAAATCGGAAGCCACGGAGCTCGACCAACTCGGCATACCTCGAACGTCCCGAAGTGCGCGAGGACCACTCTGCACTGGCGGAGGTGCATAACCAGTCTGCTGCTGAGAAGGTCCGCCTCGAAAGTTACCAAAGGACCCTGCCGATCGGCCCTCTTCTGTTGTCCTTGATTAATCTGTCGATCTCTACGTTTCTCGGCCTGCTGCGCATAAGCCCGTACACAGGCCATGCTCAAGCCTGACTGAAGAGCTACTCTTGCACAACCCTCTCTTAGATAGTCATCAAGACCCGTGATAAATCGATCCATAATATACCCTCTGGTTGCTAACTCCCTAGCTAGTAACAGGGTCGTCTCTTTGCAATCTATTCTTTACCTCTTGGTCGTGGGCCGAAGGTGTAAATGTCATGCGCGATAGGAATCGCCGCCGTGCTAAACTCTTTGAAGTGGTGATGTCGCAGAACTCCCGAATGAAGCACCACCTAGGTGATGATTGGTCTGTGCCTCGTAACCCTCTCTGCTCTACGCGGCTCCTCGCCGCCTTGCCCAGGCGGGTTGCCTTACGCGGAGGCATAGCGGTAAGGGAAAGAAATACGTTAGAGGGTCCAACTTATAGCACGGCTCTAAGGCACGATCTCGAGTGAGAAGAATGAAACCAATCCTAAATATCCTATAGCCTCACGATTATTGGTGTGGTGCACAACACACCGATAATCAAGACTCTACTAGATACGGTGCGTAGACACTTTCCGAGGATTAATCGCTCGATACCACTTTTGTCACGACCGAACCGGGCGTATTTGGTGCCTACCGGGCACCCAGTGATACAACATCGAGTAATCGTGGAACATAAAACAAGACATGAAATAATATGAAGTGTAAAACAGTTTTCTGAGGAAAGTTGCCTTTCGGCATATATATATATAAACGTGAATCCGAACAGTTACATCCCTTTTTCAAACTCTGCCCACAACAGTACTACAGACCTCTAAGAATGATGTAACAACAATGGCGGAACAGGGCCCCGCCATACCCCTGAATGTAAGTACCTACAACGACAGGGGACTATACCACTGATAAGCCTCCGGAGAAACGGAGCTTCCCAAAACGCTGTGATCCTAAGAGCGAGGATCGACGGCGGTGTACCTCTACTGCGGCATGAACGCAGCCCGAAGGAGGTCAAGCATAACAGTACCAAGTATGTGGCCCGAAAATCGTAAATGAAATCATAGTAGGCTATATAAAGCGGGAGACATGTATGATAACCAAACTACGATTCCTGATAAATAAGCGATCATGTCAAGTCGGGACTCACGCCTCAAAGTCATCACTCAAATATAACTATGGTTCTCACGCCCACAACATCAATCATGCCGTGGAATACCTTCCTCACCGGCGATCTATGATATAAAAGCACCAAGGAATACACATGAACACGTGTCCCACGTGTCATAATAAAACCGTCTGGGTAAGTACAAAGGCATAGCCGACTACTAACACCAGCAACAGTGGTCATAAATCGTATCACGAGGTGCATCTGCACCGCTACATGATCGAAGGCGGCAACTCGCCGCGATATCAAATGCGCGTCTAATCCTCGAACTTCCGCGACTCGCATAGGCCACTCACATAGGCCCGCATGAGGTATAACCCCGCATCGAGGGTAGCTACTCCCCGGCATCGTCCTGGACTCGCAGTCCGCATGGCCACATAGAACGCATGACCACAAAGGCCGCACACTAACCTAGAACTCTCGTAGCTCCGCATAGGTCCCCTGGACCCGCATGAGGTATTCTCGAATCATGGTCCCAGACCGCCTGAGTCTACCCCGCATCGGAGGGCAGCTTAACCCCCGGTATCATGTCAAGAGGTGAGTGATATAATACTAACACAACAACTTATCGTTAAACAACATAAGCACAACAAGGGAAACCCCTTTACACAAACATCACAAGATACTAACACACGTAGCATCCTAACATGTTTACTTATCAAATCAACAAGAAAGTATTTCAAGGCTATCACAAACCAACACAATCAAGCTATTCACACAAGGTACTTTCTACTTTATGTTAACAAGTTCGGGTTTTTATCCCCAAAGTACTTCATACCTTAACTCTTTAAAAGATCTGTTTCTTTCACAGAAGTCACACAATACCCGTAGTATAAAAATAGAGTGACTATCTTTTTAAGTAAACCAAAACACTTTTCTTTGTAAAATCAGTAACAACATTCTTTTCCAAACGTTCAAGTTTGCCTAATTTCAAATACTCAAGTTTCTCATTTTCGAAAGGTTTCGTAGTTCATAGTCTTAATCACGTAATAAGATAATTCTCTTTTAAACAATTTGAGAAACATATATCTTATGTGTGAGTAGGTTATTCTTGTTTATAACAATCTTATTAAAGCAGCCATGATCTAGGAAATGTAATATCATTTTGTATCATCTTAGCTTCTATGCAGATGGAGGTTTCTACTGGTTTTAATAATACTTAATTAGTCAATACATTTCCCTTTATTAACGCTGCAGTGGTTCGTTCGATACTTATTCTGATTTTCGAAATCAGTAAAACATTATCCCTTTTGAAAACCAAGTACTCATTACTCACAAATGAGGTTTAACACTTTTTAACAAAATTAAGTCAAGTATCTTATCTTTTAAGATCAAGTCTCTTAACTTCTAAAATCAACAAACCATTCTTTTTATTTCTCTTAAGGCGTTATACCTAACTTCCCATAAAGCTAGTATAACTCTTAAGCTTTTAAAACCAAGTATTACTCTTCTTTCAAAAAGGTTTCTTAACTCTTTTGAAATACTTCCAGATTCTTATTATTTAAAACTCAAGTCTAAAGACATCGGAGTAAAACCACGTTCAGTTAACACACGTACGTCTACCGTACTATATATACATTCTTTTAAAATATCATGCTCAAGAGGATAGGAAGAATCACATACCTCGCGACGATTTATCGACTATTAGCAAATAGCTCCAAAGTACTGTAATCCTGCTAGCCTTTTCCACCCTTCGAGTAGAATACGCTACTCGCAGTACTTCAACCTATAACGGTTATACAAGTCTATCAATGTCTAGACTACTCGGTAGAATAAATCTAGATACAAGATTCTACGGAAAATTGGGCAAAGACTTCCCAGTCAAACTACATAAGTCTCATAAATACATTCTATGTAAGTCTGATTTAATCTTCTTCTTTAATATTCTTCTGATGTGATTTCAGTTCAATTCTCTTCTCTTATACCATCCTTCTATATCTTATACTCATTTATATACTACTACAGTATGTAATTTCCAATTACAATAGAAGGACAAAAGTATTTACCTCGGTAAGCCCAAAATTATCCAAGTTTTAATGTCGATCCTGAGCAACGTTTAGCTCTACTGCAGGCGCTCAACCCGCTCCAAACAACCCTTAGAAGTTCTACGCAACTTCTTCTTAATACTTCAACCGACTATGAAGATTTTCCTTAGGGTTTTGTTTTTGTGACTGAAGGGAAGTATAATAGTATTTCTGGGATTTTAGTATAGGGGTAACCTTGGAATACTACAAGGTATTTGGGCCAAGGTATTTTGGAATAGTAACAATACTTGGAGAATACTTTTCTACCAAAGGGAGGGGGGGTATTTTACGAGAGCTTCAAGGTAGGGGGGGTACCCTCGGCTAGCACTACTAGGAAGAGGGGGGTACCTCTCGGCCAAAAGGCCTCTCAAGGGGGAGGGGGGGCTCTTTGGACGAGAGCCTCTCCAAAAGGGGGGAGAAAGGTTTTCAAGACTTAGGAAATTTTTGTGGATGAAGAAGCCTTCAACAAAGGGGGGTATTTATAGGCCAACCAATGGCCAAGATCAAGACAAGTGGTGGGCAAGTGTAAGGTCAAGATTTGGACAAGTGTTTGTGGCTCCCACTTGCTCATCAACTACACAAAATATCTACAAATATCCTACCAACCCCTTGACCAAAGTCCTAGCACAAAAAACGTGCCAAGACCCCTTTAGATTTGTCGTCCACTTGAGGGCCAAGTGTCGCCCTCTCGTTGGTCCAAAATATTTCATCTCTCGGAAAAATCCGCAAAAATAATAAATGACATAGCCGTAATTTTCCCTTCGCAAAGTTTGGAAAACGTTTCGTCGGAAAACGATTCTTTTCGGGGGTTGTGCACAAAATTTCGACCCTTGCCTACTTAAGGCTTAAACTTTTATACGTACGCCCTCACGTACATACTCTGGAAAAATACGGGGTATAACAGGAGGAATGCTCAGACCAGCCGGAAAAGATGGAGATTCTGGGCCAAGAAGTGTAAGCGATAAGACAATGCATGATGATATTCTCGGGTTAAAACCGGGTCAGGGAACGGGTCGAATGGCAGAGGCGGGTCAGGAGGGAGTCCATGGGTCTTTGATAAACCCCAATACTCTTGGAACCATGCAGGTTGGGATAATCGAAGGGACATCAACTCCCAAGAAGCCTAGTAACTCACTGGAATTTATTAGCGCGGGAGCCAAAGTGTTACGCCACGTAATTCCAAGAGGATGAGATGAGAACGTACGAAAGGAAAATAAGATTAGAATTTGGAAAAAAAAGTTGTTGGCAGAATTTGTTTTTACACAGATTTTCAGTCAACTTTGGAGCAGTATATCTCCTAGTATATTGGGAGTTTTTAGGTGTTTCAAAAGCCTATTATGAATTTCATTGATTCTAGTTTCTAAAGAAACAAACCTCTTGTCGATAGGACATCGGAGTAGAAAGTTATGGATGTTACAAAATCAGCTGACAGAAGAGAGGCAGTCGGCGCTGTAGCCATCGCGAACCATGGCGGAAACCACAGCTATGCGAAGTTGCAGCACCGATCTGCCGATCGCAGGGCATGGCGGATTTTTTGCTGAAATGGGGCAAAATTAGAAGATATTTATGTAAAAGACCTATGGGAGGGCGACAAGTGTCCCTCCCAACTTGTAGAACAAGAAAAGGCCTATATCTTGGCCAAGTCTTGCAAGACTTGGCCATTCTACACAAAAACATCATCCAAATACTTGCTCTTCTCTCTCTCACATTTTCGATTTAGCCAAGAACCAAAGGCAAGGATTGTTGAATCTTACAAGTGTTGTTCTTACACACTAGATGAAGGATATTAACTAAGGGATTAGCCAAGATTGAACTCCCACCTTCCCTAAATCTTCACGAAACGTGGTTAGGGTTTGAAACAAATCCTAAGGTATTCTTCACTTTTGGTATTAAAGCAAGAATAGAAGTTGGTTAGAAGCTTCTAAGGGTCATTAATTGCGGATTGAGTCGTAAAGAAGAGGAGTTGCGGAAAAGAGCTAAAGCGGGCGAGATCCTTGGAATATTTTGGGCTTATTGAGGTAATGATCCTTGTCTTCCTATATAATTGAAGATTACATGTTGTAGTAATTGATAAATGAACTTGTGATATAAGGAATGAAGCTTAATAAGAGTTAAGATACATTGGAAGGTTAAAAGCCGAGAAATGACATATTAGCCATTGAAGATGTTAATCAAATTTATTGTTAGTTATAATCATCACATGTTATACAAGAAAGGGAATTTAGTTGTTATAATTGTTATGACTTGTATAACATGTTGGAATAACGACTTGGGTTATAAGGAATGGAAAAAGGACTATATGTTGTCATTATTGTAGTCGAGATTGGCCTTAATAATAATGGACTAGTATATATGAATTGTGGGGAAGAATTTTGCACGTCCAGTTAGGCGTGTAATCCCCTTTGGTTAGCTGTTTGGTTGAGCCTTAAATGTGGCATTTTGGTTGATGAATACGGGCCTTGGAAAAGGTGGAAAATTACGTTGAAACAAAGGAAGTGCTGCCCGAATTTCGGTAGAATTGGAGGGCATTATTTGGTATAAATCTTATACTAAGTAACTATAATATTGATAGAAGTACTATGACCATTATAGGTTGAAGTACTACATATAGCGTATTCTACTTAAAGGATGGAATAAGCTATCAAAGTTAAAGTACTTTGGAGCATTTTGCTACTTGTCGATAATCGTCGCGAGGTATGTGAACCTCTTCCTTCTTTTGACATGATTCTATGTATGGAATATACACGTAGTGCTATTTCATTATTCCTTCTACTCTTAGAAGTTAAGAGGTATTTATGTTGATTTACTCTATGTAAAGAATACGTCTAAGTTATCCTAAGTTCTTACCAAGTCTTATGGGGGATGTTGGTAAGAGTCGTTAGGAAGTATTTGGAGTCAAGTTGACTTTGCTAAGTTATTGCACGAATGAGGATAAGTATCGAACAAGCCATTGCAGCGTTAATAAAAGAAAATGTATCGGCAATCAATTAAATTAAAATGAGTAGAATTCTCCATCTGCATAGAAGCTAAGATAAGACAAAATTGTATTACATTTTCTAGATCATGACTGCTTTAATAAGATCGTTATAAACAAGTATAACCTATTCACAACGCATAAAAGTATATGTTACTTAATTTAAAGAGTTCACGTATGAAGTTTTAAGACTATGAACCTTGAATTCTTAAAAGGTTAAGAGACTTTATTTTTCAAGTTATGGGACTTGATTCTTAAAGGAAGGAACGACTTGATTTACAAGTATAGAATACTTGATTTGGAAAGTATCGATTTCTTGATATTCTAAAGATGAGAGACTTGATTTCTAAAGTTAAGAAACTTGATTTCTAAAGATAAGAGACTTCAAGTATTTTGAAAGCTATGTAACTTGATTTGAAAGTATAAGTCTCTTGGTTATAAAAAAGAATGAATTTGTCTAAGACATAAAGAGTTATAACGGCTTTATGGGAAGTTGATTATAACAACTTTATGGAAGGTTAAAATAATAGTTTTCTCTAGTAATGTAAACCAAGAAATAACTTGAAATAAAGAAGGGTAAATTGATTTAACGGTATCAATTGCTTAAAGTTCTAAAGTAAGGGTCACTTGATTTTAGAAGCCTAGAAATGTATTTCTAAAAATGTAGTGACTTGTTTAAAATGTAGACATGCCTTGCTACTACGGGTGTTAGTATCTTGGAGTTTTTATATAAAAAAAGTCTTCTGAAACGAATGGAGGTACTTAATACCTTGGGTTAAATCCCCGGATTTTTAATGACCTGTTAGTGCCTTAAGTATGAATAACATGAGAATGCTTAATAATTAAGGCTAATAAGAAGTTAGGGAATTTCTTAACTTGTTTATGTTATGTATGATAAGTCGGTAGTGCTTATGTTATGTATGATAAGCCGGTAGTGCTTATGTTATGTATGATAGTCGGTTGAGCTAGGTTATGTAATTCTTACGGGGTAAACCCCCGGGCTACTACTTATTCCATGGATTTGCTACCCATGATGCGAGTGCGGCGTTTGTACTCATTGCGGGCCCACCGGGCCCATGCGGGTGAAATAGTCCTATGCGGGTGAAATAGTCCCATGCGAGGCGGATGACCTCATTGCGGGTCCACAGGACCTATGCGGGTGAAATAGTCTCATGCGAGGCGGATGACCTCATTGCGGGTCCACAGGACCTATGCGGGTGAAATAGTCCCAGGAGTAGGATTGCCAAATGATACTATGGGCAGGTGGCCCTAAGTTGATCATAAGCTTCCTATTTTTATGCAGTATACCTTTATGGGCAGATTTATGTAACTTTATCGCGTCCCAGATTGGGTCGAGCAGTATACCTTTATGGGCAGATTTATGTAACTTTATCGCGTCCCAGATTGGGTCGGGCAGTATACCTTTATGGGCAGACTTATGCGGCTTTATCGCATCCCGGAATGGGCCGGGCAATATACCTTCGTGGGAAGGCTTTTGTATGACTTTGTCGTGTCCCGCAAATGGGTCGGGTTACGTTATTACGTAAGGATAATCAAAGTGAACTTTAAAATGAGGCGTCCCTCCATAAAGGGCCGGATTATGTTATGCAAGATAAGTAAGTTATATGACTATGAACTTGATGATTTTTTCTAAGTATGTACGTAAGAATTTGACTATAACTCTTATTGAAAAATTGGAAAAGATAATGATGTACGATTAAGTTCATGAGTTGTAATGGCACGGTAGGATCTGGTATTTACTTTTTATACTTGCCCCTGTCATTCTTTTGTACAATTATGATCTGTTTACTGTACCTTATTTCCATTTCATATTCGGTGCACTGTATCGACCCCTTCGGCTGCGTTCATGTCCGCAGGTTTAGGTACACAGTTGTGGATCCGCGGGCTTAGGATCCTGGTTCAGCATTTTGAGATGGCTCCAATGTTCCGGAGCTTGTCATGGCTATGTATATTCAGGGGTACGACGGGGCCTTGTCCCGTCAGAGTATTTGTCCAAAATCTTAGAGGTTTGTATTCATATGTGGGATGGACTGGCTAGAGTTGTAATTACATTATTGAATAGTGTAGGCCCTTTTGGGTGATTTATATTATGACAGCCTTATCGGCTTTGCCTTTGTTTTAAAAAGAAATGTGTTACTTATCTTCCGCGGTTATTTTGTATTGTATGAATATAAGGGTGCCCAGGTAGGGAACCAGTCGCGGGCCTGGGGTTGGGTCGTGACACAAAGGGTCACTCCACTTAATGGGGCAACATTTTTCGAACTCTATGGGGGTCACTAATAATTCATTCCCCACCTTAACCAGTTTGATAAGTGGATTTCAACAAAAGAATCCTAAAGGCCAGTTTTCCTTTACTTCTTCCTTGGGTACTGGTAACACCATTGTTGGCCCTCCCCTCTCTTCCTCACTTCATAACAACTACCCGGAATGCAAGATGACCCTCCCCCTTCCTCCAATTCATCATTATCACCCGGAATGCAAGTAAATTTCCCAACTCTTGCAAATGGCACACGTATCCTATCTTCAGCTACGGGTACGAGCACTACACCTTCTAATCCTACCCCTCATTCACCACAACACGGGAGACTAGCTGACAATATGTACACAAATGAAACTAGAGATCATCATGTGATTCCACCCGCGGGCGCAACCAATGAAGAAGTACCCCCTAATCAACGCAAAGGTTCTAATCCGGTGAAGAAGACCTATGCGGGAGTCTTTGCGGGTAGCAGACTAGAAGCTAAGGGAATGAAGTTACAATTTATTGAACAACTAGGAGAATATGTGAAACTTGAAGCTACGGATGAAGTCCCTTTCATTGAAACCTGGGGTTATTGTCTAATTGGATGTTTCACGGGTCCTTTCCCAGGACGTGATGCATTGAATTCTATTGTTAAGGGATGGGGTGTGAAGTGTCGTATCATCCCTTATGGCAAATGATGGACAATCTTCAAATTCATGACGGAAGAAGAACGCACAAATGTACTTCATGGAGGCCCGTATATGGTCTTTGGAAAAACTATGATGTTAAAACCAATAGATAAGGGAGTATTATTAACGGATGATCTATTCATGGACATTCCAATCTGGGTCACTTTTCATGACATCCCCCTCTCGGTTTGGAGCGCAACAGGCCTTTGCAAGATTGTTTCGCGTGTGGGAAAGCCTCTGTACACAGACCAATTTACTAAGGAAAGGTCTAAAATGAACTATGCAAGAGTCTTGGTGGAAGTGGATGTTATCAAGGAACCGGTTATGGAGTTTGGGGTTAAACTTCCCGACAATAGAAGGTATATTCAAAAGGTGAAATATGAGAACTACCCAGATTTTTGTTATCACTGTGCATCTTTTGGTCACAACCATTTGAAGTGTAGGAAATTGATGCAAGATAACATTTCTCAAGAAGCTCTGAAAACCCATAATCCAATGGTCTCACCTAGAAATGGTGACGTATCTAATGGCTCGGGTGTTGCTACTGGTACGGGTCAAACTGGTCCCTCTTGCCCCGACCCCCCGCCCGTTCAGCATCCCGTGGGTAGTGATAATATGATAGATACAAAATATAGTGTGCAAATACTACCCCATATTCCCGGAAGTGTGGGGGAAGCTCTGGACTTTGGAATTCCTTCGGTTGCGGGTCAACTTGATTCATCTCGTTTGCGGGAAGCACTTGGAGGGTTCTCTAACCATCACCCCTGTGATGGTAATGCGCTTCATGATAGGCTGGGGATTGTGACTAGTCAAGCTGTTGCTAACACGCCTCAAGACCCGCAAACTTCACTTGATGGGGTAGCTCTTGAGGGTACTATGGATAAGTCTAAATACGCAATACATTGCGTGAACTTTGAACGTGGGAAACATAGCCTGGTCGAGCCCTCTGCCTTAACTTCTAGCAAAATGGATGAGGGATGGAAATAAGTCACTTCAAGGAAGAATTCGCCTAAGGGTAATAGCATGGTGATGAATGTGAAGCGCGGGGGTGCTCCTAAAACCTCATTTGTTTCTAAATGAAAGTACTTTGTTGGAATGTACGGGGTCTTTGTGGACACCGGGATAGGGCAGCCACACAAGCTCTTGTGTGTAGGCTTGCAAAACAAATGATGTGGCATTGGTTTGCTTAATACAAACTAAGTTCTCTCGTGCACAGATGGACTCTTTTCCGTCTCAAAGATTCCCAGCTTGGAAATTTTGTTCTAATATTGATTTCATTGATGGTGGAAGAATGTTAATACTTTGGGACCCTTCTAGAGTTAGATGTGACGTGCTTGGAATGGACTCTCAACATATTCATGTCCAAGCACATTGTAATGTAACTCAAGTGTCCTTTCTTGCTACATTTGTGTATCCGGTCTATAATATTCCGGAAAGAAGGAGGTTTTGGCACCATCTCACCCATTTGGGCACTAGCATTGTCAAGCCTTAGATGATTCTTGGTGATTTCAACACTTATTTCTACCCTCATGACAAGGCTGGTGGTCCCCCTCTCACACCTTATGCACTTCGGGACCTTGGGGAATTCAGAATGGCTCATGGACTTGATGACACTCCTTCCTCCGGTTCTTTCTACACTTGGATGAATGGCTCAATTTGGTCCAAGCTAGATAGAGTGATGATGAATCAGCATTGGAGTGATTTGAATCTAGAATGCTCGGCTAACTTCTTGCCTATGGAACCAGTCTCGGACCATTGTCCCGTGATAGCTTCGGTAATTGCATCTTCCAATAATGGGAATCGACTTTTCAAGTTCATGAACATGTGGTTCTCACATCCTTCCTTTGAGGGCATTCTGACCTCATGTTGGAGGCAGCGTGTATTAGGATCGGCCCAATTTATATTGGTCACAAAATTGAAATTTTTGAAGAAGCCATTGCGAGAATTGAACATTAGTGATTTCGGTATCATTGCACAAAGAGCAAATGCGGCAAACATGGAGTTTAAGGAGGCCATAAATGCGCATATGGATGATCCCTTGGATGAAGAATTGAAATCTAATGTCAAGTCCCTAAGAGCTAGAGCAAACCACTTTCTTGAATCCGAGAGACACTTCATACGACAAAAATCGATGCAAAAATACTTGATTGGGAGTGATAGGTGTTCTAAATACTTTCACAGCTTGATCAAGAGGAGTAATGTTAAGAATTCAATTAACTATCTTGTTAAGAACAACAGAACTACCACAACTTCCTCCGGGGAAGTAAAGGAAATGCTTGTTGAATTTTACAAAGATCTTCTAGGATCCTCTTGGCCCTCAACCGACATTGATCTCGTGGTCCTTGATTGTGGTCCGAAGCTAGGGGAGGATGACGGCGCACTCCTATTGCATCCTATCTCCTCTAAGGAGGTTTGGGATGCACTCTTTGATATTGGCAATGACAAAGCACCTAGCCCGGATGGATTTTCAGCCGCCTTCTTCAAGAAAAGATAGAAATAGGTGGGACATGATGTAGTGAGGAGTATACAAGAGTTTTTCTCATCTGGTGTCCTTTTGAAGTAAGTGAATCATACCATACTTACCCTCCTGCCCAAAACTGATCGGGACCCCAAGGTAAGTGATTTTAGGCCTATAAGATTGACCAATGTGGTCTATAAGATCATAACAAAGATTTTAGCTAACCGGATGACAATGTTTCTTCCTACACTTGTTGATAAGTGCCAATGTGCCTTTGTGAAAGAAAAGAACATGGTGGATAATGTATTTATTGCTCAAGAACTTGTGAGAGATTTTAATAGATATAGAGTCTCCCCAAGGTGCATGCTTATGGTGGATCTACGGAAGGCATTTGATACGGTCTCTTGGAGTTTCCTTGAATCAATGCTAAGAGACCTCAAGTTTTCGGACAGATTTGTTGGATGGATTATGGAGTGTGTTAGTTCTACCTCTTTCTCTCTTTCCATCAATGGAGAGTTACACGGCTATTTTGCGGGAAAACGTGGTTTAAGGCAAGGTGACCCAATGTCTCCTACACTTTTTATCCTTTGCATTGAATACCTTTCTAGACTGATTAAGCTAAAGACTTCGGCCAGAAGTTTCTCATATCATCCTAAGTGTAAAAGGTTAGGTATCACTCACCTTGCATTTGCGGATGATCTTATGCTTTTTTGCCAAAGGGGATATTGCTTCGGTTGGTGTTCTTATGGAGTGTCTTGAAGAGTTGGAGGCGGTCTCTGGCCTCTCACTAAATCCTTCCAAGTCTACTATCTACATAGCAGGTGTGCAAGGTGCAATTCGAGACATGATCTTGGCTAGAGTTGGTTTCTCGTTAGGAGAATTTCCCGTGCGGTACTTGGGGGTTCTTTTATCCCCAATCTCTTTCTCGGTGGATCAGTTTGCTCCATTCACTAGTACTATCTCGGGGTACATTCAGAAATGGGGACACCATTCACTTTCCTATGCAGGGAAACTGGAACTAATCAGATCGGTTATTCAAGGTATTGAGAGCTTTTGGTTTCGGGCACTTCCTATTCACTCTACGGTTCTCAACAAGGTACGCTCAGCTTGCATCCAGTTCTTATGGGGTGGTAAGCCACCGAGAATCGCCTGGGATGAGATTTGTGTGCCTCAGTCAGAAGGGGGCTTGGGCCTTATGAATATCAAAGTGTGGAATCATGCCTTACTTTCCCGGACAATCTGGCTAATTCACACTAATGCGGATTCCTTATGGGTTCAATGGATTAATAACTATTACTTGAGAGGCCAATCTATTTGGGAATATGAGGTACGTATTAGGGATTCTCTTTTATTCAAGAACCTATGTGGCATTCGAGATACATTTATAAGCATCTTTGATAGCCAAGGAAATACAATTGCTGGCTTGGAGAAGTGTTGCACCAATGGAAGACTGGATTCTGGTCTTGTGTATGAAGTTTTGCGCACCCCTCGAGAGCGTAAGCTTTGGACGTCTCAAATTTGGAAAGACTTCATTCCTCCCAAATTCTCATTAACGGTCTGGCTCACTTGTAGGAAGCGTCTTGCCACCAAAGATACTCTCCCATATCTTAACTTGGATGATAAGACTTGCGGGTTCTGCAAGTGTGCTAATGAGACACGGGCTCACCTCTTCTTTTCTTGTCCCTACACTCACAAGATTTGGAAGCATACTAGAGAATGGTTGGGAATTGGAAGAGAAATGACTACAATTGAAAGCGCACTCAAGTGGATCAAGAAAGAGCACCGCGGGACAAGCATCCGATCCAAAGCCATCATACTTGACTTTTGCACAGTGGTGTACGAGATTTGGAGAACAAAAAATGCATTGCTATTTGAGGGCACTAGCTTAACAGCAGATGATGTCATTGCAAAAGTTAGAACAACAACTTATAGAGTTCTTTATGATTTTATTCCCTCTTGTAACGTCACCTTTGAGTGATAGCCCCATCTCCCCCCTTTTCTGGAATTTTGCTTCTTCTCTTGCATTGTGTTACGTTGAGGATTTTCAATCCTCAACGATTGATTGTAGCTCCCGAATTTTTAGTAATAACAGTTTCATTTACCCGGAAAGGAAAAAAAAACTGACCTCAAATATACTTTATCAGTGCTATAGATTTTTGTCTGTATAATGAATAGTACATAAAAGAGGAAAAGAAGAAACATGATTGAGAAGATGTCAAGGTGGAGGTCCGTTGTTAAATATTGTTGTTATTATATGAAAAGAAATAGAGCAAATAGGGGAAGATGAATGGTCTTCAGGTCTTCTACCCTCTTTGCATTACACTTCCTTTTTCTAAACGTCATTCTTTAATTAACTTAAAAAAATTAATGAGACTCTGTTACGTGGGCCAAGTCAATCGGGTATTTACTTGGCTTTATTGCAAGCAATATTTACTTTATGAGGCTTTTGTTAAAATGTATAATTAGTAGATTATTTAGAGAAATGAAGAAAAAAAAAGAATGGTGATCATAGAGAGATGTCACATCACGTTTATCCCTACCTAATATATAGATTCTTGCGATATGCATAATATAATAGTGTAGGTAAGATAATTGTGATTTTTTAATTTTTTTTTTGTTCTTCTATAATTATTGTGAATTTGAAACACAACCATTTTATATTGATTTTTGCTAATGGGAGTCCAATTAGCCATGAAAATTATCATTTGGCCAAAAAAAGTCCAAATACAACTTTGATTTTGAATAACACCTAACTCCCTGTTTTTATTTATTTTCCTCACTTTTGGTACATTCAAACAATAAAATATTCTTTCTAAAAATTATAACCAAAACAACTTCAACTTCAAAAATTTCAAATAAAGTGAAAAATATTTGATTTTTATGGCCAAACGCCTACTAAAATTTTGATTGTTGCCTTTTTTTTTTAATCAAAACACTCGAAGGGAGGTAAAAAAATATTAATCATACCATCATCGATGCAGAGATTTTTGTTTAAAGCAGAGTGTTGTTATTCAAAGTAAAAATTTAGTAAAATTTTGTACCCTAAAAACGTTCTTCAGTCTAGTCTGTATAATATTTTCAATTGACATAGTATCATTTATATCAATAACGATTTGATAAAACGTTACTCAGACTGAAGTTTTATATTTTTATTATTTTATTAACCGTTACTTTTTTATGCCAATTTTTTTTAATGAAATAATACGTAAAACGTTGCTCTGGAATACTTTTAGTCTATTTAGAATTTTTTAGAATTGCAACAATCATAATAAAAATTAAAAATAAAATCACAATTTTCCAGTCTAATTGGCATTAAAATGAATACACTATTGACACCTAATTTTTACCCTCAAATAATTTTATTTAATTATTCAAGGTTCTCGGGTCACAGACGGAGTGAAATATATTTTTAACAAAGCGATAGGATTTTACAAAATTATTTTGCGAGTATTTTTTCATTTTATTTGACAAAATATCACTTGGTACATAAATTGTATATCATATCCTAATTTTACATAATTTTGATCATTAATCATAATTTTGGATTTTTTTAACCGACAATTATAAATGTAATTGTCTCAAAAGAATTTTTAAAGCTAAAAGATTAATGTTCCGGTCTGTCAAATTCGGAAAATTGTTTAATTAAATACAATAATGGAATTACATCTTAATTTTAAGTTATGTTTTAATTTAAAAGACATTTGCATTATTTTAATTTTCTTAATCCTAAATAGTGTCAAATTTAGACCTAAAACGAAGCTTTTAGTCTAATTAGGCTATTTTTGAAATTATTCGGAGCTGCTTACCCTTTCCTGCGGCATGAACGCAGCCCCCGGGGAAGGGGGTCTATACACAATATGTACTAAGTATGTAAAACTGGGAAAATACTGTAATTACATCATAAGTCTAAAACAAAGCCGAGATGTGTATGATAATCAAATTACGATAATCGTGCCTTACTAACAATGAGAGTAATAGTAGCATGCTTACAATATAAAATAGGAAGCTCACGATCAAAGCAAGACCACCCGCCCGCAGTATCATCAAGCAATCCTACTCCTGGGAATATTTCACCCGCATAGGTCGCGTGGACCCGCGTGAGGTATTCCTCGCATGGGACTATTTCACCCGCATAAGCCCTTACGGACTCGCATGAGGTATTCCTTGCATAGGCTGGACCCGCCCGCATGGGACTATTTCACCCGCATAAGCCCTTACAGACTCGCATGAGGTATTCCTCGCATCGTGGGTAGCAAATCCACGGAATATGCAAATGCCACAAACCCGGGAAATGACCCCGTAACGAATAATATATCACTAGCACAAATCCGGCTATCATACAATACATAAGCAAGTTAAGAAATCCCCTAACTTCTTATTATTCTTGTTTGTATACACTCATTTTAGTTTACCTAAGGCACTAACATGTCTTTTATAAAAATCCGGGAATTTAACCCAAGTACTACGTACTTCTACTCTTTAAAACAAATGACTCTTTTTAGTAGAAAACTTCCAAGATACTATTAACCATAGTATCAAGTCCAAATTACCTTTCAGGGCAAGTCACAATACCTTTAGAAATAAAGTTAGGTTTCTAAATCAAGTGACTCCTTTTCTTATAAAACCTTAGGCAATTGATGCCTTAAAATCAAATTGCCTTTCATTAAAACAAGTCATTTACCTTTCCATAAAGCCAATATAACCCACTCCCCATAAAGTCGTTATATTCACTTTATACCTTAGTCTAGTACAATTTCCTATCCAATGGACTTATACGTTTAAAACGAAACAAGTATCACAATACTTTAAAACTCTTCAAGTCCCTTAACTTTGATAAAACTTAAGACATCCTTAATACTTTCAAAGAAGCGAGTTAATCTCCTAACTCACCCGACTTGGCCATTCATAAAATTAGTAAAGGATATCAAACTCTTGTACGTCTACCGTACTATATACGTGCAACTAGTCATGCTCAAAGGATAGGAAAAGTTCTACATACCTTGCCGGGTCAACCACTTGCCAAGTACAAAGTCCCGCCCGTAGTATGTCAACCTATAATATTCACAATACGTCTATTAAAGCTTTACTTCAAACGTAGAATATTATAAGTGTCAAGTCGCTAAATTCTACGGAAAATCGGACAGCACCTCCTTTGTTTTTACTATCTTTGCCACCTTTTTCAAGGCCGAATACAATAACCAAACACGCCACATTTAAGGCACAATCAAATCAATTAATCAATAGGGGATTACACACCTACAAGACGTGTAAAATTCCGCCCCACAAACGATAACAAACTAATACAACTACTAGTCCAATTTCGGCCATAATGAATACAACAATACCAATTCTTATCCAATTTCCATTTCAATCCAAATTGGTAGCATAACATGATATCAAGTCGCATTTGATTATAATTACCATAATCTTCAAGTAAGTAACATGCGACGATTTCTAATAAACGACCAATTAGTAATCCAATCTTCAAGTGGCTTGTATAACATTTCGGATTTAAGCTACAAGCAATCCATAATACTTATAAACTTCAACATATCAACTTCATGCTAGCAACATGTAAAGCTAACAACAACAATATAAATATATAATCTTGTAACACTTTAAAAGACAAGATTATACCTCAACGAATCTTAATCCAACTCCCAATCCGAAGTCGCTCCTTAGTAGTTTAGAGCCTCTCCAAGACACTTCAATCCGCTCCGAGACCTTAGAACAACACCAACAATTTTTCTTCAAACTTCTAAACAAAACCTAGAAAGACAACTAGATTTTCGTTTTGCGACTAACCCGAAAACTATCTTTTTCCGAGATTTTTCTATTGAGATATGCTTACACTACCCTAAAGAACCTTGGTTTAAAGTGTGGAGTTAAATGGACAAGAAACAAATTTTTTTCCTTTTCAAAATGATGGAACCCGAGAGCTCTCTATGAGTTCTTCAAATTTTCAAGAAATTTTTCTTAGTGTTAAGCTCACTCTTGCTACTAGTAGTATTAAATAGCACCTTGGAGGGTCAAGATGCAACCATTTGGGTGGCTAGGATAAACTCTTATTAAATATCAAGACCTTGTGGGTCCTTTGACTTAGTCAAAATTATCAAGCTTGCTACTTGCAAGACTTAGTCATACAAGACTATGGTCAATGACCATCTTAGCCATGACATTTTCGTCCAAGGCATCACTAAGGGGGGGGTGACACGTGTCGCCCTCCCATTCGTCACAACAATACGTTTTCCGAAAATTTCATAATTCCGATAAATTTTTACAAGTCTCAAATCTTAACACTTGTGAGTTCTTACGTACGTTCTTAAAACATGTCCTGTAAATACAGGGTGTAACAATTACATTGTCCTATATATAGGTAGGGACTAAAGCTATAAATACTGAACAGTACATAAATAAACTTAGGGGACTAAAAGTTATAATACTAATTCTTGTCACAATATACATTTGTGACATTCCACTCTCTTTGAAAATATACTTGATGTTTCAGAATTCAGCAATTTATGGATATTGTGACTTGATGAATTGATAATCTTCTCAAGGTGCTTTTTCCGGCAGTAGGTTAGCCCATTGAACCAGAATTTGAGTAGTAACCTTGTTACCTCTTTTGATCAGTCTCCTATCCAAAATTGCCACTAGTTCCACCAAAGGTTGTCCTTCATGTGAGCATAGGGATGGGTCGACAGTAGTGTTAATGTGATCTCCTACCCTATTCTTGAGCAGGGACACATGAAAACCTAGGTGTATTTTAGAAGTTGTTGGTAATGCTAATTTATATGCTACAGTTCCAATCTTTTGTACAATATGATGGGGCACATAGAACCTTGCATATAGTTTGAGACTCTTCCTTATTGCTATGGAGGTTTGTCTGTAGGGTTGCAACTTCAGAAATACCCAATCTCCCACACTGAATTTTCTCTCTGTTCTTTTCTTGTCAGCATTGTTCTTCATCTTGTTTTGTGCCTTGGCCAAGTTCTCTTTCAACACCTTAGCTATTAATTGTCTTTCCTTCAACATTTGATCCACAGTATCAACCTTGGATTGTGAGATGAGTTCAAAAGTCAGTTGAGGGGGTTCATAACCATATAAAACCTTAAATGGGCTCATCTTCAAGGAAATGTGGCAGTTACTGTTGTACCAAAACTCTGCTTGTGAGAGCCATTTTTGCCAGCCTTGTGGTTTATGACTTGTCATACATCTCAAATAATCTTCCAAGCATCTATTGAGTCTCTCAGTATGACCATCAGTATGTGGGTGATAAGGTGAGCTATAACACAACTGAGTCTGTAGCAGTCTAAACATTTCCTTCCAAAGATGACTAATGAATATTTTGTCTCTGTCAGACACTATACTCTTAGGCATACCATGTAGCTTGTAGATGTTATCAAGGAAGATTCTAGCTAGTTGTGTAGTATTAAAAGGATGAGCAAGGCCTATGAGGTGTTCATATTTACTGTATCTGTCCACAACTATCCATATAGTATCCTTCCCTTCATATTTTGGCAATCCTTCAATAAAGTCCATAGAAATGTGCTCACAGGCTCTTTCTGGAATAGGCAGAGGTTGGAGTAGCCCATGATATGCAACTTGTTCTGTTTTACACCTTTGACACACTTCACATGCTTGAACTATCCTTTAATTTGTTCCATCATCCCAGGCCAGTAGAACACTTCTTTAAGTCTTTGATATGTTGCCCAAGCTCCTGAGTGTCCACCCAATCTAGAGTTGTGTACTATCTTGATTAACTGTTGTCTTAATGTGCCATTTTGCCCCACCCAAGCCCTGCCTTTGTACCTCAATACTCCTTATTGTAGTGAAACATGATGCTCATTATTTTGGTTGGAATTCAGGGTAGTCATGGCTTGTAACACATCTGTATCTCCAGTATAGCTTGAAACAATTTCTTCAATCCACTTGGGTTGTACATGAGTGATCATTTTACACTGTATGACATCTTTTTCTCTGAGGGTTTGTTCTTATTTATGTGGCCTTCTAGATAATACATCAACAACCACATTTTCCATTCCCTTCTTGTACTGTATTTCGAAATTCAATCCCATCAGTTTGGTCAAACCCTTGTGCTGCAGTGTAGTAGTAATTTTTTGGTCTTGTTAGTATTTCAGACTGAAGTGGTCAGTCTGTATAATGAAGAGGTGAGGGTGCAAATAATGTCTCTATTTTGTCCACAGCTTGCAGCAAGGCTATCAACTCTTTTTCATAAGTTGATAATCTTTGATGTTTCTTACTCAAGGTTTGACCCAGGTAAGCAATTGGTCTTCTGTCTTGCATCAGTACTGCTCCAATGCCATTATTACAGGCATCCACTTCTACCACAAATACCTTGGAATAATATGGTAGTGCCAAAACTGGAGTGCTAGTCATGGCCCTTTTTAACTGGCAGAATGATGCCTCAGCTTCTGGACTCCACTTAAACTCACCCTTCTTCAATAAATTAGTTAGTGGTTTGCTCATATGTGCATAATTTTGTACAAACATTCTGTAATATCCTGTCAAACCCAAGAATCCCTTTAGTTCTTTAACAGTTTTAGGGGACTGCCACTCCAACATAGCCACCACCTTATTGGGGTCAGTACTCGCTCCTTTACTACTTATAATATGGCTTAAATATTCCACTTGGGGCTTTCCAAAGTCACACTTGCTCATCTTGACATATAACAGATTCTCTTCCAGCAGCTTCAAGACAATATCTAGATGTATAAGATGATCCTCCAAACTCTTACTGTAGACTAAGATGTCATAAAAGAAAACTAAAATAAATTTTCTTAGTTGTTCTTTGAACACCTGATTCATAAGTGACTGGACAGTGGCTGAGGCATTTGTCAAGCCAAAAGGCATTACTCTAAACTCCCATAGGCCATGATGAGTTCTGAAGGATGTCTTATGTTCATTACCTTCCTTCATCCTCACCTGATGGTACCCAGCTCTTAAGTCAATTTTGGAAAACACAAGGGCTCCACATAACTTATCAAGCAAGTCATTAATCATAGGAATTGGATATTTGTTCTTAGCAGTTAGACTGTTTAACTTCCTGTAATCAATACACAATCTCCAGGTTAAGTCTTTATTTCTGACTAATAAGGCAGGGGAGGCAAAGGAGGATTGACTTGGTAGAATAGTGGAGGCCTTTAGCATTTCAGCAATCATAGACTCTATGATGTTCTTTTGATCATAAGAGTATCTATAAGGTCTTAGGTTGAAAGGTTGGGTTTCAGGGAGTAGGTTTATTTTGTGGTCACAATATGTTTTTTAGGGTAATTTAGTAGGTTCCTGGAAAAGGTTATGGTATTTTTGTAGGAGTTGTTTAATTTCTGGGTGTCATTTCTGTGATTTTTCCTCACTTTTATCTATTTGTATCCATGACAGCTCAACCACCATTTCACAAGTCCCACAATGCAACGGTCTTCTTAATTTATCATAGTGTAGTGTTTCCATGCTAGAACTATCATTTTCCCTATACAAGGTAAATAGTCTTCCTCTTAATACAAAACTGATGCTAAGAGGTCTAGTGTGTAGGATCACTGGGGATACTTGGTCAATCCAATTCATACTCAATATCATATCACAACCCCCTACCTTCAATAATCTTAAATTAAAGGAGAGTGACTCTTCTTGCATCTTCCAATCAAATGTAGGGCTTTCCCAATAACACAACATCTCTTGGTCATTAGCTACCTTGACTTTCATGGGCTTTGTTAGAGGATGTATAGGCTTCTTTAAACTCTTGAAAATGAAAGGATCAATGAAGGAATGGGTAGAACCACTGTCTATCAAGACTGTTACAATGATTTTACTCACCTTTCCTAAAATCTTAATAGTGGAGGCTTGACCCCTTAGAGGAACTTATTCTCAACAAGGCATTTAATGACACATCAACTTGTTCCTGCCCAACTTCCTCTAGTGTCTCAGCTATATCTACAAATTCTTCATTGGTGTCCCCTTCAGCTTTCTATTCCACTTATTCTAAAGCATGTAAGCTTATGTTCTTACATTGGTGACCTGGAGTGTACCTTTCTATAACATAAACCTTATTCTTTAAGGGTTTCTAGATGTGGTGGAAGGTTATTTGTTTTGAATGGGGTCTGGTTGGTGGATTTTGAGGAGGGTAACTGGATTTAAGTAGGTACTGATTCTGTGTTGGTTTCCAGGGAAAAGTGCTTTGGTTTTGGTTTTTTTGGGTAAGTAGTGGTCATAGGTTTGGTGGTTGTAAATATATTGTGTTTAGGGGAAACAAAAAGGGTGAAATCCTTGAAAAATTCTTCATATAGTTTGGACACTTCATAGGCATCTACACTGTATTAGGGTTGGCTAATTTGACCAATGGTTTGATTTCTGATTTAAGTCCACTAATGAAGATAGCAACATAGTGTGTTTCATTCAATAAGGGGTTTAAAATGGTGTGGCTGATTAACTCATCAAATCTATTTTGGTAATGGTCTATGGTACCTTGTTGTGTAAGCTTATTGAATTATTCCACGATATCTTAATTTTTTAAGTTCCCAAATTTCCTACAAACTTCAAAATAGAACTTGCTCCTGGTAATACCCTCTTTGAGATGAGCTGAATACCCATCTAACTATAAATCTACCCTGTCCCTAATATGCATAGATGCATAGTGTAGTTTCTCATTTTCAGGAACATCATACAACTCGAAAAACTTTTCACACCTCCTCAACCAACTTCTCGGATTATCTCCATCAAATTCAGGAAAATTGATTTTGCGTTTCAAGGTACTGGGGTTATTAGGGGTTCCCGGGGTGTGTACGATATTTACAAATAAGGTGGGTGGTGATTTGGAGTACATGGGGTTTCTGAAGATTGGGGGGCTTGTCAATAGAGGTGCTGGAGGAAATGTGAATCCTCTACCCACACTCTGACTCGAAGAAGTATACTGATTAGAGTAAGAAATAGGGGTTTTGCTACCTGAAGTCGATTCAAGTTTAGCTGTCGGGGGAAGTTGCATGTTGGATGGAAATGATCCGATCGTGATGTTTGCCTGAGTCATTGTTGGGTTTGCTGCTGGAGTCCCCGGTGTTGACCCCCCCTCCCCCCCGATTGAATGATGTTCAAGCTTGCCATAATTGTCATGACCCGACCCCGGGCCCACGACTGGTGCCATAACTGGAAACCCTTACAGGTATACATCAGAGATAATCAGCGGAATATACATGAAACTTATAAAATAAATCAACAAAAAATAAACAACATGTTAGCATATAAGGCTACCTCCATGGACGCATATACATATACATAACCAAACACAGTTACATCCTTCTTCTTTACAAACCGACCCACAAGATATGACTACAGACCTCTAAGAATTACAATTGTGGCGGGACAGGGCCCCGCCATACCCCTGAATGTACATAAATCTACAACATCAGGGAAACCGTACCCAATAGATAAGCCTCCGGAGTGAATGAAGCTTCTTCCCAAAAAACTGAACAGAGATCCTAAGAGCAAGGATCACCAACCTGTGTACCTAACATCTGCGGGCATGACGCGGCCCGAAGTCGATAACAACAGTTTAGTATGGAACAGAAATAAGGTACAATAACCAAATCATAACTGTATAAAAAAATGACAGGGGCAAGTATAAAAATGAAATACCAGATCCTACCGTGCCATTTTAACTCCTGAAATCAATCGTACATTAACCGTTCTTTTCCTTCTTTCAATAAGAATTAACATCATATTCTTACATACATACTTAATAATTCAATCAAGTTTTTCCACAAAACTTACATATCATACATAACATAATCCAGACCTTTATGGAGGGACTTCTTATTTGGGAGCTTACTTTGATTATCCATACGTGATAACGTAATCCGGCCTATTTGCGGGACACGGTGTACTGATGAATCATGTGGCATAATCCGGCCCGCCTGTGGGGCTCGGTGTACTGTGGAATCATGTAGCATAATCCGGCCCGCCTGTGGGGCTCGGTGTACTGTGGAATCATGTAGCATAATCCGGCCCGCCTGTGGGGCTCGGTGTACTGTGGAATCATGTAGCATAATCCGGCCCGCCTGTGGGGCTCTGTGTACTGTGGAATCATGTAGCATAATCCGGCCCACCTGTGAGGCTCGGTGTACTGTGGAATCATGTAGCATGATTCGGCCCGCCTGTGGGGCTCGGTGTACTGTGGAATCATGTAGCATAATCCGACCCGCCTGTGGGGCTCGGTGTACTGTGGAATCATGTAGCATAATCCGGCCCGCCTGTGGGGCTCGGTGTACTGTGGAATCATGTAGCATAATCCGGCCCGCCTGTGGGGCTCGGTGTACTGTGGAATCATGTAGCATAATCCGGCCCGCCTGTGGGGCTCGGTGTACTGTTCCTTTCATAACATTTAAAACCACCCTATTACTTCTTCTTAAGTCGTTATAACAACTTCCCATAAAGCTATTATAACAACATTTCATTTTAGAAAACTTTAGGCGCTTTTATTTCTTATCACATTGGGGAAAACTAAACCCAAAAGTACTACGTACATACATACTTAAAAAGAATCATAAAACTCCTTTCTTTTTAAAGCTCAAGTCACATACTCTTTTGAAAACCATCTTCTTAACTTTTGAAATAAATTAAGAAGCCATACTTTTTAAAATCAAGTCTCAAGGCTTATAGTCTTAAAACCTCGTATCTTATACCCTTTAAAATCATGTCACTTATACATGTAAAATCATGTCATCTATACTTTAGAAATCAAGTCTCATATCTTCAAAAATAAAGTTTCATATGCTTCCAAAACCAAGTAACTTATCATATAACCTTCACTTATAAAAACAAGTCCCTTTTCAATTATAATATCAAGTCATTTTCAAATATAAAATCAACTTACTTACTTCAAATAAATCAAGGCACATAGCTTTAAATCAAACCTCATAACTTCCTAACCATTCTTACCAACATCTCCCATAAGACTTGATAAGGACTTAGGATAATTTAGACCTACATTTAACTTAGAATCAACAACGTGGATACATCTTAACTTCTAAGAGTAGAAGGAATCATGAAATAATATCACATGGCTATTTCATACGTAGGATCATGTCAAAAGAAGGAAGAGGTTCACATACCTCACGACGACTAGCGACAAGTTGCAAAATGCTCCAAAGTACTATAACCTTGCTAGCTTTTCCACCCTTCAAGTAGAATACGCTACTCGTAGTACTTCAACCTATAATAACCATAATACGTCTATCAATTCTTAGCCTTTTTAAGGTAGAATCATACTAAGTGTAAGGTCTCTTATTCTATGGAAATTTGGGCAGAACTTCCTTTGTTTCTACGTACTTTTCCACCTTTTTCAAGGCCCGAAATCAATAACCAACATGCCACCTTTAAGGGGCAACAAATCAACAATTCAAAGGGGATTACACGCCTCAACAGGACGTGTAAAATTTTGCCCCACAATTAATATAAAACCGTCCAATAACTTTAGGCAATTTTCGGCAATATCAAGGACAACAACAACATTTATATCTTTCCAATTCCCTTTCTAATCCAAGTCGTTATTCCAACATGTAATATAAGTCATGATCAATTATAACGACTATAGTCCTTTCCTTAAATAACATGCGACGACTAAACTAATAACCAAATTGAATTTCAATCTCAAAGGATAAACATGCTAGTTTCGGATTAGTGGTTCCAATATCCATAACACTTATAAATCTTCATTCTAATATCACATGCTCATCTATCAACTACTACAACATGAAATCTTGAATTATAATGGCAAGACGGAGATTAATACCTCTTTTAAGCCCAAATACGATCCAAAACATAAAGTCGATCCGTAACAACTTTAGCTCCTCTTTTCGACGTTCCAATCCACTCCAAGTAACCCTTAGAAGCTTGTGAAGAACTCCTCTTCAAGTTTCAACTTCAAAGTTGAAGAACACCTTAGGTTTTCGCCTTGCGACTAACGTAAAAATGTCGTTTTTCCGGGATCTTTCTATTGAGATATCCTTACAATACAAATAGGAACCTTGGGTTAAAGTATTGGGATTATTGAACCACAAACGAAAAAATTTCTCTTTCAAAAATAGGCAAACCCGAGAGCTTGTTAGCAAGAACAAGACTTTCTTGAATTTTTTTCTAAGTGTGGAGACAAGTCTTGCTACTTAGGATGATTATATAATGCAATGGAGGGTCTAGATTAAAACATTTGTGTGGCTTGGATGAATTTCATTTAAAATTTTAGTCAAGTGACTCATTGACTTAGTCAATTATCTCAAGCTCTAGCTTAGTCAAGACTTGATCATCTAAGCTTTGGTCAATTGACCTTTTTTCCCTTGGTTTATTTCGTCCAAGACCATCCAAGGGGGGTGACACGTGTCACCCTCCCATTCGTCGTAATATTTCGCTTCCAGACGTTTCCATAATTCCGATAAATTTTTACAAGTCTCAAATTTTAGCGTCCTGATTTCTTACGTATGTTCTTATATATATGTCCTGAAATTTCGGGGTGTAACATTCTTCCCCCCTTAGAAACATTCGTCCCCGAATGTTCTTTCGGAGCTCAATCTAACATTTCTCGGCATAGTCTCATAAAACTACACTTAATGAAACCTAATTATGCCACATATGGCCCTAATACATCGCACATGCATATCCATCCCTCATAAGCCAAACGAGAAAACAAATCCAAAGTGTGCACCATCACTATTTACTCTCATTCATGGCCTAAAAGGATTATTTTTTTCGTACTTCCAAACTTATTCTAGCATACGTACATAATCTCAATATTATCCGTTCATGACACTTAAGCATACAACAACATTATCATGCATACAAGTCACTAAAGGGTCAAAGATATACCTGAAATCATATAGGCGGTTCAAAGGACCGCTAAAACTGGGAACTTCCACCACGACCTCTGCCACGACCTGTCGGTGTATGAACATCCTGTCTAGCTATTGAAGACGAAGAACCCGCAACTGATCCAGTAGACTGTGCTATCCCATATGTAACCCTTCTACTAGGACAATCCCTCAACATATGGCCCTGACGGCCACAGGTAAAACAGGCACCAGTAGCACGACGACATTCCCCATGGTGATGCCGGCCACACTGTGAACACTGAGGGAAGAGTGGTCCCGACTGCCTAGAACCCATGTGCACATGCGAATCCGAAACTCTGGAGCTCTGACCAGCTCCTGAATTACCCGGCTGATCCAACCTCCTGCCAGAAAATTGGGAAGGAGCACTCTGTGCCGGCTGAAATGTAGACCTAGCCTACTGCTGAGGCTCTCCGCCACGAAAATCACCCTGAACCCTGTCGTCCTGGCCCTCTTGGGTTGGCCTTGGTCTGGCTGGTCCCCTCTCTCCCTGTCCTCAATCCCCTGTGCATATGTCTGCATCCTGGCAATATCCATACCTGGTTGAAGGGCCACTCCCAGGCAAGCAGTGATCATATAGCGGTCTAGCCCCATAACATAGCGATGAACTCTATCAGCCATGTCAGCCACAATAGTGTGCGCATACCTGGCCAACGAGTCAAACTCCAGGTTGTACTCTCTGATGGTCCTCTCATTCTGCCTCAATGACAATAACCTA
Source organism: Przewalskia tangutica (assembly GCA_029844215.1). NCBI lineage: Eukaryota > Viridiplantae > Streptophyta > Magnoliopsida > Solanales > Solanaceae > Przewalskia > Przewalskia tangutica. The sequence goes on from CM056719.1 coordinate 25,555,269, forward strand.
TCAACACGGGCTCTCCTCATCTCAGGAGGTAAAAAGTGATCAAGAAATGCCTCTGTGAACTCATCCCAAACAGCTGGAGGAGCACCCACACCCCGAGACAGTTCCCATGACTCAAACCAGTTCAACGCAATATCGCGTAACCGGTAAGAAGCTAGCACCACTGACTCGGTCTCCGAGGCCCTAAGTACATGCATAGTCCGATGTATCTACCGAATGAACTCCTGAGGATCATCCTCAGATCTCGAACCATAGAACTCGGGTGGACTACAACCCAGAAAATCCCGAATCCTCAAACTGTCGGCTCTAGGGTTAGCTACGTGCTCGTGCTTGCCGCCCTACCACTATGCTAGTCAATAACCTGATCTGCTCTCCATAATCGCTATACTCCGCCCCTGGCTGAGGGACTGGAGGCTCAGGTATCGGAACCTCTGGAGCTGCGGCTACTCTGGGCTCCTCCAATACTGCCGGCGTAACTGAACTCGCCGCCTGGACCACAACCTCAGGCATAGTCTGGGTCTGAGTCCTAGTAACCCTATGCGCACCATTAGCAGCTCCTGCTGCTGCCTTGCCCTTCTGGGCCCTGGTCGTCTTCCGTGGAGGCATATCTGATTCATATACATAAGAATACGTCAGAGACGGATCAACATAATAACACAACTCTACTGCACGATCTCAGAGTGAGAAGAATGGAAATCAATCCTAAATGTCCTGCAGCCTCCTGGTTATAGATGTGGTGCACAATACACCGATTACCAAGACTCTACTAGACACGGTCTGTAGACACTTTCCGAGGACTAACTACTCTGATACCACTTTTGTCACGACCCGACCCCGGGCCCGCGACTGGTGCCCTACCTAGGCACCCTTGCAGGTATACATCAGAGATAATCAGCGGAACATACATGAAACTTATAAAATAAATCAACAAGAAATAAACAACAGGTTAGACGATAAGGCTACCTCCCTGGATGCATATACATATACATAACCAAACGCAGTTACATCCTTCTTCTTTACAAACCGACCCACAAGATATGACTACAGACCTCTAAGAATTACAACTGTGGCGGGACAGGGACCCGCCATACCCCTAAATGTACATAAATCTACAACATCAGGGAAACCGTACCCAAAAGATAAGTCTCCCGAGTGAATGGAGCTTCTTCCCAAAAAACTGAACAGAGATCCTAAGAGCAAGGATCACCAACCTGTGAATCTAACATCTGCGGGCATGAACGCAGCCCCCCGAAGGGGGTCAGTACAACAGGTACCGAGTATGGAACAGAAATAAGGTACAGTAACCAAATCATAACTATATAAAAGAATGACAGGGGCAAGTATAAAAATGAAATACTAGATCCTACCGTGCCATTTTAACTCCTGAAATCAATCGTACATTAACCGTTCTTTTCCTTCTTTCAATAAGAATTAACATCATATTCTTACATACATACTTAAGAATTCAATCAAGTTTTTCCACATAACTTACATATCTTACATAACATAATCCAAACTTTATGGAGGACTTCTTATTTGGGAGCTTACTTTGATTATCCATAAGTGATAACGTAACCCGACCCATTACGGGACACGGTGTACTGATGAATCATGTGGCGTAATTCGGCCCGCCGGTGGGGCTCGGTGTACTGTGGAATCATGTAGGATAATCCGCCCGCCGCGGGCTCGGTGTACTGTGGAATCATGTAGCATAATCCGTTCCGCCTGTGAGACTCGGTATACTGTGGAGTCATGTAGCATAATCCGGGCCGCCTGTGGGGCTCAGTGTACTGTGGAATCATGTAGCATAATCCGGCTCGCCTGTGGGGCTCGGTGTACTGTGGAATCATGTAGCATAATCCGGCCCGCCTGTGGGGCTCGGTGTACTGTGGAATCATGTAGCATAATCTGGCCCGCTTGTGGGGCTCGGTGTACTGTGGAATCATGTAGCATAATTCAGCCCGCCTGTGGGGCTCGGTGTATTATGGAATCATGTAGCATAATCCGGCCCGCCTGTAGGGCTAGATGTACTGTGGAATCATGTAGCATAATCCGGCCCGCCTGTGGGGCTCGGTGTACTGTTCCTTTCATAACATTTTAAACCACCCTATTACTTCTTCTTAAGTCGTTATAACAACTTCCCATAAAGCTATTATAACAACCTTTCATTTTAGAAAACTTTAGGCGCTTTTATTTCTTATCACATTGTAGAAAACTAAACTCAAAAGTACTACGTACATACATACTTAAAAAGAATCATAAAATTCCTTTCTTTTTAAAGCTCTAGTCACATACTCTTTTGAAAACAATCTTCTTAACTTTTGAAATAAATTAAGAAGCCATACTTTTTAAAATCAAGTCATTTCCACTTATAAAATCAAGGCTTATAGTCGTAAAACCTCGTATCTTATACCCTTTAAAATCATGTCACTTATACATGTAAAATCATGTCATCTATACTTTAGAAATAAAGTCTCATATCTTGAAAAATAAAGTTTCATATGCTTCCAAAACCAAGTAACTTATCATATTGTCACGACCCGTCCCCGGGCCCGCGACTAGTGCCCTACCTGGGCACCCTTACAGGTATACATCAGAGATAATCAGCGGAACATACATAAACTTAACAGGAAATAAATAACAAAGCTGGATAAGGCCACCTTCCAAAAATATACACGTAACCCAAAAAGCAGTTACCTTTTTTTTTTCTTTACACAACCCAATCCACAAGATATGACTACAGACCTCTAAGAATTCTTGACATAACAACTGTGACGGGACAGGGCCCCACCATACCCCTGAATGTACATAAATTTTCAACCTCAGAGAACTGTACCAAAATACAAAGCCTCTGAAATAATGGAGCTTTCCAACCAGCTGAACAGTGATCCTAAGAATGAGGATCAGCAAGCTATGTACCTCAACCTGCGGCATGAACGCAGCCCCCCGAAGGAGGTCGATCTGAAATATGTACCAAGTATGTGAAACGAAAATCAGAATGAAATCATAATACCTATATAAAGCCGAGACATGTATGATAACCAAAATAACAGTACACTATGCCTTGCCAAAGTGAAAGTAATGAAAGTCGGTTTTACCTTTTAAAGACTATTTCAACACATGAACAATAGTCACACAGGGCTACAGACACAAGCCCTCAAATATCATCACATAGTCCGATGTGGTCTCAAGCCCACAAATATCAAAGCGTGCCGTGGAATCCCCATCACCGACACCATAATTGTAAAATATAACCATGTGACGCGCCCGTGGCATCCCACCTCACTGTCGGCGTACACATATACAATACATACATATATATATATATATGTATATATATATATATATATATATATATATATATATATATATATTGCCCATGGAATCCCTCATCTCGGGTACATGACTTCATGGAGAGCTAATCCATGGGTAATAATCGTATATAACATGCCCGTGGAATCCCTCATCTCGGGTACATGTATTCATGGGGAGCTAGTCCATGGAGTACTAGTCGTACATAACATGGTCGCACGCCTAATCCTCATCGTATAAGCATGGCCACGGGTAATAAAACAACCGAATCTAACCCGCCTCCCGGTCGCGTGCCTAATCCTCATCGTATAAGCATGTCCAAGGAGTAATAAAAACAATCCAGGAATCTAACCCTCATCCTGGTCGCATGCCCCGAAATCCCACATCGTATAAGCATGTCCAAGGATCAATCACAATGGAAGCATACCCGTGGAAGCCTCCACACCGCTTCAGACGCCCAAGTAAATTCACAACAAGACAACCGGCCCTCCAACTGAGAGTCACGGCAGCGTAAACATATAATACTTGCACTCAAGGCTATCACAAGCAAGCATAGGCAAGTTCATTAAATCTTTAGACTTTCATTTTATATACTCAAGACACTTTTCGTTTCACATAAAAATCCGGGAATTTAACCCAAAGTACTACGTACTTTCATTCTTTTCAAAAGACTCATTTTCATATAAAACCCCAAGATACTAATAACCGTAGCATCAAGTCATAACTACTTTTCAAGACAATTCACAATACCTTTTAGAAATACTTTTATAGACTTCTAAATCAAGTGACTTCTTTCTTTAAAACTTTAAGCAATTGATGCCTTCAAATGAATTTGCCTTTCTTCATTTCAAGTCATTTATCATTATTTACATCACTAGAGTAAACCATTCTTTCATCTTTCCATAAAGCTATTATAACCAACTTCCCATAAAGTCGTTATACTAACTTTATGCTTTAGACACTTACATTCTTCTTTTTTTATAACCAAGAGACTTATACTTTCAAATCAAGTTACATAACTTTCAAAATACTTCAAGTCTCTTAACTTTAGAAATCAAGTTTCTTAACTTAGAATATCAAGTCTCTTTAACTTAGAATTTCAAGTCTCTTAACCTTTTAAGAATTCAAGGTTCATGATCTTAAAACCTCATAACGTAAACTCTTTACTATTAAGTAACATATACTTTTATGCGTTGTGAATAGGTTATACTTATTTATAACGATCTTATTAAAGCAGCCATGATCTAGAAAATGTAATATAATTTTGTCTTATCTTAGTTTCTATGCAGATGGAGAATTCTACTCATTTTAATATAATTGATTGTCGATACATTTTCTTTTATTAACGCTGCAATGGCTTGTTCGATACTTATTCTCATTCGTGCAGTAAATTAGCAAAGTCAACTCGACTCCAAATACTTCCTAACGACTCTTACCAACATCCCCCATAAGACTTGGTAAGAACTTAGACATAACTTTCACATAGAGTAAATAAACATACATACCTCTTAACTTCTAAGAGTAGAAGAAATCATGAAATAACACCACATGTATATTTCATACATAGAATCATGCCAAGAGGAGGAAGCGGTTCACATACCTCGCGACGATTATCGACAAGTAGCAAAATGCTCCAAAGTACTTCAACCTTGATATCTATTCCATCATTTAAGTAGAATACGCTACTCGTAGTACTTCAACCTATATTAATCATAACATGTCTATCAACTCCTCACTTTTTAACGTAGAATCATACTAAGTGCTAGGTCTCTTATTCTACGGAAAATCGGGCAGCACTTCATTTGTTTCTACGTACTTTTCCACCTTTTTCAAGGCCCGAAAATCAATAACCAAACGCCACATTTAAGGCCCAACAATTCAGTAAATACAAAAGGGATTACACGCCTAATAGGACGTGTAAATTTCTGCCCCACATCAATATAAAACTGTCCAATAATTCCAAGCCCTATTCGGCTACAATGTCACAACAATTATCAATTTCCTTTCAATTTCTTTTTCAATCCAAGTTGTTATTCCAAGTTGTTATATACATAATAACAATTACAACAACTATAAATCCTTTCTTCCTTAACATGCGACGATTGTAACTACCGTCCAAATTAATTACAACATTAATGGCTAACTTGTCCATTTTTCGGTTTTAACATGTCGACATGATCCAAATCTTTTCAAACTTCAATATATACCACATGCTCATTTCTTAACTACTATAACATGTAATCTTCAATTACATTAAGAAGATGAATATTACCTCAATAAGCCCTAATAATGTCCAAGCGTAAAAGTCGATTCTTAGCAACTTTTAGCTCTTCTTCTTATGTTCCAATCCGCTCCAAGCACTCCTTAGAAGCTCATGAAGAACTCCTCTTCAAGTTCCATCTTCAAAGTTGAATAACACCTTAGGTTTTCGCCTTGAGACTAACGTGAAAACGTCGTTTTTCCGAGATCTTTCTATTGAGATATCCTTACAATACCCTTAGGGACCTTGGGTTAAAGTCTTGTGAATAAAGAACCACAATTGCAAAAAAAATTGTGTGGAAAAGTCCTAAACCAGAGAGCTATCTTGCCAGCACAAGTGTTCTCTAATTTTTTTCTAAGTGTTGAAGACTTGGTCTTGCATCTAGTGTGTATATATAACACAATGGAGGGTCAAGATAACAACAAATGTGTGGCTAGGATGAAGGATACTTAGATATCTATACAAGTGGCAAGTTGACTTGGTCAATTATCACAAGCTTTGCAAGACTTGATCATCTACCTTGGTCAATGACTATTTTACCCTTGGACCATTTATAACGATCTTATTAAAGCAGCCATGATCTAGAAAATGTAATACAATTTTGTCTTATCTTAGTTTCTATGCAGATGGAGAATTCTACTCATTTTAATATAATTGATTGTCGATATATTTTCTTTTATTAACGTTGTAATGGCTTGTTCGATACTTATTTTCATTCGTGCAGTAAATTAGCAAAGTCAACTCGACTCCAAATACTTCCTAACGACTCTTACCAACATCCCCCATAAGACTTGGTAAGAACTTAGACATAACTTTCACATAGAGTAAATCAACATACATACCTCTTAACTTCTAAGAGTAGAAGGAATCATGAAATAACACCACATGTATATTTCATACATAGAATCATGCCAAAAGGAGGAAGAGGTTCACATACCTCGCGATGATTATCGACAAGTAGCAAAATGCTCCAAAGTACTTCAACCTTGATATTTATTCCATCCTTTAAGTAGAATACGCTGCTCGTAGTACTTCAACCTATATTAATCATAACATGTCTATCAACTCCTCACTTTTTAACGTAGAATCATACTAAGTGCTAGGTCTCTTATTCTACGGAAAATCGGGCAGCACTTCATTTGTTTCTACGTACTTTTCCACTTTTTTCAAGGCCCGAAAATCAATAACCAAACGCCATATTTAAGGCCCAACAATTCATCAAATACAAAGAGGATTACACGCCTAATAGGACGTGTAAAATTCTGGCCCACAATCAATATAAAATTGTCCAATAATTCCAAGCCCTATTCGGCTACAATGTCACAACAATTATCAATTTCCTTTCAATTCCTTTTTCAATCCAAGTTGTTATTCCAACATGTTATATACATAATAACAATTACAACAACTATAAATCCTTTCTTCTTTAACATGCGACGATTGTAACTACCGTCCAAATTAATTACAACATTAATGGCTAACTTGTCCATTTTTCGGTTTTAACATGTCGACATGATCCAAATCTTTTCAAACTTCAATATATACCACATGCTCATTTCTTAACTACTATAACATGTAATCTTCAATTACATTAAGAAGATGAAGATTTTACCTCAATAAGCCCTAATAATGTCCAAGCGTAAAAGTCGATCCTTAGAAACTTTTAGCTCTTCTTCTTATGTTCCAATCCGCTCCAAGCACTCCTTAGAAGCTCATGAAGAACTCCTCTTCAAGTTCCATCTTCAAAGTTGAAGAACACCTTAGGTTTTCGCTTTGCGACTAACGTGAAAACGTCGTTTTTCCGAGATATTTCTATTGAGATATCCTTACAATACCCTTAGGGACCTTGGGTTAAAGTCTTGTGAATAAAGAACCACAATTGCAAAAAAAATTGTGTGGGAAAGTCCTAAACCCGAGAGCTATCTTGCTAGCACAAGTGTTCTCTAATTTTTTTCTAAGTGTTGAAGAATTGGTCTTGCATCTAGTGTGTATATATAACACAATGGAGGGTCAAGATAACAACAAATGTGTGGCTAGGATGAAGGATACTTAGATATCTATACAAGTGGTAAGTTGACTTGGTCAATTATCACAAGCTTTGCAAGACTTGATCATCTACCTTGGTCAATGACCATTTTACCCTTGGACCATTTCGTGCAAGCCATGTAGGGGTGACATGTGTCGCCCTCCCATTCGTCCGTAAAAATTCGTAACACTCGTGGGCCCCACAAAACGTAAAATTTCTCGTGTGGGCCCTACGTGACCAAATCCGTAAAAATAAATTTCCAATATGATAATACATTCTATACTCCTCAAATAATGCATTTTGAGAATCTAATTCTCACCAACGAACATTTTTCCTTTCCGACGTTCGGAAGATTTTCCGTCGGAAAAACAATTCTTTCTTTCGTACCAATTTTCAAGTCTTGTGTTCTCGCGTCTATTCTCTTATTCATGTCCTGTAATTACGGGGTGTAACACATATAACCTTCACTTATAAAAACAAGTCCCTTTTCAATTATAATATCAAGTCATTTTCAAATATAGAATCAACTTACTTACTTCAAATAAATCAAGGCACATAGCTTTAAATCAAACCTCATAACTTTCTAACAATTCTTACCAACATCTCCCATAAGACTTGGTAAGGACTTAAGATAATTTAGACCTACCTTTAACTTAGAATCAACAACATGGATACATCTTAACTTCTAAGAGTATAAGAAATCATGAAATAATATCACATGGCTATTTCATACGTAGGATCATGCCAAAAGAAGGAAGAGGTTCACATACCTCACGACGACTATCGACAAGTTGCAAAATGCTCCAAAGTACTATAACTTTGCTAGCTTTTCCACCCTTGAAGTAGAATACGCTACTCGTAGTACTTCAACCTATAATAACCATAATACGTCTATCAATTCTTATCCTTTTTAAGGTAGAATCATACTAAGTGTAAGGTCTCTTATTCTACAGAAATTTGGGCAGAACTTCCTTTGTTTCTACGTATTTTTCCACCTTTTTCAAGGCCCGAAATCAATAACCAACATGCCACATTTAAGGGGCAACAAATCAACAATTCAAAGGGGATTACACGCCTCAACAGGACGTGTAAAATTTTTCCCCACAATTAATATAAAACCGTCCAATAACTTTAGGCAATTTTCGGCAATATCAAGGACAACAACAACATCTATATCTTTCCAATTCCCTTTCTAATCCAAGTCGTTATTCCAACATGTAATATATGTCATGATCAATTATAACGACTATAGTCCTTTCCTTAAATAACATGCGGCGACTAAACTAATAACCAAATTGAATTTCAATCTCAAAGGATAAACATGCTAGTTTTGGATTAGTGGTTCCAATATCCATAACACTTATAAATCTTCATTCTAATATCACATGCTCATCTATCAACTACTACAACATGAAATCTTGAATTATAATGGCAAGACGGAGATTAATACCTCTTTTAAGCCCAAATACGATCCAAAACATAAAGTCGATCCGTAACAACTTTAGCTCCTCTTTTCGACGTTCCAATCCACTCCAAGTAACCCTTAGAATCTTGTGAAGAACTCCTCTTCAAGTTTCAACTTCAAAGTTGAAGAACACCTTAGGTTTTCGCCTTGCGACTAACGTAAAAACGTCGTTTTTCCGGGATCTTTCTATTGAGATATCCTTACAATACAAATAGGAACCTTGGATTAAAGTATTGGGATTATTGAACCACAAACGAAAAAATTTCTCTTTCAAAAATAGGCAAACCCGAGAGCTTGTTAGCAAGAACAAGACTTTCTTGAATTTTTTTCTAAGTGTGGAGACAAGTCTTGCTACTTAGGATGATTATATAATGCAATGGAGGGTCTAGATTAAAACATTTGTGTGGCTTGGATGAATTTCATTTAAAAATCTAGTCAAGTGACTCATTGACTTAGTCAATTATCTCAAGCTCTAGCTTAGTCAAGACTTGATCATCTAAGCTTTGGTCAATTGACCTTTTTGCCCTTGGTTTATTTCGTCCAAGACCATCCAAGGGGGGTGACACGTGTCACCCTCCCATTCGTCGTAATATTTCGCTTCCAGACGTTTCCATAATTCCGATAAATTTTTACAAGTCTCAAATTTTAGCGTCCTGATTTCTTACGTATGTTCTTATATATATGTCCTGAAATTTCGGGGTGTAACAATAATGAGGTCGAACTTTTAATTTGCTTCACGATTCTCTTCCAGTTATTTATGTTCTATGCCTTCCAGTCTTTTACATATATTCAGTTCGATGGCTTCAAGTTTCCTACTAGTGTCGTCGACTAATACTGATAGTTGACTCTTGAGCATCCTGATCTCGTCGCTGATGTTTTGCATCTCCGGTGAGACGCCAACTCCCGTCGTCGGACTAGCTTCTGATACCATTTGTAACAGACAGGGTCTGTTACTTCAGTGAAGAAGAAGAAGAAAGTGAGAAAGAGAGAGAGTAAGAGAGTAAGAGAAAGGATCGATATATTTCTGAATGAAATTTAGGTTTCCATTACATTGTCCTATATATAGGTAGGGACTAAAGCTGTAAATATTGAACAATACGTAAATAAACTTAGGGGACTAAAAGTTATAATACTAATTCTTGTCACAATATACATTTGTGACAGGTTGTCTCCTTTTCTACTTTTTTTGTGAACATTTAATGCCCCTTTGTCCGATTACGAATTCAAATCTCTCAATTTCATTGGTTGAGAACCCCATTGGAGGTAATTCTCCCCAAAAGGGAGTTCTCCCACACCGGATGGATTATCTCTCCCAGGGTTTGATGTTCCCCAATAAATAGAGACCATTCTCCTATATTTTAATGATCCAAAATTCGATTCTAGACTTTTACATTGATGAAGAACTGAATCAAGTTAAATTTTATTAATTATTACTTAAGTTTGGATCCGGTCCTTTGGCAGAATTGTTGCGAAATTTCTATATGTTACGCAAGTGTACATATCGCAATTCGTAATAATCTCGATAAGATCGAATATCATCCACATAGACTGAATTATCAAGTACCAATTAAATAATCTTTCATTTCTATTTGGCTAACGTTTGTGAGTTTTGATTTCTAACTAAGAATTTAACAACTAAAATAATATGCAAGAATAAACTATGAATGAAAATACTTAGATTTTTAATTCAGTGATGGAGGTAATTAGGATTTCCAATCTCATCAACTATCTCCTCTATTATTCATAAATGCAAGACTGACAATCTTTCTTCTTATCAAAATAACAGGTTAACTGAGGTGTTTTATATTCCGGTTAGAACATATAAAAATTCCACATAAGTGGGAATTTCTATATTTCTATGATAAATTCTACCACATAGGACTATTAAGATCAATAACCTACACGCCACAAGTAATCGTGATACTTTCATCCAAGATTAAACCTATTTCTAATCAACAATAGCATATTCAAATCTCCCTTTTTAGATCTTGATTTGAAATCATATAAGTAATGAAAAGTAATAGCCAATCAATTCTCATTCAATAAACACAAGTTGATTAGATAATGATAGATGAAGAAGAAATACTAATAATGCATTAAGTCATAATAGAGGTTCAAGCGATTCGACATAAAATCCTAATAAAGAAATTAGTTCATAGTCATAGTCATGCTAACAAAACTAATTATCTTCAATACCAACATAAACTGAATTAAAGAAAAGAGAAAAGAAAGAACTTGAACAGAAACGGTCTCCAGTTGCTTCTTCGCCTCTTTTTTCTTGCTCCCAAGTATGTTAATCCCTAAAATATGTCTTCCCTAGCTAATATATCGAAAAACCTTATTGGACCGTTTTACCCCTGGTAAAACTCGAGGTTTCTCGCTTATTTCTGTCATCAGCGTCGCGGCTCTTCAGCCAGGTGCTGCGGTGCTGCGTTGGTAGAAACTAACTTGGCTCTCGGGTAACATAGCATCGCGGCTTTTATGGTTGGGGGCCGCGACGCCTTCGACGGTAATATTCCTTCAGCTTTCTGGTTGACCGGTACCTAGGCTCTCTTCTCTGGTATCGTGTCTCTTCAGCGTCGCGGCTCATTCTGCTGAGAGTCGCGGCCCTTCAATGTTCTCTGTCGGGATTTTTGTTTAAAAATGCTTCCCGAGCTTCTTCGACTTAGCGCTTGTGACCAGCTATGAATATTTGTCCTCAATGCCATCCTATTTCCTCTTGAATTCGCCTTGTCTTGTGTAAATCGCATAAAAAATAAAAACACAAAACAATACGTGTAATACTGTACAAAACAACTAAAAGACACCCTAAAACAAACTCTAAAATAGTACTAAAATAGACTCAACAGGAACCAGAGTTAGGATAATTAGTCTTTTAGTTATTTAAAACCCCTTCCTTTTTTCGCGTGTTTGCGAGTTTAAGATCATCGGAGTGAAGATCAAGCTCGACTTCGATGTTTAGGTTGCCTTCACACAAAGTAAACACTTTCCCTTTATAATTTTCTATTTAAATAGCCTAGTATAACATGTATTATGTGTTATGTGTGTTATTAAGCATATTTAGTTAGATTATGACAGTTTAAGCTCATTATATTAGTTATTAAGCATGTTTAGTTAGATTAGATATTGTTAGTGTTCATTGCTATGGTTATTTTTGCTCACTGTGTTGATATCCAACATCTCTGATTAGTTATAATCACTGTTAAAATGTATTAGGATAGTTATTTGTGTGATTAAGTGCTTACCATGTTAGTTTAAAGTGGTTTAATCATGTATAAGTCTTTGAAGCTATGGAACATTCTGATTAAGTTGTTCATAGATTAGGTTGGTATATTTAATTGGCTTAATTCACTATTTATTGACTGTTTATGTGTGATTAGGTAGATAAATGTCTAATATGTTAGTTTAAAACTGGTCCTATGCAAATACAAGTCATCAAGTTAGCTTAATACATTGCTTAAGGTTTGTTTGATCCCATGTAACCTGTTTAAATGACCCTAAAATGATTAGTATGTTACTTAAGTCTGTTTTAACCATTATTTTTAGCTGTCTAGTTAATGAGGTATTCAAAATGTTAGTTTGGGATCTGTCTAATTGAGTGTGTTGGTTTGAGGTGTTGTTATAGTGGTCTAAGAAGCATGCTTAACCTCTTAGAGACTATGTTTGATAAATCCATGCCTATGTGTTTGTTGAGTCATTTAACATTAGTTTGAGCTAAAAAATGAACTACTGAAAGTATGATGTCCTAAAGACAATTATTTTAGGGACAAATATACTTGAACACATTTGTATTATTAATGAGATTAATATATATATTTTGGTATTTACAATTATTAAATTATAATTTTGATTGCTTGTGATTATTCATTAATATGCATCCATTGAGTTTACATTGTCATTGATAAAGTGAGATATTAATGATAGAACGTAACTCTCAAAATAACCTTGATTGATGATCATTGAGAATGAGATATCAATGATATATTATAAGTCAACATGTGGTATGTATCATATTCTTAGAGAATGTAGTATGTCTCACTTACTACTAGTATGATTACTAGTGATGAACACAAGTATACTCGTAAATGGTATTTGTATACCCTGCTGATAAACTATTTGTTATACATGTCTATAGTATTATCAGCATGTGGGATATAGAGGTTCTTTGACTTGAGGTCAATACGCACATAATTTACATAGTAATGTACTTCAATCTTGTCATAAGCTCGGCCAAGTCATTGGCCAATGTAAGAGACATATTTAGGATATGGTCTGGTTGTCGACTAATATAGATGAGATAAAGTGATCAAGCCATTTGGATAGACACATGGCAAATCCTAAGCTTGGTCGAGTGTGTCGCGAATGAAAGGAATTTATCATCTCACATAAAGTTGTGTTTACAAGAGTCATGTAAACGTACTTCACATATTGAGTTCGTCATATGTTGCAGTCTATGAGTTCCGTATGAACCTTAATTTGATTAGTGTCGATGTGTGAAAGCCTAAAGGGTCACACTAAGTCGATTGTCTTTTTGATCTAAGGGTATATTGAGATAGTATAAAATATTCGATTTAAAATCGAGATATTTAAACTAATAATAAATTATGGGATAATTTCTATTTGATGGAAATTATATAATTAAGTCAAAATTGGATTGTCGGACTTAAAATTAAAATATGCTGAATATTTAAAGGGAGCGCCGCGACACTTGAGAGGCTGAGCCGCGACGCCTGTACGACAGTGGGCCTAGTCCGACTGGCCCACTGCATTTCAGAATTTGGGTCAGGCTTGGAGTCCAACCCTAATCTAAAGATTAACATAATCCCTGTTATATATCAACACTTAACCCCATAAACTATGTTACTGAATTCTTACTTTTTGAACTCAGAGTTCAGAGAACAAAATACTCTCAAACCTCTGCCAAGATTTCCTGGCTTTTCTGACAGAGGAGTATACCACAACAAGGCTTGCGGTCGAGAGGATAATCGTGTACGCTCCCTATAGTAAAGATTTCAGATAACACAAACTGTAAGTTTATGTTTATATCTTTGCAGATTTCAATTGTAACATAATCATACCAGAGATAGAATTGTTGGGGTAAGTAAGTTAAACAAATTTTAAACTTATGTTGTGTCTTACTTACATATTTTATACCCAACAAAACCCTATAGTGATATCAGAGCCTAGGCTGGTTTAATGGTTACGTAACAATTGAAAGAGAATAATATAAGTTAAAATGTGAAATTGATTTTAAACTGAATTAGAACATGGTTGCTTCAAATCCTACATACCTTGACTGAACATTGACCTTTTGTAATCACCCTAAATTATCAACTACGCAAAATTGAAGAAGTCACTCCGTTCTAACTCTAACTAAGCCTTGTGCAGAAACCGGTTCATTGCGAACATGGTGTACTGCAAAGAACGGGTGAGAATGGATGATCTTAGACATGTGCATTATTGATATTGGTGGATGATAATAGATGATTCGTGATCTGAACCCTAAATTAGATTTAGGGTTTGGACGATTTCGAAAATCAACTGACTCACCTCCATTAGTATGGCCTAATGATATTCTTCCAAACTTAGAAGCTTTGGTTTGGCCATCCTTAATGATATTAACTCCCTAGGACAACACTGCATCTTGTCCATAGATTTAGCCGACAGGAAGTCATCCCCGTAGTTGGATTTTTTTTTCACGCCCCGACTTTTCTTAAGTCTTTCCTAAGGCGTGATGGCACCTGGACAATTATTTATTTTCCAGGCGAACCGTTAACTTCTTTTCTTCCTAGATTAAACATGTATTTAAGTGCGGAAATAATATATATATCATAATAAGCAATTCAAAGCTTACAAAGAACAATCTTGTGTGGGGCATTCCCCGAGATAATGGAACCTAGTTCTTTAAACATACTTTATGAGAATAACTTTCACCAAATCCGAAATAATGGATTGGTGGGTCAAAGAGGCTACGGGACGATCGCTAGCCCTGTTGCGGAGCTTTTCCTCTATCACGCTTCCTGAAATATGTTAAATAAAAGAGTCAGCCCTACCATCCGGGGCTGAGTGAGAACCTCACCCTATAATTCAAAGTAATCTCACAATATTTTAAGTACAAACATATTAGGACACAATAACCATGTTATGAGATAACTTCAACATTTTCAATGTATCATAATCAAGTATTCACACAATAATATTCTCTTTCAATTCGTTTCAGGACGTACTCAACTTAACCCACATACATGTTTTATCTCATGTTACATATTAAGGTATTCCTTTGTATTTACATATTTGTTGCGGCGTGCAACCCGATCCGATGCATTTACAAATGCATTTACATATTTGTTGCGGCGTGCAACCCGATCCGATGCATTTACAAATGCATTTACATATCTGTTGCGGCGTGCAACCCGATCCATTATGTTTACGTATTTGTGAACGCGTATCCACTTTACGTTTTGTTGCGGCGTGCAACCCGATCCATTATGTTTACGTATTTGTGAACGTGTATCCACTTTACGTTTTGTTGCGGCGTGTAACCCGATCCATTATGTTTACGTATTTGTGAACGCGTATTCACTTTACGTTTTGTTGCGGCGTGCAACCCGATCCATTATATTTACGTATTCGTGAACACGTATTCACTTTACGTTTTGTTGCGGCGTGCAACCCGATCCGATGCATTTACATATTTGTTTTGTATGTGTTATATGTTCAAAAGGCTCAATTAATATTTCCTTCTTTCAATATTTCTCCCTTCCCACTTGTATGGGTTACAACTCTCAAACCGTAAGTCGGATTTATGTACACAAAGTCTCAAACTGTCAAGAACAGAATAACCTAGAACTTTTATGCAACACAAAATTTTAAATTACCCACCGAAACATTCAGTTTTTCAGTTTTAACAAATACATTAAGAACTGTTTGCCGAATTTATTATCAGAACGATACATGATCTTAAAATAGTCATAACTTCTTATCCGTAAGTCTTACCAAGCCCCGTAAATTCTCAAACTGACGATAAAAGACAAATATAGGACTTTCATTTGAATCAACATTTCATATTCTGTACCAATTGCTACAGTGTTACCATTTTACCCACTGCTTTACGGACTTTCAACCGATCCGGCGCAGAAATTTTAAAATACGATAACTTCTGAACCGTAAGTCCATTCTACCTCTTCTTTAGTTCAATCTGTTCCTAACAAATTTATTTACAACCATACCAAATTTCGTCTAATTCTAACAAGTGAAACTCGGGAAAAACAGTTCATAATTCTACTTGCTCTCAGATTTCGTCCAAATCTGTGGCAGAAAGTTTGAACTATGATAACTCTTAAACCGTAAGTACGTTTTATCTCTTCTTTAGTTCAATATGTTCGTAACAAAGTTATTTACAACCATACCAAATTTTGTCTAATTAAAATAAGTATAACTCCGAAAAACAGTTTGTAACGTTCATGTCCCGAACTAGTTATTTAAGAAATCTAAATTCATAAATTTTCTTTTAACACCAATATTATATTCTAACATGTATAAAACTTAAAATACAGGATTTCACTAAGAAATTTGAGTGAGGAAAACTCACCTTTGTTGCTTCGTGATTGTGGATGAAAATCTCAAACTCTTTTTGCTAACACTCCTTTCTTCCAGATTTCTTTTGGCTTTCTATTTCTGCCCCTCTTTGATGTGTTTGTATAATTGTGTTGTGTATAAAAGTACATGTGTGTGTTTATTAAATATAGGTGTGTGTGTGTTGTGAGAGTGGGGGAAGTTGAGGGAGTGGAGAGAGTGGAAGAAGGGGTTGAGGGAGGGGTTAGTTTAAGGGGGGGGAGAAATGCAGTTTTTTTTTCCTTCTTTTTTTTTTCCTGATATTATTCTGTTTCTTTTTTTAAAAAAAAATTGTTATTATTATTTTTTATATTTTTTTGGGACTTTACATTCTTCCATCCTTAAACAACATTCGTCCTCGAATGTGAATAAGGTCGTGAGACGTGCACATAGACACGCAATCTGCACACACATGAAGCACAACATAACACATTTTTTAAATTTCCAAGACTTTACATTCTCCCCTCCTTAAACAACATTCGTCCTCGAATGTGAATAAGGTCGTAACACATGCACATAAACATGCAAACTGCACACACATGAAACACAACTTAACACTTTTTATTACCTTACTCAAACAAGATTGGATATTTGACTTTCATCGCGTCCTCAGCTTCCCAGGTCGCTTCTTTTGTGTAGTGATTCTTCCATAAAACTTTCACGAAAATAATATTTTTGTTCCTAAGACGCTTAATTTGTCTATCCAGTATTTCCACCGGAATTTCTTCATATTGAAGCTCTTCATTCAGGGCTATCTCTTGGGGTTGGACGACGTGACCTGGATCATGCATATATTTTCGTAACATTGATACATGAAACACCGGATGTACTGCTTCTAATTCTTGTGGAAGGGCTAGTTCGTAAGCCACATTCCCCACTCTTCGTAAGATTTCATATGGTCCAATAAACCTTTGACTCAACTTCCCTTTCTTTCCAAATCGCATCACTCCCTTCATTGGAGAGACTTTTAAAAATACTTTCTCTCCTTCTTGAAACTCAATATCTCTTTTGCGATTATCCGCATAAGACTTATGTCGGCTATGAGCTGTCTTGATCCGCTCCCGAATTATCTGCACTTTATCAGTTGTTTCCTGAATGACTTTGGGTACAAACAGTAGTGTTTCGCCCACTTCGAACCATCTAAGTGAAGATCTACATTTTCGCCCATACAATGCTTTGAACGGAGCCATCTGTATACTAGCATGAAAGTTGTTGTTGTAAGCGAACTCAATTAGACATAGATGGTCCAACCAACTGCCCTGGAAGTCCAGCACACACGACCGCAACATATCCTCCAATGTTTGAATTGTTCGTTCAGCTTGTCCGTCGGTTTGTGGATGGAAAGTCGTACTCAACTTGACCTTTGTCCCGAGACCCTACTGGAAACTTTGCCAAAGGTGTGAGGTGAATTGGGGACCCCTATCCGAAATATTTGTAATGGAATCCCATGTAACCTCACTATTTCTTTCACATAAATTTGCGCATACTGCGGCGCCCGATATGTAGTCTTGACCGGTAGGAAATGGGCTGACTTTGTAAGTCGATCTACAATCACCCATATAGAATCATAACCTTCTTTTGTTTTTGGTAGACCAGTTACAAAATCCATATGAATGGCCTCCCATTTCCACATGGGGACGCCAATGTCCTGAAGTAGTCCGCCGGGTTTTTGATATTCGGCTTTCACCTGTTGACACGTAAAACATCTTCCGACAAACTCTGCAACATCGCTCTTCATTCCCTCCCACCAGTAATTTGCCTTGAGATCATGATACATTTTCGTTGATCCTAGATGAATGGAATACCTGGTGTTGTGACCTTCATCTAAGATCTTTCTTCTTAGATCTTTTACCTTAGGAACACACAACCTACCCTTATACCGAAGGGTACCATCATTTTCTCCTAATGTAAACTGTGAAGGTTTTCCCTACTGAATCCTCTCTCGACGTCTAACAAATTCCATGTCCTCAAACTGACTTTTCTTTATTTCTGAAGCTAAGGCAGACTGCGAGGTATCATGTACCACCACCCTACCTTCACCGACCTCAGTTAAACGTTCCCAACTTTTGTACCTCACGAACAATGCCTCTCTTTAGTATTGCCAAATGGGCCAAGCTACCCATTGATCTCCTACTGAGTGCGTCTGCCACCACGTTAGCCTTTCCAGGATGGTAAATAATGCTAAGATCATAATCCTTAAGCAACTATAACCATCTTCTTTGTCGGAGATTTAAATCCTTCTGTGTGGTTATGTATTGTAACCTCTTATGATATGTTAATATATCCACATGCACCCCATACCAATAGTGTCTTTATATTCGTAAGACAAACACTATTGGGGCCCAATTCCAAGTCATGAGTTGGATAATTCTTCTCATGTACCTTCAATTTTCGAGATGCATACGCAATAACTTTTTCGAACTGCATCAAGACACATCATAACCAAACCCTAGAGGCATCACAATAGACTGTGAACCTTCTTGTCCCGATGGTAAGGTTAGAACTGGTGTTGTAGTCAATAATTCCTTCAGTTTCTGAAAACTTGCTTCACAAGCTTCTGACCACTGGTACTTAACCGCTTTCTGAGTCAATCGGGTCAATGGAGCAGCAAGACTAGAGAAATTTTCTACAAATCTTCTATAGTACCCAGCCAAACCCAAGAAACTCCTAACTTCTGTCGGAGTAGTAGGTTTTGACCAGTTCTTCACTGCTTCTATCTTTTGGGGGTCTACCTTAATTCCATCCCTTGACACAACATGGCCCAAGAAGACTACCTTTTCCAACCAAAATTCACACTTTGAAAACTTAACATACAATTTCTCATGTTTTAAGACTTGAAGCACTACCCTCAGATGTTCTTCATGTTCTTCAACACTCTTATTGTAAATTAGGATATCATCTATAAATACAATTACGAACAAATCTAAGAATGGTTTAAAGATTATGTTCATTAGATCCATAAAAGTTGTTGGGGCATTGGTTAACCCGAAAGACATGACCAAGAATTCATAATGGCCATATCGGGTCTTAAAGGCTGTTTTTGATATATCATTCGGATTTATTTTCATCTGATGATATCCCGAACGAAGATCAATCTTGGAAAAATAACTGGCTCTCTGAAGTTGGTAAAAAAGATCATCGATTCTTGGTAATGGGTATCGATTCTTGATCGTGACCTTATTGAGTTGTCGATAATCGATGCACATTCGGAGCGATCCATCTTTCTTCTTCACAAAAAGGACTGGTGCGCCCCAGGGGGAAACATTAGGCCTTATAAATCCTTTATCCAGAAGATCCTTCAACTGTTCTTTTAACTCTCTCAATTCAGCTGGGACCATTCGATATTTTGGAATAGAAATAAGTCTTGTACCCGGAATTAATTCTATAGCTAACTCCACTTCTCTGTCAGGAGGCATGCCTGGAAGATCTTCAGGAAAAACTTCCACAAAATTTCGAACAATAGGGACATCATGCACCGTTGGGGATTTTTTTTTTTTTTGGTATCTACTATATTAACCAGATATGTGTACTCCACTTTGTGACTCCTTAATAACCTTTGAGACCTAAGGTAGGAAATAAGCTGACGTGAGGATATTCCAATCCTTCCCTTTATAACAACTTATGGTGGCATAACATGCTGACAATCAATCCATACCCAAAATGATGTCAAAGTCTACCATATCAAGTAGTACTAGGTTTATTATTGTTCTTCTGCCATTCACTTCTAAAGGAATTTTTTTTAACTACTCGAGAGGCCCAACTGAGGCCCCTACCGGTGTCATAACCTCAAAAGGGTCACTTAAACAGGAAGGTTCTATGTGTAAATCTTTAGCACAACTCACTGACATATACAAAAATGTATAATCGAGATCATACAATACAAGTGCTGGAATACTTGAGACAAACATAATACCTTTGACCACCGCATTATATGTCTCATCATCATTCCTCTTGGGTAAAGCATAGAGCCGGTTAGGATTGCTGGACTGTTGAACTCTCAAAATCTGTCGGGACTGGTTTCCCTGATTTTCCTTGTGGACAGTTGTGGTTTCTTTTGACCTCCCATGAGAAAACTGAGTTTGGGTTCTCTTCTTGCCATTCCTGGCATAGTGGTTTGGTCCTCTACAGTTGTAACACTCTTTCGGTGAGAACCATCATTCCCCAAAATGTTTCTTTTGACAAACCTTACAAACTAGTTTGTCACTCCCTGCATTGTGGTTGGTGGCCTTGGCATTGCTACCTGGATGACCTAACCATTTAGGCCCTTGGGGTCTGTAATGAGACTGGCCTACTGACTGGCTCGATTTTAAAGTACCCCTACTACCTTCTTGCCTCTGGTTTGATTCTGATTAAAGGATTCCGACGATCGGAACCTCTTCTGCGAATACTCTCTTTTTGCTTTAGCAAAACCTTATACCCTCATTGTCATGTCGATTATCTGAAGGTACCGATCATGGGCTAATGACATTACCTTCTCTACCAAGTTCGTGTTTAAACCCTCAACAAATCTTTTGACCTTCTCCCTTTCTGTAGGAATAATATGTGTCAGATCGACAATCGCATGAATTAGGTATTGTATTATTTCACATTGTGGTCTCCTGGTTTCCACAGTTTAAACTCACGCCTGAGCGTATCTTTTCGGGTGTTAGGCATGTACTTTTTAATGAA
Source organism: Przewalskia tangutica (assembly GCA_029844215.1). Lineage (NCBI taxonomy): Eukaryota > Viridiplantae > Streptophyta > Magnoliopsida > Solanales > Solanaceae > Przewalskia > Przewalskia tangutica. Next base: position 25,576,611 of record CM056719.1, read on the forward strand.
TGCGGCTCTGAACTCCCCCCACGTCATCAGTGGTGACTTCAGGGATGATTTCTTCTAAAATTTCTCCACCTCACCCCTGCGTCATCCATAGTTTATCGTTGCATATCCCCTTCAACAATCCTTTGAAGGAGGTAGTACGAGAACCAAGTCTTTGAAAAGACTCAAGATAGGCACGAGAAGAGTACGAAAGAAGGGAAACTTTAGGATGTTATTCCGTTCACTTATTACTAAGGTGGCGCGCACACCGTCGCAATAAGTAACCGTTCAAACACCCAACTCGAAGAAAACTTCCTAGAATCTCTTAACCTGGTTTAGCTTTGATACCAATTTGTCACGCCCCGACTTTTCTTAAGTCTTTCCTAAGGCGTGATGACACCTGGACAATTATTTATTTTCCAGGCGAACCGTTAACTTCTTTTCTTCCTAGATTAAACATGTATTTAAGTGCGAAAATAATATATATATCATAATAAGCAATTCAAAGCTTACAAAGAACAATCTTGTGTGGGGCATTCCCCGAGATAATGGAACCTAGTTCTTTAAACATACTTTATGAGAATAACTTTCACCAAATCCGAAATAATGGATTGGTGGGTCAAAGAGGCTACGGGACGATCTCTAGCCCTATTGCAGAGCTTTTCCTCTATCACGCTTTCCTGAAATATGTTAAATAAAAGAGTCAGCCCTACCATCCGGGGCTGAGTGAGAACCTCACCCTATAATTCAAAGTAATCTCACAATATTTTAAGTACAAACATATTAGGACACAATAACCATGTTATGAGACAACTTCAACATTTTCAATGTATCATAATCAAGTATTCACACAATAATATTCTCTTTCAATTCGTTTCAGGACGTACTCAGCTTAACTCACATACATGTTTTATCTCATGTTACATATTAAGGTATTCCTTTGTATTTAGATATTTGTTGCGGCGTGCAACCCGATCCGATGCATTTACAAATTCATTTAAATATTTGTTGCGGCGTGCAACCCGATCCGATGCATTTACAAATGCATTTACATATCTATTGCGGCGTGCAACCCGATCCATTATGTTTACGTATTTGTGAACGCGTATCCACTTTACGTTTTGTTGCGGCGTGCAACCCGATCCATTATGTTTACGTATTTGTGAACGCGTATCCACTTTACGTTTTGTTGCGGCGTGCAACCCGATCCATTATGTTTATGTATTTGTGAACGCGTATTCACTTTACGTTTTGTTGCGGCGTGCAACCCGATCCATTATATTTACGTATTCGTGAACACGTATTCACTTTACGTTTTGTTGCGGCGTGCAACCCGATCCGATGCATTTACATATTTGTTTTGTATGTGTTATATGTTCAAAAGGCTCAATTAATATTTCCTTCTTTCAATATTTCTCCCTTCCCACTTGTATGGGTTACAACTCTCAAACCGTAAGTCGGATTTATGTACACAAAGTCTCAAATTGTCAAGAACAGAATAACCTAGAACTTTTATGCAACACAAAATTTTAAATTCCCCACCGAAACATTCAGTTTTTCAGTTTTAACAAATACATTAAGAACTGTTTGCCGAATTTATTATCAGAACGATACATGATCTTAAAACAGTCATAACTTCTTATCCGTAAGTCGGACCAAGCCCCGTAAATTCTCAAACTGACGAGAAAAGACAAATCTAGGACTTTCATTTGAATCAACATTTCATATTCTATACCAATTGCTATAGTTGTACCATTTTACCCACTGTTTTACGGACTTTCAACCGATCCGGCGCAGATATTGTAAAATACGATAACTTCTGAACCGTAAGTCCATTCTACCTCTTCTTTAGTTCAATCTGTTCGTAACAAATTGATTTACAACCATACCAAATTTCGTCTAATTATAACAAGTGAAACTCGGGAAAATCGGTTCATAATTCTACTTGCTCTCAGATTTCGTCCAAATCTGTGGCAGAAAGTTTGAAGTATGATAACTCTTAAACCGTAAGTCCGTTTTATCTCTTCTTTAGTTCAATCTGTTCGTAACAAAGTTATTTAAAACCATACCAAATTTCGTCTAATTAAAATAAGTATAACTCCGAAAAACAGTTTGTAACGTTCATGTCCCGAACTAGTTGTTTAAGAAATCTAAATTCATAATTTTATTTTAACACCAATATTATATTCTAACATGTATAAAACTTAAAATACAGGATTTCACTAAGAAATTTGAGTGAGGAAAACTCACCTTTGTTGCTTCGTGATTGTGGATGAAAATCTCAAACTCTTTTTGCTAACACTCCTTTCTTCCAGATTTCTTTTGGCTTTCTATTTCTGCCCCTCTTTGATGTGTTTGTATAATTGTGTTGTGTATAAAAGTACATGTGTGTGTTTATTAAATATAGGTGTGTGTGTGTTGTGAGAGTGGGGGAAGTTGAGGGAGTGGAGAGAGTGAAAGAAGGGGTTGAGGGAGGGGTTAGTTTAAGGGGGGGAGAAATGCAGTTTTTTTTTCCTTTTTTTTTTTTCCTGATATTATTCTGTTTCTTTTTTTTTTTAATTGTTATTATTATTTTTTATATTTTTTTGGGACTTTACATTCTTCCCTCCTTAAACAACATTCATCCTCGAATGTGAATAAGGTCGTGAAACGTGCACATAGAAACGCAATCTGCACACACATGAAGCACAACATAACACATTTTTTAAATTTCCAAGACTTTACATTTTTGGAGTTTTCTAATTGCTCATTTTAGTTAAGACATGTCTTTGTAAAATGAGTTTATTCAAATCTTGCACAAAACATACATAACATGGGATATTGAATAATACTCGAGTTTTATACAAGCGTAAAACAAAGACAAACAAAACTAGGCATAAAATTCCTATCGGCAACTCAAAATGTTATTGGCTGCCAGATCTTGGCTTCCTGTCATGGTTCTCCATCTGTGACGCCTTGTCTATCCTTGCCTCAAAACTTAAGGCGGTTAACCGACGCCATATGTCACGTATGATTAGGGTTTCCTCAATCAGTTAAGTTCTCCAAGGTAAGTTATGGTTCGACTAATTATTTTATTTCAAACCCTCGAGAGGTAAGATTATAGGATTCCCAATACCTTCTTCATACTACTCTGTGATGGCTATGGGATCCATATAGGGTGAGTAGAGGACAACCTATATGCTCTAAACCTCTGGTTTGAACGAGTTATCATCCGTTGGGATGATTTCTATCTTGTCTCCTTCCCAAAAGATGAGCTTTTGATGCATGGTAGAAGGAAGGCATCGACTGGTGTGAATCCAGTCCCTTCCCAACAGAATGGTATAAGATGGCTTGTTATCTATCACAAAGAAGGCAGACCTGACCATCTTAGGGCCCATAGTAATTTCTGCTACTAGGATCCCCAATGTTTCAGAGGCTTCTCCCATAAAGATAGTCATTTTTATGTTCGTTGATATGAAGTCCTCCAATGTTTTGGGCGACCATGAAAATTGCTCTTAGCTGGCTGCCTATTATCATGAACGTCATGTAGGCTGCCTAATCGGTTGAACATAGAGGTCTTTGTGGTCTTCTCCCCTTCAGTAGGTTTCTTTGGAACTTATACCCTTCTCATCGACTATTTCTCTTTAGTGTCCCTTGACTTGTTGGACTTAGCGAAAGATACCATAGATATTGGTACCTCAGGAAAGGGGTCAGTATCAATAGCCATTTCAGTCAGACTTTTGTCGGCTAGTTTGAACCTTCCCTCCTTGATGCCCTTTTGGATCACATTTCTGAAGACCACACGATTAGAAGTAGATTGAGTGTATAAATTATGCCACTCACTATACTTCTTAGCTTTGAGTTCCTCAGTAGGCGGAATCATGTGACCATCAAGAAGCCTAATCTGCTTGTCTTTGAGCAGGTGATCAAAGATCTGATCTACCTTCGTGATGTCAATCGAGTAACCAACTTAGTCATCGGCCGAACTCATTTATTTTCCTTTTACGACTTTCAAAGTTGGGAGAAGTGACACTTCTCCCAATTCAGCACAAGGTTGGATTCTTCACATCGTTTCAACACTGCTTCCAAGTGCCTCAAACACTCGTCGAACGAGGCCCCAAAGACCGAGAAATCATCCATGAAAATCTCTATAGTCCTTTCCACCATGTCCGAGAAAATTGCCATCATACACCTCTGAAAGGTCGCATGTGCATTAAAAAGCCCAAATGACATCCTTCTGAATGCAAACGTACTGTGCCGGCGGCGGTGAATGTTGTATTTTCTTGATCTTCCGTGCTATCGCAACTGATGATACCGAGTAACCATCCAAAAGCGAGAGTAGTTGTGCCCCGCAAGTCTATCCAACATCTGATCTAGAAATGGCAACGGGAAGTGGTTTTTTCTGGTCGCCTTGTTCAACTTGCGATAGTCAATGCAGATTCTCCACCCAAGAATCGTTTCTAGATGGAATGAGCTCGTTCCTTTCGTTGGTCACTACTGTCATACCACCCTTTTTGGGCACCAGTTGTACCGGACTCACCCATGCACTGTCAGATATATGATAAATTACTCCAGCATCAAGCCATTTCATGATTTCTTTTCTGACTACCTCCTTTATGTTTGGGTTCAGACTCCTCTGTGCCTCAATGGATCGCTCGCTTCTCTCATCCGCACGGATCTTATGCATTCATCGGACGGACTTATCCCCCTTATGTCTACTAATGTCCATCCAATGGCACGTTTGTGAGCCCTCAGTACTCTCAGCAGCTTCTCAATCTCTATTGTGGATAGGTGACATGAGATGATCACTGGTAAGGATTGATCTTCACCTAGATATTGCATCAGAATGATCCGCAGAGTTTTCAACTCTAACTCTGGAGCCTTTTCTGTGGATGGTACTGATCTCTCTGACATCTGCCCAAGCTCTTCATATCTCTTCTTATCACACTTCTCATAAGAATTCATCCAATTTGCATACTCCATCAGCTTTGGGTCGTTGCCACTACTATCATCCCATCGTGTCAGTACTTCTTCAAGCGCATCAGCATTTCTGAACCCTTTTTCCGACACCGCATCTTCGATTACGTCAATGGCGAAGCAGTTGTCACTTGCATCTGGGAAGGTCGCTGCCTGAAAAACATTGAAAATCACCTTTTCTTCTTCCACACGAAGTTTCAGCTCCCCTTTTTGAATATCAATGAGTGCATGTCCCGTGGCTAGGAAGGGTATTCCAAGTATGATGAGGATCATGTCGTTATCTCTCATGTCTAAGATGATGAAATCAGCGGGAAAAATGAACTTGTCCACATTTACCAACACATCCTCGATGACTCCTCTAGGATGGACTATGGAGCGGTCAGCTAACTACAAAGTGATGTTTGTAGGTCTGACTTCTCCTATTCCAATTTTGCAAAACACTAGGTAGGGCATCAAATTTATGCCTGCCCCCAGATCGCACAACGCCTTCTAACACTCAAACTTTCCAATATTGCATGGGATGGTGAAGCTCCTAGGATCTTTTAATTTCTGAGGTAGCTTTCTCTGTAGGATGGCACTGCATTCTTCAGTCAACACCACTGTTTCGTAGTCATATATCCTCCTCTTTTTGCTAAGAATATCCTTCATGAACTTTACATAACTCGGGATCTGCTCTAGTGCCTCAGCAAACGGAATGTTGAGTTGCAATTGTTTGAGAATTTCCAAGAATTTAGAGAACTGTTTGTCAAGATCACTTGTTTTTAGACTCTGGGGGTACGGTATCTTCACCTGGGGTGCGTTCACAACAGCTTCCAGCCTCATTTCACCCTCTGAGCTCTGGGCGCCACGGCCCTGAGATTCGGCGCCGTGGTGCCGAAAGCTCTGCAATGTCCCAAAATTATCGGCGTCATGGCGTTGCTCGATCAGCCGGCCACTGCAACTCTCGCAAAATTTCGGTCTTTTTTCTCGGACTCAGGTGGTGAGTTTGCTTCCACCGGTTCGCCATTTTTCAGGTCAATCGCCTGGCATTGCTCTTTTATATTCTCTCCAATATGTTTAGGGTGCTTCCCTTGTGTTCTGCTGCTTAGCATGCCCGCGAGTTGTCCTATTTGCGTTTCCAAATTCTTCAAGGACACTCTCGTTTCGTCCATAAACTGAGTTTGGTGCCTAGTTAGCCTGAGTATGTCTGCTCGTAGCGCATCCTGCTCTTCCTGTGGGGCCTGGGGATTACATTGTTGATAGTGGTAATCCATGTTTTCAGGATCCTGAGATGAATCAAAACCAACAAACGGATCACGGCGCACGATTTCACGAATAAAAGAGAAAAATATAGTAATAAATAAAAACAAAAAAAACAAATTAGAAATTAGGAATAGATAGAATGATATTGAACTACGCCAATCCCCGGCAATGACGCCAAAAACTTGATGCGCGATTTATGCACACACTAAACGTAAGTGCACGTGTCGTGACAAGTAATATAGTCTAGAAGACCGAGTTATCGTCCTCAGAGATTAATGTCCAATTATCAGACTCTATTCTATGGTATCTATTTGGTAACCGATGATTGATGAATTGTTTATAACTATAATTATAGATGCTAACTAAATTACTTTATTTTACTTCAGATATGGTGGAAATAGGGCTTCCAAATCTCCTCAACTATCCGCTCATCTTACTTGTTAATGCAATTAATTATGGTTCTTCTTCTATTTTGAGACAACAGGTTAACTAATCCGTTTTATACTCCTGTTAAGGTAATATAAACATCAACCCCAATATAGAACCCTTCTACCTTTCGGTGACAAGATTGACTATAAAGGAGGATTAAAAGCAATAACCTATTAAGCTACACAAGTATCGGGGTACTTTCGTCCACAATTTTACCTATGTTTATTCAACTATAGCATATTCACAATCTCCCCTTTCGGCTTTCGATTAGAAATCATATAGATTATGATAATTAGTGATCAATTAATTACCAAGCAATCAAGACAAATATTGAATAAATCTCAACAATGATAAGAAGAAACCAAAACATGCATTAATTCATAAGAATGAGTTTCAAGTGATTCGATATGGAAAGACATAAATTAAGTTAGTTCCTAGCCATAGACATGCTAAGAACTAAACTAATATCCAACATAAACTACAAAGAAATAAAACAAAGAACAAAGAAATTACATAAAAGTAGTCTCCAATCTTGATCTCTAAGTTTGTGATGAATTGGCAAAAGTGGGAACCCCTATTCTGACCTAGGAAGGTCCTTTTTATAGCCTCAAAAACGTTCCCAAACTTTTCCTTCTTGGCCTTGGCCCATTCCCATTCGGATTTGACAGAATTCCCGCCGGCGCGCCATGCTCAGAATCAGCGCGCCAAACTCTGCCGCAACAGATTTGGGCGCCGTGGCGCTCTGATGCTTCTGGTTGGAGGCGTCGCGGTTCCGCCCTGTTTCTCGTCCGGATCACCAACTTTCTAGCTTTTTGAGCTCTGGAACCTCTGTTTCTGCCCTCTTTTCGCTTCTTTTCGCCAATGTGCCACTTTAAACCATTATGACTCAAAAGAAAGAAAATATATCCTAAGACGACACATATTTGTACAAAAATGGGCAAAACACTATTTAGAAATGACTCAAATAGTGTATATAAAATACACCGATCAGTCGTCCCAGCTCTGTACGGAATCAGGAGCCAAAGAGAAGTACTATGCAAAGGTTGTTCCCGTTAGAGAGAGAGAGAGAGAATAGTTGCAACTTGTGATACTCATTCTGGCCAGCCTCGCCGCATTGGGCGGTGAATCTACCGATGTGCTTGATAGTGGATTTGTCGTCATCGCCAAAGAAAATGGCAAACTCCAGTGTTTTGAAGCCTCTTGGCAAGGGTGCTATCCGATCTACCCAATCAGGGTAAGGATTCTTATATACAGGCCTATCCAAAAGTTTTAGTTGAATGTCGAAGTACCTCTGCATGGTGTTAGCAATGATTTCCGAGTTTATCAGTTTTGACGTCCCTTGCCGATTCTCGACTGAATTCGGCTGGTAGGTTCTACACTGGTGGCCTCCATTCTATAATTTGTTGGACATAGTTTTAAAGATTATAGGTGGTCTACTGGCCACTACCAATAGGTGGGGTGATGCCTCATTGCTGCTGTTGGGAGTGGCCACCAAAGCCTGTAACATGAGCTCCTAGAACGACTAATTGAGCTTAAGTATAAGGTGAAATAGTATTCCATGGCTGCTCTCCTCAGACGTCGGCCATTCTTACGCTTCTGGAATGGTAACCCACTGTAAACAGCGTCACTAGATAACCGAGCTAAGTCATAGCCAGGGACCATCAGCTGCCAATTTGGCTGGACAACACTGTTCGCCTACATCGTAGGGCTGTTCATACAAATGTACGGCATAACGGGCGGAAATCCAAAGTGTATTGGAGCCATGTTGATCTGCCCATATTGCATACTCACTTGGTTAGGCAACACATTCTGCCCTCCAAGGTTCGGCGGCGACCATGCAGTGTGCTAGTTGCTAGGCGATTGGGCTTGTGTTCCTAGGTGTGTTATCGGTTGCGCCTGTGTAGGCATTGGCTGATGCACATACAACTGAAGAACAATACTGGGAGTCATGGTCTCATGCTGAACAACACCGCTCATCAGAGGGATGACAGAACTAGCCGAGCATTCTCATGGGTGCATTTGGTTGGTTTCTATCTCCCTCGCTTGCTGAACCTCATTATGTACCATAGGCTTCACAATGTCAGTCAATTGTTTAGAAACTTGGTAAATAATGTCGTGGATGCCCAAGTCAATATGTTGTTTAATGAAAAATGTGGTCATTACGGTTAGACCTTCATATTGGATGTCGTTTTCCACAACTTGGGTTGATGGAGGAAGTGGAAGGGTATCAATCGATATAGGCATACCCGATGAGGATGTTGGTTCGTTGTTCCTTCTGAGAGAATTTTGTTTAGGATGTGTACTTGACTCAAGGTTCATTCTCTTATCGGACCTTAGGCGCATACGCCAAGAATGATCCTGACCTGGATAATCAAACTTCGCTATTAATTCACCTATGGTCCCACTGGGCGTGCCAAATTTGTTCTCACCCCAAATTATGTCTTCTGCATCGGCTGATCGAATCGGGAGATAAATTGATTCCTTAACTCAAGCGATTCAGGCTGGAAACAGAACTCTAATTTTCATCAATGGGTTCCCCAACTATTCTAGAAAGCGTTAGGACAATGGTATTAGTAAACTAAGAGGTAAGAAACATGAATACAATAGAGTACAATAAATGATAAAGTAAAGTAAAAGATGAAATAAAGATAGATAAAAGATTTGATTTGTTTGATTGATTGTGTGTGTAATATATACAAAAAAGTGTTCCTATTTATAATACAAAAAAGGAAAAAAAATGTACAAACTTTCCCCCCTCTATGTCAGCCATCAAGTAACCCACTAAGTTCAATGGCCGACCATGGGGGGGGGTGCCGATTTTCTCGCCCTCTACTTCTCTTGCTCGGGTAATGACCCTTGTTTTCAGTTGTTGTTGGTCATTATCGCTTTTAAGGGTCTAGAAACTCTTTTGACTTGGTCGTTGAGCGTCTACACCTGAGTGAGTCCCAGTCATACCCCTAACTAACGACTTCAGCTAAAATGCCTTAGTAGCCGGTGAAGTTCTGGTAGTCGAGGGCTAGGAGTAAATTCAGCTCCAGAATAGTTCGGTTGTCACTGAATTTCGGCTAAACACTTAAATTATTTTTGGGTGTTAACAACTTCTCCATTTAGGTGATTTTGTTTGCAAAATATATACAAAACGACTATTTCATGTAATAAGTTAAGAGTTGGGCCAAAATTAATATTTTATTTGAAGTCCAAATAGTATTTTTTTTAATTTAGTTAGCAAGAAAGTACACCTGATCACCTTGAAAATCAAAAGATAAAATCAGTTAAACTGAACTTTTATTGACGAGGCAAAACAACATCTTGTAAATCATGTCATAAGTAGTAAGTCCAACAAATGGTCATTACATAATCATCACTGTTATGAAATACATATTCTTTCTATGAATATCCATACACAATTACTAACCTTTTGTATGTTACATGTACCTATTAATTTGTGCACTTAATATTTATAATCTCCATTGGGTGGTTACATGTACCTATTAATTTGGGCACTTAATATTTGTAACCTACATTGGGTGGTATCATAATATAAATTGGGATGTTATTGACCTTTGAAGGTAGACTAAAGCATACACTTGCAATAAAAAGAAAGTCTCTTCCTCCTCTCTAATTCTTTGTCTACATCTCTTGTCTTATATTGCTATTTCTATTATTTTATGACATCATTTTATAACACGTTATCAGCACGAGACTCTACCGATTCAAGAAATTTTCAGAGGCTAAGGTACTATTTTTAGTCTCTCTATTTTATGGCTAACCTTATAAAACTTGAATTCATTGCCCTTGATATTTCGGGAAAGAACTACCTATCATGAGTGTTAGATGCTGAAATACATTTGAATGTTATCGGCCTTGGAGACACCATTAAAGAAAATAATGAAGCATCCAACCAAGAAAATGGCAAGACTATGATATTCATACGCCATCACCTTGATGAGACCCTGAAGATGGAATATCTTACTATTAAATATCCGCTCATTTTATGAAAGAAAGGTATGATGGTCTTCCTCCCAAAAGCATGATACGAATGGATCAATCTAAGGCTACAAGATTTCAAGTCAGTTATGAAGTACAATTCCGAGATGTTCAGAATTACTTCTATATTGACACTATGTGAAGAAACTATTAGTGATTTTGATATGCTGAAAAGACATTCTTCACATTTCATGCCTCGAATGTGCTCCTGCAGCAGCAATATCGAGAGAAAGGTTTCACAAAGTATTGTGATTTTATTGCTCACCTTCTAGTGGCTGAACAAAATAATAATTTGCTGATGAAAAATCATGAGAATCGACCTACTGGCATTGGACCACTCCCCGAAGTAAATGAGGTGTGCGCCCACTACTCTAGGAGTGGAAAATATCGTGGCCCCAGTAGTGGTCATGGTCGTGGTCATGATAATAGTCAAGGAAGAAATTATTTCCTTGATGTTAATCATTCATCAAAGAAAAATCACTACCAGAAGGGAAAAAAGAAGGATGAGAGGCATGAAGTGCCAGAAGCACGTGGCTCAGAAAACAAATGCTATCGATGTGGTGGAAGAAGACACTGGTCACGTACATATCGTACGACAAAACACTTGGTTGAGCTTTATCAAGCATCAATGAAAAAGAAAGAAAAATCCCGAAGCGAATTTTATCTTTGAAAATTAATTTGACATCACATACTTGGATGTAGCAAATTTTTTTGAGCACCCTGAAGGAAATATAGATAACTTGATTGGTGATGGTTCTGTGGTTATAGATGATTAAGTTATTTATTTTTTTATGCATTATTTTTTCTAGTCACATTAGTTAATGAATGAAAGATCATATAACAATAATTGTTTATGTTATTACTTAAAATTGTGCTTGTAATCTCCTATTAAAATTTGTACTGCTGATATTCCATTTCGTGTGTATAATTTTATTGTGGATTGAAGTCATATGTTACTTAATGCTTTGATTTAAACTGAATGGGGAATTGTTAATAAAATATTTATTATATCTCAAAATAAGTTAAACATATTCTTTATTCTAATATCATACAATTATGAGTCATAATATTCCTCCATTAAATTCTTGTATTTAATTGAATTGATACAAATATTGAATTGTCTTCATGACATTTATTATGAGAATATTTGATCCGTTTGTCAGATGATTTTATTCAAACTATTGAATGTCATATATTATTTTTAATGAACATTTTATTGTTAGTTTCTAACATATCATTTTAATTTGTTGTAATTCAATTGATAACGTATTTGACCTCTTAAATAGCCATCATTGACTTATATTTTATTTCAAAATGAAACGTTGGCTTATATATAGTTCTATGTTAATAATTTTGTATTACTATTTTTACACTAGTTTGTTGGGCGTATGAAAATATTATGTACGGAGTATATATTTGATATGTGGTGAAAATGATTTGATGTAAATTAATGAATTTAATTTATAGTAGTTGATAAATGAGTTTAAAGGTATGGACGTTACATTTGAGAGGGTGATCAATGAGAATTAAATAGGTTTAATTTTTTGCAAAATGTTAAGGTAAAAGGCAAATATGGTGTGTATCCATATTTGTGGTTATATTCCTTCTGGATGCTTTTTATGGTCAATGCATTTATGACATTTAATAAAATATTACTAATATCTCATAAAGAAAAAAATCAATTTTGAAATTTCTTATTATGTGCATTCAGTAATATGTCATCTAGTTCATTCAGTAACGATTACTTCATTATATTATTTAGTTTTCACTTTGTATTTTATGACAATGCTAGTAGTTAATGTGTATTAATTTTACTTTGTGTATGTCATTCTATTTGAAGATATGAATATCTCAAAGCAAGTTTGGATTACAATTCAATTATGAAGTCATTTATCTGATTGATTCTGCTACTACACATACGATATTTAAAGACAAGAAATATTTTTTCATCTACTTATGGGTAAGGCAAATGTTAATACCATTTATGGTAGTACCAACTTGATTGAAGGCTCTGGAAGAGCCACTATAATTTTACCTAAGGGAACAAAATTCATTATAGACAATGTCATGTTCTTGTTACACCTCGTAATTTCAGGACATGTTTAAGAGAATGTACGTAAGGAATCAGGACTTAAAAATTTGAACGAAAGAAAAGTTGTTAATTCTAAGGGAAAAATCTTCCGAACCTCGGGAAGGAAAATGTTCGTTGATGAGAATTAGATTCTCAAAATACATTATTTGAGGAGTATGAAATTTATTAACATTGTGGAAATTTATTTACGGATTTGGTCACGTAGGGCCACCCGAAATTTTTTACGTTTTGTGGGGCCCACGAGGGTTACGAAATTTTATGGACGAATGGGAGGGCGACACGTGTCACCTCCCTACATGGGTTTGATCGAATTGGCCAAGGGTAAAACAGTCAAATGACCAAGGAAGATGATCAAGTCTTGACAAAGCCAAAGCTTGAGATAATTGACCAAGTCAATGAGCCACTTGACTAGATATTTAGATTTCTTCATCCAAGTCACACAAGTGTTTTAATCTAGGCCCTCCATTGTGTTATATATTCATCCTAGTAGCAAGACTTATCTCAACACTTAAAAAAATTTGAGAAAACTTGTGCAAGTGAAGGGAGCTCTCGGGTTTGCTCTCGAAGAAACAAGAACGATTTTCGTTTGTGGTTCATAATTCACCATACTTTAACCCAAGGTTCCTAGGGGTATTATAAGGATATCTCAATAGAAAAATCCCAGAAAAATGACGTTTTCACGTTAGTCGCAAGATGAAAACCTAAGTTGTTTTCATAAGTTTTGATTGGAAATGGAAGGGAAGTTGTTTGTGAACTTCTAAGGGCTTCAAATAGCGGATTTGAGCGTGAAGGAAAGGAGCTAAGATTTCTAAGAAGCGACTTTAAATCTTGGAGTTATATAAGGGCTTATCAAGGTAACAATCTTGTCGTTTTAATGATTGAAGATTACTTATTGTTGTAGTTATGGATTTAAACAAGCATGAGATATGTATAATGAAGATTGATAACTGTTATGGATATTGGAACCACTAATCCGAAACTAGCATGTTTAGCCCTTGAAATTGTAATTCAATTTGGTTATTAGTTTAGTCGTCGCATGTTATATAAAGAAGGAATTATAGTTGTTAAAGTTGTTTACGACTATATAACATGTTAGACTTAACAACTTGGATTGAAAAAGAATTGGGAAGGACTTAGGATTTGTTGTTATGGTGGCCGAATGCCCTTATAAATGTTGGACTGTTTCATATGAATTGTGGGGCAGAATTTTACACGTATTGTAAGGCGTGTAATCCCCTTTGATTGGTTGATGTGTTGAGCCTTAAATGTGGCATATTGGTTATTAATTTCGGGCCTTAAAAAATGTGGAAAAGTACGTAGAAACAAAGGAAGTGCTGCCCAATTTTCCGTAGAATAAGAGACCGTATACTTAGTATCATTCTACGTTAGAAACTAGAAGTTGATAGTCGTGTTGTGGTCATTATAGGTTGACAATTCTACGCGCGGCGTATTTGACTTAGCGTGTCGATTAAGCCGAAAAGGTATGTGAACCATCTCCTCTTCTTCTAGCATGATTCCTCATGGTGAAGTAAGTAAATCCTACTCCTTAAATGATCTACTCCTTGATTGTACTTGGATTGCCTAATATAGAAGTTGTTCTATATACTTCCTTGATTGTACTTTGGATGTTTAAATTGGAAGTTGTTATAATCCATTCCCTTGATAAAATTTGGATTTTCAAAAGTGAAAGTGTTTTACTTGAAGTACTTAGAGTCTTAAAAAGGAAGTGATTCCTAATCTCTTAGATAGTATCTTAGTTCCAAAAACCTAAAGGTTGTTATAGTGACTTTATGGGAAGTTAGTTATAACGGCTTTAGGGGAGTCAAAGGAGTGATTTACTTAATTGATTTAAAAGAGGAGAAATGACATGATTTGAAGAGAAGTAACTTGTTTTAAAGGTGTGAGTTATTTGGGATTTAAAAGTAGAAGCAACTTAATTTCTAAAGTTAAGAAACTTGATTTCTAAAGTTAAGAGACTTGAAGTAATTTGAAAGTTATGTAACTTGATTTGAAAGTATATGGTACTTGGTTTTAAAAGTATAAGTCTCTTGGTTATAAAAAAAGAATGAATTTGTCTAATACATAAAGAGTTATAACGACTTTATGGGAAGTTAGTTATAACGACTTTATGAAAGGTTAAGAGAGTGGTCTATTTGATTGATAGGCATGAGTTGTCTAGGTTGTGAAATTAGAAGTTACTTGGTTTCAAAGCCTTGAAATGAATTTCTAAAGGTATAGTAACTTAATTTGAAAAAATAGACATGTCTTGATACTACGGGTGTTAGTATCTTGGGCTTTTATATAAAAAAGAGTCTTTTGAAAAGAATGGAAGTACGTAGTACTTTGGCTTGTTTTAAATGATAATTATTCTATTTGTGTCTTGATAGTACTTTGACTTGTTTAAATGAGAATTATTCTATGTGTGCCTTGATAGTACTTTGGCTTGCTTAAATGAGAATTATTATATTTGTGCCTTGATAGTACTTTGGCTTGCTTAAATGGTAATCATCTTGGTTTGTGTAAAAAGGAAAGACATGGTAATTGTCTTGGCTTGTGTAAAAAGGAAAGACATGGTAATTGTCTTGGTTTGTGTAAAAAGGAAAGGCATGGTAATTGTCTTGGTTTGTGTAAAAAGGAAAGGCATGGTATTGTCTTGGTTTGTGTAAAAAGGAAAGACATGGTATTGTCTTAGTTTGCTAAAATGATGGTTTATTCATTTTATAAATAAAGGTCAAGAATGGTTTGCTTGCATATGAGTTGCTCATATAGACATTCATGCAAGTGTCGTATTTCCACATCTCCGCGTCCCTCCATAAAGGTCCGACAACTTGGTTCAAGAGATATCATGGAGTAGCTCCCCATGGTGTGAGTGGTACACACTCACGGCGGGTCGGATAGACTCGGGCGGATTAAATTCCCGGGATATAAGCCATAGATTAGCTATCCGTGATGCGAGTATTGTGTATCGATGACTCATTGCGGGTCCACGTGACCTATGCGGGTGAAATAGTCCCTTGCGGGTGAAATAGTCCTATGATAGGTTGCATTATAATACAGAGGGTGGTTGACCCTGGCACTGGCACGACCTTCATGTTTTGAAACGGTAGTGTGTGTTTATGACTTAAAGTGGAACAGTTAATCTCATTGTTAAAATCATAACTTAAAAGGTAAAAATGATTGCATTACTCTCATGTTTGCAAGGTTCAGTGTGCTGTTGTTTTGAGTTATCATACTTGCTTTCTGTTATATGTGGACTGTGTGATTTCCTTTACAGTACTTATTGTTTTATATACTTGGTAGATTCTTCGTACTGACCCCCTTTCTCCGGGGGGCTTCGTTCATGCCGCAGGTTTAGATACACAGTTCGGTGATCTGCAAGTGTAGGACCCTTGCTCAGAGTTTTGGATAGCTCCATTTGTTCAGGAGCTTATCATTTTGGTATAGATCCTTCATTACAGGCTTTTGTACAGTTATGGGTACGGCGGGGCCTTGTCCCGTCATAGTTCAGTAAAACTCTTAGAGGTCTGTATTCATATGTGGGATTGGACTCGTGTACAGTGTAGTGCCTTTTTATTATGTATATTATATGGCAGGCTTGTCGGCTTTGCCCTTGCATGTTCGTTGGTTTTAAAAAAAGAAAGACGAGGTGTTATTTAGTTCCGCGATTTAATTGTGTCATTTAGGTAGAAGGGTGCCCAGGTAGGGCACCAGTCACGGGCCCGGGGTTCGGGGCGTGACAGTTCTTTCCTAAATCCCGAAGGAACTTATTAAGTTTTAAAGATATCCGTCAAAATGGATACCATATTAAAACAATGAATGAGATGAATCTTGAATATATTGGTATCACCAAGGATGCCTCTGGCCAAAAAGTTGTTATAAAAAAGTTTCATGCCTTGTCTACTGGCTTATATTGGACAAAAATTGGTGTGATTGAGACACACTCTGTCGTAAACCAGAAGTTTACTGACTCCACTATGTTTGTACTTTGGCATGATCCACTGGGACACCCTTAATCTATAATGATGATACGAAATATAAAAAATTCCAATGGTCATCCATTAAAGAACCTGAAGTTCTTTTAAACAATCAATTTTCTTGTCCTTCTTGTTATCAGGCAAGTTAATTATTAGGCCATCACCTACAAAGGGGTTTGAATCCCTTAAATTTTTGAAATGTATACATGGGGATATTTGTGTACCTATTCACCCACCTAGTGGATCATTTAGATATTTTATGGTCCTAATAGATGTTTCTTCTAGATGGTCTCATTTGTGCCTATTGTCATCTCGCAACCTGGCGTTTGCGAAATTACTGGCACAAATAATTCAATTACGGGCACAGTTTCCCAATAATCTGATAAAGTCTATTCACCTTGATAATGTTGCAGAGCTTTCATCCTAAGCATTTAATGATTATTGTTTATCAATTGAGATAAAAGTTGAACATCTTGTAGCTCATGTTCATACTCAAAATGGCCTTGCAGAGTCATTAATTAAACACTTGCAGCTGATAGCAAGACCATTACTTATGAAAATAAAGTTACCCATGTCTGTTTGGGGTCATACTATTTTGCATGCAGCAATACTTGTGCGTCTCAGACTGACAAATTATCATAAATTTTCTCTGTTGTAATTGGTTTTGGATCAAGAACCTAATATATCTCATCTAAGAATTTTTGGATGCGTCGTATATGTGTCTGTAGCACCACCACATCGCACCAAGATGACCCCCAAAGAAGATTAGGGATAACTGTTGGGCTTGAATCCCCTTCCATTATTCACTATCTTGAACCATTAACAGGAGATATGTTCACTGCTCGATTTGCTAATTATCGATTTGATGAGATAATTTTTCCAAAATTAGGGCGAGAGACTAATGAAATAAAAAGGATATTTTGTGTGGAATAGTCCATCATTATCTCATCTTGATCCACGTGCTTCTATTTGTGGGCAAGAGGTCCAAAAGATTATTCACTTACAGAAAATAGCAAATCAAATGTCAGACGCATTTACATATTTGAAAAGGATTACCAAATCACATATCCCTGAAGAGAATGTCCCAATTCGGATTGATGTCCATGTAGGACCATCTACTGGTGTCATGGCAAATGAGTCCAAAGCACGCCTGAAGCGTGGTAGATCATTGGGTTCTAAGGATCAGTATCCTAGAAAAAGAAAAAGAAATGGTCAAGATGACACTAAGAAAGAATATCATAAAGAAATGCAAGATTTGATCAATCCTGATATTCTTAAAGAAATATCAATAAATTCAAGTGAGGTTATGACTAATTTGAATCGCTTGGAAATAAACATGAATTATGTTTTTGCTTATAATATTGCAACTAGAATTAAGCAAAATGGTGAGGATCTTGAACTCCAATCTGTTAAGAAATGCCGAGAAAGATGGATTAGTCAAAATGACAAGGGGCAATTCAATCCGAGTTAAACTCACTTACCAAACAGAAAGTTTTTGGACCTGTAGTCCAAACACCTTAATGGTATTAAGTCTGTTGGTTAGAAATGGATTTTTGTGCGAAAAAGAAATGAGAAAAATGAGATACAAAGATATAGCCGCCTTATTGCATAAGGATTTTCACAAAGGTCCGGCGTCAATTATGAAGAGACGTACTCACCTGTTATGGATGCAATAACATTTCATTATCTCATTAGTTTCGTTGTCCATGATAGACTTAAGATGCACTTAATGGATGTGGTCACAACTTATCTCTATGGAACACTTGAAAATGAAATATACATGAAAATTCCTGAAGGATTTAAGATGTCTGAAGCATGTAGTTCAAAGTCTCGAGAAATGCACTCAATCAGATTGCAAAGATCATTGTGTGGTTTAAAGAAATCTGAACGCATGTGGTATAACTACATTAGTGAGTATTTGTTAAAGGAAGGCTATACAAATGATGTCATTTGCCCATGTATTTTTATAAAAATAATAATATCGGAGTTTGTAGTACTTGTTGTATATTTGGAGGACATAAACCTCATTCAAACTTCTGCAGAGCTCAAAAGGGCGTGCTTATTTAAAGAAGGAATTTGAGATGAAAGATCTTGGAAAGACAAAATTTTGTCTTGGTTTAAAAATTGAACATTTGACAAATGATATCTTTGTCCATCAATCTGCATATACAGAAAAAGTGTTGAAACGATTTTATATGGATGAAACACACCCATTAAGTATTCCGATGGTTGTTAGATCACTTGATGTGAATAAAGATCCGTTCCGACCACAAGAAGAAATGAGGAACTTGATCCTGAAGTACCATATCTTAGTGCAATTGGTACACAAATGTATCTTGACAATACCACAAGGACTGACATATCATTTTCAGTTAATGTGTTAGCAAAATATAATTGTGCTTCTACAAAGAGACATTGGAACATAATTAAATACATATTGCGGTGTCTAAAAGGAAATGTCGATTTGAGCTTATTTTACTCTAACAGTTGCAGTCCCGATCTTATTGGTTATGCTGATGCAGGGTATTTATCTGACCCACACAAAGATAGGTCTCACACAAGCTATGTATTTATATGTGGGGGTGCTGACATATCTTGACGATCTACAAATCAGTCTATCATGACGACCTCTTCAAATCATGTTGAGATAATAGCAATTCATGAAGCAAGCCGAGAAGTTGTGTGGCTAAGGTCAATGATACATCTCATTCGAGAAAAATGTGGTTTGAAATGTGACAAAATACCCATAATCTTATATGAAGATAATGCAGCATGCATTGCTCAATTGAAGGGAGAATTCATAAAAGGAGATAGACAAATCACATTTCACCAAAGTTGTTCTTCACACACGAGCTCCAAAAGAATGGTGATATCAAAATATGTATTATTAGAAATGTGTATTCTTTTTCCTTCACTGGAATTTTTTCCCACTGAGTTTTTTTCTAGTAAAGTTTTAACGATGCACATTATCTATGGACATCCAATGAGGAGTGTTATGAAATACATATCCTTTGTATGAATGTCTATACACATTCACTAACCTTTTGTATGTTACATGTACTTATTGATTTGATCATTTAATATTTGTAACATCAATTAAGTGATTACAAGTACCTATTAATTTGAGCACTTAATATTTATAACTTCCATTGAGTGATTTCATCATATAAATTTAGATGTTATTACCTTTGATAAACTAAAACATACACTTAAATAACAAGAAAGTTTTCTACTCCTCTCTACTTCTTTGTCTAGGTGTCTCTGTTGTCTTATATGGCTTATATTGCTATATCATTTTATAACAATCACCTATTTCTTCCCCTCGAAGCGGGAAAAATAGCTATGGCGCCACTTATGCAAGGCTCTCAACCATGGGTCGAGAAATAGTAACATTCCCTCCTTCCAATGAAACTATTTTTGACATTTCTTGGACATGTAACTCTTTGAGTATTTCCCATTTGCAGTCGACCGAAGCAAGTGAAGGACATAGCTCACCAGGATGAAGTCGTTCGAGTCCTCACCAACACTCTCGAGACCTCTAACGTAACCAAATTCCTTCTATTTTTAGTTCCATTTCATTCATTTATGCTAAACACTTCTTAGGGTTTTGCTTTTTTCCTAAATTGTGTGTTGACAATATATTTATAGTATGTACATCATCAACATATAAATTCAGCATCCGCATCCCACCTTATCCTGCGTACCAAATGACCCCTTAAAGCACACTACATAAACCTTGTTATTACAGCACCTGCACCTAAACCACTAGGCCAAAGTTTCATAGAATGAAAATCTGTTTTAATTGTTCAAGTTGCTTGTAAATTTTTTATTATTCTGTAAGACACTTTAGGGTTTAGTTTTGGTTGTTAAAGTGGTAATTTTTACGCTTCTTTGTTGTTTTCGTATAGTGCCCGCATATGTTGTTTTATGGTCCTCCTGGAACTGGAAAGACGACGACTGCTCTTGCTATTGCCCATCAGCTTTTCAGGTATGTTTATGTCAAATGTGGATATTACTTGGATTTTGCTTTAGTTGATCTTATTTTCATTTAGAAATTTGTAGTTCTTGTGAGTTGTTATGAACAAGTTTTTGTAGATTTGATTCCTGAAAATCAATTTACATTTTAGCAAAGAAAGTACTTTTTGATGTTAATTTCATTAGCAAATTTGTAATTTGGTGGAATTGATTATGAATAAGTCTCTACAAATCTGATTCCTGAAAATCTCTTCCAGCCGCCCAATGACCTATAATGCTAGACACTGCTCCATTTGGGGCTAGGAGTTTCTATGTTACACTGTTTCTAGCTTAGCAAAGAAAGTAATCTTGTTCTTCTGCTAAAATTTGATTCGAAATTCAAGTGAAAAGAGGAAAAAGGCTGGAACTTTTGAAAAAGAATCACTACTTTGGAGAAATTTAAACTCTCTTTTTGTTTTCATAGAATGATATTGAGTAATAATAGAATTTTGGGACATCTGTTTTCTTTCTACTTTTTATTTTAGGAAATTGGAAGTAGTTAAACAGCTTGCTCCCTTGCTTCAATTTCTAGGACCTGTGTTCTAGTTCTAGCTTTTCTTCTAGCTGCTTCCAGTTAGGTGTCTTGACCTAGTCACGTTTCTACATACATGTTCTCTCCATGATTCATAATTACTACTAGGATTGTGTTGTTTAAATGCATTTGGATAAGAAAAAATATTTACTTCCTTGATTCAATGTCCATATGCTGTTTTAGATTTATAAACAATACTTAAGTAATGAAAAACGTACAGGCCTATTGGTGTTTCACACTTCCTTCTTTGAACATTTTAATGCTCTATCTGACAAGAATCTTCTTGGTGGGTTTCCTTGTGGAGTTTCTCGTGCTGTTTTTGAGATTAGTGGATACATTTTCCCATGGACAGGTGGCTAGTCATATTTTCTGACATGGAAGAGAAATCATATTATCAAACTTAGGCCTAATGAGTTTCTGCAGTTTGGTTGTTTCCTTTTTCCTGCCATACTTTCTCTATGTATATATTTCATCTTTCAATGAATTCTTCTTTGACAGACCCGAGCTGTATAAGTCAAGGGTATTGGAGCTAAATGCTAGTGATGACCGTGGTATCAATGTAGTTCGCACAAAAATTAAGAACTTTGCTGCTGTTGCTGTAGGTTCTAATCGGAAAGGGTAAACTTTCGTTTGTCTAGCTCAGTTTTTAACACATTTTAAGCCTCTTTTATTTTCTTGTTTAACAGCATATCTTCCTTACTCATTTCAGTGGTTATCCCTGTCCACCTTTTCAGATCATAATCCTTGATGAAGCAGATTCAATGACTCAAGATGCTCAAGTGAGTTTCCTTACTTTTTTACTAACTAATAAGCTACATAAATTTGACCTAACGCTCAGATTTGTAGAATGCCTTGCGACGCACTATGGAGATATTCAAAAGTTACAAGATTCTTCTTCATTTGTAATTACATCAGCAGGTTTGGTATCAATCTGCAGTTTTTCGATCTTGTTGATATTTTCTTTGCTTCTATGTCTTTCCAACTTGTTTGCTCTTAAGGTCTGTTATTGTAAATCACAACACATAATTTGATTATTGTGCCCTTGAAAGTCAGCTTACTGTTTCCGTTGAAATCATTTTCGTTGATGGAAGAAAATCAAATATAAAGAAGGGGTATATTCTATGATCTGCAGCTGTAGAATTGGTGTCATATTGCCAAAATCTTGAATAGTTAAAGAATTCTTGAAGCTGATTAAAGCCTTTCATGAGTTCCATATAAATAAGTAGATCGGAGTTCTATCTTTAAGTGATCCTTGAATAGTTGTAGTGAAACTCAATTAAGTTGCTCTTTTAGCTATTTTTCTCCTTTTCCTCTCCTAGGTATAGGAAAGCTGAAACAAGCTCAGTGATGAACGTCGATTATGTGGCTAAGTGAAAGTAGTATTTTGTATCAGACTTATCTGTACATGAAATCAACCTTCTCTTTTCACTTGCAATGCATTTTGCCTATTTACAACATTTCATAAAATTATTTTGCAAACAAAACTGGTGCTGATGCTTTTTTTTTGGTTTATTTGTTTGTGGCATTGTGGTGTGAGGATTACTGGAGACATTAAATAGTTTAACTGCAATGTGAATATTGGTGGATAAGTGCCAGTATACACGTGCAATTGGTTTCATCCACTCTCTTTGTTTTAAATTTGTGCCTTGGCTTGATTTTTATTCAGTTTGATCTTCTTTAAGCTGTTGGAATGGTATGAGTGAAGTAAGACAGTTTGGAGTAGGAACAGAATTGTTTCACTCTAAAGATTAGGAAAGTTTTATAATGATGAAACTGAGATATGAAGGGCTAGTTACGACATTGTTTTCTTTTCTATGGTATTATAGAGCACCAGTATGTTTCGGAAAAATAAACATATTAGTCATAACTAGTGGCGACCAAAGATCGCTTTTTGCGATTGAGAAACTATGTATCTGAAGCTGTTACAAGATGCCTTTGCTGTCATGAGTCAAATCTTTTGCCATAAGTTTGGAATTTGCTAGATGGCAAAAAAGGTGCATATGTGGTTTGACTTATATAGCTACTACCATGTATAGAGGAATAAATGCAAGATTTAAGATGAATGCCTGCCAACGCCATTTTTGCTGAAAGAAAAAATATTTTAGTTTTTTGAGGATTGACATTTGTGCATATTTTGTGATCAACTTGAGAGATCTTTAAGCTTTAGGAAGGAGTAGCATAGATAATGATAATATATAATGGAGAGAAATTGTATCGAATGCTCAACGCTCTTTGATGGCTTATGACCTTCTGGTCTTGTCACCCTTCCTGAGAAATGATCTTTGTATCCTTTTCCACCTTTATGCTTAAGTCATCGGTTTCTAACACTAAGCTATTTAAGAATACTTCATCCTTTTTTTTCTTATAAAACTTAATTACCGGTACATAGTCGACAGGAACCTATCAATACGCGAATAAGTCTTACTTAACCATTTGTTCATTCATCTACATGAAATAAGGGGTGGTTATGTAGATAATATTTTTCCTGAGACATGCTTCCTTACATGGTAAGTTATTGATCTAAGTACATTACTTGTAGATCATTAATAAATTGAATATTCTTTCTTTGGTGTAGGATCATAGAGCCACTAGCTTCCAGATGTGCGAAGTTTAGATTCAAGCCACTTACAGAGGAAATAATGGGCAGACGAATATTGCATATTTGTAAAGAGGAAGGTCTTAATCTAGATTCAGAGGTTTGGATGTAGTAACTTGATTTCTTGTTGTAAAAGCTGTTTGGGTTCTTTCATTTAAATGATGGTGCGATTGTCACTTTGGAATTAAGAAATCTATTAAAGTGTCTCATCTGATTGCAGGCTCTCTCTACCCTCAGTTCCATTTCTCAAGGTGATCTGCGAAGGGCTATAACATACTTACAGGTAAGATGTATTTTCTGCTTCTACAGTTTTTCAATAAACTGAAAAAACACATAAAAAGAACCATTCTTCATGAATCAGAAGAAAAGATTTTGCTTTTGGAATTGCTATCTTCACTTAAAACTCAAGGCAAATGTTAGCGGAAATGGTGAATGGAAATTGTAAGAAGAATTATTCTAAATTATATCTTTCGATTATGTTGTGGAAGGAACAAAGATTAGAACTATATATGCACTTTTAGTTATCTTCACTTATATGAGATGAAAAAATACGTAGGACTGAAGAAGTAAAGGAGTAATCCCATTTATTGATAATGGAAAAAAGAAAAAGTGGAAAGAGTGGGAACGTCATACACATAATCAATATCATAGTGACATTTGTTCAGCTATGAGATGATGGTGCTGCAAAATCATTCTAGAATGCGACTGAAGCTTTCTCTTTTGTTCTGTGGTAGGAATACATTATATCCAATTTTATCATCTCTTACTTTCTGGCTAGACCATCAACCATGAAAAATTGATTGGTAATATTTTGAATTGCTGCAGAGTGCTGCTCGGTTATTTGGATCTTCCATATCAGCAAAGGACCTAATTAGTGTGTCTGGGGTAAGTCCACATCTGGTTCGGTAGTGTTAGTTTGGTATTGTCTTTACGCCATCTAGGGGTTCATCTAATAAGTTTTCACAAGATCAATGCGTTCGTCTATCGAAATATTTGGGATGGAAGATTGTCGATTTATGCTGTGGGCCTTCACTTATCTTGATGTATATAATATATAACGCAGCAGTATAGATGTATTAGGACATTCTCCATATTAATACTGTTGTTTTTATGTGTGTTTCTAATTTATCCCCCTTTTCCCCCCCAATGAAGGCTATTATGAGTTTCAGCATCTTCTTTGGCATCTGAGCTTTTGACAATTGGGCTATGCTAATGTGCTCAATCTGAGAGTTTATTTGCCAATTTTAGGAGTAGTAGTTAAAACTGAATAAAAAGAAGAGAAGATGTTTTGGAAAGTCTTGCTTGATTAGTTTTTTAAGCTCTGAGGATCAGATAATGTCTTTAACTATCTTAAAATGAGAAAGCAAGCATAAAATCCTTTTGATTAGTGTCAATAATTACCGATTCTTTACTGAAAATTTGCAGATTCTAATATAGAACCTGGATAATTTCTTAACAATGCTCTTCAAATTAGAGCATGCATACTGTATGCTTGTTACTTATTTCAAATATTATCACTCGTGGAGTTCCACGGCGATTTTGCAAATATCTGTTATTATTTGAGTCGACAACTCCCCACGTTGTGGGATTTCATTGGGTATGTTGTTGTATTTGAGTCGACAACTTGTAGCAATACATTTCGTATTCAATCGTATGTCTGTTAAAGTGACAATCCGCTTTTATGTGCTTCATTCTTTGATGAAAAAATAAAATTTTAAGCTATATGTAGTGTAACTTGGTTTCACTCAATCAGTTTCATAACTGTTGATGCAACTGTTTTAACCATATAAGCTCACATGTAAAGTCATGGTCAATAACTCTACTTTTGTTTTATAACCGAGAAATTGTCTGAGTTAGCTGGCCCTATTCCAAGTTTGTTCACTTATTCAACATTTGGGGGAGTATAGGCCCACCCTTCTTCCCCGTTCCCACTTAAATTCTAGGGTTCTACACTTGTATTAGGAACTGACGTGCAATTGCTATGATCAGGTCATCCCAAATGAAGTTGTTCAGGCCACATTCTCAGCTTGCAGGAGTGGCAATTTTGACTTGGCAAACAAAGAAGTGAACAATGTCATTGCAGAAGGATATCCTGTTTCTCAGATGCTGTCTCAGGTACAAATATCTGTTTATCATCTCATTTCACATTCAATTATGCCAATATTTTGTACTAATATGCTGCCTGCTTCTTTCAGTTGTATGATATAGTAGTTGATGCCGACGCCATACTGATGAACAGAAAGCAAGAATATGCAAGAAATTTGCTGAAGCAGACAAGGTAATTCCTCTTCTTCATCTTACTCTAGTAGTATTGTTGTTAGGGTGATTATTATAGTTTCTACTCTTTTGTACATTTACATTTTATTTTTATTTCCTCGGGGGGTTAGAACTATGAGAGTCACATTTAATTTTCAGCATCAATTCGTACATTGATTTCTTAATTTCTAGTCAAAGTAGAACTTGTTTCGTACTTGGAAAATGTTTGACAAAATTGTAGTCAGAAGTAGTACTTGTTTTGACTCTCTAAATGGTAATAGTGTTTCATAAAATGAGACGAGTATTATTTCTGGTTCGTTTTTTCTTTTTTGGAGAACTGAATACTCATTGATGTTTAGCCGTGTGCTATAAATTCTGTATTAATGATAGTCATCTGAAGTTCTCCTCTAGAATTATAGTTCAGCTTTGCCTTTTTCTGTTAGTGCAGTAATGTATCAGCATCATAGAATTGACTGTACTTAGCAAAGCTAGCTGAATTTACAAGGATGTGCGTATGTTTTCTTTATTCTGCAGTGTCTTGTTGATGGAGCAGATGAGTATTTGCAACTTTTGAATGTTGCAAGCAGCATAATGCAAGCGCTTAGCAACATGCCACAGGACATGGCATTTTGAATTTGTATTCTAGTCTTGGAAAGTCACGTTAATCAACGGGTGATTTGGTTTATTGGAAATCTTGTGATATGGTTTGCTTACTAGTCTTTGTTATTTCTTCGACTCATAAATTACTTAGTAACGGCTTATTTATGCATCACGTTGACCTATAGTTCAATTAGATTATAAGCAAAATTATGTGGCTACATATGGCATCAAGTCCTTGCCCTGTTCCATTTTATATGATAGGTGTTTGATTGGGCAAAAAAATTAATAAAGATACATTTGGCACGTATCAAAAATATCTTTAAAACCGGTAGTCTTAAACATGTTATGATATTTTTATGGCTATAAGGGCATGTCATTAAGGGTAAAATTGAAAGTTAAAAAGTTTCAAACGGAGGAAAGTGGAATATGATTTTCAAAACATATTTAAATTTTAAGTACATATAAAATGGATAGAGAGAGTCACTCTAACATCCTTATTGGGTGCGGGTAAGTTTTTACTTGCGAATCACTCTCAATCAATAGCATCAAAGTCAAATTGACTTTTTAGTCGTTGTAAGAGCTCTATTTGTGTTCTATCAAGTTATGTTTGTTAACACTCCAAATTCTCGCGTCGAATTTGGATGGGTGTTTATTGTCATTGCGTCATGCGCGAGGTTAAAATCTTGACAAGATGTTTTTTGGGCTCTTAATTATTTTTACGAAAAAGGGCCAAAATTATCTCTCAACTATTCCTAATAGGCTACATATATTCTCCTTTTGATTTGGTACCATTTGGGCCCTCGCCGTTTTTGAAAGACTCTAATACCCCTCATATTATCCGACCCATCATAACCCATCGCATAAATTAAAGGGGTAAAATCATTTTACCCTTCATTTCAGGGTAATTTCACACATCTATTCAAAGAATCTTGAAGATTGGCTATGGAATATTCGTGTATTAGGTAATTTGTTTCATAATTTATTATCCAAATCGTTATTAGTTCGTTAATCTAGATTTTTTATTAGTTTGTGCACTTAAGTTAGTTGTGTAGTTAGGGTTTAGGATCTGTATATCTTTGTTAAATGTTTGACTTAGGTTTGAGTTAAAATAGTAGTATTCACGTGTGTTGGGGTCTGATTTCGTGCTAGGGTAAGAGTGTGTTGTCCTCATTTTTGTGATCCGATTATGTTGTTTTGCTGATTTTGATGACATTTATTTTTATGCATGTGAAAAATTTAGGTGAAGTAAAGTGATTATGATTTTTTGGTGAAGTATGTGTTGTATGCCCACCTTCCATTGTTTATTACTTTACTACTTTCTTTTTAGTTGATATGTCCCTTTCCTTTTCCTCTATTTAATATGTTGTAAAAGAACATGGCCTGACCCTTTATGTGTTTGTCCTATTTTAGCTTGAGATTCCTTTTTTTTTTTTTTTGATAATCGAGGTTTCTGCTCGCGCTAGAAGGTGATGATATCATTCGCCCCAACAACATCACCAAGAATCGCGGGATGTCTTCCAGCCGATTGGGTTCTGAAGCGTAGGTCAAATTCTCCAACATGCAGAATTTCTTCACGCCTGCGGGGAATCGAACCTACGCTGTCCATGCCAGAGCGCCTTATAGCGCCCAGGCTTTACCACTGACTATGCCCCGGAGTACTTTTTCTTTATTGATATGGGGCTTACTTTGTCTTCCTTTTTGTGTTTTGTTCATACAATTCAATATGAAAAATCTGTTTGTTGACAAGAATTTAGTTTTCTTTATGAGCAATTGATTGAGATAAGTTTAGAAGAAATAGAAGATGAATTTATAAATAATTGTGGGTTTGTACTACTTGTAAAAGGGCTTTCTAGAAAACTTTAGGACTCTCCAGTACTTGTTAAATGAAGAATTAAGGATTGTCATCCGCTGATAGTGGCCTAGTGGCCATTAGTCAAATTTGTGGTCTTAGGGTCACAAGTTCGATTCTCGACGGATACGTTCTCCGGGGCATATGCCTCGTATTAAAGCCTGGTAGTTTAACCGCGCGGGCATGTTGCAGTGAGTTTGATTCCCTCCAGACAAGTTCTGTTAGGGGCTCAAACCTTGTAGCATTGATCCGTTGGTAGCGATCAGACACTGAATGCGGGGTGCACATCCCGCGATTTACCCGGCGGTGGCGGCTAAGGACGGGTTACATCGCCTCCAGGAGCCTAGTACCGATTTGTGCAGTAGCGATATGAATACTAAGGCCACCCTTGCATCTGGATTATCAAAAAAAAATTAAAAAAAAATTAAGGATTGTCCATTTATTTGATTTTGAAGAACTTGTTGCTGCCCCTGACATTATTCATCATAGTGAACCATACTATGTTGAGTGTGAATATAAAACTGACGTTGTGTCAGAAAGTGATGTTGATCCAGGTTCAGATATTGATGATTATAACTTATTAAGATGCAAAAAGTATGAAAGTCAATGGTAAGCTTATTCATTACAAAGAGCTGCATATGCATATGACCTTTAAGGACTTAAATGAGGCAAGTAAGATTGTGAATTTGTTTGCTCTTGCTAATAAAAAATCTTTGATAGTGGATCAGAGTGACACAAGAAGATTGAGGTATAAATGCATAGTTGGCTGCCCATTTTGCCCTTCTCATTTCTCTAGATGGTAAAGGCCCAGGATTTAAGGTTAAAACTTTGAAGACAAAACACAATTGTGAATCCTAGAGCTACCACATCTACTTTAGCTCAATATTTCAAGAGTAAAGTGTAGAACAACCCCAAATACAAGCTTAAGGATATGAGACAAGATTTGAGGGATCATTTCAAGTTAAGTACTAACAACACAAAGTGAAAAAGGGCCAAGAGTTTTGCATTTTAGATGATGGAAGGTAGTTTCTTGGATGATTATAATAGATTAGAGGCTTATGCAAATGAGATCAGGATAAGCAATCCTGGTAGTGATGTGGTGATCAATTTATCAGAGGATGGGTTGGAACAAGGTAAAAGACAATTTCTTAGAATGTACATATGTTTCAATACCTTCAAGTTGGCTTGGAAACAAGGGTTGAGACCCTTCATTGTACTGGATGGGACGGACCTTCTTGAAGGGTCAATGTGAGGGGAAACTACTAGTGGCTATGGCACATGACTGTGACACTTTATTCTATTCATTGACATATGTTATAGTGGATAAGGAGACAAGTAGGACATGGACATGGTTTCTACCGTTGCTGAAGAACTCATTGAATTTGAAGAATGGTGAAAACATCACATTTTAAGGACCAGTTGAATGCACTTGGTGCATTATTAAAGGAGGTTGTCAAAGATCTGGTTAAGTATCCACCACAAAGATGGTGTAGAACATATCTTGTTACTGTTTGTAAAAACGAGATGGTGGATAACAATTTCATTGACTCCTTCAATTATTGGATACTAAAACTAAGGCTGTTCAGTGGGTCGGGACGTCCCGATTACGCCCCTGTCTCGGTCCCGCTGGATAAATTACGGGATAGGTATTGTCGGTAATCGGGTTCAAAATCGAATTGGGACTAGGGCTGGTCCCCCCTCCCCCATCCCGGTCCCGGCCCATTCCGCCCACAACCCGACCCGTCCCGCCTCACCTGCAGAATCTAGTCGCTGCACAAACAGTCATTTTCAATTTTAGCTGTTGACAACGACTAGAAACAACCATTTTGGCCCCCCACCACCCCATAAACCCCCTACCCCTTAATATTTATTTTAACCCTAAGTTAGTATATTTATACATTAACCCTATTTCTCAACTATAAATATCTCATTTTCCTCTTTATTTTTCTCACAAATCTTCCTACCATCTTTCTAATCTCTCTACAAGTTTAAATTGCACACTAAATATTATATTATATTTTATTTGGTAATTTCTATCAAACTTCAAAAAATTGGGAGTGAAGTTGATAACTAGTTTGAGGATCATCGAGCAAAGTTTCAATTTTCAACCTCGATTACACGTTGACGTTACGTCGGCGTTTGATACACTCGTTCATTCTTTTATTTAAATTATTATTTTTTAATTTTAATTATCGTACTTAATTTTCTTAACTTTAATCATTTATTTGCATAATAATAATGGAACGAGTTGGACTTTTTTTTTGTAGAGGTAGTAGGGGTAAAAGGGTAAGGGTGCATTTCTAGTAATCTTAATTATGATAATTTCACTCATGTAGATGAAACTGAACTATTTAATGTTAATATTAATATACTATTAGATCATGAGACATATTCTGCATCTGAACAAGACTATGATTAGAAAATGAATTAAAAAATAATTTAGATAACACACCCACTAGTGCAACTCCACCTCAGGCTCAGACTGAGTCTTAGGCTGAAAGTGAAACTGGAATCCCTCTTATTTCCCCTAGTATGAGAAGAGGCCAAAAACAACGAAAATTAAAATTACATGCGTGAGATATTTTTGAAAGAAATATTCCTAATCAAATAGTTATTTGTAAGATTTGTCGCGAAGTTTATAAATTTAAAATAGAAAAGGTCAAGGTGAGACAAGAGGTTTAATGAGACATGTGGAAAAGGATCACAAAGCAAGGTATAACTAATATTTGGCTGAAAAAGCGGGTGTGCAAATGTCTTCTGAGTCGGGATAAGGTTCACATAGTGTCACAAGGCCAATCTGAGTCGAATTAACACGATGACCGGGGAGAGGAGCTATAGGTGTTAAGCCTATTTTTAGTAGAGTTTTAGAGTATGTTTTGGGGTGTCGTTTATGTGTCTTTTAGTTATTTTGTACAGTATTATGCGTTTTATTTTGTGTTTTCAGGTTTTAAGCGATTCAGACATGATAAGGCGAATTCAAAAGAAAATAGGTTGATTTTTGAGGACAAAAATACACATCAAGTCCCAAACAATCAATCAAAGGAGCCCCGAGAAGCCCAAAAAGCAACTCAGACGAAATCCGGCCAGAAAATGAGAAAGGACCGCGGCGCATTGAAGCAAAAGTCGCGACGCTGTAGGGCCGCGGCACTGGAACAGGTGTCGAGGCGTTTGACAGGCAGTAGCTGGACAGAATTTCATCGAGTCAAGCGCCGCGGCGCCGACGGCGGAAATAGGCAAAAAAGACTAAAATTCCTACGAGGGTAAAATGGTCTATTTTGGGGATTTTCGTGATTAAAATCCTGGGGGCAGATTAAGAAGGATATCATATCTTTGGAGGCAAGAAACAAGAGGCAAAAGACAGTTAGAGACATCAATTGTTCAAGTTCCTTTTCTCTTCTTTATTTTGCTTCAGTTTATGTTGGATATTGAGTTGTTTAGTTCTTAGCATGTCTATGAGCTAATTACTTTTATTAGGGTTTTCCGTCGAATCGCTTGAAACTCTTATATAATTTAATGCATTGTTAGTGTTTCTTCTTGTTCTATTAAGATCTATTCAATTTGTGTCTATTGAATGAGAATTGACTGGCCATTAGTTTTCATTACGTATATGATTTCAAATCGAAATCTGAAAAGGGAGATTTGAATATGCTATAGTTGATTAGACATAGATTTAATATTGAACGACAGTATCACGATTGTTTGTGTAATGTTTAGGTTATTGACCTTAATCCTCCTATGTCGTAGAATTTATCATAAAAATATAGAAAATTCCACTTAGGTTGAGTCTTTATATGTCCTAACCGGAATATAGAACACATCAGTTAACCTGCTATCTTAATAAGAAGAAGAATCGTTAGTCTTGCATTAATGATTGATATAGTGGATAGTTGAAGAGATTGTAAGCCCTAATTACATTCATAACTGATTTAAACTCCAAGTATTATCATCCTTAGTTTATTCTTGCTTATTGCTTAGTTGTTAGTTCTTAGTTTACAAACCAAAACCTCATTAACGTTTGTCAAATAGAAACTAAAGGTTTGTTAATCGGTACTTGATAATTCAGTCTCTGTGCACGATACTCGATTTTATCGAGATTATTACTACATTGCGATACGTACACTTGCGTAGCATATAGAAAAATTGGAGGGTCACCTTCTCAACACTATAAAATGAGACCTTAGGCTCATTTGCTAAACACACTTAAACACTCAGAAATTTCCAGAATTTCTCTTTCACTCTAGCAATATCCGAACACTCAAAAATCTTTCTTTCTTAGCGAACACTTGAGTCTCCTTTGCTCACTTGTTTGATTGTTGTTTTATGTTGGGAGATAAATTATCATTCCACCGTTAAAGAATACTACGGGACAATATTAACTTAAGAAAATATTGAATATCAATAGACTCAGCAAACTATCTTATTTATTTATTTTCAGATTTCTTACTCTCTTTGTTGTTGTTGATAACATTCTCATTTCCTTGTTACTACTCTATTAAACTTACAGTCTTAAGATACTATTCGATGTTTCAACAACAACATGACTGGACAAGATCAATTCAACCAATTCATCGCTGAAAATTCCACCAATGCTCAAGGCAATCCCAACGCCTTTACCACCGCTCCTGAAGGCGACACCTCTGCTTTCAACACCACTGATCATGACATTCAAAATGCCTTCCAAACTACTGGTTTTTGCACAACTAGTGTCAACACTGTTTTTGGCACAACTAGTGTCAACACTGTTTTTGGCACAACAATGCCTCCACTGCTGCTCCGGACACTTATAGTGCCTATGCTACTGCCAAAGACGTCCACAACGCCTATGCTCCCGCCAGAGGGGTTCCCAACGCCTTTGCAACTGCTCAAGGGGGCGCCACTGCCCTACACCCGCTGGTTTTCACGATGAGCATCCTGAAAAGTTCATGGGTGCTCACTTCAAGCGATGGCAGCAAAATATGTTATTTCTCCTGACGGTTATGGGAATGTCACGTTTTCTAACCGAAGACCTTCCACAAGTTAGGGAAGACGTGGACCCTCAGCCAAATGATTTGGCGGGAGGGGGCCAAGGTAACCATGTCAATGACGACATGAGGATGGTTCGCGAAGCATGGAAACACAGTGATTTCATGTGCAGGAACTATATTCTAAACAGTTTGTCTGATCCTCTCTAGATGGTATATTGTACCGATGAAACTGCCAAGCAGTTATGAGACAAACTTCAGAAAAAGTACAACACCCAAGACGCGGGTGCTAAAAAGTTCATCGTTGGGAAGTTTCTAAAATTTCAAATGGTGGACAACAAAAGTGTGTCATCCCAAGTCTAGAAATTTTAAATGATTGTTCATCACCTAGATTTGGAAGGGTTGCGGCCTAACGAGCAATTTTTGGTTGCCTCGTTAATTGAGAAATTGCCTCCTTTGTGGACTCAGTTCATGAACTATCTCAAACTGAAATCGAAGGAGATAACTTTAGATGAATTGATTGTTAAACTCTACATTCAGGAGGACAACAAAAAGGCCATGCCAAAGGGGAAATAATCCGCTGAGGTTAAGGCGAACCTGACGGAAGTCAAAGGGAACCCAAGCAAAAAGCGGAAGTTCTAGAAGGTTGGTAAGGCTGCCCAAACAACTGAAAAGTTCAAAGGGAATTGCCATCACTGCGACAAAGTTGGTCACATTGCCAAGGACTTCCGCAAACTCAAAAACGAGAATAAAGAGAAGGCTATAGGTAAGGCCAAGACTAACATTGTCGAAGACACGTTCGTAGACGATATGATCGAGGATTCTCAGCGGTGGTTCTTGAACCAAACCTCGTTGAGAATCCGATGCAGTGCTGGTTGGACACGGGTGCTACCCGTCACATATGTTCCAATAAAGAAGCATTCTCCACTTATACACCAGTCACATACAAGAAGTTGTTCGTGGGAAACAATTATTCTTCAGAGGTGCTGGGGGTAGGAAAGGTGATCCTAAAGATGACGTCCGGGAAGGAACTGACTCTGAAGGAAGTGATGCATGTCCTAGAAATTTGAAGAAATTTAATTTCTGGACCTTTGTTAGTAAATGTTGGTTTTAGGCTAGTGTTAGAGGCTAATAAATTTGTAATCACTAAAAACAGAACATTTATAGGAAGGGACTTCGTTTGCGAAGGCCTCTTTAAACTTAACGCTGCATCTGTAATGCCTTCGTCTTCCAATATTAATAAAACTGAGCCTTCTACTTACTTGGTTGAGTTTTCTAATTTATGGCATCATAGATTAGGACAATGTTAACTATCAATCTATCCAAAGACTGGTAAAATTGGAACTACTGTCGGCTATCGACATAAACCCTCAACGTAAATGTGAGGTGTGCGTAGAGACAAAACTTTCAAAGAGTCCCTTTAGATCCGTCGAAATGGAAACCGCTACTTTAGAACTCATACATACCGACATATGTGATTTGAAGTTCGTTAAAACTAGAGGGGGGAACAAGTACTTTGTGACTTTCATAGATGATAGCACAATGTATTGCTACCTTTACTTACTTAAAAGTAAAGATGAAGCCTTTGAAGCATTCAAGCGCTACAAAGCAGAAGTTGAGAACCAACTAAGCGGACGGATCAAGTCAATTTGTAGCGATAGAGGGGGAGAATATGTAGCGCCATTTGAAGAATTTTGTACCCAATCGGGTATAGTTCATCAAACGACGGCTCCTTACTCACCTCAATCAAACGGTATTGCTGAACGCAAAACCGAACATTAAAGAAAATGATGAATGAGTTACTCATCAATTCAGGCCATCCTCAAAATATGTGGGGAGAAGTTGTCCTTACCGCTAACAAGATTCTTAATAGAGTCCCACACACGGGTAATGACAAGACTCCATACGAACTATGGAAAGGAAAGAAACCCACCTACAAATATTTGAAGGTGTGGGGCTGTCTGTCCAAGGTAGAAGTACCTAAGCCAAAGCAGGTCAAAATTGGGCCTAAGACTGTGGATTGCATATTCATCGGATATGCCAATTACAGTAGTGCTTATCGCTTTCTAGTGCATAAGTCGAATGTACCAGACATTCATGTAGGTACCATCATGGAATCAAGAAATGCTAGGTTATTTGAAGACACGTTTCCTAGAAAGGAAAGAAACATAACCTCTCACAAATGAAGTTATGAGCAAACCTCTGAGGATCATGGAGTTGTTGACTGCTCGGATCTAAACGGTTCAGATCTAGTGAATTTTGAAGTAGTTGAAAATCCGGAATCCAGCATTCCAAATTCTCAGGACTTAGAAAATTCAGAGATGAAACCAAGACGAAGTAAAAGGGCCCGGAAGGACAAATCCTTCGGTCCAGACTTTGTAGCTTATCTGGTTCAGGACGAGCCACGGACAATCGCTGAAGCATTGTCAACTCCAGAAGCACCGCTCTGGAAAGAAGCTATAGAGTGTGAGATAGAGTCCATACTGCATAACCACACCTGAGAGTTGGTTGACCTTCCTCCGGGACACAAACCTTTGGGTTGTAAGTGGATCTATCGACAAATACAAGGCCAGGTTGGTAGTCAAGGGCTATCACCAAAAGGAGGGCCTTGATTACTTTGACAACTACTCGCCTGTGTCTAGAATGACGTCCATACGTATGTTCATAGCTATCGCCGCCTTGCGGGATCTTAAAATACATCAAATAGACGTCAAGACAGCCTTCCTTAATGGTGATTTGGAATAAGAGATATATATGGACCAACCCGAGGGGTATGTGGTTTCAGGACAAGAGATAAAAGTTTGTCGGCTTGTAAAATCTCTGTATGGGGTAAAACAAGCCCCGAAACAATGACATGAGAAATTTGATAATACTCTCTTATAGAAAGGGTTCCCCATTAATGAATATGACAAATGTGTTTACATGAAAGGGAATACTGATTCATTTGTCATGATATGCCTCTATTTAGATGACATGTTGATCACTGGGAGCAGTCCTAGGATAATCCTAGAGACTAAAAACATGTTAAAACAATGTTTTGACATGAAGGATATGAGTATTGCAGATGTCATCTTAGGGATCAGGATCTCTAAGACATCTGACGAACTGGTCTTGTCCCAATCTCATGACATCGAGGATGTGCTGAAGAAATTTGGGATG
This sequence comes from Przewalskia tangutica, assembly GCA_029844215.1. Taxonomy (NCBI): domain Eukaryota; kingdom Viridiplantae; phylum Streptophyta; class Magnoliopsida; order Solanales; family Solanaceae; genus Przewalskia; species Przewalskia tangutica. Next base: position 25,613,234 of record CM056719.1, read on the forward strand.
TATGACAGTTCACCACTTACGACACTACTGGATGCAAATCTAAAGATTGATAGACATCATGGTACGCCCATTCGCCAAGAGCGGTATGCACAGGTGATTGGCAGTTTAATGTAAATCACAAACTGCACTCGACCTGATATCGCTTATACAGTCAACCTGTTGGCTAGGTTCACCCGTAATCCGAGTGATAATCACTGGATAGCGTTGACTCAGGTATTACGTTACCTAAAATACACGCAAAACTATGAGTTGCATTATTCGAGGTATCCAGCTGTACTAGAGGGGTACGGTGATGCAAACTGGATATCTGACATAGATGACATCATATACACCAGTAGGTATATTTTTACAATTGGTGGTGGAGCTGTGTCTTGGAAATCCTCTAGGCAAACTCTCATTGCCTGATCCATGATGGAGTCGGAGTTTATCGTTTTCGACAAAGTAGGAGAAAAAGCTGAGTGGCTTCATGATTTCTTAGAGGATGTCCCATGCTGGGACAAACTTGTGCCTTCTGTAATGATCCACTGCGATAGTCAGTCGGCTCTAGGAAGGGCACGGAGTTCTATGTGCAACAACAAGTCTCGTCATATTCGACGGAGACATGCATCCGTTAGGCAGCTGATCACCACGGGTATAATTTCCATCGATTATGTAAAATCTAAGGAAAACATAACATCGCAGATCCCTTGACGAAGGGTATACCCAGAGATCATATGTTCTGCCGGTTTAGAGGAATGGGCTTAAAACCCAATCAATAAGAACCGATACTGTGGACACCCAACCTTACAGACTGGAGATTCCAGGAATAAGGTTCAATGTGAAAACTAAATTGTAAAGGTTCAGTTGAGCGCTTCGGTGGAAGCAAGAGCACTTTGGATAATGATTTCTTCTTAAGAAACATAAATCCAAGGACGTTCCCGTGATAGACATAAAGTTCTACCTGCAGAGAGAGTAAAGGATAAGTTTCCAAACCTTTCATGATCCTTAAATGATTGAGTTTAGGTTGGGAAAACTTTTAATGGTTCCTAACACTTGCGTAGTGAGGTATTGCAGGATACCTTGTAGGAAACCACCTATTTAAGTGCGAGGACAGGCCGCCTCAAATGAACGCACTTAAAAATCCAAGTGTGTCCACGACCCACGACGGACAAACATAAAGAAGGATTGAGTAGGAAAGGTGTTGTGTGGATATCATTGTCTTGACTTATACTAATCACTGACGGTTCAAGACATCGCGTTCACCGCACAGTAAATAAGTCCAATGGTATTCCACTATGAAAGGTTTAAAGCTACGGCTACATATCCAGATGCAACATCGATCCGCCGGACGATTGCTAGAAAGACACAATGTGCGTGCGCCAAAATCTCTTCCAAGAGGGGATTGTTGGAAATTTATTAACCGTGAAATAAGGTTAATCCTATTAATTATGACTCGAACAATTGGGGCCCCGCACGTTGGAAACTTCGTTTCCACACACGTGCACACGTTGTACCAAAGATCATATATTCGTAAGTGGAAGATATATTGATACGTATACAAAATGTTTGAGACGTAAGTTAATACACGGTTATTAGCCAAATGACAATGGTTTTAAGTTGGTAAATGAATGAAGAAATGTACAATGTGTTGAAAGATGAGACAGGTTATGAAATTGACGCAGAGCCGCAAGGGTCGCGGCGCTGTCTCGGAAGGGCCGCAGTGCCTACGACGGGATTGGATTCTGGTAATCGACGCTGGAACTTAAACGCCGCAGCGCCTCTCCGAAGGGCCGCGACTCTAAATGTCATTTGAGTTCCAGTAGCTTACTAGATGGGAAGCGTCGCGACGCCTCCCGAAGGGCCGCGACCCTAAATGACATTTCAGTTCCGATGGTCCATCGAATGAGCGCCAGGCGCCCAAGAAGGCCGCGACGCGGCTTCCGTGGTCGCGAATGGAGACGAAAAGGCATGACTCTTGGGCTTGTTTTGAGGCATTAAACCTCCATTACTTCTCAAATGAATTCAGTCATTACTTGGATGAATTGTAACTCCATAATCAAGGCATTGACATGGTCATTCAAGGCCATTACTTGGCCAATTGGAGGGTCACCTTCTCAACACTATAAAATGAGACCTTAGGCTCATTTGCTAAACATACTTAAACACTCAGAAATTTCCAGAATTTCTCTTCCTCTCTAGCAATATCCAAACACTCAAAGATCTTTCTTTCTTAGCGAGCACTTAAGTCTCATTTGCTCACTTGTTTGATTGCTGGTTTATCTTAGGAGATAAATTGTTATTCCACCGTTAAAGGATAATACAGGGCAATATTATCTTAAGGAAAGATTGAATATCAATAGACTCAACAAGCTATCTTATTTGTTTATTTCCAGATTTTTTACACTCTTTGTTGTTGATAACATTCTCATTTTCTTGATACTACTCCATTAAACTCACACGTTCATAAAATACTGTTTTGTGTGCAATCTAAATAGAAATCTTATTATCGCAATTGTACGTATCGGGACAAGTAATATAGTCTAGGTAAAACCGAATATCGTCCTCAGGGACTGGTGTTCAATTACCAAACATCAATTCTATGTTATCTATTTGGCTGTCGATATTGTGTTGTTGTTTTCATCTATAAACTACTGAACAATTGTAAAAGTTAACTAAATTACTTTACTTAAATCAGATATGATGGAAATAGGGCTTCCAATCTCCTCAACTATCCACTCTTCTTAATCCTTAATGCAACAATAAAGGTTCTTTTTATATGTTAAGATAGCAGGTTAACTAGACCATTTTATATTCTGGTTAGGATATATAAACACTCAACCCCGGTGCAGAAATCTTCTATATTTCTATGACAGATTTTACTACATAGGAGGATTAAGAACAATAACCTATAAAACTACACAAGTATCGGGGTACTTTCGTCCACGATTTTAACCTATGTGTATTCAACTATAGCATATTCAAATCTCCCCTTTCAGATTTTAATTCGAAATCATATAATTGATGATAACTAGTGATCAGTTAATTACCAAGCAATCAAAACAACTATTGAATAAATCTTAGCTATATGAAGAAGAAACCAAATTAATGCATTAAGTCATAAAGACGAGGTTCAAGTGATTCGAAAGGAAAGCCCTAAATAGAGTTTAGCTCCTAGCCATAGACATGCTAAGAACCAAAAGATTATCCAACATAAACTGAAAGTAAATAAAGTAAAGAAAGAAAAATACTTAAGAACAAGTCTCTAATCTTGAAGCCTCCAAGAACTAAGTTATGTTGTGAATAGAGGAATGAGGAACCCTTTAAAAATCTGGCCAAAAGGCTTTTTATAGCTCCCAAAACGTGTGCAACTTTTCCTTCTTGGCCTTGGCCCATTTGAATTCGGATCTGGCAAGTTTTCCCGCCTTGGCGCCGCGACCATCTGCATCAGCCGCGCGAAACTCCCGCAGCCGCAGCATATCGGGCGTCGTGGCCCTGCAGTCTCTGATGGATTGGTGCCACGGCGCCGCCCTGTTCTCGTCCGGGATGCCAACTTTCGTCTCTTTTGGCTCGGGAACCTCCTCTTCTGCCCTCTTTTTGCTTCTTTTCTCCACGTTGCCTTTTTAAACCATTGTGACTCAAAAGAAAGAAAAACTATCATAACATGACACATATTTGGACAAAAACGGGTAAAATACTAACTAAAAATGACTCAAAAGGCGTATATAAAATATGCCTAACAAACACCTCCAAACTTAACATTTGCTCGCCCTCGAGTAAAGATCAAAAATAGAAACAAAGACACGAAAGAAAAGAAAATAACAGACTCAACGACACTGGTCAAACTGCTGCACAAATGTCACTAGAAAAACATGAAGGTTAGTAGGATAATATGCAGGAACATGTATAGCATGAATTTTTAGCATTCTAAACTTTCAAGTCAGATTTATCGCAAATTCATTTCAATCATGTTCAATGGAAGTAAGAGCACCCAACCCATGCATGTTAATTTCAAAATTCTATGGCCTTTTCACTTGTTATTCTCCACTAATCATAGATACACATACTAGAGATCTTCAGGACTTTTCAGGGTTGTAATGTAGGCTTAGGCAATGGTAGGTAAAACTAGGCATTTAGGCTCAAATTACGTACAATAAGCTCTTTTTCTTTCAACTCTTTTCCTTTTGATTTCCTTTTCTAACCTCATACCTATATTTTCCTCTCTTGTTTTGAGAGAATGAGGTGCATTATGAATAACAAGCACCCCCAAACTTAGGCTTTTGCCTATTTATTTTCATTGGGGTGCATAAATTTGTTCACTCTCTTTTTGTCTCTTTTTCAACACTTTTCATTCTAAACATCTTTAATTTTTCACTTATGACACAAACATGAAATTATAGGGTGTCAAAAAAAAATCTTATTTTAGGCTCAAAGGGCTGACTAGGGATACAAATTGCCAGGGATAGGCAGTGAATGGTAAGAAGGGCTAACAACGAATTATCTGAGTCATCTCCCTAACATGTACATCCTAACTATTTCGTCTCAAATAACAAGCAAGCAGACACATATACTTTATCATTAACAATGCAGAAGTTAAGCACAGGTACCCCAAATAATTTGATTTCATGAATTCTTGGCATATCTTGCTTAAGCATTCAGATTTTTTCTTCTAATTCCATTGCATTATCTCACTTACTTCACTTAGGTGTTTCAAGTAACTACAACATGCATGATCATAATTATTTTTTTGACTCATATAAAACATAAACAAGACAATAAAATAGACACAAAAACACAAAAATAAACTAAGAAACCCCCCCCCCCCCAAACTTATTCACACATTGTCCCCAATGTGTACAAGACTCATAAAAAAATAAAAAAATGGGACTACTTACAGACTTGTGGTTTAAAATGGTGGCGGTGGCTGATAATGCATGGACCACTGATCGAACCTGATGCTCAGTCATCAACACTTTGAGTCAAGTGCTGTTGACCCTGCGCCATGGTGTCCAGCCTCTGTATTATCCTCTGCTGGTTCATGAGCATCTGCTCCATCATTGGCACTGGAGGTTCCAGGTCTAAGGGTGGTTGGTGGTTGCTACCTGCCTCATACTGAGCCTCTGTCTCAGGCTCGTCTTCTTCCATGGAAGCCTCTGAGGGTAGGGTATCTTCTATGTGTATTCCCTCACTGGAACTAGTGGAGCATTCTCTAAAGTAGGGTCGTCATCAGTGACCACATCCTTTTCTGTAGCAACTTTCTTCTCAACTCTTTGCTCTATCATAGACTGGGGTGTAGGTTGCTCTAACTGCCTCCCACTTCTCAATTCCACTGCTTGACACTGCTCTCTCGGGTTAACCTCTGTATTGCTCGGAAGAGTGCCATGTGGCCTGTTATTCGCCATATTGTCCAACTGTCCAACCTGGGTCTCTAAGTTCCTTATGAAGGACTTTGTTTCTGTCATGAATTGAGTCTGTGAGTTGGTGAGTGTCAAAAAGGCTGTCCTCAATTCATCTTCTTTTTCGTGTGGGGCAGATGAGTTAAATTGATGCGAAGATGAGGCCTGATTTGGTGGTGGCTGATTCTGATATTGGCCTCTGAACTGATTCTGCTGCCCTTGGTCACCCCTCCATGAAAAATTTGGGTGATTTCTCCACCCTGGATTATAAGTGTTCGAATAGGGGTTGTTCTGGGCCCTTTGGAAATTTCCTACTACTTGACATTGTGCTTGCTCAATAGGAATATTGTTGGGGTTAGCTACTGGGTAGGAATCCTATTAATAATATAAACATATGTTAGGACAACCTCTCCCCAAAATTTGCTAGGAACACTAGCGGAAAAAAGCATAGATCGAGCGGTCTCAATAATATGCATATGCTTTCTCTCGGCTATCTCATTTTGTTGTAGGGTATCAGTACAAGAAGATTGATGTATTGTACCATCAGCTTTGAAAATACCAGAAAGATCTCCACTAGTATATTCACCCTTAAATCAGCTCGAAAATATTTAATAGTGGCAGAATGTTGAGTTTTCACATAGGCTTGAAACTCAGTATAAATATGAACAAGATCAGAACGTCGTTTTAGTAAATAAACCCAATAATAACGAGTATAATCATCAATAAAAGAAACATAATATCTGGATCCCCCCTTAGTAGGGATAGGTGTCGGCCCCCAAACATCAGAATGAACTAGAACAAATGGTGTAGAAGAAGTAGAAGTACTGAGAGTAAAAGGCAAAGCGATTTTTTTTCCAAGTTTACATCAACTACAGTCATATCATCGGATTGTAAATCACCAAGAATACCAGAAGTACACATAAAATTTAGGCAAGAGTCTAATATATGACCGAGTCTAGAGTGCCACAAATAAAATTTAGAAGAAGAAGACGTCAAATGGAAAGAAGACAAATTAACAGGCATAGACGTTGCATGAGTAGGAAGATGCAGCTCATCCAAAACATATAGACCTTTCCCCTTCCTACGCCATGTCCTAATCACTCTCTTGAATTTTAGATCCCGCACATAACAATAATTGGGAAAAAGCCAATAAAACAGCCAGAGTCACATATTTGACCAGCGGAAGCAAGATTCATATGTAATTTGGGAATGCAATAAACATCAGGTAAAGATATAGTGGATGCATGAATGGTACCAATGCCTGTCAATGGCATAGGTGTGCCATCAGCAGTCACAACAGAAGTGGATGAGAGGTCACAAGACATGGATATAAAAGCAGAAGAATCAAGAGACATATGATTTCCAACTCCAGAGTCCAAAATCCAAGAAGACTAATTGATATTTAAACCAGTAGATGGTGATGAACCGGATGGAGAAGAAAGAGCATAAGACTGTGGATTACTTTGAAATTGCTAGAAGGCGAGGAACTTCTTAAATTGGTCAGCTACAGAATCAGTACTGGGATTCACATGTGTTCCTGAAGCTGAGTGATCAATAGAGGGCACAAAGACATGCTGAATATGTGGATATGAGTCATGGGATTGGCCCCCAGAGTATGACTTTTGTTGCCCGCTATGATATTGTTGTGGAGGCTTCCGTCCTTGTGACCTTGACTGTGGATGCTTCCAACCTTGAGACTTCTAACCTAATGCCTTTCATAGCTCAGGACATGATCTTTCCAGTGTCCTGGTTTCTTGCAATAATTACAATTACCTATGGAAGATGTTTTATAATGGTGTGTAGGAGCTGCAAAGACTAATGTAGATGGAGAATAAGTATGAACTCCCTTTAGAGTCTTCAAACAAGTTTCTTCGACCATAAGTTCATTTAGCACATCTTCAACAGATGGTAAGGGTTTGCGGTTGTTGAGTGTATTTTGGTACACTCTTTTGAGTCAATTTTAGTTAGTATTTTACTTTTTTCGTTTGTGTTTAGTATATTATTAGGGTTGTTTTTTCTTCTTTTGAGTCACAGCGGTTTCAAAGGAGGAAATACATAATTGATGATGAAATAAGCTCAATGACGATGAAATTTGCACAAGCACAGCCCAAGGAATGAAGCCTAAAATGTCCCAAAAAAAATAGAAGAAATCAGGTGAAATTCGGACGAAACAGTCGCGGTCGCGCAAGGCAGAAGGCGGTCATGCGCAGATGAGTCGCGACTGAAGGAATTAGGGCCGCGACGTGAAAAATCCAGAGAGCAAGAAAAACATTCACCGTGCCAAGAGTTGCGTCGCCGCAGAAGCAGAATGCTCCAGTGATTTTTGCCGATTAAGAGTCGCGGCGCCTGGACGAAGGGCCGCGGCTCCTCAGAAGCAGAAACTGCCAGTGATTTCGAGCCATTTAGGGTCGCGGCTCAGATGAGCCGCGACCGACGCGATTTCAGTTTTTGGGCCGAAATTTGACAGGGGTAAAAGGGTTCGGAGCAAGGGTTTTCTCAGATATAAATACCCTAAACCCTGTCATAAAAAAACAGACGGTGGAGAGGAGAACGACGACTGCAAGATACACAATTGGAGACTTTTATTCTAGTTCTTTCTCTTTTCTTTACTTTAATTCAGTTTATGTTTGATTGTAATTTAGTTCTTAGCATGACAATGTTTAGGAGCTAAATACTTTCGTAGGGTTTTTCGTCGAATCACTTGAAACTCGTTCATATAGTTAATGCATTATTAGTGATTTTTTCTTCAGTCATATTAAGATCTATTCAATAATTGTTTTGATTGTTTGATAATTAACTGATCACTAATTGTCATCGCATATATGATTTCAAATCAAAATTCTGAAAGGTGAGATTTGAATATGCTGTATTTGAATAGACACATGTTAAAATCGCGAACGAAAGTACCCTGATACTTGTGTAGTGTTTAGGATTATTGTTCTTAATCCTCATGTGTGGTAAAATCTATCATAGAAATATATAAGGGTTTTGCACATGGTTGAGCTCTTGTATGTCCTAACCAGAATATAATGACAGATTAGTTAACATGTTATCTTAATACGAAGAAGAATCATTAGCATTGCATTAACATGTGATAAAGCGCATAGTTGAGGAGATTGAAAGTCCTATCTCCATCATAACTGTTTTAAATCCTAAAGTATTTTCAACATTAGTTTTCTTGCACTTATTTATAATTTTCAAACAAAGTAACGTTAACCAAATAGATACCATAGAATAAATAATCAGTACATGATAACCAGTCTCTGTGGACGATATTCGATCTTACAGACTATATTACTTGAAGCGATACATACACTTACGTCAAACGCGTGTGGAAATCCTAACAAGTTTTTGGCGCCGTTGCCGGGGACTGACGTATAATCAATATCGTAATTATCTATTTTTATTTCTAATTTGGTTTTTATTTTTATTTTATTTTAGTGCTTTTGCTTTGATTTGTTTGCTTGTTTTTGATCGATTTTAGGAACTTAGTGTATGTGAAGTAGGAGAGGAGCAAACACTCCTATCCCTCTGAACTCTGCGATTGAGAGACTGTGCAGACAGAACAGAAAAGATAAAAGAACTGCTGACTTGTTAGCAATGGGAGATCAGCAGAATCAGAATATAGTGAATGATGAGTTACCGGCTGCGATGGGACAAATCCTGCCACCTGCAGAGAGGAGCTTAGGGGACTATGTGTTGCCTACTATTACAGGGGTGCATACTTGCATCAGGCTTCCAGCTGTGGGAGCAAATAATTTTGAGATCAAACCAGCAATATTGCACATGGTCCAAGGTTCATTCCAGTTTGGGGGATTACCGACAGAAGATCCCCATATGCATCTAGCAAATTTCCTGGAGTTGTGTGCAACGTTTAAGTATAATGGTGTTACTGATGATGTCATTCGTTTGAGGCTCTTTCCATTCTCACTCAGGGATAGAGCAAAGTGCTGGTTGAATTCATTACAGGTGAACTCCATCACTACATGGCATGACTTAGCCCATAAGTTCCTTGCCAAATTCTTCCCTCCATCCAAGGCAGCAAAGCTCAGAGGAGAACTTAATAATTACTATCAGATGGATGAAGAGTCACTCTATGATGCTTGGGAGAGATTCAAAGATTTGCAGAGGAAGTGTCCACATCATGGGATTGAAAAATAGATGTTGGTTCACATCTTCTATAATGGATTGTGTGGTACTACTCGTACCATCATTGATGCTGCTGCAAGAGGGACTTTTATGAGAAAGAGTGCCAATGAGGTACATGATTTGCTAGAAGACATGACCACAAATAACTATCACGGGGCAGATGAGAGAGCTACAAATAGTAGGAAAGTGGTTGGGGTTCATGAGTTGGATGCTATTACTGCATTGACTGCTTAGGTTGCCACTTTGACAAAACAGATACAGCAGAACACTATGCCCGTAAAAGCTGTCCAGACACCATTGAGTTGTGAGATTTGTGGGGGTCCTCATACCTTTGATAAATGTACAGCAGTGGACCCAAATAATATGCCTATGGAGCAGGTTCAGGCAGTGGAGAATTTTCAGAGACCCTACAACAATTCATTCTCCAACACATATAATCCAGGGTGGAGAAATCACCCAAATTTTTCATGAAAGAATGAACAAGGCCAGCAACCACCATTTCAGGCATCATCCTCACATCAATTCAACCCACCAGACCCACAAGAGAAGCCAGATGACATAAACGCAGCATTGTTGACCTTGGAAAATTCTCAGACTCAATTCATGACAGAAACTAGGTCCTCAATATCATCATTTGCCAATACCCAGACATAATTTATGACAGAGACCAAGCGGTTCATGACAGAGACAAGATCCTCTATTAGGAACTTGGAAACTCAGATGGAGAAGTTGGCAGGGAAGTTAAATGACAGACCTCAGAGAACTCTCCCTAGTGATACAGTGATGAACCCTAGGGAGCAATGCCAAGCAATCAGTTTAAGAAGTGAAAAGCAGTTAGAGTAGAGGGCACCCCAAGCAGTGGTTGAAAATGAGAAGGATGTGGAGCAGACAGTTGAAGTAGTAAATGAGGGGGCTACTAATGACCGCCCTATTTTAGAGAAGGTTCCACCCGCAGTGATGAGGGAGTATACTGACAAAATTCCTTACCCTCAAAGACTGCAAAATAAGTCCTTATACAAGCAATTCTCCAAATTTTTAGAGGTCTTCAAAAAGCTTCATATCAAACTCCCATTCATTGAAGCATTGGAGCAGATACCAACTTATGTGAAATTCATGAAAGACATCCTGTTTAAGAAGAAAAAGCTGACAGACTATGAGACAATAGTGCTGACAGATGAGTACAGTGATATCCTGCAGAAGAGACTTCCCTGTTTGACACTTCTTCTTGCCCATTCGCTTGAGGGTGATAGGGAAGTGTGGTGCGGTGGTAGACTCCATATCGGGAAAACAATGTATTAAGTTGCCTGTTGCAAAAGTGACTTCCTTCATCACTGATGATGGCCCTAGGAGTACCAAACCTTGTGAATATATTCTTTTGGAGGAATCTTTGAACAGTCTTACTGTCATTTTCTTTAGTGGCTACTGCTTCTACCATTTGGACACATAATCCACTGCCAGAAGAATGTACTGATTTCCAAAGGACGACGGGAATGGACCCATGAAGTCGATCCACCACACATCAAATAGTTCTACTTCCAATATCCCATGCGAAGGCATTTCATTTCGTCTTGATATGTTCCCTGTTCTTTGACAACGATCACACTTCTTCACAAAGGCGTGGGCATCCTTAAAAAGGGTTGGCCAATAGAATCCGCTTTGCAATAGCTTTGTCGCTGTTCTTGATGCCCCAAAGTGTCCACCATATTGTAGGGTGTGACAGTGAGTGAGGATCTGGTGCATCTCCTCCTCTGGTATACATCGTCTGATGACTTGGTCGGCGCAGTGTTTGTATAATATCGGCTCCTCCCAATAGTAGTGTTTTACTTCGGAGTAAAACCTCCTCACTTGCTGTCTTGTCAATCATGGGGGTATTACCTTAGCTGCAAGAAAGTTAACAAAATCAGCGTACCAAGGTAATTTAAAAATCGCACTTACTTGAAACAATTGCTCATCTGGGAAGTGATCATTTATCTGCACATCCTTGGTGTTCTGGCTCTCTGTGTTCTCAAGTCTTGACGAGTGGTCTACAACTGAGTTCTCTGTCCCCTTTTTGTCACGAATCTCCACGTCGAATTCTTGTAGTAGCAGGACCCATCAGATGAGGCGAGGTTTTGCATCCTTCTTTGTCATCAAATACTTTATGGCCGAGTGGTCAGTGTATACTATCACCTTATTTCCAATCAAGTATGGCCTGAATTTCTCGAATGCATATACTATTACTAGCAATTCTTTTTCTGTAGTCGCGTAATTTAACTGCGCGTCATTCAGAGTTTTACTAGCATAGTAAATGGATCTGAATACCTTATCGACCCTTTGCCCAAGCACTTCCCCCACTGCATAATCACATGCATCACACATTAGTTCAAATGGGAGCTCCCAGTTTGGTGCAATAACTATGGGTGCCGAGATAAGCTTCTCCTTGAGTGTCTGAAAATCGGTCATGCATTCCTTATTGAATTCAAAAGCAACCCCCGTCAATAGCAAGGTGGAAAGAGGCTTTGAAACTTTTGAGAAATCCTTGATGAATCTTCAATAAAAACTGGCATGCCCAAGGAAACTTCTGACCCTTTTTGAGCATCGAGGTGGTAGATTTTCGACATCGAAATCTTTGCTTTGTCCACCTCAATACCTTGGTTGGATATTTTGTGTCCCAGACAATCCCCTCTTTTACCATGGTGACACTTCTCCCGGGCCAAAGACAAGGTTGGATTCTTCACATCGTTTTAACACTGCTTCCAAGTGCCTCAAACACTCGTCGAACGAGGCCCCAAAGACCGAGAAATCATCCATGAAAATCTCTATAGTCCTTTCCACCATATCCGAGAAAATTGCCATCATACACCTCTGAAAGGTTGCAGGTGCATATGCAAAGCCCAAATGGCATCTTTCTGAATGCAAATGTACCAAAAGGGCAGGTGAATGTTGTCTTTTCCTGATCTTCTGGTGCTATCGCAATCTAATGATACCCTGAGTAACCATCCAAAAAGAAGTAGTAGTTGTGCCCCGCAAGTCTATCCAACATCTGATCTAGAAATGGCAACGGGAAGTGGTCTTTTCTGGTCGCCTTGTTCAACTTGCGATAGTCAATGCAGATTCTCCACCCAGTAACTGTTCTAGATGGGATGAGCTCGTTCCTTTCGTTGGTCACTACTGTCATACCACCAATTTTGGGCACTACTTGTACTGGACTCACCCATGCACTGTCAGATATAGGATAAATTACTCCAGCATCGAGCCATTTCATGATTTCTTTTCTGACTACCTCTTTCATGTTTGGGTTTAGTCTCCTCTCAGGCCTCAATGGAGGTCCGCTTCTCTCATCCAGACGGATCTTATGCATCGTTGACGGACTTATCCCCTTTATGTCCGCGCTAATGTCCACCCAATGACACGCCATGAGCCCTCGCATTTCAAAGAACTTCTCGCCTCTCATGTGGATAGATGACATGAGATGATCACCGGTAAGGATTGATCTTCACCTAGATATTGGTACTGTAAATGATCGGGTAGAATTTTTAACTCTAACTCTGGAGCCTTTTCTGTGGATGGTACTGATCTCTCTGGCATCTGCCCAAGCTCTTCATATTTCTTCTTATCACATTTCTAATAAGAATTCATCTAATTTTCATACTCCATCAGCCTTGGGTCGTTTCCACTACCATCATCCCATCTGGTCAGTACTTCTTCAAGTGTATCAGCATTTCTGAACCCTTTTTCTGACACTGCATCTTCGATTATGTCAATGGCGAAGCAGTTGTCACTTGCATCTGGGAAGGTTGCTGTCCGAAAAACATTGAAAATCACCTCTTCTTCTTCCACCCGAAGTTTCAGCTCCCCTTTGTGAACATCGATGAGAGCCTGTCTTGTGGCTAGGAAGGGTCTGCCAAGTATGATGGGGATTATGTCGTTATCTCTTATGTCTAAGATGACGAAATCAGCGGGAAAGATGAACTTGTCCACCTTTACCAACACGTCCTCGATGACTCCTCTAGGATGGACTATGGAACGGTCAACTAACTGCAAAGTGATGTTTGTAGGTTTGACTTCTCCCATTCCAAGTTTGCAAAAAACTAAGTAGGGCATCAGATTTATGTCTGCCCGCAGATTGCACAACGCCTTCTGACACTCAAATTTTCCAATAGTGCATGGGATGGTGAAGCTCCCAGGATCTTTTAATTTCTGAGGTAGCTTTCTCTGTAGGATGACACTGCATTCTTCAGTCAACACCACTGTTTCATAGTCCTCTATCCTCCTCTTTTTGCTAAGAATATCCTTCATGAACTTTACATAACTTGGCATCTGCCCTAGTGCCTCAGCAAACGGGATATTGAGTTGCAATTGTTTGAGAATTTCCACAAATTTAGAGAACTGTTTCTCAAGAGCACTTGTTTTTATCCTCTGGGGGTACAATATCTTCACCTGGGGTGCGTTCATAATAGCTTCCAGCCCTATTTCAGCTTCTGGGCGCCGCGACCCTGAGATTCGGCGCCGTAGCGCCTAAAGCTCTGCACTGTCCCAAAATCTTCGGCGCCGCGGCGCTGCAACTGCTGCGAATTTTCTGCTTCCACCGATTCGGTATTTTTCAGGTCAATCGCCTGACATTGCTCTTTTATATTTCCTCCAATATGTGCAGAGTGCTTTTTCTTGCATTCTGCTGCTCAGCATGCCCGCGAGGTGTCCTATTTGTGTTTCCAAATTCTTCAAGGACACTCTCGTTTCGTCCATGAACTGAGTTTGGTGCCTAGTTAACCTGAGTATGGCCGCCAGAACCATCCTCGCTTCTTCATGGACCAGGGATTACCTTGTTGATATTAGTAATCAATGTTTTCAGGATCCTTGAGATGAATCAAAACCAACAAACGGATCACGGTGCACTGGTTTCACGAATAAAAGAGAAAAATATAGTAAAAAAAATTTAAAAAAAAAACCAAATTAGAAATTAGGAATAGATAAAATGATATTGAACTACGCCAATCCCCGGCAACGGCGTCAAAAACTTGATGCGCGATTTATGTACACACTAACGCAAGTGCACGTGTCGTGACAAGTAATATAGTCTAAGATCGAAGTTATCCGTCACGACGAACCTGCCCGTGGATCGTGCCTTACCCCGCACCCTAGTGATACAACATCGAGTAATCACGAACATAAAACAATAACATGAAACCAATGCAATAAGACAAAGGAAATAAGACAAAGCAACCCAAAAACGACACTTCATAATATATAACAATTTGAAGCTACATTCCTTTCTACAACTCGCCCACAACAAGATTTACTGCACTTCTAAGAATGATACGACAACAACGGCGACAGGCCCCGCCAAACCCTGAATGTAAACACCTACTACGAGGGACTATACCACCGATAAGCCTCCGAGAAACGGAGCTTCCCAAACGCCGAATCGCGGACTCGAGCTAGGATCAACGATCGTGTACCTCAACTCGCAGATGAACGCACTTCGAAGGAGGTCAAGACAACAGTACCAAGTATGTGAAATCGAAAATATCAGAAATGAAATCATAATAGTCTATAAAGCGCGAGACATGTATGATAACCAAACTACGCTTACAATTAAATAAGCGCCATGTCAAGCCGAGGATCACGCCTCAAGTCATCACTCAAATATAACAATGGGTCTCACGCCCACAACATCAATCATGCCTGGAATACCTTCTTCACCGCCAGCCTATGATATAAAAGCACCAAGGAATACATGAACACTGTGTCCCACCTGTCATAATAAAACCGTCACGGTAAGTACGAAGGCATAGCCGACTACTAACACCCACGCATTAACAAGGTCATAAATCAGATCATGAGATTTGTCTAAGCCGCCACATGATCGGCCGCCACTCGCCCGCAGATCTAATGCGCGCGCTTCAGTCCTCGAACTTCCCGCAGACTCGCATAGGCCACTCCAATGGCCCGCATGAGGTATTCATCGACGAGGGTAGCTACTCCCGGCATCGCCCCGACTCGCATCGCGTGGCCACATAGACCGCATGACCATAAAGGCCGCAAACTAACACGAACTCTAGTAGCTCGCATAGTCCTCAGACCCGCATTGAGGTATTCTCGAATCATGGTCCTGCATCACCGAAGTCTACCCCGCGTCGGAGGCGGCTTAACCTCCGGAAACAAGTCAAGGTGAGTGGTACAATACCAACATAACGGCTGATAGTCAAACAACTTAAGCGCAGTCGAAGGGAAAACCCCTTTACACAACCATCACAAGATACTAACACACGTAGCATCCTAGCATGTTTACTTAACAAATCAACAAGAAAGTATTACAAGGCTATCACAAACCAACACAATCAAGTTATATATGTCACGACCCGAACCTGGGCCCGTGACTGGTGCCTTACCCCGGGCACCCTAGTGATACAACATCAGAGTAATCAGCGGAACATAAAACACATACATGAAACAAATGAAGTACAAAATAGTAATCTGAGGAAAACTTGCCTTTCGGCATATATATAAATAACAACTCTTACAAATGAACAATTTAATCCTTTTTACAAACCCTGCCCACAACAAGACTCTGCACTTAAGAAATGATATGACAACAATGGCGATGACAGGGCCCGCCATACCCCGAATGTAAATACCTACAACGACAGGGACTATACCAAGATAAGCCTCCGAGAAACGGAGCTTTCCCAAACGCCGAACCGTGACCCTAAGAGCGAGGATCAACGATCGTGTACCTTTACTCGCGCAGATAACGCACTTCGGCGAGGTCGGCATAACAGTACCAAGTATGTGAAACATGAAGATATCAGAATGAAATCATAGTAGTCTATGTAAAGCAGAGACATGTATGATAACCAAACTACGTTCATAATAAATAAGCGAATATGTCTAGTCGTGACTCACGCCTCAAAGTCATCACTCCAATATAACAACGGGTCTCACGCCCACAACATCAATCATGCCCGTGGAATACCTTCCTCACCGCCAGCCAATAATGATGAAAAGCACCAAGGAATACATATGAACAGCAGTCCCACTGTGTCCAAATAAAACAAGACAGGTAAGTGCGAAGGCATAGCCGACTACTAACACCCGCATTAACAAGGTCATAAATCAGATTGATATCTCGCCTGCATCATTACATGATCAAAGCCGTCGCCGCTCGCAATATCAAATGTGCGCGTCTAGCCTCGAACTCCCCGCACTCGCATAGGCCAATCTCATAGGCCCGCATGAGGTATAACCCCGCATCGAGGCGCTACTCCCGCATCGCCCCGACTCGCACCGCATGGCCACATGTACCGCATTGACCATAAAGGCCGACACTAACACGAACTCTCGTAGCTCGCATAGGCCCCGTGACCCGCATGAGGTATTCTCGAATCATGGTCCTGCATCACCGAGTCTACCCCGCGACGGAGGGCGCTTAACCCCAAAACACGGTGAGTGGTATAATACCAACATAACAGTTTATCGTTTAAACAACATAAGCACAATCAATGGAAAACCCCTTTACACAAACATCACAGAATACTAACACACGTAGCATCCTAATATGATTACTTATCAAATCAACACGAAGGTATTACAAGACTATCACAAACCAATACAATCAAGTTATTCACACATAAGGTACTTTCTACTATATGATTAACGAGATCGGGTTTTATCCCCAAAGTACTTTATACAATAACTTTAAAGATATGTTACTTTCACAAAAGTCACACAATACCCGTAGTATATAACAATCGAGTGCTTATCTTTGGAAGTAACTCAAAACACTTTTCGTCGTAAAACCAAGTAACAACATACTTTTCAAACGTCCAAGTTTGCCAAATTTCAAATGTTCACGTTTCTTATTTTAGAAAGGTTTCGTAGTTCCTAGCCTTATTCATTTAAGAATATAATTCTCTTTTAAACCATCTGAGAAACATAAGCCTTATGTGTGAGTAGGATATTCTTGTTTATAACAATCTTATTACAGCAGCCATGACCTAGGAAATATCATTTTGTCTCATCTTAGCTTCTATGCATGGAAGTTTCTCTTGGTTTTAATAATACTTAATCACAAAACATTTCCTTTTATTAACGCCGCAGTTGGTTTGTCGATACACATTCGATTTCCAAATCAAGAAACCTTCTTAAGCCGTTATACCTAACTTCCCATAAAGCTAGTATAACTCTTAAGTTTTCAAAAACCAAGTATTACTCTTCTTTCAAAATGATTCAAAAATCTTTTGAAATACTTCAAGTTCTTTATTATCACAAAACCCGCCAGTTATAGTTCAAATCAGTTACCTTTTAAAAACCACAAGTATTTTCTTACCTACATAAAGCTGTTATAACCAACTTCCCATAAAGCCGTTATAACACTTTATGTTTTAGACCAATCAAATACATTTAACACCTGTACGTCTACCGTACTACATAGTTACACATATATCATGCTAGAAGAGATAGGAAGAGGTTCACATACCTCGCGACGAGTATCGACTAATAGCAAAACGCTCCAAGTACCTCAAGCCGTCGGCTACTCCTTAAAGTAGATCGCGCCACACGCGATTTCAACCTATAAGGCCACAAGGCGCATTAACATCTAGATCTTATCGTAGAACATTCTACGTAAAATTGGCAGACCTCCTCGCCACAAACAGAAATCTCCTCTCTATCAAGGCCGGCTACCCAGCCAACCGTGGGGTTCTACACGTCTAACCGGACTTGTACAATACTACTCTACAGTAATACAACACAAGTCTATCGAAATACACCATGTAATTACATTCGCTTCTTTATTCTTCAGCTTAAGTCCAAGGACATTGCACAACACTAAGTTCAGTTCTATATATAGTATACTTCAACTATATATTCTAACAACATGTAAACTCCAATTACAATAGGGGGACAAGATAATTACCTCGATAAGCCCATAATTATCCAAGTATAAAGTCGATCCTGGGCAATCGTTTAGCTCCAACTCCGTGCGCTCCAACCCGCTCTAAACCACCCTTAGAAGTTCTAACCAACTTCTACATACTACTCCAACTAACTATGGAGATTTTCCTTAGGGTTTCGGTTTTGTGACTGAAGGGAAGTATAATAGTATTTCTGGGCTTTTCGTATAAGTATAACCTTAGAATACAACAAGGTATACGGCTAAGGTAATTTGGGTATAGTAACAATACTTTTGAGAGTATTTCTACCAAGAGGAGGGTATTATACGAAAACAACTAGGCTAGGGGGGGTACCCCACGGCTAGCACCACTAGGAGGGGGGTACCCCTCGGCCAAGGCCTCTAGGAGAGGGGGAGGCCTCTCGGCCGAACTCAACACACAAAGGGGAGAAAGAGAGCTTTCAAGACTTAGGCAAATTTATGGATGAATTAGTCTTCCAAAGGGGTGGGTATTTATAGGACAACCAATGGCCAAGATCTTGCCAAGTGCATAGCAAGTGTAGGGCCAAGATCTTGCCAAGTGCACACTAGCCAACTAACACAAAATATCCTACCAACCCTTGACCACAATGGCCATACTTTCGGCCACCACTATTACCGCCCAAGGTGTTCCAATGAGAGGGTGACAAGTGTCGCCCTCTTGTTGGTCCAAAATGTTTCGCCTCTGAAAAATCCGCAAAATTAAAAATGACATAGCCGGAATTTTCCTACGAAAGTCGTGGAAACGCTTTCACAAAACACGACTCTAATCGGGTGTTGTGAACAAAGTTAATTCGGCCAAGCCTATGTAAAGGTTCAAATTTTTCTACGTACGTCCTTACGTACATACTCTGGAAATACGGGGTATAACAATATACACAAGGTACTTTCTACTATATGATTAACAAGATCGGGTTTTTATCCCCAAAGTACTTCATACATTAACTCTTTAAAAGATACGTTACTTTCACAAAATCCACACAATAACCGTAGTATATGAAAATAGAGTGATTATCTTTTGAAGTAAATCAAAACACTTACCTTTGTAAAATCAAGTAACAACATTACTTTCCAAACGTCCAAGTTTGCCTAATTTCAAATGTTCACGTTTCTTATTTTAGAAAGGTTTCGTAGTTCATAGTCTTATTCATTTAAGAATGTAATTCTCTTTTAAACCATCTGAGAAACATAAGCCTTATATGAGTAGGATATTCTTGTTTATAACAATCTTATTACAAAGAAACCATGATCTAGGAAATATCATTTTGTCTCATCTTAGCTTCTATGCAGATGGAAGTTTCTACTGGTTTTAATAATACTTAATCACAAAACATTTCCTTTTATTAACGCCGCAGTGGTTTGTCGATACACATTCGATTTCCGAACTCAAGAAACATTCTTAAGCCGTTATACCTAACTTCCCATAAAGCTAGTATAACTCTTAAGTTTTCAAAACTAAGTATTACTCTTCTTTCAAAATGATTCAAAATCTTTTGAAATACTTCAAGTTCTTTATTATCACATAACCACCAGTTATAGTTCAAATCGCTTACCTTTTAAAAACCATAAGTATTTTCTTACATACATAAAGTCGTTATAACCAACTTCCCATAAAGCCGTTATAACACTTTATGTTTTAGACCAATCAAATACATTTAGCACGTATGACGCTCACCGTACTACATAGTTACACACATATCATGCTAGAAGAGATAGGAAGAGGTTCACATACCGCGACGATTATCGACTAATAGCAAAACGCTCCAAGTACCTCAAACCACGGCTACTCCTTAAGCCAAGTAGATCGCGCCACGCGTAGTACTTCCACCTATAAGGCCACAAGGCGCTTATTAACATTTAGGTCTCTTCAGAGAACATTCTACGTAAAAATTCGGCGGCTCCCATGGCAGCGTAAATCTCCTCCTCTATCGGCGGCTACCAAGCCAACCGGGGTTATACGCCTAATCCGGACGTACAATTCTACCTCACGTAAAAGCTACACAAGTCTATCTGAATACATCTATGTAATTACTGATTCAAGATTTTCTTTACATTCGGGCTTAAGTCGCCAGACATTGCCGCACAACTATGTTCCATCCTATATAGAGTATACGTTAACTATATCTGCAACAACATGTCATTTCCAATTACAAATGTAGGTCAAAAGTGTTTACCTCGATAAGCCCAAAATTATCCAAGTATAAAGTCGATCCTGGCAACGCTTAGGTCCAACTCAAGCGCGCTCCAACCCGCTCTAAACCACCCTTAGAAGTTCTAACCAACTTCTACATACTACTCCAACTAACTATGGAGATTTTCCTTAGGGTTTGGTTTTGTGACCGACGGAAGTATAATAGTATTACGGGGCTTTTCGTATAGGTATAACCTTAGAATACTACAAGGTATACGACTAAGGTAATTTGGGTATAGTAACAATACTTTTGAGAGTATTTCTACCAAGGTGGGGGTGTATTTATACGAGACAACACCACAGGATGTGCGCGTCAAATCCTGGAACTCACCGCAGCTCCGCATAGGCCACCTAGGCCCGCATGAGGTATTCCCCGCATCGAGGGTAGCTACTCCTCGGCATCGTCCTGGACTCTCGTAGTCCGCATGGCCACATAGACCGCATGAGGTATTCCCCGCACACTAACTCGAACTCGTAGCTCGCATGGTCCCCGGACCCGCATGAGGTATTCTCGAATCATAGTCACACGCATCGCATGAGGTATACCGCGTCGAAGCGACTTAACCCCCGGTATAACATATCAAGAGGTGAGTGGTATAATACTAACATAACGGCTTGTCGTTAAACAACATAAGCATAATCAAGGGAAACCCCTTTACACAAACATCACAAGACACTAACACACGTAGCATCCTAACATGTTTACTTATCAAACCAACAAGAAAGTATTACAAGGCTATCACAAACCAACATAGTCAAGTTATTCACACAAAGTACTTTCTATTTTATGTCAACAAGTTCGGGTTTTTATCCCCAAAGTACTTCATACATTAACTCTTTTAAAAAAAAATCCGTTTCTTTCACAAGAGTCACACGATACCCGTAGTATCAAAATAGAGTGACTATCTTTTTAAGTAAACCAAAACAATTTCCTTACCTTCTTTTTGAACCAACTTAAGACAAAAGCATGCCTTCCTTTTTAACGAAAACACTTCAAGTTTTTAAGTCTTTGTCTTTTATAAATCAAGTCCTTACTCTGAGATTTTAAGAAAATCAAACTTGTTTATTAATGATCTTATTAAAGCAGCCATGATCTAGGAAATGTAATACAATTTTGTCTTATCTTAGCTTCTATGCAGATGGAGGTTTCTACTGGTTTTAATAATACTTAATTAGTCAATACATTTTCCTTTATTAGCGCTTCAGTGGTTTGTTCGATACTTATTCTCATTCCGAAATCAATACAAGGCTTTCATAACCAATTAAGTAAACCGTTCCTTTTATCTCTCTTAAGTCGTTATACCTAACTTCCCATAAAGCTAGTATAACTCTTAAGCTTTTAAAACCAAGTATTACTCTTCTTTCAAAAACGATTCTTAATTCTTTTGAAATACTTCAAGATTCTTATTATTTAAAACTCAAGTCAAAAGACATCGAAGTAAGACCACGTTCAGTTAACTCACGACGCTCACCGTACTATATATATTCTTTTAAAATATCATGCTCAAGAGGATAGGAAGAATCACATACCTCATCTGAAATCCACCGCCAAGTCGAATATGTCGCGCGCAGAGTATCAACCTATAATAGTCAAATACGCCTATCAACGCCTAGACTACTCAGAGAATATTCTAAGCGAAGGTTCTTATTTCTACGGAAATTTGGGCAGACTTCCTACCCACAAACTACTCAAGTTCATCAGAATACAAATTCTATGTAAGTACAGTTCAATTCTCTTCTTTAATATCCTTCTATATTTCTTATACTCAATTCTAAACTTCTACAATATGTAATCTCCAATTACAATAGAAGGATAAGATATTTACCTCGATAAGCCCAAAATTATCCAAGTTTAAATGTCGATCCTGAGCAAGGTTTAGCTCCTATTCTGTACGCTCCAATTCGCTCCAAGAAACCCTTAGAAGTTCTAAACAACTTCTACCTAATACTTCAACCAACCATGAAGATTTTCCCTGGGGTTTCATTTTGTGACTAATGGATATAAAGTAGTATTTCTAGGCTTTTAGTATAGAGGTAACTTTGGAATACTACAAGGTATTTGGCTAAGGTATTTTGGAATAGTAACAATACTTTGGAGAGATTTTTCAACCAAGGGGGGGGTGTGCCTCGGCGAGAACACGCGAGGGGGTGAGTGTTGGGCGAGAACTTATCAAGAGGGAGGATTTCAAGACTTGGAAATTGTTTAAGGGATGAAGAATAAGTCTTGCATTTGAGGGGTATTTATAGGCCAATCAATGGCCAAGATCAAAGCAAGTGGAGGGTGAAGATTTGGACAAGTGTGTGTGGGTCCCACCTTATCCATCTACCACACAAATATCTAACCAAACATTGACCAAAGGTTTATGGCATTTTACATGAAAAAAATGTGCCATCTTGACCACAATTTCGTCCACCAAACCGTCCACTTGAGGGTGACACATGTCGCCCTCTCGTTGGTCCAAAATATTTTATCTCTCGGAAAAATCCAAAATAAATATTTTCTTGAAAACGTAAAATTCCTTTACAAGGTTCGGAAAATTTTTCGTCGGAAAAACAATTCGTTTTGTAGGGTGTGCACAATTTTCGTCCTTAATCATAATTCGGGTTTACACAATTGTACGTACGTCCTCACATACATACTCTGGAAATACGGGGTATAACAACGACATTTAAATTGGAAAGGAAGAAAGATGTGATTTTTCGACGGAAAAGTTTCCGGATTTTGTGAAGGAAAAATGTTCGTTAAAGGGAATTGGATTCCCAGATTTGGTATTCGGACTTTTTGGAATATTTAAGAATTATGGAATTTTATTTCCGGAATTGGTCACGTGGGGCCCACGGGAGGAAATTTATTTTGTGGGCCCACTTTATTTTCGGATTTTTGGCTTTACGGATATTTTCGAAGATGAAATATTTTGATTTAGTAGGGGCGACACGTGTCACCCCCGTGTGGCCATGTTGTCCAAATTGGAGAAGGACAGTGGGGCGTTTTTAGGTGGACAAGTGGCCCATTTTGTGGTGCCACTTGTCCCATTTTTGTGGTGAACAAATGGTTGGCCAACTACCCACACACACATGTACCCAATCTTCACCATCCACTTGCCTAGATCTTGGCCATTGATTTCCTATAAATACCCCATGTGTGCAAGACTTTATTTCATCCACATTAGAAAGTTTCAAGGCAAAAATTCCTCCTCCTTAGTGAGTTCTCGTCCAAACACCCTCCCCACCTTGAGTAGAATTCTTCAAGTACTGTTGTTATTCCAAATACTTTAGCCTAAATCCCTTGTGGTATTCCAAAGAAATCCCAACATAAGAGCGAAAATACTACTTTATTCCAATAGTCGTAAACGAAACCACAGGAAAATCTTCATAGCTTAGATGAAGTGTTAAGAGGAGTTGGTTAGAAACTTCTAAGGGTCGCTTGGAGCGGGTTGGAGCGTAAGGATTTGAGCTAAACGTTTCTCAGGATCGACTTATAAACATGGATAATTTTGGGCTTATCGAGGTAATGATCTTTATCCCCCTATTGTAAGTGGAAATTACATATTGTAGTAGTTAATAATTGAGTATAAGATATATTGGAATAATCGAGATAAAGAATTGAATCAGTATTTACATTGATCAGATTTACTGAGACTTGTAGTATTATGGTGGAGTAGAATTGTACACGTCCGGTTAGACGTGTAACCCCCCCTGGAATTGTTGGCTTAGTAGCAGGCCTCGATTAAGGAGGAGATCTATGTGGTTGTGGGGAGGTGCCGAATTTTCCGTAAGAATAAGGAATCTTGTATCTAGAATTATTCTACGAAGAGATCTAGAGGTTGATAGACGTTTTGTGGCCTTTATAGGTTGAAGTACTACGAGTAGCGTATTCTACTTGAAGGGTGGAAAAGGCGAGCAAGGTTATAGTACGGTGGAGCGTTTTGCTAATTGTCGATAATCATCGCGAGGTATGTGAACCTCTTCCTATCCCTTCTAGCATGATATTTGTGAAATATATTTAGTGCGGTAGACGCACGTGTGTTTAAAGGAATTTGATTTTCCTTTTGTGTCATTGACTTGATTCCAAAGTTAAGTGACTTGTTATGAAATATTAAGGACTTGAATTATGTTAAAAAGTAGTAAAACCTCACTCATGAGTAATGGGTGTGTGGTCTTTTAAAGAATAAAGTTACCTTGATTTCGAAAATAAGAATGGTTTTATCATTGGATTTAAAATGATAACTTGACTTATAAACAACTTGATTTTGGGAAAGGAGAAGTAACTTGATTTAAAGGTATAGGTTACTTGTTTTTAAAAGAGTGAGACACTTGGTTTAAAAAGTATATTGCTACTTGACTTTTAAAGGAAAAAGTGCCTTGGTTTTAAAAAGGAAGGCATGCTTTTGTCTTAAGGTTGGTTTAAAAAGAAGGTATGGAAATTGTTTTGGTTTTACTTTGATGTCTTTTGACTTGAGCTTTAAATAATAAGAATCTTGAAGTATTTCAAAAGAGTTATGAATCATTTTTGAAAGAAAAGAAATACTTGGTTTTAAAAGCTTAAGTGTTATACTAGCTTTATGGGAAGTTAGGTATAACGACTTAAGGAAGATAGAAGGAACGGTTTACTTATTTGTTTATGAAAATCTTGTATTGATTTCTGGAAAGTGTAGTAAGATGGTTTGATAAGTAAACATGTTACGATGCCACGTGTGTTAGTGTTTTGTGATGTTTGTGTGAGGGGGTTATTCTTGTTGTGCTTACGTTGTTAAACGATAATCCCGTTGTACTGCTATTATATCACATACCTCCCTGACTTGTTATGATACCGAGGACTTGCCACCCTCGATGCGAGGTATACCTCATGCGGTTTGTGTGACTATGCGGAGCTGCGGGAGTTCCAGGATTGATCATTCCGGGTGTGTATCCCGATGCGAGGAATGCCTCATGCGGTCTGTGTGACTATGCGATGCGTGTGACTATGCGCGCTGCGGAGTCGAGAGGATGTCGCGTTAGCGCCCGCGGAGAATACCTAAATGCGGGTGCAAGTGACCTATGCGATCGCGGAGTTCCAGGATTAGGCACGCATAATGATACTATGGGAGATTGGTCTTGCTTCGATCATTAGCGGCCTAGAAAAGACCAGTTACGTTATATCTATTTTGCTCTTGTTTATGTTGTGGCACTATGTGCAGTTAAATTGGTTGTTAAATGCGTATTTGTAATTGGTTTTAAAATGTTATGATTTGATTTGATTTCTGATTTCACATACTTGGTACTGTTATCGACCTCGCCTGGAGGCTGCGTTCATCTGCGGTAGGTACACGATCGTCGATCCTCGCTCATAGGATCACGATTCAGCGTTTTGGGAAGCTCCGTTTCTCGAGGCTTATCTTTGGTATAGTCCACATCGTTGTAGGTACTTACATTCGGGTATGGCGGCCCTGTCCGTCATTGTTGTTATAACATTCGTAAGTGCAGTAATCTTGTTGTGGCAGAATTTGTAAAAGGGATGTAACTGTTCGGGTTCAAGTTTTATTTATATATTCAGAAAGGTAACCGTTTTGGTTAGCATGTTTTCTTATTTCATTATTGTATATCTTGTTTCATGCGTATGTTTTTTATTTCCGCTGATTTTCTCTGATGTTGTATCACTAGGGTGCCCGGGGTAAGGCACCAGTCGCGGGCCCGGGGTCGGGTCGTGACAACGGGGCCCTGTCCCGTCATAGTGTTTACTCATTCTTAGAGGCCTGTAGTCCTGTTATATTTTGGGTTGTTAAGGATGGTAACTGTTCAGCTTGTTATATTAGAGGTAGCCATTTTGGGTTAGCCTGTTTGTTTTCTATATGGGTTCTAGTTGTGAGTTTATTTTCAGCTGGTTTTCTCTGATGTTGTATCACAAGGGTGCCCGGGATAAGGCACCAGTCACGGGTCCGTGTTCGGGTCGTGACAGACCTCAAGAGGAGAGTCAACAATACGATTATCTGTGAGACGAGCCCGCTTAAGAACATCAGCAGCGTACTTAGACTGAGACAGAAGATACCCCTTCTCAAAATAAGCTACCTCAATGCCTAAAAAGTAACGTAGATGACCTAAATCTTTCATCTCAAAGCGATGAGACAAAATGGATTTTAGGTTTGTGATACCATCAATATCATCACATGTAATGATCATATCATCAACATATAACAAAAGCAAAATATGGCATGTCGGGGATGATCTAACAAATAACGCCAAATCATGAAAGCTGGAAATAAACCCAAGAAAAGATACTACAGTGGAAAACTTATCGAACCAAGCTCTTGGGGCTTGTTTGAGACCATATAAAGCCTTCTTAAGCCTGCATACCTGTCCTTGATTATGTGACACACCAGGTAGAGGGACCATGTAGACTTCCTCATGAAGATCCCTATTCAAAAAGGCATTTTTAACATTCATTTGTGAAATATGCCAATGACGAACAGAGACTACTGCAATAAGAACCCAGACAGATGTCATCTTTGCAAAATGTGCAAAAGTCTCCTCATAATCCATACCATACTCTTGAGCAAAGCCTTTTGCAACCAAACGAGTTTTATATCGTTCAATAGAACCATCAGACTTGGTTTTAATCTTGTACACCCATCGAGAACCAATAGTTTTCTTACTAGATGGTAGAGAAACCAAATCTTAAGTACCAGTTTTGTCCAAAGCTGTTACACCCCGTAGTTCCAGAGTATGTATATGAGGACGTACGTACGTAAATACGACATTAAAATTGGAAAGGAAGAAAGATGTGATTTTTCGACGGAAAAGTTTCCGGATTTTGTGAAGGAAAAAGGTTCATTAATGGGAATTGGATTCCCAGATTTGGTATTCGGACTTTTTGGAATATTTGAGAATTATGGAATTTTATTTCCGAAATTGGTCACGTGGGGCCCACGGGAGAATTTACGGTTTTGTGGGGCCCACTTTATTTTCGGATTTTTGGCATTACGGATATTTTCGGAAGATGAAATATTTTGGACGAGTAGGGGGCGACACGTGTCACCCCCGTGTGGCCATGTTGGCCGAATTGGAGAAGGACAAGTGGGACGTTTTTTTGGTGGACAAGTGGCCCATTTTTGTGGTGGCCACTTGTCCCATTTTTGTGGTAGCCAAATGGTTGGTCAACTACCCACACACATGTACCCCATCCTCACCTTACACATGCATATATCTTGGCCATTGATTTTCTTATAAATACCCCTTTGTGCAAGACTTATTCTTCATCCACTTAAACATTTTCCAAGTCTCAAAACTCCCTCCCCCTTTGAGAAAGCTCTCGTCCAAAGCTTCCCCCCCCCCTCTTGATAGTTCTCGTCCGAAACACCCCCCACTTTGTGTAGAAAATACTTCAAGTATTGTTGTATTATCCCAAAATACCTTAGCCTAGTATTCCTATTAGTATTCCAAAGTTATTTCAATACTAAGAGCCCGGAAAAATACTACTTTATTCCAATAGTCGCAAAATGAAGCCCTAGAAAAATCTTCATAGCTTAGATAAAGTGTTAAGAGAAGTTGTTTGGAAACTTCTAAGGGTTGCTTGGAGCGGGTTGAGCGTCAGAATCGAGCTAAACGTTGCTCAGATCGACTTATAAATTTGGATAATTTTGGGCTTATCGAGTAATGATCTTTCCCTATTGTAATTGGATATTACATGTTGTAGTAATGTATAGTTGAGTATACTATATGTAGAATGAATATGGATAAGAATTGAATTGTATTTACATAGATGTATTCTGATCGTAGTATTTTTGTGAGTAGAATTGTACACGTCCGGTTAGGCGTGTAACCCCGGGATTGTTGGTTTGGTAGCGGCCTCGTTAGAGGAGGAGATTTATGTGGTTGCGGGGAGGTCTTTGCAGAATTTTCCGTAGAATAAGGAATCTGGTATCTAGAATTATTCTACGAAGAGATCTTGAGGTTGATAGACGTTTTGTGGCCTTTATAGGTTGAAGTACTACGAGTAGCGTATTCTACTTGAAGGGTGGAAAAGGCGAGCAAGGTTAGAGTACTTTGGAGCGTTTTGCTTATTGTCGATAATCGTCGCGAGGTATGTGAACCTCTTCCTATCCTTTCTAGCATGATATTTGTGAAACATATTTAGTGCGGTAGACGCACGTGTGTTTAAAGGAATTTGATTTTCCTTTCGTGTCCTTGACTTGATTCCAAAGTTAAGTGACTTGTTATGAAATATTAAGGACTTGAATTATGTTAAAAAGTTGTAAAACCTCACTCATGAGTAATGGGTGTGTGGTCTTTTAAAGAATAAAGTTATCTGGATTTCGAAAATAAGAATGGTTTTATCATTGGATTTAAAATGATAACTTGACTTATAAACAACTTGATTTTGGGAAAGGAGAAGTAACTTGATTTAAAGGTATAGGTTACTTGTTTTTAAAAGAGTGAGACACTTGGTTTAAAAAGTATATTGCTACTTGGCTTTTAAAGGAAAAAGTGCCTTGGTTTTAAAAAGGAAGGCATGCTTTTGTCTTAAGGCTGGTTTAAAAAGAAGGTATGAAAATTGTTTTGGTTTTACTTTGATCTCTTTTGACTTGAGTTTTAAAAAAATAAGAATCTTGAAGTATTTCAAAAGAGTTATGAATCATTTTTGAAAGAAAAGAAATACTTGGTTTTAAAAGCTTAAGTGTTATACTAGCTTTATGGGAAGTTAGGTATAACGACTTAAGGAAGATAGAATGAACGGTTTACTTATTTGTTTATGAAAGTCTTGTATTGATTTCTGGAAAGTGTAGTAAGATGGTTTGATAAGTAAACATGTTATGATGCTACGTGTGTTAGTGTCTTGTGATATTGTGTAAGGGGGTTATTCTTGTTGTGCTTACGTTGTTAAACGTTAAGCCCGTTGTACTGTTATTATATCACATACCCCCCTGACTTGTTATGATGCTGAGGACTTGCCACCCTCGATGCGAGGAATACCTCATGCGATGCGTGTGACTATGATTCGAGAATACCTCATGCGATGCGTGTGACCGTGCGAGTGCGGGAGTTCCGGGATGATCACTCCGGTGTGTTACCGACGCGAGGTATACCTACGCGGTGCGTGTGACTATGATTCGAGAATACCTCATGCGATACGTGTGACTATGCGATGCGGAGTCGCGAGGATGTCGCGGGTTAGCTACCCCGATGCGAGAATACCTCATGCGGTGCATGTGACCTATGCGATCGGGAGTTCGGTGATTAGGCACGCATAATTATACTATGGGCGATTGGCCTTGCTTCGATCATTAGCGGCCTAGAAAAGACCAGTTACATTATATCTATTTTGCTCTTGTTTATGTTGTGGCACTATGTGTGGTTGAATTGGTTGTATTTGTAATTTGTTTTAAAATGTTATGATTTGATTTGATTTTACGCTTCACATACTTGGTACTGTTATCGACCTCCTTCGGGCTGCGTCATGCCGCGGTAGGTACACCCGCGTCGATCCTCGCTCTTAGGATCACAGTTCAGCGTTTTGGGAAGCTCCGTTTCTCTGTAGGATTATCTTTGTTATAGTCCCCTGTCGTTGTAGGTACTTACATTCAGGGGTATGGCGGGGCCCTGTCCCGTCATTGTTGTTATAACATTCGTAGAGGTCTGTACTACTGTTGTGGGCAGAGTTTGTAAAAGGGATGTAACTGTTCGGGTTCAAGTTTTATTTTTATATTCAGAAAGGTAACCGTTTTGGTTAGCCTGTTTTCTTATTTCATTAATGTATATCTTGTTTCATGTGTATGTTTTTATTTCCGCTGATTTTCTCTGATGTTGTATCACTAGGGTGCCCGGGGTAAGGCACCCGCCATGCCCGGGTCGGTCGTGACAAAAGTGGTATCAGAGCAGATAATCCTCGGAAAGTGTCTACAGACCGTATCTAATAGAGTCTTGATTATCGGTGTGTTGTGCATCACACATATAATCAGGAGGCTGCAGGATATTTAGGATTGATTTCCATTCTTCTCACTCTGAGATCGTGCCTTAGAGCTGTGTTATAAGTTGGACTCCCTCTGACGTATTCTTTTCACCCGTTATGCCTCTACGCAAGGCAACCAGAGCCCAGAAGGGCAAGGCAGCAGAGGGAGCTGCGAGTCGAGCACAAGGGTTACGAGGCACGCCGGTCATTATCCGAGACAGCTTCATTCGGGGAGTTCTGCGACGCCGCTAGCCCCAGGAGAGTTTAGAGCAGTAGCAGTAGCTACTGAGACCACGATACCTGAGCCTCTAGTTCCACGGCCAGGAGCCGAGGATATGGTTACTAGGAGATGGCCAGTTACTAGCTAGGCTTGTAGCGGCATGAGGACAGACGAGAGTCAGAGGTTCCGGTAGTATCAGTAGTTCACCCTAGATCCGATAGTTGAGATTTCGGGACTTCTTGAGTTGCAATCCACCCGAGTCCTATGGATTGAGGACTGAGGAAGATCATCAGGAGTTTATTCGACAGTTGCAGCGGATCATGAAAGTGATCAAGACCTCAGAGGCATTTCTTACATTCTTGCCCTCGCATGAGGAGAGCTCGGCGATAGATTTATGAGGTTGAGGCAGAACGGGCGGACGGTTCGGGAATACAGTATAGAGTTTGACTTATTGGCTCGTTATGTCCCCGCGTTAGTGGCAGACATAGAGGATAGAGTGCACCAATATGTCACAGGACATGACGATTATCTAGTAAGGAGTTGTACAAGAGTAGCTCTTCAGTCAGACATGGACATTGCCCGTCTGACAGCTTACGCAGCAGGCATCGAGGAACGTAGAGATCGGCGGAGTAACCAAGATCAGCAGAAGAGGGCCAAAACAGCAGGGTCCTTTGGTAACTTTCGAGGCGGACCTTCTCAGCAGCAGACTGGTCATGCGCCTCCGCCAGTACATAGTGGTCCTCCGCACTTCGGGGCGTTCGGGTATTTAGGAGTTGGTCGAACTCGGGGTTTCTAGTTCACGATTTGTATAGTTCTAGCCCGATTGATTTCCCTCAGTGTTCACTATGTGGTAGACGTCATCCCGGGAAATGTCGTCTTTTTACTAATGTTTATTTTACCAACGGCCGTCAGGGCCATGTGAGGAGATAATGTCCTAGTAGGAGGGATACAGGTGGGATGACTTAGCCTACCAAGTCAGTTGCGGATTCAGTGGGTCGGAGAGGAAGGGGTGTTAGCCAGAGGAGGCCGCTCCCACCTCGGTATGGCCGTTGTGGTAAGTATTCTTATGAGGAGTGTCGTACTACTTAGATAGCTTGTTAGGCTTGCGGCCAGCAGGGCCCTTTTGCAAGAAATTATCCGAACAGAGGTGGCGCGGATGT
The DNA here is from genome assembly GCA_029844215.1 of Przewalskia tangutica. Taxonomy (NCBI): domain Eukaryota; kingdom Viridiplantae; phylum Streptophyta; class Magnoliopsida; order Solanales; family Solanaceae; genus Przewalskia; species Przewalskia tangutica. Next base: position 25,645,159 of record CM056719.1, read on the forward strand.
TAGACTCAGCCTTCGGGATCAGTGGCTGGTTCATCACCGTCTGTAGTTATGCGCCCAGCAGAACAGGATTTGATTAGAGAGACAAAGAGAAAGTGAGGCAGTAGTTACAGAGATATCTTCGGCCCTTGAGAGACTTGTTTAGGTCGTTATGGTAGATACATGTGGAGTGCTATGTTCGGTTAGCATTGTGTAAGTTGTGATTAGAAAACATGGGTAGTTGAAAAGGGTAAGTCTGGGGATGAGAAAATGGGGAGCCTTAGAATTTATAACAGTGGGGACCTTGGATGCAAGGCCGTCCTGAGTGGATGATTTTATGGTTGGTCTTTGTCGAAGTACTCGGTATACGTGGTGTATTTGTGTGATAATTCCATGGGTAGTGTGAGATGGAAGTGGTAGCTTTCATGACGTGAACTGGTAAGGTTGTTCCGGATCGGGGAACGAGAGTTTAGTACGAAGTGGGTCGGGTTGAGGCCATTTCGCGAGTCAACCCGCAGCCCGGAATGTGGGGTCGGGATTTGAGGTGGTCCCGCTAGATGATAGGTCACGCAGGTGTTAAGCCCAAGTTAGGTAACCATCGACGAGTTCGTGGATCGTTCGACCGATGGCGGGCCGATGAGGTCAGCCCATCTTGTCTTTCAGTTAGGACTGTTTACTCGGTGGAGGGTTATGCAAGATGTTATCAGGAAGGTTTTAAGGCTGCACGGGGTTCCTACTTTTATTTTATGGCAGGCAGTGGAGCCCAGTTTATGGCTATTTCTTTTTCGGGAGGTTTTACCAGGCGGGGTTAGGAACTCAGGTGAGTCTCAGTATTGCATTCACCCTCGGGCCGACGGACGAACAACACATTTTTTTTATCCAGACATTTGAGGATAGGTTACGGGCCGGTGTTTTGATTTCAGGGGTAGCTGTGAGGATTATTTGCCTCTTGTTGAGTGAGTATTATATAGCTACCATTTCAGTATTCGGATGATGCCCTATGAAGCCTTGTATGGGCGAAAGTGTAGGTTGTCGGTCGATTGGTTCGATGTTGGCAAGGTTCAGATAGTTGGTCCCTACTTGATTCAGCAGGATGTGGGTAGGGTGAAGCTTATCCAGAAGAGGTTTTTTTTAGCAGCTCAGAGTCAACAGGAGTCGTGCGGGTATCGACATCGACACTTGGAGTTCAGGTTGTCGGTGGGTCTTCTTGAAGGTACCACCCCGGAAGGGTGTGACGAGATTTGGAAAGCAGAGGAAACTTAGCCCGAGGTACTTTGGGCCTTTTCAGATCGTTGTAGAATAGGCCAGGTTGCCTATAAGTTAGCACTGCCGTCCGACTTAGGAGGCAGTACGTCCGGTCTCCCAGGTTGCTATGTGTCGGAAGAGTATCAGAGATCCATCAGTGTTCCCGATTAATGATGACCAAATTGGAGATAGTAACCGAGATTTTGGAAACCAAGCAATGTCGAAATGTGGTACGTATAGTAGGAAGAGTTCGAGTGTACGAGGAAGATACGACAGTAAGAAAAGAGGCTAAGATGTGTTAAGAAGATGGAAGTGTCCTTTTATAAGTGAAGAGGAAGAAAGTATCCTTTGGACCATGGGTGGAAGTTTTTGTGTTGTTATACACGTTAGAGGTGATTCCTCGTTGGCTTGGATTGAGTTTTGCGCGTATGTTATACTATGGCCATTGGCGAGGATTGGTTTAGTAAGTATAAGATCAAGACAATACACAAGCGGTATGTTTTGGAGACTTAGAAGGAACATTCGGGACAAATGTTTCTAAGGGGAAGAATGTTACACCCGTAGTTTGAGTATGTATATGAGGGCGCACGTGCGTAAATACGACATTAAAATTGGAAAGGAAGAAAGATGTGATTTTTCGACGGAAAAGTTTCCTGATTTTGTGAAGGAAAAAGGTTCATTAATGGGAATTGGATTCCCGATTTGGTATTCGGACTTTTGGAATATTTGAGAATTATGGAATTTTATTTTCGAAATTGGTCACGTGGGGCCACTGAGAATTTACGGTTTTGTGGGGCCCACTTTATTTTCGGATTTTTGGCATTACGAGTATTTTCGGAAGATGAAATATTTTGGACGATTAGGGGGCGACACGTGTCACCCCCATGTGGCCATGTTGGCCGAATTGGAGAAGGACAAGTGGGACGTTTTTTTGGTGGACAAGTGGCCCATTTTTGTGGTGGCCACTTGTCCCATTTTTGTGGTAGCCAAATGGTTGGCCAACTACCCACACACATGTACCCCATCCTCACCTTACACATGCCTAGATCTTGGCCATTGATTTTCTTATAAATACCCCTTTGTGCAAGACTTATTCTTCATCCACTTAAACATTTTCCAAGTCTCAAAACTCCCTCCCCCTTTGAGAAAGCTCTCGTCCAAAGCTTTCCCCCCCCTCTTGATAGTTCTCGTCTGAAACACCCCCCACTTTGTGTAGAAAATACTTCAAGTATTGTTGTATTATCCCAAAATACCTTAGCCTAGTATTCCTAGTAGTATTCCAAAGTTATTTCAATACTAAGAGCCCGGAAAAATACTACTTTATTCCAATAGTCGCAAAATGAAGCCCTAGAAAAATCTTCATAGCTTAGATAAAGTGTTAAGAGAAGTTGTTTGGAAACTTCTAAGGGTTGCTTGGAGCGGGTTGAGCGTCGAGAATGGAGCTAAACGTTGCTCAGATCGACTTATAAATTTGGATAATTTTGGGCTTATCGAGGTAATGATCTTTGTCCCCCTATTGTAATTGAATATTACATGTTGTAGTAATGTATAGTTGAGTATACTATATGTAGAATGAATATGGATAAGAATTGAACTGTATTTACATAGGACTGTATTTACTGATCGTAGTATTTTGTGAGTAGAATTGTACACGTCAGGTTAGGCGTGTAACCCCCGATTGTTGGTATGGTAGCAGCCTCGTTAGAGAGGAGATTTATGGTCATTGCGGGGAGGTGCCGCCAATTTTCCGTAGAATAAGGAATCTGGTATCTAGAATTATTCTACGAAGAGATCTTGAGGTTGATAGACGTTTTGTGGCCTTTATAGGTTGAAGTACTACGAGTAGCGTATTCTACTTGAAGGGTGGAAAAGGCGAGCAAGGTTATAGTACTTTGGAGCGTTTTGCTTATTGTCGATAATCGTCGCGAGGTATGTGAACCTCTTCCTATCCTTTCTAGCATGATATTTGTTAAACATATTTAGTGCGGTAGACGCACGTGTGTTTAAAGGAATTTGATTTTTCTTTCGTGTCCTTGACTTGATTCCAAAGTTAAGTGACTTGTTATGAAATATTAAGGACTTGAATTATGTTAAAAAGTTGTAAAACCTCACTCATGAGTAATGGGTGTGTGGTCTTTTAAAGAATAAAGTTATCTGGATTTCGAAAATAAGAATGGTTTTATCATTGGATTTAAAATGATAACTTGACTTATAAACAACTTGATTTTGGGAAAGGAGAAGTAACTTGATTTAAAGGTATAGGTTACTTGTTTTTAAAAGAGTGAGACACTTGGTTTAAAAAGTATATTGTTACTTGGCTTTTAAAGGAAAAAGTGCCTTGGTTTTAAAAAGGAAGGCATGCTTTTGTCTTAAGGCTGGTTTAAAAAGAAGGTATGGAAATTGTTTTGGTTTTACTTTGATCTCTTTTGACTTGAGTTTTAAAAAAATAAGAATCTTGAAGTATTTCAAAAGAGTTATGAATCATTTTGAAAGAAAAGAAATACTTGGTTTTAAAAGCTTAAGTGTTATACTAGCTTTATGGGAAGTTAGGTATAACGACTTAAGGAAGATAGAACGGTTTACTTATTTGTTTATGAAAGTCTTGTATTGATTTACGGAAAGTGTAGTAAGATGGTTTGATAAGTAAACATGTTATGATGCTACGTGTGTTAGTGTCTTGTGATGTTGTGTAAGGGTTATTCTTGTTGTGCTTACGTTGTTAAGCGTTAAGCCCGGTTATCTTATTATTATATCACATACCCCGACTTGTTATGATGCAGGACTCACACCGACGCGAGGAATACCTCATGCGATGCGTGTGACTATGATTCGAGGAATACCTCACGCGATGCGTGTGACCATGCGGAGTCGCGGGAGTTCGGATGATCACCCCGTGTGTTACCCACGCGAGGTATACCTTATGCGATGCGTGTGACTATGATTTGAGAATACCTCATGCGGTCTCACAGTGACTATGCGATGCGGGAGTCCGCGAGGATGTCGCGGGTTAGCTACCCCGACGCGAGGAATACCTACGCGTGCTGTGACTATGCGATCGCGGAGTTCGAGGATTAGGCACGCATAATTATACTATGGGCGATCGCCTTGCTTCGATCATTAGCGCCTAGAAAAGACCGATTACATTATATCTATTTTGCTCTTGTTTATCTTTGCGCACTATGTGTGGTTGAATTGGTTGTATTTGTAATTGGTTTTAAAATGTTATGATTTGATTTGATTTTACGATTTCACATACTGTACTGTTATCGACCTCCTTCGGGGGCCGCGTCATGCCGCAGTAGAGGTACACCGCCGTCGATCCTCGCTCTTAGGATCACAGATTTGGCGTTTAGGAAGCTCCGTTTCTCCGAGGCTTATCTTTCGTATAGTCCTGTCGTTGTAGGTACTTACATTCAGGGGTATGGCGGGGCCCTGTCCCGTCATTGTTGTTATAACATTCGTAGAGATCTGTAGTACTGTTGTGGGCAGAGTTTGTAAAAGGGATGTAACTGTTCGGGTTTAAGTTTTATTTATATATTCAGAAAGGTAACCGTTTTGGTTAGCCTGTTTTCTTATTTCATTATTGTATATCTTGTTTCATGTGTATGTTTTTATTTCCGCTGATTTTCTCTGATGTTGTATCACTAGGGTGCCCGGGGTAAGGCACCAGTCGCGGGCCCGGGATCGGGTCGTGACAAAAGCAGACAATTCTTCACTCATAGCCTTTTTCCAAAGAGGATCACGAGCTGCCTCAGAGTAAGAGGTAGGGTCACATACATAATTAATAGAAACTAAAAAAGAGGCAAATTATGGAGAATAACAAGAATAATCATAATCGGATACCTGGGTAGATCGAGTAGTGCGTTTAGGATAGCGAGGTGGATCTGGATCTGCAATCACAAGAGGTTCTGGAATAGTCGTAAGAGGGGGGTGAGTATCAATATCATGGGACCTGCCAGAAGACTGAGAAGGAATATACGATATAGATGTACAATCAGTAGTAAAATGATCAATATCAACAAGATCAGATTTTGATATGGCATATGAAGTAGATGGGATGAAGAAGAAAGGAACATGCTCAATAAAGGAAATATTACGAGAAACATACAATTTTCCAGAAACTGGATCATGACAACGATAACCTTTTTGACCAACCCCATATCCAAGAAAAACACAAATAGCGACACGGGATGATAACTTAGCATGCTCTGCATATGGACGCAGAACAAAACATGTTGAGCCAAAAACTCTCAAATGGGAATACAATGGGGTGTGACCAAATAGTCTAGCATACAGAGAAATCCCAGAATTATGAAATGTAGGAATCCTATTAATAACATAAACATATGTTAGGACAGTTTCTCCCCAAAATTTGCTAGGAACACTAGCAGAAAAAAGCATAGATCGAGCGGTCTCAATAATATGCATATGCTTTCTCTCGGCTATCCCATTTTGTTGTAGGGTATCAATACAAGAAGATTGATGTATTGTACCATCAGCTTTGAAAATACCAGAAAGATCTCCACTAATATATTCACCCTTAAATCAGCTCGAAAATATTTAATAGTGACATAATGTTGAGTTTTCACATAGGTTTGAAACTCAGTATAAATATGAACAAGATCAGAACGTCGTTTTAGTAAATAAACTCAATAATAACGAGTATAATCATCAATAAAAGAAACATAATATCTGGAGCCCCCCATAGTAGGGATAGGTTCCGGCCCCCAAACATCAGAATGAACTAGATCAAATGGTGTAGAAGAAGTAGAAGTACTAAGATTAAAAGGCAAAGCGGAAAATTTTCCAAGTTTACATCCACTACAGTCATATCATCGGATTGTAAATCACCAAGAATATCAGAAGTACACATAAAATTTAGGCGAGATCCTGATGTATGACCGAGTCTAGAGTGCCACAAATAAAATTTGGAAGAAGAAGACGTCAAATGGTAAGAAGACAAATTAACAGGCATACCGTTGCATGAGTAGGAAGATGCAGTTCATCCAAAACATATAGACCTTTCCCCTTCCTACGCCCTGTCCCAATCACTCTCTTGAATTTTAGATCCTGCACATAACAAGAATTGGAGAAAAGGCCAATAAAACAGCCAGAGTCACATATTTGACCAGCGGAAGCAAGATTCATATGTAATTTGGGAATGCAATAAACATTAGGTAAAGATATAGTGGATGTATGGATGGTACCAATGTCTGTCAATGGCATAGGTGTGCCATCAGCAGTCACAACAGAACTGGATGGGGGTCACAAGACATAGATATAAAAGCAGAAAAATCAAGAAACATATGATTTTCAGCTCCAGAGTCCAAAATCCAAGAAGACGAATTGATATCTAAACCAATAGACGGTGATGAACCGGAAGGAGCAGAAAGAGCATAAGACTGCGGATTACTTTGAAATTGCTGGAAGGCGAGAAAATTCTTAAATTGGTCAGCTACATAATCAGTACTGGGATTCACATAAGTTCCTGAAGCTGAGTGATCAATAGAGGGCACAAAGGCAACCTGAATATGTGGATATGAGTTATGGGATTGACCCCCAGAGTATGACTTTTGTTGCCCGCTATGATATTGTTGTGGAGGCTTCCGTCCTTGTGACCTTGACTGTGGATGCTTCCAACCTTGAGACTTCTAACCTAACGTCTTTCATAGCTCAGGACATGATCTTTCCAGTGTCCTGATTCCTTGCAATAATTATAATTACCTATGGAAGATGTTTTATAATAGTGTGTGGGAGTTGCAAAGACTAATGTAGATGGAGAAGAAGTATGCACCCCTTTAGAGTCTTCAAACAAATTTCTTCGGCCATGAGTTCATTTAGCACATCTTCAACAGATGGTAAGGATTTGCGGTGCAAAAGGCCTGAACAATAATTTTCAAATTCTGGGCGAAGACCCATCAATAGCTGAACAAGACGGTCTTCATCTCTACATTTAATATAAGCACCACCTGTTTGTAATTCAATAGATTCCGTCAAAGCTAATTGATCCCAAAGAGTAGTCATTGCACATAAAATATCTTGAATACTCAAATAATTCTGTACTAGTGCACAATTTAATTGATATTTAACAGAAAAATTATTCTGCACAAACTGTCTTGACAAACAATCCCAAATCTCTTTAGCATTTTTGAACTTAGCCAATTGGACACCAATTATTTGTTCAACAGAGTTATTGATCCAAGTAATAATTTTTGAATTATTGGTCTTCAAAATACGAAATAATTCATCAAAATTTTCATCTTCAAATTTAGGACATTTGACTTTTTCAGAAATATAGTCCCAAAGTTCCTTACCATTAAATTTTTTTATCATTACATAACTCCAATATGAATAATTTTTTCCATCTAAATGAACACCAATATATTGTAATGAATCGTCACCTCCAGCCATCTAAAATAATTTTAAACAGAAAAATCCCAAATAACAAGCAACAATCTCAATCTCAACAATTAAAAGTCGTTGCGCAACAAGCATCGGATGAGCGCACTAGCGCGAAAGCCGTTGCGCGTTACTGTTAGTAACGCGCATCCGTTTTCTTGCTGCATCCGTTTTCTTGCTGTCATGCACATCTGTTTTCTTGCTGCATCCCCTTTCTTGCAGGAGTGCTAACGCGCGACAGTTTTGTTGTTACCGTAGATCAGAGTTACGGAATTGATAGAGCGGAACCCAATCAGGTTTGAAGACGCTTGACCAAGAGAGAACGAGTTAGATACACTTTACAAACAAAGGTACGACCTACATACGGCCTGCTTCGATGAAACCTCGATGAAATCCCACAGAAGGGCAATCAAAGCTACGCCCTCTTCCACTGCTGACTATGAACAGTTGACAGCTAAGGATTTCTACTTTACTAAGCCAGTTCGGTAAGTTAAGGTCCATGCTTGAAAGGAAAAAAAAGAGGAAGGGGAAGGGGTCGCCCAAAGCTGTGGAGATAAGGTGGAAGATAAAAAAGCTATATTTAGAATAATAAAGAGAATCTATTCAAATTCATATTCGAAAATGGGATTATCAACTATACTTGACTGGAAAAACTAGCCAATCTACTTTTTTTTTTTGCACTAGCTGCAATAAAAAAACAGCGTTAGCAACGACATAAGTCTTTCTTAGTGCAATACCATCAACACCCAAGCGTGCGAGCGGCCCTAGCTAATAAAGTAGCGAGATTGAAAGGTCCGAAGGACTAAGCTTCACCCAGTACGCAACTCGGTTTTCCGCTCGAACGACCCTAGCGTACGAAAAAGAAATAAGGTTATTAGTCCTTGTAGTTAGAAAGAAGAAAGCCAAACAAGCCGTTTCCCCCTGACTATAAAGCTCGGAGCCGACCCAAGCGAATATCGGCACCCCAGGACGGATACAGGTGACACAGATTGAGCTCCTTCCCTTTTACAATAAAAGTTCATCTGCGTGATTCAAAGCAGGAACGATCACCTGAGCTTGGAATCTTGCTGAAGTGAGCTCTTTAGAAGGTCTTTTGCAAGAAAGTCTTTTCTTAGAGTTGGTTGTCCAACAATATTGTGACGGAAGTGGTGGAACCGATCAGAACAAGAACCCAAATTTAACAAGAACGAACACAAATAGCGAAAACAAGATAGGCGGTAGAACCGATCAATATTATAATGCAATAATTTATGTAATAGGCGGTAGAACCGATCAATATCATAATGCGAGAATTTATATAATAGGCGGTAGAACTTGCCAATAATTTAAAATAATATTAATTTAAAATTAATATTATTTTATTCTCTCTGATACCATGTTAGAATTCATATAATTTATGAATCCTTATAAGACAATAATAAGAGTAAAGAAAAGAGAATATGAATATTATTGATAGTGAATTGGTAAGTTAAAAAAAAGCAACTACATCCCTTATGTATAAGAAAAGCAATTACATCCACATGGACTCTTGTCCGATGTGAGATTACAATGTTAACAGTTCCTTCATTCACCTCTATCACATGAGATGACTGAGACATACTCCTTTTTTTTTTAAATGATCATAGAATAGGCTTTGTTGATGGAAGATGTTGGTATCATATTTAGAAGTTGATTATTAGATTGTGAGTAATACTCAGTCAATCCCATTAGGAATTGTAATAGCCTCTGGTATTCAAAATGTTCACTATATTTTCTAGATTCAGCACAATTACAACCCGGGCAGGGCATCAAAGCATCAAACTCAACCCAAAGCTCTTTTAATTTTGAGAAATAGTTGGAAACAGAGGAAATTTCCTGGGTTAGGGTTGCAATTTTCTTGTGTAGCAACAGTACACGAGATCCATTCACTTTATCAAATCTCCTGAAGATCGGTCCATACTTTGTGTGCACTCAAGGCATAGACCATTCCACTTAGTAATTCAGTACTAACTGAATTCATAATCCATGAAAGCACAATTGCCTTGTATTTTTTCATAGCTCATGAAGAGATGAATCGAATTTCTCCTTAGTATATCTACCGTCTACAAACTCTATCTTGTTCTTTTCTAGCAAGCTATTATGCATTGTACTCCACAAAGTATAATTTTCAATTCCAATTAGCTTTACCTAGAGTATCTGGTAGGAACAAAGGATGATGTTGATCCACCGTCAATGCTAATGTTGTCGATGAATTAGCCTCAATTCCCATAGTATTACTGCCATTATCAATCGTCATTGATCCTTGCTTCAAGGCTATGTAAATTGCTCAAATTGAACAAAATTACACAAAGATGTGCATACGTAAGTTGCTCTTAGACGAATTCAACCTTAGATTTGGTGAAATCGTTGCAACTTTACCAGAGCAAACCCTAGATCTTCAATGAGATCCAAAAATGCAGTGGAGAAGACGATAACTTTTCAACCCAATCGATTGTCTACTCAGGCTCTGATGCATTATGGATCTCACACAATGAAGATTAGAGAATTTGGAGAAATGGAGAGAATCTTATTGAAGAAGAAGATTCAAAAATACAATGCACTATGTCTAATTACATCAGATACAGAATATATAAGCTAGCTTCTAACTGAATTGAAAATATCTCTAACAGTCAAACTAACTAACCGCCTAACTACCTAACCAATCATAATTAAACATCTGGTTAGCTGACATTCAGCTAAACTCTTCATCTTAACAATAACATTTATATAATCCCCTGAAGTTTGGCAACTTGAACATGATCAAGTTCCCATTTAGTAAACTATTAGCATTTAGACAATAAAAAACATTACTAAAGTATTAGCATTTAGTAATATGATAAAAAAGTAATCTAGTATAACAAGTTGAATTGTACATACAAAATCTACATCATCCCATATATATATTTGGTCGTCTCAACTTATGTGAACGTATTTGACTTATGACAGACTTTAAGAGAATGTGTTGTCTAAAATTAGAGGTGGCAATGGGGCAGGTTAGGTGTCACACCCCGAACTCCGGGCCCGTGACAGGTGCCCTACCTGGGAAACCTTCTACCTTAACAACACAAGTAAATTGCGGAATTTAAATAACACCTCATTTTTTTTTCAAAACCAACATACGTGCAAGGGCAAAGCCGACAAGGCTGCCAGATAATATACATACTAAAAAGACACTACACTGTACATGAGTCCAATCCCACATATGAATACAGACCTCTAAGAGTTATACTGAACTATGACGGGACAAGGCCCCGCCGTACCCATAACTGTACAAAAGCCTGTACTGAAGGATCTATACCAAAAAGATAAACTCCTGAACAGAGGGAGCTATCCAAAACTCGAGCGGTCCTACACTGCAGATCACCAAATCACGTACCTAAACTCATGCAGATGAACGCAGCCGAAGGAGGTCGAGACGTAAGAATGTACCAAGTATGTGAAGCAGTAAATCAGTAATGAAATCATAATAGTCTAAACAAAACAGAGACATGTATGATAGCCAATCTACGATACAATACATAAGCGATCATATCAAGTCGGGGCGCGTGCCTCAAAGTCATTACTAAAATATAACCATGGGTCTCACACCCATAATATCAATCATGCGTGGAATCGCTTCCTCACCGCTTAAGTCCATGATATAATATAACACCAATAGGCATACATGAACACTAAGTCCCACTGTGTCCTAAAAAGCATGCGGACCAAGTAGGAAAACGAACCACCGATCCACTGCGTCATAAACCGACGGGGAAAGTGCGAAAGCCAACTACGATTCCGGCTGCAACAATCGACGGCAAGTACGAAAGCTAACTACGGATCCACTGGCTGCCACGAGATATGACCGGCAAGTGCGAAGCTATCTACCGGAGCCTATCGTACCAAAGCGTAATAGAACCGACGGGGCAAGACGAAAGCCAACTACGGATCCAACTGCGTCATCAATCGAAGGGCAAGTACGAAAGCTAACTACGGATCCGGCTGCGTCGTCTAAAACTCATGGAGGCCAATCCATGGAATAAAATATCCCACGCGTCGCATGCCCGAATCCCACATCGTATAAGCATGACCGTGGGTAATACAAACAACCGAATCTAACCCGCCTCCTGGTCACATGCCCCGGAATCCCACATCGTATAAGCATGTCCAAGGAGTAATACAAATAATGGAAGCATACCCGTGGAATCCCACATCACTGTCGGTACGTCCAAGTAAACTTACAACAAGACAGCCGGCCCTCCAACCGAGAGTCGCAGCAGCGTAAACATATAATACTTGCACTCAAAGGCTATCACCATCACACATAGGCAAGTTCATAAAATCTTTAGACTTTCATTTTATAAACTCAAGGCACTTATAGAATAATTCTCAATTAAACAAGTCAAAGTACTTATCAAGGCACACATAGAATAATTCTCAATTAGACAAGCCAAAGTACTTATCAAGGCACACATAGAATAATTCTCAATTAAACAAGTCAAAGTACTTATCAAGGCACACATAGAATAATTCTCAATTAGACAAGCCAAAGTACTACGTACGTACATTCTTTTCAAAAGACTCATTTTTATGTAAAACCCCAAGATACTAACACCCGTAGTATCAAGGTGTGTCTATTTTTCAAAGTAAGTTACTACACTTTTAGAAAACTCATTTCAAAGCTTGAAATCAAGTAACTTCAATTTTTCACAATCTAGGCAACTTATGCCCATTAATCAAAATAGACAACTTTCTTAACCTTCCATAAAACCGTTATAACCAACTTCCCATAAAGCCGTTATAACCCTTTATGGTTTTAGACATATTCACTCCTTTTATAACCAAGAGACTTATACTTTTAAAACCAAGTATCACATACTTACAAATCAAGTTCTTGACTTTCAAAATACTTCAAGTCTCTTAATATTTAGAAAACAAGTTTCTTCTACTTTTAAACCTCAAGTAACTCACACCTTTAAAACAAGTTACTTTTCTTAAATCATGTCATTTCTCCTCTTTTAAATCAATTAAGTAAATCACTCCTTTGACTCCCCTAAAGTCATTATAATGACCTTTAGGTTTTGGAACTAAGGCACTAGCCAAAAGGTTTGGAAACCACTTCCTTTTCAAGACTCTATGTACTTTAAGTAAAATACTTTCACTCTTAAGAATCCAAACTTCACTAAGGCAATGGATTATACAACCTACAATTTAAACATCAAAGTACAATCAAGGAAGTACATAGAACAAATTCTATTTTAGGCAATCCAAATACAACCAAGGAATGGATCATTTAAGGAGTAGGACATACTTTCTTTATCTTAAGGAATCATGCTAGAAGAGGAGATAGTTCACATACCTTTTCGGCTAAATCCACAAGTTAAGCCGAATACGTCGTACGTAGAATTGTCAACCTATAATGGTCACAACATGACTATCAATTTCTAGTCTCTAACGTAGAATAATACTAAGTAAGCGGTCTCTTATTCTACGGAAAATCGGGCAGCACTTCCTTTGTTTCTACATACTTTGCCACCTTTTTCAAGGCCGAATTCAATAACCAACACGCCACATTTAAGGCTCAATACAACAACCAACCAAAGGGGATTACACGCCTTACAATACGTGTAAAATTCCGCCCCACAATTCATACCAAGTAGTTTAATACTCCAAATGTTATACCCCGTATTTCCAGAGTATGTACGTAAGGACGTACGTAGAAAAGTTTGGGCCTTAAAGTTAGGCAAGGACAAAATTTTGTTCACAAGTACCGAAAAGAATCGTTTTTCGACGAAACGTTTTACAAAACTTACGAAGGGAAAAATACGGCTATGTCATTTATAATTTTTGCGGATTTTTCCGAGAGACGAAATGTTTTGGACCAACGGGAGGGTGACATGTGTCACCCTCACATTGACGCCGCGCGGCGCAAGTGCACGATTTGGGGGTCAAGGGTTGGTAGGATATTTATGAGGGAGTTGTGGAGTAGGGACTAGGGGGCACTTGGGAAAATCTTGGCCCTCCACTTGCCCCCCACTTGGCTTGATCATGGCCATTGAACTCCCTATAAATACCCCCCCCCCCCCCCTTGTGAAGACTTATTCATCCCAAAAACTTTCCTAAGTCTTGAAAGCCCTCTTCCCTTTGTGTAGAGTTCTCGCCCTAGCCTCCTCCCCTCACTTTGAGGCCCTTGGCCGAGAGCCCCTCCCTTGGCCGAAAGTATCCCCTCCTAGGTGCTAGCCAAACCTACCCCCTCCTTGTGGTGTTGTTCTCGTGAAAATACCCCTCCTCTTGGTAGAAAATACTCTCCAAGTATTGTTACTATACCAAAATACCTTAGCCTTATACCTTGTAGTATTCCAAAGTTATCTCTATACGTAGAATCCGGGAATACTACCTTATGTCATTTTTGTCTCAAAACGAAACCCTAAGAAAAATCTTCATAGCCATTGAAGGATTAAGAAGAAGTTGGTAGAACTTCTAAAGGGTTGTTTGGAGCGGGTTGGAGCGCCCAGAGTAGGAGCTAAACGTTGCTCAGGATCGACATTTATACTTGGATAATTATGGGCTTATCGAGGTAAATATCTTGTCCCCCTATTGTAATTGGAAATTACATACTGTAGTAGTATAGAAATGAATATAAGATTTATAGAAGAGAATTGAACTGTAATAGAAGGATATTACAGAAAAGACTTGAACTGAAATCGCATCAGTAGAATATTAATGTAGAAGTTGATAGACTTATATAACCGTTATAGGTTGAAGTACTGCGAGTAGCATATTCTACTCGAAGGGTGGAAAAGGCTAGCAGGATTACAGTACTTTGGAGCTATTTGCTAATAGTCGATAATCGTCGCGAGGTATGTGATTCTTCCTATCCTCTTGAGCATGATATTTTAAAAGAATATATATATATAGTACGGTAGACGTACGTGTGTTAACTACGGCAATGTCTTTTGACTTAAGCCTGAATAATCAGAATCTTGAAGTATTTCAAAAGAATTAAGAATCCTTTTTGAAAGAAGAATAATACTTAGTTTTAAAAGCTTAAGAGTTATACTAGCTTTATGGGAAGTTAGGTATAACGACTTAAGAGAGATAAAAAGAATGGTTTATTGATTTTAGAAGTTAAGAGACTTGACTTAATTGAATTAATCTGAATTTTGTTAAAAAGTGTGAAACCTCATTCGTGAGTAATGAGTACTTGGTTTTTAAAAGGAATAATGTTTCTTGATTTGAAATCGAATAAGTATCGAATGCACCACGCCGCTAATAAAGGGAAATGTATTGACTAATAAAGTATTATTAAAACCAAGAGAAACCTCCATCCGCATAGAAGCTAAGATGAGACAAAATGATATTACATTTCTTAGATCATGGCTGCTGTAACAAGATTGTTATAAACAAGAATAACCTACTCACATATAAGGCATATGTTTCTCAAATTGTTTTAAAGGATAATTATATCATTGAGTGATTAATACTATGAACTACGAAACCTTTCGAAAATGAGAAACTTGAGCATTTGAAATTAGGCAAACTTGAACGTTTGGAAAAATAATGTTGTTACTTGATTTTATAAAGGGAAGTGTTTTGATCTACTTAAAAAGATAGTCACTCTATTTTTATACTACGGGTATTGTGTGACTTTTGTAAAAGAAACGGATCTTTTAAAGAGTTAATGTATGAAGTACTTTGGGGATAAAACCCGAACTTGTTAACATAAAGTAGAAAGTACCTTGTGTGAATAAACTTGATTGTGTTGGTTTGTGATAACCTTGTAATACTTTCTTGTTGATTTGATAAATAAACATGTTAGGATACTACGGGTGTTAGTATCTTGTGATGTTTGTGTAAAGGGGTTTCCCTTGATTGTGCTTATGTTGTTTAAACAATAAACTGTTATGTTAGTATTATATCACTCACCTTGACTTGATCCCGGGGGTTAAGCTGCCCTCCGATGCGGGGTAGACTCAGGCGGGTCTGTGTGACCTATGATTCGAGAATACCTCATGCGGGTTCAGGAGGCCTATGCGGAGCTACGAGAGTTCCAAGTTAGTGTGCGGGGTTATACCTCATGCGCCTATGTGGCCTACGCGATCGCGAGTCCGGGCGTTGCACGGGAGTAGCTACCTCGATGCGAGGAATACCTCACGGGCCATCGAGTGGCCTATGCGAGTGCGAGAAGTTCGAGGACTAGACGCGCACATTAGATATCGCGCGAGTGGCGGCCTCGATCATGTGGCGTGCAGACAGATCTCGTGATCTGATTTATGACCTTGTTGGTACTGTAGGTTTTAGTAGTCGGATATGCCTTCGCATTTACCCCGTCACGGTTTTATTATGACACAGTGGGACACAGTGTTCATGTGTTTTCTGGTGCTTTTATATCATAGATTTCAGCGATGAGGAAGGTATTCCACGCATGATTGATGTTGTGGGCGTGAGATCCATAGTTGTATTTGAGTGATGACTTTGAGGCGTGAGTCCACGACTTGACATGATCGCTAATTATCAGGAATCGTAGTTTGGTTATCATACATGTCTCCCCGCTTTATATAGACTACTACGATTTCATTTACGATTTTCGCCACATACTGTACTGTTGCATCGACTCCTTCGGGATGCGTTCACGCCGCGGTAGGTACACCAGTCGTCGATCCTCGCTCTTAGGATCACAGTTCAGCGTTTGGGAAGCTCCGTTTCTCCGGAGGCTTATCAGTGGTATAGTCCCCTGTCGTTGTAGGTACTTACATTCAGGGGTATGGCGGGGCCCTGTCCCGCCATTGTTGTTATATCATTCTTAGAGGTCTGTAGTACTGTTGTGGGCAGAGTTGTAAAAAGGATGTAACTGTTCGGGTTTAAGTTTTTATATATATGCCGAAAGGCAACTTTTCTTCAGATAATTGTTTCATATTTCATGTCTTGTTTTATATTCCGCTGATTACTCTGATGTATGTATCACTAGGGTGCCCGGGGTAAGGTACCAGTCACGGGCCCGAGTTCGGGTCATGACACCAAAAGTCATTCTCAGCCAACATATACAACAACACTAAGTCTTTTCCAATCCTTTTCCAATTCCAAGTTCTAAGGTCTAACATGTTATATAGTCATAAACAACTTCAACAACTACAATTTCCTTCTTTATACAACATGCGACGACTTAAACTAATAATAAACTTGAATTGTAATCTTAAGGCTAAACATGCTAGTTTTCGGATTAGGGTTCCAATAGCCAATACACTTATCAAACTTCATAATATATAACCCATTCTTGCTAATATCCATAGCTACAACAATAAGTAAACTTAATTACTAAAACGACAAGAATTATACCTTTACAAGCCCTTAAAATTTCCAAGATTCAAAGTCGCTCCTTAGCAATTCTTAGCTCCTTTCCTTTACGCTCCAATCCGCTATTTGAAGCCTTTAGAAGTTCACAACCAACTTCTCTTCCATTTCCAATCCAAACTTGTGAAAATGTCTTAGGTTTTCGCCTTGCGACTAACGTGAAAACGTCATTTTCCGAAATCTTTCTATTGAGATATCCTTACAATACCCTTAGGGACCTTGGGTTTAAGTCTTGTGAATAATGGATCAAAACTACAAAATTTTTGTGTTGAATAAGTGTCAAAGCCGAGAGCTATATCTCAAGAACAAGGCCTCTCTAATTTTTCTAAGTGTTGGAAGAGTTTGTCTTGCACTAGTGTAGCATTTATAACACAATGGAGGGCTTAGATTAAAACACTTGTGGGCTAGGATGAAGAATAATTAATGTTAAACCAAGTGGACAAGTTGACTAGTCAACAATCTCAAGCTAGAAAGACTTATCTTCCTTGATGGTCAATGAACATTTTACCCTTACTAAATTCGTCCAAGACCATATGTGGGGGTGCCACGTGTCGCCCTCTCATTCGTCCATAAAATTCCGTAACCCTCGTGGGCCCCACAAAACGTAAAATTCCTCGGGTGGGCCCCACGTGACCAAATCCGTAAAAAATAAATTTCCATAATGATAATAAGTTTCATACTCTTCAAAATAATGCATTTTGAGAATCCAATTCTCAACAACGAACATTTTTCCCTTCCGACGTTCGAAAGATTTTCCGTCGGAAAAACAATTCTTCCTTTCGTACCAATTTCAAGTCTTGATTCCTTACGTACATTCTCTTATACATGTCCTGGACTTACGGGGTGTAACATTAGGGCAGGACAAGTCTTGACCTGCTAAGATGTTAATCCGCCCTGCTCCGTTTAGCATTTTTTTTTAAATTTTCCATGTCCTGTTAAGCCCTGTCCCGCTCTACCCTGTTTATGTTTATGAAACAAGACACAAACTTAAAACAGTCATAACTTTTTATCCGTAAGTCAGATTAATCCCCATAAAGTATTAAACTGTCGAGAACAGAGAAAATTAGAACTTTTATTCAGCACAAACTTTCCGATTCTCTACCAATTTGTACAGTTTTTACGTTATACATTCTGTCATTCCAGATTTCAGTTGATTCGAGGAAGAAATTTTAAACAGTGATAAATTTCAAACCGTAAGTCGGATTTATCGCAATAAAGTCTCAAACTGTCGATAACAGAGTAATCTAGAACTTTTATTCAGCACAAACTTTCATATTCTTTACCTATTTGTACAGTTTTTATGTTATACATTCTGCTCTTCCAGATTTCGTTTGATCCGAGACAGAAACTTTAAACAGTGATAACTTTCAAATCGTAAGTCGGATTAATCCACGTAAAATCTCAATATGACCGTAACAGAAAGATGTACAACTCCATAAAATTTTATCCAATTCTAACAAGTACAACCCATCGCAACAGATTATAATTTCACAATCCAAATTAGTTAAAATTTTCTAAAAATTATAACCTATTAACTGTCCTGCCTTATTTATAATTTTCTAAAAATGTGTTTTGACCTGCCCCTCCCTGCCCTGTCCCGTTTAAGCATTGCCCTGCCCTGCACCATTTAACATTACATGTCCTAGCCCGCCCTGCCCTACCTCATTTGCCAACCCTGTCTAAAATGAACCATATAATTCCGGTCGCTATAATCATCTTAAATAAAATATTCTACAGTCCTTTGAAACTTCAAAGCAAGGTCCATTTTCTATGCGTGACATGCAGTTATTTGAAACTTCAAAGCAAGGGTCCACCCAGCCCCCACTCCTTACGCCTTTGATCATGAAATAACTCTTTTTTTCCCTCCTTCACTATAATATATATACCCGTCCAAGAATGGTATGAGGAAAAATACAAGTGTAAGCTTCAGTCATTTTTTCTTAGTAATGGAGATAGAAGCAGATGAGTCATTTAAGAAAGCTGGAGCTATTCCATTTAAATGGGAAATCCGACCCGGAGTACCCAAGCTCCAACATTCATTTCCAGAAACACCACGTAAGTTAAAACCTCCACCCTCAGCTAGTTTCAGTTTCCAACCACCAAATTCGGAGCCCCGAACCCGATCCTTCTGCTCCGACTGGTACCGTTTTGACGTGCAGAATCTACTGACCCGACCCATGGGAGTTGTTGCATCAGATGGGTGCTTCCTAGGGGTGATAAAATTAGCCCAAACTCAAATTATTCGTCCAACCCGCTCAAGATTTCATGTGTTTGGACAAAAGTGATTTTGATAATGGATTAGTTTGGGTAAAAGTGATTTTGATAATGGATTAGTTTGGGCTAAGCCCAAGTTGACCTATCATAAATCAACTGTCCAAATGAACTCATGATAATGCTCAAACTTAACCCACAAAAATGATCAATTTTAACGATTAAAGCTCCACTCTAAATTAAGATTTTTAATTATAAATAATTATTTAAAAAATTTCTTTATTATTTCGGAACAATAAAAATACATCAACGCACTTCAACCACACTATTCATCCACCCTATCCCTCCCCTACACCAACCCCCACCCAAGCACTGAACCACTCTCACATCTCTGCCCCCTACCCCACCCCCTACCCACTTCTACTCCACCTCCCACCCCACCCCCTACCTACTTCTACCTCACCTCTCACCCTACCCCTACCCCGCCCTATCCATTCTAAAAAAAATATATTTTTTATTTTTAAAAATAATTTATAAAAAAATATGAATTTTTTTCCTACCTCACCCTACCCCTTCCACCCCCACCTCTCTCCCCTTACTGTGACCTTCCTCTTGAAATGGTCATGGTAGGCGCGTCATCTATAGCAGTTGCCTGCATGCTGACTAGATCGTTTTGCCCTACACTCATACTCAAATTTCTATTTCATATATTTTTTACTTTTATAAAAAAAATAAGATTTTTTTTTTACCTCCCCATACCGCCCTAAGCCCACCTACCCCCTACCACCCCTACCCACACCCCATCTCCACCCTACCCCCGCCCTACCCATTCTCAAATTTTATTTTTTATTTTTTTATTTTTAAAAATAATTAATAAAAAATATAAATTTTTTCTTACCTCACACCTATCCCCTCCACCCCCACCTCATTGCCCTACCCTCATTCTCAAATTTTTATTTCATATTTTTTTTACTTTTATTAAAATTTGTAAAAAAAATTCTTACCTCCCCTACCGTCCTAACCCCACCTACCCCTTCCTCCCCACCCCATTCTCAAATTTCGATTTCATATTTTTTGTTACTTTTATAAAATAAAAAAAAATAAAAAATATTATATTTTCTTACCTCCCACTACCCCCGCCTCTAACCCCACCTAATCCCCCTTCACCCCACCCGAACTTCAAGTTTATATTTCATATTTTTTGTTACTTTTATAAAATAAAATAAAAAATGATATTTTTTCTTGTCTCCGCCCTACCCCACCTACCCCTCAATCTCCAACCCATCCTCAAATTTTTATTTCATGTTTTTTGTTACTTTTATAAAAAAATATTTAAAATATGATATTTTTCTTACCTCCTCCCTCCCCCCACCTCATTCTCAAATTTCTATTTTATATTTTGTTTACTTTTATAATTAATTTATAAAAAATATGAATTTGTTTCTTACAGCCCCTCCACCTCCACCCCATTGTCCTACCCCATCCTCAAATTTCTATTTCATATTTTCTTACTTTTATAAAAAATGAAAAAATTCTTAAAAATATTATTCTTATTTTAAAAATAAAGATATGAAAAAATTAAATATCATACAAAATAAAATAACATCATAAAAGGTAAGTTTGAAATTTGTAAAAGAAATTAGTTAAGTTGGGCAAGTTGAGTTATGACTCATCATTTAGCACATCTTGACCCGCCCAACTTCAGCTCAAACGACCTATATGTCACCCCTAGTGCTTCCCGTCTCCCTTGCTGAGGCGAGCAACGGAGAAGAATACAACAAAGAAGAAGAACAGGAAGACTGGACCCGAACCCTAATCAGATTACATGTATAGAGACAGTTTCGCAGTGGTCTGTGTCTAGCCGAAAGTCTGTTTCTCCTTTTCGTGACTCACTTTCCTTGTCATTTCGTCACATGAGTCGTCGCCTCGACGAACCGTGAGTGATGCTGATTGGGTTGGATTTGCTCTGTTTTAGAACAACACTAAGAAAAGAGATATGCCTTAAGAAGCAACGACTTTCGTACAGGTGCTATGCTGACTTTCGTGCCGCTGTTGTGCCCTTGGAAAGAAAATTTATCTTTGGCTTTACTTTCACCACTAAAGTTTTTTTTGCTCTTTTGTGTCTATATTTCCTTGATAAATATTTAGTTCTGTAGTAATAAGTATATGAGGGACTTTTATGTAAGTCCAAAGTGAATGGAATCGGGTATGAATTAATAGACTTGGAGAATAAATTGGGAGCGTGAGAAGTAGCTGCTTATGCCGGGCACTCGAATACAAAATGAGGGTAGCGCAATTCAGTGAATCAATCACCTCCTTTTATTACATTTTACTATAAATGATATACACACAGTTAGAGTAATATTGAGTTAGTTATATATAACATGCAAAAATTGCCTTTAAAATCTTGTTGTTTTCAGCATGCTATCTAAGTAAATGTCATCAAGGACGGAGAGAATGTCGTGTATACATATGGAACAGTATTCTACAGGTGTTAGTGGAGGAGACAAGACATTTACCGAGAGGATTTTAAATATAAAGTAGTAGTAACTCACAAAGAAATTTAAGGGAATTTACATATACTATATATATAAAAAAAAAGGTCATAACTTATAAGACTAAAGAATACCCCACCCTCTTTTGATACGAATCTTTGAAAGCAGGAATTTGGTTATTCAGTTTTGGTCCGTCCATTATACATAGTACTACCTCGTTTAAAAAAGATTTTCTGATTTTAACTTAACACAAAGTTTAAGCAAATATAAAAGATTCTTTTGTGGTCATAAATTAAAGATCTGAGGAATGTATAAAAATGATCTTTAATCTTATGGTCTTAAATATGTCATGTGAAAAATTTGAATGAAAGAATTGTCAAAAAAGAAAAGAATCATTCTTTTAAACAGACTAAAAAGAAAAGTAACACAATCTTTTTGAAACGGAGGGAGTAATCGGAGGGAGTAATATTTTTTCTCTCTTGGTTCCTTGTATGACTTTAGGCAGTAGCTTCAATCTGATTGAGCTTTGCATATTTGGACTAATCTTAAATTGAACTAGCACGTTTAGCCACAACTTCAGATTTGGCTTATCCGGAGGGATACATAATTCTTTTCTTTTAGGTAAATAGTATGTTCATGTTAGACATATTTTGTATACATTTTTAAGTTATTTTTAGTTAGAATTTTTCCCATTTTTGTTTAAATAAATGTTGTGTTAGGTTCGTTTTTCTTTCTTTTGAGTCACAGCGGTTCCAAATGGCAAAAAGAAGCTAAAAGTGGGCAGAAAAGGAGGCTCCCGAAGCAAAAGGACGAAAGTTGGCAGATCCGTACGAAAGCATGCAGGGTCGCAGCACTGAGCAGCAGGACCGCGACGCCATAAATCCTGAGAAGCCGCAGAACATTCGGCTCCACGGCGCCATAATGTAGTCCCGCGGCGCCGACGCAGGAAAAATCCGATCCGAGGCGAAATTGGCCAGGGGCAGAAGGGTCCAGAACACACGATTTTTACAGCATATTTAAACCCTTGGGACAGATTTTAGGCAAAAAGGGGATACTCTATCACACAGAACGCTTGGAGGCTACAGGATTGGAGACCTAGTTCTAAGTATTTTCTTTTTCTTTTCTTTATTTCAATTCAGTTCATGTTGAATTTTGTATTAGTTCTTAGCATGCCTATGATTAGGAGCTAAAACACTTAATTAGGGCTTTCATTTGAATCGCTTGAAACTCTTTTTCATGATTTAATGTATTAGTTTGGTTTCCTCTTCACTTGATTAAGATTTATTCAATATTGGTGTGAACGTTTGATAGTTAACTGATCACTAATTATCATAATTTATATGATTTCGAATCAAGAACCGAGAGGAGAGATTTGGATATGCTGTAATTGAATAGACATAGGTTAAAATCACGGACGAAAGTACCCCGATACTTGTGTAGCATTGTAGGTTATTGTTCTTAATCCTCCTATGTGGTAAAACCTATCATAGAAATATAGAAGGTTTCTGCACTGGGGTTGAGCGATTATATATCCTAACCGGAATATAAGACAGTCTAGTTAACCTGTTGTCTTAATGTAGAAGAAGAAGTCATTCTTGTTGCATTAATGATTGAAAAGAGTGGATAGTCGAGGATATTGGAAGCTCTATTTCCATCATAACTGATTACACCAAAGCAAATTAGTTTAATTCTTGCAATTACTCTAGTAGTGTTAGATAAAAAAAACTCAAATCAATTATCGTTAGCCAAATATACAACATAGAATAGATGTTCGGTAATTAAAAATCAGTCTCTGTGGATGATATTCGGTCTTACAAGACTATATTACTTGTAACGATACGTACACTTGTGTAAGCAATTGGAAATCGGCTAACAAGTTTTTGGCGCCGTTGCTGGGGACTGACGTACTTTTAATATCGAACCATCTATTCTTATTTCTACATTGGTTTTTATTTTTATTTTTACTTTTAGAACCATATTGCCTTGATTTATTTGTTGATTTTGATCGACTTCAGGGACTTAGTTTATGCGAAGAAGAAGAGGAGCAGACACACTTGTTCCTTTTAACCCTGAAATTGAGAAGGCGTGCAAGCAGAACAGGCTAAACAAAAGGACCTCTGATTCAGTAACCATGGAAAACCAACCGAATCAGAATGGGGCGAACAATGAGGTTCCTGAAAATGTAGGGGAGCCAATTCAGGTTCCAGCGGAGAGAAGCTTGGGAGACTATGTCCCGCCTACGCTATGTGTGCATGCATACGCATCGTGCTCAAAGAATATGAGCAAATAACTTTGAGATCAAGCCATCTATTCTGAGCATGGTCCATAATATAGTTCAGTTTGGGGGATTGTCGTCTGAAGACCCCCACATGCACATTGTCAATTTTCTGGAGCTGTGTGCCACATTTAAGTACAATGGTGTTACTGACGATGCCATTAGACTGAGTCTCTTCCCATTCTCACTCAGGGACAGAGCCAAGAGCTAGCTGAATTCACTGCCTGCAAACTCCGTCACCACCTGGCAAGACTTAGCTCAGAAGTTTCTTGCCAAGTTCTTCCCTCCATCAAAGGTAGCAAAGCAGAGGGGAGAGTTGAACAACTATTATCAGCTAGATGGAGAGTCACTTTATGATGCATGGGAGAGATTCAAGGACTTACAGAGAAAATGTCTGCATCATGGTATAGAGAAATGAATGTTGGTCCACATTTTCTATAATGGGTTGATGTTGCTGCAGGGGGAACGTTTATGAGGAAGAGTGCCAATGAGGCACATGATTTGCTAGAGTACATGGCTGCAAATAACCATCAGGGGGTTGATGACAGATCAACGATTAGCAGGAAGGCGTGGTATACATGAGATAGATGCTATCACCGCCTTAAATGCTCAGGTGGCTCTTTTGACAAAGCAACTGCAGCAGAATACTATGTCTGTGAACGCGGTTCAGATGCCTTTGAGTTGTGAGATTTGTGGGGGCCCATACACTTTTGATAGATGCACAGCGGTGGATCCTAATAATGTGCCCATGGAGCAAGTTCAGACAATTGGGAACTTTCAGCGCCCTTACAACTCCAACACATATAATTCAGGGTGGAGAAATCACCCCAACTTCTCATGGAGGAATGACCAAGGGCAGCAGGCCCAATATCAGGGAAATTACCAGAACCAACAGCCACATAATCAGGCTACATCATCCCAGCAGTTCAGACCACCTACCCCACAGGAGAAGCCTGATGAATTGAGAGCAGCCTTGCTTACACTCACCAACTCCCAGAATCAGTTCATGTCAAAAACAAGGTCCTCTCTCAGGAACTTAGAAACGCAGGTGGGACAACTAGCAAAGATGGTAAACAACAGACCTCAAGGTACTCTCCCAAGCAACACAGAGGTTAATTCGAGAGAGCAGTGCCAAGCAGTCTTGTTGAGAAGTGGAAAATAGTGGGAGCAGGTTGCACCCCAACCAGGGGTGGAAAAGGAGGAGAAAAGTGATGTAGAACATGAGGGGATCATCGATGACCGCCCTACATTAGAGAAAGCTCCACCAGCGGCTGTGAGGAATATACTGACAAAATTCCCTACCCTCAGAGGCTCAAGAAAAAGTCCTTGGACAAGCAGTTCTCCAAATTCCTAGAGGTGTTCAAGAAACTTCACATCAGCATCCCATTCATTGAGGCGTTGGAGCAGATGCCCACATACTTTAAGTTTATGAAAGAGATTCTTGGGAATAAGAGGAGATTTACAGATTATGAAATAGTTGTAACGCCTCATTTTCAACCGGAGTCGGAAACGGGACTACTGCTACATGGTTGGATTCCTAAATGCATTTTTAAGGAGTCGCCACCTAATTATTATAGTGAATTAGGACACTGAAAATGTAGCATAAAATACTACGAATGATCTCCATTTTAAAGGTCTGTGAAACTATGTGAGATTCTAGGTAAGGGTTCTTTATTATCCTAAAGGGAAGGGGTTAGGCATCCTAAAGGATCCGCTAACTTGCGGTTGCCCGTTCAAACTTAGGTTTAATATTATTGTGCTAACATGCAATCTATAATTCTAAATGTGTTCTAATTATTAAACTAACCAAGAGATATTTAAATTGGGCATGCAAATATTTAAAATAGATATATATTTAACAAGATAGTAATGAAAGCAAGATGTAATGAAGAGAAATTAGCAACATTTCGCTTTTATTTTATTTTTATGCGAATGATTTAACTTTAAAGGCGCCTGCACTGCAAAAGACACTTAGTAGAAGAGTTAGTAAATAATAAATAATTTACCAAACAAACACAATGTATTTATATATATATATATATAGATATATATAGATATATATGTAGAAGATATTGTAAAAGATATATTTTTATATAGTGTGGGCTCAGCTAGTGTTATGCCAAGGATACTAAGACATGAGAAACCAATATCGCTACGGCGGCGGTCGACTCGCCTCCGGTGAACGATACTATGCATTCTCGTCTAATCTTTTTCACTTTCCTCCTCGCCCACATATTCCGTCTCACTTACCACGGAGGCCTCCAGATCGATGGATAAATCCTTCGTAGGCCAGTGTAGTATCAAGTTCAAAATCAGTAAAATACTAAGTGTAGCATTATATTTAAAAATAAGTAAAATACCAAATGTAGCATTATATTTAAAAATAAGTAAAATACCAAGTGTAGCATTATATTTAAAAATAAGTAAAATACCAAGTGTAGTAACTTGTTCAAAAATCAGTAAAATACCAAGTGTAGTAACTTGTTCAAAAATCAGTAAAATACCAAGTGTAGTAACTTGTTCAAAAATCAGTTTAATAAAGTAATAAAAGGGCAAAATTGTCCAAATTACTATGGAACACCAAAACAGTAGCAACATAGCGAAACAGTAAGCAACATAGCCCAAGATGATTAGTGAGACACTACAAGCAGCAGCAACAATTCCAACCCAGAAAGCGATGGCTGGATCATGCGAGTGAAAGCAACACAATTGTTCCTAAAAGGGGTATAGCCGCCAGAATGTTAGTGAGCAAGATAGTGAACAACAATGGTCCCCAGAAGTGGGAATACCATCAACATAGCAACACGATAAACCAACTGATCTGTGGGACAATGGAAAATAACGAAGCGATAACCCGTGAACGCGAAAGCGATGGGCGACCACGAGCAGTCGAATAACCGACAACAACGATAAAATGAAGCCAACAAGGTCGTCGGAAATTTTAAAGTCCGACAACGAAAACAAAGATCAGTAAACCGCGATAGATACCCAAACTAAAGCCTTCAAGGTCGCCGGAGTTTACTTTTAAACTCCGGCGAGATTCAAAATAAAAGAAATCAGTCCTTTAGCATAAAATGAACAAGCGATATGCGAGCATAGTCAAAAACCAACGTCGCCGGAGTTTCAGACTCCGGCTATTTGAGTAGCACAAAAGGAAAATGGCGGCGTCACTACCACGGCTAACGCCGGAGCAACGCCGTCGTGGTGGTTGATATAGGCAGTGATGAAGTTCACGGCTGAAGGTGTTCGCCGGAACAGTGGGTTCGCCGGCTAGGTTGAGCGGCAGCGAGTCTTTGGTGTTGGAGACAAAGTGGGGAGGTGCGATGCGTGCGGTTCAGTGGAGTATCGCGGGGGTGTTTAAAAGGGGGTTCGCCGGAGTTTTTAGAACTCCGGCGAAGGGCGGCGAGAGAGGGTGAGGGAGATGATCTCTTTCTTTTTTAAAAAATGGAAAAGGTTTTGTTGCCTTTTTTCTTGGCTGATACGTGGGCTCCCCTCCTTTATTGTCTGGCCCCTCTTTTTTAATAAGGGGGGGATAATATTGGGGGGGGGGGGGGAAATGAAAGTGGTATTTGAAATTTAAAAGATGGGGGGAAAATAAGAAGATGTTTGAAATTTAAAAATGGGGGGGAAATAAAAAAAGGGGTGTTTGGATGAAATAGAAATGGTGTTGAATTGGAATGATTCGGATTGGGTTCCGTACTGGACTGGATTGACAAAATGTAAAGCGGATTAATTATTTAAAAGAAAAATTATTTAACGAGATGCAAAATTATAAAAAATGTAAATGCCGATGCAATAATAATAAAATACAATATTTAGACAAATGTTTAATGTCTAATTAAAATTAAAGCGGGATGTCGATTAATTATTTAAAGAGATGCAAAATAGTATTATAATAGAAACATAATATTAACAAAAACATAATGCTTAAATAAAAAAGATGCAATGTCATTTTGTGAATAAATAAACATAGAATATTATGTAAAAATATGCAAAATAACGATTAAAATGTGGTGTGCTAAAATACTTAAAATCGCACGAAATATACAACAAACGGGTCAAAATTGACTGTCAACAGCATGTCCCTCTTTGTACGGAGATGATGGAAGAGTCTTCGGACAAAGATGTTGACTCATGTAATTTTGTCTGTTTATAAACTAGAATTCAAAAGTAGGGATTGATGCGGACTGAATTGTCGATGTCGAATTATGATGACACTGGATCGTTGCGATGCTAAAGTAAAAAGTAAAGCTGATGCAGATTAAAAAATGTCCCAGTGTCGAATTATGATGACACTGGGTTGTTGCGATGCTAAAGTAAAAAGTAAAGCTGATGCAGATTAAAAAATGTCTCAGTGTCGAATTATGATGGCACTGGGTTGTTGCGATGCTAAAGTAAAAAGTAAAGCTGATGCAGATTAAAAAATGTCCCAGTGTCGGATTATGATGGCACTAGGTTGTTGCAATGCTAGAAAATAAAAGTAAAGCTGACGCATATTTAAAAATGTCCCAGTGTCGAATTACGATGACACTGGATTGTTGCGATGCTAAAGTAAAAAGTAAAGCTGATGCAGATTTAAAATTTGTCCCAGTGTCGAATTATGATGACCTTTGGGTTCTTGTGATCTTTGAAAAATTAGAGCGGGCGGATCTTTGATTCAAAATTTTGTCCCAGTGTCGAATTATGATGACACTGGGTTCCGTGGCGCTAGAAAATTAAAACCAAAGCGGGAGCAGATTTAAAATTTGTCCCAGTGTCGAATTATGACGACACTGGGTTCTGTGACGCTAGAAAAATTAAAACCAAAGCGGGAGCAGATTTAAAATTTGTCCCAGTGTCGAATTATGATGACACTGGGGTCATTAGCGTTGCGAGGATCTTTGGAGGAGGCGGATCGACATTCGAGGTACAAATTGCTTGGTTCGTAGAGAGGTAGTTCCACGTTGTGCTCCTGTTCCGGTATGCTAAGACTTAAACAAACGGTTAGTGCATAACTGTTAAGGCAAAATGATAACGCATGAATTTATAAGCAATGTAACTGTGTGAGTAGAAAATGTTATCCTGCGAAAAATATGATGCCTGCTGCAAACGCTGTGATTTCGCCCTTGCACAGACGCGTTGCGACTGTGAAGGCGGATATGTTGTCCTTACTGCAACTGCCCCTGTAGACTAAAGCTCAAGAAAGAGTTAGTGCATAACTGCTAAGACAGAATAATAAAGCATGAATGAGAAAAAATGCAATTTTGAGAATAGAGAAGTCGTCCCTGCGTAGATGTGATATGCTGATGATGGTGTCGTTTGGTGTCGTTTTCGGACTTGTCGTCGTTTTTGGACTTGGCGTCGTTTTCGGACTTGGCGTCGTTTTCGGACTTGGCGTCGTTTTCGGACTTTGGCGTCGTTTTCGGACTTGACGTCGTTTTCGGGCTTGGCGTCGTTTTCGGACTTGGCGTCGTTTTCGGACTTGGCGTCGTTTTCTTGGCGTCATTTTCGGACTTGGCGTCGTTTTCGGACCTTGGCGTCGTTTTCGGACTTGGCGTCGTTTTCGGACTTGGCGTCGTTTTCGGACTTTGGCGTCGTTTTCGGACTTGGCGTCGTTTTCGGACTTGGCGTCGTTTTCGGACTTGGCGTCGTTTTCGGACTTTGGCGTCGTTTTCGGACTTTGGCGTCGTTTTCGGACTTTGGCGTCGTTTTCGGACTTTGGCGTCGTTTTCGGACTTTGGCGTCGTTTTCGGACTTGGCGTCGTTTTCGGACTTGGCGTCGTTTTCGGACTTGGCGTCGTTTTCGGACTTGGCGTCGTTTTCGGACTTGTTGCTGCTGCTCCTGTAGAATAAATGCTCCTGCAAGCTAAGCTTGAGAAAAAGTTAGTGTATAACTGTCAAGACAGAATGATAAATATATGAGAAATGCAATTTTATGGGTAGAGATGTCGTCCCTGATATATGAATGCTGAGATGTTGTTGTAATGCATTTTTTGTGAACCGTACGGATTGTCATGATGTCTTTGTTGTGTGTTTGTGCACTGCATGGATTGCAATTTGACTCTAGCCTGAGCTGATGTGTTAGACTTAGTTGTGGATTTTGAACTTTGATTGTTGATCGTCGATGTCCCTTTCTGCTTCTGTTGCGTTCTTTCTGCCTCTGCTAATACGAAGAAACCTTTTGCCGTATTTTCTGCTTCGGCTATTGCACTTTCTGCTTCTGTTACTATGAAAAGACCTGCGCTCAAAGAAAATTTGTGAGTTTGGGGGGGGTCGATTCGTATTTGACTTCGCCGCCTTGTCCCTTGATATCCGCGTGCGGCTTTGTTTGGACTTGCAATCCATGCAGTTTCCTACATTGTCCCGATTTTGAAAAGGGTGTCCGCCTAAAGTGGGTCTCAATGTAGTCGACATGCGTTATGTGTATTCTTGTTATTTTCAGAACGAAGGGAAAGTTTCCTAATGGTGTGACCGAAGCCGATTTAGGCCGCCTACGTATCCTCATGAGGGAATCAGGTCATGACGTAGTTCATTACAAGCAAATTTTGGGGTGAAATTAAAATTTCTAAATGTGGGACCGAGGCCGATGTGGCCGCCTACGTATCCGCCAAGGGAATCAGGTCGAACGTAGTTCATTGTGACAAAATAAGAGAAAATCGTTGTTTGAGATATGAGTTTTTCGCGTATCGTGCTAATAACGCAAGGAATAACACAGCCCCAAAAAACCAAGCTAGTATAGCTCGTAATTAATACTAAGTGAATGCACAAAGTTGAAGTAGCAAAATAACGTAGTAAAGTGCACATAGCTGAAAGCAACAAACATTATAATAGCAAGCAGACTATGTAGATATCAAACGCGAGTCTTAGCATGTTTGGGACCTCTTTTAATGCCAGAGGTGGGCCTAAACGCCAAATATGCGAGATTATGATAAGTAGGTCCAAGTCGTTAAACTGCAATGTTTTGTTGGAAATGGCGACCAAATGACGGTGCACTTTTTCCAATTCGGCATGCCATGTTTAGGCTTGGATTTGTCTATCATTGTCACGCTACACATAATATGATGGTTGGTCGTTGGGTTGCGAAACCCGTCGACAAGTTTTGGTATTTTCCTAATTGTGGCGTCGATACCAGGGATCAACCCACCTAAGATAAATGAATGCATGACTTAAAATAAAGGGTGGTATAGCTCTATCTTAAGTTTTCTAAGATTTTGGCTTCTTTGGGCGCAAGGTTCCCGAGTGGACTACTCGAGCGAGAAGGCTACGCGGCCACCGGTTGGACCGGATTCTCCGCGTAAAATGCCAACTCTCCTAAATTTGGGTTTTTGAAAGAAATTTGCGGGTGTGCAAAGCACACCTCACGTGTAGTGTGTGATAGTGTTAATTTTCCGTAAGGGAGGAAATATGAGCGGAATGCCAGTTTAAGGAAAGCAGTAAACAAATAGTAGTTAAGACAATATGCAAAATATTTATATGTAAAGCAGAATAATTTAGGCAAAACAATAAAAGCAAATAAGTGTAAAACATAAAGGAGGCAATTTAAGCAAAATAAAGAAAATAAAGCACAATAAATTAACCTATGTTTGTTGTGGTTAAGAACCTAAAATTCCCAGTGGAGTCGCCATGCTGTAACGCCCCATTTTCAACCGGAGTCGGAAACGGGACTACTGCTACATGGTTGGATTCCTAAATGCATTTTTAAGGAGTCTCCACCTAATTATTATAGTGAATTAGGACACTGAAAATGTAGCATAAAATACTACGAATGATCTCCATTTTAAAGGTCTGTGAAACTATGTGAGATTCTAGGTAAGGGTTCTTTATTATCCTAAAGGGAAGGGGTTAGACATCCTAAAGGATCCGCTAACTTGCGGTTGCCCGTTCAAACTTAGGTTTAATATTATTGTGCTAACATGCAATCTATAATTCTAAATGTGTTCTAATTATTAAACTAACCAAGAGATATTTAAATTGGGCATGCAAATATTTAAAATAGATATATATTTAACAAGATAGTAATGAAAGCAAGATGTAATGAAGAGAAATTAGCAACATTTCGCTTTTATTTTATTTTTATGCGAATGATTTAACTTTGGGGTGCGCCTCCGGGTACCTGCAAAAGACACTTAGTAGAAGAGTTAGTAAATAATAAATAAATTACCAAACAAACACAATGTATGTATATATATATATATATAGATATATATAGATATATATGTAGAAGATATTGTAAAAGATATATTTTTATATAGTGTGGGCTCAGCTAGTGTTATGCCAAGGATACTAAGACATGAGAAGCCAATATCGCTACGGCGGCGGTCGACTCGCCTCCCGGTGAACGATACTATGCATTCTCGTCTAATCTTTTTCACTTTCCTCCTCGCCCACATATTCCGTCTCACTTACCACGTAGGCCTCCAGATCGACGGATAAATCCTTCGTAGGCCAGTGTAGTATCAAGTTCAAAATCAGTAAAATACTAAGTGTAGCATTATATTTAAAAATAAGTAAAATACCAAATGTAGCATTATATTTAAAAATAAGTAAAATACCAAGTGTAGCATTATATTTAAAAATAAGTAAAATACCAAGTGTAGTAACTTGTTCAAAAATCAGTAAAATACCAAGTGTAGTAACTTGTTCAAAAATCAGTAAAATACCAAGTGTAGTAACTTGTTCAAAAATCAGTTTAATAAAGTAATAAAAGGGCAAAATTGTCCAAATTACTATGGAACACCAAAACAGTAGCAACATAGCGAAACAGTAAGCAACATAGCCCAAGATGATTAGTGAGACACTTCTACAAGCGACAATAATTCCAACCCGGCAAAGCGATGGTGGATCATGGTAAACGAGCAACCCAATTGTTCATAAAAGGGGTATAGCCAACTGCATGTTAGTGAGCTAGATAGTGAACAACAATGTTCCCCAGAAGTGGGAATACCATCAACATAGCAACACGATAAACCAACCGATCACGTGGGATAATGGAAAATAACGAAAGCGATAACCCGTGAGCCGAAAGCGATGGGGCGGCCACGAGCAGTCGAATAACCGCAACAACGATAAAATGAAGCCAGCCAATTAAGTCGGAAATTTTAAAGTCCGACAACGAAAACAAAGATCAGTAAACCGCGATAGATACCCAAACTAAAGCCTTCAAGGTCGCCGGAGTTTACTTTTAAACTCCGGCGAGATTCAAAATAAAAGAAATCAGTCCTTTAGCATAAAATGAACAAACAGATACCAGAACATAGTCAAAAACCAACGTCGCCGGAGTTTCAGACTCCGGCTATTTGAGTAGCACAAAAGGAAAATGGCGGCGTCACTACCACGGCTAACGCCGGAGCAACGCCGCTGTGGTGGTTGATATAGGCAGTGATGAAGTTCGCGGCTGAAGGTGTTCGCCGGAACAGTGGGTTCGCCGGCTAGGTTGGGCGACGACGGGAGTGCTGGTGTTGGAGACAAAGTGGGGGAGGGTGCTGATCTGTGCGGCTGCTGTGGAGTATCGCGGGGGTGTTTAAAAGGGGGTTCGCCGGAGTTTTTTGAACTCCGGCGAAGGGCGGCGGAGGGCGGCGAGAGAGGGTGAGGGAGATGATCTCTTTCTTTTTTAAAAAATGGAAAAGGTTCTGTTGCCTTTTTTCTTGGCTGATACGTGGGCTCCCCTCCTTTATTATGCAGCCCTCTTTTTAATAAGGGGATAATATTGGGGAAATGAAAGTGGTATTTAAAATTTAAAAGATGGGGGAAAAATAAGAAGATGTTTGAAATTTAAAAATGGGGGGGAAATAAAAAAGGGGGTGTTTGGATGAAATAGAAATGGTGTTGAATTGGAATGATTCGGATTGGGTTCCGTACTGGACTGGAGTGACAAAATGTAAAGCGGGTTAATTATTTAAAAGAAAAATTATTTAACGAGATGCAAAATTATAAAAAATGTAAATGCCGATGCAATAATAATAAAATACAATATTTAGACAAATGTTTAATGTCTAATTAAAATTAAAGCGGGATGTCGATTAATTATTTAAAGAGATGCAAAATAGTATTATAATAGAAACATAATATTAACAAAAACATAATGCTTAAATAAAAAAGATGCAATGTCATTTTGTGAATAAATAAACATAGAATATTATGTAAAAATATGCAAAATAACGATTAAAATGTGGTGTGCTAAAATACTTAAAATCGCACGAAATATACAACAAACGGGTCAAAATTGACTGTCAACAATAGTGACACTGACAGATGAGTGCAGTGCAATCCTGCAAAAGAAACTACCACCAAAGCTGAGAGACCCAGGGAGTTTTACCCTGCCCTGCACAATAGGAAAGGTAACATGTAACAAGGTACTCTGCGATTTGAGGGCTAGCATCAACCTTATGCCTCTATCAGTGTTCAAAAGATTGGGTTTGGGGGAGGCCAAACCAACCACAGTTAATTTGCAGCTTGCTGGCCGATCCATCGTGCATCCCCGTGGTATAGTTGAAGATGTGCTAGTCAAAATGGGCAAGTTTTTATTTCCAGCATATTTCCTCACCTTGACATGAAGGAAGATGAGGACATGCCTATCATTTTTGGGAAACCATTCCTAGCCACGGGTAGAGCCCTCATTGATGTGGAGAAAGAGAAGTTGAGACTTAGAGTCCAAGACAATGAGATGATCTTCAAAGTCTTCAAGTCTACCACTGAATCCCAAACAAACAACAAATGTTTTGCGGTGAGCACAACTGACGCAGCGCCCCATCAAAAACAACCCAAAGGTATGGGGATCATAGAGACAACTGCAAATCCACAGACAAGAAAGGTTAGTATGGCTGCTGAAACAAAAACTGATGATGTAAAAGCTGACCAAGAGGTAAAACTTGCTAAAATCAACCCCATGAAAAAGAAGAGTAGAATGAGAAAGAGGAAAATGATCTTTAAATGGATGGGTTGTGGGGTAACTTACCCCACTGATTTAATAAGAGAATTACGTCCGGCTAAAAGACGTTTAAGACAGCGCTACTTGGGAGGTAACCCAATGTTTAAATTATGCAATTAGTTTAAATTGAACAGTCTCACTCTTGGGTATTTTTGGTTGTGTTGTGATGACAGGTGAGAGAATTTGGCATTAAACACGGAAAACGCTGAAAGCACAAAATCTTTACAGCGCCGCGGTTCCACTATGCAGGGTCGCGGCACCGAATGTTCAAAGGAAATGCAGAAGTTTCAGCGTCGCGGCGCCCAGATTCAGGACCGCGACACCTATTAATCATAGAAGACACATGAATTGTGGTGTCGCGGTGCCGTACAGCAGGGTCGCGGCGTCGGGGCGCGGTTTCAGAAATAAAATGCCCTAATACACCCAATCTCTCCAGAAATTTCCCCAAACCCTTTCCCTCTCTGCAGCAGCGAAAAATTCACCCCTCTTTCACCAAAAATCTCCCCCAAATTAACCCAAATCCTTCCAATTCCCACATACCAACACCAATTAAAACCCCTAGCATATTTCACCGTCATTATTCATTTCCTTATGACAAGAAACATTGTGAAGACCAGCTCCTCGAAAAGTGTGGTTGGGGTGATCTGTTATTGTATTGTGGTTGAACTTTGTTGGGTTGATTTGTGTTGTGTGGAGTTGATAATTATTGGGAAACCTTAAAGAAACAAGGGAAACTCTGCCAAATTTTTTCCAATAATTCTCATAATAGCTTAGAAAAGCAGAAAGCCTGCCACCTCATCTTCAGGACTATGATGTGACTCGGTTCGCCAACAAAAATACGGAGGATCGATACAATAAAATTAGTACTAGGGCATTTATACCAGAAAGAGGTATGGACTACCAGGCCGTACCATTTGATGATGATGATGACTACGAGTCCATCAGGGCAATGATCGAAGCAAATTGGTGGGAAAGGTTTGTAGATGCAGAACAAATCCCACTTCAGAATGCTAGTCTTGTTCGAGAGTTTTATGTTAATTATCCGGAACAAGAGAATGGGAGGTGCTTCGTGAGAGGGCGGTATGTGCCCGTCAATTCTGAGGCGGTAAATGCAGTGCTTGGGACAACAAATATTGAGGACCAAGGTTATAATCCACACCATTTCAGAAGTTGGTCTAGAGACGTCAACCATATCATGTGGGACGTAGTTGCAGAAGCATTGTGTTACCCAGGAGACGAATTTTAGCTCTCTCGCAATGGGTCTAGGGAACTTGCTCGGTGGCAATTCAACAGAATAGCCAGAGGTTGGATGTATTTCATAAGTGCTCGCTTGATTCAGTCGACTCATTTCACCAGGGTGCCTGCGAACAGAATCAAGCTTGTGTATGGTGTCATATCGGGTAAGACAATTGATGTTGGGCAGAAAATAGTGCAGAGTATAGGAGAGATCATCAGGTTGACCACCACAGGCGGATTGGGACATGGATCACTGCCTTATGTTTTAGGCATAGAGTCCTAAAGTACGCCACAGACATTCTTGAGAGGATTCAGCCAGCTGTGACGTACAATTTAGTGCACTCTTTCCCTGACCCTACAGGAGGAACGCTAGAGAGGAGAAGAGGCCCAGGCGGAGCAGGTGCAGCCGCAATAGAGGAAGAAGAGCCTGAGACAGCTGCATACTATGAAACGGGCCAAAGCAGCCACTAACCGCCCCTGTCTTTGGAACCTCCAGTGCCAATACTGGAGCAGATGCTCCTAAATCAACAACAGATGTTGCGAAACCATGATGTAAAATCAGCAACAGATGATGCAAGATCATCAGGACCTAAGCCAGCGAGTCAATGATTTAAGCATCATGTTCCACCAGTGGTCAATGCAACATCCGCCACCACCACCATCATTTTGAGCCTCTATTGTCTGTAAGTCGTCCCTTTTTAATTTTGAGTCTTTACACATTTGAGACAATGTGTCGTTTAAGTTTGGGGGGTTCTTATTTTATTTTTTATGCCTGTTTTTGAGTCTTTTGTGTCTTTTATTGTGTCTATATGAGACAATTGTTTTATGATCATGCATGTTGTAGTTGCTGAAAACGTCTAGTGAATTAAGTGGGATAATGTAATGGAATTAGAAGCTAAAATTTGTGTGCTTAAGTTAGATATGTCAAAGATTCATTAAAATTTAATTATTTTGGATAATTGTACTTACCCTATGTGTTGCCAATTGTGGAAAGAATGATTGAAAATGTTTATGAAGTCTGCTTGCTTGTTATTTGAGTCGAAATAGAAGATATACATGTTTAGGGAGATGATTCATGCATTTCTTTGTTAGCTCTTCTTACCATTCATTACCTACATTGCAATAAATTGTATCTCTAGTCAGCCCCTTTGAGCCTAAAATAAGTTATTTCTTTGACACCTTATGATTCCCTTGTGTGGGATAAACAGTAATTGAAAATTGTGATGAAGAAGTGTGAAAAAGAAATAAAAAAAAATAAAGTGAAAAATTGATGCACCTCAATGAAAAAGATGTAAAAGTTTAAGTTTGGGGGTGCCTATGTGAATTTGTTTCATGCTCTAAAAAAAAGGGAATGATAGGTATGAATTGAAACGAATACCAAAAAGAAGGACAAAATGGTTGAATGAGAAAAATGATTATGGTACGTAATCGAGCCTAAATGCCTACTTTTACCTACCACTGCCTGAGCCGATATTACAACCCTGAAAAGTCAAGATCTCTAATATGTATGTCTATGATTAGTGGAGAATAACAAGTAAACATGCTCATAGGTCTTTGAAAAAAATGGAACGAATTTGACATGCATAGGTTAGGCGTTCATGCTTCCATTAATTGTGATTGAAATGAATTCGCGAAATATCTGGCTTGAAATTCTAGATTACTATATTCATGCTATATATGTTCCAGCATATTATCCCAACTGACATTCATGTTTTTCTAAGTAACCTTGTGGAGCTACTTGACCAGAGTCTTTGAGTCCTTTATCTTTTTGTTTCTTTGATTTTGTTTTTATCTTTGCTCGAGGGGGAGCAAATGTTAAGTTTGGGGTATTTGTTAGACATATTTTGTATACACTTTTTGAGTCATTTTTAGTTAGAATTTTCCCCATTTTGTTTAAATAAGTGTCGTGTTAGGGTCGTTTTGCTTTATTTTGAGTTACAGCGGTTCCAAATGTCAATAAGAAGCTAAAAGTGGACAGAAAAAGATGCTCCCGAAGCAAAAAGGACGAAAGTTAGCGAATCCGTCTGAAGCATGCGAGCGCGGCATGCGGCGTGAGCCATGGCGCCATAAATCCTGAGAAGTCGCAGAACATTCGGCGCCACGGTGCCATAATGCAGGTCCGCGGCGCCGACGTGGGAAAAATCCGATCCGAGGCGAAATTGGTCAGGGGCAGAAGGGTCCAGGGCACACGATTTTTGCAGCATATTTAAACCCTTGGGACATATTTTAGGCAAAAAGGGGGATACTCTATCATACAGAACGCTTGGAGGCTACATGATTGGAGACCTAGTTCTAAGTATTTTTTTTTCTTTTCTTTATTTCAATTCAGTTCATGTTGAATTTTGTATTAGTTCTTAGAATGCCTATGACTAGGAGCTAAAACACTTAATTAGGGCTTTCCTTTGAATCGCTTGAAACTCTTTTTCATGAGTTAATGCATTAGTTTGGTTTCATCTTCACTTGATTAAGATTTATTCAATATTGGTGTGAATGTTTGATAGTTAACTGATCACTAATTATCATAATTTATATGATTTCGAATCAAGAACCGAGAGGAGAGATTTGAATATGCTGTAATTGAATAGACATAGGTTAAAATCGCAGACGAAAGTACTCCGATACTTGTGTAGCATTGTAGGTTATTGTTCTTAATCCTCCTATGTGGTAAAATCTATCATAGAAATATAGAAGGTTTCTGCACTGGGGTTGAGCGATTATATATCCTAATCGGAATATAAGACAGTCTAGTTAACATGCTATCTTAACGTAGAAGAAGAAGTCATTCTTGTTGTATTAATGATTGAAAAGAGTGGATAGTCGAGGATATTGGAAGCTCTATTTCCATCATAACTGATTACACCAAAGCAATTTAGTTTAATTTTTGCAATTACTCTAGTAGTGTTAGATAAAAAAACTCAAATCAATTATCGTTAGCCAAATAGACAACATAGAATAGATGTTCGATAATTAAAAATCAGTCTCTGTGGACGATATTCGATCTTACAAGACTATATTACTTGTAACGATACATACACTTGCGTAACCAATTGAAAATCGGCTAACAGTTCACTAGATGTATCCTTACAAATATTGCTATTTCGCATAAGAGATTTGAGGGCGAAGTTTGCTAGACAGGGGCATGCTAATAGTGGATTATCGAGCTAAATTGTCAAGATTATCCTACTTGGTTTATTATTCAGCTTACGTTTGCAATGTTGGATAACTTAATGATTGAATGTGCTACATCAGATAGATAAACAATATAAAAAGTGGATAATAGAGGAGCCACAACCGTAAAGCACGTTGAAGTTGAACTGATAATCTTCTCGAAGTCTAAACAATTCCTTTTGCGTCTTGTCCTTTAATGTTTATTTCTTTCTTTCCTTAGTTTGTAATCTCATCGAAGTGCAGAAAACTACAAAACCAGTTACAACTTTGATCCAATTAGTCCTAATCTTTAGCATGAAAAGAAAGAAACTAACAGTAATACTTGGTCATAGCACATTTCCCGACTATGTTATACAGAGTTAGCTGGCGCACAATTTTCAATTCGGTTGATATTGGGTCTACCCCTCTGCCCTTTCCAATTTAAATACCAAGCTCTTGTTTGCGACAGGCGTTGAAACTTGTAACGTGCGCCTAATCTACACATCACGCTCTTTCTACTCGACAAAAACCCTGGGAAACCCGGCTAAGGATTAGCACAGTGTGTCAGGGACTGTAACTACAAAAATTACTAAAATTCGTAATCCGAAATTGAAGAAAATCAAACCAACTGCAGAAGGAAAATTGGACAAGACCTTGATTAGATAAGGTTAGAATCCATAACCTTATACTTATCTTTTGACTTTAACTTCTACACAGATGAATTTTTACATAAAAGATAATTACATTGACTCTGCATAAGAAGTGGACTTAGTTATTTGAAAATAAGGTTAAACCTATTGATGTACATGTTAAAGTACACATATAGAGTTTATTCATTCAGCCCGATCCACGAAACAACCCGCGTTAGCAGGATCCGAGGAAGGGCCGCACCTCAAGGAGTGTGATGTAGACAACCTACCTTAATGCAAGCATAAGTGGCTACACAGCTGAGTACACAAATCATTACACTGTTACACTATCACTTAGATCCATCTTTTTATCATATCAGAATTCATATGAAAACTTAATATTAAATGCTAACAAATACTTCTATGCTGCAACAAAGGTTTCATTTTCATAACTTGTCTAATCCTATCATTAATACCATCTTCTAATCTTTTAAAAAGTTCTGCATCAAGCAAATCAATCTTCCCAGCAGATTCTAAAGCATCACGAACTAGTTTGTAAGTATATTCTCTTGGAATTGAACCTTGTTCAGCCAATTCTACAAGAAAATCTCTCGCCTCCGCCACCCTACCAGTTTCACACAGACCATGAATTATTGGTGTATAGGAACTATTACATGCTACTACTCCATCATTCATTCCTTGCATTCTTCTCAGCATTCCAATAGCTTTATCAACCTCGTTCGTCACACTATAATACCTAATGAAAGAATTGTATGTAACGCGATTAGGTGCAATCCCTCTTTTTACCATATCATCCAACAACTCCGTCGCCCTCTCTATCCTATTCGTTTTGCAGCAACCATTGATCAAGCTGTTATAAGTTACTACATCAGGTACAAATCCTTTGAATAGCATAAGGCGAAACAAGTGATTCGCTTCCCATATCCGTCTTCTAATAGCTTTTCTACAGCCAGTTTCCATACCATACCTACAATAAGAACTAATGAAGATTGTATAAGTAAACACATCGGGTGGACACCGAAAACCTGGCAACTCCATTTGCTCCAGCAAAAACTTAGCTTTCTTGAAATTCCCAACTCTACAAAGAGCAAATATTAGTGTATTGTAAGCATACACATCAGGCTTACAATGAAACTGTTTCATTCTATAAAAGGTAGCCAATGCTTCATTTACCAATCCTTCTTCACCTAGGCATTTTATCAAACACGTTACGGACGATGTCGTAACAAGTCCTTTTCTCGACATTTCTTTAAGAAATTCAAAAAGCACCTTCATTTTACAACCCCCTTTGGCGAGAACAAGTGACATTTCTTTACATGTGAGCTCATTGTGAGTAAACCCACAATGGGTCTCAACCCAATGGTAAAATTCCATTGCTTTTTCCACTCCAAGTTGTACCTTTTCGGGATCTTTATGAGCAAATGGGCCAAGAATGAGTACACCCTTTCGGGCTTTATTGAACTCTTCTTTTAAGTTTCTTTGTTTTAATGGGGTACGGTGGCGAAACCCGTTTTGGCGGCCTATGGATCTTGGGGATTGGAAGAAGAATTTAGGGATTGATCTTAAGATTTGAGTAACTGTTTGTAGTGTCCAAATGGGTTGAGGAATTGAGGGTATAACATTTGTATCGAACGGTCGATTTCGAATAATTGCAGCCATAACTTGATGGGTATAAGGAGAAGAAAGTGATGTTGATGACAACATGATTATTCTTCAGAGGAAAAGATTGAAACTTTCCTAGAAACGCGAAAGCTTAGGATTGTTAAAATTCAATAGAGCTGGAAACGAAATTCCAGGAAGGTGCATAAACCTGTCCATCCGGTTTTCTCCCCTATGTGTTTGGCAAGTTAACAGTCTGGAAAGGGATACAGTCGCTTCTAGTGGGGGCAAATGGATGGGTTGAACAAAAATGAATTGCAACTCAACCTGCCCATTAAAATACGGGTTGGTAAAAAATGAGATTGACCCATTTTGGAGACTAGTTTCTCGGCTTTTGTGGTATGCAATATCGTAAAATAATAGCAATACTAAAATAAAATTTTGAAAAATAAGTATACATGAAAGAATAAAATAAAATTTTGAAAAATAAGTATACATGAAAGAATAAAATAAAATTTTAAAAAAAGGTATACTAAGACACTCAAAATGGGACGGAGGGAGTAGTATTTATAAGTTGTAAAACATTCAATTGACATGGGAAAATGACTGCAATGACGCCTATACTATGACCCGATTTGCAATAACACACTCATATTTTGGGGTCAATAACCCCCTGGATATGTTTTTAAAGCATTACTTTGATATTTATCGGATTATCTAGTCAAGAAGCTGAACACGCGCACACAGAGCGTGTAAGGAGTTAATAAAACTCGATGGGCGCGTGTATATTGGCCGCATAGGGGGAGATATAACAATTATTTTCATTTTCCCTTTCAGTAACCCTTTTTAATTTGTAGCAGTCATTGAAGTGTGTGTTGAGGCCAAGTATGCCAAGAAACCTTTCTCGTCTGTTGAAAGACAATCTGACTTGCTTGAATTGGTACATAGTGATTTAGGAGTTTTCAGAAACCATGCTAATAGAGGCGGAAAAAGATATTAATTAACTTTTGTTGATGATTGTTCCTGTTACACTGTGGTGTATCTCCTTAGGTCTAAAGATGAAGTTAAGGACATGTTTAGAATTTACAAAGCTGAGGTAGAAAATCAACTTAATCGAAAGATTAAAAGACTTAGAAGTGATCTGGGTGGTGAGTGTGATCCTACTACCCTTAAGAAACTATGTGAGGAAAATGGAATAATACATGAATTGACCGCCCCTTACACCCTTGAACAAAATGGAATAGCTGAAAGAAAAAACCGAACTCTAAAAAATATGATGAATGCTATGTTGATAAGTTCGGTACTTCCTGATAACATGGGGGAGGATATCTTGCTATATTGTCGCGATGTCATGTGTTAAACATAATACCTCATAAGAAGCTTGATAAGACTCCGTATGAAATTTGGAAAGAATGTGCGCCTAATCTAAAATATTTTAAAGTGTGGGGTGTCTTGCTAAAGTTGGTGTACCTAGTTTTAAACGTGATAAGATTGAATCAAAAACTGTTGATTCCATTTTTATTGGTTATGCATATCATAGTGTTGCATATCGTTTTCTTACTAAGAATACGAATGAATCATATGGATGTAGAAATATTATTAAATCTAGAGACACTGAATTCTTTGAGCATATATTTCCTATGAAAAATGAATGTCATGTGGATGGTAATTCAAATGTGAATGATATTGCATTACCTGCTAGTGATACTCTTACTCCCTCAGTTGATTCATGCGTTGAACCTAGAAGAAGTAAAAGGACAAGAAAAGAAATTGATTTTGGTCCATATTTTATAACTTCTTTCTTGACTGTGGAATGTGTTGGATGGAAAATTTATTTCTGTATTTATTTTGGAAGAAGATCGCAGAACTTTTGATGATGCTATGAAATCTACTGATGCTATTTTTTGGAAAGAGGCCATTGATAGTGAACTACAACCAATACTAAGAAATCACATTTGGGAATTAACAGATCTTCGTAAAGGATGTAGAGCTTTGAAAAGCAAGTGGATATTTAAAACGAAGTTGAAACCTGATGGTTCTATTGATAAGTTTAAGGCTAGAATGGTATTGATGGGTAATACCCAAAGGAAGAGAATTGATTTCTTTGATATGTGTTCTCCTGCTACTAAAATATCTACTATTAGAACCTTGATTGCACTTGCTTCTATACGTGAATTAATTGTGCATTAAATGAATGTGAAAACTGCATTCTTGAATGGGGATCTAGATGAGTAAATATATATGGAACAACCT
Source organism: Przewalskia tangutica (assembly GCA_029844215.1). Classification (NCBI taxonomy): domain Eukaryota; kingdom Viridiplantae; phylum Streptophyta; class Magnoliopsida; order Solanales; family Solanaceae; genus Przewalskia; species Przewalskia tangutica. The sequence continues at coordinate 25,688,899 of CM056719.1, forward strand.
GAAGGATTTCACATTTCCGATCAAAAGCACAAGGTTTGCAAATTAGTTAAGTCATTGTATGGACTTAAACAAGCTTTAAAATAACGGAATAATTTTTTTTGATAAAACTCTGAAAGAATTTGAATTTGCTGTTAATGAATGTGACTCTTGTGTATACTCAAAACATGATGGCGATGGATATATCATTATTTGTTTGTATGTTGATGACATGTTGATATTTAGCACTGATCTGCAGGTTGTGAGCCAAACGAAAAGTTTTCTAAATTAAAATTTGATATTAAAGATATGGGTGAGTGGTGCGCGACTTATACACACGCTAAACGCAAGTGCACGTATCGTGACAAGTAATATAGTCTAGAAGACCGAGTTATCGTCCTCAGAGATTAATGTCCAATTACCAACCTCTATTCTGTAGGATCTATTTGGTGACCGATAATTTGATGATTTGTTTATAGCTATGATTATAGATGATAACTAAATTATTTTACTTCAGATATGGTGGAAATAGGGCTTCCAAATCTCCTCGACTATCCGCTCACTTTACTCGTTAATGCAAATAATTAAGGTTCTTCTTTTCTGTTGAGATAACAGGTTAACTAAGCCGTTTTATACTCTTGTTAAGGTAATATAAACACTCAACCCCAATGTAGAATCCTTCTATCTTTCGATGACAAGATTGACTACAAATGAGGATTAAGAGCAATAACCTATCAAGCTACACAAGTATCGGGGTACTTTCGTCCACGATTTAAACCTATGTTTATTCAACTATAGCATATTCACAATATCCCCTTTCGGATTTCGATTAGAAATCATATAAGTTATGATAATTAGTGATCAATTAATTATCAAGCAATCAAAATAATTATTGAATAAATCTCAACAATAATAAGAAGAAACCAAAATCTTGCATTAATTCATAAAACGAAGTTCAAGCGATTCGACATGAAAAACCCTAAATTAAGTTAGTTCCTAGCCATAGACATGCCAAGAACTAAAATAGTATCCAACATATACTAGAAAGAAATAAAGTAAAGAACAAGAAACTACTCAAAAATAAGTCTCCAATCTTGATCTAATGTTGTGATGAATGGTAAGGTGTGGAACTCCTCAAAACTGACCTAAAATGCCCTATTTATATCCCAAAAATATGTAAAACCTTTTTCTCTTTGGTCTTGGCCCAGTCCTATTCGGATTTGTCAAATTTCCCGCGTCGGCGCCACGACCGTACAGCCGTGGCGCCACAAACTCTTGGTGCAACTTCTTGGCGTCATGGCTCTGCTGCTGCTGGTTGGTTGGCGCCACGGCGCCGCCCTGAATTATGCCAGGGTTGCTAACTTTTTAGCTTTTTGAGCTCTGGAACCTCTTTTCGCTCCTTCTCACCAATGTGCCACTTTAAACCATTGTGACTCAAAAGAAAGAAAATTTATCCTAACACGACACATATTTGTGCAAAAATGGACAAAAGACTAACTAAAAATGACTCAAAAGGTGTATATAAAATACACCGATCAAACACCCCCAAACTTAACATTTGCTCGCCCTCGAGTAAAGATCAAAAATAGAAACAAAGACACGAAAGAAAAGAAAATAAAATGACTCAAAGACATTGATCAATTTGCTGCATCATTGTCACTTAGAAAAGCACGAAGGTTAGTAGGATAATATGCAGGAACATATAGCATGGATTTTTAGCATTCTAAACACTCAAGTCAGATATTTCGCAAATTCAATTTAATCATGCTCAATGGAAATAAAAATACCTAACTATGCATGTTAATTTCAAAATCCTATGGCATGTTCACTTGTTATTCTCCACTAATCATGGATACACACATTAGAGATCTTCAGGGCTTTTCAGGGTTGTAATGTAGGCTTAGGCAGTGGTAGGTAAAAATAGGCTTTTAGGCTCAATCTTACGTACCATAAGCTCTTTTGCTTTCGATTCTTCCCTTTTCTTTTGATTTTATTTTTAACCTCATACCTATCTTTCCCCTCTTTTGTTTTGAAAGAATAAGGTGTCTGATGAATAGTAGGCACCCCCAAACTTAGGTTTTTGCCTATTTATGATTACTTTTCATTGGGGTGCATCAAAATTGTTCACTCTTTTTTTGTCTCTTTTCAACACTTTATATTCCAAACACATCAATTTCTTCACTTATGGCACAAGTATGGAATTATAGGGTGTCAAAGAAAGATCTTATTTTTAGGCTCAAAGGGGGCTGACTAGGGATACAATTTTAATGTCAGGGATAGGTAAAAAAAATGGTAAGAAAGGGCTAACAAAGAAATGTCTGAGTCATCTCCCTAACATGCATATCCTAACTATTTCGCCTCAAATAGCAAGCAAGCAGACATATAGGTTTAATCACTAACAATGCATAAATCAAGCAAGATACCCCAAATAGTTTGACTTTATGAATTTTTGGCATATCTAACCTAAGTGTTCAGATGGTTGCTTCAAATTCCATTACATTATTCAACTTTACTTCACTAGGCGTTTCAAGTAACTACAACATGCATGATCATAAAAAAAAATTAGACTCAAATAAACATAGAAAATAACACAAAAAGACTCAAAAACACATCAAAAATAACTAAGAACTCTCCCTCAAACTTAAATCACACATCGTCTCTAATGTGTGCAAGACTCAAAAATAAAATAAAAACAGGACAACTTACAAACTTGGTTTAAAATGGCGGCGGTGGCGGCGGATACTGCATGGCAGATAACGTCAGAAATCCCGTCAGAATGGAAGAGGGAAATCATTTCCAGGGCTCTTATTTTTTAGATTTTTCGTCGTGGCGCCCAAACATCTGGGACCCTCTGAACTTCCGGCGCCATGACGCTCTGATTTGGCGCCGTGGCGCCGAGCCGATTTCCTTCCTCTCTTATGTTTTTCGTCCTCCACTTTTAGCCCTGTACCTGTCATCACAACATGTAAACAATACCTTCCGTGAGACTGTTCTAACTAAAACTAAATTGCATAAATTTAAAAACCTTGGGTTGCCTCCCAAGTAGCGCTGTTTTTAACGACTTTTAGCCGGACGCAGGTTACTTATCAAGAGGCATGGGGTAACTTAACCCCACATCCTACCCATTTCATAATCATTTTTCTCTTTCGCCTTCTGTTTTTCTTCTTCTCCTTTTTCTCAAGAGAAGGTTTAGCTTTGCTCACTGTCTTGTGGTCGATTTCCTTTGCTTTGGCCTGTGCTGGCTCAACTGATGTGCTAACGGTGCTGACTGCAAAACACTTGCTTGTGACTGGGGGTTCAACGATGTGTTTAAACACCTTGAACACCATCTCTTCATCCTCAACTCTGAGTGTCAGCTCGCCCCTTTCCACATCAATCAAGGCTCTCCCAGTTGCCAAGAATGGTCTTCCCAAGATGATAGAGATTTCATCATCGTCCTCCATATCAAGGATGAAGAAGTCTGCAGGAAAGAAAAAATTTCCCACCTTGACCAATACGTCTTCAATTATTCCCCTGGGATGCACCATTGTCCTATCCGCCAACTGCAAGTTCACAGTGGTTGGTTTGGCTTCACCCAAACCCAACCTCTTGAAAATGGACAAGGTCATGAGATTTATGCTGGCCCCCAAATCACACAGGGCCCTGTTACATGTTACCCTACCAATTGTGCAAGGCAATGTGAAGCTCTCTGGATCCTTAAGCTTGGGGGCAATTTCTTCTGCAAGATAGCACTGCATTTCTCTATCAATGCCACTGTCTCATACTCAGATAGCTTCTTCTTCTTCCCAAGGATTTCCTTCATAAATTTGAAAAAAGTAGGCATTTGCTCCAACGCCTCAATGAAAGGGATTTTAATGTGCAGCTTTCTAAATACCTCCAAGAACTTGGAGAATTGCTTATCAACTGCTTTTCTTTGCAACCTCTGAGGGTAAGGAATCTTCTCTGTGTATTCCCTCACTGGAACTGTTGGAGCCTTCTCTAAAATAGGGAGGTCCTCAGTAACACCCTCATTCTGTGCATCTACTATCTGCTCAACTCATTGTTCTACCACAGGCTGAGGTGTAGGCTGTTTTAGTTGCTTCCCACTTCTCAGCTGCACCGCCTGACACTGCTCTCTGGGATTCATCTCCGTATTACTAGGAAGAGTGCCATGTGGCCTGTTATTTGCCATCTTTGCTAGCTGTCCCACCTGCGTCTCCAAGTTCCTGATAGAGGACATTGTCTCTGCCATGAACTGGGTTTGTGAATTCGTAAGTGTCACCAAGGCTGCTTGCAATTCGTCTGGCTTTTCTTGTGGAGCAAGTGTACTGAACTGTTGGGAAGGTGAGGCCTGGTTAAATGGTTGTTGATTCTGGTATTGGCCTCGGAACTGGTTTTGTTGCCCTTGATCACCCCTCCATGAAAATTTAGGGTGATTCCTCCACCCTGAATTGTAGGTATTTGAATAGGGGTTGTTCTGGGGCCTTTGGTAATTCCCCACCGCCTGACATTCTGCTTGCTCAATAGGGATGTTGTTGGGGTCTGCTGATGGACACCTATCAAAAGTATGAGGACCCCCACACATCTCACAATTCATTGGCATCTGAACTGCATTCACTGACACTGTGTTCTGCTGCAGTTGCTTGGTCAAGAGAGCAACCTGTGCATTTAACGATGTGATGACATCGATCTCATGAACTCCTATCGCTCTCCTTCCACTTACCCCTCTATCATCTGTCACATGGTTATTGGTGGTCATGTCTTCTAGCAAATCATGGGCCTCATGTGCTGTCTTCTTCATGAAGGTTCCACCTGCAGCTGCGTCAATGATGGTTCTTGTGGTCCCACTTAGCCCATTATAGAAAATATGGACCAAATTCCACAGCTCAATGCTATGATGTGGACACTTTCTCTGCAGATCTTTAAATCTCTCTCAAGCCTCATAGAGTGACTCTCCATCAGCCTGGTAAAAATTGTTCAACTCTCCTCTCATCTTAGCTGCTTTGGACGGTGGAAAGAACTTTGCCAAGAATTTCTGTGTCAACTCCTGTCATGTGAATATAGAATCTGTAGGCAGGAAATTCAACCAAATCTTTGCTTTTTCCCTGAGTGAGAAGGAAAAGAGCCCCAATCGTATGACGTCGTCAATAACACCATTATACTTGAAAGTTGCACACAACTCCAAGAAATTTACTATGTGCATATGAGGGCCTTCAGATGGCAACCCTCCAAATTGAAATGTATTCTGCACCATACTCAGGATCGCAGGCTTGATTTCGAAATTATTTGCTCCTATTGCTGGGAGCCTGATACAAGTATGTGCTCCATTCACCCTTGGCAGCACATAATCTCCCAAGCTTCTCTCAGCTTGGACCTGTACCCTTTCTTCCACATCTATTGGTAACCTCTGGGCATCCTCTGGTTAGGTTGATGATCATCTAACCCTTCGTTCATCTCATTGTTATTCTGCAAGCCTCCCATTTCTATTAAGGCCAAGATTCGTTTGTTTCTCCGGTTCGACTTGCAAGTCGTTTTAATCTCCGGGTTGAAGGGAACAAGTGTATCTGTTCCTCTTCTCCTTCGCATAAACTAGATGCCTGCAACAGATCAAAATCAACAAACGGATCACGGCGCACGGTTTCATCAATACAATAAATAATAAAAAGAAAAATAAAAACTAAATTAGAAATTAAGAATAGATATAATGATATCGAACTACGTCAATCTCCGACAATGGCGCCAAAAACTTGATGCGCGACTTATACACACGCTAAACGCAAGTGCACGTATCGTGACAAGTAATATAGTCTAGAAGACAGAGTTATCGTCCTCAGGGATTAGTGTCCAATTACCAACCTCTATTCTGTAGGATCTATTTGGTGACCGATAATTTGATGATTTGTTTATAGCTATGATTATAGATGCTAACTAAATTACTTTACTTTACTTCAGATATGGTGGAAATAGGGCTTCCAAATCTCCTCGACTATCCGCTCGCTTTACTCGTTAATGCAAAAATTAAGGTTCTTCTTCTATGTTGAGATAGCAGGTTAACTAAGCTGTTTTATACTCCTGTTAAGGTAATATAAACACTCAACCCCAATGTAGAATCCTTCTATCTTTCGGTGACAAGATTGACTACAAATGAGGATTAAGAGCAATAACCTATCAAGCTACACAAGTATCAGAGTACTTTCGTCCACGATTTAAACCTGTGTTTATTCAACTATAGCATATTCACAATCTCCCCTTTCGGATTTCGATTAGAAATCATATAAGTTATGATAATTAGTGATCAATTAATTACCAAGCAATCAAAACAATTATTGAATAAATCTCAACAATAATAAGAAGAAACTAAAATCTTGCATTAATTCATAAAACGAGGTTCAAGCGATTCGACATGGAAAGCCCTAAATTAAGTTAGTTCCTAGCCATAGACATGTCAAGAACTAAAATAGTATCCAACATATACTAGAAAGAAATAAAGTAAAGAACAAGAAATTACTCAAAAATAAGTCTCCAATCTTGATCTAATGCTGTGATGAATGGTAAGGTGTGGAACTCCTCAAAGTTGACCTAAAAGGCCCTATTTATATCCCCAAAAACATGTAAAACCTTTTCCTCTTTGGTCTTGGCCCAGTCCTATTCGGATTTGTCAAATTTCTCGCGTCGGTGCCACGGCCAGACCTGCCCGGCGCTAAACTCTGCGGCCCAGTGCGCTTCTTGGCGCCATGGCTCTGCTTTGGCTGGTTGGTTGGTTGGCGCCACGCGCCACCGGATTGCCAAATTTTTAGCTTTTTGAGCTCTGAAACCTCTGTTTCTGCCCTCTTTTCGCTCCTTCTCACCAATGTGCCACTTTAAACCATTGTGACTCAAAAGAAAGAAAATTTATCCTAACACGACACATATTTGTGCAAAAATGAGAAAAAGACTAACTAAAAATGACTCAAAAGGTGTATATAAAATACACCGATCAGTGAGGCTGATGTTATTTTGGGAATAAAAATTAAAAGAACTCCATCTGGCATGTCTCTAAATTGGTCTTACTACATAGAGAAAATACTTAGAAAATTTGATTCGATGTTGTACCTGGGAGAACATCATATGATGCTAGTGTGCATTTGATGAACTAGTGTGTCAATCTGAGTATGCAAAAATCATGGGTAGTTTGATGTTTCTCATGAATTATTCAAGACATTGCATATGATGTGAGCAGACTGAGTAGATACACTCATAGTCCTAATAATGAGCATTGGAATGCATTGAAAAAATTTCTTAAATATCTGAAATACACTATGGATTGGGGATTACATTTTGGTAAGTTCCCTGCTGTGTTGGAAGGATATAGTGATGCCAATTGGGTGTCCGATAATGATGAGATTAATTTCACTAGTGGATATATTTTTACACTAAGTGGAGGTGCTATATCCTGAAAATCTTGTAAGCAATCTTGCACTGCTATGTCTACTATGAAATTTGAATTTATTGTCCCTGAATTGACGGGATGTGAGGCAGAATGATTGAGAAACATACTATCAGACATCCCATTATGTGGGAAGCCAGCTCCGTCGATTGTGATGTATTGTGATTCTCAAGCTGCCATTGGAGTTGCAAAGAATAATGCATACAATGGAAAAAAGAAACACATTCGGTTGAGACACAAGGTTGTCAAAGAGTTGTTGGCTAGTGGAGTGATATCACTGGACTATGTAAAGTCTGAAAAGAATTTTGCGGACCGTTAACAAAAGGCCTTTATAAAAAGATGATTTTGGAATCATCTAAGGGGATGGGATTTAGACCCATTGAGTGAATTGTGTTCATGGATCTCTACTTTGCTTTGTAAAGTTCAAAGGTAACATAATTCAGGAGCACTACTGAGTTTCCATCCCTGTAATTGTGTATGTAGTGCTTGCTACCATTGTGTGAAGGATGAGCAATTTGGCTCTTAATGGACACATATCCACATGTGTGGTGGTGTGCAGTAGCACACACTTGATGGGATCCACCTACTTAGGTGTGGAAGTTTTGGCCGCTTTCTATGGGAGAGACGGGGTCATCTTCCTAGAGCACCTATGAGCATCCGGGCATGAGACGTATGGCCAGTATAAGGCGCCAACTATTATTTGCGGAGTAACCAAATTTGTTGAGCGAAATGCGTGTCTCATACAGCGGGCTCACAAACTTCCCAATTGAGTTCAAGATGCAAATCACTCGATGGGTTGTGGGTCTTGGTGACACTATGTGTTAATTCAAGTCGCAAGACAGTAGCACTTATGCACGGAACTCTAATTTTTGCTCAAACTTCTAAAATGATTTTTAAAACTTTGAATCTGGTGGGAATTGTTGGAAACTAGCTTCAAAATTTTAAAAGTTTATGGAGAAACAAAGTTTTATTTGTTCAAGAAAGTTTTTCACTATTTGTTTCGGTTTGGTATTTATGAAATATTTTTCAATTTTTAAAACTGATTGTGCTCAATTTCTATACAAACAAACTTTGGTATTTACAAAATACTTTTGGGTTTTCATACTGACTTTTGGACTTTTAAAACTGATTGGTTCATACTTGTAGGATTGAATTAAGGTATTCACACCTTGCTTTCATCTATAAAAGGAGGTTTTAGCTAACTGATTGAAGGAGGAAAAAAATTTATTTTTTGTTTGAGTAATAGGATTTTGGTTATGATGTGTGATTTATACATACACACTTAACGCAAGTGCACGTATCGTGACAAGTAATATAGTCTAGGTAAGACCAAATATCGTCCTCAGAGACTGGTTTTCAAGTACTGATTATCTATCCTTTAGTTTCTATTTGGTTAACGTTAACTTGTTGAGAATTATAACTAAGAATTAAAGCTAATGCAGGAAATAAACTAATTAAGAAAATACTTTGAATTAAATCAGTTATGATGGAGAATTATGTCTTTCAAGATCATCAAATATCCATTCTATTCAATCCTTAATACAATTAGACTAACTTCTTCTTCTACGTTAAGATAGCAGGTTAACTAGACCGTCTTATACTCCTGTTAAGGTAATATAATCACTCAACTCCGATGCAGAACCCTTCTATCTTTCGATGATAGGATTTACCACAAAGGAGGATTAAGAACAATAACCTATTAAACTACACAAGTATCGGGGTACTTTCGTCCACGATTTTAACCTATGTTTATTAAACTATAGCATATTCAGAATCTCCCCTTTCGGATTTCGATTCGAAATCATATATGTGATGATAATTAGTAGCTAATTAACTATCAAGCATTCAAACCAAATATTGAATAAATCTTTAACAAGTGAAGAAGAAATTCAACTAAAGTATTAATTCATGAATAAGAGTTTCAAGAGAATCACAAAGAAATCTCTAATAAAGTAATTAGCCCCTAGCCATAGTCATGCTAAGAACTAATACAATCTCCATACATGAAACTGAAATAAAACAAAGAAGAAAAAGAGGAAGAAAATACTCAAGAACAAATCTCCAAAGTCTTGTCTCCTTGAATGGTGTTGTATGTACAATGATGAATACATTAATTAATGACGTAGAGACTATTTATATCTAAGGAATCCTTTTGGTGAAGGGTTAGAGATTATGTAGGTAGGAAAAGTTATCCCTTTTGGACCCTGGAAACGTGTCAATTTCGGCCCAAATCGTCAAAAATACCGCGTCGGCGCTGTGGCCCTGCATCCCGGCGCCACGACGCCGAAAAATCAGAGGCAAAATCGACTTTCTGAACAATTGGCGCGCGCCCGAGACTGCTTTGCGCTTTTTACATTCGAGGTCCTTTTTTCGTCCGGACTTCGTCTGATCTCTTCTATACTTCCCGGGACTTCTTAGGCTTCATATATTGACCCTTTTTGGGTGCAATTCCACCTTAAATAAGCTCATTTCTCTTCTTTTCGCCATCTCTCCATTTCTGACCTCTGTGATACAAAAGAAAGAAAAACGACTCTAATACTGTACTACACATCAAAAAAATGAGTAAAATACTAACTAAAAATGACTCAAAAAGTATATATAAAATACGCCTATCAGGTTACTCCATCAGATCTTTGTGAGTGCACACTTCGATCGGCGTTGTGTTAATCCTGGAGGACGGCCGCCAGAGACAGCTTGCACCGAGGCTAGGTGAAATCATTTTTTAGGACAATGATTTGTCCACGACACATCAATCCTATAAGATTTTCCCTTTGTTCTGTGATTAAATATACATTAATATTCCAACAGTGGATCATGTTAGTACTGAGTTACAACTAAATGAGCAATATGATCTTTGTGATAAGTGGTAAATTCACTGTTAGCAGTGCATACGGGTTACTAAGAGAAAACATAAAAATTGGTACCACAACATGATGTGGATGAAATGTCAAGTCTTATAAAATCTCATACATAGTATTGTATGAAAACGGATAAAGTTGTTGACATGTGACCAGGAGGTCATGGTTCAAACCGTAGGGAAGAAATGTGAGATAAGACTGCGTACAATAGACCCTTGTCATCCGACCCTTCCCGGAATCTCGCGCATAGCGGGAGCTTAGTGCGGTTTTCGTTACCGGTCCGGACCTTACCAAATTTTACCATAACCCGTGCGGGTTAGGGGCCAAACCAACCCCCAACCCGTTAAAGCTTACCGCACCGGGTTCGTTACCGGGTCGACCGGTCCAATTACCGGTTAATACGGACCGGTAGACGAGTATAGTTCAAACCGTAGAAACAACCTCTTGTAAAAATGTGAGCTAAGACTGCGTACAATAGACCTTTGTGATCTGATTCTTCCCTGAATTTCGCGCATAGCAGAAGCTTAGTGAATCGAGCTGTCTTTTTAGTTTGGAAATTGAAACGTAGATAGGGATGGCAACGGGGCTGGCGGGGGTTAACTTTGCATGGGGCAAGGCGGCGGGCGCGGGGCGGGTTTTAGGGTATTCTTCTATATTTCTTAAAATTTAATACTCGTATCTGGATATTATTTACATAATTTGGATTAGCTTAGAATAGAGTTTTTTGGATAAATTATAAACTTAAATCATTAATTTATATCCTTCTTTTTCCAGTGCCACATATTTGGATCTTGAATATAACATTTGACCAGGCATGACTCACGATAATTAATTTTAACTTTTTTTTGAATTTTTAATTCTTCCCTAACATTTGACCAGGCATGACCAGACATTTGACCAGGCATGACCAGACATTTGACCAGGCATGAACACGTTTCCCCACAAATGACCGTTTGCCATCCGTACCTGCAGATGATGTGCTTTAAAAACTTGGTATTTTTATAACATCAAGATGCAGGTGTTGTGCACACACTAGGCAAGAAATAATGTGTCATTTGTTTCTAAGGGGAAATTTTGTTAACTTACATTTGGAGAAATTTTCCCTCAGCAGGTGAAATATGTGGTCCTTTTGTGCAGATCAATCAGGATGTGATTCAATGGTGGAATGCAATTTGTGCAACTAAACTTAAACCACTGTATCAATCATCTAACCCTGCACCTTAACCGATGCACCATTTAGTCTCTTCGTACATGGGTTCCTTTAGATAATATTAGATATATTTTAAGAATTATACACATAATATACTTGGGTGACCATGAGTTCACGTTACCCAATTTTTACACTTAAATTCGCCACTGTCATACAATGGCAACTTTGGAAGAGGATAAATACTATAGTGCATGGAGGGACAATGTCAATGAGTAGAGTCATATATGAGATAAATATCAACATATATTAGTTGGCTAATGTGAGATACCCATGGTTGAAAAATATGTCTGCTACATAGCCATAGTTAGTACAATTTTTAGAAGGATATAGACCACAGTTAGTTCACAAGCAGTTCAGTATTAGCGTCCTCCTTAGGGGTGGTATAAGTGCAACACAGATGGATCATCAAGGGGCAATCTCGATCTTTGCTCTTCAGCTTTCTGCATTAGATACAGTAGGGGTGATTTCATCTATGTTAGTGCAAGCAAAATTTCTGATACTACAAGCATTTATGCTGAAGCAAAGGCCATATAGGATGGAATTACATACTGTGTTTTAATCAATTGTTATCAGTGATTATGGAAACTGATTTCCTTACTATGAAGAAGGTGTTGGATACAGAATGAGATGTGTCATGTAATATTTGTATGAAGGTGCATAAGATAAAACATTGGAGGAAAAAAGGTGATATACAGAGAGTCATGTGCTCAGGGAAGAAAACCAGCTGACCGATTATTTGACTAATTAATGTGGATAAAATGCAAATGCCAAATTTGAGATTCAGGACACTAGAAACAAGGAAACCAGATTGATGACATATTATATAACAGAAATATAGCAGGTTACAGTAAAGAAACATGTTCAACAAGGCCAATTTGCAGAACAAAGATGTAACCAGAAGGAATAACTAGTTCATAATTACATAGCAGAAACCTGATATAAGATTCCTTCCTGTTTACGTTTCTTCTACTGAAGTTCTATCCAATGTGTGGTATTAACTTTTAGTTCACCCTATTGGAAGAATTTCAATAGAAGTGATGATCAATGGAGGCATATTTCTAATGTCATTCAACAATGATGCTCAAAACATTTATAGAGACAGACTGCCAAATTGAATTGGATTGAGACTGCACCATTCTAAGCTTAAAGGATCAGTCTTTTGATATTAGGTGACTGAAGATAGCATCAAACCGAGGCTTTGAACACTGTTGCAGTTCAAAATTATTTCAGCAGTTGTAGCTTGTTTCATTTGTTCAGAAGCACTTTTGGCCTTAGATTGTCCTGGTATAACTTATTTCTGTTTTCCTTTCTCATTTCTTCTTTTCAGATTTTTGTTGGATTTGATTTATTTATGCATTTCCCAACTGGATTTGGTTAAAAAAATCTAAAGCTAATGTAGAAAAAGAAGCTAAGACATTTCACAAACAGTCATTTTAACGACCACTATGTGAAGAAATCAAATCTAATTGAAATTTAGATACACTTTCAAGGGGAGATAATATTTGAACAAGAAAATCCCAACTTAAAAAGGCGGAGACCCACTTCTTCACCCTTTCTGCTTTTTTTGAGCTTCATGATATTATGCTAAAGACATTTTTATAACAAAAACCCAAGAACAATGTCCCGGAGTTCATAGCTGAAGAACAAGTTAAAAGACACATTGTTACACCCCGAAATTTCAGGGCATGTATTTAAGAACTTACGAATGAAATAAGATTTGAATCTGGGAAGATAAGTTGGCGGAATGTTTTGGACAAATTTTTAGTCAACTTTGGAGCAGTATATATAAAGGTATATTAGGAGTTTTTGGGTGTTTCAAAGGCCTAATATGAGGTTCGGTGAGTCTTGTTTCAAACGCAACCAACCGCTCGTCGATAGGACATCGGAGTGGAAAGTTATGGACGTTACAAGTTCAGCGGGCAGATGAACAGGAAAATGTTTTCAGTCGGGCGCCACAGCGCCACGGCGCCGGCTGCAGGGCCGCGGCGCCGTAAGTCCTGAAGTGTTCTGAAGTTGCAGTGCCACGGCGCCGGCTGCAGGGCCGCGGCGCCGAGGAGGGATTTTTCGCGAAAAGTGGGGAAAAATCAGAAGATATTTTATAAAGGGCCCATGGGAGGGAGACAAGTGTCCCTCCCAACTTGTAGAGCAAGCTAGACCTTATATTATGGACAAAGTCTTGCAAGGTTGGATCATTTGCAAGAACTCATCCAAAAAGAAATTCTCTTCTCTTCTCTCTCTATTGAGAAAAACCCTAAGCCTAGATGAAATTTTTGGAAAGGCGGCAAGAAGAAAATATGTTGGCAAGATTGTAGAGGGTTCGTATGAGTGATTTTAACGTGAAGAAGAATTTCGGGAAGAGGGCTAAAGGGGGGCGAGATTGTTGGACTATTTTGGGTTTATCAAGGTAACAATCTTGTCATCTTAGTGATTAAATATTTCATGTTGTTGTAGTTATACATGTCAGCAAGCATGAGAAATATGTATTGGAGTTTTATAAGTGTTATGGATGTTGGAAGCCTAAATCTGAAAATGACCTTGTTAGCCCTTGAGATTGAAATACAAATTGGTCGATAGTTATAATCGTCGCATGTTGTCTAAATAAGAGATTATAGTTGTTGAGATTGGTTGCGACTATATAACATGTGAGAACGATAATATGGATTAAAAAGGAATTGGAAAAGATTTTATGCGGTTGTACCTTGTAGTCGAAATGATATTTAATATTGGACTATTTATATGAATTGTGGGATAGAATTTTATACGTCCTGTAAGGCGTATAATCCCCTTTGATTGGTTGGTGTGTTGAGCCTTAAATGTGGCATGTTGGTTATTGATTGTCGGGCCTTGAAAAAGGTGGAAAAGTATGTAGAAACAAAGGAGGTGCTGCCCAATTTTCCGTAGAATAAGAGACCGTATACTTAGTATTATTCTACGTTAGAAACTAGAAGTTGATAGTCGTGTTGTGGCCATTATAGGTTGACAATTCTATGTGCGGCGTATTCGACTTAGCTTGTGGATTAAGCCGATAAGGTATGTGAACCATCTCCTCTTCTTCTAGCATGATTCCTTATGGTAAAGTAAGTAAATCCTACTCCTTAAATGATCCACTCCTTGATTGTACTTGGATTGCCTAATATAGAAGTTGTTCTATATACTTCCTTGATTGTACTTTGGATGTTTAAATTGGAAGTTGTTACAATCCATTACCTTGATGAAATTTGGATTTTCAAAAGTGAAAGTATTTTACTTAAAGTACATAGAGTCTTAAAAAGGAAGTGGTTTACAAATCTTTTGGCTAGTGCCTTAGTTCCAAAACCTAAAGGTTGTTATAACGACTTTAGGGGAGTCAAAGGAGTGATTTACTTAATTGATTTAAAAGAGGAGAAATGACATGACTTAAAGAGAAGTAACTTGTTTTAGAGGTGTGAGTTACTTGAGATTTAAAAGTAGAAGAAACTTGATTTCTAAAGTTAAGAAACTTGATTTCTAAAAATTAAGAGACTTGAAGTATTTTGAAAGTTAAGAAACTTGAATTGAAAGTATGGGATACTTGGTTTTAAAAGTATAAGTCTCTTGGATATAAAACGAATGAATTTGTCTAAAACCATAAAGGGTTATAACGACTTTATGGGAAGTTAGTTATAACGATTTTATGAAGGGTTAAGAAAATTGTCTATTTTGATGGATAGGCATGAGTTGCCTAGGTTGTGAAATTTAAAGTTACTTGGTTTCAAAGTCTTGAAATGAATTTCTAAAGGTGTAGTAACTTATTTTGAAAAATAGACATGTCTTGATACTACGGGTGTTAGTATCTTGGGTATTATATAAAAAATGAGTCTTTTGAAAAGAATGGACGTACGTAGTACTTTGGCTTGTTTAAATGAGAATTATTCTATTTGTGCCTTGATAGTACTTTGGCTTGTTTAAATGAGAATTATTCTATTTGTGCCTTGATAGTACTTTGACTTACTTAAATAAGGATTTCTCTTGGTTTATGTAAAAAGAAGGCATGATAATTGTCTTGGTTTACGTAAAAAGGGAAGGCATGGTAATTGTCTTGGTTTATGTAAAAAGGAAAGGCATGGTAATTGTCTTGGTTTATGTAAAAAGAAAAGGCATGGTAATTGTCTTGGCTTGTGTAAAGGTATGGTATTGTCTTGGTTTATGTAAAAAGAAAAAGGCATGGTATTATTTTGGTTTACTTGCATATGGGTTGCTCATATAGACATTCGTGCAAGTGTCATATTTCCACATCTCCGCGTCCCTCTATAAAGGGCCGGCAACTTGTTTCAAGGATATTGTCGCGCCCGTTTTTGACCTCGAGGTCGGAACGGTATCCGCAACGTTGCTCTTTGGCGCGGTTCCCTGGATGGAGCAATAATGCTTATTTTGAGGAGTCGCCACCTAATTAGTTAAGTGAATTAGGACACTTGATTTATTGCAGTAAAATACTGCAATTAATCTCCATTTAATGGTCTGTGAAATTAATGAGATTCTGGATTAGGGTTCTTTATTATCCTAAAGGGAAGGGATTAGACATCCTTTAAGATCCGCTAACTTGCGGTTATTCGTTCAAACCTAGGTTAATTATTTATTGCCTTTTTTATTCTACATATTCTAAGCATTTTTTCATAATTTATAATTAAAATAAAGTGCAATACAGAATAATAAAACTAAAATTAAATGCGACATAAAATAAAACTTCGGGACATCTTTTAGCCCTTTTTAGGCCTTCTTCACAAGATGATCTCCGGGTACCTGCATAAACACTTAGTAAAAGTGTTAGTAATAGAATAAATAATTTTAATGCAATGACAAGAATTAATAAGTAAAGCCAAAAATAAATAAATTCGTCTTTTGTACAGAGGAGGCCTTGGAAATCAGACGGAGATTCCTTCATCGGCCAATATTGTTAAAAAAACAATAAAATAAATAAAACCTTCAGATCCGCGTCAAAACAGTAATAGTTTTAAACACGGAGGGCTCAGATATATATAAAAAATAAAGTGGGACATCCTAAACAAGTGCGGCTGCGAGAATTTGCCCTGCCAGCGCATGTTGGTTATCCTGTGTAAGTAGAAGAAATCATCAACGCCCAAAAAGCTTCATTTATTTTATTTTCCGTCTTTGCAACTGTGGAGGCCTCAAAAATCGACGGATAACTTTTTCATCGGCCAAAGCGCAATATCTGTTCAAATCAGTAAATACCAGAATTTGTAGCAATATGTTCCAATAAATTTAATAAAAATAAAGGGGACAAAATAAAAAAAATCAGTCCAGGATCCGATAAACAACCAAATATGATAGAAGCAGTATCCAACAATCGATCATCAGAAAATCAGAGACCCGCCGGAGTCGGAACTCCGGCCAAAAATCAAAATCGAAAGAAAACAGTCCAACAACCGACAATAGCCAAAGAAAATAAAGCAGCAGCCAAGGTCACCGGAGTTTTGAAAACTCCGGCCAGATACCAAAAATTGTGCCAAATCATCCCAATAAACAAAGCGGCCAGGAAATCCAGCGGAAAGCCACAACAAGGGTCGCCGGAATTTTAAAACTCCGGTCAAATACCATAACAAAAATCAGAAAATCAACTCCGTCTCACAACCAAAAATAGACAACAGATATCAAAGACAAAGCCGAATAAAGTTCGCCGGAGTTTAGAATTCCGGTCAGTTACCAAAAAAGGAAATTAGTCCGCCAACAACCAACAACAATAATAGCAACAAAGCGTCGCCAGAGTTCAAACTCCGACAAGTTTCAACAGCACAAACGAAAACAGGCAGTGGCGGCGTCACTTCAACGGCTATCGCCGGAGCGACGCCTCCATTGGTTTGAGCGCATAACAGGGGCGGGCAGTGATGTGCGGCTGATGGGTTTGAGAGGGTGAGGGAGGGGTAAGTATAGAGATGAGAGAGGGCAAACGTGCGGCTGCTGGGTTTGAGAGGGTGGGGGAGGGGTAAGTATAGAGAGGAGAGAGGGCAAATGTGCGGCTGCTCCTTTTGTTATGGGAGGGTAGTGTTTTATTTATATGAGGATATTTAGGTTTAGGGTTTGATATTTTGAGGGGGAAATAAATGGGGGGAAAGTAAAAGTGGTATTTGATTTTAGGGGAAGGTAAAAGGATATGGATTGGACTTGGAGTTGGCGGATTGGACTGATTCGAATTGTGCCTCGGACTGGGCTGGTTTGACAAAAATGCAAAACGGATTAATTGTTTAAAAGAAAAATTATTTAAAGGTACAAAATTATCAAAATAAAATGTCGACGCTATAATAATAAAATGCAATATTTAAGAAATGTTTAAATTAAAAGTAAAAATGCGGTGTCAATTAATTATTTAAAGAGATGCAAACATTATTAAAATAAAACAACGGTGTAATAATAATAGAAACATAATATTAACAAAGACATCATGCTTAATTTAAAATAAAAAGATGCAATGCCATTTTGCGAAGAAATAAACATAGAATATTATGTAAAAAATGTAAAAAATGATGATTAAAATGCGGTGTCCTAAAATGCTTAAAATTGTAATAAATGACTAAAAGATTGGTCAAAATTGGGTGTCAACAGCTTGTCCCTCTTTGACCGAACACGATGAAAGAGTTTTCAGACAAAGACGTTGACTTGTAGCCAATTTTGTCTCCATCGTCAGAATTAAAATAAAGATCAAGAAAAAGAATTGACAAAAGCTGATGCAAATTCAAAATTTTGTCCCAGTGTCGAATTATGATGACACTGGGTCGCTGTGATGCCAAAATAAAAAACAAAACTGATGCGGATTTAAAATTTGTCCCAATGTCGAATTATGAGGACACTGGTTGCTGTGATGCTAGAAAATTAAAGCAGGCAGACGCCGATTCAAAATTGTCCCAGTGTCGAATCATGATGACACTGGGCTGCTGTGATGCTGCAAAATTAAAGACAATGCCGACACAGATTTAAAATTTATCCCAGTATCGAATTATGATTGACACTGATTACAGGTGATGTGGTGCTGTAATAGACAGGGTGTTTGTAGATGTTGATGGTGTCATTGCATGGACGCGATGCAGATGTTCGTCGTTGCATGAACGAAGCATACATGAAGCCGTTGCATAGGCTTACATGGAATGACGTCGTTGCATAGACGCGATGCAGATACTCGTCGTTGCATAGACGAAACACAGATGAAGCTGTTGCATAGGCTTAGATGAAAGGGCGTCGTTGCGTAGACGCGATGCAGATGCTCGTCGTTGCATAGATAAAACATGAATGAAGTCGTTGCATAGGCTTTTATAAAATGCGTCGTTGCATAGACGCGATGCAGATGTTCGTCATTACATAGACGAAACATGGATGAAGCCGTTGCATAGGCTTTTATGAAATGCGTCGTTGCATAGACGCGATGCAGATGTTCGTCGTTGCATAGACGAAGCATAGATGAAGTCGTTGCATAGGCTTACAATGAAATAGTGTCGTTTTATAGACGCGATGCAGATGTTCGTCGTTGCATAGACGAAACATGGATGAAGCCGTTGCATAGACTTTTATGAAATGCGTCATTATTTTATGGACGTACCTGCTTTGTGACTCGCCTGGGTTGAGATAACACCATTGCATAGACGTTGTGCGTTTGTAACCCGCATAGGCTTATTGTTGTGCTCCCGACTTTGCTGATATGAAGATCCTGCACTCAAAAAAAACTTGTGAGTTTTTTAGGAAAGGAGTGGTTGATTAGCGTCGACTTTGTAGCTTTGGCTCTTGACGCTTGCATTCTTGGTTTGGACTGAAGACCCAGTTGGCCTGCTTTTTTCCTGTCTATTGTCATTTCCTTGCAGTGAATCCTTAAAATGTCTCAGTTTCTGGTAAATGAAGATGTTGAACTTTCAACTGGGTAAGGTTGAGTCTTGACGCTATCAAGGCGATCAGGTAAGCAATTTTGTTTTATTTTTTTTATCATGAATGAAAAGCTAATGCGAGAATATGGACAATGTACAATTGAGTAGATGAGAATGTAACCCTCAAAATATGCATCAGTCATGTGTAGGTAGTCATGGATGCAAAATATATGAGGATGCTAAACTCTCCAATGGACAAAATCGAGTCCTGTGCAAAACAAGGAAGAAATATTTCTAATGGTGTGACCGAAGCCGATATGGCCGCCTACGTATCCTCATGAGAGAATCAGGTCAAGACGTAGTTCATGCTGCAAAATAAGGATTTTTTATGATTTTAAAATGATGTGGGACCGAAGCCGATGTGGCCGCCTACGTATCCCGCTGAGGGAATCAGGTCAAGACGTAGTTCGTGATGTAAAATAAGGATTTTTATGATTTTAAAATGATGTGGGACCGAAGCCAATGTGACCGCCTACGTATCTCGTTGAGGGAATCAGGTCAAGACGTAGTTCGTGATGCAAAATAAGGATTTTTATGATTTTAAAATGATGTGAGACCGAAGCCAATGTGGCCGCCTACGTATCCCGCTGAGGAAATCAGGTTAAGACGTAGTTCGTGATGCAAAATAAGGATTTTTATGATTTTAAAATGATGTGGGACCGAATCCAATGTGGCCGCCTACGTATCCCGCTGAGGGAATCAGGTCAAGACGTAGTTCGTGATGCAAAATAAGGATTTTTATGATTTTAAAATGATGTGGGACCGAAGCCAATGTGGCCGCCTACGTATCCCGCTGAGGGAATCAGGTCAAGACGTAGTTCGTGATGCAAAAAATAAGAATTTTATGTAATATGCATTTTGTTGTTTTTTTCTGAAAAAATGGAAGACAACATTACGTTCTGACTTCAGTTGATACCGACAATTAGTATTGTGCATAAGGATTTTCTTTTATTGCTTTCAGTCTAACCGAGATTGACTCCGGTGTAATTCACACTTGGATAGTACTGGACATACCTGAGTGTCGACACATCTGCTTGCATCCAAGGTTTCGAACTACACGTAATCTCACGTTTCAAATGCCCTCACTGAAAGAAAGTCTCATTTTACACATATATTTCAGTATTTTGAATTTTGGGACGTTTAGAGAAACACACTCACACTCAGAAAGATGTTCAATGCATGCAATTGTGATACCATAAGCTTGGCCATCATGTAAGTATTCACTTATGTGAGAATCCTCAGTATAAGATCATGTAGGGCTTGTCACGGGCTTGTAATGTAGGCTTGGGGAAAGGAATGTATATCATTTGGATAAAAGTGACTAATCATTTCTCGAGAGTTGGACTACGTCCATGCTTGATATTTGTGCACTTTAATGCTGACTTGCTTTCTTTTTGTCCCAGTTTTTCTGTACTGACTTTTTTTGAATCTTTCATTTGGATCCCCTTTTTTCCGGGGTTATATATTCCCCTTTTTACTCATTTTTTTATAACATCGAGACTTTTGATTTCTTCTTTTTGTGAAGTCGTCCCTTTTTTTTTGAGACTTTGACAATTTTTGTCTTTGCAAACTTCAACGCAGGATTTTGTCAGCCACTTGCACATTTCTAAAGCACTCGAGGAGGTCGGGCCAAGAGAGGGATAGTGCGTACGCACTCAAAAAGGGTATAGGTGTAATATGCAGTTGTCGAAAGAAATAAGTGTAGGCTCAAAGGGGTGTACTATGGATAATGTTATTTGGTAGGCTGAAAAGGCTCAAACGGGTCAAAGAAAGCCTACGATCATTTCCTACACCGAGTGTTACCAAGGTCGCCGATGGGTCGGCCGACCCGACTCGCCTTGGCCCCGACCCGACTCGACCCGACCGACACGACACACCTGATTAAAAAAAAACGGACCGGGCTCGAACCGGCAGACAGTATGGTCCCGCCTAACCCGACCCCGCCAGGCACCGATCCCGCCCCGACCCCGCCCCGACCCCGCCCCAATCCCGCCAGTCCCGACCCTTTGCACAAAATAGCCGTTGTCCAACGGCCATTTTACATTTTGGCCGTTGGAAAACGACCATTTTAGGCCTCCCCTCCCCTCCCCAACCCCTACCCCTTTATATTTATTTTTAACCCTATAAATACCTCATTCCTCTTCTTATTATTTTCACAAATCTTTCTACTCTCTAATCTCTCAATCAATCTCTAATTCTCTATACAACATTGTCTACATATTCAATCTATTTATTAATTTGAGAATTGAGAGTGAAGTTGGCAACTAGCTTGAGGATTATCTATCGAGCAAAGTTTCAATTTTCAACCTCTCGACACACGCCGACTCTACGTCGGCGTTTGGTACATTCGTTCTCTCATTAAATTATTATTTTGTCTTTATTTCATTTAGCACATTTAATTTCATTATCTTTAACTATTTATTAGCATAATTAAAATGAAAGGACTAAGAGGCATGTTGGGTAAGGGTCAGGCTTCTTCTAGTAGGGGTGGTAACAAGGGCAAGGGTCTTCTTCTAGTATTCTGCTCCAGTTATTCCTAGACAAGATGATTTTATAGATCCTGAAATGTTTCCTGAAATACCATATGATCTTGACACAAATGATTATCCTGAAATTGAAGAAGATTTTAATTTAGATGACACTCTAGTTGATGATACACCTATTAATGAAGATGATGATACACCCACTAGTGAAATGCCTCCTATCCCCCCTACTATGAGACGAGGTCCGGCAAAACGACCATTAAAATCAGTTGTATGGAAATATTTTGACAGGGACGTAGCTAATCAAGTAGCTGTATGTAAAACTTGTAAAAATGTTTATTCTTTTAAAATCGACAAGGTCATGGTGGGACGGGGGGTTTAGGAAGACACCTGTTGCAAAAACACAAAGCCTTGCATGCCCAATACATGATTGAAAAAACTGGTGAGCAAGCGTCCTCTCAATCGGGACAAGGTTCACATACTACTGTCCCGGAGAAAGTACAGGGTCAAATTAACCCTATGACGGGGGGAGTTGTAGGCCCTAAATACGATAAACATAAAGATAGGGAAGCACTAGCAAAATTAGTTGCTGTGGAGGGTTTGCCTTTTCATTTCTGAATCTCCTGGTTTTATTCATTATATTAGAGATATGTATAATCCTGCTTATAAAGGTTTTCCTAGATCAACTGTTAAAAGAGATGTATTTAAATTTGCACATGAATATCAACAGTATTTACGTTATGCATTATATAATTTAAATTGCAAAGTTGCTTTAACTTCTGATATAGGTCGTAGTACTAACGGCCATGATTATTTAACGGTAACCTGTCATTGAATAGATTATAAATGGTCTATGCAAAAACGTATTTTAGCATATAGATATATAGATAGTAGGCAATAATCGTGAGTTTATTTCGTAAAATATTTATTCAATACGATTATTACGGAATAACCGATAAAGTTATGAGTATTACATTAGATAATACATCTTCTAACAATTCTGCTATTAGTATTTTAAGAAATGTTTTAACTCCGTCTTTTCCAAAACATTTTCATATAAAATGTGCGTGCCATATTTATAACTTAGTTGTAAATGATGGTCTTTCACTTTTTCAAGATATTCTTGAAAAAATACAATTTGCTATACACTTTATTTTTAAAAATAATAGAATTCAACAAAGAAAAGAATATAAAAAAACTTGTCACGATTGTGGACTATCTTACAGAAAAATTCCCGAAGAAGTACCAACTAGGTGGAATTCTTTATATGACCAACTAGTTGTTGCTTATGACTATAGAAAACCTATTACTTTATTTTTTAACGCCCATAATCAAAATCCAAATGATATGATTGTGGATACTGATTGGGAGAAAATTAGAGAACTTATTGTATTTTTAGAAAATTTTCAACGAGCAACAAAAGAATTTTCTACTTTATATTATCCTACTATTTCAACTATGTTGTTTTATATAGCTATAATATTTTTACTTCTTAAAGAATATATGGAAAAACCTGCTTATACTGCAGCTATTAAAAAAATGTTTATGAAATTAAAAAAATGTTTATGAAATTAAAAAAATATTTTATTCCTATTCCCCCTATTTATATTATTGGTGCTGTATTAAACCCGACTATTAAAGTAGAGGGTTGTAAAAGTCTTATTGAAAATATATATAACTGTATGGACGTACTCCACCTCCAACTCCCAAAAATTTAAATGTTGAACCACCTATTGAACTAACGCTAGAAGAAGTGTTGAATATCTTAGAAGATGAATGCAAAAAAGTATATCGGCATTACCAGCAAGAAAGTGCTAGTAACCAACCGACTTTTGTATCATCTTCTTCTTCAACACAACCTAAAAAAAGACAAGCAGTTTCTGTGGCTAGGCCTAATATTAATTCTATTGAAAGCCTCAGAAATAAAATGTGCGGTGGTAGCAGTGCTAACCAAATTAGTGAGTTCGATGTTTTTGTTTTGCAGGGTAATTTACCTTACCAAGCAGTTATCAATGAAGAAGGAAAGGAAGACTTGCTGAAATATTGGAGCCAGAATGAGAAGACATTTCCGACACTTTCAATGATGGCCCGAGATATTTTGAACATTCAAGCGTCATCAGTCGCTTCTGAAAGCGCTTTTTCTGCAGGAAGATTTCAAATAGGAGAGCATAGACACTCATTAGCCGGAGACAGCTTGGAGATGGCGGTACTATTCAGAGATTGGATACGAGCGGAGCGAAGGAGGTGCGGTCAACCAGAGATTAACGAAGAAGATGACGACAACTACAACGACATTTTATCTGAAGGCATGAGTAGCGACGTGGAACAATTTGATCAAGATATACCAATTCCAACCGAAGAACCACAAGAAATTATAAAGAAATTAGAAAAAATATTTTCAAATTGGTAATTTATTTCATTGCAATTTTTAAATTTTTCTATGTCTTTCACTCTTTTGCAATTTTTTTCAACAACAGTACACTACAATGTAATTTTGAATCTTGTATATTTGATATTTCAATGAAATTAATAATATAAAAGACACAAAAACTGCCTTGGGATATTTTTTTTACACTATTCTTGTATTTGTTTAATTATTTAGTTTATAACTTTATACTTTATACTTTATAGTTTATACTTTATAAATATATTATATATATGAGTATAATACTATAATACTATAATTATAAATTATAATACTATAAGTCTATAATATTATAGTATATGTATATGACAAGTATATGTTAATGTTACTTTGTTAGTACTTAGTAATTTAGTATTTTTAATTTAGTAAAAAATTAAAAAAAAAAAACCCGCCAACCCGTCTCCGACTTGGCCCCGACCGTCGCGACTTCTACTCAACGGGACCGGGATCGGGACGGGAAAAGGTATGGTCCCGCCCGACCCGACCCTCCAGCCCGCCCAGCCGACCCGCCCATTTTCCCGCCCCGACCCCGCCCCGCCCCGCCAAACCCGACCTGGTCTGCCCCGCCATCTGCCAGCCCTAAGTGTTACTCAGGATTTCGCCTCAACAAACATTCAGGCCAAGTTCTACATCACAATGCAATGCAATTGAACTTATTCAAACACTCACCACACAATGCATATTTAACGATGAGGTTGGTTTCATTCTTATCTTGGAAACATGCAAGACAATGTCATCTACGGGTATGAATAAGAGGTACCAAAAGAATCTATGGTTTATCACAGAGTCAACTCATACTGATTATCACTTTTTATTTTTTTATTTTTTTATGAACAATCCTAACTGTGTTGGTATCAACCAAGTCAAACAATGATAATTAAAAATGTTTTGTATTTTTGAATAACACATTTTTTTGTATTTTTTGAATAAAGGGTACCGAACCCGAATAGAGCTGCCTACGTATCCCACCGAGGGAATCAGGTGCGCGTAGTTCATTCAAATATGTTATAAAATGTATATTTGAAAAAGAATTTATCAATGAAAGGATAGCAATATAAAGCTATGCAAAAACAAATGATTGTCCACTGTGGACGAATGCAAAGTAAAACGAATGTAACGGAAAAATGAATGCCCGAAAATATGATGAATGAGACGCATGAGTGAAAAAAATATACTTCTTTATTATTTTTTTTTTTTATTTTTATTATTATTATTTTTGTCGTGTCGAACCCAAAATGAGTTGCCTACGTATCACACCGTGTGGTGAGAATCAGACACGCGTAGTTCGGAATGATTATGATGTAAAATGAATGATAAATAATTATGTAATCAACACTAGACATATCAATTGAATTTGAAAATATGTATAAAGATACAAAATATAGAAGAACTGAGAGCGATGTCTCGTTGAATCTGGTATAAACTGACTTATATTAGTCAACATAACTCCCGCTCATTTTTGTGATAATTTGTTTTTCTTTTCCGGCCGCCCTTGACTATTTGCGAGGACGGTCTTCCTGCAAAAAATATGACAAATGGGTGAGAGTAGGCAAGTCATAAAAATAATAAAATGTAAGGGCGTAACAATATAGTCACCTGATTGGTTCGACTGGACTGGTGGTTGATGCTTCACAAAGTCCAAGTCACGCTATTCAAGAGTGATTTACGCAGTAGAAGTCCTGATTGCAATGTGACAGCAAAAAGTGCAAAAATGCAAATGCTCGGGCCCGGAATCACAAAAGGGTAATTATTGTATTAAATAATATGTACAGAATTGCTAGCGACAAACAATAGTAAATAAAAGCATGCAAATCAAGCACGCGCCCTAATATTTATGTGACCTCTCTTATGTCAGAGGTGAGCCTAAACGCCAAATATGCGAGATTATGATAAATAAGTCCAAGTCGTTAAACTGCAATGTTTTGTTGGAAATGACGACCAAATGACGATGCACTTTTCCCAATTTCGGCGTGTCATGACCAGGCTTGGATCCGTCTATCATTATCACGCTACACATATATGTTTATTGGTCGACGGGTTGTGAAGCCCAACGACAATTTGGTGGATTTGCTAATCGTGGAGACGATACCAAGGATCGACCCACCTAGGGTGTATGCATGCATGACTTAAAATAAAGAGGGCGGTATAGCTCTATCTTAAATTTTCAAAAATTTGGCTTACTAGACACAATGGTTCCCGAGCGGACTACTCGAGTGAGAAGGCTACGCGGCCACCGGTTGGACCGGATTCTCCGCGTAAAATGCCAACTCTCCTAAATTTGGGTATTTTAAAGAAATTTGCGTGTGTGCAAAGCACACCTCGCGTGTAGTGTGTGATAGTGTCAATTTTCCAGAATGGAGAAAATATGAACGGAATGACAATTTAAGGTAAGCAGTAAAAGAATGTAGCAATTAAAGTAGTTAATTACAAAATAAAACAAACAATATAAAACATTTACAACAAATATAAAAGCAAAATAAGGCGCAATATTTAATTAACATGGGTTTGCCATGATCAAGAACCTGATATCCCCAGTGGAGTCGCCATGCTGTCGCGCCCGTTTTTGACCTCGGGGTCGGAACGGTATCCGCAACGTTGCTCTATGGCGCGGTTCCCTGGATGGAGCAATAATGCTGATTTTGAGGAGTCGCCACCTAATTAGTTAAGTGAATTAGGACACTTGATTTATTGCAGTAAAATACTGCAATTAATCTCCATTTAATGGTCTGCGAAATTAATGAGATTCTGGATCAGGGTTATTTATTATCCTAAAGGGAAGGGATTAGGCATCCTTTAAGACCCGCTAACTTGCGGTTATTCGTTCAAACCTAGGTTAATTATTTATTGCCTTTTTTATTCTACCTATTCTAAGCATTTTTTCATAATTTATAATTAAAATAAAGTGCAATACAGAATAATAAAACTAAAATTAATTGTGACATAAAATAAAACTCCGGGACATCTTTTAGCCCTTTTTAGGTCTTCTTCACAAGATGATCTCCGGGTACCTGCATAAACACTTAGTAAAAGTGTTAGTAATAGAATAAATAATTTTAATGCAATGACAAGAATTAATAAGTAAAGCCAAAAATAAATAAATTCGTCTTTTGTACAGAGGAGGCCTTGGAAATCAGACGGAGATTTCTTCATCGACCAATATTGTTTAAAAAAAAACAATAAAATAAATAAAACCTTCAGATCCGCGCCAAAACAGTAATAGTTTTAAACACGGAGGGCTCAAATATATATAAAAAATAAAGTGGGTCATCCTAAACAAGTGCGGCTGCGAGAATTTGCCCTGCCAGCGCATGTTGGTTATCCCGTGTAAGAGAAGAAATCATCAACGCCCAGAAAGCTTCATTTATTTTATTTTCCGTCTGTGCAACTGTGGAGGCCTCAAAAATCGACGGATAACTTTTTCATTTGCCAAAGCGCAATATCTGTTCAAATCAGTATATGCCAGAATTTGTAGCAATATTTTCCAATAAATTTAATAAAAATAAAGGGGACAAAATAAAAAAAAATCAGTCCAGGATCCGATAAACAACCAAAAATGATAGAAGCAGTATCCAACAATCGATCATCAGAAAATCAGAGACCCGCCGGAGTCGGAACTCCGACCAAAAATCAAAATCGAAAGAAAACAGTCCAACAACCGACAATAGCCAAAGAAAATAAAGCGAGAATATGTCACGGAGTTTTGAAAACTCCGGCCAGATACCAAAAATTGTGCCAAATCATCCCAATAAACATAGCGGCCAGGAAATCCCAACGGAAAGCCACAACAAGGGTAGCCGGAATTTTAAAACTCCGGCCAAATACCATAACAAAAATCAGAAAATCAACTCCGTCTCACAACAAAAAATAGACAACAGATATCAAAGACAAAGCCGAATAAAGTTCGCCGGAGTTTAGAATTCCGGTCAGTTACCAAAAAAGGAAATTAGTCCGCCAACAACCAACAACAATAATAGCAACAAAGCGTCGCCAGAGTTCAAACTCCGACAGGTTTCAACAGCACAAACGAAAACAGGCAGCGACGGCGTCACTTCAACGGCTATCGCCGGAGCGACGCCTCCAGTGGTTTGAGCGCAGAACAGGGGCGGGCAGTAATGTGCGGCTGATGGGTTTGAGAGGGTGAGGGAGGGGTAAGTATATAGATGAGAGAGGGCAAACGTGCGGCTGCTGGGTTTGAGAGGGTGAGGGAGGGGTAAGTATAGAGAGGAGAGATGGCAAACGTGTGGCTGCTCCTTTTGTTATGGGAGGGTAGTGTTTTATTTATATGGGGATATTTAGGTTTAGGGTTTGATATTTTGAGGGGGAAATAAATGGGGGGAAAGTAAAAGTGGTATTTGATTTTTAGGGGAAGGTAAAAGGATATGGATTGGACTTAGAGTTGGTGGATTGAACTGATTCGAATTGTGCCTCGGACTGGACTGGTTTGACAAAAATGCAAAATAGATTAATTGTTTAAAAGAAAAATTATTTAAAGGTACAAAATTATCAAAATAAAATGTCGACGCTATAATAATAAAATGCAATATTTAAGAAATGTTTAATGCCTAATTAAAAGTAAAACGCGGTGCCAATTAATTATTTAAAGAGATGCAAACATTATTAAAATAAAACGACGGTGTAATAATAATAGAAATATAATATTAACAAAGACATCATGCTTAATTTAAAATAAAAATATGCAATGCCATTTTGCGAAGAAATAAACATAGAATATTATATAAAAAATGTAAAAAAATGATGATTAAAATGCGGTGTCCTAAAATGCTTAAAATTGCAAGAAATGACTAAAAGATTGGTCAAAATTGGGTGTCAACAGATATCATGGAGTAGCTCCCCATGGTGGTGAGTGGTACACACTCACGGCGGGTCGGTATTTGACTCGGGCGGGTTAAATTCTCGGGATATATATAAGCCATGAATTAGCTATTCGTGATGCGAGTATCGTGTACCGATGACTCATTGCGGGTCCACATGACCTAAGCGGGTGAAATTGTCCCTTGCGGGTGAAATATTCCCATGATAGGTTGCATTATAACACGTAGGTGGTTGACTGCACCGCACGACCTTCATGTTTTGAAACGGTAGTGATTTCATTAATGAAAGGGTGCAGTGTGTTTATGACTTAAAGTGGAACAGTTGGTCTCATTGTTAAAAACATAACTTAAAAGATAAAAAGGATTGCATTACTCTCATGATTGCAAGGTTCAATGTGCTTATTGATGTTATATTATATCATGGACTGCCGACAATGAGGAAGGATTCCACGGGCATGATTGATATTATGGGCGTGAGACCCATGGTTATATTTGAGTAATGACTTTGAGGGCATGCGTCCCTGACTTGATATGACTGCTTATGTATTGTGTATTGTAGTTTGGCTATCATACATGTCTCCTGTTTTGTATAAACTGTTATGATTTCGTTACAGTACTTACTGCTTCACATACTTAGTACATTCTTCGTACTGACCTCCTTCGGGGGGCTGCGTTCATGCCGCAGGTTTAAGTACGCAGTTTGGTGATCTGCAGGTGTAGGACCCTGCTCAGAGTTTTTGGATAGCTCCATCTGTTCAGGAGTTTATCATTTTGGTATAGATCCTTCAGTACATGCTTTTGTACATTGTACGGCGGGGCTTTATCCCGTCATAGTTCAGTAAAACTCTTAGAGGTCTGTATTCATATGTGGGATTGGACTCGTGTACAGTGTAGTGTCTGTTGATTATGTATATTATATGGCAGCCTTGTCGGCTTTGCCCTTGCATGTTCGTTGGTTTAAAAAAAACGAGGTGTTATTTAATTCTGCGGTTTACTTGTGTCAGTTAGGTAGAAGGGTGCCCAGGTAGGGCACCAGTCACGGGCCCGGGGTTCGGGGCGTGACAGAGTGGTATCAGAGCAGTCAGTCCTCGGAATGTCTACAGACCGTGTCTAGTAGAATCTTGATTATCGGTGTGTTGCGTTCCACACCCATAAACAGGAGGCTACAGGACATTTAACAGTTGGTTTCTATTCTTCTCACTCTGAGATCGTGCCATAGAGCTGTGTTATTAAGATAATTCCTCTCTGACGAATTTTCGTGTTACAGCTACGCCTCCAAGGAGGGCAACAGTCGCCCAGAAGGGCAAAACAGTAGCAGGAGCTACCAGTCAGACTCAGAGAATTTATAGGGCTCGTGCCCAGGGTATACCGGATATTATGCCGCAGTAGGCGAATTCTTCTGCGCCAGGTTTTGAGGCCCCAATACCAGAGCCTCCAGTTTCTCAGTTAAGGGAAGACTATATGGCCATAAGGGAAGCGGTTATGTTGTTGACCAAGATAGCGGTGCTACAGTTTCATCAGCAGAAGGTTATTCGGCCAGTACAGGCAGGTGTACATAGGGTAGAGGGCCAACGCGGAGATCAACGTAAGAGGGCTAGATCGGTTGGTTATCCCGGTGAGTTTTTGGACGAGCATTTCAAGAATGAGTGAGATATTCGTCCCAGCCTACCCAGTACATACCCCCGCAGCTCACAGATGGGAGATTGGACCCCACAAGGTATTTAGGAGCCGGTCCAAGCTCCAGGGGTCGAGGTTCTCAGAGGAGCAGAGGATTTTCTCAGTCGAGGCCACTTATTCCTCAGTGTTTCCGATGTAGTAAGCGTCATATGGGGAAATGTCGTTATGGCACAGGTGTTTGTTTTTATTGTGGCCGTCCGGGCCATATACTTAGGGTATGTCCTTTTAGAAAGAGCACTGGTGAGGTGTCTCAGCCTATGAGACCGGTGGTTGGTTCCTTTTCCTCCACAAATGCGCTTCGAGCGGTGTTGGATGTTAGCCAGCCGTGGTAGAGGTCAGGGTGGAGTCTATAATTCAGGTGGTCCTTCGAACCGCATAAATGACGTGACTACTGGTCAGGATCAAGAGGCAGCATCGCATGGGGTTACAGATATATTTCGATTCTTTTGAATCATACACGTATTGATAAACGTAGATTTCGCCCTAGCGTAAATATTTTCCCTTTGTTGCTAGTAGTGGTAAATTGATAGCACCACCAGAGGTATGGATACTTTGGTTAGTAAAGTGAAAAGTGAAGAAGGTTGACAAGAATGCTAAAGTGAACTGAGACTATAGTTGTGTAGGATTCACAAGATGTAATTACCCCATAACAGTGTGAAGACCGATAGGGAAGAATGTACAGTAGAAATACTTCGGCCTATGTGACGAAACTCTAGTGAATAGGGGGATAGGGTAAGAAGTACCTTGAGATAAGAGAGAGATTTATTTTAGACTAAGAATGAGAAGTTAAGTGTGACGATGGATCGGGTTATGGACTCATTTCGGGTCAGCCGGTAGTATAGAATGAGGTGATGTCAGTTGGATATGGTCCCGCTATGCGATAGGGTCACGAGGATGCAAGGCCCAAGTCTAGTTAATCGTTGTACGAGTTCATGGACGCGTTCCACCGGAACCAGGTCGTAAGTGTCGAGAAGAGCCTTAGCGGAAATGCAAGTAGCATAATGGCCAAATTCGGATAGTAACTCCAAGGATTGGAGAACAGAAACAATATTTGAAATTTTGTACGTGTACTAAATAAGTTTGGAAGTACGAGAAAGTATGACATGAAAGAAAAAGAAAGGAACCTCTAAGGATCCCGTTTTGAAGACTGTAACCTTCGAGTTTTGTAAGAAGGGACCGCGGATGGAAGATCCATTGATATTTATATGTATGTTATATAGTGGCCATGTGTGGCATCGTTGGTCTTGTGGAGTATTGATTGATAGTCATAGTAAAGAGACTATGCCGGAGTTTGTATAGCTTGACAACCGACTAAGAACATTCGGGGACGAATGTTTCTAAGGGGGGAAGAATGTTACACCCCGAAATTTCAGGGCATGTATTTAAGAACTTACGAATGAAATAAGATTTGAATCTGGGAAGATAAGTTGGCGGAATGTTTTGGACAAATTTTTAGTCAACTTTGGAGCAGTATATATAAAGGTATATTAGGAGTTTTTGGGTGTTTCAAAGGCCTAATATGAGGTTCGGTGAGTCTTGTTTCCAACGCAACCAACCGCTCGTCGATAGGACATCGGAGTGGAAAGTTATAGACGTTACAAGTTCAACGGGCAGATGAACAGGAAAATGTTTTCAGTCGGGCGCCACAGCGCCACGGCGTCGGCTGCAGGGCCGCGGCGCCGTAAGTCCTGAAGTGTTCTGAAGTTGCAGCGCCACGGCGCCGGCTGCAGGGCCGCGGCGCCGATGAGGGATTTTTCGCGAAAAATGGGGAAAAATCAGAAGATATTCTATAAAAGGCCCATGGGAGGGCGACAAGTGTCCCTCCCAACTTGTAGAGCAAGCTAGACCTTATATTATGGCCAAAGTCTTGCAAGGTTGGATCATTTGCAAGAACTCATCCAAAAAGAAATTCTCTTCTCTTCTCTCTCTATTGAGAAAAACCCTAAGCCTAGATGAAATTTTTGGAAAGGCGGCAAGAAGAAAATATGTTGGCAAGATTGTAGAGGGTTCGTGTGGGTGATTTTAACGTGGAGAAGAATTTCGGGAAGAGGGCTATAGGGGGCGAGATTGTTGGACTATTTTGGGCTTATCAAGGTAACAATCTTGTCATCTTAGTGATTAAATATTTTATGTTGTTGTAGTTATACATGTCAGCAAGCATGATAAATATGTATTGGAGTTTTATAAGTGTTATGGATGTTGGAAGCCTAAATCTTAAAATGACCTTGTTAGCCCTTGAGATTGAAATACAAATTGGTCGATAGTTATAATCGTCGCATGCTGTCTAAATAAGAGACTATAGTTATTGAGATTGGTTGCGAATATATAACATGTGAGAACGATAATATGGATTAAAAAGGAATTGGAAAAGATTTTATGCGGTTGTACCTTGTAGTCGAAATGATATTTAATATTGGACTGTTTTATATGAATTGTGGGGGCAGAATTTTATACGTCCTGTAAGGCGTATAATCCCCTTTGATTGGTTGGTGTGTTGAGCCTTAAATGTGGCATGTTGGTTATTGATTTTCGGGCCTTGAAAAAGGTGGAAAAGTATGTAGAAACAAAGGAGATGCTGCCCAATTTTCCGTAGAATAAGATACCGTATACTTAGTATTATTCTACGTTAGAAACTAGAAGTTGATAGTCGTGTTGTGGCCACTATAGGTTGACAATTCTATGTGCGACGTATTCGACTTAGCTTGTGGATTAAGCCGATAAGGTATGTGAATCATCTCCTCTTCTTCTAGCATGATTCCTTATGGTAAAGTAAGTAAATCCTACTCCTTAAATGATCCATTCCTTGATTGTACTTGGATTGCCTAATATAGAAGTTGTTCTATATACTTCCTTGATTGTACTTTGGATGTTTAAATTGGAAGTTGTTACAATCCATTACCTTGATGAAATTTGGATTTTCAAAAGTGAAAGTATTTTACTTAAAGTACATAGAGTCTTAAAAAGGAAGTGGTTTCCAAATCTTTTGGCTAGTGCCTTAGTTCCAAAACTTTAAGGTTGTTATAACGACTTTAGGGTAGTCAAATGAGTGATTTACTTAATTGATTTAAAAGAGGAGAAATGACATGACTTAAAGAGAAGTAACTTGTTTTAAAGGTGTGAGTTACTTGAGATTTAAAAGTAGAAGAAACTTGATTTCTAAAGTTAAGAAACTTGATTTCTAAAGATTAAGAGACTTGAAGTATTTTGAAAGTTAAGAAACTTGAATTGAAAGTATGTGATACTTGGTTTTAAAAGTATAAGTCTCTTGGATATAAAAAGAATGAATTTATCTAAAACCATAAAGGGTTATAACGGCTTTATGGAAAGTTAGTTATAACGGCTTTATGGAAGGTTAAGAAAATTGTCTATTTTGATGGATAGGCATGAGTTGCCTAGGTTGTGAAATTTAAAGTTACTTGGTTTCAAAGCCTTGAAATGAATTTCTAAAGGTGTAGTAACTTATTTTGAAAAATAGACATGCCTTGATACTACGGGTGTTAGTATCTTGGGGTTTTATATAAAAATGAGTCTTTTGAAAAGAATGGACGTACGTAGTACTTTGGCTTGTTTAAATGAGAATTATTCTATTTGTGTCTTGATAGTACTTTGGCTTGTTTAAATGAGAATTATTCTATTTGTGCCTTGATAGTACTTTGGCTTACTTAAATAAGGATTTCTCTTGGTTTATGTAAAAAGAAGACATGGTAATTGTCTTGGTTTACGTAAAAAGAAAAGGCATGGTAATTGTCTTGGTTTATGTAAAAAGGAAAGGCATGGTAATTGTCTTGGCTTGTGTAAAGGCATGGTATTGTCTTGGTTTATGTAAAAAGGAAAAGACATGGTATTGTCTTGGTTTACTTGCATATGGGTTGCTCATATAGACATTCGTGCAAGTGTCATATTTCCACATCCCCGCGTCCCTCCATAAAGGGTCGGCAACTTGTTTCAAGGATATCATGGAGTGCTCCCCATGGTGGTGAGTGATACACACTCACGGCGGGTCGGTATTTGACTCGGGCAGGTTAAATTCCCGGGATATATATAAGCCATGAATTAGCTATTCGTGATGCGAGTATCGTGTACCGGTGACTCATTATGGGTCCACATGACCTAAGCGGGTGAAATAGTCCATTGCGGGTGAAATAGTGTCACGACCCGTTACGGGGCCCGTGACTGGTGCCTTACCCGGGGCACCCAATTAGTCATACATCAGAGAAATCAGCAGAACATAAAACAAGACATGAATCAAATGTAAAATGAGACACATTTTATCTGAGAGAAAGTCGTCTTTCGGCATATATATATATATACAAAGTTTGAACTGTTACATCCTTTACAACCCTGCCCACAACAGTGCTACAGACATCTAATATTTTTATACAACAACAATGACGGGATAGGGCCCCGCCATACCCCTGAATGTACAAGAACCTACAACTCAGGGAAAACATACCCAAAAGATAAGCCTCCGGAGAAACGGAGCTTCCCAATACGCTGAACTGCGAACTTATGAGCGAGGATCAACGACTGGTGTACCTCTACCTGCGGCATGAACGCAGCCCGGCGAGGTCGATAACAGGTACCAAGTATGTGAAACTGAAAAATACTGTAAGTGAAATCATAACAGTCTATATAAAACAGGAGACATGTATGATGACCAACTGCAGTTCACAATATAATCTAGCACACATATCAAGTTAGGGACTCACGCCCGTAAAGTCATCACTCAATTATAACTCGGGAATTTAACCCGCAAACGGCCGCATGCCCCGGCATCTTACCTCGGTACAAGCATAGCCATGGAACCATCCTAATGGAAACATACCCGTGGGCCACCCATCGTGTCAGTATGTCCAAAGGAAATAACAAGATAACAATCATAATGGAAGCATACTCGTGGGCCACCCATCGTGTCAGTATGTCCAAAGCAAATAACAAGATAACACTCCTAATGGAAGCATACCCGTGGGCCACCCATCGTGTCAGTATGTCCAAAAGGAAGTAACAAGATAACAATAAAAATGGAAGCATACTCGTGGGCCACCCATCGTGTCAGTATGTCCAAAGCAAATAACAAGATAACACTCCTAATGGAAGCATACCCGTGGGCCACCCATCGTGTCAGTATTTCCAAAAGGATCGATATAGTGGAAGCATACCCGTGGGCCACCCATCGTGTCAGTATGTCCATCAATCGATCAGATAGCCGGCCCTCCAACGAGAGACGCGGTAGCACAAAAATACAACACTTGCACAACAAAGGTTATCACCACAAGCATAGGGAAGTTCAATCATACTTACAGACATTTATTTTATTACAACAAATCCGGATTTTAATCCCAAAGTACTACATACATTTATCCTTTCAAAACGACCTCTTTTTACGTAAAAACAACTCGTTACTATTATCCGTAGTACCAAATACGTTCATGTTAAAATCAAGTACTTTACACTATTTTAAACCAAGTGGCTTACACCTTTTAGAACAACGTCAAGTAACAACATTCTTTTTCCAAAAGTTCAAGTTTGCCTAATTTCAGATACTCAAGTCTTTTAGTTTCGAAAGCTTTCATAGTTTATAGTCTTAATCAAATAACATACTCTCTTTTAAAACAATTGAGTAACGTATGCCTTATGTGTGAGTAGGTTATTCTTATTCATAATCAATCTTATTAAAGCAGCAATGATCTAGGAAATGTAATATCATTTTGTCTTATCTTAGCTTCTATGCAGATTGAGGTTTCTACTGGTTTTAATAATACTTAATTATTCAATACATTTCCCTTTATTAGCGCTGCAGTGGTTTGTTCGATACTTATTCTGATTTCTGAAATCAGTAAAACATTATTCTTTTAAAAACCAAGTACTCATTACTCACGAATGAGGTTTCACACTTTAACAGACTTTAAAATCAATTTAATTAAGTCAACCGTTCCTTTTATCTCTCTTAAGTCGTTATACCTAACTTCCCATAAAGCTAGTATAACTTAAGCTTTCAAAACCAAGTATTATTCTTCTTTCAAAACGGTTCTTAATTCTTTTGAAATACTTCAAGATTCTTATTATTCAGGCTTAAGTCAAAAGACATTGCCGTAAAACCACGCTCGCTAACACACGACGTCTACCAGATATATATATATATATATATATATATATATATATATATACACTTTTAAAATATCATGCTCAAGAGTATAGGAAGAATCACATACCTCGCGACGATAATCGACTATAAGCAAATAGCTCCAAAGTACTGTAATCCGGCTAGCCCTTTCCACCATTCGAGTAGAATACGCTACTTGAAGTACTTCAACCTATAACGGTCATACAAGTCTATCAACGTCTAGACTACTCTGCAGAATAATTCTAGATACAGATTCTTTATTCTACGGAAAATTGGGCGACTTCCTACCCGCCAAACTACACAAGTCTCATCAGAATACATTCCCATGTAAATCTGATTCAGTCTTCTTCTATATATCTTATACTCATTTCTATACTACTACAGTATGTAATTTCCAATTACAATAGAAGGTCAAGAGTATTTACCTCGTTAAGCCCAAAATTATCCAAGTTTTAATGTCGATCCTGAACAACGTTTAGCTCCTACTCTGGGCGCTCCAACCCGCTCCAAACAACCCTTAGAAGTTCTACACAACTTCTTCTTAATACTTCAACTCGATATGAAGATTTTCTTAGGGTTTCGTTTAGTAGCTAAAGGAAGTATAATAGTATTTCTGGGCTTTTAGTATAGGTGTAACCTTGGAATACTACAAGGTATTTGGGCCAAGGTATTTTGGAATAGTAACAATACTTGGAGAATACTTTTCTACCAAGGGGGGGGGGGTGTTTTACGAAAACAACTAGGCAAGGGGGGGGGGAGATGTTTCGGCCAAGGCCTCTCAAAGGGGGAGGGGGAGCCTTGGACGAATTCTACACTTAAGGGGGAGAGAGTTTTTAGACTTGGAAAATGATTTGTGGATGAAGATTTAGTCTTGCATTGGAGGGGTATTTATAGGCCAATCAATGGCCAAGATTAAGCCAAGTGGGGGGCAAGTGGAGGGTGAGGATTTGGACATGTGTGTGTGGGTCCCACCTTATCAATCTACCACACAAATATCCTACCTAATCCTTGACCAAAGAAAAGGCAAGAAAAACGCCCAAGTTTCGTCCATTTGAGGGTGACAAGTGTCACCCTCCCGTTGGTCCAAAATATTTCATCTCTCGGAAAAATCCGCAAAAATAATAAATGACATATCCGTAATTTTCCCTTCGCAAAGTCCGGAAAACGTTTCGTCGGAAAACGATTCTTTTTGCTAGTTGTGCACAAAATTTCGTCTCTTAGTCTTCTTTAAGGCTTAAACTTTTGTACGTACGCCCTCACGTACATACTCTGGAAATACGGGGTATAACATTCTCCCCTCCTTAGAAACATTCGTCCCGAATGTTCCTTCTCAAGACAGATAACGATAAAGTTCCTCTTAACAAGTTGCCAATGCCACACCTGGCCACAAAATAACACACGCGCAATTACTTAACCCAAGTCAACGAGGAATCACCTCTAGCATTACAAAAGCTTCCACCCCCGGTCTAAAAGATATTCCCTTCGCACCTTTACTTCACAAAAGTAACGATCATTTATATTCTCTCAGCACATGTTCACTTCTTTCCTTACTCGTCGTACTCTTCTCGAACACCTGAACTCTTCTAGTATACGTACCATACTTCAGTCATTACTTCAGTTTCCAAAATCTCTGGAGTCACTACCTCCAAACTTGGTCATCTTACTAGCCTCGATCTCTTTTAAGGCCATTCCCGGCCTTCACGATCCGATTCTGGTCGAACATATCCACGAACTCATACGATGGTTACCTAAACTTGGGCCTAGCACCCTCGTGACTCGCCACCAAGTGACCACCCAGAACTGACCCCACCTTAATCCGGCTCAAGTTGACCCGCAATACGCCCTCAACCCGACCTCCGTCGTGTCGAACTCTCTTGTTTCCCGATCCGGAACAACCTTACTAATTCACGTCATGAAAGCTACCACTTCCACCTCACACTACCCATGGACTTATCACACTAATGCACCCTAGGCATATAATGCACTCCGACAAGGATCATTTGCAAAACCCCTTACTCAGGACGGCCTTACATCTAAGGTCTCAATCGTGAAATATCCTAAGGTTCACACCTTCCCTGCCCCCATACTTATCCTTCCAACTAACCATGTTTTCTAACTCACAAATAACACAACGCTATCCGTACATAGCACACAATAAGATCATCATATCAAGCATACAAAACTCTTAGAGGGTTAAGGATATACCTGCATCTACCGCTTCACTCTAATCATAGGCCTGCCCTGCAGGGCGCATAGCTGTAGAAGGTGATGAACCAGCCATATATCCCGTAGTCGGTGATATCCCACCAGTGCTACCTCCGGTCGGACAGTTTCTCGCAAAATGGCCCTGCTGGCCGCATGTAAAACAAACTCCCGAACTAGCACGACACTCCCCAAAATGGAGTCTACCACAACGGCCACAACGAGGTAGGGGTGGCTTCAGCTGGCTAACACCCCTGCTCCCCTGAAAATCTGAATCCTTGGAGCCCTGACCTGCTCCTGAATACTCTGGATGCTCAAGATTGTGGAGGACCACTCAGATCGGGCGAGGCGCATAACTAGTTCGCTGCCGAGGCGGTCCGCCTCGGGTCGCCAAAAGACACCGCTGCTCGCCCTCTTCTCACGATCTCGGCCATTCCGCCGACCTCTCCGCTCACATCCCAAAGGTATAAGCTCAGATGCGGGCAATGTCCATGCCGGTGAAGAGCTACACCAACAAGCCTCGCCAAGTAGTCATCAAGCCCGGTGGACGTGGCGGTGCACTCGCCCTCCATGTCGGCTACCAATGCGGGACGCATCGAGCTAATGAGTCAAACTCACATTGTACTCCCGAACCGCACGCCCTACCGCCTCAACGCTGCTAATATGTCGGCCCGAGCCCTTCTCATCTGTGGAGGCAAGAAATGTGCAAGAAATGCCCCTGAGAACTCGTCCCAAACTGCTGGAAGTGCATACTCTCCCCGGGACAGCTCCCACGAATCAAACCAGTCGACTGCAGTATCACGCAGCCGATGCGAACCTAAGACCACCGACTCGGTCTCTGAAGCCTTGAACACTCTACGATCCATCAGAATCGCTGATGAACTCGTGGATCATCCCCGTGCCTCGACCGTAGAACTCGCGCTACAACTCGAAAGTCCCGTAGCCTCAAACTATCCGATCTCGGGTGAACCATGGGTACCATCGAACCTAATCGCCAGATCCAATTATCCTCGTGCCTTGCCACTATCCGTGCCAATAACTCGCCATCTCCTTGTAACCCATCTCTCCGCTCCAGCCGGGATCGAGGTTCAGTATCGTGGTCTCAGCAGCCACCGCCGCGGCTCTAAACTCGCTGGGTCAAGTGCGCCGCAAAACTCGCCGTCAAGCACTATCTCGGTAAAGACTGCTCGCGCTCGCACTCTCTATACTCTACTAGCACTTCTCACGCTTTGCCCATCTGGGCGGGTTGCGCTTGCGGAGACATAATCGTAAAAATGAGATACGCCGGAGGTCCAACTTCTAACACAGCTCTAAGGCACGATCTCAGAATGAGAAGAATGGAAACCAATCCTAAATGTCCTGCAACCTCCTGATTATAGATGTGGTGCACAACACATCGATAATCAAGACTCTACTAGACACGGTCTGTAGACACTTTCCGAGGATTAACTGCAAAGATACCACTTTTGTCACGACCCGTTCCGGGGCCCGTGACTGGTGCCTTACCCGGGGCACCCAAGTAGTCATACATCAGAGAAATCAGCGGAACATAAAACAAGACATGAATCAAATGTAAAATGAGACACATTTTATCTGAGAGAAAGTCGCCTTTCGGCATATATATATATACAAAGTTTGAATAGCATATCCTTTACAACCCCGCCACAACAGGTTCTGCACTCTAAGATTTTTATACAACAACTATGACGGGACAGGGCCCCGCCATACCCCTGAATGTACAAGAACCTACAACTCAGGGAAAACATACCCAAAAGATAAGCCTCCAGAGAAACGGAGCTTCCCAATACGCTGAACTGCGAACCTATGAGCAAGGATCAACGACTGGTGTACCTCTACCGCGCAGATGAACGCACTTCCGGGCGAGGTCAAGCATAACAGTACCAAGTATGTGAAATCAAAATACTGTAAGTGAAATCATAATAAATATATAAAACAGGAGACATGTATGATGACCAACTGCAGTTCACAATATAATCTAGCACACATATCAAGTCAGGGACTCACGCCCGTAAAGTCATCACTCAATTATAACTCGGGAATTTAACCCGCAAACGGCCGCATGCCCCGACATCTTACCTCGGTACAAGCATGGCCATGGAACCATCCTAATGGAAACATACCCGTGGGCCACCCATCGTGTCAGTATGTCCAAAGGAAATAACAAGATAACAATCATAATGGAAGCATACTCGTGGGCCACCCATCGTGTCAGTATGTCCAAAGTAAATAACAAGATAACACTCCTAATGGAAGCATACCCGTGGGACACCCATCGTGTCAGTATGTCCAAAAGGAAGTGACAAGATAACAATAAAAAATGGAAGCATACTCGTGGGCCACTCATCGTGTCAGTATGTCCAAAGCAAATAACAAGATAACACTCCTAATGGAAGCATACCCGTGGGCCACCCATCGTGTCAGTATGTCCAAAAGGATCGATATAGTAGAAGCATACCCGTGGGCCACCCATCGTGTCAGTATGTCCATCAATCGATCAGATAGCCGGCCCTCCAACGAGAGACGCGGTAGCACAAAAATACAACACTTGCACAACAAAGGTTATCACCACAAGCATAGGCAAGTTCAATCATACTTACAGACATTTATTTTATTACAACAAATCCGGGTTTTAATCCCAAAGTACTACATACATTTATCCTTTCAAAACGACCTCTTTTTACGTAAAAACAACTCGTTACTATTATCCGTAGTACCAAATACGTTCATGTTAAAATCAAGTACTTTACACTATTTTAAACCAAGTGGCTTACACCTTTTAGAACAACGTCAAGTAACAACATTCTTTTTCCAAAAATTCAAGTTTGCCTAATTTCAGATACTCAAGTCTTTTAGTTTCGAAAGCTTTCATAGTTTATAGTCTTAATCAAATAACATACTCTCTTTTAAAATAATTGAGTAACGTATGCCTTATGTGTGAGTAGGTTATTCTTATTCATAATCAATCTTATTAAAGCAGCCATGATCTAGGAAATGTAATATCATTTTGTCTTATCTTAGCTTCTATGCAGATGGAGGTTTCTACTGGTTTTAATAATACTTAATTATTCAATACATTTCCCTTTATTAGCGCTGCAGTGGTTTGTTCGATACTTATTCTGATTTCTGAAATCAGTAAAACATTATTCTTTTAAAAATCAAGTACTCATTACTCACGAATGAGGTTTCACACTTTAACAGACTTTAAAATCAATTTAATTAAGTCAACCGTTCCTTTTATCTCTCTTAAGTCGTTATACCTAACATCCCATAAAGCTAGTATAACTTAAGCTTTCAAAACCAAGTATTACTCTTCTTTCAAAACGGTTCTTAATTCTTTTGAAATACTTCAAGATTCTTATTATTCAGGCTTAAGTCAAAAGACATCACAGTAAAACCACGCTCACTTAACACAAGTACGTCTACCGTACTATATATATATATATATATATATATATATACTTTTAAAATATCATGCTCAATAGTATAGGAAGAATCACATACCTCGCGACGATTATCGACTATAAGCAAATAGCTCCAAAGTACTGTAATCCGGCTAGCCCTTTCCACCATTCGAGTAGAATATGCTACTTACAGTACTTCAACCTATAACGGTCATACAAGTCTATCAACGTCTAGACTACTCTGCAGAATAATTCTAGATACAGATTCCTTATTCTACGGAAAATTGGGCAGCACTTCCCTACCCGCCAAACTACACAAGTCTACTGTAAATACAGTCCTATGTAAGTACAGTTCAGTCTTCTTCTATATATCTTATACTCATTTCTATACTACTACAGTATGTAATTTCCAATTATAATAGAAGGTCAAGAGTATTTACCTCGTTAAGCCCAAAATTATCCAAGTTTTAATGTCGATCCTGAGCAACGTTTAGCTCCTACTCTGGGCGCTCCAACCCGCTCCAAACAACCCTTAGAAGTTCTACACAACTTCTTCTTAATACTTCAACTCGCTATGAAGATTTTCTTAGGGTTTCGTTTAGTAGCTAAAGGAAGTATAATAGTATTTCTGGGCTTTTAGTATAGGTGTAACCTTGGAATACTACAAGGTATTTGGGCTAAGGTATTTTGGAATAGTAACAATACTTGGAGAATACTTTTCTAATGGGGTGTTTTACGAAACAACTAGGCAATGGGAGATGTTTCGCCAAGGCCTCTCAAAGGGAGGGGGCCTTGGACGAAGTCGACACGGAAGGGGGAGAGAGTTTTTAGACTTGGAAAATGATTTGTGGATGAAGATTTAGTCTTGCATTGGAGGGGTATTTATAGGCCAATCAATGGCCAAGATTAAGCCAAGTGGGGGGCAAGTGGAGGGTGAGGATTTGGACATGTATGTGTGGGTCCCACCTTATCAATCTACCACACAAATATCCTACCTAATCCTTGACCAAAGAAAA
Organism: Przewalskia tangutica; assembly: GCA_029844215.1. Lineage (NCBI taxonomy): Eukaryota > Viridiplantae > Streptophyta > Magnoliopsida > Solanales > Solanaceae > Przewalskia > Przewalskia tangutica. Next base: position 25,732,412 of record CM056719.1, read on the forward strand.
GGCAAGAAAACGCCTGCTCGTCCATTTGAGGGTGACAAGTGTCACCCTCCCGTTGATCCAAAATATTTCATCTCTCGGAAAAATCCGCAAAAATAATAAATGACATAGCCGTAATTTTCCCTTCGCAAAGTCCGGAAAACGTTTCGTCGGAAAACGATTCTTTTTGCTAGTTGTGCACAAAATTTTGTCCCTTAGTCTTCTTTAAGGCTTAAACTTTTGTACGTACGCTCTCACGTACATACTCTGGAAATACGGGGTATAACAAATAGTCCCATGATAGGTTGCATTATAACACAGAGGGTGGTTGACCCTGGCACTAGCACGACCTTCATGTTTTGAAACGGTAGTGATTTCATTAATAAAAGGGTGCAGTGTGTTTATGACTTAAAGTGGAACAGTTGGTCTCATTGTTAAAAGCATAACTTAAAAGATAAAAATGATTGCATTACTCTCATGATTGCAAGGTTCAGTGTGCTTATTGTTGTTATATTATATCATGGACTGCCGACAGTGAGGAAGGATTCCACGGGCATGATTGATATTATGGGCGTGAGACCCATGGTTATATTTGAGTAATGACTTTGAGGCACGCGCCGACTTGATATGACCGCTATGTATTGTGTATTGCGCTTGTCTATCATACATGTCTCCGCTTTGTATAGACCGTTATGATTTCGTTCTAAGATTTCATCGTTCACATACTTGGTACATTCTTCGTATGGACCTCCTTCGGGGGGCTGCGTTCATGCCGCAGGTTTAGGTACGCAGTTTGGTGATCTGCAGGTGTAGGACCCTGCTCAGAGTTTTTGGATATCTCCATCTGTTCAGGAGTTTATCATTTTGGTATAGATCCTTCAGTACAGGTTTTTGTACAGTTATGGGTACGGCGGGGCCTTGTCCCGTCATAGTTCAGTAAAACTCTTAGAGGCCTGTATTCATATATGGGATTGGACTCGTGTACAGTGTAGTGTCTGTTGATTATGTATATTATATGGCAGCCATGTCGGCTTTGCCCTTGCATGTTCATTGGTTTTAAAAAAACGAGGTGTTATTTAATTCTGCGGTTTACTTGTGTCAGTTAGGTAGAAGGGTGCCCAGGTAGGGCATCAGTCACGGGCTCGGTGTTCGGGACGTGACACACATTGTCCTAGAGTTCAACTTTTGCAACATAAAACTCCAGAACATCTGGAGTTCAAAAGGTTTCTAAAGTTTGAAATGTGCAACACCAGGAAAAGTTCATAGAGTTTGAACTATCTCCTTCTCGAACTCCAGGACAGTGTCATGTAATTTCACTTATTTACATTCGATGCTAGGATACAATCTTGAAATTTTACTTTTATAAATTTGAACTCCACTATACTATTATGGAATTTTAACTTGCCGAGCATGCTAGACGGAGACTCGCTTCGCGAGAAAAGGGTGAGAAGCTAGCCCATGATATTTGAAATACCGCTTCGCTATTAAAGGTAATATAAGCTCAACCAATTAATTCGTGTGTCAAAAAGAATTTTGTGTAACTTCTTCTCCCCATCATCTCTTCTTTCATCACTCCCTCTCCCAAAAGCCAAACGACAAACTTATGTTAACAGAACTTACCAACAATTTGAACCAAACTGTAAGATTTGAATAAACTCCCTTGGTGATTTCTTGCATTAATCACAATATATATAGTTTTACAAAGGTGATTCTTAATATAGTAAAAATCTTAAGCTACCTTAAATACATAACAATAATAATTACAATATATATTGTGAATATTCGGAGAATATTCGTTAATACTCCCCCTCAGACGGAGCGGGAGGAGACCGAACGCTAAAGCTGGATCTGAAGTCTATGAATAACTGTCTGGGTAGCCCCTTTGTGAAGATATCTGCATACTGATAGGAGGAAGGCACATGCAATATTTTGACTTGACCAAGTGCTACCTTCTCTCGTACTAAGTGAATATCCATCTCAATATGCTTGGTCCGCTGATGTTAGACCGGATTGTGAGACATATATATAACAGATATGTTATCACAGTAGACTATAGAAGCTTTACGCTGTGGACACTGAAGCTCCGAAAGAAGATTTCGGAGCCAACAGACTCAAGAATTACAAGAGCCACGCCTCGCACCGCCGCACTCGAGCGGGATAACGTGGCTTGCCGTTTAGCAGATCATGAAATGAGATTATCCCCTAAAAATACACAATAGTCGGATGTAGAGCGTCGCGTGTCTGGGCATCCTGCCCAATCATCATCGTTGTAAGATATCAACCTGGTTAGAGCAGAGGGGTAAAGATGCAACCCATAGTCAGGTGTGCCCTTAATGTATCTGATAATACGCTTAAGGACAACAAAGTGGGGCTCCATCGGGGCATGCAAGAACAAACACACATGTTGAACGACATATGCAATGTCGGGCCTTGTAAATGTGAGATACTGAAGAGCACCTGCAAGACTCCGATACAGGCTGGGATCAGATACAAGAGTACCGTCAGTAGCACTGAGCTTGGATTTCGAATCGACCGGAGTAGGCATAGCTTTGCAATTCGACATTTTAGCCTTGTACAGAATTTCTTCTGCAAACTCTGACTCAGGAACATATTATCTGCAGATCTAGTTACTGATATACCCAAGAAGTAACTCAGCTTGCCCAAATCAGTCATGATAAATTCAATTTTAAGTAGAGCAATAATTTGCATTTTTCAATGTGTCGGATGAGGTAGTGAGGACAATGTCATCCACATATAATAGTAAGTAAGTAGTGCCACTACTATGATGAAAGATGAAAATAGATGAATCACACATGCTACATATAAACCCAATCTATATAATATACCTAGCAAAACGGTCATACCAAGCTCGGGGAGACTGTTTTAGGCCATAAAATGACTTCCGGAGATGACAAACGTGCTGAGGTACTGCAGGATGTACAAACCGATACCTGATGCATGTAAACGATTTTCTTAAGATCCCCATGTAAAAATACATTTTAACGCTGTCGATGAATCGGTCATTTCTTACCCATAGTGATACTAAGGATTATGCGAATAGCGATTGGTTTAACAACCGGACTAAATGTTTTTCCACAATTAATGCTCTCCTGCTGATTTGTACCATTGACCACAAGCCTAGCCTTATACCGCTCTAAGTCACCACTGTCTCTGAACTTGTGGCGAAATAGCCACATGCATCAGATCACATTAACTTCATCCGATCTAGACACCAAATCCTAAGTATGCTGTTTGGTTAAAGCATTAAATTCTTCGCATATGACCGTATTTCAATTTGGATCTAATTTGGCTAACTTTGGGTTTTTGGGAATGGGTGAAATTTATAGATACAGGCTGCCAAATTGAATTGGATTGAGACTGCACCATTCTAAGCTTAAAGGATCAGTCTTTTGATATTTTGTTTTATAATATGCTAGAGTAGAGTTTTCTTTACGTGATGTATTTTATCTATTCCAAATCTGTAATTTCTTTTGTTAATTACTTATTTAAAATATAATTTAAGAATATGAAATTAAAAAGTTTTTTCTTAAAGCAAATTTTGCGGGGCGGGTTGAAGCATGGTTTACACGCTTCCGCAACCGCCCCGCCCGTTTGCCATCCGTAAAACCCACAACCCAAAAGACTAGCATCATCTTCCAAGCCATCTCCGGCCAAATTTCGACTGCCAGAGATTAGATATAAATTGGTTTTATGATCGTAGAGCACCTTCAAAACTATGTAGGTGAAGAAAAAAAGATATGAAGCTCAATTCATAACTTCCACCTTGATGAAGACGAGGATAAGAGATAAGAATTATGAGAGCCTAAGATGTTTAATGTAATTTGTAAAATAGATGTCCTAGAACCATAACTGACTCGTTTCACTTCATAAGCTTCATTAAAGACATGAACTACCTCATGTGAAACAAATTCCGGCATGCCGGAGATGGCTTGGAAGATCATGCTAGTTTTTTTGGGTGGTGTCCTTGATTGTAGGTTTAGGTTTACGGGTTAGGTGGAGTCTTTTGAGTCGGTGCCCATTTGTTTTGGGTTACCATACCATATGGGCGAATAAGAAATAGCCACGTGTGAAATGAGCCATAGCCATATCATGTTTCGTCTAAAAAGGATAATTTGAGCCCAAAATAAACGTTAGGGGAAATTTTAAACCAATAGGCGGAAGGAGGGAAAATCTGATCCATTTAGAATAGGTTGAGGGTATTTTTTACCCTTTTTAATTTTTAAAATTGGGTAATTTCATTTGATTTGGGGTTTTCCATTCAAATAGAGGTATGACTATAAACTTTGTAGATGAAATGGGTATATTTGTTCATGGGTCTGCATCAGGGATCAGCTCTTAGTCCATTCCTATTTGTCTTAATGATGGACGGACTGACGCAACAAATTCAAGGAGAGGTACCATAGTGTATGTTATTTGCAAACAATATAGTCTTAATTGATGAGACTCGCAGCAGAGTGAACGACAAACTGGAGGTTTGGAGACAAACTCTAGAGTCTAAAGGGTTCAGGTTGAGTAGGACCAAGACAGAATATTTGGAGTGCAAGTTCAGCAACAGGAGAGACCTTGAGACAGGCATGGAGGTGAGGCTTGGTACTCAGGTCATTCTAAAGAAAGTAAGCTTCAAGTACCTAGGGTCTATTATCCAATGGAATGGAAAGATTGATGACGATGTCACATATCGTATTGGAGCAGGGTGGATGAAATGGAGGCTCGCATCTGGAGTCTTGTGCAACAAAAATGTGCTACCAAAACTTAAGGGCAAGTTCTATAGGGCGGTGGTTAGACCGATTATGTTGTATGGGGCGGAGTGTTTCCCAGTCAAGACTTCACACATACAAAAAATGCGAGTTGCGGAGATGAGGATGCTGAGATGGAGGTTTTGGTACGCAAGAAGAGATATGATTAGAAATAAGGATATCCGAGATATAGTGGGAGTGGCCTCGGTAGAGGATAAGATGGGGGAAGCGAGATTGAGATGGTTCGGGCATTTGCAGAGGAGAGACATGGATGCCCAGTGAGGAGGTGTGAGAGGTTGGCTATGGATGAGTTCATGCGGGGGTAGAGGTAGGTCGAAGAAATATTGGGGAGAGGTGATTAGACGGGATATGGCGCATCTGTAACTTATTGAGGACATGACCTTAGATAGGGGGTTGTGGAGGACACAAATTAGGGTAGTAGGTAGTCGAGTGTAGTCTTACTTACGCTTACAAAATGATAGTGTAGTGTTATACCTGTAGGCCCGATTAGCATATCACACTTATAGGCGTATTAGTGCTTTATAGTCTCTTGTAGTTTGATTCATGCTACTATGTGTTCTTTAGTGTAATTGTTTATCTTATTTAGTTGTGTTAACTACTGCTTCATGTTGTTAGAATGTACTACCACGACGTATTTGATTTTATTATATGTATTTTCATAATGTTTTAATTTCTTGTTCTTGTCTGAGTCTGAGTCTGACTGTTTCTCTTACTTTTCTTTGCTCTACTTTGACTGCTTTGTTTGTGATTATGCTCTGTCTTGAGCTGGTGGTCTCCCGGAAATAGCCGCTCTACCTATCAAGGTGGAGGTAAGGTCTGTGTACACTCTACCCTCCCCAGACCCCACGTTGTGGGATTTCACTGGGTATGTTGTTGTTGTAATATTTTAAACTGTTTAACTATTTGGAGCTTCTCCTTCTCTCGCTCCTTCACTTATTGCTAGCTTGATGTTGTATTTGGTATATTTTTGGTAATAGCCCTCTGTTAGAATTATACTAATAATTGATACTAGTATTTGTTTTTATTTACCCCAAAAATACATAACAATAATAATTACAATATATATTGTGAATATTCGGAGAATATTCGTTAATACTCCCCCTCAGACGGAGCGGGAGGAGACCGAACGCTAAAGCTGGATCTGAAGTCTATGAATAACTGTCTGGGTAACCCCTTTGTGAAGATATCTGCATACTGATAGGAGGAAGGCACATGCAATATTTTGACTTGACCAAGTGCTACCTTCTCTCGTACTAAGTGAATATCCATCTCAATATGCTTGGTCCGCTGATGTTAGACCGGATTGTGAGACATATATATGACAGATATGTTATCACAGTAGACTATAGAAGCTTTACGCAGTGGACACTGGAGCTCCAAAAGAAGATTTCGGAGCCAACAGACCTCAAAGAATTACGAGCCACGCTCTCAGACTGCCGCACTCGAGCGGGATAACGTGGCTTGCCGTTTAGCAGATCATGAAATGAGATTATCCCCTAAAAATACACAATAGTCGGATGTAGAGCGTCGCGTGTCTGGGCATCCTTCCCAATCATCATCGTTGTAAGATATCAACCTGGTTGGAGAGGGGTAAAGATGCAACCCATAGTCAGGTGTGCTCTTAATGTATCTGATAATAGGCTTAAGGACAGCAAAGTGGGGCTCCCTCGGGGCATGCATGAACAAACACACATGTTGAACGACATATGCAATGTCGGGCCTTGTAAATGTGAGATACTGAAGAGCACCTGCAAGACTCCGATACAGCCGAGATCGATACAAAGAGTACCGCAAGAGATCGAGCTTGGATTTCGAATCGACCGGAGTAGGCATAGCTTTGCAATTCGACATTTTAGCCTTGTACAGAATTTCTTCTGCAAACTCTGACTCAGGAACATATTATCTGCAGATCTAGTTACTGATATACCCAAGAAGTAACTCAGCTTACCCAAATCAGTCATGATAAATTCAATTTTAAGTAGAGCAATAATTTGCATTTTTCAATGTGTCGGATGAGGTAGTGAGGACAATGTCATCCACATATAATAGTAAGTAAGTAGTGCCACTACTATGATGAAAGATGAAAATAGATGAATCACACATGCTACATATAAACCCAATCTATATAATATACCTGGTAAAACGGTCATACCAAGCTCGGGGAGACTGTTTTAGGCCATAAAATGACTTCCGGAGATGACAAACGTGCTGAGGTACTGCAGGATGTACAAACCAGGCGGCTGATGCATGTAAACGATTTTCTTAAGATCCCCATGTAAAAATACATTTTTAACGTCAAGCTGATGAATCAGTCATTTCTTACCCATAGTGATACTAAGGATTGTACGAATAGCAGTTGGTTTAACAACCGGACTAAATGTTTTTCCACAATTAATGCTCTCCTGCTGATTTGTACCATTGACCACAAGCCTAGCCTTATACCGTTCTAAGTCACCACTGTCTCTGAACTTGTGGCGAAATAGCCACATGCATCAGATCACATTAACTTCATCCGGTCTAGACACCAAATCCTAAGTATGCTGTTTGGTTAAAGCATTAAATTCTTCGCATATGACCGTATTTCAATTTGGATCTAATTTGGCTAACTTTGGGTTTTTGGGAATGGGTGAAATTTATAGATACAGGCTGCCAAATTGAATTGGATTGAGACTGCACCATTCTAAGCTTAAAGGATCAGTCTTTTGATATTTTGTTTTGTAATATGCTAGAGTAGAGTTTTCTTTACGTGATGTATTTTATCTGTTCCAAATCTGTAATTTCTTTTGTTAATTACTTATTTAAAATATAATTTAAGAATATGAAATTAAAAAGTTTTTTCTTAAAGCAAATTTTGCGGGGCGGGTTGAAGCCTGCGGGTTTACACGTTTCCCCGCAACCGCCCCGCCCGTTTGCCATCCGTAAAACCCACAACCCAAAAGACTAGCATCATCTTCCAAGCCATCTCCGGCCAAATTTCGACTGCCAGAGATTAGATATAAATTGGTTTTATGATCGTAGAGCACCTTCAAAACTATGTAGGTGAAGAAAAAAAGATATGAAGCTCAATTCATAACTTCCACCTTGATGAAGACGAGGATAAGAGATAAGAATTATGAGAGCCTAAGATGTTTAATGTAATTTGTAAAATAGATGTCCTAGAACCATAACTGACTGCTTCACTTCATAAGCTTCATTAAAGACATGAACTACCTCATGTGAAATTCCGCATCTTGGAGATGGCTTGGAAGATCATGCTAGTTTTTTGGGTGGTGTCCTTGATTGTAGGTTTAGGTTTACGTTAGGTGGAGTCTTTTGAGTCGGTGCCCATTTGTTTTGGGTTACCATACCATATGGGCGAATAAGAAATAGCCACGTGTGAAATGAGCCATAGCCATATCATGTTTCGTCTAAAAAGGACAATTTGAGCCCAAAATAAACGTTAGGGGAAATTTTAAACCAATAGGCGGAAGGAGGGAAAATCTGATCCATTTAGAATAGGTTGAGGGTATTTTTTACCCTTTTTAATTTTTAAAATTTGGTAATTTCATTTGATTTGGGGTTTTCCATTCAAATAGAGGTATGACTATAAACTTTGTAGATGAAATGGGTATATTTGTTCATGGGTCTGCATCAGGGATCATCTCTTAGTCCATTCCTATTTGTCTTAATGATGGACGGACTGACGCAACAAATTCAAGGAGAGGTACCATAGTGTATGTTATTTGCAAACAATATAGTCTTAATTGATGAGACTCGCAGCAGAGTGAACGACAAACTGGAGGTTTGGAGACAAACTCTAGAGTCTAAAGGGTTCAGGTTGAGTAGGACCAAGACAGAATATTTGGAGTGCAAGTTCAGCAATGGGAGAGACCTTGAGACAGGCATGGAGGTGAGGCTTGGTACTCAGGTCATTCTAAAGAAAGTAAGCTTCAAGTACCTAGGGTCTATTATCCAATGGAATGGAAAGATTGATGACGATGTCACATATCGTATTGGAGCAGGGTGGATGAAATGGAGGCTCGCATCTGGAGTCTTGTGCAACAAAAATGTGCTACCAAAACTTAAGGGCAAGTTCTATAGGGCGGTGGTTAGACCGATTATGTTGTATGGGGCGGAGTGTTTCCCAGTCAAGACTTCACACATACAAAAAATGCGAGTTGCGGAGATGAGGATGCTGAGATGGAGGTTTTGGTACGCAAGAAGAGATATGATTAGAAATAAGGATATCCGAGATATAGTGGGAGTGGCCTCGGTAGAGGATAAGATGGGGGAAGCGAGATTGAGATGGTTCGGGCATTTGCAGAGGAGAGACATGGATGCCCAGTGAGGAGGTGTGAGAGGTTGGCTATGGATGAGTTCATGCGGGGGTAGAGGTAGGTCGAAGAAATATTGGGGAGAGGTGATTAGACGGGATATGGCGCATCTGTAACTTATTGAGGACATGACCTTAGATAGGGGGTTGTGGAGGACACAAATGAGGGTAGTAGGTAGTCGAGTGTAGTCTTACTTACGCTTACAAAATGATAGTGTAGTGTTATACCTGTAGGCCCGATTAGCATATCACACTTATAGGCGTATTAGTGCTTTATAGTCTCTTGTAGTTTGATTCATGCTACTATGTGTTCTTTAGTGTAATTGTTTATCTTATTTAGTTGTGTTAACTATCGCTTCATGTTGTTAGAATGTACTACCACGACGTATTTGATTTTATTATATGTATTTTCATAATGTTTTAATTTCTTGTTCTTGTCAGTCCGAGTCATCGCTTTCTTACTTTTCTTTGCTCTACTTTGATCGCTTTGTTTGTGATTATGCTCTGCTTGGTGGTGGTCTCCTGAAATAGCCGCCTACCTATCAAGGTGGAGGTAAGGTTTGTGTACACTCTACCCTCCTGCATTTCACGCCGGGATTTCACCGGTATGTTGTTGTTGTAATATTTTAAACTGTTTAACTATTCGAGCTTCTCCTTCTCGCCTCCTTCACTTATTGCTAGCTTGATGTCAGATTTGGTATATTTTTGGTAATAGCCTCTGCTAGAATTATACTAATAATTGATACTAGTATTTGTTTTTATTTACCCCAAAATACATAACAATAATAATTACAATATATATTGTGAATATTCTGAGAATATTAATACTCCTCGACGAGCGGAGGAGACCAACGCTAAAGCCGATCTCAAGTCTATGAATAATCGTCTGTAACCCTTTGTGAAGATATTCGCATACCGATAGAGGAAGGCACATGCAATATTTTGACTTGACCAAGTGCTACCTTCTCTCGCACTAAGTGAATATCCATCTCAATACGCTTGGCCTTCTGATGTTGGACCGGATTGTGAGACATATATATGGCAGATATGTTATCACAGTAGACTATAGAAGCTTTACGCAGTGGACACTGGAACTCCAAAAGAAGATTTGAGCCACAGACCTCGAATTACAGAGCCACGCTCGTACTGCCGCACTCGAGCGGGATAACGTGGCTTGCCGTTTAGCAGATCATGAAATGAGATTATCCCCTAAAAATACACAATAGTCGGATGTAGAGCGTCGCGTGTCTGGGCATCCTTCCCAATCATCATCGTTGTAAGATATCAACCTGGTTGGAGCAGAGGGGTAAAGATGCAACCCATAGTCAGGTGTGCCCTTAATGTATCTGATAATACGCTTAAGGAAAGCAAAGTGGGGCTCCATCGGGGCATGCAAGAACAAACACACATGTTGAACGACATATGCAATGTCGGGCCTTGTAAATGTGAGATACTGAAGAGCACCTGCAAGACTCTGATACAGGCTGAGATCAGATACAAGAGTACCGTCAGTAGCACTGAGCTTGGATTTCGAATCGACCGGAGTAGGCATAGCTTTGCAATTCGACATTTTAGCCTTGTACAGAATTTCTTCTGCAAACTCTGACTCAGGAACATATTATCTGCAGATCTAGTTACTGATATACCCAAGAAGTAACTCAGCTTACCCAAATCAGTCATGATAAATTCAATTTTAAGTAGAGCAATAATTTGCATTTTTCAATGTGTCGGATGAGGTAGTGAGGACAATGTCATCCACATATAATAGTAAGTAAGTAGTGCCACTACTATGATGAAAGATGAAAATAGATGAATCACACATGCTACATATAAACCCAATCTATATAATATAACTGGCAAAACGGTCATACCAAGCTCGGGGAGACTGTTTTAGGCCATAAAATGACTTCCGGAGATGACAAACGTGCTGAGGTACTGCAGGATGTACAAACCAGGCGGCTGATGCATGTAAACGATTTTCTTAAGATCCCCATGTAAAAATACATTTTTAACGCTGTCGATGAATCACCATTTCTTACCCATAGTGATACTAAGGATTGTACGAATAGCAGTTGGTTTAACAACCGGACTAAATGTTTTTCCACAATTAATGCTCTCCTGCTGATTTGTACCATTGACCACAAGCCTAGCCTTATACCGTTCTAAGTCACCACTGTCTCTGAACTTGTGGCGAAATAGCCACATGCATCAGATCACATTAACTTCATCCGGTCTAGACACCAAATCCTAAGTATGCTGTTTGGTTAAAGCATTAAATTCTTCGCATATGACCGTATTTCAATTTGGATCTAATTTGGCTAACTTTGGGTTTTTGGGAATGGGTGAAATTTATAGATACAGGCTGCCAAATTGAATTGGATTGAGACTGCACCATTCTAAGCTTAAAGGATCAGTCTTTTGATATTTTGTTTTGTAATATGCTAGAGTAGAGTTTTCTTTACGTGATGTATTTTATCTGTTCCAAATCTGTAATTTCTTTTGTTAATTACTTATTTAAAATATAATTTAAGAATATGAAATTAAAAAGTTTTTTCTTAAAGCAAATTTTGCGGGGCGGGTTGAAGCCTGCGGGTTTACACGTTTCCCCGCAACCGCCCCGCCCGTTTGCCATCCGTAAAACCCACAACCCAAAAGACTAGCATCATCTTCCAAGCCATCTCCGGCCAAATTTCGACTGCCAGAGATTAGATATAAATTGGTTTTATGATCGTAGAGCACCTTCAAAACTATGTAGGTGAAGAAAAAAAGATATGAAGCTCAATTCATAACTTCCACCTTGATGAAGACGAGGATAAGAGATAAGAATTATGAGAGCCTAAGATGTTTAATGTAATTTGTAAAATAGATGTCCTAGAACCATAACTGACTCGTTTCACTTCATAAGCTTCATTAAAGACATGAACTACCTCATGTGAAACAAATTCCGGCATGCCGGAGATGGCTTGGAAGATCATGCTAGTTTTTTTGGGTGGTGTCCTTGATTGTAGGTTTAGGTTTACGGGTTAGGTGGAGTCTTTTGAGTCGGTGCCCATTTGTTTTGGGTTACCATACCATATGGGCGAATAAGAAATAGCCACGTGTGAAATGAGCCATAGCCATATCATGTTTCGTCTAAAAAGGACAATTTGAGCCCAAAATAAACGTTAGGGGAAATTTTAAACCAATAGGCGGAAGGAGGGAAAATCTGATCCATTTAGAATAGGTTGAGGGTATTTTTTACCCTTTTTAATTTTTAAAATTTGGTAATTTCATTTGATTTGGGGTTTTCCATTCAAATAGAGGTATGACTATAAACTTTGTAGATGAAATGGGTATATTTGTTCATGGGTCTGCATCAGGGATCAACTCTTAGTCCATTCCTATTTGTCTTAATGATGGACGGACTGACGCAACAAATTCAAGGAGAGGTACCATAGTGTATGTTATTTGCAAACAATATAGTCTTAATTGATGAGACTCGCAGCAGAGTGAACGACAAACTGGAGGTTTGGAGACAAACTCTAGAGTCTAAAGGGTTCAGGTTGAGTAGGACCAAGACAGAATATTTGGAGTGCAAGTTCAACAACAGGAGAGACCTTGAGACAGGCATGGAGGTGAGGCTTGGTACTCAGGTCATTCTAAAGAAAGTAAGCTTCAAGTACCTAGGGTCTATTATCCAAGGGAATGGAAAGATTGATGACGATGTCACATATCGTATTGGAGCAGGGTGGAAGAAATGGAGGCTCGCATCTGGAGTCTTGTGCAACAAAAATGTGCTACCAAAACTTAAGGGCAAGTTCTATAGGGCGGTGGTTAGACCGATTATGTTGTATGGGGCGGAGTGTTTCCCAGTCAAGACTTCACACATACAAAAAATGAGAGTTGCGGAGATGAGGATGCTGAGATGGAGGTTTTGGTACGCAAGAAGAGATATGATTAGAAATAAGGATATCCGAGATATAGTGGGAGTGGCCTCGGTAGAGGATAAGATTGGGGAAGCGAGATTGAGATAGTTCGGGCATTTGCAGAGGAGAGACATGGATGCCCAGTGAGGAGGTGTGAGAGGTTGGCTATGGATGAGTTCATGCGGGGGTAGAGGTAGGTCGAAGAAATATTGGGGAGAGGTGATTAGACGGGATATGGCGCATCTGTAACTTATTGAGGACATGACCTTAGATAGGGGGTTGTGGAGGACACAAATTAGGGTAGTAGGTAGTCGAGTGTAGTCTTACTTACGCTTACAAAATGATAGTGTAGTGTTATACCTGTAGGCCCGATTAGCATATCACACTTATAGGCGTATTAGTGCTTTATAGTCTCTTGTAGTTTGATTCATGCTACTATGTGTTCTTTAGTGTAATTGTTTATCTTATTTAGTTGTGTTAACTACTGCTTCATGTTGTTAGAATGTACTACCACGACGTATTTGATTTTATTATATGTATTTTCATAATGTTTTAATTTCTTGTTCTTGTCTGAGTCTGAGTCTGACTGTTTCTCTTACTTTTCTTTGCTCTACTTTGACTGCTTTGTTTGTGATTATGCTCTGTCTTGAGCTGGTGGTCTCCCGGAAATAGCCGCTCTACCTATCAAGGTGGAGGTAAGGTCTGTGTACACTCTACCCTCCCCAAACCCCACGTTGTGGGATTTCACTGGGTATGTTGTTGTTGTAATATTTTAAACTGTTTAACTATTTGGAGCTTCTCCTTCTCTCACTCCTTCACTTATTGCTAGCTTGATGTTGTATTTGGTATATTTTTGGTAATAGCCCTCTGTTAGAATTATACTAATAATTGATACTAGTATTTGTTTTTGTTTACCCCAAAAAAGATACAGTTGAATTTGTAAGTGATTTTATAAATACGTGGATGAATTTGTAATGAGGAGTAATAAACAATTAACAAGAAGTAAGCAAATGAAAATAACAAGTAAGAATATTAGCCTGAAATATTGTGATTTCGATTAAAACTATTCAGTAAATTTAGTCTGATCCTTAGTTGGTTTTCTTTGGATTCGAGCCAATAATGAAAACTGATAGTTATAATTGTTGGAAGTAAATCGTGCATATATGAATAAAGAGAATATGATTCCCTTCCAACAAGAAGGTAGGGCTCCTTTTATAGATATCAATACAAGAAATTGATGCTCAAGAATAATTCTCTAAGTAAATGTAATTAAATGAGTGTAACAACCACTTAATGAACAAAGAGTAACGATTGGCGCCATATCCAGAACGGGTAGGGGCTGAGCTCCTTCGGTATTCCATCTGATGTTACCAAGTCTGATCGCCATCGGGTCTTGTTTTGATACCCGGACTCACCCCTGGTGCAACTCGCATCCGGTTCAAAGCAGTGTTTCTTCCTTCGATTTCTACACCCAAACTATGCCAAGTGTCATTCCAGTTTTCACCGTATACATATAGTCCCCACACTTTTCGGATTAAAATTTACCGAAGTGATGGAAAGTGGGAATGATTCCTCCGGTATCTTCTCTTGCAAACTTCTTTTCAAACTACCCCGAAATAAATGGGAAAGCGACACACTTCTAGTTCTCTAAAATCTGACCCACGTATTATCACTTTGTGACTTCGAACACATGTCACTCTCTGATTGAACCGTCACTTCAGTTCGTGAACCGAAGCGTTTCGCAATGATCACAATGCCCCTATAAAACTCTTGCTCTTTTCCTTTCGAAATTTTTACTTTACACTAAATTTCTCAAATCTTCAATCCTTTAAATCTTCTTATCTTCAAACATTTAAATCTTCATAACTTCAAACCTTCAAATCTTCATCTCTTCATCACCATGACAAAATCTACCCGACCTTCTTTCATACAATCTTCTCTGGCCACTTCTCCACCGCCAGCTTCCGATGAAATCACTGATGCTGGTGAGACCTCTGAAGTTTAGGCCGCCGTCGACCCTAGAGCATATGAAATTCTTGCATCTACTTTACGTTTTGACAGCGAATTTGTTGTTTTCATTGCATCTTCGAAATCTGACCGATGTGAAGAGGCAAAAACCTGGTCGACTTCTATTATAGCCTCCGACCTTGATATAGTTTGAAATGACTGTGGTTGGAATGATCTATCCGGGATCATTATACCCGGTCCAGACAAAGATATTATTACCTTCAGATCTGGGTACTCCAATGTATATACCTATCTTTTCACCTTCAAATTTGCCCTCTAATCGACACTGTAATCCTCGAGATGTGCAGGACTTACAATTTGTGCCTTGTGCAAATTGGTCCGTCGGTTTGGAGGATCGTTACTTGCCTCCGGTTCTTGGCCAATTTGGTCAATGAACCTTTTACTTTGGATCATCTAATCTGTTTATACGTCCTGATATTCTTCTGTGGCGGGATCATTTAGTTCTCTGAATGAGGCAAATTTTCCATCCTCTCCAGCATCAATGAGAATCTAGATCGAGGTTGGATGGAATGATTTGTTGCGATTCCTACCGCTGAAATTATCCCGATAAGGTTCATGCCATTCCCGGAGCAATGAAACATGCACCGTAAGTATTTACGATTACTCCCGCCATTTTTACTCAATTCCTTCAATACATTCTAAGTTCTATTTGGTCATTTTTCTCAGCTGTTAGTTGGACTCCGACCCATGTCGAGAAATTTCAAGAATGGGTCGAGAAAATCATCATCACTTATCCGCATAAGAAACGAACATGAAAAGTGCTTTCTGAAAATCGATAGAAAGCCCAAAATCATGGTTAGTGTATCCTTTGAATTCCTTTTTTCCACTATTACTTTTGTACACATTTTCACTTCTCCCATTTTCAAACATCCAGGTTTACCGAAAGGCACCTTGACCCCAAGGTCCAACCCCTCGGCAGCTCCAACTAACCCCAATCTGGTACTCGATCTGGCCGCATTAGTTCACCACATCATCTAGGTACCGAAGAAAAAAAATCGCCAAATCCAAATCATCAAAACCCCGAGTCACCCTCAGTTTCTTCAAGGAGGTAAAGAACTTCGGAAGTGGGTGGACCTTCCAGCATCTCCCCAGATGATGTTTGGGTAAGAAAAACTTCCACCACTTCGGTAGAGGATATTCCTACCAAAGATAAAGAAAATATTGACGATGAAACTATTGTGCTATCAATTGGTGTAACACCAACTATTGCTACCATGCCGCCAGTCACTGAACCAGTTCATGTCATCATTGAGGATAATGATGAAGCCACGGATGAGGAGTCGTTGGCTAGGAAATAAGAAACTTCAACTCCTTCTCCATCAATACAACCGACCCAAACTTTTGGGCAAAAATATTTTGATCACTTATTTGATGAAGCTGGTACCTCTGCAAACTTGGCGCCGCAGGAAAACACCTCCGGGTTTGTTCATTTAGTTATTCATGAGAAACATAAGAAATCCACCCGACTCCAAAGAATCACTCCAACTCCCGGTCAAAACTCATGACTGTCTTCCCAGCCCCGAGTGCAGATCCAAAGAGGGTGAGAACTACCACTTTTTCCTTCCCCGAAGATACTAGTTTCTTATATCAGCTAGTTGGGTTTGCCAGTTATTTGAGACCCCTAATATCGGAGTCCAACAAAGAGAAGATGAAGAATGTCTCATGAAAATTCCTCTTTAACGAGGGCATGCATGCATCGAACCGGGTACGTATCACTCTTTCTTACTTCAAATTATGTACTTGAGTTCCTTCTTTATGTTCTAAGCTCGGTTTGGATCACATCCTTGTAGGCATCCATTATAGTCATTGAGGGCTTCATCCGATGTATGAATGAAAATGAACACCTCAAAGGGAAGCTGGACACTCAATACAAAGAGAATCAACACCTCAAAAGGCTTATTCAACAGGAAGAGGCCCAGCTACAATAAGCTAGAGAGTTGCCCGATATTAAGGCTGAACTAGATCGAGTCAAAGGCGACTACCTTCGAGATGTGAATGACATGAGCCCACCAATGAAGAGAATAAGGGTTTTTACAAGGAAAATGATGAACTCAATGACAATGTCCAGGCCTTAACCTTATAGCTCAAGGATCGAGAAGATTTTCTTAGTGCTGAGATCGATCACCTTAACACCAAGCTTGCCGAGAGTAATGCAAAGCAAACTGCCAAATATGTTGCTTTGAAAGTGGCTCAGGATCACGCCAACCAACAAGCTCAAACCATCGAAGAGCTAAGAAGTAATCTTGAGGCCTATGTCTAAAGGAATGCAAAAATTTTGGCCCAACTTATTCAAGCCTTGGCTGAATGAGACCAATCTTTGGTCGATGTGGAGGCCGAGGTGGCCCAGATAGTGCTAAAGACTGAGCACATAAAATGGAATGTCCGAAGATCCACCTTAGAGCAGGCTTGAGATGGGATTGAGAACTTGGATGCCAAGATCGCCGAGGCTAAGGTGGTAGAGGACGAAACCTTCCGTCAGTTGAACAGTGATAGTACCGAGGAAGAGCCTGAAGACTCCGAATCTTAGTCTGGCTGATCTATTGTCCTTCATGCCTTTGTACATCTTTCATTTCTTCTGGATGTTTTGTTTTGGCCATCTTCTGGTCTTGTTTATGAATGGAGATGTTTTAATATTTCTTTTGCCTTAATTATAATTTTTCTATCTTTCCACATTCACTATTGCTTTCTTATTTTCGATAACTTAGCTAAATAAACATTTAACCATATTCGAGATAATTGTCTCCGACTTCGGAGTTTTATTTAAACAAACCATCAATTAGTTTGTGTCGACTCGGATGAAAGTTTCCCCGGTATTAGAATAACTTAATCAATTTTTTAATACAAACTTTTAATTTAGTTTGCTTCATACCGGGCAATTTCTTATGATTTTGGGTCATTTAATGACTAAATATAAGGATCTTATTTTATGATTATGAATAAGATGTCTCTTATTCATTTTGGGCATGAATGTTGGAGCTTTATTTACTCTCAACTTTTAGACAACTCAAGTGTCATTAAGATTAGGCTAGATTCACTTGATCTGGATCCTTAGAAGCATGCTTTTGGAACATTACTTAATTTTGCTACGGATGCTTTTATGGCGACAGTCCCCATTTAAGGAATTTAATAAATTTGTTAGCTCGTAATCCTAATGACTTTATCAATTGCCTAGAGTCAAGCATATGTAGATAAACTTTTGAGGAAAATTTTGGACAAAGTGTAATTTCAGTCAAATTTTTCTTCGGTCAAACAACTGGGCAAGATTCATTGGATCTTTTTTGCATTTATATGATATGTCGTAACATTAACACTACTCGGACAGGATTCATTCGATAACGCTTACAAATGTTCACAATCCTAAAAATTTAAGAAAACTTCAAATTTATTCCTTCACATCTTCGAATTTCTTCACAACTTCGAAATTTTTCACTACTTCAAATTTCTTCCTTCACAACCTCAAATTTCTTCACAACAAACTTCTTTAACGAAGGTATGTCAGTCCTCTAGTGTTTGTATTCGAAGCATGAGAATTCAAACATTGTTTTCTGCAGACTATTGGGCAGTCCCCAGTCCCAGTGTCTTTATCCGAACTTCAACTATTTAGTAACACGGTTTACATTATTTCCTCATTAAAACCTTATCGGAAAACACTTTTCGGGATAAAAACCTTGCTAAGAGAAAAAGAGTGCAACACTTGTTTTCAGACCTAGTTCTAACTCTGTTCGATCTTTGAGTGATGATTCTGACTTTGTTCCTGTAAGTGTTAGATATATCGAAACAAATAAAGTTCAAATAATTAATCAAACACATACCTTAGAAATAATATCGCTTCAAGGGTGCAATGTTCTAGTTGTTTGTCAATTTTTGACCATCTTCAGCTTCCAACTGGTATGAGCCTTTACCGGTAATTCCTGACACTTTGTAGGAAGTGTTCTTCTCAGTTCGGACCCAATTTTCCTTCGTTAGAATTTTTGGTGTTGAAGATTACTTTACGTAGAACCAAGTCCCCTACTTGAAAGAGCCTAAGCCTTTTCCACCAGTTGTACTATCTTCCATCATTTGCTTTTGAGTCACTAAACGTAGCAATGCTAACTCACGATGTTCATCCGTTAAGTCACGTTTGACGACCATAGCTTCATTGTGTGACTCTTTGGTTGCAAGGCTAAACCTTAAGCTAGACTCACCTACTTCCACCAGAATTAATACTTCGGCACCATACACTAAAGAAAATGGTGTTTCACCAATGATGGATTTTTACGTTGTTTTATACACCCACAATTCCCCCGGTAAAATCTCTTTCCACTTGCCTTTTGACTCTTTTAGTCTTTCCCTCAGGTTTTGAATGATTGTTTTGTTTGTTGACTCTGCTTGCCCATTTTTACTCGGGTGATACAGAGTAGACACTATCTTCTTAATTTTCAATCTTTCAAGAAAACCGTTCACCTTCTTTCCAATGAACTGATGACTATTATCGCAAGTGATCTCTGTTGGTATGCTAAACCGACAAATGATGTGGTCCCAAATAAAATCGATGACTTACTTTTCTTTAACCTTCTTGAAGGCCTTTATTTCAACCCACTTAAAAAAATAGTCAGTCAATAAATAAAATAAAATGTACATTTTCGGGTGCCTATAGGAGTGACAACACAATATCCATCCCCCA
Source organism: Przewalskia tangutica (assembly GCA_029844215.1). NCBI lineage: Eukaryota > Viridiplantae > Streptophyta > Magnoliopsida > Solanales > Solanaceae > Przewalskia > Przewalskia tangutica. The sequence goes on from CM056719.1 coordinate 25,752,074, forward strand.
TTTCATGAATGACTATGGTGATAAAACCGGATGCATTAATTCTGCTGGTTCATGAATCGTTTGTGCGTGCCTTTGACATTCATCACATTTTTAGATGAAGTTTTTTGTGTCTTTCTCCATCTGAGACCAATAGTACCCGACCCTAATCAATTTTCGAACCAATAATTATGCTCCCGAATGATTCCTACAAGTCCCATCATGAACCTCGAGTATCACATAATCATTTTCCCATGGTCCTAAGAACCTTGCTAAAGGACCTTCAGTACAACTGACCATCAACCAAACAAAATCTAGTTGCTTTAGTATGAAGGGCCCTTGACTCTTTCAGATTCGTAGGTAACTTTCCATCCCGAAGGTAATCAATGTATTTATTGCGCTAATCCCATGTCAAGCTTGTTGAATTTACTTAGGCATGACCACCATCAATTGCAGAGTTTAGTAGTTGCACAGCTGTCAGAATTAAACTTCTCAACTTCTACAGATGACCCCAAATTTGCCAATACATCCGCTTCATTATTTTGTTCTCGAGAAACATGTTTCATGGTCCATTCTTTGAACTAATGCAACAACACTTGGATTTTCTCTATGTGTTTTTGCATTCTTTCTTCCTTTACTTCAAATACATCATTCACTTAATTAACAACTAGAAGCGAGTCACATTTTGCTTCGATGACTTCTGCTCCCAGACTCCTTGCTAATTCTAAACTTGCAATCATAGCCTCATACTTGGCTTCATTGTTAGTCAATTCCAAGGTTCTTATTGACTACTAATAACATCCCACGCAGGTTTCTTAAGCACTACCCCGAGTCCAGACCATTTCACATTTGAAGTTTTGTTTGTGTATAAGGTCTATACCCCAATGTTGTTTCAAGTTTAATATAATCTCTTTCGACCTCAGAAATCATTCCGGGTGTAAACTCTGCTACGAAGTCCGCTAAAACCTGAGACTTTATAGACGTTCTTGGCTTATATTCCTTGTCATACCAACTAATTTCTACTGTCCATTTGGCTAACCTACCGGACAATTATATGTTATGCATTACGTTTTTTAACGGGTAAGTTGTTACTACGCATATATGGTGACATTAAAAAGATGGTCTCAGTTTTCTTGCAGCCGTTATTAATGACAATGCCAATTTTTCTAAATGAGGATATCTAGTTTCCATACTAGCTAGTGTTCTACTCACATAGTAAATGGAAAATTGTGTACCTTTCTCTTCTCAAACCAAAACTGCACTTACATCTTCTCAGACGCCGCTAGATACAGGAACAACTACTCACATGTCTTTGGTTTATGCAATAATGGCGGACTAGACAGTACTTCTTCAAATCCCTGAAAGCTTGCTAACACTCCGGTGTCTACTCGAAGTCATTCTTCTTTTTTAACAAAGAGAAGAACCAATGACTTTTCTATGAGGACCGAGAGATAAATCAACTCAGAGCGGCTATCCTTCCGGTGAGTCTTTGTACCGCCTTCACATCTTCAAGTACCTCTGGAATCTCCTCAATATCTTTAATCTTATCCGGATTGATCTCTATTCCTCTATTTGAAACCAAGAAACCCAAGAACTTGCCTGAACCAACTCTAAAAGCACATTTTTTTGGATTCGGCTTCATGTTGTACTTTTGGATTATGTCAAATTTTCCTGCAAATGCTTTAAATGGTCATTTTCTTCCAGGGACTTAACTAACATATCATCAATATAAACCTCCATTATGTTACCTATTTGGTCCTCAAACATGCAATTGACTAGGCATTTATATGTTTCTCTGGCGTTTTTTAAACCAAAATGTATTACATATAGCAATAATTCCCGTATCTAATTATAAAAGATGTTTTCTCTTGATCCTCCAGGTTCGTCTAATTTAGTAGTATCTGAATTAAGCGTCAAGAAAACTCAACATCTCATACCCTGTCGTAGCATCAATCATTTGATTAATGTGTGGCAAAGAAAAAGTCTTTTGGGCATGTTTTATTCAAATCTTTAAAATCTATGCATATTCTCAGTTTATTGCCTTTTTTAGGTACAATCACTATATTTTCTAGCCAATCTAAATACTCTACCTCCTGGATAGAACCTATACTTAAAACGTGTGTTACCTTTTCCTTGACGAACTTATGTTTGAAATCGGCCATATGCTTCCTCTTTTGCTTTACCGGGGGAAAGCACGAGTCCAAACTCAATTTGTGAGTTGTAATCTCGGGTGGGATACCTTTTATGTCGACGTGAGACTAGGAAAAACAATCAGAGTTAGCTTTAAAAAATTCAATAAATTTAAGCCTGAGCTCCGGGAATAACTCGGTGCCTAGGTATACCTTTCTATATGACAGATGCACAAATAAGATGACTTGCTCTAGTTCCTCTATAGTTGACTTTATGACATCTGAATTATCTGGCAGCACAAATGACCTCGGGACACGAAAGTAGTCTTCTTCTTACTCATAATTTGTCTTTTCTTCCTCTTCATTTTCCGGACTCAGTGAACCTGAACCCTGTGATTTCTATTTAACTTACTTGCATTTACTCACATTCTTAATTTATTTTGATGTTTGTACCGATTCGTTTACCACGAATATCTCCCTTGTTGCCGGTTGTTCCCCTCGAATTGTCTTGATTCCCTCTGGTGTTGGGAATTTCAGCATTATGTAACGTTAAAGGTACAACCTTCATGTCAGGTACCAAAGTCTGTCTACTAGCGCGTTGTACTTCATTTCACCTTCTATGACATAAAATTTCAGTTGATGAATTATCCCGACTGCATTGACTAGAAGAACGATCTCCCCTTTCGTCATCTCACTTGTCATGTTGAACACGTTTAAAACTTGTGCTAGTGGTATAATTTGGTCCACCAGCCCCAATTGCTCCACCACCTTCCATCAGTTGATGTTGGTCGAGCTACCGGATCAATTAAAATCCACTTAACCTAAAATTTATTAATAAAGACAGAAATTATGAATGCACCATTACGAGGTTGAATGATGCCCTCCACATATTTGTCGTTAAAAGATATCATTTCCTCAAGATATAGTCTCTAGATCTTTTCTCTCGAGTTATTGACGCCTTCGTTTTCTTTGTGTTTATGATGGATCCCTTCGGAACATACATCCCTCTGATAATCATGTTTATGATATGTTGGGTTCAACCAGATCTGCTTTCTTGTTTGCTTCTCTACTTCTATAGTTTCCCTTTGCTTGATCACTCAGAAATCACGTAGACGACCACTTTTAATAAAAGCATTTGCAAACTCATCCCAAGTTGCAGGGGATGCATCATATCCTCGTGACTACAGGGGTAAGGAAATGGCTAGGAAATAGCCGAAAATATTGTAAGTACTACAAGCGCAATAGTTTTCCTACAGAAAGGACTAGGCCTCAACATCTCGAAGGACGACTTGCCACAAATCTGGCTTTAACATCCATAAGGATGCCTTTCTAATCTAGTCGAACAGTAAATATTATCATAGATGCAAAAGTTTTTCCTACAAATAGGTTGCCTTCTAGTTCCCTAAGAATGGCTTGCCAAGCTACTAAACTCGGAAAAACTTTTACAATATTAACAGATTTAGCTGCTATAACTCAAAAAACTTTTGTATTTGTAGCAAGTTATCTTGCCCAATATTTTCTAACCATATACTAAATTAAGGACTATCATTTCCATACATTTCGAACAGAAAAACAAGAGAGAAATTTAGAAAGCACTCATTTATTAAATATAGCGAAGTTTACAAGATGGAAATTTAATGATCATCCAAATACTACATTGCCTCATTAATATAGGAGTTGGAAGACTACTAAAAGACAAACCTATATTACATGACAAATGTCCCCACTAAACATGTGAAGTGTCCTAATAAAATAAGAAAAGCATAACCCTAAGCATGATAAAACATGTACAAGCATGTGAAAATGAGAAATATATACATGGAAAACATGTGGAAGCATGTGAAAATGGGGTCTACTTTTGTCTTCTATTAGGTAGCATATGCAAGCATGTGAAATTTGGGTAGGAAGATTTGTTTTGGCACGGGTAGTAAATGTTTGTGGGTAATTCGTTGAGGTAAGTAAGGGTAAGTGGTGAAAATCTTGCACACGTCATTAAGCATCATCCGACGGAGCAGTGTTTGATGGAGTTGATGGCGGACTTGTGTATTATTCATCTATCCACCATGTAGTGCCATGTTGTTTCTTGAAAGTTTCTTTATTTTCCAGGTTTCTCTTCAACGACCTTATGTAGAAACATTTTCTACTAGAGGATTCCGCTACATAGTGCTCCATTTTTTGTCAAGTTTGAGATGGAATATTTAATCGTATCCTTGTGATAGCATGAGTGAATTTATCTCTGATGACTTCGCAGGGTACTTAGTACTCATTTGCTGCTTGTCGGACTTTTTCATAGTGGGAATGATTATCAATATAATTCTATTGCGCCCAGTCCTTTGGCCATATTTCCTTTGGAATGCACTTATTTTGCTAGAAAAAAAATCTATGTGCCTCATTGTATTCATATTCTAATGATAAAATGGAGACTTGGAATTTCTACCAAAATGAAATATCCAACTGCGCCTGAACCTTTTCGTCAATGATCTTTACCGGCCGATGTAACATGAATATTTTTGTTGCGTAGGAATCTCGAAAACATTGAACCTAAATCTTCGTTGTTTAAACCACTATAGGAATTTTCTGAGAGCAGGTTCAATCCTGTCAAAATCCTAGAACATGTCACACTTGAATTCTATAAAAATGTAATATTGGTGACACATGTACTAGAAAAACCATAATACCTCTTGCGGAAAATAATTTTTCAGTGGTATGAAAATATAATAGAATGGAAATTCCAAATTGACTCCAAATGGCTTAAGGATGAATCCTCCGTATTTCCTGAGAACCTAGAGCTCATAGAATTTCCTTCTTTCTATAAGGAATGATGGATCAAACGGGTCCACGAACTGTTTGAATAATTCAGGTAGATGATTTGTTATTCTAGATGAACCAGCTCCTGGTGAGGTTGCAAGCATGAGGATTTGGCTAGTTGGCTTTTTCTTTTGCTTGCCCTATTCTGATGCAAATCTTTTTGAAAATTCATCCGGCCTGGATAGGAAATCTTATAGAAGGTTATTATTCCCTTTGAGGTGCTTCACTTGGAATTTGTAAGGGGAGAACCATTGTGGCCATCTAATAATCTGTGGATTTAGAATAATCTTTGGATTTATCTGGATCATCTTTGAGAAAGCCTTTATATCCATTTCGATCAGAAATTCTATGTGAATTAAAAAGAAATTGATCTTTTTAATCTCGTTCTTCACGGCAAGAATTTCTTGGAATGTTGAATGATAATGTTGTTCAGCATCTTTAAATCTTCCACTGCCATATCTGCATACTTCCGTCCTAGGGGATATGGAGGGCTTTGACTTCTTAGATATTTGTTTTATTTTTTGAACTGCTTCATCTTGTTTCTTTCCCAAATCTTGAGCATTTTTTTAGTATCTTCGTAAGTGGATAAATGTATGTAGAGACATTAGGAATAAAATCTCTAACATAATTAATCACACTTAAAAATTGATGAGTTGTTTCATTGTGAAATTGGTGTATGGAAACTTGTGTAATTCCTGAGAGCATGATTCTAGTTTTTCTTACCAGATCATGAAATTGATGAAGCAAGTTGAGGTGCTCTTCCACAGTATCACTAATAGTATGTCATCAATGTACACTAGTGATTATGAATTATGGGTTGACATATTTTTATCATGGCTTTTTGGAACAGAAAAGGTATAGTTTTCAACCCAAATGACATGACTTTCTATTGAAAGAGGTGATAGGGAAAGCAAAAACATGTTTTTGCACTTTCTTCAGGGTGTATTCCCAATTGCCAAAACCCGAATTCAATGTCGAACTTGGAAAATTATTTGGCTTTGGCTAAGTGTATGAAAAGGGTGAGTTTATTTGGGATAGGGAATTTATCATCTTAGAGGAAATGGTTAAGAGGTTGATAGTTTATGACTAATATAAGTTTAGCTCTTGTTTGTTTTGCCTGCTTGTTGACATAGAATGTTTCGCATGCCCATTGTGAATCGGGTGGCTCGATTAGACCAAACTCCAAGAGTTCTTCATATTCCTTTTTGGCAAGCTGAAGATGTTCTGAATTCATACCTGAGTGAGTCGTCTTTGTTGGATTGATACATTTATTTTTCTTGAAAGGGAGCTTGAAAAAAACTCTTTGTTTAGCCACAAAGGATTTTTTCTTTTTCGCATGATCTCCTTGTGATATTTCGTGCATGAATGATCTACCATCTGTTTTTCGATCTCCTTAATCTGCTCATCATCTGTTATCTTGATTAATCATGAAACTTCTAAGTATGGCTTGAATTGTTTTTTTGAATGTTATTCCATAAGTTTTGATCTGGAGCTGGTCTTTAAGTTGTCTATAGATATCAAATCTAACAATGAGGTCATTTCCTGGGACATCTAAACTAAACAGCTTGGTTCGAAACTTTAACCTTGGAAAGAATTCAATTATTATTAGATATTTAGTGATGGCAGTGGTAGTCATTTTTCCATCTGATGCATTGGTGAAAATTTTGAAATATGGAATCCATTGATCCACGAGAAGGACAATTGGGTTCATCAGTGAACGCCCTGATCCAGTGTCCATGAAAGCAATAATATAGATTAGTTTATCCCATTTTGGATGGATAAACTTTAAGCTCAACATGAGGGATGACCAATGCTATTGATTTCCTCTTGAGCCTTTACTTCTGCTTCTAAAATTTGGTAATGGTCTTTACCGTACTCTTTGTATACATCCATGGAGAAAAGAATTTTCTATGTTGGTTCCTCCTCCAATGAGAGAAAATATTCAAGATAATCATATTCACTAAGATGAATATCAGTGTAATCTTCTATTTCTGTAAGAAGTTTGATTGACTTTCTGAATTGAGGACAATTTTTTGCAAAATGTCCAATTTTGTTGCAGATGAAGCATCTATCATTTTTCCTGAAATTTCCTGAGCTTCTTCTTCTTCTAAAATATTTTGTACGCCTTCTGAAATTAGAGCTATCCGCTGAAGGCTTTGGCCATTTGAAATGCTTGAATCCTCTTCGTCATCTAGGGGCATGACACTAACAACTTGACCCAATGACTAGGTTAGATATACCTCATGATTTATCAAGGAATGGATTGTTCTATATGATCTTCTTCAACATAGACCTCTTTGTGCAAATATCATCAAATTCTAAAAAAAACTTGCCTGCCTGATGTAGCCGACTTGTGGGATTTCTATTGACTGGAACTTTTCTTCGGTTACAATCATGGCTCGGGCTGCTAGCATCTTTGGAAGTGATGAGAGAAAGGCTTGCTTTAGACTAGCTTCTCCACCTTACTCAAAAATTATTTTTGCCATTTTTTGAAAGTGGATATCAATGACATTTCTGTCAAATGATACACACTTCATTTTGAAGAATTGCCTCTACAACTTTTCTCGTCTTTGGCCAGTATCTCCACAGAACACTTCATGCAGGATTCTAATGTTGAAAGCAAAATATTGGGATGTAAGGAATGTATTTTTGTCTTGTATCCCAAATCAATTCCACTAGTCTCTGAGAATTCCGGAGAACCTTGAAGTGAATTTAGGTAAGATCATATACTTTTCTCATTCTACCAAATATTTTGTCAAACATCCAAGTAAAAAGTCTTTGATCCTTTGAGGCCATTTTGAAACTTTAGCATCATCCATAGTGAAAGTATAATATGATTCCAAAAACCTTTGATGTTGTTAGTTCTTCTCTCCTTTCTGGGATTGGCTCATTTGCAATCTCATCGTGATCATCATCGACTTCAGAAATCTCTAGCTCTCTTGGTTGATTCATGAATATTGGTGGGTCATCTTCTTTAGAAGATTCTAGTGAGGAATCTTCACTTGTCTCAAGGACTTCTTCCGTAGAATCACTATTATATAAATCTTGAGTATCTGATCCTACGTATCATCTTCGTCGATGCCATATTTAGGTTGGGCCACATAGAGGTTTGGAACTACTTGATCTAAGATCATCAAGTTTTCTGGGTCGGGATCTTTGGAAGTTTCTCCAAATTCTTTCTTTCGTTTATACTGCTTTTGAGCTTCAATAGAGTTTCTTTTCCCACACCAGTTTTGTAATGTCAAACTCATGTTCATGTTTTTTGTTTTTGAGTAAAGGACATGGCATCTTGTGAAATGGTAGGTAAAGTGGTAAAAGAGTGGTCTATTTTAGGCGGTGAGTATGATTGTGATGACATGGGGAAAAGGTGGATTTTGAAGGGTGACTCTAAGTTTTTTGTGGTTCAAAATGACCATGTTTCAGTTGTTGTATTTGTTCTTTGATGGCAGTCATTTCTTTTATTGTTGTTGAAAGAAGTGGAAAAATGAGGTGCTTGGTGGATAAATCTCATACTGCATATTTGTCTGTCTCAATTATAGGGCCTTGATATGTCCAGCATGTTGAGAAGATGCTTGTTCCACTTTTTTCTCAATTGTCTCGATCTTGCTCATCCTCTTGTTTTATGTGTGAGCAATATTTCTACTAGAATTGCCAATATTAGTTAGTACTTTGTTTTGATAGATGGCATTTTCAGATTGCCATTGTTGCTTCTATATCACTTGTTGATGGCTTTTCTCCAGTCGGTAACACAATATTTTTCTTTGGAATGGCTTATACCATCCTTTTCAAAATGTCATTGTGATGGAAATTCAGGAATATGAATGGAGCTTGAGGAGCTCATCAGGAATATTTGTGGATTCGGTTCATTTGTGGGTGAGAGTTTGTGGTATGTATTTGGGCTAGGTAGTGTTGGCCAATCTTGGAGTTAGTATGAAACAAGAAATTCATATTTTCCTGGACAGTTAAGTTAACCAAATGACGGATCTCTGTTTTCATAGCATTTTCGAAACTCTCTTTTAAAGTTTCTCCCTTTTTTTCTTTCATGTGGCTCTTCTTGAATGATGTTCATCCCATTCAATTTCATCGTCAAGACATTCTTGACAATCACACTCGATATTACATGGGCAGTTTCCCGTAAAAGGATACTTGAATCACCATTCATCGTGATTGTGCTCAGTGAACTCCTTTATCCAGTCATGTTCACTTATGATGTTTGGGAGGTGCCAGTAGAATATTTTCGGGTCATCCTCTTTTGCGTGGTCGTAAGTAGTTGGTACATCTGAAAGGAAAAATTTATTTTATTGGGTTTTTTTAGGTGTGAATGGTCAAATTTTATGGAAACTGTTTTGTCCTATTTTTTTACAAAGGTTGGTTTAGAGGATTGGAGAGGTTCAACAGGTTCTCTCAGTTCTTCATAATTTGTGACCATGAATCAGGATGAATTTTCACAAGTTCTTCCTTGGAAATTTGCCTTGGGATTTGGGTGCACATGGTTGTTCCTTTGGTGGCATCTACATTTAAGATCAAAACATTTTCTCCACCTGAAAGAGAAAGATCCATCGCATGATTTTGAACTCGCTAAGCTATTTGATATGTATAGTAGCTTAAATAACATCTCTAGCTTGTGGAATACCTTAGATTTGGACTTGGATTTTTAAGGCCTCCGTCAGATATGGATCATACATGGACATGTTGAAGTTTGGAAATATAGTGACAAAGACTGTCCCAACATTTAGAGTAACTTCTGTGGTACCCAAATTTGCAAGTTGGTACTCATAATATCTGGTATCAAGAAGATAAAGGTGAGAAATAACTGGTTGACCTTTTCTTCCATGATATGTCAACACAATTCTAACAGCACTAATATGGATTATAGGGTGAAACCATGATTTTTCCACTGTCTAGGAAAATCTTCTGAAATTTGTAAAGTGATAAATTGTTCCTCTTGAGTTGCAAGAATAGGGTGTTGGTCAAGTTTTGAGGCAACTACATATTCTTTAACTCCTTTAGGTTTTTGTTGGACCAAGGAGCGGATTTGTAACCATAGGGAACATATATTTTTGGGAAAAGCAGAATATGGATTTATGAGGGGTAGTTCGGTAGGAAACACTTTATTTTCATCGGGTAGGATATCTACTTCATATAGGTATTTATATTTACATGAAACGATTTTATAAAGAGTAGGAGACATATTTATTTTTGCTAGGGATGTACAAGGGTTGGACGAAGATGGAAATAACTCAGACATAATTTTTCTAAATTGTTCCTCTCTCTGAAAAGATGGTCTGCCTCTGATACCACAACGGTAAGGGAAGGGCTACGAAATATAAGACAAGATAGCAAGTACTACAAGCACGGTAGGTTTTCTACAGAGAGGACTATACTTCAACATCCCGAAAGACGTCTTGCCACAAACCTAGCTTCAACATCCATAAGAAAGGCTTGCCAAGCTAGTCGAATAGTAAATTTAATCATAGATGCAAAAACAATCCTACAAATGGGCTGGCTTTTACTTCCCTAAGGATGGCTTGCCAAGCTACTCAACTCGAAAAAACTTTTACACTACTAACAGATTTAGCTGCTATAACTCAGAATTTTTTTGTATTTGTAGCAACTTATCTTGCCTAATATTTTCTAACCATATATTAAATTAAGGACCAGCCTTTCCATACATTTTGAAGATAAGAACAAGAGAGAAATTTAGGAAGTACTCATTTTTAATATAGCAAAGTTTACAAGATAAAAATTTGATGATCCTCCAAATACTACATAGCCTCCTTTATATAGGAGTTGGAAGACTAATATAAGACAAACCTATATTATATCCTGCAACTGATAAGCTCCCAACTCTACTGCCTCTATTTCAGTAACATGCATAACACGAAATATGATCTGAAGCCCATCAATAAAATTTTGTGGATGCTCTATCTTGCTTGACCCTGTGAACACCGGAGGGTCTATACGAAGAAATTCACAAGTCCTGAAACTGGATGACTCTCTATTAGTTCCCTTACTTGGAGTTGTTTCTTGTTGTTGGGCTTGAGCAGCCACAAACTAGGTGAGCAACTGAATATCTCCCCTAACATCTAAGTCGGTACAACTAGGCGGCAGAACTAGGATCTCTGCATGCCCTGTAGTATCATGAGGGGGTGTTATACCCAAATTGACTCCCTAATCCTAAGTATTTTCCTCACGAGCAACATTGGTAGCAACTCTCTTGCTTGTACTTGGTTTCTATTCGTAGGCATTTTCTAAAATACATAATACACATGAGTTAGAAGGATGTCCTGAAAGTATATATCTAACTGCACGATCTAGAGTATGAAAGAAGTGAGACAATCCTAAATATCTTGTTGGTCAACTGTTCACATGTGTGGGGCCATCACACACATAAAAATGACTCCACTAGAAACGATTTCATAGACTCACTAAGACACTTGAACCTAGGCTCTGATACCAAGCTTTGTAACTCCCCGAACTATGGCCTGGGTGAAACACAACACTCGATGTCTGACTGCATGTGACTGAGCGAACTACATGACGTTCTTGTCAATATGGACATCAAAACATATTATAGTATTGATTTAATAACATGTAATTCAAACTACTGAATGTATAATCTAAAAGTATATTGTAGAGATATTCTGAAAATATAATAAGTTTGAATAACTGAAAAACTGACATGACATGATTACTAGTCTAGTCTATGAAACTTCTGACAATATGAGTCTGCAAAATTGTTTACCAGGACAAGGCCCTGACATACCTCTACTAATAATGCATAATCATAAAATAACTAGACTAACACCCAAATGATATGGGGCTCACCCAATGGCTGATACTTATGCAATCCAACTGAGCAAATTCGTCTCCCTAAAATTTAGGACATGCACTGTGAATTGCAGGCCTCATGTAAAAGGAATGTTAATACATTTGAATTGTATTGTATGTAAACCAACTAAATGAGTAATAAGGCATATGGAATAATATGACATGAAACTGAAACGGTAACATGAGCATGATCTAGCATGAGTATAAAATATGTATACAATCTGTAAAGTTGTATATCTATAAATTTGTATATCTATGGGGAGAGCAGTAGCATAATCGACAACATGAAACACCATATAGGTACATGGAGTCTAGTACCTAGCCTGACCAGTAGAGCAATCTCATACATTGTCGGGGTATGAGATATGAACATGGCATGAAAGGATCCAATATGCAATCTGAATGTATCATCGTCTGGTGGAGCGACTTTTATCCTACGATGGCATACGTAGTTTCAGGCTATCTGAGTCTTCTCGATAAACTATGAAACTCCCAAAACATATACATAAACATAGTTGATTGTAAGCCCACGTGTTTCATGAAAGCAACCTGTAAAGCATTGGTTGAAATCAAAATTTAGCATGTGAAATAAATATATCATATAACTTGTATAAATATCATGAAAAACATGTAAGATTTCGTGGACTTGGTAACATTGATCATAACTTGTAATGTAGAAACTCATGGAATTCAAACATGTGTTCATGGATTACGGATAGGTTTATGACAATCATAATGACATCATGAATACAATAATGAAATGTAATATAGGCATGATATATATCCATAGTATTACATGTAATTAGGTTTATCATGATAATAGAGTTAAAACCCTAAGTTATGAAATTCCATGGCTTTATGGAATAACGTGGTGTGGGGAAGAACGTGGATGTTCCCACACGTGGATAGAAGCTCTACATACCTTTTTGCTCCTAGTTTTGTCTTAAAGAACCAAACTTTAAAGAAGAACTCCAAAGATTAAACCTTGAAACCTTGGATTGGGTTTAACTTGAAAACCTTAGGTTAAGAAGAATGAATTTCTACTTAGAATTCATGTATGTACGTTAGAATTCACTTGAAATACTTGGAATAGGCTTACCTTGATGTAGGAAGATGATGAGAGAATAGAAGTGCTAGGGCTTGGGAAGAGTGAGAATTGATTTTTCAGAACTAAGTCTCGTATTTATATTGTTCCCATTCAGAAGGATTTGACAGTTAAATTTGATGGGCCATTAAATTTTATACGATCTGCCAAGGGGCCGTAAAATTATGTATGGTCTGTATAATCAGACCGTCTTGAAATTTCTAATTTTTTAGTGTTCTGTAAAAGTTGAGGGCATTTGATGGTTGAACTTGATGGGCCATATACATGTATATGGTCTATAGAATTTACAAAGTGCCATCAATTTTGAAGGTACGAGGTGTTACAACTTTCATGCCTCCCGACTATAAATAAGTTTTAAACTATCGTTATCTTTCGTAAGGTCTCATACCTCCTCGAAATACTTGAGTTAATCAATGACACGACTTAACACAAATCTACGAGGTGTAACAGATTGGTTGTCAGCGTGTTATGTAAATGTGGATTTCCAGCACAAATTAGACTGTTTTGAGTTCCCTAATGAACCAATGATTACGTGGAAGGGTGAAACTGCTAAGCTCGAGGTATGTTTATTTCCTATTTCAAGGCCCGTAAGATGATCTTGAAGGGGTGAAATTACCATCTGGTGGTCGTTAATGACACTTCGGCCGTGATACCCTCATTTATTCTATATTCCATGTGTTGAACCTTAGAGTTATCGAATTTGTGTGATAATATAGACTAAATGTGTGAATCCCTTAATTTGTGTTTAGACTTGATATGGTGTAGTTATGGGAGTCCCTATGAGGACGATATAGTTAAATTAGGTTGTTAGCAGGTTTTTATTATGTGATAAATTGCAATACAATAGAACTCTAGCGAAAAATCTGAAATGCGAGGTTTAGTGAAAATCTTATGTCATAACTTCATTTGAGGACGAATGATCCTGAGAGGGGGATAATGTAATATTCTGTAAATCCCGGTTAGGTGTGAATGCATCAAATTAGTATTAATGTGACATTTTAGATATATGAAATCCTATAAATATGATATTTGGGTGGAAATAATTGATCTATGATCAAGACGATTAATGAAGTGCAAAAGATTCGATAAACTCGACTAAGTTTATGGTAGGTCTGACTTTAATATTTTATACGTGCATATCCGTTGGAAATTTGAGAAGACATAAAACATAAAAGTTATATCCCTTTGAAGATCTTTCCAATGATAAATAGACCAGATTAAACAGAGCTCCGTGATAGGAGTTATACCATTTTATTGAACATTATAGGCTTAGGACACTCATGCATTGCGTGGGTGGCCCGATCTGAACCTGTCTCTGGATTTTTTTTTGCCTTGTGTGATGAGTTAGCGATGTGCATCCATCACATGGAAAGAGACGCATGATGGGGGTGTGACGCACAAGTGCTACATGACCCCATTTTTCTAGTTCTGAACCCTATAAGTGTAAAACTTTGTTATAACTTTTCCCCACTTTGTTTTGGATGACTTTATTTATAGAAAACAACCGTAAGACTTCCCTAAAACATCTAAGATAAATTCTTGATCGATTCTTATCATTACTACATCAATTTAACATCATATTAATACTAGTTATTTCTTCAAAACCATGGATTCTTGAAAACCGAAGAAAGAAAGCTGAAAGAGACTTTGGGAAATCTCTTGAAGGTATGTTCTTTGATATTTACTGAGATTATTTAGAGGATTTAGACTAGTGTATGGCATTAAATACAATGAGGGTCCATGGATGGTTCATGGGAGAATCAAGAACACATTTTTGGCACGAAAAAGCCCTAGTTTTTCGGTAAGGGTGGAAACTCTTAGAAATTGATAAAAATTCTAAACTTTATCATAAATAATCACTGTAGAGCAATTGTTGAACTTTTAGGAATACATTTGCTAGTTTTTAGCAGGAATCAAGGAATGTCTCTTTTCGAACATACTTTTAAATCTCTAAAATAATTAGTTTTGGCAAGATTTGTGCGTGAGGGACAAGCCCGAATTAAAACTTATGTGTATTATATTATATCTATACATAAGTGATTTCCCCTATCAAATGATGATTGAACTTGAAATCTAAAGATTTGAACTTTGAGTATGACTTACCCCTATAAGGGACGCTTTAACTTAATTTTGAAGGTTTGTATATTTAAGGTGTATTGCCTTAAGAATGGATCTCGTTTGATTGAAATTGATACAAGATGTGAAATAGATTTCTAAATTAGTTATTGATATTGGTATACTCCTATTAAACAGATGATGAACATAATCCATATTGAGTGATTCAGCTTCTATGCTATGATTGTGATTCGACTTCTATGCTAAAAATGTGATTCGACTATTATGACATGATTTCTATTGTTCATGTTTGGCCTAGATACTCGGGAGGAAGGGTAGTCACTATGAATCCTAGTGGAGTTAACCTAGCCATTCGGAAGAAAGAGTGGCCATCGAGGGTCGATATCCCCAGTGTGGTTCATGCCTAGCCATTCGAAAGGAAGAGTGGCCATCGAGGGTTGGTAGCCCCGATGTGGGTATTGTGTCACGACCCGATCCGGGGCCCGTGACTAGTGCCTTACCCGGGCACCCAAGTAGTCATACATCAGAGTAATCAGCGGAATATAAAAACAAGACGTGAAACAAATGTAAATTGAGACACAGTTTATCTGAGAAAAGTCGCATTTCGGCATATATATATAAACCAAAATCTGGCAGTTACATCCCAACTGCATAATAGACTACTGCACTCTAAGAAAGTGAATAACTATGGCAGACAGGCCCCGCCATACCCGAATGTACATATATCTACAACAACAGGAGAACCATACCAAAAGTCGAGCCTCCTAGAAGATGGAGCTCTCGACACCAAAGCAAAAGATCCTAAGGATGCGGATCTAGCACTGCTTCCTTACCATGCAGATGAACGCACTTCAAGGAGGTCAAGATAACAGTACCAAGTATGTGAAATCAGAAGTACTTAAATGAAATCATATCATTTTAAAACCAATTTTACAAATATGTATGAAACAACCAATGTAACCGCACATAGTGCCACATCACAAATAAGAGTAATAATAGGTAAACTGTAACAGGTCTTTTCTAGGCTGCGAATGATCGAAGCAAGGCCGATCGCCCATAGTATCATTATGCATGCCTAATCCTGGACTCCCGTAGTCCGCATAGGCCACCTAGGCCCGCATGAGGTAATCCCCGCATCGAGGGTAGCTACTCCTCGGCATCATCCTGGACTCGTAGTCCGCATGGCCACATAGACCGCATGGCCACATGGACCGCAAACTAACCTGGAACTCTCGTAGCTCCGCATAGGTCCCCCTGGACCCGCATGAGGTATTCTCGAATCATAGTCACACAGACTGCCTGAGGTATACCCCGCATCAGGGGGCAGCTTAACCCCCGGTATATCATGTCAAGAGGTGAGTGATGTAATACTAACATAACGGCTTATCGTTAAACAACATAAGCACAATAAGAATAACCTCTTTACACAAACGTTACAAGATACTAACACACATAGCATCACAATATGTCAACTCAACAAACCATCTTACTATACCTTCCAGAAATCAATACAAGTCTTTTATAAACACATAAGTAAACCGTTCCTTTTATCTTTCTTAAGTCGTTATACCTAACTTCCCATAAAGCTAGTATAACTCTTAAGCTTTTGTTTAAAAACCAAGTATTACTCTTCTTTCAAAAATGATTCATAATTCTTTTGAAATACTTCAAGATTCTTATTATTTCGACTCAAGTCAAAAGACGTCAAGTAAAACCATGTTCGCTAACACACGACGCCTACCGCACTATATATATATTTTAAAATATCATGCTCAAGAGGATAGGAAGAATCACATACCTTCTCGGCAAATCCACCGCCAAGTCGAATATGTCGCGCAGAGTATCAACCTATAATAGTCAAATACGCCTATCAATGTCTAGACTACTCAGTAGGACATTCTAAGCAGGGTCCTCTATTCTACGGAAAATCGGGCAGACTTCCCTACCCAGAAACTATACAAGTCTCATCAGAATACAAATTCCCATGTAAGTATTCAATCTTCTTTAATATTCTTCTGATGTGACTACGGTTCAATTCTCTTCTTTTAATACCATCCTTCTATAAGTCTTATACTTAGTTCTATACTTCTACAGTATGTAATCTCTAATTACAATAGAAGGATAAGATATTTACCTCGGTAAGCCCAAAATTATCCAAGTTATAAGTCGATCCTGAGCAAGGTTTAGCTCCTAATTTGTACGCTCCAATCCGCTCCAATCCGCTCCAAGAAACCCTTAGAAGTTTCTACACAACTTCTACTTACTACTTCAACCAACTATGAAGATTTCCCCAGGGTTTCGTTTAGTGACTAATGGATATAAGATAGTATTTTTGGGCTTTTAGTATAGAGGTGACTTTGGAATACTATAAGATATACGGATAGGGTATTTTGGGGATAGTAACAATACTTGGAGTATTTTCTACCAAGGGGGCTTTGTCGAGACTACTAGGAAAGGGGGGGAGGGGAAGGGGTGTTTCGGCTAAGCTCTTCACAAGAGAGGGGGGGGAAAGTTTGGAGACTTGTAAGATGATTTGTGGATGAAGAAGTCTTCAACTCAAGGGGGGTATTTATAGGGCTTTCAAGGGCCAAGATGAAGGCAAGTGGAGGGTGTGGATTTGCACAAGTGCACCCTATCCCTACTCCACAAATCACTCATAAACATTGACCCATAGTTTAGGCCTTAAAATCGTGCCAAGCCATGCCCTCTTTGCCGTCCACTTGAGGGTGACAAATGTCACCCTCTCGTTGGTCCAAAATATTTCATCTCTCGGAAAAATCCGCAAAAAATATAAATGTCGCAGCCGTAATTTTCCCTTCGCAAGTTTTGAAAAACGTTTCGTCGGAAAATGATTCTTTTCGTGGGTTGTGCACAAATTTCGTCCCTTATGCCTAACTAAGGCTAAACTTTTGTACGTACGCCCTCACGTACATACTTAGGAAATACGGGGTATAAAATTCTCCCCTCCTTAGAAACATTCGTCCCGAATGTTCCTTCCCAAGACAGATAACGATAAAGTTCCTCATAACTTAAACAGTTTGCAAATGCCACACATGGCCACAATACAGCACTTAAGCAAATATGACAATGAAAATTTACAAGTAGGAAAGTGAGTTACCTGGAGGTGTGGGTAATAGGTGAGGATACTTCTGCCTCATGTCCTCCTCAGCTTCCCACGTCATCTCCTCCCTGAGCTCGTTCCGCCACAAGACTTTGACTAAGCCACGCCCTCGTCCGCAGACGCCTAACCCGACGATCGATTATCGCATGGGAATCTCTCATAAGATAACCCCTCGGTCACCTGGACATCGTCAATCGGGTGTACCCTAGATGGATCCCCAATACATCTCCTCAGCATAGAAACATGAAAAACCGGATGCACTGCCTCAAGATCGGACGGCAGATCCAACTCATAGGCAACCTTGTCTACCTCGCGACAACTGATACGCCCAACGTACTTGGCCGAGTTTCTTCCCGAATCTCATCACACCTTCATGGGTGACACCTTCAGAAAACCCAATCATCAACCTCGAACTCCGGATGCCGACGACGATGATCCGTGATATGACTTCGCCGACTCGAGCCGCAAGAATCGCCCCGGATAAGCTTCACCTTATCCATCGCCGTCAGACGTCCGTCCCACTAAATGTACTCGCCACATCAAACCAAATTTATCGACGATCTGCACTTCCTCCCATACAAGGCCTCATAAGGTGTCATCCGAATACCGGAGTGGTAGCTATTATTATACGCAAACTCAACTGTAGGCAAATGATCCTCCCACTACCCTCAAGTCAATAACACAAAGCTCGCAGATATCCTCAAGAGTCCGGATAAGGCGCTCGCCTGTCCGCTGCCTCGAGGATGGAATGCGAAGACGTGCTCACTGCGTCCTAAACCCTTCCGAAAGACCTCCGTAAGTTAGTCAGAACCGATCCTCTGCGATATGATAGAAATAGGGACCCCATGCATCGACGATCTCTGATGTAAAGTCCGCATAATCCTCACCAAAAAGTCGCCCGACGGAAGAAAGTGGGCTGATTTCGCCACCGTCGACGATAACCCAGATAGAATCATGCTTCCTCTGAGTGTGAGGTAATCCTGTGATAAAGTCCATGTTGATCACCTCCCACTTTCAGGTCGGGATCTCTATCGTCTGCAACAAACCACCAGGCCTCTGGTGCTCTACCTTCACCTGCTGACAACACGGGCACTGAGCAACAAACTCTGCAATGTCCCTCTTCAAGCCATCCCACCAATACACAGATCTGAGGTCGTGGTACATCTTGGTCGACCCCGGATAGATAGAGTAACGCGCGATGTGTGCTTCCCCTAGAACTCCGCCAAGTCCTCGCAATATCCGGAACACACAACTCGCCAAACCTTAGCACCCCATCAAAGCTACTCAAAGGACCCTTCTTCTCACGAAGAGCCGTATCACGGTACCGCGTCAAAACCGGATCCTCAAACTGTTGCCTCTTCACCTCCTCGACGATGGAAGACTCGGCAACCTCTCGAACTCGAACCCCACTGCTATCAGAATCAATCAATCGGACTCCAAGGCTCGCTAGCTGATGCAACTCGCGACCATGCCCTCCTCTCCGTCAGACATCCGATAGACTCCCATCGACCTACGACTGGCGGCATCCGCCACAACATCGCCTTCCCGGTGGTACAGATGTCGACATCGTAATCTCGAGCGCTCTAACCACCGCCTATGTCGTAAGTTCACTCCTCCGGGCCGAAGATATACCGAGGCTCTGTGGTCTGTATAAATATCCACATGAACCCCATACAAATAGTGCCTCCGCATCTTCAAGGCGTGAATCACCGCCGCTAACTCCAAATCACGCGGGTAGTTCTCTCATGTTTCTTAAGTTGTCGACGCTGTATGCTATAACTTTGCCCCGCCGCATCAACACACATCCAAGCCCGATGCCCGACGATCGCAATACACGACATAACCATCCGACCCTCCGAAGAGTAAGAACGGGCGGCCGCCGCCTCCTTCAAGAATCGAAACCCCGCCACAAACATCACCATCAAACTTAGTTGCCTCGAGTCACCCTAGTCAATGGTGCAGAGATAGAAGCAAACTTCTCCACGAACCGCCGATAATAACCTGCGAGGCCCGTAAAGCCGCGCACTGCTTGAGTAGAGGTTCAGGCCAAGTCCCGATCGCCGATCTTGGTCGATTCCACCAATACCATCGCCCTACAATATGCCCAAGAAAAGCCACCGAAGTCAACCAGAACTCACACTTCGAAAACTTGGCGTATAACAGCTGGTCCTAGAGAACTCTCAGCATAGTCCTCAAATGCTCCGCATGCTCCTGCTCTGAGCGGGAATAAACCAAGATGTCATCAATGAACACTATCACAAACGTGTCCAAAAATGGCTTGAACACTCAGTTCATCAAATCCATGAATACCGCCGGAGCATTAGTCAAACCGAAAGACATAACCTCAACTCATAGTGCTCGCATCGTCCGAATGCAATTCTGTGGATATCCGCATCTCTAACTCGCACCGGATGATAGCCCGATCGCAGATCAATCTTGAGAAACATCTCGCACCCTGCAACTGGTCGAACAAATCATCAATCCTGGGAAGGGTATTCGTTTAATGGTCACCTTGTTCACCGTCAGATCAACACACATGCGCAGCTGGCCCCGCCCTTCTTCTTCACGAACAATACCGGCCTCGTGAGAAACACTAGGCCCTGATGAAGCCCTTTCTCCAGAAATCTCTCGCTGGTCCTTCAACTCTCTCAACTCGGAAGGTGCCATTCTGTATGGCGAATGGAAATAAAGCCGAGTGTCCGCAAAGACATCGATACAAAACTCTATCTCCTCTCGTGAGGGATACCCGAGGTCGTCTGAAACACATCCGGGAACTCTCTCGACTCGAATCGATCAAAAATCTGGTACCGCAGCCTCGTGATCAAACACCCGAATGATATGGTAGATATACCCTTCTCGCACTATCTTCCTAGCCTTGAGGTAAGAAATAAACTTACCTCTACGACGTTGTTCCTCCCACTCAACAACCTGGCCTCAGAAACCGAACCGCATCACTCTCTCCTCGCAGCCTACATTGGCGTAGCAAGAAGCTAGCCAAAAACCCATGATCACATCGAAATCATCATATCCAACTCTACCAAGTGCAAGGTCCGACGATCGTGATACGGTCATCGGACAAGCCCTATATACCCGCCGAGCTACCACCGAATCACCCACTGGCGTAGCTACCTCGAAAGGGTCTATGGACTCAGGCTTTATCCCTATCCTACTAGCAATATGGGGAGATATATAGGACAACGTAGAACCCGGATCTATCAAGGCATACACGTCACAACATGAAACCCGATAAAGTACTCGGACGACATCAGTGAGGCCTCCCGTCCCGCTACCGGACAAGGCATAAATGCGCTCGAGGACCGCTATAATCGGGACCCGTATGACCTCCGCCGCGACTGGCCGCCCATGAGTACCCTCGCCCCGGCGAGTAATCAGAGGAGATGAAGACCGCGAAAGAACTCGTAGTCGACTTACCATTTGCGCTGCCCTTGGTCGGACAGGCTGTTATACCCCGTATTTCCAGAGTATGTACGTAAGGACGTACGTAGAAAAGTTTGGGCTTTTAAAGTGGCTTGGCCGAATTATTTTGTGCACAACACCCGGTTAGAGTCGTTTTTCGACGAAACGCTTCCACGCCTTCGTAGGGAAAATTCGCTATGTCATTTTTAATTTTTCGGATTTTTTCGAGAGACGAAACATTTTGGACCAACAAGAGGGCGACACATTTCACCCTATCATTGAGCACGCCGGGCTGCAAGTGGGACGAATTGGCCTTGTTTGGTCGAGGGTTGGTAGGATATTTTGTGGTAGATGGATAAGGTGCACTTGGCAAGATCTCGCCCTACACTTGCCTTGCACTTGGCAAGATCTTGGCCATTGGTTGGCCTTGGCTTGTCCTATAAATACCCTTTGGAAGACTTCTTCATCCATTCCTAAATTTCCTAAAGTGTTAAAATCCTCCTCCTTGTGTGGTGTTTCATCCAACACCCCTCCCCTTGAGAAGGCCCTTGGCCGAGAGTCCTCCCGGCCGAGAGTACCCCCTAGTGGTAGGCCGAGTATACACCCCCTTGTGGTGTTGTCTCATATAAATACCCCCCTCTTGGTAGACATACTCTCAAAAGTATTGTTATAATGCCCAAATTACCTTAGCCGTATACCTTGTAGTATTCTAAGGTTATACCTATACTAAAAGCCCAGTTATACTATTATACTTCCCGTCAGTCACGAAAACGAAACCCTAAGAAAAATCTCCATAGTTAGTTGGAGTAGTATGTAGAAGTTGGTTAGAACTTCTAAGGGTGGTTTAGAGCGGGTTGGAGCGCACGGAGTGGGAGATAAACGTTGCCGAGATCGACTTTATACTTGGATAATTATGGGCTTATCGAGGTAAATATCTTGTCCTCTATTGTAATTGGAAATTACATGATTGTTAGACTATATAGTTGAAGTATACTATATATAGAATCGAACGTTGTTATCGGCAATGTCTTTGGACTTAAGCCCAATAATAAGAAACCTTTTCAAAGAAGAGTCGAATCAGAATTACATAGGATTGTATTACAGAGACTTGTGTAGCTTTTCGTGAGGTAGAATTGTGCACGTCCGATTAGACGATAACCCCCGCGTTAGCTTGGTAGCCCCAACAGAGGAGAGATTTACGCTGCCATGCGGGGAGGTGCCGAATTTTCTGTAGAATGTTCTACGAAGAGATCTAAATGTTAATAAGCGCCTTGTGGCCTTATAGGTGGAAGTAATATGCGTGGCGCGATCTACTTGGCTTAAGGAGTAGCCGGCGGTTTGAGGTACTTGGAGCGTTTTGCTATTAGTCGATAATCGTCGCGAGGTATGTGAACCTCTTCCTAACATTTCTTGCATGATATGTGTATAACTATGTAGTACGGTAGACGTACATGTGTTAAACGTATTTGATTGGTTTGAAACATAAAGTGTTATAACGGTTTTATGGGAAAGTTGG
Organism: Przewalskia tangutica; assembly: GCA_029844215.1. NCBI lineage: Eukaryota > Viridiplantae > Streptophyta > Magnoliopsida > Solanales > Solanaceae > Przewalskia > Przewalskia tangutica. Next base: position 25,775,053 of record CM056719.1, read on the forward strand.
TTATAACAGGTTTATGTAAGTAAGAAAATGCTTTGTGGTTTTAAAAGGTAACTGATTTGACTTATAACTGACTTGATGTGTAATAATAAAGAATCTTGAAGTATTTCAAAAGAATGTCAATCATTTTTAATGTAAGAATAATACTTGGTTTTGAAAACATAAGAGTTATACTAGCTTTATGGGAAGTTAGGTATAACGTCTTAAGAATGGTAAAATGAATGGTTTATTGATTTTTAAAAGTTAAGAGACTTGATCTTAAAAGATAAGAGACTTGACTTGAATGAATTAATATGAGTTTTGTGTGAAACCTCATTCGTGAGTAATGAGTACTTGGTTTTTTTAAAAGGAATAATGTTTTACCGATTCGAAATCGAATGTGTATCGACAAACCACCGCACATGTTAATAAAGGAAAATGTATTGAATAAATGAAGTATTATATTTAAACCAAGAGAAACCTCCATCCGCATAAGCTAAGATGAGACAAAATGATATTACATTTCCTAGATCATGGTCGCTAATAAGATTGATTATAAACAAGAATAACCTACTCACATATAAGACATATGTTTCTCAAATCCTTTAAAAGAGAATTATGTTTTAAAGGATTAATACTATGAACAATGAAATCTTTCAAAATTGGACTTGAGTAATCAAACTAGGCAAACCGAACTTTAGGAAAAGGAATGTTGTTACTTGACTTTAAAAGAACGTGGGTTGGTTTACTTAAACAGCTGGTCACTCTATTCTTATACTACGTATCGGGTGACTTTTGAAAAGGAATGGATCTTTTAAAAGGATTTAACGACGTAGTACTTTAGGTTAAAACCCGACCTTGTCATAAAATGAAAGTACTTTAAGTTACGTAACTTACCTATGTTTGCGCGTGTGATAGACTTGTTGTGCAAGGAATGTATTTCACTCGACTACCGGCTCATCCGAATGTATTTCACTCGACTACGGCTCATCCGAATGTATTTCACTCGACTACGGCTCATCCGAATGTATTTCACTCGACTACCGTTCATCCGAATGTATTTCACTCGACTCACGGCTCATCCGGAATGTATTTCACTCGACTCACGGCTCATCCGAATGTATTTCACTCGACTACCGGCTCATCCGGAATGTATTTCACTCGACCACCGGTTCATCCGGAATGTATTTCACTCGACTACGGCTCATCCGAATGTATTTCACTCGACTACCGTTCGCGGATGAACCGAATGTATCCCACACGCTTTCTATACTTGACATGATCGCTTTTATGTCAGGAATCGTAGTTTGGTTATCATACATGTCTCCCGCTTTATATAGACTATTATGATTTCATTTACGATTTTACGCTTCACATACTTGGTACCGTTGTCTCGACTCCTTCGGGCCGCTCACGCCGCAGTAAAGGTACACCGCCGTTGATCCTCGCCTAGTGGTCACAGCCGCTTGGGAAAGCTCCGCTTCTCCGAGGCTTATCTCGTATAGCCCCTGCTTTTGTAGGTGCTACATTTAGGTATGACGGCCCCGTCCCGCTGTTGTTATCATATCATTCGTAGAGGTCCAGAGTACTGTGGGCGAGTTGTAGAAAGGGATGTAATCGCTCAAATTGTTATTTATATATACCGACAGAACTGCTTTTGGTTAGCCTGCCTTTCTTATTTCACCGCCTTCTACATTGGTTTCATGTATGTGTTTTATGTTCCACATTACTCGATGTCAGATCACCAGGTGCCCGGTAGGCACTACCACGCCCGGTTCGGTCGTGACAAAAGTGGTATCGTGAGCTTAATCCTCTGAAAGTGTCTACGCATCAGATCCAAGAGTCTTGATTATCGGTGTGTTGTGCACCACACCAATAATCGTGAGGCTATAGGATATTTAGGATTGGTTTCTATTCTTCTCACTCGAGATCGTGCCTTAGAGCCGTGTTGAAAGTTGGACCTCTAACGTATTTCTTTCCCTCACCGCTATGCCTCCGCGTGGCAACCCGCCCAGTGAGGCTAGCAAATGGCGGAGTCGCGAGTAGAGTTCGAGGGTTACGAGGCACAGCCCAATCATCACCGGTAGTGCTTCATTCGGGAGTTCTCACACGCCACTAGCCCCAAAGAGTTTAGCACGGCGCGGCGCTCTCATCGCGCCATGACATTTGAACCTTCGCCCACGACTGTGACAGAGAATATAGATTGCAAAGAGGCGACCTGACATTAGCTATGGATTTGGCTACCAGAGAGCATACCGATGTACCGCGAGCCTTGATGACTATCTAAGAGAGGTTGTGCAAGAGTAATTCTTCGCCAGGCTCGAGCATGGCCTCGCGGGCTTATGCAGCAGCCGAGAAACGTAGAGATCGACGTTAACGGGCGGCAGATGTTATACCCGTAGTTCCGTGGTATGTATGCGACGACGCACGAGAATACGGCAGAAAGATCGGAAAGGAAGAAAGAGTGAATTTTCCACGGAAAAGTTTCCGTTTTGTGAAGGAAAAAGGTTCGCTTATGGGAATGGATTCCCAGATTTGGTATTCGGACTTCCGGAATATTAGAGAATTATGGAATTTTATTTTCGAAAATGGTCACGCTGGGCCCACGGAGAAATTTACGGTTTTGTGGGGCCCGCTTGATTTTGAGATTTTGGCCGCTTTGGATATTTTCTAAGACGAAATATTTTGATTTAATCGGGGCGACACGTGTCACCCCACGTGGCACCTTTGGGTAGAAATATGTTTGTGCACAACACTTGCTAGAGTCGTTTTCGACAAACGCTTTCACGCCTTCGTAGGGAATTTCCGCTATGTCATTAAGTATTTTTATGGATTTTTCCGAGAGACGGAACATTTTGGACCAACGAGAGGCGACTCGCACCCTCTCATCAGCGGGCAAAGTGGGCGGCGTGGACGATTCGGGAGGCAAGTGGGAGATATTTTTGGTAGATATTTTGTGCAAGTTGGCACAGACACTGGGTGAATCTTGGCCCTACACTTGCTAGGCACTTGGCTAGATCTTGGCCATCGTTGGCCTTGGCTTGTGCTATAAATACCCTCTCCTTTGATGAACTTCTTCATCCAAAATGCCTAAGTCTTGAGAGCCTTCCTCCCCTTTTCGCAGGCCCTCGTCGAGAGTTCCCCTAGTGGGGTAGGCGAGGTAGCCACCCCTCCTGTGGTGTGGCCGTGGGTACCCCAGCCTAGTTTGTTTTCATATAATACCCCCTCTCGTAGAAATACTCTCAAAAGTATTGTTATAATGCCCAAATTACCTTAGCCATATACCTTGTAGTATTCTAAGGTTATACCTTTACAAAAGCCCGGTTATACTATTATACTTCCCACAATACAAAACCGAAACCCTAGGAAAATCTCCATAGTCCGTTGAGTTTTGTGTAGTGTTTGGTTAGAACTTCTAAGGGTGGTTTAGAAATGGTCGAGCGCTGAGTCGAGCTAAACGATTGCCAGATCGACTTTAAACTCGGATAATTATGGGCTTATCGAGGTAATTATCTTGTCCCCTATTGTAATTGGAAATTACATGTTGTTAGATTGTATAGTAGAAGTATACTATATATAGTCGAATCAGTAATTACATAGGACTCAGACATGAGACTTGTGTAGTAGTACCGTGGAGTAGAATTGTACTAGGGTTAGATGTATAACCCCGGTTGGCTTCGTAGCCTCGTTAGAGAGGAGGTTTACGCTGTCATGGGGAGGTGTCACAAATTTCTGTAGAAAGTTCTACGATGAGACCTAAATGTTAATAAGTCGCTGTGGCCTTATAGGTCAAGTACTACGTGTGGCGCTCTACTTGGCTTACGAGTAGCCGACTTGAGGTACTCGGAGCATTTTGCTATTAGTCGATAATCGTCGCGAGGTATGCGAACCTCTTCCTATCTCTCTAGCATGATATGTGTGAACTATGTAGTACGGAGACGCATACGTGCTAAATGTGTTTGAATGGTTTAAAACATAAAGTGTTATAACGCTTTATGGGAAGTTGGTTATAACGACTTTATGTTAGTAAGAAAATACATGTGGTTTTAGGAGGTAAATCGATTTGAACTATAACTGGCTTGTTATCTGATAAGTAAGAACTTGAAGTATTTTCAAAGGATTTTTGAATCATTTTGAAAGGAGAAGTAATACTGGGTGTGTGAAAACTTAAGAGTTAGACTAGCTTTGTGGGAAGTTAGGTATAACGCTTAAGAATGCTTTAATGATTTCTAAATCGAATGTGTATCGACAAACCATCAGCAGTTAATAAAAGGAAATGTTTTGAATAATTAAGTATTATGAAAACCAGAGAAACTTCCATCCGCATGAAGCTAAGATGAGACAAAATGATATTTCTAGATCATGGTCATTGTAATAAGATTGTTATAAACAAGAATATCCTACTCACATATAAGGCTTATGTTTCTCAGTTGTTTAAAAGAGAATTATATTCTTAAATGAATAAGACTATGAACTACGAAACCTTTCTAAAAATAAGAAACGTGAACATTTGAAATTAGGCAAACTTGGGCGTTTGAAAAATAATGTTGTTACTTGATTTTACAAAGAGAAGTAATTGATTTACTTTAAAAGGATAGTCACTCTATTTTATACTACGTATTGTGTGACATTGTGAAAGTAACGTATCTTTTAAAGAGTTGATGTATGAAGTACTTTGGGGATAAAAACCCGATTTTGTTAATCATATAGTAGAAGGTACCTTGTGTGAACAACTTGATTGTATTGGTTTGTGATAGCCTTGTAATACTTTCTTGATTGCGTTGATAAGTAAACGTGTTGGGATGCTACGTGTGTTAGTATCTTGTGATGTTTGTGTGAAGGGTTTCCTTGATTGTGCTTATTAACTATCGGTCGTTATGATAGTATTGTGGCATTCATCTCGAGATGATTCCGGGTTGCGCCTCCGTCGCGGGGTAGACTCAGCGGTCGATGGACTATGATTCGAGAATACCTCACGCAGTCCCGGGCTATGCGGAACTACGAGAGTTCGTGTTAGTGTACGCCTTTACGGGCACGCGGTCCTTGTGGCCGTGCGGTGCGAAGTCGGGGCGATGCGGGAGTAGCTACCCTCGATGCGGGGGATGCCTCATGCGGGCCGATGAGATTGGCCTATGCGGAGCCGCGGGAAGTTCCAGGACTAGACGCGCACATTAGATATTGCGGGCAAGTGGCGGCTTTGATCATGTAACGATGCAGACAGATCTTATAATCTGATTCGCGACCTTGTTGATGCGTAGGTGTTAGTAGACGGCTATGCCTTCGCACTTACCGTCACGGTGTTATTATAGCACAGTGGGACTGGTGTTCATGTGTGTTCCTTGGAACTTTTATATCATAAAGCTGCCGCGGTGAGAACGTGTCCCACGCACGATTGATGTTAATGGCGTGAGACCCCGTTATGTTCTTTGGTGATGACTTGAGGCGTGAGTCCCGACTTGATATATTCGCTTAGTTATTGTAAATCAGAGTTTGGTCATCATACATGTCTCCGCTTTATAGACTATTATGATTTCATTTGCGAGATTTTTAGTTTCACATACTCTGCACTGTTATCGACCTCCTTCAAGTGCGTTCACGCCGCAGTTGAGGTACACGATCGTTGATCCTAGCTCTCGGTCACAATTCGGCGTTTGGGAAGCTCCGTTTCTCCGAGGCTTATCGGTGGTGTAGTCCCGTCGTAGTAAGTGTTTACATTCGGGGTTTGGCGGGGCCACCGTCCGCCATTGTTGTCATATCATTCTTAGAGGTGCAGTAATCATTGTGGGCATGGTTTGTAAAAAGGATTAAACTGCTCATGTTAAAAGTTGTCATTTATATATATCTTGAAAGGCAAGTTTTCCTGATTATTGTTTTATACTTCGTTATCTCATATGGTTGTGTTTGTTCGTGATTACTCGATGTATGTCTACTTGGGTGCGGTAAGGCACGATCCACGGCCCGGTTGGTCGTGACAAAAGTGGTATCGAGCGATTAATCCTCGGAAAGTGTCTACGCACCGTATCCATGAAGTCTTGATTATCGGTGTGTTGTGCACCACATCAATAATCGTGAGGCTATAGGATATTTAGGATTGGTTTCTATTCTTCTCACTCGAGATCGTGCCTTAGAGCCGTGTTGTAAGTTGAACCCTCGACGAAATCTTTTCCCTTATCATTATGCCTCGCGTGGCAACCGAGCCCGGGAGGCAAAGCGGCGGAGGCGAGTAGAGTTCAGAGGGTGGCGAGGGCACGTGCCCAATCATTACCTAGGGTAGTGTTTCATTCGGGATTTCTGCGACGCCACTAGCCCCAAAGTGAAGTTTAGCACGATGTGGCGGTTCCTCTGCGCCCACGATATTTGAACGCCGATTCCACGACCGGGAACAGTTAATATTGATTTCAAAGAGGCGACCATGTTACTAGCTATATTTTTGGCTACGTGAGATTATACCGATGTACCACGAGTCTTGATGACTACCTAGAGAGGTTGTGCAAGAGTAATTCTTCATTGGGCTTGAGCATGGCACGTATGCGGGCTTATGTACAGGCCGAAGCGTAGAGATTGTGGGTTAACCAGGGCGAGAAGAGGGCGAGGCGTGAGTCGCGGTAACTTTCAAGGTGAGTATACCTTAAGTGCTATGTTACGATAGCGGTGTGTTAGTTGTGATTAGAATCATGGTGGGTTAACCGAGTAAGATTTTGGGGATAGAGAAGGTGTGAGCCTTAGAGTGTTATACGTAAAGACCTTAGAGGTAAGGCCATCTCGAGAAAGGTGTAGTGTTATGTTTGACCCTTATAGGAGTGCATAGTGCACGTGAGCTATGTTCGTGGGATAAGTCCCGCAGTAGCGTGATTTGAAGGAAGGTAGTCGAGCTAAGAAGACCGCGGGTTTTCGTAACGTGTTTAGTAAGATTGTTCCTTCGGAGATGGTATTTTGCGCCACGGTCGTGGTTGAGGCTACGCTTGGTCAACCCGCGGTAGGTTTGGTGGTGGGTCGGTTGTGGTGGTCCCTCTTTGTGTTAAGTCATGAGGTGTTAGGCCCATGTTTAGTTAGCCGTGCAAGTTCGTGGATGCGTTCGACCCGGTGGTCCGCCGATGGGGCAGCCTATCGTGTTCTTGGTCGAGTCGTTCCTCGGCGGTGTTGATGTTATCGAAAAGGTTGTGAGGTTGCAGGGTGCCTACCTTCACCTTATGTGAACGATGGAGCCAGTGCACTGTTTCTCTTCTCGAGTTTGTACGAGCGGGGCTAGAACTCGGGTGAGTCTCGTATCGCGTTCGCCACCGGGCGGTGTTTTGATTTGAGAGGTAGCGTGAGATCGCTGTCTCGGTTGGAGTGTTTAAGCTACCATTTCGGTGTTGGATGTCGTCTTGCGACGCCAGAAGCGTAAATGCAAGTTGCGGTCGATTGGTTCGATGTTGGCGGGGTTGAGATAGTTGGTTCAGCTTGTTCCAGGTGATGTGGATAGTGAAGCTTGTCTAGAAGAAGTTCGGCGGCTCGGAGGTGTGCGGATAATCGGCGACGCTTAGAGTTCAGTTGACGGTCGGTCTTCTTGAAAGTACCACCGGGCGGTGTGGCGAGTTTTGGAAGCGAAGGAACTTAGCCCGAGTTACTTTGGGCCTTTGTGAGTTCATGTGAAGAATAGGCGGGTTGCCTATATGTTAGCATTTGCCGTCCGACTTAGGAGGAAGGGCGTCCGTCTTTCGTATTGTTATGTTCGAGAAAGTATCGAAGATCCATCCGAATGATCGATTAATGATGACCACGTTAGAGATAGTAACCGAGTTTTGGATACTAAAGCGATGTCGTAAATGTGATAAGAATCGAGTGTACAACAACGGTGATCGCGTGCGGCATCGTTTGTTGGGGCGTGGGAGCACGGCTCGCGACAAAGTGACAAAAGTAGTATTATTTGTGGTGATGTAGAGGTGTGTCGTCGTGGACTTAGATGTCAGTGTTGCGCAGGTATTTCTGTGGCCAGGTATGGCAGGATTGTTTCGTAAGTATAGTAGTGAAGACTATCTTGGCGCGTTTGTTTGAGACTTAGAAGGAACATTCGGACGAATGTTTCTAAGGAAGAATGTTATACCCCGTAGTTCCGTGGTATGTATGCAGGGCGTGCGTGCGAGAATCTGAGAAAGATTGGAAAGGAAGAAAGAGGTGAATTTTCCACGGAAAAGTTTCCGTTTTGTGAAGGAAAAAGGTTCGCTTATGGGAATTGGATTCCCAGTTTGGTATTCGGACTTCTGGAATATTAGAGAATTATGGAATTTTATTTTGAAAATGGTCACGTGGGCCCACGGAGAAATTCTGGTTTTGTGGGGCCCGCTTTGATTTTGAGATTTTGGCCGGTTTGGATATTTTCGGAAGACGAAATATTTTGGACGAATCGGGGGGCGACACGTGTCACCCCCATGTGGCACCTTTGGGCCGAAATATGTTTGTGCACAACACCCGGTTAGAGTCGTTTTTCGACGAAAAGTTTTAACAGCTTTAGTAGGGGAATTTCCGGCTATGTCATTAAGTATTTTTGCGGATTTTTCCGAGAGACGGAACATTTTGGACCAACGAGAGGGCGGCACTTGGCACCCTCTCATTGGTGGGCAAAGTGGGCGGCATGGACGATTTGGGGAGGGCAAGTGGGAGATATTTTTGGTAGATATTTTGTGTGCAAGTTGGCTAGGACACTTGGGTGAATCTTGGCCCTACACTTGCTAGGCACTTGGCTAGATCTTGGCCATTGGTTGGCCTTGGCTTGTGCTATAAATACCCCTCTCCTTTGATGAACTTCTTCATCCAAAATGCCTAAGTCTTGAGAGCCTTCCTCCCTCACCGTGAGGCCCTCGCGAGAGTTCCCCACAGTGGGGTAGGCGAGGGTAGCCACCCACTCCTGTGGTGTGGCGTGGGGTACCCACTGCCTAGTTTGTTTTCATATAATACCCCTCTTGGTAGAAATACTCTCAAAAGTATTGTTATAATGCCCAATTACCTTAGCCATATACCTTGTAGTATTCTAAGGTTATACCTTTACAAAAAGCCAGTTATACTATTATACTTCCGTCGATCCAAAACCGAAACCACAGGAAAATCTCCATAGTCAGTTGGAGTTTTGTGTAAGTTGGTTAGAACTTCTAAGGGTGGTTTAGAGAGTTGGGCGCTCGGAGTTGGAGCTAAACGATTGCCCAGATCGACTTTAAACTCGGATAATTATGGGCTTATCGAGGTAATTATCTTGTCCCTATTGTAATTGGAAATTACATGTTGTTAGATGTATAGTAGAAGTATACTATATATAGTCTTGAGCAGTAATTACATAGGGTGTATTACAGTAGACTTGTGTAGTAGTGCAGTGGAGTAGAATTGTAGATTAGGGTTAGATGATAACCCCCGGTTGGCTTGGTGGCGGCCTCGTTAGAGGAGGAGGTTTACGCTGTTGCGGGGAGGTCTTCTTGCAAATTTCGTAGAAAGTTCTACGATGAGACCTAAATGTTAATAAAGCGCCTTGTGGCCTTATAGGTTGAAGTACTACGTGTGGCGCGTTCTACTTGGCTTAAGGAGTAGCCGACGGCTTGAGGTACTCGGAGCATTTTGCTATTAGTCGATAATCGTCGCGAGGTATGTGAACCTCTTCCTATCTCTCTAGCATGATATGTGTGAACTATGTAGTACGGTGAGCGTACGTGCTAAATGTGTTTGAATGGTTTAAAACATAAAGTGTTATAACGGCTTTATGGGAAGTTGGTTATAACGACTTTATGTTAGTAAGAAAATACATGTGGTTTTGGTGAGGTAATCGATTTGAACTATAAGCGGCTTGTTATATGATAAGAAAGAACTTGAAGTATTTTCAAAAGATTTTGAATCATTTTGAAAGGAAGTAATACTTGGTGTTTGAAAACTTAAGAGTTATACTAGCTTTATGGGAAGTTAGGTATAACGGCTTAAGAATGCTTTCTTGATTTGAAATCGAATGTGTATCGACAAACCAACTGCGGCGTTAATAAAAGGAAATGTTTTGAATAATTAAGTATTATGAAAACGGTAGAAACTTCCATCCGCATGAAGCTAAGATGAGACAAAATGATATTTCCTAGATCATGGTCAGTAATAAGATTGTTATAAACAAGAATATCCTACTCACATATAAGGCTTATGTTTCTCAGTTGTTTAAAAGAGAATTATATTCTTAAATGAATAAGACTATGAACTACGAAACCTTTCTAAAAATAAGAAACGTGAACATTTGAAATTAGGCAAACTTGGGCGTTTGAAAAATAATGTTGTTACTTGATTTTACAAAGAGAAGTAATTGATTTACTTTAAAAGGATAGTCACTCTATTTTATACTACGGGTATTGTGTGACATTGTGAAAGTAACGATCTTTTAAAGAGTTGATGTATGAAGTACTTTGGGGATAAAAACCGATTTTGTTAATCATATAGTAGAAGGTACCTTGTGTGAACAACTTGATTGTATTGGTTTGTGATAGCCTTGTAATACTTTCTTGATTGCGTTGATAAGTAAACGTGTTGGGATCTACGTGTGTTAGTATCTTGTGATGTTTGTGTGAAGGGTTTCCGATTGTGCTTATTAACTATCGGTCGTTATGATAGTATTGTGGCATTCATCTCTTGAGATGATTCCGGGTTAAGCGCCCTCCGACGCGGGGTAGACTCGGTAGTCGATGGACCTATGATTCGAGAATACCTCACGCAGTCCCGGGCTATCTTGAACTCTGAGAGTTCGTGTTAGTGTCGTCCTTTATGGGCATGCGGTCGCGTGGCCATGCGGATGCGAAGTCGGGGCGATGCCGGGAGTAGCTACCCCGATGCGGGGATGCCATGCGGGCGATGAGATTGGCCTATGCGGAGCCGCGGGAAGTTCGAGACTAGACGCGCGCATTAGATCTGCGGGCAAGTGGCGGCTTTGATCATGTAATGATGCAGACAGATCTTATAATCTGATTCATGACCTTGTTGGTGCGTAGGTGTTAGTAGACGGCTATGCCTTCGTACTTACCGTCACGGTGTTATTATGGCGCAGTGGGACACGGTGTTCATGTGTGTTCCTTGGAACTTTTATATCATAAGCTAAGGCGGTGAGAATGTGTCCCACGCACGATTGATGTTGTGGCGTGAGACCCATCTGTTATGTTCTTTGGTGATGACTTGAGGCGTGAGTCACGACTTGATATATTTGCTAGTTATTGTAAAGCGTAGTTTGGTCATCATACATGTCTCTGCTTTATAGACTATTATGATTTCATTTGCGGTATTTTTAGTTTCACATACTGCACTTGTTATCGACCTCCTTGAGGTGCGTTCATGCCGCGAGTTGAGGTACACCATCGTTGATCCTAGCTCTCGAGTCACGATTCAGCGTTTGGGAAGCTCCGTTTCTCGGAGGCTTATCGGTGGTGTAGTCCCCATCGTAGTAAGTGTTTACATTCGGGGTTTGGCGGGGCCCGTCCGCCATTGTTGTCATATCATTCTTAGAAGTGCAGTAATCTTGTTGTGGGCATGGTTTGTAAAAAGGATTAAAGCTGCTCATGTTAAAAGTTGTCATTTATATATATCGAAAGGCAAGTTTTCCAGATTATTGTTTTATACTACATATCTCATATGGTTGTGTTTGTTCTGATTACTCGATGTATGTCTACTTGGGTGCGGGGTAAGGCACGATCCACGGCCCGGTTAGTCGTGGCAAAGAAGCCGGAGCGAGGTCCTTTGGTAACTTTCGAGGCAAGTCGCCTCGCCAGATTAGATATGCACCTCGCCACGGTCTGAGTGGTCTTCACGGAGTTCGGGACGTTCGGGGTGTGCGAGGAGTTGGTCGAACTCGGGGCTTAGGTTCACATTGTGATGCACGTCATCCGGGAATGTCGTCTTTTAGTTGGTACTTGTTGTACTACGGCCGTGGTCAGTCGATGTCGAAAGAGTGTCCTTGTAGGAGGACTTAGCCTTCAGATCGATGGGTAGTCGTCACCTTCCCAGCTATGCGCCTACAGGCGGTTTGATTAGAACGACTTAAGGGAGTGGGCGGTAGATCTGAGTTTATCCTTAACCCTCTGAGATTAGTACGTATGAGGAGATGAGTATATCTTAAGTGCTATGTTACGATAGCGTGTGTAATTTGTGATTAGAAATCATGGTTAGTAACCGGAAGATTGGGGATAGAGAAAGTGTGAGCCTTAGAGTGTTATACGTGGAAACCTTAGAGGTAAGGCCATCTCGAGTAAAAGATGTATTGTTTATGTTTGACCACATTGGAGTGCCTAGTGCACGTGAGTTATGTTTGTGGGATAAGTCCCTGAGTAGTGTGGAATGAAAGAGGGTAGTTGAGCTAAGAAGACCGCTAGGTTTTCGTAACGTGATTAGTGAGAGTTTTCCTTCGGGGAGCTAGCGTTTTTGCGGCGTTCTTGGTCGGGTTGAGGCCGCGTTGCGGGTCAACCCGCGGCATGTATGGTGGTGAGTCGGTTGTGGTGGTCACTTGTGGTAGGGTCACGAGGTGTTAGGCCCAGTTTAGTTAACCAGCGTACAAATTCGTGGATGCATTCGACCAGTAGTCGGGCCGAGGAGGTTAGCCGTCTTGTCTTCTAGCAAAGACCGTTTACTCGGCAGTGTTGATTTTATCAGAAAGGTTGTAAGGCTGCACGGGGTGCCTACCTTCACCTTATGACAGACAGTGGAGCCCAGGGTACGGCTGTTTTGTTTCGAAGTTTTACCAGCGGGGTTAAGGACTCGGTGAGTCTCGAATCGCGTCGCCTCGGGCGGTGTGTGGATTTCGGGGTAGTTGTAGGGATTGTTGTCTCTGTGGAGGAGTGTTTAAGCTACCATTTCGGTGGTGGATGTCGCCTTATGAAGCCTTGTAGGGGCGGATGTGTAAGTCGCGGCCGATTGGTTCGATGTTGGCAAGATTGGATAGTTGGTTCAGCTTGTTCCGGTAGATGGATAGGTAAAGCTTGTCTAGAAGAGGTTACGGCGGCTCATGGATTCGTGCGGATAATCGGCGACGCTTAGAGTTCAGTTGTGGTCGGTCTTCTTGAAAGTACCACCGGGTTGGGTGTGACGAGTTTTGGAAAGCAGAGGAACTTAGCCCGAGTTACTTTGGGCCGCACGAGTTCATGTGAAGAATAGGCGGGTTGCCTATATGTTAGCTTTGCCGTCCGACTTAGGAGGCGATGCGTCGATCTTTTATTGTTATGATAGGAAAGTATCGTAGATCCATCAGTGTTTCGGTTGATGATGACCACGTTAGAGATAGTAACCGAGTTTTGGAACCGAAGCGATGTCGTAAATGTGGTAAGAGTTCGAGTGTCACGACCTCGGGGATCGCATGCGGCCGGTACCATTTGTTAGTCGCGAGTGACACTAGAACCTCGCGCAAAGTGACAAAAGTGGTATCACGACGAGTAAAGGGAGAAGCGAGCATGTATGGCAAGCATAGATGTGATCATTTCTTTTGTAAAGAGAAGGTCACGAAGGAAGTATATTTTAGACCCGGAGAGAGGTGTTTGTGGTAATGTTAGAGAGTGTTTCCTCGTGGACTTGGATGGAGGTATTTTGCGGGTGTTTCGTGGCCACGTGTGGCGGATTGTTCTCGTAAGTATAGTAGTGAAGACTATCTTGGCTCACGTTTGTTTGAGACTTAGAAGGAACATTCGGACGAATGTTTCTTGGTCGACAGCCGTTATACCGTATTTCCAGAGTATGCGTGGGGCGTACGTAGAAAAGTTTGGGCTTTTAAAGTGGCTTGGCCGAATTATTTTGTGCACAACACCCGGTTAGAGTCGTTTTTTTGAAGCGTTTCCACTTTCGTATGGAAAATTACGGCTATGTAATTTTTAATTTTTTCGGATTTTTAAGAGAGAAGAAAAAATTTTGACCAACAAGACGGCGCCACATGTCACCTCTCATTGGAGCACGTTGTGGGCGGTACAAGTGGGGCCAATTGGCCTTGTTTGGTCAAGGGGTTGGTAGGATATTTTTGTGGTAGATGGATAAGGTGCACTTGGCAAGATCTTGGCCCTACACTTGCCTTGCACTTGGCAAGATCTTGGCCATTGGTTGGCCTTGGCTTGTCCTATAAATACCCCCCTTTGGAAGACTTCTTCATCCATTCCTAAATTTCCTAAAGTGTTAAAATCCTCCCTCCCCTTGTGTGGTGTTTCGTCCAACACCCCCCCCCTTTGAGAAGGCCCTTTGGCGAAGTCCTCCCACTGTCAGAGTACCCCACTGGTAGGAGTAGAGGTATACACCACTCTTGTGGTGTTGTCTCGTATAAATACCCCCCCTCTTGGTAGAAATACTCTCAAAAGTATTGTTATAATGCCCAAATTACCTTAGCCGTATACCTTGTAGTATTCTAAGGTTATACCTATACTAAAAGCCCAGTTATACTATTATACTTCCCGTCAGTCACAGAAACGAAACCCTAAGAAAAATCTCCATAGTTAGTTGGAGTAGTATGTAGAAGTTGGTTAGAACTTCTAAGGGTGGTTTAGAGCGGGTTGGAGCGCACGGAGTTGGAGCTAAACGTTGCCCAGGATCGACTTTATACTTGGATAATTATGGGCTTATCGAGGTAAATATCTTGTCCCTCTATTGTAATTGGAAATTACATGATTGTTAGACTATATAGTTGAAGTATACTATATATAGAACTGAACGTTGTTATCGGCAATGTCTTTGGACTTAAGCCTGAATAATAAGAAACCTTTTCGAAAGAAGAGTGCTGAACTGTAATTACATAGGACTGTATTACAGTAGACTTGTGTAGCTTTTCTGTGAGGTAGAATTGTGCACGTCCGGATTAGACGTATAACCCCCCTGGTTGGCTTGGTAGCGGCACGATAGAGGAGAGATTTACGTTGTTGCGGGGAGGTTCTTCCGAATTTTCTGTAGAATGTTCTACGAAGAGATCTAAATGTTAATAAGCGCCTTGTGGCCTTATAGGTGGAAGTACTATGCGTGGCGCGATCTACTTGGCTTAAGGAGTAGCCGGCGGTTTGAGGTACTTGGAGCGTTTTGCTATTAGTCGATAATCGTCGCGAGGTATGTGAACCTCTTCCTACCTTTTCTAGCATGATATGTGTATAACTATGTAGTACGGTAGACGTACATGTGTTAAACGTATTTGATTGGTTTGAAACATAAAGTGTTATAACGGTTTTATGGGAAAGTTGGTTATAACAGGTTTATGTAAGTAAGAAAATGCTTTGTGGTTTTAAAAGGTAACTGATTTGACTTATAACTGACTTGATGTGTAATAATAAAGAATCTTGAAGTATTTCAAAGAATCTTTGAATCATTTTTATGAAGAATAATACTTGGTTTTGAAAACATAAGAGTTATACTAGCTTTATGGGAAGTTAGGTATAACGTCTTAAGAATGGTAAAATGAATGGTTTATTGATTTTTAAAAGTTAAGAGACTTGATCTTAAAAGATAAGAGACTTGACTTGAATGAATTAATATGAGTTTTGTGTGAAACCTCATTCGTGAGTAATGAGTACTTGGTTTTTTTAAAAGGAATAATGTTTTCTTGATTGAAATCGAATGTGTATCGACAAACCAACTGCAGCGTTAATAAAGGAAAATGTATTGAATAAATGAAGTATTATATTTAAACCGGTAGAAACCTCCATCTGCATGAAGCTAAGATGAGACAAAATGATATTACATTTCCTAGATCATGGTGCTTAATAAGATTGATTATAAACAAGAATAACCTACTCACATATAAGACATATGTTTCTCAAATCCTTTAAAAGAGAATTATGTTTTAAAGGATTAAGACTATGAACAATGAAATCTTTCAAAAATGGGACTTGAGTAATCAAACTAGGCAAGCTGGAACTTTAGGAAAAGGAATGTTGTTACTTGACTTTAAAAGAGCGTGGGTTGGTTTATTTAAGCAATTGGGTCACTCTATTCTTATACTACGGGTATCGGGTGACTTTTGAAAAAGGAATGGATCTTTTAAAAGGATTTAACGTGTAGTACTTTAGGTTAAAACCGGACCTTGTCATAAAATGAAAGTACTTTAAGTTATGTGTAACTTACCTATGTTTGCGTGTGATATACTTGTTGTGCAAGGAATGTATTTCACTCGACTCTGGGTTCATCCAGGAATGTATTTCACTCGACTCTGGTTCATCCGGAATGTATTTCACTCGACTCTGGGTTCATCCGAATGTATTTCACTCGACTCACGGTTCATCCGAATGTATTTCACTCGACTCGGTTCATCAGAATGTATTTCACTCGACTACGGTTCATCCGAATGTATTTCACTCGACTCTAGGTTCGTAGGATGAGCAGGAATGTATCCCACACGTTTCTATACTTGACATGACTGCTTTTATGTTGTGAATTGTAGTTTGGTTATCATACATGTCTCGCTTTATATAGACTATTATGATTTCATTTCTGATATTTCTGATTTCACATACTTGGTACTGTTATCGACCTCCTTCGGCTGCGTTCATCCGCGAGTAAAGGTACACGATCGTTGATCCTCGCTCTTAGGGTCACGATTCGGCGTTTGGGAAAGCTCCGTTTCTCGGAGGCTTATCTTCGTATAGCCCACTGTTTTGTAGGTGCTTACATTCAGGTATGGCGGGGCCCTGTCGTCGTTGTTATCATATCATTCGTAGAGTGCATGTCTTGTTGTGGGCGAGTTGTAGAAAGGGATATGCTATTCAAATTGTTATTTATATATCAAGCGGTAACGTTTTTAGTTGCTTTGTCTTCTTATTTCACCGTCTTCTTACATTGGTTTCATGTATGTATGTGTTTTATGTTCCACGATTACTCGATGTTGTATCACTAGGGTGCAGGTAAGGCACGATCCACGGGCGGTTCGGTCGTGACAGCTCTCATAAAGTGACCGGATGGCCGCTGAAACAAACTCCGGAGCGTACCACAATTCCGTAATGGGATCTACGCATCGGCGGCTGAGAGGTGGTCCGTCGGTTAGCACCTGCTACCTGGGCGTCGGAAGTCACGGGGCCTGGTCTGCCCTCGAATACCTGGTGTCACGAGGGCGGTGTAGGAGTGCTCGAGCCGGTGGGGTGCAAATCTAGATTCTTCTTGAGCCGCCCACCGAGAGCTACTAAAAGACCACTGCGTCACGGCCTTCTGCTGTGTCACAACCGTCGGCCTCTACGCTCTCGCGTCCAAGTGCATGAGCTGCGTGCGGGTAATGTCCATGCCTGGTGAAGAGCCACACGCGCAAGAACTTCGGCCATATAATCATCTAGCCGGTGGCGTGGCGATGCCACATCCTCCATATACGCTACCAACGCGTGGACATATCGAGCCAACGAATCGAACTCAACGTTGTACTCCACAACTCTGCGTCCTCTGTCTCGGCCAACAAAAATCTGTCGACTGTGCCTCCTCATCCGTGGAGGCGAAGTGAGTGAAAAAGCCTCGAGAACTCGTCCCAGTAGTGGGACGCGTGCTCTCCCGACAACTCCACGAGTCAAACCGATCATTGCGGTATCACGCGCGGCCGTCTGACGAAGATCACGGACTCGGTCTCGAAGCCTTGATCACTGCGTGATCTCATGAATCGACGGATGAACTCCTGCGGATCATCCTCGTGCCTCGACCGTAGAACTCTAGCGGGCTCTGACTCGAGAAAATCTCGTAGCCTCAAACTATCCGATCTCGGGTGAACCACGGGTATTCTGGAGCGAGGCTGCTGCGTCGGCCTATCTGCGTATGCCCACGATCACGGCGATGGCGGGCCATCTCTGTAACCCGTCATACGCTCCGGTGTGGGGGTGGAGGTGCAGTCTTGTGGTCTCATCGGCTGCTGCGGCCCTAAACCTGCTTGGTCGGCGGCGTCGTGGAACTCGCCGTCTCGGGTATAGGGCACGAGCCCTCGTGACTCGGTGTCCTACTAGCGGCTCCGGCTGCCTTGCCATACGGGCGGGTTGCCTACGTGGAGACATAATCGTTAAAGAAAGGAAATACGTTAGAGGTCCAACTTATAACACATCTCTAAGGCACGATCTCGAGTGAGAAGAATGGAAACCAATCCTAAATATCCTATAGCCTCACGATTATTGGTGTGGTGCACAACACACCGATAATCGAACTACTAGATACGATGCGTAGACACTTTTGAGGATTAATCGCTCGATACTGGTTTGTCACGACGTTCGGGGCGTGGTCGTGCCTTACCCGCACCCAAGTAGTCATACATCGAGTAATGTCGGAATATAAAAACAAGGCGTGAAACAAATGTAAATTGAGACACGATTTATCTGAGAAAAAGTCGCTTTCGGCATATATATATAAACCAAAATCGCGATTACATCCCAAGTGCATAATAGGACTACATAACTCTAAGAAAGTGAATAACTATGGCGGGGACAGGGCCCGCCATACCTGAATGTACATATATCTACAACAGGAGAGAACCATACAAAGTCGAGCCTCCGAGAAGATGGAGCTCACGACACCAAAGCAAAAGATCAAGGATGCGGATCTAGCACTGCTTTTCCTTACTGCGGCATGAGCGGCCCCGAAAGAGGTCGATTACAACAGTACCAAGTATGTGAAAGCGTAAAGTACTTAAATGAAATCATATCATTTTAAAACCAATTTTACAAATATATGCAAACAACCGATGTAACCGCATAGTGCCACATCACAAACAAGAGTAATAATAGGTAAAGCAGAATGTGTCTTTTCTAGGCCGCGAATGATCGAAGCAAGGCCGATCGCCCATAGTATCATTATGCATGCCTAATCACGGACTCCGTAGTCGCATGGGCCACCAGGCGCGTGAGGTAATCCCGCATCGAGGGTAGCTCTCACCGGCATCGTCCCGACTCGTAGTCCGCGTGGCCACATGCACCGCATGGCCACATGGACCGCACACTAACACGGAACTCTCGTAGCTCGCGTAGGTCCACTGGACCGCGTGAGGTATTCTCGAATCATAGTCACCTGATGCACGAGGTATACCCGCGTGGGCGACAACCCCAGTATATCATGTCAAGAGGTGAGTGATGTAATACTAACATACAGCTTATCGTTTAAACAACATAAGCACAATAAGAATAACCTCTTTACACAAACGTTACAAGATACTAACACACATAGCATCACAATATGTCTACTCAACAACCCATCTTACTATACCTTTCAGAAATCAATACAGGTCTTTTATAAACACATAAGTAAACCGTTCCTTTTATCTTTCTTAAGTCGTTATACCTAACTTCCCATAAAGCTAGTATAACTCTTAAGCTTTTGTTTAAAAACCAAGTATTACTCTTCTTTAAAAAATGATTCATAATTCTTTTGAAATACTTCAAGATTCTTATTATTTCGACTCAAGTCAAAAGACGTCAAGTAAAACCATGTTCAGTTAACACACATACGTCTACCGTACTATATATATATTTTAAAATATCATGCTCAAGAGGATAGGAAGAATCACATACCTTCTCGGCGAAATCCACCTGCCAAGTCGAATATGTCGCGCGCAGAGTATCAACCTATAATAGTCAAATACGTCTATCAATGTCTAGACTACTCTGTAGGACATTCTAAGCAGGTCCTCTATTCTACGGAAAATCGGGCGACTTCCCTACCCTAAACTATACAAGTCTCAGTAAATACAGTCCTATGTAAATCTGATTCAATCTTCTTTAATATTCTTGATGTGACTACGGTTCAATTCTCTTCTTTTAATACCATCCTTACATAAGTCTTATACTTAGTTCTATACTTCTACGGTATGTAATCTCTAATTACAATAGAAGGATAAGATATTTACCTCGGTAAGCCCAAAATTATCCAAGTTATAAGTCGATCTGAGCAAGGTTTAGCTCTAATTTGTGCGCTTCAATCGCTCCAAGAAACCCTAGAAGTTTCTACACAACTTCTACTTACTACTTCAACCAACTATGAAGATTTCCCGGGTTTCGTTTAGTGACTAATGGATATAAGATAGTATTTACGAGCTTTTAGTATAGAGTGACTTTGGAATACTATAAGATATCTGACTAGGGTATTTTGGGGATAGTAACAATACTTGGAGAGTATTTTCTACCAAGGGGTGGGGAGGGCTTTTCGAGACTACTAGGAAAGGGGAGGGTGTTTGGCTAAGCTCTTCTTGAGAGAGGAAGTTTGGAGACTTGGAAGATGATTTGTGGATGAAGAAGTCTTCAACTCAAGGGGGGTATTTATAGGGCTTTCAAGGGCCAAGACGAAGGCAAGTGGAGGGCAAGTGGAGGGTGTGGATTTGCACAAGGGCACCCTATCCCTACTCCACAAATCACTCACAAACATTGACCCATAGTTTAGGCCTTAAAATAGTGCCAAGCCATGCCCTCTTTGCCGTCCACTTGAGGGTAACAAGTGTCACCCTCTCGTTGGTCCAAAATATTTCATCTCTCGGAAAAATCCGCAAAAAATATAAATGTCGCAGCCGTAATTTTCCCTTCGCAAGTTTTGAAAAACGTTTCGTCGGAAAATAATTCTTTTCGTGGATTGTGCACAAATTTCGTCTCTTATGCCTAACTAAGGCTAAACTTTTGTACGTACGCCCTCACGTACATACTCAGGAAATACGGGGTATAACATATTGCTTAGCTAGAGGAAGGGTAGCCATCGAGAGTTGATAGCCCTGATGTGGTGCTTCTATGTAGTTTAGGGAACCTAAAATGGTAATTCCTTCATTAGATTGATTTGGACCTATATTGGCATGTGTTATACTTTGGTTGTATGTGAGTGGCTCATTGACGATCTTGAGTAATGATGGTAAAATTGACCCGACCCACCCTACCCTACCCGTACCCTACCCGGTCAACGCGGGTAATTATCCGCTTTCACCGACCGATGGGTCGGGTAGGGTAATTACCCGATTGTCCGATGGTGGGTTAGGGGCGGGTAATGGTATTGATGTACCTTACCCATACCCGACCCATTTATATATAATTGTAATTAATTATATATATATATATATATATATATATATAAAAGGTTATAAATTATTATTATAAAGATAATAAATTGAGGACCTTAATTTAATTATTTAAGTGTAAAAATATATTTTAATATTATATAATATTTAGATGGCTCAATTAATTAATTATTTATCCCATTCATACTTGGAAACCCACAATGCGGTATGTGCTACTTTATGTTTCAGACTACTGGGCCAAACATGTTGCTTCTTGGAAGTGTCACCATCGTCATTTCCTAATCTGGAAACAAGTTACTAAATATCAAGGGAACTCAAATTGATGAAATTTAATTTTGTAAGACTTTAAAACTAGTATGAGTAATTAGTACTCATTAGGTTTCTTGATGGAAGGACTACCTGTGGGTGTCGGGTACCCACTATCCGAAAGGGGCAAATATGAGTATGAAAATTATATACCCGGTGGGTAATGGATAGGGTATGGGTAACACATTTGAGAGGGTGGGTAGGGTATGGGTATCCCAAAATCTGCCCCAAACCCGACCCACTGCCATCCCTAATCTTGAGTTCATAATTGAAAAGACATAACATGATAAATGATATAATATGTTGGCATTAGCAAGAATGGCTTGATTTTGATGATTGACAAAAGGATTACACAAGGCCAATGAACCATTTCGGTAGACTTGTTCTATCACAGAGACATATGTAAATGATATAAAAGAAAGAGAGATGAATCAGCCAATAAATAGCATCTCAATGTAGATACAATATAAGCATAGAAACTAATTATTTCTCAAAGGATCAGCAGGTCTGGTGGTTGAACGAACCAGGTCCATGCATTTGTTCTAACAGATGGCAGATACAATACAGAACTAAATGAATCAAGCTCAAAGATTAAGTGAAGAAAGACATAGAGACGTATGATGAATGAAAAAAGTCTGTCAATATGTTCCATCCAACATCTTAGAAGTAGGTCAACACTAGATGCAGTGTGAACCAAGAAGATATTGATGGAACAATATTTGAACATGTTACAACTCAAAACTGTCAGAAGATTCAAAGGCTAGAGTATCTGGTGGTTGAACTAGGTCCAACAACATACTCCAAACACATCCTGCAACAACTAGGATGTGTGTTCTTTATAAAAAAAAGACTTGGTGTACAAGGTGGTAGGATTTCGTGCTATACTTACCAGGATCTCGCACCATACTTATCAAGATATTTCAAAAGTCCTACAAGGAAACTAAATATACGAGAAGGTGTGAGAATTCCAATCAACCTTATTCTACCTTGATGGGTCGTATCAAGCAGGGTTTAGGTCAGCCATTGTGATGAAGTTCAAAAGATATAAATATCAAGTTTTACCATGAAGAATAGTGTGCACTCACTAATAGAGAAATCAAAATCAATGAGCATAAACTTTCAAAGTTATATTGAGAGTTCCGATTCAAAGAAATGTCACCCTAATACTATGAAGAATATTGAAGGAGCTATTCTACTGAATAATGTTTTTCAGTTCTTAAGTCTAGATTATTGTTTTAGGTTGATTATTGAATTATACCTTTATCCTCTTTCATATAAGCAATTGTAATAGGTATAAACATTATCAAATTCAACTTCAAGCTAGAGTTTAACTTGAAGGTTGTTGACTAGTTTGGGTAGATTAGTGAGATAGAAATTAGAGTTTATAGTTCCTAGGTTACATAGTTTATAACTTAAATTTGCAGAGGCAAACCGTTATAGTGAAATTGGGGACAAATCCTACAGAGGTGTAGGTCGTGGTTTTTACTACCCTTGTGAGTCAGGTGGTTTCCACGTAAAAGTGTTATGTCCTTTACTTTATACACCACACAGAACATGTAGAGTGACGTGTTTCATCCTATAGGTGAAAATTAGGATTCGTATAGGATAGAAGTCTATGGGTGCAGAAATAAGAATTAGTATAAGAGCAGGCTCTATTTAAAAGGCTAACACCTAAAGAGAAGATCACAATGACTCCTGAATAGATAAATGGACACAGTAGAGTACTGTTCATCTGCAGGACACCACTAAAAATCCTACTCTACAGATTTGGAAACAACGAGAACAACATGGTCTCAAAATATACTAGTGCCAAGGAGATTTGGGAATTAATGTCTGAAATAAACACATGAAGGAATGTCGCGGAGAAAGTGACATAAACTCAATGATCTCATGAGAAAGTGTGAAACATTCTCAATGCACAAAAGAGAATCAACCTGGGATATACTCGTTAAATTCTGCAAAATCATCAGTGAACTCAAGACTCTAGGAAGGGAATTATCCTCCGAGGAACTAGCCAGGATGGTTCTAAGAAGTCTTAGTCGATTATGGAGACCCAATGTGATTGCAATCGAATAAGGATGTGAATTGGGCAAACTACGAGTAGAGGATATATTCATAATGCTAACCTTTTATGAACTCTTGGAACCTAAGAGGGCAGCACTTAGATCATCAGGTTTAAAAACTAAGTCAGACATAGACTCTAGTAAGCTAAAAGAATGGGATTGGGACAAATACATGAAAGGATATGAGGTTCTAAAAAGGAGAGATTGGAAGACAAAACTAAGTGCAAAAACTGTTTATATGTGCAAAACCTGACCACGTGATCAAGAAGCATATACTTTGGAAAAGGGATATGATAGTGTCATCAAATTCAGAGATGAGGAAATATTTTGAAGATAAATTTGGAAAGCCTACTAGTATCATCATGAAAGATTTAGACCCAGAAAGGAGAAATATACTCAACAAGCCTGCTTAGATGAAAGGTGAATCTTCAAATGACATAATGATAAAACACCAAAGTATAAAAGGAAACTTGCTCCTTAAAAGAATAGGTAGGGCAACCCGATCCACCTATTTTGGTTCATAAATCTGAACTGGTGAGAACAAAGAAAGAAATCTTTGGAGAGGTATCTAGGAGTCCAAAATTCAAAACCAAGTACTCAGTCAATAGAGGCTACATAGTACAAAGGCTAAAGGTTGCAAAAATACTCTTCACGCATGCTAGGAATGCTAGAATTGATACAAAAGTTAAAATATCAGTAGAATGGACTCTAAAGGGGTCAAGAAACCTGGGTGGAAAGAAAAAGGTAACCAAGATGATCTATGGTCCCGGATTTAACCTTTAATAATTTTACAGGATAGAGGGACAGGAAGAAAGACAACGTGTCATTCAAATAATGCTTGCTTAAATCCCTAAAACAAGTGTTTCAACCCTTTAGACTCCACAACCTCTCTCACTTCTCACTTATACTTGAAAAAGAATACTGGTAGGCTATCGCTCTAACTCTATTCACAAATCTTCCACACTACCATCCTCGAGAATTCTGTGCTCCAAAAACCCTAAATGAAAAAATTAGCACATACCATAAATATCTTAAAACCCCACTCAAATTAATCCAAACATTTCCCCACCGATCTTGTTGGTGTCTTGTCCTCACAACTTACCATCACTATGCCTAATCCTCTTACTTGTACTTTAACTAAAACTATCCAATCCGTTGACACACTTTCAGCCCTAATTCCTAATGAATCCGACATCTCAAAAGGTTTAAAGGAGAATCCTACTTCAGACCTTGGAATAAACAAAATAAGGGGAGAAACAACAAAACAACAAAGTGGGGGGGGGGAGTAAGTTCAGACTCAGAAAGATAAATCTTACCCACTGCATTAGAGTGTAAAAATAGACAACTGGAATGAAATTGGTGAAGAAAACGCAGAGGCTGTCAGATTGGTTGAAGAGGACCAAGGAGATATTTCTGTATATTTGGAAGAAATGGTGGAGGAAAGAGAAATGGAAGATGGAAATCTTTAGGAGAAGAGCGGTACTCATAAACTGATGGAACATGTTGAATAACATATTCCAAACAGGACTGATGTTACAAGTTGTATTACCCATTCCATGAATATCCACTACCACAATAGAGGATGAAGATGATCATCTTGTAGTCATGTTGCTAAACGAGAAGGCCAGAACACAACTCAGAAAGGCTTTAGGAGAGCAAACTTTGAGGCTTGCTCAGGAAGGTATGGAGAAAAGGGATCCATAAACCTTGCCTAGAACTTCTCACGCTAAGAGTAAGAAGAGACAAGTTGATGCTAAGCTTGAAGAAGCCCTGCAGAAATGTCGAAGGTCTAAATAATTAAGCATTGAAATGATTGGAACTCCTAGAGAAAGCTCATCTAGAATCAGGAAGAATAAGGGGAAGGTTGTTGTCACTACAATGCAAAGGTCAACCTGCACAAAGTATAGCTCAATAAAATTGGAGGGACTATCGAAAGAAAAGTCTGTGGAGATTGAAAATAGGGCGAGTTCTGCTTCTGAGCATGAGAACAATGAGGATCATGAAGTAATTACTCATGTAGTTGGATGGGCTGCTCATTTTCAAGCATTTTTTGTGCTAAGGTGAAGATTAACTACTGGAAATAGTGGTGAAGACATGCCCATCTTACTAGAAAAGATTGGCTTGCAAAGTTGGAGTAATCTCTTTCTTCCAAGGGAAGAGAAGTGGAAAATGGAAAAGGAGCAGCTAACCAAGTTCTATATGTTACACCCTGTATTTCCATAGCTACTAAGTGAGAATATGATTATAGAAATAAGATTGGAATGTCGAAAGGAAATGATTTTTACATTTCTTTATATGGAAAATTTTCGAGTTTAATGTGATGGCAAGAATTAATTCTAGTAATTGAATTCTTTCCAATAGAATTGTGGACTAAGTGATAAATAATTAAGTCTTGGTATATGGATGTTGAATCCATCGAAATTTGGATGAAAAAATGGCTAAGTATAGAAATAATTTTTGTGAAGAGAATTCTTGGCCAATAGGAGAGTAGCAAGTGTTCCTCCACTTGTCTTGTGAAGACTCCACACACCTATATATAGAAATAAGTCTTGCAAGACTTAGCACTAAATAATATCTCTTCTTCAAACCCTCATAGCTCCCTTAACCCTAGGTTTTCGAAATACCTCTCATCTAAAAACAAGAACAAGATCAAAATATTTTCTTTCCAAGATTTAGCACCTAGGCAAAGTTCTAAGCCAAGCTAACCTTACAATATTGTAAGCCACGGTTTTGGCAAGAGAAAAGTGTTGGAACCCTAAGCTTGTGGATAGTCTTTTGGAAGTAAAACATAGAAGAAAGATGGTTACAAGCTTGTAGAGGTTACATGTGTGTGATTGTGAAGAAGTGGTGCTAAAGGGAAGTGTGTGTGCCGTGTAAGGTGGGCTGTTTTTAGCTAAAGATTTTGGTAAGTTTTCTTCTTCCTCTTGAAGTAATTATATATTACATGTTGTGGTAGTTAGGGGAAGAACTTGTAACAAGAAAATTGGAGTATAAGAAACCTATGTGACATTTTTGGGTGATTGCCGATTTTGAGGCAGTTTTGGGAAGTGTCGGATTCGTTGGTTATTGTTGTTGTTTAACGTCTCTAATCGCATGCTAAAATGAAGGGAATCTTGTTGTTACAAGTTGATATAGTTTGTATATAAATGTTGGAATACTAATTGAATTATAAGGGATTATAAAGAGGACTTTGGTTGTAGAAGTTGGCCGAAAAACTGCATGAAACTGTGAGGCGTTATTGTGCAGTTTTATGGACTGTTTTGGGGCGTTATAATGCTGTAAATTCAGCCACCAATATGCATGTTTAATGTAGTAGATTGCTAATAAAAGTCCCGAAGGAATAAGGGTATGGAAAGGCGTCGAAAGGCCTCACATTCCACCATCGTTATAGTTGGTTATGGGCTGTTTTAAGGGGCTGTTTTGTGGACTGTTTTGGTATGATTATGGGGCAGAATTTTACACGTCAAATTGGCGTGTAATCCCCTTTGGTTGCTGTTTTGTTGTGCCTTAAATGTGGCTTGTTGGTTGATGAATACAGGCCTTAGAAAAGGTGGAAAAGTACGTAGAAACAAAGGAAGTGCTGCCCGATTTTTCGTAGAATTAGAGGGTAATTATGTGGTATAAGTCTTACAAGAGTAAGTATGTTATTGATAGAAGAACTATGACCATTTTAGGTTGAGGAACTACGTGTAGCAGAGTCTACTTGACTTAAGGAATAGCGGATGAAGTTGAAGTACTTTGGAGCATTTTGCTACTTGTCTTATTGGTTAGTCGTCACGAGGTATGTGAACTTCTTTTTTCTATAGACATGAGTATCTTTATGGTATACTTGCCTTGTTATTAGGAGTATACATGACTTGATATTGAAGTATACTTGTCTTGTTGTTAGGAGTATACATGACTTGTTCTTGAGTATACTTTCTTTGTCATAGGAAGTATCTCTGTTATTGATTTTATGCTAAAGGCATGTCTAGAATATTCCTAAGTTCTTACCAAGTCTTATGGGGGACGTTGGTAAGAGTCGTTAGAAAGTATTGGAGTCTAGTGGACCTTGCTAACTTACTTCACTAATGAAACAAAAAAAAAGGACCGAACAAGCCATTGCAGCGTTAATGAAAATGTATCGGTAATCAATTACATTGAAATGAGTAGAATCTTCCATCTGCATAGAAACTAAGATGAGACAAAATTGTATTACATTTTCTAGATCATGGCTCAATGGAAAAGATCGTTATAAACGAGTATAACCTATTCACGACTCATAAAAGTAATTGAATTGAGTTTTAAAGAATTTATGTTATGAAGTTTTAAGACTATGAACCTTGATTTCCTAAAAGGTTATGAGACTTTATTTTTCAAGTTATGGGACTTGATTTTTAAAGGAAGGAATGACTTGATTTAAAAAGTATGGCTTCTTGATTTATTTCAAGAGTTAAGAAGAATGATTTCGAAAGAGTATGTAACTTGAGCTTTAAAAGTATACGTTTGTTGATTTAAGGAAAATGAGTTGCATGATTCTTTTTAAGTATGTATGTACGTAGTACTTTTGGGTTTAGTTTCCCCAATGTGATAAGAAATAAAAATTCTTTAAGTTCTCTAAAACGAAAGGTTGTTATAATAGCTTTATGGGAAGTTGTTATAACGACTTAAGAAGAAGTGAAAAGACGGTTTAAAATGTTATGTTATGAGAAACACCGAGCCTACACATAGGCCGGGTTATATTATGAGATTATGATAGCCGGTTGTGCTTATGTTATGAGATTATGATAGCCGGTTGTGCTTATGTTATGAGATTATGTTAGCCGGTTGTGCCTGTGATATATTATTCATTACGGGGTCATTCCCCGGGCTTGTGACATTTGCATATTCCGTGGATTTTCTCCCCACGATGCGAGGAATACCTCATGCGAGTCCGTAGGGCTCATGCGGGTGAAATAGTCCCATATGGGGCGGACCAGTCCTATGCGAGGAGATTACCTCATGCGGGTCCATGCGGCCTATGCGAGTGGATACAACCTATGCGAGGAGATTTCTTCATGCGGGTCCATACGGCCTATGCGGGTGAGATAGTCCCAGGAGTAGGATTGCATAATGATACTACGGGCGGATGACCATGGGTTAATCATAAGCTTCCTGTTTTAAAAACCGACAAAGCTTATTCTTGTTCACTCTCTTTGTTAAAAGGCACAATGTACTGGTAGGGTACATTATACTTGTTACATCCTGACGGTGATGTTGTATTCCACGAGCATGCTTCTGTGATATTATATGCTGAGGGCAGGTGTCCCGGATTTTTGGCATGGTTTTCATATGTGAGAGTGGTATGGTGTTACAGTAGTACAGTGCTACAAGGTACAATTGACTCTGATTGTTTTATGACACGGTAGGATCTGGTATTTGCTTTTCATACTTGCCCCTATCATTCTTGTGTACAGTTATGATCTTGCTTACTGTACTTCTTGTTTACATACTTGGTACCTTGTTTTACTGACCCCCTTCGGGGGGCTGCGTTCATGTCCGCAGGTCTAGGTACTCAGTTGTGGATGCGCGAGCTTAGGATCCTGGTTCAGCATTTTGAGATGGCTCCAATGTTCCGGAGCTTGTCATTATGGCTAGGTATATTCAGGGGTACGGAGGGGCCTTGTCCCGTCATAGTTTACTGTCTAAATTCTTAGAGGTCTGTATTCATATGTGGGCTGGACTGGCTAGAGTTGTATTTACATTGTTGAACAGTGTAGACCCTTTCGGGTGATTTTTATTTTATGGCAGCCTTATCGGCTTTGCCTGTCTTTAAAGACAAAAAGATAGTGTTATTTATCTTCCGCGGTTTATTATGTTGTATGAATAGAAGGGTGCCCAGATAAGGCACCAGTCGCGGGCCCGGGGTTCGGGGCGTGACACTATATAAATGTCATTTGTACTAAAACCTCATTGACCAACTCTTTGTTAGGTGTGCAATTCACCTGAACAGTGCAAGTGTTGGGGGAAGTATTGAAGTTGTCGTCAATTGGCTGGGCATATTATGTGAAAAATGATTGGCCAACAATGGATAGGCTAAGAACAGCCTTGGAGATTACCAGTAAGTTATCAAATAACCTTGTAGCCACTATGTCCAAAAGGGTAAAGAAGAAGAATATGAATTGATTGCATTAGTTATACTTTGAGTTTGAGTTAGTATATAGGATCATTCTCCTTAGAAAGGAAGGCAGGAGTGCTACTAATTTTCTGGACATGTTAATGGAGGAGGTCATAGACATATGAGTTTAGATAAATTTTCCCAGTATCATGCTTCAACACATGAAGATGATAGCTCAACAAGGGAATAAGGTATATGACATCACCTATGGGTTCTAGTTAGCAGACATGTTTGAACGTTTTCAAGTGACCATTAAGGTCTGGCAGTATCAAACCTCTTAGAATGTTATAGGCATTGTGGAATAGGTTGATAGTGAACACGATGAGGCTGAGTTTCTGAGAACTCAGTTTTGGCTGCTAAAAATGCTAAAATAGTAGAACTTAAGGAAGCGGATCAACATGAATTGGACCCTTATACACGTTGAGTATGGGTTTGAGCAAAGTGAGTTGCAAGCCAACATCAACGTTCTTCAAGCTGAGCTAGATAAAGAAAGAGCTGAAAATACCAAGACTATCCAAAACTTGGTTAACACCCTTACCAAGAAAGAGCTGAAAATACCAAGACTATCCAAAACTTGGTTAACACCCTTACCAAAAGCCATGCTCAGATACCCAAGTCTTCTTCTTAGGAATTTTTAGCTTGTCTTAGGACCTTCATCCTTAAAATTAGGAAGATTCTTTTCTTGCTTCCTGTTATTGATTGGTCTATTTTTGTTCTTAACCATGGGTTGGTGTTATTATATCAATGTAATGATAACTATTTTGGTATTTATAATACATATATATATATATATGTACATTACATGTTCAAGAAGATATGTTCTATGATGTTGTATATGTGATAGCCTAGTGGCCATGGGTTCAATGTTGTCATATTCATGTTTTAGCTTTAACAGAACCACTATCTCATTGAGAGTTGGCTTATGAGGTATTAGAATGTTGTGGTCGGGTTTTTTCCTCCGCCTTATACAAGTACCTACATTGTCTATGCAGTCTCAGATTTCTTATAGGGTCGGGGTTATCTCGAAGTCGTCAAACCTAAAAATCATGCTTTCACGATCCCAATACCCGGTAAGGACTTCTAGGAGGTCACTATTTCCTTTCATGGTCATAAGGGAAGGTAGGTGTCCTAGACTATTCATTACTTCTTTTTGTTGTGGGGCATCTAGCCATGACCACCAAATTTTTAGCATCTCGGGTGCGTCAATAACCATGTCAAACTTTAGATTAATATGCATCTACAAAATAGAACACGATTAAATCCCCCTCCCAGCGGAGAAATAGTTCATCACATAAGGCATAATTAATGCTTCCACATATCAAGTAGTTAGATGTTGTACCATCGGGCCATAGACCATCAAGACATGAGCAAGTCAGCCTAATAGGTCTAGGTAGGTCTGAGATACCCAAACATGTCTAAGTCAAGATGCGCTAATTCAAAAGAATTTGGCTTTGCTCTATCCTAGTTATACTAGAGTTGTTTAGCAAATGACTTACGTACACGAGCGGACAATCCAGGGTAAACCGTTATTCGACTGTTGGAACGATTGGGTACCAACTACGTCTTCAGTGTGTTCCAAGGAAAGGTTTTTGGTTTTATACTAGAGGGCGATTGTGAAATTCGCATAATCACTTTTGTGCATTGATGCAAGTGTGTGTGTGGCATTTGGCGGAAGATGAAAGCATGAATGACAGTTATAATTGCAGGTATTTAAACACATAAGAAATTCATATCATTTAAAAAGCATGTTGTATTGCAACCCTTATGGTTAGAACCTAGGAAACCTCCCTAACAGAGTCGACATCTGTTATAGTTCACTTTTATGCGGGGATACATAAAGCTACTATGAATTTGGGATGGTTCTCTAAGTGAGATAATGTTTTTAGAGTCGCCACCTAATTTATAGGTAAATTAGAAAAACTAGGAAAACAGAGAGTTTATTCAAGATGTTGGAAAAATCCTATCTAAATGAAAGTCGAGGTAAGGGTTCTGGTGATCCCCGGTGAATGTGTTAGACACCCCGATATTAAAGATCTGTAGAATACGGTTGACCTACGAGTTCTATAGCATGCTTCAAATGATTTGAATTGCTTAAAGTGTGAAAATATCCACAAAATACTTTGTCATTCATTTATTCGAAACTCAAGTTTTATTTGAAAATAAAAGTTACGCTTTCTCTTGTAGTTTGTCACATACTACTATGACTTAAAGAGTAAAAGTTTAAAGTTAAAAGGTTTTCGAAACATTAAAAAATGTCATTTTTTCTAGAGTAAACTAAAAATAAACAGAGAGGGCTGTATAATGTAACAGCAAAAAGTTCAAAATTTCTAATATAAAGAATGAATCTTGGGCTTAACTCAACCCCAAAAGATAGCTTGGAGGGTGAGAATTGTCCAAGTACAATAAGAAGTCTATGTTTTCATTTCATATGTGAGACTCTTAACATTCTCGCGACTTTGTTAATTGGAGCGTGGATAATATAATTTGGGGCCCAACATCAGTGAACAAAAAATTAGAATGAGTCTGACTCTGATACCATGTAAAGAATGGATCTTGGGCTTAACTCAATCCCAAAAGCTAGTATAAAGAAATGGACCATGGGTGTAACTCAACACCAAAAGCTAGTTGTAGGGTGAAGATTATTCAAGTGCATATAAGGAGTCCATGTTCTCATTTCATAGCCGACGTGGGAAGCAAGCACGACGAGAAGTTAGGTGTACTAAATTATATCTATGATTTAGCAAGTCATGGAGAATGCAACTTGAAAAGTTGATCAGCGGCTAGCTTATTTCATCTTTATTAAAACAAAACTAGTTAATGATTTTATACCTTTATCTAATTTAAAATATGCATCTCTATCTCCCCCAGAATTTTTTAAATATTTTTCCTCTTTCAAAATAAGATAACATAGAAATTAGAGTCCCAGTAAACGTCAGGAATGAGGTAAACTAGCTAACGGAGTCATGGATTAGAAAAAAGACAGTGTTTATCACGCCATTTTTATGGAATTACACGACTTGACATTTGTCCTCTCCAGAGTATTAGGTATGACACTTTAATAAGTGGTACTAGTTTTACGTTCTAAATTGATATATAATTTGACTTATCTTCTGTTCGTTAATTTTCAAAAATATGGTTCAGTAACAGAACCAAAAAAGTCAGAGAAAATTAATACTTACTGTAAATATATTTTAAAATTTATATATCTAATATAATTTTTTAGATAAATTCTTCGCGTCGTTTAGGCCGCGATAATAATTGAACAGTATTATCCGCTGATAGTGGCCCAGTGACCATTAGTCAAATTTATGGCCTTAGAGTCACAAGTTCGATTCTCGGCGGATACGTTCTCCGCGGCATATGCCTCGTATTAAAGTCCGCAGTAGTTAACCGGGCATGTTGCGGTGTGGGTTTGATTCCTCCGCATAAGTCTGCAGAAGTCGATCTTGTAGCATTGATCCGTTGGTAGCGATCAGACACTGAATGCGGGGTGCATATCCGCGATTTATCGGCGATGGGCGGGAGGCGGGTTTCATCGCCTCCGGGCCTAATCTAAGACTTGTGCAGTCTTAGCGATATATGAAGTACTAAGACTATACCGAGACCTGGATTATTAAAAAAATAAAATAATAATAATAATTGAACAGTATTGTTTTTAAACTTATACTCTTTTGAGACCAAGACAAATTCAAGTCATGAAATTTAAATAGTTTTGTTTTAAAATTAAATGAAAGTATATCTATATAAGAGGTACGGCGGATAGGTGTATTGTTAAGTTTTGATTGGTTCTTGGTTGGGTTTCCTTTTAATTGGTCCCTTAACTAATTTAGAGCATGTTTGCCCTTTTTTATGAGAAAAAACATTTTTTTTTTTTTGGTTATACGAGGTATTTGGCCAATTAGTAAAATTATTTTTTAAGTAGAAGCAGTTTTTCAGCGGTTGGGAGAAGCAGAAGCAGAGACAAAATATTTCTATCATAAATACATATTTACCAAGTATATACCTCATTAATCAATTAACTTATAATCTCTAGTTCTTTATTTGTTTTACGTTGTAATTTTCTGTTGAATTTTAATTTGTGGAATGATTTAAATTTTATATTGGTTGATGTCTTTTAGTATATTTAAATCACCATGTTGATCTTATATCAATATTTAATTATTTTTTTTGGTTTATCTATGTATTATATTAATTGAAAATTTTAATATGAACTTTAAAATTTTAATTAAATAAAGATAAAAACTCTTTCATATAGATATTTAAAATAATTTCCCTCTATAAAATAATCTCAATAACAAACGTTCATTGATACTTGTTCTTTTTGGTAATTTGAAACTCAAAAACACTTTTAAAGAAGATTAGTCAAACAAAATCTGCTTATTAAAAACGTTTTTCAAATGAAATAGTCAAACACAAATTGTTTCTCACCAAAAAGTATTTTAAAAACACTTCTCAAAATAAAAGTTTTTAGCCGCTTGACTAAATAGGCTCTTAGTTGGAATAAATTTGGCAATTAGCTTTTTAGGGGTTGAATAGCTCCAACTGTTTTGGTGGTGTATGTAATTAGACTTTAGAGTAAATTGTTTTCCTGAATTTATAGAACTAAAGAGTCGGTCAAGGAAGTCAATTGGCTAATTGCAAGTTGTATTACTTTGCCTAGATGGACACATATATGTGGAAGAATAGGTGTTCTACATATATATTTTCTTATATTAGGTCCTACTATATATAATTAATTTATCTAAGTAGCTAAACATTCAAATATCTCTATTATAACTACAGTAGAATCTCTATAAATTAATACTCGATGAATTAATAATCTCTCTAAAATAATATTTTTTTCGGTCCCGACTTGAGCCCAAGGTTTAAATTAATAATTTCGATAAATTAATAAGATAATAATTTTCCGGAAGACCCTTATATAAATCTATGGTCCCTTCAATATTATAAATTAATAATTCTATAAAATTACAAATATAACTAAGATAACTTAGTAAAATATGATTATATTGTTGTTTGCTTCTTCTTAAAATTTAAATCTATGTGTATTTCATCTCTAACTTTCCTTACTACATTCAAAAGCTCTGGTGTTGCGTTCTCATACTGCAACAAAAAAATGCGAAGAGTTGTTGCTGCTATGAGTGCTTCCTTCTGCGTAATTGGTTGCAAAGACATTGTATCATCTTCAGTTTCATCCTCAATAGGATTTCCAACAACACTAGCTACAATTTCTTCTAAACTTTGGACCTCTGAACATGTATCATTTGCACCCGGATAATCCAATAGGTGATTGACATTCATTTTATTGCGGTACCCAAGACCATTAATCATCGTATCAAGTTCATGAATGTCTTCTTCAGTAGTTCCTTCATTTAAATTTCTTGAGGCTACTTCATTCTGCGAACGTATTTTACAGTGTCGAAAACAATTTGCTATTGTCTCTTACTGTACATTTATCGTCCAAGCTGAGACTGCAAGATTGATGGCATCGATCTAAAATATTAATCTTTTCTGGATTAGATTCTCCCAACTCATAGCCCTCTAATACACTATGATAAAATCTTTTGCGATAGTGCATCTTGAAAGTTCTTATTACCCATGCATCACATGGTTAGATTTTTGATGCCATGTTGGGTGGAAAAAAATACAACTCAACATTATGTGGCCCTTCAATATTTTTTGAATGGGCTGGACAATTATCTATCACCAACAAAATTCTTCTACCATGTATTTTCTGGTCAAGTCAACGAACATATTCATCAAAAAGCACACTCGTCATTCATGTTCGTGTGTTGGAACGATATTGACAATTCAAGTTGTTCATGTTGACATTTTTGAAGCAACGTGACTTTGCGTACTTTCTAATAACCCATAAAGGAATTTTTTCCAGAACCATCCTCATTGCAACAAATAACAATTGTAAGTTTTTCTTTTCTTTGTTTTCTTCCTTCAAGTTGTTTCGTTGCAAGAGAATGATCAGCTTGAACATGTAAAACAAACCAGTTTCATTCATATTAAAACATCCTTCATAGAATACCGGTTTATTTTTTCCCTTATAGCCACCAATTTGTTCTCCATGTCCTCTATGTCAACAGAACCACTCTATCCAAAGTGGTGAAATGACTTGATACCGTGTCTTAGCTTGAACTTCTCAAGCTAACCTTGAGAAAATTTGTGCGACTCAGGAGGTTGTTGAGGGTATAGAAGTTTCATCGTGTCTCTTGCCTTCTCCAAAATTAGCTCTCCGGATATGTTTACACATTCTTGGTATTGGAAAAACTACTCATAAAGAACCTTCTCCATCTCTGGATATTTTGTAGGTTTGTGTCACTTGATATCCCCTTCTTTTTTTAAGTTAGCCGAAAGGTACTCAGATGATCGGTTGAGTGTGTTCGATATTGTATCTTGACTAACTTTCAAATGAAAATTTTCATCAATCCACTGTTGCAAATCTTTTTTAGTGCATGTGAGGTTATCTCTCTTATACTCACATAGCAAGTGTTTTACATATTTGATCTGTCATGGTTGATTTTTGAACACCTTTTAGATGTGAAGTCATGATTGTTTGGTTTTGATTTGGATTGACTAATTAGTAATATTTGATGTTGTTTATATAGTGGTTGATTTTCTTACCATACATGAACTTGCATTAAGTTTTAACTAATACTGCGTACTACAATAAACTTTATTTTTTTAGGGGGATGTATTATATTTAATTAGTCACATTGTACATGAACATCATTCAATTAGTTAATACAATGTATATGTTTTATTCATGAAGAATAATATAGGTTCGTTGAATCGGAAAAAAATCTCTTTAAATTAATAAAATTACGTGGTACCGACATTATTAATTTATAGAGCTTTTAATTTTCTGTATTAATAAACTATGATTCTTTATTAAGTTTAAGATATATACATATAGAGAGAGAGAGTAAAACATGTGGTGATACTTCATATTAAATTCTTCATGTTTTCAACGTAATTATCTCAAACAGTCATGCTAATATTATATTTTGAGTTAGAAGAAGAGCATAAAATAATTTTCTCGGTGAGAAACCAAGTGGAAAAAATACCATTCACCTGATTGTGGCATTTTCACTATGAATCCACACATACAGGTTTAGGTTAATTATATGACTCCCATGTGCGGCCATATCTTGATGCCTCTGATTTGGCAATAATTAAACATGTTGGTTTACATTTATTAATAATTAATGTGGCCCATATGAGCTTCATGTATGTTTTATGGATAAGTTGCATTTTATGTTTTCTTAATGACTTGTCTCAACTTTTATAGATGGTCGATGATGCTTACTGAGTTTCATACTCACTCCTCCTTTTGTTGCTCCCCACTTTCCTCTTGAATTAATCTCATTCATTATTTTTATCGATAAAAGACATATATATATACAAGTTATAATAGAAGAATTCTATTCCTACTTTACATCTAAAACCCTATTTTATAAGAAGACAAAATATACAATTATGGTAATATTACAATAGTAATTAAGGTACAAAACTAATTCTAATATATATCAAATATACATCAAGTATAACACTGTTTCGTGAACAGTGCTCGGGACTGGACCGCGGCGCTGTGGGCTTCATTTAACACACACCCGTAGTCATAGCAGGCGGTCTTCGTACACTGAGACTGTCTCTAAAATCTTCAAAAAGGACCGAGGGAAGACCCTTTGTAAAGATATCTGCAATTTGATATCTGGAAGGAACATGACAGACGCGTACTTGTCCTTTAGCTATCTTCTCTCGAACAAAGTGAATATCCATCTCTATGTGTTTAGTACACTGGTGTTGAACTGGATTACCAAAAAGGTAGATGACACTTATATTGTCACAATATACTAAGGTAGCTTTCTCAATAGGACAATGAAGCTCTAAAAGTAGATTTCTTAACCAACATGACTCGGAAACCACATTGGCTACCCCTCGATATTCGACATATGCACTTGAACGTGAAAGTGTGTTTTGACGTTTGGCAGACCATGTGACCAAGTTATTACCTAAAACATGCAATAACCAGACGTAGACCGTCCGATGTCATGACAACCACCCCAATCAGCATCTGTATAAGGGACAAGTGTAGACGTCGACGAAGGATACAAATGCAAGTCATACTCAAGTGTTCCCTGAATGTACCTAAGAATGTGTTTGAGTGCATTCATATGTTCAACTCAGGTATCATGCATAAACAAACACACCTGTTGTACGACATATGTAATATCAGGTCGCGTGAACGTAAGATACTGAAGGGCGCCTGCAAGACTACGATAGCGGGTCGGATCCTCATAGGAAGAGTCAGCTGCAGCACCCAACTTGGGTTTAGTATCAACTGGAGTAGAAGTGGACTTACAGGATGACATCCCAGCCCTCTCAATGATCTCTGCTGCATACTTCCTCTGTGATAAGAACAATCCACCTGCATGACGAGTAACAACAACTCCCAAGAAATAACTCAATGGACCCAAGTCCTTCATAGAAAACTCAGAACTGAGCATTGTCATGATAGACTTTCGCAAGGCATCAGAAGAGGCAGTCAAAATAATATCATCAACATATAATAATATATAAGCCATCGAAGAACCACGACGATATATGAATAATGAATTATCAGACCTGCTGTGAGAAAAACCCATTGTCAAAACATAATCAGAAAACCTCTTATACCAACCTTGTGGAGACTGCTTAAGTCCATACAAAGACTTCTTCAACAACACAAACATGATGAGGATATCTAGTATCCCTAAAACTCAAGGGCTGATGCATATACATTGTTTCTTTGAGATAACCATATAGGAAATCATTCTTCATATCTAGCTAATGAATGTGCCATGATTTTGAAATAGTCAAGCTGAGCACAGTGCGAATGGTAGCCGGCTTGACCAATGGGCTAAATGTTTCACCACAATCCACACCAACCTGTTGAGTCTTACCATCACCTACAAGACGAGCCTTATGCCTTGCAAATGAACCATCAGAATTTTCCTTATGAGCAAAAATCTACATAGACCGAATAATATTAACACCAGATGGACGAGATACCAACTCCCACGTCTTATTATCAATAAAAACATTATATTTATCGATCATGACAATTTTTCAATTAGGGTCATTTAAGGCAGACACATGATTACGGGGAAAGAGTGATTTAAGAATATTAGAATTCAAATTAAAATATCTTTTTGGTTTAAAAATACTCTGTTGACTGCGAGTGATTGGACCATGACTCTGGACTGGATTGAGTGAATTTTGGGAATTTTGAGAATTTTCGGAAATTTTCGTCGAAGGCGTCGCGACGCTGTGGTCTAGGGCCGTGGCGCTGACGACGGGATTGAATTTGACTGTTCATTGGAAGGAAGGCGTCGCGGCGCCTCCCCTAAGGGCCACAGCGCTGACGACGTATTTTCTAAAAAATCTGAAATAGACAGAGAACATAGGGGGAGATAGCATCATCTAAAAAATCATAAGAATTAGGCACGAATTTTTCTACTTTAGAAAATGGAAATTGGGATTCATCAAATAGAACATGATAACTAATGATGATTCGTTTAGAGGATAAATCAAAGCATTTATAACCATGGTAATTTGACGGATAACCCAAAAACACACACGGGGTAGAACGTGCCTGAAGTTTATTGATTGTGGTGGATGGAAACAGTGGATAACATAAGCATCTAAAGACCCTAAGATAAGAATACGTGAGAGTCTTATTGTATAAAACCAGAAGAGGGGAAGAATATGTCAAACCTTTAGAGGGAAGAATATTAAGTAGATCGGTGGCCATTTGTAGCGCATGATGTCAAAATAATGGAGGGACGGAAGAATGAACCAATAAAGTGCGGATAATGTTATTAATGGTACGAATTTTTCGTTCAACTTTTCCATTTTGTAAAGACGTATGAGGACAATAAAAATGAAAATTTATCCCATTTTGAGCACAAAACTCCCTAAACTCCACATTGTCATACTTTTTACCATTATCACATTGGATGTTCTTTATTTCCCGTTCGAATTGGGTTCTTATGAAAGCTCTAAATTTTACGAAGATGGAAAAAACTTGTGATTTTTTCACAATTAAAAACGTCTATAAAAATTTAGAGTAATCATTCAAGAATAAAATATAATATCGATGACCCATAGAACTGAGAACCGAAGATGTCCATAAATCGCTATGAATAATGTCAAATGACATTGAAGTATTAGAATTCGAAGCTACAAATGGTAACTTAATAATTTTTCCTAAAGCACAGGATTGACAAAGTGGAGTACTACGTGTACTCTTACATTAAATAAACTTATGTCTATCTAAAGAAGATAAAATAGACGACCCCGGATGACCTAGACGAGCATGCCACAAGGAAGGAGAAAGAGCTGCAAAAGTGAAAGGCATGGCTTGACGCGAGATGCTGAGACTTGGTGTGGTTGGATAAAGATCCCCCCTACTGTCACACCTCATGAGAGGACTCCCCGTCTTGAAATCTTACACAGAAAACCCAAACGGATCAAAATCAATAGAAAACCAATTATCAGTTGTGAATTTACGGACAGACACCAAATATTAAATTAATTTTGGGGCATGAAAGGGTATTTTTCAGGACAAGTTGTGGATGAGGAGGGGACAAAGTTTTATTACCATAACCATTAATTGGAATAGAACTGCCATTAGCAACAATTATACTACGATTACTGCTCAAATTGGAATAAGATGAGAGAGTACCTTGGTCGGATGTCATGTGGGTAGTGACACATGTGTCCATGTACCAATTCGAATTCGGTTGAGTCAAGTCAAGCGTGTACATCACTGCTTCAATATCGGTCTGAGTGGGGCCCATTGCGTGGTGGGCCTGATGGGGTCGAGGTCTAAGTATCTGGATCGGGTGCCCGTATGTGGTATGAACCACGAGTCCGCACAGGAAGAAGCTGGGTTGCGGCTTTTGCACGGGCTGATACGGAGGCACCGCAGCGCTGTAATGCTGATTCCCGACGCTGTGCGGTGCTGGGACCTACTACCACTGTCTAGGGGGCCCCAGAACTGCTGCTGCTGCTGACGGTTGCCCCCGTTTTTGCCGCCGCAATTCTTGTCATTATTCTTTCGATTTTGACCCTTCTTACCACCCCCGTTGTTGTGATTTTGGGTCACGTTAGCTGGATTGGAAGGGGAAAAATTTGAAGCAGTCATCATGACGACGGGGCTTGCTCCAATCGATGCCCTTTTAGCCAAACCCGTTTCTTCTAAAGTGAGTATGGAGCGGGCTTGATAGAACTCCGGCAGGGGGTTACTTTGACGAATAGCCGAAGCAACCCCTGTATAGGCCTCGGATAGACCGGCAACCATCTGAAGAACTAGACGACTATTAGAAACAGGAGAACACACGTTACGAAGTTGGTTTGACAAGTCCTTGAGGCGTTTGCGATAAGAAGAAACGTTTGGAAAATTCGTCATAGCAACTTGAGAAAAATCCTGCTCAAGGATAACAATGCGAGAATGATTTTTATCTTGGAAGATGTCACGCAATCGATTCCACGCCGCCATAGCTGTGGAGTTGGGTTCCATAATCGTCTGTAAAAGATCCAAGGAGATAGTGACATAAATTCACTAGAGAACCTTGGCATCAAGCATGACCCATAAGTCTGGATCTGCTGCTTTGGTGGGCACAACCTGTTACACCCCGTAATTCAAGGACATGTTTAAGAGAATGTATGTAAGGAACACAAGACTTGAAAAGGGTACGAAAGGAAGAATTGTTTTTCCGACGGAAAATCTACCGAACGTCGGAAAGGAGAAATGTTCGTTGGTGAGAATTAGATTCTCAAAATGCATTAATTGAAGAGTATGGAGCTTATTATCATTATGGAAATTTATTTTTACGGATTTGGTCACGTGGGGCCCACCCGAGGAATTTTACGTTTTGTGGGACCCACGAGGGTTACAGAATTTTATGGACGAATGGAAGGGCGACACGTGGCACCCCCCCACAATGGTCTTGGACGAAAATTGCAAGGATAGAATGGTCATTTTACCATTGTGTAGATGAGCAAGTCTTGCTAGGCATTGACTTGATTATATTGACTAAGTCAAAAGTCAAGAGAGCTTGATAATATTGACCACATCCTAGCCTTCCATTTGTATTTATCCTAGCCTTTGATTTATTTATATATACTACTACTACTACTACTAGTAGCAAGACATCCCACACTTAGAAAAATATTACAAGAACTTGAGTCTTGGAGCATGAAGCTCTCGGCTTTGGAGAAAAAAGGGAGAAGAAAATTTTCAATTGTTGTCCAATATTCACAAGAATTTAACCCAAGGTCCCTAAGGGTATTGTAAGGATATCTCAATAGAAAGATTTCGGAAAAACAACGTTTTTACGTTAGTCGCAAGGCGAAACCCTAAGGTGTTCTTCAACTTTGAAGATGGAACTTGAAGAGGAGTTCTTCATAAGCTTCTAAGGAGTGCTTGGAGCGGATTGGAACATAAGAAAAGGAGCTAAGAATTGCTAAGGAGCGACTTTGAATCTTGAAAATTATAAGGGCTTGTAAAGGTAAAATTCTTGTCGTTTTAGCAATTAAAGATTTCTTATCATTGTAGTTATGGATATTAGCAAGTATGAGATATATATTATGAAGTTGATAAGTGTTATGGATATTGGAACCCTAATCCGAAAACTAGTATGTTTAGCCTTGAGATTTCAATTCAATTGGATTATTAGTTTAATCGTCACATGTTATATAAAGAAGGAATTATAATTGTTAAGTTGTTTATGACTA
This sequence comes from Przewalskia tangutica, assembly GCA_029844215.1. Classification (NCBI taxonomy): domain Eukaryota; kingdom Viridiplantae; phylum Streptophyta; class Magnoliopsida; order Solanales; family Solanaceae; genus Przewalskia; species Przewalskia tangutica. The sequence goes on from CM056719.1 coordinate 25,817,273, forward strand.
TATAACATGTTTGACCTAAGGACTTGGATTGAATAAAAAGAATTGGAAAGGACTTTGTGTTATTGAATAAGTTAGCCGAGAATGACCTTGATTAAGGACTTAGTTGGTATTAATTGTAGGGCAGAATTTTACACGTATTGTAAGGCGTGTAATCCCCTTTGATTGGTTGTTGTATTGGGCCTTAAATGTGGCGTGTTTGGTTATTGAATTCGGCCTTGAAAAAGGTGGCAAAGTATGTAGAAACAAAGGAAGTGTTGTCCGATTTTCCGTAGAATTTAGTGACTTTGCACTTATAATATTCTACGTTTAAAGCTAGAGGTTTAATGGACGTATTATGGCCATTATAGGTTGAAGTACTAAGTATAGCGTATTCTACTTGAAGGATGGAATAGCTATCAAGGTTGAAGTACTTTGGAGCATTTTGCTATTTGTCGATAATCGTCGCAAGGTATGTGAACCTCTTCTTTCTTTTGACATGATTCTATGTATGGAATATACATGTAGTACTATTTCATGATTCCTTCTACTCTTAGAAGTTAAGAGGTATGTATGTTGATTTACTCTACGTAAAGGTTATGTCTAGGTTATCCAAAGTTCTTACCAAGTCTTATGAGGGATGTTGGTAAGAGTCGTTAGGAGGTATTTGGAGCCAAGTTGACTTGGCTAATTTCTGAGACAAATGAGAATAAGTATCGAACAAGCCACTGCAACGTTAATAAAGGAAAATGTAATGACAATCAATTAAGTTAAAATGAGTAGAATTCTCCATCTGCATAGAAGCTAATATAAGACAAAATTGTATTACATTTTCTAGATCATGGCTACTTGATTAAGATCGTTATAAATAAGTATAACTTATTCACAACGCACCAAAGTATATGTTACTTAATTTATAAGAATTTACGTATGAAGTTTTAAGGCTATGAACCTCAAATTTTTGAAAGGTTAAGGGACTTTATTTTTCAAGTTATGGGACTTGATTCTTAAAGGAAGAAATGAATTGATTTAAAAGTATAGAATACTTGATTTGAAAAGTATTGATTTCTTGCCATTCTAACGTTAAGAAACTTGTTTTCTTAAAAGTTAAGAGACTTGAAGTACTTTGAAAGCTATGTGATTTGATTTGAAAGTATAAGTTTCTTGGTTATAAAAGGAATGAATTTGTCTAAGACATAAAGAGTTATAACGGCTTTATGGGAAGTTGGTTATAACAACTTTATGGAAGATTAAAAGAATGGTTTTCTTCAGTAATGTAAGCAAAGAAATGACTTGAAATAAAGAAGGGCAAATTGTTTTAAAGGTACCAATTGCTTAAGGTTTTAAAGAAAGAAGTCACTTGATTTAGAAGCCTATAAATGTATTTCTAAAAAGTATCGTGACTTGTCTTGAAAAGTAGATATGACTTGATACTACGGTTATTAGTATCTTGGAAGTTTTATTTGAAAGAGAATCATTTTAAAGGAGTAGAGGCACGTAGTACGTTGGGTTAAATTCCCGGATTTTTTATAAAGACGTGTTAATGCCTTAAGTAAACTAAAATGAGAGTGTATGCGAATAAGACTAATAAGAAGTTAGGGGGATTTCTTAACTTGCTTATGTAATGTATGATAAGCCGGTGGTGCTTAGGTTATGTATGGTAAGCCGGTGGTGCTTATGTTATGTATGATAATTCGGTAGTGCTTATGTTATGTATGATAAGTCGGTAGTGCTTATGTTATGTATGATAAGCCGGTAGGGCTTATGTTATGTATGATGGCCGGTTGAGTTAGGGTAAGAGTATAAATGAGGGTAAACCCCAAGACATTATACCACCTTCTCCGTGGTAAGAGTATAAATGAGGGTAAACCCCAAGACGTTATACCACCTTGAGGGTAAGAGTATAAATGAGGGTAAACCTCAAGACGTTATACCACTGTTAGTGGATTTGCTACCCATGATCGAGAAATACCTCACGCGAGTCTTTATGGGCTTATGCGGTGAAATAGTCCCGTGCGGTAGTCTGACTATGCGAGGAATACCTCATGCGGGTCCACAGGACATATGCGGGTGAAATAGTCCCAGGAGTAGGATTGCTTATCGATACTACGGGCAAGGGACGCTGCTTTGATCATGAGCCTCCTATTTTTATGCAGTATACCTTTATGGGCAGACTTATGTGATTTTATCGCGTCCCAGATTGGGCCGCGCAGTATACCTTTATGGGCAGACTTATGTGACTCTATCGCGTCCTAGATTGGGCCGACAGTATAGGCGTTCCTCCATAAAGGGACGGATTAGGTTATGCAAGATACGTAAGTTATATGTTTACGAACTTGATGAGTTTTCTTAAGTATGTACGTAAGAATTTGACTATACTCTTATGGAAAAATGGGAAAATATAATAAGGTACGATTAAGTTCACGAGATAGAAATGACACGGTAGGATCTGGTATTTACCCTTTCTTTATACTTGCCCTTGTCATTCTTTTGTACAGTTATGATTTGTTACTGTACCTTATTTTCCGTTCCATATTCGCAAATTTTTGTTATCGACCCAGCCCGAGTGCGTTCATGTCCGCAGGTTTAGGTACACAGTTGTGGATCCGCGAGCTTAGGATCCTGGTTCAGCATTTGAGATGGCTCCAATATTCCGGAGCTTGTCGTCATGGTTATGTATATTCAGGGGTACGGCGGGGCCTTGTCCCGTCATAGCATTGGTCCAAATCTTAGAGGTCTGTATTCATCTGTGGGCTGGACTGGCTAGAGTTGTTTTTACATTGTTAAACAGTGTAGACCCTTTCGGGTAATTTTTATGTTATGGCAGCCTTATCGGCTTGGCCTTAGTTTTAAAAAAAAAGTGTTATTTATCTTCCGCAGTTTGTTATGTTGTATAAGTGTCCCAGTTTTAGCGGTCCTTTGAACCGCCTATATTTTTTCAGGTATATCCTTAACCCTCTAGAGATTATCATGTGTAATACGATGATTATATGTTGAGTACTATGTACAGATAGCATTGTGTATATTGTGGTTTAGAGACATGGTTAGTTGAAAGGATAAGTATGAGGACAGGGAAGGTATGAACCTTAGAATATTACACGTTGAGACCTTAGATGTAAGGCCGTCTTGAATAAAAGATTTATGTTTATGTTGACCTTTGTCGGAGTGCATTGTATGCGTAAAATAGATTTGTGTGATAGGTCCCTGAGTAGTGTGAAATGAAAGAGGGTAGTTGAGCTAGAAAGACCACTAGGTTTTCGTGACTCGACTAGGGAGATTGTTCCGGTTCGGGGGAACAAGAGTTTGGCGCGATAACGGGTTGGGTTGAGGATAGATCACGGGCCAACCCGCGGCCTGTATTGTGGTGGGGTCAGTTCGAGGTGGTCCCGCCAGGTGGTAGGGTCACGAGGGTGCTAGGCCCAAGTTTAGATGACCATCGTATGAGTTCGTGGATATGTTCGACCAGAAGCGGATCGTGAAGGCCGGGAATGGCCTTAAAGAAGATCGAGGCTAGTAAGATGACCAAGTTTGGAGGTAGTGACTCCAGAAATTTTGGGAACTGAAGTATGGTACGTATACTAGAAGAGTTCAAGGGTTCGAGAAGAGTACGACGAGTAAGGAAAGAAGTGAACATGTGCAGAGAGAATAGAAACGATCATTACTTTGTGAAGTAAAGGTGCGAAGGGAATATCTTTTAGACCGTGGGTGGAAGCTTTTGTAATGCTAGAGGTGATTTCTCGTGGACTTGGGTTAAGTAATTGCGCGTGTTATTTTTGTGGCCAGGTGTGGCATTGGCAACTTGTTAAGAGGAATTTTATCGTTGTCCGTCTTAAGAAGGAACATTCGGGACGAATGTTTCTAAGGAGGGGAGAATGTTATACCCCGTATTTCCAGAGTATGTACGTGAGGACGTACGTACAAAAGTTTTAGCCTTAAGTAGGCATAAGAGACGAAATTTGTGCACAATTAGCGAAAAGAATCGTTTTCCGACGAAACGTTTTCCGGACTTTGCGAAGGGAAAAATACAGTTGCAACATTTATAATTTTTGCGGATTTTTCCGAGAGATGAAATATTTTGGACCAACGAGAGAGTGACAAGTGTCACCCTCAAGTGGGAGGAAATAATGGACGATCATGGCACATTTTTTTGCCTTTCTTTTTTTGGTCAAGGAGTTGGTAGGATATTTTGTGATATTTTGTGTAGTAGATGAGCAAATGGGACCCACTCAACACTTGTCCAAATCTTCACCCTACACTTGCCCACCACTTGTCTTAATCTTGGCCATTGAAGGCCCTATAAATACCCCCCTTAGTTGAAGGATTTCTTCATCCACAAATCATTTTTCCAAGTCTAAAAAAATCCCTCCCCTCTTAGCAAGGCTCTCGTCCAAAGAGCTTCCCCTCCCCCTTTGTGAGGCCTTGGCCGAAACCCCCACTCCTAGTGGTCTTTGGCCGAAACACCCCCGCCTCCTAGTGGTCTTGGCGAAACACCCCCTTGGTAGAAAAGTATTCTCCAAGTATTGTTACTATTCCAAAATACCTTGGCCCAAATACCTTATAGTATTCCAAGGTCACACCTATACTAAAAGCCCAGAAATACTACTATACTATCCATTAGTCACTAAACGAAAACCTAAGGAAAAATCTTCATAGTTGGTTGAAGTATTAAGAAGAAGTTGCGTAGAACTTCTAAGGGTTGTTTGGAGCGGGTTGGAGCGCACGGAGTAGGAGCTAAACCTTGCTCAGGATCGACATTAAACTTGGATAATTTTGGGCTTATCGAGGTAAATAATCCTATCCTTCTAGTGTAATTGGAGATTGCATACTGTAGTGGTATAGAAATTAATATAAGATACATAGAAGGATATTACAGAAGAGAATTGAACTGTAATAGAAGGATATTACAGAAGAGAACTGAACTGTACTTACATAGGACTGTATTTACAGTAGACTTGTGTAGTTTGACGGGTAGGGAAGTGCTGCCCAATTTTCCATAGAATTATTCTACAGAGTAGTCTAGACGTTGATAGACTTATATGACCGTTATAGGTTGAAGTACTGCGAGTAGCGTATTCTACTCGAAGGGTGGAAAAGGCTAGCAGGATTACAGTACTTTGGAGCGTTTTGCTAATAGTCGATAATCGTCGCGAGGTATGTGATTATTCCTATCCTCTTGAGCATGATATTTTTAAAAGAATATATATAGTACGGTAGACGTACGTGTGTTAACTGAACGTGGTTTTACCTCGATGTCTTCTGACTTGAGTTTTAAATAATAATAAAGAATCTTGAAGTATTTCAAAAGAATTAAGAATCGTTTTTGAAAGAAGAGTAATACTTGGTTTTGAAAGCTTAAGAGTTATACTAGCTTTATGGGAAGTTAGGTATAACGACTTAAGAAAGATAAAAAGAATGGTTTATTGATTTTAGAAGTTAAGAGACTTGATCTGAAAAGATAAGAGAGTTGACTTAATTGAATTGATATGAATTCTGTTAAAAAGTGTGAAACCTCATTCGTGAGTAATGAGTACTTGGTTTTTAAAGAATAATGTTTTACTGAAACGAGAATAAATATCGAACGAACCACTGCAGCGTTAATAAAGGAAAATGTATTGACTAATTAATTATTATTAAAACCAGTAGAAACCTCCATCTGCATAGAAGCTAAGATAAGACAAGATGATATTACATTTTCTAGATCATGGCTGCTTTAGTAAGATTGTTATAAACAAGAATAACTTACTCACACATAAGGCATATGTTACTCAAATTGTTTTAAAATAGAATTACGTTTATAAGTGATTAAGACTATGAACTATGAAATCTTTCGAAAATAAGAGAAGTGAATATTTGAAATTAGGCAAACTTGAACTTTGGAAAAGAATGTTGTTACTTGATTTTAAAAAAGGAAAGTATGGAAGTTGTTTTGGTCTACTTAAAATGTTAGTCACTCTATTTTTATAATACGGGCATCGGGTGACCTTTGTAAAAGAAATGGATCTTTTAAAAGAAGTTAACGCACGTAGTACTTTGGGGTTAAAAACCTGGACTTTGGCATAAAATGAAAGTACCTTGAGTTGTGTGTAACTTGCCTATGTTTGCGTGTGATAGCCTTGTCGTGCTAGTATTGTATTTCTATACCACCGCGTCTCTCAATGGAGGGCCGGCTGATTTGTTATGATCTTACTTGGGCGTCTGGCGGTGACGGAGGATTCCACGTGCGCTCGCTGATAGTGTTATTCCATGGACTAGCTCTCCACGAGGTTTCTTGATTCGGCCTTGGTATCGGTGGTTGGCTTTACGTACTTGCCCCGTCATCTCGTGGCTGATTCGGCCTTGGTACCTGGTAGTTAGCCTTCGCACTTGCCCCGTTCAGTTTAGTGGCGAAGTCTCGTGATACGGCCTTGGTATCTGGTAGTTAGCCCTCGTACTTGCCCCGGTCAGCTACGTGACACGGCTTTGGTATCTGGTAGTTGGCTTTCGTACTTGCCCCGTATCAGCTTCGTGGCGAAGTCTCGTGACACGGCCTTGGTATCTGGTAGTTAGCCTTCGTACTTGCCCCGGTCAGCTACGTGACACGGCCTTGGTACCTGGTAGTCGGCTTTCGTACTTGCCCCGTGTCAGCTTCGTGGTTTGATTGTATAGTATTGTTAGTACGGCCTTGGTATCTGGTGTTCATGTGTACTCCTTGGTGTTATTATATCATAGACTGCCGGCAGTGAGGAAGGTATTCCACGGGCATGATTGATGTTGTGGGTGTGAGACCCATAGTTATATTCGAGTGATGACTTTGAGGGCGTGAGTCTCTGACTTGACATGACTGCTTATTTATTATGGACTGTAGTTTGGTTATCATACATGTCTCCTGCTTTATATAGACTACTATGATTTCATTTACAGTATTTTCAGTTTCACATACTTGGTACCTGTTATCGACCTCCTTGGCTGCGTTCATCTGCAGTAGAGGTACACCATTGTTGATCCTCGCCATGGATCACGATTCAACGTATTAGGAAGCTCCGTTTCTCGGAGGCTTATCTTTTCGTATAGTCCCTGTCACAGTAGGTACTTGTACATTCGTGGTATGGCGAGCCACTGTCGTCATGTTGTATAAAAACTCTTAGAGTGCAGTAATCGTTATGGGCGTGGTTTGTAAAAGGGTGTAACTGTTGAGATTTTTATATATATATGCGGAAGGCAATTTTCTCGAGATAAAGCTTTCTCATTTCATATTGTTTCATGTATTGTTTTATATTCCGCTGGTTACTCTGATGTATGTATCACTAGGGTGCCCGGGGTAAGGCACCAGTCACGGGCCCGGGGTCGGGTCGTGACATAAACCCCCAAGACGTTATACCACCTGCTTCAGGGTAAGAGTATAAATGAGGGGTAAACCCCCAAGACGTTATACCACCTGTTCCGTGGATTTGCTACCCATGATGCGAGGAATACCTCATGCGAGTCCTTATGGGCTTATGCGGGTGAAATAGTCCCATGCAGGCGGGTACAGTCTATGCGAGGAATACCTCATGCGGGTCCACATGACCTATGCGGGTGAAATAGTCCCAGGCGTAGGATTGCTTATCGATACTACGGGCGAGGGACCCTTCTTTGATCATGAGCCTCCTATTTTTATGCAGTATACCTTTATGGGCAGACTTATGTGATTTTATCGCGTCCCAGTTGGTAGGCGGTATACCTTTATGGGCGGACTTATGTGACTCTATCGCGTCTAGATTGGGCGACGGTATAAGCGTTCCTCCATAAAGGGACTGATTAGGTTATCTGAATCGTGAGTTATATATTTATGAACTTGATGAGTTTTCTTAAGTATGTACGTAAGAATTTGACTATACTCTTATGGAAAAATGGGAAAAGATAATAAGGTACGATTAAGTTCACGAGATAGAAATGACACGGTAGGATCTGATATTTACCCTTTCTTTATACTTGCCCCTGTCATTCTTTTGTACAGTTATGATTTGTTACTGTACCTTATTTTTCGTTCCATATTCGCACTGTTATCGACCCCGCCGGGAGGCTGCGTTCATGTCGCAGTTTAGGTACGATTGTGGATCATGAGCTTAGGATCCTGGTTCAAGATTTTGAGATGGCTCGATGTTCGGAGCTTGTCGTCATGGTTATGTATATTCGAAGTGCAGCGGGGCCTTGTCAGTCATAGCATTAGTCCAAATCTTAGAGTGCAGTATTCATCCGTTGGGTGGCTAGAGTTGTTTTTACATTGTTAAACAGTGTAGACCCTTTCGGGTAATTTTTATGTTATGGCAGCCTTATCGACTTGGCCTTAGTTTTAAAAAAAAAGTGTTATTTATCTTCCGCAGTTTGTTATGTTGTATGATTAGAAGGGTGCCCAGGTAGGGCACCAGTCGCGGCCCGGGGTCGGGTCGTGACACAACCGTGGTAGACGTAGACGTCATATCACCCCCCGTAGGAGTAGTGGGAAGGATGATGTGGTGAAGAACGTTATGTGCTATATCATGAATCTTGAATAATTCTGCCCACGTCCCATATTGGACGTTCTCTAAATCAAGAACAATAGGAAGAACGCTCTTGATGTTTGAAACTGTGAGGGCAAGATGAAACGTATTTTTATCAGTCATGGTGAATAAAAAACACGAAGATTCGGAGAAGGGAATTTGTGAGAGAGGATTTTCTGGAAGAGAAAGGGTCGCGGCGCTGGTAAAAATCAGAGAGGAAGGGTCGCAGCGCTGGGCAAGAAATCCGAGGGAGAGAGAAAGCTTTGAGGAGCGGAAGCACGGTAAAGAGAACTGTTACACCCCGTATTTCCAAGAGATTGAGATGAGAACGTACGTATGGAAATAAGATTTGAATTTTGGAAAGAAAGAAAGATTACTTTTTCTTAAGGAAAATATCGAGAATTTGTGAAGAAAAAGGTTTATTAATTAGAATTTGGTTCTCAAATTTGGTATTTGAGACTTTTGGAATATATTGGATTTATGAATTTTTAAGTTCGGATTTGGTCACGTGGGGCCCATGGGAAAATTTTACGGTTTTGTGGGGCCCACAATATTTTGAGATATTTTGGCCAATTATGGATATTTTGGGAGATGAAATATTTTTAGACCAATGAGAGGGTGACACGTGGCACCCCCCCCCCCCCCCACTTGGTCTTGAAAACTTGACTTAGATATTTTGTGACAAGTGGACAAGTGGGCCTTGTGGGTCCCACTCCACTTGTCTTGCTACACTTAGGCCATACACTTGTCAAGCATCCACACATAAGAGATACATTATATATGGATTGGTCTTGCAAGACTTAACACTTAGCCAAATTTCAACAAATATTTTGCCTTCTCCTTTGAGAGCTCTCGGCCAAGAGCAAAAATGGAGGACCAAAATTCTTCAATCCTTGTTGATAAATCCTCAAACTCAAGACTAAGCTCCCTAATGGAGTGCTAAGTAAAGATAACCCCTTAAACCCCAAGAACAGGGTGTTGGCCGAGAATAGAGGGTGTGAAACCCTAAGTTTTATCAACTTTTTGGAAGTGAAATACTAAGTGAAGTTGTGTATAAGTTCATAGGGGTCACATATATGTGATTGTAACTTGAAGAAGTGGAGCGAAACGAAAACTGCGGACCAATATAGTAAGGGCTATTTTGGACGATATTTGGCTCAAAAATAAGGTAATGATTCTTCTTCCTTGGCAGTAATTAGATATTACTCATTGTTATGGTTAGTAGATGAACTTGTATTAAGGAAGATATGGAAAATAAGGTGTGCATGCCCTACTTTGGATGATAAGGCCGAGACTAGCCTTTTTGGCCATTGGAATTGTTGGTCGTTTTTATCGTGTTATTTTCACGTGTTGCATGTTATATAATGAAGGAAATATTGTTGTTGATAGTTTATATAACTTATATAACATGTTGGAATGTGAATTGGATTAAAAGGAATTAAGGAAAAAGACTTTGAATTGTTGTAGTTGTTGTTGGCCGGAAACTGCCTAAAACTGTTAGACGTCGTTGTGTCGTTTTTATGGACTGTTTTGGGGTGTTGTAATGCTGGAAAATCAGCCCCTAACATGCATGATTAATGTAGTAAAATGGCTAATGAACGTCCTAAGGAATAAGGGTGTTAAATGCTTCACATTGTACCCTTAAGGTTGGATAAATTGTGGACTGTTTTATGGACTATTTTGTATAGATTGTGGGGCAGAATTTTACACATCCAGTTAGGCGTGTAATCCCCTTTGGTTAACTGTTGGTTGTGCCTTAAATGTGGCGTGTTGATTGATGAATACGAGCCTTGGAAAAGGTGGAAAAGTACGTAGAAACAAAGGAAGTGCTACCCAAATTTCCGTAGAATTAGAGGGCCATTATTTGGTATAAGTCTTACAATAGTAAGCTTGATATTGATAGACATGCTATCGTCATTATAGGTTGAAGTAATACGTGTAGCATGTTATACTTGGCTTGTGGAATAGCCGATAAAGTTGAGGTACATTGGAGTGTATTGCTACTTGTCGTATGAGTTAGTTGCCAATGAGGTATGTGAACCTCTTCCTTCTTTTGGCATGTTCTACGTATGAAATATACACGTGGTATTGTTTCATGATTTATTCTACTCTTAGAAGTTAAGAAGTATTCATGTTATTGATTCTATGTTAAAGGCATGTCTAAATTATTCCTAAGTCCTTACCAAATTTTATGGGAGATGTTGGTAAGAGTTTTTAGTAAGTCATGAGACTAGATTTATTTGAAAGTTATGAGACTTGATTTATTTGAAAGTCATTAGACTTGTTTTATTTTAAAAGTGTAAGTGACTTGATTAGATGAAGTATAGGTTACTTGTTTTAAAGGAATAATTGTCTTAATGTTGAAAGTAGAAGTTACTTGATTTCAAAGCCTTGGGTTGAATTTAAAAAGGTGTAGTAACTTGATTTGAATAGTAGAAGTGCCTTGGTACTACGAGTGTTAGTATCTCGGGGGTTATTTGCATGAAATGATTCTTTTAAAGAATAGATGTACGTAGTACTTTGGGTTCATTTCCCTAAAGTTACATGACATGATAGTGCCTTGGTTTGTTTAAAAAGGAAAGATGTGATAATGCCTTAGTTTTCTAAAATGAAAGATTGTTATAATAGCTTTATGGGAAGTTGTTATAACGGCTTAATGAGAAGTCAAAAGATGGTTTAAAATGTTATATGGTTGCATTGATACACCACGTCCCACAAATGGGTCGGGTTACGTTATATTGCATCATCACACCGCGTCCCACAAATGGGCTGGGTTACGTCATATTGCATCATCACACCGCGTTCCACAGATGGGCCGGGTTACGTCATATTGCATCAACACACCGCGTCCCACAAATGGGCCGGGTTACGTCACATGTCGAAGAATACATCGAGTCCCAGAATGGATCGGGCAGTATACCTTAATGGGCGGGACAACATAGATTACATGACTTTATCGCGTCCCAGAAGGGGCGGGCAGAATACTTGATAGTTGGTTTATGGACAAAGTCCATGGTGCGAAGCTAGATACTCAGATGGTCACATTACATGATAGATATGTACAGACAGGTATTCTTGATTTTATATGGCATGGTAGGATCTGATATTTGATTTTCATACTTGCCCATGTCATTCTTTGTCAGCTTATGATCATGCTCATCAGATTTCATGTTTACATACTTGATACATTGCATCGACTTCGGGCTGCGTTCATGTCCGCAGGTCTAGGTACTCAGTTGTGGATCCGCGAGCTTAGGATCCTTGTTCAGCATTTTGAGATTGCTCCAATGTTCTGGAGTTCGTCATTATGGCTAGGTATATTCAGGGGTACGACGGGGCCTTGTCCCATCATAGTTTACTGTCCAAATTCTTAGAGTGCGTATTCATACGTGTAGGTTGGTGTAAGTTGTATTATTATGCAGTAGCCCTTTCGGGTGTTATATATATTGTGGCAGCCTTTCCGGCTTTTCCTTTGTTTAAAGAAAAAAAATGAGTGTTGTTTATCTTCCGCGAGTTAATTATGTTGTTTGGGTAAAAGGGTGCCCAGGTAGGGCACCAGTCACGGGCCCGGGAATTCGGATCGTGACAAGAACCTAGACTCTTCATACCATGAAAAAATTAATCCCTTGATTATTCTTATTGATGAAAGACATATATATATATATATATACAATACAATAGGATAATTTTATTCCTACTTTACATCTAAAACCCTATTCTATAAGGAGACTAAATATACAATTATGGTAATATTACAATAGTAATTAAGGTACAAGACTAATTCTAATATATACCAAATATACGTCAAGTATAACATCATGCTCAGAATAAGCTGGACTCAGCATGTGGGCTTCATTTAACACCTCTAGTGTCAAACTGTCAATGTTAAGCTCCACATTCCTTCACAAATCTATCGGATCGGAGTATGAGGCTCCTGGGATGGGAGATTACACCCTTTGGAGCAATGTTAAGCTCCACATCAGGCAATCTACTCGGTGGAGGCATATTTGATTATCTTGCATAGATAAGCTTTCATTTGTTGGGACTTTTCTTTTGGGTCATGTTTATTATCGCAGGCTACTTGTTGCTTCTTTGATTTTTGCGTTAAGTTAATGACTGGTGCATGGTAGCATTTTACATGTTACACCTTCCATATCCTAAACTGTGATCTTACTTATCAAGTAATATACAACTTTTGAGCAATATAGTCCGCTTGGACAGCTCAATTGGTTTCAAGGGAATATTTGAAGCAGTGACCAAGGATCGAATTCCGTCAGCGGCTGTGCGTAGCGTGGTACTGGTCTAACCTTTGAAATCAATTGAGTCACCATGATTTAGCTCCTTCACATACCTGTCGGACCGGGATGTGGGGGCTCCTGGGTGCGAGATTCCACGGAGCAATATACAACTTTTGAGAGTCAATTTAAAGAATAAAAGGGAAAGTAATATAAATAAATTAAAAAAACAAGAGATGCATTCCCTATTCAATTGGAGACTCAACCAATACAGTTACAGAAAATTAGTTGATAGCTATTGGCTGGAACCGTTTTTTTATATTTGGTCAAACCCAACCATTCATCAAGATGACACTGCTACAACACAATATTAGTAGTAATATTTAGCACTAGCATGAATCTTTTTTTTTAAAAAGAAACATGCCTATAGTTGATTTATCTTAATCAATGTCTGAAAGTTGTTAAGAGATGAAGGACACTTCCCTCTTACCCAAATGGCATGGCCCATGACTTACCTTGGTGTTATACATCTGGACAGGTATTTAATTTTTATATTGTTATTAATTTAATCTATTCAAAGAGTTACTCGCACACGGTATTTATACCAAATCAATGAATATGAGATATGTTTCTTTCATACACACATTTATCTTTAATGATGTTTAAGTAATACAACATATTTTCACTTTAATTGTTAATAGCTAAGATTAAATTGTTTTCTCTGACGTAAACATTGAGTATAAATAAGTATTTTTGGTATGATTCTATATGAGCACACCCCTCTCCACACCTCCCAAAAAAAACAAAATCAATCCCAATCACCTTTCCTTGCCTTCTCAATTACATGACATCATAACAAATAAGTGTTCAAACTAGTGCGCTATAAATAAGGAGACATATTAATTCTCATCTAAGTAAACACAGAGTTTAGGAGTGAAAAGGAGAGAAACAAAATAAAAATGGAGAATGAACAACAAAACCAAGTGATTGGAGGAAGCAAGAGAATTATAGCAATAACTGAGAGTCCATTACCTTCTTCTACAAATCCTAACAATGATCATCAGGTTTTTTTAATTTATTATTTTTCTTTTTAAGACCTTCCAAGATGTTGAAAATTTCCCTTGTTTGTGAATAATTATGTAGAAACATGGATGGAAAAACTTCTTTGCATATGTGGGGCCTGGTTTCCTTGTTTCCTTAGCATATCTTGATCCAGGAAATTGTAAGTCATCATCACCTGTATTTCTTTTCATGCCTAAAATTTTAGAGTTTGTTTTAAAAGTAATAACTTGTTGTTTTTGAAAATTAATGGTACAGTGGAAACTGATTTGCAAGCAGGATCAAGCCATGGATATGAGGTAAAAAAAAAATGAAAAGCTTTGGTATGAGCAAAAATTTTAGCTACTCCTAAAAGTATTTGTTACACAAACTTTGCAGCTTCTTTGGGTGATTCTCATTGGATTGATATTTGCTCTTATTATTCAATCACTTGCGGCTAATCTTGGAGTAAGCACTGGTAAGTTAGTCAAAACATTAATACATTATTGCATATTTCTATTGGAATATTATTTTAACTCTTGTATCCCATTTTTGTTTTGCAGGCAAACATTTATCAGAATTATGTAGGGCTGAATATCCAGTATTTGTTAAGTACTGTTTGTGGTTGCTAGCTGAAGTTGCTGTCATAGCTGCAGATATTCCTGAAGGCAAGATTTGACCTTTTTTGTTAGGAATGATAGAATCTTTTTGTAAGATAATACAAGTTTAGTATACCTATCACAATAATGTTCTTTTCTAATAATTTATGTGTTCCTTCCGGCAGTGATTGGGACAGCATTTGCTCTAAATATATTGTTCCATATTCCTGTTTGGGTTGGAGTTCTTTGCACTGGTGTGAGTACCCTCCTGTTCATTGGACTGCAGAGATATGGGGTAAGTTTGGTTAATTTCTTTTGGACCCCTTCATGTTTTATTTTTTTCAATCACCCCCAACAACCACGAAAAAGTTAGAAGAAAGAAATTTTAACTTTTACATTGAGAATACTTTTTATTTTATACATGATCAATGATAAAGTTTGGAGTTTATGTAAATGGATTCCAAGCGATCTAAAGTAATTTTTTAATTTCCTTTATCACTACACTAGAACATTCTCTTAATTCTTTCTAATGAACGAGATTAAGTTGAATCTCCTTGGATTTAAATAACTCTGCTCTTATAGGACTCGTTTGGTACGTCAGACCTGATCAGATTTAATTTCATTTGATCAGACTTGATCAGTATTGGATCGACCGTATTAATATATAATGACCAGATAGAGTATTAATATATAATGGATTGTATTTTTATTTTTAGTCTGATCAGGAGACCCACCGCTAGATGGGTCTCAAAAAATGGATCAGATTTATTTCTAAAAATAAGACACCAGTCTTAAAACGTCCACCAAACGCTGTATTATTTTTTTGTCCAGTTTAATACAGCGTACCAAACGTGCTAAATATATTCAGGAATATAGCAGGGTCTACTATCATGTAAAGCACAAATTTAGTAGGCATTTTTGGACACATTTTATTTTTTGCAAAGTAATGTTTATTTAACAATTTTGTCTATTATTTTAACTTCTAACTTGAAGTATGTAAACAACAAAACTATTATTTTTAACTCAGAAATCTTAATATATTTTCAAAGTAAATTTTATATCCATACATAATTTCAAATACTTATTCTTTAACTTTAACCAAATATATTTTGTCCAAACTTATTCATTGAGAGTAAGGAATAACTTTAACTAAGACGTAATTAATCTGAAATTGTGAATATTCAAGTCAATTACCTCAACCACACCCTTCGGGTGGGATTGTTAATAATTTATTTAAATTGAATTTTGTAGTTATATGTTCAATCTTTATTTATATTTAAAATTAAAACCATAGAATGACTAGTTATAGTTTGTCTTTATGATTGATCTTATGTATTTGGGTGTATCCTAGTCTATTTAAATACATCTTTTTGTTATTTACATAACTGTTGCTAAGAATCTTACTTTTTGGTTTAACTTTGCTATTTGTTAGAATATTCTTCTCGAATTTTAAATGAAATTAAAGAAGTTGTTTGGTTCGGGGTAATAGAATTAGGGTAAGTGAATGGAATTTCCTATTTTCTTTAAAGTGGTTTGTTTGACCTATTTTTCCATTCCCTTTACTTTTTTTTTTTTCATTCTCTTACATTGATTCCCCCTAGGTATTTCCATTCTCTTTCTCCAATCCGTTTCTGAAATAGACCAAAACATGTAGGGACAATTAGGATAATTTTCTTACTGGATTTCATTTCGTTTACCCTGCGCGAATCAAACGCACCGGTAAGAGTTTTGTATCTTCCAAATATTCCACTACATCATTAAAGTTGAAAACAAAATTAAACTAGCTGATTAATAACCAAACCATTTTATATATTGTGTTTATCTTCCAAATGTTAGGCTAGAGTTGAATAAGTTACTTTGAACCTACTCCTAAACATAAGGGACTACTAATAGCAGTTGCTCATAATATGGGGCATGCAATGCAGGTGAGGAAGTTAGAATTACTAATAGCAGTGCTAGTGTTCGTAATGGCAGCGTGTTTCTTCGGGGAAATGAGTTATGTGAAACCTCCTGCTAAAGAATTATTGAAAGGAATGTTTATTCCTAAGCTTAACGGTAACGGAGCCACTGCTGATGCTATTGCCTTGTTGGGTGCCCTCGTCATGCCGTATGTTTTCACAACCTTACGGTGTTTGATTGGCCATCGGAGATAAAATCTCATTATTCGTGTATATTTTTTTCTTTTACAGACATAATCTCTTTCTTCACTCTGCGCTTGTGCTCTCTAGGAAGATACCAAATTCAGTTCGTGGCATTAATGTAAGTTCCGGCCACCAGAGTAAAACTTGAATTCAACATATCTCATTACTCTCATACCATAATTCGAAATATTAAATTTTGCAGGATGCATGTAAATACTTCTTGATAGAGAGTGGTTTTGCACTATTTGTTGCCTTCTTAATCAATGTGGCCGTTATTTCTGTGTCTGGTACTGTTTGCGGAACTGACAACCTCTCAGAACAGAATAAAGAAAGTTGCAGTGACATTACTTTGAATTCAGCTTCTTTTCTTCTCAAGGTTTTACAACAATCTCTTATTTAATTCTAGAAAATTATCATCAATAAACTACTAATTAAATATTTACAGAATGTACTTGGGAAATCGAGTTCTACAGTTTATGCCATTGCATTATTAGCCTCAGGACAAAGCTCTACTATTACTGGTACTTATGCCGGCCAATTTATCATGCAAGTAAGTGTAGAACTCATTTTTTTGTTTTTTGTTTTAATTAGAGTAGTAAATAATGTCTATTTGTGTGTGAATTAGGGATTTTTGGATCTTAAGATGAAGACATGGTTAAGGAACTTGTTTACTAGGCTTATTGCTATTACTCCAAGCCTTATTGTGTCAATTATTGGAGGATCATCAGGGGCAGGCAAACTAATTATCATTGCTTCTGTATATTCTACAACCTTTTATTTTCTTTAAAGTTTGTGAATGGATAGAATGATTTATTTATTTGAGATTTTTCAGATGATACTTTCTTTTGAACTTCCATTTGCTCTTATTCCACTACTCAAATTCAGTAGCAGTGCCACCAAATTGGGACCACACATTAACTCAATTTATGTAAGTTATTTCCACATTTTATGAAATAAGCAAATTTGATAAAGTATTGTTCATATTTTTCCGACCATTTAGATTATCGTGATCGCATGGATTCTGGGGCTATGCATCATCGGCATCAATATCTACTACCTCAGCACAGCTTTCGTGGGTTGGCTCCTAAGCAACAATTTGCCTAAAATTGGAAATGTGTTCATTGGGATTGTAGTATTTCCCTTGATGGCTATTTATATTCTTTCAGTGATTTACCTTATGTTCCGAAAAGACACGGTTGTCACCTACATTGACCCAATCAAGGACGACCATATGGAAAATGGTATGGAATGTGTTCCTTATAGGAGGGAGGATATCACACTGCCACAATAAATTTTCTCATTTTGTACACTTCATTTTGCACTCCATCCAATAATAAAATAGCACTGTCATTTCAAATTTCGAGTAACCAATCAAATCTCTCGGAAAAGAAAGTTCCCTCAATTTTTAAATATTATTTTTTATTTTAAAATTTGTTGCATTGTGTCATGAAAGTACCTAAACTGCAAAGAAAACAAAATTGGTGTTTCTGTTAGTTCTGCGTAATTAGTTAGGGTGTTTGGCCAATAATTATAGAAGTACTTTTGAAAAACAGAAACAAGCGAACATTTATGCAAATTTACTAGAATATTCTTTTTAATAAATTTAAAACTATTTAAAATATTCTTTTCTATCAATTTGGTTTAATCCAAGCCCTTGATTGTATTATATATATCACACTAGTAGCAAGACTAGACTTGAACACTTAGACTTTTTCAAGAAACCTTGGCAATCATATTTAAATAAAATATGAGATAGCGGAAAAATACTTAGATTAAGGTTAGAAACTTAACATGAGCCAAAACGTGGAGATTTCCCTTGAAATCACCCAAAACTAAACTTTCAAGCTCTGAAAATCGATTTATGAACAATGAAGTTGAAATTAATTATGTCCAGTTAAAAATCACTCATCGCGGTAGCGACCAAAACCCTCGCGATTGCAACCAGCCGACCCCGCCCGTACCTATTTCTAACGCGATTCGCTTCCCGTGATAGCGAAGCACGAAATACCCTGCCCATTTTCCCTTACTCGCGGTCGCGAGCACCTCACCCGCGATCGCGACCCTCCCTCCGCAATCGCGAATACGACACCTCCCACACAATCGTGTAGGAGGATATCCCAAACTTTAAATCAATACTCGAAACTCATCCTGAACCTCCCGTACACAAAACTGAAATGCATCTCAATAATATAACACGCTGCTTGGTCGCGCACTCAAACACCGAAACGAGATCATCTTAACCCGATGTTGACAGTGGTCAACTTCAAATCCTTAACTTAACTAGTTTCTCATCCAAAGACCCAAATCACACCTGAACCCCTCGAAATCCAAACCAGCTGCACAACTAAGTCGTAAATCACATTCCGAACCTACAGAATCGACGAAACTTTCAATTTCACTTCGTTAACCCCCGATGTTGACATTGTCAAAGACTTCCATTTCCTTAAGAACTTTCAATTTTACTATTTCTTTTCGAAACTCACCCGATTGCCTCAGAAATTGTGCACCCATCCTTGCAAGTCATAAATACCATTTAAAGTTATGAAAAGGATATTTTGAAGAAAAATAATCTAAAAACTCAAGATGACTTAACAGGTCGTTGCAACACTCTATATGGGTCGAACCGAGCCAATAACTATTTTAATAAACAATTTTGGGACTACTAATGCATGGATAAAACAATAAAATGACACATTTGCACGTCCTTAAAATTTCTCCAAAACTTTTACAATGTTAAAAATTTAACATAGAAGTTAATTCAAATTTATAGAATTTAAACCAATCACATACTTTATATTATATTTCATATATTTCACTTTAGTCCAATAAATCAAATATCTATCAATATATGTATATCTATTAGTTTCATTATTATTGTTATTATTAATTTTTATATTACAATTTACTCATTATAATTTCTGTATAACTTGTGTCACGCCCTTTTTCGACCGCGACATTTATTTTCTAGACTCCTTCTCCGATAAAAGGTTAGAAAATAAAATAAAATGCTAAATAGTTTTAAGAGGCTTAGAGGTTTTAAAAATGCTAATAGGATGCTAAAATTGCAAAAGATGCTAAAGTTTAAAAGGGTGCTAAAATGCTAAAGGGTTGCTAGAATGCTAAGGGTTCGCGGAGTCGCCACCTAATTAATTGGGTGAATTAGGACACCTAAATGTTTAACTAGTTTGAAGTAAAACATTAACTCCATTTTAATGGTCTGCTAAACTTAATGAGATTCTGGGTGAGGGTTCTTTATTAATCTAGAGGGAAGGGGTTAGGCACCCTCTAAGATCCGCTAACTCATATTGTCCTGCCAAACCTAGGGTAATTATTATATTTTTTAAAATGCAAAATAAAGCTCCACCTGCTTAATAAGATGTTAAAATGTTAAAATGTTTAAAAGGTGCCTTAAAGTAAAAGGTTGCTAAAGGTATTAAATGCTAGAAGGGCTCCTGCTTAGAAAAAGTGTTAGAAAATAAATAAGATGTTAATTGTTTAAAGGAAGGCTTAAAAGTATTTAAAAGGGTGCTAAAATATAAAAAGTGCTAAAAGGTTAAAGATGCTAAAAAATGCTAAAGTTTTAAAAAATGCTTAGAAAGCTTAAAAAGAAAGGTGTCAAAGGTGCTAAAGGAGTGCTAGCATATTAAAGGTGCTAGAAGTGCTAAGAGGGGCTAAAAGGCTAAAGGTGCTTAAGAGTGCTAAAGATTAATTTTAAAAGTAAATGGTGCTAAAAGTGCAAAAAGAATGCTAAATGTTAAAGAGTGCTTAAAAGGTGCTAGAAATGCTAAGATGCTAAAGGTGCTTTATGGGCCATAGATTTATCTGCGCAATTAAAGAAGTGAGACGTTAGTTTTAGATATGCGATTTTAATAATTCAGGCAAAGGATTAGATATGAAGTGACAAACCTAAAATAGATAATTAGAAGTGCCTTGCCGATTTTAAACTAACGCCAATTTATTTATTTCGACAATAATTGTTCTATGTCTCTTATTATTACAAAATAAATAGAATTGCGAATAAACAAATAAAGGCATAATTAGGCAATTAATTTTAGAGAGTAAGAGGAGTCGAGACGGATGACCACGACATCTTGTCCTATTTGTTTTTCCTAAGAGTTGCTGAAGATGGAACTCGATGGATGCAGGTGCGGGTTGCCATTTGAAGTGGCTCATGATGAGTCTCGCCATGAGACTCTTCATTTTTGCTCCGATGCGTTTCATGTAAGAAAAAGAAAATGATAAGGATTAGTACATGCCCAAATTCATTAAACAAAAGCAGGCACTTGACACGTAGTTTGCATTTAAGCCAACACATGTATATAAATACCAAACAAAAGCGATATCAGATAAGGACGCAAAGAAGTAGTATTGTACATAGCCCCGACAATTCCAAGTAAGGCGATGCAAACAAGCAAGTAGAAACAAGAGGCAAAGACAAGCGATGCAAACAGAGACAAGAGTGCGATGGCGATAAAACAACGGGCGAGAGCGTAGCAGTAGCAAACAAACAGTAGGCATGCTCATGAACCACACTAACACATTATATGTGCATTAATGATCAGTGATACCGGGACAGAGACACCAAACATGGGTGAAATAATATGGCAACACATAACACGCTAGTTTAATTTAAGATACATGACTCAACATCGAAACAAATGGCTAGGACTGAAGTAAATCCATTTTCCCCAATCATATGCCCAGATTTCTCAATGGTTTGACTATGTTAGCACCAAACTATCCCTCATAAATGCTTAATAGAGGAATGCAGCCAACAGGCCCAGAACAGATCCCTTACTGTTAAAAGAAAACAGTGATTGGGCCCTAAACTCAAACAGAACAATTTTCATGATTTTATTATTCAAGCCAGCGTATTGAATTCAGTTTTCCAACATCATTAACACATGTAACTTGACACACAAATTGATCTCTGCTTACGCTCTTACTATTATGGGCACCTATTTAGCATTTGACCTTCAAATAGATGATTAATCTAAGGGCAGAAATGAGGATATGCCAGCAGGTTTTAGAATGAAGCCATCATAATAGCATCAGTGGATAGTTTAGGCAAATAAGGTATCTATCTTCATCTTGACATAGGAATTCTGCATACTATATGGTAGATCACATCATACCTCATTGTATGGAACTGAATTGAGCACACAACATAGGCAAGTAACTCAACATGGCATTCCAGATTATAATATTTGCAAATAGCCAAGGAATACTACAGTACTAGAAAATCAGAAATATGCTTGGTATATCCGAGAGATGCTAACTGATGCGCGATTAGTATGCACACACTTTTAAACGCAAGTGCACGTTATCGTATCAAGTAGTATAGTCTTAGATAAGACCGAATATCGTCCTCTGGGATTAGGGTTCAAGTACCAATTGTCTATTTTCTAGTATCTATTTGGTGAATTAATGAGTGATTGGTTGTTTATGACTAAGAATTATAAAAGCTAATTAATTATAAAGATTTAATTCAGATGTGATGAGAATAGGGCTTCTATGTATCCTTACTATCCGCTTATGTTACTTACTAATGCATTACTTATGGTGTTCTTCTTTTGGAGAAAGCAGGTTTACGAAATCGTTTTATACTCCCGTTAGGTTATATAAACACTCAACCCCAGATTGTTCCTTACCTAACTTTCGATAAGGGTAACTCTATAGGAGGATTAAGCACAAAAACCTAGTTGACCGTCACGCACAATGCGCAAAATTAGGGTTGTTAAGCCTCTCATCAACGCTACAAATCTAATTGAGGTATTTTCATCCCCAACTCGAGACCGTCTACCCAACTTACAGCATATTCACAATCCCTCCTTTTCAGAATCTGATTAGAAATCATATAGTGATAACTAGTTGTCAATTAGCTACCAAGAATTCAACTCAATTATTGGATAGATCTCTCAATAAGAATAATAACCATAAGCATGCATTAAGTTATAACATAAGGTTCAAGAAATTCAACATAGAAACACCTATAAGAGAATTAGTTCCTAGCCATGAATATGACAACAAATAATTCAAAGTTCATCATGCAAAAACTGAAATAAATAAAGGAAAGGGAAAAGAAATTACTAAGCTAATGGTGTCCAATCTCCAAGTCAAGAATCTTGAGTTGTGCAAGAAAGGGGAACCCCCAAAAACTGCCTAGGGTTCTCCTTATATAGTTTTAAAACGCCTCCCTTCTTTTCCTTCCGTGCCCGCCCAAAAATCCAAAAAGACCTAATTTTTCCGCTGCCAGCGCGCGCCTAAAGTTCTGCAATACTGGTGTTTTGGCGCCGCGCCGATATTCGCTGTTCGAGCGCGCCGCAACTCCCGTGGCTTCTCGGATGTTTAGCGCCGCGCCTGCTCGTCTTCGAGGCGCGGCGCTGAATCTTCTGCAGCTACTCGGAATAATAGGCGCCGCCCGCTTCGATCGCAGGAGGCCGCGCAGTCCGATTTCACCTCGTTCGCCACTTTCTCTGCTACCTGCATCTCCTCTTTTGCCCTCTTTTTGCTCCTTTTCCGCCATTTGGCCATTTCAACCACTTTGACTCAATAGAAAGAAAAACTATCCTAATACGACACTTATATGTGCAAATGGGACAAAAGACTAACTAAAGCAGACTCAAAAGGTGTATATAAAATACACCGATCAACTACCCCCACACTTAACCTTTGCTCGCCCTCGAGCAAAGATAGAAAGAAATACAATAAAAGACTCAAAAGAATGAAAAATAAAGGACTCCCTGTCATTAATCACTTTTGCTGCATAGATGTTAACTAGAAAAACATGAAGGTTAGCAGAATAATACGCAGAACATATAGCATGGAATTTCAACACATTGAGCTAGATATTTCGCAAACTCATACTTATCATGCTTAAATGGAAGTCAGTGTACTCAAGTATGCATATAAATTCAAAAATTCCTATGGCATGCTTACTTGCTATTCTCCACTAATTCTGGATATACATAAAAGAGATCTTGTGACTTTGAGGGTTGTAATGTAGGCTTAGGTAGGAGTTGGTAAAGATATGCATTTAGACTCATTTTTCTGCACTAAGCTCTTTGGCTTTTCAATTTTTCCTTTTTCTTTTGATTCTTTCCTTCACTTCAATTCTATCATTCCTCTTTTGTTTTGGGAGAGTGAAGTGTATTATACAAATAGGCACCCCAAACTTAGGCTTTGCCTCTTTCTTATTACTTTTCCATTGTGGTGCCTCAAACTTGTTCACTCTTTTGTTTCTTCTTTTAACACAATGTACTCCACAATTTCATATTTTCACTTATGGCACAATTTTGTGGGAATATGGGGTGTCAAAGAAGAAGTTTCAAATTTAGGCTCAATTAGGTGACTAGGATATTTTTAAAGTGCGGGATAGAGAAGAATGGTAAGAATTGGCTATCAAAGAAATGCCCGAGTCATCTCCCTAACATGCATATCCTAACTATTTCGCTCAAATAGCAAGCACTCATAACACATAAACATTTATCATTTAGCATGCATAACTTAAGCAAGAAACTCCAAATAGACAGTTCTGTGAGCTTTTGGCATATCTAACCTAAGTGTTTAGATAGTTGCTTCAATTCCTTTACATTATTCCACCTTACTTCATTAGGTGTTTCTAGCAACTACAGCATACATGATCTTTGACAGGCAATTATGACTCAAGAAAAGAAAAAAATTTTGTGACTCAAAATAAACATAAAACAAATAGAAAAATTTAAATAAAACATAACATGACACACAAATAAAAACTAAAACACAAAAACACACCCCCAAACTTAAATCACACATTGTCCCCAATGTGTGTAGACTCAAAGACAGTAAAAGAAAACGACACTTACAAACTTTGGCTAAAATGGTGGTGGTGGCGGTGGATAATGCATCGACCATTGGTTGAACAAGGCACTCAGCTCGTCGATTTGTTGCCTTGTTTCTTCAGCCCTTGTACTCTCGCTTGCAAGCGTCATCATCTCCTTCGTGTTGGTACAATTGCCCCATTGTGGGCTCTGAAGGTTCTGCTCTTGTGGTTGGCCGTGGTGGGTCACGCCTCATGTGAGCCCCTATTTCGCACTCATTTTCATCCATGGCGGCCTCTGCTGCCGCCGCCGGTGGTGCTCTCGTCACGCCGGGGCTAGTGCGGAAAAGAGTGCACTATCCCATGGACACCGCGGTTGGTTTCTTTCATGAGTATTCGTGGGTAGTTGTGGGATCGCACTCGTGGCATAGACGGTAATAAGTGAACCGTGTCCCAATCCACTGTTGTCACCAACTCGCTGATTTCTTCGATGCTCGCACTATCTCTTTTCCCATCAATTATCGCCTCATAATTCCATAAATCAACTTAATCTCGCTTACGCACTCGTGAAGTGCGTAGATGGAATCACGCGGCATCGAAATACACAAGCCTTGGTCGCTTTGTTGAATTGGCACCGCCGGTGCTCAGATCCATTCCTTCCGATCTCAAAAGCGGCCCGGGTAGCTCATCGTCGCAATATTATTCCATCAATCTTTTGCGCTCTGACCATGTTCTAAAATGGTTCCAATCGCTACTTTCTTCAACATCAACTGTTTTTAGCGTTGTATTTATTATTCGATCACAGCATATAATTTCCCCTTACAAAGCACCCCTTTCTCTCTCCGGAAAGTTTGCATAAAATTCCCGCACTATTGTTGTATTCACCGGTTTTATCTTCTCCTGATTGACAAATCTCTTCCACCCTTAGCTCTATCATAGCCCGGATGGGCTCATAAACGTCTTCCTCCCCATAGGATCCCCTTTGGTAATCCATTCCCCTTTCTGGAATTACGGGTCTAGTATCAAGTCTTTTGTATCTTTGGTAGGCCTGGTAACTCACAAACCTATTTTCATCGTATTGGGGTGTTGGGGTGGATGTGGAGCCTCTTCTCTTCCTGGTGGCCATGGTTAAAACAGTTTGGAGCTTTTAACTTAGTGGCAACTTAGTGGCACAACGCTCCTACACACTCAACAAGCGTGAAAAAAAAAAAAAAAAAAAAAAACAACACCCCCAAACTTCAATCTTTCTACTCAATACCCACAACCTTCTTTTCTACTCCTTTCTCCAACTTCACAACCAACTTTTCAGTACCCAAACTACTCCAACTACAATACTCTTCCCAACTACTACCTCCTATGACTTCAGTGAAAGGATTCAAGAACAAAGATAGGGATTACCTTTTGATGAGAAGACTCAAGCTTGTTCTTGTTTCAATTGGTGGGTTGAGGCTATGGAATGGAGCTTTGTTGTTTGAGATAGTTGAGGTTGTTGTGGGACGTTAAGAGTTTAGGTTGTGGGTGGGGTGGATTTGTGGAGGTTTTGTGGGCAAATTCTGGAATTTCGTGGGTTTTGGAGGGAAGGTTAGGTTTTGGAAGTTGGAATTGGGAAAATCTGATTTTTGGCGTTTTAAATTTCGGATTCCCGCAGCGCCTGCTTTTAGCCAGCGCGGCCAAACATCTGCGCTCGCCCGGGACTTTCGCGCGCGCCTGCTCGAGGAGCGCGCTCTAAACTCGCCAACTTTCGAATTCTGCCGCGGCCTGCTCGGGCGCCGCGCTTTAAACTTCCGAGCTGTTCAGATCTTTTGGCGCCGCGGCCTGCTCTGGCGCCATGCGCTACCCGCTTCTGGAAATCCTTGCTTTTCTTCAGTTTATTTCGTCCCCCGGTTTAATTTCTTGTACCTGTCAATCACACAACAACAAGATCCAATACCGTGAGACTGTTCTTAGGCAAACTAAAATAAAATAACGACAGAAATTCAACTAACATAATTGAAAACATTGGGTTGCCTCCCAACAAGCGCTGTCTTTAACGTCTTTTAGCCGGACGCAAGTTCCTTAGACTTACTAGCCCTGGGGTGGATTAAGTCCCCAACCAATCCATTTCCGCCACATTTGGCGTTTCCTTTTTCTCCTTTTCTTTTTAGCATTATCGGTAGTAGGGAGTTCCGGAACAATTACCTCATTTAGTGTCATCTCAGCAAACCATGCTTGCTTTCTTGGGCTCATCACTCTTTGGTTGCATTGCAATGGCTCGCATGGGGGTTTGGTGGTGTTGATTGCAAAACACCCACTTACAGTTCTTGGCTCAATGACGTGTTTAAAGACTTTAAACACCATCTCTTCGTTCTCCACTCTTAGCGTTAGCTCTCCTCTTTCAACGTCAATCAAGGCTCTACCCGTTCTAGGAATGGCCTCCCAATATGATCGGGATTTCGCATCTTCTTCCATATCCGAATGAGGAAATCTGCAGAAAGAAAAATTTTCCTACTTCACAATCACATCCTCGATCTTCCTCGTGGATGAACCACCGCCCCGCTTCGGTAGTTGCAGACTCACAGCGGTGGCTCGCTTCTCCTAACTCCAATCTTTTGAAAACCGATAGGGCATCAAATTTATACTCGCCTAGATCACACAAGGCTCATGCAAGTCACCCCGCCATCGCATGGTAGTGTAAAGCTTCCAGGTCCTTTAGCTTTGGTGGCAATTTCTTTTGTAAGATAGCACTACACTCTTCTCATTAGTGCTACTATCTCATATTCGGCGCTTTCCTCTTTTTCCCAAGATTTCTTTCATGAACTTGAAGTAAGATGGCATCTGCTCCAAAGCCTCTATAAACGGTATGTTGATGTGCAACTTCTGAATACCTCCAAGAATTTGGAAAATTGTTTATCGACCGCCTTCCTTTGTAATCTCGGGGAAAGGAATCTTTTCGTATACTCCTTCTCGGAGTTTTCTATCATCGGGCTAGGTTCACCGCTTTATCTTTTCTAACTCGCTCTCTCAACTATTGGTCGAGGCCGTTGCTCCAATTGTTTTCCACTTCTCAACCGCATCGCCTTACATTGCTCCCTGATTTACCTCGATTGCTTGGCAACGCCCGCCCGCGATGTTTACTCGCTTGCTAGCCGCCCTACTGTGTTTCCAAGTTTCAACGAGGATCTAGATTCTGTTATAAATTGCGCTCGGGCGTTGCGCCGCCATGGCCGCTTTAAGCTCATCCGGTTTTTCTTGCGACCGTGCATTGAAATTGAGGTGGGGGCTTGAGTGAAGCGGTCATTGATTCTGCATGGTTCTGCATCGCCCCTATACCGATTCTCGCCGCACGATATTGGTTTCTTTGGCCCGCACCGATTTTCGCCCGATCTCCTCTCCATGAGAAGTTTGGGTGATTCCTCCACCGGATTATAAGTGTTTGAGTAGGGGTTGCTGTTGCCTCGTAGTTACCTACCGCTGACACTCGCCGCTCCATCGGGATGTTGTTGGGATCCGTGAAGGACACCTATCAAATGTGTGGCCGCCACATATCTCACGATTTTTCTAGCTTGCACAAAGATTCACCGACACGATGTTGCCGCAATTGTTTCGCTAGAAGAGCCACTTGCGCTCAAAGCGAATAAGATCTACTTCATGGACCCCACGCTTCTTCTCCCACCTGGTTGCCCTCTCTTGATGACATACGGTTGTTAGTGGCCATATCTTCTAATAACTCGTGGGCGTCGGGTCTTTTTCTCATGAATGCCCCACTGCGCATCTATGATGGTTACGGTGGTACTTTGCCACCGTTGTAGAAAATATGAACCAAGTTCCACAACTCAACGCAATGGTGTGGACACTTCTCTGTAGATCCTCGAATCTCTCCCACGCTCATATAAGGACTCTCCATCACTGATAGAAGTTGTTCAACTCCTCTTAATTTTGCCGCTTTACAGGTGGAAAGAACTTGGCTAGGAATTTACGTGCTACCATGCCATGTAAATATCGAATCACCGCGGGAATTCAACCATACTTTGCTCTATCCCCGAGTGAGAAGGAAAGAGCCTCAACTGACGGCATCATCATGAACGCCGTTATATTCGAAAGTGGCACATAGCTCCAAGAAATTTGCTATGTGCATATGTGATCCTCCGATGGCATCCTCGAATCGCATCACTGTCGCACCATGCTCGTAATCGCCGGTTTTATTTCAAATTGTTGGCTCCTTATCAGGGAGCCTAATGCAAATCGTGCTCCATTCACTCTTGGTAGCACATAATCTCCTGCATTTCTTTTCTGCCGGATTCGAACCCCGCCTCCATATCTATTGGCACTTGCCGAGGATCTCCGGTTAAGTTGATTTTCACCTAACCCTTCTCTCATCCTGTTATTGTTGGGAGCACCGCCCATTTCTATCAACGTTGCAATTCGATTCTTTCGCTCGCTTGCGTGCTTTCAATTTCCGGATTGAAGGGAACAAGAGTGTCACTCCTCTTCTCCTTCGCATAAACCGATATCCGAGAAAGATCAAAACAAACAAAGAATCACGGCACTCGATTTTCGTAGAAACTAAAAATAAATAATAAAAATGAAAATTAAATCCAAATTAGAAATTAAAAATAGATAATTTGATATTGAACTATTGCTAATCCTAACGGCGCCAAAAACTTGACGCGATTAGTATGCACACACTTTTAAACGCAAGTGCACGTTATCGTATCAAGTAGTATAGTCTTAGATAAGACCAATATCGCCCTCTCGGGATTAGGGTTCAAGTACCAATTGTCTATTTTCTAGTATCTATTTGGTGAATTAATGAGTGATTGGTTGTTTATGACTAAGAATTATAAAAGCTAATTAATTATAAAGATTTAATTCGGATGTGATGAGAATAGGGCTTTATGTATCCTTACTATCCGCTTATGTTACTTACTAATGCATTACTTATGGTGTTCTTCTTTGGAGAAAGCAGTTTACTGAAATCGCTTTATACTCCCGTTAGGTTATATAAACACTCAACCCCAGATTGTTCCTTACCTAACTTTCACGATAAGTAACTCTATAGGAGGATTAAGCACAAAAACCTAGTTGACCGTCACGCACAATGCGCAAAATTAGGTTGTTAAGCCTCTCATCAACGCTTACAAATCTAATTGAGGTATTTTCATCCCCAACTCGAGACCGTCACCCAACTTACAAGATATTCACAATCCTCCTTTTCGTAACTGATTAGAAATCATATAGTGATAACTAGTTGTCAATTAGCTACCAAGAATTCAACTCAATTATTGGATAGATCTCTCAATAAGAATAATAACCATAAGCATGCATTAAGTTATAACATAAGGTTCAAGAAATTCAACATAGAAAGTCTTATAAGAGAATTAGTTCCTAGCCATGAATATGACAAGAACTAATTCAAAGTTCATCATGCAAAAACTCAAATAAATAAAGGAAAGGGAAAAGAAATTACTAAGCTAATGGTGTCCAATCTCCAAGTCAAGAATCTTGAGTTGTGCAAGAAAGGAACCCCAAAACCGCCTAGTGGTTCTCCTTATATAGTTTTAAAACGCTCCTTCTTTTCCTTCCGTGCTGGCCCAAAAATCCGTCAAAAGACTAATTTTTCCGCGTCGGCGCCGCTGCTGTCGGCCAAGCGCGCTAAAGTTCTCGCAATACGGTGTTTTGGCGCCGCGCCGATATTCGCTGTTCGAGCGCGCCATGGCTGCAACTCCCGTGGCTTCTGATGTTTAGCGCCGCGCCCTCGCTCGTCTTCGAGGAGCGCGGCGCTGGATCTTCGCAGCCTTCTTCGAATAATAGGCGCCGCGCCTCGCTTCGATCGCAGGAGGCCATGCGCAGTCCGATTTCACTGCTCGCCACTTTCTCTGCTGCTCCGCATCTCCTCTTTTGCCCTCTTTTTGCTCCTTTTCCGCCATTTGGCCATTTCAACCACTTTGACTCAATAGAAAGAAAAACTATCCTAATACGACACTTATATGTGCAAAATGGGACAAAAGACTAACTAAAACAGACTCAAAAGGTGTATATAAAATCCACCGATCACTAACACTAGTAGTTTTGACTGTTAGACATGGTGCAATCAGTATACCTGCTGCAATAAGTGCTCAGATCTGCTCTAAGTACGCCAGTTGGGTATAAACAGTAGGCAGAGACATTGCAGGAGAGAAACATAATGCTAACATTCCTCTGTTTAGTTATTCTAAAGAAAAAGGAGGACATCCTTACATATTTTCACTGATAGACATTGCAGGACAGATTCAACAGCATGCAGGCGACTTAACAATCAAGTTATGATGCAATATGGACTTAACATGCTAGCATGGAGGCAGTTTATATTCAAGCAGAAAAAGGCAGAGGTATAATCAGCCTTCTAGACATGGCCAAACATACATAAATAGTTAAATGACCCCTTAGAACAATACAGTAGGTCATACAGAACTGCTAATGGTCTGTGACTTCAACATCAGTTCCCAAACATCATTTTAAACATTTAACAGATACAAACACACGAATGAACTAACACATACTAACACAAATTCGCGCAAAAGAATACAGTATGAACTGAAGGCGAGGAGGAGTAGATTTTTACCTTCTCCGGGCAGCGAACCGGGGCAGCGTATCAAGTCGTCGGTCCAATCGACGGGTTTTGGGTTTGCGACGCGAATGAAAGGGCGAGGTTCGTTTGCTGATTTGTGGCTGGAATTGAAATAAGGAGATTTGAACTACCTATTTCGTGCTATGCTAGTGATGCTCTGTGTCTGAATCGATGCTATCGGTTTTTCGGGTCGCTATCTCCTTCTCCTTCTCCTTCATCAATGCCCTAAATTGCTATGTAGTTGCCCCCCGACTCCCCTCTGAATTGCCTCTTACTCCCCCCCCTTTGCTGCTTATTGCATGTGCTTCTTATAGCCTACTCTAGGTTCTAATAATGGTAAGTAAATAAGGGCGGATTGAGTGATTCAGTAAGAAAATCCCCCCCTGATTTCGTGCGATTTGTGCAGATTGTGAAGGATATTGTGTGCGATTTCTGCAGGTTATGGTACTGATTTCGTGAAGGCTGATTTGATGTTATTATGGTAAGAAATCGTTGGAAGAGGGTGCATGGGTAAGGAAAGCTGACCAGGGTGCGTGGGTGAAGGAAAGTCCCGGATTCTCCGGCGAGAAATCCGGGCGGCGATTGAAGAAGCTCTAGGGTTCTTTAAGTTCAGACGTTCTGTTTGTGTTTCGTTTCAGGGAGAGATGGGGAAGACAGGGAAAATAAGGGCTGGGTGATGGGCTGATAAGTTTAAAGGGTATTGGTGTGGTGTGGGCAGTCCGTGAAAATTATTTGGGCTTGTGGGGCTGCGAATTAAGGGTATTAGTTAGGTAGTTTTAATTAGGCTTTTAATTAGGTATTTAATTCTAGGAGTTAATTTTAGGTATTTAAAATTAGTGATAAATTAACTTAATGAATTGTGCTTAAATTATTTAGGTGTTCTATTAGCCTAAGTTTAAATGCGGGCGTGCTATTTGATTAGTGCTTAATACTTTATGTAAGACGCGATGCCATTATTAAATTGTTTATTTATGCCTGTATTTATGTTTTATCGCTGCATTTTATTATAAAAATCATAAAAAATTATTTTACAAAATTAGTCTAATTTTATGGTTAATGGCTGGACGGGAGGGTCAAAATCGTGTCAACAAATGTCCTCTTTGTATGGAGATGATGGAAGAATCTTCTGACAAAGACGTTGACTATAGCCAATTTTGTCTCGATCTTCAAAATTGCAAAAATCTTTGGCCGGTAGACAAGGCCGACGCAAAAATCAAATCCCCATCGGTCGAAGTTATGACGACATCGGGTTACCATGGTCAAAACACTGGGCGCTAACGCGACTCAAAGCCGCCCGTGTCGAGTTATGACGACATCGGTTACCGTGGTCAAACACGCGCGGGCTAACGCGGACTTAAAGCTGTCCCAGTGTCGAGTTATGACGACACTGGGCTATGGTGTAAAAAGTAAAAGAATATAACTGGCTTGAACCTGGGGTGTACTGCTATGGCTTGTGGTGCTGGGTTCTACGGTGATGTGGAGCGAGTGGACCGACGCTTGAGGCCGCTTCTGCCATTCATTGGGAAGGTTGGCCCCCCCAACAAATTGCCCCGTCATTTGTAGAGAAAATCCACGTTGTGCTCTCGCTTCCCGCATGCTAAGACTTAAGCAAACGGTTAGTGCATAACTGTTAAGGCAAAATGATGATGCGTAATTTTAAAACAATGTAACTGTGAGTAAACAATGTTATCGTGCAAAAATGCGATGCCTGTTGTGTTGATGCGACGCTGCAAATGCTGTGATTTTCGTCCTTGCACAGACGTGTTGCGATTGTGAACGCGGATATGTTGTCCTTGCTGCAATTGCCACTCGTAGACTAAAGCTCAAGAAAGAGTTAGTGCATGCGCTAAGACAGAATAATAAAGCATGAATGAAAAATACAATTTTGAGAACAGAAAATCGTCCCCGTAGATGTGATATCGTGATGATGGCGTCGTTTTGGACTTGTCGTTTCGGACTTGTCGTTGTTTTCGACTTGTCGTCGTTTCGGACTTGGCGTCGTTTTGACTTGGCGTCGTTTCGGACTTGGCGTCGTTTCGGACTTGGCCGTTTCGGACTTGGCGTCGTTTGGACTTGGCGTCGTTTCCGGACTTGGCCGTTTCGGACTTGGCGTCGTTTCCGGACTTGGCCGTTTCGACTTGGCGTCGTTCTCGGACTTGGCGTCGTTCTCGGACTTGGCGTCGTTCTCGGACTTGGCGTCGTTCTCGGACTTGGCGTCGTTTTCGGACTTGGCGTCGTTTTCGGACGTGGCGTCGTTTTCGGACTTGGCGTCGTTTTGGACCTGGCGTCATTTTCGGACTTGACGTCGTTTTCGGACTTGTTGCTGCTGCTCCTGTAGAATAAATGCTCCTGCAAGCTTCTTGAGAAACGTTAGTGTATACTTGTTTAAACAAAATGATAATTATATATGAGAAGTGCAATTTTATGGGTAGAGATGTCGTCCCTGATATGTGAATGCTGAGATGTTATGGGTGCTGAGAATTTGACTTTGCGCCTGAGCTGATGCGCTAGGCTTTGTTGCGGAACTTTGAGCTTTGACTGCTGATTGTCGATGTCTTTTCTGCTTTTGCTGCTTCTTTCGCTGTTGTATTTTGCTTCCGCTAATATGAAGGACCTGCGTTCAAAGAAAGTTTTGTGAGTTTTGGGGAGGGGGGGGGGCGGTTGATTCGCGTCGACCTTGGACTCTTGATGTTCGGATGTCTGTCTTGTTTGGACTCATAACCCCTGCCTGGTTTCCTACCTTGTCCCAGTTTTGAATATGCAGCGGCGTTTGGTCTTAAATGGGTCTCGATGGAGTTGCTTGTATACTATGTATTCTTGTTATTTTCGTGACAAAGGAAAGTTTCCTAATGGTGTGACCGGCCGATTTAGGCGCCACGTATCCCCACGAGGAATCAGTCGTGACGTAGTTCATTAGTAGCGAATTTTGGGTAAAATTAAAATTTCTAGATGTGGGACCGGCGACGGCCGCCACGTATCCACCAAGGGAATCAGTCAAACGTAGTTCCAATTATTACATATAAAGGCAAAACGCATTAAACTAATTATTTCGGGACTCTACGAGCCGGCGCAGGGCACGCAGTTCATTTCTTCGCTTTGTGTCTTCAACTACGGTCTTCTGGCAGATCATCTCTGCAGACACAACTAGACGAATGACTTATTCAATGGTTAAACAATCTCCATAGCGAGCACTTCCTTTCTCCGCGTTGGTCGATGATTCAACTTTCTTCCCTTTACGGCCGTGGCGTAATAGTCCCTTCCGCATCGTTTCTTCATTTTTAGCTATCATGTTCACATGGTCATCTTCATAACCCTAAGAAAGTTATTGTTTGCATTGAGAGGAGCATCTTTCAGCCGAATGACTCCTTCTTCGATTAACTCGTCTACTCGGGCCTTGAGTGGATACCAATGTGCGATGTCGTGTCCCTCTGCACCGGAGTGGTATGCACAATGTTTAGTTTTATCGTGCCCTCGGGAAGTAGGCCTGGGAGTATTTCTGGGAATTGGATGGAGTATTCCTGCGGCTTTCAACTTCTCATACACTTGGGCTATGGGTTCGGCTAAAGGTGTATAGGTTTTGTTGGCTTTCTCAAGATCTACGCGGTTTGGGTCCGTTTGAGTGCGAGTTCGTGATTGTGGTGAGTATTTTGGATATCTTTGGTTGAGTATGGTAAACAGGATGGGGTAGCGCAGATCTTGATAATATGATCGCGGATTTTGAGTGTTTTGCAAGGCGGTGGGCTTTGATATATTGGATGTTGT
Source organism: Przewalskia tangutica (assembly GCA_029844215.1). Taxonomy (NCBI): domain Eukaryota; kingdom Viridiplantae; phylum Streptophyta; class Magnoliopsida; order Solanales; family Solanaceae; genus Przewalskia; species Przewalskia tangutica. The sequence continues at coordinate 25,851,906 of CM056719.1, forward strand.
TCGCCTATGCTCCCGAATGACCGTGATAGAGGTGACGATCTCTTCTCCTCCGGAGGTACCTCCGATGGAATTTGACCGCATCGCTCGCTAGTTGCACAGAAATTTGTCGGGTTTGTAATCCTGCCTGTCTTAATGCCTTCTTCCACGGTCGCCATTCTTACGACTTCGCAAAACTTCGCCCAATTACACCGATCATTCTTTCATAATATGTCGCGCCCTTTAACGATCGCACGAACAAGGTGGTCATTTCGCTTCGCCATCGGAGGTTGGACCTTTGCGCTTCGACCGCCACCTCGGCGTATTCTCGAAAGTTTCGTGGATTTCTTTTCAAGTTTCATAAGATAAAATCTGTCGGGGCCAGACGTGTCGTTGAACTGAATCGCCCATGAAATCTTGTGCCATGGCATTCCAACCGCCCCATTTTCGGGGTCTTGGCATGTACGATCCAAATACGCCGGTTAGACTCACGATGAATAGCTTCATGATGATTGCTTGATTTTTACCAACTCCAATCAATTTATCACAATATGACCTTAGATGAGCTCGAGGATTCCCCTTTCCATCGAACATGTCAAATTTGGGCACCTTGTACCCCACAGGTAATTCAACGTCAGGGTGCATACATAAGTTTTCATATTCTAAACCTTCCTCCCCCTTGTTCATCTGAATGCTTTTGAATGCCTCTTTCAAGCTACAAATTTCTTTTGCCACATTTTCATCACTCTGGCTCGGTCCGCCGCTCCATTTCCTTGTATTGATCTGTCTCTTGAGAGGATGCATGCAATAAATGGTTGGCTTTGGTCGGATGTGCTAATCACTCATATTGTTTGTGTGCCATCTGCTCGTATTGGGTGGCTTGGCAATTTGGGTTGAGTGGGGAGATATAAGTAGGTGGAGGTTGAGATGTGTATATAGTGAACGGATCATTTTGGAGGTCGGTTTGCAAATTGACCGGGCGAGTGACATTTTGGTGTGAGCTGGTATGTTGCGGCCTCTGCGGGAGCTTTGGAGAAGTGGAGGCTCGAGGGCTTGTGACACGATTGCATTTGTCCCTTTGCTGCGGGAGTGGTGCATTTAAGCTAATAGACATGTTTGTGATATCTCGGAGCCTTTCTATTTCGGCTTGCATGATTTCCATTTGCTGCAATAGTTTGGCGAGGTGTTGATCATTGGTGTTTCTCCTTTCCAACGCCTCTGCATCCTCTACGGGAACGGACGAGTCCTAAGTTGTTTCGCTCGCGTGCTTCGGATTAGTCATTTATTGGATGATTGTGCTTCGCGACCAACGCGAATCAACCTTTGGGGATAAGCTAGACAAAAATAAACCTTTAACAAACGGCAAACCAAGTTAGTATAATATGCAAAAGTTGCGACCAATATATACTAATAAGCAAATTGCAAATCAAGTGCGTGTTCTAACATGTTTGGGACCTCTTTATGCCGGTAGGCCTAAACGTCAAATATGCGAGGTTATGATGGATTTGTCCAAGTCGCCCAATCAGTAATGCTTTTGTTGGAAATGGCGACCAAACGACGGTGCACTTTTTCCAATTTCACCGACATGATTATGTTTTGATTTGTATATCATCGCCACGCTACACATAATATCCTGGTTGGTCGTTGGGTTGAGAAAAACGTCGACAAGATTGTTGTATTCCTAATTGTGGTGTCAATGCCAAGGATTGACCCACCTAAGGTAAATGCATGCATGCCCTAAAATAAGGGTGGTATAGCTCTATCTTAAGTTTCTAAGATTTGGCTTTTCTAGACGCAAGGTTCCCGAGCGGACAACTCGAGTGAGAAGGCTACGCGGCTGATCAGACGAACCGATCTAACTCCGCACAGGCGCCAACTCTTTTAAAATTTGGGTATTTGAAGAAATTTGCGGGTGCGCGAAGCACACCAGCGCGTGAGTGTGTGATAGTGTGAATTTTCCAGAATGGAAGAAATATGAGCGGAATGCCAGTTTAAGCAAAGCAGTAAAGCAGGTAGCAAAAAATAAACAAAATACAATACACAAAAATTAAATGCAAAAATAATTGCCAAATAATAACCCTAGGTCTGTTGTGGTTAAGAACCTAAATTCCCCAGCGGAGTCGCCATTTCTGTCACGCCCTTTTTCGACCGCGACATTTATTTTCTAGACTCCTTCTCCGATAAAAGGTTAGAAAATAAAATAAAATGCTAAATAGTTTTAAGAGGCTTAGAGGTTTTAAAAATGCTAATAGGATGCTAAAATTGCAAAAGATGCTAAAGTTTAAAAGGGTGCTAAAATGCTAAAGGGTTGCTAGAATGCTAAGGGTTCGCGGAGTCGCCACCTAATTAATTGGGTGAATTAGGACACCTAAATGTTTAACTAGTTTGAAGTAAAACATTAACTCCATTTTAATGGTCTGCTAAACTTAATGAGATTCTGGGTGAGGGTTCTTTATTAATCTAGAGGGAAGGGGTTAGGCACCCTCTAAGATCCGCTAACTTGCGGTTGTCCTGCCAAACCTAGGGTAATTATTATATTTTTTAAAAATGCAAAATAAAGCTCCACCTGCTTAATAAGATGTTAAAATGTTAAAATGTTTAAAAGGTGCCTTAAAGTAAAAGGTTGCTAAAGGTATTAAATGCTAGAAGGGCTCCTGCTTAGAAAAAGTGTTAGAAAATAAATAAGATGTTAATTGTTTAAAGGAAGGCTTAAAAGTATTTAAAAGGGTGCTAAAATATAAAAAGTGCTAAAAGGTTAAAGATGCTAAAAAATGCTAAAGTTTTAAAAAATGCTTAGAAAGCTTAAAAAGAAAGGTGTCAAAGGTGCTAAAGGAGTGCTAGCATATTAAAGGTGCTAGAAGTGCTAAGAGGGGCTAAAAGGCTAAAGGTGCTTAAGAGTGCTAAAGATTAATTTTAAAAGTAAATGGTGCTAAAAGTGCAAAAAGAATGCTAAATGTTAAAGAGAGCTTAAAAGGTGCTAGAAATGCTAAGATGCTAAAGGTGCTTTATGGGCCATATAGATTTATCTGCGCAATTAAAGAAGTGAGGCGTTAGTTTTAGATATGCGATTTTAATAATTCAGCAAAGGATTAGATATAAGTGACAAACCTAAAATAGATAATTAGAAGTGCCTCAGATTTTAAACTAACCCGTCCAATTTATTTATTTCGACAATAATTGTTCTATGTCTCTTATTATTACAAAATAAATAGAATTGCGAATAAACAAATAAAGGCATAATTAGGCAATTAATTTTAGAGAGTAAGAGGAGTCGAGACGGATGACCACGACATCTTGTCCTATTTGTTTTTCCTAAGAGTTGCTGAAGATGGAACTCGATGGATGCAGGTGCGGGTTGCCATTTGAAGTGGCTCATGATGAGTCTCGCCATGAGACTCTTCATTTTTGCTCCGATGCGTTTCATGTAAGAAAAAGAAAATGATAAGGATTAGTACATGCCCAAATTCATTAAACAAAAGCAAGACTTGACACGTAGTTTGCATTTAAGCCAACACACGTATATAAATACCAAACAAAAGCGATATCGAGATAAGGATGCAACCAAAGAAGTAGTATTGTACATAGCCCCGACAATTCCAAGTAAGGCGATGCAAACAAAGAAGTAAACATGAGGCAAAGACACTAAGCGCATGCAAACAGAGACAAGAGGCGTGGCGGTGAAAACAATGGGCGATAGCGTAGAAGATAACAAACAAAGAGGCATGCTCATGAACCACACTAACACATTATATGTGCATTAATGATCAGTGATACCGGGACAGAGACACCAAACATGGGTGAAATAATATGGCAACACATTAGACGCTAGTTTAATTTAAGATACATGACTCAACATCGAAACAAATGGCTGGGATCAAGTAAATCCATTTTCTCAATCATATGCCCGCATTTCTCAATGGTTTGACTATGTTAGCACCAAACTATCCTCATAAATGCTTAATAGAGAACGCAAATTAAGCCCGCATCAGATCCTCATCATAAAAGAAAGCTGATTGGGCCCTAAACTCAAATGAACAATTTTCATGATTTTATTATTCAAGCCGTATTGAATTGATTTTCCAACATCATTAACACATGTAACTTGACACACAATTGATCTGCTACGCTCTTACTATTATGGGCACCTATTTAGCATTTGACCTTCAAATAGATGATTAATCTAAGGGCGTAAATGAGGATATGCGGCGAGTTTTAGAATGAAGCCATCATAATAGCATCGGTGGATAGTTTAGGCAAATAAGGTATCTATCTTCATCTTGACATAGGAATTCGTGATACTATATGGTAGATCACATCATACCTCATTGTATGGAACTGAATTGAGCACACAACATAGGCAAGTAACTCAACATGGCATTCCAGATTATAATATTTGCAAATAGCCAAGGAATACTACAGTACTAGAAAATCAGAAATATGCTTGGTATATCCGAGAGATGCTAACACTAGTAGTTTTGACTGTTAGACATGGTGCAATCAATATACTGCAATAAGTGCTCGATCCGCTCTAAATACGCCACTGGGTATAAAGCGATGGCAGAGACATTGCAGGAGAGAAACATAATGCTAACATTCCTCTGTTTAGTTATTCTAAAGAAAAAGGAGGACATCCTTACATATTTTCACTGATAGACATTGCAGGACAAATTCAACAGCATGCAGGCGACTTAACAATCAAGTTATGATGCACATGGACTTAACACGCTAGCATGGAGGCGCTTTATATTCAAGCGAGAAAAATGCAGAGGTATAATCACTTTCTAGACATGGCCAAACATACATAAATAGTTAAATGACCCTTAGAACAATACAAGAGTCATACAGAATCGCTAATGGTTCGTGACTTCAACATCGACTCCCAAACATCATTTTAAACATTTAATGATACAAACACACGAATGAACTAACACATACTAACACAAATTCGCGCAAAGAATACAAGATGAATCAAGGCGCGAGGAGAGTAGATTTTTACCTTCTCCGGCAAATAACCGGCAACAGATCAAGTCGCTTCCCAATCGACGTTTGGGTTTGCGACGCGAATGAAAGGGCGAGGTTCGCTTGTTGATTTGGAATTGAAATAAGGAGATTTGAACTACCTATTTCGTGCTATGCTAGTGATGCTCTGTGTCTGAATCGATGCTATCGGTTTTTCGGGTCGCTATCTCCTTCTCCTTCATCAATGCCCTAAATTGCTATGTAGTTGCCCGACTTCTCCGACCGCCTCTTACTCCTCACGCTATCGCGTATGCGTTATATAGCCTACTCTAGGTTCTAATAATGGTAAGTAAATAAGGGCGGATTGAGTGATTTAGTAAGAAAATCCCCCCCTGATTTCGTGCGATTTGTGCAGATTGTGAAGGATATTGTGTGCGATTTCTGCAGGTTATGGTACTGATTTCGTGAAGGCTGATTTGATGTTATTATGGTAAGAAATCGTTGGAAGAGTGCGTGGGTAAGGAAAGGCGACGAGTGCGTGGGTGAAGGAAAGTCCCGGATTCTCCGGCGAGAAATCCGGGCGGCGATTGAAGAAGCTCTAGGGTTCTTTAAGTTCAGACGTTCTGTTTGTGTTTCGTTTCGCGAGAGATGGGAAGGCGGGAAAATAAGAGTGGGTGATGGTGATAAGTTTAAAGCGGTATCACTAGCGGTGTGGGCAGTCCGTGAAAATTATTTGGGCTTGTGGGGCTGCGAATTAAGGGTATTAGTTAGGTAGTTTTAATTAGGCTTTTAATTAAGTATTTAATTCTAGGAGTTAATTTTAGGTATTTAAAATTAGTGATAAATTAACTTAATGAATTGTGCTTAAATTATTTAGGTGTTCTATTAGCCTAAGTTTAAATGCGGGCGTGCTATTTGATTAGTGCTTAATACTTTATGTAAGACGCGATGCCATTATTAAATTGTTTATTTATGCCTGTATTTATGTTTTATCGCTGCATTTTATTATAAAAATCATAAAAAATCATTTTACAAAATTAGTCTAATTTTATGGTTAATGGCTGGACGGGAGGGTCAAAATTGGGTGTCAACAACTTGATCACAATAATGGACCAACGGGGAAAATAAGAATCAACTTTGAAATTCATAAAAGGAAAAAGGAAGAACCAAGAAGGAAAAAATGACCAAGTAAACAAGAAAAGGAAGGAAAACCAAGGAGCCAATTAGCCAAACTTGCCAATTGTTCCTCTAGCCAAATAGATGCAATCATTTAGAACTCTCCCAATAATGAAGAGACCAGCAACCATTCCTTCAACCCCATCTACCCCACCACCATCTCCACAAACTCTCCATTCCAAGACCACAACTTTGAGATCACTCTCTTCCAAGAAACCAAGAAACATTCTAACAAATCCAACCTCAACAACAGAACAAGAAAACCCCAAATGGTTACCCTTAAACTTATCAAGATCAGAACTTTACTTGCCTCTCACCTTCCCAACAGGCCAAACCTTTAGGTGGAAACAAACTGGGCCCACCCAATATACTGGTGTTGTTGGTAGGTCCCACTTGGTCTCACTAAAACACCTTGACAATGGTGATGTTGGGTACCATTTCCATTACACTAAGGACACTGGTGCTAGGGAAGCACTTCTTGATTTTCTCAATGTGGGTATTTCTTTAACTGAGGTTTGGGAGGGCTTTAAGGCTTCTGATAAAAGATTTGCTGAGTTGGCTATACATTTAGGGGGTGCTAGAGTACTAAGGCAAGACCCTCTTGAGTGTCTTATTCAGTTTATTTGCTCATCTAATAACAATATCAAGAGAATTACTATGATGGTTGATTTCATTTCATCATTGGGGAATTATTTGGGAGCTGTTGGAGGTTTCAAGTTTTATGAGTTCCCTTCACTTGAAAGGTTGGCAATGGTTTCTGAACAAGACCTAAGAGCTGCTGGTTTTGGCTACAGGTATGCTCATAACGTATCATATTGTATTATATTGTATTGTTTTGATGAATACAATGTTTGGATAGACGGTATCGTTTCTCGTTGTTACATAATGCCACACATCAGCAATTTGAAGCAATGTGATAAAGAAACATAGGATACGGGGTAGAGTTATTATAAACAAGGTGGGTAAAAGATAAAATAGGATTATTAAATAATAAGTCAAGGCAAAATGAGAAAAAAATAATGTAACGACGCGACTTTTCGTCGTTACATAACGATGGATTTAACGATAAGATATAATAAAATTTAAGTAACAATCAAAACAAAAATTATACAATACAATACAATAGGTAACAACCATCCAAACAAGCTGTTAATTCATGTGTCCTTTGATATGAATAGGTCCTTGTGTCTTTCTTTTGAGAATTCACAAAATTATATATATAGACGAGGTGTTGCTGGTGTATGGAATTGCAGTGAAATTGATGCGCTTTATCTCAAAAGAAATTGATGTTATAAAGTCTTTCTTAAATCCCATTAAGTTTCCTTTTTCCCTCTGCTTTTGTTTCGAACTCCCACTAAAGAAGTGCATGTATTTCAGATACTCTGATTTCTAGTGGCTTTGAAATGCTATTTGACATTATGTAAATCTGCTTGGATAACAATTTGTTGATGAATGATTCCCGAAACCTGTTAGAATGGTATCGAATGACAGATGATGTGATACATCCTATATCTTCAACTTTTGTTTCATCTTTTCTTATTCCTTGCAACTTCACTAAGGGCAATTTTGACAGGAACTTTGAGTATTTTGTGTAGATGGAAGAAAACTTTCAACTTTCTAGTCATAGTTGAACTGATGTCAAGGTGTAGTTATATTTGATAACTCACTCCATAACACTTGCAGGGCCAAATATATAGTTGGTACGGTGGAAGCACTGAAATCAAAGCCTGGTGGAGGTACGGAGTGGCTTTCTGCACTTCGTAAAGTAGACCTTCCCGAGGCCATTGTTTCTCTGTGCTCTCTACCTGGTGTTGGTCCTAAGGTCGCAGCATGTATTGCACTCTTCTCTCTAGATCAGCACCATTCTATTCCTGTTGATACTCATGTGTGGAAGGTTAGCTTTCAAGGGCTTTATATTTTCTTGTTGTTTAAGAGATCAGAATCATCTTATTGACATATGCATTTTCCTTTGATTCCATACAAGATATGAGATATGTTCATTCTCTTCTATAAATATTTCGAATTACGATAAACCTAAAGAAAATTATTGTTGTTGTTGTTGTTCCTTTCTTGTTTGATATGTTTCAGAGACCTCTATTTTGTTGCGAAAAGAGTATGTAGATGGTACTAGTGAGTTCTTTCTTTAAAAAAAGAAGGGAGGGGTGGGGAACTGAAGATACAACGAGGAGAGTTGAAATCTATTGAGTTCTTTTAGCAGATATATTGGTATGAATGATAGTTTATGGATGAAGGGTTGTGCAGCTTTTGGACTCTTTCCCTTCAGTGTAAAAATTCTCTTGCCTAGATGTTGTTATGCTCCTCTTTTCATTTATATTTCTTCCCATGCCTACTCTGAGTGCATCCTTTTACCACTATTATTGTGAGGCATAATATAATTAAGTAATTAAATGTGTGTTCTCTCTAAAAACTTGTTTTTAGATGAGATGATCACACACTGCCGTACCCATCGATCCTTTGTATTTCTCAATATTGTCCCGTAATCGACACTCTAGTTGTCCTGGACGTGGGGGGGGGGGGGGGGGTGGGGTTAAGTCCCACATAAGTGAGTATTAAGTTTCCTTCACTTAAGGCAAATAGGGGCCTGCATATTGATAGTTTCTAGCCTTTGTTTTCTTTCTAAATACACACCAACTTTTTGGTGCATGTCCTTGAACACTATGAAGCACGGACACCTCATTTAGGGTGAGGTGTCCGTGTTGGACACCTCATCGGACACGAAACGCCCCGAACACGTGTCCGGGACGTTTCCCAGCAAAAAAAAAAAAAAACCGGACACGGCAGGGACACGCGGGGGACACGGCAAAGGGGGACACGACAGGGACATTTTTTTTTTTTTTAGAAAAAGTTTAGTTTTAATTTTATTTGATTTATTTTAAGTAAATTTATATTTATTTGAATTTGGGTCTTGGGACATACTTATGTATTAGTTTATGGACTATGGTCTTATGAATTATGTATTGAATATTTGATTGATTGTCAATTTGTTATGAATGTTTCTTTTTAATTTGGTACATATTTAATTTGGTATTTTGGTTATTTGGTATATAACAAATTTGAATTAAATTTATAATTTATTTATGAATGTGAAGCTTTAATAATATTAATTTTAGTATTTTATATATATATATATATATATATATATATATATATATATATATATATATATATATATATATATATATATATATATATATATATAATACTAAAATTAATATTATTAAAGTTCACATTCATAAATAAATTATAAATTATATATATTTTTTAATTTATTTTTACAGCCGTGTCCCTGCCGTGTCGTGTCCCCTATTTTTCAAAATTGCCGTTTCCGCGTGTCCGTGTCCGTGTCCTATCGGACACCTCTCACGTGTCCGTGTCCGTGTCCTATCGGACACCTCTCACGTGTCCGTGCTACATAGCTTGAACATTGCCACTTGTTTGTGGAAAAGAGTTAAGGTAAACAGCTTGGAGTTTTACTGTCCGTCGATGTGTCAGAATCTTGAGGTAGCAAATGTTTTTTAGGGATTTTTTTCCTGAAAGGATTAGCTTATTCGGTTACCAATGAAAAGTGAATATGAGAGTACTGCTTTGTGCTGCTGAAAACGGGATGACAAAAGCTTAGGAATCTCTGAGTAGTCTTTCTTGTATGATAAAATGGGTACATGTTGGTACTAGAGCATGTGGCACAGTTCATGAGCCCGTATGGTGTTTCTCTTACTCAATTTTAGAAGGCAATCAAGATGTTAATTAAAGTCTGTTACTAGCCAACGTTACCGCATGAGACTAATTAGTTGTATTTTACGTTTTAGTTCCTTTTGCCCATCTCAATTCATGGATGCTTTTGAGGTATAAAAGAGAATGGGTGCCCAGTGCCCTGAACACCAAAAGCGAAGTTACACCAGCCTAGGGAGTGGTAGCTTTATTAATAGGGTAGATAAGCCATTTGTTAATTAAAAAAATTGTTTTGGTCATTACTTATCCAAGAAAAGCAATATAACCTTTCAATATGAGCAGGGTGAGGATCACAATAACTGGTGCGGTAGGTTTTAATTATTTGGGGTGTAATTAGTTTTTATAAAAAAAAGGTTCTACTAATTTGGAAAGTTGTATACTATAAAGCATGAGTCAACCTCTTATGTCCTGACTTGCTTGTCCCTTGAGCTTATCAAGATTCAAGGGTCAATTTGACTGATTTCTGGAGCTAAATCAGATCAGTTTATTTTTGGCTATAAACTTCCGGTACATAGAGAATACATAAAAGTACTGCTGCAATATTTTCCATATCAAATTGATAAAGAAATACATTTAAAATCACTAATCAAATTTTGATTCAGGCTGTGTGTTAAAAGGCAAAAGCCATCACGTTGTGTCTCAAAGCGATGAAACAATGCGAAGCGAGGGGTTATTGCTTCACAGGTGAAGCCATGGGCTTCAAATTATGATGTTTGAAGGGATCCAAAAAAAAGTGGCGGTTCTTTGAATCTCATTTTTAGATGGATTAATATTGACATTAGTGTGCATTAGAGCTAAAGTTAGTTACTCCTATTTTAATTGCAATTTGATTATTATGTATATATTTGGTTGTAAATTCACATTCATATTTGACATCTTTTTAATTTTCCATAAGTTGTAGGCTTCATTTCAAAGAAGTGTGCGCTTCACTTCTCACTCTTCGCATCAAGTCCCATCAACCTCGTCTGTTATTATGCTTCTTGCTTTTTAAAACTGGAAAGAAAGGAACCGATTAAGTTTAACTTTATACTTTTGTTTTCTTTTTGGTGTAAGGAGGGATTTGTAAATGATGCAAAATCCATACTTAGCCTCTTAGAATCCCTATAAGATTGAAAAGGGATTTTCTTTGCTTTTTGATCACCTGTAATTACTTCAGCATCCCCTTAGTGCTGTTTTTATAATGCGATTACCTTTCTCCAAAAAATAAAAAATATGCTAACATTCAGCTCTCTTTGCTCTTTGAAGTTACTTAAATTTCAGAAAATGTACTTCTGTTCATATCATTCAATATTTCTTCTTGATCCTTTGCTAGATCGCGACCAGGTACCTCCTCCCTGAACTGGCAGGAACCAGTCTTACGCCTAAACTTCACAATCGTGTGGCAGATGCTTTTGTGAAGACATATGGAAAATATGCTGGTTGGGCTCAAACTCTGCTTTTTATTGCGGAACTACCTTCACAGAAAGCACTCTTGTATTCTACGGAAGAAAAGTCTCCTAATTCCAAAAAGAGAAAACTGGGTGGGACCACAAAGGTATTTAAAGACTATACGCCGTGCTTGTTTTCATGCTCGAAGTTAGATTTACTCTACGTGCAGATCTGATGAAGACTGTTCTTTCTAATTCTGAGGTATCAAAAACATCTCAGAAGATTTTTCATCTAGAATTGCTGAGATTTTCAGTTTTGTGGATGTTAAAGTTGAAAAGAATGTATATTGCTAGAAAGTGACTGCATAAAATGTTTGCTTTACCCTTCTTATTTGCTGCATTTTATTGTATCATAGGAGTACTTTTTTAGTTATATGTATTTAATGATTTCTACTTGAAGAACTGTTAGGTTAATTAGCACCTTTAGTTTTTGTTTTCCTTTTTTTAAGGAACTAGCACCTTTAGATTCTTAAACATCTGCCAGAAAATCTGATGATGGAGAAATTTTAATTATCTGCTTTCCTTGCACCGGTTGCTTCTTGAGGTTTTTTGGCAATGATAATGTCTGTTAATTAATTGATACTTCCTTTGCAGGCACGACAAAATGCATCTTGCTGGTGAGCATTTGCAAGTCGTTGTGCCGTAATTATTTGATTGATGGTGACTTGCAGCCTAAATCTTGTAAGTAGGATCTTTGTTATTCTGTTTCATTAGTTCCTATTTGTACGTTCAGGCTTCTAAAAGTTTCACATTTTTGGAATGTGTAGGACTTCCTTCTGTAAGAACATGTGTGTATTAAATTAGTTAAAGGCTTCAATTTGCATTGGCTATCTGTCTGATTAGATCCATTTTCTCCCACCTTCGTTATTGTTCTATTGGAATTGATATGGACATTGTTCTGTAACAAAGAATGGTCGGCATTGTTCTTTTTTTCTTACGGAACATCAATTATGGACATCTTATTATGTGGATCTCCCAAAGTTTATATGGTGAATTCCTGGAAAAATCATATTTGAATAAAGCGAAACAATAGGACAACGACCAACTTGATATGATACACTTAATACAATGATAGTTTTGATGGATATGCTTTTGTTTGATTGGCATATAGTTGAATTTGGAACAAGTACACATACTGGATCGTAACAGTGAAAAGTGCTTATAAATTTGTGGGAAAATCTACTAGACAAGCATTTAATTTGGTCTTTCAGTTTTTCTTGATGTGTTTACTTTCAATAATCAACTTTCTTTATAAGGGTATTTCACTCATCACACATTGGTTAAGCTAAAACTAGTACTAGTCAATCTGTATATGCATTAACATTTGATAGATACACTTTACATATCAACATCTTATATCCTTTAAGAGAACCTATGAAAAGAAACATGCAAATCAGGAGAAGATTAGTTTTTGCTTAATAAAATGGGTGCAAATCGTGTTGATAGATTCTTCTATTTTAGTTAGTTCGTGGAGGTTATAACTTGGTATCAAAATGAGGAAGAGTCATTTACTTTCTCAGCGATGGCTTTGTGACTGAAATAATATCTACGGTGATGTCAAGAGGACTGCCAGTTTCCTCTTCGAATAAGACTAATAAGTTGTCCCCTGGTTGGAGAAATGATCTTGGACCATGTACACATAAATGAACATTTTAGTTGCTGGAGCTTTAGTCATTAGTTACTAAATATAAACAGAATAAACTTTCATGCATAAACAAGAGTGCGTGAGATCTTTAAGTGAAGAGGTTTATTAAGTAAACAAGAGTGCTTATCTATAAATAACATATGGTGAAGATAAAGGGGTTCTAATGTGGCCTTATTATTCTATGAATAACGTGTACTGAAGAATTATATTAATCATGTGACTAGGAGGTCACGGGTTCAAGCCGTGGAAACAACAAATACAGGGTAAGGTTGTGTCAATAGACCCTTGTTTGTCCGACCCTTCTCCGGACCCCGCACATAGAGGGAGCTTAGTGCACCGGACATTAAAATAACTCAACACCTTCCTGGTTCATTTGAGAATTTCATCAACACCTTCGGACATTAAAATTACTCACGCCTTGGGCGCCGCGACCCTTGTGGTGGTGGCGCTGCGGCGCCCCGGCTCCGCAGTGACGCCGCGGACCTTTTCCGACCCGTTTCGATCTTACACTTCTTCCTTTATTTACCAACGTGGAACACATGTCATTTAACCAACGACCGTTCATCATTTAATGTCTCAAACGTTTACTCACGTACCAATATCTCTTTCACTAATGAAATTTATGATACTTGACATTACGAGTGCACGTGTGTGAAAACGACGTTTCCGACGTGCGATACCTCAATCTTGATGTGTTTACTTTCAATAATCAACCTTCTTTATAAGGGTATTTCACTCATCACACATTGGTTAAGCTAAAACTAGTACTAGTCAATCTGTATATGCATTAACGGTTGATAGATACACTTTACATATCAACATCTTATATCCTTTAAGAGAACCTATGAAAAGAAACATGCAAATCAGGAGAAGATTAGTTTTTGCTTAATAAAATGGGTGCAAATAGTGTTGATAGATTCTTCTATTTTAGTTAGTTCGTGGAGGTTATAACTTGGTATCAAAATGAGGAAGAGTCATTTACTTTCTCAGCAACGGCTTTGTGACTGAAATAATATCTACGGTGATGTCAAGAGGACTGCCAGTTTCCTCTTCGAATAAGACTAATAAGTTGTCCCCTGGTTGGAGAAATGATCTTGGAACATGTACACAGAAATGAACATTTTAGTTGTTGGAGCTTTAGTCATTAGTTACTAAATATAAACAGAATAAACTTTCATGCATAAACAAGAGTGCGTGAGATCTTTAAGTGAAGAGGTTTATTAAGTAAACAAGAGTGCTTATCTATAAATAACATATGGTGAAGATAAAGGGGTTCTAATGTGGCCTTATTATTCTATGAATAACGTGTACTGAAGAATTATATTAATCATGTGACTAGGAGGTCACGGGTTCAAGCCGTGGAAACAACAAATACAGGGTAAGGTTGTGTCAATAGACCCTTGTTTGTCCGACCCTTCTCCGGACCCCGCACATAGAGGGAGCTTAGTGCACCGGACATTAAAATAACTCAACACCTTCCTGGTTCATTTGAGAATTTCATCAACACCTTCGGACATTAAAATAACTCACGCCTTGGGCGCCGCGACCCTTGTGGTGGTGGCGTTGCGGCTCCGCAGTGACGCCGCAGACCTTTTCCGACCCGTTTCAATCTTACACTTCTTCCTTTATTTACCAACGTGGAACACATGTCATTTAACCAACGACCGTCCATCATTTACTGTCTCAAACGTTTACTCACGTACCAATATCTCTTTCACTAATGAAATTTATGATACTTGGCATTACGAGTGCACGTGTGTGAAAACGACGTTTCCGACGTGCGATACCTCAATTGTTCGAGTCATAATTAATGGGTTAAACTTAATTCCACATTAGTAAATTTCCAACAAGTACTTATATGTCACAATTACTTTTTGTTGATGTTCGAGGACCTGCTCCCACCTTGTTGTGTAATGGTCACAAATACCTCCTTGTTTTTGTTGATGATTATTCAAACTATACATGGGATTTCCTTTGAAACTAAAATCTGACGTCGTTCGCATCTTTCACCACAATACACAAATTAAATCCATTCAATCCAACTGGGGTGGTGAATTTCATTTCCTTTCACTTATACTTGCAAATTTTGGAATTTTTCATCGCCTTTCTTTCCCGCACACTCACGAGCAACAAGGGAAAGTTGAGTGAAAACATTGTCACATTGTTTAAACTGGGGTAAGTCTCTTAGCTCATAGTTCCACTCCATCTCGGTATTGGCACTTTGCTTTTGAAACTGCCATCTATCTCATGAATCGATTGTCGTCACCCTCCATTACTGGACATTCTCTCTTTGAACTTGCACTTCACAAGTCTCCAGACTACTCTTTCCTCAAAGTATTCAGTTGCCTCTGTTTCCCATATATTCGCCCCTATAACAAACACAAATTCGACTTTCGAAGTGTTCCGTGTGTCTTCCTTGGGTACAGCTCTACACACCTTGGATATCGATGTCTTGATCGAGCCTCTGGTCGTGTATATATAGCCCGTCATGTGCTTTAACAAAGCTATTTTTCCGTTTGCCCAGTCACCAATACTAGGCCCTCATCTCTCAACAATTTCAGCACTTCGACCCTGGGCGTCTTCCCCAATCTCTCTACCTCCATCGTTGCCTACCCCCTCCTTGGTCCCATCTCACTAACCTACAACTTGTTCTAATGTGTCAATGGGTTCCCAATCTGATTCCCTCTCTCCATCATTATCTAGTCCAGTATCTCCACAACCTACTGCCGCTACTCCCTTCACAACTAGTTCGACAACAGAATCATCCAACACTTCCTAGCCCACTCCTGCTAACTCTAGCATTCCATCACCTCCTCAATACACTCATCACATGGTCCTTCGGCACATGCGACCCCCTTGTCTCATTTATCCACTATTGACTCTTCATCCCTCAATGCTCCACCATCCGCTGAACCTTCCAGTTTTACTAAGGCCAATAGGCATAAAGTTTGGTGCAATGTCATGGCCTCTTAGATGGATGCTCTTCTCTGCAATTGAACATGGTCCTTGGTTCCTTATAAACCTTCCATGAATGTACTGGGCATCAAGTGGGTTTTCAGAATTAAGAGAAATTCGTCTGGTCACATTGAGCGTTACAAAGCTCGTTTAGTCGCCAAAGGGTTCCACCAGCTTGAAGGTCACGATTACTTTGAAACGTTTAGCCTTGTTGTTAAGCCTGCTACTATTCATGTCGTTCTCACAATTGCAATGTCTAAAGGGTGGCCCTTGCGACAACTTGAATGATGTCCAAAATGCCTTTCTCCATGGCCAACTTCATGAGCTTGTATTTATGGCTCAACCTACTGGTTTCACTCACCACTCATATCCCAATCATGTTTACCAGCTGCACAAGTCGCTCTATGGTCTCAAAAAGGCTCCTCGAGCTTGGTATATGAGGCTTCATTAATTTCTTGTAGCTCTAAAACTGATACGTCTCTTTTTATGTATGCTGCCAACGATGTACTTGCCTACTTGCTCATTTATGTAATGACATTATACTTACTGGCAGCCACCCTCACTTCCTTGACTCTATCATCTCGAATTTGGGCGCAAAATTTTCCATTCGTGACTTGGGTCCTCTAAGTTTCTTTTTGGGTGTTGAAGTGAGAAGATCTAACACCGGGATGTCCCGCTCGCAGCAACAATATGTTCACAGCTTGTTGTCCAGGTCAAACATGCTGAATTGCAAACCTGCTAACCCGGATTCTAGTCTTTACTCACTGCTACTAAATTGTTAAATGTGCTCTTGTTTATTTTGTGAACTTTCATATGCTTAGAAGTTGTAATTTCTTCCTTGTTATTCTACTATTTTCTGTGTTCGATTCTCCGTGAATCATATCTCTGCTTGGTTATTTGCTCATGCAAGTCCCCGTTTTTATTTAATATATTGCTAGTGTTCTTCAATCCATTGCTTGTGTTCTTCAATGTTCATCTGTGTTGAATGATCGCCCATAATGTTTATTAATTTGTTTACTTTGATCTTTATTCCATTGTCTCTCTCCTGCTAGTGTGTTTTCTATGCTATTTTGAATTTGCCGTGTTTAGTACAACTGGAAAGTGACTGATTGCACCACTTTGGTGAAAACTTGTCACTGTTTTTCACAGCTGATATGCTCTGTTTTGCCTTTTTGGGATTGCATACTGTTCAACACCTTTTCCATCTGATTCTAACAGATATATATCTATATGTTTACATCCCTTATAGATATGTACATATATATTGGAACTTCCCTATGTCCTACCGTTTGTAATCTTTGCGTTTTATTATCACTGTTCTGTGGCCCCTCCTATATCACATATATATATATATATTGTTATAAAATTTAGGGCTGACCAGTGTGCCGGACCAAGTGGGATGGGCGGGGTCGGGACAAAGAGGAGGGGTGGGACCGGTACGAGCGAGACGATACCGTGTCCCGTCCCGGTACCGGTCCTGGAGGACGTGACGGGCGGGACATTTTTTTTAAAATTTCTTCCACTAAATTAAAAATACTAACAAAGTAACATATATTGATAGACTGATAGCCATATACTCATATTATACTCATATATATATATATATATATATATATTTATAAACTAAATAATTGAACAAAGACAAGAAGAGTGTAAAAAAAACATCCCAATGTTGTTTTTGTGTCTCTTCTATTATTAATTATTTCATTGAAATATTAAATATACAAGATTCAGAATTAAACATTGTAGTGTACTGTTGTTGAAAAAAATTGCAAAAGACATAGAAAAAAAATACTAAAATTGCAATGAAATAAATTACCAATTTGAAAATACTTTTTCTAGTTTCTTTATAATTTCGTGTGGTTCTTTGGTTGGAATTGGTATATCTTGGTCAAATTGTTCCACGTCGCTACTCATGCCTTCAGATAAGATGTCGTTGTAGTTTTCGTCTTCTTCTTCGTTAATCTCTGGGTGACCGCACCTTTTTCGCTCCGCTCGTATTCAATCTCTGAATAGTATCGACATCTCCAAGTTGTCTCCGACTAATGAGTGTCTGTGCTCTCCTATTTGAAATCTGCCGGCAGAAAAAACGCTTTCAGAAGCGATTGATGACGCTTGAATGTTCAAAACATCTCGGGCCATCATTGAAAGTGTCGGAAATGTCTTCTCATTCTGCATCCAATATTTCAGCAAGTCTTCCTTTCCGTCTTGATTGACAACTGCTTGGTAAGGTAAAGTGTCTTGCAAAACAAAAACATCGAACTCGCTAATTTGGTTAGCAGTGCTACCACCGCACATTCTATTTCTGAGGCTTTCAATATTGTCCGCAGAAACAACATGTTTTTTAGAGGACGTGTTAGGCGAAGAAGATAGTCTGGCCGGTTGGTTACTAGCACTTGCTTGCTGGTAATGTCGATATACTTTTTTGCATTCATCTTCTACGCTATCCAACACTTCTTCTAGCGTTTGTTCAATAGGTGGCTCAACATTTAAATTTTTGGGAGTTGGAGGTGGTAGTACGTCCATAAAGTTATAAATATTTTCAATAAGACTTTTACAACCTTCTACTTTAATAGTCGGGTTTAATACAGCACCAACAATATAAATAGGGGGAATATGAATAAAATTCCTTTAATTTCATAAACATTTTTTTAATAGCTGCCTTATAAGCAGATTTTTCCATATATTATTTAAGCAGTAAAAATATTATAGCTATATAAAACAACATAGTTGAAATAGTAGAATAATATAAAGTAGAATTTTTTTTATTGCTCGTTGAAAATTCTCTAGAAATACAATAAGTTCTCTAATTTTGTCCCAATCATTATCCACAATCATATCAGTTGGATTTTGATTATGGACATTAAAAAATAAAGTGATAGGTTTTCTATAATCATAAGCAGCAACAAGTTGGTTATATAAAGAATTTCATCTAGTGGGTACTTCTTCGGGAATTTTTCTGTAAGATAGTCCACAATCGTGACATATTTTTTTTATATTTTTTCTCTGTTGGATTCTATTATTTTTTTAAAAATAAAGTTTATAGCAATTTGTATTTTTTCAAGAAATATCTTTAAAAAGTGAAAGACCATCCTTTACAACTAAGTTCGCACATTTGATATGAAAATGTTTTGAAAAAGACGGAGTTAAAACTTCTTTTAAAACATAAATAACAGAATTGTTAGAAGCTGCATTATCTAATGTAATACTCATAACTTTATCAGTTATTCCGTAATAATCGCAGACTAAATAAATATTTTTTGAAATAAACTGACCAGTGTGCCTACTATCTATATATCTATATGTTAAAATACATTTTTGTATAGATCATTTATAATCTATCTAATGACAGATTACCGTTAAATAATCATGACCGTTAGTACTACGACCAATATCAGAAGTTAGAGCGATTTTGCCATTAAAATGATATAATGCATAACGTAAATACTGTTGATATTCATGTGCAAATTTAAATACATCTCTTTTAACAGTTGATCTAGAAAAATCTTTATAAGTAGGATTATACATATCTCTAATATAATGAATAAAATCAGGAGATTCAGGAAATGAAAAAGGCAAACCCTCCACAACAACTAATTTTGCTAGTGTTTCCCTATATTTATGTTTATAGTATTTAGGGCCTACAACTTCCTCCGTCATAGGGTTAATTTGACCCTGTACTTTGTCCGGAACAGTATGTGAACCTTGTCCCGATTGAGAGGGCGCTTTCTCACCATCTTTTCAATAATGTATTGTGCATGCAAGGCTTTGTGTTTTTGCAGTAGGTGTCTTCCTAAACCCCTCGTACCACCATGACCTTGTCAAGTTTTAAAAGTATAAACAAATTTACAAGTTTTACATATAGCTACTTGATTTGGTACGTCTCTGTGAAAATATTTCCATACAGCTGATTTTAATGGTCGTTTTGCCGGACCTCGTCTCATACTAGGGGAATATGAGACATTTCACTAGTGGGTGTATCATCATCTACATTAGTGGGCGTATCATCATCTAGAGTGACATCTAAATCAAAGGCTTCTTCAGTTTGAGAAAATACATGGTCTTCTAGATTATATGGTATTTCAGAAAACTGTTCAGGATCAATAAAATCTTGTCTAGGACTATGACTAGGAATACTAGAAGTACCCTTGCCCTTGTTACCCTCCCTACTAGAAGAAGCCTGAGTCTTACCCTTACCTATGCCCAAAACACTTGTAGCTTTTTTCATTTTAATTATGGTAATAAATAGTTAAAGACTTAAAGATAATGAATAAATGTGCTAAATGAAATAAAGACAAAATAATAATTTAATGAGAGAACGAATGTACCAAACGCCGACGTGTAATCGAGAGGTTGAGAATTGAAACTTTGCTCGATAGATAATCCTCAAGCTAGTTGTCAACTTAACTCTCAATTCTCAAATTAATAAATAGATTGCATATGTAGTAAACAATGTTGTATAGAGAATAGAGATTGATTGATTGAGATATTAGAGATTGTAGGAAGATTTGTGAAAATAATAAGAAGAGAAAATGAAGTATTTATAGTTGGAAAATTAGGTTAAAGTGTGAATATAATAACTTAGATGTTAAAAATAAATATAAAGGGGGTTGGGGGAGGCAAAAAATGGCCGTTGCCAAACGGTCAAAATGTAAAATGGTCATTATTGCATCGGCTATTTTTGCAATTGACTGGGTTTCGGGCGGGATCGGGTCGGGACCGGGACGTGGAACGGGTCGGGTCATAGCGGGACCGGGTCAGGCGGGACCATACCATGTCTCGTCCCGATTTGAGCCCCGGTCCCGCTATTTGTTTTTAATAATTCGGGGTCGGGATGGGACCGGGCTGGCCCGACCCATTGGCCAGCCTTAATAAAATTGGATATTTAAACTATACATGTCTAACGGATCGCCCCGGATCGGTAGCTCGTTACCGGGTTGAACCGGTTACGGACTGGTTACTTACCGGGCCTACCGATTCGGTTCATTATCGGATTTTCGATCGCTTGATGTCCCAGTAACCAAGCCTATTGTTCTGTTTTCTTTTTTGTAAATTTCAAAATTTAACTAAATTCAAATTAAATATGTAATATAGTTTATAACTTTATACTTTATAGTTTATATTGTAGTTATGTAAACTATATATATATATATTTTTTATTCCGAAAATTTATTAATTTATTAAATTAGTAGACATAAGTTAACAAATAACAACTAAGGAGATAATAAAATAAAAATTAATGATAAGATGTAAACTTTCGAACTTTCATTATTCATAATGTTAATAATAGTACATAATGAAGTAATAATAATTTTATTTACATATTATGCATCATTTTACAAAGTTCTTCGAAATTTATAGGTCGATTGAATTGGTGATGCTCCATAGTCCATAGCCTCTAAATCTGGAGTTGAAATTCCAGTCCCGTTTTCACGGTTCCGCCGCAACTTGTGCAGTTGTAAAAGTGCTCCATATATCTAGAATCTAGATTCATTATTATTGAATCATGCAGATGTAGACACAGAACAGAAGCAAAACTAGAACGAAGATTAGTAGCAGAGTTGTTCAATTATCAAATATCAAATATCAAATAATGTAACTGCATCTTTATATTTTATACTTAATTTGTTGTTGATCAGTGTGTCGGATGAACTCTCTGTACATGCCTAACTAAAGTGCACGTCCCCCGTCATTACCATGTTTATAAGTTTCTCCACAAATATTACATCTAATTCTATCAGTGTCCCCAATTCTATCATAAAAGTTTCACACTTTACTCCTTATTCTGATTCTCCTACTCCTTACTACTGGTAAATGAGGTGTACGACTAGTAGTACTAACATTGATATAAGGCACACTAGTAGGTGTATGAGTTTCGGTTTCAACAATATTATCTATATGAGCATTATTATAATAATTATCTTCTATTTCATAATCTTTTTCCATTTGATCATAATCTATATTTTGATTAGATGATGAAGAACCTTTAGATTTTGTACCACTTGAAATAGTTTTACCTTTATCCATTATAAAATATTTAATTTAAATTTAAATTTAAATAATCAACAAATAAATATGACAATTTAATAAAATAAATAGAGAATGAAACGAGTGTATCAAACTTTGAGATTCAGAACTCAATTGAAACTCGAAGCTCGATGTCTTGCGTCTTACTACTTTGAAAATTAATAATAATAATAATAACAATAACTTGAGAATTGATAATATAGAGAATTAAGAGAGTATGAGAATTGAGAGAATTGTAGAAATAATTATGTGATAAAAATGAGAAGAATGTAGAGTATTTTTTAGATTTTTTAAAGGATAAAAATGTAACTAACAAAAAATTAAAAAATAAAAAAAATAAATATGCCAAAAACGGTCTTAAGACCGTTGCCCCACCCCATCCCCCCCAGCGGGCTAGTCCTCCCCCCAACGGTAATATTATCGTTGGGCCAACAACCCTTTATTTTATTTTATTTAAAACAATTTACCTTACCGGACCGGTTAACCAGTAAGGTTATCGGTTTCTCGTTATCGGTTCAATCTGTCCGGATTCTTATCGGATTTCTCTGTAACCCGTGTGGGTTGGGGCCAAATAAACCCCCAACCCGGTAAGTCTTATCGGTCCGTACAGAACCGAATTTTATACCGGGTCGATCGGTCCGGTTCCGGATCAACCCGGCCTCTTAGACAAGTATAATTTAAACTAGTAAAATAATATAAGTGATGACTATTAATAACAAAGTATATATGGAATGCTAGAATAAGGAGAGAACTAAGAGATGAGAGAATTCTTCTACTTCACAAAAGGTGTTCATTTACATTCACCACAAGGGTGATATTTATACTACTAAGGTGACTACTATTTTAAGTTGACATTTGATAGATATTTTAACACAATAGTAAAACATGTGTTTCATAACATATTTCTAGAATATTTGAGAGAATTTCAATTTCTTATAACACTCCCCCTTTAAAATATCTATCATGATACCCAATTGAAGCCTTGCTGAGAAGAATTTGACGAGAACAAATGTTGCCTCATTAAAAACCTTATAAGGAAAAATCCATTGGGATAAAACCTTAATAAGGGAAAAAGAGTACAACAATATGCTCCCCCTCAACCAAACACAAATACTTCTTCTTTAAAGATCTCGAATGTGGCGCATCCCGATACCTTTTACATGTTTCTTGAAAACTGATGTAGGAAGTGCCTCTGTGAACAAATCTGCTACATTTTCACTCGAACGAACTTACTGATATCAATCTCTTTGTTTCTTTCAAGTTCTGGAGGAATATGTTTTGGTTCTGTCACCTTTGATATAGCCTTCTTTCATCTGAGTAACACATGCATCATTGTCTTCGAATAATATTGTTGGGTCCTTATTGACTGGTGGGCCAGCTGTCCCTTGAATATGTTGTGTCCTTACTTTATATTCTTTCCATGTGAAACATGTTCTCTTGGAAAACTAATAACAAGGCATTCACCATGCAAACTTCAAATCGAATCACTCGCATTCCTGGAAAGAATTCAAGGGGACATATGTGGATCTATTCATCCGCCATATGGACCTTTCAGGTATTTCATGATATTAATTGATGCATCTAGTATGGTCACATATTTGTTTATTGCCAAGTCGTGATATATAGCATTTGCAAGGTTTCTTGCACAAATAATTAAACTAAGGGAACATTTTTCGGATTATATCATAAAAAAAGTTAGACTTGACAATGCTGGTGAATTTACCTCTGAAGCATTTAATGATTATTGTATGTCAATTGGAATTACAGTTGAACATCATGTTCCTCATGTTCATACATAAAATGGTTTAGCTGAATCATTAATTAAACGTCTCCAATATATTGTTAGACCATTGATAATGAGAACTAAATTATCAGTTACTGTTTGGGGTCATGCAATATTACATGGTGCATCATTGATTCGTTTAAGACCAAGTGCTAATCATAAGCATACCCCTCATCAACTTGCACTTGGTCAAGTACCAGACATTTCCCATCTAAAGATTTTTTGTTATGCAGTGTATATCCCAATTACTACACCACATAGAACAAAGATAGGACCTCAAAGGAGGTTGGGAATATATGTTGGATATGAAGCACCCTCTATTATCAGATATCTTGAACCTCTAACGGGTGATGTCTTTCAGGCAAAATTTGTTGATTGTCATTTTGATGAGAAATGTTTTCCAACCTTAGGAGGAGAAAATAAACAGTTGGAAAAATATAAAAAATGGTATGTACCTTTCTTATTGCATCTGGACCCACATACTAAATCGTGGAAAGAAAATGTACGAAAAATTGTTCACTTACAAAGTTTAGCTAATCAATTGTCAGATGCATTTACTGATGTGAAAAGGGTGACAAAGTCACATATACCAGCTGTTAATGCTCCTGCTCGGATTGAAATTCCGAAATAAAATAATATGGCAAGTACATCTAAGGCACGCCTAAAATGTGGCCGACCTGTTGGTTCCAAAGATAAAAATCTCCGAAAAAGAAAAGGAGCAGAAAGTATGAATATAAATGAGAGTGCTCCCTAAGATGATAAAGATAATGAGATCGTTGAAAATGAAACTGAAAGTAACAACGATCTTGAAATCTCTATCAACTATGTTAATACAGGAAATTTATGGTACCGAAAATGTAAGGACATTGATGAGGTATTTTCATTCTCAATTGCATGTGAATTGATGAATGAAAATGATGATCCTGAACCCAGATTTGTCGTCGAATGTCAACGTATACCCGATTGGCTGAGTTGGAAAGATGCAATGGATACTGAGTTAAAGTCTCTAAGAAAACGAAATGTGTTTGGACCCATTGTCATTATACCTGAAGATGTGAAACCCGTTGGGTACAAGTGAGTCTTTGTAAGAAAACGAAATGAGAAAAATGAGGTTGTAAGATACAAGCTCGCCTTGTTGCACAAGAATTTTCTCAAAGACCCGGAATTAATTATGAGGTAACATACTCTCCTGTTATGGATGTCATTACATTTCGTTATTTAATTGGTCTATCAGTATATAATAATCTGGATATGCATCTTATGGATGTTGTTACAACATATTTATATGGATCACTCGATAATGACATATATATGAAAGTTTCGGAAGAATTTAAGATGTCTGAAGTATCAAACCCCAAAGAAATGTATGTAATTAAATTACAAAGATCCCTATATGGGTTGAAACAATCCGGACGCATGTGATATAATAGGTTAAGTGAATATTTGCTTAAAGAAGGCTATATGAATAACCCTATTTGCCCTTGTGTATTCATAAGAAAAACAACATCTGGATTTATAATCATTGTTGTCTATGTTGATGATTTAAATATCATTTGAAACTAATAAAGAAATTCAAGAAGCAATGAATTACTTAAAAAGGGAATTTGAAATGAAAGATCTGGGAAAAACAAAGTCCTGCCTTGATTTGCAAATTGAGTATACTAAAAATGGAGTAATTGTACATCAATCTAATTATATAGAAAGGGTACTAAAATGTTTAGTATGGATAAATAAAATCCTTTGGGTACCCCAATGATGGGTAGAACTCTTAATGTTGAAAATGATCCATTCCGACCAAAAGAAGAAAATGATGAGGTCCTTAGCTCTGAAGTACCGTACCTTAGAAACATTGGAGCCCTCATGTTTTGCTAATTATACAAGGCCTGATATAGCCTTTGTTGTAAATTTACTAGCAAGATTTAGTTCATCTCCTACAAACAGACATTAAAAAGGAATAAAGCATATATTTCGATATCTACGGGGTACACATGATCTTGGGTTGTTTTATCCTAACAATATAGAACCAGTTTTGCTTCGTTATGCAGATGCAGGTTATCTATCTAATCCACATAATGCTAAGTCACAGACTGGATACGTGTTTACATATAGAAACACTGCAACATCCAGGAGATCATAAAAGCAGACGCTCGTGGCCACTTCTTCAAACCATGCTAAAGTAATAGCTCTCCATGAAGCTAGCAAAGAGTGTAGGTGGTTGATGTTAGTGACACAACATATTCAAGGGACAGCTGGCCTACCAGTCAATAAGGACCCAACAATATTATTCGAAGACAATGATACATGTGTTACTCAGATGAAAGAAGGCTATATCAAAAGTGACAGATCAAACATATTTCTCCAAAATTCTCATTCACTCAGGAACTTGAAAGAAACAAAGAGATTGATATCCAGTATGTTCGTTCGAGTGAAAATGTAGCAGATTTGTTCACAAAGGAACTTCCTACATCAGTTTTCAAGTATCGGGATGCGCCACCTTCGAGATCTTTAAAGAAGAAGTATTCGTGTTTGGTTGAGGGGGAGCATATTGTTATACTCTTTTTCCCTTATTAAAGTTTTTATCCCAATGAATTTTTCCTTATAAGGTTTTTAATGAGGCAACATGTGTTTTTGTCAAGTTCTCCTCAGCAAGGCTTAAATTGGGTATGATGATAGATATTTTAAAGTGGGGGTGTTATAAGAAATCGAAATTCTCTCAAATATTCTAGAAATATGTTATGAAACACATGTTTTACTATTATGTTAAAATATCTATCAAATGTCAACTTGAAATAGTAGTCACCTTAGTAGTATAAATACCACCCTTGTGGTGAATGTAAATGGACACCTTTTGTGAAGTAGAAGAATTCTCACCTCTCTTAGTTCTCTCCTTATTCTAGCATTTCATATATACTTTGTTATTAATAGTCATAACTTATATTATTTTACTAGTTTAAATATTAAATTTTATAACAATTATATATTACTTACGCTATATACATATATATGTTTATATATTCTCAATATATATCTATATATGTTATATAATTTATACTATATATATAATATATTTTATATACAATAATCATCATATATTATATATCTTATATTATTTCCCTTGTTTGTACCTCTTTTTTTTGCTACTTACTTTGATATCCGTCCCTTCTTTCCCTTTTATATATATATATATATATATATATATATATATATATATATATATATATATATATATATATATATATATATATATATATATATATATATATACATATACATATACTATCTTCATTGTATTTCCCATTGTTTGAGGTCACTGTGCACTTTCTTTTGTTTTTGCAGAACGTAGGTATAAGTACGAGTGCAGACGACTATTCATGGCATAACACTAGCTGAGCCCACACTATTTAAAAAATATATCTTTTGTACATACATACATATATATATATATATACATACATACATACATTGTGTTTATTTGATAGCTTATTTATTATTCACTAACTCTTTTACTAAGTATTTTTTGCAGGTACCCGGAGGCGCATTCCAAAATTAAAGCCTGCGCAGAAAAAATAAAATAAAATAAAAGTGAAATACCACTAAGTTTTCTTCACTCCCTCTTTATATGACTTTGCTTTCTTGTTAAATGCATACCTTACTTAAATATTTGCATGCCTAGTTTAAATTTCTCTTAGTTAGTGTAATAATTGTAGAACACCTTTAGAATTGTAGAATACATGTTAGCACAATAATACCAACCTAAGTTTGACCGGACAACCGCAAGTTAACAGATCTTAAAGGATGCCTAATCTCTTCCCTTTAGGATAAGAAAGAACCCTTACCTGGAATCTCATAATTTTCGCAGACCCTTAAAAAATGGAGATCATTTATAGCATTTTATGATATATTTAGAAGCGTCCTAATTCACAAGACTAATTAGGTGGCGACTCCTTAAATACAAATTTAGGAACCAACCATACGTAGTACATCATTTTCGACTCCGATTAAAATGGGGTATTACAGTTAGACTTAACTCTTAGGTTTGAACTGCAGTTATGCACAAAATACTGAAAACCTAGGAAGACATCCAGGGTGTTACCCCTGCTCCGCTCTCTTTATCTGAATATGCTTCTTCTTTATTTGCATATATATCTCTGCCTCCCCATATGTTGGTGTTAATTTGGTTCTTGTTTGATCCTCTATTTACCTCTGATTTAAAGCATCCACCCCTCCCTGTTAATTTAAATAAGAAATATGCACTTATTTTCCTTATATGAAGTCAATGTTTGGGTTTGGTTCTTGTATATCAATATATATAGTGATATACTTCAAGATATATCTTTGTATACCCCAAATATATATCATATATATTCTGAATATTTCGTATATATCAGTCCTTTTATATGTCTAAATGCATAAATATGGGCTTACACATTTATGAATATGAATGCTTGTTGATTGGGCCCCTCACACACATGGGCTGATATATTTCTTTAATACGAAAATAGTATTTGGGCCTGCTGTGTTTCAGTGTGCTACTAGTTTCACCAAGGCCCAGTTTGGGCTGACATATTTTGGTCTATAAATAATTGACTGGGCCTATCGTATACTGATTTACTCTTCCTTTAAATCTGAAAACTATTATTGTTTTGGGCCTTCACTGTATTATTTTATCCCGCATATATTTTGAGACTCGGCTTTAATAAAATTGTTTGATTGATTGTTTTGGGCCTGATTGTGGCCGAGATGAAGTGATTATATGTATTCTTAAATCTTATGCCAATGTTATTTGATAAGGTTTAGAGTATATACTAATTCTTTTCTTTTCTTTGTTTACATGAAATGCATCGGAAACAATCAAGAGTCTCGTTATGAGACTCATCATGAGATCCACATCAATGTTCATCATCCTATTCGCCACAAAACTTTTAAACCATAGGCGGAATGACATTGTTCACTACCTTTGCATGTATTTTTATAAATAACAATGCAAATGCGTATTTTTTAACTACCTTGTCAAAATGCATCCTTTTAACTATTTGCAACATCCTTTTTACTTAAATACTTTCAAACATGCATTTTTACTTAACATAATAATTAACTCTAGGTTTGAACGGACAACCGTAGTTAGTGGATTTTAATGGATGTCTAACCCCTAATCTCATATTTTCACAGACCATTAAATGATGTTTATTTTGCAGCATTTAGTCAACATTTAAAATGTCATAATTCACTATAATTAATAGGTGGTGACTCCTTAAGCATGTTTTAAATTGAGGATTCACCAAGCGTCGCGTCGCGAGCCCTCGGTAAAAAATGGGTGCGACAACATGGCGACTCCACTGGGGATATCAGGTTCTTAACCAAAGCAAATCTTGGTTTATTATTTGGATTTATTTGCTTTTATTTGTTCTAGTGCTTTCAATTGTTTGCTTTTATTTTTGTACGCTTAACTGCTTTAATTGCTACTTTCTTTTACTGTTTTCCTTAAACTGATATTTCGCTATATTTCTTCCACTTTGGAAAATTGACACTATCACACACTACACGCGAGGTGTGTTTTGCGCACCCGCAAAATTTTCTTTCAAATATTCAAATTTTAGGAGAGTTGGCGTATGCGCGGAGCGTCCGGGGCATCCGGTAGCCGCGTAGCCTTCTCACTCGAGTAGTCCGCTCGGAAACCTCGAGTCTAGTAAGCCAAATCTTAGCAAATTTAAGATAGAGTTATATCACCCTTTATCTTAAGTCATGCATACATTTACCCTAGGTGGGGCGATCCTTGGTATCGTCTCCACAATTAGGAATTCCATCAAAGTGTCGACGGATCTTGCAACCCAACGACCAATCAGCATATATGTGTAGCATGATAATGATAGACGGATCCCATCCTAATCATGCCATGCAAAAATTGGAAAATGTACATTCATTTTGTCTTTATTTCCAATTAAAGCATTACAGTTTAAAGGCTCGGATCAATCTATCACAATCTCGCATATTTGGCGTTTAGGCTCACCTCCGACATAAGAGAAGTCCCATGCATGTTAGGACGAGCATTTTATTTGTTGCTTTGTGTGTTTTATCCATGCTATTACACTTGCTATGCGCTGCTTACACATTTGCAATAATTACGTGTCTTATACTAACATGGTTTGCTACAATTTTTGAAGGATTATATTATTTTTCCCCAAAAAAAGTCGATTCATATTTGATTAAGAGATGGCAGAACACCAATACTTCACAAGATCAAAGGCACGATCCGATGACATGACTAATTCAGGGGCATCTGAGCAAAATGGCTTGGGACTCATCTCCGTTTCTATAGACGAAGCAGAGGTCTCGGAAAGGAGAAACACCACTGACCAAGATGAATACCTCACACATTTGTTATAGCAAATAGCGAACATACAGGCCGAAATGGAAAGGCTCCGGAATCTGACCAACCTATCCGTTAGTTTAAATACTCCGCTACCAGAACAGAGAACAAGCGCAACCGCCCCGCAGGCCTTTCCCGATCTACCCCCACCTCAACACAATCCCCAAAACTCTCCACAAAAGCCACAACAAACTAGCTCACACCAAACTGACCCTCGCCCAATCAATCCACAAGCCAACCCACCACCAAACTCTCTGCAAAACCACCTAACTCCTTATATATCTCAACCTCCATCTACCCAATTTACCTCACTCATACGAATTGCCAAACTACCCAACAAATACAGACGTCATATGTCGCCAGTCCTAGCAAGCAGTATGTGCCATTAACATATACGGCAGAAACTCAACCGTTTATTGTTATCGTACCGAATATACCTCCTCAAGAGACCGACCAATACGAAGCAATGGAGAGGCAGGCGAGAGCTAGAGCTCATGAAAGTATGACGATAGAAATCCATAGTTTAAGGAAGGCTTTCCGAAGCATTCAGTCGGATAAGGGGCATGAAGGGTTGGAATATGAAGATTTGTGTATGCACCCCGACGTTGAATTACATGTGGGGTACAAGATACCCAAATTTGATATGTTTGAAGGAAAGGGGAATCCCCGCGCCTACTTAAGGTCATACTGTGACAAATTGGTTGGAGTGGGAAAAGACCATTTAATCATCATGAAATTGTTCATCAGGAGTTTAACCGGCGAAGCGCTAGATTAGTACACAAACCAGGGAACGCAATGGCGCAGGATTTCGTGGATAGGTTCAAATTCAACACTGACATTATCCTGGATAGGTTTTATCTGATAAAGCTGGAAAAGAAGTCAACAAAGACTTTCAGAGAGTACGCTATGAAATGGCGAAGGTCCAACCTCCGATGGCGGAGAGCGAAATGACCACCCTGTTCGTGCAATCTTTAAGGGACGCAAAGTATTATGAGAGAATGATAAGTGTTATCGGGAGAAGCTTTTCGGAAGTCATGAGAATTGGTGACTTTGTGGAAGAAGGCATCAAGACGGGCATGATTACAAACTTGACAGCCTTACAAGCAACAAACAAAGCAATCGGAGGTACCTCCCAGAGAAAGAAAGATGTAGCGTCTCCTGTCATGGTCATCCAGGAGCGTAGGACAGACTAGTTCTCAGTATATAAAATCTACCACCTCGACATCCATACTATAATCCAAACAACCAAAATCCTCTACCCTACTACCAACACCCACCTACTTCATATCCTGTTTACCACACCCAACTAATATATAATGCACTCCGAGCACCTGTCTATTTCCCATCATATCGACCTACATACTCAGCCAATCACAAAACCAAATGTCAGCCATACCCAGACCCAACACAAGCTATGAGAAAAAGCCAGCCAAAATCTACACTTCTTTAGCCGAGCCTTTACCACATGTGTACGAGAGGTTGAGAGCTGCATGGATACTCCAACCAATTCCAGGGAAAATTCCCAACCCTGTCCCAAAATGGTATGATGAAATCAAGCGTTGCACATACCACTCCAATATCCCTAGGCATAATACTGGGAATTGTTATTCCCTCAAGGATAAGATTGAAACATTAATCAATGATGGGGTCATTCAACTGAAAGAAGTCTCCTCCAATGTACACAATAACCCCTTGCTGAATCATGACAATGCTGGTGTACATATGATCACCATTGATGAAGAAAATAGTTTGGAATGGACTATTATGCCAGTACAGAGAGAGAGAAAGGTTGAATCATCGATCAATATCCAAAGGGAGAGAGACACTCTCTTGCCAAAGCCTATGCCACACCTGAATCAGTCATTCATCAAGGCCAATACCATTCAGGTGTCGAAAGAAGATGATGCAGATGATCTTGCAACAGGGTTCCAGAATCTCTTCGTAGATGAGAGCGAAGTGGAATGCAACATGATTCTGGACGACCACACTAAAGAGGCAACTATCTGGGATGCAGAGCACGGAGATGGCTTGAAAATTTGGACTTATACCCCTGTCCCGGTCTTCCGAGGAGCTTGGTAGAATTTGTGTTAGTTTAATAAAATAATGCGGCTCAAACTGAGGCCGAAGTCGCCTTTATGCTTTTAATATGTTTTTGTCTTCGTATTTTTCTTATCCAAGACGTTTTTGCATTTTTAAAATTTGCTTTGTTTTAAATCAATTTTTTGCATTTTCTCTTTCAGCAATCAAAATAATAAATATGTCAATAATGCGAATATAACATGTAATGAAACCAGTGAATAATGTCCAAATGACAAACATGACTTTGAAGAACATGAGGAATATTTGCAACCAGAAGAATTTGAACACTTTGAAGATAAGATTAAACCAAATCTAGAGGAAACAGAGAATAAATTTGGGAGATACATAATCCATGAAGGAGAGAAGAATTAGCATCCATTTGTGTACCGAACAAAATGAAGAGTTGGTGGATCTTCTGAAATGATATATTGATGTGTTCGCTTGGTCTTATAATGATATGCCAGGTCTGAGTATAGACATTATTGCACACAGATTACCCATTGAGTCATCCTGTCCTCCGGTGAAGCAAAAGCTGAGAAAGATCAAACCCCACTTGAGTTTGAAAGTCAATGAAGTGTTTCCAAACAATTCGATAGAAAGGTCATTCAGGTCGCACGCTATCCCACTTGGTTATCCAACATCGTACCGGTGGCAAAGAAAGAGGGAAAATCCTAGTATGTGTGGACTATAGGGATCTCAACAAAGCCAGCCCGAATGATGATTTTCCTTTCCCAAATATTCACATACTCATTGATAATTGTGCGAAGCATGAATTACAATCATTTGTCGACTACTTTGCTGGTTATCATCAGATCTTGATGGAAGAAAGACGTAGAAAAGACAACATTCACTACCCCTTGGGGAGTATACTATTACCGGGTAATGTCATTCAGTTTAAAAAATGCAGGTGCTACATATATGAGAGCCATGACCACTATTTTCCATGACATGATCCACAAGGAAATTGAAGTCTGCGTGGACGATGTCATCATCAAGTCACGAGGGGTTGTGGATCATCTGACGGATTTAAAGAAGTTCTTTGATCGGTTGAGACGATACAATATGAAGTTGAACCCTGCAAAGTGTGCAATCGGTGTCCCTGCTGGAAAAATGTTGGATTTCATCGTGAGTAAAAGGGGCATCGAAATAGACCCCTCGAAGATAAAAACTATTCAGGACTTGCCTCATCCGAAAAGTCGAAAGGAT
This sequence comes from Przewalskia tangutica, assembly GCA_029844215.1. Lineage (NCBI taxonomy): Eukaryota > Viridiplantae > Streptophyta > Magnoliopsida > Solanales > Solanaceae > Przewalskia > Przewalskia tangutica. The sequence goes on from CM056719.1 coordinate 25,885,256, forward strand.
GTGATGAGTTTTCTCGACCGTTTAAATTACATCAGCAGTTTCATAGCACAATCAACAATGATATGTGAACCGATATTCAAATTATTGAAGAAAGATGCCGCTACTAAATGGACAGCACACTGCCAATAAGCTTTTGACAGAATCAATGAGTATTTGTCTAATCTGTCGGTTCTGGTACACCCAAAACCCGAAAGGCCTTTACTGTTATATTTGTACGTGTTAGAGAATGCATTTGGATGCGTGTTGGGATAACACGATGAAACAAGAAATAAAGAGTAGGCCATATACTATTTGAGTAAGAAGTTCACGCCTTATGAAGCTCGTTATACTTTGTTGGAACGTACTTGTTGCACATTAACTTGTGTTGCACAAAAGTTTAGGCATTATCTATCAGCATACACCACCTATCTCATTTCAGGGATAGATCCGCTCAGATATATCTTCCAGAAGCCCATGTCTACCAGAAAGCTAGCAAAGTGGAAAATTCTGCTAAGCGAGTTCGACATCGTATATGTCACCCAGAAAGCCATCAAAGGACAAGCATTAGCTGATCAACTTGTCAAGAATCCCGTAGATGAAGAGTACATGCCCCTTCAGACTTATTCCCCAGATGAAGAGATATTGTTCGTCGGAGAAGACATCTTAGAGGACTACCCAGGTTGTAGAATGTTCTTTGATGGAGCTGCAAATTTCAAAGGAGTTGACATCAGAGCAGTTTTGGTTTCGGAATCAGGTCAGCATTATCCAATCTCAGCAAAGCTCAGATTTTCATACACCAATAATATGGCAGAATACGAAGCCTGCATACTTGGACTCCGTCGTGGATATGAATATACAAGAATTACTGGTTATAGGTGATTCAGATTTATTGATTCACCAGGTGCAAGGCGAATGGGCCACCAAGAATATGAAGATACTCCCTTACCTGTAGTGCGTGAGAGAGTTGTGCAAAAGGTTCTGTGGGATAGAATTCAAGCATATTCCAAGGACTCAAAATGAATTTGTTGATGCTCTGGCAACTCTGTCCTCTATGATTCAACATCCGTACAAGAATTACATCGATCCTATAAAAGTGAATGTGCTAGATCAACCAGCTTATTGCTCTCATATAGATGAAGAACTGGATGGAGAACCTTGGTATAATGACATCAAGAGGTATATCAAGGTAGGCGAATACCCAGATGACATAACTAGCATTCAGAAGAAGACACTTTGAAGGTTAGAAAACCATTTCTTTTTAAACGAGAAATTCCATTATCGGAGAACTCCAGATTTAGGCTTGTTGAGGTGTGTTAATGCTCAAAAGGCAAAAAAGCTAGTCGAAGAGATACATGGGGACGCGCGAACCTTATATTAACGGCTTCACTCTGGCAAAGAAGATTCAACGAGTAGGTTATTTTTGGATGACCATGAAAATAGATTGCATTAGCTTTGTGCAGAAATATCACCAGTATCATATTCACGGCGATTTGATCAGGGTACCCCCAAACGAACTCAATGTGACGAGTTCTCCCTGGCCATTTGCAGCTTGGTGAATGGATATCTGTCACGCCCCAAATTTTCCTAAGTCTTTACTTAGGGCGTGATGGCACCTGGACAATTATTTTCCACCAGGAGCACCATTTAATTCTCTTTATTTAGAAATTTAAACTTATATTCAAATACGGAGCTATTAATAAAAATAACAATAAAGAAATTTGTTTATGACTTTATTGAAAATATAACGCGAGCCCATACTCGTGCAAATATTGTTTCTACATAGACATACTGACAAATATTATTCTAAGTTGGAAGGGAGACCATTCCACACAGGCATTTCCCGAGACACTGGAACTGACATTCTGAACCTGACGAGTACCAAGCCCGAAGCAATGGACTTGGTATGACAAGAGGCTGCGGGACGATCGCTAGCCTTGGCGTGGAGTCTTTCCTCTATCACGCTTTCCTGAAACATGTTAAATAAAGAGTCAGCCCTACCATCTGGGGCTGAGTGAGAACCTTACCCTGCAATTCAAAGTAACACCACAATATTCCAAGTGCAATCACATTATAACGTAATAAGCATATTGCAAAAACATATCAGGTTACAACATCTTTAAATATGCAACAACTCCTCATAGGAAATTCTCGGTTTAACTAACACTTCATTTTATCTCGTATTATACGTTAAGACATTCCCCTGCATTTCCACATGTTTATTACATTTATATATTTGTGAACGCGTATTCACTTTTCATATTTATATATAGGTGAACACGTATTCATCTTTCATATTTGTTGCGGCGTGCAACCCGATCCATTATATTTACGTATTTGTGAACACGTATTCACTTTACGTTTTGTTGCGTGCAACCCGATCCATTATGTTTACGTATTTGTGAATGTGTATTCACTTTACGTTTTGTTGCGGCGTGCAACCCGATCCATTATATTTACGTATTTGTGAACATATATTCACTTTACGTTTTGTTGCGGCGTGCAACCCGATCCATTATGTTTACGTATTTGTGAACGCGTATTCACTTTACGTTTTGTTGCGGCGTGCAACCCGATCCACTATATTTACGTATTTGTGAACATATATTCACTTTACGTTTTGTTGCGGCGTGCAACCCGATCCATTATGTTTACGTATTTGTGAACGCGTATTCACTTTACGTTTTGTTGCGGCGTGCAACCCGATCCATTATATATTTATATATTTATGTGAACACGTATTCACTTTTCATATTTTTCAGAAGATCAAATAAATACTATTCTCTTTTCTAACATTCTGTCATTCATACTTGTAACGATTATAACTTTTTAACCATAACTCCAACTAAGGTGTTTCTCAAGCGGAAACTAAGGTAAGACGGGGATCTTTCACTGTACCAAATTTCATTTAAAACTACTTTGGGTAACTAACACAAATTTATCCTTAAAACAGCCACATGAAATTTATTTCGGCAGAATATTTATTAAACAACACCCAATCTTAGAATAGTCATAACTCCTAATCTGTAAACCCGTTCAAGCCCCATAAAATCTCAAAACGACGAGAACAGAGAGCTAAACGTCTCCATGTGAACCATCCTTTCATATTCTGTACCATTTGGTACAGTTTTACACTTTTATTGGCTGCCCTTCCTGAATCTCGATAGATCCGAGGCAGAAACTTTAAACAGCGATAACTCTCAATCCGTAAGTCGGATAGACCCCCGTAAGGTCTCAAAATGTCCAAAACAAAGAGATCTAGAACTTTCATTTAGAAACAATTTTCATATTCCCCACATATTAGTACAGTTTTACGTTTCAACGTCCTGCTCTTCTGGATTCCGACGAATCCGAGGCAGCAACTTCAAACTACAATAACTCTCAACTCGTAAGTCCGTTTTAATAAATCTTTATATATATCTGTCCGTAACAGAGAGACTTACAGCCATGGAAATTTTCATAAAATTCTAATAAGTAAAACTCAATAAAAACAGTCCGTAATTATGTCTTTCCGAATTTCGACCAAATCTAAGGCAGGAACTTTGAACTATGATAACTTTCAAACCGTACGTCCATTTTACCTCAGTTTTGGTTCTATATGATCATATTAGAGAGGTGTACAATTCCTCCGAATTTCATCAAATTCTAACAATTATAACTCAGTGATAACAGTTCGTAAAGTTCATGACGCAACTAGTTGTCTAAACAATCAAAAGTTCAATATTTCTTTTCAACACTCAATTCTTATTCTAACATGTATTGAACTAAAAATAAAGGATGTTACCAAGAATTTCTGAGTGAGAAAACTCACCTTGTAAGCGTGAAAAGGATTGTTGTTCTGTTGCTACAAGTGATCCTTGCTCCCTAGTATTCCTATTTTTGTTCTCCTTCCTCTCTTGATGTTTTTCAGATTTTTCCTTTTCTTGTTCACTTGTTTTTTTTTTCTGATTTTGTATTCTTTGTGCTAGTCCTTTGTTTGTGCCAAGTATAATGTATAAGTAAGGGTGTTTGTATAACTTATGGGAGGGGGAAAGCCAAGAGTGGAGGGGAGTTAAAGGGGAGAGGAAGGGAAGTAGATTGTTTCCTTACCAAAGAAATGTGTATGCAGATTTTTTTTTAATGTGGTTAATTCTTGAAGTCTTTAAGGCTTGAATTATATATTTTGTCAACTAATAGACTTCTAACATGTCATGTAGTCCTTATAAAAAGGTTATGAATTATATATTTTGCCAACTAATAGATTTCTAACATGCCATGTAGTCCTTATAAAAAGATTATGAAATATATATTTTTATTAAACCAACCAACAACTATATATTATTATTTTTTTCCCGGACTTTACAATATCATTGGCCCTATCGAACCCGCAACATCAAATGGGCACAAATTCATTCTAATAGCAATTGACTACTTCACGAAGTGGGTAGAGGTATCGTCATACAAGTCAGTGACAAAAAAGGTGATAGTTGATTTTGTTCGCAACAACATCATTTGTCAATTTGGAATCCCTGAATCGATTATAATAGACAACGGAGTCAACCTTAACAGTGGTTTGATGCATGAGATATATGAGAAGTTCAATATCATTAACCGCAATTCCACTCCATACCGCCCGCAAATTAACAGTGTAGTTAAAGCAACCAACAAAAACATCAAGAGAATTTTACGAAAGATGATTGATAATTACAAGCATTGGCATGAACATCTACCCTTCACACTTCTGGGTTATCGCACTACAATCAGGACTTTTACTGGGGCAACATCGTATCTCTTGGTCTATGGAATGGAAGCAGGGTTACCAGCGAAAGTAGAAATACCATCTTTGAGAATTATCCAAGAAGCCGAGTTGAGCGAGGCCAAGTGGATACATAATTGATACGAGCAGTTGATGTTAATTGATGAAAAATAGATGAATGCAGTTTGTCATGGACAGTTTTATCAGAACAGGATGACCAGAGCTTTCAATAAGAAAGTAAGACCAAAGACTTTCAAACCGAGGCAATTGGTGTTCAAGCGCATATTCCCCCACCAGAATGAAGCCAAAGGAAAATTTGCACCTAATTGGCAAGGGTCTTACATGGTTCACCGGGTGCTAACTGGAGGGGCTTTGATCCTAGTTGAAATGGATGACGAAGTATGGCCAAAAGCTATCAACGCAGATGCAGTGAAGAGATACTATATCTAGGAATTTTTCTCTCTCTATATAATGTCTTCCTATGTTGTAAAAATTGTGTTCCCTCGGCGGGATTCACATAGAACCCATGGTTTCATCTTTCTAAAAAAAGGAAATTTCTTATTTGCTTGTAATCTGAACTACGTTATGACCTGATTCCCTCGGCGGGATACGTAGGCCGCCCACATCGACCTCAGTCCCATTCTTAGAAAACCTTACAATTCCCTCTTGGTTGTAACGAACTATGTTATGACCTGATTCCCTCGTTGGGATACGTAGGCGACCTATATCGACTTCGGTCATACCATTAGAATTTTTTCCTCCCCTATTTCACATATGACAAACTACACGCATCTGATCACCTGGATAGAATAGACAAACGACCCATACAAGACTCGGTCTCGTCCAGTCAAAAGTTCAGTACCTCACATGTCATAAACTGGGACAATTTTAAGGGTCTCTCAGCGAGAAGACGCCAGTGGACATAAAGTCTTGGTCAACAAAGTCTTCGTTCAGAATAAGGATTTTGGATAAGATGTTCGCTTGGTTTCACTGCATGTCACTATTCAAAATTCAACAAAAATTAATACACACATTTTCTCATAAACAATTTATTTTCAATAAATATTTTTCATTAACAGCTAGTCAAGACAGGAAACTAGACAGGGGTTACAAGTCCAAACAAGCCAGGTGCACGAGCATCAATAGTCAAAGCTACAAAGTCAATACGAATCGACCCCCCATCAAACTCACAAATTTTCTTTGAATACATGTCATTCATATCAGCAGAAGCAAAGAAGACAGCAACAATCAAAATTCAAATTCTGCAATAAAAGTCCAGCACATTAACTCAGTCACAGAGTCACATTTCAACCCATGCGGGTCGCAAACGCACAACATCCAGGAAACGACATTATTTCAACCTAGGCAGGTCACAAACAAATAACGTCATTCCAGCCCAGGCGGGTCACAAACGCATAATGTCCAGGCAACGATGTCATTCCAATCTAGGTGGATCACAAATGCATAACATTCAGGCAACGACGTCATTTCGACCCAAGCGAGTCAAAAATGCATAATGTCCAGGCAACAACGTCATTTCAACACAGGCATGTCAAAAAGTATTGCGGCCATTCAATGACGTCATCAGTAGTACGTCCATACAATGACGTTATCAACAGTACGTTACAGCTGTGTCATCAGTAGTACGTCCATACAATAATGTCATCAACAGTACATCCATACAACGACATCATCAACATCGCGTCCAAACATCGGTGTCATCAGTATTACGTTCATACAACGACATCATTAACATCACGTCCATATAACGATGTCATCAGCATTACATCCATACAATGACGTCATCAGTATCACGTCTATACAATGATGCCATCAGTAGTACATCCTTACAATGATGTCATCTGCATTACGTCCATATAATGACATCACAATATTACGTCCATACAATGACATCACAATATTATGTCCATACAATGACATCATCATCACTACATCTATACAATGACGACATTAACACTGCGTCCATACAACGACGTCATCGGCGTTGTGACCATACATCTCAGCATTTGCAACTACTATACGTCTATGCAAGGACGTCATCTCAACATCGCAGTCATAACACATCTGTGCAAGAATGTCACCTCAATGCATCTATGCAAGGACGCCATCATATTACGTCTGCGCAAGGACAACATTTCGACTCACAAGGTCGCATTTCTCATATATTCATTCTCTATCATTTTTGTTTTAGTAGTTATGCACTAATTTTATCTTAAGCTTTAGCCTGCATGAGCCTTAATTTATAGGAGCGGGAGCACATCGCGGAACTATCTCTTACAGCGAACTGATTGTTGGGGAGCCAAACTTCCCAACAAAAGGCAAAGACGGCCTCGAATGTCGATCCACTCTCTTCCAGCACCTTGCATCACCAGTAACCCAATGTCATCATAATCTGACACGGACAAATTTTGAATTCGCGTCAGCACTACCTTTAATTTTCTAGCATCACAGTAACTCAGTGTCATCATAATCCGACACTGGAACAACTTTTGAATATGTGGCAACCTTGCCTTTAAAATTCTAGCATCACAGTAACTCAGTGTCATCATAATCTGACACTATGACAAATTTTGAATCGGCATCAGCCTTGCTTTAATTTGCTGGTATCACAAATCCCCCTATTTTTGAAACTATACCGATCCATTTCCTCTCAACATCCCACCTCATATGTGACCCAGTGTCATCAGCCTTGCTTTAGTTTGCTGGTATCACAAATCCCCCTATTTTTGAAACTATACAGATCCATTTCCTCTCAACATTCCACCTCATATGTGACCCAGTGTCATCATAATTCGACACTAGGATAAATTTTGAATCTGCATCAGCTTTGCTTTCAATTTTTTGGTATCAGAAATCCCTATTTCTTCTTGAAATTCTGTTTGCCCATGCATTTCCTAACCTTTGTTTTAATTCTGATAATCAAGACAAAATTGACCATAAGTCAATGTCTTTGTCCAAAAATTATTTCATCGTCTCCAGCCAAAAAGGGATAAGTTGTTTGACACTCAATGTTATCCCTCTTCTGATTATTTTGTCGGCAAAATTAAAGTATTTTTTATACCGCAAAAATATACATATATATGCACATACATAAATAAATAAGGGCTTCAATATCATCACTATTCTCAAATATCATTATTTATTACTATTATTATTTTTTATTCGCATTGTTATTATCGTGCGTTTTTATCACAATCATAGTTTTACCCTAATGTTCTATGTTATTTTATTTACAAAATGACATCACATTTTATATATTAACCATCAAACATTTCTTAAATATTATTTTTTATTGTTATCACATTGATATATTTTATCTTTATAATTTATATTTTCTGCAAAACATCTTTTAATAATAATTTCCTTTAACCCACAACCCATTTTCTCCTTTAAACTAAAACAACCCAAACCCCATAAACAAAACCCAACCTCCCCCCTTCCCATTCCTGGAAAAAAAAACCCAGCCATGCCCAGTCGGCTACCCTTTCCCAAGCCCCAACCCGCAGCCCAAAAAACTTTCTTCCCCATCACTATCGAGATCTTCGCCGGATTTTCCGACCACCAAATCGGCCGAAAAATCCGCTCTTTCATTTCTACCCTTCTAAAACATCTCAAATCCACCACAAAATCGTCTCACCAAATCACCTCTTAAAATCGCAAACTTACCATAACTGAAACTTCGAATCACCCCAAAATCACCTCGAATAATCCCTCCAAAATCATCTCCCCAAATCGGCATACTTATCTTCCTTAAAAGATCGAAATCAAAAACCAAATTGTTCTAATTTTCTTGCCATTTTCTCGAACCCCAAATGGTGCTATATAGGGCTTGAGATTAGGGTTTCGAGAAGGGTGACGAGAGAGTGGGGAAGAGCAGCAAACCCTAGAGAAATAAAATTCCCAAAAGAAAAATCAGAACCCTAGGCATTGGTCATGATCCTTTCTCGGAGTTTTCAAACTTTTTTAGTATTTCAGAGCAAGAAATTCGAAAAGCCTTCAAAGCAATATAACAAAACTTCGATCCCTTTCAAATCGAATAACAACCAAATCCTCTGAGTGGCTCCAACGATTCGAAATTTCGTCTCGGTTCGCTACCCGAAGAAGGTTCGTTAATACACTTCTCCCACTTCTATTTTCTTGTCTTTATGTATGTTTGTGTTGACTATCTGATAGTAATTTATGATTGTTTGAATATGGGATATTCTGTTTAGTAAATTTGATGTCACACATGTGTTCTGTTTGTGTGAACAGTTAAATGCATGCCATACATGCTTAAAACTTTGCAAAGACAATTTAGTCATCATTCACCCGCATATTTAATCATGCAACTAGGGTATTGTTTCTTACCAAATTCACAATAAAAATGATTTTCTCATAAACTCCCTTATTAACATTACATAGATAATTTATTTTTATAATAAAAGTTATCTTCTTATTATCAATTGCAAAAATAAGCACTTTACATACCATGCCATATATATTTTCGTCAAAGTCGATTTTGCAAGTAAATGTACACTTTTCTCAACTAATCAACTTTGCATGTATTTTTATAAATAACAATGCAAGTGCATAATTTTTCACTAGCTTGTCAAAATGCTTCCTATCCTTTTTACTTAAATACTTTCAAACATACATTTTTCCTTAACATAATAATTAACCTAGGTTTGAATGGACAATCGTAGTTAGCGGGTCTTAATGGATGTATAACCCCTTCCCTTTAGGATAATAAAGAACCCTTACCCATAATATCATATTTTCAGAAACCATTAATTGGAGTTTATTTTGCTGTATTTAGTCAACATTTAAAGTGTCCTAATTCACTATAATAATTAGGTGGTGACTCCTTAAACATGTTTTAAATGCAAGATTCACCAAGCGTCGCGTCGCGAGCCCGCGGTAAAAAACGGGCGCGACAATGAATATGATCTGACATCAGTATAAAACATGTATAAAATCTATATATCAGTAAACCTGTAAACTTGTATATCTATGGGGAGAGTAGTAACAAAACTAATAACATGAATTACCACGTGGGTAAGTGGAGTCTGGTACCTGGCCCGACAAACAGAGCTTTCACATACCTTACCAGAGTATGAGACATGAACATGGCAAAAAATGATTCAATCTGCAAATCTGAAAGTATCGTCTTCTGGGAGGAGCAATCCTTATCCTACGGTGGCATGTGTAGTCTCATGCTACTACAACCTTCTCAATAAACTATGTAACTCCTAAAAATATGTACTTGAAAATAGTGGCTTGTAAAACCATGGATTTCATGAAATAACTTGTAAACATGATTCATGATTTTAATTTATAATGTAAATACATATAGAATATAACTTGCATAAAAATATGAAAGCATATAAATAACTTCATAAAATTGAGTAATATTGATTAAAACATGTATTTAAGAACCCATGGAAATCAAAGCACGCGTTCATGGATTACAGACAGGTTCATGACAATCGTAATGTCATATCATGAATACAATAGACGAGTTGTAATAGAGACATGATAAATATACAGTATTACATATAATTAGGGTTATCATGATAATATAGTTAAAATCCTAAGTATGGAAATTTCATGATTTCATAGAAATGTAGTGTGGAGGAAGAACAATGATGTCCTCATGTGGATAGAAGCTCTACATACTTACTTGCTTCTCCAAAGATTGCACCTTGAAACTTTGAATTGGGTTTACTTGAAAACCCTAGGTTTGGAATAATGAATTTTACTTATGAATCATGAAGATTATGTTAGAATTGTATAGAATAGCATGAAAAGGACTTACCTCAATGCAATCAAAAGGTTGGGGAGAGAGGAACTTTTTCTGGGGCTTAAAAGAAGTGAAATATGATTTTTGAAGACTTGGGGTCATATTTATAATGTGTGTTGTCGGACAAGATTGACGATTGACATCAACAGTCCGTCAAAGATTTGACGATCTAAGTCTGGGTCGTCAATATTTTGATGGTCCATATTATTTTGACGGTCCGTATAATCAGACCATCATTAATTTGGAAATTTCTAGAAAGCTGGGAAGTCTAAAATTCTAAGACGGTGGAATTTGGCGGGCCATATTTATTTGATGGTCCGTTGAGTCTATAGCATGTCGTAAACTTCAAAAAAAATGAAATATGGATTAAGGAAAGGGTTAATAACCTTCCTTGTCTTATGCTAGCCAATCCTACTTGAAAAATAATTATAGAAACAGATGCTTCTGACATAGGATATGGAGGAGTTTTAAAACAATACTCTTCATTAGATAAACAGGAATATTTAGTACAATTTTATTCTGGTAAATGGAATGATAGCCAGAAAAATTACTCAACAATTGCTAAAGAAATCCTTGCAATAGTTAAAAGTGTCTTAAAATTTCAAGGTAATTTCTACAATCAAAAGTTTTTAATAAATATTGATTGCCAATCGGCTAAATTTATGTTCAATAAGGACTGTAAACATGATGTTTCTAAAGAGATGTTTGCAAGATGACAAGTTTTATTAGCTCCATTTGATTTTGATATCCAATATAAGAAAGGGTCAGATAATGATCTCCCTGATTTTCTCACAAGAGAATATTTGAGTTAATAACTCTAATAATTTGATGATATGCAGGATGCGACCAAATTGGCAGAAAACCCCTAACTCTTATAGAGGAATGGGAGGAGGAGGAGGAACTAGGGAGGTAATACCCTAGTCCAGATGGAAAACAAAGGCTAATAGCCGAAGACATGACATGATCATCCAATATTAATAAGGATAGTCATTTACACATGCAATTCATGGATTTTATAAAATTCAAAGAAAAGAATGGTGAGATGCCACCTTCTTATTCAGAGGTCATTACTGAAAATGATCAAGAAGACACTGCTTCATATGAGCAGAGTAACAGCAGAGAGGTAATACTTCTCTTAGACAATAAAGATCTCCAATGGAAAGATGAACCTTGGCAAATAACGCATAGGTATTTGGATACGGTATCATATACCACTCCTACTTATAAATCTAGGATGAACTATGAGATAATACTCTCGTCAACCGGATCAGTAGAAATACAATATTTTTATCCGGCAAATACTAGAAAAGTTTATAACCTTTCAAAAATAGTTATTAAAAAATATTTTCTTCAGATTAATGAGAACTACGTACTCTTAAGGAGAGGGAATATCTTCATCCTAAGCATAACGTCCAAGTAAAATTTAATTACTGGGATTACATTGAAAGCTTTAATAAAGCTCCTTTATACGAAAATCCTAATAGGACACACTTTGTTATTCATATATATTTGTGCTAATGTGTTGGAATCCAACACCGCCATTAACACAACTATCAGTGCGAGAAGGAGATGTCGGTGATTTTCTATTTGATGTTTCTCAAGTCTGAGTTCTTCAACCTTTCACAGAAATGGTACTCAACATCATATAATAAGGTTAGTGAGATAGAGAGCCAGTTAGATCGTAACATTTACCTTCATTAATGGAAGGAAAAGTTTACAGAACGAAGTTACAGAGAAGGCAGCTTTCAGAGAAGACGAGAAGCCTTCTTCAAGAAGATAGAAACAAAAAGGCTCTCGAATATTCTATATCATCTGTCCTTTTGGACAGATGCCCTTATGCCCTAATATAATTTTGACGTTTTACCTTGGGCTGGCCTTTAATGGGCTGGCCTTTATATTTTGGGCCAGAATTATTAAAGGCCAGTGACCATATCCAGAAATAACCATATCCAGAAATATACACAGTATATACAAATTATACATGGGCCTTTTCTTTAGTTTTAACAGCCTCCCTCAAGCTGGCTGCTCGAATATATTTAGCAAGCCTAGCTTGGAACAAAGATGTATGTGTTGTAATCTAGTTAACCCTTTTGTAAGGATATCTGCCGGCTGCTTTGCAGTATGAACATACTCAGTTTGAATCATCCCTTGTCGAATCTTCTCCCTAATAAAATGAAGATCAATCTTGATGTGTTTTGTCCTTTCATGAAACACTGGATTGGCTGTCATTTGTATGGCTGATTTACTGTCAGTGTACACAGTTACTGGCTCCCTGATGTTTACACCAATGTCTTTCAATAAGCCCAGAAGCCATGTAATTTCAGCAGCAGTGTTGGCAAGGCTTCTATACTCTGCTTCTGCAGAACTGCGAGAAATTATGCTTTGTTTCTTTGATTTCCAAGAAATGAGAGTGTCTCCAAACTTGATTAGATAACCTGTAATAGACTTTCTTGTATGTGGGCATGAAGCCCAATCTGCATCACAAAACCGATTAAAGTCTCTTGTTTATTACTAGATAATAGCATCTTGTCCTGGCTTACCTTTTACATATCTTACTATTCTGAGTGCAGCATCATAGTGGGATTTCTTTGGACTTTGTAGGAATTGGCTAAGTGTTTGCACACTATAAGCAATATCTGGTCTAGTAAGAGTAAGGTATAGCAGCTTACCAATTACCCTTTGATAAGAACTGATATCTTTTACTGGAACATCAACAGTGACTGATTTTTCTGTATTAGTACTTTGCTTCTCCACATACTCATCATACTCGCTGTGGTGAGTTTCACATTTGAATCCATGGGTGTATTACTAGGTTTGGCAGCAGCTAGGCCTAGGTCAGAAATAAGCTCTAAGGCATACTTTCTTTGATGCATAACAATCCCCTTGGAGGATCTAGCAAATTCTATTCCTAGAAAATACTTTAATTCTCCCAGGTCCTTCATCTTAAAGGTGTTATGAAGGGACTGCTTAGTCTCTTTTATGAGTCTTAGATTGTTCCCTGTAATTAACATGTCATCCACATAGATAAGTATGATTATTACATCTTGCCCACTCTGTTTAAGAAACAGTGAGTGATCAAATTCAGATTGCCTAAATTTCATCTGACACAGAGCCTCAGTAAGCTTGAAGTTCCACTGTCTTGGAGCTTGCTTGAGCCCATACAAGGACTTAGTAAGTCTACACACAGATTTATTGCCCCCCTGACTACTGAATCCTTGTGGTAAGGTCATATAGATCTCATCAAGTAAATCCCCTTGAAGGAAGGCATTATAAACATCCATTTGATGAATATGCCAAGATCTAGAGGCAGCAATAGACAGTATAGTTCTTATAGTAACCATTTTGACAACAGGGGAGAAGGTCTCTTGGTAATCAATTCCTTCTTGTTGGCTATAACCTTTAGCAACAAGTCTAGCTTTTAACCTTTCTACTTCTCCAGTGTCTTTATATTTTATTTTATAGATCCATTTGCAGCCAATAGGGTGTTTTCCTTCTGGTAAATTAACAATTTTCCAAGTGTGATTATCTTGAAGTGCATCTATTTCAGCTTTCATAGCCTCTACCCACCTAGGATCTTTAGATGCTTCCAGGTAACCTTTAGGTTCAGTCAGTTCAGAAAAGGAGCTTAGAAAGGCTTGATAGGTAGGTTTTAGACTATCATAAGAGATATAGTTGGCAATAGGATAGAGAACATTGTTGGCATTGGTTGTAACAAAGTCTTTAAGCCATATAGGAGGTTGTTTGAGTCTGCTGGACCTCCTAGTGTTGTCATTTGAGTCTGTGTCAGGTTGAAATATATATTGAGCATTATCAGAATCTGTTTCTACTACATCATGCTCAATGGAATTACTACCCTTAACAGGTTCTATCCTGATGATATCTGCAGAATCTGCTTCAGGATTGTCAGTAATTTTCTGAGAACTTTCTTGGGTTATACTTTGATTATCATTGTTAGTAGGCAGACCCTGAAAGATAGGGTTCTCAGTGACCTGTTCTTTAAAAGGGTAAATATTCTCTCTAAATTTAACATCTCTACTAACAATGAGGGTTCTAGACTGCAGGTCATACAAAATGTACCCCTTTTGTGTTTCAGAGTAACCCATCAGAACACATTTTTTAACTTTGGAATGGAGCTTGTCAGTGACAGTTAGATCATTAGCAAAGCAAAGACATCCAATGGTTTTTATATGATCTATGGAAGGTTTCTTGTGATAGAGACTTTCAAAAGGTGTAGTTTGAGTAATAGAGGAGGGTAGTCTGTTAATTAAATACACTGCAGCCTGTACACACAGGCCCCAGAATTTTAAAGGAATGTTGGCCTCCATTCTTATTGCTCTAGTAATTTCTAATATATGTCTGTGTTTTCTTTCAGCAACACCATTCTGCTGGGGTGTATAAACACAGCTTTTTTGGTGAATGATACCTAAGTTCTGAAACAGGGTGTTACAAGTATCATTCACAAATTCTGTCCCATTATCAGTTCTGATAATCTTGATTGTTTGATTAAACTGGGTTGATATATATTTGAGAAACTGATTAATTACCACACAAACCTCAGATTTAAGCCTAAGTAGGTATATCCAAGTCATTCTAGTGTGATCATCTACAATTGTGAGAAAAAATCTCTTCCCATTATATGTTTCAACCTTATAAGGACCCCACATGTCCATGTGCACAATGTCAAAAGCCTTATTACTGTAAGTAGTACTATTTGGGAAGGGTAGTCTACACTGTTTTGCACAAGGGCACACATTACAAGTTTTTATTGCCTTTGCTATTTCATCAATGCTAGCACTAATCAGTTTACTAAGTACCTTACTAGAAGTATGACCCAGCCTCCTGTGCCACAGATTAATGTCTTCTTCTGCCATAGTTCTCTTTTGCTTATCTTGTACATTCAAGACTGTCTTTCTTGAATCCTGTCTACCTTTATCATGATTAACAAGTATATAAAGTCCATCTTGGAGTCTACCAATCTCCTTCACCTTCCCACTGTAGAGATCCTGAAATAGACAGAAATCAGGGTAAAAGACAGCTGTACACTTCAGCTCTCTTGTTAGTTGTGACACAGATAATAAATTATATTTGAACTGAGGAAGGCAGAAAACATTTTCTAGTGTACTTCTATTAGAGAGAGTACTAGTGCCAGTGTGAGTGACCTGAGCAGACTGACCATTTGGTAAGAACACCTTTGCTGGTGTGGCTAAGTCACTTCTTATATTAATCTTATCTAACATGTTTATGTCATAAACCATGTGATTTGTAGCACCGATGTCTATTATCCAGATTCTGATCGTATTGAAAACATTTAAGGCTTTGAGTTACGATATATACCGCAGATTTGCGGATGATTGAATACCTTGAGGTTACGAGATACTCACATCTGCATTGATTATTGTTTAGTAGCTTTACTATCTGCTCATACTGGTTCTGAGAGAATTTGGGTGCTCCTTCAACATGCCAGTTGGTTTTATTGTCATCAGAGAAGGAATCTGCAGCTCTGTTGTGAGCATTGTGAGCAGCAAACTCCTTCCTCTTTGACTTAAAACCAGGAGGATATCCAACAAGTCTGTAACAGGACTCCTTAGTGTGACCTCTCATTTTGCATTCTTCACAGAATAGGCTGGTATTCCTTCTTGACCTCTGATTCCCTGCTGTTCCAGTCTTGGAATACATAGCAGTAGGAGGATTTAATTTTTCACTGTGTCCACCACCAGTTGGACCAGCTCCAAGAAGGCCCCTAGCACTAATTCCTTTCTGATTTTCATCACTAATTATCATGGAGTAAGCTTTATTGACTGTAGGAAGGGGTGACATAAGTAGAATTTGGCTCCTTGCCTGCATGTAACTTTCATTTAACCCCATGAGGAATTGATAGAGTTTTTGTCTCTGTAGGTAGTCAGTAAAGTCTTTTGAGGTAGGACAAGCACAACTTGGTGGTGGGACAATGGCTTGAAACTCTACCCACAGATTTTTTAGTTTAGTGTAATAATCTGCTACACTGTCATTACCTTGTGATAAGGTAGCAATTTCCCTATGTAGGTCATAGGTTCTTGATTCATCAATTTTATCGAATCTTTCCTTTAAATCTTCCCATACCTCATATGCAGTTTCTGCATATAATACACCACATAGTAAGCTATTCGACACAGCATTCATTAGCCATGCCTGTACAACGGCGTTGACTCTATTCCACTGGTCCCACCATTCCACCCCAAAATGATTTTTAGTACAGTTTCCGTTTACAAAGCCTAACTTATTTCTTCCAAGTAGAGCAATCTTCATAGATTTGCTCCAAACAGTGTAGTTTTCAGATCGATGGTTGAAAAGAAATTAAAGAACTACCACTGACATCCGAGGCTTGTAGGAAAAGGGGATGGTTATGGTCAAAGACAGTGTTGGTTGGGATACTACCAGTAGGTTCTCTAGGTATGGATAAAGAACCTCCATCCTTAGAAGAACTACTTTAATTTGTTAGATCTGTTACCATTCTTTTAAGATGTTAAGGACAGGAACCCGTCACATATACTTTCTTTCAGATCTAGACAAACTTATAACGACCAGAACAATATCAGAGAGTTAAAGACCCACAAGAGCAAGATGAGAAATACAGGATACCTCAGAGTGAATCCCTCAGATCTTGTAATCACTTCAATCGAAGCATGCACCAGTAGATCTGGTTATAGACTCAGATCTTGACGATTTGCTCAGATCTTGGCGCATGCACAGTCGACAGGAATATCCTGCTCTGATACCATGTTGGAATCCAACACCGCCATTAACGCAACTATCAGTGCGAGAAGGAGATGTCGGTGATTTCCTATTTGATGTTTCTCAAGTCTGAGTTCTTCAACCTTTCACAGAAATGGTACTCAACAGCATATAATAAGGTTAGTGAGATAGAGAGCCAGTTAGATCGTAACATTTACCTTCATTAATGGAAGGAAAAGTTTACAGAACGAAGTTACAGAGAAGGCAGCTTTCAGAGAAGACGAGAAGCCTTCTTCAAGAAGATAGAAACAAAAAGGCTCTCGAATATTCTATATCATCTGTCCTTTTGGACAAATGCCCTTATGCCCTAATATAATTTTGACGTTTTACCTTGGGCTGGCCTTTATATTTTGGGCCAGACTTATTAAAGGCCAGTGACCATATCCAGAAATAACCATATCCAGAAATATACACAGTATATACAAATTATACATGGGCCTTTTCTTTAGTTTTAACATAATGTTTATAAACAAAGCATACCAAATTGGGTTTCTCAATAGTGGATTAATTATGGTCCATCAGTAACAATTTTACTAGAACCATTCAAGAGTTTATACATTTAATGGGTTGAAGTATCTCCTAAGATTACAGATTGGGAAAATGAAAATATTATGGCACTATTAAGCCTATCAAGTAAATCCCTTTTATTTGAAATATGGTACCGATCCACTTTAAAACCTTATTAAAGGGTTTATAATTTATCACAAATCTAGAAACTCCTCTTTCTTATTCAGCATGCTTATTAACATAAAATGTAGTGCATGACCATGGAGACTTTGAAGGTCTTATTAAACCTTTCTGTAAAAGGGAAGTAATTTTTTTTACATAATTCCAAATATTCAAAATTAATTTGGCATGGTCTTGCCCTTGTAGGAATATTTCCTTCAGTAAAATCATCTTCATATGGAAGAGTAACAACATGCTTCTTTCTATCCCAAAAAACATTAGGGTGATCACTACAAATTTTTAATGAAAATTGATTTTTTATGAAATCATTTTTTTTGCTGCAATTTAGAATTCTGCAAAAGTTCGTCTATATTAAGACTACAAACTTCTTGTTTAAGAAAATTAATATGTTTATGTTTTAATTTTTTTTGTCGGCCATATGTATTGGGCCACTTTTTCTTTCCTTTGTCGGCCACATTTGTAAATTATTGGTCGTTGCACTATTTTCTTTTCATTTCGATCCTCTATATAAGGATCTTGAGTTTTAGTTTAAGGGATAGGTTTTTGTAACCACCCTCTCTCTACTTGTAAAATACTCTTTTAAATAAAAGTTTACAGTACCTCTCTCTCTCCGGCAACAACTTATTGATCTTAGGTAATTTTATTTTTTGTTTTGTTTTAATTAATTTTTTAATTGTAGCCTAAATGATAGGCTAAACCCTTGTGTTGAACTATGTCACACTAGACTACTAGGTAGTATTGTTTTCACCCAATTTTGACCCTCTATAATCAATAAATTAAACTACTTTTTTAAACACCGCAAACTAATTTTAATAATAATGATACATTTAATATAAACATATAACTGCATAAATAAGCAATTTAATAATGGCGTTTCATTTTATAAAGCATTAAACACTCCTTAAATATCATATCCGCATTTTTCATTTTAATAAAACAATTTTATAAATAAATTTAAACCGCCATCTTTTATTTCCCACTAAACTAAAATCTAACACCTAAACTTCAGTCCATTCCTGAAATCTATCTCTATAGCCCAAAACTAATTCCCTGAGCCCAATAAAACCAGCCCAAAACCCCATCTGCAGCCCAAAACCCACTTCCCTATTCTTTATCAT
This sequence comes from Przewalskia tangutica, assembly GCA_029844215.1. Taxonomy (NCBI): domain Eukaryota; kingdom Viridiplantae; phylum Streptophyta; class Magnoliopsida; order Solanales; family Solanaceae; genus Przewalskia; species Przewalskia tangutica. The sequence continues at coordinate 25,904,343 of CM056719.1, forward strand.
CCCAATATACCCCTAACTTAAACAAAACCAAAAACGCCCTAAACCTAAACCAACCGCCGTCGACAACATCCCCCCCAATCCCGCTAATCTCTCCGGATTTCTTGGCTAGAAGATCTGTCTTGTCACGACCCGACCCCGGGCCGCGACTGGTGCCCTACCTGGGCACCCCTCTCAGGCATACATCAGAGAATAGCAGCGGAACATACACAACACACAAACCTGTTTAGACAATAAACATCACAGGCTAGCCGGTAAGGCTGCCTTCCATAAAATATACATAACCAAAGTAAGACAGTACAACTTTGATCTTACAGCCCCAAACCACAAATGTGGCTACAGACCTCTAGGAATAACAACAGTGGCGGGACAGGGCCCCGCCATACCCCTGAATGTACATAATATCTACAACATCAGGAAAAACCGTACCAAAAGGAATAAGCCTCCGGAGAAATGGAGCTTCTGACACCTGATCAGTGATCCTAAGAATGAGGATCCACCACCTGCTTACAACTACCTGCGGCATGAACGCAGCCCCCGAGAAAAAGGGGTCAGTACACAATATGTACCAAGTATGTAAAACTGGAAAAATACTATAATTTAATCATAAGTCTAAATAAAGCTGGAGTCATAGATGATAATCAAATTGCAGTTCACTGTGCCTTACTAACAATGAGAGTAAATAAGAGCGTACTTACAACATAAAAATAGGAGGCTCACGATCAAAGCAGGACCATCCGCCCGCAGTATCATTAAGCAATCCTACTCCTGAGACTATTTCACCCGCATGGGTCGTGTGAACCCACATGAGGTATTCCTCGCATCATGGGTAGCAAATCCATGGAGTGGTATAATGTCTTGGGGGTTTACCCCACAATCATACTCAGAAGGTGGTATAACGTCTTGGGAATTTACCCCTCATTTATACTCCTACCCTGGAGAAGGTGGTATAACGTCTTGGGGGTTTACCCCTCATTTATACTCTTACCCTGGAGAAGGTGGTATAACGTCTTGGGGGTTTACCCCTCATTTATACTCTTACCCTGGAGAAGGTGATATAACGTCTTGGGGGTTTACCCCTCATTTATACTCTTACCCTGGAGAAGGTGGTATAACGTATTGGGGGTTTACCCCTCATTTATACTCTTACCCTAGCTCAACCGGCCATCATACATAACATAAATAAGTTAAGAAAGCCCCTAACGTCTTATTAGTCTTGTTCATATACCCTCTCATTTTAGTTTACTTAAGGCACTAACATATCTTAATAAAAGAAATCCGGGAATTTAACCCAAAGTACTACATACTTCTACTCTTTTAAAAATGACTCATTTTCATATAAAACTTTAGGCAATTGATGCCTTAAAATCAATTTGCCTTTCATAAATCAAGTCATTTGTCCTTACTTATCTTACTTAGAGTAAATCTCTCCTTTTAACTTTCCATAAAGCTAATAAAACCAACTTACTATAAAGTTGTTATATTAACCTTATACCTTAGTCAATTACATTTTCCTATATCCAAGAGACTTATACTTTTAAAACGAAACAAGTATCATATACTTAAAACAAGTAAAGGATATCAAATCTTGTACGTCTACCGTACTATATAGGTACAACTACTCATGCTCAAGAGATAGGAAAGTTCCACATACCTCTTCGGGTCAATCCACTTGCTAAGTCCAATATACCGCATGTATTATGTCAACCTATAATGTCGATAACACGTCTATTAGCTTCTAGTCTCAACGTAGAACATTCTAATTGCAAAGTTCCTTATTCTACGGAAAATTGGACAGAACTTCCTTTGTTTCTACATACTTTTCCACCTTTTCAAGGTCCGAATTCAACATCCAAACGCCACTTTTAAGGCCCAACAATCCAATCAATACAAAGGGGATTACACGCCTAAACTTGGACGTGTAAAATTCTGCCCCACAATACATAACAACTAATTTAATAAGTTTAAGGTAGTATCTTGGCTATAACATGTTCACATATCATCCTTATCCAAACCTTTCAAATCCAAATCATATTTCTTACATGCAATATGTCTAAGAGCAATATTGACAACTATAAGTCCTTTCTTCTTCACATGCAACATAATTTACTAGCAAAAAGAGAAAGGATTGTTACCTTAGAGTTTACCCAAATTAGTCCAACAATTTCACTTGCCCCCTTTCCACAATCACCTCTACAAACCTCCTACAAGCTTGTCAACATGTTTCCTTCTTGCCACCTTTTTGAATCTTCTCTAAGCCTTGGTTTCTTCTTGAATTTCTAGTGAGAAGGGAGAGGGAATTTTAGAGAGAAGGAAGAGGGATGATTTTTAGAGAGAAGGGGGTTCTTTCAAGAATGACCAAGTCTTCAAGACTTGGTCAATAAATAGGACATGCATAAAAATCAGATGGGGGGGGGGACACTTGTCACCCACCCATGGCTTTTTAAAAAGAAAACTTCTGATTTTTCCTCCAGATTTCGCAAAAACTCCGCCTCGGCGCCGCGGCGCTGAAACCTCTGCCAACTATTGTTGACACCCAATTTTGACCCTCCCGTCCAGCCATTAACCATAAAATTACACTAATTTTGTAAAACAATTTTTAGGATTTTTATAATAAAATACAACAATAAAAAAAACATAAATACAGGCATAAATAAATAATTTAATAATGGCATCGCGTCTTACGTAAAGTCTTAAGCATTTAGAGTCCCGCGCCCGCACTTATTAACTTTAAGCTTTGTCGTAATTCTTAAATAATTAATAAATGCATAAAATAAATAATTTAGCGATAACGTCGTGTCAGGTAGCATAGCCGCATTAATTAGTAGTCATTTGTAATTTAAAATCATTTTTTTTATCTAATAGCGTCGCATTTATAAAAGCTTTAAACAATTCTTAAATATCATACTCGCATTTAGCATTTAAATAATTTAATCTAGACTCAGTTTTAATTTTAATTTAACTTCGCAATAATGCACAATAATAAGATTCTAAATAATAGCGCCGCATTCTAGAGCATTAAGCATTAATTAAATAGCACGCCCGCATTTATTTATTATAACAATTAGACTAATTTAGCACCTAAATAATTAGACTAATGTAGCACCTAGATAATTATAATAAAGCACCTAATTAATTTAATCACATTTGTTAATTAATTAATAATACACTTACCTAGAATTAACTAGCCTAAAACTATTAAATAAATAGCTAATTAAATTAACTAGACTAACACTTAGTTAAATACCTAAAATTAACTCCTAATTAAAAGCCTAATTAAAACTACTTAAACTCTACCCTTTACTAAACTACCCAGCCCAATCCCTTAAACCCGCAGCCCAACCCGCCAGGCCTTTTTCCCCCTTTAGCCCTTTACTTATTTCCCCTATATCCGCCCAAAAGCCCCTCAGCCCATCACCCCCTTTCCCATCGTCTTCAGAAAGCCTAAAAGACAGAAGAATAAAAACGACGAAACCCTAAACCTTTCAGATGGCCACCCTCATGTCACCCTCCTCGCCGGATTTCTCGCCTGAGAATCCGGCGACTTTCCTTTCCCTTTACCTGCACACACTTCTCCAACGATACCTTACCATATAAACCCGTTCGAATCAAACCAAATCGGCACAAATATCTTACGAAATATCAGCACCAAATCTCGTCCCAATCAGCCTTTAATTGCTTACCAGTGTTAGAACCTAGAAAGAGGGCTATATAAGCACATGCAATAGCATCGGCACCCTCAGCCGCAGTTAGCATACCCATAGCATCGAAACAGAGCGTCGAATTCGTGAGCACGCATGGGGTTCGGAGGAACCCACAACATCGATACGACATCCCCCTTTAGCAGCAGTCAACAACTCAGAGGATAGCAGAATATCGGGAATTAGGGGCTCAGCACCTAGACCACTAGCATCGCCATAATAGGTAGTTCGAATCCCCCTTAGTTTAGTTCGGTAAAAACCAAACAAACAAAACCTCGCCTTTCATTCGCATCGCAAAACCGAAACCCGAGCGAGTCGACGACTTGATACGCTGCCTCGGTTCGCTGCCCGGAGAAGGTAATATCCTATCCTCATAGTCTTAGATTTCGTTTAAACCTTAATATATACAGTATGTGTTTGAACGACTGTTAAATGTGTGTTGGGCTGATGTCGGCGACTATTTATGTTTATTGAGTTGCTTGCCAAATCTGTTTAAGCTAATGTTGATTGTTCTTAATCTTCGGGATTGTGATTGTTAATGTGTTTATGTTAATACTGGCATTCATGGCATGTTTGTATGCTTGATTGAGCAGATCGGTTACTGATTGGGTCCAGGGTATTAATTGTTGAAGCATTCTAGTCGAGAATTTTAGGCTGATATACAGTTTTTGCTTAGTTTAAAGACATGTTTAATGGTTGTTATATGACTGTGTCTGCATTTGGTAACGTTTGAAATATTTGACTGACCATTGAGATGTTTCGAATAAGTATCGGTATGTTAAGTCACCTACTTTATTTGTTCGGGACAAAGAAACTCGAGTAGGGGAAGAGTTCTAAGGTCATACAATTCGCAAACGGTTTCATATGTTTGAATGCATTTCTTCGCTGTTTTATTGGCCATTATGTATGTTTAAATCACTGAAATGCTTTCTATATGTTATATAAGAACATGTTAAAACGTATGTACTTCGTTTAGGAGCTTCTGTTGTGTCAAAATGCTGGGAAATTTGATATTGGTGTGATGCTGTTTCATGGTTAGCTGGGCCCCCTAAAGGGTACTTCGATCAGATGCATAAACATGGTTGCGCATAGATAAGCTTAAGCCCGAATGACTTCGCATATCAAAATGACCCCCTTAATTAGCCATTTGAATAAATTTTTTTAGGTTTATTAAACTGGCTGCATACCTGTTTTTGTTAAGTATTTAGGTTGATTTTTAGGACATGCCTACTTGTTTGAAAAGAACAGATTTATGGGTAAATCTATTCTTGCCTATTTCTTTTTATTATTATAAATGAGTAGTACCTCTTATCTAAAATATGCTTGTCCTTCTGTAACCGAGATTTGGCTCTGTTTGCTTACAGAATTCAGTAGAGTTTGTCATGATGCATTTCAAAGTAAATCGAACATAGATACTGTGCTTACATGCTACATATTCTGCATACCTCTTAAGAATACCGCATATATATATGTTCTGAATATCTTGTATATATCAATCTCTGTTTGGGCCTATATGGAGATCTGGCCTATTTGTATGGATTAATAAATATTTGGACAATTACTAATCCTTATATTTTTCTTTTTACATGGCACGCACCGGAGCAAAAAATAAAGAGTCTCACGGCGAGACTCATCGCAAACCATTTCAAATGGCAACCCGCACCTGCATCCATCGAGTTCCATCTTCAGCAACTCTTAGGAAAAACAAATAGGACAAGATGTCGTGGTCATCCGTCTCGACTCCTCTTACTCTCTAAAATTAATTGCCTAATTATGCCTTTATTTGTTTATTCGCAATTCTATTTATTTTGTAATAATAAGAGACATAGAACAATTATCGTCGAAATAAATAAATTGGGCGGGTAGTTTAAAATCGGCAAGGCACTTCTAATTATCTATTTTAGGTTTGTCACTTTATATCTAATCCTTTGCCTGAATTATTAAAATCGCATATCTAAAACTAACGCCTCACTTCTTTAATGGCGCAGATAAATCTATGGCCCATAAAGCACCTTCCTAGCATTCTTTAGCATTTCTAGCCCTCTTAACATTTTTTTAATCACCCTTTAATGTTTAGCACCCCTTTACTTTTAAAATTACTTTAACATTTTAGCACTTTTAATATTCTAGCAATCCTTTAAGCATCTTTAAATATCGCCTTTGGCGCATTTTGTCCTTAACATTTTAGCACCTCCTATTTTAAGCATATTAGCATTACCTTCAGCACTTTAGCATTTAGCACTTTTAAGCACCTCTTAGCACCTTTAGCACCCTTTAGCTTTAAAATTAATCTTTTAGCACCTTTAAGCACCTTTTTAACTACTTAGCATTATTTTAACATCCAGCACTTTATTTTCTAACATTGCACTTTTCTTATAGATCTTTTTACTTTGCATTTTTAAAATATAATAACTACCCTAGGTTTGGCAGGACAACCGCAAGTTAGCGGATCTTAGAGGGTGCCTAACCCCTTCCCTCTAGATTAATAAAGAACCCTTACCCAGAATCTCATTAAGTTTAGCAGACCATTAAAATGGAGTTAATGTTTTACTTCAAACTAGTTAAACATTTAGGTGTCCTAATTCACCCAATAATTAGGTGGCGACTCCGCGAACCCTTTAGCATTTTAGCACCCTTTTAAACTTTAGCATTTTTTGCACTTTAGTACCCTTTAGCATCCTCTTTTGCAATTTTGGCATCCTTTAGCATTTTTAATACTTTAAACACTTCTTTAACTTTCCTTTAGCATTTTATTATTTTATTTTCTAACCTTTTAATTTGAGCAGCAGGAGTTTAGAAAATAAAAGTCGCGGTCGAAAAAGGGCGCGACAACTATCAGTACTTCCGGCGCCGCGACCCTGCTTTCCGGAGCCGCAGCGCTGCAACCTCAGAGAATTTTCAGTGTGTCCGGCGCCGCGGCCCTGCATCCGGCGCCGCGGCGCTGCGGCCCTACATCCGGCGTCGCGGCCCCTGACCGAAAATTCATTTCTGCTCAACAGCGCACTGAACTTGTAACTTCCATAACTTTCTACTCCGATGTCCTATCGACGAATGGTTTGTTGCGTTGGAAACTAGACTCAACGAACTACATACTAGGCCTCTGAAACACCTAGGAACTCCTAATGCAACTGGACATAAACCGCCTCAAAGTTGAATAAAACCCGTCCGAAACATTCTGTCAACCTATCTTTCTAAGATTTAAGTCTTAACCCCTTTCGTACGTTCTCATAAGCATGACCTGAATTACGGGGTGTAACACGTCTCCTCTTTCATGGTTGTAAATCACTCCCTTTTGGTAAAAATCATCAAAATCGTACGAGAAAGCGATAACAAAATCGTACTAAAATGCACCCAAATCACCCCTAAAATCAGAGTTTACCATAACTGAAATTGTACCAAAATATTACCGTCTCAGTCCAGAATCGAGGTCGATACTCTTCGGTTCCTTACCATTTTGGAAAATCCAAGAGATGGGAATGAGAGATTTATATATACGGGTGTTTATTAACTTCAAAGGCATCGATTTTCAAAAATAATCCCCCTAAAATATCAATCGACAATCAAAAATCGGTCTTGACCATCCAAAACCCCTTTTACTTTTCATTCGAAACTAGCAGTCGAAAACACCTAAGCTATCAATTTTCTTCAATCGCATTGTAGTAAATTCGAGTGGGGCGACGAGTTGAAACGCCGCCTCAGTTCGCTACCCACGAAAGGTAAATTCAAATTCCTCTCAGTTCACTTTATATGTTAAATGTGTTAATTAGTTCATTCATATTGTTGTTGTTCATTAACGTATGAATATACCGTTGAATAATTTTCTTTAATTAATCTGGGTTTGTCTTGCTTTAAGTTATGGATTAAATTCATCTGTAGTACAATACGCGAGGGTTATTAAACTCAGTAATACTGTCTGGTCATTTTGCCTGACTCTGTTTGATGGAAATGTTGGCTCTCATGAGTTTAAAAAATGGGTAGAAAATTGTTTGCATCTGCCTTGTGTTCTGTTGATGTAAAAAAAATCAAGTTCCTTTAGTCTTATTACTTTATGCCTTTTATGTGTCTTAGTGTGGATTAAATGATAATGCAATGGCGATTCAGGTTGTGGCTGTCTACTCTGTGTTAGTCATTAATGTCTATAAACACTGTCGCTAAGTGTTGATTGTGTAGGTGGGCTGTTCGAGTGATTGCTCATGTTGTTTGCATTATTAAAACGACTGTTAATCTTGAATTGGTTCTGAACTATGTGATATGCACACTACCTTAATATTTGTATGATAGAGTCTGTGAAGTAGAATGCTTGTCCATTTTAGAAGTCGTAATTCATGCTAGTCTAAGTGTTTTAAGCGGTATATTTGGTGGTAACATAATTTAGCCATCGAGAGATTCATATCTGTGTTTGACATGGCAACCGTGATTCGAGACTGGTATATAACATGGTTCGCCTTTAAATCTTCATTGTTGTATTTTATTGGAATATCAGATGTGAAACTTTGTGGATTCCCCATAAACTGAAAATGCTAAAAAACATGTTTGTTTGGTCCCTATGATTGGTTCGTTAAGTATTAATTACCTATGGACTAATGTATGCTGGTTCGCTCCCACCCTTTCATATCTTAAGTGTCTCTTAAGTTCGATTGGTTACTGCATTTCTAGCTGTAAATATGTTAGAATGACCTCCATAAGTATATAGAAAACCTTTTTAAGTCTACCAATATCATGTTTTATTTGATAAAGTCATAGAACAGTTACGTATGCCCTTACTCTTTCTCTTGCTGTTAATGAAGAAGATGATCGTGTGGGGTTCGCTGTTCATTTTTATAAATTGAGTGGGAATTAAATCACATATATGCATTGACATTACATGAGCATTTTTATCTACGTGTATTGATGATTCTTCCTTAGCACGTATTAATCCTTTTCTCTTCTTATTTTTTACATGAGCTGCAATGCATGAGAGCAAATGAAGAGTCTCAATATGAGGCTCATCACGCCTCTTATCAAATGAAGACCCGCATCTATGTGTATCCCGCATCCGCGTCCGCATCAGAAATTTCCGAAGCCACAAGCTGATTGATACCGTCACTCCCGAGTCATTTTATTAATTCCTCCCCCATCCCCATTCATTAGTTGTAAATTAACTATCCAACTTTACACTAATATTAGCATACTTAGAATAGTTTAAGCTTTGGATCACCATTAGAAAATAACTTAGACATTAGAATTTTATTCCCTTTTAAGTTAATTATTTAGGCTTGTCATACATTGTCTAATAGTTATAATAAACCACTTAATAATTTTACCAGCATAATTACTCAAGTAGCCAGAATATTAGTTGTTGCAAGACTCCTAACCCATTTTCTATAAAACTCTTTTGTTAATATTCATATAGGAAAATCATTTTAGACACTTTACATGTCAGGCCTACTTTAAAACATGCATTTTTTTCTTTAACATAATAATAACCTAGGTTTGAACGGACAATCGCAAGTTAGCGGATCTTAGAGGATGCCTAACCTCTCCCCTCTAAATTAATGAAGAATTCTTTCCTAGAATCTCATATAGTTTAGCAGTCCATTTAAATGGAGTTAGTGTTGATTATATTTAGTTAAGATTTAGGTGTCCTAATTTACCCAAACTAATTAGGTGGCGACTCCGCGAACCCTTTAGCAACATTTTAACACTTTAGCACCCCTCTAGTATCTTTAGCATATTTTCGTTTCTAACCTTTAAAGCAGGAAGGACGCGGTCGAAAAAGGGCGTGACAGAAATGATTATTCTGCTGGAGATAATCAGGTTCTTGACCATAACAAATTCATGTTTATTATTGCTTGGCTTTATTTGCTTTATTTGTTTTAAATGCCTTAAATTGCATGCTTTAATTTTGTATACTTAACTGCTTTAATTGCTACTTGCTTTTACTGCTTTCCTTAAACTGACATTCCGCTCATATTTCCTTCCTTATGGAAAATTCACACTATCACACACTACACGCGAGGTGTGCTTTGCGCACCTGCAAATTTCTTTCAAATACTCAAATTTAAGAGATTTGACGTTTTGCGCGGAGCGTCCAGACTATTCGGTGGCCGCGTAGCCTTCTCACTCGAGTTGTCCGCTCGGGAACCTTGCGTTCAGTAAGCCAAATCTTAGCAAACTTAAGATAGAGCTATACCACCTTTTATATTAAGTCATGCATGCATACACCTTAGGTGAGTCGGCCCTTGCTATCGACACCACAATTAGGAAAATACCAAAACTGGTCAATGGGTTTCATGACTCAAATGACCAAAATCAGAATATTATGTGTTTCACAATCATGATAAATGGATCCAAGCCTAAAGTGACATGTCAAAGTTGGGAAATGTAAATTCATTTTTTCGCATTTTTATGACTCCTGTAACGTGACTATAAATGCAATTTAGTCTTAGGCTTATTATTGTTATTTCAATAAACTTCAGCTTTATTCCCAACCGAAACATCTCATTCCAATGACTTGGACCTATTAATCATAATTTTTCATATTTGGCGCGTAGGCCTACCTCTGGCGTAAGAGATGTCTCAAACATGTTAGAGCACACACTTGATTTGCAATTTACTTATTATTGTGTGTTACTTGCAACTCTTTGCATATTATACTAACTTGCTTTGCTTCATTTGTTAAAGGATTATTTTTTGCCTAGCTTATTCCCCCAAAGGTTGATTCGCGTTGACTGGTAGAACACCTTCACAAAAAAGAAGTAGAAGCACAATCATTCAATAAAATGACTAATTCAGAGGCATCAGAACAAACCAGTCTAGGACTCATCTCCGTTCCTGTAGGAGAAGCAGAGGTCTCGGAAAGGAGAAACACCACTGATCAACACCTCGCCAATTATTGCAGCAAATGGAAACCATGCAAGCCGAAATGAAGAGGCTCTGAAATCTTACAAACCTGTCCATTAGTTTAAATGAACCACTCCAAGAACAAAAGACATATATAACCGTGATGAAAATGTTGCAAAAGAAATCTAGTCATTCAAAAGCATTCAGATAAACAAGGGGGATGAAGGGCTAGGATATGAGGATTTATGTATGCAACCCGACGTTGAATTGCCAGTAGGGTACAAGGTGCCCAAATTTGACATGTTCGATGGAAAAGGGAATCGTCGCGCTCATCTAAGGTCATACTGCGATATATTGATTGGAGTTGGAAAAAGACCAAGCAATCATTATAAAACTATTCATTAGGAGTCTAACCAGTGAGGCACTGGATTGGTACACATGCCAAGACCCTCGAAAGTGCAACAGTTGGAATGTCATGGCGAAGGATTTCATGGATAGATTCAGATTCAACACTGACACTATCCCAGATAGATTTTATCTGATGAAGCTGGAAAAGAAATCCACAGAAACTTTAGAGAATACGCTATGAGGTGGCGGTCAGAAGCGGCAAAGGTCTAACCTCCAATGGCAGAGACCGAAATGACCACCTTTGTTACACCCCGTAATTCCAGGGCATGTTTTTAAGAACGTACGTAAGAACTCAGAAATGTTAAGATTTGAGACTAGTAAAAATTTATCGGAATTATGGAATTGTCGGAAAACGAAATATTGCGACGAATGAGAGGGCGACACGTGTCACCCTCCTTAAGTTGGTCTTGGACGATTTTGGCATGGATAAAATGGTCATTTTACCATTAATAAGATGAGCAAGTCTTGCTAAGTCTTAGAGCTTGACATTGTTGACTAAGTCCAAGGGCCACTTGGCTAGATCTTAGTGAAACTCATCCAAGCCACACATTTGTGCTAATATTGACCCTTCCTAGTGTTATATATGTATACTACTAGAAATACAAGCTCCCACACTTAGTTAAATTTTCAAGAAAATTTGAAAAACACACAAGGGTGCTCTCGGGTTCACTAGGGTTCAACAAGAAAAAAATTTGTTTGTTGTCCAATAATCTCCCCACTTTAAACCAGGGTTCCTAAGGGTATTGTAAGGGTATCTCAATAGAAAGATCCCAGAAAAGTGGCGTTTTTGTATTAGTCGCAAGGTGAAAACCTAATTCGCTTTCATAAGGTTTGGATTGGAAATTAAAGGGAAGTTGTTTGTGATCTTCTAAGGGTCTCAAGTGGTGGATTGGAGTGTCAAGGATAGGCTCTAAGTTGCTAGGGAGCGACTTCGGATCTTGAAGTGGATTAAGGCTCGTTAAGGTAACAATCTTGTTCTCTTAAGTGTTATAAGATTACATGTTGTTGTAGCCTTAAATTTTAACTAGCATGAAGTATATGTATTGAAGATTGATAAGTGATATGGATTGTGGTAGCCTAATATCCGAAATGACATTCTAGCCATTTGAACTTGAAATACAATTGGTCGTTAATTAGAATCGTCGCATGTTACCTACTTGAAGATTGTAGTAGTTATAGTCGATTGCGACTTGATATCATGTTATACTAAACAACTTGGATTGAAAAGGAATTGGATAAGAATTTGTATTGTTGTCCCTCAAATTGCCGAATTGACATTATATTTTGGACTAGTTTGATATCAATTGTGGGGCGGAATTTTACACGTCTTGTAGGCGTGTAATCCCCTATTGTTAACTACATTGTTGGGCCTTAAATGTGGCGTGTTTGGCTATTGAATTCGGGCCTTGAAAAAGATGGAAAAGTATGTAGAAACAAAGGAAGTGTTGTCCGATTTTCCGTAGAATTTAGTGACTTTGCACTTAGAATATTCTACGTTTGAAGTAAGAAGTTAATAGACGTATTATGATCATTATAGGTTGACATACTACGTACGACAAATTGGACTTAGCAAGTGGATTGAACCGAAGAGGTATGTAGAACTTTCTTATCTCTTGAGCATGAATAGTTGTATATATATATAGTACGGTAGACGTACGAGATTTTTGACAATCTAGTCCATTTGATATCCTTGGCTTATTTTAAAAATGTCCAAGTTGGTTGAGTTAGGGGATTAACTCACTTGTTTAAAAGTATTAAGGATATCTTAGTCCTACAAGTTAAGAGACTTAAAGTATTTTGAAAGATACTTGTTTTGTCTGGAAAGTTTAAGTCTCTTGGTTATAAGGAAGAATGTAAGTATCTAAGGTATAAAGCTAGTATAACGGCTTTATGGGAAGTTGGTTATAATAGCTTTATAGAAAGTTAAAAAGAGTGGTTTACTCTAAGTAATGTAAGTAATGATAAATGACTTGAATTAATGAAAGGCAAATTGATTTAAAGGCATCAATTGCTTAAGGTTTTAAAGGAAAGAAGTCACTTGATTTAGAAGCCAATAAATATATTTCTAAAAGGTATTGTGACTTGTCTTGAAAAGTAAATATGACTTGATACTACGGTTATTAGTATCTTAAAAGTTTTATATGAAAAGAGTCATTTTTAAAAAGGTAGAAGTACGTAGTACTTTGGGTTAAATTCCCGGATTTTTATAATGACATGTTAGTGCCTTAAGTAAACTAAAATGAGAGTGTTTATGAACAAAGCTAATAAGAAGTTAGGGTAATTCTTAACTTGCTTGTGTTATGTATGATAAGCCGGTAGTGCTTACGTTATGTATGATAGCCGGTTGTGCTAGAGATATATATATTGTTCATTACGGGGTCATTCCCCGGGTTTGTGACATTTGCATATTACGTGGATTTGCTACCCATGATGCGAGGAATACCTCATGCGAGTCCGTAGGGCTTATGCGGGTGAAATAGTCATATGCGGGGCGGACCAGTCCTATGCGAGGAAGTTACCTCATGCGGGTCCACACGACCTATGCGGGCGGATACAGCTTATGCGAGGAAGTTACCTCATGCGGGTCCATACGGCCTGTGTGGGTGAAATAGTCCCAGGAGTAGGATCGCTTAATGATACTATGGGCGGGTGACCCTACTTTGATCATGAGCCTCCTATTTTTATGCAGTAAAGTATATACTTGGATACTCTCATTGTTAGTAAGGCACAGTGTACTGTAATTTGGTTATCATACATATCTCCAGTTTATTTTAGACTTATGATGTAAATTGCAGTATTTTCCAGTTTTAAATACTTGGTACATATTGTGTACTGACCCCCTTTCCTCGGGGGCTGCGTTCATGCCGCAGGTAGGGGTAAGCAGGTGGTGGATCCTCATTCGTAGGATCACTGATCAGGTGTCGAAGCTCCATTTCTCTGGAGGCTTGTCTTTTGGTATGGTTTTCCCTGATGTTGTGGATATTATGTACATTCAGGGGTATGACGGGGCCCTGTCCCGCCATTGTTGTTATTCCTAGAGGTCTGTAGTCACATTTGTGGATTGGGTTTTAAAAACAGTGATGTACTGATTTATTTTTGGTCTATGTATATTTTACGGAAGGTGACCTTATCGACTAGCCTATTGATGGTTGTTGTCTATGTGTTTCTATGTGTTGTGTATGTTTCGCTGCTATTCTCTGATGTATACCTGTAATGGGTGTCCAGGTATGGCACCAGTCGCGGGCCCGGGGTCGGGTCGTGACAAAAGTGGTATCAGAGCAGTTAGTCCTCGGAAAGTGTCTACAGACCGTGTCTAGTAGAGTCTTGATTATCGGTGTGTTGTGCACCACATCTATAATAAGGAGGCTGCAAGACATTTATGATCGGTTTCCATTCTTCTCTCTCTGAGATCGTGCAGTAGAGCTGTCTTATTAGGTTGAATCCTCTTTGACCTATTCTTATGTATCAGTTATGCCTCCACGGAAGGCGACCAGGGCCCAGAAGGGCAAGGCAGCAGCAGGAGCTGCTAGCGGTACGCAGAGGGTTACTAGGACTCAGGCCCAGACTATGCCTGAGGTTGTGGGCGGGTCGGCGAGTTCAGCCACGCCGACAGTATTAGAGGAGCCGAGCGGCGGTAGCTCGAGGTTCCGATACACGAGCCTTCGCCCGCACCAGAGGATGAGTATAGATATTACGAGAGCGGTCGGGCTATTGACCAAAGATAGGCGGCGGCAAGCAGGAAGCGAGTAGCTAACCCAGAGCCGACGCCATGTTCGAGATTTTCTGGGTTGTCATCCACCCGAGTTCTATGGTTCGAGATCTGAGTAGGATCCTCAGGAGTTTATTCGGCAGTTACAACGGACTATGCAGGTATTTAGGGCCTCGGAGACAGAGTCGGTTGTGTTAGCTTCGTACCGGTTACGCGATATTGCGTTGAACTGGTTTGAGTCATGGGAGCTGTCTAGAGGTGATGATGCTCTTCCAGCTGTTTGGGATGAGTTCACAGAGGCCTTCCTGGATCACTTTTTGCCTCCTGAGATGAGGAGAGCCCGCGTGGATAGATTCTTGACATTGAGACAGAATGGGAGGACTATCAGAGAGTACAGCCCGAAGTTTGATTCATTGGCCAGGTATGTGCTCACCATTGTGGCTGACATGGCAGACAGAGTTCATAGCTATGTGATGGGGCTAGACCGTCATATGACTACTGCATGCTTGGGAGTGGCCCTTCACCCAGGTATGGATATTGCCAGGATGCAGGCAGGGGATACATGACAGAGAGAGAGAGGATCATCCAGACCCAGGCCAGCCCAAGAGGGCCAGGACACCAGGGTTTCAGGGCAATTTTCGAGGCGGACAACCTCAGCAGCAGACTAGGTCCACATTTCAGCCGGCACAGAGTGCCCCTTCTCAGTTTTCTGGCAGGAGGGTTGATCAGTCGGGTCATTCAGGAGCAGGTCAGGGCTTCGGGGTTTCAGGGAGGCAGAGACCGTCACCGATCGAGACCACCCGTATCTCGGTGTGTTCGATGCGGTAGATCTCACCCGGGCGAGTGTCGTATTGCTTCGGGAGCTTGTTTCTCTTGTGGCCAGCAGGGCCATATGAAGAGGGATTGTCCGACCAGAGGCGGCGGGGGTGGTATGGTTCAGCCGAAGTCGATTCTTTGGATCTTCTTCTTCAGAGTTATGCGCCGAGGCGTGGTGTTCATGGACCGGCAGGAGTCGGGGTGGAGGTCCCAGTCATGATGTGACGTTTATGCTTTGATAGATCCAGGTTCTACCTTGTCCTATGTGTCCCCTCTCATTGCGGGTAGAATCGGGATAGAGCCGGTGTCGATAGAGCCTTTTGAGGTAGCTACGCCAGTGGGTGATTCGGTGTTAGCTGAGCGGGTGTACAAAGGTTGCCCGGTGTTTATTTACAGTCGTCAGACCCTAGCAGACTTGATAGAGTTGGAGATGACAGATTTTGACGTCATTATGGGTATGGACTGGTTGGCTTCTTGTTATGCCAACGTTGACTGTAGGGACAGGTTAGTCCGATTCCAGTTTCCTGGTGAACCTGTTATCGAGTGGAAGGGCAACACAACGTCGCCGAGGGGTAGGTTTATGTCCTACCTCAAGGCTAGGAAGATGGTTCAGAAAGGGTACATCTATCATCTGGTTCGGGTATTCGATACAGAGGCTGAGGTGCCAGCTCTTGATCGATTCGGTGGTTAGAGTTTCCGGATGTATTTCCGACGATCTTGGGTATCCTCCCGAGAGAGATTGAGTTTGTATTGATATGTTGCGGACACTCGGCGTATATCTATTCCGCCGCATGTGATGGCACTCCGAGTTGAGAGAGTTGAAGGACCACCGAAAGATTTCTTGGAAAAGGCTTTATCAGGCCTAGTGTTTCTCCCTAGGGAGCGCCAGTTTTGTTTGTAAAGAAGAAGGATGGGACGCTGCGTATGTGTGTTGACTACAGGCAGCTGAATAGGGTAACCATCAAGAACAGATACCCCCTCCCCAAGATTGATGATTTGTTTGACCAGTTGCAGGGTGCGAGGTGTTTCTCCAAGATAGACCTGCGGTCTGGTTATTATCAGGTGCGAGTTAGAGAGGCAGATATCCCAAAGACTGCATTCAGGACCCGGTATGGGCACTATGAGTTCAGGGTGATGTCTTTCGGTTTGACCAACGCTCCAGCGGTATTTATGGATTTGATGAACCGGGTGTTCAAGCCATTTTTGGATACGTTTGTTATAGTATTCATTGATGACATTCTGGTTTATTCGCGTACAGAGCAGGAGCATGCAGATCACTTGAGGACGGTACTTGGGGTCCTCCGGAGCCGACAGTTGTTCGCCAAGTTCTCTAAGTGTGAGTTTTGGTTGGCCTCAGTGACATTCTCTCTCTGGGTTGTCATCCACCTGAGTTATATGGTTCGAGATCTGAGGAGGATCCTCAGGAGTTTATTCGGCAGTTACAGCGGACTATGCAGGTGCTTAGGGCCTCGGAGACAGAGTCGGTTGTGTTAGCTTCGTACCGGTTACGCGATATTGCGTTGAACTGGTTTGAGTCATGGGAGCTGTCTAGAGGTGAGGGTGCTCTTCCAGCTGTTTGGGATGAGTTCACAGAGGCCTTCCTGGATCACTTTTTGCCTCCTGAGATGAGGAGAGCCCGCGTGGATAGATTCTTGACATTGAGACAGAATGGGAGGACTATCAGAGAGTACAACCTGGAGTTTGACTCATTGGCCAGGTATGCGCTCACCATTGTGGCTGACATGGCAGACAGAGTTCATCGCTATGTGATGGGGCTAGACCGTCATATGATTACTGCATGCTTGGGAGTGGCCCTTCAGCCAGGTATGGATATTGCCAGGATGCAGGCTTATGCGCAGGGGATAGAGGACAGAGAGAGAGGATCATCCAGACCCAGGCCAGCCCAAGAGGGCCAGGACAGCAGGGTTCCAGGGCAATTTTCGAGGCGGACAGCCTCAGCAGCAGACTAGGTCCACATTTCAACCGGCACAGTGTGCCCTTCTCGGTTTTCTAGCAGGAGGGTTGATCACCGGTCATTCGTGAGCAGTCGGGGCTTCGGTTTCGAGGAGGCAGATCACACCGTCGAGACCACCCGTATATCGGTGTGTTCGATGCGGTAGATCTCACCCGGGCGAGTGTCGTATTGCTTCGGGAGATTGTTTCTCTTGTGGCCAGCAGAGCCATATGAAGAGGGATTGTCCGACCATAGGCGGCGGGGGTGGTATGGTTCAATGACGGCTGGTCTTTGGATCTTATTCTTCTCAGAGCATGCGCCGGAGGCGTGGTGTTCATGGGCCGAAGCCGCGACAGGGGTCGGGGTGGAGGTCCCAGTTCTAGCGGTCCACAGAACCGCATATATTCCTTACCCAGCCGGCAGGATCAGGAGGCTTCCCCGGACGTCGTCACAGGTACATTATTGATTTCATGCTGTGACATTTATGCTTTGATAGATCCAGGTTCTACCTTATCCTATGTGTCCCCTCTAATTGCGGGTAGAATCGGGATATAGCCGGTGTCGATAGAGCCTTTTGCGGTAGCTACGCTAGTGGGTGATTCGGTGTTAGCTGAGCGGGTGTACAAAGGTTGCCCGATGTTTATTTATAGTCGTCAGACCCTAGCAGACTTGATAGAGTTAGAGATGACAGATTTTGACGTCATTATGGGTATGGACTGGTTGGCTTCTTGTTATGCCAACGTTGACTGTAGGGACAGGTTAGTCCGATTCCAGTTTCCTGGTGAGCCTGTTATCTAGTGGAAGGGCAACACAGCATCGCCGAGGGGTAGGTTTATGTCCTACCTCAAGGCTAGGAAGATGGTGCAGAAAGGGTACATCTATCATCTGGTTCGGGTATTCGATACAGAGGCTGAGGTGCCAGCTCTTCAGTCAGTTCCAGTGGTTAGAGAGTTTCCAGATGTATTTCCAGACGATCTTCCGGGTATCCCTCCTGAGAGGGAGATTGAGTTTTGTATTGATATGTTGCCAGACACTCGGCCTATATCTATTCCGCCGCATGTGACGGGCACCTGCTGAGTTGAGAGAGTTGAAGGACTAGCTGAAAGATTTGCTGGAAAAAGGCTTTATCAGGCCTAGTGTTTCTCCCTGGGGAGCGCCAGTTTTGTTTGTAAAGAAGAAGGATGGGACGCTGCGTATGTGTGTTGACTACAGGCAGCTGAATAAGGTAACCATCAAGAACAGATACCCCATCCCCAGGATTGATGATTTGTTTGACCAGTTGCAGGGTGCGAGGTGTTTCTCCAAGATAGACCTGCGGTCTGGTTATCATCAGGTGCGAGTTAGAGAGACAGATATCCCAAAGACTGCATTCAGGACCCGGTATGGGCACTATGAGTTCAAGGTGATGTATTTCGGTTTGACCAACGCTCCAACGGTATTTATGGATTTGATGAACCGGGTGTTCAAGCCATTTTTGGATACGTTTGTTATAGTATTCATTGATGACATTCTGGTTTATTCGCGCACAGAGCAGGAGCATGCAGATCACTTGAGGACGGTACTTGGGGTCCTCCGGAGCCGGCAGTTGTTCACCAAGTTCTCTAAGTTTGAGTTTTGGTTGGCCTCGGTGGCATTCTTGGGGCACATTATTGGGGCTGACGGTGTTCAGGTGGATACGACAAAGATTGAGGCGGTCAACTCTTGGCCGAGACCTTCTACTCCGACGAGTGCGCAGCTTAGTGGTGATGTGTTATTATCGTAGGTTTGTGGAGCAGTTTGCTTCGATATCAGCACCATTGACTAGGCTGACTCAGAAAGCAGCTAAGTTCCAGTGGACAGAAGCTTGTGAGAAGGGCTTCCAGTTACTGAAGGAAAAGTTGACGACGACTCCAGTTCTTACTCTTCCTGAGGGGTTAGAGGGATACGTTATTTATTGTGATGCCTCGGGTATCGGGCTAGGGTGCGTATTGATGCAACACAGCAAGGTTATAGCCTATGCTTCCCGACAGTTACGAAAGCATGAGAGGAATTACCCTACCCACGACTTAGAGTTGGCCGCAGTTATTCATGCCTTGAAGATTTGGAGACATTATTTATATGGGGTTCATGTGGATATTTATACAGACCACAATATCCTCCAGTACATCTTCAGGCAGAGGGAGCTGAACTTGCGGCAGAGACGGTGGTTAGAGTTGTTGAAGGATTATGATGTTGACATCCTATACCATCCGGGAAAAGCCAACGTGGTTGCAGATGCTTTGAGTCGTAGATCGATGGGGAGTCTGTTATAGGTACAACCAGAAAGACAGGACATGGTCCGTCAGATCCATCAGCTAGCGAGCCTTGGGGTTCGATTGGTCGATACCGATGATAGTGGGGTACGGGTTCGTGAGATTGCCGAGTCTTCCATCGTTGATGAGGTGAAGAGGCGACAGTATGAGGACCCAGTTATGATACAGTATCGAGATACGTCTCTTCGAGAGGAGAAGAGTCTATTTGAGGTAGCTACCACGGGTGCTAAGGTTTGAGGCGATTGTGTTCCCGATGTTTGAGACTTCGCCGCCAGATTTCGCAGAGGCACATAGTGCCCGTTATTCTATTCATCCGGGGTCGACTAAGATGTACCACGACCTCAGATGTATGTATTGGTGGGATGGCCTGAAGAGGGACGTGCAGATTTTGTTGCTCAGTGTCCTAATTGTCAGCATGTCAAGGTTGAGCACCAGAAGCCCGGTGGGCTATTGCAGGCTATTGATATTCCGACATGGAAGTGGGAGGTGATCAACATGGACTTTGTTACAGGGTTACCTCGTACTCAGAGGAAGTATGATTCCATCCGTTATCAGACGGTGACGAAATCAGCCCACTTTCTTCCAGTCAGGACTACGTATTCGGCTGAGGATTATGCCAGATTGTATATCAGGGAGATTGTGAGACTGCACGGAGTCCCTATATCAATTATATCAGACAAAGGAGCCCAGTTTACGACTAACTTCTGGAGGTATTTCCAGAAGGTATTAGGGACACATGTGAGTCTCAGTACTGCGTTCCATCCTCAGACCGACGGGCAGGCAGAGCGTACTATCCATACACTTGAGGATATGCTGCGAGCCTGTGTTATTGATTTCAGGGTAGCTGGGAGGATCATTTGCCTCTTGTGGAGTTTGCTTATAACAACAGCTACCATTCTAGCATTCAGATGGCGTCATATGAGGCTTTGTATGGGCGAAAGTGTAGGTCGCCGATTGGTTGGTTCGACGTGGGCGAGGTTCAGTTAGTTGGGCCGGACTTGATTCAGCAGACTGTGGATAAAGTGAAGCTTATCCAGGAGAGATAGCGGCCGTAGTCGGCGAAGTCTTATGCAGATAATCGGCGTCGACATTTGGAGTTTCAGGTAGACGATTGGGTCTTCTTGAAGGTATCACCCATGAAGGGTGTGATGAGGTTCGAAAAGAAGTGGAAACTTAGCCCAAGGTACATTGGGCCCTACCAGATCATCCGTAGAGTAGGCAAGGTTTCCTATGAGTTGGATCTGCCATCGGATTTAGAGGCAGTACATCCGGTCTTTCATGTTTCTATGTTGCGGAAATGTATCGGAGATCCATCGAGAGTTTTCTCAGCTAGCGAGGTCCAGGTGAAAGAGGGTTTATCGTATGAGGAGAGTCTCATAGCGATACTTGATCGCCAGGTCAGGCGACTGCGGACCAAAGATGTGGCTTCCGTTAAAGTCTTGTGGCAGAACGATAATAGAGAGGAGATGACTTGGGAAACGGAGGAGGATATGTTGAGGAAGTATCCTCACTTATTCCCTACACCTTCAGGTAATTCATTTTCCTTACTTGTCAAGTTTTAATTGAATTATTTTGCTTAAGTGTTATTGGTATGTCGGGGTTGTAAAAGGAGACTATGTCGCTATTTATAAGTTGACTCCGAAAGAACATTCGGGGACGAATGTTTCTAAGGGGGGAAGAATGTTACACCCCGTAATTCCAGGGCATGTTTTTAAGAACGTACGTAAGAACTCAGAAATGTTAAGATTTGAGACTAGTAAAAATTTATCTGAATTATGGAATTGTCGGAAAACGAAATATTGCGACGAATGGGATGGCGACACGTGTCACCCCCTTAAGTTGGTCTTGGACGATTTTGGCATGGATAAAATGGTCATTTGACCATTAATAAGATGAGCAAGTCTTGCTAAGTCTTAGAGCTTGACATTGTTGACTAAGTCCAAGGGCCACTTGGCTAGATCTTAGTGAAACTCATCCAAGCCACACATTTGTGCTAATCTTGACCCTTCCTAGTGTTATATATGTATACTGCTAGCAAGACAAGCTCCCACACTTAGCTAAATTTTCAAGAAAATTTGAAGAACACACAAGGGTGCTCTCGGGTTCACTAGGGTTCAACAAGAAAAAAATTTGTTTGTTGTCCAATAATCTCCCCACTTTAAACCAAGGTTCCTAAGAGTATTGTAAGGGTATCTCAATAGAAAGATTCCAGAAAATGGCGTTTTTGTATTAGTCGCAAGGTGAAAACCTAATTCGCTTTCATAAGGTTTGGATTGGAAATTATAGGGAAGTTGTTTGTGATCTTCTAAGGGTCTCAAGTGGAGGATTGGAGTGTCAAGGAGAGGCTCTAATTTGCTAGGGAGCGACTTCGGATCTTGAAGTGGATTAAGGCTCGTTAAGGTAACAATCTTGTTCTCTTAAGTGTTATAAGATTACATATTGTTGTAGCCTTAAATTTTAACTAGCATGAAGTATATGTATTGAAGATTGATAAGTGATATGGATTGTGGTAGCCTAATATCCTAAATGACATTCTAGCCATTTGAACTTGAAATACAATTTGGTCGTTAATTAGAATCGTCGCATGTTACCTACTTGAAGATTGTAGTAGTTATAATCGATTGCGACTTGATATCATGTTATACTAAACAACTTGGATTGAAAAGGAATTGGATAAGAATTTGTATTGTTGTCCCTCAAATTGACGAATTGACATTGTATTTTGGACTAGTTTGATATCAATCGTGGGGCGGAATTTTACACGTCTTGTAGGCGTGTAATCCCCTATTGTTAACTACATTGTTGGGCCTTAAATGTGGCGTGTTTGGATATTGAATTCGGGCCTTGAAAAAGATGGAAAAGTATGTAGAAACAAAGGAAGTGCTGTCCGATTTTCCGTAGAATTTAGTGACTTTGCACTTAGAATATTCTACGTTTGAAGTAAGAAGTTAATAGACGTATTATGATCATTATAGGTTGACATACTACGTACGACAAATTGGACTTAGCAAGTGGATTGAACCGAAGAGGTATGTAGAACTTTCTTATCTCTTGAGCATGAATAGTTGTATATATATATAGTACGGTAGACGTACGAGATTTTTGACAATCTAGTCCATTTGATATCTTTGGCTTATTTTAAGAATGTCCAAGTTGGTTGAGTTAGGGGATTAACTCACTTGTTTAAAAGTATTAAGGATATCTTAGTCCTAAAAGTAAAGAGACTTAAAGTATTTTGAAAGATACTTGTTTTGTTTGAAAAGTTTAAGTCTCTTGGTTATAAGGAAGAATGTAAGTATCTAAGGTATAAAGCTAGCATAACGGCTTTATGGGAAGTTGGTTATAATAGCTTTATAGAAAGTTAAAAAGAGTGGTTTACTCTAAGTAATGTAAGTAATGATAAATGACTTGAATTAATGAAAGACAAATTGATTTAAAGGCATCAATTGCTTAAGGTTTTAAAGGAAAGAAGTCACTTGATTTAGAAGCCTATAAATATATTTCTAAAAGGTATCGTGACTTGTCTTGAAAAGTAAATATGACTTGATACTACGGTTATTAGTATCTTGAAAGTTTTATATGAAAAAAAGTCATTTAAAAAAAGGTAGAAGTATGTAGTACTTTGGGTTAAATTCCCGGATTTTTATAATGACATGTTAGTGCCTTAAGTAAACTAAAATGAGAGTGTTTATGAACAAAGCTAATAAGAAGTTAGGGGAATTCTTAACTTGCTTGTGTTATGTATGATAAGCCGGTAGTGCTTACGTTATGTGTGATAGCCGGTTGTGCTAGAGATATATATATTGTTCATTACGGGGTCATTCCCTGGGTTAGTGGCATTTCCATATTCCGTGGATTTGCTACCCATGATGCGAGGAATACCTCATGCGAGTCCGTAGGGCTTATGCGGGTGAAATAGTCCTATGCGGGGCGGACCAGTCCTATGCGAGGAAGTTACCTCATGCGGGTCCACACGACCTATGCGGGCGGATACAGCCTATGCGAGGAAGTTACCTCATGCGGGTCCATACGGCCTGTGCGGGTGAAATAGTCCCAGGAGTAGGATCGCTTAATGATACTATGGGCGGGTGACCCTACTTTGATCATAAGCCTCCTATTTTTATGCAGTAAAGTATATACTTGGCTACTCTCATTGTTAGTAAGGCACAGTGTACTGTAATTTGGTTACATACATGTCTCCAGCTTTATTTTAGACTTATGATGTAAATTGCAGTATTTTTCAGTTTTACATACTTGGTACATATTGTGTACTGACCCCCTTTCCTCGGGGGCTGCGTTCATGCCGTAGGTAGGGGTAAGCAGGTGGTGGGTCCTCATTCGTAGGATCACTGATCAGGTGTCGAAGCTCCATTTCTCCGGAGGCTTGTCTTTTGGTACGGTTTTTCCTGATGTTGTGGATATTATGTACATTCAGGGGTATGGCGGGGCCCTGTCACGCCACAGTTGTTATTCCTAGAGGTCTGTAGTCACATTTGTGGATTGAGTTTTAAAAACAGTGATGTACTGATTTATTTTGGTCTATGTATATTTTACGGAAGGTGGCTTTATCGGCTACCCTATTGATGGTTGTTGTCTATGTGTTGTGTATGTTCCGCTGCTATTCTCTGATGTATACCGTAGCGGGTGCCTGTAGGCACCGCCATGCCCGGGGTCGTGTCGTGACAACCTTGTTCGTGCAGTCCTTAAAAGACGCGACGTACTATGAGAGAATGATCAGTGTAATCGGGCGAAGTTTTGCAGAAGTCGTAAGAATGGGCGACTTTGTGGAAGAGGGCATCAAAACGGGCAGGATTACAAACCTCTTTTATATGTTCTCACTATGGGATTGATTTTTATCTTTTCCTATCAACAGGTTGTTAATAGAGGAATTTGAGGTCACATTTTGACAATCTAAAGGTTAGTACGCCTTTATAATTTGCTTTAGTAGAAATTAAAGAAGAACTTCAGTTGTGACTATCGGAGGTACCTCCCAAAGAAAAAAAGATGCAGCATCCCCTGTCACGGTCATTCATGAGCATAGGCCATACCAGTTCCCGGTGTATCAAAGCCCACCACCTTCTTACTATAACCAAGACACCCAAAATCCACAACCGTATTATCAGCACGGCACCACCCCATACCCTGTTTACCATACCCAACCAGCATATCCAAATCCCTCATACTCACCGCAGTCACGAACCCGTACAACAAACACACCCAAACTCCGCATAAACGTTGAAAGAAAGCCAACCAAAACCAATACACCTCTAGCCGAACCTCTAGCCCAGGTATATGAGAAACTGAAAACTGCAGGAATACTCCAACCAATTCCTAGAAATACCCCAGACCTACTTCCAGAGGGCACGATGAAACTAAACACTGTGCATACCACTCCGGGGCCGAGGGACACTGTCACGACCCGACCTGCTCGCGATCGTGCCCTACCAGGCACCCTACAGTATACATCAGAGATAATCAGCGGAACATACAAGAAACTTATAAAATAAAACAACAGAAGTAAAACAACAGGTTAGCCGATAGGGCTACCTTCCTGGACATGTATATATATATACAACCAAGGCTGCTTTCCTTTCTTTACAAACTGACCCACAATATGTGACTACAGACCTCTAAGAGTTTTAACATAACAACAGTGGCGGGACAGGGCCCCGCCATACCCCTGAATATACATGAATCTACAACCACAGGGAAAACCGTACCAAGAGATAAGCCTCCGGAGCAAATGGAGCTTTTTTCCCAAAAACTGAACCGAGATCCTAAGAGCAAGGATCACCAACTTGTGTACCTAAAACCTGCGGGCATGAACGCAGCCCCGGCGGGGCCGATAACAAAAATTTAATATGGAACGGAAAAATAAGGTGCAATAAACAAATCATAATCATAAAAGAATGACAGGGGCAAGTATAAAAAGGGTACATACCAGATCCTACCGTGTCATTACCATCTCGTGAACTTAATCGTACCTTATTATCTTTTCCCATTTTTCAATAAAAGTTATAGTCACCTTCTTACGTACATACTTAGGAAAAATCGTCAAGTTCATTACCATATAACTTACTTACCTTGTATAACATAAACCGGCCCTTTATGGAGGGACGCCTATACTGCCCGGCCCAATCAGGGACGCGATAAAGTCACATAGTCTGCCCATAAAGGTATACTGCCCGGCCCAATCTTGGGACGCGGTAAGGTCACATATTCTGCCCATAAAGGTATACTTCCCGGCCCAATCCTGGGACGCGGTAAGGTCACATAGTCTGCCCATAAAGGTATACTGTCCGCCCAACTCGACGCGTAAGGTCACATAGTCCGCCCATAAAGGTATACCGCCGCCCAACTGGGACGCGTAAGGTCACATAGTCCGCCCATAAAGGTATACCGCCCGCCCAATCGGGATGGGGTAAGGTCACATAGTCTGCCCATAAAGGTATACCGCCTACCCAACTGGGACGCCAGAAAGTCGTAGTCCGCCATAAAGGTATCTTGCCGCCCAACTGGGACGCCAGAAAGTCATATAATATCCGAATTTAACCCAACGTACTCACGACCTCTACTC
The DNA here is from genome assembly GCA_029844215.1 of Przewalskia tangutica. Classification (NCBI taxonomy): domain Eukaryota; kingdom Viridiplantae; phylum Streptophyta; class Magnoliopsida; order Solanales; family Solanaceae; genus Przewalskia; species Przewalskia tangutica. The sequence continues at coordinate 25,930,618 of CM056719.1, forward strand.
CTTTAGAATGACTCTTTTTCAAATAAAACTTCCAAGATACTAACAACCGTAGTATCAAGTCATATCTACTTTTCAAGACAAGTCACAATACCTTTTAGAAATACATTTACCGGCTTCTAAATCAAGTGACTTCTTTCTTAAAAACCTTAAGCAATTGGTACCTTTAAAACAATTTGCCCTTCTTATTTCAAGTCATTCTTTGTTTATATTACTAGAGAAAACCATTCTCTTAACCTCCCATAAAGTTATTATAACTAACTTCCCATAAAGCCGTTATACTAACTTTATGCCTTAGACTAATTCATTCTTTTTATAACCAAGAGACTTATACTTTCAAATCAAGTTACATAACTTTTAAAATACTTCAAGTCTCTTAACTTTTTAGAAAACAAGTTTCTTAACTTTTTAGAAAACAAGAAATCAATACTTTCCAAATCAAGTATTCTATACTTTTAATCAATTCATTTCTTCCTTTAAGAATCAAGTCCCATGACTTGAAAAATAAAGTCCTTTAACCTTTTAAAAATTGAGGTTCATTGTCTTAAAACTTCATACGTAAATTCTTATAAATTAAGTAACATATACTTTGGTGCGTTGTGAATAAGTTATACTTATTTATAACGATCTTATTCAAGTAGCCATGATCTAGAAAATGTAATACAATTTTGTCTTACCTTAGTTTCTATGCAGATGGAGAATTCTACTCATTTTAATATAATCAATTGTCATTACATTTTCCTTTATTAACGCTGCAATGGCTTGTTCGATACTTATTCTCATTCGTGCCGTAAATTAGCCAAGTCAACTTGGCTCCAAAATACCTCCTAACGACTCTTACCAACATCCCCCATAAGACTCGGTAAGGACCTAGGATAACTTAGACATAACCTTTACATGGAGTAAATCACAAACATACCTCTTAACTTCTAAGAGTAGAAGGAAAACATGAAATAATACCACATGTATATTCCATACATAGAATCATGCCAAAGGAAGGAAGAGGTTCACATACCTCGCGACGATTATCGACAAGTAGCAAAATGCTCCAAAGTACTTCAACCTTGATAGTTATTCCATCCTTCAAGTAGAATACGCTATACTTAGTACTTCAACCTATAATGGCCATAATACGTCCATTAACTTCTTGCTTCAAACGTAGAATATTCTAAGTGCTAAGTCACTAAATTCTACGGAAAATCGGACAGCACTTCCTTTGTTTCTACATACTTTGCCACCTTTTTCAAGGCCGAATTCAATAACCAAACACGCCACATTTAAGGCCCAACAATGCAATTAATCAATAGGGGATTACACGCCTACTAGACGTGTAAAATTCCGCCCCACAATTGATATCAAACTAATACAACAACAAGTGTAAATCCGGCAATATTGGGATACAACAATACCAATTCTTATCCAATTTCCTTTTCAATCCAAATTGTTAGCATAATCATGATATCAAGTCGCAATCGATTATAACTACTATAATCTTCAAGTAAGTAACATGCGACGATTCTAATTAACGACCAAATTGTAATCCAACTTCAAATGGCTTAATATGACATTTCGGTTTTTAGGCTACAACAATCCATAACACTTATAAAACTTCAACACATATACTTCATGCTAGCAAACATGTAAGGCTAACAACAATATATAATCTTGTAACACTTAAGAGACAAGATTATTACCTCAACGATTCTTAGTCCAACTTCAAATCCAAAGTCGCTCCTTAGCACTTAGAACCTCTTCTTGACACTTCAATCCACCACTTGAGACCCTTAGAATATCACAAACCACTTCCCTTAAATCTTCCAATCAAAACCTAGAAAAGCAACTAGGTTTTCACCTTGCGACTAATACGAAAACTATCTTTTTCCGGGATTTTTTCTATTGAGATACCCTTACAATACACTTAGGAACCTTGGTTTGAAGTGGGGAGATTATTGGACAACAAACAAATTTTTTTCCTTCTCCCCCTTGATGAACCCGAGAGCACTTGCATTGTTCATCCAATTTTTCTTGAAAATTTGGCTAAGTGTGGAGCTTGTCTCACTACTAGTACTACTATATAGTTCAATGGAGGGTTGAGATTAGCACAAATGTGTGGTTTGGATGAAGTTCTTTTAAATATCAACTAAGTGGTCCCATTGACTAAGTCAAATATATCAAGCTCACTACTTGCAAGACTTGGTCATCTAAACAATGGTCAAATGACCCTTTTGCCCATGTAATTTTCGTCTAAGACAACATAAGGGGGGTGACACGTGTCGCCCTCTCATTCGTCACAATATTACGTTTTCCGACAATTCCATAATTCCGATAAATTTTTACAAGTCTCAAATCTTAACATTTGGGATTTTCACGTACGTTCTTAAAACATGTTCTGTAAATACGGGGTGTAACAGACACGACGTTGAAAATTGCTATACACTCAAGGATAAAATCGAGGAGTTAATCAAAGAAGGAGTCATACAACTAAAAGAAACTTCTTCAGCTGTAAACAATAACCGTTTTCCTGATCATGACAATGCCTATGTGAACATGATTAATGAAGAGGAAGAGAGCAGTCTGAAAGGGACTATTACGCCAGCCCGGAAAGGGAAGAAGGTCGAATCAACGACCAATTGCCAAGGGAAAAGGAGCACCCCGTGTCGAAGATTGTTCGACCTCTGAATCAGTCATTTTGCCAAAAACAGGCGCTGCATAGGGATGATCTCGTTGAAGACCCAGCTACCGAAGACACAGAGCAAGAAGACATTTTTAACAGCCCCTCTCTTTGTCCTCCGAGAATCTAAAAAAATATGTAGTTGGTCTAATCTATTTTGCCGCTTTCTTTTGTAATTTGAACTACGTTTGACCTGATTCCCTCGGCAGGAATACGTAGGCGGCTATATCGGCTTCAGTCCTACCTTAGAAATTTTAATTTTACCCAGTCCCGCTTGTAACGAACTACGTTATGACTTGATTCCCTCGTTGGGATACGTTGGCGGGAATCAAGTCATAACGACGTCACTAGACTACTAGGTAGTATGGTGAAAATGATTTAATCAACAAAAGATTCATATGAGAATGTACTAAGGTCGGGCAGAATATATCCTATGTGGAATGTCTGAAGCACAGACTGATGATCTTGTTTTTAGCCCGTTGAGCGGAGGTGGCATTAGGGCATTTTTTTAATCTGTTCGGAGTTAAGACAACCTCCCTGCCAGGGTTATTGACCCATTAAAGGCTCATTTGGTAGTGCTCTCTCTATGATCCCTTCCGCAATAAGAATGGTGATATGCCACCTTTCTGACTCAGTTATTTCTGGGTCTTCTTGAACACCACTGGAAATAGTATCACCACCAATTCGGATACTATCAATTCTATTATCGCTATTTTCTCTAATATGAGAAGTAGAAGCTCTTGATGGAGATCTAACAATATAATCCATTGGTGAAATATAAGAACAGTTTAAAGAATTAGATCTAGTAAATCTAGATCATGAGTAAAGACTATTACGTTCGACTTTGTCCATCAAGTGATTTGGTTCGAAGAACCTCAACTTGATAGTCACATCTAAGGTTTACTCAATTTCGGTTACATCAGTATTAAGATTAATTTTGGGAGGAGCGACTCCCTTTATGACCCACTCTTTGGGAAAGCATATTTCATCCCATTTGGTAGGTCTTCGAGTAGTAATTTTGGATTTACCAAAATAAGTCTCTATTAAAATAGTATCATTTTTTAACTCATTTATTTTGTACAGGATTCATAGTATATAAAGGTTTAAAATATATCCTATAGCAAATACATATGACTTCAGTACCTGTCATATAATCATATCCATGTAATTTCATGTTTAATATTAAATCATTTAATTAATACTCATCCTGCAAAGATACCTGCAGGTTAGGATATGCATTAAAATATACAAGACAATCAGCTAAACTAGTTTGAACAGTCCATATTAGAGATTTCTTCCAGTTTTTGTTCCTGCCATCTCTTAAAGCTGCTATGAACATTTTCGGTAGACCTTTTAATGTAAGGGGCTTAAATGAAACATGTACTAACCCAATATGCACAAATTTATGGGCTTCCTTATAAGGTACAATATCACTGTCATTTAACAATTTAAAAGTAGCATGATCGCTCTCTACAGTGATTGATTCTTCAGTAGTTTTAACTACCTATTTAAACCTAATTTCTCAAAAGTACCCATTTGATATACTAACCTAGGTTAGATCATTGAGATAGTCCACTTATTAAGTAGATGTAGGTGTTGAGGTATATCATATTCCTCTTTTTTACTATTTTTAACAGTACTTTTGTTCTTAATCATATTCATTTTAAGAAATATGTTGAACAAATATCATCTATTACTACGTATTAGTACCATGGATCTGATACCATAACCGTGGAAGGGATCACACAGAGGGAACTACCAAAGGAGACTTTATTGGGTCGATAACCCTGGCAGGGAAGCTGTCTTAACTCAGAACAGATCTAAAAATGCCCTAACGCCACCTCGGCTCAGCGGGCTAAAAATAGGATCATCAGCTTGAGCTTCAGACATTTCGTCTGGGATATCCTCTGACCTACCTTAGTACATTCTTTGCTGATTAAAGAATTTTCATCATAATACCTCTCACAGAGAGGGTAGTAGCCTTTAATGGGTCGATAACCCTAGCAGTGAAGTTGTGTTAACTCAAAACGGATTCAAAAATTCTCGAACGCTACCTCGGCTCCGAGGTCTAAAAATAGGATCATCAGCTTGAGTTTCAGACATTCCGTTTGGGATATCCTCAGCCCGATCATAGTACATTTTCATATGAATCTTTTGTTGATTAAATCATTTTCACCATAACACCTAGTAGTCTAGTGTGACATAGTTCAACACAAAATATTTAGCCAGTCATTTAGGCTACCGTCAAAAAATTAATTAAAGCAAAAGAAAAAATAAAATTACCTAAGATCGATAAGTTATGCCCAGAGATGTACTGTAAACTTCAAACTTTAAGTAGAGAGAGGGTGGTTCTAAAAACTTATCCCTTAAATAAAAAACTCAAGATCCTTATATAGAGGATCGAAATAAAAAGAAAATAGTGAAATGATCAATAATTTACAAATGACCGAAAAAGGAAAGCAAAAGTGGCTCAATACATATCGCCGACAAAGAAAATTTAAAAGGTGCAATTATGCATCGTTGCTTTATTAAATCAGATTCTTTTTCTGAGCAGATAATGATGTTAGGTCCCATCATTTATTCTTTCCCCTTTCCCTTGGATTTTTCGAAGGTGGAAGATTCTTCCATCCGATCTTGAAACCTTTTGAGATATTCTTCAATATATGTTGTTTGATCAAATGATTCAAATGGCTGAGGTTCTCTTGCCAGAACATTTTCTTCCTCATTTTCGTTGCCTGTATTAAACGAAGCCATTGATGCATCTGAGGAAAATTCCTCTTCTAAATTTCTCATTAAGTATTTTTTTTACGTCTTCCATATTTGAAAATATTATGGCACTATTAAGCCTATCAAGCAAATCCTTTTTATTTGGAATATGGTATCGAATCCACATTCAAATCTTATTATGGGGTTTAGGAACTCCTCTTTCTTATTCAGCATGCTTATTAAAATAAAATGCAGTGACCTTGAGGACTTTGAAGGTCTTATTAAACCTTTCTGTAAAAGGGAAGTAATTTTTTTTTACGTAATTCCAAATATTCGAAATTCATCTGGCATAGTCTTGCCCTTGTAGGAATATTTCCTTCAGTAAAATCATTTTCATATGAAAGAGTAACAACATGCTTCTTTCTATCCCAAAAAACATTAGGGTGATCACTACAAATTTTTAATGAAAACTGATTTTTTATGAAATTATTTTTTTTGCAGCAATTTAGGATTCTACAAAAGTTCGTCTATATTAAGACTATAAAATTCTTGTTTAAGAAAATTAACCTGTTGATGTTTTAATTTTCTTTGTCGGCCATATTGGCCACTTTTTCTTTCTTTGTCGGCTACATTTGTAAATTATTGACCATTTCACTATTTTCTTTTCATTTGATCCTCTATATAAGGATCTTGAGTTTTAATTTAAGGGGCGGATTTTCGGAACCATCCTCTCTCTACATGTAAAATACTCTTTTAAATAAAAGTTTACAGTACAAGTGCTCTCTCTGGGCACAACTTAATTTTTTTTAATTAATTTTTTCATTGTAGCCTAAATGATAGACTAAATCCTTTGTGTTGAACTATGTCATGCTAGACTACTAGGTAGTATAGTGAAAATGCTTTAATCAACAAAAGATTCATTTGAGAAGATACTAAGGTCGGACAAAAGATATCCTTTGCGGAATGTCTGAAGCACAGACTGATGATCTTGTTTTTAGCCCGTTGAGCGGAGGTGGCATTAGGGCATTTTTTAATCTGTTCGGAGTTAAGACAACCTCCCTGCCAGGGTTATTGACCCATTAAAGGCTCATTTGGTAGTGCTCTCTCTATGATCCCTTCCGCAATAAGAATGGTGATATGCCACCTTTCTGACTAAGTTATTTCTGGGTCTTTTTGAATACCACTAGCAATATTATCACTATCAATTCGGATACTGTCAATTCTATTATCGCTATTTTCTCTAATATGAGAAGTAGAAGCTCTTGATGGAGATCTAACAATATAATCAATTGGTGAAATATAAGAACGGTTTAAAGAATTAGATCTAGTAAATCTAGATCTGGAGTCAAGACTATTACGTTAGACTTTGTCCATCAAGTGATTTGGTTCGGAGAACCTCAACTTGACAGTCCCATCTGGAGTTTGCTCAATTTCAATTACATCAGTATTAAGATTACTTTGGGGAGGACCGACTCCCTCTATGACCCACTCTTTGGGAAAGTTTATTTCATTCCATTTGATAGGTCTTCGAGTAGTAATCTTGGATTTACCAAAATTAGTTTCTATTAAAATAGTTTCATTTTTGAACTCCATTATTTTGCACATAGGATTCATAGTATATAAAGGTTAAAAATATATCTTATAGAAAATACATATGATTCAGTACCAGTCATATAATCATATCCATGTAATTTCATGTTTAATATTAAAGCATTTAATGAATTCTCATCCTGCAAAGATACCTGCAAGCTACGATATGCATTAAAATACACAGGACAATAAGCTAAACTAGTTTTTTTCTTTGTCGGCCACATTTGTAAATTATTGGTCATTTCACTATTATTTTTTCATTTCGATCTTCTATATAAGGATCTTGAGTTTTAGTTGAAGGTCAATTTTTCGGAACCACCCTCTCTCTACTTGTAAAATACTCTTTTAAATAAAAGTTTGAAGTTTACAGTACATGTCTCTCTCTGGGCACTACTTATCGATCTTAGGTAAAAAAAATATTGCAATTAATTTTTTCATTGTAACTTAAATGGTAGGCTAAACCCTTTTGTGTTGAACTATGTCACACTAGACTACTATGTATTATGATAAAAATGTTTTAATCAACAAAAAAAATCATATGAGAAGGTACTAAGTGCCCTCTCTATGATCCCTTCCGCAGTTATGGTACGTGTGACTGTGTAACCACTGCAGGTGTCAATGGACATTTTTTGGTTTATTTGCATCTATATCATTTGTTTCTCTCTTGATTTAACCCAAATTTTTATTCTTATCACGCATTAATTAATTACAATTTACCTCTACAACTTTTTCCTATAACATCAACAAACATTTTTATAAAAGTACAATGTTTATTAAACGAAAAATGGCCAAATATACCCATGTACTATTAGAAAATGGTCAATATATTCCTCGTTATACTTTGGATCCAAATATACACCTAGCGTTATACTATTGGATCAAATATACCCTTCATTCGTTAAAGTTTTCCAATATGGACATTCAAACATACGCGACACTGACATTTAATGAGGTGGATGTCATATGGAATGCTATCTCAACATCCCCAACCCATTTTACCCTCTCCTCTATTTATTTTTTCACCACTAAAATTTCCTTCTCCCCCACCACTATTGTCACAAATATCGCCAAGCACGTGAAACATAGCTGGTTGACGAAATCGAGCTTTTTGTACCATATTAAATTGCAAGAATTGTCCCTATCAAAAACTCACAGCAAAATGACATATTATTTCAGTTTGCTGCAAAGACCATAAGTATGCAACCTGCAATCGGGAAATGTACTACAGCTAGTCACCAACCCCAAACCCATCACAGATAGGGAAAAGAAAAGGTCTGGCACTTCCATTATCATAAACTAAGCTTCAAACCAAGCTAACATAACATTGAACTAGATTTGGTAACACTATACTGCTGGAAATTTACTAATGTGGAATTAAGTTTATCCCGTTATTTATGTCTCGAACAATTGGGGCTCCGCACATCGAAAACATCGTTTTCACACACGTGCACTCTTAGTGCCAAATATCATAAATTTCATTAGTGAAAGAGATATTGGTACTTAAGTAAAATGTTTGAGACATAAAATGATGGACGGTTGTTGGACAAATGACCAGTATTCCATGTTGGTAAATGAAGGAAGAAATGTGCGTAGTGTAAAGATTGGAACGGGTCGGAAAAGGGTTGCGGAGCCGAGATGGGCTGTGACTCGCCCTCGGAAGCCGGAGAGTCACGACGCTACACCCTGGCGGTCGCAAAGATCGTGGCGCTAATTTTTGATGCTCATTTGGAGCCGTATGGCCTACAGCGATCGTTGGCGGAAGTCCAAAAGTTTGGCTGATTATGGGGACGTTAAGATGTCAGTTTTTCCTCCATTACTTGGTGGATTGATTGACCATTACATGGCATTTAAATGGCTATTACATGGACACTTGAAGAGGCTTTCTTCGCCACACCCGAACCCGGGCGTGGATCGTGCCTACACAGGCACCTGCTACCTTAACAACTAAGTATATTGCGGAAATTAATATACTCATATTTTTTTTCTTTTAAAACCAACGTACGTACAAGGCAAAGCCGACTAGGCCGCCATATCATATACATAAACAAAAGACACTACACCGCATACGAGTCCAATCCCACATATGAATACGGACCTCAGGAGTTAAATCGAAATATGACGGACAAGGCCCGCCGTACCCAAACTGCATAAAGCCTGCATCAAGGATATATACCAAAAATATAAACTCACGACGGAGGAGCTATCCAAAACCCCGAGCAGATCCTACACTGCCGATCACCAACAGCGTACCTAAACTCACGGCGTAACGCAAGGCAAGGAGGTCGATCGGAAGAATGTACCAAGTATGTGAGCGATGAAATCTGTAATAAAATCATAACGATCTAAACAAAACAGAGACATGTATGATAGCCAACCTACAAGATACAATACATAGCGATCATATCAAGTCGGGGACGCAGCCCCAAAGTCACTACTCAAATATAACTATGGGTCTCACGCCCATAATATCAATCATGCGTGGAATCCTTCCGCATCGGCGATCCATGATATAACATAGCACCAATAGGCATACATGAACACCAAGTCCCACTGTGTTCTAAAATCAGACGCTGGCAGTAGGCAAACGAGCAGTGGTATAACGTCTTGGGGTTTACCCTCATTTATACTCGACCACGAAGGAGGTGGTAAAGCGGGGTATAACGTCTTGGGGCTTGCCGCCATTTATACTCTTACCTGGAGAAGGTGGTATAACGTCTTGGGGCTTGCCGCCATTTATACTCTTACCCTATCATGGCCGGCCGTCAAACAACACATAAAGCAGGTGGTACAGCGTCTTAGGGGTTTACCCCTCACTTATACTCTTACCCTGGAGAAGGTGGTACAGCGTCTTGGGGGTTTACCCCTAACTTATACTCTTACCCTATCTCGACCGACCATCAAACAAGACATAAGCACTACCATGTCTTCTATAAAAATCCGGGAATTTAACCCAAGTACTACAAGTAACGGAAGCATACCCGTGGAATCCCACATCACCGCTTATGCGTCCGGAAACTTACAACAAGACAAACCGCTTCAACCGAGAGTCGCGGCAACTTAATAAAACATAATACTTGCACTCAAAGGCTATTACCCGACATATAGGCAAGTTCTCAATTAACCAAGCCAAAGTACTTATCAAGGCACACATAGGATAAATTCTCATTTAACAAGCCAAAGTACTTATCGAGCACAATTAGAATAAATTCTCATTTAACAAGCCAAAGTACTTATCGTAGCACAAATAGAATAAATTCTCATTTAACAAGCCAAAGTACTTATCGGGCACAAATAGAATAAATTCTCATTTAACTAGCCAAAGTACTTATCCGCACAAATAGAAAAATTCTCAATTTATCAAGCCAAAGTACTAATCAAGGCATACATAGAATAATTCTCTTTTAACAAGTCAAAGTACTTATCAAGGCACACTTAGACAAATTCTCAATTTATCAAGCCAAAGTACTACGTACGTACATTCTTTTATAAAAGACTCCTTTCTATGTAAAGCCTCAAGATACTAACACCCGTAGTATCAAGGCGTGTCTATTTTTCAAAGTAAGTTACTACACTTTTAGAAAACTCATTTCAAGTCTTGAAATCAAGTAACTCCAAATTTTCACAATCTTGGCAACTTATGCCCTTTTATCAAAATAGACAACTTTCTAAATCTTTCATAAAGCCGTTATAACCAACTTCCCATAAAGCGTTATAACCCTTTATGATTTTAGACATATCCATTCCTTCAATGACCAAGAGACTTATACTATTAAAACCAAGTATCACATACTTACAAATCAAGTTCTTAACTTTCAAAAATACTCCAAGTCTCTTAATAGTTAGAAAACAAGTTTTGTTCTACTTTTAAACCTCAAGTAACTTCACCCTTAACACAAGTTACTTCTCTTAAATCATGTCATTTCTCCTCTTTAAATCAAATAAGTAAATCACTCCTTTGACTCCCTAAAGTCACTATAATGACCTTTAGGTTTTAGAACTAAGGCACTAGCCAAAAGATTTGAAACCACTTCCTTTTTAAGACTACATGTACTTTAAGTAAAAATACCTTCACTTTTAAGAATCCAAACTTCATCAAGAAAATGGATTCTACAACTTACAATCCAAACATCAAAGTACACTCGGAAGTACATAGAACAAATTCTATTTTAGGCAATCCAAATACAACCAAGGAATGGATCATTTTAGGAGTAGAACTACTTTCTTTATCTTACGGAATCATGCTAGAAGAGGAGATAGTTCACATACCTTTTCGCTAAAATCCACAAGCTGCCGAATACGCCGTGCGTAGAAGTGTCAACCTATAATGGTCACAACAAGACTATCAACTTCTAGTCTCAACGTAGAATAATACTAAGTGTTTGGTCTCTAATTCTACGGAAAATCGGGCAAGACTTCCTTTGTTTCTACTCACTTTGCAACCTTTTTCAAGGCAGAATACAATAACCAACAAGCCACTTTTAAGGCTCCAAACCACAACCAAACAAAGGGGATTACACGCCTTACAATACGTGTCAAATACCGCCCCACAATTCATACGAAGTAGTCTAACGCACACTAGCCAATTCTCGCCAACTTACATAGAACACTAAGTCTTTTCCAACCCTTTTCAAATTCCAAGTTCCAAGGTCTAACATGTTATATAGTTATAAGCTACTTCACAACTACAATTTCCTTCTTTATACAACATGCGACGCTTAGACCAAAAGTCGACTGAATTGAAATCTTAAGGCTAAACATGCTAGTTTTCTGATTAGGGTTCCAATTGCCAATAAACATATCAAACTTCATACTATATAACACATGCTTGCTAAAATCCATAGCTACAACAATAAGTAAGTCTTAACTACTAAAACGACAAAATTTATACCTTTATAAGCCCTTAAAATTTCCAAGATTCCAAAGTCGCGCCTTAGCAATTCTTAGCTCCTTTCCTTAGGTTCCAATCCGCTCAAAGCACTCCTAGAGGCTATGAAGAACCCATCTTCAAGTTCCATCTTCAAAGTTGAAGAACTCACTTAGTTTCCTTGCGACTAACGTAAAAATGCGTTTTTCCCGAAATCTTTCTATTGAGATAACCTTACAATACCCTTGGGGACATTGGGTTAAAGTCTTGTGGCTAATGGATCAAAACTACAAAATTTTGTGTGGGAAAGTTGGACAAAGCCGAGAGCTTCTTAAGGCTAAGCTCAAGTTCTCTAAATTTTCTAAGTGTAAAATGAGCTTGTCTTGCACTAACTTAGTATATAACACATATTGGAGGGCTTAGACTTAAACAAATGGGTGGCTAAGATGAATTTCACTTGGATTAAGCCTATGTGGACAAGTTGACAAGTCAACAATGTCATGCTAGCAAGACTAATCTTCCAAGGTGGTCAATGACCATTTTGCCCCTTACCAATTTCGTCCAAGACCACTTGTGGGGGTTCCACGTGTCGCCCTCTCATTCGTCCATAAAATTCAGAACCTCGTGGGTCCCACAAAAATGTAAAATTCCTCGGGTGGGCCCCACGTGACCAAATCCGTAATAAATAAATTTCCATAATGCCAATAGGTTCCATACTCTTCAAATAATACATTTTGAGAATCCAATTCTCAACAACGAACATTTTTCCTTTCCGATGTCCGGAAGATTTTCCGTCGGAAAAACAATTCTTCCTTTCGTACTAATTTCCCAGTCTTGTTTCCTTTCGTACATTCTCTTTTACATGTCCTGGACTTACGGGGTGTAACACTTACACTACTATATATTGAGGTCTTTGGCTCAATTGGAGACATACCACGATCAGATTTTCTGAACTTCTTCTCTAAGCATTCTTTCAAACACTCAAAGTTTCTTCTTATAAACACTTAAGTTTCCTTTACTCATTTGTTAGTTGATGTTTTATCTTGGGAGACAGTTTCCCATTAACATAAAAGGATTTATACGGGGCAATATTGTCTTAAGGACAGAGTGAACATCACTCGATTCAACAAAACCTTATATTTGTTTTTGTTTCCAGTTTGTAAATCATTGTAATAGTTACTTACTTCCCGTTCCTAGCAATTGTTGTACTCACAATCTTAAGACAATATTCATTGTAATTGATAAGAAAGATGACTGGAAGAGAACAATATGCTCCTGAATTTGTTTTTGCTCAAGGAAACTCATCTGCCGCTCTCACTGCTGCTCAAGGAACACTGAATGCCTTCCCCACTGATGCTCAAGGCACACCCAACGCCTTTCCCGCTGCTCAAGGGAACGCTCAAGTTCCTCCACCCTCTGGATTCCACCATGAATGCCCAGAAAAGTTCATGGGCTCCAACTTTAATAGATGACAGTAGAATATGTTGTTTTATCTGACAGTTATGGGAATGACTCATTTCCTAACAGAAGATCCTCCACAAGCTGGAGATGAAATGGACCCTCAGCCAAGTGAAACGGCTGGAGGGGCCAAGCTATCCATGTCGTTAATGGCATGAAGATGGTTTTTGATGCATAGAGTCATAGTGATTTTATGTGTAAGAATTATATTCTAAATTGTCTGTCTGACCCACTCTACACGGTGTATTGCACTGTAGGCACCACAAAATAGTTATGGGAAAGACTGCAGAAAAAGTACAACACACAAGATATTGGTACTAAGAAATTCATCGTTGGAAAATTCCTAAAATTTCAAATGGTGGATAGCAAAACTGTGATGTCCCAAGTCCAGGAATTTCAAATGATTTTACATCACCTATATTTAGAAGGAATGAAACCAAATGAGCAATTTTTAGTTGCATCACTAATTGAGAAGTTACCTCTCCGTGGAATGAGTTACTTAAAACCCAAGACAAAGGAAATGACCTTTGAGGAACTTATTATCAAACTCCAAATTTAAGAGGATAATAAGAATGTCTTGACTAAACCAACCCGCTGAGACAAAGGCAAATCTGGCTGAGGCCAAAGGGAACACAAGCAAAAAGCGTAATTTCCATAAAGATGGCAAGGCCCCAACGATAGAGAAGTTCAAGGAGAGCGGCCACTACTGTGGGAAACTTAGTCACATGATCAAGGACTACCGCAATCTCAAGAGTGAGAATAAAGAGAAGGCCAAATGAAAGGTGAAGGCTAAAGCCGAAAGGGGAGATTGTGAATATGCTATAGTTGAATGAACATAGGTTAAATCGTGGACGAAAGTACCCCGATACTTGTGTAGTTTAATAGGTTATTGCTCTTAATCCTCTTTTATAGTCAATCTTATCACCGAAAGGTAAAAGGGTTCTATATTGGGGTTGAGTGTTTATATTACCTTAACAAGAGTATAAAACGGTTTAGTTAACCTGCTATCTCAAAATAGAAGAAGAACCATAATTAAGTGCATTAACAAGTAAGATGAGCGGATAGTTGAGGAGATTTGGAAGCCCTATTTCCACCATATCTGAAGTAAAACAAAGTAGTTTAGTTATCATTCATAATTATAGTTATAAACAATTCATCAATCATCGGTTACCAAATAGATACCATAGAATAGAATTTGAGAATTGAACACTAATTCCTGAGGACGATAACTCGATCTTCTAGACTATATTACTTGTCACGACACGTGCACTTGCGTTAGTGTGTGCATAAATCGCGCATCACATATCAAAATCATGAATGTCTATTCACATAATCATATACTGTCATATGTATCTATACCCGCATCATGGATACATGTCCATGGAATCATATACTGTCATGAGTATCTATACTCACATCATGGATACATGTCCAAGGAATCATATATTGTCGTGAGTATCTATACTCGCATCATGGATACATATCCATGGAATCATATACTGTCGTGAGTATATATACTCGCATCATACATTTACTGCCCGATCCTCTAGCGAAGGACGCGGTGAACATATAGGGAGACACGCACGAACTGCCTGGCCCATTCTGGGACGCGGTAAAATCATATAACGCCGACCTTTCGACGGGACGCAGAATCGCCGCCCTTTATGGGACGCGGTGAACATATAATAATAACACTTGCACGAATAGCTATCATGAGCAACCATGTGCAATTTAAATCGTCGTTTGACTCTCAATAACATCATTAAAATGAACTTTCATTTTAGAAAAACCAAGGCACTATCATATATTTCATTTTAGAAAAACCAAGGCACTATCATATCTTTCATTTTAGAAAAATTAAGGCACTATCATATCTTTCATTTTAGAAAAACCAAGGCATTATCATATCTTTCATTTTAGAAAAAACAAGGCACTATCATATCATGTATCATTAAGGATTAGGATCCCAAATGAACTATGTACGTCCGTTGTACACTCACTTCATATAAATCATGTCAAAAGAAGAAATGATAGTTTCGCATACCTTATCGGCTATACCAACACGATAAGTAGAATACGCCTCAATTAGTACTTCAACCTATAACAACAATAACACTTCTATCAACTTCATGAATACTAGTATACGCTATACCACATAATGACTATCCTTTCATATAAAATTTTGGCAACACTTCCCTTATTTATACATACATCCACAACTTACAAACAAGGCCAATAACATCAATAACCAAGTACCACTTAAGGGTTGTTCAAAACATCAATTAAGGTGATTCACACACCTACTTCACATGTTAATCCGGCCTCTTAATCCATATAAAATAGTCCACTAAAATAGTCCATACTTCATCAACAACGAGGGTAAAGTGTGAAGCTTTCTACACTTTTCTATACCCTTATTCCTTTAGGACATACGTTAGCAATTTACCACATTAAACATGCATAATTGTAATTAAATTTCCAGCATTATAACTCCACAAAACAGTCCCTAAAAAAGCACAACAACGTCCCACAGTTTCATACAGTTTCGGCCAACAACCAAAACCAAAGCCCTTTCCATAACTCCTTAAAATCCAATTCATATTTCAACACTTTTATAAAAACCATATCAACTTTCAATAACAAGATTCCTTAATTTTATCATTCAATAAGTGACGATAACAACAACAATAACCAACGAATCCAATATACTAAAAACAGTCCATAATCGGCTAACTTGCCAAAACTGTGACATGCATTTCTTATTCTCCATTTCACTTAACACGAGTTCTTCTCTTAACTATAACATCATGTAACTTCTAATTACTTCAAGAGGAAGAAGAAAGCTTACCTTAACATTAGCCCAAAACAGTTCCTAAGTCTCGACCCTGCTTCACTTTTTGCACCACTTCTTCACGTTACAATAACACACATGTATCCTCTACAAGCTTGTATCCATATTGCTTTCATGTTTTTCTTCCAAGAAGTTCATAAACAAGATTAGGGTTTCAAGACAGTTTTCTTGGCCAAAACTGTGACCCACTGTTTTTGGTATGTTAATTTGGCTTAGAACTTAGTTAATGTGCTTAATCTTGGAAAAATAAGTTGATCTTGTTCTTTACTTGGCTATGGAATTTTCGAAACTTGAAGGAGAAGGAAGAGATAAGAGCTTGAAGGATGAAGATATTTTGTGAGCTAAGTCTTACAAAGCCTTGTATATATTAAGTGTATGTAGCACAAGTGGAGGGGGAACCCATGAACCCCACTTGTCCAATAACTACCTCTTCCCCTTGTTGTTGTCTTATTTTGCATATAGGTGGGACATAAAAATGTGATTTAGAATTGATTTCTTAGAGTGAAAATAGGGTTGTCTACTTTTCCCCCTTTATGGGAGACTTGTCTTTCCCTTCACAAAAAAATATCTCCCACACTTAGCCAAATTATGAAATTTTCGATGGCCTCTTCTTTCATAATGTCAAGACTTAATTAATCCACACTAAGTCCATAACTCTATTGGAAATAATCCAACTACTAGTATTAATTCTCGTCGTCACATTTGTTGCATCCAAAATTATTTCATATAGAAAATGTAAATTTACTTTCCTTCCAACATTCAAATCTTGATTCCTTAATCATGTTCTCAATTTAAATGTCCTGGTATTACGGGGTGTAACATTCTTCCCCCCTTAGAAATATTCATCCCGAATGTTCATAATAGGTCTCAGGCTATACAAATTTCGGCATAGTCTCTTTTAAACTATACCTACCAACCTATACTCAGCAAACACAAAGATGTCTCACATGGCCACAATATAACACATAGTCTCATTCATCAATCAAAATAGTCAAATAGGGATTGGAATTACCTGTAGGCATCGAGAACAAGTGAGGATACTTTCTCTTCATCTCATCTTCTGTTTCCCACGTCATCTCTTCCCTATTATCGTTCCACCAATACCTTGACAGAAGCCACATCCTTAGTCCGTAACCTTCTAACCTGGCGATCAAGTATGGTTATGGGACTTTCCTCATAAGCCAACTCCTCTGTCACCTGGACATCATCTACTGGAAAGACTCTAGAAGGATCACCAATACACTTACGCAGCATTGATACATGGAAAACTGGATGTACCGCTTCCAAATCAGATGGTAGATCCAACTCATAGGCAACCTTGCCTATCCTACGAATAATCTGATAAGGTCCAATGTATCTCGGGCTAAGCTTCTCCTTCTTACCGAACCTCATCACACCCTTCATGGGTGATACTTTCAAGAATACCCAATCATCAAGCTGAAACTATAAGTGTCGACGTCGATTATCTGCATACGACTTCTGTCGACTCTGGGCTGCTAATAATCTCTCCTGGATAAGCTTCACCTTATCCACGGCTTGCTGAATCAAGTCTGGACCAAGTAATTTGGTCTCTCCTACCTCAAACCAGTCAATAGGTGACATGCACTTCCTCTCATATAAGGCCTCGTACGGGTCCATCTGAATACTAGAATGGTAGATGTTGTTATACGCAAACTCAACAAGTGGTAAATGATCATCCCAGCTACCTCTGAAAAATCAATAGTACAGGCTCTCAATATATCCTCTAGCGTCTGAATAGTACGCTCTGTCTGCCCATCAGTTTAAGGATGAAATGCGGTGCTAAGACTCACATGTGTTCCCAACCCCTTCTGGAACGATCTCCAAAAGTTAGCTATAAACTGAGATCCTCTGTCCGATATAATAGATGTGGGAACCCCGTGCAGTCTCACTATCTCCCTGATGTAAGCATAGTCCTCAGTTGAGTAAGTAGTCCTGACTGGAAGCAAATGGATTGATTTCGTCATCCTATCCACAATAATCCATGTGGAGTCATACTTCCTCTGAGTATGAGGTAATCCTGTAACGAAGTCCATATTAATCACTTCCCACTTCCAAGTCGGGATCTCTATCTCCTACAATAATCTGTCAGGCTTCTGATGCTCGACCTTAACCTGTTGGCAATTAGGGTATTGCGCAACAAACTCCGCTATGTCCCTCTTCATGCCATCCCACCAATATACGCATCTGAGGTCGTGATACATCTTCGTTGACCCCGGATGAATAGAATACCGAGCACTGTGTGCCTCTACCATAACCTGCTGTCGTAGTCCTGCAACATCAGGTATACACAATCTGCCTTCATACTGTAGCACCCCATCAGGTGCAACCTCACATAGAGTCTTCTCCTTTCGAAGAGCTGCATCTCTATACCGTGTCAGAACAGGATCCTCATACTGATGCCTCTTCACCTCTTCTATGATAGAGGATTCGGCAACTCCTCGAATACGAATTCCACTATTTCCAGAATCGGCCAACCGGACTCCAAGGCTCGCTAGCTGGTGTATCTCACGAACCATCTCCTTTCTTTCCGGTTGAACATCCATCAAACTACCCATATACCTATGGCTAAGAGCATCTGCTACAGCATTGGCTTTCCCTGGTGGTACAATATATCAACATCATAGTCCTTAAGTAACTCTAACCACCGTCTCTGCCGTAAGTTCAGCTCCTTCTGTTTGAAGATATATTGGAGACTCTTGTGATCCGTATAAATATCAACATGAACTCCATAGAGATAATGTCTCTATATCTTCAAGGCATGTATCACTGCCGCTAACTTCAAGTCATGAGTAGGGTAATTCTTCTCGTGCTTCCTGAGCTGTCGGGATGCATAAGCTATAACCTTACCATATTGCATTGATGCGCGATTTATGCACACACTAACGCAAGTGCACGTATCGTGACAAGTAATATAGTCAAGGTAAGACCGAATATCGTCCTCAGGGACTGGTTTTCAAGTACCGATTATCTATGCTTTAGTCTCTATTTGGTTAACGTTAATTTAGTTGGAATTCTAAACTAATAATGCAGGAAATAAACTAATTATGAAAATACTTTGATTTAAATCCGTTATGATGGAGAATTAGGGCTTCCAAGATCATCAACTATCCACTCTATTCAATCCTTAATACAATTAGATTAACTTCTTCTTTTACGTTAAGATAGCAGGTTAACTAGACCGTTTTATACTCCTGTTAAGGTAATATAAACACTCAACCCCAATGGAGAACCCTTCTACCTTTCGGTGACAAGATTGACTACAAAGGAGGATTAAGAGCGATAACATATTAAGCTACACAAGTATCGGGGTACTTTCGTCCACGATTTAACCTATGTTTATTCAACTATAGCATATTCACAATCTCCCCTTTCGGCTTTCGATTAGAAATCATATAGATTATGATAATTAGTGATCAGTTAATTATCAAGCAATCAAAACAACTATTGAATAAATCTTAAACAAGTGAAGAAGAAATCAACTAATATATTAATTCATGAATAGAGTTTCAAGTGAATCACAAGGAAATCCCTAATAAAGTAATTAGCTCCTAGCCATAGTCACGCTAAGTACTAATACAATCTCCATACATGAACTGAAATAATTAAAGCAAAAAGAAAGAAAAGAAAATACTCAAGAACGAGTCTCCAAGCCTTCTAGCATCCAAGGATTGTGTTGTGGAATATTTACAAGATGGAATGGAATGGAATGGTGGATGGTGGAATGGGATGGGTGATGGATGGAGAATGGGATGTAGGATGGATGTAGAATGAATTTTTCTAATGATGTAGAGACTATTTATAGACCAAGAATCTTTTAGGTAAAGGGTTAAGGATTATGTAGGTAGGAAAGGTTATGGAATCCTTTTAGGTAAAGGTTTTAGGAAAAGGGTTAAGGAATATGTAGGTAGAAAAAGTTATCCCTTTTGGACTCTGAAAATATGTCAAATTCGGCCAGAAACTCAGAAACCCCGCGTCGGCGCCGCGGCCCTGCAATCGGGCGCCACGGCGCCGAAAAACCTGCAACTTTCAGACTTCGCAGCACATTGGGCGCCGCGGCGCTGCTGCCAGGCGCCGCGGCGCCGGTGACGTTTTTCTGGCGGATTCCGTTTCGTCGTCCTTTTTTCGTCCGGACTTCGTCTGATCTCCTCTATAATTCCCGAAACTTCTTAGACTTCCTTTCTTGGCCCTTTTTGTGTGCAATTCCATCTCAATTAAGCTCATTTTCTCTTCTTTTCGCCATTTTTTCATTTCTGACCGCTGTGACACAAAAGAAAGAAAAACGACCCTAATACTATACTAAACATAAATAAAATGAGTAAAATACTAACTAAAATTGACTCAAAAGGTGTATATAAAATACACTGATCAAACACCCCCAAACTTAACCTTTGCTCACCCTCAAGCAAAGATCGAAAATATAAACAAAGACACGAAAGAAAGGAAAATGAAATGACTCAAAGACACTGATCATTTTGTTGCACAATTGTTACTTAGAAAAGCATGAAGGTTAGTAAAATAATATGCAGGAACATATAGCATGAATTTTTAGCATTCTAAACACTCAAGTCAGATATTTCGCAAATTCAATTTAATCATGCTCAATGGAAGTAAGAATACCTAACTATGTATGTCAATTTAAAAATCCTATGGCATGTTTACTTGTTATTCTCCACTAATCATGGATACACATATTAGAGATCTTCAGGGCTTTTCAGGATTGTAATGTAGGCTTAGGCAGGGGTAGGTAAAAATAGGCATTTAGGCTCAATTTACGTACCATAAGCTCTTTTGCTTTAAATCCTTCCCTTTTCTTTTGATTCTCTTTTTAACCTCATACCTATCTTTCCCCTCTTTTGTTTTGAGAGAATGGGGTGTCTGATGAATAGTAAGCACCCCCAAACTTAGACTTTTGCCTATTTATTATTACTTTTTCATTGGGGTGCATCAAAATTATTCACTTTCTTTTATCTTTTTTCAACACTTTATATTCCAAACAACTCAATTTTTCCACTTATGACACAAATATGGAATTTTAGGGTGTCAAAGAAAAGATCTTATTTTTTGCTCAAAGGGGCTGATTATGATACAATTTATTGTCAGGGATAGGCAAAGAATGGTAAGAAAGAGCTAACAAAGAAATGTCTGAATCATCTCCCTAACATGCATATCCTAACTATTTCGTCTCAAATAACAAGCAAGAAGACACATAGGTTTAATCACTAACAATGCATAAATCAAGCAAGATACCCCAAATAGTTCGATTTCATGAATTTTTGGCATATCTATCCTAAGTATTCAGATGGTTGCTTCTAATTCCATTACATTATTCCACTTTACTTCATTTAGGCGTTTTAAGTGACTACAGCATGCATGATCTTAAAAAAAATTATGACTCAAACAAAGTACTCAGAAATATCAAAACAAATCAAAAAGACTCAAAAAACAATAAAATATCCCCCCAAACTTAAATCACACATTGTCCCCAATGTGTGCAAGACTAAAAAAAAAAGGGTCAACTTACTGACACAATACAGCGGTCATAATGGAGGTCTGGGAGGATATTTTTTTTTTGAATTTGCACGGAATCTGGGTTTCTGAACTTTCGGCGCCGCGGCCCTGCAACTGGCGCCGCGGCGCCCCATGTTCTGTGGCTCTCTGAAGTTCCGGCGCCGCGGCGCTGACGACTGCTTTTCCTTTTTTTCAGCGTTTTTGCTCCTTTTTCTGTTCGGGGTCTGCTCCTAGTCCACCTGTCATCCAACAACACAAAACAAAAACCCAAGACCGTGAGACTGTTGAAGACAAAATAAAACAAACTAAAGACAAAAATTAAAATAACATAATTAATAAACATTGGGTTGCCTCCCAACAAGCGTTGTCTTTAACGACTTTTAGCCGGACGCAGTTAACCTTTACGAGTGCCCATTGGATCCTTCTGCGAACTGCTTGCAATCCGCATAGTTATTGTTGCAGGTCTCACTTCAACTACAACAATTGCTCCAAACAAGGGCCTCCGATATACGATTATCCCCCAAGTACACAAGACATGCTTGTCTTTTAGGCTCTCTATAATGTAGGGATCATTGAAATTCCCTACATCTCTCAACTCTAGGGGGTGCCCTTGATGGTATGGACTTCCTATTTGGAGATCAACAGTGATAGCTAGTGGTGTTTCTTCTGTAATAGGTGCAGGAAAAAGAATTTCCACAGAATCCAAAAAGGTGAATAATTGGATCTCAACAATCTTTTCCTTCTCTACATCAACTATCTCTCCAGATTCCTCAATAGCTGGGTGTGGTTCAAGCTCCTCAATTTGCTTACCACCTCCCATAATGATGTCGCTAGGCATATTTTCTTGAGGTGTATTGCTCATCTTATCCATCAGTTGCCCTATGTGGGTCTCCAAATTTTTGAGGGACTCCCTTGTCTCAGCCATAAACTGAGTCCGCACTTGAGCGAGCTATGCTACGCCACGCAACTCATCTAAATCTTCCTCTAGAACCTGTGGGTTAAGCTGTTGTTGATGACTCCACTGTCTCTGATAGTAGTAGTCCATATATTTATTTTTTTATTTTTTTTTTCGATTTTTTTTTTCGAATTTAACCTGCAAAATAAGAAAGAACAAAAGGTGATAAAAAAAAATGCTCTCAGAACAAGTTAGAAACTTGTTCTTGGAGCAACCAAATTAGAAATAAGAATAGATAAATCGATATTGAAAGTACGTCAATCCCCGGCAACGGCGCCAAAAACTTGATGCGCGATTTATGCACACACTAACGCAAGTGCACGTATCGTGACAAGTAATATAGTATAGGTAAGACCGAATATCTTCCTCAGGGACTGGTTTTCAAGTACCGATTATCTATGTTTTAGTCTCTATTTGGTTAACGTTAATTTAGTTGGAATTCTAAACTAATAATGCAGGAAAAAAACTAATTATGAAAATACTTTGATTTAAATCCGTTATGATGAAGAATTAGGGCTTTCAAGATCATCAACTATCCACTCTATTCAATCCTTAATACAATTAGACTAACTTCTTTTTTTACGTTAAGATAGCAAGTTAACTAGACCGTTTTATACTCCTGTTAAGGTAATATAAACACTCAACCCCAATGGAGAACCCTTCTACCTTTCGGTGACAAGATTGACTACAAAGGAGGATTAAGAGCGATAACCTATTAAGCTACACAAGTATCGGGGTACTTTCGTCCACGATTTAACCTATGTTTATTCAACTATAGCATATTCACAATCTTCCCTTTCGGCTTTCGATTAGAAATCATATAGATTATGATAATTAGTGATCAGTTAATTATCAAGCAATCAAAACAACTATTGAATAAATCTTAAACAAGTGAAGAAGAAATCAACTAATATATTAATTCATGAATAGAGTCTCAAGTGAATCACAAGGAAATCCCTAATAAAGTAATTAGCTTCTAGCCATAGTCACGCTAAGTACTAATACAATCTCCATACATGAACTGAAATATTTAAAGCAAAAAGAAAGAAAAGAAAATACTCAAGAACGAGTCTTCAAGCCTTCTAGCATCCAAGGATTGTGTTGTGGAATATTTACAAGATGGAATGGAATGGAATGGTGGATGGTGGAACGGGATGGGTGATGGATGGAGAATGGGATGTAGGATGGATGTAGAATGAATTCTTCTAATGATGTAGAGACTATTTATAGACCAAGAATCCTTTAGGTAAAGGGTTAGGGATTATGTAGGTAGGAAAGGTTATGGAATCCTTTTAGGTAAAGGTTTTAGGAAAAGTTATGGAAAAGGGTTAAGGAATATGTAGGTAGAAAAAGCTATCCCTTTTGGACTCTGAAAATATGTCAAATTCGGCCCAAAACTCAGAAATCTCGCGTCGGCGCCGCGGCCCTGCAATCGGGCGCCACGGCGCCGATAAACCTGCAACTTTCGGACCAGAAGACATTGGCGCCCATGCCACTACGCCGCGCGCCATGCGCCGTTTGGCGGATTTCGCTCGTCTGCCGCCTTTTTTCGTCCGGACTTCGTCTGATCTCCTCTATAATTCCCGGAACTTCTTAGACTTCCTTTCTTGGCCCTTTTTGTGCGCAATTTCATCTCAATTAAGCTCATTTTCTATTCTTTTCGCCATTTCTCCATTTCTGACCGCTGTGACACAAAAGAAAGAAAAACGACCCTAATACTATACTAAACATAAATAAAATGAGTAAAATACTAATTAAAATTGACTCAAAATGTGTATATAAAATACATTGATCATGCATCAACACAAAACCTAGCCCAACACCCGAAGCATCACAATAAACAACATAACCCTCTAGCCCCTCAGGAAGAGTTAGAACCGGAGTCGTAGTCAACTTGTCCTTCAACAATTGGAAGCCTTGCTCACAAGCATCCATCCATTGGAACTTAGCTGCCTTCTGAGTTAGCCTTGTTAAAGGCACTGAAATCGAGGCAAGTTTCTCCACAAACCTCCGGTAATACCCTGCTAGCCCCAGAAAACTGCGTACCTCTGTAGGAGTCGTAGGTCTGGGCCAAGTCTTAACTGCATCAATCTTCTGTGTATCCACCAGAATAACATCAGCTCCAATAATATGCTCCAAGAATGCCACTGAGGCCAACCAGAATTCACACTTAGAAAACATGGCATACAATCGCCGGTCTTTGGAGTACCTTAAGTCTGATCCTCAAATGGTTCGCTCCTCTTCTGATCGTGAATAGACCAGAATATCATCAATGAACACGATAACAAACATATCTAATAATGGCTTGAATACTCGGTTCATCAAATCCATAAACACAGATTGAGCATTGGTCAGTCCAAAAGACATCACTCTAAACTCATAATGCCCGTATCGGGTCCTGAATGATGTCTTTGGAATATCTGCCTCCCTGACCCGCACCTGATGATAACCTGACCGCAAGTCTATTTTGAAAAACACTTAGCACCCTGCAACTGGTCAAATAAATCATCAATCCTGGGGAGGGGATACTTGTTCTTGATTGTTACCTTATTCAGCTGCCTATAATCAATACACATCCGCAACGATCCATCTTTCTTCTTCACAAACAATATCGGTGCTCCCCAAGGTGATGTACTAGGCCTAATGAAGCTTTTTTCCAACAATTCTCTCAGCTGCTCTTTCAACTCCTTCAGCTCTGCAGGTGTCATTCTATAGGGAGGAATAGATATGGTTGGGTATCTGGTAATACATCTATAGTGAAATCTATCTCCCATTCTGAAGGAAGACCTGGAATATCATCTAGGAATACATCTGGAAACTCACTAACTACCAGAACTGACTGAAGAGTCGGTATCTTAGCTTCCGTATCATGCACCCGAACCAAGTGATAAATATAACCCTTTCGGAAAATCTTCCTTGCCTTGAGGTATGAAATAAACTTACCCCTCGGCGATGCGGTATTCCCTTTCCATTCTATAACTGGTTCGCCAGAAAACTAAAATCGAACCAACTTCCCTCTACAATCAACGTTAGCATAACAAGAAGCTAATCAATCCATACCCATAATCACATCAAAGTCAGTCATGTCTAAATCTATCAAATTTGTTGTGGTACAACGACTATATATAACCACCGAACAATTTTTATATACACGCCTAGCCATGACTGAATCTCCTACTGGCGTAGCTACCTCAAAAGGTTCTATCGACTCAGGTTCTATCCCAATTCTACTAGCAACAAGGGGAGATAACCACACGTTTTTCTAGATCATCATAGCGTACTTTTGTGGAATTTCTACCAGATTTATTGGATGAAAGTTTTAACCGAAAGAACTTTTTGCGCAATTCATGCCTTTCTGTTTATATAAGATAAAGTGGAACTTGGATCTATCAATGCATATACGTCACGAAAAAAGATCAATAATATACTTGTGACAACATCCGGTGACGCCTCCTGATTGTGTCTACTGGCCAAAGCATAAATACGGTTCGAAGGACCGCCAAAACTAGAAGCTCCGCCACGACCTCTACCACGGACTGCTGGCCTGTGAACACCCTTCCCTGTGGGGCGCATAGCGATAGAAGATTATGAACCAGCAACTGATCCAGTAGGCTGAGTCATCCCACCTGTACCACCTCTATGAGGACACTCTCATCATATGGCCTTGACGGCCGCAAGAAAAACAAGCACCTGTACCAGAATGACATATCCCAGTATGGGACCTACCACACCGAGTACACCAAGGCAAAGGTGGCCTCAACTGAATAGAACCCATGTGCACATGTGAACCTGAAGCCCGTGAGCTTTGAGCAGCTCCTGAATACCCTGTGCGATCGAACATCCTGACTGTAGACTGTGGAGGTGCACTATGTGCTGGCTGGGAAGAATACCTAACAGGCTGCCGAGGCTGCCCGCCTTGAAACTCGCCAAAATACCCAGTCGACCTAGCCCTCTTAGGCTGGCCTCGGTCGTGCTCTCTATCTGGTTAACGCCTTCTGTGTCTGTCATCTACCCCCTGTGCATATGCATGTATTTGGGCAATATTCATACCTGGCTGAAGAGCCACTTCCATACAACCATCTGTCAAATATCGATCGAGTCCCATCACATAGCGATGATGATGAACTCTATCGGCCATATCAGCCACAATCGTAGGCGCATATCTAGCCAACAAATCAAACTCCAGGCTATACTCACGAATGGTCCTGCCACTCTTCCTCAACTGTAGGAATCTGTCAACTCTAGCCCTCATCATCTCTGGAGGCAAGAAGTGACCAAGGAAGACCTCTGTAAACTCTTCCCATGTAGCTGGAGGAACATCATCTCCCCTAGACAACTCCCAAGACTCGTACCAGTTAGTAGCTATATCCCGCATCCTATACGAAGCTAACTCAACCGACTCGGTTGTTATACCCCGTAGTTCCAGGGTATATATGTGGGGAGGTACGTTCGAGAATATGACAGAAATTTTGGAAAGAAAGAGAGATGTGATTTTTTTCGACGGAAAAGTTTCCGGTTTTTGTGAAGAAAAAGGTTCGTTAATGGGGATTGGATTCCCAGATTTGGTATTTGGACTTCTTGGATTATATTAGAATTATGGGATTTTATTTTCGGAAATGGTCACGTGGGGCCCACGGGAGAAATTTACGGTTTTGTGGGGTCCGCTTTGTTTTTGAGATTTTCGGTATTTTGGATATTTTCGGAAGACGAAATATTTTGAAGTCGGGCGACACGTGTCACCCCACGTGGCACCTTGGCGAAATTGGTGAATGATGGCTAGCCACTTGTCCCCTTGGCCGATTTGACCATGCCACTTGGAGTGCAAATCGTTGGCCATGTGGTGTGGTGGGACCCACACACACATGGCCCAATCTTGACCACACACCTTGCTTGATCTTGACCCTTGAACCCTCTATATATACCCCCTTAAGTTGAAGAGTAAATCATCCCTCACTTAAGCTTTCCAAGCAAAATACTCCCTCCCTTTATGCCTTGTTCTCGTCCCCCTCCCACTTTGAGTAGTAAAAATACTTTATGTATTGTAGTATAATCCCAAATACCTTGGCCTAGTATCCCTAGTAGTATTCCAAAGTTGTTTTAATACTAGGAGCCCGGAAATACTACTTTATTCCAATAGTCGCAAAACGAAACCCTAGAAAAACCTTCATAGCTTGGTTGAAGTGTTTAAAGAAGTTGTCTAGAAACTTCTATGGGTCGCTTGGAGCGAGTTGGAGCGTGAGGAATTGGAGCTAAACGTTGCTCAGGATCGACATATAATCTTGGATAATTTTGGGCTTATCGGGGTAATAATCTATGTCCCCCTATTGTAATTGGAAATTACATATTGTAGTAATATATAGTTGAGTATACTATATATAGAATGAGTATTGAAAAGAATTGAATCAGATTTACATTGAATTTGTATTCTGATAGACTTGTGTAGTATTATTGTGAAGCGGATTTGAACACGTCAGGTTAGGCGTGTAATCCCTGAGAGTTGTTGGCACAGTAGCGGGCCCGGTAGGAGGAGATTTATGTGATAAGCGGGGAGGTCTTTGCGAATTTTCTGTAGAATGAGGAATCTTGCAGTTAGAATATTCTACGAAGAGATCTAGGTGTTGATAGGCGTTTTGTGGCCTTTATAGGTTGCAGTACTACGAGTAGCGTATTCTACTTGAAGAGTGGAAACGGCTAGCAGGGTTACAGTACTGTGGAGCATTTTGCTAATTGTCGATAATCGTCGCGAGGTATGTGAACCTCTTCCTATCTTTTCTAGCATGATTGTTGTGAACTATGTAGTGCGGTGACGCGTACATGTGCTAAGTGATTTGGTTGGTTTAAAACATAGGGTGTTATAATAGCTTTATGGGAAGTTAGTTATAACGACTTTATGTAGGTAAAAGAATGGTTTATTGATTGTAGAAAGTTAAGAGACTTGATCTTAAAAGATAAGAGACTTGACTTATAAACGACTTGATTTTGAAAGTTAAGAGACTTGATCTTGAAAGATAAGAGACTTGACTTATAAACGACTTGATTTTGAAAGTTAAGAGACTTGATCTTGAAAGATAAGAGACTTGACTTATAACGACTTGTTTTCGGAAAAAGAGAAGTAACTTGATTTTAAGTATAGGTTACTTGTTTTGAAAAGAGTAAGTTATTTGGGTTTTAAACGAATACTTGTTGTTGTTTTAAAAGAAAAGAGACTTGTGGAATTAAAGAGTTTTTGGTTTAGAACATAAAGTGTTATAACAGCTTTATGGGAAGTTAGTTATAACGACTTTATGAAAACAAAGGAATGGTTTTTATCATTGGTTTTAAAATGGTAACTTGACTTTAAAAGGAGAAGTGTTTTGGTCTAAAAAGAAGGCATGGTATTGTCTTAATTTGATTTAAAAAGGAAAGTCTGGAAGTTGTTTTGGTTTAATTAAAATGTTAGTCACTTTATTTTGATACTACGAGTATCGGGTGACTTTTGTAAAAGAAAGGGATCTTCTAAAAAGAATTTAACGTGCGTAGTACTTGGGGATTCAAAAACCTGGACTTGTCATAAAATGAAAGTATCTTGAGTTGTGTGTAGCGTGCCTATTGTTGCGTGTGATAGCCTTGTTGTGCAAGTGTTGTATTCTTATGTTACCACGTCTCTCGATGGAGGGTCGGTCATGTTATTCTTGATTGATGGACATACTGACACGATGGGTGGCCCACGGGTATGTTTCCATTAGGAGTGTTATTTTGTTAATCGCTTTGGACATACTGACACGATGGGTGGCCCACGAGTATGCTTCCATTGTGATTGTTGTCTTGTTGTATCCTTTTGGACCTACTGACACGATGGGTGGCCCACGGGTATGGTTCCATTAGGATTGTTGTTCCATGGACTAGCTCTCGCGAGGTTTCTTGTCGGCCTTGGTATCGGTGGTGGCTTTCGTGCTTGCCGCCTCGTGGTGATTCGGCCTTCGTACACAGTAGTTAGCCCTCGCACTTGCCCGTTCGGTGTAGTGACGAAGTCTCGTGACACGCCTTAGTACCGTGGTTAGCCCTCGTACTTGCCGGTCATTTCGTGACACGGCGCGGTATCCGTAGTCGGCCGTACTTGCCACAGTCGCCGTGGTTTGGTTGTATAGTATTGTTAGTACGGTTGTTATTACACAGGTGGGACCTGATGTTCATGAGTACTTCTTGGTGTGATTATATCATAGACTGCCGGCAGTGAGGAAGGTATTCCACGGGCATGATTGATGTTGTGGGCGTGAGACCCGTTGTTATACTTGAGTAATGACTTTGAGGCGTGAGTCTCGACTTGATACGATGTTTATATATTATGGATAGTTTGGTTATCATACATGTCTCGCTTTATATAGACTATTATGATTTCATTTACGATTTTCTGATTTCACATACTTGGTACTGTTATCGACCTCGCCGGGCCGCGTTCATGCCGCAGTAGGTACATCGGTTGTGGATCCGCTCTTAGGATCACGCAGTTGACTTTTGGGAAGATCCGTTTCTTCGGAGGCTTATCTTTTCTATAGTCCACTGTCAGTGTCGTTACTTGTACATACAGGGGTATTGCGGGGCCCTGTCACGTCATAGTTATGGTTACATTCTTAGAGTGCAGTAATCGTTGTGGCGGGGTTTTGTAAAAGGATTTAACTGTTCAGTTTGATATATGTATATATTCAGGAAGGTGACCGTTTTGGTTAGCCTGGTTCATGCTTTATGACTTGTCTCATGTTTTAGTTTTTATTTTCCGCTGATTTTCTCTGATGTTGTATCACTAGGGTGCCCGGGGTAAGGCACCAGTCACGGGCCCGGGATCGGGTCGTGACATCGGTCTCCGAAGCCCTGATTACCCTCAGTGTACGCTGCATCTATCAGATGAACTCCTGCGGATCATCCTCTGGATGTGACACAAAAAACTCTGGAGGGTTACAATTCAAGAAATCACGAACCCTCAAACTGTCAGACCTAGGGTCAACTCCTAGTCCCTGCCTGCGGCTCTGCCCTGCCACTAGTCTAGTCAGCAGCTGAACTGCATCTCTCATGGCCCTATCATCTGCCCCTGGCTGAGGAACTGGAGGCTCAGGTATCGGAACCTCTGGAGCCGCTCTAAGCTCCTCTGGTGATGGCGGTGTAACTGAGCTCGCCGACTGGCGTACAATCTCAGGCATAGACTGGGCATGTACCCTAGTAACTCTCTGAGTCTGACTAGTAGCTCCTGCTACTGACTTGCCCTTCTGGGCCACTGTCGCTTTCCTCGGAGGCATAGTTGTAACACAATAATACGTTAGAGAGGGATTATCCTACTAACATAGCTTTATCGCACGACCTATGAGATGAAAGAATAGAAACCAATCCTAAATGTCCAGCAGCCTCCTGCGTATAAGTATGGTGCACAACATACATATACCCAAGACTTTACTTAGACACGGTCTGTAGATATTATGAGGACGAACTGCTCTGATACCACTTTTGTCATGACCCGAACCGACGGGCCACGACTGGTGCCCTACATGGGCACCCTTATACCCACACATCACATATAATCAACGGAAGCTAAGGAAAACTCATAATTACATAACAAAGGGATCATGTCCCGTGAACTGTAATAACAACTTGTATAATAAAACAGGCAAGCCAACAAGGCCGCCACTGTACATAGAAATATTCAAACGAACTACAATACATAAGTCCAACCCACACATGACTATACCTCTAAGAGTATGACGGTGAAATATGACGGGACAAGGCCCCACCGTACCCCTGGATATACATAAGCCTATAATCAAGGTCTGTACCAAAATAACAAGCCCCGGAAAAATGAAGCTATCCCAAAAACTGAGCAAAGATCCTAAGCTCGCGGATCACCAAACTGAGTACCTACACCTGCGGGCATGAACGTAACCCCCCGGAGAAGGGGGTCAGTACAACATTGTACCAAGTATGTAAACATAAAGTGTTGTAAATAAGATCATAACTGACCAACAGATGACAGGGACAAGTATGAAAATCAAATACCAGATCCAACCGTGCCATATAAAATAAGAGTCAAATGTACCTTGTAAAAATAGAGAGTCAATTGTGCCTTTTAAAAAGTGAGAGTCATATCAAAATCATGAATGTCTATTTACATAATCATATACTGTCATAGGTATCTATACCCGTATCATGGATACATGTCCATGGAATCATATATTGTCATGAGTATCTATACTCGCATCATGGATACATGTCTATGGAATCATATACTGTTGTGAGTATCTATACTCGCATCATGGATACATGTCCATGAAATCATATATTGTCGTGAGTATCTATACTCGCATCATACATCTACTGCCCGACCCTCTAGCGAAGGACGCGGTGAACATATAGGGAGATACGCACGAACTGCCCGGCCCATTCTGCGACGCGGTAAATCATATACTGCCCGACCCTTTCTGGGAAGCGGTAATTGCCCTTTATGGGACGCGATGAACATATAATAATAACACTTGCACGAATAGCTATCATGAGCAACCATATGCAATTTAAATCGTCGTTTGACTCTCAATAAAACCATTAAAATGAACTTTCATTTTAGAAAAACCAAGGTACTATCATATCTTTCATTTTAGAAAAATCAAGGCACTATCATATTTTTCATTTTAGAAAAACCAATGCACTATCATATCATGTATCATTAAGGATTAGGATCCCAAATGAACTATGTACGTACGCCGTACACTCACTTCAAATAAATCATGTCAAAAGAAGAAAGGATAGTTTCACATACATTATCGGTTATTGATCGGTGTATTTTATATACACCATTTGAGTCAGTTTTAGTTAGTCTTTTGTCCCGTTTTGCACATATAAGTGTCGTATTAGGATAGTTTTCCTTTCTTTTGAGTCAAAGTGGTTAAAATGGTCAAATGGCGGAAAAGGAGCTAAAAGAGGGCAAAAGAGGAGATTCCAAAGCTAAAAACAGAGAAAGTGGCGAGCGAACGAGGAAACCAGACCGCGCGCCTCCCGCATGTATAGGCGTGGCGCCCACTATCCGAATAGTCGCAGATAGTGCACAATTTTCGGTCCGATCAAAATCTGACCGACCGACCTTTCGGGATCGACAACCTGACCGAGATTATCGGTCCGTCTTCGATCCTTAAAAACTTATTTCGGTTTTCATCCGTCCGGTCCGGTCAGTCAGTCGGTCGGTCCGAATTTTTAATTTTTTTTTTTTTATAATATATATAATTTATATAATTCCTAATATATATAATATATATAATATATATAATTCCTAATTTTCTAAATTCCTTCCTAATATATATAATTCCTAATTTTCTAAATTCCTAATATATATAATTCCTAATATATATAATTTCTAATATATATAATATATATAATTCCTAATATATATAATATATATAATTCCTAATTTTCAAAATTCCTAATATATAATCTATATATAATTAGAATTGGGTTAAAGGGCTTTATTTTAAAATTGAATTACCAATACCAAATTGACATTCTCGGATCGGTGCCACGAAATTTTTACGTTGAAATCTATTGTACATCGCAAGATATTTAGATTTGAAAATGGGAAAACGAACGATTTGGGAAAAGAGAAATTGAGGGCAAGATGGACGTTTTTGGAGAAATCGGACGAATCAAATCGCTTTTGCGGCCACCCGTATCGAAAAATACGCGAAATCAAAAACAAAATTAGGTAAAACGGACGTCCGAGCGCAAAGTTATGACCGTATAAAGTTTGATCAATTTACAACCTATATTTCATATGTCAATACGTCCGGGCCGGGGGTGCACTGGGGGCTGGGGGCTGGCCTGGGCTCGGGAGTGGGGCTGCATGGGAGGGCGGTCGGTCCATCGGTCCAAGAGGCCGATCGACCGAATTGACCGACCGGGCCGACCGGGCCAGAAATTGGTCGGCCTTCGTCCGAGAATCAAGATTCGGTCTTCGATCCGTCCGGTTTAACCCTGTGCACCCTGCAGAAGACTCAGCCAGCGGTGCCTCATGACAAGAAAGTGCGAGCGCGACGCCTAAACATCCGAAGCTGAAGATCACGGCGCCTCGGCGCCTCGCAACAGAATCGGGGCGGCGCCAAATCATCCGGCGATTGCAGAGTTCCGGCGCTCTGGCAGCATGCGCCGACGCGAAAAAATAGGTTTTGACGGATTTTGGGCCAGCTGCAGGAAAAGTTGAGGCGGTTTTATTTATAAAGGAGAACCCTAGGCATTTTTAAGGGTTCCCTTTCTTGCACAACACAAGGCTTGCTTGAGATTCGAGACCATAGTTTAGTAATTTCTTTTCCTTTTCTTTACTTTATTTCGATTTTGTATGATGAACATGGGGTTAGTTCTTGTCATATCAATGACTAGAACTAATTCCTCTATAGGCTTTCCATGTTGAATCTCTAGAAACTTATGTTATGATTTAATGCACGCTTATGGTTATTCTTCTTCACGAGATCTATCCAATATTTGAGTTGAATTCTTGGTAATTAATTGACAACTAATTATCACTATATGATTTCTAATCGATTACGAAAGGGGATTGTGAATATGCTGTAAGTTGGGTAGACATTCTTGGATTGGGGATGAAAATACCTCAATTATTTATGTAGCGTTAATGAGAGGCTTAAAACCCCTAATTTTGTGCATTGTGCGTGACGGTTAACTAGGTTCTTGTTCTTAATCCTCCTATAGAGTTATCCTTATCACCGAAAGGTAAGTAAGGTGCAATACTGGGGTTGAGTGTTTATATAACCCTAACGGGAGTATAAAACGATTTAGTGAACCTGCTTTCTCCAAAAGAAGAAGACCATAAGTTATTGCATTAATAAGTAGCATAAGCGGATAGTGAAGAGACGTGGAAGCCCTATTCTCATCACAACTGAAGTAAACCCTTATAGTTAAATAGCTTTTATAATTCTTAGTTATAAACAACAAATCTAAATATCAATTTACCAAATAGATACCAAAAAAATAGATAGTTGGTAATTGAACCATAATCCTTGAGGACGATATTCGGTCTTATCAAGACTATACTACTTGTCACGATAACGTGCACTTGCGTTTAAAGTGTGTGCATCTTACCGCGCATCAAGTTTTTGGCGCCATTGCCGGGGATTAGGCATAGTTCAATATCAAATTTGTCTATTTTTAATTTCTAATTTGGTTTTTAATTTTAATTTTAATTTTTAATTTTTACGTTTTTTATTATTTTTGGAAAATTCGAGGTACGGTGATTGGTTGTTTGTTTTTGATCTATTTCAGGAAATCAGTTTATGCGAAGGAGAAGAGGAGCAGACACTCTTGTTCCCTTCAATCCAGAGATTGAGAAAACCTGCAAACAGAACAGAAAGAATCAGCGGATTGCAACTTTGATAGAAATGGACGGAGGTCAAAACAATAACATGATGAGAGAAGGGTTAGGTGAAAATCAACATAACCCAGGAATGCCTCGGCAAGTACCAATGGACGTGGAGGAGAGAGTCCAAATCCAGCCAGAAAGGAGTTTGGGGACTATGTGCGCCAGAGTGAATGGAGCACGACATGCATTAGGCTCCCGCAATAGAGCCAACAACTTCGAGATAAAACCGCGATTCTCGAGCATGGTACAAGACACACTGAGAACCGCCATCGGAGGATCCACATATGCACATAGCTAATTTCGAGCTATGTGCAACTTTCGAATATAACGGCGTTCGATGATGCGTCAGATTGAGGCTCTTTCCCTTCTCACCGTGGATAGAGCAAAAGTATGGTTGAATTCCCCGCCGATTCGATTTTTACATGGCACGAGTAGCACGTAAATTCTTAGCCAAGTTCTTTCCTCCGTAAAGCAAAGAAACTAAGAGGAGTTGAACAACTTCTACCAAGCGGATGGAGAGTCCTTATATGAAGCTTGGAAAAGGTTCAAAGATCTACAGAGAAAGTGCTCACACCATTGCATTGAGTTGTGGAACTTGGTCCACATCTTCTACAACGGGCTGAGCAAAGACAACGAACCATTATAGATGCAAAGAAGTGGAGCATTCATGAGGAAAACAGCCCACGACGCTTTCGAGTTATTAGAAGATATGGCCACTAACAACCATGTCACATAAGAGAGGTCGACAAGTGGGAGAAGAACGGTGAGTCCACGAAATAGATGTTATTGCCTTGAATGCCCAGTGGCCCTTTTAGCGAAACAATGCAAACATACAAAGGTCGTGAAATGCGGTGCAGATGCCTGAAGTCATGAGATATGTGGTGGCC
This sequence comes from Przewalskia tangutica, assembly GCA_029844215.1. NCBI lineage: Eukaryota > Viridiplantae > Streptophyta > Magnoliopsida > Solanales > Solanaceae > Przewalskia > Przewalskia tangutica. The sequence goes on from CM056719.1 coordinate 25,966,505, forward strand.
CACATACATTTGATAGGTGTCCTTCACCGATCCCAACAATATACCAATGGAGCAGGCAGAGTGTCAGGCCATAGGTAATTATCAGAGGCAACAGAACAACCCCTACTCCAACACTTATAATCCAGGGTGGAGGAACCACCCAAATTTCTCATGGAGAGGAGACCAGGGGCAGCAGAACCAACACCAGAACCAGCAGAACCAATATCAAGGGCAACAGAACCAATACCAGGGGCAGCAGAACCAATACAGGAGCCAGTACCAGAATCAGCAGCTCTTCATTCAAGCCCCACAGCCTCAACAGTTCAATGCACCGGTTCAGCAAGAAAAGCCAGACGAGCTGGCGTGTGGCGACTTCCAATGCCTGCACTCCGATTCATGTGGCTAGATCCTCATTCAGGAACTTGGAAACTCAAGTGGGTCAGCTAGCAAAGCAGGCAAACAGTAGGCCACAGGGGACATTGCCAAGCAACACAGAGGTAAATCCAAGGGAGCAATGCCAGGCAGTGCAATTGAGAAGCGGCAAACAGTTGGAGCAGCAGTCACCTCAGCCAGTAGTTGAGAAAAAGGTAGAGTTAGAAAAAGAGAAGGTGATTGAGCCCAGCCCTGTAGTAGAGAAAACTCCGGAAAAGGAGTATACAGAGAAGATCCCTTTCCCCCAGAGACTACAGCGAAAGGCGGTTGATAAACAATTCTCCAAATTTTTGGAGACATTCAGGAAACTGCATATCAACATACCTTTCATAGAAGCATTAGAGCAGATGCCCTCCTATTTTAAGTTTATGAAGGCGATCTTGGGGAAGAAGAAAAAGCTGGCAGAGTACGAAATAGTAGCACTAACAGAAGAGTGTAGTGCTATCTTGCAGAAGAAGTTGCCACCAAAACTAAAGGATCCTGGAAGCTTTACACTACCTTGCACAGTGGGCAGGGTGACTTGCAACAGAGCTTTGTGTGATTTAGGGGCGAGTATAAATCTGATGCCCTTATCAGTTTTTAAAAGATCGAGTCAGGTGAGGCCAAACCAACCACAAGAAGTTTCCACAATGGCCGTGAGCGATGCTGGTTCATCCACGAGGCAAGATTGAGGACGTGATTGTGAAAGTAGGAAAATTCTTCTTTCCTGCAGATTTCCTCATTCTTGATATGGAAGAAGATGCGGAAATACCTATCATATTGGGGAGGCCATTCCTAGCAACGGGAAGAGCTTTGATTGATGTTGAAAGAGGAGAGTTAACATTAAGGGTGGAAAATGAAGAAATGGTGTTTAAAGTTTTTAAACACGTCATTGAGCCACCAACAATGAGTGGGTGCTTTGCAATCAGCACCATCAAACCCCCATGCGAGCCAATACGAGTCAATCAAAGAGAGATGAGCCCAAGCGGCATGGTTTCTTTGAAATGCAACTAAAGGAGGTAAGTATTCCTGAACTCCCCCTTACTGATAATGCTAAGAAGAAAAGAAGAAAAAGAAAACGCCAAATGTGGAGGAAATGGATTGGTTGGGGGCTTAATCCACCCCAGGGTTATTAAGGCTAAGGAACTTGCGTCCGGCTAAAAGACGTTAAAGACAGCGCTACTTGGGAGGCAAACCAACGTTTTCAATTATGTTATTTTAATTTCTGTCTTTAGTTTATTTTATTTTGTCTAAGAACAGTCTCACGGTCTTGGGGTCTTGTGTTTGTGCCGTGATTGACAGTGCAGGAAATAAACCAAGCGGCGAAAAATCAAGAAAAGCCGTAATATCGAGCGGGTAAGCGCGCGCCAGAGCAGCGGCGCGGCGCTAAAAGAATCGAAGCAGTGAAGTTTAGCGCCGCTTGCGAAGAGGCGAGTGCGGCGGTAATTCTGAAAATTTGCCAAGTTTAGCCGCCGCTTCAGAGCATGGCGCGGCGCAGAAAGTCCCGAAGGAGCGCAGAAGATTGGGCGGCGTGGCGCCAAAAACAGGGCCGCGGCGCCGAAGCGGGAATCCAGAACTTAAAACGCCCAGAAATCAGATTTTCCCCAAATCCAATTTCAAAAACCTAACCCTTCCTTTCCAAAACCCACGAAAATCCAAAATTCTGCCCACAAATCCAACCCAACCACAACCAAAACTCTTAAATTCCTAAAAACCCTTAGCTATCTCGAACAACAAAGCTCCATTCCATAGCCTCAAACCACCAATTGAAACAAGAACAAGCTTGAATCTTCTCATAAAAAGGTAATCCTTTTCTGTTCTTGAGTCCTTTACTGAAGTCACAGGAGGTAGTAGTTTGAAGGAGTATTGTAGTTGAAGTAGTTTGGGTACTGAAAAGTTGATTGTGAAGTTTGGAGAAAAGAGTAGAAAAGGAGTGTGGGTATTGGGTAGAAGAATTGAAGTTTGGGGGTGTTGTGTTCGCTGCTAGTTGTTAATTGTGTAGGAAACATTTGTGCCACTAAATTGTAAGCTCCAGAAACTGTTTTAACCATGGCCACCAGGAAGAGAAGAGGCTCCACATCCACCCCAACCCCACAATACGATGAAAATAGGTTTGTGAGCTACCAAGCCTTCCAAAGATACAAAAAGCTTGATACCAGACCCTTAATACCAGAAAGGGGAATGGACTACCAGAGGGAGTCATATGGGGAAGAAGATGTTTATGAGCCCATTCGGGCGATGATTGAGTTAAGGGAGTGGAGGAGATTTGTGAATCCGGAGAAGATAGCACCAGTAAACACAACAATGGTGCGGGAGTTCTATGCCAACTTCCCGGAGAAGGTGGAAAGGGGATGCTTTGTAAGGGGACATTATGTACTGTGATGTGAAGATATAAATACACAATTGAAAACAGTTGATGTTGAAGGAGGAATTGGTGATCGGAGCCATTTTAGAACATGGTCTAGGAGCACCGACAACATAAACTGGGATACCGTCGCAAACACCGTGAGCTACCATGGGGCTGTTTTTGATATTGGAAGAAATGGGTCAAGAGCACTGAACAGGTGCCAATTCAACAAAGCAGCCAAAGGTTGGCTATATTTCGTCAGTGCCCGCATGATTCCATCCACGCACTTCACCAGAGTGCCAGAAGATAGGATTAAGCTGATATATGGAACTATGAGGGGGTTGACGGTTGATGTGGGGAAAGAAATAGTGCAGAGCATTGAGGAAATCAGCAGGTTGGTAACAACAGGCGGATTGGGACATGGCTCAGTTATCACCAAGCTATGTCACATGAGTGCGGTCCCAATCCTACCCACTGATACTCATGAAAGAAACCAACTGCCTGTGTCCTATGGGATAGTGCACTTTTTCCCAGACCCAAGCCCCCCAGCAGCCAGACGGAGAGTACCAACAGCAGCAGCAGCAGCAGAGGCCGCAATGAACGAGGATGAGCCTGAAATAGGGGCTCAATATGCGGCAGGACCTAGCCACCAGCCAACCACAGAAGCAGAACCTCCAGTGCCGATGATGGAGCAAGTGCTCCAGAACCAGAGAACAATGATGCAACATTTCGGCACATTGTTACAAGGACAAAATGAGTTGAGACAAGGACAACAGGAGTTGCGACAAGGGCAACAAGAAGTGAGGCAGGAGCCCAACAGCTGCACCAGCAGTATGACGAGTTGAGTTCCCTGTTCAACCAATGGTCGATGCATTATCCACCGCCACCACCACCGTTTTAGCCAAAGTCTGTAAGTGTCTTAATTTTTTTAGTATCTTTGAGTCTACACACATTGGGGACAATGTGTGATTTAAGTTTGGGGGTGTTTTATTTGTGTCATGATATGTTTTATTTAAGTCTTTTTGATTGTTTTATATTTATTTTGAGTCACCAAATTTTTTTTGGATTGAGTCATAATTGTCTGTCAAAGATCATGTATGCTGTAGTTGCTAGAAACACCTAGTGAATGAAGGTAGAATAATGTAACGGAATTGAAGCAACTATCTAAACACCTAAGTTAGATATGTCAAAAACTCACAGAATCTGTCTATTTGGAGTTTCTTGCTTGAATTATGCATGCTAAATGATAAATACTTATGTGTTATGATTGCTTGCTATTTGAGGCGAAATAGTTAGGATATGCATGTTAGGGAGATGACTAAGACATTTCTTTGATAGCCAATTCTTACCATTCTTTTCTATTCCGTACTTTAAAAATATCCCTAGTCAGCCCCATTGAGCCTAAATTTGAAACTTCTTCTTTGACACCCTATATTCCCACAAATTGTACCATAAGTGAAAATATGAAATAGTGGAATACATTGTGTTAAAAAAGAGACAAAAAGAGTGAATAAGTTTGTTGCACCCCAATACAAAAGTAATAAGAAATAGGCAAAAGCCTAAGTTTGGGGGTGCTTGTCATTATTATATACCTCACTCTCCCAAAACAAAAGAGGGGAAAGATAGAATCGAAATGAAGAAAAGAACAAAAAGAAAAGGGAAATACTGAAAAGCTAAAGAGCTTATGGTACACAAAAATGAGCCTAAATGCCTATTTTTACCAACCCCTGCCTAAGCCTACATTACAACCCTTAAAGTCCTGAAGATCTCTTCTATGGATATCCAGGATTAGTGGAGAATAGCAAGTAAGCATGCCATAGGATTTTTTTGAATTTATATGCATGATTTAGTATATTGACTTCCATTAAAGCATGATGAATATGAGTTTGCGAAATATCTAGCTTAATGTGCTGAAATGTCATGCTATATGTTCCTGCATATTATTTTGCTAACCTTCATGTTTCTCTAGTTAACTCTAATGCAGCAAAAGTGATCAATGGCAGTGAGTCTTTTATTTTCGTTCTTTGAGTCTTTTATTTCTTTCTTTCTATCTTTGCTCGAGGGCGAGCAAAGGTTAAGTTTGGGGGTATTTGATCGGTGTATTTTATATACACCATTTGAGTCAGTTTTAGTTAGTCTTTTGTCCCGTTTTGCACATATAAGTGTCGTATTAGGATAGTTTTCCTTTCTTTTGAGTCAAAGTGGTTAAAATGGTCAAATGGCGGAAAAGGAGCTAAAAGAGGGCAAAAGAGGAGATTCCAGAGCTAAAAAGCAGAAAGTGGCGAACGAGGCTGAAACCAGGCCGTGGCCGCGCCTGCAGATGCAGGAGCGGCGCCACTATCGAAGGTCGAAGACTGCGAAGACTTCGGCGCGCGCTCATAAAGAAAGTGCGTCGCGGCGCTAAACATCCGGAAGCTACTGAAGATGCATGCGCGGCCACACTCGCAATCGGCGCGGCGCCAAATCATCCGGCGATTGCAGAGTCCGGCGCCGCCTTTATGCAGAGCCGCAGCGCCAAAAAAAAAGGTTTTGAGACGGATTTTGGGCCAGCTGCGAGGAAAAGTTGAGGCGGTTTTCATAAAAGGAGAACCTAGGCGCTTTAAGGGTTTCCTTTCTTGCACAACACAAGGCTTCTTGCTTGGAGATTGGAGACCATAGTTTAGTAATTTCTTTTCCTTTTCTTTACTTTATTTCAGTTTTTGTATGATGAACATGAGATTAGTTCTTGTCATATCAATGACTAGGAACTAATTCCTCTATAGGGCTTTCCATGTTGAATCTCTAGAAACTTATGTTATGATTTAATGCATGCTTATGGTTATTCTTCTTCTTATTGAGATATATCCAATATTTGAGTTGAATTCTTGGTAATTAATTGACAACTAATTATCACTATATGATTTCTAATCAGATTCCGAAAGGGGGGGATTGTGAATATGCTGTAAGTTGGGTAGACATTCTTGGATTGGGGATGAAAATACCTCAATTATTTATGTAGCGTTAATGAGAGGCTTAAAAACCCTAATTTTGCGCATTGTGCGTGACGGTTAACTAGGTTCTTGTTCTTAATCCTCCTATAGAGTTATCCTTATCACCGAAAGGTAGGTAAGGTGCAATACTGGGGTTGAGTGTTTATATAACCCTAACGGGAGTATAAAACGATTTAGTGAACCTGCTTTCTCCAAAAGAAGAAGACCATAAGTTATTGCATTAATAAGTAGCATAAGCGGATAGTGAGGAGACGTGGAAGCCCTATTCTCATCACAACTGAAGTAAACCCTTATAGTTAAATAGCTTTTATAATTCTTAGTTATAAACAACAAATCTAAATATCAATTTACCAAATAGATACCAAAAAATAGATAGTTGGTAATTGAACCCTAATCCTTGAGGACGATATTCGGTCTTATCAAGACTATACTACTTGTCACGATAACGTGCACTTGCGTTTAAAGTGTGTGCATCTTACCGCGCATCAGTTATACCAACACAATAAGTAGAATACGCCTCAATTAGTTCTTCAACCTATAACAACAATAACACTTCTACCAACTTCATGAATACTAGTATACACAATACCACATAATGACTCTCCTTTCATATAAAAATTTGGGCAGCACTTCCCCTTTTTATTACATACATCCACAACTTACAAACAAGGTCAATAACATCAATAACAAAGTACCACTTAAGGGTTGTTCAAAATAGCAACCAAGGTTATTCACACACCTACTTCACATGTTAATTAGGCCTCTTAATCCATATAAAAACAGTCCACTAAAACAGTCCATACTTCATCAACAACGAGGGTAAAATGTGAAGCTTTCTACACCTTTCTATACTCTTATTCCTTTAGGACATGCGTTAGCAATTTACCATATTAAACATGCATAATTTGTTATACCCCATAGTTCTGAACCTACGTATGAGAGTGTACGAAAGCATGTAAGACTTAAAATTTTCAAAGGATAGGTTGACGGATTATTCCGGACGGGTTTTAGTCAACTTTGAGGCGGGTTATGACCCGATTCATTGAGAGTTCCTAAGTATTTTAAAGGCCTAGGGCGTAGTTCGTTGAGTCTAGATTCCAACGCAACCAACCGTTCGTCGATAGGACGTCGGAGTAGAAAGTTATGAGAGTTACAAGTTCAGCGATCGCGTAAATGCGTTTGAGCAAAGCGGCGAGGCGGCGCCGGATGCAGGGCCGCGGCGCCTAAAGTACGAGGGTCACTGAAGTTTCAGCGCCAGCGCGCCAGACATCAGGCTGCGCCGAAAGTCCAGAGAGCCGACGGAGGTTTCAGCGCCGCGGCGGGATTTTTGGGCGGAAAAACTTAGAAAAGTCAGATTTTTCTTTTAAAAGACCTTGGGAGGGTGACAAGTGTCCCCCCCCCCCCATCTGATTTCTTGCATGCAATATATTGACCAAGTCTTGAAGACTTGGTCATCTTCTAATTTCCCTCTCTCTCTAAAGCTTTAGCTCTCCCTTCTCTCTAAGTTTCCAAGAGGAATTCTAAGCCTAAAGAAAATCTGAAAAGTGTGATAGGAAGGAAAGGTTATTACAAGCTTGTGAAGACTATTGTGGTGATATTCTTGGAGTAGAGGCTAGCAATTGTTGGAATAAATTGGCTAAAAGCTCTAAGGTAACTATTTTTCTTTTATAGTTGGTATTTGGTATTGCATGTGAGAAATGTGGTTGGGATATGAAAGGATTGGTTAAAAGAACAAGTGAGCATGTTGTAGCCTAAAAACTACCTTAAATTTGTTAAAATGAATTATTGTACCTTGTGGGGCAGAATTAGTTTGGGTGTGTAATCCCCTTTGCATTGTTGGATTGTTGAGCCTTGAATGAGGCATTTGGATGATAAATTCGGCCTTGAAAAAGGTGGCAAAGTATGTAGAAACAAAGGAAATGCTGCCCAATTTTTCCGTAGAATTTAGTGGCTTTGAGTTAGATTATTCTACATTGAAATTAGAGGTTAATGAACATATCATGGTTATTATAGGTTGAAATATTACTTGCGGTAGTTGGACCTAGCAAGTGGATTGACTAAAGAGGTATGTGAAGTTTTCCTATCTCTTGAGCATGAATAGATTAAACTATGTAGTACGGTAGACGTACAAGATTTGGTATTCTTACTCATTTTAAGCATATAATGACTTGGTTCATTTTAAGAATGTATAATTCCCTTCGTTAAGGGAAAAGTATGATTTTACTAAAGCATAAGAGTTAATATAACAACTTTATGGGAAGTTGGTTTATTAGATTCATAAAAGGTTAATGAGAAGAGATTTACTCTAAATAAGATAAGTATATGAGGCAAATTGATTTTAAGGTATCAATTGCCCAAAGGTTTTTATGTATAAAGAAGAGTCATTTTCAAAAGAGTTGAAGTATGTAGTACTTGGGTTAAACTCCCGGTGTTCTTTTACTATAGATATGGTTAAGTGCCTTAAGTAAACTAAAATGAGAGGGTATATGAACAAGACTAATAAGAAGTTATAAGTTTTCTTAACTTATTTATGATTATGATGTGATGTGATTTGAGCTAGGGTAAGAGTATATCTGAGGGGCAAGCCCCAAGATCGTTATACCACCTTCTCTAGGGTAAGAGTATGTATGCGAGGGCAAGCCCCAAGATCGCCATACCACCTTCTCCGGTGTAGAGTATATCGAGGCGGATCAAGATCGTTATACCATCTGCACGGTGTAAGAGTATATCGGCGGGCAAGCCCCAAGATCGTTATACCATCTGCTCCAGTGTAGAGTATATCCGGCGAGTACTGACCCAAGATCGTTATATCATCCGCCCGGTAAGAGTATATCCGAGGAAAGTCCCAAGATCATTATACCACCTGCCCGTGGATTTGCTACCCATGATGCGAGGAATACCTCACGCGAGTCCTTATGGGCTTATGCGGGTGAAATAGTCTCACGCCGTGAGTACAACGATCAGGAGTACCTCGTGCGGGTCCACGGGACCCGTGCGGGTGAAATAGTCCGGGAGTAGGATGGTTTTATTGATACTACGCGAGGTACCCTGTTTTGATCATGAGCCTCCTACTTTATGCAGTATTCTACATATATACTTGTCACTCTCATTGTTAGTAAGGCACAGTAAAAAGGTATTTTATCGTCTTTCATGACTCCAGCTTGCTTTTAGACTTATGATATCATATTACAAAGATTTTTCCCGACTTTACGCATTTGGTACATATTGTGTCGACCCCTTCCCGGGGCCGCGTTAAATGCCGCAGGTAAGGGTAAGCAGATTGAGGATCCTCGTTCTTAGGACCACTATTCCGGTGTCAGAAGCTCCATTCCTCCGGAAGCTTATTTATTGGTACGGATATTTCCCTGATGCTATAGGTATTTTGTACATTCAGGGGTATGGCGGGCCCGCCCCGCCACGCTTGTTATCTTTAAGTGCATGCCACCTATGTGTTTTGGGCTATAAGAACCAGTTGTATTATAAATACGTTGGTTAAGTATGTTTATGGAAGGCAGCCTTATCGGCTGGCCAGATATGTATTACCTTTTTTATGATGTTATGTGTTGTGTTATGTTCCGCTGCTATTCTCTGTCATATACCTGACAGGGTACCCCAGTAGGGTACTAGTCGCGGCCCCGGGGTCGGGTCGTGACATAATTGTAACTAAATTTCCAGCATTATAACTCCACAAAACAATCCCTAAAACATCACAACAACGTCCCACAGTTTCATACAGTTTCGGTCAACAACCAAAACCAAAGCCCTTTTCATAACTCCTTAAAATCCAATTCATATTTCAACACTTTTATATAAACCATATTAACTTTCAATTACAAGATTCCTTCAATTTATCATGCAATAAGTGACGATAACAACAACAATAATCAACGAATCCAATATACTAAAAACAGTCCACAATCGGCTAACTTGTCAAACCTGTGACATGCATTTCTTATTCTCCATTTCACTTAACACAAGTTCTTCTCTTAACTATAACATCATGTAACTTCTAATTACTTCAAGAGGAAGAAGAAATTTTACCTTAACTTTAGCCCAAAACATTCCCTAAGTCTCGACCCTGCTTCACTTTTTGCACCACTTCTTCACGTTATAATAACACACATGTATCCTCTACAAGCTTGTATCCATATTGCTTTCATGTTTTTCTTTCAAAAAGTTCATAAACAAGTTTAGGGTTTCAAGACAGTTTTCTTGGCCAAAATCGTGACCCACTGTTTTTGGTATGTTAACTTGGCTTAGAACTTAGTTAAGGTGTTTAATCTTGGAAAAAATAAGTTGATCTTGTTCTTTACTTGGCTATGGAATTTTCGAAACTTGAAGGAGAAGGAAGAGATAAGAGCTTGAAGGATGAAGATATTTTGTGAGCTAAGTCTTACAAAGCCTTGTATATATTAAGTGTATGTAGCACAAGTGGAGGGGGAACCCATGAACCCCACTTGTCCACTTGTCTTTCCCTTCACAAAAAATATCTCCCACACTTAGCCAAATTATGAAATTTTCGATGGCCTCTTCTTTCATAATGTCAAGACTTAATTAATCCACACTAAGTCCATAACTCTATTGAAAATAATCTAACTACTAGTATTAATTCTCGTCGTCACATTTGTTGCATCCAAAATTTTAATTCCTTAATAATGTAAATGCCCTGGAATTACGGGGTGTAACAGTAACACACACCCGCAAGTAATCGTCCATCACAGACGACACATACATTTCACACGACCAACACTACTTCAAGACTTGGTCAATTCACGTGTTTCTTCCTTTCTTCAATCAAATGTCTTGTTGACCAATTCAATCTTCTCAAACGGCTCACACTTGTCCCGCAAGGTCTTAGCCACGTCTCACATGACTCAACACTTCACCTGCACTATCCACAACATGTATATACCACCATACACCAAGTTTGCACAAAATTCGGAACTCGGTTAGAACCATTCTGCCCGGGTTAAGTCATTGAAGCTCACTCATTTCAATACTCGACTAAATTAGCTCAAACTACTTCTCACGTGTCCCGGAGACCTGTAGGGAGTTCCTCGAACCCTTCCCAAGCTATCCGGTGCTCCATCGTGACCCGTACTTGAACCACATTACCCTTGGACTTAGTCAATCTTGCATCTCGGTTTGCCACGTGTATATAGTTTGGTCGAACTCTTAGTATCACCGCCTCTTGTGATCTAGTTGACCCACATGAACCATAGAAGTCTCGGAACACCTTCCTCGTATCCCGCACCCACGCCTTAGCCCGTAACCATACTTGCAAACATTATCGCATGCCCTCTTTTCTCGGCTTCTAGTTCATTCCATCGGACTTTGTCAACTATCTGTTGTAACTCTTAGCTAGATTTGTAAGATGTATTAATGTGAATATTAATACCTTGTCATGTGCTCCGCACATGTCTGGATCTCCCATGACTTGCACGTGCCCATTGAACACGTGTAACACCTCCTCGGACATTCATCACCAATGTACATCCTTAGCTGAATGTTGTTGATCCTTTGTATGTGTTGTACCATTTTGGAATGTTCCTCAATGTCTCCCTATATCCGAACCTTACACCTTAGCTTTGTTGGACACCATGTTCCTCCGTATCATGCCTTGATTTGCATATACGAAGTGTCTTGTCAAGATAATTCATTTACTCTATTCGTGTCTTAACTCACACCAAATTTTCCATGGACCAATTCACGGGTGTGACAACATCCATCTCATCAACTCTCAGGGCCATGCAAGTTTGTTTATCAATCTTAGACAACTTTAACGGAGGAGTGGTATATTTGATTCAATAGTATAATTAAAGGGATATATTTTGACTCAAAGTATAATGAGGTCATATTTAACCCTTTTCTAATAGTACATGGGTATATTTGGCCCATTTCCGTTTATTAAATACCCCCTGTAATAACCATCTTTTTTTTTATAATATAATAATTTAACATCTTTATAAAACATAATCTGGTCTAAAAAAATTTGACCAAATATTTTAATATTTTTATACACTATTTATGAAAAGAATATTATATAAGTATATAATTACGTCATTAACAAGTTCCCCTATTTTATACAAAATGTGATTTTATGCATTTCAGATTTTTTTTTTTTTCAAAAAAAAGGCAATTCGGTGCAGAAAGCATCCCGGCTTAGCAAATGTACATGGAATAACCAAAAAGATTTAAATGTTAAATATTGTTATAAATAAATAACAATCAGTTGTTATAACAGCCAAAAAATCTGTAAACAGATCCCATTGCTAAAGAGAGTTTTGACTATACAAATTTATGTTATGTAGGGCAAGATGGTGCAGGTTTAGTATTTGTGGATTAAGGTTTGGGGACCTGCTCTGAAATTGCATTACCTTCCATTCCATCTCTACACAGTACACACCAACAGAACGGTTGCCTCACTTTGCTTCTGCATCTCATGCTTTTGAACTTTCGCCATACATAGGGGTGTCAAATGAGTGGGGGTTTGGTTGAAAATGATTTGAATAAAAAAGAATTGAGTTTCAATCTACCCATATTTTATGTGGGTAAATATAGGTTGGATGATAAATGGGTTGGTTGGTTATGGGTTAGCCCATATTATCCTTAGTATATAAGTGTAATGTTTTTTCAAGTGTAATGTTTTTTCAAGTGTAATGTTATATTCCTTCTATCTCAACTTAAGTGTCTTAATTTGACTTGGCACGGAGTTTAAGAAATAAATGATAACTTTTAAATTTTGTGGTTTTAAATTAAAGATGTGTGAGGTCTTTTAAATCTTGTGATTTTAAACTTGTGTTGTAATTGAAAACTTTTTAAATATAGAAAAATTATTTTTGAGACAAACCAAAAAGAAAAGTAAAACGCTCTTTGAAAAAGTTTTTAACAAAAAAAGCATATATTAAATTTTTTATAGAAGCAAAAACAACCTAGGGTAGGGTGGCGTGTGGTAAAAAACTCATTTTTTATAATTTTTTATAGAAGTAAAATATATTAAATAAATAATATGTGGTGTTAAGGGGGTGAGGTGGGGGGTAAAAAATGAATTTCTCACTTTTCAGAATTATTTTTATAAAAGTAAGATAAAAGATGTGAAATAGAAAATATGTGAGGGGGGAGGTGCAATAGGTGATGGTGGGGTAAGGGTCAGTGTGGGTGATAAGAAAAACAATCTATTTTTTCATAAATCTTTTATAAAAGTACAATAAAATATACAACAACATACCCAATATATTCTACGCCTAGCTATATAGCCACCTCTCTAGACATACATATATAAGTTCAACTACCAATATATTCCACGCCAGGTATCATAGTATATAAGAACGTGCACAATGACTTATTTATTTATATTCAGGAAGAGATAATAGAATAAGATTGAAAAATCTTTTTTTTAACCATGCTCGATCATGTTCAGACGCTAAATGGACATTAAGTGGAATTGGACGTCTTCCAAAGAAGGCTCGATAATTGTTGTTTCTGTCAGCATTATACAATAGTTCCTCAATGATGAAAGACAACACAGCCAAACTGCATCACAAGTTCCTTCTTCTTGGGGATAGATAGGAGACATTTTGTTCAGAGTTTAGTGGAAAAACTTGCACATTGCATGCAGCATGAATCGGTAAGCAAAAACCAGCAGCTATACATGAACATATACATGTGATGTGGTCATTCAGCGTCTGTCTACCTATGGGCTCTAATTCTCAGTACAATAATGTTGAAACAAAAAACAAAATAGTGGACAAAAGGAAATGCACTCCACCCAGGTGACTGCCTGCAATCAAGCAACAACACATGTATCATCATTCAATTCAAAATAAAGAGATTGGTTCCTACAAAGAGGTAAAACTCCGTAATCAACCATATCATTATGGAATAGTTAAACACCATCTGCAACCTCTCCCCCTCCTTTGTGATAGAATACAAAGAGTATACAATGGCTAATTCTCAGTCTTCAAGGCAAGATGAGAGCTACGTTTATGAGGTCAAGCAGGAAAAAAAATCAATATTTAACCCCCACCCCCCCACCCACGCAAGAGAGGTAAAAGAAAAAAGCTATTGGCAATGAGTAGCATAAAAACAAGCTAGGAAGTGAGACCCTCACCAGAATTGCCCAATGTCTGTGATGTTGGTAAAGCTGGCAAAGACATCTCTGCAAATTGAAGTGATTCAGTAGAAGACAGTATTTAGCACGAGACACTAAGGAATTATTCTGACTTTTATGGAATCAGTAAAATCAATTTAATGATAGGCAATTGTCAGTCAGTTACCAGGAGCACAAAGAGACAAGGATGTGACTGATGATGATGAAGGCCACGGAGCAGCAATATTGTCATTTAAGTCACAAGTAAAACTGAACCCGCTTAAATTGTCATATACCAGATCTGCTGGTAAGCTTCGTAGCAAGCAACCTGCTTTATTAATTTGAAAAATTCATCAGTATTAAACTAGACAAACAACAACAATAGCAAAAACGTTCTCACTGTGGAAACACAATATTTTTTTATCATGGGAAACACACTTTCCATCAACAAAATGATAGTATGTATATAAATCTAAAGCCAACAGAGTTATAATCTTCAAATTATTTCTCATTAACCGCATATATATACATAATTCCAGATCCCAAGAATGTAAATCAGAACCTTTAAGTTCTCATGACCAAATATATGCAATTATTGCATGATAGGAACTTCTTACGCTAAGGAGCATGTACACAACTAAGCCTACTATAAATGAGGAAATGGCTCTGCTGATTTTATGGCTAACCTTCGGATAACGAAAACGACATTTCGATATCACGAATAAGCCTCTTAAGTTATTGTTAATATGATTAGAGTAGATCGATTCTGTTAGGAAGATTCAATCTGGTTTCCTACCCCACCAACAGGACAGAGAGAACATATGCAAACATTTCACAGAATTCATCGGTAGTGCACATCAACTGTCTTTTCTAATGTTAGATGAAAAGCAGCACTGGGCACATGAGTGAAAGTATTATTAAACTGCACAAACACAAGATTTCATAAGATATTTTCAATATCTTTAAGGAAGATAGAAGGGAAAATCCTATAACAGTATTTGAAAATACTATATCTCAACCTAAAATAGCAAATTTCCATTCAGAGATATGCACAGATTCTGGACCCAGAGCCGGGTCAGATATTCATGGGGTCTCCACAACTTATATCAATATCAATGTTACTGCATACATTTCTGAATCAGCTATTAAGCTTGATGAACACCCACCCTGCCACCCAACACTTCTTCTTTTTTCAATTGGTAATACCCAGACAATACTTCTTAACAGCAGATACAGTTAAAATTCAACTATAGCTCACTACTTTATAATTACACAACATAAATCAACTTCCAAGCTCAATCTCTAAAAGAGAATATGTACCTTCTTCTTGCCCATATGCTGCTCCAGCACGGCAAACAGAAGCCAGGCGAAAAGAAAGCAAAGGTCAGCTCCAAGAAACAAGAAACATGGATAAACAGACAAAATCACAAAATGAATGATTACCTTGGAGACTAAAATCCTTCAAGTCAATATCACAAAGCTCATAAACATTTGTCATGACTCCAGCCTTCTGTAACATAGAACCAAATACAGAAGCACATATAATTGCTTGCCGATTTGTGATCAACATTTGCTTCTGTATCTCTGTGATGTAGGCATTTAACGAGCTACAACATGAAGGACTGGGAGCAGCTAAATTTCTGCAGGCATTGATTACTTCTGATGGTTGCTTGAAGTCCAGAGGACAAGCTACATCCAAAAGACAACAGCTTAAAAATAAGCCTCTAAAGTATGGTAAACATACTTGGAAGGTATAGTACTTGGGCATAATGAAGGAACAAATTTCTGAGTTCATCCTTCTCACTTAATCTAGGGAAGAGATGAAAATATCATAAAAGTTGACAGCTTCTTATTTCTATCTCAAGGATAACTCCAATTCAAGGACTACATACATACATTAAGAAAAGACGTGTCTTTTCGGATGAATTCGGCGATTTAGGTCTTGACAACCTAATTGGAGTTTTCAGTGGATTTAAGCATAATTAGACCAAATCGTAGAAAATAAAACTCAAACATAGACTAGAAAAGTAACAAATACAGCTACTAAAGCTTAAAAATTAAGATAGAGAATAGAGAAGGAAATAAAACTAATACTTTTTTATAACCTAGAAGTATTTGAGGGCCAACTGGCTCATGGTGTGCAACTCAGAGAATAATGGGGCTCCTCTACCTGTCTTCACTCAAATACCAAACTTTTGGACCACCGCGGGGTTTGAAATCATGGCATGCGCCTAACCCACAAACCACGTGATTGTGCTGGTGGAACTAGAAGTCTCACTAGCTCCATTTCCAATTCACCATTTTTAGCCCTCAAGTATTGATGGAGTTGAGTGAAAATAGAACTGATTTCGCTCCAACTCCTGACAACCAGATTTTGGAAGGTAGCAAAATGTAAGGGTTCTCAGATAGTTTATTTGGAAAAAAGTAGTCCAAAGTAAGACTCCCTCTTAATGACCAGACCAATATTTATCGTTGAACCAAAGCCTCGGGGGCACGAAAACAAAACTAACTTCTAAAATGCAGATGCTAATGTTAGAATCCTAGTGAATATTCTAAAATATATGTAAATATAGAAGGTGGCTTAATCTACTCCTATTGTAATTAGGTATGATTTTCTTTCCTTTTAGAACATGCAGGTATAGTTATTTAGACCCCAATAGCTTGAGGGAATAATCAAGCCGATTTCTCTCTTACACGTATCAGAGCCTCGTTAACGCCAGCACACATAGGAAGAGAACTCTATCGACCTAATTTTTCCGGCAACTTTCTAGGGCTGTTAGAGTCACAGCCTTCTTCAGTAATGTGCGAAAACCAACACCATCATAGGGTTCTCCACCCCTCGGAGAGAAAACCCCAATAAGCACTCCGACAGCTGACCTGACACGTACCGTTAGAACAATCCTTTTGGCGAACACGTTTGCTCCACGCACCAATGCGTGCGAACTCGTCCGACCACTTTCCGACTTGCTTATTTTTCCAAAGGGGTCCCCTGGCCATTCCGAGGCTACCCGTATAAGTGCCTCCCAATTCCGGCCACTTATCGGTGACCAGATTCTATTTTCCGGTGACTACTTCAAATTTTTCGGTGACTGCTTCCAGTTTTCCGACTCAAGACAGTTTTAACACAGACAGATTTCAATCGGATAACATCTACATCAACATATGCTTGATGTTTGGTTAAACTTAGCTTTGACCCATCATCAAGTCTCTTGGATCAGATATTGTTTATGCTAAGACATTGGTTTCCAGTAATTCAGACCATTTTATCACTATTGAACCCTTACTAGATAGTGCAAATTACTTATCTTGGTCTTCTTCAATTATGGTGTAACGGACAAGGTATTGAAGATCACTAAATTAAACAAGCTAATGATATTAATGAAAAGGATAGGGAGAATGGGAGAAGACTGATGCTCAACTGTGTAGTTTATTGTGGACGTCTATTGATTCAAAGTTGATGCCATTGTTTCGTCCATTCCGGGCTTGCTTCTTACTTGGGCTATACACGAACGACATCTCCCGTTTTTATAATGTGATTTCTCGGTTGACTAACCTTAAAAAGTAAGATTTGGAGGTAGATGTTTGCCTTGACCCATCATCATGTCTCTAGGATCAGATTTTTTTTATGCTAAGACCATGGTTTCCAGCAATTTGGACTATTCTATCACTACTGAACCCTTGATAAGAAGTGCAAATTATTTATCTTGGTCTTCTTCAATTCAATTATGGTGTAACAGACAAGGTGTTGGAGATAACTACATAGTATAGGCTAATGATAGTAATGAAAAGGATTGGGGATAATGGGAGAAAATTGATGCTCAATTGGATAGTTTATTGTGGAATTCTATTGATTCGAACTTTCGAAGTTGATGCTATTGTTTCCTCCATTCCAGACTTTCTTCTTAGTTTGGGAAAAGGCTTGTCGGTTATACACAAATGACATCTCCCGCTTTGATAATGTGATTTCACAGTTGTCTACCTATCTTGGACAGGTGTAGGTTCTTACGAAAGAATTTAATGAGTTGATGCCACTACTACGAGTGTTAGAAAACAATTGGAGCAACATTAGAAGATGTTTTTAGTTGTTACACTTGATGTCTTGCTGTCTTCCATCTGATCAAATTTTGGCTAGCACCACTGTTCCTACTTTTTGAAAAATAGAAAACAATTCAATGAAACTAACAAAATACTTAAAACCCAAGTACATTTGAGAATTGTCTTAATAACAGAGAAAACTAACTCGAAAATTAACCATCTTAAATTAAGCAGAAGACTTAGACTTGGCGAATAAAAGGAAGAAGAATAGGTTTCTAAACTCTGGATAAAGACACAAGCTTGAGTTCAAATCCCTTTCTTACCTCCATTTCAGTCTCAGCTAAAACCTCTACCCTCAATCCGATACCCATGTGGTGAAGAACACAAATAAGAGAACAGTGAAGGTTTTAACAGAGAATGTTTAGAATATGTAGTATGAAGAACAGAAGAGTAAGCAATAGGAGAAAAGTGTTTTATGAAACTGAAACAAACATAAGCATTTCTTAGTAAAAAGTTCCTTATTATGTGCTAAAAATCTAAAATGCTTACCTTTGTTAACTTTGCAGGAAGACAATAACCGAAATGCAGTATTGGCGTCCTCAAACCTTAGTTTCCTTGCAATCCATGAATAGACCACTCCCTTACAATCATGAAGAGTATCAACTTCACTAGGTACTCCAACTATGTTCTTGTTATCATTGAGAGTCGTTTTTATCCCGGAGATCTGAAGTGCAGCCTCAGAAATTGCAGGCTGGCAAACAGGCCTGCAGCACTCTTTCAGAGGATCAACTGTGCTGCAAGATTCTAACAGTTTACTTGTATTTACTGCTTTCTCAAAGGTACTGATGTCCTTTATGGGGCAAGACCCACCAGTCAGATTGGACGACTTTACAGAACACGTGCTGGATAATGAGCTGTTTGCTCCTCTGCTGGCTAGTATACTGATGATATCTTTAAAACAATCATCAGCCACCGCATTTTGTAAAACTAAAGTATCAGAATGGTTGCTGTAAAATCCCTGAAATATGTGGAGTAAGCTATTAAACTGTGGGCAGCATATTACGTTCCCTACTATTGTCGACAAAGATTGAGTACAATCAGATGCGGTTTTTCCTGTGATGCTTGAAATGACAGAGAAATTTACAGGGCATATTCCAGTCAAGACAGGGTCATATGTCTTTGGGAAGGAAGGGTACATTGGTGGCAAAGGTTCTCCAGAAAAAGGATAATGAGGGATCATAGTGGGTGATATGTCAATTGGCTGAAAAGTTGCACTGTTAGGTGAGCTAGGTAGTTCAGATGTGGAAGGAGTTTGCCCAGGTTTAGGCAACAGAGGAAGAGCTACTACATTCTGATAACTAGACAACCAGAGACAGAGAGCAATTACTAGCAGCAGGTGGCAAAAAGAACCTGCAATATGAGAAAAAACTGTATCTCAGGCTCTCAGCAAGCACACACAATTTATGGCCTGGATGGAGACGCCACATGCACAGAACTGTACAAGAGTTCAGCAATGTCAATTACTTTTAGTGAGTGGTTATTTCAGGCAATAAGTGCAGGTTAATACTACATAGCTTGACACTTGAGAAAAGATCATGATAATGAAATATGTGATTGTGATGCAAAGAAAATTAACTGTCATTTGCTATGCAGTAACAGAAAATATAAAGGCTGACAAGGGAGGAATAGTCTAGTGGTAAGGACTTCCCACCTCCCAACAATAAGGTTTTTTACCAATCCATAAAAGTAAAATTCTAAGGTACCATCAGGCAAAAAACTAGGGACTAACAAGTTGTAGACCACCGAGTAACCTTCTCTACAACTGCCTGCTTAATCATGAACTTACAAAATAAAAATTCAAAAACTTGAAACAACTATGATGATATTTGTGAGGAGACAAAACAGAAAGCCCAAAAAAATCTAGAGCAAGCCAGGTGGCTTTTGGGTGAGGGTGGAGGGAAAAGCGATAGTGCAAAGTTTTATGTTTCCCAATCTCCTAACAGACAAGGGAAAGTCTAGCATAAAAAATTTCATGAACCCAGTGCTTTACCCTTGAGACAACTGACAATCTTTACACAAGCCATGTCTCCACTAACCCTCCGGCAACATGGGGACGTGCAACAGGAACCTTTAGCCGGCTGATGGTACACCAATTGAGCTGATCATACAAGTATTAAGACGTGTCAATACCTACACCAGATCCAACCATGGGTTAACGCAGAGAGATCATGCAACACCATAAAATCCTAAACCGCCTTATAAAGCAAAGGAACATTCATAGATAAGCTTGGCTCTTATTACTAAGAAAGAGGTACTACAAGTCTACAACAGAGAGGAGCATAAGATGCATTATACCCTCCATAAGGAAGTCCAAATGCATCATTTTCTTGTTAGACAAATACTCATATATCATGAAAAATGCAAGCTTAATAACCATTTGCAGAGTAGACAACTGACAAACTTGCAACGTAAACTGTGGTAAAGCCGTAATGGACCTTAGCAAATTAAATGCAAGATCTCGCTATTTCTACACTTAGCAACTCTCATCCGTAGAATCCAAGCTTGGAAAATTGAAAAGAAATGGAACTTCAAATCGACTCATTCCCAATTTCTACCTCACAATTCGAAAGATAATAATGATACAGGACAACTTCATATTTACAGACCACATCATCCAATAATTTCTTGAAATATCATACTTCCATTTTAATCCTAATCACAGTGTAAGATAATGAAATGAGATAAAGAAGAGCTTTTTCATAACAAATTTACAGCTAGAAACTTGAAAATAGCACTAACATTATCCTACTTTCCACCTGTCTAGTCAGACAAATAGAAGCAACAACCAAAAGAAACATACTATACATCAAGACAAGAAAACCCTAATCTTTCCTCCCCACACTTGTCAAACATAACCCCATTTCCAAACTGAAGAGCCAAACAAGAAAGGAAAATGTAGCTTAAGATCTCAAGAAAAAGTAGCCTACACCAAAATCCATATGGGTAGTAAACACACATAATGATAAGGATGTACCTGAAGTGAAAACCCTGTAAAGAACACAAAGTTTTATGATCAGTTGTCATTTAAGAATGACAAGAAGCAAAGATCATTTTCTAAGTTCACTATATTTGTAAAGTAGGTATATATGTCCAAGAATCCTACAATAATAATAAAAAGAGAGACAAGGGAAAGGTGTCGAACTCAATGATGGATAAAGTGGCGGCTTGAGGGTGTGTGGGTAGGTAGGGGGGAGGGACTGGTGTTATGTTACTTTCCTCTTTTGCCCCTGCGGTTGTAGTGTTATGGGAGGATCCATCAAACCACCTGATTCTTCCACGTAAAATGGGATGGGCCCGCTCACCCCAAGTGAAGATGCATTATGTTATGTGCGATTTTGTAGAGCTCTCTTTGACCAAGTTTTTTAAAATATTTTTTGTTTTTAAAAGTAGTTTTGTTCTAGAAAATCGGTTATGGTGTTTGACCTATAATTATAGAAGTACTTCTGAAAAATAGAAATAATTTCTTGTTTGACCCACATTTATGCAAATAAACTAGAATATTCTTTTTAATAGATTTAAAACTATTTAAAATATTCTTTTATATCCTATGTTTCTACAAATTAGTATATCTTTACAATTTAATAATTTTAAAAAAAAATTAATTGCAATATTTAATCAAAAAATAATATTATATTGTACATAAGAAATGTAACGACAATATGATAGTTAATGACTCAATATGTCCAAAAGTTGAATATATTACATCATTACACAACTAATAAACTAGAATATAAAAATTTTATTACGACCCGCGACTCATTAAGGAAGTGGAAATGTTGTGGCGAACAGATTCCATAATAACATCATTCATCGATCCATCATGATCATCTCTCGAAGTCCTTGATGTTCCTCCAATATCTCCATCTCCTTCAACTTCAGCAACATAATTAGGGTATGCATCACATTTATCAAATTCTAAATCTTCAAGTGTATGCTTTCTAATGTAGTTATGCATAGCTATAGTTAACGCGACAATTTTTCTTGTGTGTCTAATGGGAAACTCGACATTATTGATAATACCCTCAATCTTTTTTTCCACACACTAAATGTTCGCTCAATTACATTTCTCAATGAGGTATTGTGCGATAAGAATGTGTCGACAAGTCTTAAAGGAAAATTATACAAAGTGGTGGTTAGACCAACATTATTGTATGGTGAAGAGTGTTGGTCAGTCAAGAATGGCCACGTTCAAAAGATGAAGGTAGCAGAGATGTGGATACTCAGATGGATGTGTGAGCATACAAGAAAAGATATGATTAGGAACGAAGTTATAGGGGACAAGGTGGGAGTGGCATGAGTGGCAGATAAGATGAGTGAAGCAAAGCCGATGTGGTTCAGGATGTGAAAATGAGGTGCAAGGATGCGCCAGTAAGGAGGTGTGAGAGGATGGTTGTAGCTGGAGTTATGAGAGGTAAATGTAGGTCGAAGAAGAATTGGTGGGAGGTGATTAGACAAGACAAAACATGACACAATTTTAACTGAATGAGGACATGACCTTAGATAGGAAAATATGGAGGTCTATGATTAGGATAGAAAGTTAATAGTAGGTGACGGGATAAATTTTCCTCTTCTCCTCTCTTCCTTTTATTAATAGTTGTCAGATATCACATTATTTTTATTTCCTTGTTGGATATTACTATAGGTTGTCACATTTATTTTATATCTTGTTATTTGCTGTCTCATTTCATATATATACGACATGTACTTTTCTTATGAGTCGAAGGTCTACCAGAAACAACTTCTCTATGTCATAAAGATAGAAGTAAGGTTTGCGTACATCCTACCTTCCTCAGACCCAATCTTGTATGACCACACTGAGTTTGTTGTTGTTGTAAAGTTTTGTAATAAGTACAAGTGAATCATAACTTAGATATTATTTTAGCACTTAATTATTTAGGTTAATTTAACTAATGAATTAACTTCTATAATTTGGCTATTTTGAGAAGTGGCTCTTGTCTTCTTCTTTATTTTTTGAAAATCTTAGTGTTTAGACTATAAATTAAATAAATTAATTCAACTTCAAAATTACAATGAATACTTAAATCATTGTTTAACAACTTTTGAAAGATATGATTAATCCTCTAAGTCATTTCACTAGTAAACTTGTAATCTTATTTACAACTTTGAAAGACATGGAATTGTCTTAAGTTGCATATATAAGATTTAGACATATTGTAGCCCAAATCAAAGATAAAGTAGGCCCAAATAAGTCTTAAATCTGCTCCTCCCTTTTGCCAAATTGGTGATATGATTAAATTTTTAACCTGTTTAATTTGGATTTTTTTGTGAAAAGTGAATTAGAAACTTCCAAATTGCTCAAATATTTGGAAGCAAATTCTCATTGTATACGAAAACTCTAATATGTTGACACCAACTGATTTAGCTACATGCTATTGAATTTGTTTACGTTACATGGCATTTGCTTGAAACTATGTTTTCACTCTCTGTTGGGCTCAAGCTCAATCATCTGGGCCAAAGAGAAACAAGAGAAAGTTTGTCCAGTTTTGGGGTGGTCTTTAAGTTTTGCCTTCAAATTTGGGTTTTTTAATTTTTTTCCTTTATTATTTTTTGCGTTGTGTTTATCTTCTAAATATGTATGATACACAACCCACAGATTATGCCGGATAAAACATGACTGTCAACACTCAACATAATAAAAAAATGCATAATTTTGAATTTCGGCGGACATAGTTAGTGTTTAATTTCAACATATGTATCGTAACATCCACATAAACTATGCCAGATAATGCATAATTCTCAACACTTAACATTATTTAAAAAAATATTATAAAATTATGCCGCATAACTTAATTTTTACATAATTTATGCCGCGTGAGGTAAAAGTTCAGTTTTCGAAGAAAAAAATATTATCGAGAATTTCTTGTTAAGTAAACCTGAATATTTTCATAAAATAAATAGCAAAAAAAAAATTAAAGAACACATATAAAGGGGGGGGGGGGGAATAAAGACCGGTGCGTTTGAGGTCCAATCCCCCAAAAAAAAGTTCGTCCAGTCCGTCATTATTACAGAGCCAAAAAAAATGAAAAAGATAAGTGAGAAAATTAGGCTTAAGGCCTTCCATTATGATGTTGGGTTATGCTAGTGTTTCCAAGTCCCATTCATTCTGCCTCTACATGTTCTCTATGCGTTGGGCTTTCGTCCTCAATGAAAATAAATACAAGTTGTTGTGGGAGGCCCACTTGGATTGGGCAAATATAATAGAATATTTTTTAATATTTCTTTTCATCAATTCTATATATCCTATTTTAGATAGAGATCATTAATTACCTAGTTTATATCAAAATAAATATTCTTGTATATATACATATTCTTTTATGACATTAGTAGCCTAAAACTACAAACTCTACCCTAGCTGTCGATACACCTTTTCGGCCATCACCTGTTTTCCACGTCGAAACCCTAGTTGCCGACCTCTCTCACCCCCCTCTTTTCCCCACGACGGAACCCTAGTTTTTCCAGCCATTCTCCCTCCATCTTCCTCCTAAATTTCCTCTTTCATGGCTGACAAAACCAAATTTCATCTGACACTTGCCGTAAACAACATTAAAAACTTTATCCCTGTGACTCTTGAGATGGAAAATGGTCAATACTCCTCGTGGGCGGAGCTTTTTAAGATCCATTATCGTGTTTACGAAGTTGTCGACCACATCATCCCTCCCACACCCAAGTCCACATACGTACCATCAGCTTCGACTTCTGATGATGCACTATGGTCTCTTTTGGACACAACCGTTCTCCAGTAGATATATGGCACGCTATCTAATTATCTATTGCACACCATCATTGAGACCGATGTCACTGCCCGCCAAACGTGAGAACGTTTGGACAGTATTTTCCACGACAACAAAACTCAACGAGCATTATACCTTGAAAATCAGTTCAATGACGTTTATCAGAACGATTTTCCAAACGTGTCTGCCTATTGTCAATAACTCAAGATGCTTGCCGACCAACTCTCCAACGTCGACGAACCAGTCACTAATCAGTGATTGATCATGCAACTTATTGATGGTTTGAACAAATCCTATGACGGTGTTGCCACCATCCTTCAGCAATGCACGCCGTTATCTCAGTTTTATGAGGCTCGTTCGAAACTCATCCTTGGGGAAATCCAAAAAATCAAGCGCAACATCACTCATGCCAGCATTGACGACGCCGCCCTCACCACCACCGTCGAACCCTCCACCGACGGCAGGGCCTCCCTGTCCGACAACCAGAATCGT
Organism: Przewalskia tangutica; assembly: GCA_029844215.1. Lineage (NCBI taxonomy): Eukaryota > Viridiplantae > Streptophyta > Magnoliopsida > Solanales > Solanaceae > Przewalskia > Przewalskia tangutica. The sequence continues at coordinate 25,991,660 of CM056719.1, forward strand.
CGGCCAGAGGACTCGCAACAGTCCGCTTCCTCCCGTAACAACCGTTGGAGCAGGAAGTCCGACAAGGGCCGTGGCGGAAGAAATTCCGACAACAACAACCAGCAACGACCACGACAGTGGAAACAACCTCCGTCATAGGCCGTGTGGGCCCTACTATGATGGGCCTCTACTTCTTGCCCGTATATGAAATCTTCGTGGACTCCACCTCAGAATCGACATGCCCAACCTGACATACTTAGCCCACGTCTACAACAGGCCTACACATCACAGACCCCTCTGTCATTGACTTATGCACAGACTGACATTGAGGCAACTATGAGCACAATGTCACTCAACACTCCAGATGAAAATTGATATATGGATAAAGGCGCCACATCTCACATGACGGCATTACAAGCTACTCCCTCGTCTTATTCCAATTTGAGTAATTTAAATCAGAATATTATTTTTGGTAGTGGACAAGAAATTCTCATCCGTGGCTATGGTGATTCCTCCCTATTCCCACCACATGCATCACTAATCTTAAAAAATGTCCTCCATTCCCCTAAACTCGTTAAGAATCTAATCTTCGTGTGATGTTTCACAACTGACAATTGTGTTTCCCTTGACTTTGATCCTTTTGATTTTACTATAAAGGATTTTATGATAGGGAGACGAATAATGAGATATGACAGCACCAGAGATCTCTATCATATTTCAAACGTCGTCAACAATCCAGCCTCAGTTCCCTCAACCTTTGCTGCTTTTTCGTCTTCCTTATGACATTTTAGATTAGGACATCCGGGAGACTCTATTTTACGCTCCCTTAGGAGAAATAATTTTATTAATTGCAATCATATTTCTAAGACTTCTATATGTGAATCTTGCATTTTTGGAAAATACGTCAAATTACCAATTTTTGCATCCAGAAATTATACTTTATTGTCTTTTGATATCATACATAGTGATTTGTGTACATCCCTTATTTTGTGTACGTCTGACCATCGATATTATGTGTTGTTTTTGGACGATTATTCCAACTTTCTATTAACTTTGTCAATTGGAAATAAATCTCAGGTCTACTCCATTTTTTCTTTATTTAGTACTTTCGTAAAACACAATTTGAAAAGAGCATTAAATATTTTTAATATGACAATGGCATGGAATTCAATTAGAAAGACGCAATGATTGACGAATATAATGCTCTTATTGAGAATAAGACGTGGGACCTAGTATCCCGACCACCCGATGCTAACATTATTCATTCTATGTGGATTTTTAGACATAAAAATAAATCTGATAGTTCTTTTGAGAGATACAAGGCTCGTCTTGTAGGTGATGACACTCAACATGTGAGAGTGAATTGTGATGAAACGTTCAGCCCGGTCGTAAAACCTGCAACCATTCGGACCGTCCTCAATATTGTCATATTCAAGTCTTGGCCCATTCATCAACTTGGTCAAGAATGCCTTTTTACATGGGAATCTTTATGACACGGTATAAATGCATCAGCCTATGAGTTTCAGGAATCCTATTCATTCAGATTATGTGTGTCTTTTGTAGAGATAGCTCTATGGACTGAAACAAGCTCCTCGAGCATGGTACCAGCGGTTCATCGATTATGTCTCCTCTATCAGTTTTTCACACAACAGATCCGATCATTTTCTGTTCATCTACAACAAGGGTAAAGACATGGTTTACCTATTATTATATGTTGGTGACATCATCCTCACCACATCATCTGATGCTCTCTGTCGTTCCACTATGTCTCTCATTTTCTCTGAGTTTGCTATGAAAAATCTGGCCCATTCGAGTTATTTCTTGTGCATCTTTGTCACTCGACATTCTGGTGGCCTATTTCTGTTGTCAGAAGAAGTACGCCGAAGAGATCCTTGACCGTGTAGGCATGACATCTTGCAAACCATCCCACACGCCTATAGACATTAATTCCAAGCTCAGCGCTGATTTCGACCCTTCATATTCAGACCCGACTCACTATTGTGGGATGGTTGGGGCCCTACAGTAGCTCACATTGAGACCAGACATATCCTACGTCGTGCAACAAATCTTCTTGCACATGCACAATCAGATGGAAGCACACATGCATGCCCTCAAATGTACAAGAAGTTCAAGGTACATTTCACTTCGAATTACATTTATACATGTATTCACTCACTGGTCTCACTGCTTATTCTGATGCTGACTGGGGTGGATGTACTGACACCTGACGCTTTATGTCTGGTTATTACGTTTTCCTCGGAGATAACTTATTGTATTGGTCTTCCAAAAGGCAACCTACACTATCCTGGTCCAGTGCAGAAGCAGAATACAAATGTATTGCCAACATCGTCTCTGAGTCTTGTTGGCTTTTCTTCTTCGATGAGCAAGCTCTGGTGGATTTCCACGACTTTCAAAGGAAGAATTCCCACTTCAAAGAGGCTCTTCAAGACCTTCCTCACTCGGGTGGTGAGCTAGGAGGGAAGGAACATTCCATGCGTGGAATGATAGAACAGAACTCCCGGGCCGAGGCCCCCCTCAATGGGTTCTAATTCGTTGAAGGATCTGTAACCTTCTACTTGAGTTTCACTGCTCGATTCAAAAGGCAACACTGGTCTACTATGATAATATTAGTGTGATATATATTTTCGGCAATCCCGTCCAACATCAGCGCACTAAACACATTGAGATGGACATTCATTTGGTTCGCGAAAAAGTGGCTCGTGGTCATGTTCGTGTCCTTCATGTTCCTTTCAGATATCAGATTGTCGACATCTTCACCAAAGGACTTCCGCGAATACTATTTGATAATTTTCGAGCCAATCTCAGTGTTCGAGAACCTCCTGCTTCAACTGCGGGGGTGTAATAAAATATTTCTCAATATTGTTTTCCAGTAATTGTATTAATTGCATATTTTCTATTTTAGGTAGAATTATAATTTTTTGTAATTATGATAATTAGTTACCTAATTTGTATCAAAATAAATATTCTTATAACCTTATATATATTGTAAATCGTTCATCAATAAAATGAAGGAACATATTCCTTTTAAATAGATGGATCCAAAATTGACCCATTCCCATTCATCATATGCACAAATAAAATATGATAGTAATCATAATTAAGAAAGAAATAATTACTCAAACTAACATAGACAGTATTAAGTATTTTAAGTAGATAGATGAATACAAATTTAGGTTAATATTCACTTAACATAGAATTTTTCAAAAACGGTGAGACAAAAGTGACAAAACTCAATTTTTCAGATTTTAAATTTTATTTTTACTTTGAAATAAATATGGGGTAAATTCAGATCATGGGGCAATATTCATGTTTATTCTATAGGCATGATATCTACCCTTTTTCATATTTAAGAAGATAACAAAGCTACACATTTTACTACTTTGAAAATATAAAAGACATCTAGTACTTGAAAGTATGATAGAAAACAAAGTCTCATTCTTCTTGAGAAAATTGAAATACATGTTGTTTAAGTACTCAGAGAAGCAAGTGACTTCATATTTCATATCAAAACAGAGTATGGAGAAAGGTTTAGTTGCGTTAATTGGTTCACTCAAATCATCCGCCAACGCAAAAATTGAAATGACATATGTGTCAACTCAAACTTAAGAGCTAAGGTTGAGATGAATTCTAACCGTCTAAATTCAATTGTTAAAAACAGAGTTCTTCCAAAACTAAATAGTCAAATCAGTTCGAAATAAAAGACCAGTTTTATCATCTCATATCATGAATACAACACCATAATATAACATACATACATTAATGAACCACGGGAAACAACCATCCAAAGAGAGGGTAATAGAATAGTAAGGAAATAAACTCACATTTGACTATGAAATACGAATGTCCCCGACTGTCCCTGTTAATCATTATTCTGATCCCGAAGGCCAACATAATAGGACTGAAATCCTATAATGTTATCCCATGCTGATACAGAGCATCAATTTGCTTTGAGTACTCTAATTTCTTCAAAGTAACAGCGCCGGAGGCACGACCCGACCAATTAAGGTCAGGAGCGCATCGCCGGCAGAAGGGACACGACGATCGGTTCACACCGTGAGGCGGACCGGACGGCCCATCCCAAAGTCCAACTACGAGCTTTTTAACTATAACAACTTAAATATATGCTATTGGAGCTGGAATTACCGCAGTGGCTGACACCAGACTTGCCCTCCAATGGATCCTCGTTAAGGAATTTAGATTTTACTCATTCCAATTACCAGACTCAATAAGCCTGACATTATTATTTATTATCACTACCTCATCGTGTCAGGATTGGATAATTTGCACGTTTGCTGCCTTTCTTGGATGTGGTAGCCGTTTCTCAGGCTCTCTCTCCGAAATCGAACCTTAATGCTCTGTCACCCGTCACCACCATGGTAGGCCATTATCCTACCATCGAAAGTTGATATGGTAGAAATTTGAATGATGTGTCGCCGACACGATGGCCGTGCGATTCGTCGAGTTATCATGAAACATCGCAGCAATGGGTAGAGCCCACATCGACCTTTTATCTAATAAATGCATCCCTTCAAGAAGTCAGGGTTTGATACACGTATTAGCTCTAGAATTACTATGATTATCCGAGTAGTAGATACCATCAAACAAACTATAACTAATTTAATGAACCATTCGTAGTTACTCAGTCTGAATTTGTTCATACTTACACATGTGTGGCTTAATCTTTGAGATAAGTATATGACTACTGGAAGGATAAATCATGTAGCATTCCTCATCGACGTCGACGCCACAGGAGCCCGACTAGTCCAAACGAGCACGACCGGGTCTAATACGAGCACACATTTATTAGATAAAATGTATCTACAAATATGAATGACTCATTAAATCAATTATAGTTTGGTTGATGATATCTACTACTCAGATAACTGTCGTAATTATAGAGCTAATATGTGCAACAAACCCACTTCTGGAAGGGATGTATTTATTAGATAAAAGATCGATGCGGGCTCAACCCGTTGCTGCGATGATTCATGATAACTCGACGAATCGCACGACTATCATGCCGACAACACGTCATTCAAATTTCTGCTCTATCAACTATCGATGGTAGGATAATGGCCTACCATGGTGGTGAGGGGTGACAGAGCATTAATATTCGATTCCGGAGAGAGCGCCTGAGAAATGGTACCACATCCAAGAAAGACAGCAAGCGTGCAAATTAGCCAATCCTGACACGAGGAGGTAGTGATAATGAATAAAAATATCAGGCTCATTGAGTCTGGTAATTGGAATGAGTACAATCTAAATTTCTTAACGATGATCCATTGGAGGACAAGTCAGGTGCCAGCAGCCGCGGTAATTCCAGCTCCAATATCGTACAATTAAGTTGTTTTAGTTAAAAAGCTCATAGTTGGACTTTGGGAGGTCCGCCTCACGGTGTGCACCGACCGTCTTGTCCCTTCTGCCGGCGATGCGCTTCTGACCTTAATTGGTCGGGTCGTGCTTCCAGCGTTGTTACTTTAAAGAAATTAGAGTACTCAAAGCAAGCATATGCTCTGTATACATTAGCATGGGATAACATTATAGGATTTCAGTCCTATGATGTTGGCCTTCGAGATCGGAGTACTGATTAACAGGGACAGTCGGGGCATTCATATTTCATAGTCAAATGTGAGTTTATTTCCTTACTGTTTTATTACCCTCTGTTAGGATGGTTGTTTCCCGTGGTTCATTAATGTATAGTATGGTATGTTATATTATGGTGTTGTAATGTATTGTACTGTATTAATGTATTGTATTGTACATGAAGTTTACTTTGAAAATAGGAGAAATGGTCTAAATCCAGGGTCGTCTTTGGACCCGTGCGAGGTGTGCTACCGCACAGGGGCCCCCGAAAAATGAATAATTTTAGGGCCTATTTTTTTCATTTTTTATTAAGTAGTATTAGTCAGAATTTACTGTAAATGTCCATAATTCACAGGTCTTAGCCCAATTAAGGGTCCACTTTTATGAATTAGAACAGGGCCCCCAAAATATTTGAGACGGCCCTGTCTAAATCCATTAATGTTTGTTTGAAATGGCCGAACAATGACTATAAAGAAGGTGAACTTCTTTATAAAATAGGGAGGCAACTGGGATTACAACCCTTAGCACAAAGAGAGAGGAGTCGAAGAAAGAGAGAGAAGGGGAAGGGTGAGAAATAAGCGGGGAAAATTAGGCTTTTATATTACGTGGAAAATGAACCCTGACTGTTAATCAAAATGATGAGACGATCATGATTATATCTAAAATAAAATTAAAAAAAAGTATAAATGAAAATATAAATAATGTTATAAAATGATAGCAATAGCAATATAACATAAGATATGTAGACGCAGAAGTAGAGAAGAGGGTCAGACTTTCTTCTTATTTCAAGTGTATGTTTTCTATCTTCAAAGGTGAATAACATCTCAATTTATAGGATGAAATCACCCAATAGAGGTTACAAATATTAAGTGCCCAAATCAATAGATACATGTAATCACCCAATGAAGGTTACAAATATTAAGTGCCCAAATTAATAGGTACATGTAACATACAAAAGGTTAGTGAATATGTATGAACATCCATACAAAGGATATATATTTCATAACACTCCCCCTTGAATGTCCATAGATAACGTGTCTCGTTAAAACCTTACTAGAAAAAAACTCAGTGGAAAAGATTCTAGTGAAGGAAAAAGAGTACACATTTCTAATAATACATATTTTGGTTGCCTCATTAAAAATCTTACAAGGAAAATCCAGTGGAACAAAACCTTATATGAAAAAAAGAGTACAACATGTATAAACTCCTCTGATGAAAACTTCAGTTCAAATGCCTGAGTCTTCGTATTTCAATCTTGTGCACCATCTCCTCGAAAGTTGCAGTTGGTAGAGACTTAGTGAACAAATCATTCATATTATCACTTGAATGAATGTGTTGTACATTGATATCATCATTCTTTTGGAGCTCGTGTGTGAAGAACAACTTTGATAAAATGTATTTTTGTCATATCTCCTTTTTCTGAATCCTCCCTTCAATTGAGCAATGCATGCGACATTATCTTCATATAAGGTTGTGGTATTTCAAATCACATTTACTTCCAAGCATTTCAAATAGTTATAACATCAATTTGATTTATTGATATTTCTTCATTTTCTTGAGTTTGCGGCTCATTGATTTCTTTAAGAATATCAGGATTGATCAAATCTTGCATTTCTTTATGAGATTATTTTAGTGTCATTTTGACTATTTATTTTTCTTTTTATAGGATTTCGATCTTAGAACCAATGTTCTATCACGCTTCATGTGTGCTTTTGGGCTCATTTGCTACGACACTAGTAGATGGTCCTACAGGGACATCAATCCGAATTGAGACATTCTCTGCAGGGATATGTGATTCGGTAATCCTTTTCAAATCTGTAAATGTGTCTGGCATTTGATTTGCTATTTTCTGCAAGTGGATAATCTTTTGGACCTCTTGCTCACTAATAGAAGCATGTAGGCCAAGATGAGACGATGATGATTTTTTTCACAAAATGTCTCTTTTATTTCATTATTCTCCCCCTAATTTTGAAAAAAATTCTCTCATCAAATCGATAATATGCAATTGATGTTATTTCAATATCTCTGTGTAAGGAAGAAATTATATCATGCTCATAGTTATAGCAACATAAATAAACGCATCAATTGAATAAATATATGGTACTTCAGGACCAATCTAATTTTATCATTTCAACTTCTTTTAGCAAGTGATCTATTGCTTTTCGAAAAGCTCCAATAATATTCAAGTCAATAATTTGCATAATATTATGAAAGATTTTGAATATCGTAAAAGGGATAAGGGTAAACAGAGTCATCTTTGTACCCATCGTCAATAAATGTTTATTAAGGTGATTTCAGTACATCAACCTTAGTTCAATTAATCTGTTTATGGATAACAAATAAGTTTTTCAATAACTTGTATATGCTTTAGACATTTTGAATCCTTCAAAAAAAATCATATAAGTTTTGTCACGTAATCCATATAGGCTGAGACAATTTTCATTTACATATCTTCTAATGTCAGAACTGCATGTCCAGTAAATTTACCCTTACCAAGATACATCTACTTGATAATTATTTATACATCAGCATGTTTTAAGAGACATAGATAGATTCTCATAATATTATACAATATTGCGCACTATATTGTATCAAATATATCATCGACGAGATATAATTTTGTATCGGTTTGCAATTAGAAACAACTTACTGAGATCTTATCACTTCAATATTTTTTCAGGTACTTGAACCTCGTATGAGGTTTTATAAAGTGTTATGTCTTATGCTCTTCAAGAACACATTGCCTCATTATAATCATTTTGATCATTTGCTCCTCTTTTTTTTTCAAGGTTATTGCGTTTGAAATCGATTTGTCTACCATGCTTCACATATTTTATAAACACTGTCCTTTAGGGATATTTTGGAGCATCTTGCAGCTGAAATATGAAATAGTTCGGTCAGCAAATGCTTCCAGCATTTGACTTGAATTATCGTTTGAACGAGGATCATACTGGTGATAATTCACAATATATTTCTTAGCTGTTTATTCTCTCTACCCTTATGTTAGAAAAACTAACATACATTTTCACTTTCTTTGGGAAATCCATCAATGTGCATCGTGGTAGATTCATTAATCATAGACCGCACAATAAAATTATTAGATGAAAACATTTGGTTTCTGACCTTGAACCAATTATAAGAGGAGAATTTATCATAATTTATTAGTCTCAAGCATACAAACATAGTTTGTATGCAATATATCATATTTCAGATCAACACATGAAGTTTTGTTCTCATTTGCAATGGTTTAACTATTTATCGGAGGCATTCAACACTAAACAAACTTGAATATAAACAAGAAATTAACAAGATGAATTATCTAGATTACATAATCTGAAAATTGTGCTCTCAACTTAATTATTTTGAGCAAGCAATTTTGCATATGTCAAACTACGGGTTGACAATAAACGCACATGTGACTGTCTTATCAATGCATCTATTTAAGACATCACATAACAGGTGAACGGACCCTTATTCACCTTTTATATTTTTCAGAATTTAGAAAATTCAATCACAATATTAGTCAGTATAATCAACTTATCATGAGAACAATAAAATTAATTCTTGAAGAATCTTCTAGTTCTTCAATATATTTTGAATACAAACTTATCACGTCAATTGATAAAATTATTTGTACTAGTAAACTTCAGGTTTACCATGTCATGTGCTATTTATTTTAATAAACTTCTGATTTACTATAGCATGGATTCTATTTTGTACAATAAACTTCAGGTTTATTGTGACATGTGATTTCATCGTGCTTATATTTGTGCAATACAATTTGAAGAATAAAGAGGGTAACATTTTAAATACATATTTCTTACCTACTATGATTTTGTAGATATTTAGTCATCCAATCATTTATACCTTCAATATGATAGTCATTTACTTTAGTAAACTTCTGGTTTACTATAATTTGTGCTTCAATCATAATAACTTTGTATATTACAATCTAGAACGAATGACAGAATAGTATATAAGCTCTTCAAAAACATTTAATCTATTCGCCATAATCACATATTGTTTGGACACTACTGATGACATGATCTTCTTGATAAATAGTTAGCTCTTCTAGAGCCCTTAATTGATTTTATACTATCAAATATTTCTTAGCCATTGTTGGTGTCATGAAGAAAATTTAATTAGACACTTCTAATATCATGAAAGGAAACGTTAAACGAATGAATATTTAGAAATAGTAAATGCATAATTCAAGTCTAGTCCAAACTTGCATTGAAAGTTATTCATATCTTATCCATTTATTCAAATTAAATGACATGCACAAAATAAAATAAGTAGATTGTCAGAAAATACAAAATATAGACTAAATATATAATAAACTGCGTCATATATTTAAAACTGATAAGTTTGGACAAGTCCTATTAAAATATAACTAACTCTTTGTATCCATCTTAAAGAAATTTTGACATATCATGATAAGTCCTATTAGGATACAATAATTTACTTATATGATCAATATAATAATTTAGTAATATAATAATTTAGTAATATATTTCAATTGCTATCGATAAATATCTCATTATATCTGAAAAACAAAAAAAAGGACTCAAACTAATAATTATTGTCAAAGGGTTGTTGTAGTTGTAATCAATTGCAATAATCATTATCAACTGTTCAATAATTTTTAATCTACTAAGAAGTACATTGTTTTCACAAATATGTTATCACATCATAGATGATAATTAATCGGTACTTTATCACTTAGCAGTACGACATGCATCTTAAAATATTATAACTTCACTTTGAACAGATATGGTGCTTATAAGATTGAGGTAATAATTATCCAACATAAATATATCGTAGACATAACAATATATGCTAGAACATTTTAAATTATTTCATGAAAAATAATTGCTATGTGACTAGTCATTTTTTTGAGCATAGATCATGTGACTATTTCATATGCATCAAGTTAAAGCAGTAGCATAATCTTTTGACTTGGTAAACACGATTGCCTCTGAATGAAAAAAGTAAAGGTAAGCATGCCAGATTTTGATAACCAACCAAATCATTGTTATAACCTACAAAGCTACAAAGTTATTCAAGAGTAAAATTCAAAGTTTTACCACTTTGGGAGTAAATGTCATATTTACTATTTCGAGAGTAAATTTCAGAGTTACTACTTCAAGAGTAAATTTCAGAGTCTTACTACTCAATAAGTAGATTTCAAGGTCTTAATATTTCAGGAGTAAACTTAAAATTCTCTACTTCGAGAGTAGAGTTCAATATTCTACTACTTCGATAGTAGAGTTCAAAGTTCTATTACTTTGAAGTAAAGTTCCAAGTTCTACTACTACAGGAGTAGAGTTCAATTTGTTACTTCGGGAGCAAATTTATGAGTTTACTACGTCGGGAGTAAAGCATAAAATATTTAGAATATTTTTCTCAACTATTCTACCTCTTCTGGAGGTGAGTCGTTATAACTTCACAACCAAACACACGTTCGTATTTATAAGCTTTATTATATACTATCACATTCACTTCAAGGAATAATCTGCATTTGTAACATTTATCAAGTTCTCATTCTTCAGGAATGGAACACAATCATCCGAACGTGCCTTAATCATATCAAATCGTGATGACTTAGAACCTCTTTTAAGATATTGCTACTTCAGGAGCAAAATCAAGACATACATATGATGTAGATACTTTTTCTCTAACACATTTGTAATTGTAATCATAATATACCTATAAAAATATTACAACTTCTGATAATTATACACTCAAATAAATTTTATTATAACTAAACTGATGAAAGGTGATCACTTCCGATTTCAACCCAAAAAGAAACGAAGGACCAAAGAACCATAAAATTAATTTCCAATAAATTAGGAAATGGACATGAAAATTCCAGCAACAAGATTTCAAGAAATGGAAAAAGGAGAGGTTATACATGGATAACCACGGTGGATAGTCAATAAAAATACATGTTCTTTTGTACATAAATAAACACAATTAAAATACTAGATAATATGATACTTATATGGAAATTGCTTTAGTCTTTTCAAAATATCTGCTCAAGATGACAGAGTCTCGTGCTGATAACGTGTTATAAAATGATAGCAATATAAGACAAGTGATGTAGACAAAGAAGTAGAGAGGAAGAAAAAACTTTCTTCTTATTTCAAGTGTATGTTTTCTTACCTTCAAATGTGAATAACATCTCAATTTATAAGATGAAATCACTCAATGGAGGTTACAAATATTAAGTGCTCAAATCAATAGGTACATGTAACCATCCAATGAAAGTTATAAATATTAAGTGCCCAAATTAATAGGTACATATATAAAATGTTAGTGAATATATATATGGACATCCATACAAATATATGTATTTCATAACAAATAAAAGTAAATTGAAAAATCTCAACAATTGATCAAATGATCCACAACTGAGGGAGAAACACAACAAACCCATAATGCGAGTGTGGAACACACGGATTGGTGCAATTTTATATGGCTGGATTGGCAAATAGGTTGATTCATTGGGCCATATTTTGGGCTAAATCTCATTTAAATTGTAGCCAGATTATTGCACAATATTGACATCGCTTTAAATTCAAACAATTATTACACAATTAAAATACTTCATATGACAATTTTGAAATTGGCCTATAATTAAAATAAAATTGAGATTAAATTATGTCTCAAATTAATTAATTAAGTTTCTTGAATTAAATAACAATAAAAATAAAATTTGTAAATAGATAAATAAATAAAATATGTCATAAATAACAATAATATAGTCATTTATATATTTATACAATTATACACCTTTTTAAATGACTTGTGATTTTTCAAAATACCAAATACATATTGTACTTTAGGAAATAAAATCTATATCAATTTAGATAGACAAAATTAACATGTTTATAAAATATGTACATAATATATAATAGAGTATTTTGCCAATGAAATGGCAAAATAGTACCAATAATAATATTATTTTTTTGAATTTATAATAATAAATAGATATTTTTACTGTATTTAAAAATTAAGAAGCTTAATAAATTAACTTATAGTATGTTGTTTAGCCTAGAAATCGTTTATGAGGAAACCAAATAAATTTGTTTGTAAGAGGTCTATGACAACAAAATTAATCCAAATAATTAAGACTAGGCGAAGTAATAGAATTTGCAAGTGATTCATATAACATGAAGTGTAACACGTAAGCATATATTTCTTGAAAACTGAGTCTAAAAATCATATAACACATACAAAATATGTTAGTTGGGGAAGATGATAAATGGTCAATAGAACTATTTGGATGACTTGAAGCAAATACAAAAGCTTTATAAGGATTTATTATATTTCAGTACAGATTGAATATGTTCAATTGTGTTGGAGCATTATTGAGCGTGTCAAAAACCTTGAATTGTTGTTGCTTGAAACGTTAAGGTAAGTTAAGATCTATCTTCCTTGAGTCGTTTACCTAAAAGATGCATATGATCTTGAAGTTTGATTAACAAGGCATGTTGTGTATAATTGCATCAGAATGCTACGAGTGACATAAATCTATAATTCTATCTATTGTGACTTACACTTTCAAAATATCATGTGTTACATACAAATTGAAGTTCATCTTATTATGTAGACTTCATAAACTAAATGTATCAGCAAGCATATTGGCTTAATTATTACAAGTAATGGCTTTTCTTATGCATCACATGACTCGTTTAAAAGATTTGACTGTGATTTCATGATGTGAACAGTGTTAGGCGTATTTTGTATATATCTTTTGAGTCATTTTTAGTTAATATTTCACTTGTTTTTGTTGTGTTTAGTATAGTATTAGATTCATTTTTCTTTCTTTTGAGTCACAGCTGTTCAAAAAGGCAAAATGACGAAAAGGAACGTAAAATGGGCATAAAAAGGAGGGTCCCGAGGCAAAAAAGTTGAAAACTGGAGAGTCGGACGAAGGCAAAGAAGCACCGCGGTGCCCAGCAGCAGGACCGCGGTGCCAAAAGATCAGAGAACCAAGAGACTTTCAAAGACCGCGTGCCATTCTCGCAATCATGCAAGGCCGATGCGGAATTTTTCAAATCCGAAGTAAAATTGGTCAAGGGCACGAAAAATTGCAATATACTTAATCCCTAGGGATTATTCTAGGGGAGGAGTTCATTCTATCACAAAACACAACTTAGGGCAATGATTTGAAGCTACAATTGAAGACTTTAGTTGGCAGTATTTTTCTTTCTTTCTTTTTAATTCAGTTTATGTTTGAAATTGTATTAGTTCTTAGCATGTATATGGCTAGGAGCTAAACACTTTATTAGGGCTTTCCTTTTGAATCGCTTAAAACTCTATTTCATGACTTAATGCATTAGTTGATTTCTTCTTCACTTGCTTAAGATTTTATTCAATAATTGGTATGAATGTTTGATAGTTAATTGATCACTAATTATCATAATCTATATGATTTCGAATCAAGAACCAAGAAGAGAAATTTGGATATGCTGTAATTGAATAGACTGTCACGTTCCGAATCCCGGGCCCACGACTGGTGCCCTACCTGGGCACCCTTCTATTCATACAACACAATAAACTGCAAAAGATAAATAACACTCATTTTTTTCTTAAACAAAGGTAAAACCGATAAGGCTGCCATAATATAAGTCACCCGAAAGGGTCACACTGTTCAACAATGTACATACAACTCTAGCCAGTCCAGCCCACATAAGAATACATATCTCTAAGATTTTGGACAAATACTATAACGGGACAAGGCCCCGCCGTACCTCTGAATATACCTAGCCATAATGACAAGCTCCGGAACATTGGAGATATCTCAAAATGCTGAAACAGGATCCTAAGCTCGCGGATCCACAACTGAGTACCTAGACCTGCGGACATGAACGCAGCCCCCCGAAGGGGGTCAGTACAACATGTACTAAGTATGGAACGGGAATACAGTACAGTAAACAAGATCATAACTGTACAAAAGAATGACAGGGGCAAGTATGAAAATCAAATACCAGATCCTACCGTGTCATATAACAATCAGAGCCAATCAGACTTGTATCACCGCATTTCATCAGAATAACCGTACCACTTTCACATATGAAAGTCATGTCAAAATCAGGGACACCTGCCCTTAGCATATAATATCACAGAAGCATGCTCGTGGAATACAACATCATTGTCAGCATGTAACAAGTATAATATACAATTATCATCAGATAAGCAGGCCCGTGGAATTCCAACATCACTGTCGGCATGTAACAAGTATAATAATCAAATATCAGCACACTGTGTCTTTTTAAAAGTAGAGTAATAAGAGTAATCTTTACATGCTTTAAAATAGGAAGCTTATGATCAATCTAGGGCCACCCGCCCATAGTATCATTATGCAATCCTACTCATGCGACTATTTCACCCGCATAGGTTTTGTGGACCCGCATGAGGCAAGTTGCTTCGCATGAGACTATTTCACCCGCATAGGACTATTTCACCCGCATGGACCCTGTGGGCCCACAATGAGTATATACGCCATACTCGCATCGTGGGGAGAAAATCCACGGAAATGTATAATGTCTTGGGGGTTTACCCCATAATTATACTCAGGAGATGTATAATGTCTTGGGGGTTTACCCCGCAATTATACTCAGGAGATGTATAATGTCTTGGGGGTTTACCCCACAATTATACTCATAACACTAGTACCAATGACTATCATGAACAACATATGCAAGTTAAGTAATCTTTAACTCTCATTAGACAAAATGAATGCACCATCTTTTTAAACAATCAAGGCAATACCATGCCTTCCTTTTAAAACAAACAAGACAATACCATGCCTTCCTTTCTAAAATAACCAATACAATACCATGTCTTCCTTTCTAAAATAACCAAGACAATACCATGCCTTCCTTTCTAAAACAAACAAGACACTAACAAGTCTTTAATTTTATAACACCAAGGCACTATCACATAGTTCATTAAGGATTAAGATCCATTACAACAATTGTACGTCCGCCGTGCATTCACTTTTTAAACTCAAGACACTTTCGTTTCATGTACTATATTAAAGGCTTAATCATGGATATTCTCACATGATTCCCATATAACATTTTAAACCATCTCTCGACTTTCCACAAAACTGTTATAACAAACTTCCCATAAAGTCGTTATAACAACTTTCATTTTAGAAAACTAAAGCACTACCACGCCTTTCCTTTTAATACAACCAAGGCATTATCATGTCATGTAAGGGAATTGAACCCAAAGTACTACGTACATTCACTTCTTTACAAGAAGACTCAAATCATGTAATGTTAGGGGATTAAACCCAAAAGTACTACATACATCTATTCTTTATAAAAAGAATCATTTCATGAAATTTTAGGGAGTTGAACCCCAAGAATACTTTTGCTATCAAAATCAAGTTACTTACACTTTTAAACTTAAACAACTTATACCTTTAACACCAAGAACTTCTCCTTTCAACATTAAGTCATTTATTTTCTTTAAATCAATCAAGTAACTTATACCTTTAAATCAAGTTACTTCTCTTCTTTAAAATCAAGTAAGCTTGTACTTTTCAAATCAAGTATTATAACTTTCAAAATAAATCAAATCTCTTAACTCTAGAAATCAAGTCCCATAACTTGAAAAATAAAGTCTCATAATCTTTTAAAGAAATCAAGTCTCATAACTTTAAATCAAATCTATTTTCATTAGAAATCAAGTCCCATAACTTGAAAAATAAAGTCTCATAATCTTTTAAAGAAATCAAGTCTCATAACTTTAAATCAAATCTCTTAACTTTAAAGTAATTCAAGTAACTTATAATTTTCAAACCAAGTCACTCATACTTTCATAATCAAGGCTCATATACTTTCAAAATCAATTTATTTACTTCAAATAAATCAAGTCACATAGACTCAGCAAAATCAAGTCACATAGGCTTTCCAAATAATCATGTCAAAAGAAGGAAGGATAGTTCACATACCTCGTGACGACTAACCAACACGACAAGTAGCAATACGCTCCAATGTACTTCAATCTTAGCGTCTATTCCACATTCCAAGTAGAATATGCTACACGTAGTACTTCAACCTATAATGACGATAGCACTTCTATCAACTTCAAGCTACTATTATAAGACTTATACCAAATAATGGCCCTCTAATTCTACGGAAATTTGGGCAGCACTTCATTTGTTTCTACGTACTTTTCCACCTTTTCCAAGGCCTGTATTCATCAACCAACAAGTCACATTTAAAGCACAACCAACAGTTAACCAAAGGAGATTACACGCCTAACTGGACGTGTAAAATTCTGCCCCACAATTCATATTAAAACAGTCCATTATTTACCAACATTAAGGGCCATTCTCGGCCAACACACTTTAAATTCAAATTCATTTTCCTTAATTCCTTTTTAAATCCAAATCACGTTCCAACATGTTATATAAGTTATATTAACTATCAACAATAATATTTCCTTCATTATATAACATGCGACAAGTGTTATTAACAACAATAATAACCAACGAATCCGAGACCCGAAAATGAGTCACTCTCGGCCTCAACATCCTTTTGTGTCCAAATCCTTTTTACTCTTCATTCTTTCTAGCACAAGGTCATCTACACATATTCACAACATGTAATATCTAATTACATTAAGAGAAAAATGATCCTTACCTCAATATGCCAAAATATTATCCAAGTTAAAAGTCGATCCTTAGCTCTTTTTCTTTACGTTCCAGTCCACAATATGCAACCACTAGAAGCTTATGAAGAACTCCTCTTCAAGTTCCAACCCAAAATATGAAGAACACCTTAGGGTTCAAGGTGTGACTAACGGATTATCATAGTATTTCCGGGGTTAAAGGGGTTGGTTATGCTTAGTATACCACTAGGGATCTTTGATTTGAATATGGGGATTTATCAATAAGGATTGAAGAATTTTTGTTCCTCAAGTGACCACAAAACTGAGAGCCCTTAAATAGTGAGCAAGAGTTTTCTTGAAATTTCACTAAGTTTTGAAGTCTTGAACCTCTATGTGTGTATATATAATGCAACCAAGAGAGAGGATTAAAACAAGTGTATGGATGAGATTGTGGACACTTGTGTGTGGGTCCCACTAGTCCAACAAAATATCTAGCCCACACTTTAGCCACTTGGCTTCTCTTTTTCGCGCAACATGGGCCATGTGGGGGGTGACACATGTCACCCTCCTATTGGTCTAAAATATTTCATCTCTCGAAATATCGATAATTGGTCAAAATATCTCAAAATTATGTGGGCCCCACAAAACCGTAAAATTCTCGTGTGGGCCCTACATGATCAAATCCGGAATTTAAAAATACAAAATTCCAATATATTCTATAAGTCTCAAATACCAAATTTGAGAACCAAATTCCAATTAATAAACGTTTCCTTCACAAATTCTCGAGAATTTTCCTTAAGAAAAAGTAATTCTTCTTTCTTTTCAAAATTCAAATCTCAATTTTGTACGCACGTTCTCATCTCATTTTCTTGGAAATACGGGGTGTAACATCCTTCCCCCCTTAGAAACATTCGTCCTGAATGTTCATACTAGGTTCATGCTAAACAAATCTTGATATAGTCTCCTTAAACTATACTCAACGAAATCAATTATGCCACATATAGCCCCAATATATCACACATGCATATACATCAACCAAAGCCAAACGAGGGATCAAATCTAGAGTGTATCACCACTATTAACTCCCATCCATGGCCTAAAAGGATTTTCCTTCCGTATCTTCATTACTCATAACTATAATCACTTCAATTTTTTTTAACACTTGTTCTCTCCTTTTCTTACTTGTCGTACTCTTCTCGTACTTCCAAACTTATTCTAGTATACGTACATAATTTCAATCATTGCTTCTGTTTTCAAATTCTTGGAGTTACTATATCCAAACCTGGTCATTATGCTTAGATTCAATCTCCGTCAAGGCCCTTCTCGGCCCTCACGACACGGTTCTGGTGGAACGCGTCCACGAACTCATACAACGATTAACTAGACTTGGGCCTCGCACCCTCGTGACCCTATCACATAGCGGGAACACCTCCAACTGACCCCACTCTATTTCGGGCTACGGGTTGACCCGCAATCAGCCCACAACCCGACCCATTGTCGCACTTAATTCTCATTCTTGGTCTGAAATAAATCTTACTATTCGAGAAGGCCTTATACATCTAAGGTCTCAGCAGTTATCAATATTCTAAGGTTCACAATCTTCCTATGTCCCGAGCTTACATTATCAGTCCCCACATACGGGAAATGTAGCTTCTCAATATCTCTAAATCATGTTGTCTTATTCACAACAACTCTACTTACTCCAAACCAATATTATTCACACATATCACCTAAGCGTACAACACGGCTTAATCTATCAACATGGTATGTTATCAAATCAATTAAACATGATCTCTTTTTAAGAGTCTATCACAATCTCAGACAGTTCATTACCTCCTGACTATTCCAAATCAGTACATATATAAAGCCTAGGTATGGATTCAATAAAATGTTTCACACCTTCCAAGAAATTACTAAGGCTTAACCAGCTCCTGGTAATTCATAATCACTTTAGACACACACATGACTCCAAATAAATACACTCGTACAGATATACATCATCATTATACCATATATACGATAATTTTACCAACCTGGATACGAAATCCATATAATCCTTTCTGGGCCACAGTTGACTTTCTCATAGCTGCAACCACAATAATACGTTAGGGAGAGACTACCCTAACAACACAGCTCTATCGCACGATCTCAGAGTGTGAAGAAAGGAAACCAATCCTAAATGTACTATAGACTCCTGTTTATAGATGTGGTGCACAACACACCGATAAACAAGACTCTACTATACACGATCTGTAGACATTCCGATGACTAACTGCTCTGATACCACTCTGTCACGTCCCGAACCCCGGGCCCGCGCCCTACCTGGGCACCCTTCAATTCATACAACACAATAAACCGCGAAAGATAAATAACACTCATTGTTTTCTTAAACAAAGGCAAAGCCGATAAGTTGCCATAATATAAGTCATCCGAAAGGGTCTATACTGTTCAACAATGTACATACAACTCTAGTCAGTCCAGCCCACATATGAATACAGACCTCTAAGATTTTGGACAAATACTATGACGGGACAAGGCCCCGCCGTATGATCGGTGTATTTTATATACACTTTTTGAGTCCTTTTTAGTTAGTATTTTACTCATTTTGTTTATGTTTAGTATAGTATTAGGGTCGTTTTCCTTTCTTTTGTGTCACAGCGGTCAGAAATGGAGAAATAGCGAAAAGAAGAGAAAATGAGCTTAATTGAGATGGAATTGCACACAAAAAAGGCCAAGAAAGGAAGTCTAAGAAGTTCCGGGAATTATAGAGGAGATCAGACGAAGACCGGACGAACAAAGGACGAAGAAACGAAAAATCCGGAAGAATCCCGTCACCAGAGCCGCGCGCTGGCAGTGGCCAAGGCCACCACCAAGCCGCCGCCCAAAGATCTTCGATTTGCGGCGCCATGGCCAGTCTGCGGCGCCGACGCGGAAATTATGAAGTGCTTGGCCGAATTTGACATGTTTTCAGAATCCTATCGGGATAACTTTTCCTTCCTAAAGGGATAACCTTTCCTACCTAAAGGGATAACTTTTCCTACCTTAAAACCCTTACCTAAAAGGATTCTAATAACTTTTCCTACCTACAAAATCCCTAACCCTTCACCAAAAGGATTCTTTGGCTATAAATACTCTACATCATTAGAAAAATTATTCATTCTCCATTCCACCATTCACCACTCTACATCCACCCTTCCACCAATCCATCTTGTAAATATTCCACAACACAACTATTGGATGCTAGAAGGCTCGGAGACTCATTCTTAGTAATTTTCTTTTCTTTTCTTTTCTTTATTTCAGTTTTGTATGATGAACTTTGAATTAGTTCTTGTCATGTCAATGGCTAGGAACTAATTCTTTTATAGGGCTTTCCATGTTGATTCACTAGAAACTTATGTTATGAATTAATGCATGTCTATGGTTATTATTCTTCTTTGAGAGATTTATCCAATAATTGCTTTGAATGCTTGGTAATTAATTGACAACTAATTATCACTATATGATTTCTAATCAAACTTCGAAAGGATGAGGTTGTGAATATGCTGTAAGTTGGGTAGACATTCTTGGATTGAGGATGAAAATACCTCAATTATTTATGTAGCGTTAATGAGAGGCTTAACAACCCTAATTTTGCGCATGGTGCGTGACGGTTAACTAGGTTTTTGTTCTTAATCCTCCTATAGAGTTATCCTTATCACCGAAAGGTAGGTAAGGTGCGATACTGGGGTTGAGTGTTTATATATCCTTAACGGGAATATAAAACGATTTCGTAAACCTGCTAGCTCCGAGAGAAGAAGACCATAATTCATTGCATTAATAAATAACATAAGCGGATAGTTGAGGAGACATGGAAACCCTATTCCCATCACAACTGAAGTAACACATTAGTTAAATTAGTCTTTATAATTCTTAGTTATAAACATCAAAATCAAAATATCAATTGCCAAATAGATACCAAAAGATAGATAGTTGGTACTTGAACCCTAATCCTTGTGGACGATATTCGGTCTTATCAAGACTATATTACTTGTCACGATAACGTGCACTTGCGTTAAAGTGTGTGCATCTTTTCGCGCATCACCATACCTCTGAATATATCTAGCCATAATGACAAGCTCCGGAACATTGAAGCTATCTCAAAATACTGAACCAGGATCTTAAGCTCGTGGATCCACAACTGAGTACCTAGACCTGTGGACAAGAACGCAGCCCCCCGAAGGGGGTCAGTACAACATGTACTAAGTATAGAACGAATACAAGATAAGAAACAAGATCATAATCGCATAAAAGAATGACAGGGGCAAGTATGAAAATTAAATACCAGATCCTACCGTGTCATATAACAATCGAGCCAATCAGACATTGTATAACTATACTATCAGAATAACCGCACCACTTTCACATACGAAAGCCATGTCAAAATCGTGACACCGCCTCAGCATATAATATCACAGAAGCATGCTCGTGGAATACAACATCACTGTCAGCATGTAACAAGTATAATATAGAACCATCATCAGATAAGCAGGCCCGTGGAATTCCAACATCACTGTCGGCATGTAACAAGTACAATAATCGAATACCAGTACACTGTGCCTTTTTAAAAGTAGAGTAATAAGAGTAAACTTTACATGCTTTAAAATAGGAAGCTTATGATCAATCTAGGGCCACCCGCCTATAGTATCATTATGCAATCCTACTCATGAGACTATTTCACCCGCATAGGTCTTGTGGACCCGCATGAGGCAAGTTGCCTCGCATGGGACTATTTGACCCGCATAGGACTATTTCACCCGCATGGACCCTGTGGGCCCGCAATGAGTATATACGCCATACTCGCATCGTGGGGAGCAAATCCATGGAAATGTATAATGTCTTGGGGGTTTACCCCGTAATTATACTCAGGAGATGTATAATGTCTTGGGGGTTTACCCCACAATTATACTCAGGATATGTATAATATCTTGGGGGTTTACCCCGCAATTATACTCATAACACTAGCACCAATGACTATCATGAACAACATATGTAAGTTAAGTAATCTTTAACTCTCATTAGACAAAATGAATTCACCATCTTTTTAAACAACCAAGGCAATACCATGCCTTCCTTTTAAAACAAACAAGACAATACCATTCCTTCCTTTCTAAAATAACAAGACAATACCATATATTTCTTTCTAAAATAACCAAGACAATACCATGCCTTCATTTCTAAAACAAACAAGACACTAACAAGTCTTCATTTTATAACACCAATGCACTATCACATAGTTCATTAAGGATTAAGATCTATTACAACAATTGTACGTCCGCCGTACATTCACTTTATAAACTCAAGACACTTTCGTTTCATGTACTATATTAAGGGCTTAATCATGGACATTCTCATATGATTTCCATATAACATTTTAAACCATCTCTTGACTTTCCACAAAACTGTTATAACAAACTTTCCATAAAGCCGTTATAACAACTTTCATTTTAGAAAACTAAAGCACTACCACACCTTTTCTTTTAATACAACCAAGACATTATCATGTCATGTAAGGAAATTGAACCCAAAGTACTACGTACATTCACTTCTTTACAAGAAGACTCAAATCATGTAATGTTAGGGGATTAAACCCAAAAGTACTACATACATCTATTCTTTATAAAAAGAATCATTTCATGAAATTTTAGGGAGTTGAACCCCAAGAATACTTTTGCTATCAAAATCAAGTTACTTACACTTTTAAACTTAAGCAACTTATACCTTTAACACCAAGAACTTCTCCTTTCAACATTAAGTCATTTATTTTCTTTAAATCAATCAAGTAACTTATACCTTTAAATCAAGTTACTTCTCTTCTTTAAAATCAAGTACGCTTGTACTTTTCAAATCAAGTATTATAACTTTCAAAATAAATCAAATCTCTTAACTCTTGAAATCAAGTCCCATAACTTGAAAATAAAGTCTCATAATCTTTTAAAGAAATCAAGTGTCATAACTTTACATCAAATCTCTTAACATTAGAAATCAAGTCCCATAACTTGAAAAATAAAGTCTCATAATCTTTTAAGAAATCAAGTCTCATAACTTTAAATCAAATCCCTTAACTTTAAAGTAATTCAAGTAACTTATACATTTCAAACCAAGTCACTCATACTTTTATAATCAAGTCTCATATACTTTCAAAATCAATTTATTTACTTCAAATAAATCAAGTCACATAGACTCAGCAAAATCAAGTCACATAGGCTTTCCAAATAATCATGTCAAAAGAAGGAAGGATAGTTCACATACCTCGTGACGACTAACCAACACGACAAGTAGCAATACACTCCAATGTACTTCAATCTTAGCGTCTATTCCACATTCCAAGTAGAATATGCTGCACGTAGTACTTCAACCTATAATGACGATATCACTTCTATCAACTTCAAGCTACTATTATAAGACTTATACCAAATAATGCTCTAATTCTACGAAAATTTGGGCAACACTTCATTTGTTTCTACGTACTTTTCCACATTTTCCAAGGCCCATATTCATCAACCAACAAGCCACATTTAAGGCACAACCAACAGTTAACCAAAGGGGATTACACGCCTAACTGGACGTGTAAAATTCTGCCCCACAATTTATATTAAAATAGTCCATTATTTACCAACATTAAGGGCCATTCTCGGTCAACACACTTTAAATCCAAATCAATTTTCCTTAATTCCTTTTTAAATACAAATCAAGTTCCAACATGTTATATAAGTTATATTAACTATCAACAACAATATTTACTTCATTATATAACATGCGACAAGTGTTATTAACAACAATAATAACCAACGAATCCGAGACCCGAAAATGGGTCACTCTCGGCCTCAATATCCTTTTGTGTCCAAATCCCTTTTAATCTTCATTATTTCTACCACAAGGTCATCTACACATATCCACAACATGTAATATCTAATTACATTAAGAGAAAGATGATCCTTACCTCAATATGCCCAAATATTATCCAAGTTAAAAGTCGATCCTTAGCAATCCTTAGCTCATTTTCTTTACGTTCCAGTCCACAATATACAACCACTAGAAGCTTATGAAGAACTCTTCTTCAAGTTCCAACCCAAAATATGAAGAATACCTTAGGGTTTCAAGGTGCGACTAACGGATTATCATAGTATTTCCGGGGTTTAAGGGGTTGGTTATGCTTAGTATACCACTAGGGATCTTTGGTTTGAATATGAGGATTTATCAACAAGGATTGAAGCATTTTTGTTCCTCAAGTGGCCACAAACCGAGAGCCCTTAAATGGTGAGCAAGAGTTTTCTTGAAATTTCACTAAGTGTTGAAGTCTTGAACCTCTATATGTGTATATATAATGCAACCAAGGGAGAGGATTAAAACAAGTGTATGAATAAGATTGTGGACACTTGTGTGTGGGTCCCACTAGTCCAATAAAATATCCAACCCACACTTTAGCCACTTGGCTTCTCTTTTTCGCGCAATATGGGCCATGTGGGGGTGACACGTGTCACCCTCCTATTGGTCTAAAATATTCCGTCTCTCAAAATATCGATAATTGGTCAAAATATCTAAAAATATTGTGGGCCCCACAAAACCGTAAAATTCTCGTGTGGGCCCCACATGATCAAATCCGGAATTTAAAAATACAAAATTCTAATATATTCTATAAGTCTCAAATACCAAATTTGAGAACCAAATTCCAATTAATAAACGTTTTCCTTCACAAATTCCCGAGAATTTTCCTTAAGAAAAAGTAATTCTTCTTTCTTTTCAAAATTCAAATCTCAATTTCGTACGCATGTTCTCATCTCATTGCCTTGGAAATACGGGGTGTAACATAGACATAGGTTAAAATCGCGGATGAAAGTACCCCGATACTGGTGTAGCATTATAGGTTACTGTTCTTAATCCTCATATGTGGTAAATCCTATCATAGAAATATAGAAGGGTTCTACACTGAGGTTGAGCGATTATATATCCTAACCGGAATATAAGACAGTCTAATTAACCGCTATCTTAACGTAGAAGAAGAAGTCATTCTAGTTGCATTAAGGATTGAATCGAGTGGATAATAGAGGATCTTGGAAGCCCTAATTCCTTCATAACTGATTACAACTTAAATAGTTTAGTTAATTCTGGCAATTATTCTAATAGTTAAACAAAAACCCAATGTCACGACCCGATCCCGATCCCGTGACTGGTGCCTTACCCGGACACCCAAGTAGATATACATCAGAGTAACCAGCGGAATATAAAAACAAAGACATGAACAATAAAGAGTAAGAACAGTCTAACCAAGAAAATGTCGCTTTCTGGCGTATATATAAACTAAAACTCAATAGCATATCCTTTACGAACCCCGCCCACAACAGCATTCATGCACTCTAAGAATGTAACCACAACTATGACGGGACGGCCCGCCATACCCCTGAATGTACAACTACCTACACTGACAGGGTACTCTCCCCAAGACACAGCCTCCGGAGCAAGGGAGCTTTCCACAGACCGGAACAGTGATCCTAAGAGTGCGGATCAACAAGCTACGCACTCAACTCACAGATGAACGCACTTCGGGCGGGTCGATAACAACAGTTTAGTATGTGAAACGAAAATACGTAAGTGAAATCATAATAGTCTATTTAAAACAGAGACATATATGATAACCAATATACGATATGCAATATGTAGCGATATGTCAAGTCGTGACTCACGCCTGTGGTCATCACTCAAATATAACCATAACATTTTAAAAACCAATTCACAATTATGTACGAAACAACCAAGTTAACCGCACCTAGTGCCACATCATAAACAAGAGCAATAATAGATATAATGTAGCTGGTCTTTTCTAGGCCGCGAATGATCGAAGCAAGGCCAATCGCCCATAGTATCATTATGCGTGCCTAATCCTGGACTCCCGCAGTCCGCATAGGCCACCTTAGGCTCACATGAGGTATTCCTCGCATCGAGGGTAGCTAATCCTCGGCATCGTCCTAGACTCTCGTAGTCCACATGGACACATAGACCGCATGAGGTATTCCTCGCACACAATCCTGGAACTCCCGCAGCTCCACATAGGTCCCCGGGACCCGCATGAGGTATTCCTCGCATCGGGGGGCAACTTAACCCCCGGTATCATGTCAAGAGGTTAGTGGTATAATACTATCATAACGGCTTATCGTTAAACAACGTAAGCACAACAAGAATAACCTCCTTACACAAACATCATAAGAGTCGAACACAACGGCTTATCGTTAAACCGCATAAACATAACAAGAATAACCTCCTTACATAAACATCACAAGATACTAACACACGTAGTATCACAACATGTTCACTTTATCAAGCCAACAAGAAAGTATTACAAGGCTATCACAAAACATAGGCAAATTACTCACACAAGGTACTTTCATTTCATGTCAACAAGTACAGGTTTTAACCCCAAGGTATTACATGCTTTAATCTCTTTAAAAAGATCCATTTCTTTCACAAACTGTCACGCGATACCCGTAGCATCAAAATAGAGTAACTATCTTGTTAAGTAAACCCAAACAATTTCCATACTTCTTTTTAAACCATTTTAAGACAAAAACATGTCTTTCCTTTAACCAACATACTTCAAATTCTCAAGTCTCTGTTCTTTTAGAAAATAAGTTCCTTACTTTGGAATTTAAGAAAAATCAATACTTGTTATTAATGACTTTAGTAAGGCAACCGTGATCTAGGAAATGTAATACAATTTTGTCTTATCTTAGCTTCTATGCAGATGGAGGGTTTCTACTTGTTTTAATATAATTAATTATTTGTCAATATATTTTCCTTTATTAACGCTGCAGTGGGATGTTCGATATTTATTCTCATTTCCGCAATCGATATAACATTATCATTCGAAACCAAGTACTCATTACTCACGAATGAGGTTTCACAACTTTCCACACAATTCAAGTTTTTCACATATTAAATCAAGTCAAATATGAGTCAAGTCTCTTATCTTTTTTTTTTTTTAAAAAAAAAAAATCAACAACCCATTCCTTTACTTACATAAAGTTGTTATAATTAACTTCCCATAAAGCCATTATAACACTTTATGTTTTAAATAAACCAAATTCATTTTACACACGTACGTCTACCGTACTATATATATATTTCGCAAATATCATGCTAGAAGAGATAGGAAGAGGTTCACATACCTCGCGACGATCATCGACTATTAGCAAAACGCTCCCAAGTACTATAACCTTGCTAGCCTTTTCCACCCTTCAAGTTGA
This sequence comes from Przewalskia tangutica, assembly GCA_029844215.1. Classification (NCBI taxonomy): domain Eukaryota; kingdom Viridiplantae; phylum Streptophyta; class Magnoliopsida; order Solanales; family Solanaceae; genus Przewalskia; species Przewalskia tangutica. The sequence continues at coordinate 26,019,154 of CM056719.1, forward strand.
ATACGCTACTCGTTGTACTTCCACCTATAATGGCCACGAAACGTCCATTAACCTCTAGATCTCTTCGTAGGATATTTCTAAGAACAAGTTCCATATCCTACGGAAAATTCGGCAGCACTTCCCCCGTTTCTACTCAATTTTCCACCCTTTCCAAGGCCCGATAACCGTAATTAACATACTATAATTAAGGTGCAATAATACCGAAATTTAAAGAAGGGGATAACACGCCCAAACGGAACGCGATTAACAATCTCTCCTTCATAACAATAATAAGTAAAGAAGGGGATAACACGCCCAAACGGAACGCGATTAACAATCTCTCCTTCATAATAATAATAAGTAAAGAAGGGGATAACACGCCCAAACGGAACGTGATTAACAATCTCTCCTTCATAATAATAATAAGTAAAGAAGGGGATAACACGCCCAAACGGTAACGCGGTTTACTATCTCCCTTCATAATAATAATAAGTAAAAGAAGAGGATAACACGCCCAAACGGTAACGCGGTTTACTATCTCCCTTCATAATAACAATAAGTAAAAGAAGTCCAAAGTAAAAAGTCCAAAGTAGATACGGTCCTTAAGTTGGGGTCCTTGGCCAACATTTACAATAATACTTATCCAATTACTTCATTAGTCCTTCAACTTATATTCCAATCTTTATATAAGTTATAGTTTCTTTGTTGTTAACTTCTTAGCAAGATCCAAATCTTTCTTTATATCTTATAGTCCATAATATACCTCCAATATATGTATAATATCCATATATACATAATAAATCAACTTCACAAGGAGGTTAAGGTTCATTACCTCAAGATAGCCCAAAAACGTGACTATCCAGATTTTTAGCTACTGCTTCGTAAGCTGAACTTGCAACGTCGATAACTCTCTACTACAGTATCCTATCGACGAGTGGTTTGTTGCGTTGGAAACTAGACTCGACGAACTTCATTTTAGGATTTTAAAACACCCAAAAACTCCTTATATGCTAGGAGATATTCCCTTCCAAACTTGACTAAAAAAAATCTGCCCAAAACAGTTCCGAAAATCTGCCTACTCTCGGCCAAGGGAAGGTTTTTGAGGCTAGGGGTATGAAATCTTGTCTAACTCTTGGTTAATAATCTTCCTAACACATTAAGGAAGAACACTTATATGTTTAGGAATATTTTGACAACATTTGGTTAGGGGAGGGGGGGGGGGGGGTTGGACGAAATCAAGATAGAGAAGGAGGGAGAGGAAATGTTTTTCAAGTCTTGTAATATGTTAAGTGTGGCTGATTTTCATCCACTAAGGGGGTTTATATAGCACAACCAAGGATTGAGATTAACACATGTGTAAGGTAGAGATCATATGTGAAGGTTCCTTCCCACACTTGTCTTACTAAAGCCATGCAAGACCTTGACCATGCAAGACTTGCCCACTAAACTTAGCCAAATTCATCCAAGCCAAGACTAGCCATGCAAGACTTTTGACCACTTGTCTTGCCTACTTGTCCACTCAATTTCGTCCCACATGGCCCAATCTAGGGGTGAAACTTGTTGCCCTCCTATTGGTCCAAAATATTTTATCTCTCGGAACAATTCCATAATCGTAAAAATATTATTGAAAACGTAAAATTTCCTTCACAAGGTTCGGAATAATTTCCGTCGGAAAACAATTCTTTCATTCTTACCCTAATTAGGGCGTATACATTCGTACGTACGTCCTCATATACATACTCCAGAACTACGGGGTATAACACCCAACTCAATTATCGATTGCCAAATAGATAACATAAAATAGATGAACGGTAATTAGAAACCAGTCTCTGTGGACGATAAACTTGGTCTTACCAGACTATATTACTTGTAACGATACGTACACTTTCGTGAGCACATGGAAATCGCCTAACAAGTTTTTGGCGCCGTTGCCGGGGACTGGCGTACTTCTAATATCGAACCATCTATTTTTATTTCTACTTTGGCTTTATTTTTATTTTTATTTTTATTTTTACTGTTAGAACCGCACTTTGATTTGTTTGTTGATTTTGGTCTTTTCGTGATTTATCAGATGCGAAGGAGAGGAGAAGATACACTTGTTCCCTTCAACCCTGAAATGGAGAAAACGTGCAAGCAAAACAGGCGAAATAAAAGGATAGATGATTCAGTGACCATGGAAAACCAACCACCGAATCAAATGGGGCAAACAACGAGGTTCCTGTTCATGTAAAGGGGCTAATACCGGTCCCATCAGAAAGAAGCTTGGGAGATTATGTTCTGCCCACGGATACTGGTGCACATACATGCATCAGGCTCCCAGCAATAGGGGCAAACAACTTTGAGATCAAGCCAGCCATCCTGAGCATGGTCCAGAACACAGTACAGTTTAGGGGATTGCTATCTGAAGACCCCCACATGCACATTGCCAAATTTCTGGAGCTGTGTGCCACTTTCAAGTACAATGACGTTACTGACGATGTCATTAGACTGAGGCTCTTCCCGTTCTTACTTAGGGACACAACCAAGAGCTGGTTGAACTCACTGCCTGCCAACTCCGTCACCACCTGGCAGGACCTAGCCCAAAAGTTTCTTGCAAAGTTCTTCCCTCCTTCAAAAGCAGCAAAGTTAAGGGGAGAGCTAAACAATTATTACTAGGTGGATGTGAGTCACTCTATGATGCATGGGAGCAATTTAAGGATCTGCAAAGGAAATGCCCACATCATGGCATAGAGAAGTGGATGTTAGTCCACATTTTTTATAATAGACTGAGTGGTACTACTCGTACCATCATTGATGCTGCAGCAGGAGGAGCGTTCATGAGAAAGAGTGCCAATGAGGCACATGAGGTACTGGAATACATGGCTGCCAACATTCATCAAGCGGCAGATGACAGGTCAGTGAATAGCAGGAAGATTATGGGCATACATGAATAAGATGCCATCACTGTCCTGAATGCACAAGTAGCCCTTCTACGAAGCAACTGCAGCAGAACACTATGTCGGTGAATGTAGTCAAGATGTCGGCAAATTGTGAAATTTGTGGTGGACCGCACTCCTTTGACAGATGCACAACGGTGGACCCTAATAATGTGCCAATGGAGCAGGTTCAGGCAGTTGGGAACTTTCAGCGACCTTAAAATTCCAACACATACAATCCAGGATGGAGAAATCACCCTAACTTTTCATGAAGGAACGACCAGGCCCAACAACAATCATATCAAGGTAATTACCAGAGCCATCAAGCACAGAATCAGGCTACCTCATCTCAGCAGTTTAGATCACTTACACAACAGGAGAAGCCTGATGAGCTTAGGGTTGCATTTCTTATACTCACCAATTCGCAGAATCAATTCATGTCTCTCAGGAACCTGGAAACGCAGGTTGGACAACTGGCGAAGATGGTAACCAACAGGCCACCGGGTACTCTCCCAAGCAATACAGAGGTCAATCCAAGAGAGCAGTGTCAGACAGTTTTGTTAAGGAGTGGAAAACAGTTGGAGCAGGTTGTTCCCCAACCCGCAGTGGTTCATGAGAAAGAGGGTGAGAAAGCAGGAAGGAAAGAAGGGGATCACTGAGGATCACCCTACAGTTGAGAAAGCTCCACCAACACCTTTGAGGGAATACACTGATAGAATTCCTTACCCTCAGAGGCTCCAAAAGAAGGCCATAGACAAGCAGTTCTCCAAGTTCTTGGAGGTGTTTAAGAAGCTTCACATAAATATCCCCTTCATTGAGGCGTTAGAACAGATGCATACTTCAAATTCTTGAAGGAGATACTTGGGAAGAAGAGAAGGTTGACAGATTATGAGACAGTAGCGTTGACAGATGAGTGCAACGCCATCTTACAAAAGAAACTGTCTCCTAAGTTGAAAGATCCAGGAAGCTTTACCCTGCCCTGCACTATTGGTAAAGTAACATGCAACAGGGCACTTTGTGACTTAGGGGCTAGTATCAACCTCATGCCTCTGTTTGTATTCAAGAGATTGGGTTTGGGGGAAGTCAAACCAACCACAGTTAATCTGCAGCTGGCTGACCGAACTGTGGTGCACCCCAGAGGCATAGTGGAAGATGTGCTTGTCAAGGTGGAAAAGTTCTTCTTCCCAGCAGACTTTGTCACGACCCGACCCGACGGGCCGCGATTAGGCGCCCTAATTGGACGCCATTACTGACCTGTCATACATAATCCATTTGATACCAAATAAAATTTGGGCAGCATAACGCTGCATCTACAACATATACCCGAATAGACGAGCCGGTCATGGTATCTTTACATAAGGGGGTACCTGCCTCCAGAGGAGTCACAACTAACCATCACAATATAATAAGCAAGCCGACAAGGCTGCCACCAACATAAGGGAACATCCCAAACAGAAATACGAAAGCATGGCCAAACAAACACGTCTACACTCCTCATAAATCAACCCACGACTGTCTACAGACCTCTAGGAGTACAAAAATGACATATGACGGGACAGGACCCCGTCGTGCCCAAGATATACATAAGTCTGGAATATAAGAGTGCATGCAAAGTGGTCGCTCCGGAACAAGGGAGCTCTTTAGCAGCTGGTAGATGTCCTAAACTGGAGGGTCACCTAACCGATCACATGTACCTGCGGGCATGAACGCAGCCCCCCGAGGAAAGGGGGTCAGTACGAAATAATGTACTGAGTATGTAAAACATGAACTACTGTAAGGAGGATTGTAACTGGCCAGAAGATACATGAAACATATATGAAAAATCAGAGATACCAATGCAACTGTACCATATGAAAAGAAAGTCATGCATGTCTAACAATCATCATAATCAAGATCATCTCTGTACATATAACTACCCGACCCATCCTCGGACTCGGTCCTCATGCTTTATACATATAACTACCCGGCCCATTCTGGAACTCGGTCCTCATGCTTTATACATATAACTACCCGACCCTTTCTGGGACTCGGTCCTCATGCTTTATACATATAACTACCCGGCCCATTCTGGGACTCGGTCCTCATACTGCGTACATATAACTACCCGGCCCATCCTGGGACTCGGTCCTCATTTTCCGTGAATATAGCTACCCGACCCATTCTGGGACTCGGTCCTCATAACATACAATCACAACTTACACAAGTAGAATATCAGGAGAAACCATGTGCAATACAAATCATCATCTGAGACTCCATGTAATAATCATGTGCATTTCAAATCATCATATAAGACTAAATGAAATAAGTAAAATAAATTATCCTTTAGAAAATCAAGGCACGATCTCCTGAATCATTTTAAAACATCTTTTGGGAAGTCAAATCACTTTTCATATCATATATCATTTTATTAAAACTAGACTTTGAAGGAATCACGTACGTCCGTCGTACATTCTCTTGTATAATATTCATGCCAAAAGAAAGGAAGAAGATTTTCACAACATCATGCCAAAGAAGGAAAAGATAGTCTCACATACCTTATAGTTTGAGTTGACCAACTCACTATTAGAATATGTCCCGTCTAATACTTCAACCTATAATAATAGCAATAGGTCTGTCAACTCTATGATTCCTAACGTAGGTTAAATTGAAAGACGACTCTCTTATTTTATAAAAATTCGGGCAGCATTTCCTCTGTTTATGTGCGTATCCACAATTTTCCAATAATCCAAATCAACCAACAATTCAAATCAAACCAATAATCATTATCATTTCAATATGTAGTCAAAATTATCTCAAACATTCCATTTACGTCGTTAGTGCGCATACCTTCTCTTTGTAATTATTCCATTTAACAACTTCAATAACCAAGACAACTACTACATTTATTTCTCATAGTAGTCAATCATTTAGTTACGTTAGAATTATTCATGGGAGCAATCCAATCTTCTAACAACATCGTCCATTCAAGAATATAAAATTAACACTTTAATCCTTTCAAGGCATGTTAGGTAACTACCTCAATACATATGCGTATTCGTAACTTATATTTAAACACTAATTCAACTCGTAATACATTACCATATTGTTCAATAATTTCCATCAACTTTTTGGTCATATCAACATGTTGTAATTCCAAAACTTCCCCTTTTAATTCTTAAAATTCCAATTCCTCTTGTAATTTCTTCATAAAATAATTATCTCTTAATTATCAAGGCTACGTCTCCATTCGCAACATGCGATTAGTGATAAGAATTTCATCACAACACTCCAATCCGATGCACATAAAGTAGTCTTCAAATTGGTCTGACAACATAATTCCATAACTCTTTCAAACTCAATTTCATATTTCAACATTCTTATATAAACAATTTACAACCTAAATCACAATGTTTCCTTCCAATTTGTAGCATGCAATTAGCAACCATAACACAATACTTCAATTACGACAACATGCAACTTCAATTATAGCGTGGAAGGAAGAATTTTCATACCTTAATTTAATCCCCAAAACAGTCCCGATTTTAAGTCACTGTTTCGTCAGCTGAACTTGTAACGTCCATAACTCTCTACTCCGGTGTCCCATAGACGAGAGGTTTGTTTCTTTGGAAACTAGACTCGACGAAATTCATTTTAGGCTTTTAAAACACCCAAAAACTCCTAATATACTAGGAGATATACCCCTCCAAAGTTGACTAAAAATCTGCCCAAAATTCTGCCAAGCAGTTTTCCGATTTTCTGCCCCAATTTCTTGCCCAATCTTTCACTTTTCCACTTCAAATTAACATGCATGTGTTCTACAATGTTACCTCCAACATTCTAACATATTTTTCCTCAACAAAATTCATTCCAAAAATCAAAAAATTTGGGCTAAAAAACTGGACAGTGAACCCGTGCCACTCACTGTTTTGGTGCTAAACTTTTGGCTTAAAATTGTAGATTGATTCAATCCTTAGAAAGGGAGTGGATTAAGTCTTCAATTTGGCTATGGCATGGGTGAATTTTTGGCTAAGAGAGGAGAGGATTTGAGTGAGAGTCTTGTTTGAATGAAGTGAAAAATGAAGAGGTTTTTAGTTTTAATAAGAAATCTGATTTTTTTATATAAATACACATTGGTCCCTAATTATTTTCTTAAGTTAATTCCATCCCCCAAGTAATAAATCTTAATCTCACTTCTTTTAATCTCCGAAAATTCTATAAGACCTCGTATTCTCCATGTCGTAATTCTCATAATATGTTATTAATCCTTAATGGGAAAATATATAACGATCATTTTTCATTTCCATTAACACGCTCGTAGTAACCAAATTTTTTTTCGGAATCACATCCTTCAAGTACTAACTTCTGAATTTAGCATATATAATCATACTATATAATCAATATTCGAATCTTAATTTCTTAATGATGTTCTTAAGTATCGTCTTAACTTACGAGGTGTAACAGACTTCCTCATTCTTGACATGGAGGAAGATGATAAAATACCCATCATTTTGGGGAGACCATTCCTTGCAACGGGTAGAACCCTAATCGATGTGGAGAAAGGAGAATTGAGACTACGGGTTCAGGAAGAAGAGATGGTATTCAAGGTGTTCAAACCCACCATTGAGTCACAGGATAGCAACAAGTGCTTCGCAGTAAGCACCACTGACACAACATTTCAGCAAGCAAATACCAAAACTAGTGAGGTCATTCCTATAGTTGTGAACTCACAGGCTAGTTTGAAAGCTGCAACAAAAGTTCATGACATGAAAGCTGACAAATAGGTAAATCTTACTGAACCCAATGATGTGAAAAAGAAAAATAGAGTGATGAAGAGGAAAATGATTCTCAAGTGGATAGGTTGTGGGGCTAAATTACCCCAATGATTAATAAGGAACCTGCGTCCGGCTACAAGACGTTAAAGACATCGCTACTTGGGAGACAACCCAAGGTTTAAATTATGCAATTTAATTTTGTTAGAACAATCTCACTTTTGATATTTTTTGGTTGTGATGTGATGACAGGTGCGGGAATCGGAGAATGAGCAGGAAGAAAAGGGTGAAAAATAAGGAATCGGGCCAGCACGGCGGTGCCATTCTGCAGGACCGCGGTGCCGAATGTTCAGAGAGACCATAGTACTTTTGGCACCACGGTGCCATTATGCAGGACCGCGGTGCCGGGACGCGAGTTCAGAAATAAAAAGGCCTAAAATCCCCAATTCGCCGCCACCATCACCATTTTGAGCCGCTATTGCCCGCAAGTTGTCACTTTTAAATTTTTGAGTCGTTACACATTTGGAACAATGTGTCATTTAAGTTTTGGGGGGGGGGGGGTACTTATATTTTTGAGTCTTTGTGATTGAGTTTTTGTGTCTTTTATTGTGTCAATATGAGTCAATTTTTTTTATGATCATGCATGCTGTAGATGCTGAAAACGCCTAGTGAATTAAGTGAGATAATGTAATGAAATTAGAAGCTAAAATCTGTGTGCTCAGGTTAGATATGCCAAAAATTCATGAAAATCTAATTATTTGAGATATTTTGTGCTTAGCCTATGTGTTGTCAATTGTGAAAAAATATCCATGATTCTGCTTGCTTGTTATTTGAGGCGAAATAGTTAAGATGTACATGCTTAGGGAGATGATTCAGACATTTCTTTGTTAGCCCTTATTACCTTTAATTACCTACCTTGCAATAAATTGTATTCCTAGTCAGCCCCGTTGAGCTAAAATAAGTTATTTCTTTGACACCCTATGATTCTCTTGTGTGCCATAAGCAGTAATTGAAAAATTGGGATGAAGAAGTGTGAAAAAGAAATACCAAAAGAGAGTGAAAAATTGACGCACCCCAATGAAAAGAAAAAAAATGTAAAAGCTTAAGTTTGGGGGTGCCTATGTGAAGTGTTTCATGCTCTCAAAAAGAGAAGAGGGGAACGATATGTATGAACTGAAAAAGAATATAAAAAAGAATAACAAAATAGTTGAATGAGAAAAACGCTTATGGTACGTAAATTGAGCCTAAATATCTACTCTTACCTACCCCTGCCTAAGCCTACATTACAACCCTGAAAAGTCCTGAAGATCTCTAATATGTATGTCTATGATTAGTGGAGAATAGCAAGTAAACATGCTCATGAACTAAATGAAATTGACATGCATAGGGTAGGTGTTCATGCTTCCATTGATTATGATTGAAATGAATTTGCGAAATATCTGGCTTGAAATTCTAGATTGCTATATTCATGCTATATATGTTCCAGCATATTATCCCAACTGTCGTTCATGTGTTTCTAAGTAACCTTGTGCAGCTGCTTGATTTGAGTCTTTGAGTCTTTTTGATTTTGTTTCTTTATTTTGTTTTTGCTCGAGGGCGAGCAAATGTTAAGTTTGGGGGTATTTGTTAGGGGTATTTTGTATACGCCTTTTGAGTCATTTTTAGTTAGTATTTCACTTGTTTTTGCTGTGTTTAGTATAATATTAGGTTCATTTTTCTTTCTTTTGAGTCACACCGGTTCAAAAAGGCAAAATGACGAAAATGAACGAAAAATGGGCATAAAAGGAGGGTCCCGAGACAAAAAGGTTGAAAACTGGAGAGTTGGACGAAGGAAAAGAAGCACCGCGGTGCCCAGCGGCAGGACCGCGGTGCCAAAAGATAAGAGAACCCGCAGGACTTTCAGCACCGTGGTGCCATTTTGTAATACGCGGTGCCGATGCAGAATTTTCCAAATCCTAAGTAAAATTGGTCAAGGACAGAAGGGTCCATAGGGCACGAAAAATTGCAATATACTTAAGCCCTAGGGATTATTCTAGGGGAGGAGTTCATTCTATCACAAAACACAACTCAGGGCAAGAATTTGAAGCTACAATTTGAGACTTTAGTTCGCAGTATTTTTCTTTCTTTCTTTTTAATTCAGTTTATGTTTGGAATTGTATTAGTTCTTAGCATATCTATGGCTAGGAGCTAAACACTTTATTAGGGCTTTCCTTTTGAATCGCTTGAAACTCTATTTCATGACTTAATGCATTAGTTGATTTCTTCTTCACTTGTTTAAGATTTATTCAATAATTGGTATGAATGTTTGATAGTTAATTGATCACTAATTATCATAATCTATATGATTTTGAATCAAGAACCGAGAGGAGAGATTTGGATATGCTGTAATTGAATAGACATAGGTTAAAATCGCGGACGAAAGTACCCCGATACTTGTGTAGCATTATAGGTTACTGTTTTTAATCCTCCTATGTGGTAGATCTTATCATAGAAATATAGAAGGGTTCTGCACTGGGGTTGAGCGATTATATATCCTAACCGGAATATAAGACAGTCTAGTTAACCGCTATCTTAACGTAGAAGAAGAAGTCATTCTAGTTGCATTAATGATTGAATAGAGTGGATAGTCGAGGATCTTGGAAGCCCTAATTCCTTCATAACTGATTACAACTTAAATAGTTTAGTTAATTCTGACAATTATTCTAGTAGTTAAACAAAAATCCAACTCAATTATTGATTGTCAAATATATAACATAAAATAGATGAACGGTAATTAGAAACCAGTCTCTGTGGACGATAAACTCGGTCTTACCAGACTATATTACTTGTAACGATACGTACACTTGCGTGAGCACGTGGAAATCGCCTAACAAACAGCCACGGGAGCCAACTTTTAAGGACAATTCTCTAGGCCACGAGCAGTGGCGGAGTCAATTTTTTTATTAAGGGAGTTAAAAAATATGAAGAAGTAAACACACGAAGAAGCCAAAGGGGTTTCAACGTCTACTAAATATACATAAAAGATACAGTGTAATTTTTCGCCGAAGGATGAACCCTCGGTCCTTACTTGCTCTGCCCCTGGCCATGAGTGCCAAGTTTGACACGGAAATGATATTAAATGCGTGCCAGACTATAGATATAAAAAGGACCAAGAAGTGAAAAATTGTTTATATCTTAAGAGTAGCCTTAGATAACTATGAGGATATTTGGGCAGTCGACTCAATAATTTGAAACTACAAGTGCCGCTGTAGATTATAGTAGTACAAATTTTGAATCACAACTATGTTGTTTCACAAGAAATGGAAAAATTTCAGATCATGTGCAACACGTTATGTTCTTGAACATGAACACTGACTTTAAAGTGCTAACATTATTCAGCACATAGTTGCTCATAAAATTTATTTTATAGAGAAAAAAGGTTGTTATGAACGAATCCAACAAGACAAAAGAAAATATATTACAAATTTGGCATCCCAATTCTCTTTGGCAATGTGGCATGGTATTTGAGCCCTTTAGCTTTGCTTTGCCTGTAGCCATGTATTGAAGGAGACCTTTAGAGCTTCAGCTCGCATGTCCATAACTGAATTGTGGTCACCAGCAAAATCAACATCAGGTAAAGCTAGCTGCACGAAGAGCTGATCAAATCAACGTAGTTAATCTTTCACGAGAAGGGCATTAAGGAAGACTAATTGAATTGCCAAGCAAAATAGAAGTTGAAAGGGGATTATCGCACTTAAACTATGGAATAAGTAAAATCAGCAAAGAAGAACAGAGGTAAACTTAAAGACAGTAAGTAATGTTCCCAAAAATGTTCTGTGACATGAACTGGAACATTAACAAAAACGCAGAACTAAAAACTGAGTTTAAGATGCAGCGGAAATAAATCAAGGACACCCAAGATTGTTTTTCATAAGTTATATAATTGTATATAACTTATAGTGGTCTCATGACCAAAAATTTATTGTATAAAAATTATACAATCTTACAAATCCCTTGAGAATGAATAATGTCAAGTAAAACAAAAAGGGATTAAAAAGAAGTTAAATCCTAACTTCTAAGCTGAAAAATCTATCTAAAATAGAAGTGAAAAACACCCTATTACAATTGCTTTGAGTTGAAAGAACACTTATAGATCTAAGAAAGCAATTCGTAATTTTGAACAAGTGTAATCACAAAAACAGGCTGCTCGATCCAGCTATGTTTGAGGCAATATTTGAGACGTCTCAGATCTGAATTTTGTTCTGCAAAAACTGGATATCAAAACCTTGGAGTGAACCCTCTATTTATAGTGGAGAGTCCACCCGAGAGGCTCCTTGATTCTCGGTGGAGGTTGAAGCGAGAATAGGGTTGGTTGGAGCTATTCTTTAGCCTTAAAACTCTCACCGATTTGACTTTGTCTTCCGAGAATGCTCCTTCCGTTATGCACTCTCCTTGGACTTGGTCTTGTCAAGTACTATCGTGTTTCCCTTAGCTCCTAACCAAGCCAAACATTCACGTGATAAAATCTTCTCAGCTTCAGAATCTGCTCCGTGAAGATAGGCAAAACTTTTGCCAGAAATGTCCTCCCAGATGTCACGACATTTGGGATGACATTTTCCTGTTTTTACTTAACACCAAAAAGAGACATGTTACGGAAAATGTTAGGACACATAACCTAACACTAACAATCTCCCCCTTTTTGCCTTTCTTCACAAAACTAAATAATTCACTGATTTTATCACTGGCAAATCTCTCAACCTTTAACCTGAAGCAGTTATAAAGCACGATATATACATTATGTGCCAGTAAGTTACTCGAATCAGAGTAAGATGCAAATGCGAGTATACATCTAAAGGATTAATGCATGAAACCATCAATATACACATAAACGAGATAGAATAAATAACAATATATAAATGAATTAAAATGTCTCAAATCACAAGTCAAATAACTACATCCATAATCGAAAGTATTCAACAAGCTACTTAGCGGCTAAACACAAAGAACACAACCTCGAGCTATTTCATCTCCGGATGTCTTCGGTTTCATCTCCCTGTATCGACGATCCTCTGGTTTGAACATTCACTGCCGCTTGCTCCCCGACTGCACTCCATCTCCCTTTTTGGGAAGAAAGCAAAAATAGGTAACGTTCAGCTTCCACCGTGGCTTTTCGTACTGGTCCACTCCTGCGATCCGGGCATTGAGCTTTGCAATCTCTTGCACCACCAGCGATTGTAAGAAGACGATCGTGAGATGTTCAGGAGATGCAGGACATTTCTGGTAACACTAGCACTTCCAGCTGTATTCGTCCATGGAAGATCAATGACTCTGCTCTTGCTCTTCAGGATCGTCTGATTAACGACGTATACTTCAGGTTCTTTCCAGAGCAGATCCTGCTTAGGGGCTTGAAATCCCTGTGAGGTTAGTACCTTAAAGATCAATGAGGAAAGGAAGGATGATACTGTGTCCTTTTACGCCATATTTACAACTGTTGAAAGATTGTTTTTCCTATATCAACACTTAAACCTTTTCCTATTTTGTATAGGAACAATGCTTGTTCAATTGTTACAATTGATTTGTTCAAAGAACACAACCAATTGTGTATCATTAACTTGTGCAAAACAGCAAATAAGGCAGTAAGTCTGGATGTTGGACACCTTGAAATCCATTTCTTCACAACTCCACCGGTGAGGTATGAAATCACTTCATCTCTATCATTTATCACTTCCCGTTCTGCCCTCTCATCATCATTCACTCTATTCAAACATTGGTTAATTGTAGTCGGTGTGAAGTCATAAAATTTGTTATAGAGAAATACTTTCCCAAAGTTTTTCGACTTGGGTTTCTCTATTTTGCTTGTTAGATTTGCATAAAATAACTTCACTGCCTTGTCTACATAAGGACATTTGTTATTTACCGAGTCTAGTAGATTTCTTGAAGTGAAGAAATCCACCAGACCGTGGCTACTACAAGACGCAATGTCCAATACCTTCTCGGTTCGAATGGCTCGACCGTTGAACCAAGACCAATGTTTTGAGTGATTGGCTGTTAAAAATTCGGGAGAGAAAGGGGTTACCTCAGACGCAGATTCAGAGCTACTGCTTGTTAGACCTCGGACACTGGAATCTGAAGATGTCATAACATTTTCTGTGACATCTTGAGGGGTTGATGATGATTTTGTTTCCCTTGAAGTATGACCAGATTTCTTGAAATAAAACTTATTCAGAGGGGTGTCGTCTGGAATCTCATCTTCCTCACTGGATTACAGCGGTTGTGAAGGAAGGTGAAACAGTGATTCGGTTGGGACTCACCCGAAAGGTCTTTTCGAATCGTGAGCTGGAGCTTGAAGAGGAGGAGTTCTTGACTTCTTCCTTTGGGTGGAGGATTCACCCCTGCCCAAGGCCTTCTCATAGTGTCGGACCGACCTGCGAGTGGGAACAGTTGCTTGTTTTGTCCTCTTTGGTAGACGGAAACATCCGGTTTCTAAGTTGATAGGATTATTTGTTTCCCTGGATAGGCGATTTCTAGAGGTTCTTGGAAAGCACTTATCACCAAATCGTGCCTGATGGTGGACTTGTGCTCATTGGAGAGTGTTCGGGACCGTGGTGACATTTTCGGTGACATGGGTGAGACATCCATTGGAGAGAAGGGTGAAGAAGAGAAGGAGAATTTAGGGTTTTCGGGGTTTACGGAAATGGGAGTAGTTTGTGAGGTCGGTGACTTGAAAGAGGGATTCATCGTGGGTAATGTACGAAAATTTCGTTCCCACTTTTTTTCTTTTTTCTTTTCTTTTCCGGGAAGTTGTTTTGGAAGTGAGAATTAGTATTTAGTGAATGGGTATTTATACACTTGGCAAAAACTATCTACATAAGTGTTTAAATTCTATACAAAGACTAGTTCCTAAGGTTTAGAGATTGTTTCAAAATAGACATCAAAACCAAGAGAAATTTTTCAACAAAAACCAACTCAACATTAATCGACAAAAAATCTGGAAATCTGAGTGTTATCAGAAATGTTAGCACATTTTGTGTAACACGGGAGTCATTTTCTCATAGGAACAGTTTCGGCAACTAAACAAGACACTTTATAGAGTTTTGTCTCTAAATTAGTGGAACAATGTATATTGAGTCCAAATAGATAAGATCTTGTGTCTATCATTATAAGTATGTTGATACTCCTATAGAATAGGAACGGTATCAATTTTGTGGGCTTTGCCCAACATTTTACAATTGCCGAGGAATTTAAGGCTTTGCCTTATTTTTTGATACTCCCTTTTTATGATTTTTATATCATCGCAGAGAACGGTATCATTTTAAAAAGATGTTCCTTTGAGAAGTCATGACCCGTTAGAAACACAAAACAACTTTAACATTTACTGAAAAGAAGCAGTTCCAGATTTTACACTGGATGAATGTTACCACAAATGTCAGGGACATTTCGGATAACACACCCCAGCAGTGTTGATTTTTATATTGAGAGGCAGAGAGTTTTTCAAGTTTGAAAACCTCTCATGATCTAAAGCTTTGTAAAAATATCACTAGTTGATGAGAAGTGTCAACATAATCGATTCTAACTAGCTTTTTCAACCAAGTCTCAAGAAAGTGATGTCTTATATCTATATGTTTTGTACGAGAGTGCTGAACCGGATTTTTAGATATATTGATGGCACTCATATTATCACAGTACAAAACTAAGATATTTTTTGAAACACCATAATCGTCTAACATGTGTCTTAGCCATATTAATTGAGAGCAACAACTCCCCCATTGCTACATATTCATTCAAGGTTGAGAGTGAGACACAATTTTGTTTACGATACTCAGAAACTAAGTTATTGCCAAGGTAAAACATCCTCCACTAGTACTTTTTCTATCTTCCACATCCCCAGCCCAATCCGAGTCACTATATCCTATTAGATTAGGATTAGTGTCTTTGGAATACCAAATTCCCAACTCACATGTGCCGGCAACATATCTTATGACACGTTTGACAGCATTTAAGTGGGAAATTTTAGGGCATGCTTGGAATCGTGCACACACACAAACACTAAACATAAGATCTGGACGACTCGCGGTGAGATACAAAAGACTACCTATCATAGATCTGTATAAAGTTGGGTCAACATTCTCCCCAACATCATCTTTGGATATAGTCTGGGTTGATCCCATCGGAGTCTTCATATGTTTGGCATTCTCCAATCCAAACTTTTTAACCAGGTTCTTGGCATATTTGCTTTGTGAAATGAAGATACCCTCCTCATTTTGTTTTATCTGCAAGCCTAAGAAAAAGGTTAGTTCCCCTATCATGCTCATTTCGAATGTTGAGGACATAGCTTCGACAAAAGTCTTAAGATGAGACATTGAAGTCGAACCAAAAACTATGTCATCTACATAGATTTGAGCAATAACCATATCTGATCCATGGTGTTTTATAAATAAAGTACAATCGGCTACACCACGTTGGAAACCAAATTCAAGAAGGAATTGAGTTAAACGAGCATACCATGCACGCGTGGAGCTTGTTTTAGTCCATACAAGGCCTTTTTTAACTTGTATACATGTTGTGGATGGTGAGGATCTTCAAATCCTTTGGGTTGTTCAACATATATCTCCTTATCAATATATCCGTTCAAAAAGGCACCTTTCACATCCATTTGGTGAAGAGTTATCTTTAAACAACAAGCTATGGCAAGTAATAATCTAATTGATTCAATTCTAGCTCTTTGGAGCAAAGGTTTCATCATAGTCGATACCTTCGACTTGAGAGTATCCTTGAGCCACTAGTCTAGCTTTATTTCTAATAACGATTCGGACTGGTCGATTTATTCTTAAAGATCCATTTAGTTCCTATTACATTAGTCTCATCAGGGCGAGGAACTAGATCCCAAACCTCATTTCTGGTGAACTGTTCTAGTTCTTCTTGCATGGCTTGTATCCACCAACTGTCTTTTAGTGCTTCATTAATGTTTTTAGGTTCCAAAGTAGAAACATAGCAAGATTGGCTTACCTTGTGATGTATGGTGGACATACACGCATACTTCACCATGTCTCGGTAATTTTTTGGCTCTTTTCTCCTTGTTTTTATTCCTTCGAATACTTCTCCTATTACATTCGCTCAGGGATGGTTTCTTCTTATTCTGGATGAGTTATCCCTTCGTAATGAATCACTAAGTTCGATTTGAATCCTCGTGAGCTGCGGTGTTCTCATTTTGATTCTGGTGTTGCTGCAGATGTTGTGACATTTTGTGTAACATCTGTATTTTCTGTGGTCTGCCCCTCCTGTATTGTTACGACAGCATCTGTTACTGGTGTATTTCCTGCATAATCTGCATTATCATCAAAAACAATGTTAACAGATTCTTGTACGGATTTGGTTCGAAGATTGTACACTCGGTAAGCATGACTATTTTGAGAATAGCCTATGAAAATTCCCTTATCACTCTTAGAGTCAAACTTTGCTCGATTATCTCTATCATTTAGAACATAGCATACACACCCAAAAACATGAAAATAACGTAGATTTGGTTTCTTTCCATTCAAGATCTCATAGGGTGTCATTTTTGTTCCTGGTCTAAGATAGACTCTATTAGAGATGTGACTTGCAGTGTTTAAGGCTTCTGCCCAAAAACGTTTTGACAGTTTTTTAGAACTTAGCATAACTCTAGCCATTTCTTGTAGGGTTCTATTCTTCCTCTCTGCTACACCATTTTGTTGGGGGGTTTTGGGAGCAGAAAATTCATGGAAAATACCTTTTTTCTCACAAAATGTAGAAAATTGATTATTTTCAAACTCCTTTCCATGATCGGATCTTATCCAAAAAATAGAGGAATGATATAGATTTCTAATTCTAGAGTACAATATTCTAAACATGTCAAACGTTTGAGACTTTTCTTTCAAAAAGAATATCCAAGAGTATCTTGAAAAGTCATCTACAATCACAAAGGAGTACCTCATGCCTCTAGGCTATCTACCTCGATTGGACCCATAAGATCCATATGTAAAAGTTGAAAGCAATGAGACGTACCTGAGAAATGTCCATCAATCTGAACAACTTTGTGAGGGACACGGGTTTGCTTACCTTTGAGACAATCTTCACACACCACGGTTTCACTCATAGGACTTAGTTTAGGAATGCCTTTTACCGCCTCATAAGATATCAATTTTCTAAGGTTGTGGTAATTGACATGTCCTAGTTTTTGATGCCACAATGTTGTGTCATCAGTCCTAACACTATTACATACCTTATGTTCTCCGACAAGATAACAATTATCACTTGTTCTTGTACCTGTCATTATGCATTTGTTAGTTTCATCACTATACATGCATGTTTATTGAATCTTACCTCTAAGTTGTCATCACACACGGTTGGCTTATACTAATTAGGTTAGCCATCGCACCATCAACGTGCAAGACATTATTGATCTTTGGAATTCGGGGACATTAACAGTTCCTCTTCCTATTATCTTACTCTTTTCACCTCCTCCATATGTAACATTTCCTCCATTTAGAGCTTCGTAGTTCTTTAGACAGTCTTTTGTTCCTGTCATATGGCGGGAACAGCCACTGTCAAAGTACCACGATCCAGAGATATTGGTCCTTAGTGCGGTTATGGCTACATTACAACTTGTTTTCTTGATGGGAACCCAAACCTTTTTTGTTACCTTACGATTTTTGTAGATAGAGGAGTCCCTTAGAGTGCTGTCTGAAGTTCTTGACAACATTCTGGAAGACCTTTTCTTTCTGAGTTTTAGTAACTTAAAGCAAAAAGGTTTTAAATGTCCAGATTTATTACAATAATTGCACACATAGTTGCTACCCTTCTTACGGTTCATTTCCCCATTTTTAACAAACAAGTTGGAGCATAATGTATTGATAGGATTCTTGTAGCCCAAACCAGTACATAGAGGTTGACTAACACTAAGGATTTCATCTAATTTGGAGGTGCCTGTGTTAAGCTTTTTGAAGGTTGCTTCGGCCAGATCCAACTTTGCACTTATCTTTCCGAATTCAAGATCTTTTTTGGTAAGAGTCACTTCCAGTCGGGTAATGGTACTTATCAAATCTGCATTCTCACGAGTTAGAGTTTTCACCTTTGATTCAAGTTGATTAGATTCAATGATTAAGTCCTTGCAAAGGACTTGCAATTCCTTAATCATATCATCCTTAGAGTCTTCTTGAGTCTCAGGTTTAGAATCATTTTTTGAAATAAAGCCATAGAAGCAATTGACATCTGAAGAATTTAAAAACTCATACACATCATTGTTCTTGTATCTGCAGATATTACGGTGATGTTCCGGAAATGTCATGACATTTAGTGTATCACGATCGGCTAAACCTTCATCATCCGGACAGAATGTTCAAAAACAATGGCGGCATTGCTTGTGACTCTATTTCTGTATTCTCTTCCCCTTCACCTTCATCATCACTTAGGGAAATCCATAAACTTTTGCCAACCTTTCTTAGAGTGTTTGCACTCTCGTTGGCATAATGGCCCCATCCCGGCGAGCATGACATTGAATCTTTGTCGAGTCGCTGAATCGAACCTGGTTCGGTCAGAATTTATTCTCCTAAGATGATTGCCTTTTTGTGCTGTGGGAAAATTCTTGGTAATTCGTGGATTGAATCCTTGGTTTTGGTGCTCTTTAGACTTAGTTTTATTCTTATCTTCGTTGAATCTTCTTAACATCGTATTGAACCTACGAGTAAGAAGAGCAATGTTGACACCATCCCCAATTTCTTCAAGTGTTCCATCCTCTTCATTGACTTTCGTCTCTAAGGATTTTGCTTGAAGGGTAACATCCTTGCCTTTGTATAAAGACCTTTGATTTTCCATGTTCATCTCATATGTTTTGAGAATGCTCATTAAGGTATGTAGGTCCATTGTGGCAAGGTTGTGTGCTTCTTCAATCGCACAAATCTTAATGTTGAACTTTTCAGGAAGAGATCGAAGGGCTTTTTCAACAAGTTGATTGTTGGTCAATGGAGAACCAAGAACTTGACATTCATTAGAGATATCAATCAACTTTTCAAAATAGGTTTTAATATCCTCCGATTCCTCCATCCTTAAACGTTCATACTTACTCATGAGCATGCGAAGCTTCGTTCGTCGAACACTTGAGCTACCTTCACAATGAGTTTGTAAAGTATCCCAAGCATCCTCGCAAGAGCAATTTTGGATGAGTTTGAACATATAAAGATCAACCCATCCGAAATAGCATTTAGTGCCTTTTCGTTGAAGCTCGCACTATTAGTTTCTTCGAAAGTCCATTCGCCTCGTGCTTGACCAAAATGTCGCCTTCCTCGTCAGGTGGAAGCATAGAACAATGTATCCATTTGTAATAGATCTCCATGCTCTAACATCAATGGATTTGATGTGAGAACGTAGGCGAATCTTCCAATAAGGATAGTTTGATCCATCTAAAATAGGAAGTCTACCAATATTTGGATTACCCGGATCCATAGTTAAGTAAAAGGACCGTAGCACTTATTATGTCAAGTGTCGGCTCTGATACCAATTGAAAGGGAGACTTGTCGCACTTAAACTATGGAATAAATAAAATCAGCAAAAAAGAACCGAGGTAAACTTAACGACCGTAAGGAATGTTCCCAAAAATGTTCTGTGACATGAATCGAACATTAACAAAAACAGAACTAAAAAGCGAGTTTAAGATGCAGCGGAAATAAATCAAGGACACCCAAGATTATTTTTCATAAGTTATATAATTGTATATAACTTATAGTGGTCTCATGACCAAAAATTTATTGTATACAAATTATACAATCTTACAAATCCCTTGAGAATGACTAGTAATCCGTAAAACAAAAGGGATTAAAAAGAAGTTACAGCCTAACTTCTAAGCTGAAAAATCTATCTAAAATAGAAGTGAAAAACACCCTATTACAATTGCTTTGAGTTGAAAGAACACTTATAGATCTAAGAAAGCAATTGTAATTTTGAACAAGTGTAATCACAAAAACAGCCGCTCGATCCAGGCTATGTTTGAGGCAATATTTGAGACGTCTCGGATCTGAATTTTGTTCGCAAAACTGGATATCAAAACCTTGGAGTGAACACTCTATTTATAGTGGAGAGTCCACCCGAGAGGCTCCTTGATTCTCGGTGGAGGTTGAGCAGAATAGGGTTGGTTGGAGCTATTCTTTAGCCTTAAAACTCTCACCAGATTTGACTTTGTCTTCCTGAGAATGCTCCTTCCGTTATGCACTCTCCTTGGACTTGGTCTTGTCAAGTACTATCGTGTTTCCCTTAGCTCCTAACCAAGCCAAACATTCACGTGATAAAATCTTCTCAGCTTCAGAATCTGCTCCGTGAAGATAGGCAAAACTTTTGCCAGAAATGTCCTCCCAGATGTCACGACATTTGGGATGACATTTTCCTGTTTTTACTTAACACCAAAAAGAGACATGTTACGGAAAATGTTAGGACACAGAACCTAACACTAACAGAAGTAATGGACAATACTTTTGCGCATAGCAAGTGGAAAACAAACTCTAGGTTTCAACAGCAAATACACCTACATACGTTATAGAAAGAGAGTAAACTTTATATACTTTGCTAGTTTAGTTGTGTACATTCTTAACTCATCGGTACTAATTCTTTAGTATTATCTCAGAAACCTGCTTTATAGACTTAACTCATTATCATCTATAAAAATACTACAACTACGAGGGTCCAGGCCAATGATCCAATTTTGTTTATACCGCTGGTTTTGTCATTGTCATTATATTCAGATTCGTGTCTATTCAAATTAATATTTAAGTATAGATATCACCTCCTTTTCTTTGGTACGAGGTTGATCGAGGTCCTTTTAGTACATCCATGCTTCCTTTTCTACGGAAGGGGAGCCTTGGAGTAATTGGTAAAGTTGTTGTCATGTGACCAGGAGGTCATGGGTTTAAGCCGTGGAAACAGCTTCTTCTGGCAGAAATGCAAGGTAAGACTGCGTACCCTTGTGCTCCGGCCCTTCCCCGGACCCCGCACATAGCAGGAGCTTAGTACACTTTTTTTTGTTATTATGCAAGACAGATTAGGGATTAACGAACATAGGGCAGTAATCCACTTGCAATTCTTTATCTTTTTAGAATTCTATAGGACTATTTGTGGCTTTTTGCTGGGCTTCTTTGCTTAAGGAACTTAACTCATCTAAAGTAAGAAAAAGAACCTTTAACCTTTTAAACCAGTGTATATGATGAAATATTTCCTTTAACTACTTAAATTTCTTATTTTCTTGCGATATACATTATTCACAACATAAAATTAAACTATACTTGACAAAATTAGCACCCAAGATCATTTCTCTCGGTATAAGAACAAAGTAATTTCAGTTTAGCTTTCCAAAACTTTCACTTATGAAGCCACTTTTATTTCAATGCAAAGGAAAGTTCACCTTTTTTTCCTTATATATCCATGTCAAAGCAAAACAGCACACTTAGTAATAGAGCAAAAGGTAATTTTATTTGGTTAAGGAGCGAGTACACAAATTGATGAGCTGCAATTCTTTTAACAAGCATTTTAGATGTTTGACGTCGCTTCTGTTAATGTTGGGTTTGGTGTTGTGACATTTTGCTCAACATATCATTTTTAGTACTAAGTTAAAATTCAGAAATGTTGGAACAAATGTCACAACATTCGGACTAACATTTATGTGACCAACAGTTTTGCCTTACTTCACGGACTGAAGGAAATCTCGTGGAAATTTTACCACAATGGAAACGTGACTTGACAAGGTGATTAGGAGCTGATGAAAAATGTAGGAAGAACAAGTCAAAGTTGTTGCTAAGCTTGGGGAACAAGTTCAAGAAGTTAGAGGATTTTGCTTCATGATTTTCTCCAACAAACCTTATCGGCTGTCCACCTTTCCCTCAACCTCTACAACAAGTCGATGGGCTTTTCAAGGAAGACTCTCTACTATAAATAGAGAGGGAAGAAGAGTGAATCCATATCCAGAATCAAAATGTAAAAATACCAAGAGAGCTCTCAGAATTTCATCTCAACAATCTGGATCACAAATGTTGTCCGAGTGTGTCGACAATATTTTGTCTAACATTACAACTGTTGTTTAGATACTAGATTAACTTTGTATGGTGCGATTGTAATGAGAGGTTGTCTATGTCTACTTAGTTAGATTTTTAGGCAGAAGTTATTTGCGACTTGAACTTTTAATTCCTTTTTTATTTTATCTTGTAAAATTATAAAGAAAGAAATTTATTCAATTGTATATAATATATACAATACATTCGGTCATGAACGTCATAGGTTATATAATCAATATAAACTATGTAAATTTTAAACCTTTGTGTTTTTTAAATTCCGCTGCATTTACTCTTTAAAGTTTCTGTTTTTACTAAAGTGTTTTCACTGGTGCCAGACGACATTGTCGCCGACATTCGGAAACTGAATTGCCATTCGAGTTTGTTTATTTCTAGTTTGTTTTTATTGTTCCATAGCCCCCCGGGACTCCAACAAGTGGTATAAGAGTCAACACTTAACACAATAAGTGCTTGGTCCTATTATTCAAAGTTATGGATCCGGCTAATCCAAATATTGGTAAACTTCTCATTTTAGATGGTACAAACTAAGCATATTGGAAGATTCGCCTACATTTTCACATCAAATCAATTGATGTTAGGGCATGGAGATCTATAACCAATGGGTATGTTGTTCCAATGTTGTCGTCGGATGAGGAAGGTGACATTCTTATTAAACCTGAATCTGAATGAACGACGGAAGAAACCAATAATGCTAGCTTTAACGAAAAGACCTTAAATGCAATTTTCGGATAAGGTGATCTTTACATGTTCAAGCTCATTCAAAACTTCACAACGGCTATGGATGCATGAGATACTTTACAGATTCATTGTGAAAGTAGCTCAAATGTTCGTCGAACAAAGCTACGCATGCTCATGAGCAAATATGAATGTTTAAGGATGGAAGAAGCGGACGATATTAAATTTTATTTTGAAAAGTTGATTGACATCTCTAATGAATGTCAAATTTTCGGTGAACCATTATACAATCTAAGGACAAGAACTGTACAAGAGTATGTAAATATTATTTTTGATGATTTTTCTGATCTTACAGGAAATACAACTGAAAATAACACTATAGTTTCAGTGGAAAATGTGCAGACTGCTGTAGAATCAGATGTTGCCCCAAATGTTACCACATCCGAAGCAACATCTGAACCTGAACCAGAGATCACAGAAGGTGCGGATAAGTAGCCAAATGCTGAATTGCTAGATCAAGTTCGAAGGGACCCCTCATCAAGGATTAAGAATAATCATCCAACATGTCAGATGATAGGGTTTTTTTGAGGGAATTAGAACAAGAGGCAAAGAACCACTCAACTATAGAGAAATGGTAAGGTATGTGTGTATGTCAACCATATACCAAGAGGTTAGTCTTTCTTATTTTATATCTACATTAGAACCAAAGAATGTTGTAGATATTATAATTGGTCAAATCTATGTGGATGACATTATCTTTGGATCGACTTCACAGTCGTACCTAGATTCATTTGTTGAAACTATGTCATCGAAATTTAAAATGAGCATGATTGGGAAACTAACCTTTTTCTTAGGATTGCAGATTAAGAAAAGTGAAGATGGAATTTTTATCTCCCATGGTAAATATGCCAAGAATTTAGTTAAGAGGTTTGGATTGAAAAATGCTAAGCAGATGAAAACTCCAATGGGATCGTCGCAGAAGATATGTAAGGATAAGGTTGGTGAAAATGTCGACCCAACATTGTATCGATCTATGATATGTAACCTTCTATATCTCACTGCTAGTCGTCCTGATATAATATTTAGTGTTTGTGTATGTGCTCGGTTTCAAGCCTGTCCCAAAATCTCCCACGTAAAATGTATCATTAGATATGTTGCCGGCACATGTGAGTTGGAAATTTGGTATTCCAAAGACATTAATCCTAATTTAATAGGGTATAGTGACTCAGATTGGACTGGTGATGTGGATGATAGAAAGAGTACTAGTGAAGAATGTTTGTATCTTGGCAATAATCTTGTTTCATGGTATAGTCGTAAACAAAATTGTGTCACACTTTCAACGGCTGAATCTGAATATGTAGCAGTTGAAGGTTGTTGCTCTCAATTAATATGGCTAAGACACATGTTAGACGACTATGATTTTTCTAGTAACATCTAAGTTTTGTATTGTGATAATTTGAGTGTCATAAATATTTCCAAAAATCAAGCACTCACGTACAAAATATATTGATATTAGACATCATTTTTAAGAGATTTGGTTGAAAACAGCTTGTTCAAATTGAACATGTGGATACCCTTCATCAACTAGCTGATATTTTACAAAAGCTTTGGACCATAAGGATTTTCTAGTTTGAAAAATTCTCTTGGTCTTTGTAATCTCTAAAAAGACATTTTTGGTGAATGTCGGCTGACATGTCACTAACATTTCTGGTGACATTTACCTATGTAATATCATAATCTTATTATTGTTACTATATAGTGCATTAATTTTTTATCACACAAGCATGATCCTTCAATAAGAACGTGATTTCAAGGATAGTGCATTAATTTTTTGTCACACAAGCATGATCATTCAATAAGAACATGGCTCCAAGGTGATACTGTTCTCTGCGATGATATTAGATATCATAAAAAGGGAGTATCAAAATAAGGCAAAACCTTTACAATTTTTGACAACTGTGCAAAATGGGCAAAACCCTTGAAATAATACCGTTCTTATTCTATAAGAGTATCAAGTGCTTAAAAAGAAAGTATGAAGATACTAAATAAGTATTCTTATTTTTGACACGAAAATAATTTTGTATGTGTTTCATGATTAGATCAAGGACACGATGGAAAAATATTACATTGGTCCAATGGTTAAACTCAAAAAAATACATAAAATGTGTCTTGATTTGTTTCCAAAATGAAAAGTTCTTGCGGGATCATAATACTTGTGTTGTTCAAAATTATGTCAATATTGTTGTTGACATTTTCAGATAATGATATTTGTTGGATGTTGTTCGTAACTGACTTTCGAAAAATCAGTTTTTCTTCCCTATTTTTATGCCATATTTTTTTAATTGGAATTCATGATTTAAAAGGATTAGATTAAAATTCCAAAAATGATGTGTATCTTTATATCCCAAAATTTTAGGTGTAAGTTATTGAAATAAATATAAAATACCTAAAATTAAGGATTTGTTTTGAAAGGCTTGCCAAATATATAAATATTCATCTCATCTGTATTCTCCTTTTACCATTCTTGTCTTTTCTCACAAGTAAAAAAAAAATCACATCACCTTGGTAAAACCCCTACCAAACCGATGGAATCATCACTCTCCAAACTCTCCCATGGAAACATCTCCTATGTCAACCTCTGTGTCTGCCAACACCACCAATAACACATCTATGAGCACCAGTCCACCATAATGTACATCCATTGTTCTTAGCTCAGTTCAAGAACCCTTAGAAATTAGCTATTCAGGGAATGATAATAACCCCATTGATGTAGATGCTACTTCAGATTTCTCCACACTCGGCAAGAGGACCAGTTCTTTCTCCTTTCCTACCCGAAGGTCAAGCAGGGTGTTTGAGAGAACTGTCTAACATGAACCTGTCACCAAGAAATTCAGGTTTGAGACTAAGGTTCCTGCGTGTTCGAGTAGTGACACACATGACATGGATTATGAGTTGTCCTCTTAAGAAACCCAAGGAGAACCTGAAGAATTGTCACGACCCGACCTCGGGACCGCGACTGATCAGAGAAAATCAGCGGAACATACATGAAACTCATAACGTACATTTAACAGAAAATAAACAACAGACTAGCCGATAAGGCTAGCCGATAAGTCTACCTCCCTGGACATACATATATATACATAACCAAACGCAGTTACATCCTTCTTCTTTACAAACCGACCCACAAGATATGACTACAGACCTCTAAGAATTTTTGACATAACTACGGTGACGGGACAAGGCCCCGCCGTACCTCTGAATATACCTATCCATAATGACCAGCTCCAGAATATTGGAGCTATCCCAAAATGCTGAACAAGGATTCTAAACTCACGGATCCACAACTGTGTACCTAGACCTGCGGACATGAACGCAGCCCCCCGAAGGGGGTCAGTACAACAAGGTACCAAGTATGTAAACAAGAAGTACAGTAAGCAAGATCATAACAGTACACAAGAATGACAGGGGCAAGTATGAAAAGCAAACACCAGATCCTACCGTGTCATAAAACAATCAGAGCCAATCAGACCTTGTATCACCGCACTCATCAGAACACCATACCACTCTCACATATGAAAGTCATGTCAAAAATTCGGGACACCTGCCCTCAGCATATAATATCACAGAAGCATGCTCGTGGAATACAACATCACCGTCAGCATATAACAAGTATAATGTATCCTACCAGTACATTGTGCCTTTTTAACAAAGAGAGTGAACAAGAATAAACTTTGCCGGTTTTTAAAACAGAAAGCTTATGATTAACCTAGGGCCATCCGCCCGTAGTATCATTATGCAATCCTACTCCTGTGACTATTTCACCCGCATAGGCCATATGGACCCGCACGAGGTAATCTCCTCGCATAGGTTGTATCCGCCCGCATAAGCCGCATGGACCCGCATGAGGTAATCTCCTCGCATAGGCTGTATCCGCCCGCATGGGACTGTTTCACTCGCATGAGCCCTACGGACTCGCATGAGGTAGCTTCCTCGCATCGTGGGGAGCAAATCCACGGAATATGCAAATGCAACAAGCCCGGGGAATGACCCCGTAATGAATAATATATCACAGGCACAACCGGCTAACATAATCACGTAACATAAGTACAATCGGCTATCATAATCACATAACATAAGCACAACCGGCTATCATAATCTCATAACATAAGCACAACCAGCTATCATAATCACATAACATAAGCACAACCGACTATCATAATCACATAACATAAGCACAACCGGCTATCATAATCTCATAACATAAGCACAACCAACTATCATAATCTCATAACATAACACGACCTATGTGTAGGCTCGGTGTGTCTCATAACATAACATTTTAAATCGCCTTTTCACTTCTTCTTAAGTCGTTATAACAACTTCCCATAAAGCTATTATAACAACCTTTCATTTTAGAGAACTTAAGGCACTTTTATTTCTTATCCCATTGCGGAAGTTAAACCCAAAAGTACTACGTACATACATACTTAAAAACAATCATGCAACTCATTTTCCTTAAATCAACAAACATATACTTTTAAAACTCAAGTTACATACTCCTTTGGAATCATTCTTCTTAACTCTTGAGATAAATCAAGAAGCCATACTTTTTAAATCAAATCATTCCTTCCTTTAAACATTAAATCCCATAACTTGAAAAAAATAAAGTCTCATAACCTTTTAGGAAATCAAGGTTCATAGTCTTAAAACTTCATAACATAAATTCTTTAAAATCAATTCACTTACTTCAATTAAATCAAGTCACTTCTACCTTTAAGAATCAAGTCTCATAACTTGAAAAATAAAGTCTCATAATCTTTTAAGTAATTCGAGTTACTTATACTTTCATAATCAAGACTTATATATTTTCAAAATCAATTTACTACATACTTTCGAAATTCAAGTCTCACGTACTTTCCAAATTAATACTTTTATGAGTCGTGAATATGTTATACTCGTTTATAACGATCTTTTCCATTGAGTCATGATCTAGAAAATGTAATACAATTTTGTCTCATCTTAGTTTCTATGCAGATGGAAGATTCTACTCATTTCAATGTAATTGATTACCGATACATTTTCATTAACGCTGCAATGACTTGTTCGGTCATTTTTTTTTCATTAGTGAAGTAAGTTAGCAAGGTCAACTAGACTCCAATACTTCCTAACGACTCTTACCAACATCCCCCATAAGACTTGGTAAGAACTTAGGAATATTCTAGACATGCCTTTAGCATAAAATCAATAACAGGAATACTTCTTATGACAAGGAAAGTATACTCAAGAACAAGTCATGTATACCCCTAACAAATATACTTCAAATATCAAGGCAAGTATACTCCTAACAACAAGACAAGTATACTTCAAATATCAAGGCAAGTATACTCCTAACAACAAGGCAAGTATAATTCAAATATCAAGGCAAGTATACTCCTAACAACAAGGCAAGTATACTTCAAATATCAAGACAAATATACCATAAAAATACTCATGTCTATAGAAAGAAGAAGTTCACATACCTTGTGACGACTAACCAATACGACAAGTAGCAAAATGCTCCAAAGTACTTTAACTTCATCGGCTATTCCTTAAGTCAAGTAGACTCTGCTACACGTAGTACTTCAACCTAAAATGATCATAGTACTTCTATCAATATCATACTTACTATTGTAAGACTTATACCAAATAATTGCCCTCTAATTCTACAGAAAATCGGGCAGCACTTCCTTTATTTCTACGTACTTTTCCACCTTTTCTAAGGCCCGTATTCATCAACCAATAAGCCACATTTAAGGCGCAACAACCCAGCAATTCAAAGGGGATTACACGCCTTAACAGGACGTGTAAAATTCTGCCCCACAATTAATGTAAAATTGTCCAATAATCTTAAGCCATCCTCGGCAACAACAACATTTCGCTACGACATATAACCTTTTTCAATTCCTTTTTAATCCAAATCGTTATTCCCAACATGTTATATACGTCATAACCAATAATAACACTTATAAACCCTTCTTTATATAACATGCGACGATAGTAACTAACAACTAAATTGATTTACAAACTTAATGGCTAATCATGCCAATCTCGGATTTGAGCTTCCTAATTCCATAACATTTATCAATCTTCATTCTAAATATCACATGCTCATCCATCAACTACTACAACATGAAATCTTGAATTACAATAGCAAGACGGAGATTATTACCTCTTTAAGCCCAAATACAATCCAAAACCTAAAGTCGATCCTTAGCAACTTTAGCTCCTCTTCTCGACGTTCCAATCCACTCCAAGCAACTCTTAGAATCTTGTGAAGAACCCCTCTTCAATTTCCAACTTCAAAGTTGAAGAACACCTCAGGTTTTCATGTTGCGACTAACGTAAAAACGTAGTTTTTCCGGGATTTTTGTGTTGAGATATCCTTAGAATACCTTTAGGGATCTTGGGTTTGAATATTGGGATTTATGAAGCAAGATTGCAAAATTTTTGTTGCTCAAGAGAGCTCTTGGCCGAGAGCTTTACAAAGAACCCATTATCTCAAGCTAACTTGACTTTTTGACTTAGTCAATTTTTTCTTCATCCAACAAGCCCATGTGGAGGGTGACACGTGTCGCCCTCCCATTGGTCTAAAATATTTCATTTCCCAAAATTCCCATAATTCATCAAAATATCGAAAACCTCGTGGGCCCCACAAAACGTAAAATTTTCCGGGTGGGCCCTACGTGACCAAATCCGTAAATAAGTTTCTACAATGTTAATAAACTCCATACGTCTCAAATAACGCATTTTGAGAATCTAATTCTCATCAACGAACATTTTTCCTTTCCGAAGTTCGGAAGATTTTCCTTCGGAAAAACAATTCTTCCTTTCGTACAAATTTTTGAAGTCCTGATTCCTTACGTACATTCTCTTAAACATGTCCTGGAATTTCGGGGTGTAACAAGAATCTACTGCTCCTGAAGAATCTGCTGATGTGCCACTGGAAACTGCTTCTGAACATTAAGATGTACCACTGGAAACTGTTGATGAACAACAAGATGTGCCTCTCGAAAGGGGAATTCATGATGAAACACCATTGAAACAATTCCTTCCTAAAGGAATTCCCAGATTTACAAGATCAAGTGTTATCCCAGTGTTGACACCCAATTTTGACCCTCCCGTCCAGTCATTAACTATAAAATTACACTAATTTTGTAGAATAATTTTTAGGGATTTTCATAATAAAATGCAGCGAATAAAACATAAATACAGGCATAAATAAATAATTTAATAATGGCATCACGTCTTGCGTAGAGTATTAAGCACTTAGAGTCCCGCGCCCGCATTGATTAATTTTAAGCCCTGTCGTGATTCTTAATTAATAATAAATACATAAAATAAATAATTTAGCAATAACGTCGTGTCAGGTAGCATAGCCGCATTTATCAATACACAAGAGAATTTCATAATCATTCGTAATTTAAAATCAATTTTAATCTAATACATGCATTTAATAGCGCCGCATTTATAAAAGGCCTTAAATAATTCTTAAATATCATACTCGCATTTGGCATTTAAATAATTTAATCTAAACTCAATTCAGTTTTTATTTAACTTAATAATAATGCACAATAAATAAGGTTTTAAATAATAACACCGCATTTTAAAATATTAGTTTATAATAATATCTTAGGCTAATAAAACACCTAAATAATTTAATCACATTAGTTTATTGGGTTATCACTAATTAACTAAGCCTAAAACTAATTAATCTATCACTAATTTAATACTAATAACTCACTAATTAAAAGCCTAATTAAAACTAACCTAATACTACCCTTTAACTACCCAGCCCAACGAACTCGCAGCCCACTACCCCCTAATTAAAACAATTACGCAAGCCCAAACCCGCGAAGCCCCTTACCTCTTAATCCCTTCAGTAGCCCTTTACTTCATCTCCTTAAAAGAAAAACGCAAACCACGAACCCTAAAACCTAATGCTCAATCGCCGCCTCCCTCGCCCATACGCCCTAAAATATCGCCTTCCTTAACAAAATCACTTACTTTCCTTACCCATGCAAGCGCAGCCAACAATTTCTTACCATAAATAACCAAATCCCTTCAAATCAGAACCCGTTCGAATCACTTACAAATCAGCACAAATCTCTTACGAAATCTCAGCCTAGAATCAGCCCTAATTGCTTACCAATATTAGAACCTAGGGTTAGGCTATATAAGCACATGCAATAGAACAAAAGAGGGAGGTCGAATATAGGGCAGAGCACAGTAGAGAGACGAGAGAGCTCAGAGAACAGAGCGGAGTCGGGTAGCAATCGACGGGACCCTAGCAGCAGTCAACAACCAGAGCTTAGCAGAAACAGGGGGCATCAGTCGAACCCTTCTCTTAATTCCAGCCAAAAAAAATCAGTGAGTAAACCTTCTCCCTTTCATCCGCATCGCAAAACCAAAACCCGAGCGAGTCGACGACTTGATACGCTGCCTCGGCTCGCTGCACGGAGAAGGTAAACTTAAATTCCTCTCATTTCATTTTTGTACTATTGTGTGTTTGTGTGATTAAATGTGTGTTAGTTAGATTGATGTGCTCATCGATATGATGCTTTTAATTGGAAGTATTGACTGATTAGATAATCTGATATACGTATTGGGATGCCTGAAAGTTGTCTAGGATCTGTGTGAAAGCCTACCTGTGGTTAAAAATTACTCAAAGTCGTAGGTGATTGAGGGCCATTAAGGATAGATGATTTGTCCAGACTTAGGTATATCGATACTACTTAAGATGTCGGTGCTAGTTCAAATATCTGTTGCATACTAATATAATAATCTAATCTATACACAGTTTTAGAATATGCACATGTTATTCGATGTTAAGCCTAATATGAAGTCATGTATGTCCTAGTGTTGTTCGATTTGTGCCTCTGTTTAAGTTGGTTTCAGCCCTCTGGAGGCTATCCTGGCATTGTGTCCCAACATCATGATAAACATGTCAACTTTACACTTAACATTATAGTAGATTGCCGTCACCCAGAATGTCTTACCTGACGTACTACCTGGACATCTCAGCACTTGTGTGTCTGTCGTATATGCCTTAAGGGTATGGTAACATCTATAATAACATGAAATCCCTTCGGGATTGTTTCATTTTGCTTAACTTCTTAACTGCCTATTCCTACTTAAGATATCCATGAATATCTCTTGCCCCTGCTCGTGGTCTGAATCTGCTCTTGTCTTCTTACGTTTCCAATGTGAACTGTTATATATGTTGTAATATGTTTCAAGGTATACCACCCCTGTACGTACTCTGTTATATGTCAGTGTATATCTGATATCATGATAGGCCTGATCATCCAGCCCCACTGTTGAGTCGAACTTACTTGAGTTTGCCTTATGAACATTTTGTCTCCTATGTGAAGAATACTTAACTGAGCTTGACTTATTTGAACACCTTGTGATATTTCATTGAGCTTGACTTATTTGAATACCTTGTGATTAGGCCTAAGTTAACAGTTCGCTCATTTATTTTTTTTATAATTGTTTGGACTAAGCCTATTCTGCCTATTTCTCACCCTGCAGCATAATCACAACACCAATTTGAATACAAATATATGAGTTTTATGTTAAAATGCCTATTCATTATTGTCATAATAATTGCACGCATACTAATCCTTATCTTCTTCTTTATCTACATGAAATGCATCGGAGCAAAAGGAGGAGTCTCATAGCGAGACTCATTATGCCTTCAATCAATTGAAGATTTGCATTCACCCGCATTCGTGTGTATCTTGCTATCTGCATCAGAAATTCCAAACCACAGGCGGAATCACATCGCCACTCCTTCGAGTCGCCTTTATTGGTTTTCTATCCCGCCCTCATTCATTTGTTGTAATTAATTGTCTAACGCTACATTAATTATTAGAACACTTAGAATAGTTAAATCTTGAATCAATAAATTAGCGAGTAGTTGGATACTAGAAATTTGCTTCCCTTTAAGTTAATTATTTTAGGTTTGCCACGCATAACTAAACTTTGCCAAATGATAATCGTCCTTTGCACTATGCCACCTATAAAAAATCAAATTTTCCAGTAAATGCATACATTTAGTCTATAAATCAACTTTGCATCACTTATTTATAAATAAAAATAAATGAATACTTTTAAACCTTACATGTATTTTTAGAACACAAGTCTTATAAATCTTTATCAAAATGCATCCCTTTTATAGACACTTGCATCATCTTTCTCTTCAAATATTTTCAAAACATGCATCGCACCTTGGCATAGTAATTACCCTAGGTTTGGCAGGACAACCGCAAGTTAGCGGATCTTAGAGGGTGCCTAACCC
Source organism: Przewalskia tangutica (assembly GCA_029844215.1). Taxonomy (NCBI): domain Eukaryota; kingdom Viridiplantae; phylum Streptophyta; class Magnoliopsida; order Solanales; family Solanaceae; genus Przewalskia; species Przewalskia tangutica. The sequence continues at coordinate 26,052,857 of CM056719.1, forward strand.
ATTCCCTCTAGATTAATAAAGAGCCCTTGCCCGGAATCTCATTAAGTTAGCATACCATAAAATGGAGTTAATGTTTTACTTTAAACTAGTTAAACATTTAGGTGTCCTAATTCACCCAAACTAATTAGGTGGCGACTCCCACGAACCCTTTAGCATTTTTTGCAATTCTAGCACCTTTTTACTTTAGCATTCTAGCAACCCTTTTTGCACTTTTAGCACCTTTTTAGCATCCTCTTATATTTTAGCACCCTTTTAACTTTTAGCACTTTTGTTTATTTTCTAACACATTTTCTAAGCAGGGTTCGCTTTTAGAAAGTCGCGGTCGAAAAAGGGCGTGACAGAAATGGCGACTCTGCTGGGGATTTTAGGTTCTTGACCATAACAAACCTAGGTTTATTATTGCTTAGCTTTATTTGTTTGTTTTAAATGCTTTAAAATTGCTCGCTTAATTTTGTATGTTTAACTGTTTTAATTGCTATTTGTTTTAACTGCTTTCCTCAAACTGGCATTCCGCTCATATTTCTTCCACTCTGGAAAATTCACACGATCACACACTACATGCGAGGTGCGCTTGGTGCATCAGCAAAATTCTTTCTTCAAAATCCAAATTTAGGAGAGTTGGTAATATACGTGGAGTGTCCGGTCTAACCGGTGGCCGCGTAGCCTTCTCGCTCGAGTTGTCCGCTCGGGAACCTTGCGTACAGAAAAGCCAAATCTTAGAAACTCAAGATAGAGCTATACCACCCTTTATTTTAGGACATGCATGCATTTACCTTAGGTGGGTCGGTCGCGTATCGACACCACGGTTAGGAAGACACCAAATTTGTCGAAGGGTTTTTACAACCCAACGACCAACAACATATTATGTGTTACGTGATATTGATGGATAAATCCGAGCCATACGTGACATGCTAGCATTGGGAAATTTAGCACTAACTTCTGTTTATGTATAGGATGAGCAGTTTTCCAGCAATCCCTGAAGTCAGAATGGTGAGTGGTGTTTCGACAAAGCTAAAGATTTGGTGGGAGAATTTCGACGGCAGCAGTAAAATGATCATCAGAAGCAAATTAGGTTGTCTCACGGCTTTGTTTGACATCACTCCAGATCAACATATAGTTAGGGCCTTAATTCAGTTCTGGGATCCAGATAGGGCAGTATTCAGATTTCAAGACTTCGAACTCACCCCCACGTTGGAGGAGATCAACTACTTCACGAGCTTAGCTTACCAAGACAGAGGGCAAATCATCCCTTATAGTCAATCTGGAAAGAGATTCTTGCATTACATGGGCCTAAAGAACACAAAGGAACTCCGTTGCTTCGAAAATAATTGGGTTTCCCTAGATTATGCATGCGAGAGATATGGTCGCCAAGATAGCTATCAGTCATTCAGAAAGGAGTTTTCTTGCAGTCTGGGAAAATGGAAAACTAGACGACATACCGCGTTCGCCGTTGCTCTGTTAGGCACTCTAGTGTTTCCCCTTGAGCATGGACGGATCAGTACTTGCATATGTTCTGTGACCCGAATGGTTTTTGAAGGCATTAATGGCGCGCAACTTACTTTGGTCCCCATGATTCTAGCTGAGATATTCCGAGCTCTAGGAAAATGCAAGCGAGGGGAGACCAATTTCTTCGAGGGATGCAATCTCATCTTACAGATGTGGGCCATGGAACACTTTTATCAGCGATCGAATATGACAGACATTTGTTTTAGCAATGATTATCGGATTGTAAGTTTTTACGACAGGATGAAGCGGTTTGTGTCACCAGTCGGTACTAGGGATTGGTATGAATTTCTAGCATCCCTCACTAGCAGCCAAGTGCAATGGAGGTACCCACTGCTATCCCGTATCAACAAAGCCTATGTAAGGAGCAAGGACCGTTATTACATCGAGCTCATCGGCTTAAGGGGACTTCAGCCATATGCTCCGTTGCGTGTACTCCGCCAGTTTGGTCAAGAACAGGTAATCCCGCTCCAATCAGACATGAAGGATTCAGAGGTCGCATTTGGGGCAAATTGCACTTTCCCCAGGAAGAAGCAAATCCTTGAAGAATGGAACAACATTGAGAAAATAGATGTCAAATACAAGCAAGCAGGAGGTACGCCTGAATACTATGCATGGTTCAAGGAAGATTGTAGCGATCAGGAGCCCCGAAGGCAGGGTTTCGAGGATATCGACATGACCAATTGGGTAAAAGTGTGCAGGTTAGGGAACAACGCCATCCCCCCTGAGAGGTGGGACCAGCTACAAAACATCATGCAATATTTGGAAGATGCAGGAGCAGGGCCTAGCAATACCACCGCCACATTCGCCGGCAGCATAATGTAGCATTAGGAATAGATCTTTAGTTTTAACATTTCATTGTTGCAATTTAATTATTTTTTAATTCCCAATAAAAGCATTTTCGATCCGACGGCTCGGACCAATCCATCATTATCGCATATGTGACGTCTAGGCCTACCTCTGGCACAAAGAGGTCCCCCTTGCATGATAGGAAACGTTTGAATGTGCAATATATCTGCTACGTACCTGCAAATTATGTGCTTTATGCTAACACTGTTTGTTGCATTTTTTAGAAAGATTATCATCTTCCCCAAAGGTCGGTTCGTATTTGACTCAACAATGTCGGAGCATCCACACTTTACCAGATCCAAGGCAAGAAATGACGATATGACTGGCTCAGGGGCGTCTGAGCCGAATGGTTTGGGAATTATCCCTGTCAGCGAAACAGAACCTTCAGAAGGGAGGAATGTCACCAGTCAAGAAGAATGTATTGCTCAGCTGCTACAACAGATTGCTGATATGCAGGTTGAGATGGAGAGGCTACGGAATCTGACCAACCTATCCATCAGTTTGAATACCCCCATGCCGGAGAAAAGGGCCACTACCTCGCAAACCATCCCAGAGAGACCTCCACCACCACATATCTCCCAAAACTCTCCACAAAGACCGCCAGTTACCGACCCAACTGCCCCTCGCCCAGCCAATCATCAACCCCACCTTCAAAACGATCCTCATACTACCCATGTACCTCAGCCCCCGCCTACTTACTTCACCACAATCAGCCCTAATCGCCAAGTATCAGCCCCAGCAAACAACCTGCATACCTAACTTACGCAATGAAACCCACTTTTACCGTCCCGCACTCCACCGAAGTGGATCATTACGAAGAAATGGAAAGGAAGTCCGAGCCAAAATGGACGATGACGTGGCAGAGAGATTCACACTGAAGGGCGAAGCGTGGCACGCGATCGAAAGGTCACGAAGGACTAGATTATGAAGATCTTTTGCATCCGGATGCTGGAGCCGGTGGGATACAAGTGCCAAAGTTCGATCTATTTGATGGGAAGGAAATCCCGCGCACACTTGAGATCATATCGCGAAGCTAATTCGGGTAGGAAGAACCCAGCTCATTATGAAGTTGTTCATTCGGCTTAACCGGCGAGCACTAGATCGTACACTAGTCGATCCGCGAAATGGCATACCGGAATGCATCGCCCAAGACTTTGAGCGGTTCGATTCAACACGAAACCGCGCGATGTGTTCTATCTAATGAAGTTGGAAAAAGCCTACAGAGACTTTCGTGGAGTACGCCATGAGGTGGCGTCAGAGGCAAAGAAGGTACAACACCCACGCGAGAGTGAGATGACCACACTATTCGTACAATCTTTGAAGGATGCAACCTACTATGAGCGGATGATAAGCGTCATCGGGCGGAATTTTGCAGAGGTTGTCAGAATGGGCGACTTCGTAGAAGAAGGTATTAAAACTGGCAGGATTACGAATCTGGCAGCATTGCAGGCAACCAACAAGGCGATTCAGTCAGGGACGATCGGGGGTACTTCAAGGAAGAAAGAGACAGTTTCCCCTTCCATGTTCATACAAGAGCGCAAACCCGAAGCGTTCATAACATACCAAAACCCACCATATCAAACCCCATACTACCACACAAGCAGCCAAAATTTCACACCTCACTATACACCTGCCCCACACCCCAGCTACCACACACAACCCATATATAACGCTTCCCAAGCACCCATTTATCCAGCCCCGCATCAACCCGCCCATCAAGCCCGCCAACAACATAGAGCACCCAATGCGCCCAGACCAAACACGAATTTTGAGGGAAGACCATCCAGAACCCGCACCCCATCAAGCAAACCCATACCCTGGATATACGAAAGATCGCGACTGCAGTTTGATCCAACCAATTCCAGGGAGGATTCCTAGACCTATCCCAAGATGGTATGATGAGAATAAGCGTTGTGCGTATCACTGATAGCCGGGGCATGACATCGAAGTTGCTATACCTCGTGGAGAATCGAAGAGTTGATCAAAGAAGAGTAATTCACCAAGGATCTCGCCCCAAACGCGTATGATAATCCCTTGCCAAACCACGCAATGCCAATGTACACTTGATAACCCTAGATGAGAATACAACTTGGAGGAACCATCCGGTCGATTCGAAGTGAAGGAAGAGCGAACCTTCGCTGCCGCCTCGCCACCGATCCTCGAAAGAAAGCGATTTGAGTTGGAAAGAGGCACCGCCGAGACACGCGGTTCAATCACGCTTGTTCGACGCTGGGAAGAGGGCCCCAATCAAAGTGGATCGCAGAGAAAATGGGAAGCGAGTCATAGAAGTCACCGCTGCAGGTATAACCAGGTCAGGGAGGTATTACACACCTGTAGAGGCAGCCAAGGAGGCACCGCAAAAGAAACCCGTGACAGAGGCTGAAGTCGAGGAGTTTTGGAGGAAGATGCCCACTAAAGAGTATTCCGTCGTAGAGCAGTTAAAGAAAACGTCAGCGCATATCTCTACTTTCACTTTGCATGCATTCGCCTCACACCGATCGCATTAATGGAGGTTTTGAAGGATGCATACGTTCCGGAGGGTACAACAGACGGGAATTTAGCAGCTTTGGTCGGACAAGTACTAGAGGCCCGCAGAATCGCCTTTCACGATGATGAGTTACCTGCTGATGGAGTCAGACACAACCTTGCACTGAATATCACCATCCAAGTCGCAGACAAGATTGTTTCAACGGTGCTGATTGATGGAGGCTCAGCCGTCAACATTTGTCCCATGACGACACTGTTGAAATTAGGGGCAGACTGTAAGAAAATTCGTGAAAGTCATATCAGAGTCAAAGGTTTCGACGGCGTCCATATGGGAGTCGAGGGCGTAATGGACCTCACACTGCTGATCGGACCTGCAGAATTCGTTGTGAAATTTCAAATATTGGATATTGCTACATGTTACGACCTGTTGATAGGAAGGCCATGGATCCATGAGGCTGGTGCGGTTCCGTCCACCTTGCATCAGTGCCTGAAGTTTATATGGAATCATCGTGAAGTGGTAGTATTTGGAGATAAAAAGGGAAGCATCAACACTGATTATGCAGTCCCTGTCATAGAGGACGTGAAACAGTTGGATGGTTCGGTTTTTCATATTAATGAGATCAAGAGAGCAAGCAGGTCGGGCCAGATTACCACGTCCTCTCAAAATGGTGGCCAAGGAAATGTTAAGAAATGGATACGAGCCCGGCAGAGGTCTTGGAGCCAGTATGAAGGGGATCACAGAGTCTATCCAGTTGTTTGGGAAGAAGGACACTTTTGGTTTAGGATACCAGCCCACTTCGAAGGATTTGATGACCGCGAACCTCCGGAAAAGGGGATATATTCCTCGCTGCGCCATTCCGCCTCGAGTCGATCGTTCGTCAAAGCCTACACCATCCAGATCCGAGAGAGGATGACCGGATAATCTTGCAAAGGGGTTCGGAATCTGTTCATAGGTGACGATGAGGCAGATTGTTGCATGATCGCAGGAGATCACAAGGAGGAGCTCACCATTTGGGATGCAGAGCATGGATACAGCCTGAATAATTGGACTTGCACCCCTGTCCTGACCGTCCGAGAAGCTTGGTAGAATTTATGATTAGTTCTAGCAGTGTGACTTTTTATCTAGAAAGAAAACAGACATGCATTTATGTTTCTTAATATGTTTTAATCTCGCAATTTTACTTTCATCATAAATTCCAGGATATTTTTTGCAGCTTTAAAAGATTTTGGTTGTGTTAAAATTAAATTCTTTAAGCATTTTCTTTCAGCGATCATATTAATAAACCCGTTGATAATGTGAATATGACATGTGATGAGACCAACGAACAAAGTTCAAATGGCGAGTATAACCCCGAGGAACAAGAAGAATGTCCGCAATCAGAACTTAGCCAAGAGCTGGAAAACTTTGAGAATAGGCCTAAACCAAATTTGGAAGAAACAGAGTTAATAAACTTAGGCGAGGAGGGAATTGTGAAAGAGACTAGAGTCAGCGCCCACCTAAACGCCACACAGAAGAAAGAATTAATCGAGCTCCTGAAACAATACACCGATGTGTTTGCCTGGTCGTATGAGGACATGCCAGGTTTGAGTACGGACATCGTCGCACACAGGTTGCCTATTGAGCCATCCTATTCCCCCGTAAAACAAAGGCCGAGAAAGATCAAACCAGACATGAGTTTGAAGGTCAAAGAAGAGGTGTCTAAACAGTTCGACGCAAAGGTAATTCGAGTTGCAAAGTATCCTACTTGGTTAGCAAATATCGTGCCAGTAAAGAAGAAAGATGGAAAGGTCCGAGTCTGCGTAGATTACAGGGACCTCAACAGGGCTAGCCCGAAGGATGACTTTCCTCTTCCAAACATTCATATACTCATCGACAATTGTGCGAAGCATGAACTACAGTCGTTTGTCGACTGCTTTGCTGGTTATCATCAGATCCTTATGGCAGAAGAGGATGCAGAAAAGACAGCATTCACTACCCCGTGGGGGGTGTACTATTATCGAGTTATGCCGTTCGGTCTCAAGAACGCGGGCGCCACCTACATGAGAGCGATGACTACCATCTTCCATGACATGATTCATAAAGAAATTGAGGTCTATGTGGACGATGTCATCATCAAATCGCGAAAAGCGGAGGGCCATTTGGCAAACTTGAAGAAATTTTTCGAACGACTAAGACAGTATAACTTGAAACTGAATCCTGTGAAGTGTGCATTTATGCGTCCCGCAGAAAGTCTGGGTTTTATAGTGAGCAGGAGAGGGATTGAGCTAGACCCCTCGAAAATAAAAGCCATCCAAGAGTTACCTCATCCGAAAAGCAAAAAGGACGTGATGAGCTTTCTTGGCCGCCTCAACTACATCAGCAGGTTCATAGCCCAGTCTACCGTGATATGCGAGCCGATATTCAAATTGTTGAAAAAGGATGCAGCTACCAAGTGGACAAAGTTGCCAATGTGCTTTTGAGAATCAAAGAATACCTTTCTAATCACCGCTTCTAATGCGCGTAAGCGGAGACCTTGCTACTCTATTTGTCTGTGTTGGAAAATGCTTTGACGCGTGTTGGGGCAACACGATGAAACGGGAAAAGGAGCAGGCCATATACTATTTGAGTAAGAAGTTCACGATATGAAGCTCGTTATACTGATGGAACGACTTGTTGCGCATTAACTGGGTCGCCAGTTCGTGCATTATCTCACAAGATACACTACTTATCTTATTTCGAGGATGGATCCGCTTAAGTATATCCTTCAAGCCCATGCCCACCGAAACTAGCGAAATGGCAAATTATGTTGGCGAGTTTGACATCGCTTCACGCCACGCAGAGCCGTAAAAGGGCGTGCATAAGTGATCATCTTGCTGAGAACCCGGTCGATGAGGAATACGAGCCCCTTCGAACCTATTTTCCTGATGAAGAGGTATTATTTGTCGGAGAAGATATCTCAGAAGATTACCCAGGTTGGAGGATGTTTTTCGATGGAGCGGCAAATTTCAAAGGAGTCGGCATTGGAGCAGTTTTGGTTTCGAAGCAGTCAAGATTATCCGATTTCCGCGAAGCTCAGATTTCCATGCACCAACAATATGGCGGAATATGAAGCTTGCATATTGGGGCTCAGAATGGCCGTAGATATGGACATACAAGAGTTGCTGGTCCAGGCAACGACGTTATCAGCACAGCAAGTCCGAAAACGACGCCATCATCAGCATATCGCATCTACACAGGGACGACTTTCTCTGTTCTCAAAATTGCATTTTTCTCATTCATGCTTTATTATTCTGTCTTAACAGTTATGCACTAACTCTTTCTTGAGCTTTAGTCTACAGGGGGAAATTGCAGCAAGGACAACGTATCCGCATTCACAATCGCAACACGTCCGCGCGGTGCGAAATCACAAAGATTCGCGAGATCGCATCAACACAAAGAGCATCACATTTCGCAGATAACCTTTTCTACTCGCTTGCATTACTTTTAAAATTATACATCATCATTTTTGCCTTAATGATTATGCACCGACCGCTTGTTCAAGTCTTAGCATGCGAGCGCGAGAGCACAACGTGGATTTTCTCTTACAGCGAACCGGGGCAATTTGTTGGGGGGCCAACCTTCCCAATGAATGGCAGAAGCGGCCTCAAGCGTCGGTCCACTCGCTCCGCATCACCACAGAACCCAGCACCACAAGCCATAGCAGTACACCCCAGGTTCAAGCCCGTTTATTTTATTTTACTCTTTACACCACAGCCCAGTGTCGTCATAACTCGACACTGGGACAAATTTTGAGCCCGCGTTAGCCCGCCCTGGTGTTTTGACCATGGTAGCCCAGTGTCATCATAACTCGACACTGGGACAGCTTTGAGCCCGCGTTAGCCCGCCTTGGTGTTTTTGACCATGGCAGCCCAGTGTCGTCATAACTCGACACTGGGACAAATTTTGAGCCCGCATTAGCCCGCCTTGGTGTTTTGACCATGGTAGCCCAGTGTCGTCATAACTCGACACTGGGACAGCTTTGAGTCCGCGTTAGCCCGCCTTGGTGCTTTGACCATGGTAGCCCAGTGTCGTCATAACTCGACACTGGGACAGATTTTGATTTTTGCGTCAGCTTTGTCTACCTGCCCAACATTTTGCAATTCTGAAGATCGAGACAAAATTGGCTATGAGTCAACGTCTTTGTCCGAAGATTCTTCCATCATCTCCATACAAAGAGGGACAGCTGTTGACACCCAATTTTGACCCTCCCGTCCAGTCATTAACTATAAAATTACACTAATTTTGTAGAATAATTTTTAGGGATTTTCATAATAAAATGCAGCGAATAAAACATAAATACACGCATAAATAAATAATTTAATAATGGCATCACGTCTTGCGTAGAGTATTAAGCACTTAGAGTCCCGCGCCTGCATTGATTAATTTTAAGCCCTGTCGTGATTCTTAATTAATAATAAATACATAAAATAAATAATTTAGCAATAACGCTGTCGTCGTAGCATAGCCGCATTTATCAATACACAAGAGAATTTCATAATCATTCGTAATTTAAAATCAATTTTAATCTAATACATGCATTTAATTGCGCCGCATTTATAAAAGGCCTTAAACAATTCTTAAATATCATACTCGCATTTGGCATTTAAATAATTTAATCTAAACTCAATTCAGTTTTTATTTAACTTAATAATAATGCACAATAAATAAGGTTTTAAATAATAACACCGCATTTTAAAATATTAGTTTATAATAATAACTTAGGCTAATAAAACACCTAAATAATTTAATCACATTAGTTTATTGGGTTATCACTAATTAACTAAGCCTAAAACTAATTAATCTATCACTAATTTAATACTAATAACTCACTAATTAAAAGCCTAATTAAAACTAACCTAATACTACCCTTTAACTACCCAGCCCAACGAACTCGCAGCCCACTACCCCCTAATTAAAACAATTACGCAAGCCCAAACCCGCGAAGCCCCTTACCTCTTAATCCCTTCAGCAGCCCTTTACTTCATCTCCTTAAAAGAAAAACGCAAACCACGAACCCTAAAACCTAATGCTCAATCGCCGCCTCCCTCGCCCATACGCCCTAAAATCTCGCCTTCCTTAACAAAATCACTTACTTTCCTTACCCATGCAAGCGCAGCCAACGATTTCTTACCATTAACCAAATCCCTTCAAATCAGAACCCGTTCGAATCACTTACAAATCAGCACAAATCTCTTACGAAATCTCAGCCTAGAATCAGCCCTAATTGCTTACCAATATTAGAACCTAGGGTTAGGCTATATAAGCACATGCAATAGAACAAAAGAGGGAGGTCGAACATAGGGCAGAGCACAGTAGAGAGACGAGAGAGCTCAGAGAACAGAGCGGAGTCGGGTAGCAATCGACGGGACCCTAGCAGCAGTCAACAACCAGAGCTTAGCGGCAGAACAGGGGCATCACGAACCCTTCTCTTAGTTCCAGCCAAAAAAAATCAGTGAGTAAACCTTCTCCCTTTCATCCGCATCGCAAAACCAAAACCCGAGCGAGTCGACGACTTGATACGCTGCCTCGGCTCGCTGCACGGAGAAGGTAAACTTAAATTCCTCTCATTTCATTTTTGTACTATTGTGTGTTTGTGTGATTAAATGTGTGTTAGTTAGATTGATGTGCTCATCGATATGATGCTGTTAATTGGAAGTATTGACTGATTAGATAATCTGATATACGTATTGGGATGCCTGAAAGTTGTCTAGGATCTGTGTGAAAGCCTACTTGTGGTTAAAAATTACTCAAAGTCGTAGGTGATTGAGGGCCATTAAGGATAGATGATTTGTCCAGACTTAGGTATATCGATACTACTTAAGATGTCGGTGCTAGTTCAAATATCTGTTGCATACTAATATAATAATCTAATCTATACACAGTTTTAGAATATGCACATGTTATTCGATGTTAAGCCTAATATGAAGTCATGTATGTCCTAGTGTTGTTCGATTTGTGCCTCTGTTTAAGTTGGTTTCAGCCCTCGGGAGGCTATCCTGGCATTGTGTCCCAACATCATGATAAACATGTCAACTTTACACTTAACATTATAGTAGATTGTCGTCACCCAGAATGTCTTACCTGACGTACTACCTGGACATCTCAAAGACTTCGCATGCCGTATATGCCTTAAGGGTATGGTAACATCTATAATAACATGAAATCCGCCGATTGTTTCATTTTGCTTAACTTAATCGCTTATTCCTACTTAAGATATCCATGAATATCTCTTGCCCGCCGTGGTCCGAATCGCTTCTTTCTTACGTTTCCAATGTGAATCGTTATATATGTTGTAATATGTTTCAAGGTATACCACCCCGCACGCATCTGTTATATGTCGGTGTATATCGATATCATGATAGGCACGATCATCCAAATTTCACTGTTGAGTCGAACTTACTTGAGTTTGCCTTATGAACATTTTGTCTCCTATGTGAAGAATACTTAACTGAGCTTGACTTATTTGAACACCTTGTGATATTTCATTGAGCTTGACTTATTTGAATACCTTGTGATTAGGCCTAAGTTAGCAGTTCGCTCATTTGTTTTTTTTATAATTGTTTGGACTAAGCCTATTCTGCCTATTTCTCACCCTGCAGCATAATCACAACACCAATTTGAATACAAATATATGAGTTTTATGTTAAAATGCCTATTCATTATTGTCATAATAATTGCACGCATACTAATCCTTATCTTCTTCTTTATCTACATGAAATGCATCGGAGCAAAAGGAGGAGTCTCATAGCGAGACTCATTATGCCTTCAATCAATTGAAGATTTGCATTCACCCGCATTCGTGTGTATCTTGCTATCTGCATCAGAAATTCCAAACCACAGGCGGAATCACATCGCCACTCCTTCGAGTCGCCTTTATTGGTTTTCTATCCCGCCCTCATTCATTTGTTGTAATTAATTGTCTAACGCTACATTAATTATTAGAACACTTAGAATAGTTAAATCTTGAATCAATAAATTAGCGAGTAGTTGGATACTAGAAATTTGTTTCCCTTTAAGTTAATTATTTTAGGTTTGCCACGCATAACTAAACTTTGCCAAATGATAATCGTCCTTTGCACTATGCCACCTATAAAAAATCAAATTTTCCAGTAAATGCATACATTTAGTCTATAAATCAACTTTGCATCACTTATTTATAAATAAAAATAAATGAATACTTTTAAACCTTACATGTATTTTTAGAACACAAGTCTTGTAAATCTTTATCAAAATGCATCCCTTTATGTACAACTTGCATCATCTTTCTCTTCAAATATTTTCAAAACATGCATCGCACCTTGGCATAATAATTACCCTAGGTTTGGCAGGACAACCGCAAGTTAGCGGATCTTAGAGGGTGCCTAACCCCTTCCCTCTAGATTAATAAAGAGCCCTTGCCCGGAATCTCATTAAGTTAGCAGACCATAAAATGGAGTTAATGTTTTACTTTAAACTAGTTAAACATTTAGGTGTCCTAATTCACCCAAACTAATTAGGTGGCGACTCCCGCGAACCCTTTAGCATTTTTTGCAATTCTAGCACCTTTTTACTTTAGCATTCTAGCAACCCTTTTTGCACTTTTAGCACCTTTTTAGCATCCTCTTATATTTTAGCACCCTTTTAACTTTTAGCACTTTTGTTTATTTTCTAACACATTTTCTAAGCAGAGTTCGCTTTTAGAAAGTCGCGGTCGAAAAAGGGCGTGACACCCAGATGTTGCCCCATATGCCACAACATCTCCGGCAACATTTCAGTCAATACTTGAATAGACATCCTCTCCATCCTCTTCTGGAAATACTGAATCTGAGTCTGAAGATGAGGTAAATGCATTTTCTGACAAGTTCTATTCCCAAGCAAAATTTGCTAAATGGAATTGGTATAGGAATAGAATTATCAGGGCAGAAAAATATTAGATTTAGTCTCTTGCTCTGAATATAGGTTGATTGAGTTTCTCGAAGATCGTAAGTTCTAAAATCTGTAACTGATAAAGTACCTTACATTGATGAAGTAATTAGGTTATTTTACGCAAACTTAAATTCTGGGATAGACAATTCCTCCTCAAAGAAATTTGCGAAAGTGTACATCTATAACAAAATTTACAAGTTTACTCCCCTAATTATCAATCAATGTTTGGGCACTGAGTCTGAAGCTGGAGGCAGCACTAGTGAGAGAACAACTGAAAATAGGGACGAGATTATAGAATACCTCATTGGAGGTATAGTCAAGAAATAGACTTCTCGATGCCCTGCATCTACTGCCCTATTTTCCATCCTACATAAGATTGCTATTCACAATTGGCTCCCTTCACTTAACGAGTCAATATTCACAACTGATCAAGCCTCTATGTTATATAAAATTGGAAAAAGATTAAGAATTGACTTAGGAAGTATGATTTTCTATCAAATAGTCAATTTGGTTGAGAAAGAGTCAACCTTAATCCTTCCTTATCCCTCACTAATCTATCAAATTCTAACCCAAGGCTTTGAGCCTCAAGGTGATGATATTTTAGGAGAACACCAGAGGTGTATGTAGTGAATAAAGATATCTTCAAAGCAAAGAGAGTTGTTGATCTTCCTTGGAAAAAGAAAGTTAACATTGAGAATGTTGCCCAAAATGTTCCACACTTTAGGAAAACTGGTACAAGACAATCACTTCTATCTATAGACTGTCTAGTTGGAAAAATGACAAAGCTCAACCACCAAATCTCAGAGGTAGATACTACAAGGGATGCCTTAGTCAAGGCCATAGACCAATTCTTACATATGTCGCACAACAGATGTGCTTGTTATGCATGATCCCAGGGTTGAGCACATGAATGTGCTCAAACGCATTATTCGGTACATCCGGGGGACACTTGACTATGACTTACATTTATATCATTCATCGACGTCTACACTAGTCTCGTATACAGATGCTAAGATGTTGATTGGGGTAGCTGTCCGGACACCAAACGCTCTACGTCTGGCTATTGTGTATTTTTTGGTAATAACTTGGTCTCCCGGTCTACAAAGTGTCAGTCGACTTTGTCCCGCTCTAGTGGAGAGGCCGAGTATCGAGAGGTCGTTAATGTAGTCTCTAAATCCTGTTGGTTACGTAATCTTCTTTTAGAGCTCCATTGTCTTATTCATAAAGCTACCTTGGTTTATTGTGATAATGTTAGTGCCATTTACCTTTCTAGTAATTCGGTTCAACACAAGCGCACTAACATATAGAGATGGATATCCACTTTGTTTCGGAAAAGGTAGCTCGTGGACAAGTACGCGTTTGTCATGTCCCTTCCAGGTATCAAATTACAAACATCTTTATTAAAGGTCTTCCCTCGGTCATTTTTGAAGATTTTAGGGACAGTCTTAGCGTACGAAGACCGTCCTCTATGACTGCGGGTGTGTGTTAAATAGTAATGTGATATACACTTATGGTAAGTGTATATCACAGTTAGTCACAAGATTTGGTGTAAATATTGTATTAATTGGTATTGTACACTTACCATAATTATAGGATTCTTGTACTACTAGAATATGGTTTTGATATTATAATAGGAATAGGATTTTCCTATTATGGAAATTGTAAATTGTATATATTCTCTTTCATTAATGAAAATAATCAAGAGATTATTTCTTTCAAAAAGGATCAAACTAGATACTTATCCAACGATGATGTAATCATTTAGCGCTATTTTCCTCTCCATAAGACACATGGAGTAATTCCCTGTTTGGAGGTCATCATAAATTTTTTATTAGTGTGTTAATTCTGTTAAGAGTCTCATATCGAAAATGAAATGGAAGCATGAACTCTTTATATGGACTTAAACAATACTCACTCTACAAGTTAGCTTTTGAGGTTGAGTTAGGCCAAAGATCCATTCTTTACATGGTATCAGAGTCAGACTCATTCCAATTCTATGTTCACCGATGTTGGGTCCTTAACATCCACGCTCTAGTAAACGGGGTTTGGACGTTTATATGGACTTGAACAATCCACACCCTACAAGCTAGCTTTTGAGGTTGAGTTAAAACCCTAGATCCATTCTTTACAAATTCAACATAATGGGTTGTTCGAAGAAGCATGATTTGAGTATACTTTTATGTTTTTCAATTTTGTTAAGAGAGTTTAATAGTAAGTCATCATTTTCTAAGTTGCATGATGTTAATTTTGTGAAGATTCTTCTGAAATCTACCATACAATAACTCAATACTTTCTGCCAAGAGAAAATGGTGGAAAAAAAAACTTCCTTACTTTTTCTTGGGTAAACAAACCATATACTTTTGGAGGAGGTAATACTTAAGGGTAAATACAAAACATATTAAGCTATGGGAGAGAGAATTTGAGTGAGCTTACTGTTGATCAATTTATACTACATTTTTCATTACTTTGCTAGTCTGGTCAACTAATCTGATAAAATGGGATATTGATGAAAAACAAAATTCTTTTCTTTAAGATACAAAAAGAAGTGTATGATGTTAAACATTTCCTTCAGCTGCCGTCTAACATTGAATCTCACAAAGTTACTCAAAGAAAGCTTTCCGCTGAAGATGCAGCTGGTGCACAATTAGGGAATGCATTAAGATATATGTACAAAGCCAACAATCCGCTAACAGCTTTGTTGAAACTCATAGGCTTCCCTCAAATGTCACTTCAAATTGCTATGACCACATACACTAGATTAGTAACCTTCATCTCTAATGTCACAGGGTTCTGGAATTTCAGTTGAATTTTTAGCCATTAAATGTCATAGAAATGATCTGCAAGTGTTGATAAGATAAAATCACAAGCTTTTCTAAGCCTAATATGCAGAAATGATCATCCTGGCTGTTCGACAATGGATTTAGCCTCGAAAGAAGAAGACTTCACTCAAAATGTGAAGTCGGTTTAGGAAACAATTATTAGTAGGAGATACAACGATCAGTTCTATGATATAAATCTGAATTGTAAGGTTTGATATAAATATTGTTTTGGCGTTCTATAATAATCTCCAGACAAACATAGTTACATCCAGAAAATTAGATATGATGTTGATGACAAATCGCGAGCATTCAAATGGTTCTTATTAACGTGTATAAAATGTCCATATGTGTTAGTGTAATTATGGTAAATATATAATAGGATGACGATTCTGTATTTTACACAATATATATATATATATATATATATATATATATATATATATATTTGTAGTAATGAAAAAGACTCCTCAAAGAAATTAATATAATCTTACATGATATAAGAGTCCATTTTAATTCTTTGTTCACTGATGTTGGCTATCAAATTATATTATTCAAGTTTCAGTTAACAATGTCTGAACGTGCGAAGGAGTGTTAAGAGTCCACATCAGATATGGAATAAAAATATGAACTTTTTATATGGACTTGGACAATTCTCACACTACAAATTAGATTTTGAGTTGAGTTATACCTAAAATTCATTGTTTACATGCTATTAGAGACTTTGCTTTCTATCCGGAAAAGCACAGTAGTGCTTTGCCTTTTTCTCTTTAGGTCAGAAGCACCACAGTGATTCGTTTTGCTTTCTGTTTCTGATTTCTTCCGTCTTCCCTTCCCAAGAAAGAATCACAAGCACAAATCCTTTTTTTTTGGTTTCTTTTCCTTAAC
This sequence comes from Przewalskia tangutica, assembly GCA_029844215.1. Lineage (NCBI taxonomy): Eukaryota > Viridiplantae > Streptophyta > Magnoliopsida > Solanales > Solanaceae > Przewalskia > Przewalskia tangutica. The sequence goes on from CM056719.1 coordinate 26,069,324, forward strand.
CCGAGAAGGAAAGTTCTGTCCTCTTTATTCTTCCTTCACCAAAAATAATTCACTAGAATGACATCCCGTAACTTCCAATTCTGGAGACCAATTTTCAGCCCTATTTACTAGAGCCTACCGGTCCGCTCCAGGCCTCTCCCAATCCAATTTGGACCCGAATTTCGTAACATTGATTCCTCGGCAGCTTGATAATGCGTGGTATATGGATACGTGCACCATGTCTTACCTCACCAATAATTCTGGTAATCTTCCTCAACTGCGTAGTTTAAATACTTCACAATCTATCATGGTTGGAAGCGGTCATCGCATTCCAATTCAAGGGTTTGGCCACACACTAACCCCACCACCGCATCTCCATTTCTCTCTGAATAACGTCTTATATGCTCCTAACATTATCAAAAATCTAATCTCCGTTAGAAATTAGCCACCTATAATTCTATCAATTAATTTTGACCCATTTGGATTTTCTGTAACGGATCTCCGTACTGGAAAACTCCTTACGAGATGCAACAGTGAGAGTGATTTCTATCCTTTTCTATCCATGTCCACTGCTAGTGTCAACCCTCCCACATCTCTAACGGCCCATGTCACTCCTCCTACCTCTTTAAAAAAAAATCTCCGTCAACCTGGCACAATAGACTTGGACTCCCAGGAGCCCATGTTTTTAGTTTTCTTAGAAATAATAATTTAATTCGTTGTAATAATGACAAATTTGCCCAACAATGTCTTTCTTGTCCTTTAGGCAAACATGATCGCCTTCTGTTTCAATATTCTTCAAGTGTTGCGTATTCTCCCTTTGACATTGTTCATGCAGATTTATGAACATCTTCTATTACTAGCTCATTGGGTCATAAATTTTATTGTAATATTAAATGACTATTCTCACTTTGTATGGGTCTATCCGCTTAAATTCAAGTCTGAAGTATTTGTCAAGTTTCTTGCATTTCGTGTCTATGTCAAACACAATTCGAAAGAGACATAAAATCACTTCAGTGTGATAACGGTCGTGAGTTTAATAATTCATCGTTTCATAATTTTTGCTCTACCAACGACATGTTTTTTCGATTCTCGTGTCCCCACACCTCTTTCAAGAATAGCAAGGTCGAACAAATCATTCACACTATCAATAACATAGTTCGTACAACCATGTTTCATGCCTCTCTCCCCCACCTTTTTTGGTCTATGTTGTTAAACTGGCCGAATATATTCTAAATATTTTTCCCACCCAAACCCTTCAAAATAGAACACCTACCGAAGTTCTATTCCGTAGGATCCCAACTTATGAGCACCTACGAATTTCTGCTGCCTGTGCTACTTGAATATTGCTTCTACATCCCCGCACCACTCCTTGTGTGTTCTTAAGTTTCTCGCCTAATCATAGGGGTTATATGTGCTATGACGTGTCTTCACGCAAAATTATTGTGTCTCGTCATGTCACGTTCAATGAAGCAATTTTTCCTTTTGCAAACATCCAAAAAAAATCGACACATGAACTATACATTTCTAGACGAGTCTGACACCTGACCCATCATACTCACCGAACTTTATAGAACAACCACCACCGTCCTGCATCCCCGTCGTTACACAATACCAGTGCCACCGCCAGCACTATTTTCGGCCATCCTCTGCCACTACCGATTGCCACTGCCATCACCAACAATCGGTTGGATATCCCCCATAACAACCCTACACTATCGTTGGGTCTGCCTCCCGTCACTACCACTACCGGCAGTCCCTCCACCAATCCAAAATCACTACTGACCGCCACCCCCACCATCGAAAATAGGTCAATCTCCCGTTTGACTCATCTCGACATCACCTCTCCCACTCACCGGTAAACTCTATCATTAAACCCTATGTAGCACGGACACGCGAGAGGTGTCCGATAGGACACGGACACGGACACGCGAAAACAGCAATTTTGAAAAATAGGGGACACGACACTAAGAGGACACTACTGTAAAAATAAATTAAAAATATTTTTATATATATATGATATAATATATAAAATACTAAAATTAATATTTTTAAAGCTTCACATTCATAAATAAATTATAAAATTTAATTCAAATTTGTTATATACCAAAATACCAAATTAAATATGTACCAAATAAAAAAAAACATTCATAACAAATTAACAATCAATCAAAATATTCAATACATAATATAATTTAAAATATTAATTATTAAAGTCTTAAAGACTTAAAGTCCATACCTGGGAATTGGGATTTTCAGAATCGCCGGAAGTGGAGTCGCAGGCTCGACCAACAAACAAGAAATCCAGCGATCGCAGCTCGCGAGCTCCGCCGCAGCAGAGTCGCCGAAGTGAGTCGCGGCGAGCCGCAGCTCGACCAGCGATCGCAGCTCGCGAGTCCCGTCGCAGCTCGCAGCGATCCAAAGATCGCGCAGTTCGGCCGCACTCGCAGCGAATGGGCCGGCCGATTTTCCGATTGGCGATGTTCAGGGTTTTAATTTTTTGGCTTTTTACACTTTTTTGTAATGGCCGTGTCCCGTACGTGTCCGAACCGTGTCCCGTACGTGTCCGAGCCGTGTCCGAGCAAATCTCTTTTTTTTGGACTGGGCCCACTCGGACACGTCCCGGACACGTGTCCGAGCCGTGTCCGCCGCGTGTCGTGTCCCATGCAGTGTCCGACACGGACACCTCACCCTAAATGAGGTGTCCGTGCTTCATAGATTAAACCTAGTGTCACTACCAGTTGCCAGCGACATTCCAACCAGCCACCCCAACTCCACGAATGTTCCAGTCATAACAACACACAACCAGATCGACCCACTACATCACCCACAATCGCCACCCACCCACCCCCAGACACCGACATAGTCACCCAGTAACTCACCCCACATCGATATACCTAAATATCTCTGATCCGTCACCAGACCCAAATGACCCACCCCTGCCCCACGCACTGTATGGAAACTCGTGCCTAACACGAGATTTTCAAACCCAAAGTCCAATTTAATATATCCACCCAAACCATATCCCCGATTCCAAAAAATCCAAAACTAGCCAAACTAGATCCAAATTGGAATGTGGCCATGTGTGAGGAGTTTAACGCTTTAACGAAACAACACTTGAGATTTGGTTCCTCGACCAGAGGGGGTGACTGCGATCCGATGCATATGACTAGAAAGATATGAGGCGAGACTTGTGGCTAAAGACACTAATCAGCATGAGGGCATTAATTGTGGTGAGACATTAGTCCGGTTGTTAAACCGACTACCATTTGCACAGTTCTGAGCATTGATATGGGTAAGCATTAGTCAATCATCATCTTGATGTGAAAAATGTGTTTCTAAATGGGGATTTGAAAGAAATTGTTTATATGCACCAGTCGCCTGGTTTTGTCCATCATGCAGCCCCTCAGTATGTATGTCATCTTCGTAAGTCACTTTATAATTTGAAACAGGCCCCTCGAGCGTGGTATGATTGTTTTGCACAATACATTATGTAGATTGAGTTCGTATGCAGCAAGTGTGATAATTCTCTATTTATTTTTCATCGAGGTAATAACATTGCTTATTTATTGTTATATGTGGATAATATTGTGCTTACTGCCTCATCTGATTTGTTGAAAAATGAGATCATTATATTGCTTAAAACTGAATTTGTTATGACTAACTTGGGGAAGTTGAACTATTTTGCAGATTCTATGTTTTTGTGTCAGTGCAAGTATGCATAGGAGATATGGTACATGACTAAAATGGCAAACTGCAAGATCATGTCTACTCCGGTTGACTCTAAATCAAATCTTAGTCTTGTTGATGGTGATCCAGTGTCCGATCCCACTCACTACAGGACACTTACAGGTGCACTACAATATCTTACTTTCACCGGGCCTCGCATTGCTTATGTTGTTCAGCAGGTGTCCCTATTCATGCATGCCTCCATGGAGCCTCATTTTACTGTCCTTCAGCGTATCATTCAATACGTTAAGGGCAGACTTGATTATGGACTGCACTTATACCCCTCAGCACCGACCATATTGTTATCATATATTAATGCTGATTGGGTAGGCTGTCCGGACACGTGACACTCCACCTCCGACTACTGTGTGTTCTTATGGGATAATCTTATTTCATGGCACGTCAAAAGGCAAGCCACCCATTCCCGTTCGAGTGCAGAAACAAAGTATAGAGGCGTTGCAAATGTTGTTGTTGATATCTGTTGGCTTCAAATCCTTCTTTTGGAGCTTCAGTGTCCCTTGCGTAAGGCGTCTTTTTGGTTTACTGTGATAACATATCCGCCATATATTTATCTCATAATCCGGTTCAGCATCAGCGAACCAAGCACATTAAGAATGATATACATTTTATTCGTGAGAAGGTTGCTCTCGGACATGTTAAGGTGTTGCATGTTCCTTCTTCGTATCAGTATGCGGATATCTTCACGAAATGCCTTCCTAGACAGTTCTTCCTCGACTTCAGATCCAGTCTTAGCGTCCGGCCTGCTCCCGCTCCGACTGAGGGGGTGTATTAATGTGTATAACATGTCCATATATTTAGCCATATTTAGTGTTGTTAATTATGATAGATATAGGATCCCTATTGGATGAAGATTCCACATCGTACACACTATATATTTTTGTATTAATAAAAAAGTCTCCCCAAGGGAAATTAATACAATCTTACCGTTCCCATAAAGTTTCAATTTTAAAACTAGTTTCACATGGATGGATCTTTTTGCCAATGATAGAAAACAATCAGATTTTTTTCAAATGGAGAGTAATGAAAAGTGCAAGGAATGGTAAAAATGTTAAGAGAGATGAATTATCTGACTAAAGCCAAAAGAATAAAGATGAAAACTTACCAGGAAGTTTAGAACATCATATTGTCACAAGATCCAGATGCTGATTTTGAACTATCATAAATGTTAACAAAATCAGATTGTTGGTGCTACAGTAAAAAATATTTCCCTGGTCATCCAGTAGTTCTACTTGTGGCACATCAAAAGTAAATCCAAACTCTGTTTCAGTATCTTCCTGAATTAGTTCACAATCCAGAAACATTTCACCAGGTACAAATTTTTAGACACTTCAATGTCTTTGTTGCCGACAAGATTTGTGTAGCTCTCAAAAGAAAAAGATGGTTCCTCCAAAAATCAAATCAATAACATGTCAGAGGCCAATAATTGCTTTGAAATAGCAATAATGCTATCAACGCCAATTAGACATATTAAAATCAATAGGAATATAATAATTGGAAGTTTGAAAATTGACATAAAGGTGACTACTCACCCTACTGGATACACATCCATATTTTCATTATTACCACTGTGGACTGATGAACATTGATAGAACTCTTACCAGGCGTTCATCCCATCATGCATCAGTGAAGAAGCCTAGAAGTCTTGCCCAGTAAATGTACTCAGGTCTTTATTTTCACTATCACAACCACGGATTGATGAATATGGAGGCTCTTTCCTAGCATCAAAGTTCCAAGCTGAATATCTTCCCCATCACAAAAAATCAATGAACCCATGCTGCAATGCAATGAGTGGTCATTACAAACTTGTAATTTAAAATAAAATGCAACACTTACTAATTGAAGTTATTATGAATTTCTATCAATTTTTTAATTTAAAAAGACAAATAATGGATATGTTGGAAACATTACAGCCAAGCACAGTACTTTATTAGCAGCTGTTTTCAACTGTTTAGTCATATCATTCCCATTAGGAAATTAGCTTACGGTCTACGGCCAAAGCATCAATATGACTCCCACACTCCTATCATTTTCACAGAAATATCACTATGAGATTTAAAAAAGAAAGTGAGTTTAACGAAAAAGGTTCAAGATAAATATATATCCAACAATATTGTAACCTTTTAGGCCCTTGAGCTCTGCTCCAATTATATCAACAATAAAGAGTAGGTTTGATCAGTCATAACAAATATGACGATTGGCTACTCATAAGTGTGTGACACATAAACAGAGTTATGGACTGTCGGTGACGCAAGATTTAAGTATACCTTATGTTTCGCGATTTCGTCAACAGAATTTGAAATCGAGTCCTCCAATTTCCTAAGTTGTTGAATGTTGTCAAGATTCTTCCAAAGCCTGCATATTCCAAATCACAACAGAAAAAGAAATGTCATACTATGGTTAGGACTATCTCTGAAGAGACAATGACAAGTAAACAATGCATATTAATATAGAAAGGGTGCAACATTTTCCATTGCTTTATATATATATATATATATATATATATTATAAAGTAATTGACAAAAACGATCTAATAACAAGGGATATCCCCCAAAGAGAGTACATCTTTTCATGGATGAGAAAGAAGAGAATGTATATGTTGAAATGTGTGATCTATCTAAAGTTTAAACTGTTAGATAGATCACATTCCGTTACTTAATTATGTCTTTAATACGACCCTCATGCGCAGACGGGTTTGATTCATTTCCATTGGCCAAGCACATTATGTTCTTTTTTTTAGAAATAACCCAGGATCTCTACTTGCTCTGAAACCATGAAGTATGTGACCATCTCATTTAAAAGTTTAAATTGTTAGAGAGAACATACTTTTATTTGCTTAATTTTGTTTTCAACAGCATAACCTTCTAAACATTTCTTCAGCTACACATCAAGAAAAGAATGAAAAACAAACGAAGTTACTCTTAAGGATTTGGAAATACTGCCCAATAGAGCCTGCACTAAAAACTTAGTTTGTGGACGTTTTGGACAAGCTTATAGACTCATCCTTTATATATTCGCAGAAAAGCAAAAAATTTAGCGACTTGCCACAATTTCTTGGTTCCCCAAAACAGTATCTGCGATGACCACATGCACTAGACTATGCATCTTCCATCTGTGAGGTCACAAGTGTCATCACACAATTCTTTGATTTTCATTTAAATGCTTATCCAACATATGTGATAGATATGGTCTCCATTTATTTGTAAGACACGACCACAATACTCAGTCAAACCTATGATGACAAAATGATTGTAAGTGCAGTTGATAATGGGATTTGGAATAAAAAAAGTAAGTTCTCAAAATGTGAAGTTGGTTTAGAGAAAGGCTTATCTCTTGAATGAGATAAGCCCAGTCTTATGATATAAGGCTCAAATAAAGTTTGAAATGATTATTTTTCAGCAGTATTTGTATGGAGTAACAATTTTGAGACTTAACACAGTAAATCCCAATTGCTATCATGTGAAGTAATGAAAAAAGGCTCTTTGAACCAACTCTATCAACTCACTTTCACGTTTCGTCAGAAAGTGTGGACGAGTCAGAACTGCAAAGGAAATAAGTCCTGACCACCTGAGTTCACATAAACTCATAAATGGAGTAACATCTTGATATCATATAAGCTGTTAAACGGGAATCATAGAAAAGTAGCATGCCAAGAATGGATGCCTACATTAGAGGACAAGACAAAGTCACATGTTGTAGAGTTCTCTTATTAATGCAATATATATAGAGTGTACAATTAGTAGTCTGGAATAAAGATCTCTACTTTACATAATTACACTAAAATATTAATTACAGAATATACGGTGAATATATTCACTATCACACCCCTCAGTCGGAGCGGGAGGAGGTCGGACGCTGAGACTGGATCTGAAGTAAATGAACAGCTGTCGAGGAAGATATATATATGTGTGTACTGATAGGAAGAGGGAACATGCAACACCGTAACATGTGCCATGTCAACCTTCTCACGAACAAAGTGAATATCCATCTTAATTTGCTTGGTTCGTTCATGCTTAACAAGGTTATGAGACAAGTAGACGACAGATATGTTGTCACAGTAGACCAAAGATTCCTTACATAAGGGATACTGAAGCTCAAGAAGGAGGTTTCGGAGCCAACACAGCTCAGCAACGACATTCACAACGCCTCTATATTCTGCTTTTGTACTCGAACGAGAGAGAGTGACTTGTCGTTTGGCAGACCATGAAATAATGTTATCCCCAAAAATACACAATATCCAAAAGTGGAGCGACGTGTGTCTGGACAGCCTGCCCAATCAGCGTCTATGTAGGATAACAATCGAGTTGGTGCGGAGGGGTAGAGATGGAGCCCATAGTCAAGAGTACCTTTAACGTATCGAATGATACACTTAAGAGCAGTAAAGTGAGGCTCCATGGGATCTGAACAAGCACACATGCTGCACGTCATAGGTAATGTCGGGTCTGGTGAATGTAAGGTACTAAAGATCACCAGCGAAACTCCTATAAAGAGAGGGATCGAGGACCGGATCCCCGTCATCTACACTGAGTTTTGACGTAAAGTCGACAAGAGTGGGCATGATCTTGCAGTTCGCCATTTTGGCCCTGTAGACAATTTCTTCTGCATACTTACGCTGACACAGGAACATGACATGAGGTGATCGGGTCACTGATATCCCCAAAAATTAACTCAACTTACCCAGGTCAGTCATAGCAAACTCAGACTAGTAGAGCAATGATATCGTGCTTCAGTCCATCTAAAGAAGCTATCACGATAATATTATCCACATATAAAAGAAGGTACGCTATGTTGTTGCCTCGATGAAAAATGAACAATGAATGATCACTCTTGCTACACACGAATCCGATCTATATGATATAAGTAGCAAACCGCTCATACCAAGCTCTGGGTGCTTGTTTCAAACCATATATTGACTTACGAAGACGACAAACATGCTGAGGAGCCTCCGGATGCACAAATCCAGACGGTTGACGCATATAAACAATTTCTTTCAAATCCCCAAGTAAGAAAACATTTTTCACATCAAGCTGGTGAATAGGTCAATTCTTCCCCATAACAATGCTCAAACTATGCGGATGGTAGCTTTCTTAACCACCGGACTGAAAGTCTCACCACAATCAACATCCTCCTGTTGCCCTATATTATTTGCCACAAGTCTGGCCTTATGACGTTCAAGTGCACCAATATCTCTGAACTTGTGATAGAAGAACCACATACAACGGAATACATTCACCCCTTCATGTCGCGGAACAAGATCCCAAGTACGCTGTGAAGTAAGCGTATTCTAATTCGGGTCAAGTTTGGCTAAGGTTGGGTTTTATATAGTGGTGAGATGGTTTGAGTGGATAAATTAAATTAGACTTTTGGTTTGAAAACCCGTCGCGCACGCCTTCGCCTTTGTGGGTTGAAATTTGGATCGTGGAAATGCGACAGAGCGGGTCAGAGGAATGGGTCTCGGGTGACGTAGTGGGAAGAAGTGGTGGGTTAGACTAGGGGACATCGAATGGGTGGGCGCTTTGTCGGTGGTGGCGATGGGATGGCCGGCGTGTTAGCGTGCGTAGCGGGCGGCAGCGAGTGGGGTGATGGGTTGGGCCGACGCGGTGGGTCCGAATCGGGCAGCGATGGGTCCGTGAATGGCGGGGCGAGCGGGCGGTGTTCGATGGGATGGTATTTGACCAATGCAGTACGTTTTGAAGGAGAGGGGAGGTGTCCGAGTCATTAAGAAATCCGTAATCAAAGACTCAAGATTGGTAGATGTTGGCAAAGGGGAAAACGTTCTCATCAAACGTGACATGGAGGGAGACAAGGATTTTGCCGGTGGACAACTCATAGCACAAGTACCCCCTATGGTTTGACGGAAAACATAAGAAGACGCAGAGGGTGGAGCGGGGTGCTAATTTGGGAGGCACCGTGGAGGCAATATTTGGGTAGCAAAGGCAATCAAAAATTCGAAGGTGATTATAGAAAGGGATCTGATGGAAAAGAACTTCGGTGGGGTCCTATTGTGAATCGTACGGGTAGGTAAGATGTTAAAAATGTATTCTATCATTTTAACAGATATACCCAAAAAGTAGGGGGGAGATATGCATGAAAAAGAAAGGAACGAATCATATTGTTAATGGTGCGGAGAATTCGTTCGGCTTTACCATTTTGAGGGGAAGTATGGGGGCAGGAAAATCGAAAAAATCATGTCATTAGCCACACAAAAGTTATGAAAAAGGGAGTTATTGAACTCACAACCATTATCGCATTGAATTTTTGATGTCTTTTTCAAATTGTATTTTAACATACGTACGAAATTCAAGAAGTCTAACATGTTTTCCTATATGAAAAGAGGAGCAACTATGAGAAATTTTTCCTTTATTACATTGAATTAAATTGCGGTTTCTAAGAAAATAAAAAACATGAGCTCCCGGATGTCCAAGTCTACTATGGCACGTTGATGGAGAGATTGTAGCTAGAGCGGTGGGTGGAACGACACTAGGAGCGGACATGGATAGAAAAGGGTAAAGGTCTCCCACACTATTGCATCTCGTAAGAAGAGTCTTCGTACGTAGGTCCTTCACAGAAAAACCAAATGGGTCAAAGTCAATATATACAGAATTATCAGTGAAAAATTTTCTAACAGAGATTAAGTTCTTGATGATGTTAGCGGCATAAATGATATGTTTAAGGGAAAAGGGGGGGGGGGTGAGGTGGTTGGGTTTGTGTGTGGCCATACCCTTGAATTGGAATGCGATGACTATTACCGACCATAATAAATTGAGAAGTATTTAAATTACGCAGTTGAGGGAGATTACCAAAGTTGTTAATGAGGTGGGACATAGCGCCCGTATCCATATACCACGCATTATCGGACTGCTAAATATTTAACAAGTAGAAATCTTAGCCCAAATCCGTTGGAGTAAGGCCTGACGTCGACTGCTGGGCTGCTGGATGGGCTCCCAGGATACTGGGCCTCAGATGTGCCCAATATTGCTGCTGGGGCTGGAAAGGAGCTAGACGACAGGGCCTAATGCCCGAACATGTGCCAGGGTAGTGGGCTGGCCCACTGTTGCGGGTACTGGGCCTGCGACTAATTATATGATTGGTTGGCCCATTGGCCTCAACCTTTTTCTTTGCCTCCCCGGCCACATCTGTGGCCTCTACTTCTGCCGCCACCGCAGTTGTGTTGTGGCTGTTGGTGGTTGGAATGTGGCGGCTGTCCGGTAGTGGCGGTGGTTGCCAAGGGGGCATCAACCACCAACACCTTGGGAGTATGGTCGTCCTGTTTCACTCGTCTCCTCTCCTCTTAGAACAATTGGGACTGTGCTTTGTTGAAACTGGATAGCGAATCGGTTTGTTGAATCATCATTGCAAGGGTATCGTATTCACCTTTCGGTAAACCATTGATCAACTGCAACACCAACTTCGTGTCCGAAACTGGAGTACCAACATTGAATAGTTGTCCGGCAAGCAATTTTAATTGTTTGCAGTAGTCGACCATATTTGCAAAATTTTCAAGACGGGTGGTGTTGAATTTTTCCTCAAGATACACGGCACATGTATGTTTGTTATCTTGAAAAATTTCCTCCAATCGTATCCATAACTCGTGAGCCGAAGCTCCTATGTCGTCAAGTCGTTTCCACGTCGTGTCGTCGACGTCGGGTGGGCGGGGAGTAGGTGGTCAATGTGATCAAGCACGTTGTAGGAACATGCATGAATATGGAAGAGTTCAACCCATGAAACCCATGACGCGTATTGTCCATCCTCTTGATCAAGAATCAACGGGATAAATGTTCTTGATATTGGTGACGGCGAAAGCCGGATGAAAGGTGTTGGGGGTGGAAGAGGGAAGAGAATTTATGAAGTCGGGTGTTGAGGAAGAGGAAGCGGGAGAAACTATATGGGTCGCGGGTGACGCCATAAGGGTATCCGAAATTTAGAGAAATAGAAGGGTTTAGTAGGTTGTATATCAGTTGTTTACCAGATGTATACGGCCTGCTAGAGAACTAGAGAGGTTTGGGAAGGCTGTATATGAGCAGTATACCAGAGGTATACAGCCTGCTAGAGGTTGGGAAGGTTGTATATCAGCAGTATACCAGAGGTATACGGTCTGCTAGAGGTTGGGAAGGTTGTATACCAGCAGTATACCAGAGGTATACAGATGGTATACCGACTGTTTGGCACCGGAAAAAGGGAGAGAAAAATTTGGGGTTGGCGGCCGAAATTAGGATTTAGGGCAGGAAGGAATTTTTGGCTCTTGATACCATGTAGAATAGTGTAAATCTCCTTGATTGGAGTTCTCTTATTAATGCAATATATATAGAGTGTACAATAGTAGTCCTAATGGAATAATGATCTCTATTTTACATAATTACACTAAAATATTAATTACAGAATATACGGTGAATATATGGACTATCACATGTAATTCAAAATATCCCACCAAAATGCCTTTTCAAACTGTGTCAAACCACTGTACACTTAAACTAGGTTTTGCCTTAACACTCTTCCCACCCTTTGTTCACAGTCCTGAGCACATGTCAGTTATGTGTGCACAACATCTGCACCTTGGTTTTGTTCACGTTCTTCAAAGAAAACTCTTCATGTTATTCATTCCCTTGGGAGTTGTATTAACTAAAATGTTGCACCATACTAGTACTGGAGGAGTTGCATATTAATCTTATTTCTATTAACAATCAATCTACTTGCATCTTCTCGAAGTATTGAGCCGAGCAAGAGTGGAAGAACCACTAGCATTTTAGGAGAACTGTGAAACTTTAAGTCTCTGTTCAACCAACATTTTAAGTATCCTTCTAGCATCACTTCTGAGGACTCTATCTACCATCTAAAATATTTGCTCTGTGTAACAATTCCAGAACAAATATAAACCCTTACAGAAAAAAGAACAACAGTGTTTCTTCTAAGAAACATCATTACCTATATAATGAAACCAATCATAGAAGGCCTAATCTATAATTATGCTTTTGTTTTGTAGGGGAAGATATCCAATGAAAAAGATCAAAGAAGTTACCTGAGTCTACCCTCGATGTCTGAAAGTCGAATTCTTAATGAATGTGAGAGAAAATGTATATCCTACGTCAACAACAAGAAATTGAGTAAACATGACTGCATTGCCACCTGTGCTGACAAATTTGGTAGTCGTAATGATGTGCTTGTGACAAATAAAATTAGCACCTCCTTTGTCAAATCCCTGAAAAAGAATAAGCAGAGGATTTTCAGTATTTTTGAAGTAAAAAAAAAAGTCAAGCTGATGGGTCTTGCTTGCTAAAATGAAAGTAAACCGAACTACTTGGCAGTAAAATGAAACATACCCAGGACAGAGCTCTTCTCCTATATTTATATCGTGATCGGACTTCTTGCAAGCTTTCTTTATTGTCTAAATGTTCAAATCCAGAAAGGTTATCAACAAAAAAGCACCTTAAATTTTGAATGCACAAATGAGTGGAAACAGGCCATTCCTATAATAAGGAAGGTTGGACTTACTTCAAGATACTCCATCTTCCTATTAATCAGGTAAAAGAACAGTTCTAAGATTAACTCTTCACACATTTATTCATTTCATCAGCACAATTACTCATATGAATGTGCTATGGTACCTTTTTGCTCTTTCTTCTGGATGTACTTCGGCAATCTTGGTAATCATGTCCTCGAAGCTACTGGAGGAAGAACAATACAATGGATTTAAGATTTATCAGTAGAAAGGATTTCGCAAAAACTGGTCTCTAAAGTTTGTTAGTTTAAGCTAACATATTGTTAATATTGGTGTATTTCCATTCAGGTGGATGCCATAAAGTAGTTCATATCTAATAAATTGTTGACTTGGAAGAAGTATCTTGACATCAAAAAGAAATAACCGTATTTCTTTAAACAAAATTAATCACAAATTATTTTTCTATCCTAAAGACCTATAACATTGAAAGGGATGGAAATTTTAAGGTTTAATAGTGAGTTATCGTGGTGGAAGAAAAAATACATGTTATACACTAGGCTTTCCGCCTGGTGAAAACATGGCAAGAAAGATGTCAATGTCACACAATACTGATAGCTCATTAGCTTTCTTCAAGAGTCCCTTCTTTCGCCTCGAGTATACTCCTATGCGGTTACTACCATCCAACTTATGCAGTTTCAATTTTGCTCTCCCCATTCTGCATTTCCATAAGCACAGATTCAACTCTTTGATGCCTATAACATCAAATAACTTAAAGAACATACACTATTGAATTGTGATTGGTGGTAATTGGTCAATGCCCGATTCATACCCCTATTTAACCATTTTACTAGTGGATACAATTTGGGAAAACAAAATTGTTTCTGTGTATCAAACTTATTATACGTGTAATCCAGGAAGTTCAGAAAATAATCATGCCATCAAAAAGTGTACTTGGAGGATTCTCTCCATTTTTCTTGTCAGATGCTATTACAATAAACAACGGTTGCAGTACTGAGTTTTAGGTAGTTAGGTTAAAAAGTTTACCTTATCTTTGCTTCAATATCTTAGCATCTACCTTCCTAAAGAGTCCAAATTCCGTGAAATTTTAAGAACATCATCTCTCTTTCATGACACCAGCAGTATGAGAAGACCTAAGATACAATACAGGGGGGGAAAAGACAACCAGACTTAGATTTGTAAAATTCTCTACAACCACACAAGAAAGACATTCCCAGCAGTGAAACATTATCTTGTTTTGTACACAATGAAGTTTTTTGGATATAATCAATTAGCGGAGTGGAAGTACCACTCCCTTCTAAACTATATACAAGGCAGAGTGGAAGTAACACTCCCTTCTAAACTATCTACAACGTTATTTGAGAAAATTTGCAAATAAACAACCAAAACTCTAGCATATTCACCATCTTTAAGGTCAAAATAAATGCAGTATCCTAAATAATCATAAAAACTCACATATGGTTAATCGTGTTTTCTTCACTATGTCCCTGAAATTTCTGTTATAGGGGGGAAAGAAAGATGTTCAAATTTCTGTTGGGAAGAGAAACAATGATCTGACAGTACATGATCATCCGTATATCAATAAGAAGAAAGTTTGAGGAAAGTAACTACAATTAGTTCAGTGTTTTAAGTATAATGCATGTGTGATCCAGGAACTTTGGGAAAAATCGATCACCCTAAGATAACATTTAAACATGGAATATAACTCTCAATTTTGCTTTCTTGTTTTGTACCGTTAACCTCAGAATTTCATTGCTTACCTGCATGGAGAACCAGAAATTCAAATAATTGTACAAGTAATGATGTTGTCACTTAGAAACGCCAAGAAGTACGGTGATACCTAGAAACAAAAGAAGCCAAAACAAAAAACAAAATAATGCAACCATCCTTGAATAGTTATAGGTACATGATCACGTTTAGAAGGTGAAGTATGATAACATAGTTGGATCATAATCGTACCACTTTGATTATAGGCAGCTCCATTTAGATTTTGCAATATCTGTACACGGATAAAAAAACTGGCAGTTGGATAATTTCAATTTTGGAAAAAAGAATACTTAATGAACAATGAAACATAGTACTCCCTTCATTTAAAAATGTTTTTTTGGTTTTGACTTAGACGAAGTTTAATAAAGTAAAGAAAACTTTTGAATGATGTGGTTGTTAACTAAAGATATGTAAAATGTACAAAAATGCCCTTTAATTTTGTGTTCTTTAACATGCCATGCAGAAAATTAGAATAAAAGAGTTGTCGAAAAATGAACAGACTAAAAAGAAAAGTAAAATAACTTTTTGAAACGGAGGAAATATAATTAGGAAACCCCCAAACATATTGCGTTACATGCAAACCCCAAACATGCATGGCTTTATGACCCAAACATGGATACCCTAAGCAAGAACAGCGTGATTCCACCCTTAGAAATATAGAGCAGACATATCTCCACGCCATTCTATTGGAGATGAAACTCTCATAACATAAGAGAATTGGAATGTAAGGGGGAAAAAGAGGAGGTTTTTGGTTTTATAGGCTTTTGGAAGAGATGCTAATATGCGGTCACGGTAACTCAAAACGACTGAATCGGAGAAGCCGTTACCCAGACCATTTTGTGGTCATTCACAACTGGAAAATATAATTTTACCTTCATTTTTATGTAGACATTCGAATTGCCTCTATTCCTATTTATGTGTTGACTTCCCCTTTTTACTCCATTTTAAAAAAGAAACAATACAGTATAAATTTTCTTTTTATTCCTATTTAGGTTATTAATGTAGGCTAGATTAGCCTACCACACTTATAGGCGTAGGCTTTATAGTCCTCTGTAATTTAATTCATGTTACTATATGTTCTTTAGTGTAATTTGTTTATCTTATTTAGTTGGGTTAACTACTGTTTCCTATTGTTACAATGCACTACCATGACGTATTCGATTTTATTATATGTATGTTCATAATGTTTTAATTTCTCGTCTGAGCTGAGCTGATTGTTTCTCTTGTTTTGCTTTGCCTGTGATTATGTTTTGTCTTGAATCGGGTGTCTCCCGAAAACAGTAGATGTACGATCTGTGTACACTCTACCCTCCTCGGGGCCATTTTAAAATATGTATGTCCACCGTACAAATATTTTATAAGGTCCATGCTCAAGAAAGATAAGAAGAGTTCCACATACCTTTTTCTCTATTCCACACGCTAAGTAGAATATGCCACTCGTAGAATGTCAACCTATAATGACAATAATACTTCTATCAATTCTAAGCTTTCTAAGGTAGAGTAATACTAAGTAAAAGGTCTTTTATTCTGCGGAAATTTGGGCAGCACTTCCCCCGTTTCTACGTACTTTTCCACCTTTTCCAAGGTCCGAATTCAACAACTAAACAAGCCTCATTTAAGGCACAACAAAGCAGCAATCAAAGGGGATTACACGCCTAACTTGACGTGTAAAATTCTGCCCCACAATCTATACAAAACAGTCCATTAGTACCGTCCACTAATACAGTCCATTAGTCCACTAATACAGTCCATCAGTACAATCCACTAATACAGTCCATTAGTCCACATTTTTATAGTATCTTCGGCCGACTACTATAACCAAAACCGTTTTCATAACTTCTTATAATCCAACTTATATTCCAATATTTTATATAAGTTATATTAACTTGTTAACAACAAGATTTCCGTCATGTCAACATGTAATAGGTAATGTTTTAACAACAACAATAACCAACGAATCCGACAATACCAAATCGCTCCTGATCGGCTAACATGCCAAGATTGTGACATGTACTTCTTATTCTCCTTTCCAACATGTTATATTAACCATCAACAACCATATTTCCTTTATTATATAACATGTAACAAGTGATAATACCAATAAGAATGATCAACAATTCCAATGACCAAAAAGTGTCATGTCTCGGTCTCAACTTCCAATTAGCCCTTAACACTTTTTAATCTTCATTCTTTTTATTCACAAGTTCATCCATTAATTACTACAACATGTAATACCCATTTACATTCAGAAGACAATTATCCTTACCTCAATATGCCCAAATTAATCCAAGTTAAAAGTCGATCCTTAGCATATCCTAGCTCTTATTCTTCAAGTTCCAATCCACAACATGTAATCCTTAGAAGCCTATAACCAACTCCTCTTCAAGTTCCAACACCAAAAGTTGAAGAACACCTTAGGGTTTCAATACCCCTATTTTCGATCAAAGGAGTTTCTAAGGGTTGTGGTGTTTAATCTTGGCTAAAACTTGGTTAGGGGCCTTAAGCTTGTGTTAGGGAATTAAACTTGGAAGATTTAAGAATTTGTTCTTCACAAATGGGCCTAGGCCGAGCGCACCTTAGAAAGAGAGAGATATATTTTGTGTAGTGAAAATAATTCTAAGTGTAAGATGAGTCTTGCACCCTCTATATGTATATATAATGTAGCCCAAGTAGTGAGATCAAGACAAGTGTAGGGAAAAGAGTAGAGACAAGTGTGTGTGAGACCCATGTCCACTTGTCCACAAAATATCTCAAAGTCCAAGTCTTGCAAGACCAAGACAAGTGGGGGTGACTGATGCGCGATTTATGTACACACTTACGCAAGTGCACGTGTCGTGTCAAGTAATATAGTCTTAGAAGACCGAGTTATCGTCCTCAGGGATTAGTGTTCAAGTACCGCTTATCTATCATATGGTATCTATTTGGTAACCGATGATTGATATGTTGTTTATGACTATAATTATGAAAGCTAATTAAACTACGTTGTTTTACTTCAGTAATGGTGGAATAGGGCTTCCAAATCTCCTCAACTATCCGCTTATCTTACTTGTTAATGCAATTAATTATGATTCTTCTTCTAGTTTGAGATAGCAGGTTAACTAAGCCGTTTTATACTCTTGTTAAGGTTATATAAACACTCAACCCCAATATAGAACCTTTCTACCTTTCGGTGATAAGATTGACTATAAAGGAGGATTAAGACCAATAACCTATTAATACTACACAAGTATCGGAGTACTTTCGTCCACGATTTAACCTATGTTTATCCAACTACAGCATATTCACAACCTCCCCTTTCGGCTTTCAGTTAGAAATCATAAGGATTATGATAATTAGTGATCAAGTAATTACCAAGCAATCAAAACAAATATTGAATAAATCTCAACAACAAGAAGAAGAACCAAAAACATGCATTAATTCATAAAGATAAGTTTCAAGTGAATTGACATGGAAGCCCTAGATTGATTTAGTTCCTAGTCATAGACATGACAAGAACTAAATTAATATCCAACATAAAGCAGAAAGAAAGCAAAACAAGAACAAGAAATTACTAAGAAAAGGTCTCCAATCTTGATCTCCAAAAGTTGTGTGATTTGGCAAGAAGAGGAGCCCTCAAATCTGACCTAGAGTCCTCTTTTTATAGTCTCCAAAACGTGATGCAGGTTTTCCTTCAGGCCTTGGCACATTGGCATTCAAATTTTCGATTTTTACGCCGCCGTTCGCCGCAATCAGCCATGGCCTCGACTCTTGGTTGGGCGTCCGAGTCATTAAGAAATCCGTAATCAAAGACTCAAGATTGGTAGATGTTGGCAAAGGGGAAAACGTTCTCATCAAACGTGACATGGAGGGAGACAAGGATTTTGCCGGTGGACAACTCATAGCACAAGTACCCCCTATGGTTTGACGGAAAACATAAGAAGACGCAGAGGGTGGAGCGGGGTGCTAATTTGGGAGGCACCGTGGAGGCAATATTTGGGTAGCAAAGGCAATCAAAAATTCGAAGGTGATTATAGAAAGGGATCTGATGGAAAAGAACTTCGGTGGGGTCCTATTGTGAATCGTACGGGTAGGTAAGATGTTAAAAATGTATTCTATCATTTTAACAGATATACCCAAAAAGTAGGGGGGAGATATGCATGAAAAAGAAAGGAACGAATCATATTGTTAATGGTGCGGAGAATTCGTTCGGCTTTACCATTTTGAGGGGAAGTATGGGGGCAGGAAAATCGAAAAAATCATGTCA
The DNA here is from genome assembly GCA_029844215.1 of Przewalskia tangutica. NCBI lineage: Eukaryota > Viridiplantae > Streptophyta > Magnoliopsida > Solanales > Solanaceae > Przewalskia > Przewalskia tangutica. The sequence continues at coordinate 26,088,511 of CM056719.1, forward strand.
TTAGCCACACAAAAGTTATGAAAAAGGGAGTTATTGAACTCACAACCATTATCGCATTGAATTTTTGATGTCTTTTTCAAATTGCATTTTAACATACGTACGAAATTCAAGAAGTCTAACATGTTTTCCTATATGAAAAGAGGAGCAACTATGAGAAATTTTTCCTTTATTACATTGAATTAAATTGCGGTTTCTAAGAAAATAAAAAACATGAGCTCCCGGATGTCCAAGTCTACTATGGCACGTTGATGGAGAGATTGTAGCTAGGCGGTGGGTGGAACGACACTAGGAGCGGACATGGATAGAAAAGGGTAAAGGTCTCCCACACTATCGTGATCTCGTAAGAAGAGTCTTCGTACGTAGGTCCTTCACAGAAAAACCAAATGGGTCAAAGTCAATATATACAGAATTATCAGTGAAAAATTTTCTAACAGAGATTAAGTTCTTGATGATGTTAGCGGCATAAATGATATGTTTAAGGGAAAAGGGGGGGGGGGTGAGGTGGTTGGGTTTGTGTGTGGCCATACCCTTGAATTGGAATGCGATGACTATTACCGACCATAATAAATTGAGAAGTATTTAAATTACGCAGTTGAGGGAGATTACCAAAGTTGTTAATGAGGTGGGACATAGCGCCCGTATCCATATACCACGCATTATCGGACTGCTAAATATTTAACAAGTAGAAATCTTAGCCCAAATCCGTTGGAGTAAGGCCTGACGTCGACTGCTGGGCTGCTGGATGGGCTCCCAGGATACTGGGCCTCAGATGTGCCCAATATTGCTGCTGGGGCCGGAAAGGAGCTGAGGCAGCGTGGCCTAATGCCCGAACACGTGTGCAGTAGTGGCCGCCCACCGCCATGTAATCGGGCCTGCGACTAATTATATGATTGGTTGGCCCATTGGCCTCAACCTTTTTCTTTGCCTCCCCGGCCACATCTGTGGCCTCTACTTCTGCCGCCACCGCAGTTGTGTTGTGGCTGTTGGTGGTTGGAATGTGGCGGCTGTCCGGTAGTGGCGGTGGTTGCCAAGGGGGCATCAACCACCAACACCTTGGGAGTATGGTCGTCCTGTTTCACTCGTCTCCTCTCCTCTTAGAACAATTGGGACTGTGCTTTGTTGAAACTGGATAGCGAATCGGTTTGTTGAATCATCATTGCAAGGGTATCGTATTCACCTTTCGGTAAACCATTGATCAACTGCAACACCAACTTCGTGTCCGAAACTGGAGTACCAACATTGAATAGTTGTCCGGCAAGCAATTTTAATTGTTTGCAGTAGTCGACCATATTTGCAAAATTTTCAAGACGGGTGGTGTTGAATTTTTCCTCAAGATACACGGCACATGTATGTTTGTTATCTTGAAAAATTTCCTCCAATCGTATCCATAACTCGTGAGCCGAAGCTCCTATGTCGTCAAGTCGTTTCCACGTCGTGTCGTCGACGTCGGGTGGGCGGGGAGTAGGTGGTCAATGTGATCAAGCACGTTGTAGGAACATGCATGAATATGGAAGAGTTCAACCCATGAAACCCATGACGCGTATTGTCCATCCTCTTGATCAAGAATCAACGGGATAAATGTTCTTGATATTGGTGACGGCGAAAGCCGGATGAAAGGTGTTGGGGGTGGAAGAGGGAAGAGAATTTATGAAGTCGGGTGTTGAGGAAGAGGAAGCGGGAGAAACTATATGGGTCGCGGGTGACGCCATGTGGTATCCAAATTTAGAGAAATAGAAGGGTTTAGTAGGTTGTATATCGCTTGTTTACCGGATGTATACGACTGCTAGAGAACTAGAGAGGTTTGGGAAGGTGTATATGAGCAGTATACCAGAGGTATACAGCCTGCTAGAGGTTGGGAAGGTTGTATATCGCCAGATACCGCAGGTATACTGGCCGCTAGAGGTTGGGAAGGTTGTATACCAGCAGTATACCAGAGGTATACAGATGGTATACCGACTGTTTGGCACCGGAAAAAGGGAGAGAAAAATTTGGGGTTGGCGGCCGAAATTAGGATTTAGGGCAGGAAGGAATTTTTGGCTCTTGATACCATGTAGAATAGTGTAAATCTCCTTGATTGGAGTTCTCTTATTAATGCAATATATATAGAGTGTACAATAGTAGTCCTAATGGAATAATGATCTCTATTTTACATAATTACACTAAAATATTAATTACAGAATATACGGTGAATATATGGACTATCACATGTAATTCAAAATATCCCACCAAAATGCCTTTTCAAACTGTGTCAAACCACTGTACACTTAAACTAGGTTTTGCCTTAACACTCTTCCCACCCTTTGTTCACAGTCCTGAGCACATGTCAGTTATGTGTGCACAACATCTGCACCTTGGTTTTGTTCACGTTCTTCAAAGAAAACTCTTCATGTTATTCATTCCCTTGGGAGTTGTATTAACTAAAATGTTGCACCATACTAGTACTGGAGGAGTTGCATATTAATCTTATTTCTATTAACAATCAATCTACTTGCATCTTCTCGAAGTATTGAGCCGAGCAAGAGTGGAAGAACCACTAGCATTTTAGGAGAACTGTGAAACTTTAAGTCTCTGTTCAACCAACATTTTAAGTATCCTTCTAGCATCACTTCTGAGGACTCTATCTACCATCTAAAATATTTGCTCTGTGTAACAATTCCAGAACAAATATAAACCCTTACAGAAAAAAGAACAACAGTGTTTCTTCTAAGAAACATCATTACCTATATAATGAAACCAATCATAGAAGGCCTAATCTATAATTATGCTTTTGTTTTGTAGGGGAAGATATCCAATGAAAAAGATCAAAGAAGTTACCTGAGTCTACCCTCGATGTCTGAAAGTCGAATTCTTAATGAATGTGAGAGAAAATGTATATCCTACGTCAACAACAAGAAATTGAGTAAACATGACTGCATTGCCACCTGTGCTGACAAATTTGGTAGTCGTAATGATGTGCTTGTGACAAATAAAATTAGCACCTCCTTTGTCAAATCCCTGAAAAAGAATAAGCAGAGGATTTTCAGTATTTTTGAAGTAAAAAAAAAAGTCAAGCTGATGGGTCTTGCTTGCTAAAATGAAAGTAAACCGAACTACTTGGCAGTAAAATGAAACATACCCAGGACAGAGCTCTTCTCCTATATTTATATCGTGATCGGACTTCTTGCAAGCTTTCTTTATTGTCTAAATGTTCAAATCCAGAAAGGTTATCAACAAAAAAGCACCTTAAATTTTGAATGCACAAATGAGTGGAAACAGGCCATTCCTATAATAAGGAAGGTTGGACTTACTTCAAGATACTCCATCTTCCTATTAATCAGGTAAAAGAACAGTTCTAAGATTAACTCTTCACACATTTATTCATTTCATCAGCACAATTACTCATATGAATGTGCTATGGTACCTTTTTGCCCTTTCTTCTGGATGTACTTCGGCAATCTTGGTAATCATGTCCTCGAAGCTACTGGAGGAAGAACAATACAATGGATTTAAGATTTATCAGTAGAAAGGATTTCGCAAAAACTGGTCTCTAAAGTTTGTTAGTTTAAGCTAACATATTGTTAATATTGGTGTATTTCCATTCAGGTGGATGCCATAAAGTAGTTCATATCTAATAAATTGTTGACTTGGAAGAAGTATCTTGACATCAAAAAGAAATAACCGTATTTCTTTAAACAAAATTAATCACAAATTATTTTTCTATCCTAAAGACCTATAACATTGAAAGGGATGGAAATTTTAAGGTTTAATAGTGAGTTATCGTGGTGGAAGAAAAAATACATGTTATACACTAGGCTTTCCGCCTGGTGAAAACATGGCAAGAAAGATGTCAATGTCACACAATACTGATAGCTCATTAGCTTTCTTCAAGAGTCCCTTCTTTCGCCTCGAGTATACTCCTATGCGGTTACTACCATCCAACTTATGCAGTTTCAATTTTGCTCTCCCCATTCTGCATTTCCATAAGCACAGATTCAACTCTTTGATGCCTATAACATCAAATAACTTAAAGAACATACACTATTGAATTGTGATTGGTGGTAATTGGTCAATGCCCGATTCATACCCCTATTTAACCATTTTACTAGTGGATACAATTTGGGAAAACAAAATTGTTTCTGTGTATCAAACTTATTATACGTGTAATCCAGGAAGTTCAGAAAATAATCATGCCATCAAAAAGTGTACTTGGAGGATTCTCTCCATTTTTCTTGTCAGATGCTATTACAATAAACAACGGTTGCAGTACTGAGTTTTAGGTAGTTAGGTTAAAAAGTTTACCTTATCTTTGCTTCAATATCTTAGCATCTACCTTCCTAAAGAGTCCAAATTCCGTGAAATTTTAAGAACATCATCTCTCTTTCATGACACCAGCAGTATGAGAAGACCTAAGATACAATACAGGGGGGGAAAAGACAACCAGACTTAGATTTGTAAAATTCTCTACAACCACACAAGAAAGACATTCCCAGCAGTGAAACATTATCTTGTTTTGTACACAATGAAGTTTTTTGGATATAATCAATTAGCGGAGTGGAAGTACCACTCCCTTCTAAACTATATACAAGGCAGAGTGGAAGTAACACTCCCTTCTAAACTATCTACAACGTTATTTGAGAAAATTTGCAAATAAACAACCAAAACTCTAGCATATTCACCATCTTTAAGGTCAAAATAAATGCAGTATCCTAAATAATCATAAAAACTCACATATGGTTAATCGTGTTTTCTTCACTATGTCCCTGAAATTTCTGTTATAGGGGGGAAAGAAAGATGTTCAAATTTCTGTTGGGAAGAGAAACAATGATCTGACAGTACATGATCATCCGTATATCAATAAGAAGAAAGTTTGAGGAAAGTAACTACAATTAGTTCAGTGTTTTAAGTATAATGCATGTGTGATCCAGGAACTTTGGGAAAAATCGATCACCCTAAGATAACATTTAAACATGGAATATAACTCTCAATTTTGCTTTCTTGTTTTGTACCGTTAACCTCAGAATTTCATTGCTTACCTGCATGGAGAACCAGAAATTCAAATAATTGTACAAGTAATGATGTTGTCACTTAGAAACGCCAAGAAGTACGGTGATACCTAGAAACAAAAGAAGCCAAAACAAAAAACAAAATAATGCAACCATCCTTGAATAGTTATAGGTACATGATCACGTTTAGAAGGTGAAGTATGATAACATAGTTGGATCATAATCGTACCACTTTGATTATAGGCAGCTCCATTTAGATTTTGCAATATCTGTACACGGATAAAAAAACTGGCAGTTGGATAATTTCAATTTTGGAAAAAAGAATACTTAATGAACAATGAAACATAGTACTCCCTTCATTTAAAAATGTTTTTTTGGTTTTGACTTAGACGAAGTTTAATAAAGTAAAGAAAACTTTTGAATGATGTGGTTGTTAACTAAAGATATGTAAAATGTACAAAAATGCCCTTTAATTTTGTGTTCTTTAACATGCCATGCAGAAAATTAGAATAAAAGAGTTGTCGAAAAATGAACAGACTAAAAAGAAAAGTAAAATAACTTTTTGAAACGGAGGAAATATAATTAGGAAACCCCCAAACATATTGCGTTACATGCAAACCCCAAACATGCATGGCTTTATGACCCAAACATGGATACCCTAAGCAAGAACAGCGTGATTCCACCCTTAGAAATATAGAGCAGACATATCTCCACGCCATTCTATTGGAGATGAAACTCTCATAACATAAGAGAATTGGAATGTAAGGGGGAAAAAGAGGAGGTTTTTGGTTTTATAGGCTTTTGGAAGAGATGCTAATATGCGGTCACGGTAACTCAAAACGACTGAATCGGAGAAGCCGTTACCCAGACCATTTTGTGGTCATTCACAACTGGAAAATATAATTTTACCTTCATTTTTATGTAGACATTCGAATTGCCTCTATTCCTATTTATGTGTTGACTTCCCCTTTTTACTCCATTTTAAAAAAGAAACAATACAGTATAAATTTTCTTTTTATTCCTATTTAGGTTATTAATGTAGGCTAGATTAGCCTACCACACTTATAGGCGTAGGCTTTATAGTCCTCTGTAATTTAATTCATGTTACTATATGTTCTTTAGTGTAATTTGTTTATCTTATTTAGTTGGGTTAACTACTGTTTCCTATTGTTACAATGCACTACCATGACGTATTCGATTTTATTATATGTATGTTCATAATGTTTTAATTTCTCGTCTGAGCTGAGCTGATTGTTTCTCTTGTTTTGCTTTGCCTGTGATTATGTTTTGTCTTGAATCGGGTGTCTCCCGAAAACAGTAGATGTACGATCTGTGTACACTCTACCCTCCTCGGGGCCATTTTAAAATATGTATGTCCACCGTACAAATATTTTATAAGGTCCATGCTCAAGAAAGATAAGAAGAGTTCCACATACCTTTTTCTCTATTCCACACGCTAAGTAGAATATGCCACTCGTAGAATGTCAACCTATAATGACAATAATACTTCTATCAATTCTAAGCTTTCTAAGGTAGAGTAATACTAAGTAAAAGGTCTTTTATTCTGCGGAAATTTGGGCAGCACTTCCCCCGTTTCTACGTACTTTTCCACCTTTTCCAAGGTCCGAATTCAACAACTAAACAAGCCTCATTTAAGGCACAACAAAGCAGCAATCAAAGGGGATTACACGCCTAACTTGACGTGTAAAATTCTGCCCCACAATCTATACAAAACAGTCCATTAGTACCGCCCACTAATACATCCATTAGTCCACTAATACACCCATCAAGATAATCCACTAATACACCATTAGTCCACATTTTTATAGTATCTTGGTAATTACTATAACCAAAACCGTTTTCATAACTTCTTATAATCCAACTTATATTCCAATATTTTATATAAGTTATATTAACTTGTTAACAACAAGATTTCCGTCATGTCAACATGTAATAGGTAATGTTTTAACAACAACAATAACCAACGAATCCGATGATACCAAAGCGTCCACACCGCTAACATGCCAAGATTGTGACATGTACTTCTTATTCTCCTTTCCAACATGTTATATTAACCATCAACAACCATATTTCCTTTATTATATAACATGTAACAAGTGATAATACCAATAAGAATGATCAACAATTCCAATGACCAAAAAGTGTCATGTCTCGGTCTCAACTTCCAATTAGCCCTTAACACTTTTTAATCTTCATTCTTTTTATTCACAAGTTCATCCATTAATTACTACAACATGTAATACCCATTTACATTCAGAAGACAATTATCCTTACCTCAATATGCCCAAATTAATCCAAGTTAAAAGTCGATCCTTAGCATATCCTAGCTCTTATTCTTCAAGTTCCAATCCACAACATGTAATCCTTAGAAGCCTATAACCAACTCCTCTTCAAGTTCCAACACAAAAAGTTGAAGAACACCTTAGGGTTTCAATACCCCTATTTTCGATCAAAGGAGTTTCTAAGGGTTAGGGGTGTTTAATCTTGGCTAAAACTTGGTTAGGGGCCTTAAGCTTGTGTTAGGGAATTAAACTTGGAAGATTTAAGAATTTGTTCTTCACAAATGGGCCTAGGCCGAGCGCACCTTAGAAAGAGAGAGATATATTTTGTGTAGTGAAAATAATTCTAAGTGTAAGATGAGTCTTGCACCCTCTATATGTATATATAATGTAGCCCAAGTAGTGAGATCAAGACAAGTGTAGGGAAAAGAGTAGAGACAAGTGTGTGTGAGACCCATGTCCACTTGTCCACAAAATATCTCAAAGTCCAAGTCTTGCAAGACCAAGACAAGTGGGGGTGACTGATGCGCGATTTATGTACACACTTACGCAAGTGCACGTGTCGTGTCAAGTAATATAGTCTTAGAAGACCGAGTTATCGTCCTCAGGGATTAGTGTTCAAGTACCGCTTATCTATCATATGGTATCTATTTGGTAACCGATGATTGATATGTTGTTTATGACTATAATTATGAAAGCTAATTAAACTACGTTGTTTTACTTCAGTAATGGTGGAATAGGGCTTCCAAATCTCCTCAACTATCCGCTTATCTTACTTGTTAATGCAATTAATTATGATTCTTCTTCTAGTTTGAGATAGCAGGTTAACTAAGCCGTTTTATACTCTTGTTAAGGTTATATAAACACTCAACCCCAATATAGAACCTTTCTACCTTTCGGTGATAAGATTGACTATAAAGGAGGATTAAGACCAATAACCTATTAATACTACACAAGTATCGGAGTACTTTCGTCCACGATTTAACCTATGTTTATCCAACTACAGCATATTCACAACCTCCCCTTTCGGCTTTCAGTTAGAAATCATAAGGATTATGATAATTAGTGATCAAGTAATTACCAAGCAATCAAAACAAATATTGAATAAATCTCAACAACAAGAAGAAGAACCAAAAACATGCATTAATTCATAAAGATAAGTTTCAAGTGAATTGACATGGAAGCCCTAGATTGATTTAGTTCCTAGTCATAGACATGACAAGAACTAAATTAATATCCAACATAAACTGTAAAGAAAGCAAAACAAGAACAAGAAATTACTAAGAAAAGGTCTCCAATCTTGATCTCCAAAAGTTGTGTGATTTGGCAAGAAGAGGAGCCCTCAAATCTGACCTAGAGTCCTCTTTTTATAGTCTTCAAAACGTGATGCAGGTTTTCCTTCAGGCCTTGGCACATTGGCATTCAAATTTTCTGATTTTTCTGCCTCGGCGCCGCGAATCAGCCGCGGGCGCCTCGACTGGTTGGAGGCGTCGCTACCGCCTGCTTTGTGCCCTTACCAACTTTCTCACTTTTCGAGCTTTGGAACCTCCGTTTCTGCCCTTTTTTTGCTCCTTTTCCGCCAATGAGCCACTTTAAACCAATATGACTCAAAATAAAGAAAATCTATCCTAAGACGACACATATTTGTACAAAATTGGACACAAGACTAACTAAAAATGACTCAAAAGGTGTATATAAAATACACCGATCAAACACCCCCAAACTTAACATTTGCTCGCCCTCGAGCAAAGATCAAAAGAAAGAAATAACGACACAAGGAAAAAGAAAATAGAGAGACTCAACGACATTGATCACTTTGCTGCATCATTGTTACTTAGAAAAACATGAAGGTTAGCAGAATAATATACAGGAACATATAGCATGGATTTTTAGCATTCTAAACACATTAAGCTATATATTTCGCAAACTCACTTTAATCATGCTTAATGGAAGTAAAAATACTGAATTATGCATGTCAATTTCAAAATCCTATGGCATGTTTACTTGCTATTCTCCACTAATCATGGATATGCATGTAAGAGATCTTCAGGACTTTTCAGGGTTGTAATGTTAGGCTTAGGCATGGGTAGGTAAAAATAGGCATTTAGGCTCATTTTATGTACCATAAGCTCTTTTGCTTTTCAATTCTTCCCTTTTTTTTATTTTCTTTCTTCACTTCATATCTATCTTTCCCCTCTTTTGTTTTGAGAGCGTGAAGTGTATTATGAATAACAAGCACCCCCAAACTTAGGTTTTTGCCTATTTCTCATTGTTTTTTTGTTGGGGTGCATCAAGATAGTTCACTTTTTTTGTCTCTTTTTTAACACTTTCTATTCCAATCATTTCACATTTTCACTTATGGCACAAGTGTAAAATTATAGGGTGTCAAAGAAAAAGTTTAATGTTTAGGCCCAAAGGGGCTGACTATGGATATTTTTAATGTCAGAGATAGGAAAAAGTGGTAAGAATTGGCTAACAAAGAAATGCCTGAGTCATCTCCCTAGCATGCATATCCTAACTATTTCGCCTCAAATAGCAAGCAATCATACGCATAGGTTTTAATCATTTAACAATGCACAAATCAAGCAAGAAACCCCAAATAGACAGATTTCATGAGTTTTTGGCATATCTAACCTTAAGTGTTTAGATAGTTGCTTCTAATTTCATTACATTATTCAACCTCACTTCACTAGGCGTTTCTAGTAACTATAACATGCATGATCTTTAAAAGAAAATTATGACTCAAAAAGACTCAAACATACTAAGACAATAAGACACAAATAAAACACCCCCCCCCCAAACTTAAATCACACATTGTCCCCAATGTGTGCAAGACTCAAAGAAAATAAAAGAAACATGACAACTTACAGACTTGGTTTAAAGTGGTGGCGGTGGCGGTGGATAATGCATTGACCACTGGTTGAACAAGGAACTCATCTCATCAAATTTCTGGTGCAACTGTTGTTGCTCCTGCCTTAATTCTTGTTGTCCTTGTCTCAGGTCCTGTTGACCTTGTATCATCATGTCAAAATTCTACATCATCCTTCTCTGGTTCATGAGCAACTGCTCCTGTCACGACCCGAACCCGGGCCCGTGACTGGTGCCTTACCCCGGGCACCCTAGTGATACAACATCAGAGAAAATCAGCGGAAATAAAAACATGAACATGAATTAAGAGAAAAGATAAATAAACAGGCTAACCAAAACAGTTGCCTTCATCAAATATACATAAATACCCGAACAGTTATCCTTTTTACAAATCCTGCCCACAACAGTGCTACAGACCTCTAAGATTTTACAACCTCTATGACGGGACAGGGCCCCGCCATACCCCTGAATGTATAAGCATCTACAGACTCAGGGTAACATACCAAAAGATAAGCCTCCGAAGGAACGGAGCTTTCAATCTGTGAAAGGTGATCCTAAGCGGGGATCGATACCGATGTACCTTTTACTCATGCAGATGAACGCACTTCGGCGAGGTCGATAACAGTACCGAGTATGTGAAATCAGAAATATCAGAAATGAAATCATAATAGTCTATATAAAGCGGGAGACATGTATGATAACCAAACTACGCTCACAACATAGAAGCGATATGTCAAGTCGTGACTCACGCCTAAAAGTCATCCTCACGCCCGTGGAACTCCTTCCTCACCGCCGCGATCTTGGTACAAATCATGTGATACGTATAACGCATCTCGGCCCATCTTATGGACCCAATATAGAAAAGGGTGGAATACATTCCTGCTCATCCTACGAACCGGTAGTCGAGCGAACACATTCGGATGAACCGTAGTCAAGTGAAATACATTCCGGATGACCTGGCCTCAAGTGAAATACATTCCGGATGAACCTGGTCCTCAAGTGAAATACATTCGGATGAACCGGTCCTCAAGTGAAATACATTCGGATGAACCGGTCCTCAAGTGAAATACATTCCGGATGAACCAGAGTCGAGTGAAATACATTCCGGATGAACCGGTCCTCAAGTGAAATACATTCCGGATGAGCCGGAGTCGAGTGAAATACATTCCGGATGAACCGAATCAAGTGATATACATTCGGATGAACCGTAGTCGAGTAGAACACAATACTTACACAACAAGGCTATCACACATAACATGGTCAAGTTTCATAACAATGTATAAGCAAGTTACACACGACTCAAGGTACTTTCATTTTATATCAAAGTCCTGATTTTAACCTTAAAGTACTACGTCCGTTAAATTCCTTTTAAGATCCATTTCTTTTACAAAGGTCACCCGATACCGTAGTATAAAAATAGAGTGACTAACATTGTTAAGTAAACCAAAATGCTTTCCTTTGTAAAATCAAGTAACAACCTTATTTTCCAAACGTTCAAGTTTGCCTAATTTCGAATGCTCAAGTTTCTCATTTTAGAAAAAGGTTTCGTAGTTCATAGTTTTAGTCCTTTAAAACATAATTCTCCTTTAAACGTTTTGAGAAACCTATGTCTTATAAGTGAGTAGGCTATTCTTGTTTATAATCAATCTTATTAAGCAGCCATGATCTAGGAAATGTAATATCATTTTGTCTCATCTTAGCTTCATGCGGATGGAGGTTTCTCGGTTTTAATAATACTTCTTTAGTCAATACATTTTCCTTTTATTAACGTTGCAGTGGTTTGTCGATACACATTCTGCTTTCCGAAATCAGTAAAACATTCTTAAGCCGTTATACCTAACTTCCCATAAAGCTAGTATAACTCTTAAGCTTTCAAAACCCAAGTAATACTCATTCTTTCAAAACGATTCATAAATCTTTTGAAATGCTTCAAGTTCTTTATTAACACATATCAAGCGATTATTATTCAAATCGCTTACCTTTTAAAAACCACAAAGTATGTGCTTATCCACATAAAGCTATTATAACCAACTTCCCATAAAGCCGTTATAACACTTTATGTTTTACATCAATCAAATACATTTAGCACACGTATCGTCTCACCGTACTACATAGTTCACACATATCATGCTAGAAGAGATAGGAAGAGGTTCACATACCTCGCGACGATTATCGACTAATAGCAAAACGCTCCAAGTACCTCAAACCGCTTACGACACTCTCAGCAAGCATCACTCCACACGCGATTACAACCTATAGAGGCCATAAAGCGCCTATTAATACCTTTAGATCCCGGCGTAGAATATTCTACGTAAAATTCGAAGACTCTCCCGCATACAGCGTAAATCTCTCCTCTATCGAGGCCGCTACCAAGCCAACGGGGGTTAACACGTCGGCCGACGCGTGTACAATTCTACTACACGAATGCTACACAAGTCTCATCGTAATACGGTCCTATGTAATTACGATTCAGTTCTCTTATTAAATTCAGCTTAAGTCGCAAGACATTCTGTAAGTATTATTCAGCTTAAGTCAAAAGACATTGCCGCGTAATTATAATGTTCGGTTCTATATATAGTATACTTCAACTATATATTCCTACAACATGTAATTTCCAATTACAAATGTAAGGTCAAGAATGTTTACCTCGATAAGCCCAAAATTATCCGAGTTTATATGTCGTTCTGAACAAGGTTTAGCTCCTACTCCGGCGCTCCAAAACGCTCCAAGAAACCCTTAGTTGTCTACACAACTTCTACTTAATACTTCAACTACGGGTGAAGATTTTTCCTTAGGGTTTCGTTTAGTGGCTAAAGGAAAGTATAATAGTATTTTCCTAAGCCAGAAAAGGGTACTTTGGAAAGTACTACAAGGTATTTGGCTAAAGTATTTTGGGCATTATAACGATACTTGTAGAATACATTTCTACCAAGGGGTAGTATTTTGACTAGCACAACTAGGCTAGGGGTTGTGCTCTTGCTCGCCAGAGCATAGGCAGGGGGCTCGGCCGAGGGCCTTGAGGGGAGAGGGGTGGTGTTTGGACGAGAACAAGGTTGAGGAGAGGAGGGATTTTCAAGACTTAGACAATTTTTGGATGAAGAAGTTCATCAACTAAGGGGGTATTTATAGGTCAAGTGAAGGCCAACCAATGGCCAAGATGAAGACAAGTGTGTGGTGCAAGTGTAGGGCTAGATTTAAGCCAAGTGCACCTTATCCATCTACCACAACAACTTGCACAAAATATCCTACCTAACCCCACTCACCAAATCGTCCAAATTGCCGTCCCACTCCATCCAATGTGAGGTGACACTTGTCACCCTCCCGTTGGTCCAAAATGTTTCGCCTCTGAAAAATCCGCAAAATTATAAACGACATAGCCGGAAATTCCCTACGAAAGTCGTGAAAACGTTTCGAAAAACGACTCTAACCGTGTTGTGCACAAAAAGAATTCGCCAAGCCTAAAGAAGTTCGAAATTTCTACGCACGTCCCCACGTACATACTCCGAAATACGGTATAACATTCTCCTCCTTAGAAACATTCGTCCGAATGTTCCTTCTCAAGACGGATAACGATAAAGTTCTTCTAATAAGTTGCCAACGCCACAACCGCCACTAAACAACATATGCACGCAAATACTTATATCCAAGTCCACGAGAAAACACCTCTAACATCACAAACTTTTGTCACTTTGCGCGAGGTTCTAGTGTCACTCGGCGACCAACAAACGGTGCAGGATCGCATGCGATTCACGAGGTCTAAAATATACATCCTTCGCACCTTCTCCTTTACAAGAAATGATCAGATCTATGCTCGCAATACATGCTCGCCTCTACCCTTACTCGTACTCTTCTCGAACTCTTGAACTCTTTTAGCATACGCACCACACTTTAGTTTCCAAACTTGAGTCGCTACCTCCCAACTTGGTCATCCTATTAGCCTCGATCTTCCTTAAGGCTATTCGGCCTTCACAATCTACTGGTCGAACGTATCCACGAACTCATCGATGGTCATCAAAACTTGGGCCTAGCACTCGGTGACCTACCACTGGCGGGACCACCCGTGACCCCACCTCATTCTGCCACGGTTGACACGCAACACGCCTCAACCCGACCTCCGTCACGCCAACTCTCTTGTTTCGATCCGAACAACCTTGCTAAATCACATCATGAAAGATACCACTTTCATTTACCCAACCTGCAGACTTATCACACAATATTTTCTAGGCATAAAATGCACTCGACAAGGATCACTCGCAAAATCTTGTACTCAAGACGGCCTTACATCTAAGGTCTCAACCGTAATATTCTAAGGTTCATCATTTTCTCACCCTCAAAGCTTACCCTTTTTCCCAACCAGTTCCTAAATCACATTTTAGCACAAAGCTATCCGAGCATAACACTTAACACATTAACATAACATCAAAACATACAAGCCTCTAGATGGTTAAGGATATACCAAGCTACCTCCACTCTAATCATAAGTCCACTGCAGGCGCATAACTCGAAAGCGATGAACACGCCGATCCGTGAGGCTGCGCGCTAAGCCGGTACCTCTCCTATAAGCACGATCTTCGTCACATGGCCTCGACGCGGCGCAGTGAAACAAGCACCCGATAAAGACGACATTCCGGGATGATGTTTGCCACATCGTGCACTGAGGGGACATGAATCCGGTGCTAGCACTCACGTATACTGTGAACGAAGCCACGGAGCTCGACCGGCTCGAATACCACGAGCGTCCCGAAGGCGGGGACCACTCTGTACTGGTGGAGGTACATAACTAGACTGCTACTGAGGCGGTCCGCCTCGAAAGTTACCAAAGGACCCTGCTGCTCGCCTCTTCTCGATCTCGGTCATTCCGTCGACCTCTCGTGCCTCACATCCTAATGCATGAGCTTGCGTGCGGGCAATGTCCATGCCCGGTGAAGAGCTACACCGCAAGCCTCGCCAAGTAATCGTCGGCCGGTGGCGTGGCGGTGTACTCTGTCCTCCATATCCGCTACTACAGCGGAACATACCGAGCTAATGAGTCGAACTCCACATTGTACTCTCTAACCGCCGCCGCGCCTCAACGTCAAAAATCGGCCCGAGCCCTCTCATCTGTGGAGGCAAGAAATGTGCAAGAAATGCCCTCGAGAACTCGTCCCCAAACTGGAAGTGCATGCTCTTCCGGGGCGGCTCGCGAATCAAACCGATCCAATCGCAGATCACGCGGTGATGCGAACCAATACCACCGACTGCGCCTCGAGGCTCGATCACTCGCGATCCGTAGGTGTCGGATAAACTCCCGAGGGTCGCCTCGGCTCGATCCATAGACACCGGAGGGCTACAACTCGAAGTCACGTAGCCTCAGCTATGCGCTCGGGGTGTACTACGGGTGCCTTGAATCGGCTGCTGCGTCGGCCTATCTCATATCTGCCACGACCGGCGATGGCGAATCGCCATCTCCTTGTACTTATCTCATCGGCTCCAGTGTGGGGCCGGAGGCTCAGTCTTGTAGTCTCAGCAGCCATCGCTGCGCGCTCTAAACTCGCTGGTCTTTGGCGGCGTCGCGAAACCCGCCGTCGAATCTTGTCTCAGTCTTGGCCGGCTCGCCCTCGTACTCCTCGTATCTCACTAACGACTCCTCGATTGCCTTGCCCATCTGGTCTGGGTTGCCTTACGCGAGGCATAATCGGTAAAGGAAAGGAATACGTCGGAGAGTCGATTTATCACACTCTAAGGCACGATCTCGTAATGAGAAGGATGGAAACCAATCCTAAATGTCTGCGACCTCCCGATTATAGATGTGGTGCACAACACACCGATAATCAAGACTCTACTAGACACGGTGCAGACACTTTCCGAGGACTAATCGCTCGATACCACTTTTGTCACGACCGAACCGGGCGTGATCGTGCCTTACCGGGCACCTGGTGATACAACATCGAGAGAAAATCACGGAAATAAAAACATGAACATGAATTAAGAGAAAAGATAAATAAACAAAGCTAACCAAAAGCAGTTGCCTTCATCAAATATACATAAATACCCAACGCTTATCCTTTTACAAATCCCGCCACAACAAAGCATGCACTTCTAAGATTTTACAACCTCTATGACGGACAGGCCCCGCCATACCCCGAATGTATAAGCATCTCTGCACTGTGGTAACATACCAAAGATAAGCCTCGAAGGAACGAGCTTTCCAATACGAAAGGTGATCCTAAAGCGAGGATCGACACCGATGTACCTTTTACTGCAGATTTAACGCAGCCCCGAAGGAGAGGTCGATAACAGTACCAAGTATGTGAAATCAGAAAATCAGTAAATGAAATCATAATAGTCTATATAAAGCGAGACATGTATGATAACCAAACTACGATTCACAACATAGAAGCGCCATGTCAAGTCGTGACTCACGCCCTAAAAGTCATCCCTCATGCCCGTGGAACTCCTTCCTCACTGCCGGCAGTCTAGGTACAAATCATGTGATACGTATAACAGATCTCGGCCCATCTTATGGACCCAATATAGAAAAGGGTGGAATACATTCCCGGTTCATCCCATGAACCGGTAGTCGAGTGGAACACATTCCCGGATGAACCGGTAGTCAAGTGAAATACATTCCCGGATGAACCGGTCCTCAAGTGAAATACATTCCCGGATGAACCGGTCCTCAAGTGAAATACATTCCCGGATGAACCGGTCCTCAAGTGAAATACATTCCCGGATGAACCGGTCCTCAAGTGAAATACATTCCCGGATGAACCGGTAGTCGAGTGAAATACATTCCCGGATGAACCGGTCCTCAAGTGAAATACATTCCCGGATGAACCGGTAGTCGAGTGAAATACATTCCCGGATGAACCGGTAATCAAGTGATATACATTCCCGGATGAACCGGTAGTCGAGTAGAACACAATACTTACACAACAAGGCTATCACACGTAACATGGTCAAGTTTCATAACAACAAGTATAAGCAAGTTACACACGACTCAAGGTACTTTCATTTTATATCAAAGTCCGGATTTTAACCTTAAAGTACTACGTCCGTTAAATTCCTTTTAAGATCCATTTCTTTTACAAAGGTCACCCGATACCCGTAGTATAAAAATAGAGTGACTAACATTGTTAAGTAAACCAAAATGCTTTCCTTTGTAAAATCAAGTAACAACCTTATTTTCCAAACGTTCAAGTTTGCCTAATTTCAATGCTCAAGTTTCTCATTTTAGAAAAGGTTTCGTAGTTCATAGTTTTAGTCCTTTAAAACATAATTCTCCTTTAAACGCGTTTTGAGAAACCTATGTCTTATAAGTGAGTAGGCTATTCTTGTTTATAATCAATCTTATTAAGCGACCATGATCTAGGAAATGTAATATCATTTTTTCTCATCTTAGCTTCTATGCAGATGGAGGTTTCTACTGATTTTAATAATACTTCTTTAGTCAATACATTTTCCTTTTATTAACGCTGCAGTGGTTTGTCGATACACATTCTCGCTTCCAAATCGAAGAAACATTCTTAAGCCGTTATACCTAACTTCCCATAAAGCTAGTATAACTCTTAAGCTTTCAAAACCCAAGTAATACTCATTCTTTCAAAACGATTCATAAATCTTTTGAAATGCTTCAAGTTCTTTATTAACACATATCAAGCCAGTTATTATTCAAATCAGTTACCTTTTAAAAACCACAAAGTATGTGCTTATCCACATAAAGCTATTATAACCAACTTCCCATAAAGCCGTTATAACACTTTATGTTTTACATCAATCAAATACATTTAGCACACGTGACGCTCACCGTACTACATAGTTCACACATATCATGCTAGAAGAGATAGGAAGAGGTTCACATACCTCGCGACGATTATCGACTAATAGCAAAACGCTCCAAGTACCTCAAACCGTCGGCGACACTCTCGATCAGCGGATCACTCCACACGCACGACTACAACCTAGAGAGGCCATAACGCGCCTATTAAGACCATTAGATCCCGCCGTAGAATATTCTACGTAAAATTCGGAAGACTCTCCCCGCAACGGCAGAAATCTCCTCTCTATCGAGGCCGCTACCAAGCCAACCGAGGGTTAACACGTCCGACCGGACGTGTACAATTCTACTACACAAAGAATGCTACACAAGTCTATCAGAATACGGTCTATGTAATTACAGTCGATTCTCTTATTAAATTCAGCTTAAGTCGCAAGACATTGCCGTAAGTATTATTCGAGCTTAAGTCAAAAGACATTGCCGCGTAATTATAATGTTCAGTTCTATATATAGTATACTTCAACTATATATTCCTACAACATGTAATTTCCAATTACAAATGAAGGTCAAGAATGTTTACCTCGATAAGCCCAAAATTATCCGAGTTTATATGTCGTTCTGAACAAGGTTTAGCTCCTACTCCGCGCGCTCCAAAACGCGCTCCAAGAAACCCTTGAAGTGTCTACACAACTTCTACTTAATACTTCAACTACGGGTGAAGATTTTTCCTTAGGGTTTCGTTTAGTGGCTAAAGGAAAGTATAATAGTATTTTCCAAGCCGTAAAAGGGTACTTTGGAAAGTACTACAAGGTATTTGGCTAAAGTATTTTGGGCATTATAACGATACTTGTAGAATACATTTCTACCAAGGGTAGTATTTTGACTAGCACAACTAGGCTAGTGGGGTTGCTCTCGCCAGAGCCACTAGGCAAGGGGGCTCGTAGGGCCTCAAGAGGGGAGAGGGGTGGTGTTTGGACGAGAACAAGGTTGAGGGAGAGGGAGGGATTTTCAAGACTTAGACAATTTTTGGATGAAGAAGTTCATCAACTAAGGGGGGTATTTATAGGTCAAGTGAAGGCCAACCAATGGCCAAGATGAAGACAAGTGTGGTGCAAGTGTAGGGCTAGATTTAAGCCAAGTGCACCTTATCCATCTACCACAACAACTTGCACAAAATATCCTACCTAACCCCACTCACCAAATCGTCCAAATTGCCGTCCCACTCCATCCAATGTGAGGGTGACACTTGTCACCCTCCCGTTGGTCCAAAATGTTTCGTCTCTCGGAAAAATCCGCAAAAATTATAAACGACATAGCCGGAAATTCCCCTACGAAAGCTGTGAAAACGTTTCGTCGAAAAACGACTCTAACCGGGTGTTGTGCACAAAAAGAATTCGGCCAAGCCTAAAGAAGTTCGAAAATTTCTACGTACGTCCCCACGCATATACTGAAATACGGTATAACACTCCATTATAGGCACCGGAGGTTCGATTCTCGAGTGGTCGCTGGTCGCTTCCTCGCTTCATACCGAGCCTCTGTCTCGTGCTCATCTTCATCCATGGCGCCTTCGCCGCCGCTTGTGTTGGTCTCCTTGGCTGCTGGAGGATTAGATGCAGGAAGGAATGCACTATCCCATATGACACAGGAAGTTGGACTTTCTCATATGTATCAGTGGGTAGGGTTGGGACCCCATGTCTGGAGCATAAGCAGCTAATAAGTGAGTTATGTCCCAACCCACCTGTCGTTACCAACTTGCTGGTTTCTCCAATGTTTTGCACTATTTCCTTCCCAACGTCAATCGTCTTCCCTGACATGATTCCATATATCAATTTTATTACGCCTTCCGACACTGCAAAGTGCATCGATGGAATTAAGCGGGCACTGACGAAATACAACCAACCCTTGGCTGTTTTGTTGAACTGACATCTGCTCAGTCCTTTTGATCCATTTCTGGCAATATCATACTCAGCCCCAGGGTAGCTTACTGTGCTTGCGACGACATCCCAGTTGATGTTGTTGGTGCCTTAGACCATATTCTGAAATAGCTCCGGTCGTCACCTCTTTCTTCAACATCAGCTGTTTTTAATAGCAAATTCACCACTTCTGCCGTCACAGGCACATCCCGTCCCCTCACAAAGCATCTATCATCCACCCTCTCCGGAAAGTTAGCATAAAATTCTCTCACCATCACTGTGTTCATCGGTGCTATTCTTTCCGGGTTAACAAATCTCTTCCACCCCATCACCTCTATCATCGCCCGAATAGGCTCATAGGCATCTCCCTCCTCAAATGATTCCCTTTGGTAATCCATTCCTCTTTCAGGGATCAAGGGCCTAGTACTAAGTTTTTGATATCTACCCTCCGCTGTTTGGCTGACAAACCTAGTAGTATCATATTGAGGGGCGGAGGTGGATGTGGAAGCTCTCCTCTTCTTGGCAGACATTTTTAGATAACTTCGGCAGCGTTTCCTTTGTATCAACAATATTACCCAACACTATCACTCAACAATCAGCAGCTACAACACTTATCAACCCCCACACTTCACTCAAAAAGCTCCTGCCCAACACCCCACACTCACTTCGTATACTCTTCCTCGAAATCTCACACCCAACTTCAACACCCCCATACATCTTCCACAGATACAACACCTCCTCAAACCTACTACCTCCTCTGATTATAGTGAAGCTTTCAAGAAAAGATAAAGGTTACCTTTGACGGTGTTCTTCAAGATTTTCTTGCTCCTAATGATGTTTTGAGGCAATGGGATGAGGGTTGTTGTTTAAGATGGTTAAGGGTTTAAGGAATTTAAGAACTTTGGTTGTGATTGGGTTTAGTTTATGGAAGATTTTTAGGTAAAAGGGTAAATTTTTGTGGGTTTTGGGGAGAGGGAAGGTTTAGGTTTTGATTTGGAGTGAGGAAAATTGGATTTAGGGCTCTTTTAATTTCTGGGTTTCCGTCGCGGCGCCTCGGCCTGAATCAGCCACGGCGCCAAACCAAGGCCTGAATTTTCAGCTGGCGCCAAACTCGTAACTTTTTCGACTTTTAGCCGCACAATCTCCCGCGCTTTTCGATCTTTTAGCCATGCGCTAAGCCGATTTTCTGGAATTTTTTTTCTTTTGGCTTCTTTTCAGTTTTCGCCCTCCAAATTTTTGGCTCTACACCTGTCATCACAACACATAAACAATACCTCCGTGAGACTGTTCTAAGTAAAAACTAACTGCATTAAAGTAAATAAATTAAAATACCTTGGGTTGCCTCCCAAGTAGCGCTGTCTTTAACGTCTTTTAGCCGGACGCAAGTTCTTTAATCAAGAGGTGTGGGGTAGATTAACCCCACAACTAATCCACTTCATCAACATTTTCCTCTTTCTCCTTCTGTTTTTCTTTTTATATTTATTTTCAAGAGGAGGTTCAGTATCACTTACCTGCTTTGGAGGGCTTATCTCCCTTGTTGTGGCTTGCACTGGCTCACACGAAGTTCTGACAGTTCTAATTGCAAAGCACCTGCTCATGATCGGGGGTTCAATAACGTGTTTGAACACTTTGAACACCATCTCTTCACTTTCTACTCTCGTCACCACCCTTCTCTACGCCAATTAGGGCTCTCCTGTTGCAAGAACGGTCTTCCCAATATGACGGGAATCTCCTCATCTTCCTCCATATCAAGGATGAGGAAATCCGCAGGAAGAAGAATTTTCCCACCTTAACTAGACATCCTCAATCTTTCCCCGATGCACCACCGCCCTATCTCGCTAACGCAGCTCACAGTGGTTGGTTTGGCTTCACCTAACTCCAACCGTTTAAAAACAGACAAAGGCATCAGATTTATACTAGCCCCCAAGTCACAAAGGGCCCTATTACATGTTACCCTGACAACTGTGCAAGGCAGTGTGAAGCTCCCTGGGTCCTTGAATTTAGAGGGCAATTTCTTCTGCAAGATGGCACTGCATTCCTCTGTCAGTGCCACCATCTCATATTCCGCCAACTTCTTCTTCTTTCCCAGAATTTCCTTCATAAATTTAAAGTAAGTAGGCATTTGCTCCAATGCATCGATGAAGGGTATGTTGATGTGTAACTTTCTGAATATCTCCAAAAAACTTGGAGAATTGCTTATCAACCACTTTTTTTTACAATCTTTGTGGAAAAAGAATCCTCTCAGTGTACTCCTTCACTGGAGCTTTCTCTAATACTGAACGGTCTTCAACAACCCTCTCTCTCTCTGTTTCTACTGCTCAACCACGCCACGATGTAAGTTGCTCTAACTGCTTTCCACTCTCACCGCATCGCTGGCAATCGTTCTCCGGGTTCATTTCTGTATTGCTAGGCAAGGTACCCTGTGGTCTGTTGTTTGCCATTTTCGCTAGTTGCCCCACATGTGTCTCCAAATTCCTGATAGAGGATCTAGTCTCTGCCATGAACTGGGTCTGGGAGTTGGTGAGTGTCAACAAGGCTGCACTCAGCTCATCTGGCTTCTCTTGTTGAACATGTGCACTGAATTGTTGTGAAGATGAGGCCTGAGTAAATGGTTGTTGATTTTGGTACTGGCCTCTAAATTGGTTCTGCTGCCCTTGCTCACCCCTCCATGAAAATTAGGGTGATTCCTCCACCCTGGATTGTAGGTATTTGAGTAAGGGTTATTCTGGGGCCTCTGATAATTCCCTACTGCTTGGCACTCTGCTTGCTCGATCGAAATATTGTTAGGATCAACTGATGGGCACCTATCAAAGGTATGTGGACCTCCACACATTTCACAACTCAATGACATTTGCACTGCATTTACGTATTAATCAGATTTTGTTGCGCTTGCTTGGTCAAAAGAGCAACTGGGCATTTTGTGCGAATTGCATCAATCTCTACGAACTCATATTGCTCTTCCGCCACTCAATGTCTCTCGTTACATGATTATTGGTGGCCATGTCTTCCAATAAATCATGAGCTTCGTGTGCTGTTTTTCTCATAAAAGTTCCACCTGCAGCTGCGTCAATGATCGTTCTGGTAGTCCCGTTTAGCCCATTATAGAAAATATGGACCAAATTCCACAACTCAATGCTGTGATGTGGACATTTTCTTTGCAAGTCCTTGAATCTCTCCCAAGCTTCATATAGTGATTCTCCATCAGCTTGATAGAAATTATTCAACTCCCCTCTCAGCTTCGCGGCTTTGCATGGTGGAAAGAACTTAGAACTTCTGTGCTAACTCTTGCCATGTGAATATCGAATCTGTTGGCAAGGAATTCAACCACACTTTCGCTCTATCCCTGAGTGAGAAGGGAAAGAGCCTCAATCGGACGGCGTCATCAGTAACGCCATTGTACCTGAAGGTTGCACACAACTCTAAGAAATTTGCTATATGCATGTGAGGATCCTCCGACGGCAACCCTCCGAACTGAACAGTATTATGTACCATGCTTAGGATCGCAGGCTTGATTTCAAAATTGTTTGCTCCTATTGCCGAGAGCCTGATGCAAGTTTGTGCTCCATTCACCTTTGGCAGTACATAATCTCCCAGGCTTCTCTCAGCTTGGACCTGGACCATCTCTTCTACATCCATCGGCAATCTCCGGGGCATCCTTTGGTTAGGTTGATGATCACCTAACCCTTCATTCATCTCATTATTGTTTTGTAAACCTCCCATCTCTATTACGGTCGAAACTCGTTGGTTTCTCCTGTTCTGTTTACAAGTCTTTTGAATTTCTGGGTTGAAGGGAACTAGTGTGTCTGCTCCTCTTCTCCTTCGCATAAACTAGACGCCTGAAATAGATCAAAATAAACAAACGGATCACGACACACTGGTTTTCACAAAATAATAAAAAAATAGTAATAAATAAAGACAAAAATAAAAACCAAATTAGAAATTAAGAATAGATAAAATTGATATTGAACTATGCCAATCTCCGACAACGACGCCAAAAACTTGATGCGCGATTTATGCACACACTTACGCAAGTGCACGTGTCGTGTCAAGTAATATAGTCTTAGAAGACCGAGTTATCGTCCTCAGGGATTAGTGTTCAAGTACCGCTTATCTATCATATGGTATCTATTTGGTAACCGATGATTGATATGTTGTTTATGACTATAATTATGAAAGCTAATTAAACTACGTTGTTTTACTTCAGTAATGGTGGAATAGGGCTTCCAAATCTCCTCAACTATCCGCTTATCTTACTTGTTAATGCAATTAGTTATGATTCTTCTTCTAGTTTGAGATAGCAGGTTAACTAAGCCGTTTTATACTCCTGTTAAGATTATATAAACACTCAACCCCAATATAGAACTTTTCTACCTTTCGGTGATAAGATTGACTATAAAGGAGGATTAAGACCAATAACCTATTAATACTACACAAGTATCGGGGTACTTTCTTCCACGATTTAACCTATGTTTATCCAACTACAACATATTCACAACCTCCCCTTTCGGCTTTCGGTTAGAAATCATAAGGATTATGATAATTAGTGATCAAGTAATTACCAAGCAATCAAAACAAATATTGAATAAATCTCAACAACAACAAGAATAACCAAAAACATGCATTAATTCATAAAGATAAGTTTCAAGTGAATTGACATGGAAATCCCTAGATTGATTTAGTTCCTAGCCATAGACATGACAAGAACTAAATTAATATCCAACATAAACTGTAAAGAAAGTAAAACAAGAACAAGAAATTACTAAGAAAAGGTCTCCAATCTTGATCTCCAAAAGCTGTGTGATTTGGCAAGAAGAGGAGCCCTCAAATCTGACCTAGAGTCCTATTTTTATAGTCTTCAAAACGTGATGCAGGTTTTCCTTCAGGCCTTGGCCCATTGACATTCAAATTTTCTGATTTTTCGCCACGCTGCCTCGCAATCGCGCCGCAAGGCCGAACTCCTGAACCTCTCTAGATATTGGCGCCATTCGCCTCGACTGGTTGGAGGCGCTGGCCGCCTGCTTTGTGCGGTTGCTCGCAACTTTCTCGCTTTTCGAGCTCTGGAACCTCCGTTTCTGCCCTCTTTTTGCTCCTTTTCCGCCAATGAGCCACTTTAAATCAATATGACTCAAAATAAAGAAACTCTATCCTAAGACGACACGTATTTGTACAAAATTGGACACAAGACTAACTAAAAATGACTCAAAAGGTGTATATAAAATACACCGATCAGTGACATGTGTCACCCTCTAATTCGTCTAAAAAATTCATCCCCCAAAATATCCACATTTGATCACAATATCTTGAAACCTTGTGGGCCCCACAAAGTCGTAAATTTTTCCGGTGGGCCCCACATGACCAAATCCAAGACTTGAAAATACAAAAATCCAATATATTTTATAAATCTCAAATACCAAATTTGAGAATCAAATTCCAAATAATAAACTTTTTTCCTTCACGAGGTTCCGAAATTTCTCTTTAGGAAAAAGTGATTCTTCATTCGTTCCAAAATTTCAATCTTATTTTTTCACGTACGTTCTCATCTCATTCTCTAGAAAATTACGGGGTGTAACAGATATGATATTCGAATTGTACTTGGGTTACTTGTTATTGAATTCTAAAAGCATGTGTTATTCATCTCTTATACTTGGTTGTATCTCATACATTATAATTTTTTGTCTTATATTGTCATTTGGATTCGTACACTCATGGTTCTGATGATATTGATATTGGAGTAGTATGAAAATACTGCGGGTCTAAGAGACCGAAAAGGCAAGGTACTTATGAGATATTTGGACATTGAGATGATGGTATTATGGATGGATCGGGTTGCACACCGCAATGGATATGTACGCGGGAATCGAGGTTGCATGCCCTCAATAGATATTATCACAGTCAAGAGCTGCGCTCCGTGATCCGATAAGTTATTCCTGAGTGAAGGGATATATGAACTTCACTGGTCCTCCATGTGTCACTTTTATATGAAAAACCTTTATAAAGTGTGTTTACAAGTTGATGGAAAAGTACGTGGAATATGCATTACATTCATATCATACACATCTCATTCCATTGATTAGTTGTTGATTGGCAATGTGATTGATTTCCATGATCGGGCTTATCTCTATGAATACTTGAAAATGTGATTGATTTTATTGAAACAGTTAATTTTCATGAGTAGGCTGGTCTTTATGAACATTGGATTTGTTGAATAGATTTGGTTCTCGTGTGTGACTTTCTTCCTTGTGTATGAGTTTTGTGGTGTAATAATTGTGAGTCTCAGGACTTGATGTCAACTACTATTATAGTTAGAAATATCAATAGGTCAGTACAATTGTCTAAATCCAGGGAAACTGTGTGCATTTTGTGTGTTGTTTGATAATCAATCGTATGACAGATAACGAGTCTAGTATAGAGCATGTGATAAATATTACTATTGAAAAGATAGACATTGAATGATCTATGCGGGTCGGACTGTAATTGTATAGAGACTTAACTAAATCTAAAGGTTAAGAATAATAAAGAAGTTAATGTCATTATGAGTAGCTTAAGTATATTACTCTTGGAAAGCTTTCTAAAAGGGTTGGTGTGATCTAAGTGTTGATTTGTTTATTGATGTGTTAAGGTTGGATAAATGGGGTTAAACTTGACTATGCCTTGGACAAGAAAGTACTAGTCGGTGGGTATTATGATAGTAAGGTCCCTATATATGTGTTTGGATTGATTGTACTAGACGGTGATTGGAGCCTTATGTGAATAATGTGACTTGATGAATTAGTGAATTGATATGTGTTCAATGTGACTTGTATGGGCTGTTGAACGGTCTAGTATAGGCTTACCTGGTGTCAACTTAATATTTACCTATGTTACGTATCTTCCGTTATTGTCGGCCTATGATATCTACGGGGATATGTTGTGTACTCATGCTACGCTTGTTGCGTCATTTTTTTTATGCAGATACAAGTCGCCCTACTAGTTTGCGCGAGTGTGAGTCCGAGTAGGTGGATTTCGGCATTTCAGGGTGAGGATGCTTCTTCCAGCATGCGTTGGATGATTATTATCTTACTATGTCTTTACATTTGGATTCGAAAGACGTAGCTAAACATTTTTATTATGTTACCCAACTTTAGCCTATGTTGTCTTCATTCAGACTTGTATTCTGAATTAGTTCCCTTATATCACATATCAAATTTTGGGGGTTGTATTGATGTTTTTATTATATTTTCGCATTTCTTTCATATCGTTTATTTATATGGGAAGTGATTCACCTACTAGTGGAATGTGTAGGTGTCATCACGATTCCTGAAAAGGGGTCGTGACATTCGTAATCCCCATGAGTATTTAATTTTTAGTATTTTATAAAATAATATAATTAAAATAAATATTATATATATATATATATTGTACTTGATTGTCTAAAAAATTAATCAAAGCAATCCATTATACGTTACTTACAACTTGTAATTATATATAACATAATGTTACAAGTATAAACAATACAATAAAATAAAAGCTATTATGAAATGAAAATCAACTCTAATATATATATATATATATATATATATATATATATTTTACTTGATCCTCTAAAAAACTAATCAAACCAATCCATTATACACTACTTACAACTTGTAATTATAAATAACATAATTTTACAAGTATAAACAATACAATAAAATAAAAGCTATTATGAAATGCAAATCAACTCTAACATATTAACTTTCAAATAATTTAAAAATTAAAATTTCTTAAAACATTATTACCGTCATACTATTCATTTTATCTCCTTATTAGTAAATAATCAATAAACTTTATCAGTATTATAATTAAAATGTAACTCTTTCATGAATAAAAATAAAATTACTTTCAAATAGAAATATGATAATTTTGATACATATGACAAAAGGTCAATAACAAGTGAAAATGTACGATTCAACTATGTATTTTTAAAAGAAATATTAGGTGATATTCTCCCTCAAGATGTTCTCAAATAGTAATATGCAATACTATGACTTGTTATTTTAGTTACACCCAATATTCTTATTTCTATAGATGAAAAATTATTAAGTATCATCCATTTGTTAAAGAATCATGAGGGTCAACGATTTTAATTAAGAAATTTTACTTATAATTTGTATAATTTACTTATAATTTTTTAGGCCTCCACAGTTGGAAAGACGAAAATAAAATATTTTTGGGCGATGATGACTTATAAATTTTTTCACATACGAGAAACCAACATGCGTTGGCAAGGCGACTAGACTGAATTACGAGTCATTAGTTAGCAACCACGACATGATTAGAATGTCTTTTTTACAAAATATAAGTTTGAGTCTTCCGTAATGAAAACTACTACTGTTTTGTATGGATCCGAAGGTTTATTTGCATCTATTTGTTACTAACCGTCTTTTTTTGACATTTTGCGAGGAATAACTACAAAGGCGAAAGAGGACAGGATTGCCAAATTTTGTGCCCCGGAGATGATATTATTTCGTTATTTTCTTAATGTCTTTAAATCCGCCTTTCTTTTATCTTGTATTGTAATTTAAATTACTTTGCTTTTAGAATATTTAGGCCTATAATTGATAAACTAGAAAAGGTAAATAAAAATGGAAATACACCGCTAGTTTATTTATTTTTAGGCTCGCAGTGCATACTTTTCATCAAAAAATCAATTTTGCATACAAACACATATTTTTGAACAAATCAATTTTATGTGTATTTTTATAAACCATGCAATACAAATGCATGCTTTTATAAAAAAATCAATTTTATATTGCACTTTTATAAGTCATAGCATGAAATACGTACTTTCTTTCAAACAAATCAATTTTACATGTATTTTCATAAATAATGTCACTATAATTTGTCAAAAATACATCTTTTAATTAATACTTGCAACATCCTTTTAATTAACTTCATACTTTCAAAAACATGCATTTCTTAGCATAATAATTAACTTAGATTTGACCGGATAACTACAATTAGCGGATCTTAACGGATGTCTAATCTCTTCCCTTTAGGATAATAAAGAACTTTTACCCAGAATCTCATATTTTCACAGACCACTAAATAGGGTTCATTTTGCATCATTTATTTAATATTCAGGTGTCCTAATTCACCCTAATAATTAGGTGGCGACTCCTCAACCCTTAGCATTTCATTAATTCAGGGATCACCATGTACATGTTGTGTTTCGTTCTGACCTTCGTTAAAAAATGGGTGCGACAGCATGAAGACTCCGCTGGGGATTTAAGGTTCTTAACTATAGGAAACCTAGGTTTATTATTTGGCTATATTTGCTCTTTACTTGATCTAGTGCTTTAAACTATTTTCTTTATTTTGTATGCTTAAATTGCGTTAATTGCTACTCTTTTATTATTTTCTTATAATGACGTTCCGCTCATATTTCCTCCACTTCAGAAAATTAACACTATCACACATTACACTCGAGGTGTGTTTCGCACACCCGTAAAATTTTCTTTTAAATATCAAAATTTTAAGAGATTTGGCATATGCGCGGAGCGTCCGGACCATCCAGTGGCCGCGTAGCCTCCTTACTCCAGTGGGCCACTCGGGAACCTTGCGTCTAATAAATCAAATCATAAAAAAATTAGGATATAACTATATCACCCTTTATCTTAAGTAATGCATGCATACGTCTTAGGTGGGTCGAACATTGGTATCGTCTCAACAATTAGGAAATCCACCAAATTATCGACAGGTCTCGCAACCCAACGATCAATCAACATACTATGTCTAGCGTGATAATAATAGACGGATCCAGTCTTATCATGACATGCCGAAATTGAAAAATGTACATTCATTTTGTCTTCATTTCTAACAAAAGCATTACAGCTTAACGACTTGGATCAATCTATCATGATTTTGCATATTTGGCGTGTAGGCTCACCTCTGGCATAAGAAAAGCCCCGTGCATGTTAGGGCGCACATTTGGTTTACTACTTTCAACTGTGTGTATTTTATCCATGTAATTTGCTTGCTATTTGTTGCTTACATCTTTGCACACATTATTTAAAAGAAACAATTACTTGTCTTATACTAACATTGTTTGCTGCAATTCTAAAAGTTCTTTTATTCTTATTCCCCCCAAAGAAAGGTCTGTTCGTGTTGACTAAAACTAGCAGAACACCCTTACTTCGCAAGATCAAAGGCACGATCACCCAATAAAATGACTGATTCATGGGCACTTAATTATTTGGGATGCGGAGCATGAAGATGTTCGGAAAATTGGATGTACCCGAACCATGTTTCTCCTGGAAGCTTGTTTAAAATTCTATCAACATTTAATGAAATAATGCGATTCAAATTGAGGCTTGAATCACATTTATGCATTCAATGTGTTTTGCCTCCGTCTTTTGAAAGCTTAAATTCAAACCGCCTTTTGCAATTTCAAAATTTGTTTTGTTCGATCAATCCTCTTTCAGCATACATACTAATAATCTGTCGATCAATTTGAGAGTGACACGTGTCTGAAGTCACAGAGTGATAAGACGTGGGTCAAATTTTGGAGAACAAGAAACGTTTCACTTTCCCATTTATTTGGGGGTAATTTGAAAAGAAGCCTGCAAGATAAGACACCGGAGGAATCATTTCCACTTTCCATCGAGTGATAAGAAGTACCGGAACTCGACTCACCAGTGGTAAATCACCACAACGACCCACCATCGGAAACTCACCCGGACTAGACCTTACACCACCATCAACATGCAGTGCCTCCACCGACACAGCACCCTCACACCCAGAAAACCCAGTACACCGACACAGTACCCCCACCTACCCATTCCATGGAAACCCGTGCCGAGCATGGTATTTTCAAATCCAAGGTCCAATTTAACCTTTCCACCCAAACAATTTCACCCATTCCCAAAAACCCAAAGTTAGCCAAACTAGACCCAAATTGGAATGCGGTCATATGCGAAGAATTTAATGCTTTAACCAAACAACATATTTAGGATTTAGTGCCTAGACCGGGTGGAGTTAATGTGATCTGATGCATGTAGCTATTTCGCCACAAGTTCAGAGACAGTGGTGACTTAGAGCAGTATAAGTCTAGGCTTGTGGCCAATGGTACAAATCAGCAGGAGAGCATTGATTGTGGAGAGACATTTAGTCCGGTTGTTAAACCAACTGCTATTCGTACAGTCCTTAGTATCGCTATGGGTAATAAATGACCGATTCATCAACTTGACGTCAAAAATGTATTTTTACATGGGGATCTTAAGAAAATCGTTTACATGCATCAGCCGCGTGGTTTGTACATCCTGCAGTACCTCAACACGTTTGTCATCTCCGGAAGTCACTTTATGGCCTAAAACAGGCACCCCGAGCTTGGTATGACCGTTTTGCCAGGTATATTATACAGATTGGGTTTATATGTAGCATGTGTGATACATCTCTTTTCATTTTTCGTCATAGTAGTGGCACTACTTACTTACTATTATATGTGGATGACATTGTCCTCGCAACCTCATCCGACACATTGAAAAATGAAATTATTGCTCTACTTAAAACTGAATTTGCCATGACTGATTTGGGCAAGCTGAGTTACTTCTTGGGTATATCAGTAACTAGATCTGCAGATAATATGTTCCTGAGTCAGAGTTTGCAGAAGAAATTGTGTACAGGGCTAAGATGTCGAATTGCAAAGCTATGCCTACTCCGATCGATTCGAAATCCAAGCTCAGTGCTACTAACGGTACTCTTGTATCTGATCCCAGCCTGTATCGGAGTCTTGCAGGTGCTCTTCAGTATCTCACATTTACAAGGCCCGACATTGCATATGTCGTTCAACATGTGTGTTTGTTCATGCCGTGCCAGAGCCCACTTTCTCGTCTTAAGCCTATTATCAGATACATTAAGAGCACACCTGACTATGGGTTGCATCTTTACCCCTCTCCAACCAGGTTGATATCTTACAACGATGATGATTGGGCAGGATGCCCAGACACGCGACGCTCTACATCCGACTATTGTGTATTTTTAGGGGATAATCTCATTTCATGATCTGCTAAACGGCAAGCCACGTTATCCCGCTCGAGTGCAGAAGCAGAGTACAGAGGCGTGGCTACTGTAATTGCTGAGGTCTGTTGGCTCCGAAATCTTCTTTTGGAGCTCCAGTGTCCACTGCGTAAAGCTTCTATAGTCTACTGTGATAACATATCTGTCATATATATGTATCACAATCCGGTCCAACATCAGCAGACCAAGCATATTGAGATGGATATTCACTTAGTACGAGAGAAGGTAGCACTTGGTCAAGTCAAAATATTGAATGTGCCTTCCTCCTATCAGTATGCAGATATCTTCACAAAGGGGCTACCCAGCCAATTATTCATAGACTTCAGATCCAGCCTTAGCGTTCGGTCTCCTCCCGCTCCGTCTGAGGGGGAGTATTAACGAATATTCTCTGAATATTCACAGTATGTATTGTAATTATTATTGTTATGTATTTAAGGTAGCTTAAGATTCTTACTGTATTAAGAATCACCTTTGTAAAACTATATATATTGTGATTAATGCAAGAAATCACCAAGGGAGTTTATTCCAATCTTACAGTTTGGTTCAAATTGTTGGTAAGTTCTGTTAACATAAGTTTGTCGTTTGGCTTTTGGGAGAGGGAGTGATGAAAGAAGAGATGATGGGGAGAAGAAGTTACACAAAATTCTTTTTGACACACGAATTAATTGGTTGAGCTTATATTACCTTTCATAGCGAAGCGGGATTTCAAATATCATGGGCTAGCTTCTCACCCTTTTCTCGCGAAGCGAGTCTCCGTCTAGCATGCTCGGCAAGTTAAAATTCCATAATAGTATAGTGGAGTTCAAATTTATAAAAGTAAAATTTCAAGATTGTATCCTAGCATCGAAGGTAAATAAGTGAAATTACACGACACTGTCCTGGAGTTCGAGAAGGAGATAGTTCAACCTCTATGAACTTTTCCTGGTGTTGCACATTTCAAACTTTAGAAACCTTTTGAACTCCAGATGTTCTGGAGTTTTATGTTGCAAAAGTTGAACTCTAGGACAATGTGTCTTTTAACTTGTTCTTCAGCTATGAACTCCGGGACATTGTTCTTGGGTTTTTGTTATAAAAATGTCTTTAGCATAATATCATGGAGCTCAAAAAAAGCAGAAAGGGTGAAGAAGTGGGTCTCCGCCTTTTTAAGTTGGGGATTTTCTTGTTCAAATATTATCTCCCCATGAAAGTGTAGCTAAATTTCAATTAGATTTAATACTGTGATTTCTTCACATAGTGGTCGTTAAAATGACTGTTTGTGAATTTTTCCCATGTTATTTCTGTTTGCAACTGTCTTAGCTTCTTTTTCTACATTAGCTTTAGATTTTTTAAACCAAAGCCAGTTGGGAAATGCATAAATAAATCAAATCCAACAAAAATCTGAAAAGAAGAAATGAGAAAGGAAAACAGAAATAAGTTATACTAGGACAAGCTAAGGCCAAAAGTGCTTCTGAACAAATGAAACAAGCTACAACTGCTGAAATGATTTTGAACTGCAACAGTGTTCAAAGCCTCGGTTTGATGCTATCTTCAGTCATCTAATATCAAAAGACTGATCTTTTAAGCTTAGAATGGTGCAGTCTCAATCCAATTCAATTTGGCAGTCTGTCTCTATAAATGTTTTGAACATCATTGTTGAATGACATTAGAAATATGCCTCCATTGATCATCACTTCTATTGAAATTCTTCCAATAGGGTGAACTAAAAGTTAATACCACACATTGGATAGAACTTCAGTAGAAGAAACGTAAACATGAAGGAATCTTGTATCAGGTTTCTGCTATGTAATTATGAACTAGTTATTCCTTCTGGTTACATCTTTGTTCTGCAAATTGGCCTTGTTGAACATACTTCTTTACTGTAACCTGCTATATTTCTGTTATATTATATGTCATTAATCTGGTTTCCTTGTTTCTAGTATCCTGAATCTCAAATTTGGCATTTGCATTTTATCCACATTGATTAGTCAAATAATCGGTCAGCTGGTTTTCTTCCCTGAGCACGTCTCATTCTGTATCCAACACCTTCTTCATAGTAAGGAAATCAGTTTCCATAATCACTGATAACAATTCATTAAAACACAGTATGTAATTCCATCCTGTATGGCCTTTGCTTCAGCATAAATGCTTGTAGTATCAGAAATTTTGCTTGCACTAGCATAGATGAAATCACCCCTACTGTATCTAATGCAGAAAGCTGAAGAGCAAAGATCGAGATTTCCCCTTGATGATCCATCTGTGTTGCACTTATACCACCCCTAAGGAGGACGCTACTACTGAACTGCTTGTGAACTAACTGTGGTTTATATCCTTCTAAAAATTGTACTAACTATGGCTATGTAGCAGACATATTTTTCAACCATGGGTATCTTACATTAGCCAACTGATATATGTTGATATTTATCTCATATATGACTCTACTCCTTGACATTGTCCCTCCATGCACTATAGTATTTCTCCTCTTCCAAAGTTGCCATTGTATGACAGCAGGCAGTGGCGAATTTAAGTGTAAAAATTGGGTCACGTGATGTACTAAGAGACTAAATGGTGCACCGGTTAAGGTGCAGGGTTAGCTGATTGATACAGTGGTTTAAATTTAGTTGCACAAATTGCATTCCACCATTGAATCACATCCTGATTGATCTGCACAAAAGGACCACATATTTCACCTGCTGAGGGAAAATTTCTCCAAATGTAAGTTAACAAAATTTCCCCTTAGAAACAAATGACACATTATTTCTTGCCTAGTGTGTGCACAACACCTGCATCTTGATGTTATAAAAATACCAAGTTTTTAAAGCACATTATCTGCAGGTACGGATGGCAAACGGGCGGGGCGTTTGTGGGGAAACGTGTTCTATTTGATTGAACACTAAAGAGAGTTAGAGACAGAAAAGAACTTAGGGAAGAATTAAAAATTCAAAAAAAAAGTTAAAATTAATTATCGTGAGTCATGCCTGGTCAAATGTTATATTCAGATCCAAATATGTGGCACACTGGAAAAAGAAGGATATAAATTAATGATTTAAGTTTATAATTTATCCAAAAAACTCTATTCTAAGCTAATCCAAATTATGTAAATAATATCCAGATACGAGTATTAAATTTTAAGAAATATAGAAGAATACCCTAAAACATACATTTAAAATAAAATTTAAGAACAACACAGTTGAAAGGGCGAATGCAGCAAATCCCCTACCCGCCCCCGCCCCGCAAATAATTTCAAAATGTTATTTTAAACCCGCCCTGCCCCCG
This sequence comes from Przewalskia tangutica, assembly GCA_029844215.1. NCBI lineage: Eukaryota > Viridiplantae > Streptophyta > Magnoliopsida > Solanales > Solanaceae > Przewalskia > Przewalskia tangutica. The sequence goes on from CM056719.1 coordinate 26,123,618, forward strand.
CCGCCCTGCCCCATGCAAAGTTAACCCCCGCCGGCCCCGTTGCCATCTCTATCTACGTTTCAATTTCCAAACTAAAAAGGCAGTCCGATTCACTAAGCTCCCGCTATGCGCGGAATTCAGGGAAGAGTCGGATCACAATGGTCTATTGTACGCAGTCTTATCTCACATTTTTACAAGAGGTTGTTTCTACGACTTGAACTATACCCGTCTACCGGTCCGGATTAACCGGTAATCGGACCGATCGACCCGGTAACGAACCCGGTCCGGTAAGCTTTAACGGGTTGGGGGTTGGTTTGGTTCGGAGTTCGGTTTTTTCTTTCAGTTATTCCGTTTTGTTCAATGGTGTAAGGGGCGGTCAATTCATGTATTATTCCATTTTCCTCACATAGTTTCTTAAGGGTAGTAGGATCATACTCACCATCCCGATCACTTCTAAGTCTTTTAATTTTTCGATTAAGTTGATTTTCTACCTCATCTTTGTAAATTCTAAACATGTCCTCAACTTCATCTTTAGACCTAAGGAGATACACCACAGTGTAACGGGAACAATCATCAACAAAAGTTATGTAATATCATTTTTCGCCTCTACTAGCATGGTTTCTGAAATCTCCTAAATCACTATGTACCCATTCAAGCAAGTCGGATTGTCTTTCAACAGACGAGAAAGGTTTCTTGGCATACTTGGCCTCAACACACACTTCAATGACTGCTACAAATTAGGAAGGGTTACTGAAAGGGGAAATGAAAAATAACCGTTATATCTCCCCCTATGTGGCCAATATACACGCGCCCATCGAGTTTTATTAACTCCTTACACGCGCCCATCGAGTTTTATTAACTCCTTACACGCTTTGTGTGCGCGTGTTCAGTTTCTTAACTAGATAACCCGATAAATACCAAAGTAATGCTTTAAAAACATATCGAGGGGGTTATAGGACCCCAAAATATGAGTATGTTATTGCAAATCGAGTCATAGTATAGGCGTCATTGCAGTCATTTTCCCCATGTCAATTGAATGTTTTACAACTTATAAATACTACTTCCTTAGTCCCATTTTAAGTGTATTAGTATACTTATTTTTTTAAATTTTATTTTAGTATTGCTATTATTTTATGATATTGCATACCACAAAACTCGACATACACGTGCAACGCACGTGCCTAGAAACTAGTCTCCAAAATGGGTCAATTTCATTTTTTACCAACCCGTATTTTAATGGGCAGGTTGAGTTGCAATTCATTTTTGTTCAACCCATCCATTTGCCCCCACTAGAAGCGACTGTATCCCTTTCCAGACTGTTAACTTGCCGCAAGTATTTAAAAAAAAATACATATAGGGGACAAAACTGGATGGACAGGTTTATGCACCTTCCTGGATCCGTTGTGGCTTAAAGGGACACGGAGCATTGCAACGAACGAGCTATAGATAAGGAACTATAAAATTGCAATATTAAAGAAATTAGAAAACTTTTCTTCAATGTCTCGTACACATCCATCGAAATTGCGCAGGTAAAGAGAAACAGATTATTTGCAAGTGTTCCATGACTGAATAATTCAAGAGCTGAGTGAAGTATACAGCTACACATATGAAACTAACAAGAAAGTTTCCATTTCTTTAACATTTGATGTTTTATTTCTAATGAAAGGCATCATATATCAGAAGGATTGGCACACAGATCTTACAAATCACAAAGCAGAAGAACAGGAAAAAGGGCCCAAAAATAAACAATTGGTAGGCAGTGAATCCAGGAGCTAGTGTAAGCTCTACAGGAGAAGAGGAAAACCAAAATGGAAAATAGAACACGACTTTTACAATAAAAACAGAGATAAATACAAAACGTTTGAACTAAAAGGAATAAAACTTAAGAAAAAAAACTAAAAGGTCCAGTTCAGCTAGCCAAGTGGCTGGGTGAGCTGTTGAACATGGCATGCCACATGTAAGCTCTAGAGAGTACCATCTCAAGCTCTGAATGACTCCAGTTATGAGTTGGAAGGTGCTGAAGGAACATGACCATCTCTTGGAAGTCAAGCTTCAGCAGCTTATCTGACCACTGCACAATAAACACAACATTCAGCAAAGCTCCTCGAACAGCAATTCTTCATAAGAATATCTGGTCTAGTAAATAGAACACCCAAACAGACGCTCGATGATTCAGTTGTGTATCGGAAATAAATTTGGTATTAGAAAAGAGGATGGAGAATTGCTGCTTCTTTCAACAAGTTTATAATGCCTCCGCAGGAAAATAACACTCTGGTCACAAGAAACAGATCTTCTTTTGGGTCAGTGACTGAAAAACTGTGTAACGATAACCATGATCCTTCCTTTACATGGTGTAAAAACCATACGTCATATTTCAAGGGATCTGTATAAATTATAAGAATATCGCTGTGTCCTTCAATTCAATTATTTACCAATCCATTCAGGACTTGTCCAACAAACCTTTCTTTCTGCACTAAGTTAAAAGAGTGTGTTTGTGTGTGTGCGCGCACATTTTCTGTATATGTAATGCCAGTAAGACTCAAATGTCATCACATAATTCTCAAGCAGATATTAAGGGAAATCTTACTGTGAGCAGAAAGCTTGCAGCAATATACACAAGAAAATCTGGCAGTGCATCACCTTCTGCAAGATATGTATCCCACAATCGGGTAACAAGATGGAAAGGGATCTGCAAGAATGGATTGATTAGGTCTTTGTTTTAAGGAATATGACATCTAAGAAGGGCTTTATCAAAAATGCGGAACTTTGAAAAGGACGAAAAACACTTAATAAAGATAAAGGCAGAAGAACAGACCTCGCGTATCAAGAGACAATTGAACCAACGAAAAGCAAACTGGAGAAACTCAAGCCCTTGCTCTTCCATGTGTGTTGACACAGGTTCTAGAAAATGGGGAGGAACCAATTATCAAAATTATAATGTGTCACCAAAAACTTTCATAGACAGGAAAGACAGAACAATAAATAGTGTGCTGTCATTTCTAAGTCACCATACTTCCGATTTCTCGTGTTTTCTTACCTCTAAAATACGTTAAACCATGGTTAGCCTCTAATAACTCGGAAAAAAAATAAGTGCTTTCTTATACTTAATGAAATTCACTAATTTATCTGTTTCTTTTGACCTTTTCTAGTAATTGGTCTTCTAAGGTATTTTTTCTTTTTCGTAAGTCTTCCAATGTCTCTTTACTATGTCCAAATGTTTATGTTATTCAAGTTCCAATTATCAGAAGACAATCTTTCAGTCACCTCCATCAACAAACTATAGAAGACATCTAATACATGTGTAACTTATTGCAACCAAATAATACAGAGCAATTTTAGCTGGTCTAGAGGAACTGAACGAAATAAATACTGGTTCCAACCGTAAAACTCCCTCATAACGCTGTCAAATCATCGAGGTATGCATACCCTTTCATAAGGTCATAGAAAGTTTAACTTATTCACAAAATATAAGGGATTATAATATGAGAAACCAAAATGTGCTTAACCTTTAAAATTGTTACATTGTTTCACATGTCAAGGAAATCAATAATGTTTGACATCAATTCCAGATTCTCTTGCATTAGGCAGTAGTTAAAGACAACAAATAAAGTAGAAACCACTAGGGCATTACCATCTATCCGTCTAACCAACTCCTTTAGCTTAAACACGAGCCGTTGTATTCCTGGTTGAGCAAATGTGTAATGGTCTTGCATCCCATCAAGCAACTTTGATAGACACCAATAACAGTCAGCTTCTATGTCAGTTATTTTCTCAGAAGGTAGATCAGACATCATCCAATTGCCAATGCTCCCTTCTGCGTGTTCTGACAAGAAAACAACTAAGAATGGTGTTGCTAGGTCATTTATTCCCTGCACATATCCACTTGCAGGGTGCCGGATGGCCCTAGAAAGGAAAATGATAAATCACCACAATATGAGAGAACATCCGGAACACACACATGAGCAATAAAGAAAAACACTAACATGAGCAATACTGAACGATTAATGAATGCCCACGCGTCTTAAATTCTTTAAATTTTATTTTCTGGACTGCCTTTAGGGGGACTGGCTACTAGGGGTGTGCATTCCGTTTACAATTTGGTTTTGTATTCAAACTGAAAAAATCCAAAAAAAAAGGACAACCAAAATATTCAGTATGGTTAGTTTTTTCGGCTTAATCCGGTAAATGCACACCCCTATGGCTACTACTAAATTCAACCATGCCAACAGCCCATTATAACCCATTTGCTTTCTCATCTCGTTCCACATCTTAACTTAAGAAATGAATGTAATGATCACTAGTATTTCCTTTCCTCTTCCCTTTGTAGAGAAATTCTACGATTCAAGGAGAATGTTACACCTAATGAATACAGAGAAATAGAAATAGTTTACCATATGTAAAGTATGCGCTCCAGGGATTTCTGAACTTGTGCTTGTTGGAAAAAAGAAACATCAGGCACCGTTCTAGGGCAATCAACAGCAATCTAATAGCACAAGCGAAGCAGTAGTTATATGACTGACAACATTGGGAATGAGCATAAGGCGTAAAAAAGATCAATGAGACAACCCAACTGCATCCAGAATACCTGCCGAAGCATGTTGATCTCTTCATCTGTTCGCTCAATATCTGGAATGTCATAGTACTGCGCAACACAATCAAGATAATCTACACGCTTTCTTCTCAGAACTCCCTCCCTTCTATCCGAATTAGGGGGTGCATATCCCTGTTGTCAGCTCATTATTTAAATTTCATAAAAGCAACAAACTATGTCTAATAAGAAAATCTGCAATCTAGTTTAATAGGTTTTGTAAACTATATAACTCAATCATGCGAAAACAGATTTCACAAAATGGAAGCAAGCAAACTTGTCTACAAGAACACTTTTTTTATTTATTTTGAGAATGGGCTGTTGGCATGGTAGCCTCTGACAGAAATGCAAGGTAAGCTTGCGTACAACAGACCCTTGTGATCCGGCCCTTCCCCGGACCCCATGCATAGCGGGAGCTTAGTGCACCGGGCTGCCCCTTTTTTTTAACAATATTATAAATGTAGAGCACAAACACTGTGCTAAGTCAAATTTACAGATTTCAAAAAAGAATCCAAAAGGCATAGCTTTCTCTTGGATCCTACTACAGGGATTCTATAATGTCTAACAATTCGTACAAAATCCTCCTTACAATAAAAATGAAATAAAAACAGGCGTTCATCTTGATCTTTTGTATGAAGTTGTGGGTCCCTTCAAAGCATCTACAGTTTCTCTCCTTCCATATAATCCACCATATGCAGCCTGGTATACTCTTCCACCGCTTTTTTTGTCTAACTAGTCCACCTGGTAAGTTTCAGCAGCCAAGTAGCTCCCCTATAGTCGTGGGCATAATCCATGATATTTGTTTCATAAACAGGATATCTTGGAAGGTGTTTTCACTTGCCAAAATGCTTTCCAGCTCCATACATGGACTGCTGACCAGCCTAATTGAGATGTGAGTATGCGGACTTTACAGTAAACAGACCCTTACTAAGACTTCTAACTACATATGGAGTATATACTATGTATTCCTCCCCACAGTATCTTTTGTGCACTGACCTTGTACAACATCCTCCTCAAGCTAGGATCTATGAACACATTCTTCAATCCTAGATTGAAAACCATACGACAATGATGAGGACTCCCGAGTGCCTTAGTAAGTACATCTGCCGGCTGATCATTCGTACATCTCATCAGGAGGACAGGGGGATATGGAAAAAGAATCGTAGCGCTCATCCGCGGCTTGTTGCGCAACGGCTTACACGGACTTTACCGCTACCTTGGTAGGTAGAGCGGCTGTTTCCGGGAGACCCTCGGCTCAAGACAAAGCATAATCACAATCAAAGCAAGCATTGCAAAGCAAGAGCAAGAGAAACGGTCAGAGACAAGAAATTAAAGATGTATGAGATAACAAAATCGAATACGCTATGGTAGCGCATTCTGACAAAAGGAAGCATTAGCTAACGCAGATAAATAATATAAATAAAGTACAGGGAACACATAACAACAGAAATCAAACTACATGGACTATAAAGCAATGATGCGCCTATAAGTGTGATGGACTAATCGGGCCTACAAGTATAACACTACAACTATCATTTTGTGAGCGTAAGGAGGACTACGCTCGACTACCTACTACCCTTCAACCCTAATATGTGTCCTCCACAACCCCCTATCTAAGGTCATGTCCTCAGTAAGTTGCACTTGTGTCATATCCCGTCTAATTACCTCTCCCCAATACTTCTTTGGCCTACCTCTACCACTTCTGAACTCGTCCATAGCCAACACCTCACACCTCTGGGGCATGTATGTCTCCTCTGTACATGTCTGAACCATCTCAATCTCGCTTCTCGCATCTTATCCTCCACCGAGGCCACTTTCACTCTGTCCTGAATATCATCATTTCTAATCATGTATCTCCTTGTATGCCCACACATCCATCTCAGCATCATTATCTCCGCAACTTTCATCTTTTGAATGTGTGAAGTCTTGACTGGCCAACACTCCACCCCATACAATATAGTCGGTCTGACGACCGCCCTATAACATTTGCCTTTAAATTTTGGTGGCACTTTTTTGTCGCACAAGACTCCATATGTGAGCCTTCATTTCAACCACCCTGCCCCAATACGATATGTGACATCGTCATCAATCTCTCTATTCCTTTTAAATAATAGACCAGAGGTACTTGAAGCTTCCTTTCTTTGGGATGACCTGAGTCCCAAACCTCGCCTCCAAGCCTCTCTCAGGGTCGCTCCCATTGCTGAACTTGCACTCCAAATATTTTGTCTTAGTCCTACTCAACCTGAACCCTTTAGACTCTAGAGTCTGTCTCCAAACCTCCATCTTGGTGTTCACTCCGCTACGAGTCTCATCAATCAAGACTATGTCGTTTGTGTAGGAAAGTGTTTCGAGTCTCCTCCTACTGTCCGTACCCTAGTCTTGACTCCATCATACATATCTTTGATCACCCTAGTGTACGCCACAGGTAACCTCTAACCTCCCAACATCTCCATAGAACCTCTCTAGGGACTTTGTCGTATGCCTTCTCGAGGTCGATGAAAACCATATGTAAGTCTCTCTTCCTCTCCCTATACTGCTCTACCAACCTCTTAATAAGATGAATGGTTTCAGTAGTCGAACGCCTCGACATGAATCCAAACTGGTTCTCGAAAATAGACACGTCTCTTCTTACCTCATATCCAAGACCCTTCCCCAAACTTTTATAGTGTGGCTTAGCAGCTTGATACCTCTATAGTTGTTGCAACTCTGGATATCACCTTTGTTCTTGTACAACGGGATCATTGTACTCCACCTCCACTCTTCGGGCATTCTTGTCGTCTTAAAAATGATGTTAAACAACTCAGTCAGTCACTCCAAGCCTGTCTTGTCTACGCTCTTTCAAAATTCAACTGGGATCTCGACAGGCCCGGTGGCTCTTCCCCTGCACATCCTGCGAACAACACACTTAACCTCCTGAACCTTAATTCTTCTACAATACCCAAAATCCCGATACCTACCAGATTGCTCACGATGTCATTATCTCCTTTTTCGTTCAAGAATTTATGGAAGCAAGACTGCCATCTCCGCCTAATATGTGCGTCCTCCACCAGTACTTTGTCGTTTTTGTCCTAGATGCACCTTATGTGATCCAAGTCACGAACCATCTTCTCCCTCACATTGGCTAGTCGGTACAACTTATCCTCGTCTTTCTCCTCTAATTCCACATACAGGCGTTTAGAAGTTGTCGTAACCGCAAGCTTCTGCCTACCCCATTCCTATAACTCGACATACCCGAAAACCATAACTTATACCCGTCTACATCTTTAGCCTTAGTTCCTACTCATTTTGGTCTCCTGAACACAAGCTATATTAATCCTCGTCTTTCTAAGAATCTAAACTAGCTCTATGGACTTCCCCATTAAAGTCTCAATGTTCCAAGACCCTATTCTCATCCTAGCATCACCCTTACCCCACTTACCCCCTACCCCTCGTCCCCGTCCCCGACCGAGAACATGACCCTAGTCTACCATCAGTTACCAAAGCCACTAAAACAAATATAAAATAATTGACTACTTACTATGCCAATTCCAATTTAATCTATCCTCATCCATTGTGATTTCCTTGAACTGATCCAGAACTTTTAGTACAATAAATCTGGGGAAGTTCCCTTTCATTAGTTGTATTCTAAAAATCCATCTACACACCCTTCAGAATTTAGAGTCTTGAGTCTTCATATCATTGAACATGTTTTCCAAAGAACCATGAAATATCTAATTATCAATCGAGAAAGGTTTCTTGCATTCATTCCCCACTGTGATGTCAAGGTTTGCAGCAAAAAGAGGCCAGTGTGCTCTAACTCCATATGGGGTTATCACAGCTCTTGAGGCCCACTGCCCCTCCAAACCATATTTTTCCCTGATGACCACCTACAATAGGGTTTGTTTCTCCTACTAAATCTCTAAAGCCATTCATAAGTAGCCTTTTGTTATGTAACTCCAGATTCCATATATCAAGACACCTATCTTTCTTGTTAAGTGTAAGATCTCTCCATTTGACTAGATGAAACCTCCTCTTATCTTTATTACCTTGCCAAATAAAGCTCCTTCTGATTGTATCAATCCCTTTTTTATGTCTTAGCAGGCATAGGAAAAAGGGACATCATATACGTGGGAAGTCATCTAGAACACTATTAACTAGTGTCACTCTACACCCAAGGATAGGTATTGCCTTTTTCACCTAGCCAGTCTTTTCTCACATCTCTCTAACACACCACTCTATATTTCTAGAGATTTATTTTCAGATCTCAGTGGCATTTCCAAATAAGCTGTACATAGAGCCCCCACTGAACATCCCAGAACTCCTGCCAACCTTTGTAATTCTGGTACTTAACTTCACTGGAAAAAGCATAATGTTCCTCCAATTTACATGGAGGCCAGAAGCTGCCTCAGAAGACTTACTTTTACTCTAAATTGTCTTAATTGCTCCTCTTTTGCATCACAAAAAAACAGAGTATCATCTGCACAAAGCAGCTGACTTAATTTTAGACTGCTGCCACCACTACTTGCTACCTTGAAGCATGTCAACCATCCATTGTTGCTCCGGCTAAAGGGTCAACGGTCAATAATCAACAAATTTCTGAGGATGGAAATTCCAATGAAAGAAGTTCATAGGATAGTCTCATATAACCCTAAATACGTTAGGAAAAAGTGTTTTCCGAGAAAAATGGTGAGACAATGGTTTTGGTACTCCAAGAATTGTTTGCACCATAGTTTGAGTTGATCACATTCCTCCAGAAAGAACCAAAATGTACCTCCACAACCATTTAGTAATCGAACTTCTTCCTTTACATAAGGTATCCTCTTGGTTGGTCGAAGCTAGAAGTCGGCTGGACGAACTGCTATTTCGCATAGAGGGAGTAAGGTAGGCTGGGTGTTTTTACTCAACTCGTGAAGGTTCATTTCTAGTTAGCAAGGATATGGAAGTAAAGAGAGTCCTTTAATAATATGTTTGTCATTTACGTGCGATTATCTCCACTATAGAAAGAAAAAAAAGAACAACATTTTCAGCACATTTATACGGGTAAGTCTTTAACATTATATTAGCATAAGTAGTCAACATTTTCAACTTGGGGGTTTGACATACATGCAAACATAATAAATAAAACCAAACAAAGTTAGCATAGATAGGAGTCCATCTCCGGTAGGCATCAGAGTAGATCTCCACTAAAAAAGACAAAAAACACCATAAATTAACACATTACTTTGCGTCAACATACACTTATTCAAATCTTCTAAAACTACAAAGAGTCGATAGATTCTTCTATTCTACTCTCTCTAGGAATCTGATGTTATGCGGACGACCCGCACAGTTAGTTCCTTTCGTTTCTAGAGGAGGGCCTCCTTGATCTCTTCCCGATCGTGAATGTGGTTCCGGATCTGTTGCATCATATTTGCAACGGCCTCAAGGTCGAGAGGAGGCGAATGCTCCCAGAACAAACTCAGTCTTTGCTCTGATAGGAGCTTCTCTTCTACTGTCGAGATTTTGATAGAAATTTCTTGAAGTCTTAGAAAAGAATCCATGGCTACACTCGGAGATTTTTTTTCCGACTTCTAAGTTCCTCTCCGTCTCCCTTTGCCAAATAGAAACTTCAAGAAGCTTCTATTTATAGGCGTTGGAGGCCCTTTAACCCTTTCTTATTCTTAGTAAGATAGGTTGTCTTGGTTCCATAACATGAATCATTTCAAACCTAGCTTTTGTAAGACTTCAAGAAAAGGCAGGCTTGCAATGATCCATGTTACGGAACCAAGACAACCCGTCTTACTAATATTAAGAAAGGGCTAAGGGCCTTCAACGCCTATAAATAGAAGCTTCTTGAAGTCTATATTTGGTCGTAGGCGTTGGCTTTCTTAGTTCTTTACACTCACTATAAAGTTACCTTTTGGATATACTTCTATCTAATTTTTCTTATGTTGGCCCCCTCTTTACATCAATAATATTCTTCCAAGTTACCTATCAAAAAATAAATAGAAGCTTCTTGAAGTCTCTATTTGGCAAAGGGAAACAGCCAAAAACTTAGAAGTCGAAAAAAACAGCTTTATGTAGCCATGGATTCTTTTCCAAGACTTCAAGAAATTTCTATCTATGTCTCACTCACGCAAATCCAGGCTGGGTCTGTTCTAGGAGTATTTACCTCCTCTCGACCCTGATGTCGTTGCAAATATGATGCAATAGATCCGGAACCACAATCACAGACTGGAAGAGAGCAATGAGGCTCTACTATGCAGGTCGTCTGCATAGTATCGGATTCCCAAAGAGAGTAGAATAGAAGAATCTATCGACTCATTGTAGTTTTCAAAGATTTGAATAAGTGTCTGTAGACACAAAGTAATATGTTTTAATTTAGGGTGTTTTTTGTCTTTTTTAGTGGAGATCTACTCCAATTCCTACGGGAGATAAACTCCTATATATGTTAACTATCTTTGTTTGGTTTTCCTTATTATGTTTGCATGTATGGCAAAACCCTTAGTTGAAAATGTTGACTACTTATGCTAATATAATAAAAACTTATTTGTGTGTGTTGTAAATGTTGTTCTTTCTATAGTGGAGATAGTTGCGTGTAATGACAGACATATTATTAAAAAACTCTACCTTTGCTTTCTTATCCTTGCTAACTAGAAATTTAGTAAAGGCACCTAGCCTATCTTACTCCCCTATGCAAAATAGCAGTTCATCTAGCCGTCTTCTAGTTTTGAACAACAAAGAGGATTCCTTATATAAATATAAAGAAAATTTCAAGAGTCATCTGCACACTCCAACCATTCAGGTCTGGCCATTGAGAGCTTTTTCCACATTGACTTGTTGTCTTGTTTACCGGCTCAGATTTTTTCTCCAATAAAAGAAACTTACTGTAAGGATGCATATATTTAAGTAAGCAAACCAACAAGGGAAAAGATCATAATTGGTCTAGGAACCGAAAGAGCTCAACTGCCTTAGTTGTAGAGGGCGACTGAAAAAAAGGCTCGATACACAAGGAGAGCGGTGGGCAGAGAGAAATTGTGAACGAAAAGAGTAAGGGAAAAGTCATTTCATGACTAGAACTGGCGCAAGGTAAGGGAAAATTGTTCTTACTTTCCAAAGGGAGGTTGAAAATCTGTATAGAATAAGTTGCTCTAATTTCATAAGCAAATGTACTTGGTGCTTTCATATGTAGAGAATGCATTTAGCTCTTTTTACGATTCTGCTCCTATCATATCCGCTGCTATCGCTAATTGTCCCCCTTTTCCAAGTGTGATTTTTATCTTATGTATAGTCGTGCCTAAAGGCATACCGTTTGAAGTAGATTATTCTTTTGATCAATAAAACCCCTTCCCAAACAGTTTTTGAGCTCACTATGGCAAACAACGCCCCATTTGTGTCTAATTGCGATCATGCTTGGGTAATTCATCAAGAGTTGTTATCTAGGACCAAGAACTAAGATTTTTTTTTCAATTGATTTCTAAAAGGATTGGCAAATGTCACTAAGCATAACACATCTAATTGGAAGTGGAATGAAGATAATGTGTTTTACTCTTTCATTTGTAGTTGGATTAACCCTTGTTGGGTTGGGCTAACTTAACTTGAATCTATTTTGTTTAGTTTTCACTAAGCCTCATCTGAATGCTACATAGCTCCTTGATTACTTATCAAATAAAATGAACTTTCATTAAAAACTTTTTCTCCCCTTCTTACTAGCTTAGTAGCATGGAAGTCACAATAGTTGCAGCAGAGTAAGTTAGAATATGACCAATCCCGCCCCATCATGATTGGTGTCGAGTCCGTTGTGAGAGACAGTTAAAAGATCGTTAAAGCAGTACACTCAGGGGTATAGGGGAGGGGAAAGGTTGCTTCCTAAAAAGAACTGGGTTTGTCTCATTACCTTTGATTCCTTACCCATAGCGTAATAAAGGGTGTGTGCTTCAACAACTCTGTTTCACATAAGGAACCTCCTGTTCTTATGGATAAACTACGATATTTGATCGACAGACAGGTCATCCATGTAATTTATCCCTAAAACTGAATGGACTTGACCCGTTCCTTTACTTTACGGTTATAGAGTTTACTTGCTTCTTACTAACGGCAGAATCATGAGTTCCATCATTCGACTCTAAACCAAATTAAAACACTCAGCTATGGGATGGAAATCCTTCACTCCGAAATGGTAGGTTCCATACCGACAAGACCTCCTATCCCAAAATCAGCTCATTTCACACCAACTAAAGCGGAACTTAATCATCAAGGCAAAATTGTATAAAGCCCTAATGTAACTGAACAAAGTGGAAACCCCGCAATATGAGAGCAGAAACCTTTTGTGTAGCTTAATCGAGTTAGGTAGGATGTAGATCGAGCGCAATAAGCTACAAGAGTGATTATTTCGCTTTGGAAGGAAAAAAACATATCAAATAAGGTCCTCACTCAACTCTCAGGTTGTCCGTGAATAGCTTCACCAGACATAGAAAAAAAGAGTGTAGGATTGGTCAGCTTCACCGGAAAGAAGCTAGTCGACTAATTCATGAGGCTATTACCGACGGAGCCCTCTTGCTTTAGAGCGTGCTATTGCGTGAAGCAGAAAGGGACAACAAAAGACCATACCAAACAGAAAAAATGAGGATTAGATATTTCGTCAACCACCACTTGAGCGCGATTCGCTTATCTGTTGAAAAGTACCATCCAGACAGTAAACCTCTAGGGCATACAACTAATAAGGTAAATCAACCAATCGTATCGACAAGATGCAACAAGAAGAAATTTAACAGACTATGAAAATAATTTCTTCTCATTTACGTTTGTCTCAATCATGGGCGGTCGAAAAGAGTTCTTCCGATTAGATCATTGTGTAAGCTGAGAGTTCAATAGATGAGGAGTCGGATGACATTTTTAGTCAATACCAAAAGCGTAAATGAGTTAGGAGCGAAAAGTGAAAACCAATAAATTTCCTTATCAATGGAGTAAGGGGAAAGTCTTCCGATCTTTAATCCCCGATTCAGGAGAAATTAAAGCAAATACAATAAAAGAATGCAAGGACAGGTTCCCAGGAAAGGCATCTTAACCGCTTCCAAAATCATGTCATCAACCAGTAATTCAACTTTGTTCCAAAATCATGTCATCAACCAGTAATTCGACTTGTAGAAGACTCCCTCCCTATACCTAGCGGAGTTGGCACTAATAAGGAGAGCAGAAAGCAGCTATCGGCCATCAAAAGATCCATGATTTTAAGATCCACATGGAAGGAAAGATCCGCATATTCTTTGAGATGACAAATCTCCCCCACTAAAAACAAATTGCCAAATCAACACCAGGCAGTATATGAGTGTTTTCCATGACATCGTTCCACAAACCAGAACTGAAGGACATATCAACACCAAAAGGATAATCGAGCATTCCTTCATGTCGGGAGAAGTTACCAGTTGGACGAGAAGATAAAGACAACTTTCTTTCTTCCATTCCACTCTTGCTCTAATCCCAATAGGATTAATTGAGATAACACTTGTTATAAGGGCTCCTGACTATAGGCGCTAGAGTCATCCTGCCTGAGTATGTAATTGGCGGATGTGATAACAAATAAGCCTTCTACATCAGCCAATTCTTCTTTCATCAGGGACATCAATACAACAACATATCTAGTGAATCCCACAATGAGGAGTCTGAGAAGGGTAGAGTGTACGTAATCCTTACCCCTAAGATAGGGAGGTTGTTTTCGAAAGACCCTCGGTTCAAGAGGAAAAAAAATCAAAGAAGAATAAGCAATCCCAAGCAATATGAAAATTAAAATAAGCAGGAAAGGAAAGGAGTGGTAGCTACCACAGAGAAACAAGATAATCGAACTACAAAAAACAACAAATAATAACAGAGATCAAAGGACAAGAAACTATAGTGCAATACTGCGACTACTATTATAAGCGGATAAACGGGGCTCTTACTAGCTTTCTACCCTAATCTGAGTCCTCCATAACCCCCTATCCAAGATCATGTCTTCGGTAAGCTGTAACTGCGTCATGTCCTGTCTAATCACCTCTCCTCAACACTTTTTCGATCTTCCTCTACCTTTCCTAAACTCATTCATAGCCAACCTTTCACACCTCCACACAGGGGCATCCGTATCTCTCCTCTTCACATGACCAAACCATCTCAGTCTTGCTTCCCGCATCTTGTCCTCTATCGATGCCACTCCCACCTTGTCACGGATATCCTCATTCATAATCCTATCTATCCTAGTGTGTCCACACATCCAACACAGCATACTCATTTCAGCAACTTTCATCTTCCGAACATGGGAGGTCTTAACTGGCCAAAATTTTGTCCATACAGCATGGTCAGTCTAACCATCATTTTGTAGAACTTGTCTTTAAATTTTGGTAGCATCACACAACACTCCGGATGAGAGATTCCATTTCATCCACTCTGCACCAATACGGTGCGTGACCCATGAGGGACATTAATGAAGCAACATTTTTGGATATCCCGTTGACTGTATCGACCGACCCAAACCCCGTACTTGTCCCCGATGAAAATCATAATGAAGCCTGCTTTCATTCAAAACCAACTCACTCTAAGGAAAGGAGAACTTTGCGAAATTCCACCAATTTGTCTTCATATTAGTGAAGCTATTGACCTCTAACCACAATGAATCAAACTTGAAAGAGGAGTTAGATTTTCCCATTCACCACATTGAAGCATCAAAGTTGCATGGTCGGATGATACTCTTGGAAGCAGTAACCGTATTAAGGACTTGAATCCATCATCCCGTTCAGTCGAGGAGCAGCTAATGTCATTGAACAAATTTAACTTTGTGTGAATATTGATCTAGGCACAAAATATTGTTTAATTGAACCATGGTGGGTTAGAAATGAGCTTTTTTGTTTAAAAGAGAGTTAGAAAAACCTTCCTTCCATGTAATTTTTAGTCTCACACAGATAAGTAATTTCACAAAACAAAGTTCAATGTCGAAAATAGACACCAAAACAATATTAGATTAATTTAAGCTGGTTTAACCAACTAATATAAAGCAGACATCATATGATTCCAAAACAAATAATGGAGAATGGCTAGTTGTTTCACGTGTCAAAAAAGAGATAGATCAGGAATCATCTTTTGTAAAATTCTACAATGGCTCAAGATATATTGTGCATGTTTCTTGTGATTGCAAGTGTGATGGGTTATCCTAGATCAATTAGTCCATTACAACAACATACATAGTGCAATCCCACAAAGTGGGATCTGAACAAGGTAGAGTGTACGCCGACCTTACCTCTACCTTTGAGGAGGCAGAGAGGTTGTTTCTGAGAGACCATCGGCTCAAAGAAAGAATGAAAAAAGGTAATGCAACAAGCAAAAACAATAGCAAGATAATAAGGTACCGAGGCTAAGGAAACAATTGACTCCATTCTTATCTCATTTATGGCAGGAGGATAAAAAAGTATAAACTGAAGAAATCTGTCGATTGAACCCAGTCCAAATGATGGTCCGCTAACAAGGCTTACCTATCCCCCCTCGCAACCCGGCCTTTTAGGGGAACCATAGAAAAGGAATGACAGGAGATGGCCCTACAGCAAAATAAACCAGCCATCATTTGAGAGAGTACAATTAGGGTTAAACTTACGACAATATGACTTTGGAACCTTGGAGAACTATATCACTGCGTTTTGTGGTCGATTTTTACTGAGAGGAATAATAGATGTTTTTTATTCTTAAACGGTATTGTATTAAATGTCAAGCAACCAGAAGGTGCTGTGAGGAATTTGCAAAGGGTAGCCCCATTACATATTGTGTAATGACCTCAGAGAATCTATCATTGCCTCTATATCATTTGCAATTTCCATGTTACAACAAAAAAAGCAGTGGGGATAAACATTTGTACTTAGGAATAATAGATGTTTTGAGGATGAATATGAAACTTTTTAAATAGTGAAAATGAATTTCTTTTTAAGAGTTTCCTTTCGTGATATAAGGAAGAGTCGATAAAGGAGTTGAAGAATTTTGTTAGTTCTTAGATTACATTTTCTAGTTGTGGGTCCCTCAAGATTTTACCCCTCTTTTTATTTTCATTCTTCTTTTCTCTTGTTTCTTTCTTTGATTATTGTACTTCTGCATCTCCCTGATCCCAAGTTAATATCTAATACCTCTTCTTTACTGACCTAAAAATGATTTCCAGAGAAATAAAGTCAATTAGAACCATACCAAAAGAAGCCTCCATATGTTGGGACGCAAATATGATGGGACACCATTCCAAGCTAATTCACGCAATTTGTCTGCAAGAGAAGTTGGAAAGCACATCAAGAAGAAAATGCATCAATAGATAGCATTGAGAATTAGCAACATAGCTTTCCAAGTTGTACATCGTAACAAACAATAGCTACTAAATCTGCCAATCTGTACAAGTCATCAAGAAGGAAAAATTAACAAAACCCGTGGGAGAGCAAACCAGAAACAGTCGTTCCAGTTGTGATATATGCATACCTGTCTTTTTTAGTCTGAACATTAAAGACCTTAGCTAGTGAAAATTCACAAATCCTGCGAGACTAGGGACAGAAAGCATCACCTTTGTGATCCACGTGCCGAAGAATAAGCTAATGATAGTTTAAAGTAGCAGGAGGGGTGTAGGAATAAGCCACTACGATAAATCCGATCCTGCAAAGGCTTATCCTTAACTGAAGATCAAAGTTGTTCTTTAGGAATAGTAAGAATTTCAAGTAAGCGTATAATGACCCGCTCGAAATCTTGACGCAAATGAATGAATTTTTTCTTTTACGTCTCAGAGGTATTGTGGTCACTAGTTCTTGGTGTACAACTAATTTATTGCCTTTCTTTAAGTTATACTTTTCAACTTTCCGAATCTATTACTATAACAAAGGAATTAATTTCATGGATACAAACATTAGTTAGCACTTCATCAAAACCTTGCTCTTTCATGGGAAAGGTACTTTATGCTCATGAGGCATTGCTGTAATTTTTGATAGACCATAAATTAGTTTTGGTAAGCTTCATACTAGTTTCCTGTTGTTCTTACATTTCCTAGGGGGGTAAGTTTCTAGGAGAGTCCCTATCAAAATGCTCTTATTAAAGTCGTAAGGTCAAGTGAAACCTTTATCTAGTAGGATCAGTATTTACTCTTGTTTTGTAACTTCTGACGGCTTGTAATCTTTGTTAAACATTGTATGATGGATTTTCTCCTAGATTTTTACTTAATCCTACCTATCAAAATAAATAGATTTTTACTTGATCCTAAGATTTAACTCATAATGAAGTTCTGAGCAGCTCAAGCTTTCAATCTTCTTCATATTTAAGCTGCATCACCAAATTCCACCCCTGTTCCAACAAGGTGTGGTGAACAGGAATATTTTCCTGCATCTATTCATTTTCAGGAACAAAGGAAGCATGCTGATTTAAGCAGTACATCCTGTACCTTGAACTTTAAAATCAATTGCAGAGAGATTATGGGGATATAAAGGAAATTATCCTCTCAAAGACTATTGTAAGCCCAACTAGAATTGCAGCTCTCACACTGCATCATCAAGATGCTTCTCCACAAATCCTCCTAGCGCAATTTCAGCTTTCTCATTATTCATTTAGATATAGGAACAGTATGAGTGGCATTATTAGAGATTCCTTAATCTACACTGCATAAATGTTCCTTCGAATTAGCTATCACATTTGTGTTAAGCGATAAGCTCATTTGTAGTCAGAGGGTCTATATCACCTGCTTTGAGTTTTTCCATCTTAGGTAATCAATGGATTGTAGTACAGATGTTTGGTGGATTGGGAAAGGTTATAACGAAGCATCTTCAATGCATTTCCAGCCATATGAAACAAATGAAGAAAAAAAAAGAACAAGGGGTGGGGGTGTCAGGACAGTTTAGAACCTTAAACGGACTGCCTTTCATGATGAGAAAGGAAACTCTTCTCCCCATTTCTCAACAGAAATTAAATAGTGAAAAATTCAGGACCAAATACATGTAACGGATAATCATTCACTAGTTAGTCAAACAAACAAAAAGTCATCCTTTTAGGATCATGGCACCCACAGGGTCCCAAATAATAAGCTCTAACTACTATGTGCCAAATTATGCAAAGAAAAGAATCATAAATGTTTATATAAACACATAAATATATCTTGGCACCTCATCAACAACAAAAACATACCCAGTGAAATCCCACAACGTGGGGTCTGGGGAAGGTAGAGTGTACAGACCTTACTTCCACCTTGATAGGTAGAGCGGCTATTTCCGGAAGACCCTCGGCTCAAGACAGAGCATAATCACAGGCAAAGCAGTCAAAGTAAGAGAAACGGTCAGACTCAGACAAGAAATTAAAACATTATGAACATACAGATAATAAAATCAAATACGACATGGTAGTGCATTCTAACAACATGAAGCAGTAGTTAACACACACAGCTAAATAAGATAAGCAAATTACACTAAAGAACACATAGTAGCATGAATCAAACTACAAGGGACTATAAAATATATATATCTTGGTACCTAGAATAACAGTTGTGGCAGATAATTCTTTTGTGAACTTCATTAGCCTAGCCGAATCAGTAGCTCTAGAGCCAATTGATGGCTTCTGTACTTCATTGGATGTGTGTTCTGAATTTGACGTTGATGATTTTGTCTGGTTAGCGGATGAGCTAGCATTCGGTTTGCTTCTACTTTGCAGTTCATCCTAATAGTCAAAGGAAAGAGCTTAATTTATGCTGATACATTTAAGCAATAGATATATTACATACCCCATACACTGGATATCAGCACTGCTCGTACCTCAAAAAATCCATCTGCCTGTTGGCTGGGTCCCGTCTCACTATCTCTTATACTTCCATGATTATCTGGAGACCTCACTGTTGAGTTATCCAGTGGATCTGACCTCCGCGTAATCAGTACTTTGCCGGGGAAACTGCGTCCCTTTAGCAACCTGCAAAACATCTTATTTTTGTGACTTGCTTATCAAAAGTTATAGCAAAAAAGGTGTTCTGAATGGAAAAGAATTAGACTAAGTAATCAACAACCTCGACAATTAAATACAAAACATTGTTATTTCAGATGGCCTTTTCTTTAATCAAATAAAGATAATTATTTCGGATGGTGCTTCCAGAGCAATAGTTATGAGACAAAGTCGACACGTGTTAACCAAAGAAGTCACTATAATGGCAATATCCAAAAAAAAGGACAACAATCAACAAAATGTGCAATGTAGTTCACAGTCAAGGTCTAAGTTTGGCTTTTGTCCCTAGCATTTCTTTTATGCTCAAGGGTAAAACATCCCACCACTTCTAATGTCTAAAGGAAACTATTAAAAAACTAAAGAGAAACCAGAAATGGAGAGATTGGACTCATGTTGTTAAATGTATCACCGTATATTGAAACTATCAACTTCAAGAAACCCAAAGCCCATATTTCACACATCACTGCCACAACAAATAAGTAAAGTAACTTTATACACAAACAAAGTATGCTGTTCGCTTCACACTGCTAGTTTATCCTGGAGGTAGCACAGATATTGAATAAACTAGGCAAGGAGCATATCCAAATTCCCCCACAGACTAATCACACTAGAACCCATATAGGAAAAAAGAAGTAGAGCTTCTGAAGTGGGGGAAAGTTTGATAACCTAAATCCGAACTTTAACCTTTACAATCCACAAAAATGAAAAACAATATTAAATGCATTTCCCAACGTAATATCCAACATACAAATCACAAAATAACATAGACTACAACTGATCAACAGGTTCAAGTGTACCAGTATGTAAGGATGCCTCAGCTGCATAAAAATGTCTTGTCGCCCAACTCCATTTGATCAATTGTAACCTAAATTTTACTTACGTATCCTCAAAAGGGTGAACATTCGAAACACTACAAAAGACGAGGAAACAGGATTGCCTTGGGATTCTAAGTTTTATGTTTTAGGCATATCACCTTACATACAAATGTATTTAGGTCTTCACTTCCTGTTGCTATTTGTCCTAGTAGTAGCACAAAAAAATCATCGATAGAATAAACAGAGTAATAGGACAAGCTTTGCAACCTAAAATTCTCAAGTCTAACCTACATAATCCACAAAAACATAATTAAAAGTCAAATACTAAAGGCATTATGAATCACAAATCCATCCATTGAGATCACAAAATACACATACTGGTTCACTAATCATACACTCCCCCAAGTCCAATTGATCATAGATAACTTGAATTTCCTCAAAATGGTATATTTTAATTGGAAATCTAAGTGACGGGTTTATGAGAATTATATAGATCTGAATAAGAATAATGATTACCCTTGTACATTTCTGAGAGTCTGGTTGAATCTTGAATCAACAGTTCGATCTTCCTCCCTGTCGCTCCGCATTGCCTAAGAAGCTCTCAAAAACTCTTTGTTTAGCCCCTTTTGCTTTCAGTGGAATGGAAGTGATGTTTGTTATTATGACTATGCCATTTTTCACATGGTACAACTTCTTCATGCGTCTTTTGCTCTTGTTATGTTGTACATATTTGTTATTTGTACAAGTTGAGTAATTTTTAAGAAATAATATCATTTTAAACTCTCATGTGTCTTTGTAAAAATTTATAAATAATTTAAGGAGAATATTATGTGACTCCTCGTTCACTTTATTTCAAATTCCAAATAATATACTCCGTTCGTTCCAATTTATTTGATGTGGCTTGATTGAGCATAGAATTTAAGAAATAAAAAAATATTTTTGAATTTTATAATCTCAAACAAGTCAAAGATATTTGTTTTATTATAAATCATTTCGTTAAACGTAAAAGTTAAAATATAAAATTAAATTATTAACAAATAAGAAAATATATCATTGACATATAAATCGGAACACATCCAATAACTAAGAAATAACCAAAGGAGGAATATTGCAAAGGAGGCGAGTGAGAATGGTACAAAATGAAGCAATATTGGTATACCGTATACCCGTGAAAGGATGCAAGTAAGATAACATTGGAGCAACCACTATTTATGAATCATCCACAACACAAGGCAGGAACATATCGAAGAGTGTCACTTGCGTGCAACACCCAAGGAAAAAGAAGATGGCACAACAAAAATATTTTACATAAGAATCTAGCCACAAGCCACCAACTTAAAGGTTGGACCATCTACTTTGTAACTCTATGCATAGTAGTTTAGCAATTTCATTTATTTGTGCTTGTGTTAGTGAGTGTTCTTGAAAAAACATTGGCAAAAAGTCTCGGAGAGCCAAAAAGTGACAGAAAGAAAATTGTAGAGTTTTAACAAGTGTGAGAACAAGCATATCAATTCTAAAATTGTACAGTTTTAATAAGTGTGAGAACAAGCATATCAATTCTAAAATTGTACAGTTTTAATAAGTGTGAGAACAAGCATATCAATTTTAAGTATTATTTTCTCCCTCTCATAACTTGTTTTCGAAATTGTCTTTCTTGCTTTCTACTCTCAGTAAATCAACAAAAAGCAAATAATCAATCAAGGCCACTACTTATCAAAGTATTGAATTGTCACTAATCAAACTATTTTTTTATAAAGTTGAACTTATTGTCTATAGATTGGTAGGTATACTAACTACCACTCACACTGTCAACAACAATTATAAGACCATGATAATAATATCGATCATAGCCAAGTTCGATGGTAATACACTTTGGCAAAAACCTCGGAGGATCATAAACGACATGTATGGATATGAGAAGTAACAAACAAGAAGAATGATTAGAAGTAATAAACAAAAAAAATGGTTAGAAGTAACAACATAATGTTTGGAAAACACCTTTATTGAGGTCAAAGACTTATCTTACTTCGAATTAAGTGAGTTTAACCCCTCAAGACCACATTTCTATGCTCGAACGCATCCAAACGGCTCAACTCTAGACAAAAAATGCTTAACAACGTCAAACGAATCTAAAGAGATCAATTTCATAATTTAATACACGATCTAGATTAAAGTCAACCCCAAGTCCACATGTTCAAACCTCGAAATAATTTCCACATATTCAAACCTCGAAATAATTTCCACATGTTCAAACCTCAAAATAATTTATATTTTTGGGTTACCTATAACCTCAAGAAACCAAATCGATAGTTAGATTTCTGATTTGAGTTCAACTGTTATTCCAAATCATCAATCTCCAATTTCTAGGGCTTATTCCATAATCCACAATTCTACACCTTAAATCTCATATTTTAGGGCTCAAACCTGAGGGTAATTATGATATATAATCAAATTGAGTTTATATCACTTAGATCAACTCAATAGATGAATTCCTTTTTTAAAAATGTAAAACCTCGTATTAGCAAACCAAGAAGATGTGTATCAAACCCTTCGGGGTAGCCAAATTGGTGTAGCAGTAGAGCGCGGGACCGCAAGGTCACGAGTTCGATCCCCTGCATAAATCTTCTTGGTTGAGTCTGTCACACATGGTTTGCCAAGTGTGGTTAATCGGCTGACGTGGTTTGCAGGCTATTGCGTCAGTCTGGGGTTTACCCTGTGCGCACTCAAAAGAGTAGCGGCTGCGGGTTCCCTAGTCAAAAAAAAAAAATATGTATCAACATTTAGGTTTTAATACTCAGACCCTTCGTAAATTCGAGCTCTATTCGAAGAGTTATGCACGTCCTACCAAAAATGGAGAAAATATTTAAGTGTTGGAACCCACATGAGGTCGTGACGCACTACCTATCACACCAAATTTTGGCCTGGTGGAGGTCTCATTGCAGTGAAGGGTGGTTGCAAAGAAATCTGGAAAAATTTACTAAGTATATAAAGGGCAGAAATGCGACGGGACGCGTCGCAGCATTGAAGTTCACTGGGATAGATACCGTAGCGCGAGGACTATCGTCGCCAACTTCATCATGTTGCCCATCGCGATGTAACGACGTTTTTTTTTATCCAACCTATAGATATGATACTTGTGCGTTGTATTCCAAAATTTTCATTCCATACTTCATTTTTCAAGCCCTAAGCACGGTTCTCTCCTCCTCTCATATTCTCACATCAAGATAAGTCCATTCGAACTATTTTCACGCGATTCTAATATCAATTATTTATGGACTATTAACATGAATCACCGCCCCCAATCTTAGGGGTTTCAAGGTGTTATACCCCGTAGTTCCAGGGTATGTATGTGAGGACGTACGTACGAGAATACGACAGAAATTTTGGAATGAAAGGAAGATGTGATTTTTCGACGGAAAAGTTTCCGGTTTTTGTGAAGAAAAAGGTTCGTTAATGGGAATTGGATTCCCAGATTTGGTATTTGGACTTCTTGTATTATTTTAGAATTATGAGATTTTATTTTCGGAAATGGTCACGTGGGGCCCACGGGAGAAATTTACGGTTTTGTGGGGCCCACTTTGTTTTTGAGATTTCCGGTATTTTGGATATTTTCGGAAGACGAAATATTTTGGACGAGTCGGGGGGCGACACGTGTCACCCCCATGTGGCACCTTGGCCGAAATGGCTAGCCACTTGTCCCTTGGCCGAAATGGGCTAACAAGTGGCAAGCCACTTGTCTAGCAATTTCGTTGGCCATGTGGTGTGGTGGGACCCACACACACATGGCCTAATCTTGACCATACACTTGATAAGATCTTGGCCCTTAATTCCTCTATAAATACCCCCTTAGGTTGAAGAGTAATTCATCCACACTTGAGTTAGTTTCCAAGGCAAAGCAAAATACTCCCTCCCTTTAGTGGTGTTTCGTCCACCCTCCCCCTCTTGTGTAGAAATACTTGGTGTATTGTTGTATAATCCCAAATACCTTGGCCTAGTATCCCTAGTAGTTTTCCAAAGTTATTTCAATACTAGGAGCCCGGAAATACTACTTTATTCCAATAGTCAGTAAGTGAAACCACAGAAAAATCTTCCTAGCTTGGTTGAAGTATTTAGAGAAGTTGTTTGGAAACTTCTAAGGGTCGCTGAGGCGGGTTGGAGCGTAAGGAATTGGAGCTAAACGTTGCTCGGGATCGACTTATAAACTTGGATAATTTTGGGCTTATCGAGGTAATAATCTATGTCCCTATTGTAATTGGATATTACATGTTGTAGTAGTTATACTTGAGTATATTATTTTGGAAGGATGTTTATAAAGGTTTGAATCTGTATTTACATCGAGTATTTGATGAGACTTATGTAGTATTATTGTGAAGTTAATTGAACACGCCCAGGTTAGACGTGTAATCCCCTGAGTTGTTGGCACAGTAGGGAGAGATTTATGTGATAGCGGGGAGGTGCTTGAATTTTACGTAGAATAAGGAAACTTGTATTTATAATATTATACGAAGAGAACTATAAGTTTATAGATGTATTGTGGCCTTTATAGGTGGATCTTCTACACGCGGCATACTTAACTTGGCTTGTGGTTTAAGCTAAAAAGGTATGTGATTCTTCCTATACTCTTGAGCATGATTGTTGTGAACTATATAGTACGGTAGACGCGTACGTGAAATGAGTTTTGTTTGTTTTAAACATAAAGTGTTATAATGGCTTTATGGGAAGTTAGTTATAACGACTTTATGAAAATAAAAGAAAGATTTGATTTTGAAAGTTAAGAGACTTGATCTTGAAAGATAAGAGACTTGACTTATAAACGACTTGTTTTCGAAAAAGGAGAAGTAACTTGATTTAAGTATAGGTTACTTGTTTTGGAAAGAGTAAGTTATTGGGTTTTAAAGAGTATACTTGATGTTGTTTAAAAGAAAAGCACTTGGTTTTAAAAGTATAGAGTTCTTGATTTTAAATCTTATAAAGATTTTCTAAGGTGTAGTAATTTGGTTTGAAAGGAAAACGTGTTTTTAATACTACGAGTATTAGTATCATGTGGCTTTTACGTAAAAAGAGGTCTTTTTTTTGAAAGAATGAAAGTATGTAGTATTTTGGGTTTGAAACCCGGATTGTTGATTAAAATGAATGTATGTTGAACTTGCCTATGCTTGTTGTGATAGTCTTTGGTGTGCAAGTGTTTTGTTGATATGCTGTCGTGACTGCAGGAGGCCGGCTATCGATTGATTGATTGGACATACCGACGCGTTGGGTGGTCCACGGTATGCATCCACTTTGAGTATTGATCGGTTGTTTCAGATCGCCGTGACTCTGCAGGGCCATTATCCGATTGATTTCCTTCGACACGCCGACGCGCGTTGGATGTTCCACGCACGCGCCCGATGGGATGGTTTCATGGCCATGACTTCCGAGGTGAGATCTTGCCGGCACGCGGTCATTGTGAGGTTCAGATTGTTAGTCCACGGACCGCTAATCCATGAAGCTTGCGCGGTGACGGCGATCACGGGCTTGATTTGTACGTGTGGTTCGTGCACACTTTAGATACTGTTCGGTCATTTTCTGCACCAGAGCCTCCGGTAGATAGCTTAAGATACTTGCCTCGGTCATATCTTGTGAGGCGGTAGGATATCAGACGTTAGCTTAAGATACTTGCCTCGCCGATTCGTGGCTAGCTTTTGGGTAGTAGCTTCCGCACCTTGCCCGTGATGGGATATGACTAGCTTTGACCGGTAGTTGGCTATTCTACTTGCCCGATCGGTTTTGATGACGCAGCGGATCTAGTGTTCGAGTTCACATACGGGTGTTGTTTTACATCATGTGCTGCCACGATGAGAATGAGTTCCACGCATGATTGATATTATGGGCGTGAGACCCATAGTTATGTGTGAGTGATCATTTTGGGAGAGTGCGTCCCTTACTTGGCATAATCTTGTTTACTTATTGCGAAATGGTTTTATAAAATGATGAAATGTGATTTCATTACGTATTTTCGATTTCACATACTTGGTACTGTTAGATCGACCTCATTCGCGGCTGCGTCATGCCGCGGTAGAGGTACATTGGTTGTGGATCCTCGCCATAGGATCACGCTCACGGTTTGGGAAGCTCCGTTTCTCGGAGGCTCATCTTTGGTGTAGTCCCCGCGGTAGTTACTTGTACATTCGTGGTATGGCGGCTCATGTCCGTCATAGATATTGTTACATTCTTAGAGGTGCAGAATCTTGTTGTGGGCGGGGTTTGTAAAGGATTGTAGAATTCGGTTTGATATATATACATGAAGGCGACCGTTTTGGTTGGCCTATTTTCTTATGATGTATCTTGTTTCCTGTTTAAGTTTTTATTTCCGCTGATTTTCTCTGATGTTGTATCATTAGGGTGCCCGGGGTAAGGCACCAGTCGCGGGCCCGAGGTCGGGTCGTGACACAAGGTAAATCATTCTAAGAAGTTCAAGCAACGGTTTTGTTGTTCTACGTGAAAGATTTTAGTTTCGTTTGATTTTTTGGAGAGATTAAAGGTATGTAAGACTTTTATTCAAATGTGGGAATATCATTGTTCTTCTCCATGCCACGTTCATCCATAAAATTCACGAATATTTTCGCAATAAGAGTATTATACCCTGATTCATGAAATCCTTAAATCATTCCCATGTTTTTATTATGATTCATCATATTTGTTCATGTTATATACTTTCGATTGTCTTGAACTCCTACGTAATCATGATCACTCATATCTTGATTTCTATGAGTTTCCAACATGAAGTATGAATTATGTGATGAACTATAACTTGTTCTAAAATTATGAACTCTTAATAACTCGATGTCTTATGAAAATATGCAATGATTCACATGATAAAATATGTTATAGATTATGATATGAAAACTATGGTCGTATATTCCATATTTATCACTTAACCTTTAGGAAGTAATGTTGATTACTGAGAAGGTGTTAGTTCATGAGACACGTGCCTGAAACTGCGCATACCAACATAAGATAAAGATGTTTGGGAGACTCCTTCAAGTTATCCCATTGAGAGTTTATTTATGGATTAATCCATGTCATATATGTCTCATACTGTCACGCCCCGACTTTTTCTAAGTCTTTACTTAGGGCGTGATGGCACCTGAACAATTATTTCCCACCAGGAGCACCATTTAATTATCTTCATTTAGAAATTTGAACTTATATTCAAATACGGAGCTATTAATAAAAATAACAATAAAAAAAAAAATTATGACTTTATTAAAAACATAACGCGAGCCCATGCTCGTGTAAATATTGTTTCTACATAGACATACTGACAAAGATTATTCTAAGTTGGAAGGGAGACCATTCCACACGGGCATTTTCCGAGACACTGGAACTGACATTCTAAACCTGACGAGTACCAAGCCCGAAGCAATGGACTTGGTATGACAAGAGGCTGCGAGACGATCGCTAGCCTTGGCGTGGAGTCTTTCCTCTATCACGCTTTCCTGAAACATGTTAAGTAAAGAGTCAGTCCTACCATCTGGGGCTGAGTGAGAACCTTACCCTGCAATTCAAAGTAACACCACAATATTCCAAGTGCAATCACATTATAACGTAATAAGCATATTGCAAAAACATATCAGGTTACAACACTTTTAAATATGCAACAACTCCTCATAGGAAATTATCGGTTTAACTAACACTTCATTTTTTCTCGTATTATACGTTAAGATATTCCCCTGCATTTCCATATGTTTATTACATTTATATATTTGTGAACGCGTATTCACTTTTCATATTTATATATAGGTGAACATGTATTCGTCTTTCATATTTGTTGTGGCGTGCAACCCGATCCATTATATTTACGTATTTGTGAACACGTATTCACTTTACGTTTTGTTGCGGCGTGCAACCCGATCCATTATGTTTACGTATTTGTGAACGCGTATTCACTTTACATTTTGTTGCGGCGTGTAATCCGATCCATTATATTTACGTATTTGTGAACACGTATTCACTTTACGTTTTGTTGCGGCGAGCAACCCGATCCATTATGTTTATATTTATATATTTACGTGAACACGTATTCACTTTTCATATTTTTCAGAAGATCGAATAAATAATATTCTCTTTCCCAACATTCTGTCATTCATACTTGTAACGATTATAACTTTTTAACCATAACTCCAACTAAGGTGTTTCCCAAGCGGAAACTAAGGTAAGACGGAGATCTTTCACTGTACCAAATTTCATTTAAAACTACTTTGGGTAACTAACACAAATTTATCCTCAAAACAGCCACATGAAATTTATTTCGGCAGAATTTTTATTAAACAGAACTCAATCTTAGAATAGTCATAACTCCTAATCTGTAAACCCGTTCAAGCCCCATAAAATCTCAAAATGACGAGAACAGAGAGCTACACGTCTCCATGTAAATCATCCTTTCATATTCTGTACCATTTGGTACAGTTTTACACTTTTATTCGCTGCCCTTTCTGGATCTCGATAGATCTGAGGCAGAAACTTTAAACAGCGATAACTCTCAATCCGTAAGTCTGATAGACCTCCGTAAGGTCTCAAAATGTCCACAACAGAGATATATAGAACTTTCATTTAGAACCAATTTTTATATTTCCCACGGATTAGTACAGTTTTACGTTTCAACATCCTGCCCTTCTGGATTCCGATGAATCCGAGGCAGCAACTTCAAACTACAATAACTCTCAACTCGTAAGTCCGTTTTAACAACCCTTTATCTATATTTGTCCGTAATAGAGATATTTACAACCATGTGAATTTTCATATAATTCTAATAAGTAAAACTCAATAAAAATAGTCTGTAATTATGTCTTTCCGAATTTCGGCCAAATCTAAGGCATAAACTTTACACTATGATAACTTTCAAACCGTATGTCCATTTTACCTCATTTTTTGTTCTATATGATCATAGTAGAGAGGTGTACCATTATTCCGAATTTCATCAAATTCTAACAATTATAACTCAGTGAAATCAGTTCGTAACTATGCCTTTCCGAATTTCGGCCAAATCTAAAGCAGGAACTTTGAACTATGATAACTTTCAAACCGTATGTCCATTTTACCTCATTTTTGGTTCTATATGATCATAGTAGAGAGGAGTACCATTCTTCAGAATTCATCAAATTCTAACTCAGTGAAATCAGTTCGTAAAGTTCATGACGCAACTAGTTGTTTAAACAATCAAAAGCTCATTATTTCTTTTCAACACTCAATTATTATTTTAACATGTATTGAACTTAAAATAAAAGATGTTACCAAGAATTTCTGAGTGAGAAAACTCACCTTGTAAGTGTGAAGATTGTTATTCGGTTGCTACAAGGGACCCTTGCTCCCTAGTATTTCTTTTATTGTTGTTCTTCTTACTTTCTTGTTTTTTTCCAGAATTTTCCTCTTCTTGTTCACTTGTTTTTTTCTAATTTTCTAACATTTATGTTATGTACTTTGTTTGTGTGTAAATACAATGTATAAGTGGAGGTGATTGTATAACTTATGGGAGGGGGAAAGCCAATAGATTGAAGGGAAATGAAAAGGGGGGGGGGGGGGAAGGGGTGGGACGTGCACATCTTGTTAATGTGCAGATTTTTTTTTTCTTTTGTTTTTTTTTTTTTTTTATTATTTTCATTTTATCTATCTATTTATCCAACTTTAACACTAACTCTATCCCATGCAATTTATTCTTTGTTTTCTTATATATATATATATTTTTTATTAACCCAACTACAACTATATATTACTATTTTGTTTCCCGGATTTTACATTCTCTCCTCCTTAAGCAACATTCGTCCTCGAATGTGAATAAGGTCGTAACATAATCACATAGACACAATAATGTTTATTGTTATTGTAACAAATTTGGGGCTCCACATTCTCCCTTCCTTAAGAAGCATTCGTCCTCGAATGAGAATAAGGTTGTAACACATGCATATAGACACGCAAATGACACACATATGAAGTACTATGTAACACATTTTTTTTATTACCTTAGTCAAATAGGAATGAATATTTGACTTTTATCGCGTCCGCTTCCTGGTGGCTTCCCGGTGGAGTGGTTCCTCCATAGACCTTCATGAAGCAATATCTTTATTCCTAAGGCGCTTAACCTTCCTATCAAGTATTTCCACCTAACTTCTTCATATGAAGCTCCTCATTAAGAATTATCTCCTGGGAAGGATGGCGTGACTTGGATCGTCAAGTATTTTCGTAACATTGACACATGAAATACCGGATGCATCGCTTCCATTTCTTGTGGAAGTGCTAATTCAGAAACCACATTCCCACTCTTCGCAAGATCTCATATGACCCAATAAACCTTGGGCTCAATTTCCTTTCTTACCAAAACGCATCACTTCCTTCATTGGGGACACTTTTAAAAATACTTTCTCCTCTTGGAATTCAAGATCTCTTTTCCGATGATCCGCATAGGACTTATGACGGCTATGAGCTGTTTTGATCCGCTCGAATCATATGTACCTTATCATTTGTTTCTGAATGACTTGAGTCCGAATAAATAAGGCTCTCACCCACCTCGAACCATCCAAGTGAGACCTACATTTTCGTCCATATAATGCTTCAAACGGGGCCATTTGTATGCTAGAGTGAAAACTATTGTTGTGGCGAACTCAATTAGACATAGATGGTCCAATCGGCTTCCCCAAAATCTAACACACAAGATCGCAACATGTCCTCAAGTGTTTGAATTGTTCGCTCGACCGCCATCTGCTTCATGGGTGGAAAGTGCTTAACTTAACTTTTGTCACGAGACCTGCTGAAACTTTGCCAAAAGTGTGAGGTGAACTAGGAACCCTATCTGAAATAATTTGTAAAGGAATCCGTGTAACCGCACAATCTCCTTCAAATAAATCTGCGCGCATCAGTAGTGCGCGATCGTAGTCTTGGCCGATAAGAAATGGGTGACTTTGTAAGCCGATCAACAATCACCCAAATAGAATCATACCCTTCTCGAGTTTTGGTAGACAGCCATTACAAAATCCATATGAATCGTCTCCCATTTCCACACGGGACTCAAATGTCTGAAGTAATCCGCCAGGTTTTTGATGTTCCGCTTTCACCTGCTGACATATAAGACACCTCCCGACAAACTCCGCAACGTCCTTCTTCATCTCGTCCCACCAGTAATTTGCCTTGAGGTCCTGATACATTTTTGTTGACTGGTTGAATGGAATATCTTGTGTTGTGACCTCATCTAAGATATTCCTCCTTAGATCCTTTACGCCAGGAACACATAACTTACCCTTATACCGGGCGGTTCCGCCATTATCTCCCAATGTAAAGCGTGAATGTTTTCCATGTTGGATCCTCTCCCGAAATCCAACAAACTCCGTATCCTCAAACTGACTTTCTTTTATTTCCGAAGCTAAGGCAGACTGCGAGGTATCATGTACCACCACCCTACCTTCACCGATCTCAGTTAAGCTAACCCCGAGGTTTCCCGATCTTTGTACCTCACGAACAATACCCTCTTTTGTATTACCAAATGGGCGAGCTGCCCATTGATCTTCATCGAGTCGTCACCACCACGTTGGCTTTCCCAGGATGGTAAAGAATACTAAGGTCATAATCCTTAAGCAACTCTAACCATCTTCTTTGTCGGAGATTCAAATCCTTCTGCGTGGTTATGTATTGCAAACTCTTATGATCTCAGAATATGTCCACATGCACACCATACAAATAATGTCTCCATATTCGTAAGGCAAACACCACCGCAGACTAATTCCAAGTCATGAGTTGGGTAATTCTTCTCATGTATCTTCAATTGTCTAGATGACACGCAATAACCTTTCCAAATCGCATCAAGACACATCCTAACCCAACTCTGAGGCATCGCAATAGATCGTGAACCCTTCTTGTCCCGATGGTAAGGTTAGATGCGATGAGTCAACAATTCCTTTAGTTTCTGAAAATTTGCTTCACATTCTTCTGACCACTGGTACTTAACCGCTTTTTGAGTCAACCGGGTCAAAGGAGCAGCAAGACTAGAAAAACCTTTTATGAATCTTCTATAATACCCAGCCAAACTCAAGAAACTTCTAACCTCTGTCGGAGTGGTCGGTTTTGGCCAGTTCTTCACTGCTTCTATCTTCTGGGGGTCTACCATAATTCCATCCCTTGACACCACATGGCCCAAAAAGGCTACCTTTTCCAACCAAAATTCACACTTTGAAAATTTAGCATATAGTTTCTCCTGTTTCAAGACTTGAAGCACTACCCTCAGATGTTCTTCATGTTCTTCAACATTCTTACTGTAAATTAGGATATCATCTATGAACACAATCACGGACAAATCTAGGAATGGTTTGAAGATTTTGTTCATTAAATCCATAAAAGCCGCTGGGGCATTAGTTAACCCAAAAGACATGACCAAGAACTCATAATGGTCGTATCGGGTTCTAAAGGCTGTTTTGAATATATCATCTGGATTTATTTTCAGCTGGTGATATCCCGAACGGAGATCAATCTTGGAAAAATAGCTAGCTCTCTGAAGTTGGTCAAAAAGGCATCGGTTCTTGATCGTGACCTTATTGAGCTGCCGATAATCGATGCACATTCGGAGCGATCCGTCTTTCTTTTTCACAAACAGGACTGGTGCACTCCAAGGGGAAACACTAGGCCTTATAAAGCCTTTATCCAGAAGATCCTTCAATTGTTCTTTTAACTCCCTCAATTCAGCTGGGGCCATTCGATATGGAGGAATAGAAATGGGTCTTGTACCCGAAATTAAATCTATAGCAAACTCCACTTCTCTATCCGGAGGAAGGCCTGGAAGATCTTCAGGAAAAACCTCCGGAAAATTTCGAACAATAGGGACATCATTCACTGCTGGAGATTCTTTTTGGGTATCCACTATATTAGTCAGATATGCGTACTCCACTCTGTGACTTCTCAATAACTTTTGAGCCCCAAGGTAGGAAATAAACTGACCTGAGGATATTCCAACCCTACCCCTTATAACAACTTCTGGTTCTCCGGGAAAAGTTAATCTCACTATCTTTCGCCGACAATCTAACATGGCATAACATGCCGAAAACCATTCCATACCCAAAATGACGTCGAAGTCTACCATATCAAGTAGTACTAGGTTCACCATTGTTCCCCTGCCATTCACTTCTAATGTAAAATTATTTACCACCCGAGAGGCCCAAATTGAGGCCCCTACTGGTGTCATAACCTCAAAAGGTTCACTTAAATAAGAAGGTTCTACGTGTAAATTCTTAGCAAAGCCCATTGACACATATGAAAATGCAGAGCCGGGATCGTATAATACAAATGCAGGAATACTCGAGACTAGCAAAATACATGTGACCACCGCATTAGATGTTTCTGCCTCATTCCTCTGGGGCAAAGCGTAGAGCCGATTAGAATTGTTGGGTTGTTGACCTCCATGACTCTGGCGGGGTTGGTTTCCCTGAGTTCCCCTGTAGGCAGCTGTGGTTGCTTCTGACCTCCCCTGAATAGATTGGGTTTGGGTCCTCTTCTTGCAATCCCTGGCATAGTGGCCTGACTCTCCACAGTTATAACATGTCTTCGTTAAGAGACGACATTCTCCATTGTGTTTCCTTTGACAAATCTTACAAATCGGTTTGTCCCCTCCTGTGTTAGGGTTAGTGGCCTTGTCCTTGCTACCTTGGTAATTAGACCAACTCTGCCCCTTAGGCTTGAAATAAGACTGGCCCACAGATTGGTTCGGTCCTGAAGATCCCTTACTAAACTCATGCTTCTGATTTTGACTCTGGTTAAATGATCCTGACGTCCGAAATCTCTTCTGCGAATATTCTCTTTTTGCTTTAGCGAAACCTTCTACCCTCAAAGCCATATCGATAATCTGAAGATAAGTTCGATCGTTGGCTAACGCCACCACCTTCTTCGCTATGTTCTGTTTAAACCTCTATAAATCGCTGACTCTATCCATTTCTTTAGGGACATGTGTGTCAGATGCCGATAACCTCACGAACGTGTATCATATTCTTGTACATCGCGTCACCTTGCTTCAATTGTTCAAACTCCCGCCCGAGCGCATCCTTGCGCCAGATAGGCATAAATTTCTCAACGAACGCCGCTCAACCTCCCCAAGTCATTGGTGGTGACATCGTGGGACGAGTTTTCCTAAAATTCCTCCACCACACCCCTGCATCATCCACTAGTCGTGCGCCTACCAAGTTGACGCCCTGCGTCTCCACGCATCCCAATGTGAACATTAAGTCTTCAACTTCATCGAGGAATACTATCGGATCGGCCTTGGGGTCCTTCCCGGAGTACAATGGTTCTCTTCTCCTCATAAAATTTCCCCATAGCCTATCAGTGCATCGCTGAGCTTCTACACTCTGGTCCGCGCAGGCCGCACCTGGCCCCCGAGCCGTCGTTCTCGTTCGGGCTATGACAGAGACACTAGTGCGGGCGGAACCATGTGTGGAATCGCACTGCCATTAACTCTATGAGTCTATCTAGTTTTTGTCCCACAGTTTCTTGGGCCATTTGACTCTCGTTCTCTCCAACATTTTCTCCGCTCCCTTCAGACACCACTACGACAACTGGAGGTACATGAGTTTCGTGATGAACCTACTCTTGAGCCCCCGGGATTTGTGAATTCACCATTTTCTGTGAAGACAAACACACTCATATTTTAGAAGACGGAATGTCTACTCTAGCTCTTAAAATTTTCTTATAGTTCATAAACATGCAACACCACAAGAAAACGCAGATTAACTAAACAATAATGACAACTCATAACTTGCATTAATAATGTTTCATTCCTCATATTTGAAAATATTTCATGACATTACAATACATCAGAGCATGTCATTCTATGTCATTCCCTATAGCTCTCTTACTCGAACATGCACCTACTACAACACGTTCTAAAGGGCTTAACCGCATAATTCGCCTATTCTGCTGATTGACATTCAACTCCCTGTGAACCTTCTTCCTTGCTTCCCTTTCCATTTCGCTCATTCTTTCCCTTACTACTATTACCTGAAATAGAAATTTGATCCAGGAACCTTCTGTAACATCTCCTCTTAGCATCTTTGCCCCTCTGAATGAGGATCGAAATTTTTCCGGGACAGAGTTGAATATTATCTGTAATATGACTCAAATCGGAAAGTTGAAGAAGGGTGGGTCGTAGGAATGCCTCTTCTGTCTACTCCTAAACAAATACGCACAAAGTACGATTGTGTCGCACATATACTCGTTAAAATCATCTCCCGAGTTCATCTTACGACGCATGAATTCCTTCTGAGCTTGCATTTCCTTTGCCTGTTCCTCGAGTACTTCCCTCTTTATTGGAACTCGTCTTATAATCACCATCTACACAACAATTATTGGTCAGTATAACGTTGTACAATCTTCTTCCTAACCCGCGTGAAAGATGTAGTACAAGAATCAAGTCTTGAAAAAGACTCAAGATAGGCACGAGAGGAGTATGAAAGAAGGGAAACTTTAGGATATTATTCCGTTCACTTATTACTAAGGTGGCGCGCACACCGTCGCAATAAGTAACCGTTCAAACACCCGACTCGAAGAAACTTCCTAGAATCTCCTAACCTGGTTTAGCTCTGATACCAACTTGTCACGCCCCGACTTTTCCTAAGTCTTTACTTAGGGCGTGATGGCACCTGAACAATTATTTCCCACCAGGAGCACCATTTAATTCTCTTCATTTAGAAATTTGAACTTATATTCAAATACGGAGCTATTAATAAAAATAACAATAAAAAAATTTGTTTATGACTTTATTAAAAACATAACGCGAGCCCATGATCGTGCAAATATTGTTTCTACATAGACATACTGACAAAGATTATTCTAAGTTGGAAGGGAGACCATTCCACACGGTCATTTTCCGAGACACTGGAACTGACATTCTGAACCTGACGAGTACCAAGCCCGAAGCAATGGACTTGGTATGACAAGAGGCTGCGGGACGATCGCTAGCCTTGGCGTGGAGCCTTTCCTCTATCACACTTTCCTGAAACATGTTATAAAGAGTCACTCTACCATCTGAGTGAGAACCTTACCCTGCAATTCAAAGTAACACCACAATATTCCAAGTGCAATCACATTATAACGTAATAAGCATATTGCAAAAACATATCAGGTTACAACATTTTTAAATATGCAACAACTCCTCATAGGAAATTCTCAGTTTAACTAACACTTCATTTTATCTCGTATTATACGTTAAGATATTCCCCTGCATTTCCATATGTTTATTATATTTATATATTTGTGAACGCGTATTCACTTTTCATATTTATATATAGGTGAACATGTATTCGTCTTTCATATTTGTTGCGGCGTGCAACCCGATCCATTATATTTACGTATTTGTGAACACGTATTCACTTTACGTTTTGTTGCGGCGTGCAACCCGATCCATTATGTTTACGTATTTGTGAACGCGTATTCACTTTACGTTTTGTTGCGGCGTGCAACCCGATCCATTATATTTACGTATTTGTGAACACGTATTTACTTTACGTTTTGTTGCGGTGTGCAACCCGATCCATTATGTTTATATTTATATATTTACGTGAACACGTATTCACTTTTCATATTTTTCAGAAGATCGAATAAATAATATTCTCTTTCCCAACATTCTGTCATTCATACTTGTAACGATTATAACTTTTTAACCATAACTCCAACTAAGGTGTTTTTCAAGCGAAAACTAAGGTAAGACGGAGATCTTTCACTGTACCAAATTTCATTTAAAACTACTTTGGGTAACTAACACAAATTTATCCTCAAAACAGCCACATGAAATTTATTTCGGCAGAATTTTTATTAAACAGAACTCAATCTTAGAATAGTCATAACTCCTAATCTGTAAACCCGTTAAAGCCCCATAAAATCTCAAAACGACGATAACAGAGAGCTACACGTCTCCATGTGCACCATCCTTTCATATTCTGTACCATTTGGTACAGTTTTACACTTTTATTCGCTGCCCTTTCTGGATCTCGATAGATCCGAGGCAGAAACTTTAAACATTGATAACTCTCAATCCGTAAGTCTGATAGACCTACGTAAGGTCTCAAAATGTCTACAACAGAGAGATATAGAACTTTCATTTAGCACCAATTTTCATATTTCCCACGGATTAGTACAGTTTTACGTTTCAACATACTGCCCTTCTGGATTCCGATGAATCCGAGACATCAACTTCAAACTACAATAACTCTCCACTCGTAAGTCCGTTTTAACAAACCTTTATCTATATTTGTCCGTAACAGAGAGATTTACAACCATGTAAATTTTCATATAATTCTAATAAGTAAAACTCAATAACAACAGTCCGTAATTATGCCTTTCCGAATTTCGGCCAAATCTAAGGCAGGAACTTTGAACTATGATAACTTTCAAACCGTATGTCCATTTTACCTCATTTTGGTTCTATATGATCATAGTAGAGAGGTGTACCATTCTTCCGAATTTCATCAAATTCTAACAATTATAACTCAGTGAAATCAGTTTGTAACTATGTCTTTCCGAATCTCGGCCAAATCTAAGGCAGGAACTTTGAATTATGATAACTTTCAAACCGTATGTACATTTTACCTCATTTTTGGTTCTATATGATCATAGTACAGAGGTGTACCATTCTTATTAATTTCATCAAATTCTAACAATTATAACTCAGTGAAATCAGTTCGTAAAGTTCATGACGCAACTAGTTGTTTAAACAATCAAAAGCTCATTATTTCTTTTCAACACTCAATTATTATTCTAACATATATTGAACTTAAAATAAAGGATGTTACCAAGAATTTCTGAGTGAGAAAACTCACCTTGTAAGTGTGAAGATTGTTATTCGGTTGCTAAAAGGGACCCTTGCTCCCTAGTATTTCTTTTATTGTTGTTCTTCTTACTTTCTTGTTTTTTTTCCAGAATTTTCCTCTTCTTGTTCACTTGTTTTTTTCTGATTTTCTAACCTTTATGTTATGTACTTTGTTTGTGTGTAAATACAATGTATAAGTGGAGGTGATTGTATAACTTTTGGAGGGGGAAAGCCAAGAGATTGAAGGGAAATGAAGGGGGGGGGCGGGAGGGGTGGGACGTGCACATCTTGTTAATGTGGAGTTTTTGTTTTTTTTTTGTTTTTTTTTTGTTTTCTTATTTTCATTTTATCTATCTATTTATCCAACTTTAACACTAACTCTATCCCATGCAATTTATTCTTTGTTTTCTTATATATATATATTTTTATTAATCCAACCACAACTATATATTACTATTTGTTTTCCCGGATTTTACACATACCACAACAAGGTAAGATATGACTTAGATGATCGGGCAGAGATAAGATCTCATATGGTGACTATTATAATCCATACTTCTGGATAAGAGTGGAAGTGCTCATCATGTGAATTCGATCATGTCGTAAGGTATTTGGAGTGTATAATGGATGATAAGTTTCGAAGTCAAGTAAGTTGTAAATCGAAAGTCAACAAAGGTTGTTGCAAGTCACGTTCACAAGTTCACTGAAACGTGGGTCAGATGTCACTAATATTTTCAGAACATTAAATCATTTGTCGATACGACATCGAAGAAGATATATATTCACGTTTTCGCTAAAGGAAACCATGGACCTCATCGACCGAGCTCCAAAGATAGTATGTTGCTCTCCTTGAGACTCACTCAGTGGGTTTGGTAAGTAGGTAGGAGATATATATATTTGATCATATCATTATGGACTCAGTTTTTCTCATTTACTTCATTGAAATCTCCCTAAAATTCCTTCATCCAACATTAAGGTGTTCATACAAAAGTTATTTCAACTTCAATTGTTGATTCCTTCCGTGGATCTATGTTTATATCTTTGGATTCTTCTGAATCTTATAAAGTTCAGGATTACTTCAAGGTGAAGTATGGTGTAAAAATATTGGTTCTTGATGGCTAAGGTAAGAAATCTTCTCCTCTTTATGTGTATGAGCTCATATGAGCTTTAGATGTGTTATT
The DNA here is from genome assembly GCA_029844215.1 of Przewalskia tangutica. Classification (NCBI taxonomy): domain Eukaryota; kingdom Viridiplantae; phylum Streptophyta; class Magnoliopsida; order Solanales; family Solanaceae; genus Przewalskia; species Przewalskia tangutica. The sequence continues at coordinate 26,162,909 of CM056719.1, forward strand.
TTGGTAAGAATTCACGGGATGGTGATCAAAAGCCGTGAATTATGATTGTTTTAGTTGTATAAGGTTTTTAAGTGTTGTTTTATGTTGTATGGATAATGGTGGGGAGGACGGTAGCTTGTATCGAGCATTGTATATATTAAAGGAAGTTCAGGTGCAGAGAGCACCATTGTATAATAGTAGCGGGAGCTTGTCACTCCTTGATTGCTCGACAATAGTTTTGGTTTGATTGTGATGCTTGGATAGGTTGCGATTGGGTTGATATTAGGCTGTTTGAATAAGGTTAGATGTTGGTCGGAAGGATTGACTTGTTGTAAGTCATTCAGGGACGGATTCGAGGTACGTAAGGCTATTTCTTTCATTCGCGACTACTGCTTAAGTGGGTTCATTGTTCTTTACATGAGTAATGAAGTCTGGCATCAATTGAAAGTGTATCGACTCTATGTTATGTGTTTTGTATGTTGAATGAGAGTCACATATATTTTCATATCATTACTCCACTTAGCTGTTCCACTCATAGAATCGAGCTTCTATGATTGTCTCAGCGGGTCATAGTATTTCATTAAGTTAAATTGTATATAACAGTTGTTCCAAATCTCTTATAGGATAAGTATTCGGGTGATAAGATATTGTGATACGTCGTAGACCTCCTACTTGTATAAAAATTGTCCTCATCTTACCGTCAAAGTCTAAAGACTGTGAAAGTACATTAATCCAGGTTATTGGTTTCAAAAGTCATATTAGAGTGATGTCACATAAGCATAAGTTGACACAACCTATAGTTGTTTCATTCCCAACTTCGAGTCTCTAGATTATGACAAGCAGTTATAGTACGTTACGTAGGTTGAATCATCTCAACAACATAAGAATTACAGTAATGAGGTTAGTGTATCCTATTAAAGCTGAATATGGAGGAGGTTGGGGTTATATATCATCAATTAAGATGAATGATATCGATAGCTTATAGATGGTTGCTATTTGGATGTAGAGTGTGCTTAAGATGAATATGTTGAAGGTTCCCATGACATTGATAAGAAATTGTAGTGTAGGCGTTTGTGTCGGGTTAGAACACGCAGCGAAATTTGAAAATTTATGTTTCAAACCCGACTTTCGGTCAAACTGTAGTATGAATATATGATGTAAACAAACACAAAGCAATAATGTAATACTTCGACAGAAGACTTACATTTTGTAGATAGCAATCCACAAGATCTTGAGGCTTTGTGTAGTCCGAGGGTGCACACGCAAACGTCCCTCGATTTGTAAGTTTCTGGAAAAACTATGATGTAATTGCTAAGTCTAGAATGTTAGGGATTCCGACAGAGCTTTAGAAGTGATTTGTCTCTTGCAATTGGTGTATTTGAAATGGGAGGGGAATCCCTCTATTTATAGTTGTAAAAGAACAACCTAGGGTTCCCATGGGCCAGGCCCATCAGACAAGTCCGCAAAACTGGGCCAGTTCGGATTCACTGGACACGCGTCGGCACCGCAGTCCTGAGTAAGTGGCACAACGGTGCCTACACGCGTTTTGGCACCGCGGGCCTGAATCAAAGGCGTCGCGGTCCTGTCCCAATTTCCTGTCTTGTTCCCATTTCCAATGTCCCGGTTATCAACCGAACATATGTATATTCTCCTTCTAATTACATTCTTCAATCGACGGAACATTTGACTTAGTGTTACCCTTCAGGCCTTTACATATCAACACTAACGACATTAGGATCTTCACGGAAATTCTAGACTGCGCCGGAAGATAACTCAATATGTAAAGTTTAGCTACACAAAACATGTGAACTGAACATATATGTGGGAAGATAAAATCCTTTCATTCACGACACACTCAATCAAGCTTAGAATTTGTTAAGTGTCTATCCAAATGGCTTGATTATTATATCTCATCTATATTAGTTGACAACAGGACCATATCACAGACATGTCCACTGCGTTGGCCAACGACTTAGTCAACCTAATATATTATGAGTATCTGAGTGTTTTCTCGAATATGCTTTCAAGGAATGAATTCTAATCTCGGTTCAACTATCACCTTTAATCCACTTCCAACGTACCCAAAACAAGCCGCGTCTCAACCTATAAGGTATTTGATCTTAGGACAGGATCAAAGTATATTACTCTGTGAATAAGGTGTGTATCAACCTCATGTCTAAGGACTTCTATCTCCCACACACCGATGACACTTTAGACATATAACAAACAGTGCATCAGTAGGATGTATCAATACTTCAACAAGTATCCATGTGTCCATCACGAGTTGTCATAACTCGTAGCAAGTGAGACATACTACATCTCCTAAGGATATGATACAGACCACATGTCGACGTATCGCATATCATCGATATCTCAATCTTAATGATCATTAGTCGAGGTAATTTAAGAGTTACGTTATAACATTAATTCTCACATCATTAATAAATACGTTAACTCTAGGGATGCATTTATAAAATATTATAAACAATCAACTGACAATTCAACAAATGCAGATACCATAATATTAATCATCATTAATATATAAATATGAATGTGTATAAAATACATTTTGTCCTAATACAGATTGTCTCTAGGACATACATATACTTTCGATTTCCCACTTTGCCTAGATCCAATCACCAACAAATCTAATACAATGTTCTCAAAATGACCATTATGCTTCACCAAGCTTAATGGTTTAGTAAATGGGTCTGCTAGATTATTGTCTGTGGGAACATAATCTATCTTCATAACTTCACATCTAACTGTAAGCGCTCTTCCATTATTTCGATCCCCGCTTTTCCTATTCCGTGGGCTATTCGCAATCAACTGTTGAGACGGAAAAGTCTTCAGCTTCCACCATCTCTCGGAGAATGTGGTACTTCCTCGGTACATGCTTGTTTCTGTTAGTTGATCTTGGTTCATTTACCTGTGTAATTGCACCAGTGTTGTCACAATAAATAGTTATTGGAAAATTAGCACTCGGAACAACCCCCAGTTCCTTCATGAACTCAGAAATCACGATAGCTTCCTTAGCAGCTTCCGATCCAACAATGTACTCCACTTTAATAGTCGAGTCTGCAGTAGTGGCCTGATTGAAACTCTTCCAGCTCACTGATCTTCCGTTGAAAACAAAAGTGTAACCAGATTGAGATTTGAAATCATCAACATCTGTCTGAAAACTAGCATCGATATACCCAGTGGAAACCAGCTCATTATCTCCACCATAGACTAAGAAGTAATCTTTAGTACGCCTGAGGTACTTAAGAACACTCTTGATTGCTTTCCAGTGTTCCTCAGCAGGATTCTACTGAAACTTGCAAGTCATACTAAGTGCAAATGTCACATCTGTCCTAGTACAGGTCATGGCATACATGATTGATCTTATAGCCGAAGCATATGTGATCATCTTCATGCGCTCAAGTTCTATAGCATTAAGAGGGCAGCCCTTCTTTGATAACTTGATGTCTTGACCCATTAGAAGACCGCCTTTCTTGGAATTCTCCATTGAAAAACGTCTAAGAACTTTGTCTATGTAGATTGACTGTGACAGCCCCAACAATCTATTAGATCTATCTTTATAGATCCTAATTCCCAGAATGTAGCAGGATTCACCTAAATCATGATGGTCTTGGACAACCAATCCTTAACTGACTGCATGAGGGTATAATTATCTCTCATTATCAATATGTCATCAACATATATAATAATGAAGATAATACCCTCATCCTTGTGGTTGATATAAACACAAAGATTCTCTTTGCTTCTGACGAAATCAAAAGATTTGATAGCATTGTCAAAGCAAAGGTTTCAACTCCTAGAGGCTTGCTTAAGCCCATAAATGGACTTTTGTAGCATGCACACAAATTTGGTCTGGACTCACATGAAAAACCCTCGGGTTGTTTCATATACACTTCCTCAATTAGATTACCATTGAGGAATGCAGTTTTGACGTCCATCTGTCAAATGTCATAATCATAATATGCAGTTATCGTAAGCAAAATCCGAATAAACTTTATCTTATCCACCGGTGAAAAGGCTTCATCATAATCCACACCAGGACGCTGAGTAAAACCTTTAGCCATTAGTCTAGATTTATAAGTCTGAATCTTGCCAGATGCATCAATATTCTTCTTGAAGACCCATTTGCATCCTATGGGTTTAACCTCATTTGGAAAATCAACCAAGTTCCACACTTGATTGATATACATAGGTTCCATTTCGGATTTCATGGTTTCTTTCCATCTCTTCGAATCAATGTCTAGCATTGTTTCGTTATAGGTTCTAGGCTCGTCATCATCTGGAATATCAAGCTCATTTTGTGTTTCCACAAGTAGATTTAGTCTTTCCGGAGGACGATGAGTTCTAGTAGACCTACGGAGTTGATTGTCTTCTGATTCGATACATGTATGTTCGATCGTGAATAGGTTCTTGTCTTGTGGTCGATCCACCAACAGTAGAGCTTTCAGGAATACCATTTTCATGTCTTTCTTGAATAGGTGGAGGTGCAACTGGTGCACTTGCTCCCAAGGTCTGTGCCGGAGGATCTTGTATTTCTGCATTACTCCTCGTAGCACTCCCACTGTCCGAAGGGGGTACTCTAAATACCCATTATTCGCCAAAAGCTGCCACTGAATTCGTGCCTTCATCATCCGACAAGGATTCAACCTCTATGTTACCTTGTTCTTGAATTTCTTCAAGTTCTATCTCTATGCAACTCTCCTCCTTGTAGACATATTCATCTTCAAGAAAAGTTGCATTCCTAGAAACAAATATATTATGTTCTCCATGTAGATAGAAATAGTATCCCTTAGTTTCCTTTGGATACTCAACAAAATAACATTTCTCACTTTTAAACTCCAACTTATCAGTGATCAACTTCTTGACATATGCAGGACACCTCCAGGGCCTCATGTGTCTAAGTGATGGCATCTTGTCACACCATACCTCATATGGTGTCTTTTCGACTGATTTAGATGGAACTCTATTCAGAACATATATCGAGGTTAAGATAGCGTATCCCCAAAGGTATGTTGGTAGAGCTGAAAAGCTCATCATGGAATGAACCATGTCAATCAAGGTTCGTTTTCTCCTCTCGGCAACACCATTCATCTGTGGTGTTCCGGGAGGTTTCCATTTAGAATGAACTCCATGAAGCTTTAAGTAGTCAAGAAATTCTTTACTTTAGTATTCACCCCCACGATCAGATCGGAGAGTCTTGATACTCTTTAAGAGTTGTTTCTCAACTTCACACTTAAACTCCTTAAACTTCTCGAAGGCCTCAGATTTGTGTCTCATAAGATACACATATCCATACCTTGATAAGTCGTCTGTGAAAGTAATGAAGTAAGAGAAACCTTCTCTAGCTTGAGTCGAAAATGGTCCGCATACGTCCGTATGTACCAACTCAAGCACCTCCTTGGCACGGATCCCCTTTTCAGAAAGAGGTTTAATGGCCATCTTACCTTTCAAACAGGATGTTATACCCCGTATTTCCAGAGTATGTACGTAAGGGAATACGTACAAAAAGTTTGGCCTTAAAGTTTAGGCTTGGACGATTTTTTTGGGCACAACTCACAAAACGAATAGTTTTCCGACGAAACGTTTCCACAGCTTTCGTAGGGTAAATTCCGGCTATGCCATTTATAATTTTTACGGATTTTTCCGAGAGACGAAACATTTTGGACCAACGGGAGGGCGACACTTGTCACCCTCCAATTGATGGACTTGAAATCGTCCATTTGGACGAATTGGACTTGGTGTTGCACGTTTTTTGTGCCTTGGCACAAGTCAAGGATTAGGTAGGATATTTTGTGTGCAAGTTGGCCAAGGACACTTGCCCTAATCTTGGCCTTACACTTGCCTAGCACTTGGCCACATCTTGGCCCTTGGTTGGCCATCCCTTGACCTATAAATACCCCTCTTGAGATGAAGAGTTCTTCATCCACAAAAGCTTCCAAGTCTAAAAATCCTCTCCTCTCCCTTTGTAGCCTTTTCGTCCAAACACCTCCCCCTCCCCTTGTGAAGGCCCTTGGCCGAATACCCCCCCCCCCCTCTAGCCTAAGTAGTTTGGCCGAGGCCCCCCCTAGCCTAGCCAAAACCTACCCCCCCTCCCTTGGTAGAAAAGTTGCCTTCTTGTATTGTTATAATGCCCAAAATACCCTAGCCCAAATCCCTTAGTACTTAGTAGAAGTTGTGAAGAACTTCTAAGGTTTCGAGCATACAACTTAGAGCAAAACCTTGCTCAGCGCGACTTTATCTAGGATATTATTGGGCTTACCGAGGTAACTAATCCTAACCCTCTTTTGAATTAGAGAATACTTCTTGTTGTAGTATAAGAATAAGTATAAATACTTAGAAGAATATTGCGAATAGAATTGAACCGTTATCACGCAGAAGGGTTTAAAAGAAGAATAATTGAACTATGCTTATATAGAATTTGTTTTCACAGAGACTTATATAGCTCACCGTAGGAAGTCTTTGCCCGACTTTCCGTAGAATTGTGAACCCTCTGCTTAGAATGACCTTCGGAGAAGTCTTTGATAGATGTCTGTGACTATTATAGGTGACTCTCTCGCGACATATTGACTTGGCGGTGGTTTTCACGAGAAGGTATGTGATTCTTCCTAAAGCATGATATTTTACAATATATATGTAGTACGGTGACGCGTACGTGTTAATCGAATAATAACTATGGCAATGTCTTTGACTTAAGCTGAATAATATTTACTGGCAATGCCTCACGCTTAAGCTCGAATAACACTTACGATGCCTCACGCCAAGCCTGAATAATAAAGAATCAAAATATTTCAAAAGAATATGAATCATTTTTAATGAAGAGAACTAATTGGTTTTTAAAGCAGAAGCTTAAGAGTTATACTAGCTTTATGGGAAGTTAAGTATAACCACTTAAGATTGATAAAAGAAACAGTTTGCCTATGTGTTTATAACAGACTTATATTGAATTGCGAAAAGAATAATCAGATGGTTTGATAAGTAGACATGATATGATGCTATGTGTGTTAGTGTCTTGTAACGTTTGTATAAGAGAGTATTCTTGTTGTGCTTATGTTGTTTAAAGATAAGCTGTTATGTTAGTGTACTATCACTCACCTCTTGACATATTACCGGGGGTTAAGCTGCCCTCCGATGCGGGGTAGACTCAGGCGGTCTGGGACCATGATTCGAGAATACCTCATGCGGGTCCAAGGGACCTATGCGAGCTACGGAGTTCCAGTTAGTCTGCGGGTTATACCTCATGCGGTCTATGTGGCCATGCGGACTACGAGTCCAGGACGATGCCGAGGAGTAGCTACCCTCGATGCGGGGTTATGTAACCTATGCGGGCCTATGTGAGTGGCCTATGCGGACTACGGGAGTCCAGGATTAGGCTTGCATGGTGATACTACGGGCAATTGGCCCTGCTTCGATCATTCGCAGCCTAGAAAAGACCTGTTACAGTTTACCTATTGTTGCTCTTGTTTATGATGTGGCACTATGTGCGGTCCCTTGGTTGTTTCATACATACTTGCAAAACTGATTTTAAAATGATATGTTTTCATTTAAGTATTTTACAGTTTCATATACTTAGTACCTGTTGTACTGACCTCCTTCGGGGGGCTGCGTTCATGCCGCAGGTAAGGGCAAGCAGGTGCTAGATCCACATCCTTAGGATCTCTACGTTGGTGTCGGGAGCTCCATCTTTTCCGGAGGCTCTACTTTTGGGTATGATTTCCCTGTTGTAGATAGTTTTGTACAGTCAGGGTATGGCGGGGCCCTGTCGCCATAGTTGTATATTTCTTAGAGGTCTGTAGTCATGTTGTACAGTTTCGGATGTAACTGCTAAACCATGTTTATATATATATGCCGAAAGGCGACGTTTTCTCACATAAACTGTGTCTTATTTTATAAACTGTTTCATGTCTTGCTTTATATTTCCGCTGATTACTCTGATGTATGACTACTTGGGTGCCCCGGTAAGGCACCAGTCACGGGCCCCGGAATGGGTCGTGACAAAAGTGGTATCAGAGCAGTTAATCCTCGGAAAGTGTCTACAGACCGTATCTAGTAGAGTCTTGATTATCGGTGTGTTGTGCACCACACCAATAATCAGGAGGCTATAGGATATTTAGGATTGGTTTCCACTCTTCTTACTCTGAGATCGTGCTTTAGAGCTGTGTTAAAGTTGGACCTCTAACGTATTCCTTTCTCAGAACGATTATGCCTCCACGTAAGGCAACCCGGGCCCAGAAGGGCAAGGCAGCCGAGGGAGCTGCCAGTCGGACACCGAGAGTTACGAGGGCTCAGGCCCAGTCTATACCGCAGACGGCGAGTTCTATGACGCCGCCGGTTCCAGCAGAGACTACAGTACCCGTACCTCCTGTCCCACAGCCTGGGGCGGAGGAGTTAGGGTACAAGGAGATGGCCCAGCTATTGGCTAGAGTTGTGGCCAGATACGAGGATAGGCCGGATGCGGCAGCCTCGCCTAGCCCAGCCCGGCCGTACTGGTGCACCCGAGGCGAATAGTTTGAGGCTACGAGATTTCTTGAGTTCTAGCCCGCCAGAGTATTACTGGTCGAGGCGGGAGGATGATCCGCAGGAGTTCATCCGTCAGCTAAAGAGGATCATGCGGGTGATCAATGCCTCAGAGACAGTCTGTGACCCGGTTCGCATCGGCCGCGTGATACCGCGATCGATTGGTTTGATTCACGGAGTTATCCCGGGAGAGCACGCGTCCCGCCTACTGGGATGAGTTCTCGAGGCTTTCTCACTCACTTCTTGCCTCCACGGATGAGGAGGCGCGGTGATAGATTTTTACCATCGAGGCAGAGGATGCACCGCCGTGAGTACAATGTCGAGTTTGATTCATTGGCTCGATATGTCCCAGCCGTTGTAGCGATATGGAGGATAGGGTGCACCGCTACGCCATCGGGCTAGATGATTATATGGCCGAGTCATGCGGGTGTTTCTCTTCACCGGTATGGACATTACCCGCACGCAGCTCATGCTCTTGGATGTGAGCGTAGAGACCGACGTTGGCCGGCGGCAGCAGGAAGACCGTGACGGCAGGTCTTTTGGTGGCTATCGTGGTGGCGGCCAGCAGCCTCAGATTTGCACCACACCGGCTCGAGCACTCCCGCACCGCCCTCGACATCCGGAGATATTCGAGGCGCACTGGCCCTCAGACTTGACGCCCGCAGCAGAGATCGCCGACGGACCACCTCGGTGTGGCCGATGCGCAGATCCCACTTCGAGTTGTGGTGCTACGGAGCTTGTTTCGCCAGGCCGCAGGTCACTATGCGAGGAACCGTCCGACCAAGCGGCGATCTTGATGGTAGGGTCACCTGAGTTCTTTCGCCTTCTTCATCCTCGACAATTACTCGCCTCGAGGGCAAGGTACTCATGGACCAGTCGCGCAGAGGTCGTGGCGCGGTCCAGCCTAGCGGTCCTCGTAACCGCATTTATGCTTTGTCCAGCGGGATCGTGAGTCCTCACCGATGTCGCCAGTACCTTATCGGTTCGGGTTTGATGTTTATGCCTTGATAGATCCGGTTCTACTGGCCCTATATATCTCCCTTGTTGCTAGTAGGATAGGGATAGAGCACGAGTCCATTGACCCTTTCGAGGTAGCTACGCCTGGGTGATTCGATGGTAGCTCGGGCGGTATATAGAGCTTGTCCCGTGACCATTTACGATCGTCGGACCTGGCCGACTTGATAGAGTTAGAGATGATTGACTTCGACGTGATCATGGGATGGATTGGCTAGCTTCTGCTACGCCAATGTAGACCGCAGAGAGAGTAGTACGATTCCAGCTTCTGAGCCGGTTGTTGAGTGGGAGGAGCACGGTATCGCCGGCGGTAGGTTTATTTCCTACCTCAAGGCTAGGAAGATGGTGCGAAGGGTATATCTACCATCTCGTTCGGGTGTTTGATATCAAGCTGCGGTACCAGATTTTCCATCGCCCAGTGGTCATAGAGTTCCCGCACGTGTTTCGCACGACCTCCCGTATCCTCCCGAGAGGAGATTGAGTTTTGTATTGACATATTGCGGACACTCGCCTATTTCCATTCCGCCATACGAATGGCACCCGCCGAGTTGAGAGAGTTGAAGGATCGCTTAGAGATTTCTTTGGAGAAGGGCTTCATCGGACCTAGTGTTTCTCCCGGGAGCGTATTGTTCGTGAAGAAGAAGGGCGACGCCAGCGCATGTGTGTTGATTACAGGCACCAACAAGGTGACCATTAAGAACAGATACCCTTTCCTGGGATTGATAATTTGTTCGACCGATTGCAGTGCGAGATGTTTCTCCAAGATTGATCTGCGATCGCTATCATCAGTGCGAGTCGAGAGGTGGATGTCCCTAGATCGCATTCGGACCAGACGCATTATGAGTTCGTGGTCATGTCTTTTGGGTTGACCAATGCTCGTGGTATTCATGGATTTGATGAACCGAGTGTTCAAACCATTTTTGGACACGTTGTGATAGTGTTCATTGATGATATCTTGGTTTATTCGCGCCAGAGCGGAGCATGCGAGCATTTGGCGATCTTGGCCGATTCTCCAAGACCGCAGCTTGTACGCCAAGTTTTCCAAATGTGAGTTTTGGTTGACTTGATGGCGTTTCTTGGGCATATTGTCGGGCCGATGGCATTCGAGTGGATACGCCAAGATCGGCGCGCGGGACTTGGCCTGAACCTACTACTCCGGCAGAGGTTCGCAGCTCGGGCCTTGCGAGGATATTATCGCGGTTCGTGGAGAAGTTTGCTTTATCTACGCACCATTGACTAGGCCGACTCGGCAAACCGAGTTTGATGGATGATGCTTGTGGCGGGGTTTCGATTCTTTGAAAGAGATCGACGATCGCCCCGTTCTTACTCTTCCGGAGGGTCCGGATGGTTATGTCGTGTATTGTGATCGCGAGCATCGGGTTGGGATGTGTATTGATGCAGCAGGGCAAGGTTATAGCATATGCGTCCCGACAGCTGAAGAAACACGAGAGGAACTACCCCACCCATGATTTGGAGTTGGCATCAGTGATTCACGCTTTGAAGATCCGAGGCACTATTTGTATGGGGTTCACGTGGATATTTTTACAGACCACAAGAGCCTCCAGTATATCTTCAGCCAGAGGGAGCTGAACTTACGGCAGAGACGGTGGTTAGAGTTGCTTAAGGATTACGATGTTGATATCCTGTACCACCCGGGGAAGGCCAATGTTGTGGCAGATGCTCTTAGTCGTAGGTCGATGGGGAGCCTATCAGATGTGCAACAGAGAAGGGACCTGGTTCGTGATTTGCACCAGTTAGCGAGCCTTGGTGTCCGTTTGATTGATTCTGATAGCAGTGGGGTTAGAGTTCGTGAGGTTGTCGAGTCTTCCATCGTTGAGGAGGTGAAGAGGCAACAGTTCGAGGATCCAGCTTTGATTCGATATCGTGATACAGCTCTTCGTGAGGGCAAGGGTCCTTGAGGTAGCACTGGGGTGCTAAGGTTTGAGGGCGATTGTGTGTTCCGGATGTTTCGTGACTTGGCAGCAGTTCGGGAAGCACACAACGCGCGTTACTCATCCATCCGGTCGACCAAGATGTACCACGACCTTAGATCTGTGTATTTGTGGGAGGGCTTGAAGAGGGCGTTGCGAGTTCGTAGCTCGCACCCATGTTGTCGCAGTGAAGGTAGAGCACCGAGGCACGGTGGGTTGTTGCAGCGATAGAGATCCCGACCGAAGTGGGAGGTGATCAACATGGACTTCATCACGGGATTACCTCGCACTCGGAGGAGACATGATTCTATATGGGTTATTGTCGGCGGTGACGAAATCAGCCCACTTTCTTCCCGTCGGGGCGACTTTTTCGTTGAGGATTATGCCGGACTTTACATCCGAGAGATCGTCGATCGCATGGAGTCCCTACTTGATCATATCGCATGCAGGAGCCCGGTTACGGCTAACTTCAGAGGTCCTTCCAGAGGGTTTAGGACGCGGTGAGCTCGAGCATCGCATTTCATCCACGCATGCAGACGACAGCAGAGCGCACTATCCGGACTCTTGAGGATATGTCGCGAGCATGTGTTATTGACCGATGGTAGTTGGGAGGATCATTTGCCTCTAGTTGAGTTCGCGTATAATAATAGCTACCACTCCGGATTCGGATGGCGCCTTATGAGGCCTTGTATGGGAGGAAGTGCGGTCGCCTATAGGTTGGTTCGATGTGGCGAGGTGCGGCTAGTGGGACCAGATTTGGTGCAAAGCGATGGATAAGGTGAAGCTTATCCGAGAGCGCTATCGACACTCGTAGTCGCGAAGTCGTATGCAGATCATCGTCGCCGACATCCGAGTTCGCGATTGATGATTGGGTTTTCTGAAGGTGTCACCCATGAAGGATGAGATTCGGAGAAGGAAAACTTAGCCCAGTACATTGGGCGCTTTCGATTGTCCGCAGGTAGGCAATGTTGCTATGAGTTGATCTGCCGTCCGATCGGAGGCGGTGCATCCGGTGTTTCACGTATCTATGCCGGCGAGATGTATCGGGGATCCATCTAGGTACACCCGATTGACGATGTCGGTGACCAGGGGTTATCGTGAGGAGATTCCCATGGCGATAGTCGATCGTCGTTAGGCGTCTGCGACCAAGGGCGTGGCTTCCGTCAAAGTCTTGTGGCGAACGAGCTCGGGGAGGAGATGACGGGAAGCCGAGAGGACATGAGGCGTATATCCTCACCTATTCCCCACACCTCCAGGTCATTCACTTTCCTACTTGTAAATTGTCGTTATCGTTTTGGCCGAAGTGTTGTTTTGTGGCCGTGTGTGGCTTTTGCAAACTTTTTAAGTTATGAAGAACCTTATCGTTATCTGTTTGGGAAGGAACATTCGACGAATGTTTCTGCGAGGAGAGAATGTTATACCTCGTATTTCAGTATGTGCGTAAGGGAATACGTCAAAAGTTTGGCCTTAAAGTTTAGGCTTGGGCGATTTTTTGGGCACAACTCACAAAACGAATAGTTTTCCGACGAAACGTTTCCACGGCTCGTAGGATAAATTCCGGCTATGCCATTTCTAATTTTTGCGGATTTTTCCGAGAGACGAAACATTTTGGACCAACGGGAGGGCGACACTTGTCACCCTCCAATTGATGGACTTGAAATCGTCCATTTGGACGAATTGGACTTGGTGTTGCACGTTTTTTGTGCCTTAACACAAGTCAAGGATTAGGTAGGATATTTTGTGTGCAAGTTGGCCAAGGACACTTGCCCTAATCTTGGCCTTACACTTGCCTAGCACTTGGCTACATCTTGGCCCTTGGTTGGCCATCCCTTGACCTATAAATACCCCTCTTGAGATGAAGAGTTCTTCATCCACAAAAGCTTCCAAGTCTAAAAAAAATCCTCTCCTCTCCCTTTGTAGCCTTTTCGTCCAAACACCTCCCCCTCCCCTTGTGAAGGCCCTTGGCCGAATACCCCCCCTCTAGCCTAAGTAGTTTGGCCGAGGCCCCCCCTAGCCTAGCCAAAACCTACCCCCCCTCCCTTGGTAGAAAAGTTGCCTTCTTGTATTGTTATAATGCCCAAAATACCCTAGCCCAAATCCCTTAGTACTTAGTAGAAGTTGTGAAGAACTTCTAAGGTTTCTGAGCATACAACTTAGGAGCAAAACCTTGCTCAGCGCGACTTTATCTAGGATATTATTGGGCTTACCGAGGTAACTAATCCTAACCCTCTTTTGAATTAGAGAATACTTACGTTGTAGTATAAGAATAAGTATAAATACTTAGAAGAATATCAGAATAGAATTGAACTTATCACAAAGTAGGCGGTTTAAAAGAAGAATAATTGAACTATGCTTATATAGGACTGTTTTCACAATGAGACTTATATAGCTCACCGTAGGGAAGTCTGCCCGACTTTCCGTAGAATTGTGAACCTCTGCTTAGAATGACCTTGAGTAGTCTTTGATAGATGTCGTGACTATTATAGGTGACTCTCTGCGCGACATATTCAACTTGGCGGTGGTTTTCGAGAAGGTATGTGATTCTTCCTAAAGCATGATATTTTACAATATATATGTAGTACGGTAGACGCATACGTGTTAACCGAATAATAACTATGGCAATGTCTTTGACTTAAGCTGAATAATATTTACTGAATGCCTCACGCTTAAGCTCGAATAACACTTACGCGATGCCTCACGCTTAAGCCTGAATAATAAAGAATCAAAATATTTCAAAAGAATCTTGAATCATTTTTAATGTAAGAGAACTAATTGGTTTTTAAATGAAGCTTAAGAGTTATACTAGCTTTATGGGAAGTTAAGTATAACCACTTAAGATTGATAAAAGAAAGCTTTTTGCCTATGTGTTTATAATGGACTTATATTGAATTGCGAAAGAATAATCGGATGGTTTGATAAGTAAACATGATATGATGCTATGTGTGTTAGTGTCTTGTAACGTTTGTATAAGAGTATTCTTGTGCTTATGTTGTTTAAAGATAAGTTGTTATGTTAGTGTACTATCACTCACCTCTTGACATATTACAGGGGTTAAGCCGCCTCCGACGCGGGTAGACTCGCGCGATGCAGGACCATGATTCGAGAATATCTCATGCGGTCCAAGGACCTATGCGAGCTACGGAGTTCCGTGTTAGTGATGCGGGTTATACCTCACGCGTGCATGTGGCCATACGGACTACGAGTCCGGGGCGATGCCGAGTAGCTACCCACCGATGCGGGGTTATGCACTTACGCGCCTATGTGAGTGGCCTATGCGACTACGGAGTCCGAGATTAGGCTTGCATGGTGATACTACGGGCAATTGGCCTGCTTGATCATTCGCAGCCTAGAAAAGACTCATTACGATTTACCTATGTTACTCTTGTTTATGATGTGGCACTATGTGCGCCCCTCGTTGTTTCATACATACTTGCAAAACTGATTTTAAAATGATATGTTTTCATTTAAGTATTTTACGATTTCATATACTTAGTACTGTTAGATCGACCTCCTTGGGCTGCGTTCATGCCGCAGTAAGGCGGCAGTGCTAGATCCACATCCTTAGGATCTCTACGTTGGTGCCGAGCTCCATCTTTTCCGAGGCTCTACTTTTGGGTATGATTTCCTGTTGTAGATAGTTTTGTACGATCGTGGTATGGCGGCCCCGTCCCGCCATAGTTGTATATTTCTTAGAGTGCAGAGTCATGTTGTACAGTTTCGGATGTAACTGCTAAACCATGTTTATATATATATGTCGAAAGGCGACGTTTTCTCACATAAACTGTGTCTTATTTTATAAACTGTTTCATGTCTTGCTTTATATTTCCGCTGATTACTCTGATGTATGACTACTTGGGTGCCCCGGTAAGGCACCAGTCACGGGCCCCGGAATGGGTCGTGACACAGGATTCACAGTTACCATAAGATTGTAAGTCAAATGGTTCGAGGTAATTTAATTTCCTCAACCGTTCTATTCTCGTTTGATTGATATGACCAAGTCTGCAATGCCACAAGTAAGTAAACTTTTTTTCATTTAACTTAGCCCTTTTATTTTGCACATTGAAAGTTTTCATGCGACAGTTTAATGTATACAATCCATTCACAAGAGGCGCAATTCCATACACAACATTATCAAAAGCCAAAATCATATTGTCATCATTAATGCTTGAGGAAAAGCCCTCAGTGTCAAGTATATGAATGAAAATAATGTTCCTTGTCAAAGAAGGAACATAATAACAATTGTTTAACATTAAAGTTTTGTCGGAAGGTAAATCTAGTCTATAAGTTCCCACGCGCTCAGCACCAACTCGTGCTCCGTTTCCGACGCGCAGATCCACCTCTCGAGGCCCGACCTTCCTGCTATTAGTTAGCCCCTGCACATTTGTACAAATGTGTGAGCCACAAGCGGTATCTAGTACCCAGGAATGAGAATAATTTATAGACAGATTAATTTCAATTACAAACATACCTTGCCCAGTAGAGGCTGAAGCACCTGGTGTCATTCCTCCGCCTGGAGCAGTACAGTCATTTCTCCAATGCCCCTTCCTGTTGCAATTCATGCAAACATCCTGTGCCGGCAATTTCCTCTTCTTCTTCTTCGCCCCTCCTTTGAGCTTCATTGTTGCTGCAGGAGCAACAGCTTTGCCTTTCCCCTTTTGTTGTCCCTTACCTTTCGGTTTGGGGCGACTAGAGGAGTCAACCATCAGAATAGGTTTGCTCTTGGAGGTCGAAGACTCGAAGTTTTTCAGCATATTATGTAACTCTGGCAATATCGCTTTAGTTCCATTCATATTATAATTAACAACGAAACTCTCAAACGACCTAGGAAGTGAGTGCATGATGAGGGTGGTGGAGACTCTGTCATGAAACTTTATGTCGATGAAAGCTAACCTCTCAATCAACTCAATCATTCTCAACATATGAGGAGACACTTGGCCCCCTTCATTTAGCTTACACTTGAAAAGTTCTATGAGCAGGTCATACTCCATTGTCTGAGACTGCGAGTCATAGAGACTTCAAGTGTGCTAACATTTCGTTGGGCCCCATGTGCTCATGTTGTCTTTGCAATGGTGGTGACATAGAAGACAACATTAATTATTGAGCTGAAGTGGCATTCTGAAAATGTTTCTCGTAAGCAACCTTATCGAATGTGGCATATTCAGCAGAGTCCTCCGCAGGAGTTGTGGGGAATACATTGTCCAATGTATATTCAATTTTTTCTTGTCTCAGAACAATTCTTACATTCCTGGGCCAGTCTATGAAATTGGGTCCAGTAAGTCTGTTGGACTTCATAAGCATTTTCAACGAAAAACTCGACATTCTGAAGATCTGAAGATATAGATAGAACAGGAAAATGCAATCAGCATTCATTCTCATAATTTATACACATTCATTATTTGCTAATTTAACATGACATTTTGTTTAATTAGCTCCCACTAATTTTCATACTTCTACGACCCCAAGGTAGAATACGGACCTAAATCAATTTAAAGGTCATAATGGGGCAAGATCCAAACATATGTTATATGCGCGTTTGCTTTGGCTGATAACTTCAATAGCACACTTTGGTAGGTCCTCAACCAATTGTAAAACAACTCTACAACTCTTGGTTTGATTAAATATCTTTCATTTTAATTGTCACGACCCGACCCCGGGCCCGCGACTGGTGCCCTACCTGGGCACCCTTACAGGTATACATCAGAGATAATCAGCGGAACATAGTAAACTTAACAAGAACAAATAATAGGCTAGCCGATAAGGCTACCTCCCTGTATATATACAATTCCAAAAGAAGTTACCTCATTTTTTTTCCAAAGTGACCCACAAGATATGACTACAGACCTCTAAGGGTTTGACATAACAACTGTGACGGGACAGGGCTCCGCCATACCCCTGAATGTACATGAATTTACAACCTCAGGGAACCGTACCAAAAGGCAAAGCCTCCGGAGAAATGGAGCTTTCCAAAAACTGGACAGCGATCCTAGAGTGCGGATCAGCAAGCTATGTACCTCAACCTGCGGCATGAACGCAGCCCCCCGAAGGAGGTCAGTACAAAATATGTACCAAGTATGCAAAACTGAAAGTACTGTAATTTAAATCATAATAGTCTAAAATAAAGCTGGAGACATGTATGATAACCAAATTAACAAGATCTGGCGTGTCTTCTTGAAATAAAAGTAATGAAAGTCAGTTTTACCTTTTAAAGACTATTTCAACATATGAACAATAGTCACACCATAGGTAGAAACACAAGCCCTCAACATCATCACACAGTCCAGCAAGGGTCTCAAGCCCTCAAGCCCTCAAAACCTCAAGGCGTGCCCGTGGAATTCTCCATCACTGCCGACAGCCATAAGTGTAAAATATAACCCTGTGACGCGCCCGTGGCATCCTACCTCACTGTCGGCGTACACACATACAATACATATATATATCTCCTGCCCGTGGAATCCCCCATCACTGCCGACAGCCGTAGTTGTAAAAGATAACCAGGTGACGCGCCCGTGGCATCCTACTCACCGCTTACAGACACACATATGCAATATATATATATATATATATCTCATGCCCGTGGAATCCCTCATCTCGGGTACATGACTTCATGGAGAGTTAATCCATGGAGTAATAATCGTATATAACATGCCCGTGGAATCCCTCATCTCGGGTACATGTCTTCATGGAGAGCTAATCCATGGAATAATAATCGTATATAACATGTCTGTGGAATCCCTCATCTCGGGTACATGTCTTCATGGAGAGCTAATCTATGGAATAATAATCGTATATAACATGCCCGTAGAATCCCTCATTTCGGGTACATGTCTTCATGGAGAGCTAATCCATGGAATAATAATCGTATATAACATGCCCGTGGAATTCCTCATCTCGGGTACATGTCTTCATGGAGAGCTAATCTATGGAATAATAATCGTATATAACATGCCCGTGAAATCCCTTATCTCGGGTACATGTCTTCATGGAGAGCTAATCCATGGAATAATAATTGTATCCGGGAATTTAACCCGTATCATGGTAGCATGCCCCGGAATCCCTCATCGCAAGCATGTCCATGGATCAATCACAATGGAAGCATACCCGTGGAATCCTCTATCAATGTAGAATATTCTAATTGTAAAGTCCCTTATTCTACGGAAAATTGGACAGTACTTCCTTTGTTTCTACGCACTTTTCCACCTTTTTCAAGGCCCGAATTCAATAACCAAACGCCACATTTAAGGCCCAAAAATTCAGCAATACACAGGGGATTACACGCCTAACCGGACGTGTAAAATTCTGCCCCACAATCTATATTAAACAATCCAATTAGTTTAAGGCAACTCCTTGGTTACAACATGCTCACTTATCATTTTTTTTAAATCCTTTCAATCCAACTCGTTATCTCAACAGGTTATATAAGTCATAACCAATTATATACCCTTCTATTTATAACATGTAACGATTTTTTCTAACAACCGAATTGATTACAACATGAGTGACTAACATGCCCATTTTCGGTTTTCAACAAGCCGACATGATCCAAATCTTTTCAAACTTTAATATATATACCACATGCTCATTTCTTAACTACTATAATATGAAATCTTCGATCACATTAAGAAGGTGAAGATCTTACCTCAATAAGCCCTCTTTCCGAACTCTTCTTCACGTTAAAATCACTCACATGAACCCTCTACAAGCTTGCCAACATATTTCATTCTTGTTGCCTTTCCAAAAATCTAATCACACTAGGGGTTCATCAATTTGTTTGAGAGAGAAGAGGGGGATTTTCTTTAGGAAAACCTTTGCAAATGACCAAGTCTTCCTAAAATAAGACCCTCTCTTGGTCAAAAAGATGGGAGGGACACTTGTCGCCCTCCCATGGTCCTTTTACAAAATATCTTCTGATATTTCCCCATTTTTCGCAGAAAATCCCGCCTTGGTGTCGCGGCCCTGCAGCCGGCGCCGTGGCGCTGTGGCGCCTGACTGAAACATTTTTCCCTCTCTTCTGCCAGCTGATCTTGTAACGTCCATAACTTTCTACTCCGATGTCCAATCGACGAGCGGCTTGTTGCGTTGGACACTAGACTCAACGAGCTTCATACTAGGCTTTTGAAACACCTAAAAACTCCTAATGAACTAGGAGATATGCCTACAACAGTTTTACTAACTTATCTTTCCAAATTCAAACCTTATTTCCTTTCGTACGTTCTTATCTTATTCTCTTGAATTTACGGGGTGTAACATTAATGTTGCGTCTTTAGACTAGTCCGACACTTTGGCGCCATGATTAATCTAAACAAGCCAACCCCATTACACAACTGTATTTAAATGCCTAAGTAAATTTAGTCTTTGCAAGCAAACACTTTGGTGTAAATACCTACAAAAGTTTATTATCTTCTTTCATTTTAACACATCTAAGAAAAGGTCTTGGTCCTCATAGACTTAGAGCAAATGTTTTGACATAAATACCCATATCGCCGAAGAGGATTTAGTACCCTAACAATTATAATGGATGACGCGTTATTATTAGACTTGTATTTAATGTTTGGGGAACATTTTTAATTTTCGGAGATTTATTCAAGATCAACAATCAAGTCATACATCATATGAAATCCTATCCTGCAATTTCTAAACACAATTAGATGGGAAAATATCAAACCCAATAGGCATGATATAAGATGATTTTAATCACATACTGGGCGCCGTCTACCCAGACAGTTATAGCGGTCATTTGAAATTAAATAATTACTGGGCGCCGCCTACCCAGACAATAATTACGGGCGCTATGCTAATAATTTAAATGCATCACATTCAATCACTTAGCACATTTGTATATTATACAATAATATATTATTAATGATAATCATGAGTCTATTTGTCTATACTCTATAATCTATGTCAATGCCAAACAGTCGCTCAACATTTTCTGATTTCAAAATTTTGATTTTCTAGAATTCTGTAAACTTTCAATATTTACAGTTTAGTCCTTTAAGAATTTAAAAGTTCAATTCTGAACCCCTATAAATTCAGAAAATACAATTTCAAACCTCAGAAAATATTTTTTTTAAGTTTCTGAGACCTGTTTGCTATTTCCAGAACTTAAAACCAATTTTCAAAAACTTATTTTAATTACAAATTTGCCCGAAAGGACCAAATCTGTTCGATTTTAAAACTTATTTTCAAAAACTGAAGCTTCTAAAACTTCAGATTCAGAATATGAAACTTTTAAACTTCTGTTTCTGATTTTCAATTTTTTTTATATCACCGTCGTCGGCACCGCGGTCCCAACAGGTGGAACCGCGGTGCCTCGGAGGCAGTGAGTCACTGGATTTGCAAAAACTAATTAGCACCGCGCCTCGTAGCGAAGCGATCTCAGACATTACCGTCGCCGCATCGCGGTCCTAACAGTGGCACCGCTGCCTCGGGCGCAAGAATCCGAAAAATTAATTTTAAGCTTTCTGGATGAACAGAACCGCGATTCTCATGAACAGAACCGCGGTGCCTCTGGCTTCATCTGGGCAGCACTGCGGTGCTCCATCATAGAACCCCGGTGCCGCCTCAAAACCCTAGCAGGCACCGCGGTGCCTTACCTCCAAAATCACAAATTCTAAAAATCCAAACTTCTAAAACTGGTTTAAGATCAGATCCCCAGATGTGTCACTTGTATTTCCTTCATATTAATACAATATGTTCATCGACCATCAAATCTAATTTTATTCTCGTTCTTCATTTCAATGCACCATGCTTTAAGCCGGATAACGCATATCAACTTAGAAGAGTTATTTATTGGATTGATTTCCTCGAATACATAATTTCTTTAACAGATCTGGGCAAAAGGACCATGTGTTCTAAAGATTTAGGATTTTAAAGCTTCTAATAACATAAAATATAGATCTAAACAAATCCTAACTCATATTATCATTAATATTCATCATATATCACACAAAATAACTCAGGCTCTGATACCACTGTAGGCGTTTGTGTCGGGTTAGAACACGCAGCGGGATTTAAAAATTTATGTTTTAAACCCGACTTTCGGTCAAACTGTAGTATGAATATATGATGTAAACAAACACAAAGCAATAATGTAATACTTCTACAGAAGACAAACATTTTGTAGATAGCAATCCGCAAGATCTTGAGGCTTTGTGTAGTCCGAGGGTGCACACGCAAACACCCCTCGATTTGCAAGTTTCTGGAAAAACTATGATGTAATTGCTAAGTCTAGAATGCTAGGAATTCCGACAGAGCTTTAGAAGAGATTTGTCTCTTGCAATTGGTGTATTTGAAATGGGAGGGGAATCCCTCTATTTATAGTTGTAAAAGGACAACCTAGGGTTCCCATAGGTCAGGCCCAGCAGACAAGTCAACAAAACTGGGCCAGTTCGGATTCACTGGACACCCATCGGCACCGCGGTCCTGAGTAAGTGGCACTGCGGTGCCTACACGCGTTTTGACACCGCGGCCCTGAATCAAAGGCATCACGATCCTGTCCCAATTTTATGTCTTGTTCCTATTTCCAATGTCCCGGTTATCAACCGAACATATATATAATCTTCTTCTAATTACATCCTTCAATCGGCGAAATATTTGACTTAGTGTTACCCTTCAGGTATTTACATATCGACATTAGGATATTCATGGAACTCCTAGACTGCGTCGGAAGACGAACTTAAAAGTTTAGCTACACAAAACATGTGAACTGAACCTATATATGGGAAGATAAAATCCTTTCATTCACGACACACTCAATCAAGCTTAGGATTTGTCAAGTGTCTATCCAAATGGCTTGATTATTATATCTCATCTATATTAGTTGACAACAAGACCATATCACAGACATGTCCATTGCGTTGGCTAACGACTTAGTCAACCTACTATCTTATGAGTATCTGAGTGTTCTCTCGAATATGCTTTCAAGGAATGAATTCTAATCTCGGTTCGACTATCACCTTTAATCCACTTCGTAACGTACCCAAAACAAACCGCGTCTCAACCTATAAGGTATTTGAACTTAGGTCAGGATCAAAGTATATTACTCCGTGAATAAGATGCGTATCAACCTCAAGTCTAAGGACTTCTATCTCCCACACACCGATGACACTTTAGACATATAACAAACAGTGCATCAGTAGGGTGTATCAATACTTCAACAAGTATTCATGTGTCCATTACGAGTTGTCATAACTCGTAGCAAGTGAGACATACTACATCCCCTAAGAATATGATACAGACCACATGTCGACGTATCACATGTCACGACCCGACCCCGGATCCGTGACCGGTGCCTTAACCCGGGCACCCTTGTGACCCAACATCAGAGAAAACCAGCGGAATATAAACTCACAATAACAACCATAATGATATAAATAGTCTAGCCCAAAATGACTACCCCAAAAGTACATTAAACCGAACAGTTACATCTTTAAACAAACCAAGTTATGACAAGACTACAGGCCTCTAAGAAGGAGTAACACTATGATGGGACAGGGCCCCGTCATGCCCCTGAATGTACAAAACATCAACAACACCAGGGAGAACCATACCAAAAGTCTAGCCTCCGAAGAAATGGAGCTCCTGACACCTGAGTAAAAGATCCTAGGAATGAGGATCTACCACCGCTTCCCTTACCGCAGATGAACGCAAATTTCGGCGAAGCGGGTCGACACAACGTACCAAGTATGTAAATCGAAAATATCAGAGTAATATCATAAGTCAAAAATAAGCTGGAGTCATAGATAAAAATCAATTTCCTTGCACTGTGCCTTACTAACAATGAGAGTAACAAGTATAAATCTTATAGCATAAAATAGGAGGCTCACGATCAAAACAGGGTACCTCGCCCGTAGTATCATTAAGCAATCCTACTCCTGGGACTATTTCACCCGCATGGGTCCTGTGGACCCGCATGAGGTTATCCGTCTCGTCATGGGACTATTTCACCCGCATGAGACTATTTCACCCGCATGGATCCTGTGGACCCGCATGAGTACCATCACCGTACTCGCATGGGACTATTTCACCCGCATGGATCCTGTGGTCCGGATCCGCATGAGTGCAAGCGCCGCACTCGCATCATGGGTAGCAAATCCATGACATAGATAATAACCCGGGGTTTACCCCGTAATAATATAAATATATAACATAGCTCATCCGGCTATCATACATAACATAAGCACTACCGGCCTATCATATCATACATAAGCACTACCGGCCTATCATATCATACATAAGCACTACCGGCCTATCATATCACAACATAAGCACTACCAGCCTATCATAACATAAGCACTACCGGCTTATCATAACATAAGCAAGTTAAGAAATCCCCTAACTTCTTATTAACATTATTAATATATCCTCTCATTTTAGTATCCTAAGGCACTAACATGTCTTTTAATAGAAAATCCGGAAATTCAACCCAAGTACCATGAACTTCTAACTTTTTAAGAAATAACTCTTTTTATACAAAATTTCCAAGATACTAATCACCATAGTATCAAGTTACGATTTCTTTTCAAGACAAGTCACATTTTCTTTTAGAAATATAATAGGCTTCTAAATCAAGTGACTTCATTTCCTTTAAAACCTTAGGCAACCAATGCCTAAAAATCAATTCACCTTTCGTAGTTTCAAATCCTTTACCCGTACTTGTTTTAATTAGGGTAAACCTTTCTTTGTGAACCTTTCAAAAAAACTAATATAACCAACTTCCCATAAAGTCATTATAGTAGCGTTATCCCTTTGTCAAATACATTTTCCCTAAATCCAAGGGACTTATACTTTTGAAATGAAACAAGTATCATATACCTTAAAACAAGTGAAAGATATCAAATCTTGTACGTCTACCGTACTACATAGGTACAACTACTCATGCTCAAGGGATAGGAAAGTTCCACATACCTCTTCGGTTAATCCACTTGCTAAGTCCGAAATACCGCACGTAATATGTCAACCTATAATGACCATAATACGTTTATTAACCCCTAATTTCAATGTAGAAATATTCCAAGTTCAAGTTACTAATTCCTAAGGAAATTTGGGCAGCATTTCCTTTGTTTCTACATACTTTGCCACCTTTTTCAAGGCCGAATTCAATATCCAAACACCACATTTAAGGCCCAACAATCCAACATTTCAAAGGGGATTACACAACTAAACTTAGGTGTGTAAAATTCTGCCCCAATAGGTAAAACAATACACTTAACAATTTTAAAGTAGTTTGTAGGCTACAACATGCTCATAATATCTCTTTAACCAATCTTTCATATCCAAACCATTTTTCTTACATGCAATGATTCTAAGAGCATTATTTACTACTACAAATTCCAGATTCTTCACATGCAACACCAATAACTAGCTACAAGAGAAGAAATGTTACCTTTAGAGCTTTAGCCAAAACTATTCCAACAATTTTGCTAGCCTCCTTTTCAAGAATACCACCACAATAACCTCCACAAGCTTGCAAATAACTTTCCTTCTTAACACCCTTTTCAGAGTTTCCTTAAGCTTGGAGTTTCTCTTGATTTTCTAGAGAGAAGGGAGAGCTTTTTTTAGCTTAGAGAGAGAGAGAGATGAAAGATGAAAGATGAAAGATGAAAGATGAAAGATGAAAGATGACCAAGTCTTGAAGACTTGGTCAATATAAGACATGCAACATTTCAGATGGGGGGGACACTTGTCACCCACCCATGACCTCTTTTAAAACAAAATAGTGCAGAAATTTCCACTAACTCTCGCAGATCCCACCTCGGCGCCGTGACCCTGCAGTCGGCGCCGCGGCGCTGAAACTCCTGCCGCCTTCTTAGGACTTTCCGGCGCCGCGGCCCTGCTTCCCGGCGCGGCCTGAAACCAGCGTCCTCGAATCTTCCGCCGCGGCCCGCTTTCTTCGCGCGCGGCCCTACGATCACCCGCTTGCGCGCGCGCTCTGCGCGCGCCCGGCCACGATCGCGGTCGGACCGAACCACGGGGTATAACATTCTCCCCCCTTAGAAACATTCGTCCGAATGTTCGCCTAGGCTTACTCGAAACACAAATCGACGTAGACGCTCTTAACTACTCTTTTGCAAATAAAGACGCTCCCCACGGCCACAATAATACTTAAGTACAATTGCTAAATCAAAACTAACAAGCAGGAAAGTGGGTTACCTGGAGGTGTAGGGAATAAGTGAGGATATTTCTTCATCATGTCCTCCTCCGCTTCCCACGTCATCTCTTCCCTGTTCTCGTTCCGCCATAAGACCTTGACGGAAGCCACATCCTTTGTCCGAAGTCGTCTAACCTGACGATCGAGTATCGCTATGGGACTCTCCTCATACGATAACTCCTCTGTCACCTGGACATCATGAATCGGGTGCACTCTAGATGGATCTCCAATACATTTCCGCAACATAGACACATGGAAAACTGGATGTACCGCCTCCAAATCAGATGGCAGATCTAACTCATAGGCAACCTTGCCTACCTTACGGATAATCTGATAAGGCCCAATGTACCTTGGGCTAAGTTTCCCCTTCTTCCCAAATCTCATCACACCCTTCATAGGTGATATCTTCAGGAAGACCCAATCATCGACCTCAAACTCCAAGTGTCGACGCCGATGATCCGCATACGACTTCTGTCGACTCTGAGCTGATAATAACCGCTCCTAGATAAGCTTCACCTTATCCACTGCCTGCTGTACCAAGTCTGGCCCGACTAGCTGAACTTCTCCCACCTCAAACCAACCTATCGGTGACCTACACTTCCTCCCATATAAGGCCTCATAAGGCGCCATCTGGATACTAGAATGGTAGCTGTTGTTATAAGCAAACTCCACAAGAGGCAAATGATCCTCGGCTACCACGAAATCAATAACACAAGCCCGCATCATATCCTCGTGTATGCGAATAGTGCGCTCGGCCATCGTCGGTGCGAGGATGAAGCGGATCGAGACTCACTGTGTCCCTAATCCCTTCGGAAAGACCTCCAGTTAGCGAAATCGGGCTCCTCTGCCGAAATAATCGATATAGGAACTCGTGCGATCTCACGATCTCTCTGATATATAGTCTAGCATAATCCTCGGCCGAAAAAGTCGTCCTGACTGGAAGAAAATGGGCTGATTTCGTCAGCCTGTCGACGATAACCCAAATGGAATCATGCTTCCTCTGAGTGGAAGGTAACCCTACAATAAAATCCATATTTATCACCTCCCATTTCCAAGTCGGAATATCAATAGTCTGCAACAGCCCACCGGGCTTCTGGTGCTCAACCTTAACCTGCTGACAATTAGGACATCAGGCAACAAAACTGCGCGTCCTCTTCAGGCCATCCCACCAATACACGCATCTGAGGTCATGATACATCTTAGTCGACCCCGGGTGAATGGAATAACGAGCCGTGTGCCTCCCACGAATCTGTGAAGTCTGTCCATCGGGAACACAACCGCCCTCAAATCTTAGCACCCGTCGGCTACCTCAAATAGACTCTTCTCTTTCTGAAAAGCGGCATCTCGATACCGTATCAAAATCGGATCCTCATACTGTCGCCTCTTCACCTCCTCAACGATGGAGGACTCGACAACCTCTCGAACCCGAACTCCCTTACTATCAGAATCAACCAAACGAACCCCAAGGCTCGCTAGCTGATGTAACTCTCGGACCATATCCCTCTTCCTGTCAGACATCGCATGCACTACCCATCGATCTGCGACTAAGGGCATCTGCAACTACATTGGCCTTCCCTGGGTGGTATAGAATATCAACATCGTAATCCTTAAGCATCTCCAACCACCGTCTGCGTAAGTTCATTTCTGCAGTGAAGATATCTGGAGACTCTTGTGGTGCTGTAAATATCCACATGAACTCCATACAAATAGTGTCTCCGGATCTTGAGGCATGAATCACTGCGCCAACTCTAAGTCATGTGTGGGATAGTTCTTCTCATGCTTCCTAAGCCGCCGAGATCGTAGCTATAACCTTGCCGTCTTTGCGTCAAACGCGCACCCAAGCCCGACACCGACGCATCACAATAAACCACATATCCGTCCAAACCTCGGGAAGAGTAAGGCGGGCGGTCGTCGACTCTCTTTCGATGGCGAAAACTCTCCTCACAAGCATCCGTCCATCAAATATAGCCGCTTCGAGTCGGCCAGTCAAAGGCGACATGGAAGCAAACTTCTCCACAAACCTCCGATAATAACTCGCAAGGCCCAAAAGTTGCGCACCGTCGGTGTAGTGGAGTGCAGGCCAAGTCTTGATCGCCTCGATCTTAGTCAGTATCAACGAATACCATCGGCCCCGATAACATGCCCTAAGAAAGCCAAAGCCGGCCAAAACTCGCGTTCGAGAACTTGGCATACAATCGCGGTCACGAGGACTCGTCACCGTCGCCAAATGATCAGATGCTCCGCTCGTGCGCGAATACACCAAGATATCATCAATGAACACTATAACGAACATATCCAAGAATGGCACGAACACCCTATTCATCAAATCCATGAATACCATTTGGGCGTTGGTCAATCGAAAGACATCACCACGAACTCATAGTGCCCATACCGGTCCCGAATGCGATCTTTGGGATATACGCCTCTAACTCGTGCTGATGGTAACGGACGCAGTCTATCTTGGAAAAGCATCTCGCACGCAATTGGTCAAACAAATCATCAATCACGGGGAGGATATCTGTTCTTGATAGTTACCTTGTTCACCGTGCAGTAATCAATACACATCTGCGGCGTCCCATCCTTCTTCTTTACAAATAACATTGGCGCTCCCGGGGAGAAACACTTGGCCGATAAAGCCTTTCTCCGGAAATCTTTGGTGGTCCTTGATTCCTTCAACTCGGCGGGTGTCATCTGTATGGTGGAATAGATATCGGTCGAGTGTCCGCGCCAAATCGATGCAAACTCAATCTCCTCTCGGGAGGATGCGGAGCTCGTGCGGGAATACGTCCGAAACTCTCTAACAACCGGACCGATCAAGGTCGGTATCTCACCTCGATGTCGAATACGAACCAAATGGTAAATATACCCCTTTCGTACCATCTTCCTAGCCTTGAGGTAAGAAATAAACCTACCCCTCGGTGATGCAGTATTCCCCTTCCACTCGATAACCGGCTCACCGGAAAACTGGAACCGAACTAACCTCTCTCTACAGTCCACATTGGCATAGCAAGACGCTAGCCAATCCATACCCATAATCACATCAAAGTCCGTCATATCTAACTCTATCAAGTCGGCTAGAGTCTGACGACCATATATAGTCACTGGGCAAGCCTTATACACTCGCTCGGCCACCACCAAATCACCTACTGGGGTAGCTACCTCAAAAGGTTTTATGGACTCGGGTTCTATCCCTATTCTACCAGCAATATGAGGAGATATATAGGACAAGGTATAACATGGGTCTATCAAAGCATAAACATCACAGCAAGAAACCAATAATGTACCTGTGACGACATCAGGTGACGCCTCCTGGTCCTGACGGTTGGACATAGCATAAATGCGGTTCTGAGGACCGCTGGAACTGGAACCCCTGCCACGACCCCTACCGCGGCCTGCTGGCCCGTGAACACCCTGCCTCGGGCGCCTAACCATCAAGACAAAGACCCGAATCGAACTTGTCGGTGAACCATGGCATTCCGCCGCTGCGGGACAGACAATCTCTCTTCAAATGGCCCTGCTGGCCACAAGAGTAACAAGCTCCTGGAGGAACACGACACTCCCCATAATGGCAATCACCACATCGACCACACCGAGGCATAGGTGACCTCATCTGACCGAAACTCTGGTCCTCCGAAACGAAGCCACAGGACCACTGTCCCGCTCCTGAATACCTGTCGGCCAGAAAGATGGTGGAGGAGCGCTCTGAACCGGCTGTGATGCAAACCCGGTCTGCTGCGAAATTTGTCTACCTCGAGAACTACTAGAGGGACGCCGTCACCGCCTCTTCTGCTGATACCTATCAATCCGTCGGCCCCTGCGTTCCTCACACCCTAGTGCATAGGCCTGCATGCGGGCAATGTCCATGCCCGGCTGAAGAGCTACTCCCGTACAACTTTCTGCCAAATAGTCATCGAGCCCTGTGACGTAGCGGTGCACTCTGTCCTCCATATCTGCTACTAAAGTGGGTACATATCGAGCCAACGAGTCAAACTCGACGTTGTACTCCCGGACTGTCCGCCCACTCTGTCTCAATGTCAGAAATCTGTCGGCCCGTGCCCTCCTCATCTGCGGAGGCAAGAAATGACCAAGAAATGCCGCCGAGAACTCGTACCATACAGCTGGAAGCTCATGCTCCCCCCGGGACAGCTCCCATGAATCAAACCAGTCAACTGCGGTATCACGCAGCCGATGCGAACTCAATACAACCGACTCAGTATCCGAGGCCTTGATCACCCTCATAATCCGCTGTAACTGTCGGATAAATTCCTGAGGATCATCCTCAGGCCTCGACCCATAAAACTCTGGCGGGCTGCAGCTCAAGAAGTCCCGAAGTTTCACGCTATCAGATCACGGGGAACTACGGTGCAATGGAACCAGCGCCTCGCATGCGTCTCATACTAGCCTATCACGGCGATAATCGGGCCATCTCCTTGTAGCTCATATCCTCTGCTCCGGTGCACAACCGAGGCTCAGTCTGCGTAGTCTCGATGAGCTGCCGCCGCTTTGCTCGGACTCTCTTTGGGGTTGACGACTTTGTGGAACTCGCCGTCCGAAACATTATCTCTGGTAAAGGCTGGGCCTGTGCCATGGTAACCCTCGGTGTCCCACTAGTAGTTCCCTCCGCTGTCTTGCCCTTCTGGGCCGCGGTTGCCTTGCGTGGAGACATAACTGATACATACAAAATTTACGTCAGAGGAAATTTAACCTATAACACGGCTCTATTGCACGATCTTAGAGTGAAAGAAATGAAACAATCTAAATATCCTGTAGCCTCACGATTATAGATGTGGTGCGCAACACACCGATAATCAAGACTCTACTAGATACGGCTGTAGACCGCTACGAGGATTAATCGCTCACGATACCACATTGTCACGACCCGACCGGATCCGTGGCCGGTGCATAACCGGCACCGCGCGATGACATCAGAGAAAACCAGCGGAATATAAACTCACAATAACAACCATAATGATATAAACAGTGTAGCCCAAAATGGCTACCCCAAAAGTACATAAAACCGAACAGTTACATCTTTAAACAAACCAAGTTATGACAAGACTATAGGCCTCTAAGAAAGAGTAACACTATGACGGGACAGGGCTCCGTCATGCCCCTGAATGTACAAAACATCAACAACACCAGGGAGAACCATACCAAAAGTCGAGCCTCCGAGGAAATGGAGCTCCTGACACCTGAGTAAAAAATCCTAGGAATGAGGATCTACCACCTGCTTTCCTTACCTGCGGCGTGAGCGGCCAGGAAGGGGTCGAAGACACAACGTACAGTATGTAAATCAAAAAATCGTAGTAATATCATAAGTAAAAAATAAGTTGGAGTCATAGATAGAAATCAATTTCCTTGCACTGTGCCTTACTAACAATGAGAGTAACAAGTATACATCTTATAGCATCAAAATAGGAGGCTCACGATCAAAGCAGGTACCTCGCGTAGTATCATTAAGCAATCCTACTCACGGGACTATTTCACCGCGTGGGTCTGTGGACCCGCGTGAGGTCATCCGCGCCGTCGTGGGACTATTTCACCCGCGTGGGACTATTTCACCCCGCATGGATCCCGTGGACCCGCATGAGTACCATCGCGTACTCGCGTGAGACTATTTCACCCGCGTGGATCACGTGGTCGGATCCGCGTGAGTGCAAGCGCGCGCTCGCATCATGGGTAGCAAATCCATGGCATAGATAATAACAGGGTTTACCAGTAATAATATAAATATATAACATAGCTCATCCGGCTATCATACATAACATAAGCACTACCGGCCTATCATATCATACATAAGCACTACCGGCCTATCATATCATACATAAGCACTACCGGCCTATAATATCATACATAAGCACTACCGGCCTATCATATCACAACATAAACACTACCGGCCTATCATAACATAAGCACTACCGGCTTATCATAATATAAGCAAGTTAAGAAATCCCATAACTTCTTATTAACATTATTAATATATCCTCTTATTTTAGTATCCTAATGCACTAACATGTCTTTTAATAGAAAATCCGGGAATTCAACCCAAGTACCATGTACTTCTAACTTTTTAAGAAATAACTCTTTTTATACAAAATTTCCAAGATACTAATCACCATAGTATCAAGTTACGATTTCTTTTCAAGACAAGTCACATTTCCTTTTAGAAATATAATAGGCTTCTAAATCAAGTGACTTCATTTCCTTTAAAACCTTAGGCAACCAATGCCTAAAAATCAATTCACCTTTCTTAGTTTCAAATCCTTTACCCGTACTTGTTTTAATTAGGGTAAACCTTTCTTTGTGAACCTTTCAAAAAAAACTAATATAACCAACTTCCCATAAAGTCATTATATTAGCGTTATCCTTTTGTCAAATATATTTTCCCTAAATCCAAGGGACTTATACTTTTGAAATGAAACAAGTATCATATACCTTAAAACAAGTGAAAGATATCAAATCTTGTACGTCTACCATACTACATAGGTACAACTACTCATGCTCAAGGGATAGGAAAGTTCCACATACCTCTTCGGTTAATCCACTTGCTAAGTCCGAAATACATACGTAATATGTCAACCTATAATGACCATAATACGTTTATTAACCCCTAATTTCAATGTAGAAATATTCCAAGTTCAAGTTACTAATTCCTAAGGAAATTTGGGCAACATTTCCTTTGTTTCTACATACTTTGCCACCTTTTTCAAGGCCGAATTCAATATCCAAACGCCACATTTAAGGCCCAACAATCCAACATTTCAAAGGGGATTACACAACCAAACTTAGGTGTGTAAAATTCTGCCCCAATAGGTAAAACAATACACTTAACAATTCTAAAGTAGTTTGTAGGCTACAACATGCTCATAATATCTCTTTAACCAATCTTTCATATCCAAACCATTTTTCTTACATGCAATGATTCTAAGAGCATTATTTACTACTACAAATTCCTTATTCTTCACATGCAACACCAATAACTAGCTACAAGAGAAGAAATGTTACCTTTGGAGCTTTAGCCAAAACTATTCCAACAATTTTATTAGCCTCCTTTTCAAGAATACCACCACAATAACCTCCACAAGCTTGCAAATAACTTTCCTTCTTAACACCCTTTTCAGATTTTCCTTAAGCTTGGAGTTTCTCTTGATTTTCTAGAGAGAAGAGAGAGATTTTTTTAGCTTAGAGAGAGAGAGAGAGATGAAAGATGAAAGATGAAAGATGAACAAGTCTTCAAGACTTGGTCAATATAAGGCATGCAACATTTCAGATGGGGGGGACACTTGTCACCCACCCATGACCTCTTTTAAAACAAAGCGATCTGAGAAATTTCCACTAACTCTCGCAGATCCGCCTCGGCGCGCGCGACCTGCGATCGGCCGCGTACTGAAACTCTGCCGCCTTAGGACTTTCCGGCCGCGACCACCTTCCGGCGTGCGCTGAAACTGCGACCCTCGAATCTTCGGCGCCGCGGCCGCACGCCATGCGCGCCCGCGCAGCGCCCACGACCATGTCCGGACACGAACCACGGGGTATAACATCACATATCATCGATATCCCAATCTCAATGATCACTAGTCGAGGTAATTTAAGAGTTATGTTATAACATTAATTCTCACATCATTAATAAATATGTTAACTTTAGGGATGCATTTATAGAACATTATAAACAATAAACTGACAATTCAACAAATGCAGTTGTCATAATATTAATCATCATTAATATATAAATATGAATGTGTATAATTTTTTTTTTCTAATACAGATTGTCTCTAGGACATACATATACTTTCACGTAGATCATCGTAAGATTAATCATGTTTATAGTTTCGAGCGTTCGTCGAAGGTTTATGGAACATTTTTACTAATCTATAGATGGTTGCATAAGATGAGTTATAGTGATAGTATTTTGGTGACTCTTGATGGAGCATGATCTCTATTTAAGGTGAATCAAGAAGATAGTTTTTAAAGTACCACTAGTAGGTTGTAGAATGTTACTTAAGTTAAATCATATGGCTAGCATTCAAGTGATTGTAAGACATACCGTCTAGAGTTTAAGGAAACATATCCGTTCATGTTGTGAACTCCGTTAGTTGAACAAGGAAATATGCTATGTGTTGACGATTCACTCTGTTATTCATGTGTATTACTCCTAAGGCCAAGTTACGAAGTGTCATTATGGGGTTGAAGTTTCTCTCATTAGATTTGATGAATTGTGAATTAAGGCTAAAGGAGAATTATAAGTCATTGTTTAAGATAAATTCAATGTTGTTAGTCCTATGTGATCAGAATCAGGGTGTAGAAGCTTACTTAAGGTAAACTGAGTTGGTTCGAATGTTTATAGCCCTTCATGAGAATAAGACGACATAGAGAGCGAGCATATTAGTTCGGGAAGCACAAATAAGAGTTGTAATGAAGTAATTGTGTATGTCCATCTCACATTTAGCGAGATGAAGTCATATCATATGTTTGAGTTCTTAGAAATGAAGTATAGTGAGTCTCACTTGTTCATTTTTAGTCGTCCCTACATGTGGAATCAATTGTATTGTAGCAAGCCTTCATATGGCTAGTATTCAATGATAGTTTCATTCCGAACGTTGTGAGCTCAGTACGTAATCACTATAGACTCGCGTTTGATACCGTGAGTCTCAATCTATAATACTCAGCATGTTGTAAACTAGTTAAAGTTTCAGTCTTCATAATTAGTTTCATGAATACATGTCTTAGCGAATCATTGCTCAGTATGTCAGTGTTGTATCTTTCAGCATGATTCTCAAATTTTTATGTACATTTTTAATGTAGAACACCTATATTATGGGCCAATGCCAGATATATATTTGGGCCCAAGGCCACATATGTATTTGGGCACAAGGCCACATATGTATTTGGGTAGAAGGTCATAGTTTATGTACACATATAATTGGGCCCGAGGCCGCATATTTTATGTACATATATTGGGCCTAAGGCCACCATTTACTATTTCAGTTAAACATGTGATTCTCTATTTCAGAACACAAAATATTCATATTCTTTACTTTTTTTGTTCAATTCAGTTATCAGTTATCAGTTATCAATTCAGTTTAAGTTTCTGCATATTATGTATTTATTGATTTGGGTTGCCTTTCACGAGCACCCCACAACTATTTATTCTTTCATTTAGTTTTACATACTAGTACAATTCAAATGTACTAACGTCCCTTGGCTTGATCCGCGAGGCGGATTGGCTTCTGTGGAATGAAACGCTTAGCATAGCATCGCATCTCATCTTCGTCAAACTTTGTCGATATATATTTCCTTTGATCCAATTAACTTCTAACTTCTCGTAAACCTTCTTAACGTCCATTTAAGTCATTGGTGACTCTCGGGAAGGGTCTCGGGTTGCGGAAACTCAAATAGGCTAACTATACTCTCGATTGCGCGTAAAATAATGGGGTGTAACAATAAATCATTAATAGCAAATAAAAAATCTGCAAGAATTCTCCTTTCCTCTTTTGTTTCGCTAGTTCAACACCTTTTTTTCTCCTAACAACTTACTAAACCTCACACATAAAAAATCTAACTTTCATGCCTAAACACTCGAATTCTTTTAATGTATTTTTCCAAGTTTTCAAGATAATCTCAAGGGGTCAGAAACTCAGAGGTATCAATCATTTTTACAATGTCAGTAATCATTCCAGCAGCTAGCTTTTAATTTAGACCTCCAAATAAATGGTCATTGAGAAATGAATTCAGGTGTAGCAAAGATTAATATTTGGTCAATATTCCAGCAGCCACACCAAGTTTCTGAGTTAACGATCAAACCATCGACAAGAATTTAACGATCAAACCATCGAAAATTCTGACTTGACTTTATTTTTTATTACCATATTGACAAATCTAAGAATATATCCAGCAACCTTTATCAAACCTGCAAAGTAACAGATTAAGTATTCAAAATAGATTATCAGCACTTGAAGAAAACCATTATTTACTTGGGAACATTTTTATCCGTTCCAACTTTTCACAGCCGACACCAACAAAAACTTGTACCTGCCAGCAAACGTTTAAATTTTTTTGACACCCGAATGTATATAGTTAACTCCCCTACACTTAAACGTTTCATCTCTTATTTTCCCACCACATAGTCCTCATCTGATTCTGCCACAACCTTTTTTCCCTTTCCAATTACTTCTCTCGGCCTCTTTGCCTTTTTCTGATGCGTATATAACATCTTCTTCTATCACAATCTTGGCTTATGGAGGCTGAGCAAGTTCAACAAAAGTAGTATTTTCTATGTCTAGCAAATCTTTGAAAATATTACTACTTTGGGTGGCTTTTGTGAAAGTATGTATGTCCTAGAGCAAATCATTTTAGGAATAAATGTACTTGAACGCATTCGTATTATTAATAAGATTAATATTTTATGATATTTGCAATTATTGAATTATTATTTGATTGTTTGTAATTATTCATTAATGTGCATCGCTTGAACTTACGTTGTCATTAATAGAGTGAGGTTAATGATAGAGCGTAACTCAAAATAGTCTCGATTAATGATCATCGAGAATGGGATATCGATGATATGCTATAAGTCGACATGTGGTCTGCTTCACATTCTTAGAGAATGTAGTATGTTTTCACCTGCTACTAGTATTGGTTACTAGTGATGGACACATGGATTCTTTTAGAAAGTATTGGTATACCCTGCTGATAAACTATTTGTTATACATGTCTAAACTGTTATCAGCGTGTGGGAGATAAAGGTCCTCTGATTTGAGGTCAATACACACTTTGTTTACAGAGTAATGTACTTTGACCATGTTCTAAGCTTAAATTCCTTATAGGATAAGACACGTCTTGTGTTGGGTGCATTACAATGTAAACTGTAGTTGAGCCAATAGTATGATTCATTCATCGATTGGATATTCGAAAGAACACTCAACTTCTTATTGATATTAGGTCGACCAAGTCATTGACAAATGCAAGAGACATATTTAGAATATGGTCAAATTGTCGACTAATATAGATGAGATAAAGTGATCAAGCCATTTGGATAGACACATGACAAATCCTAAGCTTGTCGAGTGTGTCGCGAATGAAAGGAATTATCATCTCATATAAAGGTTATGTTTACTGAATTCATGTAAACGTACTTCACATATTAGGTTCGTCATACGACGCAGTCTAGGAGTTCTGTATGAACCTTAATTGGATTAGTATCGATATGTGAAGGCATATAGGGTCACACTATGTCGATTGTCTTTTCGGTCTAAGTGTGTATTGAGAGAATATTATATATTTGATTTAGAACCGAGATATTTAAATTGATAATAAATTATGGGATAATTTCTATTTGATGGAAATTATTTAATTAAGTCAAAATTTGATTTTAGATTTAATTAAATATGCTGAATATATATTAAGAGATGGGACGTGAAAGGTTATGATGCCTACCAGGCTGAGCCGCGACTCTGACCAGCGTCACGACACCTGCTAGGATGCGCGCGGCGCCGATACGACAGTAGGCCCAGTCCGACTGGCCCACTGCACCTCGGAATTTGGGTTAGGTTTGGGGCCCAACCCTAATCTGAAGTCTGACCTAATTCCCCCTATATAAGCAGCACAAACCCCATAATTTACATACACTAATTCTATTTTTTCTGAACTTAGAGTTTAGAAAAGAAAATCCTCTCGAACATCTGCCATGATTTTATGGCTTTCTTAACAGAGGAGTACACCGTAGCAAGGCTTGCAGCCGAAAGGATAGTCTCGTGTGCACCTTCTAGTAAAGACTTCAGATAATAACAAAAGTGTAAGTTTTATGTCTTTATAGGTTCAACTGTAACATAACTATACCATACGGAATTGTTGGGGTAAGTTAAACAAAATTTTAAACTTTCGATATGCCTTACTTATGTGTTTTGGACCCAACAAAACCCTACAGTGGTATCAAATCCCAATGATTATGTAACAATTGAATAACATAATAATATGGGTTAAACGTAAAATTGGTTTTAAACTGAAGTAAAACAAGGCTGCTTGAAATCCTACATACCTTGACTGAACGTTGACCTTCCGTAATCACCCTAAGTTATCAACTACGTTAAATCGAGGAAGTCATTCCGTTCAAATTCGAACTAAGCCTAGTGCAAAAATTAGTTCATTGCGAACATGATGAACGACGAAGAACGTGTAGGAATGGATGATGGTCGACATGTGCGTTATTGATATTGGTAGGTGATTATAAAAGATCACAGATCTGATACGTAAAATGGATTTAGGGTTTGGATAATTTTTAGAAAATCAACACGGATACATTCTCTCAGAAAGTCAGTGTCGCGACCCTACTATAGAGCACCGTAATGCTTGCTACAGTTTTGATACGACATCGCGACTCCATAGTGAAGCATCATGGTGTCGGTTAGGGTAACATGCAGGGGGCCACGTCTCCGGTCTGAAATCGTAGTTAAAAGCTTTATTTTAAAATTCTGGACTCACTGGACCGTAGGTGCTGCAGCTCCATGGTGGAGCATCGCGGCCCTAATTCACAACATAGAAGCTGAAAGGTTTCTGCATTGTCAGCGCTGCGGCTCCTTGGAGGATCGCACAGGTGGCGGCGCGGTGCTAATTCGATGCAGAAGTCGAGAGGCTATTGCCTCACTGGCGCTGCGTCCCTAAAGTTGGGCCCCGCGACGCCACCTGTCCAGAAATTGAAATTCCCAGTTTTCAGAATGTTAACCCCCGATTATTATTATACAATATATAGTATACTATTTATGTGCTAAATAATTGCCATTTAAGTACTAGAATAGTGTCCGTAAATAATTGTTTGGGTAGGCGGCGCCCAAATATATGTTAAACTGTTTAATATCATACTTGAGAGAGCGGTACCAAATATATGTTTTGCGTGATGTTTAAAGATGTTTTATTTGATAAAGCATGTTAGAGTTGATCTTGATTAATACTCTGAATTAAAATATCCCCCAAAATTTTAATACAAGTCTTATTTAAAGGAGTGTGTCATCTGTTATAATTGATTGTAGTACAAAATCTTTTTCGGAGAGATGAGTATTTATGCCCCAGCATTTGCTCTAAGTCTACGAGGACTCAGACTCTTTCTTAGATGAATGTTAAATGTAAAGGTGGGTGATAAACCTTTATGAGTATTTACACCATAGTATTTGCTATGTAAGGAAAAATTTACTTAGATACATAACTGCAATCGTATAACGGGGTTGACTTGCTAGGCTTTCTTGGCGCCACAGTGTCGGATAAGCCGAGGGACGCAGATCGATTATTTAGAATATTCGGTCAACCAAGAGTTGCAAACTATTTGTAATTGGTTTAGAGACCTACCCGGTTGTGTTGTTGAAGTTATGAGCCTCAGCAAATGCAGAGATAACATGAACCTGGATCTTGTCCCATTATGACTATATTTGATATGACTTCGTATTCTTCCATGGGTTTGAAGAGTACGTTAAAATAGTAGGAGCTAATTAAACTAAAGAACATGTTAATTAGTTAACGAATGTGTTCAATAGAAATTATATTAGAGTTTAATTTCAAGTCTGTCTATTTCTTCAATATAAAATTTCAAATATGTCACTCAAACTTTTGGTTGAAACAAACAAGTTGACTGGAGCAAACTTCTATGACTAGTTAAGAAATCTGTGATTGGTGTTAAAACTAAAAAGAATTGAGTATGTGTTAGACACAGTGTTCTCCATAATTGTTACACTCCGTAAGTCCAGGACATGTATAAGAGAAAGTACGTAAGGAATCAAGACTTGGAAATTGTACGAAAGGAAGAATTGTTTTTCCGACGGAAAATCTTTCGAACGTCGGAAGGGAAAAATGTTCGTTGTTGAGAATTGGATTCTCAAAATGCATTATTTGAAGAGTATGGAACTACTTCGTATGAATTGTGGGGCGAAATTTTACACGTATTGTAAGGCGTGCAATCCCCTTTGGTTGGTTGTTGTGTTGAGCCTTAAATGTGGCATGTTTGGTTATTGTATTCGGCCTTGAAAAAGGTGGCAAAGTATGTAGAAACAAAGGAAGTGCTGCCCGATTTTCCGTAGAATAAGAGACCGTATACTTAGTATTATTCTACGTTAGAAACTAGAAATTGATAGTCATGTTGTGACCATTATAGGTTGACAATTCTACGTACGGCGTATTCGGCTTAGCTTGTGGATTTAGCCGAAAAGGTATGTGAACTATCTCCTCTTCTAGCATGATTCCTTAAGATAAAAAAAGTATGTCCTACTCCTTAAATGATCCATTCCTTGGTTGTATTTGGATTGCCTAAAATAGAATTTGTTCTATGTACTTCCTTGATTGTACTTTGATGTTTAAATTGTAAGTTGTATAATCCATTGCCTTAGTGAAGTTTGGATTCTTAAGAGTGAAGGTATTTTACTTAAAGTACATAGAGTCTTGAAAAGGAAGTGGTTTCCAAATCTTTTGGCTAGTGCCTTAGTTCCAAAACCTAAGGGTTGTTTTTAATGACTTTAGGGGAGTTAAAGGAGTGATTTTACTTAATTGGTTTAAAAGAGGAGAAATGACATGATTTAAGAGAAGTAACTTGTTTTAAAGGTGTGAGTTACTTGAGGTTTAAAAGTAGAAGAAACTTGTTTTCTAAATATTAAGAGACTTGAAGTATTTTGAAAGATAAGAAACTTGATTTGTAAGTATGTGATACTTGGTTTTAAAAGTATAAGTCTCTTGGTTATAAAAGGAATGAATATGTCTAAAACCATAAAGGGTTATAACGGCTTTATGGGA
Source organism: Przewalskia tangutica (assembly GCA_029844215.1). Classification (NCBI taxonomy): domain Eukaryota; kingdom Viridiplantae; phylum Streptophyta; class Magnoliopsida; order Solanales; family Solanaceae; genus Przewalskia; species Przewalskia tangutica. The sequence goes on from CM056719.1 coordinate 26,203,283, forward strand.
AGTTGGTTATAACGACTTTATGGAAGGTTAAGAAAGTTGTCTATTTTGATTATTAGGCATAAGTTGCCTAGATTGTGAAAATTTGAAGTTACTTGATTTCAAGCTTTGAAATGAGTTTTCTAAAAGTGTAGTAACTTACTTTGAAAAATAGACACACCTTGATACTACGGGTGTTAGTATCTTGGGGTTTTACATAAAAAGGAGTCTTTTGAAAAGAATGTACGTACGTAGTACTTTGGCTTGTTTAATTGAGAATTATTCTATAAGTGCCTTGAGTTTATAAAATGAAAGTCTAAAGATTTTATGAACTTGCCTATGTGTGCTGGTGATAGCTTTTGAGTGCAAGTATTATGTTTTATTACGTTGCCGCGACTCTCGGTTGGAGGGTCGGCTGTCTTGTTGTAAGTTTACTTGGACGTACCGACAGTGATGTGGGATTCCACGGGTATGCTTCCATTATTTGTGTTACTCCTTGGACATGATTATACGATGTGGGATTCCGGGGCATGTGACCAGGAGGCGGGTTAGATTCCCGTATTTGTTTGTATTACCCCATGGTCATGCTTATACGATGTGGGATTCCGGGGCATGCGACCACGTGGGATATTTTATTCCATGGATTGGCCCTCCATGAGATTTAGTGACGCAGGCTGGATCTGGTAGTTAGCTTTCGTACTTTCCCCTGTCGGTGGCTGACGCAGGATGGCTCTGGTAGTTGGCTTTCGTACTTGCCCCCGTCAGCTCTATCACACAGTTTGGTACGGTAGGCTCCGGTAGATAGCTTTCCCACTTGCCCCGGTCATATCTCGTGACGACAGGCTGGATCCGTAGATAACTTTTACTTGCCCCGTCGATTGTTAGCCAGTGAATCTCGTAGTTAGCTTTCGTACTTGCCCCGTCGGTTTATGATGCAGGTGGATCTGGTGGTTCGTTTTCTACTTGGCGTCTGATTTTAGGACACAGTGGGACTTGGTGTTCATGTATGCCTATTGGTGTTATATTATATCATGGATCGCCGCGGTGAGAAAGGATTCCACGGGCATGATTGATATTGTGGGCGTGAGACCCATGGTTATATTTTAGTAATGACTTTGAGGGCATGCGTCCCTGACTTGATATGACTGCTTATGTATTGTGTACTTTAGGTTGGCTATCATACATGTCTCCTGTTTTGTTTAGACTGTTATGATTTCATTCTGATGCTTCTCGTTTCGCATACTTGGTACATTCTTCTTGACCTCGCCCGGGGCTGCGTTCATCTGCGAGTTTAGGTACGTAGTTTGGTGATCTGCAGGTGTAGGACCCTGCTCAGAGTTTTTGGATAGCTCCATATGTTCAGGAGTTTATCTTTTTGGTATAAATCCTTGATCTGTGCTTTATGCGATTATGGATGCAGCGGGGCCTTGTCCCGTCATAGTTCAGTAAAACTCTTAGAGGTCTGTATTTATATGCGGGATTGGACTCATGTACAGTGTAGTGTCTTTTGTTTATGTATATTATATGGCAGCCTTGTCGGCTTTGCCCTTGCACGTACGTTGGTTTGAAAAAATTAATGAGGTGTTATTTAATTTCTGCAGTTTACTTAGTTGTTAGGGTAGAAGGTGCGGGTAGGGCACCGATCCACGGGCGGGGTTCGGGCGTGACAGTGGTATCGATGCGATCGATCCTCGGAATGTCTACAGACCGTGTCTAGTAGAGTCTTGATTATCGGTGTGTTGCGCGCCACACCCATAAACAGGAGGCTACAGGACATTTAGGAGTTGGTTTCTATTCTTCTCACTCTGAGATCGTGCTATAGAGTTGTGTTAGTAATATAATTCCTCTCTGACGTATTTTTGTGTACAGTTATGCCTCCGAGGAGGGCAACAGCCGCCCAGAAGGGCAAAGGAGTAGCAGGAGCTACTAGTCAGACTCAGAGAGTTGATAGGGCTCGTGCCCAGGGTATACCGGATGTTGTGACACAGTCGGCGAGTTCTTATGCGCCAGGTTTTGAGGCCCCAAGACACGAGCCTCGGTTTCTCGATTAGGAGAAGACTATAAGTCGTGAGGAAGCAATTATGTTATTGACCAAGATAAGCGGTGCTATAGTTTCATCGGCGGAGGTTATTCGTCCGATGCAAGCGGTGTCTGAGTAGAGAGCCAACGCGGAAATCAACGTAAGAGGGCTAGACCGGTTGGTTATCTCGGTGAGTTCTTGGACGAGCAGCCTCAGCAGCGAGTGAGATATTTGTCTCAGCCTACCCAGTACATACCCCCGCAGCTCACAGGTGGGAGATTGGACTCCACAAGGTATTTAGGAGCCGGTCCGAGCTCCAGGGGTCGAGGTTCTCAGAGGAGCAGAGGATTTTCTCAGTCGAGGCCACCTATTCCTCAGTGTTTCCATTGTAGTAAGCATCATTTGGGAAATGTCGTCGTCATGCACAGTGTTTGTTATTATTGTGACCGTCAAGACCTGGCGGTGGGAATGTCTGTTAGAAAGAACAGGTGAGGTGGCTCGGCTATGAGGCCGATGGTTGGTTACCTTTCCTCCGGTATGCGTCCCCGAGCGGGGTGTTGAGATGTCGGCGGTAGTGGTAGAGGCGAGTGGAGTTTATGGTCTGGCGGTCCTTGAACCGCATAGATGGCGTGACCATGGGCGAGGATCGGGAGGCGACATCGCGTGGGGTTCTGGTATATTTTGATTCTTTTGAATCATACGTGCATTGATAGATTCAGATTTCGCCTAGCATATATGTTTTCCCTTTGTTGCTAGCGGTTGTAAGTGATAGTACCCCGAGGTAGGAATACTTTGATTAGTAAAGTGAAAAGTTAAGAATGTTGACAAGAATGATAAAGTGAATGAGACTATAGTTGTGTAGAGTTCACAAGTTGTGAATACCCATAATAAGTGTAAAGACCAATAGGGAAGAATGTGCGGTAGAAATACTTGGCATGTGTGAACCTCTAGTGAATAGGGGGATAGGGTGAGAAGTACCTTGAGATAAGAGAAAGATTTATTTCAGACTAAGAATGAGAAGTTAAGTGTGACGATGGGTCGAGTTATGGACTCATTTCGGGTCAGCCGGTAGTATGGAATGGGGTGATGTCAGTTAGTAATGGTCCCGCTATGTGATAGGGTCACGAGGATGCAAGGCCCAAGTCTAGTTGATTTTGCACGTGTACTAAATAAGTTTGAAAGTACGAGAAAGTATGACAAGTAAGGAAAGGAAGGAACCTCTAGGGATCCCGTGTTTGAGAAGACTGTAACCTTCGAGTATTGTGAGAAGGGACCACGGACGGAAGGTCCATTGATATGTTTACGTAGGTTATGTGGTGGCCATGTGTGGCATCGTTGGTCTTGTGGTGTATTGATTGATAGGCATAGTATATAGACTATGTCGGAGTTTGTATAGATTGAAAACCGACTAAGAACATTCGGGGACGAATGTTTCTAAGGGGGGAAGAATGTTACACCCCGTAAGTCCAGGACATGTATAAGAGAAAGTACGTAAGGAATCAAGACTTGGAAATTGTACGAAAGGAAGAATTGTTTTTCCGACGGAAAATCTTTCGAACGTCGGAAGGGAAAAATGTTCGTTGTTGAGAATTGGATTCTCAAAATGCATTATTTGAAGAGTATGGAACTACTTCGCATGAATTGTGAGGCGGAATTTTACACGTATTGTAAGGCGTGTAATCCCCTTTGATTGGTTGTTGTGTTGAGCCTTAAATGTGGCATGTTTGGTTATTGTATTCGGCCTTGAAAAAGGTGGCAAAGTATGTAGAAACAAAGGAAGTGCTGCCCGATTTTCCGTAGAATAAGAGACCGTATACTTAGTATTATTCTACGTTAGAAACTAGAAATTGATAGTCATGTTGTGACCATTATAGGTTGACAATTCTACGTACGGCGTATTCGGCTTAGCTTGTGGATTTAGCCGAAAAGGTATGTGAACTATCTCATCTTCTAGCATGATTCCTTAAGATAAAGAAAGCATGTCCTACTCCTTAAATGATCCATTCCTTGGTTGTATTTGGATTGCCAAAAATAGAATTTGTTCTATGTACTTCATTGATTGTACTTTGATGTTTAAATTGTAAGTTGTATAATCCATTGCCTTAGTGAAGTTTGGATTCTTAAGAGTGAAGGTATTTTACTTAAAGTACATAGAGTCTTGAAAAGGAAGTGGTTTTCAAATCTTTTGGCTAGTGCCTTAGTTCCAAAACCTAAGGGTTGTTTTTAATGACTTTAGGGGAGTTAAAGGAGTGATTTTACTTAATTGGTTTAAAAGAGGAGAAATGACATGATTTAAGAGAAGTAACTTGTTTTAAAGGTGTGAGTTACTTGAGGTTTAAAAGTAGAAGAAACTTGTTTTCTAAATATTAAGAGACTTGAAGTATTTTGAAAGATAAGAAACTTGATTTGTAAGTATGTGATACTTGGTTTTAAAAGTATAAGTCTCTTGGTTATAAAAGAAATGAATATGTCTAAAACCATAAAAGGTTATAACGGCTTTATGGGAAGTTGGTTATAACGGCTTTATGGAAGGTTAAGAAAGTTGTCTATTTTGATTATTAGGCATAAGTTGCCTAGATTGTAAAAATTTGAAGTTACTTGATTTCAAGCTTTGAAATGAGTTTTCTAAAAGTGTAGTAACTTACTTTGAAAAATAGACACACCTTGATACTACGGGTGTTAGTATCTTGGGGTTTTACATAAAAAGGAGTCTTTTGAAAAGAATGTACGTACGTAGTACTTTGGCTTGTTTAATTGAGAATTATTCTATAAGTGCCTTGAGTTTATAAAATGAAAGTCTAAAGATTTTATGAACTTGCCTATGTGTGCTGGTGATAGCTTTTGAGTGCAAGTATTATGTTTTATTATGTTGCCGCGACTCTCGGTTGGAGGGTCGGCTGTCTTGTTGTATGTTTACTTGGACATACAAGCGGTGATGTGGGATTCCACGTATGCTTCCATTATTTGTGTTACTCCTGGACATGCTTATACGATGTGGGATTCCGGCATGTGACCGGAGGCGGGTTAGATTCGGTTGTTTATATTACCCCACGGTCATGCTTATACGATGTGGGATTAGGCATGCGACCACGTGGGATATTTTATTCCATGGATTGGCCTCCATGAGATTTAGTGTACGGTGGATCCGTAGTTAGCTTTCGTACTTTCCCTGTCGGTGGTAGCGAGATAGCTCGTAGTTGGCTTTCGTCTTGCCGTCGGCTCTATCACGATTTGGTACGGTAGGCTCCGTAGATAGCTTTCCACTTGCCGGTCATATCTCGTGGCAGTGGATTCAGTAGATAGCTTTCGTACTTGCCCCGTCGATTGTTGGCGCATCTTTGGATCTCGTAGTTGGCTTTCTTACTTGCCTCGTCGGTTTATGATGCAGTGGATCACAGTGGTTCGTTTTCCTACTTGGCGTCTGATTTTAGGACACAGTGAGACTTGGTGTTCATGTATGCCTATTGGTGTTATATTATATCATGGATCACGGTGAGGAAGGATTCCACGCATGATTGATATTATGGGCGTGAGACCCGTGGTTATATTTTAGTAATGACTTTGAGGGCATCGTCCACGACTTGATATATTTGCTTATGTATTGTATCGTAGGTTGGCTATCATACATGTCTCATGTTTTGTTTAGATGTTATGATTTCATTCTGATGCTTCATTTCGCATACTTGGTACATTCTTCGTCTTGACCTCCTTGAAGTGCGTTCATCTGCCGCGAGTTTAGGTACGCGATTTGGTGATCTGCAGTGTAGGACCACCGCTCGAGTTTTGGATAGCTCCATCTGCTCGGAGTTTATCTTTTGGTATAAATCCTTGATGTGCTTTTGTCTGATTATGGCTCTACGGCGGGGCCTTGTCCCGTCATAGTTCAGTAAAACTCTTAGAGGTCTGTATTCATATGTGGGATTGGACTCATGTACAGTGTAGTGTCTTTTGTTTATGTATATTATATGGCAGCCTTGTCGGCTTTGCCCTTGCACGTACGTTGGTTTGAAAAAAAAAATGAGGTGTTATTTAATTTCTGCAGTTTACTTAGTTGTTAAGGTAGAAGGGTGCCCAGGTAAGGCACCAGTCACGGGCACGGGGTTCGGGGCGTGAAAATAATCCCTGCTGAAGATTCTTCTAAGTATGCCCTGTTTGACAAGGCATCTTATCAGAAACATCTAGACGATGATACCTTGGCATACAGTGTAATGTTGTCCTCTATGACTTTGGAGTTATAGAGGCAACATGAAAACATGGGCTCCAATGAGATGCTAGAACATTTGAAGAGTCTCTACGACTCACAGTCTCACATAATAGAGTATGAACTGTTGAGAGACATTTTCAAGTGTAAGTTGAACGAAAAGGGTCAAGTGTCAGCGCATGTTCTGAAGATGATTGGGTTAATAGAGAGGTTGGCTTTGATTGGAACGAAGTTGCCTGTAAATGTCTTTGTCAACATGATCCTGAATTCACTTCCTAGTTCATTTGAGAATTTCATTGTGAACTCCAATATGAATGGAACCAATGTGAATCTTCTAGAACTTCACAACATGCTAAAGGCTTATGAGGGGCATTGGAAAGAAAATTGCACCGCTCCAGAAAGAGACAATGAACTAGGTGCTTCTGGACCTGCTGGACAAGGTATGTTTGTCATTGGAATAAATATGTCTATAAGTAACTCTCACTGTTGGGTATTAGATACCGCATGTGGCTCTCACATTTGTAATAATGTGAAGGGTCTAATTGACAGCAGAACGGTTAGACCATGGAAGGTAGGCATGCGCGTTGGAAATAGAGCACGAGTGGATGCTGAATGCGTGGGAACTTATAGATTAGATTTTCCTTCAGGATTTTATTTAGAACTTAGTAATTGTTATTTTGTTCTCTCATTAACGAGGAATATTATTTTTATCCTAATGTTAGACATTGAGGGGTTTTCCTCATTCATTACCAATTGCAGTTATGTACTGTATTATAATGGTTTTGTTTGTAGAAGTGCTCCACTTGTGGATGGTTTGTATGTTCTAAACTGTAGTCGTGAAATTTTTAATGTTCAAAATAAATTAGCAAAAATAACTAATCCAATAAACCCCACCTGCTTATGGCACTATAGTCTTGGTCACATCAATGAATCAAGGATAACAAGATTAAGGAAGTTAGACTACGTAGAACTATTTGACTTAGAGTCCTATAGTAATTGTGAATCTTGCTTGAGATGAAAGATGACCAACAAGCCACTTTCTGGGAAAGGTGTGCGAGCCAAAGAGCTGCTTGTGCTGGTCCATACTGATGTATGTGGGCTATTTTCAACTCAAACTAAGGGAGGCTTCCCTTACTTCATCACTTTTACAGATGATTTCACAAGGTTTAGGCATGTGTATCTTATGAAACACAAGTCTGAAGCCTTTGAGAAATTTAAGGAGTACAAGTCAGAAATAGAGAAACAACTTGAAACAAGTATCAAGACCCTTCGATTAGATTGAAGAGGTGAATACTTAAGTAAATAATTTCTAGATTACTTGAAGCTTCATGAAGTCCAATCACAATGGATACCTCTTGGAATGCCATAAATGGCTGGTGTTGCCGAAAGGAGAAATCGAACACTGTTAGATATGGTTAGATCCATGATGAGTTTCTCAGTTCTACCAACATACCTTTGGGGATATGCATTACAAAGCTCAATATATATTCTGAATAGAGTTCCTTCAAAGTCAGTAGAGAAAACTCCATATATGATATGGAATGTCAAGAAGTCAGCACTTAAACACATGCGGCTCTGGGGGTGCCCTACATATGTAAAGAAGATTCTTATTGAAAAGTTGGAATCCAAAAGTGAGAAGTATTATTTTGTGGGGTATCCAAAGGAAACTAGGAGATACTATTTATATCTTCCTGGAGAACATAAGGTCATTATTTCCAGAAATACAACTTTCCTTGAAGAAGACTATGTCTACAAGGAATAGAGTTGCAATAGGATAGAACTTGAAAAAATCAAGAACAACAAGATAACATAGAAGTTTAACCCTTGTCAAATGACCTAGACAAGGATTCATTGGGAGAATTTGGTGAAGATTGGGTACTTAGAGTATGCCCTTCATCTAGTGGGAGTGTTATGAGAGATAGTGCAAAAATGCAAGACTCTCATACACAACCAATGGAAGATTATACAATAGTTGTACATCATTTCATTCAGGAAAGACATGAAAATAATTTTTCTGAAAGCTCTCAAGGTGGTAAATTGTTCAGCACACAAAGACCTTCTAACAATAAGAATACATCAAACACTGAAACACAAAATATTCAACTCCATAGGACCACTAGGACTCATCGTCCATATAAAATACTTAATCTCCTTGTTGAAACACACAATGAGATAGATATTCCTGACCATGAACCTACAACCTATAGCGAAGCCTTGTTAGATATTGATTCGTAGAGATGGAAAAAAGCTATGAAATCTGAGATGGACTAGATGTACGTCAATCAAGTCTGGAACTTGGTTGATTTTCCAACAGAGGTTAACCCATAGAATGCAAATGGGTCTTCAAGAAGAAGATTGATGCATATGGCAAGATACAGACTTATAAGGTAAGATGGGTGGTCAAATTTTATAATCAATGACCTGGGGTCGATTATGATGAAACCTTTTCATCTGTTGCAAAAATTAAGTCCATTCGGATGTTTCTTACAATAGTTGCATACTATGATTATGACATTTGGCAAATAGATGTTAAAACTGTCTTCTTGAATGGTAATCTAGTTGAGGGGGTGTATATGATACAACCTAAGGGTTTTACATTCATGACTAAGCCCAAAGCAATATACAAGCTGCAGAAGTTTATTTATGGACTAAGCAAGGCTCAAGGAGTTAGAATATTTGCTTTGACAAAATAGTCAAATCATTTGACTTTATTAGAAGAAAAGAGGATCCCTGCGTTTATAGTAAGCGTAGGGAAGGGAGTATTGTATTTATTGTTATATATGTAGATTACATATAATAATGGGAGACAATAAGACTCTCATGCAGTCAGTCAAGGAATGGTTATCCAACACCTTCATGATGAAGACTTGGGTGAAGTCTGCTACATTCTTGGAATTAGAATATATAGAGATAGACTTAATAGATTGTTGGGGCCGTCACAGTGTATACATATACAAAGTTCTAAGATGATTCTCTATAGAAAATTCCAAGAAGGGAGGTATTCATATGGGTTAAGACATCAAGTTATCAAAGAAGGATAGTCCTTTTACTATTGTAGAACTTGAACGCATGAAGAGGACCCCATATGCTTCAGCTATAGGATTGATCATGTATTCCATGACCTGTACGAGTCCGGATATGGCCTATGCACTTAGTATGACTTGCAAATTCTAGCAGAATCCTAAGGAAGAACACTGAAAAGCAGTCAAGAGTATTATTAAGTATCTTAGATGAACTAAAGAATATTTCTTAGTCTATGATGGACAAGAGAAGCTAGTGGCTACTGGGTATACTGATGCTAGCTTCCAGACAGATCTTGACGGCTTTAAGTCTCAGTCTGGTTATACCTTCATTTTCAATGGTGGAGCAGTGAGTTGAAAAAGTTTCAAGCAAGCTACAACCACTGATTCGACAATTGAAGCCGAGTACATTGCTGGATCGGAAGCTGGGAAGGAAGTTGTCGCGATATCTGAGTTCCTGAATGAACTAGGGGTTGTTCCAAGTGTCACTTGTCCAATAACGATTTATTGTGATAACACTGGTCCGATTGTGTAAGCTAAGGAACCAAGATCAACAAACAGAAATAAGCATGTACCAAGGAAATACCACATACTCAGGGAGATGGTGGAAACTAATGAAATAAGATTAGACTATGTTCCCACAAATGATAATCTAGCTGACCCATTTACTAAACCATTAAGCTTAGTTGAGCATAATGGTCATTTTGAAAACATGAGTGTTAGATACATTGGAGATTGGCTCTAGGACAAGTGGGAAATTGAAAATATATATGTCCTAGAGACTGTCACGACCCGACCCCGGGCCGCGACTGGTGCCCTACCTGGGCACCCCGTTCAGGTATACGTCAGAGAATAGCAACGGAACATACACAACATAAACACAAGTGTAAATAATATACAACACAGGCTAGCCGATAAGGACGCCTTCCATAATATAAACAAAGCCAAAAGTGCAACTTTACAACTCTGTTCTTACATTGACCACGTATGTGAATACGGACCTCTAGGAATAACAAGCGTGGCGGGGACGGGGCCCACGCCATACCACGAATGTACATAATCTACAACATCGAGGAAAAAGCGTACCAAAAGAAAGACAAGCCTCCGAGAATGGAGCTTAGACGTCCAGTAAATGATCCTAAGTGTGGATCCATGACACCTTACCACTCTGCGGCGTGAGCGGCCCCAGGAAGGAGTCGATTACACTGATATGTACTAAGTATGTAAAGCGGAAAATCTTGTAATTACATCATAAGTCAAAACCAAAGCCGGAGACATGTATGAAAATCAAAATACAGGACACTGTGCCTTGCTAACAATGAGAGTAAAATAGGTGTATACTTACAACGAAAAATAGGATTTGACATCCTACTCGGGACTATTTCACCCGCGTAGGTCCGTGGACTGCGTGAGGTATTCCTCGCATGGGACTATTTCACCGCGTAAGCCCCTTACGGACTCGCGTGAGGTATTCCTCGCGTAAGGTGGGCGCCGCGTGGGACTATTTCACCGCGTAAGCCCTTATGGACTCGCGTGAGGTATTCCTCGCATCGTGGTTAGCAAATCCACGGAAATATACAATGCCACAATCCTGGGAATGACCGCATGACGAATAATATATCATTAGCCCAAATCCGGCTATCACACATAACATAAGCTCTATCGGCTTATCATGCAATATATAATCAAGTTAAGAAATCCCCTAACTTCTTACTATTCTTGTTCATATACACTCTCATTTTAGTTTACCTAAGGCACTATCATGTCTTTTTATAAAAAATCCGGGAATTTAACCCAAAGTACTACGTACTTCTATGCTTTTAAAATGACTCATTTCATTATAAAACTTCCAAGATACTAATAGCCGTAGTATCAAGTGACAATTTCTTTTCAAGACAAGTCACAATACTTTTAGAAATAAAATATGGCTTCTAAATCAAGTGACTCGTGTCTTATAAAACCTTAGGCAATTGATGCCTTAAAATCGAATTGCCTTCCATTAAATCAAGTCATTTATCTTTCCATAAAGTCAATATAACCAACTCCCCATAAAGTCGTTATATTCACTTTATGCCTTAGTCATGTACAATTTCCTATCCAAGGGACTTATACGTTTTTAAAACGACACAAGTATTACATACTTTAAAATTCTTCAAGCCCCCTTATCTTTAACAAGACTTAAGACATCTTTAATATTCTCAAAGAAGTGAGTTAAATCTCCTAACTCACCCGACTTGGCCTTTCGTAAAACAAGTAGAGTATGTCAAAGTCTTGTACGTCTACCGTACTATATACGTGAAACTAGTCATGCTCAAAGATAGGAAAAGTTCTACATACCTCGTCGGGTCAAACCACTTGCCAAGTACAAAGTCCCGCCCGTAGTATGTCAACCTATAATGTTCATAATACGTCTATTTAGGCCTTACTTCAATCGTAGAATATCATAAGTGTTAAGTCCCTATATTCTACGGAAAATCGGACAGCACCTCCTTTGTATTTACTCACTTTGCCACCTCTTTCAAGGCCGAAATACAATAACCAAACAGCCCAATTGGCTCACAACAATATAAAAGATAATCGATGCAAATGACTAACTAAATGACCCAATTGGCTCACAATCAATATAGCGGTAGTTGATGCAAATGACTAACTAAATGACCCCAATTGGCTCACAATCAATATAGCAGGTAGTTCAATGCAAATGACTAACTAAACAGCCCCAATTGGCTCACAATTTATATTCCAACCCAAATTTGTAGCATAACATGATAACAAGTCGCATTTGATTATTATAACCATAATCCTTAAGTCAATGACATGCGACGGTTCTAACAACGATTAAATTGTAATTCAACTTAGTCATGGCTTATTTTACATTTCGGATTTCCAAGGCTATGATCAATCCATTATTCGAATAACTTCAATATAACAACTTCATGCTAGTAACATGCAAAGCTAACAACAATAAACTAGCTATCCTTGTAATACTTTCAAAAAACAAGATTATACCTCAAAGAGACCTAATCCAAGTCCAAATCCGAAATCGCTCCTTAGTAGTCTAGAACCTCTCCAAGCCACTTCCAAGCATTGAGACCCTTAGAACAACACCACCAATTAACCTTCAAATTTCCAAACAAAACCTAGAAAAACCCTTTAGGTTTTCGTTTGCGACTAACCCGAAAACAATCTTTTTCCAAGATTTTTCTATTGAGATATGCTTATAATACACATAAGAACCTTGGTTTAAAGTGTGGAAACAAATGGACAAGAAACGAATTTTTTTTCTTTTTCTCTCTAGTGAAAGCCGAGAGCCTTCCTTGTGTGGTCTTCAATTTTTGTGTAAAATTTTCTAAGTGTAATGTCCTCTCTTGCTACTAGTATAATATAAAGGGGTCATGGAGGGTTAAGATGCATCCAAATGTGAGGCTTGGATAAGCTCTTGGCAAGTCAAGACTTATTGACTAATTGACTTGGTCAAGTTTGTCATGCTACACACTTGAAGACTTTAGCCTTAGAAGACTTGAGGGAAATGACCATAATGGCCATGCCATTTCGTCCAAGGCATATCTAAGGGGGGGGTGACACGTGTCGCCCTCCCATTCGTTACAATAGTACATTTTCCGACAATTCCATAATTTCCGATAAATTTACAAGTCTCAAATCCTTAACATTTGTGAGTTCTTACTTACGTTCTTAAGGCATGTCCTGCAATTACGGGGTGTAACATTCTTCCCCCCTTAGAAACATTCGTCCCCGAATGTTCTTTCGGAGTCAAACTAAATTAACGACATAGTTTCCTTTCACAACCCCGACATACCAAAAATGCCACTCATGGCCACTTAAAAGCATTTAAGCAAAAGAAACGCTTCAATTAACACCGATGAGGAAAATGAAATACACGAAGGTATAGGAAATAAGTGAGGATACCTCCTCAACGTATCTCCTCCGCTTCCCAAGTCATCTCCTCCGGTTATCATTTCTCCACGGGACTTTGTGGAAGCTACATCCTTGGTCATGATCGCTGACTGGCGATCGAGTATCGCTATGGGACTCTCCTCATACGATAACCCCTCTGTCACTGGACCTCACTAGTAGGAAAACTCACCATTTGGATCACCGACACTTCCGCAACATAGAGACATGGAAGACCGGATGTACCGCCTCTAACTCGATGGCGGATCCAACTCATAAGCAACTTTGTCCCACTCTACGGACGATCTGGTAGGGCCCAATGTACCTTGGGTGAGTTTCTTCTTACCGAATCTCATCACACCCGCCATGGGTGACACCTTCGAAGACCCAATCGTGCACGAAACTCCAAATGCCTTCGCGATTATCCGCATATGACCTGCGACTCGAGCCGCTACGATCTCTCTGGATAAGCTTCACCTTATCACGGCCTGTACCAAGTGCAGGCCAACTAATCGTACCTCGCCACGTCGAACCAACCGATCGGCGACCTGCAGTTCCGCCCATATAAAGCCTCGTATGGCTCCATCGTATCTTTGGAATGGTAGCTGTTATTATAAGCAAACTCCACGAGGCAAATGATCCCCCGGCTACCCGAAATCAATCACGCAGCTCGCGGCGTATCCTCGAGTGTATGCGGATAGTGCGCTCTGCTGCCGTCGATCCGAGGTGAAATCTTTGTCTTTGAGACTCACCTGTGTCCCTAAACCCCTCTGGAAAGACCTCCAGAAGTTAGCCGTAAACTGGGCTCCCCTATCGGATATAATCGACATCGGAACACCGTGCAGTCTCACAATCTCTCTGATGTACAATCTGGCATATTCCTCATTTGGCGTCGTCTGATGGAAGGAAATGGGCTGATTTTCGACTGTCAACAATAACCCAAATGGAGTCGTGCTTCCTCTGCGAGTACGAGGTAACCCTGTAACAAAGTCCATGTTGATCATCTCCCACTTCCAAGTCAGAATCTCAATAGACTGCAATAAACCACTGGGCCTATGGTGCTCGACCTTGACCTGCTGGCAATTAGGACACTGTGCAACAAAACCTGCCACGTCCTCTTGTGCCATCCCACCAATACAAACATCGAGGTCATGGTACATCTTGGTCGACCCGGATGAATAGAATAACGAGCACCGTGTGCCTCCCGAGAATCTGTGTCGGAGCCACGCCACATCGGGAACACTGGCCGGCCCTCAAATCTCGGCACCCATGGCTACCTCGAATAGACTCTTCTCCTCCAAGAAGCTGCGTCTCGATCCGTACCAACCGGGTCCTCAAGCGCCGCATCTTCACCTCATCAATGATGGAAGACTCGGCAACCTCACGAACCCGCACCCACTATCGTCGGTGTCGATCAATCGAACCCAAGGCTCGCTAATCGGTGGATCGACGGACCATGTCTGTCTCTCTGATTGTACCTCTGACAGGCTCCCCATAGATCTACGACTCAACGCATCAGCAACTATGTTGGCTTTCCCCGGATGGTATAGAATATCAACATCATAGTCTTTCAGCAACTCTAACCACCGTCTCTGTCTCAAGTTCAGCTACCTCTGCTGAAGATATCTTTGGAGGCTCTTGTGGTGCGTATAAATATCCACATGAACCCGTACAAATAGTGTCTCCAAATCTTCAAGGCATGAATAACGCGGCCAACTCTAAGTCATGGGTAGGGTAATTCCTCTCATGCTTCAAATCGCTGGAAGCATAGGCTATAACCTTGCCGTCTTTGCATCGTAACACACCCTGGCGATGCAGGCATCACAATAGATCACGTGCCCATCTAACCGCCGGAAGAGTAAGCTGGGTGTAGTCAACCTTTCTTTCGAGAGCTGGAAACCGCTTCTCGAGCCTCTGTCGGCTGGAACTTGGCGCCACGAGTCGACTAGTCAGCGGTCTTGAAATCGAAACAAAGCGCTCCACAAACTGCGATAATAACTGCCAGTCCTAAGAAACTGCGCACCTCGGTCGGAGTAGTAGGTCTCGGCCAAGACTTAACTGCCTCTATCTTTGTCGTATCTACCCGAACACCATCAGCCCCAATAATATGCCCCAGGAATGCCACTGAGGCCAACCAAACTCACACTTGGAGAACTTGGCGAATAGCTGCGGCTCGGAGAATCCCAATCTGATCCTCGAGTGATCTGCATGCTCTCTGCTCTGTCGCGAATAAACCAGATGTCATCGATGAATACTATCACAAATGTATCCAAAAATGGCTTGAACACCGGTTCATCAAATCCATGAATACGGCTGGGCGTTGGTCAAACCGAAAGACATAACCACGAACTCATAGTGCCCATACAAGGTCTGAATGCGATCTTTGGGATATCGCCTCTCGGACTCGAACTCGATGATAACTGCACGCAGTCTATCTTTGAGAAACACCTCGCACTCGCAATGGTCAAACAAATCATCAATCACGGGAGAAATTTTATTCTTAATGGTTACCTTATTCACCGTCAGTAGTCAACACACATCTGGCGTCCATCCTTCTTCTTTACAAACAATCTGGCGCTCCCGGGGAGATACACTAGGCCGATAAAGCCTTTCTCCGGAAATCTTTGGTGGTCCTTGACTCCCTCAACTCGCAGTGCCATCTGTATGGCGGAATGGAAATAGGTCGAGTGTCGGCAACGTGTCAATACAAAACTCGATCTCCTCTCGGGAGGATACGGAAGATCATCGGGAACACATCCGAAACTCCCTAACCAGTGCTTGATCAAGAAGCGGCACTTGACCTGCGTATCAAATACGAACGGATGATAGATGTAACCGCCTGCACCATCTTCCTAGCCTTGAGGTAAGAAATAAACCTACCGCCGGCGATCTTTGTGTTGCCTCCACTCGATAACTGGCTCGCCAGGAAACTGGAACCGAACCAACCTGTCTCTATAGTCAACGTTGGCATAACAAGAAGCCAACCAGTCCATACCCATAATGACATCAAAATCGTCATCTCCACTCTATCAAGTCTGCGGTCGGCGATCGTAAATAAATACCGACACCCTCTATACACGCTCAGCTAACACCGAATCACCCACTGGCGTAGCTACCTCAAACGGCTCTATCGACACCGGCTCTATCCCGATTCTACCCGCAATAAGAGGGGACACATAGGACAAGGTAGAACCTGGATCTATCAATGCATAAACATCACGACTGAAATCGCGAATGTACACGTGGCGTCGTGGAAGCCTCACGATCTGGCGGTGGCTAGAGAATATATGCGGTTACGGGGACCGCTAGAATCGAACCACCACCACGACCTCTACCGCGGCTGCTGTCCGTGAGTACCACGCCTCGGGCGTATAACCACGAAGGAGAAGAAGACCCGAAGGCCCGATCCCGTCGGTGTCTTTGTACCACATGTCGCCTCTGAGCGGACAATCTCTCTTCAAATGGCCCGTCCGCCACAAGAGTAACAACCTCCTGCGAGAACACGACACTCGCAGGTGAGATCTACGCGTCGAGCACGAGGTGTGGGTGGTCTCGATCGGCGAGAATCTGCCTCTGCGAAATCCACGAAGACACGGAGCCACGACACTGCTCTGACCGACCTGCTGATCGGACCTCGCGAGCCGTGTGGAGCACTCTGTCTTTGGTGGAAAGTGGACCCGATCTGCTGCGGAGGCTGTCGCCTCGAAGCGCCACGAGACCACGATGTCACAGCCTCTTGGGCTGGCCTGCGTCAATCTGGTCCTCCCTTTCTCTATCCTCGATCCCCTGTGCATAGGCCTGCATCCTAGCAATGTCCATACCGGGCTGAAGAGCCACCCCCAAGCATGCTGTGATCATATGACGGTCTAACCCCATCACATAACGATGCACTCTATCCGCCATGCTCATTCTGATAGTCTGTGCGTGCACGGCCAAGGAGTCAAACTCCAGGCTGTACTCCCTAACGGTCCTCCCGTTCTGCCGCAAGGTCAAAAATCTGTCTACTCGGGCCCTCCTCATCTCGGGAGGCAAAAAGTGATCCATAAAGGCCTCTGTAAACTCCTCCCAAACAGCTGGAAGAGCATCATCACCTCTCGAAAGCAACCACGACTCAAACCAGTTCAACGCAATATCGCGCAACCGGTAAGAGGCTAGCGTAACAGACTCTGTCTCTGAAGCCCTAAGAACTCTGCGAGGTCATTGTGTTGTCGAGCGAACTCTGCGGATCCTCATCAGACCTTGAACCATAAAACTCAGGTGGATTACATCCCAGAAAATCCCTAATCCGCAAACTGTCGGCTCTAGGGTGGGCTGCCTGCTCCTGTCGGCGCTGCCCGGCTACTATACTAGTCAATAACCGAATCTGCTCCCCGTAGTCTCTATACTCAGCAGCTGGCTGGGGAACTGGAGGGTCTGGTATCGGAACCTCTGGAGCTACTGCCGCTCTCGGCTCCTCTAATACTGTCGGCGTGGCTGAACTCAACGACCCGCCTACTACCTCAGGCATAGTCTGTGCCTGAGCCCGTGTGACCCTCGAGTACCGCTAGCGCCTCCTGCTTCTTTGCCTTGCCTCGGGCCTGTGCTTCGTGGAGGCATAGCTGTTTCATAAGAAGAGGTCAGAGAGGATTCAACCTAATAAGACAGCTCTAATGCACGATCTCAGAGAGAGAAGAATGGAAACCAATCCTAAATGTCCTGTAGCCTCCTGATTATAGATGTGGTGCACAACACACCGATAATCAAGACTCTACTAGACACGGTCTGTAGACACTTTCCGAGGACTAACTGCTCTGATACCACTTTTGTCACGACCCGACCCCGGGCCGCGACTGGTGCCCTACCTGGGCACCCCGTTCAGGTATACGTCAGAGAATAGCAACGGAACATACACAACATAAACACAAGTGTAAATAATATACAACACAGGCTAGCCGATAAGGACGCCTTCCATAATATAAACAAAGCCAAAAGTGCAACTTTACAACTCTGTTCTTACGGTGACCACATATGTGAATACGGACCTCACAGGAATAACAAGCGTGGCGGGACGGGGCCCGCCATACCCCTGAATGTACATAATCTACAACATCAGGGAAAAACTGTACCAAAAGAAAGACAAGCCTCCGGAGAATGGAGCTTCCGACGTCCGGTAAATGATCCTAAGAGTGTGGATCCGCACCTTACCACTTTCTGCGGCATGAGCGGCCCAGGAAGGGGTCGATTACCAATATGTACTAAGTATGTAAAAGCTGGAAATCGTAATTACATCATAAGTCAAAACCAAAGCCGGAGACATGTATGAAAATCAAAATACAGTACACTGTGCCTTGCTAACAATGAGAGTAAAATAGGTGTATACTTACAACGAAAAATAGGATTTGACATCCTACTCCTGGGACTATTTCACCCGCATAGGTCCCGTGGACCTGCGTGAGGTATTCCTCGCATGGGACTATTTCACCGCGTAAGCCCCACGGACTCGCGTGAGGTATTCCTCGCATAAATTTGGACCCGCCCGCATGGGACTATTTCACCCGCATAAGCCCTTATGGACTCGCATGAGGTATTCCTCGCATCGTGGTTAGCAAATCCACGGAAATATACAATGCCACAATCCCGGGGAATGACCCCGCAACGAATAATATATCATTAGCCCAAATCCGGCTATCACACATAACATAAGCTCTATCGGCTTATCATGCAATATATAATCAAGTTAAGAAATCCCCTAACTTCTTACTATTCTTGTTCATATACACTCTCATTTTAGTTTACCTAAGGCACTATCATGTCTTTTATAAAAAATCCGGGAATTTAACCCAAAGTACTACGTACTTCTATGCTTTTAAAATGACTCATTTCATTATAAAACTTCCAAGATACTAATAGTAGTATCAGTGACAATTTCTTTTCAAGACAAGTCACAATACTTTTAGAAATAAAATATGGCTTCTAAATCAAGTGACTCGTGTCTTATAAAACCTTAGGCAATTGATGCCTTAAAATCGAATTGCCTTCCATTAAATCAAGTCATTTATCTTTCCATAAAGTCAATATAACCAACTCCCATAAAGTCGTTATATTCACTTTATGCCTTAATCATGTACAATTTCCTATCAAGGGACTTATACGTTTTTAAAGCGACACAAGTATTACATACTTTAAAATTCTTCAAGCCCTTATCTTTAACAAGACTTAAGACATCTTTAATATTCTCAAAGAAGTGAGTTAAATCTCCTAACTCACCCGACTTGGCCTTTCGTAAAACAAGTAGAGTATGTCAAAGTCTTGTACGTCTACCGTACTATATACGTGAAACTAGTCATGCTCAAAGATAGGAAAAGTTCTACATACCTCGTCGGGTCAAACCACTTGCCAAGTACAAAGTCCCGCCCGTAGTATGTCAACCTATAATGTTCATAATACGTCTATTTAGGCCTTACTTCAATCGTAGAATATCATAAGTGTTAAGTCCCTATATTCTACGGAAAATCTGACAAAGACCTCCTTTGTATTTACTCACATTGCCAACTCTTTCAAGTCCGGAAATACAATAACCAAACAGCCCCAATTGGCTCACAACAATATAAAAGATAATCCAATGCAAATGACTAACTAAACAGCCCCAATTGGCTCACAATCAATATAGCAGGTAGTTCAATGCAAATGACTAACTAAACAGCCCCAATTGGCTCACAATCAATATAGCAGGTAGTTCAATGCAAATGACTAACTAAACAGCCCCAATTGGCTCACAATTTATATTCCAACCCAAATTTGTAGCATAACATGATAACAAGTCGCATTTGATTATTATAACCATAATCCTTAAGTCAATGACATGCGACGGTTCTAACAACGATTAAATTGTAATTCAACTTAGTCATGGCTTATTTTACATTTGGTTCCAAGGCTATGATCAATCCATTATTCGAATAACTTCAATATAACAACTTCATGCTAGTAACATGCAAAGCTAACAACAATAAACTAGCTATCCTTGTAATACTTTCAAAAAACAAGATTATACCTCAAAGAGACCTAATCCAAGTCCAAATCCGAAATCGCTCCTTAGTAGTCTAGAACCTCTCCAAGCCACTTCAATCCGCTTGTTGAGACCCTTAGAACAACACCACCAATTAACCTTCAAATTTCCAAACAAAACCTAGAAAAACCCTTTAGGTTTTCGTTTGCGACTAACCCGAAAACAATCTTTTTCCAAGATTTTTCTATTGAGATATGCTTATAATACACATAAGAACCTTGGTTTAAAGTGTGGAAACAAATGGACAAGAAACGAATTTTTTTTCTTTTTCTCTCTAGTGAAAGCCGAGAGCCTTCCTTGTGTGGTCTTCAATTTTTGTGTAAAATTTTCTAAGTGTAATGTCCTCTCTTGCTACTAGTATAATATAAAGGGGTCATGGAGGGTTAAGATGCATCCAAATGTGAGGCTTGGATAAGCTCTTGGCAAGTCAAGACTTATTGACTAATTGACTTGGTCAAGTTTGTCATGCTACACACTTGCAAGACTTTAGCCTTAGAAGACTTGAGGGAAATGACCATAATGGCCATGCCATTTCGTCCAAGGCATATCTAAGGGGGGGGTGACACGTGTCGCCCTCCCATTCGTTACAATAGTACATTTTCCGACAATTCCATAATTTCCGATAAATTTACAAGTCTCAAATCCTTAACATTTGTGAGTTCTTACTTACGTTCTTAAGGCATGTCCTGCAATTACGGGGTGTAACAGAGACAATCATTTTAGGGACAAATGTACTTGAACACGTTCGTATGATTATAAGATTAATATTTTTTGGCATTTGCAATTATTGAATTATTATTTGATTGTTTATAATTATTCATTAATGTGCATCCCTTGAGCTTGTGTTGTCATTAATAAAGTGATATATTAATGATAGAGTGTAACTCTCAAAATAGCCTCGACTAATGATCATAGAGAATGAGATATCGATGATATGTTATAAGTCGACATGTGGTCTTCATCACATTCTTAGAGAATGTAGTATGTCTCACCTGCTACTAGTAATGGTTACTAGTGATGGACACATGAATGATTTTAGAAAGTATTGGTATACCCTGCTGATAAACTATTTGTTATACATTTCTAAAGTGTTATCAGTGTGTGGGAGATAAAAGTCATTTGACTTGAGGTCAATACGCACCTTGTTTACATAGTAATGTACTTTGACCATGTGCTAAGCTTAAATTCCTTATAGGATAAGACAAGGCTTGTGTTGGGTAAATTACAATGTAAACTAAGGTGGTTGTTGAGCCAAGAATATGATTCATTCCTTGATTGGATATTCGGAAGAACACTCAACTTCTCAGTGATATTAGGTCGACCAAATCGTTGGCCAATGCAAGAGACATATTTAGAATATAGTCTAGTTGTCGACTAATACATATGAGATAAAGTGATGAAGCCATTTGGATAGACACATGGCAAATCCTATGTCACGACCCGACCCCGGGCCCGCGATTGGTGCCCTACCTGGGCACCCTTACAGGTATACATCAGAGATAATCAGTAGAACATACATAAACTTAACAGAAATAAATAACAGGCTAGCCGATAAGACCACCTTAAAAATATACACGTAACCCAAAAAACAGTTACCTTTTTTTTACACAACCCAATCCACAAGATATGACTACAGACCTCTAAGAATTTCTGACATAACAACTGTGACGGGACAGGGCCCCGCCATACCCCTGAATGTACATAAATCTACAATCTCAGGGAACCGTACCAAAAGACAAAGCCTCCGGAGAAATGGAGCTTTCCAAGAACTGAACAGTGATCCTAAGAGTGTGGATCAACAAGCTATGTACCTCAACCTGCGGCATGAACGCAGTCCCCCGAAGGAGGTCAGTACGAAATATGTACCATGTATGTGAAATTGAAAATACTGTAATGAAATCATAACAGTCTATATAAAGCTGGAGACATGTATGATAACCAAAATAACCGTATACTGTGCCTTGCCAAAATGAAAGTAATGAAAGTCAGTTTTACCTTTTAAAGACTATTTCAACACATGAACAATAGCCACACAGGGCTACGGACGCAAGCCCTCAGATATCATAGCGTGCCCGTGGAATCACCCATCACTGCCGACAACCATAAGTGTAAAATATAACTATGTGACGCGCTCGTGGCATCCTTCCTCACTATCGGCGTACACATATACCATACATATATATATCTCCTGCCCGTGGAATCCCCCATCACTGCCGACAACCGTAGGTGTAAAATATAACCATGTGACGCGCCCGTGACATCCTACCTCACTGTCGGCGTACACACACACACACACACACACACACACACACACACACATATATATATATATATATATCTAAATGCGTGGAATCCATCTCTATGCATGACTTCATGGAGAACTAATCCATGGGGTAATAATCGTATATAACATGCCCGTGGAATCCCTCATCTCGGGTACATGTCTTCATGGGGAGCTAGTCCATGGAGTAATAGTACGTAACATGGTCGCATGCCCCGGAATCCCTCATCATATAAGCATGGCCATGGGGTAATAATCGTATATAACATGCCCGTGGAATCCCTCATCTTGGGTACATGTATTCATGGAGAGCTAATCCATGGAGTAATAATCGTATATAACATGGTCGCATGCCCCGGAATCCCTCATCGTATAAGCATGGCCATGGGTAATAAAATAAATCCGGGAATATAACCCGCCTCCTGGTCGCATGCCCCGGAATCCCACATCGTATAAGCATGTCCAAAGAGTAATAGAAACAATCCGGGAATCTAACCCGCATCCTGGTCGCATGCCCCGGAATCCCTCATTGTATAAGCATGTCCAAGGATCAATCATAATGGAAGCATACCCGTGGAAGCCTCCGACACTGTCGGTACGTCCAAGTAAATTCACAACAAGACAGCCGACCCTCCAACTGAGAGTCACGGCAGCGTAAACATATAATACTTGCACTCAAGGCTATTACAAGCAAGCATAGGCAAGTTCATAAAATCTTTAGACTTTCATTTTTATATACTCAAGGCACTTTTCGTTTCACATAAAAATTCGAGAATTTAACCCAAAGTACTACGTACTTCCATTCTTTTCAAAAGACTCATTTTCATATCAAACCCCAAAATACTAACACCCGTAGTATCAAGGCATGTCTACATTTCAAACAAGTCACTACAGTTTTAGAAATACATTTCTCGGCTTCTAAATCAAGTGACCCTTATTTTAAAACTTTAAGCAAGTTATGCCTTTAAATCAAATTGCTCTTCCTTATTTCAAGTCATTTCTTTATTTACATTACTAGAGAAAACCATTCTCTTAACCTTCCATAAAGTTATTATAACCAACTTCCATAAAGTCGTTATACTAACTTTATGCCTTAGACTAATTCATTCTTTTTATAACCAAGAGACTTATACTTTCAAATCAAGTTGCAAAACTTTCAAAATACTTCAAGTCTCTTATCTTTAGAAATCAAGCTTCTTACTTAGAAATCAAGTCTCTTATCTTTAGAATGTCAAGAAATCCATACTTTCCAAATCAAGTATTCTATACTTTTAAATCAAATCATTTCTTCATTTAAGAACCAAGTCCCATAACTTGAAAAATAAAGTTTCTTAACCCTTTAAGGATTTAAGGTTCATAGTCTTAAAAATTCATAACGTACACTCTTTAAATTAAGTAACATATACTTTTGTGCGTTGTGAATAGGTTATACTTGTTTATAACGATCTTATTAAAGCAGCCATGGTCTAGAAAATGTAATACAATTTTGTCTTATCTTAGATTTTATGCAGATGGAGAATTCTACTCATTTTAATATAATTGATTGTCGATACATTTTCTTTTATTAACGCTGCAATGGCTTGTTCGATACTTATTCTCATTCGTGCAGTAAATTAGCAAAGTCAACTCGACTCCAAATACTTCCTAACGACTCTTACCAACATCCCCCATAAGACTGGGTAAGAACTTAGGATAACTTAGACATACTTTCACATAGAGTATATCAACATACATACCTCTTAACCTCTAAGAGTAGAAGGAATCATGAAATAACACTACATGTATATTTCATACATAGAATCATGCCCAAAAGAAGGAAGAGGTTCACATACCTCGCGACGATTATCGACAAGTAGCAAAATGCTCCAAAGTACTTCAACCTTGATAGCTATTCCATCCCTTAAGTAGAATACGCTACACGTAGTACCTCAACCCTATAATGGTCATAATACGTCTATTAACTTCTAGCTTCAAACGTAGAATATTCTAAGTGTAAAGCCATCAAATTCTACGGAAAATCGGACAACACTTCCTTTGTTTCTACGTACTTTTCCACCTTTTTCAAGGATCGAATTTAACAACCAAACACACCACATTTAAGGCCCAACAATTCAGCTATCCAAAGGGGATTACACGCCTTAACAGGACGTGTAAAATTCTGCCCCACAATAATACAAAACAATCCAATAATTCCATGCCATTCTCGGCTATAATGTATCATACTACAAAGTCTTATCCAATTCCTTATTCAATCCAAGTTGTTTAGTCTAACATGTTATATAGCCGCAATTGATTATAACAACTACAATCTTCAATTAGATAACATACGACGATTCTAACTATCGACCAAATTGTATTTCAATTTCAAATGGCTAACAAGGTCATTTCGGATCTTAGGCTTCCAATATCCATAGTACTTATAAATCTCTAATACATATCTCATGCTTTCTTATAAACATCACTACAACAATATGAAATCTTATAACGCTAAAGAGAATAAGATTATTACCTAGACAAGCCTTAATCCGAAGTCGCTCCTTAGCAACTTAGCGCCTCTCCTTGACACTCCAATCCACCACTTGAAGCCCTTAGAAGATCACAAACAACTTTCCTTCAATTTCCAATCCAAACATAGGAAAGTGACTTAGGTTTTCACCTTGCGACTAATACAAAAACGACACTTTTCCGGGATCTTTCTATTGAGATACCCTTACAATACCCTTAGGAACCTTGGTTTAAAGTGTGGAGATTATTGAACAACAAACGAAAATTTTTCTTGTCTTCTTAAACCCTAACCCGAGAGCAACCATAAGAGACCTCAAAATTTCTTGAAGTTTTTATAAGTATGGAAGTCTTGTCTTGCTACTAGTATACTTAAATAACACAATGGAGGGTCAAGATGAGAACAATTGGGTGGCTTGGATCCAATTTACTTAAAAATCTAGCCAAGTGGCCCTTGGACTTAGTCAACATTGTCAAGCTCTAATCCTAGCAAGACTTGGTCATCTTATCCTTGGTCAAATGACCATTAAGTCCATGTCCATTTCGTCCAAAACCAATTAAGGGGGTGACACGTGTCGCCCTCCCATTCGTCGCAGTATTTCGTTTTCCGACAATTCCATAATTCCGCTAAATTTTAACTAGTCTCAAATCTTAACATTTTTGAGTTCTTACGTACGTTCTTATAAATATGTCCGGGAGTTACGGGGTGTAACATTCTTCCCCCCTTAGAAACATTCGTCCCCGAATGTTCTTTCGGAGCTCAACCTAACATTTCTCGGCGTAGTCTCATAAAACAACACTTAATGAAACCTAATTATGCCACATATGACCCTAATACATCACAAATACATATCCATCCATCATAAGCCAAACTAGAAAACAAATCCAACGTGTGCACCATCACTATTTACTCCCATTCATGGCCTAAAAGGATTATTTTTTCGTACTTCCAAGTTACTCTAGCATACATACATAGTCTCAATATTATCCGTTCATGACACTTAAACTTACAACAACCTTATCATGCATACAAGTCTCTAAAGGGGTCAAAGATATACCTGAAATCATATAGGCGGTTCAAAGGACCGCTAAAACTGGGAACTTCCACCACGACCTCTGTCACGGCCTACCGGTGTATGAATATCCTTCCTAGCTATTGAAGGTGAAGAACCCGCAACTGATCCAGTAGACTGTGCTATCCCACCAGTGTCACCTCTGGTCGGACAATCTCTCACCAAATGGCCCTGCTGGCCGCAAGCATAACAAGATGTCGAAGTAGTACGACACTCCCCAAAATGGAATCTACCACAGCGACCACACCGAGGCAAAGGTGGCTTTCCCTGGCTACTACCCTCGGACATCTGTGAACTGCGCACAGAGCCACGACCGCTCCGAATATCCCCGGCGATCAAACCTCCGGCCATAAGACCGGGAAGGAGCACTCTGTGTCGGCTGAAATGTAGACCTAGCCTGCTGTTGAGGCTGTCCGCCTCGAAAGTTACCCTGAAACCCTGCCATCCTGACCCTCTTGGGCTGGACTGTGTCTGGCTGGTCCTCTCTCTCTCTGTACTCTATTCCCTGTGCATAAGCCTGCATCCTGGAAATATTCATACCTGGCTGAAGGGCCACTCCCAGGCATGCAGTAATCATATAACGGTCTAGCCCCATCACATAGCGGTGAACTCGGTCCGCCATGTCAGCCACAATAGTGATCGCATATTTGGACAACGAGTCAAACTCCAGGTTGTACTCCCTGATGGTCCTCCCATTCTGCCTTAATGACAAGAACCTATCAACACGGGCTCTCCTCATCTCAGGAGGCAAAAAGTGATCAAGAAAGGCCTCTGTGAACTCATCCCAAACTGCTGGACGAGCACCCACACCTCTAGACAACTCCCATGACTCAAACCAGTTCAACGCAATATCACGTAACCGGTAAGAGGCTAACACAACTGACTCTGTCTCCGAGGCTCAAAGCACCTGCATAGTCCGCTGTATCTGCCAAATAAACTCCTGAGGATCCTCCTCAGATCTCAAACCATAGAACTCGGGTGGATTACAACCCAGAAAATCCCGAATCCTCAAACTGTCGGCTCTAGGGTTAGCTACCTGCTCCTGTCGGCGCTGCCCTACCACTATGCTAGTCAATAACCTGATATGCTCTCTGTAATCTCTATACTCTGCCCCTGGTTGCGGAACTGGAGGCTCGGGTATCGGAACCTCTGGAGCTGCGGCTGTTCTCGGCTCTCTGCTCTTGTCGGCGTGGCCCGAACACGCCGCTGAGCCTGACCTCAAGCATAATCTCGGCACAGTGCGGTAACCCTCTGCGTACCACTAGCGGCTCCTGCTTTCTTGTCTTGCCACAGGCCTGGTCGCCTTCCGTTGAGGCATAACTGATACATAAGAGTAGGTCAGAGAGGGTTCAACCTATTGTGACAGCTCTACTGCACGATCTCAGAGAGAGAAGAACAGAAACAAATCCTAAATGTCCTGCAACCTCCTGATTATAGATGTGGTGCACAACACACCGATAATCAAGACTCTACTAGACACGGTCTGTAGACACTTTCCGAGGACTAACTGCTCTGATACCACTTTTGTCACGACCCGACCCCGGGCCTGCGACGGGTGCCCTACTTGGGCACCCTTACAGGTATACATCAGAGATAATCAGCGGAACATACATAAACTTAACAGAAAATAAATAACAGGCTAGCCGATAAGGCCACCTTCAAAAATATACACGTAACCCAAAAAACAGTTACGTTTTTTTTTACACAACCCAATCCACAAGATATGACTACAGACCTCTAAGAATTTCTGACATAACAACTGTGACGGGACAAGGCCCCTCCATACCCCTGAATGTACATAAATCTACAATCTCAGGGAACCGTACCAAAAGACAAAGCCTCCGGAGAAATGGAGCTTTCCAAGAACTGAACAGTGATCCTAAGAGTGTGGATCAGCAAGCTATGTACCTCAACCTGCGGCATGAACGCAGTCCCGAAGAGTCGATCTGAAATATGTACCATGTATGTGAAACTGAAAATACTGTAATGAAATCATAACAGTCTATATAAAGCTGGAGACATGTATGATAACCAAAATAACAGTACACTGTGCCTTGCCAAAGTGAAAGTAATGAAAGTCAGTTTTACCTTTTAAAGACTATTTCAACACATGAACAATAGTCACACGCTACTCTACGCAAGCCCTCAAATATCATAAGCGTGCTGTGGAATCCCCATCACCGCGATCATAAGTGTAAAATATAACTATGTGGCGCTTTGTGGCATCCTTCCTCATCGGTGTACATATATACCATACATATATATATCTCACGCGTGGAATCCCCATCACTGCCGGTAGTATGTGTAAAATATAACCATGTGTGGCGCGTGGCATCTACCTCACTGTTTGCGTACATATACAATATATATATATATATATATATATATATATATATCTCATGCCCATGGAATCCATCATATCGGGTACATGACTTCATGGAGAGCTAATCCATGGGGGTAATAATCGTATATAACATGCCCGTGGAATCCCTGATCTCGGGTACATGTCTTCATGAGGAGCTAGTCCATGGAGTAATAGTACGTAACATGGTCGCATGCCCCGGAATCCCTCATCGTATAAGCATGGCCATGGGGTAATAATCGTATATAACATACCCATGGAATCCCTCATCTCGGGTACATGTCTTCATGAAGAGTTAATCCATGGAGTAATAATCGTATATAACATGGTCGCATGCCCCAGAATCCCTCATCGTATAAGCATGGCCATGGGTAATAAAATAAATCCGGGAATCTAACCCGCCTCCTGGTCGCATGCCCCGGAATCCCACATCGTATAAGCATGTCCAAGGAGTAATAGAAACAATCCGGGAATCTAACCCGCATCCTGGTCGCATGCCCCGGAATCCCTCATCGTATAAGCATGTCCAAGGATCAATCATAATGGAAGCATACCCATGGAAGCCTCCGCCACTGTCGGTACGTCCAAGTAAATTCACAACAAGACAGTCGGCCCTCCAACTGAGAGTCACGGCAGCGTAAACATATAATACTTGAACTCAAGGCTATTACAAGCAAGCATAGGCAAGTTCATAAAATCTTTAGACTTTCATTTTTATATATTCAAGGCACTTTTCGTTTCACATAAAAATTCGAGAATTTAACCCAAAGTACTACGTACTTCCATTCTTTTCAAAAGACTCATTTTCATATCAAACCCCAAAATACTAACACACGTAGTATCAAGGCATGTCTACATTTCAAACAAGTCACTACATTTTTAGAAATACATTTCTCGGCTTCTAAATCAAGTGACCCTTATTTTAAAACTTTAAGCAAGTGATGCCTTTAAATCAAATTGCCCTTCCTTATTTCAAGTCATTTCTTTGTTTACATTACTAGAGAAAACCATTCTCTTAACCTTCCATAAAGTTATTATAACCAACTTCCCATAAAGTCGTTATACTAACTTTATGCCTTAGACTAATTCATTCTTTTTATAACCAAGAGACTTATACTTTCAAATCAAGTTGCAAAACTTTCAAAATACTTCAAGTCTCTTATCTTTAGAAATCAAGCTTCTTACTTAGAAATCAAGTCTCTTATCTTTAGAATGTCAAGAAATCCATACTTTCCAAATCAAGTATTCTATACTTTTAAATCAAATCATTTCTTCCTTTAAGAACCAAGTCCCATAACTTGAAAAATAAAGTTTCTTAACCCTTTAAGGATTTAAGGTTCAGTCTTAAAAATTCATAACGTACACTCTTTAAATTAAGTAACATATACTTTTGTGCGTTGTGAATAGGTTATACTTGTTTATAACGATCTTATTAAAGCAGTCATGATCTAGAAAATGTAATACAGTTTTGTCTTATCTTAGCTTTTATGCAGATGGAGAATTCTATTCATTTTAATATAATTGATTGTCGATACATTTTCTTTTATTAACGCTGCAATGGCTTGTTCGATACTTATTCTCATTCGTGCAGTAAATTAGCAAAGTCAACTCGACTCCAAATACTTCCTAACGACTCTTTGACATCCCATAAGACTTGGTAAGAACTTAGGATAACTTAGACATACTTTCACATAGAGTATATCAACATACATACCTCTTAACCTCTAAGAGTAGAAGGAATCATGAAATAACACTACATGTATATTTCATACATAGAATCATGCCCAAAAGAAGGAAGAGGTTCACATACCTCGCGACGATTATCGACAAGTAGCAAAATGCTCCAAAGTACTTCAACCTTGATAGCTATTCCATCCCTTAAGTAGAATACGCTACACGTAGTACCTCAACCCTATAATGGCAATAATACGTCTATTAACTTCTAGCTTCAAACGTAGAATATTCTAAGTGTAAAGCCATCAAATTCTACGGAAAATCGGACAACACTTCCTTTGTTTCTACATACTTTTCCACCTTTTTCAAGGCCCGAATTTAACAACCAAACACGCCACATTTAAGGCCCAACAATTCAGCTATCCAAAGGGGATTACACACCTTAACAGAACGTGTAAAATTCTGCCCCACAATAATACAAAACAATCCAATAATTCCATGCCATTCTCGGCTATAATGTATCATACGACAAAGTCTTACCCAATTCCTTATTCAATCCAAGTTGTTTAGTCTAACATGTTATATAGCCGCAATTGATTATAACAACTATAATCTTCAATTAGATAACATGCGATGATTCTAACTATCGACCAAATTGTATTTCAATTTCAAATGGCTAACAAGGTCATTTCGGATCTTAGGCTTCTAATATCCATAGTACTTATAAATATCTAATACATATCTCATGCTTGCTTATAAACATCACTACAACAATATGAAATCTTATAACACTAAAGAGAATAAGATTATTACCTAGACAAGCCTTAATACGTCTTCAAGATCCAAAGTCGCTCCTTAGCAACTTAGTGCCTCTCCTTGACACTCCAATCCGCCACTTGAAGCCCTTAGAAGATCACAAACAACTTTCCTTCAATCTCCAATCCAAACCTAGGAAAGTTACTTAGGTTTTCACCTTGCGACTAATACAAAAACGACACTTTTCCGGGATTTTTCTATTGAGATACCCTTACAATACCCTTAGGAACCTTGGTTTAAAGTGTGGAGATTATTGAACAATAAACGAAATTTTTTCTTGTCTTCTTAAACCCTAACCCGAGAGCAATCATAAGAGACCTCAAAGTTTCTTGAAATTTTTCTAAGTATGGAAGCCTTGTCTTGCTACTAGTATACTTAAATAACACAATGGAGGGTCAAGATGAGAACAATTGGGTGGCTTGGATCCAATTTACTTAAAAATATAGTCAAGTGGCCCTTGGACTTAGTCAACATTGTAAAGCTCTAATCCTAGCAAGACTTGGTCATCTTATCCTTGGTCAAATGACCATTAAGTCCATGTCCATTTCGTCCAAGACCAATTAAGGGGGGTGACACGTGTCGCCCTCCCATTCGTCGCAATATTTCATTTTCCGACAATTCCATAATTTCGCTAAATTTTAACTAGTCTCAAATCTTAACATTTTTGAGTTCTTACGTACGTTCTTATAAACATCTCCGGGAGTTACGGGGTGTAACATCCTAAGCATGATCGAGTGTGTCGCGAATGAAAAGAATTTATCATCTCACATAAAGGTTATATTTACTGGATTCATGTAAACATACTTCACATATTGAGTTTGTTATACGACACAATCTAGGAGTTCCATATGGACCTTAATTATATTAGTGTCGATATGTGAAGGTCTATAGAGTCACACTATGTCAATTGTCTTTTCCATCTAAGAGTGTATTGAGATAATATTAAATATTTGATTTAGAATCGATATATTTAAATTGATAATAAATTATGGGATAATTTCTATTTGATGGAAGTTATTTAATTAAGTCAAAATTGGATGTTGGATTTAATTAAACGTGCTGAATATATATTAAGAGATGGGACGTGAAGGGTCGCGGCGCTACAGTGGCGACAGCGACCGGCGTCGCGACTCTTACTAAGCCGCTATTTGCGATCTTGACCATTGTAGGCCCAGTCTGAATGGCCCTTACACCTCGAGATTTGGATTAGTCTTGGGGCACAACCCTAATATAAAGTCTAACCTAATTGTCCCGATATAAGCAGCACTAAACCCCATAATTTACATACACTAATTCTATATTTTCTGAACTTAGAGTTTAGAAAAGATAATTCTCTCGAACCTCTGCCAAGATTTCCTAACTTCAGATGAGTACACCATAGCAAGGCTTGCAGCCAAAAGGATAGTCGTGTGTGCACCTTCTAGTAAAGACATCTGATAATAACAAAACTGTAAGTTTTATGTTTTTACAGGTTCAATTATAACATAACTACACCAGACGAAATTATTGGGGTAAGTAAGTTAAACAAAATTTTAAACTTCCGATGTGCATTACTTATGTATTTTGAACCCAACAAAACTCTAAACGCTAAAAAAATTCTGCAAGTTCAACAAAAGTAGTATTTTTTATATCTGGCAAATTTTTGAAAATATTACCAATCTGATCTAATTGTCACAACAAGTGGTACCAACGGCTCGCTTATTTCGTCAAGTAATGGTAGTTGATTTTGCAAGTTGTTTTGATAAAAGAACTGTGGAATTGGTGTAGTAGCGGGATCAGCCCAGATCACTGTTGGAAAATGAGGCAAATTAGCAAATCCAAAAGATTCACCCATAGTGCGCATCATGTTAGAAAAGTCAAAATTCAAGCTAGATTTGTATATCATGCTTTGCATCATAATATTCTCAATTTGATGGAATCCTCCGTCCATTTTCGCTTCCATTTTACCCATCCTCTCAGCCATATTGAGTTTCGCCTTATCATTTTTCACGATAAGTCGAGCAATTTGTTGAATTATATCATCGGACTGAAGTGATAATTGCCTCATAAGTGTCACACATGCATTTGGATAAGCTTGCCTTGGATCTTTTCATTGCTCTGGTTCTTTCTTTGGACCATCAGCTACATCATATGTTCCAAAAAGTTTTTGTAATCATCATAGATGAAGGCGTGACAAATTATGGAAACACACCGAAGTGTTTCAATAAAGTTGTTATCGTTGAAGGGAAGAAAATACTCCTCACACTTGATTCATTTACATATGCCTTCATATTTGTGTTGATGATTTTTTCAATATAATATAAAGTGGCAAATGAGTGCAAATGGCATAAGTGAGGAGCTCTTTAGATCTCATCACATTTTAAGTTGCTGCATCTATTATTGTGCTAGTCTAGAGAAAGATTAGCCTCAGTGGGAATATAACTCCGGTGTATCTGTTGTTGTGTTAATCCAAAAGATGATTAGCCTCTGTGGAATAAAAGCCTTGGTGTATCGAATGATTGTTCGCCCATAAGTTTGCATATGTTGATATATTGGTTGCATGTGAGTGGCTTGTTGATGATCTTAGTTCGTGATTGAAAGGACTTAATATGATGAATGATATAATAAGTTGGAAATTGATATACTCATGTTTATTGGTTTTTACTGGTGATTTTACTAAGCTTATTGACTTACTCGTTCTTTGGGATTTCAAACTGTTTTTTGAAACAACTTAAGGTAATGAGAATGACTTACGGATTTAAATTGATTATTTCTTCATCATTGACTTATACGGAATATTCATGAGATGTTATTTTTTTTGTTGAACTGTTTCTCAATACTATTTTCAATTACACTTATTACTTATATATTTGTTGGAAGAATTTATGAGCTAACAAATTCATGAATATGATTACATGGGAAACCTCAATCTCGGCCTAGGGAAGAGGAAGGGTTGGTCGAACTCCCTTGGTCACCAAGTCAATCCAAATGCATCCACACTAGGTATTAGTTTGTGTCTTTTCATTTGCTTTCTATAATAGTCTCTTTTGTACTATAAATAGAGGTCTTAGGCCATTGTAAAATGGAGAGTTGATTGATATATAAAGGTGAGTTTTACTCAAAAGCTAAGGTATTCAACTTGTATGTTGTATACATTAGTGTTACACCCCGTAATTCCAGGACATGAATAAGAGAATAGACGCGAGAACACAAGACTTGAAAATTGGTACGAAAGAAAGAATTGTTTTTCCGAAGGAAAATCTTCCGAACTTCGGAAAGGAAAAATGTTTGTTGTTGAGAATTAGATTCTTAGAATACATTATTTGAGGAGTATGGAATTTATTATCATTGTGGAAATTTATTTTACGGATTTGGTCACGTAGGGCCCACCCGAGAAATTTTACGTTTTGTGGGGCCCCCGAGGGTTACGAGATTTTATGGACGAATGGGAGGGCGACACGTGTCACCCCTACATAGGCTTGTTCGAAATATACCAAGGGTATAATGGTCAAATGACCAAGGAGATGATCAAGTCTTGACAAGCTTGATAAAATGGACCAAGTCAAAGGGGTCAACTTGGCTTGATATTATTGACCACATCTTGACCACACAATTGTTTTGATCTAGACCCTTCATTGTAGTATATATCCTATACTAGTGTAAGATGATTTCCATACTTAGAAAAAAAATCAAGAACTTGTTGTTCTTGATATGGTGCTCTCGGCAATAGGCATGAATGAACAAGAAAAAAATTCAATTGTTGTCCATAATTCACAAGACTTTAACCCAAGGTTCCTAAGGGTATTGTAAGGATATCTCAATAGAAAGATCACGGAAAAACGACGTTGTCACGTTAGTCGCAAGGCGAAAACCTAAGGTGTTCTTCAACTTTGAAGATGGAACTTGAAGAGGAGTTCTTCATGAGCTTCTAAGGAGTGCTTGGAGCGGATTGAAACATAAGAAGAGGAGCTAAAAGTTACTAAGGATCGACTTTTATGCTTGGACATTATTAGGGCTTATTGAGGTAAAATCTTCATCTTCTTAATGTAATTGAAGATTACATGTTATAGTATTTAAGAAATGAGCATGTGGTATATATAATGAAGTTTGAAAATATTTGGATCATGTCGACATGTTAAAAACCGAAAATGGACAATTTAGCCATTAATGTTGTAATCAATTTGGTCGATAGTTACAATCGTCACATGTTAAGGAAGAAAGGATTTATAGTTGTTATAATTGTTATTATGTATATAACATATTGGAATAACAACTTGGATTGAAAAAGGAATTGAAAGGAAATTGATAATTTATTGTGACAATGGTAGCCGATTATGGCTTGGAAATATTGGACAGTTTTATATTGATTGTGGGGTAGAATTTTACATGTCCTATTAGGCGTGTAATCCCCTTTGTATTGCTAAATTTTTGGGCCTTAAATGTGGCGTTTGGTTATTGATTTTCGGGCCTTGAAAAAGGTGGAAAAGTATGTAGAAACAAAGGAAGTGTTGTCCGATTTTCCGTAGAATTTGATGGCTTTACACTTAGAATATTCTACGTTTGAAGCTAGAAGTTAATAGACGTATTATTGCCATTATAGGGTTGAGGTACTACGTGTAGCGTATTCTACTTAAGGGATGGAATAGCTATCAAGGTTGAAGTACTTTGGAGCATTTTGCTACTTGTCGATAATCGTCGCGAGGTATGTGAACCTCTTCCTTCTTTTGGGCATGATTCTATGTATGAAATATACATGTAGTGTTATTTCATGATTCCTTCTACTCTTAGAGGTTAAGAGGTATGTATGTTGATATACTCTATGTGAAAGTATGTCTAAGTTATCCTAAGTTCTTACCAAGTCTTATGGGGGATGTTGGTAAGAGTCGTTAGGAAGTATTTGGAGTCGAGTTGACTTTGCTAATTTACTGCACGAATGAGAATAAGTATCGAACAAGCCATTGCAGCGTTAATAAAAGAAAATGTATCGACAATCAATTATATTAAAATGAATAGAATTCTCCATCTGCATAAAAGCTAAGATAAGACAAAACTGTATTACATTTTCTAGATCATGGCTGCTTTAATAAGATCGTTATAAACGAGTATAACCTATTCACAATGCATAAAAGTATATGATACTTAATTTAAAGAGTTTACGTTATGAAGTTTTAAGACCATGAACCTTGAATTCTTAAAAGGTTAAGAGACTTTATTTTTAAAGTTAAGAGACTTGATATTCTAAGTTAAAGAGACTTGATATTCTAAGTTAAGAAACTTGATTTCTAAGTTAAGAGACTTGAAGTATTTTGAAAGATATGTAACTGGATTTGAAAGTATAAGTCTCTTGGTTATAAAAAGAATGAATTTGTCTAAGAAATAAAGAGTTATAACGGCTTTATGGGAAGTTAGTTATGACGACTTTATGAAAGGTTAAAGATGTCTTAGTTTCCAAAGCATAAAGTTAGTATAACGAATTTATGAGAAGTTGGTTATAACAACTTTATGGAAGGTTAAAAGAATGGTTTTCTCTAGTAATGTAAACAAAGAAATGACTTGAAATAAAGAAGGGCAATTTGATTTAAAGGTATCAATTGTTTAAAGTTTTAAAGTAAGGGTCACTTGATTTAGAAGCCTAGAAATGTATTTCTAAAAAAATGTAGTGACTTGTTTGAAATGTAGACATGTCTTGATACTACGGGTGTTAGTATCTTGGGGTTTTATATGAAAAGGAGTCTTTTGAAAAGAATGGAAGTACGTTGTACTTTGGGTTAAATTCCCGGATTTTTATGTGAAACGAAAAATGCCTTGAGTTTATAAAATGAAATTCATTTTTGTATAATAATGAAAGTCTAAAGATTTTATGAACTTGCCTATGCTTGCTTGTGATAGCCTTGAGTGCAAGTATTATATGTTTACGCTGTCGTGACTCTCAGTTGGAGGGCATCGTCTTGTTGAATTTACTTGGACTTACCAAGCGATGGCGGGCTTCCACGGTATGCTTCCATTGTGATTGATCCTTGGACATGCTTATACGATGTGGGATTCCGGGGCATGCGACCAGGATGCGGGTTAGATTCCCGGATTGTTTTTATTACTCCTTGGATATGCTTATACGATGTGGGATTCCGGGGCATGCGACCAGGATGCGGGTTAGATTCCCGGATTGTTTTTACTACTCCTTGGACATGCTTATACGATGTGGGATTCTGGTGCATGCGACGGGGCGAGTTAGATTCGGTTGTTTTATTACCCCATGGCCATGCTTATACGATGAGAGATTCCGGGGCATGCGACCATGTTATGTACTATTACTCCATGGACTAGCTCCCCATGAAGACATGTACCCGAGATGAGGGATTCCACGGGCATATTATATTCGATTATTACCCCATGGATTAGCTCTCCATGAAGACATGTACCCGAGATGAGGGATTCCACGGGCATGTTATTTACGATTATTACCCCATGGATTAGCTCTCCATGAAGTCATGTACCCGAGATGAGGAATTACTCGGGCATGAGATATATATATATATATATATATTGCATATGTGTACGCCGACAGTGAGGTAGGATGCCATGGGCGCGTCACATGGTTATATTTTACACTTACGGCTGTCGGCAGTGATGGGGGATTCCACGGGCACGCTTTGATATTTGTGGGATTAAGATCCTTACTGGACTGTGTGATGATATTTGAGGGCTTGTGTCCATAGCCCTGGTGTGACTATTGTTCATGTGTTGAAATAGTATTTAAAAGGTAAAACTGACTTTCATTACTTCCACTTCGGCAAGGCACAATGTACTGTTATTTTGGTTATCATACATGTCTCCAGCTTTATTTTAGACTATTATGATTTCATTACAGTACTTTCAGTTTGACATACTTGGTACATATTTCGTACTGACCTCCTTCGGGGGGCTGCGTTCATGCCGCAGGTTGGGGGTACATAGCTTGTTGATCCTCATTTTAGGATCACTGTTTAGCATGGTTGGGAAGCTCCATTATTTCGGAGGCTTTGTATTTTGGTACAGTTCCCTGAGGTTATAGATTTTTGTACATTCAGGGGTATGGCGGGGCCCTGTCCCGTCACAATTGTTATGTCAAAAATTCTTAGAGGTCTGTAGTCATATCTTGTGGATTGGGTTGTGTAAAAAAAAGAAGGAGGTAACTGCTTTTGGGTTACGTGTATATTTTTGGAAGGTGGTCTTATCGGCTAGCCTGTTATTTATTTCTTTTGGGATGTATGTATGTTCCGCTACTATTCTCTGATGTATACATGTAAAGGGTGCCCAGTTAGGGCACCAGTCGCGGGCCCGGGGTCCAGTCGTGACAATTAGTTGGTCCTTGTGTGGGCCTTTGATTCTTGTGTGAGCCAAACCCCTTAGTGTAAGTTGAAACTAGGAATGTGTGACCTAGTTAAACTCAAGCTAAGGTTTCCCTTCGGTGTAAGTCTTTATTAGTAATGTGTGTGACCTAATCAAAACCCAAGATTAACGAACCCCCTCGGTGTAGGTAGATGTTGGAACTGTGTGGTACAACCAAACCCAAACCAAGGATCTATCATAAGGTTTTCTGGCCACCCTCACTTGGCTTGTTCACGAGCATTGCACTTAAAAACCTTGGACTAAACCTTATTAAATTGGTCACCCCATCTTGGAGTCGACTTGGGCATTAAAACTCCCTTGTCATTATCCAAGCCATATCGACCGTGTCTTTATCGACCGTCCAACACTTAGTGTGGATTCCCCTGTGCATTCCTTTGCCAAACCACTTCGTTTTTTCCACCACCATATCCCACATTACCTTACAAATATACACTCCAAAGGCCAACCCCCTAAATCATCCCCAACTATCCTTCCAAACTTGACAACAACTAACTGTCCGCATAACACAATTTAACGGAACCTTACTATTTCAGTTATGTTTCGTTGTTTTAACACCATCAAACCCCGATCATTACGATCACCCTCAACATGTCTATAACATCTTTATAAAATTCCTTGTATAAATACCTGAAACAGTCCCAAATCACCATCTACCCGACAGTAACACCAAACCCGAGAACCCTATTTCACACCTATTGTTGCGTCAACTAGTTCCCTGCCGAACTCAGCCCCAATTACCCTCACTCACTCCTCTGTACTTACATCAGGAGAACTTGCTGCTTTCCAAATTTATTAGTGGGCCCACACCTTTGTTCGTGGGTCACCCCTATTTAACTAGTTTATTGATTAAGTTTTCGGGATGCGTTTTGATGTTAGACTATTGTTATCTATAATAGAAGCTCCATAGATATACGTTTATAATGTGGGTAGATGTTGAAGTCATTGTTTGACTCATTGGGTGATGTTACGGTTATGATAACATATTTATAATAGACTTTCACGGATTTTATTTTATAATTTTGATCATGATTTCATCTAGTTATTTATACCTTGTTTGATGAATTAATGAAATATTGTTAAAAAAGGTCAACATTTAGTGATTTATAAGGTGCTTTCGGTATTGTTCATAGTATTGTATGCATGTTACGTCCAGGGTCGGGTTTGGGGCATGACAAACTTGGTATAAGAGCCTAGACTTATATGTGTCCTAGGAGTTGTCTGTGTATGTGGAGTTGTATCTAGTGGAGTCTTCCTTATGCGGCCTGATCACCTGCATGATAGATAGTCTACCAAGACATTTATAGGTGTTTCTCATTCTTCTTGATTCTAGATTGTGCTATAAAGCTTAGACTTTCTTTAGTATCACACTGACATGTCCGTTAACTTGTGTCTCATGGAAATTGATTTTTAACTTGTGCTACAGCTGCTAACCATGTAACAATGGTTCTATTGAGCGCACATGGGTTGTAATGTATAGTGCGGTGGATGGTATGAGGTTGTTCACAATTCAATAGTAGGTGTATCTATATGGTGATTGTAAGATGTGGTTTTTGATATTTTGAGACATATATAAGAATGACATTAGTCCTAATTCTTGGGGAAACTCTGTCGGAATAGTGTTAGGCCTGAGGAAATTGTTACGATGAATAAGGCTTGCAATGTGATAGACATAACATCAGCTATAAAAAGAAATACAATAGACAAAATATGATACAGTGATGGATGGAATTATGTAGATGCGTCATTAATTTGTTAGGTGGAAAGTGGGATAACTATGTCCTTAGGTATTGACAAAACGGTAATGAGATTTGGAGATATTTCATATTAACAAGTAGAGAAAAGCATATTTGAGAGTTATATTCATTCCTTGTTGCATTATGTTGCAGTAGCTATCTTTTTGGAAATATAATACTATTATATTTTATTTATCAAATGAGAACCATAAAATTATTAGTAGTAAGCTTGTCAAGATTTCTATGTTTGAGACTGTCATGAGCTTTGCACATTATGATACTTTGAACCTTGCTCGTAATACGAGATTAGTGGCGGTTGTTACATACAATAAATTTATTAGTTATTTAAAGTATGTGGTGACAGTTTTCATATGGTATAACTAGTGTTTTATTATAAAATTATTAAAGGATTGTAAAGAAGTTACGTGACTTAGAGTATATTAGAAACTAGAATGAAATATTATGATGATTTGTCATTGTAGTGATCATAAAGAAGATCAAGTATAAGGCATGAATAAGAGGATAAAATAGCCGAAAATTCTAGGCTATACTTCTAGAATTCGGGAAAAGGACTCTATAACTTATATTAACATATGAATATAATTTGGGGGATGATATGTACTGAAAGAATAATAAATAATGAACCACGAAAATATATTGTGATTTTAGGCTACATCTTTTGAGCTTTGGTTCTTGTTTATTTTGTTTATTCTCTTGTGTGGTTCAAAGTGTGGGATTGAAGGTTTGAGCTTTGATATATATGTGTAAAAATATTTGTTGGTGTGACTAGATTAGAGACAGTCATAGGCCTATTTCTGGATTATGTTATG
The DNA here is from genome assembly GCA_029844215.1 of Przewalskia tangutica. Lineage (NCBI taxonomy): Eukaryota > Viridiplantae > Streptophyta > Magnoliopsida > Solanales > Solanaceae > Przewalskia > Przewalskia tangutica. Next base: position 26,244,096 of record CM056719.1, read on the forward strand.
ATGCTACGATACTCTCTACGGGTTTAAGTAGAAGGATATATATGTTATTATGGCTTTGGAACATACTTAAGATGTCATATGTTTAGAGTACCGAAGATTCAGATGAAAGAAAATTTGAAGGTATTTTGTAGTGAATTAAGAATTATCGTACACTGAGGCAACATTCATATTGTGTTAAAACATCTATGTGATTTTGATGTTTAGTGAAAGAACTATATTTTAGGCTTGAAACTCGAAAACGACCACTTGTGGAAGAATGATTTAAGAATATGATGGAGTTTGATTTAGGCTTTAATTTATTATCCTAGGTTTTGATACAGAGAATTCTGATTTGAGGTTGTAGTTAGATGGACCTGTGTAATTTAGATAGGCTAGTTTTGTCATGGACTCTCAATAGACTAATGTTTCTTTGAATGTACTCTAACAGTTGTAATTTTATGTAACCCAAAAAGGGATTTATGTTGTTTCTTAGGTTGGTACCAATTATTAGGTTGGAAATTTAAGTAATCACCTTGGTGGGAGAACGATATTATGAGAGTGGTAACAACTAGGTTTTATCTGGTAGGTTTAATAAAGAAAATATAAGAACTCAAGTCAATAATCTATGACACGTGTGAAGGTGTCAGTATGATATATGTGAGTTTTAGATGAATGAAGGTTAGGGCATTAGATAAAGATGAAACCTTAGTTACAAAAGTAAGATGGTGTGCCCAATGAGGTATATTGTTACAAAACGAGAGGCTAAGCTTATTTGCTATGATAGTTTAAATTAGTATTCTAGAGTGGAAATAACTAGGAAAAACTTAGTATATTCTTATGGTGTTCTTAAGAGTTGAGTTAAGATGTAATAGAACTAATATTAAATAAATTATGGCAGCTTAAGAGCGACGATAATGTTGTTGGTAAGTCATAAAGTTGAGGAACATGCTTATATCATATTATGAATATTAATATTAGTTTAAGGATGAATAATTAGACATCAAAGATCGTATATGTTGAAGGTAGTCATACATATATATATATACTATGTCTGGAGGGTAATGTCATTTTGGCTATGTGTCACGACCCGACCCCGGGGCCGCAACTGATGCCCTACCGGGGCACCCCGTCAGGTATACATCAGAGAATAGCAGCGGAACATACATAACACATAAACATGTATATAGTAAACATCACTGGCTAGCCGACAAGGCCGCCTTCCATAGAATATACTTAACCAAAAGTAAAACAGAACAACTTTGTTCTTACAGCCCAAACCACAAACGTGACTACAGACCTCTAGGAATAACAACTGTGGCGGGACAGGGCCCCGCTATACCCCTGAATGTACATAATACCTATAGCATCAGGGAAAAACCGTACCAACAAAACAAGCCTCCGGAGGAATGGAGCTTCTGACACCCGACCAGTGATCCTAAGAATGAGGATCCACCACTTACCACCTGCGGCATAAACGCGGCCCGAGAAAGGGTGTCGATCATGATATGTACTAAGTATGCGGCGGAAAATACCAAAATACCTCATAAGTCTAAATAACTGGAGACATGTATGATAATCAATTCTGTAACAACGTGCCTTACTAACAATGAGAATATCAAGCATATACTATCTGCATGAAAATAGGAAGCTCATGATCGAGCGGTCACCACCGCAATATCATTAAGCAATCCTACTCGTGGGACTATTTCACCGCGTGGGTCGTGTGGACCGCGTGAGGTATTCCTCGCATAAGTGTACCGCCCGAATGGGACTATTTCACCCGCATGAGCCCTACGGACTCGCATGAGGTATTCCTCGCATCGTGGGTAGCAAATCCACGGAATATGCAAATGCCACAACCCGGGGAATGACCCCGTAACGAATAATATATCACTAGCACAAACCGGCTATCATACATAATACAAGCAAGTTAAGAAATCCCTTAACTTCTTATTAGTCTTGTTCATATACATTCTCATTTTAGTTTACTTAAGGCACTAACATGTCTTTATGAAATCCGGGAATTTAACCCAAAGTACTATGTACTTCTACCCTTTTAAAACCTTAGGCAATTGATGCCTTAAAATCAATTTGCCTTCCATTAACCCGCGTCATTTATCCTTGCTTATATTACTTAGAATAAATCTCTCTTTTTAACTTTCCACAAGGCTAATATAACCAACTTCCCATAAAGTCATTATATTAACTTCATACTATAAGTAAATTACATTTTTCATATATCCAAGGGACTTGTAGATTTAAAACGGAACAAGTATCATATACTTAAAAACACTTCAAGTCCCTTAACCTTGAAAAACTTAAGACATCCTTACTACTTCTAAAGAAGTGAGTAAATCCCCTAACTCCACCGACTTGGACACTTTCAAAACGAGTAAAGGATACCAAGGTCTTGTACGTCTACCGTACTATATAGGTAAAACTATTCATGCTCAAGAGATAGGAAAGCTCCACATACCTCTTCGGTCAATCCACTTGCTAAGTTAAAAATACCGCACGTAGTACGTCAACCTATAATGACCATAATACGTTTATTAACCTCTAGCTTCAACGTAGAATATTCCAAGTGCAAAGTCAATAAATTCTACGGAAAATCGGACAACATTTCCTTTGTTTCTACATACTTTGACACCTTTTCAAGGTCCGAATTCAACATCCAAACGCCACTTTTAAGGCCCAACAATCCAAACAATTCAAAGGGGATTACACACCTAATCTTGGATGTGTAAAATTCTGCCCCACAATGCATATTTAACAAAATCAATAAGCTAAAGGTAATATCTAGGCTATAACATGCTTACATATCATTCTTATCCAATCCTTTCATATCCAAATCATATTTCCTACATGCAATGTATCTAAGAGCAATATTTACCACTACAAGTTCTTTCTTCTTCACATGCAACACCATAAACTAGCAAAAAGAAAAAGAATTGTTACCTTAGAGCTTACCCAAAATTAATCCAACAAGTTCACTAGCCTCCTTTCCACAATCACCACCACAAAAACTCCTACAAGCTTGCCAACAAGTTTCCTTCTTGCCACATTTTTCAGATTTTTCTCAAGCCTTGATTTCCTCTTGATTTTCTAGAGAGAAGGGAGAGCTTTTATTTTTAGAGAGATAGGAGAGCTTGAAGAATGACCAAGTCTTCAAGACTTGGTCAATAAATAGGACATGCAAAATCAGATGGGGGGGAGACTTGTCACCCACCCATGGCCTTTTTTAAAACAAAACAGTTCAGATTTTTTCCCCCAGCCTCGCAGAACCTGCAGCCGCGCCGCGGCGCTGATACCTCCGCAACCTCTCAAAGCTTCCGGCGCTGCGGCCCTGCTTTCCGGCGCTGTGGCCCCTGACCGAGATTTCTTTCATGACCGACTGCGCGCTGAACTTGTAACATCCATAACTTTCTACTCCGATGTCATATCGACGAACGGTTGGTTGCGTTGGGAACTAGACTCAACGAACTACGTACTAGGCCTTTGAAACATCTAGGAACTCTCAATGTAACTGGACATACACTGCCTCTAAGTTGACTAACAACCCGTATGAAAACATTCCGTCAACCCATCATTCTAAAATTTAAGTCTCAATTCCTTTCGTATGTTCTCTAAAGCATGACCTGAACTACGGGGTGTAACATTCTCCCCCCTTAGAAACATTCGTCCCGAATGTTCCTTCTATGTACAACAATACTTAAGCATAATTGCCAAATAAAACTAACAATCAGGAAAGTGGGTTACCTGGAGGTGTAGGGAACAAGTGAGGATACTTCTTCATCATGTCCTCCTCTGCTTCCCATGTCATTTCTTCCCTGTTCTCGTTCCGCCATAAGACCTTGACGGAAGCCACATCCTTTGTCCGCAGTCGTCTAACCTGGCGATCGAGTATCGTTATGGGTCTCTCCTCATATAATAGTCCCTCTATCACCTGGACATCACAAATCGGGTGCACTCTAGATGGATCTCCGATACACTTCCGCAACATAGACACATGAAAAACCGGATGTACTGCCTCCAGATCGGACGGCAAATCCAACTCATAGGCAACCTTGCCTACCCTATGGACAATCTGATAAGGCCCAATGTACCTTGGGCTAAGTTTCCCCTTCTTCCCAAATCTCATCACGCCGCCGTGGGTGACACGCCGGGAAGACCCAATCATCTACCTCAAACTCCAGTGTCGACGCCAATGATCTGCATCGACTTACGCCGACTACGGTGACAATAACCGCTCCTGGATAAGCTTCCCCTTATCCATCGCTGTGAATCAAGTCCGCCCGACCAGTGAACTTCTCCCACCTCAAACCAGCCTATCGGTGACCTGCACTTCCTCCCGTATAAGGCCTCATAAGGCGCCATCTGGATACTAGAATGATAGCTGTTGTTATATGCAAACTCCACAAGAGGTAAATGATCCTCCCAGCTACCCCTGAAATTAATAACACAAGCCCGCAATATATCCTCAAGGGTCTGGATAGGACGCTCGGCCTGTCCGTCGGTCTGAGGATGAAACGCAGTACTGAGACTCACTTGTGTCCCTAATCCCTTCTGGAAAGACCTCCAGAAGTTAGTCGAGAACTGGGTTCCCCTGTCTGAAATGATCGATATAGGCACTCCGTGCAGTCTCACAACCTCTCTGATATACAATCTAGCATAATCCTCGGCCGAAAAAGTCGTCCTGACTGGCAGAAAGTGAGCTGACTTCGTCAGCCTGTCGACAATAACCCAGATGGAATCATGCTTCCTCTTAGCATGAGGTAACCCTGTAATAAAATCCATATTTACCACCTCCAACTTCCAAGTTGGAATATCAATAACTGCGCTGACCACCGGGCTTCGTGCTCAACCTTGACTGGCGACAATTCGCACGCTGCGCCCAAACTCCATGGCGTCCTTCGTGCCATCCCACCAATACACACATCTGAGGTCATGGTACATCTTAGTCGACCCCGGATGAATAGAATAACGAGCACTATGTGCCTCCCCCAGAATCTGCTGACGAAGTCCTGTCACATCGGGAACACACAGCCGACCCTCAAATCTTAGCACCCCATCAGGCGATACCTCAAATAGACTCTTCTCTTCCTGAAGAGCTGCATCTCGATATCGTACCATAATCAGATCCTCATACTGCCGCCTCTTCACCTCATCGACGATGGAAGACTCGACAACCTCTCGAACCTGAACTCCATCACCATCAGAACCAATCAAACGAACCCCAAGGCTCGCTAGCTGATGTAACTCGTGGACCATGCCCCTTTTCTCTGGCCGCACACCTGGCAGACTACCCATCGATCTGCGACTAAGGGCATCTGCAACTACATTGTCCTTCCCTGGGTGGTATAGGATATCGACATCGTAATCCTTAAGCAGCTCCAACCACCGTCTCTGCCGCAAGTTTAGTTCCCTCTGGCTGAAGATATACCGGAGACTCTTGTGGTCTGTGTAAATATCCACATGAACTCCATACAAATAATGTCTCCAGATCTTCAAGGCATGAATCACTGCTGCCAACTCTAAGTCATGTGTGAGATAGTTCTTCTCATGCTTCACAGCCGTCGAGATGCGTAGCTATAACTTTGTCGTCTTTGCATCATTACGCACAGCCCGACACGACGCATCACAATAAACCACATATCCGTCTAAACCATCCGGAAGAGTAAGGAGGCGGTCGTCAATTTCTCCTTCATGGCGGAAACTCTCCTCACAAGCATCCGCCCACCGAACATAGTTGCTACGAGTCGGCTAGTCAAAGCGCGCCGAGATGGAAGCAAACTTCTCCTGAATCTCCGATAATAACCTGCAAGGCCCAAAAAGTTGCGCACCTCCGTCGGTGTAGTGGGTCTGGGCCAAGTCTTGACTGCCTCAATCTTCGCTGTATCAACCCGAATACCATCGGCCCCGATAACATGCCCTAAGAAAGCCACTGAAGCCAACCAAAACTCGCATTTCGAGAACTTGGCATACAACTGCCGGTCCCGGAGGACTCCCAATACCGTCCTCAAGTGGTCTGCATGGTCCTGCTCTGTGCGCGAATAAACCAGGATATCATCAATGAATACTATAACAAACATATCCAAGAATGGCTTGAACACCCGGTTCATCAAATCCATGAATACTGCTGGGGCATTGGTCAACCCGAAAGACATCACCCTGAACTCATAGTGCCCATACCGGGTCCTGAATGCGATCTTTGGGATATCTGCCTCTCTAACTCGCACTGATGATAACTGCACGCAGTCTATCTTGGAAAAACACCTCGCCCTGCAATCGTCAAACAAATCATCAATCACGGGAGGGTATCTGTTCTTGATAGTTACCTTATTCAGCTGCCTGTAATCAACACACATACGCAGCGTCCCATCCTTCTTCTTTACAAATAACACTGGCGCTCCCCATGGAGAAACACTTGGCCTGATAAAACCTTTTTCCAGCAAATCTTTCAGCTGGTCTTTCAATTCCCTCAACTCAGCAGGTGCCATCCTGTATGGTGGAATAGATATTGGTCGAGTATCTGGCGACATATCAATGCAAAACTCAACCTCCCTCTCAGGAGGGATACCCGGAAGCTCGTCTGGGAATACGTCTGAAAACTCTCTAACGACCGAATCGATCAAGGTCGGTATCTCACCTCGATGTCGAATACGAACCATATAGTAGATATACCCCTTCCGCACCATCTTCCTAGCCTTGAGGTAAGAAATAAACCTACCCCTCGGCGACGCAGTATTCCCCTTCCACTCGATAACCGGCTCGCCAGGAAACTGGAACCGTACCAATCTCTCTCTACAGTCCATATTGGCATAGCAAGATGCTAGCCAATCCATCCCCATAATCACATCAAAGTCCGTCATATCCAACTCTATCAAGTCGGCTAGAGTCTGACGACCGTATATAGTCCTTTGGGCAAGCCTTATATACCGCTCGGCTACCACCGAATTACCTCTGGCGTAGCCACCTCAAAAGGTTTTATGGACTCTGCTCTATCCCTATTCTACCGAATATGAGGAGATATATAGGACAAGGTAGAACTCGGATCTATCAAAGCATATACATCACAAAGATGAAACCAATAATGTACCGTGACGATATCCGCGACGCCACGGTCCTCGACGATCGACATAACATAAATGCGGTTCGAGGATCACTGAATCTGACCCCACCACGACTCGCCGCGGCTGGCGCCCGTGAACACTCGCCCGGGCGCATAACCGTCGAGACGAAGATCCAAAGAATCGACTTCGCCGGCTGAACCATAACACTCCCGCCACCTCTGGTCAGACAATCTCTCTTCAAATGGCCCTGCTGGCCACAAGAGTAACAAGCTCCTGGAGGAACACGACACTCGCCTGGATGAGACCTATAACACAGCTCTATTGCACGATCTTAGAGTGAAAGAATGGAAACAAATCCTAAATATCCTGCAGCCTCCTGATTGTAGATGTGGTGCACAACACACCGATAATCAAGACTCTACTAGACACGGTCTGTAGACACTTTCCGAGGACTAACTGCTCTGATACCACTTTTGTCACGACTACCTCGGGTCGCAATCGTGCCCTACCGGGGCACCCCGTCAGGTATACATCAGAGAATAGCAGCGGAACATACATAACACATAAACCTGTATATAGTAAACATCACTGGCTAGCCGACAAGGCCGTCTTCCATAGAATATATTTAACCAAAAGTAAAACAGAACAACTTTGTTCTTATAGCCCAAACCACAAACGTGACTACGCACTTAGAATAACAATAACCGTGATGACAGGCCCGCCATACCCCTGAATGTACATAATACCTATAGCATCAGGGAAACACCGTACCAACAAAATAAGCCTCCGGAGGAATGGAGCTTCTGACACCCGACCAGTGATCCTAAGAATGAAGATCCACCACCTTCTTACCCTTACCTGTGGCATGAATGCAGCCCCCGAGAAAGGGTGTCAGTACACAATATGTACTAAGTATGCGAAACTGGAAAATACTGAAAATACCTCATAAGTCTAAATAACTGGAGACATGTATGATAATCACCATGTAACACCGTGCCTTACTAACAATGAGAATATCAAGCATATACTATACCGCATGAAAATAGGAAGCTCATGATCGTTAGGTCACCCACCCGCAGATCATTAAGCAATCCTACTCACGACTATTTCACTGCATGGGTCGCGCGACCCGCATGAGGTATTCCTCGCATAGGTTGTACCACCGAATGGGACTATTTCACCCGCATGAGCCCTACGGACTCGCATGAGGTATTCCTCGCATCGTGGGTAGCAAATCCACTAATATGCAAATGCCACAACCCGGATTGACCCAGAATCGAATAATATATCACTAGCACAAACTGGCTATCATACATAATACAAGCAAGTTAAGAAATCCCTTAACTTCTTATTAGTCTTGTTCATATACATTCTCATTTTAGTTTACTTAAGGCACTAACATGTCTTTATGAAATTCGGGAATTTAACCCAAAGTACTATGTACTTCTACCATTTTAAAACCTTAGGCAATTGATGCCTTAAAATTAATTTGCCTTCCATTAACCCGCGTCATTTATCCTTGCTTATATTACTTAGAATAAATCTCTCTTTTTAACTTTCCACAAGGCTAATATAACCAACTTCCCATAAAGTCGTTATATTAACTTCATACTATAAGTAAATTACATTTTTCATATATCCAAGGGACTTGTAGATTTAAAACGGAACAAGTATCATATACTTAAAAACACTTCAAGTCCCTAAACCTTGAAAAACTTAAGACATCCTTACTACTTCTAAAGAAGTGAGTAAATCCCCTAACTCCACCGACTTGGACACTTTCAAAACGAGTAAAGGATACCAAGGTCTTGTACGTCTACCGTACTATATAGGTAAAACTATTCTTGCTCAAGAGATAGGAAAGCTCCACATACCTCTTCGGTCAATCCACTTGCTAAGTCCAAAATACCGCACGTAGTACGTCAACCTATAATGACCATAACACGTTTATTAACCTCTAGCTTCAACGTAGAATATTCCAAGTGCAAAGTCACTAAATTCTACTAAAATCTGACAAGATTTCCTTTGTTTCTACATACTTTGCCACCTTTTCAAGGTCCGAATTCAACATCCAAACGCCACTTTTAAGGCCCAACAATCCAAACAATTCAAAGGGGATTACACACCTAATCTTGGATGTGTAAAATGCTGCCCCACAATGCATATTTAACAAAATCAATAAGCTAAAGGTAATATCTAGGCTATAACATGCTTACATATCATTCTTATCCAATCCTTTCATATCCAAATCATATTTCCTACATGCAATGTATCTAAGAGCAATATTTACCACTACAAGTTCTTTCTTCTTCACATGCAACACCATAAACTAGCAAAAAGAGAAAGAATTGTTACCTTAGAGCTTACCCAAAATTAATCCAACAAGTTCACTAGCCTCCTTTCCACAATCACCACCACAAAAACTCCTACAAGCTTGCCAACAAGTTTCCTTCTTGCCACATTTTTCAAATTTTTCTCAAGCCTTGATTTCCTCTTGATTTTCTAGAGAGAAGGGAGAGCTTTTATTTTTAGAGAGAGATGAGAGCTTGAAGAATGACCAAGTCTTCAAGACTTGGTCAATAAATAGGACTTGCAAAATCAGATGGGGGGGACACTTGTCACCCACCCATGGCATTTTTTAAAACAAAACAGTTCAGATTTTTTCCCCCAGCCTCGCAGAACCCGCCTCGGCGCCGCGGCGCTGAAACCTCCGCAACCTCTCAGAACTTCCGGCGCCGCGGCCCTGCTTTCCGGCGCCGCGGCGCTGTGGCCCCTGACCGAGATTGCTTTCCTGCCCGACTGCGCGCTGAACTTGTAACCTCCATAACTTTCTACTCTGATGTCCTATCGACGAATGGTTGGTTGCGTTGGGAACTAGACTCAATGAACTACGTACTAGGCCTTTGAAACACCTAGGAACTCTCAATGTAACTGGACATACACTGCCTCTAAGTTGACTAACAACCCGTCCGAAAACATTCCGTCAACTCATCATTCTAAAATTTAAGTCTCAATTCATTTCGTATGTTCTCTAAAGTATGACCTGAACTACGGGGTGTAACACTATGACTATCTAGATATGATTGACCAAAAGAGATTATAGGACAACGCCCTAAGAGCTAGATGTCATAAGTATCTAGTCATAAAGAGTAGGTCCTTAGATTTATAAAAGTTTCAAAGAGTCTGATGTCAAAGAGCATGCTAAGTATGGGAGATACCCCAGGAAATTCTGAAAGTTAAATGATTTAAATGCCTATGATATGTGGGATATAGTATTACATTACCTATGTAGAGTTGTGATAAAATTAAGAATGGTGTGATAGATTGTATAGTGATAAGAGTGAAGGGATATTATGTTAGACAAACTTAAGATCTGAATGATCCATTTCAGTTTAAGAAAGAGGAATATATAAGTATTTGATACTTCTTCTTATTGGCAATTATAAGTGCTTGTTTTATCCAAATTTTATGAAAATAGGAAGTAAGGTAAGTTAGGCTTGAATCACGTGTTGTTGAATTAGCCTAATTACCGGAGTATATTGTCTAGATTGATATATTGTGCGCCTCTTTGTCAAAGAATAGACATGTTAAAACTTTTGGTTATCCAACTCTTAAGAAAGTGAGCGAAAGTAATAAACCCCTTACTTTGTATTGAGACTTGAGTGTTCTAGTTGTTAGAATCCCCCTGAGGACTATGTTGTTCATGTTTGGTTGTTAGTGATGTCTTCATCTTTCTGGTATCGTTTAGTACAAAGGAAGCTCGACTTCATGGTTTGGTTTGCAGGGAGGTGGTTGAAGCCTCAGACGTTGTAGTCACAAGTATTCTAGCTATTTGTTCTCTTGAGGTGTATTCGCTGATTAATATCGATCTGAATCTTTCTTATGTTACTTCATACTTGGTCCTTGAATATTGGTGTGAAACCGAATAATTGTTAGGACACTTCTTGTAATAACTCAAAAAGTCATTTGACTCATTTTTCTTAGAAATCCCTAAATTACCCTTCTCGATCCTTTATTTGTTTGTTTGTAACTTGCGTGGATTGATGGAACAGTTCCCGAGGTAATCAAGTAGGTTTTAGACCCCTTTTTGGTAAGTTTGGAAAATTTTAAGTTAAGAGAACAGAGAGGCTTGACCCATAATTCGCTTTTGGGTAAACACGTTTTTTCATAGTTTTGTTAGTTCTATTAGTACTGGGATGACATTTATGACTTAGTCGAGCATTCAGTTTGGTTCTCGATGCAACCGGGGCGTTTTGGGTGATTGGTTCTGAAATAGTAAAACTAGAACTTATGGGCTGACTTCGATCAAACCCGAGGCTTATAAACTTTTTTCAGAAATTTTGAGTGCGCGAGTAGGTCTGGAATGTGTTTTATGGTAGGAATGCATGTTTGGTTTGTATCCGGGAGTATTTTGGGTTTTTGACGGAGAATTGGCTAAGTTTAGGTTGTTGCTGGTTTCTAGTGTCTGCACCAGTAAGCCTCCATCCGCTTCTGTGTGTTGGGCACTACGAAAGGTTGGCTCGCAGAGGCGAGTATTGTCCTAGTGTGGAGTTTTCGCTTCTGCATATTGTTTCTCGCAGAGGCGTGTGTGCCTCTGTGGAGTCATTTCCACCCCAACGGATATCCAGTAGATTATATGACCTCACCTCAGCGGCTTATTTTTCTGTTGAAGAACATCTGCACTAGCGAGGTCGATTATGCTGAAGGATAATTGCTATTTCAATCAGAATATTTAATGCCCTAAAAACGATCCCATTCCCCATAATTCATTTCCTTGGGATTAGAGATCGGCTAAGAGGAGGATTATTGAGGATTTAAGTGGGTTATTCATTAGAGGTATATTTTCATACTTAAATTATTATTTAATCATTTAAGTTCCCTATCTTAGTAAAATGTTTAAAGTGGGGGAAGTATTGGCTTAGTTCAATGATTGAGAATAAGAGAATAAGAATCATTGATTTGAGGATGCATTATTGATTAGTTGATGTTAATATCATAAATTAGTTATGATTCGTGATAGATGTTAGGCATATTTCATATACTTATTTTGAGTCATTTTCGATTAGTATTTTACCCATTTTCGTTGCGTCTAGTACAATTTTAGGGTTGTTTTTCTTTCTTTTGAGTCACAATGGTTCAAAAAGTCAAAATGGCAAAAAGGAGCAAAAAATGGCATAAAAGGAGGTCCCGAGGCAGAAAAAGGTCAAAAATCGATGACTGACTCGGAAAAAGACTGGGCGCGCGGTGAGAAGGCGGATCAGCGGTGGCAAAGCAGACTTCGGGACTTTCAGCACCGGGGTGCATTCAGATAGAACCGCAGTGCCTTTTATTCAGAGAGCTGCAGAGTTTCTGCACGCCGACTTGACTGCGAGCGGTGCCAAGATAAAAATTTTTCAATTCCGAGTTGGAATTGGCCAAGGGCAATAGGGTCCCTAGGGCACGAAATTGATACCTATTTAAAGCCCTAGGGATCAGTTTTTAGGGGGGAGTCCATTCTTGAACACACAACATCATCTAGGGCAGATTTGGAGGCCACAATTGGGACTTTAGTTCACAGTATTTTTCTTTTCTCTGTATTTATTTCAGTTATTGTTGGATTGTATTAGTTCTTAGCATGTTCATGGCTAGGAGCTAATTACTTTAGTAGGGTTTCCATCGAATCTTCTTGAAACTCGTTCATATAGTTAATGCATTAGTTAATGATTTCTTCTTCAGCGTATTAAGATCTATTCAATATTGTTTTGATTGCTTGATAATTAATTAGCTACTAATTATCATTACTTATATGATTTCGAATCAAGAACCGAGATGAGAGATTTGAATGTTGTAATTGTTTAGACACATGTTAAAATCGTGGACGAAAGTACCCCGATACTTATGTAGTGTTTAAGGTTACTGTTCTTAATCCTCTTGTGTGGTAAAATCTATCATAGAAATATAGAAGGTTTCTGCACAAGATTGAGCTCTCGTATATCCTAACCGGAATATGATAACAAACTAGTTAACCTGTTATCTTAATAAGAATAAGAATCATTAGCATTGCATTAACACGAGAAAGAGTGGATAGTCGAGTAGATGGAAGCCCTATTCCCTTCATAACTGTTATAAACCTTTAGTATTATAAATCTAGTCTAGTTTTATGCACTTCACTTTAATGATAGTCCTTAGTACAAAACCAAACAATTTATCGATTGCCAAATAGAAACCAAAGTTTAGAAGTTCTGGTATTGCAACTACCTGTGGACAATATTCGGTCTTACAGACTATATTACTTGTGAACGATACGTGCACTTACGTGAGCATTTGTAAATCGCCTAACAAGTTTTTGGCGCCGTTGCCGGGGACTGGAGTATAATCAATATCGAACTATCTATCCTTATTTCTAATTTGGTTTTATTTATTTTTTATTATTTGAGAACATTTTGTCGTGATCTGTTTGCTTGTTTTTTATCACTTGCAGGAAAGACAAGGAAAGTGCTGATGATAATGGAACATCAGCAAAACAATAATGTGTCGGATGGCGAGCTACCGCCTGTCTTAAGACAAATCCCTGCAGAAAGAAGCTTGAGGGATTATGTATTGGCTACAGTGACAGGGGTGCAGACTTGCATAAGGCTCCCAGCAATAGGAGCCAATAATTTTGAGATTAAACCTACTATTCTGGGTATGGTGCAGAACACAGTCCAGTTTGGAGGGTCTCCATATGAGGAGCCACATACGCACATTGCGAATTTCCTGGAGCTTTGTGCCACATTCAAATACAATGGTGTCACTGATGATGATATCCGGTTGAGGCTCTTCCCATTTTTGCTCAGGGAAAGGGCGAAGGTTTGGTTGAACTCCCTGCCAACAGACTCTATCTTCACATGGCGGGACCTGGCCCAGTAGTTCCTTGAAAAATTCTTTCCACCAGCAAAGACAACAAGACTTAGGGGAGAATTGAACAATTTCTATCAAATGGATGGAGAGTCATTGTATGATACTTGGGAAAAGTTCAAGGATTGCAGAGGAAGTGCCCACATCATGGCCTTGAACAATGGAACTTGGTGCACATCTTCTACAATGGTCTGAGTGAGACTACTAGAACAATTATTGATGCAGCTGCTAGTGGTACTTTCATGAGGAGGACAACACATGAAGCCCATGACTTGTTGGAAGACATGGCCACAAATAATTACTTGCCAGATGAGAGAGGAACAGTGGCGAAAGCGATGAGTTCATGAGACATATGCTATCACTGTACTGCAGGCACAAGTTGCTCTCTTGACTAAGCAGCTCCAGTAGAATACCATATCCGTAAAGGCAGTCTAGATCCAAGCAATTTGTGAAATTTGTGGGGGTCCGCATACCTTTTATAGATGTCCAGAAACTGATGCAGACCACATCTCAATGGAGCAGGCTCAATGTCAAGCTGTGGGACACTTTCAGAGGCAATACAACAATGCACAATCTAACACATATAACCATGGGAGAAAATATCATCCAGATTTTTCATGAAATAATGATCAGGGGTAGTATCAACAGTTTAGCCTACTAGCCCCACACGAGGAGTCATATAAGTTGAAAACGACACTATTGACATTGGCAAACTCCCAAGCACAATTCGTCACAGAGACAAGATCATTCATGGCCGAAATTAAGTACTCAATTTCAACATTGGCCAATTCCCAAGCAATAATGACCAACTCGTAGACCCAGTTCATGACGGAGATGAGATATTCTATTAGGGGTTTGGAAACTCAAATAGGGCAGTTGGCAGAGAAGTTGAGTGATAGACCTCAGGGGGATCTCCCCAGTAAGACAGTGATGAATCCAGGAGAGCAATGCCAAGCAGCCAGTCTGAGAAGTGGGAAGCAGTTAGACCAGTGGGGGCCCCAACCAAGAGTGGAGAAGACAGTTGAAATAGAAAATGAGGGGGTTACTGATGACCACCCTAATTTAGAGAAGGCTCCTCCGGCAGTAAGGAGAGAATATGTAGACAAAATTCATTATCCTCAAAGACTGCGGAAGAAGTCCTTAGACAAGGAGGTTTCCAAGTTTTTAGAGGTCTTGAAAAAGCTACATATTAATCTCCCGTTCATTGAAGCTCTAGAGCAAATGCCAGCATATGTAAAATTCATGAAGGACATCCTGTTTAAGAAGAGAAAGCTGGCGGATTATGAGACAATAGCCCTGACAGAGGAGTGCAGTGCTATCTTGCAGAAGAAACTACCCCCTAAGTTGAAGGATCCAAAGAGTTTCACCCTACCTTGCACTATAGGTAAGGTGACATGTAAACGGGCTTTGTGTGACTTATGGGCCAGTATCAACTTGATGTCTCTCTGTGTGTTTAAAAGACTCTTTTTGGGGGAAGCAAAGTCGACTACAGCGAACCTGCAGCTAGCTGATCGCTCAGTCGTGCATCCCAGGGGTATTATTGAAAGTGTGTTAGTGAAAGTGGGCAAATTTATCTTCCCTGCTGATTTCCTCATTCTGGATATGGAGGAGGATGAAGATATGTCCATCATTATTGAGAGACCATTTCTAGCCACAGGAAGGGCCCTTATTGATGTTGAGAAAGAGGAGTTGAAGCTTAGAGTTCAGGATGAAGAAATGACATTCAAGGTGTTTCAGCCACCACCTGAGCCAGAGTTAACCTTCAAAGTTTTCAGACCACCCACTGAGCCCCGAGTCGATGAGAGATATTTTGTTGTTGGGGTTGTTGACAAGGTTGTGCCTGGGAAAAACCTCACTAGTATTGATGTTTGTGGGGTACCATTAAAGAAAAGTGCGGAGACTGAGAGTAAGACCAGGGCAACAACAAATAATGAAACAATAATGAACCCTCCTGAAATCAATTCTGTGAAAAAGAAGAGGAGGAAGAGAAAGTGATTGGTGCTGAGATGGTTATATAGAGGGGGAACTCTACCCCCTTAATCTAGTAAGTGAACTGCGTTCGACTAAAAGACGTTAAAGACAGCGCTACTTGGGAGGCAACCCAATATTTAAATTCTGCAATTTATTTTAATTAGGAAAGTCTCACTTTTGGTGTATTTGTTATGTTGTGATGTCAGGTGAAGGACTCAGAGATGGAGCATGAAGGAAAGGTGAAAGACACGTAATCGAGTCAGCACCGCGGTACCGATCTGCAGCACCGCGGTGCCGAATCTTCAGGAAAGCCTCAGTACTTTATGCACCGCGGTGCCACAGAGGCAGAACCGCGGTGCCAGTTCACGATCCCCGAAAATATGAAAAGGCCCGGAATCGCCAAATCTCCTCCCACAGATACCGTCACAATGCAATATCCGCCGCCACCACCACCATTTTGAGTCGTTGTACGTCTGTAAGTCGTCCCTGTTTCATCTTTGAGTCATACACATTTGGGACAATATGTCAGTTAAGTTTGGGGGATACTTGTATTTTATTATATTTTTGAGTCGTTGATTTGTGTTTTTTATGTGTCTATATGAGTCACAATTTTTTATTTTTTTTATTTTTTATCATACATGTTGTAGTTGCTTGAAACACCTAGTGAATTAAGTAGGATAATATAATGAAATGATATGCAAAAATCTGTGTGCTTAAGTTAAATATGCCAAAGATTCATGAAAACCTAATTAGTTGGAATATTGTATGCTTTGTCTGTGTATGTCAATTGCGAAAAAAATGTCCTGCATGCTTGCTATTTGAGGCGAAATAATTAGGATGTACATGTTAGGGGGAGGATTCGGGCATTTCTTTGTTAGTCCTTCTTACCTTTCATTACCTACCCTGACAATGAATTGTATCCCTAGTCAGCCCTTTGATCCTAAAATGAAAAGCTATTTCTTTGACACCCCAATTCCCTCATGTGTCATAAGCAATAACTGATGATACGGAGGAAAAAGAAAGTGAAAAAGAAATACAAAAGAGAGCAAAAATAAATTATGCACCCCAATTAAAATATGAAAAACTTAAGTTTGGGGGTGCCAATGCGAATGTGTATGTTCCGCTCTCAACAAAAAGAGAAAAGGGAGTAATGGGTATGAACTAAAAAAATACAGCAAGGAAGAGAAACAAGTTGAATGAAAAGCGCTTATGGTACGCAATTTGAGCATAAATGTCTATTTTTACCTACCCCTGCCTAAGCCTACTTTACAACCATGAAAAGTCCTGATGATCTCTAGTATGTATGTCCATGATTAGTGCAGAATAACAAGTAAACAGGCTATAGTACCTTGACAAAAATGCAATGACATTGACATGCATATGTTAGGTGTTCATGCTTCCAGTGATTGTGACTGAAATGAATCTGCGAAATATCTAACTTGAAATTCTAGATTGTTCAATGCATGCTATATCTATTCCTACATATTGTCCTAACTAACATTCATGTGTTTCTAAGTGACATTTTGCAACTTCTTGACGTGAGTCTTTGAGTCTTTATTATTTTATTTCTTTGTTTTGTTTTCTTCTTTGCTTGAGGGCGAGCAAAGTTTAAGTGTGGGGGTTTGTTAGGCATATTTCATATACCTATTTTGAGTCATTTTCGATTAGTATTTTACCCATTTTCGTTGCGTCTAGTACAGTTTTAGGGTTGTTTTTCTTTCTTTTGAGTCACAATGGTTCAAAAAGTCAAAATGGCAAAAAGGAGCAAAATATTGGCATAAAAGGAGGTCCCGAGGCAGAAAAAGGTCAAAAATCGATGACTCAGAAAAACCACCGCAAGTGCCAGAGGCGTGGATCATGGTGCAAAATAGCAGAAACCCGCAGACTTTCAAAGATCGGGTGCATTCGCATGCAACCGCGCAGTGCCATTTATTCAGAGAGTTGCACGAGTCGCGGTGCTGACCTACAGAACCGCGGTGCCGGTATGGAATTTTTCAGTTCCGAATTGGAATTGGCCAAGGGCAATAGGGTCCCTAGGGCATGAAATTGATACCTATTTAAAACCCGATCAGTTTTTAGGGGGGGAGTTCATTCTTGAACACACAACATCATTGAGGGCATATTTGGAGGCCACAATTGGGACTTTAGTTCATATTATTTTCTTTTCTCTGTATTTATTTCAGTTATTGTTGGATTGTATTGGCCCTGAGGGTACTAAAGGGTGTGTTGGCGAGACACGGATATTGGAGAGCAAACCCGTGATTCAGAGCGAGGTTGGCTGGGGTATGAGTTTGAGAGCGGTAGTAGATTCGGGTGGTCAGCCTTCGGGGACACAAATCGGGGTTGACAAAGGTTGAAACTTTATTGCGGGTGACTTTAGGGCCCCCGCGAGTACTAAAGGGAGTGTTGGAGAGACATGCATAATGGATAGCCAACCCGTGACTCAGAGAGAGGTAAAATCTATCATAGAAATATATAAGGTTTCTGCACAAGATTGAGCTCTCATATATCCTAACCGGAATATGATGACAGACTAGTTAACCTGCTATCTTAATAAGAAGGAGAATCATTAGCATTGCATTAACACGAGAAAGAGTGGATAGTCGAGGAGATTGGAAGCCCTATTCCCTTCATAACTGTTATAAACCTTTAGTATTATAAATCTAGCCTAGTTTCCTACACTTCACTTTAATGATAGTCCTTAGTACAAAACCAAACAATTTATCGATTGCCAAATAGAAACTAAAGTTTAGAAGTTCTAGACTTGCAACCACCAGGATTTATATCTTGGTCTACAGACTATATTACTTGTGAATAATACGTGCACTTGCGTGAGCATTTGTAAATCGCATAACAATAAAAGATGATGTTTAAATGGCTAATTTAATGTTAGAAACCTTTTTTGGAATTGGGGATAATTCTAGGGTTTAAAATTGGGGCTTTTTGTCTAATCTTGAAATTAAGGATCCAAGGGCTCACTTTTCAAATTAACTTAAGGATATAATTATTTAGTATGTTATTATACTTTTTGGATAATAAAGTTTGGATTTTGCTATTGTGGGTTTGGGATTCCTTTTTAGTTTAACTCGGGGATGCTAGCTTTATATATCGATATGGGTACTGTTAGACCCATAATCTCATCTAGTTAATGTAAATGAATAGAGTGGGCTCGTGAGGAGTCTCATAGAAAGGGGAACTTAGTTGTGACTTACTAGACTCTAATATAGCGTTTATGTATTGTTATGCTAATTAAGAGGAGTAATGGATAATTGGGGATCCCATACTAGTGAGATGACGACAACTTGTACAGGTACCAGTGAACTTAAAGGTTAATTAAATGAATTAGTATGTTGTCCATAATGGAGACTATGTGTTTAGCCTTCGAGCCATGAGCATGGTGTATAAATCCACTTAGGTTGGTATGATTGTTGTATTTGGACTCATAGCCATGTTTGATATCCTATCATGATTTGACTTGTCATGCATTCATCACTTTACATCTCATATAAATATTTGAAAAGAATTTGATAATAATGATTGTATTGATTATGTTGTTTCATGATGTACACATATCCATATCATTCATACACATTATTGGCATTTGAACTGTTGAGATACTGATGAAAGGGGCTTAAAAGTTGGTTGTTAGATATGTTATATGGTATGAGAGTGATGATTGATGATTATACTACAACCACAGAGCTAGGATCCGATGAGATATTCTATATGGCTATATCGACCTCATGAGTCCCTCATGGGTCACATGATACCTACTGCATGAGTGTGTGTATACAGGGTACATATGGCCATTACATACATATATATCATTCGCATTGCATTCATTCATATTATTTATATGTATTGGATATTGTGTATACTCAGTGATGATTACCAGTAGACTTTATTATCTGATAGTTCTTGATAGAATAAATATTGATACTTGAGACATATACCTATTGTGAGATCGAGTTGTGAGACATGATGTAACTAGATGCCCTGAATGGGGTTTAAGCTGATTTTGGTAACATTGTTGGGCTTAACTCTAGTTATACTTGGTATTTGTGGTAAGACTCATTAGTTTGATGATACTTGTAATAGATTGAGTCATAGTAACTACTGATAGGTTGGATAACTGAACTCTTTTATACTTAGTTGACTAACTAGTAGAAAAGTATCGGAAAGTACCAACCCTCACAATCGTTATAGTTAGGGTCGGTCGATGATGCTGCTATGCACAAGTGCTTCCCGTAATCACTCTACACTTGATGCACTCTAAGTGCATGTATTAAACCGAACGGTAGTGGAAAATCTTGACGCAGAGCTTGGAGATTCTTCTTGGAGTCCAAGTGAGCCGCAGATTCCATCCCGACACTGGAACTCCTTTCTTATCATTTCTTATCATTTATGTTTCTGTCAATTATATTCAGACAATACTTATATTTCATTTTCAGACATGTATTCTAAACTAGTATCTCTATACTTGTGACTATGTGATATTGTTTTTTTCCTACATATTAAGTTGTAAGGCTTGACAATATTTCTGTTATTCCTTACTATTTTAGCATTTACATTTATATTATTCTGTTTGGATGTTGGTGGTTTACCTATGGGATAGGATAGGTGCCCTCATAACATAATGTAATTTTGGGTCATTACAAATTTGTATTAGAGCACTAGGTTCAATGGTCGCATGAGTACAATAGTGATGTCTAGTAGAGTCTTACGGATCGCTACGATGAGCTTCGTACCTATCTTCGAGAGGCTATAAGACATTTAGGAAAAATCATTTCTTTTCATTATTTTATTTGTTTCAGCTATGGTTAGTTAGATTCTAAATCTCTTTTGTTTCACTCTTTCTCACAGATAGTGAGGACTCAATCAGCCACAAAAGGAGATCAGGAGCCCGCACCTGCACATGCACTCATTGTTAGGGGTGGTGCACGGGGCAGAGGCAGTGGTGAGGTGGAGCAAGACCTTGAGTGGTAGCACCAGCCCGAGGTTGAGCATCTATAGTTGTTGGGGCTCATAACAAAGCAGAGTCTCTGAGGCCAGAGGCTATTCTAGAGGATGATTAGGTTCTGATAGATGAGGATGACCATGCTCAGGTTGACGGGGCAAGGCCAGCTTAGGTGCCCCCAGGATTTATTGCTACACTGGTACTTCAGGATACTCTGGTTCATATGATGAGCTTTCTTAAGACTATAGCTCAGGTTATTCAGCCAGTCACTTTTGATGGATCACATACTAGAGTTGGAGGGCAGACTCCTGACCATGTGCTTATGCTCGGATATCAAACACTAGGGATTCGACCAGTACCTGTTGTGGTTCCCCATTTATTAGGTGTGACAGTGCATGGTCTTGCTAAACTTCTAATTACTCATCCCGCAATGTCTATGGAGAAGCGAAAAATGTTCGATCTATTCAGGAAGTTGGATCTTTCTAGATATGATAGAGATCCAGAAGATGATGCGTATGAGTTCTTGATTAGTTGTCATGAGAGGTTGCACAACCTCGGTTTAGTAGAGTCCCGTGGAGTTGATGATACTACTTTCAAATGGTTGGACCTGCCAAGCAGTGGTGGAGGTCTTATGTTGAGTCTAGACCAGCAGGGTCCCCTCCTCTCACTTGGGTTTTATTTACTTAGATCTTCTCGAAGAAGTTTATTCCTTGACATGTTAGAGAGGGTAGACAAGTTCCGTTTGAGGGGTTAATCTAGGGGCGTATGATTGTGATAGAGTACAAGACATATTTCCATGTATTGTCTTACCATGCTTTGATAATTCTTCCTGATGAGGCTGAGAAGATGATGATGTTCGCCAATGGATTGGTTTGTCCTCTTCGTTTGATTACAGCGTAGATGGTTGTCATAGGTTCCACGTTACAATAGATTGTTGAAGCAGTTAGATAGGACGAGTTTATTAGGTGAGAGGATTATAAGGAGAGATTAGTCAAGTGTTACACCCCGCGATTATCCATGCGATCGAATGTATGATTAGTTGATTTGAGCTCCAACAACCCAAGACCTTTTCTGAGGTTCACATATGACTTATATGATTGTCTAAGAAAAATACTGAAGGTTTGAAGTCAATTGGATTAAAGGAATCACATCTTGGTAAAGTTTGAAAAAAAAATAGATAATACGCTCAGCAATCCACCCCACGGAAGATGATCTGCCTCGTGGATGGGGTAGCGGATCAAAGCCCATATTTTCTTACCTTACTACCACCATCTGTGGTGGCATATGCAACCACAAATAGTGATCAGCAATGCATGTTAGCGATTTTCACACGCTTAACGCAAGTGTACGTATCGGGACAAGTAATATAGTCTAGGTAAGATCGAATATCGTCCTCAGGGACTGGTGTTCAATTACCAAACATCTATTCTATGTTATATATTTGGATGTCGATAGTGTGTTGTTGTTTTTATCTATAAACTACTGAACAATTGTAAAAGTTAACTAAATTACGTTACTTAAATCAGATATGGTGGAAATAGGGCTTCCAATCTCCTCAACTATCCACTCGCCTTAATCCTTAATGCAACAATAAAGGTTTTTCTTCTATGTTAAGACAGCAGGTTAACTAGACCGTTTTATATTCTGATTAGGATATATAAATACTCAACCCCGGTGCAGAAATATTCTATATTTTTATGACAGATTTTACCACATCGGAGGATTAAGAACAATAACCTATAAAACTACACAAGTATCGGGGTACTTTCGTCCACGATTTTAACCTATATTTATTCAACTATAGCATATTCAAATCTCCCCTTTCGGATTTCGATTCGAAATCATATAAGTTATGATAACTAGTGATGAGTTAATTACCAAGCAATCAAAACAACTATTGAATAAATCTTAACTATATGAAAAATAAACCAAATTAATGCATTAAGTCATAAAGACGAGGTTCAAGCGATTCAAAAGGAAAGCCCTAACTAAAGTTTAGCTCCTAGCCATAGACATTCTAAGAACCAAAAGATTATCCAACATAATCTGAAAGTAAATAAAGTAAAGAAAGAAAAATACTTAAGAACAAGTCTCTAATCTTGAAGTCTCCAAGAACTAAGTTATGATGTGAATAGAGGAATGATGAACCCTTTAAAAATCTGCCCAAAGGGCTTTTTATAGCTCCCAAAAATGTGTGTAACTTTTCCTTCTTGGCCTTGGCCCATTTGGATTCGGATCTGGCAATTTTTCCCGCCTTGACACCGCGGCCATGCAGATCAGCGCGCGCCAAACTCCCGCAGCCGCAGCATATCAAGGCGTCGTAGGCCTGCAGTCTCTGATGGATTGGTGCCACGGCGCCGCCCTGTTCTCGTCCAGGATGCCAACTTTCGTCTCTTTTGGCTCGGTAACCTCCTCTGCTGGCCTTTTTTTGCTTCTTTTCTCAACGTTGCCTTTTTAAACCATTGTGACTCAAAAGAAAGAAAAACTATTCTATCACGACATATATTTGGACAAAAACGGGTAAAATACTAACTAAAAATAACTTAAAAGATGTATATAAAATATGTCTAACAGTGCAAAACCAGACGCATATGGTAGGTAGTGGAGGGGACAATTTATATCCTAAGTTGAGCCAACCCTCTCTTCATTTCATTTTTACCTAGGCAGTCCCAAGTTACTCCCAAATACTCTTCATAGGCCCCTTTATCATTGAAGAACGTTTTCTTAAGGATTTGAATGTATTTCTCCCTTGAATGGTCAAGATCAGATTGTAGTCTTCTCTAGTTGATGTTGGAAGATAAGGATCTACTAATCTTATATGTCTCCTAGCTTATCATTGTTTAGCTAGTAGAATTGATAAATATAACACAGGTGAATTGAGCTAAACTTTGTGATGGAGGTGTGTTGTTTGTGTTTTACTTTAATTGAGTTCTTTAGATGATCATAACTATAAATTGAAGGATATGGGGTTAGAGGATATGGAGTATGTATGGTATGATATTGTTGTTGTGGTTGTGTTGTTATTGAAATGAAAGTGATGGCATATTAATAGCCTTGTACACCATAGTTGATATGCACGTCTTCTAGGTGCTCGTTGAATTGTTCGAATGAATCGATTTTTAGTTGGTTGATATTATTTTGATCCAAACCTTCTATATTACATAGATGATATCTCATACAGTGTTCTAGGGTTTGAGAGGCATTGATAACTAGGCGACGTAGGTATGTAAGGTTATTCTCTTCTATCATAAGCATGTCATCGATAATAATTATTGTTTTTGAAAAAAAATGCTAAAGAATCATTATATTCACATGTCAATCATCCCTTGTTGGGAGTTGTTCTGTTGCTCTTATTGCATTCCATATTCATTATTAAGCTTCCGGTTGAGACCACACATTCCTGATAGAGTCTCTCTAGTCACAGTCTTGCATATCGACAAATTGTCATTGAAAAGCAAAAGAAAAAGATCGAATCAAAGTTGAAGGCTTAAAGTCATGATTACCTTAAAAGGACAAGTCTCATTCACATGTTGTTGTCCTTCATGGAGCATATCATTTACCTTGTTATCGTACTCTGTGTATCTTGTTTGTCTCTAAACTTCATAGATCTAAAAAAGGAGGGTTCTAAAGAGTTAGTCGTCGAGTCCATCAAGAGTCATTTCAAAGCAATGTCAAAGAGTTTATAAGATTCAAAGAGTCCAAGAGTCATTGTTATCACAATACAATATCCACATCACCGAACCTATGTCGGTGGGAAGTTACATACATCATTATCATCATACCCAGTGAAGTCCCATAATGTGAAGTTTGGGGAGGGTAAAGTGTACGCCGACCTTACCTCTACTTTGGTAAGTAGATATACTGCTTTCGAAAGACCCTCGACTCAATACAAAGTATAGGCACAAGCAAAACAAAAGAAATGGTCAGACCCGGACAAGAAATTTAAAACAGAATGAAAATGAGAATAACAAAAGCCACTAAGTTATGATAAAGCATTCTGGAAAAAAGAAGCAGTAACTAATGTATGTAAATAAGATAAACAAAGTACACGAAAAAAAATATAGCAGTAGAAATCAAAGGACATGGTACTATAGAACAATACGACGTCTACTAGTATAATAGGCTAAGCAGGGCTACAATAATAACACGACAACTACCAGTATGTAAGCTTAAGTAGGACTACGCTCAACTACCTACTACCCTTCTACCCTAATCTGTGTCCTCTACAACCCTTTATCTAAGTTCATGTACTCAGAAAGTTGCACATGCGCCATATCCCGTCTAATCACCTCTGTTCAATACTTGTTCGGCCTACTTATACCCCTCATGAACCCGTCCATAACCAACCTCTCACACCTCCACGCTGGGGCATTTGTTCCTCTCTTATGCATATGCCGAACTATCTTAACCTTGCTTCTCGCATCTTATTCTCCACCAAGGACACTCCGACTCTATCTGAGGAAAGAAAGGGTCCAAACTTAGCTTCTCAATTAAGTTATTAACCAAAGGACTGAGGGTGTCAAAGATTGGCCATCAACCTACGGTTAAGGGACGAGAATGGCATGTAATATGGGGCGGATTAGGAACCATTACTTAATTGTCTTAAAGGAACAAACTTTTATTCCGCCTTTGTGTTGGTCTTGGCCGAGACCTTGTATTTATTTATGTTGTCTTTAAATTCTATACTAGCTACTAGTTATCTTAAGATATATTAAAATGATGTAATAACTCTTAGCTTGCCTTAGGACACATTCAATGTTTTGTAAAGGAATGTTGAAGCCGAGAAGGGACACAACTAGGATAGAACGGACAAGATGTGAGTTGGTCGAGAATACACCATAGCAAAGACAAAGGATGACTTGGCCGACAAAGTGGCAATGACAAGAAGCTTGCAGGAAGGCCATTCAATAGCAAATCAACCTCGACCTAGGGGAGAAGGAAGGTTGGCCGAGAACCATTCTTTGGTGCAAGGCATGGAAGCTTCTAAACCACTTCCAAGAAGATGAAGTCTACAGAAGCCAAATCCATCCCCTCTCATATTCGGTTACTACAAAGACGTGTGAAGGAGTTTGGGTTTACCCTTGTCTCCAAGAAAAACCAAACGATTTATCATTGCATCATTATGAACGAGAACTAACTTGGTTCCCAAGCAAACCGACCCCCTTCCCTTATTCCCATTCGGTTGATTGGCTTGTAAGTTTTGTGTCTTTTGGATTATATTCTTGAATGGTCATTACTCTACTATAAATAGGATCCTTAGGGTGAATGTAAAAATCAGTTTTTGAGATAAAGAAATATAAAGTTTAGTATTTTCAACTTGTGTGTTGATTACATTATTTGGTCCTTGTGTGGATCACAGTTCTTGTGTGAATCAACCCCTCCCTTCGGTGTAAGCTTGGTTAAGACTTGTATGACTTGACTAAGCCCAAGATTAAGGAACCCCCTTGGTGGTAAGTGTACGTCAGAACTTATGTGATCCGACCTAACCTAAGCCTTAGGTCTATCTTTAAGGTTTCTGACCATACTTACTTGGCTTGTTCACGGGCTTATACTTAGCAACCCCGTGCTTGACCTTATGAAATTGGCCACCTTAATCTTAGTGTCGACTCGAGAATTAAAACCCCCGTGTCTCTATCCTTGACATATCAACCGTACCTCACTAAAAATACAACAACCAAACACTTAGCAAAAATCGAACCAACCAACACCTGGTGTGTACTTCGACTTACACCTCATATTCTGTGTTCATACCTCATCCAAACAACTTCAATCCTTTTACAACCACGTCCCAAAACACTTCCCTAATATCCATTATAAATGTCCCTACCCGAACTACCCATAACTACACGTCCAATCTTGACAACCACAAACAGTCCGCATAAATCACCATACCGAGAACCTCAATGTTTTGGATCATTTCCGAGGCCGTGCTACAAATAAACCACCAAGTACAGAACATCCTCATGACCCTCAACATACCTGTAACAACTCCACAAAATGCCTAAGCCCGATTCCACACTCAACTACCCAAAACGGTCACCAAATACCACACTGTCTAGCCAAACGGAGACCCCTACATGGCATCCTTTTTCGGGTCAACCCGAATATAACCAACTAATACCCAACCTACTTACCAAACATCACTCCTCCTTACTTGTATCACTATCCCAGATATTATCATTTATAATCTTATCCCTCCTTGTATGTCCACACATCCATCTCGGTATCCTCATTTCCGTAACTTTCATTTTTTAGATATGTGAAGTCTTGACTGACCAACACTTTACCCCATACATCATAGTCGGACTAACCACCACCCTATAGAACTTGACTTTATGTTTTGGTGACATATTTTTATAGCACAAGACTCTAGATGCGAGCCTTCATTTCATCCACCCTGCACTAATACGATGTGTGACATCGTCATCAATCTCTCTATTCCCTTGGATAATAGACCTGAGATACTTGAAGCTTTTTTTCTTTGGAATTACCTGAGTACCCAGCCTCACCTCCACGCCTATCTCATGATCACCCCCATTACTAAACTTGCACTCTAAGTATTTTGTCTTGGTCCTACTCAGCCTGAGCCCTTTAGACTCAAGAGTCTATCTCCAGACCTCCAGCTTAGATGGGTATAGATATATATATTATTTACACCATCATTGCAACCAGCCGGTAGGAAAATGTACATATACATTATACACATTGCGCCTTATTATAGTTGATCGGGAGGCACTTATATGTGCATCCATACATACACCTCAGAGTATACCTGATGGAAGTGATATATTACATATCGGGTTATAAGCCATGGGCAAATTACCAACCACATTTACTATACCATGAGTTCAGTACAGTTTTAGAGTTTCATTGTTCACCATATATGGCATACAAGTTATTAGAGAATCAAATTTCTTTTATGTTTTCCTTCACATCTTATCTCTTCATATTGTTTTTATTCTTCTCTTTACAACTTATATTCTTATATTGTTATTCATGCTCTACATACCAGTACATTTCATTCATATTGATGTCCCGTTTACTGGGGGCACTGTATGTCATGCTGTAGATTCAGGTAGAGGTGTTGATAGACCTCCCTAATAGGAGTTGCTTGAGTTCTGCAGATCGAGTGGTAGGCTTCACTTCACCCGAAGCTACTGAGTTAGATTCATGAGCTAAGTTTGGTACATGTTGTTGACACCCAATTTTGTCCCTCCCCCGATTACTTATCGGCAAAATTAAACTATTTTATCTTTATAATTTATAGTTATGCATAACATCTTCATATAATAAATCATTTTAAACCCCCAACCCATTTTCCTTTTACTAAAACAAAACACCTAAAATTCTACCCAAACCAAATAGATTCCTCAAACCCAACCCACACAAATAATACATTCGCAGCCCAAATACACCCCCCCCCCCTTTATTTTTCAGACAAGCCCAAGAGAATTCCCAAAAGCCGCGGCCCAAAACGAACGAGCCCAACCCGCATGCCTAAATTCCCTTTTTATTTCCCTTCCCTACCAAAACGAGATCAGGAACCAACGAACCCTAAAATCCAAATCCCACTCGCCGTCGACATTCCCCTATCCCAAGATTCTCGCTGGAGAATCGGGCTTTCTTTCCCCCTACCAGTACCATAAATCATCCCTTTTGGGTAAGAATCATCAAAAACCTTACCAACAATCATCCGAAGTTACCCCAAACTTACCATAACTAAAATCATACCAAACCTTCCAAATAAACACCAAAATCACAAACAAATCTCCCCCAAAACGCCAGCTTACCATAACCCGAAGCGTCAAGCTGTGTTTACAGATCTTACCAAATCTCCCAAATCACAAAGAAAAATTGCACCGAAAACTTACCAAAATTGGGACTATATAAACCAATCAATTTACACATGCAAAAGACAGGTGAAGAACCGAAGAAAAAAGAACTCCCAAACTTTTATTGTTTTGCATATTATCAGTCCAGAGCATAAAAACCGAAACTTTCAAAAGCAAAATCGACTCAAAGCTTCATCATTTTCAGTCGTATAGCAAAAACCATCTGAGCGGGTCCAATGAGTCGAAACGTCGCCTTAGTTCGCTACCCCAAAAAGGTAAACTTGAACTCAATCTCTTTTAGATTCCATGCCTATTTCTATGTTTTGATAGATGTTCATGTGCTGCTTATCTCGCTTAATTATGTATTAGTGGTATTTATTCGGGATTACTATGTTAAAATATGATTGGTTTATTCTGGATTCCTTTAAATGTGTATTTAGCTTAACGGGTCACGAATTAGATTTATATTGGAACAATAGGCTAAAACGGCATTCTTTAATAGTACGATGATGAAAAGTTGGGAATTATGTGATGTTTGCTACTGTCTATTATGGCTTGTCGGTTTTTAATGTCTAAATATGCCATGGTAAGTTCATTCTAACACTATATCAAGCATGCATCTGTTAGGTTGGTTTAAGGATATATGAAGGCAATGCCTTTCTCAGTGTTTGTTCGACTCTTTTGGTAGCTAACCCGTGTCTCTTTTCTAATCTAGGCTTAAGATTCGATTTATAAAAGTATATCATCTAAATGTATGAGTTATAGTGTGTAATTACTTTGCTATCTCTGTAGTCCTGAAGCATGTGTTCTTAGTTTTCTTTTAATCATAAGTGATGGCATATTGAATCTATATGAGCACGATATGCTATCCTAGGATCAAGTTGACAGTTGAACATCAAAATTATCCTCATCATATGCATGTATTCATCTTAGTATAAATATTCATGTGGGACTACCTTAATGTTATCTATTGATCCTTACTGTTTAGGCACGGTATACATGTTTAAGGATAATTTATATGTGTTAAATTTTATGCCAAATACTTATTTATTATTTGATAAAGTTTTGGACGTATGCTAATTCTTTTCCTTTTTTTCTTTATTTTACATGAAATGCATCAGAGCAAATGAAGAGACTCATTACGAGACTCTCGTCAAAGAAGACCCGCATTTATGTGCATCATTCTATTCGCTTCGGAATTCCTAAACCCATGGGAGGAATGACATTGTCGTCCTTCCTCGTCATTGTTCTTGATTCTCTAAATCCCGCCCCATTTTTTTGTAATTAATTATTCAACCTTTCACAATTATTAGGATATTTAAACTAATTATGATTTGAAATGATAAATCGAATAGGTAGTGTCCCTCTTATTCTAGGCATGTCACACATGTTTTAAACTTTGCTAAACAATTTAATCATTTTTCAATTGCATATCTATTTATGTAGCTAAGATATTAATTTTACAGGATCCATAACAAATTGATTTTCTCATAAGCTCTTTTATTTTTTAGTAAAAAATCGTATATCATTCCATATATATATTAATCAAAAAAATAATTTTTGCAAATAAATGTATACCTTCAATCAGTAAATCAAGCTTGCATATATTTATTTTATAAACAATGTAAATGCATACTTTTCAACTTTATATATATTTTTACAATGCCTTACAAATGCATACCTTCATTCAAAAATTAGATTTACATGTATTTCCATAAAACAAGTCTTTTGTGTTATAAAAAATGTATATATTTTTATAAGACACTTGCAACATCTTTTACTTAAAATATTTTCAAACGTGCATATTTCTTTAACATAATAATCAACCTATGTTTGACCGGACAATCGCAAGTTAGTGGATCCCGAAGGATGCCTAACCCCTTTTCTTTAGGATAATAAAGAATCTTTACCCAGAATCTCATAAAGTTTCGCAGACCATTAAATGGAGTTAATGTTGACTTTACGTAGTTAACATTTAGGTGTCCTAATTCACCAAAATAATTAGGTGGTGACTCCTCGAACCCTTTTTACACTTTTATTTTTTATTTTAATACATTATTCGACCAAGTTGTGCAACGTCTTACAAACCCGCAGGTAAGGTAAAAAACGGACGTGACACATGCACAATTGATGGGTAGGTCGGGGCCATGTCTCGCCCATATCACAATTATGTTTTTCATAGATGTTTATAGATTTGGTTGGTATATTCAGTTGATTTGTAAGACAACTTACCGGTCTTATACCATATTATATATAGTGTTTGGAGTTGTTGTACTCTTCTTGTTATGACGTCCAGATGATTTCTTATATATCTATATTGTTATAGCATTATTAGCTATATTTTCTATTCAGTTTACATGTTACATTTTAGAGTGGTACGCTCGGGCCAATACAACACCTTATGCCTGCCACACCCCCCAGTTTGGGATATAACAAATATGGTATCAGAGCAGGTCAGTCCTAGGGAGTTTACAAGTTGTGTCTAGCAGAGTCTTATTTATAGGTGTGTTGTGTGTCACACTAATAACCAAGAGGTTATAAGGTACTTATGGATGGTTTTCCATTGTTTCATCTCATAGATCGTACAGTACAACTGAGTTGTAAGAGTTTGAGTCTTACTCATGCTTTACATATTTTCAGTTATGACAATAACTAGAAAAACTTTGATTAACTCATATTCACAGCAAGCCCACAAAAGATTCTGACCAAGTTTATTGAGACGCCAGAGGTGCTAGTGTGATATTGAAATTTCAGAGTATGAACGACTATCTCCTCATTATATATGAAGGAAGTAATGTAAGTTCGGAATGATAAAGCATCAACTTTAGAAATATAGAAAGAGTAAGGTGGTGGAGGTACCAAATGTCTGAAATATGGAATATGGTAATGAGATCAGAATTCAGATAGAGTAATGAAAGCTTTGAAACTATAGGTGTCTCCCTCAGTGATACTTCAGTCAGAAATGGAGAAAGGGAGAATGATGTATATAAGGAAGGGAATATGTGGGTAGGTTGGTCAAAGTTGGATTGAAACTATAGTGTTCATCGGTCGACTTGGCCCGACCAAGAGACCAATACCGAGTTGAACCGGTTTCGACCGTTACACTTACCCGCCTACCGACCATTCATTATCAGATTTTCGACGACTGCGATTCGGTTGAATCATTTGACCGATTTTCTTTTTTCTTTTTTTTTTTAAATTTTGAAAATGTAAACTAAATTCAAATTAAATATGTAATATAATATAGTTTTATATTTTATATTTTAAAATTTAAAGTTAACTTTGTATTTTATAGTTTATAACTTTATAATTTATATTGTAGTTATACTTTTATTAATTTATTAAATTAGTAGACATAACTCATAAGTTAACAACTAAAGAAATAATAAAATAAAAACTAATGATAAGATGTAAACTTTCGAACTTTCATTATTCATAATGTTAAAAAGAGTACAAAATGATGCAATAATAATTTTATTTATATATTATGCATCTTTCTAACAAGTTCTTCGTAATTTATAGGTTCATTGAATTGTTGTGGATCCATAGCCGCTAAATCTGGAGTATTTATTCTAGTCCCTCTTCCGCCGCAACTTGTGTTCCCGCTTTTCAAAATATTGTCGATTTCTTCATCTTCCGGATCATCAACGTCTACGTATCCTTGATTTCTTCTCTCTGATCTGATCCAATTCCTTAAGCAGACTAAGACTTCTAATGTTTCTCCGCTCAATGAGTAACGTGTGTCTCCTATTTGGTCTCGTGCTTGGCTGAATGCACTCTCAGAAGCCACTATTAAGATAGGCACATTAATAACATCCCGTGTCATAGCTCCAAGTACCAGAAATTTCCTTCTGTTATCCTGCCACCATTGTAAAGGTTGAAAGTTCTTCTTCGACTCCGTTGGCTTTTGTAAATAAAATTGCAGCTCATCACAATTTCGACTTGTGGTTGTTTGTGTTGTTGTAAAAGTGATCCAAATATCTAAACATTCATTATCATCATCATCTTCATTGAGTCATGTAGATGTAGACATAGAAGAAGAATCAGAAGGAAGATTAATAGCAGAGTTGTTATCATGTAATATAGCATAATATTCATATAATTTAGTTAAATTAGTATCAAATTTTCTTATGCAATCAATTGAAGATGGAGTTTCTATTGCACCTACTTCCATATAATTATATAATCTAAATATTACATTATGACAATCTACTTTTTAAATAGAATGATTTAAGACTGCACTAATATAATAAATATCAGGAATAGGAAAAAAAAAATTAAACTTTTCAAACATAACTGTAACTGCAGCTTTATATCTTATATTTGATTTTAAACCATAAAGTAAATATGAAATTTCATCTATATGAGCTAAACCATTACAAACTGTTGGGTAATAAGATCCTGAAAATTCAATAGTAGCAGTGTAAAATTTATGTAAATTTTTTAAAAGTTCAGAAATTGATTTCCATTGTTCGTCGGTTAACATATGAATCACGTTCTTATGATGAGTATTTGAAACATGTGTTATGGATATTTATACTTGTAACATTCTTTTAAAAATAAATAAGTATAATTCCAATGTGTAACAACCTCACCTGACATGCATTTTGGTCTCAAATTAAATTGTTTACATTTTTCTTTCAATTCTATTATTCTACTTTTTCTATTATTCTACTTTTTCTATTATTACCATGAATAACTCCAACAGCTCTTTAGACAATAGCTAATTCAGTTTCAAATAAATCAAGACCACTTTGAACAATTAAATTATAAATATGACAAACACAACGAACATGAAATATATCAGGAAGTGGCGGTTGTAATTCCGCTTTTAAAAGATCTACAGCAACAATATTATTAGATGCATTATCGAATGATATAGTAAGTACTTTTTGAAAAAGATTCATACATTTTGCAACATCACAAATAGATTCGCTTATATATTTTCCAGTATGACTTTGATCTTCGTCATACAGAAAAGAAATAATACGTTTTTCCATTCTAAAATTTTCATCAAACCAATGACAAGTAATTGTTAAATAATCTCTATCGTTTAAAGCATGTTCAATGTCTGAAGTAAAACTAACTAGGCATGGAAGGTTAGCGAACAAATGTTGCAAATAAATAACATACTCAGTATAAATTCTAATATCGGCTTTACAAGTAGTACGAGGAACACCTTTAAATAAAGGATTATATACTCTTTGAATATATGTTATTAAATATGAAGAAGAAGCAAAAGAAAAAGGTAAACAACCTGCGGCAACCATTTTTGTTAATTCAATGCGATCCTTCTTTGGATCGTAATTAACAGGGGGGCCTCCCCCCGTTAATGGATTAATTTGTTGTTTTCTATCAGTGTCCCCAATTCTATCGTAAAACTTTCACACTTTAATCATTTTTCTCCTAATCGCTACTTCTGGTAAAGGAGATCTACTACTAGTAGTTCTAACATTGACAGAAGGCACACTAGTAGGTGTAGGAATTTTAGTTTCAACATTATCATATTCATTATCTTCTATTTCAAAATCTTCTTGCATTTGATTTTGGTTTCAACATTAGATGATGAAGAACCTCTAGATTTTTTACCCCTTGAAGTTGAAACAGATTTACCTTTACCCAATCGGTTTAGCAAATCCATTATAAAATATTTAATTTAAAATTTAATTTAAATAATCAACAAAATAAATATGATAATTTAATAAAATAATTAGAGAATGAAACGAGCGTACCAAACTTCGGGATTCAGAATTCAATTGAAACTCGAAGGTCGAAATCTTCCGTATTGCTACTTTGAAAATTAATAATAATAATAACTTGAGAATTGATAATATAGAGAATTAAGAGAATATGAGCATTGAGAGAATTGTAGAAATAATTGTGTAATAAAAATGAGAAGAATATAGAGTATTTATAGATTTTTTAAAGGGTAAAAATGTAATTAATAAAAAAAAACAAAAAAAAAACCAACGGTCAGTGGACCATTGCCCCCCCCCCCACTCTCCAGCCCCTACCACACCCACCCAACGGTAACATTACCGTTGGGCAACAGCCCAATTATTTTTTAATTAACGTTACCGGTCTGGACCAGTTAATCGATTAACCGGTTTCCGTTATCGGTCCGGACCGGATTGCTCTTACCGGATTTTATTTCATAACCCGTGCGGGTTGGGCCCAAACCAATCCCCAACCCGTTAAGGCTTACCGGACCGGATCGAGTCCCTTACCGGGTCGACCGGTCCGATTATCGGTTAACTCGCACCATTATCCACCTATAATTGGAACCGGATGGACACAAAAATGGGAGTCAAGTGGGGGTTGGCGGGTTCGGATGGTTTATCGGGCAGTGTTGGTTTGTGAGGATGTGTGTGAGTAGTTTAGGGTGGTGTCGGGTTAAGGCGTTTGGAGGGGGTGTTCTGGACACATTGTGGAATATGTTGGTGGTAGGTACTTGGTAGTTTGATGGAGGTAAGGTGGTGGAATATGGCCGGGATAGTAAGGTGTGACGGTGGAACTCAGTAAGGATGGTAGTGTAGTTGGTTGGGGTGTTCGAGTGGTTTTGGGAGGTTTCGATTAATAAACTTTTGGGTGGAGGTTGGTGAAGTGTTGTGGTGAAAATAATGATGCACTTTGAATAATGATTGAACACGAAATTGATGGAATAAATCGTGGACGATAAGACAATGAAAGCCGAGAAGACCTTCAATGTATTTGTAACCAAGTAACCGGATAGAACCTTGGCTTTGGTATAGTTAGATCATAGAAGTTCTAACTATACTTACTTTTTTAAGCAATTCCCGGACTCACGGCCCGGACAATTTTATATATATGAAAAGAAAGATACAAGGGGGGCCCATAGGGGAAAGTACATTGCTCAACAGCAGGAATGAAAAAAAACAAATAAGATGTGATCATCACCAAGTTTATAACATACTCGGTGATGATACTACAAATGTGGATACAAACAAAATGAAGATACAATGTAAGCCTAAAGCTATAAACTACCTCCGGGCTTACAAAATCTCCAATCTGCAGTGTCTCATCTATGTCGTCCTCTAGGTACTCTTAAGAATCGAATCATCTAGGTCCTGGATCTAGATATGATAGTAATAGGTGAAGGTGCCCGAAGTGTAATCTTCGGAGCAGCTCTCTGTACTGGAACCAATAGAACTGGGTCTGGCTGAGCAAGAAATGCATCTGTCATGGCCCTGAGTACCTGTGCATTCTCATCTGCCTTCATCCTGCCATATCTGCTAGGGCCTGACTCTCTCATATCAGCTATCATCTGCTGCTCTGAACGGTGATAAGTGTAGGGCACATGTGCCTGTATCCTGCGCTCCTTCCTACGAAGAGCCTCGTGAATCATCTTCAAAGATGGCCCATAGTTGTCCGCATCTCTGATACATGTCTGTTTCTGATGCCACAACTGTGCTGTTCTCGCCTCTATCATGGTTTTGATGAAATCTGTGCACTGCTCAGATAACTTCATAACCATTCTCAGATGGCGGTCCTTTATATCCCTGTTCCTAATTGGAGCAGCCTCATCGGAACCAATCGGAAGGGCTGGTGTAACCTGTGGAATCTCCTTCAGACGCAAGATACTTTCAAAGTCAACTGTAGAAGAAGCCGAAACCTCAGGAGTGCTTAATACTACAGCTGGCTGGTCAACCACAGTGTCTCTATCCTCATCAAACAAGTCAGTCATGTCAACAAAATTATCATCATTGTCGGCCATGACTTTCTCGTGAACATCAACCTCAACCTCATCATCATCATCAGCAACAACAACCTCGTTACCACAAATCCTCCTCACACTACCTGAAGAAGGGATGCTAGTACAGACTCGGTTCACAGGAGCAAAAGTCTTGGCCAGAGAAGGTTTGGACCACAAAAGTACCAAGGGGTAACCCACAAAAGGATCGAAGTTCGGACCACAAAAAGACTGATAGCCCACAAAAGGACCAACTAAGATAAGCAACACAAAAGTTGAATAACTTAGCAAAGTTTGATTAAAACTCAAATATATCTCATATAACTTTAATGTCTTCTTTACATCAACAACATGCCTTATTTATACTAGTTCTAAATCTTCTAGAAGAGCAACTAAATAGACATCATACAAGCACTTAGGCCGAATGGGAAAGAGGGAAGGGGTTCGGCCCTTTTGGGGGAAGAGAGAAGACCAACTCTTCATGTTCTCTAGGCCACCCTTTTGTGTCATCCATTCAGATAAGTGCATGAACTAGTTAGTTCATAAATTATCTCTTTGGGGCGTGATAGAAGTTTTCCTTTCTAGATTGTTCTTTGGCCTAGTCACCTTATCATTGTTACACCCCGTATTTCCAAGATATTAATATGAGAACGTACTCAGGGAACTAAGGTTTGGATATTGGAAGGATAGTATGATTACATTTTCCTCCGGAAAAATTTCGGAAAAATGTGAAGACGAAAAATTTATTAACTCGGAGTTAGATTCCCTAATGTGGATTTATGGGCTTAGCATTGGATTATGAAGTAATTGAATTGATAATATGAGGCCAGTCAAAATTTCACAATTTTGGAGGGGGGGGGGGGGTTCGATAATTTTAAGTATTTTGGTTAAGTGTTGGATTAATATTTGTGAAGGGAATTATGGGCGAATAAGAGGGTGACATGTGTCCCTCCCCACTTGTGTAGCAAGGCTCTAATTATATATATATGTACATGTATATGTATATGTACATGTATATGTACATGTATTGCAAGAATGTCTAGAAAGGGAGATATTTTCATCCAAGTAGACAAGTGGCCTTGGGAGATATTTGTGAGATGTTTTCAAGACAAGTGGACCACTTAGGTCCCTCCCCTTGTAAATTATTTATCTATATAAGAGAGGGGATAGCAAGATTTAGAGACTTCGCATAATATCTTCATCATCCAAAACTCTCTTCTCATTTCCTTAATCTTGAGGTTTTCGAGATTCTTCAAGCATAAATAAAGAACAAGAGTTGATTATTCTCCTAGATTAAGCACCCTAACCAAGTTCTAAACTAAATTAACTCTCCAAGGTATTTTAAACAAGGTGTGGCCAAGAGATGGCCTTGAATTCCTAGGCTTGGAGATGAACTTTTTGGAGTAAAACAAGAAGGAAAGAAGGTTACAAGCTTGTAGTAGATTTATATGTGTGATTGAAACTTGAAGAATAAGGAGCTAAGACTAAACCATGAACCAACTTTAAGTGGATTGTTTTGGGCATATTTAAGGTAAGGATTATTCCTCCTCTTGAAGTAATTGGATATTACATGTTGTAGTAATTAATAGATGAACTTGTGATTAAAAAGAATGAAAAATAAGAAGTACATGTCACAATCTTGGCATGTTAGCCGATTGTGGACAATTTTGGTGTTGTCGGATTCGTTGGTTATTGTTGTTGTTAAACATCACCTATTACATGTTGGCATGAAGGAAATCTTGTTGTTAACAAGTGGATATAACTTATATAAAAGTATTGGAAAATAAGTTAGATTATAAGAAGTTATGAAAACAGTTTTGGTTGTAGTAGTTGGCCGAGAACATTAAATAAAAGACTGTTTTTACATTGGACTATGGACTGATTTTAGCGGACTAAAGGACTGTTTTTACATTGGACTATGGACGGATTTTAGTGGACTATTTTGGTAGATTAAGGGGCTGAATTTTACACGTCAAGTAGGCGTGTAATCCTCTTTGGTTAAATGTTAGTTGTGCCCTTAATTGGTGTCTTGGTTATTGATGAAATTGGCCTTCTAAAAAGGTGGAAAAGTACGTATAAACGGGGGAAGTGCTGCCCAAATTTTTATAAAAAAAGGGAGATTCATTGAGTAGTAAAAGTGTATACTAGTATCATGAAGTTGATAGAAGTGTTATTATCATTATAGGTTGAAGTACTACTTGTGGCGTATTCTACTTAGCCTGTGGATTAGCCGAAGAGGTATGTGAACTCTTCATATCTTCTTTGAGCATGAACCTTATAAAATGATACTTGATATTATAAGTGTCTTGAATTTGCAAATGAGGATTTTAAATGAATTCGGATATCATTGTGGTGTTTCCTTGATTTGGAAAGAATAGGTTACTTGATTTAAAAAGTATACTTGACTTGATCTTAAAGGTGGAAAGTGTCTTGATACTACGAGTGTTAGTGTCTTGGGATTTATAAATGAAAAAGATGTGCGGCGGACGTATATGGTTCTAGTTGGTTTGTCTAGGAAGGAAGTGGTTCTATCTATTTCATTAATAGTACTTTGGATTTTATAAAAAAAGGAAGTTATTCTACTCTTAGAAGTTAAGGGTAGTCATGTTGTTGATTCTATGCTTAAGACATGTCTAAATTGTTCCTAACAGTCCATACCAAGTCTTATGAGAGATGTTGGTAAGAGTTTTTAGGAAGTATTGGAGTCGAGTTGATCTTGCTAAGTTATAGCACTAATGATAAAAGGTATCGAACAAGCCACTGCAGCGTTAATGAAAAAGGAATCGACAATCTATTATATTGAAATGAGTAGAATTCTCATCTGCATAGAAGCTAAGATATAACCAGTTCGTTTTACACTTTCTAGGTTCACAACTGATTAGATAAGATCATTATTAATATATAGCCTGCTAAAGGCTCATAAAATGGATTAATTTGG
Source organism: Przewalskia tangutica (assembly GCA_029844215.1). NCBI lineage: Eukaryota > Viridiplantae > Streptophyta > Magnoliopsida > Solanales > Solanaceae > Przewalskia > Przewalskia tangutica. The sequence goes on from CM056719.1 coordinate 26,283,433, forward strand.
CAAATCAGATTCATTGTAGTATTTGAAAGGAGTAACTTGATTTGAAAAGTATAAATTACTTGACTTGATAGTGCTTTGAGATTTCTAAAAAGGAAAGTTCATTTTAATAATTCTAAAAAGGAAGGCATAGTATTGTTTTGGTTTGTTTAAAAGGAAGGCATTGTATTGTCTTGGTCTTTTCTAAAAAAGAAGTTGTTAGTTATATGTGTACAGTCCTTTATATTGGAACCGCGTCCCAGAATGGGCCGGGCAGTATACCTTGGATGGGCAGTTTAGGTATAGATGTATGTGGGTTAGAGTCCCATGACATTATATTATTCTCCCGGTGACATCATATATGTATGTGAGTTAGAGTCCCATGACATTATATTATTCTCCCGGCGACATCATATATGTATGTGGGTTAGAGTCCCATGACATTATATTATTCTCTCGGCGACATCATATATGTATGTGAGTTAGAGTCTCATGACATTATATTATTCTCCCGGCGAAATTATATATAGATGTATGTGAGTTAGAGTACCATGACATTATATTATTCTCCCGACGACATCATATATATATGTGGGTTAGAGTCCCATGACATTATATTATTCCATGGACTAGCTCTCCATGTTGCGGGTTCAAGTCGCATGCGGGTTCAATTTCCATGCGGGTTCAATTCCCATGCGGGTTCAATTCCCATGAATAGGATTGCATAATGATTCTGAGGGCGGATGACCCTGACATGGCTTTCATATTTTGAAATGGTAATGATTTCATATTTGAAAGGGGTACGGTTGATTTCATAATTTGAAATGACACAGTGGATCTTACTTTTAAAAAGGCTCAGTTGACTCTCATTTGTTTATATAAAATACAGTGGTACAGTGATACAAGGTACAGTTGGCTTTTATTATATATGGCATGGTTGGAGCTGGTAAGGTTTTTCATACTTGTCCCTGTCATCTTTTGGCCAGTTATGGTTTATTTACTGTACTTTATGTTTACATACTTAGTACTTGTTGTACTGACCCCCTTCGGGGGGCTGCGTTTCATGCCGCAGGTTTAGGTACATAGTTGGGTGATCCTCGCTCTTAGGATCTCTACTCAGTTTTGGGAAAAGCTCCATTATTTCGGAGGCTTGTCATGTTGGTACGGACCCTGGTATTGTAGGCTTATATACATTCAGGGGTAGGGCGGGGCCCTGTCCCGTCGTAGTTTACTGTCCAAACTCTTAGAGGTCTGTATTCATATGTGGGCTGGACTTGCGGGAGTTGAGTATAAATGTTGTTGGCCAGTTGTACTACTGTGTTGTAGGGATGTTCCCGTTTATATATATAGCGGCAGCCTCACCGGCTTGCCTTGTTGCTACATATACAGTTTTCATTTATTGGCCTATGTCTTGTAAGGGAATAAGAGGGGGTGCCCAGGTAGGGCACCAGTCGCGGGCCCGGGGTTCGGGTCGTGACAATCATATTACACGAATTTCTTAGTCATCTCATTCTATTACAAGGCCTAGTAATTAGCTAGAAGGAAATTAAGCTAGGAATTTAAAACAAGCTAAAAGAAAATGGTCTCTGCCAAGACCTACATAAAGGCTGAAAATGTTGTCTTCTTGAATCTTCAAGTATTTTCTTCAATTACACTCATACTCCATGCCACAATAAGCATATTATCATAGGACGGTCGACAATCTTTGGCACTCCGAGTATATCATCTCGCGACTCACATTGGAACTTTAAGTTCACAGTATTTTTTTCATCAATCTCACCTTCTTTAACAGAATTTGCCCTCAAATTCTCGTCATTTATGTATTGTGATAAGTCTCCAACATTAAACGTTGAACTAATACTTTCGTATTCATTCCGAGGTTCCTCCTTGTAGAAAGAATCTGAATACAAGACAAAAGGTTTTGACTTCAAATATTTTCCCCATTGGACCAAGGATCTTACAACATAAAATTCTTTGTCATTGAGTCGTTCACCACCCAATGTTTCACAATGCAATGGACCTTTTGTTTTGAATTAAGAAGGTTCCAACACCAATTCCACTAGCATCACATTGAATTTTCAATAGCTTCTCACGGTTTGGAATAGCTAGAGGTGGTGCTTCATATCCTTCCCTTCACGGCTTTCAAAGATCTTGGTGCTACTTGGGACCATTTAAACTCATCGTTTCTCAATAGTCAGTGATAGGCGCATCTAGAGTACAACAATCTTGAATAAAACGATGAGAAAAAGAATCCAAATCAAGGAAACTTCTTACCACACTTACATTCGTAGGCTCAAGCCAACTTCGAATAGTTTTCACCTTAGATGGATCCACGTGAATGCCCTCGAATGATATTATGTATCCCATTGATGGTCGTGATGCCTCATGTATGGGCCTCATGAAAGGACTCGGAGCATTACACAATCCAAATGGAATCACAAGCTATTCGTACAAACCATACTTGGTTTTGAAAGCCATCTTCCATTCATCTCCCTCTTGGATCCTCATTCTATGGTAGCCACTCCTCAAAACTATATTGGAGAACAACTTGCACTCCATGGTGATGTTATTGGCCTCTCGGATATCCATACACATGCGCCAAGTTTCATCTTTTTTTGGCACCAACAAGGCGGGTACCACACATGGACTAAGGCTCTCTTGGACAAAGCCCTTGTCTAGAAATTTTTGCACTTGTTATTATGACTCATTAGCCTCTTCTAGATTGTAGCTATGGGCTCTTATTAATGGTAATCCATGTGTATGATCATCAATAAATACATCTATCAAAAGTTCCTTCAAGTTGGTAGTTTCAACCGCATCTCTCATAGGACTTTCCTTCTCTTTGCACATTAATTCATCTATAGAACTCCCCACCTTCGTCTCTTCTTCTATCTCTGGTGCATTAAGCAAGAGAACCTCAGATTTTCCCTTGCGTGTCTTGTCATTTTGGATCTTCATTTCATTTACCTCACTAGGTGACAATGGTAGCAACCGGATCTTCTTATCATCCTTTTCAAAAGAATAGACATTCTTTTATCCATCATGTTGTGCTTTCATATCAAATTGCCATGGTTGCCCCAACAAGACATGACAAACTAACAAAAGTTTGTTTCATTACCTTTATCCCTTTGTATTTGTTTAGCCATTGGAGTGCATATGGTTTAGGATAGTTGTGGGTAGGCAAGTTCAATTTGTCCACCATCTCCACGGAAGCTGGTTTGGTACAACTTTCTCCATCAATGATCACGTTACACATTTTACCATTCACCTTACATCGAGTGTAGTCCACATTCAAATCAATCTCCTCACCTCACCCTGATATTGGTAGAGTATTAGAAGTTCTTGGTGAGATTAAAACAGCCCGGATCACCAGCTAAGACCCCTAAATGACCACTTAGTGATAAAGGAGGTAGTAGTGCAGAGACAGTCAGGTTACTTGCTCATTCGCAATTACTACCACAAGAAAGTCGCCTCTATCTCTAAAGAGGTGTTTCCTGAAATGAAATCAATAAGCTTTTTGATTGATTCAGGGCGCCGCCCCCCTTCAACGAATTAGAACCCATTGAGGGGGGCCTCGTCCCGGGAAGGGGAGAGTGCCCGAGTGGTCAAAAGCGGCAGACTGTAAATTTGAAAATCTAAAATAAAGTGATCTCGACCAAGACCTACATAAAGGCTGAAAATGTTGTCTTCTTGAACCTTCAAGTCCTTTCTTCAATTCTACTCCATACTCCATACCACAATAAGCATATTATCATAGGAATATGGACAATCTTTGGCACTCTGAGCATATCACCTCGCGACTCATGTTGAAACTTTAAGTTCACGGTCTTTTTTTTATCAGATGACATTAGACGTAAGAAATTGTTATATCATGAAGGTATAGATAAGGATAAAATTTGAGATTGATAGCATAAGAATAACGCAAAGGTAAATGAAACATTGGAATAAATGTATGAGACGATGAAGAGTCATGAAATAATGTATAGAATAATGGCAAGTTGTGACCAATGAAGATAGAAAGTAATGAAGGCAGTAACGGTTGGGACATCGAGGGAAATGTGTTATGATATCGAGTATCTATTACAAGATTTGAATAAGCTAGAAGTCGACGGGATAGGCTGTCAGACGGATTTAGCCACTAGACTAAAGGACATTAATGTCAAGTTAGTCCTTCAGATAATACGAAATAAGAATCGAAGACTCTCGAGGTAATATAATAAGAGGTATCGGGGAGTTGTAAAATAAGCGAGTAGGCAGTAAAAGAATAAACTACAAGGAGACACCTTACTTATGCAAGTAATTCAGTGACCCTGTTAAGGGATATTACTCTAAGGCAAGTTGTAAGTTGTTAAAAAATCATAGATTATGATGAACATCAATTTAATGACCTAATATCGTAAAAAGGAAACTCTGGACACGAGATGAGTAATACATGTGAGATGGTGTAGGAAAAACAGACACAGACCCACACGATAATCTAGTGAGCAAAGGTTATAGAGAAATGTTTTGCGACAACTAAGGTTGTGTTACCTAGGTTTTATGAAAACTCCATAAATGGCAATGGGTATGTATGTATTAATATTGAGAAAGAAATAGTAAGTGGTCTCCCATTTAGAGGGGTTAAAGCAATGACAAAGGTTGTTAAACGTATGAGATTCAGAAAGAAAAGTGTGGGTAATAATCAAAAGGAAAGTGCATACATAAGCTTGAAAGGTGTACTTTGAATTTATGAATGATAGGATAATTCAAATTTTTTTTTTGAGAAATGATGTATATGGAATCTTGAAGGGGATGAGTTAAATGGCCAAATGAGCCATTATACTATGCTATGTGTATGTTAAGGGATAATCTTAGCATTTGAGGCCTTGATCTCACAAGCAAGCGGCAACGATTCCCAACAATTATTTCAAGCAAGAAGTAACAATATGAGGGGTTAGTATAAGGTGACCAAGATGAGGGGCTACGGAGCCTGGAAGTAAAAGCCAATGGTTAAGAATGAATGTATCCTGAAAATAGTGGGTTATGTATAGGAATACTTTACAGATAGTTCGTACGGTTAAATATAAAACCAAGATTTGAGCCTAGAATGGAGCGTAAGGCTAGTTATGTAAGAGACCCCGAAATAATAGAGATTAAAATCAGTTGTATGGCAATGTGAAGACTTGTAATGAACAAAACATATGTAATGGTAAGGATGATAAGAAGTAAAAGATTGGGGATATCCAAGATTCTGCAAGAATATACAATTACAAAATTGCTAAAAGCATATCGCTGGTAGATATTTACTAAAGAAATAAAAGGTTTTAACTTATATGCAGATAGGGATGACTTATCGATAACGATAACGGTTGAGTAAGGACCAAGATTTAATATTAAAGTGGAGCGTGAGGCCAGAAATAACAAACCCTTGGATAATAGGAGGTTTAGGTCAATTGATGTATTACAAGGTGCTTACCTAGAAGAAATTAGAGGACGAAGTTGTTTACACCTAAAGTTCAGATGGGAAAGTTAAGCCCATGACGTAGTGTTGAAAATAGTGAGCCCATATTAGAAGTATAACCACAAGGATATTTAGTGTAATGTTGAGATGTGTTTGTCTTACTAATAAGTAAAGGCACCCCTTCGGATGGGTTGCCATGGTATGAAGACTTATGATCCCTTTTAAAGAAAATAACGGTTCCTAGAAGGGAAAGAATAAAGTAAATAAGCAAAGGTGGATTCAAATAATGTTGTGAAGTGTGTTCCTCCCTAAGAGAATGAGTTTTACCCAAGTTGAACTTCAGCAAGTAAATATCCCATAAATATGGAGGAAAGACAAGAGTATAGAATCATTACAGTAGACTGATCGAGAATCCAAACATGAGATTAAATCAATGATAAATGTGTTATATAGAACTCAGTTGTATCCCTCCTTTAAGGGATGATGTGAAATATAACCATATAGGAGCTCGGTCTTATGACCTTAGAAGGAAGAAGTTCAGTGGAACATAATAATAGTCTTCAGAGTAACCTGAGATGAGATATGTAACTAGTTTATCCTATATCAAGGCCCGAAAAAGAGAAACTAGCAAAGAAGCTTCATAAGATAGAAAGTTTAAAGGTCTAATTTTAGGGGTGCAACGATAACAGAGCAATACGTAGGGAATATTAGTGTCGCCCTGATGGAAAAAGGAAAACAAATGTCAAAGGGAGAGTTGGAAGTGATACCACTGGAAGGTAGGGTTCTGTGGTTTTGGGCGCGGCCGGGTCCGACGCGAGCGCGACCGTCATCCGTAAGGAGCATCGTTCGGGAAGATAAGAGGCGGTGAAGACCCCATGCCCGCTGCGTTTACCGAATCCGAGAGATCCAATGCCAGAGTTAAAGCGAGACAAAGTTCCCCAATACTAAGCTTATCAGAACAACTGCTCTTAAGGGTTGTTATTCAATCGAATTTCAGGTTGACCCCAACAACATATCTAAAATATTCCCACAAGTGGTGAATTTCAGATTGACCTCATTCCTACTAAAATAAGAGTTATTCACGTAGTAAAGGATTTCGCTAGCTGTCTATCGACAAAAGGTCATAAGATTCCAGAACATTTAAATATCCAGTACCCAAGTGGGGAGGACCCAGTTGCAAAGAAATGTGTAATGGCATAGAAAGAATCATTATAGTTGCTTCCAAATAAGTGGTCAAGCCGAGTGCATGATCTAGATGCTCGAGGGTACAATACATGAGGGTATACATGATCTATAGAAGAATGGGATTATCATTTACCCTGCTATGAGGTGTATATTATGGCGGTTATTATATTATCATCGAGATGAATCCCTATTAGAATTGAGAGGGTCAGAAACATGAGTCGTCGATCTACTATCTTAGCATAAGAAGTTAAGCATTGTTTAAACCGGGATAGGTCTCGTCAGTTCCCAATGTAGTGGAAGCAATGAAGTACCATCAGAAAATACATTGCCCATTCAGGATTGTCAGAAATCACCCACCGATGTGCGCTATCAAGAGCTTACGAACACTATTGACCATTCATTAACCTCTTTATAAGATTTTGGCTATAAGAGGCATGTTAAGATTCAATCAGAAACACAAGCTTACCCTTCAATTCAGTAGACCACATAATTATCTCTGGGATTAGATAAAGCTCATTCAGTTTCTATGTACTGATATCACCAAAGTATATGTAGAAGGTCTTTTTTGCTTTTTGCCTATCGAGAATGTTCGAAATGTTGAAGACCTGCCCTATGAAGAGGTTCAACTACTATCCTTTATTACCAAGTCTAGAAGTTTCGGGCTCATGAAATGACATTCGTTAAAGTACAATGGAAAAACAATTTTATAGACGTAATGTTATGGGAGGTTGAGAAAGACATGAGATCTATATTTTCACATATAGTCCGGACATCAGGTTTGCATAATACTTGTGCGATACAATCCCTTGTATCTACTTGATAGAGTTGAACTTGTCTTATATACCCCTGTACAGATGATGATCATAGCATAAATGTAACAGAAGCATCTCAGATGCCGAATTAAAAAGTCAAGGTGAGTTATGGCTTACTCTTTTGATTACCCTAACAGATTGATGGTCGAGTGAGGCCAGTATGATATTATATTATTTTGGATGGTCATGCATGGCACTTTTGTTGGCTCAGGCTATTGGCAGGTTGTGGGTTAGTACTATTTCTAGAGAAAACTTTATCGAAATTCTGGTAAAACCCAAAAGTGAGGCCTCTTAGTTACATTCCTCAACATTTGAGGACGAATGTTCTTAAGGGAGGGAAGGATATTACACCGTGTAATTCTGCGTCTGATCGAATGTAGGATTAGTTGATTTGAGCTCCGGTAACTGTCACGACCCGTCCCGGGGCCCGTGACTGGTGCCTCACCCGGGCACCCAAGTAGTCATACATCAGAGTAATCAGCGGAATATAAAAACACAAGACATGAAACAATTGTAAATGAGACACAGTTTATCTGAAAAAGGGTCGCCTTTCGGCATATATATATATAAACCAAATCTGGCAGTTACATCCCAACTGTACAATAGGACTACAGACCTCTAAGGAAGTAAACAACTATGGCGGGACAGGGCCCCGCCATACCCTGAATGTACAAAACTATCTACACAACAGGGAGATCATACCCAAAAGTCGAGCCTCCAGAGAAGATGGAGCTCCTGACACCAAAGAAAATATCCTAAGACTGAGGATCCGCTACCTGCTTCCCTTTACCTGCGGCATGAACGCAGCCCCGAAAGGTCGATAACAGGTACCAAGTATGTGAAACTGTAAAGTACTTAAATGAAATCATATCATTTTAAAACCAGTTTTACAAATATGTAAGAAACAACTAAGGTAACCGCACATAGTGCCACATCACAACAAGAGCAATAAGAGGTAAACTGTAACAGGTCTCTTTCTAGGCCGCGAATGATCGAAGCAAGGCCAATCGCCCATAGTATCATTAAGCATGCCTAATCACGACTCCGCGATCGCATGCGCCACTCACGTAGGCGCGTGAGGTATTCCCGCATCGAGGGTAGCTACTCCTCGGCATCGCCCCGACTCGTAGTCGCGTAGCCACATAGACCGCATGAGGTATAACCCGCACACTAACACGGAACTCTCGTAGCTCGCGCATAGGTCCCTGGACCGCGTAGGTATTCTCGAATCATGGTCCTGCATCGCTGAGGTATACCCGCGTCGGAGGCGACTTAACCCCGGTATATCATGTCAAGAGGTGAGTGATGTAATACTAGCATAACGGCTTATCGTTAGACAACATAAGCACAAATAACAACAACCTCTTTTCACAAACGTTACAAGATACTAACACACATAGCATCATAATATGTCTACTTAACAAACCATCTTACTACACTTTCCAGCAATCAATACAAGTCTTTTATAAACACATAAGTAAACTGTTTCTTTTATCATCCTTAAGTCGTTATACCTAACTTCCCATAAAGCTAGTATAACTCTTAAGCTTCTTGTTTTAACAACAAATATTCTTCTTATTTCGAAATGATTTATAATTCTGTTGAAAGACTTCAAGATTCTTATTATTCAAGCTTAAGTCAAAAGACATTGCCGTAAAACTACGTCCAGTTAACACACGTACGTCTACCGTACTATATATATATTTTAAAATATCATGCTCACGAGTATAGGAAGAATCACATACCTTCTCGGCGAAATCCACCTGCCAAGTCGAATATGTCGCGCGCAGAGAATCAACCTATAATAGTCAGATACGTCTATCAATGTTTAGACTACTCTGTAGACTATTCTAAGCAGAGGGTTCTTTATTCTACGGAAAATTGGGCAGCACTTCCCTACCCGCCAAGTTACACAAGTCTACTGTAAATACAGTTCTATGTAAATCTGATTCAATTCTTCTTCATATACCGCCTATCGTGATTACAGCTCAATTCTATTCTTTAATATCCTTCGATATCTTATACTCAAGTCTTAACTATTCTGTTGTGTACTATCCAATTTCAATAGAAGGACAAAAGTATTTACCTCGATAAGCCCAAAATTATCCAAGTAAAAATGTCGATCCTGAGCAAGGTTTAGCTCCTAATCTGAACGCTCCATCCGCTCCCGAAACCCTGAAGTTTCTACACAACTTCTACTTTCTACTTCAACCAACTATGAAGTTCTCTTAGGGTTTCTTTTAGTGACAAATGGAGATAAGGTAGTATTTCTAGGCTTTTAGTATAGAGGTGACTTTGGAAATACTACAAGGTATAGGCTAAGGTATTTTGGAGATAGTAACAATACTTGGAGAGTATTTCTACCAAGGGGGGGTATTCGGCCAAAGGCCTTTTCAAAGGGGAGGATGGTGTTTGGACGAAGCTCTCTCAAAGGGGGGGAGTTTTGAAACTTGGAAGAATGATTTGTGGATGAAGAACTTCTTCAACTTAGGGGGGGTATTTATAGGGCTTTCAAGGGCCAAGATTGAGCCAAGTGGTAGGCAAGTGTAAGGTGGAGATTTGCACAAGTGCACCCTATCCTACTCCACAAATCCCTCACAAACATTGACCCAAGTTTTATGTCACGACCCGATCCCGGGCCCGTGACTGGTGCCTTATCCGGGCACCCAAGTAGTCATACATCAGAGAAATCAGCGGAATATAAAACATACAGATATGGAACAACAGATAAGATAATAAAACAGGCCAACCAAAACGGTTGCCTTCTTGCATATATACAGAAATTTGAACAGTTACATCCTTTACAACCCTGCCACAAAGGCATTACTCTGGACCTTAAGATTTATACAACAACTATGACGGGACAGGGCCCCGCCATACCCCTGAATGTACAAGAACCTACAACTCAGGGAAACATACCAAAAGATAAACCGCCGAAGAAACGGGGCTTCTCAATATGCTGAACTGTGATCCTAAGAGCGAGGATCCACAACCGATGTACCTCTACCTGCGGCATGAACGCAGCCCCCCGAAGGAGTCGATCTGGCAGTACCAAGTATGTGAAACTGAAAAATACTGTAAATGAAATCATGATAGTCTATGTAAAACATGAGACATGTATGATAACAAACCTACAGTTCATAACATAAAAGCAGTCACGTCAAGTCAGAGACTCACGCCCTCAAGTCATCCCTCATGCCCGTGGAACTCGCCGCCAGCTGCGTGATGCGGATATAAACCGTATTATACGTACAACATGTCTCGGCTCATCCCATGGGGATAGAGGTGGAATCATGTGGTATACATGTCCCGGCCCATCCCGTGGGACTCGGTGAAGTATGGAATACATGTCCCGGCCCATCCCATGGGACTCGGTAAAGAATTGGATGAAATACGTGTCCCGGCCCATCTCATGGGACTCGGTAAAGAATCAGATGAAATACGTGTCCCGGCCCATCTCATGGGACTCGGTGAAGAATCAGATGGAATACGTGTCCCGGCCCATCTCATGGGACTCGGTGAAGAATCAGATGGAATACGTGTCCCGGCCCATCTCGTGGGACTCGGTGAAGAATCAGATGAAATACGCAGACCGCCCATCTCGGGACTCGGTGAAGAATCGGATGGAATACGTGTCTGGCCCATCTCACGGACTCGGTGAAGAATCGTCGCTCATAACAAATCGGCCCTCCATCGAGACGCGGTGGTATAGAAATACAGTACTTGCACAACAAGGCTATCAAACGCAAACATAGGCAAGTTACACACAACTCAAGGTTATTTTATGCCAAAGTCCAGGTTCTGACCCCAAAGTATTACGTACGTTAAATTCTTTTTAAAAGATCCATTTCTTTTATAAAGGTCGCCCGATACCCGTAGTATTAAAATAGAGTGACTCACATTTTTAGGTAAACCAAAACACTTTCCTTTTCAACAGCAAGTAACAACATTCTTTTCCATAAGTTCAAGTTTGCCTAATTTCAAGTACTTAAGTCTCTTATTTTAGAAAGGTTTCGTAGTTCATAATCTTAATCACTTAAGAATATAATTCTCTTTTAAACAATTTGAGAAACATATGCCTTATATGTGAGTGGGTTATTCTTGTTCATAATCAATTTTATTAAAGCAGCCATGATCTAGGAAATGTAATATCATTTTGTCTCATCTTAGCTTCTATGCAGATGAAGGTTTCTACTGGTTTTAATAATACTTAATTAGTCAATACATTTCCCTTTATTAACGCTGCAGTGGTTCGTTCGATACTTATTCTGATTTCCGAAATCAGTAAAACATGATTCCTTTTAAAAACCAAGTACTAATTACTCATGAATGGGGTTTCACCATTTTTAACAAAATTCATGTTAATTCAATATAAGTCAAGTCTCTTATCTTTTAAGATTAAGTCTCTTAACTTCTAAAATCAATAAACCATTCTTTTTATCTCTCTTAAGTCGTTATACCTAACTTCCCATAAAGCTAGTATAACTCTTAAGCTTTCAAAACCAAGTATTACTCTTCTTTCAAAAAGGTTTCTTAACTCTTTTGAAATACTTCAAGATTCTTATTATTCAGGCTTAAGTCAAAAGACATTGCCGTAAAACTACGTTCAGTTAACACACGTACGTCTACCGTACTATATATATATTTTAAAATATCATGCTCAAGAGTATAGGAAGAATCACATACCTCGCGACGATTTATCGACTATTAGCAAATAGCTCCAAAGTACTTTAATCCTGCTAGCCTTTTCCACCCTTCGAGTAGAATACGCTACTCGCAGTACTTCAACCTATAATGGTCATACAAGTCTATCAATGTCTAGACTACACTGTAGAATAATTCTATGAAAAATTGGGCAGCACTTCCCTACCCGCCAAACTACACAAGTCTCATCAGAATACACCCTATGTAAGTCTGATTCAACCTTCTTCTTTAATATTCTTCCGATGTGATTCCAGGTTCAATTTTCTTACAGAATATCCTTCTATTACAGTTCAATTCTCTTCTATGTATCTTATATACATTTCTATACTACTACAGTATGTAATTTTCAATTACAATAGAAGGTCAAGAGTATTTACCTCGATAAGCCCAAAATTATCCAAGTTTAAATGTCGATCCTGAGCAAGGTTTAGCTCCTATTCGGCACGCTCCAATTCGCTCCGAGAAACCCTTAGAAGTTCTACACAACTTCTACTTAATACTTCAACCTCTTATGAAGATTTTTCCATAGGGTTTCGTTTTGTGACTAAAGGAAAGTATAGTAGTATTTTCCGGGCTTTTCGTATAGAGGGTACTTGGAAATACTACAAAGGTTTTGGGCTAGAGAATTTTGGCATAACAACAATACTTGGAGAAGTATTTCTCTACCAAGGGGGGGGGGGTATTTTACGATAATTCTCAAGAGAGAGGGGGGGTGTCTCGGCTAGGCTTCTCAAAGGGGGAGGGGTGGTGTGTTTCGCCAAGGCCTTCTCGAGGGGAGGAAGTGTTGGGCGAGAACACTACACAAGGAGGAGAGGGTTTTCAAGACTTAGAATGATTTGTGGATGAAGAAAACCTTGAGTTAGGGGCTATTTATAGGACCCTCAATGGTCAAGATCAAGCCAAGTGGGGGGCAAGTGGAGGGTCAAGATTTGGACAAGTGTTTGTGGGTCCCACCTTATCAATCTACCACACAAATATCCTACCTAATCCTTGACCAAGGAAAAGGAAAGGAAAACGCCCCAAGTTTCGTCCATATGAGGGTGACAAGTGTCACCCTCCCGTTGGTCCAAAATATTTCGTCTCTCGGAAAAATCCGCAAAAATTATAAATGACATAGTCGTAATCTTCCCTTCGCAAAGTCCGGAAAACGTTTCGTCGAAAAACGATTCTTTTTGCTAGTTGTGCACAAATTTCGCCCCTAATGCCTACTTAAGGCTTAAACTTTAGACGCACGCCCACGTACATACTCTGGAAATACGGGGTATAACATTCTCCCCTCCTTAGAAACATTCGTCCCGAATGTTCCTTCTTAAGACAGATAACGATAACGTTCCTCATAACAAGTTGTCAATGCCACACCTGGCCACAAAATAACACACGCGCAAATACTTAACCCAAGTCACGAGGAATCATTCCTACATCACAAAAGCTTCCACCCTTGGTCTAAGAGATATCCTCTTCGCACCTTTAATTCACAACAAAATGATCATTTCTATTTTCTTAGCACATGTTCACTTCTTTCCTTACTCGTCGTACTCTTCTCGAACACTCGAACTCTTTCTCATAACTTTCCATATTTCTTCTACTGCTTCAGTTTCCAAAATCTCATCACGCCCTTCCGGGGTGATACCTTCAAGAAGACCCACCGTCAACCTGAACTCCAAGTGTCGACGCCGATTATCCGCACGACTTCTGTTGCTTCTGAGCTGCAAATAACCTCTTCTGGATAAGCTTCACCTTATCCACATCCTGCTGGATCAAGTACGGACCAACTATCTGAACCTTGTCAACATCGAACCAATCGACCGGCAACCTACACTACCGCCCACAGAGGGCTTCATAAGGCGACATCCGAATACTGAAATGGTAGCTTTTATAAAACTCCCTCAACAGGAGGCAATAGTCCTCACAGCTACCCTTGAAATCAAAACACCGGTCCGACTACTGGTCGAACGCATCCACGAACTCGTACGATGGTTAACACAATTTGGGCCTAAAACCCTCGTGATCCTACTACCTGGCGGGACCACCTCGAACTGACCCCACCACAAACCGGGCTACGGGTTGACCCGCGAATGGTCCTCAACCCGACCCCATAACCGCGCCAAACTCTTGTTCCCCGATCCGGAACAATCTCACAATCGAGTCACGAAAACCTAGTGGTCTTCTTAGATCAACTACCCTCTTTCATTTCATGCCACCCCGGGACTTATCACACAGACATATCTCACGTGTACTATGCACTCCGATAAAGGTCAATATAAAAATAAATCTTTTACTCGAGATGGCCTTGCATCTAAGGTCTCCACGTATAATATTCTAAGGCCCACAATTTCTAGGTACCCAACCTTACCCTTTACTAACCAGGCCTTTAAATCACAATTTAACACAATGCTATCTGAACATAATACTTAGCACATCATCATATCATCAACGCATACTAGTCTCTAGAGGGGTAAGAATATAACTGTATCAACTGCTTCATATTCCCTCTGTCGCTCTAACCATAATCCTGCCCTGCAGGGCGCATAGCTATAAAAGGCGATGAACTCGCCATCGACCGTGGTGAGTCATTCTCGCCGCATCCTTCCTATTAGGACAGTTTCTCGTCACATGGCCCTGACGGCCGCAGGAAAAATAAGCACCAGTAAAAAGACGACATTCTACGGGATGACGTCTGCCACATCGTGCACACTGAGGGAAACATGAATCCGGCTGGCTAGAACCCATGTATACCTGTGAACTAAGCCTCGAGCCCTCGACTAGCTCCGAATACCGAACGCCCCAAGATCGCGCGGAGGACCACTGCACCGGGCGAGGTACATAACTAGTTCTGCTGCCGAGGCGCCCGCCAAAGTTACCAAAGGTCCTCGTTGTTACGCCCTTTTCGCCGATCCCGCCATTCCGTCGACCTCTCCGTGCCTCACATCCTAGTGCATGAGCTCGCGTGCGGGCAATGTCCATGCCCGGTGAAGAGTTACACCAACAAGCCTCGCCAAGTAATCATCTAGCCCGTGACGTGGCGGTGTACTCGTCCTCCATATCGCCATTACGGCGGGGACATACCGAGCTAATGAGTCGAACTCCACATTATACTCTAACCGTCCGCCCGCCCCGCCTCAACGCGTCAAAAATCATGGCCCGAGCCCTCTCATCCGTGGAGGCAAGAAATGTGCAAGAAATGCCCGAGAACTCGTCCCAAACTGGCTGGGAGCGCATGCTCTCCTGACAGCTTCCCGTGAATCAAACCGGGCCGATCGCAGATCGCTGCCGATGTGAACCTAAGACCACCGACTGCGCCTCGAGGCCCTCGATCACTCATGATCCAGTAGCTGTCGGATAAACTCCCGAGGTCATCTCGCCTCTCGATCCATAGAACATCAAGGCTACAACTCAGAAAGTCTCGTAGCCTCAAACTATCCGCTCGGGGGTGAACTACGGGTGCTACTAGAATCGAATCTGCATCCACCTATCCTCATGTTCGCCACGACTCGCCAAGAATCGCCATCTCCTTGTACCCCATCTCATCTGCTCCAGCCGGGATGGAGGCTCAGTATCAGTAGTCTCGCAGCCATCGCTGCGCTCTAAACTCGCTGGCCGGGCGGCGCCGCAAAACTCGCCGTCAAGCACTATCTCGTAACGATCGCGCTCGCTCGTAACCTCCGTTTTCGACTCGCGTCTCCTCGCCGCTTGCCCTTCTGGGCCCGGGTTGCCTTACGCGGAGGCATAACTGGTAAAGGAAAGGAATACGTCAGAGGGGTCCAACTTATCACACAGCTCTAAGGCACGATCTCAGAATGAGAAGAATGGAAACCAATCCTAAATGTCCTGCAACCTCCTGATTATAGATGTGGTGCACAACACATCGATAATCAAGACTCTACTAGACACGCTCTGTAGACACTTTCCGAGGATTAACTGCTCTGATACCACTTTTGTCACGACCCGATCCCGGGCCCGTGACTGGTGCCTTACCCGGGCACCCAAGTAGTCATACATCAGAGAAATCAGCGGAATATAAAACATACAGATATGGAACAACAGATAAGATAATAAAACAGGCCAACCAAAACGGTTGCCTTCTTGCATATATACAGAAATTTGAACAGTTACATCCTTTACAACCCTGCCCACAACAAAGCATGCACTCTAAGATTTATACAACAACTATGACGGGACAGGGCCCCGCCATACCCCTGAATGTACAAGAACCTACAACTCAGGGAAACATACCAAAAGATAAACCGCCGAAGAAACGGGGCTTCCCAACACGCTGAACTGTGATCCTATGAGCGAGGATCCACAACCGATGTACCTCTACCTGCGGCATGAACGCAGCCCCCCGAAGGAGGTCAGTACAACAGGTACCAAGTATGTGAAACTGAAAAATACTGTAAATGAAATCATGATAGTCTATGTAAAACAGGAGACATGTATGATAACAAAACTACAGTTCATAACATAAAAGCAGTCACGTCAAGTCAGGGACTCACGCCCTCAAGTCATCCCTCATGCCCGTGGAACTCCTTCCTCACTGCCGGCAGTCTGGATATAAACCGTATTATACGTACAACATGTCTCGGCTCATCCCATGGGGATAGAGGTGGAATCGTGTGGTGTACATGTCCCGGCCCATCCCGTGGGACTCGGTGAAGTATGGAATACATGTCCCGGCCCATCCCATGGGACTCGGTAAAGAATCGGATGAAATACGTGTCCCGGCCCATCTCATGGGACTCGGTAAAGAATCAGATGAAATACGTGTCCCGGCCCATCTCATGGGACTCGGTGAAGAATCAGATGAAATACGTGTCCCGGCCCATCTCATGGGACTCGGTGAAGAATCAGATGGAATACGTGTCCCGGCCCATCTCGTGGGACTCGGTGAAGAATCAGATGGAATACGTGTCCCGGCCCATCTCGTGGGACTCGGTGAAGAATCAGATGGAATACGTGTCCCAGCCCATCTCATGGGACTCGGTGAAGAATCGTTCATAACAAATCAGCCGGCCCTCCATCGAGAGACGCGGTGGTATAGAAATACAGTACTTGCACAACAAGGCTATCAAACGCAAACATAGGCAAGTTATACACAACTCAAGGTTATTTTATGCCAAAGTCCAGGTTCTGACCCCAAAGTATTACGTACGTTAAATTCTTTTTTAAAGATCCATTTCTTTTATAAAGGTCGCCCGATACCCGTAGTATTAAAATAGAGTGACTCACATTTTTAGGTAAACCAAAACACTTTCCTTTTCAACAGCAAGTAACAACATTCTTTTCCATAAGTTCAAGTTTGCCTAATTTCAAGTACTTAAGTCTCTTATTTTAGAAAGGTTTCGTAGTTCATAGTCTTAATCACTTAAGAATATAATTCTCTTTTAAACAATTTGAGAAACATATGCCTTATATGTGAATGGGTTATTCTTGTTCATAATCAATTTTATTAAAGCAGCCATGATCTAGGAAATGTAAAATCATTTTGTCTCATCTTAGCTTCTATGCAGATGGAGGTTTCTACTGGTTTTAATAATACTTAATTAGTCAATACATTTCCCTTTATTAACGCTGCAGTGGTTCGTTCGATACTTATTCTGATTTCCGAAATCAGTAAAACATGATTCCTTTTAAAAACCAAGTACTCATTACTCATGAATGAGGTTTCACCCTTTTTAACAAAATTCATGTTAATTCAAACTAAGTCAAGTCTCTTATCTTTTAAGATTAAGTCTCTTAACTTCTAAAATCAATAAACCATTCTTTTTATCTCTCTTAAGTCGTTATACCTAACTTCCCATAAAGCTAGTATAACTCTTAAGCTTTCAAAACCAAGTATTACTCTTCTTTCAAAAAGGTTTCTTAACTCTTTTGAAATACTTCAAGATTCTTATTATTCAGGCTTAAGTCAAAAGACATTGCCGTAAAACTACGTTCGCTAACACACGTCGTCACCGTACTATATATATATTTTAAAATATCATGCTCAAGAGTATAGGAAGAATCACATACCTCGCGACGATTTATCGACTATTAGCAAATAGCTCCAAAGTACTGTAATCCTGCTAGCCTTTTCCACCCTTCGAGTAGAATACGCTACTCGCAGTACTTCAACCTATAATGGTCATACAAGTCTATCAATGTCTAGACTACACTGTAGAATAATTCTACGGAAAATTGGGCAGCACTTCCCTACCCGCCAAACTACACAAGTCTACTGTAAATACAGTCCTATGTAAGTACAGTTCAACCTTCTTCTTTAATATTCTTCTGATGTGATTCCAGTTCAATTTTCTTCTGTAATATCCTTCTATTACAGTTCAATTCTCTTCTATGTATCTTATATACATTTCTATACTACTACAGTATGTAATTTCCAATTACAATAGAAGGTCAAGAGTATTTACCTCGATAAGCCCAAAATTATCCTAGTTTAAATGTCGATCTTGAGCAAGGTTTAGCTCATATTCGGCACGCTCCAATTCGCTCCGAGAAACCCTTAGAAGTTCTACACAACTTCTACTTAATACTTCAACCTCTTATGAAGATTTTTCCATAGGGTTTCGTTTTGTGACTAAAGGAAAGTATAGTAGTATTTTCCGGGCTTTTCGTATAGAGGGTACTTGGAAATACTACACAGGTTTTGGGCTAGAGTATTTTGGCATAACAACAATACTTGGAGAAGTATTTCTCTACCAAGGGGAGGGGGGGTATTTTACGAGAATTCTCAAGAGAGAGGGGGGGTGTCCCGGCTAGGCTTCTCAAAGGGGGAGGGGTGGTGTGTTTCGGCCAAGGCCTTCTCAAGGGGGAGGGGAAGTGTTGGACGAGAACACTACACAAGGGAGGAGAGGGTTTTCAAGACTTAGAATGATTTGTGGATGAAGAAAACCTTCAAGTTAGGGGGGTATTTATAGGACCCTCAATGGTCAAGATCAAGCCAAGTGGGGGGCAAGTGGAGGGTCAAGATTTGGACAAGTGTTTGTGGGTCCCACCTTATCAATCTACCACACAAATATCCTACCTAATCATTGACAAGGAAAAGGCAAGGAAAACGCCCCAAGTTTCGTCCATATGAGGGTGACAAGTGTCACCCTCCCGTTGGTCCAAATATTTCGTCTCTCGGAAAAATCCACAAAAATTATAAATGACATAGCCGTAATTTTCCCTTCGCAAAGTCCGGAAAACGTTTCGTCGAAAAACGATTCTTTTTGCTAGTTGTGCACAAATTTCGCCCCTAATGCCTACTTAAGGCTTAAACTTTTGTACGTACGCCCTTACGTACATACTCTGGAAATACGGGGTATAACATTTTAGGCCACAAAACAAGCCACAATTTCATGCCCATCGTCCAAGGGGGGGACGCCCACTTTTACCGTCCACTTGAGGGTGACAAGTGTCACCCTCTCGTAGGTCCAAAATGTTACATCTCTCGGAAAAATCCGCAAAAATTATAAATGACATAGCCGTAATTTACCCTACGCAAGTTTTGTAAAACGTTTCGTCGGAAAACCATCCGTTTCTTGGGTTGTGCACAATTTTCGTCCATAATGCCTAACTTAAGGCTAAACTTTTGTACGTATGCCCTTACGTACATACTCTGGACATACGGGGTATAACATTCTCCCCTCCTTAGAAACATTCGTCCCGAATGTTCCTTCCTAAGACGGATAATGATAAGGCTCTTCATAACATAAACAGTTAGCAAATGCCACATACGGCCACAAAACAACACTTAGGCAATAAGTAAATTAAATCAACAAGTAGGAAAGTGAGTTACCTGGAGGTGTGGGGAATAAGTGAGGATACTTCTGCCTCATGTCCTCCTCAGCTTCCTACGTCATCTCCTCCCTGAGCTCGTTCCGCCACAAGACTTTGACTGGCCACGCCCCGTCCGCAGACGCCTAACCTGACGATCGATTATCTCTATGGGAATCTCCTCATACGATAACCCCTCGGTCACCTGGACATCGTCACTCGGGTGCACTCTAGATGGATCCCCGATACATCTCCTCAGCATAGAAACATGAAACACCGATGCATCGCCTCCGGATCGGACGGCGCAGATCCAACTCATAGGCAACCTTACCTACCTGCGGACAATGCGAAACGCCCAATGTACTCGGCCGAGTTTCCTTTCTTCCCGAATCTCATTACACCCTTCACGGGTGACACCTTCAGAAAACCCAATCATCAACTCGAACTCCGGATGCCGGCGATGATCTGCATATAACTTCGGCCGACTCGAGTCGAAGAATCGCCTCGATAAGCTTCACCTTATCCATCGCCGCTGCACCAGATCTGGTCCCACTAACTGCACCTCGCCCACATCGAACCAGCCTATCGGCGATCTGCATTTCCTCTCATACAAGGCCTCATAAGGCGCCATCTGAATACTGGAGTGGTAGCTATTATTATACGCAAACTCAACTAGAGGCAAATGATCCTCCCAGCTACCCCTAAAGTCAATAACACAGGCTCGCAACATATCCTCAAGAGTCTGGATAGTGCGTTCAGCCTGTCCGTCATGCTCGTGGATGGAATGCACTGTGCTCACCAAGGCCCCTAAACCCTTCTCGAAAGACCTCCGAAGTTAGCCAGAACCGGGCTCCTCATGCGATATGATAGAAATAGGGACTCCATGCGATCGACGATCTCTGATGTAAAGTCGGCATAATCCTCACCAAAAGTCGTCCTGACTGGAAGAAAGTGGGCTGATTTCGTCAGCCTGTCAACGATAACCCAAATAGAATCATGCTTCCTCTGAGTGCGAGGTAATCCTGTGATAAAGTCCATGTTGATCACCTCTCACTTCCAGGTCGGGATCTCTATCGTCTGCAACAAACCACCAGGCCTCTGGTGCTCTACCTTCACCTGCTGACAACACGGGCACTGAGCTACAAACTCTGCAACGCCCTCTTCAAGCCATCCCACCAATACACGTATCTAAGGTCGTGGTACATCTTGGTCGACCGGATGGATAGAGTAACGCGTTGTGTGCTTCCTAGAACTCGCTGTCGAAGTCCTGCAATATCCGAACACACAACTCGCCTCAAACCTTAGCACCCCATCGGTGCTACCTCAAAAGACCCTTCCTTCACGAAGAGTCGTATCACGGCATCGCGTCAAACCGGATCCTCAAATTGCCTCTTCACCTCCTCGACGATGGAAGACTCGGCAACCTCTCGAACTCGAACCCCATCGCTATCGTAATCAATCAATCGGACTCAGGCTCGCTAATCGATGCAAATCACGAACCATGCCCTCCTCTCGGCTGCACATCCGATAGACTCCCATCGACCTACGACTAAGGGCATACGCCACAACATCGCCTTCCCCGGTGAGTACAGATGTCGACATCATAATCTTGAGCGGCTCTAACCACCGCCTCTCGCCGTAAGTTCAGCTCCTCGATCGAAGATATACCGAGGCTCTTGTGGTCTGTATAAATATCCACATGAACCCCATACAAATAGTGCCTCCGGATCTTCAAGGCGTGAATCACCGCCGCCAACTCCAAATCACGTGGGGTAGTTCCTCTCATGCTTCTTAAGTTGGGATGCGACGCTATAACCTTGCCCCGCTGCATCAACACACATCCAAACCCGATGCCCGACGATCACAATACACGCATATAGCCGTCTGGACCTCTGGAAGAGTAAGAACGGGCGTCGCCGCCTCCTTCAAGAATCGAAACCACGCCACAAGCATCGCCCATCAAACTTAGCCGCTTTCGAGTCACTAGTCAATGGTGCAGATAGAAGCAAACTTCTCCACGAATCGATAGTAACTCGCAAGGCCCGTAAAATCGCGCGCACTGTCGGAGTAGTAGGTCTAGGCCAACTCCTGACTGCCTCGATCTTGGCCGTATCCACCCGAATGCCATCAGCCCCGACAATATGCCCAAGAAAAGCCACCGAAGTTAACCAAAACTCACATTTGGAAAACTTGGCGTACAACTGCTGGTCCTGGAGAACTCTCAGCACAGTCCTCAAATGCTCCGCATGCTCCTGCTCTGAGCGAGAATAAACCAAGATGTCATCAATGAACACTATCACAAACGTGTCCAAAAATGGCTTGAACACTCGGTTCATCAGATCCATAAATACCGCCGGAGCATTGGTCAACCCGAAAGACATAACCCTGAACTCATAATGCCCGTACCGGGTCCGGAATGCAGTCCTAGGGACATCCGCCTCTCTAACACGCACCTGATGATAGCCCGATCGCAGATCAATCTTGGAGAAACATCTCGCACCCTGCAACTGGTCGAACAAATCATCAATCACAGGAAGGGTATCTCGTTTAATGGTCACCTTCTTCACCGTCAGTAATCAACACACATGCGCAGCGTTCGCCCTTCTTCTTCACGAACAATACCGCGCTCCCTGGGAGAAACACTAGGCCTGATGAAGCCCTTCTCCAAAGAAATCTCTCACCGGTCCTTCAACTCCTCAACTCGGCGGTGCTATTCAGATGGCGGAATGGAAATAGCCGAGTGTCCGCAAAGACATAGATACAAAACTCTATCTCCTCTCGGGAGGATACCCGGAGGTCATCCGAAACACATCCGGGAACTCTCGACTACCGAATCGATCGAAAATCTGGTACCGCAACCTCAGTATCAAACACCCGAATGAGATGGCAGACATACCCCTTCTGCACCATCTTCCTAGCATTGAGGTAGGAAATAAACCTACCCCTCGGCGACACAGTGTTCCCCTCCCACTCAATAACCGGCTCCCCAGGAAACTGGAACCGTACCACTCTCTCTCTGCAGTCTACATTGGCGTAGCAAGACGCTAGCCAATCCATACCCATGATCACATCGAAATCAGTCATATCCAACACTATCAAGTCGGCTAGGGTCTGACGACTGCATAAAGTCACTGGACAAGCCCTGTATACTCTCCGAGATACCACCGAATCACCCACTGGCGTAGCTACCTCAAAAGGGTCTATGGACACAGGCTCTATCCCTATCCTACTAGCAATAAGGGGAGATATATAGGACAGAGTAGAACCCGGATCTATCAAGGCATACACGTCACAACATGAAACTGATAAAGTACCTGTGACGACATCAGGTGAGGCCTCCTGGTCCTGCCGGCTGGACAAGGCATAAATGCGGTTCTGAGGACCGCTAGAACTGGGACCCGCGCCACGACCTCTGCCGCGACCTGCTGGTCCATGAGTACCCTGCCCTCCGGGGCGAGTAACTGTAGGAGATGAAGAAGACCCGGCGAAAGACCCTGTAGGCTGACTCCTACCCTCTGCACTGCCCTTGGTCGGACAGGCTCTCGCAAAATGACCCTGCTGGCCGCAACTGAAACAGGCTCCCGGAACAGTACCACAATTCCCGTAATGGGACCTACCGCATCGGCCACACTGAGGGGGGGTGGTCCCGATCGGCCAGCACCTCTGCTACCCTGGACGTCTGAAGTCCTGGGGCCCCGTCCGCCTCAAGACGGTAGGAGTGCTCGAGCCGGGCCGTGGTGCAAATCTAGATCTTTGCCGGACCGCCCACCCCGATAGCTACCAAAAGACCGCCGCCCCGTCTTCTCGCCGCTGCTCGCCGACCCGTCGGCCTCTACGCTCCTCGCATCCAAGTGCGTGAGCCTGCATGCGGGTAATGTCCATACCCGGCTGAAGAGCAACACCCGCACAAGACTCGACCATATAATCATATAGCCCGGTGACGTAACGGTGCACCCTGTCCTCCATATCTGCTACCAACGCAGGGACATATCGAGCCAACGAATCGAACTCAACGTTGTACTCCCTAATCAGACGCCTCTCTGCTCAAAGAACAAAACCTATCGCCCGCGTTTCCTCATCCGCGAGGCAAGAAGTGAGTGAGAAAAGCCTCCGAGAACTCGTCCCAAGTAGCGGGACGCGTGTTTCCCGATAACTCCCACGAATCAAACCAATCGACTGCGGTATCACGCAGCCTATGTGAGCCGAAGATCACGGACTCGGTCTCTGAAGCCTTGATCACCCGCACGATCCTTCAGAATCGACGGATGAACTCCTCGGATCATCCTCGTGCCTCGACCGTAGAACTCGCGGGCTACAACTCGTAAAATCCCGTAGCCTCAAACCGTCCGATCTCGGGTGAACCGCAGTAATCGCTGAACTGGAATCCGCATCCAAATTTATCTCATGTTCGCCACGATCTTGGCGATGGCGCCATCTCTATAACCCATATCATCTGCTTCAGCATGGATCGAGGTGCAGTATCGTGGTCTCACCACCATCGCTGCGCCCTAAACCTCTCGGGTCGGCGGCGTCGTGGAACTCGCCGCCTGCACAGATCGGGCACGAGCCCTCGTGACTCTCGGTGTCCCACTAGCAGCTCCCTCGGCTGTCTTGCCCTTCTGGGCCCGGGTTGCCTTACGTGGAGGCATAACTGTTACAGAAAAGGAATACGTTAGAGGGGTCCAACTTATAACACAGCTCTAAGGCACGATCTCAGAGTGAGAAGAATGGAAATCAATCCTAAATATCCTATAGCCTCCTGATTATTGGTGTGGTGCACAACACACCGATAATCAAGACTTACTAGATACGGTTCAGACACTTTCCGAGGATTAATCGCTTCGATACCACTTTTGTCACGACCGCCCCGGTTCGTGGATCGTGCCTTACCCGCACCCAAGTAGTCATACATCGAGTAATCGGAATATAAAAACACAAGACATGAAACAATTGTAAATGAGACACGCTTTATCTCGAAAAGTCGCCTTTCGATATATATATATATAAACCAAATCCGTAGTTACATCCCAACCGCATAATAGACTACTGCACCTCTGGAAGTAAACAACTATGGCGGGACAGGGCCCCGCCATACCCTGAATGTACAAAACTATCTACACAACAGGGAGATCATACCCAAAAGTCGAGCCTCCGGAGAAGATGGAGCTCCTGACACCAAAGAAAAGATCCTAAGACTGAGGATCCGCTACCTGCTTCCCTTTACTCATGATTTAACGCACTTCAAGGAGGTCGATAACAGGTACCAAGTATGTGAAACTGTAAAGTACTTAAATGAAATCATATCATTTTAAAACCAGTTTTACAAATATGTACGAAACAACCAAGGTAACCGCACATAGTGCCACATCACAACAAGAGCAATAAGAGGTAAACTGTAACAGGTCTCTTTCTAGGCCGCGAATGATCGAAGCAAGGCCAATCGCCCATAGTATCATTAAGCATGCCTAATCCTGGACTCCCGCAGTCCGCATAGGCCACTCACGTAGGCCCGCATGAGGTATTCCCCGCATCGAGGGTAGCTACTCCTCGGCATCGTCCTGGACTCGTAGTCCGCATGGCCACATAGACCGCATGAGGTATAACCCCGCACACTAACCTGGAACTCTCGTAGCTCCGCATAGGTCCCCTGGACCCGCATGAGGTATTCTCGAATCATGGTCCCAGACCGCCTGAGGTATACCCCGCATCGGAGGGCAGCTTAACCCCCGGTATATCATGTCAAGAGGTGAGTGATGTAATACTAGCATAACGGCTTATCGTTAAACAACATAAGCACAAATAAAAACAACCTCTTTTCACAAACGTTACAAGATACTAACACACATAGCATCATAATATGTCTACTTAACAAACCATCTTACTACACTTTCCAGCAATCAATACAAGTCTTTTATAAACACATAAGTAAACTGTTTCTTTTATCATCCTTAAGTCGTTATACCTAACTTCCCATAAAGCTAGTATAACTCTTAAGCTTCTTGTTTTAACAACAAATATTCTTCTTATTTCGAAATGATTTATAATTCTGTTGAAAGACTTCAAGATTCTTATTATTCAGGCTTAAGTCAAAAGACATTGCCGTAAAACTACGTCCAGTTAACACACGTACGTCTACCGTACTATATATATATTTTAAAATATCATGCTCACGAGTATAGGAAGAATCACATACCTTCTCGGCGAAATCCACCTGCCAAGTCGAATATGTCGCGCGCAGAGAATCAACCTATAATAGTCAGATACGTCTATCAATGTCTAGACTACTCTGTAGACTATTCTAAGCAGAGGGTTCTTTATTCTACGGAAAATTGGGCAGCACTTCCCTACCCGCCAAGTTACACAAGTCTACTGTAAATACAGTCCTATGTAAGTACAGTTCAATTCTTCTTCTGTTATACCCTTCTACTGTGATTACAGCTCAATTCTATTCTTTAATATCCTTCGATATCTTATACTCAAGTCTTAACTATTATGTTGTATACTATCCAATTTCACTAGAAGGACAAGAGTATTTACCTCGATAAGCCCAAAATTATCCAAGTAAAATGTCGATCCTGAGCAAGGTTTAGCTCCTAATCTGAACGCTCCAATCCGCTCCCAGAAACCCTTAGAAGTTTCTACACAACTTCTACTTTCTACTTCAACCAACTATGAAGTTCTCTTAGGGTTTCTTTTAGTGACAAATGGAGATAAGGTAGTATTTCTAGGCTTTTAGTATAGAGGTGACTTTGGAAATACTACAAGGTATAGGCTAAGGTATTTTGGAGATAGTAACAATACTTGGAGAGTATTTCTACCAAGGGGGTATTCGCCAAAGGCCTTTTCAAAGGGGAGGATGGTGTTTGGACGAGAAGCTCTCTCTGTGTGGGAGTTTTGAGACTTGGAAGAATGATTTGTGGATGAAGAACTTCTTCAACTTAGGGGGGGTATTTATAGGGCTTTCAAGGGCCAAGATTGAGCCAAGTGGTAGGCAAGTGTAAGGTGGAGATTTGCACAAGTGCACCCTATCCTACTCCACAAATCCCTCACAAACATTGACCCAAGTTTTAGGCCACAAAACAAGCCACAATTTCATGCCCATCGTCCAAGGGGACGCTACTTTACTGCTCACTTGAGGGTGACAAGTGTCACCCTCTCGTAGGTCCAAAATGTTACATCTCTCGGAAAAATCCGCAAAAATTATAAATGACATAGCCGTAATTTACCCTACGCAAGTTTTGTAAAACGTTTCGTCGGAAAACCATCCGTTTCGTGGGTTGTGCACAATTTTCTTCCATAATGCCTAACTTAAGGCTAAACTTTTGTACGTATGCCCTTACGTACATATTCTGGACATACGGGGTATAACATTCCCAAGACCTTTTCCGATGGGTATGTATGACATATGATTGTCTAAGATATATACTAAAGTTTGGAAGTTAATTGGTTTAAAGGAATCACATCTCGACAAAGTTTGGCAAAAATTAGATAATACACTAAGCAATCCACCCCACGGAAGTCGATCTGCCTTTCAGATAGGGCAGCAGATCAAATCCCATATTTTCACATCTTACTACCATAATCTACAGTGTCATATACGACCACAGATGGTGATCTAAAGGTGCAAAATCAATCGCATATGGGAGGCGGTGGAGAGGCCTATTTAAAGCCTAAGTTGAGCTAACCCTCTCTTCATTTCATTTTTAACCTAGGTCGCCCCAAGTTACTCCCAAATACTCTCCAAAGACGTTTTTATCGTTTAATAACATTTCCTTAGGTATTTGAAGTGATTTCTCCCTTGAATGGTCAATATCAACTAGTAGTCTTCTCTAGTTGATGTTTGAAGCTAATGATCTCTTTGGGCTTGATATGAAGTATGTTCTTGTTGCTTAAGGTAATGATATACTAAGCTTATATGTCTCCTAGATCATCCTAGTTTAGCTATTTGAATTGATAAAGATAACACATAAGAATTGAGCTAAACTCCATGATGGAGGTGTGTTGTTTGTGTTTTGCTTTCATTGAGTTCTTGAGATGATCATAGCTATAAGTTGAAGGATATGGGGTTAGAGGTTATGGAATATGGATGGTATGATATTTTTGTTGTGGTTGTTGTTGTTGTTTTTTAAAGGAAAGTGATGGCATATTAATAGCCTTGTACACCATAGTTGAGAAACACGCCTTCTAGGTGCTCATTGAATTGTCCGAATGAATTGATTTTTAGTTTGTTGAATTTATTTTGATCCAAACCTTCTGTGTTGCATATATGATCGCTCTTACAAAATTCAAGGGTTCGAGAGGCGTTAGTAACTAAGAGACGTAGGTATGTAAGGCTATTCCCTCATTTCATAAGCATTACATCCAAAATATTTATCATTTTCGAAAAGAAACGCTAAAAAATCATTCTAATCACATGTCAATCATCCCTTGTTAGGAGTGGTTCTGTTGCTATTATTGCATTCCATATTCATTATTGAGCTTTCGGTTGAGACGTACTCCTTTTTATGGAGTCTCTCAAGTCACATTCTTGTATATTGACAAATTGTCATTGAAAAGCAAAAGAAAAAGATCGAATCAAAGTTGAAGGATAAAAGTCGCGGTTACCTTCAAAGGACAAGTCTCATTCACATGTTTTTGTCCTTTATTCAGCATATCGTTTACTTCATTATCATACATTGTGTGTCTTGTTTTTGTCTTTGAACTTTATAGACCTCAAAAGGAAGGTTCTAAAGAGTTAGTCATTGAGTCGACCAAGAGTCATTTCAAAGAAAAGTTAAAGAGTTTATGAGTTTCAAAGAGGCTAATAGTCATTGTATCATAGTACAGTATCCACACCATCGAACCTATATTGGTGGGCAGTGATATACAAAGATATATATATATTATTTATACTACCATTGCGACCAGCGGTGGGATGACTCATTCCGTGAAGAAAGTACTGAAGCAGAAGACCCTGCTACTGAACTCGTCGACTATGTCATACCGCCTCATCCCCTACTCGAACAATCCCTTATTATATGCCATAGAGGCCTACATGTATAGCATGAATTAGTGCCAAGATGGCACTGCCCATAGTAATTCCTACCACATATATCACAATAAGCTAGATGTGGCCTCATTTGTCCTGAACTCCTCTGCTGCTGAGACCCGGTAGCCCATGAGCTCTCACCCGGTCCGATTGAAACTGAAAAGGGGGTGGCCTAGGCGACCATCCAAAATATCATTCTCTGAAATCACTCTAAGCTTCCTTATACTGACTGGTAGACTTCTCCCTCTTATGCTACTCTCCCTCAATATTCTAGGTAGCCCATCGTTCACGTTTATGCCCCTCAAGATTATAATCATAAACCCGGATCCGAGAAAATATCCATATTGTCCATCAAAGATGTCGTAGTACAATCATTAATCAAGTGTGGCTCAAGTTCAGCCACAATCGGTGAACACTAGCTTGCACAGTCTCTACCAAAGACAGCATATCTGGCTAAGGAATCAAATCGTAGACTATACTCCCTGACACCTATGTTACCCTGCCTAAGGTTAATGAACTGGTTGACTCTAGCTTCTCGAATCTCTATCGGCGGGTAGTGATCTAGGAATGCCTCTATAAAATCCTCCTAAATTGTTGAAGGAGCATTCTAACCCCTAGACCGTTCCCTCGACACATACCAGAGAACTGTAATATCTCGCTACCTGAAGGCAGCTAACTCTACTGCTTAACTTCGATAGTATGCATGACCCTGAAGATCCTATGGAGTTGATCAACAATATTCTGAGGGTCCTTATTTCGATTGGTACCCATAAATTCTAGAGGGCTCATAGCAAGGAACTCTTGTAACCTAGAGCTACCTTGCCCCTCAGAGGGCCCAACGTTCGTTGGTGTACTAGTCTATCCTGATTAGCTGGGACAAGAGGAGGAACTAGTGGTGTCGCAACTTTGGGAATCTCCTCAGGTGGAGGAATCAGAGGCGGGTGTGAGGGTGTCTCATCTTGGCCTCAGATTGGGCTGCCTTGACTGGCAGTATCTACTAGTACCATCACATGTCGTCTCATTAACCCTCTGGCTAGACGTTGCCTTATATGTCACTGGCATCGTTGTATACAACATCCACATGAGTTTAGACTTAAATTCTTAGGACTTGAATCTAGAGCATGATTTAGACCTGAAAGAAGGGTAACCAAATCTTAGATAGTAACCTCTTATTTATAAATGTGGTTCACAATACATTCATAAATAAAATTGTACTAGACATGGCTTATAGACTCCCTAAGATACGACCTACTCTGATACCAAGTTTTTCGCACCCCAAACCGGAGGGGCGTGGCTGGCACCTGATGCTTTACTTGCTCGAGTGTACCTATATGTAATACTGAACATATATAACTCATATTGTGACTGACAAGACCGAATAGCATCATCAGATAGAATTTTGTAAGCTGACAAGGCTATATGAAATGAAACTGGATCAATCTAGCTCATCAACACAAAGGATTCAACCTAACCACATATATACATAAACGGGCCTTCAAGGCCACCATGTGTTTTATAACAACAAAACAACTAAGGTCGACAAGGCCAATATAAGAATTTTAACAACATCAAGGCCTACAAGGTCGCACTATACAAATTGGATAACATAGGACATATCTATAAGTCTCTAGGGAAAATCAAGTGTAATATGGTCGGTACAAGGCCCCAACCTACCCATCAAAACTCTAAACGACTCAAAAAGTACTCTAGACTTTGGACCTAGTAAATCTAAATAATATGGAGCTTACCAATCAGTTGAACTCTGTAGTGCCTACTGCGGAGGCCTGTCTATCTATCTCTCAGAACCTACACACATGAAATGCACCACTCTAAAAAAAGGGAGTCAGTACGAATAGATGTATTGAATATGTAATGCGGCTGAATAATTGAAAGTTGAACTGAAATTGTAGGCATAATAGCTAAACATATCTGAGAATAGAAGGAAAATCTTAGGATGTACCAACCTATTCCCTGCTCACATCATAAATAATATCAACAACATATCAGACCCTATCGGGGCTCTATGAAGAAGTATAACATATCAGACCTTAATGAGGCTATGTGGATAAGTATAACTTTCAGGCCTTAATAAGACTCTGTGGATAATTATAATGTACCATGCCTTAATGTGGATTTGTGGACATATCAGAAGTCGTATCAGGACACAACAGGGCTCTATAGGTGTACGCAACGTATCAGGACATAACGAGGCTCTGTGGGATAATATATAACATAACAAGGCTCTGTGGAATATGCATACGACATACCAGACCCTCTATAGGCTTTGTGGAACTCTCGACAATGGACAAACAATATCATCTTAATGATGTCTAAATAAGAGGCACAAGCTCATTTCTAAATACTTCTTGTATACTTATCTATCAAGTATCATTTTAGGTACTGAATCATGCTATAGAAAGAAGGAATATCCATTATATACCTTGAGTGTTTCATAGATAACGGTAGTCCCGTTGTTCCAACGTCCCCAGAAATGCTAATCACGACTTTGAATTCAACAATTCTTATACAAGTTAATAGTTGCCTACGCGAAGTCAAGAGAGTAATCTTGCTACTAAAACTATTTTAGAAAGTAGAGATGCATCAAGAAAGGAAGTTGTTTATACGTTCCCCAAACAAAATTCACTTACTTAGAGATATAAGCCTATAGATATTTAGAAAGGGATTTAGCAGTGGAGTTTTCTTAGTATTGAAGAAATTAATCAAAGGTTGAATATTATAAGGAGTCTAACTTATACTAACGTAAATAAATGACCAATATTTTGAGGTGGGATATCTCTAGACATTAAATGACTTTTCTTTACTAATAACTACACTATAATATTTTAATAGTTATAACGTGGTCTAATTGGATTAATGATATCAATCTTGACACTTTACATACCATTTGTTAATGTTGGATTTTGGTGTCATGACATTTTATCCAACATATCATTTTCTGTACTAAGTTAAAGAAACCAAAATGTTGGAACAAATGTCTTGACATTCGGACCAACATTCTGGATAACAGTTTTGCCTTACTTCACTGGACAGAACCTAAAATCATGGACTTTTACCATGATGGTAATTTGACTTGGCAAGGAGCTTTGAAGCAGATTAAAAACGTGGGAGAAAGAGTCAAAGCTTGAAGAAGAAATAGAGTGAAAGAACAAGTCAAAGCTTGAAGAAGAAGTAGAGTGAAGAACAAGTCAAAGTTGTTGAGAGTTTCACTCCTCAATCTCCTGTCACACGCTACCTTTTTTAGCTCAACCTCTACAATCAATTGATGAGCCTTTCAAGGGAACTCTCTACTATAAATAGAGAGGTCACAACAAGGAATCAATATCCAGAAAATACAAGAGAAAAAGATCAAGAGAGCTCTCCAGAAATCTCGATCAGAAAACTGGATCAACTGTGTTGCCTGAGCTTTTCGACGACATTCTGTCCAACATTATAGTTGCTGCCTAGATTCTAGATTAGTTCTTTATTGAAACAATTATAATGAGATGTTGTCTATATCTACTTAGTTAGATTTTCAGGCATAAGTCATCTGCGACTTAAACCTTTTTATTCCTTTTGTATTATTTTGTAAGACTGTAAAAGAATTAATATATTCAATTGTATATATATATATATATATACAATACTTTTGGTCATTGACTATCATATGTTATATTAATATATAACCTATGTAAATTTCAACATTTGTGTTCTTTATTATTTCCGCTACAATTTACTCTTCAAAGATTTTTTTGTTTTTATCTAAGTGTCGTCAGTTTTGTCGGACGACATTGTTAACGACATTTGCAAATTGTTTCAGCATACAAGCAATTTTACTTTCTGTTTGTTTTTTATTATTCCATGGTATAACCTTCGGGACCCAACAAGTGGTATCAGAGTCAAAACTTGACATAATAAGTGTTTGGTCTTGTTATATTAACTATGGATCCGGCTAATCCAACAATTGGTATACTTCCTATTTTAGATGGATCAAACTATGCCTAATGGAAAATTCGTCTACGCTCTCATATCAAATCCATTGATATTAGAGTATGGAGATCTATTACCAATGGATATATTGTTCCAATGCTACCACCGGATGAGGAAGGCGACATTCTTGTTAAGCCTGAATCCGAATGGAGTGTGGAAGAAACCAACAATGCAAGCTTCAATGAAAAAGTCTTAAATGTTATTTTTGCATGAGTTGATCTATACATGTTCAAGCTCATTCAAAATTATTCCACGGTCAAGGATGCTTGGAATACTTTGCAATCAACTTGTGAAAAAAACAATTCGTTCTCTTCTTGAAAAGTTCAATATAAAGATATGTGTGATTGAAGAAGCTCACAATCTTGCTACAATGGACCTTCATACTTTAATGAATATTCTCAAAACTTATGAGATGAATATGGAGAATCAAAGGGCATTGTATAAAAGCAAAGATATAACACTTCAAGCAAAATTCTTAGAGAGTCACGTCGATGATGAGGATGAAAATCTTGAAGAAATTGGTGATGGTGCAAATGGTGTCCTTCTTACTCAAAAATTCAATTCGATGGTAATGAAGTTCAATAATGATAAAAATAAATTTAAATCCAAAGAGCACCAAAACCAAGACTTCAATCAAAAGTCTACTAACCTTCTTCCTATCGTACAAAGAGGAAATTAACTAAGGAGAACCAACTCAGACCGAACCAAATTTGATCCCAAACAACGTGAATCTGTGCAATGTCATGCCTGGATGGGGTCATTATGCCAATGAATGTGTGAATACCTTGAGAAAATTTGGTAAAAGACTGTGAGTTTCTCTTAGTGACGACGAAGAAGAAGATGAAGGAGATCAAGAAATAGAGTCACAAGTAATGCTGACCACTTTTTACGAGCAGTCTCTTTCAGACGATGAAAATGTCATCGACAATGTTGTCCCAAATGTCACCACATTTGCGTCAACATCAGCGACAACATCTGCAGGTCCAGAAACATCTGAAAGGTATGAATATTTTAAATATCCTGATGTTAATTGCTTTACTAGTATTATTTCTTGTAGTGAGACTAACTTTGACGATCAAGTTGATCCCAAGGACGACATGATTAAGGAATTACAAAAACTTTGTAAAGACTTAATTCTAGAATCCAAGCAACTTGACTCAAAGTTAAGATCTTTAACTCTTGAGAATGCATGTTTAAAAGACACAATAACCCGCTTAGAGGTTACACTTACCAAAAAGGATCTTAAATTTGGTAAGATTAGTGCAAAGTTGGATCTAGCTGAAGCAACCTTCCAGAAGCTCAATACAGGTACCTCCAAACTGGATGAGATTCCGACAGAACTGACGACACTTAGATAAAAACATAAAAACCTTTGAAAAGTAAATTGCAGCGGAAATAATAAAGAACACAAAGGTTATATATATAATTGAATATATTCCTTCTTTTACAATCTTACAAAATAATACAAAAGAAATAAAAAGGTTTAAGTCGCAGATGACTTATGCCTGAAAATCTAACTAAGTAGATATAGACAACATCTCATTATAATTGCTTCAATAAAGAACTAATCTAGAATCTAGGCAGCAACTATAATGTTGGACATAATGTCGTCGAAAAGCTCAGGCAACACAGTTGATCCAGTTTTCTGATCGAGATTTCTGGAGAGCTCTCTTGATCTTTTTCTCTTGTATTTTCTGGATATTGATTCCTTGTTGTGACCTCTCTATTTATAGTAGAGAGTTCTCTTAAAAAGCTCATCAATTGATTGTGGAGGTTGAGCTAAAAAAGGTAGCGTGTGGCAAAAGATTGAGGAGTGAAACTCTCAACAACTTTGACTTGTTCTTCACTCTACTTCTTCTTCAAGCTTTGACTCTTTCTCCCACGTTTTTAATCTGCTCCAAAGCTCCTTGCCAAGTCAAATTACAATCGTGGTAAAAGTCCACGATTTTAGGTTATGTCCAGTGAAGTAAGGCAAAACTGTTATCCAAAATGTTGGTCCAAATGTCAAGACATTTGTTCTAATATTTTGGTTTTTTTAACTTAGTACAGAAAATGATATGTTGGATAAAATGTCATGACACCAAAACCAAACATTAACATTCTCCCTCTTTTTGTCTTTCTTCACAAAGCCTAAACTATTAAGTGTGAGTGACCTATGTCAATGACATATCTACACAAATACTCCCCCTCAATCTCAAATAACATACAGACAAACATATGTATACCAATGTATACAATACTGTATAATTCACACAAAAAGTTAGCACAAACATCAATATACACAACTAATGTAGGATTGGAAAGATATAACAAAATAAACATGCATCGCATCATCCACAAAACTGTTAGAATGTCTTTACAACCCAAAAGAATATCATCCATGAAATTGTCTTTAACTTCCTAAAGAAATAATAACCAAATTAGAACATTCATCAGTAGCACAGTTGTTACACCCCGTAAGTCCAGGACATGTATAAGAGAATGTACGTAAGGAATCAAGACTTGTAAATCGGTACGAAAGGAAGAATTGTTTTTCCGACGGAAAATCTTCCGAACGCCGGAAAGGAAAAATGTTCGTTGTTGAGAATTGGATTCTCAAAATGCATTATTTGAAGAATATGGAACTTATTAACATTATGGAATTTATTTTGACGGATTTGGTCACGTGGGGCCCACCCGAGGAATTTTACGTTTTGCGGGGCCCACGAGGGTCACGGAATTTTGTGGACGAATGAGAGGGTGACACGTGGCACTCCCACATGTGGTGTTGGACGAAAATTAGTAAGGGTATTATGGTCATTTGGCCAAAGTTAGGATGACCAAGTCTTGCTAATAATAGAGCTTGATATTGTTGACTAAGTCCAAGGGACACTTGGCTTGATCTCTTCCCTCCAATTTTAACAAGTGTTATTATCTAAGCCATCCAATGTGTTATATATTCACTACACTAGTGCAAGACTAGTCTTAAACACTTAGAAAAATTTCACACCACTTTGTTCTTCAAGTGTGCTCTCGGGTTCAAGGTCAAATCCACACAAAAAATTTGTAATTTTGTTCCTTTGTCCACAAGACTTTAAACCAAGGTTCCTAAGAGTGTTGTAAGGTTATCTCAATAGAAAGATTTCGGAAAAACGGCGTTTTCGTATTAGTCGCAAAGCGGAAACTTGTGGAGTTCTTCAACTTTGAAGTTGGAACTTGAAGATGGGTTCTTCATAGGCCTCTAAGGAGTGCTTGGAGCGGATTGGAACCTAAGGAAAGGAGCTAAGAATTGCTAAGGCGCGACTTTGAATCTTGGAAATTTTAAGGGCTTGGAAAGGTATAAATTTTGTCGTTTTAGCAATTAAGTTTACTTATTGATTGTAGCTATGGATATTAGCAAGCATGAGTTATATATTATGTAGTTGGATTAGTTTATTGGCTATTGGAACCCTAATCCGAAAACTAGCATGTTTAGCCTTAAGATTGGAATTCAAGTTGATTATTAGTTTAAAGTCGTCGCATGTTGTATAAGAAAGAAATTGTAGTTGTTGAAGTTGTTTATGACTATATAACATGTTAGACCTTAGAACATGGAATTTGAAAAGGATTGGAAAAGACTTTGAATTGTTGCTTATGTTGTTGGCCGAGAATGGCTAGAATATGGAATTACTTGGTATTAAATTGTGGGGCGGAATTTTACACGTATTGTAAGGCGTGTAATCCCTTTTGTTTGGTTGTTATTTGAGCCTTAAATGTGGCGTGTTGGTTATTGTATTCGACCTTGAAAAAGGTGGCAAAGTGAGTAGAAACAAAGAAAGTGCTGCCCGATTTTCCGTAGAATTAGAGACCATATACTTAGTATTATTCTACGTTAGAGACTAGAAGTTGATAGTCTTGTTGTGACCATTATAGGTTGACACTTCTACGTACGGCGTATTCGGCTTAGCTTGTGGATATTAGCCGAAAAGGTATGTGAACTATCTCCTCTTCTAGCATGATTCCTTAGGATAAAGAAAGTAAGTTCTACTCCTTAAATGATTCATTCCTTGGTTGTAATTGGATTGCCTAATATAGAATTTGTTCTATGAACTTCCTTGATTGTACTTTGATGTGTAAATTGTAAGTTGTATAATCCATTGCCTTAGTGAAGTTGGATTCTTAAAAGTGAAAGTATTTTACTTAAAGTACATAGAGTCTTGAAAAGGAAGTGGTTTCCAAACCTTTTGGCTAGTGCCTTAGTTCCAAAACCTAAAGGTCATTATAATGACTTTAGGGGAGTCAAATGAGTGATTTACTTAATTGTTTTAAGAGAGGAGAAATGACATGATTTAAGAGAAGTAACTTGTTTTAAAGGTGTGAGTTACTTGAGGTTTAAAAGTAGAAGAAACTTGTTTTCTAAATATTAAGAGACTTGAAGTATTTTGAAAGTTAAGAACGTGATTTGTAAGTATGTGATACTTGGTTTTAAAAGTATAAGTCTCTTGGTTATAAAATGAATGAAATTGTCTAAAAACCATAAAGGGTTATAACGGCTTTATGGGAAGTTGGTTATAACGGCTTTATGGAAGGTTTAGAAAGTTGTCTATTTTGATTAATGGGCATAAGTTGTCTTGATTGTGAAAATTTGAAGTTACTTGATTTCAAGCTTTGAAATGAGTTTTCTAAGAGTGTAGTAACTTACTTTGAAAAATAGACATACCTTGATACTACGGGTGTTAGTATCTTGGGATTTTACATAAAAAGGAGTCTTTTGAAAAGAATGTACGTACGTAGTACTTTGGCTTGTTAAATGAGAATTATTCTATTTGTGCCTTGATAAGTACTTTGGCTTGGTTAATTGAGAATTATTCTAAGTGTGCCTTGATAAGTACTTTGGCTTGATTAATTGAGAATTATTCTAAGTGTGCCTTGATAAGTACTTTGGCTTGATTAATTGAGAATTATTCTAAGTGTGCCTTGATAAGTACTTTGGCTTGATTAATTGAGAATTATTCTAAGTGTGCCTTGATAAGTACTTTGGCTTGATTAATTGAGAATTATTCTAAGTGTGCCTTGATAAGTACTTTGGCTTGATTAATTGAGAATTATTCTAAGTGTGCCTTGCTAAGTACTTTGGCTTGTTTAATTAAGAATTGCCTATATGTGCTGGTGATAGCCTTTGAGTGCAAGTATTATGTTTTATTACGTTGTCGCGACTCTCGGTTGGAGAAGCGGTCTTGTTGTAAGTACTGGACGCATCGACGTGATGTGGGATTCCACGGGTATGCTTCCGTTATTTGTAGTACTTGGGTTAAATTCCCGGATTTTTATAAAAGACCTGGTAGTGCTTATGTGTTGTTTGACGGCCGGTCGAGATAGGGTAAGAGTATAAGTGAGGGGTAAACCCCCAAGACATTATACCCCCTGCTTGTTTTGTTTGATGGTCAGTCGAGATAGGGTAAGAGTATAAGTGAGGGGTAAACCCCCAAGACGCTATATCACCTTCTCCAGGGTAAGAGTATAAGTGAGGGGTAAACCCCCAAGACGCTATATCACCTTCTCCAGGGTAAGAGTATAAATGAGGGGTAAACCCCCAAGACATTATACCCCCTGCTTGTTTTGTTTGATGGTCGGTCGAGATAGGGTAAGAGTATAAGTGAGGGTAAACCCCAAGACGCTATACCACCTTCTCCAGGTAAGAGTATAAATGAGGTAAACCCCAAGACATTATACCCTCGCTTACCACCGCTCGTCTTCCTACTGCCCGCATGCTTTTAGGACACAGGTGGGACTTGGTGTTCATGTATGCCTATTGGTGTTATATTATATCATGGACTGCCGGCAGTGAGGAAGGATTCCACGGGCATGATTGATATTATGGGCGTAGACCCATGGTTATATTTTAGAAATGACTTGAGGGCATGCGTCCCTGACTTGATATGATCGCTTATGTATGTATCGTAGGTTGGCTATCATACATGTCTCCCGCTTTGTTTAGATCATATGATTTCATTACGCATTTCATCGCTTCACATACTTGGTACATTCTTCAGATCGACCTCCCCGGGGCTGCGTTCATGCCGCAGTTTAGGTACGCAGATTTGGTGATCGGCAGTGTAGGACCGCCGTAGTTTTTGGATAGCTCCTTCTGTTCGGGAGTTTATCTTTTTGGTATATGTTCTTTCAGTACAGGCCTTTGTACAGTTATGGGTACGGCGGGGCCTTGTCCCGTCATAGTTCAGTATAACTCTTAGAGGTCTGTATTCATATGTGGGATTGGACTCATGTACGGTGTAGTGTCTTTTGTTATGTATATTATATGGCAGCCTTGTCGGCTTTGCCCTTGTACGTACGTTGGTTAAAAAAAAAAGGTGTTATTTAAATTCCGCAGTTTACTTGTGTTGTTAGATAGAAGGGTGCCCAGGTAGGGCACCAGTCACGGGCCCGGGGTTCGGGGCGTGACAACAGTAGCAGCAACAACAACAACGATAATACATCATCCACCACCAACATTCACATCAGCAACATAACAGCAGTAACACATCATCCACCACCACCACTAATATCTCCTCTGCAAGTCTAGCAAAAATAGTAGCTTCCAGCCATTTTCTATTTTACTTCGACTTCAGCACTGCATCACTCCCCCTGCATCAGTACCAGGTCTAAGAGCAGCAGCATTTCTAGTTTCAGTTTTCTCCCTCTGCATAGAATCATCATATAAAATTTGTACCAGGTCCACGAGCAGTGGCAGCATTGCTAGTTTCAGTTTTCTCCCCTGTATAGAATCATCATCTCCCTTTTTTTGGGAAGAAAGCAACAATAAGAAATGGTCTCTAGCTGTAACTAAGGCATTTTTCGCATGATCAATCTCATCAATTTGGGAGTTGATCTTGGCAATTTGTTCGATAAGCCAGTTGACTGACAGTTCAAACTGTCGGGGATCAATGTTGTCCTGAATGTTGGAAACATTCTTGGCAACATTCTCATATTGTGCCTCTTTTCTCCAAGGAAAATCTATCACTCTCTCTTTGCTCTTTAGGATTGTCTTGTTTACTGCATAGACCTCTGGTAGTCTTCCTAACCTCTCATTACTTGAAGGCTCAAAGCCTTGGTCAACTAATATCTTGTAAATCAGTGAGGGATAAGGTAGTACCAAGGTGGATTCTTTTTCAGCAAGATTGGTAACTTGATAGAAAATTATTCGGCCTAGATCAATTATCAAGCCTTTAGCAATCTTATATAGCAATGACGTCTGTTCAGCAGTCACAATTGACTCATTCAAAGAAGGGAGCCAATTATGAATGTCAATCTTGTACAAGGTTGAAAATAGTGCTGTCAATTTGAAGCAGGGCATCGAGATGTCCATTTTTTTAGCACACCTCCTATGAGGGGTTCTATAATCTCGTCCCTGTTCTCACTCACTTTTTCTACATTGCTGCTCTTTGTTTCACACACAGTTCCAAAACAATTATTGATAATCAGAGGATTAAAGTTGTACATTTTGTTATATAGATAGACCTTTCCAAAGTTTTTGGATGAGGTCTTGTCTATTCCAACATTCAAATTTGCATAGAACAACCTTATTACCTCATCAATATAGGGTCCTTTGTCTGTTACTGATTTTAAGAGCATGTGATCTTTCAGAAATTCTATCAAGCCATACTATGAGTAAGAAAATACATCTACCACCTTTTCAGCTCTAATCATCCTATTCTTATACCAACTCCATTTATCATGCTTTGATTGAGAGTAAAATTTATCAAAAAAATATTTACCTCATTCTCTGGCTCGGATTCTGAAGAGGATGGAGAGGATATTGCTTCAATTGTTTTTTGAGATGTTGCTCGAGATGTTGTAGCTTGGCTGGTAATATTTAGGGCATCATCTGGAATAATCTCAGCTCTTGTACTTCGGGGAAATCCTCTTGGGCAGTACCTCTTCAATGTAGTGTCGTCAGGTATTTCTTCATCTGACGACTTTCAAGCAACCGAAACAAAGGGCTCAAAATGAGATGGAGAAGTTGGAGTTGGTTCAGTTTGCTATTCAGCAGAGGTGTTATTTTCTGCATCATCTTCGGTGGAGAAATCGAAGTCAGAATCATCTCAGTCACTGCTAGAACTAGCAGGGACTTGCTTATCGATCTTGGACTTCTTCGTCACAGGCTGGGCTTCAACATTTCTCTCATAAACTCTTGTTGACCTCCTTGTTGGAAACTTAGATGTGCTTTCCCTCTAGCCTAAAACAGACACATATGGAGTTGCATCTAAGTCGATTGAATTGTCATTATCTTCAGGGTAGCTTATACCGAGAGGTTCTTGGAAAACGCTTAGTACAATGGTTGTGCATACCGGAGGGCTTGTGCTCATGGGTGTTGTTTCAGAAATATTGGAAGACATTTGGTTTGACATTGGGCTTCTATCCATGGGAGAATATGGGGAAGAATATGGTGAGGATTTAGGATTTTTGGGTTTTTTGGAATGTGAAGGAGTTGAGTGTTGCATCGGTAATAGTAAACTGAGATGATGTGATCTTTCCATTTTTTTTTTTTTTTAATTTTCGGAAAAGACAAAAGATAACAAGAATGAGGAACAAGTAAAAAATTATTTATAAACTTGGCAGAATAACAAATTTCCTAATTTTGGGAGTTTGTATTGTATTGCAATACTTGTTCCTAAAATTTAGATAAAAAGATAGACATGAAGATTTGATTTAAAATAAACAAAGGCACACAAATAGGGAAAAAAATAAACAAATTTTAAAAAAATCAGTTATACACAGTATCCCAACAAATATCATTATCTGATAATGTCAACAGTAATGTTGGCAACATTTTGGATGACACAAGTATTATGATCCCATAAGAACTTTTTGATTTTGACAACAAATCAAGACACATTTTATATATATTTTTATGAGTTTAACCACCAGACCAATGTAACATTTTTCCATTGTGTCCTCGATCTTATCATAAAAACACATACAAAATTTATTTTCGTGTAAAAAATAAGAATACTTATTTAGCATCCTCATAATTTCTAGTTTAAGCACTTGATACTCCTATAGTATAGGAACAGTATCATTTTCAAAGAGCTTTTCTCATGTGCGCAGTTGCCAAATATTTTAGAGAAGGCTTTTTCTTATTTTGATACTCTTTTTTTATGATATCTAATATTATCGCAGAGAACGGTATCACTTTTTGAAACATGTTCTTTATTCAGGATCATACTTGAGTGAACACCAAATTAAAGCCATCAAACCAGTAACAACAATCAGATTTTGATAATACAGAGGTAAATGTCACCCAAAATGTTAGAGGCATTTCAGCCAACATTCACCTAACAATGCCTGTTTTAGAGATTACAGAGACCAAAAGAGCTTTTCAAACTCGAAAATCTCTCGTGATCTAAAACTTTTGTAAAAATATCAGCTAGTTGATGAAGAGTGTCAACTTGATCAATTTGGATTAGCTGTTTTCTACAAAATCTCTTAAAAATGATGCCTAATATCTATATGTTTTGTACGAGAGTGTTGAACTGGATTTTTGGAAATATTTATTGCACTCAAGTTATCAATTGAGAATAACAACTTTCAGCTGCTACATATTCAGATTCAGAAGTTGAAAGTGAGATACAGTTCTGTTTATGACTATACCAAAAAACTAGATTATTGCCAAGGTAAAAACATTCTCCACTCGTACTCTTTCTGTCATCCATATCACCAGCCCAATCCGAGTCACTTGGTACAAAGGATTGAAAAAGAAGGTCTACCCTTTTGTTTCTTCGTCATGATCACAACTAGGGTCTTGATATGGAACAATGTCCTCTTGAACATTTGGCTCGGTTGTTGTCATCGGATCATCATATAGATGGAGGGGTCTTTTGAGAGCTATCTCACAAATTAACAACATCATTGCTAGGTGGTAGCTCGGTTGTTGGTCCATGTGACTTGGCCATTTCTAAAACCTCTAAGGTTTCCTTCGGACTGGTTTCTTCTCTACATGCGAAAACATTATGACACTCCTATTTTTAGATTTTTTTTTATCATTTGTGCACTATGTAAGAGAGTCTCGGCTCTACGCTTCTTTGTATGTTGGATTTTTATATCATTTACCTCACTAGGTGACATCGGCACCAATGTTAGGCGTATTTTATATACACTTTTTGAGTCATTTTTAGTTAGTCTTTGACCCATTTTTGTACAAATATGTGTCATGTTAGGATAAATTTTCTTTCTTTTGAGTCACAGTGGTTTAAAATGGCACATTGGCGAAAAGAAGCAAAAAGAGGGCAAAAACAGAGGTTCCAGATCACAAAGAGACAAAAAGATGGCACCCCGGGAAAAGTACAGGGCGGCGCCGTGGCTCCAGTCCATCAGGAGAAGCAGGGCCACGACGCCCAGATCGCTGGACATCTGCAGGAGTTTCGGCGCCACGGCGCCGGTCTCAGGGCCGTGGCGCCGACGCGGGTTTTCAGCCAAATCCGAATGGGAATGGGCCAAGACCAAGAGAAAAAAGTTGGGAACATTTTTGGAGGATATAAAAAGGCCTTAGGGCAGATTTTTGAAGGGGTCCACAATCCCTAACTCTACACAACACATAGTTCTTGAAAGCTTCAAGATTTGAGGCTTTTTTCTTGAGTAATTCTTTTTCTTACTTTATTTATTTTTCAGTTTATGTTGGATAATCTTTTAGTTCTTAGCATGTCTATGGCTAAGAGCTAAACTTTAATTAGGGTTTTCCATTCGAATCACTTGAACCTCGTTTTATGATTTAATGCATGATTTTGGTTTCTTCTTTATATAGTTGAGATTTATTCAATAATTTCTTTGATTGCGTGGTAATTAATTTATCACTAATTATCATCACATATATGATTTCTAATCGAGATCCGAAAGGGGTGATTGTGAATATGCTATAGTTGAATAAACATAGGTTAAAATCGTGGACGAAAGTACCCCGATACTTGTGTAGTTTAATAGGTTATTGTTCTTAATCCTCCTTTGTGGTAAATTTTATCATCGAAAGATAGAAGGGTTCTACATCGGGGTTGAGTGTTTATATATCCTAACCGGAATATAAAACGGCTTAGTTAACCTGCTATCTCAATATAGAAGAAGAACCTTTATCATTGCATTAAAGATTAAAGCGAGCGGATAGTTGAGGAGATTGGAAGCCCTATTTCCACCATATCTGATTTAAGTAAAGTAATTTATTTAACTTTTATAATTATTTAGTAGTCATAGATACAAACAACCATCAAAATATCGATCACCAAATAGATACCATAGGATAGAAATTGGTAATTGAACACTAATTCCTGAGGACGATATTCGGTCTTACACAGACTATATTATTTGTCACGATAATGCACTTGCGTTAAGCGTGTGGATAAATCGCTAACAACCAATCAGATCTTCTTATTATCCTTTTGAAAGAAGTAAATATTCCTTCCTTCATCATGTTGTGCCTTCGTGTCAATTTGCCACGGTTGTCTCAATAAAATATGACATGTATCCATGGGGAAGATGTCACGCCATATTTTATATTCATATGTTCCAATCTGAAAGCTAACAAGAGTTTATTTTTCTACTCTTAGCCTTTCATCTTGGTTTAACCGTTGGAGATCATATGACTTCAGATGGTTACGGGTGGGTAGTTTTAACTTGTCCACCATTTCCATAGAGGCCAAGTCGACACTAATTCTTCCATCCACAATCATGTTGCACACTCTATCTTTTACCTTACATCGTGTGTAAAAAGGTCAAACCTTTTGAGTCTCTGCAAATGTTTCAAGTTGATCCTCCAACACATGTTGGAGTACTAAGTATTCATGCCTTGGGTAGTTTTTCACAACCCTATTTCAGTATTATTATTCACGGCATGTT
The DNA here is from genome assembly GCA_029844215.1 of Przewalskia tangutica. NCBI lineage: Eukaryota > Viridiplantae > Streptophyta > Magnoliopsida > Solanales > Solanaceae > Przewalskia > Przewalskia tangutica. The sequence continues at coordinate 26,328,158 of CM056719.1, forward strand.
CCACAAGTCCCTTTCTTATGGCTTGAACACGGTTGTCCAAAACCTCACTTGCAATCTGCCAAAAATCCATTTTATGTAATGCATTGCATCAAGGAGTGGGAGGGTAGAGCCTCACTTTGATACCAATTTGATATAAGTACAGAGGTTTGAGTGAGGGTAAGTGGGTCTGAGTTCGGCAGGAAACTAATTGATGCGATAATATATGTGAAATAGAGGTTGTCGGGTTAGGTGTTACTGTCGGGTAGATGGTGTTTTGGGACTGTTTCAGGTGGTTTGGTGAGGAGTCAGAGTTAGAAGATTTGTGGGGTTGTTGAGGGTGTGTTGAGGGTTATTATGGTGATTGGGGTTCAGTGAGTGTATGGTGGCAAAGCCACATAATAGAACCTGAAATAGTGAGGTTCTTGGTTTATAGGCTACTTCCGGATAGTGGGGATGCGGGGGTTGTATCGGGTATTATATAAGGAATTGAGTCAAGGAATTTTGTGGGGAAGTTCTATACAAGTTAAGGGTGATCTTGATGATTTGGTTTTGATGGTTGGAAGGTAGTAAGACAACATAACAGAGCTAAAACAGTAAGGTTTCGATAAAGTGTGTATGCGGATAATTTGTTGTTGTCAAGTTTGGACGGGCAGTTGGGGATGGTTTCGGGGGTTGGCCTTTAAGGTGGATGTTTGTTGTCACGACACAACCCCGGGGCCGCGACTGGTACCCTACCGGGGTACCCTGTCAGGTGCACATCAGAGAATAGCAGCGGAACATACATAACACATAACTTATAAAAAGGTAAACATCACTGGCCAGCCGATAAGGCTGCCTTCCATAAAAACATACTTAATCAAAAGTATAGCAGTACAAACAACTTGCCCTTACAGCCCAAAACACATACGTGACCACAGACCTCTAAGGATAACAACTGTGGCGGGACAGGGCCCCGCCATACCCCTGAATATACACAATGCCTATAACATCAGGGAAAAACCGTACCAACAAAACAAGCTTCCGGAGGAATGGAGCTTCTGACACCGGAACAGTGATCCTAAGAACGAGGATCCACCACCTGCTTACCCTTACCTGCGGCATGAACGCAGCCCCCGGGGAAGGGGGTCAGTACACAATATGTACCAAGTATGTAAAACTGGAAAATACTGTAATAATGATATCATAAGTCTGAAAAATAAGCTGGAGTCATGGACGAAAATCAAAATACAGTACACTGTGCCTTACTAACAATGAGAGTAACAAGTATATACTTTACTGCATAAAAATAGGAGGCTTGTGATCAAAACAGGGTCCCTCGCCCGTAGTATCAATAAGCAATCCTACTCCTGGGACTATTTCACCCGCATGGGTCTTGTGGACCCGCATGAGGTATTCCTCGCATAGGTTGTACCCGCCCGCATGGGACTATTTCACCGCATAAGCCCATAAGACTCGCATGGGGTATTCCTCGCATCGTGGGTAGCAAATCCACGGAACAGGTGGTATAACGATCTTGGGGATTTACCCCTCAGATATACTCTTACCCTGAAGCAGGTGGTATAACGATCTTGGGGATGTACCCCTCAGATATACTCTTACCCTGAATAGGTGGTATAACGATCTTGGGGATGTACCCCTCAGATATACTCTTACCCTGAAGAAGGTGGTATGACGATCTTGAGGCTTACCCCTCATTCATACTCTTACCCTGGAGAAGGTGGTATAACGATCTTGGGGCTTGCCCCTCATTTATACTCTTACCCTAGCTCAATCGGTCATCATATCATAATCATAAATAAGTTAAGAAAGCTTATAACTTATTATTAGTCTTGTTCATATACCCTCTCATTTTAGTTTACTCAAGGCACTAACATATTTAATAAAAGAAAATCCGGGAATTTAACCCAAAGTACCACATACTTATATTCTTTAAAAATGACTCCTTTTCATATAAAAATTTTGGGCAATTGATGCCTTAAAATCAATTTGTCTTTCATAAATCAAGTCACTTGTCCTTACTTATCTTACTTAGAGTAAATCTCTTCTTCTTAACCTTTTATAAAGCTAATAAACCAATTTCCCATAAAGTTATTATATTAACCCTCTACTTTAGTAAAATTATACTTTTCCCCTAACCAAGGGACTTATACTTCTTAAAACGAAACAAGTCTTTATATACTTAAAACAAGTAAAAATACCAAATCTTGTACGTCTACCGTACTACATAGATACAACTATTCATGCTCAAGAGATAGGAAAGCTCCACATACCTCTTCGGTCAATCCACTTGCTAAGCCCAAACTACCGCAAGTAATATGTCAACCTAAAATAACCATGATACGTTTATTAACCTCTAATTTCAATGTAGAATAATCCAAGTTCAAAGTTACTAATTTCTATGGAAAATTGGGCAGTATTTCCTTTGTTTCTACATACTTTGCCACCTTTTTCAAGGCCGAATTCAACATCCAAACGCCACATCTTAGGCCCAACAATCCAAACATTTCAAAGGGGATTACACACCTAAACTTGGGTGTGTAAAGTTCTGCTCCATTAGGTACAACAATTCACTTAACAATTCTAAAGTAGTTTGTAGGCTACAACATGCTCATAATATCTTCTTAACCAATCTTTTCATATTCAAACCACATTTCTTACATGCAATGAATCTAAGAGCATTATTTACTACTACTAGTTCCTTCTTCTTCACATGCAACATCAATAACTAGCTACAAGAGAGGAAATGTTACCTTTAGAGCTTTAGCCAAAATTATTCCAACAACTTTGCTAGCCTCCTTTCCAAGAACACCACCACAATAACTCCTACAAGCTAGCCACAAGATTCCTTCTTGTCCTTAACTTTTCAGATTTTTCTTAAGCTTTGAATTCCTCTTGGAATTTTAGAGAGAAGTGAGAGCTTTAGCTTAGAGAGAGAGAGGGATTTGAAAGATGACCAAGTCTTCAAGACTTGGTCAATATAATACATGCAAGAATTCAGATGGGGGGGACACTTGTCACCCACCCATGACCTCTTTTAAAACAAAACAGTGCAGAAATCCCCACTCAACTTCGCAGAACCCGCCTCGGCGCCGCGGCGCTGAAACTTCTACCGCCTCTCAGGACTTTCCGGCGCCGCGGCCCTGCTTCCCGGCGCCGCGGCGCTGAAACTTCAGCGACCCCTCAGAATATCCGGCGCCGCGGCCCTGTCGCTTTTGTCCGAAACACATTTTTGTCCGTCTGCGCACTGAACTTGTAACTCCCATAACTTCCTACTCCGACGTCCTATCGACGAACGGTTGGTTGCGTTGGAAACTAGACTCAACTAACTACGCACTAGGCCTTTGAACCACCTAGAAATTCTCAATGTACCGGGTCATAACCCGCCCCAAAGTTGGCTAAAACCCGTCCGAAATAATCCGTCAACTTATCTTTCAAAAAATTTAAGTCTTACTCCTTTCGCACGCTCTCATATGCATGGCCAGAACTACGGGGTATAAAATTCTCCCCCCCTTAGAAACATTCATCCCGAATGTTCTCACTCAAATCACAATATCGACATAGACCCTCTTAACTATTCTTTTTGCAATAAAAGATGCTCCATGAGCCATAACAATACTCAAGCAAAATTTCCAATTTAAGACTATCAAGCAAGAAAGTAGGTTACCTGGAGGTATAGGAAATAAGTGAGGATACTTCTTCATCATGTCATCCTCTGCTTCTCACGTCATCTCCTCCCTGTTCTCGTTCCGCCATAATACTTTGACGGAAGCCACGTCCTTCGTCCGAAGTCGCCTAACCTGACTGTTATACCCCGTATTTCCAGAGTATGTACGCGGGGACGTACGTAGAAAAGTTTGTGCCTTAAAGTGCTTGGCCGAATTTTATTTGTGCATAACACCCGGTTAGAGTCGCTTTTCACGTTCCACTTTCGTAGGGAATTTCCGCTATGTCATTTCTTTTTGCGGATTTTTCCGAGAGACGAAACATTTTGGACCAACGAGGGCGACACTTGTCACCCTCTCATTGATGTGTGGCGGTCAAGCTTGGACGATTTGGGTGAGTTTTGTCAAGTAGTTGGTAGGATATTTTGTGGGTAGATGGATAAGGTGCACTTGGCATGATCTTGGCCCTACACTTGCATAGCACTTGGCTAGATCTTGACCATTGGTTGGCCTTGGCTTGTACTATAAATACCCCCCCTTTGGAAGACTTATTCATCCTAAAAATGTTCTAAGTCTTAGAAACCCTCCTCCCTTCATGTTGTTCTCGTCCTCTCCTCAGAGGCTTAGCCGAGAGTTCCCTTCCCCACCCTCGTCGAGAGTACCCCCCCCCCTAGTGGGGTAGGCCGAGGGGTATACACCCCCCCCTTGTGGTGTTGTCTCATATATATACCCCCCTCTTGGTAGAAATACTCTCAAAAGTATTGTTATAATGCCCAAATTACCTTAGCCATATACCTTGTAGTATTCTAAGGATATACCTATACTGAAAAGCCCGTAAAATACTATTATACTCACTACCACAAAACCGAAACCCTAGGAAAATCTCCATAGTCCGTTGGAGTATTGTGTAGAAGTTGGTTAGAACTTCTAAGGGTGGTTTAGAGCGGTTGAGCGCTGAGTTGAGCTAAACGATTGCCCAGGATCGACTTTATACTTGGATAATTATGGGCTTATTGAGGTAAATATCTTGTCCCTCTATTGTAATTGGAAATTACATATTGTTAGAATATATAGTTGAAGTATACTATATATAGAACTGAACGTAGTTATTGGCAATGTCTTTTGACTTAAGCCTGAATAATACTTACGGCAATGTCTTGCGACTTAAGCCTGAATTTAAAGAAGATTACTGAACTGTAATTACTTAGGGCTGTATTACAGTAGTACCGTGGAGTAGAATTGTACCCGTTAGGGTTAGATGTATAACCCCCCCCGGTTGGCTTGGTAGCCGGCCTCGGTAGAGGGGGAGGTGCTGCCGAATTTTCTGTAGAATGTTCTACGAAGGGATCTAAATGTTAATAAGCGCCTTGTGGCCTTATAGGTTGAAGCATCGCGTATGGCGCGATCCATCGCTAAGGAGTAGCCGACGGTTTGAAGTACTTGGAGCGTTTTGCTATTAGTCGATACTCGTCGCGAGGTATGTGAACCTCTTCCTATCTCTTCTAGCATGATATGTGTGAACTATGTAGTACGGTAGACGTACATGTGCTAAACGTATTTGATTGGTTTAAAACATAAAGTGTTATAACGGCTTTATGGGAAGTTGATTATAACAACTTCATGTTGGTAAGAAAATCTCGGTGGTCTTGAAAAGGTAATCGATTTGAACTATAATCGCTTGTTATGTGTTAATAAAGAACTTGAAGTATTTCAAAAGATTTTTGAATCTTTTTGAAAGAAGAAGTAATATTTGGTTTTTGAAAACTTAAGAGTTATACTAGCTTTATGGGAAGTTAGGTATAACGGCTTAAGAATGTTTTACTGATTTCGGAAATCAGAATGTGTATCGACAAACCACTGCAGCGTTAATAAAAGGAAATGTTTTGAATAATTAAGTATTATTAAAACCAAGAGAAACTTCCATCTGCATAGAAGCTAAGATGAGACAAAATGATATTTCCTAGATCATGGCTGTTGTAATAAGATTGTTATAAACAAGATATCCTACTCACATATAAGGCTTATGTTTCTCAGATTGTTTAAAGGAGAATTATATTCTTAAATGAATAAGACTATGAACTACGAACCCTTTCTAAAAATGAGAAACTTGAACATTGGAAATTAGGCAAACTTGAACATTGGAAAAGAATGTTGCTACTTGATTTTACAAAGAGAAGTAATTGATTTACTTTAAAAAGATAATCACTCTATTTTCATATACTACGGGTATTGTGTGACTTTTGTGAATGTAACGTATCTTTTAAAGAGTTAATGTATGAAGTACTTTGGGGATAAAACCCGATCTTGTTAATCATATAGTAGAGGGTACCTTGTGTGAACAACTTGATTGTATTGGTTTGTGATAGCCTTGTAATACTTTCTTGATTGCTTTGATAAGTAAACGTGTTAGGAAGCTACGTGTGTTAGTATCTTGTGATGGTTGTGTAAAGGGGTTTCTTGATTGTGCTTATTAACTATCGTCGTTATGATAGTATTGTGGCATTCATCTCTTGAGATGATTCCCGGTTAAGTCGCCTCCGACGCGGGTAGACTCAGCGGTCGATGGACCTATGATTCGAGAATACCTCATGCAGTCCCGGCCTATCGCGAGCTACGAGTTCCGGTGTTAGTATGCGTCCTTTATGGGCATGCGGTCCATGTGGGCCACGCGGATCGCGAGTCGTGACGATGCCGGAGTAGCTACCTCGATGCGGGAATACCTCATGCGGGCCGATGAGATTGGCCTACGCGGAGTCGCGGAGTTCCGTGGTTAGACGCGCATATCGATACGCGGGCAAGTGGCGCCTTTGATCATGTGACGCCTAGACAGATCTTATGATACGATTCATGACCTTGTTGGTACCGTGGTTTTTAGTAGTCGGCTATGCCTTCGCACTTACCCCGCATGCTTTATTATGACACGTGGGACCTCGTGTTCATGTGTGTTCCTTGGTGCTTTTATATCATAGATCGCCAAGAGGAAGGTATTCCACGGGCATGATTGATGTTGTGGGCCCGAGACCCATTGTTATACTTGAGTGATGACTGAGGGCGAGTCCCCGACTTGACATGATCGCTGTTGTAAATCGTAGTTTGGTTATCATACATGTCTCCCGCTTTATATGATCGCTATGATTTCATTTACTGATATGTATTTTCGCCACATACTCCTGCACTGCAGATCGACCTTCGGGCCGTTCATGCCGCAGTTGAGGTACACCGCTTGTTGATCCTAGCTCTCGTGGTCACGCCAGCGTTTGGGAAGCTCCGTTTCTCCGAGGCTTATCTTCGTATAGTCCCCTGTTGTTGTAGGTGCTACGTTCGTGGGTATGGCGGCCCCGCCCCGCCATTGTTGTCGTATCATTTCTTAGAGGTCCAGTAGTAATCTTGTAGGCGTGGTTTGTAAAAAGGATTAAACTGCTCATGTTGAAAAAGTTGCTATTTATATATATACCGGTAACCGCTTTGGTTAGCCTGCTTTCTTATTTCACCGCCTTATTACATCGTTTCATGTATTGTCTTTATGTTCACGATTACTGGATGTATGTCTACTGGGTGCCCGGTAGGCACGACCACGCCCGGTTCGGTCGTGACAAAAGTGGTATCGAGCGAGTTAATCTCTGAAAGTGTCTACGCATCCGTATCGATGGAAGTCTTGATTATCGGTGTGTTGTGCACCACACCAATAATCGTGAGGCTATAGGGTATTTAGGATTGGTTTCTATTCTTCTCACTCGAGATCGTGCCTTAGAGTCATGTTGTAAGTTAGACCTCTGACGTATTTCTTTCCCTTACCGTTATGCCTCCGCGTAGGGCAACCCGGGCCCAGGAGGGCAAGGCAGCCGAGGGAGCTGCAAGTAGAGTACAGAGGGTTACGTGGGCACAGGCCCAATCATCACCTGGGGTGGTGCTTCATTCGGGGAGTTCTGCGACGTCACTAGCCCCAGCAAAGTTTAGCACGGCGGCGGCAGTTCCTACTGCGGCCATGATATTTGAACCTTCAGTTCCACGACCAGGAACAGAGAATATGGATTGCAAAGAGATCGACGGGTTAACCAAGGACGGCAGAAGAGGGCCAGAACAGCAAGGTCCTTTGGTAACTTTCGAGGCAAGTCACCTCACCAGCAGATTTGATTATGCATATCCACAATGCAGAGTGGTCTTCCACGGATTTCAGGACGTTCGGGGTATGCAGGAGTTGGTTAGAACTCCAGGGCTTCCGGTTCACAGTTTGGCAGACGTCATCCTGGGGAATGTCATCTTTTAGTTGGTACTTGTTGTACCTATGACCGCCGTGGTCTCATTGTCGATATAGTGTCCTTGTAGGAGGACTTTGCCTTCGATCTGGTGGGTAGTTCGTCACCTCCTTAGCTGCGCGCCTACAGGCGGTTTGATTAGAACGACTAAGGGGAGTGAAGCAGTAGACATAGATCTATCCTTAACCCTCTAGAGTTTTGTATAGGTGATAAGGTGAGTATACCTTAGGTGCTATGTTCTGATAGCAGTGTGTTAGTTGTGATTTGAAATCATGGTTGTTTAACCGAGTAAGATTTTGGGGGATAGAGAAAGTGTGAGCCTTAGAGCTTTATACGTAGAGACCTTAGAGGTGAGGCCATCTCGAGAAAAAGGTGTAGTGTTATGTTTGACCTTTATCGGAGTGCATAGTGCACGTGAGTTATGTTGGGACAGTCCCTAGTAGTGTGGAATGAAAGAGGGTAGTTGAGCTAAGAAGACCGCTAGGTTTTCGTAACGTGATTAGTGAGATTGTTCCGGTCGGGAGCTAGTATGATGCGCGCGCCGGGTCGGGTTGAGGCCACGCCGGGTCAACCCGCGGCGCTTTGGTGGTGGGTCGGTTGTGGTCCCGCCTTGTGGTAGGGTCACGAGGGTGTTAGGCCCATGTTCGCTAACCAACAGATGAGTTCGTGGACGTTCGACCGGTGGTCGGGTCGATGGGGCAGCCCATCGTGTTCTTCGCTCGACCGCTTTACTCGGTGTGTTGAGTTATCCGAAGGGTTGAAAGGCTGCGACGGTGCCTACCTTCACCTTATGTCAGGCAGTGAAGCCCAGGTTGTGGCTATTTTCGTTTTCTAAAAGTTTACCAGGCAGGGTTAGGAACTCAGGTGAGTCTCAGAATCGCATTCGCCCTCGGGCCAGTGTTTGGATTTCAGGGATAGTTGTGGGGATTGTTGTCTCCTGTGGAGGTAGTGTTTGATCTACCATTTCAGTGTTCGGATATCGCCTTATGAAGCCTTGTAAGGGCGGAAGTGTAAGTTGTCGGTCGATTGGTTCGATGTTGGCAAGGTTCAGACAGTTGGTTCAGGCTTGTTCCAGCAGACTGTGGATAGTGAGAAGCTTGTCTAGAAGAGGTTCTGGCAGCTCAGAGGAATCGTGCGGATAATCGGCGACGACGCTTAGAGTTCAGGTTGACGGTCGGTCTTCTTGAAAGTACCACCCCGGGTTTGGCGGCGAGTTTTGGAAAACAGAGGGAACTTAGCCCGAGTTACTTTGGGCCTTTGTGAGTTCATGTGAAGGATAGGCCAGGTTGCCTATATGTTAGCATTTGCCGTCCGACGTGGAGGCGTCCAAGCCAGATTGTGATGTTCGGGGAAGTATCGAAGATCCATCCAGAGTGTTCCCAGTTAATGATGACCACGTTAGAGATAGTAACCCCGAGTTTTGGAAACTGAAGCAGTATCAGAAATGTGGAAAGAGTTCGAGTATACGACATCCTCAGGGATCGCATGCAGCCCGGTACCATTTGTTGGGTCGTCGGAGCAAGGCTCGCGACAAAGTGACAAAAGTGGTACCATTTGTTGGGTCGCCTGAGAAGGTTAATGCCTCAGGCAAAGTGACAAAGTGGTATCTACGACGAGTAAAGAGAGAAGCGAGCATGTATGGCGAGCATAGATGTGATCATTTCTTTTTTGTAAAGAGAAGGTGCGAAGGAAGTATATTTTAGACCCCGGTGAGAAGTGTTTTGTGGTGATGATTAGAGGTGTTTTCCTCGTGGGCTTAGATAGAAGTATGTGCGCGGGTGTTTCTGTGGCCAGGTGTGGCAGGATTGTTCTCGTAAGTATAGTAGTGAAGACTATACTGGCGCGCGTTTGTTTTGAGACTTAGAAGGAACATTCGGGACGAATGTTTCTAAGGAGGGGAGAATGTTATACCCCGTATTTCCAGAGTATGTACGCGGGGACGTACGTAGAAAAGTTTGTGCCTTAAAGTGCTTGGCCGAATTTTATTTGTGCATAACACCCGGTTAGAGTCGTTTTTCGGCGAAACGTTTTCACAGCTTTCGGAGGGGAAGTTCCGGCTATGTCATTTCGTCTTTTTGCGGATTTTTCCGAGAGACGAAACATTTTGGACCAACGCGCGGGCGACACTTGTCACCCTCTCATTGATGGAGTGTGGGCGGTCAAGCTTGGACGATTTGGGTGAGTTTTGTCAAGTAGTTGGTAGGATATTTTGTGGGTAGATGGATAAGGTGCACTTGGCATGATCTTGGCCCTACACTTGCATAGCACTTGGCTAGATCTTGACCATTGGTTGGCCTTGGCTTGTACTATAAATACTCTTTGGAAGACTTATTCATCCTAAAAATGTTCTAAGTCTTAGAAACCCTCCTCCCTTCATGTTGTTCTCGTCCCTCCCCTTGTGAGGCTTAGCCGAGAGTTCCCTTCCCCCACCCCTTGGCCGAGAGTACCCCCCCTAGTGGGGTAGGCCGAGGGGTATACACCCCCCCCCCTTTGTGGTGTTGTCTCGTATATATACCCCCCCTCTTGGTAGAAATACTCTCAAAAGTATTGTTATAATGCCCAAATTACCTTAGCCATATACCTTGTAGTATTCTAAGGATATACCTATACAAAAGCCCGTAAAATACTATTATACTTCCGGTCCACAAAACCAAACCCTAGGAAAATCTCCATAGTCCGTTTGGAGTATTGTGTAGAAGTTGGTTAGAACTTCTAAGGGTGGTTTAGAGCGGTTGGGCGCTGAGTCGAGCTAAACGATTGCCCAGATCGACTTTATACTTGGATAATTATGGGCTTATTGAGGTAAATATCTTGTCCTCTATTGTAATTGGAAATTACATATTGTTAGAATATATAGTTGAAGTATACTATATATGTAATCGAACGTAGTTATTGGCAATGTCTTTTGACTTAAGCCCGAATAATACTTACGGAATGTCTTGCGACTTAAGCCTGAATTTAAAGAAGATTACCGAACGTAATTACTTAGGTCAGACATGAAAGAGTACCGTGGAGTAGAATTGTACCAGTTAGGTTAGATGTATAACCCCGCTGGCTTTGCAGTACTTCTGCAGAGGGAGATTTACGCTGTGCGTGGGGAGTGTCCGAATTTTCGTAGAATGTTCTACGAAGGGATCTAAATGTTAATAAGCGCCGCGTGGCCTTATAGGTTGAAGCATCGCGTATGGCGCGATCCATCGCTAAGGAGTAGCCGACGGTTTGAAGTACTTGAGCGTTTTGCTATTAGTCGATACTCGTCGCGAGGTATGTGAACCTCTTCCTATCTCTTCTAGCATGATATGTGTGAACTATGTAGCGGTAGACGCATACGTGCTAAACGTATTTGATTGGTTTAAAACATAAAGTGTTATAACGCTTTATGGGAAGTTGATTATAACGACTTTATGTTGGTAAGAAAATACCGTGGTCTTGAAAAGGTAATCGATTTGAACTATAATCGGCTTGTTATGTGTTAATAAAGAACTTGAAGTATTTCAAAAGATTTTTGAATCATTTTGAAAGAAGAAGTAATATTTGGTCTTTGAAAACTTAAGAGTTATACTAGCTTTATGGGAAGTTAGGTATAACGGCTTAAGAATGTTTTACTGATTTCGGAAATCAGAATGTGTATCGACAAACCACTGCAATACATTAAAAGGAAATGTTTTGAATAATTAAGTATTATTAAAACCAGAGAAACTTCCATCCGCATGAAGCTAAGATGAGACAAAATGATATTTCCTAGATCATGGTCTGTAATAAGATTGTTATAAACAAGATATCCTACTCACATATAAGGCTTATGTTTCTCAGATTGTTTAAAGGAGAATTATATTCTTAAATGAATAAGACTATGAACTACGAACCCTTTCTAAAAAATGAGAAACTTGAACATTGGAAATTAGGCAAACTTGAACATTGGAAAAGAATGTTGCTACTTGATTTTACAAAGAGAAGTAATTGATTTACTTTAAAAAGATAATCACTCTATTTTCATATACTACGTATTGTGTGACTTTTGTGAATGTAACGATCTTTTAAAGAGTTAATGTATGAAGTACTTTGGGGATAAAACCCGATCTTGTTAATCATATAGTAGAGGGTACCTTGTGTGAACAACTTGATTGTATTGGTTTGTGATAGCCTTGTAATACTTTCTTGATTGCTTTGATAAGTAAACGTGTTAGGAAGCTACGGGTGTTAGTATCTTGTGATGGTTGTGTAAAGGGGTTTCCCTTGATTGTGCTTATTAACTATCAGTCGTTATGATAGTATTGTGGCATTCATCTCGAGATGATTCCGGGTTAAGCGCCTCCGACGCGGGGTAGACTCAGCGGTCGATGGACCTATGATTCGAGAATACCTCACGCAGTCCCGGGCCTATGCGAGCTACGAGAGTTTCGTGTTAGTATCGTCCTTTATGGGCACGCGGTCCATGTGCGCCACGCGGATCGAAGTCGTGGCGATGCCGGAGTAGCTACCCTCGATGCGGGAATACCTCATGCGGGCCGATGAGATTGGCCTACGCGGAGTCGCGGAGTTCCGTGGTTAGACGCAGACATCGATCTGCGGGCAAGTGGCCGCTTTGATCATGTGACGCCTAGACAGATCTTATGATACGATTCATGACCTTGTTGGTACCGTGGGTTTTTAGTAGTCGGCTATGCCTTCGTACTTACCCCGCACGCTTTATTATGACACGTGGGACCGGTGTTCATGTGTGTTCCTTGGTGCTTTTATATCATAGATCGCGCAGTGAGGAAGGTATTCCACGCATGATTGATGTTGTGGCCCGAGACCCATTGTTATACTTGAGTGATGACTTGAGGCGTGAGTCCCCGACTTGACATGACCGCTTTGTTGTAAAGCGTAGTTTGGTTATCATACATGTCTCTGCTTTATATGATCGCTATGATTTCATTTACGATGTATTTTCGCCACATACTCGCATTACTGTTATCGACCTCGCCGGCCGCGTTCATGCCGCAGTTGAGGTACACCGCTTGTTGATCCTAGCTCGTGGTCACGCCAGCGTTGGGAAGCTCCGTTTCTCCGAGGCTTATCTTGGTATAGTCCTCGTTGTAGGTGCTACGTTCGGGGTATGGCGGCCCCGCCCCGCCATTGTTGTCGTATCATTTCTTAGAGGTCCGTAGTACCGTTGTGGGCGTGGTTTGTAAAAAGGATTAAACTGCTCATGTTGAAAAAGTTGCTATTTATATATATACCGAAGGTAACCGCTTTTGGTTAGCCTGCTTTCTTATTTCACCGTCTTATTACATGGTTTCATGTATTGTCTTTATGTTCCGATTACTCGATGTATGTCTACTTGGGTGCCCGGTAAGGCACGATCCACGCCCGGTTCGGTCGTGACATCGACGATCGAGTATCGCTATGGGACTCTCTCATACGATAACCCTCACACCGACATCATGGATCGGGTGCACTCTAGATGGATCTCCAATACATTTCCGCAACATAGACACGTGGAAAACCGGATGTACCGCCTCCAAATCGGACGGCAGATCTAACTCATAGGCAACCTTGCCTACCCTACGGACAATCTGATAAGGCCCAATGTACCTTGGGCTAAGTTTCCCCTTCTTTCCAAATCTCATCACGCCCTTCATGGGCGATACCTTTAGGAAAACCCAATCATCTATCTCAAATTCTAAGTGTCGACGCCGATGATCTACATACGACTTTTTTCGACTCTGAGCTGCCAAACCCGCTCCTGGATAAGCATCACCTTATCCACTGCCTGCTGAACCAAGTCTGGCCCGACTAACTGTACTTCTCCCACCTCGAACCAGCCTATCGGTGACCTGCACTTCCTCCCATATAAGGCCTCATAAGGCGTCATCTGAATACTAGAGTGGTAGCTGTTGTTATAAGCAAACTCCACAAGAGGTAAATGATCCTCCCAGCTACCCCTGAAATCAATAACACAAGCCCGCAGCATATCCTCAAGTGTCTGGATAGTGCGCTCGGCTTGTCCGTCGGTCTGAGGATGAAACGCCGTACTGAGACTCACCTGGGTCCCTAATCCCTTCTGGAAAGACCTCCAGAAATTAGCCGTGAACTGGGCTCCTCTGTCTGAAATAATCGATACAGGCACTCCGTGCAGTCTCACAATCTCCCTGATATATTGTTATACCCCGTAATTCAGACCCTACGTATGAGAGCGTACGAAAGCATGTAAGACTTAAAATTTTCAAAGGAGAGGTTGACGGATTGTTCCGGACGGGTTTTAGTCAACTTTGAGGCGGGTTATGACCCGGTACATTGAGAGTTCTTAAGTGGTTTAAAGGCCTAGCGCGTAGTTCGTTGAGTCTAGTTTCCAACTCAACCAACCGTTCGTCGATAGGACGTCGGAGTAGGAAGTTATGGGAGTTACAAGTTCAGTGCGCAGTCGGATAGAAATGCGTTTCGCGTAAGCGAGGCCGCGCGCGGATGCGTCGCGCGCCGATATTCCGAGGGTCGCTGAAGTTGCCAGCGCGCCAGACAGCAGGTCGCGCGGAAGTTCCGAAAGTCCGCAGAGAGCCAGCACCGCGCCGAGTCGGGCCATGCGCGCCAAGGCGGATTTCGCGAAAAACTTAGAAAATCAGTTTTCTCTTTTAAAAAGGCCATGGGAGGGTGACAAGTGTCCCCCCCCCCCCCTCTGGTTTCTTGCGGGCCGTCTATTGACCACGTGTTGTAGACTTGGTCATCTGTCAATCTCTCTCTCTCTAAGCTTAGCTCACTTCTCTCTAAAATTCCAAGAGGAATTCAAGCCTAAGGAAAAATCTGAAAAGTTAAGGACAAGAAGGAAGCTTGTGGCTAGCTTGTAGGAATCATTGTGGTGGTGTTCTTTGAAAGGAGGCTAGCAAAGTTGTTGGAATAGTTTTGGCTAAAGCTCCAAAGGTAACATTCTTCTCTTGTAGCTAGTATTAATGTTGCATGTGAAGAAGAAGGGACTTGTAGTAGTAAATAATGCACTTAGAGTCATTGCATGTAAGAAATATGGTTTGAATGTGAAGGAATTGGTTAAGAAGATATTATGAGCATGTTGTAGCCTAAAAACTACCTTAGAATTGTTAAGTGAATTGTTGTACCTTATGGGGCAGAATTTTACACACCCAAGTTTAGGTGTGTAATCCCCTTTGAAATGTTTGGATTGTTGAGCCTTAAATGTGGCATTTGGATGTTGAATTTCGGCCTTGATAAAGGTGGCAAAGTATGTAGAAACAAAGGAAATGCTGCCCAATTTTCCATAGAATTTAGTGACTTTGAACTTGGATTATTCTACATTGAAATTAGAGGTTAATAAACGTATCATGGTTATTTTAGGTTGACATATTACTTGCGGTAGTTTGGACTTAGCAAGTGGATTGACCGAAGAGGTATGTGAAGCTTTCCTATCTCTTGAGCATGAGTAGTTGTATCTATGTAGTACGGTAGACGTACAAGATTTAGTATTCTTACTTGTTTTAAGTATATAAAGACTTGTTTCATTTTAAGAAGTATAAGTCCCTTGGTTAAGGGAAAAGTATGATTTTACTAAAGTATAGGGTTAATATAACAACTTTATGGGAAGTTGGTTTATTAGCTTTATAAAAGGGTGATAAGAAGAGATTTATTCTAAGTAAGATAAGTAAGAACAAATGACTTGATTTATGAAAAGGGTAAATTGATTTTAAGGCATCAATTGCCCAAAGGTTTTATATGAAAAATGAGTCATTTTTAAAGAGGTATAAGTATGTGGTACTTGGGTTAAATTCCCGGTTTCCTTTTATTAAAGATATGATTAAGTGCCTTAAGTAAACTAAAATGAGAGGGTATATGAACAAGGCTAATAAGAAGTTATAAGTTTTCTTAACTTATTTATGATTATGATATGATGACAGTTTGAGCTAGGGTAAGAGTATATCTGAGGGGCAAGCCCCAAGATCGTTATACCACCTTCTCCAGGGTAAGAGTACGAATGAGGGGAAAGCCCCAAGATCGTCATACCACCTTCTCCAGTGTAAGAGTATATCTGAGGGGTAAATCTCCAAGATCGTTATACCATCTGCTTCAGTGTAAGAGTATATTTGAGGGGTGAGTCTCCAAGATCGTTATACCATCTGCTTCAGGGTAAGAGTATATCTGAGGGGTAAGTCCCCAAGATCGTTATACCACCTGTTCCGTGGATTTGCTACCCACGATGCGAGGAATACCTCATGCGAGTCCTTATGGGCTTATGCGGGTGAAATAGTCTCATGCGGGCGGGTACAGCCTATGCGAGGAATACCTCATGCGGGTCCACATGACCTATGCGGGTGAAATAGTCCCAGGAGTAGGGGTGCTTATTGATACTACGGGCGAGGTACCCTGTTTTGATCATGAGGCCCCTATTTTATGCAGTATTATATATATATACTTGTCACTCTCATTGTTAGTAAGGCACAGTAAAAGGTATTTTGATTGTCTTCCATGACTCCAGCTTACTTTTAGACTTATGATATCGAGATACAAGATTTTCCACTTTACATACTTGGTACATATTGTAATCGACCCTTCTGGGCCGCTCATGCCGCAGTAAGGGTAAGCGATTGTGGATCCTCGTTCTAGGATCATTGTTCCGTCGAAGCTCCATCCTCCGAAGCTTGTTTTGTTACGGTTACTCCACGATGCTATAGGTATTGTGTACATTCGTGGTATGGCGGGGCCCTGTCCCGCCACAGTTGTTATCCTTAGAGGTCTGTGGTCACGTATGTGTTGGGCTGTAAGAACAAGTTGTACTGCTATACTTTTGATTAGTATGTTTTTATGGAAGGCAGCCTTATCGGCTGGCCAGTGATGTTACCTTTTTATAAGTTGTGTGTTATGTATGTTATGCTGCTATTCTCTGATGTATACCTGACAGGGTACCCCGATAGGGTACTAGTCGCGGCCCCGGGGTCGGGTCGTGACAAAAGTGGTATCAGAGCAGTTAGTCCTCGGAAAGTGTCTACAGACCGTGTCAAGTAGAGTCTTGATTATCGGTGTGTCGTGCACCACATCTATAATCAGGAGGCTGCAGGACATTTAGGATTGGTTTCCATTCTTTTCCTCTAAGATCGTGCAATAGAGCTGAGTTATAGGTTGAACCTCCTCTGATGTTTTCCTTTATGTATCAGTTATGCCTCCACGCAAGGCAACCGCAGCCCAGAAGGGCAAGGCAGCCGAGGGAGTTGCTAGTGGGACGCGGAGAGTCACGAGGGCACAGGCCCAGTCCTTACCAGAGATGATGTTTAGGGCGGCGAGTTCCACGACGCCCGGCCTCGCAGAGTTCGAGGCGTGAGCGACTCATCGAGACCGCTGCACGAGCCTCCATCCACATCGTGGCCGAGTATAGAGATTATCGAGAGCAGATTCGCATCGACCAGATAGTGGCGTGGCAGACCGACAGCGAGCAGCAACCAACCCTGTGAGCCGACAGCTTACGGATTCGGGATTTCTGGTTGTCACCCACCCGAAGTTCTATGGTTCGAGATTTGAGGAGGATCCGCGAGTTTGTCCGGCGATTCTGGACCACGCAGTGCTTAGGGCATCAAGACCGAGTCTGTTATACTAGCTTCTACCGTTACGCGATATTGCGTTGAATCGGTGTGAGTCATGGGTGTTGTCGAGAGGTGAGGATGCTCTTCCAAATTGTTTGGGAGGAGTTCACAGAGGCTTTCCTGGATCACTTCTTACCTCCTGAGATGAGGAGAGCCCGGGTAGATAGATTCTTGACCTTGAGGCAGGACGGGAGGACTATCAGAGAGTACAGCCTGGAGTTTGACTCCTTGGCCAGATATGCGCACACCATTGTAGCATACGGCGCATGTGGTTCATCCAGATGTGATGGGTTAGACCGTCATATGATTATTGCATGCTTGGGAGTGGCTCTTCAGCCAGGGATGGATATTGCCTGGATGCAGGCGTACGCGCAGGGGATTGAGGACAGAGAGAGACAGGATCAGCTAGAGTTAGGCCAGCCCAAGAGGCCGTGACGGCAGGTCTCGTGGCGATTTCGAGGCGGCCTCGCAGCGGTAGGTCCACATTCCAGCCAGCACAGAGTGCTCCTTCTCAGTTTTCCGGCAGGAGGTCTGATCAGCCGGGTTATTCAGGAGCAGGTCAGGGCTCCAGGACTTCAGGGTTTCAGGGAGGCAGAGACCGTCACCAATCGAGACCACCCACATCTCGGTGCGTTCGATGCGGTAGGTCTCATCCGGGCGAGTGTCGTATGGGTTCGGGAGCGTGTTACTCTTGTGGCCAGCAGGGCCATCTGAAGAAGGATTGTCCGTTCTTAGGCGGCGAGAGCGTTACGGTTCAGCCGACGGGGTCTGTTGCTGGATCTTCGTCTTCGATGGTCAGACGCCCCGGAGGGCAGGGTACTTACGGGCCAGCAGGCCGCGGCAGAGGTCGTGGTAGGGGTCCCAGTTCTAGCGGTCCTCAGAACCGCATCTATGCTATGTCCAGCCGTCAGGACCAGGAGGCGTCACCAGATGTCGTCACAGGTACATTATTGGTTTCTTGTTGTGATGTATATGCTTTGATAGATCCAGGTTCTACCTTGTCCTATATATCTCCTCATATTGCCAGTAAAATAGGGATAGAGCCCGAGTCCATAAGATATTTTGAGGTGGCTACACCAGTAGGTGATTCGGTGGTAGCCGAGCGGATATATAGAGCTTGCCCGATGATCAGAGATCGTCGACTTCAGCCGACTTGATAGAGTTGGATATGACGGAATTTGATGTGATTATGGGTATGGATTGGCTAGCGTCTTGCTATGCCAATGTAGACCATGAGAGATTAGTTCGTTCCAGTTTCTGGCGAAAGGTGTTATCGAGTGGAAGGGGAATACTGCATCGCCGAGGGGTAAGTTTATTTCTTACCTCAAGGCTAGGAAGATGGTGCGGAAAGGGTATATCTACCACATGGTTCGAGTATTCGACACTGAGGCTGAAATACCGGACCTTCAGTCAGTTCCGGTCGTTAGAGAGTTTCCAGTTGTATTCCCAGACGAGCTTCCGGGTATCCCTCCGGAGAGGGAGATTGAGTTTTGTATTGATTTGGCGCCATATACTCGACCGATATCTATTCCGCCATACAGGATGGCACCTGCCGAATTGAAGGAATTGAAGGACCAGCTGAAGGACTTGCTGGAGAAGGGCTTTCTCAGGCCAAGTGTTTCTCCTTGGGGAGCGCCAGTGTTATTTGTAAAGAAGAAAGATGGGACACTGCGTATGTGTATTGATTACAGGCAGCAGAACAAGGTAACTATCAAGAACAGATATCCCCTCCCCAGGATTGACGATTTGTTTGACCAGTTGCAGGGTGCAAGGTGTTTTTCCAAGATAGACCTGCGGTCTGGTTATCATCAGGTGCGAGTTAGAGAGATAGATATCCCAAAGACTGCATTCAGGACCCGGTATGGGCACTATGAGTTCAGGGTGATGTCTTTCGGGCTGACCAACGCCCCAGCGGTATTCATGGATTTGATGAATAGGGTGTTCAGGCCATTCTTGGATATATCCGTTATAGTGTTCATTGATGATATCATGGTGTATTCGCGCACAGAGCAGGAGCATACAGATCATTTGAGGACGGTATTGGGAGTCCTCCGAGACCGGCAGTTGTATGCCAAATTCTCGAAGTGCGAGTTCTGGTTAGCTTCAGTGGCTTTCTTAGGGCATGTTATCGGGGTCGATGGTATTCGGGTTGATACAACAAAGATTGAGGCAGTCAAGACTTGGCCCAGACCCACTACACCGACGGAGGTGCGCAGCTTTTTGGGCCTTGCAGGTTATTATCAGAGGTTTGTGGAGAAGTTTGCTTCTATTTCAGCACCTTTGACTAAGCTGACTCAGAAAGCAGCTATGTTCCGGTGGACGAATACTTGTGAGGAAAGCTTCCAGTTGCTAAAGGAGAAGTTGACGACCGCCCCAGTTCTTACTCTTCCAGAGGGTTTAGATGAATATGTGGTTTATTGTGACGCGTCAGGTGTCGGGCTTGGGTGCGTGCTGATGCAGAACGGCAAGGTTATAGCTTATGCATCTCGACAGCTTAGGAAGCATGAGAAGAATTATCCCACACATTACTTGGACTTGGCAGCAGTGATTCATGCCTTGAAGATCTGGAGACATTATTTATATGGAGTTCATGTGGACATTTACACAGACCACAAGAGTCTCCAGTACATCTTCAGCCAGAGGGAGCTGAACTTGCGACAGAGAAGGTGGTTGGAGCTACTTAAGGATTACGATGTTGATATTCTATACCACCCAGGGAAGGCCAATGTAGTTTCAGATGCCCTTAGTCGCAGATCGATGGGTAGTCTGTCTGATGTTCAGCCAGAGAAAAGAGATATGGTCCGAGATTTACATCATCTAGCGAGCCTTGGGGTTCGTTTGGTTGATTCTGATAGTAACGGAATTCGGGTTCGAGAGGTTGCCGAGTCTTCCATCGTCGAGGAGGTAAAGAGGCGACAGTATGAGGATCCGATTTTGGTACGGCATCGAGACGCAGCCTTCCGAAGGAGAAGAGTCTATTTGAGGTAGCGCCTGATGGGGTGCTAAGATTTGAGGGCCGGTTGTGTGTTCCCGATGTGACAGGACTTCGTCAGCAGATTCTGGAGGAGGCACACAGTGTTCGTTATTCTATTCATCCGGGGTCGACTAAGATGTATCATGACCTCAGATGTGTGTATTGGTGGGATGGCCTAAAGAGGGACATTGCGAGTTCGCGCGCAGCGTCGATTGTCGCCAGTCGAGTTGAGCACCGAAGCTGGTCATTGCAGGCTATTGATATTCCGACTTGAAAGTGGGAGGTGGTAAATATGGATTTTATTACAGGGTTACCTTCCACTCAGAGGAAGCATGATTCCATTTGGGTTATCGTCGACAGGCTGACGAAATCAGCCCATTTTCTTCCATCGGGCGACTTTTTCTAGAGGATTATGCTAAAGCGTATATCGGGAGATTGTGAGATCGCACGGAGTGCTAGACGATTATCTCGCATGCAGGAGCCCAGTTTACGGCTAATTTCTGGAGGTCTTTCCAGAAGGGATTAGGGACCCAGGTGAGTCTCAGTACGACGTTTCATCCTCAGACCGACGGACAGGCCGAGCGCACTATCCAGACACTTGAGGATATGTTGCGGGCTTGTGTTATTAATTTCAGGGGTAGCTGGGAGGATCATTTACCTCTTGTGGAGTTTGCTTACAACAACAGCTACCATTCCAGTATCCAGATGGCGCCTTATGAGGCCTTATATGGGAGGAAGTGCAGGTCACCGATAGGTTGGTTTGAAGTGGGAGAAGTGCAGTTAGTCGGGCCAGATTTGGTTCAGCAGGCAGTGGATAAGGTGAAGCTTATCCAGGAGCGGTTGTTGGCAGCTCAGAGTCAGCAGAAGTCGTATGCAGATCATCGGCGTCGACACTTGGAATTTGAGATAGATGATTGGGTTTTCCTAAAGGTATCGCCCATGAAGGGCGTGATGAGGTTTGGGAAGAAAGGGAAACTTAGCCCAAGGTACATTGGGCCGTATCAGATTGTCCGTAGGGTAGGCAAGGTTGCCTATGAGTTAGATCTGTCGTCCGATTTGGAGGCGGTACATCCAGTTTTCCATGTGTCCATGTTACGGAAATGTATTGGAGATCCATCTAGAGTGCACCCGATTCATGATGTCCAGGTGACAGAGGAGTTATCGTATGAGTAGAGTCCCATAGCGATACTCGATCGTCAGGTTAGGCGACTTCGGACGAAGGACGTGGCTTCCGTCAAGGTCTTATGGCGGAACGAGAACAGGGAGGAAATGACGTGGGAAGCAGAGGATGACATGATGAAGAAGTATCCTCACTTATTCCCTACACCTCCAGGTAACCCACTTTCCTGCTTGTTAGTTTTGATTCAGCATTTATGCTTGATTAATGTTGTGGATCGTGGAGCTTCTTTATTTGCAAAAGAATAGTTAAGATGGTCTATGTCGATACTGTCATGTGAGTAAGCCTAGAAGGAACATTCGAGACGAATGTTTCTAAGGGGGGAGAATGTTATACCCCGTAATTCTGACCCTACGTATGAGAGCGTACGAAAGCATGTAAGACTTAAAATTTTCAAATGATAGGTTGACGGATTGTTCCGGACGGGTTTTAGTAAACTTTGAGGCGGGTTATGACCCGGTACATTGAGAGTTCTTAAGTGGTTTAAAGGCCTAGTGCGTAGTTCGTTGAGTCTAGTTTCCAACGCAACCAACCGTTCGTCGATAGGACGTCGGAGTAGGAAGTTATGGGAGTTACAAGTTCAGTGCGCAGTCGGACAGAAATGCATTTCGCGTAAGCGGCGAGTCGCGCCGCGGATATTCCGAGGTCGCTGAAGTTGCAGCGCCGCGGCGCCAGGACAGCAGGGTCGCGGCGCCGGAAGTTCCGAAAGTCCGCAGAGGTTCAAAGACCGCGCGCGAGTCGAGCGCGCGCCAAGGGGGGTTTTCGGGCGGAAAAAATTATAAAAATCATTTTTCTATTTTAAAAAGGCCATGGGTGGGGGACAAGGGGCCCCCCCCCCCCCCCCATCTGATTTCTTGCATGCCTTATATTGACCAAGTCTTCAAGACTTGGTCATATTTCAATCTCTCTCTCTCTCTAAGCTTAGCTCTCACTTCTCTCTAAAATTCCAAGAGGAATTCAAGCCTAAGGAAAAATCTGAAAAGTTAAGGACAAGAAGGAAGCTTGTGGCTAGCTTGTAGGAATCATTGTGGTGGTGTTCTTGGAAAGGAGGCTAGCAAAGTTGTTGGAATAGTTTTGGCTAAAGCTCCAAAGGTAACATTCTTCTCTTGTAGCTAGTATTAATGTTGCATGTGAAGAAGAAGGGACTTGTAGTAGTAAATAATGCACTTAGAGTCATTGCATGTAAGAAATATGGTTTGAATGTGAATGAATTGGTTAAGAAGATATTATGAGCATGTTGTAGCCTAAAAACTACCTTAGAATTGTTAAGTGAATTGTTGTATCTTATGGGGCAGAATTTTACACACCCAAGTTTAGGTGTGTAATCCCCTTTGAAATGTTTGGATTGTTGAGCCTTAAATGTGGCATTTGGATGTTGAATTTCGGCCTTGAGAAAGGTGGCAAAGTATGTAGAAACAAATGAAATGCTGCCCAATTTTCCATAGAATTTAGTGACTTTGAACTTGGATTATTCTACATTGAAATTAGAGGTTAATAAACGTATCATGGTTATTTTAGGTTGACATATTACTTGCGGTAGTTTGGAATTAGTAAGTGGATTGACCGGAGAGGTATGTGAAGCTTTCCTATCTCTTGAGCATGAGTAGTTGTATCTATGTAGTACGGTAGACGTACAAGATTTAGTATTCTTACTTGTTTTAAGTATATAAAGACTTGTTTCATTTTAAGAAGTATAAGTCTCTTGGTTAAGGGAAAAGTATGATTTTACTAAAGTATAGGGTTAATATAACAACTTTATGGGAAGTTGGTTTATTAGCTTTATAAAAGGGTGATAAGAAGAGATTTATTCTAAGTAAGATAAGTAAGAACAAATGACTTGATTTATGAAAAGGGTAAATTGATTTTAAGGCATCAATTGCCCAAAGGTTTTATATGAAAAATGAGTCATTTTTAAAGAGGTATAAGTATGTGGTACTTGGGTTAAATTCCCGGTTTCCTTTTATTAAAGATATGATTAAGTGCCTTAAGTAAACTAAAATGAGAGGGTATATGAACAAGGCTAATAAGAAGTTATAAGTTTTCTTAACTTATTTATGATTATGATATGATGACAGTTTGAGCTAGGGTAAGAGTATATCTGAGGGGCAAGCCCCAAGATCATTATACCACCTTCTCCAGGGTAAGAGTATGAATGAGGGGCAAGCCCCAAGATCGTCATACCACCTCCTCCAGTGTAAGAGTATATCTAAGGGGTAAATCTCCAAGATCGTTATACCATCTGCTTCAGTGTAAGAGTATATCTGAGGGGTGAGCATCTGCTTCAGGGTAAGAGTATATTTGAGGGGTAAGTCCCCAAGATCGTTATACCACCTGTTCGTGGATTTGCTACCCACGATGCGAGGAATACCTCATGTGAGTCCTTATGGGCTTATGCGGGTGAAATAGTCCCATGCGGGCGGAGTCTGACCTATCACGAGAATACCTCATGCGGGTCCACAAGACTATCTGCGGGTGAAATAGTCCCAGGAGTAGGGGTGCTTATTGATACTACGGGCGAGGTACCCTGTTTTGATCATGAGGCCCCTATTTTATGCAGTATTATATATATATACTTGTCACTCTCATTGTTATTAAGGCACAGTAAAAGGTATTTTGATTGTCTTCCATGACTCCAGCTTACTTTTAGACTTATGATATCAGTATTACAGTATTTTCCAGCTTTACATACTTGGTACATATTGTGTCGACCCGCTTCCTCGGGGCTGCGTTAAATCTGCGCGGTAAGTAGCGGTGTGGATCCTCGTTCTTAGGATCAGCATTCGTGTCGAAGCTCCGTCCCTCGGAAGCTTGTTTTGTTGATGCGGTTACTCCACGATGCTATAGGTATTGTGTACATTCGGGGTATGGCGGGAACCACTGTCACACGGTTGTTATCCTTAAGTGCGTGGTCACGTATGTGTTGAACATGTAAGAACAAGTTGTCTTGCTATACTTTTGATTAGTATGTTTTATGGAAGCGACCTTATCGGTGGCGGTGATGTTACCTTTTTATAAGTTGTGTGTTATGTATGTTCCGATGCTATTCTCTGATGTATACCTGACAGGGTACCCCGGTAGGGTACTAGTCGCGGCCCCGGGGTCGGGTCGTGACATATACAGTCTAGCATAATCCTCGGTCGAAATAGTCGTCCTGACTGGAAGAAAATGGGATGATTTCGTCAGCCTGTCGACGATAACCCAAATGGAATCATGCTTCCTCTGAGTGGAAGGTAACCCTGTAATAAAATCCATATTTACCACCTCCCACTTCCAAGTCGGAATGTCAATAGCCTGCAATGACCAGCGCTTCGGTGCTCAACCTTAACCTGCGGCGGTCGGGCACTGCGCCACGAACTCCGCAACGTCCCTCTTCAGGCCATCCCATCAATACACACATCTGAGGTCATGATACATCTTAGTCGACCCCGGATGAATAGAATAACGAGCACTGTGCGCCTCCCCCAGAATCTGCTGACGAAGTCCTGTCATATCGGGAACACACAATCGGCCCTCAAATCTTAGCACCCCATCCGGCGCTACCTCAAATAGACTCTTCTCTTTCTGAAAAGCGGAATCTCGATACCGTACCATAATCGGATCCTCATACTGTCACCTCTTCACATCCTCGACGATGGAAGACTCGGCAACCTCTCGAACCCGAACTCCATCACTATCAGAATCAACCAAACGGACCCCAAGGCTCGCTAGCTGATGTAACTCTCGGACCATATCCCTTTTCTCTGGCTGTACATCAGACAGACTACCCATCGATCTACGACTAAGGGCATCTGCAACTACATTGGCCTTCCCTGGGTGGTATAGAATATCAACATCGTAATCCTTAAGCAGCTCCAACCACCGTCTCTATCGCAAGTTCAGCTCCCTTTGGCTGAAGATATACTGGAGACTCTTGTGGTCTGTGTAAATATCCACATGAACTCCATATAAATAATGTCTCCAGATCTTCAAGGCATGAATCACTGCTGCCAACTCCAAGTCATGTGTGGGATAGTTCTTCTCATGCTTCCTAAGCTGTCGAGATGCGTAAGCTATAACCTTGTCGTGCTGCATCAGCACGCACCCAAGCCCGACACCTGATGCGTCACAATAAACCACATATCCATCTAAACCCTCTGGAAGAGTAAGAACTGGGGCGGTCGTCAACTTCTCCTTTAGCAACTGGAAACTTTCCTCATAAGTATCCGTCCACCGGAACATAGCTGCCTTCTGAGTCAGCTTAGTCAAAGTCTTTGAAATAGAAGCAAACTTCTCACAAACCTCGATAATAACTGCAAGGCCCCAAAAAGCGCCTCCGGTGTAGTGGAGTGCAGGCCAAGTCTTGACTGACTCAATCTTCGCTGTATCAACCTGAATACCATCGGCCCCGATCACATGCCCTAAGAAAGCCACTGTAGCTAACAAAAACTCGCATTACGAGAACTTGGCATATAATCACGGTCGGGAGGACTCGATACCGTCGCCAAATGATATGTATGCTCCTGCTCTGTGCGCGAATACACCAAGATATCATCAATGAAAACTATAACGAACATATCCAAGAATGGCTTGAACACCCTGTTCATCAAATCCATGAATACTGCTGGGGCGTTGGTCAACCCGAAAGACATTACCCTGAACTCATAGTGCCCATAAGGTCTGAATGCGATCTTTGGGATATCTGTCTCTCTAACTCGCACTTTGATGATAACTGCACCGCAGTCTATCTTGAAAAACACCTTGCACCTGCGGTGGTCAAACAAATCGTCAATCACGGGAGGATATCTTCTTGATAGTTACCTTGTTTAGCTTCGTAATCAATACATCTGCATCGTCGTCCGCTTCTTCTTTACAAATAACAGCGCTCCCGAGGAGAAACACTTGGCCCGATAAAGCCGCTTCTCCGAAGTCCTTGGTGGTCTTTCAATTCTTTCAACTCGGCAGGTGCCATCCTGTATGGCGGAATAGATATCGGTCGAGTATCTGGCGCCAAATCAATGCAAACTCAATCTCCTCTCGGGAGGATACGAGCTTCGTGCAGAATACGTGCCGAAACTCTCTAACGATCGAATCGATCAAGGTCCGGTATCTCAACCTCAGTATTTAATACCCGAACCATATGGTAGATATACCCTTTCCGCACCATCTTCCTAGCCTTGAGGTAAGAAATAAACTTACCCCTCGGCGACGCAGTATTCCCCTTCAACTCGATAACCGGCTCACCAGAAAACTGAAATCGAACTAATCTCTCTCTACAGTCCATATTGGCATAGCAAGACGCTAGCCAATCCATACCTATAATCACATCAAAGTCCGTCATATCCAACTCTATCAAGTCGGCTAGAGTCTGACGACTGTCTACAGTCACTGGGCAAGCTCTATATATCCGCTCGGCTACCACCGAATCACCTACTGGCGTAGCCACCTCAAAAGGTTTTATGGACTCGGGCTCTATCCCTATTCTACCAGCAATATGAGGAGATATATAGGACAAGGTAGAACCTAGATCTATCAAAGCATATACATCACAGCAAGAAACCAATAATGTACCTGTGACGACATCTGGTGACGCCTCCTGGTCCTGACGGCTGGACATAGCATAGATGCGGTTTTGAGGACCGCTAGGCCGGGACCCTACCACGACCTCTGCGCGGCTGCTGGCCGTGAATACTCTGTCTCGGCGTCGACCATCGAGCGAAGATCCGACAAGCCCGACCGTCGGTGAACCATAACGCTCCGCGCGCTGGGGCGGACAATCCTTCTTGGATGGCCTGCGCCACAAGAGTAACATGCTCCCGAACCCATACGGCACTCGCCGGATGAGACCTACCGCATAGAACGCACCGAGATGTGGGTGGTCTCGATTGGTAACGATCTCGCCTCCTGAAACCACAGAAGTCACGAGCCACGACCTGCTCTGAATAACCGGATGATCGGACCTCGCGCGTAAATCGAGAAGGAGCACTGCGGCTTTGGTGAAATGAGGACCTAGTCTGCTGCTTGAAATTTGCCACCTCAGCGCTCTGAGACCCTGCTGTCCTGGCCCTCTTGGGCTGGCCTAAATCTAGTTGATCCTGCCTCTCTCTGTCCTCAATCCCCTGCGCATACGCCTGCATCCTGGCAATATCCATCCCTGGCTGAAGAGCCACCCCCAAGCATGCAGTAATCATATGACGGTCTAACCCCATCACATATCGATGAACCACATGCGCCATGTCGGCTACAATGGTGTGCGCATACAGCGAGAGTCAAACTCGGTGTACTTCTGATAGTCCTCCGTCCTGCCTCAAGGTCAAGAATCTATCTACGCGGGCTCTCCTCATCTCAGGGGGCAAGAAGTGATCCAGGAAAGCCTCTGTGAACTCCTCCCAAAACAGTGGAAGAGCATCCTCACCTCGATAACACCCATGACTCAAACCAGTTCGGTATGATATCGCGTAACGGTAAGCTAGCATAACGGACTCGGTCTCGAGGCTCACGAGCACTGCATGGTCATTTATGCTGCGCACAAACTCCTGCGGATCCTCCTCGAATCTCGAGCCATAGAACTTGGGTGGATGACAACCTAGGAAATCCCGAATCCGTAAACTATCGGCTCTAGGGTTGGTCGCTGCTCTGTCGGTATTTGCCACCACTATCTTGGTCAATAAGCGGATCTGTTCCCCGTAATCTCTATACTTAGCCACGATGTGGGGTGGAGGCTCGTGCAGCGTCTCGATGGCGCCTGCTGCCTCGAACTCGGTGAAATTGGCGGCGTCGTGGAACTCGCCGCCGAAACATCATCTCGTAAAGGCGGGCACTGTGCCCTCGTGACCCTCCGCGTCCCACTAGCAGCACCCTTAGCTGCCTTGCCCTTCTGGGCCGCGGTTGCCTTGCGTGGAGGCATAACTGATACATAAAGGAAAACATAAGAGGAGGTTCAACCTATAACACAGCTCTATTGCACGATCTTAGAGTGAAAGAATGGAAACCAATCCTAAATATCCTGCAGCCCCCTGATTATAGATGTGGTGCACAACACACCGATAATCAGGACTCTGCTGAACACGATGCGTAGACACTTTACGAGGACTAATCGCTTTGATACCACTTTTGTCACGACTGACCGGGGCGATCGTACCCTGCAAGGTACTGCATCAGTGCATCGGAGAATAGCGTGAACATACATAACACATAACTTATAAAAAGGTAAACATCACTGAACAGCCGATAAGGCTGCCTTCCATAAAAACATACTTAATCAAAAGTATAGCAGTACAAACAACTTGCAGCCCAAAACACACACGTGACCACAAACCTCTAAGGATAACAACTGTGGCGGGACAGGGCCCCGCCATACCCCTGAATATACACAATGCCTATAACATCAGGGAAAAACTGTACCAACAAAACAAGCTTCCGGAGGAATGGAGCTTCTGACACCGGAACAGTGATCCTAAGAATGATGATTCACCACCTGCTTACCCCGCCTGCGGCGTGAGCGGCCCGAGAAGCGGTCGTGATATGTACCAAGTATGTAAAACTGGAAAATACTGTAATAATGATATCATAAGTCTGAAAAATAAGCTGGAGTCATGGACGAAAACCAAAATACAGTACATTGTGCCTTACTAACAATGAGAATAACAAGTATATACTTTACTACATAAAAATAGGAGGCTTGTGATCAAAACAGGGTCCCTCGCCCGTAGTATCAATAAGGAATCCTACTCCTGGGACTATTTCACCCGCATGGGTCTTGTGGACCCGCATGAGGTATTCCTCGCATAGGCTGTACCCGCCCGCATGGGACTATTTCACCCGCATAAGCCCATAGGACTCGCATGAGGTATTCCTCGCATCGTGGGTAGCAAATCCACGGAACAGGTGGTATAACGATCTTGGGGATTTACCCCTCAGATATACTCTTACCCTGAAGCAGGTGGTATAACGATCTTGGGGATGTACCCCTCAGATATACTTTTACCCTGAAGAAGGTGGTATAACGATCTTGGGGATGTACCCCTCAGATATACTCTTACCCTGAAGAAGGTGGTATGACGATCTTGGGGCTTACCCCTCATTCATACTCTTACCCTGGAGAAGGTGGTATAACGATCTTGGGGCTTGCCCCTCATTTATACTCTTACCCTAGCTCAATCGGTCATCATATCATAATCATAAATAAGTTAAGAAAGCTTATAACTTATTATTAGTCTTGTTCATATACCCTCTCATTTTAGTTTACTCAAGGAACTAACATATTTAATAAAAGAAAATCCGGAAATTTAACCCAAAGTACCACATACTTATATTCTTTAAAAATGACTCCTTTTCATATAAAACCTTTGGGCAATTGATGCCTTAAAATCAATTTGTCTTTCATAAATCAAGCCACTTGTCCTTACTTATCTTACTTAGAGTAAATCTCTTCTTCTTAACCTTTTATAAAGCTAATAAACCAACTTCCCATAAAGTTGTTATATTAACCCTCTACTTAGTAAAATTATACTTTTCCCCTAACCAAGGGACTTATACTTCTTAAAACGAAACAAGTCTTTATATACTTAAAGCAAGTAAGAATACCAAATCTTGTACGTCTACCGTACTACATAGATACAACTACTCATGCTCAAGAGATAGGAAAGCTCCACATACCTCTTCGGTCAATCCACTTGCTAAGCCCAAACTACCGCAAGTAATATGTCAACCTAAAATAACCATGATACGTTTATTAACCTCTAATTTCAATGTAGAATAATCCAAGTTCAAAGTTACTAATTTCTATGGAAAATTGGGCAGCATTTCCTTTGTTTCTACATACTTTGCCACATTTTTCAAGGCCGAATTCAACATCCAAACGCCACATCTTAGGCCCAACAATCCAAACATTTCAAAGGGGATTACACACCTAAACTTGAGTGTGTAAAATTCTGCCCCATTAGGTACAACAATTCACTTAACAGTTCTAAAGTAGTTTGTAGGCTACAACATGCTCATAATATCTTCTTAACCAATTTTTCATATTCAAACCACATTTCTTACATGCAATGAATCTAAGAGCATTATTTACTACTACTAGTTCCTTCTTCTTCACATGCAACATCAATAACTAGCTACAAGAGAGGAAATGTTACCTTTAGAGCTTTAGCCAAAATTATTCCAACAACTTTGCTAGCCTCCTTTCCAAGAACACCACCACAATAACTCCTACAAGCTAGCCACAAGCTTCCTTCTTGTCCTTAACTTTTCAGATTTTTCTTAGGCTTTGAATTCCTCTTGGAATTTTAGAGCGAAGTGAGAGCTTTAGCTTAGAGAGAGAGAGAGGGATTTGAAAGATGATCAAGTCTTCAAGACTTGGTCAATATAAGACATGCAAGAATTCAGATGGGGGGGGACACTTGTCACCCACCCATGACCTCTTTTAAAACAAAACAGTGCAGAAATCCCCACTCAACTTCGCAGAACCCGCCTCGGCGCCGCGGCGCTGAAACTTCTGCCGCCTCTCAGGCCTATCCGGAGACGCGGCCCTGCTTCCCGGCGTCGCGGCGCTGAAATTTCAGCGACCCCTCAGAATATCCGGCGCCGCGGCCCTGCATCCGGCGCCGCGGCCCTGTCGCTTCTGTCCGAAACACATTTTTGTCCGTCTGCGCACTGAACTTGTAACTCCCATAACTTCCTACTCCGATGTCCTATCGACGAACGGTTGGTTGCGTTGGAAACTAGACTCAACGAACTACGCACTATGACTTGCACCTAGAAATTCTCAATGTACCAGGTCATAACCCTCCCCAAAGTTGGCTAAAACCCGTCCGAAACAATCCGTCAACTTATCTTTCGAAAATTTTAAGTCTTACTCCTTTCGCACGCTCTCATACGCATGGCCAGAACTATAGGGTATAACATTTGTAAGGTACTGTGGGATGTGGTGGTGGAACGAACGAAGTGGTTTGGATAAGGAATGCACACGGGATGCAAAGTGTAAACTCGAGGACACACAAAGTGTTGGACGGTCGATAAGGATACAGTCGATATGGCTTGGATAATTACAAGGGGGTTTTAATGCCCAAGTCGACACCAATATGGGGTGACCAATTAAACAAGGTCTTGTCTGAGGTTGATAATTGCAATGCTCGTGAACAAGCCAAGTGATGGTGGTAGGAAAACCTTATGATAGACTCTTTGTTTGGGTTTGGTTAGACAACACAGTTCCAACGTCTACCTATGCCGATGGGGTTCCTTAAGCTTGGGTTTTAATTAGGTCACACAGTCCTAACAAAGACTTACACCATTATCTTGAGTTTAACCAGGTCACACAGTCCTAGCTTCAACTTACACTAAGGAGTTTGGCTCACACAAGAACCAGAGGTCCTCCAGGAGAACCGACTAAGAATAACAACCCCGGGTTGAAAAACTTAGTGAAATGAGTAAAAACTAAACTTTAATATTCATCCAACTTTGAATTTTACAATGGCCTAATGCCTCTATTTATAGTACAAAATGGATTATTCTAGAAAAAGACAAAAGGAAACAAATTGCTTGGGAGTTCGGCCTAATGTGAACGGATTTGGAGTGACTTGGAGAACAAGGTGTTTCAGCCACCTCTTTCTATTCTCTAGTCCGAGATTGAGGTTTCCCATATAACTATATTCATGAATTTATTAGCTCATAAATTCTTCCAACAACCTCATCTTCTTGGAATGTGTTGGAAGCTCCTATTCTTGGTATTTGTTTGGATGATCAATTCGACCAACACTTGCACTTCCCCTTGGCAGATTTTGAGCTCTTCAATGTAAGCCAACTTCATGAAATTGTTAGTTCATAAAGTCTCTCATTGAAATCCCCAACTTCTAGATGTCTCTTGTCCTTGCCACCATGTCATTCTCGGCTTCTTCACCTCATTACATGACCTAGTTGTCATTTTCTATAACATATTAATTGTATTCTAATGAGAGCTAGGAGTTATTTACAGTTACACTATGTCCTAAGCTAAGCTAAGAAATCAAGACAAGCTAAAAGAAAACATGGTCTTCAAACAAGACCTGCATACAAAGAAATAATATAACTTGCTTCCTAGATATTCACGTGACAACTCCAACGCTATTCCATTTTCCATGCCATGTTAGGGATCTAAGTGTGGAATGACGTGCCATTGTTGGCATTCTTAGTGAAGCCCTTTTCGGCTTTGGTTGAGAGTTTAAGTCCGCGGGCTGATTTACATAAATCTCCCCTTCTTTAGAAGAATGTGTCCTCAAATTCGTGGGGATCAAGTACGAGGACACCTCATGATCATACCACTTTGTACCAATGATTTGGTTCGGATCTTGTTTCCTACTTGAGCCTTTGTCAAGGTTGGCTAACCATATAAAGGGACCATTCACCGAGTAATCTCCTCATTCCATCTAGGCATCATAAGTCTATGGTTTGTGGCGCATGCCTACCAACCTTTCATCACGGCTCAGGGTTCTCTTGTTATGTTGGCACTGACCTTTTTTTCAATCCACGCCATCATAAATGTGGTAGGAGTAGAACAATGATCACCATTTTGGATGTCACAACTCCCGAATGATACGACAAGATACCCACATTTACCATGTAGGCCCTTGAAGACCTTTCCTTGCTTCATTTCCTTTCGGTTCTTCATTGATGGAGATTTTGCTTTTAAACTGGTCTTTGGTGGCATTTTAGCTCCACAAAAATTATAGAGATGAGCTCTCAACATTGTCCACGAAGACTTGTACCTTATAGTGAGATTGTAGGCCAATTGGTTATTGATATACACCTTCTAATCTTCATCATGCCTCGGTACCAATAAGATATATGACATGTCAGAGCTAAGGTACCTTTGGTCACCCCTTCTCCTAAAATGTCTTGCCTTCCACATCCGTAGGCTTGGGGTGTAGATAACAAACCTATAAAAAATATATCAAAAATGAGTTCATTATCTTCCTTTGGTAAGATCTCGAATGTGTCATTATTCAAGAATTCAATATCGATTCTTTCTTCCATCCTTATTTGTTCATATAAGGGGTTGAAAAAGAAGGTATCACCCACTTCTTCAACTTGGTACAAAGGATTAGAAAAGAAGGTCTACCCTTGCGTTTCTTCGTCATGATCACAACTAGGGGCTTGATATGGAACAATGTCCTCTTGAACATTTGGCTCGGTTGTTGTCGTCGGATCATTATATAGAGGAAGGGGTCTTCTGAGAGCTACCTCACAAATAGTATCAACATCTTTTGAAAGAAATAAATATTCCTTCCTTCATCATGTTGTGCCTTCGTGTCAATACCGTCCCAACAAAATATGACATGTATCCATGGAGAGGATGTCACACCATATTTTATCTTCATATGTTCTAATCTGAAAGCTAACAAGAGTGTGTTTTTCTACTCTTAGCCTTTCATCTTGGTTTAACTGTTGGAGATCATATGTCTTCAGATGGTTGCGGGTGGGTAGTTTTAACTTGTCCACCATTTCCATGGAGGTCAAGTCTACACTACTTCTTTTGTCCACAATCATGTTACACACTCTATTTTTTACCTTACATCGTGTGTAAAATAGTCGATCCTTTTAAGTCATTGCAAGTGTTTCAAGTTGATCCTCCAACACATGTTGGAGTATTGAGTCTTCATGCCTTGAGATATTTTTCACAACCGTGGATTCAACATTATTATTCATGGCATGTTCCACAAGTTCCTTTCTTATGATTGCACACGGTTGTCCAAAACCTCACTTGCGATCCACCAAAAATCCTTTTTTTGTGTAAGGCATCGCGTCAAAGCATGAGATGGGAGTGCCTCGCTCTGATATCAATATGATGTAAGCATGGAGGGGGTGAGTGAGAGTAAGTGGGGTTGAGTTCGACAGAGAACTAGTTGACGCGACAATATATGTGAAATAGGGTTCTCAGGTTAGGTGTTACTATGGGGTAGGTGGTGTTTTGGGACTGTTTCGGGTGGTTTAGGTATGGAGTCAGAGTTAGATGATTTGTGGGGGGTCATTGAGGGTGTGTTGAGGGTTATTGTGGTGGTTGAGGTTCAGTGAGTATATGGTGGAAAGGCCACGGAGTAGAACCTGAAATAATGAGGTTCTCGGTTTATGGCCTACTGCCGGTTAGTGGGGATGTGGGGGTTGTATCGGCTATTTATATAAGGAATTGAGTTAAGGAATTTTGTGGGGAAGTTCTATACAGGTTAAGGGTGATCTTGATGATTGGGGTTTGATGGTTGGAAGGTAGTAAGACGACGAAACAGAGCTGAAACAGTAAGGTTCTGGTAAGTGTGTTATACATATAATTTGTTGTTGTCGGGTTTGGACGGGCAGTTGGGGATGGTTTCGGGGGTTGGCCTTTGGGGTGGATGTTTGTAAGGTACTTTAGTATGTGGTGGTGTACAGAATAAAGTGGTTTGGACAAGGACTGCACACGTGATGCAAAGTGTAAACCCGAGGACACACCAAGTGTTGGACAGTTGATGTTATAGTAACACAAATGTTGAGACTAGACTTATTGTTGACACCCAATTTTGACCCATCTTTTAGTTATTTCTTGCAATTTTAAGCATTTTAGGACACCACATTTTATCACAATTCTTGATATTTTTGTATATTTTTACCTAACATTCTATGTTATTTTATTTTTGTAAATTTGCATCATGTTTTTTTACTTTTAATTAGGCATTAAACATTTTTTCAAATATTGTATTATCATTGCATCAGGCATTGACATTTTAATAATTTGTATCTTTAAATAATTTTCCTTTTAAATAATTAATCCATTTTGCATTTTTGTCAAACCAGTCCAGTCCAGGGCATAATCTGAATCAGTCCAATCCGCCAGAAATCGAAACCAAAAATGAAGCCCAATACAATTTCATCCAATACCCAAACCCAATACCCAATACCCAATACCCAATACCCAAAGCCCAATACCCTTAAACCCTAAACCTAATCTCACCCTATAAAACCTACCCTATTTCTACCCTATTATACTCCCAGCCGCACACCCATTTAAAACTTACCCTATCAGCCCCTTAAGGAGCCAGCCGTCCATCACTCTCTCTTTAACCCTAACCTCATCCCTCACACTCAACCCCACTGTCCGCCGCCACTATTCCCGTCGACCACGAACAACCAACTCACCGACCACTACTGTTCCACCACCTCACTGCTCACTGTCGAACCTCACCACTGCGGTGGCGTTGCTCCGGCGACCTCGTCGTGGAAGTGACGCCTTGCCGCCACGCTGTTTGTTTCTATTTTCGTTATTATTATATAACTCGTCGGAGTGTTGAAAACTTCGGCGACTGCGGTTGGTTTCTTATTGAGAGATTTTGTTGGCTGTCGCTGGTGGATGGTTTGATTTTTCTGATTTCTTGGTCTGTTGTTGGTGTTGGTTGGACTGATTTTGCATTTTTGTATGTCACCGGAGTTCTAAAAACAACTCCGGCGATCTGTGTTGGTCTTATTTTTGTGGTTTCTAGTCGTTGGTCTGTTCTGAACCCCTTTTAATCAATAAGAGGAGGGGTTGGTTTAACCTCCCCAATAACTTGCTATGCCTGAGGTTTGAGAAACCTCTTGATCTTGTTGCGGTATTGGAAATGGACGGTGACGACCCCCTTCTGCTGTTTTATCTTGCAAATTTCGTTTTAGTCTGATCATGACCAATCCTTAAGTTATTTTCTCTTGAATATGCTAAGTTGTATCGTTGTCTTTGGCTGCTGATGATGTTCTGTTATTATCTTCACTTTAATTGTTGCCTTCACGCTATATTGCCGAGCCTATCTCTCTTTGTGTGAACCATTTGTAGTTCTTTATGCGGTATTATCGCTATTGCAATCTTAGCCGCTACATATTCTTTTAAGAGTACATTACAAGTGCATTCGTTGAGATTGAGAGTCGTTAGCCTCAGAGGAAATTATTGTGATTTGCTCCGGACACTCTTATGTATTTCTGCGTGTCGCTATTTGGTATGGCCGCTTTATGATTGCTCATTGCATGTAATAAAGGATGAAATATTGGGTCACCGTCTTGAGCAATTGTTATAACTCGATGCTAAATCCTACTACCACATTTTAAAGCTAAGTCATTCCCGCTTTCTTTGCTTTGATTTGCCACATGCAACTACTTGGTTGCTGTCTACTACTCTTTGCTATAACTGCATGGCTATTGTCTACTGTCATTAGAAGCTGATGTTCTATTCCATTTGTGATGACTGTTTTATGCTATGTGGGGCTATTTGTTGGATTTTATTTACTACCGTGACTCGAGACAAGAATGCCACACCCATGAACAAATTTGCTATCGTTGGTGATCCCCGCCATTGTTTTGTGCACCGCCTCCCTGAAAAATGAGCGGGTATATTACACCTGGAACTTTAAAACTATTGTTATGCTCGAGTGTTATACCCCGTATTTCAGAGTATGTACGTGAGGGCGTACGTATTATAATTTGAGCCTTAAAGTTAGGCAAGTTTCGAATTTGTGCATAACTACCTAAAGGAGTCGTTTTTCGACGAAACGTTTCCACAGCTTTCGAAGGGAAAATTCCGGCTATGTCATTAATATTTTTTGCGGATTTTTCCGAGAGACGAAACATTTTGGACCAACGGGAGGGTGACATGTGTCACCCTCACATTGGAAGAGGGTGGGCGCCAAAGGGAAGGGTGAGCACGTTTTTTGTGCAAAAAAATGTGGTCAAGGGTTAGGTAGGATATTTTGTGTAGTTGATGAGCAAGTGGGACCCACAAACACATGGCTTCATCTTGACCTTACACTTGCCTTACACTTGGATAGATCTTGGCCATTGGTTGGCCATTTCTTGACCTATAAATACCCCTCTAAGTTGATGAACTTATTCATCCAAAAATTGTCTAAGTCTTGAAAACCTTTCCCTCCCTCTTGCTTGCTCTCTCGTCCTATAGCCCCTCTCCCCCCCATTGAGAAGGCCTTGGCCGAAACCCCCTTCCCCCCCCTTTGTGGTGCCCTAAGCCGAGGGGTACCCCCCCTAGCCTAGTGGTTTTCGTATAATACCCCTTTTTGTGGTATAGAAATACTCTCCTAGTATTGTTATAATGCCCAAAATACTTTAGCCAAATACCTTGTAGTACTTTCCAAAGTACCCTTTTTACAAAAGCCCAGAAAATACTATTATACTTTCCCTCAGTCACTAAAACGAAACCCTAAGTAAATCTTCACCCGTTGTTGAAGTTATTAGTAGAAGTTGGTTAGAACTTCTAAGGGTTGGTTGGAGCGGGTCGGAGCGCACGGAGTAGGAGCTAAACCTTGCTCAGGATCGACATATAACTCGGATAATTTTGGGCTTATCGAGGTAAACATTCTTGACCTTCTGTTGTAATTGGAAATTACATGTTGTAGGAGTATATGGTTAAGTATACTATATATAGAACTGAACATAGTTGTGCGGCAATGTCTTTCGACTTAAGCCTGAATAATACTTACGGCAATGTCTTGCGACTTAAGCCTGAATTTTAAGAAGTGAACTGAACTGTAATTACATAGGATTGTATTACAGTAGACTTGTGTAGCATTGCTGTGTAGTAGAATTGTACACGTCCGGTCAGACGTGTTAACCCCCCCTGGTTGGCTTGGTAGCCTCGATAGAGGAGATTTACGCTGCCATGGGAGAGTCGCCGAATTTTCTGTAGGATATTCTCCATTGAGATCTAAATGTTAATAGGCGCATTGTGGCCTCTATAGGTTGAAGTACTACGTATGGCTTGGTCTACTTAGCTTAAGGAGTAGCCGACGGTTTGAGGTACTTGGAGCTTTTTGCTATTAGTCGATAATCTTCGCGAGGTATGTGAACCTCTTCCTATCTCTTCTAGCATGATATGTGTGAACTATCTAGTACGGTAGACGTACATGTGCTAAATGTATTTGATTGGTTTAAAACATAAAGTGTTATAACGGCTTTATGGGAAGTGGGTTATAACAGCTTTATGTAGGTAAGAAAACACTTGTGGTTTTTAAGAGGTAACTGATTTGAACTATAACCGGTCAAGCTATGTGATAATAAAGAACTTGAAGTATTTCAAAAGATTTTTGAATCATTTTGAGAAAAGAAGTAATACTTGGTTTTTGGAAACTTAAGAGTTATACTAGCTTTATGGGAAGTTAGGTATAACGGCTTAAAAATGTTTTACTGATTTCGGAAATCAGAATGTGTATCGACAAACCACTGCAGCGTTAATAAAAGGAAATGTTCTGGACAGATTTAGTATTATTAAAACCAGTAGAAACTTCCATCTGCATAGAAGCTAAGATGAGACAAAATGACATTTCCTAGATCATGGCTGCTTAATAAGATTGATTATAAACAAGAATAACCTACTCACTTATAAGACATAGGTGTCTCAAAACGTTTAAAGGAGAATTATGTTTTAAAGGATTTAAAACTATGAACTACGAAACCTTTTTCTAAAATGAGAAACTTGAGCATTCGAAATTAGGTAAACTTGAACGTTTGGAAAATAAGGTTGTTACTTGATTTTACAAAGGAAAACATTTTGGTTTACTTAACAATGTTAGTCACTCCAATTTTATACTACGGGTATCGGGTGACCTTTGTAAAAGAAATGGATCTTAAAAGGAATTTAACGGACGTAGTACTTTAAGGTTAAAATCCGGACTTTGACATAAAATGAAAGTACCTTGAGTCGTGTGTAACTTGCTTATGCTTGTTGTTATGAAACTTGACCATGTTACGTGTGATAGCCTTGTTGTGCAAGTACTGTGTTCTACTCGACTACCGGTTCATCCGGGAATGTATTTCACTTGATTACGGTCATCCGAATGTATTTCACTTGATTACCGGTCATCCGAATGTATTTCACTTGATTACCGTCATCCGAATGTATTTCACTTGATTACCGGGTCATCCGAATGTATTTCACTTGATTACGGTTCATCCGAATGTATTTCACTTGATTACCGGTTCATCCGAATGTATTTCACTCGACTATCGGTTCATCCGAATGTATATCACTGACTACGGTTCATCCGGGAATGTATTTCACTGACTACCGGTTCATCCGGGAATGTATTCCACACGTTTCTATATTGGTTCCATAAGATGGGCCGAGACCAGTTATACGTATCACATGATTTGTACCTAGACGGCAGTGAGGAAGAAGTTCCACGGGCATGAGGGATGACTTTGAGGGCGTGAGTCCCTGACTTGACATGACTGCTTCTATGTTGTGAACTGTAGTTTGGTTATCATACATGTCTCCTGCTTTATATAGACTATTATGATTTCATTTACAGTATTTTACAGTTTCACATACTTGGTACCTGTTGTACTGACCTCCTTTGGGGGGCTGCGTTCATGCCGCAGGTAAAAGGTACATCGGCTGTCGATCCCCGCTTTTAGGATCACCTTTCAACGTATTGGGAAGCTCCGTTCCTTCGGAGGCTTATCTTTTGGTATGTTACCCTGAGTCTGTAGATTCTTATACATTCAGGGGTATGGCGGGGCCCTGTCCCGTCATAGCTGTTGTAAAATCTTAGAGGTGCAGAAGAATCACAAGGCGGGGTTTGTAAAAAGGATAATTGTTCGGTATTTATGTATATATGATGAAGGCAAGTGTTTTGGTTGGGCTGTTTATTTATCTTTTCTCTTAATTCATGTTGATGTTTTTATTTCCGCTAATGTTCTCTGTTGTTGTCTCACTAGGGTGCCCGGGTAGGCACGATCCACGGGCCCGTTCGGTCGTGACAAAAGTGGTATCGAGCGATTAGTCCTCGAAAAGTGTCTACAGACCGTGTCTAGTAGAGTCTTGATTATCGGTGTGTCGTGCACCACATCTATAATCAGGAGGCTATAGGACATTTAGGATTGGTTTCCATTCTTCTCATTCTGAGATCGTGCCTTAGAGCTGTGTGATAAGTCGAACCCCTCTGACGTATTCCTTTCCTTTCCTTTACCAGTTATGCCTCCGCGTAAGGCAACCCAGACCCAGACGGGCAAGGCAGCCGAGGGAGCTGCTAGTGGGATACAGAGGAGTACGAGGGCGCAGCCCGCCAAGACTGAGACAAGATTCGACGGCGGGTTTCGCGACGCCAAAGACCAAAGAGAGTTTAGAGTCGCAGCGGTGCACTGAGACTACAAGACTGAGCCTCCAGTCCCACAGCCTGGAGCAGATGAGATGGGGTACAAGGAGATGGCTCGATTCGCCGTGGTCGTGGGCCGATATGAGGATAGGTCGGATGCAGCAGCCCATTTCAAAGAAGACCGTAGTTCACCCCCGAGCGCATGTTTGAGGCTACGGACTTCCCGAGTCAGAGCCTCCGGTGTTCTATGGATCGAGGCGAGGACGACCGGGAGTTTATCCGACACCGCAGCGGATCATGAGAGTGATCGAGCCTCGAGGCGAGTCGGTGGTATTGGTTCGCATCACCGCGTGATATCGCAGCTGATCGTTTGATTCGCGTGAGCCGCCCCGGAAGAGCATGCATTTCAGCATTGGGACGAGTTCTCGAGGGCATTTCTTGCACATTTCTTGCCTCCACAGATGAGAGGGCTCGGGCCGGCAATTTTTGACGTTGAGGCGGGGCGGGCGACGGTTAGAGAGTACAATGTGGAGTTCGACTCATTAGCTCGGTATGTTCCCGCCAGAGTAGCGGATATGGAGGACGAGTACACCGCTACGCCACCGGCCGACGATTACTTGGCGAGGCTTGTACGGTGTAGCTCTTCACCGCATGGACATTGCCCGCATGCAAGCTCATGCACTAGGATGCGAGGCACGGAGAGGTCGACGGAATGACCGAGATCGCAGAAGAGGCGAGCAGGTCCTTTGGTAACTTTCGAGGCGACCGCCTCGGTGAGCCTAGTTATGTACCTCCGCCAAGATGCAGTGGTCCTCCGCGCCTTGGTCGTTCGGTATTCGAGCTGGTCGAGCTCCGTGGCTTCGTTCACGAGTTTACGTGAGTTCTAGCGGCCAGGATTCATGTCCCTCGAGCCACACGATGTGGAAAACATCATCCCGAAATGTCGTTTTTTATCGGTGCTTGTTTCACTGCGCGTCGAGGCCATGTGACGAGATCAGGCTTATAGAGAGGTACCGCGGCTTAGCGCGACTTACCGGATCGATGGCGTGTTCATCGCTTTCATACGCATACTGCAGGCGCACTTATGATTAGAGTGGGCGGTAGCCGGTATATCCTTAACCCTCTAGAGGCTTGTATGTTTTGATGTTATGTTAATGTGTTAAGTGTTATGTTCGGATAGCTTTGTGCTAAAATGTGATTTAGGAACCTGGTTGGGAAAAAAGGGTAAGCCTGGGGGGGTGAGAAAATGATGAACCTTAGAATATTACATTTGAGACCTTAGATGTAAGTGCCGTCTTGAGTACAAGATTTGCGAGTGATCCTTGTCGAGTGCATTTTATGCCTAGAATATATTGTGTGATAAGTCTGCAGGTTGGGTAAATGAAAGTGGTATCTTTCATGATGTGATTTAGCAAGGTTGTTCCGATCGAAAAACGAGAGAGTCGGCGTGCGAAGGCTCGGGTTGAGGGCGTGTTGCGTGTCAACCCGTGGCCCGAATGAGGTGGGGTCAGCTATGGGTGGTCCCGCCAGGCGGTAGGGTCACGAGGGTGCTAGGCCCAAGTTTAGATGACCATCGTATGAGTTCGTGGATATGTTCGACCTGAAGCGGATCGTGAAGGCCGGAAGTGGCCTTAAGGAAGATTGAGGCTAGTAAGATAACCAAGTTGGAGGTGGTGACTCCAAGGTTTGGAGAACTGAAGCGATGACTGAAGTGTGGTACGTATACTGGAAGAGTTCAAGAGTTCGAGAAGAGTACGACGAGTAAGGGTAGAGGCGAGCATGTATTGCGAG
Organism: Przewalskia tangutica; assembly: GCA_029844215.1. NCBI lineage: Eukaryota > Viridiplantae > Streptophyta > Magnoliopsida > Solanales > Solanaceae > Przewalskia > Przewalskia tangutica. The sequence goes on from CM056719.1 coordinate 26,370,606, forward strand.
CATAGATATGATCATTTCTTGTAAAGGGAGAAGGTGCGAAGGATGTATATTTTAGACCTCAGGAATCGCATGCAGTCCGGTACCATTTGTTGGGTCGCCGGAGTGACACTAGAACCTCGCGGCAAAGTGACAAAAGTTTGTGATGTTAGAGGTGTTTCCTCGTGGACTTGGATATAAGTATTTGCGTGCATGTGTTGTTTCGTGGCCAGTTGTGGCGTTGGCAACTTATTAGAAGAACTTTATCGTTATCCGTCTTGAGAAGGAACATTCGGGACGAATGTTTCTAAGGAGGGGAGAATGTTATACCCCGTATTTCAGAGTATGTACGTGAGGGCGTACGTATTATAATTTGAGCCTTAAAGTTAGGCAAGTTTCGAATTTGTGCATAACTACCTAAAGGAGTCGTTTTTAAACGTTTCCACGACTTTCGTAGGAAAATTCGGCTATGTCATTAATATTTTTGCGGATTTTTAGAGAGGCGAAACATTTTGGACCAACGGGAGGGTGACATGTGTCACCTCACATTGGAAAGAAGGTGGACGGCCAAAGGGAAGGGTGAGCACGTTTTTTGTGCAAAAAAATGTGGTCAAGGGTTAGGTAGGATATTTTGTGTAGTTGATGAGCAAGTGGGACCCACAAACACATGGCTTCATCTTGACCTTACACTTGCCTTACACTTGGATAGATCTTGGCCATTGGTTGGCCATTTCTTGACCTATAAATACCCCTCTAAGTTGATGAACTTATTCATCCAAAAATTGTCTAAGTCTTGAAAACCTTTCCCCCTCCCTCTTGCTTGCTCTCGTCCAATAGCCCCTCTCCCCCCCTTTGAGAAGGCCTTGGCCGAAACCCCCTCCCCCCCTTTGTGGTGCCCTACGCCAGGGTACCACTAGCCTAGTGGTTTCGTATAATACCCCTTTTTGTGGTATAGAAATACTCTCCTAGTATTGTTATAATGCCCAAAATACTTTAGCCAAATACCTTGTAGTACTTTCCAAAGTACCCTTTTTACAAAAGCCCAGAAAATACTATTATACTTTCCCTCAGTCACTAAAACGAAACCCTAAGTAAATCTTCACCCGTTGTTGAAGTTATTAGTAGAAGTTGGTTAGAACTTCTAAGGGTTGGTTGGAGGCGAGTCGGGCCTTGCGGAGTAGGAGCTAAACCTTGCTCAGATCGACATATAACTCGGATAATTTTGGGCTTATCGAGGTAAACATTCTTGACCTTACATTTGTAATTGGAAATTACATGTTGTAGGAGTATATGGTTAAGTATACTATATATAGAACTGAACATAGTTGTGCGGCAATGTCTTTCGACTTAAGCCTGAATAATACTTACGGCAATGTCTTGCGACTTAAGCCTGAACTTTAAGAAGTGAACTGAACTGTAATTACATAGGACTGTATTCTGATGAGACTTGTGTAGCATTCTTTGTGTAGTAGAATTGTACGTCGGTCAGGCGTGTTAACCCCCAGTTGGCTTGGTAGCGGCCTCGATAGAGGAGGAGATTTACGCTGTTTGTGCGGGGAGGTCTTTGCCGAATTTTTACGTAGGATATTCTCCATTGAGATCTAAATGTTAATAGGCGCATTGTGGCCTCTATAGGTTGAAGTACTACGTATGGCTTGAGTCTTAGCTTAAGGAGTAGCCAGACGGTTTGAGGTACTTGGAGCTTTTGCTATTAGTCGATAATCTTCGCGAGGTATGTGAACCTCTTCCTATCTCTTCTAGCATAATATGTGTGAACTATCTAGTACGGTGAGCGTCATGTGCTAAATGTATTTGATTGGTTTAAAACATAAAGTGTTATAACGGCTTTATGGGAAGTGGGTTATAACGACTTTATGTAGGTAAGAAAACACTTGTGGTTTTAAGAGGTAAGCGATTTGAACTATAACTGGCTGGCTATGTGATAATAAAGAACTTGAAGTATTTCAAAAGATTTTTGAATCATTTTGAGAAAAGAAGTAATACTTGGTTTTTGGAAACTTAAGAGTTATACTAGCTTTATGGAAAGTTAGGTATAACGGCTTAAAATGTTTCTTGATTTGGAAATCGAATGTGTATCGACAAACCAACTGCAGCGTTAATAAAAGGAAATGTTCTGGACAGATTTAGTATTATTAAAACCAGTAGAAACTTCCATCTGCATAGAAGCTAAGATGAGACAAAATGACATTTCCTAGATCATGGCTGCTTAATAAGATTGATTATAAACAAGAATAACCTACTCACTTATAAGACATAGGTGTCTCAAAACGTTTAAAGGAGAATTATGTTTTAAAGGATTTAAAACTATGAACTACGAAACCTTTTTCTAAAATGAGAAACTTGAGCATTCGAAATTAGGTAAACTTGAACGTTTGGAAAATAAGGTTGTTACTTGATTTTACAAAGGAAAGCATTTTGGTTTACTTAACAATGTTAGTCACTCCAATTTTATACTACGGGTATCGGGTGACCTTTGTAAAAGAAATGGATCTTAAAAGGAATTTAACGGACGTAGTACTTTAAGGTTAAAATCCGGACTTTGACATAAAATGAAAGTACCTTGAGTCGTGTGTAACTTGCTTATGCTTGTTGTTATGAAACTTGACCATGTTACGTGTGATAGCCTTGTTGTGCAAGTATCGTGTTCTACTCGACTCTGGTTCATCCGAATGTATTTCACTTGATTTACGGGTCATCCGAATGTATTTCACTTGATTCAGGGTCATCCGAATGTATTTCACTTGATTACGGGTCATCCGAATGTATTTCACTTGATTACGGGTCATCCGGGAATGTATTTCACTTGATTACGGTTCATCAGGAATGTATTTCACTTGATTAGGTTCATCCGAATGTATTCACTCGACTCTAGGTTCATCCGGAATGTATATCACTTGACTACCGGTTCATCCGGAATGTATTTCCACACGTTTCTATATTGGGTCCATAAGATGGGCGAGACCGATATACGTATCACATGATTTGTACCTAGGCTGGCGGTGAGGAAGAAGTTCCACGGGCGTGAGGATGACTTTGAGGCGTGAGTCCCGACTTGACATATCGCTTCTATGTTGTGAGCTGTAGTTTGGTTATCATACATGTCTCTGCTTTATATAGACTATTATGATTTCATTTCTGATATTTTCTGATTTCACATACTTGGTACTGTTATCTTGACCTCCTTGGGCTGCGTTCATCCGCAGTAAAAGGTACATCATTGCCGATCCGCTTTAGGATCACCTTTCAGCGTATTGGGAAGCTCCGTTCCTTGGAGGCTTATCTTTTGGTATGTTACCACAGTCAGTAGATTCTTATACATTCGAGGTATGGCGGGCCCTATCCGTCATAGCCGTTGTAAAATCTTAAGTGCATGCCTTTGTTGTGGCGGGGTTTGTAAAAAGGATAACTGTTCGGGTATTTATGTATATATGATAAAGGCAACTGTTTTGGTTGGCCTGTTTATTTATCTTTTCTCTTAATTCATGTTCATGTTTTTTATTTCCGCTGATTTTCTCTGATGTTGTATCACTAGGGTGCCCGGGGTAAGGCACCAGTCACGGGCCCGGGTTCGGGTCGTGACATCGAGTTTGTTGCTTGGTTTGCAGTTACTATATTTTGTAGTTTATTGTTTGTTGCATTACAATGCTATTTTGGGCTGAAAATCGCTATATTTTGGCCAAAAGGTTGTTGCTTTCTGAGATGAAATAATCGCATACATTATTTTTCCGTGCATTTTCGGTTGGTCGCTATGTTATAGTATGTGATTACTCTCCCCCTTTCCAAATGTTGGCTGCCTTTTAGGAGATGAAAATGCTATACTTTGGGATGAATATGGTCCTGCTTCTTTCTATTTCTTGTATCATTTCACTTCTACACGCGTTCTGCATATCTTGCAGGTTTTGGGAGTGAATCATTTCTTTGCTTTTAGCCAAACTGCTATGTTCCTCGGCTGAAAACCGATACTGATACGTTCGGCTTACTGTTGTGGCATTTGTTGGTTGCTCTGGAAACGTTACACTTGTTGCTGCTGCATTAAAAATGATTCATACCTTACTTGATAAGAATACGCTGCTATCATTTGGATACCCAAAACCGATTCGTGCAGATCTCTTCTTTTAAAAGAATGGATTCTTTGTGCTTGGGAATTCAGATTTGAACAAAATACTGTACTTGGTTCCAAAGAGAATAATTATTTTTGAGGCCATGTCCCTTCCTAAAATCTTCCCTCTCTTTTGTTAACAGCTGTTGTACGCTCCCACATATTTCACTGATTTGAACAAGATGCTACACTTGCATGGCCAATGAAAAAGTTACCCGTCGATTTTTGAGGCCTCCACAGTTGCAAAGACGGAAAAATAAAATAAATGAAGCTTTCTGGGCAAGGATGATTTCTTCCACTTACACCGGATAACCAACATGCATTTTGCGAAGCAAGCGCACTTGTTAAGCATCCTACTTATTTTTTATATATATTTGAGCCCTCCGTGTTTAAAACTATTACTGTTTTGTCGCGGATCTGAAGGTTTTATTTATTTTATTATTTTAGCAATATTGGTAGATGAAGAAATCTCGTCTGATTTCCAAGGCCTTCCATGTACAAAGACGGATTTATTTTTGGCTTTATTTATTAATTATTGCAATTACTTTAAAAATTGTTTATTTTATTACTAACACTTTTACTAAGTGTCTATGCAGGTACCCGAAGATCATCTTGTGCAGAAGGCCTAAAAAGGGCTAAAGATGTCCCGGATTTTTATCTCGTGTCGCATTTAATTTTAGTTTTACTATTTTGTATTGCATTTTATTTTAATTGTAAAAATGTTTAGAATAGATAGAATAAAAGCCAATATATAATTAGCCTAGGTTTGAACGGATAGCATGAGTTAGCGGATCCTATAGGTGCCTAACCCCTTCCTTTAGGATAATAAAGAACCCTTACTAACCTCACATAGCTTTCGCAGACCTTTAAGATGGAGATCATTCGTAGTATTTTATGCTACATTTTTAGTGTCCTAATTCACTATAATAATTAGGTGGCGACTCCTTAAAATGCATTTAGGAATCAACCATACGTGGCACTCCCGTTTCGACTGCGGTTAAAATGGGGTGTTACAGATGGCGACTCCGCTGGGGATAATCAGGTTCTTGACCATAGCAAACCTAGGTTTATTATTGCTTGACTTTATTTGCTTTTATTTATTTTAAATGCCTTAAAATTGTTTGTTTTAATCTTGTATGCTTAGCTGTTTTAATTGCTATTTGCTCTTACTGCTTTCCTTAAACTGGCATTCCGCTCATATTTCTTCCACTCTGGAAAATTCACACTATCACACACTACATGCGAGGTGCGCTGGGTGCATCAGCAAAATTCTTTCTTCAAAACCCAAATTTAGTAGAGTTGGTAATATACGTGGAGTGTCCGGTCTAACCATGGCGCGTAGCCTTCTCACTCGAGTTGTCCGCTCGGGGACCTTGCGTCTAGTAAGCCAAATCTTAGAAACTTAAGATAGAGCTATACCACCTTTTATATTAAGTCATGCATACATAAACCTTAGGTGGGTTAATCCTTGGTATTAACGCCACAATTAGAAATCCACCAAACTTGTCGACGGGTTTCACAACCCAACGACCCATTAGCATACTATGTGTAGCGTAATGATGATAGATGGATCCAAGCCTGGTCATGACACGCCGAAATTGGAAAAGTGCATCATTTGGTCGCCATTTCAAAGAAACATTGCAGTTTAACGGCTTGGACCTATTTATCATAATCTCGCATATCTGGCGTTTAGGCCAACCTCTGGCATAAGAGAGGTCCCATGCATATTAGGCGCACACTTGATTTGCATGTTTTTGTTTACTATTGTTGTAGCTAGCAATTATGTACATATTATTTAATGCAATAATTACTCTTTTAACCTCTGTACATATCATGTTTATAATTCCGGCCACGAGCATTTGCATTTTTTGCACTTTTGTTGTCATATTGCAATCAGGACTTCTACTGCGTAAATCGCTCTTGAACAACGCGATTTGGACTTTGTGAATCATCAACCACCAGTCCGGTTGAACCAAGCAGGGGAGTCTTTGACTATATTGCCACGTCCTTACATCTTACTATTTTTTGTGGCTTGCCTACTCTCACCTATTTGTCATATTTTTTGCAGGAAAACCGTCCTCGCAAATAGACGAGGGCGGACAACACCAAAAAAGAGGAAGAAAAAGAAAAGAAAAAAAAATCATCCCAAGAATGAGTTGAGTTATGTTGACGGAAAGAAGTCAGCTTATACCAGATTCAACAAAGCATCGCTCTGGGCCTTACATTTTGCATTTTATACATATTTGCAAGTCCAATTAATATGTCTAGTATTGATTACACAATTCTTTATCATGCATTTTACAGCATAATCATTCCGAACTACGCGTGTCTGATTCTCACCACACGGTGTGATACGTAGGCAACTCATTTTGGGTTCGACACCATAAAAAATAAAAACAAAAAAAATAATAAACATATTTTTTCTCACTCATGCATCTCATTCATCATGTTTTCGGGCATTCATTTTACTTTGCATTCGTCCACAGTGGATAATCATTTTCTTTTGTATAGCTTTACATTGTCATCCTTTCATTGATAAATTCTTTTCAAGCATACATTTTATAACATATTTGAACGAACTACGCGCACCTGATTCCCTCGGCGGGATACGTAGGCAGCCCTATTCGGGTTCGGTACACTTTATTCAAAAAATGTATATTTTCTTCAAAAAATACAAAAAAAAAATGTTATTCAAAAAATACAAAAACATTTTGTAAGTATTATTGTTTGACTTTGTTAATACCAACACAGTTACAAATGTGCATAAACAAAAAAAAAACAAGTGATAATCAGTATGGGTTGACTTTGTGGTAAACCATAGATTCTTTTGGTACCTCTTATTCATACCCGCAGATGACATTGTCTTGCATGTTTCCAAGATAAGAATGAAACCGACCTCATCGTTTCATATGCATTGTGTGGTGAGTGTTTGAATAAGTTCAATTGCATTGCATTGTGATCTAGAACTTGGCCTGAATGTTTGTTGAGGCGAAATCCTGAGTAACACTCGGTGTGGGAAATGATCGTAGGCTTTCTTTGACCCGTTTGAGCCTTTTCAGCCTACCAAATAACATTATCCCTAGTACACCCCTTTGAGCCTAAAACCTATTTTTCGACAACCGCATATTACACATATAACCTTTCTGAGTGCGTACGCACTATCCCTCTCTTGGCCCGACCTCCTCGAGTGCTTTAGAAATGTGCAAGTGGCTGACAAAATTCTAGCTGAAGTTTGCAAAGACAAAAATTGTCAAAGTCTCAAAGAATGAAAGCAAAGACGACTTCACATAAAGAGGAAATCAAAAGCCCCGATAAAAAAAAAAAAAAAAGGAATACATAACCCCGAGAAAAAAAAAAGGGGCTCCAAATGAAAGATTCAAAAGAAGTCAATACAGAAAAACTGGGACAAAAAGAAAGCAAGTCAGCATTAAAGCGCACAAATATCAAGCATGGACGTAGTTCAACGCTCGAGGAAGGATTAGTCACTTTTTACCCAAATGATATCCAACCCTTCCCCAAGCCTACATTACAAGCCCGTGACAAGCCCTACATGATCTTATACTGAGGGTTCTCACATTAGTGGATACTTACATGACGGCCAAGCCTATGGTATCACAATTGCATGCATTGAACATCTTTTTGAGTGTGAGCGCAATTCTCTCAACGTCCCAAAATTCAAAATACTGAAATATCTGTGTGAAATGGGACTTTCTTTCAGTGAGGGCACTTGAAACGTGAGATTACGTGTAGTTCGAAACCTTGGTTGCAAGCAAGTGTGTCGATACTTAAGTGTCTGAGGTACCATTTGAAACTATAGGAATTACCCAGAAGTCAGTCTTGATTAGACCGGAAGTGAATAACGGAATTCCTAAGCACAATACTAATTGTTGGTATCAACTGAAGTCAGAACGTGATGCTGTCTTTCCACTTTTCAAAAAAAAAAAATGCATATAAAATAATCATTTTTGCATCATGAACTACGTCTTGACCTGATTCCCTCAGCGGGATACGTAGGCGGCCACATTGGCTTCGGTCTCATTTTGAAAATTGTACAGTCATTTTTTGCATCACGAACTACGTCTTGACCTGATTCCCTCACCGGGATACGTAGGCGGCCACATCGGCTTCGGTCACACCATTAGAAATCTCTCATTGGCTCGCGTACGACAAAATGCGTTTGTTTATTCTGAAAAGAGATATGAGCAATGTCCGCCAGAGCTAAGTCTTGCCCACGCACCCCGCATAACTAAAACTGGGACAATTTTGAGAAATGCATTGTGAAGAGATCATAATAAGGATTCCAAAAGCAATCGCATCATTCAAAGAAGCATTCACAAAGATCCAGCCAAGTCGTGCGCAGACTACATCAGCAATCGCAGCATTCAGCAAACCTTCACAGCATCCAGCAAGTCCGTGCAAAGACTACATCAGCACTCACAGCATTCAGCAAGTTTTCACAACATTCAACACGCCAGTGCAAGGACGAAACTCAGCATTTGCAGCATCGCATCAATACAACCGCCATCACATTTTACAGGATAACATTTCTACTCATGCTATTACATTGCTTATAAATTCATGCGTTGTCATTTTGGCTTAACAATTATGCACTGACTTTTGCTGAAGTCTGAGCATGCAAGCAGCAAGAGCCAAAACTACAAGTTGACGAATCAACCACTCATTTCCCAAAACTCACAAATTTTCTTTGGCGCGAGTTTCTTCATATTAGCGAGAAAGAAGCCTTGAAGCAGAAAGGGGCATCGACGATCGACAATCAAAGTTCAAAATCCACAACTAAGTCTAGCACATCAGCTCAGGCATAAAGTCAAATTTGCAACCCACGCATCGCACACAACAAAGCTTGCAGGAGCATTTATTCTACAGGAGCATCAGCATTACGTCTAGGCAACGACGTTATCAGCATCAACACGTCCAGGCAACGACGTTAGCAGCAATACGTCCAGGCAACGACGTCATCAGCATTGCGTCTACGCAACGACGCCAGCAGCAATACGTCCGAACGACGGCGTCGCCGGCGTGCGTCTGCAACGACGCCCGGCGGCAATACGTCCGAGCAACGGCGTCGCCGGCGTCGGCGTCTGCAACGACGCGGGAGCAATACGTCCGAACAACGGCGTCGTCGGCGTGCGTCACGCAACGACGCCCGGCGGCAATACGTCCAGGCAACGAAGTCATCAGCATCGCGTCTGCGCAACGACGTCATCGGCGTCGCGCGTCTGCGCAACGACGCCAAAGCGATACGTCGTGCAACGGCGTCATCGCGTCGGCGTCTGCGCAACGATGCCCGGCGTCACGTCGAACGACGGCGTCATCGGCGTCACGCAACAGCGTGATCGGCGTTATGTCTGCGGCGACGAACATCCGCGTCGGCGTCTATGCGGCGCCATATCATGTAAGTCCATGCCGGCCATTTATGTTTTAAATCATGCAACGAACATCTGCATCGCGTCTAAGCAATGACGCCATCAGCATCTACAAACACCATGTCTTTTCCAGCATCACATCACCTGCAATCCAGTGTCAATCGTACTTCGACACTGGGACAAATTTTGAATTTGCGTCGGCATTGTCTTTAATTTTGCAGCATCACAGCAGCCCAGTGTCGTCATGATTCGACACTGGGACAAAATTTTGAATCTGCGTCAGTTTTTGCCCATTCTTTTTCTTAATCCTTGTTTTAATTATGACGATGGAACAAAATTGGCCACAAGTCAACGTCTTTGTCCGAAAACTCTTTCATCGTCTCCGGTCAAAGAGGGACAACTGTTGACACCCAATTTTGACCCATCTTTTAGTTATTTCTTGCAATTTTAAGCATTTTAGGACACCACATTTTATCACAATTCTTGATATTTTTGTATATTTTTACCTAACATTCTATGTTATTTTATTTTTGTAAATTTGCATCATGTTTTTTTACTTTTAATTAGGCATTAAACATTTTTTCAAATATTGTATTATCATTGCATCAGGCATTGACATTTTAATAATTTGTATCTTTAAATAATTTTCCTTTTAAATAATTAATCCATTTTGCATTTTTGTCAAACCAGTCCAGTCCAGGGCATAATCTGAATCAGTCCAATCCGCCAGAAATCGAAACCAAAAATGAAGCCCAATACAATTTCATCCAATACCCAAACCCAATACCCAATACCCAATACCCAAAGCCCAATACCCTTAAACCCTAAACCTAATCTCACCCTATAAAACCTACCCTATTTCTACCCTATTATACTCCCAGCCGCACACCCATTTAAAACTTACCTATCGGCCGCCAAGGAGCCAGCCGTCCATCACTCTCTCTTTAACCCTAACCTCATCCCTCACACTCAACCCCACTGTCCGCCGCCACTATTCCCGTCGACCACGAACAACCAACTCACCGACCACTACTGTTCCACCACCTCACTGCTCACTGTCGAACCTCACCACTGCGGTGGCGTTGCTCCGGCGACCTCGTCGTGGAAGTGACGCCGCTGCTCGCTGCCCGCTGTTTGTTTCTATTTTCGTTATTATTATATAACTCGTCGGAGTGTTGAAAACTTCGGCGACTGCGGTTGGTTTCTTATTGAGAGATTTTGTTGGTATCATTTGGTGGATGGTTTGATTTTTCGATTTCTTGATGCATTGTTGGTGTTGGTTGGTGATTTTGCATTTTTGTATGTCACGGAGTTCTAAAACAACTCCGCGATCGTGTTGGTCTTATTTTTGTGGTTTCTAGTCGTTGGTGCATTCAACCCCTTTTAATCAATAAGAGGAGGGTTGGTTTAACCTCCCAATAACTTGCTATGCACGAGGTTTGAGAAACCTCTTGATCTTGTTGCGGTATTGGAAATGGGCGGTGGCGACCCTTCCTGTTGTTTTATCTTGCAAATTTCGTTTTAGTCGATCATGACCAATCCTTAAGTTATTTTCTCTTGAATATGCTAAGTTGTATCGTTGTCTTTGTCGATGATGTTCGTTATTATCTTCACTTTAATTGTTGCCTTCTTGCTATATTCTGAGCCTATCTCTGTTCTTTGTGTGAACCATTTGTAGTTCTTTATGCGGTATTCGGCTATTGCAATATTAGCCTATTACATATTCTTTTAAGAGTACATTACAAGTGCATTCGTTGATAGTGAGAGTCGTTAGCCAGTAGGAAATTATTGTGATTTGCTCCGCACACTCTTATGTATTTCTGCGTGATCGCTATTTGGTATGGTGCCTTTATGATTGCTCATTGCATGTAATAAGGATCAAATATTGGGTCACCGTCTTGAGCAATTGTTATAACTCGATGCTAAATACTACTACCAAATTTTAATGCTAAGTCATTGCCACACTTATCTGCTTTGATTTTCCCCATTCAACTACTTTGTTGCTGACTACTACTCTTTGATATAACTGCATGGCTATTGTCTTCTGTCATTAGAAGGCGATGTTCTATTCCATTTGTGATGATCGCTTTATGCTATGTGGGGCTATTTGTTGGATTTTATTTACTGGTGTGACTGAGACAGAATGCCACACACATGAACAAATTTGCTATTGTCGTTGGTTATCCTGCCACTGTTTTGTGGCCACTGCAGTACCTGAAAAAAGAGCGGGTATATTACACCTGGAACTTTAAAACTACTGTTATGCTCGAGTTTGTTGCTTGGTTTGCAGTTACTATATTTTGTAGTTTATTGTTTGTTGCATTACAATGCTATTTTGGGCTGAAAATCGCTATATTTTGGCCAAAAGGTTGTTGCGTTTCTGAGATGAAATAATACTGCACTTCTGTTATTTTTCTGGTGCATTTTCGGCCAGTTGGGTCGCTATGTTATAGTATGTGATTACTCTCCCCCTTTCCAAATGCTGGCTGCCTTTTAGGAGATGAAAATGCTATACTTTGGGATGAATATGGCTGCTTCTCTGTTTCTATTTCTTGTATCATTTCACTTCTACACGTTGCTGCATATCTTGCAGGTTTTGGGGTGAATCATTTGCTGTTTTTAGCCAAACTACTGCTATGTTCCTCACCAAATCTTGTCGTTAAACTACTGTTGTGGCATTTGTTGGTTGCTCTGGAAACGTTACACTTGTTGCTGCTGCATTAAAAATGATTCATACCTTACTTGATAAGAATACGCTGCTATCATTTGGATACCCAAAACCGATTCGTGCAGATCTCTTCTTTTAAAAGAATGGATTGCTGTACTTGGGGAATTCACTGATTTGAACAAAATACTGTACTTGGTTCCAAAGAGAATAATTATTTTTGAGGCCATGTCCCTTCCTAAAATCTTCCCTCTCTTTTGTTAACAGCTGTTGTACGCTCCCACATATTTCACTGATTTGAACAAGATGCTACACTTGCATGGCCAATGAAAAAGTTACCCGTCGATTTTTGAGGCCTCCACAGTTGCAAAGACGGAAAAATAAAATAAATGAAGCTTTCTGGGCAAGGATGATTTCTTCCACTTACACCGGATAACCAACATGCGCTGGCAAGGCGAACGCTCGCAGCCGCACTTGTTTAGGCTGTCCTACTTTATTTTTTATATATATTTGAGCCCTCCGTGTTTAAAACTATTACTGTTTTGGCGCGGATCTGAAGGTTTTATTTATTTTATTATTTTAGCAATATTGGCCGATGAAGAAATCTCCGTCTGATTTCCAAGGCCTTCCATGTACAAAGACGGATTTATTTTTGGCTTTATTTATTAATTATTGCAATTACTTTAAAAATTGTTTATTTTATTACTAACACTTTTACTAAGTGTCTATGCAGTGCAGAAGATCATCTTGTGCGTAAGGCCTAAAAGGGCTAAAGATGTCCCGGATTTTTATCTCGTGTCGCATTTAATTTTAGTTTTACTATTTTGTATTGCATTTTATTTTAATTGTAAAAATGCTTAGAATAGATAGAATAAAAGCCAATATATAATTAGCCTAGGTTTGAACGGATAACCGCAAGTTAGCGGATCCTATAGGGTGCCTAACCCCTTCCCTTTAGGATAATAAAGAACCCTTACCCGGAACCTCACATAGCTTTCGCAGACCTTTAAGATGGAGATCATTCGTAGTATTTTATGCTACATTTTTAGTGTCCTAATTCACTATAATAATTAGGTGGCGACTCCTTAAAATGCATTTAGGAATCAACCATACGTGGCACTCCCGTTTCGACTGCGGTTAAAATGGGGTGTTACACTTATTTACACTGTTATTCTGAGAACTCATGTTGGAATCACTCTGTTATTTTGCCTAGTGAAAATCATCTCTGAGAAGTCCTTTCAGCAAATACAAGCCCTAATTCTCTCTACCAATCCCCAGGACCCCCCATTAATGAGATCCTGAAAAACACAAAAATCATAGAAGAACAAAGCAGCATATCTTAGTTCTTTTGTCAGTTTTGTTACTGAAAGAAGATTTTATTTGAAGTCTGGAATAAAAAACACATTTTGCACAACTTTATCATCAACTACTATAGAATCACCAATATGAGTAATAGGAACCTAACCACTTGTAGTTAAGTTCACTTTAATCTCTTTCTCATCTTTCAAAAAATTGTATTGATTTAGTAAGTTTAAACTATGCACCATGTGATTAGAAGTTCATGTATCAACAACACAATTACAATTCAATACATAAGACATACGAGTCGTGATTATACCTGATGTCCCTGATGTTCATGCAGTTACTACATTTGTCACAGTTTCTAGTTTCTTCCTTTTAGTCAGCATTTGTAGAATCTGATTGTATTGCTTAGGAGTAAAGAATGTCCTTCATGAAGAACCATGATTTGAAGTTGAGACTGAAGAGGATGATGAGTCATAAAACCTAGCCTTTGCAGCCTGACTTATTCCAATAGATGCAACATTTGAGAGCTTGAAGCTCCCCCTTTCTTCTTAGGATAACCATGTAGTTTGTAACAGTTCTCTTTTTTATGCCCCTTATAATTATAGAAGTCATAGTACAAGTGAGATTTGTGATATTTTCCATAGGTACATTTACCATCCCAAGAGTTCCTAGGTCTGTAACTGTTATTGTCTCCACCATTATGGCCACCACTACCTCCAGTGTTATAACCACTACCGCCTCCACCATAGTAACCACTATTTCTTCTAGTATGATAACTACTACTACCACGAGAATGATATCCACTACTACCACCAGACTGATGAGTGTTCATCCTGTTACTAAGCAATGTCGTCTCGGACTAAAGTTTCCCTGAGGAAGTGCTTCTAATCACTCTTTGACTTTTAACATTAATGATCATAGCATAATCTTGGTTAATATTTGGCATATGTACTGATATTAACACTTGACTCTTAGCATGAGTATAAGACTCATTGAGCCCTATTAGAAAATGCCACAACTTCTGATATTAGAAATGCTCAACATATTGTTTAGTCTCAGCATATGCACAAGAAAGATGAGGAATTAAGGCCTCAATTTCATCCCATAGCTCTCTAAGTCTGGAGAAATATGTGGACAAGGATGCGGTTCCCTGAATCATTGTTGTTACACCCCGTAAATTCAAGAAGATAAGATAAGAACATACCAAGAATTATAAGATTTGAAAGTTGAAAGATAAGTTGACAAACATGTGTTGGACGGATTTTGAGTCTACCTTGGAGTGTTGTACCCCAGTTGTTAAGAATTTCGAGGTGTTTAAAAATCCTAGTGTGTAGTCCGTTAAATCTAGTTCCCAACACAACAAACCGTTCGTCGATAGGACATCGGAGTCAAAAGTTATGGAAGTCACAAGTTAGGTGCGCAGTCAGGCAAGCGGATTTTGATTCAGGTGCAGTCGCGGCCGAATCTGGTCGCGGCGCGGTTGTCTTGAGTCCGCGGGGGTTTCAGCGCCGCGGCGCCGGAATGCTGGAACTTTTTCGGAAGTGGAAGCGCCGAGGCGGGATTTTTCTGCGGGAAAAGACGAAAATCAGGGGATATTTTGTTAAAAGCCTATGGGAGGGTGACAAGTGTCCCTCCCATCCTTTTGACCAGATTAAGGGCCTATTTTAGGGCCAAGTCTTGGAAGACTTGGTCATTTCTTCTCAAACCCTCCCAAGAAAACCCTCTCCCTTTTCTCTCTAGATTTTGAAGAAAACCTTGCCTTAGGAGAAATTGTTGGAGCGGCGGCAAGAAGGAAAAGTGTGGGTAAACTTGTGGGAAGCGCTGGTGGACGATTTTGATGGTAAAGAAGTGGAGGAAAGGGGCTTTTGTGGGCTATTCCTTAAGGTAAAAGTTTTCCCCTTCTCTTGGAAATAAGTTTTAATCTTTGTTATATTTTAGTAGTTTAGAAATGAGCACGAGGTCATTATATTTTAGTAGTTTAGAATTGAGCCTGAGACTGTTATATTTGAATAGATTTGGATCTTGTTGTCTTGTTGAAAACTGAAATGGGCATGTTAGCCTTAAGATGATAACTTCACTTTGGTTACTAATTTGGTCGTCGCATGTTGTAAAGGGGGATTGTAGTTGTTGAAGATGTCTAAGGCTAGATATCATGTTAGACCTAAGAACTTGGATTGGAAAAGAGTTGAAAGGGGTTAGTATTGGTTATATTGTTGGCCAAGAATGACATGGAAATTATTGGTTTATTTTGTATCATTGTGGGGCGGAATTTTACGCATCCTGTAAAGGCGTGTAATCCCCTTTGTGGTTAGCTGAATTGTGTGCCTTAAATGTGGCGTTGGTTATTGAAATTTGACCTTGAAAAAGGTGGCAAAGTTAGTAGAAACAAAGGAAGTTCTGTCCAAATTGCCGTAGAATTTAGGGACTTTGCACTTAGTTTATTCTACGTTCGAAGCTAGAGTTTGATAGACGTTTTATGACCTTATTAGGATTGAAGTACTACGAGTAGTGTATCCTACTTGGAGGGTATAGTACTGTGGAGCCTTTTGCTAATTGTCGGCAAATCGTCGCGAGGTATGTGATTCTTCCTATCCTCTTCAGCATGATTATTTGTGAAATATATAGTGCACTAGATGCACGCGTGTTAAAGGAATTTGGTTTCCCTTGTTTTGCCTTGACTTGATATGAAGTGTAAATGTCTTGATTGTTTGAAAAAGTAGGAAAATCGTATTCGTTAGTAATGGGTGCTCGGTGGTTAAAGAATAAGCCCTCTTGGTCTCACAAAGGGCTTGTAGTTATAATTGGTTGGTTTAAAACATAAAGTGTTATAACGGCTTTATGGGAAGTTTGTTATAACCACTTTATGTAGCTAAAAGAATGGTTTGTTGATTTCAAAAGATAAGAGACGTGACTTGTAATTGACCTAAATGGTGTTGAAAGGTGTGAAACCTCATTCGTGAGAAATGAGTACTTGGTTTTTAAAAGAATAATGTTACATAAATTTCGAAAATGGGAATAAGGATCGAACAAGCCAATGCAACGTTGATAAAGGAAAGAAGTAATGACAATTAATCATATTAAAACCAATAGAAACCTCCATCTGCATAGAAGCTAAGATAAGACAAAATTGTATTACATTTCCTAGATCATGGCTGCTCTAATAAGAATTATTGTAATCAAGTTTTGATCTTCTTAAAAATCCCAAGGTAAGGAACTCGATTTCTAAAAGAAAAGAGACTTAAGAATTTGAAGTGTATTGTTTTAAAACATAAAGTGTTATAAGAGCTTTATGAGAAGTTAGTTATAACGACTTTATGGAAAATAAAGAAATGGATTCATTATTGGATCTAGATTGGTATACTTGACGTTGTGCTAAAAAGTGTTTAAAGTGCTTGATTTAAACCTGAATGTGTTCGATACTACGGGTGTTAGTATCGTGTGGCTTTTACGTAGAAAAAGGTCTCTGTTTTGAAGGAATGAAAGTACGTTGAACTGGCCTATGCTTGTTGTGATAGCTTTTGTTGTGCAAGTGTTGTATTTCTGTGCTACCGCGTCTCTCGTTGGAGGGTCGGCTATCTGGTTGATTGATGGACATCTTGACCGCGTTGGATGGTCCACGTATGCTTACTATATCGATTCTTGATGGACATACCGACACGTTGGGAGGCCGGGTATGCTTCACTGCGGGTGTTATTATTGTTATTTGATTGGACATACCGACACGTTGGGTAGCCCGGGTATGCTTCCACGGTGAGTATTCTCTTGTTATTTGTTTGGACATACTGACACGTTGGGTAGCCCACGGGTATGCTTCCACAGTGAGTATTATCTTGTTAGTTGTTTAGACATACCGACACGTTGGGTAGCCCACGGGTATGCTTCCACAGGGATTGTTATCTTGTTATCTCCTTTGGGCATACCGACACGTTGGATGGTCCACGGGTATGGGCCCACTAGGACGGTTCTAGGGCCATGCTTATACCGAGGTGAGATGCCGGGGCATGCGGCCATTGTGCGGGTTAAATTCCCGGGTTGTGTTTGAGTGATGATTTCACGGGCATGAGTCCCTATCTTGACATGACTGCTAATATATATTGTGAACTGTAGTTTGGTTATCTTACATGTCTCCTGTTTTTATATAGACTATTATGATTTCATTTCTGATTTTTGATTTCACATACTTGGTACTGTTGTCGACCTCGCCGGGGGTTGCGTTCATCTGCGAGTTGAGGTACATAGCTTGCTGATCCACACTCTTAGGATCGTTGTTCGGTTCTCGGAAAGCTCCATATCTCCGGAAGCTTGTCCTGTGGTACGGTTCCCTGAAGTAGTAGACTTTTGTATATTTAGGGGCATGGCGGGGCCCTGTCCCGTCATTATGGTTTCAAAATTCTTAGAAGTGCAGCCTTTGTTGTGGCGAGTTTGTAAGGGATGTAACTGTTCAAGTTTTCATTTATGTTCAAAAGGTAACCGCTTGGGTTAGCCTGTTTCATACTTTATGTCTTGTCTCATATTTTAGTTTTTATTTCTGCTGATTTTCTCTGATGTGGTATCTCTAGGGTGCCCGGGGTAAGGCATCAGTCACGGGCCCGGGTTCGGGTCGTGACAAAAGTGGTATCAGAGCAGTTAATCCTCGGAAAGTGTCTACAGACCGTATCCAGTAGAGTCTTGATTATCGGTGTGTTGTGCACCACATCTATAATCATGAGGCTATAGGATATTTAGGATTGGTTTCCCTTCTTCTCACTCTGAGATCGTGCCTTAGAGTTGTGTTATAAGTTGGACTCCCTCTGACGTATTCTTTGTATACCAGTGATGCCTCCAATGCAAGCGGCGAGCCCGAGAAGGGCAAAGCGGCGAAGGAGGCTGCGAGTAAGCGGCGGCGGTCTCTGCGAGACCACGGCACTGAGCCTCGATTCCCGGCTGGAAGCGAGAGGAGATGGGTTACAAGGAGATGGCCCGATTATTGGCGAGATCGTGGCGCACGGCGATAGACCGGATGCGATTCGTGCCGTAGCACCCATAGTTCACCCGAGGTCAGATAAATTGAGACTACGGGATTTTCTGAGTTGCAGCCCACCTGAGTTATACGGGTCGAGACCTGAGGAGATCCGCAGGAGTTCATCAAGCGATTCTGACGGATCATGAGTGATCAAGGCTTGGAGGCCGAGTCGGTGGTCTTAGGTTCGCATCGGCTGCGTGATCTTGCGATCGGCCCGGTTTGATTCGTGGGAGCTGTCCCGGGGAGCATGCACCTCCGGTGGTTAGCGAGTTCTCGGAGGCTTTCGCGGCCATTTCTTGCCTCACGGATGAGAGGACACGGCCGTTAGATTTTGATCTTTGAGACAAAGAGGCGCCTGATTCGGAGTACAATGTAGAGTTTGACTCATTGGCTCGGTATGTCCCGCTCCGTGGCGAATATGGAGGATAGAGTGCACCGTTATGTCACAGACTCGATGACTACTTAGCGAGAGTTGCGGGAGTAGCTCTTCACCGGCATGGATATTGCCGCGTGCGCAGCTTATGCGCAGGTGTGAGGCGTAGAGTCGACGGATTAACAAGATCGGCGAGAAGAGGTCGGGGCGAGGTCCTCTGGTGACGCCGAGGCGACCTCGGCCAGCGAGACTAGTTATGCGCCTCCGCCCGACTGAGTGCTCCGCCACGCCTTGGGGCGTTCGAGATTCCGGAAGCAGTCGGGCTCGAGTTTCGTGTTTTTGGGGAGCGGGGGCGTTAGTCGAGATGGGACCACCCTACCTCGTTGTGGCGTTGTGGTAGGCTCCATGATGGGAGTGTCGTCTTTGGAATGGGAGTTTGTTTTGCATGCGGCGGCAGGCCATTTGCGAAATTGTCCAACCGGTAGCGAGGATGTAGAGACTTCGACGCCGGGATCGATGGTGATTCATCTCCTCCTTTTGTGCGACGTGCGGGGAAGGAACATGAGTAGAAACGACAAAAGGAAGTGAAGTAATAGTTCTGGTATATTCTTAACCTCAGAGACTAGTATGCATTGATGTTATGGTGATGTGTTAAGTGTTATGTTCGGATAACTTTGTGTTAAAAATGTGATTTAGAAGCCTGATTAGTGAAAAGGGTAAGTCTGGGGATGAGAAAATTTTGAACCTTAGAATTTATAACAATCGAGACCTTAGAGGTAAGGCCGGCTAGAGTAAAAGATTTTACAGTGATCCTTGTCGGAGCACATAGTATGCGGGGAGTATTTTCGGGTGATAAGTCCATGAGTGGCATAACTGATTCTTTTGTTAGTGCAGTGGTGAAAACTATACCGGCGTCTGCATTTTGGAGACTTAGAAGGAACATTCGGGACGAATGTTTCTAAGGGGGGAGAATGTTACACCCCGTAAATTCAAGAAGATAAGATAAGAACATACCAAGAATTATAAGATTTGAAAGTTGAAAGATAAGTTGACAAACATGTGTTGGACGGATTTTGAGTCTACCTTGGAGTGTTGTACCCCAGTTGTTAAGAATTTCGAGGTGTTTAAAAAGCCTAGTGTGTAGTCCGTTAAATCTAGTTCCCAACACAACAAACCGTTCGTCGATAGGACATCGGAGTCAAAAGTTGTGGAAGTCACAAGTTAGGTCGCGATCGAGGCAAGCAACGATTTTGGTTCGAAGTGCAGCGTGGCGGAATCTGGCGCGGCGGAATGCGGCGCGGCGCGAATGCTGGAACATTTTTGGAAGTGGAAGCCATGGCCAAGTGGGCATGGCGGGATTTTTCTGCGGGAAAAGACGAAAATCAGGGATATTTTGTTAAAAGCCTATGGGAGGGTGACAAGTGTCCCTCCCATCCTTTTGACCAGATTAAGGGCCTATTTTAGGGCCAAGTCTTGGAAGACTTGGCCATTTCTTCTCAAACTCTCCCAAGAAAACCCTCTCCCTTTTCTCTCTAGATTTTGAAGAAAACCTTGCCTTAGGAGAAATTGTTGGAGCGGCGGCAAGAAGGAAAAGTGTGGGTAAACTTGTGGGAAGCGCTGGTGGATGATTTTGATGGTAAAGAAGTGGAGGAAAGGGGCTTTTGTGGGCTATTCCTTAAGGTAAAAGTTTTCCCCTTCTCTTGGAAATAAGTTTTAATGCTGTTATATTTTAGTAGTTTAGAAATGAGCACAGAAGTTATATTTTAGTAGTTTAGAATTGAGCCTGAGGCTGTTATATTTGAATAGATTTGGATCTTGTTGTCTTGTTGAAAACTGAAATGGGGATGTTAGCCTTAAGATGATAACTTCACTTTGGTTACTAATTTGGTCGTCGCATGTTGTAAAGGGGGATTGTAGTTGTTGAAGATGTCTAGGGCTAGATATCATGTTAGACCTAAGAACTTGGATTGGAAAAGAGTTGAAAGGGGTTAGTATTGGTTATATTGTTGGCCAAGAATGGCATGGAAATTATTGGTTTATTTTGTATCATTGTGGGCGGAATTTTCGCGTCCCGTAAAGCGTGTAATCCCCTTTGTGGTTAGCTGAATTGTGTGCCTTAAATGTGGCGTTGGTTATTGAAATTCGACCTTGAAAAAGGTGGCAAAGTTAGTAGAAACAAAGGAAGTTCTGTCCAAATTGCCGTAGAATTTAGGGACTTTGCACTTAGTTTATTCTACGTTCGAAGCTAGAGTTTGATAGACGTTTTATGACCTTATTAGGATTGAAGTACTACGAGTAGTGTATCCTACTTGGAGGGTATAGTACTGTGGAGCCTTTTGTTAATTGTCGGCAAATCGTCGCGAGGTATGTGATTCTTCCTATCCTCTTCAGCATGATTATTTGTGAAATATATAGTGCAGTAGATGCACGCGTGTTAAAGGAATTTGGTTTCCCTTGTTTTGCCTTGACTTGATATGAAGTGTAAAGGTCTTGATTGTTTGAAAAAGTAGGAAAATCTTATTCGTTAGTAATGGGTGCTCGGTGGTTAAAGAATAAGCCCTCTTGGTCTCACAAAGGGCTTGTAGTTGTAATTGGTTGGTTTAAAACATAAAGTGTTATAACGGCTTTATGAGAAGTTTGTTATAACCACTTTATGTAGCTAAAAGAATGGTTTGTTGATTTCAAAAGATAAGAGACGTGACTTGTAATTGACCTAAATGGTGTTGAAAGGTGTGAAACCTCATTCGTGAGAAATGAGTACTTGGTTTTTAAAAGAATAATGTTACATAAATTTCGGAAATGGGAATAAGGATCGAACAAGCCAATGCAGCGTTGATAAAGGAAAGAAGTAATGATAATTAATCATATTAAAACCAATAGAAACCTCCATCTGCATAGAAGCTAAGATAAGACAAAATTGTATTACATTTCCTAGATCATGGCTGCTCTAATAAGAATTATTGTAATCAAGTTTTGATCTTCTTAAAAATCCCAAGGTAAGGAACTCGATTTCTAAAAGAAAAGAGACTTAAGAATTTGAAGTGTATTGTTTTAAAACATAAAGTGTTATAATAGCTTTATGGGAAGTTAGTTATAACGACTTTATGGAAAATAAAGAAATTGATTCATTATTGGATCTAGATTGGTATACTTGACGTTGTGCTAAAAAGTGTTTAAAGTGCTTGATTTAAACCTGAATGTGTTCGATACTACGGGTGTTAGTATCGTGTGGCTTTTACGTAGAAAGAGGTCTTTGTTTTGAAGGAATGAAATCGTTGAACCGGCTATGCTTGTTGTGATAGCTTTTGTTGTGCAAGTGTTGTATTTACGTACTCTGGCGTCTCGTTGGAGGGCGGCTATCCGGTTGATTGATGGACATACCGACACGTTGGATGGTCCACGTATCTTCCACTATATCGATTCTTGATGGACATACCGACACGTTGGGAGGCCCGGGTATGCTTTCACCAGGGTGTTATTATTGTTATTTGATTGGACATCGACACGTTGGGTAGCCCGGGTATGCTTCCACGGTGAGTATTCTCTTGTTATTTGTTTGGACATACCGACACGTTGGGTAGCCGGGTATGCTTCCAAATGAGTATTATCTTGTTAGTTGTTTGGACATACTGACAGGTTGGGTAGCCCACGGGTATGCTTCCACAGGGATTGTTATCTTGTTATCTCCTTTGGGCATACCGACACGTTGGATGGTCCACGGGTATGGGCCCATTAGGACGGTTCCAGTGCCATGCTTATACCGAGGTGAGATGCGGCACGCGGCCGTTGTGCGAGTTAAATTCGGGTTGTGTTTGAGTGATGATTTCACCGCGTGAGTCCTATCTTGACATATTCGCTAATATATATTGTGGAATCGTAGTTTGGTTATCTTACATGTCTCCTGTTTTTATATAGACTATTATGATTTCATTTACATTATTTTCAGTTTCACATACTTGGTACTGTTGTCTTGACCTCGCCCGAGGCTGCGTTCATCTGCAGTTGAGGTACATAGCTGGCGATCCACACTCTTAGGATCGCTGTTCGTTTCTGAAAGCTCCGTATCTCCTAAGCTTGTCTGTGGTACTGCCTCAAGTAGTAGACTTTTGTATATTCAGGGGCATGGCGGGGCCCTGTCCCGTCATTATAGTTTCAAAATTCTTAGAGGTCTGTAGTACTGTTGTGGGCAGGTTTGTAAGGGATGTAATTGTTCAAGTTTTCATTTATGTTCAAAAGGTAACCGTTTGGGTTAGCCTGTTTCATACTTTATGTCTTGTCTCATGTTTTAGTTTTTATTTCCGCTGATTTTCTCTGATGTGGTATCGCTAGGGTGCCCGGGGTAAGTTACCTGTCACGGGCCCGGGTTCGGGTCGTGACAATTGTAACAATATCCTTGTGCATGTAGAAGTCTCTAGAGGCATTGACCTTGTCAAACCCCTCTCTAAGATTGTTACACCTCGTAAGTAAAGACGATAATTAAGAACGTCATTAAAAAAATTAAAATACTTAAGGATGTCATTCCGGATTTTTTTTGTTACAACAAGCATGACAAGGGAATTGAAAATGATTGTTGTATATTCTCGTTATGGATTAGTAACATATTATAAGAATCACGACATGGAGAATACGAGACCTTATGAAATTCCCGAGAATTAAAGGAAACAAGAGTTAAGATTAAAAGAAGTGGGATTAAGATTTATTACTCGGGGTATTGATTTAATTTAAATAGACAATTAGGGACTAAAATATAGTATTTTAGGGACCTAAGTGTAATAAGGAAAATTCAGACTTTAGGATTAACTTTTATGAAACCCATTTCACTCTCTAACTTCCATATTCAAAAAAGAGACCAAAACTTCTTCACTTCACTCTCCTCTCTCCCTCCTTAGCCGATACACACCTCTATTTCCATACAAAAAGTGAAGCTTTCAAATCTTTCTCCTAGATTAAGTTCTTGTACAAGTACTAGCCAAGAAAAATTCAAAAAAAATGGAAGAACACCAACCAGTGGGTCATGACCACTGGGCAGTATTTTGCCCTTGGAATTTCAAATTTTGAGATAAGGAATTTGGAAGAAAAACATGTATGAAAGGTGGATTAAACTTGTAGATTGCATGTTACTATAGTTGAAGAAAATGGTGGAAAGTAATGAAAAACAGTGGGCAATTTCGGAAGGGAGCAGAGAATTCAAGGACTGTTTTGGGGCGAATTAAGGTAAGGAATTCCTCTTCTTATGATATAATTGTAATTTCATGTTTGTTGTGATTTAAAAGATGAACTCATATTAAGAAGAAATTGGAGATAAGATATGCATGTGGTTATTAGTGTTGTTTAATCGATTGGGGACTGTTTTGGTTACATTGAATTCAATCGTTGTTGTTCTTATTATCGTCGCTAATCGCATGTTAGAATTGAAGGAAGCCTTGAAAGAAATCTTGACATTTGGATTATAGTTGTTCATAAGTAATT
Source organism: Przewalskia tangutica (assembly GCA_029844215.1). Taxonomy (NCBI): domain Eukaryota; kingdom Viridiplantae; phylum Streptophyta; class Magnoliopsida; order Solanales; family Solanaceae; genus Przewalskia; species Przewalskia tangutica. The sequence goes on from CM056719.1 coordinate 26,394,900, forward strand.
GTTGAAACATGGATTGAATTCTAGGGAATTAAGAAAAGAATTGATTTATGGAGATTGACCGGAAACTTGCTTGAAATTATTGAATTTTGTTGCGTCAAGTTAGGGGCTGATTTTATGAAGTTAAAATGTTGGAAATTGATTATGAACATGTATATACGTTATAGTAATTACCAATACATGTCTTGAAGGAATTAATGTATGAAAAGATATAGAAAAACTCCACATTTCACTATTGTTGTTGGTTGGATTATGGATTATTGTACTGGGCTGTTTTAACATGATTTAAAGGCTGGATTAGCATAAGAAGTAAATGTATAATTCCCTTGGTTGTTGTAATAGTTGTCCTTCATGAACAGAAAGAGAAAAAATGTATTATGGTAGCATATATGAAGTATATGAGATTGTTTCGGTGTATCCTTGAATTGTATCTTGTTGTTGGTATTGATGGCTTAGTTTGGAAATTATGAATGTACATAAAAACAGGGGAAATGCTGCCCGGTTTTTTTTAGAATAAGAGAGTCGCCTTTCAATATAACTTGCGTGAGAAATCATAGAGATGACAAAACATATTGTTATTATTATAGGTTGACGTACTAGTTGAGACGAGTCCTAATTATCGAGTTGGTTTGGACGATAAGGTATGTGAGACTATCCTCTCTTCTTTGGCATGATTACTTCAAATTATTCTTTCTTCTCTTGGCATGATTTATATAAGTCAGAGTACGTCGGATGTACGTAAATTTCATGGAATCCAAATTCTTAGTGATATATAGTATGATAGTGTATGAATTTCTAAATGATAGTTCATCTTAATTATTCCATTGAGTCTCCACTGATGATTTAAAATACATATGATTATTCTATTGAGTTTTATATGATGATTTGAAATGCATATGATTGTTCCATTGAGTCTCAAATGATGATGTGTATTGCATATGATTCCTCATGATATTCTACTTGTGTAAGTTGTGACTATACGTTATATGGATGGTGTTAGGATGGACCGAGTCCCAGAATGGGCCGAGTAGCTATATGTACGGAGTATGAGGACCGAGTCTCAGAATGGGTCGGGTAGCTATACGTACGGAGTATGAGGACCGAGTCCCAGAATGGGCCGGGTAGTTATATGTACGGAGGTGTCCTTGATTACGATGATTGTTAGACATGCATGACTTTCTTTTCATATGGTACAGTTGCATTGGTATCTCTGATTTTACAGTACTTTATATTTTATATACTTAGTACATTATTTCAGATCGACTTTCCTGGTTGCGTTCATGTCCACGATACATGTGCTCACCAGTGACTTCGCTTTAGAACATCTATTCAGCTGTTAGAGAGCTCTATTATTTTGGAGCCAGTTATTTTGGTACATACCGTAATTACTTAGATGTCACGACCCGACCCCGGGGCCGCGACTAGTACTTACCTGGGTACCCCGCCGTATATGTCGAGAATAGCAAATGAACATACATAACTTTATAAAAGGGTAAACATCTCCGCCACCGATAAGGTCGCTTTCCATAAACATACTTAAACAAAGTATTTATAATACAACCGGTTCTTGTAGCCCAAATACATACGTGACCACGCACTTAAAGATAACACTTTGGCGGACAGGGCCCCGCCATACCCTGAATGTACAAATACCTATAGCATCGTGGAATATCCGTACCAAAATAATAAGCTTCCGGAGGAGCCGAGCTTCGACGGAAGAGTGATCCTAAGAATGAGGATCCACAATCGCTTACCCTTACCGCGCAGATTGAACGCAGCCCCAGGAAGGGGTCGATACACATATGTACCAAGTATGTAAAGTCGAAAATATCGTAATAATGATATCATAAGTCTAAAAGTAGTCGAGTCATGAAAGACAATAAAATACCTTTTTCTGTCTTACTAACAATGAGTGACAAGTATATATATATATGATATCGCATAAAATAGAGGCTCATGATCAAACGGTACCTCGCCTGTAGTATCAATAAAACCATCCTACTCCCGGGACTATTTCACCCGCACGGGTCCCGCGACCCGCACGAGGTACTCCTCGCATCGCACTACCGCCGTGGGACTATTTCACCCGCGTAAGCCCATAAGGACTCGCATGAGGTATTCCTCGCGTCACGGGTAGCAAATCCACTAACAGTGGTATAACGATCTTGGGGACTTTCCTCCGGATATACTCTTACCCCGCGGATGGTATAACGATCTGGGTCAGACTCTCGGATATACTCTTACACCGAGCAGATGATATAACGATCTGGGGCTTGCCCTCGATATACTCTTACACCGGTGCGGATGGTATAACGATCTTGGATCCGCCTCGATATACTCTTACACCGAGAAGGTGGTATGACGATCTTGGGGCTTGCCTCGCACATACTCTTACCCCGAGAAGGTGGTATAACGATCTGGGCTTGCCTCGATATACTCTTACCCTAGCTCAAATCACATCATATCATAATCATAAATAAGTTAAGAAAACTTATAACTTCTTATTAGTCTTGTTCATATACCCTCTCATTTTAGTTTACTTAAGGCACTTAACCATATCTTTAATAAAAGAACACCGGGAGTTTAACCCAAGTACTACATACTTCAACTCTTTTGAAAATGACTCTTCTTTATACATAAAAACCTTTGGGCAATTGATACCTTAAAATCAATTTGCCTTCCCATATACTTATCTTATTTAGAGTAAATCTCTTCTCATTAACCTTTTATGAAGCTAATAAACCAACTTCCCATAAAGTTGTTATATTAACTCTACACTTTAGTAAAATCATACTTTTCCCTTAACTAAGGGAATTATACATTCTTAAAACGAAACAAATCATTATATACTTAAAACAAGTAAGAATACCAAATCTTGTACGTCTACCGTACTACATAGCTTCATCTATTCATGCTCAAGAGATAGGAAAACTTCACATACCTCTTTGGTCAATCCACTTGCTAAGCTCAACTACCGCAAGTAATATTTCAACCTATAATAATCACGATACGTTTGTTAACCTCTAATCTCAAAGTAGAACAATCTAATTTCAAGGCCACTAAATTCTATTGAAAATTGGGCAGCATTTCCTTTGTTTCTACTCACTTTGCCACCTTTCTCAAGGCCGAATTTATCATCCAAACACCACATTTAAGGTTCAATCAATCCAACAATTCAAAGGGGATTACACACCCAAAATTCTGCCCCATAAGTTTACAACAATTCACTTAACAATTCTAAGGTAGTTTTTAGGCTACAACATGCTCATAATCTCTTCTTAACCCACTCTTCATATCCAAACCACATTTCTAGCATGCAATGACTCTAAGGGCATTATTTACTACCACAAGTTCTTTCTTCTTAACATGCAACACTATAAACTAAATCTAAAGGAAGAATCATTACCTTAAAGTTTTAGCCAAAACTTATTCCAAATATTGCTAGCTTCCTTGCCAAGAACACCACCACAACAATGCCAACAAGCTAGCTACAAGCTTCCTTTTTGGTTCTAAACTATTCAGATTTTTCTTGGGTTTTTAGAGAGAAGGAGGAGCTGATTTTTAGAGAGAGGAAGATGTTTGAGAGATGGCCAAGTCTTGTAGACTTGGTCAATATAAGCCATGCAAGCAAAATCAGATGGGGGGGGACACTTGTCACCCTCCCATGGCCTTTTTAAAAGAGAAATCAGACTTTCCTAAGTTTTTCCGCCCAAAAATCCCGCCTCGCCGCGCCTTCCTCCAGGCCACACTGAAACCTCCGCAGCTCTCGAACTTTCGGCCATGCGCTGCAACTTCAGCGACCCTCAAGATTTTAGCGCCGCGTCTCAGATCCGGCCGCGCCTCGCCGCTTTGCTCAAACGCATTTCGCCCGATCACACGAACTTGTAACTCTCATAACTTTCTACTCCGACGTCCTATCGACGAACGGTTGGTTGCGTTGGAATCTAGACTCAACGAACTACGCCCTAAGCCTTTAAAATACTTAGGAACTCTCAATGAATCAGGTCATAACCCGCCTCAAAGTTGACTACAACCCGTCCGGAATAATCCGTCAACCTATCCTTTGAAAATTTTAAGTCTTACATGCTTTCGTACGCTCCCATACGTGGGGTCAGAACTACGGGGTATAACATTAGACTTGTGCTTATTTAGGGGTACGGTGGGACCCTGTCCCGCCATATTTCATTGTCCTTCTATAGAGGTCTGTAGACAGTTTGTGGGTTGTATATGTTCGGGTTGGTTTAGATATGTTTCATTCAGCGGTACTTTTGCATTTCTCTTTTGGGATGTTCGCTTATTTAGTGGCAGCCTTGTCGGTTAGCCTGTTTTATTATGTTGGTTAGTTGTGACTCCTCAGGAGGCAGATGCGTCCTTATTTAAAGGCAGCCTTGTCGGCTCACCTATTCGGGCATATGTTATAGTTGTAGCGTTATGCTGCCGGAATTTCTATTGCCCTTAGTGTCAGTTGGATTATATGCGACAAGTTAGTGTAATGGCGATATTAGGGCGCCGGGTCGCGGCCCGTCGGGTCGGATCGTGACAAAGATCTTCTCATACCGTATGAGCATCAGATCCATATATGACAGTGCTAACTAGACTTTTAGAAACAGTGTTCATGATCCAAGCTAAGACAATAACATTACACCTCTCTGACAGATTATGCATACTTGTAGGATACATATCTTTTCTACAAGTTCCTAAGAGGAAGCCTAGCTTATTTTTACCAAGTAATATAATTTCAAGGATTTGCTCCATAAGGAATAGTTTTCAGAACCTAAAAGCTAAGTAGAGATAAGAATTGAACCTTGTGTATCAGAAGGATGAATGTAGAGTAGGTGATTGTGATCTACTTGTTCAGTTTGCTGTGAGCTCTCTCCAGAAACATCAGTAACTTCTTCAACATTCGTCATTGCGAATCAACCGTATGTGAGAATCGAGCGAAAATGAAAGCAAATTTCAACATATATTGGTTGAAATTGCAAGTTTTCGAACCCTAGATAATGTCGAATCTTCTAGAATTTGAAAGAAATTCTTAGATTAAACCGTAATTCACTCTCGATCATAGCTTATATGAGAATAAGCAGAGATAATCACCTCAGCTCTGATACCATGTTAAGAGACTCCATTAATGGAGCTTAGAAGAGAAACAAATGATATCGAGAGAGAAGAGAAGGAAGACAAATGTTCCATTCATCTTAGAAAAGAAATGAAAAGCAATTACAGTAAGATTTAAAGAACTAACTCCCTATGCCAGCCTGTACAATTCTAACTGACCCTGTATCTATCATGCTAAGCACATAACAACTAACTAACTAACTAATTACTCAGTACATGTAGCTAATTAAATATTTTCAACATATCAAAATCCTGACTAATATTTTTATAGTTTCGATTAAATTTAACAATTAGAGTGATAATTTTTTTATAGAGATCAAAAGTGCACAATTTTGATAAGTATCAAAACTATTTAGTTGATACTAAGGGACTATTATAAATCTGTCACCAAAAATAAAGGACCATTGTTATCATTTTCTCTAAAAAGTAACCTTAAAAGTAAAAACACCAAATTTAAGCTAGTATCTTAGTTGATTGACTATTTGAACTTTTACCCTTATTGATCAGGGTTCGAAATCCAATAGTAATGCACTCCTCAAATTCCCTTCCCTACTCCTATGCAATTAAAAAAAATTAAAAAAGAAGTAATAGAGAGCAAAAGAAGATTTGAGGTTATACCAAATATATTACTTCCCGATTCAATTTATATGATGTACTTTCATTTGATAAATATTTTAAGAAATAAAAGAAGACTTTTGAATTTTATGATTTAAAATAAGTTAAATTTTTTTGTGTGATTATATATCATTTTGTTTTATCTAAAAGGTAAAATCTAAAATTAAATTATTTCTAATTTTTTCTAACGGATTAAAAAGGAAAATAAGGGAGTATTTTGAAAGATAATCCATTTGTTTTGGTGTTTGCAGTATTTCTTTTTCTTCCGCCAACACCAAACACAATAAAACCCTTGTTTTTATTCCGGCTTTGTCTCTCTCTCTCTCTCTCTGTATATCTGTCTCTATCTGCACTTTTCTCTATGTCTACACACACAGAGACTTAGATAAAGTATAAGCAAAGGTGTATTAGGGTTTATTGTTTTACTGCGGGGTTTATGTGTGTGAACACAGGTAACTAACTAGAGCAGAAAGTGAGTTGTGAAATGCGCCAAAGGTATGCAGAAACTGTTAAGCAGAAACCCATCGTTACCCCCTCCAATCCTATCTCTTTCTTTCCCTTTTTCTCACCCTATAGGGTTTTACAGAAACCAACTTCCTGTTAGACCTAGAATGACTTCTGCCACCCTCTACCGCCTTCACCATGCTTCTATACCCTTTTCGGGTTTTCGAAATATGGATTCCTCTGTTAAGGCGGCGGCGGCTGTTTCTCGTGTTAGTAATTGCGGTATTTGTAGATGTTATCTTGATAATAATACTGCCCCCGTTAGGGCTTGGGTTGTGCTGAAGCAGAGTAGGACTAGTGCGGCTTGGTTTGGGACCGTGGCTTCTGCTTCGGAGAAGGGTGTTCCAGTGACTGCTGCTGAGGAGGAGGAGAAGGATGAGGATAATGAGAGTGGTTCGGCGGCTAGGTTGCATAATAGGAGGCAGAGGGGTGGTGGGGAAGGAAGAGGGGTTATGGCTAGTCCTGATTTGCTAATGATACCGGGTGTGGGGCCAAGGAATTTGAGGAAGTTGGTGCAGAAGGGGTTTATGGGTGTTGATCAGCTCAAACAGCTCTACAGAGATAAGGTATACTCATAAATAGTCTAATGATGCCTGCCTTGTGCTTAAGTTTTGTGGTTCCCTATGTTTGACGGATACTAAAAGTGCTAACTAGGTAAACTGAAGGGACTAAAACTGCTAAATGCATACTTAAGGGACTATTTTGAACCTAACTGCAAACATACGTATATAGTCTGTGCCTTTGAAATGTTAAAGAATGAAGATGTTTAAATTCATTAATGAGGGGAAAATGAAGGTTTCGTAGTCTGGTTATAGATAAAAATGAGTGGAATTTAGGGAGTGTTTGATATGAAGTTTCTTACTTATTTTCTAGTGTTTGGTAAGTAGACAAAAGAATATTATCCCAAGAGCATTTATATATAATCTAGCAAAACACTATAGTGGTGGAATGAGGTGGTAAGTGGAGGTTCACGGGTGGCGGAAGGCGGGATGATCAAGGGGTGGGGATTGGTTGTGTGGGGAGGGGATAATGAACTTGGAATGTCACTTATAGAACTTGTTTTCCCTACTTCTATTAGGGAAGTCATTTTACACATATTTAAGGAACTTGTTTCCTTGTGAAAATGTTTTCCAAAATATTTTGACCAACCAAACATGGGAAAATTGGAAAATGTTTTCCTCCATACCAAACACACCCTTATTTTCCAAGTGTGTTTTGTTCCATAAGAAGTCATTTTTTGGTGTTTGGTTGTCAGATATTATTTTTTTCCCTTTTCAAAAAAGAAAATCGGTTTCCCTCACTTATGGAGGAGATTATTTTCCTTGCTAATATTGCAACTCTTATTTTGTATCAGTCCTTCATCCAACTCTTAGAGACTATTGTCAAAGTCTAATACTCAAATATGTCATCAAATTGCTACTGATGCACTCTATATTTCACCTTGAGCTGGTTATTATATGTCACTTTATTTATACCCAATCAAACACGGAAAGAGTATTTTCTATGGAAAACATTTCACTCCATATCTAAGAAGACCCTCTAATCTTAAAGGGTACAGAAAAAGTAGTATTGAAATTATTTGGCCCTGAATAAAGTGGACTGATTACAAAGGATTACTATAACCAAGCCTGTGTAGCTGAATGATAATGAGGGTATAGTGAAGTAAGAATGCATACTCCGTTACTTCTATTGCAGTAACCAAGCCTGTAACCGAATGATAATGAGGGTATAGTGAAGTAAGAATGCATACTCCGTTACCTCTATTGCAGTATTGTGATAAAAGTGTTTAGTGGAATGACTGTGAAGTTGGGTTATGGCTATGGCCGTACCAGTTTTTCTGCATGGCATAGACAGCTCTTTTTCCCTCTAATAAGAAAGCAAAGAAAAATGCATTGACAACTCTGTTAGCAGTATTGTGATAGAAGTGTTAATGGATGAGTGTGAACTTGAGTTATGGTTTTTGGCCGTGACTATCATTTTTTATGCATGGAATAGACAGCTCTGTCTTGAGATGTTACGATTTGCTCGGACTGCGTGATTTTTTGTGAATCCAATTAATTTTTTTAACTTGACCAATTTGGATAGCCAACATGGTATCTCTGTTTTGCAGTTATTATTGAGTTGTATTGTAATTACAGAGTGAAGTACTTTGCTTAAAAGAATATGTTGGGTGCAGCTTGTTTGACCTGTAATTTTGATGTACTTTCTTATAGTAAAGGCATTATTTTGGGTTTGCAGTTTTTTGGAAGATCGAACGAGAAGATGATTGAGTTCTTGCAAAGCTCAGTTGGAATCATTCATAAAAACCATGCTGAGAGTATCACCATGTTTATCAGAAAGAGCGTGGATGAAGAGTTGAAGGAGAAGAACTCAGATTCCGATGTGAAGTCAGCACAAAAGAAACGACTTACTTTCTGTGTTGAGGGAAACATTAGTGTTGGAAAAACAACCTTTCTGCAGAGAATAGCTAATGAGACACTTGAATTGCAAGATCTTGTTGAAATAGTTCCCGAACCTATTGACAAGTGGCAAGATATTGGTCCAGATCACTTCAACATATTAGATGCATTCTATGCTGAACCACAAAGATATGCTTACACATTTCAGAACTATGTTTTTGTCACGAGAGTTATGCAGGAGAGAGAATCATCTGGTGGTATCAGGCCCCTCAGGTTGATGGAGAGAAGTGTGTTCAGTGACAGGATGGTAAATTTCTCTCACCTTTCCAAGCTTGTCATTGGTTGCATCTTCTTTCTTGATCTTTGATTGTGTACAGTGGCGGATCCAGGACACGATATTTGGTGGTGCAAATTTTTTTTTTTAATTTTTTATGCCTAGAAGGAATTTTTTTTTTTTTTTATGCCTAGAAGGCAAATTTTTTTTAAAAATCTGGTGGTGCAACTGCACCACCATGTTGCCTTTAGATCCGCCACTGATTGTGTAGCCGTCCCTTAACTTCTAAGACAATGCATGTTTATGCCATTACATTTCTTAAACATCCACATCTTTTACAGGTAGGCACTTCATCAAGACTGACATGAAATTATAAAATTGTCATTTATATATATATATATATATATATATATATATATATATATAATAACATACCCAGTGAAATTCCACAACGTGGGGTCTGGGAGAGTAGTGTACGTCTCTACCTTGGTAGGTAGAACAACTGTTTTCGAGAGACTCTCGGCTCAAGAAAGAGCATAAGCACAAGTAAAATAACAACAAAAGAAAAGCAACAACAAAGCAAGAGAAACAGTCAGAGAAAAAAATTAAAGCAATATGAAAATGCTGGTATCAAAAGCAAATAAGTCATAATAGCGCATTCGAAAAAGTAAGCAATAACTAGCGCATGTAAATAAGCTAAACAAAGTACACTAAAGGACACATCAACAGAAATCAAACTACAGGGGACTATAAAACAATAATGCGCCTATTAGTATAATAGAATAAGCGGGCCTACAATACTAACACTACAACTACCAGTTTGCAAGCGTAAGTAGGACTACGCTCGACTACCCTTCTACCCTAATCCGTGTCCTCCACAACCCTCTATTTAAGGTCATGTCCTCAGTAAGTTGCACCTGTGCCTTATCCCGTCTAATCACCTCTCTCCAATATTTCTTCGACCTACCTCTACCCCTTCTGAACCCATCCATAACCAATCTCTTACACCTCCGCATTAGGCATTTGTGCCTCTCCTCTACACATGCCCAAATCATCTCAACGTCGCCTCCCGCATCTTATCCTCCACCGAGGTCACTCCCACTCTGTCCAGGATATCATCATTTCTAATCCTATCCCTCGTATGCATGCACATCCATCTTAGCATCCTCATCTCCGCAACTTTCATATTTTAAATGTGTGAAGTCTTGACTGGTCAACACTCAGCCCCATACAACATAGTCGGTTTAACCACCCTATAGAACTTGCCTTTAAGTTTTTGTGGCACCTTTTTGTCGCATAAGACTCTAGATGCGAGCCTCCATTTCATCCATCCTACCCCAATATAATGTGTGACATATATATATATATATATATATATATATATATATATATATATATATATATATATATATATTCTGATTAACCTTTAAATACAGTGCACAGTACACTCAAATACTCTATCCATTCTGAAAAGAAAGATTACGTTAAGAGCACGGCAACCAAACCATCTAATATTTGATGTACATTTGAGCATCAATTCCTTAGATTTTTAAAAAAGATTTACATATTCAGAGACTACATTAAATAACTATAAGTCATCCTTATAAAAAAAAGTAAGAACTATATTGTACTTACAATATTAAAAGATAATGAAGAAATCAAAGTCAGAAAAATTGTTTTGATTCCCAAATAGTAATGTTAAATAAAATGGGAGAGAGGAGAGTATTTGACAGCTACCTGGTTTATGTGCTATGCTTGACACAATCCACTGAGATGATTTTCGTACAATACACAACATACTATACCTATCTGATTCTAGTTTGAGATTGAGGTGTTGTTTTGTTGTATGCAATGCACTATACCTGGTTATTTATACCATGACAAGGGCTACTATATGATGCATAACCTTTTCATAAAGGTGTTTGTAAGAGCTGTTCATGAAGCAAACTGGATGAATGAGATGGAGATCAGCATTTATGACTCATGGTTTGACCCAGTTGTTTCAACTTTGCCTGGACTGATTCCTGATGGTTTTATTTACCTCAGAGCAAGCCCTGATACATGTCACAAGAGAATGATGTTGCGAAAGAGAGAAGAGGAAGGTGGAGTTTCCTTGGAATATCTGCGAGACTTGCATGAGAAGCATGAAAGCTGGCTTTTCCCATTTGAAAGTGGAAATCATGGGGTATTGTCTGTTAGTGAGCTACCCCTGAACTTTGACAAATCTGTACAGGTACCCCCAGAAATAAGGGATCGTGTTTTTTATCTGGAGGGCAATCACATGCACCCAAGTATTCAAAAGGTACTTTCTGTCAATGTAATTTCTGTTTGCGGACAATTTTCTGTCTTTTTCTTATAAAGCAGTTCCTGGATATTTTCGTGTAACATACAACATTGTATCTAACTATCTATTATGATGCAGGTTCCTGCTTTGGTTCTTGACTGTGAGCCTAACATTGACTTTAACAGAGATATTGAAGCAAAGAGGCAGTATGTCAACTTTTCTTTATTTTCTATAAATGTTTGTCTAGTTTCTCTCACTTAATAGTATACCGGCTAGAGTATATCATCTTTTTGTTACAAATCCTGAAAAAACAAGGATATCATCTTTTCTTGCAGTTTAATTTAGTACTTCTATTGAGGCAAAAACTTTCTTTTTAGCAGCTGCCGGCTGCTGCTTATATAACTTATGTTAGTGATTATCATTTTATCTTCACACCTTAGTAGTTGTTCGATATTAGCTTAATGTCTTTAGTTGTTACCTAGTTCAATGGTTATCCGAGCTGTGGATTGAATGTTGGTTCCCGTTGTGAGATAGATATTATGGGAGAAAATATTATTATTTGAATTGTGTATCTACATTATTACATTGAGCCATGTTTATAGGTATTACATCTCAATCCCTTCAATCCCTTTTTCATGTAGGATACTATATACAAATCCTATTTCTATTCCTAGTCTAACACTCCCCTCAAGCTGGTGCATACAAGTCATATGTACTAAGTTTGTTATAGATGTATCTAATACGAGGACGACTGAGTAACTTGGTGAAGATATCCTCAAGCTGATCACTCGACTTTACAAATTTAGTAACAATATCTCTGGAGAGTGTCTTTTTCTTGACAAAGTGACAGTCAATCTCAATGTGCTTAGTCGTCTCATGAAATATCAGATTTAATGCCATATGAAGGGCCGGTTTGTTATCACACACAAATTTGACTGATTTCTCCAAATTTTAGTTCTCTGAGCAACTGCTTAATCCAAACTAGATCACAAGTTGCTACAATCATTGCTCTATATTTTGATTCAGCACTAGATCAAGCAAGGACACTCCTGTTTTTACTCTTCCAAGACACCAAATTACCTCCTATTAATACAAAATATCCGGATGTAGAACGTCTATCAGAGGGTGATCCTGCATAATCAGTGTCTGTATATACAATGATCTGTTCATGACCTCGATCTTCGAAAAGCAATCCTTTACGTGGGACTGGCTTAATATATCACAGAAGAATCCATAATCTGACTTACAACACTCATAGAAAATAAAATGTCAGGTCTAGTCACTATGAAATAATTCAACTTATCAACCAACCACCTGTATATCACTGAGTGGCTCCCCCTATCCTAGCAAGAGCTTAGCATTCGGATCCATATGAGTGTCAATGGGTTTACATCTCATCATTCATGTCTCCTCAAGAATGTCTAAGACATACTTGCATTGCGAAATAACAATACATGACGTGGATTAGGCAACCTCAATACCTAGAAAATACTTCAGTCTGCTGCTGAAAATGTTGAAAGAGATGTTGCTTTAAATTAGTGATACCATCTTGATCATTACCGGTTATAACGATATCAACATAAATCACCAAATAAATACTCATATCTGGAGCAGAATGTCGATAAAACACAGAATGATCTGCTTCAATGTGAGTCATATCAAACTCCTGTTACTGTGCTGAATTTACCAAATCATGATCGAGGAGACTATTTCAGACCGTAAAATGACCGACGCAATCGACACATCAGATTAGACTCCCATTGAGCAATAAAATTGGGTGGTTGTTTCATATAAACTTTCTCCTCAAGATCACAGTGGAAAAAAGCATTTTTAATGTTCAATTGATAAAGAGGCCAATGACGGACAATAGCCATGTATAGAAAAAGATGAATATATGCTATTTTAGCTACGTGAGAGAAAGTATCACTGTAATCAATCTCAAATATATGTGTATACCCCTTTGCAACAAGGCGAGCCTTAAGCTGATCAACTTGGCCGTCCGGATCAATTTTGACTGCATAAATTCAATGACAACCAACATTGAGGAACAAGCTCCCATGTACCACTTGTGTGTAAAGCAGACGTCTCGTCAATCTAGCCTGTCGCCATCCAGGATGAGAAAGGGCTTCACAGACTCAAGAATAGGGACATAGGACAATGATGATACAAAGACATAATGGGATGATAAAGACTACACTGAACAATTGTCACGATCTCCTCGCGAGTGTTTCCAAACAACAAGAGCAAAGACATATTGTTTCTAGTTCCTACACTTATTGAACTTTCATCTTGATTAGATCATCGCTCTCTTAAATGTGTCTTTCTTGGTTATTCTCGGGTTCAAAAGGGTTATCGTTGCTTCTCACATGATATCTGTCAATATCTTATATTTGTTGATGTCATGTTTTTTGAGTCTCTAGGTCTCCTTATCATTCCGATAACTCTGAGGTTTTACCTACACCAGCCTTTAAAGACTACACTGAACAATTGTCACGATCTCCTCGCGAGTGTTTCCAAACAACAAGAGCAAAGACATATTGTTTCTAGTTCCTACTCTTATTGAACTTTCATCTTGATTCGGTGCATGATCAGATTTTGGCTAGTCCTACAGTTCCTACGAGTAATGAACTATTTTCTCGTTTGCTTTGTCTTGATGCACCTCCTAATCACACAGTGGTTCCATCACCAACCATTGACTCCTTGGTTCTCGCGTCTCAAACAATACTAAATCGAACATCTCAATCTATGGATAATCAATGATGAGGAGGTCGTTTTGGAAAATCTCGAACTAAGTGTAGTTATTGTCACGAGTTTGGAAACACTCGCGAGGTGTTTCCAAACAATTGTCACGATCCTTTATAGATATTACATCTTAATCCTTTTTCATGTAGTATATACAAATACTATTCCTATTCTAACACCAGTAAATGTCACAAACAATTGATCTTCTAATAAGCCATATAGGTCAAATAGATATTTCTGAAGGATGGATGATTTTAGTAAATTGACAACACCAGTACTTTGTAGGGTTATATTTTGCCTAACAGGCAACCTGACATGGGCTTTAATAGGCATGAGAAATGAGGGATGCAGATCTGATAGTGCAAATGAGCTGTTTTTTTCTTTCCAAGAAGTAGGCTAAAGGAATTCTTTTGGTTGGGGGGGGGGGGCATCCTTTAACACGTGATCATTAAAAAGAGGATGAAAGAAAAAGTATCTTCCATTCTCTAATACTTGTCCCGAAAAAAGGATCTATATCCTCAAAAGGAGTTCTCCTTCGTAATATTTTGGTATCGATTATTTTATATCGAATATATCATACATGTAATTGTTGCTTTCCGATTTCTTTAGTCCATGATGTGCCAGAGTGGATTATAGGCAGCTAAATTTTTTATATGCAATTCTGCACTAGATAATAGTGAATTGTAGGGTCACTTTTTGAAGCTCAAAAAATTCGTTTAATAGCTGACTTTAACATATCTTTAGTACTCCTTCTGTCCCAATTTAAGTGTCTTAGTTTGACTTGACACGGAGTTTAAGAAATAAAGGGAGACTTTTGAATCTTGTGGTCTTAGTTAAAGATGTTATTAGTTAAAGATGTTGGATCTTTTAAATCTTGTGGTATTAAACTTGCATTGAAAAACTTACTAAAAGAGCCGCTCTTTTTTGGACATACCAAAAAGGAAAGTAAGACACTTAAATTGGGACGAAGGGAGTAAGTTTGTTGTCTTTTAGGAATGTCGTGTCATTTGTGTTTTGTTTGTGTACAATTATTTACCCCTCCTTATCTTTCTATTGCCTGGTATTGAACTACATGGCGGTTATGTTTTATTTTAATTGTCATCCTTTTTGAAGGTATGCTCGCCAAGTTGCTGATTTCTTCGAATTCGTAAAGAAGAAGAATGAAGTTACACCAGGAGCTGGAGTAGAACCACCTAAGGGCAATCAAGCACCGGTTTTGCTACCTCAAAACGGAGGTTTGTGGGTACCTGATGGCAAGTTCTCAGAGTCTGCACTGAAATCCTTGGATTTCAGACGAAACATGTCGTTTATGTCTCACTAGTGCCTGTTGCTCATCCCTGCCATACCAGAAGTTTTTGGGAAGGAATATGTTTATTTTCTCCTTGTAAAAATATGTTTAGACTACTCAAAGCTTTTAACCTGCAGTGGTGTAGGGGAGTAGGTTGTATGTGGATGTTGCTAGGATGCTGATTAGTGAAAGTTTTGTTTTCATTTGAAGGCAGTGGAGTTCCTTCTTTTGCTTTGCAGGTTTTGAGATTTGAGTTCATATACAGGCTAGCGTGTTTTCCCTTATGGCTCCTATATGTTGCAAAGTAAATATCTCAAGTATGCCGTAAAATCAAGTTTCCTAATTATTACTGGCTCTGTTTCAAAATGTTTGCCCTCTTTCTTTTTTTGATAATTTTTTTAATTCGAACTTTTCAACATGATATGTTTAAGATCACAAAATTAAAGGACATTTTGGTATATTCTTTCTATCTTTAATTTAATTCAGACTATAAGATTTAAAAGTCTTCCTTACTTTTTTAAACTTTGTGTCAAATCAAAATGAGGTAAATATTTTAAAACGGAGTGAGTAGCATTTTGAAAATATACAACTCGGATTATTTAACTTAGAGAAGAGGGTCAAAAATGCCTCTAATGCTATTTTCAGGCTTAAAATTGTCCCTCCGTTAATATTACAATTATATGATATTTAATTAATTTATTTCACATAAAATTCTAACCCAATCCAACTCAAATACCGGACTCATCCATAACTCAACCCAATACAAAATCCGAAGCCCTAGACCAGTTGGTCTTGAAGGCAGGGGGTATCCTCATTGGGTGGTGTGGGAGAACTTGATCACAAGTTCAAACCTCGAGTAACGCTCGACCGCCGCCTCTTGGGGAGCTCTCACACTGCTTGCCAAGTGTGGTTTAAGCCGGTGACGTGGTTTGCGGCTATTGCGTCGATCAGGGTTTACACTGGCTTTCGAAAGAAGAGCGCGAGTTCCTTCACAACAAAAAAACCAATACAAAACTCATTGCAGCCAAGTAACAAAATTAATTTTTCACTTTCTTTTTCAACTCGTTTCTATCTCAACAACTTTAAGAACTTTTTTTGGTCCATCTTTAAGAACTTATCAAAGAACTTTATCATATATTTGTTGGTCATGTTAAATGAATTTTAGCATGATCCCTAAAGTTTTAACACAGAGAGAAAGTTATTTGCTCAATCTTTTGAGTAACTAATTGGACTAGTTATAAATAGTTACTTTTGTTCGGGTATATCGGAAAAAGCCTCACTACATAAGGTAGGGATAAGGCTGCATACGCACCGCCCTTGTTAGATCCCACTTATAAAGTTACACTAGTATATTATTATTGTTATAGTTTTGTTTACAAGTATCATGATAATGAAAATTGTTTACTATGTAGAAATAAAAACCTTTCCGACATGGGTTAAATTAAAGCTATGCCTTCCCTTATATGGGATAGCCGTAGAAAAAGATAAAATTTAGATTAATTTCTAATATCATACACCCAAATTTTCTGATGAGTACCAATAGAAGGAAGGAGATGTTATGTACAGTATGTGAAATCATCAAATTCTGAAATGATTGCCGTCCTTGATATAACTACAACTCCTTCAGTACATTACTGAAATTTAGTTTCTGAAGCAGTTTGAGTATACAACTCCTTTTCTAGAGGCAGTTGAGTTTACAATAGCGTTTTGGAACACTTGAATTCAAGTTTATAGAGTTGATCAAAGTGAACAAATTGAAGAACAAGTTTGGATTATGTTGTCTGCCCGAATTCTGTCTTCTGCCGTTGTATTGACTGATCGAATCGGAAGACAAATTGATTCCTTAACTCAAGCGATTCGGGCTGAAAACAAAACTATGATTTCCACCAATGGGTTCCCCAACTACTCCAGAAAGCGTTAGGACGGTGGTATTAGTAAACTAAGAGGTAAAAATCATGAATGCAGCTGAGTACAGTAAATAGTAAAGTAAAGGATAAAGTAAGGATAAATAAAAGATTTGATTTGTTTGATTGATTGTGTCTCGTATATACAAAAGAATGTTCCTATTTATAATACAAAAAAGAAGAAAAATTGTACAAACGTGCCCCCCATGTCAGCCATCAAGTAACCCACTAAGTTAAATGACCGACCATGGGGGAGGTGGTGCCGATTTTCTCGCCCTCTACTCCTCTTGCTCGAGTAATGACACTTGCTTTCAGCTGTTGTTGGCCGTTGCCACTTTTAGGGGTCTAGAAACTCTTTTGACTTGGTCGTTGAGGCGTCTGCATCTGAGTGGATCCCAGTCGTACCTCTAACTAACGACTTCGACTAAGATGCCTTAGTAGCCAAGTGTGACTGTTGAGTTAATGTATTCCAAAATAGTCGTTGTTCGCGCATGTCACTTCTATTGTCTTGTCTCTAGTGCATGCAAATGTCTTGGCACATTGCATCCTTCTTTTCTGAGTTCTGGATGCGACTCTCGGTGGTGCCTCTTTCTTTCCGGGAGTCTGATTGATAAACCACTTCCCCTCTTCTGTGTTGGCGGTTGGTTTAATCATTCTCTGGGGTCTTGCCTGGTACTCATCTCTCGTTGTGATGCATAAGGACGAAACACCCTCATTTACATTAAATTCGACCACCCTTTGTTTGATTTTAGGGAGTGGTTCTTCATCTATTCGAGGCATGCTCAGCTGCCAGTTGGTTGACATAAGTACTTGCCCCCCAGGTCTACACCTGTCGTCAATAGAGATCCTTCTGAACCTCATGGTCTGTTCTGAAGTTCTTGTTCGAAGTCCCTCGGGTATTTTTGGGTGGCCATGAAAATTGCTCCTAGCTCCTAGCTGGCTGTCTGTTATCATGAACATCATATAGGTTGCCTAACCGATTAAACACAGAGGTTTTTGTGGCCTTCTTCCCTTCGATAGGTTTCTTTGGAATTCATACCCTTCTCATCGGCTGTTTCCCTTTAGTGTCCCTTGACTCATCGGACTTAGCGAAAGATACTATAGATACTGGTACTGCGGGAAAGGGGTCGATATCAATAGATATTTCAGCCAGACTCTTGTAGGCCGGTATCAATAGATATTTCAGCCAGACTCTTGTAGGCTAGTTGCAGCTTCCCTCATGCCCTTTTGGATCACCTTTCTGAAGACCACACAGTTAGAAGTAGAGTGACTATATGAAGTAGGCCACTTACAATACTTCTTATCTTTGAGTTCCTCGGCAAGCGTAATCCTGTGACCATCAAGCAGCCGAATCTGCTTGTCTTTGAGCAGATGATCAAAGATCTGATCTGCCTTAGTGATGTCAAAAGAGTAACCGACCCTGTCATCGGCTGAACTCGTTTCATTGCCTTTTACAACTTTCAAGGTTGGGAAAAAGTAAACCTTACCCCTAACAAACTCGACCACCATTACGGCTGCCGTGCAGTCGACTGACTCTGAATCAGACTCATTCGCTTCACTGATGGATACCAAGTGGGAGCCTCGATTTTGGCTGACTCTTCTACGCTCTTTCTCGTGGACGTATTACTCTATTTGGCTAGCCTTTTCGGCTAACTGGCTCAGGTCAGAGGAGGATTGTCCCACCAACTTCTCCTTTAACTGAGGGTGCATGTTGTTGATTATCATGTGGGCACACTTAGATTCGAGGAAGTGTATGGTGCATTCCCCAACCTTTTTCTGAATCTCTTGATAAAATTGGCAGCCGATTCATCGGCCTATTGCTTGAGATTATTTAGATCAGTCACGATAACATGAGGTTGGAGCCAATATAACCTATCATGGAATCAACCATCCATGTCGGCCCAGCAATGTACGGAATCAGGAGCCAAAAAGGCGTACTATGCAAATGTTGTTCCCATTAGAGAGAAGGGGAATAACTGCAACTTATGATACTCATTCTGGACAGCCTCGCCACATTGGGCAGTGAATCTACCGATGTGCTCGATAATGGATTTGTCATCGTCTCCAAAGAAGATGGCAAACTCCGGTATTTTGAAGCCTCTTGGCAAGGGTGCTATCTAATCTATCCAATCAGGGTAAGGCTTCTTATAATCAGACCTATCCAAATATTTCAGTTGGATGCTGAAGTACCTCCGCATGGTGTTAGCAATGATTTATGGGTTTATCAGTTGTATGTCCCCTGCCGATTCACGACTGGATTCGGCTGGTAGACGTTCTTCACTGGAGGCCTCCATTCTGTACTTTGTTGGACAGAGTTTTGAAGGTTATATATGGTATGATGGCCACTGCCAATAGGTGGGGTGATGTCCCATTGCTGTTGTTGGGAGTGGCCACCAAAGCCTGCAACTTGAGCTCTTGGAATAACGGAGCATGAGGATAAGGTGGAACAGTGTTCCATGGTTGCTCTTCTCGGACGTCGGGCATTCTTACTCTTCCTGGAAGGTATGGATTGGATACCGACAATGACTGCTGGAATGGTAACCTACTGTAAACATCATCACCAGATAGCTGAGATAAGTCATAGCCAGTGGCCATCGACATGTCAACATTGTTCGCCTGCATGGAAGGGTCATTCATAGAAATGTACGACATAACGGGCGGTAATCCAAAGTATCCTGGAGCCTGAACTGGTCTCTGAGCCATGTTAATCTGCCCATACTATAGACTCGCTTGGTCAGGCGACATATTTTCCCCTCCAAGGTTCGGCGGCGACCATGCAGTGTGTTGGTTGCCAGGCGATTGGGCTTGTGTTCCTATGTGTGCTATCGGCTGCACCTGAGTAGGCACTGGCTGATGCACATGCGACTGAGGAATAACACAGGGAGTCACGGTCTTATGTTGAACAACACCGCTCGTCAGAGGGATGGAAGAACTAGTCGAGCATTCTCATGAGTGCATTCAGTTGGTTTCCATCTCCATCGCTTGATGAACCTCATTATGTACCATATGATTTACAAATCCAATTGTTTAGAAACTTTATACATAATGTCGTGGATACCCAAGTCGATCTGTTGTCTAATGAAAGACGTGGTCATTATGATTGGACATTCAGATTGGCTGGAATCTTCCATAACTTGAGTTGATGGAGGAAGTGGAGGGTATCAACTGATGTAGGTATACCCGAGGAGGATGCTGGTTTATTGTTCCTTCTGGGAGGATTTTGTTTAGGATGTGGATTGGACTCAAGTTTCATTTTCTTACCTGACCTTAGGCGCATACGCAAAGAATGATCCTGACATGGAGAATCAAACTTCACTATTAATTCACCTATGGTCCCATTGGGTGTGCCAAATTTGTTCTCGGCCCAAATTCTATCTTCTGCCATTGTATCAACTGATCGAATCGAGAGACAAATTGATTCCTTAACTCAAGTGATTCGGGCTGGAAACGAAACTCTGATTTCCAGCAATTGGTTCCCCAACTACTCCAGAAAGCATTAGGACGACGGTATTAGTAAACTAAGAGGTAAGAAACATGAATACATCAGAGTACAGTCAAGGATAAAGTAAAGACAAACAATCAATAAAACAAATCAAATTTCATATCTATATTTACTTTATCCTTTACTGTACTCAGCTGTATTCATATTTCTTACCTCTTAGTTTACTAATACCACTGTCCTAACACATTCTGGAGCAGTTGGAGAACCCATTGCTGAAAATCAGAGTTCCGTTTCCAACCCGAATCACTTGATTTAAGGAATCAATTTGTCTCCCAATTCGATCAGCCGATACAACGACAAAAGACAGAATTCGGGCAGAGAACAAGAATTCTATCTTCTGCCATTGTATCGGCTGATCGAATAGGAAGACAAATTGATTCCTTCACTCAAGCAATTCAGACTGGAAATAGAACTCTGATTTCTAGCAATGGGTTCCCCAACTACTCTAAAAAGCGTTAGGACAGTGGTATTAGTAAATTAAGAGGTAAGAAACATGAATGCAGTTGAGTACAATAAATAATAAAGTAAAGTATAAAGTAAGGATAGATAACATATTTGATTGATTGTGTCTCATATATACAAAAGAATGTTCCTATTTATAATACAAAAATGAAGAAAAATTGTACAAACGTGTCCCCAATGTCATCCATGAAGTAACCCACTTAGTTCAATGGCCGACCATGAGGGAAGTGGTACCGATTTTCTCTCCCTCTACTCACCTTGCTCGGGTAATGACCCTTGCTTTCAGCTGTTGTTGGTCGTTACCGTTTTTAGTGGTCTTGAAACCCTTTTGACTTGGTCGTTGAGGTATCTACATTTGAGTGGGTCCTAGTCGTACCTTTAACTAACGACTTCGGCTAAGATGCCTTAGTAGCCGATGAATCTCTTGTAGTCGAGGTCTAGGAGTAAATTCGGCTGTCACTGAATTTCGGCTAAACACTTAAATTATTTTTGAGTGTTAACAGATTCATGATTTGAAGGTTCCAACAAGTTTGTACAATGATTTTTGGACTTGTCTGTATATTTTTGGTTAGTTTCCGAGGTGGTTCTGGCTGGTTAGGAACACTTCCCACATAAATAGCGAGGAAAAAACAAAAATCCCGACCCTTCATTTGATGTATTGTTGGTCAAAATGGTAAATTGATCACACAGTTAGATATATCATTATTTATAAAAGTTGGCTTGGTCCGAGTTCATTTGATATGTTTCAGACCATTTTTGTAACAACTCGTTAGGTCGTTTTGGATATTTTGCTTATTTTCCCATAAATGCCCTTTTCTCCTAGCTTTGTTTTGATGTATTTTACTTGCGGGGATGGGTGACACAATTCCTGAGGCAATCGATGAGAATATCGGGGAAAATCATAAGTTTTGGAAATTGAAGCTTTAAGTTTGGAAAGTTTGACTGGGAAGATGCGCTCGAAATCAAATTCTGATGGTTCTGTTAGCTCTAGAACGTGATTTCGACTTAGATGGATAGTTGGAATGAGTTCCGATAGATTTGGGTGAGATTCGGATAAGATTGAGGATTTTAGAAAGTGTTAAAAGATGAGTTTTGATGGACTAAAGTCAACATTGATGGCATTTGAGTCTTTTTTCGAAGTTTCATTGATTCTATTAGATCCGAAATGTCATTTATGGCTGAGTCGAGTCATTGGTCCGCTTCCCGAGGGACTCAAGTGTATTTTGGACACTTGGTTGGAATTATAGTAATTTAAGGAATTTAGAGTTGATCATAGTCAACAGCGGGTCAAGATGACCTCATATGAGTATTTTTAGTGCGCGAGCAAGTCCGTTGCATGTGTAGGAGTGGTTTGCATATTTGATTTGTGTTCGGAAGGTCTCAGATGAGTTTCGGAGGTTGTTTTGGGATTCTGGTGTTTGGTGTCTATCACCTGCGAGGCCGCATCTATGATATGAGTCGCAGGTGCGATGAAAATTTGCATTGGGCTTGGCCACATATGCGAGAAGGAGCTCGCATGTGTGAAGCTGCATCTGCGAGATGGGTCGCACCTGTAAAGTTGGGGCAGATTTGTGGGCCTCGCATCGTGACGTTTTGGGCCGTATAAGCGGGCTGGAAGATGAGAGAATGTCAGCGCATGTGCGAGGATCGCTGGGCAGATTATTAAAAGCCCTATTTTAAACATGGACATTTCATTCTTCAATTTTGGGACTTGAGAGCTCGGTCTAAGGTAGTTTTTGAGGATTTTTTCAAGAATCTTCAAGTCGGTAAGTTTCTTATCTTCCTATTGCGGTTATATCTTCGATTATCATGAGATTTCATGCTAGAGATCATGATTTAGGATGCGAGTTTTATGGGTTTATGAACCCTAGATTGAAAATGAAATTTTTTCTCTAATAAATCATGGGTTTGTTGTTGGATTGAGTTTTTATTAGGTATTTAGACTCCATGAATCTTGGGTAATCTAATTTTGTGTCTGATTTTCCCATTTTTCCCTTTCAGGCTCAAAATCCTATTTTGTAGGGGTGAGCAAGGGTACATGATATCCAGATACCCGATCGGAACTGACACTGACGAGTAGGTTTTAGGTAGATATATTAGAATAACGGGTAGGTTTCGGGTAGTAAAATTAGGAACCGATAAATGTCGAATGTCGGGTCCGGTTTCGGAAAATAGAGACCGGATACCCGAACCCTATGAACCCACCCTATTTAAAGAGATATATTAGGGATTGGAGTTTGCAGCTTAATATTGAAACTCCATCCTCCACTCTACTCGTACTTCTCTTTGCAAACCTAATCTAAAATGATAAGAATGGAAAAATATATATACTAGGATTGTTACGGTTTATTAGGATCGGGAGAACGTTGCATAAGTTTCAAACTTTGAATCAGTAATCTGTGAATATCTGAATTTGTTCATGATTGTATTTACTTTTTCTTATTCACATATCTATTTTCATTATCTTTATTATTATTTTCAAGTTCTGAGAGACACATAGCATGACATGAGTTAAAATTAATGGTTAAGATTTAATTAACTAAAGCAAAGTTCTAATTATGGTTTGAATATTAAATATCATATATTTGCTTCCAATTTGTTTAATAATCTCACAATTATAGCTACAGATTATTATTTATAAATAAATTGAAAAACTTCTCTCTCTTCCTACTTTTTTTCCCACGATCTTCTCCATTTTTGTACTTGATTCACATATTACATATTACACACAGTATGTGATTTTAGTCACGCTAGGGTACCCGGGAACCTATCCGGAATTGCAAGGTTCGGGTAGGTTCCGGGTAATGATTGCTACGGATAGGTTTCGGGTAGTAAATATAGGAACCGGTCTTTTACAGGGTAGAATCCGAATAGTTAAAAAATGGTAGGGTACCCGGACCCGTTCACCCCTACTATTTTGGGCGACTTTTTGCGCCCAAAACTTCCATATAGCAATATGGGTGTCTTTAGAATTATATGTTAACACACTTTTCATATTTGAATAGATTGAGACTATTCTGAGGCGTTACGAAAGGGCAAAGCTATATTGTGACTGTCAAGTTTCTATTCCAAGCAAGTTGAGATTTGTACCTTATTTAAAGCATGTTGGTTGGTCTAAATTAACTAAATAAGAGGGTGTAATGGAATGATTAAGGGGGTCCCGATACTTGTGAGCTGATGAGCACTTGTATCGGGTATCACTGACATGTTATGGGTATTTGCGCCTTTAATTTATGTAGTGAATGACATGTTTTGGGCAATAACAGATAGATAGTACGATCCTATGGATCTGTGATTGGGCTATGAAAGCCTTTACTTTTCCGTCTTTATGCGTATATACCTGTCTTATCTGATATCGTGTTACTCATACTCCTACGTATGGCTTTTGTTTATGAAAGCTTGGGTCTTTATTGCACATCTTAGCTTCTCGTTATTGTGTATGTCAAATTCATGCTTCATATGATATCTCATGCATTGTACACTTGAGGATACATATGTGGGTTCGAGGAGAAATAATTATGGACAGAGTGATGCGTTGATTATGAACCCGAGTAGCTAGAGACATGTATTGTGAGCCTAGAAATGGATAAGCAGCCCGAATAAAAAATGATTTCGGGTGGTATATGGACCTCGGGAGTCCCCATTGCATTGCATGTGCATATCATCCATTCTATTATTCCTTGTTGTTTTACTTGCGCAAGATGTGTAATTGTCCACTTTATATGCTATTTGACTATTTGAGATAAATCTGACCAGTTAAGGTTTCATACATTTAGACCTCATTTTTTTTGTTACACCTCGTGAGTTTAAGACAAGGATTAAAAACGTCATTAAGGTTAAGATTCGGATAATGAATAAGATATAATTACAAGAGCTACGGGCACGTCGATGAGAGTTTAAAATGATAAGTTATATGTATTTTCATTACGGCTTATTACACATTATAAGAATTACGACAACGAGAATACAAGACTTTATGAAATTCTCGGGAAATTAAGGATACAGGAGTTAAGATTTAAAAGGAGTGGGTTTAAGATTTTTTTAAGGGACTTGGGGACCTAAGTGTAAAAAAAAGGGGGGAAATCAGTTTTTTTTTTTTTAAATTCCCCAAAAGCCTTCAATTGCTCATTTTTAACTTCTAAGAAGCAAAACAAGCAATCTTCTTCTTCTTTGAAGCACAAATCGAGAACCTCCCCCATTGCTATACACATTGAAGTTTTTTTCTCCTTTTCCTTAGAGTAAGTTCTCCCATAAATTAAGAGCCAAGATTTTAGGGAAAAAAAATTGAACCAAAGCAAAGGCCAAATCGGATCATGGCCGAATATCAGCAACTTTTCTTCAAGTTTTGGACAAGATTTGTGAGGAGAAAACGTGTATAAATGATGGGTTAACCTTGTAGAACACATGCATGTTAATTCGAAGTTGGAAAGGTGAAAGATTGGGCAAGAAATAGGGTAAACCGTGACTGCTAGGTAGTTTTAAGGTAAATTCTTCTTCTTCTATGCTATAATTAATGTTGCAGGTTGTTGTAAATTGAAGAATTGGGTTTGTGTAAAAGAATTTGGAAATTTAAGATTTGCATGTGCTTATTAAGATGTGTAATTACTAATTCTTGGGGGCTAATTTTATGTAAGACGAATGTGATTATGTTATGGCTATTAACGTTACTAATTACATGTTGAGAATTGAAGAAAAAACCTTGATGTTTAAGTTGTAATTAGTTAGGGAAATATTGGGAATATGAATTGTAGGTTAAGATTTCAATTAGACGTTAAGGAATTAAGAAAAGAAATGGAATAACTTGAGAAGATTTAAGATGTGTCCATTATATGGAATTGTTGGAAAAATAAGTTGGATTATTAATTAAGGAAAGAATAAATTGGTACATGTTAAATGACCTAAAACTCATGAATAGCTTTCGGACATTATGCGACCCTTTACGGGCTGTTTTGGTACCATATAATCGTTATTACTATTATTAACATCATCCCTAATTGTGTGTTAAGATTGAAAGAAATCCTGAAATTTATGTTGTGATTTATTAAAGGAAAGTGTTGGAATATAAAAGAAGAAATTTGATATTAAGAAATTAAGAGAAGAATTGGAATTCTTATTGTTGTTGGCCTAAATTCCATGAAAATTATTGAACATGTTATGTTGTAATCTTAAGGGACTGTTTTGGTAGAATTATGACGATGAAAATATAAGTTATGAACATGCATAAATGTTATGGTAATTACCACTACATGTCTAAAAGAAAGTAAGGTATAGAAAGGTGATTTTGCATTCTTGGACTCTCGGATTTGCTAGAAGATTGAATTATTTGAGGAAACATGATAAATAGGTGTATTACTCACCTTGATTGCTACTTTGAATACATTCCATAAGTGTAAAGAGAAAGGATGGATAATTGGGGTATATATGTCGAGTAGATGAAACTGTTTTAATATACGCTGGAGTTATAACTTGTTGTTGGTCTGATTGGCTTGTTGGTTAATTGTGGAAGTGCATATAAACAGAGGAAATGCTGCCCAAATTTTTATAGAAATATGAAGTCGTCATTCGATATAAAGTACGCTAGTAATCCTAAGAATTGACGAACGTGTTACCATTATTATAGGTTGAATTACTAGACGAGACATATCCTAAATAGTGAGTTGGCTAGCTCGACCAAGAGGTATGTGAGACTATCCTTTCCTTCTTTGGCATGATGTTATGAAAATCTTCCTTCTTCTTTCTGGAATGATTTTAATGAAAGTACGGCGGACGTACGTGATTCCTTCAAGGTCTAGTTTTAATAAAATGATATATGATATGATAAGTGCTTTGACTTTCCAAAAGATGTTTTAAAGTGATTCATGAGATCGTGCCTTGATTTTCTAAAGGATAGTTTATTTTACTTATATGATGATTTAAAATGGCATATGATTATTCCATTGAGTCTTATATGATGATTTGAAATGCACATGATTATTACATGGAGTCTAAGATGATGATTTGTATTGCATATGGTTTCTCATGATATTCTACTTGTGTAAGTTGTGATGGTATGTTATGAGGACCGAGTCCCAGAATGGGCCGGGTAGTTATATATACGCAGTATGAGGACCGAGTTCCAGAATGGGCCGAGTAGTTATATGTACAGAATATGAGGACCGAGTCCCAGAATGGGCCGGGTAGTTATAAAGCATGAGGACCGAGTCCCAAGATGGGCCGGGTAGTTATATGTACAGAGATGATCTTGATTATGATGATTATTAGACATGCATGCCTTTCTTTTCATATGGTACAGTTGCATTGGTACCTCTGATTTTTCATGTATGTTTCATGTATCTTCTGGCCAGTTATGACCTCATTTACAGTCTTTCATGTTTCATATACTCAGTACATTATTTCGTACTGACCCCCTTTTCCTCGGGGGGCTGCGTTCATGCCCGCAGGTTCAGGTTCTCAGATTGGTGATCCTCAGGCTTAGGACTCCTACTCAGCTGATTGGAAAGCTCCTTGATTCAGAGCTTATCATTTTGGTATAGAACCTCTTTCAGACTTATGCATATTTTGGGCACGACGGGGCCCTGTCCCGTCATATATCAGTATTACACTCTTAGAGGTCTGTAGACAGTTGTGGGTTGGGCGTTGTACCTTATTTTGGGTTGTGATGTTGTTATCTAGTGGCAGCCTTGCCGGCTTGCTTATTTTGATTATGCCTTTGTGCACGTGATGTTGGTTGGTGGCAGCCTAGTCGGCTAGCCTATTATGATTGTTGTTTTTTCCTGTTGTTTTGGCAGCCTTGTCGGCTCGCCCATTTTAGGGAGATGTTGTAAAAGCAGTGTTGTGCTGCCGAAATTTCTATAGATCTCTGTATTAGATGGATTAAGAGTGACAGGTCAGTAATGACGTCCAATTAGTACGTTAGTCGCGGCCCGTCGGGTCGGGTCGTGACAAAAGTGGTATCAGAGCATTTAGTCTTCGGAATGTCTACAGACCGTGTCTAGTAGAGTCTTGTGTATGGGTGTGTTGTGCACCATACTTATACACAGGAGGCTGCCGGGCATTTAGGATTGTTTCTATTCTTCCATCTCTTAGATCGTCCTATAGAGCTGTGTTATTAGGATGATCTGTGTTCTGATAGTTTACTATGTTTACGGCTATGCCTCCGAGGAAAGCGCGTGGCGGAAGGAAAATCTACTGATGAGGACACTAGTCTGCGGAGAGCTACTGTGTCTGCACGCGGTCTACTCATGAGAGTGTGCCCCCGACGACGGGTTCTGCCTCGTCACCAGTTCTAGAGGCTCCCTCTCATGGGGCAATATCACCCGTATCCGAGACTCCGTGCAGCCTTGATTCCCAGCGAGGGCACATGATGGAGATTTAAGAGAGACAGTCCAGTTATTGGCAAGGATAGTGGCGGGACAGGTTTATAGGCGAGCCGGCGCTAACCCTGTAGCGAGCAGTTTGAGGTTAGAGATTTCTGAGTTGCGATCACCGGAGTTTTACTGAGTCAAGGTCCGAGATGATCTCATGAGTTCATCCGCCAAGCGAGAGGACATTGAGGTGATCCGGATTCGAGATCGAAGTCGATTATATTGGCCTCATACCGGTTGCGCGATGTAGCAGTCAACTGGTTTGAGTCCTGGGAGTTGTCTAGGGGCGAGGGTGCTCCTCCTACAGTGTGGGATGAGTTTTCAGAAGCATTCCTTGGCAACTTTCTGCCTCCAGAGATGAGATGGGCAAGAGTCGACATGTTTCTACAGTTGCGGCAGAATGGGAGGACGGTTAGAGAGTATATCTTGGAGTTCGACTCTTTGGCCCGGTACGCACCTACTATGGTAGCAGACATGGCAGATAGGGTGCACCGTTATGTGATGGGGTTAGACCACTATCTTATTGATGGGTGCATGACAGCAGCGCTTCAGCCAAGCATGGATATTACCCGTATTCAGGCATTTGCGCAGGGGATCGAGAAGCGACATAGAGGGAGACGGCTGGATAGAGACCATGACGGGGGCCAACATAAGAGGGCTAGATTGACTGGATATTCGGGTGAGACCCGAGGCGAGACGACCTCGATGGCATGTGGTATTCCTCGGCCCGGCCACAGTGCACCTACACAATCTACATTTAGGAGGTTTGATCGCGACGGTATCCGTGTGGTCGAGCTCGTGGCTTCAGATTTACAAACGAACAGGGGTTCTACTCAGTCAGGGCCACTTTTGCCTCAGTGTTCCCAATGTGGTAGGCATCACTTTGGGAGATGCCGGGCTACTTCAGCGGATTGTTTTTCTTGCGGACGTTCAGGCCACATGATGCGGGAGTGTCCCTATAGAGATGGTCCGGGTGGTATGACACAGCCTACGGGATTGATTACCGGTTCTTCACCATCTATAGCTATGCGCCCAGGCAGTAAGTGTCGTGCTCCGCAGTCGTGGTAGAGGTCGTGGTGGAGTTTCTAATCCCGACGATCCTTCGAACCACATTTATGCCTTGGCCAGTAGACGCGATCAGGATGCGTCACCAGATGTGGCAGGTACATTATCGGTCTTTTTTTATGATATGTATGCTTTGATTGATCCAAGTTCCACCTTGTCCTATATATCCCCTCTTGTTGCTAGTAGAATAAGGATAGAACCTGAGCTGGTAGAACCATTCGAGGTAGCTACACCGGTAGGAGATTCGGTTATAGCTACGCGTGTGTATAAGAATTGCTTGGTGGTGATATATAGTCGTCATACCATAGCAAAATTGGATAGAGCTAGACATGCCTGACCTTGATGTCCTTCTGAATAAAGAGGAAAAGATTGGAGGACTGCCTATTTCCCGACAGGGAGATGAAGATTTTGCCTTGTGCATCAATTATTGTAGATTATCTGAGATCAGTTACAAGGGTAGCCTTTCACATAATGGGATGGTAGAGCTGATAATGTATGTACCTTCGAAATAGTGGATAACGTAGATGATCTTGCAACGAAAGTATGATTCGACATGTGTTATAAAGAAGATCCTGCCGGAATTTCTATAGCATCAGGCCTATTATAAACATTCGAGGATGAATGTTTCTAAGGGGGGAAGAATGTTACACCTCGTGAGTTTAAGACAAGGATTAAGAACGTCATTAATGTTAAGATTCAGATAATGAATAAGATATAATTACAAGAGCTACGGGCACGTCGATGAGAGTTTAAAATGATAAGTTATATATATTTTCATTACGGCTTATTACACATTATAAGAATTACGACAACGAGAATACGGGACTTTATGAAATTCTCGGGAAATTAAGGATACGGGAGTTAAGATTTAAAAGGAGTGGGTTTAAGATTTTTTTAAGGGACTTGGGGACCTAAGTGTAAAAAAAAGAAGGGGGAAATCATATATATTTTTTAAAATTCCCAAAAGCCTTCAATTGCTCATTTTTAACTTCTAAGAAGCAAAACAAGCAATCTTCTTCTTCTTTGAAGCACAAATCGAGAACCTCCCCAATTGCTATACACATTGAAGTTTTGTTTTCTCCTTTTTCCTTAGAGTAAGTTCTCCCATAAATAAAGAGCCAAGATTTTAGGGAAAAAAATTGAACCAAAGCAAGTGCAAATCGGATCATGAAATAAAATTGGGGCAACTTTTCTTCAAGTTTTGGACAAGATTTTTGAGGAGAAAACGTGTATAAATAATGGGTCAACCTTGTAGAACACATGCATGTTAATTCGAAGTTGGAAAGGTGAAATATTGGGCAAGAAATAGGGGCAAACTCGTAACCTGCTAGGGTCGTTTTAAGGTAAATTCTTCTTCTTCTATGCTATAATTAATGCTGCAGGTTGTTGTAAATTGAAGAATTGGGTTTGTGTAAAAGAATTTGGAAATTTGAGATTTGCATGTGCTTATTAAGATGTGTAATTACTAATTCTTGGGGGCTAATTTTATGTAAGACGAATGTGATTATGTTATGGCTATTAACGTTACTAATTACATGTTGAGAATTGAAGAAGAAACCTTGATGTTTAAGTTGTAATTAGTTAGGGAAATATTGGGAATATGGATTGTAGTTTAAGATTTCATTTAGACGTTAAGGAATTAAGAAAAGAAATGGAATAACTTGTGAAGATTTAAGATATGTCCATTATATGGAATTGTTGGAAAAATAAGTTGGATTATTAATTAAGGAAAGAATAAATTGGTACATGTTAAATGACCTAAAACTCATGAATAACTTTCGGACATTATGCGACCCTTTACGGGTTGTTTTGGTACCATATAATCGTTATTACTATTATTAACATCATCCCTAGTTGTGTCTTAAGATTGAAAGAAATCCTGAAATTTAAGTTGTGATTTATTAAAGGAAAGTGTTGGAATATAAAAGAAGAAATTTGATATTAAGAAATTAAGAGAAGAATTGGAATTCTTATTGTTGTTGGCCTAAATTCCATGAAAATTATTGAACATGTTATGTTGTAATCTTAAGGGACTGTTTTGGCAGAATTATGACGATGAAAATATAAGTTATGAACATGCATAAATGTTATGGTAATTACCACTACATGTCTAAAAGAAAGTAAGGTATAGAAAGGTGATTTTGCATTCTTGGACTCTCGGATTTGCTAGAAGATTGGATTATTTGAGGAAACATGATAAATAGGTGTATTACTCACCTTGATTGCTACTTTGAATACATTCCATAAGTGTAAAGAGAAAGGATGGATAATTGGGGTATATATGTCGAGTAGATGAAACGGTTTTAATATACGCTGGAGTTATAACTTGTTGTTGGTCTGATTGGCTTGTTGGTTAATTGTGGAAGTGCATATAAACAGAGGAAATGCTGCTCAAATTTTTATAGAAATATGAAGTCGTCATTCGATATAAAGTACGCTAGTAATCCTAAGAATTGACGAACGTGTTACCATTATTATAGGTTGAATTACTAGACGAGACATATCCTAAATAGTGAGTTGGCTAGTTCGACCAAGAGGTATGTGAGACTATCCTTTCCTTCTTTGACATGATGTTGTGAAAATCTTCCTTCTTCTTTCTGGCATGATTTTAATGAAAGTACGGCGGACGTACGTGATTCCTTCAAGGTCTAGTTTTAATAAAATGATATATGATATGATAAGTGCTTTGACTTTCCAAAAGATGTTTTAAAGTGATTCATGAGATCGTGCCTTGATTTTCTAAAGGATAGTTTATTTTACTTATATGATGATTTAAAAAGGCATATGATTATTCCATTGAGTCTTATATGATGATTTGAAATGCACATGATTATTACATGGAGTCTCAGATGATGATTTGTATTGCATATGGTTTCTCATTGTCAGGACCCGATCCCGGGCCCGCGACTGGTGCTCTACCTGGGCACCCCTTTCGGTATACATCAGAGAATAGCAGCGGAACATACACAACTGATAAAATGCTTGAACATAAAAATAGCAACAGGCTAGCCGATAAGGCCACCTTCCGTAAAAATATACTCAATCCGGAAATAGAACAGTACATTATTTTTTCTTTACAACCCAATCCACAATGTGACTACAGACCTCTAAGAATAACAACTCTGGCGGGACAGGGCCCCGCCATACCCCTGAATGTACAATAACCGACAATACCAGGGATAAGCCTACGGAATAAAGGAGCTTCTCAACAGCTGAACAGTGATCCTAAGAGCGAGGATCAGCAACCTGTACTTTACTCGGCGTGAACGCGGCCCAGAAGAGTCGATAACATATACCAAATATGTGAAACCGAAATCAGTAATGAAATCATAAGTCTAAAATAAAGCGGAGACATGTATGATAACTCAATTAACGATAATCGTGCCTTACTAACAATGAGAGTAAATAGGAGTATACTTACAATATAAAGTAGAAAGCTCACGATCAAAGCGGGACCACCGCGCGCGGTGTCATTAAGCAATCCTATTCTGGGACTATTTCACCGCGTAGATCCAAAGTGGACCCGCGTGAGGTATTCCTCGCATGGGACTATTTCACCCGCATAAGCCCTTACGGACTCACGAGGTATTCCTCGCATAGGTCGGACCCGCGCGTGAGACTATTTCACCCGCATAAGCCCTACGGACTCGCATGAGGTATTCCTCGCATCGTGGGTAGCAAATCCACGGAAATATACAATGCCACAAACCCGGGGAATGACCCCGCAACAAATAATATATCACTAGCACAAATCCGGCTACTACACATAACATAAGCACTACCGGCTTATCATACAATACATAAGCAAGTTAAGAAATCCCCTAACTTCTTATTATTCTTGTTTATATACACTCTCATTTTAGTTTACCTAAGGCACTATCATGTCTTTTATAAAAATCCGGGAATTTAACCCAAAGTACTACGTACTTCTATTCTTTTAAAATGACTCATTTCATTATACCACTTCCAAGATACTAATAACCGTAGTATCAAGTTACAATTACTTTTCAAGACAAGTCACAATACTTTTTAGAAATAAAATTAGGCTTCTAAATCAAGTGACTTCTTTCCTTGTAAAAACCTTAGGCAATTGATGCCTTTAAAACAAATTGCCTTTCAAAATAAATCAAGCCATTTATCTTTCCATAAAGCCAATATAACCAACTCCCCATAAAGTCGTTATATTCACTTTATACCTTAGTCAAGTACAATTTCCTTTCCAAGGGACTTATACATTTAAAATGAAACAAGTATCACATTCTTTAAAACTCTTCAAGTCCCTTAACCTACTTAATTTACTTAGAGTAAACCACTCGTTAAACTTTCCATAAAGCTATTATACTAGCCTTATACATTAGCAAATTACATTCTTTCCTTATAACCAAGAGACTTAAACTTTCCCACAAAACAAGTATTAAAATACTTTCAACATACTTAAAGTCTCTTAACTTTTGAAAACCAATATATCCTTAATATTTAAACAAGTGAGTTAATTCCCTAACTCAAACAACTTGGACAATCTTTAAAAGAAGCCAAGGATATAAAATAGACTAGATTGTCAAAATCTCAGACGCTCACCGTACTATACATTTACAACTTAATCATGCTCAAGAGATAAGAAAGTTCCACATACCTCTTCGGTTTAATCCACTTGCTAAGTCCAATCGCCGTACGTAGTATGCCAACCTATAATGACCATAGTACGTCTATTAACTTCTAGTTTCAAACGTAGAATATTCCAAGTGCAAGTCACTAAATTCTACGGAAAATCGGACAACACTTCCTTTGTTTTTACTAACTTTGCCACCTTTTTCAAGGCCGAATACAATAACCAAACAACCCCAATTGGCTCACCACAATTTATAAGGTAGTTCAATACAAATGAATAACCAAACAGCCCCAATTGGCTCACCACAAACGATAACAAACTAGTCTAAACTACTAGTCCAATTTCGGCCACAATGTATATAACAATACCAATTCTTATTCGATTTCCAATTCAATCCAAATTGGTAGCATAATATGATATCAAGCCGCCATTAATTATAGCTACTACATTTTCCAAGTAGGTAACATGCGACAATTCAATTTATCGATCAAATTGGATTTCAATTTCAAATGGCTAAATATGCCATTTTCGGATTTTTGAGCTTCCAATTCCATAACACTTATCAAACTTCATAACACATATCACAAGACCACTTATAACTTATCATAACATGAAATCTTCAATTACAAAAGTAAAACGAAGATTATACCTCAATTAGCCCAAATATGATCCAAGAGTACAAGTCGATCTCTAGCACCTTTAGCTCCTCCTTTCGACATTCCAATCCACCCCAAGCCACCCTTAGAAGCTTATGAAAAACTCATCTTCAAGTTTCAACTTCAAAGTTGAATAACCCTTTAGGTTTTCGCCTTGCGACTAATACGAAAACACCATTTTTCCGGGATCTTTCTATTGAGAAACACTTACAATACCCTTAGGTACCTTGGTTTAAAGTGGGGGAATTATTGGACAACAATTGAATTTTTTTCTCTTCTTGAACCCTCAAAGCCGAGAGCTCCTATGAGTTTCTTCAAACATTTCTTAAAAAAAATGACTAAGTGTGGGAACTAGTCATCCTACTAGTAAGCTTATATAACACAAGGAAGGGTTATGATTAAAACAAATGGGTGGCTTGGATGCATTTCACATGGATCAAGCCCAAGTGGCCTTTGACTTAGTCAACTTTGTCAAGCTTCAAGACTAGCAAGACTTGGTCATTTAATTTATGGTCAAATGACCATTCTAACCATGACAATTTCGTCCATGACCAAAAGGGGGGGTGACCCGTGTCGCCCTCCCGTTCGTCGTAATATTTCGTTTTCCGACAAATTCCAAAATTCCGATAAATTTTTACTCGTCTCAATTCTTAACATTGTTGAGTTCTTACATACGTTCTTATAAACATATCCTGAAATTTCCGGGGTGTAACATTCTTCCCCCCTTAGAAACATTCGTCCCCGAATGTTCTCTCGGGAGTCAAACTTAAGATAGCGACATAGTCTCCTTACAAACCCCTACGTGCCAATAATGCCACACTTGACCGCATAACAATACTCATACTAAAATATCAACTGAAACCCACGTGTCAACATCGGTTATCTGCATAAAGCTTCTGCGGTCTCTAAGCTTACTACAATCTTCCCCGGATAAGCCTCGCCTTATCCATAGCCCGCTGAGTCAAGTTCGACTAAATAATCGAATCTCGCCTATGTCGAACCATCCGACCGCGATCTCCACTTTCTACACACAAGGCCTCTTACCGCCACCAAAACCGAAAGAGTATCTCATATCGCTACGCAATAAGACAAGAGGCAATTAACCTTCCCGCTATTCTCGAAATCAAAACACCACCGCAACCTATCCTCAAGTGCTCGGATAGTACGCTCTGCTCGACCGCTTGGCCTCGGGTGTAATGCAACACCGAGACTTACTCGTGTCCCTAATCCTTTCTCAAAACCTCCGGTTATCCGCAATCGAGCTCATCTATCTGTAATCATAAACGTAGGAACCTCGTGCAGTCTCACAATCTCTCTGCTATACAAGCTAGCATAAACCTCAGTCGAGTAAGTGGTCCCAATCCGAAAGAACACAGCTGGTTTCGCCAGCCAAATTACCATGACCCCCAGGGAGTCGCACTTCCTCCGAGTACGATGCCACCCTGTAACAAGATCCATATTAATTACCTCTCATATCTAGGTTGGAATTTCAATCGCCTGCAATAGCCCACTGGGCTTCTGGTACACAACCATGACCTGCTACTAACTCGGACACTAAGCAGTAAACTCCGCTATGTCTCTTTTCCGGCCATCTCACCCATACATACATCTGAGGTCACGACACGACTTAGTCGGCCCCAAACAATTAGAGCAATAAGCACTGCGTGCCTCCCCTAAAACTCGCGACTAGTCCGCAAAGACCGGTACACGCAATCTACCTCATCTCACAAAGACCCCATCCGTGCTACTCAAACAGGCTCTTCTCTCCTCGGAGAGTCGTATCTCGATACCGTATCATAACTGGATCCTCATACTGTCGCCTCCTTACCTCCTCAACGACGGAAGACTCGGCAACCTCTCGGATCAAACTTCGTTAACCTTGGAAACAAATAATTGAACCCCTAGGCTTGGTAACTGAAGAATCTCACGGACTACATCCTCGCCTATCCGTCGCCCATCTGGCAGACTACCCTTAGGTCCACAACAAAGAGTATCTGTAACTGTCTTGGCTTTCCCCGGATGGTATAAGATATCAATATCACAATCCTTGAGTAACTCTAACCACCATCGCTGTCGCAAATTCTACTGCCTCAGTCTGCAGATATACCGGAGGATTTTGTGGTCTGCACAAGTATCCACATGAAGTCTGTATATACGTCATGCCCCCAAATCTTCAAGGCATGATTTAACTGCCGCCAGCTCTAAATCGTGAGTGGCGCAATTTCCTTTCCTGCTTCCCTAACTACCGGGAAAACATAGGTTCTATCCTTATCGGGTTGCGTCAGCACACAACCTAGCCCAATACCCAACGTGTTATCATAAAAACCTAACCCTCTAGTCTTTCAGGAGGAGTTAGAACTGTAGTCGTGGTCAACTTGTCTTCCAATAACTGAAAGTCTTTCTCATTCCTGCGAAATATTCGGGTATCCTTAATCTCACTTATGGTTCCTGTTTCCCTTTTTGTTGCAACCAAACTTGGTTACTAAACTTAGATTTGATTCCTTTGCTTGCCTCACGGCTAAGACTTACTGTCAATCACATTCTAGGGGGGAGGTTTCCTTGGTCTCGTCAAGTAGTAACCCGGTTTTCCTTTCCCAGTTGCAGAGCCTATAACTAGGTGTTACCACATTTCCTCAAAATGTTCTTACTGCCCATTATCTACTAATGGTCTTTACACTAGTCTGGGGTAAACATATCTCGTGCAACCTACATTTATATCTTTACGATACTTCCTCGACCAATTAAACGCTGCTCTTTATTACCCCAACCCAATACTTTTTCCTGCTATCCACAATCAGAACCTATGGCATGACGATACCGAAGACCTTACCCGTCTTATATCCTTCGTCTAACAACATGGGTACACGTAACCCCATAATACGCAAAACTGTCCTTTTACGTGGGGAAGAGAACTTATCTACCTTACTTAAACTTTCCTTGGAGTCACAACCCGAATCACAGGGTCCTCTCGCGGTCCAGTAATTATCTAATCATCACGCACCGCCTTAAAGTAGTGTAGATTTTCAAAACCTACCAAAGATGCCCTCAGCTTTCCGTCAAAGACCTGCATTTATTTATTCAGGCCTTGCACATTTTCCTGAAATTATCTGGAAGGTCGTGGCCCT
Organism: Przewalskia tangutica; assembly: GCA_029844215.1. Lineage (NCBI taxonomy): Eukaryota > Viridiplantae > Streptophyta > Magnoliopsida > Solanales > Solanaceae > Przewalskia > Przewalskia tangutica. The sequence goes on from CM056719.1 coordinate 26,432,805, forward strand.
GACCGCCACACCAAACCAACTCCAAGTACCTCCAAGGGCATTTAACATAAATTCCTTCAAATTCAATTATGTCAAAGAAGGAAGAGTAATTCACTGGTTACCACCTCTTCTCTTCCTTTCCACTCGATAACCGGCTTATCGGAAAATTGGTACCGAAATCAATCTCTCTCTGTAGTCCACGTTGGCATCACAAGAGGCCAACTAGTCCGTACTCATAATGACCTCAACGTATGTCATAACAAACTCGCTAGGTCCGCTAAGGTCCAACGATCAGATCGTTACAGAATTATTATCTACTCGCCAACTACCACCCATCACTCACGGGTGTGATCACCCGAAAGGTTCTCATGGATTCAGCTTTATTTCTTTACACTTGGTTGCTATCTTTTCATCGGTCGCACTTTTCCGTACTCCCAAACTTATTTTAGCGTCGTCATATAGCCTTCATACTGATCCGGGTCTCCAATCTTTGGAGTTACAAAATTAAACAATACAAGGCCCATTCCGGCCCTCACAACCTGGTTCCGGTGGAACACGTCCACGAACCCGTAAAATGACTAACTAAACTTGGGCCTTGCACCCTCGTGACCCTGTCACGTAGCGGGACTACTACCAACTGATCCCATTTCATTTCAAGCTATGGGGGCGACCCTTAATAGATCCCCAACTCGACTCGGCGTCGCACTTAACTCTTACCCTTGGTCTGACTTAACTTTTCTACCCGAGAAGGCCTTATATACCTAAGGTCTCGACGGTTATCACATTCTCAGGCTCGCAATTTCCATGCTCCCAGCCTAACTTATCAGTCCCCCGTAACCGGGTACAAAAACTTCTCGTAATACCATAATCGGGTTGTCTTGTCCACAACAACCATACTTACTCCATACGGATCTCACCCGTACCATTCTCGAAATCCTTCTACGTAGCTCAATCTATTAACATAGTCTTCCATTTATTCCCTGAATAATAACCTCTTAAGGGTCCATTTCCTTCTCAGACAGCTCATCATTTCCTAATTATCTCAAATTAGTACGTAAAACCTTGATGAGAATTCATTAAACTGTTTCATACCTGCCCGGTATTTATTTAGTCCTTACCAAATTCTGGTAATCTAAAATCATCCTGGACAACACATATGTGACCCCCGTACATAAATCCGTATAGTTGTATGTCACAATACCAACTATACTACAAACATTACCAACCTGGATACGCAATCCACATAATCCTTCCTGGGTCACTGCTGCCTTTCTTGTAGCTGCAAACAATCATAACTTGTTAGGGAAAGACGACCCTAACCATACAGCTCTATCGCACGATCTTAGAGTGAGAATAATGGAAACCAATCCTAAATGTCCTGCAGCCTCCTGATTATAGATGTGGTGCACAACACACCGATAATCAAGACTCTACTGAACCGCGATGCGTAGACACTTTCCGAGGACTAATCGCTCGATACCACTTTTGTCGACCCGATCCGGGCCGCGATTGGTGCCCTACGGGCACCTTTCTGTATACATCGAGAATAGCGTGGAACATACACAATCGATAAAATGCTTGAACATAAAAATAGCAACAGAAGCCGATAAGGCCACCTTCCGTAAAAATATACTCAATCCGGAAATGAAAGACATTATTTTTCTTTACAACCCAATACACAATGTGACTACGGACCTCTAAGAATAACAACTCATGGCGGGGCCCCGCCATACCCGAATGTACAATAACCGATAATACCGAGGATAAGCCTCCTAATAAAGGAGCTTCTCAACGGTGACAGTGATCCTAAGAGCGAGGATCGAACTGCATACTTTACTGCGGCATGAACGCGGCCCAAGGAGGTCGAGACAACATATACCAAATATGTGAAACTGAAATCAGAATGAAATCATAAGTCTAAAATAAAGCGGAGACATGTATGATAACTCAATTAACGATAATGTGCCTTACTAGCAATGTGAGTAAATATGAGTTTACTTACAATTTAAAGTAGGAAAGCTCACGATCAAAGCGGGACCACCCGCGCGGTGTCATTAAGCAATCCTATTCCGGGACTATTTCACCCGCATAGATCCAGTGGACCCGCGTGAGGTATTCCTCGCATGGGACTATTTCACCCGCATAAGCCCTTACGGACTCGCATGAGGTATTCCTCGCATAGGCTGGACCCGCCCGCATGGGACTATTTCACCCGCATAAGCCCTACGGACTCGCATGAGGTATTCCTCGCATCGTGGGTAGCAAATCCACGGAAATATACAATGCCACAAACCCGGAATGACTCGCATGACAAATAATATATCACTAGCACAAATCCATTACACATAACATAAGCACTACCGGCTTATCATACAATACATAAGCAAGTTAAGAAATCCCCTAACTTCTTATTATTCTTGTTTATATACACTCTCATTTTAGTTTACCTAAGGCACTATCATGTCTTTTATAAAAATCCGGGAATTTAACCCAAAGTACTACATACTTCTATTCTTTTAAAATGACTCATTTCATTATACCGCTTCCAAGATACTAATAACCGTAGTATCAAGTTACAATTACTTTTCAAGACAAGTCACAATACTTTTTAGAAATAAAATTAGGCTTCTAAATCAAGTGACTTCTTTCCTTGTAAAAACCTTAGGCAATTGATGCCTTTAAAACAAATTGCCTTTCAAAATAAATCAAGCCATTTATCTTTCCATAAAGCCAATATAACCAACTCCCCATAAAGTCGTTATATTCACTTTATACCTTAGTCAAGTACAATTTCCTTTCCAAGGGACTTATACATTTAAAATGAAACAAGTATCACATTCTTTAAAACTCTTCAAGTCCCTTAACCTACTTAATTTACTTAGAGTAAACCACTCGTTAAACTTTCCATAAAGCTATTATACTAGCCTTATACATTAGCAAATTACATTCTTTCCTTATAACCAAGAGACTTAAACTTTCCCACAAAACAAGTATTAAAATACTTTCAACATACTTAAAGTCTCTTAACTTTTGAAAACCAAGATATCCTTAGTATTTAAACAAGTGAGTTAATTCCCTAACTCAAACAACTTGGACAATGTTTAAAAGAAGCCAAGGATATAAAATAGACTAGATTGTCAAAATCTTGTACGTCTACCGTACTATACATTTACAACTTAATCATGCTCAAGAGATAAGAAAGTTCCACATACCTCTTCGGTTTAATCCACTTGCTAAGTCCAATCGCCGTACGTAGTATGCCAACCTATAATGACCATAGTACGTCTATTAACTTCTAGTTTCAAACGCAGAATATTCCAAGTGCAAGTCACTAAATTCTACGGAAAATCGGACAGCACTTCCTTTGTTTTTACTAACTTTGCCACCTTTTTCAAGGCCGAATACAATAACCAAACAGCCCCAATTGGCTCACCACAATTTATAAGGTAGTTCAATACAAATGAATAACCAAACAGCCCCAATTGGCTCACCACAAACGATAACAAACTAGTCTAAACTACTAGTCCAATTTCGGCCACAATGTATATAACAATACCAATTCTTATTCGATTTCCAATTCAATCCAAATTGATAGCATAATATGATATCAAGCCGCCATTAATTATAGCTACTACATTTTCCAAGTAGGTAACATGCGACAATTCAATTTATCGATCAAATTGGATTTCAATTTCAAATGGCTAAATATGCCATTTTCGGATTTTTGAGCTTCCAATTCCATAACACTTATCAAACTTCATAACACATATCACAAGACCACTTATAACTTATCATAACATGAAATCTTCAATTACAAAAGTAAAACGAAGATTATACCTCAATTAGCCCAAATATGATCCAAGAGTACAAGTCGATCTCTAGCACCTTTAGCTCCTCCTTTCGACATTCCAATCCACCCCAAGCCACCCTTAGCTTATGAAAACTCATCTTCAAGTAACAACTTCAAAGATGAAAAACCCTTTAGGTTTTCGCCGTTCGACTAATACGAAACACCATTTTTCCGGATCTTTCTATTGAGAAACACTTACAATACCCTTAGGTACCTTGGTTTAAAGTGGGGGAATTATTGGACAACAATTGAATTTTTTTCTCTTCTTGAACCCTCAAAGCCGAGAGCTCCTATGAGTTTCTTCAAACATTTCTTAAAAAAAATGACTAAGTGTGGGAACTAGTCATCCTACTAGTAAGCTTATATAACACAAGGAAGGGTTATGATTAAAACAAATGGGTGGCTTGGATGCATTTCACATGGATCAAGCCCAAGTGGCCTTTGACTTAGTCAACTTTGTCAAGCTTCAAGACTAGCAAGACTTGGTCATTTAATTTATGGTCAAATGACCATTCTAACCATGACAATTTCGTCCATGACCAAAGTGGGGTGACGTGTCGCCCTCCCGTTCGTCGTAATATTTCGTTTTCCGACAAATTCCAAAATTCCGATAAATTTTTACTCGTCTCAATTCTTAACATTGTTGAGTTCTTACATACGTTCTTATAAACATATCCTGAAATTTCCGGGGTGTAACACTCATGATATTCTACTTGTGTAAGTTGTGATGGTATCTTATGAGGACCGAGTCCCAGAATGGGCCGGGTAGTTATATGTACGCAGTATGAGGACCGAGTCCCAGAATGGGCCGGGTAGTTATATGTACAGAATATGAGGACCGAGTCCCAGAATGGGCCGGGTAGTTATATGTATAAAGCATGAGGACCGAGTCCCAGGATGGGCCGATAGTTATATGTACAGAGATGATCTTGATTATGATGATTATTAGACATGCATGCCTTTCTTTTCATATGGTACAGTTGCATTGGTACCTATAATTTTTCATGTATGTTTCATGTATCTTCTGGACAGTTATGACCTCATTTACAGTCTTTCATGTTTCATATACTCGACATTATTTCAGATCGACCACTTTTCCTCGGAAATGCGTTCGTACGCAGAGTTCAGTTCTCAGATTGGTGATCCTCAGGCTTAGGACTCCTACTCAGTTGATTGGGAAGCTCCTTGATTCAGAGCTTATCATTTTGGTATAGAACCTCTTTCAGACTTATGCATATTTTGGGCACGACGGGGCCCTGCCCCGTCATATGTCAGTATTACACTCTTAGAGGTCTGTAGACAGTTGTGGGTTGGGCGTTGTACCGTGTTTTGGGTTTTGATGTTGTTATCTAGTGGCAGCCTTGCCGGCTTGCTTATTTTGATTATGCATTTGTGCACGTGATGTTGGTTGGTGGCGGCTGGTCGGCTGAACTATTATGGTATTGTGTTCTTTGTTGTTTTGGCAGCCTTGTCGGCTCGCCCATTTTAGGGAGATGTTGTAAAAGCAGCGTTGTGCTGCCGAAATTTCTATAGATATCTGTATTAGATGGATTAAGAGTGACAAGTTAGTAATGACGTCCAATTAGGACGTTAGTCACGGCCCGTCGGGTCGGGTCGTGACATTTTTGCACTTAATGGAGTTCTGAATCTTAATCATTCAGATTCAGCCCATTAAGTTCATTTATTTTCTTTTTTGATGAAACCTCTGAATGGGTCTGAATGTATCTGAATGAATCAGATCTGTAACACAGTCTTAACACCATTCAGGCTCATTTAAAATATTTTTTGTTTACAAAACCTTTCGTGACTTCTCATCTCCGTAAAAATTTCACGCCTCTAGCTTTCTTTTCTCAATCAAATATTATCAAGAACTCTTGTTCCGCAAATATTAATTGATTAAATGTAACAACAAAAATATTTCTTGAAGTTTTTTGAATTTGTCAAATAATTCATTTGAAATTCTATGCATCTTTACCCAGTTCATGATCTATTTTGCACTAGAAAATTAAACATGAGTAATATCCATCTTCTCAATAAAATTCCTACATCCATTTTCCAATCTTTGAAAGATCGCAGTCACTCTATAATTTAATGTTTCTAGAAACAATAACAACGAATTGAAAAAAAACTTGAATACTATGTAACCCTCTAATCAAATTTGGAAATAAATTCATACTAAGAAATTGTGTCAAATATTGAAAAATTTCCTTCCTTTTATCTTATTTTAACCAAGTTTCTTACTATAAAACATCTTGTAGGATTCAGTCATAACAACTCTCTTTGAAACACTTTCGGTTGATATAGAAACGTTTACCATTTTAATAATAAACACAAACTCTTAAAATTTTCATTTTACATTGTTATAATATTTTTTATATTGATTTATAAATTTTATTTGCATTTCAGATAGTTCAAATTTAATATTTATAGAAAACAAAAAAGAAGATCAATTTTTTTAATTAAACATAAATATTCAATATATTATTTTCTATAAAAAATAAATTTATTTTGATGAAATGAAATTTTTATTAATATTTTATAAATATTGTGGTTAATTTCATATGCACATTTAGATATTGAAAACAAACAATCTTAATCATTCAATAATCAGATCTAGAGACAACATCTTAATATTCATATGTGTATTCATATTCAGAAATCTAGATCTTAATGCTCATCTTAATATTCATATTCAGACGTCTTAATCTTAATGAAAAGAAATGAGGCCTTAGGCTTGAATCTTTGATTAATTGACTTGTTAATATTTCAAACTAATAGTGGTTTAGTGTAGAAGTAGTATTCGTATGATCAACCCTCGTTTTCGTTTTACCTAGGGTCAGTCGATGATGCTGTTGAGTACCCATTATTTTTGTACTCTTTACACTTGCTACACTCTTTTTGTGTGCATACTATATACCTAGCACGAGCGGAGCTCGAGATACTGCCATCCATTGAGGAGGCCTTCAGGACGATTCAGGTTGAGCCACTAGATCCTTCTATCTATCCCTTTATATTCTGTTTTTCCATATTCAGACAACTTTTGTACTTCGGAATGTATTTCCGGACTTGTATTCTTTCTAGTTGTTCTTATATTAAATGACACCCGTCTTGGGAGATTTTCAGTATTTTCGTATTATTTATATTATGAGATCTTACTAAGACTTAAAATATTTTGCTTTACTATTTTTTCACCTATTTCTTTAAGTAAATTATATTAAATGGTTGTGGTTAGCTTACTGATCCTTGTGGTTAATTCCATCCCGACTCAATAAATTGGGTCGCGACAATTTTGAATCAATTCAAGAGTTACAGATTTCTATTGTCACATGGTGCGTCACAATTGTGAGCACTAGGGTTGTTATCGGTCCAGGACCGAGATCGAACCGTTAAGGTTTCGGTCATGGGATAAGATTTGAGACCGGACCGAAACCTTATCGTTCGGTTCTCGGTTAAGATTTTTTTGGTCCCATAAGAAAACCCAAAACCTTCATGACAGAAGAAAATATTTGAACTAAAAATTGATGAGGATTTCCCTAAATGAGAAAATCCTCATTAATATTCTGCACTTCTCATTAAGAATTGATGGCTGGCCAACATTAAATAAGGGGCACAACTGTTCGCTTCATTACTTGCATTAGATGTGAGATAATTTCTGCACTTCTCATTAATATTTTTGTTCTGCATTAGATGTGGGAAATGAGGAATCTTTGTTCTGTTCCAACTTCCAATATCAATATCAACTGCATTGGATGTGGGATACTTCTCATTAATCATTAGTCATTGAAACATGATGCCATGTTTTATAAAAATTCCCTGCCTACACTCATCATCCCCAAAACCTAAGAAAGAATTATGGATTCCAAGAGAAGATTCATTTCATTATTTCTTATTGTCTCCATTATTTTAACTACAAATACTTTATTATTAGCAGAAGGTACAGTCATGGAACAAAACAAACTTCCCTCAATGAAATTAATTTCACCATATAAACGAATTCAAGGCTAATTCAACATGTTATACCAACATAATTCCTCCAGTCCATTGCTATGCTTCTTATGGTCTAGAGTTGCTTAAAATTAAATAAACTCCAAGTTTACCTCTTACGTCAAACTCGGCCAAGCTCTAATTTGGTAAATTCAGGGACGGATTGAGAATTTTAACTTTGATGGATTCAACATTTATGTTCTTAGCACTCAATTCTTATTACTTTCAGAATTTTGGTTTCAAATCTAATATGTCTTGAAATCTTTGTACGTTTGCCGAAACAATGGATCCGCCCCGGATAAACTTAAAGGATAAGTATTTCGATAGATCGACTTACTTGAGCTATTAATTAGTATTACCAACAGATGAAGTATAGGATCTTCGTTTAAATTGTGTGCTAATATCATTCATCCAGTGATCATTGACTAATATCTTTGTTCTACCAAAAAAAGTGATAACCACAAGGTTTGGTTGCTTTTTATTTATTACTAATAAAATAATAATCAGGAAGATATCTTATGTAACATTAACGACCATTTCTTTCTTGGGTTCTTAAAATATACTACGTAACCATTAATTTTCCAAATCTCATGGGTGGGTGTTATCGGGTATTTTTAGTATTCGTATCCGGACCGTTAATTTTTCGATCCGAGTATCGATCCGGATTACCGATCCGATTCTCGGGTAATTACCGAGAGTATCCGGACCGCTAACAGCCCTAGTGAGCACTAAGGCCTCGACCGTGGGATGTTGGCAGCCAAGACATCACAGACGTGAAGAGTGAGCTACGCGACTTGTGAAGGGAAGTATGCATGGGCTTGGTCCTAAACACGTGAGGACCATCGCGATCGAGAGGGAGGGTGTTCAGGTATAAATTAGATTTTTTTGCAAGGCAACATCAATTTCTTCCATTTTTAGAATTTAGGAGTTCGGATTGAGGTGATATTGGATGAATTGTTCTTCTACACAGTGAGAGTAAGTAATCTACACTTGATTTTGATTATGTATCTTTATTACCCATATATTTTAACTCCTAGAACACAGACTAAAAAGTGAACTCCAAAGTTTTAGATTAAACTCAAGGATGTATATTTTAGTGATTTGACTACCTAATTGAACTTAAATTTGAATTCTACTTGTGGATTAGACTCAAGAGGTTATGTATAAAATAGAAATATATTTTATTTTAGATTTGAACGTAGGGGTTAGGGCTTAGGTTTGACTTTTTAATTTGTTTTATTTCATATTGCAATATGAATATCGTTGGATTCGTTTAACCTCATTGAGTAAACTTTTGCATAGATTAGATGCGTTTGAGGGATTCCCGATGTGCTAGATACATTGAGAGGTTTAAAGCTTCGTTTAAACCGAGCTAAGTTAAGGCTTGACTTTGATGGAAAATATATTTCCTCAATTAATTGATTAATGAAATGATATAATGGTAAGGGGTGATGCATAATTTAGGTGACGAGAATTTACAGGGGGCACCGAGTGACATGTCAGGATTATTTTATCTTATATGCCTTGGTTGGTTGAATTCAATTGACTAGTTAAATCTATGTTAGGTTATATTTCAAGTTATGTACATGTAATTAACATGTTTAGCTGATGGTCATGTTTCGTTGATATGCTATGTAATTGTATATGTGGTTTGATTATGTTATGTGATGCATGAGAAGTCCGTCCATGCTGGTTATGAAATATGCACGTTGAGTTCATCCATATTGATTATATGACATGCATGTTGAGTTCGTCCGTGTAGCTCGTGGAGTTTATCCATGCAGTGTATGAACACCACGGTTGTCCCTCATGAATCGTTGGTCATGCAACTCCCAGCCGGACTAGGTTTACGTAGATGGTTAAGAATACTAGGGATACTGTGTTGGTTGGATCTATGCATATCATCTACATATGCTGATTATGTGCATCTTATATGTTATTCAGTTGAATCTATGCATATCATCTACATATGTTGGTAATGTGAATCTGATATCTTATTTGGTTTAAGTTTATGTATACATCTATATATGATGATCCAGTGCCTTTTATTATACTGGTTGGATAAATCTACTTCTATGCAATATTTTCTTAACCTATTGAGATTATATAACTAACCAGGAAGGCAAGCAAGTATTTTTGAAGGAAATAGTTTCCATCCTTATTTCACTCCAAGACTACAATATAAATATAATCATACAAAATTAATCTAGGCTACTATTAAGGAAGACTATCCTAAGAATATGCTAATCATCTTTACAATCCTAATTATATGATAATTGATTTAATTATCTTAATTATATGATAATTGATTTAATTACAATGTATGATATGATATGATGGAGATAATTATGCATTATGTCCAGAATTATCTTAATAGTCCCCACAGTCTTAACGGGAAGTTCTCGTATGCTGAGATTATCTCTGAAATCATCAAACAGTACGCGTGGAAGACCTTTCGTGAAAATATCTGCAATCTGATAACGAGACGGTACATTGAAACATTTTCTGCGTTAACGCTGGACATGATTACCTGATAAATATATCGCACTCACATTATCACAATAAACTACGATTGCTTTTTCAATTGGAGAATGAAGTTATAAAAAAAGATTACATAGCCAACATGATTCAGAGACCACATTGGCTACCCCTCGATATTCTGCTTCAGCACTTGACCGAGATAGTATCGGTTGACATTTCGATGACCATGAAATGAGGTTGTCTCCTAGAAATACACAATAATCAGAGGTAGAGCGTCATGTCCGGACAACCACCCAAATCAACATCTGTATAAGATGTGAGGCCAAAAATGGTGGACTTATACAGATGCAACCCAAAATCAAGAGTACCCTTAACCTACCACATAATTCATTTGCGAGACCCCATATGCTCTTCCTTCAGGTCATACATATGTAAACATACATGTTGAACTGCTGTTGTGATATTTCTAGATGCTTACGCAAGTGTACGAATCGTTCAAGTAATAAAGATCTGTAAGACCGAGTTTATCGTCCACATAGACTGATTTATTAAGTACCGATTATCTATTCTATGGTATCTATTTGGTTGACGTTCTTTAGTTTGAGAATTATAACTAAGAATTATGACTAAGTGCAAAAAATAAACTAAAGATTATACTACTTTGGGTTTATAACAGTTATGAAGGAAATAAGGCTTCCAATTTCCTCAATTATCCACTCTTTCACGTGTCAATGCAATGCTAATGATCCTTCTTCTTATTAAGATAACAAGTTAACTAATCTGTCATTATATTCCGATTAGGACATACAAGAGCTCAACCTTGTGCAGAAACATTCTATATTTCTATGATAAGTTTTACCACACAGGAGGATTAAGAACAGTAACCTTAAATACTCCATAAGTATCGGGGTACTTTCATCCACGATTCTAGACAATTACAACATATTCAAATCTCACCTTTCAAACTTTTGATTCGAAATCATATAAGTGATGACAATTAATAGCTAGTTAATTATTAAGCAATCATAACAATATTGAATAGATCTTAATATGATGAAGAAGAAATCAATAATCAATGCATTAACTATATGAAAGAGTTTCAAGAAGATTCGATGGAAACCCTACTAAAGTATTTAGCTCCTAAACATTGTCATGTCACGAACTAAATTACAATCCAACATAAACTGAAATAAAATAAAGGAAAGAAAAAGAACTTGAACAAGAGTCAACAATTGTAGCCTCCTTCTTGCCTCCCAAAAGTATGATTTGTAATATGGTATAAGGTATTCTATAATGAGCAGGGTTTTTGGGGTTTTATACTAGAGAAAAAATTATCGTTCGGACCATAAAACCCTGTCCAATTCGGCCCAGGAAATCTGGAAAAACTCACGTCGGCACCGCAGCTTCATTCGCACCGCAGCTAATTGATCAAATCACCGAGTCGCCACCGGATTTTTACGACGGTTCCAACTTTTCGGCCGCGGTTCCATGGCACCGCTGTCGCTGCTGCACCGCAGTTGCCTCTCGAGTTTTGCTCCTCACTGATTTGTTCTATTCTTCATGGCACTTCTTAGGTTTCATCCCTTGAGATGTGCTTGTGCAATTTTCATTTCACTTAAGCTCATTTCTTCCTCAAAAGTAGTATTTCTCCTTTATGACCGCTGTGACTCAAAAAGAAAGAAAAACAAACTCAATACTATACTAACACAAACGAAATGGGTAAAATACTAACTAAAAAGGACTCAAAAGAGTGTACCAGAATACACTCAACAAACACCCCCAAACTTACACTTTACTCGCCCTCGAGTAAAACACTAAACAAAAACAAAATAAAAGACTCAATGAAATGGATCAAGTAGTTATAGCAATGCTTCTTCAAAATCATGGATGAAAGTTGAGATAATATGTTAGAACATACATAGCATGGATATTCAGCAATCTAGAATTTCAAGTTAGATATTTCGCAAATTCAATTAGATCATAGTTACTGGAATACAAGCACATAACCTATGCATGTCAATTTCATTCTATCTTTCCCAAAATACTATAGATCTGTTTACTTGCTATTCTCCACTAATCATAGACATACATATTAAAGATCATCAGTACTTTCAAGGGTTGTAATGTAGACTTAGGCTGGGGTAGGTAAAAGTAGGCATTTAGGCTCACATTACGTACCATAAACATTTTTCATTCAACCCCTTTTTCCTTCTTTTTGACTTTCTTTTCAATCTCATACATATTTTCCCCCTCTTTTCTTTTGAGAGAATGAAATACATTATAAATAACAAACACCCCCAAACTTAGGCTTTTGTATATTTTTCATCGGGGTGCATCAAATTTTCACTCTCTTCTTATTTCTTTTTCAACACTTTCATTTCAAGAGTTTTTAATTATCACTTATGGCACAACAAAGGAATCATAGGGTGTCAAAGAAAGATCTTATTTTAGGTTCAAAGGGGCTGACTAGTGATGCAATTTATGTCGGGATAGGTAATGAATGGTCAGAAGGGCTATAAAAGAAAAGCCTGAATCATCTCCCTAAACATGTACATCTTAACTATTTCGCCTCAAATAACAAACAAGCAGATTGTTTAGACATTTTTCAACCTTTCTTTCCATAACTGACACACATAAGCTAAACACAAATATCTCAACGAATTAGATGTCATGAATTTTTGACATATCTAACTTAAGCACACATATTGTCGCTTTTAATTCCATTACATTATTCCACTTTATCCACTCAATATCGCTAGCAACTACAACATGCATGATCCATTAAAAAAATTATGACTCAAAAACACATAAAACAACACAAAGACAAATAAAAGACTAAAAAACAATAAGACAAAATAAGACACCCCCAAACTTAATCGACACATTGTTCCCAGTGTGTGAAGACTAAAAAATAAAGGGACAATTTACTGACACAACACAACGGTCATACGGAAGTCTGGGAGGAAGGACAAATTATCATGACATCGCCTAAGGAGGAACCATGTCCTCGACCCTACACTCATGCTAATTCCGAAAATTCCAAAGGTCCTCCGCCAGATTGCTAAGCCTTCGCTCTTCGGAGTGAGTCCCTTCTTTTATCTGTCATCCAAAAACACTAACATACCAGATCGTGAGACTGTTCTATTCTTCATGGCACTTCTTAGGTTTCATCCCTTGAGATGTGCTTGTGCAATTTTCATTTCACTTAAGCTCATTTCTTCCTCAAAAGTAGTATTTCTCCTTTATGACCGCTGTGACTCAAAAAGAAAGAAAAACAAACTCAATACTATACTAACACAAACGAAATGGGTAAAATACTAACTAAAAAGGACTCAAAAGAGTGTACCAGAATACACTCAACAAACACCCCCAAACTTACACTTTACTCGCCCTCGAGTAAAACACTAAACAAAAACAAAATAAAAGACTCAATGAAATGGATCAAGTAGTTATAGCAATGCTTCTTCAAAATCATGGATGAAAGTTGAGATAATATGTTAGAACATACATAGCATGGATATTCAGCAATCTAGAATTTCAAGTTAGATATTTCGCAAATTCAATTAGATCATAGTTACTGGAATACAAGCACATAACCTATGCATGTCAATTTCATTCTATCTTTCCCAAAATACTATAGATCTGTTTACTTGCTATTCTCCACTAATCATAGACATACATATTAAAGATCATCAGTACTTTCAAGGGTTGTAATGTAGACTTAGGCTGGGGTAGGTAAAAGTAGGCATTTAGGCTCACATTACGTACCATAAACATTTTTCATTCAACCCCTTTTTCCTTCTTTTTGACTTTCTTTTCAATCTCATACATATTTTCCCCCTCTTTTCTTTTGAGAGAATGAAATACATTATAAATAACAAACACCCCCAAACTTAGGCTTTTGTATATTTTTCATCGGGGTGCATCAAATTTTCACTCTCTTCTTATTTCTTTTTCAACACTTTCATTTCAAGAGTTTTTAATTATCACTTATGGCACAACAAAGGAATCATAGGGTGTCAAAGAAAGATCTTATTTTAGGTTCAAAGGGGCTGACTAGTGATGCAATTTATGTCGGGATAGGTAATGAATGGTCAGAAGGGCTATAAAAGAAAAGCCTGAATCATCTCCCTAAACATGTACATCTTAACTATTTCGCCTCAAATAACAAACAAGCAGATTGTTTAGACATTTTTCAACCTTTCTTTCCATAACTGACACACATAAGCTAAACACAAATATCTCAACGAATTAGATGTCATGAATTTTTGACATATCTAACTTAAGCACACATATTGTCGCTTTTAATTCCATTACATTATTCCACTTTATCCACTCAATATCGCTAGCAACTACAACATGCATGATCCATTAAAAAAATTATGACTCAAAAACACATAAAACAACACAAAGACAAATAAAAGACTAAAAAACAATAAGACAAAATAAGACACCCCCAAACTTAATCGACACATTGTTCCCAGTGTGTGAAGACTAAAAAATAAAGGGACAATTTACTGACACAACACAACGGTCATACGGAAGTCTGGGAGGAAGGACAAATTACTGTGCACACTGCCTAAGGAGGAACCGCGGTCCCTTGACCCTACACCACGGTGCTAATTCCGGAAAAATTCCAGTGTCCTCCAGTTTTCTGCATTGTGAAGCCTTCGCTCTTCGGAGTGAGTCCCTTCTTTTATCTGTCATCCAAAAACACTAACATACCAGATCGTGAGACTGTTCAAGATAAAATAAAACAAACAAATTTAAATAACATAATTAAAATATTGAGTTGGCTCCCAAGTAGCGCTGTCATTAACGTCTTTTAGCCGGACGCAGGTTACTTACTAAATCAAGAGGGTAGAGTGTCCCCTCCGCATATCCATTTTAGCACCATTCTCTTTCTCCTCCTCCTCTTCATTTTCACTGTTCTGATTTCAGAGGAGTTCAATTCTTTTTCATCAATTGCTAGTTCAGAAGTCTTACCATCAGATTCTTCATGCTGCTGTGGTGGTACCTCATAAGCATCAGTACTTGCGAGGCTTTTCTTAGGCAAAACCTTATCCACTACCCTAATAGCAAAGCATCTAACATCGACTTGAGGTTCAGTGGGCTTCTTGAAAACTTTGAATACCATTTCCTCACCTTGGACTCTGAGTTTTAACTCCCCATTTTCAACATAAATGAGGTCTATCCCTGTGGCTAGGAATGGTCTTCCAAGGATCATGAACATATTTTCATCTTCATCCATGTCTAAAATGAGGAAATCAGCAGGAAGTATGAATTTACCCACTTGTACCAACACATCTTCAATAATTCCTTGGGGATGCATAATCGAGCGATCAACTAGCTACAGGGTGACTGTGGTTGGTCTTGCTTCCCCCAAATCAAGTCTTTTGAACACAGAGAGGGGTATACGATTGATACTTTCCCCCAAATCGCATAAAGCCCGTTTGCATGTAACACTCCCTATGGTGCAAGGTAAGGTGAAACTCCCCGGGTCTCTTAACTTAGGGGGAAGTTTCTTCTGCAATATAGCACTGCACTCCTCTGTCAGCACCACTGTCTCATAATCTGTCAGCTTCCTCTTCTTAAACAGGATATCTTTCATGAATTTCACATAAGCTGGCATCTGCTCCAAAGCTTCAATGAATGGAAGATTGATATGCAGTTTTTTTAATACCTCAAAAATTTCGAAAACTGCTTATCCAAAGTCTTCTTCTGCAGTCTTTGAGGGTAAAGAATTTTGTATGTATACTCCCTCATCACTGCGAGTGGAGCATTCTCTAAAATAGGGCGGGTATCAGTAACCCCCTTATTTTCTACCTCAACTGTCTTCCCCACATCCTTCTCCTTTTCAACCACCGTCAGTGCCTCTCGCTTCTAACCGCTTCCCACTTCTCAAGCTAATTGTTCGACATCGCTTCCTGGATTCATCAACGTGTCTGGAAGGTTACTTTGCTCTATTATTCAACGAAGTTCGCCACCGCCCCACCGTGTTTCCAAACTCGATGGATGACCTAGTCTCGCCATGAATCGCGGTCTCCTTCATGAATTGAGTCTGGGATTTGTTGGATTATGTCTGGGATTTAGCCATGGTCATCAGTGCTGCTCTTATTTCTCTTATTTCATCTGACTTCTCTTGTGGGTTTGGGGGCTGAACTGCTGTGAGGATGATGCTTGAAATTGTGGTTGCTGCCCTTGTTCATTCTTCCATGAAAATTTTGGGTGATTTCTCCACCCCGGATTATATGTGTTGGAGAATGGATTATTGTAGGGCCTCTGAAAATTCCCCACTGCCTGAACCTGCTCTATGGGCACATTATTTGGGTCCACTGTTGTACACCTATCAAAAGAATGGGGACCCCCATAAATTCCGCATATCACTGGTGTCTGAACTGCTTTAACTGACATGGTACTCTACTGCATCAGCTTTGTCAAAGTGACTACCTGCGCAGTCAATGCAGTGATATCATCTAGCTCATGAATCCCAGCCACTTTCCTACTGTTCATTGCTCTATCATCGTCCTCTTGATGGTTGTTTGTGGCCATATCCTCTAGAAAATCATGTGCCTTATTGACACTCTTTCTCATGAACGTACCTCCTGCTGCAGCATCAATGATGGTACGAGTTGTACCACAAAGCCCATTGTAAAATATGTGGACTAGTATCCACTTCTCAATCCCATGATATGAGCACTTTCTCTGCAAGTCTTTAAACCGCTCCCATGCATCATATAGTGATTCTCCATCCAGCTGATAAAAGTTATTCAACTCACCTCTGAGCTTCGCTGCCTTAGCCGGGGGAAAGAACTTAGCAAGAAACTTATGGGCTAAGTCTTGCCATGTAGTGATGGAGTTCTCCTGTAATGAGTTCAGCCAACACTTTGCTCTATCCCTGAGTGAGAATGGGAATAGTCTCAACCGAATGACATCATCAAGAATAATTCATCAGATTTGAAGGTTGCACACACCCAGGAAATTTGCTAGATGCATACGGGATCTTCGCATCGTAATCCCCAAATCGAATCGAGCTTTGAACCATGTGCAATATGGCTGGTTTGATTTTAAAATTATTGGCTTCAACGGCTGGAAGCCTGATGCAAGTCTGCACCCATGTGATTGTAGGCAACACATAGTCCCCCAAGCTCCTTTCTGCAGGGACTTGTCTTAAGACATGCAGTAACTCATCATTCACCAAGTTATTGTTTCGCTGATCTCCCATTACTAACAAATCAACTGCTCTTTTCTTTTTCATGTTTTGTCTGCACAATCTCTCAATCTCAGGGTTCAGAGGGATATGAATGTCAGCTCCTCTCCTACTTCGCATAAATTAAGTTCCTGAGACTAATAAAAAACAACAAACAGATCACGACAAACAACACTAAAAAAATAAAAAAATAAACTGAAAATAAAAACCAAATTAGAAATAAGAATACATAAATCGATATAAACAGTACGCCAGTCCCCGACAACGGCGCCAAAAACTTGTTGCGATATTTCTAGATGCTTATGCAAGTGTACATATCGTTCAAGTAATAAAGATCTGTAAGACCGAGTTTATCATCCACAGAGACTGGTTTATTAAGTACCGATTATCTATTCTATGGTATCTATTTGGTTTAAGTTCTTTAGTTTAAGAATTATAACTAAGAATTATGACTAAGTGCAGAAAATAAACTAAAGATTATACTACTTTGGGTTTATAATAGTTATGAAGGAAATAGAGTTTCCAATCTCCTCAACTATTCACTCTTTCACGTGTCAATGCAATGTTAATGATTTTTCTTTTTATTAAGATAGCAAGTTAACTAATCTGTCATTATATTCCAATTAGGACATACAAGAGCTCAACATTGTGCAGAAACCTTCTATATTTCTATGCTAAGTTTTACCACACATGAGGATTAAGAACAATAACCTTAAATACTCCATAAGTATCGGGGTACTTTCGTCCACGATTCTAGACAATTACAACATATTCAAATCTCACCTTTCAGACTTTTGATTCGAAATCATATAAGTGATGACAATTAATAGCCAGTTAATTATCAAGCAATCATAACACTATTGAATAGATCTTAATATGATGAAGAAGAAATCAATAATCAATGCATTAACTATATTAAAGAGCTTCAAGAAGATTCGATGGAAATCCTACTAAAGTATTTAGCTCCTAAACATTGTCATGTCAAGAAGTAAATTACAATCCAACATAAACTGAAATAAAATAAGGGAAAGAAAAAGAACTTGAACAAGAGTCTCCAATTGTAGCCTCCTTCTTGCCTCCCAAAAGTATGATTTGTAATATGGTATAAGGTATTCTATAATGAGCAGGGTTTTTGGGGGTTTATACTAGAGAAAAAATTGTCTTTCACACCATAAAAACCTCGGCCCACCCGCCCAGAAACTGGAAAACTCGCTAAGATCGCAGTCATTGCCGTGCAATCGTAGTGCTAATTGACTGAAATCACTGAGCTGCTCACTGGATTTTTTACGCATCGGTTCCAACTTTTCGGCCGCGGTTCCATGGCACCGCGGTGCTGCTTGGCCAGGAACCGCAGTGCCTCTTTGCGTTTTGTCCGGCTCCGCCTGATTTGTTCTATTCTTCATGACACTTCTTAGGCTTCATCCCTTGGGCTGTGCTTGTGCAATTTTCATTTCACTTAAGCCCATTTCATCTTCAAAAGTGGTATTTCTCTTTTATGACCGATGTGACTCAAAAAGAAAGAAAAACAAACTCAATACTATACTAACACAAACAAAATGAGTAAAATACTAACTAAAAATGACTTAAAAGAGTGTACCAGAATACACTCAACAACTGCATATGAAATGTTAGGTCTCGTGAAGGTGAGATACTGCAATGCCCCTACTAAGTTGCGATAATGTGTTGAATCAATATAGGGAGAACCTGCAGAGTTACTCAATTTTTCCTGGGTATCAACCAACATATCTGACGGTTTACAAAAGGACATGTCAGCTTCGCCAATGATCTTCTCGACATATTTATTTTGACAAAGAAACATACCACCTGCATATTGAGTTACATCAATTCCCAAAAATAGTTCAAAGGGCCCATATCATTCATAGCAAATTCCGAGGCAAGGAAAGATATAATAGACTGACAAAGTGACTCAGATGACGCTGTGAGGATGATGCCATCCACATAGAGAAGAATATATGCCATGTCATTCCTTTTCTTATAAATGAATAAAGATTGACCAGACTTGCTATGTGAGAACCCAGTGTGGAGACGAAGCCTACAAACCTATTATACCACACCTTGGGGGCCTGTTTTAAACCATATAATGATTTGTTCAATAAGAAAACATAATCATGGTGAATAGGATCTCGGAAATCCAAAGGTTGGTGCATGTAAACTATTTCCTGTAGGTGACTATGTAGATTCACATTCTTGACGTCCAACTGATGAATTGATCATGATTTTGTAGAGCCAGACTGAAAATTATCCTGATAGTTGGTGGTTTAACTACTGGGCTGAATGTTTCATCGCAATCCACGTCAACCTGTTGAGACATGTCATCACCAATAAGATGATTTATGTCTCGCAAAAGAACCATCAGAATTCTTTTTTGACAGAAAACCCACATATAACGTATGATGTTCACATTAGATGGACGGGGTACCCACGTCTTATTTTTAATAAAAGCATAAATTTCATCTAACATTGCGACTTTCCAATTCGGGTCTGAAAGAACAGCTTTTAGATTTTTCAGAATTAGTGATAGTTGGACTGATGAGGTTAAATTAAAATGATGTTTGGGCTAAAAAATCCTGTTCATGGCACGGGTTTCAATAGATCGAGGAGGGGTCGAAACGTGAGGTTGTGGCGGGGGATTTATAGGAATTTGACTAGGCCGAGAGGGACTGACCCGGTGGGCTTGTGTTATTGGGCATGTTTATTTGGTTGATGAAGTGGATGAGGGAGCAGTGGGCTCCCTCATTTGGGCCAGTTTATTGGGGGAAGTGTATTGGGCCGAGACCGATGAGGATGGAGCAGTGGGCTCCTTGACTGGCCCAACTCTATTTTCTTACCAGGCCGTCAAATTTTGGTGTCCATTTTGGGTTGGTCCATTTGAGGCCGAGGAAGCAGTAGGCCCCTTCGACTGGGCTTGGTGAATTGGGATATTTAGATGGTAATGCAATAATGGATGTATCCCCTATTCCAAAAAATTGTATGAAGTCGGGGATGACTTGTGAGAGGTAGCAAACGGGAATGTAGACTCATAAAAAACAACGTGATGAGTGATGATATATTTTTCATTAGATATATCATAATACTTATAGCCCATACGATTTTGTGGGTATCCAAAAAAGACACATGGAGTGGAACATACTTGGAGTTTGTTTATGGTGGTGGGAGGAAATAATGGATAGCACAAACACCCGAAAACCCTCAAATGTGTATGTCACGACCCGACCCCGGGCCCGCGACTAGTGCCCTACCTGGGCACCCCTTACAGGTATACATCAGAGAATAGCAGCGGAACATACAAAACTCAAACAATACATAACAACAAATATCAATAGGCTGGCCGATAAGGTCGCCTTCCGGAAAATATACATAACCCCAAAATAAAAACAGTTACATCTTTGTTCTTACAACCCAATCCACAAATATGACTACACTTAAGACAATAGCCAGGACGACAGGCTTCGCCATACCCCCGAATGTACATAAATCTACAACATCGTGGAAAACTGCACTAAAAGACAAGCCTCCGAGAAACGGAGCTTCGACACTGATCAAGATCCTAAGAATGAGGATCCACCACCGCTACTCCCTACCGCAGATTTAACGCAGCCCCCGAGGAAAGGGGGTTAGTATAACAGAAGTAACAAGTATGCAAAACTGGAAAATACTGTAATTTACATCATAAGTCTAAAATAAAGCCGGAGACATGTATGATAAACAAATTACAATACACTGTGCCTTACTAACAATGAGAGTAACCAAGTATATACTTTACTGCATAAAAATAGGAGGCTCATGATCAAAGTAGGGTCACCCGCCCGTAGTATCATTAAGCAGTCCTACTCCTGAGACTATTTCACCCGCATAGGTCCTGTGGACCCGCAATGGAGCGATGTGCTCCGCATGGGACTATTTCACCCGCACAGGACTATTTCACCCGCTTAGGCCCGGTGGGCCCGCAATGAGTACAAACGCCGCACTCGCATCATGGGTAGCAAATCCATGGAATTAGTAGTAACCCAAGGCTTTACCCCGTAAGAATAACACAAACTAGCTCAACCAGCTATCATACATAACATAAGCACTACCGGCTTATCATACATAACATAAGCGCTACCGGCTTATCATAACATAAGCAAGTTAAGAAAATCCCCTAACTTCTTATTAACCTTATTTATATACCCTCTCATTTTAGTTTACTTAAGGCACTAACATGTCATTTTAAAAATCCGGGAATTTAACCCAAAGTACTACGTACTTCTATTCTTTTAAAATGACTCTCTTTCATATAAAACTTCCAAGATACTAATAACCGTAGTATCAAGCCATATCTACTTTTCAAGACAAGTCACAATACCTTTTAGAAATACATTTAAAGACTTCTAAATCAAGTGACTATTTACTTTAAAACTTTAAGCAATTGATGGCTTCAAAATCAATTTGCCTTTCCTCATTTCAAGTCATTTATCATTATTACATTACTTAGAGTAAACCACTCTTTTAACTTTCCATAAAGCTATTATAACCAACTTCCCATAAAGTCGTTATATTAACTTTATACATTAGGCAATTACATTCTTCCTTATATCCAAGGGACTTATACTTTCAAACAAGACAAGTATCATATACTTTCAAACATACTTCAAGTCCCTTAACTTTAAAAACCAAGACATCCTTAATCTTTTTAACAAGTGAGTTAATTCCCTAACTCAACTAACTTGGACATTCTTAAAACAAGTCAAGGATATCAAATGAAATTAGATTCATCAAAATCTCGTACGTCTACCGTACTATATATTTACAACTACTCATGCTCGAGAGATAGGAAAGTTCCACATACCTCTTCGGTTCAATCCACTTACCAAGTCCAATATGCCGTACGTAGTATGTCAACCTATAATGACCATAATACGTCTATTAACTTCTTACTTCAAACGTAGAATATTCTAAGTGTAAAGTCACTAAATTCTACGGAAAATCGGACATCACTTCCTTTGTTTCTACATACTTTTCCACCTTTTTCAAGGCCCGAATTCAATAACCAAACACGCCACATTTAAGGCTAAAAAATGTAGTTAATAATAGGGGATTACACGCCTACAAGACGTGTAAAATTCTGCCCCACAATTGATATCAAACTAGTCCAACATACAATATCATTTTCGGCAATTTGAGGGACAACAATACAAAGTCTTTTCCAATTCCTTTTCAATCCAAGTTGTTTAGTATAACATGATATCAAGCCGCAATCGATTATAACTACTACAATCTTCAAGTAGGTAACATACGACGATTCTAATTAACGACTAAATTGTATTTCGATTTCAAATGGCTCACAATGTCATTTCGGATTTAGGCTTCTACAATCCATATCACTTATCAATCTTCAATACATATACTTCATGCTAGTTAAAATGTAAGGCTACAACAATATGTAATCTTATAACATTTAAGAGAACAAGATTATTACCTTAACGAGCCTTAATCCACTTCAAGATCCGAAGTCTCTCCCTAGCAACTTAGAGCCTCTCCTTGACACTCCAATCCGCCACTTGAAGCCATTAGAAGATCACAAACAACTTTCCTTTAACTTCCAATCCAAACCTAGGAAAGTGATTAGGTTTTCACCTTGCGACTAATACGAAAACGCCACTTTTCCGGAATCTTTCTATTGAAATACCCTTACAATACCCTTAGGAACCTTGGTTTAAAGTGTGGAGATTATAGGACAACAAACGAAATTTTTTCTCTCCACTTGAAACCCTAACCCGAGAGCTCTCTTGAGTTCATCCAAGTTTTCTTGAAATTTTTCTAAGTGTTAAGTGCCTTGTCTTGCTACTAGTATACATATATAACACTATGAAGGGTCAAGATAAGAACAATTGGGTGGCTTGGATTCAATTCACTTAAAAATCTAGCCAAGTGGCCCTTGGACTTAGTCAACAATATCAAGCTCTTAGACTTTGTAAGACTTGGTCATCCTAACCTTGGTCAAATGACCATAAAACCCATGTCCACTTCGTCCAAGACCAACAAGGGGTGACACGTGTCGCCCTCCCATTCGTCGCAATATTTCGTTTTCCGACAATTTCATAATTCCGATAAATATTTACTAGTCTCAAATCTTAACATTTTTTAGTTCTTACGTACGTTCTTATAAACATGCCCTGAAATTACGGGGTGTAACAGTGTATATGAAGGAATACAGTGCTACAGAAGTTTTGTGGGTGATAGGTTTGAGAGTAGCTTGCTAGGAAGAATGTTTAAAAGATATGTGATAATTTGAAGGGCATGATGCCAAAAAGACAATGATGTGGATGAATGCGCAAGAAGTGTGTGAATTAAATTGTTGATTGTTCGGATTTTTCTTTCAGCTTTCCCATTTTGAGGAGAAGTATGTGGACATGAAAGACGCAATAACATACCATTTTGGTGACAAAATTCCTTAAATTGGTCATTTATGAATTCACTCCATTGTCACATTGAAAATATTTAATGGACTTCACAAATTGGGTTTGGATGAAAACACTAAATTGTTTAAAAATCGCGGGGACCTGTGATTTTATGGAAAATGTCTGTAGAAAATTAGAATAATCATCCAAAATAAACATATAATACTTATGACATGCCGAACTTAAAACTGATGATGTCCACAAATCACTATGCATGATATCAAATGTCACAATAGTATTGGAAGTAGATAAAGAAAAGAGAAATTTAACATGTTTCCCATAAATGCAAGCTTGGAAAACATGGGAGTCCACAAGTTCATTACAATCAATAAATTTATTTTTTCTAAGAAAATTGAACACCGGTGCTCTCGAGTGTCCCAAGCGGTTATGCCATAAAATATGAGAAATATCATCAAAGGTTGATAGATTGGTGACTTTGTTGTTGGAGATGGAGGTGATGGGGTACAAATTCTCAGTGTTATTATATCTCATTAGTGGCATCCTCGTCTGAAAATCCTTCACAAAAAACCCAAACGGATCAAAATTAACTGAAATATTATTGTCAGTAGTGAAACGACGTACATATATAAAAAAATTTAATCAGTTTGGGTGTATGTAGGATATTTTTTAAATGTAAAGGTGGGTGAGAGGGGGAAGGTTTAATTGGCCAATACCACGAATTGGACTTTCCTGCCCACTGCCAACGATAATAATTTTATTACTGCTCATATTAAAATAAGATGAGAGAGTACCTTGGGATGTCGTCATGTGTGAGATTTCCCCCGTGTCCATGTATCATGAATCATCGGAAACATTGAGATTCATATTGTTAATGGCTTGCTCGATGTCCATGGGAGCATAACTCAAAGGCGATGATCCATGGGCTTAAAACACTTGTTGTGGATGACTGCCTAAGACATCGGGCTGCCTGTTCGGAGTGTTGGGCATGTCCCACTAGGATGTCTAGTACAGACACCCACTGCTGCGGGTTCCAAATTTCATGGCGGAATCGCCCCATCGCCCATCGCCACCAAATCGATGTGGTCGCCAATAGTGACGGTTATGCTCGCCGCGCCGCTTCTCGCCGTATGTGTTACGTCGCGACCCCGCCCCCTTCCACTATTATTTTTTCCTTTGTTATTATTGCGATTTTGACCCCTCTTTTGTCCATTATTGTTGCGATTAGACGCACCTCCCGAACCAGAATTTTAAGAGCCAAAAATCATCCGTAGACACGTTAGTGGAAAGCAGGGTGGTACCGACATTGTTTGATGTCATCACCGCCTGTTTTAACTTTCGGGTTTCTTCAAGAATCAACCTCGAACGAGCCTCATAAAACGGTGGTAACAGGTTACTTTGTTGAATGAACGTAGAAACTTCATCATATTATTCATTTAAACCCGCAATTAGTTGGAGAACTAACCTTTGATTTGTCACTGGTGCACCAACATTTGATAGTTGGTCGTCAAACATTTTTAATTCTTTACAATATGCGGAAACATTTGCAAAGTCATCCAATTTGACATTGGTGAATTGGTTTTCAAGATATACTGCTAGAGAAATCAATATCTTGAAAAATGTTTTGCAAACGCTTCAAAGCTTGTTGAGTCGTAGAGTCCGGTTCCAAATTGTGTGTAAAAGGTCATTAGAGATGGTGCCGTAAATCCATTGAAGGACTATGACATCTAAGAGAGACCATATAGTCTTATCAATAGTAGTGTCCTTCGATTGAGACTTCTGAGGAAGTATATGGTCAATAACTTGGTATGCGCGACAATGAATTTTGAATAACTCAGTCCAAGATGAATATTGCGATTTTTCCATCTCAAGAATCACCGGAATGAAGTTCTTGACGTTGTTTACGGCAAGAGCTGGATGAAATTTGTGTTGGTCGGCTATTGTTACCCAAGAAGAACAGGAAATTGGAGGAGATAGAATATTTTGGTTATTAGAGTAAGGGAAAGAAAGAACCCTAATTAGGGTTTGTGTGTGTGGAAGAAGCCGAAAAGGGAAGGGGATGGGTAGTTTCAGCTAGGGTTAGGATGTGGAGAAACCCATAGTTAGGGTGTGGTGGATGGAGCCAAAAAATTAGAGAATTTCGGCTAGGGTAGGGAGGGCCGACGGGTAGTGTTAGGGCAAAAAAATTGGAGGGTTAATTTGTGGCTCTTGATATCATGAAAGAAATAATTTTCATCCTTATTTCATTTCAATAATACAATATATATACAACCATCCAAAATCAATCTAGGCTACTATTAAGTATTAAGGAAGACTATCCTAAGGATATGCTAATCATATTTACACTCTTAATTATATGATAATTGATTTGATTATCTTAATTATATGATAATAGATTTAATTACAATGTATGATAAGATATGATAGAGATAATTATGGATTATATGTCCAGAATTATCTTAACAATTTTGAATGGCTTCCAGGTTACAAGGAGGCTTCCATGGAACTTGGCTAATATGCACATATGTAATGGCATATATATATTTCGTGTAAAAAATACTAGATTCAATTGAACTCACAACTCCTAACACTATATCTTCCACAATCATTATTCTATCGAAAAAAGTCCCAATCTGCTGGTAGTCTAAAGTGCATTTTCATCTGCAAAACGTCCTTACTTTGTGATGATGAAATTTAGAAACTGAAACAGGGATATGTGGCTGAAGAACATGTAAATTAAAAGTAGGTGCCAAGAACATCACGTTAATAAAGATGACAAATTGTGTGTATATAGTAAGGTCGGTCGGCTATTACAAATTATTCAACAAAAGTCAATTCAATCTACTGAAATTTGGCCAGATGTAGCATTTTTACCTCAACCCGAATACATTTTTCTCTTAGTGAAAAATGGATGTCAATATTTACTTTTAAGCATAAGTGCTTTGTAAATAATCCGTTACATGTTTTGATAAAAATGGTGTTGATGACAACTACTATTAAACACTTTTTTATCTTAAAGTTGTTAACACTACAAAGAAGCTCATTACTATGAGATTTTTAATTCTAAAATTGATTCAAATTAAAAATTAATGTATATTTTAATTAAGTTTAAATATAAACTGATTATTTAAGTTATTTTTATAAATATATGTTACTTTTAATGTTTAAAATATATAATTTGGATAAAGATTGAAAATGAGTTTGTTATTGATTGTTTTCTGGATTGTAAGTGATATTTCTCTTCCCATGTTGTCATCTACGGTCTCTGGTTATCCTTCTTGTTAATATTGTGATTATAATCTTAGAAAAAATATGAATCAAGTTTCAGACAAATTCTAAGTGGCTTCACTGTTCTAGGACAAAAATACCACTAAAGATCTTAACACTAAACATAGCTTATTATTGTAAGATTCTTAAATTTAAATTGATTCATATATGCAATTTTCAATAACTTTAAAACTAAATATAGAAAATTACCATAAGCGAAAATAACGTAGTAAATAAATCTGCAGAATATTGCTTCTCACGGTCAATGAAGGAAACCAAATGATAGTTTTGTTGGAAATTTACTAATGTGGAATTAAGTTTAACCTATTATTTATGACTCGAACAATTGAGGTCCCGCATGTCGAAAACGTCGTTTTCACACACGTGAACACGTAGTGCCAAGTATCGTAAATTTAATTAGTGAAAGAGATATTAGTACGTGTTAAGCATATTTCATATACCTATTTTGAGTTATTTTCGATTAGTATTTTACCCATTTTCGTTGCGTCTAGTACAATTTTAGGGTTATTTTTCTTTCTTTTGAGTCACAGCGGTTCAAAAAGGCAAAAAAAAGCGAAAAGTGGGCATAAAAGGAGGTCCCGAGGCAAAAAAAGGTCGAAAATCGATGACTCAGAAAAACCACAACAGCACCGCGGTGCCCAGAGGCAAGAACGCGATGCCAAAACAAATGTAAACTCGCAGATTTTCAAAGACCGGTGCATTCGCATGTAATCATGCGCCATTTATTCAGAGTCGCAGAGTTTTGCACCGCGCAGATCGACTGCAGAACCATGCGCATTTAAATTTTTCGGGCCTGAGTTGGAATTGGCCAAGGGCAATAGGGTCCCTAGGGCACAAAATTGATACATATTTAAAGCCCTAGGGATCAGTTTTTAAGGGGGGAGTCAATTCTTGAACACAAGAACAACACAAGGCACTTGGAGCAACAATTGGAGATTTTAATCTTCGTAATTTTCTAACTTTAGTTTTTATTTCAGTTTTATGTTGGATATTGTGTTAGTTCATAGCATGTCTATGACTAGGAACTAAACACTTAATTAGGGCTTTCCTTATGATTCACTTGAACCTTTATTCATGATTTGATGCAATAGTTTAATTACTTCTTCAGTTGTTAAGATCTATTCAATAATTGATGTGAATGATTGATAGTTAATTGATCACTAAATATCATAACATATATGATTTTGAATCAACAACCGAGAGGAGAGATTTGGATATGTTGTAGTTGAATAGACATAGGTTAAAATCGTGGACGACAGTACCCCGATACTTGTGTAGCTTTATAGGTTACTGTTCTTAATCCTCATATGTGGTAAATTCTATCATAGAAATATAGAAGAGTTTTGCACTGGGGTTGAGTGATTATATATCCTAACCGGAATATAAGACAGTCTAGTTAACCGCTATCTTAACATAGAAGAAGAATCATTCTAGAACACATTAATGATTGAATAAAGTGGATAGTTGATGATTTTGGAAGCCCTAATTCCTTCATAATCTGAATACAACCTAATTAGTTTACTTATTTCTTGCAATCATTCCAGTAGTTAAATAAAAAACCCAATCAATATTCGTTCGCCAAATAGATAACACAAAATAGATGTTCGGTACTTAGAAACCAGTCTACGTGGACGATATTCGGTCTTACAGACTATATTACTTGAGACGATACGTACACTTGCGTTTTGCGCGTGTGGAAATCGCCTAACAAGTTTTTGACGCCGTTACCGGGGACTGGAGTATAATCAATATCGAACTATCTATCCTTATTTCTAATTTGGTTTTTATTTATTTTTTATTTGAGAACATTTTGTCGTGATCTGTTTGCTTGTTTTTGATCACTTGCAGGAAAGACAAGGAAAGTGCTGATCCTTTGATAATGGAACATCAGCAAAATAATAATGTGGCGGATGGCGAGCTACCGCATGTCTTAAGACAAATCCCTGCAGAAAGAAGCTTGAGGATTATGTATTGCCTACAGTGACAGGGGTGCAGACTTGCATAAGACTCCCTGCAATAGGAGCCAATAATTTTGAGATTAAACCTTCTATTCTGGGTATGGTGTAGAACACAGTCCAGTTTGGAGGGTCGTCATATGAGGAGCCACATACGTACATTGCGAATTTCCTGGAGCTTTGTGCCACATTAAAATACAATGGTGTCACTGATGATGCTATCTGGTTGAGGCTCTTCCCATTTTCTCTTAGGGAAAGGGAGAAGGTTTGGTTGAACTCCCTGCCAACAGACTCTATCTTCACATGGCGGGACCTGACCCAGAAGTTCCTTGAAAAATTCTTTCCACCAGCAAAGGAAGCAAGACTTAGGGGAGAATTGAAAATTTTCTATCAAATGTATGGAGAGTCATTGTATGATGCTTAGGAAAGGTTTAAGGATTTGCAGAGGAAGTGCCCACATCATGGCCTTGAACAATGGAACTTGGTGCACATCTTCTACAATGGTCTGAGTGGTACTACTAGAACAATTATTGATGCAGCTGCTAGTGGTACTTTCATGAGGGGGACAACACATGAAGCCCATGACTTGTTGGAAGACATGGCCACAAATAATCACTTGCCAGATGAGAGAGGAACATGTGGCAGAAAAGCAGTTGGAGTTCATGAGACAGATGCTATCACTGCACTGCAGGCACAAGTTGCTCTCTTGACTAAGCAGCTCCAGCAGAATACCATATCCGTAAAGCGACCAGATGCAAGCGCCAGGAAATTTGGAGGTCCGCATACCTTTTATAGATGTACAAAAACTGATGCAAACCACATCCCAATGGAGCAGGCTCAATGTCAAGTTGTGGGACACTTTCAGAGGCAATACAACCATGCATAATCTAACACATATAACCAGGGGAGAAAAAATCATCCAGATTTTTCATGGAGAATGATTAGGGGCAGTATCAGCAGTTCAGCCCACCAGCCCTACACGAGGAGTCAAATGAGTTGAAAACGACATTATTGACATTGGCAAACTCCCAAGAAAAATTCTTCACAGAAACAATGTCATTCATGGCAGAAACTAAGTACTCAATTTCAACCTTGGCCAATTCCCAAGCAATAATGACCAACTCTCAGACCCAGTTTATGACGAAGACGAGATTTTCTATTAGGGGTTTGGAAACTCAAATAGGGCAGTTGGCAGAGAAGTTGAGTGATAGACCTCAGGGAGATCTCCCCAGTAAGACAGTGATGAATCTAGGGGAGCAATGCCAAGCACACCGAGCAGCTGGAAGCGATTAGAAATGGGGCCCCAACCAGGAGTGGAGAAGATAGTTGAAATAGAAAATGAGGGGTTACTGATGACCACCCTAATTTAGAGAAGGCTCCACCGGCAATAAGGAGAGAATATGTAGACAGAATCCCTTATCCTTAAAGACTGCAGAAGAAGTCCTTAGACAAGGAGTTTTCCAAGTTTTTAGAAGTCTTCAAAAAGCTGCATATTAATCTCCCGTTCATTGAAGCTTTAGAGCAAATGCCAGCATATGTAAAATTCATGAAGGACATCCTGTTTAAGAAGAGGAAGGTGACGGATTATGAGACAATAGCCCTGACAGAGGAGTGCAGTGCTATCTTGCAGAAGAAACTGCCCCCTAAGTTGAAGGATCCAGAGAGTTTCACCCTACCTTGCACTATAGGTAAGGTGACATGTAAACGGGCTTTGTGTGACTTAGGGGCCAGTATCAACTTGATGCCTCTCTCTGTGTTTAAAAGACTCGGTTTGGAGGAAGCAAAGCCGACTACAGTGAACCTGCAGCTAGCTGATCGCTCAGTCGTACATCCCAGGGGTATTATTGAAAATGTATTATTGAAAGTAGGCAAATTTATCTTCCCTGCTGATTTCCTCATTCTGGATATGGAGGATGATGAAGATATGTCCATCATTCTTGGGAGACCATTTCTAGCCACAGGAAGGGCCCTTATTGATGTTGAGAAAGGGGAGTTGAAGCTTAGAGTTCATGATGAAGAAATGACATTCAAGGTGTTTCAGTCACCACCTGAGCCAGAGTTAACCCTCAAAGTTTTCAGACCACCCACTGAGCCCCGAGTCGATGAGAGATATTTTGTTATTGGGGAAGTTGACAAGGTCTGGGAAAAACCTCACTAGTATTGATGCTTGTGGGGTACCATTGAAGAAAGTGTGGAGACTGAAAGTAAGACCAGGGCAACAACAAATAATGAAACAATAATGAACCCTCCTGAAATCAATTCTGTGAAAAAGAAGAGGAGGAAGAGAAAACGATTGGTGTTGAGATGGTTATGTGGAGGGGGAACTCTACCTCCTTAATCTAGTAAGTGAACTGTTGTTACACCCCGTAATCCCAGGACATGTATATAAGAACATACGTAATAAAATAGGACTTTAAGATTTGAGACTCGTAGAATTTATCGGAATTATGAAAATATCGGGAAACGAAATATTAAGACGAATGGGAGGGTGACACGTGTCACCTCCTTGGATGGTCTTGGTCGAAATGGACCAAGGGCAAAAGGGTCAAGTGACCAAAGCAAAGATGATCAAGTCTTGAAAGCTCAAGCTTGATATAATTGACTAAGTCAATGAGCCCACTTGACTTGAGATATTTAAATCCTCTTCATCCAAACCCCACAAGTGTTTTAATCCTAACCCTCCATTTAATTATATATTCAACCAAGTAGCAAGACTTGTCTCAACACTTAGAATTTTTTTAGAGAAACTTGAGCTAGGCATTGTGAGCTCTCGGGTTTGCCATTGCTCCACACAAAAAAAATTCGTTTGTGGTTCAATAATCCCAATACTTTATACCAAGGTTCCTAAGGGTATTACAAGGATATCTCAATAGAAAGATCCCGGAAAAAACACATTTTTACATTAGTCGCAAGATGAAAACCTAAGTTGTTTTCATAGGTTTTGTTTGGAAATTAAAGGGAAGTTGTTTATGAACATCTAAGGGCTTCAAATGGCGGATTGGAGCGTGAAGGAAAGAAGCTAAGTTGCTAATGTCACGACCCAACCCCGGGCCGCGACTGGTGCCCTACCTGGGCACCCTTCTAATCATACAACATAACAAACTGCGGAAGATAAATAACACTCTTTTTAAAAAAAAACTAAGGCCAAGCCGATAAGGCTGCCATAACATAAAAATTACCCGAAAGGGTCTACATTGTTTAACAATGTAAAAACAACTCTAGCCACCCAAATTTACGGATGAATACACTTCTAAGATTTGGACTAATGCTATGACGGACAAGGCCCCGCCGCACTTCAATATACATAGCCATGACGACAAGCTCCTAACATTAGAGCCATCTCAAAATGTGAACCAGATCCTAAGCTCGCGGATCCACAATCGTATTTAAACTCGCGGACATGAACGCACTTCAAGCGGGTCGCATAAACATGTACCGAATATGGAACGGAAAATAAGGTACAAGAATAAATCATAATCAGATAAAAGAATGACAGTGGCAAGTATAAAGAAAGGGTAAATACCAGATCCTACCGTATCATTTCCATCTCGTGAACTTAATCGTACTTATTATCTTTCCCATTTTCCATAAGAGTATAGTCAAATTCTTACGCATATACTTAAGAAAACTCATCAAGTTCATAAATATATAACTTACGATTCTTGCATAACCTAATCCGTCCCTTTATGGAGGAACGCCTATACCGTTTACCAACTGGGACGCGATAAGTCACATACGCCCGCCCATAAAGGTATAACGCCCGCCCAATCTGGGACGCGATAAAATCACATAAGTCTGCCCATAAAGGTATACTGCCCGACCCAATCTGGGACGCGATAAAATCACATAAGTCTGCCCATAAAGGTATACTGCATAAAAATAGGAGGCTCATGATCAAAACAGGGTCCCTCGCCCGTAGTATCGATAAGAAATCCTACTCCTAGGACTATTTCACCCGCATAGGTCCTGTGGACCCGCATGAGGTATTCCTCGTGATAGTCGCACTACCGCATGAGACTATTTCACCCGCATAAGCCCATAAGGACTCGCATGAGGTATTCCTCGTATCATGGGTAGCAAATCCACTGAACATGTGGTATAACGTCTTGGGGGTTTACCCCTCATTTATACTCTTACCCTGAAGCAGGTGGTATAACGTCTTGGGGGTTTACCCCTCATTTATACTCTTACCCTGGAGAATGTGGTATAACGTCTTGGGGGTTTACCCCTCATTTATACTCTTACCCTAACTCAACCGGCCATCATACATAACATAAGTCTACCGGCTTATCATACATAACATAAGCACTACCGACTTATCATACATAACATAAGCACCACCGGCTTACCATACATTACATAAGCAAGTTAAGAAATCCCCCTAACTTCTTATTAGTCTTATTCGCATACACTCTCATTTTAGTTTACTTAAGGCACTAACATGTCTTTATAAAAAATTCGGGAATTTAACCCAACGTACTACGTGCCTCTACTCCTTTAAAATGATTCTCTTTCAAATAAAACTTCCAAGATACTAATAACCGTAGTATCAAGTCATATTTACTTTTCAAGACAAGTCACAATACTTTTTAGAAATACATTTATATGCTTCTAAATCAAGTGACTTCTTTCTTTAAAACCTTAAGCAATTGGTACCTTTAAAACAATTTGCCCTTCTTTATTTCAAGTCATTTCCTTGCTTACATTACTGAAGAAAACCATTCTATTAATCTTCAATAAAGTTGATATAACCAACTTCCCATAAAGCCGTTATAACTCTTTATGTCTTAGACAAATTCATTCCTTTTATAACCAAGAAACTTATACTTTCAAATCAAATCACATAGCTTTCAAAATACTTCAAGTCTCTTAGCTTTTAAGAAAACAAGTTTCTTAACTTTAGAATGGCAAGAAATCAATACTTTCCAAATCAAGTATTCTATACTTTTAAATCAATTCATTTCTTTCTTTAAGAATCAAGTCCCATAACTTGAAAAATAAAGTCCCTTAACCTTTTAAAAATTTGAGGTTCATAGTCTTAAAACTTCATACGTAAATTCTTATAAATTAAGTAACATATACTTTGGTGCGTTGTGAATAAGTTATACTTATTTATAACGATCTTAATCGAGTAGCCATGATCTAGAAAATGTAATACAATTTTGTCTTATCTTAGCTTCTATGCAGATGGAGAATTCTACTCATTTTAACTTAATTGATTGTCATTACATTTTCCTTTATTAACGTTGCAGTGGCTTGTTCGATACTTATTCTCATTTGTGCCGTAACTTAGCCAAGTCAACTTGGCTCCAAATACCTCCTAACGACTCTTACCAACATCCCCCATAAGACTTGGTAAGAACTTATGATAACTTAGACATAACCTTTACGTAGAGTAAATCAACATACATACCTCTTAACTTCTAAGAGTAGAAGGAATCATGAAATAGTACTACATGTATATTTCATACATAGAATCATGTCATAAGAAGGAAGAGGTTCACATACCTCGCGACGATTATCGACAAATAACAAAATGCTCCAAAGTACTTCAACCTTGATAGCTATTCCATCCTTCAAGTAGAATACGCTATACTTGGTACTTCAACCTAAAATGGCCATAATACGTCCATTAACCTCTAGCTTCGAACGTAGAATATTCTAAGTGCAAAGTCACTAAATTCTACGGAAAATCGGACATCACTTTCTTTGTTTCTACATACTTTGCCACCTTTTTCAAGGCCGAATTCAATAACCCATTTAAGGCCCAACAATTCAGCTAACCAAAGGGGATTACACGCCTTAACATGACGTGTAAAATTCTGCCCCACAAATTAATACGAAACTAGTTCCAAATTTAAAGCCATTCTCGGCTAACATAAACAACAACTCAAAGTCTTTTCCAATTCTTTTACAATCCAAGTTCTTAGGTCTAACATGTTATATAGTCATAAACAACTTCAACAACTATAATTCCTTCTTTATATAACATGTGGCGACTAAACTAGTAACCAAATTGAATTACAATCTTAAGGGCTAACATACTAGTTTTCGGATTAGGGTTCCAATAGTCAATACACTTATCAAACTTCATAATAAATACCTCATGCTTGCTAATATCCATAACTACAATGATAAGAAATCTTTAATTACTAAAACGACAAGAATTTTACCTTTACAAGCCCTTATAATTTCCAAGATTCAATGTCTCTCCTTAGCAATTCTTAGATCCTTTCCTTCACGCTCTAATCCGCTATTTGAAGCCTTTAGAAGCTCACAACCAACCTCTCTTCCATTTCCAATCAAAACCTATGAAAATGCCTTAGGTTTTCGCCTTGCGACTAACGTGAAAACGCCGTTTTTCCGAAATATTTCTATTGATATATCCTTACAATACCCCTAGGAACCTTGGGTTAAAGTCTTGTGAATATTGGACAACAATTGAAAAAATTTCTTGTTCAAAAAGCCTCAAAGCCGAGAGCCCCTATGGCACACACAAGTCTCTCAATTTTTTTTCTAAGTGTTGTGAGCTAAGTCTTGCTACTTAGGATGATATATAACACATTGGAGGGTCTAGATTACAACACATGTTAAGTTTGGAGGGAAGAGATCAAGCTGCCGCCTCGACTTAGTCAACAATATCAAGCTCTTAGCTTGCAAGACTTTGTCATCTAAACTTTGGTCAAATGACCATTTTTCCCTAGAATTAATTCGACCAAGCCATGTGGGGGGGTGCCACATGTCGCCCTTCCATTCGTCCATAAAATTCCGTAACCCTCGTGGACCCCACAAAACGTTAAATTCCTCGGGTGGGCCCCACATGACCAAATCCGTAAAAATAAATTTCCATAATGCTAATAAGTTTCATACTCTTCAAATAATGCATTTTGAGAATCCAATTATCCTCAACGAACATTTTTCCTTTCCGACGTTCGGAAGATTTTCCGTCGGAAAAACAATTCTTCCTTTCGTACCAATTTCAAGTCTTGAATTACTTACGTACATTCTCTTAAACATATCCTGGACTTACGGGGTATAACAACTAAGGAGCGACTTTGGATCTTGAAGTTACATTAGGGCTTGTCAAGGTAACAATCTTGTCCTCTTAAGTGATTAAAGATTTCATGTTGATTGTAGTCATATATATATATATGAAAGCATGAGATGTATATATTGGAGATTGAAATGTTATGGAATATTTGGATGGAATCCAAAAGTTGCATGTTTAACCTTAAGATTGTAATTCGATTTAGTTATTAATTTTAGTCGTCACATGTTATATAAAGAAGGGATTGTAGTTGTTATATCGATTGCGGGTATATAACATGTTAGACTAAACAACTTGGATTGAAAAAGAATTGGAAAAAGACTTTGTGTTGTTGTACATTGATTAGCCGAAAATGGCATTGAAATGTTGAACTATTTGGATATCGATTGTGGGGCATAATTTTTCACGTCCTGTGCGACGTGTAATCCCCTTTGATTGGTTGATGTGTTGAGCCTTAAATGTGGCATATTGGTTATTGATTTCGGGTCTTGAAAAAGGTGGAAAAGTATGTAGAAACAAAGGAAGTGTTGTCCAATTTTCCGTAGAATAAGTGACTTTACACTTAGAATATTCTACGTTAGAAAGCTAGAAATTGATAGACGTATTATGGTCATTATAGGTTGACTTACTACGTGCGGCATATTGGACTTAGCAAGTGGATTGAACCGACGAGGTATGTAGAACTTTCTCTATCTTTTGAGCATGAGTTTTACAAATATATAGTACGGTGGACGTATGAGTTTTAAAGGAATTCGGTTTCATTTTGATATCATTGCCTTAATCTAAGAATGTCTAAGTTTGGTTGAGTTAGAGAATTAACTCACTTGTCTTTAAGAGATGAAACTGCCTTAATTTTCTAAAATATAAAGAGTTATAACGGCTTTATGAAAAGTCAGTTATAACGGCTTTATGGAAAGTTAAGAGATTGGTCTACTTAATTTATAGGCATGTGTTGCCTAGGTTGTGAAAGTAGAAGTGCTTGATGTTCTTAAAAGCTTGGGTTTAAATTTCTAAAGGTATAGTACTTGGGGTTAAATTCCCGGATTTGACATGACATACTAGTGCCTTGAGTCTTATAAAATGATAGGTGATTTATATTAAATCTAATGAGAGTCCTAAATGATTTTAGGTTGCATATGTTGCTCTCGATAGATATTCGGGCAAGTATTATATTTCCATATCACCGCGTCCCTCACTTGAGGGCCGGCAAATCATGATGTTATGTTATGGGTTAAATTCCCTTGATATTATTTTATTCCGTGGATTTGCTCTCCATGATGCGGGTATTTACATATACTCATTGCGGATCCACGTGACCTATGCGAGTTCAATTCTTATGCGGGTTAAATTCTCATGACTATTCCGTGGGCTAGCTCTCCATGATGCAGGTATTTACATATACTCATTGCGGGTCCACGTGACCTATGCGGATTCGATTCCCATGAATAGGATTGCAAATGGTATTACGGCGGGTAGCCCTGTAATGATCATAACCTTCCTACTTTTAAACGGTAAAATATACTCTCATTTGTCTCATTATTATTAACGCACATTATACTGTTAATTTGATTATCATACATGTCTCCAGCTTTATTTTAGACTTATGATGTAAATTTCAGTATTTCCAGTTTTACATACTTGGTACATATTTTGTACTGACCCCCTTTCCTCGGGGGATGCGTTCATGCCGCAGGTAGGGGTAAGAAGGTTGTGGATCCTCACTCTTAGGATCACTGATCAGTTGTCAGAAGTCTTCATTTCTCCGGAGGCTTGTATTTTGGTACGGTTTCTCTGGTGTTGTAGATTTATGTACATTCAGGGGTATGGCAGGGCCCTGTCCCGTCACAGTTGTTATGTAAATTCTTAGAGGTCTGTAGTTATATCTTGTGGATTTGGGTTGTAAAAAGAAAGAGGTAACTGTTTTTGGACTTATGTATATATTTTTCGGAAGGTGGCCTTATCGGCTAGCCTGTTGATACTTCATGACTTGTACTTTTTGAGTTGTATGTACATTCCGCTACTATTCTCTGATGTATACTGTAGCGGGTGCCTGTAGGGCACCAGCGCCCGGTCGGTCGTGACAAAAGTGGTATCAGAGCAGTTAGTCCTCGGAAAGTGTCTACATACCATGTCTAGTAGTCTTGATTATCGGTGTCAGGCACCACATCTATAATCGTGAGGTCAGCAGGCATTTAGGATTGATTTCCATTCTTCTCTCTCTAAGATCGTGCAGTAGAGCTGTCTTATTAGGTTGAATCCTCTCTGACCTATTCTTATGTATCAGTTATGCCTCCACGGAAGGTGACCAGGGCCCAGAAGGGCAAGACATCAGCAGGAGCTGCTAGTGGTACACAGAGGGTTACTAGGACTCAGGCCCCGACTATGCCTGAGGTTGTGGCCCAGGCGGCGAGTTCAGTTACGCCGGCAGTATTAGAGGAGCCGAGAGCAGCCGTAGCTCCAGAGGTTCCGATACCTGAGCCTCCAGTCCCTCAGCCAGGGGCAGAGTATAGAGATTATGGAGAGAAGATCAGGTTATTGACTAGCATAGTGGCAGGGCAGCGCCGACAGGAGCAGGTAGCTAACCCTAGAGCCGACAGTTTGAGGATTCGGGATTTTCTGGGTTGTAATCCACCCGAGTTCTATGGTTCGAGATCTGAGGAGGATCCTCAGGAGTTCATTCGGCAGGTACAACGGTCTATGCAGGTGCTTAGGGCCTCGGAGACAGAGTCAGTTGTGCTAGCTTCTTACCGGTTACGTTATATTGCGTTGAACTGGTTTGAGTCATGGAAGCTGTCTAGAGGTGTGGGTGCTCTTCCAGCTATTTGGGATGAGTTCACAGAGGCTTTCCTTGATCATTTTTTGCCTCCTGAGATGAGGAGATCCCGCGTGGATAGGTTCTTGACATTGAGACAGAATGGGAGGACTATCAGAGAGTACAACCTGGAGTTTGACTCATTGTCCAAGTATGCGCTCACTATTGTGGCTGACATGGCGGACATAGTTCACCGCTATGTGATGGGGCTAGACCGTTATATGGTTACTGCATGCCTGGGAGTGGCCCTTCAACCAGGTATGGATATTGCCAGGACGCAGGCGTATGCACATGGGATCGAGAACAGAGAGAGAGAGGACCAGCCAGACACAGTACATCCCAAGAGGGCCAGGACGACAGGGTTTCAGGGTAACTTTCGAGACGGACAACCTCAACAGTAGGCTATGTCTACATTTCAGCCGGCACAAAGTGCTCCTTCTCGCCCGCGAGGTCCGATCACCGATATTCGGAGCAAGTCGCCCAGGCGAGGTTCGCAGAGGTTCAGAGGTACTAGCCGGACGAGGCCACCTCTACCTCGGTGTGTCTGATGTGGGAGGTCTCATGTTGGGGAGTGTCATGCTACTTTGAGATCCTGTTTTTCATGCGGCAGTCGAGACCATATGGTGAGAGAGTGTCCGTACAAGGGGGGAATGAGTAGTATGATTCAGCCTACAGAGTCAGTTGTCGAGTCTTCTTCTTCTGTGGTTATGCGCCCCGGAGGGCAAGGTGTTCACAGACCGGCAGGCCACGGCAGAGGTCGTGGTGGAGGTCCTAGTTCTAGCGGTCCACAGAACCGCATATATTCCCTAGCCAGCTGGCAGGATCAGGAGGCTTCCCCGGATGTTGTCATAGGTACATTATTGATTTCATGCTGTGACGTTTATGTTTTGATAGATCCAGGTTCTACTTTGTCCTATGTGTCCCCTCTTATTGCTGGTAGAATGGGAATATAGCCTGTGTCGATAGAGCCTTTTGAGGTAGCTACGCCACGGTGATTCAAAGATAGCCGGTAGGGTGTACAAAGATTTCCTGTTCATATACGCCGACCCTAGCAGACTTGATAGTGTTGAGATGACGATTTTGACGCCATTATGGGTATGGATCGTTTGCTTCTTGTTATGCCAACGCTGACCGTAGAGACAAAGTTGGTCCACTAGTTTCCGTGAGCCTGCTATTGAGTGGAAGGGCAATACAATACGCCGGCGTGGTAGGTTTATTTCTTACCGCAAGGCTAGGAAGATGGTGCAGAAAGGGTACATCTATCATCTGGTACGGGTATTCGATACAGAGGCTGAAGTACCAGTTCTTCAGTCAGTTCCGGTGGTTAGAGAGTTTTCGAATGTATTCCTAGATGATCTCCCAGGTATCCATCCAGAGAGGGAGATTGAGTTTTGTATTGATATGTTGCCAGACACTCGGCCTATATCTATTCCGCTGCACTGCATGACACCTTTGAGATGAGGAGTCAAGGACCACCAAAGATTTGCCGGAAAAAGGTTTTATTAGGCCTAGTATTTCTCCCCGGGAGCGCCGTCTTGTTTGTTAAAAAAAAAAGATGGACGCCACAGATGTGTGTTGACTACCACCAATAAGGTAACCATCAAGAATAGATACTCCTCCCGTGATTGATGATTTGTTTGACCAGCTTGGGGTGCAAGGTGTTTTCCAAGATAGACTGCGGTCCTGTTATCATCAAAGCGAGTTGTGGAGGCGTATATCCCAAGATCGCATTCAGACCCGTGATGGGCACTATGAGTTCAGGGTGATGTCTTTCGGTTTGACTAACGCTCCAGCGGTATTTATGGATTTGATGAACCGGGTGTTCAAGCCATTTTTGAATACGTTTGTTATAGTATTCATCGATGACATCCTGGTTTATTCTCGCACAGAGCAGGAGCATGCTGATCACTTGAGGACGGTACTTGGGGTCCTCCGGAGCCGGTAGTTGTACGCCAAGTTCTCCAAGTGTGAGTTTTGGTTGGCCTCAGTGGCGTTTTTGGGGCACATTATCGGGGTTGGCGGTGTTCAGGTTGATACGGCAAAGATTGAGGCGGTCAAGACTTGGCCGAGACCTACTACTCCGACGGAGGTGCGCAGCTTCTTGGGGCTGGCAGGTTATTATCGTAGGTTTGTGAAGCAGTTCACTTCGATATCAGCACCATTGACTAGGCTGACTCAGAAAGCGGCTAAGTTCCAGTGGACGGAAGCTTGTGAGAAGGGCTTCCAGTTATTGAAGAAAAAGTTGACGACGGCTCCAGTTCTTACTCTTTCAGAGGGATTAAAGGGATATGTGATTCATTGTGTGCCTCGGGTATCGGGTTAGGGTGCGTATTGATGCAACACGACAAGGTTATAGCTTATGCTTCCCGGTATCTACAGAAGCAATGAGAGGAATTACCCTACTCACGACTTAGAGTTGGCCGCAGTTATTCATGCCTTGAAGATTTGGAGACATTATTTATACGGGGTTCATGTGGATATTTATACAGACCACAAGAGCCTCCAGTACATCTTTAGGCATAGGGAGCTGAATTTGCGGCAGAGACGATGGTTAGAGTTGCTGAAGGATTATGATGTTGATATCCTATACCATCCGGAAAAAGCCAATGTGGTTGCAGATGCTTTGAGTCGTAGATCTATGGGGAGTCTGTCAGAGGTACAGCCAAATAGATAGGACATGGTCTGTCACATCCATCAGCTAGCGAGCCTTGGGGTTCGGTTGGTCGATACCGATGATAGTGGGATACGGGTTCATGAGGTTGCCGAGTCTTCCATCGCTGAGGAGGTGAAAAGGCGACAATATGAGGATCCAGTACTGATGCGGTATCGAGATACGGCTCTTCGAGAGGAGAAGAGTATATTTGAGGTAGTGCCTGATGGGGTGCTAAGATACGAGGGTAGATTGTGTGTTCCCGATGTTGCAGGACTTTGTCAGTAGATTTTGGGAGAGGCACACAGTGCTCGTTACTCTATTCATCCGGGGTCGACTAAGATGTACCATGACCTCAGATGTATGTATTGGTGGGATGGCCTGAAGAGGGACATAACAGATTTTGTTGCTCAGTGTCCGAATTATCAGCAGGTCAAGGTTGAGCACCAAAAGCCCGGTGGGCTATCACATTTATTGATATTCGGCATGGAAGTGGGAGGTGATCAACATGGATTTTGTTACAGGATTACCTCGTATTCGAGGAAGTATGATTCCATCCGGTTATCAGAGACAGTGACGAAATCAGCCCACTTTCTTCCAAATGACTACGATTCACCGAGGATTATGCTAGGCTTTATATCAGGGATATTGTGAGACTGCACGGAGTTCCTACTTCTATTATATCGCATGAGGATCCTAGTTTACTTACCTAATTCAAGGTCTTTCCGGCGGTTAGGGACACAGTGAGTCTCGATCTGCTTCATCCTCGCATCGACGGACAGCAGGCGTACTATCCGCATACACTTTGAGGATATGTCGCGCCCGTAATTGATTTCAGGGGTAGCTGGGAGGATCATTTGCCTCTTGTTGAGTTTTCTTATAACAACAGCTACCATTCTTGCATTCAGATGGCGTCATATGAGGCTTTGTATGGGCGGAAGTGTAGGTCACCGATTGGTTAGTTCGACGTGGGCGAGGTTTAGTTAGTTGGCCCATACTTGATTCAGCAGGCTGTGGAT
This sequence comes from Przewalskia tangutica, assembly GCA_029844215.1. Taxonomy (NCBI): domain Eukaryota; kingdom Viridiplantae; phylum Streptophyta; class Magnoliopsida; order Solanales; family Solanaceae; genus Przewalskia; species Przewalskia tangutica. The sequence continues at coordinate 26,475,500 of CM056719.1, forward strand.
AAGGTGAAGCTTATCCAGGAGAGACTGTTAGCAGCTCAGAGTCAACAGAAGTCTTATGCAGATAATCGGCGTCGATACTTGGAGTTTCAGGTTGACGATTGGGTCTTCTTGAAGATATCACCCATGAAGGGTGTGATGAGGTTCGGTAAGAAGGGGAAACTTAGCCCAAGGTACATTGGGTCTTATCAGATCATCTGTATAGTAGGCAAGGTTGCCTATGAGTTGGAACTGCCGTCCGACTTGGAGGCAGTACATCCGGTCTTCCATGTTTCTATGTTGCGGATGTGTATCGGAGATCCATCGAGAGTTTTCCCAGCTAGTGATGTCCAGGTGACAGAAGGATTATCGTATGAGGAGAGTCCCATAGCTATACTCGATCACTAGGTCAGACGACTGCGGACCAAAGATGTGGCTTCCGTCAAAGTCTTGTGGCGAAATGATAATAGAGAGGAGATGACTTGGGAAGCAGAGAAGGACATGATGAATAGGTATCCTCACTTATTCCCTACACCGTCAAGTAATTAATTTCCCTTACTTGTCAGTTTTAATTGAAGTATTTGTTTAAGTATTGTTATGTGGCCAGATGTGGCATAATTGGTATGTAGGGGTTGTAAAAGGAGACTATGTCGCTATCTAATTAGTTTGACTCCGAAAGAACATTCGGGGATGAATGTTTCTAAGGGGGGAGAATGTTACACCCCGTAATCCCAGGACATGTATATAAGAACATACGTAAGAAAACAAGACTTTAAGATTTGAGACTCGTAGAATTTATCGGAATTATGGAAATGTCGGGAAACAAAATATTACGACGAATGCGAGGGTGACATGTGTCACCCCCCTTGGATGGTCTTGGTCGAAATGGACCAAGGGCAAAAAGGTCAAGTGACCAAAGCAAAGATGATCAAGTCTTGAAAGCCCAATCTTGATATAATTGACTAAGTCAATAAGCCCACTTGACTTGAGATATTTAAATCCTCTTCATCCAAACCCCACAAGTGTTTTAATCCTAACCCTCCATTTAATTATATATTCATCCAAGTAGCAAGACTTGTCTCAACACTTAGAATTTTTTTAGAGAAACTTAAGGTAGGCATTGTGAGCTCTCGGGTTTGCCATTGCTCCACACAATTTTTTTCCGTTTGTGGTTCAATAATCCCAATACTTTAAACCAAGGTTCCTAAGGATATTACAAGGATATCTCAATAGAAAAATCCCGGAAAATTCACATTTTTACATTAGTCGCAAGATGAAAACCTAAGTTGTTTTCATAGGTTTTGTTTGGAAATTAAAGGGAAGTTGTTTATGAACATCTAAGGGCTTCAAATGGCGGATTGGAGCGTGAAGGAAAGGAGCTAAGTTGCTAAGGAGCGACTTTGGATCTTGAAGTTACATTAGGGCTTGTCAAGGTAACAATTTTGTCCTCTTAAGTGATTAAAGATTTCATGTTGATTGTAGTCATATATATATATGCAAGATAGAGATATATATATATATATATATATATATATATATATATTGGAGATTGAAATGTTATGGAATATTTGGATGGAATCCGAAAGTTGCATGTTTAACTTTAAGATTGTAATTCGATTTAGTTATTAATTTTAGTCGTCGCATGTTATATAAATAAGGGATTGTAGTTGTTATATCGATTGCGGCTATATAACATGTTAGACTAAACAACTTGGATTGAAAAAGAATTGGAAAAAGATTTTGTGTTGTTGTACATTGATTAGCCGAAAATGGCATTGAAATGTTGAACTATTTGGATATCGATTGTGGGGCAGAATTTTACACGTCTTGTGCGGCGTGTAATCCCCTTTGATTGGTTGATGTGTTGAACCTTAAATGTGGCATATTGGGTATTGATTTCAGGCCTTGAAAAAGGTAGAAAAGTATGTAGAAACAAAGAAAGTGCTGTCCAATTTTTCGTAGAATAAGTGACTTTACACTTAGAATATTCTACGTTAGAAAGCAAGAAATTGATAGACGTATTATGGTCATTATAGGTTGACATACTACGTGCGGCATATTGAACTTAGCAAGTGGATTGAACCGACGAGGTATGTAGAACTTTCTCTATCTTTTGAGCATGAGTTTTACAAATATATAGTACGGTGGACGTACGAGTTTTAAAGGAATTCGGTTTCATTTTGATATCATTGCCTTAATCTAAGAATGTCTAAGTTTGGTTGAGTTAGAGAATTAACTCACTTGTCTTTAAGAGATGAAACTGCCTTAATTTTCTTAAACATAAAAAGTTATAACGGCTTTATGAGAAGTTAGTTATAACGGCTTTATGGAAAGTTAAGAGATTGGTCTACTTAATTTATAGGCATGTGTTGCCTAGGTTGTGAAAGTAGAAGTGCTTGATGTTCTTAAAAGCTTGGGTTTAAATTTCTAAAGGTATAGTACTTGGGGTTAAATTTCCGGATTTGACATGACATACTAGTGCCTTGAGTCTTATAAAATGATAGGTGATTTATATTAAATCTAATGAGAGTCCTAAATGATTTTAGGTTGCATATGTTGCTCTCGATAGATATTCGGGCAAATATTATATTTCCATATCACCGCGTCCCTCACTTGAGGGCCGACAAATCATGATGTTATGTTACGGGTTAAATTCCCTTGATATTGTTTTATTCCGTGGATTTGCTCTCCATGATGCGGGTATTTACATATACTCATTGCGTGTCCACGTGACCTATACAGGTTCAATTCCTATGCGGATTAAATTCTCATGACTATTCTGTGGGCTAGCTCTCCATGATGCGGGTATTTACATATACTCATTGCGGGTCCACGTGACCTATGCGGGTTCGATTCCCATGCGTGTTAAATTCCCATGAATAGGATTGCAAATGGTATTACGGGCGGGTTACCCTGTAATGATCATAACCTTCTTACTTTTAAGCGGTAAAAGATACTCTCATTTGTCTCATTGTTAGTAAGGCACAATATACTGTTAATTTGATTATCATACATGTATCCAACTTTATTTTAAACTTATGATGTAAATTTCAGTATTTCCAGTTTTACATACTTGGTACATATTTTGTATCGACCCTTTTCTCGGGGCCGCGTCATGCCGCAGTAGGGTAAGGTTGTGGATCATCACTCTTAGGATCACTGATCAGTTGTCAGAAGACTCCATTTCTCCGGAGGCTTGTCTTTTGGTACGGTATCCCTGATGTTGTAGATTTATGTACATTCAAGGGTATGGCGGGGCCCTGTCCCATCACAGTTGTTATGTAAATTCTTAGAGGTCTGTAGTCATATCTTGTGGATTTGGGTTGTAAAAAGAAAGAGGTAACTGCTTTTGGGCTTATGTATATATTTTTCGGAAGGTGGCCTTATCGGCTAGCCTGTTGATATTTCATGACTTGTACTTGTTGAATTGTATGTATGTTCCGCTACTATTCTCTGATGTATACCTGTAAGGGTTGACCAGGTAGGGCAACAGTCGCGGGCCCGGGGTCGGGTCGTGACAATTGTGTCCGGCTAAAAGACGTTAAAGACAACGCTACTTGGGAGGCAACCCAATGTTTAAATTCTGCAATTTATTTTAATTAGGACAGTCTCACTTTTGGTGTGTTTGTTATGTTGTGATGCCAGGTGAAGGACTCAGAAGATGGAGCATGAAGGAAAGGGCGAAAAGACACGAAATCGAGTCAGCACCGCGTCTGCGACCGCAAGATCACGCTGCCGAATCTTCGTGAAAGCCACAAGATTTATGCATCATGGCAGTAACAGAGGCAGAACCGCGGTGCCAGTTCACGATCCCCGAAAATATGAAAAGGCCCGGAAACGCCAAATCTCTTCCCACAGATATCGTCACAATGCAATATCCGCCGCCACCACCACCATTTTGAGTTGTTGTACGTCTGTAAGTCATCCATGTTTCATCTTTGATTCATACACATTTGGGACAATGTGTCAATTAAGTTTGAGGGGAGGGTACTTGTATTTTCTTATAATTTTGAGTCATTGATTTGTGTCTTTTATGTGTCTATATGAGTCACAATTTTTTTATCATGCATGATGTAGTTGTTTGAAACGCCTAGTGAATTAAGTAGGATAATCTGTGTTCTTAAGTTAAATATGCCAAAGATTCATGAAAATCTGATTAGTTGAAATATTGTGTGTTTAGCCTGTGTATGTCAATTGCAAAAATATGTCATGCATGCTTGTTATTTTAGGCGAAATAATTAGGATGTACATGTTAGGGGGAGGATTCAGACATTTCTTTGTTAGCCCTTCTTACCTTTCATTACCTACCCTGACAATGAATTGTATCCCTAGTCAGCCCTTTGAGCCTAAATGAAAAGCTATTTCTTTGATACCTCAATTTCCTCATGTTCCATAAGCAATAACTGATGATACGGAGGAAAAAGAAAGTGAAAAAAAATACAAAAGAGAGCAAAAATAAATTATGCACCCCAATTAAAATATGAAAAAGCTTAAGTTTGGGGGTGCCAATGCGAATGTGTATGTTCCGCTCTCAACAAAAAGTGAAAAGGGAGTAATGAGTATGAACTAAAAAGAATACAGCAAGGAAGATAAACAAGTTGAATGAAAAGCGCTTATGGTACGTAATTTAAGCCTAAATGTCTATTTTTACCTACTCATGCCTAAGCCTACATTACAACCATGAAAAGTTTTGATGATCCCTAGTATGTATGTCCATGATTAGTGGAGAATAACAAGTAAACAGGTTATAGTACCTTGACAAAAATGCAATGACATTGACATGCATAGGTTAGGTATTCATGCTTCCAGTGATTGTGACTGAAATGAATCTGCGAAATATCTAACTTGAAATTCTAGATTGTCCAATGCATGCTACATATATTCCTACATATTGTCCTAACTAACGTTCATGTGTTTCTAAGTGACATTTTACAACTGTTTGACGTGAGTCTTTGAGTCTTTTTGATTTTATTTCTTTGTTTTGTTTTCTTCTTTGCTCGAGGGCGAGCAAAGTTTAAGTTTGGGGGTTTGTTAGGCATATTTCATATACCTATTTTGAGTCATTTTCAATTAGTATTTTACCCATTTTCGTTGTGTCTAGTACAATTTTAGGGTTGTTTTTCTTTCTTTTGAGGCACAACGGCAAAAAGGCAAAATGGCAAAAAGGAGCGAAAAGTGGGCATAAAAGGAGGTCCCGAGGTAGAAAAAGGTCGAAAATCGATGACTCGAAAAACCACGAAGCAGCGGTGCCAGGCGGGATCACGGTGCAAACAAAGCAGAACCCGCGAGACTTTCAAAGACCGGTGCATTCGCATGAACCGCGGCCATTTATTGAGAGTCGGGAGTTTCTGCGCGTGATCGACTGCAGATCGCGTGCAGCACGGAATTTTTCGGGCCCGATTGGAATTGGCCAAGGGCAATAGGGTTCCTAGGGCACGAAATTGATACCTATTTAAAGCCTTAGGGATCAGTTTTTAAGGGGGGAGTCCATTCTTGAACACAAGAACAACACAAGGCACTTGGAGCAACAATTGGAGACTTTAATCTTCTTAATTTTCTATCTTTAGTTTTTATTTCAGTTTTATGTTGGATATTTGTGTTAGTTCGTAGCATATCTATGGCTAGAAACTAAACATTTAATTAAGGCTTTCCTTATGATTCACTTGAACCTTTATTCATGATTTGATGCAATAGTTTGATTACTTCTTCAGTTGTTAAGATTTATTCAATAATTGATGTGAATGCTTGATAGTTAATTGATCACTAAATATCATAACATATATGATTTCGAATCAACAACCGAGAGGAGAAATTTGGATATGTTGTAGTTGAATAGACATAGGTTAAAATCGTGGACGACAGTACCCCGATACTTGTGTAGCTTTATAGGTTACTATTCTTAATCCTCCTATGTGGTAAATCTTATCGTAGAAATATAGAGGGGTTCTGCATTGGGGTTGAGTGATTATATATCCTAACCGGAATATAAGACAGTCTAGTTAACCGCTATCTTAACATAGAAGAAGAATCATTCTAGAACGCATTAAAGATTGAATAAAGTGGATAATTGATGATTTTGAAAGCCCTAATTCCTTCATAATCTGAATACAACCTAATTAGTTTACTTATTTCTTGCAATTATTCCAGTAGTTAAATAAAAAAAACCAATCAATATTCGTTCGCCAAATAGATAACACAAAATAGATGCTCGGTACTTAGAAATCAGTCTCTGTGGATGATATTCGGTCTTACAGACTATATTTACTTGAGACGATACGTACACTTGCATTTTGCGCGTGTGGAAATCGCCTAACAGTACGTGAGTAAACGTTTGAGACATGAAATGATGGACGGTCGTTGGTTAAATAACACGTTTTCCACGTTGGTAAATGAAGGAAGAAATGTACTATGTGTAAAAGATGAAACGAGTTGGAAATCGTCGAGGAGCCATGAAGGTCCGTGACACAACACCGTCATAGCCACAGTGCCTTGGTGTCAGTTGGCCACTGGAGCTGCGGCGCCGCGACGCTTCAGAGGCAGAATGGTCGACAGAAGATGGGAAGTTTCTGACTTTTGGGCTAGTTTTGGAGCATTAATCCTCCATCACTTGACATTGAATTCAGTCATTATTTGGCTGAATAACACCTCTCCATAAGAGTTATTACATGGCCATTGATTGCCATTAGTTGGATAGATGAGAGGTCATCTTACACACACTATAAATTGAGGGTCTTGTCTCAATTGTAGAACATACCTCACTCTTGTTTAGTTCAGATTTTTCTGAACTTCTTCCTCTCTAGCATACTTTCACACACTCAAAGGTTCTTTTTGAGAAACACTTGATTTTCCTTTGCTCATTTGTTTAGTTGCTGTTTTATCTTGGGAGATAATTTCTCATATCGTAAAAGGATATATACGGGAAAATAATGTCTTAAGGACATAGTGAATATCACTCGACTCAGCAACACAACTATAACACTACCAGATTTAGTATATCTTGGTTTCAGACTATCAAGATCTAAGAGCTTGCTGCAATTGGAACGAAGACTCAGGACGGACTCAAGAACCTTTCAAGAACGAAGACCAAGATCATCAAACTTGTTGTTATTGTCGTCACAACTCTTGTTAGGCTTCAATCCTATTGTATTGTAAACCATTGTAGTTTATCCTTTCGAAACACTAGTAGTAGTTGTATACCATTCACGTACATCCATTGTAACTCACAATCTTAAGACATTATTGTACTAGTGCTAGAAAGATTTATGCCAGTAGATATGATCCCAAATCTGGTTGTGGGTTTCTTATTGAAACCATTTATGTTGACAGTTCTATAAATAGTTCAAACACTGTCTCTGTCAACAAATCTGGTTCTAGTTTTGGATCTCTCTTTGACGATAGTTACAAATCTGTTTCTGTCAAAGAGGAGATTTTTTTGCTTATCCTGAACTGGAAGATATTGCTGATAGGCATGCTAGCAAGGCTAAGGGTCAAATAAAGAGTTGTTGTTACCACTCCCGAAAGTGGTGGAAACAAGCCCCCACGAGAGGTGGAGGATATCAACTGGGACAAGAGGATAAGGATGAAGATGATGTTCTACGTTACAGCAAAAGGCGTATATCTATCCCAGACAAAGGATCCAAACTCTGGAAAGGAGGATTTGGACACGTAACTGACGTGGGCAAGAATCCAAAAGGTATGAGTTAATTATTTCTTCCTTGTCCATAATATGTTTAAGAATTTCTGAATAAATAGAATAAAGCAAGGCTAGGAATATGAAGTGTTCATTAAAAACTTATATTCCCTACACCCTAAAATAAGAAATTAGACTACTCACCTTCCCGTTTAACGATGGAGTATTATAAATAATGGTTTAAAAGATATGGACTAAGGTTGTAATAAATTAGTTTTATGGACAATCCTAAATAAGCGCCAGAAATTTTCCTGGGCACCAATCACAAGGGAAGAGGACGAAAGACAAGTACTAGAGGACTAGAGACAAACATGTCACCATTTCCGACAGAAGATCCAACTTTTGACATGATAGTATTAGACACTCGGTCATACAAAGCATACGAGCGACTGGAGTGGGCCAAAGTTTCCAGATCTTAAAAGATCTGAAGGCCAAAAGAAAGGCAGAAAAGAATTTGGACACTCGGTCTGCCAAGGCAACTGGAGTGGACCAGAGTATCTAGATCACTTATGATCTGGTTGCACCTAATCACGGGCAAGAGGTTGTTCATGTGAAGCAACGCCACCTCCAAATTAAAAGGAGTTGAAGAGGTTGTCCTCAAAAGGATTTAAGGGAATGTGATCACTCTAACAAGATGTGATACATGTCTAAAACTTGGTTTAAAGGACGCTGTTGGTCAAGTTGGTTTGAGACTAGTCCAATAGATCTGTAATAACTAAGAATGGTGCAATATGTTTGTATCTAAGTGAATGATATATTTGTAATCCGTGCATCTATGCATTTATAGATTAAGACACATTAAATAGAATGTCATTCAAAACTAATTAAGTTGAGATTGTTGTCGTCTGTCGACATAAATACTCAAATGAATGTGAGGTAGGAGAAGAGGCAAAAACACTTTTTCATTACATCAAAGGAATAGCGAAAGAAGCACCGCTCCTCTATAACATATTCACACCTACATGGGTGATTTGAAGCTTGTACAAATAGAGCGGGGAGACAAGTACATTGTGATCTTCATTGAAGATGGTACAAAGTATTGTATCCTTTGTTAAAAAAACAAACATGAAGTTGTTGAAGCGGATCAAGCGCTACAAAACAGAAGTTGAAAAGTCTATAGTGATAGAGGGGGAGAATGTGAAGTATCGTTCAACAAACGACTGCTCCTAACTCACCTCAGTCTAACGATGTTAGTCAAGCGTAGATCCGTACGCCAAAGATATGTGGGGCAAGACGACTTTACCACTAATACGAGTATTAACGAGAACTCCGTATAAGGATAATGATAACCCTCCATATGAAGCATGAAAATGATCCCATCTACAAATATTGTGATATGGAGTAGTGTGGCAAGTGTTGAGATACCAAAGCCAAATCGAGAAGTTAGACCTAAGACTGTAGATTGCATATTCACTGGATCTACAAAGAACAGTAGTGCTTATCGCATCTTGGTGTCAAATAATGATGAATTCTTTGAAGATAACTTTTATTGGAAAGGAAAAGGAGTAATTGTTCAAGGTTAACAAGAACCCGCGAGTTCCTGATTGTACGGAACTAGACGTTCCAGATCTATAGGACTCGAAAGTTGCTGACTATCCGAAACTTAATGTTCCAGATCTACAGAACTCAGGGATTCTAGATGTTGAACTGAGACAGAGCAAATAGAGGAGACAAAGACTTGTTCCAGACCTTCTAGCTTATATGATTGAGAATGAACCATGAAAAATTAAGAACGAATTGTCATCTCTAGAAGCACTGTTTTGGAAAGAAGCTAAAAGGAGAGAAATAGACTACATCAGATAGAACCACACTTGTGGGATGGTTGATCTTCCTCCGGAAAAAGAACCTCTGGGTTGTAAAAGTTGATACTCAAATTGAGTACAAAGTAGATGGATCTATTGACAAGTATAAGGCCTCGACTATTTGGGCATGTGCTCCACTGGGAATAACTTAACATCCATGATCATTACAGTTTTGCGTGACATGAATGATTAAGACGACCTTCCTAACCGAAGAGTTGGTTTAGTGGACTGTTGGGCTTCTTCTTGAACTTCGTTGTTGGTCCCTGAAATATTTATATTTTGGTCCTGGAAGTTTCAGATAAAACAGAAACAATGAATCTGACTACAGAAACATTGATTCTGAAGCTAGAAAGCCAACGGTTGGAAAACTAAAAGTCCAAAAGTGGAAGAAGAAAGTAATACGGAACAACTCGAGGGGTATATGGTTCCAGGGAAGAGAAGAAAGTATGTCGACTTGTCAAATATCTGTGCGAAATGACACAAGCCCCGAAGAAATGGCTCGAAAACTTTGATAGTACTCTACTATCGAAGGGTTTCTCCATTAATAAATGTGACAAATGTGTCTACATGAAAGGTAATTATGACTTGTTCATCATGATGTACCTTTACGTAGACGGCATGTTGATCACAGGGAGAAATTCTAGGTTGATCCTAGAGACTAAGAGTATGTTGAAACGATGTTTCAATATGAATGATATGGGTATTACATATGACATATTTGGAATTGAGATTTCTAAGACATCTAACGGACTGGTCTAAACCAAACTCATTTGTGAGGTATTTTGACAGTCTCGTTGAAGTCACCAATGGATATAAATCATAGAATTGATTGAAATCATGGTGCACCCATATATCGGGAGCGATAGACGCAGGTCACATGTAGTTAAATGTATCTTACATACTACAATTGACCCTGTATCGGCTCATAAAGAAGATCGGTCGAACTAAGGTTCACTGGTAATGATCAATAGAAGACATTAAATCGGATGTGACGACATCTGAACTATTTGCTTATCTATGGATTATGGTATTCTAGATTTCCAGTGGTTCTGGGAGAACACAGTGATGCAAACTGGACGTCAGATCTGAAGAAGTTGAGTAACTTCACGACCTCTTAGAGGATGTCCCTTATTGAGAGTAACTCGTGCCTTCATCAGTTATACACTGTAAAGGCACGGATGACGGCGTCTGGACATATCTGTCGCAGATATAACACCGTATGGCAGTTGATCGTCTCGGGTGACACATTCTTGATTACTAATCAAGGATATAATAGACCCTTTAATGAAGGGATTACCAAAAAGATCAAGAGTTCTGCCGGTTTAGGGGAATGGGCTTAAAACCCAAATAATAAGAACTGATACGATGGATACCCAACCATACTGACTGGAGATCCCAATAATTTGGTTCAATGGGAAAACTAAATCGTAAAGGTTCAGTTGAGCACTTCGGTGGAAGCAAGAGCACTTCGGATGATGATTTTTGTAAAGAAACATCAATCCAAAGTCGTTCCTGTGATAGAACTTAAAGTGCTACCTGCATGGTGGGTAGAGGTTAAGTTTCCAAAATCTTTAATGATCCTCACCGGTTGAGGTTAGGTTTGGGGAAACTTTTAATGGTTCATAACACTTGTGGAAGTGGGGTATAGCAGGATACCTTGTAGGAGACCACCTATTTAACTGCGAGAACTGGCCACCTCAGATGAACACACTTAAGAATTCAAGTGTGTCCACGACCACAACATACAAAACATTAAGAAGAACAGAGTAAGGAAAGTTGTTGTGTTGGTACCATTGTCTTGACTTACACTAAACACTGACTGTTCAAGACATCACGTTCACCGCGCAGTAAGTAAGTCTGATGGTATTCAACTATTGAAGGTTCAAATCTACGGCTACCTATCCAGATGCAACATCGATCCGTCGAAAGATTACTAGAAAGACACCTTGTGAGTGCGCCAAAATCTCTTTCAAGAGGGGATTGTTGGAAATTTACTAATGTGGAATTAACTTTAACCCATTATTTATGACTCGAACAATTGAGGCCTCGCACGTCGGAAATGTCTTTCCACACACGTGCACACATAGTGTCAACTGCCAAGTATCGTGAATTTCATTAGTGAAAGAGATATTGGTACGTGAGTAAATATTTGAGACATGAAATGATGAACGATCGTTGGTTAAATAACACGTATTCCACGTTGGTAAATGAAGGAAGAAATGTACGATGTGTAAAAGATGAAACGAGTCAGAAATCGCATCGGAGCAATGAAGAGCCGCGACGCAACACCGTCGGAGCCGCGGCGCCTTGGTGTCAGTTGGTCACTGAAGCTTCGGTGCCGCGGCGCTTCGGAGGCAGAATGATCGACGGAAGATGGGAAGTTTCTGACTTTTGGGCTGATTTTAGACCATTAATCCTCCATCACTTGGCACTTGAATTCAGCCATTATTTGACTGAATAACACATGTCCATAAGTGCCATTACATGGCCATTGATTGCCATTAGTTGGCTAGATGAGAGGTAATCTTACACACGCTATAAATTGAGGCCCTTGGCTCAATTGTAGAACACACCTCACTCTTGTTTAGTTCAGATTTTTCTGAACTTCTTCCTCTCTAGCATACTTTCACACACTCAAAGGTTCTTCTTGAGAAACACTTGAGTTTTCTTTGCTCATTTGTTTAGTTGTTGTTTTATCTTGGGAGACAGTTGTCTATATCGTAAAAGGATATATACGGGGCAATAATGTCTTAAGGACAAAGTGAATATCACTCGACTCAGCAACGCAACTATAACGCTACCAGATTTAGTGTCTCTTGGTTTCAGGCTATCAAGATCTAAGAGCTTGCTGCAATTGAAACGAAGACTCAGGACGGACTCAAGAACCTTTCAAGAACGAAGACCAAGATCATCAAATTTGTTGTTGCTTCAAGCCTGTTGTATTGTAAATCATTATAGTGTATCCTTTCGAAGCATTAGTAGTAGTTGTATACTATTCTCGTACATCCATTGTAACTAACAAGTTTACATGTTGACAATTTGACAACCTATTATGTTGGGTTAAGAAAAAAATATGAGTTAAAAAAAGGCCATGTAAATTTGATCGGGCAAGAAATAAGAAGCAACAGTGTTCGATATTTTAAGGATTATAAGTAACTATTAGGGATAATAAAGTAAAATCATTGGTTTGACAAAAAATGTTTTTGACTTATTTTAAGCACACTTTAATTTATTTTAAGCACTTTTTACATTATCAAACACTAAAAGAAGCTAAAAAGAGCTTATAAGTTGGTCAGCATTTTGATATATCATAAGGGAGATGTAGATAGTGGTAAAGTTTGTTTGCATAATCTATGCCACAAATTTTATTAGTAAATTATAATATTAACAGTATTGAATGACGTTATGCCACTGTTAGCTGACTTATATTATCTTTAGCACAATTCTCCTAGTGAAATCAGCTAATAGAAGTATCAACAAAAGTATTTCTGAAACTGTCAAAGGGGTGTTGAATTGTGTCTGATGAGGTTTTTTGATGTTGCATTTAGTTCCATGAAGTTTTGGTTGAATGCAAGTAGTTTATGTAAACCCAAAAGAAGGTACGGAACAAAACAGAGAATAAATAGAAACTTATAAATTATCATCAAAATAAAATGCAGCCACTTTTTTTTATTATTATATTGTGGAAACAGCCTCTTGCAAAAATGCAAGATAAGATTGCGTGTAATAGATCCTTGTGGTCCGGTCTTTTTCCGAACCCCGCGCATAGCGGGAGCTAAGTGCACCGGACTGCCTTTTTTATATTAAGCCATCACCGTTAGGTTGTGAGCCTAAGGTGTTGGGGGTTTGGCTTAACCCCTACCATGTTAGATTGATAAGATAAACTTACATTGACTAGAGGGGGACATGGAACCTTGCCTCTCTCCTACAAAAGATAGATTGAAAAATCAATCTATAGGAAGGAATTAGGCTATATAAAGTTCCTTCCCGAAACTAATTACAAGGAATTAACTAACAAAGAAGTTACATTTCTCAAACCTTCTCCTAAAAGTAGGCATTTGACATTTATCCAGCTGTAGCAAACCCTTAACTTCTCTAGGGAGGTCCTGACAATTAATGTAGATGGTTCTATTGCCTCCAGTCGAAGCTTTTTTAGCCAAACAATCAGCCATTTGATTGGCTTCTCTGAAACAGTGTGCAACATTGGCATTTGCACCTCTCAGAATGTTTGTGGTAGCATCAATGATGTGTTTCAACTTAAGATTCGTAGTGTCCTTTTGAGTGATCATCTTGGTGATTACAGTAGAATCCAACTCAATGTCAATGTTGTTGAATTCATTTTGTATACACCACTTGCTTCCATAATTTGCAGCCAAAGCTTCAGTTTTATTGCTATTGCAGTCCACAGATAGATGATGAAGTTCCTAAAAGTATATGTATGTCCTAGAGACAATCTGTATTAGGACAAAATGTACTTTATACACATTCATATTTATATTAATGATGATTAATATTATGACATTTGCATTTGTTGAATTATTAGTTGATTGTTTATAATATTCTATAAATGCATCCCTAGAGTTTACGTGTTTATTAATGATGTGAGAATTAATGTTATAATGTAACTCTTAAATTACCTCGACTAATGATCATCGAGATTGGGATATCGATGATATGCGATACGTCGACATGTGGTCTGCATCATATCCTTAGGGGATGTAGTATGTCTCACTTGCTACGAGTTATGACAACTTGTGATAGACACATGGATACTTGTTGAAGTATTGGTATACCCTGCTGATGTACTGTTTTGTTATATGTCTATAATGTCATCGGCATGTGGGAGATAGAAGTCCTTAGACTTGAAGTTTATATTACCTTGTTTACGGAGTAATGTACTTTGATCATGTCCTAAGCTCAAATGCCTTATAGGTTGAGACGCGGCTTGTTTTGGGTGCATTATGAAGTAGATTAAAGGTGATATGTGAGCCAAGATTATGATTCATTCCTTGAATGTATATTCGAGTGAACGCTTAGGTACTCATATGGTATTAGGTTGACTAAGTCATTGACCAATGCAATGGACATGTATTTGATATGGTCATGTTGTCAACTAACATAGATGGGTTATAATGATCAAGCCATTTGGATAGACACTTGACAAATCCTAAGCTTGATTGAGTGTGACATGAATGAAGGGATTTTATCTTCCCACATAGAAGTTCAGTTCACATATTTCGTGTAGCTAAACTTTACATATTGAGTTCGTCTTCCGGCGCAGTCTAGGAGTTCCGTGTAGACCCTAATGTTATTAGTGTCAATATGTAAAAGCCTGAAGGGTAACACTAAGTCAAATGTTCCGTCGATTGAAGGATGTAATTAGAGATTAAATATATATGTTCGGTTGATGATCGAGACATTAAAAGAAAATATGAAACGAGGCATAAAATTAGGGCCAGTGCCGCGGGCGCCACTTACTCAGGGTCGCGGCGCCGAAGTCCTGCGGGTCCGAGTTGGTCCTCCAGTCTGTTTTGATTTCTGGGTCTGGCCCACTGGGGAAACCCTAGCTGATATATTCAGCTATATATAAAGGGTTTAGCCTCACATATTTTCTACACCAAAAGCAAAAGACTAATCTCTTCTAAAGCTCTGTCGGAATCCCTAACATTCCAGGACTTAGCAAATTACATCAAAGTTTTGACTTGCAACTCGAGGGACATTTGTGTGTGCACCCTCGGAATACACAAAGCTCTAGTTTTCAGATTGTTATCTACAATGTAAGTCTTCGTTCGAATTATTACATTATTGTTTTGTGTTATTTTATATTGTATAATCATCCTACAATTTGACTGTCGTCGGGTTTGAACATAAATTTAAAAATTATGTTGCGTGTACGAACCCGACAAAACCCTACAGTGGTATCAAATCCTGGGTTGTTTTGTGTGATTATACAATGAATATTAATGAAAATTGGGTTAGGATTTGTTTAAATTTGATTTATGCCGTTTAAAAGCTTTAAAACCTTAAAATCCCAAGAACACATAATTTTGTCTCTAGATCTGTTAAACAGTGATGTAATCGAGGAAGTCATTCAGATCTAACTCATCTAAGTTGATATGCTTAACCGGTTCGATTCGAACATGGTGCATTGAGACGGAGAACGAGAAGGGATTTGATGATGGTCGATGAACGTGCTGTAAAATAGCAATGTTCTAAAAAAACGCTAGGCGGGATCAGGGCGGGGAGTGGCCGCCTAGTGCCTAGGCGGATAGGCGGGGGCCTAAGCGGATGTATTTTTTTAAAATATTTTACATCAATTATATATATATCATATATGCATAAAATATATAAATCATAAAATCAATACATTCTTAAGTAGTTAATAGATTCAGCACCTTTAAGACGTACAAGTCCATTAACAAATCAAATAATCAATCAATAAAATAATTACTTTCAAAATGAGTAAATGACAAATATTCACAATTCATAAATGACAAATCATTCACTATATATTTATATTATTAACTTCTTACTAGTCTATTTATACTATTACTAATAAGTTTGTAAGTTGTAATTAATTTATACTAAATTTTTACTTTTTTCCAGATTTATGGCAGCACCGCAGCAGGCAGCAGCAGAACTAAAAAAATTCGGATCGGATCGCGGAGATTGAGGCGAAACAGACCGGGGGAAAATAGAAAAATAATGATGATGGAAGATTGAAAGAAGAAGAAATAGAAGATATGAAGTAAAAGAACTAAAGAAGAAGAAATAAAAGATATGAAGTAAAAGAAGAAGAAATAGAACTAACCTTGAAGAGTTGAAGCTTGATTGAAGATTTTTAGGGTTTTTTTCTTTTTTTGTATTCTTGAATCTTGAAGTGAAGAGTTGCAGATTTTGATTTTTTTCTCCTTCTTGTTGATCGCCGCTGCTTGCTTCATGTAAGATAGGGCAAAAACAATTTTCCCCCTTGTTTGCTATTATAATATAGGGCAAAAAATTGGGGGTAAAATTATGATTTACCCCCATTAAATTTAAAAAATGGACTGGGCCGCCTAGGCAAAAAGCGGTACGGGGAGTGTGCGCCTAGGCGCCGCCTAGGGTGTTTTTTAGAACACTGTAAAATAGTGAAAGGGGTACGAAATGGATCTGCAAATCTGAGCCTAAACCAATTTTAGGGTTTCAGAATTGCAGAAATTGTGTTTCTGGGGTCGAGGCGCCACAGCTCCACCATGGAGCGCCGCGGTGCTGACTAGGGTTTTGCGGCGGCGGCGCGACTCTGTTCAATAGGGCCACGACGCTGTGCATCCAGAAGCTTAAAATAAATTTTTGACTCATCGCTCGGTAGCCATGATTTAAACAATCTGCAAGTTTTCGGTCTCGAACTTTCTGCCACAACTTCTCCTTCGGTAGCGCTGTCGATAGAATTTTTTTTTTTAAAAAAAATTAAAATCAGAAACTGAAGTTTTAAGAGTTTCAGAATCTGAAAATAAAATTTTAAATTGAACATATTTGGTCATTTCGGGCAAATTTGTAATTAAAGAAACTTTCTGAAAATTTGATTTTTAAGTTTTGGAAATTGCAAACAGGTCCCTGAAACCTGAAAATATTTTCTGAGAATTAAAATTGTATTTTCGGAATTTAATGGGGGTTCGAATTGAACATTTAAATTCTTGAGGGATTATACTGTAAATTTTAAAAGTTTTCAGAATTCCTGAAAATCAGAATTTTAAAATCAAAAAATGTTTAGGGACTGTTTGGCATAGACATAGATTTAAAGTTTAGACAAATAGACTCATGATTATCATTAATGGTATATTATTCTATAATATACAAATGTGCTAAGTGTTTGAATGTGATGCATTTAAATTATTAGCATAGCGTCCGCAATTTTTGTCTGGGTAGGCGGCGCCCAGTAATTGTTTACTTTCAATGACCGTTATAACTGTCTGGGTAGACGGTGCCCAGTATGTGATTAAAACCATCTTATATCATGTCTAATGAGTTTGATGGTTTCCCATCTAAATGTGTTTAGAAATTGTATGATATTATGTCATAATTGTTGATCTTGGTTGAAATCCCCAAAACTGAAAATGTTCCCCAAACATTAAAATACAAGTCTAATTAAAACGTGTCGTCCATTATAATTGTTAGGGTGCAAAATCCTTTTCGGCGATACGAGTATTTATGCCAAAATATTTGTTCTAAGTCTACGAGGACTCAGGCCCTTTCATAGATGTGTTAAAGTAAAAGTAGAAGATAAACTTTTGTAGGTATTTACACCAAAGTGTTTTCTTGCAAATGCTAAATTTACTTAGGTACTTAAACGCAATCGCATAATGGGGTTGGCTTGTTTAGATGAATCTTGGCGCAAAAGTGTCGGACTAATCTAAAGACGTAAGATTAAAATGAAAGATATTTAATCAAACCAAGAGTTGTGAATAAGCTTTGCAATTGGTTGAGGACCTACCGAAGTGTGCAATTTAAGTTATCAGTCAAAGCAAACGCGGATATAACATATGTTTGGATCTTGACCCATTATGACCTTAAAATATTTAGGTTCGTATTCTACCTTGGGGTCGTAGAAGTATGCAAAATAGTGAAAGCTGATTAAACAAAAGGTCATGTTAAATTAGCATATAATAAATGTGTATAATTAGGAGAATGAATTTTTATTGCATTTTTCCTGTCTACCTATATCTTCAGATCTTCAAAATGTCGAACTTCTCAATGAAAATGTTAATGAAATCCAATAGATTGACTGGACCCAACTTTATAGATCGGCTCAGAAATGTAAGAATAGTCATGAGACAAGAGAAAATTGAATATACATTGGACCAGATATTCCCTACAGTGCCTGCGGAGGACTCTGCCGAATATGCAACATTTGATAAAATGGCTTATAAAAAACATTATGATGATGCCATATCAGCTCAGTGTTTGATGTTGTCTTCTATGTCACCTACATTACAAAGACAACATGAGAACATGGGGCCCAATGAAATGCTTATACATTTTAAAGAGTCTCTATGACTCTCAGTCTCAGACAATGGAGTATGAGTTGCTCATAGAACTTTTTAAGTGTAAACTCATTGAAGGGGGTCAAGTGTCACCACATGTGCTGAAAATGATTGAGTTGATAGAAAGGTTGGTATCCATTGAAATAAAGTTTCACGACAAAGTTGCTACCACACTCATCCTCCATTCACTTCTTCGTTCGTTCGATAGTTTCATTATAAATTACAATATGAATGGAACTAAGGCGAAGTTTCCAGAATTGCACAATATGCTGAAAACTTTTGAACCTTCGGTCTCCAAAAGAAAACCTATTCTGATGGTTGGCTCCTCTAGTCATCCCAAACCGAAAGGTAAGGGACAACAGAAGATGAAGGGCAAAGTTGTTGCTCCGGCAGCAGCAATGAAGCCCAAAAGAGGGGCGAAGAAGAAGAAGAAGAAGAAGAAACTTCCAGCATCGGATGTGTGCATGAACTGCAACAGGAAGGGGCATTGGAGGAAGGACTGTACAACTCCAGGAGGAGAGATGACACCAGGTGGACCATCCTCTAGTGGACAAGGTATGTTTGTAATTGAAATTAATCTATCTATAAATGATTCTCATTCCTGGGCACTAGATATTGCTTGTGGCTCACACATTTGTACAAATGTGCAGGGGCTAACTAATAGCAGGAAGGTCGGACCTCGAGAGGTGGACCTGCGCGTCGGAAATGAAGCATGTGTTGATGCTGAACGTGTGGGAGATTATAGATTAGATTTACCTTCAGGTAATATTTTAATGTTAAAGGACAAGGAACATTATTTCCATTCCTGTTCTTGACACTGGGGGCTTTTCCTCAAGCATTAATAATAGCAATATGATTTTGGCTTATGATAATGTTGTGTATGGAATTGTGCCTCTTGTGAATGAATTGTATACATTAAACTGCCGCCGAGTGAGCGGAAGTCACTCTAGTGAGCTGCAGGGAAATTTTCAATATACAAAATAAAAGAGCTAAGTTAAATGAAAGAAATTCTACCTACTTGTGGCATTGCAGACTTGGTCATATTAATCAAACGAGAATAAAACGGTTGAGAAAATTAAATTACCTTGAACCATTTGACTTACAATCTTATGGTAACTGTGAATCCTGTTTGAAAGGTAAGATGACCATTAAACCTCTTTCTGAAAAGGGGATCCGTGCCAAGGAGGTGTTTGAGTTGGTACATACTGACGTATGTGGACCATTTTCGACTCAAGCTAGAGAAGATTTCTCTTACTTCATTACTTTTACATACAACTTATCAAGGTATGGATATGTGTATATTATGAGACACAAATTCGAGGCCTTTGAAAAGTTTAAGTGTGAGTTGAGAAACAACTCTCGAAGAGTATCAAAACTCTCTGATCTGATCGTGGGGGTGAATACTTAAATAAAGAATTTCTTGAATACTTAAAGCTACATGGAGTTCATTCCGAATGGACACCTCCTAGAACACCTCAGATGAATGGTGTTGCCGAGAGGAGAAACTGAACCTTGCTTGACATGGTTCGTTCCATGATGAATTTTTTAGCTCTTCCAACATACCTTTGGGGATACGCTATTCTAACCTCGATATATGTTCTGAACAGAGTTTCTTCTAAATCAGTTGAAAAGACGTCATATGAGGCATGGAGTGGCAAAAAGTCATCACTTAGACACATGAGGCCATGGGGGTGTTATACCCCGTATTTCCAGAGTATGTACGTGAGGGCGTACGTATATAAATTGAAGCCTTAAAGTAGGCATAGGTTCGAAATTTGGGCACAATTGCCGAAAAGAATCGTTTTTCGACGAAACGTTTTACTAAACTTGCGAAGGGAAAATTCCGGCTATGTCATTTTTAATTTTTGCGGATTTTTCCGAGAGACGAAACATTTTGGACCAACGGGAGGGTGACATGTGTCACCCTCACATTGGAAGCAAGTGGACGGCAAAGGCAAGACAATGGCACGTTTTTTGTGCCTTGGGTTAGGTAGGATATTTGTGCAAGTTGGTGTGGTAGATGGATAAGGTCCACATGGTTAAAATCTAGTCCTACACTTGCCTTACACTTGGATGAATCTTGGCCATTGGTTGGTCATTTCTTGACCTATAAATACCCCTCTAAGTTGAAGACTTTCTTCATCCAAACTTGAGCAATCTTTCTAAGTCTCAAAATACTCCATCCCTCTCAAAGCTCTCGTCCAAATCACCCCTCCCCCCCCCCCCTTGAGTGAGGCTTGGAGTGCCCCCCCCTAGACTAGTTGTTTTCGTATAAATACCCCCTTTGTGGTAGAAATACTCTCCAAGTATTGTTATAATGCCCAAATATTCTAGCCCAAAACCTTTGTAGTATTTCCAAGTACCCTCTATACGAAAAGCCCGGAAAATACTATTATACTTTCCTTTAGCCACTAAACGAAACCCTAAGGAAAACCTTCATAGTCAGTTGAAGTGTTTAGTAGAAGTTGCGTAGAACTTCTAAGGGTTGTTTGGAGCGGATTGGAGCACTCGGAGTAGGAGCTAAACGTTGCTCAGGATCGACGTTAAACTTGGATAATTATGGGCTCATCGAGGTAAATACTACTGTCCTTCTATTGTAATTGGGAATTACATACTGTAGTTGTATAGAAATGAATATAAGATTCATAGAAGAGAATTGAACTGTATTGGAAGGATATTACAGAAAAGACTTGAACTGAAATCACATCATAAGAATATTAGAGTAGAAGATTAAAACTGTATTTACATAGGACTGTATTTACAGTAGACTGATAACCTTCTTTGGTTGAATGTTCTGCAAGTAGCATGTGCTACTTAGAAGGTGGGCAAGGCTAGCCGGGTTATAGCCGTGGAGCGTTTTGCTTATAGTCGATAATCGTCGCGAGGTATGTGATTCTTCCTATACTCTTGAGCATGAAGTATTTTAAAAAGAATACATATAGTACGGTAGACGTACGTGTGGCAATGTCTTTTGACTTAAGCCTGAATAATATGTATATATTATATGGTAGATGTACGTGTGCGAACTGAATATAGTTGTACGGCAATGTCTTTTGACTTAAGCCTGAATAATAAGAACCTTGAAATATTTTAAAAGGAATATAGATATAGTACGGTAGACGTACGTGTGTTAACTGAATGTAGTGTTACGACAATGTCTTTTGACTTAAGCCTGAATAAGAAGAATCTTGAAGTATTTCAAAAGAAATAAGAAACCTTTTTGAAAGAAGAGTAATACTTGGTTTTGAAAACATAAGAGTTATACTAGCTTTATGGGAAGTTAGGTATAATGTCTTAAGAGAGATAAAAAGAATGGTTTACTGATTTTTAGAAGTTAAGAGACTTAATCTTAAAAGATAAGAGACTTGACTTAATTGTATTGATATGAAGTTTGTTAACAATGTGAAACCTCATTCGTGAGCAATGGGTACTTGGTTTTAAAAGGAATAATATTTTACTGATTTCGGAAATCAGAATGAGTATCGACAAACCATGGCAGCGTTAATAAAGGAAAATGTAATGAATAATGAAGTATTATTAAAACCAGTAGAAACCTCCATCTGCATAGAAACTAAGATGAGACAAAATGATATTACATTTCCTAGATCATGGCTGCTTAATAAGATTGATTATGAATAAGAATAACCTACACTCATATAAGGCATATGTTACTCAAATGTTTTAAAAGAGATTAATACATTGGACTATGAAACTTTTCTAAAATAAAGAGCCTTGAGTAATTGAAATTAGGCAAACTGGAACCTTAGGGAAAAGAATGTGGTTGAAAAGGAAAGTGTTTTGGTTTACCTAAAAATGTGAGTCACTCTATTTTATACTACGGGTATCGGGTGACTTTTATAAAAGGAATGGATCTCTTTAAAAAGGAATTTAACGTACGTAGTACTTTAGGGTTAACACCCGGATTTTGACTTAAAATGAAAGTACGTTGAGTTGTGTATAACTTGCCTATGCTTGTTGTTGTGTAACTTGCCTTGCTTGTTGTTGTGTAACTTGCATATGCTTGTTGTTGTGTAACTTGCCTATGCTTGTTGTTGGGTAACTTGCCTATGCTTGTTGTTGTGTAACTTGCCTATGCTCGTTGTTGGGTAACTTTCCTATGCTTATTGAGATAGTCTTTGTTGTGCAAGAATTGTGTTTCTATTCTACCGCGTCTCGATGGAGGCGGTTGACTTGTGACAACTTACTTGACGCATCTGCGACGGAAGATTCCACTGCACGCCCATTATTATTATTACATGGGCATGTCTACACCGATGATGGACATGTGACCATTATGGTTATTTATGGCGAAGATCGTGACTTACGGTTGTGATCGCGCGTAGCTGTTTACTTGCCCCGTCGCCTACGTGACGCAGTGGATCTGGTATAGGTTATTGCACCGCCACGGTCGCCTTCGCGATGAAGTATCGTGACTTACGGTTGTGATCGCAGCGTACTGTTTACTTGCCCCCGCCGCCACGTGGCGCAGTGGATCTGGTATAGGTTATTGCACCGCCACGTGTCGCCTTCGCGAGTCGATTTGGATGGAGCTTCGTGACTTACGGTTGTGATCCGGGCGCGAGTCGATTCACTTGCCCCGCCGCCACGCGTGCAGCGGAGTGGCGAGGCTATTGACTTGCCACGTGTCGCCTTCCATGATATGGTTGTACAGATATTGAGTCGAATCTGGTAGTTATACTTGCCGACGTTTTATTGACAGTAGGACACGGTGTTCACATATACTCCTTGTGTTGTTATATCATAGATCACGGCATGAGGAAGGAATTCCACCGCACGAGTGATGATTTGGAGGCGTGAGTCCACGACTTGATATGATTGTTTATATGTGCATCAGTAGTTTGGTTATCATACATGTCTCCCGCTTTATATAGATCGCTATGATTTCATTTACTGATTTTCTGATTTCACATACTTGGTACTGTTATCGACCTCCTTCGGGCCGTTCACGCCGCAGTAGAGGTACATCGGTTGTCGATCCCCGCTTAGGATCACCTTCGCCTTGGGAAGCTCCGTTCCTTCGAGGCTTATCTTTGGTATGTTACCACGATGTCTGAGGTTCTTGTACATTCGGGGTACGGGCCCCGTCCGTCATAGTTGTCAGATAAATCTTAGAGGTCCATGTAATCGCCAAGCGTGGTTGTAAGGATTGTAATCGCTCAAATATCTATACATATATATATGTTGAAAGGCAACCGGTTTGGTTGGCCTATTTTCTTTATCTTGATCCATGTCTATTTAAATGCTTAAGTTTTTATTTCCACTGGTTTTTCTCTGATGTTGTATCACTAGGGTGCCCGGTAAGACACGATCCACGGGCCGAACGGTCGTGACAAAAGTGGTATCGAGCGATTAGTCCTCGGAAAGTGTCTACGCATCGTGTCTAGTAGAGTCTTGATTATCGATGTGTTGTGCACCACATCTATAATCGTGAGGCCGCAGGACATTTAGGATTGGTTTCGCTCTTCTCATTACGAGATCGTGCCTTAGAGTTGTGTGATAAGTTGGACCCTCCGACGCACTTCGCTTTTACGATTATGCTTCCGCGCAAGGCAACCCGCCCGTGGCGGCAAGGCAGAGGAGTCGCGAGTAGCAAATGCGCCTCTACAGAGACCACAAGACTGAGCCTCCACCCCACACCGGAGCAGAGGAGACGGGTTACGCGAGCTGGCCCGTTAATGGCCGTGGTCAGGCGGACTTGAGATAGGCCGACGCAGCGGTTCGTGAGCACCAGTGGTTCACCCTAGATCGATAGTTCGAGGCTACGGATTTTCTCGAGTCAGAGCCGCGAGTTTTATGGGTCGAGGCACGAGGATGATCCGCAGGAGTTCATCCGACGATTCTGCCGATCACGAGAGTGATCAAGGCATCGAGACCGAGTCGGTGGTCCTAGGTTCGCATCGGCCGCGTGATACCGCAATGATCGGGTTTGATTCTCGAGCCGCCCCGGGAGAGAATGCACTTCCACTATGGGACGAGTTCTCGTGCATTTCTTGCACATTTCTTGCCTCCACAGATGAGAGGGCTCGGGCCGACATATTTTTGGTGTTGCGCAGAATCCGCATACGGTTCGGGAGTACAATGTGAGTTCGACTCATCGGCCAGACGTCCTCGCGTTAGTAGCTAGTATGGAGGATCGAGTGCACCGATATGTTACTGAGCTCGATGATTACCTAGCAGAGTTGTTCGGTGTAGCTCTTCACCGCATGGACATTGCCCGCACGCAGCTTATGCACTGATGCGGCGAGCGAGGAATCGACGGAATGACCGAGATCGCGAGGAGGGCCGTAACAGCAGGTCCTTTGTGACTTTCGAGGCGGACCGCCAAAGAAGCAGACTAGTTATGTACCTCCGCCAAGACAGAGTGGTCCTCCACAGCCGGGACCTTCGGATATTCAGAGCAGTCGTGGCTCCTGTGTTTCAGATCTTCGAGGAGTAGAAGTGTTCACGGATGAGGCCACCCGTATCTCAGTGTGACCATCGTGGTAAAGCCCATGAGGGAATGTCGATCGGTTTGGGAGATTGCTATACTTGCGCCGACAGGGCCATTTGACGAGATCGTCCACCGTGGGTAGTATCGTGGGATAGCACTGACTACTAGATCGGGCGGGTTCTTCACCTTCCATAGCTAGGCAGATGTACACACACCGGCGGCCACGCAGAGGTCGCGGGAGTTCCGATTTTAGCGGTCCTTTGAACCGCCTATTTTCGTGTATATCCTTAACCTCTAGAGACTTGTATGTATTGTTGTGATGATAATGTGTTAAGTGTTATGTTCGGATAGCTTTGTGCAAAATGTGATTTAGAAACCCAGTTAGTGAGAAAGGGCAAGCTCATGGGTGAGAAAATGATGAACCTTAGAATATTACAGTTGAGACCTTAGATGTGCGTCGCCTTGAGTACAAGATTTTTCAAGTGATCCTTGTCGAGTGTATTTTATGCCTAGAATGTATTGTGTGATAAGTCCACAGGTAGTGTGAAATGGAAGTGGTAGCTTTCATGACCAGATAGGTAAGATTGTTCCGGACGGAACAAGAGCTTGATGCGTTAAGTAGGTCGGGTTGGGGCCATGTTGCGGGCCAACCCGCGCCTGCTTCAAGGTAGGGTCACTCTGGGTGGTCCCGCCAGTGGTAGGTCACGAGGGTGCTAGGCCCAAGTTTAGATGACCATCGTATGAGTTCGTGGATATGTTCGACCGTGCGGATCGTGAAGGCCGGGAATAGCCTTAAGGGAGATTGAGGCTAGTAAGAGGACCAAGTTTGGAGGTGGTGACTCCAAAGTTTTGGAACTAAAGCGATGGCTAAAGTGTGGTACGTATACTAAAAGAGTTCAAGTGTTCGAGAAGGGTACGACGAGTAAGGAAGGAAGAGAACGTGTGTTATTTTGTGGCCAGGTGTGGCATTGGCAACTTGTTAAGAAGAACTTTATCGTTATCCGTCTTGAGAAGGAACATTCGGGACGAATGTTTCTAAGGAGGGGAGAATGTTATACCCCGTATTTCCAGAGTATGTACGTGAGGGCGTACGTATATAAATTGAAGCCTTAAAGTAGGCATAGGTTCGAAATTTGGGCACAAGTGCCGAAAAGAATCGTTTTTCGACGAAACGTTTTACTAAACTTGCGAAGGGAAAATTCCGGCTATGTCATTTTTAATTTTTGCGGATTTTTCCGAGAGACGAAACATTTTGGACCAACGGGAGGGTGACATGTGTCACCCTCACATTGGAAGCAAGTGGACGGCAAAGGCAAGACAATGGCACGTTTTTTGTGCCTTGGGTTAGGTAGGATATTTGTGCAAGTTGGTGTGGTAGATGGATAAGGTCCACATGGTTAAAATCTAGCCCTACACTTGCCTTACACTTGGATGAATCTTGGCCATTGGTTGGTCATTTCTTGACCTATAAATACCCCTCTAAGTTGAAGACTTTCTTCATCCAAACTTGAGCAATCTTTCTAAGTCTCAAAATACTCCCTCCCTCTCAAAGCTCTCGTCCAAATCACCCCTCCCCCCCCCCCCCCTTGAGTGAGGCTTGGCCGAGAGGGCACTCCCCCCCCCCATAGCCTAGTTGTTTTCGTATAAATACCCCCTTTGTGGTAGAAATACTCTCCAAGTATTGTTATAATGCCCAAATATTCTAGCCCAAAACCTTTGTAGTATTTCCAAGTACCCTCTATACGAAAAGCCCGGAAAATACTATTATACTTTCCTTTAGCCACTAAACGAAACCCTAAGGAAAACCTTCATAGTCGGTGGAAGTGTTTAGTAGAAGTTGAGAACTTCTAAGGGTTGTTTGGAGCGGATGGAGCACTCGGAGTAGGAGCTAAACGTTGCTCGGGATCGACGTTAAACTTGGATAATTTTGGGCTCATCGAGGTAAATACTATCGCCCTTCTATTGTAATTGGGAATTACATATCAGAGTTGTATAGAAATGAATATAAGATTCATAGAAGAGAATTGAATCAGACAAAGGATATTACGTAAAAGACTTGAATCAAATCACATCGTAAGAATATTAGAGTAGAAGATTAAAAGCGTATTTACATAGGATCAGATTTACTGATGATCGATAACCTTTGGTTGAATGTTCGCAAGTAGCATGCTACTTAGAAGGTGGGCAAGGCTAGCCGTTATAGCCGTGGAGCGTTTGCTTATAGTCGATAATCGTCGCGAGGTATGTGATTCTTCCTATACTCTTGAGCATGAAGTAATGAAGTATTATTAAAACCAAGAGAAACCTCCATCCGCATAGAAACTAAGATGAGACAAAATGATATTACATTTCCTAGATCATGGTCGCTTAATAAGATTGATTATGAATAAGAATAACCTACACTCATATAAGGCATATGTTACTCAAATGTTTTAAAAGAGATTAAGACATTGAACTATGAAACTTTTCTAAAATAAAGAGCCTTGAGTAATTGAAATTAGGCAAACCGAACCTTAGGGAAAAGAATGTGGTTGAAAAGGAAAGTGTTTTGGTTTACCTAAAAACGTGAGTCACTCTATTTTATACTACGTATCGGGTGACTTTTATAAAAGGAATGGATCTCTTTAAAAGAATTTAACGTGACGAGTAATCTTTAGGTTAACACCGGATTTTGACTTAAAATGAAAGTACGCTGAGTTGTGTATAACTTGCCTATGCTTGTTGTTGTGTAACTTGCCTATGCTTGTTGTTGTGTAACTTGCCTATGCTCGTTGTTGGGTAACTTTCCTATGCTTATCGAGATAGTCTTGTTGTGCAAGAATTGTGTTTCTATTCTACCGCTCTCGATGGAGGCGGTTGACTTGTGAGAACTTACTTGACGCATCGCAGCCGACGGAAGATTCCACGCACGCTTCCATTATTATTATTACATGGGCATGTCTACACCGATGATGTGGACATGTGACCATTATGGTTATTTATGGCGAAGATCGTGACTTACGGTTGTGATCGGTGCGTAGCTGTTTACTTGCCCCCGCCACCACGTGACGCAGTGGATCTGGTATAGGTTATCGCACCGCCACGTGTAGCTTCGCGCGAAGTATCGTGACTTACGGTTGTGATCGGCGCGCTGCTTACTTGCCCCGCCGCCACGTGACGCAGTGGATCTGGTATAGGTTATTGCACCGCCATACGCCGCCTTCGCGAGTCAAGATTTGGATGGAGCCGTGACTTACGGTTGTGATCAGTGCGTGTCGATTCACTTGCCCCGTCGCCACGTGGTGCGGAGTGGCGAGGCTATTGCACTTGCCACGCGGTCGCCTTCATGATATGGTTGTACAAGATATTGGTACGGTCGGATCTGGTAGTTATACTTGCCCCGACGGTTTTATTGACACGTAGGACACGTGTTCACATATACTCCTTGGTGTTGTTATATCATGCATCGCCGGTGAGGCGAATTCCACGTGCACGAGTGATGATTTGGAGGCGTGAGTCCTCGACTTGATATGATTGTTTATATGTGGTATCGTAGTTGGTTATCATACATGTCTTCTCGCTTTATATAGATCGCTATGATTTCATTTACGATTTTACGCTTCACATACTTGGTACTGTTATCGACCTCCTTCTGGCCGCGTCATGCCGCAGTAGAGGTACATCGGCCGTCGATCCCCGCTTAGGATCACCTTTCAGCCTTGGGAAGCTCCGTTCCTTCGAGGCTTATCTTTGGTATGCTACTCGATGTCGCAGGTTCTGTACATTCGTGGTATGGCGGGCCCCGTCCCGTCATAGTTGTTGTATAAATCTTAGAGGTCCAGAGTAATCGCTGCGGTGGTTGTAAGGATTGTAACTGTTCAAATATCTATACATATATATATGTTGAAAGGCAACCGTTTTGGTTGGCCTATTTTCTTTATCTTGATCCATGTCTATTTAAATGCTTAAGTTTTTATTTCCGCTGGTTTTTCTCTGATGTTGTATCACTAGGGTGCCCGGGGTAAGGCACCAGTCACGGGCCCCGGAACGGGTCGTGACAGGGGGTGTCCTGCATATGTCAAGAAGTTGATCACTGATAAGTTGGATTCTAAAAGTAAGAAATGTTACTTTGTTGGGTATCCAAAGAAAACTAAGGGATACTATTTCTATCTTCCTGGAGAACATAAGATAATTGTTTCTAGGAACACAACTTTTCTTGAAGATGAATATGTTTACAAGAAAGAGAGTTGCACAGAGATAGAACTTGAAGAAATTCAAGAATAAAGTAACATAGAGGTTGAACCTTGCCGAGTGAACAAGGCAAGGATTCAGTAGGAGCTTATGGCGAAGATTGGGTATTCAGGGTACTCCCTTCGGCCAGTGGGAGTGCTACGATGAGAGATGCAGAAATGCAAGATCCTCCTGCACAGACCTTGGGAGCTAGTGCACCAGTTGCACCTCCTCCCATTCAGGAAAGACATGAAAATGATATTCCTGAAAGCTCTAATGTTGGTGGATCAACCAGCGCACAAGAACCTTCTCACAATTAGAACATACCTGTAACTGAACTGCAAGACACTCAACTCCGCAGGTCTACTAGAACAAATCATCCTCTGGAAAGACTAAATCTACTTGTGGAAACAAAAAATGAGTTAGACATTCCAGATGATGACGAGCCTAGAACCTACAACGAAGCAATGCTAGACATTGATTCGAAGATATGGCAAGAAGCCATGAAATCCGAAATGGAATCTATGTATATCAATCAAGTGTGGAACTTGGTTGATTTGCCGAATGGGGCTATACCTATAGGATGCAAATGGGTCTTCAAGAAGAAGATTGACGCATCTGACAAGGTTCAGACTTATAAAGCTAGACTAGTGTCGCTAAAGGTTTTACTCAGCGTCCTGGCGTGGATTATGATGAAACCTTTTCACCGGTGGCTAAGATAAAGTCTATTCGGATTTTACTTGTTATAGCTGCACATTACGATAATGACATTTGGCATATGGACGTCAAAACTGCATTCCACAATGGTAATCTAATTGAGGAAGTGTATATGAAACAACCCGAGGGTTTTTCATTCGAGTCCAGACCAAATGATGTGTGCAGGCTACAGAAGTCCATTTATGAGCTTAAGCAAGCCTCTAGGAGTTGGAACATTTGCTTTGATAAGACAATCAAATCTTTTGATTTCGTCAGAAGCAAAAAGGATCCTTGCGTTTATATCAAACGCAAGGATGAGGGTATTATCTTCATTATTATATATGTTGATGACATATTGATAATGAGAGACAATAAAACTCTCATGCAATCAGTTAAGGATTGGTTGTCCAAGACCTTCATGATGAAGGTTTTAGGTGAAGCCTGCTACATTCTAGAAATTAGGATCTATAGAGATAGACCTAATAGATTGTTGGGGCTGTCACAGTAAATCTACCTAGACAAAGTGCTTAGACGTTTTTCAATGGAGAATTCCAAGAAAGGCGGTCTTCCAATGGGTCAAGGCATCAAGTTATCTAAGAAGGGTTGCCCTTCTAGTGCTGTAGAACTTGAGCGCATTTGTTAGGCATATTTTGTATACACTTTTTGAGTAATTTTTAGTTAGTATTTTACTCGTTTCGTTTGTGTTTAGTATAGTGTTAGGGTTGTTTTTCTTTCTTTTGAGTCGCAGCGGTTCTAAATGGCAAAATGACAAAAAGAAGCTAAAAGTGGGAAGAAAAGGCAGGAAAGGAGCTCCCGAAGCAAAAAGGACGAAAGACCGCAGGATCACGGTACAATTATCGAGAAGTCGCAGATTTCGGACCATGCAAGCATTCTGCAGGACCGCGGTGCCGATGCGGGAATTTTCAATCTGAAATAGAATTGGCAAGGGGCTAAAAGGGTCCAAGGCACACGTTTTTTACAACATAAATAAACCTTTGGGACAGATTTTGGGGTATCACCTATCACATATCTCATCTCACATTACAACACAACTCTTGGAGGCTACAAGATTGGAGACCTGGTTCTAAGTATTTTTTTTTAGTTTCTTTATTTTCAATTCAGTTCATGTTGAAAATTGAATTAGTTCTTGACATGACAATGTTTATGAGTTAATTACTTTAGTAAAGTTTTCCAATTGAATCTTCTTGAAACTCTTTCATATAATTAATGCATAGTTATTGATTTCTTCTTCAGCAGATTAAGATCTATTCAATATTGTTTTGATTGCTTGATAATTAACTGGACATTAATTGTCATCACTTATATGATTTCTAATCGAGATCCGAGAGGGAAGATTTGAATATGCAGTAGTTTTCTAGGCATAGGTTAAAATCGTGGACGAAAGTACCCCGATACTTGTGTAGTATTTGAGGTTATTGTTCTTAATCCTCCTGTGTGGTAAAATCTATCATAGAAATATATAAGGTTTCTGCACAAGGTTGAGCTCTCGTATGTCCTAACCGAAATATGATGACAGATCAGTTAACCTGTTATCTTAATAAGAAGAAGAATCATTAGCATTGCATTAACAAATGAAAGAGTGAATAGTTGAGGAGATTGGAAACCCTATTTCCACCATAACTGATTTAAACCAAAGCTTACTTAGTTTAACTCTTGCAATTACTCTAGCTAGTAGTGTTAGATAAAAAAAACCCAAACAAACAATCGTTAGCCAAATAGATAACATAGAGTAGATGTTCGGTAATTGAAAACCAGTCTCTATGGACGATATTCGGTCTTACAGACTATATTACTTGTAACGATACGTACACTTGCGTAAGCAATTGGAAATCGCTAACAAGTTTTTGGCGCTGTTGTCGGGGACTGACGTACTTTCAATATCAAACTATCTATTCTTATTTCTACTTTGGTTTTTATCTTTATTTTACTTCTTTATTTTAGAACATTTTATCGTGATATGTTTGCTTGTTTTTTATCACTTGCAGGAAGGACAAGGTAATTGATGATCCTTTGTGCAATGGGAGATCAGCGAAATAACAATTTGGTGGATGATGAGTTACCGCCTGTCTTAAGACAAGTCCCTGCAGAAAGGAGCTTGGGGATTATGTGATGTCAACTATTACAGGGGTGCAGACTTGTATCAGGCTTCCAGTTGTTGCTAATAACTTTGAAATCAAACCAGCCATATTGCACATGGTTCAAAGCTCAGTTCAGTTTGGGGGATTACCGTCTGAAGATCCTCATTTGCATCTAGCAAATTTCCTGGAGTTGTGTGCAACCTTCAAATACAATGGTGTTACTGATGACGTCATTCGGTTGAGACTCTTCCCATTCTCACTCAGGGATAGAGCAAAATGCTGGCTGAACTCATTACAGGCGAACTCCATCACTACATGGCAAGACTTAGCCCCGAAATTTCTTGCCAAGTTCTTCCCCCAAGCTAAGGCAGCAAGGCTTAGGGGAGAATTGAACAATTTCTATCAAATGGATGGAGAGTCATTGTATGATGCTTGGGAGCGGTTTAAAGATTTTCAAAGGAAGTGTCCACATCATGGTCTTGAGCAGTGAACTTGGTGCACATTTTCTACAATGTTCTAAGTGGGACTACTAGGACAATTATTGATGTAGTTGCAGGTGGAGCCTTCATGAAGAGAACAACACATGAAGCACATGACTTGTTGGAAGATATGGCCACGAACAATCACTTGCCAGATGATAGAGGAACATGTAGCAGAAGAGCAGTTGGGGTTCATGAGCTAGATGCCATCACTGCACTGAATGCACAAGTTGCCCTCTTGACTAAGCAACTCCAGCAGAATACCATGTCTGTAAAGGCGGTCCAGATGCAAGTAGCTTGTGAGATTTGTGGGGGTCCACACACCTTTGATAGATGTCCAACAACTGATCTCAACAACATCCCAATGGAGCAGGCTCAATGTCAGGCTGTGGGAAACTTTCAGAGGTCCTCTAACAATGCATTCTCCAACACATATAATCAGGAGTGGAGAAATCACCCAAATTTTTTATGGAAGAATGACCAAGGGCAGCAACCACAGTTTTAGGCCTCATCTTCACAGCAGTTCAGCCCACCAGCCCTACAAGAGAAGCCAGATGACATAAAAGCAGCACCGTTGACCTTAGCCAACTCTCAGACTCAATTCATGGCGGAAACCAGGTCCTCAATTTCAGCCTTGGCCAATACCCAGACACAATTTATGACAGAGACCAAGTAGTTCATGACAGAAACAAGATCCTCTATTAGGAACTTGGAAACTCAGATGGGGCAGTTGGCAGAGAAGTTGAATGACAGACCTCATGGGGCTCTCCCCAGTAATACAGTGATGAATCCAAGAAAGCAATGTCACAGTTTGAGAAGTGGGAAGCAGTTAGAGCAGGTTGGATCTCCACCAGTTAGGGAAAAGGGGAATGAGGCGGAGAATACAACCGAGGTAGAGAAGGAGGGGGTTACTGATGACCGCACTATTTTAGAGAAGGCTCCACCAGCAGTCATGATGGAATATGTAGATAGAATTCCTTACCCTCAAAGACTGTAGAAGAAGTCCTTAGACAAGGAGTTTTCCAAGTTTTTAGAGATCTTCAAAAATCTTCATATCAATCTTCCGTTCATTGAAGCTTTGGAGCAAATGTCAGCTTATGTAAAGTTCATGAAAGACATTCTGTTTAAGAAGAGGAAGCTGACAGACTATGAGACAATAGTGCTACATAGGAGTGCAGTGCTATCTTGCAGAAGAAACGTCCCCCTAAATTGAAAGATTTAGAGAGTTTCACCTTACATTGCACCATAGGAAATGTGACATGCAAGCAAGCCATGTGTGACTTGGGGGCAGATGTCAACCTTATGCCCCTTTCTGTGTTTAAAAAGTTTGGTTTGGGGGAAGCAAGACCAACAACAGTCCACTTGCAGCTAGCTGATCGATCTATTGTGCACCCTAGAGGAATAATTGAAGATGTGTTGGTAAAGGTGGGCAAATTCATCTTGCCTGCTGACTTTCTCATTCTTGATATAGAGGAAGATGAGATGATATCAATGATCCTTGAGAGACCATTCCTAGCCACAGGGAGGGCATTGATTGATGTTGAAAAAGGAGAGCTAAAACTCAGAGTTCAAGGTGAAGAGATGACCTTTAAAGTGTTCAAGCCACCACCTGAGCCAGAGATGACATTCAAAGTTTTCAAGCCACCCACTGAACCTTAAGTTATGGATAGATGTTATGCTATTGTGATAGTTGACAAGGTTGTTCCTGAGAAAAGCCTCACGAGTACTGATGCTCGTGGGATACCATTAAAGAAAAACGTAGAACCTGTGAGTAAGGCCAAGGAAATGGTGAAAGATGCCAAGATAGTAAATGCTTCTGAAAATAACACTGTGAAAAATAAGACGAGGAAGAGGAAGCGATTGATGCTGAGATGGTTATGTGGAGGGGATACTCTACCCCCTTGATTTAGTAAGTGAACTGCGTCCGGCTAAAAGACGTTAAAGACAGCGCTACTTGGGAGGCAACCCAATGTTTTAATTATGTTATTTCAATTTTTGTTTTTGTTTGTTTTATTTTGACTTGAACAGTCTCACGATCTGGTATGTTGAGTGTTTGTGGATGACAGATAAGGAAATCGGAGACTAAGCACGAAGAAAAGTGTGGAAAACCCATAAACGGGTCGGCACCGTGGTGCCATTTTGCAGGCCCGCGGTGTCGAATGATCAGAAAGGTCACAGATTTCTGCGTCACTGCATTCATTCTCGCAGGATCCGCTGTCGGCGTGATTTCAGAAAAATAAAAATCCCTATTTCCACCAAATCCCTTCCCACAGATACCGTTTCAATGCAACATCCGCCGCCACCACCGCCATTTTGAACCGATATTGTCTATAAGTCGTCCCTTTTATTATTTTTGAGTCTTTACACATTTGGTACAATGTGTCGTTTAAGTTTGGGGAAGGGTTCTTTCTTATTTTTATTTTTGTGTGTCTATTTTTTATTTATTTTTATTGAGTTTTTGTGTCTTTTATTGTGTCTATATGAGTCAATTTTTTTTTATGATCATGCATGATGTAGCTGTTTGAAATGCCTAGTAAATTAAGTGAGATAATGTAATGGAATTAGAAGCTAAAATCTGTGTGCTTAAGTTAGATATGTCAAAAATTCATGAAAATCTAATTATTTGAGATATTTGTGCTTAGCCTATGTGTTGTCAATTGTGGAAAGAATGATTGAAAAATGTTTATGAGGTCTTCTTGCTTGTTATTTGAGGCGAAATAGTTAAGACGGAAATGTTTAGGGAGATGATTCAGACATTTCTTTGTTAGCCATTCTTACCATTCAATACATACCTTGCACTAAATTGTATCCCTAGTTAGCCCCTTTGAGCCTAAAATAAGTTATTTCTTTGACACCCTGTGATTCTCTTGTGTGTCATAAGCAGTAATTGAAAAATTGAGATGAAGAAGTGTGAAAAGGAAATACGAAAAGAGAGTGAAAAATTGATGCACCCCAATGAAAAAGATGTAAAAGCTTAAGTTTGGGGGTGCCTATAAGAATGTGCTTCATGCTCTCAAAAAGAGAAGAGGGGAATGATAGGTATGAACTGAAAAGAATACCAAAAATAAGGACAAAATGGTTGAATGAGAAAAACGCTTATGGTACGTAAATTGAGCCTAAATGTCTACTTTTACCTACCCATGCTTAAGCCTACATTACAACTCTGACAAGTCCTGAAGATCTCTAGTATGTATGTCTATGATTAGTGGAGAATAGCAAGTAAACATGCACATAGAACTAAATGAAATTGACATGCATATGTTAGTGTTCATGTTTCTATTGAGTGTGATTGAAATGAATTTGCGAAATATCTGGCTTGAAATTCTAGATTTCTATATTCATGTTATATATGTTCCAACATATTATCCCAACTGGCATTCATGTTTTTCTAAGTAACCTTGTGCAGCTGCTTGATTAGAGTCTTTTGAGTCAGTTTTCTTTCTATTTCTTTGATTTTTGTTTTGATCTTTGCTCGAGGGCGACAAAGGTTAAGTTTGGGGTATTTGTTAGGCATATTTTGTATACACTTTTTGAGTCATTTTTAGTTAGTATTTTACTCATTTCATTTGTGTTTAGTATAGTATTAGGGTTGTTTTTCTTTCTTTTGAGTCGCAGTGGTTCTAAATGGCAAAAAAAAGCTAAAAGTGGGCAGAAAATGCAGGAAAGGAGCTCCTGAAGCAAAAAAGACGAAAGTTGGAAGATCAGGACGAAAGACCGCAGGACTGCGGTGCCGGACTGCAGGACCACGGTGCCATAATTACTGAGAAGCCGCAGTGCCATTCTGCAGGACCGCGGTGCCGATGTGGGAATTTCCAATCCGAAATAGAATTGACAAGGGGCAAAAGGGTCCAAGGCACACGTTTTTGACAACATAAATAAATCCTTGGGACAGATTTTGGGGTATCACCTATCACATATCTCATCTCACATTACAACACAACTCTTGGAGGCTACAAGAATGGAGACCTAGTTCTAAGTATTTTTTTTCGTTTCTTTATTTTCAATTCAGTTCATGTTGGATATTGAATTAGTTCTTGACATGACAATGTTTATGAGCTAATTACTTTAATAGGGTTTTTCAATTGAATCTTCTTGAAACTCTTTCATATAGTTAATGCATAGTTATTGATTTCTTCTTCAACAGATTAAGAATCTATTCAATATTGTTTTGATTACTTGATAATTAACTGGCCATTAATTGTCATCACTTATATGATTTCTAATCGAGATCCGAGAGAGGAGATTTGAATATGTTGTAGTTTTATGGACATAGGTTAAAATCGTGGACGAAAGTACCCCGATACTTGTGTAGTATTTGAGGTTATTGTTCTTAATTCTCCTGTGTGGTAAAATCTATCATAGAAATATAGAAAGTTTCTGCACAAGGTTGAGCTCTCGTATGTCCTAACCGGAATATGATGATAGATCAGTTAACCTGTTATCTTAATAAGAAGAAGAATCGTTAGCATTGCACTAACACGTGAAATAGTGGATAGTTAAGGAGATTGGAAGCCCTATTTCCACCATAACTGATTTAAACCAACGCTTACTTAGTTTAACTCTTGCAATTACTCTAGCTAGTAGTGTTAGATAAAAAAAAACTATCGTTAGCCAAATAGATAACATAGAGTAGATGTTCGGTAATTGAAAACCAGTCTCTGTGGACGATATTCGGTCTTACAGACTATATTACTTGTAACGATACATACACTTGCGTAAGCAATTGGAAATCGCTAACACACATGAAGAGGATCACATATGCTTCGGCTATAGGATCGATCATGTATGTCATGACTTGTACCAGGCCAGATGTGGCCTTTGCACTTAGTATGACTTGCAAGTTCTAGCAGAATCCTAGTAAGGAACACTGGAAAGCAGTCAAGAGTATTCTTAAGTATCTCAGACGTACTAAAGATTACTTCTTAGTCTATGGTGGAGGAGATAAGCTGGTTGCCACAGGGTATACCGATGCTAGTTTCCAGACAGATGTTGATGATTTCAAATCTCAGTCTGTTTACATGTTCATTTTCAATGGAGGAGTAGTGAGCTAGAAGAGCTCCAAACAAGCTACTACTGCTGACTCGACTACTGAAGCGAAGTACATTGCTGGATCGGAAGCTGCTAAGGAAGCTGTCGCAATTTCCGAGTTCCTGAAGGAACTAGGGGTTGTTCCGAGTGCTAGTTGTCCAATAACCATTTATTGTGACAACACTGGTGCTATTGCACAAGCAAAGATACCAAGATCAACTAACAGAAACAAGCATGTACCAAGAAAGTATCACATTCTCCGAGAGATTGTTACACCCCGTAAGTCCAGGACATGTATAAGAGAATGTACGTAAGGAATCAAGACTTGGAAATTGGTACGAAAGGAAGAATTGTTTTTCCGACGGAAAATCTTCCGGGCGTCGGAAAGGAAAAATGTTCGTTGTTGAGAATTGGATTCTCAAAATGCATTATTGGGAGAGTATGGAACTTTTTAACATTATGGAAATTTATTTTTACGGATTTGGTCATGTGGGGCCCACCCGAGGAATTTTACGTTTTGTGGAGCCCACGAGGGTTACAGAATTTTATGGACGAATGAGAGGGCGACACGTGGCACCCCCACATTTGGTCTTGGACGAATTGGAGTAAGGGGTAAAATGGTCATTGACCATGGTAAAAGATCAAGTCTTCAAAGCTTGAGATTGTTGACCAAGGTCAACTTGTCCACTTGGCTATTTAATTAATGATCCTCATCCTAGCCACACAATTTTTATAATCTAAGCCATCCAATGTGTTATATAAGCATGCTACTAGTGCAAGACTAGTCTTAAACACTTAGAAAAAAATCACAATATTTCTTGTGCTTCATTGAGCTCTCGGGTTTGACATGGTATCTACACAAAAAATTTGTAGTTTTGATCCATTGTTCACAAGACTTTAACCCAATGTCCCTAAGGGTATTGTAAGGATATCTCAATAGAAAGATTTCGGAAAAACGGCGTTTTCACGTTAGTCGCAAGGCGGAAACTTAAGGAGTTCTTCAACTTTGAAGTTGGAACTTGAAGATGGGTTCTTCATAGGCTTCTAAGGAGTGCTTGGAGCGGATTGGAACATAAGGAAAGGAGCTAAGAATTGCTAAGGCGCGACTTTGAATCTTGGATATTTTAAGGGCTTATAAAGGTATAAATCTTGTCGTTTTAGCAATTAAAGTTTACTTATATTTGTAGTTACGGATATTAGCAAGCATGAGATGTTTAGTATGAAGTTTGATAATTTTATTGGCTATTGGAACCCTAATCCGAAAAACTAGCATGTTTAGCCTTAAGAGTACAATTCAAGTTGATTATTCGTTTAAGTCGTCGCATGTTGTATAAAGAAGGAAATTGTAGTTGTTGAAGTTGTTTATGACTATATAACATGTTAGGCCTTAGAACTTGGAATTGGAAAAGAATTGGAAAAGACTTTGGGTTGTTGGTTATAAGTTGGCCGAGAATGACTTGGATTTTAAATTACTTGGTATGAATTGTGGGGCGGAATTTTACACGTATTGTGAGGCGTGTAATCCCCTTTGTTTGGTTGTTATTTTGAGCCTTAAATGTGGCGTGTTGGTTATTGTATTCGGCCTTGAAAAAGGTGGCAAAGTGAGTAGAAACAAAGGAAGTGCTGCCCGATTTTTCGTAGAATTAGAGACCGTATACTTAGTATTATTCTACGTTTGAGACTAGAAGTTGATAGTCTTGTTGTGACCATTATAGGTTGACACTTCTACGTACGGCGTATTCGGCTTAGCTTGTGGATTTAGCCGAAAAGGTATGTGAACTATCTCCTCTTCTAGCATGATTCCTTAAGATAAAGAAAGTATGTCCTACTCCTTAAATGATCCATTCCTTGGTTGTATTTGGATTGCCTAAAGTAGAATTTGTTCTATGTACTTCCTTGATTGTACTTTGATGTTTAAATTGTAAGTTGTATAATCCATTGCCTTAGTGGAGTTTGGATTCTTAAGAGTGAAAGTATTGTACTTAAAGTACATAGAGTCTTGAAAAGGAAGTGGTTTCCAAACCTTTTGGCTAGTGCCTTAGTTCCAAAACCCAAGGGTTGTTGTAATGACTTTAGGGGAGTTAAAGGAGTGATTTACTTAATTGTTTCAAGAGAGGAGAAATGACATGATTTAAGAGAAGTAACTTGTTTTAAAGGTGTGAGTTACTTGAGGTTTAAAAGTAGAAGAAACTTGTTTTCTAAATATTAAGAGACTTGAAGTATTTTGAAAGTTAAGAACTTGTTTTGTAAGTATGTGATACTTGGTTTTAAAAGTATAAGTCTCTCGGTTATAAAAGGAATGGATATGTCTAAAACCATAAAGGGTTATAACGGCTTTATGGGAAGTTGGTTATAACGGCTTTATGGAAGGTTAAGAAAGTTGTCTATTTTGATTATTAGGCATAAGTTGCCTAGATTGTGAAAATTTGAAGTTACTTGATTTCAAGCTTTGAAAAGAGTTTTCTAAAAGTGTAGTAACTTACTTTGAAAAATAGACACACCTTGATACTACGGGTGTTAGTATCTTGGGGTTTTACATAAAAAGGAGTCTTTTGAAAAGAATGTACGTACGTAGTACTTTGGCTTGTTTAATTGAGAATTATGCTATGTGTGCCTTGATAAGTACTTTGGCTTGTTTAATTGAGAATTATTCTATTAGTGCCTTAAGTAAACCAAAATGAGTGTATATGAATAAGACTAATAAGAAGTTAGGGATTTCTTAACTTGCTTACTTATTGATAAGCGAGTGCTTATGTTATATGATGGCCGATGGAGGTAGGGTAAGAGTATAAATGAGGGTGTATCCCCAAAGATCGTTATACCACCGCTTTATCACTTTCTTCGTGGTAAGAGTATAAATGAGGGTGTATCCCCAAAGATCGTTATACCACCGCTTTATCATTTTCTTGTGGTAAGAGTATAAATGAGGGGTGTATCCCCAAAGATCGTTATACCACCTGCTTTATCATTTTCTTCAGGGTAAGAGTATAAATGAGTGGTGTATCCCCAAAGATCGTTATACCACCTGCTTTATCACTATCTTCAGGGTAAGAGTATAAATGAGGGGTGTATCCCCAAAGATCGTTATACCACCTGCTTTATCACTTTCTTCAGGGTAAGAGTATAAATGAGGGGTGTATCCCCAAAGATCGTTATACCACCTGCTTTATCATTTTCTTCAGGGTAAGAGTATAAATGAGGGGTGTATCCCCAAAGATCGTTATACCACCTGCTTTACCACCTTCTCCAGGGTAAGAGTATAAATGAGGGGTAAATCCCCAAAGATCGTTATACCACCTGTTTCCGTGGATTTGCTACCTATACTTTCGATTACTCTCATTGTTAGTAAGGCACTGTGTACTGTTATTTGTGTAGTGACTTTGGTGGCACGCGCCGACTTGATATGATCGCTTATGTATTGTATCGTAGGTTGGCTATCATACATGTCTCATGTTTCGTTTAGATCGTTATGATTTCATCACAGATTTCATCGCTTCACATACTTGGTACATTCTTCGTACTGACCTCCTTCGGGGGGCTGCGTTCATGCCGCAGGTTTAGGTACGCTGTTTGGTGATCGGCTGGTGTAGGACCCTGTTCAGAGTTTTTGGATAGCTCCTTCGTCGGAGTTTATCTTTTGGTATAAGTTCTTTCGATGAGCTTTATGCATTATGGGTACGACGGGGCCTTGTCCCGTCATAGTTCAGTATAACTCTTAGAGGTCTGTATTCATATGTGGGATTGGACTCATGTACAGTGTAGTGTCTTTTATTATGTATATTATATGGCAGCCTTGTCGGCTTTGCCCTTGTACGTATGTTGGTTTTAAAAAAAAATGAGGTGTTATTTAATTTCCGCAGTTTACTTAGTTGTTAAGGTAGAAGGGTGCCCAGGTAGGGCACCACCACGCCCGGGTTCGGTGTGACAGAGTGGTATCGAGCGATACCCTGAATGTCTACAAACCGTGTCTAATAGAGTCTTGATTATCGGTGTGTTGCGCACCACACCCATAAACAGGAGGCTACAGGACATTTAGGAGTTGGTTTCTATTATTCTCATTCTAAGATCGTGCCATAGAGCTGTGTTAGTAAGAAAATTCCTCTCTGACGTAATTTTGTGTTACAGTTATGCCTCCAAGGAGGGCAACAGCCGCCCAGAAGGGCAAAGGAGTAGCAGGAGCTACTAGTCAGACTCAGAGAGTTGATAGGGCTTATGCCCAGGGTATACCGGATGTTGTGCCGCAGTCGGCGAGTTCTTCTGCGCCAGGTTTTGAGACCCCAACACCAGAGCCTCCAGTTTCGCAGTTAGGAGAAGTCTATAGGGTCATGAGGGAAGCAGTTATGTTATTGACCAAGATAGCGGTGCTACAGTTTCATCAGCAGGAGGTTATTCGGCCAGTACAGGTGTACAGA
Organism: Przewalskia tangutica; assembly: GCA_029844215.1. Taxonomy (NCBI): domain Eukaryota; kingdom Viridiplantae; phylum Streptophyta; class Magnoliopsida; order Solanales; family Solanaceae; genus Przewalskia; species Przewalskia tangutica. Next base: position 26,517,362 of record CM056719.1, read on the forward strand.
GGGTAGAGAGCCAACGCGGAGATCAGCGTAAGTGGGCTAGATCGGTTGGTTATCCCGGTGAGTTTTTGGACGAGCAGCCTCAGCAGCGAGTGAGGTATTCGTCCCAGCCTACCCAGTACATACCCCCGCAGCCCACAGGTGGGAGATTTGACCCCACAAGGTATTTAGGAGTCGGTCCAAGCTCCAGGGGTCGAGGTTCTCAGAGGAGCAGAGGACTTTCTCAGTCGAGGCCACCTTTTCCTCAGTGTTTCAGATATGGTAAGCGTCATTCGGGGAAATGCCGCTATGGCACAGGTGTTTGTTTTTATTGTGGCCGTCCGGGCCATATTCTGAGGGTATGTCCTTTTAGAAGAGCACCGGTAAGGTGGCTCAGCCTTTGAGGCCGGTAGTTGGTTCCCCTTCCTCCATAGCTGTGCGTCCCCCAGGGCAGGGTGTTCAGATGTCAGCCAGCCGTGGTAGGGGTCAGGGTGGAGCTTATAGTTCTGGCGGTCCTTCGAACCGCATAGATGACGTGACTACTGGACAGGATCAGGAGGCGACATCGCATGGGGTTACAGGTATATGTCGATTCTTTCGAAACATACGTGCATTGTTAGATTCAGATTTTGCCCTAGCATATATGTTTTCCCTTTATTGCTAGAGTTGTAAAGTGATAGTACCCCAGAGGTAGGAATACCTTAATTAGTAAAGTGAGAAGTTAAGAATATTGACAAGATTGGTAAGTGAACTGAGACTATAGTTGTGTAGAGTTCACACGTAGTAATGGCCCCATAACAGTGTAAAACCAATAGGGAAGATTGTACAGTAGAAATACCTTGGCTTATGTGACGAACCTCTAGTGAATAGGGGGGATAGGGTGAGGAGTACCTTGAGATAAGAGAGAGATTTATTTCAGACTAAGAACGAGAAGTTAAGTGTGACGATGAGTCGGGTTATGGACTCATTTCGGGTCAACCGGTAGTATGGAATGGGGTGATGTCAGTTAGAAATGGTCCCGTTATGTGGTAGGGTCCCGAGGATGCAAGGCCCAAGTTTAGTTAATCGTTGTACGAGTTCGTGGATGCGTTCCACCGGAACTAGGTCGTAAGGGTCGAGAAGAGTCTTAACGGGAATGTAAGTAGCATAATGGCCAAGTTTGGATAGTAACTCCAAGGATTGGAGAACAGAAACAATATTTGAGATTTTGTACGTGTACTAGATAAGTTTGAAAGTACGTGAAAGTATGACAAGTAAGGAAAGAAAGGATCCTCTAAGGATCCCGTGTTTTAGAGACTGTAACCTTCGAGTTTTGTGAGAAGGGGTCGCGAACGGAAGGTCCATTGATATGTTTACGTATGTTGTGGTGGCCATGTGTGGCATCGTTGGTCTTGTGCAGTTTCGATTGATAGGCATAATATAGAGTTTATGCCGGAGTTTGTATAGTTTGACAACCGACTAAGAACATTCGGGGACGAATGTTTCTAAGGGGGGAAGAATGTTACACCCCGTAAGTCCAGGACATGTATAAGAGAATGTACGTAAGGAATCAAGACTTGGAAATTGGTACGAAAGGAAGAATTGTTTTTCCGACGGAAAATCTTCCGGGCGTCGGAAAGGAAAAATGTTCGTTGTTGAGAATTGGATTCTCAAAATGCATTATTGGGAGAGTATGGAACTTTTTAACATTATGGAAATTTATTTTTACGGATTTGGTCATGTGGGGCCCACCCGAGGAATTTTACGTTTTGTGGGGCCCACGAGGGTTACGGAATTTTATGGACGAATGAGAGGGCGACACGTGGCACCCCCACATTTGGTCTTGGACGAATTGGAGTAAGGGGTAAAATGGTCATTGACCATGGTAAAAGATCAAGTCTTCAAAGCTTGAGATTGTTGACCAAGGTCAACTTGTCTACTTGGCTATTTAATTAATGATCCTCATCCTAGCCACACAATTGTTATAATCTAAGCCATCCAATGTGTTATATAAGCATGCTACTAGTGCAAGACTAGTCTTAAACACTTAGAAAAAAAATCACAATATTTCTTGTGCTTCATTGAGCTCTCGGGTTTGACATGGTATCCACACAAAAAATTTGTAGTTTTGATCCATTGTTCACAAGACTTTAACCCAATGTCCCTAAGGGTATTGTAAGGATATCTCAATAGAAAGATTTCGGAAAAACGGCGTTTTCACGTTAGTCGCAAGGCGGAAATTTAAGGAGTTCTTCAACTTTGGAGTTGGAACTTGAAGATGGGTTCTTCATAGGCTTCTAAGGAGTGCTTGGAGAGGATTGGAACATAAGGAAAGGAGCTAAGAATTGCTAAGGCGCGACTTTGAATCTTGGATATTTTAAGGGCTTATAAAGGTATAAATCTTGTCGTTTTAGCAATTAAAGTTTACTTATATTTGTAGTTACGGATATTAGCAAGCATGAGATGTTTAGTATGAAGTTTGATAATTTTATTGGCTATTGGAACCCTAATCCGAAAAACTAGCATGTTTAGCCTTAAGATTACAATTCAAGTTGATTATTCGTTTAAGTAGTCGCATGTTGTATAAAGAAGGAAATTGTAGTTGTTGAAGTTGTTTATGACTATATAACATGTTAGGCCTTAGAACTTGGAATTGGAAAAGAATTGGAAAAGACTTTGGGTTGTTGGTTATAAGTTGGCCGAGAATGACTTGGATTTTAAATTACTTGGTATGAATTGTGGGGCGGAATTTTACACGTATTGTGAGGCGTGTAATCCCCTTTGTTTGGTTGTTGTTTTGAGCCTTAAATGTGGCGTGTTGGTTATTGTATTCGGCCTTGAAAAAGGTGGCAAAGTGAGTAGAAACAAAGGAAGTGCTGCCCGATTTTTCGTAGAATTAGAGACCGTATACTTAGTATTATTCTACGTTTGAGACTAGAAGTTGATAGTCTTGTTGTGACCATTATAGGTTGACACTTCTACGTACGGCGTATTCGGCTTAGCTTGTGGATTTAGCCGAAAAGGTATGTGAACTATCTCCTCTTCTAGCATGATTCCTTAAGATAAAGAAAGTATGTCCTACTCCTTAAATGATCCATTCCTTGGTTGTATTTGGATTGCCTAAAGTAGAATTTGTTCTATGTACTTCCTTGATTGTACTTTGATGTTTAAATTGTAAGTTGTATAATCCATTTCCTTAGTGGAGTTTGGATTCTTAAGAGTGAAAGTATTGTACTTAAAGTACATAGAGTCTTGAAAAGGAAGTGATTTTCAAACCTTTTGGCTAGTAACTTAGTTCCAAAACCTAAGGGTTGTTGTAATGACTTTAGGGGAGTTAAAGGAGTGATTTACTTAATTGTTTCAAGAGAGGAGAAATGACATGATTTAAGAGAAGTAACTTGTTTTAAAGGTGTGAGTTACTTGAGGTTTAAAAGTAGAAGAAACTTGTTTTCTAAATATTAAGAGACTTGAAGTATTTTGAAAGTTAAGAGATACTTGGTTTTAAAAGTATAAGTCTCTCGGTTATAAAAGGAATGGATATGTCTAAAACCATAAAGGGTTATAACGGCTTTATGGGAAGTTGGTTATAACGGCTTTATGGAAGGTTAAGAAAGTTGTCTATTTTGATTATTAGGCATAAGTTGCCTAGATTGTGAAAATTTGAAGTTACTTGATTTCAAGCTTTGAAAAGAGTTTTCTAAAAGTGTAGTAACTTACTTTGAAAAATAGACACACCTTGATACTACGGGTGTTAGCATCTTGGGGTTTTACATAAAAAGGAGTCTTTTGAAAAGAATGTACGTACGTAGTACTTTGGCTTGTTTAATTGAGAATTATGCTATGTGTGCCTTGATAAGTACTTTGGCTTGTTTAATTGAGAATTATTCTATTAGTGCCTTAAGTAAACCAAAATGAGAGTGTATATGAATAAGACTAATAAGAAGTTAGGGGGATTTCTTAACTTGCTTACTTATTGTGTGATAAGCCGGTAGTGCTTATGTTATGTATGATGGCCAGTGGAGGTAGGGTAAGAGTATAAATGAGGGGTGTATCCCCAAAGATCGTTATACCACCTGCTTTATCATTTTCTACAGGGTAAGAGTATAAATGAGGGGTGTATCCCTAAAGATCGTTATACCACCTGCTTTATCATTTTCTTCAGGGTAAGAGTATAAATGAGGGGTGTATCCCCAAAGATCGTTATACCACCTGCTTTATCATTTTCTTCAGGGTAAGAGTATAAATGAGGGGTGTATCCCCAAAGATCGTTATCACCTGCTTTATCACTATCTTCAGGGTAAGAGTATAAATGAGGGGTGTATCCCCAAAGATCGTTATACCACCTGCTTTATCACTTTCTTCAGGGTAAGAGTATAAATGAGGGGTGTATCCCCAAAGATCGTTATACCACCTTTATCATTTTCTTGAGGTAAGAGTATAAATGAGGTGTATCCCCAGATCGTTATACCACCGCTTTACCACCTTCTCCGGTAAGAGTATAAATGAGGTAAATCCCCAGATCGTTATACCACCGTTTAGTGGATTTGCTACTATACTTTCGATTACTCTCATTGTTAGTAAGGCACGTGTCGTTATTTGAGTAGTGACTTTGAGGCGTGCGTCCCGACTTGATATGATCGCTTATGTATTGTGTCGTAGGTTGGCTATCATACATGTCTCTGTTCGTTTAGATCATATGATTTCATTGCATACTTCTTTCATCGTACATACTTGCATTCTTCGTCGACCTCCTTCGGGTGCGTTCATCACGTAGGTTTAGGTACGCTGTTTGGTGATCGGCAGTGTAGGACCGCTCGAGTTTTGGATAGCTCCTTCCATTCGGAGTTTATCTTTTTGGTATAAGTTCTTTCGATGTGCTTTTATGCGATTATGGGTGCAAGGGGTCTTGTCCGTCATAGTTGATATAACTCTTAGAGTGCGTATTCATATGTGGGATTGGACTCGTATGCGATGTAGTGTCTTTTATTATGTATATTATATGGCGGCACTTGTCGGCTTTGCCGCTTGACGTATGTTGGTTTTAAAAAAAAATGAGGTGTTATTTAATTTCCGCAGTTTACTTAGTTGTTAAGGTAGAAGGGTGCCCAGGTAGGGCACCAGTCACGGGCCCGGGGTTCGGGGTGTGACAGAGATGGTGGAGGCTGAAGATATTAGGATAGATTATATTCCCACAGACAATAATCTAGCAGACCCGTTTACTAAACCATTAAGCTTAATAAAGCATAATGGTCATTTTGAGAACATGGGTATTAGATATGTTGGTGATTGACTCTAGGCCAAGTGGGAGATTGAAAGTATATGTATGTCCTATAGACAATCTGTATTAGGACAAAAAGTACTTTATACACATTCGTATTTATATTAATGATGATTAATATTATGGCATTTGCATTTGTTGAATTATTAGTTGATTGTTTAAAATATTCTATAGATGCATCCCTAGAGTTTACGTGTTTATTAATGATGTGAGAATTAATGTTATAATGTAACTCTTAAATTACCTCGACTAATGATCATTGAGATTGAGATATCGATGATATGCGATACGTCGACATGTGGTCTGCATCATATCCTTAGGGGATGTATTATGTCTCACTTGCTACGAGTTATGGCAACTCGTGATGGACACATGGATACTTAAGTATTGGTATACCCTGCTGATGTACTGTTTTGTTATATGTCTATAATGTCATCGGCATGTGGGAGATAGAAGTCCTTAGACTTGAAGTTTATATCACCTTGTTTACGGAGTAATGTACTTTGATCCTGTCCTAAGCTCAAATGCCTTATAGGTTGAGACGCGGCTTGTTTTGGGTGCATTATGAAGTAGATTAAAAGTGGTATGTGAGCCATGATTAGGATTCATTCCTTGAATATATATTCGAGTGAACGCTCAGGTACTCATATGGTATTAGGTTGACTAAGTCATTGACCAATGCAATGGACATGTCTTTGATATGGTCCTGTTGTCAACTAATATAGATGAGTTATAATGATCAAGTCATTTGGATAGACACTTGACAAATCCTAAGCTTGATTGAGTGTGTCATGAATGAAAAGATTATATCTTCCCACATAGAGGTTCAGTTCACATGTTTCGTGTAGCTAAATTTTACATATTGAATTAGTCTTCCGGCACAGTCTAGGAGTTCCGTGTAGACCCTAATGTTATTAGTGTCAATATGTAAAGACCTGAAGGGTAACACTAAGTCAAATATTCCGTCGATTGAAGGATGTAATTAGAGATTAAATATATAGGTTCGGTTGATGATCGTGACATTAAAGAAAATATGAAACGAGGCAGAAAATGGGGCCAGCGCCGCGGTGCCACTTACTCAGGGTCGCGACGCCGAAAGTCCTGGGGTCCGAGTTGGTCCAGTCTGTTTCGGTTTTTGGGCCTGGCCCACTGGGGAAACCCTAGCTGATATATTCAGCTATATATACAGGGTTTAGCCTCACATATTTTCTACACTAAAAGCAAGAGACTAATCTCTTCTAAAGCTCTGTCGGAATCCCTAGCATTCCAGGACTTAGCAAATTACACCAAAGTTTTGACTTGCAAATCGAGGGACATTTGCGTGCGCACCCTCAGAATACACAAAGCTCCAGTTTTCAGAATGCTATCTACAATGTAAGTCTTCGTTCGAAGTATTACATTATTGCTTTGTGTTATTTTACATTGTATAATCATATTACATTATTGCTTTGTGTTATTTTACATTGTATAATCATCCTACAGTTTGACCGTCGTCGGGTTTGAAACATAAATTTTCAAATTTCGCTGTGCGTACGAACCCGACAAAACCCTACCGTCCCCATGATCATTTCTGAGAACTCCTCCAATTCCTGCTTTGTTGTTGCCACTAATATAACTTCTATTAGTATTTAACTTGACCTTGCATTCATCAGATTTTTCCAAGCAAACAGGTAAGCATCTCACCACTGATTTTAGTTTTTCATTGTAGTCACATATGTTATACCAAACTCCATCAGTAGAAACCTTAGGAAAGGTACTGTTAAACACTGTTTTGATGCTCAACATGCATTGTGTAACCATGTTCTACTGGTAGAATTTTCTTTTGCCACCATACCTACAAGAAGTCCAAGCTTCTCAAATTACCCAGCATATAACAATGGGAGAAACCTGCATTAACAGTTTGTGCACTCTGTTTTTTGGTTTGTATTCTCACCATATCTGCAAAATTCTATTGATGGGAATCTTTTGACATGCTTCTCCCTCCACAAAGACATGCTGAATTGTTTCCGTTTGAGGGACAGTGTAGCATAAGCAATCAATATCATCCTCATTCCCAAACTTTGCTCTAACTTCATTGAAAGGTAACTTGCCAAAGTATAATCTCCAACAAATAAAGGAATATTTGAAAGGGATTGAACTGTGCCAAATATTGTTGAGACAGATTCTTTGAGGCCGAGTGGAAGGGGGCAGTCAGCTGGCTGCTTCTTTGCTATGCGCTTTGCTTCGCTTTATGACCACATTTCATGCACTTTTGTTGGTGTATTGACCATCCTCAGAGTTATTCCACACAGCATAATCATTCAGGTCCCATTGCCCAAATCAATAGAGCTTATGTGAAGACCAATCTTTCCTGGTACTGTATTATACAGTTTCTGAAGGTTTCAGGCATCGTTATGAATAAAATCCTTCACTTTAAGCTTTGAAGTTCTGGCCTCCATTATATAGGGACAAATTTGTGCTAAGGGACCATTCTCTATCCACTGGTCCAACCAAAAACTGTAATTTCCTCTATTCAGTTTCCATGTAATACATTTCCCCCCTTTGTCCCTAGCTAGAAGTAGGAACTTCCAAGCTTGTGTATTACCAGGGCTCCATTTCTTACCAACATGATGGGTTCTAGAACAATATTTTGCATTTATGAAATCAGCCCATAAAAAAGTTTTGGACCTGTATTGCCACCATCTTTTCATAGAGTATCCACAAATGTCTTGCATACTTCTTATGCCAATACCTGCTTCTTCTTTAGGAAATCACAGTTTATTTCAAGCACTCCAATGGTACTTATTCTTGTCATCTTTAGTGACCCAGAAGATGTTGCAAATATGCTTCTCTATGATCTCAATTGTACCTACAGGAGGGTTAATGGCAGAGAAAATATATATAGAAAGAGATTGGATGACACTCTTAATCAACACATATCTACCACCACAAGAAAGCACATTCCCTTGCCAGCCATTAAGCCTTTTAAAAAATTTAGCAACCATACCATCAAAATAGGACAATTTTAAAACCAGTACAGTTTCTAATCCCATTAACTCTATGGGTACGTTTGGTACGATGTATTACGCTGGACTGTATTGGACAAAAAAATAATATGCTGTATTTCTAAAAATAGTACACTCCAACTGTCATTTTTGAAACTCATCTGGACTGTACTAAACCTAAAAAATAAAATACAATCCATTATATATTAATACTCTAATACCGTCGATTATATATTAATACTCTAATACCGTCGATTATATATTAATACAGTTCAGTCCATTACAATACAATACAGTGCAGTGCGACGTACCAAACGAGCCCTATAAGCACAACTAGTTAGGAAAAAAACTCTTATTTTTATTAACCATTTATTCATAAGCTTTTTAATATCTCTTAATCCATTTCATGACAAGCTTTATGGATTTAGTGTTACCGCAATTGAAAATAACAATGTCGTCCACATATACAAGATGACCTTTGGCAGTTAGCATGCATGGAAAAAGGAGAAAAGTTGTGGTTCAATAGTAAACTGTTAAGAGATCTAGACAGGACTTCTGCAGCAATAATAAAAAGGGAAGGAAATAGGATCACCATGAGAAGTGAAAAAAACTTGTCTTGACCCATTAACAATGACAGAGTACCAAACATTAGAAATGTTTCTACATATCAGATCAATTCAAATTTCATTGAAGCCAAATCTTTCTAAGACATGGTTAATTAAGGGAGAAGAAAAAGAACAATGTAGAAGTATTTTAAACATTAAGCTCCTTGTGACAAATAAGAGAAATAGAGCATCTCGAGAAAACACAGGCAATAACAAAGGCCACAGAACTTTACTTGGACTAGGGAAACACTAATTTTGAAATTATATACAGCAAAATGTTTCCATACTCCTCAGCTCCATCAAGATGGACTTTCCTGTAACCTAATAAATGATAAATACAACTATCCTATTCTGTACAGATAATAAATTATTGTTCTTTCCTTTACATAACTAATCATTCACGCTGTAATACAAACTTGACAGTTGAGACAGCAAACTAAATTCCCAGATCAAATGAAGGAGCGTCTACGCCATCAGGACTATGAGTAATAGGTATTGAAGTCACTGTATTCTTAACCAAGGACTGTGATTTGTTTCTAAGCATTCTAGCAGCCTCTTCTTCTATTGCATCAAAATCGATACTTTGATAGAACATGTCATCATCAAATGGATCACCACCTACATTCTCAGATGCTTCTTCCAAAAGATGCATGTTTCCACCAGCAGCTTCAGAATGACAAGTGAATTCATTTTGTAAATTGAGAATTGGCAGTGAAGTTGCTTGATAATAGCTCAACTTTCTTTTCCGACTCTCTAAATTGCCTTTGTTTTCTCTCAAAGAGCAACTAGTTGAGCATGGCATGGCTTCTGGTGAGACTCTATTAATACTTTGCTGAACACTTGAGTTATTTCTGGTTACCGACTTCGGGTCAGTTTGAGGTGTGTGATGATCTGCTGTTCCAGATGAGCTTTTGCTTTCATCCGCTCTGCTAGTTGGAACCTCAGAATCAGGACAATAATCAGTTGAAAGGTTTGGAATCGGTGACTGAGTGAGCAATGAATGCCTGTGATTACAGATTGGCTTAGGTTAAAAAAGCAAGGCAATGAAGCCATGGTCATCAGTTGATCTACGACTTCAAATGCTAATTTAATTGACATGAAAATATATCTAAAAGGACATCTATCTCCCTGATAAAATGGGTACTTTGTCAATAACAAACACCCTCATTCCTGAAGCAATTCACAATGACATTCAAAAAAGAGCTGCAAAAAAATTATATTCATATACTGTTTACAACATTTAAAGCACTCCGCATGACTGATAAGACCCATGTGCTCCATCCGGAATAGATTGATTTTTTCCCTTTCTTCGGTTACTTTTTTCGTTTTATTAATTGATTTTGTGGGAAGGGGGGGTTTATACCTACAATGTTGTGCATAGTCAAAAAGAACAAGATTTGATATATGTGTAGCTAAAGATTGTATATGCACAAGTATATCATGCAAATAACACAGTATAAAGCATACAGAATCAGCACCCAAGCTTTCTTGAGTCACAAAGACTTCTCTAAACAAAGTTAGATCTCAAGTCTGTGTGAACATAGTATCGTTCTTTTTTAACAGAAAAAGCATGGAGGATGCAGGAATGATCAGGATCTGTGTGAACATAGTTTTGCTTTATCTAACATGATAAAATCTTCAAATGCCATTACTTTACCATTAAGGTGGATATGAGTAAGCACTTTGAGAAATTGTTTATATTTACCCTTAGTTTAGTTATCGAATTTAAATGCCCTTGCTTTTACATTTTGAGTAGGAAGACCAGGAATTTTAGAACGTGGAACAACAACAACATACCCAGTGAAATCCCACAACGTGAGGTCTGGGGAGGATAGAGTGTACGCAGACCTTACCTCTACCTTGGTAATGGGTCTGAAAGAACCCTAATTTTTCTATTTTGCAAGAAGTCGATGGCTTAAATGGCTAATGGGTTCAGAAATTTGGGTATGGGTTGGCTAATAATTGGGTATCAATATACGAACTCCACGTGTCCATTTAGAAGGAGGGCCCAGAGGTCCGTTAGGCGGAGGGGCATTTGTGATCCAAAGTGTAATGGTGAGGACATTTAAATCCAATAACTCAAACACAAGATATATATATACAATTTCCCAGTGTACATGGGTAAAAATGGCCCTTTTCCGTTGAGCAAATATTAAATGATTTTTCTAGTAAAATTCGACCTAGCTATGTTAAATAATCATTTTCTTTACTTCATGTTGTGTATTCACTCTCATTGAGAACAGCCAAACGAGATCAATGTGACGTTATCAGATTAGTTATCAGTTCAGTCAATTAAAGTTTAACTTTCATGCATCTTCAGATTACTGAACCAAAACCATTATGATCAATAAATTCCTAGCGAACTACAAGAATCCTGGAAGAATGCTGATGATAGAGAATGTCAAATTGATGCATGAGTTTCTAATTTACGATTCAATAAATATTGCAATGATGAACTGAAAAGCCAGTTCATTTTTAGCAGCAGAAGCAAATAAATCATGGAAACATTGACATAGCCCAAGGTTCCATAAGCATAAGAAACTTATGTAATTTCTAGGCCAGTTTCTGGTAATCAGACACTAAAGCAATGGGAATTTTTGGTCAAGATTTTCACAAGAGAGGCTACCAGCTATATCTCACATTTACAAGGGTTTTCAGCTAGGTAAAGTCCAAGAAAACAAGATAAGACCACAAATGTTGCATCTTTTTAGCACTACATCCACAAGCATTGTTGAATTCCTGAATAGAGTAATTTAATAGGTTTCATGTTGATTCGAAAAGAAAAAAACAATATTCACTGAACTAAAGCACATCTATTAAAACAGACAGATTTAACTATGGGTGGCCAACGGGCCGGGTCAGCCCGATCCCGACCCAGTCCCGCCCAAACACCGACCCGACATTAAAAAAAATACGGTACCGGGACGGGACATGGTCTCATCCCGACCCAGGACCTCCAATACCCGACCCGGTCATGCCCCGATCCCGTACGATCCCCTCCCCTTTGCACAAAATAACTGTTGCACCAACGGCCATTTTATATTTTGGTCGTTGTGCAACGACCATTTTTGGCTTCCTCCCTCCCCCAACTGTTAAGAGAGATGTATTTAAATTTGCGCATGAATATCAACATTATTTACGTTATTCATTATATCATTTTAATGGCAAAGTGGCTCTCACTTCTGATATAGGTCGTAGTACTAACGATCATGATTATTTAACGGTAACCTGTCATTGGATAGATTATAAATGGTCTATGCAAAAACGTATTTTAGCGTATAGATATATAGACAGTAGGCATGTGATTTTATTTCAGAAAATATTTATTTAATTTGCGATTATTACGAAATAACTGATAAAATTATGAGTATTACATTAGATAATGCATCTCTAATAATTCTAATATTACAATTTTAAAAGATGTTTTAACTCCATCTTTTTCAAATAATTTTCATATAAAATGTGTGTGCCATATTTATAAATTAGTTGTAAAGGATGGTCTATTACTTTTTCAAGATATTCTTGAAAAAATACAATTCGTTATAAACTTTATTTTTAAAAATAATAGAATACAACGAAAAAAAATTATAAAAAAACTTGTCACGATTGCAACTATCTTATAGAAAAAATTTCGAAAAAGTACCCACTAGGTGGATTCTTTATATGAACAACTACTTGTTGCTTAAGAATATAAAAAACCTATAACTTTATTTTTAACGCTCATAATCAAAATCCAACTGATATGATTGTAGATAACGATTGGAAAAAAATCAAGAACTTATTGTATTTCTAAATAAAAAATTTCAAGCAACAAAAGAATTTTCCGGTATATTATCCTACTATTTCAACTATGTTGTTTTATATAGCTATAATATTTTTACTGCTTAGAGAATATATGGAAAAACCAGCTTATAAGACAGCTAATAAAAAAATATTTATCAAAATAAAAAAATATTTTATTCCTATTCCCCCTATTTATATTATTGGTGTTGTATTGAATCCGATTATTAAAATGGACGGTTGTAAATCACTTATTGAAAATATTTATGACTGTATAGACGTACTACCACCTTCAACTCCCAAAAATTCAAATAACCCACCACCCATTGAACAAACTAAAGAAGAAGTGTTGTCTAGCATAGAAGAAAAATGCAAAAAAGTATATAGGTATTACCAACAAGAAAGTGTTAGCAACCAACCGACTTCCATACCATCTTCTTCTTCAACACAGCCTCAAAAAAGACGAATTGTTTCTGCGGCTAGTATTCAAAGCCTCAGAAATAGAATGTGCGGTGGTAACACTACTAACCAAATTAGCGAGTTTGATGTTTTTCTTTTGCAGAGTTCTTTACCGTACGAAGCAGTTCTCAATGAAGAAAGAAATGAAGACTTGCTGAAATACTGGAGTGGGACTGAGAAGACCTTTCCGACACTTTCAGTGATGGCCTGAGATATTTTGAACATTCAAGCATCATTCTGAAAGCGCTTTTTATTCCGACAAATTTCAAATAGGAGAGCACAAACACTCATTAGCCGGAGACAGCTTGGAGATTGCAGTATTATTCATTGGATACGAGCGGAGCGGAGAATGTGCGGTCAACCGGAGATCAACGAATACCAATTCCAATCGAAGAACCACAAGACATTGTGAAGAAACTAGAAAAAGTGTTTTTAAATTGGTAATTTTTTTAATTGAAATTTTACTATGTCATTTGAAACTTTTGAACAACACCACAAAGTTAAATTTTTGACAATTGTATCTGTATTACAAAAAAAACATATTTCTATTAAATAATATAAGAGGCACAAAAACAGTTTTGGGATGTTTTTATTATATTATTTTCTTCAATTATTGAGTTGTTTATATATATGTTATTTTTTTAAATTAAGTGCAAAAAAAAATTGAAAAATCCCGCCCCCCGACCCGATCCAGTCCCGCTAGGACCGGTACCCTTTTCCGACGGGACCGGGACCGGACATCGGCGAATCCCGCCGGGGACCGATCCCGCTCCAACCCCCATCGTGCCCCACCCCGATCCCGCCAAGCCCGCCCCGCCCCGGCCCATTGGCCACCCCTAGATTTAACAAGAGATAATTGAATGAAGCACTTAATGATAAAAGATTCCTCACTTTTCTCTAACTTTTTATTTTCTTTGGGTTGGAAGGGGTCTTTACAATGCCATTACATGCACTATATTAGGGTGAAACCAGGTAAAACAAAGTGCATCACAGGCTATGAAATTATACATTTCAGCCAAGAAGTTTGTTGCCACATCACTTCACACTTCACATACTGAAGTGGTTTGTCTCATTGATAGCACCTGTAGATGATACATTCTGAAGCACAAAGGGATCAGGGTGCTTATAACCTCTACTTAATTCTGAGCAAGAACTGTAAATTATTAATAACTTGATCCGAATTAATTGTGTTCTAATCCAGAGCGGAAGCACGCAAGTCCCTTGCAGGTAGAAGCTGAATACATTGAATAACCTGACCTGATTTTTCAACTGCTTGTTCAATTTTGATTTACTTGAGCTATTTTGAGGATCGATTAAATGTGATGCCTAGTCTCGTTATGCATTCGTCCCAAAATATTCTTACATCTTAACCTTTGTTTAGACCTAATGATCAGTTACCACCATTTTAGTTCAGAACAGGACAGTTTTCCCGTGGATATTTAACCTCCAATGGCTTCAAAAGAATCAATACTAAAAACACCTAGAAATGGGAGAAAACTGGTAAACAAAACAGAAAATAAAGAGCTGAATATAATAAAACCTGTAAATTGCTATCATGTCAACTTCACCAGCCTCGCCTTGACTATCTGCTGCTGTAGGATTAATCCTGTCATCTATGAAACTATTATCATATGAACTGAAATCCTGCTTATCCTCCTCGTCATCAGATACTGAAACTTCTGAAGACACCCTGTGTAAGAACCATTACTTTAGAATCAACTCAGGAGAAGTGCATGAAATGTCATGAGGAGCATGAAATTCATTATAAGTAAGAATTTGTCTTGTAACCGATTTATGCTGGCTATTTTGCTATTTGGATAATTAACTGTAGTATGGACACTCTAAACATCAGTGGGCTGCAGAACAAACCCATTGGGCACTGGACATGTCTATCACGCCATTAATTATGCAGGTGCAGAATCTCGATGATGCCACAGGAAATTGCTCCCACGTTTTCCTTTTACTCCTTTATAATGAGTACTCGGACAGTAGCTATCTATAGTTGAAGACAGAAGAATAACTCAATTTATTCTAAAATAAAATCTACTGCACAGATTAAGGATTTCACACAATTGGTGGATTAATATCCGTCTCAATATTCTTATTTTTATCTTAAGATCTGTTGCTAGCAACTCACTTTTTCCCTCGGATACTTGAGGAACTTTTATATTTCCCTCTTCTGTAGTGGACAACGGTCGGACAGGAAAAAACAAAAATGGAAGAAGCATCACAAGACTGAGGAAGGAATATGTTGATTCTCCCACCTTTTGTGTTAATCCACCTTTCTTTAATGTCTCATGAAGAGGAGCAACGAGCTCAAGATTACAATCGAGACTTCAGTTATTCACACTCCCACTACTAAGAAAGAATGAAAGGGCCCGGTACACAATTCTTATAAAGAGTGAAAAACGAAAAATAAGAAGAAATTAAATTAAGTTACAATGCTCCTCAGCGAAATCAAATGAACAGTGAACACAATAAAACTTATATTACCAGATTATAGCATGGCTGAGTACTACCACAAGCAATGTCAGCTTATTGACTATGCAATCCATCTATATGTGCTTATTTTAAGAAGTGAGCTAACCAGCACCAACTATAATAGGAAGCATGAGATTTCCAATTCTATAAAAATGAACTTACTCAGCTTCCTCTTCAATGAAGTCTGTCACAATGTTTGGCTGTCGTTTCTCACCTGATGGAAATAACAGATACATCAATATCCAAATTTTCATCAAGATAAGCATACTTCCCAAATGACATAGAATACAAAATCCTAAGGCTGTGGGAAATGAATTGTCAATTTAAACCCTCTCGTAGGCAGGAAGGATTAGCAGCAAGCATGCTGTCTCTTTCTATAGAAAAGTAAAGAACTCAAGTTACCTATAGCTCTTCCGTGCTTGAAATCAGTATGACTGGCAGTGCCAGACAGAGCTGTGCCTTTTCTGGAAGTACCAGTATTTAGCTTGTTTGTTGGTTTCCTTCTAGGAAGATCTCCGTGCTTAAGCAATCTTCTAAACTTCCGTTTTTTTCCAATGCTATCTGATTTATCAGTAGAGCCCAGTTGCCAGTCTTCGCTGCAGCTTTTGCCTGACAGTTTTTCCATACGAGTTTGATTATCTTCAACAATTACACTAGTGTACTTGCAACTCCTCGGTTCATTACTGTCAATGTTTTGTATAGGAGTTGACATTTCATTATATTTTCCACAGGTACTGCCACCCACTGTCTTTTCATTCTGTTCTGAAGTTTCTTTTGGTGTTGAAAATACGTGTCTAACCATGAACTGTACACCTTTATCCTTAGACACCGCTGCAAAAGAAAAGATAAAACTTTTAAGGTAACAAAAGATAATGCATCAAAAAAGTAAGGGCATAGTAGTTCCATCAAAAGACTTGGCTTAAGGAAAAGAAACAGACCGTCATTTGTAGGAGATTCTGGGACAAAGCCGCTATTGATAAAGTTGGTCAGACGTGGAGTAAGCTCCATTTCTCCAAAAACATTGTCTGGCTCATCAGCTCCAATTGGTGTACCCAGAATTTGAACCTCCAGACTCTCACCCATGCTATTACCTTCTGGTTTAACCCTGTGATCTGGACTTCCAAAATTCCTCTCACATAGATCAATTATCTTATGTTGCTTCGCATTAGACACACAGATTTTTGATGCTTCCGGATTAAATTTTTCTGTAGTACCTGCCTGAGTAGAAGAAACACCTGTGACTCCATCAGTCTTTTCCTCCAGTTCATTCACTGAAACCTTTCCATGAAAAGGATCTTTTTCTGGCAGGTTGAACTTTTCAAATAATCTGGTGCTTGTAAATTTAGAAACCAAAGTTTCTTTCAGAGATAGTTGGGCAAGAGACGAGATTATAACCCTCCCCTGATCATCAACACTTACAAATTCTGAGCCAAATAGGAAGCCATGTGCATGAGAGTTTTCCTCTTGAAATATGTCAAGAAACAGTGTCTTTCTATTACTTGGCATCTCCACAGGAATGAAGTCGTTATTTTTTTCTGTTTTACAATCATCTTCAGTAGAACATCCTGTGTGAATCTGAAAATATTTAGATACGAGTACGACATACATCCAATTTCTTTTGTTTTTGGACTGTTCTTGTTTCTCTTCTATTTGCTTTTGATTGATGTAGAAGACATCAGAAATAAACAATATATGATGCTCTTTAATTTGTAAGAATCAGGATCAAGGGGACATTAGCATAAGTTTTCGGTGTTATTTGGCCCTGTTGCCTCTGATTCACCAAGAAACATGAGCTTGTTCGTGAAAACATAACAATGGTAGCTTCAGCTATTGGATAATGCCTTAACATACTACAGAAATGGACAATGAAGCACAGCCAGTTATATTTCATGTGTTAAATATCATTATAGCACCAGAACCAGATTCTTAATAATTAAGAAGAGAAAAAAGAGCTAGTCTATCAGAGGATAATAGCAACATTTCCTGTGTTAAAGATCATTATAGCACCACAACCAGATTCTAAGGTAATCGTGGAACAAAAATTACAAAATAAGAGCTAGTTTATCAGAGGATTGAAGAGAATACTTTTCTTATAAGTAGATTGAAGAGAATACTCATAACCACCTTTGCACGTTACAGAATGTACATAGCACAACTATAAGTAGAGATTTTTTGATATTTACAGATCTTTTTATTTTGTTTCCTTGGATAGATTCACTTGTACATGTATAATTAGCTCTTATTCTTGGAATAAAACGATGATGAATTCTTTCATTGTCTCTTAATACATGAGATCCCAGACCCATCCCAATTCTTGCTTTACTTAACATTGGGCCCCCATATTATGTTGTCTACGCTTCATTTGGCAGGCTTGGGCGTGCGGGGATGTAAAACTGGCATAAATTATTGAAAAGGCATCTTATCAAAAAAGGCAAATTGACATATCATAGCACTATTTGTAATAGTTGAATCATTGAATATTAATACCAATTCAATTTGATGAAAAGAACCAATAATTTCGGCCAGACTCACTGGTAATGTAGAACCAGTATATTAGGGAAGTAAATAGATTATCAAACATCAATTAATAAAGTGTTCAAACTGGTGAATAGTTTTGCTGATGAATCTATCGAGTATGTATATAAGTTACCTTTCAGATTTTCTTCACTTGGTTTGGTACCATCAACTTCCATAGACAAATTTTCAGAAGTTTCATCCTGAGTCATCAAAGAGAAGTGATTCAATTTTCAGTTATTCTACAAATAATTAGTTAAGCTAATGTCGCTGTGAGAACCTCATGGTTAGAAGGTTTGACATCTCGAGGAACAGGCATTTCTTGCAAATTTTGCATGGCATCTATTAGCATCCCTGTTCTAAATGAATGGACCACTCTGTGCACTTTGGATGGAAATGCCTGGGAGTGGCGAAAGGCAATAAGTGATGGTCTCCATGCGTCCTGAGCCTCCTCACCAGTTAACTTGAAATATTTCGCGAGCAAGCTTGCTTCTTCATCACTTATTTTTTTCTGGAATACAGACACCTGGATAGGGTGAACATCTTTGGTGTTTTTTCCACGAGGAACAAACTGTGGAATTGATAGCTTGAGAAACTGGACTTCTGGTTTAAAAATATGTGGAATCTACAATAGACAAACATACAAACTTAAGAAGGTAACGTTTTCCATGAAGCTGGTGAGAAAATCTGTTGATATGGCATACCATCCTCGGACTGGAATGAAATGAAAAGCTATTCATTCCCCCATTTCTCATGTCTTTGATAATTGTCTTGCCGCTTGTTTGCTTTTGCAAGTAACCTTTTAACTCTCTTCCTTCGTAAGCTAAAACCAGTAGAACTTCATTAAGGAAATCTATTGAAATAACCACATTTAAAAATAATTTGAGTGCCAGAAACTGAATATTGCAAGTGCAGACAGAAATTGTATTATTTTTTTATATTGGAAAATCGCTTCGGGGAATCGAACTCTTGGCTCTTAGGGAGAAAAAATGTACTTAAAGAAAACAATTTTGCAAATGAAAAAAAAAAGAAAAGGAAAAGCCTAAGCTAGATGTAAAGGATATCAACTCGTCCTTCATGTTTCCTTCCTGTTCTGCCCATGCGCTGAATCATTCTCAAAGGTGATATATTAGCATCAAAGCATATGACAAGATCTACTTCCATGATGTCCAGACCTTCTTCACCAATTGATGTTGCAACAATGACATTGTATTCGCCAGTTCGAAATTTCTATATGAAAGTCAATTCAAGAAAGGTCTACTGTCAAGTGACAATAAAAGGAGAGCAAGAGAATTACCTCCAAAACAGCCTGTTGATTTTTTTGTGATTGGCCTTTTGATGTTTTGCCTACAAAGAAGTTCATGAAACAATGCTATGAGAACTGCAGATTCTTAGAACTAAAAACGAAAGAGATGTGTGGAGGCAAATTTCATTTGACATATTATCGTCAGGAATTAGGACAAACCAAAATATTTGAGGAAAGATATAACATAAAAGTAAGTGAAAGTACTACCATTGTAGTTCCATCCTGATGACTAAAGATAATAAGTATTTCACATGATAACGAGATACGAGCACCAGAAACAGGCAAAGAAAGTTGTCAAAGGAAAAAAGACTAGAAAGGCGCCAAGGTTCTGCTGGGGCTTTAAGCATAATGAGCAATTAAAGCATGGACTATAGCGAGAAAGGCAAAGGAGGAATGTTTGAGTGTGTGTTTGTGTGTGATGCACGAAATAAAAAATCATTGTAAAGACAATCAATTGTTTTGGGCAAGAGAATTGAGAAAACTATAATTAAGAGACATATATGAGGTAAAAATCCTGATAACTATTTTATTTTTAGATGTTAAAAAACAATATAAGTTTTTAGAGACTAATTTACTAATACTAAATTTCTAATTTCTTATATACCCAATCACTAAAAAACTGATAAGATTTTGTTAACAATTAATATATTTACTTTGTTAGATATGTATTGTCTAGTGCTACCCTCTTAAGGACAACCCATTGCCCATGAGAGGTTTGCCTTAGTACCTCAGTGTCTGCACTAACGCGCCCTACCTGAGCTTCACCTAACTTCAGGACTTAAGCATGCCTAAAGTGAGTCTTCACCAACACTGAGGCTACAAACTTTGTCATAAAGACTAAAGCACAGTAGTTTAAGTTTCACTCAGACTTATCATAGCTTTTTTTTGCTACATCATGCATTTCTCCATTGTATAACGTCATTCTTTTACTTGTCTGTTTGGGGGGAGGAGGGAAGCAGAATTACTTATTACTGCATAGCTGTATCATCAAGCTTAGGAAGGATTCAAATTTTTTAATCTTGTAGCTCAAGCATATTGGTTTTGGGGCTCGCACCGAAGCTCACAACCCGACCAAAAGATGTGGTTTTAACATGAACTGCTGAGATACAGAAAAATAGCAATGTAAGTATATGTGGCATCTTAGAACAGATGTTATGTTTAGAAAATTGCAATTATGATTGAAGACCAACTGATACCATAAAAAATAGCAGACATTGCTATGTAAAACCATGAATTCCAGCAAACATGGTAATGTTTATAAACTACCACATAAGAAGAAATGACCAGTACACCTCTTTAAATTATTGCATAAGTACACTCAGAAAGCATTTCTCCAAGAGGAAATAGCCCTTGTCTAACAAAGAAACAGATTAAAGTACCAAGGCAGTAGGAAAATGATCCACTGAAACGTATAGGGTAGGGATACCTGAGCTTTGGCCAATGAACTCAGTAGCTTTAACTAAATCCGTTAAACTCCTCAAAGAAAGTAATATGTCACTGCAGCCAAAATCACGTTTTCAGAATTTAAAAGTAAAAAAATCTGGCGGTCAAAAACTTGATGTTACAGAATAAAAGTCTACTGTAATGGTTATGGAGATATAATCAGGAAGAACATGCTTTATGGAAAGAAGTGATCCAACATAAATATGGTCAAGTTGAACAATGGTGCACAAATATTGTTACATATACTTTTGGTGTGGGGGTGTGGAGGACCATTAAAATTTTCTGGATAGCTTTGAAGATTGTTAAATGATTGGGAAATAGCAAGGGTAGCAGAACTGTTGTCAGTAATTGGTGGTTTCCAAGGAACTAATATGGAACCTGATAACATGATGGAACACCATCAGGATGGACTCTTTTCTCTGAATAGGGTGTACAATAAGGGGGCTGATTGAAGTAACAGGGAGGTCAACAGGACCCTGGAAGTCTATTTGGAAGAGTGTGGCACCAACTAAGGTGAAATGCTTCACCTGGCTAGTAGTCAGAAGAGCTTGTCTGACTCATGAAGCACTACAGAAAAGGGGAATCTTCATTGCTTCAAGATGCTCACTATGAAGGAGGCCTTAGAGACAAACAACCACCTTTTCCTACACTGTAGAGTTACAGCAAGTGTGGGGATTATTCATCAATTTGGCTAAGGTGAACTGGTCTATGCCAGAGCACACTGTTGATCTTTTAAGTTGTTGGATTAGGAGGGGAGGTAGAAAGAGCCAGAAGATATGGTGAAGAATTATACCTGCCTGCTTTTGGTGGAACATTTGGAAGGAAGAAACGAAAGGACTTTTGAAGCCCAAGAGGGATCCATAAAGAAGATCAAGTGGAAGGTGATCACTTCTTTAAGTTTTTGGTGTAAAGAGAAATGTATGGAAGAGGAAGTTCAGTTAGTTGACTTCATAGGATTGTTGTAATTAGCTTCTATTAAGTGTAAATTTTTGGAGGTGGCCAGCATGCCCTTAAAGTTGATGAATACAAAGTTATCAGTTTAAAAAAAAAAGTAAGAAAAAAAAAACAATAGCAATCAAGTTGAAGTGTGAGAATAGCATTGCGAGGAACTGATGTAGGCTTTACCTGACACTCTGTCTAAAATTTGAGAAAATGATAACCCTTGATTGTTTTGGATCACTTGTTTCTGCAACAGATGGAAAGATATTAAAGGAAATAAGTAGAGTGCACTATACTTACCATGAGAAATCCAGAACCCAAACAAGAGATTCTGAAAAAGGAAATCCTAGTTACCAAAAAAAGAAAAAAGAAAAAAGAAAAAGGAATCCTATTTTTTCTACCACTAGCTTGATCATGATAAATTCCAGAAACATAAAAGAACTACATTATATGGCAAATTTAAGGAGGTGAGACCCTCGAATTACAGTTGACTATATGAAGAAGGATAATTAAAAAAAAGGCCCTGAAATTGGTCATTACATAATTTTATACAAACAGAGAGAGATAAAGAGAGAGAGAGAGAGAAACTACTAATAATTTAGTATCTGATATTACAGGAATCCCTCTTTTCGTAGCATAACAAAGCTAATCTCTGCATTTGACAATTGGCACAAGAGATGACATTTCTTCTTGCTAATTTAGTGCACCATATAGGAAAGGTTGAGGTGAGATACCTATTTACAATATTCCAAATATAAACCGCAAGCCAAGATTTGACTGTACTTTAGTTTGCACCATAAGCTACAAATGAACTTCAAATCAACCATTAGCAAAGAATAATGCTTCATATTCACCTATTTCAATTTTTTGTCGACTTGACTTTGGTTTGTCATTTTCTAGAGGGTAAATTACGCTGAGCATGAGTACAACACTGTGCTGAGAATCTGATAAACCACCTAAAGCATGTGAGGCATTCATGATTCGTCTTTTAACGTGAAAATCAATGTGTAGTAAGGAATTATTACCAAAGGCGCTTATCTATGCCCTAAATTTCTGCCTTGCTTGTTTTGGTGGCCTTAAGACCCCCTAACAGGGGACAAAGTTATCACTAAACAATGTTTATCTTTCATTGACATGGTTCAAGAATTTTACGAACAGCCTCACTGTAACCAAAGAAACAAGTTAAATTTTTGGCTTTTGTGAAAGACGGGAATAGTAGAAGAATGTATTCTCCTACTTAGAATTCCCTAGGACTAAACAACAAAGTTAAGTTTGAAATTTTTTCCAAAGACGTAACAAAAGCTTCACTAAAAACAGCAGAAACTAAATCATAGTTCTCCGATATTCAAAGGATAATAGTTGCTGATGTCCCACTAGCCTTGCCTCTTCCTATTAGAATTTACTAAGACGGGAGAAATCTAAAATTGACAACAAGCACAATCCTAAAAATGAATCTGCAAAATCAAAAGAATCGAATAACATACCCAAACTCAAACCTATTGACAAGTAAAATCAAGATTTCATTAATCAAATGATGTCCAAACCAAAAATCATTAGAAACATGCTTCAAAGCCTTTTTGCATCCAAGTAAACATATACAAGGTGCTCATTGAACAAATACTTAAACAGACAGAATACTGTGATGTATAACATACTGAAATGATCGTTCAGTATTTCCAGCGTTTTTGATAACTTGGGACTAGGAGCACCATGAGATACAACTTGCTGCATTAAACGCTTTGCTTTCAAAAGAATTTCATTTCTGCCCATCAGTCGTCCAAAGAACCTGTAAACGACATGTACATATTTAGAGAACAGACAAAAGCTTCCATTAAACTATCTAATCTTTCAGAAAATAAGTGGTAGAAGTTGTACAAAATCAGTGAATTAACTGCACAATACGTATATGACAATATATTTGTTGTTATTGTTCAAACCAAACCCACTCATTGAAAACGAAATACATTCTTTCATCAAGTTGAATTTATCAAATTCTGGAAGCTCAAAGAGGACAAACATGGATTGCAGTTTTTCTTCAAGCATCTCAAATGCAGATTTTATCCCATGGCTCGAGAGCAGCTCCACTATATGGTAAAGTGTTATAAGAACTCCATATAGTCCATCAATTTCTTGAAATTTCACTTGAGGCAAATTTTGAGGTGGAGCTTCACGAAATCTTGACCGTGAATCAAGTATCAGATATGGGCTTAACTGTATAAATGACAAGAAAAACAAACCTTAAGAAAGGAACAAATATATATATATATATATATATATATATATATAGGGAGAGAGAGAGAGAGACTTACAACAACAAAAAACAAAGATATATATAGAAGAGGGATTGTGCTATCCAATTTTAGTAGTGACAACAGTAACATAAAACAGCTGAACTGGAAGATCACATTCTATATCAACATTTGAACATGGTTACCATGCTTTGTCGAGACCCTAGAAGAATAAAAGACTGTATAATCTTCAGGAATTGGAAAACAGGATACATTACCAAATCAATAGTTCATTTCTACTACCGGTGAGAATATGAATAGGATTTGTATGTAGTATCCTACATAGAAAAGGATTGGGATGTAGAGTCTATTAATAGGGCTCAATGTAATAATGTAGATGCACAATTCAATAATATTTTTCTCCCATAATTTCTCACATGGTATCAGAGCATTGGTTAGGAAATATCCGTTGTGCAATATTCTAACGAAGTTCCGGAGAAAAATAAATCACCACTGCGCATATTTTTTTTGGTGGCGGCTACCGTCACATCTCTACCCAATGGTGTTGTGCAGAATCCGACACCACCACAGCGTAGATCAGGTTCAGGCTATTGAGAAAATAATTGTTGCACAAATTTCCAACAATTTCAGGTAAAGAAAATCAGTCACTGTGCAATATTTTCGGTGACAAGATAGTTGTATGCGTCAAAATTACTTTTCGATAGTACTGCGCGAATTCCAACACCACCATGAGGTAGATCAATCCCTTCCGACCAAAACTCAGTTAGATCAATTCGTTCCAGCGAGCGCGTCTGATACACGTGTGCGCCTTTTTCTGGCCGGTGATTTTCTTCTTTGGTTGTGTTCGGCAGATTTCCGATTCCATCCATCTTTCAAGTCAGATGTTGGTATGTTTAGCTCCAAAAACACGAGAATTGAAAGTTCAAGTCCTATGATTACTTCAAAACTCTTAAAGAGGAGATCAGAAAATCGCACATCACAGTCGATGAAAAAGCGACGAGAAGGAGGTCATCTTGGAAAATCTCAACCTAGGTATAGTTATTGTAATAGGCTTGGACACATTCGTGAATTATGCAATTCTCTGCATGGTCGACTACCCAAGAATGCTCATGTTACTCAAACTGTCAACTATAGGTAATCAACGGGTTTATTTGTCCGAAGAGGAATATAATGAGTACCTTCAGCAACGAGCAAGTAAGCAGATATCTCCACAAGTAGCCTCAATAACACAGTCTCATACCCTTGGATCGTGGGTTGTTGACTCCGGCACTTCTGATCATATTTCTGGTGATAAATCACTTTGTTAAATATTGTTTATTCACATTCTCTTTCTGTCGTTACTTTAGCCAATAGTGTTCAAACAAAAGATAAATGATTGGACAAGCTAATCCCCTATGTCACTTTATATTCGGTTCTTTATGTCCCTGGTTGTCCTTTAATCTTGCATCAGTTAGTTGTTTGACTCGTGCCCTAAATTGTGCCATAATATTTCTTGATGATTATTTTGTTATGCAAGACTACAGTACAGGACAAACGATTGGCATATGATATGAATCGCAAGGCTTTTACTACCTTAACTCTCCTAATTTTCCTATAGCATGTCCAATTACAAATCCTTCAGACTTAATTCACAAACGTTTGGTACAACTGAGTTTGTTCAAGCTACAAAAAATAGTGCATAGTTTGTGTAGCATGTCAGCATTAAATTGTAGGTCGTGTCAACTTGGGAAACACATTCACACTACCTTTCCACATAATGTTGTGAGTCGCGCAGAGTTTGTGTTTTCATTGGTCCATTCTGATATTTGGGGTCCGAGTAGAGTCGGTTCAACCTTAGGATTTCGTTATTTTGTTAGTTTCATTGATGATTATTCAAGATGCACTTGGATTTTCTTAATGAAATATCATTCTGAGTTATTCTCTATATTCAAAAGTTTTTGAGCTGAAATACAAAATCAATTTGGTGTTTCTATTAGTATTTTTTGTAGTGATAATGCTTTAGAATACTTATCTTCCCAACTTCAGCAATTTATGACTCACCAAAGAATTATTTAGAAGACATCTTGTCCCTACACCCCTCAGCAAAACGGGATAGTAGAAAGGAAGAATAGGCATCTCACTAAGACTGCTCGCACTCTTCTCATTGAATCCTATGTCCCCCTATATTTTTGGGGTAATGCAGTCCCCACGTCTTGTTATTTGATTAATCGAATGCCCTTATCTTCCCTTCAGAATCGGATTCTTTTTTACATATTGTATCCTCAGTCATCTCTATACTCTCTTCCCCCTCGTGTCTTTAGGAACACATGTTTGGTTCATAACTAAACCCCGGGAAAGATAAATTAGCCCATCATGCTCTCAAATGCGTCTTTCTTGGCTATTCTCATGTTCAAAAAGGGTATTGTTTCTACTTACCTGATCTTCGTCGGTATCTTATGTCAGTTGATGTCACATTCTTTGAATCTCGACCGTGCTTTACATCTTCTTCTGATCATCCTGACATATCTGAGGTCTTACCTATACCGCCTTTTGAGGAATCTAATATTACTTATACATCTCCATCCGTAATGCCACCAGTCTTACCCATACTGACTTTTGAGGAATCTCCAGTTACTTCTACATCTCCATCCACTGTCCCAGATGATTCACGTCCTGCATCGGACCCTGCCCTTACTGTGGACTTGTCTCTTTTTGATCAACCGATTGCACTTCAAAAAGGTATATGGTCCACTCGTAATAGTAACACACATTATATCCTTTTAAGTTATCATCGTTTGTCATCACCCCATTATGTCTTTGTATCATCTTTGTCCCCTGTCTCCATCCCTATCCCTAAGACTACATATGAAGGCATGAAGTACTTTCTCATCTAGGATGACGATAGGCTATGATTGACGAGATGTTTGTTTTACATGCAAGTGGTACTTGGGAGCTTGTTCCTCTTCCTTCAGGTTTATGCAGTCAAAGTTGGTCCAGATGACCAAGTAGATCGGCTTAAGGCTTGCTTTGTTGCCAAGGGGTACACTCAGATATTTGGGTTTGATTACAGTGATACTTTCTCTCCCGTGGTTAAAATAGCTCGTCTTTCACAACGCAAGTATGCCTTGGACATTCTTAGGAGACAGGGAGGAGCCACTCAGTGATCCTGGAATATATAGCGTTGTAAGTTAGTTTATGGATTTTTCCTGTGATAGTCAGTTGTTCGCATTCTACGATATATAAAGTCAGCTCCAGGTAAAGGACTACTTTTCAAAGATTGAGACCACGAGTAGATCAATGGATATGCAGACGCTAATTGGGCAGGATCACCTTCCGATAGACGTTCTACATTCGGATATTATGTTTTAATAGGAGGTAATTTGGTGTCCTGGAAAAGTAAGAAACCGAATGGTTGCTCGATCTAGTGCAGAATCAGAATATCGAGCAATAGTTGTAGCAACTTGTGAGCTAGTCTGGATCAAACGAGATCAAAACGGTTGCTCAGAGAACTAGAATTTAGAGAAATTGGTCAGATAGAACTTGTGTGTGATAACAAAGCAGCTCTTCATATCGCATCTAATCCGATATTTCATTAGAGGACTAAGCACATTGAGATTGACTATCACTTTGTCAGAGAAAAGATACTCTCCGGAGATATTGTTACAAAAATTGTGAAGTCGAGTGATCAGCTTGCAGATATTTTCACCAAGTCCCTCACCGGTCTTCGTATTAATTACATCTATAACAAGCTCAATACATATGACTTGTATGCACCAGCTTGAGAGGAAGAGTTAGAATAGAAATATGAATAACATTTGTATATAGTATCCTACATGACAAAGGATTAGAATGTAGTGTCTATTAATAGGGCTCAATATAATAATGTAAATACACAATTCAATAATATATTTCTCCCATAATTTCTCACACTATCCAAATACTATCCCCTGCTCGTTCAATGTATCCTCTTTTTGTAAAGATGATTTTGGTTAAAGCATAGATATGGCACCTTGTAACCTGTAAGGGTGGCTCAGTTGGTTGAGCATAGAGCTTCCATAATGGAGGTTTCAAGTTCGAAACACTCTGCCTATAACAGTACGGGATTTGCCTTCTCAGTCGAGCTTGTCGCACGAGGCTTGCCTAGTGCGAGGTATCTCTCATGTGTGATTTGCGGGCTATTACACGGAAGCAGGGTTTACCCTGTGTGCACCCAAAGGGTAGCGATTGCAGGTTTCCTTGTCATAAATATATATATATATATATATATATAGCCCTTTTTCTTTTATATTACTGTGATAATTTCACAGATTGAAAGCAGTGTTGTCAATACGCGCTTAAGCCTGAAGCAAGGCGCAAAACATGTTAGGCGTTTCGCCTCGCTTAATGTGCCTTATAGTGTCGTCATCAAGGCTCTACGACATACTTTTCCTTGCTAATGACCGTCTTCTGAAGAGGTGACACTAAACAATTGATATTTCACTTTATCATTAAAAAATCAATTTCTTTGTTCATATATTTGTTATTCATGCTTATTATTATTAGTCTTGGAAACATATATATTTTTATTTTTTCTCCATTTGCGCCTTTTTTCATTAAAGCTCACACTTTATTTGCGCTTTGTGGTTAAAAGTCCCAACAGACCTTAAAGTTATTTTGCATTTTTCACTTTTGATAACACTTATTGAAAGTCGTTTGTCCTTATCTATACTTTAGAGTAGAAACCTCTACAAATATATTGGTACAATCTGGCACAAGAGCTTACACGCCCCAAACATTTGAGTTTAGAGATGAGAAGATATTAAGAACAAAAAATGTCTGGATAAAGAAACTCACAATTCGGCTTTTTCATACCTTTCTAATGACATTAAATCAAATTTACTACTTTAAGTTTTATTTTCTACTCTTTAACAAATTAAATACTCCCTCTATTTCAATTTGTTTGTCTTTCCTTTTTAGTCCATTTAAAAAAGAATGCCTCTTTCTTTTTTTTGGTAACTCTTAAATTCCAACTTTCCACATGACATGTTTAAGATTACAAGACTAAAAGGCATTTTGGTACATTCTACATACGTTTAATTTAAAACCACAAGATTCAAAATCTTCTTTACTTTCTTAAATTCCGTGCCAAGTCAAAACCAAACAAACAAATTGAAATGGAAGGATTAACATTTTACTTTTGCAACTATTATGTCAACCCACATGGAAAAAAAGATGCACAACCTTCTTCGCCTGCGCATCTTCTCTTACGATATTTATTGAGAATTCGAGCCTTCTACCAGAGCACGGTTACGAGGAGGGCAACGTGCTTGGGCAGAGTTATCCCCAAGTGAAGATGAAATTCAATAATGATGTCCTTAGGATAAAACATAAAGAGGAAGTGAGGACAGAACAAATAATCGTGCAGAAACCTGCATCTCAGGAGAATAGATGCTTGTGCAGGAAGGAATGGGAAGGCTCATCATAAAAAATAAGTAAGAAAAGTCTGAAAGAGGACTGCGGAGCCTCGGAGACTATCGAAAAGATAGTCATCATTAAATAATGCAATCAAAACCATACACTATATGCGCCTTAGAGTCAAACAATTTTCCAGACTCGCAGGATAGGAGCCACCTGGAGGCATTAGCATCCATTAACAATAGACTGCATCACTATAATCCACTTAGAATTGCAAAACATGAAAGAAAAAAAAATAACCAGAACAAAAATAGGAAGAACGTGAAAAGAGGATAATGACAAACTTCATTGAACAACTATCCTATACCTGAACTTCGTTGACTGACTAGTCAGAAAGCACATCCAAAAATGTAGCAAATAACTACACCATGATTAAATAAAACATCTAAAGAGTTTTCAAGTATAGTAGCCATACCGTCCGAGGGTCTCTACTCACTGCTAGTCCGTATGCACGAAGCCGAGTCGCTAATGGGTCAATTACTTCGAAGAGGAGTTCACCAACTTCGACAGTCTCTTGGCCCATGGGAACCTGAAAGTATGATTAGAATTTTTTTTAACATAATATGCGAAGAAAAAGCTGCAGCAGAGAGCCAAAAGTAAGTTATATTTATACTGTTATCTGTTCAATCTTCCGAGCATGCACATATGGGAGCACATCTGGGTCAGTTTCATTTCGATATTCAAGTGTTGATATTTGCAAGTTATCGATCACTTTCTGAACTGCCTGCCTTTTAGCTGACATATGGAAGATCTCAGTAAGAAGGGTGACATAAGGCATGAGACTGATTTAAATTCCAACAAAGTCCAGCAGATAAATAGCTACTTACACCCAGGTGTAGCAGTTAATGCTAATATCCTGACTTGTACATGAAATGCCATCAACTACAAATAAAAAAAAAATTAGAAATTTCACCAACCAAATATAGATAAAATAAGGAATTGAGATTGCAATTCCAACCTTGTTTTTTGTAGAAAGCTTAACAGAAAATGACCTGATAATCTAAGATTTCTCCTAAATGTTTCCTTTATATTTGGGCACTTGAACTTTTTTTTTAAAACTATCAAGGAATATATTCATTAATAATGGGAACACACTCCCGTATACAAGAGGTATACCAAAATATTGAGAACCTACAAAACTAAATGGTTCTCTACAAAAGACACTCATCCTCAATACAAATAGGAATCTCATGGGTGCCCCAAAAAGAAATTAAGGATAAAAGACTATTCTTTAAATACAAGGACTGACTCCGTTTCCATCAGATGTTATCCTATTTCTCTCTCCAAACCACCCACATAGGAGCTAACGAAGCAATATCCCACGCTCTGTGTCTTCTCTTCCTTCATCTAATGGCCCAACTAAATAAAGTGTCCTTCACCGTTCCCGGCATGGTCGACTAAAATCCAAAATCCAACTGTGACGCTACCTGGCAATGTAGAAAAAGGCGATCTACGTCCTTTCCCAATATTTTACACAAAAAAAATAGGTGATCCTTCTCTTCCTCACGTTTTCGGCGGTCAAGATCGCTTCTCTAATGGCAACCACGCAAAGAAACACACTTTTCTTGGCGCCCTAGGAATTCAAACAGACGTGTGGGAAAAGCGCCTCAAGGAAACACAGAAAGGTCAAGGTTTCCTTCTATTCAAGCACAATTTTTGTGCTGTATCAGTAATACTTACCTTTTCAAAAAGAAAAATACACTTATGATCCTCACTTTTTTTTGGGGCACCGGATTAGAAATATACATCATAATGGACCTTGAGAAAATGAAATAAGCATTTGAATCTTGGAACTCATAGAAGCCTGTATGGTTTGAAATGGGCAAAATTTAATGATCACTGGCAGGAGTTGGCCGAGGATTTGACTTTAGCAGGGAAAAGCAGAACAAGAATCTGAGGTATAATGCTGAATTAGGTATATAAAGCTGGCACTAGACCAACAATCGGTTTCTACTTCTACATAGAGCAAAATGAAGCAAATAAATTATGCTGAATTAGGTATATAAAGCTGGCACTAGACCAACAATCGGTTTCTACTGCTACATAGAGCAAAATGAAGCAAACATATTTTTCCCACAGTCCCTTTATGTCAGTTATCACAATGACAGATTAGTGTTGTAAAAGGTGCGCTTAGCCCTGAAGCAAGATACGAAACATGTTGAGTGTTTCGCCTCGCTTAGCGGGCGCTTCAGTGTCCTCATCAAGGCTCTAAGACATACTTTTCCTTTCTAATGAGTGTAATCCTGAAGAGGCGACATTAATCATTGATATTTTACTTTCTTATAAAAAAATCAAATTTTTGTCCATATATTTGTTATTCACGTTTATAATTATGTCTTGGACCACACGTACATATTTGTATTTTTTTCTCCATTTGCCTTTATTTGCGCTTAACACCCCAATGGACCTTAGAGCTTTTTGCGCTTTTCGCCTTTGATAACACTGACATTCGAAAAAAGATTGTGCGATGATTTTTTGGTCCCATATTCTTGAATATCTATAGCTTTGCTTCTTGATTTGCTGTACTCTGAGTACATGGGTGATTCGCTGTCGAAAAACGTGGAGTAGAATGTCTTTTACAACCAACATAGAATTAGTACTACATTTCCTTGATTCTGTCCACACTTAAGAAATCAAATACATGATACTTTTGAACTCAGACAGTACCATCTTGGTGCTGTAATTCATTAATGAAACTATTGTACTTGTGTCAAAGTTACATAGAGGACTTTAAATTTCCTGAATTCCTCTTTCTATTGAAAAGATATCCGTGCAGCTCCACATCAATGTAATAAATAAATTGTGGAGTGCAGAATACCAAATTGTTGATAAACTGTCCAGATTATAGAATCTTACTTGGGGTGAAAGGGTATTCATCAAAAAGGAGAGAGGGTGATAACCTTTCTCGGTCTCTCACCTCCCCAAGAATAGGAATTCTCATGCAACAACTCTAAATAGTAAATAGTCAACACAGAGAGAACATTGAGCATATTTCCCACTCATTTTTTTTAGAAATACTGATTATGAAGTGAAAGGAGGAACGATCATAAACAGGTACCAGGTTAAATTCACATGGAAAATCAACTCATAAAGTTATAAAATAGTGTCACGATGAAATAGGTATGAAGCAATTTTTAGATCTACTTTCATCAAAACGAGGGAGCAAGTAATTTGACAGACATGTTAAGAATCATATCAGAAAGCTGGCACATAAAAACAAACTAAATGACAAACCTCGCGAACTACGACACAATAAGAGTAATTTCCACTTGCGCGATGAGCCTCGTCGATTACCAAGCAAACTATATGTTTCATGAAGCATATTCCTGTGATATATTTACAGATATATCTTCATAAATGTTCAATATGGTCTAAGAAGGGAAAATTACAAAGATATGAGATTCACAATTATCTTAATCAAAAGACAGTATATTCAATGTGCATTCAACCTCTAGTCATTTAAGTATTTCCTCGAATTAATACATTTATATGCGAGGACTCATATGATTGATGTGCTAGCAACTTTTCAGAATTTCTCTATTCAGGCATTATAAAAAAATAACAACAACAACAACAAAATACCCAGTGTAATCCCACAAGTGGGGAGGGTAGTCTGTACGCAGAACTTACCTCTACATTGGGAGGTAGAGAGGTTGTTTCCGATAGACCATCGGCTAAGAGTATCGCAATACAACAATAACAATAAAATAGTAAACACTAACAAAGCAAGTCAAATAAGAAAGGAACAGTAACTACAACAAAATAATATACTACGCATGAACGAGAAACAGTAAATAATAACATAAATCAAAGGACAAGACAACAAAATAATATACTACGCATGAACGAGAAACAGTAAATAATAACAGAAATCAAAGTATAAGAAACTACAACAGAAGAACTACGCCTACTAGTATGGAACTCTTTACTCCTACTACCCTACTACCCTAATCCGTGTCCTCCACAATCTCCTATCTAAGGTCATGTCCTCGGTAAGCTGCAACTGCGCCAAGTCCTGTCTAATCACCTCTCTCCAATACTTCTTCAGCCTACCTCTACCTCTCTTGAAGCCATCCATAGCCAACCTCTCACACCTCCGCATTGGGGCATCCGCCTCTCACCAACAACAATTTGTTTATACTAAGAAAGCAATCAATCGAGGCTAAATTGGATCTGTTTGGGGTGTGATCCATTGGCTATTAGCAATCATATGTTAAAACTCTGACTGTTGGAAAACTTTCCCTTGATACTATACTATATATTCAAATACAGCACAAGATAAGCTTCATTTAGAATCAAGGCGGGATAGCAATCAAGTTTTCCAAGAAGCATGCAGTCCCTTGGAAAAAGCACCATAACCATTAACTAAACTAAAGATACCCGAATCTCCTAAAGAATGAAGTTGACTCATATGATAGCCCCTAACAAATGAATTCACCTCCATGATGACCAATGACACCATAATCATGGAACATAAAAATATCAGGAAGGAACTGGCGATGACCATAATGAACAGGAAAATCCATAATAAGATCCAAATAATTCAAGAAGTTATAAACTGTTAAAAGCTCATGAAGCAAATAACAACCTTTTGTGTGTCGATTAACCTAAACGAGATATACTCGAAGTGGTTATCGTCAAGTAAACGAAATTAAATTTACTACAACTTGACATCTTCAATCTTAACCATCTGATACCTCTACTACCTTCTTTTTCATATGTTGAGCATATTTAGCTAGTATCTAAGCAGAATAATTCTATTTGGGCAAAGCAATTAACCTATACTAAGTCTTATTCAAACCTGGAATGCTTAATATAATAGTGTCCTCAAGTTTCTAGTGAATACTTACATCTGATTTTTCTTTAAAACAAGAAAATCACAAAATTCATTTGTTAGTTAAATAGCTTCTCATCTGCAGAAAGTGTAGAGTCAATACGTGAAAATACTTCCAAGAGTATGTCAAAAATCCATTAAATATATAGATTCAGTTTTAGACATGTATTCAACACCTCTGATAAGAGTGATTACGGTTGTTGACGCTAAAGTGATCCAATTATACAAATATAAGTGACTCTTTTCTAGCTTGTGCATTGACATCCAAAAATTCAAATAGCTAACCGGGAGTTACGTTCTATTTCCGATCATGAAAGCACAGATTATGATTATGTGCAGGTTAAACCTCGAATTTCTTGAAAACACAAAAACTATAAACACATAAATCATATCCACGCTAGAGTGCAATATGTCACCAGAATGTATATCCTTCTCCAGCACTTGTGGAGTAACAAAGAAAACTCGTCTCTCTTTCCATAAACTCGCTCTTGTCAAAGGAATTGTCTGACCAGTCAGATCAATTGTGCACTCCTGCAATCAGTTTAGTAACAATTGTCTCAAATGTAAATAACAGTACATTTGCTCATTTAGGACATTGGATTAGGAAAACAACTTCAAAATAATACAAAGCAAAACAAAACTCCTAGCTTACTCGTGGAATATCTACAAACTTATGTAATGCTTCCACCTGCTGCAGAACAAGTGGGCGTGAAGGAGCTGCAAAAACAATTTTTCCTGCCATTGGGACACCATCTAAAACATTTAACCCAAAGGATTTAAAATATCTTCTAAACAGATATGTATAAACAGGACCGTCATCAGTAACTAAAGGGCTCATCAGGATTCAGCCATCTTAACAAACTCACATCTCCGTTGTTCACAAACCTGAAAAATGCATAAAATGAAGTATCTGGCCTAATATGGTTGCTGCATAATACTTCACAGTTACTAGCATAAGATATGCACTCAATGTACAAGAACTCGGACAAAACCTTGAAAAGACAAAGCAAAATGTAACAAGTAGAATTAGCTGCTGACAAAGGTGCATTGAAATCAAAGTGATAATTGGCAAATGGCAAGAGCTTAATAAGTGAAGTTTATGAATCAAAATGCTCGAGGTTTTCCGCTTCATATATCATGAATTTAAACTTGTTCTTTTGCAGCATTTAGAAGTGAATGTTTGGTATCTATGGGGATTTTTCTTTCTGGCGATTTCAACACGTATTTCAAACAACCTTTTTATTCTTGGTTATACAGGGTGCACGATAGTTGAAATTGTAAAAGATGTCAGCAAACAAAAGAGGACAATGGGACGAGAAAGCATGAAGTCCTAAATTTGCTATAGAACCGATTAAGTCACATTTGTGCAACTTCATTTGGCATCTGTACAGAAGAGGTAGTGTTAGATTAGGAGGAGCAGGACTGCGAACATTCGTCCCATGAACCGCCAGGGAACCATGCATTTCTTGCAAGCTGGGATCTTGCGTGTCCAGGATCCCATTAGATCTACCGGCGACTGACTAGGGGGTTACCACTTCCCTTCTCATTGAGGGTGAAAAACGAATCAGCATCTCGATGAGATACAACCCTTTTATTTTTTGTTGGGAAAGAATGTCGAAGTCCATCCAAACCGTACAATGAAGAATAAGAGGAGAGCAAAGCCCCAATGACACGCTATTGACTAACCATTTCACAATTAAAGTATTATTTAAACTTCACAGTCTAAAAAGAGGCAGCTTAGTGCACAAAGCATCACACGTTCACGCAGCGTCTGGGGAAGGGCACACCCCAAGGGGTGTGATGTAGACAACCTACCCTACTGCAAGCATTAGTGGTTGCTTCTACGGCTCGAACCCGTGACCTGTAGGTCACACGGAGAACTTTATCGTTGCTCCAAGGCTCCCCTTTCTTCCCAATATGTTCAACATTTTACTCTTAATATATTTAGAGGTTAAATTAGGTTTAGTTTATCAGGATGCGGGGAGTAAATTCGGATGCTCAAAGCACCTACTTGCCATTCTTGTATAGCTCAAGATTTCAGCATATTCAGCTAAGACTAATCTTGCTTCTCATAAACTAGCTCACCAATGTACAGACATGATGTGAGTAGTAACTGGAAATAGTATGGTGACAAGTTCGAAACAAAAAAGAAATAAGATAGTTGTAGCATTGCATTACCTTCTGGGAACCACCTGAAATAATTATACATTACAACAGCAGCAATAAATGTCTTTCCAAGTCCTGTGGGTAATGTCACTAAGGTATTGCTAAAAAGAGCAGTGCGGATGATAGAAAATTGATAATCACGACGATCGAAATTTACTGCAAGGAAAAAGAAGGTAAATGAACATGAGTCTTCATTCCAATAAGCTACTACAATGCTTTATCTAAAAGATAGTAGAAGACTAACAGTTAGATTGTAGAACTTATTAGTATCCATGCAAAAGTTTCATTCAAGCAGCATAACTATTCAAGATGTCTAATTATTTAAGTATCATGTTAGCGCACTAAGATAGTATCCTTCAAATTTAACAAAACAGTCTTAAAAACTAACACGAAGGGGGGGTTGGGGGGAGGGGGGGTACAAGCACTTGGCAAAGAAAATTATAATTATTTCCCAAAAGCAACATAAAACGATTTTCACCTATTCCCACCATGCTATGTTACGTGTATAAGGATAACAATAAATTAACCAAGTGAAATATAACACATGGTTTTTCTTCTTTTGTTCTTTATTCTAATAATGGTGGTGTCCGACCAACAAACATGGGCCTCGACTGATTCACTTGGCAGCCTACTACACCCACAAGCGCAGTTGTCAGATCAACCTGCTCACCGAGGATGGAAAGATATTGTCGACTATTGTAGTTGAGATTCGAACATGGGATCTCCAAGTTGTACTTATACACATCAACCACTCAGGCATCCCCTTGGGTATACAACAAATCACATATATTAATTCCTAAAAGGCCCAATCAACAACTAAAGTAACGATCATACCTATTGGGTATGTATGAACAAACTCTCCCATAAAGTAGCAAAGAAAAAGAAGCTACTTGTGAGGTTTCAAATACTTTTAATGCTATGAAGCCTTTTGGGGAAAACCGTGCAGCCTTGGTCCAAAGCGGATAATATCACACCATGTTAAAAGTATCTTTGGGTCAGGATCTATCAGTAACAGCCTCTCTACCATCACAAAATAGGGGTAAGGTTGCGTACACACCCATCCTCCCAAAACCCCACTTGTGGAATTATACTGCGTATGTTGTTGTTTGTTGTTAAGAGTATCTTTGGGTTGTTTTACCCCAACAAATGGTATTAGAGCCAATGGTTTGGCAGAAGAGATGGTGGAGTGATGGCATGGGGTCTGACTTATTGCCTTTGCCTGTCTATGGACCAGTTTACGAGTATACTCGTAGCATGAAGACACACACACAAAGAAGATTGTGGGATTGGTGGTCATAAATAATCGATTAACGTGGGTGGCACTTAGTTAATCTCCAAATTGGCCTATGAATAGTGATGGATTGTGTGAAACTTAGTTCAAAAGGGAGATTGTGAGTGCGTTGTGAATAAATTCCCAGATGAAAAGTAGAAAAGAAAAAGAAGTTACTTATGAGACTCTTAATATTGT
Source organism: Przewalskia tangutica (assembly GCA_029844215.1). Lineage (NCBI taxonomy): Eukaryota > Viridiplantae > Streptophyta > Magnoliopsida > Solanales > Solanaceae > Przewalskia > Przewalskia tangutica. The sequence continues at coordinate 26,555,256 of CM056719.1, forward strand.
TAGGCTTTTTTAGAAAAATCGTGCAGGTTTGGGCCAAAGCGGACAATATAACCCCAGGGGCATGCACAGATTTCAGGACCCCCATTTAAGTTATATACAAAGTTCCTAAATGTTTGCAAGTTTACCAGCTTTAAGTCAACTTCATAGTTCAGACACACAATGTCAGATAAATCTACTTCTCACACGCGGTATCTGAAGTTCAGACATTTGTCACTGAAGTTTGGTTTGTCAAAGTCTAACTTCAGACAATTTGAAAGCAAGCAAACTCAAGCGTTTTTGCCTGAACATAAGGCATATATTGCCTAAAGTTTAGCCATATTTCGCCTGAACTTAAAGCACATATGCTTGAAGTTCAGCTATATTTGTTTGAACTTCAATCAATTTTGTCTGAATAAACTTTTGCCCAGAAACAATTTGTTATTTGAAATCCAACAATTCAAGACTCAAATCTACTCCAATGAGCTAAAATTAAAAACACAGTTCCAAATATCATAAAAGCATATCCTAATTATTAATTTGTCAAAACAACAACAAATCCAACAACAAACTCATTTGAGGTGATTTTCCAATTTTTTCAAGTTTTTCCAATGACACCCACTTGATTTAAACTCACTTTTCATATTCGAAATTCATGACCCACTTCTTCAAAGAATTATACTTCAATTGCTATATGTTCAAAAAACACTATTATAAAGCAACTAAGAAGAAGAAGAGAGAATTGTGTGTACAGGTTAAATAATTTTAAAAAGTACAGCTTAAATGGCACGGACCAAATAGGGCCCCATGAATGTTTTACTATCACACCATGTTAAGCTTACCTTTGGGTTGTTTTAGCCCAACAAATCCTACATTTACATTGATTAGGGTACAGGTTTGCATCAGGTACAGACATATTCAGCTTTAATCAAAGTTTATATTATTTGGGGCACAAATGTTATATCTCATTTGGGTCATGTGCATCAATTCAATTGAACAATCCATGAAACATAAAGTAAAAAAAAGTCATAAATGCTCACATTTTTTACTTCTATATAACATTAGTAATATGTAAAAATTGATAATTTGAAGTAAGATATTCCCTCCGTTTCACAATAAGCGGTTTTTTAAGCTTAAGTGTTCACTCCTAAAAAATTAAGATTGTTTTTACTAATTAATGACTAGAAAAGAAAAACTACTTAATAATTTTTGTACTTTTAGAAGAATAAGATCAATTTCTTCTTGAAATTCTAAAACATCACTTATTTTGAAACAAAATGAAAAACCCAAAATAACATTTATTTAGAAATGGAGGGAGTATGTAGAAAAAACAGTGAAAAAAGAACCTGGGAAAATCCAAGTTTTTGCAGCGTCCGGGTCAATCTTAACATAACTAGGCCCACAAGATTCATCATTTTCATTCTTTTCTCCAAACCCATTTCGACTAGATTTGTCGGCATTCTTGGTGGAATTTTGGATAAATTTATCAAGTGTGGATTGTCTAGACGAAGCAAAAGGGTATTTGTGGGTTTCCTTAATTTGGTGGTTTGAATTAGAAGTAGAAGCAAAATTGGAAGAAGATCTGTTGGAAATTGCTGTTGCTTCTAAAGCACCATCGATTTCCTTCACAGCTAAGTCCCAATCAAATTCCTGTACAAAAAAGCGTGAGGGTTAGAAAGCAAAGGGAGACAAAAGACACACAAGCATATAGAGAGCTTACATCGTCGTCGTCATCACGTATGTGGAGAGGTGTGGATGAAGAAGCCATTGGGGAACAGTGTAATGGAGAAAGAAGCAAAGCAGGGAAACTTATTGAATGACGGAAACTGGAAAATAGCGCCAGGGGTTACTTCCCAATAAAATAGTATTAGGCTTCATTTGTTTCATTAAAATTAACACATGACATCTGCTTTAAGATTAACACGTGTGAATTTAAATACATTTGAATATCAAATTATTGTATTAAGATCTGAATACAAAATAAATAAGAATATATTATATTAACATCTGAATATATAAATTTATATTTATTTAAATAGTAATAAATATGAAATTCAAGAAAATACTAAATTAATTTAATACTATATTATATCAAAAAAAAAATTAAGAAAATCATATGGCGGTTGGTGATAGTGATGGCTAGAGGTGATAATTGTGTGTCGATTAGGAATGATGTTAACTAATGATGATTGTGGGTAGTATCTTGTGATATAGTGGCCTGACAGTATTGATTAACAGTGATAGTTAGTGGCGGATGATAATTATAGTGGATAACAGTGATAAGTAATGGTGGTCGTGAACAATAATGGTGGTTCAATATATAATGATGGCTAATGGTGGTGTTGTCGATAGTGATCAATTTATGCAATGGTAGTTGGTGGTGATAATAGTGAATAATGGCTAACGGTGGTAACGACTAATTGTGGTGATTGACAGTGATGGTGGTTGTGGGTGGTAGGTGATGGTGGGTGGTAGGTGGTAGGCGGTGGTGATTAGTGACAATAGGAGTTGAGGATGGTGATTGTGGGTGGTAAGTGATGGCTGAAAGTATATGGAGTCGTGATGAATATGTCATTTTTGTAGAAATCCTTAAATAGACATCTTCATGATATTAAGTCTTTGTTATAGATCTGAATGATTAATATTTGTTCAGAGTTCACACTAATTGTAATGGAAAATACTAACGCCGCCAACTCCAAATCATGAGTGGGGTAGTTCTTCTCATGTGCCTTCAACTTTTGGACAAAAAGCGATTAGGGGTGACCATTGAATAAGTTGGCTTGAGTTGTCTTGAAGCATAAGCAATCACTCTTCCCTTCTGCATCAATACACACCCTAGGCCAATTCAAGAAGCATCACAATACACGTTAAAACCCTCTCATTCTACAGATAAGGTCAAAATAGAAGTGGTGGTCAATAAAGTCTTGAGTTTTTGAAAGCTCACATCACACTCATCGGAACACCAAAAAACCACCTTATTTTGAGTCAATCTAATCAATGGAGATGCAATAACCGAAAAAACCTTCCACAAATCGCCAATAATAACCTTCCAAGCCGATGAAAGTCTGAATCTCGGTAACCGAAACGGGTATAACCCAATCCCAAATCGCCTCAATCTTCTTAGGATCCACCATATTCCCCTATTTGGACACCACGTGTCCCACGAATTCCACCGAACTAATCCAAAACTCACACTTTAAAAACCTTGCATAAAGTTGTGTCTCCCTTAGAATTTCAAGTATGATCCTCAAATGTAGCTCGTGCTCCTCTCTACTAAGAAAGTATATCAAATTATTCGTTGATGAATACAATGATAAAGGAATCTAAATATTGCTTAAACACCTCATTCATCAAGTCCATGAAAGTCGATGGGGCATTGATCAGTCCAAAGGACATCACCAGAAACTTGTATTGGTCATAACGCGCCCGAAAAGTTGTCTTAGGGATATTCTCATATGATGATATCCATACCTCAAATCGTTCTTAGTGAAAATCGAAGAACCCTGAAGCTTATCAAATGTCATAAATGTGAGGTATCACATACTTGTTCATGATTGTAGTCATTTTGTTCACGTAAGAGTTCAACCACAGCCAAGTACAATTTAGTTCATACGACACACAAAGATATTACATAGTAGCAGTTCTGGAGTTAGGTTATGATGGTTGTTCATTACCCACCGATCAGTGAACTCTGTCTAAGCCATATTTATGTAAGCACCAACTACCCAAGTAATCAAATAAGACATGTTGACCCTAGTGCACAACACCTTATCACCATCCTTTAGACGGGGTATCACGATTTGTCTAATCACAACAACATTAGCTTATTAATCTCTCTAACTCCTGAGCTTGATTACGGTTCTATACAAGTAAAGGTAGGACAAATACTCGTACATTTAACGTCCTCATTATACTCTAAGTAGAAATCTACGTCATTTATCCTTGATTGGGGAGGGGATCTACACATGCATAATATATAAGTCATTTAACTACCATAACAACATCTCAGCCAGTTCTTTACTAGACTCTCTATCAAATATTGTTATCAGTTATCAAGCAATACAAGACTTACCCAGTTTTTATGGTCAACATGATAGTTCTGTCAATAAAATCGACTAACCACAACATAGTTCAACAGCGAGTACTCAGACTAATAAAGGTGTAACCATACAAACCCATTACACATAGAATAAGACAATCATGACCACTAATCTGGTCCAATACAATCAATCCAATCATCCAAATCCATTAATCAGGGTATCACCTAAGTTATAATAACCAATTCATATCATATTACCAAACGACAATTAATCAATGCATGATGAATGTATGACATGAATGCAATGTATATATCAAGTACATTTTCATCTCATGTATACAGACATTCAAATTATATGAACTGCACATCCATGGAGGAACTGCGAAGTCCATATACGCCTCTAAAATTTCTCAACGAAGCCCATCTCTTAGTTGAATAATAACTATTGCAGGAGTGTAACTCGTTCCCCCGCGTATCATCACCATTTGGAATTTTCCATCGGATCCCAACTCTGTGGTTGTAGTATCACCATCAATCAATGTTGCCAACTCATAAGTATTCTTACCTTCTCGATCTCTTGGACTCATAATATTTTTATACCACTCTCATATAAATATCATTAGAACTACGAGTGTATAATGCAAATGATAATACAACACAAGAAATCAATATGTGATGAGATGCACCCAAGTATAGAGATGAATATTATATGCTTTCAATAACACATAATCCAAGAACAATCAAGATATCATATCGAAAGAATGTGTGATGAATAAACACAACAATAGCAAGTATGGAAATAAACCCATATAATGGCGACAAGCCTAATCAACAGAGTCAAAATCAGCTTATGGATGATTCCCCAAATCACCCTTCATCAAGTTCAACATCGGTACTCACTCAAACGTTCATCACAACCACTTGAGTGGGACCCCCAAACACATCTAGTACCCATCAACATTTATAACTAATTACGTACTTCTATCAGAGCCTAGTAAAAGGAAATTGTAGCCTACCTCAAAACCGAGCAGGAGCCACAAAATGTCAACCCTCTACGCACGTCTTGCCTTTTCGGGGGCCCTCATAGTAGTCGTAGTCTAACACGTATATACCATATGTTAATATTAAGCTATTACACAACATAATGACTTAGTCCTTAACCACACCAAAAGACGCCTAAAACCACCCCGATATCAAAATCTAAACGTTATTATCCAAAAGCATAAACATATACTAGGTAGTGATATCTTTAAGTTAATTAGAAAGCTAAGCTCATTAGACCTTCAATTGCTTTGTTTAAGGAAAAGCCCCAATTTACAAACCTTATGTTTCCCTCAATTTAAAAGGGGTTTCCATATTCAAATTAAATGTTTCAACATGATCATCTAACATAATTCAATACCTATTCAAAATATCAAGATAAATTAATCCATATTACACCCTTCAATCCAGGTTTCATCCCCTCATATTCTAACATGAAAACTAGAATACAGTTTCTCCACTTTAAAGTCTATACCACGATTAGTGTTACACCTCGCAAGTTTCACATTTTGTCGTGTCGTCAATTGATATCGAGGTCCCGGGAATAGGTGTGACCTTATAGAAGGGTAATTAAGGTTTATATATTGTTTATGGACTGTCAAAGAAAATACATTCCAACAAAATCGAAAGTTTTCAAATTTGACGGTCCTAATTGATGGACTGTCAAAATAGACTGGCCCACCTTCAAATGGCATGCAGAATGTCAGGCCTCAAAATTGTCTTTGACAGACCATACAAAATTGTACGGACCATACTTTTGAGCAGCGCAAAATTCCATTTCGGGTATAAATTAAATTGGTCCACTTTCAGACCTCATTTTCACCCAAATCAAATCCTAAATAATCCCCCAAATCCTATCTAAAGTATTAGAACATCCAAAGTTCAAATCCAAGCCAATCTAAGCAAAATCAACATAGTAAAACTCGTGGTTATCATGATAATCATCGTCTCCTTATAGAATCGACTCCGGAAAACCCTTGGAGGAAGAGTACCATGCTGTGTTGAGGAGATTATTATGTGTTAAGGTAAGTTATATCCTCCTCTATATATTCTTATGGTTAATAGATGATTTGAAGCAAGTTGTGAAATGATCTTCATAGTTAAAACTCGTAAACATTTGAAAGCATGTTTGCATAACTTGTTGAGTTGTTGTACTTAAGATATAAGGTAAATATGATAATAAATTAGTTGTATATGTTGTGGAACCAAGGAAGGTGCATTTTGGAGAATTTTATGATCAAATTACATAAGTTTTCCTTATAAAAGAAGCCTAAGAATCCTATGTACTTGTTGTTCGATGATATACCTAAGTGAGCTTCTTTATGGGATATAAATTTTGATATTAATAACAAGTCCCTTATATGGTATAGCTAATCATCCATAACGCGTGCGAGGCTTCACGGGGCGTAGCTAGCTTCTTCAATAAGGTATGTAGGGCTTACTGTCTTTCTTCTTTTGGCATGATCTATACAAACAGAGCATAAATGTAACGCTATTCCATAACAACTCCACTCTTAGTAATTAGAAGTATCATATTCAATTCACGACTAGATAGTATGGTTTTTAGAAAAGTTTATTCATTCTTTAAGAGTTCTATAGAGTCATATAATGACATCAATGTTAGTCTCATAATATTGAGCGGAGGTATAACGACCTTACATCACTCTGATAGAGATTGATAGGTATGATATGTCCTCCAGTTGGTCTTCATACATATATATTATGCATTTATATTGCCCTCAGAGGCCTATGACATTATATACGCAGTTTATACAGATATGACATTGATGATATTGCCCTCAAAGGCCCATGGCGTTATATACGCAACTTATACATAGACATTGATGATGTTGCCCTCAGAGGCCTACGACGTTATATACACAATTATCATACACATCTATATAGTTTGATGCATTGTGACATTATGAGCTCCAAGTGATATCTCTCACTTCCTTGATTGGGGTTGCTTTATTTATAGTTGATTATGCCCTACATATTCAAAACATCTTTCATACTGATGCCTTTTTTTTGGGATGCTATGTTCATGCCCGCAGGTACAGATAGACAGAGCGACGCTCCTCCTCAGTAGGTAATCTGCTCAGCTATGATTGTCTCACTCCCTTCTCTCAGAGTTGCAGTACATGAGTCTTAGGTACTGTTATATATGTTACTAGTGTTTTGGATATGGGAGCCATGTCTCGACCTGCTGGGGTGTATGTATCACTCTTAGAGGCTTGCAGACTTGTGTACAGTGGATGTAGGTATATCGTAGCCTTGCCAGCCCTTTTTGTTAGTAGTATACTCTTATGTAGCCTAGTCAACCTTGGTTATATATATATATATATATATATATATATATATATTGTTGGGACTCTTCTACGTGCGGGTTATCATATGGTTGTGTCTTATATAGTTATATGGAGGTCTTGTTGGCCCAAGGTTCATATTACAAGTTCCAATACGCTCGGGCAAACACAAGACACCAACAATATGAATTTTTTTCCAAACTTCCACCAAACACCCAAAACACTCCCGAGACCCCCCGGACACAAACCAGACATGCTACCCTAAGGTAAACAGTGCTACGAAATCGCCCACACCCTCATATTTCCCATTAACCGAGCTAATACATACTCTTCTAAAAAATCGCCTAAAACAACCAAATATCACAATTTTACAAATAGTGTCACAAAGTATATCTGATTACCTCGAGAAGTGAACTAATGACTTGACTAAGTCATAAATGACCCTTCGGAACTACCAGAAGTGACGAAACCCATAAATGAACCCATATACTGGAAAGTCCATTTTAGGTCAAACTAATCAACTCTAAGATCTCTATTTTAGGTTTTCTTCCGAAACTCTAAAAAATGAACCTCAAGATTCATGTCACCCATCCCCGCGCATCACAAACCCCACATACAATCTACAAAAAAAGTAATTTAGTTAAATAAAGGGTCTTTAGCTAAAAATAGTTGGACGGATCATTACACATATCATGTCGTTGATACTCGTACCAATGCTCTTCACAACACGGGAATGAGACCCCTTGTTACACTCTTACTCCTTATTATCTCCATTTTAATATTTATTTAACAAACGTACCTCAAACGAAATATATATTTCTTAATATACCTTGAACGCCAAACAAACGTGTCATGGACCTCAAGAAATTGCCTTTCCTTTTTGGAGTGCCCATGAACACTCTAAGACAATCAACTACGTAATCTACTTGAGTATATGAGTCCGTAGACAATCATATTACTATACTTTAATTCAAAACTCAAAAAAGTGATACTGAGCAGCGGAGGGCAAAACTATAATTTCGCACCAAAATTAGTTTACCCATAGCTCATAAAGTCTAAATCCCAAATCTACCGCCAAATTGAAGAATTTCATATTCTTAACTTTAGGGATGGAGACAACTTTAGGACTTAATACCCCATTTCTACAACTAAATCATGGATAAAACGCTAAATAAACTATGGAATCATGAACACATACTGAGATCGAGTTTAGAAACTTACATCCAATCCAAATCATGAACATTGCCTCCAAGATCACCTAAAAGTGAGATCAATTTCTAATTTGCCAATACCGGGTATAACACACATCCAACCCATGAGCTCGAATTTTGATACAATTTACATTCTTATGAAATCCTCTCCCTAAGAATACCAAATAAATTATAAATTTTCAATCTTGGTGGAATATTGATCGCAATTTGACAATTTTTTTCAATTTGTAAATACCATGTTGAAATAAATGTTCAGTTAATAATGTCGGAAGTAGATAAATCATATCTCAATGGAAAGCCTTAGTCACAAGGATATATCATATATACTTTCAATCCAAATTTGATCAAGAATCGCTCACGGATCTGTCAAAAATAACAAGTAGTTCTTTTACCAAAAAGCCTCTTAAAAATAACCAAATTTGGCCTTTAATCTGCTTAGATTCATGTAAAATTCAAAGATTTGAGTTAGAAAATATACCTTGATGATATACCATGATTACCCATTGATTTCTCTGTCAAAGGTCATGGTTTGATATCCCAAAAATGCTCTCAAATGAATTAACTCATACCATATTTCTTTTTATATTACAACATGGACATATCCGGTATTTCTAGAACTGTTGCACCAGAAAAATCTTAACATTAATTTGCGCTAAAAAGACCATAACTTTCTCAAATGACCTTGAAATTCAAAAAAATTAGTTCATATGAGTCCGAAATACTGATATGGATCCAGTCGTTCAGTCGAGACTCAATTCCGAACTTGTTTGCCCAATCGAATATCGTTTTTACTCGTTAAAGATTTAATTCATATTTCACGATAAAAACCAAAGCGCGACCTATAAAATAAGAACAAACATTCTAGATTGATCCTATAAATCATCCTTAAATTTCTGAAAGTCTTAGAATAAAATTATGATCTGTAGAACTAAAAACGGACCTTTGAGTTGTTAAACTCTTATGCTTAAAACATTCCAAAAACACCCAACCTATTAAGTGATCCTGCATCCACGCCCTTTACTGCAGGATTATAGCCGTTTATCCCAAAAATCGATTAACAATTAATTTATTTATTTATTTATTTGTTACACCCTGTATTTTCACGCTCGTATGCATCGTAAGAAATGTAACGTAAAGCCGATGAGTCTAACATCCCCTTTTATTATGGAAACAAGTTTAAATGTATGTTTTGTAAGAGTTCAGAGTTAAAACGGATCAAAGAAATTAACTTCATCGAAATTCGGTAAAGACATGTAGAATTTTTAGACCAGATTTTCGGCTCAAATTGTCGGGGGTATATCTCCTAGTATATAAAGAATTACAGAGTGTGTAACCTATTTATATTCATGTTCATAGAGTCTAATATCCAATGCAACAGATAATTTGTCAATATGAAAAATATGATGAAAAGTACAAGCTGTAAAAAATTGTATGGCCAGTAGAAAAATTGTACGGACCATAGAAAAAAGTATGGCCCGTAGTTTTCGGGTATACATCTGAGCAGTGGAAGCACTTTTTCTGATAGATATTATGTTGCTCAACTTGGATATTTGATTTTACACCTAGAACACCTCTCACACCCTCTCAAAGGTTTCCTAACACCTTGGAGCCAAATTTAAAGGTAGTATATGCAAGATCTATGTAAGGAATCTCGTGGACATCATAGAATCCTTTTCTTCTTCGTTATAGTTATCCTTGGAGACTTTTTAGCCATGAAGCAAACTCTGTTTTGGAGTGCTTCTTGTAACCCAAGGTAAGTTTCACCTTCCATATCATCTTAAGATTTTATAGGTATTTGGATGGAGTTGTTGGAGGACTCTTAAAGAGCAAGTATTTGGGAAAATTCCAAAGTTATGCTTTGTTGTTGTGGGTTGTTTTACATGATTTGAAGGTGCATTATGAAGTTATAAGCATATGGAAAGAGTTGTGGTGATGAGTAGGAGTGATGATGAAGATTGTTGTAATAGAATATGTAACATCTCGTACCTTCAAATTAAGTCGTATTCATGATTCATGGGTCTAGGAAACTAAACGGGAAGTATAAAGTTGAAAATCAGTTTCAGTTCTGCAGATCAGATTTTACGCCAAAATTAACGGACCATAAAAGATTTTATGGACTGTCAAAATGAATCGTCGATTATGTTTTTGGAATTAACGGTGCACATTAAATTATACGGACCGTATAATAATTGACGGTCCATACTTTTTTACAATCTCGAAAGTCACTGGAAAGTTGTAAATTAATTCGATGGTCCGATTATACGGATCATATACAGTTTTACGGTCTCAACCCATACCGTATAAAATTTGATGGGCCGTCGAATTTGGCCATAGAATCTGTCCGACAACAAATTGTATAAATACCCAACTTAGTCTAGAAAAGTCATTTTTCACAATTCTCAAGCCCTAGCACGAATGTTCTGTTCTTCCATCATCTTCCTACATCAAGGTAAGCCTATTCCAAATATTTTAAGTGAATTCTAACGTACGTACATGAATTCTAAGTAGAAATTCAATGTTGTTAACCTAGGATTTTCAGGATAAACCCAACTTAGGGCTCAAGTTTTAATCTTTGGAGTTCTCCTTCCAAGTTTAGATTTTTAAGACACGTTTTGGAGCAAATAAGGTATGTGAGGCTAACTCTCTAAGTGTGGGAACGTCTTTAATTATCCCCACGCGTCATTCATCAAGATTACTACGAATTATTTTAGAATTGGGGATTATGCCATAGTTTATGAAAAGCCTAGAAATTCTACCTTTTGAGAATATAACTTCGTAGTTATTCATAATTATCACTTTGAATATTGTAAACTCATTACGCAATCAATATAGACTCGTGTTCCATATCCCATGAGTCTCAATTATGAAAATTCAGGCTATTATGAATAGTTAATGCTTCAAACTTCATAATTAGATTATGAGTACATGTCTCAGTCTAATTCTATTTAGTATTCCAGTATCATATACCTAGTATTCCAGTATCATGTACTTCAGTATGATTCAATATTTTAGTATCTTGTATTACGTAATAATATTTAATGTTGAACACCTGTATTTTGGGCCCAAGGTCACATATGTATTTGGGGCCAAGACCACAGTTTATGTATACATATACTTGGGACCAAGACCACAAATTTATGCACATATATTGGGCCTAAGGCCACAATTATTTATTATTTTAGTTAAACATGTTATTCTTCATTTCAGTACATGAAGTATTCATATTCTTTGCTTTCTTGTTTAGTTATCAATTTTTAGTTTCAGTATATTATCTGTTTATTGATTGGGTTTCTCTTTCCTGAGCACTCCACAACTATTTATTCTTTCAGTTGCTTTACATACAATATAATGCAAATTTACTAACATTTCTTTGCATGGGGCCTACACTTCCACAGAGGCTTTGAGTTTCAGATCGATTTAATTTGCTTAGTAGGATTGCTTGATGCAATTTCAGTGAGCCCCATCTAATTCGGGGTTTCAGTCTATTACTTCATTGTTATATTTTATTACAGAGGTATGTCAGGGCCTTGTCCAGGTAGATATTTTTCAGTCATACTGGTGTCAGAGGTTTCATAGACTAGACTAGTTATCATGTCATATTCGTTTTTTTAATTGTTTAGACTTATTATATCTTCATACTATTTTCGCAATATAATTTCAAATTACCAATTCAACAGTTGAATTACTTATTTCAAATAATTGTTGTATTATATTTTGATGTCCATGTTGATTCAGTAGCCATGTAGTTTGCTCGGTCACATGCAGCCAGACATCGAGTATTGTGTTTTTCTCTGGCCATGGTTTGGGACATGACAAAGCTTGGTATCAGAGCCTAGGTTCAAGTGTCTTAGAGAGTCTATAAAACTGTATCCAGTGGAGTCACTTTATATGTGTTAAGGCCCCACATATATAAATAGTTGACTACTAAGACACCTATGATTGTCTCACTTCTTTCATACTCTAGATCGTGCAGTTAGAGCTATACCTGTAGGACATACTTCTAACTCGTGTGTATTACATATTTCATAAAATGCATGCGAAGAGGAAAACAACTACAAGTAAGAGAGTTGTTGCTAATACTGCCTGTGAGAAAAATGCTCAAGCTCATGGAGCTAATTCGGGTATAGCACACCCACCTGATGCTACAAGGACTGTGGAGATCCTAGTTCGGCCGCCCAATTCTACTGACTCTGATGTTAGGGGAGCTATTCAGCTACTCACCCAACTTGTGGTTGCGCAAGCTCAATGTCAGAGAATGACTCCAAGCACGAAAACTAATAGGGAGTCATCTAGTTCCAAGAATGTACTTTCAACAACTTGGGATGAGTTTGATGATGATTTTATTGAGCACTTTCTGCCAGTTAAGGTCAGAGAGGCAAATGCCGTTGAATTTGAAAAGCGTAAGCAGAATGACATGAGTGTGCATGAGTACTATCTTCAGTTTATATCTTTGGCAAAGTATGCTCCATATATGGTCCCCGATATAAGGGCTAGAGTTAGGCATTTTATGTATGCTTGATCTCCAATTCTATGATGCAGCTAATATTACAACTCAGAATAAAGAGACGACTATTACAAAGATGGTTGCTTTCGTACAGGGTAATTAGAACAGGTTGAAAGAAGAGTAAGCCTTGTAAAAAGAGAAGGACAAAGAGTTTAATAAGAAAGTTAAGTCTTCAAGTCACTTTTGTTATATGGGATGTGTAGACAGACAATTTTTCAAAAATAGGTCATCAGTACCTGCTCCAACTTCAGCCAGTACCCCAGCCCCAATGTTCAAGAATGATAATAAGAGGCAGAACTTCAGAGCAGCAAGCTCACAATTATAGGTCATCATAGGCCACAGGGGTTTTCAGTATCCTACTTGCAACACTTGTGGTAAGAGACACTCAAGAGTGTGTCATTCAGGCATAAATATTTGCTTTGGGTATGGTCAGCAGGGTCACTTTCTAAAGAATTTCCTATCATCAAGGCAAAGTACTGGTGGTAACATAGCTTAGTCCACTAATTCAATAGTCAATCGTAATTCTCAGGCCCAATCAAGGCGTGGTCCGGGTAAGTTTGGTAACACAAGCAGAGGCCCAAACCGTTTGTATGTATTATTAGGTCGTCAGGATATATAGGCCCATGTAAATGTGGTCACATGTATATTAACCGTTTTCACTTTCGATGTTTATGACTTTATGGATCCTGGATCTACTTTGTCACATGTAACCCCTTTTGTTGCTAAGAAATTTGGGATAAAACTAAAAACGTTACATGAATCCTTTGAAGTATCCACTCTAGTTGGAGAGTCAGACGGGTATATAGGGGTTGTCCAGTTAAAGTCTATCACTGCATTACCGTAGCCGATTTGGTAGATTTAGAAATTGCAGACTTTTATGTAATCATAGGCATAGGTATGGATTGATTTTCTTCATATTATGCCACAGTAGGTTGTAGAACCAAAATTATAAAATTCCAATTTCCCAATGAACCAGTCATAGAATAAAAGGGTGATGCAGTAGAACTTATAGGGAGGTTTATTTCCTATCTTAAAGCTAGAAAGATGATATCCAAGGGGTATATTTACCACCTAGTTCGGGTTAGGGATGCAGATACCCAGAACCCGAATTTTTAGTCAGTCCCAGTTGTCAATGAGTTTTCAGAAGATCTTCCTAGAGTTTCTCCCGATAGGGAGATTGACTTTGGAATTGATCTACTTCGCAACACTAAGTCGATATCTATTCCGCTATACAGAATGACTCCAGTAGAGTTAAGAAAATTAAAAGCTCATTGAAATATCTCATTGATAAGGGATTTATTACACTAAGTCACTCACCATGGGGTACACCAGACTTGTTTGTTCGAAAGAATGATGGGTCGTTGCGTATGTGCATAGACTACCGACAGTTGAACAAGGTCACCATTAAGAACAAATACCCTCTTCCCAGAATCGATGATTTAATTGATAAACATTAGGATGCTCAGTGTTATTCCAAAATTGACCTCAAATCAAGGTACCATCAGCTTAAGTTTAAAGAAGTTGATATTCCGAAAACCGCCTTCAAAACTCGCTATGGTCAATTTGAATTTTGTGTCATCTCATTTTTATCGACGAATGACCCGGCTACTTTCATGGATCTTATGAATAGGGTCTTCAAACCTAATCTCGATCTTTTTGTCATTGTTTTCATTGATGATATTCTAATTTATTCCCGTAGCGAGGCAGATTATGTAGAACATCTCAAAATAGTGATGTGGACACTTCAGGACCGCGATCTTTATGCAAAGTTTTTCAAGTATGAATTTTGGCTTAAGTCAGTGACATTCTTAATATATGTGATTTTAGGTGAAGGCGTCCAGGTGGATTTTCAGAAAATAAATTTTGTTAAGAATTGGCCCAGACCCATTTTTGCTTCAGATATACGAAGTTTCTTAGGTCTGGCAAGCTATTACAGGCGATTCATAGAAGGTTTCTCTTTCATATCTGCTCCATTTACTAGGTTGACTAAAAATAAAGTCAAATTTCAGCGCTTAGATGGATGTGAGCGTAGTTTCAAAGAATTAAAAACGAGACTAAATTCTGCACCAATGTTGACATTGCCAGAGGGAACCGAGGGGTTCGTTATATAATTTGATTTTTCAGAAGTTGGTCTTAGGTATGTTTTAATGCAACATGGTAAGGTTATAGCTTATGTAACCAGACAACTTAAACCTCATGAAACGAATTATCTGACTCATGACTTAGAATTGACAGCCGTGATTTTTGCACTCAAGATATAGCGTCATTATTTGTATAGAGTTAACATTGACATTTTCACAGATCACAAGAGCCTTCAGTATATTTTCAAGCAGTGGGAGTTGAATCTCATGCAGAGGAGATGGCTCAAATTGATAAAAGACTATGATGTGGATGTTCTCTATCATCCAGGAAAGCGAATGTGGTAGCTGATGCTCTTAGTCGGTGATCCATGGGAACTTTAGCTTATGTTGAAGAAGATAAGAAAACCACGATGAAGGAAATTTATCGACTAGCAAGCCTAGGAGTTTGACTCATGCACTCCGAAGATGTTGGTGTTCAGAATAATTCTAACTCCTCCTTAGTAGCGAGGTGAAGAAGAAACAGTTTAGTGATCCCTACTTATTGCAGCTGAAAGAGGGGATTCGCAAGCATAAGACTATGACTTTTGAACAAGGGGTAGATGACGGTACCTTGAGGTACCAAGGCATATTATGTGTTCCAGACGTGGACGGGCTTAGAGAGTGAATCATGGCAGAAACACATATGTTACACCCCGTAATTCCAGGACATATAAGTGAGAACGTAAGTTAGAAAATAAGATTTGAATGTTGGAAGGAAAGTATATTCACAATTCCTAATATGGAAAAATTTTGGTTACAAAACATTGTGACGACGAGAATTAATATTAGTGGTTGAATTTTTTCCAAATGGAGTTATGGACTTAGGATTGTATTATTAAATCTTGACATTAATAATATGAGCCAATCGAAAATTTCATAATTTGGGGGGGGGGGGGGGGTATCCATCGAGAATTGTAAGATTTTGGCTAAGTGTTGGATTAATATTTTGTGAAGAGAATTTAGTGTGGAAGATATTTTTATAAAGTGAAGACAAGTGGACAAGTGGTCCACATGGGTCCCCATCCACTTGTGCTTGTGCACATGTTATAGATACAAGTCTTGCAAGACTTATTTGCCTTAGCTCATAATATCTTCACCATCCAAACTCTTTTATCTCTTCTATTCTCCTCTAAGTCTCGAAAAACCTTAGCCAAAGTGAAGAACAAGATCAACTTTTTTTCCAGGATTAAGTACCTTAACCAAGTTCTAAGTCAAGTTAACTCTCCATAACAAGTGGTCACAATTTTGGCCAAGAAAGGTATCTTGAAACCCTAAGCTTGGAGATGAACTTTATGGAAGGAGAACATGAAAGAAAGATTGTTACAAGCTTGTAGAGGATACGTGTGTGTTATTGAAACGTGTAGAAGTGGTGCTAAAGTGAAGTAGTGTGCCGTGTGTTGTGGACTGTTTTGGGTTAAGATTAAAATAAGATTTCTTCTTCCTCTTGAAGTGATTGGAAGTTACATGATGTTATAGTTAAGAGATGAACGCGAGTTAAGTAAAATGAAGAATAAGAAGTGCATGTCACAGTTTTGGCATGTTAGCCGATTCTGGACATTTTTTATGTTATTGAATTCGTTGGTTATTGTTGTTGTTATCGTCACTTATTGCATGTTAAAAATGAAGGTATATTGTTTTTAAAAGTTGATATGGATTATATAAAAGTGTTGAAATATGAATTGGACTTTAAGGAGTTATGGAAAGGGCTTTGGTTTTGGTGGTTGGCCGACTGTGGAAAGTTGTTATGCTGTTTTAGGGACTGTTTTGTGGGGTTATAATACTGGAAATTTAGTTACAATTATGCATGTTTAAATATGGTAATTGCTAACGTAAGTCCTAAAAGAATAAGGGTATAAAAAGGTGTAGAAAGGCTTCACATTTTACCCTTGTTGTGTTGGATTATGAATTATTTTTAGTGGACTGTTTTATATGGATAAAGAGGCCGGATTAACATAAGAAGTAGTTGTGTGAATCACCTTGGGTGTTGTTTTGGTTGTGTACTTAATTGGTACTTGGTTATTGATGTTATTGGCCTTAATTGTAAGGTGGAAACGTATGTATAAGTAGGGGAAGTGCTGCCCAAGTTTTTATATAAAAAGAGAACCATTACGTGGTATATGACCTACACTAGTAAGCATGGAGTTAATATACGTATTATTGTTATTATAGGTTGAAGTACTTATTGAGGCGTATTCTACTTGTCGTGATTGGTATAGCCGATAAGGTATGTGAACTATCCTTCCTTCTTTTGGCATGTTTATACGAAGTAAGTGTACATCAGACGTACATAGTTCTATTGGATTCCTAATCCTTAAAGATATGATAGTACTTTGGTTTTTCTAAAATGAAAGTTGAGTTTTATATGAAGTAAGTGTACGACAGACGTACATAGTATTATTGGATCTTAGTCCTTAATGTACATGACATGATAGTGCCTTGAGTTTTCTAAATGAAAGTTGTTCTATTTATTTTATTGAGAGTTAAAAGATGAATTGTATAAGGCTTCTCATGATAGTTATTCGTGCAAGTGTTATATTTCATTCATCGCGCCCTTCACTAAGGTCGGCGATTACCGGCCCCGAAAAGCGGCCGCAGTCGTCTGCGCGCAGACTTATATGATTCATCACGCCCTTCACTAGAAGGCCGGGCAGTATATGTATATGATTTCATGGACATGTATCCATGATGCGGGTATAGATACCTATGAACACCGCATCCTTCATTAGAGGTCGGGCAGTATATGTATATGATTCCATGGACATGTATCCATGATGCGGGTATAGATACCCATGACAGTATATGATTCCATGGACGTGTATCCATGATGCGAGTACAGTTACCCATGACAATATATGAGTATATAGACATACGTTCATGATTTTAAAATGACTCTCATACTTTTTTTAAAGCACTGTTGACTCTCTATTTTTATAAGGTACAGTTGGCTCTATTTATATGGCACGGTTGAATCTGGTATTTTGATTATTATACTTGTCCCTGTCATCCTTTGGCCAGTTATGATTTTTGATTTCTGTACTTTATGTTTACATACTTAGTACATTGTTGTACTGACCCCTTCTCCGGGGGGCTGCGTTCATGCCCGCAGGTATAGGTACTCAGTTTGGTGATCCCCGAGCTTAGGATCCTTGCCCAGCTTTTTGAGATAGCTCCACTGTTCCGGAGCTTGTTATTTTGGTACTGATCTTTGCTTATGTATATTCAGGGGTACGATGGGGCCTTGTCCCGTCACATTTAATTATCAAACTCTTAGAGTTCTGTAGACATGTGTGGGTGATTAATGTGTATTTGGGACATATGTACAGTTGTAGTTCGTTTGGACTATTCTATGTAAAGTGGCGGCCTTGTCGACTTGCATGTTTTATTATACAAGTTTGGTATGTGATTATGAGTTGTTCCTTAGTTTCCACTGATTATATATGATGTGTGAGTAAAAGGGTACCTAGGTAGGGTACCAGTCGCGGCCCGTCGGCTCGGATCGTGATAAAAGTGGTATCAGAGCAGTTAGTCCTCGAAATGTCTACAGACCGTGTCTAGTAGAGTCTTGTGTATGGGTGTGTTGTGCACCATACTTATACGCACGAGGCTACAAGACATTTAAGATTGATTTATATTCTTCTTACTCTAAGATCGTGCGATAGAGCTATGTTGTTAGGATAGTCCCTCCCTAACAAATTATTGTGGTTGCAACTATGCCTCTAAAGAAAGCGACAGGAGCCCAGAAGGGAATATATGGACTTGTATACAGATTGGTAAAATTGTTGTATAGTTGGTGTGATGGTGATGTACATCTATACGAACATAGTTACTAGGGTCATGTGTGTGTTGTCTGAAGTGATTTGGGGTTATCATGAGTTGGTTAAGCTTTAATAATTGCTTGGAAGGTATGAGACAATTTAATGAATCCACATCAAGGCATACTGGGTGTGCTAATTTGGAATGTTTATGAGGTGATGAGCTGTCTGAGATGGTGATGAACTTTTAGAAGATCATGTTTAATTGACTTATTGTATACCATGTTGTTAGATTAAGCTATGTTGTATGCTTAAGTGATTATGAGAAGTTATCTTATCCGTATACGGGGAGAGATAATGTAAGCTTGGGACATGGAATATTGGAGAATCTTAGAATATTAGATAATCGTTGAGACCTTAGATATACAAGGCCTTCTTGAGTAAAAGATTTTATGTTTGATCTTGGTTAACATGGTATATATGAAGTGTATTAGTGGTGATGATTCTTTGGTTTGAGTATAAATCACTTGTGTTGTTAAAGTTGGAGATAATATTGAAACTGGAAATAATATCTTTGAAGGAATTTATGTTGGAGGATTGCAAAATTCACATTTGAAGTTGAACTTAAGGTCCATATTGATGCTATGAAGAAGCTGGGAAGAGATTGTTTAGATGATCCCATGTATTACTACATTGATAGATGGTGTAAAAAAAAGTACATCAAAGAGCACAACAAATGTGATTCAGTGGAACGGCATGGCCGAGAGTTTTAATAATTGGACACTAACGACAAGACATAGAATAATTATCACAATGCTTGAAGAGATTAGAGTAAAGATGATGAAGAGAATTGATCAATTGAGAGAATTTTCGAACACATGGATCACTGATATTTCTCCCATGTCTTTCAAGATTTTACAAGAAAACATTGACAAATCAGTGAAGTGTAGCTTGTATTGGAACGGTGAAAGAGAGATAAGCCCTCTTCCTCGCATAAAGGGCGAGATTGCGTGTTATTAAGAATTACATGTATCAAGGTTAGTAAGCTAAGGTATGCTATAACTATTGGACTGGTAAGGTCGTCGGCTTCGGCTACGTGGTGCAACATGTTACATTTCTACATAACCTATGGATAACAATAGTGTATTGGGGTTAATTGAGGACGACACTATGGAACAATCGAAGAAGTGTTGTAAGAATATGAAAACAGTTAATAACTATGAATGAAACTGTATGATCGAGTATCAAGGTAGAAATATTTTCTATTTAATGAGGAGTAGAATGAAGGATTGCGACAAGAATGATAAAGGTGAATGAAATTATAGTTATGCAAATTTCATAAGGTATGATTACTCCAGAACAGTGTAAGGACCAATGGTAGCGCAGGGACAGTAAGAACACTTCAGCCAAAGGTGACGAACCTCTGATGTTCAGGAAGGTAATATGAGAAATACTTAAGATAAGAGACCCCCAAGGCAACTTGAAATGGAAATGTAAAGGTAAGACGAATGGACACTTGGTCGATGAGAGATCTAATGATGATAAGATAAGAAATCTTGACAAGTCATTGGATCATGTAACACCGTGAATTGAATCTTAACATATGAATCATCGATTTCACGACATATGCGGTCATACCTTTCAGAAAGTATGTAAACTGAAGTAACAGTGAGTAAAGCTCGAGATTAGCACCTAAACAGTTGAAAAGAGGCCAATGGCGCCTATGGATATAAGTATAAGGTAGACATTGAAGATATATGTCAAGAGATAATGACTTGATAAAAAAGATAAGTTGTCAGACAAATGCAGATGTCTATTAGTATTTTGAAACTGACCAAAATTTCTACGAGATAGGTAAAGTAATGGGTTTACATCTTATCGAGATTAAGGAGATCTTTTCCTAAAACACCATGGATAGACAGTTTTAGCTACGAGTTAAGTGAGGAAATTTGAATCTAAGTATAATGACCAAGTTTGGATATAGTAAGCCAACATCATGTGATGCAATTCTTCAAAGTCTTCTACGTACTGAATAAAGAAATAAGTTATCAATTCATCACTTAAGGGGTAGTAACGCCAAAGATTGGAATTAGGAGCAATGTTGAGATTACATATGTATACTAGAATACTTTGGAATTATGAAGAGTACGACAAGGAGGAAAATGAGTGAACAAGTGTCAAAAGAGAGAAGTTGACATGAAGGAACACGTCAGTTAGCTAGTTTAGGAGTTCGACTAATGGATTCGGAAGATGGTGGTTTTGTGTTCCAAATGTATAAGGATTATGGAATAGAATTGTGACAGAGATTCATTGTTCGCGGTATTCTATTCACCCAGGATCAACTAAATTGTGTCATGAACTTAGGTGCGTATACTGGTGGGATGGTATGAAAAGGGACATAACGGAGTTTGTCGCGCAGTGCCCGAATTGTCAGCGGGTTAAGGTTGAGCACCAGAAGCCTGGTGGATTATTGCAAGAGATTGAGATCTCAATTTGGAAGTGAGAAGTGATTAATATGGGTTATTGTGGTTAGGCTAACGAAATCAGCCCATTTTCTCCCAGTCAGGATGACTTATTTAGCGGAGTACTATGCTAGTCTATACATCAGAGAGATATTTTTATAAAGTGAAGACAAGTGGACAAGTGGTCCACATGGGTCCCCATCCACTTGTGCTTGTGCACATGTTATAGATACAAGTCTTGCAAGACTTATTTGCCTTAGCTCATAATATCTTCACCATCCAAACTCTCTTATCTCTTCTCTTCTCCTCTAAGTCTCGAAAAACCTTAGTCAAAGTGAAGAACAATATCAACTTATTTTCCAGGATTAAGCACCTTAACTAAGTTCTAAGCCAAGTTAACTCTCCATAACAAGTGGTCACTGTTTTGGCCAAGAAAGCTATCTTGAAACCCTAAGCTTGGAGATGAACTTTATGGAAGGAGAACGTGAAAGCAAGATGGTTACAAGCTCGTAGAGGATACATGTGTGTTATTGAAACGTGTAGAAGTGGTGCTAAAGTGAAGTAGTGTGCCGTGTGTTGTGGACTGTTTTGGGCTAAGATTAAATTAAAATTTCTTCTTCCTCTTGAAGTAATTGAAAGTTACATGATGTTATAGTTAAGAGATGAACTTGTGTTAAGTAAAATGGAGAATAAGAAGTGCATGTCACAATTTTGGCATGTTAGCCGATTCTGGACAGTTTTTATGTTGTTGGATTCGTTGGTTATTGTTGTTGTTATCGTCACTTATTGCATGTTAAAAATGAAGGAATATTGTTGTTAAAAGTTGATAAGGATTATATAAAAGTGTTGAAATATGAATTGGACTTTAAGGAGTTATGGAAAGGGCTTTGGTTTGGTGGTTGGCCGACTATGGGACGTTGTTGTGCTGTTTTAGGAACTGTTTTGTGGGGTTATAATGTTGGAAATTTAGTTACAATTATGCATATTTAAATTTGGTAATTGTTAACGTATAAAAGAATAAGGGTATAAAAAGGTGTAGAAAGGCTTCACATTTTGCCCTCGTTGTGTTGGATTATGGATTGTTTTTAGTGGATTGTTTTATATGGATTAAGAGGCCGGATTAACCTAAGAAGTAGGTGTGTGAATCATCTTGGTTGCTGTTTTGGTTGTGTACTTAATTGGTACTTGGTTATTGATGTTATTGGCCTTATTTGTAAGGTGGAAACGTATGTATAAGTAGGGGAAGTGCTGCCCAAATTTTTATATGAAAAGAGAACCATTACGTGGTATATGACCTACACTAGTAATCATGGAGTTAATATATGTATTATTGTTATTATAGGTTGAAGTACTTATTGAGGCGTATTCTACTTGTCGTGATTGGTATAACCGATAAGGTATGTAAACTATCCTTCCTTCTTTGGCATGTTTATACGAAGTAAGTGTACGGCGGGCGTACACAGTTCTATTGGATCCTAATCCTTAAAGATATGATAGTACTTTGGTTTTTCTAAAATGAAAGTTGAGTTTTATATGAAGTAAGTGTACGGCGGACGTACATAGTATTAATGGATCTTAGTCCTTAATGGTACATTACATGATAATGCCTTGAGTTTCCTAAATGAAAGTTGTTCTATTTATTTTATTGAG
Organism: Przewalskia tangutica; assembly: GCA_029844215.1. Taxonomy (NCBI): domain Eukaryota; kingdom Viridiplantae; phylum Streptophyta; class Magnoliopsida; order Solanales; family Solanaceae; genus Przewalskia; species Przewalskia tangutica. Next base: position 26,578,317 of record CM056719.1, read on the forward strand.
AGTCAAAAGATGATTTAAATTGCATAAGGTTGCTCATGATAGCTATTCGTGCAAGTGTTATATTTCATTAATCGCGCCCTTCACTAGAAGGCCGGGCAGTTACCGCGTCCCAGAAAGGCCGGGAAGAGTCGTGCGCAGTACCTTATATAATTCATCGCGCCCTTCACTAGAAGGTCGGGCAGTATATGTATATGATTCCATGGACATGTATCCATGATGCGGGTATAGATACCTATGAACATCGCGTCCTTCATTAGAGGTCGGGCAGTATATGTATATGATTACATGGACATATATCCATGATGCGGGTATAGATACCCATGACAGTATATGATTCCATGGACGTGTATCCATGATGCGGGTACAGTTACCCATGACAACATATGAGTATATAGACAGACGTTCATGATTTTAAAATGACTCTTATACTTTTTTGAGGCACTGTTGACTCTCTATTTTTATATGGTACAGTTGGCTCTATTTATATGACACGGTTGGATCTGGTATTTTGATTATTATACTTGTCCCTGTCATCCTTTGGCCAGTTATGATTTTAATTTATGTACTTTATGTTTACATACTTAGTACATTGTTGTACTGACCCCTTCTCTGGGGGGCTGCGTTCATGCCCGCAGGTATAGGTACTCAGTTTGGTGATCTTCGAGCTTAGGATCCTTGCCCAGCTTTTTATGATAGTTCCACTGTTCCGGAGCTTGTTATTTTGGTACAGATCTTTGCTTATGTATATTCAGGGGTAGGGCGGGGCCTTGTCCCGTCATATTTCATTATCAAACTCTTAGAGGTCTGTAGACAGGTGTGGGTGGTTAATGTGTATTTGGGACATATGTACAATTGTAGTTCGTTTGGACTATTCTATGTAAAGTGACGGCCTTGTCGGCTTGCCTGTTTTATTATACAAGTTTGGTATGTGATTATGAGTTGTTCCTTAGTTTCCGCTGATTATATGTGATGTGTGAGTAAAAAGGTACCCAGGTAGGGTACCAGTCGCGCCCCGTCGGCTCGGATCGTGACAACATATCTCCAGGTATTCTATTCACCCAGGTTCTACAATAATGTATCTTGATCTTAAAGAAATTTATTGGTGGACGATATGGAGAGGAATGAGGAAAATTTTATAGCCAAGTGTTTGAATTGTCAGCAAGTGAAAGCTAAGCACCAGAGGCATGGGGGGTTGGCTCAAAATATTGATATTCCTATTTAGAAATGGGAGATGATAAACATGGACTTCATAACAGATCTACCTTGCTTAGTTCGAAGGAATGATTCGATTTGGGTGATTGTGGACCGACTGATTAATTCACTGCGCTGCGGTGCGACCTTTAAAAATTACAAGCGCCGCGGCTCGTCTTATTGGCACCACGACCCTAATTGCCTCGAATATGAATGTGCTCTATGGAAAAATGCGCCGCGGCTCTAAATCACTAAAACAAATTCGGAGCTCTCTGGAAAAATGCAACGTGACTCTAATTCGTTGAAAAATCACTGTGCTCAGTCTCAGAGGCGTCGCGACTCTAATTCGTCAAAAAATCACTGTGCTCACTGGAAATTCTACGGCGTGGCGCTTCGCCTTAAAATTTTAGTTTCTTCCAGTTTTTTTAGCCTTTTTCGCCTTTTTCCCCTCGGAGTTAGTCCCAATTCACCTACCATCCAAAAACACACCAAAATGCACAAGACCGTGAGACTGTTCAAGAACAAAATAAAACAAAATAAAGCAAAAATGAAATAACATAATTTAAACATTGGGTTGCCTCCTATTTGCGTTGTCTTTAACGTCATTTAGCCGGACGCAGTTCTCTTATTCATTCAAGGGGGTAGATTACCCTCGCATCATATCCACTTCAGGATTATTCTCTTTCTATTTCTCTTTTTCCTTTTCTTCTTCACAGGGCCATGTTCAGAGGGGTTCACCTCTTTTGCATCATTCACTTGTTCAGTATCCTTACCATCATGTTCTACACGCTGCTTTAATGTTACCCCAAGAGCGTTAGTACCCTTGGAGCTTTCCTGAGAAACAACCTTTTCAACTATCCCAATAGCAAAACATTTGTCATCGCATGGTTCGGGCCAAGGCCTCAAACTGAAGATCATTTCCTCATCCTGGACTCGAAGCTTTAACTCTCCTTTTTCCACATCAATTAGGGCTCTCCCTGAGGCTAGGAAGGGTCTTCCAAGGATAATGGACATATTCTCATCTTCTTCCATGTCCAAGATAATGAAGTCAGCAGAAAAGATGAATTTGCCCACTTTTACCAATACATATTCAATTATGCCTCGGGGATGTATGATTAAATAATCTGCTAGCTGCAAATTAACTGTTATCGGCTTTGCTTCCCCCAACCCAAGTCTGCAAAACACCGAGAGAGGCATCAGATTGATACTTCCCCCAAATCATACAGGGGCCGATTACATTTCACATTCCCTATAGTGCAAGGTATAGTGAAACTCCCTGGATCTCTCAACTTTTGGGGAAGTTTCTTTTGCAAGATTGCACTGCACTCCTCTGTCAATGTCACTGTCTCATATTCCGCCAACTTCCTCTTTTTAAAGAGGATATCTTTCATAAACTTGACGTAAGTCGGCATCTGCTCTAAAGCTTCAATGAAAAGGAAATTTATGTGAAACTTTTTGAACAACTTTAAGAACTTTGAAAATTGTTTACCTAGGGATTTCTTTTGAAGTCTTTGGGGGTAGGGAATTCGGTCTTGATATTCCCTCACAGTTGCTGGTGGAGCCTTCTCTGAAATAGGGCGGTCATCAATAACCCCCTCTATATCTGAACTACTTGTCTTCTCCAACTCATTCTCCTTCTCAACCTATGGTTGGGGTGCAACATGCTCCATTTGTTTACCACTCCTCAAGGTGATTTCCTGACACTGTTCCCTTGGATTCACCACTGTGTTGCTAGGGAGATTCCCCTACGGTCTGTCGTTCAACCTCTCTGCTAACTGCCCCACACGAGTCTCCAAATTCTTAATAGAGGGCCTTTTCTTTGTCATGAATTGGGGTTGGGAGTTGGTAAGGGTTAATAGTGTAGCTCTCAACTCATCGGGTTTCTCTTGTGGAGCTGGCGGTTTGAACTGCTGAGAAGATGAGGCCTGATTTTGCGGCTGCTGGTTCTGATATTGGCATTGAAACTGTGATTGTTGCCCTTGGTAATTTCTCCATGAAAAGTTAGGGTGATTTCTCCACCCCGGATTATAAGTGTTGGAGTAAGAATTGTTGTAAGGCCTCTGGAAATTCCCCAATGTTTGACACTGGGCTTGCTCCATGGGAACATTATTGGGATCCACTGCTGTGCACTTATCAAATATATGTGGTCCCCCACAAATCTCACACTGAACATGCGTCTGAACAACATTTGCAGTCATAGTACTCTGCTGCAATTGCTTTGTCAAAGAAGCCACCTGAGCAGTCAACACAGTGATAGCATCTAACTCATGTACGCCAGTCACTTTTCTGCTATTGGTCGATCTCTCATCGGACCACTGGTGATTATTCATTGCCATGACCTCTAGCAGCTCATGCGCTTCATTGGCACTCTTGCTCATAAAATTCCACATGCAGCAACATCAATAATGGTATGAGTAGTACCAGACAACCCATTGCAAAAATTGTGGACCAACATCCACTTCTCAAGTCTGCATTGCGGACACTTTCTCTACAACTCTTTAAATCTCTCCCAAGATTCATACAACGATTCTCCCTCCAGCTGATAGAAATTATTAGATCTCCTCTGAGCTTTGCTGCCTTCGATGGACGGAAAAATTTGGCAAGAAATTTCTGAGCAAAGTCTTGCCATGTGGTGATGGAATTAGCCTGCAAAGAGTTCAACCAGCTCTTGGATCTATCCCTGAGTGAGAATGGAAAGAGCCTCAATCGAATGTCATCATCAGCAACACCATTATATTTAAACGTAGCACACAACTCCATAAAGTTGGCCAAATGCATATGAGGATCTTCGGATGGTAACCCCCCAAATTGGACCGTGCTCTGAACCATGTGCAAAATTGTTGGCTTGATTTCAAAGTTGTTGGCTTCCACAGCTGGTAGCCTTATACATGTCTGCACGTCGGTAACAGTTGGCAATATGTAATCCCGTAAACTCCTTGCAGCGGGATTCTGAGCTTGTGGCTGCACGAATTCTCGCACCTCTTTATTTAACCCGTTCGGGTTCTGTTGATTTGCCATTGATAGTGAATCTGCAATTCTTTTACTTCTCATGTTCTGTTTACAAGCTTTTTCAATCTCAGGGTTTAGAGGTACAAATGTGTTTGCTCCTCTTCTGCTTCGCATAAACCAAGCTTCCTGAAATTGGTCAAAAACAAGAAAAACAGATCAAGGCAGAAATGTGTTCTAAAATAAAAATAAAAATAAAAACCAAATTAGAAATAATACTAGATAATTCGATACTGATAGTACGTCAGTCTCCGGCAACGACGCCAAAAACTTATTGCGATATTTCTATGTGCTTGCACAAGTGTACGTATCGCAATGTAGTAATAAATCTTGGTAAGACCAAGTATCATCCACAAAGACTGGTTTATCAATTACCGAATAGCTAATCTATGATTTCTATTTGGTTAACTTTAATTATGTTTGGTTTTTGAACTAATAATTAATACTAAACAAAGTGCAGGAAATAACTAATGATGATACTTTGGGTTTTTGACAGTTATGAAGGAAATTAGGGTTTCCAATTTCCTCAACTATCTACTATTTTACTTGTTAATGCAAGACTAATTATTCTTCTTCTTATTAAGATAACAGGTTAACTAAGATGTTCTATATTCCGGTTATGACATATAAAAACTCAACCCTATGCAGAAATTTTCTATATTTCTATGATAGATTTTACCACATAGGAGGATTAAGAACAATAACCTTAAACACTACACAAGTATCGAGGTACTTTCGTACGCGATTTTAACATATGTCTATTCAACTATAGCATATTTAAATATCTCTTTTCAGATCTCGATTTGAAATCATATAAGTTATGACAATTAGTGATCAGTTAATTATCATACAATCATAATAAATTGAATAGATCTTAAATAGCTGAAGAAGAAATCACTAACAATGCATTAACTTATGAAAATAGTTTCAAGTTGTTTCGATGGAAAACCCTAATAAGCAAATTAGCTCCTAGACATTGTCATGATAAGAATCAATTTACAAATATCTAACATAAACTGAATATAAAGAAAAGGAAAAAAAAAAGAACTTGAATAAAAGTCTCTAATCTAGTTCTCAGTCTCCGTTCCTAGCCTTCAAAAGTCTGATTTCCTTCGTAGAATAATTCATAGGGCTTATATCAAGCTAAACCCTGTTCTGGACCTTTTTACCCCTATTAAAAATTGACTTTTCTTGCCAAAACCCGTGTCGGCTCCGCAGCTTTAATTCGGCAAAAAGTCACTGGCACTCACTGGAAATTTGCGTCGCGGCTCAGCTCTCAGGCGTCGCGGTGCTTAGCACGGTTATTTTCGTCCTCAGCTCTCTGAAAATATGGCGCCTCAGCTCTTCATTATTCGGTCGTGGCTCAGCAGCGCCGCGACCCTTCATCTCTTGTGCCGCGACGCTCCACCTCTTTTGTTCGGATTTCATCAGATTTCTTTCATACTTCTCGGGACTTCTTAGGTTGATTGCTTGGGCTTTGCTTGTGCACTTTCATCTTTAATATCAGCTCATTTCTTCTTAAATTCGACATTTACCACCTAATTCGCTTAAGACCTGAAAACATAAGACAAGACGCATAATACTATACAAAAACAGCTAAAAACATATAAAAGACATTCTAAAACAGACTCTAAAACAGTCCTAAAATGGACTTAACAATAATCAATGAAAATAATATCCGTGGTGATCAGCTGCCTAACAGTCTTATGTCTCCGTCGAATATGACGAGATTTGCCGTTATACATAGAACTCCGTGCCCTTCCCAAAGCCAACTGGTTGTCGCAGTGGATCATTACAGAAGGTGCAGGTTTTTCCCAACACGGGACATCCTCTAAGAGGTCATGAAGCCACTCAGCTTCTTCTCCTGCTTTGTCTAAAGCAATAAACTCCGATTCCATCATGAATCGGGTGATGCAAGTTTGCTTAAAGGATTTATAAGACACGTCACCACCACCAATTGTAAATATATACCAACTGGTGGACTTGGTATTTTCTATATTAGATATCCAGTTTGCATCATTGTACCCCTCTAGTACAACTGAATATCTCTAATAATGTAACCCGTAATTTAGTGTGTATTTTAGGTACCGTAGTACCCTTTTCAACACTTTCCAATGATCATCACTTGGATTACGAGTAAACCTAGCTAACTTGTTGACTGCATAAGCGATTTCAGGTCGGGTGCAGTTTGTTATGTACATCAAACTACCAATCACCTACGTATATCGCTCCTGGCATACATCAAACTGTCGAATATCTCAAACTTTCTCAACATATCCTCGATGTAGTGAGACTGAGATAAGACCAGTCCGTCAGATGTCTTAGAGATCTTGATCCCTAAGATAACATCTGAAATACCCATATCATTCATATGGAAACATTATTTCAAAATGTTCTTAGTCTCTAGGATCAAACTAGGACTGCTCCATCTGATCAATATGTCGTCAACGTAAAGACATATCATGACGAACGAGTCAGCTTTACCTTTCACGTAGACACATTTGTTATACTCATTAATGGTGAAACCATTCGATAGTAGAGTACTATCAAATTTTTTGTGCCATTGCCTCGGGGCATGTTTCAGCCCGTACAGAGATTTGACAAGTAGACATACTTTCTTCTCTTACCCTGGAACCACATACCCCTCGGGTTGGTCCATATAGATTTCTTCTTCCAAATCACTATTTAGGAAGGCTGTCTTGACATCCATTTGATGAATCTCAAGGTCCCGCACTACGACGATCGTAGTGAATACTCGTATGGACGTCATTCTAGACACCGGGGAGTACGTGTCAAAATAGTCAAGGCCTTCTTACTGTCGATATCTCTTGATTACCAACCTGGCCTTGTACTTATCTATAGACCTATCTGCTTTATACTTCCATTTGAGTATCTACTTACAACCCAATGGTTTGTTTCCCGGAGGAAGATCAACCAACTCCCAAGTATGGTTGTGCAGGATGAAGTCTATTTCACTCTCAATAGCCTCTTTCCAGAGCGATGCTTCTGGAGTTGACAATGCTTTAACAATTGTCTGTGGTTCGTCATGAACCATGTAAGCTACAAATTCTGGACCGAAGGACTTATCCTTCCTGACCCTTTTACTTCGCCCTGGTTCCATATCTGGAGCCTCCAAGTCCTGAGAATCTGAAATACTAGATTCCAGATAATCAACCACTTAGGCGTCCACTAGATCTGAATCACCTAGATCCGGGTAGTCAATGACTCCTGGATCCTGAGAGCTTTGTTCATAACTTCATTTGCGAGAGGTTATGTCTCATTCTTTTCTAGGAAACGTATCCTCAAATAAATGGTCATTCTTTGATTCCATTATTGTACCCCCATGGATATCTGGTACATCTGAATTATGCACTATGAAGAGATAATTACTACTGTTATTTGCATATCCGATGAAGATGCAATCTATAGTCTTATGCCCAATCTTGACCTACTTTGGCTTAGGTACTTCAACCTTTGCCAAACAACCCCCACACCTTCAAGTATTTGTTGGTGGGTTGAGTTATGGAGTTTTGTCCTTACCCTTATGTGGGACTCTGTTAAGAATCTTATTAGCAGTAAGGACAACTTTTTCCCACATATTTTGGGGAAGATCGAAATTGATGAGCAAGACATTCATCATTTCCTTCAATGTACAGTTCTTGCATTCAGCAACACCGTATGATTGAGGTGAGTATGGAGTCGTCGTTTGATGAACAATGCCCGATTGAGCACAATATTCTTCAAATATCGCTACATATTCTCCCCCTCTATCTGTTACACCTCGTAAGTTTAAGACGATAATTAAGAACGTCATTAAGAATAAAGATTCAAATTTTGGAAATTAAGTATATTCTTACATGTTAATACGAAATAATTTTTGGCAACAACGAGTGTGACATCGGAAATTTCTTTAATAATAGTAGTATATGTATATACATATTCCGTTATGGATTAGGAATGTATATAAGTTATGACGACGAGAATACGAGGCATATTGAAATTCTCGGGAATTAAAGGACGTGGGATTTAAGAAATAAAAGAAGTGAGTTTAAGGATTTATTACTTGGTGGATTAATTTAATTAAGTTAATAATTGGAGGATCATAGTGTAATTGCAAGGGGGACCAAAGTGTATTATTAAAAATCTGAAAATATTTAATTTAGTCCTAAAACATTTCATTCTTCCACATAAATCAAAAACCTATTTTCTCCTCCTCTCCTCCCCCCTTGGCCGATTTCTCCCCCCTTCCCTAGATTTTTTTTTTAGTTTTTACTCCATCATATTAGACTAATTATCCAAAACATTTCAGCCAAGAATTAGAGCAATTTTAATCCCCAAGACAGTAGGTATTCTCGGCTTCTCTGGCCGAGAATTGTAGGGGTTTTTACTTCAAGTTTTAGACAAGATTTTTGGAAGGAAAATATGTATAACTGATGGGTTGACATTATGGAATGATTTCACATTGAATTGGAGTGGAAGAAGTGAAAAATTGGGCAAAAAGAGGGGCAACAAAAAATGGGCAGAAAATCGCTGGTTGCTGGCAGATTTTTAGTCAACTTTGGAGGGGGGTATATTAGGAGTTTTTGGGTGTTTCAAAATCCTAAAATGAAGTTTGTCGAGTCTAGTTTCCAACTCAACAAACCTCTCATCGATAGGACACCAGAGCACATAGTTATAGATGTTACAAGTTCATCAGACAAAGTAGTGGCTAAAAATCGGGACTGTTTTGAGGATTAAATTAAGGTATGAAAATTCTTCTTTCTATGCTATAATTGAAGTTGCATATTGTTGTAGTTGAAGTACTAGACTTGTGTTAGGAAGAAATCTTGAATTTAGACAATGCATGTGTCAATTTTGGGTGTGAGCCGAATTGAGCTGTTTCGGGTATATGTTGGATTCGTGTGTTGTGTTGTATATTTCATCACTAATTGCGTATTAAAAATGGATGAAATTGTGAAGATTAAAGATGGATTCATTATACGGGATTGTTGGAAAGATAAGTTGGTTTAATAGTTAAGAAAAGAGTTAAAATAGTTGCATGTTAATGGCCTAAAATTCATGGATAATTCTCGAACATTGTGTGACCTTTACGGGCTGTTTTGGTGCAAGATTAATTGTTATTATTATCGTCGTTAATTGTATATTAAGATTGAAAGAAACATTGGTACTTTGTGTTGTAATTAGTTATATAAGGTGACGCGAGATCAATTAGAATTTAAGGAACTAAGAAAAGAGTTTTGGAATCTCAGACATTGTTGTAACATTTTAAGGATTGAATGAACATGGTAAATATGTGTGATAGTCACTTTGATGGTTGAAATTGCTGCCTTTCATAAATAAGGGAAATGAGACTGTATGATGACGTATATGTAGTATATGGGGCCTAATTAGATTACATATTGAAATGATTGTGATGGTTGGTTTGATTTGGACTGTTGGTTAATTGTGGATACACACATAAACAGAGAAAATGCTGCCCAAATTTTTATAGAAATAGGAAGTCGTTATTCAATATAACTTACGTTAGAAGCCCTAGAATTAATGGTCGTATTATTATTATAGGCTGAAATACTAGACGAGACGTATTCTAGTATTACATTGATTGTGCGACTAAGAGGTATGTGAGACTATCTTTTCCTTCTTTGGCGTGATTTTGTGAAATTCTTTCTTCTTTCTCTTGGCATGATTTTAATGAAGGTACGACGGACGTACGTGATTCCTTCAAAGTCTAGTTTTAATAAAATAATGATTCATGATATGATAAGTGCCTCGGCTTTCCAAAAGTTGTTTTAAAATGATATATGATACGGTTAGCGCCTTGATTTGCCAAAAGATGATTTAAATGATATATGATATGATAATGTCTTTTCTTATTCCGTTGAGAGTCAAATGATAATTTTAGTTATATATGGTTGCTCATGATATTCTGCTCGTGCCAAGTGTTATTACTCATTTCACTGAGTCCCTCACTAGAGGGCCGGGACACGTTATATGTACATATAAGATGATGATGATTCCATCGAGTCCCTCACTAGAGGGCCGAGACATGTTTTACATATATGATTTCATCGAGTCACAGACTGGGCCGGGACATGTTATATTGATAATTTCATCGAGTACCTCACTACAGAGCCAAAACATGTTATATTGATAATTTCATCGAGTCCCTCACTACAGGGCCGAGACATGTTATATTGATAATTGCATCGAGTCCCTCACTAGAGGGCCGAGACATGTTATATACATACATATGGACATGATGACTCTATGGGTAAGCATTCAGGATTACTGATATGATTCTTTATTTCACATGGCACAGTTATGATTTCATTTTCAATATTTCATGTTTTCATACTCAGTACATTATTTCGTACTGACCCCCCTTTCCTCGGGGGGGATGCATTAATGTCCGCAGGTACAGATATTCAGTTCGGCGATCCTCCAGCTTAGGATTCCTGCTCAGCTGTTTTCTTGGGAGCTCCACTGTCTAGAGTTAGCCATTTTGGTACAGATTCGCTATTCCAGACTTATGTATATTTAGGGGCACGACGGGGCCCTGTCCCGTCATATTATGTTATTCTTCTCTTAGAGGTCTGTAGACATTTGTGGGTGATAAATGTGTTTTGGACTTGTGTAGAACGTTTATGCGGTTGAGCTAGCTGTATTGTTGCACTTGTTTTGGGATGTTCCCGTATATAGTGGCAGCCTTGTCGGCTTGCCTATTTTGATTGTTCCTTTGTTTATGTGATTCTATTTGGTGGCAGCCTAGTCGGCTAGCCTGTTGTGATTGTTGGTTAGTTGTGTAAGGCAGCATTGTCGGCTCGCCTATTTTGGGTATATGTTATAGATGCAGCGTTGTGCTGTCGAATTTTCTATTCCCCTTAAGTGTTAGTTGATTACGTGACAGATTAGTGTAATGACGTCCAATTAGGGCGTCGGGTCGCGGCCCGTCGGGTCGGGTTTTGACAAAAATGATATCAGAGCAGTTAGTCCTCGGAATGTCTACAAACTGTGTCTAGTAGAGTCTTGTGTATGAGTATGTTGTGCACCATACTTATACGCAGGAGGCTGCGGGACATTTAGGATTGGTTTCTACGCTTTCATCTCGTAGATCGTGCAATAGAGCTATGCCATTAGGATAATCCCCCCTTCCTAATAATTATTGTGGTTGCAACTATGTCTCGAAAGACAATGACAGTGGCTCAGAAGGGAAAATCAGAGTTATTCGGACTTGACTTAGTGCGTCAAGCCATAAGGGAAGTGAAAGAATTTGAATAAAAGTATGAAGACCAGGTTTGGAGATACTAGGTCAACGTCAGGTAAGGTAACTCTTCAGAATCTTTTACGTACCAAATAAGAGAATAAGTTAACAATTCATCACTTAAGGGGATGGTATCATCAGGGATTGGAACCAGGAGTAATATCCGAGGTTACGTATGTATACTAGAATATGTTGGAATTATGAAAAGTACGACAAGTTGTTAGGCGTATTTTGTATACACTTTTTGAGTCATTTTTAGTTATTATTTCACTCATTTTGTTGATGTTTAGTATAGTATTAGGGTCGTTTTCCTTTCTTTTGTGCCACAGCGGTCAGAAATGGAGAAATGATGAAAAGGAGAGGAAATGAGCTTATTTGAGATGGAATTGCACACAAAAGGGCCAATAACTGAAGTCTAAGAAGTCTCAGGAAGTATAGAAGAGATCAGACGAAGTCCGGACGAAAAAAGGGACAAGAAACGAAAAATCGAAAAAAAGCCGTCACCAGCGCCGACCCCTGAAATTTTCGGAAACTTGCAGATTTTTCGGCGCCGTGGCGCCCAATCTCAGGGCCACGGCGCCGACGCGGGATTTTTGATGTTTTGGGCCGAATTTGACACGTTTTCAGAGTCCTAAAGGGATAACTTTTCCTATCTACAAAAACCTATATAATCCCTAAAACCCTGCTCATTAATCTATCATCCTTCAGACCTCCTCATACCACCAGTCTACACTCATCCACCTTGTAAATATTCCACACCACAACTCTTGGATGCTAGAAGGCTTGAAGACTTGTTCTTAAGTATTTTCTTTATCTTTTGCTTTGTTTATTTCAGTTCATGTATGGAGATTGTATTAGTTCTTAGCATGACTATGGCTAGGAGCTAATTACTTATTAGGGATTTCCTTGTGATTCGCTTGAAACTCTTATTCATGAATTAATGCATTAGTTTTGGTTTCTTCTTTATATAGTTGAGATTTATTCAATAATTGCTTTGATTGTTTGGTAATTAATTGATCACTAATTATCATCACATCTATGATTTCTAATCGAGATCCGAAAAGGGAGATTGTGAATATGCTATAGTTGAATAAACATAGGTTAAAATCGTGGACGAAAGTACCCCGATACTTGTGTAGTTTAATAGGTTATTGTTCTTAATCATCCTTTGTGGTAAATCCTATCATCGAAAGATAGAAGGGTTCTGCATCGGGGTTGAGTGTTTATATATCCTAACCGGAATATAAAACGACTTAGTTAACCTGCTATCTTAACATAGAAGAAGAACTTTTATTGATGCATTAAGGATTGAATAGAGTAGATAGTTGATGATCTTGGAAGCCCTAATTCTCCATCATAACTGATTTAATCAAAGTCTTTTTATAATTAGTTATTTCCTGCATTATTAGTCTAAAATTCTAAACCAATTAACGTTAACCAAATAAACACTATAGAATAGATAACCGGTACTTGAAAACCAGTCTCTGAGGACGATATTCGGTCTTACCCAGACTATATTATTTGTCACGATACGTGCACTTGCGTTAAGCGTGTGGATTAATCGCTAACAAGTTTTTGGCGCCGTTGCCGGGGATTGACGTATTTCAATATCGATTTATCTATTCTTATTTCTAATTTGGTTGCTCCTAACTTGTTCTGCGAGCATCTTTTTATCAGTTTTTTTTTTGTTTTTCTTATTTTGCAGGTAAAGTTCGTGCGTCTACAAAAAAAAAGATTTGTTTTAGGACACATGGGCTACTACTACTATCATGGGCAGTTGAGTCATCAACAACAGCTTAACCCACATGTTATAGAGGAAGATCTAGATGAGTTGCCGGCAGACATACTCAGGCTCACCAAGTGTTAGGCTCAGTTTATGGCTGCGACAAGGGTGTCCCTCAGCAATTTGGAGACACAAATAGGGTAGCTAATGGATAGAATGATCAATACACCTCAAGCAAATCTGCCTAGCGACACCATTGTGGGAAGTTGTAAGCAAATTGAGGAGCCTGAACCACACCCAACTGTTGAGAAATCTAGAGAGAAGAAAAAGGTTACCAAGAGCCAATTATTCACCTTTTTGGATTCCGTAGAGTTCCTTTTTCCTGTACCTATTGCAGAAGAAACACCACCAGCTGCCACTGTTGAGCCCCAAATAGAAAGTCCATACTCTGAAGGGCACCCCATAAGTTGAGAGATGTAGGGAATTTCACTGATCCCTACATTATAGAGAGCCTAGAAGACAAGCCTGTCTTGTGTAATTGAGGGGATGATCTTAGATCTGAAGCCCTTATTTGGAGCAATTGTTGTGGTTGAAGTGAGACCTGCAACACTAGCTGTGCGGATTGCAAGCAGTTCACAGAAAAATCCACCGGGCACTAGTAAAGGTTAACTGCGTCCGGCTAAAAGACGTTAAAGACAACTCTTGTTGGGAGGCAACCCAATGTTTATTAATTATGTTATTTTAATTTTTGTTTTAGTTGTTTTCTTTTGTCTTGAACAGTCTCACGGTCTTGGGTTCTTGTCTTGTGTTTGTGGATGACAGGTGGACTAGGAGCGGACCCCGAAAAGAAAAAAAAAGCAAAAACGCTGAAAACAGGAAATCAACGCCTCAGGCGCCACGGCGCCCAATCTCACGGTCGTGGCGCCACATTATCAGAGAGCCCGCAGAAGTTTGGGCGCCACGGCGCCGAATCTCAGGGCCGTGGCGTCGAAAGTTCCGAGCCGATTCCGCAAATTCCAATTTTCCTCCCGCACTCGTTATGACCACTGTGTTGTCTCAGTAAGTTGTCCCTATTTTTAGTCTTCACACATTGGGGACAATGTGTCGATTAAGTTTGGGGGGGGGGGTGTCTTATTGTTTTTGAGTCTTTTTGATTTGTTTTGGGTGTTTTTGAGTATTTTTGAGGCATAATTTTTTTTAATGATCATGCATGTTGTAGTTACTTGAAACGCCTAGTGAAGTAAAGCGGGATAATGGAATTAGAAGCAGACAATCTGAACGCTTAAGTTAGATATGTCAAGAATTCATGAAATCAAATTATTTGGGGTAATTGTGCTTGATTTATGCATTGTTAAAAATAAAGCCTATGTGTCTGCTTGCTTGTAATTTGAGGCGAAATAGTTAGGATATACATGTTAGGGAGATGACTCATGCATTTCTTTGTTAGCCCTTTATTACCATTCATTGTCTATCCCTGACATTAAAATTGTATCCCTAGTCAGCCCATTTGAGCGAAAAATAAGATCTTTCTTTGACACCCTATAATTCCATATTTTGTGCCATAAGTGAAAACTTGAGATGTTTGGAATGAAAAGTGTTGAAAAAAAGACGAAAAGAGAGTGAACAAATTTATGCACCCCAATGAAAATAAAATAAATAGACAAAAGCCTAAGTTTGGGGGTGCCTGTTATTCATCATGCACCACATTCTCTCGAAACAAAAGAAGGGAAAAGGTAGGTACGAGATTAAAAAGAGAATCAAAAGAAAAGGGAAGAGTTGAAAGAAAAAGAGCTTATGGTACGTAAGTTGAGCCTAAATGCTTATTTTTACCTACCCCTGTCTAAGCCTACATTACAACCCTGAAAAGTCCTGAAGATCTCTATTATGTGTATCCATGATTAGTGGAGAATAACAAGTAAACATGTCATAGAATTTTGATATTGACATGCATAGGTTAAGTGTTCTTACTTCCATTGAGCATGATTGAATTGAATTTGCGAAATATCTGACTTAAGAGTTTTAGAATGCTAAAAATCCATGCTATGTGTTCCTGCATATTATCCTACTAACCTTCATGCTTTTCTAGTGTCAATTGTGCAGCAGATTGATCAGTGTCTTTGAGTCCTTTTATATTCTTTTCTTTCGTGTCTTTGTTTCTATTTTTTATCTTTACTCGAGAGCGAGCAAAGGTTAAGTTTGGGGGTGTTTGTTAGGCGTATTTTGTATACGTTTTTTGAGTCATTTTTAGTTAGTATTTCCCCCATTTTGTTGATGTTTACTATAGTATTAGGGTCATTTCCTTTCTTTGTGTCACAACGGTCAGAAATTGAGAAATGACGAAAATAAGAGGAAATGAGCTTATTTGAGATAAAATTGCACACAAAAGGGCCAATAACTGAAGTCTAAGAAGTCTCGGGAAATATAGAAGAGATCAGACGAAGTTCGGACGAAAAAAGGGACAAGAAACGAAAAAAAAAAAGCCGTCACCGGCGCCGACCCCTGAAATTTCCTGAAACTTGTAGATTTTTCGGCGCCGTGGCGCCCAATCTCAGGGCCACGGCGCCGACGCGAGATTTTTGACGTTTTGGGCCGAATTTGACACGTTTTCAGAGTCATAAAGCGATAATTTTTTCTACCTACAAAAACCTATATAATCCCTAAAACCATGCTCATTAATCTATCATCCTTCAGACCTTCTCATACCACCATTCTACACTCATCCACCTTGTAAATATTCCACAACACAACTCTTGGATGCTAGAAGGCTTGGAAACTTATTCTTAAGTATTTTCTTTCTCTTTTGCTTTGTTTATTTCAGTTCATGTATGGAGATTGTATTAGTTCTTAGCGTGACTATGACTAGGAGCTAATTACTTATTAGAGATTTCCTTGTGATTCGCTTGAAACTCTTATTCATGAATTAATGCATTAGTTTTGGTTTCTTCTTTATATAGTTGAGATTTATTCAATAATTGTTTTGATTGCTTGGTAATTGATCACTAATTATCATCACATATATGATTTCTAATCGAGATCCGAAAGGGGAGATTGTGAATATGCTATAGTTGAATAAACATAGGTTAAAATCGTGGACGAAAGTACCCCGATACTTGTGTAGTTTAATAGGTTATTGTTCTTAATCCTCCTTTGTGGTAAATCCTATCATCGAAAGATAGAAGGGTTCTGCATCGGGGTTGACTGTTTATAAATCCTAACCGGAATATAAAACGACTTAGTTAACCTGCTATCTTAACATAGAAGAAGAACTTTTATCGCTGCATTAAGAATTGAATAGAGTGGATAGTTGATGATCTTGGAAGCCCTAATTCTCCATCATAACTGATTTAATCAAAGTCTTTTTATAATTAGTTATTTCCTGCATTATTAGTCTAAAATTCTAAACCAATTAACGTTAACCAAATAGATACTATAGAATAGATAACCGGTACATGAAAACCAGTCCCTGAGGACGATATTCGGTCTTACCCAGACTATATTACTTGTCACGATACGTGCACTTGCGTTAAGCGTGTGGATTAATCGCTAACACAAGTTAGAAAAAGTTGTTTATAATTACGAATAGTGAAGAGATCCCTTTCAGACCATTAATAAGGTGTTGACATGTGAAATAAATTGCAGTAGCCTCTATCTTACGAATTGGTACTCCGTTATGCTACGTTATCTGCTCTATAGTTACAGAGATTGAACTTTTCCTTCCAAATATAGAAAATGAAGCTTACCTACTCTTTTCTCCTTCATACCTTTAATTAAATGTTGTAACCTCTGGAGTTCACATTTTCAGTTAAGACGTTATTTGAAGGATTGGTAACCGAGGTATGTATTTGTGCACAGTTTCAATGCATTAGTTCACGCAGAATGCTAAGATGAGGCTATTTGGTCTCTTAGAACCAAAGGTTAAAAATGGAAGAAGCTCATAATACCTCGCTTAATTTCCGTAGTGGGTGATCTTCTAAGTACTAATCTTACCGAGCATCCAAATGGAGGGATATGGTTATTGTGGAAGCCTCATCTCTATGAAGTTGATATTAAGTTGTACAAAATAATTGATATACTGCGGGTTAACACATAGGGGTACAAAGAGAAGTTTTCATGTGACCTTGGTGTATGCGTTTAATGATGTGGCTCTTAAAAGAAAACTGTGGTTAGTTATTGAAAGAGTGAAGTGTCATGTCGCTAAGATTGAGATAAGGGATTTTAAGCAGTATGTAGCAGATTATGGTGAAATGAGTGGCATGCAGGGTGTATAGCAGCACTTACTAATCAAGAATGAGATGATAACCTACATGCTTCTAAGGTACCTTTCATGAAACCAGGCCTATATGAACATTTTCTTGGGTTAATTAGGTGAGAAGTAAGCATAAAGGCTCAATATAAGTTCAGATACTTTAATAGGTGAAGGTTTAATCCTGAATTTCTACAGACCATAATAGAAAGATGGAAAACAGATAAGAGAGGTACAAAGATATAGATGAATTCAATGAAGTGGTAATAAATATTCAGTGTGATGTAGCCAAAGTGACAAATGTTGACGCAGCCAAAGATACAACTGAGTCAGTAAGTCCAACAAGAGGATAAAACAAATGCCACTTGAGGAGACAAACGGTAATAATAAGAATAAGGAGGAACAAAGAGATACTGGGGAAGAAAATGGTAATAAAATAGAATAAGGAAGACGACAATGGTAAGGTGGTAGAAGTAAAACAACTCATCAAGGAACCACAATTGATGGAAGAATCAAAAGTAACTCTTACTACTAAAGAACAGGTTGAATGAGCTTTTGTAGCAGCAAAAGTTAATGAGGAGCGGATATGTCTATCCTAAATATTGATCAGCAGAAAAACTTAACCAGAGATAATATAAGGGGTAGTCAACATGGCAAACTTAAGGACTCAAGGGTGAAGGAGTCACATGAACTAGGTAGATATACTATGGTATATGCAAAGAGTGATGCATTGAGAAGGTTGTCTTTGGGATAGTTTATACTATATTGTCGATGATATGAGGGATCCTTGGCTAGTTAGTGGAGATTTCAATGTTATTATAAATGGAAGGGAGACAATAGGCGATATTCATATATATCCTGCAGAGCGTGAGGATTTTTGCATTTTGTACTAATTCATGTGAAATGTTTGAAATTGGATTTAAAGGGAGTCCTGTTAAATGGTGAAATGAAATAGCTGATAATGACTGCATTTTTAAGAGGATCGATAGAATGATGGCAAACATTTATTTTAGATTGACTTGGACAAATGGAAGTGGAATAAGTAATAAGAACCAGTTTAGACCACGCCCCTTAGTTGTTAACTTATGGTGATCAATCTATGCATGTGAGTAAATCATTTAGATTCCTCAAGTTTTGGACATAATATGAAGCATTCTTTTAGGCGTTAAATCAAAATTGGCACACTAATGTTGATTAAGATGATTTCATTTCTTTTAGACCGAAACTGAAGAATGTCAAGACTACCCTATTATTATGGAGTAAGGAAACTTTTGGAGATCGTTCCAGGAGGGATTGAGGACGCAGGTGAATCCTAGCACAACATTACATCCTCGACATACTATTCAGACACTAGAGGATATGTTAAGGGCCTGTGTTATACTCACTTGTTCCCTGTACCTTCAGATAATTCAATTCAATTCCTTATTTGGTTATAAACTGGTGAATTGCAAATGTGTGATCAGGGAGATACGTCAAATGTTGGTGATATTCTTCTGGTGTATAGTAAGGATGATGTTAAGGCTAAGCATTGGTTTACATGGTTAAAAACGTACTTGCCTAAGGATAATAGTGGATTGGGGTTCAGATTTTATTTTGATATATCAAGGCATTGTGTGAAAAGCTATGGTGGAGATTTAGAACCACCAACTCTCTATGGGCTAACTTTCTAGGGAACATGTACTCTAAGAAGCATTACCCTCAATATGTGCAATGTAAAGATGGTTCTTAGGTCTTGAAAATGATTCTTGAGGTAAGGGATAACATTAAACAAGGAATTTGGTGGGAAAATAAAGAGTGGTTGAATTGCTAATCGTACCAAATTGGTAACATTACACGATGTAATACTATCAGAGTTTTCAAGGAAGAGTGGAAGAGGTCAAAGAACTGCTACGTGGGGATTGATGAGGTTTGTCAAGGCTAGGGCAGTATCTGCCAGATGACATTGTCTCACATGTCACTACATATGTTACACCCCGTAGTTCAGGTCATGCGTTTGAGTGCGTACGAAAGGGGGTAAGACTTAAAATTTTCAAAGGATAGGTTGACGGATTATTCCGGGCGGTTTTTAGTCAACTTTGAGGCGGGTTATGACCCGGTACATTGAGAGTTCCTAAGTGTTTTAAAGGCCTAGGGCGTAGTTCGTTGAGTCTGGATTCCAACGCAACCAACCGTTCGTCGATAGGACGTCGGAGTAGAAAGTTATGAGAGTTACAAGTTCGCGCAATCGGACCAATGCGTTTCGGACAAGGCGGCATGGCGCGCCGATGCGAGTCGCGCGCCTAAAGTTCTGAAGGGTCGCTGAAGTTGCAGCGCCGCGGCGCCGGAATAGCAGGGCCGCGGCGCCGAGGCGGGATTTTTGGGCGGAAAAACTTAGAAAAGTCTGATTTTTGTTTTAAAAGAGACCATGGGAGGGTGACAAGTGTCCCCCCCCCCCCCATCTGATTTTCTGTTGCATGCAATATATTGACCAAGACTTGGACATTTTCTATCTTTCATCTTCTCTCTCTCTCTCTCAAATTGCTCCCCCTTCTCTCTAAAAACCCTTAGAAAAATCTGAATAGTTAAGAACCAAAAAGGAAGCTTGTAGCTAGCTTGTTGGCATTGTTGTGGTGGTGTTCTTGGCAAGGAAGCTAGCAATATTTGGAATAAGTTTGGGCTAAAACTTTAAGGTAATGATTCTTTCTTTAGATTTAGTTTTGCATGTTAAGAAGAAAGAACTTGTGGTAGTAAATAATGCTATTAGAGTCATTGCATGCTAGAAATGTGTTTTGAATATGAAAAATGGGTTAAGAAGAGTTTATGAGCATGTTGAAGCCTAAAAACTACCTTAGGATTGTTAAGTGAATTATTGTAAACTTATGGGACAGAATTTTGGGTGTGTAATCCCCTTTAAAATGTTGGATTGATTGAGCCTTACAATGTGGTGTTTTGATGGTAAATTCGGCCTTGAGAAAGGTGGCAAAGTGAGTAGAAACAAAGGAAATGCTGCCCAATTTTCTATAGAATTTTAGTGGCTTTGAGTTAGATTATTCTACATTGGAATTAGAGGTTAATGAACATATCATGGTTATTATAGGTTGAAATATTACTTGCGGTAGTTGAGCTTAGCAAGTGGATTGACCAAAGAGGTATGTGGAGCTTTCTTATCTCTTGAGCATGAGTAGTTTGAACTATATAGTACGGTAGACGTACGTGTTTTAAATGAAGTAAATCTATTTGTTGTACTTGACTTGTTTTACGAAAATGTCTAAGTTGGTTGGGTTAGAGAGCTAACCCACTTATTCCTAAGTAATGGTTTAACCTAAATAAGGTAGATAAGGATTTCGTGACATGAAGAAGTATTACGAAAATTGTGTGAGTTTGATTTGAAGTATAAGTCTCTTGGTTAATAAAAAGAACGAAATCTTTTGAAACATAAGGAGTTATAACGGCCTTATGGGAGGTTAGTTGTAACGGCCTTATGAAAGAGTATGAACGTCTAAAGCTTTAAAGCATAAAGTTAGTATAACGGCTTTATGGGGAGTTGGTTATAATAACTTTATGAAAGGTTAAAGAGTTGGGTTTTCTTGAATAAGGTCATGAAAATGAGATTCATTTTGTATGTTAATGAAAGCCTAAAGAAGTTATGAGTTACTTGGACGTACCGCCAGTGATGAAGGATTCCACGGGTATGCTTCCATTGTTCAGTTATGAGTTACTTGGACGTACCGCCAGTGATGAAGGATTCCACGGGTATGCTTCCATTGTTCAGTTATGAGTTTACTTGGACGTACCGCCAGTGATGAAGGATTCCACGGGTATGCACTTGGACATGCTTACGATGAAGGATTCGAGGCATGCGATATGAAGGGTAAGAGTATAAATGGCGGCAAGCCCCAAGATCGTTATACCACCTTCTTCAGGGTAAGAGTATGAATGAGGGGCAAGCCCCAAGATCGTCATACCACCATGGTCGAGTTTATTGGACGTGCCGTCAGTGATGAAGGATTCCACGGGTATGCTTCCATTGTTTTAGTATGAGCTTATTGGGCGCATTGATGTGACGGGCGATTCCACCGTATGCTTCCATTGTCTTAGTATGAGTTTATTGGGCGCCGTCGATGATGAAGGATTCCACGGGTATGCTTCCATGGTCTCTATATGAGTTTACTTGGGCGTGTTGATTATGAGCTTCCTATTTTCATGCGGTATAGTATATGATTTTCTCATTGTTGGTAAGGTACAGTGTTCTGTAAACTGATTTTATACATGTCCCCAGTTATTTTAGACTTATGAGGTATTTTCAGTATTTTCTCAGTTTCACATACTTGGTACTGTTATCTTGACCTCGCCGGCTGCGTTCATGCCGCGCAGTCGAGATCGTAACTGGGTCCGCACTATTAGGATCACTGTTCATTTTCTGGAAAGCTCCATCCCTCCGGAGGCTTTGTCTTTTGGTATGATTCCCTGAGGTTATTTACTTTTGTACAATCAGGGGGTATGGCGGGGCCCTGTCCCGCCACAGTTGTTATTCCTAGAGGTCTGTAGTCACGTTTGTGGTTTGAGGCGTAATAATAAGATGTCTTGTTTCACTTTCGGTTAAGTTATTTTATGAAAGCGCCTTATCGGCCATAGTGATGTTCACCTTATACTGATTTTGTTTCATGTATGTTCATTGCTATTCTCTCGATGCATACCGATGGTACCCCAGGTAAGGTACGCGCGCCCGGTCGGGTCGTGACAACATACTTGGTATATACCCTGTGGATAATCCTTGGTGGATAATGAGAAGTTCTAGTAAATTTACTGTGTCAAGTGCATGAGATTTGTTGAGATAAAGATCATATCCTTATGATGTATATAGGTAAATGCGGGTTAAAAGAATGTCATTCAAGGTATATTTCTTTCTATGGACGATGTGGAAATTTAAAATTCCAGTGGATAAAGTGTTGCATAATATTGGAATTAATATAGTATCAAGATGTTGCTGATATAATGTCTTACATCAAGGAATGATAGATCACTTGTTTCGTACAAGAGAGTTGTCAAATCTATATGGAGCTATTTTAATAATACAACAGGTATACACATGAATTGTCGTCATATTAAACATGCAATACAGATATGATGGGACACTATATGCCATTACAAATTGAAGCGGTAGTACCAGTTGGAAGGTTGTGGAAAATTCGAAAATATAGGAATATAGCACCGCATGGAGACTCTTTAACTTTGTTCAAGGTATTACATAAGATTCAGTTGAATATTCACATGTAATTTGGTTCCTTACTTAACTATTTTGAATTGGTGAATTGCATGTGTGTTATATTGTGGTCCTGTGAGACATCTGTTGGTTTGCTGGATATAAGTGGATAGACATAATTATAAATGAGGCTCTGCCGAAATTTTTCTAGCATAAGACTTGTTATGAACATTCGAGGACGAATGTTTCTAAGGGGGGAAGAATGTTACTACCTCGTAAGTTTAAGGCGATAATTAAGAACGTCATTAAGAATAAAGATTCGAATTTTGGAAATTAAGTATATTCTTACATGTTAATACAGAATATTTTTGGCAACGACGAGTGTGACGTCGGAAATTTCTTTAATAATAGTAGTATATGTATATACATATTCCGTTATGGATTAATAATGTATATAAGTTACGACGACGAGAATATGAGGCGTATTGGAATTCTCGGGAATTAAAGGACGTGGGAGTTAAGAAATAAAAGAAGTGGGTTTAAGGATTTATTACTTGGGGGATTAATTTAGTTAAGTTAATAATTGGAGGATCATAGTGTAATTGCAAGGGGGACCAAAGCGTATTATTAAAAATCTGAAAATATTTAATTTAGTCCTAAAACATTTCATTCTTCCACTTAAATCAAAAAACTATTTTCTCCTCCTCTCTTCCCCCCTTGGCCGATTTCTCCCCCCTTCCCTAGCAATAAAATTTAGTTTTTACTCCATCCTATTAGACTAATTATCCAACACATTTCAGCCAAGAATTAGAGCAATTTTAATCACCCAAACAGTGGGTATTCTCGGCTTCTCTGGTCGAGAATTATAGGGGGGTTTTCTTCACGTTTTGGACAAGCTTTTTGGAAGGAAAACATGTATAAGTGATGGGTTGACATTATGGAATGATTGAACATTGAATTGGAGTGGAAGAAGTGGAAAATTAGGCAAAAAGAGGGGCAACAAAAAATGGGCAGAAAATCGCTGGTTGCTGACTGATTTTTAGTCAACTTTGGAGGGGTATATATCCTAGTATATTAGGAGTTTTTGGGTTTTTCAAAAGCCTAAAATGAATTTTGTCGAGTCTAGTTTCCAACGAAATAAACCTCTCATCGATAGGACACAAGAGCAGATAGTTATGGACGTTACAAGTTCCGCTGACAAAGCAGTAACTAAAAATCGGGACTGTTTTGGGGATTAAATTAAGGTATGAAAATTCTTCTTTCTATGCTATAATTGAAGTTGCATATTTTTATAGTTGAAGTAATGGACTTGTGTTAGGAAGAAATCTTGAATTTAGCCAATGCATGTGTCAATTTTGTGTGTGAGCCGAATTGAGCTGTTTCGGGCATATGTTGGATTCGTGTGTTTTGTTGTAAATTTCATCACTAATTGCGTATTAAAAATGGATGAGATTGTGAAGATTAAAGATGAATTCGTTATATGGGATTGTTGGAAAGATAAGTTGGTTTAATAGTTAAGAAAAGAGTTAAAATGGTTGCATGTTAATGGCCTAAAATTCATAGATAATTCTCAGACATTGTGTGACCTTTACGGGCTGTTTTGGTGCAAGATTAATTGTTATTATTATTATTATTATTATCGTCGTTAATTGTATGTTAAGATTGAATGAAGCATTGGTACTTTGTGTTGTAATTAGTTATATAAGGTGACGCGAGATGAATTGAAATTTAAGGAACTAAGAAAAGAGTTTTGGAATCTCAGACATTGTTGTAACATTTTAAGGATTGAATGAACATGGTAAATAGGTGTGATAGTCACTTTGATGGTTGAAATTGCTGCCTTTCATAAATAAGGGAAATGAGACTGTATGATGGCGTATATGCAGTATATGAGTCCTAATTAGATTACATATTGAAATGATTGTGATGGTTGGTTTGATTTGGATTGTTGGTTAATTGTGGATACGCACATAAACAGAGGAAATACTGCCCAAATTTTTATAGAAATAGGAAGTCGTTATTCAATATAACTTACGTTAGAAGCCCTAGAATTAATGGTCGTATTATTATTATTATAGGCTGACATACTAGACGAGACGTATCCTTATTGCATTGATTGTGCGACTAAGAGGTATGTGAGACTATCTTTTCTTTCTTTGGCATGATTTTGTGAAAATCTTTCTTCTTTCTCTTGGCATGATTTTAATGAAGGTACGACGGACATACGTGATTCCTTCAAAGTCTAGTTTTAATAAATTAATGATTCATGATATGATAAGTGTGCCGGCTTTCCAAAAGATGTTTTAAAATGATATATGATACGGTAAGCGCCTTGATTTGCCAAAAGATGATTTAAATGATATATGATAATGTTTTTTCTTATTCCGTTGAGAGTCAAATGATAATTTAAGTTATATATGGTTGCTTATGATATTCTGATCGTGCCAAGTGTTATTACTCATTTCACCGAGTCCCTCACTAGAGGACCGGAACACGTTATATGTACATATAAGATGATGATGATTCCATCGAGTCCCTCACTAGAGGGCCGAGACATGTTATACATATATGATTTCACCGAGTCCCAGACTGGGCCGAGACATGTTATATTGATAATTCCATCGAGTCCCTCACTATAGGGCCGAGACATGTTATATTGATAATTGCATCGAGTCCCTCACTAGAGGGCCGAGACATGTTATATACATACATATGGACATGATGACTCTATGGGTAAACATTCAGGATTACTGATATGATTCTTTATTTCACATGACACAGTTATGATTTCATTTTCAGTATTTCATGTTTTCATACTCAGTACATTGTTTCGTACTTACCCCCTTTCCTCGGGAGGGCTGCGTTCATGTCCGCAGGTACAAATATTCAGTTCGTCGATCCTCGGGCTTAGGATTCCTGCTCAGCTGTTTCTTGGGAGCTCCACTGTCCGGAGTTAGCCATTTTGGTACAGATTCGCTATTCTAGACTTATGTATATTTAGGGGCACGATGGAGCCCTGTCCCGTCATATTATGTTATCCTTCTCTTAGAGGTTTGTAGATAGTTGTGGGTGATAGATATGTTTTGGACTTGTGTAGAACGTTTATGCGGTTGAACTAGCTGTATTGTTGCACTTGTTTTGGGATGTTCCCGTATATAGTGGCAGGCTTGCCGGCTTGCCTATTTTGATTGTTCCTTTGTTTATGTGATGCTATTTGGTGGCATCCTAGGCGGCTAGCCTGTTGTGATTGTTGGTTAGTTGTGTAAGGCAGCCTTGTCAGATCGCCTATTTTGGGTATATGTTATAGATACAGCGTTGTTCTGCCGAATTTTCTATTACCCTTAAGTGTCAGTTGATTACGTGACATGTTAGTGTAATGGAGTCCAATTAGGGCGTCGGGTCGCGGCCCGTCGGGTCGGGTCGTGACACTATCGCTACAAATTGATTTAATTTGTACGCTTAGTTGGTTTTCAACTTCTTCTTTGTAGCGTCTGAACGCTTCAAATGTTTCATCCTTACTTTTCAATAAGTAAAAGTAACAATACCTTTTGCTATCATCAATTAAAGTCACAAAGTACTTATTCCCCTCTAGTTTGTGCAAACTTCAAATCACAGATATCTGTGTGAATAAGTTCTAGATGAGCAGTTTGCCTTTCAACGGATTTGAAGGGAGTCTTTGTGAGTTTTGCCTCTACGCATACCTCACACTTACGTTGAGGGTTTACGTCGATAGACGACAACGACTCCAACTATACCAACCTTTGGATAGATTGATAGTTTACATGTCCTAATCTATGATGCCATAAATTAGAAAACTCAAGCAAATAAGAAGAAGAGACTTCAATTTTATTGATAGAATACATTACAGACAAGGAATTAACCTTGAAGAGGCCTTCACAGATGAAACCCCTTCCCACAAAGGTTCCACTCTTGGTGATTACAAATTTATTAGACTCAAACACTAGCCTAAAACCAACATTAACCAATAAAGGACATGAAATTAAATTTCTTCTAATATCAGGGACATGCATCACCTCCTTCAGAGTAAGCTCCTTGCCAGAAGTCATCTTCAGGACCACCTTTCCTACCCCCAACACATCAGAAGAAGCGTTGTTGCCCATAGACATCTTCTTGGCCGTGACTGGTGTTTATTCGGAGAAGGCATTTTTATTGGAACAGATATACTGGGTAGCACCCGTGTCCATCACCATTGCATAGGATTCACAACAAGGTTTGTTTCAAGCACCACTGCCGAGAACTCCTCAATCATATCGTCAAGAAGAGTGTCTTCGACAATATTAGCTTTCGCCTTGCCTTTGGCCTTTTCTTTATTCTCATTCTTGAGTTTGTGGCAGTCCTTGATCATGTGACCAAGTTTTCCACAGTGGTGGCAGCTCCCCTTAAACTTCTCTGTCGTTAGGGCCTTGCCATCTCTTTGGAACTTGCGCTTCTTGCTTGTGTTCCCTTTGACCTCAGCCAGATTAGCCTTTCCCTCAGCGGGTTGTTTTCCCTTAGGTAAGGCCTTCTTATTATCCTTTTGAATCTGGAGTTTGATAATAAGTTCCTCAAATGTCATTTCCTTTGTCTTGAGTTTTAAGTAACTCATAAACTCATTCCATGAGGGAGGTAACTTCTCAATTAGTGATGCAACAAAAAACTGCTCATTTGGTTTTATACCTTCCAAATCCAAGTGTTGTAGAATCATTTGGAATTCCTGGACTTGGGACATCACAATTTTGCTATCCACCATTTGAAATTTCAGGAATTTCTTAGTACCAGCATCTTGTGTGTTGTACTTTTTCTATAGTCTTTCCCACAACTCCTTGGCGGTGCCTACGGTGCAATACAATGTGTAAAGAGGGTCAGACAGACAATTCAAAATATAATTCTTAAACATGAAATCACTGTGACTCCATGCATCAAGAACCATCTTCATGCCATTAACGACATGGATACCTTGGCCCCCTCCAGCCATTTCATTTGGCTGATGGTCCACTTCATCTCCAGCTCGTGGAGGATCTTCTGTTAGGAAACGAGTCATTCCCATAACAGTCAGAGGAAACACCATCTTTTGCTGCCATCTCTTGAAGTTGGTGCTCATGAACTTTTATGGGCGTTCATGGTGGAATCCAGCGGGTAGATGAACTGTAGCGTTCCCTTGAGTAGCAGGAAAGGCGTTGGGTGCGCTTTAAGTAGCAGTGGGTGCGACTGATGGGTTGCCTTGGGCAGCAACAGAAGATTCAACAACAAATTGTTCTCCTCCAGTCGTCTTTGTTAGCACTTATAACAAATATTGTCTTAAGATTGTGAGTTGTGCGTGTACATCAATTGCTAGAAACAGAGAGTAAGTAACTATTACAAAGTTTTGCAGACTGAAACAAGAACAAATACAAAGGGTTTTCTTAGTCGAGTGATATTCACTCTGTCCTTAAGATTATATTGCCCCGTATAAATCTTTTTACGGTAATGGGCAACTCTCTCCCAAGATAAAAAAACAACTAACAAATGAACAAAAGAAACTCAAGTGTTCACTAAAAGAGAATCTTTGAGTGTGTGAAAGAATGCTTAGAGAAGAAGAAGAAGAAGATCAAAAAATCTGTGTTTGGTGTGATATTCCAATTGAGCCAAGTCCTCAATTTATAGTGCTATGAAGATGACCCATCAACTAGCCAACTAATGACCTTCAATAGCCATGTAATGGTACTTACCGAGAGGTTACAATCAGCCAAATAATGGCTGAATTCATACCAAGTAATAGAGATTCAGTGCTCCAAAACCAGCCCAAGAGACAAAAAACTTTCAGCTTCCGTCAACATTTCTGCCTCCGAGGCGCCGTGGCGCCGCGACTCCAGTAACCAATAGGAGAATTAGCACCGCGGTTCCGACAGGTTGGCGTCGCGGCCCTTCTCCGCTCCGCGGTCTTTTCCGACTTGTTTCATCTTACACGTCGCACACTTCTTCCTTCATTTACCAACGTGAAATCATTGTCATTTAGTCAATAACCGTCCATCATTTTATGTCTCGAACATTCTTATTATGAACCAATATCTCTTTCACTAATGAAATTTACGATACTTGGTACTACGAATGCACGTGTGTGGAAACGACATTTCCGACATGCGGGGCCCCAATTGTCCGAGTCATAAATAACAGGATAAACTTAATTTCCACATGTTTAGTAAATTTCCAACAAAACTCTCTCATACGGCCTCAAAATTAAGTTATTTCAGTTCCTATGAGTCGGAAATCACGATGCAGATTTAATGGTTCAATCAAAATAAAATTTAGAACTCGTTTTCTTTATATGGTACTGTTTATGCTCAAAATAACGTGAACCTAAATAGAGCGCCATACAACCTTAACTCATCTGAATTCATCGGAATCTAACCAAAATAGACGGACAAGTTCAAAAAATCATGCAAATTTACTAGAACTCTCAAATATTGATCTGGGGTAGTTTTGATCGATCCCGTGTTGATCGTGGTCAACCCAAATACAAAACCTTAACTAAAATCTCTACCAAGTGTCCAAATCACACCTTAGCCCTCTGGGATTCGTCCAAACCACTCGACTAAGTAAAAAATCATGTACCGTATCTCATGAAACTGACGAAACTTCGATCTGGGGCCGTTAACCTCCGATGTTGACTTTGGTCAAACATTTCCATTTTCTTAACTTAAGAACTTCCAATTTTAGATTTTCTTCTCCGATACTCACCTGATTGCCTCGCGAACTGTGTTATCCATCCTCGCAAGTCATAAATATCATTTTAAAGCTACAAAAATGATCTTTTGGGGGAAAAGGGTCTGAAGGCTCAAAACGATCTAGCGATCGTTACACCTATAGTACTGGTAAATGGATGACACAACATGACGCTTGGCTTCTCCTAATTATTGATTTGATTTCGGATGAGAAATGAAGGTTATATTTTATAATAATATATAGAGTCTCTTCATTAACTCTAGGACTATAATTACTTGGTTCTATCTACTCCTCGCGGAAAGTGAGAAACAATGCTCCTTATAATAATTTTCAATATCTTGGAGGTGCTTGGTTGACTATAATATTGTTAATTCTTGAAAAAGTGATCATGGTATGTAGATTTTTTTTTGTTATTTTTATATTATTTTTTAACAAACTTGAAATTATGTATTAATTTCTAAATAATAGTTAATTCTCTAGGGAGTTGTTGAGCCTGTATATGTTAGAATGCTATGTAGCATGTTTCTTCGTATCAGGTGGAAGATCATTATTTAATTTGTATAGAAATGACTTTTTTTAATGTGAAGAGCAAGTTAATCTTGTTTACTTGTTCAGATCATTTTTTGTATATGTTTGTAGTATCATCATTTTGTGACAAGGAAAACTTGGTATACATGGTTATACAATCTTTTACTTTGAAAGGATTGTTCTTGAGTAAATCTCCAACAATGATATTTTATTAAAAAAGGACCGAGGGAAGACCCTTTGTAAATATGTCTGCAATTTGATAACTGGAAGGGACATGACAGACGCGTACTTGTCCACGAGCTACCTTCTCTCGAACAAAATGAATGTCCATCTCAATATGTTTAGTGCGCTGGTGCTGAATCGGATTCCCAGAAAGGTAGATGATGTCACGACCCGACCTCGGGCTCGCGACTGGTGCCTTACCCCGGACACCCTAGTGATAAAACATCAGAGAAAATCAGCGGAAATAAAACTCAAAGATATGAACAATATGAAATAAGAAACAGACTAACCAAAACAGTCACCTTTCTGCATATATATATACAACCGAACAGTTACATCCTCTACAACCCTTGCCCACAATAGTATTACAGACCTCTAAGAGTTTTTATAACAACTATGACGGGACAAGGCCCCGCCATACCCCTGAATGTACAAGAACCTACAATCTCAGGGACACATACCAAAGGATAAGCCTCCGGAGAAACGGAGCTTCCCAAAACGCAGAACTGTGATTCTATGAGCGAGGATCAGCAACCGGTGTACCTCTACCTGCGGCATGAACGCAACCCCCCGAAGGAGGTCGATAACAGTACCAAGTATGTGAAATCAAAATATCAGAAATGAAATCATAACGATCTATATAAAGCAGAGACATGTGTGATAACCAAACTACGATTACAATATACATTAGCGATCGTATCAAGTCGTGGTCTCACGCCCGTAAAGTCATCACTCAAATATAACCCGGGAATTTAACCCGCACAATGGCCGCATGCCCCGGCATCTTACCTCGGTATAAGCATGGCCATGGAACCATTATAATGGGCGCATACCCGTGGACCATCCAACGTGTCAGTATGCCCAAAGGAAATAACAAGATAACACCCATAGTGGAAGCATACCCGTGGGCCACCCAACGTGTCAGTATGTCCAAGAAGATAACAAGATGACACTCACCGTGGAAGCATACCCGTGGGCCACCTAACGTGTCAGTATGTCCAAAGAAGATAACAAGATAACACTCACCGTGGAAGCATACCCGTGGGCCACCCAACGTGTCAGTATGTCCAAAGAAAATAACCAGATAACACTCCTAGTGGAAGCATACCCGTGGGCCACCCAACGTGTCAGTATGTCCAAAGAAAATAACAAGATAACACCCATTGTGGAAGCATACCCGTGGGCCACCCAACGTGTCAGTATGTCCAAGAAGATAACAAGATAACACTCACCGTGGAAGCATACCCGTGGGCCACCCAGCGTGTCAGTATGTCCAAAGAAAATAATCAGATAACACTCCTAGTGGAAGCATACCCGTGGGCCACCCAACGTGTCAGTATGTCCAAAGGAAATAACAAGATAACACCCATTGTGGAAGCATACCCGTGGGCCACCCAACGTGTCAGTATGTCCAAGAAGATAACAAGATAACACTCACCGTGGAAGCATACCCGTGGGCCACCCAACGTGTCAGTATGTCCAACATGATCGATAATAACATGACCGGCCCTCCATCGAGAGACGCGGTAGCATAAGGATACAATACTTGTACACCAAGACTATCACAAGCAAACATAGGCAAGTTATTCACACTCAAGGTACTTTCATTCTATGCCAAAAATCCGGGTTTTAACCCCAAGGTACTACTTACTTTATTTCTTTAAAAAAAGTCCATTTCTTTTTCACAAAAGTCACATGCTACTAACACCCATGGTATCAAAATAGAGTAACTATTATTTGAAGTAAACCAAAAACAATTTCCATACTTCCTTTTCAAATAAACCAAGACAATACCATGTCTTCCTTTTAAACCAAATCAAGACAATGCCATGCCTTCTTTTTCTATATCAAATCACTTCTCGAACTATTATAAGTTTCAAAACTTCAAATTCTCAAGTCTCTTACTTTTAAACCAAATCACACAACGGGGAAAAATCAAGTCTCATATCTTTTTAAAACAAATGCCAAGTTACCATTTTAAAGCCCATAATAAACCATTCTTTCGTTTTCATAAAGTCGTTATAACTAACTTCCCATAAAGCTATTATAACACTTATGTTTAAAACCAACCAAATACAACTATAAGCATTTATGAGACCGAGATGGCTTATTCTTTAAAAACCAAGTACCCATTACTAACGAATAAGGTTTTCCCACTTTTCAACACAATCAAGTCCTTTACGCTTCATATCAATTCAAGGGCACAAAAGGAAATCAAACTCCTTTAACACTCGTGCGTCTACCGCACTGTATCTTTTACAAATAATCATGCTCAAGAGAATAGGAAGAATCACATACCTCGCGACGATTATCGACAAGTAGCAAGGTGCTCCAAAATACTATAACCTTGCTAGCCTTTTCCACCCTTCAAATGGAATACACTATTCGTCGTACTTCACCCTTGGAGTTTACCCAAATTAGTCCAACAAATTCCACTTGCCTTCCTTCCACAAACCTCCTACAAGCTTGTCAATATGTTTCCTTCTTGCCACCTTTCCAAAATTTCTCTAGGCCTTGGTTTCCCCTTGAATTTCTAGAGAGAAGGGAGAGGAAATTTTTAGAGAGAAGGAGGAGGAATTTTTAGAGAGAAGGATGTTCTTTCAAGAATGACCAAGTCTTCAATACTTGGTCAATAAATAGGACATGCACAAAATCAGATGGGGGGGGGGGACACTTGTCACCCTCCCATGGCCTTTTTTAAAAAAAAAACAGTTCTGATTTTTCCCCCAGATTCGCAGAAACCCGCCTCGGCGCCGCGGCCCTGCAAACGGCGCCGCGGCGCTGAAACTTCCGAGAATCTTCAGTACTTCCGGCGCCGCGGCCCTGCATTCCGGCGCCGCGGCGCTGCAACTTCCCGCTTCGGCGCCGCGGCCCTGCATCCGGCGCCGCGGCGCTGTGGCCCCTGACCGAAAATGCATTTCTGCTCGACTGCGCACTGAACTTGTAACTTCCATAACTTTCTACTCCGATGTCCTATCGACGAACGGTTTGTTGCGTTGGAAACTAGACTCAACGAACTTCATACTGGGCTGTTGAAACACCTAAACACTCCTAATGAGCTAGGAGATATACCGCTCCAAAGTTGACTCAAAACTGTCCAAAACATTCTGTCAACTTATCTTTCCAATTTCAACTCTTATTTCCCTTCGTACGTTCCCAATACATGACCTGAAATTCCGGGGTGTAACAGATGACACTAACATTATCACAATAAACCAATTTAGCTTTCTCAATAGGACAATGAGGTTCTAATAGAAGATTACATAACCAACATGACTCGGAGACCACATTGGCTACCCCTCGATACTCGGCCTCTGCACTAGAACGGAATAACGTTGACTGACGTTTTGCAGATCATGAGACCAAGTTATTCCCAAGAAACATATAATAGCCAGACGTAGACTGTCTGGTGTCAGGACAGCCACCCCAATCAACATCTGTATATGAGACAAATGTAGACGTTGGCGAAGGATATAAATGCAGGCCATAATCAAGCGTCCCCTGGATGTATCTAATAATGCGTTTGAGCGCACTTATGTGCTCAATCCTGGGATCATGCATAAATAAACACACTTGTTGTACGACATATGTAATATCCGGTTACGTGAACGTAAAATACTGAAGGTCCCCTGCAAGACTACGATAGCGGGTCAGATCCTCATACGGGGAGCCAGCTGCAGCACCCAACTTGGGTTTAGTATCAACTGGAGTGGAAGCGGACTTACAGGATGACATCCCAGCCCTCTCAATGATCTCAGCGTCATACTTCCTCTGTGATAAGAACAATCCATCTGCATGACGAGTGACAGCAATCCCCAAAAAATAACTCAAGGGTCCAAGTCCTTCATAGCAAACTCAGAACTGAGCATAGTCATGATAGACTGACATAATACATCAGATAAAATAGTCAAGATAGTATCATCCACATATAAGCCAATGACGAACCATGACGATATATGAATAACGAATTATCAGACCTGTTGTGAGAGAAACCAATAGTCGACACAAAATCTACAAACCTTGTATACCAAGCCCTCGGGGACTACTTAAGCTCATATAAAGACTTATTCAATAAACAAACATGACGAGGATATTTGGGATCCCTAAACCCCAGGCTGATTCATATAAACTGTGTCATTGAGATCACCATGTAAGAAAATATTCTTCACATCTAGCTGATAAATAGACCATACTTTCGAAAGATCTAAGCCGAGCACATTGTGAATGGTAGCCGGTTTGACCATCGGGATAAATGTCTCACCACAATCTACACCAACCTGTTGAGTCTTACCATCACCTACAAGACGAGCCTTATGCCTTACAACAAAACCGTCAGAATTGTCTTTGTGAGCACAAATCCACATAGACCGAATAATATTAACATCAGATGGACTGGAAACTAACTCCCACGTCTTATTATCAATGAAAGCATTGTATTCATCGGTCATAATAATTTTCCAATTCGGGTCATTCAAAGCAGACACAGGATTCCGGGGTAGTGGCGATTAAGAACATTAGAATTTAAATTAAAAAGTATTTTTGGTTTAAAAATACCCCGTTGACTTCGGGTGACTGGACCATGGCTCGGGGCAGAATTGGGTGAATTTTGGGAATTTTCGGGACACAGGACGTGCCGCCAGATCGATGGACTGTTGCCTGAATCGACACGGCACTACCGTAGTTGGGCTAGAAAGGCCACCGAAATTGAGAATTAATCGCCAGAATGGTGGGAAGATGGCCCAATTGCTGGACCCAGTGACAACGGTAAGGTAGGACCATCGGGCAGTGGTCCCGCTGGTAGATTCGGGGTACGGGAAGTATCCGATAAATGGTAAATAATATACGGGGATATATCATCATCCAAAAAATTATACGAACTAGGCTCGGGACTATTGACCTTAGCAAACGGAAATTGAGATTCATAAAAATAACATGACAATTAATGATGATAAATCAAAATATTTGTAACCACGATGATTTGACGGATAACTCAAAAACACACAAGGGGTAGAACGAGCCTGAAGTTTATTAATTGTGGTGGATGGGAAAAGTGGATAACACAAGCACCCAAAGACCCTAAGATGTGAATACGAAGGAGTCTTAATATATAAAATTTAAAGAGGGGACGAATATGTCAGACCTTTGGAAAGAAGAATATTAAGAATATATGTAGTCATTTGTAGAGCATGATGCCAAAAAAATGGGGGTATGAAAGCATTGATCAATAAAGTGCGGATAATATTATTAATGATGTAAATTTTACGTTCGACTTTTCCATTTTGTGAAGACATATGAGAACAAGAAAAACAAAAATTGATTCAATTTTTTGCACAAAACTCTCGAAACTCCCCATTGTCATATTCTTTTCTATTATCACATTGAATATTTTTATTTCCCGTTCGAATTGAGTTCTAAGAATGCTCAAAATTTCAAGAAGATGGAAAAGACTTGAGATTTTTTCGCTATCGGAAAAGTCCATAAAAACTTAGAATAATCATCCAAAAATAGAATATAATACCGATGACCCATAGAACTAAGAACATGAGACGTCCATAAATCACTATGAATAATATGGAGTCTACAAATGGCAACTTAACAATTTTTCCTAAGGAATAAGATTTACAATTCGGAGTACTACACGTACCCTTACAAGATATAAGTTTATTTTTATCTAAGACAGACAAAATAGACGACCCCGGATGATCTAGACGAGCATGCCACAATGAAGGAGCAAGGGCTGCAAAAGTTGAAGGCATGGCTTGACGCGAGAAACCGAGACTTGATGTGATTGGATAAAGATCCCCCGAATATCACACCTCATGGGAGGACTCCCCGTCTTGAAATCCATTACAGAAAACCCAAAAGGATCAAAATTAACAGAAACCCAATTATCAGTTGTGAATTTACAGACATACACAAAAAATTTAATCTATTTTGGAGCATGATGGGTATTTTTCAAGACAAGTGGTGGATGGAGGGAGACAAAGTTTTATGACCATAACTTTGAATTGGAATTGAATTACCATTACCAACAATTATACCATGATTACTGCTCAAATTAGAATAAGACGAAAGAGTACCTTGATCGGAGGTCATGTGTGTAGTGACACCGGTGTCCATGTACCAATTCGGGTCGGGTTGAGTCAATCCAAGTGTGTGCATCGCGACTTCAATGTCTGTTTTTGTGGATCATACTGCCGAGAATGCTTGTGTGGACTAGGGCCTAAGAATTCCACTATGCTGCCCAGTCTTTGTACCAAAACCGCTGGGTCGATCGGGCTGGAAGCTGGCCTGATCGTTAGGCACGAAGGAGGCAGTCCAACCCATCGCGCCGCCACTAGGCTTGGAAAATAGGGGTTGTTGGGCCATGGCCCACTGCCCCAGCCCCACTGCCATAGGGCCCACTGCTTCTGGGGCCAGTGGGTCGGGAGCGCACTGCCGTGGGACAAGGCCCACTGTTTTGGATACCGTTCCTGTTGCCGTCGCGATTTTTCCCGTTGTTTTTACGATTATTTTTACCGCCACCGTGGGTACGATTTTGGCCTGAATGATCATCGAAACTTGGAGAATTTTTTGAGGACGTCATCATGACAATGGGGCTAGTATCAGTAGCCGCCTTCTTAGCCAAACCGGCTTCTTCCAACGTAAGCATGGAGCAGGCTTGATAGAATTTCGGAAGAGGGTTACTTTGACGAAGGATCGAAGCAACACCGTTATAGGCCTCAGACCAGCCTGCAACCATCTGTAGAACGAGACGACTATTGCTAACAGGAGCACCCACATTGCGAAATTGATCCGTCAAATCCTTGAGTCGTTTGCAATAAGAGAAAACGTGCGGAAAATTCTCTATAGCGACTTGAGAAATTTCTTATTCAAGGGTGACAATGCGGGAATAACTGTTATCCTAGAATATATCACGTAATCTATTCCAATCCTCCATAGCAGAAGAGTTAGGTTCCATAATCGTCTGTAAGTGGTCCTGGGAGATAGTTGCATCCACTGGAGAACTTTTGCGTCAAGAGTGACCCATAATTTTGGATCATCCTCTTTGGTGAGAACCCCCTCCGTATTAGGATCTGAAGGACCCTCCGTATTAGAAGCCGAAGGAATTATGTGGTGAAGAACTTGATGTGCCATCACATGAATTTTAAACAACCCCGCCCACGTCCAATATTGTACGTTTTTTAGGTCAAGAACAATAGGAAAAACACTCTTGATGTTAGAACCGTTAGGGCAGGGTGAAACATGTTCTTATCAGTCATAGTGAAAAGAACAAAATTTGGAAAGAAAACTTTAGGGGGGGGGGGAGGGTCTCGGGTATGAAGAAACCGAGTGGGGGGGTAGGGATTTGCACGGAAATCAAGAAGAAGAGAAAATTTTGCGAAGCAATGAGAAGAACCTAGACTTTTGATACCATGAAAGAAATAATTCATTGATTATTCTTATTAATGAATGAGGTATATATACAAGTTACATATAGGAAAATCTTTTTCCTACTATACATATAAATCTTTATTCTATTTGAATACTAAATATACAATTATGAAAAGATTACAAAGACTAATTCTACTATAATACATAGTTGTACATATTATATTTAACAGGTAGAAAGTATCATTTTCACAATGATATATTTGAACTTAACCTTTACTAATTTTATTTATTTATCTAATTATGTTTATTTTACTCTTCGGAACCTAATGATTGGTCTTAAATCTTCCTCTTTGCAGCGATAAAATAATATTGTTTGATCATAATTTAGGAATATTTTTTTATTTATTTTTACATTTAAATACCCATTTGAGTTGTTATTTTTTGGTGGGTAGATAAGTAATTTTTAAAATATTAGTATATATATATATATATATATATATATATATATATATATATATGAGCTCTTGGCCCAAGACATAAGAAGGGAGCAGAAAACTCAAAACAATGGGGGATGCCTCAGTATCCATCCATTCTTTATAATATTTGTTACACCTCGTAAGTTAAGACAAGGATTAAGAACGTCATTAAGGATTAAGATTTCAATTTTTGAATTTAAATATATTTTACGTGTTAATACGGATTTATTTTTGGTAATGACGAACGCGACGCCGGAAAATTCTTTAGTAATGGTGGCATATATACATATATGATTTTCGTTATGGATTGGTAAGGTAGGTAAGATACGACGATAAGAATTTAAGACAACGAGTGTTGAGATTAATTGAAGGGGGGTTAAGATTTATTACTTGGGGTTGCTTTTAACAAAAAGGGCATTAAAGAGGGCCAAAATGTAAGTCTTGAAGACTATTTTCAGATTTTCAATTAAAACACCCAAACCCTTTTTCATTCCAATTTCAACTCCATTCTTAAACACCAATTTCATCTCTTCCTCTCAAATTCCTATCCGAAAATTACACTACCCTTAGCCAAGAAATGAAGTCATGTTATTATGCTCTTCAAGAGTAATCCATCTAACAATTAGAAGCCCAAAAACTTGAACAAAAACAGTGAAGAAATCGGTTGCTGGACCGATTTTGTGGTTCCAAATTTTCATTTTTTGGACAAGATTTTAAGAAAGAAAATGGGTATGAACGAAGGATAAACAATATAGAACACTTGCATGTTGATTTAGAATTGAAGAAGTGTGATATTGAAGCCAAAATTAGGCCAAATCAGTGGTTAAAAATTGGTACATTGAGCAGATTTTTGGTACATTATTTTAAGGTAAAAATTCATTTTTATGATTTAAAGTGAGATGCATATTAATAGAATTAAGGAGATGAATTTGTGTTTAGAAATAAACTTAGACTAAGGGGAAATGAGAATAAGAATTGCATGCTACAATTTGAAGGAAACATTGAGAATTAAGTTGTAAATTGTTTATATAAAAATGTTGAAATATGAAATTGAATTTTAAAGAGTCATGGAATTATGTTGTTGGAGCAATTTGAAGACTATTTTATGTACATTGGATTGGAGTGTTGTGATGTAATTCTTATCACTAATTGCATGTTGAGAATTGAAAAGAAATCTTGAAACTAAGTTGTAGTTGATAATGTGGAAGTATTGAAATATGAAACCGGATTCTAAGAATTAAGAAAAGTGTGGAATTGAATAAATGTGATGACCGGAAGGTTGGTGGAATTATTGAACGTGGTTGTGTCGTATTAGGGGCTACTTTGTTAAGACTATGATGTTGGAAATTAATCTATAAACATGCATATGTATTGTGGTAATTTCCTATACACATTTTGGAGGAATTAAAGAGTAGAAAAGTGTTAATTTCACATTCTTGAATTGGCGACGTTGCTAGAAGATTGGATTGCTCCCATGAATAATTCTAACGTAACTAAATAATTGACTAACATGAGAAATAAATGTAGTAGTTACCTTGGTTATTGAAGTTGTTAAATGGAATAATTATAAAGAGAAGGTATGTGCACTAACGACGTAAATAGAATATTGAGATTATTGTGGTTATATTTTGAGTTATGACTTGTTGTTGGTATTGCTGACTTGGTTTGAAATTGTGGATATGCATATAAACAGGGGAATTGCTGCCCGAATTTTTATAGAATAAGAGATTCTTCTTTCAATTTAACTTACGTTAGGAATCATAGAGTTGACAGACATATTGCTATTATTATAGGTTGAAGTATTAGACGGGACATATTCTAATAGTGAGTTGGTTAGCTCGACTATAAGGTATGTGAGACTATCCTTCTTTCTTTTGGCATGATTTTGTGAAACAAACTTTCATTTGACATGATTTTAATAAAAGTACGGCAGACGTACATGATTTTCTACAAACTTAGTTTTAAAGGAAAATTGTTATGACAAGTGCCTATGATTTTCAGTAAAGAGCTTATTATGATGATATTATCGAAAGTCAAAGATGATTTCTATTTGCATATAGTTGCTCATGATATCTACTCGTGCCAAGTCTTATTACACATTCACCGAGTCTCTCATATAGAGGGCCGACACTATATTGTATGTTCCGGGTTCGAGTCCCGACTATTATTATTATATTACTTGGGTTCGAGTCCCAAGCGGGTTCAACTCCCGGATTATTATTATTCCATGGATTAGCTCTCCATGATGCGGGTTCGAGTCCCATGATATTATATTATTCCATATACTTACGTGGGTTCGAGTCCCACGATATACATACTTACTTGGGTTCGAGTCCTATGATATATACATACTTACTTGGGTTCGAGTCCCATGATATATATGTATCTAGACGGGTTCGAGTCCCGTGCTATTATATCCCGAGGATAGAAGTTCATGATTTTGGCACGACTTGCATATTTTGAAAAGTTAAGAACTGATTTTCATTACTCTCCTCTGATAAGGCACAATTGTACTATTAAGTTGATTTCATACTTGCCTCCTGTTATACGTTGAACTGTTATGATTTCAATTACAGTATTCTTTTTCAATTTCACATACTTGGTACATCTATCGTCGACCCTTTTCCCGGTGTGCGTTCATGCCCGAGTTCGTTCGATAGGTGACCCTCCAGTCTAGGACATCTATTCAGTTGTTGGAGAGCTCCATTGTTCCGGAGTCAATTATTTTGGTACAAAACCTCTCATATTTTGATTGTACATATTTATGGGAACGACGAGGGTCTTGTCCCGTCTTATGTCATTGTCATACTCTTAGAGGTCTGTAGACAGTCGTGAGTGATATATGTGTTTTGGACTTGTGTAGAACGTTTATGCGGTTGAGCTAGCTGTATAATTGTGCTTGTTTTGGGGATGTTCCCGTGTATAGTGGACAGCCTTGCCAGCTTACCTATTATGATTGTTTCTTTATTTACATGATGTTATTTGGTGGCAGCCTAGTCGGCTAACCTGTTGAGATATGTCAGTTAGTTGTGTAAGGCAGCCTTGCCGGCTCGCCTATTTTGGGGATATGTTGTAGATGCAGCGTTGTGCTGCCGAAATTTCTATAGATCTTGGAATTAAATGGATTAAGAGTGACAGGTCAGTAATGACGTCCAATTAGGACGTCGGGTCGCGGCCCGTCGGGTCGGATCGTGACAATATCCATATTGATGATAGGCATGGGCATATAGGATAATTGGATAATATATATAATAAAGAAAGAATGGGGGAGATGCTGACATAACAAGCCAGCGAATTTGACGGGCAAATCACAAACTCATCCCTTACTATTTATGGCATCACCAACTCCAACTTATTCACGTCGAAATAAACACCTTTCCAATAACAATTCCTTCTTATCTTCAAATGCATATTCCTGGAGGGGGAGTCATAAATTTGGCCAATGTCGTGCAATTATTCTCACTTGTGTTGTGTGCAAAATTAAATATATGCCTAGCTAACATTTAACCTACTTTCCGAAATCAAAGCCTTCACAAATGGATATGGAGGATGATAAGGCTGAACATCTTCTTGTTCTTGTTCATGGCATCTTGGCGAGCCCAAGTGATTGAACGTATGCACAAGAAGAGCTAAAAAAAGGGTTAGGAAGGAACTTTGTGATGTATGCAAGTTCATGTAACACTTTCACTAAAACATTCACCGGGATTGTTGGAGCTGGAAAAAGGCTAGCACATGAAATCATGGTTGTGAAGAAGCGAGACGACACCTTAAAGAAGATTTCCTTTTTAGTTCATTCTCTTGGTGGATTGATTGCAAGATATGCACTTGCTCTTCTTTATACATCATCAAATAATAAAGGATTGATTGCTGGGCTGGAACCAATCAATTTTATCACCTTGGCAACACCACATCTTGGTGTTAGAGGGAAAAATCAGCTTCCTTTTTTACTGGGAGTTCCTATCTTAGAGAAACTTGCAGCACCAATTGCTCTCATTCTTGCTGGTCGAACTGGTAGTCAGCTCTTCCTTACAGGTGGAAAACCCAACAAACCACCTCTTCTACTAAGAATGGCATCCGACTGTGATGACGATAAATTTATATCAGCCCTCGGTGCTTTCAAATCTCGTGTTCTTTATGCAAATGTCTCTTACGACCATATGGTTGGTTGGCGCACATCCTCTATAAGAAGGGAGACAAAACTTTTCAAGCCTCCACGACGATCTTTAGATGGCTACAAGCATGTTGTAGATATGGAATACTGTCCGGCCGTTCCATCTGAAGGTCCCCATTTCCCTCCTGAGGCAGCTAAAGCAAAAGAGGTAGCCCAAAATGCACCCAGCATGCAGACCTGGAATACCATGAAATTATGGAAGAGGAAATGATACGTGGCTTACAGCAGTTCAGTTAGAAGAAAGTTGATGTTAGCTTTCACTCAACATTTTGGCCTTTCTTCGCTCATAATAATATCCATGTAAAGAATTAATGGTTTCACAATGGTGGAGCTGGAATAATTGCTCATATTGCAGACCACATAAAGCAACAAGAGAAACAACAAGAATACTCCTTATTTATTATTGCTAGTTTGTAGCTTATGCAGTTGTAAAACAACTGATATAGTTTAGAGATGAATTGATACAACAATAGTAAAGCTTGATTCTTCTGAGGCAATTATAATTTTGTTTTAGGTTCTGTAAGAAAAAAATACCATCAAAGAATACCACCTTGGATGAGATGCAATCACATGCGTGCTTAGCTAGGGGCACGAGTTTTTGGCATGTCATTACAATGGTCATTAGCAGTGGTGTTTCTCCCCCTAATGCCCATCAATCTGAATTTCAAAATTGGTTGATCAATGCAACTGAGTATCGGTCTTCAATTATAGCCAAAAACAACTAGTATTCCAAAAACGCATTAGTCTTTCCATACAAAGCTTGCAACAATGGGATCCAAAACCCAGATAAACAGATTCAGAAGAAGAGCATTCTCGTGATTGTGCTGGGTTGGTCTCCTCACGGGAAAGAGAAAGCATTGGTGATTAAGGAAACCATCGCTTCTTCTGCTTCTATGTCTACACGTGTGACTGGACCATCGCCGTTCTTTTCCCTGAACTCAAATCTCACCCGACTAGAATAATATTTTCGAATGATCTGTCCAGTGAGGTCAGCCGCTTCATTTGCTATTTCAGCAAGGCGGAACTGTTCCGCGTTGTTTAACACCAAGGAAGGAAAATCACCCAAACTGTTGCCATCTGTATAGATTCTAGGATTAATCGTCCTGAAAAAGAATCACTTATTATCAGTCATTAGTATAGACATTGGGTTAACATACAACAATAAATAAACAAAATAACATGTATAGATTCCACTAAACATTTAAAAATAAATGAGAAGCCATTGAAACACCTTATATGAAAATAAAATTTGAATTTTCTTGTTTTGAAACGACTGTTAAAAATATTGTAATTTATATTATATATCAATTATGAT
This sequence comes from Przewalskia tangutica, assembly GCA_029844215.1. Lineage (NCBI taxonomy): Eukaryota > Viridiplantae > Streptophyta > Magnoliopsida > Solanales > Solanaceae > Przewalskia > Przewalskia tangutica. Next base: position 26,621,711 of record CM056719.1, read on the forward strand.
CTGTTAGAATTAGTTTGTCTGATTCTTCCTTGTAACCAGAGTAAGCTTGAACACGTGGACACATTTCTTCTATCTACCATTCAATAAAGATATATAGAGAGACTTTGTTAGATTCAGGATTTAAATGCAGTAGTTTCAAGGTTTGGAATTCCACAAGGGCAATAACACAAGTTAACATACACCAATAACTAAACCAAACATCAAATATGAGTTCTCAATATATATTCGAATTAAATGAAAAATAGCATCATTAGTTCTGGATCAACGACAACATCTGTTATGTAACAAAGTAACCATCATTCAAGTACTAATGAATCGATAAAGTTGCTACATGATTCACTTTTATGTATTTCACTGAAGATAACCCTCTTTTTTGTAGTACTAACAGACAATATCAAACCTAACTTCACAATCAAATAACAAGCCTCATGGTCATATGCAAAAACATTTCAACGTACATCCTAGAAAGATCATTAAGTCCTCTGATATTGGAGAAATTGTAGTCCCAATTTGTACAATTTCTCTATTCTTCTTTTACGATTTCACAATTTTGAAACTTCCAATCTCACAAATTTCAACAGTCTCTATGTTTTGTGTTGGATAACTTCAGCAATCTCAGGGTTATTGCATGTTGACACAGTCGAGGAGAAGAAGCAGGCGATATACACGAGGAACTCAAGAAAGAAGAAAACATTCAAATAGAGAAAGTGAAGAATAGATTTGTAGATGGAGAAGATGATAGAGTAAGGTTGATTAGCTTCATTATTGAGTAAATGCTTTACAATTACAAGATACATGTATATATAGAGTACACAATATCGAGGGGCTCCTTCTTTTCCTTCTTCAACTTCTTTTCTAACTTCTCTAACTAATTAATTTCCTTTTAACTAACTTCATAACTTCTTTATTCTTTGTATTTTGGATGAGTTAACTTCATTCAACAAACCCCTCAAGTTGGGTGCTGAAAATATGTTAAGCAGCCCAAGCTTGGAGCATAGATAATTAATAGTATTGATGTTTACTTAGGCCTTTAGTTAGTATATCTGCAAGTTGGTTAGAGGTATTGATATATTATGGTTTGATTACACCTTTTTGGATCTTTTCTCTTATAAAGTGTAGGTCAATTTCTATGTGTTTTGTTCTTTCATGGAAGATCGGGTTTGCAGCAATCTGAATTGCGGATTTACTATCTGTGTATACAGTTACTGGAGTATTGATATTTATACCAATCTCTTCAAGCAGGCCAAGAACCCAGGTTAACTCTGCCACATTACTTGCTAGGCTTCTATATTCTGATTCGGCTGAGCTTCTTGATATTGTAGATTGTTTCTTGAATTTCCATGAGACCATAGACTCTCATAATTTCACCAAATACCCAGTGACTAACTTTCTAGTGTTTGAGCAAGCAGCCCAGTCAGCATCACAATACGCTGTTATACTTTCTTGAGGCTTGCTGGATAGAAGTATTTCTTGTCCTGGTTGCATCTTGACATATCTCACTATTCTAAGAGCATCCTCCATGTGGGACTTTTTTGGTTGTTGTAGAAATTGGCTAAGTGTTTGTACACTGTAAGCTATATCTGGTCTTGTACCAGTTAGGTACAGCAGCTTCCCTATCAGTCTCTGATAAACCCCAATGTTATCCAGTAGTTCATCTTCTGTTTTAGATTTTCCTTTGTCTGAATCCTGTTGCAGATGATCATCATATTCCTTTGTTGTAAGTCTCATGTTGTAGTCAATTGGAGTATTACAAGGTTTAGCTACTGTCAATCCTAACTCAGCAATTAGTTCTAAAGCATACTTTCTTTGGTGCATCAATATCCCTTTATTTGATCTTGCAAACTCTATGCCTATAAAATATTTTAACTCTCCTAGATCCTTAATTTTCAAGGCTTGTTGTAGAGCTTGTTTGGTTTCCTCTATCTGTTCCAATTGTTCTCCTGTGGCCAGCATATCATCTACATATACCAAAACCAGTACCATCCCTTTGTTTGTTTTCTTTGTAAATTATGAATGGTCATATTGTGACTGCTTAAACTCCATTCTAATTAAAGTCTCTGTGAGTTTGAAGTTCCACTGTCTTGGCGCTTGTTTGAGCCCATATAGGAATTTAATCAGTCTACATACTTCCCCCCCCCCCTTGACTGATAAATCCCCGTGGAAGTTCCATGTATATTTCATCAATCAAATCTCCTTGTAAGAAGGCATTGTAGACATTCATTTGATGAATATGCTAATGTCTGGATGCTGCCATGGACAGTACTGTCCTCACAGTGACCATCTTAACCACTGGAGAAAAGGTCTCTTGGTAGTCTATTCCTTCTTGTTGATTATATCCTTTTGCAACCAATCTTTCCTTGAGCCTTTCAATATCTCCAGTCTCTTTGTATTTGATCTTGTATACCCATTTGCAACCTATTGTATTCTTTTGTTTTGGTAGTTCCACTATTTCCCATGTATTGTTGTCCTGTAATGCTGTTATTTCTGTCTGCATGGCTTCAACCCACCTAGAATATTTAGAAGCTTCAGCAAAGTTCTTTGGTTTTGTGACCTCTGACATTGTGGTTAGATATGCTTATATGTAGTTGGCTATAGGATAAGTTGTGTTGCTGGTAATAAAATCTTTAAGCCAAATTGGTGGTTGTTTTGTTCTGTCAGATTTTCTGGTGGATATAGCAGTTCTAGTTTTTGTTTGTAACTGAGGTATAATTATATGAGATTGGTCTTGTGTGTGTGTTATATTATTTTGGCTTGTTTCTGGCATAATAGTTTGTTGTACTTGAGTTATATTATTCTGGATAGGTTGTTGGAATTGTGATATATGAGTTAATTCAGATGTTGTTGTTTCACCACTACCTCCTGAATCATGTATCCTTTGACCTGAGCCTCCTTGGCCTTGGCTTGTATTTTGTAGAGGCACAATAGTCCTTGCAGCTGGATGCACATCAGCTTCTCCTTCCACTGTGTGTTGTACAAAAATTCCTTTTTCTGGTGTTGCCTTCTTGAAAGGAAAGTCTTCTTCCCTGAAACTTACATCTCTGCTAACAAAAAATGTAATGTTTTGCAGGTTATATAATATGTAGCCGTTATGGATTTCAGAATATCCCATGATGACACCAGCTTTTACCTTAGATTGTAACTTATCATAACTGGTTAAATCACTAGCATAACATAGACACCCTAACACTCTTAGGTGAGTAATAGAAGGCTTCTTCATGTATAACTTCTCATAGGGTGAACTACTTGTGACTGGTGAGGGTAGTCTATTTATTAAATACACAGCAGCCTTAATGCATAATCCCCAGAATTTCAGAGGGATGTTGGCTTGAAACCTAAGTGCTCTAGTTACTTCTAGAATATGCCTATGTTTTCTTTCAACCACCCCATTTTGCTGAGTTGAATAGGGACATGATCTTTGATGTATGATGCCTAATTTTAAGAATATATTATTACAAACCTCATTGACAAACTCAGTACCATTATCTGTTCTAATAATCTTAATAGTCATATTAAATTGAGTTTGTACATAGGCTATAAATTGTTGAATTACTACACACACATCAGACTTGAACTTAAGCAAGTATATCCAAGTCATCTTTGTAAAGTCATCTACAATGGTTAAAAAGTATTTATTGCCATTATGTGTTGGTACTTTGTAAGGGCCCCAAACATCCATATGAACAAGATCAAAGCTAAAGCAACTTTTATTAATACTTGCAGGAAATAGAGCTCTACATTGCTTGGCACATGGACAATATTACAATTTTTTACAGTTCTGAATATAGTTTCAGAATTATCTTGTATTATTCTGCTTAGAACAACACTAGAAGTATGACCAAGTCTCTTAGCCAAAGCTCTACTTCTTCCTGTGAAAAAGCTGCAGGTTTGTCTCTACTGTTGACATTTAATCCTAACTCAACTTATTCATTTGGATGTTTGAATGCAGCCTGATTTATTAGTGTATACAACTCATCTTGCACCCTACCAATCTCCTTCACCTTTCCATTGAAGAGATCCTGAAATAGACAAAAGTCAGGATAGAATATGTCTGCACATTGCAATTTCATTGTTAGCTGTGACACAAACATCAAGTTATATTTAAAGTGAGGTAGATAAAATACATTACTCAAGGTACTTCTGTCAGATATCTTAGTAGACCATATATGAGTAACTTTTACCACTTCTCCATTAGGTAAATGAACTTGTTTAGACTGAGTATTACACAGACTTGTGGCTTTTGTTAACATATCTATGTCAGACACCATATGGTTTGTGGTCCCAGTATCTATGATCCATGTTTTAACAATTTTAGACACAAGTAAAGCTTTGTGTAAACTCATACATGTTGTATTTACTGAAGAGTCTGCAGTAGCTGATTCTTTTGATGTTTTGACTATGTTGTGGTTCAACAACTGCACAATTTGCTCATATTGGTCCTTAGAAAATATAGGTGCACCATGTCCTGTCCAGCTGGTAGACTCAACATCAGTTTCATTCTGTTGCCAGTGGTGATGAGAAGTATTCTTACCAAATGCCTGGTCATTCATGTTACTTGTCTTGCACTTATTCTCACTTCCACTATATTCATCAGTAGCATAGATATTATGAGCAACATATTCATTTCTTGTGTACTTAAAGTTGGGAGGATATCCTACCATCTTGTAACAAGACTCTTTTGTGTGCCCCTTCAGCTTACATACTTCACAAAACAAGTTGTAGTTTCTTTTATGCTTCTGGAAATTAGATCTTGTCTGAAAGTTAGATCCTGCCTTGGAATAATGGCAGTAGGATCATAGCTACTGACTCTACTTGGACCAACTCCTAATAGACCAGCTGACTTGGCAGTGATTGATTTCTGGTTCTCATCACTTGTTATCATAGAATAGGCTTTGTTTACATTAGGCAATGGTGACATTAACAAGATTTGACTTCTTGCTTGCATATAGTTTTCATTCAGCCCCATTAGAAATTGATATAACTTCTGTCTTCTACAAACTCTTTGGACTTGGGACAAGAGCAGCTGGGAGGTGGAACCAGAGACTGAAACTCTACCCACAGAGTTTTCAGTCTGGAAAAATATTCAGACACAGTAGAGTTACCTTGAGATAGTGTAGCTATTTCCATATGTAGATCATATGTCCTAAAACCATCTACTTTGTTAAACCTTTCCTTTAGATCCTCCCAGACTTCATGGGCAGTATCAGCATACAACACTCCACTGAGTAGGCCACTGGACACAGAGTTCATTAACCATGCTTGCACTACTGCATTTACCCTATCCCGTTGATCCCACAATCTTTCTTCATAATTTTCCTTTTTGCACTTTCCATTTATAAACCCAATCTTATTCCTACCAAGAAGAACAATCTTCATTGACTTACTCCAAAGAGTGTAGTTTTCAGAACCAAGAAATTAAAAATAAATTAGAGACACTCAACTCACATCAGATGATTGTAAGAATAAGGGATGATTATGATCAAGAATTGTGGTGATATTCTCTCTCGATGGTAAATCATTGTTCCCATCAACACCATTGTTCCCATTAGTAGGAACTTCATTTGCCATTGTATTTGACATATTTCACTCAAGAAGATTTTAAATCAAGATTCAAGAGAGTAACAATTAAGAAGACAGAAAAACTGATTGTAGCAAACAAGTTTTAGGCAGACCTTGTTCTTTTGCTATGATATCAAGATAGAGAAAGAAATGAAGATGAAGAGATTATGGTTATATTCTGTATTACAGTTACGAAGAAAATAGAAGAAAGCTATACCAATAGTAGTTTTTCCAGAAGAATGAGACAGAGAGATTTTCATCAGTGTTGAATTCTTTCAAGATGTTGCTTGCGGAACCTTGACAGTAGCTCGTGGCTTTGATACCATGTTGGATAACCTCAACAATCTCAGGGTATTTGCATGTTGACACAGTCGAGGAGAAGAAGCAGGCGATATACACGAGGAACTCAAGAAAGAAGAAAACATTCAAATAGAGAAAGAGACAGTAATGAATAATAGATTTGTAAATGGAGAAGATGATAGAGTAAGGTTGATTAGCTTCATTATTGAGTAAGTGCTTTACAATTACAAGATACATGTATAAATAGAGTACACAATATCGAGGGACTCATTCTTTTCCTTCTTCAACTTCTTTTCTAACTTCTCTAACTAATTAATTTCCTTTTAACTAACTTCATAACTTCTTTATTCTTTGTATTTTGGATGGGTTAACTTCCTTCAACATTTTGAATTCAACATATTGCACTTAATTAATGACCAGTCTGTCTATTCAACAATTTCTTCACAATTTCAAAAGCAAGTTTCATGGTTGCTTAATTCAACATACTGCATTCAGCATTTAATCCTAACCAAGTTTGATGGTTGCTTAATGATCTCATTGGTAAGTTCTCTAAGATTTTTTTTTCTATTTTGGAACTGTGAATTTTATTCATTATAGAATCAAGAGCAGGCTATGGTGAGTGAAACTTTGTAGGAAGATTTTTACTTTAATTAGTTTGTTGGGTAGGGGTAAGGTATGTGTACACTCTACCCTCTCCAGACCCCACTTTGTAGGATTTCACTGGGTATGTTGTTGTAGTTTGTGGGGGAAAAGGGAAAAATACTACAAGATAGTGTCTTACTTTATTTCATAGTCGGAATATCTACAACTTTGCTTCAAACTGATGTTTGAATGCAACTAGTGTACTCTCTGAGTCTTTTTATCTCTCTAACTTCTCAAGGTAGGGGTAAGGTCTGCGTACACACAACTCTCCCCAGACCCACCTATAGGATTACATTGGGTTTGTTGTTGTACTTTCTCTATCACACTCACATCTAGGGGTGAGCACGGGTACAGGGTACCCAGATACCCGACCAGAACCGACACTAACATGAAGGTTCCATATAGATATTAGAATAACGGGTAAGTTCCGAGTAGTAAAATTAGGAACCGATAAATATCGGTTCCGATTCCGGTTCCAGAAAATAGAGACCGGGTACCCGGACCCGGAACCGATACCCGGACCCTATTGTTGTCTATTTTGAATACATGTTGAGACATTGATGATATAACCCAATAGTGGCAGGCTCAATGTGGGTTCTGAAAGCCTTAGATCTACAGATCCATCAAAAATCATGCAAATATAAGAATAAATATCAATACATAAAAAAGATTAAGTCTTTTTTTTTCTTTTCAGTTTTTTATTTTCCTCTCTCTCTCTCTCTCTCTATATATATATATATATATATATATATATATATATATATATATATCGATTGTAAGGTGAGAGATGAGAAATGAAGGAAGATAATAAAAGAAAGGGCTTTTTCTGAATCAGTGTGTGATTGAAGTTGAACCAACTGAAGAGAAACTCTTTCATTTTTTATATTTCGTATTTTGCGTTTTTTTTTCTTCTTCTTGTTTTAAATCAAGTGTCTACTCTTCTCAGCAGATTAAAAAAACTAGGGTGAGCACGGGTACCCGGGAATCTACCCGGAATCGCAGGGTCCGGGTAGATTCCGGATAATGATTGTTACGGGTAGGTTCCGGGTAGTAAATTTAGGAACCAGTCTTTTACAGGGTAGGGTCCGGATAGTTAAAAAATGGTAGGGTACCCGGACCCGCTCACCCCTACTCACATCCCCATATTCCCTTCAGAACTCGTTAAAGTTCCAAATTAATAATGTAATAGCCACAAAAAGAGTCTTCATAATTGTAAACGTGTAAATAGAGACAATATTATTCCCTACCCATAATTAAAATATTTCCATATATTGTGTAAATATAATTATGGTAAGACTAGGATTTCTCTTTTGTATAGGCTTAGCATTCCTATCGTATAAGGGATGAACATTGTACTCTATATATATTTTGATATTAATGAAAGACTCCCCAAGGGAGATTAATATCATCTTACATGGTATCAAGAGCCAAACACCCAAAACCCTAGAACTTTTTCTTCTTACCGCCGCCGAGAACCCCCCCCTCGGAACTCGCCGCGACCCTCCTCCAAATTCTAGGTTTTCTTCTTCATTCCCCTCTTCTCTAAATGTCTATCCCTGAATCTTCTACACTTTATGAATCTTTTACCTCCACAAATCCCACCACCACGTTGTCATCCTCTTTTCATCCAGCCCTAACTGTTACAAACATCAAGAACTCTATTTCCATTCTTCTTGATCAAGAAAACATTCAGTATTCTCCTTGGGTTGAACTGTTCCGGAGGTTGATGAGTCTATTTGGCGTCGTCTAGACGCTGGCGTCAAACAGTGGATTTATGGTAGTATTTCTCAGGATCTTCTTCTTACTATCATGAAATATGACGCCACAACCCTTGAGTTATGGAACTGCTTGGAGGAAATCTTTCAAGATAACAATCACACTCGTGCAGTGTATTTGGAGGAACAGTTTAACAATACAAGCCTTGAAAATTTCTCCAACATGACTGAGTACTGCAGACAGTTGAAACTCCTGGCAGATCAACTCTCCAACGTTGACACGCCTGTCTCGGACACTAAATTGGTGTTGCAATTGATTGCAGGTCTCCCCAAAGGTGATTATGATACGTTAGCCGCCACAATTCAACAGACAGATCCGTTTCCCAGTTTTAACAAAGCTCGCTCGCAGTTGTTGCTCGAAGAAACTCGACGTGCTAAGCAGGATGAACACAATCAGAAGGCGTTAGCTGTCGAAACGCGCCCTCAAAATCCAACGCCGCCAGAAAACTTTCAACCGCAGCAGGGACGCGGTCGTGGCAGGGGTCGTGGACAGCAGAATCGATGGCAGAATAACGATCCGCAGACCGCTCAGCGCGCGCCTCTAGCGCATCCATACAATACGCCGTCATTTCAGTACCATCAACCCTTTCACTATTCTCCCATCACAGTGTGTTGGGCCCTGATCTAGCCCCTCGACAAGTCCAGTACCCGCAGCAGGCCCATCTCATGCACGACCAATTTCAGCAGCCCTCATCCAACATGACACCCACTGAGTTTGGTCAGACCTTCAGCAGTTTCAATATGCAACAGCCTGACAACAGCTGGTACATGGACTCCGGAGCCACTTCCCACCTCACCCGGACTGCAGATAATATTTCCAAACTGTTTGGTTTAAAACATCATCAATTTGTGACAGTTGGTAGTGGTCACCGCATTCCAGTAAAGGGTTTTGGTACATCATATACACCACATCCTAATCCATTCCCACTTTAAAATACCCTATATGTCCCACATGTAATTAAGAATCTAATCTCTATCCGCAAATTCACTCGTAATAATTTTGTCTCTATTGATTTTGACCCTTTTGGTTTCACTGTAAAGATCTTTATACGGGGAAATCTCTTACGAGATGCAATAGCACGGGGATCTATATCCATTCACTCCCACCTCCGTTGTCAGATCTAGCTCTCCCGTCTCTCTAGCGGTCATTTCTTCTTCAACATGACATAATAGGCTTGGTCATCCAGGAGCTTCAGTTTTTAGTTTTCTTAGAGGAAATAATTTCATTAATTGTAATGGAAAGCTTGCCCAAAACTGCGTTTCTTATTCTTTAGACAAACATACTCGTCTTCCATTTAAATCATCTACTAGTGTTACTTTTGCACCTTTTGATATTATACATGTCGATTTATGGACATCACCTCTTGCTAGTTCTCTCGGTCATAAATACTATCTTATCTTACTAGATGATTTTTCTCACTTTGTTTGGTTGTATCCTCTCAAATTTAAATCGGAAGTGTTTGCCAAATTTCATAAGTTTCGTAAATTCATTCAAACACAGTTTGAAAAAGGCATAAAATCTTTTCAGTGCGATAATTGTCGTGAATTCAATAACTATATGTTTCACCGGTTTTGTACCAATAATGACATGGTATTTCGCTTCTCCTGCCCACACACCTCCTCACAAAATGGTAAAGCTGAAAGAATCATCCGCACCATTAACAATATGATTCACACTCTTTTGATTCATGCCTCCCTACCTCTATTTTCTGGGTCTATGCTGCTAAAATGTCAGAATACGTTCTAAATATTCTCCCAACTAGCACCCTTCACAATATGACCCCTACCGAAATTCTCTATCATAGAGTCCCCTCTTATGATCATCTCCGAATATTCGATTGTCTATGCTATCCTAACCTTGCCTCTACTACCCCTCACAAACTATCCCCTCGGTCCACTCCTTGTGTCTACCTAGGATTCCCGCAGAACCATAGGGGCTATCTATGCTATGACTTGTCCACTCATCAGATCCACATCTCTCGTCACGTCACATTCGACGTGACCACATTCCCATTTTTGAATCTTAAAAAGTTCCAAAAACTGGATTACTCGTTTCTTGACGAGCCTGCCATATCTCCCATCATCCTAAGTCAACTAGAGCATAACAGTTCTTCTTCAGCGTCAGCGCCGACCAAAACTCCTGCGAATAGGTCCCTGATTCACCGTCGACAGCGCCGCGACGCCAAAACATCAGAGAGGTCTGTCAGTCCTCCAGCACCGCGGCACTTGATCACGGCGTCACGGCGCCATTGACGGTTTCCTCCAGCGCCGCGGTGCCTACTCCGGCGTTTGTCCCTCCTTCTGCGTATCCAACAAATTCCTCCGCCTTGGAACCTCCCACTATCCCTACTCACCAAATGAAAACTCGTGCAAAACATGGAATCTTCAAACCCAAAGTCCAATTTAACTTGTCTGCCCAAACTATTTCACCAATTTCCAAGAACCCTATAATGACAAAACAAGACCCTAATTGAAATGCGACTATGACTGAGGAATTCAATGCTTTAACTAAACAACACACATGAGATCTAGTACCTAGACCTGAGGGGGTGAATGTGATTCGTTGTCTGTGACTATTTTGTCACAAATTCAGAGACAGTGGAGATCTTGAGAGGTATAAGACAAAACTTGTGGCTAATGACACAAATCAGCAGGAAGACATTGATTGTGGTGAGACCTTCAGTCCGGTTGTCAAACCGGCTACCATCCGCACAGTTTTGAGCATTGCCATAGACAAACACTGGCCGATCCATCAATTTGATATGAAGAATGCATTCTTACATGAGGATCTGAGAGAGGAATAAAATCCTCAAAACTCTAAGACCAATATTGAAATAAAAAATTTGATTTAATTTTTAAATTCTGCAAACAGACATATTGAGTTTTTCAAAGAAATAAGAACTCAAATCGAACTACTTACATCACTCAAATGTTTGCATTAATAAATATTGGAACTAAGTAGAGCTCTAGCACTGTCAATCTTTCTGCTCCAAGTCTTAAATTTGTTAAAACTTATTAAATATATAAAGAGACAATCTCTTTGGTACAAATCAAAAACAATCTCTTTGGTACAAATCAAAAAAAAAATTAAAATACTTAAACTGGGACGGATGATTTTTTTTTTTTCATTTGATTTAACATCAGTACTAGATATTTAGATAAGACAATTTACAATGAATACAACACCTATTACAATGAATACACAGTTTGGGCTGTGTATAGGCTGTGGGGTTTTTGTTGGGTTTAAAACACGTAAGTAAGACACATCAGAAGTTTAAAATTTGTTTTAACTTATTTACCCCAACAATTCCGTCTGGTATGACTACGTTACAATTGAAACCTGTAAAACATGAACATATAACTTACAATTGATATTCTCTGAAGTTTTTACTATAGGGAGCGCACGCGACTATCCTTTCGACCTCAAGATTTGCTGTGGTATACTCTTCTGTCAGGAAAACTAGAAAATCTTGGCAGAGGTTTGAGAGGATTTTATTCTTTGAACTCTAAGTTCAGAAAGTAAGAATTCAGTAACCTAATTTATGGGGTTAAGTGCTGAAAATATAGCAGAGATTATGTTAATTTTCGGATTAGGGTTGGGCTCCAAGCCTGATCCAAATCTCGAAATGCAGTGGACCAGTCGGACTGGGCCCATTGCCGTACAGGCACCGCGGCGCTCCCTTTAAGCATTCAGCACATCTTAATTTTAAGTTCGACAATCCAATTTTGACTTAATTAAATAATTTCCATCAAATAAAAATTATCCCATAATTCATTATTGGTTAAAATATCTCTATTCTAAATCAAATATTTTATACTCTCTCAATATATTCTTACATCGAAAAGACAACCGACTTAGTGTGACCCTTTAGGCCTTCACACATAAACACTAATCAAATTAAGGTTCATACCGAATTCTTAAACTGCGCTGTATGACGAACTCAATATAGACGATTGCACCTGCAATAGAGGGTTCTCTGCTCAGACATAAGTCCGATGGATTCGTGTATTTTAGGATTTTGGATTGGAAGGCTTTTCAAGAACAATTTGGGAAAAATTATTATTTTGTCCGAAGAACTTTTAGCAAGGGTAAAAAATACCCTATAACCATTGAAAATATATCAATTTTACCCTTATTAAATTTTGAAATCAATTTTAACCGTGTCTATTTTTTATATTCTAGTTAGAAGTTTTTAATCTATATTTTATTGAAATTTTCATACTTCAAGATATTTAATATTAAAAAAGTTATACATATTTTATATATAATTATATTTTTTTTTTGTATATTGATTAACAGTTATAATTTTTTTTTTATTGAACGGTCAAATATATAAAAAAAATCCTCTTTTATTTTTGCATAAAAATAAGTATTCCTGAACCAACTTATTTTGAAGAATGTTTTTTTTTAAATATTTTTGGTGAGATGCAGTTTGTATTTGACCAATTTATTTAAAAACACGATTTTGAGCAGCAATTAGTGTTTGACCAAGCGTTTTAAGAATGTTTCTATGTGTATTTTTCTTAAAAGTACTTTCGGGGAAAAACTATTTTTTTAACTAGTTTCTACTCCCAAAACACTTATTTTTTTTCAAAAATTTAGTCAAGCCCCTTAGATTTTTAAAATAAACATTTAAAAAAAACACTTTTGGAGAAAAATAAGTCTGGCCAACATGCTATAAGTGTATTTTTCTCAAAAGTAATTTTCGAAAAAGTGATTTTGGAAAAAAGCTAGTACATTTTTTAGCTTTTAAAAACGACTTCTACTACTGCTCATAATCACTTATTTTCTCCCAAAAACTTGGCCAAACATTTCAAATTTTAAAATAAACACTTTTAGAAGAAAAAGAAAATACTTTTTACCTACCAAAAACTTGATCAAACATGCTAGATTTCAAACCACTACAATCTGAAATACTGACTCAAAAACTAGTTATACCACACAATTTATCCACATGGAGCTCAAAGGCTCAATATTAAAGACAAGTGCCGACCACACCATCACCAAAAGTATAGAATTCGAGATTTACATAACAAACTCTTGACTTAGCTGTTTATTGAAATTGTCATCATCTTCCTCCTTTTGTTTTCTATGCATAAAACACTCAGAAACAAGATTGTTTCATAAGTAGCTTCTAATTTAAACAAACAAGCAAGCTGGTGCATCAATCGTGGCATTGAACAATGGATTAAGATCCTGTGCTGATGAAGATTGAATCGATGATGATGAAGAAACAGAGAAGGTGGAAGAAGAAGAGAAATGGGAGAAAATGTTCGTCTGTGGAAACATGAAGAAAAGGAAAGAGAGAGAGAGAAAGAAAGTGCAGAATATACACCATTTCTATTTATACAATTAACATTAACTAATTATATAACCAACTAATTATAACTAACTAACCACTTTAACAAACTCTAACTACTTTGTAACAACTTTGCAACTAACTAAGTAATCATCATATACATTGATGATCCATAGAATTGGGATGAACTTCCACAGCCCCCTCAAACCAGGGGAAATGAAGATGTTCTTCATTCCTAGCTTGTACAAGAGATGATCATGCTCAGGTCTTCCCATTTCTATCTATGTATACATGCACATGTTTCTCGATTTCGACACCAAGTTCTTGAAACAAACCTGCAAGCCATATCACTTTAGCTACTGATGTTGCCATAGCTCTACTCAGCCTCTGCTGAACTTCGAGACACAGTTTCTTGCTTCTTAGACTTCTAAGCCACTGGTGACAAATCATACATCACAAAATCACCAGTAACTAATCTCCATCTATTAACACATACCCCCAATCTGCATCACATAACACATGAAGCTGATGAGTACTGGAACTGGAAAGAAGGATTCCCAGGCCTGGTGCTTGCTTGACATATCTAACAAGTCGCAGTCCAGCTTCCATGTGTGATGTTGCATGCATGAACTGACTTAAGAAATGAACTGCAAAGGCTATATCTGGCATGGTAGTTGTGAGATATAATAATCTACCAATCAGTCTTTTATAAACACTTGGATCTTTGATGAGTGGGTCAGATTGTGGTGCTGCAGAATCTGAGCCTAAAGTTGATGCAATGCTCTTGTAAAAAACCACAGTAGTGAACTTTACATTTGCATCCATAGGTGAAGTTGAAGGCTTGACACCTGCCAGTCTCATGTCTGAGATCAGTTCCAATGCATATTTTTTTTAATATATAAAAATATCTTGGGAACTTCTGGCAAATTCTATGTCAAGAAAATACCTTAACTCTCCAAGATCTTTTATTCTGAAGGCTGATTGTAGTGCTTCCTTGGTGGATGTAATAAGGACCTGATCATTTCCAGTAATTAAAAGATCATCAACATTCACCAATACTATCACAATCTTGTCAGCATCCCTCTTTGTAAACAATGAGTAATCTCTGTGGCTTTGTGTAAAATCAAAGGAGACAAGAGACTCAATCAACTTGATGTTCCATTGTATGGATTCCTATTTCAATTAATACAATGACTTTAACAACTTACATACTTTTGTCTTCCCTTCTGTATCACCAAATTCTTCTGAAATTACCATATAGACTTTCTCAAAGAGATCACCCTGCAGGAATGCATTGTAAACATCCATCTCCTGTATTATCTAGTGTTTTGCTGCTGCAAGTGATATGACTGCCCTCACAGTGCTCATTTTTACCATTGGTAAAATGTCTCATGGTAATCAAGTCCCTCTTTTTGACTATACCCCTTTTACAATCAATCTAGCCTTAAATCTCTCTACTTCACCTGTTGCTTTGTATTTAATTTTATAGACCCATCTGTATCCAATGGCCTTCTTTCCTTCTGACAATGTAACTAGCTTCCATATTCCATTGTCTTCCAATGCTTGTATTTCAGTCTGCATGGCTTCAATCAATCTCTTATCTTTGACAACTTCTGAGTATTTTTGTGGCTCAGTATCAAGAGAAGCTCTGGAAACAAAACTTTGATACTTTGGTGACAATCCTATGTATTAAACATTATTAGATATATAATATAATTAAATGGAAGTACCATGCTAAGTAATGTAGTCCTTGTGCCAGATGAGAGGTCTGTTAATCCTTGCAGATCTCCTAGTATCAAGTGTTGAACATGTTCCTGTGTAAATAATGTCATGGCTGGGAGGAGTAGTATGCTGACCCTCATTTGACATATGTGCATCTTGACCTCCATTCTGTGTATCTGAACATGTGTTCTCATTCTCAGACATGGAAGAATGCTGAATTGTATCCTGATGATGAACTAAATTATCATAGTAGAATTGTCCATGTGATCAATCTCTTCATTGTTGTCACCTTTAAGGGGAAAGACTGTCTTCATGAAGACTAGATCCTGCTCATAAAGAAAATTCTATTTTCCAAGTCATAAAGCTTATATCCCTTCTGGGCAGATCCATAACCAAGTAGTACAACTTTCACAGCTCTGGGACTGAACTTGTCATGGTTAGTCAAGATAGTTGCAAAATACAAACATCCAATTACTCTAAGATGACTAAGTAAGGGTGATATTTTATACAGTACTTCAAATGGTGATCTATTCTGTATTACAGTAGATGAGATCCTATTGATTATGTATACAACATTTCCACACATATACCCCAAAACATCTATGACAATCCTGCTTGTATTTTAATTGCTCTTGTTGTTTCAAGTATGTGTCTATGTTTTCTCTCCACAACACCATTTTGTCGTGGTGTGTATGAACAAGAACTTTCATGCACCACACCATGCTGCAGAAACAGTTCTTTGCAATTTTTATTAAAAAAATGTGTCTCATTGTCAGATCTCACCTTTTGTATTTTCATTCAAATTGAGTACCAATTTTAACAAAGAAATCCCTAAGTAATGTTGATACATCAAACTTTAATCTCATCAAAAAATCCAGGTCCATCTGGAATGATCATCCATAACAGTCAGAAAATACTTCATTCCATTATGTGTTTCAATCTTAAATGGTCCCCATACATACATGTGTAGCAATTGAAAAAGTCTTGATGCTCTATTATTGCTAACATAAAAAAGGAATTCTAGTTTGTCTAGCTAGAGGATATACTTCACAATTATTCAAAGTAAAAATAGCAACATCCTTTTTAAAACATGAGATCTTTTTCAATACACTCATAGGTACATGACAAAATCTTTGGTGCCATGTTGCTGCATCTACATGCTGAGAAGCTGATAGACAGTTGTTTAATTCCTCTTCTTTATTCTGAATGTCTGAACACATGATGTATAGTCCATGATTTTTATTACCAATCCCCATCACCTTCCCAGATGAGAGATACTGAAACACACAACATGTGAGAAAGAAATTGGCACTACAATTCAGTTCTCTAGTTACTTTTGACACATACATCAAATTAAATTTGAATGTTGGCACACACAAGACATTTCTAAGGACATCACCTCATCCTAAGTGATAGTCACCAATGTGTGAGATTTTGGCTGAATCACTTATAGGTAATTGAACCTTGCCTGTTCTTTCTGTGAATTGTTTACCATGTAAATATTTATAATCACTTATCATATGATTAGTTACACCTGTATCTATAATCCATTTCAGGATATCTCTTGGATTAGAGAAACATTTACCTGCCACATTTGCACTCATTCCAGTATTGTGTTGGTTGTTGAGCAATTTGAGCAGTTGCTAATGTTGATTAGGTGTAAACTAATTAGGTGTGAACTGATTGAATGATTTTTTTCTCTGGTTGTAATTGTATTCCATAGCTGGTTGAATGTTCTGATGTCCAGAATTCTGAAAATTTTGATTCATACCCTGCTGACAATACATCATATTCCCCTGACCACCAATGTCTTCAAATGAAGCAGAATTTTCTCCTGTCACTGCATATGCTTTCTTGCCTTTTTTGTTCTTGAAATTATCAGGATATCCATGCAGCCTGTAGCAATCATCTTGCTTGTGTCCTGTCTTGTGACATTAGTCACATTTCATTAACTTGAAACAATCTATTTTCTAATGCCCATTCATATGACAAAAGTCACACATAGCATTTTGATTATATGATTTATTTTGTTTCATTCCTCCATTCCCATTCTTTCCACTTCCATTCCCAACTGTGAACATGACAGATGATGATTCCATCTGCTCCAGCACCGTTCTGCTTGTTCCAGCCACCATCCTTTGGCTTTCTTCTTGGTTAATCATAGCATACACTTGATTTAAACTCGGAATTTGTTGCATCATGATAATCTGAATTCTAGGTTGGCCATAACTTTCATTCAATCCTATCAGAAACTGCATTAGTCTCTGGTACTGTAAATGATCAACAAACTCTTTAGATTTTGGGTAACATGAGGGAAGTGGGATGATAAAGTCATACTCATCCCATAAATCTCTCAACTTAGAATAGTACATTGAGACCGATAATGATCCCTGTCTCATAAAGACATCCTTATGCAACTGAAAAGCCCTGAAACTATTTATTTTATCAAATATTTCCTTTAACTCTTCCCATATGTTGTATGAATCTGAGTTAAACAACATTCCAGTAAGCAGACCCTTACTCACATTTCCCATCAGCCAAGAAACTACTATTGCATTGCATCTATCCCACAATCTTGCCAAATCTCCATGAAAAGAAGATCTCCTTACTGATCCATCAATGAATCCTATCTTATTTTTTTTCTAACAATGCAAGCTTCATATCTCTACTCCATAATGTGTAATTATCCATTCTATTCAAAATGATTTCAACAGATAATGAACCAGGTGCATTCGAAGGAAATAGGTACAAAGGATGATTATGATCTATGGTTACATTGACTGTCATATTTTCACCAGTCAATCTTCTTCATTGTTCTCCATTGTTTTCCAGTTTCAATTGTGACTCTATCTACCTCAAACTTCTAATTTTTTTTCTTCTCAATAATGAAAATGATTGCATGCAACAAACAAATGTCAACAAAGACAAAGAATATCAGATACAAACAGATCGCACATCACAAATCCTTTTGTTGGGTCCCGGGGGTTATACTATGGAATAAACAAAAACAAACAGTAAGTAAAAATACTTGTACGCTGAAACAATTTGCAAATGTCGTTAACAATTTCGTCTGATAGAACTGCCGACACTTAAGATAAAAATAGAAAAACCTTTGAAGAGTTAAATTGCAGCAGAAATAATAAAGACACAAAGGTTTAATTTTACATATATAACCTATGATGGTCAATAACCAAAGTATTGTGTATATGTATATACAATTGAATATATTCCTTCTTTTACAATGTTACAAGATGATACAAAAGGAATAAAAAGGGTTAAGTCGCAGATGACTTATGCCTGAAAAATCTATCTAAATAGAGGTACACAACATCTCATTACAATTGCTTCAATGAAAGAACAAATCTAGAATCTAAGTAGCAATTATAATGTTGGACAAAATGTCATCACAAACTCAGGCAACACTTGTGATCCAGTTTCTGATCTAAAATCTGGAGAGCTCTCTCGATCTTTTCTCTTGTAATTTTCTGGATATCGAATCATTCTTCTGCCTTATCTATTTATAGTAGAAAGTCTTCCTAGAAAAGCTCATCGATTGGTTGTGGAGGTTGAACTAAAAATGGGCACGTGAAGCAGTAGCTTGAGGCGTGAGTTTCTCAACTGATTTGTCTTCTTCTTCCCTCATCTTGATCTCCAAGCTTTGACTCCTTCTCACACGTTTTTATTCTGCTTCAAAGTTTCTTGCCATGTCAAAATTACTGTGGTGGTAAAAAGTCCCACGAGATAAGCTTCAGTCCGTGAAGAAGGGCAAAACTGTTACCAGAATATTGGTCCGAATGTCAAAGACATTTGTTCTAATATTTTGGTTTTTAACTTAGTACTGAAAATGTTATGTTAGGAAAAATGTCATAACATAAAACCCAACATTAACACCTTTCGATATGTTTCTTATTCTCTCGATTCGTCATTGCATGTGACTAATCCTTCTCAATCCATCAATTAACAGACTGCATGTAACAAAATCCATTCGATCTATTCCAATTGAGTTCTAATTCAGGATTTCAGCTACTCAACTTATAGATCGATGCTCCGATTTGCTTGCATGTGAATTGAAATGGTTCAATTCAATCCAATTGAACTCGACTTTGATACCATGATGAAGATTGAATCGGTGATGATGAAGAAACGGAGAAGGTGAAAGAAGAAGAGAAATGAGAGAAGATGTTCGTGTAACAGGAAGAAAAGGAAAGAGAGAGAGAAAGAAAGTGCAGAATATTGAATCTGCATATTATGAACTCATACTCAGATATTTACATACACCACTTCTATTTATACAATTAACATTAACTAATTATGTAACCAACTAATTATAACTAACTAATCTCTTTAACAAACTCTAACTACTTTGTAACAACTTTGCAACTAACTAAGTAATCATTCTATACATCGATGATCCATAGAATTAGGATGCACTTCCACATGTGCTTCCAAGCTTATTGCCTCTACTGAATCCATTTTTCCCATGTCTCGTTAGTCCTCCTCCCTTTTCTGCCTTTTTAAAATTTTATATAATATTATTGTTTTACCATGATCTCATGATCCTAATATATCATCACATGTTGTATATGTAATAGACACGCTTACTTGAACATGTTATGAGATATTATCGACATGTTTTCTTGTATACATTTGATTTTGAAACTCATGATTTTGAAGAGCAGTGTCATTATTTTTACAAGATATTTGAACTTAAAAATAAAGTAGTAACACTAAAACTATTTTTTTATTATTGGAATCTAGTTAACTTGTTATGTTTTATTTAAAATAATATACTATTTTGTAAGAATTCACTAGATTCACGTGTATTGTGTAGAAAATCAGATATACCTCAGTGTTCACAGAAGCTGGGGTCAAATTGACTGACCCAGTCTTGATTGAGCAAGAATTTATCTGTCTTTTCTTTTTTGATGGGTGATTGTGCTAGGGAATTACCTTGTGTGAATACTGAAGTTATTAGAGAAGGACCTTGTTTCAATATACAACAACAAAGAGTGCTCATTTAAGAGGTCACTGATGAAGAGATTACAGCAGCAGTAAAGGACGTGTCAACTAACAAAGCCCAGGAATTGATGGGTTCCCTATTGAGTTCTTTACCAAAAATTGGGAGGTTGTGAAGGATGATTTATTTACAGCTGTTAAAGCATTATTCAAAACTGGTGAGATTCATAGGATGATCAACACTACTGCTATAACACTCATACCAAAAATTCTAGCTCCTACAAAGGTGAAAGATTACAAGCCTATAGCATGTTGTACCATTGTGTACAAGTTCATATCTAAGGTGTTGATTAGAGAATGAAACAAGTGCTTGATGGGTTAATTGTGTGAGTACAATGGTGGATGTACGAGAATAGTAATTAACTATTACTAGTGCTTCGAAAGGATAAACAATAATGAATTACAATAGTTAGCAATCTTGTAGCCAATAAGAGTTGTGGCTACAGTAAGCTTGTGAGTTCATGATCCATCTTGAATCTGCGTTCTTGAGTCCAATTTCAGCAAATTCATTGATCTTGACAACCTGAAACCAAGAGACACTAAATTTGGTAGTGTTACAAGAGCACTGCTATATTCACTCTGTCCTTAAGTCATTATTGCCCCGAATATATCCTTTTGCGTTTATGGGCACTGTCTCCCAAGATAAAACAACATCAAACAAATGAGCAAAGGAAACTCAAGTGTTTATTAAAAGAAGAACCTGAGTGTGTGAAAGAATGCTTAAGGAGAAAATAGTTCAGAAAATCTTGAGAATAGGTGTTCTTCAATTGAGCCAATGGTCTCAATTTAAAGTGTGAGAAAGATGACCTCTCATCTAGCCAACTAATGACAATCAATAGTCATGTAATGACACTTATTGAGAGGTTTCATTCAGTCAAATAATGGTTGAATTCATGTGCCAAGTAATGGAGATCCAATGCCCCAAACCAGCCCAAAAGTCAGAAACTTTCCAGCTTCCCTTCGACCATTTTGCCTCCGAAGCATCGTGGCTCTACCTGGGAGGCGCCGCGGCGCCTAAGCTCCAGTGGCTAAGCGCCAACGGTTCTGCGCCGCAGCCCTTCGCGGCTCCGCGACGATTTCTGACTCGTTTCATCTTTTACACGTCGTACACTTCTTCCTTCATTTACCAACGTGGAACACTCGTCGTTTAACCAACAACCGTCCATCATTCTATGTCTCAAACATTTACTTACGTACCAATATCTCTTTCACTAATGAAATTTACGATACTTGGCACTACGTGTGCACGTGTGTGGAAACGACGTTTCCGACGTGCGGGATCCCAATTGTTCGAGTCACAAATAATGAAATAATTTTAGTTCCACATTAGTAAATTTCCAACGGCACTCCAAGTCTGCATTCATAGAAGGAAGGAGCATTATGAACAATATTTTGTTTAGTCATGAGCTGTTTAAACGCTATGCTAGGAAATGAATATCCCCTGGGTGTGTGTTGAAAAGAGATCTTACGAAAGCCTATGATACACTTGAATGGAGTTTCTTGAGGAAGACTTTGATTGACTTAGCTTCCCTGTTAAGTTTGTTTAGTGGATAATGACATGTGTCACTATTGTCTATCTTATTCTTTGGTGTTGAATGGAGGCCTAACACCACAATTCCTCAGGCAAGTGTTGAAATTTGTAGAAGAAGAAGAGCAAAAAGTGATCAAAATAAGCGTTGCGATTTTAGGCGCAGCGACGCTAGGAAGCAGTGCCACGGCGCCAGAACTTCAGAGAGCTCTGCAAGTTTTAGAGCGCCACGGCGCTCTGGGGAAACCACGAGATATTATTACGGCAAAGGATGAACAAAAAATTCAGTGCTCTGATTCAAATTTCTCGACGCTAATCCAACGAAAAAATCAGTCTCCTCCTATGGGTCACAACCTTTGGAGTGGAGAGCTGTCATGGATGAAAATTCATGCTATAAAAGCATGTGGATCACTTGTTAGAATACAACACAATACTCATAACATTACAATCAATCATTACATTCATCTAATGATCTAAGATTGTGGCTCTATTACCTTCTTCTTCAAAAGACTATTTTCTGAAGAACACATATAGTAAATTCGTCAGGAGTGCGAGAACTTTCACTCAGATAGTTGTATCCTCAAGCTAGACGTCCGTAGAACTACAGCACAAGTGGGGACGAATTTTTGTCTTAGGACACTGCGTCATTGCATGCCTCTATCTACAAACAAGTTAGTATGAGTTTATATACTTGCTGTTTTTGTTGTTGTTGATTTCAATTTACATTGAAGTATTATTATATTATTGTGGTTTTCATTGAAAGGTCTAGATTGGTTATAACAGCAAGGTGATCCCATGTCCCCCTACTTATTTGTTATTGCTATGGAGTATATGGGGAGAGAAATGGGTCAACTGAAAAAGAATGAAAATTTCAACTTTCAAAGGTACTGGAAATTTGATAGTACCCATATCTGCTTTGCTGATGATGTTCTTATGTTTTGTAGAGCAGATATTGGATTTATTCAGTTACTGAATGAAGCTTTCCAAAAAAATTCTCAAGCATCTGGACTGCAGGCTAATGTTGACAAGAGTGCTATATACATGACTGGTATATCAGATGATACAAAGCAAGATATCTTAGAGGCTTTGGGTTTCATTGAAGGCAAGCTTCCATTTAGGTACTTGGGTATCCCTCTAGATTCCGAAAAATTAGCCATACACCATTATCTGCCTCTTGTGGAAAGAATTACTTCCAGAATCACTTGTGGGTCTTCAAAATTATTATCCTATTCTGGGAGGCTTCAGTTGATCAAATCTGTGTTATTTGGGATCCAAACATATTGGGCTCAATCTTTCTTTTCCCCAATAAGGTGCTGAAGCTCATTAAAACTGTGGACTTTCCTTTGGACAGGTTCTGTATATGTGTCAAAAAAGGCTTTGGTTTCATGGAAAACAATGTGTATGTCAAAAGGCTGCAGGTGGCCTGAATGTGTTAAATTTATACCACTAGAACAAAGCAGCAATTTTGAAGCTGTGGATGTAGCTAGGAAGAAGTTTTGCTTATGGATCCTCTACATAAAGAGGAAGCACTTGGAGACTATTCCTACACCTAAGACTGCCTCTTGGGTTGTGAGAAAGATACTGGATACTGGAGGAAATGATATTGCAGCATCAACAGCTAACTGACGACCTTGTAAACAGGCTAAATACAGTGAGCAAATGTATGGCACTCTAGTGTCACAATACCCCAGAGCAGAGTGGAAGAATATTACATTACAAGCAAGCATCCATCCAGGGTTCCAATTAACAATTTGGCTAGCATCTCAACAAAGACTGGCAACAGTTGAGAGACTCTTGAAGATTGGTATACATGTACCTAAGGATAATGCTTTCTGTGGATTAACAAGGAAAACCTTTAGTCACTTGTTCTTTGATTGCAATATCACACATCATCTGTGGGCTAGAATGTGCACATGGATGGGCTTCAACATAGCAATAGGGGACTGTAGGAATGAATTGCAAAGGACTTGCAAGCAAGCTAGGAAGAAGATTGAATCTGGAGAAATTGCTAGTGGTGTGTTTTCTATGACAATGGCCCTTATATGGAGAGAAAGGAATAAACTAAGGTTTCAAGGAGATAGCTTTGAAGCTACTGTAGAGAGATTTTGTTACATCTACATATAAGAGGCAGGAGGACAGTGAAGTGGCAGCAATCATTACAAGTTCTGAGTTGCTTTCCATAGTTGTATGCTTAGCTAGTGTTTTTATCTTGATTTGTTGTTATCCTTCTTGGCAATTTTTATTGTAAACTGGAGTAATGCTATCCAGTAGCTTAGCATAGTGCAGGTAGGAGATATAACAAGTTCTGAGAGAAAGTATATGCTTTTTGAAGAAGAGTTAGATTAATTATTATTCAACCAAAGTTTTTTTCCTATTCACACAACACTTTTAAATCAGAAGTACAATTATTCAAACACACTTGGAGCAATTTTCATTTTATTTTTATTTGATGGTAAAAATTAGCGGTCTTATTCAATCATTGGCACACTTGTTAATATTTATCCATTTTTTAAAATATATCAAATAATCACAACTTTTTATCCTAAAAATAAATTTGAATAAAATTATCTTTTGCTAAAATATGAAAACTCAAAACGTTTTACAAGTCAAACTCCAAATAGTGTGGTGGAATTTTTCTATAGTTATCAAACATTATTAATTTCTTTCTTTATTTAGCTATACATTTAATTAAGATATTAAAAGTGAAATAAGAACCAAAAAATGAGCCAAAAGAAATAAAGGGAAAGATAAAAGTGTGCTATAAAATGAATTGAATTGTTTTCCACTATAATATTGAATTTGCGAAACCCAGATTTTGACCCCCTCATACAATACAAAACACATATTATCTAGATGACACACCCATTAATCTAGATGACACGCCCACTAATGCACCTCAAACTGAACCGCCTCCTATTTCCCCTAATATGAGACGAGACCCACCAGAACAAAATTAACATCATATGTATGAGCCTTTTTTGATAGGGACGTAGAAAATCAAGTTACTAGATACACAATTTGTAAAAAAATTTTATAAATTTAAAATGGGAAAAGGTAAGAGTGGGACGGGAGGTTTAACTACGCATATGATAAGATTTCACGAAGCTATTTGGGAGGAATATAAGGCTAAAAAGAAGAGTGAGTCAATGTCCTCTCAGTCGGGACAAGCTTCACATAATGTCCCGCACCAGGTACAGGGTCAAATTGACCATATGACGGGGGCAATTGTAGGCCCTAAATACGATAAAAATAAAGATAGGGAAGCATTATAAAAATTAGTTGTAGTGGAGGGTTTGCCTTTTTCATTTCCTGATTCTCCTGATTTTATTCATTATATAAGAGAAATGTACAATCCTGCTTATAACGATTTTCCTAGACCAACTGTTGTTGCGATAATTCTGTGCGCTAACGCAAGTGTACGTATCGCTAAAGTAATAAAGATCTGTAAGACCGAGTTATCGTCCACAAAGACTGGTTTGTCAAGTACAGAATATCTAATCTATGGTATTTATTTGGTTAACGTTCTTTTGTTCGAGAATTATAACTAAGAATTACAACTAAGAAATATGCAGAAAATAAACTAAGATGATAATACTTTGGTTTTGAAAACAGTTATGTAGAGAATTAGGGTTTCCAATCTCCTCAACTATCAACTCTTTCACTTGTTAATGCAAGACTAATGATTCTTCTTCTTATTAAGATAGCAGGTATCCAACATGTTCTATATTCCAGTTAGGACATATAAAAACTCAACCTTATGCAGAAGTCTTCTATATTTTTATAATAGATTTTACCACACAGTAGGATTAAGAACAATAACCTTAAATACTACACAAGTATCGGGGTACTTGTTAGCGATTTTGCTTATGCTTTACGCAAGTGTACGTATCGCTCAAGTAATATAGTCTTGGTAAGACCGAATATCATCCTCAGGGACTGATTTTCAATTACCAAACATCTATCCTAAGTTATCTATTTGACTATCGATATTTTGTTTTGGTTTTATCTATAAACTACTGAAGTAATTGCAGAAATTAACTAAAATACTTTATTTGAATAAGTTATGGTGGAAATAGGGCTTCCAATCTCCTCGACTATCCACTCGCTTTAATCCTTAATGCAGCAATAAAAGTTCTTCTTCTATTTTAAGATAGCAGGTTAACTAGACTGTTTTATATTCCGGTTAGGATATATAAACGCTCAACCCCAGTGCAGAAATCTTCTATATTTCTATGATAGATTTTACCACATAGGAGGATTAAGAACAATAACCTATGAAGCTACACAAGTATCGAGGTACTTTCTTCCACGATTTTAACTTATGTTTATTCAACTACAGCATATCCAAATCTCCCCTCTCGGATCTCGATTCGAAATCATATAAGTGATGATAACTAGTTATCAATTAATTATCAAACAATCAAACCAAATATTGAATAAATCTTAACTATATGAAGAAGAAACCAAATACTGCATTAATTCATAAAGACGAGTTTCAAGCGATTAGAAAAAAGGAAACCCTAATTAAAAGTTTAGCTCCTAGCCATAGACATGCTAAGAACCAAATTAATATCCAACATGAACTAAATTAAAATAAAGCAAAGAAAAGAAAATACTTTGGAACAAGTCTCCAATCTTGTAGCCTCCAAGAAAACTATGTTGTGTTGTGAAGAAAGGTTGAGTCCCTCTTAAAAAATTTTCCCAAAGGGCCTTTTATAAGCTCCAAAAACGTGTACCCTTTTCCTCCTCGCCTTTGGCCAATTCCCATTCGGATCTGGACAATTTTTCGCCTCCGCGCTGCGGCCCTGCTGACTGGCCCCACGGCGCCTTAACTGTTGTAGCCTCTCAGATCTTTGGGAACCGTGGCCCTGCATTCATGCGCCATGGCGCTGCTTCTTCGCCTTTGTCCGGATTTCCAGCTTTCGTCAATTTTTGGCTCGGGAACTTCCTTTTCTGCCCACGTATTGCTCTTTTTCGCCACTTTACCTTTTTAAACCACTGTGACTTAAAAGAAAGAAAAATACCCTAACACAACACATATTTGAACAAAAATGGGCAAAATACTAACTAAAAATGACTCTAAAAGTGCATATAAAATATGCCTAACAGACACCCCCAAACTTAACATTTGCTCGCCCTCGAGTAAAGATCAAAACAGAATCAAAGACACAAAAGAAAAAAAAAGACTCAAAGACTCTGATCAACTTACTGCACAAATGTCACTAGAAAAATATGAATGTAAGTTGGGATAATATACAGGAACATATATAGCATGAATTTTTAGCAATCTAGAATTTCAAGTCAAATATTTTGCAAATTCATTTCAATCATGCTCAATGGAAGTACAAATACCTAACCTATGCATGTTAATTTCAAAATTCTATGACATGTTCACTTGCTATTCTCCACTAATCATAGACATACATACTAGAGATCTTCAAGACTTTTCAGGGTTGTAATGTAGGCTTAGGCAGTGGTAGGTAAAAATAGGCATTTAGACTCAAATTATGTATCATAAGCTATTTTCATTCAAACTCCTTCTTTCTCCTTTTTGACTTTCTTTTTTAGTCTCATACCTATCTTCTCCCCTCATTTCTTTTGAGAGAATGAGATACATTATAACAAGCACCCCTAAACTTATGCTTTTGCATATTCTTCATTCATTGGGGTGTATCAAATTTTTCAATTCTCTTTTCGTTTCTTTTTCAACACTTTTCATCCCAAGAGTTTTCAATTATCACTTATGACACAAATATGGAATCATAGAGTGTCAAAGAAAGATCTTATTTAGGCTCAAAGGAGCTGACTAGGGATACAATTTATTGTCAGGGATAGGCAGTGAATGGTAAGGAGGGCTAACAAAAACAAATGCATGAGTCATCTCCCTAACATGTACCTCCTAACTATTTCGCCTAAAATAACAAGCGAGCAGACACATAGACCTTATCATTAACAACGCATAAATTAAGCACAAGTACCTCAAATAATTCGATTTCATGAATTCTTGGCATATCTAACTTAAGCATTCATATTTTTGCTTCTAATTCCATTACATTATCCCACTTACTTCACTAGGCGTTTCAAGTAACTACAACATGCATGATCATAAAAAAATTTGACTTATATAAAACATAAACAAGACAATCAAATAGACACAAAAACACACAAAATAAACTAAGAACCCCCCAAACTTAAATGACACATTGTCCCGAATGTGTACAAGACTTAAAATAAAAAGACGGGACAAATTACAGACTTTATGGTTTAAAATGGTGGCGGTGGCGTTGACGGGTAATGCATGGTCCATTGATCGAACCTGGAGCTCAAATCATCAACACGTTAGGTCAAATGTTGTTGACCCTGCATCATGGTGTCCAGGTTTGCATCATCCTCTGTTGATTCATGAGCAGTTGCTCCATCATTGGCACTGGAGGTTCCAAGGCTAAAGGTGGTTGGTGGCTGCTGCTGCCTGCCTCATATTGAGCCGATGGCTCATGCTCTTCTTCCATGACAACCTCATCTGCTGCTGATAGGCCTCTTATTCTTGCTGCTGCCTCTAGGTACTGGTTCAGGGAAAGAGTGCACTAAACCATATGTCATAGGAGGCTGATTCTTCTCAAAAGTATCAGTGACAAAGGTTGGGACTCCATGCCTAGCACATAAGACACAAATGAGTGATCTATGTCCCAACCCACCAGTGGTGGCCAACATGCTGATCTTCTTAATACTCTGCACTATTTCCTGCCCAATGTCAATTGTCTTTCCCGTCATGATTCCATATATTATCTTAATTCTATCTTCAGGCACTCTGGTGAAGTGTGTCGATGGAATCAGGAGAGCACTTAAAAAATACAGCCAACCCTTGGTTGTTCTATTAAACTGACACCTGACAAGTCCCCTAGCTCCATTGCGAGCAAATTCATACTCAGTCCCTGGGTAGCATAATATCTCTGCGACTGTGTTCCACATGATGTGGCTGACATTTCTAGACCAACTTCTGAAATGGTATGGGTTATAGCCTTGGTCTTCAACATTAGCTGTCCCCAACACTGCATTCACCACTTCAGAATTTACGGGCACATATTTCCCTCTCATAAAACATCTTCCATCTGTCTGCTTCGGATAATTAGCATAGAATTCCCTTACTATGCTAGTGTTCTGCGGTGGAATCCTTTTCGGATTGGTGAATCTTTTCCAACCGTTTGCCTCGATCATAGCCCTAATTTGCTCGTAGGCATCATCATCATCAAACGTCTCTCTCTGGTAGTCCATGCCTCTTTCTTGTATCAAGGTCCTAGTACTTATCCGGTTATACCGCTCCTCCGCTTCTTTGCTAGTGAACCTAGTAATGTAGATTGAGAAGCCCTGGTAGTTCTTTTTTGAGAAAACATTAGAGAGTCGTTGGAAAAATTCCAGCAACGTTTCCTTTGTTTTGTTAAGGTTTCCCAGCAACTATCAACTCTCCCAAGCAACAATTAATCAAATCCAATCCACCAAAACAGTTCTTTCGTCACTAATAAATCCCCCATACAACACTTCACCCCAAAATCACCAATATTCAGCAGCAATATCACACAATAATCACCCACACAACACCTAAGATCCTAATCTATTTTCTCCACTAACTTTTAAATTCTTAAGAACAACAATGAAGGTTACCTTTTAGAGTGCTTGTTCTTTCCCGCTTTCTTGACCCAAGTGAAGAATAATGTTATGGCAAGGATGCTAGGAGTTATTATTGGTGATAGGTTGTGAGAATTTGAGAGATTTGGTAGAAGATGCGATAGATTTCTAGGTGAATAGGAAAAAATTTCGTGGGTTTAGAGAGGAGGGAAAAGTAATTGGGTTATTTGGGGCATGAATTTAGGAGTTAGGGTTTTATTTTTAGAAATCCCACTTAGGCGCCACGGCCCTGCAAACCGGCGTCACGATGCCCAAAATTCTGCAAGTCCTCTAATAAATAAGCGCCACGGCCCTGTATTTTGGCGCCACGACGCCTAAACTCCTGCACGTGTTCTAGACTTTCGGTGCCGTGGCCCTGCTTCTTGGCGCCGCGATGCTGCACCGATTTTCTCCCTTCTCACTTTTTCGTGCTCCATTTTCAGCCCTTTACCTGTCATCACAATACTATAGAAAATACCACACATGAGACTGTTCTAACTAAGCTAAATTGCATAAATTAAAACCTTGGGTTGCCTCCCAAGTAACGTTGTCTTTAACGTCTTGTAGTCGGACACAAATTCCTTATTAAGAATCATTGGGGTAATTTAACCCCACAACCTATCCATTTCAGGATCATTCTTCTCTTTCGCACTCTGTTTTTCTTTTTCTCAAGAGG
Source organism: Przewalskia tangutica (assembly GCA_029844215.1). Taxonomy (NCBI): domain Eukaryota; kingdom Viridiplantae; phylum Streptophyta; class Magnoliopsida; order Solanales; family Solanaceae; genus Przewalskia; species Przewalskia tangutica. The sequence continues at coordinate 26,651,888 of CM056719.1, forward strand.
GGGTTTAACAAGACTTACTTGTGTTGGAGGAATGATCTACCTGGCTTTGGCCTGTGCTGGCTCAACTGCTATGTCAGCTGTGCTTACTGCGAGACACTTGCTGATGGCTTGGAATTTAATGGTGGACTTAAACACCTTGAATACCATCTCCTCTTCCTGGACCCTCAGTCTTAGTTCTCTCTTTTCTACATCAATTAGGGCTATCCAAGTTGCAAGGAATGACTTTCCTAAAATGATGGGAATTTCATCGTCTTCTTCTATGTCAAGGATGAGGAAGTCTGCTGGGAAGAAGAACTTCCCCACCTTGACAAACACATCTTCAATTATTCCTCTGGGGTACACCATTGATCGGTCTGCCAACTACAAATTTACTGTGGTTGGTTTGGCTTCCCCCAAACCCAATTTCTTAAACACGGACAGAGGCATGAGATTTATACTGGCCCCTAAGTCACACAGGGCCCTGTTGCATGTTACCTTGCCAATAGTGCAGGGCAAGGTGAAACTTCCTGGATCCTTTAGCTTGGGGCAATTTATTTTGCAGGATGGCACTGCACTCATCTGTCAAAGACACTGTCTCATAATCTGCTAGCCCTATCTTTTTCCCCAGTATCTCCTTCATGAACTTGAAGTATGTTGGCATCTGTTCTAGTGCCTCAATGAAAGGGATGTTTATGTGCATCTTCTTAAACACCTTCAAGAATTTGTAGAACTGCTTATCTACTGCCTTCTTTTGTAGCCTCTGAGGGTAAGGGATTCTCTCAGTGTATTCCCTCAAAGGTGCTGATGGAGCTTTCTCAACTATAGGGTGATCCTCAGTGAGCCGCGTGTGAATTCTTTCAAGGCAAAGGGCGACCTGATTCGACATTGTTGTTTACCAAATATATCATGTCCGGTCGAGGTGGTTTTCGTTTACCAGCACGTAGGTGTTCTAAATTCCTATAACCGAGTCTTTCTGGCCCCTGTCCTTGGCATACGCCTTCTTGCGCTTAGAATGACTGATCTGAGTATGCCTTTGTCTAGTCGATAAACCTTCTAAAACTCAAAAGAGTCGACAGACTCTTCTATTCTAGTCTCCCCGGTGACCGCGGGTGACAGCACGCACAATTAGGTCTTCCTGCTCCGCCCGCAGCGCTTGCTGCCTCTCGCAAATGGAAAGAAAAAGAAGATGGACTCAGATCAGACACCTCCCCTTTTTCGCCCAGAGACTACAATGATGCCACTTTTAAAATAGGTCTATCAATCTTAGCCGCCTTTTCTTCGCTTCGGTAGTGAATCACCTACTTAAGGGGCAGGCCTGCACGCCTTATTTGAGACTACTAAGGCAGACGGTGGACTCTTTCATTAGGTAAGGGAAGAAGGGGCCTAAGCACGGCAGATGCGTACTTACTTATGGGCTAACAGGTCACACTTTGGCCCCATGGCACACCCAGAATATGGGGCTAAAAATTGTAGAGGATGCCCGCCTTGATGATCCCGGAGTTTGCTCTTGGCTACGGACTTGACGTTGACTACTTTTTTTCTTTCTAGTGGCGCACTTAGGCTTCCAAGCATTCTTTCCCCTCACCTCATCAAAGCGGATGAATCGAGTCGACGGATGGAGTCAACTAAGTAGGGCCTGAGGCCCCCTGCGAATCCGTAAATCTGAGGAGCCGTGAGATTTTCACCTCATACGGCTCCTCCCTTATGTGCATAATGAGAATAATACGCATTCCTAGACTAAGACTACGACATTGAAAAAGCAAGCTCACTCTTATTCCAGGAATCAGAGGAAGGCATTCTGTCCGGTAATGAAGTTCGAAGTTTCCGGCTTGCTTTCTCTCTTCATACCTGATTCGAACTGCTATGCTTATCATTGAATAGTTCCATTCGAACAGCTACGTCCAGTTTCACGAACTCTCATAGAGAGCTGTAGAGACGTCAGTCCAAGGATACTGCCAGGAGATAGAGTCCAGCAACACCAGCTACACCCGTTTTTTTTAAGCCCTTTCCCCTAGCTACAGCTATCGGAACTACTGGCTTTAAGGTGCCTTTGCCCATTAGCTACGTTCATGAACCCCACCCCAGGAAGCTTCTTTGGCCACTAGCTTCATGAGACGAAAGAGAAGAAACTGCTCCAATCTTCTAGGGCGGGCATAAGCTCACCAATTAGGATGCGTGATTGACGATATTCTATTTTCATCATAGAATGATTATTCGATCTTTTTTCTTCTTTGTAATTTGTATCACGATTTAATCAAAATTTCTCGAGTTCTTCTAATTTGTGTCAAAATAAGGGGTCTACTACCATCTCAGCACGAAGCCTTTTCTCGACGCTCGGCCGAAGTATATAAAATAAAGATGAAAGCCCCGGTCTGAACTTCCCACTTCGCAACCGCGGCTTCCCCCTTTTTTTGGGGGGGGGGGGATCAAGTTCCTTGCCAACTGCCACCTATCGACCTCGATCTCTTTAATCAATGTCTTACTCCATAACTTTGAGGGAACCATAGCCTGACAAAAGGTTCGGTCCAATTTGGACGCCCATTTAGGAGGTGCCAAACAGACCCATCATTGATTTGAGATCTTGATAAGGTGAATACCCAGTCTATTCAATGCTAGGACCCCTTCCTTTTCTACCTCAACTACCTTCTCACATTGTTTTTCATTCACAACTGCAGGTTGGGGAGCAAGTTGTTCCAACTGCTTCCCACTTCTTAACAACACTGCCTGACACCGCTCTCTAGGGTTCACCTCTATATTGCTTGGGAGAGTGCCCTGTGGCCTGTTATTCACCATGTTGGCCAGCTACCCTACCTGGGTCTCTAAGTTCCTGATGGATGACCTTGCTTCTGCCATGAATTAAGTCTGAGAATTAGTGAGTGTCAACAAAACTGCCCTCAATTCATCTGGTTTTTCGTGTGTGGCAGATGGACTAAACTGCTGTGAAGATGAGGTCTGATTAAGTGGTGGCTGATTCTGATATTGGCATCTGAACTGAGTCTGCTGCCCTTGGTCACTCCTCCATGAGAAATTTGGGTGATTTCTCCACCCTGAATTGTAAGTGTTAGAGTTGGGATTGTTATGGGGCCTTTGGAAGTTCCCCACTGCTTGACACTGAGCTTGATCCATGGGAATGTTGTTGGGGTCAATTGTTGGGCATCTGTCGAAAGTATGTGGACCCTCACAAATCTTACAAGTCACTGGCATATGGACCGCGTTTACCGTCATAGTGTACTGCTGAAGCTGCTTGGTTAGGAGAGCAAATTGTGCATTCAATGCTATAATGATGTCTAGCTCATGAACTCCTATCGATATTTTTTCACATGTCCCCCTCTCATCTGGCAAGTGATTATTGGTGGCCATGTCCTCCAGCAAGTCATGGGCCTCATGTGTTGTCCTTCTCATAAAAGTACCACCTGCAGCTGCATCAATGATAGTCTTTGTGGTCCCACTCAGCCCATTATAGAAGATGTAAACCAAATTCCATTGTTCCAGACCATGACGTGGGAACTTCCTCCGCAGATCCTTAAACATTTCCTAAAGTTCATATAGTGACTCCCCATCGGTCTGGTAGAAGTTTATTCAACTCTCTTCTCAGCTTGGCTGCTTTTGAAGGTGGGAAGAACTTCGCAAGAAATTTCTGTGCTAGATCCTGCCATGTGAATATGGAGTCTGTTGGCAGGGATTTCAACTAAACCTTTGCTCTGTCCCTGAGTGAGAAAGGGAAGAGCCTCAACCGAATGGCATCAGCAGTAACGCCATTATACTTGAATGTGACACATAACTCCAGGAAGTTAGCAATATGCATGTGTGGGTCTTCAGATGGCAACCCTCCGAACTGGACTGTGTTCTGTGCCATTCTTAGGATTGCAGGATTTATCTCAAAGTTGTTTGCTCCTATAGCTGGGAGTCTTATGCATGTCTGTGCCCCAGTAACTCTTGGCAGAACATAATCTCCCAAGCTCCTCTCGGCTTGGACCTGAACTCATTCTTCTACATCTATAGGCAACTCTGGGGGCACTCTTTGGTTGGGTTGATGATCACCTATCCATTCATTCAGCTCATAATTGTTTTGCAAATCCCCCATTGCTAAAAATTCAACAATCCTCTTGTTTCACCTGTTCTGCTTGCACGTCTTTTCAATTTCAGGGTTGAAGGGAACAAGTGTGTCTCATCCTCTTCTTCTTCGCATAAACTAGATCCCTGGAATAGATCAAAATCGACAAGCAAATCAAGGCAATAGGGCTCTAACAATAAAAGAAAATAATTTAGAAAAGAATAAAAGCCAAATTAGAAATTAAGAATAGATAGTTTGATATTGAAAGTACGCCAGTCACCGGCAACAACGCCAAAAACTTGTTAGCGATTTTGCTTATGCTTTACGGAAGTGTACGTATCGCTCAAGTAATATAGTCTTGGTAAGACCGAATATCGTCCTCAGGGACTGGTTTTCAATTACCAAACATCTATCCTAAGTTATCTATTTGACTATCGATATTTTTGTTTTGGTTTTATCTATAAACTACGAAGTAATTGCAGAAATGAACTAAAATACTTTATTTGAATCAGTTATGGTGGAAATAGGTGTTCCAATCTCCTCGACTATCCACTCGCTTTAATCCTTAATGCAACAATAAAGGTTCTGCTTCTATTTTAAGATAGCATGTTAACTAGATTGTTTATATTCCGATTAGGATATATAAACGCTCAACCCCAGTGCAGAAATCTTATATATTTTTATGATAGATTTTACCACATAGGAGGATTAAGAACAATAACCTATGAAGCTACACAAGTATCAGGGTACTTTCGTCCACGATTTTAACTTATGTTTATTCAACTACAACATATCCAAATCTCCCCTCTCGGATCTCGATTCGAAATCATATAAGTGATGATAACTAGTGATCAATTAATTATCAAACAATCAAACCAAATATTGAATAAATCTTAACTATATGAAGAATAAACCAAATACTGCATTAATTCATAAAGACGAGTTTCAAGCGATTAGAAAAAAGAAAAACCCTAATTAAAAGTTAGCTCCTAGCCATAGACATGCTAAGAACCAAATTAATATCCAACATTAACTAAATTAAAATAAAGCAAAGAAAAGAAAATACTTTGGAACAAGTCTCCAATCTTGTAGCCTCCAAGAAAACTATGTTGTGTTGTGAAGAAAGGTTGAGTCCCTCTTCAAAAATCTGCAAAAATGGCCTTTTATAAGCTCCAAAAATGTGTACCCTTTTCCTCCTGGCCTTTGGTCAATTCCCATTCGGATTTGGACAATTTTCCGCCTCGGCGCTGCGGCCCTCCTTACTGGCGCCGCGGCGCCTTAACTATTGTAGCCTCTCAGATCTCTGGGCGCCGTGGCCCTGCATTCCTGCGCCACGGCGCTGCTTCTTCGCCTTTGTCCGGATTGCCACCTTTCGTCAATTTTTGGCTCAGGAACTTCCTTTTCTGCCCACTTATTGCTCTTTTTCGCCACTTTACCTTTTTAAACCACTGTGACTTAAAAGAAAGAAAAATACCCTAACACGACACATATTTGAATAAAAATAGGCAAAATACTAACTAAAAATGACTCTAAAAGTGCATATAAAATATGCCTAACAATACTTTCGTCAACTATTTTAACCTATGTCTAAACAACTTCAACATATTCAAATCTCCCTTTTCAGATCTCGATTCGAAATCATATAAGTTATGACAATTAATGGTCAGTCAATTATCAAATAATCAATACAATATTGAATAGATCTTAATATAGCTGAAGAAGAAATCAATAATTATGCATTAACTTATGAAAGAGTTTCAACGGAAAACCCTAATAAAGAAATTAGCTCCTAGACATTGTCATGCTAAGAGCCAATTTAATATCAAACATAAACTGAATTAAATAAAAGAGAAAAGAAAGAACCTGAACAAGATTCGTCTCCAATAATGTAGCTTTTGCCTCCTCTCTAGCCTCCAAAGTATGATAAGAATAATAACAGGGTTTCAGGGTTTTATATCTGAGAAAAACCTCGCTTCAGACCCCATTACCCTTGTCAAATTTTGGTCCATTTTTCTCCAGAACACGCGTCGGCGCCGCGGTGCTGAAGCCAAGCGCCGTGGCCCTAAATGGCATGAAAATCGTTGGGAGTCACTGTAATTCACGCGTCGTGGCGCCTTCAACGGTGAAATAATTTTCGACTCTCTGGAAATTATACGCCTCAGCCCTAATTACTTCAGCCTCGGCTCACCGAGCGTCGCGGCCCTTCCATGTCTTTTGTCGCGGCCCTTGACCTGTTTTCGTCCAGAATTCGCCAGATTTCTTTCAATATTTCTGAGACTCCTTTGGTTTGATTTCTTGGCCCTTTTATTATGAAATTCCATCATCAAAAGTAGTATTTTCTCTTTTATGACCGATGTGACTCAAAAGAAAGAAAAACAACCCTAACACTATACTAAACACAAACGAAAATGATAAAATACTAATTAAAAGGGACTCAAAAGTGTATATAAAATAGACTCAACAAACACCCCAAACTTGCACTTTACTCGCCCTCGATTAAAGCACTAAACAAAAACAAAACAAAGAAAAGACTCCATGAAATGGATCAAGTAGCTATAGCAATGTTTCCTCAAAATGATGGATGAAAAATGGGATAATATGTTAGAACATAGCATGAATTTTTAGCAATCTAGAATTTCAAGTTAGATATTTCGCAAATTCAATTATATCATAATCACTGGAAATACAAGTACCTAACCTATGCATGTCAATTTCATTCCATCTTTTCCAAAGTTCTATAGACATGTTTACTTGTTATTCTCCACTAATCATAGACATACACAATAGGGATCTTCAGGACTTTCAGGGGTTGTAATATAGGCTTAGGCTGAGGTAGATAAAAGTTGGCATTTAGGCTCACTTTCGTACCATAAGCATTTTTCATTCAACTCTTTTTTCCTTATTTTGATTTTTCTCTTTAGTCTCATACCTATTTTCTCCCCTCTTTTCTTTTGAGAAAATGAGTGATCGGTGTATTTTATATACACCTTTTGAGTCATTTTTAGTTAGTCTTTTGCCCATTTTTGTACAAATATGTGTCGTGTTAGGATAGATTTTCTTTCTTTTGAGTCACAATGGTTTAAAGTGGTACATTGGTGAGAAGGAGCGAAAAGAGGGTAGAAACAGAGGTTCCAGAGCTCGAAAAGCTAAAAAGTTGGAAACGGCGAAAGCAGGCGCGCGGACCATCGCAGTGATGCGAGCCACGACGCCCAAGAAGCAGACCAGTAGCGAAGTTTCAGGCCAAGGCTGATTCTGGCCGCGGCGCGGCGGGAAATTTGACAAATCCGAATAGGATTGGGCCAAAGCCAAAGAGGAAAAGGTTTTGCACGTTTTTGAGGATATAAATAGAGCCTTTAGGTCAGATTTGAGGGGAACACACCTTACCATTCATCACAACATTAGATCAATATTGGAAACTTATTTTTGTGTAATTTCTTGTTCTTTACTTTATTTATTTCTAGTATATGTTGGATACTATTTTAGTTCTTGGCATGTCTATGACTAAGAACTAACTTAATTTAGGGTTTTCCATATCGAATCGCTTGAACCTCGTTTTATGAATTAATGCAAGATTTTGGTTTCTTCTTATTATTGTTGAGATTTATTCAATAATTGTTTTTGATTGCTTGGTAATTAATTGATCACTAATTATCATAACTTATATGATTTCTAATCGAAATCCGAAAGGGGAGATTGTGAATATGCTATAGTTGAATAAACATAGGTTTAAATCGTGGACGAAAGTACCCCGATACTTGTGTAACTTAATAGGTTATTGCTCTTAATCCTTCTTTGTAGTAAATCTTGTCATCGAAAGATAGAAGAGTTCTACATTGGGGTTGAGTATTTATATTACCTTAACAGGAGTATAAAACGTCTTAGTTAACCTGCTATCTCAACATAGAAGAAGAACCTTAATTATTTGCATTAACGAGTAAAGCGAGCGGATAGTTGAGGAGATTTGGTAGCCCTATTTCCACCATATTTGAAGTAAAGTAAAATAATTTAGTTAGCATCTATAATCATAGTTATAAACAAATCATCAAATTATCGGTCACCAAATAGATACTACAGAATAGAGGTTGGTAATTGAACACTAATCCCTGAGGACGATAACTCGGTCTTCTAGACTATATTACTTGTCACGATACGTGCACTTGCGTTTAGCGTGTGTATAAATCGCACATCAAGTTTTTGGCGCCGTTGCCGGGGATTGACGTAGTTCAATATCAATCTTTTTATTCTTAATTTCTAATTTGGTTTTTACTTTTCTTTTATTTTATTTTATTGTGGAACCGTGTGCCGTGATCCGTTCATTGGTTTTGATTCATCTCAGGGACCCTGCAAACATGGATTACCACTACCAAGAGTTACAGAACTATCAACAACAATGTAACCTCCATGCCCCACAGGAAGAGTAGGATGGGCTACGAGCAGCCATACTCAGGCTAACTAGGCACCAAACTCAGTTCATGGATGAGACGAGAGTGTCCCTAAAGAATTTTGAAACGTAAATAGGACAACTCGCGGGCATGCTAAGCAACAGAATACAAGGAAATCACCATGAACATAGTGGGGAGACTATAAAAGAGCAATGCCAGGCGATTGACCTGAGAAATGGCGAACCAGTGGAAGCAAACTCGCCACCATCGTGTCCAGAAAAGAAGGGCCCAGACTTCTTGCAGAAGTTGCAGCCCCACGGCGCCGCTGAGCAGCGCCACGACGCCGATAATCCTGAGACATTGCAGAAGTTTTGGCGCCACATCGCCGATCTCAGAGCGTCACGGCGCCGAAACGAAAAATCTAAAAAATTAAGAGCCCTAGAAACGATTTCCCTTCTCCATTCTGACGGGATTTCTGACGTTATCTGCCATGCATTATCCGCTGCCACCGCCATCATTTTAAACCAAGTCTGTAAGTTGTCCCATTTTTCTTTTATTCTTGAGACTTACACACATTAGGGACAACGTGTGATTTAAGTTTGGGGGGAGTTCTTAGTATTTTTGATGTGTTTTTGAGTATTTTTGTGTTATTTTCTATGTTTATTTGAGTCTAATTTTTATTATTATTATTTTTATTTTTATGATCATGCATGTTGTAGTTACTTGAAACGCTGAGTGAAGTAAAGCTGAATAATGTAATGGAATTAGAAGCAACCATCTGAACACTTAGGTTAGATATGCCAAAAATTCATGAAGTCAAACTATTTGGGTATCTTGCTTGATTTATGCATTGTTAGTGATTAAACCTATGTGTCTGCTTGCTTTCTATTTGAGGCGAAATAGTTAGGATAGACATGTTAGGGAGATGACTCATGCATTTCTTTGTTAGCCCTTTCTTACCATTCTTTGCCTATCCCTGACATTAAAATTGTATCTCTAGTCAGCCCCTTTGAACCTAAAAATAAGATATTTCTTTGACACTCTATAATTTCATACTTGTGCCATAAGTGAAGAAATTGATGTGTTTGGAAAATAAAGTGTTGGAAAGAGACAAAAAGAGAGTGAACAATTTGATGCACCCCAATGAAAAGTAATCATAAATAGGCAAAAGCCTAAGTTTGGGGGTGCTTACTATTCATCAGACACCTCATTCTCTCAAAATAAAAGAGGGGAAAGATAGATATGAGGTTTAAAAGAAAATCAAAAGAAAAGGGAAGAATCGAAAACAAAAAGAGCTTATGGTACGTAAGATTGAGCCTAAAAGCCTATTTTTACCTACCCCTGCCTAAGCCTACATTACAACCCTGAAAAGCCCTGAGGATCTCTAATGTGTGTATCCATGATTAGTGGAGAATAGCAAATGAACAGACCATAGAATTTTGAAATTAACATGCATAGTTAGGTATTCTTACTTTCATTGAGCATGATTAAATTGAATTTGCGAAATATCTGACTTGATGTGTTTAGAATGCTAAAAATCCATGCTATATGTTCTTGCATATTATTCTACTAACCTTCATGCTTTTCTAAGTAACAATGATGCAGCAAATTGATCAATGTCTTTGAGTCATTTTATTTTCTTTTTTTTTTTTTTTTTTTTTATCTTTACTCGAGGGCGAACAAAAGTTAAGTTTGGGGGTGTTTGATTGGTGTAATTTATATACACCTTTTGAGTCATTTTTAGTTAGTCTTTTGCCCATTTTTGTACAAATATGTGTCGTGTTAGGATATATTTTCTTTCTTTTGAGTCACAATAGTTTAAAGTGGCACATTGGTGAGAAGGAGCGAAAAGTGGGTAGAAACAGAGGTCCAAAAGCTAAAAAGTTGGCAACCCGGGCGAGAAACAGGGCGGCGCCGCGACGCCAGACCATCATCAATAGCAGAGCCACGACGCCCAAGAAGCAGACCAGTCGCAGAAGTTTCGACGCCGCGGCGCCGGCTGCAGGGCCGCGGCGCCGACGCGGGAAATTTGACAAATCCGAATAGGATTGGGCCAAAGCCAAAGAGGAAAATGTCTTGCACGTTTTTGAGGATATAAATAGAGCCTTTTAGGTCAGATTTGAGGGGAACACACCTTACCATTCATCACAACATTAGATCAAGATTGGAGACTTATTTTTGAGTAATTTCTTGTTATTTACTTTATTTATTTCTAGTATATGTTAGATACTATTTTAGTTCTTGGCATGTCTATGACTAGGAACTAACTTAATTTAGGATTTTCCATATCGAATCGCTTGAACCTCGTTTTATGAATTAATGCAAGATTTTGGTTTCTTCTTATTATTGTTGAGATTTATTCAATAATTGTTTTTTATTGCTTGATAATTAATTGATCACTAATTATCATAACTTATATGATTTCTAATCGAAATTCGAAAGGGGAGATTGTGAATATGCTATAGTTGAATAAACATAGGTTTAAATCGTGGACGAAAATATCTCGATACTTGTGTAGCTTAATAGGTTATTGCTCTTAATCCTTCTTTGTAGTAAATATTGTCATCGAAAGATAGAAGGGTTCTACATTGGGGTTGAGTGTTTATATTACCTTAACAGGAGTATAAAACGACTTAGTTAACCTGCTATCTCAACATAGAAGAAGAACCTTAATTATTTGCATTAACGAGTAAAGCGAGCGGATAGTTGAGGAGATTTGGAAGCCCTATTTTCACCATATCTGAAGTAAAATAAAATAATTTAGTTAGCATCTATAATCATAGCTATAAACAAATCATCAAATTATCGGTCACCAAATAGATACTACAGAATAGAAGTTGGTAATTGGACACTAATCCCTGAGGACGATAACTCGGTCTTCTAGACTATATTACTTGTCACGATACGTGCACTTGCGTTTAGCGTGTGTATAAATCGCACATCAATGAGATACATTATCAATAACAAGCACCCCCACTTAGGCTTTTGCATCTTTTTCATTGGGGTGCTTCACATTTTACTCTCTTTTTCATTCATTTTCAACACTTTTCATCCAAATAATTTTCAATAATCACCTATGGCACAACTTAGGGAATCATAGGGTGTCAAACAAAAATATTATTTAGGCTCAAAAGGACTGACTAATTATACAATTTATGTCAGGATAGGTAATGAACGGTAAGAAGGGCTATCAAAGAATGTCTGAATCATTTTCCTAAACATGTATATCTTAACTATTTCGCCTCAAATAACAAGCAAATAAGTTTTCTAGACATTTTCAATATTTCTTTCCATAATTGACACATATAGGCTAAACACAAATATCTCAAATAATTAAATGTCATGAATTTTTGGTATATCTAAATTAAGCACACAGATTTTTGCAAAAATAAATTTAAATAAAATTATCTTTTGCAAAAATATGAAAACTCAAAACGTTTTACAAGTCAAACTCCAAATAGTGTGGTGGAATTTTTCTATAGTTATCAAATATTATTAATTTTTCTTTCTTTATTTAGCTATACATTTAATTAAGATATTATTTGTTTGCATATACCAGAGATTAAAAAAGACAATCTTTTGGGTCAATGAGGTGTAATAAAATCGTTAGGCTTATTAGGTAGCGTGACCAAAAGATTGATTGTAGGATCATTGCTCACCATCTACATTTCCGGGTGGTTTTTCAGATTAAAATAGTTATTATTTAATCTTCTTCTCTCATGAGAAAGAGAATTATAAGTGCTAGGAATTATCATTGTAATGACAATAACATGACGGATACCAATCGACAGTTCTTTGACAGGCAGAGCGTGTGTGTCAGACCAGGTGCGGTGAAATAACACGCCTCAACGAATTTGTTGAGTTCATAAACAAAGTATTATGCATAGCGAAAGTTTAAAATTTTCTTACCCAATAATAATCCTGACACGACTTATACGATAATCAAATTTATGTTCAAAACATAATAAAAGAAAACTTACAGGTTTTCGAGCGTGAGATTCAACGATAAGGTATCCACACGATTAGTTCCTCGATTGCAAGATCTAACTCCAGTATATCTCCTAATCAAGAAAGCTAGGAAATCTTGTTGTAAGAACTGAGAAGTTATTTTCTGTAATCTTATAATTATGAAGTATGTGTTGTATATATAGGAGTTCTGGACAAAACCTAAACAAATATAAAACAGGAAAACATGGGCCCATGTTAATGTTCACACGCCCAAAGTGGACGACCAAGCTCCCATTTTGGGCCAGTAATTTATGGCCCAATTGCTTTCATGTATTTTTCCGAGTACCCATATAATATATCCAACACATTTAATTAAATCTGAAATCAATTCGACTTAATTAAATAATTTCTATCAAATAGAAATATTCCATAATTATTATAAATTAAACATCTCAATTCTCAATCGAATATTTAATACTTTCTCAAGACACTCTTAGATCGAAGAAACAATCACATATAGTGTGACCATATAGGCCTTCACATATCGACATTAACTAATTAAGGTTCATACGAAACTCCTAGATTGCGTCGTATGATGAACTCAATATGTGAAGTACGTTTACACGAATCCAACACACTTAACATTTATCTGGAACTCTAAACTCCTTTCATTCACGACATACTTGATTAAGCTTAGGATTTTCCAAGTGTCTATCCAAATGACTTAATCACGTTATTTCACATTTATTAGTTGACAACTAGACAATATTCTAAATATGTCTCTAGCACTGGCTAGTGACTTTAGTCAACCTAATAACATTAGGAAGTTGAGTGCTCTCTCGAATTTCCAATCGAAGAATGAATTCTATTTTTGGCTCAACTACCACCTTGATTTACATCCTGATGCACCCAACACAAGCCGTATCTTATCTAGAAGGAGGTTAAGCTTAGAACTTGGTCAAAGTATATCATTCTGTAAACAAGGTGTGTATTGACCTCAAGTCAAATGACATTTATATTCCACACGCCGATAACACTATAGATATATATATCAAATAGTTTATCGGCAGGGTATACCAATACTTCTCTAAAGTATTCATGTGTCCATCACGAGTAACCATTACTCGTAGTTGTGAGACATACTACATTCTCCAAGAATGTGATGCAGACCACATGTCGACTTAAAACATATCATCGATATCCCATTCTCGATGATCATTAGTCGAGGTCATTTTAAGAGTTACGATATATTATTAATATCTCACTCTGAGTATGTGGTATTTCCTCTGTACATGCTTGTTTCTGTTTGTTGATCTTGGTTCTTTAGCTTGCGCAATCGCACCAATATTGTCACAATATATCGTTATTGGATGACTGACACTTGGAACAACCCATAGTTCTTTTAAAAACTCAGATATTAGGAAAACTTTTTACCAACTTCCGATCCAACAATGTACTCGGCTTCAATTGTCGAATCAGTAGTGGTTTCTTGCTTGGAACTTTTCCAACTTACTGCTCCACCATTAAAATGAAGACATATCCAGACTGTGACTTGAAGTCATCAAGATATGTTTGGAAGCTATCATTAGTGTACCAAGTAGCGACTAGCTTCTCTTGTCCACCAGAGACTAGGAAATATTCTTTAGTTCGTCTAAGATACTTAAGAATATTTTTGACTGATTTCCAGTGTTCTTCCCCAGGATTCTGCTGGAATTTACAAGTCATGCTAAGTGCAAAGGCCACATCTGACCTAGTACAGGTCATGCCATACATGATTGATCATATAGCTGAAGCATATGAGATCCTCTTCAAGCGTTCAAGTTCTGTAACAGTATAAGGAATGTCCTTCTTAGATAACTTGATGCCTTGACCCATAGGAACACCTCATCTCTTGGAGTTTTCCATTGAAAAATGTCTTAGCACTTTGTCTATGTATGTAGATTGTGACAGCCGTAACAATCTATTAGGTCTATCTCTGTAGATCCTAATTCCAAGAATGTAGCAGGTGTCACGACCCGATTCCGGGCCCGTGACTGGTGCCTTACCCCGGGCACCCTAGTGATACAACATCAGAGTAATCAGCGGAACATAAAACGATACAAGACATATTATGAAATATGAAACAATAATCTGAGAAAAACTTACCTTTCGGCATATATATAAACAACAACTTTTTCAACATGAACAGTTTAATCCTTTTTACAAACCACGCCTGTGATTACTCTGCACCTCTACGAATGATATGACAACAACGACGGGACAGGGCCCCGTCATACCCCTGAATGTAAGCACCTACAACAATAGGGGACTATACCAAGATAAGCCTCCGGAGAAACGGAGCTTTCCCAAACGCCAATCTGTGACCCTAAGGCGAGGATCAACGCGGTGTACCTTTACTGCGGCATGAACGCGGCCCAGGAGTCGATCTGACAGTGCAGTATGTGAAATGAAAATAAATCGTAAATGAAATCATAGTAGTCTATACAAAGCAGGAGACATGTATGATAACCAAACTACAGTTTTACAATAAATAAGCAGTCATGTCAAATCAGGGACTCACGCCCTCAAGTCATCACTAAAACATAACAATGGGTCTCACGCCCACAACATTAATCGTGCCCGTGGGACACATTCCTCACTGCCGGCAGTCTATGATATGAAAGGACCAAGGAACACACATGAACTCCAGGTCCCACCTGTGTTATAATAAAACCGTACGGGGTAAGTATGAAGGCATAGCCGACTACTAAAACCCCAGATCAACAAGGTCATAAAGCGTATCATGAGATCTGTCTAGGCGTCACATGATCAAAGGCGGCCACTCGCGCGATATCTAATCTGCGCGTCTAGCCCTGGAACTTCCGCGACTCGCGTAGGCCAAACTCATAGGCCTACGCGAGGTATAACCCGCATCGAGGGTAGCTACTCCCGGCGTCCGCTGGACTTCGCGATCGCATGGCGCGTGACCGCGTGCCCGTAAAGGGCGCACCTAACACGGAACTCTCGTAGCTCGCGCAGGCCCCACAGGACCGCGTAGGTATTCTCGAATCATAGGTCCATCGACCACTTTGAGTCTACCCGCGTGGAGGCGACAACCCGGAATCATCTCGAGATGAGTGATGTATAATACTAACATAACGACTTATCGTTAAACAACATAAGCACAACAAGGAAAAACCCCCTTTACACAAACATCACAAGATACTAACACGTAGCATCCTAGCATGTTTACTTATCAATCAACAAGAAAGTATTTACAAGGCTATCACAAACCAACACAATCAAGTTATGCACACAAGGTACTTTCTACTATATGTCAACAAGTTCGGGTTTTTATCCCCAAAGTACTTCATACATTAACTCTTTAAAAGATACGTTACTTTCAAAACCACACAATACGTAGTATGTGAAAATAAAGTGATTATCTTTTGAAGTAAATCAAAACACTTACTTTTGTAAAATCAAGTAACAACATTATTTTCCAAACGTCCAAGTTTGCCTAATTTCAAATGTTCACGTTTTCTTATTTTAGAAAGGTTTCGTAGTTCATAGTCTTATTCATTTAAGAATATGATTCTCTTTTAAACCATCTAAGAAACATAAGCCTTATGTGTGAGTAGGATATTCTTGTTTATAACAATCTTATTACAAAGACCGTGATCTAGGAAATATCATTTTGTCTCATCTTAGCTTCATGCGGATGGAAGTTTCTCTGGTTTTATTAATACTTCATTAATCAAAACATTTCCCTTTATTAACGCTGCGATGGTTTGTCGATACACATTACGATTTCAAATCGATAAAACATTATCCCTTTTAAAAATCAAGTAATAATTACTCACGATTGAGGTTTATCACAAAATTCATTATTTAAGTTTATTCTATTATCTTACAAGATATAGCCTCTTAAATTCTAAAATTAATCATTCGTTTTATATCTCTTAAGCCGTTATACCTAACTTCCCATAAAGCTAGTATAACTCTTAAGCTTTTAAAATCAAGTATTACTCTTCTTTTAAAAGCGGTTCTTAATTCTCTTGAACTACTTGAGATTATTATTATTCGGGCTTAAGTCAAAAGACATTGCCGTACAATTACGTTCAATTAACATACGTCGTCTCCGGTACTACATAGTTATACACATATCATGCTAGAAGAGATAGGAAGAGGTTCACATACCTCGCGACGATTATCGACTATTAGCAAATCGCTCCATGGCTATAACCCTAGCACAGTCCACCTTCTCAAGTAGCACGCCACTCGCGAGAACATTCAACCTATACAGTTATACAAGTCTATCAAAGTCTAGACTACTCGGTAGAATAAATCTAGATACAAGATCCTACGGAAATTGGGCAGCCCTTCCCTGCCGTCAAACTACACAAGTCTCTTTGTAATACGATCCTGCGTAATTCTGATTCGATTCTCTTCTTTAAATTCAGGCTTAAGTCCAAAGACATTGCCACAAGCTATGTTCAGTTATATATATAGTATACTTCAACTATATATTCCTACAACATGTAATATCCAATTACAATGGGGGGACAAGATAATTACCTCGATAAGCCCATAATAATCCAAGTATGAATGTCGATCCTTAGCAACACTTAGCTCCTACTCCGGGTGCTCCAACCCGCTCCAAACAACCCTTAGAAGTTCTACGCGACCTCTACTTAATACTCCAACCAACTATGGAGATTTTCCTTAGGGTTTCGGTTTCGTGGACGGGAAGTATAATAGTATTTTAGGCTTTTAGTAAAGTATAACCTTAGAATACAACAAGGTATCTGGCTAAGGTAATTTGGGTATAATACAATACTTTTGAGAGTATTTCTACCAAGAGGAGGGTATTTATACGAGACAACACCACAAGGGGGTGTATACCACCGGCCTACCACTAGGGGTACTCTCGACGAGGGAAGGGGCTCTCGGCAAGGGCTTTCTCAAAGGGGAGGGGGTGTTTGGGCGAGACACTACAAGGAAAGGAAGGCTTTCAAGACTTAGAAACTTTGTGGAATGGATGAAGAAGTCATCAAAGAGGGGGTATTTATAGGTCTAGCAAAGGCCAACCAATGGCGAATCATGCCAAGTGCAAGGAAAGTGTAGGGTCAAGATCATGCCAAGTGCACTTATCCATCTACCACCAAAATATCCTACCTACTACTTGACAAAAGCCAACCCAAATCGTCCCACTTGTTGCCACGCGTCCCAATGAGAGGGTGACAAGTGTCGCCCTCTCGTTGGCCCAAAATGTTTGTCTCTCGGAAAAATCCAAAAATAAGAAATGACATAGCGGAATTTTCCTACGAAGCTGAAAACGTTTCGTCGAAAAACGACTCTAACAGGGTGTTGTGCACAAAAACAATTCGGAGCCTAATCTTAAGTTCAAATTTTCTACGTCGTCACGTACATACTGCGGAAATACGGGGTATAACATTCTCCTCGTAGAAACATTCGTCCGAATGTTCCTTCTAAGCCTCAAAACAAGCGTGCGCCAAGATAGTCTTCACTACTATACTTACGAGAACAAACACGCCACAAATGGCCACGAAACAAGCTGCAAAATACTTACATCCAAGTCCACGAGGAAACACCTCTAACATCACCACAAATACCTCCGGGTCAAAATATACTTAACTTTTATCATCGATACCACTTTTGTCACTTTGTCGCGAGCCTTGCTCCGACGACCCAACAAATGGTACCGGGTTGCATGCGATCCCTGAGGCTGTCGTACACTCGAACTCTTACCACATTTACGATCGCTTGGTTTCAAAACTCGGTTACTATCTCCAACCTGGTCATCATTAACTGGGAACACTCTGGATGGATCTCCGATTTTTCCCGAACATAACCATACGAAAGACCGGACGTACTGCCTCCTAAGTCGGACGGCAAAAGCTAACATATAGGCAACCTGGCCTACTCTTCACAAGAGCTCAAAAAAGGCCCAAAGTAACACGGGCTAAGTTTCCTCTGTTTTTCGAATCTCGTCAAACCCTATCCGGGGTGGTACGCTTGAGAATACCGATCGGCACGAACTCTAAGCGTCGTCGGCGATAATCCGTCTGATTCCTCCGAGCCAAAAAACCTCTTACGGATAAGCTTCACTTTATCCACATCTTCTTGAACACGTATGAACCAACTATCGAACCTTGCCAACGTCGAACCAATCGGCCGTGAACTTACACTTCCGCCCCTGGCGTCCGCGGCGATATCCGAACACCGAAATGGTAGCTATAAAACACTTCCCCAACGGAGATAACAATCCTCACAACTACCCCGAAATCCAAACAACGGCGAGGCGACGCGATCTGAGACTCACTGAGTTCCTAACCTGCTGGTAAAATTTCCCGAAAGAAAGCAGTAGTAACACAGGCTCCATCATGCATTCATAAGGTGAAAGCAGGCACCCCGTGCAGCCTTACCACCTTTCTGATATATCATCACTGCCAAGCAACGGTCCTGACTGAAAAACACGATGGGCTGACCCCATCGGCCCGACTACTGGTCGAACGCATCCACGAACTCGTACGCTGGTTAACTAAACTTGGGCCTAACATCCTCGTGACCCTACCACCGGGGACCACAAACCGACCCACCAAAGCGGGCGCGGGTTGACCCGCAACGTGGCCTCAACCCGACCCGGCAAGGCGCAAAATACTATCTCCCCGAAGGAACAATCTCACTAAACACGTTACGAAAACCTAGCGGTCTTCTTAGCTCAACTACCCTCTTTCATTTCATACTACTTAGGGACCTATCCCAAACATAGCTCACGTGCACTATGCACTCCGATAAGGATCAAACATAAACACTACACCTTTACTCGAGATGGCCTTACCTCTAAGGTCTCTACGTATAAAGCTCTAAGGCTCACACTTTCTCTATCCCCCAAAATCTTACTCGGTTAAACAACCATGATATCCTAATCACAATTTACACCATGCTATCTGAACATAACACTTAAGGTATACTCATCTCATCACACAATACTAATCTCTAGAGGGTTAAAGATAAATCTATATCTACTGCTTCACTCCCCTTTGTCGTTCTAATCAAACCTGCCCCGTAGGGCGCATAGCTAGGGAAGATGACGAACTACCCACCGATCCTGAAGGCTAAGTCCTCCTACAAGGACACTCTTTCGACATCAGACCCTGACGGTCATAGGTACAACAAGTACCAACTAAAAGACGACATTCCCCGGGATGACGTCATCATCTGATGAGCGAAGCCACAGTTCTGACCAACTCCTGCATACCCCGAACGTCCTGAAATCCGTGGAGAACCTCTCTGCACTGGTGGGTGTGCAAATCTAATCCGCTGGTGAGGTGACTCGCCTCGAAAGCTACCAAAGGTCCTTGCTGTTCTGGCCCTCTTCTGCTGTCCTTGGTTAACCCGTCGATCTCTACGTTTCTCGGCCTGCTGTGTATAAGCTCGTACACAGGCCATGCTCAAGCCTAACTGAAGAACTACTCTTGCACAACCCTCTCGTTGATATTCATCAAGACTCGCGGTACATCGGTATACTCTCTGGTAGCCAAATCCATAGCTAGTAACAGGGTCGCCTTCTTGCAATCTAAATTCACTGTTCCTGGTCGTGGAACTGAAGGTTCAAATATCATGGCCGCAGTAGGAACTGCCGCCGCCGTGCTAAACTCTGCTGGGGCTAGTGACGTCGCAGAACTCCCCAAATGAAGCACCACCCCAGGTGATGATTGGAGTGCGTGCCACGACCTCCGAATTCTACTCGCGGCTCCGCCGGCTGCCTTGCCATCTGGGCGGGTTGCCTACGCGAGGCATAGCGGTGAGGAAAGAGATACGTTAGAGGTCAACTTACAACACTCTAAGGCACGATCTCGAGTGAGAAGAATAGAAACCAATCCTAAATATCCTATAGCCTCACGATTATTGGTGTGGTGCACAACACCGATAATCAAGACTCTGCGGATACGGATGCGTAGACACTTTCAGGATTAATCGCTCGATACCACTTTTGTCACGACCGATTCGGGCGTGGTAGTGCCTACCGGGCACCCTAGTGATACAACATCGAGTAATCAGCGAACATAAAGCGATACAAGACATATTATGAAATATGAAACAATAATCGAGAAAAACTTGCCTTTGGCGTATATATAAACAACAACTTTTTCAACATGAGCAGTTTAATCCTTTTTACAAACCACGCACAGCGATACTACGCACCTACGAATGATATGACAACAACGACGGGACAGGGGCCGTCATACCACGAATGTAGCACTACAACAACGGGGACTATACCGAATAAGCCTCGAGAAAGCGGAGCTTTCCCAACGCGAACTGTGACCCAAGAGCGAGGATCAACGGCGGTGTACCTTTACTGCGGCGTGAACGCGGCCCCGAAAGTCGATCTGACAGTGCAGGTATGTGAAACGAAAATAAATCAGTAAATGAAATCATAGTAGTCTATACAAAGCGGGAGACATGTATGATAACCAAACTACGATTTACAATAAATAAGCGATCGTGTCAAGTCGGGGACTCACGCCTCAAGTCATCACTAAAACATAACAATGGGTCTCACGCCACAACATCAATCGTGCGTGGGACACATTCTCATCTTGGCGATCTATGATATGAAAGGACCAAGGAACACATGAACACGAGTCCACGCGTGTTATAATAAAACCGTCTGGGGTAAGTATGAAGGCATGGCCGACTACTAAAACCCGATGCAACAAGGTCATAAAGCGTATCATGAGATCTGTCTGGCCGTCACATGATCAAAGCGGCCACTCGCGCGATGATATCTAATCGCGCGTCTAGCCTGGAACTTCCCGCGACTCGCGTAGGCCAAACTCATAGGCTGCATGAGGTATAACCCGCATCGAGGGTAGCTACTCCCGGCGTCCGCTGGACCGCGATCCGCGTGGCCACGTGACCGCGTGCCCATAAAGGACGCACCCTAACACGGAACTCGTAGCTCGCGTGAGCCCACAGGACCCGCGTGAGGTATTCTCGAATCATAGGTCCATCGACCGCTTTGAGTCTACCCCGCGTGGAGGCGGCTTAACCCGGAATCATCTCAAGAGATGAGTGATGTATAATACTAACATAACGACTTATCGTTAAACAACATAAGCACAACAAGGAAAAACCCCTTTACACAAACATCACAAGATACTAACACACGTAGCATCCTAGCATGTTTACTTATCAATCAACAAGAAAGTATTTACAAGGCTATCACAAACCAACACAATCAAGTTATGCTCACAAGGTACTTTCTACTATATGTCAACAAGTTCGGGTTTTTATCCCCAAAGTACTTCATACATTAACTCTTTAAAAGATACGTTACTTTCACAAAAACCACACAATACCCGTAGTTTGTGAAAATAGAGTGATTATCTTTTGAAGTAAATCAAAACACTTACTTTTGTAAAATCAAGTAACAACATTATTTTCCAAACGTCCAAGTTTGCCTAATTTCAAATGTTCACGTTTTCTTATTTTAGAAAGGTTTCGTAGTTCATAGTCTTATTCATTTAAGAATATGATTCTCTTTTAAACCATCTAAGAAACAGAAGCCTTATGTGTGAGTAGGATATTCTTGTTTATAACAATCTTATTACAATGACCATGATCTAGGAAATATCATTTTGTCTCATCTTAGCATGCAGACGGAAGTTTCTACTGGTTTTATTAATACTTCATTAATCAAAACATTTCCCTTTATTAACGCTGCAGTGGTTTGTCGATACACATTCTGATTTCCGAAATCAGTAAAACATTATCCCTTTTAAAAATCAAGTACTCATTACTCACGAATGAGGTTTCACACAAAATTCATTATTTAAGTTAAGTCTCTTATCTTACAAGATCAAGTCTCTTAACTTCTAAAATAAATAATTCGTTTTATCTCTCTTAAGCCGTTATACCTAACTTCCCATAAAGCTAGTATAACTCTTAAGCTTTTAAAATCAAGTATTACTCTTCTTTTAAAAACAGTTCTTAATTCTCTTGAACTACTTCAAGATTATTATTATTCGGGCTTAAGTCAAAAGACATTGCCGTACAATTACGTTCAATTAACATACGTACGTCTACCGTACTACATAGTTATACACATATCATGCTAGAAGAGATAGGAAGAGGTTCACATACCTCGCGACGATTATCGACTATTAGCAAATCGCTCCACGGCTATAACCCTGGCACGGTCCACCTTCTCAAGTAGCACATCTTTCTGCAGAACATTCAACCTATACAGGTTATACAAGTCTATAAAATTCTATACTACTCGGTAGAATAAATCTAGATAAAAGATCCTACGGAAATTGGGCAGCCCTTCCTACCGTCACAACTACACAAGTCTCATGTCTGATCCTACGTAATTACTGATTCGATTCTCTTCTTTAAATTCAGGCTTAAGTCCAAAGACATTGCCACAAGCTATGTTCAGTTATATATATAGTATACTTCAACTATATATTCCTACAACATGTAATATCCAATTACAATAGGGGGACAAGATAATTACCTCGATAAGCCCATAATAATCCAAGTATGAATGTCGATCCTTAGCAACGCTTAGCTCCTACTCCGGGTGCTCCAACCCGCTCCAAACAACCCTTAGAAGTTCTACGCGACCTCTACTTAATACTCCAACCAACTATGGAGATTTTCCTTAGGGTTTCGGTTTCGTGACTGACGGGAAGTATAATAGTATTTTCCGGCTTTTCGTAAAGGTATAACCTTAGAATACAACAAGGTATACGGCTAAGGTAATTTGGGTATAGTAACAATACTTTTGAGAGTATTTCTACCAAGAGGAGGGTATTTATACGAGACAACACCACAAGGGGGGGGTGTATACCCTCGCCTACCCACTGGGGTACTCTCGACCAAGGGAAGGGCTCTCGGCCAAAGGGCTTTCTCAAAGGGGGGAGGGGGGTGTTTGGACGAGACACTACAAGGAAAGGGGAAGGCTTTCAAGACTTAGAAACTTTGTGGAATGGATGAAGAAGTCATCAAAGAGGGGGGTATTTATAGGTCTAGCAAAGGCCAACCAATGGCCAAGATCATGCCAAGTGCAAGGCAAGTGTAGGGTCAAGATCATGCCAAGTGCACCTTATCCATCTACCACCAAAATATCCTACCTACTACTTGACAAAAGCCAACCCAAATCGTCCCACTTGTTGCCGCCCAACGTCCCCAATGAGAGGGTGACAAGTGTCGCCCTCTCGTTGGCCCAAAATGTTTCGTCTCTCGGAAAAATCCGCAAAAATAAGAAATGACATAGCCGGAATTTTCCCTACGAAAGCTGTGAAAACGTTTCGTCGAAAAACGACTCTAACCGGGTGTTGTGCACAAAAACAATTCGGCCAAGCCTAATCTTAAGTTCAAATTTTCTACGTACGTCCTTACGTACATACTCTGGAAATACGGGGTATAACAGCAGGCTTCACCTAAGTCCTTCATCATGAAGATGCCGGACAACCATTCCTTCACTGATTGCATAAGTGACTTATCATTTTCCATTATTAATATGTCATCTACATATATGATAATGAAAACAATACCCCCTTCCTCACGTTTACTATAAACGCATGGATCCTCCTTGCTTCTAACAAAGTCAAACAATTTGATAGCTTTGTCAAAGTAAATATTCCAACTCCTTGAGGCTTGCTTAAGTCCATAAATGGACTTTTGTAGTTTGCATACTTCTTTGGATTTTGACTTGGATGTAAAACCTTCAGGTTGTATCATATACACTTCCTCAATTAGATTTTCATTGAGGAAAGCGGTCTTAACATCCATCTGCCAAATCTCATAATCATAGTATGCAACTATTACAAGAAAAATCCGAATGGACTTAATCTTTGCAACTGGTGAAAATGTTTCATCATAATCGACCCCAGGCCTCTGATTGTAACCTTTTGCTACCAACCTAGCCTTGTAGGTTTGCACCTTGCCAAAATACATCAATCTTCTTCTTGAAGACCCATTTGCATCTTATGGATCTAACCCCATTTGGCAAATCAACCAAGTTCCAAACTTGATTGGCATACATTGAGTCCATTTAAGATTTCATGGCTTCTTGCCATCTTTGCGAGTAAATGTCTAACATAGCCTCGTTGTAGGTTGTAGGCACAACATCATCAGGATAATCTATCTCATTTTGACTTTCAACAAGGAGATTAAGTCTTTTAGGCTGACGATGAGTCCTAGTGGACCTACAGAGTTGGTTATTTTGCGTTTCTATGGTTCTTGTATTTTGATCATGAGAAGGTTCTTGTGTGTTTCCACCACTATGATAGTCTTTAGGAATATCATCTACATATGTTTCCTAAATAGAAAGATGTACAACCATTGTATCATCTTCCATTGGTTTTGTATGAGAATCTTGTATTTCTGCATCAATCATCACATCACTCCCACTGCTGAAGGTTGCACTCTAAGTAACACACCTTCACCAAATACTCCCACTGAATTCTTGTCTGGGTCATTCGACAAGGATTCAACCTCTATGTTGCTTTGTAGTTCTTGAATTTCTTCAAGTTCTATCTTATTACAACTCTGTTCCTTGTAGACATAGTTTTCCTCAAGAAAAATTGCATTTCTGGAAACAATGACCTTATGTTCTTCAGGAAGATAGAAATAGTATCCTCTAGTTTACTTAGGATATCCCACAAAGTAACATTTCTCACTTTTAGATTCCAACTTGTCAATGAGCATTTTCTTTACATATGCAGGGCAGCCACATGCTCGCATATGTGCAAGAGCAGGCTTCTTGCCATGCCATATCTCAAATGGTATTTTCTCTACTGATTTTCAAGGAACTTTATTTAGAACATAGATTTAGCTTTGTAAAGCATAGCCCCAAAGGTATGTTGGAAAAAGCTGAGAAACTCATCATGGATCTAACCATATCTAATAAGGTTCAATTTCTCCTTTCAGCAACACCATTCATTTGTGGTGTTCCAGGAGGTTTCCACTGTGATTGGACTCCATGAAGCTTCAAGTAATCCAGAAATTCTTTACTCAAGTATTCACCTCCTCGATCTGATCGAAGAGTTTTGATACTCTTTTCAAGTTGTTTCTCTATTTCTAACTTATACTCTTTGAATTTCTCAAAGGCTTCAGACTTGTGCTTCATAAGATACACATATCCATACCTTGTGAAATCGTCTATAAAAGCAATGAAGTAAGAAAAATCTCTCTTAGCTTGAATGGAAAACGGCCCACAAACATCTGTATGGACCAAACTCCAGTGTATCTCCTAATCAAGAAAGCTAGGAAATCTTGCTTTAGGAACTGAGAAGTTATTTTCTGCAACCTTATAATTATGAAGTATGTGTTGTATATATAGGAGTTTTGGACAAAACCTAAATAAATATAAAACAGGAAAACCTGGGCACATGTTAATGTTCAGTGGACCAGCCAGCTGGTCCACTTCACATGCCCAAAGTGGACGGTCAAGC
Organism: Przewalskia tangutica; assembly: GCA_029844215.1. Classification (NCBI taxonomy): domain Eukaryota; kingdom Viridiplantae; phylum Streptophyta; class Magnoliopsida; order Solanales; family Solanaceae; genus Przewalskia; species Przewalskia tangutica. The sequence goes on from CM056719.1 coordinate 26,677,726, forward strand.
TCCCATTTTGGGCCAGTAATTTCTGGCCCATTTGCTTCTCTGTATTTATCCGAGTATCCATATAATATATCCAATACATTTAATTAAATCTGAAATCCAATTCGACTTAATTAAATAATTTCTATCAAATAGAAATATTCCATAATTATTATAAATTAAATATCTTGATTCTCAATCGAATATTTAATACTTTCTCAATACACTCTTAGATCGAAGAAACAATCGCATATAATGTCACCCTATAGGCCTTTACATATCAACATTAATCTAATTGAATATGTGAAGTACATTTACATGAATCCAACAAACTTAAATTTTATGCGGAACTAAAAACTCCTTTCATTCATGACACACTCGATTAAGCTTAGGATTTGCCAAGTGTCTATCCAAATGGCTTAATCACTTTATATCACATTTATTAGTTGACAACTAGACCATATTCTAAATATGTCTCTTGCACTGGCCAGTGACTTTAGTCAACCTAATAACATTGAGAAGTTGAGTGCTCTCTCGAATTTCTAATCGATGAATAAATCCTATTCTTCGCTCAACTACCACCTTGATTTATATCCCGATGCACCCAACACAAGCCGTATCTTATCCAGAAGGAGTTTAAGCTTAGAATTTGGTCAAAGTACATCATTCTGTAAACAAGGTGCGTATTGATCTCAAGTCAAAGGACATTTATATTCCACACGCCAATAACACTATAGACATGTATAACAAATAGTTTATCGGTAGGGTATACCAATACTTCTCCAAAGTATCCATGTGTCCATCACGAGTAATCATTACTCGTAGCTGTGAGACATACTACATTCTTCAAGAATGTGATGCAGACCACATATCGACTTATAGTATATCATCGATATCTCATTCTCGATGATCATCAGTCGAGGTCATTTTGAGAGTTACGATCTATCATTAATATCCCACTCTATTAATAACAACGTAAGCTCAAGGGAGACACATATATGAATAATTGCAAACAATAATTCAATAATTGCAAATGCCATAAATATTAATCTTATTAATAATACGAATGTGTTCAAGTACATTTTTTCCTAATAAAGATTGTCTCTAGGACATACATACTTTCATCATCGTGACTTCACGGTCTTCTATTAATTGAGGAAAGTCGGACAATTGCCGTCGTTTCAGGATGATGACGATCGGTATGACAAGTTGAGTAGCTGGCATCTTTTGATTCTCCCGCCAAAATTAGGAGTTTTAATTGGTTGTCAATTTAAATCCACTTTCCAGGAGCCTGAAAGACACGCCCGGAAAGTGTGGGGACTATCTATACAGGGCAAAATTCATATTATATAGTTGGACGAATTATGTCGTGACACATGACAAGCAACGATGACTCATATTCAAGTCAAGTTATAGTACTACCGGTTGCGTGGAAGTATCACTGGGAGTATCAAATGACCCCTATCGGAAAGTATGAAGATCAAAAAGCCGATACGAATTCCAATGGGCGGTTGTTACTTGTTCGATTCTACACATTTCAAGGGTGCATTAGTAGCATTTATGAAGACACTAATTGTCTAATTATCATTCATTTATTTGTATTAATAAGGTCATAAATCGTGGAATGTGTACCCGTGAGCCCATTGTAATGATATCATATTCAAGTTATTACAACATTACTTTTCAATTCATATTCTTTGTCTTAATATTTGTGTTTTCATACCGACGAAACACTTAATCTGGAGGCCTCTCCAAGAAGCTTCTAGCAGACTCAGACTAATTACTACTTAATCTCCTTTTGTTATTTCTTATTTGTTATATTTATCAACTAACATATTTGTCAAATCAGTGACTTGAGACCCACGTGTCCTTGACCACATGTACAAATTCAATTGTATCAATTTACAAGTAAACACCTGTTTAAAATATTTATGTCATCACACACGTTATTAGAGACTAGTATTATATATATATATATATATATATATATATATATATATATATATATATATATATGAGCTCTTGTCCCAAGACAGAAGAAGGGAGCATAAATCTCCCAATAATGGCGGATGCATCAGTATCCATTCTTTATTATATACATATTGATGATAAGCATGTGCATGAATGGATAAATGGATAATATATAGTAAGATAAGAATGGGGGAGATGCTGACATAACAACTTAACAAGCCCCGCCCAGCGAATTTGATGGGCAAATCACAAACTAATCCCTTACTATTTATGGCATCATCAGCTCCAACTTATTCGCCTCGAATTGAACACCTTTCCATTAACATTTCCTTCTTATCTTCTAATGCATGTTCCTCTTCTCCTTATTGTTCTTCGTCTTCATCGGCGTCCTTTAACCACATTTGAAATCAAAGCCTTCACCAATGGACGTGGAGGATGATAATGTTGTATAATAGGATAATGGAATTAATAATAGGTTAGGCACACCGAAAAATGATGTTATCTTTAAAAGTATTAAGTCCTCCCTCTCAGGTGTAAAAGGTTCACTGAGAAATTAACCTTCTAGGATACAAAATCTATATTCTCAGAAATTCGAAAGTTACACTCTAACGAATTTCAGAAGCATAAATCGCACGTATAAAATATAGACTTTATAGAAAGAATAATTCTCAGGGAATTTCAAAAGCAGAAATTATTTTCTATTTTCTGTAATGTATACTATATCTTTCGTTTCTGCAAATCACTGAGTATTTATGGATACTCAATGGTTGCCCCAAAACATTGCAACATATTCATGAAGGGATATTTCCGTTGACGAAACCGAAATGCCGAAACATTTTTACATTTCGTTCCATGTCCCCCTTTATATATATATATATATATATATATATAAGAGAAAGTTTTGAACTATTGAAGCTATCATTGGTTTTCCTCCAAAATGAATGGAAGTCCAAAAGCTTGACCAACATGTCAAACCCATTAACTCATTTTATAGCTACAAGGAAGTTCAAACTTCTTCTCAAACACCAATGTGGGACAAATGACTTTTTATTTAAAAAATATCAATGTGGGACAATTGACTATGTGGAACAAATGACAATGTAGGACAAATGACTCAATTATGATGAAAATACTCATATCCAATGTGGGATATATAACAATCCCCCACTTGTTTAAATGTATAATGAAAATAATAATAAAAATATATATAAAGTGAGTTACACAACGAATAGCCATAAAGTGGACTAGGCCTTTAACTTATGGTTGAATATGAAACACTAAGGAATTGTATTCTAGTTGCGTATGATTTCTTGCTTCTTTTTAATCTTGACATCATTGTTGAATATAGGCCTTATGCTGAATCCTGGATTCATAAGTACTCTAGGATCTTACCGAATGATCCCTAAGAAGCGGCCTCTCACTTATATTCTTGTATAGGTAGACTTATCAAGAATGTCCACAACGTATTCCACATAGCTATAAGTCTATTAAGGACTTAGAGTCCAACATTTACCTGTTGTGGTAAACAAAGGTGCATAGGTCAGATATAAAGCTTTCGAAATAGTATCACCTCCACTATTTCCAAATTATGCACCTTGATATGTATCCAAGTTTCCATCTCGCCAATGTCTAATATTGAGTTACCTTTTTAACTCCCATAATAACATGTCAAATATATAACTTGTACCTTAGAATAGAGTTGGTTTCAATCAAGACATTGTTTATATCGGTAATAGCCTCATATCTCGCATGACCTTTTTGATCTTATCTGCCGATAACAATTTTGTTAACAGATCTGCTAGCATTTGCTTTGTTGGAAAATACTCAAGTGTGATCTTCCCCTTCTTAACCATACTTCGAACATGATTATATCTTATAAAAATATGTTTACTATGATCAGATATTCTCTCATTCTTTGTATTGTAAATCACAGCTTGATTGTCACAATACAAAGTTATAGGACCCTTCTTTGGTTCTATAAAAGGAATAGTTTTTAGGAATCTTCTAAACCACATAAGCTCTTTGTCAGTCATTGACATGGCTATGTATTCAGATTCTATTGAATATAAAGCAACACAACTTTGCTTTTTCGAAGCCCAAGAAACTATGACACCTCCAACAGTGAATAACCATCCACTAGTTGACTTAGAATCACTTGCAATATGATGCCCAATTTGCATCACTAAAATACTCATGTAGATGCATTGCATTTGTAATTCAAACCATAATTCCTTGTTGACTTCAAGTACGTTAGTACTCTTTTTAGTTCATTCCAATGATCTTCTCCCGGATTGCTAGTAAATCTACTCAATATGCCAATAGAATACGCAAGATCATGTCTTCTGTGATTCACCACATACATAATACTACCGATTACTTTGTCATATTCTTCTTGATTTATAGTTTCTCCTTCATTTGGAATTAATTTTACGGTTGGATTGATAGGACTTGTACTATCCTTGCAGTCAAAGTAATTAAACTTCTTTAACACTTTCTCAATGTAATGAGATTGTGTTAGAATATAAGTTCCTCCTTTATTGAGCACTTTGACTTCCACTATGACATCAACATGACCTAAATCCTTTATGTCAAAAGCCTGCTTTAAAAATTCTTTGGTCTCATTCACACATTTTATGTCAGAACCAAAGATAAGCAAGTCATCAACGTATAAATTCACCACTTCTTTATACTCAAGAGTAATCTTTAGTAAAAACACAAATTTTTACTTTGCTACTCTTAAATCCGAACCTTTTAATTTCTTGCTTAAACTTTTTGTACCATTGTCGTGGTTCTTGTTTAAGCCCATACATAATTTTTTTTAATTTGCATACTTTATGTTTTTCACCCTTAACAACATAACCTTCAGGTTTATGCAAATAAATTTCCTCATCCAAGTCTCCATTTAAGAACGTTGTTTTAACATCAATTTGATTAACCTCTAATCCATACATAGATGTAATAGCAAACATAGTTCTGATTGATGTGAATTTAGAAACGGGAGAGAATGTCTCAAAGTAATCAATCTCTTCTTTTTTACTTTAACATTTGGCTACCAATCTAGCCTTGTACTTATCAATAGTACCATCAGTTTTGAGTTTCTTTTTCATAACCTACTTGCAACCAATAGGTTTAGTCATAGGAGATAAATCAACAAAAGTACAGGTTTGGTTTTCTAGTATAGACTGAATTTCATCATCCATGGCTTTTTTCAACATATCAGAATCTGATTGTGACATAGCTTCTTGAAATTTTTTTGGATCATCTTCTAACATGTAAGTCAGCATATCAGGACCAACATTCTTTTCAGTTCTATGTCTCTTACTTCTCCTTGATTCGATTATTTCATCATTCTCATTTTCTTCTAAATTCTCATCATTCACAATTTTATTTCCGGTTGCATGCTCATAAATATCAAGTTCAACAAATAAATCATTATTTATTTCTATTTTATCAGCATCACGAATATTCAAGTGTTCATAAAATATAGCATGCGCAACCTCAAATACACTATTATCATGAAGCCTAAGAAATCTATATGCTTTACTCATAACAAAATAACTAATAAAAACAGATTTAACTGCTCTACTATCAAGTTTTGACCTTTTCAAAGTTGTGTCCAAAACATATGCAATACAACCCCATACCTTAAATATAATACTAGGCTTACACCCAATAAACAATTCAAATGGAGTTTTCATATGTTTCTTGTTTACACTCCTGTTAGTAATGTAACAAGAACAATGTCCCTCCCCAATAACGCATTGGTAATTTTGAATGTATTAGCATGGCACTAACCATTTCCATTAAGGATCTAGTTTTCCTTTCAACCACTCTATTTTGTGGTGGAGTATTAGGTGCTGAAAATTCTATAACAATTCTATTTTGTAAACAAAATGATATAAACTCGTTAGATAGATATTCACCACCCCTGTCCGATCTCAAACATTTAATCCTTAAATTGGTTTTATTTTCAACTTCCTCCTTGAAGATTTTAAACTTATTAAAAGCCTCATCTTTGGTTTTAAGCAAATACACATAGGTGAATTTTGAATAATCATCAATAAAAGTTATGAAATATCTTTTATCACCTTTATTAATATGCTCTTTATTATCACAAATATTCGTATGAATAAGTTCAAGTAAACCATTTGTTCTAACAACACTTTTGAATTGAGAGCAACATTCCCAAGTTTTTGTGGTAAAAGTTTTAAAAGACTTAGAAATAAAATCATTTGAAATCATGTGATTCATAACATTTATACCAATATGTCCTAGTCTATAGTGTCAATTATCATGATCATCAACATTAAAGTAAAACTTCAAAAAAGTAAGCAGAAGATGCAGTCTTATTATAGTCAACATTCAACAAGTACATTTTGTCTTTCATGTAGCCTTTTCCTACAAACTTTTCATTCTTAGTGATAATCACTTTTTGGGAATCAAAGGCTACTTTAAAACCATTTTCGTCCAATTTGTATATCGATACACGATTCTTCCTCATAGAAGGGATATAATACACATTGTTCAGAGTTAAAGTATTTTCCGAAGTGAGGGGATGAACAACAGTGCCTACGCCAAGAACTTCGATTGATGATACATTTTCCATGTAGATGGCATTGACATCTTTCAACATTTCATATGTCTTGAACAAACTCTTGTTTGGGCTAACATGATAGGTTGCACATGAGTCCATCCACCAATCAGTAGTGCCATTATTTACAAGGCATACTTCATACATGACAGTGACAGTTTTTGTCATCAATCACATTAGTTTGTTCCTTTTTCTTGTCTTTCCCTTTACGGTGACGACATTCCCTAGCATAGTGGTCAGGTTTGCCACAAACATAACAACTGCCTTTCTTTTTGTTGTTTCTGTTATCCTCATTCCCATTTTTCTTAAAGAATTTCCTCTTCTTGGACGTTCCTTGGTTTCCTTAGAAGTTCCATGAAGGTTTTTCTCATAAACATGATTCACACCATCATTCTCCGAAGAAACTGAACCATCTCTTCTAAGGCTTTCAGTCTCAATTTAAATGCCCTGAAGAAGTTCATCCAAAGAGATAAGCCTCTTCTTGTGTTTTAGTTTCTTTTGGTATTCTTTCCATGAAGGCGGAAGTTTACCAATGATAGTTGAAACTTGAAAAGTTTCAGAACTGGGTTCACCAGCATCAACACATTCTGTTGCTATATCATTTAACTCGTTAACCTAATCAATGACTGACCGAGAATCCACCATCTTGTATTCAACATATTTGTTAACCAAAAAAGACTTATTACCAGCATCTTCATTTACATACCTTCGTTTTATAGCATTCCAGAGTTCTGCATCAGTTTAGTGGATGTGAAATACGTTGAACGGTGTGTTGTTCAACGACTGTAGAATGGTGTGGCGGCAAACGAAATCATTATTTTCCCATTTGTTTGCCTTCTCTGTTGCCTCAGTCTTTTGTGCCTCGATTGCATCCGAATTAATGATTTCCTCCGAACAGCCTTGAAACATAACATAGAATACCTTTGCAATTGTCAAAAGGTACTCTATCTTTAAAGTCCAACGCTTGTAGTTGACTCCGTTCAGCCTTTCCAATTTGTATCCATCATTCAACTATGCCTTAACCAATACTTACTCCATTGCAGAAAAGTTAATACCTTTAAATTGTTGTATAATACGGTAATGGAATTAATAATTGGTTAGGCACACCGAAAAATGATGTTATCTTTAAAGATATTAATTCCTCCCTCTTATGTGTAAAAGATTCACTAAGGAATTAACCTCTCCTATACAAAACCTATATTCTCATATATTCAAAAGTTACATTCTAACACACGTATAAAATATAGACTTTAAAGAAAGAATAAATCTCAGAGAAGGGGAATTTCAGAAGCAGATATTATTTTTTGTTTTCTGTAATGTATACTATATATTTCGTTTCTGCAAATCACTGAGTATTTATGTATACTCAATGGTTGCCCTGAAACGTTGAAACATATTTACGAAGGGATATTTCTGTTGACAAAACAGAAATGCCGAAACATTTTTACGTTTCGTCCCATGTCCCCCTTTAAATATTTCTTTCTTTATATATAAGAGAAAGTTTTGAACTATTGAATCTACCATTGTTTTTCCTCCATAATGAATGGAAGCCCAAAACCTTGACCAACATGTCAAATCCATTAACTCATTTTATAGCGACAAGAAAGTTCAAACTTTTTCTTAAATACCAATGTGGGACAAATGCCTTTTTATTTAAAAAATATCATTGTGGGACAATTGAATATGTGGGACAAATAACAATGTGGGACAAGTGACTCAATTATAATGGAAATACTCATATCCAATGTGGGATATATAACATATAAGGCTGAACATCTTCTTGTTCTTGTTCATGGTATCTTGACGAGCCCAAGTGATTGGACGTATGCACAAGCATAACTAAAAACACGGTTGGGAAGGAAATTTGTGATGTATGCAAGTTCATGTAACACTTTCACTAAAACCTTCACCGGTATTGATGGAGCTGGAAAAAGGCTAGCAAATGAAGTCATGCTGGTTGTAAAGAAGCGACACAACACTTTAAAGAAGATTTTCTTTTTAGCTCATTCTCTTTGTGGATTGATTGCAAGATATGCACTTGATCTTCTTTATACATCATCAAATAATAAATGATTGATTGTTGGGCTGGAACTAAGGATATCCAGTGGGCCGGGTCGGGGCCCCAATCCCCCTAAAAATAATTACGGTGTTGGGATTCAAAACCGGGACGGGACACAGGCTCGTCCGTCCGGCCTGTCGCTCGACCCACCTGCACCCTTTGAGCCGTCCGATCCTCCCTCCCATTTGCAAAACTAGTCATTGCAATAACAACCAATTTTAGATTTTGGCCATTGTGCAATGGTTCCAACGTCCATTTTTTGCCCCACCCCATAAATCCCCTACCCCATTAATATTTATTTTTAACCCCTAAGTTAGTATATTTTCACTTTACCTAATTTTCCAACTATAAATATCTCATTTTCTCTTCATTTTATCTCACAAATCTCCCTACAATCTCTCAATCTATCTCTCTACAAGTCTGCATTGTCTACTAAATATTTTATTTTATTTGCTAATTTGTATAATTGTATCAAAGTTAAAAAATTAGGACCGAAGTTGGCAACATCGAGCAAAGTTTCAATTTTCAACCTCGATTACACGTCGACGTTTGGTACCTTCGTTCCTTCTTTAAATTATTATTGTTACTTTATTTTAATTATCTCACTTAATTTCATTATCTTTAATTATTTATTTGCATAATTAAAATGGAAGGATTTAGACGTATGATTAAGGTAAGAGTAAGAATGCTTCTTCTAGTAGGGGTAACAAGAGCAAGGACACTTCTTCTAGTCATCATATTCCTAGTGAGGATAATTTTATTGATTACACTCATATAGATGAAACTGATTTTTAATGATATACCATTACATGATGAGATATATTCTGCAACTGAACCAGACTTTAATTTAGATAATAATCTAGATGACACACTGTTAGGTGTATTTTGTATACACTTTTTGAGTCATTTTTAGTTAGTATTTTACTCATTTCATTTGTGTTTAGTATAGTATTGTGGTTGTTTTTCTTTCTTTTGAGTCACAACGGTCATAAATGGAGAAACGTCAAAAAGAAGATGAAATGAGCTTATTTGAGATGGAATTGCACACTAAAAGGGCCAAGAAATGAAGCCTAAGAAGTCCCGGGAAGTATAGAAGAAATCAGACGAATTTCGGACGAGAAAAGGACAAGGTTTCGGAAAATATTTGCTGCAGTACTTTCGGCACCGCGGTGCCATTATGCAGCACCGCGGTGCCAAAATATCTGCGAGTTCAGGTTGGCTACAGGACTTCCGACACCGCGGTGCCATTCTGTTACACCTCATAAGTTTAGGACGAGGATTAAGAACGTCATTAAGATTTAGATTCAGATAATGGATGTAAGAATATTTACACAAGCTACGAGTATGTCAATGAGAATTTAAAATGATAAGTTATATATTTCCATTAAGGATTAGTATCATATTATAAGAATTATGACATGAAGAATACGAGGGCTTATGGAATTTCCGAGAATTAAAGGGAACGAGAATTAAGATTAAAAAAAGTGGGACTAAGATTTACTACTTGGGGGATTAATTTAGTTAAGTAATTAATTAGAGGATCAAAGTGTAATATGTGGAGGGACCAAAGTGGATAATTGAAAAATCTGAAAATCTTAATACTACCCTAAATACTTCATCTTCCACACTTGTAAAATCAAAATCTATTTCTCTCCTCCCTCTCCCCTCAAACCAGCCGAGACCCTCAAAAATCTATAGCCAAAACATTAAGTTTTCATCTCTCCCTTCTTAGATTAATTCATTAATAATCCTAGGCAAAATTGTAACACCCAAACAGTGGGGTTTCGGTGCCACTGGCCGAGAAAAGGGCTGGGGGTTTCTTCAAGTTTTGGACAAGATTTTTTTCGAAGAAAAACATGTATAAATGATGGGTTGACATTATGGAATGATTGCATGGTGAATTGGAGTGGAAGAAGTGAACAATTGGGCAAGAAGAGGGGCAAGAAAATGGGCAGAAAATCGCTGGTTGCTGACAGATTTTTAGTCAACTTTGAAGGGGTATATCTCCTATATATCAGGAGTTTTTTGGTGTTTCAAAAGCTTAAAATTAAGTTCGTCGAGTCTAGTTTCCAACGCAATAAACCTCTCATCGATAGGACACCGGAGTAGATAGTTATGGACGTTACAAGTTCAGCTGACAAAACAATGGCTAAAAATCGGGACTATTTGGGATTAAATTAAGGTATGGAAATTCTGATTTCTATGCTATAATTGAAGTTGAATATTGTTGTAGTTGAAGTAATGGACTTGTGTTAGGAAGAAATATTGAATTTTGACAATGCATGTGTCAATTTTGGGTGTGAGCCGAATTGGACTGTTTCGGGTATATGTTGGATTCGTGTGTTGTGTTGTAAATTTCATCACTAATTGCGTATTAAAAATGAATGAAATTGTGAATATTAAAGATGGATTCGTTATATGGGATTGTTGGAAAGATAAGTTGGTTTAATAGTTAAGAAAAAAGTTAAATGGTTGCATGTTAATGGCCTAAAATTCATGGATAATTCTCGGACATTGTGTAACCTTTACGGGCTGTTTTGGTGCAAGATTAATTGTTGTTGTTATTATTATTATTATTATTATTATTATTATTGTTATTATTATTATTATTATTATTATTATTATCGTCGTTAATTGTATGTTAAGATTGAAAGAAACATTGGTACTTTGTGTTGAAATTAGTTATTTAAGGTGACGCGAGATGAATTGGAATTTAAGGAACTAAGAAAGGAGTTTTGGAATCTCAGACACTGTTGTAACATTTTAAGGAGTGAATGAACATGGTAAATAGGTGTGATAGTCACTTGATGGTTGAAATTGCTGCCTTCCATAAATAAGGAAAAAGAGATTGTATGATGGCGTATATGTAGTATATGGGGCCTAATTAGATTACATATTGATATGGTTGTGGTTGTTGGTTTGATTTGGCTTGTTGGTTAATTGTGGATATGCATATAAATAGGGGAAATGCTGCCCAAATTTCTATAGAATCGTAAAGTGGAACAAATAAGAAGATAATTTTTTTGGGATTTATGTCAATCTTATAATAGATTCACATAACATGAAAACATTATGACCATGACAATAGACTTGACGAATATACATGCACGCCAGTGATAAATTATAGAGGTTTTCCTTCCATAATTAATCAGGTTTATTAAGCCACAATTTTTTTCTTATCTTCTTTAATTATATGTTATCTTATATTAAGGGTGTTCATAGTTTGGATAAAACTGATTCAAACCGCAAATCGATTAAATAAACATTGTGTTGTTTAAGTTAGGTTTGGATTGATTTTTTTAAAGCAATTGATAATATAAATTATATACTTTTCATGTAATGCACATGTGCAACGCACATACAATTAAGACTAGTGTATGAAAATAAATTAAAAGCATTGTTCTTTTTCATTTGTTTTAGATTCAATTCGACTTTATTACTTTATAATTGCAGTGGAATAAATAAGAAGATAATTTTGTTGGGATTTATGGCATTCTTGTAATAAATTCACATAATATGAAAACGTTAAACGACGCTGACAATACACGCGACTACTAGTTTTGGACGCAGATATAAATTACACATGATTTCCTTTTAAAATTATTCAGGCTTATTCATCCAAAACGTCATCTTATCGTCATTAATTATTTGTTATCATATACTACATGTATCATGGTTTGGTTAAAACCAATTTAAATCGCAAACCGATTAAATAAATAGATTGTTGATTATAATTTGTTTAGTTGGATTTTAAAAAAAAAAGATAATATAAATGATTTATTATTCACGCAATGACACGTGCAACACAAGTACACTTAAGACTAATATATGTGAATAAATTAATAGCATTGTTATTTTTCATTTGTTTTAGATACAATTCGACTTTATTACTTTGTTGTTAAAGTGGAACAAATAAGAAGATAATTTTTTTTGGGATTTATGTCATCTTATAATAGATTCACATAACATGAAAACATTAAATGAACATTACAATAGACTTGACGAATATACATGCACGCCAGTGATAAATTATAGAGGTTTTCCTCCCATAATTAATCAGGTTTATTAAGCCACAATTTTTTTCTTATCTTCTTTAATTATATGTTATCTTATATTAAGGGTGTTCATAGTTTGGATAAAACTGATTCAAACCACTAATCGATTAAATAAACATTGTGTTGTTTAAGTTAGGTTTGGATTGATTTTTTTAAAGCAATTGATAATATAAATTATATACTTTTCATGTAATGCACATGTGCAACGCACATACAGTTAAGACTAGTGTATGAAAATAAATTAAAAGCATTGTTCTTTTTCATTTGTTTTAGATTCAATTCGACTTTATTACTTTGTAATTGCAGTGGAATAAATAAGAAGATCATTTTGTTGGGATTTATGGCATTCTTGTAATAAATTCACATAATATGAAAACGTTAAATGACGCTGACAATACACGCGACTACTAGTTTTGGACGCATATATAAATTACACATGATTTCCTTTTAAAATTATTCAGGCTTATTCATCCAAAACGTCATCTTATCGTCATTAATTATTTGTTATCATATACTACATGTATCATGGTTTGGTTAAAACCAATTTAAACCGCAAACCGATTAAATAAATAGATTGTTGTTTATAATTTGTTTAGTTGGATTTTAAAAAAAATTGATAATATAAATGATTTATTATTCACGCAATGACACGTGCAACGCACGTACACTTAAGACTAATATATGTGAATAAGTTAATAGCATTGTTATTTTTCATTTGTTTTAGATTCAATTCGGTTTTATTACTTTGCAATTGAAGTGGAATAAATAAGAAGATAATTTTATTGGGATTTATGGCATTCTTATAATAGATTCACATAATATGAATACATTAAATGAACCTGACAATGCACGTGACGAAACCTGCATGCCATTTATAGATTACACATGCATTTATCTAAAAGTTATTCAGGCTTAATCAACCATACATATTCTTATCTTCTTTAATTATTGGTTATCTTATAATAGGGGTTTTCACTGGTTAAAACTGATTTAAATCGCAAACCGATTAAATAAACATATTGATGATTATAATTGGTTTGTTTTGATATTAAGAAACATTGATAGCATAAATTATTTATTATTCAGGCAATGGCACGTGCACCGCACGTACACTTAAGACTAGTATATGTAAATAAATTAATAGCATTGTTATTTTTCATTTGTTTTAGATACAATTCGACTTTATTACTTTGCAGTTAAAGTGGAACAAATAAGAAGATAATTTTTTTGGGATTTATGTCAATCTTATAATAGATTCACATAACATGAAAATATTAAATGAACATTACAATAGACTTGACGAAAAGACATGCACGCCAGTTATAAATTGTAGAGGCTTTCATTCCAAAATTAATCAGGCTTATTAAGCCACAAATTTTTTCTTATCTTCTTTAATTACATGTTATCTTATATTAAGGGTGTTCATAGATTGGATAAAATCGATTCAAACCGCAAATCGATTAAATAAACATTTTGTTGTTTAAGTTAGATTTGGATTGATTTTTTTTAAAACAATTGATAATATAAATTATTTATTTTTCATGCAATGCACATGTGCAACGCACATACACTTAAGACTAGTGTATGAAAAATAATTAAAAGCATTGTTCTTTTTCATTTGTTTTAGATTCAATTCGACTTTATTACTTTGTAATTGCAGTGGAGTAAATAAGAAGATAATTTTGTTGGGATTTATGGCATTGTTGTAATAAATTCACATAATATGAAAACATTAAATGACGCTGACAATACACACGACGACTAGTTTTGGACGCAGATATAAATTACACATGATTTCCTTTTAAAATTATTCAGGCTTATTCATCCAAAACGTCATCTTATCGTCATTAATTATTTGTTATCATATACTACATGTATCATGGTTTGGTTAAAACCAATTTAAACCGCAAACCGATTAAATAAATCGATTGTTGTTTATAATTTGTTTAGTTGGATTTTAAAAAAAAATTATAATATTAATTATTTAATATTCACGCAATGACACGTGCAACGCATGTACACTTAAGACTAATATATGTGAATAAATTAATAGCACTGTTATTTTTCATTTATTTTAGATTCAATTCGGCTTTATTACTTTGCGATTGAAGTGGAATAAATAAGAAGATAATTTTGTTGGGATTTATGGCATTCTTATAATAGATTCACATAATATGAAAACATTAAATGAGCCTGACAATACACGTGACGAAACCTGCATGTCATTTATAGATTACACATGTATTTCTCTCAAAATTATTCAAGCTTAATCAACCATACATATTCTTATCTTCTTTAATTATTGGTTATCTTATAATAGGGGTTTTCACGGTTTGGTTAAAACTGATTTAAATCGCAAACCGATTAAATAAACAGATTGATGATTATAATTGGTTTGGTTTGATATTAAGAAACATTGATAGCATAAATTATTTATTATTCAGGCAATGACACGTGCACCGCACGTACACTTAAGACTAGTATATGTAAATAAATTAATAGCATTGTTATTTTTCATTTGTTTTAGATACAATTCGACTTTATTACTTTGCAGTTAAAGTGGAACAAATAAGAAGATAATTTTTTTGGGATTTATGTCAATCTTATAATAGATTGACATAACATGAAAACATTAAATGAACATTACAATAGACTTGACGTAAAGACATGCACGCCAGTTATAAATTGTAGAGGCTTTCATTCCAAAATTAATCAGGCTTATTAAGCCACAAATTTTTTCTTATCTTCTTTAATTACATGTTATCTTATATTAAGGGTGTTCATAGATTGGATAAAATCGATTCAAACCGCAAATCGATTAAATAAACATTTTGTTGTTTAAGTTAGATTTGGATTGATTTTTTTTAATACAATTGATAATATAAATTATTTATTTTTCATGCAATGCACATGTGCAACGCACATACACTTAAGACTAGTGTATGAAAATTAATTAAAAGCATTGTTCTTTTCCATTTGTTTTAGATTCAATTCGACTTTATTACTTTGTAATTAAAGTGGAATAAATAAGAAGATAATTTTGTTGGAATTTATGGCATTCTTATAATAAATTCACATAATATGAAAACATTAAATGGAGCTGACAATACACACGACGACTAGTTTTGGACGCAGATATAAATGACACATGATTTCCTTTTAAAATTATTCAGGCTTATTCATCCAAAACGTCATCTTATTGTCATTAATTATTTGTTATCATATACTACATGTATCATGGTTTGGTTAAAACCAATTTAAACCGCAAACCGATTAAATAAATCGATTGTTGTTTATAATTTGTTTAGTTGGATTTTAAAAAAAAATTATAATATAAATTATTTAATATTCACGCAATGACACGTGCAACGCACGTACACTTAAGACTAATATATGTGAATAAATTAATAGCATTGTTATTTTTCATTTATTTTAGATTCAATTCGGCTTTATTACTTTGTGATTGAAGTGGAATAAATAAGAAGATAATTTTGTTGGGATTTATGGCATTCTTATAATAGATTCACATAATATGAAAACATTAAATGAGCCTGACAATACACGTGACGAAACCTGCATGCCATTTATAAATTACACATGCATTTCTCTCAAAATTATTCAAGCTTAATCAACCATACATATTCTTATCTTCTTTAATTATTGGTTATCTTATAATAGGGGTTTTCACGGTTTGGTTAAAACTGATTTAAATCGCAAACCGATTAAATAAACATATTGATGATTATAATTGGTTTGGTTTGATATTAAGAAACATTGATAGCATAATTATTTATTATTCAGGCAATGACACGTGCACCGCACATACACTTAAGACTAGTATATGTAAATAAATTAATAGAATTGTTATTTTTCATTTGTTTTAGATACAATTCGACTTTATTACTTTGCAGTTAAAGTGGAACAAATAAGAAGATAATTTTTTTGGGATTTATGTCAATCTTATAATAGATTCACATAACATGAAAACATTAAATGAACATGACAATAGACTTGACGAAAAGACATGCACGCCAATTATAAATTGTAGAGGCTTTCCTCCCAAAATTAATCACGCTTATTAAGCCACAATTTTTTTCTTATCTTCTTTAATTATATGTTATCTTATATTAAGGGTGTTCATAGATTGGATAAAACCGATTCAAATCGCAAATCGATTAAATAAACATTTTGTTGTTTAAGTTAGGTTTGGATTGATTTTTTTAAAAAACAATTGATAATATAAATTATTTATTTTTCATGCAATGCACATGTGCAATGCACATACACTTAAGACTAGTGTATGAAAATAAATTAAAAGCATTGTTCTTTTTCATTTGTTTTAGATTCAATTCGACTTTATTACTTTGTAATTGCAGTTGAATAAATAAGAAGATAATTTTGGTGGGATTTATGGCATTCTTGTAATAAATTCACATAATATAAAAATGTTAAATGACGTTGACAATACACACAACTACTAGTTTTGGACGCAGATATAAATTACACATAATTTCCTTTTAAAAAAATTCAGGCTTATTCATCCAAAACGTCATCTTATCGTCATTAATTATTTTTTATCATATACTACATGTATCATGGTTTGGTTAAAACCAATTTAAACCGCAAACCGATTAAATAAATAGATTGTTGTTTATAATTTGTTTAGTTGGATTTTAAAAAAAATTGATAATATAAATGATTTATTATTCACGCAATGACACGTGCAACACACGTACACTTAAGACTAATATATGTGAATAAATTAATAGCATTGTTATTATTTATTTGATTTATATTCAATTCGGCTTTATTACTTTGCAATTGAAGTGGAATAAATAAGAAGATAATTTTGTTGGGATTTATGGCATTCTTATAATAGATTCACATAATATTAATACATTAAATGAACCTGACAATGCATGTGAAGAAACATGCATGCCATTTATAGATTACACATGCATTTCTCTAAAAGTTATTCAGGCTTAATCAACCATACATCTTCTTATCTTCTTTAATTATTGGTTATCTTATAATAGGGGTGTTCACGGTTTGGTTAAAACTGATTTAAATCGCAAACCGATTAAATAAACAGATTGATGATTATAATTGGTTTGGTTTGATATTAAGAAACATTGATAGCATAAATTATTTATTATTCAGGCAATGACACGTGCACCGCACGTACACTTAAGACTAGTATATGTAAATAAATTAATATCATTGTTATTTTTCATTTGTTTTAGATACAATTCAACTTTATTACTTTGCAGTTAAAGTGGAACAAATAAGGATAATTTTTTTGGGATTTATGTCAATCTTATAATAGATTCACATAACATGAAAACATTAAATGACCATGACAATAGACTTGACGAATAGACATGCACGCCAGTTATAAATTATAGAGGTTTTCCTCCCATAATTAATCAGGTTTATTAAGCCACAAATTTTTTCTTATCTTATTTAATTATATGTTATCTTATATTAAGGGTGTTCATAGTTTGGATAAAACTGATTCAAACCGCAAATCGATTAAATAAACATTTTGTTGTTTAAGTTAGGTTTGGATTGATTTTTTTTTAAAGCAATTGATAATATAAATTATATACTTTTCATGCAATGCACATGTGCAACGCACATACACTTAAGACTAGTGTGAAAATAAATTAAAAGCATTGTTCTTTTTCATTTGTTTTAGATTCAATTCGACTTTATTACTTTGTAATTGCAGTGGAATAAATAAGAAGATAATTTTGTTGGGATTTATGGCATTCTTGTAATAAATTCACATAATATGAAAACATTAAATGACGCTGACAATACACGCGACGACTAGTTTTGGACGCAGATATAAATTACACCTGATTTCCTTTTAAAATTATTCAGGCTTATTCATCCAAAACGTCATCTTATCGTCATTAATTATTTGTTATCATATACTACATGTATCGTGATTTGGTTAAAACCAATTTAAACCGCAAACCGATTAAATAAATCGATTGTTGTTTATAATCTTTTTAGTTGGATTTTAAAAAAATATTGATAATATAAATGATTTATTATTCACGCAATGACACGTGAAACGCACGTACATGTGAATAAATTAATAGCATTGTTATTTTTCATTTATTTTAGATTCAATTCGGCTTTATTACTTTGCGATTGAAGTGGAATAAATAAGAAGATAATTTTGTTGGGATTTATGGCATTCTTATAATAGATTCACATAATATGAAAACATTAAATGAACCTGACAATACACGTGACGAAACATGCATGCCATTTATATATTACACATGCATTTCTCTCAAAATTATTCAGGCTTAATCAACCATACATCTTCTTATCTTCTTTAATTATTGGTTATCTTATACTAGGGGTGTTCACTGTTTGGTTAAAACTGATTTAAATCGCAAACCGATTAAATAAACAGATTGATTATTATAATTGGTTTGGTTTGATATTAAGAAACATTGATAGTATAAATTATTTATTATTCATGCAATGACACGTGCACCGCAAGTACACTTAATACTAGTATATGTAAATAAATTAATAGCATTGTTATTTTTCATTTGTTTTAGATACAATTCGACTTTATTACTTTGCAGTTAAAGTGGAACAAATAAGAAGATCATTTTTTTTGGGATTTATGTCAATCTTATAATAGATTCACATAACATGAAAACATTAAATGAACATGACAATAGACTTGACGAAAAGACATGCACGCCTAGTGTCTTGGTTTTTCTAAAAAAGAAGGCATGATATTGCCTTGGTTATTCTAAAAAGGAAGACATGGTATTGCCTTGGTTTTTCTAAAAAAGAAGGCATGATATTGCCTTGGTTATTCTAAAAAGGAAGGCATTGTATTGACTTGGTTTTTCTAAAAAGGATGGCATGGTATTATTGCCTTGGTTATTCTAAAAAGGAAGGCATGGTATTGCCTTGGTTATTCTAAAAAGGAAGGTATGATATTGCCTTGGTTTTTCTAAAAAGAAAGGCATGGTATTGCCTTGGTTATTCTAAAAAGGAAGGCATGTTATTTCCTTGGTTATTCTAAAAAGGAAGGCATGGTATTGCATTAGTTTTTCTAAAAATGAAGGCATGGTATTGCCTTGGTTATTCTAAAAAGGAAGACATTGTATTGCCTTGGTTATTCTAAAAAGGAAGGCATGGTATTGCCTTGGTTTCTAAAAAAGAAGACATGGTATTGCCTTGGTTATTCTAAAAAGGAAGGCATGATATTGCCTTGGTTATTCTAAAAAGGAAGGCATGTTATTGCCTTGGTTATTCTAAAAAGGAAGGCATGGATTGTCTTGGTTTTTCTAAAAAGGATGACATGGTATTGTCTTGGTTTTTCTAAAAAGGAAGGCATGGTATTGCCTTGGGTTTTCTAAAAGGAAGGTATGATAGTGCCTTGGTATTTTCTAAAAAGAAAGATGTGATAGTGCCTTTATTTTTCTAAAATGATAGTTCATTCTATTTGTTCTAATGAGAGTCAAAGATTATTTAACTTGCATATGGTTGCTAATGATAGCTATTCGTGCAAGTGTTATATTTCCATATCACCGCGTCCCTCACTAGAGATCAGGCAACATTATATATATATATTTCATGGATTAGCCTCCATGACGTGAGTAGGTATACTCATTGCGGGTCTAAAGGGCTCATGCGGGTTCAACTCCCATGATATTATTATGTGTACTAGCTCTCCATGATGCGGGTATCGCGTATAGATACTCATTGCGGGTCTACAAGTTCCATGCGGGTTCAAGTCTCATGCGGGTGAAACAGTCCCATGAGTATTCCATGGACTAGCTCTCCATAATGCGGGT
Source organism: Przewalskia tangutica (assembly GCA_029844215.1). Lineage (NCBI taxonomy): Eukaryota > Viridiplantae > Streptophyta > Magnoliopsida > Solanales > Solanaceae > Przewalskia > Przewalskia tangutica. Next base: position 26,698,216 of record CM056719.1, read on the forward strand.
ATATATACTCATTGCGGGTCTACAAGATCCATGCGGGTTCGAGTCCCATGCGGGTGAAATAGTCCCATGAATAGGATATGCATAATGATCCTGAGGGCAGGCGTCCCTGACTTTGACATGACTTTCATTGTGAAATGGTACAATTGATTTCATATGTTGAAATGGTACACTTGATTTCATATTTTGAAATGGTATTTTTAAGAGATACAGTTGACTCTCATTTTTCATAAGGCACAGTTGTACTGGTAGTTTGATTATCATACTTGGCTCCTGTTATCTTTTGGACTGTTATGATCTCATTTACAGTACTTATTATTTCACATACTTGGTACATCTTTCGTACTGACCCCCTTTCCTCGGGGGGCTACGTTTCATGCCGCAGGTGTAGGTACACAGTTTGTTGATCCTCGCTCTTAGGATCTCTACTCAGTTTTTTAGGAAGCTCCATTATTTCAGAGGCTTGTCTTTTTGGTACGAATCCCTGTTATTGTAGGCTTATATACATTCAGGGGTATGGCGGGGCCCTGTCCCGTCATAGTTTATTGTCCAAACTCTTATAGGTCTGTATTCATATGTGGGCTGGACTTGCGAGAGTTGTATTATTGTTGGCCAGTTGTACTACTGTATTGTCAGAATGTCTACAGACCGTGTGCAGTAGAGTTTTGGTTATCGGTGTGTTGTGCACCACACCTATAAACAGGAGGCTATAGTACATTTAGGATTGATTTCTATTATTCTTACTCTAAGATCGTGCGATAGAGCTATGTTGTTAGGGTAGTCCCTCCCTAACATATTATTGTGGTTGCAGCAATGAGAATGCGACAGCGGCCCAGAAGAGGAATATATGGACTTTGTATCCAGGTTGGTAAAAATTATTGTATAGTTGGTGTGATAATGATGTACATCTATACGGACATATTTATTAGGGCCATGTGTGTGTTGCCTAATGTGATTGTGGGTTATCATGAGTTGATTAAGCTTTGATAATGGCTTGGAAGGTATAAAACAGTTTAATGAATCCACATCAAGGTTATTTATGTGCTAATTTGGAATAATTAAGAGGTGATGAGCTGTCTGAGAGGGTGATGAACCCTTAAAGGATCATGTTTAATTGACTTAATGGCGTTCCATATTGTTAGATTAAGTTGTGTTGTATACTTAAGTGAGATGTACGAATAATATTGGTATGGAGTAAATAGGGTTGTTGTGATTAAGACAACATGATTTTGAGATATTGAGAAGCTATCTTGCCCGTATACGGGGAGAGATAATGTAAGCTTAGGACATTAAATATTTGAGGATCTTGGAGTATTGGATAATCGTTGAGACCTTAAATAGACAAGACCTTCAAGAGTAAAGTATTTTATGTGTGATCGTGGTTAAAGTACATGGTATATGTGAAGTATATTAGAGGTGATGATTTCTTGGTTTGAGTATCAACCACTTGTGATTGTTGTTGATGATTGTTGTTGATGATTGTTGAGCTGATTGGGAGTTTGTATAACTTGAGACCTTGGATGAACATTCGAGGACGAATGTTTCTAAGGGGGAAGAATGTTATAAGTGAGAACGTAAGTAAGGAAATAAGATGTGAAGGTTGGAAGGAAAGTATATTTACATTTTCGGATATGGAAAATTTTGGATAAAAAAAACGGCGACGATGAGAATTAATATTAGTGGTTGAATTCTTTTCAAATGGAGTTATGGACTTTGAATTGTATTACTAAATCTTGGGATTAAGAATATGAGCCAATTGAAAATTTCACAATTTGGGTGGGGGGGGGGGGGGGGTGGGGTTCCATCGAAAATAGTAAGATTTGGCTAAGTGTTGGATTAATATTTTGTGAAGAGATTAGTGTGGATTAATTAAGTCTTGGTATTATGGAGTGTGTCCATCGAAATTATGAGAAATGACTAAGTGTGGGAGACATTTTATGTATTGCAAGATTGGATTAGTGTGGAAGATATTTTCATACAAGTGGACAAGTGGGTCCCCCATCCACTTGGCTTGTGCACACATTATAGATACAAGTCATTGCAAGACTTATTTGCCTTAGCTCACAAATATATTCATCTTCAACCTCTCTTCTCCCTTCATTCACCTTCATGATTTCGAAATTCCCTAGTAAAGTGAAGAACCAAGTTTAGTTATTTTCCAAGACTAAACCCTCTACCTAAGTTCTAAGCCAAGGTTAATACTCCTAATGGTGTTCACGGCTTTGGACAGATTTTGTCCAAGAAACCTAAGCTTGTTTATGAACTTTTTGAAAGTAAAACAAGAAGGCAAGATGGTTACAAGCTTGTAGAGGATACATATGTGTGATTGGAACTTGAAGGAGTGGTGTAAAAGTGAAGGTGTTGGCCGAATCTAGTGAACTGTTTTGGCTAAGAAAATAAGATAAGATTTCTTCTTCCTCTTGAAGTAATTGGATATTACATGTTGTGATAGTTAAGAGATGAACTTGTGTTAAGAAAAATGGAGAATAAGAAGTGTATGTGACATTTGGCATGTTAGTCGATTTAATGGACAGTTTTGTATATATTGGATTCGTTGGTTCTTGTTGTTATTATCGTCACTAAGTGCATGTTAGAATGAAGGAAATCTTGTTACTACAAGTTGATATGGTTTATATAAAGTGTTGAAAAATGAATTGGATTTTAAGGAGTTACAAAAGGGATGTTGGCCGAGAGTTTCCTAAAACAGTGGGATATTATGGTGTCGTTTTAGGGACTGTTTTGTGGCGTTGGAATGCTGGAAATTCCGCCACCAATATGCATGTTTAAATGTAGTAATTGCTAATGAAAGTCCTAAGGGAATAAGGGTGTGGAAAGGTGTTGAAAGGCCTCACATTTTACCCTTGTTGTTGTTGGATTGTGGACTGATTTTAGTGGACTGTTTTACGTGAATAAGAGGTTGTTTTTACATGAGAAATAGGTGTGTGAATCACCTTGGTAAACTGTTGGTTGTGCCCTTAATTGGTGCCTTGGTTGTTGATGAAATTAGCCTTCTTGAAAGGTGAAAAAGTACGTATAAATAGGGGAAGTGCTGCCCAAATTTTTATAAGAAAGGAGATTCATTATGTGGTATAAGTGTATACTAGTATCATGAAGTTTATAGAAGTGTCATTGTCATTATAGGTTGAAGTACTACTTGTGGCGTATTCTACTTAGCGGGTGGTATAGCCGATAAGGTATGTGAACTCTTCCTTTCTTCCTTGAGCATGAAATTTGTAAAATGAGTGTACGGTGGACGTACGTGTTTTAAATGGATCTAGATTTCATGTGGTACATGAGGTGGCAGTGACTTGATTTTAAAAGTATACTTGACTTGATTTTAAAAGTGTAAGTTACTTGATTTAAAAGTGAAAGTGCCTTGATGCTACAAGTGTTAGTGTCTTGGTTTTTCTAAAAAGGAAGGCATGGTATTGCCTTGGTTATTCTAAAAAGGAAGGCATGGTATTGCCTTGGTTTTTCTAAAAAGGAAGGCATGGTATTGCCTTGGTTTTTCTAAAAAGGAAGGCATGGTATTGCCTTGGTTTTTCTAAAAAGGAAGGCATGGTATTGCCTTGGTTTTTCTAAAAAGTAAGGCATGGTATTGCCTTGGTTATTCTAAAAAGGAAGGCATGGTATTGCCTTGGTTTTTCTAAAAAGGAAGGCATGGTGTTGCCTTGGTTATTCTAAAAAGGAAGTCATGGTATTGCCTTGGTTATTCTAAAAAAAAGGCATGGTATTGCCTTGATTTTTATAAAAAGGAAGACATGGTATTGCCTTGGTTATTCTAAAAAGGAAGACATGGTACTGCCTTGGTTATTCTAAAAAGGAAGGCATGGTATTGCCTTGGTTTTTCTAAAATGGAAGGCATGGTATTGCCTTGGTTATTCTAAAAGGGAAGGCATGGTATTGCCTTGGTTATTCTAAAAAGGAAGGTGTCACGACCCGACCCCGGGACCGCGACTGGTGCCCTACCTGGGCACCCTTACAGGTATACATCAGAGATAATCAGCGGAACATACATGAACCTTATAAAATAAAACAACAGAAGTAAAACAACAGGTTAGCCGATAGGGCTACCTTCCTGGACATAAATATATACAACCGAAGCAGTTGCCTCATTTCTTTACAAACTGACCCACAAAATGTGACTACAGACCTCTAAGAGTTTTAACGTAACAACTGTGGCGGGACAGGGCCCCGCCATACCCCTGAATATACATGAATCTACTACCTCAGGGAAAACCGTACCAAGAGCTAAGCCTCCGGAGCAAATGGAGCTTTCTCTCAAAAACTGAACCGAGATCCCAAGAGCAAGGTTCACCAACCTGGTACCTAAAACCTGCGGGCATTTGACGCAGCCCGAAGAAGTCGATAACAACAGTACGAATATGAAATGAAATAACGTCTGATAAGCGATCATAATCAGTACAAAAGAATGACAAGGACAAGTATAAAAATACGTGCGGATCCTCGTAGTGTCATTACCACTTATGAACTTAATCGCACCTTATTATCTTTTTCATTCTCAAAGAAAAGCTATAGCCATATTCTTACGTACATGATTAGGAAAAATCATTAAGTTCATTACTGTATAACTTACTTATCTTTCATAAGTATAATCCGGCCCTTTTAGGAGGGGCACCTATACTACCCGGCCCAATCTAGGACGCGATCAAGGTCACATAGTCGCTGTAAAGGTATCTTGCCCGCCCAATCTGGTCGATAATGTCATCTAGTCGCCAAAGGTATCTTGCCGGCCCATTCACGGGTCGATAATGTCATATAGTCCGCGTATGGGTATCTTTGCCCGGCCCATTCTGGTCGATAATGTCATATAGTGCGCGTATAGTATCTTGCCCGGCCCATTCTCGGTCGATAATGTCATATAGTCTGCGTGATATGGGTATATCGCCGGCCCATTCCTGGGTCGATAATGTCATATAGTCTGCCCGTAAAGGTATACTGCCCGGCCCATTCCTGGGTCGATAATGTCATATAAAATCCGGGAATTTAACCCAACGTACTACGCGCCTCTACTCCTTTAGAAAGACTCTTTTTCAATTACAACTTCCCAGATACTAACAACTATAGTATCAAGTCCTATCCGTCTTTCAAGACAAGTCACAATACATTTTTAGAAATACAATTACCGGCTTCTAAAACAAGTGACTTCTTTCTTAAAAACCTCAAAGAATCGTACCTTAAAAAGCAGTTTGCCTCCTTATTTCAAATCATTTCTTTGCTTACATTACTGAAGAAAACCATTCTTTTAACCTTCCATAAAGCCGTTATAACCAACTTCCCATAAAGCCGTTATAACCCTTTATGGTTTTAGACCAACTCATTCCTTTTATTTCCAAGAGACTTCTACTTTTTGAAACCAAGTATTAAATACTTTCAAATCAATTCTCTTAACTTTCAAAAATACAATTAGTCTTTTAACCTTTAAAACTCAAGTGACTCCTTTTATTATAAAACCTTAGACAATTGATGCCTTAAAAACAAATTGCCTTTTCAATAAAACAAGTCATTTATCTTTCCATAAAGTAAATATAACCAACTCCCCATAAAGTCGTTTTATTCACTTTATACCTTAGCCATATACAATTTCCTATCCAAGGGACTTATACGTTTAAAACGGAACAAGTATCACATACTTTAAGACTCTTCAAGTCCCTTAACTTTAAAATCAACTTAAGACATCCTTACTATTTTCAAAGAAGTGAGTTAATCTCCTAACCCACCCGACTTGGCATTACATAAAACAAGTAAAGAATGTCATAGTCTTGTACGTCTACCGTACTACATACGTGCAACTAATCATGCTCAAAAGATAGGAAAAGTTCTACATAGAGTAAATCACATAACTACCTCTTAACTTCTAAGAGTAGAAGGAAACATGAAATGATACCACAAGTATATTCCATACATAGAATCATGCCAAAGGAAGGAAGAGGTTCACATACCTCGCGACGATTGTCGACAAGTAGCAAAATGCTCCAAAGTACTTCAATCTTGATAGCTATACCACTCTCCAAGTAGGATACACTATACTTAGTACTTCAACCTATAATGGTCACAATACGTCCATTAACCTCTCACTTCATACAAAGAATTATTCTAAGTGCTAAGTCACCAATTCTACGAAAAATCGGACAGAACCTCCTTTGTTTCTACTAACTTTGCCACCTTTTTCAAGGCCGAATACAATAACCAAACAGCCCCAATTGGCTCACCGCAATCTATAAGGTAGTCCAATACAAATAAATACCAACTACTACAAACTACCAGTACAAATTCGGCCACCTTGAGTTCAACAATACCAATACTTATCCAATTTCCATTTCAATCCAAGTTATTAGCCTAACATGATATCAAGTCGCAAACGATTATAACTACTATAATTTCCAAGTCAAAAACATGCGACGATTCTAATAACGACTAAAATTGTAATCCAACTTAACATGGCTTACATTACATTTCGGATTTCCAAGGCTACAATCAATCCATAATCCATATAAACTTCAACACATATACTTCATGCTAGCAACAAGTAAAGCTAACAACAATATAAATAATCTTGTAACACTTTCAAAGAACAAGATTATACCTCAACGATTCTTAGTCCAACTTCCAATCCGAAATCGCTCCTTAGCAACTTAGAGTCTCTTCAAGACACTTCAATCCGCTACTTGAGACTCTTAGAACAACACCAACCAATTTCCTTCAAACTTCCAAACAAAACCTAGAAAAGTCACTAGGTTTTCACTTTGCGACTAACCCGAAAACTATCTTTTTCCGGGATTTTTCTATTGAGATACACTCACAATACACTTAGGAACCTTGGTTTAAAGTGGGGAGATTATTGGACATGGAACAAAAAAAATTTCTTTCTTGTGGAACCCAACCCGAGAGCACCCTAAGTGGAGTCTTCAAATTCTTGGAAATTTTTCTAAGTGTTGGACAAGGTCTTGCTACTAGTAGTATAATAAAGGAACATGGAGGGTCAAGATGTGTACAATTGGGTGGCTAGGATGAAGTCTTACTAAATATCAAGACTAAAGTGGGGTCATTGACTTGGTCAATATTGTCAAGCTCTCTACATTGCAAGACTATGGTCAATGACCATCTTGGCCATGCCTAAAAATCGTCCAAGGCATTTCTATGGGGGGGTGACACGTGTCGCCCTCCCATTCGTCACAACAAAACGTTTTCCGAAAATTTCATAATTCCGATAAAATTTTACAAGTCTCAAATCTCAACACTTATGAGTTCTTACGTACGTTCTTAAAACACGTATCACGTAAATACGGGGTGTAACATTCTTCCCCCCTTAGAAACATTCGTCCTCGAATGTTCTTTCGGAGTCAAACTTAAAATTAACAACATAGTTTCCTTTCACCACCCCCGACATACCAACAATGCCACACATGGCCTTAATACCTCGCACACACATATCTGTCCATCATAAGCCCAAAAAGGGATTATCTTTTCGTACTTCCAACTCCTTCTAACATATACATAGTCTCAATATAATCTGTTCATAAAACTTAAACATACCATAACTTATCATGTAAACAAGTTTCTAAAGGCCAAAGACATACCTGAAATCATATAGGCGGTTCAAGGACCGCTAAAACTGGGAACTCCCACCACGACCTCTGCCACGGCCTGTCGGTGCATGAACATCCTGCCTAGCTATTGAAGGCGAAGAACCCGCAACTGATCCAGTAGGCTGTGTTGTCCCACCAGGACCCCCTCTATAAGGACACTCTCTTAACATATGGCCTAGACGACCACAAGAAAAACAAGCACCCGTACCGGCGCGACATACCCCAGAATGTAACCTACCACACTGGGCACATTGAGGCAAAGGTGGCCTCGACTGACTGGAACCCCCATCTCCCTGAGACTCTGAAGCTCTAGAGACCTGACCGGCCCCTGCATTCCCGGGGTTGTGAAAACCCATTTGGAAAATCGTGGAGTGCACACGCGGTCTTTGGCCGCAATGTAGACCTAGTCTGCTGCGAGGTCGCCTCGCCACGAGACCCTGTTGTCTTGGCCCTCTTGGGCTGGCCTGAGTCAATCTGATCCTCCCTCTCTCTATCCTCTATCCCCTGCGCATAGGCCTGCATCCTAGCAATGTCCATACCGGGCTGAAGAGCCACCCCCAAGCATGCAGTAATCATATGACGGTCTAGCCCCATCACATAGCGATGAACTCTATCCGCCATGCTAGCCACTATGGTGTGCGCATGCCTGGCCAAGGAGTCAAACTCAGTGTGCTCACGATAGTCCTACCATTACGCCTCAAGGTCAAAAATCTATCTACGCGGGCCTCCTCATCTCGGGAGGCAAAAGTGATCCATAAAGGCCTCTGTGAACTCCTCCCAAACAGTGGAAGAGCATCATCCCTCGTCGGTACCATGACTCAAACCAGTTCAACGCAATATCGCGTAACCGGTAAGAGGCTAGTATAACAGACTCTGTCTCCGAAGCCTTAAGAACATGCATAGTCCGCTGTAGCTGCCGAACGAACTCCTGCGGATCCTCCTCAGACCTCGAACCATAAAACTCGGGCGGATGACAACCCAGAAAATCCCGGATCCGCAAACTGTCGGCTCTAGGGTTAGCTACTGCTCACATGCCGCGCCTACCACTATGTCGGTCAATAGTCCGATCTGTTCTCCATAATCCTGTACTGCCCCGGGTGAGAACCTGAGGCCCGCACGGAACCTCTGCGCCATCGCCGCTCTCGGCTCTCTAATATCTGGCGTGGTGAACTCGCCGCCCGCCTACTACCCGTGCATAATCTGTGCCCAGTCCAGTAACCCTCTGCGTACCTCTAGCAACTCCTGCTGCTTTGCCTTGCCGCCACGGGCCTCCGGCGAGGCATAAGCTTTCATAAGAATAGGTCGGAGAGGATTCAACCTAATAAGACACTCTCTCGCACGATCTTAGAGAGGAAGAATGAAACCAATCCTAAAATGTCCTGCGACCTCTTGATTATCGATGTGGTGCACAACACACCGATAATCAAGACTCTACTGCACGATGCCTAGACACCTTCCGAGACTAATCGCTCGATACCACTTTTGTCACGACCCGACCGGGATCGGCGGTGCCCTACACAGGCACCCTTACAGTATACATCAGAGATACTCAGCGGAACATACATGAACCTTATAAAATAAAACAACAGTAAAACAACAAAGTTAGCCGACAGGCTACCTTCCTGGATATAAATATATACAACCGAAGCAGTTGCCTCATTTCTTTACAAACTGACCCACAATATGTGACTACAGACCTCTAAGAGTTTTAACATAACAACTGTGGCGGGACAGGGCCCCGCCATACCCATGAATATACATGAATCTACTACCTCGGGAAACCGTATCAAGAGCTAAGCCTCCGAGCAAATGGAGCTTTCTCTCAAAATCGAACCGAGATCCCAAGAGCAAGGTTCACCAACTGTACCTAAAACTGCGGGCATGAGCAGCCCCGAAGAAGTCGATAACAGTGCGAATATGGAACAGAAATAACGTCTGATGCATGATCATAATCGTACAAAAGAATGACAAGGACAAGTATAAAAATACGTGCGGATACTGCCGTGTCATTACCACTTATGAACTTAATCGCACCTTATTATCTTTTTCATTCTCAAAGAAAAGCTATAGCCATATTCTTACGTACATGATTAGGAAAAATCATTAAGTTCATTACTGTATAACTTACTTATCTTTCATAAGTATAATCCGCCACTTTTAGGAGGGCACTATACTACCCGGCCCAATCTAGGACGCGATCAAGGTCACATAGTCTGCCTGTAAAGGTATACTGCCCGGCCCAATCCTGGGTCGATAATGTCATCTAGTCTGCCCTTAAAGGTATACTGCCCGGCCCATTCCTGGGTCGATAATGTCATATAGTCTGCCCGTATAGGTATCTTTGCCGGCCCGTTCTGGTCGATAATGTCATATAGTGCGCGTATGGGTATCTTGCCCGGCCCGTTCTGGGTCGATAATGTCATATAGTGCGCGGTATGGGTATCGCCGGCCCATTCTCGGTCGATAATGTCATATAGTCTGCGTAAGGTATCTTTGCCGGCCCATTCTGGGTCGATAATGTCATATAAAATCAGAATTTAACCCAACGCGTACTACGCGCTCTACTCCTTTAGAAAGACTCTTTTCAATTACAACTTCCCGGATACTAACAACTATAGTATCAAGTCCTATCCGTCTTTCAAGACAAGTCACAATACATTTTAGAAATACAATTACCGCTTCTAAAACAAGTGACTTCTTTCTTAAAAACCCTCAAAGAATCGGTACCTTAAAAAGCAGTTTGCCCTCCCTTATTTCAAATCATTTCTTTGCTTACATTCTTGAAAACCATTCTTTTAACCTTCCATAAAGCCGTTATAACCAACTTCCCATAAAGCCGTTATAACCCTTTTATGGTTTTAGACCAACTCATTCCTTTTATAACCAAGAGACTTCTACTTTTTGAAACCAAGTATTAAATACTTTCAAATCAATTCTCTTAACTTTCAAAAATACAATTAGTCTTTTAACCTTTAAAACTCAAGTGACTCTTTTATTATAAAACCTTAGACAATTGATGCCTTAAAACAAATTGCCTTTTCAATAAAACAAGTCATTTATCTTTCCATAAAGTAAATATAACCAACTCCCCATAAAGTCATTTTATTCACTTTATACCTTAGCCATATACAATTTCCTATCCAAGGGACTTATACGTTTAAAAGCGGAACAAGTATCACATACTTTAAGACTCTTCAAGTCCCTTAACTTTAAAATCAACTTAAGACATCCTTACTATTTTCAAAGAAGTGAGTTAATCTCCTAACCCACCCGACTTGGCATTACATAAAACAAGTAAAGAATGTCATAGTCTTGTCGCTCTAGTACTACATACGTGCAACTAATCATGCTCAAAAGATAGGAAAAGTTCTACATAGAGTCAATCACATAACTACCTCTTAACTTATAAGAGTAGAAGGAAACATTAAATGATACCACAAGTATATTCCATACATAGAATCATGCCAAGTGAAGGAAGAGGTTCACATACCTCGCGACGATTGTCGACAAGTAGCAAAATGCTCCAAAGTACTTCAATCTTGATAGCTATACCACTCTCCAAGTAGGATACACTATACTTAGTACTTCAACCTATAATGGTCTGTCGTCCATTAACCTCTCACTTCATACAAAGAATTATTCTAAGTGCTAAGTCACCAATTCTACGAAAAATCGGACAGAACCTCCTTTGTTTCTACTAACTTTGCCACCTTTTCAAGGCCGAATACAATAACCAAACAGCCCCAATTGGCTCACGCAATCTATAAGGTAGTCAATACAAATAAATACCAACTACTACAAACTACCAAGACAAATTCGCCACCTCGAGTTCAACAATACCAATACTTATCCAATTTCCATTTCAATCCAAGTTATTAGCCTAACATGATATCAAGTCATGACGATTATAACTACTATAATTTCCAAGTCAAAAACATGCGACGATTCTAATAACGACTAAAATTGTAATCCAACTTAACATGGCTTACATTACATTTCGATTTCCAAGGCTACAATCAATCCATAATCCATATAAACTTCAACACATATACTTCATGCTAGCAACAAGTAAAGCTAACAACAATATAAATAATCTTGTAACACTTTCAAAGAACAAGATTATACCTCAACGATTCTTAGTCCAACTTCCAATCCAAATCGCTCAGCAACTTGTAGAGTATCTTCAATCCGCTTACTGAGACTCTTAGAACAACACCAACCAATTTCCTTCAAACTTCCAAACAAAACCTAGAAAAGTCACTAGGTTTTCACTTTGCGACTAACCCGAAAACTATCTTTTCGGATTTTTCTATTGAGATACACTCACAATACACTTAGGAACCTTGGTTTAAAGTGGGGAGATTATTGGACATGGAACAAAAAAAAATTCTTTCTTGTGGAACCCAACCCGAGAGCACCCTAAGTGGAGTCTTCAAATTCTTGGAAATTTTTCTAAGTGTTGGACAAGGTCTTGCTACTAGTAGTATAATAAAGGAACATGGAGGGTCAAGATGTGTACAATTGGGTGGCTAGGATGAAGTCTTACTAAATATCAAGACTAAAGTGGGGTCATTGACTTGGTCAATATTGTCAAGCTCTCTACATTGCAAGACTATGGTCAATGACCATCTTGGCCATGCCTAAAAATCGTCCAAGGCATTTCTATGGGGGGGGGGGGGTGACACGTGTCTCCCTCCCATTCGTCACAATAAAACGTTTTCCGAAAATTTCATAATTCCGATAAAATTTTACAAGTCTCAAATCTCAACACTTATGAGTTCTTACGTACGTTCTTAAAACATGTCCTGTAAATACGGGGTGTAACAGAAGGTATGGTATTACCTTGGTTTTTCTAAAAAGGAAGGCATGGTATTGCCTTGGTTATTCTAAAAAGGAAGGCATGGTATTGTCTTGGATTTTCTAAAAAGGAAGGCATGATATTGCCTTGGGTTTTCTAAAAGGAAGGTATGATAGTGCCTTGGTGTTTTCTAAAATGAAAGATGTGATAGTACCTTGGTTTTTCTAAAATGATAGTTCATTCTATTTGTTCTAATGAGAGTCAAAGATTATTTAACTTGCATATGGTTGCTCATGATAGCTATTCATGCAAGTGTTATATATCCACATCACCGCGTCCCTCACTAGAGGGCCGACAACATTATATATATATATATATTTCATGGATTAGCTCCCATGACGTGAGTAGGTATACTCATTGCGGGTCTAAAGGGCTCATGCGGGTTCAACTCCCATGATATTATTCCGTGGACTAGCTCTCCATGATGCGGGTATCACGTATAGATACTCATTGCGGGTCTACAAGATCCATGCGGGTTCGAGTCCCTTGCGGGTGAAACAATCCCATGAACATTCCATGGACTAGCTCTCCATGATGCGGGTATATATACTCATTGCAGGTCTACAAAATCCATACGGGTTCGAGTCTCATGCGGGTGAAATAGTCCCATGAATAGGATATGCATAATGATCCTGAGGGCAGGCGTCCCTGACTTTAACATGACTTTCATTTTGAAATGGTACGATTGATTTCATATGTTGAAATGGTACACTTGATTTCATATTTTGAAATGGTATTTTTAAGAGATACAGTTGACTCTCATTTTTCATAAGGCACAATTGTACTGGTAGTTTGATTATCATACTTGGCTCCTGTTATCTTTTTGGACTGTTATGATCTCATTTACAGTATTTATTATTTCACATACTTGATACATCTTTCGTACTGACCCACTTTCCTCGGGGGGCTGCGTTTCATGCCGCAGGTGTAGGTACACAGTTTGTTGATCCTCGCTCTTAGGATCTCTACTCAGTTTTTGAGGAATCTCCATTATTTCGGAGGCTTGTCTTTTGGTACGGATCCGTGTTATTGTAGGCTTATGTACATTCAGGGGTATGGCGGGGCCCTATCCCGTCATAGTTTATTGTCTAAACACTTAGAGGTCTGTATTCATATGTGGGCTGGAATTACGGGAGTTGTATTATTGTTGGCCAGTTGTACTACTGTATTGTCGGAATATTCCCGTTTATATATATAGCGGCAGCCTCGTCGGCTTGCCTTGTTGCTACATATACTGTTTTCCATATGTTATCTGGCCTATGTATTATATGAGATGTGATGGTACAAGAGGGGGGTGCCCAGGTAGGACACCAGTCGCGGGTCCGGGGTTCGGGTCGTGACAGCTAATGAAAGTCCTAAAGGAATAAGAGTGTAGAAAGGTGTAGAAAGGCTTCACATTCTACCCTCATTGTTGGAATATGGACTGTTTTTGTGGATTGTTTTAATGTGGATTAAGAGGCTGAATTTACATAAGAAATAGGTATGTAAATCCCCTTTGTTGTTGTTTGGTTGTTCCCTTAATTGGTGCTTGGTTATTGATGTTATTGGCCTTATTTGTAAGGTGGAAACGTATGTATAAATAGGGAAAGTGCTGCCCAAATTTATATATGAAAAGAGAACCATTACGTGGTATATGACCTACACTAGTAAGCATGGAGTTAATATACGTATTATTGTTATTATAGATTGAAGTACTTATTGAGGTGTATTCTACTTATCGTGTTGGTATAGCCGATAAGGTATGTAAAACTATCCTTTCTTCTTTTGGCATGATTTATATAAAGTGAGTGTACAGCGGACGTACATAATTTTATTGGATCTTAAGACTTATTGATACATGATATGAGAGTGCCTTGGTTTTTCTAAAATAAAAGATATGAGAGTGCCTTGGTTTCTAAAATGAAAGTTCATTTTAATGATTTATACATGATATGATAGTGCCTTGGTTTTCGAAAATGGAAGCTCATTTTAAAGATTTTATTGAGAGTCAAATGATGATTTAAATTGCACAAGGTTGCTCAAGATAGTTATTCGTGCAAGTGTTATTATTCCATTTCACCAAGTCCCATAATGGGTCGACAATGTTTATACGTATATGATTCCATGGACATGTTATCCATGATACGGGTATAGATACCCATGACACCGAGTCCCATATTCGGCCGGGTATGTTCGTGCGCAGATCTTTGCACTTGTTCACCGAGTCGCTCACTAGTGGGCCGACAATGTTTATACGTATATGATTCCATGGACATGTATTCATGATGCGAGTCTAGATACTCATGACAGTAGATATGATTCCATAGACATGTATCCATGATGCGAGTATAGATACTCATGGCAGTAGATATGATTCCATGGACATGTATCCATGATGCGAGTATAGATACTCATGACAGTAGATATGATTCCATGGACATGTATCCATTATGCGAGTATAGATACACATGACAGTATATGATCCCATGGACATGTATCCATGATGCGGGTATAGATACCCATGACAGTATATGATTATATGGACGAACATTCATGATTTTGATATGACTCTCAGTTTTAAAAAAAAGGTACAGTTGACTCTTATTTTTAAAAGACACAGTGGACTCTCTATTTTTATAAGGTATAGTTGGCTCTTATTTTATATGACACGGTTGGATCTGGTATTCGATTTTCATACTTGTCTCTGTCATCTTTTGGCCAGTTATGATCTTATTTACTGTACTTTATGTTTACATACTTAGTACATTGTCGTTCGACCCCTTCTCTCCTGCGTTAAATACCAGTATAGGTACTTAGTTTGGTGATCCGCGAGCTTAGGATCCTTGCTCAGCATTTTGAGATAGCTCCATTATTACGGAGCCTAGTCATTTTGGTACAGGTCTTCCATTATGGCTTATGTATATTCAGGGGTACGGCGGGGCCTTGTCCCGTCATAGTTACTGTCTTACTCTTAGAGGTCTGTAGTCATTTGTGGGTTGAACATGTACAGTTGTAGTTCATTTTGGCTATTGTGTATATAATGACAGCCTTGCCGGCTTTCCTATGATGTTATATGACAGATTAAGGGATAGGATCCCTAGTTATAAGATTATGAGTTTTTTCTTAAGCTTCCGCTGGTTATATGTGATGTGTGGGTATAAGGGTGCCCAGGTAGGGCACCAATCGCGGACCCGTCGGCTCGGATCGTGACATAAGTGGTATCAGAGTAGTTAGTCCTCAGAATGTCTACAGACCGTGTTCAATAGAGTCTTGGTTATCGGTGTGTTGTGCAACACACCTATAAACAGGAGGCTACAATACATTTAGGATTGATTTCTATTATTTCATCTCATAGGTCGTTCTATAGAGCTATGGTAGTAGGATAATCCCTCTCTAACGTATTATTGTGCTTTCAGCTATGCCTCCAAAAGCAAGCAATGCCCGAAGGGAATATATGGACTTTGTATATGGGTTGGTAAGATTGTTGTATAGTTGGTGCAATGATGATGTACAACTATACGAACATATTTGTTAGGGCTATGTGTGTGTCATCTGAGGTGATTATGGGTTATCATGAGTTGTTTAAGCTGTGATAATTGTTTGGAAGGTATGTAACATTTTAATGAATCCACGTCAAGGCATAACATATGTGCTAATTTGGAATATTGGAGAATCTTAGGATGTTAAGTAACCGTTGAGACCTTAGATATTCAATGCCTTCTTGAATATGATATTTGACGCTTAAGCTTGGTTAAAGTATGTGGTGTATGGGATTGTTCAAGGATATACATGTCTAGACTTAAGTGTTGTTCACTTGACAGAATTGTATCTACGCAAATATGAGTGTGAGCCTTTGACGGTTTGCCCATGTTAAAGTGAAGGAATAAATTTGTAAATTAATGTGTTTGGTCAACACCTTATACTGATAAGGTATGTTTCAGTTTGTTTAGGTAGTTCCCAATGATGATATGTCTGTTTTAGATAACTGACAAATGTTCCATGCTGATTTAAAGATATTGATTATGTATGAAGTGTCTAGATTTGATTTAATGGATTGTCATGTTTGATTGAAGTTGGTTTTGGCATGGATGGGTTATTAATTTAATGTGATGACCAATGCACTGTTTTGGAAACTCGTTTGGCTATCTATAAGTTGTTTAGTCATGTTATCTACCTAAAATAAGCGTCACTGATTAAGAACAGGATTAGTTGTCCTATTTAACAAAACTTATCTTATATCGTCTGATATGATAATTTAAAACTAGAAGAGAATGAGTTATGTGAGTTGATATATTGAGGTTATATGGTGTTATTTATAATGAGAATTGATAAAGGATAGCCTATGTGATGATTGTGAGTTATGAATGTTATCTAAATGTTTCTTGTTAAAACTATCTTAAGCTTGCTCTGTAGATTCATGGAATTTGGTATCTGCCATATGGCTATATGTTGGAATAGTCAAGAAATAATGGACTATGCATAGGGAATGGTAAGGTTATTGTACTATTAAATGTTATGAAGATGTAAAACTATTTTATATGACTTAAGAGTGTATGTGTGAACTGAAATAGCATGTCAAGTTGTTTACCTTTTAATATGTCATGCTCTGCATGATCAAGTCCATAGATGAGCTTGCACAGTCAGAAGTGGATAAAAGAATCTGTATAAATTGGTATGCAGATTGTTTATGCTTGAAATAATGTTAATATGATAATTTGGGAGCTTGTTTAAATTAGATAAAACTGATTTGAGTTAATAAAAAAATATATATTGTGATAATACAAACTGATATGTGTGGTGTGTTAGTTTCAGACTCGTACAACTCCGCTGTCAGTTAATTTCATACCTAGATATTGTTAACTTCAGAGAGTTGCAAGCATATATGATTGTTTGAATTGACTAAATGGTGTATGGAATGATATATTGAAACTTGCTTGGTTGGGTACACTAGTTAAAATATTAGCATAAGGAAATGTATGCAGGACATCCTTAAATCTTGTATGAATATTCCCCTGCCTGTTGGGATCAGGTCCAGTCTGCATAAAATTCATGCCATGATCTGGACTATACGATTAAAGAGCACAGTAGCTAACATGTTACACCTCGTAATTTTAGGGCAATAAATTGAGAACGTAATTAAGAAATCAAGATTCAAGTGTTGGAAGAAAAGTATATTTACATATGTTAATACGGAGATTAGTATACAAAAGGATGTGATTTCGGAATAATTCTGGATAATACAAATGTGGCGATGGGATTAGTAATAGTGGTTGAATATTCCCAATGGGGTTTTGGACTAGTGTCGTATTATAAAAATGTTGACATCAAGAATATGAGGTATTATGAAATTTTCAGGATTTAAATGAAATGAGATCTATAATTATTTGTGTTTGTAATTGATTAATTGTGGGATTGATTAATAATTACGGAGGGGGGGACTAATGACCACTCTTAGTGAAAGAGTGCTGGAAAGTAAATAAAGACGTGGCAGAGTGCATGTAACATTTTTTTGACAACTAGCAGTACGACTTTAAGAGCAAACCGTGTTGTAACAATATCCACCTAGGATATATATATACACGCAGCTAGCCTTACCTTTCCTTTAGTCTTCCCATTTGTTCCCTAAAGATTTACATCTGAAAAGAATAGAACGAGAATGCATGTCAAAATGTCTTAAGTAGATAATTTCAACTTGGGCTCCCTGTGTGAAGGAATTAAATATTCGTTATTAAGAATTGTGTGCAGCAACATGGTTATTTTCTTTTGAGGAAAGAGAAGTTGACAGCTACTAAGAAAGACTTTGCAACACCTTGTATTTCGTTTTAGGAGGTTGACATACTACGTACGGCATATTGGACTTAGCAAGTGGATTGAACCAAAGAGGTATGTGGAACTTTCCTATCTCTTGAGCATGAGTAGTTGTAAATATATAGTACGGTAGACGTACGAGATTTTGATGAATCTAGTTTCATTTGATATCCTTGACTTGTTTTAAGAATGTCCATGTTGGTTGAGTTAGGGAATTAACTCACTTGTTTTAAAGATTAAGGATATCTTAGTTTCTAAAGATAAGAGACTTGAAGTATTTTTGAAAGTATAGGATACTTGGTTTTTAGAAAGTTTAAGTCTCTTGGTTATAAAGAAGAATATAAGTGTCTAAAGCATAAAGTTAGTATAACGGTTTTATGGGAAGTTGGTTATAATAGCTTTATGGAAAGTTAAAAGGATGGCTTACTCTAGCAATGTAATTTAAGATAAAATGACTTGAAAGGAAGAATGGCAAATTGATTTGAAGGCATCAATTGCTTAAAGTTTTAAAGTAAAAAGTCACTTGATTTAGAAGTCTTTAAATATAGTTCTAAAAGGTATTGTGACTTATTTTGAAAAGTAGATATGACTTGATACTACGGTTATTAGTATCTTGGAAGTTTTATATGAAAAAGAGTCATTTTAAAAGAATAGAAGTACGTAGTACTTTGGGTTAAATTCCCGGATTTTATAATGACATGATTAGCGCCTTAAGTACACTAAAATGAGAGTGTATATGAACAAGCTAATAAGAAATTAGGGTATTTCTTAACTTGCTTATGTTATGTATGATAAGTCGGTGGTGCTTATGTTATGTATGATAGCCGGTTGTGCTAGTGATATATTGTTCATTACGGGGTCATTTCCCGGGTTTGTGGCATTTGCATATTCCGTGGATTTGCTACCCATGATGCGAGGAATACCTAATGCGAGTTCGTAGGGCTCATGCGGGTGAAATAGTTCCATGCGGGGCGGACCAGTCCTATGCGAGGAATACCTCATGCGGGTCTATACGACATATGCGGGCGGATACCGTCTATGCGAGGAAGTTACCTCATGCGGGTCCATACGGCCTTTGCGGGTGAAATAGTCCCAGGAGTAGGATTGCTTAATGATACTACGGGCGAGTGGCCCTACTTTGATCATAGCCTCACATTTTATGCAGTAAAGTATACTCTTGTTTACTCTCATTGTTAGTAAGGCACAATGTACTGTTTATTTGAGTTATCATACATGTCTCCAGCTTTATTTTAGGACTTATGATTTCACTACAGTACTTTCAGTTTCACATATTTGGTACATGTTGTACTGCCCTCCTTCGGGGGGCTACGTTCATGCCGCAGGTAGAGTATACAGGTTGCTGATCCTCACTTTTAGGATCACTGTTCAGCTGTTGAGAAGCTCTTTTACTTTGGAGGCTTATCCCTGGTATTGTCGGTTGTTTTACATTCATGGGTATGGCGGGGCCTGTCATACGAGTTATTCTTAAGTGCAGTAGTCACATTTGTGGATTGGGTTGTAAGATCAGACATGTACTATTTTAATTTTGTATATGTTACGGGAGGTGGCCTTATCGGCTGGCCTGTTGATGTCTATCGTCTAAGCATTATTTTTTATTTATTTTATGAGTTGTGTATGTTCCGCTGCTATTCTCTGATGTATATCTAAAAGGGGTGCCCAGGTAGGGCACCAGTCGCGAGCCCGGGGTCGGGTCGTGACATAACAGAGCCATGTTGGTAGAGATGAGTGAGTAGTCTCATACTACCGTCCTTAGGGCGGTGTTGTTCTTAGGTTGCTAGGAAGAGTCACTACTCTGTTTGAATTCCTATAGCTACCGAATAGTGACCTGTTCGTCAGAAGTCTACTATTCATGTTCAGAGTTACCCAAATTGTTCCGATCCGTCAGTCTACTATTAGATTAGGTTTAATCACTTAGTTGTTATCTGTTTCGTTCATCCTCATTGAGTACTCTGTAGTAAGCTTTCCTGGAGCAGTGATTTAGCCCGAAAGGACGGAGTGTGCCTGGGCCGTATACTGTTGGATGTCGCCGAAGATCGTAGGAGAAAGTGTCAGATGAACAGAGCATGTTAACTGTTTAAGTAATTAAAATGAATAGGAAATAGTGTTGACAACTAGGATAGGAGAACTATTTAGGTAAAGAAAGAACAAGAATAGTGTCGACAACTAGAATAGGAAAACTATTTAGTAGTCTGAGGAATAAAAAAGAGTTAGGTTAAAACCTAGTAACAAGTAGAACAGCAGCCCTAGGATAAGGATGGTAGTCTCCACGCTTATCAACAAACCTTTGGTTGTAAACCAAGTAGTTTATAAATGAAGATGCGTCCAGAATTTAATTACATAAGAGAATATAATTCTCAAATTCTTGAATATGTCATAGCTAGTAAGGATTGCAATAAGCACCTAAGAGAAACTCTCAGAGAGTTAGATTATTATTCAGTTGCTAGACCAGCCCCAGGTTTAGATTCTTACTGCCGAACTATAGTCTGGCAAATAATCATTGGAAAAAGAATTGAGCTAGATGAAGAAGTAAGCAGATTAAGAAGAAGGATTAGCTACCTAGCAGGTAGACAGTCTATTTCTAAATTTTTAGTAGAGCTCCACACAGCTTCTTACTAAAGTCATGAATGAAATCAACAGTGAAAACTTAGCAACTTCAAAGATTGCTAAAGTTGAAAAAGATTTACAGAATTGGAATATTCCGAAAGAATCTTTCAAATCTGTTTATGAAACAGGAAAGTTTGATTTTATAAAAAATTATAATATCAAAACTTGTGAATCCACAGTAGCTATTAATAACTCAAAAGAGATTATTAAATTGCTATCAACTGAAGATATAAACAAATATAAAAAGGAATTTAATTTCCTTCACATAGGTTTGGTACAAATTGCTGTAAAGCCTTTGTATCGATTGGGTCTCGATACCCCCATCTGTCTCTTACTAAGAGATGCAAGGTTATTAAACTTTGATGATTCCTTACTCGGAGTTCTACAAAGTAATTTAGCCAGAGGTCCAGTTTATTTTAACTGTTACCCAAATTTTTCAGTAGATATTAATGATCAGAACGTTATGGATACCCTAACGTTAAACATTAAAACGAAAAATATGAACAGTAAGATAAACACTAGAGAAATAGCTATAATATACAGAGTATATTACAGGCTAATGAAAACAACCTTAGCTCCAAAAGCTAAACTAGTTAGCAGTAAAGGTGCGACCATGCTTATGGAAGCCAACCAGGAACATAGCAATATCTTTGTTCCAAGAATGTTAAAATGGAATGAAATTTTAGCAAAAGATGAATGGCACTTCGATGCTATTACCCAACCAAAGTTAGAACCAGAAAGTTCTGATATTGAACAAATAATCCAGCACTTGGATGGTTCAATAGATTTAAAATTTTTAAGATCTAATGGAAGATACTCTTTCAGTGCATCTTCTTCCAAACCCCGGGAGGATGAAGAGTATTCTGGTAATTCTGACGAAACTATGCCTGAACGAAAAGTTCAAGGAGTAGACTATTCGTCACCAGTACCCAAAGTCTACTATCGACCAATCGATAGAACGACTGGCAGCCCCACCAGAAGTGAAATGCATGGTGGAGACAGCTTGGGCATGATTAGAGAAGCCAGCGATTTTAAAATCGATTGGCCTTACATTGATAAGTTATGGAGAGATCCAGAGCACGCCATTAAAAGAAAATGGTATGTAAGCACCTTTTCACTAAGTGAAAGGAAGGTGTTTAAAGAATCATGGATAAAAGACATGAACCATGTTAGAGCAAATCTAGAATTCTTTAGGTGGTTTGAAATCACTGATAAACTCCATAATGACAGACAATGTCTAAACACCATTGTGAAAAAATGGTTCACAGGTGAAAGAACTGTTGAGTCAGTAACACCCCCCTTAGAACAGATAAAGATTCCCGTTAACGGTGAAGTCTTAACCGCCACTCCTTTTAAAAGAGATATAAAAGATCCTAATGATATCACACACGTTGATGATATTAATAAGATACTGCAACAGAACAACTACACCAACCAGTTGTTACATGTTATCTCTAACCAAGTTTCAGAAGCAAGCAATGCTTCTACTTTCAGGAATACACCAGTTCGGTCGGAAGAGAAAATCTTATCCGAACCACTTTTCAAGATTCCCCAGTTTTCGGCAAAAAGCCATCCAAAATTTGGAAAAGAAATTGAAGATGATCTGCTAGACAGAATCAGTAGTAAATTCAAAGAGATGAAAGTCTCTGAAGGATCAACCTCGAAACATCCTGACAAATCCGTCAAGGTGTTAAGCGAAGGTTCTAGTTCAAAGGGTAAAACAGAGGTTAATAAAATATCAAAATTAACCAATAAAAATTTTTATAGACAGCCAACGTTCCCAGACATGTTGTTTGAAGAACGAATTCCACCCCCAGCCACTTATTCGGGTGATGAAGTCCATGAATGGAACATTGACGGCATGTCCGAAGGACAAGTCCTTAAAGTTCTCCATGAAATGGGAGTCTGTTTAACCAGTTATAAAATTAAAACACATACAGACGATGCCCAATTAGCGTCGATTATCATTTCAGGTTTTACTGGGATGTTAAAAAATTGGTGGGATAACTTCCTATTCGACATTGAAAAATCAAGCATCATGAATGCAACCACCACAGTCCAAATAAGGAACATCGATAACAGTATTACTAATGAAGTTCATAGTGATGCCTCGGCAACTCTATTATACTGTATCGGGAAACATTTTGTTGGAGATCCAAAACTTTTTCAAGACAGAAGTTTAGAGATCCTTAATAATCTAAAGTGTCCAAAGTTACACGATTTTAAATGGTATAAAGATATATTTCTCAACAAAGTCATGTTAAGGATTGACTGTAATCATGATTATTGGAAAGAAAGATTTATCAGCGGTTTGCCTAAACTCTTTCTTAGGAAGGTAAGAACCAATATAAGAAGATGCCACAATGGAGACACTCCGTATGGCATAATGACATATGGTGATTTAATTAGCTATATTAATATGACCGGCCTAGAGCTGTGTAATACGATAAAGCTTAATAATCAAATACAGAAATACTCCACCAAAGGAGAATTAGGAAGTTTCTGCGAAGACTTCGGTTATGTTAATGTTTCTGCCCCTTCAAAGAGGATCAAGAAAATGAAAAAGAATCATAACATTCCACGCCCCAAAGCGTATAAAAGAAACTATACTCCTAAAAGGAAGTATAACAGAGAAAGCAACAGCAAAAATACAAAGGATAAAGTAACTTGCTGGAATTGCGGGAAAACAGGCCACATGGCCAATAAATGCAAAGAACCCGATAAACGGAAAGATAAAATTAATCTGTTGGGAATCGATCCCAAGATAAAAGATAAACTGTTTACAATCTTAAATGATGAACAGTCTGATAATAGTTCTGAAGGATCTTGATGCCTTTTCTGATGTGAAGGATCATGGATGCAGATTCTGATTCGAGATAGTTCCACTTCCAGCTTCAACTGTGAATGTACTGGGAAAATCTGCACATGTACCAAACAGACAATTGGCGTTATATCGAGTAGCAGCCAAGAGTTTTTCTTTGACATGGTCGATCACATAGATGATGACAATTTTAAAAAGCAATATTTAAAAGAGCTTAAGAATCTCGTCATTAACCAGAAAAAAGAAAAAGGGAAGATAGAACCTTTTGACATGAAAAGAGTTTTCAGTAAGTTTAAAGACTCTAAGTCAGGTAATTCATTACCAGACTTAATCAATGAAGTCTCAAAATTGAAGGAAGAAATCCTTCACATTAATAATAGGCTCAGCTCGATAGAAGCTGAAGAAATCAGTCGGATTAACAAAAGGCTCAGTTCATTAGAAACTAATGCATTGGCCAATTTGGATCTCACAGAAGATCCCCAGACCTCGACTAAACAGGTGACCACAGGAGGTCAAGAAATTGACGAATCAGAACAAGAATCTGATTCAGGGCTAACTTTAATATCCAAGGCAAAAGCATTAAGCTACCATGTCCCTATTAAATTAGTCATTAATGATTTTGCTATCGAAAGAGTAGCACTTTTAGATTCAGGAGCAGATCAAAACTGCATTCGTGAAGGTATAATCCCTACCAAGTACTTAGACAGAAGTACACACAGGCTATATTCTGCCACAGGGGAGGATATAGAAATTAATTATAAACTTTCGAAAGCACTCGTATGCAATAAAAACATTGCATTTACGAATAGCTTCATTATAACCAAAGATATTACTGAGGAAATCATTTTAGGAACACCATTCCTAGCCCAGATACTGCCGTATACGGCAAAGCCAGATGGTATTCATACTATCACTAGGGGAGTAGATCTCATATTTCCTTACATAAATCCTTTGACAACTAATCAGAGTAGTCGTAATAAACAGAAGGTAGTCTTTAGAACACAGCCAGACTAAAACCATTTGAGTAAGCACGAAAGGCTGGAAGGGCCTGTGCCATATCATTGGTAAAATAAGCCAGAAATTAGGCTACTTAGAATCAGTTACAATCCCAGAATTGTTTAGTTACTACGTTTTCATAAAGCTTTTATCAAAACATTGTTTTTAAAAGATTTTATGACTCTCTTATCAAAACATGGATTTTGAAGATTTTATAAACCTTTTTATCAAAAATTAAATTTTTCCATAACGATTTAAAGGAATTTCTGCCAAATCAAATATTTGTCATGGCATCATAAGCTCAGCTCCATAACAACTATAAAAATGGATCAGACCATCCACAAAGCAGTTCTCCGGAAGAGCAGCAGGCATTAATGCCCGACAGGTAAGTCAGCAGTAAATAACCAGAACAAGGAAAGCTCATTTCCCTGGAACAAGAAGAAGGCTCTAGAAGAGCCTCAGCAAACAAAAAAGACGCGACATAAAGTCACGATAAGATAGGTCCCTTCCAGAAAAGGACATAAAACAGGATGGTGACACTTGCCCTTTCAGAAAAGCAAGAGTCAGCAGATGGTGACAGTTGCCCTTTCGCAAAAGCAAAAGGACAAAATCAATAAAGCAGAAAGCTACACTTGCCTCTTCAGAAAAGAAAGAGCCAAAGAGTCAGCAGATGGTGACAGTTGCCCTTTCGCAAAAGCAAAAGGACAAAATCAATAAAGCAGAAAGCTACACTTGCCTCTTCAGAAAAGAAAGAGCCAAGAAAACGACATAAAGCAGAAAAAGACAAAGGACAAAAAGCAGATAATGACATTTGCCCTTTCGAGAAAGAAGACAAAGGACGTCTGAACGCCCTTTCAGAAAAGCAAAAGGCAAGGAATCTTAGCCTTTTAATTAGAACCGTCCACCTGTTAGGACGCGTGTCTTAATTTCAATGGTCCACTGTTAGGACAATAATTCATCCGAGGCCTATTTAAGGCTCTCACTTGTAAACATAGAAGGCATCCGGAAATATCCCCCTCTCTCTCTTTCCTTGCCTGATCTTGTATCCTCCTTTCCCCTCCTTATGCTTTGAATAAATTGTAAGTTTTAAATATTTTCTTATATTTTGGTTTTAAATTCTGTTTTCGCATCTGTTTTAGTTATTCCGCTTTATTCACACTTTATGGAGATGCGTCAAGAATTTAATCTTATAAGAAAGTATAATTCTCAAAAGTTAATTTACATAATTAAAAGTTATCATTATAATCAGAGGATAAAGGCTAATCTCCGAGAGTTGGAGTATTACAAAGTTGCTAAGCCTATAGAAGGTTTGGATAATCATAAGTCAGTCATAGTTAGACAAGTAATCATCAATAGAATGGTTCAACTCTACGAAGAAACCGAAGAGTTAAGGGTAAAGGTTCGCTCTTGTGCAACCTGGGAAAAAGTAGCGAGTCGATTAATCGAACTCTATACTGTCCAGTATTAATGGAAACTTTTTTATCTCCAGAAGATAATTTAGTTAAGAGGATTAATACTTTATTAGCTCGAGAAGCTAAACACGATGAGATAGATACTCGATTCTTCCAAATCCAGGAGGAAAAGTATTTTTGGGATCCGTGAAACTATACTTGAACGAAAGTTCATATGATAGACTATTCGCCAACGGTCCAAAGTCATCACAACCAATTGATGGAAAGACTAACGGTCCCACTAGAAGCAATAAGCTTAGTGAACCTGGTATGATTAATAATAAATTAATCAACAGAACTAGTGATTTAGCTCTAGAAGCTAATTTAATCAAAAGAATTGATTCTTTATTAGCTCCAGAAGCTAATTCAGTCAGTAGTAAAAGTACTAAGACTATGCTTCCACAAAAGCACAGTAAACTTGGTATTATTAATGAAGATATCAATTTTAAAATTGATTGGAAAACTCTAGATAAATTATGGAGAGATCCAGAAAATGCCATTAAAAGAAAATGGTACAACAGCACTTTCCCACTCGAGGAAAGAAAAGAATTTAGAAATAATTGGATAAGTGATATGAACAGAATTAATTCTAATGTAGAATTTTTTAAGTGGTTCCAAATCACTGATAAACTCCATAACGGCATGAAGTGTATTAACACCATTGCTGAAGAATGGTTCAAAAAAGGGAATACTGTTGAAACAGTAACTCCGCCATTAAAACAGATTAAGGTCCCCGTAAAGGGTAAGATCTTAATAGACACTTTTAAGAACGAAAAGGAAGAAATCCGACAGTTGTTACAAGATACTGGTGCAAGTAAGGCCCACGTGTCTAGTGATAGACCGATTGGAACAGAAGGGAAAACCCTTTCTGATTATTTCTTTAATATTAATGATTGTTTGGCAAAACGCCGCTCAAAGTCAGATGATAATAATAAATTATCAAACAGGATTAATAGTAAGCTTAAAGAGCTGAACTCAATCAGAAAACCCAATAAGGGTTCCATTCCAAAGGAAAAGGCATTAACTTATTCAAAGTTAAGAAACCTTAATAATAAAAGGAAAAGTCGAGAAAACCCAAAGAAGAATGAATAATAATTCATTAACTGTTACAAAGATAATTGAAGAACAGTCCAGTGATAAATCTGAAATTTCTTCAGAAAATTATTACAGTGATGATAGTTCGTCAATTTACAGTCCAGGTAGTTCCACCTCCAGCTCAGACTGTGAGAGTACTGGAAAAATCTGTACTTGTATGAAACAGAGTTCGATTATCACGAATAACCACCAGGAGGTTTCCATTAGAGAAACTAATCCAGAAGCCACGGTTCAAGATTTATTAAATGAGATTGTAAATCTAAAAAGGAGATTTTAGTCTAAGAAAAATTACAGTCCCAGAGTTGAAACTTTGACTAAATTAACCATTCGAGTTAATAAAAGTCAAAAGAAAAGAATCGTAAATCATAAAAGAAAGATAAAATCGATTCATTAGATGATAATTGTAAACATTGGTTAATGATTCATTAAGGGATTTAATTCTGTTAATAATCAATTAACACCACCTACGAAGAAGCGGTTAGTAAACGATTGTCTATGTTAATGTCCAAAGCACTAGGCTACTGTGTCATTAATAAGATTTTAATAAAGCAGATTTTATTAAAGAATCTATTAAGTTATTAGACTCCGGAGCGATCAAAATTGTATTTGCAAAGGATTGATTCCAACCAAGTACTTAAGTAAAAGTACGTAAGTTATACTACTGCTACGTAAGATAGCATTAATATAAACCGAAGCTTCTAAAAGCTCATAAAGATATTTGCTTGATAATGATTTTATTAAAATCATAATCAAGAGATAAATTTAGGAATATCTTTCCTAACTCGTATAAAAGCTTATACCGCAAAGTTAAAGCGGTATTTACACCAATCTATGGGAAGAAACTTTGTGTTCCATACGCATATGTTTTTGATCACGATGATCATGTTAAGCGAAAATCTTTAAAATACGGCTATTAACCAATCAGGTTAACTACGTAAAAAAAGATATTAGAATAAAAGAAATAGAATCCAATTTAAAAACCCCGGAGGTGATTAATAGGGTTAAAATTTTAATTGATTCTATGAAAAGAGAAATATGTCCAGCTCTACCAAATGCTTTCTCGAAGAAAGAAGCATCGTAGATCTGCCATACACGGATGACTTGAGTGAGAAGAACATTCCCTGGAAAGCCAGACCGATCCAGATGAGCCATGAGCTCATAAAACACTGTAAAGAGGAAGTCAATGATCTACTTGAAAAAGAAATCATTAGACATTCTAAAAAGAATTATTCAGCTTTCTATTCTTACAAGAACGCTGAAAAAGAAAGAGGAGTCTCGAGACTCGTGATAAACCATAAACTGCTTAACAAAGCATTAAAATGGATTAGGTACCCGATACCTAGTAAAAAAGATTTATTTGATATCTGTTCAGGCAGCCATTAAGTCCTTAAGATATGTTCTATATCAAGGAACCGATAAACCAATCCATAGAGCCATTGAGTTCTCTGCTAAAATCCCGAGTAAGATTCCTATAGGAAGTCTTAGGTACATAGCAGGTTTTATAAAAGGATTAGTCCAGAAAATTCCAGGTCTAGGAATCTCTAAGACTTTTTAATAAAGTAAGTCTTTAACAGACAGGCTAAAAACCATTGGATTTAGCATGAAAGGTCGGAAGGACCTATGCCGTCTTTCAGTGGAAATGGCCAGAAGGATCGTTAAGACAGATACCTCCTAAAAAGGAAGTAGTCTTCAGAAACAGTCGAACAATTTGATAAGAGTCAAAATTGTTTCAAAATAATTTGCTAAAATATTTTAAAGAGTCGACTGCAAAGCAGCCAAAGAAACTTTACAAAAGGATTTAGTTTCAAACCAGTTTTTGCCAGGAGGCAAGCCTTATTATCAAATTTCGAATTTTAAAATTTGATTTTATAAAAGGAAAAACTCTCTGCCAGATTTCCTGATGAGAGAATTTTGCAGGGAAAAAATGAGACCAGGCTTCCCGGGCCTACGCCCGATACGGCCACCGTTTCAAAGTAAACCAGAAGAAAAACTAAAACAGCCTTTCCGAGCAGAAAGCTCGAGTAAAGCTTTACATAAACCTCGTGGACAGAATATGTTCACAGTTCTGGGAAATCTCCCGATAATACCAGCTCTCCCCAAAGAGCCAATCCAGAAAAAACAGGCGCAACCTTTTAAGGCCACGCCATCAGAAACAGAAAGTAAGAAGAGCTACAGAATGGTTCCTCCTAATCATATTGAGCGATTAAACCAAGAATTCCGATGAAGAAGGAATCCCCTATTCCGAAATGGGAATTCATCCCATCACAGGTTTTGCCTATTATGGCATTAGATAAACAGTATGAGAATTTTAGAGTACAAGACCTCTTAAAACCATGTTATACAGACCACCAGTATGTGGATAACCAAGACCCGATAAAAACAAGGAAATATTATGAATTCATTTTAGTGGACACCGATTCCATTGAAGTTGAGCATAAGTATTTTGATAAAACAGGAGGAATTGAATATTCCAAGTTCACAATAAAAAAGATTTTGAGTCCTTTCAACTGGTACATGGATCACTTACAAACCCCAGTACCACTATCAGAGACCCATAGGCCTCAGACATATAATTGGTATGATTACAAAGATGCATGGTTTAATTTCCTTTATGTGCGCCCAAATACACATACTTGGTTTATTAAATACGCAGATGATATAAAAGATAAGATCATCCCCAGGTGGTTCTACGAGTGGTGGAACATATTTGGAGGTAATTTACAGGTGGTTGCCCCGAGCTTCCAAAACCAGTATGTTCCCTTTTGCCAGGAACAGCAAATTTCTACTCTCCCAGAACATATTAAATTATGTAAGTTCTTTATCAGTAAAAGGGTCTCTTACATCCTCAATTGGACGTTCGACATCCAAGAAATAAACAGGATCAAGTATCTAAGCAAGACCATCAAGATCAAAGGATGGAGCCCAAAAATAAGAGAAGATAAACTGAAAAAGAAAAAATCATCTTCTTCAGAGGAAACGTCAAGTTCCAAAGCTGAAACCAGGAGGAGGCTCTTAGAAGCCTTGGCAAAATTAGAAGACGACGAAGACGTGGCATCCAGCCACAGTGAAACAGATAATGGCAACATGCTCATTCCCCGAGGAATTGCACAAGCCTACGCAGGCGCACTTCAAAGAAAATCGACGAAGTCCCCGAGAAAAGGACATAAAGCAGGATGATGACACTTGCCCTTTCAGAAAAGTAAAGGACATTTGCCCCTTCGGATAAAGCAGAAAGCGACGCTTGCCTCTTCAGAAAAGCAAGAGCCAAGAAAGCGACATAAAGCAGAAAAAGACAAAGGACAAAAGCAGATAATGACATTTGCCCTTTCGAAAAAGAAGACAAGGACGTCTGAACGCCCCTTCAAAAAAGAAGAAGGCAAGGAATCTTAGCCTTTTAATTAGAACCGTCCACCTGTTAGGACGCGTGTCTAAATTTCAATGGTCCACTGTTAGGACAATAATTCATCCGAGGCCTATTTAAGGCTCTCACTGTAAACATAGAATCAGGAAATATCCTCTCTCTCTTTTTCACGATCTTGTATCCTCCTTTCCCCTCCTTATGCTTTGAATAAAATTGTAAGTTTTAAATATTTTCTTATATTTTGGTTTTAAATTCTGTTTTCGCATCTGTTTTAAGTTATTCCGCTTTATTCACACTTTAACATAAATTGTGAATAAAGCGGAATAACTGTAACAGATGCGAAAACAGAATTTAAAACCAAAATATAAGAAAATATTTAAAACTTACAATTTTATTCAAAGCATGAGGGAAAGAAAGATACAAGATCGTGCAAAGAGAGAGAGGGGGATATTTCCGGATGCCTTCTAGGTTTACAAATGAGAGCCTTAAATAGGCCTCGAATAAACTGTTCGTCCTAACACGTGGACGGTTCTGTTTAAAACAAATGGACGGCTAAGATTACATGACCTTTACTTTTTCGAAAGGGCAAACGTCTTCTTCTGCTTTAAAGTCCTTTGTCTTCTTCTGCTTTATGTCGCTGTCTTTGGCTCTTTCTTTTCTGAAGAGGCAAATGTCGCTGTCTGCTTTATGGTTTTTGTCCTTTTGCTTTTGCGAAAGGGCAAATGTCACCATCTGCTTTACTTTTGACTCTTGCTTTTGCGAAGGGGCAAGTGTCGCTTTCTGCTTTATCCGAAGGGGCAAGTGTCCTTTACTTTTCTGAAAGGGCAAGTGTCGCCATCCTGCTTTGCGTCCTTTTCTTGAAGGGACCTGCTGTCGTTATTTGCTGAGGTACGCATCTGCGTAGGCTTGTGCAATTCCTCGGGGAATGAGCATGTCGCCATTATCTGTTTCACTGTGGTTGGATTCCACTTCTTCTTCATCCTCCAATTTTGCCAGAGCTTCTAATAGCTTCTTTCTGGTTTCTGATTTAGAACGTGAGGTTTCTCCTGAGGAAGATGGACTTCTTCTTTCTGGTTTTACCTTAAGTTCTTCCCTGGGTTTTGGGCTCCATCCTTTAATTCTGATGGTCTTGCTTAAATAACGGATCCTGTTTATCTCCTGGATATCAAATGACCAATTAATGATATACGAAATTCTTTTATTAAAAAAGAACTTGCATAACTTAATATGTTCCGTAAAGTCGAAATCTGTTGTTCCTCTTGGAAACTCCTATACTTATCCTGGAAGCTTGAAGCGACCACCTGTGAATTTCCTCCAAAGATGCTCCACCATTCGTAGAACCATCTGGGAATAACTTTCTCCTTAATCCCTTCTGCATATTTGATGAACCAAGTATGGGTATTTGGCCTAACATACAGAAAATTGAACCATGCATCCTTATAATCATACCAATTATAGGCTTGCGATGCATGAGTCTGGATAATGGTATCCGGGTTTTGTAGGTGATCTACATACCAATTAAATGGACTTAAAATCTTTTTAATGGTAAACTTGGAATACTCAATTCCGTCTGTTTTATCAAAATACTTGTGCTCGACTTCTATGGAGTCGGTATCAACTAAAATAAACTCATAGTACTTCCTAGTTTTCAGGGAGTCTTGAGTATCCACATACTGGTGGTCTGTATAACAGGGTTTTAGCAAATCTTGTACCCTAAAATTTTCATACTGTTTGTCCAGTGCCATTCCGCAAGTGTCCGGTATGGATAAATTCCATTTCGGGCCGTATCTCTTTCTGTAGGCCCTCTTGGTTTAATCGCTCAGTATGATTCCGGGAATCATCCTCAGAATCGCCCCGCCCGCGTACTTGGTGTAGCTTTGAACTTGAACACGCTCCTTCCTTTTAGAGAGATCGTATAATTGGGAGATCTCCCAATACTGTGAACCTATTTTGTCCACTGGGTTTATGAAGAATTGGAACTGCAGTTTTTTCTGCAAAAGGCTGTTTCATTTTTTCTTCCAATTTATTCTGAAAAGGTGGTCTCATCGGGCGTAAGCCCTGGGATCCTGGCCTCATTGTTTCCCTGCAAAATTCTCTCATCAGGAAATCTGGCAGAGAGTTTTTCCTTTTATAAAATCAAATTTTAAAATTCGAAATTTGATAATAAGGCTTGCCTCCTGGCAAAAACTGGTTTGAAACTAAATCCTTTTGTAAAGTTTCTTTGGCTGCTTTGCAGTCGACTCTTTAAAATATTTTAGCAAATTATTTTGAAACAATTTTGACTCTTATCAAATTGTTCGACTGTTTCTGAAGACTACTTCCTATTTAGGAGGTATCTGTCTTAACGATCCTTCTGGCCATTTCCATCGAAGACTAAGATAGGTCCTTCCGACCTTTCATGCTAAATCCAATGGTTTTTAGCCCATGCATAAAGACTTACTTTATTAAAAAGTCTTAGAGATTCCTAGACTGGAATTTTCTCGACTAATCTTTTATAAAACTCGCATGTACCTAAGACTTCCTATAGGAATCTTACTCGGGATTTTAGCAGAGAACTCAATGGCTCTATGGATTGGTTTATCGGTTCCTTGATATAGAACATATCTTAAGGACTTAATGGCTGCCTGAACAGATATCAAATAAATCTTTTTTACTAGGTATCGGGTACCTAATCCATTTTAATGCTTTGTTAAGCAGTTTATGGTTTATCACGAGTCTCGAGACTCCTCTTTCTTTTTCAAATGTTCTTGTAAGAATAGAAAGTCAATAATTCTTTTTAGAATGTCTAATGATTTCTTTTTCAAGTAGATCATTGACTTCCTCTTTACAGTGTTTTATGAGCTCATGGCTCATCTGGATCGGTCTGGCTTTCCAGGGAATGTTCTTCTCACTCAAGTCATCCGTGTATGGCAGATCTACAGTATGCTTCTTTCTTTCGCAGAAAGCATTTGGTAGAGCCGACATATTTCTTTTCATAGAATCAATTAAAATTTTAACCCTATTAATCACCTCCGGTTTTTAAATTGGATTCTATTTCTTTTATTCTAATATCTTTTACGTAGTTAACCCGATTGGTTAATAATGTATTTTAAAGATCGCTTTCGCTTAACATGATCATCGTGATCAAAAACATGTACGTATGGGAACACAAAGTTTCTTCCCATAGATCGTGTAAATACCGCTTAACTTTGCGATAAGCTTTTATCCGAGTTAGAAAGATATTCCTAAATTTATCTCTTCGCTATGATTTTAATAAAATCATTATCGGCAAATATCTTTATGAGCTTTTAGAAGCTTCCAGTTTATATTAATGCTATCTTCAGAGCAGTATAACTTACGTACTTTTACTTAAGTACTTGGTTGGAATCAACTTTGCAAATACAATTTTGATCCGCTCCGAGTCTAATAACTTAATAGATTCTTTAATAAAATCTGCTTATTAAAATCTTATTAATGACTCGTAGCCTAGTGCTTTGACATTAACATAGACATCGTTTACTAACCGCTTCTTCGTAAGTGGTGTTAATTGATTATTAACAGGAATTAAATCCTTAATGAATCATTAACCAATGTTTTACAATTATCATCTAATGAATCGCTTTTATCTTTCTTTTATGATTTCGATTCTTTTCTTTTGACTTTTATTAACTCGAATCAAGTTAATTTAGTCAAAGTTTCACTTCTGGACCGTAATTTTTCTTAGACTAAAATCTCCTTTTTAGATTTACAATCTCATTTAATAAATTCAACCGTGGCTTCTGGATTAGTTTCTCTAATGGAAACCTCCTGGTGGTTATTCGTGATAATCGAACTCTGTTTCATACAAGTACAGATTTTTCCAAGATTTCACACCGAAATGGAGGTGGAACTACTGGATCAGAATTGACGAACTATCATCACTGTAATAATTTTCTGAAGAAATTTCAGATTTATCACTGGACTGTTCTTCAATTATCTTTGTAACAGTTAATGAATTATTATTCATTCTTCTTTTGGGTTTTCCAATTTTTCCTTTTTTTATTAAGGTTTCTTAACTTTGAATAAGTTAATGCCTTTTCCTTTGGAATGGAACCCTTATTGGGTTTTCTGATTGAGTTCAGCTCTTTAAGCTTACTATTAATCCTGTTTGATAATTTATTATTATCATCTGACTTTGAGCGGCGTTTTGCCAAACAATCATTAATATTAAAGAAATAATCAGAAAGGGTTTTCCCTTCTGTTCCAATCGGTCTATCACTAGACACGTGGGCCTTACTTGCACCAGTATCTTGTAACAACTGTCGGATTTCTTCCTTTTCGTTCTTAAAAGTGTCTATTAAGATCTTACCCTTTACGGGGACCTTAATCTGTTTTAATGGCGAGTTATCGCTTCAACAAGATTCCTTTTGAACCATTCTTCAAGAATGGTGTTAATACACTTCATGCCGTTATGGAGTTTATCGCTGATTTGAACCACTTAAAAATTCTACATTAGAATTAATTCTGTTCATATCACTTATCCAATTATTTCTAAATTCTTTTCTTTCCTCGAGTGGGAAAGTGCTGTTGTACCATTTTCTTTTAATGGCATTTTCTGGATCTCTCCATAATTTATCTAGAGTTTTCCAATCAATTTTAAAATTGATATCTTCATTAATAATACCAAGTTTACTGTGCTTTTGTGGAAGCATAGTCTTAGTACTTTTACTACTGACTGAATTAGCTTCTGGAGCTAATAAAGAATCAATTCTTTTGATTAAATTAGCTTCTAGAGCTAAATCACTAGTTCTGTTGATTAATTTATTATTAATCATACCAGTTCACTAAGCTTATCATTCTAGTGGGACCGTTAGTCTTTCCATCAATTGGTTGACAATGACTTTGGGTACCGCTGGCGAATAGTCTATCATATGAACTTTTCGCTCAAGTATAGTTTCACCAGATCTCACAAAATACTTTTCCTCCTGGATTTGGAAGAAGATAATCGAGTATCTATCTCATCGTGTTTAGCTTCTCGAGCTAATAAAGTATTAATCCTCTTAACTAAATTATCTTCCGAGATAAAAGTTTCCATTAATATCGATAGATAGAGTTCGATTAATCGACTCACTTTTTCCTGTGCTGCACAAGAGCGAACCTTTACCCTTAACTCTTCGGTTTCTTCAGAGTTGAACCATTCTATTGATGATTACTTGTCTAACTATGACCGACTTATGATTATCCAAACCTTCTATAGGCTTAGCAACTTTGTAATACTCCAACTCTCGGAGATTAGCCTTTATCCTCTGATTATAATGATAACTTTCAATTATGTAAATTAACTTTTGAG
This sequence comes from Przewalskia tangutica, assembly GCA_029844215.1. Classification (NCBI taxonomy): domain Eukaryota; kingdom Viridiplantae; phylum Streptophyta; class Magnoliopsida; order Solanales; family Solanaceae; genus Przewalskia; species Przewalskia tangutica. The sequence goes on from CM056719.1 coordinate 26,734,125, forward strand.
AATTATACTTTCTTATAAGATTAAATTCTTGACGCATCTTCATTTATAATCTTCTTGGTTTAACCAAGGTCTGTCGACAAGCGTGGGCACCACCATCCTTATCCTAGGGCTGCTGTTCTATCTGTCTACTAGGACTCTATCCTACTCTTTTCCTATTCCTCCGACTACCTAAACAGTACTCCTATCCTAGTTGTCTATACTAGTTCTTTTACCAACTATAATTACCTAAACAGTTCTCCTACCGTAATAGTCATACTAGTTATCGATTACTATAATTACCTAAATAGTTCTCCTATCCGTAATTTATCAACACTATTTCCTATTCTTTTTAATAACTTAAGCGAGTGACTCGTTCTGTTTGACTGAGACCATCTCCTACGTTCTTCAAATGACATCCAATCATACCTTCGCCTACCTCTACTTAGCGGGCTTCATTATCGCTCAGAAAGCTTTATCAAGAGTACTTTCACCAATCTTTCAAATGTAATCGACTCTAAGTGATTAAACTTACTCCGGAATAGTGGACTCCTAATGAGCAGTGCAGCTCGTAGCTACAGGAACTTAAACAGTATGACTTCTAACGGAACAGGGTTACGACATCGGTAACTACAGTAAACTAAGAACAGTATAACCACTAGCGAACAGGATTACTATACTGGTAGCGCTACAGGAAATCAAACAGAGTAACAGGAACTTCCTAGCAACCTAAGAACAACACCGCCCTAAGGACGGTAGTATGAGACTACTCACTCATCTCTACCAACATGGCTCTGATACCATAAAGTGTGAATAAAGCGGAATAACTGTAACAGATGCGAAAACAGAATTAAAACTTTAAAACATAAGAAAATATTTAAAACTTACAATTTTATTCAAAGCATAAGGAGGGGAAAGGAGGATACAAGATCAGGCAAGGAAAGAGAGAGAGGGGGATATTTCCGGATGCCTTCTAGGTTTACAAATGAGAGCCTTAAATAGGCCTCGAATAAACTGTTCGTCCTAACACGCGATTCTGCTTAAAACAAATGGACGGCTAAGATTACATGACCTTTACTTTTTCGGAAAGGGCAAACGCCTTCTTCTCGCTTTAAAGTCCTTTGTCTTTTTCTCGCTTATGTCGCTTTCTTTGGCTCTTTCTTTTCTGAAGAGGCAAATGTCGCTTTCTGCTTTATTGGTTTTGTCCTTTGCTTTTGCGAAAGGGCAAATGTCACCGTCTGCTTTATATCGGTCTTGACTCTTGCTTTTCTGAAGGGGCAAGTGTCGCTTTCTGCTTTATCCGAAGGGGCAAGTGTCCTTTACTTTTTTGAAAGGGCAAATGTCGCCATCTTGCTTTGTGTCCTTTTCGGGCGGACTGCTTGCTGGCACGCTCTGCTGGGTTATCTTTTTGACTTTGATGTCGTCTCTATTATTTGTTTAAGGCGTTCTGGAGCCTTCTTCTTGTTTCATTTTTGCCAGTGAAAATGGCTTTTCTTGTTCTGGCTATTCTATTACTGACTTACCTGCTGGACATTAATGCTTGCTGTTCTTCTGGAGAACTGCTCTCTGGATGGTTTATGCCAAAAAATGTCTATGGTTGGTTATGGTACCATAACCAATGTTTATAGGAGTTTGTTTAAATCGTTATAGATTTAAAACCTGTTTTTCAAAATTAATTTTTGATAAAAGACTTATACGATCTTTAAAATCAGTGTTTTAATAAGAGACTCATAAAACTTCAAAATCAATGTTTTGATAAAAGACTTATGAAAACGTAGTAACAAAACAATTCTGGGATTGTTTCTGGTTGTTCTAACTGGTTCTAAGCAACTTATTTTCTGGCTTATTCTACCAATGATACGGCACAGGCCCTTCCAGCCTTTCGTGCTTTCTTCAATGGCGTCTTTTACTATTCTTACCAATGATGTGGCACAGGCCCTTCCAGCCTTTCGTGCTTACTCAAATGGTTTTAGCCTGTTTGTGTTCTAAAGACCACTTTCTGTTTATTACGACTACTCTGATTAGTTGTCAAAGGATTTATGTAAGGAAATATGAGATCTATTCCCCTAGTGATAGTATGAATACCATCTGGCTTTGCCGTATACGGCAGTATCTGGGCTAGGAATGGTGTTCCTAAAATGATTTCCTCAGTAATATCTTTGGTTATAATGAAGCTATTCGTAAATGCAATGTTTTTATTGCATACGAGTGCTTTCGAAAGTTTATAATTAATTTCTATATCCTCCCCGTGCGCAATATAGCCCGTGTACTGTCTAAGTACTTGGTAGGGATTATACCTTCACGAATGCAGTTTTGATCTGCTCCTGAATCTAAAAGTGCTACTCTTTCGATAGCAAAATCATTAATGACTAATTTAATAGGGACATGGTAGCTTAATGCTTTTGCCTTGGATATTAAAGTTAGCCCCAATCGATTCTTGTTCGATTCACAATTTCGACCTCCCGTGGTCACCGCTTAGTCGAGGTCCGGGATCTTCGTGAGATCCAAATTGGCCAATGCATTAGTTTCTAATGAACCGAGCCTTTGTTAATCCGACTGATTTCTTCAGCTTCTATCGAGCTGAGCCTATTATTAATGTGAAGGATTTCTTCCTTCAATTTTGAGACTTCATTGATTAAGTCTGGTAATGAATTACCTGACTTAGAGTCTTTAAACTTACTGAAAACTCTTTTCATGTCAAAAGGTTCTATCTTCCTTTTTCTTTTTCTCGTTAATGATTTAGATTCTTAAGCTCTTTAAATATTGCTTTTTAAAATTGTCATCATCTATGTGATCGACCATGTCAAAGAAAAACTCTTGGCTGCTACTCGATATAACGCCAATTGTCTGTTTGGTACATGTGCAGATTTTCCCAAGACATATCTGACAAATGCCGAAGTGGAACTATTCGAATCAGAACCCGCATCCAGCCGATCCTTCACATCAGTAAAGCCGTCAAGATCCTTCGAACTATTATCGATCGCTCATCATTTAAGATTGTAAATGATTTATCTTTTATCTTGGGATCGATTCCCAACAGATTAATTTTATCTTTCCGCTTATCGTTCTTTGCATTTATCGCCATGTGGCCTGCTTTTTCCGCAATTCCAAGCAGTTACTTTATCCTTTGTATTTTTGGTTGCTTTCTCGTTATACTTCCTTTTAGGAGTATAGTTTCTTTTATACGCTTTGGGGCGTGAAATGTTATGATTCTTTTCATTTTCGATCCTCTTTGAAGGGCGTAAACATTAACATAACCAAGTCTTCGCAGAAACTTCCTAATTCTCCTTTGTGGAGTATTTCAGATTTGATTATTAAGTTTTATCAGACATACATTTCAGGCCTGGTCATATTAATATAGCTAATTAAATCACCATATGTCATTATGCCATACTGAGTGTCTCCATCATGGCATCTTCTTATATTGGTTCTTACCTTCTCGGCAAAGAGTTTAGGCAAACCGCTGATAAATCTTTCTTTCCAATAATCATGATTACAGTCAATCCTTAACATGACTTTGTTGAGAAATATATCTTTATACCATTTAAAATCGTGTAACTTTGGACACTTTAGATTATTAAGGATCTCTAAACTTCTGTCTTGGAAAAGTTTTGGATCTCCAACAAAATGTTTCCCGATACAGTATAATAGAGTTGCCGAGGCATCACTATGAACTTCATTAGTAATACTGTTATCGATGTTCCTTATTTGGACTGTGGTGGTTGCATTCATGATGCTTGACTTTTCAATGTCGAATAGGAAGTTATCCCACCAATTTTTTAACATCCCGAAAGCTCGAATGATAATCGACGCTAATTGGGCATCGTCTGTATGTGTTTTAATTTTATAACTGGTTAAACAGACTCCCATTTCATGGAGCACTTTAAGGACTTGTCCTTCGGACATGCCGTCAATGTTCCATTCATGGACTTCATCACCCGAATAAGTGGCTGGGGGTGGAATTCGTTCTTCAAACAACATGTCTGGGAACGTTGGCTGTCTATAAAAATTTTTATTGGTTAATTTTGATATTTTATTAACCTCTGTTTTACCTTTTGAACTAGAACCTTCGCTTAACACCTTGACGGAATTGTCATGATGTTTCGAGGTTGATCCTTCAGAGACTTTCATCTCTTTGAATTTACTACTGATCCTGTCTAGCAGGTCATCTTCAATTTCTTTCCCAAATTTTGGATGGCTTTTGCCAAAATCGGGAATCTTGAAAAGTGGTTCGGATAAGATTTTCTTCCGACCGAACTGGTGTATTCTCAAAGTAGAAGCATTGCTTGCTTCAAACTGGTTAGAGATAACATGTAACAACCGTTGTGTAGTTGTTCATTGCGAAGATCTTATTAATATCATCAACGTGTGTGATATCATTAGGATCTTTTATATCTCTTTAAAAGGAGTGGCGGTTAAGACTTCACCGTTAACGGAATCTTTATCTGCTAAGGGGGTGTTAATCGACTCAACAGCTTCTTTCACCGTGAACCATTTTTTCACAATGGTGTTTAGACATTATCTGTCATTATGGAGTTTATCGGTGATTTCAAACCACCTAAAGAATTCTAGATTTGCTCTAACATGGTTCATGTCTTTTATCCATGATTCTTTAAACACCTTCCTTTCACTTAGTGAAAAGGTGCTTACATACCATTTTCTTTTAATGGCGTGCTCGATCTCTCCATAACTTATCAATGTAAGGCCAATCGATTTTAAAATCGCTTCTCTAATCATGCCTGTCGCTCCACCATGCATTTCACTTCGGTGGTCACGATCGTTCTATCGATTGGTCGATAGTAGACTTTAGGGTACCGATGACGAATAGTCTACTCCCCGAACTTTTCGCTCGGAAATAGTTTCGTCGAATTACCGAATACTCTTCATCCTCCCGGTTTGGAAGAAGATGTCTTGAAAGAGTATCTTCCATTAGATCTTAAAAATTTTAAATCTATGAACCATCCAAGTCTTTGGATTATTTGTTCAATATCGTAACTCTCAGTTCTAACTTTGGTCAGTAATAGCATCGAAGTGCCATTCATCTTTTGCTAAAATTTCATTCCATTTTAACATTCGTGGAACAAAGATATTGCTATGTTCTGGTTGGCTTCCATAAGCATGGTCGCACCTTTATCGCTAACTAGTTTAGCTTTGGAGCTAAGGTTGTTTTCATTAGCTTTGTAATATACTCGTATATTATAGCTATTTCTCTAGTGTTTATCTTATCGCTCATATTTTTCGCTTTAATGTTTAACGTTAGGTATCCATAACGCTCGATCATTAATATCTACTGAAAAATTTGGGTAACAGTTAAAATAAACTGGACCTCTGGCTAAATTACTTTGTAGAACTCCGAGTAAGGAATCATCAAAGTTTAATAACCTTGCATCTCTTAGTAAGAGACAGATGGGGGTATCGAGACCCAATCGATACAAAGGCTTTACAAAGAATTTGTACCAAACCTATGTGAAGGAAATTAAATTCCTTTTATATCTGCTTATATCTTCAGTTGATAGCAATTTAATAATCTCTTTTGAGTTATTAATAGCTACTGTGGATTCACAAGTTTTGCTATTATAATTTTTTATAAAATCAAACTTTCCTGTGTCATAAACAGATTTGAAAGATTCTTTCTAATATTCCAATTCTCAGAATCTTTTCAACTTTAGCAATCTTTGAAGTTGCTAAGTTTTCACTGTTGATATTATTCATATCTTTAGTAAGAAGCTGTATGGAGCTCCACTAAGAATTTAGACATGGATTGTCTCTTTTTTAAATAATTAAGATATCTTTTAATCGCTAACTTCTTCCCCAAGTTCATTTATTTTATCGATGATAACTTGGTTGATTGGTTGTGGACAACAACTCCTAGGCCTTCTACGTGTCTTCATGCGGTTGTGTACTGGTCTAATTCTCTAAGACTCTCTTTTAACGAATTATTGCACTCATAGCCTGCTATGACTAAATCAATTATCTGAGAATTATATTCTCTTATGTATTTAAATTCTGGACGCATCTTCATTTATAAACTACTTGGTTTACAACCAAAGGTTTGTTGATAAGCGTGGAGACTACCATCCTTATCCTAGGGCTGCTGTTCTACTTGTTACTAGGTTTTAACCTAACTCTTTTCTATTCCTTAGACTACTAAATAGTTTTCCTATTCTAGTTGTCGACACTATTCTTGTTCTTTCTTTACCTAAATAGTTCTCCTATCCTAGTTGTCAACACTATTTCCTATTCATTTTAATTACTTAAACAGTTAACATGCTCTGTTCATCTGACACTTTCTCCTACGATCTTCGGCGACATCCAAAGATATACGCCCGTGCACACTCCCTTTCTGCTAAATCATCGCTTCCAGGAAAGCTTACTACAGTAGTACTCAGCGAGGATGAACTGAACAGTATAACAACTAAGTGATTAAACCTAATCGGAATAGTAGACTTCTGACGGGATCGGAACAATCCGGGTAACTACAGGAACATGAATAGTAGACTTCTGACGGAACAGGGTCACTATTCTGGTAGCTATAGGAATTCAAACAGAGTAACAGGACTCTTCCTAGCAACCTAAGAACAACACCGCCCTAAGGACGGTAGTATGAGACTACTCACTCATCTCTACCAACATGGCTCTGATACCATAAAGTGTGAATAAAGCGGAATAACTTAAAACAGATGCGAAAACAGAATTTAAAACCAAAATATAAGAAAATATTTAAAACTTACAATTTTATTCAAAGCATAAGGAGGGGAAAGGAGGATACAAGATCAGGCAAGGAAAGAGAGAGAGGGGGATATTTCCGGATGCCTTCTATGTTTACAAGTGAGAGCCTTAAATAGGCCTCGGATGAATTATTGTCCTAACAGTGGACCATTGAAATTTAGACACGCGTCCTAACAGGTGGACGGTTCTAATTAAAAGGCTAAGATTCCTTGCCTTCTTCTTTTTTGAAGGGGCGTTCAGACGTCCTTGTCTTCTTTTTCGAAAGGGCAAATGTCATTATCTGCTTTTGTCCTTTGTCTTTTTCTGCTTTATGTCGCTTTCTTGGCTCTTGCTTTTCTGAAGAGGCAAGCGTCGCTTTCTGCTTTATCCGAAGGGGCAAATGTCCTTTACTTTTCTGAAAGGGCAAGTGTCATCATCCTGCTTTATGTCCTTTTCTGAAGGGACTTCTGTGTCAGTTTTTGCTGAGGTACGCTTCTGCGTAGGCTTGTGCAATTCCTCGGGGAATGAGCATGTTGCCATTATCTGTTTCACTGTGGCTGGATGCCACGTCTTCGTCGTCTTCTAATTTTGCCAAGGCTTCTAAGAGCCTCCTCCTGGTTTCAGCTTTGGAACTTGACGTTTCCTCTGAAGAAGATGATTTTTTCTTTTTCAGTTTATCTTCTCTTATTTTTGGGCTCCATCCTTTGATCTTGATGGTCTTGCTTAGATACTTGATCCTGTTTATTTCTTGGATGTCGAACGTCCAATTGAGGATGTAAGAGACCCTTTTACTGATAAAGAACTTACATAATTTAATATGTTCTGGGAGAGTAGAAATTTGTCGTTCTCGCAAAAGGAACATACCGTTTTGGAAGCTCGGCAACCACCGTAAATTACCTCCAAATATGTTCCACCACTGTAGAACCACCGGGATGATCTTATCTTTTATATCATCTGCGTATTTAATAAACCAAGTATGTGTATTTGCGCATAAAAGGAAATTAAACCATGCATCTTTGTAATCATACCAATTATATGTCTGAGGCCTATGGGTCTCTGATAGTGGTACTGGGGTTTGTAAGTGATCCATGTACCAGTTGAAAGGACTCAAAATCTTTTTTATTGTGAACTTGGAATATTCAATTCCTCCTGTTTTATCAAAATACTTATGCTCAACTTCAATGGAATCGGTGTCCACTAAAATGAATTCATAATATTTCCTTGTTTTTATCGGGTCTTGGTTATCCACATACTGGTGGTCTGTATAACATGGTTTTAAGAGGTCTTGTACTCTAAAATTCTCATACTGTTTATCTAATGCCATAATAGGCAAAACCTGTGATGGGATGAATTCCCATTTCGGAATAGGGGATTCCTTCTTCATCGGAATTACTGGTTTAACTGCTTCTGAATATGATTCCGGAGGAACCATTCTGTAGCTCTTCTTACTTTCTGTTTCTGATGGCGTGGCCTTAAAAGGTTGCGCCTGTTTTTTCTGGATTGGCTCTTTGGGGAGAGCTGGTATTATCGGGAGATTTCCCAGAACTGTGAACATATTCTGTCCACGAGGTTTATGTAAAGCTTTACTCGAGCTTTCTGCTCGGAAAGGCTGTTTTAGTTTTTCTTCTGGTTTACTTTGAAACGGTGGCCGACGCGCGAGGCAGGAAGCTCGGTCTCATTATCACCTGCAAAAATTCTCTCGTCGGAAAAACTGCAGAGAGTTTTCTTCTCCTTTTATAAAATCAATTTTAAAATCGAAGCTGGATAATAAAGCTTGCCATCGGGCAAAAATCTGTTTAGAAACTAGGTTTTTAACATCTTTTTGTAAAATGTCTTTGGCTGCTTTGCAGTCGACTCTTAACAAAAATTCTTTGTTTATCAAATCATCTTGAAATTTTGTAATACATAGTACTATAGACAAAATCTCCTTTTTAACTGTGCTATAGTTTTTCTGTGCTTGGTTCCAGTTTCCAGAAGTAAATCTTACTAGCTGTTCAACTGGCTCAAGAGAAACTCTTTGTTTAAGGACACCACCGTAACCTATGTCGGAGGCATCGGTTTCTACTATCATAAAGGCTTCTGGATTAGGGATGCCTAAACATGGAAGCTTCTGGACAATTTCTTTTATCTGTATGACAGCTCTAGTCTGTTCTTCTGACCAAGGGACTGGATTTTTCTTTAACCTTTTGTATAAAGGCTCACAAATTTGTCTAATTTTCGGGATAAAATCTGCAACATAATTAAGACTTCCTAAGAATCTTTGTAGCTGATTTTTATCAGGAATTTCATCGGGAAACTTGGTGGAGAACTCTATGGCTCTACAAATTGGTTTATAGGTTCCTTGATAGAGATCATGTCCTAAGAACCTAATGGCTGTCTGAAACAGCTTTATCTTTTTGGCACTTACTGCTAGACCATTATACTTAATGGTTTGGGCAAAAGTATTAAGATGTTTAAAATGCTGTTCTATGTTATCTGAGAATACTAGAACATCATCTATGTATACAATCATGTATTGACTGTAAGGGTTGAATATGTTATTCATGATGTTCTGAAATTCAGAAGGGGCATTCTTAAGCCCAAAAGGCATTACATTCCATTCGTATTGCCCGAAGGGGACATTGAAGGCTGTTTTATACCTATCTTTTTCATTGACTTGGATTTGCCAGAAACCTGACTTCATGTCGAACTTACTGTAGACATTAGCATTATAAGTCCTTTTTAATAAATCTCTTTTATTAGGAATCGGGTACCTAATCCATTTTAATGCTTGGTTAAGAGGTTTATAATTGATGACGAGCCTTGGGACTCTCTTCCTTTTCAGCGTTCTTGTTAACATAGAAGGCTGAACAACTCCACTGTGATTTAGAATGTCTGATGATTCCTTTTTCAAGTAGATCATTGACTTCTTTTTTACAGTGTTCCATGAGCTCATGGCTCATTTGGATCGGTCTGGCTTTCGTGGGAATGTTCTTTTCACGAAAATCATCCGTATATGGCAGATCTACAGTATGCTTCTTTCTTTTCCAGAAAGCATTTGGTAGTTCTGAGCATATTTTTCTTTCCATAGAACCTAGTAAAGTTGTTATTCTATTAATAACCACCGGGGTTTTTAAATTAGATTCTATCCTTTTTATTCTAACGTCTTCTTTTAGGTAGTTAACCTGATTGGTTAATAGCCGTATTTTAAAGACTGTCTTTTGTTTAACATGATTACTGTGATCAGTAGTCAAAGGATTTATGTATGGGAACACAAGGTTTCTTCCCATAGAACTGGTGTAAATACCGTCTAATTTAGCGGTATAAGGTTTTATCTGTGTTAGGAAAGGAATTCCTAGAATGATTTCTTCAGTTACATTTCGTGTGATAACGAAATCATTAGTGAAGCAAATACCATTATTACAGACATGGGCTTTTGACAGTTTCCAATTTATTTTAATATTGTCTCCTGTGGCGGAGTATAATTTATGGGTACTTTTACTCAAATACTTAGTGGGAACTAATCCTTCGCAAATACAATTACGACCGCTCCGAGTCTAATAAAGCTGTCTTTTCTAAGATAAAATCTTTGTTTATTATAACCTTAATAGGGACATGGTAGCTTAATGCTCTGGCCCTCGAAATTAATTTTAACCCTGAATCGTTATCAGTGGTCAAGGTTTTGGCCTCTGTGGGACCTAGACTCTTTTTCATACTGAGGATTTCACTCTTTAGGTTCGCGATTTCTTTTAATAAATCCTGAACAGTGGTATCTGAGTTAGTCTCTTTAATGGAAACTTCTTGGCTGTTATTAGTAATAACAGTAATCTTTTGTTTTCTGCAAGTACAGATTTTCCCAGTACTCTCACAGTCTGAGCTGGAGGTGGAACTACCTGAACTGTAATTAGAAGAACTTTCGTCACCGTAATAGTCTCCTGAAGAAACTTCAGAATTATTACTGGACTGTTTTAACTCTGTAACAGTTAAAGAATTATTATCCATTTTTCTCTTGGGTTTTCTGACCCTTTTCTTTTTGATGTGAATCAACTTTGGGTGGGTTAATTCATTCTTTTTACTGGAATCTTTTTGTCTGATTGAATCAAGTTCTTTAAACTTCTTACCAATCTTGCTTAAAAACTGATTATCATCCTTTTCGGATTTTTTATGGCGTCTTGCTAAACAATCTTTGATATTAAAGAAGTGATCGTAGCGGTTTTCTCTCTGCTCCAACCGTATACTACTAGATTTCTGTGGACATTACTTCAAAGCAGATCTTGTAATAACCGCTTGATTTCTTCCTTTTCGTTCTTAAAAGTGTCTATTAAGATCTTACCCTTTACGGGGACCTTAATCTGTTTTAATGGCGGAGTTACTGTTTCAACAGTATTCCCTTTTTTGAACCATTCTTCAGCAATGGTGTCAAGACACTTCATGCCGTTATGGAGTTTATCAGTGATTTGAAACCACTTAAAGAATTCTATATTAGAATTAATTCTGTTCATATCACTTATCCAATTATTCTTAAACTTTCTTCTTTCCTCGAGTGGAAAAGTGTCTTTGTACCATTTTCTTTTATGACATTTTTGGATCTTTCCATAATTTGTCAATATATGGCCAATCGATTTCAAACCGATTTCTTTTTAACTGTCAAGTTCATCAGGCTTTTGTGGAAGCATAGCAGATTCCTACCACCAACCGACTTAGCTTCGGAGCTAACAAAGCATCGATTACGTTAACAAACTTATCTTCCGGAGATAAAAGGTGTTCATTAGTATTGACCGTGTGAGAGTCCTACTAATTTCTTATTGATACGCCAATCGCCAGGACACCGATCCGCTTTTTAGCTCGTCGCTTTCCTCATACAATACAATCATTCTTTTGATGATTATTTGTCCGACTATAACTGGCTTCGTATTCAAACCTTCTATAGGTTTAGCAGTTTTATAATATTCTAACTCTCTAAGGTTTTTCCCTAATCTTTTATTACAGAAATAACTTTCTACTAGGAATTTCATTGCATAAGAATTATACTTTCTTATGTAGTAAAATTCTGGACGCATCTTCATTTATAAAAACTTTTTGGTTTATAACCAAAGGTTTGTTGATAAGCGTGGAGACTACCATCCTTATCCTAGGGCTGCTGTTCTACTTGTTACTAGGTTTTAACCTAACTCTTTTCTATTCCTTAGACTACTAAATAGTTTTCCTATTCTAGTTGTCGACACTATTCTTGTTCTTTCTTTACCTAAATAGTTCTCCTATCCTAGTCACAACACTATTTCCTATTCATTTTAATTACTTAAGCAGTTAACATGCTCTGTTCATCCGACACTTTCTCCTACGATCTTGGCGACATCCAACAAGATACGGCCAGCACACTCGGTCTTTCTGCTAAATCATCGCTCCAGAAAGCTTACTACGTGAGTACTCAATGAGGATGAACCGAACGAAGATAACAACTAAGTGATTAAACCTAATCGGAATAGTAGACTGACGGATCGAACAATCCGGTAACTACAGAACATGAATAGTAGACTTCTGACGAACAGGTCACTATTCCGTAGCTATAGGAATTCAAACAGAGTAACAGGACTCTTCCTAGCAACCTAAGAACAACACCGCCCTAAGGACGGTAGTATGAGACTACTCACTCATCTCTACCAACATGGCTCTGATACCATAAAGTGTGAATAAAGCGGAATAACTAAAACAGATGCGAAAACAGAATTTAAAACCAAAATATAAGAAAATATTTAAAACTTACAATTTTATTCAAAGCATAAGGAGGGGAAAGGAGGATACAAGATCAGGCAAGGAAAGAGAGAGAGGGGGATATTTCCGGATGCCTTCTAGGTTTACAAATGAGAGCCTTAAATAGGCCTCGAATAAACTGTTCGTCCTAACACGTGGACGGTTCTGTTTAAAACAAATGGACGGCTAAGATTACATGACCTTTACTTTTTCGAAAGGGCAAACGTCTTCTTCTGCTTTAAAGTCCTTTGTCTTCTTCTGCTTTATGTCGCTGTCTTTGGCTCTTTCTTTTCTGAAGAGGCAAATGTCGCTGTCTGCTTTATGGTTTTTGTCCTTTTGCTTTTGCGAAAGGGCAAATGTCACCATCTGCTTTACTTTTGACTCTTGCTTTTGCGAAGGGGCAAGTGTCGCTTTCTGCTTTATCCGAAGGGGCAAGTGTCCTTTACTTTTCTCGAGCGGCGTGTCGCCATCCCGCTTAAGGCCCTTTTCTTGAAGGGACTCGCCGTTATTTGCCGAGGCACGATCTGCGTAGGCTTGTGCAATTCCTCGGGGAATGAGCATGTCGCCATTATCTGTTTCACTGTGGTTGGATTCCACTTCTTCTTCATCCTCCAATTTTGCCAGAGCTTCTAATAGCTTCTTCTCGTTTCGATTTAGAACGTGAGGTTTCTCCCGAGGAAGATGGACTTCTTCTTTCCGGTTTTACCTTAAGTTCTTCCTCGGTTTTGGGCTCCATCCTTTAATTCGACGGTCTTGCTTAAATAACGGATCCTGTTTATCTCCTCGATATCAAATGACCAATTAATGATATACGAAATTCTTTTATTAAAAAGAACTTGCATAACTTAATATGTTCCGTAAAGTCGAAATCATTGTTCCTCTTGGAAACTCTTATACTTATCCCGAAGTCAAGCTACCACCGTGAATTTCCTCCAAAGATGCTCCACCATTCGTAGAACCATCCGGGAATAACTTTCTCCTTAATCCCTTCGCATATTTGATGAACCAAGTGTGGGTATTTGGCCTAACATACGTAAAATTGAACCACGATCCTTATAATCATACCAATTATAGGCATGCTCCGCGAGTCCTGGATAATGGTATCCGGGTTTGTAGGTGATCTACATACCAATTAAATGGACTTAAAATCTTTTAATGGTAAACTTGGAATACTCAATTCGCCTGCTTTATCAAAATACTTGTGCTCGACTTCTATGGAGTCAGATCAACTAAAATAAACTCATAGTACTTTCCTAGTTTTCGTGAGTCTTGAGTATCCACATACCGTGGTCCAGTATAACAGGTTTTAGCAAATCTTGTACCCTAAAATTTTCATACTTGTTTGTCAGTGCCATTATCGCAAGGTCCGGTATGGATAAATTCCCATTTCTGGATGGGGGCTGGTATCTCTTTCTTAGAGGGCCCTACTGGTTTAGCTGCTTCTGAGTATGATTCCGGGGGAATCATCCTCAGAATCGCCTCGCCCGCGTACGCCGTGTAGCTTTGAACGGCTGAACCTGTTCCTTCCCCTTTTTAGAGGAGACTGGTATAATTGGGAGATCTCCCAATACTGTGAACCTATTTTGTCCACTGGGTTTATGAAGAATTGGAACTGCAGTTTTTTCTGCAAAAGGCTGTTTCATTTTTTCTTCCAATTTATTCTGAAAAGGTGGTCTCATCGGGCGTAAGCCCTGGGATCCTGGCCTCATTGTTTCCCTGCAAAATTCTCTCATCAGGAAATCTGGCAGAGAGTTTTTCCTTTTATAAAATCAAATTTTAAAATTCGAAATTTGATAATAAGGCTTGCCTCCTGGCAAAAACTGGTTTGAAACTAAATCCTTTTGTAAAGTTTCTTTGGTCGCTGCGATCGACTCTTAAAATATTTTAGCAAATTATTTTGAAACAATTTTGACTCTTATCAAATTGTTCGATCAAGCTTCAAGACTACTTCCTATTTAGGAGGTATCTGTCTTAACGATCCTTCTGGCCATTTCCACTGAAAGACGGCATAGGTCCTTCCGACCTTTCATGCTAAATCCAATGGTTTTTAGCCTGTTTGTTAAAGACTTACTTTATTAAAAAGTCTTAGAGATTCCTAGACCTGGAATTTTCTGGACTAATCCTTTTATAAAACCTGCTATGTACCTAAGACTTCCTATAGGAATCTTACTCGGGATTTTAGCAGAGAACTCAATGGCTCTATGGATTGGTTTATCGGTTCCTTGATATAGAACATATCTTAAGGACTTAATGGCTGCCTGAACAGATATCAATAAATCTTTTTTACTAGGTATCGGGTACCTAATCCATTTTAATGCTTTGTTAAGCAGTTTATGGTTTATCACGAGTCTCGAGACTCCTCTTTCTTTTTCAGCGTTCTTGTAAGAATAGAAAGCTGAATAATTCTTTTTAGAATGTCTAATGATTTCTTTTTCAAGTAGATCATTGACTTCCTCTTTACAGTGTTTTATGAGCTCATGGCTCATCTGGATCGGTCTGGCTTTCCAGGGAATGTTCTTCTCACTCAAGTCATCCGTGTATGGCAGATCTACAGTATGCTTCTTTCTTTCGCAGAAAGCATTTGGTAGAGCTGGACATATTTCTCTTTTCATAGAATCAATTAAAATTTTAACCCTATTAATCACCTCCGGGGTTTTTAAATTGGATTCTATTTCTTTTATTTTAACATCTTTTTTTACGTAGTTAACCTGATTGGTTAATAGCCGTATTTTAAAGATCGTTCGCTTAACATGATCACCGTGATCAAAAATATGCGTATGGGAACACAAAGTTTCTTCCCATAGATCGTGTAAATACCGCTTAACTGCGGTATAAGCTTTTATCTGAGTTAGGAAGGATATTCCTAAATTTATCTCTTCAGTTATGATTTTAATAAAATCATTATCGAAGCAAATATCTTTATGAGCTTTTAGAAGCTTCCAGTTTATATTAATGCTATCTTCTGTAGCAGAGTATAACTTACGGGTACTTTTACTTAAGTACTTGGTTGGAATCAACTTTGCAAATACAATTTTGATCTGCTCCAGAGTCTAATAACTTAATAGATTCTTTAATAAAATCTCTGTTTATTAAAATCTTATTAATGACCTGGTAGCCTAGTGCTTTGGACATTAACATAGACACTGGTTTACTAACTGCTTCTTCAGAAGTAGGTGGTGTTAATTGATTATTAACAGGAATTAAATCCCTTAATGAATCATTAACCAATGTTTTACAATTATCATCTAATGAATCAGTTTTATCTTTCTTTTTATGATTTCTGATTCTTTTCTTTTTGACTTTTATTAACTCGAATCGTTAATTTAGTCAAAGTTTCACTGTGGACTGTAATTTTTCTTAGACTAAAAATCTCCTTTTTAGATTTACAATCTCATTTAATAAATCTTGAACCGTGGCTTCTGGATTAGTTTCTCTAATGGAAACCTCCTGGTGGTTATTCGTGATAATCGAACTCTGTTTCATACAAGTACAGATTTTTCCAAGATTTCACCGAAATGGAGGTGGAACTACGATCGTAAATTGACGAACTATCATCATTGTAATAATTTTCAAGAAATTTCATTTATCAACGGATCGTTTCTTCAATTATCTTTGTAATGATTAATGAATTATTATTCATTCTTCTTTTAGGTTTTCGACTTTCCTTTTATTATTAAGGTTTCTTAACTTTGAATAAGTTAATGCCTTTTCCTGGAATGGAACCCTTATTGGTTTTCGATTGAGTTCACTCTTTAAGCTTACTATTAATCTGTTTGATAATTTATTATCATCCGACTTTGAGCGCGCTTGCCAAACAATCATTAATATTAAAGAAATAATCGTAAGGGTTTTCCTTCTGCTCCAATCGGTCTATCACTAGACACGTGGGCCTTACTTGCACCAAGATCTTGTAACAATCGCTTGATTTCTTCCTTCGCTTCTTAAAAGTGTCTATTAAGATCTTACCCTTTACGGGGACCTTAATCTGTTTTAATGGCGGAGTTACTGTTTCAACAGTATTCCCTTTTTTGAACCATTCTTCAGCAATGGTGTTAATACACTTCATGCCGTTATGGAGTGTATCAGTGATTTGGACCCACTTAAAAAATTCTACATTAGAATTAATTACTCATATCACTTATCCAATTATTTCTAAATTCTTTTCTTTCCTCGTGGGAAAGTCATTTGTACCATTTTCTTTTAATGGCATTTTCTGATCTCTCCATAATTTATCTAGAGTTTTCCAATCAATTTTAAAATTGATATCTTCATTAATAATACCAAGTTTACTGTGCTTTTGTGGAAGCATAGTCTTAGTACTTTTACTACTGACTGAATTAGCTTCTGGAGCTAATAAAGAATCAATTCTTTTGATTAAATTAGCTTCTAGAGCTAAATCACTAGTTCTGTTGATTAATTTATTATTAATCATACCAGGTTCACTAAGCTTATTGCTTCTAGTGGGACCGTTAGTCTTTCCATCAATTGGTTGACAGTAGACTTTGGGTACTGTTGGCGAATAGTCTATCATATGAACTTTTCGTTCAAGTATAGTTTCACCAGATCTGTCAAAATACTTTTCCTCCTCGGGATTTGGAAGAAGATCTCGAGTATCTATCTCATCGTGTTTAGCTTCTCGAGCTAATAAAGTATTAATCCTCTTAACTAAATTATCTTCTGGAGATAAAAAAGTTTCCATTAATACTGGACAGTATAGAGTTCGATTAATCGACTCGCTACTTTTTCCCAGGTTGCACAAGAGCGAACCTTTACCCTTAACTCTTCGGTTTCTTCGTAGAGTTGAACCATTCTATTGATGATTACTTGTCTAACTATGACTGACTTATGATTATCCAAACCTTCTATAGGCTTAGCAACTTTGTAATACTCCAACTCTCGGAGATTAGCCTTTATCCTCTGATTATAATGATAACTTTCAATTATGTAAATTAACTTTTGAGAATTATACTTTCTTATAAGATTAAATTCTTGACGCATCTTCATTTATAATCTTCTTGGTTTAACCAAGGTCTGTCGACAAGCGTGGGCACCACCATCCTTATCCTAGGGCTGCTGTTCTATCTGTCTACTAGGACTCTATCCTACTCTTTTCCTATTCCTCCGACTACCTAAACAGTACTCCTATCCTAGTTGTCTATACTAGTTCTTTTACCAACTATAATTACCTAAACAGTTCTCCTACCGTAATAGTCATACTAGTTATCGACATTATAATTACCTAAATAGTTCTCCTATCCGTAATTTATCAACACTATTTCCTATTCTTTTTAATAACTTAAGCGAGTGACTCGTTCTGTTTGTCTGAGACCCTCTCCTACGCTCTTCAAATGACATCCAAATACCATACCCTTCGCTACCTCTACTAGCTGGCTTCATTATCGCTCCAGAAAGCTTACTTGATGGTACTTTCACCAATCTTTCAAATGAGCGGTCGACCTCTAAGTGATTAAACTTACTCCGGAATAGTGGACTCCTAGCGGAACAGGGTAACAGTTCTGGTAGCTACAGGAACTTAAACAGTATGACTTCTAACGGAACAGGGTTACGACATCGGTAACTACAGTAAACTAAGAACAGTATAACCACTAGCGAACAGGATTACTATACTGGTAGCGCTACAGGAAATCAAACAGAGTAACAGGAACTTCCTAGCAACCTAAGAACAACACCGCCCTAAGGACGGTAGTATGAGACTACTCACTCATCTCTACCAACATGGCTCTGATACCATAAAGCCAAGAATGGTTCAAAATAGGAAATAGTGTTGACAACTAGGATAGGAGAACTATTTAGGTAAAGAAAGAACAAGAATAGTGTCGACAACTAGAATAGGAAAACTATTTAGTAGTCTAAGGAATAGAAAAGAGTTAGGTTAAAACCTAGTAACAAGTTAGAACAACAGCCCTAGGATAAGGATGGTAGTCTCCACGCTTATCAACAAACCTTTGGTTATAAACCAAGAAGTTTTATAAATGAAGATGCGTCCAGAATTTAAATACATAAGAGAATATAATTCTCAGATAATTGATTTAGTCATAGCAGGCTATGAGTGCAATAATTCGTTAAAAGAGAGTCTTAGAGAATTAGACCAGTACACAACCGCAAGACCTGTAGAGGGCCTAGGGAGTTGTTGTCCACAACCAATCAACCAAGTTATCATCGATAAAATAAATGAACTTCAGGAAGAAGTTAGCAGATTAAAAAGATATCTTAATTATTTAAAAAAGAGACAATCCATGTCTAAATTCTTAGTGGAGCTCCATACAGCTTCTTACTAAAGATATGAATAATATCAACAGTGAAAACTTAGCAACTTCAAAGATTGCTAAAGTTGAAAAAGATTTACAGAATTGGAATATTCCAAAAGAATCTTTCAAATCTGTTTATGAAACAGGAAAGTTTGATTTTATAAAAAATTATAATATCAAAACTTGTGAATCCACAGTAGCTATTAATAACTCAAAAGAGATTATTAAATTGCTATCAACTGAAGATATAAACAGATATAAAAAGGAATTTAATTTCCTTCACATAGGTTTGGTACAAATTGTCAGAAGCCTTTGTATCGATTGGGTCTCGATACCCCCATCTGTCTCTTACTAAGAGATGCAAGGTTATTAAACTTTGATGATTCCTTACTCGGAGTTCTACAAAGTAATTTAGCCAGAGGTCCAGTTTATTTTAACTGTTACCCAAATTTTTCAGTAGATATTAATGATCAGAACGTTATGGATACCCTAACGTTAAACATTAAAACGAAGAATATGAACAGTAAGATAAACACAAGAGAAATAGCTATAATATACAGAGTATATTACAGGCTAATGAAAACAACCTTAGCTCCAAAAGCTAAACTAGTTAGCAGTAAAGGTGCTACCATGCTTATGGAAGCAAACCAGGAACATAGCAATATCTTTGTTCCAAGAATGTTAAAATGGAATGAAATTTTAGCAAAAGCTGAATGGCACTTCGATGCTATTACCCAACCAAAGTTAGAACCAGAGAGTTCTGATATTGAACAAATAATCCAGCACTTGGATGGTTCAATAGATTTAAAATTTTTAAGATCTAATGGAAGATACTCTTTCAGTGCATCTTCTTCCAAACCCCGGGAGGATGAAGAGTATTCTGGTAATTCCGCGACAAACTATTTCCGAACGAAAAGTTCGGGAGTAGACTATTCGTCATCGATCTAAAGTCTACTATCGACCAATCGATAGAACGATCGGCACCACCAGAAGTGAAATGCATGGTGGAGACAGCTTGGGCATGATTAGAGAAGCCAGCGATTTTAAAATCGATTGGCCTTACATTGATAAATTATGGAGAGATCCAGAGCACGCCATTAAAAGAAAATGGTATGTAAGCACCTTTTCACTAAGTGAAAGGAAGGTGTTTAAAGAATCATGGATAAAAGACATGAACCATGTTAGAGCAAATCTAGAATTCTTTAGGTGGTTTGAAATCACTGATAAACTCCATAATGACAGACAATGTCTAAACACCATTGTGAAGAAATGGTTCACGGGTGAAAGAACTGTTGAGTCAGTAACACCTCCCTTAGAACAGATAAAGATTCCCGTTAACGGTGAAGTCTTAACTGCCACTCCTTTTAAAAGAGATATAAAAGATCCTAATGATATCACACACGTTGATGATATTAATAAGATACTGCAACAGAACAACTACACCAACCAGTTGTTACATGTTATCTCTAACCAAGTTTCAGAAGCAAGCAATGCTTCTACTTTCAGGAATACACCAGTTCGGTCGGAAGAGAAAATCTTATCCGAACCACTTTTCAAGATTCCCCAGTTTTCGGCAAAAAGCCATCCAAAATTTGGGAAAGAAATTGAAGATGACCTGCTAGACAGGATCAGTAGTAAATTCAAAGAGATGAAAGTCTCTGAAGGATCAACCTCGAAACATCCTGACAAATCCGTCAAGGTGTTAAGCGAAGGTTCTAGTTCAAAAGGTAAAACAGAGGTTAATAAAATATCAAAATTAACCAATAAAAATTTTTATAGACAGCCAACGTTCCCAGACATGTTGTTTGAAGAACGAATTCCACCCCCAGCCACTTATTCGGGTGATGAAGTCCATGAATGGAACATTGACGGCATGTCCGAAGGACAAGTCCTTAAAGTTCTCCATGAAATGGGAGTCTGTTTAACCAGTTATAAAATTAAAACACATACTGACGATGCCCAATTAGCGTCGATTATCATTTCAGGCTTTACTGGGATGTTAAAAAATTGGTGGGATAACTTCCTATTCGACATTGAAAAGTCAAGCATCATGAATGCAACCACCACAGTCCAAATAAGGAACATCGATAACAGTATTACTAATGAAGTTCATAGTGATGCCTCGGCAACTCTATTATATCAGACGGAAACATTTTGTGGAGATCCAAAACTTTTCAAGACAGTTTAGAGATCCTTAATAATCTAAAGTGTCCAAAGTTACACGATTTTAAATGGTATAAAGATATATTTCTCAACAAAGTCATGTTAAGGATTGACTGTAATCATGATTATTGGAAAGAAAGATTTATCAGCGGTTTGCCTAAACTCTTTGCCGAGAAGGTAAGAACCAATATAAGAAGATGCCACAATGGAGACACTCCGTATGGCATAATGACATATGGTGATTTAATTAGCTATATTAATATGACCGGCCTAGAGCTGTGTAATACGATAAAACTTAATAATCAAATACAGAAATACTCCACCAAAGGAGAATTAGGAAGTTTCTGCGAAGACTTCGGTTATGTTAATGTTTCTGCCCCTTCAAAGAGGATCAAGAAAATGAAAAAGAATCATAACATTTCACGCCCCAAAGCGTATAAAAGAAACTATACTCCTAAAAGGAAGTATAACAGAGAAAGCAACAGCAAAAATACAAAGGATAAAGTAACTTGCTGGAATTGCGGAAAAACAGGC
Organism: Przewalskia tangutica; assembly: GCA_029844215.1. NCBI lineage: Eukaryota > Viridiplantae > Streptophyta > Magnoliopsida > Solanales > Solanaceae > Przewalskia > Przewalskia tangutica. The sequence continues at coordinate 26,755,505 of CM056719.1, forward strand.
CACATGGCCAATAAATGCAAAGAACCCGATAAACGGAAAGATAAAATTAATCTGTTGGGAATCGATCCCAAGATAAAAGATAAACTGTTTACAATCTTAAATGATGAACAGTCTGATAATAGTTCTGAAGGATCTTCAGACAGCTTTTACAGTGACGAAGGATCACTGGATCAGTTCTGATTCAGATAGTTCCACTTCCACTTCAATCGTGAATGTCGGGAAAATCGCACATGTACCAAAATGCATAATTGGCGTTATATCGAGTAGCAGCCAAGAGTTTTTCTTTGACATGGTCGATCACATAGATGATGACAATTTTAAAAAGCAATATTTAAAAGAGCTTAAGAATCTCGTCATTAACCAGAAAAAAGAAAAAGGGAAGATAGAACCTTTTGACATGAAAAGAGTTTTCAGTAAGTTTAAAGACTCTAAGTCAGGTAATTCATTACCAGACTTAATCAATGAAGTCTCAAAATTGAAGGAAGAAATCCTTCACATTAATAATAGGCTCACCGATAGAAATTTGAAGAAATCGATCGGATTAACAAAAGGCTCCATTAGAAACTAATGCATTGGCCAATTTGGATCTCACAGAAGATCCCCAGACCTCGACTAAACAGGTGACCACAGGAGGTCAAGAAATTGACGAATCAGAACAAGAATCTGATTCAGGGCTAACTTTAATATCCAAGGCAAAAGCATTAAGCTACCATGTCCCTATTAAATTAGTCATTAATGATTTTGCTATCGAAAGAGTAGCACTTTTAGATTCAGGAGCAGATCAAAACTGCATTCGTGAAGGTATAATCCCTACCAAGTACTTAGACAGAAGTACACACAGGCTATATTCTGCCACAGGGGAGGATATAGAAATTAATTATAAACTTTCGAAAGCACTCGTATGCAATAAAAACATTGCATTTACGAATAACCATTATAACCAAAGATATTACTGAGGAAATCATTTTAGGAACACCATTCCTAGCCCAGATACTGCCGTATACGGCAAAGCCAGATGGTATTCATACTATCACTAGGGGAATAGATCTCATATTTCCTTACATAAATCCTTTGACAACTAATCAGAGTAGTCGTAAAGCGAAAGTGGTCTTTAGAACACAAACAGGCTAAAACCATTTGAGTAAGCACGAAAGGCTGGAAGGGCCTGTGCCACATCATTGGTAAGAATAGTAAAAGACGCCATTGAAGAAAGCACGAAGGGAAGGGCTGCATCAGTATCATCGTAGAATAAGCCAGAAAATAAGTTGCTTAGAACCAGTTAGAACAACCAGAAACAATCCCAGAATTGTTTTGTTACTACGTTTTCATAAGTCTTTTATCAAAACATTGATTTTGAAGTTTTATAAGTCTCTTATTAAAACACTGATTTTAAAGATCGTATAAGTCTTTTATCAAAAATTAATTTTGAAAAACAGGTTTTAAATCTATAACGATTTAAACAAACTCCTATAAACATTGGTTATGGTACCATAACCAACCATAGACATTTTTTGGCATAAACCATCCAGAGAGCAGTTCTCCAGAAGAACAGCAAGCATTAATGTCCAGCAGGTAAGTCAGTAATAGAATAGCCAGAACAAGAAAAGCCATTTTCACTGGCAAAAATGAAACAAGAAGAAGGCTCCAGAACGCCTTAAACAAATAATAGAGACGACATCAAAGTCAAAAAGATAACCCCACGCAGACGCGTGCCAACAGCAGGTCCCTTCAAGAAAAGGACACAAAGCAAGATGGCGACATTTGCCCTTTCAAAAAAGTAAAGGACACTTGCCCCTTCGGATAAAGCAGAAAGCGACACTTGCCCCTTCAGAAAAGCAAGAGTCAAGACCGATATAAAGCAGACGGTGACATTTGCCCTTTCGCAAAAGCAAAGGACAAAACCAATAAAGCAGAAAGCGACATTTGCCTCTTCAGAAAAGAAAGAGCCAAAGAAAGCGACATAAAGCAGAAAAAGACAAAGGACTTTAAAGCAGAAGAAGACGTTTGCCCTTTCGAAAAAGTAAAGGTCATGTAATCTTAGCGATTCCATTTGTTTTAAAATGCAACCGCCCACGTGTTAGATGAAGTTTATTCGAGGCCTATTTAAGGCTCTCATTTGTAAACCTAGAAGGCATCCGGAAATATCCCCCTCTCTCTCTTTCCTTGCCTGATCTTGTATCCTCCTTTCCCCTCCTTATGCTTTGAATAAAATTGTAAGTTTTAAATATTTTCTTATATTTTGGTTTTAAATTCTGTTTTCGCATCTGTTTTAGTTATTCCGCTTTATTCACACTTTATGGTATCAGAGCCATGTTGGTAGAGATGAGTGAGTAGTCTCATACTACCGCCCCAGGGCGGTGTTGTTCTGGTTGCTAGGAAGAGTCCTGTTACTGTTTGAATTCCTATAGCTACTGAATAGTGACCTGTTCGTCGAAGTCTACTATTCATGTTCTCAGAGTTACCCAAATTGTTCCGATCCTCGTCAAGTCTACTATTCCGATTAGGTTTAATCACTTAGTTGTTATCTTCGCTCGTTCATCCTCGCCGAGTACTCTCAGTAGTAAGCTTTCTGGAGCGATGATTTAGCCTTGAAAGGACGGAGTGTGCAGGCCGATATCTTGTTGGATGTCGCCAAGATCGTAGGAGAAAGTGTCGGATGAGCAGAGCATGTTAATCGCTTAAGTAATTAAAATGAATAGGAAATAGTGTTGACAACTAGGATAGGAGAACTATTTAGGTAAAGAAAGAACAAGAATAGTGTCGACAACTAGAATAGGAAAACTATTTAGTAGTCTGAGGAATAAAAAAGAGTTAGGTTAAAACCTAGTAACAAGTAGAGCAATGTTTTCTAGGATAAGGATGGTAGTCTCCACGCTTATCAACAAACCTTTGGTTGTAAACCAAGTAGTTTATAAATGAAGATGCGTCCAGAATTTAATTACATAAGAGAATATAATTCTCAAATTCTTGAATATGTCATAGCTAGTAAGGATTGCAATAAGCACCTAAGAGAAACTCTCAGAGAGTTAGATTATTATTCAGTTGCTAGACCAGCCCCAGGTTTAGATTCTTACTGCCGAACTATAGTCTGGCAAATAATCATTGGAAAAAGTATTGAGATAGATGAAGAATTAAGAAGATTAAGAAGAAGGATTAGCTACCTAGCAGGTAGACAGTCTATTTCTAAATTTTTAGTAGAGCTCCACACAGCTTCTTACTAAAGTCATGAATGAAATCAACAGTGAAAACTTAGCAACTTCAAAGATTGCTAAAGTTGAAAAAGATTTACAGAATTGGAATATTCCGAAAGAATCTTTCAAATCTGTTTATGAAACAGGAAAGTTTGATTTTATAAAAAATTATAATATCAAAACTTGTGAATCCACAGTAGCTATTAATAACTCAAAAGAGATTATTAAATTGCTATCAACTGAAGATATAAACAGATATAAAAAGGAATTTAATTTCCTTCACATAGGTTTGGTACAAATTGCTGTAAAGCCTTTGTATCGATTGGGTCTCGATACCCCCATCTGTCTCTTACTAAGAGATGCAAGGTTATTAAACTTTGATGATTCCTTACTCGGAGTTCTACAAAGTAATTTAGCCAGAGGTCCAGTTTATTTTAACTGTTACCCAAATTTTTCAGTAGATATTAATGATCAGAACGTTATGGATACCCTAACGTTAAACATTAAAACGAAAAATATGAACAGTAAGATAAACACTAGAGAAATAGCTATAATATACAGAGTATATTACAGGCTAATGAAAACAACCTTAGCTCCAAAAGCTAAACTAGTTAGCAGTAAAGGTGCGACCATGCTTATGGAAGCCAACCAGGAACATAGCAATATCTTTGTTCCAAGAATGTTAAAATGGAATGAAATTTTAGCAAAAGATGAATGGCACTTCGATGCTATTACCCAACCAAAGTTAGAACCAGAGAGTTCTGATATTGAACAAATAATCCAGCACTTGGATGGTTCAATAGATTTAAAATTTTTAAGATCTAATGGAAGATACTCTTTCAGTACATCTTCTTCCAAACCCCGGGAGGATGAAGAGTATTCTGGTAATTCCGACGAAACTATTTCCGAACGAAAAGTTCAGGGAGTAGACTATTCGTCATCAGTACCCAAAGTCTACTATCGACCAATCGATAGAACGACTGGCAGCCCCACCAGAAGTGAAATGCATGGTGGAGACAGCTTGGGCATGATTAGAGAAGCCAGCGATTTTAAAATCGATTGGCCTTACATTGATAAGTTATGGAGAGATCCAGAGCACGCCATTAAAAGAAAATGGTATGTAAGCACCTTTTCACTAAGTGAAAGGAAGGTGTTTAAAGAATCATGGATAAAAGACATGAACCATGTTAGAGCAAATCTAGAATTCTTTAGGTGGTTTGAAATCACTGATAAACTCCATAATGACAGACAATGTCTAAACACCATTGTGAAAAAATGGTTCACAGGTGAAAGAACTGTTGAGTCAGTAACACCCCCCTTAGAACAGATAAAGATTCCGTTAACGGTGAAGTCTTAACCGCCTCCTTTTAAAAGAGATATAAAGATCCTAATGATATCACACACGTTGATGATATTAATAAGATCTCGCAAGAACAACTACACCAACCGGTTATTTACATGTTATCTCTAACCAAGTTTGAGCAAGCAATGCTTCTACTTTCGAGAATACACGATTCGGTCGGAAGAAAATCTTATCCGAACCACTTTTCAAGATTCCCAGTTTTTGGCAAAAAGCCATCAAAATTTGGGAAAGAAATTGAAGATGACCTGCTAGACAGGATCAGTAGTAAATTCAAAGAGATGAAAGTCTCTGAAGGATCAACCTCGAAACATCCTGACAAATCCGTCAAGGTGTTAAGCGAAGGTTCTAGTTCAAAAGGTAAAACAGAGGTTAATAAAATATCAAAATTAACCAATAAAAATTTTTATAGACAGCCAACGTTCCCAGACATGTTGTTTGAAGAACGAATTCCACCCCCAGCCACTTATTCGGGTGATGAAGTCCATGAATGGAACATTGACGGCATGTCCGAAGGACAAGTCCTTAAAGTTCTCCATGAAATGGGAGTCATTTAACGATTATAAAATTAAAACACATCGACGATGCCCAATTAGCGTCGATTATCATTTCAGGCTTTACTGGGATGTTAAAAAATTGGTGGGATAACTTCCTATTCGACATTGAAAAGTCAAGCATCATGAATGCAACCACCACAGTCCAAATAAGGAACATCGATAACAGTATTACTAATGAAGTTCATAGTGATGCCTCGTGACTCTATTATCTTGTATCGGAAACATTTTGTTGGAGATCCAAAACTTTTCAAGGCAGTTTAGAGATCCTTAATAATCTAAAGTGTCCAAAGTTACGATTTTAAATGGTATAAAGATATATTTCTCAACAAAGTCATGTTAAGGATTGGTATGTAATCATGATTATTGGAAAGAAAGATTTATCGCGGTTTGCCTAAACTCTTTCGAGAAGGTAAGAACGATATAAGAAGATGCCATGATGGAGACACTCAGTATGGCATAATGACATATGGTGATTTAATTAGCTATATTAATATGACCGCCTGAGGTGTGTGTCTGATAAAACTTAATAATCAAATACGAAATACTCCACCAAAGGAGAATTAGGAAGTTCTGCGAAGACTTGGTTATGTTAATGTTTACGCCTTGAGAGGATCGAAAATGAAAAAGAATCATAACATTTCACGCCCAAAGCGTATAAAAGAAACTATACTCCTAAAAGGAAGTATAACGAGAAAGCAACAAAAATACAAAGGATAAAGTAACTTGTGGAATTGCGGAAAAAGCAGCCACATGGCGATAAATGCAAAGAACGATAAACGGAAAGATAAAATTAATCTGTTGGGAATCGATCCCAAGATAAAAGATAAACTGTTTACAATCTTAAATGATGAACGATCGATAATAGTTCAAGGATCTTGAGGGCTTTTCTGATGTGAAGGATCACTGGATGCAGTTCTGATTCGAGATAGTTCCACTTCGGCTTCAGCGTGAATGTACTGGGAAAATCTGCACATGTACCAAACAGACAATTGGCGTTATATCAAGTAGCAGCCAAGAGTTTTTCTTTGACATGGTCGATCACATAGATGATGACAATTTTAAAAAGCAATATTTAAAAGAGCTTAAGAATCTCGTCATTAACCAGAAAAAAGAAAAAGGGAAGATAGAACCTTTTGACATGAAAAGAGTTTTCAGTAAGTTTAAAGACTCTAAGTCAGGTAATTCATTACCAGACTTAATCAATGAAGTCTCAAAATTGAAGGAAGAAATCCTTCACATTAATAATAGGCTCAGCTCGATAGAAGCTGAAGAAATCAGTCGGATTAACAAAAGGCTCAGTTCATTAGAAACTAATGCATTGGCCAATTTGGATCTCACAGAAGATCCCCAGACCTCGACTAAACAGGTGACCACAGGAGGTCAAGAAATTGACGAATCAGAACAAGAATCTGATTCAGGGCTAACTTTAATATCCAAGGCAAAAGCATTAAGCTACCATGTCCCTATTAAATTAGTCATTAATGATTTTGCTATCGAAAGAGTAGCACTTTTAGATTCGAAGCGGATCAAGCGCATTCGTGAAGGTATAATCCTACCAGTACTTAGGCAGTACACACGGCTATATTACGCCACGGGGAGGATATAGAAATTAATTATAAACTTTGAAAGCACTCGTATGCAATAAAACATTGCATTCTTAATAGCTTCATTATAACCAAAGATATTACTGAGGAAATCATTTTAGGAACACCATTCCTAGCCCAGATACTGCCGTATACGGCAAAGCCAGATGGTATTCATACTATCACTAGGGGAATAGATCTCATATTTCCTTACATAAATCCTTTGACAACTAATCAGAGTAGTCGTAATAAACAGAAAGTGGTCTTTAGAACACAAACAGGCTAAAACCATTTGAGTAAGCACGAAAGGCTGGAAGGGCCTGTGCCACATCATTGGTAAGAATAGTAAAAGACGCCATTGAAGAAAGCACGAAAGGCTGGAAGGGCCTGTGCCGTATCATTGGTAGAATAAGCCAGAAAATAAGTTGCTTAGAACCAGTTAGAACAACCAGAAACAATCCCAGAATTGTTTTGTTACTACGTTTTCATAAGTCTTTTATCAAAACATTGATTTTGAAGTTTTATGAGTCTCTTATTAAAACACTGATTTTAAAGATCGTATAAGTCTTTTATCAAAAATTAATTTTGAAAAACAGGTTTTAAATCTATAACGATTTAAACAAACTCCTATAAACATTGGTTATGGTACCATAACCAACCATAGACATTTTTTGGCATAAACCATCCAGAGCGCTTCTCGTAAGAGCGAAGCATTAATGTCCAGCAGGTAAGTCAGTAAAAGAATAGCCAGAACAAGAAAAGCCATTTTCACTGGCAAAAATGAAACAAGAAGAAGGCTCCAGAACGCCTTAAACAAATAATAGAGACGACATCAAAGTCAAAAAGATAACCCCACGCAGACGCGTGCCAATGCAGTCCTTCAAGAAAAGGACACAAAGCAAGATGGCGACATTTGCCCTTTCAGAAAAGTAAAGGACACTTGCCCCTTCGGATAAAGCAGAAAGCGACACTTGCCCCTTCAGAAAAGCAAGAGTCAAGACCGATATAAAGCAGACGGTGACATTTGCCCTTTCGCAAAAGCAAAGGACAAAACCAATAAAGCAGAAAGCGACATTTGCCTCTTCAGAAAAGAAAGAGCCAAAGAAAGCGACATAAAGCAGAAAAAGACAAAGGACTTTAAAGCAGAAGAAGACGTTTGCCCTTTCAAAAAAGTAAAGGTCATGTAATCTTAGCCGTCCATTTGTTTTAAGCGAGCGTCACGTGTTAGGCGAATAGTTTATTGAGGCTATTTAAGGCTCTCATTTGTAAACCTAGAAGGCATCAGGAAATATCCCCTCTCTCTCTTTCCTTTTTGATCTTGTATCCTCCTTTCCCCTCCTTATGCTTTGAATAAAATTGTAAGTTTTAAATATTTTCTTATATTTTGGTTTTAAATTCTGTTTTCGCATCTGTTTTAGTTATTCCGCTTTATTCACACTTTATGGTATCATAAAGTGTGAATAAAGCGGAATAACTAAACATGCACAATTTAAAACAAAATATAAGAAAATATTTAAAACTTACAATTTTATTCAAAGCATAAGGAGAAAGGAGGATACAAGATCAAAGAAAGAGAGAGAGATATTCGGATGCTATGTTTACAAGTGAGAGCCTTAAATAGGCCTCGGATGAATTATTGTCCTAACAGTGGACCATTGAAATTTAGACACGCGTCCTAACAGGTGGACGGTTCTAATTAAAAGGCTAAGATTCCTTGCCTTCTTCTTTTGAAGGCGTTGACGCGTCTTGTCTTTTTCGAAAGGGCAAATGTCATTATCTGCTTTTGTCCTTTGTCTTTTTCTGCTTTATGTCGCTTTCTTGGCTCTTGCTTTTCTGAAGAGGCAAGCGTCGCTTTCTGCTTTATCCGAAGGGGCAAATGTCCTTTACTTTTCTGAAAGGGCAAGTGTCATCATCCTGCTTTATGTCCTTTTCGAAGGACTGTCGATTTTTCTTTGAGGTACCTGCGTGAGCTTGTGCAATTCCTCGGGGAATGAGCATGTTGCCATTATCTGTTTCACTGTGGCTGGATGCCACGTCTTCGTCGTCTTCTAATTTTGCCAAGGCTTCTAAGAGCCTCCTCCTGGTTTCAGCTTTGGAACTTGACGTTTCCTCTGAAGAAGATGATTTTTTCTTTTTCAGTTTATCTTCTCTTATTTTTGGGCTCCATCCTTTGATCTTGATGGTCTTGCTTAGATACTTGATCCTGTTTATTTCTTGGATGTCGAACGTCCAATTGAGGATGTAAGAGACCCTTTTACTGATAAAGAACTTACATAATTTAATATGTTCTGGGAGAGTAGAAATTTGCTGTTCCTGGCAAAAGGGAACATACTGGTTTTGGAAGCTCGGGGCAACCACCTGTAAATTACCTCCAAATATGTTCCACCACTCGTAGAACCACCTGGGGATGATCTTATCTTTTATATCATCTGCGTATTTAATAAACCAAGTATGTGTATTTGGGCGCACATAAAGGAAATTAAACCATGCATCTTTGTAATCATACCAATTATATATATACGAGGCCTATGGGTCTCCGATAGTGTCTTGGGGTTTGTAAGTGATCCATGTACCGGTTGAAAGGACTCAAAATCTTTTTATTGTGAACTTGGAATATTCAATTCCTCTGCTTTATCAAAATACTTATGCTCAACTTCAATGGAATCGGTGTCACTAAAATGAATTCATAATATTTCCTTGTTTTTATCGGGTCTTGGTTATCCACATACTGGTGGTCTGTATAACATGGTTTTAAGAGGTCTTGTACTCTAAAATTCTCATACTGTTTATCTAATGCCATAATAGGCAAAACCTGTGATGGGATGAATTCCCATTTCGGACTAGGGGATTCCTTCTTCAGATTCTTGGTTTAATCGCTTCAATATGATTAGGAGGAACCATTACGTAGCTCTTCTTACTTTCATTTACGATGGCGTGGCCTTAAAGGTTGCGCTGTTTTTCTGGATTGGCTCTTTGGGGAAATGGTATTATCGGAGATTTCCCGAGCGTGAACATATTCGCCCACGAGGTTTATGTAAAGCTTTACTCGAGCTTTACGCTTTCGGAAGGGCTTTTAGTTTTCTTACGTTTACTTTGAAACGGTGGCCGTATCGGGCGTAGGCCCGGGAAGCCTGGTCTCATTATCACCCTGCAAAAATTCTCTCGTCAGAAAATCTGGTAGAGAGTTTTCTTCTCCTTTTATAAAATCAATTTTAAAATCGAAACTGGATAATAAAGCTTGCCATCGGGCAAAAATCTGTTTAGAAACTAGGTTTTTAACATCTTTTTGTAAAATGTCTTTGGCTGCTTTGCAGTCGACTCTTAACAAAAATTCTTTGTTTATCAAATCATCTTGAAATTTTGTAATACATAGTACTATAGACAAAATCTCCTTTTAATCGCTTTATAGTTTTTACGTGCTTGGTTCCGGTTTCAGTAAATCTTACTAGTCGCTCAAGACTCAAGAGAAACTCTTTGTTTAAGGATACCACCATAACCTATGTCGGGCGTCGGTTTCCTTATCATAAAGGCTTCGGATTAGGGATGCCTAAACATGGAAGTTTCGGACAATTTCTTTTATCTGTATGTGACTCTGAGTCCATTCTTGACCAAGGTGGATTTTCTTTAACCTTTTGTATAAAGGCTCACAAATCTGTCTAATTTTCGGGATAAAATCTGCAACATAATTAAGACTTCCTAAAAATCTTTGTAGCTGATTTTTATCATGAATTTCATCGGGAAACTTGGTGGAGAACTCTATGGCTCTACAAATTGGTTTATAGGTTCCTTGATAGAGATCATGTCCTAAGAACCTAATGGCTGTTTGAAACAGCTTTATCTTTTTGGCACTTACTGCTAGACCATTATACTTAACGGTTTGGGCAAAAGTATTAAGATGTTTAAAATGCTGTTCTATGTTATCTGAGAATACTAGAACATCATCTATGTATACAATCATGTATTGACTGTAAGGGTTGAATATGTTATTCATGATGTTCTGAAATTCAGAAGGGGCATTCTTAAGCCCAAAAGGCATTACATTCCATTCGTATTGTCCGAAGGGGACATTGAAGGCTGTTTTATACCTATCTTTTTCATTGAGTTGGATTTGCCAGAAACCTGACTTCATGTCGAACTTACTGTAGACATTAGCATTATAAGTCCTTTTTAATAAATCTCTTTTATTAGGAATCGGGTACCTAATCCATTTTAATGCTTGGTTAAGAGGTTTATAATTGATGACGAGCCTTGGGACTCCTCTTTCTTTTTCAGCGTTCTTGTTAACATAGAAAGCTGAACAACTCCACTGTGATTTAGAATGTCTGATGATTCCTTTTTTAAGTAGATCATTGACTTCTTTTTTACAGTGTTCCATGAGCTCATGGCTCATTTGGATCGGTCTGGCTTTCGTGGGAATGTTCTTCTCACGAAAATCATCCGTATATGGCAGATCTACAGTATGCTTCTTTCTTTTCCAGAAAGCATTTGGTAGTTAGAGCATATTTTTCTTTCCATAGAACCTAGTAAAGTTGTTATTCTATTAATAACCACCGGGGTTTTTAAATTAGATTCTATCCTTTTTATTCTAACGTCTTCTTTTAGGTAGTTAACCTGATTGGTTAATAGCCGTATTTTAAAGACTGTCTTTTGTTTAACATGATTACTGTGATCAGTAGTCAAAGGATTTATGTATGGGAACACAAGGTTTCTTCCCATAGAACTGGTGTAAATACCGTCTAATTTAGCGGTATAAGGTTTTATCTGTGTTAGGAAAGGAATTCCTAGAATGATTTCTTCAGTTACATTTCGTGTGATAACGAAATCATTAGTGAAGCAAATACCATTATTACAGACATGGGCTTTTGACGCTTTCAATTTATTTTAATATTGTCTCGTGGCGGAGTATAATTTATGGTACTTTTACTCAAATACTTAGTGGGAACTAATCCTTCGCAAATACAATTCTGATCTGCTCCAGAGTCTAATAAAGCTGTCTTTTCTAAGATAAAATCTTTGTTTATTATAACCTTAATAGGGACATGGTAGCTTAATGCTCTGGCCCTCGAAATTAATTTTAACCCTGAATCGTTATCAGTGGTCAAGGTTTTGGCCTCTGTGGGACCTAGACTCTTTTTCATACTGAGGATTTCACTCTTTAGGTTCGCGATTTCTTTTAATAAATCCTGAACAGTGGTATCTGAGTTAGTCTCTTTAATGGAAACTTCTTGGCTGTTATTAGTAATAACAGTAATCTTTTGTTTTCTGCAAGTACAGATTTTCCCAGTACTCTGTGATCATTTGGAGGTGGAACTACGATGTAATTAGAAGAACTTTCGTCAGTAATAGTCTCTCAAGAAACTTGAATTATTCTTTGGGTATTTTAACTCATGTGATTAAAGAATTATTATCCATTTTTCTCTTGGGTTTTCTGACCCTTTTCTTTTTGATGTGAATCAACTTTGGGTGGGTTAATTCATTCTTTTTACTGGAATCTTTTTGTCTGATTGAATCAAGTTCTTTAAACTTCTTACCAATCTTGCTTAAAAACTGATTATCATCCTTTTCGGATTTTTTATGGCGTCTTGCTAAACAATCTTTGATATTAAAGAAGTGATCAGAAAGGGTTTTCCTCTCTGTTCCAACCGGTATACTACTAGATTTCTGGTGGACATTACTTCCAGCAGTATCTTGTAATAACTGTCGGATTTCTTCCTTTTCGTTCTTAAAAGTGTCTATTAAGATCTTACCCTTTACGGGGACCTTAATCTGTTTTAATGGCGGAGTTACTGTTTCAACAGTATTCCCTTTTTTGAACCATTCTTCAGCAATGGTGTCAAGACACTTTATGCCGTTATGGAGTTTATCAGTGATTTGAAACCACTTAAAGAATTCTATATTAGAATTAATTCTGTTCATATCACTTATCCAATTATTCTTAAACTTTCTTCTTTCCTCGAGTGGAAAAGTGCTGTTGTACCATTTTCTTTTTATGACATTTTTTGGATCTTTCCATAATTTGTCAATATATGTGTCGATTTCAAAACCGATTTCTTTTTAACGATTGTCAAGTCTCATGTGCTTTTGTGGAAGCATAGCGATATTCCTACCACTTGACTTAGCTTCGGAGCTAACAAAGCATTGATTACGTTAACAAACTTATCTTCTGGAGATAAAAAGGTGTTCATTAGTATTGGACTGTGTAGAGTCCTACTAATTTCTTATTGATACGTTGCCAATCGTCAAGGACACCGATCCGCCTTTTTAGCTCGTCGTTTTCCTCATACAATACAATCATTCTTTTGATGATTATTTGTCTGACTATAACTTGGGCTTGGGTATTCAAACCTTCTATAGGTTTAGCAGTTTTATAATATTCTAACTCTCTAAGGTTTTTCCCTAATCTTTTATTACAGAAATAACTTTCTACTAGGAATTTCATTGCATAAGAATTATACTTTCTTATGTAGTAAAATTCTGGACGCATCTTCATTTATAAAAACTTTTTGGTTTATAACCAAAGGTTTGTTGATAAGCGTGGAGACTACCATCCTTATCCTAGGGCTGCTGTTCTACTTGTTACTAGGTTTTAACCTAACTCTTTTCTATTCCTTAGACTACTAAATAGTTTTCCTATTCTAGTTGTCGACACTATTCTTGTTCTTTCTTTACCTAAATAGTTCTCCTATCCTAGTTGTCAACACTATTTCCTATTCATTTTAATTACTTAAACAGTTAACATGCTCTGTTCATCTGACACTTTCTCCTACGATCTTCGGCGACATCCAATAAAGATAATCCCAGCACACTCCGTCCTTTCTGCTAAATCACGCTCAGAAAGCTTACTACAGTAGTACTCAGCGAGGATGAACTGAACAGTATAACAACTAAGTGATTAAACCTAATCGGAATAGTAGACTTCTGACGGGATCGGAACAATCCGGGTAACTACAGGAACATGAATAGTAGACTTCTGACGGAACAGGGTCACTATTCTGGTAGCTATAGGAATTCAAGCAGTAACAGACTCTTCCTAGCAACCTAAGAACAACACCGCCCTAAGGACGGTAGTATGAGACTACTCACTCATCTCTACCAACATGGCTCTGATACCATAAAGTGTGAACAGCGATGGTCTCTTTCACCCAACCTTTCATCACGTCGTTTCATTTCCGTGGGCAAACCCTCGGAGACCCAACGACTGGTACCTATCAGCTTGCCATCCCTCCTGCCCTTTAAAGTGCGGGAACTCATGGAGCAATACACAGTAGAAACAGTTAGGATACGCCATACGGAGAGTCCCGGTTCGGGCGTGTGAACAGCGATGGTCTCTTTAAACAGAGTAACAGTGAGTAGTCTCATACTACCGTCCTTAGGGCGGTGTTGTTCTTAGGTTGCTAGGAAGTTCCTGTTACTCTGTTTGATTTCCTGTAGCGCTACCAGTATAGTAATCCTGTTCGCTAGTGGTTATACTGTTCTTAGTTTACTGTAGTTACCGATGTCGTAACCCTGTTCCGTTAGAAGTCATACTGTTTAAGTTCCTGTAGCTACCGTAATCATTACCTGTTCGCTAGAGTCCACTATTCCGGAGTAAGTTTAATCACTTAGAGGTCGTGACCGTTTGAAAGATTGATGAAAGTACTTCTTGAGTAAGCTTTCTGGAGGCGATAATGAAGCTAAGTAGGGTAGGCGAAGGTATGGTATTGGATGTCGCTGAAGAACGTAGGAGATGGTCTCAGTCAAACAGAACGAGTCACTCGCTTAAGTTATTAAAAAGAATAGGAAATAGTGTTGATAAATTACGGATAGGAGAACTATTTAGGTAATTATAGTAATCGATAACTAGTATGACTATTACGGTAGGAGAACTGTTTAGGTAATTATAGTTGGTAAAAGAACTAGTATAGACAACTAGGATAGGAGTACTGTTTAGGTAGTCGGAGGAATAGGAAAAGAGTAGGATAGAGTCCTAGTAGACAGATAGAACAGCAGCCCTAGGATAAGGATGGTGGTGCCCACGCTTATCAACAAACCTTTGGTTATAAACCAAAAAGTTTTTATAAATGAAGATGCGTCCAGAATTTTACTACATAAGAAAGTATAATTCTTATGCAATGAAATTCCTAGTAGAAAGTTATTTCTGTAATAAAAGATTAGGGAAAAACCTTAGAGAGTTAGAATATTATAAAGCGCTAAACTATAGAAGGTTTGAATACCCAAGCCCAAGTTATAGTCAGACAAATAATCATCAAAAGAATGATTGTATTGTATGAGGAAAACGACGAGCTAAAAAGGCGGATCGGTGTCCTTGACGATTGGCAACGTATCAATAAGAAATTAGTAGGACTCTACACAGTCCAATACTAATGAACACCTTTTATCTCGTAAGATAAGTTTGTTAACGAATCAATGCTTTGTTAGCTCGAAGCTAAGTCGGTTGGTGGTAGGAATCTTTTATGCTTCCACAAAACGATGACTTGACAGTTAAAAAAGAAATCGGTTTTGAAATCGATTGGCCATATATTGACAAATTATGGAAAGATCCAAAAAATGTCATAAAAAGAAAATGGTACAACAGCACTTTTCCACTCGAGGAAAGAAGAAAGTTTAAGAATAATTGGATAAGTGATATGAACAGAATTAATTCTAATGTAGAATTTTTTAAGTGGTTCCAAATCACTGATAAACTCCATAACGGCATGAAGTGTATTAACCGTTCTTTGAAGAATGGTTCAAAAAAGGGAATACTGTTGAAACAGTAACTCCGCCATTAAAACAGATTAAGGTCCCCGTAAAGGGTAAGATCTTAATAGACACTTTTAAGAACGAAAAGGAAGAAATCCGACAGTTGTTACAAGATACTGGTGCAAGTAAGGCCCACGTGTCTAGTGATAGACCGATTGGAACAGAAGGGAAAACCCTTTCTGATTATTTCTTTAATATTAATGATTGTTTGGCAAAACGCCGCTCAAAGTCAGATGATAATAATAAATTATCAAACAGGATTAATAGTAAGCTTAAAGAGCTGAACTCAATCAGAAAACCCAATAAGGGTTCCATTCCAAAGGAAAAGGCATTAACTTATTCAAAGTTAAGAAACCTTAATAATAAAAGGAAAAGGGTCAGAAAACCCAAAAGAAGAATGAATAATAATTCATTAACTGTTACAAAGATAATTGAAGAACAGTCCAGTGATAAATCTGAAATTTCTTCAGAAAATTATTACAGTGATGATAGTTCGTCAATTTACAGTCCAGGTAGTTCCACCTCCAGCTCAGACTGTGAGAGTACTGGAAAAATCTGTACTTGTATGAAACAGAGTTCGATTATCACGAATAACCACCAGGAGGTTTCCATTAGAGAAACTAATCCAGAAGCCACGGTTCAAGATTTATTAAATGAGATTGTAAATCTAAAAAAGGAGATTTTTAGTCTAAGAAAAAATTACAGTCCCACAGAGGCTGAAACTTTGACTAAATTAACCAGTTCAGAGTTAATAAAAGTCAAAAAGAAAAGAATCAGAAATCATAAAAAGAAAGATAAAACTGATTCATTAGATGATAATTGTAAAACATTGGTTAATGATTCATTAAGGGATTTAATTCCTGTTAATAATCAATTAACACCACCTACTTCTGAAGAAGCAGTTAGTAAACCAGTGTCTATGTTAATGTCCAAAGCACTAGGCTACCAGGTCATTAATAAGATTTTAATAAACAGAGATTTTATTAAAGAATCTATTAAGTTATTAGACTCTGGAGCAGATCAAAATTGTATTTGCAAAGGATTGATTCCAACCAAGTACTTAAGTAAAAGTACCCGTAAGTTATACTCTGCTACAGAAGATAGCATTAATATAAACTGGAAGCTTCTAAAAGCTCATAAAGATATTTGCTTCGATAATGATTTTATTAAAATCATAACTGAAGAGATAAATTTAGGAATATCTTTCCTAACTCAGATAAAAGCTTATACCGCAAAGTTAAACGGTATTTACACCAGTCCTATGGGAAGAAACTTTGTGTTCCCATACGTACATGTTTTTGATCACAGTGATCATGTTAAACAGAAAACAGTCTTTAAAATACGGCTATTAACCAATCAGGTTAACTACGTAAAAAAAGATGTTAAAATAAAAGAAATAGAATCCAATTTAAAAACCCCGGAGGTGATTAATAGGGTTAAAATTTTAATTGATTCTATGAAAAGAGAAATATGTCCAGCTCTACCAAATGCTTTCTGCGAAAGAAAGAAGCATACTGTAGATCTGCCATACACGGATGACTTGAGTGAGAAGAACATTCCCTGGAAAGCCAGACCGATCCAGATGAGCCATGAGCTCATAAAACACTGTAAAGAGGAAGTCAATGATCTACTTGAAAAAGAAATCATTAGACATTCTAAAAAGAATTATTCAGCTTTCTATTCTTACAAAGCTGAAAAAGAAAGAGGAGTCTCGAGACTCGTGATAAACCATAAACTGCTTAACAAAGCATTAAAATGGATTAGGTACCCGATACCTAGTAAAAAAGATTTATTTGATATCTGTTCAGGCAGCCATTAAGTCCTTAAGATATGTTCTATATCAAGGAACCGATAAACCAATCCATAGAGCCATTGAGTTCTCTGCTAAAATCCCGAGTAAGATTCCTATAGGAAGTCTTAGGTACATAGCAGGTTTTATAAAAGGATTAGTCCAGAAAATTCCAGGTCTAGGAATCTCTAAGACTTTTTAATAAAGTAAGTCTTTAACAAACAGGCTAAAAACCATTGGATTTAGCATGAAAGGTCGGAAGGACTATCTTGTCTTCGATGGAAATGGCGGAAGGATCGTTAAGACAGATACCTCACAAAAAGTAGTCTTGAAGCGATCGAACAATTTGATAAGAGTCAAAATTGTTTCAAAATAATTTGCTAAAATATTTTAAAGAGTCGACTGCAAAGCAGCCAAAGAAACTTTACAAAAGGATTTAGTTTCAAACCAGTTTTTGCCAGGAGGCAAGCCTTATTATCAAATTTAATTTTAAAATTTGATTTTATAAAAGGAAAAACTCTCTGCCAGATTTCCTGATGAGAGAATTTTGCAGGGAAACAATGAGGCCAGGATCCCAGGGCTTACGCCCGATGAGACCACCTTTTCAGAATAAATTGGAAGAAAAAATGAAACAGCCTTTTGCAGAAAAAACTGCAGTTCCAATTCTTCATAAACCCGATGGACAAAATAGGTTCACGATGTTGGGAGATCTCCCAATTATACCAGTCTCCTCTAAAAAGGGGAAGGAACAGGTTCAGCCGTTCAAAGCTACACCAGCGTCCCCGGGCGAGGGGCGATTCTGTGATGATTCCCGGAATCATACTCGAAGCGATTAAACGTTAGGGCCTCTAAGAAAGAGATACCAGCCCCCATCCAGAAATGGGAATTTATCCATACCCAGACCTTGCCGATAATGGCAATCGACAAACAAGATGAAAATTTTAGGGTACAAGATTTGCTAAAACCTGTTATCTGCACCGCAAGATGTGGATACTCAAGACTCCCTGAAAACTAGGAAGTACTATGAGTTTATTTTAGTTGATACCGACTCCATAGAAGTCGAGCACAAGTATTTTGATAAAACAGACGGAATTGAGTATTCCAAGTTTACCATTAAAAGATTTTAAGTCCATTTAATTGGTATGTAGATCACCTACAAACCCGGATACCATTATCCGGGACTCATGGGCATGAGCCTATAATTGGTATGATTATAAGGATCGTGGTTCAATTTTACGTATGTTAGGCCAAATACCCCACTTGGTTCATCAAATATGCGAAGGGATTAAGGAGAAAGTTATTCCCGGATGGTTCTACGAATGGTGGAGCATCTTTGGAGAAATTCACGGTGGTAGCTTGAGCTTCCGGGATAAGTATAAGAGTTTCCAAGAGGAACAATGATTTCGACTTTACCAGAACATATTAAGTTATGCAAGTTCTTTTTTAATAAAAGAATTTCGTATATCATTAATTGGTCATTTGATATTCAGGAGATAAACAGGATCCGTTATTTAAGCGAGACCGTGAATTAAAGGATGGAGCCCAAAACCGAGGAAGAACTTAAGGTAAAACCGAGAAAGAAGAAGTCCATCTTCCTCGTGAGAAACCTCGCGTTCTAAATCGAAACCGAAAGAAGCTATTAGAAGCTCGCAAAATTGGAGGATGAAGAAGAAGTGGAATCCAACCACGATTGAAGCAGATAATGGCGACATGCTCGTTCCCGAGAATTGCAAGCCTACGCAGATCGTGCACTCGGCAAATAACGGCAGTCCGCAAGAAAAGGGCGCAGCGGGATGGCGGCAACGCGCTTCGTAAAAGTAAAGGACACTTGCGCCGGATAAAGCGGCGACACTTGCCCCTTCGCAAAAGCAAGAGTCAAAAGTAAAGCGGATGGTGACATTTGCCGCTTTCGCAAAAAGGACAAAAACCATAAAGCGACGACATTTGCCTCTTGAGAAAGAAAGAGCCAAAACATGACATAAAGCGAGAAGAAGACAAAGGACTTTAAAGCGAGAAGAAAGGCGTTTGCCCTTTCCGAAAAAGTAAAGGTCATGTAATCTTAGCGTCCATTTGTTTTAAAATGACCGTCGCGTGTTAGGGACGAGTTTATTCGAGGCCTATTTAAGGCTCTCATTTGTAAACCTAGAAGGCATCCAGGAAATATCCTCTCTCTCTTTCCTTTTGATCTTGTATCCTCCTTTCTCCTTATGCTTTGAATAAAATTGTAAGTTTTAAATATTTTCTTATATTTTGGTTTTAAATTGCATTTTTGATCTGTTTTAGTTATTAAGCTTTATTCACACTTTATGGTATCGAGCCATGTTGGTAGAGATGAGTGAGTAGTCTCATACTCTACCGTCCTTAGGCGGTGTTGTTCTTAGGTTGCTAGGAAGTTCTGTTACTCTGTTTGATTTCTGTGTACCCAAGATAGTAATCTGTTATTGAGTGGTTATCTTGTTCTTAGTTTCTTTGTAGTTACCGATGTCGTAACCTGTTAGTTAGAAGTCATACTGTTTAAGTTCCTGTAGCTACGGAGCATTTACTGTTCGCCAGAGTCCACTATTAGAGTAAGTTTAATCACTTAGAGGTCGCATTATTGTTTGAAAGATTGGTGAAAGTACTCTGAGTAAGCTTTCTGGAGCGATAATGAAGCCCGCTAAGCCGAGGTAGCGAAGGGTATGGTGTTGGATGTCATTTGAAGAGCGTAGGAGATGGTCTCGATCAGCAGGCAGTCACTCGCTTAAGTTATTAAAAAGAATAGGAAATAGTGTTGATAAATTACGGATAGGAGAACTATTTAGGTAATTATAGTAATCGATAACTAGTATGACTATTACGGTAGGAGAACTGTTTAGGTAATTATAGTTGGTAAAAGAACTAGTATAGACAACTAGGATAGGAGTACTGTTTAGGTAGTCGGAGGAATAGGAAAAGAGTAGGATAGAGTCCTAGTAGACAGATAGAACAGCAGCCCTAGGATAAGGATGGTGGTGCCCACGCTTATCAACAAACCTTTGGTTGTAAACCAAGTAGTTTATAAATGAAGATGCGTCCAGAATTTAATTACATAAGAGAATATAATTCTCAAATTCTTGAATATGTCATAGCTAGTAAGGATTGCAATAAGCACCTAAGAGAAACTCTCAGAGAGTTAGATTATTATTCAGTTGCTAGACCAGCCCCAGGTTTAGATTCTTACTGCCGAACTATAGTCTGGCAAATAATCATTGGAAAAAGAATTGAGCTAGATGAAGAAGTAAGCAGATTAAGAAGAAGGATTAGCTACCTAGCAGGTAGACAGTCTATTTCTAAATTTTTAGTAGAGCTCCACACAGCTTCTTACTAAAGTCATGAATGAAATCAACAGTGAAAACTTAGCAACTTCAAAGATTGCTAAAGTTGAAAAGATTCTGATTGGAATATTCCAAAGAATCTTTCAAATCTGTTTATAAACAGGAAAGTTTGATTTTATAAAAATTATAATATCAAAACTTGTGAATCCGATAGCTATTAATAACTCAAAAGAGATTATTAAATTGCTATCAATCAAGATATAAGCAGATATAAAAGGAATTTAATTTCCTTCACATAGGTTTGGTACAAATTGCTGTAAAGCCTTTGTATCGATTGGGTCTCGATACCCCCATCTGTCTCTTACTAAGAGATGCAAGGTTATTAAACTTTGATGATTCCTTACTCGGAGTTCTACAAAGTAATTTAGCCAGAGGTCCAGTTTATTTTAACTGTTACCCAAATTTTTCAGTAGATATTAATGATCGAGCGTTATGGATACCCTAACGTTAAACATTAAAGCGAAAATATGAGCGATAAGATAAACACTAGAGAAATAGCTATAATATACGAGTATATTACGGGCAATGAAAACAACCTTAGCTCCAAAAGCTAAACTAGTTAGCAGTAAAGGTGCGACCATGCTTATGGAAGCCAACCAGGAACATAGCAATATCTTTGTTCCAAGAATGTTAAAATGGAATGAAATTTTAGCAAAAGATGAATGGCACTTGATGCTATTACTAACCAAAGTTAGAACAGAGAGTTACGATATTGAACAAATAATCCGACTTGGATGGTTCAATAGATTTAAAATTTTAAGATCTAATGGAAGATACTCTTTCGACATCTTCTTCCAAACCGGGAGGATGAAGAGTATTACGTAATTACGAAACTATTTCCGAGCGAAAAGTTCGGAGTAGACTATTCGTCATCGGTACCTAAAGTCTACTATCGACCAATCGATAGAACGATCGCGACCCACCGAAGTGAAATGCATGGTGGAGCGACAGGCATGATTAGAGAAGCGATTTTAAAATCGATTGGCCTTACATTGATAAGTTATGGAGAGATCCAGAGCACGCCATTAAAAGAAAATGGTATGTAAGCACCTTTTCACTAAGTGAAAGGAAGGTGTTTAAAGAATCATGGATAAAAGACATGAACCATGTTAGAGCAAATCTAGAATTCTTTAGGTGGTTTGAAATCACTGATAAACTCCATAATGACAGACAATGTCTAAACACCATTGTGAAAAAATGGTTCACAGGTGAAAGAACTGTTGAGTCAGTAACACCCCCCTTAGAACAGATAAAGATTCCCGTTAACGGTGAAGTCTTAACCGCCTCCTTTTAAAAAGAGATATAAAAGATCTAATGATATCACACACGTTGATGATATTAATAAGATCTGCAACAGAACAACTACCAACGGTTGTTACATGTTATCTCTAACAGTTTGAAGCAAGCAATCCTACTTTCGAGAATACACGATTCGGTCGGAAGAAAATCTTATCGAACCACTTTTCAAGATTCCCCAGTTTCGGCAAAAAGCCATCCTAAATTTGGAAAAGAAATTGAAGATGATCTGCTAGACAGAATCAGTAGTAAATTCAAAGAGATGAAAGTCTCTGAAGGATCAACCTCGAAACATCCTGACAAATCCGTCAAGGTGTTAAGCGAAGGTTCTAGTTCAAAAGGTAAAACAGAGGTTAATAAAATATCAAAATTAACGATAAAAATTTTTATAGGCGACAACGTTCCCAGACATGCTGTTTGAAGAACGAATTCCACCCCCAGCCACTTATTCGGGTGATGAAGTCCATGAATGGAACATTGACGGCATGTCCGAAGGACAAGTCCTTAAATTGCTCAATGAAATGAGTCATTTAACCGATTATAAAATTAAAACCCATACTGACGATGCCCAATTAGCGTCGATTATCATTTCAGGTTTTACTGGGATGTTAAAAAATTGGTGGGATAACTTCCTATTCGACATCGAAAAATCAAGCATCATGAATGCAACTACCACAGTCCAAATAAGGAACATCGATATGATATTACTAATGAAGTTCATAGTGATGCCTCGGACTCTATTATCTTGTATCGGAAACATTTTGTTGGAGATCCAAACTTTTTCAAGGCAGTTTAGAGATCCTTAATAATCTAAAGTGTCCAAAGTTACACGATTTTAAATGGTATAAAGATATATTTCTCAACAAAGTCATGTTAAGGATTGACTGTAATCATGATTATTGGAAAGAAAGATTTATCAGCGGTTTGCCTAAACTCTTTGCCGAGAAGGTAAGAACCAATATAAGAAGATGCCACAATGGAGACACTCCGTATGGCATAATGACATATGGTGATTTAATCAGCTATATTAATATGACCGGCCTAGAAGCGTATGTCTGATAAAGCTTAATAATCAAATACAGAAATACTCCACCAAAGGAGAATTAGGAAGTTTCTGCGAAGACTTCGGTTATGTTAATGTTTCTGCCCCTTCAAAGAGGATCAAGAAAATGAAAAAGAATCATAACATTCCACGCCCCAAAGCGTATAAAAGAAACTATACTCCTAAAAGGAAGTATAACAGAGAAAGCAACAGCAAAAATACAAAGGATAAAGTAACTTGCTGGAATTGCGGGAAAACAGGCCACATGGCGATAAATGCAAAGAACGATAAGCGGAAAGATAAAATTAATCTGTTGGGAATCGATCCCAAGATAAAAGATAAACTGTTTACAATCTTAAATGATGACGATCGATAATAGTTACGAAGGATCTTGATAGCTTTTCTGATGTGAAGGATCACTGGATGCAGGTTCTGATTCAGATAGTTCCACTTCCGCTTCATCGCAGATATGTCGGAAAATCTGCGCACATGTACCAAACAGACAATTGGCGTTATATCGAGTAGCAGCCAAGAGTTTTTCTTTGACATGGTCGATCACATAGATGATGACAATTTTAAAAAGCAATATTTAAAAGAGCTTAAGAATCTCGTCATTAACCAGAAAAAAGAAAAAGGGAAGATAGAACCTTTTGACATGAAAAGAGTTTTCAGTAAGTTTAAAGACTCTAAGTCAGGTAATTCATTACCAGACTTAATCAATGAAGTCTCAAAATTGAAGGAAGAAATCCTTCACATTAATAATAGGCTCAGCTCGATAGAAGCTGAAGAAATCAGTCGGATTAACAAAAGGCTCGATTCATTAGAAACTAATGCATTGGCAATTTGGATCTCATGAAGATCCCGGACCTCGACTAAACGGTGACCACGGAGGTCAAGAAATTGACGAATCGAGCAAGAATCGATTGGGGCTAACTTTAATATCAAGGCAAAAGCATTAAGCTACCGTGTCCCTATTAAATTAGTCATTAATGATTTTGCTATCGAAAGAGTAGCACTTTAGATTCGAGGCGGATCAAAGCGCATTCGTGAAGGTATAATCCCTACCAAGTACTTAGACAGAAGTACACACAGGCTATATTCTGCCACAGGGGAGGATATAGAAATTAATTATAAACTTTCGAAAGCACTCGTATGCATAAAAACATTGCATTCTGAATAGCTTCATTATAACCAAAGATATTACTGAGGAAATCATTTTAGGAACACCATTCCTAGCCCAGATACTGCCGTATACGGCAAAGCCAGATGGTATTCATACTATCACTAGGGGAGTAGATCTCATATTTCCTTACATAAATCCTTTGACAACTAATCAGAGTAGTCGTAATAAACAGAAGGTAGTCTTTAGAACACAGCCAGACTAAAACCATTTGAGTAAGCCTGAAAAATTTGGAAGGGCACATGCCATATCATTGGTAAAATAAGCCAGAAATTAGGCTACTTAGAATCAGTTACAATCCCAGAATTGTTTAGTTACTACGTTTTCATAAAGCTTTTATCAAAACATTGTTTTTAAAAGATTTTATGACTCTCTTATCAAAACATGGATTTTGAAGATTTTATAAACCTTTTTATCAAAAATTAAATTTTTCCATAACGATTTAAAGGAATTTCTGCCAAATCAAATATTTGTCATGGCATCATAAGCTCAGCTCCATAACAACTATAAAATGGATCGGACCGTCCACAAGCGATTCTCGGAAGAAGCGTGAGCATTAATGCGACAGGTAAGTCGTGATAAATAACGAACAAGGAAAGCTCATTTCCCTGGAACAAGAAGAAGGCTCTAGAAGAGCCTCAGCAAACAAAAAAGACGCGACATAAAGTCACGATAAGATAGGTCCCTTCCAGAAAAGGACATAAAACAGGATGGTGACACTTGCCCTTTCAGAAAAGCAAGAGTCAGCAGATGGTGACAGTTGCCCTTTCGCAAAAGCAAAAGGACAAAATCAATAAAGCAGAAAGCTACACTTGCCTCTTCAGAAAAGAAAGAGCCAAAGAGTCAGCAGATGGTGACGATTCTTGCTTTCAAAGCAAAGGACAAAATCAATAAAGCGAAACTTGCCTCTTGAGAAAGAAAGAGCGAAAAGCGACATAAGCGAGAAAAGACAAAGGATAAGCGGATAATGACATTTGCCCTTTCGAGAAAGAAGACAAAGGGCGTCGAGCATGCTTCGTAAAGCAGCGAGGAATCTTAGCCTTTTAATTAGCGAATCCACTGTTGGGGCGCGTGTCTTAATTTGATAGTCATCATTAGACAATAATTCATCAGAGGCTATTTAAGGCTCTCCGACATAACATAGAAGGCATCCGGAAATATCCCCCTCTCTCTCTTTCCTTGCCTGATCTTGTATCCTCCTTTCCCCTCCTTATGCTTTGAATAAATTGTAAGTTTTAAATATTTTCTTAAAGTGTGAATAAAGCGGAATAACTAAAACAGATGCGAAAACAGAATTTAAAACCAAAATATAAGAAAATATTTAAAACTTACAATTTTATTCAAAGCATAAGGAGGAAAAAGATACAAGATCGAGAGAAAGAAGAGAGGATATTTCCGGATGCCTTCTATGTTTACAAGTGAGCCTTAAATAGCTCGGATGAATTATTGTCTAACGATGGACCATCGAAATTTAGACAGCGTCTAACAGTGGACGGTTCTAATTAAAAGGCTAAGATTCTGCCTTCTTTTTGAAGGCGTTGACGTCTTGTCTTTTTCAAAGGGCAAATGTCATTATCTTTGTCCTTTGTCTTTTCGCTTTATGTCGCTTTCTTGCTTTGCTACGAAGAGGCAAGCGTCGCTTTCTGCTTTATCCGAAGGGGCAAATGTCCTTTACTTTTCTGAAAGGGCAAGTGTCATCATCCTGCTTTATGTCCTTTTCTGAAGGGACTTCGTATCGATTTTTCTTTGAGATGCGGCTGCGTGAAGGCTTGTGCAATTCCTCGGGAATGAGCGTGTTGCCATTATTCATTTCACCGTGTTTGGATGCCACGTCTTCGTCGTCTTCTAATTTTGCCAAGGCTTCTAAGAGCCTCCTCCTGGTTTCAGCTTTGGAACTTGACGTTTCCTCTGAAGAAGATGATTTTTTCTTTTTCAGTTTATCTTCTCTTATTTTTGGGCTCCATCCTTTGATCTTGATGGTCTTGCTTAGATACTTGATCCTGTTTATTTCTTGGATGTGAGCGTCGATTGAGGATGTAAGAGACCACTTCTTGATAAAGAACTTACATAATTTAATATGTTAGGAGAGTAGAAATTTCTTTGTTCTGGCAAAAGGAACATCTTGGTTTTGGAAGCTCGGGGCAACCACATAAATTACCTCCAAATATGTTCCACCACTGTAGAACCACCAGGGATGATCTTATCTTTTATATCATCTGCGTATTTAATAAACCAAGTATGTGTATTTGGGCGCATAAAGGAAATTAAACCATGCATCTTTGTAATCATACCAATTATATGTCTGAGGCCTATGGGTCTCTGATAGTGGTACTGGGGTTTGTAAGTGATCCATGTACCAGTTGAAAGGACTCAAAATCTTTTTTATTGTGAACTTGGAATATTCAATTCCTCATGTTTATCAAAATACTTATGCTCAACTTTAATGGAATCAGTGTCCACTAAAATGAATTCATAATATTTCCTTGTTTTTATCGGGTCTTGGTTATCCACATACTGGTGGTCTGCATAACATGGTTTTAAGAGGTCTTGTACTCTGAAATTCTCATACTGTTTATCTAATGCCATAATAGGCAAAACTCATGATGGGATGAATTCCCGTTCGAATAGGGATTCTTCATCGAATTCTTGGTTTAATCGTCAATATGATTAGGAGGAACCATTCTGTAGCTCTGCTTACTTTCTGTTTCTGATGGCGTGGCCTTAAAGGTTGCGCTGTTTTTCTGGATTGGCTCTTTGGGGAGAGCTGGTATTATCGGGAGATTTCCCAGAACTGTGAACATATTCTGTCCACGAGGTTTATGTAAAGCTTTACTCGAGCTTCTGCTTTCCGGAAAAGGCATTTAGTTTTCTTACGGTTTACTTTGAAACGGTGGCCGTATCGGGCGTAGGCCCGGGAAGCCTGGTCTCATTATCACCCTGCAAAAATTCTCTCGTCAGAAAATCTGGTAGAGAGTTTTCTTCTCCTTTTATAAAATCAATTTTAAAATCGAAACTGGATAATAAAGCTTGCCATCGGGCAAAAATCTGTTTAGAAACTAGGTTTTTAACATCTTTTTGTAAAATGTCTTTGGCTGCTTTGCAGTCGACTCTTAACAAAAATTCTTTGTTTATCAAATCATCTTGAAATTTTGTAATACATAGTACTATAGACAAAATCTCCTTTTTAACTGTGCTATAGTTTTTCTGTGCTTGGTTCCAGTTTCCAGAAGTAAATCTTACTAGCTGTTCAACTGACTCAAGAGAAACTCTTTGTTTAAGGATACCACCATAACCTATGTCGGAGGCATCGGTTTCCACTATCATAAAGGCTTCTGGATTAGGGATGCCTAAACATGGAAGTTTCTGGACAATTTCTTTTATCTGTATGTGACAATCTGATGCATTCTTGACCAAGGGACTGGATTTTTCTTTAACCTTTTGTATAAAGGCTCACAAATTTGTCTAATTTTCGGGATAAAATCTGCAACATAATTAAGACTTCCTAGGAATCTTTGTAGCTGATTTTTATCAGGAATTTCATCGGGGAACTTGGTGGAGAACTCTATGGCTCTACAAATTGGTTTATAGGTTCCTTGATAGAGATCATGTCCTAAGAACCTAATGGCTGTTTGAAACATCTTTATCTTTTTGGCACTTACTGCTAGACCATTATACTTAACGGTTTGGGCAAAAGTGTTAAGATGCTTAAAATGCTGTTCTATGTTATCTGAGAATACTAGAACATCATCTATGTATACAATCATGTATTGACTGTAAGGGTTGAATATGTTATTCATGATGTTCTGAAATTCAGAAGGGGCATTCTTAAGCCCAAAAGGCATTACATTCCATTCGTATTGTCCGAAGGGGACATTGAAGGCTGTTTTATACCTATCTTTTTCATTGAGTTGGATTTGCCAGAAACCTGACTTCATGTCGAACTTACTGTAGACATTAGCATTATAAGTCCTTTTTAATAAATCTCTTTTATTAGGAATCGGGTACCTAATCCATTTTAATGCTTGGTTAAGAGGTTTATAATTGATGACGAGCCTTGGGACTCCTCTTTCTTTTTCAGCGTTCTTGTTAACATAGAAAGCTGAACAACTCCACTGTGATTTAGAATGTCTGATGATTCCTTTTTTAAGTAGATCATTGACTTCTTTTTTACAGTGTTCCATGAGCTCATGGCTCATTTGGATCGGTCTGGCTTTCGTGGGAATGTTCTTCTCACGAAAATCATCCGTATATGGCAGATCTACAGTATGCTTCTTTCTTTTCCAGAAAGCATTTGGTAGTTCTGAGCATATTTTTCTTTCCATAGAACCTAGTAAAGTTGTTATTCTATTAATAACCACCGGGGTTTTTAAATTAGATTCTATCCTTTTTATTCTAACGTCTTCTTTTAGGTAGTTAACCTGATTGGTTAATAGCCGTATTTTAAAGACTGTCTTTTGTTTAACATGATTACTGTGATCAGTAGTCAAAGGATTTATGTATGGGAACACAAGGTTTCTTCCCATAGAACTGGTGTAAATACCGTCTAATTTAGCGGTATAAGGTTTTATCTGTGTTAGGAAAGGAATTCCTAGAATGATTTCTTCAGTTACATTTCGTGTGATAACGAAATCATTAGTGAAGCAAATACCATTATTACAGACATGGGCTTTTGACAGTTTCCAATTTATTTTAATATTGTCTCCTGTGGCGGAGTATAATTTATGGGTACTTTTACTCAAATACTTAGTGGGAACTAATCCTTCGCAAATACAATTCTGATCTGCTCCAGAGTCTAATAAAGCTGTCTTTTCTAAGATAAAATCTTTGTTTATTATAACCTTAATAGGGACATGGTAGCTTAATGCTCTGGCCCTCGAAATTAATTTTAACCCTGAATCGTTATCAGTGGTCAAGGTTTTGGCCTCTGTGGGACCTAGACTCTTTTTCATACTGAGGATTTCACTCTTTAGGTTCGCGATTTCTTTTAATAAATCCTGAACAGTGGTATCTGAGTTAGTCTCTTTAATGGAAACTTCTTGGCTGTTATTAGTAATAACAGTAATCTTTTGTTTTCTGCAAGTACAGATTTTCCCAGTACTCTCGATCAGTGGAGGTGGAACTACTGCGTAATTAGAAGAACTTTAAATCAGTAATAGTCTCTGAAGAAACTTGAATTATTCTTTGTTTTAACTCGTAACGATTAAAGAATTATTATCCATTTTCTCTTGGGTTTTTCGACTTTTCTTTTGATGTGAATCAACTTTGGGTGGGTTAATTCATTCTTTTTACTGGAATCTTTTTGTCTGATTGAATCAAGTTCTTTAAACTTCTTACCAATCTTGCTTAAAAACTGATTATCATCCTTTTCGGATTTTTTATGGCGTCTTGCTAAACAATCTTTGATATTAAAGAAGTGATCAGAAAGGGTTTTCCTCTCTGTTCCAACCGGTATACTACTAGATTTCTGGTGGACATTACTTCCAGCAGTATCTTGTAATAACTGTCGGATTTCTTCCTTTTCGTTCTTAAAAGTGTCTATTAAGATCTTACCCTTTACGGGGACCTTAATCTGTTTTAATGGCGGAGTTACTGTTTCAACAGTATTCCCTCTTTTGAACCATTCTTCAGCAATGGTGTCAAGACACTTCATGCCGTTATGGAGTTTATCAGTGATTTGAAACCACTTAAAGAATTCTATATTAGAATTAATTCTGTTCATATCACTTATCCAATTATTCTTAAACTTTCTTCTTTCCTCGAGTGGAAAAGTGCTGTTGTACCATTTTCTTTTTATGACATTTTTTGGATCTTTCCATAATTTGTCAATATATGGCCAATCGATTTCAAAACCGATTTCTTTTTTAACGGTGTCAAGTCTACTGTGCTTTTGTGGAAGCATAGCAGTATTCCTACCACCAACTGACTTAGCTTCTGGAGCTAACAAAGCATTGATTCTGTTAACAAACTTATCTTCTGGAGATAAAAAGGTGTTCATTAGTATTGGACTGTGTAGAGTCCTACTAATTTCTTATTGATACGTTGCCAATCGTCAAGGACACCGATCCGCCTTTTTAGCTCGTCGTTTTCCTCATCTGATACAATCATTCTTTTGATGATTATTTGTCTGACTATAACTTGGGCTTGGGTATTCAAACCTTCTATAGGTTTAGCAGTTTTATAATATTCTAACTCTCTAAGGTTTTTCCCTAATCTTTTATTACAGAAATAACTTTCTACTAGGAATTTCATTGCATAAGAATTATACTTTCTTATGTAGTAAAATTCTGGACGCATCTTCATTTATAAAAACTTTTTGGTTTATAACCAAAGGTTTGTTGATAAGCGTGGAGACTACCATCCTTATCCTAGGGCTGCTGTTCTACTTGTTACTAGGTTTTAACCTAACTCTTTTCTATTCCTTAGACTACTAAATAGTTTTCCTATTCTAGTTGTCGACACTATTCTTGTTCTTTCTTTACCTAAATAGTTCTCCTATCCTAGTTGTCAACACTATTTCCTATTCATTTTAATTACTTAAACAGTTAACATGCTCTGTTCATCTGACACTTTCTCCTACGATCTTCGGCGACATCCAACAGTATACGGCCCAGGCACACTCCGTCCTTTCGGGCTAAATCACTGCTCCAGGAAAGCTTACTACAGTAGTACTCAGCGAGGATGGCGACGAAGATAACAACTAAGTGATTAAACCTAATCGGAATAGTAGACTTCTGACGGGATCGGAACAATCCGGGTAACTACAGGAACATGAATAGTAGACTTCTGACGGAACAGGGTCACTATTCTGGTAGCTATAGGAATTCAAACAGAGTAACAGGACTCTTCCTAGCAACCTAAGAACAACACCGCCCTAACCGGGACAACAGGTTAGCCGATAGGGCTACCTTCCTGGACATAAATATATACAACCGAAGCAGTTGCCTCATTTCTTTACAAACTGACCCACAAAATGTGACTACAGACCTCTAAGAGTTTTAACGTAACAACTGTGGCGGGACAGGGCCCCGCCATACCCCTGAATATACATGAATCTACTACCTCGGGAAAACGTACAAGAGCTAAGCCTCGGAGCAAATGGAGCTTTCTCAAAATCGAACCGAGATCCCGAGCAAGGTTCACCAACTGTACCTAAAACTGCGGGCATGAGCGGCCCAGAAGAAGTCGATCTAACAAGTGCGAATATGGAGCGAAATAACGTCTGATGTGATCATAAGCGTACAAAAGAATGACAAGGACAAGTATAAAATACGCATCGTGATCCTGCCGTGTCATTACCACTTATGAACTTAATCGCACCTTATTATCTTTTTCATTCTCAAAGAAAAGCTATAGCCATATTCTTACGTACATGATTAGGAAAAATCATTAAGTTCATTACTGTATAACTTACTTATCTTTCATAAGTATAATCCGGCCCTTTTAGGAGGGGCACCTATACTACCCGGCCCAATCTAGGACGCGATCAAGGTCACATAGTCTGCCCGTAAAGGTATACTGCCCGGCCCAATCCTGGGTCGATAATGTCATCTAGTGCGCCCAAGGTATCTTTGCGGCCCGTTCTGGGTCGATAATGTCATATAGTGCGCGTATGGGTATCTTGCGCCCGTTCTGGGTCGATAATGTCATATAGTGCGCGTATGGGTATCTTTGCGCCCGTTCTCGGGTCGATAATGTCATATAGTCTGCCCGTATAGGTATACTGCCCGGCCCATTCCTGGGTCGATAATGTCATATAGTGCGCGTGAGGTATCTTGCCGGCCCATTCGTGGGTCGATAATGTCCTATAAAATCCGGAAATTTAAACCAACGTACTACGCTCCTCTCATCCTTTAGAAAGACTCTTTTTCAATTACAACTTCCCAGATACTAACAACTATAGTATCAAGTCCTATCCGTCTTTCAAGACAAGTCACAATACATTTTTAGAAATACAATTAGAACTTCTAAAACAAGTGACTTCTTTCTTAAAACCCTCAAAGAATGGTACCTTAAAAAGCAGTTTGCCTCCCTTATTTCAAATCATTTCTTTGCTTACATTCTTCAAGAAAACCATTCTTTTAACCTTCCATAAAGCCGTTATAACCAACTTCCCATAAAGCCGTTATAACCCTTTATGGTTTTAGACCAACTCATTCCTTTTATTTCCAAGAGACTTCTACTTTTTGAAACCAAGTATTAAATACTTTCAAATCAATTCTCTTAACTTTCAAAAATACAATTAGTCTTTTAACCTTTAAAACTCAAGTGACTCCTTTTATTATAAAACCTTAGACAATTGATGCCTTAAAAACAAATTGCCTTTTCAATAAAACAAGTCATTTATCTTTCCATAAAGTAAATATAACCAACTCCCCATAAAGTCGTTTTATTCACTTTATACCTTAGCCGTATACAATTTCCTATCAAGGGACTTATACGTTTAAAACGGAACAAGTATCACATACTTTAAGACTCTTCAAGTCCCTTAACTTTAAAATCAACTTAAGACATCCTTACTATTTTCAAAGAAGTGAGTTAATCTCCTAACCCACCCGACTTGGCATTACATAAAACAAGTAAAGAATGTCATAGTCTTGTACGTCTACCGTACTACATACGTGCAACTAATCATGCTCAAAAGATAGGAAAAGTTCTACATAGAGTAAATCACATAACTACCTCTTAACTTCTAAGAGTAGAAGGAAACATGAAATGATACCACAAGTATATTCCATACATAGAATCATGCCAAAGGAAGGAAGAGGTTCACATACCTCGCGACGATTGTCGACAAGTAGCAAAATGCTCCAAAGTACTTCAATCTTGATAGCTATACCACTCTCCAAGTAGGATACACTATACTTAGTACTTCAACCTATAATGGTCACAATACGTCCATTAACCTCTCACTTCATACAAAGAATTATTCTAAGTGCTAAGTCACCAATTCTACGAAAAATCGGACAGAACCTCCTTTGTTTCTACTAACTTTGCCACCTTTTTCAAGGCCGAATACAATAACCAAACAGCCCCAATTGGCTCACCGCAATCTATAAGGTAGTCCAATACAAATAAATACCAACTACTACAAACTACCAGTACAAATTCGGCCACCTTGAGTTCAACAATACCAATACTTATCCAATTTCCATTTCAATCCAAGTTATTAGCCTAACATGATATCAAGTCGCAAACGATTATAACTACTATAATTTCCAAGTCAAAAACATGCGACGATTCTAATAACGACTAAAATTGTAATCCAACTTAACATGGCTTACATTACATTTGGTTCCAAGGCTACAATCAATCCATAATCCATATAAACTTCAACACATATACTTCATGCTAGCAACAAGTAAAGCTAACAACAATATAAATAATCTTGTAACACTTTCAAAGAACAAGATTATACCTCAACGATTCTTAGTCCAACTTCCAATCCGAAATCGCTCCTTAGCAACTTAGAGTATCTTCAAGACACTTCAATCCGCTACTTGAGACTCTTAGAACAACACCAACCAATTTCCTTCAAACTTCCAAACAAAACCTAGAAAAGTCACTAGGTTTTCACTTTGCGACTAACCCGAAAACTATCTTTTTCCGGGATTTTTCTATTGAGATACACTCACAATACACTTAGGAACCTTGGTTTAAAGTGGGGAGATTATTGGACATGGAACAAAAAAAAAATTCTTTCTTGTGGAACCCAACCCGAGAGCACCCTAAGTGGAGTCTTCAAATTCTTGGAAATTTTTCTAAGTGTTGGACAAGGTCTTGCTACTAGTAGTATAATAAAGGAACATGGAGGGTCAAGATGTGTACAATTGGGTGGCTAGGATGAAGTCTTACTAAATATCAAGACTAAAGTGGGGTCATTGACTTGGTCAATATTGTCAAGCTCTCTACATTGCAAGACTATGGTCAATGACCATCTTGGCCATGCCTAAAAATCGTCAAGGCATTTCTATGGGGGTGACACGTGTCTCCCTCCCATTAAATCCTGATAAAGCGTTTTAGAAAATTTCATAATTCCGATAAAATTTTACAAGTCTCAAATCTCAACACTTATGAGTTCTTACGTACGTTCTTAAAACATGTCCTGTAAATACGGGGTGTAACAGAAGGTATGGTATTACCTTGGTTTTTCTAAAAAGGAAGGCATGGTATTGCCTTGGTTATTCTAAAAAGGAAGGCATGGTATTGTCTTGGATTTTCTAAAAAGGAAGGCATGATATTGCCTTGGGTTTTCTAAAAGGAAGGTATGATAGTGCCTTGGTGTTTTCTAAAATGAAAGATGTGATAGTACCTTGGTTTTTCTAAAATGATAGTTCATTCTATTTGTTCTAATGAGAGTCAAAGATTATTTAACTTGCATATGGTTGCTCATGATAGCTATTCATGCAAGTGTTATATATCAGCGTCGCGTCCTCACAGAGAAGTACAACATTATATATATATATATATTTCATGGATTAGCTCCCGTGGCGTGAGTAGGTATACTCATTGCGGGTCTAAAGGGCTCATGCGGGTTCAACTCCATGATATTATTAGTGGACTAGCTCTCCATGATGCGGGTATCACGTATAGATACTCATTGCGGTCTACAAGATCCATGCGGGTTCGAGTCCTGCGGGTGAAACAATCCCATGAACATTCCATGGACTAGCTCTCCGTGATGCGGGTATATATACTCATTCGGTCTACAAAATCCATACGGGTTCGAGTCTCATGCGGGTGAAATAGTCCCATGAATAGGATATGCATAATGATCACGAGGCGGCGTCACGACTTTAACATGACTTTCATTTTGAAATGGTACGATTGATTTCATATGTTGAAATGGTACACTTGATTTCATATTTTGAAATGGTATTTTTAAGAATCTGATTGACTCTCATTTTCATAAAGCACAATTATCTTGGTAGTTTGATTATCATACTTGGCTCACTGTTATCTTTTGGTATTATGATCTCATTCTGATTTATTATTTCACATACTTGATACATCTTTCGTCTTGACCCACTTTCCTCGGGGCTGCGTTTCATGCCGCAGTGTAGGTACCTGATTTGTTGATCCTCGCTCTTAGGATCTCTACTCGGATTTTGAGAATCTCCATTATTTGGAGGCTTGTCTTTTGGTGCGGATCCGTGTTATTGTGCTTATGCATTCGGGGTATGGCGGGGCCTATCCGTCATAGTTTATTGTCTAAACACTTAGAGGTGCATATTCATATGTGATTTGGAATTACGGGAGTTGTATTATTGTTGGCCAGTTGTACTACTGTATTGTCGGAATATTCCCGTTTATATATATAGCGGCAGCCTCGTCGGCTTGCCTTGTTGCTACATATACTATTTTCCATATGTTATCTGGCCTATGTATTATATGAGATGTGATGGTACAAGAGGGGGGTGCCCAGGTAGGACACCAGTCGCGGGTCCGGGGTTCGGGTCGTGACAGCTAATGAAAGTCCTAAAGGAATAAGAGTGTAGAAAGGTGTAGAAAGGCTTCACATTCTACCCTCATTGTTGGAATATGGTGTTTTTGTGGATTGTTTTAATGTGGATTAAGAGGCTGAATTTACATAAGAAATAGGTATGTAAATCCCCTTTGTTGTTGTTTGGTTGTTCCCTTAATTGGTGCTTGGTTATTGATGTTATTGGCCTTATTTGTAAGGTGGAAGCGTATGTATAAATAGGGAAAGTGCTGCCCAATTTATATATGAAAAGAGAACCATTACGTGGTATATGACCTACACTAGTAAGCATGGAGTTAATATACGTATTATTGTTATTATAGATTGAAGTACTTATTGAGGTGTATTCTACTTATCGTGTTGGTATAGCCGATAAGGTATGTAAAACTATCCTTTCTTCTTTTGGCATGATTTATATAAAGTGAGTGTACAGCGGACGTACATAATTTTATTGGATCTTAAGACTTATTGATACATGATATGAGAGTGCCTTGGTTTTTCTAAAATAAAAGATATGAGAGTGCCTTGGTTTCTAAAATGAAAGTTCATTTTAATGATTTATACATGATATGATAGTGCCTTGGTTTTCGAAAATGGAAGCTCATTTTAAAGATTTTATTGAGAGTCAAATGATGATTTAAATTGCACAAGGTTGCTCAAGATAGTTATTCGTGCAAGTGTTATTATTCCATTTCACCAAGTCCCATAATGGGTCGACAATGTTTATACGTATATGATTCCATGGACATGTTATCCATGATACGGGTATAGATACCCATGACACCGAGTCCCATATTCGGCCGGGTATGTTCGTGCGCAGATCTTTGCACTTGTTCACCGAGTCGCTCACTAGTGGGCGACAATGTTTATCGTATATGATTCCATGGACATGTATTCATGATGCGAGTCTAGATACTCGTGACGGTAGATATGATTCCATAGACATGTATCCATGATGCGAGTATAGATACTCATGGCAGTAGATATGATTCCATGGACATGTATCCATGATGCGAGTATAGATACTCATGACAGTAGATATGATTCCATGGACATGTATCCATTATGCGAGTATAGATACACATGACAGTATATGATCCCATGGACATGTATCCATGATGCGGGTATAGATACCCGTAGCGGTATATGATTATATGGGCGAACATTCATGATTTTGATATGACTCGATTTTAAAAAAGTCTGATTGACTCTTATTTTTAAAAGACACAGTGGACTCTCTATTTTTATAAGGTATAGTTGGCTCTTATTTTATATGACACGGTTGGATCTGGTATTCGATTTTCATACTTGTCTCTGTCATCTTTTGGCCAGTTATGATCTTATTTACTGTACTTTATGTTTACATACTTAGTACATTGTCGTTCTGACCCCCTTCTCCGGGGGGCTGCGTTCATACCCACAGGTATAGGTACTTAGTTTGGTGATCCGCGAGCTTAGGATCCTTGCTCAGCATTTTGAGATAGCTCCATTATTACGGAGCCTAGTCATTTTGGTACAGGTCTTCCATTATGGCTTATGTATATTCGAGAAGTGCAGCGGGGCCTTGTCCCGTCATAGTTACTGTCTTACTCTTAGAGGTCTGTAGTCATTTGTGGGTTGAACATGTACAGTTGTAGTTCATTTTGGCTATTGTGTATATAATGACAGCCTTGCCGGCTTTCCTATGATGTTATATGACAGATTAAGGGATAGGATCCCTAGTTATAAGATTATGAGTTTTTTCTTAAGCTTCCGCTGGTTATATGTGATGTGTGGGTATAAGGGTGCCCAGGTAGGGCACCAATCGCGGACCCGTCGGCTCGGATCGTGACATAAGTGGTATCAGAGTAGTTAGTCCTCAGAATGTCTACAGACCGTGTTCAATAGAGTCTTGGTTATCGGTGTGTTGTGCAACACTTTATAAGCGAGGAGGCTACAATACATTTAGGATTGATTTCTATTATTTCATCTCATAGGTCGTTCTATAGAGCTATGGTAGTAGGATAATCCCTCTCTAACGTATTATTGTGCTTTCAGCTATGCCTCCAAAGAAAGCAACAGCGGCCCAGAAGGGAATATATGGACTTTGTATATGGGTTGGTAAGATTGTTGTATAGTTGGTGCAATGATGATGTACAACTATACGAACATATTTGTTAGGGCTATGTGTGTGTCATCTGAGGTGATTATGGGTTATCATGAGTTGTTTAAGCTGTGATAATTGTTTGGAAGGTATGTAACATTTTAATGAATCCACGTCAAGGCATAACATATGTGCTAATTTGGAATATTGGAGAATCTTAGGATGTTAAGTAACCGTTGAGACCTTAGATATTCAATGCCTTCTTGAATATGATATTTGACGCTTAAGCTTGGTTAAAGTATGTGGTGTATGGGATTGTTCAAGGATATACATGTCTAGACTTAAGTGTTGTTCACTTGACAGAATTGTATCTACGCAAATATGAGTGTGAGCCTTTGACGGTTTGCCCATGTTAAAGTGAAGGAATAAATTTGTAAATTAATGTGTTTGGTCAACACCTTATCACGATAAGGTATGTTTGGTTTGTTTAGGTAGTTCCCAATGATGATATATGCATTTTAGATAAGCGACAAATGTTCCATCTTTGATTTAAAGATATTGATTATGTATGAAGTGTCTAGATTTGATTTAATGGATTGTCATGTTTGATTGAAGTTGGTTTTGGCATGGATGGGTTATTAATTTAATGTGATGACCAATGTCGCTTTGGAAACTCGTTTGGCTATCTATAAGTTGTTTAGTCATGTTATCTACCTAAAATAAGCGTCACCGATTAAGAAACAGGATTAGTTGTCCTATTTAACAAAACTTATCTTATATCGTCTGATATGATAATTTAAAACTAGAAGAGAATGAGTTATGTGAGTTGATATATTGAGGTTATATGGTGTTATTTATAATGAGAATTGATAAAGGATAGCCTATGTGATGATTGTGAGTTATGAATGTTATCTAAATGTTTCTTGTTAAAACTATCTTAAGCTTGCTCTGTAGATTCATGGAATTTGGTATACGCCATATGGCTATATGTTGGAATAGTCAAGAAATAATGGACTATGCATAGGGAATGGTAAGGTTATTGTACTATTAAATGTTATGAAGATGTAAAACTATTTTATATGACTTAAGAGTGTATGTGAACCGAAATAGCATGTCAAGTTGTTTACCTTTTAATATGTCATGCTCTGCGTGATCAAGTCCATAGATGAGCTTGCACAATCGAAGTGGATAAAAGAATCAGATAAATTGGTATGCAGATTGTTTATGCTTGAAATAATGTTAATATGATAATTTGGGAGCTTGTTTAAATTAGATAAAACTGATTTGAGTTAATAAAAAATATATATTGTGATAATACAAACCGATATGTGTGGTGTGTTAGTTTGAGACTCGTACAACTCATTGTCGATTAATTTCATACCTAGATATTGTTAACTTCAGAGAGTTGCAAGCATATATGATTGTTTGAATTGACTAAATGGTGTATGGAATGATATATTGAAACTTGCTTGGTTGGGTACACTAGTTAAAATATTAGCATAAGGAAATGTATGCAGGACATCCTTAAATCTTGTATGAATATTCCCCTGCCTGTTGGGATCAGGTCCAGTCTGCATAAAATTCATGCCATGATCTGGACTATACGATTAAAACACGATAGCTAACATGTTACACCTCGTAATTTTAGGGCAATAAATTGAGAACGTAATTAAGAAATCAAGATTCAAGTGTTGGAAGAAAAGTATATTTACATATGTTAATACGGAGATTAGTATACAAAAGGATGTGATTTCGGAATAATTCTGGATAATACAAATGTGGCGATGGGATTAGTAATAGTGGTTGAATATTCCCAATGGGGTTTTGGACTAGTGTCGTATTATAAAAATGTTGACATCAAGAATATGAGGTATTATGAAATTTTCAGGATTTAAATGAAATGAGATCTATAATTATTTGTGTTTGTAATTGATTAATTGTGGGATTGATTAATAATTACGGAGGGGGGGACTAATGACCACTCTTAGTGAAAGAGTCTTTGGAAAGTAAATAAAGGCGTGGCGAGTCATGTAACATTTTTGACAACTAGCGATGCGACTTTAAGAGCAAACCGTGTTGTAACAATATCCACCTAGGATATATATATACCAGACTAGCCTTACCTTTCCTTTAGTCTTCCCATTTGTTCCTAAAGATTTACATCTGAAAAGAATAGAACGAGAATGCATGTCAAAATGTCTTAAGTAGATAATTTCAACTTGGGCGTCCCTGTGTGAAGGAATTAAATATTCGTTATTAAGAATTGTGTGCGAACATGGTTATTTTCTTTTGAGGAAAGAGAAGTTGTGACTACTAAGAAAGACTTTGCAACACCTTGTATTTCGTTTTAGGAGGTTGACATACTACGTCTGGCATATTGGACTTAGCAAGTGGATTGAACCAAAGAGGTATGTGGAACTTTCCTATCTCTTGAGCATGAGTAGTTGTAAATATATAGTACGGTGAGCGTCACGAGATTTTGATGAATCTAGTTTCATTTGATATCCTTGACTTGTTTTAAGAATGTCCATGTTGGTTGAGTTAGGGAATTAACTCACTTGTTTTAAAGATTAAGGATATCTTAGTTTCTAAAGATAAGAGACTTGAAGTATTTTTGAAAGTATAGGATACTTGGTTTTTAGAAAGTTTAAGTCTCTTGGTTATAAAGAAGAATATAAGTGTCTAAAGCATAAAGTTAGTATAACGGTTTTATGGGAAGTTGGTTATAATAGCTTTATGGAAAGTTAAAAGGATGGCTTACTCTAGCAATGTAATTTAAGATAAAATGACTTGAAAGGAAGAATGGCAAATTGATTTGAAGGCATCAATTGCTTAAAGTTTTAAAGTAAAAAGTCACTTGATTTAGAAGTCTTTAAATATAGTTCTAAAAGGTATTGTGACTTATTTTGAAAAGTAGATATGACTTGATACTACGGTTATTAGTATCTTGGAAGTTTTATATGAAAAAGAGTCATTTTAAAAGAATAGAAGTACGTAGTACTTTGGGTTAAATTCCCGGATTTTATAATGACATGATTAGCGCCTTAAGTACACTAAAATGAGTGTATATGAACAAGCTAATAAGAAATTAGGGTATTTCTTAACTTGCTTATGTTATGTATGATAAGTCGGTGGTGCTTATGTTATGTATGATAGCCGGTTGTGCTAGTGATATATTGTTCATTACGGGGTCATTTCCCGGGTTTGTGGCATTTGCATATTCCGTGGATTTGCTACCCATGATGCGAGGAATACCTAATGCGAGTTCGTAGGGCTCATGCGGGTGAAATAGTTCCATGCGGGGCGGACCAGTCCTATGCGAGGAATACCTCATGCGGGTCTATACGACCTATGCGGGCGGATACAGTCTATGCGAGGAAGTTACCTCATGCGGGTCCATACGGCCTTTGCGGGTGAAATAGTCCCAGGAGTAGGATTGCTTAATGATACTACGGGCGAGTGGCCCTACTTTGATCATAGCCTCACATTTTATGCAGTAAAGTATACTCTTGTTTACTCTCATTGTTAGTAAGGCACAATGTACTGTTTATTTGAGTTATCATACATGTCTCCAGCTTTATTTTAGGACTTATGATTTCACTACAGTACTTTCAGTTTCACATATTTGGTACATGTTGTACTGCCCTCCTTGAGGGCTACGTTAAATCTTGAGTAGAGTATACAGTTCTTGATCCTCACTTTTAGGATCACTGTTCAGCTGTTGAGAAGCTCTTTTACTTTGGAGGCTTATCCCTGGTATTGTCGGTTGTTTTACATTCATGGGTATGGCGGGGCCCTGTCCCGCCACAGTTGTTATTCTTAGAGGTCTGTAGTCACATTTGTGGATTGGGTTGTAAGATCAGACATGTACTATTTTAATTTTGTATATGTTACGGGAGGTGGCCTTATCGGCTGGCCTGTTGATGTCTATCGTCTAAGCATTATTTTTTATTTATTTTATGAGTTGTGTATGTTCCGCTGCTATTCTCTGATGTATATCTAAAAGGGGTGCCCAGGTAGGGCACCAGTCGCGAGCCCGGGGTCGGGTCGTGACATAACAGTCCCTGCCTTATCCATTTTTGTATACTTTGAATCCCATGCTTAGTAAAGAATATTATGCCTTTGTGTCATGACTGCTTTCCTCTGATTCAAAGCCATGTTGAACTATTTGTTACCACATCAGTGTATTGAATCAAAATTGAGTTTGTATGACCTAAATGTATACTTTTGTGATAGGTTAATCCCACTTGCTATATGTATACTGTTTGATCAAAAAATGATTGTTCTTGTCTACTCTTGTGTGTCAAATTGCTCACCCAGAGATTAACTAAGGCATCTGAGTGCCTAGGATGATTAAAATGAAGTAAATCTCATACTGGTGTAATGCTTTTCCACAATTTGATTTTATCTGAAAGCTTGACCTTTTAGTGGTGGCCTTGCATGAATTGGGATTTATCTACATATCTACTTGTGGAGTGCATGAAGCTAAGAATGTCTAGTGTGTATACTTGTAGAGTGCCCATCTTCTTTTTGTGAACAACTGTGCCAAAAGCATGTAAGAACAAATTTTCAATATGCTGATGAGTCTAGTTAATATGTTCCAACTTTCTTTAGAACCTGTTTATGTGCTGCAGAGATATGTTGCTAGGCCTTAAGAATTTGTTTATTCTTATTGAATACATCTTTGAGGGTATAGACTAATAGTAACGGTATTTTGAAACATGAAAAGTAACATGTATATGTCGGACCTATACAAGTTGAGCTTGTAGTTTGAAATACATATTTTGGGTATGTGTTAAGAATGTTAGCATAATATAGGAGAGGTGTATCCTTAGGTTGTGCTGCATTTTAAGTTGAAATGAGTTACATTTTTTTAGACAATTTTGAGGCTTGGAGGCTGCTGTACAGTAGCCATTAACACTTCATGTGATTTAAGTCATGTATAAGGTGTCTGGGTTATGTAGAGATCTAGACAATTACTCTTATGCATGTCCTAGTGATGTATGACTTGACTAAGTTTTAATAGCTACTCAAGAGCATTGAAATGATAGTTGGCCAACTGGGATGTGATTTGAATCATTGGATATAATGTTAATAAAGATGCATGACCCTCAGACCACTTTAAGTTTCCTGTAATCAAGTAAGAACAGGGCAGATTAATCTATATGTCGGTGATAGCCTGATATTTGGTGGGTGTTTTATGGTATGTTTCTGGTAATATCTTGGGTTAAATATCACACGTGTTCCTGGAAGGTGACCAACCTAGTTTTAATACGTGGTTTATTTGTGGATAGTATGGTTCTTACAGTTTCCTGTTTAAATGTGTTACCCTAATTTAGAGATTTAAACTCTGATTTAGAGCATGTTGGTTACTGTTTTGGTTTTCCTATATGATATGGGTTTTGTATATCTGTTGAGATTAAATGAGAGGTAGAAATTAGATATGCAATCGAAGTAACCTTAACATGGATGTTGGAGGAAACTTAGGAGTTGTATCTATCATCTTATGTACATATACTAGGCAAGTTGCCTTGTGCCATTGGTATGATTTCGGTTATAGATGATAACCTGGATTAATCCATGAAAATCA
Organism: Przewalskia tangutica; assembly: GCA_029844215.1. Taxonomy (NCBI): domain Eukaryota; kingdom Viridiplantae; phylum Streptophyta; class Magnoliopsida; order Solanales; family Solanaceae; genus Przewalskia; species Przewalskia tangutica. The sequence goes on from CM056719.1 coordinate 26,798,750, forward strand.
ATTTCCTGTTCAGATGAATTAGTGTGACAAAAAGTGCTATGATATTGTGGCCCTGTGTGGTATCTTTGGGTTTGCTGAGTATGGTTGGAACTTGTAGAGGAAGAAGAGATTAAGTGATCAAAATACAGTGTGAATTTGGACCATACGCGGTGTTGAAACTTGGAGGAGCGACTTGATGGTCGGGGCATGTGACACTAACGAGTATAGGTTGATAGGTATAGTTAAAGGAGACTATGCCGAAATTTGTATAGCTTGAGACCTATTATGAACATTCGGGGATGAATGTTTCTAAGGGGGGAAGAATGTTACACCCCGTAATTCCATGACTACTAAGTGAGAACATGATTATTGAAATAAGATTTGAATGTTGGAAGGAAAGGATTTTTACATTTTCTTATATGGAAAATTTTGGATACAATGTGACGACGAAAATTTATTAACTAGTAGTTAAATTCTTTCCAATGGATTTATGGACTTAGTATTGTATTATGAAGTCTTGGCATTAATAATATGGGGTCCACCAAAAATTTCACAATTTTGTGGGCCCATCGAAGTTTTAAGAATTTTGGGCTAAGTATGGAATTGATTTTGTGATGAGAATTATGGGCGAATAAGAGGGTGACACGTGTCCCTCCCCACTTGTGTTATAAGCTCCAACTATAGATATGTATTGCAAGACTTAATATCTCACAAATATCTTTTCATCCAAGCTCTTCTCTCTTCCTTCTCTTGCAAGTCTCGAAATTCTTGAGCCAAGTGAAGAACAAGAGTTAATTATTTTCCAAGATTAAGCACCTTAACCAAGTTCTAAGCCAAGTTAATATTCCAAATCAGTGGGTCACGATTTTGGCCAAGAAACTTCTTGAAACCCTAAGCTTGAAAATGAACCTTTTGGAAGAGAAACAAGAAAGCAAGATGATTACAAGCTTGTAGAGGATACGTGAGTGTTATTGTAACGTGTAGAAGTGGTGCACAAGTGAAGCAGTTTGGCCGAGACTTTGGGGACTGTTTTGGCTAAAAACTAAGGTAAGATTTCTTCTTCCTCTTAAGGTAATTGGAAATTACATGTTGTTATAGTTAGGGGATGAACTTGTATTAAGAGAAATGGAGAATAAGAAGTGCATGTGACAGTTTTGGTTGTTGGCCGATTTTGAGGCAGTTTTGATGTTGAATTCGTTGGTTATTGTTGTTATTAACGTCACTACTTGCATGTTAAAATGAAGAAAATCTTGTTATTACAAGTTGTTATGGTTTATATAAACGTGTTGAAATGTGAATTGGATTATAAGGAATTGTGAAAAGGGGTTGGTATTGGATGTTGGCCGAGAATGTATAAAACTGTGGGATATTGTTGTGATATTTTAGGGACTGTTTTACACGTCTATTATGCTGAAAATTCAGTTACCATTATGTATGTTTAAATATGGTAATTGCTAATGTAAGTCCTAAAGGAATAAGGGTGTAGAAAGGTGTAGAAAGGGTTCACATTCTACCCTCGTTGTTGTTAGAATATGGACTATTTTTGTGGACTATTTTAATGTGGATTAAGAGGTTGAATTTACATGAGAAGTGGGTGTGTAAATCCCTTTTTTTGCTGTTTGGTTGTGCCCTTAATTGGTGCTTGGTTATTGATGTTATTGGTCTTATTTGTAAGGTGGAAACGTATGTATAAATAGGGAAAGTGCTGCCCAATTTTTTATATGAAAAGAGAACCATTACGTGGTATATGACCGACACTAGTAAGCATGGAGTTAATATACGGATGGGTTTCAGGTAAGTGAACTTGCTTACTTGTGAATGTATTATTGTTATTATAGGTTGAAGTATTTATTGAGGCGTATTTTACTTATCGTGTTGGTATAGCCGATAAGGTATGTGAAACTATCCTTTCTTCTTTTGGCAGAATTTATATAAAATGAGTGTACGGCGGACGTACATAGTTTTATTGGATCTTAATCCTTATTGATACATGATATGAGAGTGCCTTGATTTTTCTAAAATGAAAGATATGAGAGTGCCTTGGTTTTCTAAAATGAAAGTTCATTTTAATGATTTATACATGATATGTGTTACACCTCGTGAGTTTAAGACAACAAGTAAGGACGTAATTAAGGAAAATAGGATTCAAGTATTGGAAATTAATATACTTAAGGATGTGATTATAGAATAATTTTGGTAACGACGAATGTGACGTCGGAAAATTCTTTTACGGATTAGTATTACATAAATTACGACATGGAGAATGCGAGACGTTATGGAATTCCCGAGAATTAAAGGAAATGAGAATTAAGTGTAAAAGAAGTGGGATTAAGATTTATTACTTGGGGATTTATTTAGTTTAAATAGACAATTAATGGATCAAAGTGTATTAGCTAGGGGGACCAATGTGTATATTATAAAAATTATTTTCAGATTTTGTAACCTATGTTCTCCCTCTCATTCTTTCTAAAATAAAAACAAGACCCTCCATCTCCCTCTTCCTCACCCCTTCCAGCCGTGACCCATCCCCTATCCCATAAGAAAAATTTAAGTTTTTGATTCCTCTTCCAAAAATTAATTCACACTACAAATTCTACACCAAAAATCACCACAAAAACAGTGAGGAATATCACTGCTTTGCCATGAGCTAGGCCCTGGAATTTCAAGGTTTTTGAGACAAAATCTTGGAAGAAAAACGTGCAAGGAATATAGATTTTAACCTATAGAACACATGCATGCTAATTTGGAGTTGAAAGAGGTGTTAAGATTGAGAAAAAAAATTGGAGCGAAAACAGTGGCAAAATCGGAACTGCTGGGCAGATTTGTAGTCAACTTTGGAAGGGAATATCTCCTAGCATATTAGGAGGTTTTGGGTATTTCAAAAGCCTAAAATGAAGTTTGTCGAGTCTAGTTTCTAAAACAACAAACCACTCGTCGATAGGACACCGGAGTAGAGAGTTATGGATGCTACAAGTTCGACTGACGAAGCAGTGACTAAAAATCGGGACTGTTTTGGGGATTTAATTAAGGTATGAAAATTCTTCAATCTATGCTATAATTGAAGTTGCATATTGTTGTAGTTGAAGTAATGGACTTGTGTTAGGAATAAATCTTGAATTTAGACATTGCATGTGAATAATTTGAATGTTGTAGCCGATACTAGGACTAATGTTACTAATCTTGGAATTGTCATATTCGATTATTGTGTTGTGAAATTCGTCGCTACTTGGCATGTTGATATTGGAAGAGAATCTCGACATATAAGTTATAATTGTTCATAAAGAATTATTGGAACAAGATTGGACTCTAAGGAATTAAGAAAATGATTGGTTTTGTAAATATTGGCCAAAGATTTGCTTGGAATTTTTGGATATTATCGCGTCAAGTTAGGGGCTGATTTTGTGAAGTTTAAATGTTGGGAGTTTGACTATGAACATGTATATAAGTTATGGTAATTACTAATACATGTCTTAAAAGAAGTAAAGTGTAAAAAGGGTGTTATGTTACAAATTATAGAACTTGGTTATTGTTGTTGTCATTAGAGTTGATGAATTATTTTAAGATTGTTCTAATATAGACTAAGGACTGAATTAACATGAGAAATAGGTGTAGTAATCACCTGGTTTGTTGTAGTTGTGATATCGCTTAAAAATAAAAGTGAAGGAATACGTTATGATGACATAAATGGAATATCTGAGATTTTTGTGGTTATATATTTGAGTTATGACTTGCTGTTGGTATTGCTGGCTTGGTTTGAAATTTGTGGATGTACATATAAACAGGAGAAGTTCTGCCTAAATTTCTGTAGAATAGGAAGTCGTCATTAAATTTAACTTGCGTTAGGAATCATAGAGTTGACAGACCTAATGTTATTATTATAGGTTAGAGTATTAGACGAGACATATTCTAGTAGTGAGTTGGTTAGCTCGACTATAAGGTATGTAAGACTATCCTTTCCTTCTTTGGCATGATGTTGTGAAAATCTTCATTCTTTCTTCTGGCATGATTTTAATGAAAGTACGGCGGACGTACGTGATTCCTTCAAAGTTTAGTTTTATTAAAATGATATATGATATGATAAGTGCTTTGACTTTCCAAAAGATGTTTTAAAATGATTCATGAGATCGTGCCTTGATTTTCTAAAGGATAATTTATTTTACTTATTCCATTCAGTATTATATGATGAGTTAAAAAGGCATATGATTATTCCATTGAGTCTTATATGATGATTTGAAATGCACATGATTATTACATGGAGTCTCGGATGATGATTTGTATTGCATATGGTTTCTCATGATATTCTACTTGTGTAAGTTGTGATTGTATGTTATGAGGACCGAGTCCCAGAATGGGCCGGGTAGTTATATGTACAGAATATGAGGATCGAGTCCCAGAATGGGCCGGGTAGTTATATGTACAGAATATGAGGACCGAGTCCCAGAATGGGCCGGGTAGTTATATGTACAGAATATGAGGACCGAGTCCCAGAATGGGCCGGGTAGTTATATGTACAGAATATGAGGATCGAGTCCCAGAATGGGCCGGGTAGTTATATGTACGCAGTATGAGGACCGAGTCCCAGAATGGACCGGGTAGTTATATGTATAAAACATGATGATCTAGTCCCAGAATGAGCCGGGTAGTTATATGTATAAAACATGAGGACCTAGTCCCAGGATGAGCCGGGTAGTTATATGTACGGAGATGATCTTGATTATGATGATTGTTAGACATGCATGACTTTCTTTTCATATGGTACAGTTGCATGATATCTCTGATTTTTCATATATATCTCATGTTATCTTCTGGCCAGTTACAATCCTCCTTACAGTAATTCATGTTTTACATACTCAGTACATTATTTAATACTGACCCCTCTTTCTTCGGGGGGTTGCGTTCATGCCCGCAGGTACAGGTGATCGGTTAGGTGACCCTCCAGTTTAAGACATCTACCAGCTGCTAAAGAGCTCCCTTGTTCCGGAGCCAGTCACTTTGGTACATACTCTTATATTTCAGACTTATGTATATCTTGGGCACGACGGGGTTCTGTCTCGTCATATGTCATTTTTGTACTCCTAGAGGTCTGTAGATAGTCGTGGGTTGATTTATGAGGAGTGTAGACGTGTTTGTTTAGCCATGCTTTCGTATTTCTGTTTGGGATGTTCCCTTATGTTGGTGGCAGCCTTGTCGGCTTGCTTATTATATTGTGTTGGTTAGTTGTGACTCCTCTGGAGGCAGGTACCCTTTTATGTAAAGACAGTCTGACCGGCTCGTCTATTCGGGTACATGTTGTAGATGCAACATTATGCTGCCGGAATTTTATTAATCTTGGTATCAAATGGATTCAGTATGACAGGTCAGTAATGGCGTCCAATTAGGGCGCCAAGTCGCTGCCCGTCTGGTCGGGTCGTGACAAAAAGTGGTATCAAAGCAGTTAGTCCTCGGAATGTCTACAGACCGTGTCTAGTAGAGTCTTGTGTATGGGTATGTTGTGCACCATACTTATACACAGGAGGCTGCCGGCCATTTAGGATTAGTTTCTACTCTTTCATCTCATAGATCGTGCAATAGAGCTATGTCAATAGGATAATCCCCCTCTTCCTAATAATTATTGTGGTTGCAGTTATGTTCCAAAAGACAATGATGGCTCGGCGGGAAAATCGAGTAAATCGGACTTGACACGTGTGTCAAGCCATAAGGAAAGTGGAAGAATTTGAATAGAAGTATGATGACCAGGTTTGGAGATACTAGGTCAACGTCAGGTAATGTAACTCTTCAGAATCTTTTACGTACCAAATAAGAAAATAAGTTAACAATTCATCACTTAAGGGATGATATCATCAGGGATTAGAACCAGGAGCAATGTCCGAGATTACGTATGTATACTATAATGTGTTGGAATTATGGAAAGTACGACAAGTAAGAAATAAGTGAACAAGTGTTAAAAGAAATGAAGTTGTTTATAATTACGAGTAGTGAAGAGATCCCTTTCAGACCATGAATGAAGTGTCAACTTGTGAAATGAATTGCAGTAGTCTCTACGTCATCTGCTCTATAGTTACAGAGATTGAACTTTTCCTTCCAAAGATAGAAAATGAAGCTTACCTATTCTTTTCTCCTTCATACCTCTAATTAAATTTGGAGCGCTAATTGTTAGAATCTGTGACTGTTTTAGGGTATACCATGTTGTTGGACTATGTGAAGGTAGAAAACTGCAAAATAATATTGCTCCCATGTAAGAATAAGAAAGGGCTATTACTTCTGGAATAATAAGATTGATATAAAACAATGAAAGCATTTTTTTCTTACTTTGGACCGAATGTTGGGAAGTATTGGACATAGGAATTAGTTGAGTTTCTTTCGCAAATGAGTTAGAACTTGGGAATGATGAGCATCCTATTAGTGTATAGTTGTGTCAAGCATTTTAAATATTGTAACCTCTGGAGTTCATATTTTCAGTTAAGAAGTTATTTGAAGGATTGGTAACCAAGGTATGTATTCATGCACAGTTTCAATGCATTGGTTCACGCAGAATGCTAAGATAGTGTTATTTGGTCTCTTGGAAGCCTCATCTCGATGAGATAGATATTAAAAGTTTTACAGAATAGTTGAAACACTGCGGGGTGACACATAGGGGTATAAATAAAAGTTTTCATATTACCTTGGTGAATGCGTTTAATGATGTGGCTCTTAAAAATGAACTGTTAATAGACATTGGAAGGTTACATGACCAGATACAAGGACCACAATAATGAGTGATTTCAACTGGACATTAAAATGGAATAGAAGAGTGAAGTGTCAGGTCGCTAAGACTGAAATAAGGGATTTTAAGCAGTAGGTAGCGGGTTATGGTGAAATGAGTGACAAGCAGGGTGTATAGCAGCACTTACTAATTAAGAATGAGATGATAACCTACATGCTTCTAAGGTGCCTTTCATGGAACCAGACCTATATGGACATTCTCTTGAGTTAATTAGGTGGGAAGTAGGCATAAAGGATCAGTATAAGTTCAGATATTTTAATAGGTGGAGGTTGAATTCTGAATTTCTACAGACCATAATAGAAGGATGGAAAATAGATAAGAGAGGTACAAAGATATAGATGAATTCAACGAAGTGATTATAGATATTCAGTGTGATGTAGCCAAGTGACAAATATCGACGCAGCCAAAGACACAACTGAGTTAGCAAGTCCAACGAGAGGGTAAAATAAATGTCACTTGAGGAGACAAACGGTAATAATGCAAATAAGGAGGAACAAAGAGATACTGGGGAAGAATATGGTAATAAATAGAATAAGGAAGACGACGATGGTAAGGTGGTAGAAGTAAAACAACTCGTTAAGGACCCACAATTGATGGAAGAATCAAAAGTAACTATTACTACAAAAGAACAGGTTGAAGGAGCCTTTGTATCAGCAAAAGTTAATGAGGAGCGGAATATATGTGCAATGGAAATATGGTTCTCCGGTCTTGAAAATGATTCTTGAGGTAAGGGATAACATTAAACAAGGAATTTGGTGGGAAACACAGAGTGGTTTGAATTGATAATCGTACCAAATTGGAAACATTACACGATGTAATACTATCAGAGTTTTCAAGGAAAAGTGGAAGATGTCAAAGAACTGCTACGTGGGGATTGATGGAAATTATCAAGGCTAGGGTAGTATCTACCAGACGACATTGTCTCATATACCATTATAAATTAAAGCAGATGTACAAGGTAGTACAAGTCGGAATATTATGGAAAATTCGAAAATAAAGGAATATAGCACCGCATAGAGACTCTTTAACTTTGTTCAAGGTATTACATAAGATTCAGTTGAATATTCACAGGTAATTTGGTTCCTTACTTAACTATTTTGAATAGACGAATTGCATGTGGGTTATATTATGGCCCTGTTATGCATCTGTTGATTTGCTGGATATAGATGGATAGACGCAATTATAAAGGAGACTCTGCCGAAGTTTTTCTAGCATAAGACTTGTTATGAACATTCGAGGACGAATGTTTCTAAGGGGGGGAGAATGTTACACCTCGTGAGTTTAAGACAACAAGTAAGGACGTAATTAAGGAAAATAGGATTCGAGTATTGGAAATTAATATACTTAAGGATGTGATTATAGAATAATTTTGGTAACGACGAATGTGACGTCGGAAAATTCTTTTACGGATTAGTATTACATAAATTACAACATGGAGAATGCGAGACGTTATGGAATTCCCGAGAATTAAAGGAAATGAGAATTAAGTGTAAAAGAAGTGGGATTAAGATTTATTACTTGGGGATTTATTTAATTTAAATAGACAATTAATGGATCAAAGTGTATTAGCTAGGGGGACCAATGTGTATATTATAAAAATTATTTTGAGATTTTGTAACCTATGTTCTCCCTCTCATTCTTTCTAAAATAAAAACAAGACCCTCCATCTCCCTCTTCCTCACCCCTTCCAGCCGTGACCCACCCCCTATCCCATAAGAAAAATTTAAGTTTTTGATTCCTCTTCCAAGAATTAATTCACACTACAAATTCTACACCAAAAATCACCACAAAAACAGTGAGGAATATCACTGCTTTGCCGTGAGCTAGGCCCTGGAATTTCAAGGTTTTTGAGACAAAATCTTGGAAGAAAAACGTGCAAGGAATATAGATTATAACCTATAGAACACATGCATGCTAATTTGGAGTTGAAAGAGGTGTTAAGATTGAGAAAAAAATTTGGAGCGAAAACAGTGGCAAAATCGGAACTGCTGGGCAGATTTGTAGTCAACTTTGGAAGGGAATATCTCCTAGCATATTAGGAGTTTTTGGGTATTTCAAAATCCTAAAATGAATTTCGTCGAGTCTAGTTTCCAAAACAACAAACCACTCGTCGATAGGACACCGGAGTAGAGAGTTATGGACGCTACAAGTTCGACTGACGAATCAGTGACTAAAAATCGGGACTGTTTTGGGGATTTAATTAAGGTATGAAAATTCTTCAATCTATGCTATAATTGAAGTTGCATATTGTTGTAGTTGAAGTAATGGACTTGTGTTAGGAATAAATCTTGAATTTAGACATTGCATGTGAATAATTTGAATGTTGTAGCCGATACTAGGACTAATGTTACTAATCTTGGAATTGTCATATTCGATTATTGTGTTGTGAAATTCGTCGCTACTTGGCATGTTGATATTGGAAGAGAATCTTGACATATAAGTTATAATTGTTCATAAAGAATTATTGGAACAAGATTGGACTCTAAGGAATTAAGAAAATGATTGGTTTTGTAAATATTGGCCAAAGACTTGCTTGGAATTTTTGGATATTATCGCGTCAAGTTAGGGACTGATTTTGTGAAGTTTAAATGTTGGGAGTTTGACTATGAACATGTATATAAGTTATGGTAATTACTAATACATGTCTTAAAGGAAGTAAAGTGTAAAAAGGGTGTTATGTTACAAATTATAGAACTTGGTTATTGTTGTTGTCATTAGAGTTGATGGATTATTTTAAGATTGTTCTAATATAGACTAAGGACTGAATTAACATGAGAAATAGGTGTAGTAATCACCTGGTTTGTTGTAGTTGTGATATCGCTTAAAAATAAAAGAGAAGGAATACGTTATGATGACATAAATGGAATATCTGAGATTTTTGTGGTTATATATTTGAGTTATGACTTGCTGTTGGTATTGCTGGCTTGGTTTGAAATTTGTGGATGTACATATAAATATGGGAAGTGCTGCCCAAATTTCTGTAGAATAGGAAGTCGTCATTAAATTTAACCTGCGTTAGGAATCATAGAGTTGACAGACCTAATGTTATTATTATAGGTTGAAGTATTAGACGAGACATATTCTAGTAGTGAGTTGGTTAGCTCGACTATAAGGTATGTAAGACTATCATTTCCTTCTTTGGCATGATGTTGTGAAAATCTTCCTTCTTTCTTCTGGCATTATTTTAATGAAAGTACGGCGGACGTACGTGATTCCTTCAAAGTCTAGTTTTATTAAAATGATATATGATATGATAAGTGCTTTGACTTTCCAAAAGATGTTTTAAAATGATTCATGAGATCGTGCCTTGATTTTCTAAAGGATAATTTATTTTACTTATTCCATTCAGTCTTATATGATGAGTTAAAAAGGCATATGATTATTCCATTGAGTCTTATATGATGATTTGAAATGCACATGATTATTACATGGAGTCTCGGATGATGATTTGTATTGCATATGGTTTCTCATGATATTCTACTTGTGTAAGTTGTGATTGTATGTTATGAGGACCGAGTCCCATAATGGGCCAGGTAGTTATATGTACAGAATATGAGGACCGAGTCCCAGAATGGGCCGGGTAGTTATATGTACAGAATATGAGGACCGAGTCCCAGAATGGGCCGGGTAGTTATATGTACAGAATATGAGGACCGAGTCCCAGAATGGGCCGGGTAGTTATATGTACAGAATATGAGGACCGAGTCCCAGAATGGGCCGGGTAGTTATATGTACGCAGTATGAGGACCGAGTCCCAGAATGGACCGGGTAGTTATATGTATAAAACATGATGATCTAGTCCCAGAATGAGCCGGGTAGTTATATGTATAAAACATGAGGACCTAGTCCCAGGATGAGCCGGGTAGTTATATGTACGGAGATGATCTTGATTATGATGATTGTTAGACATGCATGACTTTCTTTTCATATGGTACATTTGCATGATATCTCTGATTTTTCATATATGTCTCATGTTATCTTCTGGCCAGTTACAATCCTCCTTACAGTAATTCATGTTTTACATACTCGACATTATTTAACATCGAATTCTCTTTCTTGGAAGTGCGTTCATGCCCGCAGGTACAGGTGATCGGTTAGGTGACCCTCCAGTTTAAGACATCTACCAGCTGCTAAAGAGCTCCCTTGTTCCGGAGTCAGTCACTTTGGTACATACTCTTATATTTCAGACTTATGTATATCTTGGGCACGACGGGGTCCTGTCTCGTCATATGTCATTTTTGTACTCCTAGAGGTCTGTAGATAGTCGTGGGTTGATTTATGAGGAGTGTAGACGTGTTTGTTTAGCCATGATTTCGTATTTCTGTTTGGGATGTTCCCTTATGTTGGTGGCAGCCTTGTCGGCTTGCTTATTATATTGTGTTGGTTAGTTGTAACTCCTTTGGAGGCAGGTACCCCTTTATGTAAAGACAGTCTGACCGGCTCGTCTATTCGGGTATATGTTGTAGATGCAACGTTATGCTGCCAAAATTTTCTTAATCTTGGTATCAAATGGATTAAGTATGACAGGTCAGTAATGACGTCCAATTAGGGCGCCAAGTCGCTGCCCGTCTGGTCGAGTCGTGACAATATGATAGTGCCTTGGTTTTCGAAAATGAAAGTTCATTTTAAAGATTTTATTGAGAGTCGAATGATGATTTAAATTGCACAAGGTTGCTCAAAATAGCTATTCGTGCAAGTGTTATTATTCCATTTCACCAAGTCCCATAATGGGCCGACAATGTTCACCGAGTCCCATAATGGGCCGGCAATGTTTATACGTATATGATTCCATGGACATGCTATCCATGATGCGGGTATAGATACCCATGACACCGAGTCCCATAATGCGCCGGGTATGTTCGTGCGCAGATCCTTGCACTTGTTCACCTAGTCCCTCACTAGAGGGCCGACAATATTTATACATATATGATTCCATGGACATGTATCCATGATGCGAGTATAGATACTCATAACAGTAGATATGATTCCATGGACATGTATCCATGATGCGAGTATAGATACTCATGACAATAGATATGATTCCATGGACATGTATTCATGAAGCGAGCATAGATACTCATGACAGTAAATATGATTCCATGGACATGTATCCATGATGCGAGTATAGATACTCATGACAGTATATGATCCCATGGACATGTATCCATGACGCGGGTATAGATACTCATGACATTATATGATTATATGGACGGACATTCATGATTTTGTTATGACTCTCAGTTTTAAAAAAAGGTACAGTTGACTCTCATTTTTAAAAGGCACAATTGACTCTCTATTTTTATAAGGTACAGTTGACTCTTATTTTATATGGCACGGTTGGATCTGGTATTCAATTTTCATACTTATCCCTGTCGTCTTTTGGCCAGTTATGATCTTATTTACTGTACTTTATATTTACATACTTAGTACATGTTGTACTGACCCCCTTCTCCGGGGAGCTGCGTTCATGCCCGCAGGTATAAGTACTCAGTTTGGTGATCCTCGAGCTTAGGAACCTTGCTCAGCATTTTGGGATAGCTCAATTGTTCCGGAGCCTAGTAATTTTGGTACAGGTCTTCCATTATGGCTTATGTATATTCAGGGGTACGGTGGGGCCTTGTCCCGTCATAGTTACTGTCATACTCTTAGAGATATGTAGTCATGTGTGGGTTGGACATGTATAGTTGTAGTTCATTTTGGCTATTGTGTATATAATGGCAGCCTTGTCGGCTTGCCTATGATGTTATATGACAGTTTAGGGGACAGGATCCCTAGTTATAAGATTATGATTTTTTCTTAAGCTTCCGCTGGTTATATGTGATGTGTGGGTATAAAGGTGTCCAGGTAGGGCACCAGTCGCAGACCCGTCGGTTCGGGTCGTGACATCGGCGCTGTGGCGCCTCCCCGCAGGGCCGCGACGCTACGATTGTTTCTGACCGTTGGAGAAGAAAGAAAACTGATTTTTGGGCTGACTTTGGAGCATTAATTCTCCATTATTTGGCTCATGAATTCAGCCATTATTTGGCTGAATTGTAACTCCACAATCAAGGCTATTACATGGTCTTTATTGGCCATTACTTGGCTACGTGGAAGGTCATCTTCTCCACACTATAAAATGGAGCCTTGGGCTCATTTGCAAAACACACCTAACACTCAACACTTAACAATTTTCATAAAATTGTCTTCCTCTCTAGCAATATTCATACAATCAAAGATCTTTCTTCCTAAGCGAACACTTGAGTCTCCTTTGCTCACTTGTTTGATTGATGTTTTATCTTGGGATATAAGTTTCCATTACACAATTAAAAGGAATATACGGGGCAATATTATCTTAAGGATAAATTGAAAAATCAATCGACTCAACAAGCCATCTTGTTTGTTTATTTTCATATTTCTCACATATTTGTTGTTGTTGTTACATTCTCATTTTCTTTTTACTCACAATAATTACTACAAGAACATTATATTATTAAAGTATACACATTAAGAGCACGTTTGATGTATTGTATTAAAATTTGGTGCATCGACAAAAAAATATCTGACGTTTGGTGGGCATTTTCAGCCGCACTGGACTGTACTATTTCTAAAAATAGTACAGTCCAACTGCCATTTTTGAGACCTGTCACGCCCTTTTTCGACCGCGACAAATTATCTCAACTCCTGCTTAATAAAATGTTAGAAAAAGAAAATAAAAATAAATGCTAAAGGGTGCTAAAATGTACTAAGGAGGTGCTAAATAGGGTGCTAAGTGCTAAATGGTTCGCGGAGTCGCCACCTAATTAGTTTGGGTGAATCAGGACACCTAAATGTCGACTAGGTTAAAGTCAACACTAACTCCATTTTTTATGGTCTGCAAAACTAATATGAGATTCTGGATAAGGGTTCTTTATTATCCTAAAGGGAAGGGGTTAGGCACCCTAAAGGATCCGCTAACTTGCGGTTGTCTGTTCAAACCTAGGAAATTATTATTGCTAAGAATGCATGTTTTGAAAAGTATTTGAGAAAAGATCTTTGTAGGAAAGGAAGTGTATCCTTGATGAAAGAAAGCCGTAAGTTTCGTCTATAAAAGATAAGTTAATTTCATATGAAAGGTATGTATCCTTATTGGAATATTTCGTTAATGAAATATAGAGGATATTAAACAAAATCAATTGTGATGCATTTATAAAACATGACTACTATCTATTCTTTGCAAATGCTATTAGAAGTATGATTCTAAAAATATGAATGCAAATAGCGGGCTTTAAAAATAGTAATATTCTAGTTACGGGAATCGTTATGCCGATGAAGATTATTAAATGGTTTAATATAGCCAAGTATGAGAAGCCTAAGATAATTAACTTGAAGGAAAATAAATTATAGCGTCAGATTTGCTTTCTAATCTATCGATTCAAGGTTTAGATATTCTAAGTGTAATGTTAGTAGTGCAATGCTAAGCAATTAATTTACAACACATAAATGGGGCGGAATGGGAAAACAATAAAGATGACTCGAAGGATGGCGATGTCTTTTCGCCGGTGTTTTTTTGGGAATTCCGATGCGGGTCTTCATTTGCCACGATGAGTCTCGCCGTGAGACTTTTTGTTGCTCCGATGCATTTCATGCAAAAAATAAGAAAAAGATAAGGATTAATAAATATTCTAAATGAATATGTGCATATTTTAGCTAACATTTAATTAAATCAGTCCCTAAAACTAGTAGCACTTAAACAAGACAAAGGGGACCGAAATCAATATGCATTTAGACATTTAAGTAATGTGCATTTGAGCCTACAGAGCAGCTTAATAACGCATAATAGTCAGCAGAGCAGTGCATAAATACACTTAAACATGTGAAGAACCAGCAATAGATCCCTATATGCAATAACTTCCTTGCTACATCTTAACAGTGAGTATAATTAATCGAACCAGGATGTATTCTGAGGCTTATCAAGGCACAAAGTAAAATAAAACACGCGGATGTAACTGGATACATCAGGGAGAGCGTGTACATTTTACAGTCAATATAGGCATGCTTTTAATCATGTCAACTAACAATCACACAAAGAAAATGGGCAGGGGTAAACATGTATGACAAACCATGGTAAACAAAATACTGGAGCCAACAACTCTTGAAAAAATACTTAGTTTGGCAAGACACACATGAACTGAATAGTAATGAGGCACGCTATCACACATATATCCTCGTGGCGGTAACAGAGATAGATAGGCATACAATCGATTTGGGACAAGTCAAGTACACATATATATATGTCCAGACCATTCAATGGACTGATATGGCAAGCCAAATGACTAAGGAGGTATTGCATATCATCAGAGGTGCATTTCAGCACTTAGACAGACAAATACAGTTGAATGGCTAATTCAGAAGATGTGTTTCAGTATGTGAAGATGAGCAACTGACCATTTAGAGTAACATTTTAAAAGGTGCAGAACTATCTGGGCCTAGCTAAATGCACATAGTCAACATTATATTGTATACTAAACATGCAATGCCTAAACAAGCATACCAGGGTTACATCATAAGCTACAAGTAAGCAGGGGTAAAACTAATGCCAAGACAGATAAGAATAGATGCATAACCAGATGAATATTGCTATGTCAACAACAGTAAAACTGGGTTCCGCATATGCAAGGTTTCATTTGCTATATTGTAGACATAAAAACACTGAAGTACGAAAAAGGAGCCTTAACCAGTCGAAGGAAACAGCTAACTCGAACTGACTATCTAAAACGATAATCATTCATCATGCGACGCCTCTTAATCATACCATATTAACACACATAACTAGGAAACAAATCGTATTTAGAATTCTATCGACTAATCAGAATTGAGTCATACACTCGCAGCTATTTATTTAACAGAAAAGCTAAACCTGCTTGAACCATTCTCGACAAATAAAACACACCAGAATTCACGAAGGGCAAGAGAAATACAAAAGGGAAATGGGTTTACTAAATCGATTAACGCGACACAATACTTTATTAACAACAGGACAGTAGCATGACAATCCCAACTAAGACCGATTTACCAACACAGAACACGACAAGCCATAAAACATGGAAATAAACTAGAATTGGGAGGGATTTTGAATTTACCTTCTCCAGACAGCGAACCGAGGCAGCGTATCAAGTCGTCGATCCCCTCGGAGTTGCGATTGCGATGCGATTAAGGTTTTTTTACTGATTTTTTCTATGCTCTCTTGCCTTGCTGATTTCTTTATGCCATTGCGGATAGTAAGAGGCTTTTCTTACCGTTGAAAAGATTACTTTATGAGTTTTAATTTCCTGATGCCCTTCCTCCTTGATTATTGCTGATTTTCGATGGATTCCTCACTGTAGTCGTGATATTTTCCTCTGTGGAAATCCCTCCTATTGCATGCGTATAGCTTCCCCTTTATAGTACAATCTTGGGTTCTAATTTATGGTAAGTTATTGGTACGATTTTAGACTGATTTTGTGCGATTTGGGTACTGATTCAGTATTCTATGGACTAATTCGCGAATGATTTTTATGGTAAGATTTGATATGGTTTTGGGCGAGGTTTGCGATTTGGTTAGGGTAAGTTTTTTTGGACGATTTTGCTCTGATTTAGGTACCATTTTTGGGTTATGGTAAGTTGTGGGTTGCAGGTAATGAGTTGGCCGGATTTTCCGACCGGAAAATCCTGCGAGACTCGCGGGTGGAAGGTGCGGCGATTAGGGTTTAGGGGAGAAAGAGGCTGGCTGTTTTTTTTTTAGGTTTTTCCTCTTTAGGTGAGGGAGGACGTTTTAGGGGGGGGGGGGGGGGCAAATGCATATAGGGGAAATGGGCTGATTATAAAGATCTGGGTATGGGCCGCAGGTTTGGGCAGTTGGGCTGCGAAAATTGAGCTTAGTATTAGGTATTTAATTTGGGTAGTGTGTTATTAGTTTTAGGTGTATTATTTAATTAGTGGTAAATTAAATTATTTAAATTGTGATTAAATTATTTAGGTGCTTTATTAGTCTAAGCTTGAGTTTAAATTATTACAAAAAATAAAGACGGGCGTGCTATTTAATTAGTGCTTAATATTTTATAATGCGATGCCGTTATTAAAATCTTATTTATTATGCGTATTTTGCGATGTTAAATTAGAATTGAATGAGGTTTAGATTATTATTAAATTATTTAAATGCTAAATGCAGATATGATATTTAAGGATTGCTTAATGTTTTTATAAATGCGACGCTATTATTAAAACACATGTATTAGATTAATTTAAATTACAAATAATAATTATGAAATTGCCTTGCGTATTAATAAAATGCGAATATGCTATTTAACACGACGCCATTATTTATTTAGTTATCATTAAGAATTGTTTGAGTTTTAATTAATGGGAAATAGGGCTTATGAATAATATTCATGAAATTGTTGTTATTAAAATGACGAATGCGGACGTGAGACTCAAGGTGTGCTTAGTACTCTACGTAAAATGCGGTGCCATTATTAAATCACTTATTTGTGTCTGCATTAATGTTTTATTGTTGAATTTTATTATTATAAAAATCGTTAAAATTATTTGGAAAATTAGTGTAATTTTATAGTTAATGATTGGACGAGAGGGTCAAAATTGGGTGCCAACAAGACCCATCTAGCAGGTGGGTCTCCCCTGGACTGTACTAAAAATAAAAAAAATAAAAAAATACAATTCATTATATATTAATACTCTAATACCGTCCATTATATATTAATACAGTTCAGTCCAGTCCAATGAAATTAGTACAGTTCAGAGTGATGTACCAAACGAGCCCTAAGAGCTTCCCTTTTCTGCATTTTTTGGGCAAGATTTTTGTTTTTTATTAATTAAATGCACAGGAAACGAATTCAATACTCAAAACAAAAAGCAAAAAGAAAACTACCTTATCTACTCTTTTACCTAGCCATCTTTGAAATATAAATCTACAAACCAATTATACATTTTGATATCAATCTACTAATGAAAATATTTGTGTGAACTTTCTACTTGATCTTCATCTGCGGCATTTTCAACTTGTCTTTATTTTTCTTGTTCTGATCATGATAGAAGGGATTTTAAGCCTTCTCTATGCTCAGGATCTTCCTGCCCTCTGCTGGTAATTCTTGAAAGCTATGAAACTGTTGCATCTTGTTATAACAGAAGCAATTAAACAGAAAAAAAAGAATAATAATGAATGTAAAGGACACAAACGATTTAACGTGGTTCACTAACAATGTGTTAGCTACGTCCACGGGCAGAAGAGAGAAAAACTTTATTGATCTTGAGGAATATAATTTTTTTGGATTTCTCTGGATTATATTTCAGATTGCTTATTAGGTTATGACCTATGAGGTTTATATAGAGTACCCCTTACACAGACTAAGGAAAGGTTTTCCAAACAGAAAAAGAAAAGGTTTTCCAAATAGAAAAAGAAAAGGGTTTCCAACAGAAAAGGAAAAGGTTTTCCAAACAGAAAAGGAAAAGGTTTTTCAAACAGAAAAGGAAAAAGATTCCTAAACATGGTATAAACCTAATATGTCCGAATTCAAGACATATTTCAACAAATCTCCACCGTGACTTGAATCCTCTCACAAATAACAGATGTACCAGATGCACCATTATAGTGCCATATGTACTAGACTTCTTCTGTCCCAAATTTTGCTTCAAGGGGCAATCAGCAACTCCTAACATTGAGCAAGTCCAAACAGTGTTGGAACTTGCTGTGTGGAACCGACTTTGTGAACATATCAGCTGGGTTATCAGCAGTACCCACTTTGTTCACCATTATTCTCTTCTCACTTCTCAGAAAATGATACCTCACATTAATATGCTTAGTCCTCTCATGATGGACTTGATCCTTGGCTAAACAAATTGCACTGAGACTGTCACAATACACTATGGCCTGATCCTGATGTAGACCCAGATCGCTGATCAATCCTTTCAACCAGATTCCCTCCTTGGCTGCTTCTGTTAATTCCATGTACTCTGCTTCTGTAGTCGACAAAGTCACTGTAGGCTGCAAAGTAGCTTTCCAACTGACAACTGAACCACCAAGAGTGAAAACATAACCAGTCATATATTTTCTACTGTCAACATCTCCAGCATAGTCGGAGTCTGAAAACCCTGTCACCAAACACTCTGTATCACCTCCATAAATGAGACCAACATCAGACGTACCTTTGAGGTACCGAAAAATCCTCTTCACAGCTTGCCAATGCTCTTTGCCAGGCTCACTCATAAACCTGCTAACAACACTAACAGACTGTGCAAGATCAGGTCTAGTGCAGACCATTGCATACATCAAGCTTTCTACTGCACTAGCATAGGGAACTCGATACATGTACTCCTTCTCCTCACTGATTTAGGTGCAAAGACAACAGACAGATGTGCATTTGCAGCACTGGTAGTATCTATAGGCTTTGCTGTAGACATGACAAACCTTGACAAAATCTTCTGAATGTAGCCCTTCTGTGACAAGAAGATCTTCCCTCTTCTTAGATCCCTATAGATCTCCATTCCCAGAATTTTCCGGGCTGCACCCAAATCATTCATATCAAACTCAGCACTGAGAAGATCCTTCAACTTCTGGATATCAGACTTGTCATTCGCAGCTATCAACATATCATCTACATACAGAACCAAGTAAATTAAATAACTGTTTGCTGACCTGTTGTAGTAAACACAACAACCATATGGACTTCTGTTATAGCCAATATCTATCATATAGCTGTCGAACCTTTTGTACCACTGCCTCGGAGACTACTTTAGCCCATACAAGAACTTCTTTAACTTGCAAACATAGTCCTCCTTACCAGGAACCTGAAACCCATCTGGCTGAGTCATGTATATTTCCTCCTCCAACTCTCCATGTAGGAAAGCTGTCTTCACATCTAGTTGTTCATATTCCAGATTATGATGTGAACTATTACTAGTAGCACCTTGATGGAAGTGTGTCTGACCACTGGCGAGAAAATCTCATTGTAGTCTACCCCCTCTCTTTAAGTGAACCCCCTAGCTACCACTCGAGCTTTATACTTGATACCCTCAACAAGTGTTCCTCCTTCCTTCTTCTTGTAGATCCACTTGCAAGTGACAACTTTTCGGTCTCGTGGTCGCTTGGCTAATTCCCAAGTCCGATTCTTATAGAGTGACTCCATCACCTCTCCCATAGCAATAAGCCATTGGGAAGATTCAATACATATAACTACTTCTTTGTAAGTGGATGGCTCATGTGAGTCAGGATCCACTTCTCTAGCAACCTGCAATGCATAAGCTACCATGTCTTCAAAACCATACCTTCTGGGAGGTATTCCATAATTTGCTCTCTTTGATCGATCAAGAGCCAAATGGTGCTGATTTGCTGCTGGTAATGAAGATCATGATGATTCTGCTTCTGAATGTGGCTGTTGGACTTCATATGATGGTTTACCCTCATCTGGAGTGACTTGCTGCTCCACCCGTTTCCCAACACTGCCATCAACAATAGACTTCACAGTAGGGTTAAATATAGAATTTTCATCAAAAACTACATTCCTCAGTATAACCCTCTTCTCAGACGGGGACCATATTATGTAACCTTTAAAACAATCCCCATAACCCACAAACACTCCCCTTTTAGCTCGTGGTTCTAATTTACCCTCAGAGGATGCAACAACAACATAATATGATAATGTAGAACCTTGAAGGCAATACAAGATACCACATTTTATTCTCTTCAGAAGCACATTCGAATCCTTGCAGACATATAAAACTCCACCTCCACCTCAAAATCTGAACCCCTTGCTATCTAACATGCTTAATGATATCAGATTCTTTGTCATAGATGTACTACCAGATAATCGACCCATATCCATTCCTCCTTATAGAATGGCACCTGCAGAGTTGAAGGAATTAAAGGAGCAGTTGAGAGACTTGTTAGAAAAAGGCTTCATTAGGCCTAGTACATCACCTTGGGGAGCACCGGTATTATTTGTGAGGAAGAAATATGGATCGCTTATGATGTTATAGGCAGCTGAATAAGCTAACAATCAAGAACAGGTATTCCCTCCCCAGGATTGATGATTTATTTGACCAGTTGCATGAGTGCTAAGTGTTTTTCAAAGAAGTGCGGGTAAAGGAGGCAGATATTCCGAAGACAACATTCAGGACCCGATACGGACATTATGAGTTCAAAGTGATATTTCGAAGACAACATTCAGTAGCATTCTTGGGGCATATTATCGGAGCTTATGGTATTCGGGTGGATACGTAGAAGATTAAGGCAGTGAAGACTTGTCCCAGACCCACGACACCTACTGAGGTACGCAGTTTTCTGGGGTTAGCCGAATATTACAGGAGGTTCGTAAAGAAGTTTGCCTCAATTTCAGCGCCTTTAACAAGGCTAACTCAGAAGGCAGCTAAGTTCCAATGGACGGATGCTTGTGAGCAAAGCTTCCAGTTGTTGAAAGACAAGTTGACTACGGCTCCATTTTTTACTCTTCCTGAGGGGCCAGATGGTTATGTTATTTATTGTGATATTTCCGGTGTTGGGCTAGGTATTGTGTTGATGCAGCATGACAGAGTTATAGCTTATGCCTCCCGACAGCTCAGAAAGCACGAAAAGAATTACCCTACTCATAATTTGGAGTTGGAAGCAGTGATTCATGCTTTGAAGATATGGAGACATTATTTATATGGAGTTCATGTTTATATTTATACGGATCACAAGAGTCTTCAATATATCTTTAAACAAAAGGAGCTGAATTTACGACAGAGACGGTGGCTAGAGTTACTAAAGGATTATGATGTTGATATTTTATACCATCCCGGGAAAGTAACTGTTATGGCAGATGCTCTTAGCCGTAGATCTATGGGTAGCATGACAGATGTGCAGCCAGACAGAAAGGATATGGTTCATGAGATACACCAGCTAGCCAGCCTTGGAGTCCGTTTGGCTAATTCTGGAGATAGTGGCGTTGTTGTTCGAGGAGTTGCCGAGTCCTCTATCATAGAAGAGGTAAAGAGACATCATTATGAGGATCCTGTTCTGGCACAGTATATAGATGCAACTCTTCGAAAGGAGAAGACTCTATGTGAGGTTGCACCTGATGGAGTGCTACGATATGAGGGTAGATTGTGTGTCTGATGTTGCAGGGCTACGACGACAGGTTATGGGAGAGGCACACAATGCCCGTTATTTTATTCATCCAGGGTCAACGAAGATGTATCATGACCTTAGATTCTTATATTGGTAGGATGACATAAAAAGGGACATAGCAGAGTTTGTTGCTTAGTGCCCGAATTGTCAACAGGTTAAGATCGAGCATCAGAAGCCTGGTGGATTGCTACAGGAGATAGAGATCCCAACTTGGAAATGGGAATTGATTAATATGGACTTCATTACAGGCTTACCTCGCACTCAGCGGAAGTGTGACTCTATATGGGTTATTGTGGATAGGCTGACGAAATCCGCCCAATTTCTCCCAGTCAGGACTACTTATTCAGCTGAAGACTATGCGAGATTGTACATCAGAGATATAGTGAGACTTCATGGGGTTCACATATCTATTATATCGGAGAGAGGAACTCAGTTCACAACTAACTTTTGGAGATCGTTCCAGAAGGGATTGGGGACACAGGTGAGTCTTAGCACAACATTTCATCCTCAGACTGATGGGTAGGCCGAGCGTACTATTCAGATACTTGAGGATATGTTGAGAGCCTGTATTATTGACTTCAGAGGTAGCTGGGATGATCACTTACCACTTATTGAGTTTGCTTATAATAATAACTGCCATTCTAGTATCCAGATGGCACCGTTCGAGACCTTATATGGGAGGAAGTGCAGGTCACCTATTGGTTGGTTTGACATAAGCGAGACTAAGTTAATAGGCCCAAACATGATTCAGCAAGCTATTGATAAGGTGAAGCTTATTCAGGAAAGATTGTTGGCAGCCCAGAGTCGACAAAAGTCCTATGCAGATAATCGACGTAAACACTTGGAGTTTCAGGTTGGTGATTGGGTGTTCTTGAAGGTGTCACCCATGAAGGGTGTGATGAGATTCGGTAAGAAGGGGAAGCTTAGCCTGAGATACATTGGACCTTACCAGATTATTCGTAGAGTAGGCAAGATTGCCTATGAGTTGGATTTACCATCTGATTTGAAAGCGGTACATCCAGTTTTTCATGTATCGATGTTGCGTAAGTGTATTGGTGATCCTTCTAGAGTGTTCCGTGTAGATAATGTTCAAGTGACGGAGGAGTTATCTTATTAGGAGAGCCCCATAACTATACTTGATCGTCAGGTTAGAAGGTTGCGTACAGAGGATGTGTCTTCCGTCAAAGTGTTATGGAGAAACAATAATAGGGAAGAAATGACTTCGAAAGCAGAAGACGAAATGAAGAAAAAGTATCCTCACTTGTTCCCTATGCCTACAGGTAATTTGATTCCTTACTTGACTATTTTGATTGGTAAATAAGACTATGTGTTATATTGTGGCCCTGTGTGGCATCTTTGGGTTTGCTGAATATAGGTTGGTAAGTGTAATTATAAAGGAAACTCTGCCAAAATTTTTATAGCATGAGACCTATGCTGAACAGTCGGGGACGAATGTTTCTAAGGGGGGAAGGATGTTACACCTCGTAATTTTAAGGCAATAACTAGAGAATGTAGTTAAGAAATTAAGATTCGAATATTGGATATAAATTATATTTACATATGCTAGTACGAAAATTAGTATACAAAGGGATGTGATTCCGGAATAATTTTGGTTACTACGAGGGTGACGATGGAAATTAATAATGATAGTTGTATATTCCCGTTATGGAATAGTATCGTATTATAAGAATTATGACATCGAGAATACGAGGTCTTATAAAACTTTCAGGATTTAAAAGAAGTGGGATGTAAAATTAATTAATTGTGGAAACTTGGACTAAGCATGCAATTATAATTTTCAGCTTACATATTATACCCTTATAACCTTTCATCTCCCCACTTCTTTTTCAAAACACTCCCTCACCTTCTCTCTTTATCCTTCAGCCGAGAACCCTCCCCCTTCCCATAGCAAATTGAAGACTAAATCAACTCATTTTCTAAGATTAATCTCTTCTATTAAATTCTAAGCAAATGGTGAAAGTTAAGCAGTGATTATTTTTGGTTGTTGGACCGATTTTAGCCAAGATATTTCAGTTTGAAGATGAACCATTTTTGGAAGAAAAATATGTAGGAATGATGGATTAAACTTGTAGAATACATGCATGTCAATATAAGTTGAAGAAATGGTGAAAAATGGAGAAAAAGGGAATGGAGCAGTGACCGCAATATAGGGACTGTTTTGGGCAAAAATTAAGGTAAGATTTCTTCTTATTATTTGAGTATTGGAGTTACATGATGTTTTAGTTTAAGAAATGAACTTGTGTTAAGAGAAAATGTAAATGAAACAATGCATGTGAATGTTTTGGGTGATGGACCGATTTGGGACTGTTTTTGTGTACATTGGATTCGATTGTTGTTGTGTTATTATTGTCACCATTAATTATGTGTTAAAGTAAAGGAAATCTTGATATTTAAATTGTAAATATTTATAGGAAATTGTTGAAATATGAATTGGATGTTAAGGAATTAATAGAAGAGTTATGTTATTGTTTATTGGGGCGTGACATGCTAGAAATTGTTGGACATTGTTGACTCAATTTTAGGGTTGTTTGCGTGCTGTTTTTGTTGGAGTTGAATGCGGGAAATTTTATTGTTTAAGGGCTGTTATTGTCGAGTTTGTATGCTGGAAATTAATAGTATGTACATTGTGGTAGTTGCTACTCCATGTCCTAAAGAAATAAATGTATAAAAAGGGGTTACATTGCACTCTTGTTGTTGTTAGAATGTGGACTGTTTTTAAGGACTGTATTAACGTGGTTAAAGGAGCTAGATTGACATGTGTAATAGGTGTATTTATCACCTTGGTTACTATGGTTGTTGTATTCCATAAATGTAAGAAGAAAGAATGCATAACTATGGTGTAGATATAATATATGGACGGATTTTGTTATATACTGGAATTGTGCTTGGTTATTGGTATTGTTGACATTGTTTATGAGTTGTGGATATGTATATAAATAGGGGAAGTGCTGCCCGAATTTTTATATAAAAGAGAGTCATCATTCAATATAACTTACGCTAGAAATCATAGAGTTGACGGGCATGTTGCTACTATTATAGGTCGAGGTGATAATCGAGACGAACATCAATTATAGAGTTGGTTAGTTCGACAATAAGGTATGTGAAACTATGATTTACCTAAATGAGTGTACGGCGGACGTACATAGTTCCAATGAGTCCTAATTCCTAGTGATACATGATATGATAGTGCCTTTAATTTCCAGTGATAGTTCATTTTATTTATTCCATTGAGAGTTGATCGGTGTATTTTATATACACCTTTTGAGTCATTTTTAGTTAGTCTTTTGCCCATTTTTGTACAAATATGTGTCGTCTTAGGATAGATTTTCTTTCTTTTGAGTCATAATGGTTTAAAGTGGCACATTGGCGAAAAGGAGCGCAAAGAGGGCAGAAACAGAGGTTCCAGAGCTCAAAAAGCTAACAAGTTGGCAACCCGGGTGAGAAACAGGGCGGCGCCATCAACCAGCAGCAGCAGAGCGCCACGACGCCCAAAGAATGCAGAGCGCGAAGTTTGGCGCGCGGCTGATTCGCGAACCACGCCGAGGCGGAAAATCAGCCAAATCGGAATAGGAATGGGCCAAGGCCAAGAAGGAAAAGTTGTTGGACGTTTTTGAGGCTATAAAAAGGACCTTTTTAGGTCAGATTTGAGAGATGCCACACTTGAGAATTCATCACAACTTGGAGATCAAGATTGGAGACTTACTTTTGTGTAATTTCTTGTTCTTTATTTTATTTATTTTTAGCTTATGTTGGATATTAGTTTAGTTCTTGGCATGTCTATGGCTAGGAACTAACTTAATTTAAATCTTTCCATCTCGAATCGCTTGAACCTCGTTCTTATGAATTAATGCATGTTTTGGTTTCTTCTTATTATTGTTGAGATTTATTCAATATTTGTTTTGATTGCTTGGTAATTAATTGATCACTAATTATCATAACTTATATGATTTCTAATCGAAATCCGAAAGGGGAGATTGTGAATATGCTATAGTTGAATAAACATAGGTTTAAATCGTGGACGAAAGTACCCCGACACTTGTGTAATTTGATAGGTTATTCTTCTTAATCCTCCTTTGTAGTCAATTTTGTCATCGAAAGATAGAAGGGTTCTACATTGGGGTTGAGTGTTTATATTACCTTAACAGGAGTATAAAACGACTTAGTTAAGCTGCTATCTCAAAATAGAAGAAGAACCATATTTACTTGAATTAACGAGTAAAACGAGCGGATAGTCGAGGAGATTTGGAAGCCCTAATTCCACCATATCTGAAGTAAAATAAAGTAAATTAGTTAGCATCTATAATCATAGCTATAAACAATTCATCAATTTATCGGTTACCAAATAGATACTACAGAATAGAAGTTGATAATTGAACACTAATCCCTGAGGACGATAACTCTGTTACACCTCGTAATTCCAGGTCATGTATTGAGAACGTACGAAAGGAAATAAGAATTGAAATTGGAAAGATAAGTTGACAGAATGTTTTTGGACAGATTTTGAGTCAACTTTGGAGCGGTATATCTCCTAGCACATTAGGAGTTTTTAGGTGTTTCAAAAGCCTAATAAGAGGTCCGTTGAGTCTAGTTTCCAACGCAATAAACCGCTCGTCGATAGGACATCGGAGTAGAAAATTATGGACGTTAGAAGTTCTGTTGGTAGAAGAGAAGGAAAAATATTCCAGTCAGGCGCCACAGCGCCACGACGCCGGTTGCAGGGCCGCGCCGCCGTAAGTCCTGAACCTTTCTGAAGTTGAAGCGCCACGGCGCCGAGGCGGGATTTTTACCGAAAATTAGGGGAAAATCAGAAGATATTTTGGAAAAGGGCCTATGGGAGGGCGACAAGTGTCCCTCCCAACTTGTAAAACAAGCTAGACCTTATATTATGGCCAAAGTCTTGCAATACTTGACCATTTGCAAGATTTCATTCCAAGAAATTGCTCTTCTCTTCTCTCTCAAAAATTTATAAACCCTAAACCTTGTGTGATGAGATTTTTGGAAAGGCGACAAGAAGGATATATGTTGGCAAACTTGTAGGGGGTTCGTAGAGGTGATTCTAACGTGAAGAAGAATTTCGGAAAGATGGCTTATTGAGGTAAGATCTTCACCTTCTTAATATGATTGAATATTACCTGTTATAGTAGTTAAGAAATGAGCATGTGGTATATGGATTAAGGTTTGAAAAGATTTGGATCATGATATACATGTTTAAAATCGAAAATGGACAAGTTAGCCATTAATGTTGAAATACAATTTGGTCGATAGTGATTATCATCGCATGTTAAGGAAGAAAGGATTTATAGTTATTGTAATTGTTGTTATGTATATAACATGTTAAGAATAACAACTTGGTTTGAAAAAGGAATTGAAAGGAAATTGATATTATGGCGGCATTGATTGTAGCCGAGAAAGGCTTAAGTTGATTGGCAATTTTATATTGATTGTGGGGCAGAATTTTACACGTATTGTAAGGCGTGTAATCCCCTTAGTATTGCTGAATTTTTGGGCCTTAAATGTGGCGTTTGGTTATTGATTTTCGGGCCTTGAAAAAAATGGAAAAGTACGTAGAAACAAAGGAAGTGTTGCCTGATTTTCCGTAGAATAAGAATCCATATACTTAGAAATATTCTACGATGAAAGCTAGGAGTTGATAGACATGTTATGGTTATTATAGGTTGAAGTACTACGTATAGCGTATTCTACTTAAAGGATGGAATAACTATCAAGGTTGAAGTACTTTGGAGCATTTTGCTACTTGTCGATAATCGTCGCGAGGTATGTGAACCTCTTCCTTCTTTTGACATGATTCTATGTATGGAATATACATGTGGTGCTATTTCATGATTCCTTCTACTCTTAGAAGTTAAGAGGTATGTATGTTGATTTACTCTATGTAAAGGTTACGTCTAAGTTATCATAAGTTCTTACCAAGTCTTATGGGGGATGTTGGTAAGAGTCGTTAGGAAGTATTTTGAGTCAAGTTGACTTTGCTAAGTTATTGTACGAATGAGGATAAGTATCGAACAAGCCATTGCAGCGTTAATACAAGAAAATGTATCGGCAATCAATTAAATTAAAATGAGTAGAATTCTCCATCTGCATAGAAGCTAAGATAAGACAAAATTGTGTTACATTTTCTAGATCATGGTTGCTTTAATAAGATCGTTATAAACAAGTATAACCTATTCACAACGCATAAAAGTATATGTACTTAATTTAAAGAGTTTACGTATGAAGTTTTAAGACTATGAACCTTGAATTCTTAAAAGGTTAAGAGACTTTATTTTTCAAGTTATGAGACTTGATTCTTAAAGGAAGGAATGACTTGATTTAAAAGTATAGAATACTTGATTTGGAAAGTATTGATTTCTTGATATTCTAAAGATAAGAGACTTGATTTCTAAAGTTAAGAAATTTGATTTCTAAAGATAAGAGACTTGAAGTATTTTGAAAGCTATGTAACTTGATTTGAAAGTATAAGTCTCTTGGTTATAAAAATAATGAATTTGTCTAAGACATAAAGAGTTATAACGGCTTTATGGGAAGTTGGTTATAACAACTTTATGGAAGGTTAAAAGAATGGTTTTCTCTAGTAATGAAAACCAAGAAATAACTTGAAATAAAGAAGGGCAAATTGATTTAACGGTATCAATTGCTTAAAGTTCTAAAGTAAGGGTCACTTGATTTTAGAAGCCAAGAAATGTATTTTTAAAAATATAGTGACTTGTTCTGAAAAGTAGATATGACTTAATACTACGGTTATTAGTATCTTGGAAGTTTTATATGAAAAAGAGTCATTTTAAAAGAATAGAAGTATGTAGTACTTTGGGTTAAATTCCCGGATTTTATAATGACATGTTAGTGCCTTAAGTTGTTACACCCCGTAGTTCTAGAGTATGTATATGAGGACGTACGTACGAGAATACGATATTAAAATTGGAAAGGAAGAAAGATGTGATTTTTCGACGGAAAAGTTTCCGGATTTTGTGAAGGAAAAAGGTTCATTAATGGGAATTGGATTCCCAGATTTGGTATTCGGACTTTTTGGAATATTTGAGAATTATGGAATTTTATTTCCGAAATTGGTCACGTGGGGCCCACGGAAGAATTTACGGTTTTGTGAGGCCCACTTTATTTTCGGATTTTTGGCATTACGGATATTTTCGGGAGATGAAATATTTTGGACGAGTAGGGAGGCGACACGTGTCACCCCCATGTGGCCCATGGCCGAAAAAGTGTGGCACTTGGACGTTTTTTGTGGGGACAAGTGGCAAGCCACTTGTCCCATTTTTGTGGTGGACACTTGGTTGGCAATTACCCACACAACATGTCCCCAATCCCCACCTTACATTTGCTTAAATCTTGACCCTTGATTCTCCTATATATACCCCCTTAAGTTGAAGACAATTTTCATCCCACACTTAAGCTTCCAAGGCAAAATACTCCCCTCCCCTTTGTAGTTGTTTTCGTCCCCCTTCCCCCACTTGAGTAGAAAATACTTTGAGTATTATTGTATAATCCCAAATACCTTGGCCTAGTATCCCTAGTAGTATTCCAAAGTTATTTCAATACTAGGAGCCCGAAAATACTACTTTATTCCAATAGTCGCAAAATGAAGCCCTAGAAAAATCTTCATAGCTTAGATGAAGTGTTAAGAGAAGTTGTTTGGAAACTTCTAAGGGTTGCTTGGAGCGGGTTGGAGCGTCAGGAAGTGGAGCTAAACGTTGCTCAGGATCGACATATAATCTTGGATAATTTTGGGCTTATCGAGGTAATGATCTTTATCCCCCTATTGTAATTGGAAATTACATGTTGTAGTAATGTATAGTTGAGTATACTA
The DNA here is from genome assembly GCA_029844215.1 of Przewalskia tangutica. Lineage (NCBI taxonomy): Eukaryota > Viridiplantae > Streptophyta > Magnoliopsida > Solanales > Solanaceae > Przewalskia > Przewalskia tangutica. The sequence continues at coordinate 26,828,468 of CM056719.1, forward strand.
TATGTAGAATGAATATGGATAAGAATTGAACTGTATTTACATAGGACTGTATTTACAGTAGACTTGTAGTATTATTGTGGAGTAGAATTGTACACGTCCGGTTAGACGTGTAACCCCCCTGGGATTGTTGGTTTGGTAGCAGGCCTCGTTAGAGGAGGAGATTTATGTGGTTGCGGGGAGGTCTTTGCGAATTTTCCATAGAATAAGGAACCTGGTACTTAGAATTGTTCTACGAAGAGAGCTAGAAGTTAATAAACATTTTATGACCATTATAGGTTGAAGTACTACGAGTAGCGTATTCTACTTGAAGGGTGGAAAAGGCGAGCAAGGTTAGAGTACTTTGGAGCGTTTTGCTAATCGTCGATAATCGTCGCGAGGTATGTGAACCTCTTCCTATCCTTTCTAGCATGATGTTTTGTAAACTATGTAGTACGGTAGACGTACATGTGCTAAATGAATTTGGTTGGTTTAAAACATAAGGTGTTATAATAGCTTTATGGGAAGTTAGTTATAACGACTTTATGTAGGTAAAAGAATGGTTTATTGATTTTAGAAGTTAAGAGACTTGATCTTAAAAGATAAGAGACTTGACTTAATTGAATTGATATGAATTTTGTTAAAAAGTGTGAAACCTCATTCGTGAGTAATGAGTACTTGGGTTTTTTTAAAGAATAATGTTTTACTGATTTCGGAAATGAGAATAAGTATCGAACGAACCACTGCAGCGTTAATAAAGGAAAATGTATTGACAAATAATTAATTATATTAAAACCAGTAGAAACCTCCATCTGCATAGAAGCTAAGATAAGACAAAATTGTACTACATTTCCTAGATCATGGTTGCTGTAATAAGATTGTTATAAACAAGAATAACCTACTCACACATAAGGCATATGTTACTCAAATTGTTTTAAAAGAGAATTATGTTATTAAGTGATTAAGACTATGAACTACGAAACCTTTCGAAAATGAGAGACTTGAGTATTTGAAATTAGGCAAACTTGAACTTTTTGAAAAGAATGTTGATACTTGATTTAAAAAAAGGAAAGTATGGTATTATCTTAATCTGTCTTAAAAGAGAGTTTAAATGTTATGGCCGATTTGATACCGAGTCCATGGGATGGACCGGGAATGTATTTCACCCGATTCTATACCGAGTCCATGGGATGGACCGGGAATGTATTCCATACGATTCTTATCGAGTCCCATGAGATGGTAGAGACATGTATTCCATACGATTCTTATCGAGTCCCGTGAGATGGTAGAGACATGTATTCCATACGATTCTTATCGAGTCCCGAGATGGGCGAGACATGTATTCCATCTGATTCTTATCGAGTCCCATGAGATGGTCGAGACATGTATTCCATACGATTCTTATCGAGTCCCAGAGATGGGACGAGACATGTATTCCATCTGATTCTTATCGAGTCCCGTGAGATGGGTCGAGACATGTATTCCATCTGATTCTTATCGAGTCCCGTGAGATGGACCGAGACATGTATTTCATATGATTCTTATCGAGTCCCATGAGATGGGCGAGACATGTATTCTATACGATTCTTATCGAGTCCCATGAGATGGGCGAGACATGTATTCCATACGATTCTTGCTCGAGTCCCGTGAGATGGGTAGACATGTATTCCATACGATTCTTCATCGAGTCCCATGAGATGGGCGAGACATGTATTCCACGATTCCACCTCGAGTCCCATGGGATGGGCGAGACATGTTATCGTATCATACGATTTATACCTAGGCTGCCGGTGAGAGCGAGTTCCAGGCGTGAGGATGACTTTGAGGAGTGAGTCCGCCTTGACATGACTACTTTTATGTTGTAAAGCGTAGTTTGATTATCATACATGTCTCTGCTTTATATAAAGCTGTATGATTTCATTTACGTATTTTCCGATTTCACATACTTGGTACTGTTATCGACCTCGCCGGGGGTTGCGTTCATCTGCGGTAGAGTTCGGTTGTTGATCCTCGCCATGGATCACGATTCATCGTATTAGGAAGCTCCGTTTCTCGGAGGCTTATCTTTTGGTATGTTTCCACGAGTTGTAGGTTCTTGTACATTCGGGGTATGGCGAGCCCTGTCCGTCATAGTTGTTATTACATTCTTAGAAGTGCATGTAATCTTGTTGTGGCGGGGTTGTAAATGATGTAATTCAATTCTGTATTTATGCAAGAAACCGTTTTGGTTGGCTTTGTTATTATCATATCTCTTGTTTCATATTTGTATGTTTTATTTCCGCTGGTTTTTCTCTGATGTTGTATCACTAGGGTGCCCGGGGTAAGGCACCAGTCACGGGCCCGGGATCGGGTCGTGACATAAGTAAACTAAAATGAGAGTGTATATGAACAAAGCTAATAAGAAGTTAGGGGATTTCTTAACTTGCTTATGTTGTGTATGATAAGCCGGTGGTGCTTATGTTATGTATGATAAGCCGGTGGTGCTTATGTTATGTATAATAAGCCGATAGTGCTTATGTTATGTATGATAAGCTGGTAGTGCTTATGTTATGTATGATAGTCGGTTGTGCTAGTGATATATTATTCATTCTGGTCATTCCCGGGTTTGTAACATTTGCATATTAGTGGATTTGCTACACATGATCACGAGAAATACCTCATGCGAGTCCGTAGGGCTCATGCGGGTGAAATAGTCTATCTGGCGGACCAGTCCTATGCGAGGAGATTACCTCATGCGGGTCCATACGACCTATGCGAGCGGATACAATCTATGCGAGGAAATTACCTCATGCGGGTCCATACGGCCTATGCGGGTGAAATAGTACCAGGAGTAGGATTGCCAAATGATACTATGGGCAGGTGGCCCTAAGTTGATCATAAGCTTCCTATTTTTATGCGAGATACCTTTATGGGAAGACTTATGTGACTTTATCGCGTCCCAGAATGGGTAGGCGATATACGCCGTGGGAAGGCTTTTGTATGACTTCCGTGTCCCGCATGTGTTATACCGTAGTTGCGTGGTATGTATGTGAGGACGTGCGTGCAGAGTACGAGAAAATTTTGAAAAGAAAGAAAGATGTGAGTTTTGACGGAAAAGTTTAGGTTATTTGTGAAGAAAAAGGTTCGTTAATGGGAATTGGATTCCCAGTTTGGTATTTGGACTTCATAGATTATATTAGAATTTTGAGATTTTATTTTGGAAATGGTCACGTGGGGCCCAGGAGAAATTTACTGATTTTGTGAGCCCGCTTTGTTTTGAGATTCCAGAAATTGGATATTTTGGAAGACGAAATATTAGGCGAATCGGGCGACACGTGTCACCCCGTGGCACCCTTGCCGATTTTACATTTGTACACAACACGGTTGGAGTCGTTTTTCGAAGCGTTTTCGTAACTGCGAAGGAAAATTCCGGCTATGTCGTTTTGTATTTTTGCGGATTTTTCCGAGAGGCGAAACATTCGGACCAACGGGAGGGTGACGTGTGTCACCTCACAATGAACAAGTGGGGCGTGACTTGGCGGGTGAAGCAAGTTGGGCTTGATTTTTGTAGATATTTGTGAGGTTTTAAGGAGTAGGGTCTAGGGTGCACTTGGCTTGATCTTGGCCTTACACTTGCCTTGCACATGGCTTGATCTTGGCCGTTGGTTGGCATTTGGGTTTGCTATAAATACCCCGCTGTGAAGACTTCATTCATCCACAAATGTTTCCAAGTCTTGAATCCTCCTCCCTCCTCTTGTAGACTCGTCCAAGAGCTCCTCTCCCAGAAAGTGGCCTTTGGCCGTGAGGTCTCCCACTCCTCGTGAGGTCTAGCCGTAGGTACCCACTAGCCTAGTTGTTTTCGTATAATACCCTTGTTGTGGTATAGAAATACTCCACAGTATTGTTATAATGCCCAAAATACCTTAGCCTTGTACCTTGTAGTATTCCAAAGATACCTCTTTCGTAGAGTCCTAAATACTACCTTTTGTCCTTTAGTCTCAAACCAAACCACAAGGAAATCTTCATAGTTGGTTGAAGTATTTGAGTAGAAGTTGGTTAGAACTTCTGGGGTTGTTTGGAGTGGTTTGGGCGCACGAGTGGAGCTAAACCTTGCTCGGGAAGCGACATTAAACTCGGATAATTTTGGGCTTATCGAGGTAATTATCTTGTCCTCTATTGTAATTGGAAATTACATGTTTGTTAGAGTATATAGTTGAAGTATACTATATATGGAACTACTTAGTATTCGGCAATGTCTTTTGACTTAAGCTGAAGAATAAAGAATCGATCGTATTTACATAGGTGCATTGCGATGAACTTGTGTAGAATTGTACACGTCAGGTTAGGCGTGTAAACCCCCACACTGGTTGGCTTGGTAGCGGCCTCGATAGAGGAGGAGATTTACTGTTGTTGCGGGAAGAATCTTTGAATTTTCTATAGAAAGATAGAAAACTTGTGTTTTGGGGTTAATAGACGTTTGTGACCTTTATAGGTGAAAGTACTAAGAGTAGCGTATTCTACTCGAGAGTGGAAAGGGCTAGCAAGGTTGTAGTACTTGGAGCATTTTGCTTATTGTCGATAAATCGTCGCGAGGTATGTGAACCTCTTCCTATCTTTTCTAGCATGATTGTTGTGAACTATGTAGTACGGTGACGTACATGTGCTAAGTGATTTGGTTGGTTTAAAACATAGGGTGTTATAATAGCTTTATGGGAAGTTAGTTATAACGACCTTATGTAAGTGAAAATGGTTTCTTGATGTTAGAAGTTAAGAGACTTGATCTTATAAGATAAGAGACTTAACTTATTTGTTTTAATGTGGATGTTTGTGTGAAACCTCATTCGTGAGTAATGAGTACTTGGTTTTAAAGGGATAATGTTTCTTGATTTGGGAATCGTAATGTGTATCGACAGAGACCAACTGCGGCGTTAATAAAGGAAAATGTATTGAATAATGATGTGTTGTATTAAAACCGGTAGAAACCTCCATCTGCATAGAAGCTAAGATAAGACAAAATGATATTACATTTTCTAGATCATGGTCATTGTAATAAGATCGTTATAAACAAGAATAAACTACTCACGTATATGACATATGTTACTCAATTGTTCTAAAAGGAATCAAGTGATTAAGTTTGGGAACTATGAAACCATTTGAAAATGAGAAGCTTGAGTAATTGAAACTAGGCAAACCGAACTTAGGAAAGAATGTTGTTACTTGATTTTGAAAAGGAAGGTGGGTTGGTCATTCTAATACTACGGTATCGGGTGACTTTTATAAAAGTAATGGATCTCTTTTAAAAGAACTTAACGTATGTAGTACTTTGGGGTTAAAACCCGACTTTGGCATAAAATGAAAGTACTTTGAGTTGTGTGAAACTTGCTATGCTTGTTGTTGTGAAACTTGCCTATGCTTGTGATGATAGCCTTTATTGTACAAGCGTTGTGTTTACGTGTTACGCGTCTCTCGATAGAGGTCGGTTGGTAGTTGAGAACTTACTTGGATGTCTTGCGGTGGCGGAGAAATTCCGCAGATGCGTTCACGTTGATAGTATTATTGTTGTTAATCACTTTGGACATCGACACGATCGTGGCGCGCGGGTATGCCTCATTTTGGTTAAGGTCTTGTGGTTAATCGCTTTGGATATCTTGACACGATCGTAGCGCGGGTATGTTTCCATTTTGATTAACGCCTTGTGATTTCCTTTTGGACATACCGACACGATCGTAGCGCACGGGTATCGTCCATTTGGAATGTTGTCTTATTGTTTCCCTTTGGACATACCGACACGATCGTAGCGCGCGGGTATGCTTCCATTTGGATTCTTTGTCTTGTTGTTGAGTCACATGGACATGTCTACACCGATCAGAATTCGGGCATGTGGCCATGGGACATTGGTATTATTGTTGCATCATGGACATGTCTACACCGTCACGATATTCCGGCATGCGGCCATAATGCGAACTGATTGATGTTGTGGGCGTGAGACCCATAGTTATATTGGAGTGATGATTTTATGTTGTGAGCGTAGTTTGGTTATCATACATGTCTCTGCTTTATATAGACTAGTATGATTTCATTTTCAGTATTGTACAGTTTCACATACTTGGTACCTGTTGTACTGACCTCCTTCGGGGGGCTGCGTTCATGCCGCAGGTCGAGGTACATCGGTCGTGGTTCCTCGCTCTTAGGATCACAATTGCCGCATTTGAAGCTCCGTTTCTCGGAGGCTTATCTTTTAGTAGGTGTTCCACTGAGTTGTAGGTTCTTGTACATTCGGGGTATGGCGAGCCCTGTCCGTCATAGTCATCAGTATATCTTAGAGTGCAGTAATCTTGTTGTGGCGGGGTTGTAAAAGGATTAAACTGTTCAGGTTTTATGTATATACTGAAGGCAACTGTTTTGGTTGGCCTGTTTATTTATTATATCTCTTGTTAAATGACTCTTGTTTTATGTTCCGCTGATTTTCTCTGATGTATGTATCACTAGGGTGCCCAGGGTAAGGCACCAGTAACGGGCCCCGGAACGGGTCGTTACAAAATGGGCCGAGTTACGTTATTAAGTATGGATAATCAAAGTAAACTCCAAAATAAGGCGTCCCTCCATAAAAGGGCCGGATTATGTTATGCAAGATAAGTAAGTTATATGATAATGAACTTGATGATTTTTCCTAAGTACGTACGTAAGAATTTGACTATAACTCTTATTGAAAAATGGGAAAAGGTAATAATGTGCGATTAAGTTCATGAGTTGTAATGACATGGTAGGATCTGATATTTACTTTTTATACTTGCCCCTGTCATTCTTTTTGTCACGACCCAACCCTGGGCCCACGACTGGTGCCCTACCTGGGCACCCCTTACAGGTATACATAAAAAAATAGCAGTGGAACATACACAACTTATAAAATGCTTAAACATAAAATAACAACAGGCTAGCCGATGAGGCCACCTTCCGTAAAATATACACCCAAAAATAAATCAGTACATCTTTGTTCTTAAAAACCCAATTCACAATGTGACTACAGACCTCTAAGAATAACAACTGTGACGGGACAGGGCCCCGCCATACCCCTGAATATACAACAACCGACCATACCAGGGATCAGCCTCCGGAGTAAAGGAGTTTCCCAACAGCTGAACAGTGATCCTAAGAGTGAGGATCAGCAACTTGTATACTCTACCTGCGGCATGAACGCAACCCCCCGAAGGAGGTCAGTACAACATGTACCAAATATGTGGCCCGAAAATCAGTAATGAAATCATAAGTCCAAAATAAAGCTAGAGACATGTATGATAACTCAAATAACAGTACACTGTGCCTTACTAACAATGAGAGTAAACAAGAGTATACTTTACTGCATAAAAATAGGAGGCTCATGATCAACGTAGGGCCACCCGCCCGTAGTATCATTAAGCAATCCTACTCCTGAGACTATTTCACGCGTAGGTCCCTGTGGACCCGATGAGGTAACTTCGCATAGTCAGATCCGCCCGCATAGGTCGTGTGGACCCGCATGAGGTATTCCTCGCATAGGACTATTTCACCCGCACAGGACTATTTCACCCGTTTGGGCCCGGTGGGCCCGCAATGAGTACAAACGCCGCACTCGCATCATGGGTAGCAAATCCATGGAATTAGTAGTAACCCGGGGCTTTACCCCGTAAGAATAACATAAACTAGCACAACCGGCTATCATACATAACATAAGCACTACCGACTTATCATACATAACATAAGCACTACCGACTTATCCTAACATAACATAAGCGCTACCGGCTTATCATACATAACATAAGTAAGTTAAGAAATCCCCCTAACTTCTTACTAGTCTTATTCATATACACTCTCATTTTAGTTTACTTAAGGCACTAACATGTCATTATAAAAATCCGGGAATTTAACCCAAAGTACTACGTACTTCTATTTCTTTAAAATGACTCTTTTTCATATAAAACTTCCAAGATACTAATAACCGTAGTATCAAGTCACAACTACTTTTCAAGACAAGTCACAATACCTTTTAGAAATATAATTAGGCTTCTAAATCAAGTGACTTCTTTTCTTTTAAAACCTTAGGCAATTGATGCCTTAAAAATCAATTTGCCTTTCATAAATTCAAGTCATTTCTCCTTACTTATTTTACTTAGAGTAAACCACTCTTTTTAACTTTCCATAAAGCTATTATAACCAACTTCCCATAAAACCGTTATACTAGCTTTATACTTTAGACAATTACATTCTTCCTTATATCCAAGGGAATTATACTTTTAAAACGAAACAAGTATCATATACTTTTGAAATACTTCAAGTCCCTTAACTTTTAGAAACCACGATATCCTTAATATTTTTAAACAAGTGAGTTAATTCCCTAACTCAACCAACTTGGACATTCTTAAAATAAGCCAAGGATATCAAATGGACTAGATTGTCAAAATCTTGTACGTCTACCGTACTATACATTTACAACTTATTCATGCTCAAGAGATAAGAAAGTTCCACATACCTCTTCGGTTCAATCAACTTGCTAAGTCCAATATGCCGTACGTAGTATGTCAAACTATATGACCATAATACGTCTATTAACTTCTAGTTTCAAACGTAGAATATTCCAAGTGTAAAGCTACTAAATTCTACGGAAAATCAGACAACACTTCCTTTGTTTCTACATACTTTGCCACCTTTTTCAAGGCCGAATTCAATAACCAAACACGCTACATTTAAGGCTCAACCATGTAGTTAACAATAGGGGATTACACGCCTACAAGACGTGTAAAATTCCGCCCCACAAAATATAACAAACTAGTCCAAACTACAATGTCAATTCGGAAAATTGGAGGGACAATAATACATAGTCTTTTCCAATTCCTTTTCCATCCAAGTTGTTTAGTATAACATGTTATAAACCCACAATCGATTATAACAACTATAATCTTCAAGTAGATAACATGCGACGATTCTAGTTAACGACCAAATTGTAATTCAATTTCAAATGACTCAACATGTCATTTTCGGATTTGAGCTTCTAAACTTCCATAACACTTATCACATGATCATTTTTAACTTATCATAACATGGAATCTTCAATTACAAAAGTAAGACGAAGATTATTACCTCATTTAGCCCAAATATGATCCAATATTACAAGTCGATCCTTAGCAACTTTAGCTCCTCTTTTTGACATTCCAATCCACTCCAAGCAACCCTTAGAAGCTTATGAAGAACTCATCTTCAAGTTCTAACTTCAAAGTTGAAGAACTCCTTAAGTTTCCACCTTGCGACTAATACGAAAACACCAGTTTTCCGGGATCTTTCTATTGAGATAACCTTACAATACTCTTAGGAACCTTGGTTTAAAGTATTGTGAATTTTGAACAACAATTGCAAAATTTCCTCTTCCAAATGACCTTAATGCCGTGAGCTCTATGAAGAGCAAGAACAAGATTTCAATTTTTTTCTCTAAGTGTAGAATGACAAAGTCTTGCTACTAGTATACTTAAATAACACTAGGAAGGGTCAAGATTAAAACAAATGGGTGGCTTGGATGAGTTTCACAAGGATCAAGCCCAAGTGGCCCTTTGACAAGTCAACAATGTCAAGCTCTTTGTCTTAGCAAGACTTGGTCATTTAAATTATGGTCAAATGACCATTTTATCCATGCCATTTCATCCAAGACCACTAAGGGGGGTGACACGCGTCGCCCTCCCATTCGTCGTAATATTTCGTTTTCCGACAATTTCATAATTCCGATAAATTTTTACTCGTCTCAAATCTTAACATTTTTGAGTTCTTACGTACGTTCTTATAAACATGTCCTGGAATTACGGGGTGTAACACTTTTGTACAGTTATTATCTGTTTACTGTACCTTATTTTCCGTTCCATATTCGGTACCTGTGTACTGACCCCCTTCGGGGGGCTGCATTCATGTCCGCAAGTTTAGGTACACAGTTGTGGATCCGCGGGCTTAGGATCCTGTTCAGCATTTTGAGATGGCTCCAATGTTCCGGAGCTTGTCATAATGGCTATGTATATTCAGGGGTACGACGGGGCCTTGTCCCGTCATAGTATTTGTCCAAAATCTTAGAGGTCTGTATTCATATGTGGGATGGACTGGCTAGAGTTGTAATTACATTATTGAATAGTGTAGGCCCTTTTGGGTGATTTATATTATGACAGCCTTATCGGCTTTGCCTTTGTTTTAAAAACAAATGTGTTACTTATCTTCCGCGGTTATTTTGTATTGTATGTATAGAAGGGTGCCCAGGTATGGCACCAGTCGCGGGCCCGGGGTCGGGTCGTGACAAAAGTGGTATCAGAGCAGTTATTCCTCGGAAAGTGTCTACAGACCGTGTCTAGTAGAGTCTTGATTATCGGTGTGTTGTGCACCACATCTATAATCAGGAGGCTGCAGGACATTTAGGATTGGTTTCCATTCTTCTCACTCTGAGATCGTGCGATAGAGCTGTGTTGTTAGGGTCGTCTCTCCCTAACGAGTTATGTTGATTGCAGCTACGAGAAAGACAGGAGTGACCCAGGAAGGATTATGTAGATTGTGTATCCAGATTGGTGGTAATTGTTGTATAGTTGGTATAATGACATACAACTATACAGAGTTATGTATGAGGGTCAGACGCGTGTTGCCTAGAATGATTATAGATTACCAGGATTTGGTAAGGACTAGATAGATACCGGGAAGGTATGAAGCAGTTAATAAATTCTCGCCAAGGTCTTATGTGTTATTTTGAGATAATTGAGAAATGATGAGCTATCTGATAGGGTAGTGAACCCTTAAGAAGTCATGTTAAGGTACTTAATGGAATGCCATGTTAATAGAGTAAGCTACGTGGTATGCTTAAGAGAATTGTACGAATGAGATCCGTATGGTGTAAGTAATGGTTGTTGTGATCGAGACAACATGATTATGGTATTGTGAGAAGTTATTGTACCCATTTACGGGAGGACTGATACGGTAGGCTTGGTGCATGGAAATTGCGAGCCTAAGAATATTGATAATCGCCGAGACCTTAGGTATATAAGGCCTTCTCGGATAATAAGATTTAATTCAGACTTATGTTAAGAGTTAAGTACGATGGTGAGTCGGGTTAAGAACCTATTACGGGTCGCCCCATAACCTAAAATGGATTGGGATCAGTTGGTAGTAGTCCTGCTACGTGACAGGTTCACGAAGATGCCAGACCCAAGTCTAGTTAAATTGTTTTACGGGTTCGTGGACGCATTCCACCAGAACCAGGTCGTGAGAGCCGGATATGACCTTATATTGTTTAATATGGTGACTCCAAAGATTAGAGGCCAGACTCAGTATGGAAGTTATGTACGTATTCTAGGATACATTTGTGAGTACGAAAAGAGTACGACCTGTAGGAAAGAGAGCAACCAAGTGTAGAGGAATAGAGTCTGAATCCATAAGAACCTTTCGATGTAGCTACACCAGTGGAGGATTGGGTGGTAGCTGAGCGGGTAGATAAGATTTGCCCGGTGAGGGTACAGTCGTCAGACCCTAGCGGACCTAGTAGAGATAAATACGACAAACTTTGAGGTCATTATGAGCATGGACTAGTTGGCTTCGTGGGTGCCAAGGTTGACTGTAGAGAGAGATTGGTTCGATTCCAGTTTCTCGGTGAGCCGGTTATCGATAGGGAAGGAAAGGAAGTGTTAGTAATATGTAAGTTATTCCTCCATTCTTTGACATGAAATTAAGGAGTCTATGTGACTTATTTTATTGAAATGATTGGTTTGAATTTGAACGGTAAGAGACGGATATAAGAACGTACGGTTATTGAAGGATTTTATGTTAAGTGCCCTTGGAGGTACTTGGAATTGGTTTAGTGTGGCGGTCAGGGCCACGACATTCCGAATAATTTTAGGAAAATGCGCAAAATAAGAGTAAGATAAGTACGAGTACTGTCTACGGAAAGCAAAAGACATCGTTGGTAGGTTTTGGACATCTATACGATTATAAGGTGGCACTTGATGATCAAGATTATGAAAGGGAGATAAGCTCTCTCCCCCACGTAAAAGGATGGTTTTACATATTATGGGGTTATGTGTACTCATGTTATTAGGCGATGGATGTGAGACTGGTAAGATCTTCAGTGTCGTCATGCCATAGGTTACAGTTTTAGATAACCGTGGGAAAAGTATTGTGTTGTGGCAAAATTGGTATGAAGGGGTTGTAAAAGGAAACTATGTCACTATCTATTAGATTGACTCCGAAGGAACATTCGGGGACGAATGTTTCTAAGGGGGGAAAAATGTTACACCCCGTAATTCCAGGTCATGTATTGAGAACGTACGAAAGGAAATAAGAATTGAAATTGGAAAGATAAGTTGACAGAATGTTTTTGGACAGATTTTGAGTCAACTTTGGAGCGGTATATCTCCTAGTACATTACGAGTTTTTAGGTGTTTCAAAAGCCTAATAAGAGGTTCGTTGAGTCTAGTTTCCAACGCAATAAACCGCTCGTCGATAGGACATCGGAGTAGAAAATTATGGACGTTAGAAGTTCTGTTGGCAGAAGAGAAGGAAAAATATTCCAGTCAGGCGCCACAGCGCCGGTTGCAGGGCCGCGGAGCCGTAAGTCCTGAACCTTTCTGAAGTTGAAGCGCCACGGCGCCGGCTGCAGGCCGTGGCGCCGAGGCGGGATTTTTAGCGAAAATTGGGGAAAAATCAGAAGATATTTTGGAAAAGGGCCTATGGGAGGGAGACAAGTGTCCCTCCCAACTTGTAAAGCAAGCTAGACCTTATATTATGGCCAAAGTCTTGCAATACTTGACCATTTGCAAGATTTCATTCCAAGAAATTGCTCTTCTCTTCTCTCTCAAAAATTTATAAACCCTAAGCCTTGTGTGATGAGATTTTTGGAAAGGCGACAAGAAGGATATATGTTGGCAAGCTTGTAGGGGGTTCGTAGAGGTGATTCTAACGTGAAGAAGAATTTCGGAAAGAGGGCTTATTGAGGTAAGATCTTCACCTTCTTAATATGATTGAAGATTACCTGTTATAGTAGTTAAGAAATGAACATGTGATGTATGGATTGAGGTTTGAAAAGATTTGGATCATGATATACATGTTAAAAACCGAAAATAGACAAGTTAGCCATTAATGTTGAAATACAATTTGGTCGATAGTGATTATCATCGCATGTTAAGGAAGAAAGGATTTATAGTTGTTGTAATTGTTGTTATGTATATAACATGTTAAGAATAACAACTTGGTTTGAAAAAGGAATTGAAAGGAAATTGATATTATTGCGACATTGATTGTAGCCGAGAAAGGCTTAAGTTGATTGGCAGTTTTATATTGATTGTGGGGCAGAATTTTACACGTATTGTAAGGCGTGTAATCCCCTTAGTATTGCTAAATTGTTGGGCCATGAAGGGTGTGATGAGATTTGGTAAGAAAGGGAAGCTCAGCCATGAAGGGTGTGATGAGATTATGGGAAATTGGTTATATCAACTTTATGGAAAGTTAAAAGAATGGTTTTCTCTAGTAATGTAAACAAAGAAATGACTTGAAATAAAGAAGGGAAATTTGATTTAAAGGTACCAATTGCTTAAAGTTTTAAAGTAAGGGTCACTTGATTTAGAAGCCTAGAAATGTATTTCTAAAAATGTAGTGACTTGTTTGAAATGTAGACATGCCTTGATACTACAAGTGTTAGTATCTTGGGGTTTAATATGAAAAAACGTCTTTTGAAAAGAATGGAAGTACATAGTACCTTGGGTTAAATTCCCGGATTTTTAATGACATGTTAGTGCCTTAAGTTTGAATAAAAATGAGAATGCTTAATAATTAAGGCTAATAAGAAGTTAAGGGATTTCTTAACTTGCTATGATATTTATGATAAGCCGGTAGTGCTTATGTTATGTATGATAAGCCGGTGGTGCTTATGTTATGTATGATATGTCGGTGGTGCTTATATTATGTATGATAGCCGGTTGTGCTAGTGATGTGTTATTTTATTACGGGGTCATTCCCCGGGCTTGTTGCATTTGCATATTCCGTGGATTTTCTCTCCACGATGCGAGGAATACCTCATGCAAGTCCGTAAGACTTATGCAGGTGAAATAGTCCTATGCGGGGCAGACCAGTCCTATGCGAGGAGATTACCTCATGCGGGTCGGTACGACCTATGCGGGTGGATACAGTCTATGCGGGGAAATTATCTCATGCGGGTCCATACGGCCTATTCGGGTGAAATAGTCCCAGGAGTAGGATTGCCAAATGATACTATGGGCAGGTGGCCCTAAGTTGATCATAAGCTTCCTATTTTTATGCAGTATACCTTTATGGACATACTTATGTGACTTTATCGCGTCCCAGATTGGGCCAGGCAGTATACCTTTATGGGCAGACTTATGTGACTTTATCGCGTCCCAGAATGGGTCGGGCAGTATACCTTCATGGGAAGGCTTTTGTATGACTTCGCCGTGTCCCGCAAATGGGCTGGGTTACGTTATTACGTATGGATAATCAAAGTGAACTCCAAAATAAGGCGTCCGTCCATAAAGGGTCGGATTATGTTATGCAAGATAAGTAAGTTATATGGTAATGAACTTGATGATTTTTCCTAAGTATGTACGTAAGAATTTGACTATAACTCTTATTGAAAAATGGGAAAAGATAAGAATGTGCGATTAAGTTCATGAGTTGTAATGGCATGGTAGGATCTGGTATTTACTTTTTATACTTACCCCTGTCATTCTCTTGTACAGATTTTGATCATTTCTTGTACCTTATTTCCGCTCCATATTCGATGCACGTATGCGACCCCCTTCTGGTTGCGTTCATGTCCGCAGGTTTAGGTACACAGTTGTGGATCCACGGGCTTAGGATCCTGGTTCAGCATTTTGAGATGGCTCCAATGTTCCGGAGCTTGTCATGGCTATGTATATTCAGGGGTACGGCGGGGCCTTGTCCCGTCATAGTATTTGTCTAAAATCTTAGAGGTCTGTATTCATATGTGGGCTGGACTGGCTAGAGTTGTAATTACATTATTGAATAGTGTAGGCCCTTTTGGGTGATTTTTATTATGGCAACCTTATCGGCTTTGCCCTTGTTTAAAAAAAAATGTGTTACTTATCTTCCGCGGTTATTTTGTTTTGTATAAATAGAAGGGTGCCCAGGTAGGGCACCAGTCGCGGGCCCGGGGTCGGGTCGTGACAACAAGGTTGCCTATGAGTTAGATCTACCATCTGATTTGGAAGTGGTACATCCGGTCTTTCACATATCGATGTTACGTAAGTGTGTTGGAGATCCTTCCAGAGTCTTCCCAGTAGATGACGTCCAGGTAACATATGAGTTATCATATGAGGAGAATCCTATAGCCATACTTGATCGCCAGGTCAGACGATTACAGACTAAGGACGTGGCTTCCGTCAAGGTCTTGTGGCAGAATAATAATAGGGAGGAGATGACTTGGGAAGCAGAGAGGAAATGATGAAGAAATATCCTCACTTGTCCCCTACGCCTACAGGTAATTCGATTCCCTACTTGCCTATATTGATTGATGTATATGCATATGTTATATATTGTGGCCATATGTGGCATATTTCGTTCTGTTGGGTATAGTTAAAGGGGACTATGCCAGTATTTGTTTAGCTTAAACCTATTGTGAACATTCGGGACGAATGGGGGGAAGGATGTTACACCCAGTAATTCCAAGGGCAATAAATTGAGAACATAATTAAGGAAATAAGATGTGAGCGTCGGAACTTGTAGAAGAAGAAGAGATTTAGTGAGAAATGCGTACTATGAATTTCAGGCACAGTACCGCGGTGCTGAAACTTCAGAGGGGTGCATGATTTTATGCACCGCGGTGCCAGAGTGCATTACCGCGGTGCCGTAACCTCTGAGAGGCCGCAGAACCTTATGCACCGCGCTGCCAGAGTGCACTACCGCGATGCCGATGCGGGTTTTTCCAAAGCAGATATTTTGAGTGAAGAAGGGATATGGGAACAAGTGTCTTCTCCAATTTTTCTATATATACACCCATAACTTACTAAGACTTAGAACAAAGGAAATCTTCTCTCTAAAAACCCTTATCCTTTCTCTTCCTTAGCCTTCAAGATTTGGAATTTCCATAGCCAAAGTAGCAAGATTAAGTCTTTTCTCCAAAACTAAGCACCTAAGTCAAGTTAACACACCAAGATAGCGGGTCACGATTTTGTCCAAGAATAAGGTCTTGAAACCCTAAGCTATGATGAGCTTGTTGGAAGGATGACAAGAAGACGATATGTTGGCGAGCTTGTAGAGGGTTCGTGTGGGTGATTTTAACGTGAAGAGGAGTTGCGGAAAAAGGAGCTAAAGTTGACGTGATATTGGACTATTTTGGACGATTTTTCATGGTAATTTCCCTCTCCCTCTTGAAGTAATATTATGTTACATGTTGTAGTGGATAGAGAATGATATTGTGATAAGGAAAATGGAAATAAGAATTGTAGGTTGCCATGTTGTAAGTTGGAGCCGAGAATGGGCAGTTTCATTGGACTTATATTGTTGTTTTCTTCACGTTTTATGTGTTGTATGTTGAAGGGAATTTAGTCGTTCAATTTTTTATATGAACTATGTATAAGTTTTGAAAAAACGACTTGAATTATAAGGAATTGAATGGAGTTATATGTTGTTGTTGTTATGGCCGAGAATTGCCTTATTTTGTTGGATATTATGGGCAGTTTTGGGACTGTTTTAGATGTGTATGCCTGCTGGAAATTTAGTAGCTTAATTGCATGTTTAATGTAGTAAATGGCTAATGAAATTCCTAAGGAATAAATGGTGTTAAAGGCTTCACATTTTACCCTTGTTATTGTGGAATTGTGGATTGATTTTGTGGGCTGTTTTATATGGATTATGGGGCTGAATTTTACACGTCAAGTAGGCGTGTAATTCCCTTTGGTTGTTGTCTTGATTATGCCTTAAATGGGGCTTGATTGTTGTTAAATTTGGGCCTTGGAAAAGGTGAAAAAGTACGTATAAACAGGGGAAGTGCTGCCCAATTTTCCGTAGAATAAGAGACCCTTTACTTGGTATTAATCTACCTTAGAAAGCATGAAGTTGATAGAAGTGCTATTGTCATTTTAGGTTGAAGTACTACGTGTGTCATATTCTACTTAGCGTGTGGATTATGCCGAAGAGGTATGTGGAACTCTTCCTATCTTTCTTTGAGCATGGGCCTTATAAAATGTGTGTACGGTGGACGTACATGTTTTAAATAAAATCGGATTCATTGTGGTATAAGATAATTGATTTGAAAAGTATAAGTTTACTTGAGTTGGAAAGAATAAGTTACTTGATTTTAAAGTCTTGAGTTGAATTTAAAAAGTGTAGTAACTTGATTTTAAATGGGAAAGTGTCTTGATGCTACAAGTGTTAGTATCTTGGGGTTTATTACACGAAAGGGTTATTTTTATAAGAATAGATGTACATAGTACTTGGGGGATCAATTTTCCTAATATTGCATGAAATGATTCTTTTATAAGAATGAATGTACATAGTACTTTTGGGGTTCAAGTCCTTAAATATTACATGACATGAAAAGTGCCTTGGGTTTTATAAAATGATAATTCATCCATTTTATTCTAATGAGAGTCAAAGAGTATTTAACTTGCATATGTTTGATCATGATAGCCTTTCGTGCAAGTGTTATATTTCTATACCACCGCGTCCCTCATTGGAAGGCCGGCCACATTATTGTATTATTTACTTGGACATGCTTACATAATGGTAGAATTCTGTGGGCATGCTTCCACTATATTGTTCCATGGACATGCTTTCACGATGGAGGAATTCTATGGGCATGCGGCCATGATGCGGGTCCAATCCCCGGGTGGTTATATTATTCCATGGACTAGCTCTCCATGATGACATGTTCCCGCGATGAAGGAATTCCACAGACATGCTTTTATATTGTGGGTTTAAGACCCATGGTTAGAATTGCATAATGATTCTGAGGGTAGGTTTCCCTGATTTTGACATGACTTCTCATATTGTGAAATGGTCTTTTAAAAAGGTAAAGTTGATTCTCATTACTCTCATATTTACAAGGCACAATTGTACTGTTATTTTGACTATCATACTTGCCTCCTGTTATATTTTGGACTGTATGATCTCTTTTACAGTACTTATTGTTTCACATATTTGGTACATCTTTCGTACTGACCCCCTTTCCTCGGGGGGCTGCGTTTTATGCCGCAGGTGTAGGTACACAGTTTGGTGATCCTCGCTCTTAGGATCTCTACTAAGTTTTTGAGGAAGCTCCATTATTTCGGAGTCTTGTCTTTTTGGTACGGATCCCTGTTATTATAGGCTTATGTACATTCAGGGGTATGGCGGGGCCCTGTCCCGTCATAGTTATTGTCCAAACTCGTAGAGGTCTGTATTCATATATGGGCTAGACTTGCGGGAGTTGTATTTATTTCGGGCCAATTGTATAATTGTATTGTTGGGCTATTCTCTTTTTATATATATATAGCGGCAGCCTCACCGGCTTGCTGATGTGCGATTTATACACACGCTTAACGTAAGTGCACGTATCGTACAAGTAATATAGTCTGGATAAGACCGAATATCGTCCTCAGGTACTGGTTTTCAAGTACCGATTTCTATGCTTTAGTTTCTATTTGGTTAAAGTTAATTGGTTTGGAATTCTAGACTAATAATGCAAGAAATAAACTAATTATGAAAATACTTTGATTTAAATCAGTTATGACGGAGAATTAGAGCTTCCAAGATCATCAACTATCCACTCTATTCAATCCTTAATACAATTAGACTGACTTCTTCTTCTACGTTAAGATAGCAGGTTAACTAAGCCGTTTTATACTCCTGTTAAGGTAATATAAACACTCAACTCCAATGGAGAACCCTTCTATCTTTCGATGAGAAGATTGACTACAAATGAGGATTAAGAGCAATAACCTATTAAGCTACACAAGTATCGGGGTACTTTCGTCCACGATTTAAATCTATGTTTATTCAAATATAGCATATTCACAATCTCCCCTTTCGAATTTCGATTAGAACTCATATAAGTGATGATAACTAGTGATCAATTAATTATCAAACAATCAAAACAATTATTGAATAAACCTCAACAATAATAAGAAGAAACCAAAACATGCATTAATTCATAAGAACGAGGTTCAAGCGATTCGACATGGAAATCCCGAAATTAAGTAATTAGCTCTGTGTCATAGTCACGCTAAGAACTAATACAATCTCCACACATGAACTGAAATAAACAAAGAAAAGAGAAAGAAAAGAAAATACTTGAACTAGGTCTCAAATCTTCGCCTCCTAGAGTTGTGTTGTATGTACAACGGATGGAATGAATAATGAGCAGGGTTTTAGGGATTATATAGGTTTTGTAGGTAGAAAAAGTTATCCCTTTTGGACTCTGAAAACGTGTAAAATTCGGCCCAAAACGTCAAAAAATCCCGCGTTGGCGTCGTGGCCCTGAGATTGGGCGCCACGGCGCCGAAATATCTGCAAGTTTTCAGAAAATTCAGGGGCGGCGCCGGTGATTGTATTTTGGCAGATTTTGTTTCGTCGTCCAGTTTTCGTCCGGGCTTCGTCTGATCTCCTCTATACTTCCCGGGACTTCATTTATTGGCCCTTTTAGTGTGCAATTCCATCTCAATTATGCTCATTTCGTCTTCTTTTCGCCATTTCTCCAATTCTGACCGCTGTGACACAAAAGGAAGAAAAACGACCCTAATACTATACTAAACATCAACAAAATGAGTAAAATACTAACTAAAAATGACTCAAAAAGTGTATATAAAATACATCGATCAAACACCCCCAAACTTAAACTTTGCTCGTCCTCGAGTAAAGCATCAAAAATACAATAAAATACACGAAAGAAAAGAAAATAAAAGACTCAAGACTCTGATCAATCTGTTGCACAAATGTTACTAGAAAATATGAAGGTCAGTTGGATATATGCATGAACATGTATAGCATGATTTTTTAGCACTCTAAAATTTCAAATCAGATATTTCGCAAATTCATTACAATCATACTCAATGGAAGTAAGAGTACTTAACCTATGCATGTCAAATTCTAAATTCTATGGCATGTTCACTTGCTATTCTCCACTAATCATAAATACACATGCTAAAGATCTTCAGGACTTTTCAGGGTTGTAATGTAGGCTTAGGCAGGGGTAGGTAAAAGTAGGTATTTAGGCTCAATTTACGTACCATAAGCTCTTTTCATTCAACTTTTTTTCTTCTTTTTGATTTTTTTTCCTGTAATCCCATACCTATCTTTCCCTCTTTTTTTTTGAGAGAATGAGGTGCATTATGAATAACAGGCACCCCCAAACATAGGCTTTTGCCTATTTATTTTATTTTCATTGGGGTGCATAAATTTGTTCACTCTCTTTTTGTCTCTTTTTTCAACACTTTTCATTCCAAACATCTTTAATTTTTCCCTTATGACACAAACATGGAATTATAGGGTGTCAAAGAAAGATTTTATTTTTGGCTCAAAGGGGCTGACTAGGAATACATTTTATTGTTGTCAGGGATAGGCAGTAAATGGTAAGAAGGGCTATAAAGAAATGCCTGAGTCATCTTCCTAACATGTATATCTTAACTATTTCGCATCAAATAACAAGCAAGCATACACATAAGTGTCACGACCCGAACCCAGGCCCGTGACTGGTGCCTTACCCCGGGCACCCAAGTAGCCATACATCAGAGTAATCAGCGGAATATAAAACAAGACATGAATAAAGTGAAGTGTAAAACAGTTATCTGAGAAAAGTTGCCTTTCGGCATATACATATAACAACTAGAACAGTTACATCCCTTTTTACAATTCTGCCCACAACAAGCATTACTGCACTTCTAGAATGATATGACAACAATGGCGGGACGGGGCCTCGCCATACCTGAATGTAAGCACTTACAACGACAGGGACTATACCATCGATAAGCCTCGAGAAACGGAGCTTCCCAACGCTGATCGGACCCTAAGAACGAGGATCAACACTGGTGTACCTACCGCGGCATGAACGCAGCCCCGGGAGGTCAAGACAAGTACCAAGTATGTGAAATCGAAAATCGTAAATGAAATCATAGTAGTCTATATAAAGCGAGATATGTATGATAACCAAACTACGCTTCACAATAAATAAGCAAATATGTCAAGTCGTGACTCACGCCTCAAAGTCATCACTCAAATACAACTATGGGTCTCACGCCCACAACATCAATCATGCGTGGAATACCTTCCTCACCGCGATGCATGATATAAAAGCACCAAGGAATACACATGAACACGTGTCCCACCGTGTCATAATAAAACCGTGCGGGGTAATGCGAAGGCATAGCCGCTACTAAAACCCACGCACCAACAATGCTATAAAACTATATCACGGGGTCTTTCTGCACCGCACCACGATCGGCCGCCACTCGCCTCGGATCAATGTGCGCGTCTAGTCCTGAGCATACCGCCGCTCGCATAGGCCACATAGGCCCGCATGAGGTATTCCTCGCGTCGGCGGCTAACCCCGGTACCTCTCGACTCCGCACCGCATAGTCACACAGATCGCATAGGCATCCCGCGTCGGGATAAAACACCGAATGATCAATCCCGAGCATACCGCCGCTCGCATAGTCACACGGACCGCATAGGCCGTATAGACCGCGCATCAAGGGTGGCAAGCCCTCGGTATATCAAGTCAAGGGGGTATGTGATAATATAACAGTACAACGGCTTATCGTTAATCAACATAAGCACAGCAAGGGAAACCCCTTTACACAAACATTATAAGACACTAACACACGTAGCATCATAATATGATTACTTATCAAACCAATCAAGAAAGTATTATAAGGCTATCACAAACCAACATAGTCAAGTTATTCACCCAAGGTACTTTCTATTTTATGACAACAAGTTCGGGTTTTAACCCCAAAGTACTTCATACATTAATTCTTTAAAAAAAAGATCCGTTTCTTTCACAAAAGTCACACGATACCCGTAGTATCAAAAATAGAGTGACTATCTTTTTTTAAGTAAACCGAAACAGTTTCCTTTTCAATATCAAGTAACAACATTCTTTTCCAAACGTCCAAGTTTGCCTAAGTTCAATTACTCGAGTCTTTTATTTTCGAAAGGTTTCGTAGTTCATAGTTTTAATCACTTACTAATATAATTCTCCTTTAAAACAATTTGAGAAACATATGCCTTATGTGTGAGTATGTTATTCTTGTTCATAACAATCTTATTAGAGCAGCCATGATCTAGGAAATGTAATATCATTTTGTCTCATCTTAGCTTCTATGCAGATGGAGGTTTCTACTGGTTTTAATAATACTTTATTAGTCAATACATTTCCCTTTATTAGCGCTGCTGTGGTTTGTTCGATACTTATTCTCATTTCCGAAATCAATATAAGGCTTTCATAAATAATTAAGTAAACCGTTCCTTTTATCTCTCTTAAGTCGTTATACCTAACTTCCCATAAAACTAGTATAACTTCTTAAGCTTTCAAAACCAAGTATTATCCTTCTTTCAAAAAAAGGTTTCTTAATTCTCTTGAAATACTTCAAGATTCTTATTATTCAGGCTTAAGTCAAAAGACATTGCCGTAAAACTACGTTCAGTTAACACATGTACGTCTACCGTACTATATATATTCTTTTAAAATATCATGCTCAAGAGGATAGGAGGAATCACATACCTCGCGACGATTATCGACTATTAGCAAAACGCTCAACGGCTATAACCCGACTAGCCTTGTCCGCCTTCCAAGTAGAACATGCTACTCGCAGAACATTCAACCTATAAAGGCCATATACGTCTATCAACGTCTAGACTACTCTGTAGAATATTCTACGGAAAATTGGGCAGCACTTCCCTACCGTTAAACTACACAAGTCTCTGCAAATACACCCTATGTAAGTACAGTTTAATCTTCTTCAGAATATCCTTCTATTACAGTTCAATTCTCTTCAGAATATACTTCTATGTATCTTATATTCATTTCTATACTACTACAAGATGTAATTTCCAATTACAATAGAAGGACAAGAGTATTTACCTCGATAAGCCCAAAATTATCCAAGTTTAAATGTCGATCCGAGCAACGTTTAGCTCCTACTCGTGCTCCAAACCGCCCAAACAAACCTTAGAAGTTCTACGCACTTCTTCTTAAAACTTCAACCGGCTATGAAGATTTTCCTTAGGGTTTCGTTTGTGATCAAGGAAGTATAATAGTATTTCTGGGCTTTTAGTATAGGTGTAACCTTGGAATACTACAAGGTATTGGGCTAAGGTAATTTGGAATAGTAACAATACTTGGAGAATACTTTTCTACCAAGGGGGGGGGGGTATATGTTTCGGCTAGCCCTCTAGGAGGGGGGGGGGGGGGTGGGGGTTTCGGCCAAAGCCTCACCAAGGGCTTGGACGAGAGCCTTGCTAAAGAGGGGAGGGAGATTTCAAGACTTAGAAACAATTTGTGGATGAAGAAGATCTTCAACTAAGGGGGGTATTTATAGGCCAACCAATGGCCAAGATCAAGACAAGTGGTAGGCAAGTGTAAGGTCAAGATGTGGACAAGTGTTTGTGGGTCCCACTTGCTCATCAACTACACAAAATATTCTACCAACTCCAAGGCTTCAATTCGTCCCATTGACGCCCACAAGTCCGCCAATTAGAGGGTGACAAGTGTCGCCCTCTCGTTGGTCCAAAATATTTCATCTCTCGGAAAAATCCGCAAAAATTATTAATGACATAGCCGTATTTTTCCCTTCGCAAAGTTTGGAAAACGTTTCGTCGGAAAACGATTCTTTTCGTGTGTTGTGCACAAAATTTTCGGTCCTTGCCTAACTTAAGGCTTAAACTTTTATACGTACGCCCTCCCGTACATACTCTGGAAATACGGGGTATAACATTCTCCCCTCCTTAGAAACATTCGTCCCGAATGTTCCTCCTAAGTCTCAAAACAACCATGCGCCAGTATAGTCTTCACTGTTGTACTTACGAAAACAATCATGCCACACCTGGCCACAATACAACACGCGCAAACACTTACATCCAAGTCCACGAGGAATCACTTCCATCACTACAAAATCTCCCACCCGAGGTCTAAAATATACTCCCTTCGCACCTTCACTTACAAAAGAAATGATCACATCTGTCACGACCCGTTCCGGGGCCCGTGACTGGTGCCTTACCCGGGCACCCAAGTAGTCATACATCAGAGTAATCAGCGGAATATAAAAACAAGATATGAAACAGTTGTAAAATGAGACACAGTTTATGTGAGAAAATGTCGCCTTTCGGCATATATATATAAACATAGTTTTGCAGTTACATCCCAACTGTACAATAGGACTACAGACCTCTAAGAAGATAAACAACTATGGCGGGACAGGGCCCCGCCATACCCTGAATGTACAAAACTATATACAACAACAGGGAGATCATACCCAAAAGTCGAGCCTCCGGAGAAGATGAAGCTCCTGACACCAAAGCAAAAGATCCTAAGGATGTGGATCTAGCACCTGCTTGCCCGCCTGCGGCATGAACGCGGCCCAAGGAGGTCAAGATAACAGTACCAAGTATGTGAAACTGTAAAGTACTTAAATGAAATCAAAGTAATTAAAACCATTTGTAAATACAATCAGTTCAATTGCACATAGTGCCATATCACAAACAAGAACAATAATAGGTAAACTGTAACAGGTCTTTTCTAGGCCGCGAATGATCGAAGCAAGGCCAATCGCCCATAGTATCATTATGCGTGCCTAATCCTGGACTTCCGCAGTCCGCATAGGTCACACACAGACCCGCATGAGGTATTCCTCGCATCGGGGGTAGCTAACCCCTGCATTTTCCTCGACTCCGCATCCGCATAGTCTCAATAGACCGCATAGTCACACATACCGCATGAGCATCCCGCATCGGGCTAAAACACCCGGAATGATCAATCCTGGAACTCCCGCAGCTCCGCATAGTCACATAGACCGCATAGGCCGTATAGACCCGCATCAAGGGTGGCAAGCCCTCGGTATAACAAGTCAAGGGGGTAGGTGATATAATAACAGTACAACTGACTTACCGTTTAGCAACGTAAGCACAACAAGAATGACCCCCTTTCACAACATCACAAGACACTAACACACGTAGCATCATAATATGTCTATTTATCAAACAATCTTACTACACCTTACAGAAATCAATACAAGGTTTTTATAAACAAATAAGTGAACAGTTCCTTTTATCTTTCTTAAGTTGTTATACCTAACTTCCCATAAAGCTAGTATAACTCTTAAGCTTTTGTTTAAAAACCAAATATTTCTCTTCTGTTAAAAATGATTCAGTATTCTTTTGAAATGCTTCAAGATCTTTATTATTCAGGCTTAAGTCAAAAGACATTGCCGTAAGTATTATTCAGGCTTAAGTCAAAAGACATTGCCGTAAGTATTATTCAGGCTTAAGTCAAAAGACATTGCCGTAAGTATTATTCAGTTAACACACGTACGTCTACCGTACTATATATATATTTAAAATATCATGCTCAAGAGTATAGGAAGAATCACATACCTTCTGGAAAACCACCGCCAAGTCGAATATGTCGCGCAGAGAATCAAATTTATAATAGTCAAATACGTCTATCAACGTCTAGACTATTCTGTAAACAGTTCTAAGCATATGGTTCTCTATTCTACGGAAATTTGGGCAGCACTCCCCTACCCGTCAAGCTACTCAAGTTCATCAGTGAAAAAATTCTATGTAAGTACAGATTCAATTATTCTTCTTTAAACCCTTCATCGTGATAACAGTTCAATTCTATTCTTTAATATTCTTCTATAACATATACTCAAGTCTTAACTATTCTTATATGCAATATCCAATTACAATAGAAGGACAAGAGTATTTACCTCGATAAGCCCAAAATTATCCAAGTTAAATGTCGCTCCTGAGCAAGGTTTAGCTCCTAATTTGTACGCTCCGATAGCTCCAAGAACCCTTAGAAGTTTCCAACAACTTCTACTAAAATACTCTAAGGGAATTGGGCTAGGGTATTTGGAAGACAACTATCTACCAAAGGGGGTGTTTCGCTAGGGCTAGAGGGTTGTTTCGGCTAGGCTCTTTTAGAGGGGGGGGGGGGGGAGGAGAGCTCTTGGACGAGAAGCTCACAAGGGAGAGGGAGGGATTTTAGACTTGGAAAGTTTGATTTGTGGATGAAGAACTCTTCATCTTAAGGGGGGTATTTATAGGTCAAGAAATGGCCAACCAATAGCCAAGATGATGCCAAGTGCAAGGCAAGTGTAGGGTGGAGATTCACCCAAGTGTCCTTATCCATCTACTACACAAATATCCTACCAACTCCTTGACTTTGTGCAAAGGCACAAAAAAACGTGCAACCTTGGCCCATGTTTGCCGTCCATTGAGGGTGACAAGTGTCACCCTCCCGTTGGTCCAAAATGTTTCGTCTCTCGGAAAAATCCGCAAAAATAATAAATGACATAGCCGGAATTTTCCCTTCGCAAGTTTTGTAAAACATTTCGTCGGAAAACGTTTTTTTTTGTGAGTTGTGTACTAATTTCGTCCAATGCCTAATCTTTAAGGCTAAACTTTTGTACGTACGCCCTTACGTACATACTCTGAAAATATGGGGTATAACATTCTCCCCTCCTTAGAAACATTCGTCCCGAATGTTCCTTCCCAAGACAGATAATGATAAGGTTCTTCATAACTTAAACAGTTTGCCACACATGGCCACAATACAACATTTAGGCATATATGACAATGAAAATTTACAAGTAGGAAAGTGAATTATCTGGAGGTGTGGGGAATAGGTGAGGATACTTCTGCCTCATGTCCTCCTCAGCTTCCCACGTCATCTCCTCCCTGAGCTCGTTCCGCCACAAGACTTTGACGGAAGCCACGTCCTTGGTCCGCAGACGCCTAACTCGACGATCGACATCGCTATGGGAGTCTCCTCATACGATAACCCTCGGTCACCGGACATCGTCGTCGGTGCACTCTAGATGGATCCGATACATCTCCTCAAAGATAGAAACATGAAACACCGGATGACCGCCTCCAGATCGGACGGCAGATCCAACTCATAGCAACCTTGCTTACCTGCGGACAATCGATACGCCCAATGTACCTGGGTGAGTTCCTTTCTTCCCGAATCTCATCACACCCTTCATGGGTGACACCTTCAGAAAACCCAATCATCAACCTCGAACTCCGGATCCGACGACGATGATGCGTATGACTTCGTCGACTCGAAGTCGGCCAAGAATCGCTCCGGATAAGCTTCACCTTATCCATCGCCGCCGCACCAAATCTGGTCCCACTAACTGCACCTCGCCCACATCGAACCAGCCTATCGACGATCTGCACTTCCTCCCATACAAGGCCTCATAAGGCGCCATCTGAATACTGGAGTGGTAGCTATTATTATACGCAAACTCAACTAGAGGCAAATTGTTATACCCCGTATTTTTCCAGAGTATGTACGTAAGGGAATACGTACAAAAGTTTAGCCTTAAAGAGTAGGCCAAGTTCGAAATTGTGCACAACTCGCTTAAAGAATCGTTTTCCGACGAAACGTTTCCACAGCTTTCGTAGGGAAAATTCCGGCTATGCCATTACTAATTTTTGCGGATTTTTCCGAGAGACGAAACATTTTGGACCAACGGGAGGGCGACACTTGGCACCCTCCCATTGATGGACTTGAATCGTCCATTGGACGAAAATGGAGAAGGTTGGGCACGTTTTTTGTGCCTTGCACAAAGTCAAGGAGTTGGTAGGATATTTGTGTTTAGTTAATCCTCACCCTACACTTGCCTTGCACTTGTCTTCATCTTGGCCATTGGTTGGCCAAGGCTTGAGCTATAAATACCCCCCTTTAGATGAAGAATTCTTCATCCACAAAGTTGTCTTCCAAGTCTAAAAATCCTCTCCTCTCCCTTAGCCTTTCGTCCAACACCTACCCCCCCTTTGAGTGAGTTTGGCCGAGGGCCTACCCCCCCCCTAGCCTAGCCGAAATCTACCCCCCTCCCTTGGTAGAAAAGTTGTCTTCTAGTATTGTTATAATGCCCAAAATACCCTAGCCCAAATCCCTTAGTCCTTTGTAGAAGTTGTAAAGAACTTCTAAGGTTTCTTGGAGCTCTGGAGCGCATACAACTTAGAGCTAAACCTTGCTCAGCGACTTTATCTAGGATACTATTGGGCTTACCGAGGTAACTAATCCTAACCCTCTTTTGAATTAGAGAATACTTCGTAGTAGTATTAGAATAAGTATTAAATACTTAGAAGAATATCACGTATAGAATTGAACTGCTACCACAGTAGAAGGGTTTAAAAGAAGAATAATCAAAATCAGACTCACATAGACTGTTTTCACGATGAACTTATATAGCTCACCGTAGGGAAGTCTGCCCGACTTTCCGTAGAATTGTGAACCCTCTGTTTAGAATGACCTTCAGAGTAGTCTTTGATAGATGTCTGTGACTATTATAGGCTGACTCTCTGCGCGCGACATATTCAACTCGGCAGGTGGTTTTCGCTGAGAAGGTATGTGATTCTTCCTAAAGCATGATATTTTACAATATATAGTACGGTAGACGTACATGTGTTAACTGAATAATAACTACGGCAATGTCTTTGACTTAAGCTAATAATACTTATGGCAATGCCTCACGCTTAAGCTCGAATAATACTTACGGAATGCCTCACGGCTTAAGCCTGAATAACAAAGAACTGAAAACATTTCAAAAGAATACTGAATCATTTTTAACAGAAGATAAATATTTGGTTTTTAAAACAAAAGCTTAAGAGTTATACTAGCTTTATGGGAAGTTAGGTATAACAACTTAAGAAGATAAAAAGGAACTGTTTACTTATTTGTTTATAAAAGCCTTGTATTGATTTCTAAGTGTAGTAAGATTTGTGTGATAAGTAGACATATTATGATGCTACGGGTTAGTGTCTTGAAATGTCAGATAAAGGGGTCATTCTTCTGTGCTTACGTTGCTAACCTGTAAGTCCGCTGTCGTTATTGTATCACCTACCCGATCGTTATACCGGGCTTGCCCCGACGCGGTCTATACGGCCTACGCGGTCCTGTGAGACTATGCGGAGCAGCGGTATGCTCCGTGATTGATCATTCCGGTGTTTAGCCTGACGCGGGATTCCTATGCGGTCCGCTGAGACTACGCGGTCTTTTGAGGCTATGCGGGCCGCGGGAGCCTAGGCGGATGCCGGGTTGGCTGCCCCGACGCGAGGATACCTCACGCGGTCCGTGTGTGATCTATGCGGCTGCGAAAGTCGTGACTAGGCACGCAGAATGATACTATGGGCGATTGGCCTTGCTTCGATCATTCGCGGCCTAGAATAGACCTGTTACAGTTTTCCTATTACTGTTGTTGTTTGTGATGTGGCACTATGTGCAATTGAACTGATTGTATTTGTGAAAAGGTTTTAAATACTTTGATTTCATTTCAGTTCTTTATAGTTTCACATACTTGGTACCTGTTGTACTGACCTCCTTCGGGGGGCTGCGTTCATGCCGCAGGTAAAGGCAAGCAGGTGCTAGATCCGCATCCTTAGGATCTTTTGCGTTGGTGTCAGGAGCTCCATCTTCTCCGGAGGCTCTACTTTTGGGTATGATCTCCCTGTATTGTAGATAGTTTTGTACAGTCAGGGTATGGCGGGGCCCTGTCCCGCCATAGTTGTTTACTTCCTTAGAGGTCTGTAGTACTATTGTACAGTTGGGATGTAACTGCAAAACTTGATTATTTATATATGCCGAAAGGCGACGTTTTCTTACATAAGCTGTGTCTTATTTTATAAACTGTTTCCTGTCTTGGTTTATATTTCCGCTGGTTACTCTGATGTATGGCTACTTGGGTGCCCCGGTAAGGCACCAGTCACGGGCCCCGGAACGGGTCGTGACACAAATGATCCTCCCAGCTACCCCTGAAGTCAATAACACAGGCTCGCAGCATATCCTCAAGAGTCTGGATAGTGCGCTCAGCCTGTCCGTCTGTCTGTGGATGGAATGCAGTACTCAGGCTCACCTGCGTCCCTAAACCCTTCTGGAAAGACCTCCAGAAGTTAGCCGTAAACTCGGCTCCTCTGTCTGATATGATCGAAATAGGGACTCCATGCGATCGACGATCTCGGATGTAAAGTCTGGCATAATCCTCAGCCGAAAAAGTCGTCCTGACGGGAAGAAAGTGGGCTGATTTTGTCAGCCTGTCGACGATAGCCCAAATAGAATCATGTCTCCTCTGAGTGCGAGGCAATCCTGTGACAAAGTCCATGTTGATCACCTCCCACTTCCAGGTCGGGATCTCTATCGTCTGCAACAAACCACCAGGCCTCTGGTGCTCTACCTTCACCTGCTGACAACACGGGCACTGAGCTACGAACTCTGCAACGTCCCTCTTCAAGCCATCCCACCAATACACAGATCTAAGGTCGTGGTACATCTTGGTCGAACCTGGATGGATAGAGTAACACGCGTTGTGTGCTTCCCCTAGAACCTGCTGCCGAAGTCCTGAAACATCTGGAACACACAACCTGCCCTCAAACCTTAGCACCCCATCAGGTGCTACCTCAAAAGGACCCTTCCCCTCACGAAGAGTCGTATCACGATACCGAATCAAAACCGGATCCTCAAACTGTTGCCTCTTCACCTCCTCGACGATGGAAGACTCGGCAACCTCTCGAACTCGAACCCCACTGCTATCAGAATCAATCAAACGGACACCAAGGCTCGCTAACTGATGCAAATCGCGAACCATGCCCCTCCTCTCTGGCTGCACATCTGATAGACTCCCCATCGACCTACGACTAAGAGCATACGCCCAACATTGGCCTTCCCGTGGTACAGATATCAACATCGTAATCCTTAAGTAACTCTAACCACCGCCTCGCCGTAAGTTCACTCCTCTGGTGAAGATATACCGAGGCTCTTGTGGTCTGTATAAATATCCCCATGAACCCCATACACAGAGGGCCTCCAGATCTTCCAGGCGTGAATCACCGCTGCCAACTCCAAATCATGGGTGGGGTAGTTCCTCTCATGCTTCTTGCCGTCGGGATGCGTGACGCTATGACCTTGCCTGCTGCATCAACACACATCCCAACCCGATGCCGACGATCACAATACATGACATAGCCGTCGGACCTCCGGAAGAGTAAGAACGGGGCGGCGTCGCCTCCTTCAAGAATCGGAAACCCGCCACACGCATCAGTCATCAAACATAGCCGCTTCCGAGTCACCTAGTCAATAGTGCGTAGATAGAAGCAAACTTCTCTACGAACCGATAATAACTGCAAGGCCCGTAAAATCGCGAACCTCTGCCGGAGTAGTAGAGTTCAGGCCAACTCGATCGCTCGATCTTGGCCGTATCCACCAATACCATCGGCCCGAATATGCCCAAGAAAAGCCACCGGCTAACCAAAACTCACATTTGGAAAACTTGGCGATAATCTGGTCGGAGAATCACCGACAGCCTCAAATGCTCGCATGCCTCGCCTCGGCGAGAATAAACCAAGATATCATCAATGAACACTATCACAAACGTGTCCAAAAATGGTTTGAACACTCGGTTCATCAAATCCATGAATACCGCCGAGCATTGGTCAACCCGAAAGACATGACCCTGAACTCATAATGCCCGCACGTCCGAATGCGATCCTGGGACATCCGCTCTCGACTCGTGCACTGATGATAGCCCGATCGCAGATCAATCTTGGAGAAACATCTCGCACTTCGCAACCGTCGAACAAATCATCAATCTCGGGAAGGGGTATCGTTCTTAATGGTCACCTTGTTCAACCGTCAGATCAACACACATGCGCGTCCCGCCCTTCTTCTTCACGAACAATACCGCGCTCCCTGGGAGAAACACTAGGCTTGATGAAGCCGCTTCTCCAAAGAAATCTCGCACTGTTCCTTCAACTCTCTCAACTCGGCAGTGCCATTCGTATGGCGGAATGGAAATAGCCGAGTGTCCGCAAGACATCGATACAAAACTCTATCTCCTCTCGGGAGGATACCCGAGGTCGTCTGAAACACGTGCGGGAACTCTCGACTATCGAATCGATCAAAATCGCACTGCAGCCTCAATATCAAACACCCAACGAGATGGTAGATATACCCTTCGCGCATCTTCCTAGCCTCGAGGTAAGAAATAAACCTACCCCGGCGTACGTTGTTCCTCCCACTCAACAACCGGCTCCTCAGGAAACTGGAACCGCACCACTCTCTCCCGGTAGTCTACATTGGCGTAGCAAGAAGCTAGCCAATCCATACCCATGATCACATCGAAATCAGTCATGTCCAACTCTATCAAGTCGGCTATGGTCTGACGACTGCAAATGGTCACTGGACAAGCCTTATATACCCGCCGAGCTACCACCGAATCACCCATCGCGTAGCTACCTCGAAGCGGTCTATGGACTCGTGCTCATCCCTATCCTACTAGCAATAAGGGAGATATATAGGACAGTAGAACCCGATCTATCAAGGCGCATACATCATGGCGGCCCGATAAAGTACCGTGACGACATCGGTGAGGCCTCCGGTCTGCCCGCTGGACAAGGCATAAATGCGATTCGAGGACCGCTAGAATCTGGACCGCGCCACGACCTCTGCTGCGACTGGCGCCCATGAGTACCCGCGCCTCGGGCGAGTAATCGTAGGAGATGATGAACCGGCAGACCACGTAGGCTAAGCCCTACCACGCCGCGCCCCGGCCTGACAGTTCTCGCAAATGACCTGCCGCCACAAGTATAGCAAGCTCCCTGAGTAGTACTACACTCACGAATGGAATCTACCACAATGGGCACACTGAGCAGACCTCGATCGGTTAGCACCCTTGCTACCCGAAATCAAGTCCGGGCCCCGACCGCCCCGAATACTCTGGGTCATCGACAATGATGTGGGAGTGCTCGAGCTGGGTGGTGCAAATCTAGGCTGGCCGCCCACCGAGAACTACCAAAATAACCGACCGTCTTGGCCTTACGATGCTTGATATCTCATCGACCGTCGGTATCTACGCTCCTCGCATCCAAGTGCATGAGCTCGCATACGGTAATGTCCATGCTCGATGAAGAGCCACACCGCACAAGACTTCGCCATATAATCATCTAGCGGTGGCGTAGAGATGCACCGCCCTCCATATCGCTACCAATGCAGGGACATATCGATCCAAAGAATCGAACTCGACATTATACTCCTAACTGGCGCGTCCTCTGCCTCGGTAACAAAAATGCTCGGCCCGCGCCTCTCATCCGCGAGGCAAGAAGTGAGTGAGGAAAGCCTCCGAGAACTCATCCCAGTAGCCGGGACGCGTGCTCTCCCGATAACTCCTGAATCAAACCAATCGATCGCGGTATCACACGGCCGATGCGAACCAAGATCACGGACTCGGTCTCGACGCCCGATCACCTCATAATCCTCAGAATCGACGGATGAACTCCTTCGGATCATCCTCCTGACTCGACCAGAAACTCGCGCTACAACTCAGAAATCTCGTAGCCTCAAACTATCTCGCCTCGGGTGAACCACGAGTACCATCGGGCCGAATCGAACTCGCTGCATCGGCCTATCCTCATGTCGCCACGATCTCGCCGAATCGAGCCATCTCTCAGAACCCATCTCATCCGCTCCAGTGTGGGGTGGAGTGCAGTCTTGTGGTCTCTGCTGGGCCGGCGGCGTCATGGAACTCGCCGTCTCAGGTATAGACTGGGCCTGAGCCCTCGTGACTCTCGATGTCCTACTAGCGGCTCCTCGCTGCCTTGCCCTCGGGCGGGTTGCCTACGGAGGCATAATCGTTTCTGAAAGGAATACGTTAGAGGGTCCAACTTATAATACACTCTAAGGCACGATCTCGAGTGAGAAGAATGGAAACCAATCCTAAATATCCTATAGCCTCACGATTATTGGTGTGGTGCACAACACACCGATAATCAAGACTTACTAGATACGGTTCGTAGACACTTTCCGAGGATTAATCGCTCGATACCACTTTTTCACGACCCGTTCGGGGCGTGGTGAGTGCCTTACCCGCACCCAAGTAGTCATACATCAGAGTAATCAGCGGAATATAAAAACAAGACATGAAACAGTTGTAAAATGAGACACAATTTTATGTGAGAAAATGTCGTCTTTCAGCATATATATATATAAACATAGTTTTGCAGTTACATCCCAACTGTACAATAGGACTACAGACCTCTAAGAAGATAAACAACTATGGCGGGACAGGGCCCCGCCATACCCTGAATGTACAAAACTATATACAACAACAGGGAGATCATACCCAAAAGTCGAGCCTCCGGAGAAGATGGAGCTCCTGACACCAAAGCAAAAAGATCCTAAGGATGTGGATCTAGCACCTGCTTGCCCTTACCTGCGGCATGAACGCAGCCCCCCGAAGGAGGTCAGTACAACAGGTACCAAGTTTGTGAAACTGTAAAGTACTTAAATGAAATCAAAGTAATTAAAACCATTTGTAAATACAATCAGTTCAATTGCATATAGTGCCATATCACAAACAAGAATAATAATAGGTAAACTGTAACAGGTCTTTTCTAGGCCGCGAATGATCGAAGCAAGGCCAATCGCCCATAGTATCATTATGCGTGCCTAGTCCTGGACTTCCCGCAGTCCGCATAGGTCACACACAGACCCGCATGAGGTATTCCTCGCATCGGGGGTAGCTAACCCCCGGGACCCTCCTGGACTCCCGCAGTCCGCATAGTCTCAATAGACCGCATAGTCACACAGACCGCATAGGGCATCCCCCGCATCGGGCTAAAACACCCAAAATGATCAATCCTGGAACTCCCACAGCTCCGCATAGTCACATAGACCGCATAGGCCGTATATTCCCGCATCAAGGGTGGCAAGCCCTCGGTATAACAAGTCAAGGGGGTAGGTGATATAATAACAGTACAACTGACTTACCGTTTAGAAACGTAAGCACAACAAGAATGACCCCCTTTCACAACATCACAAGACACTAACACACGTAGCATCATAATATGTCTATTTATCAAACAATCTTACTACACCTTACAGAAATCAATACAAGGTTTTTATAAACAAATAAGTGAACAGTTCCTTTTATCTTTCTTAAGTTGTTATACCTAACTTCCCATAAATCTAGTATAACTCTTAAGCTTTTGTTTAAAAAAACCAAATATTTCTCTTCTGTTAAAAATGATTCAGTATTCTTTTGAAATGCTTCAAGATCTTTATTATTCAGGCTTAAGTCAAAAGACATTGCCGTAAGTATTATTCAGGCTTAAGTCAAAAGACATTGTCGTAAGTATTATTCAGGCTTAAGTCAAAAGACATTGCCGTAAGTATTATTCAGGCTTAAGTCAAAAGACATTGCCGTAAGTATTATTCAGGCTTAAGTCAAAAGACATTGCCGTAAGTATTATTCAGTTAACACACGTACGTCTACCGTACTATATATATATTTAAAATATCATGCTCAAGAGTATAGGAAGAATCACATACCTTCTCGGCGAAAACCACCTGCCAAGTCGAATATGTCGCGCGCAGAGAATCAGCCTATAATAGTCAAATACGTCTATCAACGTCTAGACTATTCTGTAAACAGTTCTAAGCAGAGGGTTCTCTATTCTACGGAAATTTGGGCAGCACTCCCCTACCCGTCAAGCTACTCAAGTCTACTGTGAAAACAGTCCTATGTAAGTACAGTTCAATTATTCTTCTTTTAAACCCTTCTACTGTGATAACAGTTCAATTCTATTCTTTAATATTCTTCTATAACCTATACTCAAGTCTTAACTATTCTTATATGCAATATCCAATTACAATAGAAGGACAAGAGTATTTACCTCGATAAGCCCAAAATTATCCAAGTTAAATGTCGCTCCTGAGCAAGGTTTAGCTCCTAATTTGTACGCTCCGATAGCTCCAAGAACCCTTAGAAGTTTCCAACAACTTCTACTAAAATACTCTAAGGGAATTGGGCTAGGGTATTTGGAAGACAACTATCTACCAAAGGGGGTGTTTCTGGCTAGGCTGAGGGTTGTTTTGGCCAGGCTCTTTGTAGAGGGAGATCTCTTGGACGAGAAGCTCACAAGGGAGAGGGAGGGATTTTAGACTTGGAAAATTTGATTTGTAGATGAAGAACTCTTCATCTTAAGGGGGGTATTTATAGGTCAAGAAATGGCCAACCAATGGCCAAGATGATGCCAAGTGCAAGGCAAGTGTAGGGTGGAGATTCACCCAAGTGTCCTTATCCATCTACTACACAAATATCCTACCAACTCCTTGACTTTGTGCAAAGGCACAAAAAAACGTGCAACCTTGGCCCATGTTTGCCGTCCATTGAGGGTGACAAGTGTCACCCTCCCGTTGGTCCAAAATGTTTCGTCTCTCGGAAAAATCCGCAAAAATAATAAATGACATAGCCGGAATTTTCCCTTCGCAGTTTTGTAAAACGTTTATTTGAAACGATTCTTTTTGTGAGTTGTGTACTAATTTCGTCCAATGCCTAATCTTTAAGGCTAAACTTTTGTACGTACGCCCTTACGTACATACTCTGGAAATACGGGGTATAACAACATCTATGCTCGTAACACATGCTCGCTTCTTCCCGTACTCGTCGTACCCTTCTCGTACATACGAACTCTTTCTCATAACTTATCACATTTCTGATTCTGCTTCTTTTTCCAAAATCTCTGGGTTACTACCTCCAACTTGATCATCATTAACTGGGAACACTCTGGAGGGATCTCCGATACTTTTCCTGAATATAACAACATGAAAGACCGGACGTACTGCCTCCTAAGCCGGACGACAATGCTAACCTATAGGAAACTTGGCCTATTTTCCAAATGATCTGAAAAGGCCCAAAGTAACTCGGGCTAAGTTTCCTCTGTTTTCCAAAACTCGTCACACCCTTTCCGGGTGGTACCTTCAAGAAGACCCACCGTCAACCTGAGCTCTAAGTGTCGTCGCCGATTATCCGCACGACTCCTGTTGATTCTGAGCTGCCAATAATCTCTTCTGGATAAGCTTCATCTTATCCACATCCTGCCGAAACAAGTATGAACCAACTATCTGAACTTTGCCAACATCGAACCAATCGACCGGCAACTTACACTTCCGCCCCTACAAGGCGTCGTAAGGCGATATCCGAATACTGAAATGGTAGCTATAAAACACTCCCTCAACAGGAGGCAACAATCCTCACAGCTACCCCTGAAATCCATACACTGGCCCGAGGGCGAATGCGATACTAAGACTCACCTGAGTTCCTAACCCTGCCTGGTAAATCCTCCAGAAAAGAAATAGCCGCAACCTGGGCTCCACTGCTTGTCATAAGGTGAAAGTAGGCACCTCGTGCAGCCTTACAACCTTCCTGATATAACATCTCGCATAACCCTCTGCCGAGTAAACGGTCTTGACTGAAAGACAAGAGGATCGACCCACCGGCGACCATCGGTCGAACGCATCCACGAATTCGTACGATGGTTAACTAAACTTGGGCCTAACACCCTCGTGACCCTACCACCTGGCGGGACCACCCCGAACTGACCCCACCACAAAACAGGCCGCGGGTTGACCCGCGATTGGTCCCCAACCCGACCCGCCATTGCGCAAAAACACTTGTTCCCTGACCCGGAACAATCTCACTAATCAAGTCACGAAAACCTAGTGGTCTTCTTAGCTCAACTACCCTCTCTCATATCATACCACTCAGGGACTTATCACACAAGTATATCTCACGTGTACTATGCACTCCGATAAGGGTCAAACATAAAAATACATCTTTTACTCGAGATGGCCTTACCTCTAAGGTCTCCACGTATAAAACTCTAAGGCTCACACTTTCTCTATCCCCCAATCTTACCCGGTTAGCTAACCATGATTTCAAATCACAATTTACACAATGTTATCTGCACATAACACTTAAGATATACCCATCTTATATACTAATCTCTAGAGGGTCAAAGATATACCTGTATCTACTGTTTCACTACCCTCTGTCGTTCCAATCAATTCTGCCCTGTTGGGCGCATAGCTAGGGAAGGTGACGAACTAGCCACTGATCCTGAAGGCTGAGTCTCTACATCCGCGCCACCTCTGGTCAGACAATTTCTCGCAAGATGGCCCTGCTGGCCGAGAGCATAACAAGTACCAGTAAAAAGACGACATTCCCCGAGATGACGCCTGTCACATCGTGAACACTGAGGAAAAACTGAACCCGGCTGGCTAGAACCTATGTATATCTGTGAACCAGAAGCCCTGGAGTTCTGGCCAACTCTGCATACTCGAACGCCCGAACCACGGGAGGGACACTCTGCGACAGAGGAGCATATCTAATCTGCTGCTGAGGAGATTCGTCTCGAAACTTACCAAATGACCTGCTCGCCCTCTTCGCGATCTTGGTTAACCCGTCGATCCTTACGTTTCTCGACGCTGCGCATAAGCCCGCATACGTGCCATGCTCAAGCTCGATCAAGAGCTACTTGCACAACCTCTCTTAAATAGTCATTAAGACCGTGGTAAATCGATACCTAAAATACTCTCGTTGCTAACTCCTAGCTAATGTGGTCGTCTCTTTGCAATCTATACCGTCACGCTGGTCGTGGGCCGAAGGTTCAAATCTCATGGCCGCAGAGGAATCGCCGCCGTGCTAGACTGCTTTGGGGTGACGTCGCAGAACTCCCGAATGAAGCACCACCCAAGTGATGATTGGGCTGTGCCCTAGTAACCCTCGTGCTCTACTCGCGGCTCCTCGGTTGCCTTGCCCTTCGGGCCGGGTTGCCCTTACGCGGAGGCATAACGGTAAGGAAAGAAATACGCCGTAGGGTCCAACTTATAACACAGCTCTAAGGCACGGTCTCAGAGTGAGAAGAATGGAAACCAATCCCAAATATCCTATAGCCTCCTGATTATTGGTGTGGTGCACAACACACCGATAATCAAGACTACTGGATACGGTCGGTAGACACTTTCCGAGGATTAACTGCTCTGATACCACTTTTGTCACGACCAACCGGGCGTGATCGTGCCTACCTCGCACCCAGTAGCCATACATCGTCGAGTAATCGGAATATAAAACAAGACATGAATAAAGTGAAGTGTAAAACAGCTTATTCGAGAAAAGTTGCCTTTCTAGATATACATATAACAACTAGAACGAGCTACATCCTTTTTACAATTTCGCCACAACAAGATTTACATACCTCTAAGAATGATATGACAACAATGGCGGGATGTGGTTCCCGCCATACCCCAATGTAAGCACTTACAACGACAGGACTATACCACCGATAAGCCTCCGAGAAACAGAGCTTCCCAAACGCTGAATCGTGACTCCTAAGAGCGAGGATCAACACGGTGTACTCTACCGCGGCATGAACGCAGCCCAAGCGAGGTCGATAACAGTACCAAGTATGTGAAATCAAAATATCAGAAATGAAATCATAGTAGTCTATATAAAGCAGAGACATGTATGATAACCAAACTACGATTCACAATAAATAAGCGGTCATGTCAAGTCGTGACTCACGCCTCAAAGTCATCACTCAAATACAACTATGGGTCTCACGCCCACAACATCAATCATGCCGTGGAATACCTTCCTCACCGCCTATGATATAAAAGCACCAAGGAATACACATGAACACCAGTGTCCCACTGTGTCATAATAAAACCGTGACGGTAAGTACGAAGGCATAGCCGCTACTAAAACCCACGCACCAACAATGCTATAAAACTATATCACGGTCTTTCTGCACCGCACCACATGATCGGCCGCCACTCGCCTCGCGATCAATGCGCGTCTAGTCCTCGAGCATACCGCCGCTCGCATAAAGCCACATAGGCCCGCATGAGGTATTCCTCGTGACGGCAGCTAACCCCTGCATTCTCCCGACTCCCGCAGCCGCATAGTCTCATAGACCGCATAGTCACATTGCATCGCATAGGCATCCCCGTGACGGATAAAACACCGGAATGATCAATCCCGAGCATACCGCTGCCCGCATAGTCACACAGACCGCGTAAAGCCGATAGACCGCATCGCGTGGCAAGCCCTCGGTATATCAAGTCAAGGGGTATGTGATAATATAACAGTACAACGGCTTATCGTTAATCAACATAAGCACAGCAAGGGAAACCCCTTTACACAAACATTATAAGACACTAACACACGTAGCATCATAACATGATTACTTATCAAACCAATCAAGAAAGTATTATAAGGCTATCACAAACCAACATAGTCAAGTTATTCACCCAAGGTACTTTCTATTTTATGACAACAAGTTCGGGTTTTGACCCCAAAGTACTTCATACATTAATTCTTTAAAAAAAGATCCGTTTCTTTCACAAAAGTCACACGATACTCGTAGTATCAAAAATAGAGTGACTATCTTTTTTTAAGTAAACCGAAACAGTTTCACTGCTTCCACAGCAGGACAGGAGTAGAAGTGAGTGCTTCAGGTGGATAAGCTTCGACGCTCTCAACCTGGTTTGGATCGTTTGACTATGGCTCCGCGTTCTTTACAATCATAAGCTCGATCACGAGGGTCCAAATCAGGGTCTCCATCTCGCCTTATTAAATAAAAAGAAGTTCGGGCAAATCTACATTTTCAGAAGTTATAGGTATAGCTCAGGAGATGAGATTTTGGCTGAAGAAAGGAGCAACTTAGATACCTCTTTGTTCACTATATTCCTGGTTTGCTAAAAGGGTCCTTGGGCCCAATCAATCTCTATACTCTTGATGCAATGGACTCCCCAAAGCCACTAAACCGCTCTCTTCCACCCGATTTGAACTGAACCTCGTTCTAGTGAGATTTTCTCCCTTTTTGAAACGGAAACTCAGTTGCCTATCTGATCCTTGGTCTAATTGGGCCTTTATCTATAGCTCGAATCGAATAGCTGGCAGGAGAGCCGATTTGACCGCGCAGACTAAATGAGCTAAATTCTTTTAAAGGCTTTTCAATATCAAGTAACAACATTCTTTTCCAAACGTCCAAGTTTGCCTAAGTTCAATTACTCGAGTCTTTTATTTTCGAAAGGTTTCGTAGTTCATAGTTTTAATCACTTACTAATATAATTCTCCTTTAAAACAATTTGAGAAACATATGCCTTATGTGTGAGTAGGTTATTCTTGTTCATAACAATCTTATTAGAGCAGCCATGATCTAGGAAATGTAATATCATTTTGTCTCATCTTAGCTTCTATGCAGATGGAGGTTTCTACTGGTTTTAATAATACTTTATTAGTCAATACATTTCCCTTTATTAGCGCTGCTGTGGTTTGTTCGATACTTATTCTCATTTCCGAAATCAATATAAGGCTTTCATAAATAATTAAGTAAATCGTTCCTTTTATCTCTCTTAAGTCGTTATACCTAACTTCCCATAAAGCTAGTATAACTTCTTAAGCTTTCAAAACCAAGTATTATCCTTCTTTCAAAAAAGGTTTCTTAATTCTCTTGAAATACTTCAAGATTCTTATTATTCAGGCTTAAGTCAAAAGACATTGCCGTAAAACTACGTTCAGTTAACACACGTACGCTCACCGCACTATATATATTCTTTTAAAATATCATGCTCAAGACGATAGGATGAATCACATACCTCGCGATGATTATCGACTATTAGCAAAACGCTCCACGGCTATAACCCGGCTAGCCTTGTCCGCCTTCCAAGTAGAACATGCTACTCGCAGAACATTCAACCTATAAAGGCCATATACGTCTATCAATGTCTAGACTACTCAGAGAATATTCTACTAAAATTGGGCAAGACTTCCTACCCGTTAAACTACACAAGTTCATCGCAAATACAATCCCATGTAAGTACGCTTAATCTTCTTCTCAGAATATCCTTCTATTACGCTTCAATTCTCTTCAGAATATCCTTCTATGTATCTTATATTCATTTCTATACTACTACGATGTAATTTCCAATTACAATAGAAGGACAAGAGTATTTACCTCGATAAGCCCAAAATTATCCAAGTTTAAATGTCGATCCTGAGCAACGTTTAGCTCCTACTATGGGTGCTCCAACCCGCTCCAAACAACCCTTAGAAGTTCTACGCAACTTCTTCTTAAAACTTCAACCTACATGAAGATTTTCCTTAGGGTTTCGTTTTGGATCAAGGGAAGTATAATAGTATTTCGGGCTTTTAGTATAGGTGTAACTCGAATACTACAAGGTATTGGGCTAAGGTAATTTGGAATAGTAACAATACTTGGAGAATACTTTTCTACCAAGGGGGTATATGTTTGGCTAGCCCTCTGGAGGGTGGGGGTTTCGCCAAAGCCTCACCATGGCTTGACGAGCCTCACAAAGAGGAGGGAGATTTCAAGACTTAGAAACAATTTGTGGATGAAGAAGATCTTCAACTAAGGGGGGTATTTATAGGCCAACCAATGGCCAAGATCAAGACAAGTGGTAGGCAAGTGTAAGGTCAAGATGTGGACAAGTGTTTGTGGGTCCCACTTGCTCATCAACTACACAAAATATCCTACCAACTCCAAGGCTTCAATTCGTCCCATTGACGCCCACAAGTCCGCCAATTAGAGGGTGACAAGTGTCGCCCTCTCGTTGGTCCAAAATATTTCATCCCTCGGAAAAATCCGCAAAAATTATTAATGACATAGCCGTATTTTTCCCTTCGCAAAGTTTGGAAAACGTTTTGTCGGAAAACGATTCTTTTCGTGTGTTGTGCACAAAATTTTCGGTCCTTGCCTAACTTAAGGCTTAAACTTTTATACGTACGCCCTCCCGTACATACTCTGGAAATACGGGGTATAACAATAAGCTTTATTTTTTAACAATGCATAAATCAAGCACAGATACCCCAAATAATTTGATTTCATGAATTCTTGGCATATCTAACTTAAGCGTTCAGATTTTCTGCTTCTAATTCCATTAAATTATCCCATTTTACTTCACTAGGCGTTTCAAATAACTACAGCATGCATGATCATAAAAAAAAATTATGACTCAAAAATACTCAAAAATACACAAAACAAATCAAAAAGACTAAAAAACAATAAGACACCCCCCAAACTTAAATCACACATTGTCTCCAATGTGTGAAGACTAAAAATAGGGACAACTTACTGACACAACACAGCAGTCATAACGGAGGTCTGGGAGGAAAAATTCTGGAATTTGCAGGGAATATGACTCTCGGAACTTTCGGCGCCACGACCCTGAGATTCGGCGCCGTGGCGCCCAAATTTATGCGGGCTTTCTGAACTCTCGGCGCCACGACCCTGATATTAGACGTTGTGGCGCTGATGACGACTTTTTCTTGTTTCAGCATTTTTGCTCCTTTTTCCTCAGAGTTAGCTTTCAGTCCACCTGTCATCCTACAACACAAGACAAGAACCCAAGACTGTGAGGCTGTTCAAGACAAAATAAAACAACTAAAACAAAAACTAAAATAACATAATTAATAATATTGGGTTGCCTCCCAACAAGCGCTGTTTTTAACGTCTTTTAGCCGGACGCAGTTAACCTTTACTAGTGCCCGGTGGATCCTTCTGCGAACTGCTTGCAATCCGCACAGTCATTGTTGTAGTTGTCACTTCAACTACAACCATATTTCCAAACAAGGGCTTCAGATGTAAGATTATCCCACATTCACACAAGGCAGACTTGTCTTCAAGGCTCTCTATAATGTAGGGATCAGTGAAATTCCCTACATTTCTCAACTTTTGGGGGTGCCCTTGAGGGTATGGACTTTCTTTCTGGGGATCAACAAAGGATACCGTGGTGTTTCTTCCGCACAGTACAGAAAAGGAACTCCAAGGAATCCAAAAAGGTGAAAAATTGGCTCTTAGTAACATTTTCTTTCTCTACACCAACTATCTCTCCAGATTCCTCAACAGCTGGATGTGGTTTAGGTTCCTCAATTTGCTTACCACTTCCCACCATGGTGTCTC
Source organism: Przewalskia tangutica (assembly GCA_029844215.1). NCBI lineage: Eukaryota > Viridiplantae > Streptophyta > Magnoliopsida > Solanales > Solanaceae > Przewalskia > Przewalskia tangutica. The sequence continues at coordinate 26,872,403 of CM056719.1, forward strand.
TAGGCAGAATATCTTGAGGTGTATTGGTCATCCTATCCATTAAATGTCCTATTTGTGTCTCCAAATTGCTGAGGTACACCCTTGTCTCAGCCATAAATTGAGTTTGGCACTTGGTGAGCCTGAGTATGCCTGCCTGCAACTCATCTAGATCTTCCTTGGAATCTGTTACACCCCGTAATTTCAGGACATGTTTTAAGAACGTAAGTAAGAACTCACAATGTTAAGATTTGAGACTTGTAAAATTTTGTCGGAATTATGAAATTGTCGGAAAGCGTAGTGTTATGACGAATGGGAGGGCGACACGTGTCACCCCCCTTACTATGCCTTGGACGATTTTTATTAGCAAGGGCATAAGGGTCATTTGACCTTTGTTGCAAGACAAGTCTTGCAACTTGAGGCTTGATATTATTGACTAAGGTCAAAGGTCCCACTTGGTCTTGATTTTAATGTAAGACTACATCTTAGCCATCCATGTGTTCTTATCATAACCCTCCTTTGCACTATATAATACTAGTAGTGCTAGTGTGAGCTTAACACTTAGAAAAATTCTTGAAAACTTTGAAGAGCATATAGAGGGGTCTCGGGTTTGCCACAAGGAAGAAGAGAAATTTTTTGTTTCTTGTTCATTCCACTCCCCACTTTAAACCAAGGGTCTTAGGTGTATTGTAAGCCTTTCTCAATAGAAAAATCTTGGAAAAAGATTGTTTTCGGGTTAGTCGCAAATGAAAACCTAAAGGGTCTTTCTAGGTTTTGCTTGGAGTTTTGAAGGATAATTGTTGGTATTGTTCTAAGGGTCTCAACAAGCGGTTGGAGGTGTCTTGAAGAGGTTCTAATCTTCTAAGGAGCGACTTTGAATTGGAGTTGGATTAAAAATCGTTAAGGTATAATCTTGTCTTTTAAAGGTGTACAAGATTGCATATTTATATTGTTGTTGATAGCTTTGTATGTTGCGAGCATGAAGTGTTATATAGAGGTTATAAGAATTATGGATTGGTTATAGCCTTGGAAATCCAAAATGTAATGTAAGCCATGACTAGTTGAATTACAATTTAATCGTTGTTAGAACCGTCGCATGTCATTGACTTAAGGATTATGGTTATTATAATCAAATGCGACTTGATATCTTGTTATGCTACTAAATTGGATTGAAATGGAAATTGGATAAGAATTGGATTTGTTGAATCAAGGTGGCCGAATTTGGAATGTAGTTTGTATTGGTTGGTTATTCAATTGTATTGAACTACTTTCTATATAATTGTGAGTCAATTGGTCATGTAGTTATTCAATTGTATTGAACTACTTTCTAGATAATTGTGAGCCAATTGGGGCTGTGTAGTTATTCAATTGTATTGAACTACTTTCTATATAATTGTGAGCCAATTGGGGCTGTTTGGTTATTGTATTTTCGCCTTGAAAAGGTGGCGAAGTGAGTAAATACAAAGGAGGTGTTGCCGATTTTCCGTAGAATTTAGAGACTTAACACTTATGATATTCTACGATTGAAGTAAGGCTTTAATAGACGTATTGTGAATATTATAGGTTGACATACTACGCGGGACTTTGTACTTGGAAAGTGGTTTGACCGACGAGGTATGTAGAACTTTTCCTATCTTTGAGCATGACTAGTTTCACGTATATAGTACGGTAGACGTACAAGACTTCGACATTCTTTACTTGCTTTATGAAATGCCAAGTCGGGTGAGTTAGGAGATTAACTCACTTCTTTGAGAATATTAAAGATGTCTTAAGTCTTGTTAAAGATAAGGGACTTGAAGAATTTTAAAGTATGTAATACTTGTGTCGCTTTAATCGTATAAGTCCTTGGATAGGAAAATGTACTTGACTAAGGTATAAAGTGAATATAACGACTTTATGGGAGTTGGTTATATTGACTTTATGCAAAGGTAAATGGCTTGTGTTAATGAAAGGCAAATTGATTTTAAGGTATCAATTGCCCAAGGTTTAATAAGAAAATGAGTCACTTGATTTAGAAACCTGCTTTAAATTCTAAAGGTATTGTATCGGTCTTGAAATGTAATTTTGACTTGATACTATGGTTACTAGTGTCTTGGAAGCTTTCTACTAAAATGAGTCATTTGTTTAAGGAGTAGAAGTACGTGGTACTTGGGGTTAAATTCCCGGATTCTTATAAAAGACATGATAGTGCCTTAAGTAAACTAAAATGAGAGTGTAGATGAATAAGACTAATAAGAAGTTAGGGGATTGCTAACTTGCTTAATTATTGTATGACGGCCGGTTGAGAGATAGGGTAAGAGTATCAGTGAGGGGCAAACCCCCAAGACGCTATACCACCTTCTCCAGGATAAGAGTATAAATGAGGGGTAAGCCCCCAAGACGTTATACCACCTGCGTTACTATCTTCTTCAGGGTAAGAGTATAAATGAGGGGCAAACCCCCAAGACGTTATACCACATGCTTCAGGGTAAGAGTATAAATGAGGGGTAGGAACCCCAAGACGTTATACCACCTGTTTTTATGGGTTCGCTACCCATGGTATGATCGGGAGACTGCTATTGTGATGTTACGTATTCTCTTGATGTACTCTCATTGTTAGTAAGGCACTGTGTACTGTAATTTTGTTATCATACATGTCTCCGGCTTTCTATAAACTTATGTTGTAATTACAAGATTTCCGCTTTACATACTTAGTACATATTGGTAATCGACTTCTTCCTGGGGCCGCGTTCATGCCGCAGAAAGTGGTAAGAGCGGCGATCCACATTCTTAGGATCACCTATCGACGCCTAAGCTCCATTCTCCGGAGGCTTGTCTTTCTTTGGTACGATCTTCCATGATGTTGTAGATATATGTACATTCAGGTATGGCGGGCCCCGTCCCGCCGCAGCTTGTTATTCCTGTGAGGTCCGTATTCACGTATGTGGTCACCGTAAGAACTAAGTTGTAAGTTGTACTTTGACTTTGTTTATATTATGGAAGCGACCTTATCGGCTAGCTTGTGTTGTATATTGTTTACATATGTGTTTATGTTGTGTATGTTCCACGCTATTCTCTCGATGTATACGAACAGGTGCCCGTGTAGGGCACTACCGCGCCCTGGTCGGTCGTGACAAAAGTGGTATCGAGCCGCTAGTCCTCTGAAAGTGTCTACGCATCGTGTCTAGTAGAGTCTTGATTATCGGTGTGTTGTGCACCACATCTATAATCGTGAGGTCAGCAGGACATTTAGGATTGGTTTCCATTCTTCTCTCTCGAGATCGTGCATTAGAGTCGCCTTATTAGGATGAATCCTCTCCGACCTCTTCTTATGAAATGCCATGCCTCCACGGAAGGCTACCAAGGCCCGAAGGCAAGGCAAAGCAGGAGTCGCTAGCGGTACTCGTAGGTTACACGGGCTCAGCACGCACTATGCCCGAGGTAGTGGCGGTCGGCGAGTTCACCACGCTGCAGCTTTAGAGGAGCCGAGAGCGGAGCTCCAGAGGTTCCGATACTGCACTCTCCAGCCCACGGCCATCCACGAGTATAGAGACTACGGGAACAGATTCGATTGTTGACCAAGATAGTAGTCCGGGCACCGATGTGAGCAGCACCCACCCAGAGCCGATGCGGGCGGATTAGGGATTTTCTCGGGATGTCATCCACCCGAGTTTTATGGTTCGAGGTCCATGAGGATCCGCAGGAGTTCGCTCGACACCTACAATGACCATGCGCAGTTCTTAGGGCTTCAGAGACAGTAGTTCATTACACTAGTCTCTTACCGGCCATGCGATATTGCGTTGAACCGGTTTGAGTCATGGTTGCTTTCGAGAGGTGACGCCGCTCTTCCACCTGCTTTGGGAGGAGTTTACAGAGGCTTTCATGGATCACTTTTGCCTCCCGAGATGAGAAGAGCCCGAGTAGACAGATTTTTGACTCTTGCAGAATCCGAGGATCAGGAGAGTACACTGAGTTTGACTTTTGGCCGTGCATGCTCACACTATTGTAGCTAGCATGGCGGATAGAGTTCATCGTTATGTGATGGGCTAGACCACACATGATTACAACATGCTTGGGGTGGCTCTTCACCCAGATGGACATCGCCGGACGCAGCCTATGCACGTGGATAGAGGATAGAGAGAGGAGGACCAGATTGACGCAGCCAGCCCAAGAGGCCGTGACATCGGGTCTCAGGCGCTGAGGCGACACCTCAAGCAGAGTAGGTCCACGCCCACCCAGACAGAGCGCTCCGTCACGGTTTTTACGGCAAGAGGTCCGACCAGCCAGTCGGGCCGTGAGCAGTCGTGGCTCGTGGACTACAGGATTTCGCGAGGCAGAACCGCCACCGATCGGGACCACCCACACCTCGGTGCTCGATGCGGTAGGTTCCACTGTGGCGAGTGTCGCAGAGCCGGAGCTTGTTACTCGTGGATGCAGGCCATTTGAAGAGGGATTGTCCGCCTCAGAGGCGAGATGGGTGGTACAAAGACACCGACGGATCGGGCCGGGTCTTCTCCTTCGTGGTTATGCGCCCGAGGCGTGGTACTCACGGACAGCAGCCGCGGAGAGGTCGAGGTGGTGGTTCTAGCGGTCCTCGTAACCGCATATACTCTTCTAGCCACCGCCAGATCGTGAGGCTTCCACGACGCCGCCAGTACATTACCGATTTCAGTCGTGATGTTTATGCATTGATAGATCCAGTTCTACCTTGTCCTATGTGTCCCCTCTTATCGGGTAGAATCGGGATGAGCCGGGTCGATAGAGTCGTTTGAGGTAGCTACACCAGCCGGTGATTTGTTAGCCGAGCGGTGTATAGAGGTTGTCCAGATTTATTTACGTCGCCGACTTCGCAGACTTGATAGAGCCGAGATGACAGATTTTGATGTCATTATGGGTATGGATCGTTGGCTTCGTTACGCCAACGTGGACCGTAGGGACAGTTGGTTCGGTTCAGCTTCTGGCGAGCCGCTTATCGAGTGGAGGGCAACACAAAGACGCCGGCGGTAGGTTTATTTCTTACCTCAAGGCTAGGAAGATGGTGCAGGCGGTTACATCTATCATCCGTTCGTATTTGATACGCAGGTCGAGGTGCCGCTTCTTGATCGGTGCGGTGGTTAGGAGTTTCGGATGTGTTCCTGCATGATCTTCCGTATCCTCCCGAGAGGAGATCGAGTTTTGTATTGACACGCTTCCGCACACTCGACCTATTTCCATTCCGCCATACGTGATGGCACTCGCCGAGTTAAGGAGTGAAAGACCACCAAAGATTTGGCCGAGAAAGGCTTTATCGCCTAGTGTATCTCCCCGGGAGCGCGGTGTTGTTTGTAAAGAAGAAGGATGGACGCACGTATGTGTGTTGACTACAGCACCGAATAAGGTAACCATTAAGAATAGTACCCCTCCCGTGATTGATGATTTGTTTGACCATTTGCAGGTGCGAGGTTTTTTCAAAGATAGACTGCGGTCCGTTATCATCGTTCGAGTTCGAGAGGAAGATATCCCAAAGATCGCATTCAGACCCGGTATGGCACTATGAGTTCGTGGTTATGTCTTTCGGTTTGACCAACGCCCAGCCGTATTTATGGATTTAATGAACCGTGTTCAAGCAATTTTTGATACGTTTGTGATTGTATTCATCGATGACATCCTGGTTTATTCACTGACAGAGCAGAGCATGTCGACCACTCGGCGACTGACGGGGTTCTCCTAATCGCGCTATTCGCCAAGTTCTCCAAGTGTGAGTTTTGGTTGGCCTCGATGGCATTTCGGGGCATATTATCGGGCCGATGGTGTTCGTAGATACGACAAAGATCGAGGCGCCAAGTCTTGGCGAGACCTACTACTCCGACCGAGGTGCGCAGCTTAGACCGGCGTTATTATCGCAGTTTGTGGAGCGTCGCCGATTTCAAAGACCGCTGACTAGGTCGACTCGTGGCGCACAAGTTCCGAGCGATGAGGCTTGCGAAGGGTTTCCTTGTTGAAGGAAAGGTTGACTACGCCCAGCCTACTCTTCCGGAGGTTAGACGGGTATGCGTGATCTATCGTGATGCCTCTGTATCGGGTTAGGTGTGTTTTGATGCAGCACGGCAAGGTTATAGCCTATGCTTCCCGGCAGTTACGGAAGCATGAGAGGAATTACCCTACCCATGACTTAGAGTTGGCCGCGGTTATTCATGCCTTGAAGATTTGGAGACATTATTTGTACGGGGTTCATGTTGATATTTATACAGACCACAAGAGCCTCCAGTATATCTTCAGGCAGAGGGAGTTGAACCTGAGACAGAGACGGTGGTTAGAGTTGTTGAAAGATTATGATGTTGATATTCTCTACCATCCGGGGAAAGCCAACGTAGTTGCTGATGCCTTGAGTCGTAGGTCGATGGGGAGCCTATCAGAGGTACAGCCAGAGAGGCAGGACATGGTCCGTCAGATCCATCGATTGAGCATCGGTTCGATTGATCGATACCGACGATAGTGGGCACGGGTTCGTGAGGTTGCCGAGTCTTCCATCATTGATGAGGAAGATGCGACGCTTGAGGACCCGGTGTTGATACGGATTCGGGACGCATTTCTTCGGGAGGAGAAGAGTCTATTAGAGGTAGCTACCACGTGCCGAGATTTGAGGCCGGCCAGGTGTTCCCGATGGCAGACTCCGGCGCAGATTCTCGGGAGGCACACAGTGTTCGATATTCTATTCATCCGGGGTCGACCAAGATGTACCATGACCTCAGATGTTTGTATTGGTGGGATGGCCTGAAGAGGGACGTGGCAGGTTTTGTCGCACATGTCCTAATTGCCGCAGTTAAGATCGAGCACCGAGGCCCAATGGTTTATCAGCCTATCGAGATTCCGACTTGGAAGTGGGAGATAATCAACATGGACTTTGTTACAGGTTACCTCGCACTCGAGGAAGCACGACTCCATTTGGGTTATTATTGACAGTCGACGAAATCAGCCCATTTCCTTCCAACAGACGACGCCACCGAGGACTATGCCGATTGTACATCGTGAGATTGTGAGGCCGCGGTGTCCCGGTCGATTATTTCCGATAGGGAGCCCATTTACGCTAACTTCGGAGGTCTTTCCGTATGGTTTGGGGACACAGTGAGTCTCAAGACAACATTTCATCCTCGATCGACGGCAGCAGAGCGCACTATCCGACACTCGAGGATATGTCGCGAGCTGCGTGATTGATTTCGTGGTAGCCGGGAGGATCATTTGCCTCGTGGAGTTTGCTTACAACAACATCTACCATTCCAAAGATACGATGGCGCCATACGAGGCTTTATATGGGCGGAAATGTAGATCGCCGATCGTTGGTTCGACGCGGGCGAGGTACGCTGGTTGGCCTGCACTTGGTACAAGAGTGGATAAGGTGAAGCTTATCCAGAGAGATCATAGCGGCTGTGGTCGGCGAAGTCATACGCGGATAATCGGCGTCGGATTTGGAGTTTCAGGCGATTGGGTCTTCAGGTGTCACCCATGGCGGTGTGATGAGATTCGAAGAAGGAAACTCACCAAGGTACATCGGGCCCTACCGGATCGTCCGTAGAGTGGGACAGTTGCTTATGAGTTGGATCCGCCATCGAGTTAGAGGCGGTACATCCGGTCTTCCATGTTTCTATGTCATAAGTGTATCGGTGATCCAATGGTAGTTTTCCTACTAGTGAGGTCCAGTGACAGAGGGGTTATCGTATGAGAGAGTCCCATAGCGATACTCGATCGCGTGTCAGCGATCATGACCAAGGATGTAGCTTCCACAAAGTCCCGTGGAGAAATGATAACCGAGGAGATGACTGGGAAGCGGAGGACATGTTGAGGAGGTATCCTCACTTATTTCCTATACCTTCGTGTATTTCATTTTTCCTTACTTGTCGGGTTTTAATCAAGCGTTTCTTTGCTTAAATGCTTTTAAGTGGCCATTAGTGGCATTTTTGGTATGTCGGCCGTGGAAAGGAAACTATGTCGTTAATTTAGTTTGACTGAAAGAACATTCGGGACGAATGTTTCTAAGGGAAGAATGTTACACCTCGTAATTTCGTGACATGTTTTAAGAACGTAAGTAAGAACTCACAATGTTAAGATTTGAGACTTGTAAAATTTTGTCTAATTATGAAATTGTCGAAAAACGTAGTGTTATGACGAATGGGAGGGCGACACGTGTCACCCCCCTTACTATGCCTTGGACGATTTTTTTTAGCAAGGGCATAAGGGTCATTTGACCTTTGTTGCAAGACAAGTCTTGCAACTTGAGGCTTGATATTATTGACTAAGGTCAAAGGTCCCACTTGGTCTTGATTTTAATGTAAGACTACATCTTAGCCATCCATGTGTTCTTATCATAACCCTCCTTTGCACTATATAATACTAGTAGTGCTAGTGTGAGCTTAACACTTAGAAAAATTCTTGAAAACTTTGAAGAGCATATAGAGGGGTCTCGGGTTTGCCACAAGGAAGAAGAGAATTTTTTTTGTTTCTTGTTCATTCCACTCCCCACTTTAAACCAAGGGTCTTAGGTGTATTGTAAGCCTTTCTCAATAGAAAAATCTTGGAAAAAGATTGTTTTCGGGTTAGTCGCAAATGAAAACCTAAAGGGTCTTTCTAGGTTTTGCTTGGAGTTTTGAAGGATAATTGTTGGTATTGTTCTAAGGGTCTCAACAAGCGGTTGGAGGTGTCTTGAAGAGGTTCTAATCTTCTAAGGAGCGACTTTGAATCGAGTTGGATTAAAAATCGTTAAGGTATAATCTTGTCTTTTAAAGGTGTACAAGATCGCATATTTATATTGTTGTTGATAGCTTTGTATGTTGCGAGCATGAAATGTTATATAGAGGTGATAAGAATTATGGATTGGTTATAGCCTTGGAAATCCAAAATGTAATGTAAGCCATGACTAGTTGAATTACAATTTAATCGTTGTTAACCGCCGCATGTCATCGACTTAAGGATTATGGTTATTATAATCAAATGCGACTTGATATCTTGTTATGCTACTAAATTGGATTGAAATGGAAATTGGATAAGAATTGGATTTGTTGAATCAAGGTGGCGAATTTGGAATGTAGTTTGTATTGGTTGGTTATTCAATCATTGAACTACTTTCTATATAATTGTGAGCCAATTGGGCCGTGTAGTTATTCAATTGTATTGAACTACTTTCTAGATAATTGTGAGCCAATTGGGTCGTGTAGTTATTCAATTGTATTGAACTACTTTCTATATAATTGTGAGCCAATTGGGGCTGTTTGGTTATTGTATTTTCTACTTGAAAAAGTGGCGTTGAGTAAATATAAAGGAGGTGTCGCCCGATTTTCCGTAGAATTTAGAGACTTAACACTTATGATATTCTACGATTGAAGTAAGGCTTTAATAGACGATTGTGAATATTATAGGTTGACATACTACAGGCGGGACTTTGTACTTGGCAAGTGGTTTGACCGACGAGGTATGTAGAACTTTTCCTATCTTTGAGCATGACTAGTTTCACGTATATAGTACTGCAGACGACAAGACTTCAACATTCTTTACTTGTTTTATGAAATGCCAAGTCGGGTGAGTTAGGAGATTAACTCACTTCTTTGAGAATATTAAAGATGTCTTAAGTCTTGTTAAAGATAAGGGACTTGAAGAATTTTAAAGTATGTAATACTTGTGTCGCTTTAATCGTATAAGTCCTGGATAGGAAAATGTATTGACTAAGGTATAAAGTGAATATAACGACTTTATGGGAGTTGGTTATATTGACATTATGCAAAGGTAAATGGCTTGTGTTAATGAAAGGCAAATTGAGTTTAAGGTATCAATTGCCCAAGGTTTAATAAGAAAATGAGTGACTTTATTTAGAAACCTTCTTTAACTTCTCAAGGTATTGGATCGGTCTTGAAATGTAATTTTGACTTGATACTATGGTTACTAGTGTCTTGGAAGCTTTCTACTAAAATGAGTCATTTGTTTAAGGAGTAAGACGTGGTACTTGGGGTTAAATTCTGATTCTTATAAAAGACATGATAGTGCCTTAAGTAAACTAAAATGAGAGTGTAGATGAATAAGACTAATAAGAAGTTGTGGATTGCTAACTTGCTTAATTATTGTATGACGGTTGAGAGATAGGGTAAGAGTATCGGTGAGGGCAAACCCCAAGACGCTATACCACCTTCTCCGTGATAAGAGTATAAATGGCGGTAAGCCCTCAAGACGTTATACCACCGCGCACTATCTTCTTCAGGTAAGAGTATAAACGGCGGGCAAACCCCAAGACGTTATACCACATGCCTGTGGTAAGAGTATAAATGAGGGTAGGAACCCCAAGACGTTATACCACCTGTTTTTATGGGTTCGTTACCCATGGTATGATCGGGAGACTGCTATTGTGATGTTACGTATTCTCTTGATGTACTCTCATTGTTAGTAAGGCACTGTGTACTGTAATTTTGTTATCATACATGTCTCCGGCTTTCTATAAACTTATGTTGTAATTACAAGATTTCCGCTTTACATACTTAGTACATATCAGGTAATCGACCCTTCTTCTGGGCCGCGCTCACGCCGCAGAAAGTGGTAAGGTGGCGCGATCCACATTCTTAGGATCACCTATCGACGCCTAAGCTCCATTCTCCGAGGCTTGTCTTTCTTTAGTACGCTCTTCCACGATGTTGTAGATATATGTACATTCAGGGTATGGCGGCCCCGTCCCGCCGCAGCTGTTATTCCTGTGAGGTCTGTATTCACGTATGTGGTTGGGCTGTAAGAACTAAGTTGTAAGTTGTACTTTTGACTTTGTTTATATTATGGAAGGCGACCTTATCGGTTAGCTTGTGTTGTATATTGTTTACATATGTGTTTATGTTGTGTATGTTCCGCTGCTATTCTCTGATGTATACCGAACAGGTGCCCGTGTAGGCACCGCCGCGCCCGGTCGGGTCGTGACAGAATCGGTGGGTTAAGCTTCTGTTGATGACTCCACTGCACCTGATAGTAGTAGTAGTCCATGTGTCCTGATTTTTTTTTTAAGAAAACAAACTAACTTTACCTGCAAAATAAGAAAAACACAAAAAAAAAACTGATAAAAAGATGCTCGCCTTGGAGCAACTAAATTAGAAATAAGAATAGATAAATCGATAATGAAAGTACACCAGTCCCCGGCAACGGCGCCAAAAACTTGATGTGCGATTTATACACACGATTAACGCAAGTGCACGTATCGTACAAGTAATATAGTCTGGGTAAGATCGAATATCGTCCTCAGGGACTGGTTTTCAAGTACCGATTTTCTATGCTTTAGTTTCTATTTGGTTAACGTTAATTGGTTTGGAATTCTAGACTAATAATGCAGGAAATAAACTAATTATGAAAATACTTTGATTTAAATCAGTTATGACGTAGAATTAGGGCTTCCAAGATCATCAACTATCTACTCTATTCAATCCTTAATACAATTGGACTGACTTCTTCTTCTACGTTAAGATAGCAGGTTAACTAAGTCGTTGTATACTCCTGTTAAGGTAATATAAACACTCAACCTCAATGGAGAACCCTTCTATCTTTTGATGACAAGATTGACTACAAAGGAGGATTAAGAGCAATAACCTATTAAGCTACACGAGTATCGGGGTACTTTCGTCCACGATTTAAACCTATGTTTATTCAACTATAGCATATTCACAATCTCTCCTTTTGGATTTTGATTAGAACTCATATAAGTGATGATAACTAGTGATCAATTATGTTACACCCCGTAGTTCCAGAGTATGTATATGAGGACGTACGTACGAGAATACGACATAAAAATTGGAAAGGAAGAAAGATGTGATTTTTCGACGGAAAAGTTTCCGGATTTTGTGAAGGAAAAAGGTTCGTTAATGGGAATTGGATTCCCAGATTTGGTATTTGGACTTTTTAGAATATTTGAGTATTATGAAATTTTATTTCCGAAATTGGTCACGTGGGGCCCACGGAAAATTTACGCTTTTGTGGCCCACTTTATTTTCGGATTTTTGGCATTACGGATATTTTCTAAGATGAAATATTTTGGACGAGTAGGGGGCAACACGTGTCACCCGGTGGCCATGTTGGCCGAATTGGAGAAGAGCAGTGGGCGTTTTCGGGTGACAAGTGGCCCATTTTTTGCGCGCCACTTGTCCCATTTTTGTGGTGAACAAATGGTTGGCCAACTACCCACACACATGTACCCCATCCTCACCTTACATTTGTCTTAATCCTAGCCATTGATTTATCTATAAATACCCCTTTATGCTAGACATAATTTCATCCACACTTAGAAATTTCAAAGTCTTGAAAACTCCCTCCCTTTCCTCTTGTGTGCTCTCGGCCATGGGCTGATTTTGTGAGAAAAACTTGTCCAAAAAAAAATTCTTAAAGTTTTAAGTGTTCTTCCTTAGGGTGTTAGGAAGATTGTGTACCAAGAGTTGGAAAAGATTTCACACTCCTAGCCTAAATACACCCCCTTGGCCGAAAGTTGGTAGTGTTGTAGCCTAAGTGTTCGTCACTTTTTGGAGTTGGATCTTGAAGAGGAGTTGGTTAGAAACTTCTAAGGGTTGCTTGGAGCGGGTTGGAACGTAAGGAATTGGAGCTAAACGTTGCTCAGGATCGACTTATAAACTTGGATAATTTTGGGCTTATCGAGGTAATGATCTTTGTCCCCCTATTGTAATTGGATATTACATGTTGTAGTAATGTATAGTTGAGTATACTATATGTAGAATGAATATGGATAAGAATTGAATCAGATTTACATAGGATCAGATGTATTTACAGAGACTTGTAGTATTATTGTGGAGTAGAATTGTACACGCCCCAGGTTAGACGTGTAACCCCTCTGGGATTGTTGGTTTGCAGCGTGCCTCGTTAGAGGAGGAGATTTATGTGGTTGGGGAGGTGCGCCGAATTTTCCGTAGAATAAGGAATCTTGTATCTAGAATTATTCTACGAAGAAATCTAGAGGTTGATAGACGTTTGTGGCCTTTATAGGTTCAAGTACTACGAGTAGCGTAGTCGACTTGAAGGATGGAAAAGGCGAGCAAGGTTAGAGTACTTTGGAGCGTTTTGCTAATTGTCGATAATCGTCGCGAGGTATGTGAACCTCTTCCTATCCTTTCTAGCATGATATTTGTGAAATATATTTAGTGCGGTAGACGCACGTGTGTTTAAAGGAAATTGATTTTCCTTTTGTGTCCTTGACTTGATTCCAAAGTTAGGTGACTTGTTATGAAATATTAAGGACTTGAATTATGTTAAAAAGTTGTAAAACCTCACTCGTGAGTAATGGGTGTGTGGTCTTTCAAAGAATAAAGTTATCTTAATTTCGAAAATAAGAATGGTTTTATCATTGATTTAAAATGATAACTTGACTTATAAACAACTTGATTTTGGGAAAGGAGAAGTAACTTGATAGGTTACTTGTTTTTAAAAGAGTAAGACCCTTGGTTTAAAAAGTATATTGCTACTTGACTTTTAAAGGAAAAGTGCATTTGTTTTAAAAGAAGGTATGGAAATTGTTTGGGTTTTACTTTGATGTCTTTTGACTTGAGTTTTAAATAATAAGAATCTTGAAGTATTTCAAAAGAGTTATTAACCATTTTTGAAAGAAAAGAAGTACTTGGTTTCAAAAGCTTAAGTGTTATACTAGCTTTATGGGAAGTTAGGTATAACGACTTAAGGAAGAGAGAAGGAACAGTTTACTTATTTGTTTATGAAAGTCTTGTATTGATTTCTGGAAAGTGTAGTAAGATGGTTTGATAAGTAAACATGTTAGGATGCTACGTGTGTTAGTGTCTTGTGATGTTTGTGTAAAGGGGTTTCCCTTGTTGTGCTTATGTTGTTTAACGATAAACCATTATGTTAGTATTGTACCACTCACCTCTTGACATGATATACCGGGGGTTAAGCTGCCCCCCGATGCGAGGGATGCCTCATGCGGGTCCAAGGGACCTATGCGGAGCTACGAGAGTTCCAGGTTAGTGTGCGGGGAATACCTCATGCGGTCTATGTGGCCATGCGGACTACGAGAGTCCAGGACGATGCCGAGGAGTAGCTACCCGACGCGGGAATACCTCACGCGCCTAGCGACTACGCAGAGGCGCGAGTTCCAGATTTGACGCGCATATCGATACCGAGGGCGAGTGGCCGCCGATCACGTGGCGCGTCTAGAAAGACCTCGTGATACAATTTTATAGCATTGTTGGTACTGTGGTTTTAGTAGTCGGCTATGCCTTCGCACTTACCCCCGCATAGCTTTATTATGACACAGTGGGACCGGTGTTCATGTGTATTCCTGGCGCTTTTATATCATGGATCGGCGGTGAGGAAGGAATTCCACGGGCATGATTGATATTGTGGGCATGAGACCCATGGTTATATTTGAGTGATGACTTTAAGGCGTGAGTCCCCGACTTGACATGATCGCATATCATGTATCGTAAATTGGTTATCATATATGTCTTCTATTTTATATAGACTATTATGATTTCATTTACGATGATTTTCGTTTCCACATACTTGGTACTGCCAGATCGACTTTCTGGGCCGCGTTCATGCCGCAGGTAGAGGTACACCAGTTGTTGATCCTCGCTCATAGGGTCACAGTTCAGCGTTTTGGGAAGCTCCGTGTCTCCGGAGGCTTATCTTTGGTATAGTCTCCTGTCGTTGTAGGTACTTACATTCAGGGGTATGGCGGGGCCCTGTCCCGCCATTGTTGTTATAACATTCTTAGAGGTCTGTAGTACTGTTGTGGGCAGGGTTTGTAAAAGGGATGTAACTGTTCAAGTTTTTATATATATATATGCCGAAAGGCAACTTTTCTCAGATAAACTGTTTCTCACTTCATATTGTTTCATGTCTTGTGTTATATTACGCTGGTTACTCTGATGTATGTCTACTTGGGTGCCCGGGTAAGGCACCAGTCACGGGCCCGGGTTCGGGTCGTGACAAATTAATTATCAAGCAATCAAAGCAATTATTGAATAAACCTCAACAATAATAAGAAGAAACCAAAACATGCATTAATTCATAAGAACGGGGTTCAAGCGATTCGACATGGAAAGCCCTAAATTAAGTAATTAGCTCCTAGACATAGTCACGCTAAGAACTAATACAATTTACATACATGAACTGAAATAAACAAAGAAAAGAGAAAGAAAAGAAAATACTTGAACTAGGTCTCAAATCTTCTCCTCCTAGAGTTGTGTTGTATGTACAATGGATGGAATGAATAATGAGCAGGGTTTTAGGGATTATATAGGTTTTGTAGGTAGGAAAAGTTATCCCTTTTGAACTCTGAAAACGTGTCAAATTCGGCCCAAAACGTCAAAAAATCATGCGTCGGCACCTTGGCCCTGTGATTGGGCGCCACGGCGCTGAAAAATCTGCAAGTTTTCGGAAAATTTCGCGGGCGCGCGGTGGCCGGATATTTTGGCGATTTTTGTGTCGTCGCCCGCCATCCGGCTTCGTCTGATCTCCTCTATACTTCCCGGGATTTCTTAGACTTCATTTATTGTCCCTTTTAGTGTGCAATTCCATCTCAATTATGCTCATTTCGTCTTCTTTTCGCCATTTCTCCATTTCTGACCGCTGTGACACAAAAGGAAGAAAAATGACCCTAATACTATACTAAACATCAACAAAATGAGTAAAATACTAACTAAAAATGACTCAAAAAGTGTATATAAAATACACCGATCACTTGCCTTGTTGCTACTTATACAGTTTCCAATTTTATTGGCCTATGTTTTATAAGTTATGTGAGGGTATAAGAGGGGGTGCCCAGGTAGGGCACCAGTCGCGGGCCCGAGGTCGGGTCATGACAGTAAAGCCAACCCTAATCTCCATTTTAACTAGGGTCAGTCGATGATGTTGTTGAGTATACATTTTCCACGTACTCATGCTACACTTGCTATACCTTTTTATTTGAAAATTATGTTCCTAGCATGAGTGAAACTGGAGACTTCATCAGTCGTTGAGGAGGCCATCAGGAGGATTCACGGTGAGCCACTAGTTTGATCTGTGGCATCGGATTTTCCCATATATCTTATTTCCTATCTTTCTATTCCTAGACAGTTTATGTATTTCAGATCGCATTCCAGACTTATATTACTATCTAGTTCATTCTTGTATTAGTGACACCAGGTTTTGGGAGTTGTAGTACTTATTCCATATTTTTAGGATTATGGGATTTTTAAGACTTAAAATTGACTTGTTTGATTGTTCTGCACTGTTTTAGTAATTAATTAACTATAATGGGTTATGGATGGCTTATGAAATTGGTGGAAGTTATTGCCTTCATGTCCAGTAAATCGAGCCATGACAATTGATATCATAACTTTAGGTTCATCGATCTCACAAATACAAGAACAGTGTCTAATAGAGTCATGCAGATCAATATGTTGAGCTCCGTACCTATCTTTGAGAGACTATAGGACATCTAGGAAAAATATAATATTTTATTTCTTATGGTGCATACTTGATTCTAATGGTTTATAAGAGTTTATTTGTTTCACTCTCTCACATATGGTGAGAACATGTTCGACTGCAGATGGAGATCAGGAATCCACACCTATGCCTATACTCGTTGCCAGCACCGTTCCTCAATGGAGAGGTAGAGGATTTGGTAGATGTCGATACAGGGATAGAGTCGTATTGCTACACAAGTCAGAGGCTGGCACCAGCTGTTTCTCAAGCCTGTGCTAGGGATTTGAGTCCTCATCTAAAAGAGGTTTCGGAGAAGGATCCAATTAGGACACCTGAAGTATATTTTGAGCCTCTTTGAGTGTTGGAACCAAGCAAGCACACTACCGATTACTCTAGAGGGTTCCCATGCCAAGTTGGAGGTCATACTCCTGATTAGATGGTTGTTGCAGGGTATATGACTCATGGGGCACAACCAGCTGCTGTTGTAGCTCCTCAATTTATAGGTCAGATAGCTCAGGGTATTGCTATTCCACCAATTGTTCAGCCCACTATGACTGTAGAAGAGTAGATGAAGTGGGATAAATTTGAGAAGATGAAGCCACCACAGTATGATGGACATCCTCACGAAGATGATTATGAGTTTCTAGTGAGTAGCCATGAGAGGTTGCATAATTTGGGGTTGGTTGAGTCCAACTGTGTTGATTTCATAATGTTTCAGATGATTGGCCCCGTCAAGTAGTGGTGAAGGGTATTTGTTGAGACTAGGCCAGCTGGGTCACCTCCATTTACTTAGGTTGAATTCACTAACGTGTTTCTTGAGAAGTGGGTTACCCGTAGTTTGAGGGATGAGAGGCATGGACAATTTGACAAGTTGGAGTAGGTTGGGATATCTTTGACTGAGTATGAGATGAGGTTTCACTAATTGTCTTGTCATGCTTTAACTATTTTTCCAGATGAGGAGGAAAGGACCAGAAAGTGTGTTAAGGGGCTGTCTTATCCCCTTTGAGTTGTAGCGACACATGTGACAGCTTCAGGAGTTACTTTTGAGGCAGTGATTGATGACGTTAGGAGTTTTTAGTCTAGTAGGCATCAAGAGTTTATGAATTGATCAGGCCAAAAGCTCCACAACTCGGGCAATTATAGAGGTACCTTATCTAGAGGTAGGGGTCATCGACCCCAGCTCAACTCGCCAATTTAGGTAGCGATGCAGAATTCAACCGATGGTTCTTTGGATCGTGGTGGTCATAGTTCAGGACATGGTTCTTTTTCCCCACCTGGAGGTCGAAGTGGTCATCCCGGCTATTCTAGCTCTTCTCAAGAGCCTATGTCCCATCATGGATGTTATGAGTATGGAACGTGAGAGACTTTGTGAGGGACTACCCTAACTTAAGCAAAGTGGTCAACACTCCAATTCTCAAGGTTCTACATGTATGACTATGGAACGTGAGAGACTTCGTGAAGCAAAATGGTCAGCACTCCAATTCTCAAGGTTCTACATGTATGGCACTCAATTAAAAGTGGTTCTCAGGCAGGCCGTGATGGTAATCACAGATGTTCTCAGATCAATGGTGGTCGTGCTCAGTGCTATAAATTTCCAGGTAGACTAGAGGTAGAGGCTTCTGTCACAGTCATTATAGGTACTATTTGAGTTTGTCATCGGTTGGCTATAACATTATTCTAGTCTCTACATACTCTTAGTGTCTACTTATTTTACTTAGGGTCTGGATATGATGTGTGTGTCTCTTGAATTTCTTGTTTAGTGTTTCTACTCTTGTTGGGGATTTTGTACTGGTGGATCAGGTGTATTGATCTTGTGTGGTGACTTTATGGTGTATGACACTTAGGCTGACTTGATGATTCTAGATATGGTAGATTTCGACATTATTCCAGGTATGAATTGGTTCTCTCATTATCATGCGATCTTGCACTGTCATGCCAATATATTTATGTTAGCATTGCTAGGGATTCCTAGGTTGGAATGGAATGATGATACTAGCCATGTGCCGAAAAAGGCGGTAACTTATCTTAAGGCTAGACGGATGGTTGAGAAATGGATTTGGCCTATTTGGCATATGTTCGGGATACTCGCGCTGATACTTCTTGTCTTGAGTCAGTTCCTGTTGAGGTTAGGTAAAAATGTATATAATACTAATTGTTTGCCACGTAGTTTAGTACTTTTAATCATCTTTTGAGTATTGATAATATAACTTTGTGCTTAATATTATATTTTTAATGTGTAGAAATAAAACAGTGTGAAGAAAGGAAGATTTTGCACAAATTGAATAAAATACAGAAGAAAAAGAAAGGAAAAAGAAGAAGAGACGTGGAGGGGACACTATGAACACTTTGTCTCTCAAGTTGAAGACGAAAAAATTAAAGGAAGTGAATTCAACGATTTACCTGGCAACAAAATCTAAATTGAGAATTTTGTAATGTCCTCGTTGAGCTAGATGTACAGCGAGGTATTTTGTCTTGCTATGGGTCTCGCTCAGCGAGGCCACAATATTCAAAATTAAAAATTCTCATAATTTATTTTGAACATGGTTTAATTCGTCTTTTTTTCCTACACATATAAATAGTCCACAATACACGTCTTTTACATATCTTTGCACCTAGAGAGAGCTAGAAGCCACCGTGGAGGCCGGAGAATATTGGGTTTTACCTTTTCTTCTCTATGCTACTCATTTTTATATTTTCTTTGGATGATTTGTTGTATTTCCCCTATGTCTATGTAGAGCTAAACTTCTCGTTCTAGAGTTATGGTTCTTTCATGAACATTGTTATTCAAATATTAATTTCAATTAATTAGCTTATCATATTGGCCTATTTATTTAATCTTGTTTTTAATTATTTCGTTGTCTGATCATCAATCGAATACTATTTATGAATCTTAGCTTGAACCCGAGAGAGGAATTCTAAGATAACGATAAAGTTTAATAAAGCAGGATTTCAACCCTGGGCATCGGGGGAACTGATTTGCATCTAGGATAGAGATATACCTAGTTTTCCATGTTTGGTTTATAAACAGGAAATATAAATGCATTTTTGTTAAGGTTCATGAGCATAGAGATATAGGCGTGAAAGTAATACAAATAGGCGACTGGAGGACTCGACAGATTCATATTCGTAATATCAACCCTGCCAATCAGTAAAATAGATAAATTAAAAAGTTGAATCAATTGAAAAACACAACGTGATTGTTTGATAGCTCATTGCCCTAGATAGATTTCGCTTCACTGGTAATATAAACAAATTCGTGTTTTCTTGGTTGATGTTTATTGTTTGTTTTCTTTTATTTTTGTAAGTTTATAATCACAACTTTTGGATTTAAATTGTATAGGTAATTATGATCGTTTAGTAGATAGTTAATCATAAGTCCTTGTGGGTTCGACATGTTACACCCCGAAATTCCAGGGCAATAGATCGAGAACATAATTAAGGAAATACAATTTGAATGTTGGAAGGAAAGTATATTTACATTTTCTTATATGGGAACAATTTGGATACTACAAATGTGACGACGAAAATTTATTAACAAGTAGTTAAATTCTTTCCAATGGATTTATGGACTTAGTATTGTATTATGAAGTCTTGGCATTGATAATATGGGTCCACAAAAAATTTCACAATTTTGTGGGCCCATCAAAATATTAAGAATTTTGTGCTAAGTATGAAATTATTTTTGTGAAGAGAATTATGGGAGAATTAGAGGGTGACACGTGTCCCTCCCCACTTGTGTAACAAAGCTCTAATTATCTATATGTATTGCAAGATTGGCTAAGTGTGGGAGATATTATTGTGAAGAGAAGACAAGTGGACAAGTGGGTCTACAAGGGTCCCCCTCCACTTGTGCATATACCTTTATATTACAAGTCTTGCAAGATTTTGTCCACAAATATCTTCTTCATCCAAACTCTCCTTAACCTCTCTTCTCCTCCAAGTTTTTGAAACCCTTAGCCAAGTGAAGAACAAATTAGTTTCTTTTCCAAGATTAAGCTCCTTAACTAAGTTCTAAGCCAATGTTAATACACCAAACAGTGGTCACGGTTTTGGCTTGAAAATTGTCTTGAAACCCTAAGCTTGGAGATGAACTTGTTGGAAGAAAAACAAGAAAGTAAGATGGTTACAAGCTTGTAGATGATACATGTGTGTTATTGTAACGTGAAGATGTGGTGCAAAAGAGAAGTGGTTGGCCGAGAACTAGTGGACTGTTTTGGCTAAAGTGAAGGTAATAATTCTTCTTACTCTTGAAGTAATTAGAAGTTACATGTCGTTATAGTTAAGGGATGAACTTGTGTTAAATGAAATGGAGAATAAGAAGTGCATGAGACAGTTTTGGCATGCTAGCCGATTTTTGGACACTTTTTAGTATATTGGATTCGTTGGTTATTGTTGTTGTTATCATCACCTATTACATGTTATTAATTGAAAGAAATCTTGTTATTAAAAGTTGATATGGTTTATATGAAGTGTTGGAATATGAATTGGATTATAAGGAATTATGAAAAGGGCTTTGGTATTATGGTTGTTGCCCGAGACTATCATGAAACTGTTGGATATTGTTGTGCAGTTTTAGGGGCTGTTTTGTGGTGTTATAATGCTGGAAATTTAGTTACCATTATGCATGTTTAATGTGGTAATTTCTAATGCATGTCCTAAAGGAATAAGGGTGTAGAAAGGTGTAGAAGAGCTTCACATTTCACCCTCATTGTTGTTGAAGTATTGAATGTTTTAGTGGGTTGTTTTTATATGGATTAAGAGGTCGGATTAACATGAGAAGTAGGTGTATGAATCACCTTGGTTGATATTTTGGTTATGCCCTTAATTGGTGCTTGGTTATTGATGTTATTAGCCTCGTTTGGAAGTTGTGGATAGGGTATAAATAGGGGAAGTGCTGCCCAAATTTTTATATGAAAAGAGAACCTTTACTTGGTATATGATCTATACTAGTAAGCATGGAGTTGATATACGTGTTATTGTTGTTATAGGTTGAAGTACTAATTGAGGTGTATTCTACTCGTCGTGTTGGTATAGCCGATAAGGTATGTGAACTATCCTTTCTTCTTTTGGCATGTTCTACGTGTGAATTATAACTGTGGTATTGCTCCATAGTTTAATCTACTCTTAGAGGTTAAGGAATATTCATGTTATTGATTCTATGCTAAAAGCATGTCTAAATTGTTCCTAAGTCTTTATTAAGGCATATGAGACAGATGTTGATAAGAGTTTTTAGTAAGCATGGGAGCCGAGTTGACTCTGCTATTTAAAGGAATTGTTAAGTATTAAGTGTTGAAACTGGTTTATTAAATAAGTAAGTATGTTGTTAGTAGACGTGTTAAAACAAGCCATTGCAGCGTTAAGTGAAAAATGTATCGACAAACAATTATTATGTTAAAATGATTAGAATGCCATCTGCATAGAAGCTAAGATATAACCAATTTATTTTACATTTGCTAGTTCACAGCTGATTAGATAAGATCTTTATACAAAAAAATATAAATTACTCACGGCCCATATAAGAATTAATTAGGCGAATTCGAATCTGTTATCGCCATTCAGATGTTTCCCTAATATTAGCCAGAGGGGTGAGACAAATTTAGATTATCGAGTTGGTACAGACGACAAGCGGTATGTGAAACTCTTCCTTCTTTCTTTGGCATGACGTATATGAAATGGGTGTATGGCGGACGTACGTAATTCCATTAAATCCTAATTTCCATTGATACATGATATGATAGTGCCTTGATTTTTCTAAAATGAAAGTTATTCTCTTTCTTCCATTGAGAGTCAAAAACGATTTTACCGCGTCTCAGAAAGGGTCGGGCATTATATGGTTTTATTGAGAGTCAAATGATGATTTAAATTGCATACGGTTGCTCATGATAGCTATTCATGCAAGTGTTATTATTCCATTTCACTGAGTCCCATGATGGGCCGAAACACGTTATATGTATATAGACATGATGGTTATACGGACCGAGTCCCAAAATGGGTCGGGATACGTTATAAGTAGACAGGAATCCACAGTTATATGGACCGAGTCCCAGAATGGGTCGGGATACGTTATATGGACAGGCATCTATGATTTTGATATGACTCTCTCACTTTTAAAAGATACAGTTGGCTCTATTTTATATGGCACGATTGGATCTGGTATTTGATTTTCATACTTGTCCTTGTCATCTTTTGGCCAGTTATGATCTTATTTACTGTACTTTATGTTTACATACTTGGTACATTGTTGTGACCGACTTCTCAAATTTGCGTTAAATGCCCGCATGTATAGGTACTCAGTTTGATGATCCTCGAGCTTAGGATCTTTGCTCAGCTTTTGGGATAGCTCCATTATTCCGGAGCTTGTCATTTTGGTACAGACTTATGTATATTCAGGTGTACGATGAGGCCTTGTACCGTCACATTTCATTATCAAACTCTTAGAGTTCTGTAGACAGGTGTGGGTGGTAAATATATATTTGGATACATGTGGGTTGTATATGTTGTAACTCGTTTTGGAAAATTCTTTATACAGTGGCAGCATTGTCGGCTTGCCTGTTTTTATTATATGAGTTTTTCTTAAGCTTCCACTGGTTATATGTGATGTGTGGGTATAAGGGTGCCTAGGTAGGGTACCAGTCGCGGCCCGTCGGCTCTGGTCGTGACAAAAGTGGTATCAGAGCAGTTAGTCCTCGGAATATCTACAGACCGTGTGCAGTAGAGTTGTTACATCCCGTAAGTCCAGGACATGTATAAGAGAATGTACGTAAGGAATCAAGACTTGGAAATTAGTACGAATGGAAGAATTGTTTTTCCGGCGGAAAATCTTCCGAACGTCGGAAAGGAAAAATGTTCGTTGTTGAGAATTGGATTCTCAAAGTGCATTATTTGAAGAGTATGGAACTCTTAACCTTATGGAAATTTATTTTTACGGATTTGGTCATGTGGGGCCCACCCGAGGAATTTTACGTTTTGTGGGGCCCACGAGGGTTACGGAATTTTATGGACGAATGAGAGGGCGACACGTGGCACCCCCACACAAGGTCTAGGTCGAATTAGTAAGGGGGTAAAATGGTCATTGACCATCTTGGAAGATAAGTCTTCAAGCTTCAGTTTGTTGACCAAGTCAACTTGTCCACTTGGCTTTACATTAATTGTTCTTCATCCTAGCCCACAAGTGTGTTAATCTAAGCCCTACAATATGTTTTATATACTAAGCTAGTGCAAGACAAGCTCTTCTAACACTTAGAAAAAAATCACACACCTTGTTCTTCACATAGTTGCTCTCGGGTTTGGCTAAGCTCTCACTAGAAAATTTTGTAATTTTGTTCCATTGTTCACAAGACTTAAACCCAATGTCCCTAAGGGTATTATAAGGATATCTCAATAGAAAGATTTCGGAAAAACGGCGTTTTCGTATTAGTCGCAAGGCGGAAACTTGAGGAGTTATTCAACTTTGAAGTTGGAACTTGAAGATGGGTTCTTCATAGGCTTCTAAGGAGTGCTTGGAGCGGATTGGAACTCAAGGAAAGGAGCTAAGAATTTCTAAGGCGCGACTTTGAATCTTGGAAACTTTAATGGCTTATAAAGGTATAAATTTTGTCGTTTTAATAGTTAAGGCATACTTATTGTTGTAGCTATGGATATTAGCAAGCATGAGTTATATAGTATGAAGTTTGATAAGTATATTGGCTATTGGAACCCAAATCCGAAAACTAGCATGTTAGCCTTAAGATTACAATTCAAGTCGATTATTAGTTTAAGTCGCCGCATGTTGTAGAAAGAAAGAAATTGTAGTTGTTGAAGTTGTTTGTGACTATATAACATGTTAGACCTTAGAACTTGGAATTGGAAAGGATTGGAAAAGACTTTGAATTATTGGTTATGTAAGTTGGCCGAGAATGGCTAGTGAGCATTAAACTACTTCGTATGAATTGTGGGGCGGAATTTTACACGTATTGTAAGGCGTGTAATCCCCTTTGTTTGGTTGTTGTTTTGAGCCTTAAATGTGGCGTGTTGGTTATTGTATTCGGCCTTGAAAAAGGTGGCAAAGTGTGTAGAAACAAAGGAAGTGCTGCCCGATTTTCCGTAGAATTAGAGACCGTATACTTAGTATTATTCTACGTTAGAGACTAGAAGTTGATAGTCTTGTTGTGACCATTATAGGTTGACACTTCTACGTATGGCGTATTCGGCTTAGCTTGTGGATTTAGCCGAAAAGGTATGTGAACTATCTCCTCTTCTAGCATGATTCCTTAAGATAAAGAAAGTATTTCCTACTCCTTAAATGATCCATTCCTTGGTTGTATTTGGATTGCCTAAAATAGAATTTGTTCTATGTACTTCCTTGATTGTACCTTGATGTTTAAATTGTAAGTTGTATAATCCATTGCCTTAGTGAAGTTGGATTCTTAAAAGTGAAAGTATTTTACTTAAAGTACATAGAGTCTTGAAAAGGAAGTGGCTTCCAAATCTTTTGGCTAGTGCCTTAGTTCCAAAACCTAAAGGTCATTATAATGACTTTAGGGGAGTCAAAGGAGTGATTTACTTATTTGATTTAAAAGAGGAGAAATGACATGATTTAAGAGAAGAAACTTGTTTTCTATATATTAAGAGACTTGAAGTATTTTTGAAAGTTAAGAAACTTGTTTTGTAAGTATGTGATACTTGGTTTTAAGTATAAGTCTCTTGGTTATAAAAGGAATGAATATGTCTAAAACCATAAAGGGTTATAACGACTTTATGGGAAGTTGGTTATAACGGCTTTAGGACACAGGTGGGACTTGGTGTTCATGTATGCCTATTGGTGTTATATTATGTCATGGACTGCCGGCAGTGAGGAAGGATTCCACGGGCATGATTGATATTATGGGCGTGAGACCCATGGTTATATTTTAGAAATGACTTGAGGGCATGCGTCCCTGACTTGTTATGACTGCTTATGTATTGTGTACTGTAGGTTGGCTATCATACATGTCTCCTGTTTTGTTTAGACTGTTATGATTTCATTACGCATTTCATCGTTTCACATACTTGGTACATTCTTCGTACTGACCTCCTTCGGGGGGCTGCGTTCATGCCGCAGGTTTAGGTACGCAGTTTGGTGATCGGCAGGTGTAGGACCCTGCTCAGAGTTTTTGGATAGCTCCTTCTATTCGGGAGTTTATCTTTTTGGTATAAGTTCTTTCAGTACAGGCTTTTGTACAGTTATGGGTACGGCGGGGCCTTGTCCCGTCATAGTTCAGTATAACTCTTAGAGGTCTGTATTCATATGTGGGATTGGACTCATGTACGGTGTAGTGTCTTTTGTTATGTATATTATATGGCAGCCTTGTCAGCTTTGCCCTTGCACGTACGTTGGTTTAAAAAAAAAAAAAGAGGTTTTATTTAATTTCCGCAGTTTACTTAGTTGTTAAGGTAGAAGGGTGCGCAGGTAGGGCACCAGTCACGGGCCCGGGGTTCGGGGCGTGACAAGAGTCTTGATTATCGGTGTGTTGTGCACCACACCAATAAACATGAAGCTACAGTACATTTAGGATTGGTTTCTATTTTTCCTTACTCTAAGATCATGCGATGGAGCTGTGTTGTTAGGGTAGTCCCTCCCTAACGCATTATTGTGGTTGCAGCTATGCCTCCAAAGAAAGTGACAGCGGCCCAGAAGGGGAATATATGGACCTTGTATACAGGTTGGTAAAATTATTGTATAGTTGGTATGATGATGACGTGCATCTATACGAACATATTTATTAGGGCCATGTGTATGTTGCCTGAAGTGATTGTGTGTTATCATGAGTTGGTTAAGCTTTAATAATTGCTTGGAAGGTATGAAACCGTTTAATGAATCCACGTCAAGGCTTTATATATGTGCTAATTTGGAATATTCAGGAGATAATGAGCTGTCTGAGATTGTGATAGACTCTTAAAAGATCATGTTCAATTGACTTAATGTCATACCATGTTGTTAGATTAAGCTACGTTGTATGCTTAAGTGATATACGTGAATAATATTCGTATGGAGTAAATAGGGTTCTTATGATTAAGACAACATGATTTTAAGATTATGAGAAGCTATCTTACCCGTATACGGGGAGAGATAATGTAAGCTTGGGACATGGAATATTTAAGGATCTTAGAATATTTGATAATTGTTGAGCCCTTAGATATACAAGGTCTTCTTGAGTAAAATATTTTATGTTTGATCTTGGTTAAAGTACTAGTATATGTGAAGTGTATTGATGCGCGATTTATGCACACACTAAACGCAAGTGCACGTGTCGTGACAAGTAATATAGTCTAGAAGACCGAGTTATCGTCCTCAGGGATTAGTGTTCAATTATCAACTTCTATTCTGTAGTATCTATTTGGTAACCGATACATTGATGAATTGTTTATAGCTATGATTATAGATGCTAACTAATTTACTTTATTTTACTTCAGATATGGTGGAAATAGGGCTTCCAAATCTCCTCAACTATCCGCTTGTTTTACTCGTTAATGCAAATAATTATGGTTCTTCTTTTATTTTGAGATAGCAGGTTAACTAAGCCGTTTTATACTCCTGTTAAGGTAATATAAACACTCAACCCCAATGTAGAACCCTTCTATCTTTCGATGACAAGATTGACTACAAAGGAGGATTAAGAACAATAACCTATCAAACTACACAAGTATCGGGGTACTTTCGTCCACGATTTAAACCTATGTTTATTCAACTATAGCATATTCACAATATCCCCTTTCGAATTTCGATTAGAAATCATATAAGTTATGATAATTAGTGATCAATTAATTACCAAGCAATCAAAACAAATATTGAATAAATCTCAACAATAATAAGAAGAAACCAAAACATGCATTAATTCATAAGAACGAGGTTCAAGCGATTCGACATGGAAAGCCCTAAATTAAGTTAGTTCCTAGTCATAGACATGCCAAGAACTAAACTAATATCCAACATAAACTAAAAAGAAATAAAACAAAGAACAAGAAATTACACAAAAGTAAGTCTCCAATCTTGATCTCCAAGTTGTGATGAATTCTCCAGTGTGGGATCTCCGCAAATCTGACCTAAAAAGGTCCTTTTTATAGCCTCAAAAACGTCCAACAACTTTTCCTTCTTGGCCTTGGCCCATTCCTATTCGGATTTGGCAGATTTTCCGCCTCGGCGCCGCGGCCCTGCAACTGGTGCCGCGACGCCAAAACTTCTGCGGCTCTCTATTCTTTGGGGCGCCGTGGCGCTATGATGTTGCTGGTTGGTGGCGCCGCGGCGCCGCCCTGTTACTCGCCCGGGTTGCCAACTTTTTAGCTTTTTGAGCTCTGGAACCTCTGTTTCTGCCCTCTTTTCGCTCTTTTTCGCCAATGTGTCACTTTAAACCATTATGACTCAAAAGAAAGAAAATTTATCCTAAGATGACACATATTTGTACAAAAATGGGAAAAAGACTAACTAAAAATGACTCAAAAGGTGTATATAAAATACACCGATCAAATACCCCCAAACTTAACCTTTGCTCGCCCTCGAGTAAAGATCAAAAGAAAGAAATAAAGACACGAAGGAAACAGAAAATAAAATGACTCAAAGACATTGATCACTTTGCTGAATCATTGTTACTTAGAAAAGCATGAAGGTTAGTAGAATAATATGCAGGAACATATAACATGAATTTTTAGCATTCTAAACACATCAAGTCAGATATTTCGCAAATTCAATTTAATCATGCTCAATGGAAGTAAGAATACCTAACTATGCATGTCAATTTCGAAATCATATGGCATGTTCACTTGTTATTCTCCACTAATCATGGATACACACATCAGAGATTATCAGGGCTTTTCAGCGTTGTAATGTAGGCTTAGGCAGAGGTAGGTAAAAATAGGCTTTTAGGCTCAACTTACGTACCATAAGCTCTTTTTCTTTCAACTCTTCCCTTTTCTTTTGATTTTCTTTTTCACCTCATATCTATCTTTCCCCTCTTTTATTTTGAGAGAATGAGGTGTATTATGAATAGCAGGAACCCCCAAACTTAGGCTTTTGCCTATTTATTATTACTTTTTCATTGGGGTGCATCAAAATTGTTCAATCACTTTTTGTCTCTTTTCAACACTTTATATTCCAAACAACTCAATTTTTTACTTATGACACACGTATGGAATTATAGGGTGTCAAAGAAAGGTCTTATTTTTAGGCTCAAAGGGGCTGACTAGGGATACAATTTTTATGTCAGGGATAGGTAAAAATGGTAAGAAAGGGCTAACAAAGAAATGCCTGAGTCATCTCCCTAACATGCATATCCTAACTATTTTGCCTCAAATAGCAAGCAAGCAGACACATATGTTTTAATTACTAACAATGCATAAATCAAGCAAGATACCCAAATAGTTTGATTTCATGAATTTTTGGTATATCTAACCTAAGTGTTCAGATGGTTGCTTCTAATTCCATTACATTATTCAACTTTACTTCACTAGGCGCCAAGAATTCACTAAAGACGCATGATCTTAAAAAAAAATATGACTCAAAAATACTCAAAAACACACAAAACAAATCACAAAGACTTAAAACAATAACCCCCCCCCCCCAAACTTAAATCACACATTGTCCCTAATGTGTGCAAGACTCAAAAATAAAAGAAAAATGGGACAACTTACAAACTCGATTTAAAATGATGGCGGTGGCGGCGGATAATGCATGGCAGATAACGTCAGAAATCCCGTCAAAATGGAAGAGGGAAATCGTTTCTATGGCTCTTTTATTTTTCAGCTTTTTTGTTGCGGCGCCGTGGCGCTCTGATTTGGCGTCGCGGCGCCCAAACTTCAGAGACCTTTTGGACTTTCGACGCCACGGACCTGCAACTGGCGTCGTGGCACCAAACTTCCTGCACCCTTCTGCATTCTCGGCGCCATGGCCCTCAGCTGGGCGCCGTGGCGCCGAGCCGATTTCCTCTTCTCTTCACGTTTTCATTCTCCAATTTTTGGTCGTGTACCTATCATCACAACATGCAAACAATACCTTCCGTGAGACTGTTCTAACTAAAACTAAATTGCATAAAATAAAATAACACTGGGTTGCCTCCCAAGTAGCGCTGTCTTTAACGTCTTTTAGCCGGACGCAGGTTCCCTACTCATGTTGGAGTGAGATGGGTCACTAGGCTCATGTATTCCGTTTCATTGATCACATAGGGTTTCAACCTCTGTCCGTTTACCTTGAAAGGGGCTCCCTCTCTCCCTTTCACTTCAACTGCACCATAGGGGAATGCTCTTACAACGGTGTACGGTCCTGACCAACGCGATTTGAGCTTGCCTGGGAACAACCTCAACCTTGAGTTGAATAAAAAAACTTGTTGTCCTGCTTGGAAGTCTTTTGGGATCAACATATTATCATGCCATACTTTAGTTCGTTACTTGTAGATCTTTGCATTATCATAGGCATTGTGTCTAAATTCATCCAACTCGCTCAGCTGTAGCAACCTCTTCTGCCCTGCTGCCTTGGCATTCATGTTCAGCTTCTTCATTGCCCAATAAGCCCTGTGTTCCAACTCTACTGGCAGATGACATGCTTTACCAAAAATTAACTTATATGGTGACATTCCAATGGGGGTTTTGAATGATGTTCTGTATGCCCATAGTGCGTCATCCAATTTGATAGACCAATCCTTCCTTGAGCCATCCACCGTCTTTTCCAATATGCTCTTCACTTCCCTGTTTGAAAATTTTGCTTGCCCATTCGCTTGAGGATGATAGGGAAGTGTGGTGCGGTGGTCGACTCCATATCGGGAATGCAATGTATCAAAATGCTTGTTGCAAAAGTGGCTTCCTTCATCACTGATGATGGCCCTAGGAGTACCAAACCTTGTGAATATATTCTTTTGGAGGAACCTTTGGACAATCTTACTGTCATTTTCTTTAGTGGCTACCGCTTCTACCCATTTGGACACATAATCTACTGCCAGAAGAATGTACTGATTTCCAAAGGACGACGGGAATGGACCCATGAAGTCGATCCCCCATACATCAAATAGTTCCACCTCCAAGATCCCATTCGAAGGCATTTCATTTTGTCTTGATATGTTCCCTGTTCTTTGACAACGATCACAGTTCTTCACAAAGGTGTGGGCATCCTTGAAGAGGGTTGGCCAATAGAACCCACTTTGCAATACCTTCACATCTGTTCTTGATGCCCCAAAGTGTCCACCACATTATAAGGTGTGACAATGAGTGAGAATCTGGTGCATCTCATCCTCTGGTATACATTGCCTAATGACTTGGTCGGCGCATTATTTGTATAACATTGGCTCATCCCAATAGTAGTGTTTTACTTCGGAGTAAAACCTTTTCACTTGTTGTCTTGTTAATCCTGGGGGTACTACCTTAGCTGCAAGAAAATTAACAAGATCAGCGTACCAAGGTAACTTAAAGACAACACTTACTTGAAATAATTGTTCATCTGGGAAGTGATCATTTATCTGCACATTCTTGGTGTTCTGGCTATCTATGTTTTCAAGTCTCGACAAGTGGTCCGCAACTGAGTTCTTTGTCCCCTTCTTGTCACGAATCTCCATGTCAAATTCTTGTAATAGCAGAACCCATCGGATGAGGCGAGGTTTTGCATCCTTCTTTGTCATTAAATACTTTATGGCAGAGTGGTCAGTGTATACTATCACCTTATTCCCAATTAAGTATGGCCTGAATTTATCGAATGCATATACTATTGCTAGCAATTCTTTTTCTGTAGTAGCATAATTCAACTGTGCGTCATTAAGAGTTTTACTAGCATAGTAAATGGATCTGAATGCCTTATCGACCCTCTGCCCAAGCACTGCTCCCACTGCATAATCACTTGCATCACACATTAGTTCAAATGGGAGCTCCCAGTTTGGTGGAATGACTATGGGTGCTGAGATAAGCTTCTCCTTGAGTGTCTGAAAAGCGGTCATACATTCCTTATTGAATTCAAAAGCAACCCCCATCATTATCAAGGTGGAAAGAGGTTTTGAATCTTTTGAGAAGTCCTTGATGAATCTTCTATAAAAACTGGCATGCCCAAGGAAACTTCTGACCCCTTTTGTTGATACTGGAGGTGGTAGATTTTCGATTACTGAAATCTTTGCTTTGTCCACCTAAATACCTTGGTTGGATATTTTGTGTCCAAGGACAATCCCCTCTTTTACCATGAAGTGACACTTCTCCCAATTCAGCACAAGGTTGGATTCTTCACACCGTTTCAAAACTGCTTCCAAGTGCCTCAAACACTCGTCGAACGAGGACCCAAAGACCGAGAAATAATCCATGAAAATCTCTATAGTCCTCTCCACCATATCCGAGAAAATTGCCATCATACACCTCTGAAAGGTCGCAGGTGCATTGCAAAGCCTAAATGGCATCCTTCTGAATGCAAACGTACCAAATGGGCGGGTGAATGTTGTTTTTTCCTGATCTTCTGGTGCTATGGCAATCTGATGATACCCTGAGTAACCATCCAAAAAGCAGTAGTAATTGTGCCCTGCAAGTCTATCCAACATCTGATCTAGAAATGGCAACGGGAAGTGGTCTTTTCTGGTTGCCTTGTTCAACTTGCGATAGTCAATGCAGATTCTCCACCCAGTAACTGTTCTAGATGGAATGAGCTCGTTCCTTTCGTTGGTCACTACTGTCATACCATCCTTTTTGGGCACCACTTGTACCGGACTCACCCATACACTGTCAGAGATAGGATAAATTACTCCAGCATCAAGCCATTTCATGATTTCTTTTCTGACTACCTCCTTCTTGTTTGGGTTCAGTCTCCTCTGTGCCTCAATGGAGGGTCTGCTCTCCTCATCCAGACGGATCTTATGACATCGTTGACGAACTTATCCCCTTATGTATGCTAAAGTCCACCCAATGGCACGCAAGTGAGCCCTCGATTTCGCCAGCCTTCTCAATCTCTCGTGGATAGATGACATGAGATGATCACCGTAAGGATTGATTCTCACCTAGATATCGATCAGAATGATCCGCAGAGTTTTCAACTCTAACTCGAGCCTTTTCTGTATGGTAATCGATCTCTCCGCATCCGCCAAGCTCTTCATATCTCTTCTTATCACACTTCTCATAAGAATTCATCCAATTTGCATACTCCATCAGATTCGGGTCATTGCCACTATTATCATCCCATCGTGTCAGCACTTCTTCAAGCGCATCAGCATTTCTGAACCCATTTTCCGACACTGCTTCTTCGATCATATCAATAGCGAAGCAGTTGTCACTTGCCTCTGGGAAGGATGCTGCCCGAAAAACATTGAAAATCACCTCTTCTTCTTCCACACGAAGTCTCAACTCCCCTTTTCGAACATCAATGAGTGCCTGTCCTGTGGCTAGGAAGGGTCTGCCAAGTATGATGGGGATCATGTCATTATCTATCATGTCTAAGATGATGAAATCAGCGGGAAAGATGAACTTGTCCACCTTCACCAACACATCATCGATGACTCCTCTAGGGTGGACGATGGAGCGGTCAGCTAGCTGCAAAGTGATGTTTGTAGGTCTGGCTTCTCCCATTCTAAGTTTGCAAAACACCAGATAGGGCATCAAATTTATACCTGCCCCCAGATCGCACAACGCCTTCTGACACTCAAACTTTCCTATAGTGCATGGGATGGTGAAGCTCCCCGGATCTTTCAATTTCTGAGGTAGCTTTCTCTGTAGGATGGCACTGCATTCTTCAGTCAACACCACTGTTTCGTAGTCATTTCTCCTCCTCTTTTTGCTGAGAATCTCCTTCATGAACTTTACATAACTCGACATCTGCTCTAGTGCCTCAGCAAACGGGATGTTGAGTTGCAATTGTTTGAGAACTTCCAGGAATTTAGAGAACTGTTTGTCAAGAGAACTTGTTTTTAGCCTCTGGGGGTACGGTATATTCACCTGGGGTGCGTCCACACCAACTTCCAAACCCATTGTACCCTCTGAGCCCTAGGCGCCGTGGCACCG
Source organism: Przewalskia tangutica (assembly GCA_029844215.1). Taxonomy (NCBI): domain Eukaryota; kingdom Viridiplantae; phylum Streptophyta; class Magnoliopsida; order Solanales; family Solanaceae; genus Przewalskia; species Przewalskia tangutica. The sequence goes on from CM056719.1 coordinate 26,905,739, forward strand.
AAAATTTTGCAATGTCTCAGGATTATCGGCGTCGTGGCGCTGCTCATTGGCTCTGCGGCGCTGCAACTGCTGCGAGAAATCTGGGCCTCTCTTTTCGGGACACGGTGGTGGTGAGTTTGCTTCAATCGCCTGGCATTGCTCTTTTATATTCCCTCCAATATATTCATGGTGATTCCCTTATATTTTGTTGCTTAGCATGCCCGCGAGTTGTCCTATTTGCGTTTCCAAATTCTTCAGGGACACTCTCGTTTCGTCCATGAACTGAGTTTGGTGCCTGGTTAGCCTGAGTATGGCTGCTCGTAGCCCATCTTGCTCTTCCTGTGGGGCCTGGGGATTACATTGTTGATAGTGGTAATCCATGTTTGCAGGATCCCTGAGATGAATCAAAACCAACAAACGGATCACGGTGCACGGTTCCACCAATAAATCAAAAATTAATAAAAAGAAAAAAATAAAAATAAAATTAAAAATTAAGAATAGATAGAATGATATTGAACTACGCCAATCCCCGGCAACGGCGCCAAAAACTTGATGCGCGATTTATGCACACACTAAACGCAAGTGCACGTGTCGTGACAAGTAATATAGTCTAGAAGACCGAGTTATCGTCCTCAGGAATTAGTGTTCAATTATCAACTTCTATTCTGTAGTATCTATTTGGTAACCGATAAATTGATGAATTGTTTATAGCTATGATTATAGATGCTAACTAATTTACTTTATTTTACTTCAGATATGGTGGAAATAGGGCTTCCAAATCTCCTCAACTATCCGCTCGTTTTACTCGTTAATGCAAATAATTATGGTTCTTCTTCTATTTTGAGATAGCAGGTTAACTAAGTCGTTTTATACTCCTGTTAAGGTAATATAAACACTCAACCACAATGTAGAACCCTTCTATCTTTCGATGACAAGATTGACTACAAAGGAGGATTAAGAACAATAACCTATCAAACTACACAAGTATCGGGGTACTTTCGTCCACGATTTAAACCTATGTTTATTCAACTATAGCATATTCAAAGTCTCCCCTTTCGAATTTCGATTATAAATCATAAGTTATGATAATTAGTGATCAATTGATTATCAAGCAATCAAAATAAATATTGAATAAATCTCAACAATAATAAGAAGAAACCAAAACATGCATTAATTCATAAGAACGAGGTTTAAGCGATTTGACATGGAAAGCCCTAAATTAAGTTAGTTCCTAGTCATAGACATGCCAAGAACTAAACTAATATCCAACATAAACTAAAAAGAAATAAAATAAAGAACAAGAAATTACACAAAAGTAAGTCTCCAATCTTGATCTCCAAGTTGTGATGAATTCTCCAGTATGGGATCTCCCCAAATCTGACCTAAAAAGGTCCTTTTTATAGCCTAAAAACATCCAACAACTTTTCTTTCTTGGCCTTGGCCCATTCCTATTCGGATTTGGTTGATTTCCCGCCTCGGCGCCGCGGCCCTACAACTGGCGCCGCAGTGCCAAAACATCTGTGGCTCTCTGTTCTTTGGGCTCCATGGCGCTCTGATGCTGCTGGTTGGTGGCGCCGCGGCGCCGCCCTGTTTCTCGCCCGGGTTGCCAACTTTTTAGCTTTTTGAGCTCTGGAACCTCTGTTGCTGCCCTCTTTCCGCTCCTTTTCGCCAATGTTCCACTTTAAATCATTATGACTCAAAAGAAAGAAAATCTATCCTAAGACGACACATATTTGTACAAAAATGGGCAAAAGACTAACTAAAAATGACTCAAAAGGTGTATATAAAATACACCGATCATATATTAGTTGGGATGATTCCTTGATTTGAGTATAAACCACTAGTGATTGTTGTTGATGTTGTTGAGCCGTTTGGAAATGGTATTACCGATTTTAAGGGACTGCGAAGTGCAGTAGAGGATTTACTCCCAGATGTTGAACACAGGAGGTGAACGTATCCTTGCAAACTGGTCTAGAAATTATAAGGGGATAGAAAGAAGGAATTTATATTGGAAGGTTTAGTAGGTTATAAAGATCCACGCGTTTTACGGTGACTCTTGCTGATTAGAATTCTAGAGAGAACTGTAATAGGACCTTATGAATGTGACTTTGATTACAAAGGAAATACAATGTGCTAAGGTCTAAAAGGGAGATACTACGTATTATGAAGAATTACATGTATCAAGGTTAGTAAGCTAAGGTATGCTATAGAGATTGGACTGGTAAGGTCCTCAACTTCGGCTATATATCCCAGTTTATTAAGAGTTTTTAGGTGTTTAAAAAGCCTAATATGAAGTTCGTTGAGTCTAGTTTCCAACGCAACAACCCGCTCGTCGATAGGACATCGGAGCGGAGAAGTATGGACGTTAGAAGTTCAGTTGGCAGAAGTGCAGGAAAAATATTCTAGTCAGGCGCCACAGCGCCACGGCGCCGGCTGCAGGGCCGCGGCGCCGTAAGTCCTGAAACTTTCTGAATTTGCAGCGCCACGGCGCCGGCTGTAGGGCCGCAGGGCCGCAGCGCCGAGGCGGGATTTTTCGCGAAAAATAGGGAAAAATCAGAAGATATTTGTGTAAAGACCTATGGGAGGGCGACAAGTGTCCCTCCCATCTTTTTGACCAAGAGAAGGTCTTATATTATGACCAAGTCTTGAAGACTTGGTCATTTTGCAAAGATTCATCCTAAGGAAATTCCTCTCATCTTCTCTCTAAATATTTAAAGAAACCTAAGCCTAGTGAAATTATTGGAGAGGCGGCAAGAAGATAAAGTGTTGATAAACTTGTAGAAAGTTCGTATGGATGATATTGACGAGAAAAAAAGTTGCGGAAAAAGGGCTATAGTGGGCGAGATCCTAAAAGTAAAATTCCCTCTCCTCTTGGAAGTAAATTATGATACATGTAATAGTTGATATTGATCATGTGAATTATACATTGAAGTTGATAAGTGATATAGAGTATTGGGAGCCTAAATCCGAACACGAGCTTATTAGCCATTGGAAATACAATACAAATGAATCGATAGTTATAATCGTCGCATGTTATCTAAATGAGAGATTATAGTTGTTGAAATTGGTTGCGACTATATAACATGTGAGAACGACATTGTGGATTGAAAAGGAATTGGAAAAGATTTTATGTGGTTGTACTTTGTAGTCGAAAAATGACATTTAATATTGGACTATTTTATATGAATTGTGGGGCTGAATTTTATACGTCCTGTAAGGCGTATAATCCCCTTTGATTGGTTGATGTGTTGAGCCTTAAATGTGGCATGTTTGGTTATTGAATTCGGGCCTTGAAAAAGGTGGAAAAGTACATAGAAACAAATGAAGTGTTGTCCAATTTTTCGTAGAATAAGTGACTTTAAACTTGGAATATCCTACGTTTGAAACTAGAAGTTGATAGACGTATTATGGTCATTATAGGTTGACATACTACGTACGACATATTGGACTTAGCAAGTGGATTGAACCGAAGAGGTATGTGGAACTTTCTTATCTCTTTAGCATGAGTAGTTGTAAAGGTATAGTGCGGTAGACGTACGAGATTTAAATGAATTTAGTTTCATTTGATATCCTTGACTTGTTTTAAGAATGTCCAAGTTGGTTGAGTTAGAGAATTAACTCACTTGTTTTAAAGGTTAAAGATATCTTAGTTTCTAAAGTTAAGAAACTTGATTTCTATAGCTACGATACTTGGTTTTTGAAAGTATAAGTCTCTTGGTTATAAAAAGAATGTAAGTGTCGAAAGCATAAAGTTAGTATAACGGCTTTATGGGAAGTTGGTTATAATAACTTTATGGAAAGTTAAAAGAATGGTTTACTCTAGTGAAGTAAACAAAGATAAATGACTTGAAATGAAGAAAGGCAAATTGATTTAAAGGCATCACTTGCTTAAGGTTTTAAAGTAAAAAGTCATTTGGTTTAGAAGCCTATAAATGTATTTCTAAAAGGTATTGTGACTTGTTTTGAAATATAGATATGACTTGATACTACGGTTATTAGTATCTTGGAGTTTTATATGAAAAAGAGTCATTTTAAAAGAATAGAAGTACATAGTACTTTGGGTTAAATTTCCGGATTTTATAATGACATGTTAGTGCCTTAAGTAAACTAAAATGAAAGTGTATATAAATAAGGCTAATAAGAAGTTAGGGGATTTCTTAACTTGCTTATGTTATGTATGATAAGCCGGTGGTGCTTATGTTATGTATGATAAGCCGGTAGTGCTTATGTTATGTATGATAGCCGGTTGTGCTAGGTTATGTTATTCTTACGGGGTAAACCCCCGGGTAACTACTTATTCCATGGATTTGCTACCCATGATGCGAGTGCGGCGTTTGTACTCATTGCGGGCCCACCGGGCCCATGCGGGTGAAATAGTCCCATGCGGGTGAAATAGTCCCATGCGAGGCGGATGACCTCATTGTGGGTCCACAGGACCTATGCGGGTGAAATAGTCCCAGGAGTAGGATTGCTTAATGATACTACGGGCGAGTGGCCCTACTTTGATCATGAGCCTCCTATTTTTATGCAGTAAAGTATACTCTTGATTACTCTCATTGTTAGTAAGGCGCAGTGTACTGTTATTTGAGTTATCATACATGTCTCCAGTTTTATTTTAGACTTTATGATTTCATTTCAGTACTTTCAGTTTTGCATACTTGGTACATCTGTTGTACTGACCCCCTTTCCTCGGGGGTTGCGTTCATGCCGCAGGTAGGGGTAAACAGGTGGTGGATCCTCACTCTTAGGATCACTGATCAGGTGTCAGAAGCTCCATTTCTCCGGAGGCTTGTCTTTTGGTACGGTTTCCCTGATATTGTAGATAGATGTACATTCAGGGGTATGATGGGGCTCTGTCCCGTCACAATTGTTATTCTTAGAGGTCTGTAGTCATATCTTGTAGATTGGGTTGTAAGAACAAAGATGTAATTGTTTGATTTTTGGGTTATGTATATTTTACGGAAGGTGGCCTTATCGGCTAGTCTGTTGATATTTGTACTGTCTAAGTATTTTATGAGTTTATGTATGTTCCGCTGCTATTCTCTGATGTATACCTGTAAGGGGTGCCCAGGTAGGGCACCAGTCGCAGGCCCGGGGTCGGGTCGTGACAAAAGTGGTATCAGAGCAGTTAGTCCTCGGAAAGTGTCTGACGCAGTGTTCAGTAAGTCTTGATTATCGGTGTATTGTGCACCACATCTATAATCAGGAGGATGCAGGACATTTAGGATTGGTTTCCATTCTTCTCTCTAAGATCATGCATTAGAGCTGTCTTATTAGGTTGAATCCTTTCTGACCTATTCTTATGTATCAGTTATGCCTCCACGGAAGACGGCCGTGGCCCGTAGGCAAGGCAAAGCGGCGAGTCGCTAGTGGTACGCAGAGGGTTACTAGGACTCTGGCCCAGGCTATGCCTGAGGTTGTGGGCGGGGCGGCGAGTTCAACCACGCCGGCAGTATTAGAGGAGCCGAGAGCGGTCGTAGCTCCAGAGATTCCGATACCTGAGCCTCCAGTTCCGCAGCCAGGGGAAGAGTATAGAGATTATGGAGAGCAGATCAGGTTATTGACTAGCATAGCAAGTGGCGAGCGTGACAGAGCAGGTAGCTAACCCTAGAGCCGACAGTTTGTGGATTCGGGATTTTCTGGATTGTAATCCACTCGAGTTCTATGGTTCGAGATCTGAGGAGGATCCTCAGGAGTTTATTCGGCAGATACAGCGGACTATGCAGGTGCTTAGGGACTCGGAGACAGAGTCAGTTGTGTTAGCTTCTTACCGGTTACGTAATATTGCGTTGAACTGGTTTGAGTCATGGGAGTTGTCTAGAGGTGTGGGTGCTCTTCCAGCTGTTTGGGATGAGTTCACAGAGTCCTTCCTAGATCACTTTTTGCCTCCTGAGATGAGGAGAGCCCGCGTGGATAGATTCTGGACATTGAGACAGAATGGGAGGACCATCAGAGAGTACAACCTGTAGTTTGATTCATTGGCCAGGTATGCGACCACTATTGTGGCTGACATGGCGGACAGAGTTCACCGCTATGTGATGGGGCTAGATCGTTATATGATTACTTCATGCCTGGGAGTGGCTATTCAGCCAGGTATGGTGTTACACCCCGGAATTCCAGGATATGTTTTTAAGGACGTATGTAAGAACTCAAAATGTTGAGATTAGAGACTTGTAAAAAATTTATCGGAATTGTCGGAAAATGTAATATTGTGACGAATAGGAGGGCGACACGTGTCACCCCCCCTTATGTTGTCTTGGACGAAATTAGGCATGGGCAAAAGGGTCATTTGACCATTTTTAGGAAGACAAGTCTTGCAAGTAGTAAAGCTTGACAATGTTGACTTAGTCAATGGGACCACATGTCTTGATATTTAAAAGAACTTCATCCAAGCCACCCATTTGTTCTAATCTTGACCCTCCATTATGTTATATATGTATACTAGTAGCAAGACTAGTTCCCACACTTAGTCATTTTTCATGAAATCTTGAAGAACTCTTGTGAGGCTCTCGGGTTTGGGGTCCAAAGAGCAAGAAAAAATTTCAATTTTTGTCCAATAATCCCCATACATTAAACCAAGGTTCCTAAGGGTATTGTAAGTGTATCTCAATAGAAAGATCCCGGAAAAATGGTGTTTTCGTATTAGTCGCAAGGCGAAAACCTAAGGAGTTATTCAACTTTGAAGTTAGAACTTGAAGATAAGTTCTTCATAAGCTTCTAAGGGTTGCTTGGAGTGGATTGGAACGTCGAAAGGAGGAGCTAAAGTTGCTAAGGATCGACTTGTAATCTTGGATCATATTTGGGCTAAATGAGGTATAATCTTTGTCTTACTTTTGTAATTGAAGATTCCATGTTATTATAAGTTAGAAATGATCATGTGATATGTGTTATGAAGATTGATAAGTGTTATGGAAATTTGGAAGCTCAAATCCGAAAATGACATGTTAAGCCATTTGAAATTGAAATACAATTTGGTCGATAATTAGAATCGTCGCATGTTTACCTACTTGAGGATTGTAGTAGTTATAATCAATTGCGGCTAGATAACATGTTATATTAAACCACTTGGATTGAAAAGGGATTGGAAACGAATTTGTATTGTTGTCCCTATTTTTCCGAATGGACATTATATTTTGGACTAGTGTGATATCAATTGTGGGGCGGAATTTTACACGTCTTGTAGACGTGTAATCCCCTATTGTTAACTATTTGGTTGAGCCTTAAATGTGGCATGTTTGGTTATTGAATTCGGCCTTGAAAAAGGTGGCAAAGTATGTAGAAACAACGGAAGTGCTGTCCGATTTTCCGTAGAATTTAGTAACTTTGCACTTGGAATATTCTACGTTTGAAGTAAGAAGTTAATAGACATATTATGGTCATTATAGGTTGACATACTACGTACGGCGAATTGGACTTAGCAAGTGGATTAAACCGAAAAGGTATGTTGAACTTTCTTATCTCTTGAGCATGAATAAGTTGTAAATGTATAGTACGGTAGACGTACAAGATTTTGACAATCTAGTCAATTTGATATCCTTGGCTTATTTTAAGAATGTCCAAATTGGTTGAGTTAGGAAATTAACTCACTTGTTTAAATATTAAGGATATCTTGGTTTTTAAAAGTCAAGAGACTTTAAGTATGTTGAAAGTATTTTTGATACTGGTTTTGTTGGAAAGTTTAAGCCCCTTGGTTTTAAAGAAGAATGTAAGTTTCTAAGGTATAAAGCTAGTATAACGGCTTTATGGGAAGTTGGTTATAATATCTTTATGGAAGGTTAAAAAGAGTGATTTACTCTAAGTAATTTAAGTATGATAAATGACTTGAAATAATGAAAGGCAAAATGATTTAAAGGCATCCATTGCTTAAAGTTTTAAAAGAAAGAAGTCACTTGATTTAGAAGCCTATAATTGTATTTCTAAAAGGTATTGTGACTTGTCTTGAAAAGTAGTTTTGACTTGATACTATGGTTGTTAGTATCTTGGAAGTTTTATATGAAAAAGAGTCATTTTAAAAGAGTGGAAGTATGTAGTACCTTGGGTTAAATTCCCGGATTTTTATAAAAGACATGTTAGTGCCTTAAGTAAACTAAAATGAGAATGTATAGGAACAAGAATAGTAAGAAGTTAGGGGATTTCTTAACTTGCTTATATATTGTATGATAAGCCGGTAGTGTTTATGTTATGTATGATAGCCGGTTTGTGCTAGTGGTATATTATTCATTACGGGGTCATTCCCCGGGTTTGTGGCATTTGCATATTCCGTGGATTTACTACCCACGATGCGAGGAATACCTCATGCGAGTCCGTAAGGACTTATGCGGGTGAAATAGTCCCATGCGGGCGGATACATCCTATGCGAGGAATACCTCATGCGAGTCCGTAAGGGCTTATGCGGGTGAAATAGTCCCAGCGGGCGGATACAGCCTATGCGAGGAATACCTCATGCGAGTCCGTAAGGACTTATGCGGGTGAAATAGTCCCATGCGGGCGGATACAGCCTATGCGAGGAATACCTCATGCGGGTCCACACGACCTATGCGGGTGAAATAGTCCCAGGAGTAGGATTGCTTAATGATACTGCGGGCGGGTGGTCCTGCTTTGATCGTGAGCTCCCTATTTTTATGTTGTAAGTATACTCTTGATTACTCTCATTGTTAGTAAGGCACAGTGTACTGTTAATTGAGCTATCATACATGTCTCCAGTTTTATTATAGACTTATGATTTCATTACAGTACTTTCAGTTCCACATATTTGGTACATGTTGTACTGACTACTCCGGGGGGCTGCGTTCATGCCGCAGGTAGAGTACAGGTAGCGGATCCTCACTTTTAGGATCACTGTTCAGCTGTTGGGAATCTCCATTTCTCCGGAGGCCTATCCCTGGTATGGTTGGTTGTTGTTTATTCAGGGGTACGACGGGGCCCTGTCCCATCACAGTTGTTATTCTTAGAGGTCTGTAGTCACATTGTGGATTGGGTTGTAAAGAAAAAAATGTACTGTTTTATTTGTATAGTTTACGGAAGGTGGCCTTATCGGCTAGCCTGTTATTATTTTATGTTTAAGCATTTTATCAGCTGTGTATGTTCCACTGCTATTCTCTGATGTATACCGAAAGGGGTGCCCAGGTAGGGCACAAGTCGCGGGCCCGGGGTCGGGTCGTGACAAAAGTGGTATCAGAGCAGTTAGTCCTCGGAAAGTGTCTGAGGCATCGTGTCAGTAGTAGAGTCTTGATTATCGGTGTGTTGTGCACCACATCTATAATCAGGAGGCTACAGGACATTTAGGATTGGTTTTCATTCTTCTCACTCTAAGATCGTGCGATAGAGCTGTGTGGTTAGGGTCGTCTCTCCCTAACAAGTTATGTTGTTTGCAGCTACGAGAAAGGCAGCAGTGACCCAGGAAAGATGATGTGGATTGCGTATCCAGGTTGGTAATGTTGTAGTATAGTTGGTATTAGGACATAGAGCTATATGGATTTATGTATGAGGGTCAGACGCGACTGGTGCCTTACCCCGGGCACCCTAGTGATACAACATCAGAGAAAAACCAGCGGAAATAAAACATACAGATATGAAACAAGATAAAAGAAAACAGGCTAACCAAAACGGTTGCCTTTTTGCATATATATACAGAAATTTGAACAGTTACATCCTTTACAACCCTGCCCACAACAGTACTACAGACCTCTAAGAGTGTAACAACAACTATGACGGGACAGGGCCCCGCCATACCCCTGAATGTACAAGAACCTACAACTCAGGGAAACATACCAAAAGATAAGCCTCCGGAGAAACGGAGCTTCCCAATACGCGGAATCGTGATCCTATGGCGAGGATCAACAACCGATGTACTTACCTGCGGCATGAACGCAGCCCGGAGGTCGATAACAGTACCAAGTATGTGAAATCAAAATATCGTAAATGAAATCATAGTAGTCTATATAAAACAGGAGACATATATGATAACCGAACTACGAGACATAATATGTAGATACGCCAAGTCGTGACTCACGCCCACAAAGGCATCCCTCAAATATAACTATGGGTCTCATGCCCGCAACATCAGTCATGCCCGTGGACCACCTTCCTCACTGCCGGCAGTCTACGATAACCACACCAAGGAGTACATGAACACGAGTCCCACTCGTGTCATAAAACCGTGACGGCAAGTACGAAGGCTAACTACCGATACCAAAGACGATCATCAACCGACCGGCAAGTACGAAAGCCAACTACCGGATACCAAAGCCGTACAACAAATCTATATAACCATACCACGGTGACCAGGGCAAGTACGAAAGCCAACTACCAGATACCACCTGCGCCACATAGCTGGCCGGGGCAAGTACGAAGACTAACTACCAGATACCAAGCCGGAATCACGAGACTTCGTCACAAAACTGAACGGGGCAAGTACGAAGGCTAACTACCAGATACCAAGTCGAATCAGCCACGACCTCGGGGCAAGTACGAGAGCCAACTACCAGATACCAAGCCGAATCAGTAAAACCTCATGGAGAGCTAGTCCATGGAATAATAATCACAGAAGCGTACCCGTGGAATGCTCCGTCACTGCCGGTATATCCAAGTAAGATCATAACAAATCAGCCGGCCCTCCATCGAGAGACGCGGTGGTATAGAAATACAATACTAGCACGACAAGGCTATCACACGCAAACATAGGCAAGTTACCCACAACTCAAGGTACTTTCATTTTATGCCAAAGTCCAGGTTTTAACCCCAAAGTACTACGTACGTTAAATTCTTTTTAAAAGATCCATTTCTTTTACAAAGGTCACCCGCCCGTATTATCAAAATAGAGTGACTAACATTTTAAGTAAACCAAAACAACTTCCATACTTGCCTTTTTAAACCAAATTAAGACAATACCATGCCTTTTTTAAACCAAAACACTTTCCCTTTTAAAATCAAGTAACAACATTCTTTTCCAAAAGTTCAAGTTGCCTAATTTCAAATACTCAAGTCTCTTATTTTCGAAAGATTTCATAGCTCATAGTCTTAATCACTTAACAATGTAATCTCTTTTAAAACAATTTGAATAACATAAGTCTATGTGTGAGTAGGTTATACTTGTTTATGACAATCTTATTAAAGCAGCCATGATCTAGGAAATGTAATACAATTTTATCTTATCTTAGCTTCTATGCAGATGGAGGTTTCTACTGGTTTTGATAATAATTAATTAGTCAATACATTTTCCTTTATTAACGCAAGGTGGTTTGTTCGATACTTATTCTCATTTCCGAAATCAATATAACTTATTCCTTTTTAAAACCCAATTACCCATTTCTCATAAATGCGGTTTCACAACTTTTAACACAAACCAAGTCCATAGCATTTCACATCAAGTCATTAATAAGTCAAGTCTCTTATCTTTTAAAAACCACAAACTATTTCTTTACCTACATAAAGTTGTTATAACAAACTTCTCATAAAGCCGTTATAACACTTTATGTTTTAAACCAACCTACTTCGTTTAGCACACGTCGCTCACCGTACTACATAGTTCACACAATCATGCTAGAAAAGATAGGAAGAGGTTCACATACCTCGCGACGATTATCGACAAATAGCAAAAAGCTCCAAAGTACTGTAATCCTGCTAGCCTTTTCCACCCTTCAAGTAGAATACGCTACTCGCAGTACTTCAACCTATAATGGCCATAAAACGTCTATCAACTTCTGGATCTCTTCGTAGAACAATTCTAGGTAAACATTTCCTTATTCTATGGAAAATTAAAAGACTTCCCTCTCCCCGCAACCACATAAATCTCTCCTCTAACAAGGCACGCTACCAAACCAACAACTCGGGGGGTTACACGTCTAGCCGGACGTATACAACACTGCCCCACAAAAAATACTACAAGTCTACTGTAAATACAGTCCGACGTAAATACAGTTCAATTCTATTCAATCATCCTTCCAATATATATACTCAATTCTAAGTTACTACAACATGTAATATCCAATTACAATAGAAGGACATAGATCATTACCTCGATAAGCCCAAAATTATCCAAGTTTATAAGTCGATCCTGAGCAACGTTTAGCTCCTAATTTGCACGCTCCGATAGCTCCAAGAAACCCTTAGAAGTTTCCAATCAACTTCTACTTAATACTTCAACCCACTATGAAGATTTTCCTAGGGTTTCGTTTTGTGACTAAAGGGAATAAAGTAGTATTTTCGGGCTTTTAGTATAGAGGTAACTTGGGAATACAACAAGGGATTTAGGCTAAGGTATTTGGCATAGTAACAATACTAGAAGACAACTTTTCTACCAAGGGGTTTCACGAGACAACTAGGAAGGGGAGAGTGCTTGGACGAAAGCTTCCAAAAAGGGGAGAGTGCTTGGACTAAGCTTCCAAAAAGGGAGCTTGACGAAAGCTCTACTACAAAGGGGGAGGGATTGGGTGACTTGGAAGTGTTAAGTGAATGAAGTCTTGCACAAAAGGGGGGTATTTATAGAACCTTCAATGGCCAAGATTAAAGCAAGTGGAGGGTGTAGATTAGATAGCTTGTGTGAGTGGAGTCTTCCACCAAGTGGACATATGTCCACCACAACATTGGAACATATGTCCACCACAACAATGAGCCATGTGGCCATCCACATGGCTCACAAAAACCGTCCACCTACCTACTCCCACTTACTCCAAAAATATCTTGCAAGACTTGACTAATTGACTTGTCCACTAGCCCAACATTTTCGTCCAAACATGCCACCTAAGGGTGACACATGTCGCCCTCCTATTGGTCCAAAATATTTCGTCTCTCGGAAAAATCCATAATCGGTTAAAATATTAAAAACGTAGAATTTCCTTCACAAGGTTCGAAATCTTTTCCGTTGAAAGTTCGCAATTTCATCCTTAACCTAATTAGGGTTTGTACAAATGTACGTACGTCCTTACATACATACTCTGGAACTACGGGGTATAACAAATGGTTTTAGGTTACCAGGATTTGGTAAGGACTAAATAAATACTGGAAAGGTATGAAACAATTTAAGGAATTCTCATCAAGGTTTTACGTACTAATATGAGATAATTAGGTGATGATGAGTTGTGTGAGAATGTAATGGACCCTTAAAGAGGTTATAATTAAGGGACTTAATGGAAGACTATGTTAATAGATTGAGCTACGTAGTATGATTAAGAAAATGGTACGGATGAGATCCGTATGGCGTAAGTATGGTTGTTGTGGTCAAGACAACACGATTATGGTATTACAATAAGTTTTGTACCCGTTTACGGGGGGACTGATAAGGTAGGCATGGGGCATGGAAATTGCGAGCCTAAGAATGTGATAACCATCGAGACCTTAGGTATATAAGGCCTTCTCGGGTAGTAAAAAGTTAAGTCAGACCAAGGGTAAGAGTTAAATACGACGCCGAGTCGGGTTGAGGACCTATTAAGGGTCGCCTCATAACTTGAAATGGAATGGGATCAGTTGGTAATAGTCCCGCTACGTGACAGGGTCACGAGGGTGCAAGGCCCAAGTTTAGTTAATCATTTTACGGCTTCGTAGACGCATTCCACCGGAACCAGGTTGAGAGAGCCAGAAATGGCCTTAAGTTGTTTAGAATAGTAACTCCAAAGATTGGAGGCCCGAATCAGTATAAAGGCTATGTACGTACGCTACAATAAGTTTGGAAGTACGGGAAGAGTACGACCAGTAAGAAAGAGAGCAACCAAGTGTAAAGAAATGGAACCTGAATCCATGAGGACCTTTCGAGGTGACTACACCCGTGAGTGTTGGGTGGTAGCTGAGCGGGTAGATAATAATTACCGGTAACGATACAGTCGTTGGACCCTAGCAGACCTAGAAGGGCTGTTATGACAGACGTTGAGGTCCTTATGAGTACGGGCTAGTTGGCCTCTTGTTATGCCAACGTTGACTGCAGAGAGAGATTGACTCGATTCCAGTTATCTGGTAAGCTGATTATCCAGGGTAAAGGAAGAGAAGTGGTAGTAACCAGTGAATTATCCTTCCTTCTTTGACATTGATGATTTTAATAAGTCTGTGTGACTTGTTCATGAGGGGTAAATTGACGCAGAAAGTAAGTAATAATTGAATTTGAAGGAATTTATGTTAAGTTCCCTTGGAGGTACTTGGAGTTGGTTTGGTGTGGCGGTCAGGGCCACGACCTTCCGGATAATTTCAGGAAAATGTGCAGGGCAAAAATAAGTACGAGTGCTGCCGGCGGAAAGCTGAGGGCATCTTTGGTAGGTTTTGAAAATCTACATGACTTTAAGGCGGTGCGTGATGATTAGATATTTATTGGACCGCAAGAGGACCCTGTGATAAGTTCTCTCCCCCACGTAAGGACAGTTTTACATATTATGGGGTTATGTGTACCCATGTTGTTAGACGAAGGATATGAGACTGGTAAGGTCCTCGGTATCGTCATGCCGTAGGTTACAGTTGTAGATAACCGGGGGAAAAGTGTTGTGTTGGGGTAATTAAGAACGACGTACGAATTGGTCGAGGAAGTATCGTAAAGATATAAATGCAGGTTGTACGCTTGTATGAAACTGTACGATTGTGAATCAAGATAGGAATACTTTTGCTAATAATAAGCATAAGGTAAGGTTATGACTAGAATGATAAAAGAAAATACGACTATGGTTATGTAAGTTGCACGAGATATGACTACCCCAGACTAGTGTAAGGACCATTAGTAAATAATGGGCAGTAAGAACACCTCGAGGGAAGGTGGTAGCATCTATACTGATGAGAAATATTGTAAGGAAATACGGAGGGGTAAGGGACCCCAGGATAACTTGAAATGAATTATAAAGGAAAGCCGAGTAGACACTCGAACGATAAGAAATTTTGACAAGTCATTGGATTATGTAATACCATGAATTGAGGTTGAACACCTGACTGCAAGCTCTATGAGCTGGGCGAAAATAATCGGATTACTACTTGACGAGATCAAGGAAATTCCCCCCCCCCTAAATGATGTTTGACGGGAAGTCTTAGCCAGGAGGCAAGCAAAGGAATCAAATCTAAGTTAATGACCAAGTTTGGTTGCAACAGAGAAAAGGAAACAGGAAACATAATTGAGATTAAGGGACACCCGAATATTTCGCAAGAATGTGAAAGGTTTCCAGTTATTGGAAGATAAGTTGACTCGACTACATTTCTAACTCCTCCTGAAAGAATAGAGGGTTAGGTTATTATGTTAACACGTTTGGTGTTGGGCTAGGTTGTGTGCTGACGCAACCTGATAAGGATAGAGCCTATGTTTTCCCGGTAGTTAGGGAAGCAGGAAAGGAAATTACGCCACTCCCGATTTAGAGCTGGCGGCAGTTAAATCATGCCTTGAAGATTTGGGGGCATGACGTATATATAGACTTCATGTGGATATTTGTGCAGACCACAAAAGCCTCCGGTATATCTGCATCGAGGCGAAAATTTGGCGCAATGACGGTGGTTAGAGTTATTCAAGGATTGTGATATCGATATCCTATACCACCCAGGGAAAGCCAAGACAGTTAAAAATACTCTTAGTCGTGGATCTAAGGGTAGTATGTCAGATGGGCAGCCAGATAGACAGGACGTGGTCCGTGAGATTCATCAACTACCGAGCCGAGGGGTTCGTGTAAATTGTTTCCAAGGTTAATGAAGTTTAGATCCGAGAGGTTGCCGAGTCTTCCGTCGTTGAGGAGGTAAAACGGCGACAATATGAGGATCTAGTTATGATACGGTATCGAGATACGGCTCTCCGAAAAGAGAAGAGCCTGTTTGAGTACCACCGGATGGGGTGCTGTGAGATGAGGATAGATTGCGTGTACCCGGTACTGCAGAACTAGTCAGCAGGTCTTAGGAGAGGCACGCAGTGCTTATTGCTCCAACTATTCGGGGTCGACTAAGTTGTGTCGTGACCTCAGATGTTGGTATTGGTAAGATGGCCCGAAGTGGGACGTAGCAGAGTTGTTGCTTAATGTCCGAATTAGTAGCAGGTCAATGTTGAACACCAGAAGCCCAGTGGGCTATTGCATGCGAATTAGATCCTGACTTGGATATGAGAGGTAATTAATATGGATCTTGTTACAGGGTGGCATCGTACTCAGAGGAAGTGCGACTCCCTGGGGGTCATGGTAATTAGGCTGGCGAAACCAGCCGTGTTCTTCCGGATTGGGACCACTTACTCGGCTGAGGTTTATGCTAGTTTGTTTAGCAGGGGGATTGTGAGACTGCACGGGGTTCCTACATTATGATGTCAGGCAGATGAGCTCGGTTACGGATAACTTCTGGAAGTTCTTCAGAAGGGATTAGGAACACAGGTGAGTCTCGGTTTTGCATTACACCCTCATAGCGACGGGCAGGAAGAGCGTACTATCCAAGAACTTGAGGATAGGTCGTGGGCCGATGTTATTGATTTCAGAGTTAGCTGGAAGGATTATTTGCCTCTTGTTGAGTTACGTACGATAACAGATACCCTTCCAGTTTTCAGATGGCCCTGTATGAGGCCTTGTATGTAAGAAGGTGTAGATCGTCGGTTGGGTGGTTCGACGTAGGCAAGGTTCAGTTATTTGGTCCAGACTTGATTCAGCGGGCTGTGGATAAGGCGAAGCTTATCCAGGAAAGATTATTAGTAAGCTTCGAGTCGCAGGCTTTAGGCAGATAACCGACGTTGACACATGGGGTTCAGGTTGACATTTTGGTATGAGTATTGTTATGTGGCCACGTGTGGCATTATTGGTAGATAGGGGTTGTAAGGAGACTATGCCGCTACCTTTAAGTTTGACTCCCAAAAGAACATTCGGGGACGAATTTTTCTAAGGGGGGAAGAATGTTACACCCCGGAATTCCAGGATATGTTTTTAAGGACGTACGTAAGAACTCAAAATGTTGAGATTAGAGACTTGTAAAAAAATTATCGGAATTGCGGAATTGTCGGAAAACGTAATATTGTGACGAATAGGAGGGCGACACGTGTCACCCCCCCTTATGTTGCCTTGGACGAAATTAGGCATGGGCAAAAGGGTCATTTGACCATTGTTAGGAAGACAAGTCTTGCAAGTAGTAAAGCTTGACAATGTTGACTTAGTCAATGGGACCACATGTCTTGATATTTAAAAGAACTTCATCCAAGCCACCCATTTGTTCTAATCTTGACCCTCCATTATGTTATATATGTATTCCAGTAGAAAGACTAGTTCCCACACTTAGTCATTTTTCATGAAATCTTGAAGAACTCTTGTGAGGCTCTCGGGTTTGGGGTCCAAAGAGCAAGAAAAAATTTCAATTTTTGTCCAATAATCCCCATACATTAAACCAAGGTTCCTAAGGGTATTGTAAGTGTATCTCAATAGAAATATCCCGGAAAAATAGTGTTTTTGTATTAGTCGCAAGGCGAAAACCTAAGGAGTTATTTAACTTTGAAGTTAGAACTTGAAGAGAAGTTCTTCATAAGCTTCTAAGGGTTGCTTGGAGTGGATTGGAACGTCGAAAGGAGGAGCTAAAGTTGCTAAGGATCGACTTGTAATCTTGGATCATATTTAGGCTAAATGAGGTATAATATTCGTCTTACTTTTGTAATTGAAGATTCCATGTTATTATAAGTTAGAAATGATCATGTGATATGTGTTATGAAGATTGATAAGTGTTATGGAAATTTGGAAGCTCAACCAAAATGACATGTTAAGCCATTTGAAATTGAAATACAATTTGGTCGATAATTAGAATCGTCGCATGTTTACCTACTTGAGGATTGTAGTAGTTATAATCAATTGCGGCTAGATAACATGTTATATTAAACCACTTGGATTGAAAAGGGATTGGAAACGAATTTGTATTGTTGTCCCTATTTTTCCGAATGGACATTATATTTTGGACTAGTGTGATATCAATTGTGGGGCGGAATTTTACACGTCTTGTAGACGTGTAATCCCCTATTGTTAACTATTTGGTTGAGCCTTAAATGTGGCATGTTTGGTTATTGAATTCGGCCTTGAAAAAGGTGGCAAAGTATGTAGAAACAAAGGAAGTGCTGTCCGATTTTCCGTAGAATTTAGTGACTTTGCACTTGGAATATTCTACGTTTGAAGTAAGAAGTTAATAGACGTATTATGGTCATTATAGGTTGACATACTACGTACGGCGAATTGGACTTAGCAAGTGGATTAAACCGAAGAGGTATGTGGAACTTTCTTATCTCTTGAGCATGCATAAGTTGTAAATGTATAGTATGGTAGACGTACAAGATTTTTACAATCTAGTCAATTTGATATCCTTGGCATATTTTAAGAATGTCGAAATTGGTTGAGTTAGGGAATTAACTCACTTGTTTAAATATTAAGGATATCTTGGTTTTTAAAAGTTATGAGACTTTAAGTATGTTGAAAGTATTTTTGATACTGGTTTTGTTGGAAAGTTTAAGCCCCTTGGTTTTAAAGAAGAATGTAAGTTTCTAAGGTATAAAGCTAGTATAACGGCTTTATGGGAAGTTGGTTATAATATCTTTATGGAAGGTTAAAAAGAGTGATTTACTCTAAGTAATTTAAGTATGATAAATGACTTGAAATAATGAAAGGCAAAATGATTTAAAGGCATCCATTGCTTAAAGTTTTAAAAGAAAGAAGTCACTTGATTTAGAAGCCTATAATTGTATTTCTAAAAGGTATTGTGACTTGTCTTGAAAAGTAGTTTTGACTTGATACTATGGTTATTAGTATCTTGGAAGTTTTATATGAAAAAGAGTCATTTTAAAAGAGTGGAAGTATGTAGTACCTTGGGTTAAATTCCCGGATTTTTATAAAAGACATGTTAGTGCCTTAAGTAAACTAAAATGAGAGTGTATAGGAACAAGAATAGTAAGAAGTTAGGGGATTTCTTAACTTGCTTATATATTGTATGATAAGCCGGTAGTGTTTATGTTATGTATGATAGCCGGTTTGTACTAGTGGTATATTATTCATTACGGGGTCATTCCCCGGGTTTGTGGCATTTGCATATTCCGTGGATTTACTACCCACGATGCGAGGAATACCTCATGCGAGTCCGTAAGGACTTATGCGGGTGAAATAGTCTCAT
The DNA here is from genome assembly GCA_029844215.1 of Przewalskia tangutica. NCBI lineage: Eukaryota > Viridiplantae > Streptophyta > Magnoliopsida > Solanales > Solanaceae > Przewalskia > Przewalskia tangutica. The sequence continues at coordinate 26,924,777 of CM056719.1, forward strand.
GCGGGCGGATACAGCCTATGCGAGGAATACCTCATGCGAGTTCGTAAGGGCTTATGCGGGTGATATAGTCCCATGCGGGCGGATACAGCCTATGCGAGGAATACCTCATGCGAGTCCGTAAGGGCTTATGCGGGTGAAATAGTCCCATGCGGGCGGATACAACCTATGCGAGGAATACCTCATGCGGGTCCACACGACCTATGCGGGTGAAATAGTCCCAGGAGTAGGATTGCTTAATGATACTGCGGGCGGGTGGTCCTGCTTTGATCGTGAGCTCCCTATTTTTATGTTGTAAGTATACTCTCATTGTTAGTAAGACACAATGTACTGTTAATTGAGCTATCATACATGTCTCCAGTTTTATTATAGACTTATGATTTCATTACAGTACTTTCAGTTCCACATATTTGGTACATGTTGTACTGACCTCCTCCATGGGGGCTGCGTTCATGTCGCAGGTAGAGTACAGGTAGCGGATCCTCACTTTTAGGATCACTGTTCAGCTGTTGGGAATCTCCATTTCTCCGGAGGCCTATCCCTGGTATGGTTGGTTGTTGTTTATTCAGGGGTACGGCGGGGCCCTGTCCCATCACAGTTGTTATTCTTAGAGGTCTGTAGTCACATTGTGGATTGGGTTGTAAAGAGAAAAAATGTACTGTTTTATTTGTATAGTTTACGGAAGGTGGCCTTATCGGCTAGCCTGTTATTATTTTATGTTTAAGCATTTTATCAGCTGTGTATGTTCATTGCTATTCTCGATGTATCAGAAAGGGTGCCCAGTAGGGCACGATGTGAGCCCGGGGTCGGGTCGTGACATATGGATATTGCCAGGATGTAGGCTTATGCACAGGGGATAGAAGACAGAGAGAGAGAGAGGATCAGCCAGACCTAGGCCAGCCCAAGAGGGCCAGGACATCAGGGTCTCAGAGAAATTTTCGAGGTGGACAGCCTCAGCAGTAGGCCAGGTCTACATTTCAGCCGGCACAGAGTGCTCCTTCCCGGTTTTCTGGCAGGAGGTTTGATCGGCCGGGACATTCAGGAGCAGGTCAGGGCACCAGGGCTTCGGGTTCCCAGGGGAACCGGGGTTCCAGTCAGATGAGGCTACCCTTACCTCGATGTGGTCGATGTGGTAGGTCCCATCGTGGAGAGTGTCGTATTTCTCCAGGAGCTTGTTACTCTTGCGTCCAGCAGGGCCATTTGAAGAGAGATTGTCCGACCAGAGGCATCATGGGCGGTATGGTTCAGCCTACATCGTCAGTTGATGGGTCTTCATCTTCTGTGGTTATGCGCCGGGCGGGGTGGTTTTCACGGATCGTGAGCGCGGCAGTCGTGGTGGAGGTCCTAGTTCTAGCGGTCCACAGAACCGCATATATTCCTTAGCCAGCCGGATAGATCAGGAGGCTTCCCTGGATGTCATCACAAGTACATTATTGATTTCATGCTGTGACGTTTATGCTTTGATAGATCCAGGTTCTACCTTATCCTATATGTCCCCTCTTATTGCTGGTAGAATAGGGATAGAGCCAATGTCGATAGAACCTTTTGAGGTAGCTACGCCAGTGGGTGATTCGGTGTTAGCTGAGCGGGTGTACAAAGATTGCCCGGTGTTTATATACAGTCGGCAGACCCTAGCAGACTTGATAGAGTTGGAGATGACAGATTTTGACGTCATTATGGGTATGAACTGGTTGGCTTCTTGTTATGCCAACGTTGACTGTAGAGACAGGTTAGTTCGATTCTAGTTTCCCGGTGAGCCGGTTATCGAGTGGCAGGGCAATACAGCGTCGCCGAGGGGTAGGTTTATTTCTTACCTCAAGGCTAGAAAGATGGTGCAGAAAGGGTACATCTATCATCTGGTTCGGTATTACGGCTGAGGCGCCGATTCTTGACTCGCCCGGTTAGAGAGTTTCCGGATGTATTCCCAGATGATCTACCAGGTATTCCTCCAGAAAGGGAGATTGAGTTTTGTATTGATGTGTTGCCAGACACTCGGCCTATATCTATTCCACCGTACAGAATGTCACCTGCTGAGTTGAGGGAGTTGAAGGACCAGCTGAAAGATTTGCTGGAAAAAGGCTTTATTATGCCTAGTATTTCTCCCTAGGGAGCGCCGATTTTGTTTGTTAAAAAGAAGGATGGAACGCTGTGTATGTGTGTTGACTACATGCAGCTGAATAAGGTAACCATCAAGAATAGATACCCCCTCCCCAGGATTGATGATTTGTTTGACCAGTTGCAGGGTGCGAAGTGTTTCTCCAAAATAGACCTGCGGTCTGATTATCATCAGGTGTGAGTTAGAGAGGCAGACATCCCGAAGACTGCATTCAGGACCCGATATGGGCATTATGAGTTCAGGGTGATGTCTTTCGGTTTGACCAACGCTCCAGCGGTATTTATGGATTTGATGAACCGGGTGTTCAAGCTATTTTTGGATACATTTGTTATAGTGTTCATTGATGACATCCTGGTTTATTCGCGCACAGAGCAGGAGCATGCATATCACTTGAGAACGGTACTTGGGGTCCTCCGGTGCCGACAGTTGTTCGCCAAGTTCTCCAAGTGTGAGTTTTGGTTGGCCTCAGTGGCATTCTTGGGGCACATTATCAGGGCTGACGGTGTTCAGGTAGATACATCAAAGATTGAGGCGGTCAAGACTTGGCCGAGACCTACTACTCCGACGGAGGTGCGCAACTTCTTGGGGCTAGCAGGTTATTATCGTAGGTTTGTGGAGCGGTTGCCGATATCAAGACCATTGACTAAGCCGACTCGTAGCGGCTAAGTTCCGGTGGACGAAGCTTGTGAGAAGGGATTCCGATTCATCAAGGAAAAGTTGACGACGGCTCCGCTTTACTCTTCCCGAGGATTAGAGGCTCGTGATTTATTGTGATGCCTCTGCATCGGGATAGTGCGTATTGATGCAAGACGGCAAGGTAATAGCCTATGCTTCCCAAGCTACGGAAGCATGAGAGGAATTACCCTACTCACGACTTAGAGTTGGCGCGATTATTCATGCCTTGAAGATTTGGAGACATTATTTATACGGGGTTCATGTGGATATTTATACAGACCACAAGAGCCTCCAGTACATCTTCAGGCAGAGGGAGCTAAACTTGCGGCAGAGACGGTGGTTAGAGTTGCTAAAGGATTATGATGTTGATATCCTATACCATCCGGGAAAAGCCAACGTGGTTGCAGATGGTCTGAGTCGTAGATCTATGGGGAGTCTGCCGTAAGTATAGCGGATAGGCGGGACATGGTCCGTGAGATCCATCAGCTGGCGAGCCTTGGGGTTCGGTTGGTCGATACCGATGATAGTGGGGTACGGGTTCGTGAGGTTGCCGAGTCTTCCATCATTGAGGAGGTGAAGAGGCGACAGTATGAGGATCTAGTTATGATACGGTATCGAGATACGGCTCTTCGAGAGGAGAAGAGTTTATTTGAGATAGCGTCGGATGGGGTGCTAAGATTCGAGGGCAGATTGTGTGTTCCCGATGTTGCAAGACCGTCGGCAAGAATGCAGAGGCACACAGTGCTCGTTACTCTATTCACCCGGGGTCGACTAAGATGTACCATGACCTCAGATGTATGTATTGGTGGGATGGCCTAAAGAGGGACGTGGCAGGGTTTGTTGCTCAGTGTCCGAATTGTCAGCAGGTCAAGGTTGAGCACCAAAAGCCCGGTGGGCTATTGCAGGCGATTGATATTCCGACATGGAAGTGGGAGGTGATCAACATGGATTTTGTAACAGGACTACCTCGTACTCAGAGAAAGTGTGATTCCATTTGGGTTATTGTAGACAGGCTGATGAAATCAGCTCATTTTCTTCCAGTCAGGACTACGTATTCGGCTGAGTATTATGCTAGATTGTATATCAGGGAGATTGTGTGTTATACTCCGTATTTCCAGAGTATGTACGTAAGGACGTACGTAGAAAAGTTTGGGCTTTAAAGTTGGCTTGGACGATTTATTTTTGTGCACAACACCCGATTAGAGTCGTTTTTCGACGAAACGTTTTACACAACTTGCGAAGGGAAAATTCCGGCTATGTCATTTTTAATTTTTGCGGATTTTTCCGAGAGACGAAACATTTTGGACCAACGAGAGGGCGACACTTGGCACCCTCTCATTGGCGGAAGTTGGGGCGGTAAAGTGGCCGATTGGTCTTGGCTTTTTTGTCAAGTAGTTGGTAAGATATTTGTGAGGGTTTTAAGGAGTAGGGTCTAGGGGGCACTTGGGCATATCTTGGCCCTCCACTTGCCCCCCACTTGGCTAGATCTTGACCCTTGGTCTTCCTATAAATACCCCCCCTTTGAAGACTTCTTCATCCATTCCTAAACTTTCCTAAGTCTTGAGAGCTCTCCCCCGCCCCTTGAGTAGTGTCTCGTCCAAAGAGTCCCCCTCCCCCTTTGAGAAGGCCCCTTGGCCGAGAGCCCCTCCCCCCTTGGCCGAGAGTACCCCCCCTCCTAGTGGGGTTGGCCGAGGGGTGTACACCCCCCTCCTTGTGGTGTTGTCTCGTATAAATACCCCCCCTCTTGGTAGAAATACTCTCCATAGTATTGTTACTATACCCAAATTACCTTAGCCGTATACCTTGTAGTATTCCAAAGATACCTCTATACGTAGAGCCCGGAAATACTACCAAATGTCCTTTTAGTCTCAAACCGAAACCCTAAGGAAATCTTCATAGCGAGTTGAAGTATTTAGAAGAAGTTGTGTAGAACTTCTAAGGGTTGTTTGGAGCGGGTTGGAGCGCACGGAGTAGGAGCTAAACCTTGCTCAGGATCGACATTATAACTTGGATAATTTTGGGCTTATCGAGGTAAATAATCTCGTCCCCCTTATTGTAATTGGAAATTACATGTTGTAGGATTATATAGTTGAAGTATACTATATATAGAACTGAACATAGCTTTGCGGCAATGTCTTTTGACTTAAGCCTGAATATAAAGAAGAGAACTGAACTGTAATTACATAGGGTATCAGACATGAGACTTGTGTGGTATTCTGTAGTAGAATTGTACACGCCCGTTAGACGTATAACCCCTGGTTGGCTTGGTAGCCGGCCTCGCTAGAGGAGGAGATTTACGCTGGGGAGGTGCTGCCGAATTTTCTGTAGAATATTCTACGTTGAGATCTAGATGTTAATAGGCGCCTTGTGGCCTCTATAGGTTGAAGTACTACGTATGGCGTGATCTACTTGGCTTAAGGAGTAGCCGACGGTTTGAGGTACTTGGAGCGTTTTGCTATTAGTCGATAATCGTCGCGAGGTATGTGAACCTCTTCCTATCTTTTCTAGCATGATATGTGTATAACTATGTAGTACGGTAGATGTACATGTGTTAAATGTATTTGATTGGTTTAAAACATAAAGTGTTATAACGGCTTTATGGAAAGTTGGTTATAACAGCTTTATGTAGGTAAGAAAATGCTTTGTGGTTTTAAAAACTTAAGTGTTATAATAGCTTTATGGGAAGTTAGGTATAACGGCTTAAGAGAGATAAAATGAAGGATTTATTGATTTTAGAAATTAAGAGACTTGATCTTAAAAGATAAGAGACTTGACTTAATTAAATTAATATGAATTTTGTGTGAAACCTCATTCGTGAGTAATGAGTACTTGGTTTGTAAAAGGAATAATGTTTTACTGATTTTGAAAATCATAATGAGTATCGACAAAACACTGCAGCGTTAATAAGGGGAAATGTTTTGATTAATGAAGTATTATTAAAACCAGTAGAAACCTCCATCTGCATAGAAGCTAAGATGAGACAAAATGATATTACATTTCCTAGATCATGGCTGCTTAATAAGATTGATTATGAACAAGAATAACCTACTCACATATAAGGCATATCTTTCTCAGATTGTTTAAAAGAGAATTATATTCTTAAATGAATAAGACTATGAACTACGAAACCTTTCTAAAATAAGAAACGTGAACATTTGAAATTAGGCAAACTTGAACGTTCGGAAAATAATGTTGTTACTTGATTTTACAAAGGGAAGTGTTTTGGTTTACTTAAAAAGATAGTCACTCTATTTTATACTACGGGTATTGTGTGACTTCTGTGAAAGAGACGGATCTTTTAAAAGAGTTAATGTATGAAGTACTTTGGGGATAGATACCCGAACTTATTAGCATAAAGTACCTAGTGTGAATAACTTGATTTTGTTGGTTTGTGATAGCCTTGTAATACTTCTTGTTGATTTGATAAGTAAACATGTTAGGATGCTACGTGTGTTAGTATCTTGTGATTGTTGTGTAAGGGGGTCATTCTTGTTGTGCTTACGTTGCTAACCGGTAAGTCCGTTGTACTATTATTATATCACCTACCCTCGACTTATTATACCGGTGGCTTGCACCCTTGACGCGGTCTATACGGCCTACGCGGTCCGTGAGACTATGCGAGCAGCGGTATGCTCCGAGATTGATCATTCCGGTGTTTAGCCCGACGCGGGATGCCCTATGCGGTCCATGGGACTATGCGGTCTATTGAGACTATGCGGCCGCGGAGTCCAGCGGATACTGGGTTAAGCTGCCTCCGATGCGGGTATACCTCAGCGATGCAGGACCGTGATTCGAGGAATACCTACGCGGTTCGCGTGTGACCTATGCGAGTCGCGGTAAGTTCCAGAATAGACGCGCACATTGATATCGCGCGAGTGGCGCCTTCGATCATGTGGTGCGGTCTAGAAAGACCTCGTGATACGCCATAGCATTGTTGGTACGTGGGTTTTAGTAGTCGGCTATGCCTTCGCATTTACCCCGCACGGTTTTATTATGACACGTGGGACCCGTGTTTATGTGTATTCCTTGGTGCTTTTATATCATGGATCGCCAGTGAGAAGGTATTCCACGCATGATTGATGTTGTGGCGTGAGACCCATTGTTATACTTGAGTAATGACTTGAGGCGTGAGTCCACGACTGATACGATCGCTTTATTTGTGAATCGTAGTTTGGTTATCAAACATGTCTCCTGCTTTATATAGACTACTATGATTTCATTTACGATTTCGCCACATACTTGGTACTGTTGTCGACCTCCTTCGGGGCCGCGTTCATGCCGCGGTAGAGGTACACCGATGTTGATCCTCGCTCATGTGGTCACAGTTCATTTGGGAAGCTCCGTTTCTCGAGGCTTATCAGATAGTCCCCGCCGTTGTAGGTACTTACATTCGTGGTATACGGGCCCGTCCCGCCATTGTTGTCGTATCATTCTTAGGTCCGTAGTATCGTTGTGGGCAGTTGTAGAAAGGGATGAATCGCTCAAATTGTTATTTATATATATACCGAAGGTAACCGCTTTGGTTAGCCTGCTTTTCTTATTTCACTGTCTTATTACATTGGTTTCATGTATTGTCTTTATATTCCATGATTTCTCGATGTATGACTACCGGGTGCCCGTAAGGCACTACCACGCCCGATTCGGTCGTGAAAAAGTGGTATCGAGAAGTTAATCCTCGGAAAGTGTCTATGCACCGTATCCAAGAAGTCTTGATTATCGGTGTGTTATGCACCACACCAATAATCAGGAGGCTATAGGATATTTAGGATTGGTTTCCATTCTTCTCACTCTGAGATCGTGCCTTAGAGCTGTGTTGTAAGTTGGACCCTCTCACGTATTTCTTTCCCTTACCGTTATGCCTCCGCGTAGGGCAAACCCGGGCCCAGGAGGGCAAGGCAGCCGAGGGAGCTGCGAGTAGAGTTCAGAGGGTTACGTGGGCACAGGCCCAATCATCACCTGGGGTGGTGCTGCATTGGGGAGTTCTGCGACGTCACTAGCCCCAGCAGAGTTTAGCACGGCGGCGGCAGTTCCTACTGCGGCCATGATATTTGAACCTTCAGTTCCACGACCGGGGACAGAGAATATAGATTGCAAAGAGACGACCCTGTTACTAGCTATGGACTTGGCTACCAGAGAGTATACCGATGTACCGCGAGTCTTGATGACTATCTAAGAGAGGGTTGGACAAGAGTAATTCTTCAGTTAGGCGTGAGCATGGCCTGTGTACGGGCTTATGCGCAGCAGGCCAAGAAACGTAGAGATCGACGGGTTAACCAAGCGTAAGAGGCCGAGCAAAGCAGGTCTTTTAGTAACTTTCGAGGCGAACCGCCTCGGCGGCAGAATGATATGCACATCCACCAGTGCAGAGAGGTCCTCCACAGGGTTCAGGACGTTCGGGGTATGCAGGAGTTGGTCAGAGCTCCAGAGCTTCCGCTCACGCCACACGTAGTTCCAAACACCGATTCGCTTTTTCCCGGTGTTCACAGCGGTGCACGTCACCCCGGGGAATGTCGTCTTTTTGGTGCTTGATTTACCTGCGGCCGTCAGGGCCATGTGTCGAAAGGATGTCCTAGTAGGAGGGATGTAAGTAGGAGGACTCAGCCTTCATGATCAGTGACCAGTTCGTCACCTTCCTTATCGCGCTCACTGCGGCGAGTTTGATTAGAACGACGAGGAGTGAAGCAGTAGATAGAGGTATATCCTTAACCCTCTAGAGATTAGTATTGTGTGATAAGATGAGTATATCTTAAGTGCTATGTTCTGATAGCAGTGTGTTAATTGTGATTAGAAATCATGGTTAGTTAACCGAGTAAGATTGGGGGATAGAGAAAGTGTGAGCCTTAGAACTTTATACGTAGAGACCTTAGAGGTAAGGCCATCTCGAGTAAAAGAAGTATTTTATGTTTGACCCTTATCAGAGTGCATAGTGCACGTGAGATTTGTTTGTGTGATAAGTCCCTGAGTAGGGTGGAAGGAAAGAGGGTAGTTGAGCTAAGAAGACCGCTAGGTTTTCGTAACGTGATTAGTGAGATTGTTCCTTCGGGGAGCTAGTGTTTTGCGCGTTGCCGGGTCGGGTTGGGGCCATATTGCGGGTCAACCCGCGGCCTGTATGGTGGTGGGGTCAGTTTGTGGTGGTCCCGCCTTGTGGTAGGGTCACGAGGGTGTTAGGCCCAAGTTTCGTTAACCAGCGTACGAGTTCGTGGACGTTGCTCAACCGCAGGCCCGCCACGAGGTCACCGTCTTATCTTTTAGTCAAAACCGTACTCGGTAGTAAGTTGCGAGATGATTATTTCGTGAAGGTTGTAAGGTCGACGAGGTGCCTACCTTCACCTTATAGCGCAGCATGGAGCCCAAGTTATGGGTGTTTCTTTTCCGGAGGTTTTACCAGCAGGTTAGGAACTCAGCGAAGTCTCCGTATCGTATTCATCCTCGGGCCAGTGTTTGGATTTCAGGGGTAGTTGTGAGGATTGTTGTCTCCTGTTGGGGAAATGTTTTATAGCTACCATTTCAGTTTTCGAATGTCGCCTTATGAAGCCTTGTAGGGGCGGAAGTGTAAGTTGCCGGTCGATTGGTTCGATGTTGGCAAAGATTCAGATAGTTGGTTTATACTTGTTCAACAGAAATGTGGTAGGTTATGAGAAAGAGTTCGAGTGTATAAGGAGGGTACGACACGTAAGGGAAGAAGCGAGCATGTATGGCGAGCATAGATGTGATCATTTCTTTTGTAAAGAGAAGGTGCGAAGGAAGTATATTTTAGACCCCGGAGAGAGGTATTTGTGGTAATGTTAGAGGTGTTTCCTCGTGGACTTAGATGGAAGTATTTGCGCGGGTGTTTCTGTGGCCAGGTGTGGCAGGATTGTTCTCGTAAGTATAGTAGTGAAGACTATACTGGCGCGCGTTTGTTTTGAGACTTAGAAGGAACATTCGGGACGAATGTTTCTAAGGAGGGGAGAATGTTATACCCCGTATTTCCAGAGTATGTACGTAAGGACGTACGTAGAAAAGTTTGGGCTTTAAAGTTGGCTTGGACGATTTATTTTTGTGCACAACACCCGATTAGAGTCGTTTTTCGACGAAACGTTTTACACAACTTGCGAGGGGAAAATTCCGGCCATGTCATTTTTATTTTTTGTGGATTTTTCCGAGAGACGAAACATTTTGGACCAACGAGAGGGCGACACTTGGCACCCTCTCATTGGCGGAAGTTGGGGCGGTAAAGTGGCCGATTGGTCTTGGCTTTTTTGTCAAGTAGTTGGTAAGATATTTGTGAGGGTTTTAAGGAGTAGGGTCTAGGGGGCACTTGGGCATATCTTGGCCCTCCACTTGCCCCCCACTTGGCTAGATCTTGACCCTTGGTCTTCCTATAAATACCCCCCCTTTGAAGACTTCTTCATCCATTCCTAAACTTTCCTAAGTCTTGTGAGCTCTCCCTTTGAGTAGTGTCTCGTCCAAAGAGTCCCCTCCCCTTCGAGAAGGCCCTTGGCCGGTAGCCCCTCCCTCGCCGAGAGTACCCCTCCCAGCTGGTTTGGCCGAGGTGTACACCCCCTTGTGGTGTTGTCTCGTATAAATACCCCCTCTTGGTAGAAATACTCCATAGTATTGTTACTATACCCAAATTACCTTAGTCAGATACCTTGTAGTATTCCAAAGATACCTCTATACGTAGAGCCCGGAAATACTACCAAATGTCCTTTTAGTCTCAAACCGAAACCCTAAGGAAATCTTCATAGCGAGTTGAAGTATTTAGAAGAAGTTGTGTAGAACTTCTAAGGGTTGTTTGGAGCGGGTTGAGCGCACTGAGTAGAGCTAAACCTTGCTCAGATCGACATTATAACTTGGATAATTTTGGGCTTATCGAGGTAAATAATCTCGCCCCTTATCAGAATTGGAAATTACATGTTGTAGGATTATATAGTTGAAGTATACTATATATAGAATCGAACATAGCTTTGCAATGTCTTTTGACTTAAGCTGAATATAAAGAAGAGAACCGAATCGTAATTACATAGGGGTATCAGACATGAGACTTGTGTGGTATTCTCGTAGTAGAATTGTACACGTCCGATTAGATATAACCCCGGTTGGCTTGGTAGTCGGCCTCGATAGAGAGGAGATTTACGCGGCATGTGGGGGAGGTGTGCCGAATTTTCTCGTAGAATATTCTACGTTGAGATCTAGATGTTAATAGGCGCTGTGGCCTCTATAGGTCAAGTACTACGTATGGCGTGATCTACTTGGCTTAGGAGTAGCCGACGGTTTGAGGTACTTGGAGCGTTTTGCTATTAGTCGATAATCGTCGCGAGGTATGTGAACCTCTTCCTATCTTTTCTAGCATGATATGTGTATAACTATGTAGTACGGTGACGCATACGTGTTAAATGTATTTGATTGGTTTAAAACATAAAGTGTTATAACGGCTTTATGGGAAGTTGGTTATAACAGCTTTATGTAGGTAAGAAAATGCTTTGTGGTTTTAAAAACTTAAGTGTTATAATAGCTTTATGGGAAGTTAGGTATAACGACTTAAGAGAGATAAAATGAAGGATTTATTGATTTTAGAAATTAAGAGACTTGATCTTAAAAGATAAGAGACTTGACTTAATTAAATTAATATGAATTTTGTGTGAAACCTCATTCGTGAGTAATGAGTACTTGGTTTGTAAAAGGAATAATGTTTTACTGATTTTGAAAATCAGAATGAGTATCGACAAACCACTGCAGCGTTAATAAAGGGAAATGTTTTGATTAATGAAGTATTATTAAAACCAGTAGAAACCTCCATCTGCATAGAAGCTAAGATGAGACAAAATGATATTACATTTCCTAGATCATGGCTGCTTAATAAGATTGATTATGAACAAGAATAACCTACTCACATATAAGGCATATCTTTCTCAGATTGTTTAAACGAGAATTATATTCTTAAATGAATAAGACTATGAACTACTTAAACTTTCTAAAATAAGAAACGTGAACATTTGAAATTAGGCAAACTTGAACGTTTGGAAAATAATGTTGTTACTTGATTTTACAAAGGGAAGTGTTTTGGTTTACTTAAAAAGATAGTCACTCTATTTTATACTACGGGTATTGTGTGACTTCTGTGAAAGAAACGGATCTTTTAAAAGAGTTAATGTATGAAGTACTTTGGGGATAGATACCCGAACTTATTAGCATAAAGTACCTTGTGTGAATAACTTGATTTTGTTGGTTTGTGATAGCCTTGTAATACTTCTTGTTGATTTGATAAGTAAACATGTTAGGATGCTACGTGTGTTAGTATCTTGTGATTGTTGTGTAAGGGTCATTCTTGGCTGTGCTTACGCTAACCGTAAGTCCGTTGTACTATTATTATATCACCTACCCTCGACTTATTATACCGAGGGCTTGCCACACCTCGATGCGGTCTATACGGCTATGCGGTCCGCGAGACTATGCGAGCGGCGGTATGCTCCGTGATTGATCATTCCGGTGTTTAGCCCGACGTGGGATGCCTATGCGGTCCATGGGACTATGCGGTCTATTGAGACTATGCGGGCTGCGGAGTCCGTGCGGATACCGGTTAAGCCGCCCGATGCGGTATACCTCAAAGCGATGCAGGACCATGATTCGAGGAATACCTCACGCGGTCTGTGTGACCTATGTGGAGTCGCGTAAGTTCCAGAATAGACGCGACATTGATCTGCGGGCGAAGTGGCCGCCTTCGATCATGTAGTGCGGTTTAGAAAGACCTCGTGATACGATTTCATAGCATTGTTGGTACCGTGGGTTTTAGTAGTCGGCTATGCCTTCGCATTTACCCCGCACGGTTTTATTATGACACAGTGGGACCCGTGTTTATGTGTATTCCTTGGTGTGTTTATATCATGGATCGCCGCAATGAGGAAGAAATTCCACGCATGATTGATATTATGGGCGTGAGACCCATTGTTATATTTGAGTAATGACTTAGGGCGTGAGTCCCCGACTTGACATGATCGCATTTGTGTATCGTAGTTTGATTATCATATATGTCTTTTGTTTTATATAGACTATTATGATTTCATTTACGTATTTTCGCCACATACTTGGTACTGTCGTCGACCTCCTTCTGGGCTGCGCGTCATGCCGCAGTAGAGGTACACCGGTTGATCCTCGCCATGTGGTCACGCTCAGCGTTTGGGAAGCTCCGCTTCTCCGAGGCTTATCTTGGGTATAGTCCTCGTCGCCAGTAGGTACTTACATTCGGGGTATGGCGGGCCCCGTCCGCCATTGTTGTCGTATCATTCTTAGAGGTCCAGTAGTCTTGCCAGGGCAGAGTTGTAGAAATGGATGTAACTGTTCAAATTGTTATTTATATATATACTGAAGGTAACCGTTTTTGGTTAGCCTGTCTTCTTATTTCACTGTCTTATTACATTGGTTTTATGTATTGTCTTTATATTCCGCTGATTTCTCTGATGTATGACTACTGGGGTGCCCGGGTAAGGCACCAGTCACGGGCCCCGGTTCGGGTCGTGACATTGTGAGACTGCACGGAGTTCCTATATCTATTATATCGCATGCAGGGCCCGATTTACCACTTCTCGAGGTCTTTCCGGGGTTAGGGACACATGTGAGTCTCGATCGCGCTTCATCCTCGCATCGACGAACGTGCGAGCGTACTATCCAGACACTTGAGGATATATTGCGGGCCCGTGTTATTGATTTCAGGGGTAGCTGGTTGTATCATTTGCCTCTTGTAGAGTTTGCTTATAACAACAGCTACTATTCTAGCATTCAGATGGCGCCATATAAGGCTTTGTATGGGCGGAAGTGTAGGTCGCCGATTGGTTGGTTCGACGTGGGCGAGGTTCAGTTAGTTGGCCCGCACTTGATTCACAGTCGTGGATAAGGTGAAGCTTATCCAGAGAAATCGCTAGCTCGTAGTCGGCATAACTCTTACGCAGATAATCGCGTCGACATTTGGAATTTCGTAGATGATCGGTCTTCAAGGTATCACCCATGAAGCGTGTGATGAGGTGCGAAAGAAGGAAACTTAGCCTGGTAATCGTTATACCTCGTAGTTCCGTGGTATGTATGCGAGGACGCACGCATTTGAGAATACGCATGAAAGATTGGAGCGAAGAAAGAGGTGATTTTTCCACGGAAAAGTTTCCGTTTTTGTGAAGGAAAAAGGTTCGTTAATGGGAATTGGATTCCCGATTTGGTATTTGGACTTCTTAGATTATATTAGAATTTTGGAATTTTATTTTCGGAATGGTCACTGGGCCCACGGAGAAATTTACGCTTTGTGGGGCCCACTTTGTTTTCGAGATTTTGGCCATCGAGGATATTTTCTAAGATGTTTTTGGGCCAATAGGGTGACACGTGTCACCCCGCCAGTGGCTCGCCGAATGGCATTTGTGCACAACACCTTGCTAGAGTCGTTTTCGACTAAACGCTTTACATAACTTGCAGGGAAAATTCGCTATGTCTTTTCTTATTTTTGCGGATTTTTCCGAGAAACGAACATTTTGGACCAACGAGGGTGATACGTGTCACCCTCACATCGGAAGCAGTGGGCGCTTTAGCCGATTGGTGGGCAAGTTGTTGGTAGATATTTGTGTAGATATTTGTAGGGTTTTAAGGAGTAGGGACTAGGGGCACTTGGGCATATCTGCCCTACACTTGCCTAGCACTGGCTAGATCTCGCCATTGGTTGGCCTCGCTTGTGCTATAAATACCCTCTAAGGTGAAGACTTCTTCATCCAAAATGCCTAAGTCTTGAGAGCCTTCCCCTCCTTTTCGCAGCCCCTTGGCCGAGAGTTTCCCCAGTGGGGTAGGCGGTGGTAGCCACCCCCTCCTTGGTGTGGCGGTGGGTACCCCAGCCTAGTTTGTTTTCATATAATACCCTCTCGTAGAAATACTCTCAAAAGTATTGTTATAATGCCCAAATTACCTTAGCCGTATACCTTGTTGTATTCTAAGGTTATACCTATACTGAAAGCCCGTAAATACTATTATACTTCCCGTCACTACAAAACCGAAACCCTAGGAAAATCTCCATAGTCCGTTGAGTATTGTGTAAGTTGGTTAGAACTTCTAAGGGTGGTTTAGAGCTGGTTGAGCGCCGAGTCGAGCTAAACGATTGCCCAGATCGACTTTATACTTGGATAATTATGGGCTTATCGAGGTAAATATCTTGTCCCCTATTGTAATTGGATATTACATGTTGTAGGAAATTATAGTTGAAGTATACTATGTATATAATCAACATAGCTTGTGGCAATGTCTTTCGACTTAAGCTCAAGAATCGAATCGAATCTGTTTTTACATAGATCAGACATGAGACTTGTGTAGTAGTACCGTGGAGTAGAATTGTACCCGCTCGGGTTAGATGTATAACCCCGGTTGGCTTGGTAGCCCCGTTAGAGGAGGAGATTTACGTTGCGGGGAGGTCGCCAATTTTCTAGAATGTTCTCGCGATAAGGTCTAAATGTTAATAAGCGCCTTGTGGCCTTATAGGTCAAGTACTACGTGTGGCGCGTTCTACTTGGCTTAAGGAGTAGCCGGTTGGGAGTACTGAGCGCTTTGCTATTAGTCGATACTCGCCGCGAGGTATGTGAACCTCTTCCTATCTCTTCTAGCATGGTATGTGTGAACTATGTAGTACGGTGACGCATGTACTAAATGTATTTGATTGGTGTAAACATAAAGTGTTATAACGGCTTTATGGGAAGTTGGTTATAACGGCTTTATGTTGGTAAGAAAATACATGTGGTTTTTAAAAGGTAATCGATTTGAACTATAATCGGCTTGTTATGTGTTAATAAAGAACTTGAAGTATTTCAAAAGAGTTTTGAATCATTTTGAGATGAGAAGTAATACTTGATTTGTTTTGAAAACTTAAGAGTTATACTAGCTTTATGGAAAGTTAGGTATAACGTCTTAAGAATGTTTTACGATTTTGGAAATCGAATCGTATCGACAAACCATCGCAGCGTTAATAAAAGGAAATGTTTTGACAGATTAAGTATTATTAAAACCAAGAGAAACTTCCATCCGCATGAAGCTAAGATGAGACAAAATGATATTTCCTAGATCATGGTCATTGTAATAAGATTGTTGTAAACAAGAATATCCTACTCACATATAAGACTTATGTTTCTCGAGATAGTTTAAAAGAGAATTATATTCTTAAATGAATAAGACTATGAACTACGAAACCTTTCTAAATAAGAAACATGAACATTTGAAATTAGGCAAACTTGGACGCTTGGAAAATAATGTTGTTACTTAGTCTTACAAAGAGAAGTGTTTTGATTTACTTCAAAAGATAATCACTATATTTTCATATACTACGGTATTGTGTGACTTTTGTGAAAGTAACGATCTTTTAAAGAGTTAATGTATGAAGTACTTTGGGGATAAAACCCCGAACTTGTTAGCATATAGTAGAAAGTACCTTGTGTGTATAACTTGATCAGGTTGGTTTGTGATAGCCCGTAATACTTTCTTGTTGATTTGATAAGTAAACATGCTAGGATGCTACGTGTGTTAGTATCTTGTGATGTTTGTGTAAAGGGTTTTTCCTTTGTTGTGCTTATGTTGTTTAACGATAAGTCGTTATGATAGTATTATACATCACCATCTCTTGAGATGATTCCGGGTTAAGTCGCCTCCACGCGGGTAGACTCAGCGGTCGATGGACCTATGATTCGAGACTACCTCACGCGGTCCGAGGCCTATGCGGAACTGCGGAGTTCCAGGTTAGATGCGCCCTTGTGGTCACGCGTCTCGTGGCCACGCGACGGGCGAGTCCAGACGCCGCCGGGAGTAGCTACCCTCGATGCGGGTTATACCTCACGCGCCGATCTGATTGGCCTATGCGAGTCGCGGAAAGTTCGTGGCTAGACGCGCACATTAGATACTGCGGCAAGTGGTCGGCTTTGATCATGTGACGGTGCAGACAGATCTTATGATACGCTTCATGACCTTGTTGGTACTGCTGGTGTTAGTAGTCGCTATGCCTTCGCTTTACCCCCGCACGCAGTTATTATGGCACGTGGGACCCGTGTTCATGTGTTCCTTAGTGCTTTTATATCATAAACCGCAGCTGGCGGAAGGTATTCCACGCATGATTGATGTTGTGGGCGTGAGACCCATTGTTATATTTGAGTGATGACTGAGGCGTGAGTCCCCGACTTGACATGATCGCTATTATTGTGAATCGTAGTTTGGTTATCATACATGTCTCCGCTTTATAGACTATTATGATTTCATTTACGATTTTTAGTTTCACATACTCTGCACTGTTGCAGATCGACCTCCTTCGAGGCCGCTCACGCCGCAGTAAAGGTACACCGCCGTTGATCCTCGCCTGTGGTCACAGTCATTGTTGGGAAAGCTCCGCTTCTCCGAGGCTTATTCGTATAGTCCCCTCGTTGTAGGTGCTATATCTGTGGTATGACGGCCCCGTCCGTCGTTGTTGTCATTTCATTCATGAGGTCTGTAGTAATCCGATGAAGTGCGTGGTTGTAAAAAGGATTAAACTGCTCGCTTTAAAAGATTGTTTATATATGCCGGCGGCAAGTTTTCACAAGATTATTGTTTATACTTCTTGTTATTTCATGTTGTTGTTTATATTCCGATTACTCGATGATTGTATCACTAGTGCCCGGTAGGCACTAGTCACGGCCCGTTCGGTCGTGACAAAAGTGGTATCGAGCGATTAATCCTCGGAAAGTGTCTGCATCGTATCCGATGAAGTCTGATTATCGGTGTGTTGCACTACACCAATAATCGTGAGGCTATAGGTATTTAGGATTGGTTTCTATTCTTCTCACTCCGAGATCGTGCCTTAGAGCCGTGTTGTAAGTTGACCCTCCGACGAAATTATTTCCTTATCGCTATGCCTCCGCAGGGCAACCCGCCCGTGAGGGCAAGGCACCGAGGAGTCGCGAGTGAGTTCGAGGGTTACGTGGGCACAGCCCAATTATCACCTGACGGTGCTTCATTCGGGATTTCGCGACGCCACTAGCCCCAAGAAGTTTAGCACGGGCGGCAGCTCCTATCGCGCCATGATATTTGAACCTTCGCCCACGACCAGAACAGAGAATATGGATCGCAAAGAGGCAACCCCGTTACTAGCTATGGATTTGGCTACCGAGAGTATACCGATGTATCGCGAGTCTTGAGGACTATCTAAAAGAGGTTGTGCAAGAGTAATTCTTCATTGGTTGAGCATGGCCTGTACGCTTATGTACAGCAGTCAAAAACGTAGAGATCGACGGTTAACCAAGGACGCATGAGAGGCCGTAGCAGTTAGGTCCTTCAGAACTTTCAAGGTGAGTATACCTTAAGTGCTATGTTCGATAGCGCAGTGGTAGTTGTGATTAGAAATCACGTGGGTTAACCGAGTAAGATTTTGGGGATAGAGAAGGTGTGAGCCTTAGAGTGTTATACGCATGCACCTTAGAGGTAAGCCATCTCGAGTAAAGGTGTAGTGTTATGTTTGATCTCACCGAGTGCATAGTGCACGTGAGCTATGTTTGGGATAGGTCCCTAAGTGGTATGAAATGAAAGAGGGTAGTTGAGCTAAGAAGACCCTAGGTTTTCGTAACATGTTTAGTAAAATTGTTCCTTCGGGAGATAGTATTTCGCGCCTTACGGTCGGGTTGAGGCCACGCTGCGTCAACCCGCGGCATGTTTGGTGGTGGGTCTGGTTGTGGTGGTCCCGCCGTGGAAGGGTCACGAGGGTGTTAGGCCCAAGTGTAGTTAACCAACAGACGAAGTTCGTGGATGCGTTCGACCGCTGGTCGATCGACGGGCAGCCCATCGTGTTCTTCGGTCGGGACCGCTCACTCGGCAGATGTTGTTTTATCGAAGGTTGTAAGGCTGCACGGTGCCTACCTTCACCTTATGGCGCATAGTGGAGCCTGTGTTACGGCTGTTTTTGTTTCCGAAGTTTTACCAGCAGGTTAAGGACTCGGTGAGTCTCGGGACCGCATTCGCCTCTGCCAGCCGCTGGATTTCGCGGGTAGTTGTGAGGATTGTTGTCTCCTGTGGAGGGAGCGTTAAGCTACCATTCCGTTGTTCGGATGTCGCCACGAAGCCTTGTAGGGGCGAAGTGTAAGTTGCCTCCGATTGGTCTGATGTTGGCAAGGTTCGGATAGTTGGATCGAGCTTGTTCCGGCAGACCGGATGGGTAAAGCTCATCTAGAAGAAGTTACGGCACTCGGAGGAATCGCGGCGGATAATCGGCGACGACGCTTAGAGTTCAGTTGACGGTCGGTCTTGAAAGTACCACCCCGGACAGTGTGACGAGTTGGAAACGAAGGAACTTAGCCCGAGTTACTTGGGCCTTTGAGTTCATGTGAAGAATAGGCCGTCCTATATGTTAGCAATTGCCGTCCGACTTAGGAGGCGAGACGTCCGTCTTTCGTATTGTTATGTTCGGAAAGTATCGAAGATCCATCCGAATGTCCCCGCTTAATGATGCCCACGAAAGAGATAGTAACCAGTTTTGGAAACTAAGCGAGATCGTAAATGTGGTGCGGTTGGTGTCTGGCGGCTTCATGATCGCAGCGACCGGTACCATTTGTTGGGTCGCCGAGCTAGGCTCGCGCAAAGTGACAAAAGTGTATTTGTGGTGATGTTAGAGGTGTTTCCTCGTAGACTTGGATATAAGTATGTTGCGCAGTACTTTCTCGTGGCGTGTATGGCGGGATTGTTTCGTAAGTATGTTGAAGACTATCTTCCGCACGATGTTTTGAGACTTAGAATGAACATTCGACGAATGTTTCTAAGGGGAAGAATGTTATACCCGTAGTTCCGTGGTATGTATGCGAGGACGAACGTACGAGAAAACGACAGAAAGATGCGAAAGGAAGAAAGAGGTGATTTTTCCACGGAAAAGATTCCGGTTTGTGTGAATGACCAAGGTTCGTTAATGGGAATAGGATTCCAAGATTTGGTATTTGGACTTCTTAGATTATATTAGAATTTTGGAATTTTATTTTCTGAATGGTCACGTGGGCCCACTGAGAAATTTACGCTTTGTGGTGCCCACTTTGTTTTCGAGATTTTGGCCATTGAGGATATTTTCTAAGATGTTTTTTGGGATAGAAGGGTGACACGTGTCACCCCGCCAGTGGCTCGCCGAATGGCATTTGTGCACAACACCCTGCTAGAGTCGTTTTCGACTAAACGCTTTACATAACTTCGAGGAAAATTCGGCTATGTCTTTTCTTATTTTTGCGGATTTTTCCGAGAAACGAACATTTTGGATCAACGGAGGGTGATACGTGTCACCTCACATCGAAGAAGTGGGCGCTTAGGGCGATTGGTGGGCAAGTTGTCGTAGATATTTGTGTAGATATTTGTGAGGTTTTAAGGAGTAGGACTAGGCACTTGGGCATATCTGCCCTACACTTGCCTAGCACTTGGCTAGATCTTGGCCATTGGTTGGCCTTGCTTGTGCTATAAATACCCTCTAAGGTCAAGACTTCTTCATCCAAAATGCCTAAGTCTCGAGAGCCTTCCTCCCCTTTTCGTGAGGCCCCTCGTCGAGAGTTTCCCCTAGTGGGGTAGGCAGTGGTAGCCACCCCCTCCTTGTGGTGTGGCGTGGGGTACCCCTAGCCTAGTTTGTTTTCATATAATACCCCTCTCGTAGAAATACTCTCAAAAGTATTGTTATAATGCCCAAATTACCTTAGCCGTATACCTTGTTGTATTCTAAGGTTATACCTATATGAAAAGCCCGTAAATACTATTATACTTCCCACAATACAAAACCAAACCCTAGGAAAATCTCCATAGTCCGGAGTATTGTGTGAAGTTGGTTAGAACTTCTAAGGGTGGTTTAGCTGGTCGAGCGCCGGAGTCGAGCTAAACGATTGCCCGTGATCGACTTTATACTTGGATAATTATGGGCTTATCGAGGTAAATATCTTGTCCCCTATTGTAATTGGATATTACATGTTGTAGGAAATTATAGTTGAAGTATACTATGTATATAATCAACATACCAGGCAATGTCTTTGGACTTAAGCTCAAGAATCGAATCGAATCGCTTTTACATAGGGTATCAGACATGAGACTTGTGTAGTAGTCTCGTGAGTAGAATTGTACCCGTCGGGTTAGATGTATAACCCCCGTTGGCTTCGTAGCCGCCCCGTTAGAGGAGATTTACGCCGTTGCGGGGAGGTCTGCCAATTTTCTGAGAATGTTCTGCGATAAGGTCTAAATGTTAATAAGCGCGCGTGGCCTTATAGGTTGAAGTACTACGTGTGGCGCTCTACTTGGCTTAAGGAGTAGCGACGGTTGGGAGTACTGGGCGTTTGCTATTAGTCGATACTCGTCGCGAGGTATGCGAACCTCTTCCTATCTCTTCTAGCATGGTATGTGTTAACTATGTAGTACGGTGAGACGATATGTACTAAATGTATTTGATTGGTGTAAACATAAAGTGTTATAACGGCTTTATGGGAAGTTGGTTATAACGGCTTTATGTTGGTAAGAAAATACATGTGGTTTTTAAAAGGTAAATCGATTTGAACTATAATCGCTTGTTATGTGTTAATAAAGAACTTCAAGTATTTCAAAAGAGTTTTGAATCATTTTGAGAGGAGAAGTAATACTTGATTTGTTTTGAAAACTTAAGAGTTATACTAGCTTTATGGAAAGTTAGGTATAACGTCTTAAGAATGTTTTCTTGATTTTGGAAATCGAACGTATCGACAAACCACCGCAGCGTTAATAAAAGGAAATGTTTTGACAGATTAAGTATTATTAAAACCAGAGAAACTTCCATCCGCATGAAGCTAAGATGAGACAAAATGATATTTCCTAGATCATGGTCAGTAATAAGATTGTTGTAAACAAGAATATCCTACTCACATATAAGACTTATGTTTCTCGAGATAGTTTAAAAGAGAATTATATTCTTAAATGAATAAGACTATGAACTACGAAACCTTTCTAAATAAGAAACATGAACATTTGAAATTAGGCAAACTTGGGCGTTTGGAAAATAATGTTGTTACTGAGTCTTACAAAGAGAAGTGTTTTGATTTACTTCAAAAGATAATCACTATATTTTCATATACTACGTATTGTGTGACTTTGTGAAAGTAACGATCTTTAAAGAGTTAATGTATGAAGTACTTTGGGGATAAAACCCGAACTTGTTAGCATATAGTAGAAAGTACCTTGTGTGTATAACTTGATTGTGTTGGTTTGTGATAGCCGTAATACTTTCTTGTTGATTTGATAAGTAAACATGCTAGGACGCTACGTGTGTTAGTATCTTGTGATGTTTGTGTAAAGGGGTTTTTCCTTTGTGCTTATGTTGTTTAACGATAAGTCGTTATGATAGTATTATACATCACTCATCTCTTGAGATGATTCCGGTTAAGCCGCCTCCGACGCGGGTAGACTCAGCGGTCGATGGACCTATGATTCGAGACTACCTCACGCGTCCAGGGGCTATCGCGCGAATCGCGGAGTTCCGTGTTAGACGCGCCCTTGTGGTCACGCGTCTGTGGCTACGCGGACGGCGAGTCCAGACGCCGGGAGTAGCTACCGATGCGGGTTATACCTCATGCGGCCGATCCGATTGGCCTACGCGAGTCGCGGAAAGTTCGTGGCTAGACGCGCACATTAGATACCGCGCAAGTGGTCGGCTTTGATCATGCGACGCCCAGACAGATCTTATGATACGCCATGACCTTGTTGGTACCGCTGGTGTTAGTAGTCGGCTATGCCTTCGCATTTACCCCGCAGACGTGTTATTATGGCACGTGGGACCTCGTGTTCATGTGTGTTCCTCGTGCTTTTATATCATAAACCGCCAGCGATGAGGAAGGTATTCCACGCATGATTGATGTTGTGGGCGTGAGACCCATTGTTATATTTGAGTGATGACTGAGGCGTGAGTCCCCGACTTGACATGATCGCTATTATTGTGAATCGTAGTTTGGTTATCATACATGTCTCCCGCTTTATAGACTATTATGATTTCATTTACGATTTTTAGTTTCACATACTCTGCACTGTCAGATCGACCTCCTTCGGGCCGCGTTCACGCCGCAGTAAAGGTACACCGCCGTTGATCCTCGCTCTTGGGTCACATTCAGCGTTTGGGAAAGCTCCGTTTCTCCGAGGCTTATTCGCATAGTCCCCTTGTTGTAGGTGCTACATTCGGGGTATGGCGGGCCCCGTCCCGTCGTTGTTGTCATTTCATTCATAGAGGTCTGTAGAATGATGTAAGGTGGTTGTAAAAAGGATTAAACTGCTCGCTTTAAAAGATTGTTTATATATGCCGGCGGCAAGTTTTCACAAGATTATTGTTTATACTTCTTGTTATTTCATGTTGTTGTTTATATTCCGCTGATTACTCTGATGATTGTATCACTAGGGTGCCCGGGGTAAGGCACTAGTCACGGGCCCGGGTTCGGGTCGTGACAGGTACATTGGGCCTTACCAGATCATCCGTAGAGTAGGCAAGGTTGCCTATGAGTTGGATCTGCCATCGGATTTAGAGGCGGTACATCCGGTCTTCCATGTTTCTATGTTGCGAAAGTGTATCGGAGATCCATTAAGAGTTTTCTCAGCTAGCGATGTCCAGGTGACAGAGGGATTATCTTATGAGGAGACTCCCATAGCGATAATCGATCGCCAGGTCAGGCGACTGCGGACCAATGATGTGGCTTCCGTCAAAGTCTTGTGGCGGAATGAAAATAGGGAGGAGATGACCTGGGAAGCAGAAGAGGACATGATGAGGAAGTATCCTCACTTATTTTCGACACCTTCAGGTAATTCATTTCCCTTACTTGTGAAGTATTTTTCTTAAGTACAATTATGTGGCCACGTGTGGCATTATTGGTATGTAGAGGTTGTAAAAGGGAGACTATGTCGCTATCTATAAGATTGACTCCGAAAGAACATTTGGGAAGAATGTTTCTAAGGGGGGAAGAATGTTACGCCCCGTAATTTCAAGAGAATAAGATGAAAACGTACGAAAGGAAATAAGATTTGAATTTGGAAAGATAAGTTGGCAAACAAATGTTTTAGACAGATTTTGAGTCAACTTTGGAGTGCTATATATCCCAGTTTATTAAGAGTTTTTAGGTGTTTAAAAAGCCTAATATGAAGTTCGTTGAGTCTAGTTTCCAACACAACAACCCACTCGTCGATAGGACATTGGAGCGGAGAAGTATGGACGTTAGAAGCTCAGTTGGCAGAAGTGAAGGAAAAATATTCCAGTCAGGCGCCACGGCGCCTACTGCAGGGCCGCGGCGCCGAGGCGGGATTTTTCGCAAAAAATGGGGAAAATCAGAAGATATTTGTGTAAAGACCTATGGGAGGGCGACAAGTGTCCCTCCCATCTTTTTGACAAAGAGAAGGTCTTATATTATGACCAAGTCTTCAAGACTTGGTCATTTTGCAAAGATTCATCCTAAGGAAATTCCTCTCCTTTTCTCTCTAAAAATTTAAAGAAACCTAAGTCTAGTGAAATTATTGGAGAGGCGGCAAGAAGATAAAGTGTTGATAAACTTGTAGAAAGTTCGTGTGGATGATTTTGACGAGAAAAGGAGTTGCGGAAAAAGGGCTATAGTGGGCGAGATCCTAAAGGTAAAATTCTCTCTCCTCTTGGAAGTAAATTATGATACATGTAATAGTTGATATTGATCATGTGAATTATACATTGAAGTTGATAAGTGTTATAGAGTATTGGGAGCCTAAATCCGAACACGAGCTTATTAGCCATTGGAAATACAATACAAATAAATCGATAGTTATAATCGTCGCATGTTATCTAAATGAGAGATTATAATTGTTGAAATTGGTTGCGACTATATAACATGTGAGAACGACATTGTGGATTGAAAAGGAATTGGCAAAGATTTTATGTGGTTGTACTTTGTAGTCGAAAAATGACATTTAATATTGGACTGTTTTATATGAATTGTAGGGCAGAATTGTATACGTCCTGTAAGGCGTATAATCCCCTTTGATTGGTTGATGTGTTGAGACTTAAATGTGGCATGTTTGGTTATTGAATTCGGGCCTTGAAAAAGGTGGAAAAGTACATAGAAACAAAGGAAGTGTTGTCTAATTTTTCGTAGAATAAGTGACTTTACACTTAGAATATTCTACATTTGAAACTAGAAGTTGATAGACGTATTATGGTCATTATAGGTTGACATACTACGTACGACATATTGGACTTAGCAAGTGGATTGAACCGAAGAGGTATGTGGAACTTTCTTATCTCTTGAGCATGAGTAGTTGTAAAGGTATAGTACGGTAGACGTACGAGATTTAAATGAATTTAGTTTCATTTGATATCCTTGACTTGTTTTAAGAATGTCCAAGTTGGTTGAGTTAGAGAATTAACTCATTTGTTTTAAAGGTTAAAGATATCTTAGTTTCTAAAGTTAAGAAACTTGATTTCTATAGTTACGATACCTGGTTTTTGAAAGTATAAGTCTCTTGGTTATAAAAAGAATGTAAGTGTCGAAAGCATAAAGTTAGTATAACGTCTTTATGGGAAGTTGGTTATAATAACTTTATGGAAAGTTAAAAGAATGGTTTACTCTAGTGAAGTAAACAAAGATAAATGACTTGAAATGAAGAAAGGCAAATTGATTTAAAGGCATCACTTGCTTAAGGTTTAAAGTAAAAAGTCATTTAATTTAGAAGCCTATAAATGTATTTCTAAAAGGTATTGTGACTTGTTTTGAAAGGTAGATATGACTTGATACTACGGTTATTAGTATCTTGGAGTTTTATATGAAAAAGAGTCATTTTAAAAGAATAGAAGTACATAGTACTTTGGGTTAAATTCCCGGATTTTATAATGACATGTTAGTGCCTTAAGTAAACTAAAATGAGAGTGTATACAAATAAGGCTAATAAGAAGTTATGGGAATTCTTAACTTGCTTATGTTATGTATGATAAGCTGGTGGTGCTTATGTTATGTATGATAAGCTGGTAGTGCTTATGTTATGTATGATAGCCGGTTGTGCTAGGTTATGTTATTCTTGCGGGGTAAACCCCCGGATTACTACTTATTCCATGGATTTGCTACCCATGATGCGAGTGCGGCGTTTGTACTCATTGCGGGCCCACCGGGCCCATGCGGGTGAAATAGTCCTATGCGGGTGAAATAGTCCCATGCGAGGCGGATGACCTCATTGCGGGTCCACAGGACCTTTGCGGGTGAAATAGTCCCAGGAGTAGGATTGCTTAATGATACTATGGGCGAGTGTCCCTAATTTGATCATGAGCCTCTTATTTTTATGCAGTAAAGTATACTCTTGATTACTCTCATTATTAGTAAGGCACAGTGTACTGTTATTTGAATTATCATACATGTCTCCAACTTTATTTTAGACTTTATGATTTCATTTCAGTACTTTCAGTTTTGCATACTTGGTATATCTGCAGATCGACCCCTTTCTGGGCTGCGCTCATGCCGCAGTGGTAAGAGTGGTGGATCCTCACTCTTAGGATCACTGATCAGGTGTCAGAAGCTCCATTTCTCCGGAGGCTTGTCTTTTGGTACGGTTTCCCTGATGTTGTAGATAGATGTACATTCAGGGGTATGATGGGGCCCTGTCCCATCACAGTTGTTATTCTTAGAGGTCTGTAGTCATATCTTGTGGATTGGGTTGTAAGAACAAAGATGTAATTGTTTGATTTTTGGGTTATGTATATTTTACGGAAGGTGGCCTTATCGGCTAGCTTGTTGATATTTGTACTGTCTAAGTATTTTATGAGTTTATGTATGTTCCGCTGCTATTCTCTGATGTATACCTGTAAGGGGTACCCAGGTAGGGCACCAGTCGCGGGCCCGGGGTCGGGTCGTGACATAGTCGAAGAATGGCTGTAAGTAATATGAAAACAATGAATAAGTAAGAATGGAATGGTATGAGTTGGCTTATGAGGAGAATCCTATAACCATACTTGATCACAAGGTTAGAAGGTTACAGACTAAAGATGTGGCTTCCGTCAAGGTATTGTGGCGGAACAATAGTAGGGAAGAGATGACGTGGGAAGCAGAATATGAGATGAAGAGGAAGCATCCTCACTTGTTCCCGATGCCTACAGATAATTGCAATCCCTATTTGACTATTTTGATTGATGAATGAGACTATATGTTATATGGTGGTCATGTGAGGCATCTTTGGGTTTGCTGAGTATTGTTGGAACTTGTAAAAAAACGATTAAGCGATAAATGCGTGTTGTGAATTTCAGGCACAGCACCGCGATGCCAAAGAACGGATCATGGTCTGAAACTTCGAGAACTGCAGAATTCGACACCGCAGCGCCCGACGCCCGTGATCAGCGATAATAACAAGTATAGATTGATAGGTTTGGTTAAAGGAGACTATGCCGAAATATGTATAGCTTGAGACCTATTATGAACATTCTGGGACGAATGTTTCTAAGGGGGGAAGAATGTTACACCCCGAAATTCTAGGGCAATAGATTGAGAACGTAATTAAGGAAATAAGATTTGAATGTTGGAAGCAAAGTATATTTACATTTTCTTATATGGGAAAAATTTGGATACTACAAATATGACGACGAAAATTTATTAACTAGTAGTTAAATTATTTCCAATGGATTTATGGACTTAGTATTGTATTATGAAGTCTTGGCATTGATAATATGGGGTCCACCAAAAATTTCACAATTTTGTGGGCCCATCGAAATATTAAGAATTTTGGGCTAAGTATGGAATTATTTTTCTGAAGAGAATTATGGGTGAATTAGAGGGTGACACGTGTCCCTCCCCACTTGTGTAACAAAGCTCTAATTATCAATATGTATTGCAGGATTGGCTAAGTGTGAGAGATATTATTATGAAGAGACAAGTGGACAAGTGGGTCTACAAGGGTCCCCCTCCACTTGTGCTATATACACCTTTATATTATAATTCTTGCAAGACTTTGTCCACAAATATCTTCTTCATCCAAACTCTCCTTAACCTCTCTTCTCCTCCAAGTTTTCGAAACCCTTAGCCAAGTGAAGAACAAATTAGTTTCTTTTCCAAGATTAAGCTCCTTAACTAAGTTCTAAGCCAAGGTTAATACACCAAACAGTGGTCACGATTTTGGCTTGAAATTGTCTTGAAACCCTAAGCTTGGAGATGAACTTGTTGGATAAAAAACAAGAAAGTAAGATGGTTACAAGCTTGTAGAGGATACATGTGTGTTATTGTAACGTGAAGATGTGGTGCAAAAGAGAAGTGGTTGGCCGAGAACTAGTGGACTATTTGGGCTAAAGTGAAGGTAAGATTTCTTCTTCCTCTTGAAGTAATTAGAAGTTACATGTCGTTATAGTTAAGGGATGAACTTGTGTTAAATGAAATGGAGAATAAGAAGTGCATGAGACAGTTTTGGCATTCTAGCCGATTTTTGGACAGTTTTTAGTATATTTTTGATTCGTTGGTTATTGTTGTTGTTATCGTCACCTATTACATGTTATTAATTGAAGGAAATCTTGTTATTAAAAGTTGATATGGTTTATATGAAGTGTTGGAATATGAATTGGATTATAAGGAATTATAAGAAGGGTTTTGGTATTGTGGTTGTTGGCCGAGACTATCATGAAACTGTTGGATATTGTTGTGCAGTTTTAGGGGTTGTTTTGTGGCGTTATAATGCTGGAAATTTAGTTACCATTATGCATGTTTAATGTGGTAATTGCTAATGCATGTCCTAAAGGAATAAGGGTGTAGAAAGGTGTAGAAGAGCTTCACATTTCATGTTATACCCCGTAGCTCCGGAGTATGTATGTAAGGGCGTACGTACGAATGTATAAACCCTAATTAGGGTAAGAATGAAAGAATTGTTTTCCGACGGAAAATATTCCGAACCTTGTGAAGGAAATTTTACGTTTTCAATATTTTAACCAACTATGGAATTTTTCCGAGAGATAAATATTTTGGACCAATAGGAGGGCGACATGTGTCACCCCAAGTGGACATGGGTGGACGTTTTTTTCAAGACTAGTGGGCAAGACAAGTGGTCAAAGTCTTGCATGGCATTTGCATGGCATTTACATGGCACTTTGGACGTTTTTTTTGCAAGTTAGTGGGCAAGACAAGTGGCCAAAAGTCTTGCATGGTATTTGTGAGGTGGTGGACAAAGGGACCCACACAAACACTTGTCCTAAATCTATACCATACACATGTTTCAATCCTAACCCTTGGTTGTCCTATATAAACACCTCTAGTTGATGAAAATCTTCCATACTTAGAATATTTCAAGACTTGAAAATATTTTCTCTCCCTCCCTAGTTGCTCTCGTCCAACCTTGTATTTTTTTGAGCAATTGTTGTCCAAAAATTCTTAAACTTCTAAGTGTTCTTCCTTAATGTATTAGGAAGATTAGTAACCAAGAGTTAGACAAGATTTCACACCCTAGCCTCTAAAAACCCCCCTTGGCCGAGAGCATGCCAAAAATGGAGCCTTAGTGTTCTTCACTTTTTGGAGTTAATTCTTGAATAGAAGTTGGTTAGGAACTTCTAAAGGTGACTTGTGGTGGTTTGGAACACAAAGATTTGGAGCTAAAACTTGCTTAGGAACGACTTTAAGTTCTTGGATATTTTTGGGCTAAATTGAGGTAATGAACCTTAACCTCTTTGTGAAGTTGATTATTATGTATATTGGATATTATACATATATTGGAAGTATATTATGGAGTATGAGATATAAGGAAAGATTTGGATCTTTTTAAGATGTTAAAAGGAGAATTGGCATATTAGCCATTAAAATGGTAAAAATGTATCCATTACTTACTAAGAAGTTAACAACAAAGAAACTATAACTTATATAAAGATTGGAATATAAGTTGGAAGACTAATGAAGTAATTGGATAAGTAAAATTGTAAAAGTTGGCCAAGGACCCCAACTTAAGGACTGTATTTACTTTGGACTGTATTTACATTGTTGTTAAGGGGAAGATTGTTAATCGCGTTCTGTTTGGGCGTGTGATCCCCTTCTTTAATTATTGTTGTTGTTAAGGAAGATTGTTAATCGCGTTCCGTTTGAGCGTGTGATCCCCTTCTTTAAAATTCGGAATTATGGCACCTTAATTATAGTATGTTAATTACGGTTATCGGACCTTGAAAAAGGTGGAAAATTGAGTAGAAACGGGGGAGGTGCTGCCGAATTTTCCGTAGGATATGGAACCTTGTTCTTAGAAATATCCTACGAAGAGATCTAGAGGTTAATAGACGTTTCATGGCCATTATAGGTGGAAGTACTACGAGTAGCGTATTCTACTTGAAGGGTGGAAAAGGGCTAGCAAGGTTATAGTACTTTGGAGCGTTTTGCTAATAGTCGATAATCGTCGCGAGGTATGTTAACCTCTTCTTATCCTTTCTAGCATGATTGTTGTAAACTATGTAGTACGGTAGACGTACGTGTGCTAACCGAATTAAGTTGGTTTAAAACATAAAGTGTTATAATGGCTTTATGGGAAGTTAATTATAACAACTTTATGTAGGTAAAAGAATGGTTTATTGATTTTTTAAAAAAGATAAGAGACTTGACTTATATTTGACTTGATTTGATATGTGAAGAACTTGAATTGTGTGGAAAGTTGTGAAACCTCATTCGTGAGTAATGAGTACTTGGTTTTTAATAATAATGTTATATTGATTTCGGAAATGGGAATGAGTATCGAACAAGTCATTGCAGCGTTAATAAAGGAAAATGTAATGACTAATAATTAACTTAAAATAAGTAGAATCGTCCATCTGCATAGAAGCTAAGATAAGACAAAATTGTATTACATTTCCTAGATTATAGCTGTTTTAATAAGATCATTAAAAACAAGTTTTGATTTTCTTAAAAATTCCAAAGTAAGGGACTTGTTTTATAAAAGAGAGAGACTTGAAGATTTGAAGTGTTTTTGTTTAAAAAAGAAAAAGAAGACATGCTTTTGTCTTAAGTGGATTTAAAAAGAAGGTATGGAAATTGTTTTGGTTTACTTTAAAAGATAGTTACTCTATTCTGATACTACGGGTATCGTGTGACTTTTGTGAAAGAAATTGATCTTTTTAAAGAGTTAAAGTATGTAGTACCTTGGGGTTAAAACCCGGATTTGTTGACATGAAACGAAAGTACCTTGTGTGAGTAACTTGCCTATGTTTTGTGATAGCCTTGTAATACTTTTTTGTTGGTTTGATAAAGTGAACATGTTATGATGCTACGTGTGTTAGTGTCTTGTGACGTTGTGTAAGGGGTTTTTTCTTGTTGTGCTTATGTTGTTTAACGATAAACCTGTTGTGCTGGTATTATATCACTTACCCCCCCCTGACTTGTTATGATGCCGGGTTAGTCGCCTCCCGATGCGAGAATACCTCATGCGGGTCCATGGGACCTATGCGAGTCGCGGAGTTCCGCGAACCGCCAGCGTGTTACGCCGATGCGAGGAATACCTCACGCGGTCCATGTGGCCATGCGGATTGCGGAGTCCGTGATGTTGCCGAGGGTTAGCTGCCCAGATGCGAGGAATACCTCACGCGCCTATGTGGCCTATGCGAATCATGAGTTCTAGGATTAGACGCGCAATGATATCGGCGCAGTGGCTCACCTTTCGATCATTTGGCGGTGTAGAAAGACCTCGTGATACGCTTTATAGCATTGTTGGTACGATGGGTTCTAGTAGTCGGCTATGCCTTCGTACTTACCCCGTACTGTTTTATTTGGACACAGGTGGGACCTGGTGTTCATATGTATTCCTTGGTGTTTTATATCATGGACTGCCGGCAGTGAGGAAGGAATTCTACGGGCATGATTGATATTGTGGGCATGAGACCCATGGTTATATTTGAGTGATGACTTTGAGGCGTGAGTCCCACGACTGACATGCATCACATATCATTGTATATCGTAAATTGGTTATCATATATGTCTCCTGTTTTATATAGACTATTATGATTTCATTTACAGCATGGACTGCCGGCAGTGAGGAAGGAATTCCACGGGCATGATTGATATTGTGGGCATGAGACCCATGGTTATATTTGAGTGATGACTTTGAGGGCGTGAGTCTCGACTTGACATCACATATATCAGATATCGTAAATTGGTTATCATATATGTCTCCTGCTTTATATAGACTATTATGATTTCATTTACGTGATTTTCGGGCCACATACTTGGTACTGTTAGATCGACCTCGGCCGCTCATGCGTTCATGCCGTAGAGGTACATCGATCGTTGATCCTCGCCATAGGATCACAGTCAGCGTTTGGGAAGCTCCGTTTCTCCGAGGCTTATCTTTTGTTATGATTCTCGAGATTGTAGGTACTTGTACATTCGTGGTATGGCGGGCCCCGTCCCGTCATAGTTATTATAAAAATTCTTAGAGTGCAGTAATCTTTATGTGGGCGGGGTTGTAAAGGATGTAATCGCTCAAGTTTTGTATATATATACACGCCGAAAGGCGACTTTTCTTAGTTAGATCGTTTTACTCTTTATTGCTTCATGTCTTTGTTTTTATATTCCACGTTACTCGATGTATATCTACTGTGCGGGTAGGCACGATCACGCCCGAACGGGTCGTGACAAAAGTGGTATCAGAGCAGTTAGTCCTCGAAAAGTGTCTACAGATCGTGTCTAGTAGAGTCTTGATTATCGGTCAGTGCACCACATCTATAATCGAGGTGCAGGACATTTAGGATTGGTTTCCATTCTTCTCACTCGAGATCGTGCCTTAGAGCCGTGTTATAAGTTGGACCTCGACGTATTTTTTTACCGCTTATGCCTCGCGAAGGCAACCAGGCCCGTGGGCAAGGCAACAGGCGAGTCGCGAGTAGAACACAGAGGAGTACGATGGCGCAGGCCCGATCATTAGCCGAGGTAATACCTCAGACGACGAGTTCCACGGTGACACCGGCCCCAGCAGGGTTTAGAGCCGCAGCAGTGGCTACTGAGACCACTGCACTCGAGCCCGCCCCACACCAGAGCAGAGATGGGTTACAAGAGAGATGGCCCGCTTTAGCCGATCGTGGCACCAAGACGAGGATAGGCCGATGCAGCAGCCCAAAGAGCACCCGTAGTTCACCCCAGATCGGATAGTTTGAGACTACGGGACTTCCTGAGTTGCAGCCCACCAGAGTTCTATGGGTCGTGGCCTAAGGATGATCCGCAGGAGTTCATCCGACAGTTACAGCGGATCATGAGAGTGATCAAGGTTTCGGAGACCGAGTCGGTGGTCTTAGGTTCGCATCGGCTGCGTGATACTGCAGTCGACTGGTTTGATTCATGGGAGTTGTCCCGGGGGGAGCATGCGCCTCCAGCTGTTTGGAACAAGTTCTCAGAGGCATTTCTCAGCCATTTCCTGCCGCCACAGATGAGGAAAGCGCGGGCCGATAGATTTTTGATGTTGAGACAAAGCGGGCGGACAGTTCGGGAGTACAATGTAGAGTTTGACTCATTGGCTCGGTACGTCCCCGCTTTAGTGGCAGACATGGAGGACAGAATGCACTGCTATATCACCGGGCTTGATGACTACTTGGCAGAGTCTTGCTCGGGTGTAGCTCTTCAGCCGGGCATGGACATTGCCCGCATGCAGGCTTATGCAATTGGGTGTGAGGAGCGTAGAGGCCGACGGGTTGACAGATATCAGCAGAAGAAGGCCAGGACAGCAGGGTCCTTTGGTAACTTTCAAGGCGGACCGCTTCAGCAGCAGACTAGTTATATGCCTCCGCCGATGCAGTGGTCCTCTGATCTTGAGCGTCAGTATTCGAGCGGTCAGGGCCCCAAGAGTTCAGGTTTTCAGGGGAGTAGGGGTGTTGGCCAGATAAAGCCACCCCGACCTCGGTGTGGCCAGTGTGGTAGACCCCATGCGGGGGAGTGTCACGGTATTCAGAGGGCTTGTTTTACGTGCGGCCAGCAGGGCCATTTTGCGAGAAATTGTCCGACCAGAGGTAGCGCGGATGTAGAGACTCGGCCTTCAGGATCAGTGGCTGGTTCATCGCCTTCTCTAGCTATGCGCCCTGCAGGGCAGGACTATAATTAGAGTGAAGTAGTAGTTACAGGTATATCCTTAACCCTCTAGAGATTTGTATGCGTGATATGATGATTTTATGTTAAAGTGTTATGTTTGGATAGCACTGTGTAAAATTGTGATTTAGAGAACATGGTTAGTTGAAAAGGTAAGTTTAGGGGCAGGGAAATTGTGAGCCTTAGAATATTATAACAGTTGAGACCTTAGACGTAAGGCCGTCTTGAGTAAAATATTTTACAGTTAGTCCTTGTCGAAGTACTTGGTATGCGTGAAATGTATTGTGGGGTAATTCCATAGGTCGAGCAAGATAAAAGTGGTAATTTTCTTGACGAGAATAAGTAAGATTGTCCCGGACGGGAACAAGAATTTAGAGCAATAATGGGTCGGGTTGAGGCAAGATCGCGGGTCAACCCGCAACCCAGAATGAGCTGGGGTCAGTTTGGGGTGGTCCAGCCAGATGATAGGGTCACAAGGGTGTTAAGTCCAAGTTTAGGTAACCATCGTACGAGTTCGCGGATGTGTTCGACCAGAATCGGATCGTGAAGGCCGGGAATGGCCTTAGAGGAATGTAAGGCTAGTAAAATGACCAAGTTGGGAGGTAGTAACTCCAAGGTTTTGGAAAACTGAAGCAATGACAGAAATGTGATACGTATATTAGGAAAAGTTTGAGTGTACGAGGAGGGTACGACGAGTAAGAAAAGAGGCGAAGATGTGTTAAGAAGATGGGAGTGTCCTTTTTATAAAGTAAAGATGTGAAGAAAGTATCCTTTGGACCATGGGTGGAGCTAATAGTATTGTTATACGCTTTAGAGATGATTCTTCGTTGGCTCGGATGTGAGTTTTTGCGCGTACGTTGTATTGTGGCCATATGTGGCATTTGCAAATTGTTCAAGTTATGAGGGACAATGTCGTTATCTGATTTAATTGAATCTTGAAGGAACATTCGGGACGAATGTTTCTAAGGGGGGGAGAATGTTATACCCCGTAGCTCCGGAGTATGTATGTAAGGACGTACGTACGAATGTATAAACCCTAATAAGGGTAAGAATGAAAGAATTGTTTTCCGACGGAAAATATTCCGAACCTTGTGAAGGAAATTTTACGTTTTCAATATTTTAACCAACTATGGAATTTTTCCGAGAGATAAATATTTTGGACCAATAGGAGGGCGACATGTGTCACCCCAAGTGGACATGGGTGGACGTTTTTTTCAAGACTAGTGGGCAAGACAAGTGGTCAAAGTCTTGCATGGCATTTGCATGGCATTTACATGGCACTTTGGACGTTTTTTTTTTGCAAGTTAGTGGGCAAGACAAGTGGCCAAAAGTCTTGCATGGTATTTGTGAGGTGGTGGACAAAGGGACCCACACAAACACTTGTCCTAAATCTATACCATACACATGTTTCAATCCTAATCCTTGGTTGTCCTATATTGTCACGACCCGACCCCGGGGCCGCGACTGGTGCCCTACCTGGGCACCCCGTTCAGGTATACATCAGAGAATAGCAGCGGAACATACACAACATAAACACATGTGTAAACAATAAACACACAGGCTAGCCGATAAGGCTGTCTTCCATAATATAAACATAATCAAAGTACAACTGTACAACTCAGTTCTTACAGCCCAACCACATATGTGAATACAGACCTCTAGGAATAACAACTGTGGCGGGACAGGGCCCCGCCATACCCCTGAATGTACATAAATCTACAACATCAGGGAAAGACTGTACCAAAAGAGACAAGCCTCCGGAGAAATGGAGCTTCTGACGTCTGATAAGTGATCCTAAGAATGAGGATCCACCACCTGTTTACCCTTTCCTGCGGCATGAACGCGGCCGAGAAGGGTCGACACAATATGTACTAAGTATGTAAAACTGGAAAATATTGTAATTACATCATAAGTTTAAAACAAAGCCGGAGACATGTATGATAGTCAAATTACAGTACACTGTGCCTTAATAACAATGAGAGTAAATAGGAGTATACTTACAACATAAAATAGGAAGCTCACGATCAAAGCAGGACCACCCGCCCGCAGTATCATTACGCAATCCTACTCCTGGGACTATTTCACCCGCATAGGTCGTGTGGACCCGCGTGAGGTATTCCTCGCATGGGACTATTTCACCCGCATAAGCCCTTACGGACTCGCATGAGGTATTCCTCGCATAGGTGGACCCGCATGGGACTATTTCACCCGCATAAGCCCTTGCGGACTCGCATGAGGTATTCCTCACATCGTGGGTAGCAAATCCACGGAATATGCAAATGCCACAAACCCGGGGAATGACCCCGTAAAGAATAACATACCACTAGCACAAAACTGGCTATCATGTAATACATAAGCAAGTTAAGAATCCCCTAACTTCTTATTATTCTTGTTCACATACACTCTCATTTTAGTTTACTTAAGGCACTAACATGTCTTTTTAAAGATCCGGGAATTTAACCCAAAGTACTACATACTTCTACTCTTTAAAACAAATGACTCTTTTTCACATAAAACTTCCAATATACTATTAACCATAGTATCAAGTCCAAATTACATTTCAAGGCAAGTCACAATACCTTTAGAAATAAAGTTAGGTTTCTAAATCAAGTGACTCATTTTCTTATAAAACCTTAGGCAATTGATGCCTTAAAATCAAATTGCCTTTTCATTAAAATAAAGTCATTTATCCTTCCATAAAGCTAATATAACCAACTCCCCATAAAGTCGTTATATTAACTTTATACCTTAGCCAAATACAATTTCCTATCCAAGGGACTTATACGTTTAAAACGAAACAAGTATCACATACTTTAAAATTCTTCAAGTCCCTTAACTTTAATAAAACTTAAGACATCCTTAATCCTTTCAAAGAAGTGAGTTAATCCCCTAACTCACCCGACTTGGCCATTCATAAAACTAGTAAAGGATATCAAGATCTTGTACGTCTACCGTACTATATACGTGTAACTAGTCATGCTCAAAAGATAGGAAAAGTTCTACATACCTCTTCGGGTCAAACCACTTGCCAAATACAAATTCCCGCCCGTAGAATATCAACCTATAATATCCACAATACGTCTATTAACGACTTACTTCAAACGTAGAATATTATAAGTGTAAAGTCTCTAAATTCTACGGAAAATCGGACAGCACCTCCTTTGTTTCTACTTACTTTGCCACCTTTTTCAAGGCCGAATACAATAACCAAACACGCCACATTTAAGTTCCAATCAATGCAATTAACAATAGGGGATTACACACCTACTAGACGTGTAAAATTCCGCCCCACAATAGATATCAAACTAATACAACTACTAGTCCAATTTCGGCCATATAGAGTACAATAATACCAATTCTTATCCAATTTCCATTTCAATCCAAATTGTTAGCATAACATGATATCAAGTCACAATCGATTATACTACTATAATCTTCAAGTAAGTAACATGCGACGATTTTTGTAAACGATCAAATTGTAATCCAACTTCACATGACTTACATTACAATTTCAGATTCTAAGGCTACAAGCAATCCATAATACTTATAAACTTCAACACATATACTTCATGCTAGCAACATGTAAAGCTAACAACAATATAAATAATCTTGTAACACTTTTAAGGGACAAGATTATACCTTAACGAATCTTAATCCAACTCCAAATCCGAAGTCGCTCCTTAGCAACTTAGAGCCTCTTCAAGACACTTCAATCCGCTACTTGAGACCCTTAGAACAACACCAACAAATTTCCTTCAAACTTCCAAACAAAACCTAGAAAGACAACTAGGTTTTCGCTTTGCGACTAACCCGAAAACTATCTTTTTCCGAGATTTTTCTATTGAGATATGCTTACAATACACTCAAGAACCTTGGTTTAAAGTGTGGAGCTTAAAGAACAAGAAACAAAAAAATTTCTTTTCTTTTCTTAGTGAACCCGAGAGCACTAGCTCTTGTTCTTCAAATTTCATGAAATTTTTCTAAGTGTTGGACTCACTCTTGCTACTAGTAGTATTATATAGTGCAATGGAGGGTCAATATGCAACCAAATGGGTGGTTTGGATGAGCTCTTAACAAATATCAAGCCTTGTGGGTCCTTTGACTTAGTCAAGAATCTCAAGCTCTCAAGTTGCAAGACTTGTCTTGCTAACAAAGGTCCAATGAACCTCTTGCCCTTGCAAAATTCGTCCAAGGCATCATTAAGGGGGGTGACATGTGTCGCCCTCCCATTCGTCATAATAATACGTTTTCCGACAATATCATAATTCCGATAAATTTTTACAAGTCTCAAATCTTAACACTTGTGAGTTCTTACGTACGTTCTTAAAACATATTGTGTAAATACGGGGTGTAACATATATAAACACCTCTAGTTGATGAAAATCTTCCACACTTAGAATATTTCAAGACTTGAAAATATTTTCTCTCCCTCCCTAGTTGCTCTCGTCCAACCTTGTATTTTTTTGAGCAATTGTTGTCCAAAAATTCTTAAATTTCTAAGTGTTCTTCCTTAATGTATTAGGAAGATTAGTAACCAAGAGTTAGACAAGATTTCACACCCTAGCCTCTAAAAACCCCCCTTGGCCGAGAGCATGCCAAAAATGGAGCCTTAGTGTTCTTCACTTTTTGGAGTTAATTCTTCAATAGAAGTTGGTTAGGAACTTCTAAAGGTGACTTGTGGTGGTTTGTAACACAAAGATTTGGAGCTAAAACTTGCTTAGGAACGACTTTAAGTTCTTGGATATTTTTGGGCTAAATTGAGGTAATGAACCTTAACCTCTTTGTGAAGTTGATTATTATGTATATTGGATATTATACACATATTGGAAGTATATTATGGAGTATGAGATATAAGGAAAGATTTGGATCTTGTTAAGATGTTAAAAGGGGAATTGGCATATTAGCCATTAAAATGGTAAAAATGTATCCATTACTTACTAAGAAGTTAACAACAAAGAAACTATAACTTATATAAAGATTGGAATATAAGTTGGAAGACTAATGAAGTAATTGGATAAGTAAAATTGTAAAAGTTGGTCAAGGACCCCAACTTAAGGACTGTATTTACTTTGGACTGTATTTACTTTGGACTGTATTTACATTGTTGTTAAGGGGAAGATTGTTAATCGCGTTCCGTTTGGGCGTGTGATCCCCTTCTTTAATTATTGTTGTTGTTAAGGGGAAGATTGTTAATCGCGTTCCGTTTGGGCGTGTGATCCCCTTCTTTAAAATTCGGAATTATGGCACCTTAATTATAGTATGTTAATTACGGTTATCGGACCTTGAAAAAGGTGGAAAATTGAGTAGAAACGGGGGAGGTGCTGCCGAATTTTCCGTAGGATATGGAACCTTGTTCTTAGAAATATCCTACGAAGAGATCTAGAGGTTAATAGACGTTTCATGGCCATTATAGGTAGAAGTACTACGAGTAGCGTATTCTACTTGAAGGGTGGAAAAGGGCTAGCAAGGTTATAGTACTTTGGAGCGTTTTGCTAATAGTAGATAATCGTCGCGAGGTATGTGAACCTCTTCTTATCCTTTCTAGCATGATTGTTGTAAACTATGTAGTACGGTAGACGTACGTGTGCTAACCGAATTAAGTTGGTTTAAAACATAAAGTGTTATAATGGCTTTATGGGAAGTTAATTATAACAACTTTATGTAGGTAAAAGAATGGTTTATTGATTTTTTAAAAAAGATAAGAGACTTGACTTATATTTGACTTGATTTGATATGTGAAGAACTTGAATTGTGTGGAAAGTTGTGAAACCTCATTCGTGAGTAATGAGTACTTGGTTTTTAATAATAATGTTATATTGATTTCGGAAATGGGAATGAGTATCGAACAAGCCATTGCAGTGTTAATAAAGGAAAATGTAATGACTAATAATTAACTTAAAACAAGAAGAATGCCGGGGGTTAGCTGCCCCCCCGATGCGAGGAATACCTCATGCGGGTCCATGGGACCTATGCGGAGCTGCGGGAGTTCCAGGAACCGCCGGGTGTGTTACGCCGATGCGAGGAATACCTCATGCGGTCCATGTGGCCATGCGGATTGCGGGAGTCCAGGATGTTGCCGAGGGTTAGCTGCCCTGTGATGCGAGGAATACCTCATGCGGGCCTATGCGGAACTGCGGGAGTTCTAGGATTAGACGCGCACAATGATACTGCGGGCGAGTGGCTCAGCTTCGATCATTTAGCGGTGTAGAAAGACCTCGTGATACAGTTTTATAGCATTTTTGGTACGATGGGTTCTAGTAGTCGGCTATGCCTTCGTACTTACCCCGTACGGTTTTATTATGACACAGGTGGGACCTGGTGTTCATATGTATTCCTTGGTGTTTTATATCATGGACTGCCGGCAGTGAGGAAGGAATTCCACGGGCATGATTGATATTGTGGGCATGAGACCCATGGTTATATTTGAGTGATGACTTTGAGGGCGTGAGTCTCTGACTTGACATGACTGCTTACATATTGTATATCGTAAATTGGTTATCATATATGTCTCCTGTTTTATATAGACTATTATGATTTCATTTACAGCATGGACTGCCGGCAGTGAGGAAGGAATTCCACGGGCATGATTGATATTGTGGGCATGAGACCCATGGTTATATTTGAGTGATGACTTTGAGGGCGTGAGTCTCTGACTTGACATGACTGCTTACATATTGTATATCGTAAATTGGTTATCATATATGTCTCTGTTTTATATAGACTATTATGATTTCATTTACTGATATTTTGATTTCACATACTTGGTACTGTTGTCGACCTCCTTTGAAATTGCGTTCATCTGCGGTAGAGTACATCAGTCGTTGATCCTCGCTCATAGGATCACAGTTCAGCGTTTTGGGAAGCTCCGTTTCTCCGGAGGCTTATCTTTTGTTATGATTCCCTGAGATTGTAGGTACTTGTACATTCAGGGGTATGGCGGGGCCCTGTCCCGTTATAGTTGTTATAAAAATTCTTAGAGGTCTGTAGTACTGTTGTGGGCAGGGTTGTAAAGGATGTAACTGTTCAAGTTTTGGTATATATATACATGCCGAAAGGCGACTTTTTCTTGGTTAGACTGTTCTTACTTTTTATTGCGCCCTATCGAGAAGGATAGAAAACAACTACTTTCCGGTGACCGAAGAGTCTTGAGACTTCATGTCTTTGTTTTTATATTCCGCTGGTTACTCTGATGTATATCTACTTGGGTGCCCGGGTAAGGCACCAGTCACGGGCCCGGGAACGGGTCGTGACATTTCACCCTCATTGTTGTTGAAGTATGGACTGTTTTAGTGAGTTGTTTTTATATGGATTAAGAGGTCGGATTAACATGAGAAGTAGGTGTATGAATCACCTTGGTTGTTGTTTTGTTTATGCCCTTAATTGGTGCTTTGTTATTGATGTTATTAGCCTCGTTTGGAAGTTGTGGATAGGGTATAAATAGGGGAAGTGTTGCACAAATTTTTATATGAAAAGAGAACCATTACTTGGTATATGATCTACACTAGTAAGCATGGAGTTGATATACGTGTTATTGTTGTTATAGGTTGAAGTACTAATTGAGGCGTATTCTACTTGTCGTGTTGGTATAGCCGATAAGGTATGTGAACTATCATTTCTTCTTTTGGCATGTTCTACGTGTGAACTATAACTGTGGTATTGCTCCATAGTTTACTATACTCTTAGAGTTTAAGGAATATTCATGTTATTGATTCTATGCTAAAAGCATGTCTAAATTGTTCCAAAGTCCTTATTAAGGCATATGAGACAGATGTTGATAAGAGTGTTTAGTAAGCATGAGAGCCGAGTTGACTCTGCTATTTAAAGGAAGTGTTAAGTATTAAGTGTTGAAACTGGTTTATTAAATAAGTAAGTATATTGTTAGTAGACGTGTTAAAACAAGTCATTGCAGCGTTAAGTGAAAAAGGTATCGACAAACAATTATTATGTTAAAATGATTAGAATGTCATTTGCATAGAAGCTAAGATATAACCAATTTATTTTACATTTGCTACTTCACAGCTGATTAGATAAGATCTTATAAAAAAAGATAAATTACTCACGACCCATTTAAGAATTAATTAGGTGAATTCGGATCTGTTATCGCCATTCAGATGTTTCCCTAATGTTAGCCAGAGGGGCGAGACGAATTTAGATTATCGAGTTGATACAAACGACAAGCGGTATGTGAAACTCTTCTTTCTTTCTTTGGCATGACGTATATGAAATAGGTGTACAACGGACGTACATAATTCCATTAAATCCTAATTTCCATTGATACATGATATGATAGCGCCTTGAGTTTTCTAAAATGAAAGTTATTCTCTTTCTTCCATTGAGAGTCAAAAATGATTTTATCGCGTCCCAGAAAGGGTCGGGCAGTATATAATTTTATTGAGAGTCAAATGATGATTTAAATTGCACATGGTTGCTCATGATAGATATTCGTGCAAGTGTTATTATTCCATTTCACCGAGTCGCATGATGGGTTGGGACACGTTATATGTATATATATAAGGATGATGAGCTCAACGAGTCTCTCACTAAAGGGTCGGGACACGTTATATTGATAATTCCACTGAGTCCCTCACCTAAGGGCCGGGACACGTTATACTGATGATTCTACCGAGTCCCTCACTAAAGGGCCGGGACACGTTATATATATATAGACATGATGGTTATATGGACCGAGTCCCAGAATGGGCCGGGATACGTTATAAGTAGATAGGCATCCACAGTTATATGGACCGAGTCCCAGAATGGGCCGGGATACGTTATATGGACAGGCATCTATGATTTTGATATGACTCTCTCACTTTTAAAAGGTACAGTTGGCTCTATTTTATATGGCACGGTTGGATCTGGTATTTGATTTTCATACTTTTCCCTATCATCTTTTGGCCATTTATGATCTTATTTACTGTACTTTATGTTTACATACTTGGTACATTGTTGTACTGACCCCCTTCTCCGGGGGGCTGCGTTCATGCCCGCATGTATAGGTACTCAGTTTGATGATCCTCGAGCTTAGGATCTTTGCTCAGCTTTTGGGATAGCTCCATTGTTCCGGAGCTTGTCATTTTGGTACAGACTTATATATATTCAGGTGTACGACGGGGCCTTATACCGTCACATTTCATTATCAAACTCTTAGAGTTCTGTAGACAGGTGTGGGTGGTAAATGTGTATTTGAATACATGTGTTTGTATATGTTGTAACTCGTTTTGGAAAATTCTGTATACAGCGGCAGCCTTGTCGGCTTGCCTGTTTTTATTATATGAGTTTTTCTTAAGCTTCCGCTGGTTATATGTGATGTGTCAAGTCTTCCAAGCTTGTGGAGAAGTGTATAAACGGGGAATAATGACCTTACATCCTAAAAGTTATCATGCCTAAGAGAAAAAATGGCATTCCTCACTTAAGGGCCAATAAATGCAAGATGCGGGACCTACTTCTTGGGTTCTTTATTTTCACACCACCTGTCACACCCTAATTTGGGAGGTATGGCCGGCATCCGGTGCCTCACTAGTCTGAGCATACCCCACTAGAACACAACACCAAAAC
The DNA here is from genome assembly GCA_029844215.1 of Przewalskia tangutica. Taxonomy (NCBI): domain Eukaryota; kingdom Viridiplantae; phylum Streptophyta; class Magnoliopsida; order Solanales; family Solanaceae; genus Przewalskia; species Przewalskia tangutica. The sequence continues at coordinate 26,968,118 of CM056719.1, forward strand.
ATATGAAAATGGGCCAGACAAGTCCACAATAATCATGATAAGTATGGAGGTAGAATGAACACAACTAATTGGGTCGACAAGGCCTCAAGCTGGAAACATAGGACGTCATCTGCACATCTTAACAATAAGTGGTAAACAAACCCAAAATGGATATTCACATACATGTACAAGACCGGCAATGTCATCGTACAGATCAACTGAAAAACATCCAGGCCGACAATGTCATACAAGACACTTAGATCTATAATCCTCTATGAACAATAGAACTATCATATTCTTGGGAAAGTTCCCCGACCTACCCATCAACTGTATATATACTAAAACTCAGGTCACGACCTCAGACTTGGTAGCTCCGGAAGAAGTGAAGCTTACCAATCAATCGCTAAACTCATGAGCTTCTACTGAGGAGGCATACATATGTCCCTACCTGAACCTGCAGCATAAAATGCAATTCCTTCGGCAAATGAGCATCAGTACGAATGAAATGTACCGATATGTACCACATGAATAACAATATGAAAGTATAAGTTGTAAAATATGGTATAAGAAATAACTTGACAATCTGATGACATGTGTGCCACTCTAGGCAAAAAGTGAAACTCTAAAACTTTTATATATATATATATATATATAAATATATACTCTATTATACAATCTGCCCTCCAGTGATGACCCACGGTGTTTACATAAGATACGACCCGCCTGTTATAGCTCGGGGTATGTATTACACCCCGTAATTCCAGGACATGTTTATAAGAACGTACGTAAGAACTCAAAACGTTAAGAGTTGAGACTAGTAATAATTTATCAGAATTATGGAAATTTCGGGAAACGAAATATTACGATGAATGGGAGGGTGACACGTGTCACCCCCCCCCCTGGATGGTCTTGAACGTTTTAGCCAAGGTCAAGAAGGTCATTTGACCAAAGCAAAGATGAACAAGTCTTGCAAGCTAGAGCTTGAGTTTATTGACTAAGTCAAAGAGCCACTTGGCTTGATATTTTAATCTCATTCATCCAAACCCAACATGTGTTGTAATCTAGACCCTCCAATGTTTTATATAATCATCCATGTAGCAAGACTTGTCTCTAATACTTAAAAAAAAAATTAGAAAACTTAGAGGGAGATATGGAAGCTCTCGGGTTTGTGTCTCCATGAACATGAAAAAATTTCGTTTGTGGTTCAATAATCCCAATACTTTAAACCAAGGTTCCTAGGAGTATTACAAGGATATATCAATAGAAAGATTCCGGAAAAAACTACGTTTTTACGTTAGTCGCAAGGTGAAAACCTAAGGTGTTCTTCAACTTTGAAGTTGGAAATAGAAGAGGAGTTCTTCACAAGCTTCTAAGGGTTGCAAATAGCGAATTGGAATGTCAAGAAAAGGAGTTGAAGTTGCTAAAGATCGACTTTAGGTTTTGGATTGTTTTGGGCTTAAAGAGGTAATAATCTCCGTCTTGCTATTGTAATTCAAGATTTCATGTTATAGTAGATTGATAATTGATCATGTGAATTACATTATGAAGATTGATAAGTGTTATGGAAATTGTGGATGGAATTCGAAAGTTGCATGATTAGCCTTAAGATTGTAATTCAATTTAGTTATTAGTTTTAGTCGTCGCATGTTATATAAAGAAGGGATTATAGTTGTTAAAGTTGTTTGCGACTATATAACATGTTAGGACGACATTATGGATTGAAAGGAAGTGGAAAGGATTATATGTGGTTGTACTTTGTAGCCAAGAAGGATATTTTATATTGGATTGTTTTGTATATATTGTGGGGCATAATTTTACACGTCTTGTAAGGCGTGTAATCCCCTTTGGATAGCTGAATTGTTGGGCCTTAAATGTGGCATTTTTGGTTGTTAAATTCGGGCCTTGAAAAAGGTGGAAAAGTACGTAGAAACAAAGGAAGTGCTGCCTAAATTTCTGTAGAATAAGAGACTTAGCACTTAGTATTATTCCACGTTAATAAGCTAGGAGTTGATAGACATGTTATGGTTATTATAGGTTGAAGTACTACGTATAGCGTATTCTATTTAAAGGATGGAATAGCTATCAAGGTTGAAGTACTTTGGAGCATTTTGCTACTTGTCGATAATCGTCGCGAGGTATGTGAACCTCTTCCTTCTTTTGGCATGATTCTATGTATGAAATACACATGTGGTGTTATTTCATGATTCCTTCTACTCTTAGAAGTTAAGAGGTATGTATGTTGATTTACTATATGTAAAAGTTATGTCTAAGTTTATCCTAAGTTCTTACCAAGTCTTATGGGGGATGTTGGTAAGAGTCGTTAGAAAGTATTTGGAGTCGAGTTGACTTTGTTAATTTACTGCACGAATGAGAATAAGTATCGAACAATCCATTGCAGCGTTAATAAAATAAAATGTATCGACAATCAATTATATTAAAATGAGTAGAATTCTCCATCTGCATAGAAGCTAAGATAAGACAAAATTGTATTACATTTTCTAGATCATGGCTGCTTTAATAAGATCGTTATTGTCACGCCCCGAACCCCGGGCCCGTGATTGGTGCCCTACCTGGGCACCCTTCTACCTTAACAACTAAGTAAACTGCGGAAATTAAATAACACCTTTTTTAAATAAAAAAACCAACATACGTGCAAGGGCAAAGCCGACAAGGCTGCCATAATATACATAACAAAAGACACTACACCGTACATGAGTCCAATCCCACATATGAATACAGACCTCTAAGAGTTATACTGAACTATGACGGGACAAGGCCCCGCCGTACCCATAACTGTACAAAGCACATCTTGAAGGAACTTATACCAAAAAGATAAACTCGAACGAAGGAGCAATCCAAAACTACGGCGGTCCTACACTGCGGATCACCAAACAGCGTACCTAAACTGCGGCGTGACGCGGCCGAAAGGAGTCGATGCGAAGAATGTACCAAGTATGTGAGCGATGAAATCGTAATGAAATCATAACGATCTAAACAAAGCAGAGACATGTATGATAGCCAACCTACGATTACACGATACATAAGCGGTTATATCAAGTCGTGACGCGTGCCTCAAAGTCACTACTCAAATATAACCATGGGTCTCACGCCCATAATATCAATCATGCCCGTGGAATCTTTTCTCACTGCCGGCAGTCCATGATATAATATAACACCAATAAGCATATCCAAGGAGTATCCCTCGTGGTCGCATGCCCCGGAATCCCACATCGTATAAGCATGACCATGGGGTATACAAACAAATCCGGGAATCAAACCCGCTCCTGGTCACATGCCCCGGAATCCCACATCGTATAAGCATGTCTAAAGAGTATCCCTCGTGGTCGCATGCCCCGGCATCCCACATCGTATAAGCATGACTATAGGGTATCCCTCGCGGTCGCATGCCCCGGCATCCCACATCGTATAAGCATGACCGTAGGGTAACACAAACAAATCAGGAATCTAACGACTCACGGTCACGTGCCGGAATCCCACATCGTATAAGCGTGTCCAGAGTATCCTCGTGGTCGCATGCCCCGGCATCCCACATCGTATAAGCATGACCATAGGGTATCCCTCGCGGTCGCATGCCCCGGCATCCCACATCGTATAAGCATGACCGTAGGGTAACACAAATAATGGAAGCATACCCGTGGAATCTCACCTCACGGCTTCGGTGCGTCAAGTAAACTTACACAAGGCGTAGACCCTCCAACCGAGTCGCGACAACGTAATAAAACATAATACTTGTACTCAAATGCTATCACCAGCACACATTGGCAATTCTCAACTAAACAAGCCAAAGTACTTATCAAGGCACACATAGAATAATTCTCAATTAAACAAGCCAAAGTACTTATCAAGGCATACATAGAATAATTCTCAATTAAACAAGCCAAAGTACTTATCAAGGCATACATAGAATAATTCTCAATTAAACAAGCCAAAGTACTTATCAAGGCATACATAGAATAATTCTCAATTAAACAAGCCAAAGTACTTATCAAGGCATACATAGAATAATTCTCAATTAAACAAGCCAAAGTACTTATCAAGGCATACATAGAATAATTCTCAATTAAACAAGCCAAAGTACTACGTACGTACATTCTTTTCCAAAGACTCCTTTTTATGTAAAACCCCAAGATACTAACACCCGTAGTATCAATGTATGTCTATTTTTCAAAGTAAGATACTATACTTTTAGGAAACTCATTTCAAAGCTTGAAATCAAGTAACTTCAAATTTTTCACAAACTAGGCAAATTATGCCCATTAATCAAAATAGACAACTCTCTTAACCTTCCATAAAGCCGTTATAACCAACTTCTCATAAAGCCGTTATAACCCTTTTGTAGTTTAGACATATCCATTCCTTTTATAACCAAGAGACTTATACTTAAAACCAAGTATCAAATACTTATAAATCAAGTTTCTTAACTTTCAAAATACTTGAAGTCTCTTAATATTTAGAAAACAAGTTTCTTCTACTTTTAAACCTCAAGTAACTCACACCTTTAAAACAAGTTACTTCTCTTAAATCATGTCATTTCTCCTCTCTTAAAACAATTAAGTAAATCACTCCTTTGACTCCTCTAAAGTCATTACAACAACCCTTAGGTTTTGGAACTAGGACACTAGCCAAAATATTTGGAAACCACTTCCTTTTCAAGACTCCATGTACTTTAAGTAAAATACTTTCACTTTTAAGAATCCAAATTCACTAAGGCAATGGATTATACAACTTACAATTTAAACATCAAAGTACAATCAAGGAAGTACATAGAACAAATTCTATTTTAGGCAATCCAAATACAACCAAGGAATGGATCATTTAAGGAGTAGGACATACTTTCTTTATCTTAAGGAATCATTGTCACGACCCGAACCCGGGCCCGTGACTGGTGCCTTACCCCGGGCACCCAAGTAGACATATATCAGAGTAATCAGCGGAATATAAAACAAGACATGAAATAATATGAAGTGAAAGACAGTTTATCTGAGAAAAATTGCCTTTCGGCTTATATATAACTTGAACCCGAACAGTTACATCCCTTTTACAAACTCTGCCCACAACAGTACTACAGACCTCTAAGAATGATATAACAACAATAGCGGGAGAGGGCCCCGCCATACCCCTGAATGTAAGTACCTACAACGACAGGGGACTATACCCAAGATAAGCCTCCGGAGAAACGGAGCTTCCCAAACGACTGTGACCACATGAGCGAGGATCAACACGGTGTACCTCTACCTGCGGCATGAACGCGGCCCGAAGGAGGTCGATCAGACGGTACCAAGTATGTGGCGAAAATCGTAAATGAAATCATAATAGTCTATATAAAACAAAAGACATATATGATAATCAATTTACGATACACAATATGTAAGCAGTCATGTCAAGTCAGGGACTCACGCCCTTAAAGTCATCACTCAAATATAACCATGGGTCTCATGCCCATAATATCAATCATGCCCGTGGAATTTCTTCCTCACTGCCGGCAGTCCATGATATAAACACACCAAGGAATACACATGTACACGTGTCCCACTGTGTCATACTAAAAGCATGCGGGGTAAGTGCGAAGGCATAGCCACTACTAAAACCCACAGTACCAACAATGCCATAAAGCGTATCACGAGTGTCTGCTAGACCGCCACGTGATCGGCGCCGCCACTCGCGATATCAATGTGCGCGTCTAATCCTGGAACTTCCCGCAGCTCCGCATAGGCCACACACATAGGCCCGCATGAGGTATTCCCCGCATCGAGGGTAGCTACTCCTCGGCATCGTCCTGGACTCGTAGTCCGCATGGCCACATAGACCGCACACTAACCTGGAACTCGTAGCTCGCATAGGTCCCTGGACCACGTGAGGTATTCTCGAATCATAGTCCCCATCGCACGAGGTGTACCTCGCATCGGGGGGCAGCTTAACCCCCGGTATATCATGTCAAGAGGTGAGTGATATAATACTAGCACAACGGCTTATCGTTAAACAACATAAGCACAATAAGAATAACCTCTTACACAAACGTTACAAGATACGAACACACGTAGCATCATAACATGTTACTTATCAAACCAATCAAGAAAGTATTACAAGGCTATCACAAACCAAACATAGTCAAGTTATTCACACAAGGTACTTTCTATTTTATGTCAACAAGTTCGGGTTTTAACCCCAAGGTACTACGTACATTAATTCTTTAAAAAGATTCGTTTCTTTCACAAAAGTCACACGATACCCGTAGTATCAAAAATAGAGTGACTATCTTTTTAAGCAAACCAAAACAGTTTCCTTTTTAATATCAAGTAACAACATTCTTTTCCAAACGTCCAAGTTTGCCTAAGTTCAAAGACTCAAGTCTCTTATTTTTGAAAGGTTTTGTAGTTCATAGTCTTAATCACTTAATAATACAATTCTCTTTTAAAACAATTTGAGAAACATATGCCTTATGTGTGAGTAGGTTATTCTTGTTCATAACAATCTTATTAAAGCAGCCATGATCTAGGAAATGTAATATCATTTTGTCTCATCTTAGCTTCTATGCAGATGGAGGTTTCTACTGGTTTTAATAATACTTAATTAGTCAATACATTTCCCTTTATTAGCGCTGCAGTGGTTTGTTCGATACTTATTCTCATTTCTGAAATCAATACAAGGCGTTCATAAACAATTAAGTAAACCGTTCCGTTTATTTCTCTTAAGTCATTATACCTAACTTCCCATAAAGCTAGTATAACTCTTAATCTTTCAAAAGCAAGTATTATCTTTCTTTCAAAAACATTCTTAATTCTTTTGAAATACTTCAAGATTCTTATTATTAGACTCAAGTCAAAAGACATCGCGGTAAAACCACGTTCAGTTAACACACGTACGTCTACCGTACTATATATATTCTTTAAAATATCATGCTCAAGAGGATAGGAAGAATCACATACCTCGCGACGATTATCGACAATTAGCAAAATGCTCCACGGCTATAACCCGGCTAGCCTTATCCACCTTTCAAGTAGAACATGCTACTCGCAGAACATTCAACCTATAAAGGCCATATACGTCTATCAACGTCTAGACTACTCTGTAGAATATTCTAAGCAGGGGGTTCTCTATTCTACGGAAAATCGGGCAGCACTTCCCTACCCGTTAAACTACACAAGTCTATACACAAATCTATGTAAGTACAGTTTAATCATCTTCTTTAATATTCTTCCGATGTGATTTGATTCAATTCTCTTACGTAATATCCTTACATTACGATTCAATTCTCTTCTGTAATATCCTTCTATTACAATTCAATTCTCTTCTGTAATATCCTTCTATGTATCTTATATTCATTTCTATACTACTACAGTATGTAATTTCCAAATACAATAGAAGGACAAGATATTTACCTCGGTAAGCCCAAAATTATCCAAGTTTAAATGTCGATCTGAGCAACGTTTAGCTCTACTGGGTGCTCAACCCGCTCCAAACAACCCCAGAAGTTCTCTACGCCTTCTTCTTAATACTTCAACCAACTGAAGATTTTCCTTAGGGTTTCGTTTTGTGGTGAAGGAAAGTATAGTAGTATTTCTGGGCTTTTAGTATAGGGGTAACCTTGGAATACTACAAGGTATTTGGGCCAAGGTATTTTGGAATAGTAACAATACTTGGAGAGTATTTTCTACCAAGGGGGGGGGGGGTACTTTCGGCCAAGGCTTCTCAAAGGGGGAGGGGTTGCTCTTTGGACGAGAGCTTCTACTAAGAGGGGGGAGGATTTTCAAGACTTAGAAATGTTTTAGGGATGAAGAAGTCTTCAACTCAAGGGGGGTATTTATAGGCCAATCAATGGCCAAGATTAAGACAAGTGGTGGGCAAGTGGAGGGTGAGGATTTGGACAAGTGTTGTGTGGGTCCCACTTACTCATCTACCACACAAATATCCTACCAAACATTGACCAAATGTTTTAGGCACAAAAAATGAAAAAAACGTGCCAAAGGAAGCCCACAATTTCCGTCCACTTGAGGGTGACAAGTGTCGCCCTCTCGTTGGTCCAAAATATTTTATCTCTCGGAAAAATCCGCAAAAATTATTAATGTTGCAACCATAATTTTCCCTTCGCAAAGTTTGGAAAACGTTTCGTCGGAAAACAATTCTTTTCGGTAGTTGTGCACAAATTTCGTCCCTTGCCTAACTTAAGGCTTAACTTTTGTACGTACGTCCTCACGTACATACTCTGGAAATACGGGGTGTAACATTCTCCCCTCCTTAGAAACATTCGTCCCGAATGTTCCTTCTAAGTCTCAAAAACATACATGCGCCAGTATAGTCTTCACTACTATACTTACGAAAACAAACATGCCACACCTGGCCATAAAATAACACACGCGCAAATACTTAATCCAAGTCCACGAGGAATCACCTCCATCACTACAAAAGCTCCCACCCAAGGGCTAAAAGATATTCCCTTCGCACCTTTTATTTACAAAAGAAATGATCACATCTATGTTCTTAACACATGCTCGCTTCTTCCCTTACTCGTCGTACCCTTCTCGTACATTCGAACTCTTTCTCATAACTTACCACATTTCTGTTACTGCTTCTGTTTCCAAAATCTCTGGGTTACTACCTCCAACTTGGTCATCATTAATCGAACACTCGATGGATCTCAGATACTTTTCCGAACATAACAACACGAAAGACCGGACGACCGCTTCCCACGTCGGACGGCAAAGCTAACTTATAGCAACCCGCCTATCCTCCAAAGGATCTCAAACGCCCAAGTACCTCGAGCTAAGTTTCTCGCTTTTCCAAAACTCGTCACACCCTTTCCGGTGGTACCTTGAAGACCCACCGCCAACTCAAGCGTCGTCGCCGATTATCCGCACGACTTCTGTTGACTCTGAGCTGCCAATAACCTCTTCTGGATAAGCTTCACCCTATCCACATCCTGCCGAAACAAGTATGAACCAACTATCTGAACCTTGCCAATATCGAACAATCGACCGGCAACCTACATTACCGCCCATACAAGGCTTCATAAGGCGACATCCGAATACTGAAATGGTAGCTATAAAACACTCCTCAGAGACAACAATCCTCACAATACCCTGAAATCCAAACACTGGCCCGAGGGCGAATGCGATACTGAGACTCACCTGAGTTTCTAACCCTGCCTGGTAATACTTCCAGAAAATGAAATAGTCGTAACCTGGGCTCCCCTGCCCGTCATAAGGTGAAAGTAGGCACCTCGTGCAGCCTTACAACATTCCTGATATAATCGTCTCGCATAACCCTCTGCCGAGTAAACGGTTTTGACTAAAAGACAAGATGGGCTGACCTCATCGGCCCGAATACTGGTCGAACGCATCCACGAACTCGTACGATGGTTAACTAAACTTAGGCCTAACACCCTCGTGACCCCACCACCTAGCGGGACCACCTCGAACTGACCCCACCACATTGCAGGCCGCGGGTTGACCCGCGATCGGTCCTCAACCCGACCCGCTATCGCGCAAAACTCTTGTTTTCCCCGATCCGGAACAATCTCACTAATCAAGTTACGAAAACCTAGTGGTCTTCTTAGCTCAACTACCCTCTTTCATTTCATACCACTCAGGTACTTATCACACAAACATATCTCACGTGTACTATGCACTCCGATAAGGGTCAAACATAAAAATATAAATCTTTTACTCGAGATGGCCTTGCCTCTAAGGTCTCCACGTATAACATTCTAAGGCTCACACTTTCCCTTATCCCCAATCTTACCCTTTTAACTAACCATGATTTCTAATCACAATTAACACAATGCTATTTGAACATAACACTTAAGATATACCTGTATCTACTGCTTCACTCCCCTTTATCGTTCTAATCAATCCTGCCCTGTTGGGCGCATAGCTAGGGGAGGTGATGAACTAGCCACTGATCCTGAAGGCTGAGTCTCTACATCCGCGCCACCTCTGGTCGGACAATTTCTCGCAAAATGGCCCTGCTGGCCGCAAGCATAACAAGCTGTCGAAGAAGTACGACACTCCCCATAATGACACTTACCACAACGGCCACACCGAGGTGGGGGTGGCCTCCTCTGGCTAGCACCCCTTCCTCTCCAACCATCAATCCATGAATCGATCCGTAGGCTGAGTCCTCCTACCTACATCCCTCCTACTAGGACATCCTTTCGACACATGGCCCTGACGGCCGCAGGTAAAACAAGCACCAACAAAAAGATGACATTCCCCGGGATGACGCCTGTCACACTGTGAATACTGGGGAAAAACTGAATCCGGCTGGCTGGAACCTACGTGTATCTGTGAACCAGAAGCCCTGGAGTTCTGACCAACTCCTGCATAACCCGAACGTCCTGACGTCTGTGGAGGACCACTCTGCTCTGGCGGAGGCGCATAACCATTCTGCTGCTGAGAAGGTCCCCCTCGAAAGTTACCAAAGGCCCCTGCCGATCTGGCCCTCTTCTGCTGATCTTGGTTAACTCGTCGATCCCTACGTTTCTCGGCCTGCTGCGCATAAGCCCGTACACAGGCCATGCTCAAGCCTGACTGAAGAGCTACTCTTGCACAACCCTCTCTTAGATAGTCATCAAGACCCGTGATAAATCGATACATAATATACTCTCTGGTTGCTAACTCCCTAGCTAGTAACAGGGTCGTCTCTTTGCAATCTATTCTTTCTGCTACTGGTCGTGGAACTGAAGGTGTAAATGTCATGGCCGCAGTAGGAACTGCTGCCGCCGTGCTAAACTCTGCTGGGGCTGGCGATGTCGCAGAACTCCCCGAATGAAGCACCACCCTAGGTGATGATTGGGCCTGTGCCCTCGTAACCCTCTGTGCTCTACTCGCAGCTCCCTGGGCTGCCTTGCCCTTCTGGGCCCGGGTTGCCTTACGCGGAGGCATAACTGGTACGGGAAAGAAATACGTTAGAGGGGTCCAACTTATAACACGGCTCTAAGCACGATCTCAGAGTGAGAAGAATGGAAACCAATCCTAAATATCCTATAGCCTCCTGATTATTGGTGTGGTGCACAACACACCGATAATCAAGACTCTACTAGATACGGTCTGTAGACACTTTCCGAGGATTAACTGCTCTGATACCACTTTTGTCACGACCCGAACCCGGGCCCGTGACTGGTGCCTTACCCGGGCACCCAAGTAGACATACATCAGAGTAATCAGCGGAATATAAAACAAGACATGAAATAATATGAAGTGAAAGACAGTTTATCTGAGAAAAATTGCCTTTCGGCTTATATATAACTTGAACCCGAACAGTTACATCCCTTTTACAAACTCTGCCCACAACAGTACTACAGACCTCTAAGAATGATATAACAACAATGGCGGGACAGGGCCCCGCCATACCCCTGAATGTAAGTACCTACAACGACAGGGGACTATACCCAAGATAAGCCTCCGGAGAAACGGAGCTTCCCAAACGCTGAACTGTGACCCTATGAGCGAGGATCAACACTGGTGTACCTCTACCTGCGGCATGAACGCAGCCCCCTGAAGGAGGTCAGTACAATAGGTACCAAGTATGTAAAACTGAAAATACAGTAAATGAAATCATAATAGTCTATATAAAACATAAGACATATATGATAACCAATTTACGATACACAATATGTAAGCAGTCATGTCAAGTCAGGGACCCACGCCCTTAAAGTCATCACTCAAATATAACCATGGGTCTCATGCCCATAATATCAATCATGCCCGTGGAATTTCTTCCTCACTGCCGGCAGTCCATGATATAAACACACCAAGGAATACACATGTACACCAGGTCCCACCTGTGTCATACTAAAACCGTACGGGGTAAGTACGAAGGCATAGCCGACTACTAAAACCCACAGTACCAACAATGCCATAAACTGTATCACGAGGTCTGTCTAGACCACCACATGATCGAAGCTGGCCACTCGCCCGCAGTATCAATGTGCGCGTCTAATCCTGGAACTTCCCGCAGCTCCGCATAGGCCACACACATAGGCCCGCATGAGGTATTCCCCGCATCGAGGGTAGCTACTCCTCGGCATCGTCCTGGACTCGTAGTCCGCATGGCCACATAGACCGCATGGCCACATAGACCGCACACTAACCTGGAACTCTCGTAGCTCCGCATAGGTCCCCTGGACCCACATGAGGTATTCTCGAATCATAGTCCCAGACTGCCTGAGGTGTACCTCGCATCGGGGGGCAGCTTAACCCCCGGTATATCATGTCAAGAGGTAAGTGATATAATACTAGCACAACGGCTTATCGTTAAACAACATAAGCACAATAAGAATAACCTCTTACACAAACGTTACAAGATACGAACACACGTAGCATCATAACATGTTACTTATCAAACCAATCAAGAAAGTATTACAAGGCTATCACAAACCAAACATAGTCAAGTTATTCACACAAGGTACTTTCTATTTTATGTCAACAAGTTCGGGTTTTAACCCCAAGGTACTACGTACATTAATTCTTTAAAAAGATCCGTTTCTTTCACAAAAGTCACACGATACCCGTAGTATCAAAAATAGAGTGACTATCTTTTTAAGCAAACCAAAACAGTTTCCTTTTTAATATCAAGTAACAACATTCTTTTCCAAACGTCCAAGTTTGCCTAAGTTCAAAGACTCAAGTCTGTTATTTTTGAAAGGTTTTGTAGTTCATAGTCTTAATCACTTAATAATACAATTCTCTTTTAAAACAATTTGAGAAACATATGACTTATGTGTGAGTAGGTTATTCTTGTTCATAACAATCTTATTAAAGCAGCCATGATCTAGGAAATGTAATATCATTTTGTCTCATCTTAGCTTCTATGCAGATGGAGGTTTCTACTGGTTTTAATAATACTTAATTAGTCAATACATTTCCCTTTATTAGCGCTGCAGTGGTTTGTTCGATACTTATTCTCATTTCTGAAATCAATACAAGGCGTTCATAAACAATTAAGTAAACCGTTCCGTTTATTTCTCTTAAGTCGTTATACCTAACTTCCCATAAAGCTAGTATAACTCTTAAGCTTTCAAAAGCAAGTATTATCTTTCTTTCAAAAACGATTCTTAATTCTTTTGAAATACTTCAAGATTCTTATTATTAGACTCAAGTCAAAAGACATCGCGGTAAAACCACGTTCAGTTAACACACGTACGTCTACCGTACTATATATATTCTTTAAAATATCATGCTCAAGAGGATAGGAAGAATCACATACCTCGCGACGATTATCGACAATTAGCAAAATGCTCCTCGGCTATAACCCGGCTAGCCTTATCCACCTTTCAAGTAGAACATGCTACTCGCAGAACATTCAACCTATAAAGGCCATATACGTCTATCAACGTCTAGACTACTCTGTAGAATATTCTAAGCAGGGGGTTCTCTATTCTACGGAAAATCGGGCAGCACTTCCCTACCCGTTAAACTACACAAGTCTACTGCAAATACAGTCCTATGTAAGTACAGTTTAATCTTCTTCTTTAATATTCTTCTGATGTGATTTCAGTTCAATTCTCTTCTGTAATATCCTTCTATTACAGTTCAATTCTCTTCTGTAATATCCTTCTATGTATCTTATATTCATTTCTATACTACTACAGTATGTAATTTCCAATTACAATAGAAGGACAAGAGTATTTACCTCGGTAAGCCCAAAATTATCCAAGTTTAAATGTCGATCCTGAGCAACGTTTAGCTCCTACTCTGGGTGCTCCAACCCGCTCCAAACAACCCTTAGAAGTTCTACGCAACTTCTTCTTAATACTTCAACCAACTGTGAAGATTTTCCTTAGGGTTTCGTTTTGTGACTGAAGGGAAGTATAGTAGTATTTCTGGGCTTTTAGTATAGGGGTAACCTTGGAATACTACAAGGTATTTGGGCCAAGGTATTTTGGAATAGTAACAATACTTGGAGAGTATTTTCTACCAAGGGGGGGGTATGTTTGGACGAGAGCAACTCTCAAGAGGGGTACTTTCGGCCAAGGCTTCTCAAAGGGGGAGGGGTTGCTCTTTGGACGAGAGCTTCTACTAAGAGGGGGGAGGATTTTCAAGACTTAGAAATGTTTTAGGGATGAATAAGTCTTCAACTCAAGGGGGGGTATTTATAGGCCAATCAATGGCCAAGATTAAGACAAGTGGTGGGCAAGTGGAGGGTGAGGATTTGGACAAGTGTTGTGTGGGTCCCACTTACTCATCTACCACACAAATATCCTACCAAACATTGACCAAATGTTTTAGGCACAAAAAATGAAAAAAACGTGCCAAAGGAAGCCCACAATTTCCGTCCACTTGAGGGTGACAAGTGTCGCCCTCTCGTTGGTCCAAAATATTTTATCTCTCGGAAAAGTCCGCAAAAATTATTAATGTTGCAACCGTAATTTTCCCTTCGCAAAGTTTGGAAAACGTTTCATCGAAAAACAATTCTTTTCGGTAGTTGTGCACAAATTGCGTCCCTTGCCTAACTTAAGGCTTAACTTTTGTACGTACGTCCTCACGTACATACTCTGGAAATACGGGGTGTAACAATCATGCTAGAAGAGGAGATAGTTCACATACCTTTTCGGCTAAATCCACAAGCTAAGCCGAATACGCCGCACGTAGAAGTGTCAACCTATAATGGTCACAACATGACTATCAACTTCTAGTCTCTAACGTAGAATAATACTAAGTAATGGTCTCTAATTCTACAGAAAATCGGGCAGCACTTTCTTTGTTTCTACTCACTTTACCACCTTTTTCAAGGCCGAATACAATAACCAACACGCCACATTTAAGGCTCAAAACAACAACCAAACAAAGAGGATTACACGCCTTACAATACGTGTAAAATTCCGCCCCACAATTCATACGAAGTAGTTTAATACTCACTAGCTATTCTCGGCCAACAATAACCAACAACACTAAGTCTTTTCCAATCCTTTTCCAATTCCAAGTTCTAAGGTCTAACATGTTATATAGCCATAAACAACTTCAACAACTACAATTTCCTTCTTTATACAACATGCGACGACTTAAACTAATATTCAACTTGAATTGTAATCTTACGGCTAAACATGTTAGTTTTCGGATTAGGGTTCCAATAGTCAATATACTAATTAAACTTCATACTAAACATCTCATGCTTTCTAATATCCATAGCTACAATGACAAGTAATCTTAATTACTAAAACGACAAGATTTATACCTTTATAAGCCCTTAAAATTTCCAAGATTCAAAGTCGCGCCTTAGCAATTTCTTAGCTCCTTTCCTTAAGTTCCAATCCGCTCCAAGCACTCCTTAGAAGCCTATGAAGAACCCATCTTCAAGTTCCAACTTCAAAGTTGAAGAACTCCTTAAGTTTCCGCCTTGCGACTAATACGAAAACGCCGTTTTTCTGCAATCTTTCTATTGAGATATCCTTACAAAACCCTTAGGGACATTGGGTTTAAGTCTTGTGAACAAAGGATCAAAACTACAAATTTTTCTAGTGGGAAACGGTGCAAACCCGAGAGCAAGTTAGGGACAAGAACAAGGTTTCTAATTTTCTAAGTGTTCAAGACAAGTCTTGCACTAGTAGAAAGCTTATATAACACATTGGATGGCTTAGATTATCACAATTGTGTGGCTAGGATGAGTTTCACTAGGATTAAGCCCAAGTGGCAAGTTGACTTTGGTCAAATATATCAAGCTTGCAAGACTTATCTTCCAAGATGGTCAATGACCATTTTACCCTCACTAAAATTTCGTCCAAGACCACATGTGGGGGTGCCACGTGTCGCCCTCTCATTCGTCCATAAAATTCTGTAACCCTCGTGGGCCCCACAAAACGTAAAATTCCTCGGGTGGGCCCCACATGACCAAATCCGTAAAAATAAATTTCCATAATGTTAATAAGTTCCATATTCTTCAAATAATGCATTTTGAGAATCCAATTCTCAACAACGAACATTTTTCCTTTCCGGCGTTCGGAAGATTTTCCGTCGGAAAAACAATTCTTCCTTTCGTACCAATTTCCAAGTCTTGTTTCCTTACTGTTATACCCCGTATTTCCATAGTATGTACGTGAGGGCGTACGTATAAAAGTTTAAGCCTTAAGTTAGGCAAGGACCGAAAATTTTGTGCACAACACACGAAAAGAATCATTTTCCGACGAAACGTTTTACAAACTTTGCGAAGGGAAAAATACGGCTATGTCATTAATAATTTTTACAGATTTTTCCGAGAGATGAAATATTTTGGACCAACGGGAGGGCGACACTTGTCACCCTCTAGTGGACGAAGTGAAGGGCCATTCTTGGCGTTTTTTGTGGTCAAAGAGTTGGTAGGATATTTGTGATATTTTGTGTGGTAGATTGATAAGGTGGGACCCACACACACATGTCCAAATCTTGACCCTAAACTTGCCTACCACTTGGCTTGATCTTGGCCATTGATTTCCCTATAAATACCCCCCTAACTTGAAGGTTTTCTTCATCCCTTAAATCATTTCTAAGTCTTAAAATCCCTTCCCCCCCTCTCTTGAGAGCTCTAGCCGAGAGCACCTCTCCCCCCCCTTCCTAGTTGTGCTAGCCGAAACCCTCCCCCTTTGTGAGCCTTGGCCGAAACTACCCCTTCCTAAAGTTGTTCTTCGTGAAGTACCCCCCCCCCCCTTGGTAGAAAAGTATTCTCCAAGTATTGTTGCTATTCCAAAATACCTTGGCCCTATACCTTGTAGTATCCCAAGGTTACACCTATACTAAAAGCCCAAAAATACTATTATACTTCCCTTCAGTCACAAAGAGAAACCCTAAGGAAATCTTCATAGTCGGTTGAAGTATTAAGAAGAAGTTGCGTAGAACTTCTAAGGGTTGTTTGGAGCAGGTTGGAGCGCCCAGAGTAGGAGCTAAACGTTGCTCAGGATCGACATTTAAACTTTGATAAATTTGGGCTTATCGAGGTAAATACTCTTGACCTTCTATTGTAATTGGGAATTACATACTGTTGTAGAATATAAATGAATATAAGATTCATAGAAGAGAATTGAACGGTAATAGAAGGATATTACAGAAAAGACTTGAACTGAAATCACTTCAGAAGAATATTAAAGGAGAATATTAAACTGTACTTACATAGGACTGTATTTACAGTAGACTTGTGTAGTTTGACGGGTAGGGAAGTGCTGCCCAATTTTCCGTAAGAATCTTGTATCTAGATTTATTCTACCGAGTAGTCTAGACATTGATAGACTTGTATAACCGTTATAGGTTGAAGTACTGCGAGTAGCGTATTCTACTCGAAGGATGGAAAAGGATAGCAGGATTACAGTACTTTGGAGCTAATTGCTAATAGTCGATAATCGTCGCGAGGTATGTGATTCTTCCTATCCTCTTGAGCATGATATTTTAAAAGAATATATTTAGTACGGTAGACGTACGTGTGTTAACTGAACGTAGTTTTACGGCAATGTCTTTTGACTTAAGCCTGAATAATAAGAATCTTGAAGTATTTCAAAAGAATTAAGAAACCTTTTTGAAAGAAGGATAATACTTGGTTTTGAAAGCTTAAGAAGTTATACTAGCTTTATGGGAAGTTAGGTATAACGACTTAAGAGAAATAAAAAGAATGGTTTATTGATTTTAGAAGTTAAGAGACTTGATCTTAAAAGATAAGAGACTTGACTTAATTGAATTAATATGAATTTTGTTAAAAAGTGTGAAACCTCATTCGTGAGTAATGAGTACTTGGTTTTTAAAAAAGGAATAATGTTTACCGATTTGAAATCGAATAATGTTTTACCGATTTGAAATCGAATAAGTATCGAACAAACCACAAGTACTAATAAAGAGAAATGTATTGACTAATAAAGTATTATGAAAACCAGTAGAAACCTCCATCTGCATAGAAGCTAAGATGAGACAAAATGATATTACATTTCCTAGATCATGGCTGCTTTAATAAGATTGTTATAAACAAGAATAACCTACTAACACATAAGGCATATGTTTCTCAAATCGTTTTAAAGGAGAATTATATTATTAAGTGATTAAAACTATGAACTACGAAACCTTTCGAAAATGAGAAACTTGAGCATTTGAAATTAGGCAAACTTGAACGTTTGGAAAATAATGTTGTTACTTGATTTTACAAAGGGAAGTGTTTTGGTTTACTTAAAAAGATAGTCACTCTATTTTTATACTACGGGTATTGTGTGACTTTTGTGAAAGAAACGGATCTTTTAAGAGAGTTATTGTATGAAGTACTTTGGGGATAAAAACCCGAACTTGTTAACATAAAGTAGAAAGTACCTTGTGTGAATAACTTGATTGTGTTAGTTTGTGATAGCCTTGTAATACTTTCTTGTTGATTTGATAAGTAAACATGTTAGGATGCTACGTGTGTTAGTATCTTGTGATGTTTGTGTAAAGGGGTTTCCCTTGTTGTGCTTATGTTGTTTAAACGATAAGCTATTATGTTGGTATTATATCACTCACCTCTTGACATGATTCCGAGGGTTAAGCTGCCCTCCGATGCGGGGTAGACTCAGGCGGGTCTGTGTGACCTATGATTCGAGAATACCTCATGCGGGTCTGTGTGACCTATGCGGAGCTACGAGTTCGAGTTAGTGTGCGGCCTTTATGGTCATGCGGTCTATGTGGCCATGCGGATGCGAGGCGGGGCGTTGTCGGGGAGTAGCTACCCTCGATGCGGGGAATACCTCATGCGGGCCATTGGAGTGGCCTATGCGGAGCTGCGGGAAGTTCCAGGACTAGACGCGCACATTAGATACTACGGGCGAGTGGCCAGCTTCGATCATGTGGCGGTCTAGACAGATCTCATGATACAGTTTATGACCTTGTTGGTACTGTGGGTTTTAGTAGTCGGCTATGCCTTCGTACTTACCCCGTACGATTTTATTACGACACAGGTGGGACCTGGTGTTCATGTGTATTCCTTGGTGCTTTTATATCATAGACTGCCGGCAGTGAGGAATGTATTCCACGGGCATGATTGATGTTGTGGGCGTGAGACCCATAGTTGTATTTGAGTGATGACTTTGAGGGCGTGAGTCCCTGCCTTGACATGATTGCTTATTTATTGTGGACTGTAGTTTGGTTATCATACATGTCTCCTGCTTTATATAGACTACTATGATTTCATTTACAGTATTTTTCAGTTTCACATACTTGGTACCTGTTGTACTGACCTCCTTCGGGGGGCTGCGTTCATGCCGCAGGTAGAGGTACAACAGTCGTTGATCCTCGCCATGTGGTCACGACAAGATTTGGGAAGCTCCGTTTCTCCGGAGGCTTATCTTGGGTGTAGTCCCCTGTCGTTGTAGGTACTTATATTCAGGGGTATGGCGGGGCCCTGTCCCGCCATTATTGTTATATCATTCTTAGATGTCTGTAGTACTGTTGTGGGCAGCGTTTGTAAAAGGGGATGTAACTGTTCGGATTTGAGTTTTTATATATATAAGCCGAAAGGCAACTTTTCTCAAATAAACTGTTTCTCATTCATATTATTTTATGTCTTGTGTTATATTCCGCTGATTACTCTGATGTATGTCTACTTGGGTGCCCGGGTAAGGCACCAGTCACGGGCCCGGGTTCGGGTCGTGACAAAAGTGGTATCAGAGCAGTTAATCCTCGGAAAGTATCTACAGACCGTATCTAGTAGAGTCTTGATTATAGGTGTTTTGTGCACCACACCAATAATCAGGAGGCTATAGGATATTTAGGATTGGTTTCCATTCTTCTCACTCTGAGATCGTGCCTTAAAGTTGTGTTATAAGTTTGACCCCTCTAACGTATTTCTTTCCATTACCGTTATGCCTCCGCGTAAGGCAACCCAGGCCCAGAAGGGCAAGGCGGCGAGGAGGCTGGCAGAGTCTGAGAGGGTTACGAGGGCACAGCCCAATCATCACCGAGGTGGTGCTTCATTCGGGAGTTTTGCTCGTCGCTAGCCCCAGAGTTTAGCGGCGATTCCTACTGCGGCCATGATATTTGAACCTTCAGTTCCACGACCGGGAACAGAGAATATAGATTGCAAAGAGACGACCCTGTTACTAGCTATGGATTTAGCAACCGAGAGTATTTTATGTACCGATTTATCACGGGTCTTGATGACTATCTAAGAGAGGGTTGTACAAGAGTAGCTCTTCAGTCCGACATGAGCATGGCCTGCGTACGGACTTATGCGCAGCAGGCCGAGAAACGTAGAGATCGATGGGTTAACCAAGATCGGCAGAAGAGGGCCAGACCGGCAGGGTCCTTTGGTAACTTTCGAGGTGAATTCAGTAGTTCGGAGAGGAAGGGGTGTTAGCCAGAGGAGGCCACCCCCACCTCGGTGTGGCCGTTGTGGTAGATGTCATTGTGGGGAGTGTCGTACTTCTTCGACAGCTTGTTTTGATATGCGCCCAGCCGGGCAGGATTGATTGAAACGACAGAGGGGAGTGAAACAGTAGATTCAGGTATATCCTTAACCCTCTAGAGATTGTATGTGTGATAAGATAAGTGTATCTTAAGTGCTATGTTCAGATAGCATTGTGTTAATTGTGATTAGGAATCATGGTTAGTTAGAAGGGTAAGATTGGGGATAAGGAAAGTGTGAGCCTTAGAGTTTTATACATGGAGACCTTAGAGGCGAGGCCATCTCGAGTAAAAGATGTATTTTTATGTCTGACCCTTATCGGAGTGCATAGTGCACGTATGATATATTTGTGTGATAAGTCCCTGAGTAGTGTGGGATGAAAGAGGGTAGTTGAGCTAAGAAGACCACTAGGTTTTCGTAACTTGATTGATGAGATTGTTCTGGGTCGGGGAACAATAGCTTGGCGTGAAGTGGGTCGGGTTGAGGCCATGACGCGGGTCAACCCGCAGCCCGGTTTGGGGTGGGGTCAGTTCGTGGTGATCCCGCTATGTGTCAGGATCACGAGGGTGTTAGGCCCAAGTTTAGTTAACCATCGTACGAGTTCGTGGATGCGTTAGACCAGTAGTCGGGCTGATGGGGTCAACCCATCTTGTCTTTTAGTCAAGACCGTTTACTCGGCAGAGGGTTATGCGAGATGTTATATATCGGGAAGGTTGTAAGGTTGCACGAGGTGCCTACTTTCACCTTATGACAGGCAGTGGAGCCCAGGTTACGGCTGTTTCTTTTCTGGAGGTTTTACCAGGCAGGGTTAGAAACTCAGGTGAGTCTCAGTATCGCATTCGCCCTCGGGCCAGTGTTTGGATTTCAGGGGTAGCTGTGAGGATTGTTGTCTCCTATTGAGGGAGTGTTTTATAGCTACCATTTCAGTATTTGGAAGTCGCCTTATAAAGCCTTGTAGGGGCGGAAGTGTAAGTTGCCGGTCGATTGGTTCGATGTTGGCAAGGTTCAGATAGTTGGTTCATACTTGTTTCAGCAGGATGTGGATAAGGTGAAGCTTATCCAGAAGAGGTTCTTGGCAGCACAGAGTCAACAGAAATCGTGCGGATAATCGGCGACGACGCTTGGAGTACAGGTTGACGGTGGGTCTTCTTGAAGGTACCACCCCGGAAAGGGTGTGACGAGTTTTGGGAAAACAGAGGAAACTTAGCCCGAGTTACTTTGGGCCTTGTCAGATCATGTGAAGAATAGGCCAGGTTGCCTATAGGTTAGCATTTGCCGTCCGACTTAGGAGGCAGTACGTCCGGTATTCCATGTTGCTATGTTCGGAAAATTATCGGAGATCCATCTAGAGTATTCCCAGTTAATGATGACCAAGTTGGAGGTAGTAACCCAGAGATTTAGAAACTGAAGCAGTAACAGAAATGTGGTAAGTTATGAGAAAGAGTTCGAGTGTACGAGAAGGGTACGACGAGTAAGGGAAGAAGCGAGGACGTGTTGAGAACATAGAGGTGATTCCTTGTGGACTTGTATTTAAGTATTTACGCGTGTTATTCTGTGGCCAGGTGTGGCGTGATCATTTTCGTAAGTATAGTAGTGAAGACTATACTGGCGCATGTATGTTTTGAGACTCAGAAGGAACATTCGGGACGAATGTTTCTAAGGAGGGGAGAATGTTATACCCCGTATTTCCAGAGTATGTACGTGAGGGCGTACTTATAAAAGTTTAAGCCTTAAGTTAGGCAAGGACCGAAAATTTTGTGCACAACACACGAAAAGAATCGTTTTCCGACGAAACGTTTTACAAACTTTGCGAAGGGAAAAATACGGCTATGTCATTAATAATTTTTACGGATTTTTCCGAGAGATGAAATATTTTGGACCAACGGGAGGGCGACACTTGTCACCCTCTAGTGGACGAAGTGAAAGGCCATTCTTGGCGTTTTTTGTAGTCAAAGAGTTGGTAGGATATTTGTGATATTTTGTGTGGTAGATTGATAAGGTGGGACCCACACACACATGTCCAAATCTTGAACCTACACTTGCCTACCACTTGGCTTGATCTTGGCCATTGATTTCCCTATAAATACCCCCCTAACTTGAAGGTTTTCTTCATCCCTTAAATCATTTCTAAGTCTTAAAATCCCTTCCCCCCCCTCTCTTGAGAGCTCTAGCCGAGAGGACCTCTCCCCCCCCCCCCTTCCTAGTTGTGCTAGCCGAAACCCTCCCCCTTTGTGAGCCTTGGCCGAAACTACCCCCCCCCCCCCTTCCTAAAGTTGTTCTTCGTGAAGTACCCCCCCTTGGTAGAAAAGTATTCTCCAAGTATTGTTGTTATTCCAAAATACCTTGGCCCTATACCTTGTAGTATCCCAAGGTTACACCTATACTAAAAGCCCAGAAATACTATTATACTTCCTTCATCCAAAGCGAAACCCTAAGGAAATCTTCATAGTCGGTTGAAGTATTAAGAAGAAGTTGCGTAGAACTTCTAAGGGTTGTTTGGAGCAGGTTGGAGCGCCCAGAGTAGGAGCTAAACGTTGCTCAGGATCGACATTTAAACTTGGATAAATTTGGGCTTATCGAGGTAAATACTCTTGACCTTCTATTGTAATTGGGAATTACATACTGTTGTAGAATAGAAATGAATATAAGATTCATAGAAGAGAATTGAACGGTAATAGAAGGATATTACAGAAAAGACTTGAACTGAAATCACTTCAGAAGAATATTAAAGGAGAATATTAAACTGTACTTACATAGGATTTGTATTCTGATGAACTTGTGTAGTTTGACGGGTAGGGAAGTGCTGCCCAATTTTCCGTAAGAATCTTGTATCTAGATTTATTCTACCGAGTAGTCTAGACATTGATAGACTTGTATAACCGTTATAGGTTGAAGTACTGCGAGTAGCGTATTCTACTCGAAGGATGGAAAAGGATAGCAGGATTATAGTACTTTGGAGCTAATTGCTAATAGTCGATAATCGTCGCGAGGTATGTGATTCTTCCTATCCTCTTGAGCATGATATTTTAAAAGAATATATTTAGTACGGTAGACGTACGTGTGTTAACTAAACGTAGTTTTACGGCAATGTCTTTTGACTTAAGCCTGAATAATAAGAATCTTGAAGTATTTCAAAAGAATTAAGAAACCTTTTTGAAAGAAGGATAATACTTGGTTTTGAAAGCTTAAGAAGTTATACTAGCTTTATGGAAAGTTAGGTATAACGACTTAAGAGAAATAAAAAGAATGATTTATTGATTTTAGAAGTTAAGAGACTTGATCTTAAAAGATAAGAGA
Source organism: Przewalskia tangutica (assembly GCA_029844215.1). Taxonomy (NCBI): domain Eukaryota; kingdom Viridiplantae; phylum Streptophyta; class Magnoliopsida; order Solanales; family Solanaceae; genus Przewalskia; species Przewalskia tangutica. The sequence continues at coordinate 26,991,731 of CM056719.1, forward strand.
CTTGACTTAATTGAATTAATATGAATTTTGTTAAAAAGTGTGAAACCTCATTCGTGAGTAATGAGTACTTGGTTTTTAAAAGGAATAATGTTTTACTGATTTCGGAAATCAGAATAAGTATCGAACAAACCACAGCAGCGCTAATAAAGGGAAATGTATTGACTAATAAAGTATTATGAAAACCAGTAGAAACCTCCATCTGCATAGAAGCTAAGATGAGACAAAATGATATTACATTTCCTAGATCATGGCTGCTTTAATAAGATTGTTATAAACAAGAATAACCTATTCACACATAAGACATATGTTTCTCAAATCGTTTTAAAGGAGAATTATATTATTAAGTGATTAAAACTATGAACTACGAAACCTTTCGAAAATGAGAAACTTGAGCATTTGAAATTAGGCAAACTTGAACGTTTGGAAAATAATGTTGTTACTTGATTTTACAAAGGGAAGTGTTTTGGTTTACTTAAAAAGATAGTCACTCTATTTTTATACTACGGGTATTGTGTGACTTTTGTGAAAGAAACGTATCTTTTAAAAGAGTTATTGTATGAAGTACTTTGGGGATAAAAACCCGAACTTGTTAACATAAAGTAGAAAGTACCTTGTGTGAATAACTTGATTGTGTTGGTTTGTGATAGCCTTGTAATACTTTCTTGTTGATTTGATAAGTAAACATGTTAGGATGCTACGTGTGTTAGTATCTTGTGATGTTTGTGTAAAGGGGTTTCCCTTGTTGTGCTTATGTTGTTTAAACGATAAGCTATTATGTTGGTATTATATCACTCACCTCTTGACATGATTCCGGGGGTTAAGCTGCCCTCCGATGCGGGGTAGACTCAGGAGGGTCTGTGTGACCTATGATTCGAGAATACCTCATGCGGGTCTGTGTGACCTATGCGGAGCTACGAGAGTTCCAGGTTAGTGTGCGGCCTTTATGGTCATGCGGTCTATGTGGCCATGCGGACTGCGAGTCCAGGACGTTGCCGGGGAGTAGCTACCCTCGATGCGGGGAATACCTCATGCGGGCCATTGGAGTGGCCTATGCGGAGCTGCGGGAAGTTCCAGGACTAGCGCGCATTAGATGCTGAGCGAGTGGCGGCCGATCATGTGGCGGTCTAGACAGATCTCGAATCTGATTTATGACCTTGTTGGTACTGTGGGTTTTAGTAGTCGGCTATGCCTTCGTACTTACCCCGTACGGTTTTATTATGACACAGGTGGGACCTGGTGTTCATGTGTATTCCTTGGTGCTTTTATATCATAGACTGCCGGCAGTGAGGAATGTATTCCACGGGCATGATTGATGTTGTGGGCGTGAGACCCATAGTTGTATTTGAGTGATGACTTTGAGGGCGTGAGTTCCTGCCTTGACATGACTGCTTATTTATTGTGGAGTGTAGTTTGGTTATCATACATGTCTCCTGCTTTATATAGACTACTATGATTCATTTACAGTATTTTTCAGTTTCACATACTTGGTACCTGTTCTAACAATGCACGTATGATTTAAAGAATCGACATATACCTGTAACCCCATGCGATGTCGCCTCCTGATCCTGTCCCGTAGTCACGTCATCTACGCGGTTCGAAGGACCGCCAGAACCATAAACTCCACCCTGACCTCTACCACGACTGGCTGACATCTGAACACCCTGCCCTGGGGGACGCACAGTTGTGGAGGAAAGGTAACCAACCATCGGCCTCATAGGCTGAGCCACCTTACCGGCGCTCTTTCTAACCGGACATTCCCACTTCTTGTGGCCCGGACGGTCACAATAATAACAAACATCTGTGCCATAACGGCATTTCCCCATATGACGCTTACTACATTGGAAACACTGAGGAATATGTGGCCTCGACTGAGAAAATCCTCTGCTCCTCTGAGAACTTCGAACCCTGGAGCTCGGACCAGCTTTTAAATACCTTGTGGGGTCAAATCTCCCACCTGTGAGCTGCGGGGGTATGTACTGGGTAGGCTGGGACGAATATCTCACTCGCTGCTGAGGCAGCTCGTCCAAAAACTCACCGGGATAACCAACCGGTCTAGCCCTCTTACGCTGATCTCCGCGTTGGCCCTCTACCCTCTGTACCACTGCATGTCGCCGAATAACCTCCTGTGATGAAATCGTAGCACCGCTATCTTGGTCAATAACATAATTGCTTCCTCATGACCTATAGTCTTCTCCTAATCGAGAAAGCTGGAGGCTCGCAGTCTTTGGGGCCTCAAAACCTGGCGCAGAAGAACTCGCCGACTGCGGCACAACATCCGGTATACCCTGGGCACGAGCCCTATCAACTCTCTGAGTCTGACTAGTAGCTCCTGCTACTCCTTTGCCCTTCTGGGCGGCTGTTGCCCTCCTTGGAGGCATAACTGTAACACAACAATACGTCAGAGAGGAATTATCTTACTAACACAGCTCTATGGCACAATCTTAGAGTGAGAATAATAGAAACCAACTCCTAAATGTCCTGTAGCCTCCTGTTTATGGTTGTGGCGCGCAACACACCGATAATCAACACTCTACTAGACACGGTCTGTAGACATTCCGAGGACTGACTGCTCTGATACCACTCTGTCACGCCCCGAACCGGGCGTGGTGGTGCCTACACAGGCACCCTTCTACCTTAACAACTAAGTAAACTGCGGAAATTAAATAACACCTTTTTAAAAAAAAAAAAAACATACGTGCAAGGGCAAAGCCGACAAGGCTGCCATAATATACATAACAAAAGACACTACACCGTACATGAGTCCAATCCCACATATGAATACAGACCTCTAAGAGTTATACTGAACTATGACGGACAAGGCCCGCCGTACCATGCTGATACAAAGCACATCTTGAAGGAACTTATACCAAAAAGATAAACTCGACGAAGGAGCAATCCAAAACTCGGCGGGGTCCTACACTGAGATCACCAAGCAGCGACCTAAACTGCGGCGTGAGCGGCCCGAGGAGGTCGATGCGAAGAATGTACCAAGTATGTGAGCGATGAAATGCTGTAATGAAATCACAATCTAAACAAAGCAGAGACATGTATGATAGCCAACCTACGATTACCAATACATAAGCGGTTATATCAAGTCGTGGACGCGTGCCATCAAAGTCACTACTCAAATATAACTATGGGTCTCACGCCCATAATATCAACCATGCCCGTGGAATCCTTTCTCACTGCCGACAGTCCATGATATAATATAACACCAATAAGCATATCCAAGGAGTATCCCTCGTGGTCGCATGCCCCGGAATCCCACATCGTATAAGCATGACCATGGGGTATACAAACCAATCCCGGAATCAAACCGCTCACGGTCACATGCCGGAATCCCACATCGTATAAGCGTGTCAAAGAGTATCCTCGTGGTCGCGTGCCGGCATCCCACATCGTATAAGCATGACCATAGGGTATCCTCGCGGTCGCATGCCGGCATCCCACATCGTATAAGCATGACCGTAGGGTAACACAAACAAATCCGAATCTAACGACTCACGGTCACGCCGGAATCCCACATCGTATAAGCATGTCGAGGAGTATGTCACGACCGTTCGGGGCGTGGTCGTGCCTTACCGGGCACCCTAGTGATACAACATCGAGTAATCGGAACATAAAGACAATACATGAAACCAATGTAATAAGACAGCTAACCAAGCAGTTCTGTCGATACATATAAATAACAATTTGAGCAGATTAATCCTTTTACAAACCTCTTACAATTTCTGCCACAACAAGATTACTACGCACCTCTACGAATGATATGACAACAACGACGGGAGGGGCCGTCATACCCCGAATAAGCACCTACAACAACGGGGACTATACGAATAAGCCTCGGAGGAACGGAGCTTTCAAACGCTGCTGTGACCCTAAGAGCGAGGATCAACGGCGGTGTACCTTTACTGCGGCATGAACGCGGCCCCAGAGGTCGATAACAAATGCAGTATGTGAAACTGAAAATAAATCGTAAATGAAATCATAGCGATCATATAAAGCGGGAGACATGTATGATAACCAAACTACGATTCTGACAACAGCGATCATGTCAAGTCGGGGACTCGCCTCAAGTCATCACTCAAGTATAACAATGGGTCTCGTGCCCACAACATCAATCATGCGTGGAATACCTTCCTCATCACGGCGATCATGATATAAAAGCACGAGAACACATGAACACGTGTCCCACGTGTCATAATAAAACAGACGGGGTAAGTACGAAGGCATAGCCGACTACTAAAACCCACAGTGCCAACAAGGTCATGAATCGTATCATAAGATCTGTCTGCAGCCGTCACATGATCAAAGCCGTCGCCGCTCGCATGATATTAAATGTGGCGTCTAGCCTGGAACTCCGCGACTCGCATAGGCCAATCTCATAGGCCCGCATGAGGTATAACCCGCATCGAGGTAGCTACTCCGGCATCGCCCCGACTCGCATCCGCATGGCACATGCACCGCGTGACCATAAAGGCCGCACTAACTCGAACTCGTAGCTCGCGTAGGCCCCGGGACCCGCGTAGGTATTCTCGAATCATGGTCCTGCATCGCTCGAGTCTACCCGCGTCGGAGGCGGCTTAACCCGGAACACGGTGAGTGGTATAATACCAACATAACGGTTTAACGTTTAAACAACATAAGCACAATCGAGGAAAACCGCTACACAAACATCACGAATACTAACACACGTAGCGTCTAATATGATTACTTATCAAATCAACACGGAAGGTATTACAAGGCTATCACAAACCAATACAAGTTATTCACACATAAGGTACTTTCTACTATGTGTCAACATGTTCGGTTTCTATCCCCAAAGTACTTCATACATTAACTTTTAAAAGATCGTTACTTTCACAAAAGTCACACAATACCAGTAGTATATGAAAATAGAGTGATTATCTTTTGAAGTGAATCAAAACACTTATCTTTGTAAAATCAAGTAACAACATTATTATCCAAACGCCCAAGTTTGCCTAATTTCAAATGTTCACGTTTCTTATTTTAGAAAGGTTTCGTAGTTCATAGTCTTATTCATTTAAGAATATAATTCTCTCTTTTAAACTATCTGAGAACATAAGCCTTATATGTGAGTAGGATATTCTCGTTGATAACAATCTTATTACAGCAGCCATGATCTAGGAAATATCATTTTGTCTCATCTTAGCTTCATGCGGATGGAAGTTTCTCTTGGTTTTAATAATACTTAATCATAAAACATTTCCTTTTATTAACGCGATGGTTTGTCGATACATTCTGATTTCAAATCGAAGAAACATTCTTAAGCCGTTATACCTAACTTCCCATAAAGCTAGTATAACTCTTAAGTTTTCAAAACCAAGTATTACTTCTTCTTAGAAATGATTCAAAAATCTTTTGAAATACTTCGAGTTCTTTATTAACACATAACAAGCCAGTCATAGTTCAAATCAGTTACCTTTTAAAAACCACAAGTATTTTCTTACCAACATAAAGCTATTATAACCAACTTCCCATAAAGCCGTTATAACACTTTATGTTTTAAACCAATCAAATACATTTAGCATATGTCGTCACCGTACTACATAGTTCACACATATCATGCTAGAAGAGATAGGAAGAGGTTCACATACCTCGCGACGAGTATCGACTAATAGCAAAACGCTCCAAGTACTTCCAACCGTCGGCTACTCCTTAAGCCAAGTAGATCGCGCCACACGTAGTACTTCAACCTATAAGGCCACAAGTGACATTAACATTTAGACCTCATCGTAGAACATTCTACCAAAAATTCGAAGACCTCCCCATGGCAGTAAATCTCTCCTTTATCGGTAGGCTACCAAGCCAACCGGGGTTATACATCTAACCCGACGGGTACAATTCTACTCACGTAAAAGTCGCACAAGTCTCGTAATGTCTGATCCATGTAAATCTGATTCGGTACTCTTCTTCGAAAAGGTTTCTTATTATTCAGGCTTAAGTCAAAAGACATTGCCGATAACAACGCGTTCGATTCTATATATAGTATACTTCAACTATATAGTCTAACAATCATGTAATTTCCAATTACAATAGAGGACAAGATATTTACCTCGATAAGCCCATAATTATCCAAGTTTAAATGTCGATCCCGAGCAAGGTTTAGCTCTACTCGTGCGCTCAGGCCGCTCCAAACAACCCTTAGAAGTTCTAACCAACTTCTACTTATTACTCCAACTAACTATGGAGATTTTCCTTAGGGTTTCGGTTTTGTAGTGAAGGAAGTATAATAGTATTTACGGGCTTTTAGATAAGTATAACCTTAGAATACTACAAGGTATACGCTAAGGTAATTTGGGCATTATAACAATACTTGGAGAGTATTTCTACCAAGAGATGGTATTATACGAGACAACCACTCAAGAGGGGTGTATACCCTCGGCCTACCCACTGAGGGTACTCTCGGCGAGGGGAGGGTGCTCTCGGCTAAGCCTCACAAAGGGGGCGAAAACACAAAGGGAGGAGAGTTTTAACACTTAGAGATTTGTGGAAAGGATGAAGAATTCATCAAAGGGAGAGGGTATTTATAGGTCAAGTGAAGGCCAATCAATGGCCAAGATCTTGCCAAGTGCAAGGCAAGTGTAGGGCGATTCAACCAAGTGTCCTCGACCAACTAACACACAAAATATCCTACCAACTCCTTGACCAACAAGGCCAAATCGTCCATCACATTACCGCCCACTCCGCGATTAGAGGGTGACAAGTGTCGCCTCTTGTTGGTCCAAAATGTTTCGTCTCTCGGAAAAATCCGCAAAAATATAAATGACATAGGAAATTCCCCTACGAAGTCGTGGAAAGCGTTTAGTCGAAAACGACTCTAACCGGGTGTTGTGCACAAAAAGAATTCGGCCAAGCCTAATGAAGTTCGAAAATTTCTACGTACGTCCCCCACGTACATACTCTGGAAATACGGGGTATAACATTCTCCCCTCCTAGGGACGGCGTAATCTCAGTTGGAGGGTCAGCTGTCTTGTTGTGAATTTACTTGGACGTACCGACAGTGACGGAGGATTCCACGGGTATGCTTCCATTGTGATTGATCCTTGAACATGCTTATACGATGAGGGATTCCGGGGCATGCGACCAGGATGCGGGTTAAATTCCCGGATGCTATTATTACCCCATGGCCATGCTTATACGATGAGGATTAGGCACGCGACCGTGTATATCTTATTACTCCACGGACTAGCTTCCCGTGAAGACATGTACGAGATGATGATTCCACGGGCATGTTATATACGATTATTACCCATGGATTAGCTCTCCGACGACGTATGCGAGATGAGGATTCCGGGCATGTTATATACGATTATTACCCCATGGATTAGCTCTCCATGAAGACATGTACCCGAGATGAGGGATTCCACGGGCATGTTATATACGATTATTACCCCATGGATTATGTTACACCCCGTAGTTCCAGAGTATGTATATAAGGACGTACGTACGAGAATACGACATTAAAATTGGAAAGGAAGAAAGATGTGATTTTTCGACGGAAAAGTTTCCGGATTTTGTGAAGGAAAAAAGTTCGTTAATGGGAATTGGATTCCCAGATTTGGTATTCGGACTTTTTAGAATATTTGAGAATTATGGAATTTTATTTCCGAAATTGGTCACGTGGGGCCCACGGGGAAAATTTACGATTTTATGGGGCCCACTTTATTTTCGGATTTTTGGCATTACGGATATTTTCAGAAGATGAAATATTTTGGACGAGTAGGGTGGCGACACGTGTCACCCCCATGTGGCCGAATTGATGATGGACACATGGCCTTGGAAGGTTTGGTGAGGGGACAAGTAGCAAGCCACTTGTCCCATTTTTGTGGTGGACACTTGGTTGGTAAAATCCACACACACTTGGACCCAATCCTCACCATACACTTGCTTTAATCCTAGCCTTTGATTTATCTATAAATACCCCTTTGTTGCGAGACTTCTTCATCACTTACTTAAATATTTCTAAGTCACAAAAATCCCCCCTCTTGTGAAGCTCGTCCAAATCCCCCCCTTTGTGGAAAATTTCTTCAAGTATTGTTTTTATCCCAAATACCTAAGCCTAAATCCCTTGTAGTATTCCAAAGTTATCCCAACATAAGAGCCCGAAAATACTACTTTATCCCAATAGTCGCAAAACGAAACCCTAGGAAAAATCTTCATAGTTGGTTGAAGTGTTAAGAGAAGTTGTTTAGAAACTTCTAAGGGTTGCTTGGAGCGGGTTGGAGTGTAAGGAAGTGGAGCTAAACGTTGCTCAAGATCGACTTATAAATCTTGGATAATTTTGGGCTTATCGAGGTAATGATCTATGTCCCTCTATTGTAATTGGATATTACATATTGTTGTAGTTTAGAATTGAGTATATGATTTATGGAAGGATGTTTATAAAGAATTGAACTGTATTTACATTGAATTTGTATTCTGATGAGACTTGTAGTATTATTGTGGGGCAGTGTTGTACAAGTCCGGTTAGACGTGTAACCCCCCTAGGAGTTGTTGGCTTGGTAGTGGGCCTTGATAGAGGATGAGATTTATGTGGTTACGGGGGGGAGGTGCTGCCGAATTTTCCGTAGAATAATGACCTTGTGCTTTGAATTGCGCTACGAAGAGATCGAGAAGTTGATAGACGTTTTGTGGCTTTTTTAGGTGGAAGTACTACGAGTAGCGTATTCTATTTGAAGGGTGGAAAAGGCTAGCAAGGTTATAGTACTTTGGAGCGTTTTGCTAATTGTCGATAATCGTCGCGAGGTATGTGAACCTCTTCCTATCTTTTCTAGCATGATTGTTGTGAACTATGTAGTACGGTAGACGTACGTGTGCTAAACGATTTTGGTTGGTTTAAAACATAAAGTGTTATAACGGCTTTATGGGAAGTTTGTTATAACAACTTTATGTAGGTAAAGAAATGGTCTGTGGTTTTTAAAAGATAAGAGACTTGACTTATAAATGACTTGATGTGAAATATTAAGGACTTGGTTTGTGTTAAAAAGTTGTGAAACCGCATTTATGAGAAATGGGTAATTGGGTTTTAAAAAGGAATAAGTTATATTGATTTCGGAAATGAGAATAAGTATCGAACAAACCACTGCAGCATTAATAAAGGAAAATGTATTGACAAATAATTAATTATATTAAAACCAGTAGAAACCTCCATCTGCATAGAAGCTAAGATAAGACAAAATTGTATTACATTTCCTAGATCATGGTTGCTTTAATAAGATCATTAATAACAAGTATTGATTTTTCTTAAAATCCAAAGTAAGGAACTTGTTTTCTAAAAGAAAAGAGACTTGAGGAAATTAAAGTGCTTTGGTTTTAAAGAAAGGCATGGTTTTGTCTTAAATTGGTTTAAAAAGGAAGTCATGGTTTTGCCTTAAATTGGTTTATTCGAAAAGAAGATATGGAAATTGTTTTGGTTTACTTAAAAAGATAGTTACTCTATTTTGATACTACGGGTATCGTGTGACTTTTTGTGAAAGAAATGGATCTTTTAAAGAGTTAAAATACGTAGTACCTTGGGGTTAAAATCCGGATTTGTTGTAATAAAATGAAAGTCTATGAGTATGTTGAACTTGCCTATGCTTGTGGTGATAGCCTTTGTTGTGCAAGTGTTGTATTCTTTGTGCTCTGGCGTCTCGTTGGGGCGGCTATCCGTTGATTGATGGACATCGACACGATGGGTGGCCGAGTATGCTTCCACTATATCGATCCTTTTGGACATCGACCACGATGGGTGGCCCCGGGTACGCTTCCATTAGGAGTGTTATCTTGTTATTTTCTTTGGACATACTGACACGATGGGTGGCCCACGCGTATGCTTCCATTATGATTGTTATCTTGTTATTTCCTTTTGGACATCACGGCGATGGGTGGCCAGGGTATGCTTCCATTAGAAGTGTTATCTTGTTATTTGCTTTGGACATACCGACACGATGGGTGGCGCGAGTATCTTCCATTATGATTGTTATCTTGTTATTTCCTTTTGGACATACTGACACGATGGGTGGCCCACGGGTATGCTTCCATTAGGAGTGTTATCTTGTTATTTCCTTTGGACATACTGACACGATGGGTGGCCCACGAGTATGCTTCCATTATGATTGTTATCTTGTTATTTCCTTTTGGACATACTGACACGATGGGTGGCCCACGGGTATGCTTCCATTATGATTGTTATCTTGTTATTTCCTTTGGACATACTGACACGATGGGTGGCCCACGGGTATGCTTCCATTAGGATGGTTCCATGGCCATGCTTATACCGAGGTAAGATGCCGGGGCATGCGGCCGTTGTGCGGGTTAAATTCCCGGGTTATATTTGAGTGATGACTTTACGGGCGTGAGTCCCTGACTTGACATGACTGCTAATATATATTGTGAACTATAGTTTGGTTATCATACATGTCTCTGCTTTATATAGTATTATGGTTTCATTCTGATATTTTGATTTCACATACTTGGTACTGTTGTCTTGACCTCGCCCGAGGCTGCGTTCATCTGCAGTAGAGGTACATCGGTTGTTGATCCTCGCTCTTAGGATCACAGATTCGTATTGGGAAGCTCCGTTTCTCGGCTTATCTTTTGGTATGTTTCCACGAGAGTGTAGGTTCTGTACATTCGGGGTATGGCGGGGCCTGTCCGTCATAGTTGTTATAAAAACTCTTAGAAGTGCATGAAATCTTTGTTGTGGCGGGGTTTGTAAAAAGGATGAATAGCTCGTGTTTAATAATTTATATATATATGCAGAAAGGTGACCGTTTTGGTTAGCCTATTTTCTTATTGTATATCTTGTTTCATGTGTAAGTTTTTATTTCCGCTGATTTTCTCTGATATTGTATCACTAGGGTGTCCGGGGTAAGGCACCAGTCACGGGCCCGGGGTCGGGTCGTGACAAAAGTGGTATCAGAGTCTGATGATGTTTATGTACTCCTTAGAAGCTTGTATACAGTTTTCCTATATACAAAAGTAATGTATGGCATTGTAGCCTTCTTGTTAATCAGATGATGTGCATTGTGGCCTTGTCGGCCTTCTCGATATATATAGTTAACCAGGTTATTATGTATTGACTATCTTATAAGTGTTATTCAGAGGCCTTATTGGTCCAAGTACATATGTATTCGGGATACGGACGAGACGTGGTACGCTCAAGTCTTTGGCACTAGGTGCTGGCCACCACCCCTCTCAAGGTTGTGGTGTGACAAACTTGGTATCATAGCAGGTTACTCCTCGGGATGTCCACAAGCCATGATCTAGATCGTGCGATAAGCTGAGCCGTAGGAATCAGTCTAACGTGAGCGTGGTTATAGGTTGGATAGGGACGTCTATACTAAGAAAGCATACACCTAGATAGGATGTCAAGGAAGGATTGAGAAAGGATATGAGATGTATGCCCTCCCACAAGGTAGATCCATCCGAGGCCCAAGTAAGGAAGTTATGGGATGTTTTCCCTCTATTGAAATTGGTCCATCTGATGCTCAGGGTGAGTCACTCCCTTCGATAGCCCGGTTCCCCTAGAATTAAAAGGAACTAAGGGAATATTCGATATCAGTAGCCCCATCAGTATCACCCCCAATCCCGTTTGATTGAGATATGAGGAAAGCGGTATATGTAATAATGTAGTTGGTTCCCTTGTAGGCATGTCATCCCCGAAGGCCCTATATAGTAATAGAGCTCACGAAGGATTAGAGAGTTCACAACTTAAGGAATCCGGGAGCGGGAGTTATTTATGTTCTCAAGAGATGATTTCGGTGAAATTTACCGGGTGAACAAAGAAGGCTGGGATAGTTTATGATTTTAGAATATTGTCAGGTGATGATAGGCTGCAGCTAATGAGGTTTGTTTTGGTCGGGCGATAAGGTCCATAAGATATGGGCGTGTTCGATACTCTGGCATAAATACCAAGATAGGAATAAGGTTGAAATGTCGAGCTCATGTGCGGTGTGAATTTTCCTTTTGAAGTATGGATGTCTGTATATAGAATTTGAGTTTTGTTATATTAGCGATTACTTAAGGTATTTCCATGGAAACAAGATAAAAGTATAAAGTGAGGATTAATGTGAAGCTTGTATATCCTAACAATAATCAAGGTCATGCTTGTGCTTTGTTTAGCCAATGAGATATAGACCTTTAACAATGTTGTATTGGGTGCACAACTCAGTTTCTCCATTATGATGCTTATATTAACTAGTACATTATTAGCCGAAGGTGTGGGAGAAGTTGAGTGAATGTTTCCCGGTCCTTATGGATAGGCTATAATATATATGTTAATATATGGAAGGTAGGTTGTATGATCAAGATGTGAAGGAAATCACCAAGAAAGAATTACAAATACGGAAATTAGTAAGTAATGCAATTTCAAGCAGGGGTGATTAAAGTTGGCTAACGTAAAGAACGTTAGAACTTGAAAGTATTTTGTCGAGACAGTCCGAATGAGACAAGGAGTGAAGGGCCATGAAAGGTTAATATGTAATCCAGTATGACAATTTATATAAGATGGAGAAGTCACTGGAAGACATAAATAAATACCTGGAGGCGTGATAAGATTCATAGGTAACAGAGGAAAAAGGGGAAGTGACCTTGAAATCTAAAAAGTAGTATGGGTTATATTTTGTTAAAGGTAACTTAATAAAGGTAAATGGAGACTATTAGAAGTCAATATAACCTCGTAACCTTTCAAGGATGCTAAAACTAAAGGCTGCGGCAAGAGCTTTCTCCTATTATCCAAAGTGTAAGAGATTGGGCATTACTCACCTTGCATTCGCGGATGACCTCATGCTTTTTGCCAAAGGAGATGTATCTTCAGTTGGGATTCTTATGGAGTATCTTGAAGAGTTGGAGGCTGTCTCAGGGTTAACTCTTAACCCATCTAAATCCTCCGTATACATAGCGGGAGTACATGATACAGTTCGTGACTTGATCTTGTCCAGAGTGGGATTCGGCATTGGTAACTTTCCGGTACGATACTTGGGGATCCCTTTGTCTCCAATTTCAGCCTCGGTAGATCAGTTTGCTCCATTCACTAGTGCAATATCGGATTACATTCAGAAATGGGGGCATCACTCGCTATCTTATGCGGGAAAGCTGTAACTAATCAGGTCGGTCATTCAAGGTGTTGAGAGCTTTTGATTCCGGGCACTTCCTATTCCCGCCACAGTCCTCAACAAGGTACGGTCTGCATGCATTCAGTTCTTATGGGGAGGTAAACCACCAAGAGTCGCTTGGGATGGCATTTGTTTGCCCCAATCCGAATGAGGCTTAGGTCTTATGAACATCAAAGAATGGAACCATGCCTTGCTATCCCGGACCATTTGGCAAACTCACACTGAGGCAGATTCCTTATGGGTCCAATGGATCAATAGCTACTATTTGAGAGGCCTATCATTTTGGGATTATGAGGTACGTCCTAGGGACTCCCCCTTATTCAAAAAAATTTGTGGGATCCGCGACAAATTTGTTTCCATCTTTGGTAGCCAAGGCGACGCAATTGCAGGCTTGGAAAAGTGTTGTACCAACGGAAAATTTGATTCTAGTCTCGTGTATGATATCTTGCGCATTCCGCAAAATAAAAAGCTTTGGATGTCACAAATTTGGAAAGGCTTCATTCCTCCTAAGTTCTCTTTCACAGTGTGGCTCACTTGTAGAAAGCGGTTAGCTACAAAAGACACTCTTTCCTATCTAAACTTGGAGGATAAGTCTTGCGGGTTCTGCAAGCGAGCTAATGAGACAAGGGAGCACATCTTCTTTACTTGCCCCTACACCCGCTTGATTTGGAAGAGCATAAGGGAATGGTTGGGTATTAGAAGAGAAATGACAACTGTTGAAAGCTCTCTTAAGTGGATCAAGAAAGACCACCGCGGGACAAGCATCCGAGCCAAATCTATCTTGCTTGCCTTTTGCATAGTGGTCTATGAGATTTGGAGGACAAGAAATACATTGCTCTTTGAAGGCACAAACTTACCGGCAGATGAGGTCATTGCAAAGATTAAAACAACATCTTATAGAGTTCTCTATGATTTAATCCCCTCTTGTAACGGCATCTATGAGTGACCGCCCCTCCCCTCCTCCATTTCTTGTTTATATTACGTTGAGGATTGAGAACCCTCAATGACTAATTGTAGCCACCTTTCTTTCCGTTATTAGTAATAATATTTGCATTTACCTAAAAAAATAAAAATAAGAAAGGGTGATAATAGAAGATAACTTGGGATGGACTTGAGTCATGATGTTGATTAGGGAGCCGAAAGATACCCACATTGGCTAGGATTATAATAAATAAGTGAGTGAGTAGGTATAAGGAAGAGGATGATTGATGAAGGCAATTTATAGAAAATTTATTGAAAAGTTGAGTAAATAAGAGTGAAACTAGCCGAAGGAAGGTGCGATGACAAGAGAATATGATCTTTCATGGGTATAGGTTTCTTAAAATCCTTCTAGATGAAGTAAGGTTATTCTAAGATCAACCATATGTTATTAGGATTCAGCGAAGGAAGAACGTAAAAATGGACAGAGTTTCACCATAAAGAGTCGAGCCATGTCCCTAAGGGGGGAAGGCGAAATGGGAAGATATCAAATTAGGGATATGTTTTTGCTTAAACCCCGAAAAGGTAGGGGTATTGTGGTACATAGAGGTAGGAATAGTTTCAAATAGTTCATGGGGGGAAATTGATATGGTGATGGGATAACCACGACTTATAATGAGAAGGCGGATGTAGTTAGATGTTTTGTACATGAGTATGTTAGTCCACAAGAGAAATTAAGGTGGAAGTCCGATTTTAGAGGGAGAATGGTCAAGCGAGAAAGGGAAATTGGAGAAGGATCTAGGTATGATAGCATCTAAAATCAAGGTGTATTCTGAAAACCCATTATAAAGCAGTACCCACTCAGAACTAGTCTTATCGCTAAGAAATTGAAACCTTGAAGAATAACCAAGACGGCGGTGATGACAAAGGAGTTAGTATTAAATTTCAACAAAAGCCTAGGGGAGGAACCATTAGAGCCAAAACAATAAAATTGACTTGGAAAGTAAGATTTGGGATTGACGATAAGCAAAGAACTACAACTCTGAGATCGATGAAGAAAGGATCTGGTATAGTAAGATCAAGAGCATGTATCAAAGGTAGCGATAATAGCAAGCCAAAGCATGACAGGGATATATTATATACTCCATTTGTTTCAAAATGTCGAAGATACACCATAGTGTGGAAGAATTGTATTGGAAAAATATATGAAGAGGAAGCCTGTAGAAAATGTCACGTAAAATTACAGCTACAAACCGGATGAGACGAAATGTCGAGGGGGTTCTCAATAGGTTGATACGCAATATTGTAAGCATGATATGAAAACAAGGAATAACTAATATGGAAGTTGTTGTAGACATGATAAGTTTAATCCCTCCCAGGCACCTATGGGTAGCTCAATAAAAAATTAAAAACTAAGCATACTCTCGAGAAACCTGGATGTATAAATAAACTCTTAGTATCACTTCAAAAAGGGATGATCAAGTAAAAATTCAGAGGATGGCAGAGGTCCTAGGAATCATGAAGAGAGGTATTAGTTGCTACCTGCCGAAATTTAGCAAATAAGGATTGTAGTAGTACTAACACATGCAGGAAGAATCATGCAGATATTAGGATGACCCCTTATAAAGCGTAATATGAAAGGAAAGACAGATTTATACCGGTTGGTAAACAAAGTTAAGACTAACAGTAGAGTCGGGAACCTCCCAAAAACTATTTGTATGTTCTCAACGTAACTGAACTATGAGATAAGATTATGATAAAGGACTCTTATCCGTAATATTCTACCTCTCCAAGATCTACCAACTGGATCATGCTGATAATAAGAGAATCAAGGGGGCAATGTGACAAGAAAAACCATACAGAGGTTGGGTCAGTGTACTAATTGTCAATAGGTGAAGAACAAGTGCCAGAAACCCAGCGAGTTAGGGTAGGACATTAGGAATCGATGTGAAAATAGGAACTAACTAATATGGATTTCATTCGGAACTACCCATAATGGAGAGTAGGGCAAGATGGTATGTTAAGAAAATGAATTATTTGCCTTCGTGATGTCTCTGGTTCTACGACTATTTGCAAGTGTATTCAGTATGATTAAATTATGGAGATCATTTCGAGAGAATTTTGGGCATTCAAGTTAGTTTCAACCTTAGGAAGATGAATAAATGGAGCATATAACTCACACCCATGGGCCTTAAGAGGTGTTTATATACTTGGGCACATTTGTAAGACGATACGATGATTCTAGAAAAATGTCTTGAATACATGTGAGTTATGGTTTATTATACAACTTTATGGATAAATGTATGATAGCATCAAGTCGATATCATGATATATTTCATTGTATGGCCCTGTGAGGAAAATCTGATAACGTTGGTTTGTAAGGAAATATTGAGATCCATGGGTTGAGTAAGTCTATTCATAAAGGTAACCCTACCGAAATTTAACCAAGAACTACCAGATGCAATGATTACTCCTATACAATTCAACATTCCAGAATAAATGTTCTTAAGGTCGAAAGAATGTCACACCCAATACTTCGATATATCTAATGGATCATAAGTTAGTGGCTATGTAGCACGGACACATGAGAGGTGTCCGATAGGACACGGACACGTAAAAACGACAATTTTGAAAAATAGGGGACACGACACGGCAGAGACACGGCAGAGACACGGCTGTAAAAATAAATTAAAAAATATTTTTATATATATATATAATATAATATATAAAATACTAAAATTAATATTATTAAAGCGTAACATTCATAAATAAATTATAAATTTAATTCAAATTTGTTATATACCAAATAACTAAAATACCAAATTAAATATGTACCAAATTAAAAAGAAACATTCATAACAAATTGACAATCAATCAAATATTCAATACATAATTCATAAGACCATAGTCCATAAACTAATACTTAAGTATGTCCCAAGACCCAAATTCAAATAAATATAAATTTACTTAAAATAAATCCAATAAAATTAAAACTAAACTTTTTCTAAAAAAAAAAAAAAAAAAAATTGTCCCTGTCGTGTCCCCCTTTCCCATGTCCCTGCCGTGTCCGATTTTTTTTTTTGTTGGGCCCACTCGGAAACGTCCCGGACACGTGTCCGAGGCGTTTCGTGTCCGAAACGGTGTCCGTGCTTTGTAGGTTAGTGGGCATAAGGAAAAGAAGAGGTTGTCCTCAACAATACAAAGAGAATGATTAAGTTTGAAGCATCGAGAGGTCGCAAGAGTTTAAGAATTGCTAATCCATTTGCGCTTGTATTCCTTACATTGATTACATCGTGAGAAAACTAATACAAGTTGGAAGAAGTTATGATGCCAATAGGAGCTTAAGGAGGGATTTGGGAATTGAAAGTATACCAAGAGGTTTCGTGTTACACCCCATAGTTGTGTGTGCGAACAAGAACATAGTTAGTCTACTTAATTTACGAGGACTCAAGATCCTTTCCGGGGATTATTTACGACTTATATGGATGTTAAGAAGGTTTATGGAAGATTATAAGTCATTTGGAATGAAGGAAACATCTCTTGACGAAGATAGGATAATATGCTAAGTGTTTTGCATCGCGGAACCCATATTCACGGATGGAGCCACGGATCAATGCCACTATTTGGCCGCCTTCCTGCCACCATACATGGTGGAGGATGGAGTTGCATACTCCCATATGCGCTGCATATCCTCTCACATATGGGAGGCGCTGGGCAGCCTATTTGTAACGACATGTTTGGTCGTTTAGACATTTTACTCTTTTACCCCTGTTGACCCTTCTCCTAGCATCATTCAAGTGCATTCGACTTTCGGGGAAAGGTGGAGTGATTCTCGAATCTTTCGTAGGAGTTTTGGATAAGGAAAAGGATATTTTGAAATTTCTTAAGTTAAGAAATGAAGAAGTTTGACTAAAGGCAACATTGGGGGCAAATGCATCTCTTTTGAAATTTTGTCAATTTCATTAGCTCCGGAATGTGATTTATGACTTATTTGAGTCATTGATTCATTCCGGAGAGGTTCAGATATGATTAAGGTAGTTGGTTAAGAAACTAGCTTTTGAGATGATTTGGAGTTGACCATGGTCATCATCGGGTCAAGAAGGATTTGTTTGGGTGTATTGAGAGTTTGAATAGCTTCGTTTGATCATTTACGACTTGTAGGAACTTTTGAAATTGGATTTAGACTTCGTTTGACCAAGTTTAGGTGTTTTTGTCACGACCCGAACCCCGGGCCCGCGATTGGTGCCCTACCTAGGCACCCCCTCTTATACCCTCACATCTCATACAAGACATAGGCCAAATAATTAAATGAAAAACTGTATAAGTAGCAATAAGGCAAGACGATGAGACTGCCACTATATACTGAGGAATAACCCACAATACTGATGAGTACAAATGACCAAGTATATACAACTCTGCAAGTCACCTTGCATATGAATCTGAGACCTCTAAAAGTTTGAACATTAAACTATGACGGGACAGGGCCCCGCCGTACCCCTGAATGTACATAAGTCTGCAATACAAGGGTCCGTACCAAAATGACAAGCCTCCGAAATACTGGAGCTTCCCAAAAACTGAGTAGAGATCCTAAGAGCGAGGATCACCAAACTGGGTACCTACACCTGCGGCATGAAACGCAGCCCCCCGAGGAAAGGGGGTCATTACGAAAGATGTACCAAGTATGCGAAACAATAAGTATTGTAAATGAGATCATAACAGTCCAAAAGATAACAGGAGGCAAGTATGGTAATCAAACTACCAGTACAATTGTGCCTTTTAAAACATGCCCTTTTAAAGTACCACTTCAAAAGATGAAATCAACCGTGCCATTTTAACATATGAAAGTCATGTCAAAATCAGGGACACATGCCCTCAGAATCATTATGCATTTCCTATTCATGGGACTCGAACCCGCATCATGAAGAGCTAGTCCATGGAATAATATAATATCATGGGACTTGAACCCGCATCATGAAAATATGTCCATGGAATAATATAATATCATGGGACTTGAACCCGCATCATGAAAACAAGTCCATGGAATAATATAATATCATGGGACTTTAACCCGCCCGGGACTTTAACCCGAGTTTATATATAGAATGTTGCCGGCCCTCTAGTGAGGGACGCGGTGATGTGGAAATATAACATTTGCACGAATAGCTATCATGAGCAACCATATGTAAGTTAAATCATCTTTGACTCTCATTAGAACAAAAGGAATGAACTATCATTTTAGAAAACTCAAGGCACTATCATGTCATGTAATACGAGGGACTTAAACCCAATAGCACTATGTACGTCCTCCGTACATCCTTCCATTTATAAAACCCCAAGACACTAACACTTGTAGGATCAAAGCACTTTCACTTTTAAACTCAAGTCACTACCACCTCATGTACCACATGAAATCTAGATTCTTTTAAAATACGTACATCCACCGTACACTCATTTTATAAAGTTCATGCTCAAAGAAGAAAGGAAGAGTTCACATACCTTATAGGCTATACCAACTTGATAACTAGAATACTTCCCAAGTAGTACTTCAACATATAATGACAATAACACCTCTATCAATTTCATGATACTAGTATACATTTATACTACATAATGACTCTCCTTTCATATACAATTTCGGGCAACATTTCCCCTATTTATACATACTTTTCCACCTTTCAATAAGGCCAATTACGTCCATACCAAGCACTACTTAAGGGCACAACCAAAACAACAACAAAGGGGATTCACACCCATATTTCTCACGTAAAAACAGCCTCATAATCCATATAGAACAGCCCACAAAATCAGTCCCTAAAACTGCACAATAATATCTAACAGTTTTATAGCAATTCTCGGCCAACAACCCCAACACAATTACCCTTTCCATAATCCTTTTAATCCAATTCAAGTTCCAATACTTTTATACAAGTCATAACAATTTATCAACAACGAGATTACTTCATTATAACATGCAATAGGTGAAGAACAAAAACAATAACCAATGTACCAAAAACTGTCCCAAATCGGCTAACATGCCAAAACTGTGACATGCACTTCTTATTCTCCATTTTACTTAACACAAGTTCATCTATAACTATAGAAACATGTAATTCCCAATTACTTCAAAAGGAAGAAGAACCCTTACCTTATTTTCATCCCAAAAAAGTCCACAACACACGGTACCACTACACTATATTCTTCACATCCCCATAATACCCATGTATCCTCTACAAGCTTGTATCCACCTTGCTTTCATGTTTTCTTCCAACAAGCTCCTATTCAAGCTTAGGGTTTCAAGGCCTTTGTTCTTGTCCCAAAATCGTGACCCACTATATGGTGTGTTAATCTTGGCTTAGAACTTTGTTACGGAACTTAATCTTGGAAATTAATTAACTCGTGTTCTTCACTTTCAATTGAGACATCAAAAACCAAGAGAGAAGGAGGAGAGAATGAATGTTTTGGTGGAGAAGATATGTTATGAGCCTAAGTCTTCAATCCACATCTATATATCACAATCTTGCAAGCCAAGTGGGAGAGGAACACATGTCACCCTCTGATTGGTTCTTCATAACAAATATCTTCCACACTTAGCCAATTTTTTAAAATTCCCGCATAGGCACCGCGGTACTGCACTCCGGCACCGCGATGCATGAAGTTCTGCGGCCTCTCAGAGGTTACGGCACCGCGGTACTGCACTCTGGCACCGCGGTGCATAAAGTCCTGCACCCCTCTGAAGTTTCAGCACCGCGGTCCTGCCCCCTTGGCACCGCGGTGCTGTGCCTGAAATTCATAGTATGCATTTCTCACTAAATTTCTTCTTCTTATACAAGTTCCGACGCTCTCAATCTTATTTCCTTAATCACGTTCTCAATCTATTGCCCTTGGAATTACGGGGTGTAACATCCTTCCCCCCTTAGAAACATTCGTCCCGAATGTTCACAATAGGTTCAAGCTAAACAATTATTGGCACAGTCCCTTTTAACTATACCCACCAAACCAAATATGCCACACATGACCACAATATATCACACCTGCATATACGTCAATCAATATAGGCAGTAGGGAATCGAATTACCTGTAGGCGTAGGGAACAAGTGAGGATATTTCTTCATCATTTCCTTTTCTGCTTCCCAAGTCATCTCCTCTCTATTATTATTCCGCCACAAGACTTTGACGGATGCCACGTCCTTAGTCCGTAATCGTCTGACCTGACGATCAAGTATGGCTGTAGGACTCTCATCGTATAACAATTCCTCTGTCACCTAGACGTCATCTAATGGGAAAACTCTGGAAGGATCACCAATACACTTACGTAACATCGATACATAGAAGACCGGATGAACCGCTTCAAAATCAGATGGTAGATCCAACTCATAGGCAACCTTGCCTACCATACGAACAATCTGGTAAGGCCCAATGTACCTCGGGATAAGCTTCTCTTTCTTACCAAACCTCATCACACCCTTCATGGGTGATACCTTCAAGAATACCCAATCATCAAGCTGAAATTCCAAGTGTCGACGTCGGTTATCTGCATATGTCACGACCCGACCCCGGGCCCGTGACTGGTGCCTTACCCGGGCACCCAAGTAGACATACATCAGAGTAACCAGCGGAATATAAAACAAGACATGAAACAATATGAAGTGAGAAACAGTTTATCTGAGAAAAGCTGCCTGTCGGCATATATATATAAAAACTTGAACAGTTACATCCCTTTTACAAACCCTGCCCACAACAGTACTACAGACCTCTAAGAATGCTATAACAACAATGGCGGGACAGGGCCCCGCCATACCCCTGAATGTAAGTACCTACAACGAGAGAGGACTAATACCAAAGATAAGCCTCCGGAGACACGGAGCTTCCCAAAACGCTGAACTGTGACCCTATGAGCGAGGATCAACAACTGGTGTACCTCTACCTGCGGCATGAACGCAGCCCAAGGAGGTCGATAACAGTACCAAGTATGTGGAAATCAAAATATCGTAAATGAAATCACAATAGTCTATATAAAACAGAAGACATATATTGTCACGACCCGACCCCGGGCGTGGTGATGCCTACACAGGCACCTCTACCTTAACAACTAAGTAAAAGCTGCGAATTTAAATAACACCTCTTTTTTTAAAACCAACATACGTGCGGCGACAAAGCCGACAAGGCCGCCATAATATATATAAACAAAAGACACTACACCTGCATACGTGAGTCCAATCCACATATGAATACGGACCTGCAAGAGTTATCTTGAACTATGACGGACAAGGCCCAGTACCCATAATCGCAGATAAAAGCACATCTTGAAAGAACTTATACCCAAAAAGATAAACTCCGATGAAGGAGCTATCCAAAACTACGGCGGTCCTACACTGCCGATCACCAAATCTGCGTACCTAAACTGCGGCGTGAACGCAGCCCCGAAGGAGTCGATCGAAGAATGTACCAAGTATGTGAAGCGATGAAATGCGTAATGAAATCATAGCGATCTAAGCAAAGCAGAGACATGTATGATAGCTAACCTCAAGATACAACACATAAGCGACCATAACAAGTCGGGACGCGTGCCTCAAGTCATTTCTAAAATATAACCATGGGTCTCACGCCCATAATATCAATCATGCGTGGAATCCTTCCTCACCGCCGATCCCGATATAGTATAACACCAATAGGCATACATGAACACCAAGTCCCACTGTGTCCTAAAAGCATGCAGACGGCGGGAAAAGCGAGCGGTGGTAAGCGAGGGTATAATGTCTTGGGGGTTTACCCCTCACTTATACTCTTACCCTGAAGAATGTGGTAAAGCATCTTGGGGGTTTACCCCTCACTTATACTCTTACCCTATCTCAACCGACCATCAAACAAGACAAGCAGGGGGTATAATGTCTTGGGGGTTTACCCCTCACTTATACTCTTACCCTGGAGAAGGTGGTATAACATCTTGGGGGTTTACCCCTCACTCATACTCTTACCCTATCTCAACCGGCCGTCAAACATAACATAAGCACTACCATGTCTTCTATAAAAATCCGAGAATTTAACCCAAGTACTACAAATAACGGAAGCATACCCGTGGAATCCCACATCACTGTCGGTACGTCTAAGTAACTTACAACAAGACAAATTTCGGTAGTCGCAGAACATAATAAAACATAATACTTGCACTCAAAGGCTATCACCAGCACATATAGGCAATTCTCCATTAATCAAGCCAAAGTACTTATCAAGGCACACATAGAATAATTCTCAATTAATCAAGCCAAAGTACTTATCAAGGCACACTTAGAAAAATTTTCAATTAATCAAGCCAAAGTACTTATCAAGGCACACTTAGACTAATTCTCAATTAATCAAGCCAAAGTACTTATCAATGCACACTTAGACTAATTTTCAATTAATCAAGCCAAAGTACTTATCAAGGCACACTTAGACTAATTCTCAATTAATCAAGCCAAAGTACTTATCAAGGCACAAATAGAATAATTCTCATTTAACAAGCCAAAGTACTTATCAAGGCACAAATAGAATAATTCTCATTTAACAAGCCAAAGTACTTATCAGGGCACAAATAGAATAATTCTCATTTAACAAGTCAAAGTACTTATCAAGGCACAAATAGAATAAGTCTCATTTAACAAGCCAAAGTACTTCGTACGTACATTCTTTTTAAAAGACTCCTTTTTATGTAAAATCCCAAGATACTAACACCCGTAGTATCAAGGTGTGTCTATTTTTCAACGTAAGTTACTACACTTTTAGAAAACTCATTTCAAAGCTTGAAATCAAGTAACTTCAAATTTTCACAATCAAGGCAACTCATGCCCATTAATCAAAATAGACAACTTTCTAAACCTTCCATAAAGCCGTTATAACCAACTTCCCATAAAGCCGTTATAACCCTTTATGGTTTTAGACAATTTCATTCCTTTTTAACCAAGAGACTTATACCTTTAAAACCAAGTATCACATACTTACAAAACAAGTTCTTAACTTTCAAAATGCTTGAGTCTCTTAATATTTAGAAACCAAGTTTCTTCTCTTAAATCAAGTCATTTCTCCTCTTTTAAAACAATTAAGTAAATCACTCCTTTGACTCCCCTAAAGTCATTATAATGACCTTTAGGTTTTGGAACTAAGGCACTAGCCAAAAGGTTTGGAAACCACTTTTTTCAAGACTACATGTACTTTAAGTAAAATACTTTCACTTTTAAGAATCCAACTTCACTAAGGCAATGGATTATACAACTTCCAAATTAATCATCAAAGTACAATCAAGGAAGTACATAGAACAAATTCTATTTTAGGCAATCCAAATACAACCACGGAATGGATCATTTAAGGAGTAGGACATACTTTCTTTATCTTAAGGAGTCATGCTAGAAGAGGAGATAGTTCACATACCTTTTCGGCTAATATCCACAAGCTAAGCCGAATACGCCGTACGTAGAAGTGTCAACCTATAATGGTCACAACAAGACTATCAACTTCTAGTCTCCAACGTAGAATAATACTAAGTATACGGTCTCTAATTCTACGGAAAATCGGGCAGCACTTCCTTTGTTTTTACTCACTTTGCCACCTTTTTCAAGGTCGAATACAATAACCAACACGCCACATTTAAGGCTCCAAACAACAACCAAACAAAGGGGATTACACGCCTTACAATACGTGTAAAATTACGCCCCACAATTAATACGAAGTAGTTCCATATTCTAGCCATTCTCGGCCAACATATAACCAACAACACTAAGACTTTTCCAATCCTTTTCCAATTCCAAGTTCTAAGGTCTAACATGTTATATAGTTAAAAACAACTTCAACAACTACAATTTCCTTCTTTATACAACATGCGACGACTTAAACGAATAATCAACTTGAATTGTAATCTTAAGGCTAAACATGATAGTTTTCGGATTAGAGTTCCAATAGCCAATATAATTATCAAACTTCATACTAAACATCTCATGCTTGCTAATATCCATAGCTACAACAATAAGTAAATCTTAAATGCTAAAACGACAAAATTTATACCTTTCCAAGCCCTTAAAATTTCCAAGATTCAAAGTCGCGCCTTAGCAATTCTTAGCTCCTTTCCTTAGGTTCCAATCCGCTCCAAGCACTCCTTAGAGGCCTACGAAGAACCCATCTTCAAGTTCCAACTTCAAAGTTGAAGAACTCCTTTAGTTTCCGCCTTGCGACTAATACGAAAAAGCCATTTTTCCGAAATCTTTCTATTGAGATATCCTTACAACACTCTTAGGAACCTTGGGTAAAAGTCTTGTGGCTAATGGATCAAAATCACAAAATTTTCTTGTGTGAGCAAGACCAAACCCGAGAGCCTCTTCTATTGGCACAAAGTGTTCTAATTTTTCTAAGTGTAAATGAGCTAGTCTTGCACTAGTAGTAAGCTTATAAAACACAATGGAGGGCTTGTATTATCACAAATGTGAGGCTAGGATGAATTTAACTTGGATTAAGCCTATGTGGACAAGTTGACAAGTCAACAATGTCATGCTTGCAAGACTTATCTTCCAAGATGGTCAATGACCATTTTACCCTCCCTCTAATTCGACCAAGACCATAAGTGGGGGTGCCACGTGTCGCCCTCTCATTCGTCCATAAAATTCCGTAACCCTCGTGGGCCCCACAAAAATGTAAAATTCCTCGGGTGGGCCCCACGTGACCAAATACGTAAAAATAAATTTCCATAAAGTTAACAAGTTCCATATCCCTCAAATAATGCATTTTGAGAATCCAATTCTCAACAACGAACATTTTTCCTTACCGACGTTCGGAAGATTTTCCGTCGGAAAAACAATTCTTCCTTTCGTACATTCTCTTTTACATGTCCTGGACTTACGGGGTGTAACATTCTTCCCCCCTTAGAAACATTCGTCCCCGAATGTTCTTAGTCGGTTGCCAAGATCTACAAACTCCGGCATAATCTCTATACTATGCCTAATAGTCAAAACTGCACAAGACCAAAGATGCACGCACATGGCGCTCATAACACGTGAACATAATAATGGACCTTCCGTCGTGGTCCTTCTCACAAAACTCGAAGGTTCTGATCTTCCCAAACACGGGATCCTTAGAGGTTCCTTTCTTTCCTTACTTGTCATACTTTCTCGTACTTTCAAACTCATCTAGTACACGTCTAAAATCTCAAATTTTGTTTACGTTCCCAATCCTTGGAGTTACTAACCAATTTGGCCATTATGCTACTTGAATTTCCGCTAAGGCTCTTCCGGTCCTTACGACCTAGTTAGGTGGAACGCATCCACGAACTCGTACAACGATCAACTAGACTTGGGCCTAGCACCCTCGTGACCCTATCACATAGCGGGACCATTTCTAACTGACATAACCCCATTCCATACTATCGGTTGACCCGAAATGAGTCTATAACCCGACTCAGCGTCACACTTAACTTTTCATTCTTAGTCTGAAATAAATCTCTCTCTTATCTCAAGGTACTTCTCACCCTATCCTCCCATTCACTAGAGGTTTGACACATAAGCCAAAGTATTTCTACTGTACATCCTTCCCTATCGGTCTCACACTGTTACGGGGCAATTACTACTTGTGAACTCTACACAACTATAGTCTCAGTTCACTTATCATTCTTGTCAACATTCTTAACTTTTCACTTTACTAATCAAAGTATCCCTACCTCTGGGGTACTATCACTTACAACTGCTAGCAATAAAGGGAAAAAATATCCTCTAGGGCAAAAATCAATCCAATATGCACGCATGATTCAAAAGAATCGAAATATACCTGTAACCCCGTGCGGTGTCGCCTCCTGATCCTGTCCAGTAGTCACGTCATCTCTGCGGTTCGAAGGACCGCCAGAACTATAAACTCCACCCTGACCTCCACCACGGCTGGCTAACATCTGAACACCCTGCCCTGGGAAACGCACAGCTGTGGAGGAAAGGGAATTAACCGTCGGCCTCATAGGCTGAGCCACCTCACCGGTGCTCTTTCTAAAAGGACATACCCTCAGTATATGGCCCGGACGGCCACAATAAAAACAAAGACCTGTGCCATAACGACATTTCCCCAAATGACGCTTACCACATCTGATACACTGAGGAAAAGGTGGCCTCGACCGAGAAAATCCTCTGCTCCTCTGAGAACCTCGACCTCTGGAGCTTGGACCGGCTCCTAAATACCTTGTGGGGTCCAATATCCCACCTGTGAACTGCGGGGGTATGTACTGGGTAGGCTGGGATGAATATCTCACTCGCTGCTGAGGCAGCTCGTCCAAAAACTCACCGGGATAACCAACCGGTCTAGCCCTCTTACGCAGATTTCCGCGTTGGCCCTCTACCCCCTGTACACCTGACTGTACTGGCCGAATAACTTCCTGCTGAAGAAACTGTAGCACTGCTATCTTGGTCAATAACATAATGGCTTCCTTCATGACCCTAAAGTCTTCTTAATCGAAACCGAGGCTCGTGTCGGGCCTCAAAACCTGGCGCAGAAGAACTCGCCGACTGCGGAACAACATCCGGTATAACCTGGGCATAAGCCCTATCAACTCTCTGAGTCTGACTAGTAGCTCCTGCTACTCCTTTGCCCTTCTGGGCGGCTGTTGCCCTCCTTGGAGGCATAACTGTAACACAACAATACGTCAGAGAGGAATTATCTTACTAACACAGATCTATGGCACGATCTTAGAGTGAGAAGAATAGAAACCAACTCCTAAATGTCCTGTAGCCTCATGTTTATGGGTGTGGCGCGCAACACACCGATAATCAAGACTCTACTAGACACGGTCTATAGACATTCCGAGGACTGACTGCTCTGATACCACTCTGTCACGCCCCGAACCCCGGGCCCGTGACTGGTGCCCTACCTGGGCACCCTTCTACCTTAACAACTAAGTAAAACTGCGGAATTTAAATAACACCATTTTTTTTTTAAAACCAACATACGTCGTGCGGCGACAAAGCGACAAAGTCGTAATATATATAAACAAAAGACACTACACCGCATACGAGTCCAATCCATATGAATACAGACCTCAAGAGTTATCTTGAACTATGACGGACAAGGCCCCGTACCCATAATCGTACAAAAGCACATCTTGAAAGAACTTATACCCAAAGATAAACTCGAGCGGAAGGAGCTATCCAAAACTACGAGCGGTCCTACACTGCCGATCACCAAATCTGCGTACCTAAACTGCGGCGTGAACGCAACCCCGAAGGAGGTCGACGGAAGAATGTACCAAGTATGTGAAACGATGAAGTATTGTAATGAAATCATAACGATCTAAGCAAAGCAGAGACATGTATGATAGCTAACCTACGATGCAACACATAAGCAGTCATAACAAGTCAGGGACGCATGCCCTCAAGTCATTTCTAAAATATAACCATGGGTCTCACGCCCATAATATCAATCATGCCCGTGGAATCCTTCCTCACCGCGATCCACGATATAGTATAACACCAATAGGCATACATGAACACCAAGTCCCACTGTGTCCTAAAGCATGCAGACCCAAAGGGAAAAAGCGGCGGTGGTAAAGCAGGGGGTATAATGTCTTGGGGGTTTACCCCTCACTTATACTCTTACCCTGGAGAAGGTGGTAAAGCATCTTGGGGGTTTACCCCTCACTTATACTCTTACCCTATCTCAACCGACCATCAAACAAGACAAACAGGGGGTATAATGTCTTGGGGGTTTACCCCTCACTTATACTCTTACCCTGGAGAAGGTGGTATAACATCTTGGGGGTTTACCCCTCACTCATACTCTTACCCTATCTCAACCGGCCGTCAAACATAACATAAGCACTACCATGTCTTCTATAAAAATCCGAGAATTTAACCCAAGTACTACAAATAACGGAAGCATACCCGTGGAATCCATCACATCGGTGCGTCTAAGTAACTTCTGACAAGACAAATGGCCTCCAACCGAGAGTCGCAACATAATAACACATAATACTTGCACTCAAAGGCTATCACCAGCACATATAGGCAATTCTCCATTAATCAAGCCAAAGTACTTATCAAGGCACACATAGAATAATTCTCAATTAATCAAGCCAAAGTACTTATCAAGGCACACTTAGAAAAAATTTCAATTAATCAAGCCAAAGTACTTATCAAGGCACACTTAGACTAATTCTCAATTAATCAAGCCAAAGTACTTATCAAGGCACACTTAGACTAATTTTCAATTAATCAAGCCAAAGTACTTATCAAGGCACACTTAGACTAATTCTCAATTAATCAAGCCAAAGTACTTATCAAGGCACAAATAGAATAATTCTCATTTAACAAGCCAAAGTACTTATCAAGGCACAAATAGAATAATTCTCATTTAACAAGCCAAAGTACTTATCAGGGCACAAATAGAATAATTCTCATTTAACAAGCCAAAGTACTTATCAAGGCACAAATAGAATAATTCTCATTTAACAAGCCAAAGTACTTCGTACGTACATTCTTTTTAAAAGACTCCTTTTTATGTAAAATCCCAAGATACTAACACCCGTAGTATCAAGGTGTGTCTAATTTTCAACGTAAGTTACTACACTTTTAGAAAACTCATTTCAAAGCTTGAAATCAAGTAACTTCAAATTTTCACAATCAAGGCAACTCATGCCCATTAATCAAAATAGACAACTTTCTAAACCTTCCATAAAGCCGTTATAACCAACTTCCCATAAAGCCGTTATAACCCTTTATGGTTTTTAGACAATTTCATTCCTTTTTTAACCAAGAGACTTATACCTTTAAAACCAAGTATCACATACTTACAAAACAAGTTCTTAACTTTCAAAATGCTTCAAGTCTCTTAATATTTAGAAACCAAGTTTCTTCTCTTAAATCAAGTCATTTCTCCTCTTTTAAAACAATTAAGTAAATCACTCCTTTGACTCCCCTAAAGTCATTATAATGACCTTTAGGTTTTGGAACTAAGGCACTAGCCAAAAGGTTTGGAAACCACTTCCTTTTCAAGACTCTATGTACTTTAAGTAAAATACTTTCACTTTTAAGAATCCAACTTCACTAAGGCAATGGATTTTACAACTTCCAAATTAATCATCAAAGTACAATCAAGGAAGTACATAGAACAAATTCTATTTTAGGCAATCCAAATACAACCACGGAATGGATCATTTAAGGAGTAGGACATACTTTCTTTATCTTAAGGAGTCATGCTAGAAGAGGAGATAGTTCACATACTATAATGGTCACAACAAGACTATCTAGTCTGAATAATACTAAATTGTAATCTTAAGGCTAAACATGCTAGTTTTTCTTAGGGTTTCCCAATAGATATAATAATTAAACTTAAACATACTACATCTAAGTAAATCTTAAATGCTAAAACTACAAAATTTATACCTTAATTTCCAAGATTCACGAAAAAGCCATTTTTCCAAAATCTTTCTATAGATATCCTTACAACGATCAAAATCACAAAATTTTCAAGTGTTCTAATTTTTCTAAGTGTAAATGAGCTAGTCTTGCACTAGTAGTAAGCTTATAAAACACAATGGAGGGCTTGGATTATCACAAATGTGAGGCTAGGATGAATTTCACTTGGATTAAGCCTATGTGGACAAGTTGACAAGTCAACAATGTCATGCTTGCAAGACTTATCTTCCAAGATGGTCAATGACCATTTTACCCTCCCTCTAATTCGACCAAGACCATAAGTGGGGGTGCCACGTGTCGCCCTCTCATTCGTCCATAAAATTCTGTAACCCTCGTGGGCCCCACAAAAATGTAAAATTCCTCGGGTGGGCCCCACGTGACCAAATCCGTAAAAATAAATTTCCATAATGTTAACAAGTTCCATATCCCTCAAATAATGCATTTTGAGAATCCAATTCTCAACAACGAACATTTTTCCTTACCGACGTTCGGAAGATTTTCCGTCGGAAAAACAATTCTTCCTTTCGTACATTCTCTTTTACATGTCCTGGACTTACGGGGTGTAACATATATGATAACCAATTTACGATACACAATATGTAAGCAGTCATGTCAAGTCAGGGACTCACGCCCTTAAAGTCATCACTCAAATATAACCATGGGTCTCATGCCCACAATATCAATAATGCCCGTGGAATTCCTTCCTCATCGTGATCCATGATATAAAAGCACCAAGGAATACACATGAACACGGGTCCCACCGTGTCAAAATAAAACCGTGCGGGGTAAATGCGAAGGCATAGCCGACTACTAAAACCCACAGCACCAACAATGCTATAAAATTGTATCACGAGGTCTTTCTGCAGCGCCCACGATCGGCGGCGGCCGCCCTTAGTATCAATGTGCGCGTCTAATCCTGGAACTTACCGCAGCTCCGCATAGGCCACACATAGGCCCGCATGAGGTATTCCTCGCATCGGGGGAAGCTAACCCGCAGCATCCTCCCGACCTCGAAGTCGCGTAGTCATACTGACCGCGTAGTCGCACATCGCGTGAGGCACTCCTCGCATCGGGATAATACACACGGAATGATCAATCCTGGAACTCCGCGACTCGCATAGGTCACACAGACCGCATGAGGTATTCCTCGCATCGGGGGCGGCTAACCCTCGGAATTTCAAGTCAGGGGTGTAAGTGATATAATATCAACACAACTGCTTATCGTTAAACAACATAAGCACAACAAGGGAACCCCCTTTACACAAACGTTACAAGATACTAACACACGTAGCATCATAACATGTTTACTTATCAAACCAACAAGAAAGTATTACAAGGCTATCACAAACCAACATAGTCAAGTTATTCACACAAGGTACTTTCTATTTTATGTCAACAAGTTCGGGTTTTTATCCCCAAAGTACTTCATACATTAATTCTTTAAAAAGATCTGTTTCTTTCACAAAAGGCACACGGTACCGGTTGTATAAAAAGTAGAGTGACTATCTTTTTAAGTAAACCCAAACAACTTCCCTACCTTCTTTTTGAACCAACTTAAGACAAAATCATGCCTTCCTTTTTAAACGAAAACACTTCAAATTTTCAAGTCTTTGTCTTTTATAAATCAAGTCCTTACTTTGAACTTTTTAAGAAAATCAAAACTTGTTTATTAATGATCTTATTAAAGCAGCCATGATCTAGGAAATGCAATACAATTTTGTCTTATCTTAGCTTCTATGCAGATGGAGGTTTCTACTGGTTTTAATAATACTTACTTAGTCGATACATTTTCCTTTATTAGCGCTGCAGTGGTTTGTTCGATACTTATTTCCCCTTTCCGAAATCAATACAAGGCTTCCATAAACAATTAAGTAAACCGTTCTTTTTATCTTTCTTAAGTCGTTATACCTAAATTCCCATAAAGCTAGTATAACGCTTAAGCTTTTAAAACCAAGTATTACTCTTCTTTCAAAAACGATTCATAATTCTTTTGAAATACTTCAAGATTCTTATTATTTAAAACTCAAGTCAAAAGACATCGAAGTAAAACCACGTTCAGTTAACACACGTACGTCTACCGTACTATATATATTTTAAAATATCATGCTCAAGAGGATAGGAAGAATCACATACCTCCTCGGCGAAATCCACCTGCCAAGTCGAATATGTCGCGCGCAGAGTATCAACCTATAATAGTCAAATACGTCTATCAACGTCTAGACTACTCTGTAGAATATTCTAAGCAGAAGGTTCTTAATTCTACGGAAAATTGGGCAGCACTTCCCTACCCGTCAAACCACACAAGTCTACTGTAAATACAGTCCTATGTAATTACAGTTCAATTCTCTTCTTTAATATCCTTCTATATCTTATACTCATTTCTATACTACTACAGTATGTAATCTCCAATTACAATAGAAGGACAGGATTAATTACCTCGATAAGCCCAAAATTATCCAAGATTTAATGTCGATCCTGAGCAACGTTTAGCTCCTACTCCGCGCGCTCCAACCCGCTCCAAGCAACCCTTATACGCTCCTAACCAACTCCTCTTTAAGAACCAACCTAAACAAGTGAAGAACACTAAGGTTCTTGTCCTCACAACTCTCGGCCAAGGTGAGGCTTTAGGGGCTAGGGTGTGAAATCTTTTCTAACCTTTTGGTTAATAATCTTCCTAATACACTAAGGAAGAACACTTAAGAGTTTAGGAATTTTTGGGCAAAGTTTGGTTAAGGGAGAGGGGTGTTTCGGACGAAGGCTTTCAAGGAAGGGGGAGGGGAAGAGCTTGGACGAAAGCTCACAAAGGGAGAAGGGAGTTTTTGAGACTTGGAAAATATTTTTGTGGATGAAGAAGTCTTGCACTAGAGGGGGGTATTTATAGGACCCTCAATGGCCAAGATTCAAGCAAGTGTGTGGTGGAGATTTGGACAAGTGCAACCTTATCTATCTACTCCACAAATATCTACAAAACATTGACCAAATGTTTAAGCCCTTTAAAACACAAAAAACGTGCCATCAATTCCCTCACCAAACCGTCCACTTGAGGGTGACACATGTCGCCCTCTCGTTGGTCCAAAATATTCATTTTCCGAAAATATCCGTAATGCCAAAAATCCGAAAATAAAGTGGGCTTCACAAAACCGTAAATTCTCTCGTGGGCCCCACATGACCAATTCCGGAAATTAAAATTTCAATACTTCTAAAATATTCCAAAAAGTCCGAATACCAAATCTGGGAATCCAATTCCCATTATCGAACCTTTTTACTTCACAAAAACCGGAAACTTTTCCGTCGAAAAATCACATCTTTCTTCCTTTCCAAAATTACTGTCGTATTCTCGTACGTACGTCCTCACATACATACTCTGGAACTACGGGGTGTAACAGCATAAGACTTATGTCGACTCTGGGCTGCTAATAACCTCTCCTAGATAAGCTTCACCTTATCCACAGCTTGCTGAACCAAGTCTGGACTGACCAACCTAGCCTCGCCAATATCAAACCAACCAATCGGCGACCTGCACTTCCTTCCATATAAGGCCTCATACGGGGCCATCTGAATACTAGAATGGTAGTTGTTGTTATATGCAAACTCCACGAGTGGAAAATGATCCTCCCAGCTATTCCTGAAATCAATAATACCTCGTATCCTCGAGTGTATGCGGATAGATGCGCTCTGCACGCCCATCGATGCGAGGATGAAATGTTGTACTGAGATTCACCTGTGTCCCCAATCCCTTCTTGAATGACCTTCAGAAGTTAGTTGTAAACTGAGATCATCTGTCTGATATAATCGATGTGGGAACCCCGTGTAGTCTCACTATCTCCCTGATATATAGTCTAGCATAGTCCTCAGCCGAGTAAGTAGTCCTGAATGGAAGGAAATGGGCTAATTTCGTCAGCCTATCTACTATAACCCAAATGGAGTCACACTTCCTCTGAGTACGAGGCAAGCCTGTAACGAAATCCATATTAATCACCTCCCACTTCCAAATCGGGATCTCTATCGCCTTTAGTAACCCACCAGGCTTCTGGTGCTCGACCTTAACCTGCTGACGATTCGGGCACTGAGAAACAAACCCTGCTATGTCCCTTTTCAGGCCATCCCACCAATACACACATCTGAGGTCATGGTACATCTTCATCGACCCCGGATGAATAGAATAATGAGCATTGTGTGCCTCTCCCATAATCTGTTGTCGAAGCCCTGCAACATTGGGTACACACAATCTACCTTCATACCTTAGCACCCCATCAGGTGCAACCTCAAATAACGTCTCCTCTTTTCAAAGAGTTGCATCTATATACTGTACCAGAACCGGATCCTCATACTGGTGCCTCTTTATCTCTTCTACGATGGAGGACTCGGCAACCTCTCGAACCCGAACTCCACTGTCATCGGAATCAACCAACCGGATCTCAAGGCTCGCTAGCTAATGTATCTCACGAACCATTTCCCTTCTGTCTGGCTGCACATCTGTCAGGCTACCCATAGATCTAAGACTAAGAGCATCTGCAACCACATTGGCTTTCCCTGGGTGGTATAAAATATCAACATCATAGTTCTTGAATAACTCTAACCACCATCTCTGTCGCAAGTTCAGCTTCTTCTGTCTGAAAATATACTGGAGACTCTTGTGATCCGTATAAATATCCACATGAACTCCATATAAGTAATGCCTCTAAATCTTCAAGGCATGTATCATGGGCGCCAACTCCAAATCATGGGTAGGGTAATTCTTCTCGTGCTTCCGGAGCTGTCGGGACGTATAGGCTATAACCTTATCGTGCTGCATCAACACACAACCTAGCCCAACACCCGAAGCATCACAATAAACAACATAACCCTCTAGTCCCTCAGGAAGAGTTAGAACTGAAGCCGTGGTCAACTTGTCCTTTTATAACTGGAAGTCTTGCTCACAAGCATCCGTCCATTGGAACTTAGCCGCCTTCTGCGTTAGCCTAGTCAAAGGAGCTGAGATCGAAGCAAACCTCTCCACAAACCTCATATAATACCCTGCTAGCCCCAGAAAACTGCATACTTCAGTAGGAGTAGTAGGTCTAGGCCAAGTCTTAACCACCTCAATCTTCTGGGTATCCACCTGAATATCATCATCCCCGATAACATGCCCCAAGAATGCCACTGAGGCCAACCAGAACTCACACTTAGAACACTTGGCATATAACTGTCGGTGCTGGAGGACCCTAAGTACTGTCCTTAAATGGTCTGCATGCTCCTGCTCTGAATGAGAGTAAACCAGGATGTCATCAATGAACACTATAACAAACGTATCTAGAAATGGCTTGAACACCCGGTTCATCATATCCATAAACACGACTGGAGCATTAGTCAACCCAATAGACATCACCCAAAACTCATAATGCCTGTATCGGGTCCTGAATGCTGTCTTCGGGATATCTTCCTCTCTAACCCGTACCTGATGATAACCGGACCGCAGGTCTATCTTCGAGAAATACTTAGCACCCTGCAACTGGTCAAACAAATCATCATTTCTGGGGAAGGGATACATATTCTTGATGATTACCTTATTCAGCTGTCTATAATCAATACACATACGCAACGATCCATCTTTCTTCTTCACAAATAATACCGGTGCTCCCCAAGGAGATGTACTAGGCTTAATGAAGCCCTTTTCCAGCAAGTCTCTCAGCTGGTCCTTCAACTCCATCAATTCTGCAGGTGTCATTCTATACGGAGGAATAGATATCGGTCGGGTATCTGGCAGAATATCAATACAGAACTCTATCTCCCGCTCTGGAGGAATACCTGGGAGATCATCAGGGAATACATCCGGGAACTCACTAACAACTAGAACTGACTGAAGAGCTGGTACCTCAGCTTCCTTATCAAGCACCCGGACCAAGTGATAAATATAACCCTTTTGGACCATCTTCCTTGCCTTGAGGTATGAAATAAACTTACCCCTCGGCGATGTTGTATTCCCTTTCCACTCTATAATCGGCTCACTGGGAAACTGGAATCGAACCAACTTCTCTCTACAGTCGACATGGGCAAAATAGGAAGCCAACTAGTCCATACCCATAATCACATCAAAGCCAGTCATCTCTAACTCTATCAAGTCTTCTAGGGTCTGATAACTGTATATAATCATCGAACAATTTTTATATACCCGCTTAGCTACCACCGAATCTCCTACCGATGTAGCTCTCTCAAAAGGTTCTATCGACTCAGGTTTTATCCCAATTCTACTAGCAACAAGGGGAGATATATAGGATAAAGTAGAACCTGGATCTATCAAAGCATATACATCACAGAAAGAGATCAATAATATACTTATGACGACATCCGGCGACGCCTCCTGATCGTGTCTACTGGCCAAAGCATAAATACGGTTCAAAGGACCGCCAGAACTAGAACCTCTTCACCGACCTGCTGGCACGTGAACACCCTGCCCTGCGGGGCGCAAAGCTATAGAAGATGATGACCCAGCAACTGAGCCATACTACCCGTGCCACATCTATATAGACACTCCCTATGCAAATGGCCTTGACGACCGCAAGAATAACAAGCTCTCGAAGCATAATGGTATTCCCCAAAATGGGACCTACCACAGCGAACACATCGAGATGAAGGTGGTCTCATTTTTCTAGAACCCTTGAACATCTGTGAACCTTCAGCCCTGACTAGCTCCTGAATACCCGGGACGGTCAAACCTCATGTCTGAAGACTGTGGAGGAGCACTCTGTGCTGGCAGAGATGCATGCCTGACCTGCTGCTGAGGCTGCCCGTCTCGAAACTCACCCAAAAACCCCACCGTCTTGGACCTCTTAGGCTGGTCCCTATCATAATCTCTATCTGGTCGTCGCGCTCTATGTCGCTCCTCGACTCTCTGTGCATACGCCTGGATACGAGCAATATCCATGCCCAGCTGAAGAGCTACAACCATGCACCCATAAATCAGATAGTGATCTAGCCCCATCGCATAGCGGTGCACCCTGTCTGTCATGTCTGCTACTATAGTGGGTGCGTACCGAGCCAATGAGTCAAACTCCAGGCTATACTCTTTAATCGTCCTTCCACTCGGCCTCAAAGTCAAAAACTTGTCAACCCTGGCTCTCCTCATCTCAGGAGGCAAGAAGTGGTCAAGAAAGTGTTACACCCCGTAAATTCAAGAGGTTAAGTTAAGAACATACGAAAGGAAATAAGATTTGAATTTGGAAAGTTGGGTTGGCAAAAGGTTGTGGGCATGCTTTCAGTCAACTTTGGAGTGGTATATCTCCTAGTTCTTTAGGAGTTTTGAAGAGTTTTAAAAGACTAGTATGAAGTTCGTTGAGTCTAGTTTCCAACGCAACAAACCACTCGTCAATTGGACATCGGGGTAGGAAGTTATGGGCATGTTAGCCACTCATGTTGCAATCAATTGGGTTGTTAGCTTAAAAATCATTGCATGTTATAAATAGGAGAGTATATAATTGGTTATGATTTTAGATAACATGATTGGGATAACGAGTTGGGTTAAAAGGAAATGAAAAGGAAATTGTTAATTGTTGGGATAATATAGTCGAATGTGGCTTGGAAGTTATTGGATTGTTTGGTATTATTGTGGGGCAGAATTTTACGCGTCCTGTAAAGGCGTGTAATCCCCTTTTGGTTAGCTGAATTGTTGTGCCTTAAATGTGGCGTTTGGTTATTGAATTCAGACCTTGAAAAAGGTGGTGAAGTACGTAGAAACAAAGGAAGTCTTTGTCGATTGTTCCCGTGGAACAAGGGATTTTACATTAGAATATTCTACGTTGAAGCTAGAAGCTAATAGACGTATTATGGTCATTATAGGTTGACATCTACGGACGGCATATTGGACTTGGCAAGTGGATTAAACGTAAGAGGTATGTAGAAACTTTCTTATCTCTTGAGCATGAGTAGTTATAACTGTATGGTACGGTAGACGTACGTGATTTAAATAAGGTAAAGTCATTTGATATACTTGACTTGTTTTAAAGATGCCTAGTCGGTTGAGTTAGAGGATTAACTCACTTGTCCTTGAGAAAGGGTTATAAGAATGGGTTATGCTAATGGGGTAGACAAGGACTTCTTGATGTGAAAGGTATGGAATACTTGATTTGAAAGTATTGATTCTGGAACCTATTATAAAGATAAGAACTTGTTTTCTAAGTTAAGAATTTTGTCTTCTAAAGTAAAGAGACTTGAAGCGTTTTCGAAAGTTGTGTAACTTGATTCGAAGTACAAGTCTCTTGGTCATAAAAAAAGAACAAAGTTTTCTAAGACATAAGGAGTTATAACGGCTTTATGGGAGGCTAGTTATGACGGCCTTATGAAAGGGTAAGGATGTCTTAGTTTCTAATGCATAAAGTTAGTATAACGGCTTTATGCGAAGTTGGTTATAATAACTTTATGGAAGGTTAAAGGAATGGTTTTTCTCGAGTATATAAACAATGATAAAAGAATGGAAGCTAAGAAAGGCAATTTGATTTAAAGGCATCACTTGCTTAAAGTTTAAATGAGGGTCACTTGATTTAGAAACCGAAGCATATTTCTAATAGTATAGTGACTTGTTTGAAATGTAGATAAGCCTTGATACTACGGGTGTTAGTATCTTGGGGTCTTATGTGGAAAAGGGATCTTGGAAAGAATAGAAATACATAGTACCTTGGGTTGAAATTCCCAGGACTTGTTAAGTGATATGGAAAGTGCCTTAAGGTCATAAAATGAGATCCATTTTGTATGTTAATGAAAGTCTAAAGAAGTTAGGAGTTTACTTGGACGTACCGTCAGTGATGGAGGATTCCACGGGTATGCCTCCATTGCCTCCTTATGAGTCTACCGGGACGTACCGGCAGTGATGTGGGATTCCACGGGTATGCTCCCCTGGTCATAGTATGAGTTTACTTGGATGTACCGACAGTGATGTGGGATTCCACGGGTATGCTTCCATGGTCTTAGTATGAGTTTACCGGGACATACCGTCAGTGATGTGGGATTCCACGGGTATGCATCGGGGGCATGCTTACGATGAGGGATTAGGGCATGTAGTTTGAGGGTAAGAGTATAAATGAAGTACACCCCAAGATCGTTATACCACCTTCTTCGGGTAAGAGTATAAATGAGGGTAAACCCCAAGATCGTTATACCACGGTTCCGTGGATTTGCTAGCCACGATGCGAGGACACCTCGTGAAGTCATGTACGAGATGAGGATTCCACGGGCATGATATATATATATGTATGTATTGTGTATGTATGCAAGCGGTGAGGTAGGATGCCACGCGCGTCACGTGGTTGTATTTACTTTTATGGTCATGTCGGCGTGTGGGATTCCAGGCGCAGGATATAGGTATATACATGGTTAGATTTGTGTGTACGCCGACAGTGAGGAAGGATGCCACGGGCGCGTCACAGAGTTAGATTTTACACCTAGCGGTCGGCAGTGATGGGGAATCCCACGGGCGCGCTTGGATATTTGAGGGCTGGTGTTCATAGCCCTGGTGTGACTATGGTTCATATGTTGAGACAGGCTGTATAAGGTAAAACTGACTTTCATTACTTCCACTTCAGTAAGGCACAATGTACTGTTAATTTGGTTATCATATATGTCTTCACCTGTATTTTTGACTATTATGATTTAAATTACAGTACTTTCAGTTTTGCATACTTGGTACATATTTTGTACTGACCTCCTTCGGGGGGCTGCGTTCATGCCGCAGGTTGAGGTACATAGCTTGTTGATCCGCACTCCTAGGATCACGGTTCAGTTCTGGAAAACTCCATTTCTCCGGAGACTTTGTTTTTGGTATGGTTCCCTGAAGTCGTTGACTTTTGTACATTCAGGGGTATGGCGGGGCCCTTTCCCATCACAGTTGTTATGTAAACTCTTAGAGGTCTGTAGTCATATCTTGTGGGTCACTTTATAAAAAAAAAAATTGAGGTAACTGCTGTTGGATTTGTTTATATCCAGGGAGGTAGCC
The DNA here is from genome assembly GCA_029844215.1 of Przewalskia tangutica. Taxonomy (NCBI): domain Eukaryota; kingdom Viridiplantae; phylum Streptophyta; class Magnoliopsida; order Solanales; family Solanaceae; genus Przewalskia; species Przewalskia tangutica. The sequence goes on from CM056719.1 coordinate 27,032,143, forward strand.
TTATCGGCTGACCTATTATTTATTTCATTGTTTAAGTTTATGTATGTTCCGCTATTTATCTCTGATGTATACCGGTAAGAGTGCCCAGGTAGGGCACGATCGCGAGCAGGGTAGTCGTGACAAAAGTGGTATCGAAGCGATTAGTCCTCGGAAAGTGTCTACGACCGTGTCTAGTAAGTCTTGATTATTGATGTGTTGTGCACCACATCTATAATCGTGAGGCTGCAGACATTTAGGATTTGTTTCCATTCTTCTCTGCGAGATCGTGCGATGAGTCTGTCTACTAGGTGAATCCTCTCGACCGATTCTTATGTATCGATTATGCCTCCACGGAAGCGACCGGGGCCCGTAAGGGCAAGGCAACAAAGAGTTGTTAGTGGTACCAGAGGATTTCTAGGAATCCGGCCCGGACTATACGAGGTTATGGGGATCGGCGAGATCGGCCACGCCGGCGATATTAGAAGGCCGAGGCGGCGATAACACGAAGTTCCGGTACACGAGCCTCGGTTCCACAACCAGGCTGAATATCGAGATTACGGGAAGCGGTCCGATTATTGACTAGCATTGTGGCGAGCGTGGCGGCGAGGCCGTAGCTAACCCTGGCCGATAGTTTGAGGATTCGGGACTTTCTGAGTTGTAATCCACCCGAGTTCTATGGTTCGAGGTCTGAGGAGGACCCTCAGGAGTTCATTCGGCAGGTGCAGCGGACTATGCAGGTGCTTAGGGCCTCGGATACGGAGTCCGTTGTGTTAGCTTCTTACCGGTTACGCGATATTGCGTTGAACTGGTTTGAGTCGTGGGTGTTGTCTAGAGGTAGGGGTGCTCCTCCAGCTGTTTGGGGTGAGTTCACGGGATCCTTCCTCGATCACTTTTTGCCTCCTGAGATGAGGAGAGCCCGCTTGGATAGGTTCTTAGCGTTAAGACAGAATGGGAGAACCATCAGAGAGTACAACATGAAATTTGACTCATTGGCCAGGTATGCACCCACTATTGTGGCGGATATGGCGGACAGAGTTCACCGCTATGTGATGGGACTAGACCGATATATGGTTACCGCATGTTTGGGAGTGGCTATTCAGCCAGGGATGGATATTGCCAGGATGCAGGCTTATGCACAGGGGATTGAGGATAGGGAGAGAGAGACATCAGTTCATTCGGCCCGAGGGCGGGGCGCGAGTTTCGAGATAGTTTTCAAGCGGGCGGCCTGAATGAGCTAGGACTACATTTCAGCCGACGCAGAGGGCTCCTTCACGGCCTTCTGGCGGGTGGTTTGACCGCCAGGGAAATTCGAGCTGAGTCGGGGGCTCGGTCATTGGTTCACAGATGTCTGGGGATAGTAGCCAGGGGAGGCCACCTTTGCCTCGGTGTGGTTACTGTGGTAGAGCTCATTTTGGGGAATGTCGGACTAGGTCGGCGAACTTGTTATGCTTGCGGCCAGCGGGGCCATTTGGCGGGGCGTCCAGGCGAAGTGGCGGTGGGTAGCACGATCTATTGGGTCGATTCGGGTTCCTCACCTTCAATGGCTAGGCAGGATATTCATGCAACCGACAGCGGCAGAAGGTCGTGGTAGCGATTCGATTTTAGCGGTCCTTTTACCCGCCTATGCGATTTCAGGTATATTTTTGATCCTTTAGAGACTTGTATGCATGATAAAGTTGTTGTATGTTTAAGTGTCATGAACGGATTACATTGAGACTATGTATGTATGCTAGAAGTAGGTGGGAAGTGCGATGAGAGAAGCATTTTAGGCCTTGAATGGGAGTAAATAGCGTTGGTGCACCCTTGGGATCTGTTTTCTTGGTTGATAATGATGGATGGGTATGCGAGTGCGATATCTTAGGGTCATAAGCGACAAAATAAAGTTCCATTAATTGTAAGTACGAGGAGTATTAGATTGACTCCAAAAGAACATTCGGGGATGAATGTTTCTAAGGGGGGGAAAATGTTACACCCCGTAAATTCAAGAGGTTAAGTTAAGAACATACGAAAGGAAATAAGATTTGAATTTGGAAAGTTGGGTTGGCAAAAGGTTGTGGGCAGGCTTTCAGTCAACTTTGGAGTGGTATATCTCCTAGTTCTTTAGGAGTTTTGAAGAGTTTTAAAAGACTAGTATGAAGTTCGTTGAGTCTAGTTTCCAACGCAACAAACCACTCGTCAATTGGACATCGGGGTAGGAAGTTATGGGCATATTAGCCACTCATGTTGCAATCAATTGGGTTGTTAGCTTAAATATCATTGCATGTTATAAATAGGAGAGTATATAATTGGTTATGATTTTAGATAACATGATTGGGATAACGAGTTGGGTTAAAAGGAAATGAAAAGGAAATTGTTAATTGTTGGGATAATATAGTCGAATGTGGCTTGGAAGTTATTGGATTGTTTGGTATTATTGTGGGGCAGAATTTTACGCGTCCTGTAAAGGCGTGTAATCCCCTTTTGGTTAGCTGAATTGTTGTGCCTTAAATGTGGCATTTGGTTATTGAATTCGGACCTTGAAAAAGGTGGTGAAGTACGTAGAAACAAAGGAAGTGCTGTCCAATTTTTTCCCGTGGAACAAGGGACTTTACATTAGAATATTCTACGTTGAAGCTAGAAGCTAATAGACGTATTATGGTCATTATAGGTTGACATCTACGGACGGCATATTGGACTTGGCAAGTGGATTAAACGTAAGAGGTATGTAGAAACTTTCTTATCTCTTGAGCATGAGTAGTTATAACTGTATGGTACGGTAGACGTACGTGATTTAAATAAGGTAAAGTCATTTGATATACTTGACTTGTTTTAAAGATGCCTAGTCGGTTGAGTTAGAGGATTAACTCACTTGTCCTTGAGAAAGGGTTATAAGAATGGGTTATGCTAATGGGGTAGACAAGGACTTCTTGATGTGAAAGGTATGGAATACTTGATTTGAAAGTATTGATTCTGGAACCTATTATAAAGATAAGAACTTGTTTTCTAAGTTAAGAATTTTGTCTTCTAAAGTAAAGAGACTTGAAGCGTTTTCGAAAGTTGTGTAACTTGATTCGAAGTACAAGTCTGTTGGTCATAAAAAAAGAACAAAGTTGTCTAAGACATAAGGAGTTATAACGGCTTTATGGGAGGCTAGTTATGACGACCTTATGAAAGGGTAAGGATGTCTTAGTTTCTAATGCATAAAGTTAGTATAACGGCTTTATGGGAAGTTGGTTATAATAACTTTATGGAAGGTTAAAGGAATGGGTTTTCTCGAGTAGATAAACAATGATAAAAGAATGGAAGCTAAGAAAGGCAATTTGATTTAAAGGCATCACTTGCTTAAAGTTTAAATGAGGGTCACTTGATTTAGAAGCCGAAGCATATTTCTAATAGTATAGTGACTTGTTTGAAATGTAGATAAGCCTTGATACTACGGGTGTTAGTATCTTGGGATTTTATGTGGAAAAGGGATCTTGGAAAGAATAGAAATACATAGTACCTTGGGTTGAAATTCCCAGGACTTGTTAAGTGATATGGAAAGTGCCTTAAGGTCATAAAATGAGATCCATTTTGTATGTTAATGAAAGTCTAAAGAAGTTAGGAGTTTACTTGGACGTACTGTCGGTGATGGAGGATTCCACGGGTATGCCTCCATTGCCTCCTTATGAGTCTACGGGACGTCTGGCGGTGATGTGGGATTCCACGGTATGCTCCTGGTCATAGTATGAGTTTACTTGGACGTACCGACAGTGATGTGGGATTCCACGGGTATGCTTCCATGGTCTTAGTATGAGTTTACCGGGACATACCGTCAGTGATGTGGGATTCCACGGGTATGCACCGGGGACATGCTTACGATGAGGGATTCCGAGGCATGTAGTTTGAGGGGTAAGAGTATAAATGAGGGGTACACCCCCAAGATCGTTATACCACCTTCTTCAGGGTAAGAGTATAAATGAGGGGTAAACCCCCAAGATCGTTATACCACCTGGTTCCGTGGATTTGCTACCCACGATGCGAGGGACACCTCATGAAGTCATGTACCCGAGATGAGGGATTCCACGGGCATGATATATATATATGTATGTATTGTGTATGTGTACGCCGACAGTGAGGTAGGATGCCACGGGCGCGTCACATGGTTGTATTTACTTTTATGGCTGTCGGCAGTGACGGGGGATTCCACGGGCAGAGGATATAGGTATATACATGGTTAGATTTGTGTGTACGCCGACAGTGAGGAAGGATGCCACGGGCGCGTCACAGAGTTAGATTTTACACCTAGCGGTCGGCAGTGATGGGGAATCCCACGGGCGCGCTTGGATATTTGAGGGCTGGTGTTCATAGCCCTGGTGTGACTATGGTTCATATGTTGAGACAGGCTGTATAAGGTAAAACTGACTTTCATTACTTCCACTTGATGAGGCACGATTGTCGTTAATTTGGTTATCATATATGTCTTCACCTGTATTTTTGACTATTATGATTTAAATTACAGTACTTTCAATTTTGCACACTTGGTACATATTTTGTACTGACCTCCTTCGGGGGGCTGCGTTCATGCCGCAGGTTGAGGTACATAGCTTGTTGATCCGCACTCCTAGGATCACGGTTCAGTTCTGGAAAGCTCCATTTCTCCGGAGACTTTGTTTTTGGTATGGTTCCCTAAAGTCGTTGACTTTTGTACATTCAGGGGTATGGCGGGGCCCTGTCCCGTCACAGTTGTTCTGTAAACTCTTAGAGGTCTGTAGTCATATCTTGTGGGTCACTTTATAAAAAAAAAAAATTGAGGTAACTGCTGTTGGATTTGTTTATATCCAGGGAGGTAGCCTTATCGGCTGACCTATTATTTATTTCATTATTTAAGTTTATGTATGTTCCGCTGTTTATCTCTGATGTATACCTGTAAGAGTGCCCAGGTAGGGCAACAGTCGCGGGCCCGGGGTCGGGTCGTGACAGAAAGGCCTCCGTGAACTCATCCCACACCGCTGAAGGAGCACCCTCTCCCCTAGACAGCTCCCACGATTCAAACCAGTTAACTTCTACATCGCGCAATCGGTATGAAGCCAATACGACCGACTCTGTCTCCAAAGCCTTAATCACCCTCATCGTCTGCTGTATCTGGCAGATGAACTCCTGAGGATCATCCTCGGGCCTTGACCAGTAAAACTCTAGCGGACTCTGACCAATAAGTCCGGACCTCAAACTATCTCGCTCTGGGTTAGCTGGCTCGCATGCGTAAGTGCGTCACTGCTACTATCCTAGACAGCAGCTGGACTACATCCCTCATGTCCCTATCCTCTGCCCCCGGCTGAGGAACTGGAGGCTCAAGTGTCGAAGACTCTGGAGCTGCTTCTGCTCTAAGCTTCTCTGGCGATGGCGGCATAAAAGAACTAGCCGTCTGAGGCACACCCTCAGGAATAGACTGGGCCTGTGCCCTAGTAACTCTCTGAGTCTGACTAGTAGCTCATGCGGTTGCTTTGCCCTTCTGGGCCACTGTTGTTTTCCGTTGAGGCATAGCTGAAAGCACAATAATACGCCAGAGAGGGATCATCCTAATAACACAGCTCTATAGCACGATCTCAAAGTGAGAAGAATAGAAACCAAATCCTAAATATCTTGTAGCCTCCTGTGTATAAGTATGGTGCACACAGACCCATACCCAAGACTCTACTAGACACGGTCTGTAGACATTTCGAGGACTAACTGCTCTGATACCACTTTTGTCACGACCCGAACACCGGGCCCGCGACTGGTGCCCTATCTGGGCACCCCCTCTTATACCCTCACATCCTATACAAGACATAGGCCAAATAATTAAATGAAAAACTGTATAAGTAGCAATAAGGCAAGCCGATGAGACTGCCACTATATACAAAGGAAATAACCCGACAATACAGTAGTACAAATGGTCAACAGTGTATACAACTCCCGAAAGTCCAGCCACATATGAATACAGACCTCTAATAGTTTGGACAATAAACTATGATGGGACAGGGCCCCGCCGTACTCCTGAATGTACATAAGTCTACAATACAAGGGTCCGTACCAAAATGACAAGCCTCCGAAATAATGGAGCTTCCCAAAAATTGAGTAGAGATCCTAAGAGCGAGGATCACCAAACTGGGTACCTACACCTGCGGCATGAAACGCAGCCCCCCGAGGAAAGGGGGTCAGTACGAAAGATGTACCAAGTATGCGAAACAATAAGTACTGTAAATGAGATCATGACAGTCCAAAAGAATAACAGGAGGCAAGTATGATAATCAAACTACCAGTACAACAGTGTCTTTTAAAACATGCCCTTTTAAAGTACCACTTCAAAAGATGAAATCAACCGTGCCATTTTAACATATGAAAGTCATGTCAAAATCAGGGACACCTGCCCTCAGAATCATTATGCATTTCTTATTCATGGGACTCGAACCCGTATCATGGAGAGCTAGTCCATGGAATAATATAATATCATGGGACTTGAACCTGCATCATGGAAATATGTCCATGGAATAATATAATATCAAGGGACTTGAACCCGCCTGGGACTCGAACCCGAGTCTATATATAGAATGTTACCGGCCCTCTAGTGAGGGACGCAGTGATGTGGAAATATAACATTTGCACGAATAGCTATCATGAGCAATCATATGCAAGTTAAATCATCTTTGACTCTCATTAGAACAAAAGGAATGAACTATAATTTTAGAAAACTCAAGGCACTATCATGCCATGTAATACGAGGGACTTAAACCCAATAGCACCATGTACGTCTGTCGTACATCCTTCCATTTATAAAACCCCAAGACACTAACACTTGAAGGATCAAAGCACTTTCACTTTTAAAATCAAGTCACTACCACCTCATGTACCACATGAAATCTAGTTTCGTTTAAAACACGTACGTCCACCGTACACTCATTTTATAAAGTTTATGCTCAAAGAAGAAAGGAAGAGTTCACATACCATATAGGCTATACCAACTTGACAACTAGAATACGTCACAAGTAGTACTTCAACCTATAATGACAATAACACCTCTATCAATTCCATGATACTAGTATACACTTATACTACATAATGACTCTCCTTTTATATACAATTTCGGACAGCATTTCCCCTATTTATACATACTTTTCCACCTTTCAATAAGGCCAATTACGTCCATACCAAGCACTACTTAAGGGCACAACCAAAATAACAACAAAGGGGATTCACACCCCTATTTCTCACATAAAAACAGCCTCATAATCCATATAAAACAGCCCACAAATCAGTCCCTAAAACTGCACAATAATATCTAACAGTTTTATAGCAATTCTCGGCCAACAACCCCAACACAATTACCCTTTCTATAATCCTTTTAATCAAATTCAAGTTCCAATACTTTTATACAAGTAATAACAACTTATCAACAACGAGATTACTTCATTATAACATGCAATAGGTGAAGTTAACAACAACAATAACCAATGTACCAAAAACTGTCCAAAATCGGCTAACATGCCAAAACTGTGACATGCATTTCTTATTCTCCATTTTACTTAACACAAGTTCATCTATTAACTATAGCAACATGTAATTCCCAATTACTTCAAAAGGAAGAAGAACTCTTACCTTATTTCCAGCCCAAAATAGTCCACAACACACGGCACCACTGCACTGTATTCTTCACGTCCCCATAATACCCATGTACCCTCTACAAGCTTATATCCACCTTGCTTTCATGTTTTTCTTCCAACAAGCTCCAATTCAAGCTTAGGGTTTCAAGACCTTTGTTCTTGTCCCAAAATCGTGACCCACTAAATGGTGTGTTAATCTTGGCTTAGAATTTTGTTACGGAACTTAATCTTGGAAAATAATTAACTCTTGTTCTTCACTTTCTATTGAGAAATCGAAAACCAAAGGAGAAGGATGAGAGAATGAAGGTTTTGGTAGAGAAGATATGTTATGAGCCTAAGTCTTCAATCCACATATATATATCACAATCTTGCAAGCCAAGTGGGAGAGGGACATATGTCACCCTCTAATTGGTTCTTCACAACAAATATCTTCCACACTTAGCCAATTTTTCAAAATTCCCGCATAGGCACCGCGGTACTGCACTCTGGCACCGCGGTGCATGAAGTTCTGCGGCCTCTCAGAGGTTACGGCACCGCGGTACTGCACTCTGGCACCGCGGTGCATAAAGTCCTGCACCCCTCTGAAGTTTCAAAGATCCACGCTTCCTTGCCGTGCCTGATATTTATAGTATGCATTTCTCACTAAATTTCTTCTTCTTCTACAAGTTCTGACGCTCCCAATCTTATTTCCTTAATCACGTTCTCAATCTATTTCCCTTGGAATTATGGGGTGTAACATTTGAGTCATTGGCATAAGTTGCTCGCCTTTGATGCTTCAGTTTACCATTATATTCATTTGATGTTGGAATTGCATTTTGATTGTTGTAATAGATGCATATCAAATATTTTGATTTGTAACAACTTGAATCGTCGAATTCCGACAATATATGAGGGAGTTATGCCCATTTTAGTTTCGGAAAAAATTACTAGTTTCTGATGTGCGCCGGGGCGGACATTCGGGCGCCATAGCGGATCTGCCGGGGCGAAAATGTTTGTGTATTAAAAATCAGAATGCGTCCATTTAGTATTTTTACACATAACTTGAGTTCTAGAGCTCCGATTTAGGCGATTTTTGCGGCGTTATTCTCGTCTCAACAAGGGGGTAATTATTAAACCTTATTTTGACATTTCTTTAAGACTATTTTCATTGGTTATCGATATTATCCGTGTTTGGTTAGGGAAAATGAGGGTTTTAAACCCTAAGTTCAAATTTGAGTTTTCTTCAAATAATTATGGTTAGATTTCAATAAATTCTAGATTTTTGGCTTGTTTAAATCTTGGGTAAACTATTTCTAACATAAACACCAACCTGATATTAAGGATATGGCAAAAACAATAGAGATTTAAATGCGGATTTTGCAAGCATTCGATTAATGGGTTTTCACACAAAGAGGTTTTTGACAAAGTCATAACATTGGAGGCTCAATTGGAGTATGAATTCCATGAAACTTTGAATTATGATTATTTAGATTATGGGTAACATGTTTCTAACTTAAATTTCTGATTTTGCCTTTGTGGGTCGGGGGTCACTTTTGGGTTTCGGACTAAAGTATAGCAATATTGATGTTGTTAGATTCGTATTGAACCGTAGAATGCTATTTTGATAATAAATTATTTTCTCAATAAAATTACCATTTTACCCTCAGTGTCTGGGATGAGGTTTTAGATTTATTTTGGACCCCGAGTTCCTTACTAGATATGTTTGGTATCATTACATTCATGTGTAATGTAGAATTAGTCTATATGTGTTGATTGAATATGTATGGTAACATAGGAACTTCATGCACTTATATGAACTATGACCGTCTGATATTTACTCGGGAGGACTTGTGGATTAGGAGTTTGTGGCTCCTTCTCGACTTTGAGGTAGGCTATGATTTAGTTTTTTGAGACTCTGATAGAAGTATATTGTAGTTATAAAAATTGAGGAGTATTGGGTATCTTTGAGGGTCCCACTCAAACGATTGTGATGAATAGTTGATTGGATACCGGTGTTGAACTGTGATGATGGGTGACTTAGGGAATCATCCTTAAGTTGATTCCGACTGATGTTATTTGGGCTTATCGCTAGTATGTGGACTCATAGCCATATTTGACATTATCTTATTTATTCATCACACCTGTTTTGATATGATATCTTAATTATACCTGGATTATTGTGGTTGGACTGTTTGATATGATATCCTAATTTTTCTTATTGTGGTTGACTTCAATTATTGTGATTCTACATGGATTATTATTGTGAATTATGAAAGTATGTGTTATTAGTCTCTTATACTTGGTTGCATCTCATACATTGTGATTTCTTACCTTATATTGTCATTTGCATTCATACACTCATGGTTCTGATGATATTGATATGAAAATGGTATGAAAATATTATGGGCCCGAGAGACCGGGAAGGCAAAGTACTTATGATATTATGAAAACATTGAGATGAGTATAATACTGATGGATTGATATATACGCCACAATGGATATGATACGAAGGAAAATGAGTTGCATGCCTGCAACATGATATTATTCAATCAAGAGTTGGGCTCCGATGGGATATTTCGGAGGGGTATATGGACTTTACGGTCCTCCATGGGTGTACAGATCATAATAAAAACCTTGATGTACAGTATACCTAGTTAGTAAAGGCACCTAGCATTTGCATTGTATTCATATCATACACATCTCATTGCGTTGATTATATGTTGATTGATTCTATTGAATCGGGTTGATTGCCATGATTGGTCTTGTCCTTGTGAACACTTGGATAAATGGTTAAATTTGTATAATTGATTTGGTTGTCGCGTTCGGCTTTCTTTCTCGTGTATGGGTCTTCATGGTAATAATTGTAAGTCTAAGAGTTTGATGTCAACTATTATTATGGTCGTAAATGTCGATATATCAGTACTATTGTCTATATCCGGAGAAACCATGTGCAATTGTATGTTGTCTAATAATTGGCCTATGACTGGGTAATGAGTCTAGTAAGAAATCTATGATAAGTTTTGTCATTGGGAAAGTAAACGTTGAATCAGTTATGTGTGTTAGACTGTAATGGTATATGGACTTAGCTAAATCCAAGACTAAGAATAATAGAGGAGTTAATATCATCATAGTTAGCTTAAGTGTAATATTCCTCGAATGCGTTCTAAAAGGGTTATTGTGATCTAATTGTTGACTTTTTATTGATGTGTTAAGATTGGGTAAGTGGAGTTAAGCATGAATACGACTTGGACAAGAGAGTACTAGTCAGTGGGTACTATTATAGTAAGGTCCATGTATATGTGAATAGATTGATTGTACTTGACTGTGATTGGAACATTATGTGAAAAATGTGACTTGTTGAATCAGTGTATTGATATGTGTACAACGTAACTTATATGGGCTACTGAATTATCTAGTATATGTTTATCTGGTGTCAACGTGATATTTATCTTTGTTATGTATCCTCTATCATTGTTGGCATATGATGTCTATAGGGATACATTTTGTACTCGTGCTACACTTGTTGTATCTTTCTAAACAAAATACAGGTCCCTCTACTAGTTTGCGAGCTCAAGTGTAAGTCCGACAAGTGGAGTTTGGCGTTCTAGGGTGAAGATGTTCTTCCGGCATGCCTTGGATGTTATTTTCTTACTCTGTCTTTACATTTGGATTCGAAAGACGTAGTTAGACATTTAGATTATGTTATTCAGTTTTGGTCTATGTCGCCTTCATTCAAACTTTTATTTCGCATTAGTGCTCTTGTATCACAGACCAAATTTTGGGGGTTGTATTGATGTTTTAGATTATGTTTTTCGCATTTATTTCATATGGTTTTCTTATACGGTATTGATGCGCGATTTATACACACGCTAAACGCAAGTGCACTTATCGTGACAAGTAATATAGTCTAGAAGACCGAGTTATCGTCCTCAGGAATTAGTGTCCAATTACCAACCTCTATTCTGTAGTATCTATTTGGTGACCGATAATTTGATGGTTTGTTTATAGCTATGATTATAGATGCTAACTAAATTATTTTACTTTACTTCAGATATGGTGGAAATAGGGCTTTCAAATCTCCTCGACTATCCGCTCGCTTTACTCGTTAATGCAAATAATTAAGGTTCTTCTTCTATGTTGAGATAGCATGTTAACTAAGCCGTTGTATACTCCTGTTAAGGTAATATAAACACTCAACCCCAATGTAGAACCCTTCTATCTTTCGATGACAAGATTGACTACATAGAAGGATTAAGAGCAATAACCTATTAAGCTACATAAGTATCGGGGTACTTTCGTCCACAATTTAAACCTATGTTTATTCAGCTATAGCATATTCACAATCTCCCCTTTCGAATTTCGATTAGAAATCATATAAGTGATGATAATTAGTGAACAATTAATTACCAAGCAATCAAAACAGTTATTGAATAAATCTCAACAATAATAAGAAGAAACCAAAATCTTGCATTAATTCATAAAACGAGGTTCAAGCGATTCGACATGGAAAACCCTAAATTAAGTTAGTTCCTAGCCATAGATATGCCAAGAACTAAAATAGTATCCAACATATACTAGAAAGAAATAAAGTAAAGAACAAGAAATTACTCAAAAATAAGTCTCCAATCTTGATCTAATGTTTTGATGAATGGTAAGGTGTGGTACTCTCAAAACTGACCTAAAAGGCCCTATTTATATCCTCAAAAATGTGTAAAACCTTTTCCTCTTTGGTTTTGGCCCAGTCCTATTCGGATTTGTCATATTTCCCGCGTCGGCGCCACGGCCCTGCAACTGGCACCGCGGCTCTGAAACTTCTGCGGCTGGTCTGCTTCTTGGGCATCGTGGCTCTGCTGCTGCTGATGGTCTGGCGCCACGGCGCCGCCCTGTTTCTCGCCCGGGTTGCCAACTTTTCAGCTTTTTGAGCTCTGAAACCTCTGTTTCTGTCCTCTTTTCGCTCCTTCTCACCAATGTGCCACTTTAAACCATTGTGACTCAAAAGAAAGAAAATATATCCTAACACGACACATAATTGTACAAAAATGGGCAAAAGACTAACAAAAAATGACTCAAAAGGTGTATATAAAATACACCGATCAAACACCCCCAAACTTAATATTTGCTCGCCCTCGAGTAAAGATCAAAAATATAAACAAAGAAACGAAAGAAAAGAAAATAGACTCAAAGACATTGATCAATTGTTGTATCATTGTTACTTGGAAAAGCATGAAGGTTAGTAGAATAATATGCAAGAACATATAACATGAATTTTTAGCATTCTAAACACGCAAGTCAGATATTTCGTAAATTCAATTTAATCATGCTCAATGGAAGTAAGAATACCTAACTATGCATGTTAATTTCAAAATCATATGGCTTGTTCACTTGTTATTCTCCACTAATCATGGATACACTCATTAGAGATCTTCAGGGCTTTTCAGGGTTGTAATGTAAGCTTAGGCGGGGGTAGGTAAAAATAGTCTTTTAGGCTCAATCTTACGTACCATAAGCTCTTTTGCTTTCGATTCTTCCCTTTTCTTTTTGATTTTCTTTTTAACCTCATACATATCTTTCCCTTCTTTTGTTTTGAGAGAATGAGGTGTCTGATGAATAGTAAGCACCCCCAAACTTAGGCTTTCGTCTATTTATGATTACTTTTCATTGGGGTGCATCAAAATTGTTCACTCTCTTTTTGTCTCTTTTCAACACTTTATTTTCCAAACACATCAATTTCTTCACTTATGGCACAAGTATGAAATTATAGGGTGTCAAAGAAAGATCTTATTTTTAGGCTCAAAGGGGCTGACTAGGGATATAATTTTAATGTCAGGGATAGGCAAAGAATGGTAAGAAAGGGCTAACAAAGAAATGTCTGAGTCATCTTCCTAACATGCATATCCTAACTATTTTGCCTCAAATAGCAAGCAAGCAGACACATAGATTTAATCACTAACAATGCATAAATCAAGCAAGATACCCCAAATAGTTTGACTTCATGAATTTTTGGCATATATAACCTAAGTGTTCAGATGGTTGCTTCTAATTCCATTACATTATTCAACTTTACTTCACTAGGCGTTTCAAGTAACTACAGCATGCATGATCATAAAAAAAAAATTAGACTCAATTAAACATAGAAAATAACACAAAAAGACTCAAAAACACATCAAAAATAACTAAGAAATCCTCCCAAACTTAAATCACACATTGTCCCTAATGTGTGCAAGACTCAAAAATAAAAGAAAGACGGGACAACTTACATACTTGGTTTAAAATGGTGGCGGTGGCGAAGGATAATTCATGGACCACTGGTTGAATAAGGAACTCATCTCATCAAATCTCTGGTTTAACTGTTGTTGCTCCTGCCTTATTTCTTGTTGTCCTTGCTTCAGGTCCTGTTGACCTTGTATCATCGTTTCAAAACTCTTCATCATCCTCCGCTGGTTCATGAGCAACTGCTCCATCATAGGCACCGGAGGTTCACCTTCAGTGTGGCGGCTTCTGTCTCATGTTGAGCCTCTGTTTGTGCTCATCTCATCCATGGCGACCTCTGCTGCCGCCTTCTTGGTGGTCGGTCTCCTTCTTGCTGCTGCTAGAGGGACTGGTTCTGGGAAGGCATGCACTATCTCATATGTCACAGGAGGTTGGTCCTTCTCATATGTATCAGTAGCTAGGATTGGGACTCCATGTCTAGAACATAAACTGCAAATAAGTGATCCGTGTCCCTACCCACCTGTAGTGACCAACCTACTGGTTTCTCCAATGTTCTGCAATATCTCCTTCCCAACATCAATCGTCTTCCCTTCCATAATCCCATATACCATCTTTATTCTATCTACTGGCACTCTAGTGAAGTGCGTCGATAGAATCAGGCGGGCACTGATGAAATATAACCAACCCTTGGCTGTTTTGTTGAACTGACATCTGCTCAGTCCTCTTGATCCATTTCGTGCAATATCATACTCAGCCCCAGGGTAGCATAATGTGCTTGCGGCGATATCTCAATCGATGTTGCTGGCATCTCTAGACCAAGTTTTGAAATAGCTTCGATCATCGCTTCTTTCTTCAACATCAGCTGTTCTCAATAGCTCATTCACCACCTCAGCAGTCACAGACACATACTGTCCTCTCACAAAACATCTACCATCTACCCGTTCCGGAAAGTTAGCATAGAATTCTTTTACCATTACAGTGTTCTGTGGTACTATTCTCTCTAGATTAATAAATCTCTTCCACCTAATTGCCTATATCATTGCCCGAATAGGCTCATAGATATCGCCATCCTTAAATGGCTCCCTTTGGTACTTCATTCCTCGCTCAGGTATCAAGGGTCTAGTACTAAGTTTGTAATATTTGTCTTCTGTTTTTTGACTAACAAACCTAGTAGTGTCATATTGTGGAACAGAGGCGGATGTGGAAGCTCTCCTTTTTCTGGCAGACAGTTTGGAAAATTTTCAGCAGCGTTTCCTCTGTTTTAATGAGATTACCCAGCAACTTTCAATCAAACCAATCAACACACAGCACAATCAGCAAAATACCACACAATTCAACCCCCAAACTTCACTCAAATCACAGGTACAACACCCCACATCACTACGTACAATCTCACCGCGGAATTTCCAACACCATACTTCAATACACCCCACAATATCCACCAATAAAGCACATCCCCAAACTTATGATTACTTCCCCTAATTGCTTTGAAAATTTTAAGAAAAATTATGAAAGTTACCTTGGAATGTGTTCTTCAAAATTTTCTTGTGCCTAGTGATGGATTGAGGCAATGGAATGAGGGTTGTTTGAAATAGTTAAGGGTGCAAGGAATTAAAGTACTTTGGTTGTGATTGAGTTTGGTTTGTGGAAGATTTTGAGTAATGGATGCTGATTTCGTGGGTTTTGGAGAGAGGGATGGTTTTGGGTTTTGATTTGGAGAGGGGAAATCGAATTAGGGCTCTTTTAATTTCAGTTTTTCCGTCGCGGCACCATGGCCCTGAGATCGGCGTCGTGGCGCCCAAACATTTGTGACCCTCTGAACTTCCGGCGCTGTGGCACTCTGATTTAGCGCCGTG
Organism: Przewalskia tangutica; assembly: GCA_029844215.1. NCBI lineage: Eukaryota > Viridiplantae > Streptophyta > Magnoliopsida > Solanales > Solanaceae > Przewalskia > Przewalskia tangutica. The sequence continues at coordinate 27,047,765 of CM056719.1, forward strand.
GCGCCCAAACTTCAGAGACCTTCTGGACTTTCGGCGTCGTGGCGCTCTGATTCGGCGCCGTGGCGCCCAACTTCCTGCGGCTTTCTGCATTCTCGGCGCTGAGCCGATTTCCTTCCTCTCTCACGTTTTTCGTCCTCCACTTTTTAGCCCTGTACATGTCATAACAATACCTTCCGTGAGACTGTTCTAACTAAAACTAAATTGCATAAATTTAAAAACCTTGGGTTGCCTCCCAAGCAGCGCTGTCTTTAACGTCTTTTAGTCGGACGCAGGTTCCTTATCAAGAGGCATGGGGTAACTTAACCCCACAGCCTACCCATTTCATAATCATTTTTCTCTTTCGCCTTCTGTTTTTCTTTTTCTCCTTTTTTTCAAGAGAAGGTTTAGCGTTGTTCACCTATACTGGCGGACTGATTTCCTTCGTTTTGGCCTGTGTTGGCTCAACTGATGTGCTAACAGTCCTGACTGCAAAACACTTGCTTATGACTGGGGGTTCAAAGGTGTGTTTAAACACCTTGAACACCATCTCTTCATCCTCAACTCTGAGTTTCAGCTCGCCCTTTTCCACATCAATCAAGGCTCTCCCTGTTGCCAAGAATGGTCTTCCCAAGATGATAGGGAATTTATCATCTTCCTCCATATCAACGATGAGAAAGTCTGCAGGAAAGAAGAATTTTCCCACCTTAACCAATACGTCTTCAATTATTCCCCTGGGATGCACCACTGTCATATCCGCCAACTGCAAGTTCACTGTGGTTGGTTTGGCTTCACCCAAACCCAACCTCTTGAAAACGGACAAAGGCATGAGATTTATGATGGGCCTCAAATCACACAGGGCCCTGTTGCATGTCACCCTACCAATTGTGCAAGGCAATGAGAAGCTCCCTGGATCCTTAAGCTTGGGAGGCAGTTTCTTCTGCAAGATAGCACTGCATTCCTCTGTCAATGACACTGTCTCATACTCAGCTAACTTCCTCTTCTTCCCAATAATTTCCTTCATGAATTTGAAATAAGTAGGCATTTGCTCCAACGCCTCAATGAAGGGTATGTTAATGTGCATCTTTCTAAATACCTCCAAGAACTTGGAGAATTGCTTATAAACTGCTTTCCTTTGCAAACTCTGAGGGTAAGGAATCTTCTATGTGTATTCCCTCACTGGAACTGTTGGAGCCTTCTCTAAAATAGGGCGGTCATCAGTAACCCCATCCTTTTCTGTATCTACTCTCTGCACAACTCTCTCTTCTACCACAGGCTGAGGTGTATGTTGTTCTAGCTGCTTCCCACTTATCAACTGTACTGTCTGACACTACTCTCTGGGATTTATCTCTATATAACTAGGAAGAGTGCCCTGCGGCCTGTTATTTGTCATCTTTGCCAGTTGTCCCACATGAGTTTCCAAGTTCCTTATAGAGGACCTTGTCTCTGCCATGAACTGGTTTGTGAATTCGTAAGTGTCAACAAAGTCGCTCAATTCATCCGCTTCTCTTGTGAGCAGTGTCTTCAACTATTGGGAAGATGAGGTCTGGTTAAATGGTTGCTGATTCTGGTATTGGCCTCTGAACTGGTTCTGTTGCCCTTGATCACCCCTCCATGAAAAGTTAGGGTGATTCTTCCATCCTGGATTATAAGTATTTGAATAGGGGTTGTTCTATAGCCTTTGGTAATTCCTCACTGCCTGACATTCTGCTTGCTCAATAGGGATGTTGTTGGGGTCTACTGATGGACACCTATCAAAGGTATGAGGACCCCCACACATCTCACAATTCATTGGCATCTGAACAACATTCACTGATATTGTGTTCTGCTGCAGTTGCTTGGTCAAGAGAGCAACATGTGCATTTAACGCTGTAATGGCATCGATCTCATGAACTCCTATCGCTCTCCTTCCACTTACCCCTCTATCATCTGTCACACGGTTATTGGTGGCCATGTCTTCTAGAAAATTGTTACACCCCGTAAGTCCAGGACATGTTTAAGAGAATGTACTTAAGGAACATAAGACTTGAAATTGGTACGAGAGGAAGAATTGTTTTTCCGACGGAAAATCTTCCGAACGTCGGAAAGGAGAAATGTTCGTTGGTGAGAATTAGATTCTCAAATACATTATTTGAAGAGTATGGAACTTATTAACATTATGGGAATTTCTTTTTTACGGATTGGTCACGTGGGGCCCACCCGAGGAATTTTATGCTTTGTGGGACCCACGAGGGTTACGGAATTTTATGGACGAATGGGAGGGCGACACGTGGCACCCCCCCCCCCACAATGGTCTTGGACGAAAATTTCAAGGATTGAATGGTCATTTGACCATTTTGTAGATGAGCAAGTCTTGCTAGACTTTGGCTTGATTTTATTGACTAAGTCAAAGTCAAGAGAGCTTGATATTATTGACCACATCCTAGCCTTCCATTTGGTTTTATCCTAGCCTTTGAATTATTTATATATACTACTACTACTACTACTAGTAGCAAGACTTTCCACACTTAGAAAAATTAGCCAAGAACTTGTGTGTTCTTTAGGAAGCTCTCGGCTTTAGGCATCTCCCATAAAAAAAAAATTCAATTGTTGTCCATTATTCGTAAGACTTCAACCCAAGGTCCCTAAGGGTATTGTAAGGATATCTCAATAGAAAGATCCCGGAAAAACCGCATTTTTACGTTAGTCGCAAGGCGGAAACCCAAGGTGTTCTTCAACTTTGAAGTTGGAAATAGAAGAGGAGTTTTTCACAAGCTTCTAAGGGTTGCAAATAGCGGATTGGAACGTCAAGAAAAGGAGTTGGAGTTGCTAAGGATCGACTTAGGGTTTTGGATCATTTTGAGCTTAAGGAGGTAATAATCTCCGTCTTGCTATTAAAATTCAAGATTTCATGTGGTAGTAGTTAGAAATGATCATGTGGATTATATTATGAAGAATGATATGTGTTATGGAATATTTGGATGGAATCCGAATAGTTGCATGATTTAGCCTTTAAGATTGTAATCCAATTTAGTTACCAGTTTAGTCGTCGCATGTTATCTAAAGAATTGATTAAGGTGGTTATAATTGCTAAGTTGTTTATGACTAGATAACATGTTAGACCTAAGAAGTTGGATCGAAAAAGGAATTGGAAAGATTGATAAGTTGTTGCACCTTTTGGCCGAAAATGGCATTGTATTGTGGACTAGTTTGATATCAATTGTGGGGCGAAATTTTACACGTCTTGTAGGCGTGTAATCCCCTATTGTTAGCTACATTGTTGAGCCTTAAATGTGGCGTGTTTGGTTATTGAATTCGGCCTTGAAAAAGGTGGCAAAGTATGTAGAAACAAAGGAAGTGTTGTCCGATTTTTCGTAGAATTTAGTGACTTTGCACTTAGAATATTCTACGTTTGAAGCTAAAGGTTAATGGACGTATTATGGTCATTATAGGTTGAAGTACTAGGTATAGCGTATTCTACTTGAATGATGGAATAACTATCAAGGTTGAAGTACTTTGGAGCATTTTGCTATTTGTCGATAATCATCGCGAGGTATGTGAACCTCTTCCTTCTTTTGACATGATTCTATGTATGGAATATACATGTGGTATTATTTCATGTTCCTTCTACTCTTAGAAGTTAAGAGGTATGTTTGTGATTTACTCTATGTAAAGGTTATGTCTAAGTTATCCTAAGTTCTTACCAAGTCTTATGGGGGATGTTGGTAAGAGTCGTTAGGAGGTATTTGGAGCCAAGTTGACTTGGCTAATTTACGGCAAGAATGAGAATAAGTATCGAACAAGCCATTGCAGCGTTAATAAAGGAAAATGTAATGACAATTGATAATATTAAAATGAGTAGAATTCTCCATCTGCATAGAAGCTAAGATAAGACAAAATTGTATTACATTTTCTAGATCATGGCTACCTGATTAAAAGTCCAGGACATGTAAAAGAGAATGTACTTAAGGAAACAAGACTTGGAAATTAGTACGAAAGGAGGAATTGTTTTTCCGACGGAAAATCTTCCGAACGCCGGAAAGGGAAAATGTTCGTTGTTGAGAATTGGATTCTCAAAATGCATTATTTGAAGAGTATGGAACTCTTAACTTTTTGGAAATTTATTTTTACGGATTTGGTCATGTGGGGCCCACCCGAGGAATTTTACATTTTTGTGGGGGCCACGAGGGTTACGGAATTTTATGGACGAATGAGAGGGCGACACGTGGCACCCCCATAAGGTCTTGGTCGAATTAGTAAAGGGGTAAAATGGTCATTGACCATCTTGGAAGATTAGTCTTGCTAGCATGACATTGTTGACTTGTCAATTTGTCCACATGGTCTTGATCCTAGTGAAACCCATCCAAGCCTCACATTTGTTGTAATCTAAGCCCTCCAATGTGTTTTAAATACTACACTAGTAGCAAGACTTGGCATTTTCAACACTTAGAAAAATTAGACAACATTCTTGTTGCTATAGTTGCTCTCGGCTTTAGTGCTATTCCAACAAGAAAAATTTGTAGTTTTGATCCATTAGCCACAAGACTTAAACCCAATGTCCCTAAGGGTATTGTAAGGATATCTCAATAGAAAGATTTCGGAAAAAACGCATTTTTACGTTAGTCGCAAGGCGGAAACTTAAGGAGTTCTTCAACTTTGAAGTTGGAACTTGAAGATGGGTTCTTCATAGGCCTCTAAGGAGTGCTTGGAGCGGATTGGAACCTAAGGAAAGGAGCTAAGAATTGCTAAGGCGCGACTTTGAATCTTGGAATTTTAAGGGCTTGGAAAGGTATAAATTTTGTCGTTTTAGTAGTTAAGACTTACTTGTTGTTGTAACTATGGTTATTAGCAAGCATGAGTTATATATTATGAGGTTTGATAAGTGTTTTGGGCTATTGGAACCTAATCAAAACTAGCATGTTTAGCCTTAAGATTGGAATTCAAGTTGATTATTAGTTTAAGTCGTCGCATGTTGTATAAGAAAGAAATTGTAGTTGTTGAAGTTGTTTATGACTATATAACATGTTAGACCTTAGAACTTGGAATTTGAAAAGGATTGGAAAAGACTTTGAATTGTGGTTATGTTGTTAGCCGAGAATGGCTTGATTATGGACTAAGTTGGTATTAATTGTGGGCGGAATTTTACGTATTGTAAGGCGTGTAATCCCCTTTGTTTGGTTGTTATTTGAGCCTTAAATGTGGCGTGTTGGTTATTGTATTCGGCCTTGAAAAAGGTGGCAAAGTGAGTAGAAACAAAGGAAGTGCTGCCCGATTTTCCGTAGAATTAGAGACCGTATATTTAGTATTATTCTACGTTAGAGACTAGAAGTTGATAGTCTTGTTGTGACCATTATAGGTTGACACTTCTACGTACGGCGTATTCGGCTTAGCTTGTGGATATTAGCCGAAAAGGTATGTGAACTATCTCCTCTTCTAGCATGATTCCTTAAGATAAAGAAAGTATGTCCTACTCCTTAAATGATCCATTCCTTGGTTGTATTTGGATTGCCTAAAATAGAATTTGTTCTATGTACTCCCTTGATTGTACTTTGATGTTTAAATTGTAAGTTGTATAATCCATTTCCTTAGTGAAGTTTGGATTCTTAAAAGTGGAAGTATTTTACTTAAAGTACATGGAGTCTTGAAAAGGAAGTGGTTTCCAAACCTTTTGGCTAGTGCCTTAGTTCCAAAACCTAAGGGTTGTTGTAATGACTTTAGGGGAGTTAAAGGAGTGATTTACTTAATTGTTTTAAGAGAGGAGAAATGACATGATTTAAGAGAAGAAACTTGTTTTCTAAATATTAAGAGACTTGAAGTATTTTGAAAGTTAAGAACTTGATTTGTAAGTATGTGATACTTGGTTTTAAAAGTATAAGTCTCTTAGTTATAAAATGAATGAAATTGTCTAAAAACCATAAAGGGTTATAACGGCTTTATGGGAAGTTGGTTATAACGGCTTTATGGAAGGTTTAGAAAGTTGTCTATTTTGATTAATGCGCATAAGTTGCCTTGATTGTGAAAATTTGAAGTTACTTGATTTCAAGCTTTGAAATGAGTTTTCTAAGAGTGTAGTAACTTACTTTGAAAAAATAGACACACCTTGATACTACGGGTGTTAGTATCTTGGGGTATTACATAAAAAAGAGTCTTTTGAAAAGAATGTACGTGCGTAGTACTTTGGCTTGATTAATTGAGAATTATTCTAAGTGTGCCTTGATAAGTACTTTGGCTTGATTAATTGAGAATTATTCTAAGTGTGCCTTGATAAGTACTTTGGCTTGTTTAATTAAGAATTGCCTATATGTGCTGGTGATAGCCTTTGAGTGCAAGTATTATGTTTTATTATGTTGTCGCGACTCTCGGTTGGAGGGTCGACGGTCTTGTTGTAAGTTACTTGGACGTACCGACAGTGATGTGGGATTCCACGGGTATGCTTCCGTCATTGTAGTACTTGGGTTAAATTCCCGGATTTTTTTTATAGAAACAGGCGCAAGCTACGCTTTGTTTGTGATCGGTTGAGATATGGTAAGAGTATATGTGTGGGGTTAAACCCCAATACGCTATACCACCTTCTCCAGGGTAAGAGTATAAATGAGGGGTAAACCCCCAAGACATTATACCCCCTGCTTGTTTTGTTTGATGGTCGGTTGAGATATGGTAAGAGTATAAGTGATGGGTAAACCCCCAAGACGCTATACCACCTTCTCCGGGGTAAGAGTATAAATGAGGGGTAAACCCCCAAGACATTATACCCCTGCTTTACCACCTTCTCCAGGGTAAGAGTATAAGTGAGGGGTAAACCCCCAAGACGCTATACCACCGGTGGGACTTGGTGTTCATGTATGCCTATTGGTGTTGTACTATATCACGGATCACGGCGGTGAGGAAGGATTTCCACCGCACGATTGATATTATGGGCGTGAGACCCATGGTTATATTTTAGTAATGACTGAGGCACGCGTCCCGACTTGATATGATCGCTTATGTGTTGTGTATCGTAGGTTGGCTATCATACATGTCTCCTGCTTTGTTAGCGTTATGATTTCATTACATTATTCTTGTTTCACATACTTGGTACATTCTTCTTGACCTCCTTCCGAGGCTGCGTTACATCTGCGCAGTTTAGGTAATGCATTTGGTGATCGGCAGTGTAGGACCGCTCGTAGTTTTGGATAGCTCCTGCTCGTGAGTTTATCTTTTTGGTATAGTTCCTTCATGCAAAGCTTTTGTACTTCACGTCTGCACGGGGCCTTGTCCGTCATATTTCGATAAAATTCTTAGAGTGCAGTATTCATATGTGGATTGGACTCATGCGGTGTAGTGTCTTTTGTTATGTATATTATATGGCGGCACAGTGGCTTTGCCGCACGCACGTACGATTGGTTTTAAAAAAAAAAGATGTGTTATTTAATTTCCGCAGTTTACTTAGTTGTTAAGTTAGAAGGGTGCCCAGGTAGGGCACCAGTCACGGGCCCGGGGTTCGGGGCGTGACAATAGAATACTTGATTTGGAAAGACTTGATTTCTAAAGTTAAGAAGCTTGACATTCTAAAGTTAAGAAACATGTTTTCTTAAAAGTTAAGAGACTTGAAGTATTTTGAAAGCTATGTAATTCGATTTGAAAGTATAAGTCTCTTGGTTATAAAAGGAATGAATTTGTCTAAGACATAAAGAGTTATAACGGCTTTATGGGAAGTTGGTTATAACAACTTTATGGAAGATTAAAAGAATGGTTTTCTTCAGTAATGTAAGCAAAGAAATGATTTGAAATAAAGAAGGGAAAATTGTTTTAAAGGTACCAATTGCTTAAGGTTTTAAAGAAAGAAGTCATGTGATTTAGAAGCCTATAATTGTATTTCTAAAAGGTATTGTGACTTGTCTTGAAAAGTATATATGACTTGATACTACGGTTATTAGTATCTTGGAAGTCTTATTTGAAAAAGAGTCATTTTAAAGGAGTAGAGGTGCGTAGTACTTTGGGTTAAATTCCCGAATTTTTATGTGTGAAACGAAAGTGCCATGAGTTTATAAAAATGGAAGTCTAAAGGTTTAATGAACTTGCCTATGTTTGCTTGTGATAGCTTTGAGTGCAAGTATTATATGTTTACGTTGTCGTGACTCGGTTGGAGGGTCACTGTCTTGTTGTAAGTTTATTTGGACGTCCAAGCGGTGATGTGGGATTCCACGGGTATGCTTCCATTATGATTGATCCTTGGACACGCTTATACGATGTGGGATTCCGCGCATGTGACGAGGCGGGTTAGATTCGGTTGTTTTATTACCCATGGTCATGCTTATACGATGAGGATTAGGCGGCATGTTATATTCTTATTCCATGGGCTAGCTCCCATGAAGACATGTACTCACGATGAGGATTAGGGGCACGTTATATTCTTATTACATGGGCTAGCTCCCGATGAAGACCGCACCTACGATGTTATATATATATATATATATATATATATATATATATACGTGTACGCTGACAGTGAGGTAGGATGCCACGGGCGTGTCATCTGGTTATATGTTACACCTACGGCTGCCGGCAGTGATGAAGGATTCCACGGGCAGGAGGTATATATATGTATTGTATATGTGTACGCCGACAGTGAGGTAGGATGCCACGGGCGCGTCACATGAGTATGATTTATGTCATAGGCGCCAGATGAGGAAGGAATTCCACGTGCACGCTTTGATATTTGTGTGACTTGATCGCGTCCCAGATTGGGCCGGGTAGTATATGCGTCCCTCCATAAGGGGTCGGTTTATGTTATGCAAGGTAAGTAAGTTATATGGTAATGAACTTGACGATTTTTCCTAAGTATGTACGTAAGAAAGTGACTATAACTTTTATTGAAAAATGGGAAAAGATAATAAGGTATGATTGAGTTCACGAGATGGTAATGACACGGTAGGATCTGGTATGCACCCTTTTATACTTGCCTCTGTCATTCTTTTATGCGATTATGATTTGTTTATCGCACCTTATTTCTGCTCCATATTCGCATTTTGTTATCGACCTCGCCCGCGTTCATGTCGCAGTTAGGTACGATTGTGGATCCGCGAGCTTAGGATCTGATTCAGCATTTGAGATGGCTCCAATGTTCAGTTGTCATGGCTATGTATATTCAGTGCGGCGGGGCCTTGTCCGTCATAGTATTTGTTCAAATCTTAGAGGATGTATTCATCGTAATTTGGATCGCTAGAGTTGTTTTTACATTGTTAAACAGTGTAGACCCTTTCGGGTAATTTTTATGATTATGACAGCCTTATCAGCTTGGCCTTGGTTTTAAAAAAAAAAGTTTGTTATTTATCTTCCGCAATTTATTATGTTGTATGATTATAAGGGTGCCCAGGTAGGGCACCAGTCGCGACCCGGGGTTGGGTCGTGACAAAAGTGGTATCAAAGCAGTTAGTCATCGGAAAGTGTCTACAGACCGTGTCTAAGTAGAGTCTTGATTATCGGTGTGTTGTGCACCACATCTATAATCAGGAGGCTGCAGGACATTTAGGATTGGTTTCCATTCTTCTCACTCTGAGATCGTGCGATAGAGTTGTGTTGTTAGGGTCGTCTCTCCCTAACTATGTTGATTGCAGCTACGAGAAAGCGTGATGACCAGGGAAAGACTATGTGGATTGCGTATCCAGGTTGGTAATGATTATAGTATAGTTGGTATTGTGACATACATCTATACGGAGTTATGTATGAGGGTCAGACGCGTGTTGCCTAGAATGATTTTAGATTACCAGGAGTTGGTGAAGACTAACTAGATACCGGGAAGGTATGGAACAGTTAATGAATTCTCGCCAAGGTCTTGTGTTTTATTTTGAGATAATTGGGAAAGGATGAACTGTCTGATAAGGCAGCGGACCCTTAAGAAGTCATGTTAAGAACTTAATGGAATACCATGTTAATATATTAAGCTACGTGGTAGGCTTAAGAGAATGGTACGGACGGGGTCCGTATAGAGTAAGTAATGGTTGTTGTGATCGAGACAACATGGTTATGGTATTATGAGAAGTTTTTGTACCCGTTTACTGGGGGACTGGTAAGGTAGGCTTGGAGCATGGAAATTGCGAGCCTAAGAATATTGATGACCGCTGAGACCTTAGATGTACAAGGTCTTCTTGGGTAGAAAGATGTTAAGTCAGACCAAGGATAAGAGTTAAGTGCGACGGCGGGTCGGGGTGAGGACCTGTTACGGTACGCCCTATAGCCTGATATAGAGTGGGATCAGTTGGTAGTAGTTCCGCTACGTGACAGGGTCACGAGGGTGCAAGGCCCAAGTCTAGTTAATTGTTTTACGGGTTCGTGGACGCGTTTCCACCGGAACCAGGTTGTGAGAGCCGGAAATGGCCTTATATTGTTTTATTGAGTGACTCCAAAGATTGGAGGCCAGAATCAGTATGGAAGTTATGTATGTATACTAGTATGAGTTGGAAGTACGGAAAGAGTACGACCAGTAAGAAAGATAACAACCAAGTGTAAAGGAATAGAGCCTGAATCCGTAAGGACTTTTCAAGGTAGCTACACCAGTGAGTGTTTGGGGTGGTAGCTGAGCGGGTATATGAGATTTTCCCGGTGACGGTACAGTCGTCAGACCCTAGTAGACCTAGTAGAGATGATTATGACAGACTTTGAGGTCATTATGAGTATGGGCTAGTTGGCTTCGTGAGTGCCAAGGTTGACATTTTAGTATAAGTATTGTTATGTGGCCATGGGTGGCATATGTTGTAAGAAGGGTGTAGTAAAAGGAGAGTATGTCGCTATCTAATTAGATTGGACTCCGAAAGAACATTCGGGGATGAATGTTTCTAAGGGGGGAAGAATGTTACACCCCGTAAGTCCAGGACATGTTTAAGAGAATGTACTTAAGGAACATAAGACTTGAAATTGGTACGAGAGGAAAAATTGTTTTTCCGACGGAAAATCTTCCGAACGTCGGAAAGGAGAAATGTTCGTTGGTGAGAATTAGATTCTCAAATACATTATTTGAAGAGTATGGAACTTATTAACATTATGGGAATTTCTTTTTTACGGATTGGTCACGTGGGGCCCACCCGAGGAATTTTATGCTTTGTGGGACCCACGAGGGTTACAGAATTTAATGGACGAATGGGAGGGCGACACGTGGCACCCCCCACAATGGTCTTGGACGAAAATTTCAAGGATTGAATGGTCATTTGACCATTTTTGTCACGACCCAATCCCGGGCCCGTGACTGGTGCCTTACCCGGGCACCCAAGTAGACATACATCAGAGTAATCAGCGGAATAATAAATCAAGACATGAAACAAATGTAAAATGTAACACAGTTTATCTGAGAAAAAGTTGCCTTTCGGCATAAATATATGTACCAAGTCTGGCAGTTACATCCCAACTTTACAACAGGACTACAGACCTCTAGGAATGTAAACAACTATGGCGGGACAGGGCCCCGCCATACCCTGAATGTACAAAATATCTACAACACCAGGGAGAGTCGTACCAAAAGTCGAGCCTCCGGAGAAATGGAGCTCGACACTGCAGTAAGGATCCTAAGAATGAGGATCTATCACCGCTTCCCACCTGCGGCGTAACGCGGCCAGGAGGTCAAGACAACAGTACCAAGTATGTGAAATCGTAAAAATCAAATGAAATCAAAGTATTTTAAAACCATTTACAAATACAACCAGTTCAACCGCATAGTGCCACAAAGATAGACAAGAGCAAAAATAGATATAATGTAATCGGTCTTTTCTAGGCGCTAATGATCGAAGCAAGGCAATCGCCCATAGTATCATTATGCGTGCCTAATCCTGGAACTTCCGCACCGCATAGTCACACGCACCGCATGAGGTATTCCTCGCGGGGTAGCTAACCCGCGGCATCCTCCTGAACTCCGCACCGCATAGTTACACGACGCATGAGGTATTCCTCGAATCATGGTCACACGCATCGCATGAGGATACCTCGCGTGGGTAACACACCCGAGTGATCATCCTCGAACTCCGCGCTCTGCATGGTCACGCACCGCATGAGGTATTCTCGAATCATAGTCACACGAGCCGCATGAGGTATTCCTCGCATCGGCGTGGCAAGTCTTCGCCATCATAACAAGTCGGGGTATGTGATATAATAAGATAACAGCTTATCGCTTATCAACGTAAGCACAACAAGAATAACCCTCACACAACCATCACAAGACACTAACACACGTAGCATCGTAACATGTTTACTTATCAAACCATCTTACTACACTTTCCGTAAATCAATACAAGACTTTCATAAACAAATAAGTAAATCGTTCCTTCTATCTTTCCTTAAGTCGTTATACCTAACTTCCCATAAAGCTAGTATAACTCTTTAAGCTTTTAAAACCAAGTATTACTTTTCTTTCAAAATGATTCATAACTCTTTTGAAATACTTCAAGATTCTTATTATTTAAAACTCAAGTCAAAAGACATCGAGTAAAACCAATTTTAGTTAACACACGTGCGTCTATCACTATATATATATATATATATATATATATCAAAAATATCATGCTCAAGAGGATAGGAAGAATCACATACCTCCTCACGAAATCTACCGCCAAGTCGAATATGTCGCGCAGAGTATCAACCTATAATAGTCAAATACGCCTATCAACGCCTAGACTACTCAGAGAATATTCTAAGCGAAGGTTCTTAATTCTACGGAAAATTGGCAGCACTTCCCTACCCGACAAACTACACAAGTCTCAGTAAATACAAATCTATGTAATCAGATTCAATTCTCTTCTTTCATACCATCCTTCTATACGTCTTATACTCATTTCTATACTACTTCAGTATGTAATTTCCAATTACAATAGAAGGACAAGATATTTACCTCGACAAGCCCAAAATTATCCAAGATATATGTCGATCCTGAGCAAGGTTTAGCTCCTATTATGCACGCTCCGATAGCTCCAAGAAACCCTTAGAAGTTTCTAAACAACTTCTACTTAATACTTCAACCCACTATGAAGATTTCCCTAGGGTTTCGTTTTGTGACTAATGGATATAAAGTAGTATTTCTGGGCTTTTAGTATAGAGGTGACTTTGGAATACTACAAGGTATTTGGCTAAGGTATTTTGGAATAGTAACAATACTTGGAGAATACTTTTCTACAAAGTTCGGGGGGGGTGTTGCTTCGGACGAGAAAACTAGGAAAGGGGGGGAGGAGTTGGACGAGAACTAGCAACTAAGGGGGAAGGATTTTGGAGACTTGGAAGTTGTGTTTGTGGATGAAGAAGTCTTGCACTAAAGGGGGGGGGTATTTATAGGACTTTCAATGGCCAAGATCCAAGCATGTGGATGGTGTAGATTTGGACATGTGCAACCTTATCTATCTACTCCACAAATATCTAGCAAAACATTGACCAAATGTTTAAGGCCTTTAACATGGCAAAAACGTGCCAAGAATTCGTCCACAATGCCGTCCACTTGAGGGTGAAATATGTCGCCCTCTCGTTGGTCCAAAATATTTCATCTCTTGGAAAAATCCAAAATAAATAAATTCTTGAAAACGTAAAATTCCCTTACAAGGTTCGGAAAATTCTCCGTCGGAAAAACAATTCTTTTCGTAGGAAGCTCACAATTTTCGTCCCTAACATAATTCGGGCTTACACAATTGTACGTACGTCCTCACATACATACTTTGGAAATACGGGGTATAACATTCTCCCCTCCTTAGAAACATTCGTTCCGAATGTTCCTTCCCAAGACAGATAACGATAAAGTTCCCCATAACTTAAACAGTTTGCAAATGCCACACATGGCCACAATACAACACTTAAGTACATATGAAAATTAAAAATCAAGTAGGAAAGTGAGTTACCTGGAGGTGTGGGGAATAAGTGAGGATACCTCTGCCTCATGTCCTCCTCTGCTTCCCACGTCATCTCCTCCCTGTTCTCGTTCCGCCATAAGACCTTGACGGAAGCCACATCCTTCGTCCGCAACCGCCTAACCTGACGATCGAGTATCGCTATGGGACTCTCCTCATACGATAACCCCTCGGTCACCTGGACATCGTCAATCGGGTGTACTCTAGATGGATCCCCGATACATCTCCTCAGCATAGAAACATGAAAAACCGGATGCACTGCCTCCAGATCGGACGGCAGATCCAACTCATAGGCAACCTTGCCTACCCTGCGGACAATCTGATAAGGCCCAATGTACCTTGGGCTGAGCTTCCCTTTCTTCCCAAACCTCATCACACCCTTCATGGGTGACACCTTCAGGAAAACCCAATCATCAACCTCAAACTCCAGATGCCGACGACGATGATCTGCGTCGACTTCGCCGACTCGGTCATTAATAGCCGCCTCTGGATAAGCTTCACCTTATCCATCGCTGCTGTATCAAGTCCGTCCCACTAATCGCACCTCGCCACATCAAACCAGCCTATCGCCGACCGCACTTCCTCCATACAAGGCCTCATAAGGCGCCATCCGAATCTTGGAGTGGTAGCTATTATTACGCAAACTCAACTAGAGGCAAATGATCCTCCTACCTACAAGTCAATAACACAGCTCGTAGCATATCCTCGAGAGTCTGGATAAGACGCTCTGCTGTCTGCTGCGAGGATGGAATGCGATCGAGGCTCACCTGCGTCCCTAATCCCTTCTGGAAAGACCTCCAGAAGTTAGCCGTAAACTGGGCTCCTCTGTCTGATATGATAGAAATAGGGACCCCATACAGTCTCACGATCTCTCGGATGTAAAGTCTAGTATAATCCTCAGCCGAAAAAGTCGTCCTGACGGGAAGAAAGTGGGTTGATTTCGTCAGTGTCACGACCCGAACCCGGGCCCGTGACTGGTGCCTTACCCCGGGCACCCAAGTAGCCATACATCAGAGTAATCAGCGGAATATAAAACAAGACATGAATAAAGTGAAGTGAAAAACAGTTATCTGAGAAAAACTTGCCTTGCGGCATATATATATATCAACTAGAACAGTTACATCCTTTACAATTCTGCCACAACAAGATTACATGACCTCTAAGAGTTTTATCAACAATGACGGACGTGGCCGCCATACCACGAATGTAAGTACTACCACGACAGGGACTATACCACTGATGAGCCTCCGAGAAACGGAGCTCCCAAACGAATCGTGACCCTATGGCGAGGATCAACGATCGTGTACCTCTACCGCGGCATGAACGCAGCCCGAAGGTCGATAACAGTACCAAGTATGTGAAATCGAAAATCAGAAATGAAATCATAGTAGTCTATATAAAGCGGGAGACATGTATGATAACCAAACTACGATTCACAATAAATAAGCAAATATGTCAAGTCGTGACTCACGCCTCAAAGTCATCACTCAAATATAACTATGGGTCTCACGCCACAACATAAACAAGAGCGAAATGGGTATCAGAATCGTCTTTTCTAGGCCGCTAATGATCGGCAAGGCCAATCGCCCATAAGTATCATTATGCGTGCCTACTCTCGACTTCCCGCGGCCCGCATAGGTCACACATAGACCCGCATAGTCGTATAGACCAGATCGGGTAGCTAACCCGTACCCTCACGGACTCCGCAGCCCGCATAGTCTCAATAGACCGCATAGTCACATTGCATCGCATAGGGCATCCCCGCATCGGGATAAAACACCCGAATGATCAATCCCGAGCATACCGCTGCTCATAAAGCCGTATAGACCGCATCAAGGGTGGCAAGCCCTCGGTATAACAAGTCAAGGGGGTATGTGATATAATAACAGTACAACGGGCTTAAAGTTTAACAATGTAAGAACAACAAGAATATCACAAGATACTAACACACGTAGCATCCTAACATGTTTACTTATCAAATCAACAAGAAAGTATTACAAGTTAGGGGAGTATTTATAGGCCAACCAATGGCCAAGATGAAGCCAAGTGCAAGGCAAGTGTAGGGTGAGGATTCACCCAAGTGCCCTTATCCATCTACTACACACAAATATCCTACCAACTCCTTGACAAAACAAGCCACACTTTCGTCCCCTTTACCGCCCAAACATCCTCCAATTAGAGGGTGACAAGTGTCGCTCTCTCGTTGGTCCAAATGTTTCGTCTCTCGGAAAAATTCGCAAAAATAATAAATGACATAGCCGGAATTTTCCCTTCGCAAAGTTTGGAAAACGTTTCGTCGGAAAACGATTCTTTTTGGTAGCTGTGAACAAAATTTTCGGCCCTTGCCTACTTTAAGGCTTAAACTTTTATCGCACGCCTCACGCATACTGCGGAAATACGGGTATAACAAATCGGCGTCGACGATAACCCAGATAGAATCATGTTTCCTCGGAGTGCGAGGTAACCCTGTGATAAAGTCCATGTTGATCACCTCCCACTTCCAGGTCGGGATCTCTATCGTCTGCAATAATCCACCAGGCCTCTGATGCTCTACCTTCACCTGCTGACAACACGGGCACTGAGCCACAAACTCTGCAACGTCCCTCTTCAAGCCATCCCACCAATACACAGATCTGAGGTCGTGGTACATCTTTGTCGACCCCGGATGGATAGAGTAACGCGCGCTGTGTGCTTCCCCTAGAACCTGCTGCCGAAGTCCTGCAATATCTGGAACACACAACCTGCCCTCAAACCTTAGCACCCCATCAGGTGCTACCTCAAAAGGACCCTTCCCCTCACGAAGAGTCGTATCACGGTACCGCGTCAAAACCGGATCCTCAAACTGTTGCCTCTTCACCTCCTCGACGATGGAAGACTCGGCAACCTCTCGAACTCGAACCCCACTGCTATCAGAACCAATCAATCGGACTCCAAGGCTCGCTAACTGATGTAACTCGCGGACCATGCCCCTCCTCTCTGGCTGCACATCTGATAGACTCCCCATCGACCTACGACTAAGGGCATCTGCCACAACATTGGCCTTCCCTGGGTGGTACAGGATATCGACATCATAATCCTTGAGTAACTCTAACCACCGTCTCTGTCGTAAGTTCAGCTCCCTTTGGCTGAAGATATACTGGAGGCTCTTGTGGTCTGTGTAAATATCCACATGAACTCCATACAAATAGTGCCTCCAGATCTTCAAGGCGTGAATCACCGCTGCCAACTCCAAATCATGGGTGGGGTAGTTCCTCTCATGCTTCTTAAGCTGTCGGGATGCGTACGCTATAACCTTGCCCTGCTGCATCAACACACATCCAAGCCCGATGCCTGACGCATCACAATACACCACATAGCCGTCAAGACCCTCAGGAAGAGTAAGAATCAAGTCGCCACCTCTCCTTCAAGAATCGAAACCCTGCTCACAAGCATCAGTCCACTGAAACTTAGCTCCCTTCTGAGTCAGCTTGGTCAAAGGTGCCGAAATAGAAGCAAACTTCTCGACGAACCTCCGATAGTAACCTGCAAGGCCCAGAAAACTGCGCACCTCTGTCGGAGTAGTAGGTCTAGGCCAAGTCCTGACTGCCTCGATCTTGGCCGTATCCACCCGAATACCATCAGCCCCTACAATGTGCCCAAGAAAAGCCACCGAAGCCAACCAAAACTCACATTTGGAAAACTTGGCGTGCATAATCACTGGTCCTGGAGAACTCTCAGCACAGTCCTCAAATGTTCCGCATGCTCCTGCTCTGAGCGGGAATAAACCAAGATGTCATCAATGAATACTATCACAAACGTATCCAAAAATGGTTTGAACACTTGGTTCATCAAATCCATGAATACCGCCGGAGCATTGGTTAAACCGAAAGACATAACCCTGAACTCATAGTGCCCGTCGTCGGTCGAACGCGATCCTAGGGACATCCGCCTCTAACTCGCACTGATAATAGCGATCGCAGATCAATCTTGGAGAAACATCTCGCACTTCGCAACCGGTCGAACAAATCATCTATCACAGGAAGGGGTATCTGTTTCTTAATAGTCACCTTGTTCACCGTCAGTAATCAACACACATGCGCGTCCCGCCCTTCTTTTTCACGAACAATACGCGCTTCCCTGGGGAGAAACACTAGGCCTGATGAAGCCCTTTCTCCAAAGAAATCTCTCACCTGGTCCTTCAACTCTCTCAACTCGCAGTGCCATTCGTATGGCGGAATGGAAATAGCCGAGTGTCCGCAAAGACATCGATACAAAACTCTATCTCCTCTCGGGAGGATACCCGAGGTCATCCGAAACACATCCGGGAACTCTCGACTCATCGAATCGATCAAAGTCCGTACCGCACCTCGATATCAAACACCCGAATTAGATGGTATATATACCCCTTCTGCACCATCTTCCTGGCCTTGAGGTAGGAAAAAAACCAACCCCTCGCCGACACAGTGTTCCCCTCCCACTCAATAACCGGCCCCGAGAAACCGAACCGTACCAACCTCGCTCGCATCCACATTGGCGTAGCAAGAAGCTAGCCAATCCATACCCATAATCACATCGAAATCGGTCATATCCAACTCTATCAAGTCGGCTAGGGTCTGACGACTGCATAAAGTCACTGGGCAAGCCCTATATACCCGCCGAGCTACCACCGAATCACCCACTGGCGTAGCTACTTCGAAAGGGTCTATGGACTCAGGCTCTATCCCTATCCTACTAGCAATAAGGGGAGATATATAGGACAGAGTAGAACCCATATCTATCAAGGCATACACGTCACAACATGAAACTGATAAAGTACCTGTGACGACATCAGGTGACGCCCCGTCTGCCACCGACAAGGCATAAATGCGATTCGAGGACCGCTAGAACTAGGACCCGCCACGACCTCGCCGCGACTGCTGGTCCTCGAGCACCCTGCCCTCCGGGGTGAGTAACCGTAGGTGAAGAAGACCCGGCGAAAGACCCTGTAGGCTGACCCCTACCCTCTGCGCTGCCTCTGGTCGGACAGTCTCTCGCATAGTGACCCTGCTGACCGCAAGCATAACAAACTCGTGAAGTAGGACCACAATTCCCGTAATGGGATCTACCGCATCGGCCACACTGAGGGGGGGTGGTCCCGATCGGTTAGCACCTCTGCTACCCTGGAAGTCCGAAGTCCTGGGGCCCTGACCTGCCCCCGAATACCCTGGCTGTCCTGAAGACGGTGTAGGAGTGCTCTGAGCTGGCTGTGGTGCAAATCTAGACTGCTGCTGAGGCCGTCCACCCCGAGAGCTACCAAAAGATCCGGCCGTCTTGGCCTTCTTCTGCTGCTGATATCTGTCGCCGACCGCCGCCTCTACGCCTCGCACCCAAGTGCATGAGCACAACGCGGCAATGTCCATGCCCTACAAGAGCCACACCCGAGCAAGACTCTGCCAAATAGTCATCTAGTCCCGTAACGTAGCGGTGCACTCGGTCCTCCATATCTGCTACTAATGCAGGGACATATCGAGCCAACGAATCGAACTTAATGTTGTACTCCCGGACTGTGTGCCCTCTCTGCCTCAGCATCAAAAATTTGTCGGCCCGTGCCCTCCTCATCTGCGGAGGCAAGAAGTGGCTGAGAAAAGCCTCCGAGAACTCGTCCCATACTGCTGGAGGCGCATGCTCTCCCCGGGATAGCTCCCACGAATCAAATCAGTCGACTGCGGTATCACGCAGCCGATGCGAACCGAAGATCACAGACTCGGTCTCTGAAGCCTTGATCACTCGCATGATCCGTCAGAATCGCTTCGGATGAACTTGCGGATCATCCTCGTGCCTCGACCGTAGAACTCGTGGGCTACAACTCGGAAAATCCCGTAGCCTCAAACTATCCGACTCGGGTGAACCACGGCATCACTGAGCTGGAACCGGCTTTGCATCAAGCCTATCCTCACGTTCGCCACACCGCTAGCAATCGCCATCTCTTCAGAATCTCATCTCTCGCTTCCAGGTGTGGACCGAGGCGCAGTATCGTGGTCTCATCGCCCATCGCTGCGGCTCTAAACCCTGCTGGGTCCGGCGGCGTCGTGGAACTCGCCCGTCTGAGGTATCGCCTCGGGTATAGATCGGGCACAGCCTCGTGGCCTCTCGTGTCCTACTAGCAGCTCCTCGATCGCCTTGCCGCTTCCGCCCGGGTTGCCTTGCGCGGAGGCATAACTGGTAAAGAAAAGAAATACGTTAGAGGGGTCCAACTTATAACACAGCTCTAAAGCACGATCTCAGAGTGAGAAGAATGGAAACCAATCCTAAATATCCTATAGCCTCCTGATTATTGGTGTGGTGCACAACACACCGATAATCAAGACTTACTAGATACGATGCAGACACTTTCCGAGGATTAATCGCTCGATACCACTTTTGTCACGACCCGATCCGGGCGTGATCGTGCCTTACCCGCACCCAAGTAGACATACATCGTGAGTAATCGGAATAATAAATCAATACATGAAACAAATGTAAAATGTAAATACGTTTATCTGAGAAAAAGTTGCCTTTTCGGCGTAAATATATGTACCAAGT
The DNA here is from genome assembly GCA_029844215.1 of Przewalskia tangutica. NCBI lineage: Eukaryota > Viridiplantae > Streptophyta > Magnoliopsida > Solanales > Solanaceae > Przewalskia > Przewalskia tangutica. The sequence continues at coordinate 27,068,113 of CM056719.1, forward strand.
CCGCGATTACATCCCAACTTTACAACAGACTACTGCACTTCAGAATGTAAACAACTATGGCAGACGGGGCCCCGCCATACCCCGAATGTACAAAATATCTACAACACCGGGAGAGTCGTACTAAAAGTCGAGCCTCCGAGAAATGGAGCTCACGACACTGCAGTAAGGATCCTAAGAATGAGGATCTATCACCGCTTCCCCACTGCGGCATGACGCAGCCCCGAAGGAGGTCGATAACAGTACCAAGTATGTGAAAGCGTAAAGCATCGAAATGAAATCAAAGTATTTTAAAACCATTTACAAATACAACTATTCAACCGCACATAGTGCCGCAACATAGACAAGAGCAAAAATAGATATAATGTAATCGGTCTTTTCTAGGCCGCTAATGATCGAAGCAAGGCCAATCGCCCATAGTATCATGCGTGCCTAATCTCGAACATCCGCACCGCATAGGTCACATGCACCCGCATGAGGTATTCTCGACGGGGTAGCTAACCCGCGACATCCTCCCGACTCCCGCACCGCATAGTCACACGACCGCATGAGGTATTCTCGAATCATGGTCACACGCATCGCATGAGGATACCTCGACGGTAACACACCCGGAGTGATCATCCTGGAACTTCCGCAGCTCCGCATGAGGTATTCCTCGAATCATAGTCACACAGACCGCATGAGGTATTCCTCGCATCGAGGGTGGCAAGTCCTCGGCATCATAACAAGTCAGGGGGTGTATGTGATATAATAACAGTACAACGGGCTTATCGTTTATCAACGTAAGTACAACAAGAATAACCCCCTCACACAACCATCACAAGACACTAACACACGTAGCATCGTAACATGTTTACTTATCAAACCATCTTACTACACTTTCCAGAAATCAATACAAGACTTTCATAAACAACTAAGTAAACTGTTCCTTCTATCTTTCTTAAGTCGTTATACCTAACGTCCCATAAAGCTAGTATAACTCTTTAAGCTTTTAAAACCAAGTATTACTTTTCTTTCAAAAATGATTCATAACTCTTTTGAAATACTTCAAGATTCTTATTATTTAAAACTCAAGTCAAAAGACATCAGATTAAAACCAATTTTAGTTAACACACGTACGTCTACCGTACTATATATATATATATCAAAAATATCATGCTCAAGAGGATAGGAAGAATCACATACCTCCTCGGCGAAATCCACCTGCAAAGTCGAATATGTCGCGCGCAGAGTATCAACCTATAATAGTCAAATACGTCTATCAACGTCTAGACTACTCTGTAGAATATTCTAAGCAGAAGGTTCTTAATTCTACGGAAAATTGGGCAGCACTTCCCTACCCGAAAAACTACATAAGTCTACTGTAAATACAGTCCTATGTAAGTACAGTTCAATTCTCTTCTTTCATACCATCCTTCTATACGTCTTATACTCATTTCTATACTACTTCAGTATGTAATTTCCAATTACAATAGAAGGACAAGATATTTACCTCGACAAGCCCAAAATTATCCAAGATATATGTCGATCCTGAGCAAGGTTTAGCTCCTATTCTGCACGCTCCGATAGCTCCAAGAAACCCTTAGAAGTTTCTAAACAACTTCTACTTAATACTTCAACCCACTATGAAGATTTCCCTAGGGTTTCGTTTTGTGACTAATGGATATAAAGTAGTATTTCTGGGCTTTTAGTCTAGAGGTGACTTTGGAATACTACAAGGTATTTGGCTAAGGTATTTTGGAATAGTAACAATACTTGGAGAATACTTTTCTACCAAGGGGGGGGGGGTGTTGCTTCGGACGAGACAACTAGGAAAGGGGGGGAGGAGTTGGACGAGAACTAGCAACTAAGGGGGAAGGATTTTGGAGACTTGGAAGTTGTGTTTGTGGATGAAGAAGTCTTGCACTAAAGGGGGGGTATTTATAGGACTTTCAATGGCCAAGATCCAAGCATGTGGATGGTGTAGATTTGGACATGTGCAACCTTATCTATCTACTCCACAAATATCTAGCAAAATATTGACCAAATGTTTAAGGCCTTTAACATGGCAAAAACGTGCCAAGAATTCGTCCACAATGTCGTCCACTTGAGGGTGACACATGTCGCCCTCTCGTTGGTCCAAAATATTTCATCTCTCGGAAAAATCCAAAATAAATAAATTCTTGAAAACGTAAAATTCCCTTACAAGGTTCGGAAAATTTTCCGTCGGAAAAACAATTCTTTTCGTAGGAAGCTCACAATTTTCGTCCCTAACATAATTCGGGCTTACACAATTGTACGTACGTCCTCACATACATACTCTGGAAATACGGGGTATAACAATTTTGTAGATGAGCAAGTCTTGCTAGACTTTGGCTTGATTTTATTGACTAAGTCAAAGTCAAGAGAGCTTGATATTATTGACCACATCCTAGCCTTCCATTTGGTTTTATCCTAGCCTTTGAATTATTTATATATACTACTACTACTACTACTAGTAGCAAGACTTTCCACACTTAGAAAAATTAGCCAAGAACTTGTGTGTTCTTTAGGAAGCTCTCGGCTTTAGGCATCTCCCACACAAAAAAAAAATTCAATTGTTGTCCATTATTCGCAAGACTTCAACCCAAGGTCCCTTAGGGTATTGTAAGGATATCTCAATAGAAAGATCCCGGAAAACCCGCATTGTTACGTTAGTCACAAGGCAGTAACCCAAGGTGTTCTTCAACTTTGAAGTTGGAAATAGAAGAGGAGTTTTTCACAAGCTTCTAAGGGTTGCAAATAGCGGATTGGAACGTCAAGAAAAGGAGTTGGAGTTTCTAAGGATCGACTTAGGGTTTTGGATCATTTTGAGCTTAAGGATGTAATAATCTCCGTCTTGCTATTAAAATTCAAGATTTCATGTGGTAGTAGTTAGAAATGATCATGTGGATTATATTATGAAGAATGATATGTGTTATGGACTATTTGGATGGAATCCGAATAGTTGCATGATTTAGCCTTTAAGATTGTAATACAATTTAGTTACTAGTTTAGTCGTCGCATGTTATCTAAAGAATTGATTAAGGTGGTTATAATTGCTAAGTTGTTTATGACTAGATAACATGTTAGACCTAATAAGTTGGATCGAAAAAGGAATTGGAAAGATTGATAAGTTGTTGCACCTTTTGGCCGAAAATGGCATTGTATTGTGGACTAGTTTGATATCAATTGTGGGGCGGAATTTTACACGTCTTGTAGGCGTGTAATCCCCTATTGTTAGCTACATTGTTGAGCCTTAAATGTGGCGTGTTTGGTTATTGAATTCGGCCTTGAAAAAGGTGGCAAAGTATGTAGAAACAAAGGAAGTGCTGTCCGATTTTCCGTAGAATTTAGTGACTTTGCACTTAGAATATTATACGTTTGAAGCTAAAGGTTAATGGACGTATTATGGCTATTATAGGTTGAAGTACTAAGTATAGCGTATTCTACTTGAAGTATGGAATAGCTATCAAGGTTGAAGTACTTTGGAGCATTTTGCTATTTGTCGATAATCGTCGCGAGGTATGTGAACCTCTTCCTTCTTTTGACATGATTCTATGTATGGAATATACATGTGGTATTATTTCATGTTCCTTCTACTCTTAGAAGTTAAGAGGTATGTTTGTGATTTACTCTATGTAAAGGTTATGTCTAAGTTATCCTAAGTTCTTACCAAGTCTTATGGGGGATGTTGGTAAGAGTCGTTAGGAGGTATTTGGAGCCAAGTTGACTTGGCTAATTTACGGCAAGAATGAGAATAAGTATCGAACAAGCCATTGCAGCGTTAATAAAGGAAAATGTAATGACAATTGATAATATTAAAATGAGTAGAATTCTCCATCTGCATAGAAGCTAAGATAAGATAAAATTGTATTACATTTTCTAGATCATGGCTACCTGATTAAGATCGTTATAAATAAGTATAACTTATTCACAACGCACCAAAGTGTATGTTACTTAATTTATAAGAATTTACGTATGAAGTTTTAAGACTATGGACCTCAAATTTTTAAAAGGTTAAGGGACTTTATTTTTCAAGTTATGAGACTTGATTCTTAAAGGAATAAATGAATTGATTTTCAAGTATAGAATACTTGATTTGGAAAGACTTTATTTCTAAAGTTAAGAAGCTTGACATTCTAAAGTTAAGAAACTTGTTTTCTTAAAAGTTAAGAGACTTTAAGTATTTTGAAAGCTATGTAATTCGATTTGAAAGTATAAGTCTCTTGGTTATAAAAGGAATGAATTTGTCTAAGACATAATGAGTTATAACGGCTTTATGGGAAGTTGGTTATAACAACTTTATGGAAGATTAAAATAATGGTTTTCTTCAGTAATGTAAGCAAAGAAATGATTTGAAATAAAGAAGGGCAAATTGTTTTAAAGGTACCAATTGCTTAAGGTTTTAAAGAAAGAAGTCACGTGATTTAGAAGCCTATAATTGTATTTCTAAAAGGTATTGTGACTTGTCTTGAAAAGTATATATGACTTGATACTACGGTTATTAGTATCTTGGAAGATTTATTTGAAAAAGAGTCATTTTAAAGGAGTAGAGGTGCGTAGTACTTTGGGTTAAATTCTCGGATTTTTATGTGTGAAACGAAAGTGCCATGAGTTTATAAAAATGGAAGTCTAAAGGTTTAATGAACTTGCCTATGTTTGCTTGTGATAGCTTTGAGTGCAAGTATTATATTTTTACGTTGTCGTGACTCTCAGTTGGAGGGCCGACTGTCTTGTTGTAAGTTTATTTGACGCATCGACCGTGGATGTGGATTCCACGTATGCTTCCATAATGATTGATCCTTGGACATGCTTATACGATGTGGGATTCCGGGGCATGTGACCAGGAGGCGGGTTAGAGTCCCGGATTTGTTTTATTACCCATGGCCATGCTTATACGATGAGGATTCCGGCACGCGACCATGCTATGTCGACTATTATTCCATGGGCTAGCTCCCATGAAGACATGTACCCACGATGAGGGATTCCGGGCATGTTATATTCTTATTCCATGGGCTAGCTCCCATGAAGACTGCGCTACGATGAGGATGCCGAGGGCACGTTATGGCCACGCTTATACGATGAGGATTCCGGCATGCGTTATATATATATATATATATATATATATATATATGTATTGTATACGTGTACGCTGACAGTGAGGTAGGATGCCACGGGCGTGTCATCTAGTTATATGTTACACCTACGGCAGCGGATGAAAGGATTCCACGCGGGAGGTATATATATATGTATTGTATATGTATGCGACAACAGTGAGGTAGGATGCCACGGGCGCGTCACATGAGTATGATTTATGTCATAGACTGCCGGCAGTGAGGAAGGAATTCCACGTGCACGCTTTGATATTTGTGTGACTTGATCGCGTCCCAGATTGGGCCGGGTAGTATATGCGTCCCTCCATAAGGGGTCGGTTTATGTTATGCAAGGTAAGTAAGTTATATGGTAATGAACTTGATGATTTTTCCTAAGTATGTACGTAAGAAAGTGACTATAACTTTTATTGAAAAATGGGAAAAGATAATAAGGTATGATTGAGTTCACGAGATGGTAATGACACGGTAGGATCTGGTATGCACCCTTTTTATACTTGCCTCTATCATTCTTTTGTACAGTTATGATTTGTTTACTGTACCTTATTTATGTTCCATATTCGGTACCTGTTGTACTGACCTCCTTCGGGGGGTTGCGTTCATGTCCGCAGGTTTAGGTACACAGTTGTGGATCCGCGAGCTTAGGATCCTGATTCAGCATTTTGAGATGGCTCCAATGTTCCGGAGTTGTCATGGCTATGTATATTCAGGGGTACGGCGGGGCCTTGTCCCGTCATAGTATTTGTTCAAATCTTAGAAGTGCAGTATTCATCCGCGGGTGGATCACAGAGTTGTTTTTACATTGTTAAGCGATGTAGACCTTTCTGTAATTTTTATGATTATGGCAGCCTTATCGGCTTGGCCTTGGTTTTAAAAAAAAAGTTTGTTATTTATCTTCCGCAGTTTATTATGTTGTATGATTATAAGGGTGCCCAGGTAGGGCACCAGTCGCGACCCGGGGTCGGGTCGTGACACAAATAATGGGACTCATGTGATGTCTTCTTCATGAAAGGTTCCACCTACAGCTGCGTCAATGATGGTTCTTGTGGTCCCACTTAGCCCATTGTAGAAAATATGGACCAAATTCCCCAGCTCAATTCTATGATGTGGACACTTTCTCTGCAGATCTTTAAATCTCTCACAAGCCTCATAGAGTGACTCTCCATCATCCTTGTAAAAATTGTTCAGCTCTCCTCTCAGTTTAGCTGCTTTGGACGGTGGAAAGAACTTTGCCAAGAACTTCTGTGCCAACTCCTGCCATGTGAATATAGAATCAGAGGTGAATTCAACCAAACTTTTGCTCTATCCTCGAGAAGGAAAGAGACTCAACTGACGGGCGCGTCGAATACCATTATACTTGAAAGTTGCACACAGCTCCAAGAAATTTGCTATGTGCATATGAGGGTCTTTAGATGGCAACCCTCCAAATTGAACTGTATTCTGCACCATACTCAGGATCGCAGGCTTGATTTCAAAACTATTTGCTCCTATTGCTGGGAGCCTGATGCAAGTATGTGCTTCATTCACCCTTAGCAGCACATAATCTCTCAAGTTTCTCTCAGCTTGGACCCTTTTTTCCACATCCATTGGTAACCTCTGGGGCACCCTCTGGTTAGGTTGATGCTCACCTAACCCTTCGTTCATCTCATTGTTATTCTGCAAGCCTCCCATTGCTATTAAGGCCAAGATTCATTTGTTTCTCCGGTTCTGCTTGCAAGTCTTTTCAATCTTCGGGTTGAAGGGAACAACTATATCTGCTCCTCTTCTCCTTTGCATAAACTAGATACCTGCAACATATCAAAATCAACAAACGGATCACGGCGCACGGTTCCACCAATACAAAAAAAAAAAACCAAATTAGAAATTAAGAATAGAAAGATTGATATTGAACTACGCCAATCCCCGGCAACGGCGCCAAAAACTTGAAGCGCAATTTATACACACGCTAAACGCAAGTGCACGTATCGTGACAAGTAATATAGTCTAGAATACCAAGTTATCGTCCTCAGGGATTAGTGTCCAATTAACAACCTCTATTCTATAGTATCTATTTGGTGACCGATAATTGGGTGGTTTGTTTATAGCTATGATTATAGATGCTAACTAAATTATTTTACTTTACTTTAGATATGGTGGAAATAGTGCTTCCAAATCTCCTCGACTATCCGCTCGCTTTACTCGTTAATGCAAATAATTAAGGTTCTTCTTCTATGTTAAGATAGCATGTTAACTAAGTCGTTGTATACTCCTGTTAAGGTAATATAAACACTCAACCCCAATGTAGAACCCTTCTATCTTTCGATGACAAGATTGACTACATAGGAGGATTACGAGCAATAACCTATTAAGCTACATAAATATCGGGGTACTTTCGTCCAAAAGTTAAACCTATGTTTATTCAACTATAGCATATTCACAATCTCCCCTTTCGGATTTCGATTAGAAATCATATAAGTGATGATAATTAGTGAACAATTAATTACCAAGCAATCAAAACAGTTATTAAATAAATCTCAACAATAATAAGAAGAAATCAAAATCTTGCATTAATTCATAAAACGAGGTTCAAGCGATTCGACATGAAAAACCCTAAATTAAGTTAGTTCCTAGCCATAGACATGCCAAGAACTAAAATAGTATCCAACATATACTAGAAAGAAATAAAGTAAAGAACAATAAATTACTCAAAAATAAGTCTCCAATCTTGATCTAATGTTGTGATGAATGGTAAGGTGTGGTACTCTCAAAACTGACCTAAAAGGCCCTATTTATATCCTCAAAAACGTGTAAAACCTTTTCCTCTTTGGTTTTGGCCCAGTCCTATTCAGATTTGTCAAATTTCCCGCGTCGGCGCCACGGCCCTGCAACCGGCACCGTGGCTCCGCTGCTGCTAATGGTCTGGTTCCACGGTGCCGCCTTGTTTCTCGCCCGGATTGCCAACTTTTCAGCTTTTTGAGCTCTGGAACCTCTGTTTCTGCCCTCTTTTCGCTCCTTCTCACCCATGTGCCACTTTAAACCACTATGACTCAAAAGAAAGAAAATCTATCCTAACACGACACATATTTGTACAAAAAATGGGCAAAAGACTAACAAAAAATGACTCAAAAGGTGTATATAAAATACACCGATCAGGTATGATTTAGGTGCCACCACGATTCCTGAAAAAGGGGCCATGACACTATTTAAGGCCATGTCTTGGACCATCATCCTAAACATTTCATTTTTGACCTCCTTCACCCCTACATGCCTCCAAACTCTCTCCCAAAGTCTATACACCATAAAGAAACCTTTCCATAAGGTTATGATGTGAAATCTTCCTCAAGAAGCTTATATTGTCTCAATAAAATCCTCTCTAGATTGTTGGAGTGAGCTTGGAGTCCCTTGGACATTGAAAGGAGACTTGGTGTAGAGGATCTCTTGATTGTTCTAAAGTATTTTCTTGCTACTCTTTAGTGTTCTTTGATTTCTCATAGATTAAATGATTCAATTGGTGAAGAATACCTATGAGAATTGAGCTAAAACTATGTAGTAGAGCATGTTGGTTGTTGGGTTAATTTAATTGAGTTCTTGAGGTGATCATGGCTAAATCTTGTAGAATATGAGAGTTTTAATCTTGGATTTGCTATAAATAATAAGTGATGATAGCTTGATTGCCATAAAACAATAATGATGCACACTAAGTGTTCGAAAGAATGTCACAACGAAGAAATCTTATAACTATTGAGTTGATCTTAATTCAAATTACATGTATCATGTAGGTTGTCATGTGTAAGGCGTGTGAGACTTGGTAGGATGGACATTGGTCAAGCGACGAGATATGTAAGGCTTACCATTTTTACTCTATTGGCATGATCATAGATAAAATGCTATATGATGAGCATTCCTTAGCTAGACTTATCCCTGAATGATGGAAGCATAACTATTCTTGATCATTGATTTAATCTTGTATCTTATCTGGCCCTCGTCGGGAGTATTTTCTGCATTCTATTATATTTCTTGATTTTTTCTTTATTGGGAATACTTTTCCCAATTCATGATATCCCTTGCAATATGATTAATTATGAGTTCCTTGTTGTATTGTAACGATTTTTGTACCCAATTCCATAATGATATGTGGGGTTAACGGCCTTGTGTCACTAATAAGTTGGTATTTTGCCAACTTATCTCTTCTTTAATCTTAGATTTTTACTACGTTTGTTTGAGAAAATAGTGCATTTAATGTTGTTTACTTCAATCAATTTATGTGATTTAGAAGTGATCGGTAAGAAACCAAGTGAAAACGAAGCAAAAAGAAGCCAAATTGAAGAAAATGAATTTTTTTTGCTAAAATTGGAAAATTGGAAGAGTTGAAAATCTGAAACTTTTGGGGCTGTTTTGGTTATTTTTTTGTGTGGGGAAATTAGGGTAATACAAAAGGCAAGATTTAGAGGACATTATTCACATCTTTGGCCAGTCTTTCAAGCATTGGAGCAAGAAACTACACCTAGGGTTTGAAGATTTGGAGGCACTCAATGAGAATTTCTTATTCATTTCTTCACTCTTGCTTTGTATTATATAGCTAAGTGTGTAGTATTTATTTGTTGATTTGAATCTTGTGTATAAGAATTCATGATTAAAGTTTGGATTATAACTCTAGTTTTGCTTATGTATTGAATGATTTTATTCTTAATGAAGTGAGTCTATTGTTTCTTTAATTATTCTTGTTCTTTGATTTTTCTTAAGGGAATAGCTAACACTAGGACTCGCCCATTTACTTTGATTTAAATTCGAAAGAGGCAAACTCGGGGTTGAAAAAGATTAATTAACAATAATTTAGGGTGCTAACCCTCATCTAATGAAATCGACCTAGGAATAGGCGAAACCACTTGTAGTCATATTCGGGTGTTCTTAATGCTCCTAATTGCTTCAGTGATATTCAATTAGGTAGTCTAGTTAGTCTTTGGAAGAAGATAATTTAGAGTCATTATCCGAGGATAATTAATATAAGCTTGCCATTATTTATAAATCGTGAAATACATTAGATCATAACTTGCGGAGTAATTTCATTTGTTTTTATTCTTGTGATCATTGATCATTTTACTTGCTTTCTAGGTTAGATTTACATATTCGTATTAGTTATAATTTTCTATCAAAAAATAACCCTTGTGTGTTTGGCTTAGCGTAGTTGGTTAAAATTCTTACTTTGCTTGTCCGCCTACATATTGTTCTCTGTGGGATTGACCCCGACTCATAATTGAGTAAATTATATTGCATACAATTGTGTACACATCTAATTAATAGAGTGGATTTGGATGTTATCAATTTTGACGCTATTGCCGGGAAATAATTTGATGTATTTAAGCTAGTTTGGGAAATAAGTTAATTTGCTTTGGTCCAAACTTGTGAATATTTGTGGTTTATTTTTTTATTTTTGTTTATTTTATTTTTATTTAAAAAATGTCATCATTCCATGAAAATGGTTCGGAGGGTAGTTGGGTACGATAACATCGAGCCCTATTATGATCGGGTATGATATGATGATGATATTTTTCCAAAGTGTGGCCTATATATATATACGGGTTTCAATGATAGCATGCATTGCATACGCCCACAGTGGCTTTTCGAGGTCCAGGTTGTCTCGTTACTTTCTCTTGTTCTTGTTATTGCCTTAATTTATGTTTATCAACCTTACATATTCAGTACATTCTTTCGTACTGACGTCCTCAGCGGTAGTGTCAGAGCTCTCCACTTATTTCGGATGTGCTAGTCGGAGTTGGTATGGTTTTATATATAGTTATGGGTATGATGGGTCCTTGTCTCGATCTTATAATGTTCATATACTCCTTAGAGACTTGTAGACAGTTGTCCTGTGTACAGAAGTCATGTATGGCCTTACCGGCCTTCCTGTTAGTCAGATGATGTGTATTGTGGCCTTGTCGTCCTTCTCAATATATATATATATGTGTGTGTGTGTGTGCGCATGTGTGTGTGTCTTTATGCTTCTATAGTATATTACGTCTTGACTGTCTTATGAGAGTTATTCTGCATCCTTGTAAGTCCAAGTACATATGTATTCAAGATACGGATGAGATGTGGTACCCTCAGGTCATTCGGCACCAGGTGCCAACCTGTCACCCAAGGTTGGGTGTGACATCTAATTCATGTCAACCAAATATAGCATTTATGCAGTTATGACCACCGCCTGAACTGGATGCTCCCCCTATGCCTATACCTCTACCTACTGAGGTTTGTAGTCCGCTACCTGGCGGATGTACACTCGACGAGGAAGACACTATCGACCCAGTCGGCTAAGCCATACCACATCTATCTTTTCTCGAACACTGGCGCATGTAATGACCAGGATTCCCACACCAATAACATACATCAGAACCCTGATGACACTGTCCCAAATGTGCCCTACCACACTGGCCTTACAACGGCAACGGAGGCCTCACCTAACTTGAACATTTCTGTCTATGAAAAACCAGAAGTCCTCGAATACTTCCCTGGTCCAAACTGTGTATACCTATCATATTTGGGCTACTGAAACTAAGATGAAGCACAGTTTGAAAATCAAGGTGGACTCCTAGGGAATAGGTGCCTCTCTAAAGGACTCGGCAGATATAGCCCTCTTACTCAACACTCTCTCCCTTCTCTCTGTCGGCTTGAAATTGGCACTTACGATCTCTCTACATTCTGGGCATACGTTTGTATCGTAGAGATATCCATATCCCTATTCATGAAAGATTTTGTACACTCCCCAATCAAATGAGGGCCGAGACCTGCTACAAACCGGTGACTCGAGCCATCAGCGAGTGCACAAAAGTAGGAGCATACCTAGCAAATGAAATAAACTGAAGGTTGTAGTCCCGCACACTTATAAACTTTCACTTGAGGTTCGAAAAATGCTCTATCATTGACTCTCATACCTCCAGTGGAAAGTAATGATCAATGAAGGTGTATGTGAATTCCTCTCATACATCTGGAGGTGCATCTTAACCTCTAGACCGCTCACAAGCCTCATACCATAAGATAGCAACATCTCATACCCTGAAAGATGCTAACTCTACCGCCTCAGTATCTGAAGCATGCATGACTCTTAATACCTTCTACATCTGGTTAATAAAATCCTGAGGATCTGTATCTGGGTCAGTACCGGCAAACTGGGGGGCACAATTCGAGGAACTCTCAGACTCTAGAACTTCGCACCATCAGAATACCAAACACCTATATACGCCCTTATCTATCGCTACTGGAATCTAATATATGTACCAAGAACTACACGACACTAGACATATCCTTCTCAGTAGACTTAGGTGGATGAATTAGGGACCGGATTCTCGGCGAAACGTGACATCAGATCTTTAGGAGTCGAGGCACCTGTATCCCGAGTAGCCGAGGTATCAGATCTTCTCTAATCTTCTTTAGCAGGAGTGGGATAGGTGATACGTCAGAATGAGGCTCCCCATGTGCCTCTACTCTATAGTTCTGGCCAGAAGAGGCATTATTAGTATATTTTCCCCTATCTGCACTGGCTTGACGACTAGTGGTAGTCTTTCTAGTAACCGACATGATTGAAAAAGGGACAAAGAATGAATTAAACTCAAATTCTTGCAACTCAGATTTCTAGCACAATCTATGAGATGAAAGATCTGCAACCATCCATAAATGTCTTGCAGCCTCTCCCTTATAAGTGTAGTGCTGATCGGTGTATTTTATATACACCTTTTGAGTCATTTTTAGTTAGTCTTTTGCTTCATTTTGTAAAAATTTGTGTCGTGTTAGGATAGATTTTCTTTTTTTTTGAGTCACAGTGGTTTAAAGTGGCACATTGGTGAAAAGGAGCGAAAAGAAGGCAGAAACAGAGGGTCCAGAGCACAAAGAGCTGAAAAGTTGGCAAACCGGGCGCAGAATAGGGCGGCGCCGTGGCGCCAACTAACCAGGACCGGTGGAGCCATGACGCCCAATAAGTAGACCAGCCGCAGAAGTTTCGGCGCCACGACGCCGGTTGTAGGGCCATGGCGCCGACGCGGGAAACTTGACAAATCTGAATAGGACTGGGCCAAGATCAAAGAGGAAAAGGTTTTACACGTTTTTGGGGATATAAATAGAGCCTTTTAGGTCAGTTTTGGGGGTTACACACCTTATCATTCATCATAGCATTACTTCAAGATTGGAGACTCAGTTTTGAGTAATTTTCTTGTTCTTTACTTTATTTCTTTCTAGTATATGTTGGATATTATTTTAGTTCTTAGCATGTGTATGGCTAGGAACTAACTTAATTTAGGGTTTTCCATGTCGAATTGCTTGAACCTCGTTCTTAGAAATTAATGCATGTTTTGGTTTCTTCTTATTATTGTTGAGGTTTATTCAATAATTGCTTTGATTGCTTGATAATTAATTGATCACTAGTTATCATCACTTATATGAGTTCTAATCGAAATCCGAAATGGGAGATTGTGAATATGCTCTAGTTGAATAAACATAGGTTTAAATCGTGGACGAAAGTACCCTGATACTTGTGTAGCTTAATAGGTTATTGCTCTTAATCCTCCTTTGTAGTCAATCTTGTCATCGAAAGATAGAAGGGTTCTCCATTGGGGTTGAGTGTTTATATTACCTTAACAGGAGTATAAAACGGCTTAGTTAACCTGCTATCTCAACATAGAAGAAGAACCTTAATTGTTGCATTAACGATTAAAAGCGAGCGGATAGTTGAGGAGATTTGGAAGCCATATTTCCACCATATCTGAAGTAAATTAAAGTAATTTAGTTAGCGTCTATAAATATATATATAAACAAATCATCAACTCATCGATCACCAAATAGATACCATAGAATAACAATTGGTAATTGAGCACTAATCCCCGAGGACGATAACTCGATCTTCTAGACTATATTACTTGTAACGATACGTGCACTAGCGTTTAGCGTGTGTATAAATCGCACATCAAGTTTTTGGTGCCGTTGCCGGGGATTGGCGTAGCTCAATATCAATCTTTCTATTCTTAATTTCTAATTTGGTTTTTATTTTTCTTTTATTTTATTTTATTGTGGAACCGTGCGCCGTGATCCGTTTGTTGATTTTGATCTGTTTCAGGACTCTAGTTTATGTGAAAAGGAAGAGGGGCAGACACACTTGTTCCCTTCAACCCTGAGATCGAAAAGACTTGCAAACAAAACAGGAGAAACACGCGCATTATCAGATTGATAGCCATGGGGGATAGATAGAATAATAATGTGATGAATGAAGAGATGTGTGAACATCAACCCAACCAAGGAATGCCCCTGGGGTTGCAAAATTACGTAGAGTAAAGGGTTCAGGTCCAAGCTGAGAGGAGTTTGGGAGATTATGTGCTACCAAGAGTGAATTGAGCACAAACATGCATAAGGCTCCCAGCAATAGGAGCAAACAATTTTGAGATAAAGCCTGTGATCCTGAGCATGGTGCAAAATACAGTTCAATTTGGAGGGTTGTCATCTGAAGACCCTCATATGCTCATAGCAAATTTTTTGGAGCTGTGTGGCACGTTCAAATATAATGGCGTTACTGACGACGCCATCCGGTTGACGCTTTTCCCCTTCTCACTCAGGGCAAGAGCAAAAGTTTGATTGAATTCCATGCCTACGGATTCTATATTTATATGGCAGGATCTGACACAGAAGTTCTTGGTAAAGTTCTTTCCACCGTCCAAAGCAGCCAAGTTGAGAGGAGAGCTGAACAATTTCTACCAGACTGATGGGGAGTCACTTTATGAGGCTTGGGAGAGATTTAAGGATCTGCAGAGAAAGTGTCTGCATCATTGCATTGAACTGTGGAATTTGGTCCATATCTTCTATAATGGGCTAAGTGGGACAACAATAACCATCATTGATGCAGCTGCAGGTGGAACCTTCATGAAGAAGACATCACATGAGGCCCATGATTTGCTAGAGGATATAGCCACTAATAACCATGTGCCAGATGATAGAGGGGTAAGTGGAAGGAGAGCGATAGGCGTTCATGAGATTGATGCCATTACAGCGTTGAATGCACGGGTTGCTCTCTTGACCAAGCAACTTCAGCGGAACACAGTGTCAGTGAATGCAGTTCAGACGCCAATGAATTGTGAGATGTGTGGGGGTCCTCATACTTTTGATAGGTTCCATCAGCAGACCCCAACATATCCCTATTGAGCAAGCAGAATGTCAGGCAGTGGGGAATTACCAAAGGCCCCAGAACAACCCCTATTCAAATACTTACAATCCAGGGTGGAGGAATCACCCTAACTTTTCATGGAGGGGTGATCAAGGGCAACAGAACCAGTTCAGAGGCCAATACCAGAATCAGTAACCATTTAACCAGGCCTTATCTTCCCAATAGCCAAGACACCTCGCCTCCACAAGAGAAGCTGCATTTAATGGAAAGCACTTTATTGACACTTACGAATTCACAAACCCAGTTCATGGCAGAGACAAGGTCTTCTATAAGGAACTTGGAAACTCAGGTGGGACAGCTAGCAAAGATGGCAAATAACAGGCCGTAGGACACTCTTCCTAATAATACAGAGATGAATCCCAGAGAGCAGTGTCAGGCAGTACAGTTGAGAAGTGGGAAGCAGTTGGAACAGCCCATAACCCAACCTGTGGTAGAACAGAGAGTTGAGCAGATGGTTGATACAGAGAAGGAGGGGGTTACTGATGACCGCCTTATCTTAGAGAAGGCTCCACCAGTTACAGTAAAGGAGTACGTAGAGAAGATCCCTTACCATCAGAGATTGCAGAGGAAAACAGTTGATAAGCAATTCTCCAAGTTCTTGGAGGTGATTAAAAAGCTGCACATTAACATCCCCTTCATTGAGGCATTGGAGCAAATGCCTACCTACTTCAAATTTATGAAGAAGATCCTTGGGAAGAAGAGGAAGCTAGTGAAGTATGAGACCATAGCACTAACTGAGGAGTGTAGTGCCATATTGCAGAAGAAGCTGCCCCCAAAGTTGAAAGATCAGGGGAGTTTCACCCTACCTTGCACGATAGGGAATGTAACTTGTAACAGGACACTATGTGATCTAGAGGCTAGCATAAACTTATTGCCCCTATCCCTGTTCAAGAAGTTAGGTTTAGGAGTGATCAAGCCAACTACGGTGAATCTACAGCTAGCGTACAGATCAGTGGTGCATCCTTTAGGCATCATTGAAGATGTGCTCGTCAAAGTGGGACAGTTCTTCTTCCCAGCAGACTTTCTCATCCTTGACATGGAGGAAGATGATGAAATCTCTATCAACTTGGGAAGACCATTCTTGGCCACTGGAAGGGCCTTGATAGATGTGGAAAAGGGCGAGCTGAAACTCAGAGTTGAGGATGAGGAGATGGTGTTCAAGGTGTTTAAACACCTTTGGCGCCCTCAGTGCCTTACCGCACCCTAGTGATACAACATCGGAAAACCAGCGAAATAAAAACTTTACACAAGAAATAAGAGATATAATAAATAAGCAGATATATTTATATTAACACTATGACGGGGACAGTATCCATACCACACGAACGACGCAACTTAATCACTGTACGTGGCAAACATACCAAAGCATAAGCCTCACGGAACGGAGTTTCCCAAAAAAAAATGATGAGATCCTGGATCGGCGGACGCACAGAACTTCTTCCGTGAGCATTCGCACGCAAATTTCGCGGCCGAACAGGCGAGGTAGCACTACAGTAAATCAGAATGAAATAAATGAAATCATAATAGTCTATATAAAGAGGAGACATGTATGATGCACCAAACTTTATACATGAACACCATGTCCCACCTTTGTTATAAAACTGCAGACAGACAGCATAACTACCAGATCCCCTGACCGCATAATACAATGCAACCAAAAAAAACACGACACGAGGCGGTGTTGGCGAGAGCCGACTCGGATGGCCCGCGCCTGGCCACGAAACGACGACCAAGAAGATGGTCGACTGACACTGGTGATCCAGGTCACGTTACGAAACTTCTTCACTATATCGACCCGGTGCAAGTCATGTAGGTCGACACGATACCTCAAGGCCAACCACCACGAGCAGACGGCAAGTACGAGAGCACCACACCGATACCCAGCCAAAACAAACAAAGAAACTCACGGAGAGCTGAGTCACGGGAACACTATCAACGCGAGGATACCCAGGAATTCTCCATCGCCAGCACAAGACAAGTAAGCTTCAAGTCCACACTTGCACAACAAAAGGCTATCAAACAAGCATAGCAAGTTTCACAACAACAAGCATAGGCAAAAGTTTCATAACACAAGTAATAAGTTTCACACAACCTAAAGTAAAGAGATCCATTACTTTTATAAAAGTCACCCGATAATTCGTAGATTAGAAACCCAACCCCCATTCCTTTCAAAATCAAGTAAATGTAATATCATTTTGTCTCATCAAACATTATCCCTTTAAATAAAATCAAGTACTCATTACTATTTAAAACAAATAAGTTAAGTCTCTTATCTTATAAGATCAAGTCTCTTAACTTCTAACATCTTAAGCCGTATACCTAACTTCCCATAAAGCTAGTATAACTCTTAAGTTTTCAAAGCACACACTACACTTCTTTCAAAACGATTCATAAATCTTTTGAAATACTTCAAGTTTTATTATAACGTATAAATCAAATCAATTATCTTTTAAAAACCACAACCCATTTTCTTACCTACATAAAGTTATAACTAAACCACCCATAAAGCCGTTATAACACTTTATGTTTCAAACCAATCAAATACATTAAACCTACACAAGCTCATCAGATACAGGCTCTTAAATCTTCAGCAAATTATCCGAGTATAAATGTCGCGAAGAGCAAGGCTTCAAGCCCTACTCCGAGTGCTCCAAACCAAACAAGGCATTATAACAATACTGGGAGGAGTATTTTAATACCACAAAGGAAGTACACGAGAACAACAATCAAGCCATGTGCACGCAGTAAGGCCAAGATCATCAAACACTCCACAAAACACTCCACTCCGTAAAATACTAAATGACATACTCGCCGAAAACGACTTGTACAAATTTCGAAACTATGCCTACTTAAGGCTCAAATTGTACACGTACGCCCTCACGTACATACTCTGGAAACACGGGGTATAACACACACCGTCGAACCGCCAGTCATAAGCAAGTGTTGTACAGTCAGCACTGTGAGCTCATCAGTTGAGCCAGAAAGGGACAAAACTAAAGTGAAGCGATCACATGCAGTATGTAATTCTAACCCTCCTCTTGAGAAAAAGGAGAAAAAGAAAAATAGAAGCGGAAAGAAAGATGATTATGAAATGGGTAGGTGTGGGGTTAAATTACCCAAGCTTCTCGATAAGGAACTGCGTCCATCTGAGCGTTAGAGACAGCTACTGGGAGGCAACCCAAGGTTTTTAAATTTATGCAATTTAGTTTTAGTTAGAACGATCTCACGGAAGGTATTGTTTGCATGTTGTGATGGCAGTGCAGGCTAAAAAGTGGAGGACGAAAAACGCGAGAGGGGAGAAAAACCAGCCCGGCGCCACGGCGCCCAGCAGAGGGCCATGGCGCCGAAATTCCAGAGAGGCGCAGGAAATTGGGCGCCACGACGCCAATCTCAGAGCGCCACGACGCCGAAAGTCCAGAAACTTGCGAAAGTTTGGGCGCCACGACGCCAGTCTCAGGGGCGTAGCGCCGTGAAGGGATTTTTGAAAAATAGCTGCCCGGAACCATTACCCGCCGCTACCGCCACCATTTTAAACTACAAGTCTATAAGTTGTACCGTCTTTCTTTTATTTTTGAGTCTTGCACACATTAGGTACAATGTGTGATTTAAGTTTGGGGGGAGTTCTTAGTTTATTTTTGATGTGTTTTTTAGTCTTTTTGTTGTTATTTCTATGTTTATTTGAGTCTAAGTTTTTTTTATATGATCATGCATGTTGTAGTTACTTGAAACGCCTAGTGAAGTAAAGTGGAATAATGTAATGGAATTAGAATCAACCATCTGAACACTTAGGTTAGATATGCCAAGAATTCATGAAATCAAACTATTTGGGGTATCTTGCTTGATTTATGCATTGTTAATGATTAAGCTTATGCGTCTGCTTGCTTGCTATTTGAGGCGAAATAGTTAGGATATACATGTTAGGGAGATGAATCAGGCATTTCTTTGTTAGCTCTTTCTTACCATTCTTTGTCTATCCCTGACATTAAAATTGTACCCCTAGTCAGCCCCATTAAGCCTAAAAATAAGATCTTTCTTTGACACCCTATAATTCCATACTTGTGCCATAAGTAAAGAAAAATTGAGATTGTTGGAATATAAAGTGTTGAAAAAGAGACAAAAGAGAGTGAACAATTTTGTTGCACCCCAATGAAAAATAATAATAAATAGGCAAAAGCCTAAGTTTGGGGGTGCCTACTATTTATCATGCACCTTATTCTCTCAAAACAAAAGAGGGGAGAGATAGGTATGAGATTAAAAAGAGAATCAAAAGAAAAGGGAAGAATTGAAAGCAAGAAGAGCTTATGGTACGTAAGTTGAGCCTAAATGTCTATTTTTACCTACCCCTGCCTAAGCCTACATTACAACCCTGAAAAGCCCTGAAGATCTCTAATATGTGTATCCATGATTAGTGGAGAATAACAAGTAAATATGTCATAGAATTTTAAAATTGAAATGCATAGTTAGGTATTTTTACATCCATTAAGCATGATTGAATTGAATTTGCGAAATATCTGACTTGAGTGTTTAGAATGCTAAAAATTCATGCTATATGTTCCTGCATATTATTCTACCTACCTTCATGCGTTTCTAAGTAACTATTGTGCAGCAAAGTGATCAGTGTCTTTGAGTCAGTCTATTTTCCTTTCTTCGTGTCCTTATTCTTATCTTTTTATCTTTACTCGAGGGCGAGCAAAGGTTAAATTTGGGGGTGTTTGATCGGTGTATTTTATATACACCTTTTGAGTCATTTTTAGTTAGTCTTTTGCTTTTTTTTGTATAAATTTGTGTCGTGTTAGGATATATTTTCTTTCTTTTGAGTCACAATGGTTTAAAGTGGCACATTGGTGAAAAGGAGCAAAAAGAAGGCAGAAACAGAGGGTCCAGAGCACAAAGAGCTGAAAAGTTGGCAAACCGGGCGCAGAACAGGGCGGCGCCGTGGCGCCAACTAACCAGGACCGGCGGAGCCACGACGCCCAAAAAGCAAACCAGCCGCAGAAGTTTCGGCGCCACGGCACCGGTTGCAGGGCCGTGGAGCCGATGCGGGAAATTTGACAAATCCGAATAGGACTGGGCCAAGACCAAAAAGGAAAAGGTTTTACACGTTTTTGGAGATATAAATAGGGTCTTTTAGGTCAGTTTTGGGGGTTTCACACCTTATCATTCATCATAGCATTACTTCAAGATTGGAGACTCAGTTTTGAGTAATTTTCTTGTTCTTTACTTTATTTCTTTCTAGTATATGTTAGATATTATTTTAGTACTTAGCATGTCTATGGCTAGGAACTAACTTAATTTAGGGTTTTTCATGTCGAATCGCTTGAACCTCGTTCTTATGAATTAATGCATGTTTTGGTTTCTTCTTATTATTGTTGAGGTTTATTCAATAATTGTTTTGATTGTCTGATAATTAATTGATCACTAGTTATCATCACTTATATGAGTTCTAATCGAAATCCGAAAGGGGAGATTGTGAATATGCTATAGTTGAATAAACATAGGTATAAATCGTGGACGAAAGTACCCCGATACTTGTGTAGCTTAATAGGTTATTGCTCTTAATCCTCCTTTGTAGTCAATCTTGTCATCGAAAGATAGAAGGGTTCTCCATTGGGGTTGAGTGTTTATATTACCTTAACAGGAGTATAAAACGGCTTAGTTAACCTGCTATCTAAACATAGAAGAAGAACCTTAATTGTTGCATTAACGATTAAAAGCGAGCGGACAGTTGAGGAGATTTTGAAGCCCTATTTCCACCATATCTGAAGTAAAGTAAAGTAATTTAATTAGCGTCTATAAACATAGATATAAACAAACCATCAACTCATCGATCACCAAATAGATATCATAGAATAGCAGTTGGTAATTGAGCATTAATCCCTGAGGACGATAACTCAGTCTTCTAGACTATATTACTTGTAACGATACGTGCACTTGCGTTTAGCGTGTGTATAAATCACACATCAGGTGCAGAACATACGCATAAACAAGACTCTACTAGACACGACCCGTAGACTCCCTAGGACTAACCTACTCTGATACCAAGTTTGTCACAACTCAACCTGGGGGATGTGGCCGACACCAGGTGCATCACTGGCCCTAGCATACTCCACTAGAACACAACATCTGAACATATGAAGTCCAACAAGGCCACAATAATCATGATAAGTATGGAGGTAGAACCAACATACAAGGGCCGACAAGACCTTAAGGTCATCGTACATGTACAAGGTCGGCAAGGTCATCGTACAAATCAACTGACAAACATCCAGGACGACAAGGTCATACAAGACACTTAGATCTACATACTAAGTCTACAAGCCTCTATGAACTATAGAACTGTCATATGGTCAGGACAGGACCCCAACCTACCCATAAACTGTATATATACCAAATAACAGCTCACGGCCTCTGACTTGGTAGTTCCGGAAGAAGTAGAGCTTACCAATAATCGTTAAACTCACGAGCTCCTACTGAGGAGGGCTATTTGTGCCCCTACCTGAACCTACAATAAGAAATGTAGTGCCCCCAGAAAAATGGTGTTAGTATTAATGAAATGTATCATTATGTAAAAAATGAATAACAATATAAACGTATAAGTTATACAATAGGGTATAAGAACCCAACCTGATAACTTATGTGTCACTTTGGGTGAATAGTGAAACTCAAACTACTCTGGAACTCTTATATATATATATATATATATAATATGTTATACAATTTGCCCTCCGATTATGGGCCGAGGTGTTTACATAGGATACTACCCTCTATTATAACTCGGGGTGTGTATGTACAAGTATCACTGCCTAAACCGATATAAGTTCGGTTGTGTTCATAACATGTTATAGTAGTAGTAGCACTTTTGTCCCTCAATAACTCATCGAACTCTTTTCTTTATTTTTGGACGACACTCGGTTGACTCGATAACTAACTCTTTTGACAGGCTCCACTTGTACGGGATATGAAACTCAGATATACAGTTGACAAACGAACTTATACTTAATATGATAATTGGACAAGAAAGTACTCCCGACAAAGGAAAACAACATATGATTAGAATACTTCTTTGACGTTTCATTTAGAAATCACTACACATTTTGGAGTTCATGCTTTTCGAATAAAGAATTATCCTTACATACTTTTTGTCGATAGATCACAAGTTCCCGTATACTCTACGAACGATAATCTAAATTATAGGAATGATTTGGATTAATATCGAATCAATAAAATATAAGGCGTTCACATAGACACTTCATTGAGTACCTAGAGTGCATATAATCGGCATAGTTGTTAGCGATGGTAACTAGCTATTAAGACAAATTCTTTAGCTTGACTTAGACTTCTTATCTTCTTCATACAACTACCAATAAAATCCAACATTTTTACATCCACAAACAACACACACTAAGCAGCTCAACATCCACACAACATCATCTAAAAAAATTCCAAGATTGAGCTACAAGCTCCTAACAAACCAACTCATCACCTCTTTTATGAAATCAATTACAAAGACAAGAAGATATAGCTTACCTTAAGGGTAGCAAATCACTATTTAACATGCTTTACTTATATCCATACAACTTCCACAATATCCAAGAAGACGAGGAGAAGTAGTAGACTATGTTGTATGTTTGCTTCTGAATCTTACTTGAATCATCAAGAACCCTTAGAGAACTTTAGGAGAGCTCAAGGAGCTCAAGAATCTAATCAGTCTTATACTTTCCCAAAAATTACTCAACGCTTCCCTAAATCTTTATTAGTCTCTTAGATGGATTTTACCCTCTCTAAGGCTATGTTGGATAATGTTATTATAACGATATCATATGAAACACAGGGTATAACACCACCACCCCAGAATTGTAATAGAAAATTTGATGCAAAATTGTGGGTGAAATTCATATCTTGTCATGACCTAATTCGCTAAGTCGTGATCTTATACTAAGTCAACAAGTCGTTCAATTAAAGAACAATGTGGAATTAAATAAGCAAATCAACTTTTAGTCTTTAATAAGTCTCATAACATAGAAATTATGAAATAGTATGCCAAAGCCCAAAACCTAGTGTCACCAATGCAAGAACTTGCTAAATAGGAATATAGGTCTAGGATATAACCTGAATAGATAAGTTGTCATGAAAAAGATAGGAAATAAGGATTGTCATGCCCTAAACCTGAGGATGCATGGTCGGCACTTGGTGCCTTACTTGACCCCAACTGTACCATCTGTAACCCATGAGCTCTGATAAACAAACAAACAAGTAATATGGGCTAACAAGGCCGATATGTAAACTAATCATAATATCTTAGGTCGACAAGGTCGGGCTCTGAATAATATGTAAAAGACAATTGTCTCACCCTGATATGAAATCAGACCAAAGATATATATATATATATATATATATATATATATATATATATATATATATATCATCCATATCATAGCCATCAGTGGAAATTTAAAGCCCTGATTGAGTTTCTTATTCCTCTACTACATTGACGTCTTTACTTATGTCATTATCTACCTTACATACTTGGTACTTTATTCATACTAACATCCCTTTTGCCTGGGATGCTGCATTTCATGCTTGTAGGTCCTGATAGACAGGTCAATGATCCTTCTCAGTAGGTTCTCAGCTCGGTGAAAGGTGTTGGTGCACTCCACTTACTCCGGAGTTTCCTTTTGAGGTGGTATGCTTATGTACACATGTTTATGGGTATGGTGGGGCCCTTTCCCAGCCTTTATGATGTTTATATACTCTTAGAGGCTTGTAGATAGATGTCATATGTATAGATATTTTGTAAATCTTGTATATCCCATGTATATATGCATGTATGTCCTTTTGGGTTCTCTATTGTTGAGTAGTCTTTCATGCTTCATCAGATTATGGTATGACGGCCCATCAGTCTCATTCATATATGCTAGTATGGTTATAGATGTACATGATGTTGGTGCTTCGTAAGTTAGGCCCGGGTGTCCGTCAGGCTTGTAGATAGATTTGTCTTAGCGAGTCTACAACTCGTGTCTAGTATAGTCTTACTTATGGGTGTGTTGTGCACCACACTTATAAGCAGGAAGCTATGGGGAATTTAAGATTGACACTCTTTCTTCTTAATCTAGATCATGCGGTAGAGCTTAGTCGTAAGAATTTAAATTCCTAAATTATATTTGCTTCGTAATACAGTGATGCCTACATCAAGAAAGAAGACGGTTGGTAAGAGATTGTATGTGGCTGCGGAAGAGTTGAGTCAGAGGAACTCAATTTTGCATTATGCTTATGATGAATAAATGTGAGGTCTTCAGCAGATCATGTGTATACCAAGATGTGTAAGCTTCTTGATAAGGATCCCTAAGGCATTAATATCTATCCACACATATTGTTAAAAGTTATGAGAGCATCAGAAGGTAGATACGAGTTTCAAAAAGTAAAATATGTTAGGTAAATGAGGTACGAGGTACCTAAGTAGATAATATTATAAGTAGTTGGAGTTCAAACAGATGGAAACAAGTGTTATGATTCTTTTTTCAGCAATGATAAAGGTATAGTTACTAGCACCAACCCAACTTACGATTTATAGGCACCGATAGACATAGCCTTGGAAATGAATGGAATTTCAGGCTCTAGTGAAGGTAGAGTAATCATTGGTAATGGATAGATTTTTTTCAGAACTAAAATTATATTATTGAATCGTATTCTAAACATGTCAATATATAATTACTTTTCATAAGGAACATAAGTGGTGTACTCTGGAATTGTATAGTCAGGTATGACTTCTTGAGTGATTAGAAGTTTTAGAGATTAGGTAATTGAATTCTTGTATATCGGAGAAGTATTCACTTCAGTGTGATTTGTGCTTCCAGTGAAGAAGATATATTAAGCGATCGAAGAATAAGACTGAATGAAGCGGGGGAATGTAGAAGTGAAACAATGTATCACTGGAGTCCTCCATATGAAGATAAGAGATAGTAATGTTAGTAAGGAATAGATAAAAGGATAAGTGAAATGTTATGAATAGATATGAGAAATTCTTAACGATTATAAACTAAAGTATGGTAGTACGACAAGGTTCATAATCAAGAAGAATAGAAAGTAAGAGAAAGCATGTTTTGAACTATAAAGAGATATAAGTTGTAATCACGAGAAGTGAATTGTCGGCTTCAATAAGAGTTATCAAAGGACCAATATAGCCCCCTAGATTAAGAAATATCAATATTGTGTAGTAACCTAAGATAACCATGTGCGAGTTAGAAACTCGAAGGATTTCTGTAATAGTTGGCATTGTGATATTGCCAAGTGAATGATTAGGCAGTAAGAGGGTGAAGGGTGAATGACTGCGAAACAACCTTTGAGTGTTAGTAGAAAGAGGACTCCCTAAGATAAGAGTCTTGAGAAAAGTTAAGGTCATAAAGGTCGAGCATGCTGGTTATGAGTATACAACATAACATGCATAGAAGTGATCCATTTTCCTTAGTAAGGAAAGATTACCCCAAGACAAGTTAAAAGCCACCAGAAGTTCAAGGAATATCAAAAGGTGAAGAGGTAATAATATGACCTTTACAAGAATGGAATTCAAGAGCATAAGAAGTTAATAAATATACCAAGGGGGGAGATAGTACGATAAAGTGTCAAGGTAGGATTATGTGGCTCGCTTAGTGATAGAGCGGTAAGAAGGGTTACAACAACTGGTTTGAAATGAATGAGATTGCATTGACTCAGACCCTACATATGTGTAACGACTCTAGAATAATGTGCAAGTACAAATGGTGGAGAAGAGGCAGTGATGACTTTCTCGCTAGAGGTGCCAACTAATGGTAAACATAACCAGACACTTAATACTTAGGAAGCTAGTGTGAGGATAAATTAAGGCAAAGACAAAACCTCAATAAGAGTTACTACGAATTGAGATACGAAAATAAATCGATTAAGCAATCACTAATTGGCTTATGAAGGGCCTACTTATGGTTAGACGAGACAACATAGATGAGTTATTAGATCATAAAAAATTACGTATTAGATCTAAATATACGAAGTTTCAGCCCCGCATGTGCACGATCGCGACTCTCAAAAAGTATTTTAGACAGAAGCAATGGTAGGTGACATTCAATATAAGCTTTTAAAAAGTCAGAATGAGACCATTGAGCCGAATACAAGGGAGGTGTTTAAAAGTTTTATTCAGAAGTAATATTATTATAGTAAAAGTTAAGTAAAAAGATAATAGGGATGATTGTAGACAGTTCAAAATCACCTAAAGTTCTACGGAGTATATAATGTAATGAGCTCGAAGTTTGATATGAACACGAGAATCTTTTCTAAGTGCTACCGACGGAAGACTTTAGCCAAGCAATAAGGAGAAAGAATTTGGTATGTGCATAACGATCTGAATTTGATATTATATAAAGGTTGTCCTGTAACATCAATATATGCATAATTTGGTATGTATCCAATAGTGGAGTAAGTTAGAAACTCATCACATATCATGTATATTGAGCGGAGGATAAGATTCAAGAGTAATGTTGAATTTACGTATAGGAAGCTTCAGGATGTGTGGGAACTAAGATAAGTTAGTGTATCTGACATATGATTTAAAGTTAACCTCAGTTGTTGGTATTAATTATACATTATTCACGACACCTTTACAGATCATAAGAGCCGAAGGAGATGAACTCGAGATAAAGGCGATGGCTGGAGTTACTAAAGGATTATGATGTTGATACTTTATATCATCCATAAAGTCTAATGTTGTAGCCGACAGCCAAAGTCGCAGATCCATAGATAGTTTGTCTTACTTGGGGTCAAGAGAAGGGGGTTGGTCGAAAGTTATATCAACTAACTAGTTTAGAGAGTTCAATTTTTTTACCTAGACGATGACAGTATCATGATTCAAAATATAGTAATATTAACTCTAACAGTAGAGGTGGAAGAATGATATTATAAAGGCCATATGGTATGGCAGTTTGAGGAGAAGGTCCAGTGGAATAAAATTATGGTCTGTGAGGTAACAAAAGATAGTGTCTTGAGGTATCGAAGTTGTTCCAAATTTTATGGGATTTCGACACCATATTAGGTCAGAGGCACGTTATTTATTTATTCATGCAAAGTCGACTAAGATGTATCATTATATTAAAGAGATCTATTGGTGGAATGATATGAGAAAAAATATTGTCGAGTTCAAAATTGTTAGCAAGTGAAGATAGAGCACCTGAAGCCCAATGGGCTAGTTTAGGACTTAGGGATTCTGATGTGGAAGTAGGAGATGACTAATATGGATTTTATTACAGATTTTCCTCGTTCATATCATAAGTTCTATTCTATATGGGTGATTTTTGATAGATTCACGAAGTTGGCCCATTGTTTGTCAGTTAGAACTACTTATACAGTCGAGAATTATGCAAGTTATGCATTAACGAATTAGAACATGGTGTTACAGAGGCTATTATACCTGATATAGGGGTGTAGTTTACAACTAACTTCTGGAGGTCCTTCTGGAAGGGTTTGGCAACACAAGTAGATCTTAGTACAACTTTTCATCCACAGATAGATAGCCAAGAGGAGCACACGATTAAGACACTCGAGGATACATTGCGAGTGTGCATGCTAGACTTCATGGAACTATCATTCCAGTATTAGTATGGCTCCTTATGAGGCCAAGTGAACATCCCCTATTGAGTAATTTGAAATAGGTAAATCAGTCACTTGAATCCGATTTGGTTCATTAAGTTGTAGAAAAGGAAAAGCTCATTCAGGATTAATTATTAACAGCCCATAGCTATCAAAATTCTTATTCAGATATGTGATAACAATACTTAGAATTCCATGTGAATGATTTGGTAATCTTGGAAGTTTTGCCTACGAAAGGTGTTATGAGATTCAATAAGAAGCTTAGCAAAAACTTATTAGGCCATATAGAATAAGTAGCCTATGAGCTAAAGTTACCGTCAAAGTTAGAGTTTGTCCACCCTGTTTCTTCATGAATTTATACAGCAGAAGCACATGATGTTCAGATTAAGAAGAACATATGTTACGAATAGGTGATAGTCGATATTATAGATCGGCAAGTTTGCAAGTCGAGGGAAATAAAGTGACCTCCATAAATATATCATGGAGGAATAAGAGGAAAATACATGGGAAGCCGAGGAAAAAATGAATTCTAAGTACCCTCAGCGAATGTAGCTTGACCAATTACAATGATGGCCATATGAGGTCAAAGTGATATTATTTAGCCTATGTTATGTGATTTTGATTGCACTCATTCTATGATTAAATGATAATCAGAATTGAAGCATTATAGTGTTTTCAGGAGCAAAATTATTTGGACACAAGGTAAGTTACAGTTATTACAATGATGGCGATATGAGGTCAAAGTGATATTTTTTTTTTTATTGCATGTATTGTATATGGTATGTTTCTGGTGTATGGGATATTCCTATTTATAGAGGAGACTCTGCCAAAATTTCTGTAAAATATGTAAGAGCTAGTTTCTCCTCTAAGATGCATTTATAATTTATGATGAATTATTCTAGGGGGGAAGATGTTACACCCCGTATTTTCATGTTTGAATGTGTTGTAAGTAAATCAATATGAGCGGGAGAGGTTAAGAACCTTTACAAAGATAATGATGGGTTAAAAACGTGTTAAAGGAAATATTGTGAGGGTTGGAGGTTAAACGAATTAAAGATGTCATAATCCATACTTTTGGGGGTAAAACTAGGAGTGCTTAATATGATAATAAGGTTGTTTTAAGTTATTTGAATCATATAATATTCGTATGTTAAGTTTGAAGTCAAGCAAGTTGTAAAACAAAAGTCAGTGAAAGTTATCGCAATTTACGTTCATAATGTTGCTGAAATTTGGGTCTAATGTCACTGAGCATTTCTCCCAATATACTTGGATTTATGGGGTGGACCACTAAATAAAAGTCTACAAGTCTAGTTTCCAACACATTAAACCGTTCATCGATATTGTTACACCCCGTAATTCCAAGACATGTTTATAAGAGCGTACGTAAGAACTCAAAAATGTTAAGATTTGAGACTAGTAAAAATTTATCTGAAATGTCGGAAAATGGAATATTGCGACGAACGGGAGGGCGACACGTGTCACCCCCCCTTAGTTGGTCTTGGACGAAATGGACCATGGGTGAAATGGTCATTTGACCAATATAGAGATGAGCAAGTCTTGTTAGACTAGAGTTTGATAACATTGACTAAGTCAAGGCCACTTGGCTTGATCTTTTATTAAAATACATCCAAGTCACCCAATTGTTCTCATCTTGACCCTCCATGTTGTTATTTAAACATACTAGTAGCAAGACTAGTTCCCACACTTAGACAAATTTCAAGAAAACTTGAAGAACACAAAGGGAGCTCTCGGGTTCACTAAGGGTTCCAAGGAGAAAATTTTCGTTTGTTGTCCAATAATCTCCACACTTTAAACCAAGGTTCCTAAGGGTATTGTAAGTGTAGCTCAATAGAAAGATCCCGGAAAAGTGTCATTTTCGTATTAGTCGCAAGGTGAAAACCTAGTCACTTTCGTAGGTTTGGATTGGGAATTGAAGGAAAGTTGTTTGTGATCTTCTAAGGGCTTCAAGTGGCGGATTGGAGTGTCAAGGAGAGGCTCTAAGTTTCTAGGGAGCGACTTCGGATCTTGAAGTTGGATTAAGGCTCGTTAAGGTAACAATCTTGTTCTCTTAAGTGTTATAAGATTACATATTGTTGTAGCCTTACATTTTAACTAGCATGAAGTATATGTATTAACGATTGATAAGAGTTATGGATATTGGAAGCCTAAATCCGAAATGACATTATTAGCCATTTGAAATTGAAATACAATTTGGTCGATAATTAGAATCGTCGCATGTTATCTACTTGAAGATTATAGTTGTTATAATCGATTGCGGCTTTATAACATGGTATACTAAACAACTTGTATTGAAAAGGAATTGGAAAGGATGATATGTTGTGACACCTTTTGGCCGAGAATGGCATTGCTTTTTTTGGACTAGTTTGATATCAATTGTGGGGCGGAAATTTACACGTCTTGTTAGGCGTGTAATCCCCTATTGTTAACTACATTGTTGAGCATTAAATGTGGCGTGTTTGGTTATTGAATTCGGGCCTTGAAAAAGGTGGAAAAGTATGTAGAAACAAATGAAGTGTTGTCCGATTTTCCGTAGAATTTAGTGACTTTGCACTTAGAATATTCTACGTTTGAAGTTAGAAGTTAATAGACGTATTATGGTCATTATAGGTTGACATACTACGTACGGCATATTGGACTTAGCAAGTGGATTGAACCGAAGAGGTATGTGGAACTTTCTTATCTCTTGAGCATGAGTAGTTGTAAATGTATAGTACGGTAGACGTACGAGATTTAAATGAATTTAGTTTCATTTGATATCCTTGACTTGTTTTAAGGATGTTCAAGTTGGTTGAGTTAGAGAATTAACTCACTCGTTTTTAAAGGATAGAAATGCCTCGGTTTCAAAGGCATAAAGTTGGTTAATAACTTTATGGAAAGTAAAGAGAATGGTTTATTCTAATAAGGTAAACAAAGATTTCTTGACTTGAAAATGTATAGAATACTTGATTTGGAAAGTATGGATTCCTTGAGCTATTCTAAAGTTAAGAAACTTGATTTCTAAAGTTAAGAGACTTGAGGTATTTTAAAAGTATATAATACTTGGTTTTTAAAAGTATAAGTCTCTTGGATATAAGGAAGAATGTAATTGCCTAAAGTATAAAGTTAGTATAACGACTTTATGGGAAGTTGGTTATAATAACTTTATGGAAAGATGAAAGAGTGGTTCACTCTAGTAATGTAAATAATGATAAATGACTTGAAATAATGAAAGGAAAATTGATTTGAAGGCATCAATTGCTTAAGGTTTTAAAAGAAAGAAGTCACTTGATTTAGAAGTCTATAAATGTATTTCTAAAAGGTATTGTGACTTGTCTTGAAAAGTAGATATGACTTGATACTACGGTTATTAGTATCTTGGAAGTTTTATACGAAAAAGAGTCACTTTAAAAGAATAGAAGTACGTAGTACTTTGGGTTAAATTCCCGAATTTTATAATGACATGTTAGTGTATTAAGTAAACTAAAATGAGAGTGTATATGAACAAAGCTAATAAGAAGTTAGGGGATTTCTTAACTTGCTTATGTTATGTATGATAAGCCGGTGGTGCTTATGTTATGTACGATAAGCCGGTAGTGCTTATGTTATGTATGATAAGTCAGTAGTGCTTATGTTACGTATGATAGCCGGTTGTGCTAGGTTATGTTATTTATACGGGGTAAACCCCCGGGTTACTACTTATTCCATGTAATTGCTACCCATGATGCAAGTGCAGCGTTTGTACTCATTGCGGGCCCACCGGGCCCATGCGGGTGAAATAGTCCTATGCGTGTGAAATAGTCCCATGCGAGGTGGATGACCTCATTGCGGGTCCACAGGACCTATGCGGGTGAAATAGTCCCAGGAGTAGGACTGCTTAATGATACTACGGGCGGGTGACCCTACTTTGATCATGAGCCTCCTATTTTTATGCAGCAAAGAATACACTTGTTTACTCTCATTGTTAGTAAGGCACAGTGTACTGTAATTTTATTATCATACATGTCTCCAGCTTTATTTTAGACTTATGATGTAAATTGCAGTATTTTCCTGTTTATGCCGCAGGTAGGGGTAAGCAGGTGGTGGATCCTTATTCTTAGGATCACTGATCAGGTGTCAGAAGCTCTATTTCTCTGGAGGCTTGTCTTTTGGTACGGTTTCCCTAATGTTGTAGATTTATGTAAAATATGGGCATGGCGGGGCCCTGTCCCGCCACAGTTGTTATTCTTAGAGGTCTGTAGTCATATTTGTGGATTGGGTTGTAAGAACAGAGATGTAATATTTTATGTTGTATTATGTATATTTTACGGAAGGTGTCTTTATCGGCTAACCTGTTGATGTTTTTTTTTATGTCTAAGTATTTTTTTGAGTTGTGTATGTTCCGCTGATATTCTCTGATGTATACCTGAAAGGGGTGCCCAGGTAGGGCACCAGTCGCGGGCCCGGGGTCGGGTCGTGACAAAAGTGGTATCAGAGCAGTTAGTCCTCGGAGAGTGTCTACAGACTGTGTCTAGTAGAGTCTTGATTATCGGTGTGTTGTGCACCACATCTATAATCAGGAGGCTGCAGGACATTTAAAATTGGTTTCCATTCTTCTCACTCTGAGATCGTGCGATAGAGCTGTGTTGTTAGGGTCGTCTCTCCCTAGCGAGTTATATTGATTGCAGCTACGAGAAAGGCAGCAGTGACCCAGGAAGGATTATGTGGATTGTGTATCCAGGTTATTTGTAATTGTTGTATAGTTGGTATAATGACGTACATCTATACGGATTTATGTATGAGGGTCATATATGGGTTGCCTAGAATGATTTTAGATTACCAGGAATTGGTAAGGACTAATTAGATACCAGGAAGGTATGAAACAGTTTAATGAATTCTCATCAAGATTTATGTGTTAATTTGATATAATTAGGAAATGATGAGCTGTCTGATAGGGTAATGAACCCTTACGAAGTCATGTTAAGGTGCTTGATGGAAGACTATGTGGATAGATTAAGCTACGTGGTATGCGTAAGAGGATCGTACAGATGAGATCCGTATAGAGTAAGTAAGGGTTGTTGTGATCAAGACAACACGATTATGGTATTATGAGAAGTTATTGTACCCGTTTACGGGGGGACTGATAAGGTAGACTTGGAGCACGGAAATTGCGAGCCTAAGAATATTGATAACCGCCGAGACCTTGGGTATATAAGGCCTTCTCGGGTAGTAAAAATTTAAGTCAGACCAAGGATAAGAGTTAAGTGCGACGCCGAGTCGGGTTGAGGACCTATTAAGGGTCGCCCCATAGCCTGAAATGGAGTGGGACCAGTTGTTAGTAGTCTCGCTACGTGACAGGGTCACGAGGATGCAAGGCCCAAGTCTAGTTAATTGTTTCTGCAGTGCGTGGACGCGTTCCACCGAACCAGTCGTGAGCCGGAAATGGCCTTATTTTGTTCGATATTGTAACTCCAAAGATTGGAGGCCAGATTTAGTATGGAAGTTATGTCGTATGCTAGTATAAGTTTGGAAATACGGAAGAAATGCGACCGGTGAGAAAGAGAGCAACCAAGTGTAAAGGAATAGAGCACGAATCCATGAGAACCTTTCGGGTGACTACACCCGTGAGTGATGGGTGGTAGCCGGCGGGTATATAATAATTGCGGTGGCGATCTGATCGTCGGACCCTAGCGAACCTAGCGAGGTGTTATGGCCGCACTTTGAGGACATTATGGAGTGCAGGCTAGTTGGCCTCTTGTTATGCCAGCGTTCGCGAGAGAAAGATTTGTTCGATTCGGTTTTACGGTAGCGATTATCGAGTGGAAAGGAAGGGAAGTGGTGGTAACCAGTGAATTATCCTTCCTTCCTTGATATCATTGTTTTAATAAGTCGGTGTGACTTGTTCATTTGAGGTAAATTGATGCAGAAGGTAAGTAATACTGGAATTTGAAGGAGTTTTATGTTAAGTTCCCTTGGGGGTACTTGGAATTGGTTTGGTGTGACGGTCAGGGCCACGACCTTCCGGATAATTTCAGGAAAGCGCGCAAGCGAGAATAAGATAAGTATGAGTGTTGCCTGCGGAAAACAGAAGACATCGTTGGTAGGTTTTGAAAATCTATACGATTATAAGGTGGCGCTTGATGATTAAGATTTTGAAAGGGAGATAAGTTCTCTCCCCCACGTAAAAGGATAGTTTTACGTATTATGGGGTTATGTGTACCCATGTTGTTAGACGAAGGATATGAGACTGGTAAGGTCTTCAGTATCGTCATGCCATAGGTTACAGTTTTAGATAACCGTGGGAAAAGTATTGTGTTGGGGTAATTGAGAACGACGTTAGGAAATGGTCGAGGAAGTGTCGTAAGGATATAAATGCAGGTAGTACGCATGCATGAAACTGTATGATTATGAATCAAGATAGAAATATTTTTGCTAATAATAAGCATAAGGAAGGGTTATGACCAGAATAATAAAAGGGAATGCAACTATGGTTATGTAAGTTGCACGAGATATGATTACCCCAGACTAGTGTAAAGACCATTATTAAATGATGGCGATAAGAACACCTCGAGGAAGGTGGTAACATCGATCTTGTGAGAAAGATAGTAAGAAAATACGGGGAGGGGTAAGGTACCCCAGGAAAACTTGAAATGATTTATAAGGAAAGACGAGTAGACACTCGAACGATAAGAAATCTTGACAAGCCATTAGATTATGTAATACCATGAATTGAGGTTGAACACCTGATTATAGGCTCTATAAGCCGATAGAGAATAATAGGATTATTAATTGACTAGATCAAGGAAATCTCCCCCCTAAATTGTGATTGGCAGGATGTATTAGCCATGAGGCAAGAAAAGGAATCAAATCTAAGTATAATGACCAAGTTTGGTTGCAACTGAGAAAGGGAAACAGGAACCACAATTGATATTAAGGGTGCCCAAATATTTCGCAAGTATGAGAAAGGCTTCCAGTTATTGGAAGATAAGTTGACCACGACTACAGTTCTAACCCCTCCTGAGAGACTAGAGGGTTAGGTTATTATTGTAACACTTTGGGTGTTGGGATAGGTTGTGTGCTGACGCAACACGATAAGGTTAAAGCCTATGTTTCCCGGCGGATAGGGAAGAATGAGATGAATTACGCTACTCACGATTTAGAGTTGGCGGCAGTTAATCGTGCCTTGAAGATTTGGAGGCATTTCCTTATGTAGACTTCATGTGGATATTTGTGCAGACCACAAGAGCCTCCGGTATATCTTCAGATAGAGGCAGCTGAATTTGCGACAGAGATGGTGGTTAGAGTTACTCAAGGATTGTGATATTGATATCCTATACCACCCGGGGAAAACCGAGAAGGTTACATATGCTTTTAGTCGTGGATCTATGGGTAGTCTGTCAGATGGGCAGCCAGATAGACAGGACGTGGTCCGTGAGATTTATCAGCTACCGAGCCGAGGGGTTCGATTATTGTTCCAAGGTTAATGGAGTTTAGATCCGAGGGGTTACCGAGTCTTCCGTCATTAAGGAGGTAAAGAGGCGGCAGTATGAGGATCCAGTTATGATACGGTATCTAGATACGGCTCTTCGAGAGGAGGAGAGTTTATTTGAGGTAGCGCCTGATGGGGTGCTAAGATTCGAGGCGGTGTGTGCTCCGATGTTGCGGGACTTCGTCAAGTGATGCAGGGAGGCACACAGTGCTCGTTACTCTATTTATCCGTGGTTGACTAAGATGTATCATGACCTCAGATGTATGTATGAGTAAGATGACCTGAAGAGGGACGTAGCGGAGTTTGTTGCTTAGTGTCCGAGTTAGTAGCAGGTCAAGGTGGAACACCAGGAGCCCTGTGGGCTACTACAGGCGATTGAGATCCCAACTTAGAGATGGGAGGTTATTAATATGGATTTTGTTACAGGGTGGCGTCGTACTCGGAGGAAGTGCGACTCCCTGAGGGTCATAGTAAACAGGCTGACGAAACCAGCCTGTGTTCTTCCGGTTAGGACCACTTACTCGTCTGAGGATTATGCAAGATTATATAGCAGGGAGATTGTGAGACTGCACGGGGTTCCTACATTTATGATGTCAGACAGATGAGCTCAGTTTACGGCTGACTTCTGGAGGTTTTCCAGAAGGTATTAGGGACACAGGTGAGTCTCAGTGTGGCATTTCACCCTCGAGCCAAGCGGACGAGCGAGCGTACTATCCGAGCGCTGAGGATAGGTTGCGGGCCGGTGTTATTGATTTCAGAGTTAGCTGGAAGAATTATTTTGCCTCTTGTTGAGTTTGCGTATAACAAAAGCTACCATTCCAGTATCCAGATGGCCCTGTATGAGGCTTTGTATGAAGAAAGTGTAGACTCGCCGATTGGTTGGTTCAACGTAGGCGAGGTTCAGATAATTAGCCCGGACTTGATTCAGTGGGCTGTGAATAAGGCGAAGCCTATCCAGGAAAGATTATTAGCAAGCTCGAGTCGGCGAAGCTTTATCACGGATAACAAGCGTCGGCGGCTTGGAGTTCAGGTTGACGTTTTAGTATAAGTATTGTTATGTGGCCATGTGTGGCATTATTGGTAGGTAGGGGTTGTAAAAGGAGACTATGTCGCTATCTATAAGATTGATTCCCAAAGGAACATTCAGGGATGAATGTTTCTAAGGGGGGAAGAATGTTACACCCCGTAATTCCAGGATATGTTTATAAGAACGTACGTAAGAACTCAAAAATATTAAGATTTGAGACTAGTAAAAATTTATCGGAAATGTCGGAAAACGGAATATTGCGGCGAACGGGAGGGCGACACGTGTCACCCCCCCCAGTTGGTCTTGGACGAAATGGACCATGGGTGAAATGGTCATTTGACCAATATAGAGATGAGCAAGTCTGTCTAGACTAGAGCTTGATAACATTGACTAAGTCAAGGCCACTTGGCTTGATCTTTTATTAAAATACATCCAAGCCACCCAATTGTTCTCATCTTGACCCTCCATGTTGTTATTTAAACATACTAGTAGCAAGACTAGTTCCCACACTTAGACAAATTTCAAGAAAACTTGAAGAACACAAAGGGAGCTCTCGGGTTCACTAAGGGTTCCAAGGAGAAAATTTTCGTTTGTTGTCCAATAATCTCCACACTTTAAACCAAGGTTCCTAAGGGTATTGTAAGTGTAGCTCAATAGAAAGATCCCGGAAAAGTGTCATTTTCGTATTAGTCGCAAGGTGAAAACCTAGTCACTTTCCTAGGTTTGGATTGGGAATTGAAGGAAAGTTGTTTGTGATCTTCTAAGGGCTTCAAGTGGCGGATTGGAGTGTCAAGGAGAGGCTCTAAGTTGCTAGGGAGCGACTTCGGATCTTGAAGTTGGATTAAGGCTCGTTAAGGTAACAATCTTGTTCTCTTAAGTGTTATAAGATTACATATTGTTGTAGTCTTACATTTTAACTAGCATGAAGTATATGTATTAAAGATTGATAAGTGTTATGGATATTGGAAACCTAAATCCGAAATGACATTATTAGCCATTTGAAATTGAAATACAATTTGGTCGATAATTAGAATCGTCGCATGTTATCTACTTGAAGATTATAGTTATTATAATTGATTGCGGCTTTATAACATGGTATACTAAACAACTTGTATTGAAAAGGAATTGGAAAGGATGATATGTTGTGACACCTTTTGGCCGAGAATGGCATTGCTTTTTTTGGACTAGTTTGATATCAATTGTGGGGCGGAAATTTACACGTCGTGTTA
This sequence comes from Przewalskia tangutica, assembly GCA_029844215.1. Classification (NCBI taxonomy): domain Eukaryota; kingdom Viridiplantae; phylum Streptophyta; class Magnoliopsida; order Solanales; family Solanaceae; genus Przewalskia; species Przewalskia tangutica. Next base: position 27,105,731 of record CM056719.1, read on the forward strand.
GGCGTGTAATCCCCTATTGTTAACTACATTGTTGAGCCTTAAATGTGGCGTGTTTGGTTATTGAATTCGGTCCTTGAAAAAAGTGGAAAAGTATGTAGAAACAAATGAAGTGTTGTCCGATTTTCCGTAGAATTTAGTGACTTTGCACTTAGAATATTCTACGTTTGAAGTTAGAAGTTAATAGACGTATTATGGTCATTATAGGTTGACATACTACGTACGGCATATTGGACTTAGCAAGTGGATTGAACCGAAGAGGTATGTGGAACTTTCTTATCTCTTGAGCATGAGTAGTTGTAAATGTATAGTACGTTAGACGTACGAGATTTAAATGAATTTAGTTTCATTTGATATCCTTGACTTGTTTTAAGGATGTTCAAGTTGGTTGAGTTAGAGAATTAACTCACTCGTTTTTAAAGGATAGAAATGCCTCGGTTTCAAAGGCATAAAGTTGGTTAATAACTTTATGGAAAGTAAAGAGAATGGTTTATTCTAATAAGGTAAACAAAGATTTCTTGACTTGAAAATGTATAGAATACTTGATTTGGAAAGTATGGATTCCTTGAGCTATTCTAAAGTTAAGAAACTTGATTTCTAAAGTTAAGAGACTTGAAGTATTTTAAAAGTATATAATACTTGGTTTTTAAAAGTATAAGTCTCTTGGATATAAGGAAGAATGTAATTGCCTAAAGTATAAAGTTAGTATAACGACTTTATGAGAAGTTGGTTATAATAGCTTTATGGAAAGATGAAAGAGTGGTTCACTCTAGTAATGTAAATAATGATAAATGACTTGAAATAATGAAAGGAAAATTGATTTGAAGGCATCAATTGCTTAAGGTTTTAAAAGAAAGAAGTCACTTGATTTAGAATTCTATAAATGTATTTCTAAAAGGTATTGTGACTTGTCTTGAAAAGTAGATATGGCTTGATACTACGGTTATTAGTATCTTGGAAGTTTTATACGAAAAAGAGTCATTTTAAAAGAATAGAAGTACGTAGTACTTTGGGTTAAATTCCCGGATTTTATAATGACATGTTAGTGCCTTAAGTAAACTAAAATGAGTGTGTATATGAACAAAGCTAATAAGAAGTTAGGGGATTTATTAATTTGCTTATGTTATGTATGATAAGCCGGTTGTCACGACCAGGCAGGCATGCCCAGTGCCACTACAGGCACCTGTTGAGTATACATCGAGAGAATAGCGTGGAACATACACAACATAACACAGTGTAAACAATATAACAACACAAGCTAGCCGATAAAGGCGTCTTCCATAATATAAACAAAGTCAAAGTACAACTTTACAACTCGGTTCTTACCAACCACGTATGTGAATACAGACCTCAGGAATAACAAGCGTGGCGGGGCGGGGCCCGCCATACCACGAATGTACATAATCTACAACATCGTGGTAAGACGTACCAAAGAAAGTCAAGCCTCCGAGAATGGAGCTTCCGGCGTGCGATAAGCGATCCTAGAGTGTGGATCCATGACACCTTTACCACTCTGCGGCGTGAGCAGCCCCAGGAAGGGTCGTTACACAATATGTACTAAGTATGCAAAGCTGGAAAATCGTAATTACAACATAAGTTTAACGAAGCGGAGACATGTATGATAACAAAATTACGATTACGATTGCCTTACTAACATAGAGTAATAATAGGTGTATACTTACAACGAAAAATAGGATTGGAATCCTACTCACGGGACTATTTCACCGCGTAGGTCGGTGGACTGCGTGAGGTATTCCTCGCATGGGACTATTTCACCCGCATAATCCCTTACGGACTCGCGTGAGGTATTCCTCGCATAGGTCGGACCGCCGCGTGGGACTATTTCACCGCATAAGCCTACGGACTCGCGTGGTATTATTCGCCGCATCGTGGTTAGCAAATCCACGGAAATATACAATGCCACAATCTCGGGAATGACCACATGACGAATAATATATCACTAGCCCAAATCCATATCACATAACATAAGCTCTATCGACATCATACAATATATAAGCAAGTTAAGAAATCTCCTAACTTCTTACTATTCTTGTTCATGTACACTCGTTTTAGTTTACTTAAGGCACTAACATGTCTCTTATGAAAATCAGAATTTAACCCAAAGTACTACGTCTTCTAATCTTTTAAAATGACTCATTTCATTATAAAACTTCCAAGATACTAATAGCCGTAGTATCAAGTGACAATTTCTTTTCAAGACAAGTCACAATACTTTTAGAAATAAAATATGGCTTCTAATATCAAGTGACTCGTGTCTTATAAAACCTTAGGCAATTGATGCCTTAAAATCGAATTGCCTTCCATTAAATCAAGTCATTTATCTTTCCATAAAGTCAATATAACCAACTCCCCATAAAGTCGTTATATTCACTTTATACCTTAGTCATGTACAATTTCCTATCCAAGGGACTTATACGTTTTTAAAACGACACAAGTATTACATACTTTAAAATTCTTCAAGTCCCTTATCTTTAACAAGACTTAAGACATCTTTAATATTCTCAAAGAAGTGAGTTAAATCTCTAACTCACCCGACTTGGCATTTCATAAAACAAGTAAAGAATGTCAAAGTCTTGTCTCGTCTAAATACTATATCGCTAAACTAGTCATGCTCAAAGATAGGAAAAGTTCTACATACCTTGTCGGGTCAAACCACTTGCCAAGTACAAAGTCCCGCCCGTAGTATATCAACCTATAATATTCACAATACGTCTATTAACGCCTTACTTCAAAGGTAGAATACTATAAGTGTAAAGTCTCCATTTTCTACGGAAAATCGGACAGCACCTCCTTTGTTTTTAATCACTTTGCCACCTTTTTCAAGGCCGAAATACAATAACCAAACAGCCCCAATTGGCTCACAATTATATAGAAGGTAGTCCAATACAAATGAATAACTAAACAGCCCCAATTGGCTCACAATTATATAGAAGGTAGTCCAATACAAATGAATAACTAAACAGCCCCAATTGGCTCACAATTGTATAGAAGGTAGTCCAATACAAATGAATAACAAACTAATACAAACTACAAGTCCAAATTCGGCCACCTTGAGTTCAACAATACCAATTCTTATCCAATTTCCATTTCAATCCATATTGGTAGCATAATATGATATCAAGTCGCATTTGGTTATAACTACCATAATCTTCAAGTCAATAACATGCGACGATTCTAACAACGATTAAATTGTAATTCAACTTAGTCATGACTTACATTACATTTCGGATTTCCAAGGCTAAAATCAATCCATAATCCTTATAACTTCAATATAACAACTTCATGCTCGCAACATACAAAGCTAACAACAACAATATAAATAATCTTGTAATACTTTCAAAGAACAAGATTATACCTCAATGATTCTTAATCCAACTCCAATCCGAAGTCACTCCTTAGTAGTTTAGAGCCTCTCCAAGATACCTCAATCCGCTTGTTGAGACCCTTAGAACAATACCAACAATTATCCTTCAAATCACCAAACAAAACCTAGAAAGACCATTAGGTTTTCGTTTGCGACTAACCCGAAAACAATCTTTTTCCAAGATTTTTCTATTGAGATATGCTTACACTACACCTAAGAACCTTGGTTTAAAGTGTGGAATCAAATGGACAAGCAACGAAATTTTTTCCCTTTCTTTCTATGGTGAACCCGAGACCCCCTCTTAGTGCTCTTCAAATTTGTGCAAAATTTTTCTAAGTGTTAAGTCATCTCTTGCTACTAGTATAATATAAAGGGTCATGGAGGGTTAAGATGCATCCAAATGGTTGGCTTGGATAATCTCTTAGCAAAAATATCAAGACTTATTGACCATTTGACTTAGTCAAGATTGTCAAGCCACAACTTGCAAGACTTTAGTCATAGAAGACTTATGGTAAATGACCATAATGGCCATGCCATTTCGTCCAAGGCATTGCTAAGGGGGGTGACACGTGTCGCCCTCCCATTCGCCACAACACTAACGTTTTCCGACAATTTCATAATTCCGATAAATTTACAAGTCTCAAATCTTAACACTTGTGAGTTCTTACTTATGTTCTTAAAACATGTCCTGCAATTACGGGGTGTAACACCGGTGGTGCTTATGTTATGTACGATAAGCCGGTACTGCTTATGTTATGTATGATAAGCCGGTAGTGCTTATGTTACGTATGATAACCGGTTGTGCTAGGTTATGTTATTTATACGGGATAAACCCCCGGGTTACTACTTATTCCATGGAATTGCTACTCATGATGCGAGTGCGGCGTTTGTACTCATTGCGGGCCCACCGGGCCCATGCGGGTGAAATAGTCTCATGCGAGGCGGATGACCTCATTGCGGGTCCACAGGACCTATGCGGGTGAAATAATCCCAGGAGTAGGACTGCTTAATGATACTACAGGCGGATGACCCTACTTTGATCATGAGCCTCATATTTTTATGCAGTAAAGAATACACGTGTTTACTCTCATTGTTAGTAAGGCACAGTGTATTGTAATTTGATTATCATACATGTCTCCAGCTTTATTTCATGCCGCAGGTAGGGGTAAGTAGGTGGTGGATCCTTATTCTTAGGATCACTGATCAGGTGTCAGAAGCTCTATTTCTCCGGAGGATTGTCTTTTGGTACGGTTTCCCTGATGTTGTAGATTTATGTACATTCAGGGGTATGGCGGTGCCCTGTCCCGCCACAGTTGTTATTCTTAAAGGTCTGTAGTCATATTTGTGGATTGGGTTGTAAGAACATAGATGTACTGTTTTATGTTGTATTATGTATATTTTACGGAATGTGGCCTTATCGGCTAACCTGTTGATGTTTTTTTATGTCTAAGTATTTTTTTGAGTTGTGTATGTTCCGCTGCTATTCTCTGATGTATACCTGAAAGGGGTGCCCATGTAGGGCACCAGTCGCGGGCCCGGGGTCGGGTCGTGACAGATATGACATTAGAATAGACAAATATTCTCATTTTCACAAGACTGCGCATGAAGCCTCTTTGGGACCCACTTGAGGCGGTGGAAAATTCCAGGTTGTATATAGAACGATTCTACTTCATGTTATCTCATATATTTCGCCCATATCAGACCCAAAACACTCCTAAACACTTTCTAAGGGTTCCCCTACAACCCTAGCCAAGATCTATGAGTTTATGATGTGATTTACCCCAGGAAAGTTCGTAGATATTGTATTACTCCTTTCCTCATCTTTGCTTGTGATTTGTAGTTTTCTTCAAGGTGAAGTAAGCTTGAATTCAGGTTGTCCTTGCTGTTTTGAGTTAAAAATCTTCCTCTTCATATTGTAATGAGTGTATCTAAGTGTTACACCCCGTAACTCCAGGACACGTTTAAGAGAAAGTACGTAAGGAACTCAAGACTTGAAATGGTTACGAAAGGAAGAATTGATTTTCCGACGGAAAATTTTCCGAACGTCGTAAAGGAGAAATGTTCGTTGAGAAGAATTGGATTCTCAAAATGCATTAATTGAGGATTATGGAATGTATTTTAGTTATGGAGATTTATTTCTGGATTTGGTCGTGTGGGGCCCAAGGAATTTTACGTTTTGTGGGGCCCCGAGGTTCTGAATTTTATGGGCGAATGGGAGGCGACACGTGGCACCCTCCACATGGCTTGGTCGAATTAATGCAAGGGTAAAAGGTCATTTGACCATTATGGAGGATAAGTCTTGTGGCTTGATTTTGTTGACTTGTCAAAGGGCCACATGGGCTTGATCCTAGTGAAAACCCATCTTAGCCACCCATTTGTTTAAGTCTTGACCCTCCATAGTGTTATAAATATATACTAGTAGCAAGAGAGAGCCAACACTTAGCCACATTTCACAAAAAATTGGAAGAACACAAGAGGGGGCTCGGGTTCACTCATGGGAGAAGAAAATTTTTGGTTTCTTGTTCATTAAGCTCCCACTTTAAACCAAGGTTCTTGAGGGTAGTGTAAGCATATCTCAATAGAAAAATCCGGAAAAGATAGTTTTGGATTAGTCACATGGCGAAAACCTAGTTGTCTTTTAGGTTTTGGATTGGATGTTGAAGGAAAGTTGTTGGTGTGGTTCTAAGGGTCTCAGTAGCAGTTGAAGTGTCTTGAAGAGACTCTAAGTTGCTAAGGAGCGATTTGGATTGGAAGTTGGACTAAGAATCGTTGAGGTATAATCTTGTTCTTTGAAAGTGTTACAAGATTATTTATATTGTTGTTAGCTTTACTTGTTGCTAGCATGAAGTATATGTGTTGAAGTCTATATGGATTGTGGATTGCTTGTAGCCTTAGAATCCGAAATGTAAGTAAGCCATGTTAAGTTGGATTACAATTTTAGTTGTTATTAGAATCGTCGCATGTTTTTGACTTGGAGATTATAGTAGTTATAATCGTTTGCGACTTGATATCATGTTAGGCTAATAACTTGGATTGAAATGGAAATTGGATAAGAATTGGTATTGTTGAACTCAAGGTGGCCGAATTGGTACTTGTAGTTTGTAGTATGGTTATTTATTTGTATTGGACTACCTTATAGAATGTGGTGAGCCAATTGGGGCTGTTTGGTTATTGTATTCGGCCTTGAAAAAGGTGGCAAAGTTAGTAGAAACAAAGGAGGTCTTTGTCAGATTTTCCGTAGAAATTGGTGACTTAGCACTTAGAATAATTCTACGTATGAAGTGAGAGGTTAATGGACGTTTTGTGACCATTATAGGTTAAAGTACTAAGTATAGCGTATCCTACTTGGAGAGTGGAATAGCTATCAAGATTGAAGTAATTTGGAGCATTTTGCTACGTGTCGATAATCGTCGCGAGGTATGTGAACCTCTTCCTTCCTTTGGCATGATTCTATGTATGGAATATACGTGGTATCATTTCATGTTTCATTACTCTTAGAAGTTAAGAGGTAGTTGTGTGATTTACACTATGTAGAACTTTTCTATCTTTGGGCATGACTAGTTGCACGTATGTAGTACGGTGAGCGTCTGACACCTTGATATCCTTTACTAGTTTATGAATAACCAAGTCGGGAGAGTTAGGAGATTAACTCACTTCTTTGGAAGAATAAAGGATGTCATAAGTTTTAGTAAGTTTAAGGGACTTAAAGAGTTTTAAAGTATGTGATACTTGTTAGTTTAATCGTATAAGTCCATTGGATAGGAAATTGTATATGGCTAAGGTATAAAGGGAATATAATAGCTTTATGGGAAGTTAGTTATATTTGTTTTATGGAAAGATAATGACTTGACTTTAGTGAAAGGGCAACTTGATTTCTGGCATCACTTGCCTAAGGTTTTATAAGAAAATGAGTCACTTGTTTTCTAAAGGTTAAGAGACTAATTGTATTTTTGAAAGTTAAGAGAATTGATCCAAAGTATTTTAATACTTGGTTTCAAAAAGTAGAAGTCTCTTGGTTATAAAAGGAATGAGTTGGTCTAAAACCATAAAGGGTTATAACGGCTTTATGGGGAGTTGGTTATAACGGCTTTATGGAAGGGTTAAAAGAATGGTTTTCTTCAGTAATGTAAGCAAAGAATGATTTGATATAAAAAAAGGGCAAACTGTTTTTAAGGTACCAGTTGCTTAGGGTTTCTAAGAAAGAAGTCACTTGTTTTAGAAGCCGGTAATTGTATTTCTAAAAAGGTATTGTGACTTGTCTTGAAAGGTGGATAGGACTTGATACTATAGTTGTTAGTATCTGGGAAGTGTTATTTGAAAAAGAGTATTTCTAAAGGAGTAGAAGTCGTGATACGTTGGGTTAAATTCGGATTTTATATGACATTATCGACCGAGAATGGTGGCGGTATACCTTCTGACGCGGACTATAAGACATTATCGTCGAGAGATGGGCCGGCGATATACCTTTATGGGCGACTATATGACATTATCGACCCGAGAGATGGGCGGGCGAGATACCTTTATGGGCGAACTATATGACATTATCGTCGAGAGATGGGGCGGCGATATACCTTTATGGGCGCACTATATGACATTATCGACCGAGAAGATGGCGAGCGGTATACCTTTATGGCGAACTATATGACATTATCGTCGAAGATGGGCGGGCGATATACCTTTATGGGTAGACTATATGACATTATCGTCCCGAGAGATGGGCGGGCGTATACCTTTGAGGCGGACTATGTGACTTTATCGCGTCGAGTTGGGTAGGCGATATAGGTGTCCTCCGTAAAGGCGGATTATACTCATGAAAGATAGTAAGTTTCTGATAATGAACTTAATGATTTTCCTAATCATGTACATAAGAATGTGACTATAACTTTTATTGAAAATGGGAAAAGATAATAAGGTGCGATTAAGTTCACGTGATGGTAATGACATGGTAGGTTCGGTATTTACCCTTTTATACTTGCCCTGTCATTCTTTTATGCGATTATGATCATTTCTTGTACTTTATTTACATTCCATATTAAATTTTTGTTATGCGACCGCCTTGAATTTGCGTTAAATGTCCATGAGTTTAGGTACGATTGTGGATCCATGACTTAGGATCTGGTTGACATTTTGAGATGGCTCGATGTTCGGAGTTGTCATGGTTATGTATATTCGAGAAGTGCGGCGGGGCCTTGTCCGTCATAGTATTTGTCCAAATCTTAGAGTGCATGTATTAAATACGTGAATTTGGGTAGCTAGAGTTGCTTTACGTTGTTAAGCGATGTAGACCACTTTGGGTAATTTTTATGTTATGGCGGCCTTATCGGCTTGAAAAAAAAAAAAAAAAAGGGTGTTATTTATCTTAGCGATTTTGTTATGTTGTATGCGATTAGAAGGGTGCCGGGTAGGGCACCGATCGGCTTGAGGGTGGTCGTGACAAAAGTGGTATCGAAGCGATTAGTCCTCGGAAAGTGTCTACGACCGTGTCTAGTAGAGTCTTGATTATCGGTGTGTTGTGCACATCTATAATCGAGGAGGCTGCGGGACATTTAGGATTGGTTTCCATTCTTCTCACTCTGAGATCGTGCGATAGAGGCGTGTTGTTAAGTCGTCTCTCACTAACGAGTTATGTTGATTGCATTCTGAGAAAGCGTGATGACCGGGAATGACTATGTGGATTGCGTATCGGGTTGGTAATGATTGTAGTATAGTTGGTATTGTGATATACATCTATCTGAGTTATGTCACGAAGTCGACGCGTGTTGCCTAGAATGATTTTAGATTACGGGAGTTGGTAAAGACTAACTAGATCTGGGAAGGTATGAAACAATTAATGTTTTCTCTTGAGTCTTCTCGAGTGGAAAGATTTATTATGGACGAGGTAAAGAGTTAAGTGCGGCGGCGGGTGGGGTGTGTACACATTGCAGTTCGCCCATGCTTTGAAATGGAGTAGGATCGGTTGGTAGCAGTTCCGCTACGTGGCGAAGTCACGAGGTGCAAGGCCAAGTCTAGTTAATTGTTTCTGGGTTCGTGGGCGCGTTCCAGGAACCAGTCGTGGCGGAAATGGCCTTATTTTGTTTTATAGAGTGACTCAAATATTAGAGGCCAAATTGGTATGGAAGTTATGTATGTATGTTAGAAGGAGTTGGAAATGCGAAAAGGTAATCTCTTTTGGGCTTATGATGGACGGATGTGCGTGTGCGAGGTATTAGGGCCATGTGTGGCATTATCGTTATGTCGGGGTTGTGAAAGGAAACTATGTCGCTAATTATAAAGTTTGACTCCGAAAGAACATTCGGGGACGAATGTTTCTAAGGGGGGAAGAATGTTACACCAGTAACTCGGAGACACGTTTAAGAGAAATCGTAAGGAACTAAAGACTTGAAATGGTTCTGAAAGGAAGAATTGTTTTTAGCGGAAAATTTTCGAAACGTCGTAAAGGAGAAATGTTCGTTGAGAAGAATTGGATTCTCAAAATGCATTAATTGAGGATTATGGAATGTATTTTAGTTATGGAGATTTATTTCACGATTTGGTCGTGTGGGGCCCGCGAGAATTTTACGTTTTGTGGGGCCCACGAGGGTTCTGAATTTTATGGGCGAATGGGAGGCGACACGTGGCACCTCCCACATGGCTAGTCGAATTAATGCAAGGGTAAAGGGTCATTTGACCATTATGGAGGATAAGTCTTGTGGCTTGATTTTGTTGACATCGAAGGGCGCGTGGGCTTGATCCTAGTGAAAACCCATCTTAGCCACCCATTTGTTTAAGTCTTGACCCTCCATAGTGTTATAAATATATACTAGTAGCAAGAGAGAGCCAACACTTAGCCACATTTCACAAAAAATTGGAAGAACACAAGAGGGGGGCTCACGGGTTCACTCCTTAGGGAGAAGAAAATTTTTGGTTTCTTGTTCATTAAGCTCCCCACTTTAAACCAAGGTTCTTGAGGGTAGTGTAAGCATATCTCAATAGAAAAATCCCGGAAAAAGATAGTTTTGGATTAGTCATGGCGAAAACCTAGTTGTCTTTCTAGGTTTTGGATTGGATGTTGAAGGAAAGTTGTTGGTGTGGTTCTAAGGGTCTCAGTAGCAGTTGAAGTGTCTTGAAGAGACTCTAAGTTGCTAAGGAAGCGATTTCGGATTGGAAGTTGGACTAAGAATCGTTGAGGTATAATCTTGTTCTTTGAAAGTGTTACAAGATTATTTATATTGTTGTTAGCTTTACTTGTTGCTAGCATGAAGTATATGTGTTGAAGTCTATATGGATTGTGGATTGCTTGTAGCCTTAGAATCCGAAATGTAAGTAAGCCATGTTAAGTTGGATTACAATTTTAGTTGTTATTAGAATCGTCGCATGTTTTTGACTTGGAGATTATAGTAGTTATAATCGTTTGCGACTTGATATCATGTTAGGCTAATAACTTGGATTGAAATGGAAATTGGATAAGAATTGGTATTGTTGAACTCAAGGTGGCCGAATTGGTACTTGTAGTTTGTAGTATGGTTATTTATTTGTATTGGACTACCTTATAGAATGTGGTGAGCGATTGGGGCTGTTTGGTTATTGTATTCGGCCTTGAAAAGGTGGCAAAGTTAGTAGAAACAAAGGAGGTCTTTGTCAGATTTTAGTAGAAATTGGTGACTTAGCACTTAGAATAATTCATTATGAAGTGAGAGGTTAATGGGCGTTTGTGACCATTATAGGTTGAAGTACTAAGTATAGCGTATCTACTTGGAGAGTGGAATAGCTATCAAGATTGAAATCTTTGGAGCATTTTGCTACGTGTCGATAATCGTCGCGAGGTATGTGAACCTCTTCCTTCCTTTGGCATGATTCTATGTATGGAATATACGTGGTATCATTTCATGTTTCATTCTACTCTTAGAAGTTAAGAGGTAGTTGTGTGATTTACACTATGTAGAACTTTTCCTATCTTTGGGCATGACTAGTTGCACGATGTAGTACGGTGAGCGTCTGACACCTTGATATCCTTTACTAGTTTATGAATAACCAAGTCGGGTGAGTTAGAGATTAACTCACTTCTTTGGAAGTATAAAGGATGTCTTAAGTTTTATTAAGGTTAAGGGACTTAAAGAGTTTTAAAGTATGTGATACTTGTTAGTTTAATCGTATAAGTCCATTGGCTAGGAAATTGTATATGGCTAAGGTATAAAGGGAATACAATAGCTTTATGGGAAGTTAGTTATATTTGCTTTATGGAAAGATAATGACTTGACTTTAGTGAAAGGGCAACTTGATTTTACGGCATCACTTGCCTAAGGTTTTATAAGAAAATGAGTCACTTGTTTTCTAAAGGTTAAGAGACTAATTGTATTTTTGAAAGTTAAGAGAATTGATCTGAAAGTATTTTAATACTTGGTTTCAAAAAGTAGAAGTCTCTTGGTTATAAAAGGAATGAGTTGGTCTAAAACCATAAAGGGTTATAACGGCTTTATGGGGAGTTGGTTATAACGGCATTATGGAAGGGTTAAAAGAATGGTTTTCTTCAGTAATGTAAGCAAAGAATGATTTGATATAAAAAAAGCAAAGCTTTTTAAGGTACCGATTGCTTAGGGTTTCTAAGAAAGAAGTCACTTGTTTTAAAAGCGTAATTGTATTTCTAAAAGGTATTGTGACTTGTCTTGAAAGGTGGATAGGACTTGATACTATAGTTGTTAGTATCCGGAAGTGTTATTTGAAAAGAGTATTTCTAAAGGAGTAGAAGTCGTGAAGTACGTTGGGTTAAATTCGGATTTTATATGACATTATCGACCCGTGAATGGTAAGGCGGTATACCTTCTGGGCGCACTATATGACATTATCGTCCCAGAGATGGGCCGGGCAGTATACCTTTATGGGCAGACTATATGACATTATCGACCCAGAGATGGGCCGGGCAGTATACCTTTATGGGCAGACTATATGACATTATCGTCCCGAGAAGATGGGCGAGCGATACCTTTATGGGCGAACTATATGACATTATCGACCGAGAGATGGGCGGGCGAGATACCTTTATGGCGGACTATATGACATTATCGTCCCGAAGATGGGCGGGCGGTATACCTTTATGGCGGACTATATGACATTATCGTCCCGAGAGATGGGCAGGCGATACCTTTAAGGCGGACTATGTGACTTTATCGCGTCGAGTTGGGGCCGGGCAGTATAGGTGTCCCTCCGTAACGGGCCGGATTATACTCATAAAAGATAGTAAGTTTACAGTAATGAACTTAATGATTTTCCTAATCATGTACATAAGAATGTGACTATAACTTTTATTGAAAATGGGAAAAGATAATAAGGTACGATTAAGTTCACGTGATGGTAATGACATGGTAGGTTCGGTATTTACCCTTTTATACTTGCCCTGTCATTCTTTTATGCGATTATGATCTATTTCTTGTACTTTATTTACATTCCATATTCGTAATTTTTGTTATCGACCCCTTGGGCCGCGTTAAATGTCGCAGTTTAGGTACACGATTGTGGATCATGAGCTTAGGATCCTGGTTGAGATTTTGAGATGGCTCGATGTTAGGAGTTGTCATGGTTATGTATATTCGAAGTGCAGCGGGGCCTTGTCCGTCATAGTATTTGTCCAAATCTTAAGTGCATTAAATGCAGAATTTGGGTGGCTAGAGTTGCTTTTACGTTGTTAAACAGTGTAGACCCTTTCGGGTAATTTTTATGTTATGGCAGCCTTATCGGCTTGGCCTTGAAAAAAAAAAAAAGGGTGTTATTTATCTTCCGCAGTTTTGTTATGTTGTACGATTAGAAGGGTGCCCAGGTAGGGCACCAGTCGCGGCCCGGGGTCGGGTCGTGACACTAAGTCTTGGCTAAGCTATTTAAGCTAGAACATGTGAATCGACGACCGAAAATCTTATATTGAGTTGTTATGTAATGTTGGACTGTTTTAAGGTGTTCTTGTGATGTTAATATTTCTTGAGTTATGATAATATCTTATATCTAATATGTTGATGTTGTTTATACAAATTTTGAGTGAAGTAAGAGTGTAGAAAAGATTTGTGTTATTTGTTATAAGCCGAGTTTGCCGCTCGACAAGTTATGTACTAGTTTCCGTTAAGGAGTTGTTGTGTTGTGTTATTGGGTTGTTTGGGTTTGTTGTGGTGATGGAAGCATATAGCTTAAGATTGTATGTGTTATTGTTGTTTTTATGGATTTTGTAAAGTAAGGAAAATGGGGCGGATGCTATCTGATTTTACATAGATCGAGCTTGCCGCTCATCGTGTTAAATACTAGTTTCGTTGGTGACGTTTGTGTAATTAATGTTGTGTAGATTGAGGGGTGTTACGGGATGATTAAGTTGGGTTGTGGAATAGAGTTGTCAAATGTATGTAAAGGTATCTTCTTTCCTTCTTTTGGCATGATTCTAAACGTACGTAACATAAACTAATGCCCTTCCATTAAGGTTCTATTCTTAGTAACTAGAAAACGTGCAAGTTCTTCATTCCAATAAAAAGTATATGATCATGTTTATATCCTTATTCTTGGATTCCCATATAAGTCATATATTGATTGTATTTTCTGCTTCTTATGACATTATATGGTGATGAGTTAGCTCACATAATGTATTCGGAGGATTACCGACCTTACGTCACTCCAAAGGTTCATGATGTTATTTCATGAGTCTATCATGCATTATATATATATATATATATATATATATATATATATATATATATATATATATATTTATTTATTTATGACACTGAGTCGCGCTATAGTTGGTTGGGTATGGCACCTATTGTGTACAACACTGCAGTTGGGTATGTTATGATGATGGTAGCCCCAAAGATCGGTTTGATGATGATGATGCATCCCCATAGTGTGGCTTATATATATGTAAATATTTTTAAAGAAAGCATGCATATCATAGCCCTCGGTGGCAATATATAGCCCTGATTGAGTTTCTTATTCCTCTATTACATTGACATCTCTACTTACATCGTTATCTACCTTACATACTAGGTACTTTATTCGTACTAACGTCCCTTTTGCCTGGGGACACTGCATTTCATTCCTGCAGGTCCCGATAGACTAGTCGATGATCCTCCTGAGTAGGTTCTTAGCTCTGTGGAAGGTGTTAGTTCACTCCACTTACTCCGGAGTTGCCTTTTGAGTCGATATACTTACGTACACATGTTTATGGGTATGGGTGGGGCCTGTCCCGACCTTATGATGTTTATGTACTCTTAGAGTCTTGTAGATATATGTCTTGTGTATATACGTTTTGTACGACTTGTATATCCCTTGTATATATGCATGTATGTCCTTTTGGGTTGTCTATTATTGAGTACTCTTTCATGCTTCATCAGATTATCGTATGACAACCCGTCAACGCCCACTTATATATGCTAGTACGGTTATGGATGTATATTATGTTGGTGATCGGTAAGTTAGGCCCGGGTGCTAGTCGTGCCCTTTCGATTTGGGGAGTGGAACTCATGCACATAGAAAGTCTAACAAAGTAGGTGAAACATGTAGGTGAAATAAGTAGGTCGTCTATTTTTATCCGATGTCTCAATTATTTATGAATTTTATTTACAAAGCTAGTATTAACATTACATACACTTGAACCCTTAGACAATAACAATAACCTTATTCTTCCATATTCAAGTTAAACCGTCGAATTCAACTTAGGCATACACATGTTGAGAAGTACGGGGTGTTACATCATTCCCCTCAGCCCCACCCCCACCCCATTTGGATCATTTGTCCTCGAATGAGAAGCAGAACTCTAGAATTCTAACTCGAGGATTCTAGCGCATTACTTGCACACCTAGGGCACTTCAGATTTGATGGACTTCACTATTACTTATCTATGTAGTCTTAATCACATAAAATAGAATGATATCTTAAGGTATAGCTCTATTGCACGATCTAGCGTATGAAAGAATAGTAACATTTCATAAATGTCATGTAGCCTCCCAATTATAAATACAGTGCACAACACACCCATAAGTGAGACTAGTGAACATGGCCTCATAGACTCCTAGGACTGAACTGCTCTAATACTACTCTTATACATCCTAAATCTTAAAGGGAATGGACCATACACTAAATGAAACTACAATGAACTGGTATAATCTACATGATGTAATTTGCATCACAATTATAATATGTATATATGATTTGTTTTGTACATAAATGTTACCATGGCATGCAACTGAATACAAATGAACTCACGTGTATTGTTTATGAAGCCTCTATGAATACTTATACTAAATACTGACACAACAAAAATAGTCACAATATGTTATACAACACAGCTAGTAACTAAACTACATCAATCAACCTTCCACTTACAAACTAGCTAATGAGCGACAATATCATTCTATGACAAATCGGGCAACATCTTCCATGTTTCTTTTACATTCCTCAAGTTCAAAACAACAACTATATCTCTTCACCTTTATATAATCATATCAGCCCCAGCATACTGCATATCACACAACTAATAATTCATTATATCATCTAATTTTTCAACTTACACCTTGTAGCAACTAGCATATTTAAATCATCAAACTAATTCATAGCCCTCATGCTCATACTTCCAGTATCTCAATCATAATAAGAACAACACCTAACCACAACACAACATGATCACAAATCAACTTCAACATCTAAGCATGTCTAAAGATTACTTTAGCTCACACACATGAAAATTGAGAAGATTCTTACCTCTAACATCAAGAACAATATCTATATTCACTTTGATTCAACTCAAGGGAAACATTAATTCCAGCAGCCAAATAGAAGAGAGGAGTAGCACCAACACCATGGGATTTTCCCTTTTGCTTCCTTAGTTAATGAAGAGAAAACTTAGAGTAACGAATAGAATCAAGTGGTGGATGTCTTGTTTGTGTGAAGGAGAGATATAAAGAATATTACCTTGAGTTATGGAGGAGGAAGGAGGGTATGTGGCTGCCATGTGAACTAGGAGAAATCATGAAAAGGATGGAGATTACATGGCTGCTTTGTTACAGCAGATCATATAAAGAGAGAGCGGGAGAGAGAGAAAAGAGAGAAGTGAATGAAGAAAGCAAAATCTGATTTTTGGCCTTATAAGGCCCTAAACTGACCCCTTAATTATTTTTACTTTTCCCTCCCTTTTAATCTAATCCACACATTTTAAGTAGGTGCAACACCTACTTGTCACCTACTTAACCTAGAAGTTTGATGATTTCCTCTAAACATGTGTGTTATCCTCGTTTAATAAGTAGGATGTGTAAGATAATAGAACATGCAAGCGAGTTGGACATGTGAGCAAGTAGCTCAAGCACCTAGGACGTCTAAGCAAGTAGGTGAAAAAGTAGGTGAAACGAGTAGGTCGTCTACTTTATTTGATGTTTCATTCATTTATGAATCTTATTTACAAATCTAGTCTTAACATTACATACACTTGGACCCTTAGACAACAACTATAACCTTATTCCTCCATATTCAAGTTAATTAATCGACTTCAACTTAGGCATACACATATTGAGAAGTACAGGGTGTTACAATACAATTTTTTTGTTCTGAGTTTTTCAAAATTCACTATGTATAAGGGGTTTGATAGCTTGAAGTGGGGCCTTGTGCGAACTCACTTGAAAACAAGTTTCGCAGAGTAGCTTCCGACTCTAATTTTTTCTAAGATTTTTTTTATGCCTTGATTAATTTTCAAAATACTTTCTACACTCCTCATTTTGGTTCCATTATCTTTCTATCATACGGGTCAAACCTTAGCCTGAATACACAAGGTGTTATAATATCTTCCCTTGAAATAATTCGTCCTCGAAGGATGGATCATGGTTAGGAATATGACTAACTCTGAAACTTTACCAAAAGTTTGGTAGAGTTTCCTTTGTAACTAGGCATATCCAAATATTTCTTAGACACTTGTAATCCAACCCAAACACAACAAAAGCCTCACAGGGCATCATTATATGCATGACATGACATAACATGGTAACTGAAACATAGACGTGACTAACATGAATACTAAACTGGCATGAATCTATGAATACTAATTGTCATGGATGATGGACTAACATGAATACATGGATATTGAACCGAATGAATACATAAAAACTATATATGAGATTTGGAAAAGTATTCGTAAGAACAAATGACATAAGTACTAGAATATAAGCATGAAGATGACATGATTACATGGTTGCAAGGAGTAGGAAATGAAATATGAATAGTGTACTGACATAAATACATAAATATTGGCTGACATGGATATATGAGTGTTGAACTGACATGAGTGAATATATAAAATATGGATATCATAACATGAAATCTTATGTCAAAAACATAAAGGTTACAGTAGGAGATCTGAATGTTTAGCGAAGATGTGATCTAACACTGAACTAACATAAGGTCTGAATACTTGAGATAGTTACTTTAGACATTTTTCTGCTTGTCCATCAATAGGGGCAGATATCTAGACTCTGTGTACTCTTCGTCTTCCTATGTAGACTCTTCTACATTCTGGTTACTTTATAGTACTTTCACCGGAGGGACTTCCTAGAAATTTTTGTGAACTGAATATCTCGATCCAAAACAATGGATACTCGAGTCTCATGAAACCTAACAATTTCATGAGTATACAACTTGGCATAATCTTCTGTTGCATCAGGTCTCAGTTGTTGCCACTTTGGACACCTAACCATGGAATGGACTACATTATGCTTCTTGTCACTCCACTAATAAATATCCTTAAGGTCATGATTCATTTTCGTGGATCTTGGGTAGGTAGAATATTTGAAATTGTATGTCTCTACCTTAATCCTCTCTTTGCGTCTATCTACATATGGGACGCAAAATTTTCCTTGGTACTTTAGAGTACCATTATCTCCCTTTTGTTCAAAAACCATGGATTTATGCATGTGTATCCCTTCCTTTAGATGTAATAGATAGGTACCATGAAACTATTTTCCTCTTTTGCTCAGCTACTAAAGAGAATTTGGCTCTATTCTGTACAACTCTACCATCTTCAGGGTTCAAAAGTTAAACTCCTATATTTGCTAAACGATATACTTCTCTTATTATGAATCCCTTGTATACCTCAACATGAGCTAAACTACTAATACTTTATTTCATTCTGATATACTTCCTAAAATACTCATAGTATTATTGTGTGGTAAGTCTTTGACAAACATCTTGAAGAATAGAGTCTCGTATGATGGCATTACCCTTGTGACCCATAACTAGGAATGATCTTATAGATTTTTTGTGATCACTTAATTGATAATAATTAATTTTGACATAAGTAGATCGACAATCATTGTAATCACTCCATGATTCCCTTACATACGACGCATATATTTTATGGAGACTATCTTATTATGCCATCATTACTAAACTGAGGTTTTTTATATTTCATGCTAACTCTTCGGGTTTTCAAATATTCAACTACACTTACTGATGATGTACATATCTCTCCCTTAGACCAAAGATTAATATCTTATATTTTGAGATCCTTCTCTCTCATTAGGATGCAATCAACTTTTCTTATCTTCTGCAATTGTTTTCACTTCATGTCACTAACGACTCATCTTTCGAGTAACTTCTAAGCAATCTTCCTTACTAGGGAAAACTGAATTACTTACATGGACTGGGAAATAATGTATTTTCAACAAACATAATCTTAACGACTTAACTTTGCTCCCAATGTCAGTCTTAGGGAAAACCCTTTGTTGATATCTCTTAAAGACTATTCTTATGTAGTTTGCTCTCTTACTGCCTAGTTTGTTTTCTTCCATTGTCACTGTACTTTGAGTTTAACTTCAACTCTTTGGCTTCTAACATGCATTCGGTGTATTCAAATTGTTACCCACTTACTAATGTTAACCTGACGGAGAAAATCAAATCGTACCTCTACTAGCCCAGATGAAATTACTAATAAATTGTATCTACTCGAAACTTACTATTTTTCTACTAACCACATGATATCATCATGTTCTTTTGCTTTGCTCTGAATAACTAATGTGAAGCATAAAGTTATTTAACGTCCCGAATCTTTCGACCCTATTCTACGGTCGTATACTATCATTTTTTAACTCTAGATATGGATCACACTTAGGAAAATTTCATCAGTCTTAAATGAAATTGAAGTACCTAACCCCAAACTTTTATACAGTTCATAATCATATCAAACTATACACATCTGAGGTAAATACTTACTCATATAACCTAAGAGGGAATTTCCAAATATTCAAATCTCATAATTATATATGTTTCTTGTAGTAATTTACTAACGTGATAATTTCTAGGTATGATTTGAATAAACTTGAACCAATTAAAATTATTCGCCAGACTTAGGAAATATTTCCTCTGCCACTTCTTAGCCTCACGGAGCGACTCCCATATGATCGGTGTATTTTATATACACCTTTTGAGTCATTTTTAGTTAGTATTTTACTCATTTCATTTATGTTTAGTATAGTATTAGGGTCGTTTTCCTTTCTTTTGTGTCACAGCGGTCAGAAATGGAGAAATGGCGAAAAGGAGATGAAATGAGCATAAATGAGATGGAATTGCACACTAAAAGGGCCAAGAAATGAAGTCTAAGAAGTTCCGGAAATTATAGAGAAGATCAGACGAAGTCCGGACGAAAAAAGGACGACGAAACGGAATCCGCCAGAAAAACGTCACCGGCGCCGCAGCGCCTGGCAGCAGCGCCGCGGCACCCAATGTTCTGAATGGTCTGAAAGTTGCTGATTTTCAGGAGCCGCGGCGCCAGTCTGCAGGGCCGCGGCGCCGACACGGGATTTATGAACTTCTGGGTCGAATTTGACATGTTTTCAGAGTCCTAAAGGGATAACTTTTCCTACCCAAAGGGATAACTTTTCCTACCCTAAAATCCTTACCTAAAAGGATTCTAATAACTTTTTCTACCTACATAATCCTTAACCCTTCACCTAAAGGATTCTTGGTCTATAAATAGTCTCTACATCATTAGAAGAATTCATTCTCCATTCTACCATTCACCATTCTACATCCATCCATCCACCAATCCATCTTGTAAATATTCCACAACACAACTCTTGGATGCTAGAAGGCTTGGAGACTCGTTCTTGAGTATTTTCTTTTCTTTTTTTTTTCTTTATTTATTTCAGTTCATGTATGGAGATTGTATTAGTTCTTAGCGTGACAATGGCTAGGAGCTAATTACTTTATTAGGGATTTCCTTGTGATTCACTTGAAACTCTATTCATGAATTAATATATTAGTTGATTTCTTCTTCACTTATTTAAGATTTATTCAATAGTTGTTTTGATTGCTTGGTAATTACCTGATCATTAATTATCATAATTCTTATGATTTCTAACCGAAATCCGAAAGGGGAGGTTGTGAATATGCTGTAGTTGGATAGACATAGGTTGAATCGTGGATGAAAATACCCCGATTACTTGTGTAGTATTAATAAGGTTTTTGTTCTTAATCCTCCTCTAGAGTCAACCTTATCACCGAAAGGTAGAAAGGTGCTGTAATGGGGTTGAGTGTTTATATAACCTTAACAGGAGTATAAAACGGATTAGTAAACCTGCTATCTTAACGTAGAAGAAGAAGTCAGTCTAATTGTATTAAGAATTGAATAGAGTGGATAGTTGATGATTTTGGAAGCCCTAATTATCCATCATAACTGATTTAAATCAAAGTATTTTTATAATTAGTTTATTTCCTGCATTATTAGTTAGAATTCCAATTCAATTTACGTTAACCAAATAGATACCATAGGATAGATAATCGGTACTTGAAAACCAATCCTTGAGGACGATATTCGGTCTTACCTAGACTATATTACTTGACATGACACGTGCACTTTCGTAAGTGTGTGCATTAAATCGCGCATTAAGTTTTTGGCGTCGTTGCCGGGGATTGGCGTACTTTCAATATCGATTTATCTATTCTTATTTCTAATTTGGTTGCTCCAAGAACAAGTTTCTAACTTGTTCTGCGAGCATCTTTTTATCACCTTTTGTTGTTTTTCTTATTTTGCAGGTTAAATTCAAAAAAAAAAAAATCAGGACACATGGACTACTACTATCAGAGACAGTGGAGTCATCAACATCAGCTTAACCCACAGGTTCCAGAGGAAGATCGAGATGAGTTGCAGGCAGACATACTCAGGCTCACCAAATGCCAAACTCAGTTTATGGCTGAGACAAGAGTGTCCCTCAGAAATTTGGAGACACAAATAGGGCAACTAATGGATAGGATGAGCGAGCCTGAACCACACCCAGCTGTTGAGGAATCTAGCGAGATAATTGGTGTAGAGAAGGAAAAGGTTACTGAGATCCAATCATTCATCTTTTTGGATTCCTTGGAAAATCTTTTTCTTGTACCTATTGCAGAAGAAACACCATCAGCTGTCAATGTTGACCCCCAAAAAGAAATCCCATACCATCAAGGGCACCCCGTAAAGTTGAGAGATGTAGGGAATTTCACTGATCCCTACATTATAGAGAGCCTAAAAGACAAGCTTGTCTTGTGTACTTGGGGGATAATTTTATGTTTGAGGCCCTTGTCTGAACAGATGGTTGTAGGAAAAGTGAGACCTGCAACAATAACTCTGCGGATTGCAAGCAGTTCGCAGAAGGATCCAATGGGCACTCGTAAAGGTTAATTGTGTCCGGCTAAAAGACGTTAAAGACAGCGCTTGTTGGGAGGCAACCCAATGTTTTTAATTATATTATTTTAATTTCTGTCTTTAGTTTATTTTATTTTGTCTTGAACAGTCTCACGGTCTTGGGTTCTTGTTTTGTATTGTTGGATGACAGGTGGACTGAAAGTTAAAACCGAGGAAAAAGGAGCAAAAACGCTGGAAAAAAAGGAAAAGACGCCGCTGGCCTGGCGCTCAGAATCAGCGCGCTGTAACTTCGAGAGCCACAAGATTAGCAGTACGCGCCGAATATCGTGTCGCGCCGGAACCTCAGAGAGCCATATTCCGTGCAAATTTCAGAATTTTTCCTCCTAGACCTCCGTTATGACCGCTGTGTTGTGTCAGTAAGTTGTCCATATTTTTTTTTAGTCGTGCACACATTGGGGACAATGTGTGATTTAAGTTTGGGGGGATGTTTTATTGTTTTTGAGTCTTTTTGAATTGTTTTGTGTATTTTTGAGTAATTTTTGAGTCATAATATTTTTTTTAGGATCATGCATGTTGTAGTTACTTGAAACGCCTAATGAAGTAAAGTGGAATAATGTAATGGAATTAGAAGAAACCATCTGAACACTTAGGATAGATATGCCAAAAATTCATGAAATCGAACTATTTGGGGTATCTTGCTTGATTTATGCATTGTTAGTGATTAAACCTATGTGTCTGCTTGCTTGCTATTTGAGGCGAAATAGTTAGGATATGCATGTTATGGAGATGACTCAGGCATTTCTTTGTTAGCCCTTTCTTACCATTCTTTGCCTATCCCTGACAGTCAAATTATATCCCTAGTCAGCCCCTTTGAGCCTAAAAATAAGACCTTTCTTTGACACCCTATAATTCCATACTTGTGCCATAAGTGAAAAATTGATATGTTTGGAATATAAAGTGTTGAAAAAGAGACAAAAGAGAGTAAACAATTTTGATGCACCCCAATGAAAAAGTAATAATAAATAGGCAAAAGCCTAAGTTTGGGGGTGCATGCTATTCATCATACACCTCATTCTCTCAAAACAAAAGAGGGGAAATATAGGTATGAAGTGAAAAAGAGAATCGAAAGAAAAGGGAAGAGTTGAAAGAAAAAGAGCTTATGGTACATAAATTAAGCCTAAATGCCTATTTTTATCTACCCCTGCCTAAGCCTACATTACAACCCTGAAAAGCCCTGAAGATCTCTAATATGTGTATCCATGATTAGTGGAGAATAGCAAGTAAACATGTCATAGGATTTTGAAATTAACATGCATAGTTAAGTATTCTTACTTCCATTGAGTATGATTAAATTGAATTTGCGAAATATCTGACTTGAGTGTTTAGAATGCTAAAAATACATGTTATATGTTCCTACATATTATCCTACTAACCTTCATGCTTTTCTAAGTGACAAAGTAAACCAGCACGCGGACACGGCCAAGACCGCAGGCCCAAAGCAGGCCAGCGCCCAATGTTCGTAGCTTGCGAAGTTCCAGTACGCGGCGCTCTAGATAGCAGAGTTGCAGCGCCGCGTCGCCTAACCATCAGAGAGTTGCAACTTCCGGCCGCGCGCCAGCTGGCAGCCGGCGCCGACGGAAAAATCAGGGTTTTGAACGAATTATGGGCCAGGCCTGAAGGAAAACCTTAATGTCGGTTTGGAGGCTATAAAAAGAGAACCCTAGGCAGTTTTTAAGGGTTCCCTTCTTGCCAATAACACAACATATCTTGGAGTTCAAGATTGGAGATCATTCTTTAGTAATTTCTTTTCTTTCTTTTACTTTATTTTCAGTTTTGTCACGACCCGATCTCGGGCCCGTGACTGGTGCCTTACCCCGGGCACCCTAGTGATACAACATCAGAGAAAAACCAGCGGAAATAAAAACTCATGAAAGAAAACAGTGAAATAAGAAAACAAAGCAACCCAAACGGTTACCCTTTTGTACATAAATGAAAACTTGAGCATATCCCTTACAACTCGCCACAACAAGTGTTACTGCACCTACAATTTTTAAAACCATAATGACGGGACAGGGCCCCGCCATGCCCCGGAATATACAAAAGTCTACCACTTCAGGGAACCGAACCACAGGACAAGCTTCCGGAGATATGGAGCTTCCCGAGAACCGAACAGCGATCCTAAGAGTGCGGATCAGCAAGCTATGTACCTCAACCTGCGGCATGAACGCAGCCCCCCGAAGGAGGTCAGTACAACAGGTACCAAGTATGTGAAACTGAAAAAAAACTATAAATGAAATCATAATAGTCTATATAAAGCAGGAGAAATGTATGATAACCAAACTACAGTACACAACATATAAGCAGTCATGTCAAGTTAGGGACTCATGCCCGTGAAATCATCACTCAAATACAACCCGGGAATTTAACCCGCACAATGGCCGCATGCCCCGGCATCTCACCTCGGTATAAGCATGGCCCTGGAACCGTCCTAGTGGGCCCATACCCGTGGACCATCCAACGTGTCGGTATGCCCAAAGGAGATAACAATCCCTGTGGAAGCATACCCGTGGGCCACCCAACGTGTCGGTATGTCCAAACAACTAACAAGATAATACTCACTGTGGAAGCATACCCGTGGGCTACCCAACGTGTCAGTATGTCCAAACAAATAACAAGAGAATGATCACTGTGGAAGCATACCCGTGGGCTATCCAACATGTCAGTATGTCCAAACAAATAACAAGAGAATACTCACTGTGGAAGCATACCCGTGGGCTACCCAACGTGTCAGTATGTCCAAACGAATAACCAATAGCCGACCCTCCATCGAGAGACTCAATAGCACAAATCCAACCCTTGCACAACAAGGCTATCTCAACCAAGCATAGGCAAGTTACACACAACTCAAGGTACTCCTACCTTTTATAACCAAGCCACTTATGTTCTTCCATCACAAAGAGTTCAATATTTGAAAACAAGTTACTTCTCTTTTCCCAAAAATCAAGTTACCATTCTAAATCCAATAATGAATCCATTTCTTTATTTTCCATAAAGTCGTTATAACTAACTTCCCATAAAGCTATTATAACACTTTATGTTTAAAAACAAGTCAAGACAAAACCATGCCTTTCTTTTAAACCAAAACACTTCAAATTCTTAAGTCTCTTTTCTTTTAGAAATTGAGTTCCTTACTTTGGAATTTATAAGAAGATCAAAACTTGATTACAATAATTCTTATTAGAGCAGCCATGATCTAGGAAATGTAATACAATCTTGTCTTATCTTAGCTTCTATGCAGATGGAGGTTTCTACTGGTTTTAATATAATTAATTGTCATTACTTTTTCCTTTATTAACGCTGCATTGGCTTGTTCGATTCTTATTCCCATTTCCGAAATTTATGTAACACCATTCTTTTAAAAACCAAGTACTCATTTCTCACGAATGAGGTTTCACACTTTTCAACACCATTTAGGTCAATTAGAAGTCAAGTCTATTATCTATTGAAAACAACAAACCATTCTTTTACCTACATAAAGTGGTTATAACAAACTTCCCATAAAGCCGTTATAACACTTTATGTTTTAAACCAACCAATTACAACTATAAGCCCTTATGAGACCAAGAGGGCTTATTTTTAACCACCGAGTACCCATTACTTAACGAATAAGATTTTCCTACTCTTTCAAACAATCAAGACCTTTACACTTCATATCAAGTCAAGGCACAACAAGGGAAATCAAATTCCTTTAACTCACGTGCATCTACTGCACTATATATTTCACAAATAATCATGCTGAAGAGGATAGGAAGAATCACATACCTCGCGACGATTATCGACGGTTAGCAAAATGTTCCACAGTACTATCCTCCTTAAGAAGAATATGCTACTCGTAGTACTTCAATCCTATAAGGGTCATAAAATGTCTATCAAACTCTAGCTTCGAACGTAGAATAACTAATTGCAAGGTCCCTACATTCTACGGAAATTTGGACAGCACGTCCTTTGTTTCTACTTCTATGCCACCTTTTTCAAGGCCGAATTCAATAACCAAATACCACATTTAAGGCTCAATTGATCCAGCAAATACAAGGGGATTACACGCCTAACAATACGTGTAAAATTCTGCCCCACAACAACACAAAATAAACCAATAATTTCTATGCCATTCTTGGCCAACAATATAACCAATACTAACCCATTTCAACTCTTTTCCAATTCAAGTTCTTAGGTCTAACATGATATCTAGCCCTAGACATCTTCAACAACTACAATCCCCCTTTACAACATGTGACGACCCAATTAGTAACCAAATTGAAGTTATCATCTTAAGGCTAACATGCCCATTTCAGTTTTCAACAAGACAACAAGATCCAAATCTATTCAACTTAAATAAAACAGCCTCAGGCTCATTTCTAAACTACTATAACAAGTATTAACTCATATCCAAGAGAAGGGGAAACTTTTACCTTTCGGAATAGCCCACAAAAGCCCTTTTCTTCCACTTCTTTACCGTCAAATTCGTCCCCCCGCGCTTCCACAAGTTCACCCACACTTTGCCTTCTTGCCGCCGCTCCAACAATTTCCTAAGGCTAGGTTTTCTTCAAGAAAAACTAGAGAGAAAGGGAGAGGATTTCCTTGGGAGGGTTTTGAGATGAAATGGCCAAGTCTTCCAAGACTTGGCCCTAAAATAGGCCCCTTTCCTGGTCAAAAGGATGTGAGGGACACTTGTTACCCTCCCATAGGCTTTTAACAAAATATCCCCTGATTTGCGTCCTTTACCGCAGAAAAATCCCGCCTTGGCGCCGCGGCCCCTCCGCCGGCGCCGCGGTGCTTCTACTTCAGAGGATAATTACCCGCATTCCGGCGCCGCGGCCCTGCATTCCGGCGCCGCGGCGCTGCAACCTCTGCGAACCCCCAGTACAACCGGCGCCGCGCTCAGATTCCGGCCGCGCGTACTTCGAACCGAAACCACTGCTTTGCCTGACTGCGCACCAAACTTGAAACTTCCATAACTTTTGACTCCGATGTCCTATCGACGAACGGTTTGTTGCGTTGGGAACTAGATTTAACGGACTACACACTAGGCTTTTTAAACACCTTGAAATTCTTAACAACTGGGGTACAACACTCCAAGGTAGACTCAAAATCCGTCCAACACATGTTTGTCCACTTATCTTTCCACTTTCAAATCTTAGATTCCTTGGTATGTTCTTATCTTATCTTCTTGAATTTACGGGGTGTAACATTCTTCCCCCCTTAGAAACATTCGTCCCGAATGTTCCTTCTAAGTCTCCAAAACGCAGACGCCGGTATAGTTTTCACCACTGTACTTACAAAAGAATCAGTTATGCCACTCATGGACTTATCACCCGAATATACTCCCCGTATACTATGTACTCCGACAAATATCACTGTAAAATCTTTTACTCTAGCCGGCCTTACCTCTAAGGTCTCGATTGTTATAAATTCTAAGGTTCAAAATTTCTCATCCCCAGACTTTCCCTTTTTCACTAGCCAAGCTTCTAAATCACATTTTTAACACAAAGCTACCCGAACATAACACTTAACACATCACCATGACATCAAAGTCTACTAGTCTCTAGAGGGTTAAGAATATACCTGTAACTATTGCTTCACTTTCCCTTTTGTCGTCCTACTCATGTTCCTTCCCTGCACGGCGCACAAAAGGAGGAGATGAATCAGCCACTGATCCCGAAGGCTGAGTCTCTACATCCGCGCTACCTCTGGTTGGACAATTTCTCGCAAAATGGCCCTGCTGGCCGCATGCAAAACAAACTCCCATTCCAGCACGACACTCCCCATCATGGAGCCTACCACAACGGCCATAACGAGGTAGGGGTGGTCCCATCTGACTAACGTCCCTGCTCCCCCAAAACACGAAACTCGAGCCCCGACCGCCCGGAATCTCCCGAACATCCTGAAGACTGTGGCGGAGCACTCCGTACTGGCGGAGGCGCATAACTAGTCTGCTGCTGAGGCTGCCTGCCTCGAAGGTCACCAGAGGACCCTGCTGTCCTGGCCCTCTTCTGCTGATCTTGGTTAATCCGTCGACCTCTACGCTCCTCACACCCAAGTGCATAAGCCTGCATGCGGGAAATATCCATGCCCGGCTGAAGAGCTACTCCCGTGCAACTCTCTGCTAAGTAGTCATCGAGTCCTGTGACATAACGGTGCACTCTATCCTCCATATCGGCCACCAGAGCGGGGACATACCGAGCCAATGAGTCAAACTCTACATTGTTCTCCGAATCAGGCGCCTCTCTTTGTCTCAAAGATCAAAATCTGCCGTGCCCTCCTCATCTGTGGAGGCAAGAAATGGCCAAGGAAAGCCTCTGAGAACTCGCCCCAACCAGCTGGAGGTGCATGCTCCCCCCGGGACAGCTCCCACGAATCAAACCCGATCGGCAGATCACGCACCGATGCGAACCTAAGACCACCGACTCGGTCTCCGCCTTGATCACTCATGATCCGTCAGAATCGCTTGATGAACTCGCGGATCATCCTCGTGCCTCGATCCATAGAACTCGGGTGGCCGCAACTCAAAAATCCCGTAGTCTCAAACTATCTCGACTCGGGTGAACTATGGGTGCTACGGCATCGAATCGCCAGATCCGGTCTATCTCGTGCTCGCCACGATCTCGCCAATAATCGGGCCATCTCTTGTAACCCATCTCCTCTCGCCGGTGCCAGGAACTGAGGCTCGGTGTCGTGGTCTCGTGAGACCGCCGCCGCTTTACATGCGACTCCTCTCGCCGCTTTGCCCTTCGGGCTCTGGTTGCCTTGCGAGGCATCACCGGTATACAAAGAATACGTCGAGGAGTCCAACTTATAACACAACTCTAAGGCACGATCTCGAGTGAGAAGAATGGAAACCAATCCTAAATATCCTATAGCCTCCGATTATAGATGTGGTGCACAACACACCGATAATCGGACTCTACTAGATACGGTTCAGACACTTTCCGAGGATTAATCGCTTCGATACCACTTTTGTCACGACCCGATCCGGCCCGTGGATCGTGTCTTACCCGCACCCTGGTGATACAACATCGAGAAAAACCACGAAATAAAAACTCATGAAAGAAAGCATGAAATAAGAAAGCAGGCTAACCCAACGGTTACCCTTTTGTACATAAATGAAAACTTGAGCGATTACATCCCTTACAACTCGCCACAACAAGCAGCTGCACTAAAAAAATTTAAAACCATAATGACGGGACAGGGCCCCGCTGTTATACCCCATATTTCCAGAGTATGTACGTGAGGATGTACGTACATTTGTACAAACCCTAATTAGGTTAAGGATGAAATTGTGAATTTTCGACGGAAAAGATTCCGAGCCTTATGAAGGAAATTCTACGTTTTTAATATTTTAACCGATTACGGATTTTTCCGAGAGATGAGATATTTTGGACCAATAGGAGGGCGACATGTGTCACCCTTAGTTGGCATGGGTTGGACGAAAATGTGGCCAAGTGGACAAGGTCAAATGGTCAAGTCTTGCAAAGATATTTTTGGGTAGTGGGGGTAGGTAAGGTTGGACGTTTTTTTTGAGTTAGTGGAGGCCACTTGGCTCTTTGTTGTGGGGGACATATGTCCCAATGTTGTGGTGGACATATGTCCCAAGTTTATGGTGGACACTTGGTTGGAAGACCTAACTCTTCACATGGATCCAAATCTACACCATCCATTTGTTTTAATCTTGGCCATTGGTTGGCCTATAAATACCCCCTCTTGTGCAAGACTTCTTCATTCACTTAACACAATTTCCAAGTCTCCAAAAACTCCCTCTCCCCTTTTCCCTATTACCCAGTAAGCACCCCCTTGTTCCTAGTTGTTTCGTCCAAACACTCCCCCCCTTGGTAGAAAAGTATTCTCCAAGTATTGTTACAATTCCAAAATACCTTAGCCCTTACCTTGTAGTATTCCAAAGTTATTTCAATACTAAGAGCCCGGAAATACTACTATACTTTCTTTAGTCACAAAACGAAACCCTAGGGAAAAATCTTCATAGTGGTTGAAGTATTAAGTAGAAGTTGTGTAGAACTTCTAAGGGTTTCTTGGAGCGAATTGGAGCGCACGGATTAGGAGCTAAACGTTGTTCAGGATCGACATTTAAACTTGGATAATTTTGGGCTTAACGAGGTAAATAATCTTATCCTTCTATTGTAATTGGAGATTACTTATTGTAGAAGTAGAATTGGGTATAAGATGTATAGAAGGATGGTATAAGAGAAGAGAATTGAACTGTAATTACATAGGACTGTATTACAGTAGACTTGTGTATTTTGACGGGTAGGGAAGTGCTGCCCGATTTTCCGTAGCAATAAGAACCTTCTGCTTAGAATATTCTACAGAGTAGTCTAGACGTTGATAGACGTATTTGAATATTATAGGTTGATACTCTGCGCGCGACATATTCGACTTGGCAGGTGGATTTCGCCGAGGAGGTATGTGATTCTTCCTATCCTCTTGAGCATGATATTTTAAAAGAATATATATAGTACGGTAGACGTACGTGTGTTAACTGAACGTGGTTTTACTGCGATGTCTTTTGACTTGAGTCTAAATAATAAGAATCTTGATGTATTTCAAAAGAATTAAGAATCGTTTTTGAAAGAAGAGTAATACTTGGTTTTAAAAGCTTAAGTGTTATACTAGCTTTATGGGGAGTTAGGTATAACGACTTAAGAAAGATAAAAGGAACGGTTTACTTAATTGTTTACGAAAGCCTTATATTGATTTCAGAAATGAGAATAAGTATCGAACAAACCATCATAGCTTAATAAAGGAAAATATATTGACAAATAATTAATTATATTAAAACCAGTAGAAACCTCCATCTGCATAGAAGCTAAGATAAGACAAAATTGTATTACATTTCCTAGATCATGGCTGCTTTAATAATATTGTTATAAACAAGAATAACCTACTCACACATAAGGCATATGTTACTCAAATTATTTTAAAAAAGAGATTTCGTTGTTAAGTGTTTAAAACTATGATCTATGAATCTTTTGAAGATAAGAGACTTGACTAATTTGACTTAATATGAATCTTGTTAAAAAGTGTGAAACCTCATTCGTGAGCAATGAGTACTTGGTTTTTAAAGAGTTAATGTATGAAGTACTTTGGGGATAAAAACCCGAACTTGTTGACATAAAATAGAAAGTACCTTGTGGGAATAATTTGACTATGTTGGTTGTGATAGCCTTGTAATACTTTCTTGTTGGTTTGATAAGTAAACATGTTATGATGCTACGCGTGTTAGTATCTTGTGTTGTTGTGTAAGGGGGTTATTCTTGTTGTGCTTACGTTGTTAAACGTTAAGCCCGTTGTACTGTTATTATATCACATACTCCCCCTGACTTGTTATACCGAGGACTTGCCACCCTTGATGCGGTCTATACGGCCTATCAAGATGTGTGACTATGCGAGTCAGCGAGTTCCGAGATTGATCATTCCGGTGTATTATCCCGACGCGAGGAGTGCCTTATGCGATGCAAGTGACTATGCGGTCTATGTGACTATGCAGATCGGGAGTCCGGAGAGGTACCGCAGTTAGCTACCCCGACGCGAGGAATACCTCACGCGCCTATGTGGCTTTATGCGAGTCGGTAAGTTCCAGGATTAGACGCGCATATTGATACTGAGGGCGAGTGGCCAGCTTCGATCATGTGGTGCGGTCTAGAAAGACCTCATGATACAGTTTTATAGCATTATTGGTACTGTGGGTTTTAGTAGTCGGCTATGCCTTCGTACTTACCTCAGACGGTTTTATTATGACACGTGGGACCCGTGTTCATGTGTATTCCTGCTTTTATATCGGGAATGCCGCGGTGAGGAAGGAATTCCACGCATGATTGATATTATGGGCATGAGACCCATGGTTATATTTGAGTGATGACTTTGGGTGTGAGTCCACGACTTGACTTACCGCTACATATCGTGTATCGTAAATTGGTTATCATATATGTCTTCCGCTTTATATAGACTATTATGATTTTATTTATAGTATTTTCGTTTCACATACTGGTACTGTTATCGACCTCCTTGAGCTGCGTTCATGCCGCAGGTAGAGGTACACCAGTTGTTGATCCTCGCTCATAGGGTCACAGTTCATCGTTTCTGGGAAGCTCCGTGTCTCCGGAGGCTTATCTTTGGTATAGTCCCCTATCGTTGTAGGTACTTACATTCAGGGGTATGGCGGGGCCCTGTCCCGCCATTGTTGTTATAACATTCTTAGAGGTCTGTAGTATTGTTGTGGGCAGGTTTGTAAAAGGGATGTAACTGTTCAAGTTTTTATATATATATGCCGAAAGGCAACTTTTCTCAGATAAACTGTTTCTCACTTCATATTATTTCATGTCTTGTTTTATATTCCGCTGGTTACTCTGATGTATGTCTACTTGGGTGCCCGAGTAAGACACCAGTCACGGGCCCCGGTTCGGGTCTTGACAAAAGTGGTATCAGAGCAGTTAATCCTCGGAAAGTGTCTACAGACCGTATCTAGTAGAGTCTTGATTATCAGTGTGTTGTGCACCACACCAATAATCAGGAGGCTATAGGATATTTAGGATTGGTTTCCATTCTTCTCACTCTGAGATCGTGCCTTAGAGCTGTGTTATAAGTTGGACCCCTCTAACGTATTTCTTTCCCTTACCAGTTATGCCTCCGCGCAAGGCAACCCGGGCCCAGAAGGGCAAGGCAGCCGAGGGAGCTGCGAGTAGAGCACTGAGGGTTACTAGGGCACATGCCCAATTATTACCTGGGGTGGTGCTTCATTCGGAGAGTTCTGCGACGTCGCCAGCCCCAGCAGAGTCTAGCACAGCAGCATCAGTTCCTACTGCGGCCATGATATTTGGACCTTCAGTTCCACGACCAGTAGCAGACAGTATGTACTGCAAAGAGACGTCCCTGTCACTATCTAGGTATTTAGCAACCAGAGAGTATTTTATGTACCGATTTATCGCGGGTCTTGATGAATATCTAAAGGAGGGTTGTGTAAGAGTAGCTCTTCAGTCAGGCATGAGCATGGCCTGCGTACGGGCTTATGCGCAGCAGGTCGAGAGACGTAAGGATCGAAGGGTTAACCAAGATCAGCAGAAGAGGGCCAGAACAGCAGGGTCCTTTGGTAACTTTCGAGGCGAATCGCCTCACCAGCAGACTGGATACGCAACTCCACCAGTGCATAGTGGTCCTCCACAGGGTTCAGGACGTTTGGGGTATGCAGGAGTTGGTCAGAGCTCCAGGGCTTCTGGTTCACAGCTACACGTAGGTTCCAGCCGGATTCGCTTTTCCGCCGGTGTTCACGGTGGCAGCGCCATCCCGGGGAATGCCGTCTTTTTGTTGGTGCTTGTTTTACCTGCGGCCGTCAGGGCCATGTGACGAAAGAGTGTTCAAGAAGGAGGAATGCAAGTAGGAGGACTCAGCCTACCAGATCAGTTGTTGATTCAGTGGTTCGGAGAGGAAGAGATGTTAGCCAGAGGAGGCCACCCCCACCTCGGTGTGGCCGTTGTGGTAGGTGTCATTGTGGGGAGTGTCGTACTTCTTCGACAGCTTGTTATGCTTCGACGCAGGCCATTTTGCGAGAAATTGTCCGACCAGAGGTGGCGCGGATGTAGAGACTCAGCGTTCAGGATCAGTGGCTACTTCATCACCTTCCCTAGCTATGCGCCCAACAGGGCAGGATTGATTAGAACGACAAAGGGGAGTGAAGCAGTAGATACATGTATATCCTTAAACCCTCTAGAGATTAGTATGTGTGATAAGATGAGTATATTTTAAGTGTTATGTTCAGATAACATTGTGTTAATTGTGATTAGAAATCATGGTTAGTTAAAAGGGTAAGATTGGGGATAGGGAAAGTGTGAGCCTTAGAATATTATACGTAGAGACCTTAGATGCAAGGTCATCTTGAGTAGAGGATTTATATTTATGTTTGACCTTTATCGGAGTGCATAGTATATGTGAGATTTATTTGTGTGATAAATCCCTGAGTAGTGTGAAATGAAAGAGGGTAGTTGAGCTAAGAAGACCGCTAGGTTTTCGTGACTCGGTGGTGAGATTGTTCCGGATCGGGGAACAAGAGCTTGACACGAAGTGGGTCGGGTTGAGGCCATGTCGCGGGTCAACCCGCAACCCGGTTTGGGGTGGGGTCAATTCGAGGTGGTCCCGCCAGGTGGTGGGGTCATGAGGGTGATAGGCCCAAGTTTAGTTAACCAGCGTACGAGTTCGTGGATGCGTTCGACCAGTAGTCGGGCTGATGAGGTCAGCCCATCTTGTCGTTCAGTCAGGACCGTTTACTCGGCAGAGGATTATGCGAGATGTTATATATCAGGAAGGTTGTAAGACTGCACGGGGTTCCTACTTTTACTATGACAGGCAGTGGAGCCCAGGTTACGGCTATTTCTTTTTCTGGAAGTTTTATCAGGCAGGGTTAGAAACTCAGGTGAGTCTCAGTATCGTATTCACCCTCGGGCCAGTGTTTGGATTTCAGGGGTAGCTGTGAGGATTGTTACCTCCTGTTGAGGGAGTGTTTTATAACTACCATTTCAGGATTCGGATGTCGCCCTATGAAGCCTCGTATGGGCGGAAGTGTAGGTTGCCGGTCGATTGGTTCGATGTTGGCAAGATTCAGATAGTTGGTTCATACTGGTTTCAGCAGAAGGTGGATAGGGTGAAGCTTATCCAGGAGAAGTTATTGGCGGCTCAGAGTCAACAGAAGTCGTGCGGATAAACGACGACGACGCTTGGAGTTCAGGTTGACGGTGGGTCTTCTTGAAGGTACCACCCCGGAAAGGGTGTGACGAGTGATGGAAAACAGAGAAAACTTAGCCCGAGGTACTTTGAGCGTCTTCAGATCATTTGGAAAATAGGCCAAGTTGCCTATAGGTTAGCATTGCCGTCCGACGTAGGAGGCAGTACGTCCGGTCTTTCATGTTGCTATGTTCGGAAAAGTATCGGAGATCCGTCCAGAGTGTTCCCAGTTAATGATGACCAAGTTGGAGATAGTAACCCAGAGATTTTGGAAATTGAAGCAGTAACAGAAATGTGGTAAGTTATGAGAAAGAGTTCGAGTGTACGAGAAGGGTACGACGAGTAAGGGAAGAAGCGAGCATGTGTTAAGAACATAGGAGTGATCATTACTTTTGTGAAGTAAGGGTGCGAAGGGAATATCTTTTAGACCTTGGGTGGGAGCTTTTGTGGTGATTCCTTGGGGACTGGGATTTAAGTATTTGCGCGTGTTGTATTATGGCCATGTGTGGCATTTTCCAACTGTTTAAGTTATGAGGAACTTTATCGTTATCTGTCTTGAGCAGGACCATTCGGGACGAATGTTTCTAAGGAGGGGAGAATGTTATACCCCGTATTTCCAGAGTATGTACGTGAGGACGTACGTACATTTGTACAAACCCTAATTAGGTTAAGGATGAAATTGTGAATTTTCGACGGAAAAGATTCCGAGCCTTGTGAAGGAAATTCTACGTTTTTAATATTTTAACCGATTACGGATTTTTCCGAGAGACGAGATATTTTGGACCAATAGGAGGGCTACATGTGTCACCCTTAGTTGGCATGGGTTGGACGAAAATGTGGCCAAGTGGACAAGGTCAAATGGTCAAGTCTTGCAAAGATATTTTTGGGTAGTGGGGGTAGGTAAGGTTGGACGTTTTTTTTGAGTTAGTGGAGGCCACTTGGCTCTTTGTTGTGGGGGACATATGTCCCAATGTTGTGGTGGACATATGTCCCAAGGTTATGGTGGACACTTGGTTGGAAGACCTAACTCTTCACATGGATCCAAATCTACACCATCCATTTGTTTTAATCTTGGCCATTGGTTGGCCTATAAATACCCCCTCTTGTGCAAGACTTCTTCATTCACTTAACACAATTTCCAAGTCTCCAAAAACTCCCTCCCCCCTTTTCCCTATTACCGTCGAAGCACCCCCCCCCTTGTTCCTAGTTGTTTCGTCCAAACACTCCCCCCCATTGGTAGAAAAGTATTCTCCAAGTATTGTTACAATTCCAAAATACCTTAGCCCTTATACCTTGTAGTATTCCAAAGTTATTTCAATACTAAGAGCCCGGAAATACTACTATACTTTCTTTAGTCACAAAACGAAACCCTAGGGAAAAATCTTCATAGTGGTTGAAGTATTAAGTAGAAGTTGTGTAGAACTTCTAAGGGTTTCTTGGAGCGAATTGGAGCGCACGGATTAGGAGCTAAACGTTGTTCAGGATCGACATTTAAACTTGGATAATTTTGGGCTTAACGAGGTAAATAATCTTATCCTTCTATTGTAATTGGAGATTACTTATCAGAGAAGTAGAATTGGGTATAAGATGTATGAAGGATGGTATAAGAGAAGAGAATTGAACTGTAATTACATGGGATCAGACATGAGACTTGTGTATTTTGACGGTAGGAAGTGTCGCCCGATTTTCCGTAGCAATAAGAACCTTCTCGCTTAGAATATTCTACGAGTAGTCTAGACGTTGATAGGCGTATTTGAATATTATAGGTTGATACTCTGCGCGACATATTCGACTTGGCGGTGGATTTCACGGCGAGGTATGTGATTCTTCCTATCCTCTTGAGCATGATATTTTAAAAGAATATATATAGTACGGTAGACGTACGTGTGTTAACTGAACGTGGTTTTACTGCGATGTCTTTTGACTTGAGTCTAAATAATGAGAATCTTGATGTATTTCAAAAGAATTAAGAATCGTTTTTGAAAGAAGAGTAATACTTGGTTTTAAAAGCTTAAGTGTTATACTAGCTTTATGGGGAGTTAGGTATAACGACTTAAGAAAGATAAAAGGAACGGTTTACTTAATTGTTTACGAAAGCCTTATATTGATTTCAGAAATGAGAATAAGTATCGAACAAACCACTGCAGCGCTAATAAAGGAAAATATATTGACAAATAATTAATTATATTAAAACCAGTAGAAACCTCCATCTGCATAGAAGCTAAGATAAGACAAAATTGTATTACATTTCCTAGATCATGGCTGCTTTAATAATATTGTTATAAACAAGAATAACCTACTCACACATAAGGCATATGTTACTCAAATTATTTTAAAAAGGAGATTTCGTTGTTAAGTGTTTAAAACTATGATCTATGAATCTTTTGAAGATAAGAGACTTGACTAATTTGACTTAATATGAATCTTGTTAAAAAGTGTAAAACCTCATTCGTGAGCAATGATTACTTGGTTTTTAAAGAGTTAATGTATGAAGTACTTTGGGGATAAAAACCCGAACTTGTTGACATAAAATAGAAAGTACCTTGTGGGAATAATTTGACTATGTTGGTTGTGATAGCCTTGTAATACTTTCTTGTTGGTTTGATAAGTAAACATGTTATGATGCTACGCGTGTTAGTGTCTTGTGTTGTTGTGTAAGGGGGTTATTCTTGTTGTGCTTACGTTGTTAAACGTTAAGCCCGTTGTACTGTTATTATATCACATACTCCCCCTTACTTGTTATACTGAGGACTTGCCACCCTTGATGCGGGTCTATACTATACGCATGCAGTGTGACTATGCGAGTCGCGGAGTTCCGTGATTGATCATTCCGTGTATTATCCCGACGCGAGTGCCTTATGCGCGTCCGTGTGACTATGCGGTCTATGTGACTATGCGGATCGCGGGAGTCGAGGGTACCGCGGGTTAGCTACCCCGACGCGAGGAATACCTCACGCGCCTATGTGGCCTATCGCGAGTCGCGGTAAGTTCCAGGATTAGACGCGCACATTGATACTGAGGGCGAGTGGCCAGCTTCGATCATGTGGTGCGGTCTAGAAAGACCTCGTGATACAGTTTTATAGCATTATTGGTACTGTGGGTTTTAGTAGTCGGCTATGCCTTCGTACTTACCCCGTACGGTTTTATTATGACACAGGTGGGACCTGGTGTTCATGTGTATTCCTCGGTGCTTTTATATCAGGGACTGCCGGCAGTGAGGAAGGAATTCCACGGGCATGATTGATATTATGGCCATGAGACCCATGGTTATATTTGAGTGATGACTTTAAGGGCGTGAGTCCCTGACTTGACTTGACTGCTTACATATTGTGTATCGTAAATTGGTTATCATATATGTCTTCTGTTTTATATAGACTATTATGATTTCATTTACAAGATTTTCGCCACATACTTGGTACCGTTGTTATCGACCTCCTTCGGGGGGCTGCGTTCATGCCGCAGGTAGAGGTACACCAGTTGTTGATCCTCGCTCATAGGGTCACAGTTCAGCGTTTCTGGGAAGCTCCGTGTCTCCGGAGGCTTATCTTTGGTATAGTCCCATGTCGTTGTAGGTACTTACATTCAGGGGTATGGCGGGGCCCTATCCCGTCATTGTTGTTATAACATTCTTAGAGGTCTGTAGTACTGTTGTGGGTAGGTTTGTAAAAGGGATGTAACTGTTCAAGTTTTATATATATATGCCGAAAGGCAACTTTTCTCAGATAAACTGTTTCTCACTTCATATTATTTCATGTCTTGTTTTATATTCCGCTGGTTACTCTGATGTATGTCTACTTGGGTGCCTGGGTAAGGCACCAATCACGGGCCCCGGTTCGGGTCTTGACACCCGCCATGCCCCTGAATATACAAAAGTCTACCACTTCAGGGAACCGAACCACAGGACAAGCTTCCGGAGATATGGAGCTTCCCGAGAACCGAACAGCGATCCTAAGAGTGCGGATCAGCAATCTATGTACCTCAACTGCGCAGATGAACGCAGCCCGGGCGAGGTCGATAACAGGTACCAAGTATGTGAAACTGAAAAAAAACTGTAAATGAAATCATAATAGTCTATATAAAGCAGGAGACATGTATGATAACCAAACTACAGTACACAACATATAAGCAGTCATGTCAAGTTAGGGACTCATGCCCGTGAAATCATCACTCAAATACAACCCGGGAATTTAACCCGCACAATGGCCGCATTCCCCGACATCTCACCTCGGTATAAGCATGGCCCTGGAACCGTCCTAGTGGGCCCATACCCGTGGACCATCCAACGTGTCGGTAGGCCCAAAAGAGATAACAAGATAACAATCCCTGTGGAAGCATACCCGTGGGCCACCCAACGTGTCGGTATGTCCAAACAACTAACAAGATAATACTCACTGTGGAAGCATACCCGTGGGCTACCCAACGTGTCAGTATGTCCAAACAAATAACAAGAGAATACTCACTGTGGAAGCATACCCGTGGGCTACCCAACGTGTCAGTATGTCCAAACAAATAACAAGAGAATACTCATCAGGAAGCATACCCGGCTACCCAACGTGTCAGTATGTCCAAACGAATAACCAATAGCCGGCCCTCCATCGAGAGACTCGATAGCACAAATCCAACCCTTGCACAACAAGGCTATCTCAACCAAGCATAGGCAAGTTACACACAACTCAAGGTACTCCTACCTTTTATAACCAAACCACTTATGTTCTTCCATCACAAAGAGTTCAATATTTGAAAACAAGTTACTTCTCTTTTCCCAAAAATCAAGTTACCATTCTAAATCCAATAATGAATCCATTTCTTTATTTTCCATAAGGTCGTTATAACTAACTTCTCATAAAGCTATTATAACACTTTATGTTTAAAAACAAGTCAAGACAAAACCATGCCTTTCTTTTAAACCAAAACACTTCAAATTCTTAAGTCTCTGTTCTTTTAGAAATTGAGTTCCTTACTTTGGAATTTATAAGAAGATCAAAACTTGATTACAATAATTCTTATTAGAGCAGCCATGATCTAGGAAATGTAATACAATCTTGTCTTATCTTAGCTTCTATGCAGATGGAGGTTTCTACTGGTTTTAATATAATTAATTGTCATTACTTTTTCCTTTATTAACGCTGCATTGGCTTGTTCGATTCTTATTCCCATTTCCGAAATTTATGTAACACCATTCTTTTAAAAACCAAGTACTCATTTCTCACGAATGAGGTTTCACACTTTTCAACACCATTTAGGTCAATTAGAAGTCAAGTCTATTATCTTTTGAAAACAACAAACCATTCTTTTACCTACATAAAGTGGTTATAACAAACTTCCCATAAAGCCGTTATAACACTTTATGTTTTAAACCAACCAATTACAACTATAAGCCCTTATGAGACCAAGAGGGCTTATTTTTAACCACCGAGTACCCATTACTTAACGAATAAGATTTTCCTACTCTTTCAAACAATCAAGACCTTTACACTTCATATCAAGTCAAGGCACAACAAGGGAAATCAAATTCCTTTAACACACGTGCATCTACTGCACTATATATTTAACAAATAATCATGCTGAAGAGGATAGGAAGAATCACATACCTCGCGACGATTATCGACGGTTAGCAAAATGCTCCACAGTACTATCCTCCTTAAGAATAATATGCTACTCGTAGTACTTCAATCCTATAAGGGTCATAAAATGTCTATCAAACTCTAGCTTCGAACGTAGAATAACTAAGTGCAAGGTCCCTACATTCTACGGAAATTTGGACAGCACTTCCTTTGTTTCTACTTCTATGCCACCTTTTTCAAGGCCGAATTCAATAACCAAACGCCATATTTAAGGCTCAATTGATCCAGCAAATACAAGGGGATTACACGCCTAACAATACGTGTAAAATTCCGCCCCACAACAACACAAAATAAACCAATAATTTCCATGCCATTCTTGGCCAACAATATAACCAGTACTAACCCCTTTAAACTCTTTTCCAATTCAAGTTCTTAGGTCTAACATGATATCTAGCCCTAGACATCTTCAACAACTACAATCCCCCCCTCTACAACAAGTGACGTCTAAATTAGTAACCAAATTGAAGTTATCATCTTAAGGCTAACATGCCCATTTCAGTTTTCAACAAGACAACAAGATCCAAATCTATTCAACTTAAATAAAACAGCCTCAGGCTCATTTCTAAACTACTATAACAAGTATTAACTCATATCCAAGAGAAAGGGAAACTTTTACCTTTCGGAATAGTCCACAAAAGCCCTTTTCTTCCACTTCTTTACCGTCAAATTCGTCCCCCCGCGCTTCCACAAGTTCACCCACACTTTGCCTTCTTGCCGCCGCTCCAACAATTTCCTAAGGCTAGGTTTTCTTCAAGAAAAACTAGAGAGAAAGGGAGAGGATTTCCTTGGGAGTGTTTTGAGATGAAATGGAAGACTTGGCCCTAAAATAGGCCCCTTTCCTGGTCAAAAGGATGGGAGGGACACTTGTCACCCTCCCATAGGCTTTTAACAAAATATCCCCTGATTTTTATCCTTCGCAGTGAAAAATCCGCTTGGCGCGCGCCCTCCGCGGCGCGACGCTTCTACTTCAGAGGATAATTACCACATTCGCGCGCTGCCCTCAGATTCGGCCGGCGCGCTGCAACCTCACGAACCCCAAGATAACCGGCGCCGCTGCCAGCATTCCGGCCAGCGCTGTACTTCGAACCGAAACCACTGCTTTGCCTGACTGCGCACCAAACTTGAAACTTCCATAACTTTTGACTCCGATGTCCTATCGACGAACGGTTTGTTGCGTTGGGAACTAGATTTAACGGACTACACACTAGGATTTTTAAACACCTTGAAATTCTTAACAACTGGGGTACAACACTCCAAGGTAGACTCAAAATCCGTCCAACACATGTTTGTCCACTTATCTTTCCACTTTCAAATCTTAGATTCCTTGGTATGTTCTTATCTTATCTTCTTGAATTTACGGGGTGTAACAAGTTTTATGTTGGACATTGAAGTAGTTCTTGTCATGTCTATGGCTAGGAACTAATTCTAATATAGGGCTTTCCATGTCAATTCATTTGAACCTTATTTTATGAATTAATGCATGTTTATGGTTGTTCTTATTATTGTTGAGATTTATCCAATAGATGATTTGATTGCTTGGTAATTACTTGATCATTAATTATCATTATTTATATGATTTCTAACCGAAATCCGAAAGGGGAGGTTGTGACTATGTTGTAGTTGGGTAGACATAGGTCGAATTGGGGATGAAAATACTTCAATTACTTGTGTAGCATTAATAAGGGTTTTTGTTCTTAATCTTCCTCTAGAGTCATCCTTATCACCGAAAGGTAGAAAGGAGATAGGTATGAAGTGAAAAAGAGAATCGAAAGAAAAGGGAAGAGTTGAAAGAAAAAGAGTTTATGGTACATAAATTGAGCCTAAATGCCTATTTTTATCTACCCCTGCCTAAGCCTACATTACAACCCTGAAAAGCCCTGAAGATCTCTAATATGTGTATCTATGATTAGTGGAGAATAGCAAGTAAACATGTCATAGGATTTTGAAATTAACATGCATAGTTAAGTATTCTTACTTCCATTGAGTATGATTAAATTGAATTTGCGAAATATCTGACTTGAGTGTTTAGAATACTAAAAATACATGATATATGTTCCTACATATTATCCTACTAACCTTCATGCTTTTCTAAGTGACAATTGTGCAGCAAAATGATCAGTGTCTTTGAGTCAGTTTATTTTCTTTCGTGTCTTTGTTTATATTTTTGAACTTTGCTCGAGGGCGAGCAAATGTTATGTTTGGGGGTATTTGATCGGTGTATTTTATATACACCTCTTGAGTCATTTTTAGTTAGTATTTTACTCATTTCATTTATGTTTAGTATAGTATTAGGGTCGTTTTCCTTTCTTTTATGTCACAGCGGTCAGAAATGGAGAAATGGTGAAAAGGAGATGAAATGAGCATAAATGAGATGGAATTGCACACTAAAAGGGCCAAGAAATGAAGTCTAAGAAGTTCCGGAAATTATAGAGAAGATCAGATGAAGTCCGGACGAAAAAGGGCGATTTAAACGGAATCCGCCGTCACGCCACCGCGACGCCAATGTTACGAATGGTCCGAAAGTTGTTGATTTTCAGCGCGCTGGGCCTCAGGTCGCGGCGCCGACGCGGGATTTATGAAGTTCTGGGCCGAATTTGACATGTTTTCATAGTCCTAAAGGGATAACTTTTCCTACCTAAAGGGATAACTTTTCCTACCCTAAAACCCTTACCTAAAAGGATTCTAATAACTTTTCCTACCTACATAATCCTTAACCCTTCACATAAAGGATTCTTGGTCTATAAATAGTCTCTACATCATTAGAAGAATTCATTCTCCATTCTACCATTCACCATTCTACATCCATCCACCAATCCATCTTGTAAATATTCCACAACACAACCCTTGGATGCTAGAAGGCTTGGAGACTCATTCTTGAGTATTTTCTTTTCTTTCTTTTTGCTTTATTTATTTCAGTTCATGTATGGAGATTGTATTAGTTCTTAGCGTGACAATGGCTAGAAGCTAATTACTTTATTAGGGATTTCCTTGTGATTCACTTGAAACTCAATTCATGAATTAATATATTAGTTGATTTCTTCTTCACTTATTTAAGATTTATTCAATAGTTGTTTTGATTGCTTGGTAATTACCTGATCATTAATTATCATAATTCTTATGATTTTTAACCGAAATCCGAAAGGGGAGGTTGTGAATATGTTGTAGTTGGATAGACATAGGTTGAATCGTGGATGGAAATACCCCGATTACTTGTGTAACATTAATAAGGTTTTTGTTTTTAATCCTCCTCTAGAGTCAACCTTATCACCGAAAGGTAGAAAGGTGTTGTACTGGGGTTGAGTGTTTATATAACCTTAACAGGAGTATAAAACTGATTAGTAAACCTGCTATCTTAACGTAGAAGAAGAAGTCAGTCTAATTGTATTAAGAATTGAATAGAGTGGATAGTTGATGATCTTGGAAGCCCTGATTATCCATCATAACTGCTTTAAATCAAAGTATTTTTATAATTAGTTTATTTCCTGCATTATTAGTTAGAATTCCAATTCAATTTACGTTAACCAAATAGATACCATAGGATAGATAATCGGTACTTGAAAACCAATCATTGAGGACGATATTCGGTCTTACCTAGACTATATTACTTGACACGACACGTGCACTTGCGTAAGTGTGTGCATTAAATCGCACATTAC
The DNA here is from genome assembly GCA_029844215.1 of Przewalskia tangutica. NCBI lineage: Eukaryota > Viridiplantae > Streptophyta > Magnoliopsida > Solanales > Solanaceae > Przewalskia > Przewalskia tangutica. The sequence continues at coordinate 27,149,783 of CM056719.1, forward strand.
CATAGCAATGGTATGCCTTTCTTGGCGAGTCATTCCTTCTTTCCCATACTTAGTCAAATTTATTTTTTGACAAAATTATCCGAGCACATGTACCCCTCGCGAGCAAGCCTTATAGAGAGACCTACTCTCTTTATAGGTCGCTCAGTGAGCTTTTGATGGACAGGAACACTTAGAAATTTTCTAGTCTATTTGGTTCCATGTTCTTATTTCGTACATCATATATCCTTAGTCATGTGCTTGGGAAAACACGTCTTTTATAATATCACGCTTGTTTTACTCATATGTAATTTTCCCTTAGGCTTTTTTCTTGTTCCAAAACCATAATGATTAATTTTATACCTGTTGTGACTAAATTCTTAAATTGTTATCATGTAGGGTCTGACATCTGAGCTATCATCATACATGTGTTTCCATTTCCAAATATCAAAATAAAATTATTCTGTGAGGTATATCATATATGTACATAGCACCATGCACAAACTTATCCTTCTGAGTGTACCATCATCTAATAAATTACATGTTGTGCCATTTGAAAAATATTGGGTTTTAACCCTAACTTAGAACATGCGAAGATTTTTCTATTAATGATCGCTACTTACACTTTCTTTTAGCACTCATAGGCATCATTATATACTCATAAGTCACAAGAATCTTAATACACTAAAAATTAGAAATCTGGTAACTAAATAACGCGTACTAAATAACCATAACACTACTAACTAAAGGGGTTGCATAACTTATAACTAAGATAAACCTATAATTGTAAAACATGATAACTACCATTGTACTTGCTGATAAGGGCTATGCCCTAGTCCGTAGTAATTATGCAATGCATCCCACTTACAACATCCTCTCAAGTCTCATTTGTTACCTATATGTACTTCATAATTATACCCCAATGTGAAATCATCTTCACTAGTTCCTTGAATTTCCTGCTTGTCCCTTTGTGTATTCGATACATCGAGAATTCTATATGAAGAGAAGGTTACTTATTGTTCTAAGCTTCATGATACGATCTAGAGTATAAATAATGGCAACATTTCCTAGATGCTTTGTAGCCTTCCAATTTTAAGTTTTGCGGGATTCACACCCATAAGTAGGACTCTACTAGAAACGGTTTCATAGACTCCCTAGGCACTTGAACTTGGTGATCTAATAACAAGCATTTTCATGCTCTGACCTATGGTTTGGATGTAATATGACACTCGGTGCCTTGTTTTTATGATCGAGTGAACCATATTGCTTGTGAATCAACATGAAACATGTAATAATGTAGAATTTCAGTTAAAACATGAAAAGTCTAAATAAAATAGGTAACTTTATAATAATAGTGAAAATACTATTTTAAATCATAAATGCGAAAATAGTCTGAAAACAAAATTGTGTAGCCCACAAGACTAAATGTATTGAATATGGCACATTGACTAGTCTATGAAACCTCTGACATGAGTCTGAATTACTGAACTAGTGTTGGCACAAGGCCCCAGCATACCTGACTGTCTAACATGACATAACTGTTGAAAAAGTAAAGGCAATGTCCTGAAGTAAATGGGGCTCACCAAATAGTTGATACAATAAAATCCTAATAAGAAGATTCGTCGTCCTGAAAATTTGTACTGCTGTCAGAAGACGTGAAGTGAGGGTGTGGTTCAAGTCACGTCGTACCTACATCGTGAAATACAGGTCGGTCCTAGGCAACAGGGATGTAAGAACACTAAAATTGTACTTGTATATAAAGCAACTGAATGAAAGAACTTTAAGTGAGGTGCTAAGGAAATGGGTAGTCCAAATCAATAACATGGATACATGAAGTAATCTAAAACTGTAACTGTAAATTGTAAAGTTGTAACCGTAACTAAACATAGACATGTCCATGATCTACATAATCAAGCTATAAATTGAGTTAAATATTTTAAGTATGTATATCTATGGGAGAGCCATAGTATAACAGACAACATGAAAGTACCACACGAGCACGTGAAGTCTGTTACCTAACCTCACTAGCAGAGTAATCCTATACTATTCCGGGGTATGAGACATGAACATGACTTGAATGGATCCAATCAATAAACATGAAGGAATCATCCTAACTGGGCGGAGCAATCATTATCCAACATTGGCATTCATAGTTTTAGGTGTTTAAACATTCTCGATAAATCTATGCTACTCCCAAAAGCATGAATATGAATATAAGTGGCATTTACGCCCATGGTTTTCAGAATATTATTCATAATATAGTTTATAACATGTATACATAACATATTTTTACATGACAATCTATAGAAATATATGTATTCACTTCTTGAGACATGAAAACATGTAAGAATCCATATAGTGAAATAATATAAGTTCATAATTGGTATATGAGAGCTCATGGAAACGATAACACGAGCATACATGGATTACAGACAGGTTTATGACAATCATAATGATATACATGAATACCACTATGTGAAACATGGTTGTGTTTAACACTATATATATATATATATATATATATATATATATATATATATATATATATTTACACCTTGTAAATTTATTCATCGAATATACCCTAAGTTAGCAAGCTTAAGACAACGAAGAAGGGTGTTATACGCCGTATTTCCAGAGTATGTATGTGAGAACGTACGTACATTTGTACAAATCCTAACTAGGTTAAGGATGAAAATGTGAACTTCCAACGGAAAATATTCCGAACCTTGTGAAGGAAATTTTACGCTTTTAATATTTTAACCGATTTTGGATTTTTCCGAGAGATGAAATATATTGGACCAATAGGAGGGCGACATGTGTCACCCTTAGGTGTCATTGGTTGGACGAAAATGGTGGGAAAGTGGCCAAGTCAATAAGTCAAGTCTTGCAAGATATTTCTTTGGGTTAGTGGGAGTAGGTGGACGTTTTTTGTGGGCAAGTGGGGGAGGCCTTGTTGGACGGTTTTCTTGAGCAAGTGGATGGCCACATGGATCATTGTTGTGGTGGACATATGTCCCAATGTTGTGGTGGACACTTGGTGGAAGACTCCACTCACACAAGCTATCTAATCTACACCCTCCACTTGCTTTAATCTTGGCCATTGAAGGTTCTATAAATACCCCCCTCTAGTGCAAGACTTCTTCATTCACTTAACATTTCCAAGTCTCAAAATCCTTCCCCCTTAGTTGCAAGTTCTCGTCCAAAACCCCCCTCCCCCCTTGTCATGTTTTTTCGTCCGAAACACCCCCCTTCCCCCCTTCCTTGTTGTTCTCGTCGAAATACCCCCCCCCCCTTGGTAGAAAAGTTTTCTTCTAGTATTGTTACTATGCCAAAATACCTTAGCCTAAATCCCTTGTAATTTTCCAAAGTTACCTCCATACTAAAAGCCCGGAAATACTACTATATATCCTTTAATCACAAAACGAAACCCTAAGGAAAATCTTCATAGTTGGTTGAAGTATTAAGTAGAAGTTGTTTAGAAACTTCTGAGGGTTTCTTGGAGCTATCGGAGCGTGCAAATTAGGAGCTAAACGTTGTTCAGGATCGACATTTAATCTTGGATAATTTAGGGCTTATCGAGGTAATAATCTTTGTCCTTATTGTAATTAGAGATGACATCTTGTAGTAGTATAGAAATGAGTTTAAGATTTATGAAGGATGGTATAAAAGAAGAGAATTGAACAGACTTACATGGGACCGTATTTACTGATGACTTGTGTAGTTTGTGGTAGGGAAGTCTGCCCAATTTTTCCGTAGAATAGAGAACCTCTCGCTAGAATTTTCTACAGAGTAGTCTAGACGTTGATAGACGTATTTGACTATTATAGGTTGATACTCTGCGCGCGACATATTCGACTTGGCAGGTGGATTTCGCCGAGGAGGTATGTGATTCTTCCTATCCTCTTGAGCATGATATTTTTGATATATATATAGTACGGTAGACGTACGTGTGTTAACTAAAACTGGTTTTACTCTGATGTCTTTTGACTTGAGTTTTAAATAATAATAATCTTGAAGTATTTCAAAAGAGTTATGAATCATTTTTGAAAGAAAAGTAATACTTGGTTTTAAAAGCTTAAAGAGTTATACTAGCTTTATGGGAAGTTAAGTATAACGACTTAAGAAAGATAAAAGGAACGGTTTACTTATTTGTGTATGAAAGTCTTGTATTGATCTCTGGAAAGTGTAGTAAGATGGTTTGATAAGTAAACATGTTATGATGCTACGTGTGTTAGTGTCTTGTGATGTTTGTGTAAGGGGGTTACTCTTGTTGTGCTTACGTTGTTAAACGATAAGCCCGTTGTACTGCTATTATATCACATACCCCCCTGACTTGTTATGATGCCGAGGACTTGCCACCCTCGATGCGAGGAATACCTCATGCGGGTCTGTGTGACCTATGCGGAGCTGCGGGAGTTCCAGGATGATCACTCCGGGTGTGTTACCCGATGCGAGGAATACCTCATGCGGTCTGTGTGACTATGCGGACTGCGGGAGTCCAGGAGGATGCCGCGGGTTAGCTACCCCCGATGCGAGGAATACCTCATGCGAAGTGCATGTGACCTATGCGGACTGCGGGAGTTCCAGGATTAGGCACGCATAATGATACTATGGGCGATTGGCCTTGCTTCGATCATTAGCGGCCTAGAAAAGACCAGTTACATTATATCTATTTTGCTCTTGTTTATGCTGTGGCACTATGTGCGGTTAAATTGGTTGTATTTGTAAGTGGTTTTAAAATGCTTTGATTTCATTTCAAGATTTTACGCTTCACATACTTGGTACCTGTTATACTGACCTCCTTCGGGGGGCTGCGTTCATGCCGCAGGTAAGGGAAAGCAGGTGGTAGATCCTCGTTCTTAGGATCCTTACTCTGGTGTTAGGAGCCCCATTTCTCCGGAGGTTCGACTTTTGGTACGGCTCTCCCTGTGTTGTAGATATTTTGTACATTCAGGGTATGGCGGGGCCCTGTCCCGCCATGGTTGTTTACATTCCTAGAGGTCTGTAGTCCTGTTGTAAAGTTGGGATGTAACTGTTCACTCTTGATGTATATATGTACATGCCGGAAGGCAATCTTTTCTTGGATAAACTTTTTCTCATTTCATAATTGTTTCATGTCTTGTTTTATATTCCGCTGGTTACTCTGATGTATGTCTACTTAGGTGCCCGGGTAAGGCACCAGTCACGGGCCCGGATTCGGGTCGTGACAAAAGTGGTATTAGAGCAGTTAATCCTCGGAAAGTGTCTACAGACCGTATCTAGTAGAGTCTTGATTATCGGTGTGTTGTGCACCACACCAATAATCAGGAGGCTATAGGATATTTAGGATTGGTTTCCATTCTTCTCACTCTGAGATCGTGCCTTAGAGCTGTGTTATAAGTTGGACCCCTCTAACGTATTTCTTTCTGTACCAGTTATGCCTCCACGCCAGGCAACCCGGGCCCAGAAGGGCAAGGCAGTCGAGGGAGCTGCTAGTAGGACATCGAGGGTCACGAGGCCTGTGCCCGCCTATACCCGAGGCGATACCTCAGACGGCGAGTTCCACGACGCCGCCGGCCCCAGCAGAGACCACAATACCTTCGCCTCCAGTCCCACAGCCTGGAGAAGAGGAGATGGGTTACAGAGAGATGGCCCAGTTACTAGCCAGGATTGTGGCCAGACATGAGGATAGGTTGGACGCAGCAGTTCCAGTAGCATCCGTAGTACATCCTAGATCGGACAACTTGAGACTACGGGATTTTTTGAGTTGTAGCCCGCCAGAGTTCTATGGGTCGAGGCCTGAGGATGATCTGCAGGAGTTCATCCGACAGCTTCAGCGGATCATGAGAGTGATCAGGGCTTCGGAGACCGAGTCAGTGGTCTTAGGTTCACATCGGCTGCGCGATACTGCAGTCGATTGGTTTGATTCGTGGGAGCTGTCCCGTGGAGAGCATGCACTTCCAGCGGTATGGGACGAATTCTCAGAGGCTTTTCTCAGCCACTTCTTGCCACCGCAGATGAGGGGGCACGGACCGACAGATTTTTGATGCTGAGGCAGAGAGGGCGCACAGTTCGGGAGTACAACGTTGAGTTCGATTCGTTGGCTCGATATGTCCCTGCGTTAGTAGCAGATATGGAGGACCGAGTGCACCGCTACGTTACGGGATTGGATGACTATTTGGCAGAGTCTTGCTCGGGTGTGGCTCTTCAGCCGGGCATGGACATTGCCCACATTCAGGCTCATGCACTTGGGTGCGAGGAGCGTAGAGGCCGACGGGTCGACAGATATCAGCAGCAGAAGAAGGCCAGGACGGCAGGATCTTTTGGTAGCTCTCAGGGTGGACGGTCTCAGCAGCAGACTAGATTTGCACCACAGCCAGCTTAGAGCACTCCTACACATTCTTCAGTACAGCCAGGGTATTCGGGGGCAGGTCAGGGCCCCAGGACTTCGGACTTCCAAGGTAGCAGGGGTGCTAACCGATCGAGGTCCTCTCTGTGTGTCCGATGTGGTTGATTTCATTCCGGGAGTTGTGATACTACCTCGGGAGTTTGCTACACTTGTGGCCAGCAGGGTCACTATGCGAGAGTCTGTCCGACCAGAGGCAGCGCAGATGGTAGGGGTCACCGCAGGTCTTTCACGGGTCTTCACACTACTGATTTACCGCCCGAGGCAGGGTGCTCAGGGACCAGCAGGTCGCGGCAGAGGTCGTGGCAGGAGTCCTAGTTCTAGCGGTCCTCAGAACCGCATTTATGCCTTGTCCAGCCGACAGGACCAGGAGGCATCACCGGATGTCGTCACAGGTACTTTATCAGTTTCTTGTTGTGACGTGTATGCCTTGATAGATCCGGGTTCTACTCTGTCCTATATATCTCCCCATATTTCTAGTAGGATAGGGATAGAGCCTGAGTCCATAGACCCTTTCGAGGTAGCTACGCCAGTGGGTGATTCGGTGGTAGCTCGGCGGGTATATAGGGCTTGCCCAGTGACTTTATGCAGTCGTCAGACCCTAGCCGACTTGATAGAGTTGGATATGACCGATTTTGACGTGATCATGGGTATGGATTGGTTAGCTTCTTGCTACGCCAATGTAGACTGCAGGGAGAGAGTGGTACGGTTCCAGTTTCCTGGGGAGCGGTTATTGAGTGGGAGGGGAACACTGTGTCGCCGAGGGGTAGGTTTATTTCTTACCTCAAGGCTAGGAAAATGGTGCAGAAGGGGTATATCTACCATCTCATTCGGTGTTTGATCACGAGGTGCGGTACCAGATTTTCATCGATTCAGAGTCGAGAGTTCCCGGATGTGTTTCAGACGACCTCGGGTATCCTCCCGAGAGGAGATAGAGTTTTGTATCGATGTCTTTGCGGACACTCGGCCTATATCCATTCAAACCATACGTAATGGCACCCGCCGAGTTGAGAGAGTTGAAGGACCACCGAGAGATTTCTTCGGAGAAGGGCTTCATCAGCCTAGTGTTTCTCCCCGGGAGCGCCTGTATTGTTCGTGAAGAAGAAGGGCGACGCCGCGCACGTGTGTGTTGATTACAGCGGTGAACAAGGTGACTATTAAGAACGATACCCTTCCCGGGATTGATGATTTGTTCGACCCGATTGCAAGTGCGAGATGTTTCTCAAGATTGATCTGCGATCGGGCTATCATCAAAAGTGCGAGTTAGAGAGGCGGATGTCCCTAGGATCGCATTCGGACCGTGACGCACTATGAGTTCGTGGTTATGTCTTTCGGTTTGACCAATGCTCGTGGTATTTATGGACTTGATGAACCGAGTGTTCAAGCCATTTTTGGATACGTTTGTGATAGTATTCATTGATGACATATTGGTTTATTCTCGCCGAAGCGGAGCACGCGAGCATTTGAGGATCTTTGAGATTTCTCCCGACCAGCGATTTACGCCAAGTTTTCCAAATGTGAGTTTTGGTTGGCTTCGGTGGCTTTTCTTGGTCACGTTGCCGGGGCCGATGGTATTCGGGTGGATACGGCCAAGATCGAGGCAGTCAGGAGTTGGCCTAGACCTACTACTCCGACAGAGGTGCGCAGCTTTCTGGGCCTTGCAGGTTACTATCGGAGGTTCGTGGAGAAGTTTGCTTCTATTTCGGCACCTTTGACTAAGCTGACTCAGAAGGCAGCTAAGTTTCAGTGGACTGATGCTTGTGAGCAGGGTTTCCAGCTACTGAAGGAGAGATTGACGACCGCCCCAGTTCTTACTCTTCCAGAGGGTCCAGACGGTTATGTGGTGTATTGTGATGCGTCAGGCGTCGGGCTTGGATGTGTGTTGATGCAGCAGGGTAAGGTTATAGCGTACGCATCTCGACAGCTCAAGAAGCATGAGAAGAATTACCCCACCCATGATTTGGAGTTGGCAGCGGTGATTCACGCCTTGAAGATCTGGAGGCACTATTTGTATGGAGTTCATGTGGATATTTACACAGACCACAAGAGCCTCCAGTATATCTTCAGCCAGAGGGAGCTGAACTTACGACAGAGACGGTGGTTAGAGTTACTCAAGGATTATGATGTCGATATCCTGTACCACCCGGGGAAGGCCAATGTTGTGGCAGATGCCCTTAGTCGTAGGTCGATGGGGAGTCTATCAGATGTGCAGCCAGAGAGGAGGGGCATGGTCCGCGAGTTGCATCAGCTAGCGAGCCTTGGAGTCCGATTGATTGATTCTGATAGCAGTGGGGTTCGAGTTCGAGAGGTTGTCGAGTCTTCCATCGTCGAGGAGGTGAAGAGGCAACAGTTTGAGGATCCGATTTTGACACGGTATCGTGATACGACTCTTCGTGAGGGGAATGGTCCTTTTGAGGTAGCACCTGATGGGGTGCTAAGGTTTGAGGGCAGGTTGTGTGTTCCAGATATTGCAGGACTTCGGCAGCAGGTTCTAGGGGAAGCACACAGCGTACGTTACTCTATCCATCCGGGGTCGACAAAGATGTAACACGACCTCAGATCTGTGTATTGGTGGGATGGCCTGAAGAGGGACGTTGCAGAGTTTGTTGCTCAGTGCCCATGTTGTCAGCAGGTAAAGGTAGAGCACCAGAGGCCTGGTGGATTATTGCAGACGATAGAGATCCCGACCTGGAAGTGGGAGGTGATCAACATGGACTTTATCACAGGGTTACCTCGCACTCAGAGGAAGCATGATTCTATCTGGGTTATCGTCGACAGGCTGACGAAATCAGCCCACTTTCTTCCAGTCAGGACGACTTTTTCGGCTGAGGATTATGCCAGACTTTACATCTGAGAGATCGTGAGACTGCATGGGTTCCTATTTCTATCATATCAGACAGAGGAGCCCAGTTTACGGCTAACTTCTGGAGGTCTTTCCAGAAGGGATTAGGGACGCAGGTGAGCCTCAGTACTGCATTCCATCCTCAGACAGACGGACAGGCGGAGCGTACTATCCAGACACTTGAGGATATGCTGCGAGCCTGTGTTATTGACTTCAGGGGTAGCTGGGAGGATCATTTGCCTCTAGTAGAGTTTGCGTATAATAATAGCTACCACTCTAGTATTCAGATGGCGCCTTATGAGGCCTTGTATGAGAGGAAGTGCAGATCGCCGATAGGCTGGCTTGATGTGGGCGAGGTGCAGTTAGTGGGACCGGACTTGATACAGCAGGCAGTGGATAAGGTGAAGCTTATCCAGGAGCGGTTATCGATTTCGAGTCGGCCGTGGTCGTATGCAGATCATCGCCGTCGGCATCTGGAGTTTGAGGTTGATGGTTGGGTTTTCCTGAAGGTATCACCCATGAAGGGTGTGATGAGGTTTGGGAAGAAAGGGAAGCTCAGCCCAAGGTACATTGAGCCTTATCAGATTGTCCGCAGGGTAGGCAAGGTTGCCTATGAGTTGGATCTGCCGTCCGATCTGGAGGCAGTGCATCCAGTTTTTCATGTTTCTATGCTGAGGAGATGTATCGGGGATCCATCTAGAGTGCACCCGATTGACGATGTCCAGGTGATCGAGGAGTTATCGTATGAGGAGATTCCCATAACGATACTCGATCGTCAAGTTAGGCGGCTGCGGACAAAGGATGTGGCTTCCGTCAAGGTCTTATGGCGGAATGAGCACAGAGAGGAGATGACGTGGGAAGCAGAGTAGGACATGAGGCAGAAGTATCCTCACTTATTCCCCACACCTCCAGGTAACTCACTTTCCTACTTGTTGGTTTTAATTTTCTTATGTGCTTAAGTTTTGTATTGTGGCCATGTGTGGCATTTGCAAACTGTTAAGTTGTGGGGAGCTATGTTATTTCTGATTTGATTGAATCTAGAAGGAACATTCGGGACGAATGTTTCTAAGGAGGGGAGAATGTTATACCCCGTATTTCCAGAGTATGTATATGAGAACGTACGTATTGTACAAACCCTAACTAGGTTAAGGATGAAAATGTGAACTTCCAACGGAAAAGATTCCGAACCTTGTGAAGAAAATTTTACGCTTTTAATATTTTAACCGATTTCGGATTTTTTCGAGAGATGAAATATTTTGGACCAATAGGAGGGCGACATGTGTCACCCTTAGGTGGCATTGGTTGGACGAAAATGGTGGGCAAGTGGCCAAGTCAATAAGTCAAGTCTTGCAAGATATTTCTTTGGGTTAGTGGGAGTAGGTGGACGTTTTTTGTGGGCAAGTGGGGGAGGCCTTGTTGGACGGTTTTCTTGAGCAAGCGGATGGCCACATGGCTCATTGTTGTGGTGGACATATGTCCCAATGTTGTGGTGGACATATGTCCCAATGTTGTGGTGGACACTTGGTGGAAGACTCCACTCACACAAGCTATCTAATCTACACCCTCCACTTGCTTTAATCTTGGCCATTGAAGGTTCTATAAATACCCCCCCTCTAGTGCAAGACTTCTTCATTCACTTATCATTTCCAAGTCTCAAAATCCTTCCCCCTTAGTTGCAAGTTCTCGTCCAAAAACCCCCTCCCCCCTTGTCTAGTTGTTTCGTCCGAAACACCCCCCTTCCCCCCTTCCTTGTTGTTCTCGTCGAAATACCCCCCCCCCCCTGGTAGAAAAGTTGTCTTCTAGTATTGTTACTATGCCAAAATACCTTAGCCTAAATCCCTTGTAATTTTCCAAAGTTACCTCCATACTAAAAGCCCGGAAATACTACTATATATCCTTTAGTCACAAAACGAAACTCTAAGGAAAATCTTCATAGTTGGTTGAAGTATTAAGTAGAAGTTGTTTAGAAACTTCTGAGGGTTTATTGGAGCTATCGGAGCGTGCAAATTAGGAGCTAAACGTTGTTCAGGATCGACATTTAATCTTGGATAATTTAGGGCTTATCGAGGTAATAATCTTTGTCCTTCTATTGTAATTAGAGATGACATACTGTAGTAGTATAGAAATGAGTTTAAGATTTATAGAAGGATGGTATAAAAGAAGAGAATTGAACTGTACTTACATAGGACTGTATTTACAGTAGACTTGTGTAGTTTGACGGGTAGGGAAGTGCTGCCCAATTTTTCCGTAGAATAGAGAACCCTCTGCTTAGAATATTCTACAGAGTAGTCTAGACGTTGATAGACGTATTTGACTATTATAGGTTGATACTCTGCGCGCGACATATTCGACTTGGCAGGTGGATTTCGCCGAGGAGGTATGTGATTCTTCCTATCCTCTTGAGCATGATATTTTTGATATATATATAGTACGGTAGACGTACGTGTGTTAACTAAAACTGGTTTTACTCTGATGTCTTTTGACTTGAGTTTTAAATAATAATAATCTTGAAGTATTTCAAAAGAGTTATGAATCATTTTTGAAAGAAAAGTAATACTTGGTTTTAAAAGCTTAAAGAGTTATACTAGCTTTATGGGAAGTTAAGTATAACGACTTAAGAAAGATAAAAGGAACGGTTTACTTATTTGTGTATGAAAGTCTTGTATTGATCTCTGGAAAGTGTAGTAAGATGGTTTGATAAGTAAACATATTATGATGCTACGTGTGTTAGTGTCTTGTGATGTTTGTGTAAGGGGGTTACTCTTGTTGTGCTTACGTTGTTAAACGATAAGCCCGTTGTACTGCTATTATATCAAATACCCCCTTGACTTGTTATGATGCCGAGGACTTGCCACCCTCGATGCGAGGAATACCTCATGCGGGTCTGTGTGACCTATGCGGAGCTGCGGGAGTTCCAGGATGATCACTCCGGGTGTGTTACCCGATGCGAGGAATACCTCATGCGGTCTGTGTGACTATGCGGACTGCGGGAGTCCAGGATGATGCCGCGGGTTAGCTACCCCCGATGCGAGGAATACCTCATGCGGGTCTGTGTGACCTATGCGGACTGCGGGAGTTCCAGGATTAGGCACGCATAATGATACTATGGGCGATTGGCCTTGCTTCGATCATTAGCGGCCTAGAAAAGACCAGTTACATTATATCTATTTTGCTCTTGTTTATGTTGTGGCACTATGTGCGGTTAAATTGGTTGTATTTGTAAGTGGTTTTAAAATGCTTTGATTTCATTTCAGTACTTTACAGTTTCACATACTTGGTACCTGTTGTACTGACCTCCTTCGGGGGGCTGCGTTCATGCCGCAGGTAAGGGAAAGCAGGTGGTAGATCCTCGTTCTTAGGATCCTTACTGCGTGTCGAGCCCCATTTCTCCGAGGCTCGACTTTTTGCACGCTCTCCCGTGTTGTAGATATTTTGTACATTCAGGTATGGCGGGCCCCGTCCCGCCATAGTTGTTTACATTCCTAAGGTCCGTAGTCCTGTTGTAAAGTTGGGATGTAATCGTTTCACTCTTGATGTATATATATACGCTAAGGCAACCTTTTCTTGATAAACTGCTTCTCATTTCATAATTGTTTCATGTCTTGTTTTATATTCCGCTGGTTACTCTGATGTATGTCTACTTAGGTGCCCGGGTAAGGCACCAGTCACGGGCCCGGATTCGGGTCGTGACAAAGGGTTTTCTTGGGAAGATTAAGAAATGGTTGAGTTGAAAATTGAAGAAGTTGTAAGCGTTTCAGAGTCGTTATGCCCTTCGTGCTTACAATCCTTATGTTTAGTGTCACGACCCGATTCCGGGCCCGTGACTGGTGCCTTACCCCGGGCACCCTAGTGATACAACATCAGAGTAATCAGCGGAACATAAAACAATACAAGACATCTTATGAAATATGAAACAATAATCTGAGAAAAACTTGTCTTTCGGCATATATATAAATAACAACTTTTTCCAACATGAACAGTTTTAATCCTTTTACAAACCCCGCCACAACAAGATTTCATGCACCTCTAAGAAATGATACGACAAAAAGGGCGGGACAGGGCCCCGCCATACCCCTGAATGTAAACACCTACAACAACAGGGGACTATACCACTGTTAAGCCTCCGGAGAAACGGAGCTTCCCACACGCCGAATCGTGACCTAAGAGCGAGGATCAATGATCGTGTACCTTTACTCGCGGCATGAACGCACCCGAAGGAGGTCAAGACAACAAAATAGTATGTGAAACAAACAAAATAAATAAATCGTAAATGAAATCATAGTAGTCTATACAAAGGAGACATGTATGATAACCAAACTACGCTCACCATAAATAAGCGAGTGTCAAGTCGGGACTCACGCTCAAAGTCATCACTCGATATAACTATGGGTCTCAAGCCCATAACATCGATCATGCCCGTGGAATACCTTCCTCACCGCCGGCGATATGATAGAAAAACACCACGGAATACACATGAACACCGGGTCCCACTGTGTTCAACCAAAACCGCATGCGGTAGGCACGAAGGCATAGCCGACTACTAACACCTACGCATCAACAAGGTCATGAATCAGATCATAAGATCTGTCTGCATCGTCACATGATCAAAGCCGCCACTTGCCCGCAGATCTAATGCTTGGCGTCTAGTCTGGAACTTCCCGCAGCTCCGCATAGGCCAATCTCATCGGCCCGCATGAGGTATTCCCCGCATCGAGGGTAGCTACTCCCCGGCATCGTCCTGGACTTTCGAGTCCGCATGGCCACAAGGACCGCATGCCCATAAAGGACGACACTAACACGAACTCGTAGCTCGCATAGGCCCCTCAGACCCGCATGAGGTATTCTCGAATCATGGTCCTGCATCACCGAGTCTACCCCGCACGGAGGGCGGCTTAACCCGGAATCACCTCAAGAGATGAATGCCACAATACTATCATAACGATCGATAGTTAGTAAGCACAAACAAGGGAAACCCCTTTACACAAACATCACAAGATACTAACACACGTAGCATCCTAACACGTTTACTTATCAAAGCAACAAGAAAGTATTACAAGGCTATCACAAACCAATACAATCAAGTTATTCACACCAGGTACTTTCTACTAACAAGTTCGTATCTATCCCCAAAGTACTTCACACATTAAATCTTAAAAAGATCTGCTTTCTTTCACATAAGTCACACAATACGTAGTATAAAATAGAGTGATCATCCTTTTAAGAAAACCAAAACTCTTACCTTTGTAAAATCAAGTAACAACATTATTTTCCAAGCGTCCAAGTTTGCCTAATTTCAAATGTTCACGTTTCTTATTTTAGAAAGGTTTCAATTCATAGTCTTATTCATTTAAGAATATAATTCTCTTTTAAACAATCTGAGAAACATAAGTCTTATGTGAGTAGGATATTCTTGTTTATAACACTCTTATTACAGCAGCCATGATCTAGGAAATATCATGTTGTCTCATCTTAGCTTCTATGCGGATGGAAGTTTCTCCGTTTTAATAATACTTAATTATTCAAAACATTTCCTTTTATTAACGCTGCAGTGGTTTGTCGATACACATTCTGATTTCCGAAATCAGTAAAGCATTCTTAAGCCGTTATACCTAACTTCCCATAACGCTAGTATAACTCTTAAGTTTTCAAACACCAAGTATTACTTCTCCTTTCAAAATGATTCAAAAATCTTTTGAAATACTTCAAGTTCTTTCTTATCATATAACAAGCCAGTTATAGTTCAAATCAGTTACCTTTTAAAAACCACATGTATTTTCTTACTAACATAAAACTGTTATAACCAACTTCCCATAAAGCCGTTATAACACTTTATGTTTTAAACCACTCAAACACATTTAGCACATGTACGTCTACCGTACTACATAGTTCACACATATCATGCTAGAAGAGATAGGAAGAGGTTCACATACCTCGCGACGAGTATCGACTAATAGCAAAACGCTCCAAACAGTCGGCTACTCCTTAAGCCAAGTGGATCATTCCACACGTAGCATTTCAACCTATAAGGCCACAAGGCGCTTATTAACATCGTAGAACATTTTACGTAAAATTCGCAAAGACTCTCCCGCAACAGCGTAAATCTCCTCCTCTACCGGGGCCGGCTACCAAGCCAACCAGGGGGGTTAGACCTCTAACCCGAACGGGTACAATTCTACTTCACAAGATTACTACACAAGTCTCATCAGAATACCCTATGTAAAAACAATTCGATTCTTGGGCTTAAGTCCAAAGACATTGCCACAAGCTATGTTCAGTTATATACATAGTAAACTTCAACTATAATTTCCTACAACATGTAACATCCAATTACAATAGGGGGACAAGATATTTACCTCGATAAGCCCATAATTATCCAAGTATAAAGTCGATCCTGGGCAATCGTTTAGCTCCAACTCCGAGCGCTCCAACCCGCTCTAAACCACCCTTAGAAGTTCTAACCAACTTCTACACAACACTCCAACGGACTATGGAGATTTTCCTAGGGTTTCGGTTTTGTGACTGACGGGAAGTATAATAGTATTTCTGGGCTTTTCGTATAGGTATAACCTTAGAATACAACAAGGTATACGGCTAAGGTAATTTGGGCATTATAACAATACTTTTGAGAGTATTTCTACCAAGAGGGGGGGTATTATATGAAAACAAACTAGGCTAGGGGGGGGGTACCCCACGGCCACACCACAAAGGAGGGGGGGTGGCTACCCCTCGGCCTACCCCACTAGGGGGGGAACTCTCGGCCAAGGGGGCCTCACGAAAAGGGGAGGGGGAAGGCTCTCAAGACTTAGGCATTTTGGATGAAGAAGTCTTCAACCTTAGAGGGGTATTTATAGCACAAGCCAAGGCCAACCAATGGCCAAGATCTAGCCAAGTGCTAGGCAAGTGTAGGGCCAAGATATGCCCAAGTGCCCCCTAGTCCCTACTCCTTAAAACCCTCACAAATATCTACACAAATATCTACCCACAACTTGCCCACCAATCGGCCCTAAGCCGCCCCACTTGCTTCGATGTGAGGTGACACGTCACCTCCCGTTGATCCAAAATGTTTCGTTTCTAAAAATCCGCAAAAATAAGAAAAGACATACCCGAATTTTCCTCGCAAGTTATGTAAAGCGTTTTAGAAAAACGACTTAACCAAAGTGTTGTGCACAAAGGCCATTCGGCCAAGCCACCTAGGCGGGGGTGACACGTGTCACCCTACTATTGGCCCACAAAAAACATCTTCCGCAAATATCCACACTGGCCAAAATCTCGAAAACAAAGTGGGCCCACAAAACAGTAAATTTCTCCGTGGGCCCACGTGACCATTTCCAAAATAAAATTCCATAATTCTCTAATATTCCAGAAGTCCGAATACCAAATCTGGGAATCCACCCCATTAACGAACCTTTTTCCTTCACAAAAACCGGAAACTTTTCCGTGGAAAAAATCGCCTCTTTCTTCCTTTCCAATCTTTCTGTCGTATTCTCGTACGTACGTCCTCGCATACATACCCAGGAACTACGGGGTATAACATTCTTCCCCCCTTAGAAACATTCGTCCCGAATGTTCCTTCTAAGTCTCAAAACGAACGCGTGCCAGTATAGTCTTCACTACTATACTTACGAAACAATCCTGCCACAGCTGGCCACAGAAATACCCACGCAAAATACCTATATCCAAGTCCACGAGGAAACACCTCTAACATCACCACAAATAATACTACTTTTGTCACTTTGTCGCGAGCCTTGCTCCAACGACCCAACAAATGGTACCGGGCTGCATGCGATCACTGAAGTTGTCGTACACTCGAATTCTTACCATATTTCTGATACTGCTTTAGTATCCAAAACTCGGGGTTACTATCTCTAACGAGGTCATCATTAACTGGGAACATTCTGGATGGATCTTCGATACTTTCCCGAACATAACAATACGAAAGACCGGACGTACTGCCTCCTAAGTCGGACGGCAATTGCTAACATATAGGCAACCTGGCCTATTCTTCACATGAACTCAAAAGGCCCAAAGTGACTCGGGCTAAGTTCCTTCTGTTTCCACAACTCGTCACACCCTGTCCGGGGTGGTACTTTCAAGAAGACCGACCGTCAACCTGAACTCTAAGCGTCGTCGCCGATTATCCGCACGATTCCTCTGAGCTGCCAGAACTTCTTCTAGATGAGCTTTACCCTATCCACAGTCTGCTGGAACAAGCCTGATCCAACTATCTGAACCTTGCCAACATCGAACCAATCGACCGGCAACTTACACTTCTGCCCCCACAAGGCTTCGTAAGACGACATCCGAACACTGGAATGGTAGCTTAAACGCTCCCTCCACAGGAGACAACAATCCTCACAACTACCCCTGAAATCCACACACTGGCCCGAGGGCGAATGCGATTCTGAGACTCACCTGAGTCCTTAACCCTGCCTGGTAAAACTTCCAGAAACAAAAACAGCCGTAACCTGGGCTCCACTGTCTGCCATAAGGTGAAGGTAGGCACCCCGTGCAGCCTTACAACCTTTCTGATAAAACAACACTGCCGAGTGAACGGTCCCGACCGAAGAACACGATGGGCTGCCCCCATCGACCGACCACTGGTCGAACGCATCCACGAACTCGTCTGTTGGTTAACTACACTGGGCCTAACACCTCGTGACCTTCCACAAGGCGGGACCACCACAACCGGACCACCACCAAACATGCCGCGGGTTGACCCGCAACGTGGCCTCAACCCGACCCAAGGCGCAAAATACTATCTCCCAAGGAACAATTTTACTAAACATGTTACGAAAACCTGGGGTCTTCTTAGCTCAACTACCCTCTTTCATTTCATACCACTTGGGACCTATCCCAAACATAGCTCACGCGTCACAATGCACTCCTAAGGATCAAGCATAACACTACACCTTTACTCGAGATGGCCTTACCTCTAAGGTGCAGACGTATAACACTCTAAGGCTCACACCTTCTCTATCCCCAAAATCTTACTCGGTTAACCCACCATGATTTCTAATCACAACTACCACACCGCTATCGAACATAGCACTTAAGGTATACTCACCTTGAAAGTTACCGCGACCCTCACGCTCGCCCTCTCGCTTCCTTGGTTAACCCGTCGATCTCGTTTACGCTGCTACTGCATAAGCCCGCATACGTGCCATGCTCAAGCCCAATCAAGAATTACTCTTGCACAACCTCTTTAGATAGTCCTCAAGACTCGCGATACATCGGTATACTCTCGTAGCCAAATCCATAGCTAGTAACAGGTTGCCTCTTTCGATCCATATTTTCTGCTCTGGTCGCGAAGGTTCAAATATCATGGCCGCAGAGGAATCGCCGCCGTGCTAAACTTTCGGGGCTAGTGACGTCGCGAAATCCCGAATGAAGCACCATCGGGGTGATAATTGGGCTGTGCCCACGTAACCCTCTCGAACTCTACTCGCCTCCTCCGCCGCCTTGCCTCCTGGGCCGGGTTGCCACGCGAGGCATAACGATAAGGAAAGAAATACGTTTAGAGGTCCAACTTAAAACACGGCTCTAAGGCACGACTCGAGTGAGAAGAATAGAAACCAATCCTAAATATCCTATAGCCTCACGATTATTGGCGTGGTGCACAACACACCGATAATCAAGACTCTCTTGGATACGGATCGTAGACACTTTCCGAGGATTAATCGCTCACGATACCACTTTTGTCACGACCGATTCCGGCCCGTGGATCGTGCCTTACCCCGCACCCTAGTGATACAACATCATAGTAATCACGAACATAAAACAATACAAGACATCTTATGAAATATGAAACAATAACTGAGAAAACTTGTCTTTCGGCATATATATAAATAACAACTTTTTCCAACATGAGCAGTTTTAATCCTTTTTACAAACCCCGCCACAACAAGATTACATGCACCTCTAAGAAATGATACGACAAAAATGGCGGGACAGGGCCCCGCCATACCCCTGAATGTAAACACCTACAACAACAGGGGACTATACCACTGATAAGCCTCCGGAGAAACGGAGCTTCCCCACACGCTGAACTGTGACCCTAAGAGCGAGGATCAATGACTGGTGTACCTTTACCTGCGGCATGAACGCAGCCAAGGAGGTCGATCAAAAAGTGCAGTATGTGAAACAAACAAAATAAATAAATACTGTAAATGAAATCATAGTAGTCTATACAAAGCAGGAGACATGTATGATAACCAAACTACAGTTCACCATAAATAAGCAGTCGTGTCAAGTCAGGGACTCACGCCCTCAAAGTCATCACTCCAATATAACTATGGGTCTCAAGCCCATAACATCGATCATGCCCGTGGAATACCTTCCTCACTGCCGGCAGTCTATGATAGAAAAACACCACGGAATACACATGAACACCAGGTCCCACCTGTGTCCAACCAAAACCGTACAGGGTAAGTACGAAGGCATAGCCGACTACTAACACCCACAGTACCAACAAGGTCATGAATCAGATTATAAGATCTGTCTGACCGTCACATGATCAAAGCCGCCACTTGCCCGCAGATCTAATGCGGCGTCTAGTCCCGAACTTCCCGCACTCGCGTAGGCCAATCTCATCGCCCGCATGAGGTATTCCTCGCATCGAGGTAGCTACTCCGGCATCGCCCCGACTTTCGAGTCCGCATGCCACAAGCGACCGCATGCCCATAAAGGACGACACTAACCTGGAACTCGTAGCTCCGCGTAGGCCCCGTGACCCGCGTGAGGTATTCTCGAATCATGGTCCTGCATCACCGAAGTCTACCCCGCGTCGGAGGGCGCTTAACCCCGAATCACCTCAAGAGATGAATGCCACAATACTATCATAACGACCGATAGTTAGTAAGCACAATCAAGGAAACCCTTTACACAAACATCACAAGATACTAAAACACGTATCATCCTAACACGATTACTTATCAAAGAAACAAGAAAGAATAACAAGGCTATCACAAACCAATACAATCAAGTTATTCACACAAGGTACTTTCTACTAACAAGTTCGGGTATCTATCCCCAAAGTACTTCACACATTAAATCTTAAAAAAGATCTGCTTTTTCACATAAGTCACACAATACCCGTAGTATAAAATAGAGTGACTGTCCTTTTAAGAAAACTAAAACTCTTACCTTTGTAAAATCAAGTAACAACATTATTTTCCAAACGTCCAAGTTTGCCTAATTTCAAATGTTCACGTTTCTTATTTTAGAAAGGTTTCAGCTTTATAGTCTTATTCATTTAAGAATATAATTCCTTTTAAACAATCAGAAACATAAGTCTTATGAGTAGGATATTCTTGTTTATAACAATCTTATTACAAAGACCGTGATCTAGGAAATATCATTTTGTCTCATCTTAGCTTCTATGCGGATGGAAGTTTCTCTGGTTTTAATAATACTTAATTATTCAAAACATTTCCTTATTAATGCCGCAGATGGTTTGTCGATACACATTCGATTCAAATCAAGAAAGCATTCTTAAGCCGTTATACCTAACTTCCCATAACGCTAGTATAACTCTTAAGTTTTCAAACACCAAGTATTACTTCTCCTTTCAAAATGATTCAAAATCTTTTGAAATACTTCAAGTTCTTTCTTATCATATAACAAGCCAGTTATAGTTCAAATCAGTTACCTTTTAAAAACCACATGTATTTTCTTACTAACATAAAGCTGTTATAACCAACTTCCCATAAAGCCGTTATAACACTTTATGTTTTAAACCACTCAAACACATTTAGCACACGACGTCTCACCGTACTACATAGTTCACACATATCATGCTAGAAGAGATAGGAAGAGGTTCACATACCTCGCGACGAGTATCGACTAATAGCAAAACGCTCCAAACAGTCGGCTACTCCTTAAGCCAAGTGGATCATTCCACACGTAGCATTTCAACCTATAAGGCCACAAGCGCTTATTAACATCGTAGAACATTTTACGTAAAATTCGCAAGACCTCCCCGCAACAGCAAATCTCCTCTCTAACTGGGCGGCTACCAAGCCAACCGGGGTTATACATCTAACCCGAACGGTACAATTCTACTTCACAAGATTACTACACAAGTCTCTTTATCTGATCCTATGTAAAAACAGTTCAGATTCTTGGGCTTAAGTCCAAAGACATCACACAAGCTATGTTCAGTTATATACATAGTAAACTTCAACTATAATTTCCTACAACATGTAACATCCAATTACAATAGGGGGACAAGATATTTACCTCGATAAGCCCATAATTATCCAAGTATAAAGTCGATCCTGGGCAATCGTTTAGCTCCAACTCCGAGCGCTCCAACCCGCTCTAAACCACCCTTAGAAGTTCTAACCAACTTCTACACAACACTCCAACGGACTATGGAGATTTTCCTAGGGTTTCGGTTTTGTGACTGACGGGAAGTATAATAGTATTTCTGGGCTTTTCGTATAGGTATAACCTTAGAATACAACAAGGTATACGGCTAAGGTAATTTGGGCATTATAACAATACTTTTGAGAGTATTTCTACCAAGAGGGGGGGTATTATATGAAAACAAACTAGGCAGTGGGTACCCACGGCCACACCACAGGAGGGGTGGCTACCCTCGCCTACCCCACTGTGGGGAACTCTCGCCAGGGGCCTCACGAGGGGAGGGGAAGGCTCTCAAGACTTAGGCATTTTGGATGAAGAAGTCTTGACCTTAGAGAGGTATTTATAGCACAAGCGAGGCCAACCAATGGCGAGATCTGCCAAGTGCTAGGCAAGTGTAGGGCAAGATATGCCCAAGTGCCTAGTCCCTACTCCTTAAAACCCTGCAAATATCTACACAAATATCTACCAACAACTTGCCCACCAATCGGCCTAAAGCGCCCACTGCTTCGATGTGAGGGTGACACGTATCACCCTCCGTTGGTCCAAAATGTTTCGTTTCTGGAAAAATCCGCCAAAAATAAGAAAAGACATAGCGGAATTTTCCTGCATGAAGTTATGTAAAGCGTTTAGTCGAAAAAGCGACTCTAGCAAGGTGTTGTGCACAAAGGCCATTCGGCCAAGCCACCTAGGCGGGGGTGACACGTGTCACCCTTCTATTGGCCCAAAAAAAACATCTTCCGAAAATATCCACAATGGCCAAAATCTCGAAAACAAAGTGGGCCCCACAAAACCGTAAATTTCTCCCGTGGGCCCCACGTGACCATTTCCGAAAATAAAATTCCATAATTCTCTAATATTCCAGGAAGTCCGAATACCAAATCTGGGAATCCAATTCCCATTAACGAACCTTTTTCCTTCACAAAAACCGGAAACTTTTCCGTGGAAAAAAATCGCCTCTTTCTTCCTTTCCAATCTTTCTGTCGTATTCTCGTACGTACGTCCTCGCTTACATACCCTGGAACTACGGGGTATAACATTTAGTATGTCGTGTCAAGCCGATGTAAGATAAAAGGAGTTAGGATGCCCATGAAAGTATAATGAATCCCTTGGGTCATGATTGGAAGTATAACTATAATATTCTGAGTTGTGCTCGTCGTTCACGCACGTTTAAGAGTCTGGTTAATAAAATTGAGCTCCGATGACCCGAGCTCCATTTTGAGGGTCACATACGACATAAATAGATGTTAGGAAAGTAAATGGATGGTTATAAGTAATTGGGATCAATGAAATCATATCTCGATGAAGTTTGACAAAAATTGGACGATATGCTAAGTGTTATGCGTCACGAATTCAACCACATATCAAAGCCACCATTTCTCCACCTCACTTCCACCATATGTGGTGGCATATGAACCGCATATGCATCCGCATATGTAAGGTTATGGGTTGTCCTATTTAAGCCACTTCAAGGCTATTCATTTTATTTTCCATGTTTCGACCCCTTGAGCTCCAAAGAACTCCCAAACATCCTCCAAAGTATCCTCCATCATTAAAGAACAAATCTTGATGTATCTAAGGCGACTTCCTCTTCCGTCGACATAGAAAAGTTGTGTGTTTCTCCAAGTTGAGATGAAGCTTGTTGTGGGAGGCTCTTTGGCTTGATTAAGGTAAGCTTTATAGCTCTTTATTGATAACATAATTACTCTTATATGGGATGGATTGATTGGTGAAGGTGACCTATGAAAAGTTAAACTAAAACTTCTTAGTAGAATTAGGTTGTTTGTGGGATGGTTGAGTTGAGTTCTTAAGGTGATTATAACTAAAATGTTGTAGAATATAATTGTTGTTATACTAGAATTTTTTATAAGTAATAGAGGATGGATGATGGTAGACAGAAACAATGGAATCAAGCTAAGGAAAGTTGTGCACACCAAATGTTCGATGAAATGTCACAATGATAAGATCTTAAAGCCATTGATTGGATATTGGTATGGATTATCTTATTTTCTTAGGTCAATGATTGTAGGACAAGCAGGAATCCATATGAGTTGTATTGGTTATCAACAAGGTATGTAAGGCTCATTCTCTCTCTCTCTCTTGGCATGATCTACGTATAAACATAACCATAGCGGTCACTTCAAAGAGAACTATATCCCTAATATTTGAGCTTTTGAATACCTTTGTTTCATATTGTTATAACTCATGAATCTTATCGTTCTGTTTCGGGAGCACTTACTATCTTTATAGCCTTTGAATATTAATGTCTTCTCATTATCCTTGTTGATTCTCAGAAAATTGATACAGATATAGTTACATAACGATAATTGAAGTATAATGACCTTAGGTCACTCCGATTGAATCCACAGGTCCCTTCAGAGTCATTGATTGCATTGCACTTATATATATGTATCTATTTCTTATTGATCTTCGTTATAGTCTATCAGGTACGGTGCTTATATGCGCATACCACTGCAGTTAGTTTTGATATTACCGAGTCTCATATCTGGGTCAGGTACAACCAAGTCCTCTATGAGACCGGGTACGATATGATATGACATGATTAGCCCCAAAGAGTGGCTTTATATTATACTATATATATGGCCAAATGAGTGGTTTGATTTTTACATACATGCATATATATCCATTATTGTGTCAGTGTATGCCCTCGAGGCTTGTTATGAGTTTCAAGTTGATTTCTATACTCTTCCTTCCTATTTCATTTTTTATTTACATGTATTACATATTCAGTACATCTTTTATACTGACATTTCCTTCTAGGCCACTGCGTTTCATACCCGCATGTATAGATAGAGATATGGATGATCCCTCATAGTAGGTGACTTTATTCAGTCAGAGGTTGTCTTGCTCCTTTCTTACATAATTGTACAGTGGGTCGTTAGGTACGGTTATTGCATATATGTACATAGTTTGGTATGACAGGGTCCTGTCCTGATTAGATGTTATTAATATACTCTTTAGAGGCTTGTAGACAGTCGTCTTGTATATAGTAGTCGTGTGTGGCCTTACCGACCTTCTTAGTGGACCCATAGTGTTTATATCGGTCTTGTTGTATATACATGTATCTTGGGCCTTTTCTGTGTGCAGATGGTTATATCTTATGATCAGATAGTCACTTGTTAGAGGCCTTGTCGGCTCATGTTTTGCTAAGTATATTACATGTGTCATGATTGGTACATTCGGGCCTTAGGGCATCGGGTGCTGGCCACACCCCCCACTGTTGTGGTGTAACAAACTTGGTATCAGAACAGGTCTTTCCTAGGGATGTCTACAAGTCATGTCTATTAGAGTCTTACTTATATATGTGTTGTGTGCCACAATTATAAATAGGAGGCTACAGGGCATTTAGGATGGTTTCCTTCTTTCTTGATCTAGATCGTGCATTAGAGTCAAGTTGTAAGTATCATATTCTTAATCTAATCGTGTTTACGAGTTCAGCGATGTTTTCTTCAAGGGGTACGCTATCACGACCTGAACCCGGGCCCGTGACTGGTGCCTTACCCCGGGCACCCAAGTAGCCATACATCAGAGTAATCAGCGGAATATAAAACAAGACATGAATAAAGTAAAGTGTAAAACAGTTATCTGAGAAAAGTTGCCTTTCGGCATAAATATATAACAACTAGAACAGTTACATCCCTTTTTACAATTCTGCCCACAACAGTACTACAGACCTCTAAGAATGATATGACAACAATGGCGGGGCGGGGCCGCCATACCTGAATGTAAGCACTTACAACGGCAGGACTATACCACCGATAAGCCTCGAGAAACGGAGCTTCCCAAACGCTAATCGTGACCACAAGAGCGAGGATCAACATCGTGTACCTCTACTGCGGCATGAATGCAGCCCGAAGGAGTCGATAACAGTACCAAGTATGTGGCTGAAAATCGTAAATGAAATCATAATAGTCTATATAAAGCGGGAGACATGTATGATAACCAAACTACGATTCACAATAAATAGCGATCATGTCAAGTCGGGACTCACGCCTCAAAGTCATCACTCAAATACAACTATGGGTTTCACGCCCACAACATCAATCATGCGTGGAATATCTTCCTCACCGGCAGGTGTATGATATAAAAGCACCAAGGAATACACATGAACACCAGGTCCTACCTGTGTCATAATAAAACCGTACGGGGTAAGTACGAAGGCATAGCCGACTACTAAAACCCACAGTACCAACAAGGTCATAAACTGTATCATGAGATCTGTCTAGACCGCCACATGATCGAAGTGTCACGACCCGATCCCGGGCCCGTGACTGGTGCCTTACCCCGGGCACCCTAGTGATACTACATCAGAGAAAACCAGCGGAAATAAAAACTTAAACATGAACATGAGACAAGATAATAAAACAGGCCAACCAAACGGTTACCTTCCAATAAAATATATATAAACAACTCTTTCAAAACGAACAATTTAATCCTTTTTACAAAACCCTGCCCACACAGTGCTACAGACCTCTAAGATTTACAACAACTATGACGGGACAGGGCCCCGCCATACCCCTGAATGTACAAGAACCTACAACTCAGGGAACACATACCAAAAGATAAGCCTCCGAAGGAACGGAGCTTCCCAATGCGCTGAAAGGTGATCCTAAGAGCTGGATCGGCGACGATGTACTTACTGCGGCGTGAACGCAGCCGAAGGAGGTCGATGCAAGTACCAAGTATGTGAATCAGAAAATCAGTAAATGAAATCATAATAGTCTATATAAAGCGGAGACATGTATGATGACAAGCTACATGCATAACATATAACTAGTTACATCAAGTCGGGACTCACGCCTCCAAATTATCACTCGTGCGTGGAATTTCTTCCTCACGCTGGCTTTATGATATGACAGATGCAAGGAGTATACATGAACACCAGTTCCCACCTGGTTCATAAACCGTATAGGACAAGTATATCTACCAGATCCGACCGTACCAATAATATAATGCAACCAAAACACGGCCGTCGGGGCAAGTGCGAGAGCCGACTCAGGATACCAAGGCGGCCACGTGGTGGCAAGGGCAAGTCTGGTGACCACGGGGACAAGGCGTATCACGAGACTTCGTCACTACTGTTCGAACGGGCAAGTCGAGGTGACTACGGGTACCAAGGCGAATCGATCATGAGGCAGGCAAGTACGAGAGCCGACCACCGGGGACCAAGGCGAACAAGAAGAAACCTCATGGAAAGCTAGTCCATAAAAATAACAATTCTTGCACAACCAAGGCTATCATCACAAGCATAAGCAAGCTACGCAACAACAAGCATAGGCAAGTTACACAACACAAGCATAGGCAAGTTACACAACAACCAGTATAGGCAAGTTACACAACACAGGCATAGGCAAGTTACACAACAACCAGTATAGGCAAGTTACACAACACGAGCTACTTTCATTTTATGCCAAAGTCCGGGTTTTTAACCCTAAAGTACTACGTACGTTAAATTCCTTTTAAAGAGATCCATTCCTTTTATAAAAGTCACCCGATGTCCGTAGTATAAAAATAGAGTGACGAACATTGTTAAGTAAACAAAAATGCTTTCCTTTGTAAAAATCAAGTAACAACCTTATTTTCCAAACGCTCAAGTTTGCCTAATTTCAAATGCTCAAGTTTCTCATTTTTAGAAAAGGTCTCTTAGTTCATAGTTTTAATCCTTTAAAACATAATTCTCCTTTAATGATTTGAGAAACATATGCCTTATATGTGAGTAGGTTATTCTTGTTTATAATCGATCTTATTAAGCGATGATCTAGGATATGTAATATCATTTTGTCTCATCTTAGCTTATGCGGATGGAGGTTTCTACTGGTTTTAATACGATACATCATTATTCAATACATTTTCCTTTATTACGCTGCAGTGGTCTGTCGATACACATTCTGATTTCCGAAATCAGTAAAACATTATCCCTTTAAATAAAACCAAGTACTCATTACTCACGAATGAGGTTTCACACAAACATTCACATTAAACAAATAAGTTAAGTCTCTTATCTTATAAGATCAAGTC
Organism: Przewalskia tangutica; assembly: GCA_029844215.1. Taxonomy (NCBI): domain Eukaryota; kingdom Viridiplantae; phylum Streptophyta; class Magnoliopsida; order Solanales; family Solanaceae; genus Przewalskia; species Przewalskia tangutica. Next base: position 27,177,388 of record CM056719.1, read on the forward strand.
TCTTAACTTCTAACATCAGTAAACCATTTTCTTTACCTCTCTTAAGACATTATACCTAACTCCCCATAAAGCTAGTATAACTCTTTTTAAAACCTTTAAAACCAAGTGTTACTCTCACTTCAAAACGTTTTATAAATATTTTGAAATACATCAAGTTATTTATTATAACTAGCCAGTTATAATTCACATCAGTTTCCTTTTAAAACCACAAAGTATTTTCTTACCTACATAAAGTCATTATAACAACTTCCCATAAAGTCGTTATAACACTTTATGTTTTAAAACAATCAAACACGGTTAACACGTATGCGTCTACCGTACTACATAGTTCACACATATCATGCTATAAGAGATAGGAAGAGGTTCACATACCTCGCGACGAGTCTTGACTAATAGCAAAACGCTCCAGTACTTCAAACCGTCGGCTACTCCTTAAGCCACGTGATCGCACCACGTAGTACTTCAACCTATAAGGCCACAAGGCGCTTATTAACATCGTTCCATATTCTACGTAAAATTCGTGCCTCCCCACATGCGTTAATCTCTCCTCTAAGCCAAGGGGGTTTGCACGCCTAACCGACGTGTACAATTTACTCAGAATACTACACAAGTCTCATGTCTGATCCTATGTAATTCTGATTCGGTTCTCTTATTTAAATTGGGCTTAAGTCGCAAGACATTCTGTAAGTATTATTCGGGCTTAAGTCAAAGACATTGCCGCATGGTATGTTCAATTCTATATATAGTATACTTTAACTAAATACTCCTACAACATGTAATTTCCAATTACAATGTAAGGTCAAGAATGTTTACCTCGATAAGCCCAAAATTATCCGAGTTTATATGTCGATCTGAGCAAGGTTTAGCTCCTACTCCGAGTGCTCGATCCGCTCCAAACAACCCTTAGAAGTTCTAACCAACTTCTACTTAAATACTTCAACTATCAATGAAGATTTACTTAGGGTTTCGTTTTAGCGACTGAGGGAAAGTATAATGGTATTTTCTGGGCTAGTATAAGTGTAACCTTGGGAATACTACAAGGTATTTGGGGCCAAGGTATTTGGACATTATAACAATACTAGGAGAGTATTTCTATACCACTACAAGGGGTATTTATACGAGACAACTAGGCTAGGGGTACCCACTGCTAACCTACAAAGGGGAGGAAACTCTCGGCCAAAGGCCACTAGGAGGAGGAGAGGCTTTGGACGAGAACTACAAGAGGAGGAGTATTTTGAGACTTAGGTAGATGGCTCACTTTATGGATGAAGAAAGTTCATCAACTAAGCGGGTATTTATAGGTCAAGTGAAGGCCAACCAATGGCCAAGATGGTGCCAAGTGCAAGGCAAGTGTAAGGCGAATTAAGCCACGTGCAACCTTATCCATCTACAAAAATATCCTACCTAACCGCTTGACCAAAATTGGGCAACAAAAGCGTGCCAAGAATGGCCAATTGCCGTCCAACCTCTTCCAATGTGAGGGTGACACATGTCACCCTCCGTTGTCCAAAATGTTACGTCTCTCGGAAAAATCCGCAAAATTATAAATGACAAAGCGAATTTTCCTACGAAAAGTCGGAAACGTTTCGCCTAAAAAGCGACTCTAACCGGTGTTGTGTACAAATTTCGAATCTATGCCTACTTTAAGGCTCAAATTGTATCGTCGCCTCACGCATATACTGGAAATACGGGGTATAACACGGCCGCCACTCGCCGCGATATCTAATGTCGCGCGTCTAGTCCTGGAACTTCCCGCAGCTCCGCATAAGCCACTCCAATGGCCCGCATGAGGTATTCCCCGCATCGAGGGTAGCTACTCCCCGGCAACGTCCTGGACTCGCAGTCCGCATGGCCACATAGACCGCATGGCCATAAAGGTCGCACACTAACCTGAAACTCTCGTAGCTCCGCATAGGTCACACAAACCCGCATGAGGTATTCTCGAATCATAGGTCACAGACCACTTTGAGTCTACCCGCGTGAAGGCGGCTAACCCCGGAATCATGTCAAGAGGTGAGTGATATAATACTAACATAACAAATTATCGTTAAACAACATAAGCACAACAAGGAAACCCCTTTATACAAACATCACAAGACACTAACACACGTAGCATCCTAACATGTCTACTTATCAAACCATCTTACTACACTTTCGAATCAATACAAGACTTTCATAAAAAAATAAGTAAACCGTTCCTTCTATCTTCCTTAAGTCGTTATACCTAACTTCCCATAAAGCTAGTATAACACTTAAGCTTTAAAACCAAGTATTTCTTTTCTTTCAAAATGGTTAATAACTCTTTTGAAATACTTCCGATTCTTATTATTTAAACTCAAGTCAAAAGACATCAAAGTAAAACCAAAACAATTTCCATACCTTCTTTTAAAACAAAGGCACTTCTCCTTTAAAAGTCAAGTAGCAATATACTTTTTAAACCAAGTGTCTTACTCTTTTAAAAACAAGTAACCTATACATTTAAATCAAATTACTTCTCCTTTCCCAAAATCAAGTTGTTTATAAGTCAAGTTATCATTTTAAATCCAATGATAAAACCATTCTTATTTTCGAAATCAAGATAACTTTATTCTTTAAAGACCACACACCCATTAATCATGGTGAGATTTTACAACTTTTAACATAATTCAAGTCCTTAATATTTCATAACAAGTCACTTAACTTTGGAATCAAGTCAAGGACACAAAAGGAAAATCAACTTCCTTTAAACACACGTGCGTCTACCGCACTAAATATATTTCACAAATATCATGCTAGAAAGGATAGGAAGAGGTTCACATACCACGCGACGATTATCGACAATTAGCAAAACGCTCCAAAGTACTCTAACCTTGCTCGCCTTTTCCACCCTTCAAGTAGAATACGCTACTCGTAGTACTTCAACCTATAAAGGCCACAAAACGTCTATCAACCTCTAGCTCTCTTCGTAGAATAATTCTAGATACAAGATTCCTTATTATACGGAAAATTCAGCGACTCTCCCCGCAACCACATAACACTCCTCCTCAAACGAGGCTGCACGCTGCAAACCAACAATTCCGGGGGTTACCCGTCTAACCGGACGTGTACAATTCTACTCCACAATAATACTACAAGTCTACTGCAAATACAGTCCAATGTAAATACAGTTCAATTCCTTATAATTATACTTCCAATATATCTTATACTCAATGATTAACTACTACAACATGTAATTTCCAATTACAATAGGGGGACATAGATCACTACCTCGATAAGCCCAAAATTATCCAAGATTATAAGTCGATCCTGAGCAACGTTTAGCTCCAATTCCTGACGCTCCAACCCGCTCCAAGCAACCCTTAGAAGTTTCCAAATAACTTCTCTTAACACTTCATCTAAGCTATGAAGATTTTTCTAGAGCTTCGTTTTTGCGACTAAAGGAATAAAGTAGAATTTCTGGGCTCCTAGTATTGAAATAACTTGGAATACAACTAGGGATACTAGGCTAAGGTATTTGGGACTATATCAACACTTGAAGAATTTTTCCTACACCAAGGGGGGAGTAGGACGAGAACCTCAACAAAGGGAGTATTTTGTGACTTAGAATCTCAAAGTGTGGATGAAATAAGTCTTGAAACAATGGGGTATTTATAGGAAAATCAATGGCCAAGATCTAGGCAAGTGTGTGGTGAGGATGGGGTACATGTGTGTGGGTAGTTGGCCAACCATTTGGCTACCACAAAAATGGGACAAGTGGCCACCACAAAAATGGGCCACTTGTCCACCTAAAACGCCCCACTCGCCTTCTCATTCGCCAACATGGCCACAGGTGACATGTCGCCCCTACTCGCCCAAAATATTTCATCTTCCAAAATATCCGCAATGCCAAAAATCCGAAAATAAAGTGGGCCACAAAACCGTAAAGTCTCCCGTGGGCCCCACGTGACCAATTCGGAAATAAAATTCCATAATTCTCAAATATTCCAAAAAGTCCGAATACCAAATCTGGGAATCCAATTCCCATTAACGAACATTTTTCCTTCTCAAAATTCGAAAACTTTTCCGTCGAAAAATCACATCTTTCTTCCTTTCCAATTTTAATGTCGTATTTTATACGTCGTCCTCATATACATACACCGGAACTACGGTGTAACATTCTCCTCCTAGAAACATTCGTCCGAATGTTCCTTCTCAAGACAGATAACGATCAAGTTCCTCATAAGCTTAACGGTTTGCAAATGCCACATAGCCACGTAAAACACCCGCAAATACTTACATCAAAGTCCACGAGGAATCACCTCTAACATCACAAAAGTCCCACCCAAGGGCTAAAAGATACTCCTTCGCACCTTCACTTTACAAACGAAATGATCACAACTATGTTCTTAACACATGCTCGCTTCTTCCTTACTCGTCGTACCTCTTCGTGACACTCAAATCTTTCTCACAACTTACCACATTTACGCTCGCTCCGGTTCCAAATCTCGCCATACCCTTTCCGGTGGTACCTTCAAGAAGGCTCACCGTCAACTCAACTCTAAGTGTCGCCGACTATCCGCATCGACTTCGCTGACTCGAGCTGCCAAAATCTCTTACGGATAAGCTTCACTTATCCACATCCCGCCGAAACAAGTATGAACCAACTATCGAACTTTGCCAATATCGAACCAATCGACCGACAACTTACACTTCCGCCCTACGGCGTCATAAGGCGATATCCGAATCATGAAATGGTAGCTATAAAACACTCCTCAGCAGAGGCAACAATCCTCACAATACCCTCAAATCCAAACACCGGCCCAGGCGAATGCGATACTAAGACTCACGAGTTCCTAACCTGCTGGTAAAACCTCGGAAAAAAGCGGTAGAAACTAGGCTCCATTGCTGTCATAAGGTGAAAGTAGGCACCTCGTGCAACCTTACAACCTTCCCGATATAACATCTCGCATAACCTCTGCCGAGTAAACGGTCCCGATCGAAAGACAAGATGGGCTGACCTCATCGCCCGACCATCGGTCGAACGCTTCACGAACTCGTCGATGGTTAATCGAACTTGGGCCTAACACCCTCGTGACCATCATCTAGCGGGACCACCTCAAACGACCACCACTTTCCCGGCGGGTTGACTCGCGATATGGCCTCAACCCGACCCACTTCAGACTAAACTCGTTCCGATCCGAACAATCTTACCAATTCACGCCATGAAAGCTACCACTTTCATCTCACACTACCCATGGAATTATCCCATAAATACACCACGATACCGAGTACTTCGACAAAGACCAACCGTAAAATCATCCACTCGGGGCGGCTTGCATCCAAGGTCCCAACCGTTATAAATTCTAAGGCTCCCATTTTCATCCCGGACTTACCCTTTACAACTACCCATGTTTTCTAATCACAATTAACACAATGCTATCGTAACATAACACTTAAGGTATACTCATCTTATCACACATACAAATCTCTAGAGGTTAAGGATATACCGCATCTACTTCACTTCCTTTGTCGTTTAATCAATCACCTCGCTGTTGATAGCTAGGGAAGATGATGAATTAGCCACTGATCCTGAAGGATGAGTCTCTACATCCGCGCCACATCTGGTCGGACAATTTCTCGCAAGATGGCCCTGCTGGATGAGAGCAAAACAAGCTGTCGAAGAAGTACGACACTCTCCACAATGTCACTTACCACAATGGCCACATCGAGGTGGGGGTGGCCTCCTCGCTAACACCCTTCCTCTCAACCATCGAATCCATGAATCGACTGGTAGGCTAAGTCATCCCACCTGTATCCCTCCTACTAGGACATTCTCTCCTCACATGGCCCTGACGGCCACTGGTAAAACAAGCATTAGTAAAAAGACGACATTTCCTGGGATGACGTCTACCACATAGTGAACATAGAGAAAATCGAATCGGGCCGGAACCTATAAATCGTGAACGAAACCCCGGAGTTCGACCAACTCTTAAATACCGAACGCCCCAAGTCCGCGGAGGACCACTCAGATCGGGCGGAGGTGCATAACCGATCTAGCCGAGAAGGTCCGCCTCGAAGTTACCAAAGGACCTGCTATTCTCGCCCTCTCTGCTGATCTTGGTTAGTCCGCCGATCTCTACGCTCTCATTGCGTGTAAGCGTATGCGCGGGCAATGTCCATATCGATCAAGAGCTACTCTTGTACAACTCTCGCTAGATAATCGTCATGTCTCGTGACATATCGGTGCACTCTATCCTCCATGTCTGCTACTAAAGCGGGACATAACGAGCCAATAAGTCAAATCCTATATCAGATTCGAACCGCTCGCTCGTTTCGCCTCAACCTCAAAAATCTATCTCGCGAGCTCTCTCATCGAGGGCAAAAGTGTAAGAAATGCCTCGAGGTCTCGATCACTTTCATGATCCACTGCCGAATAAACTCGATGATCTTCCTCGCCTCGGTCCTCAATCCATAGAACTCGGGTGGATCGCACCTCAAAGCCCCGATGCCTCAAACTATCGGATCTAGGGTGAACTATCTGCATCGGAACCACCGCTCCGTCGTCCTCATTCCCACCACGGACTAGCTAGTAATCGGGCCATCTCCTTGTAACTCATATCCTTTGTTCTGGCCGGGACTAGAGGCTCGGTATCGTGGTCTCGTAGCTACCGCTCGCCTAAACTCTCTCGCTAGCGGCGTCGCAGAACTCCCGAATGAAGCGCCTCGGATAATGAATGGGCGTGCCCTCGTAACCTTCGTGCTCTACTCGCGCCTCTCTCTGCCTTGCCCTTCGGGCTCGTTGCCTTGCGTAGAGGCATAACGGGTGAAAAGAATACGCCGGAGAGTCCAACTTATAACACACTCTAAGGCACGATCGAGTGAGAAGAATGGAAACCAATCCTAAATATCCTGCGACCTCCCGATTATAGGTGTGGTGCACAACACCGATAATCAAGACTCTACTAGATACGGTGCAGGACACTTTCCGAGGATTAATCGCTCGATACCACTTTTATCACGACTAACCGGGCGTGATCGTGCCTTACCCCGGGCACCCAAGTAGCCATACATCAGAGTAATCAGCGGAATATAAAACAAGACATGAATAAAGTGAAGTGTAAAACAGTTATCTGAGAAAAGTTGCCTTTCGGCATAAATATATAACAACTAGAACAGTTACATCCCTTTTTACAATTCTGCCCACAAGATACTGCACTTTAAGAATGATATGACAACAATGGCGGGACGGGGCTCGCCATACCTCAATGTAAGCACTTACAACGCATGGACTATACCACTGATAAGCCTCCGGAGAAACGGAGCTTCCCATACGCTGAACTGTGACCCTAAGAGCAAGGATCAACACTGGTGTACCTCTACCTGCGGCATGAACGCAGCCCCCCGAAGGAGGTCAGTACAACAGGTACCAAGTATGTGAAACTGAAAATACTATAAATGAAATCATAGTAGTCTATATAAAGCAGGACATGTATGATAATCAAACTACAGTTCACAACAAATAAGCAGTCATGTCAAGTCAGGGACTCACGCCCTCAAAGTCATCACTCAAATACAAATATGGGTTTCACGCCCACAACCTCAATCATGCCCGTGGAATATCTTCCTCACCGGCAGGTGTATGATATAAAAGCACCAGAATACATACGAACACCGTGTCCTACTGTGTCATAATAAAACCGTGCGGGTAAGTACGAAGGCATAGCCGACTACTAAACCCACGCATCAACAAGGTCATAAATCAGATCATGAGATCTGTCTGCACCGCCACATGATCGGCGCCACTCGCTGCGATTCTAATGTCGCGTCTAGTCCCGAACTTCCGCACTCCGCATAAGCCACCCAATGGCCCGCATGAGGTATTCCCGCATCGAGGGTAGCTACTCCCGGCAACGCCCCGACTCGCAGATCGCATGGCCACATAGACCGCATGGCCATAAAGGCGCCGCTAACTCGAACTCGTAGCTCGCATAGGTCACACAAACCCGCATGAGGTATTCTCGAATCATAGGTCACACAGCACCGCTGAGTCTACCCGCATCGAAGGCGCCTAACCCCTAATCATGTCAAGAGGTGAGTGATATAATACTAACATAACAGCTTATCGTTAAACAACATAAGCACAACAAGGGAAACCCCTTTATACAAACATCACAAGACACTAACACACGTAGCATCCTAACATGTTAACTGTTTAAGTAATTAAAAAGAATAGGAAATAGTGTTGACAACTAGGATAGGAGAACTATTTAGGTAACTAGTAAGAACAAGAACTAGTGTTGACAACTAGGATAGGAGTACTATTTAGGTAGTCAAAGGAAAAGATAAGAGTATGGTCGAAACCTAGTAACAGATAGAACAGCAGCCCTAGGAAAAGGATGGTAGTCTCCACGCTTATCAACAAACCCTTTTTGATATAAACCAAGAAGATTTTATAAAATGAAGATGCGTCCAGAATTTAATTACATAAGAGAATATAATTCTCAGATAATTGATATAGTCATAGCAAGTTATGATATTAATAAACTGTTAAAGGAAACTCTTAGAGAGGTAGAATATTATAATACTGCTAGACCCGCCCCAGGGTTAGATTCTTACTGCCGAACTATAGTCTGGCAAATAATCATTGGAAAAAGATTTGAACTAGATGAAGAAGTAAGCAGATTAAGAAGAAGGATTAGCTACCTAGCAGGTAGACAGTCTATATCTGAATACTTAGTAAGGCTCCACACAGTTTCTTACTAAAGATATGAATAATATCAACAGTGAAAACTTAGCAACTTCAAAGATTGCTAAAGTTGAAAAGATTTCTGAAATTGGAATATTCAAAGAATCTTTCAAATCTGCTTATGAAACAGAAAGTTTGATTTTATAAAAATTATAATATCAAAACTTGTGAATCCACGAGAGCTATTAATAACTCAAAAGAGATTATTAAATTGCTATCAACTGAAGATATAAACAGATATAAACAGGAATTCAATTTCCTTCACATAGGTTTGGTACAAATTGCTGTAAAGCCTTTGTATCGATTGGGTCTCGATACCCCCATCTGTCTCTTACTAAGAGATGCAAGGTTATTAAACTTTGATGATTCCTTACTTGGAGTTCTACAAAGTAATTTAGCGAGTCCATTTATTTTAATCATACCCAAATTTTTCAAGAGATATTAATGATCGAACGTTATGGATACCTTAACGTTAAACATTAAAACAAAAATATGAACGAGAAGATAAACACAATGGAAATTGCTATAATATACGAGTATATTACAAAGCAATGAAAACAACCTTAGCTCCAAAAGCTAAACTAGTTAGCGATAAAGGTGCTACCATGCTTATGGAAGCAAACCAGAACATAGTAACATCTTTGTTCCAAGAATGCTAAAATGGAATGAAATTTTAGCAAAAGATGAATAACTTCGATGCTATTACCCAACCAAAGATAGAACCAGAGAGTTCTGATATTGAACAAATAATCCAGCATTTGGATGGTTCAATTGATTTAAAAATTTTGAGATCTAATGGAAGATACTCTTTCAGTGCATCTTCTTCCAAACCGGGAGGATGAAGAGTATTCGATAATTGCGAAACTATAACCGAACGAAAAGTTCGGAGTAGACTATTCGTCGTCAATCGATAAAGTCTACTATCGACCAATCGACAGAGACGATCGCGACCACCAGTGAAATGCATGGTGGAGCGGTTGGGCATGATTAGAGAAGCCGGCGATTTTAAAATCGATTGGCCTTATATTGACAAATTATGGAGAGATCCAGAGCACGCCATTAAAAGAAAATGGTATGTAAGCACCTTTTCACTTAGTGAAAGGAAGGTGTTTAAATAAACCTGGATAAAAGACATGAACAATGTTAGAGCAAATCTAGAATTCTTCAGGTGGTTTGAAATCACTGATAAACTCCATAATGACAGATTGTCCGAGTACCATTGTAAAAATGGTTCACAGTGAAAGAAGCTGTTGAGTCAAGAACACCCCTTAGAAACAGATAAAGATTCCGTTAACGGTGAAGTCTTAACCGCCACTCCTTTTAAAAGAGATATAAAGATCCTAATGATATCACACATGTTGATGATATTAATAAGATTCTCGCAATGTAACAACTACACCACGGTTGTTACATGTTATCTCTAACCAAATTTGAGGCAAGTAATGCTTACCTTCAGAATACACTCAGATGCGGCCGGAAGAAAACCTTATCGAACCACTTTTAAGATTCCCGCTGCAAAAAGCCATCCAAAGTTTGGGAAGGAAATCAAGATGATCTGTGACAGAATCGTGATAAATTCAAAGAGATGAAAGTCTCGAAGGGTCAACTCAAACATCCTGACAAATCCGTCAAGGTGTTAAGCGAATGTTCTAGTTCAAAGAATAAAACAGAGGTTAATAAAATATCAAAATTAACCAATAATAATGGTAAGAATTTTTATAAACAGTCGACGTTCCCAGACATGTTGTTTGAAGAACGAATTCCACCCCCAGCCACATATTCGGGTGATGAAATCCACGAATGGAACATTGACGGCATGTCAGAAGGACAAGTTGTTAAAGTGCTCCATGAAATGGAGTCTGCTTAACGATTATAAAATAAAAACACATCGACGATGCTCAACTTGCATCAATCATAATTTCCGGTTTCACTGGAATGTTAAAAAATTGGTGGGATAACTTCCTATTCGATATTGAAAAAGCAAGCATCATGAATGCTACTACCACAGTCCAAATAAGGAACATCGATAACAGTTTTACTAATGAAGTTCACAGTGATGCCTCGCAACCTCGTTATATCAGATCGGAAACATTTTGTTGGTGATCCAAAACTTTTCCAAGATGAAGTTTAGAGATCCTTAATAATCTAACGTGTCGAAATTACACGATTTTAAATGGTATAAAGATATATTTCTTAACAAAGTCATGTTCGACCGATGTAACCATGATTATTGGAAAGAAAGATTTATCAGTGGTTTGCCTAAACTCTTCGCCGAGAAGGTAAGAACCAATATCAGGAGATGCCACAATGGTGATACTCCCTATGCAATCATGACATATGGAGATTTAATCAGCTATATTAATATGACAGGATTAGAATTATGTAATTCTATAAAGCTTAATAACCAGATACAAAAATACTCCACCAAAGGAGAATTAGGAAGTTTTTGCGAAGACTTCGGCTATGTTAAGATTTCTGCTCCATCAAAGAGCATCAAAAGAGTGAAAAAGAATCATAACATTTCTCGCCCCAAAGCGTATAAAAAGAATTATACTCATAGAAAGAAGTATAACAAAGAAGGCAACAGCAAAAATACGAAAGTAAAAGGAGTTTGCTGGAATTGCGGTAAAACGGGCCACATGGCCAATAAATGCAGAGAACCTGATAAAAGGAAAGATAAGATTAATCTATTGGGAATTGATCCCAAAATAAAGGATAAACTGTTTACAATCTTAAATGAAGAACAGTCAGATAAAAGCTCTGGAGAGTCTTGACGCTTTTTCTGATGACGATGGATCATCGATCTGGTTCTGATTCAGATAGTTCCACTTCCAGCTTTGACTGCGAATGTACTGGAAAAATCTGCACATGTACCAAACAGACAATTGGCGTTATCTCAAATAGCAGCCAAGAGTTTTTCTTTGACATGGTCGATCACATCGATGACGACAATTTTAAAAAGCAATACCTAAAAGAGCTCAAGAAGCTTGTCATTAATCAGAAAAAAGAAAAAGGGATTATAGAGCCCTATGACATGAAAAGAGTTTTTAATAAATTTAAAAACTCTAAATCAGGTACTTCGTTACCAGACTTAATAAAAGAAGTCTCGGATCTGAAGGAAGAAATCCTTCGAATTAATAAAAGGCTCAGTTCATTAGAAACTGAAGCAATGGCCGGAAACAAAGAGCCGGATCTCACGGAAGATCCCCAAACATCGTCTATTTTTAAACAGATAATTACTGATAATCAAGATGATGAAGAAACTGATAATAATCCTGATTCAGGGTTAACTCTGATATCTAGGGCTAGAGCAATAAGCTACCATGTCCCTATTAAGTTAATTATTGACGATTTTGCTATCGAAAGAATAGCACTTTTAGATTCAGGAGCAGATCAAAACTGCATTCGCGAAGGTATAATCCCTACCAGGTACTTAAACAAGAGTACGTATAGATTATATTCCGCCACAGGTGAGGATATAGAAATTAATTATAAACTTTCGAAAGCACTTGTATGCAATAAAAACATTGCATTTACGAACAGCTTCATTATAACCAAGGATATAACTGAGGAAATCATCTTAGGAACACCATTCCTAGCCCAGATACTGCCGTATACGGCAAAACCAGACGGTATTTACACTACCACTATGGGAGAAGATCTCATATTTCCTTATATAAATCCTTTGACAACGGATCAGAGTGGTCGTAATAAACAGAAGGTGGTCTTTAGAACACAGCCAGACTGAAACCATTTGAGTAAGCACGAAAGGCTGGAATGGCCTGTGCCATATCATTGGTAAGGATAAGTAAAAGCTACCATTGAAGAAAGCACGAAAGGCTGGAAGGGCCTGTGCCGTATCATTGGTAAAATAAGCCAGAAAGTAAACTGCTAGTTAGAACAACCAGAAACAATCCCCGAATTGTTTAAATTACTACGGTTTCATAAGTCTCTTATCAAAACATTGATTTTGAAATTTTATGAGTCTCTTATCAAAACACTGATTTTAAAGATCGTATAAATCTTTTATCAAAAATTGATTTTGAAAACCAGGTTTTAGATCTATAATGATTTAATGGAATTCCTGCAAAACATTTGTTATGGCACCATAAGTTCCATAGACATTTTTGGCATAGACCATCCACAAAGCAGTTCTCCAGAAGAACATCAGGCATTAATGCCCGGCAGGTAAGTCGTGAAAACAAAAGAAGGCTCCGCGCCGAACAAAATAATAGAGACATGACATAAAAGTCAAAAAGGTAACCCGCCACGCAAAGCGTACCAACGGCAAGTCCCTTCGAAAAGGACACAGCGAGGATGGCGACATTTGCCCTTCGTAAAAGCAAAGGACACTTGCCGCCGGATAAAGCGGCGACAACTGCCCGCCGGAAAAGCAAGAGTCAAAAGTAAAACAGATGGTGACATTTGCCCTTTAGCAAAAGCAAAAGGACAAAACTCATAAAGCAGACAGCGACATTTGCCTCTTCAGAAAAGAAAGAGCCAAAGACAGCGACATAAAGCAGTAGAAGACAAAGGACTTTAAAGCAGAAGAAGACGTTTGCCCTTTCGAAAAAGAAAAAGGCATGTAATCTTAGCCGTCCATTTGTTTTAAATGCAACTGGCGCGTGTTAGGACGAATAGTTCATTCGAGGCCTATTTAAGGTTCTCATTTGTAAACATAGAAGGCATCCGGAAATATCCCCCTCTCTCTCTTTCCTTGCCTGATCTTGTATCCCTCTCCTTTACTATGCTTTGAATAAAATTGTAAGTTTTTAAAAACTTATGTTTTATTTTCTTATGTTTTAAAGTTTTGATTCTGTTTTCGCATCTGTTTAATTATTCCGCTTTATTCACACTTTATTAAAAACTTATGTTTTATTTTCTTATGTTTTAAAGTTTTGATTCTGTTTTCGCATCTGTTTAATTATTCCGCTTTATTCACACTTTATGGTATCAGAGCCATGTTGGTAGAGATGAGTGAGTAGTCTCATACTACCGTCCTTAGGGCGGTGTTGTTCTTAGGTTGCTAGGAGTCCTGTTACTCTGTTTGCATTCCTGTAAGCTACCAGAATAGTGACCCTGTTATTCGTCGAAGTCTCATCGTTCGATTCTGTAGTTACCAGTCGTTACCACTGTTCGTCAGTCTACTATTCCAATTAGATTTAATCACTTAGTGGTTATACTGTTCCGTTCATCCTCGCTGAGTACTACTGTAGTAAGCTTTCCTGGAGCAGTATGTTGCCCGTGAGGCCGAGGTAGGCGTAGGGCGTAAAATACTGTTGGATGTCGCCGAAGATCGTAGGAGAAAGTGTCAGATGAACAGGACATGTTAACTGTTTAAGTAATTAAAAAGAATAGGAAATAGTGTTGACAACTAGGATAGGAGAACTATTTAGGTAACTAGTAAGAACAAGAACTAGTGTTGACAACTAGGATAGCAATACTATTTAGGTAGTCAAAGGAAAAGATAAGAGTATGGTCGAAACCTAGTAACAGATAGAACAGCAGCCCTAGGAAAAGGATGGTAGTCTCCACGCTTATCAACAAAACCTTTGGTTATAAACCAATTAGTTTATAAATGAAGATGCGTCCAGAATTTGATTATATAAGAAAGTATAATTCTTCTAAGTTAAATTGCATAATAGAAAGTAATTCCTGCAATAAGAGGATAAAGGCAAACCTTAAGGAGTTAGAGTATTATAAAATTGCTAAACCAATTGATGGATTGAATGATTTTTATCAAATCATAATTAGACAAGTAATCATCAATAGAATGGTTGAATTATATAAAGAGAATGATAGGTTAAGAGTACATGTCAGATGCTTGGCAACAAGGCAAGCTATGGCCCAATTCTTAGTTGATCTCTATACAGATCAGTATTAATGGAAACTTTTTTATCTCCAGAAGATAATTTTGTTAACAGAATTAATACTTTATTAGCCCAAGAAGCTAAACACAGTAAGCTTGGTGTTATTAATAAAGATATCAATTTTAAGATTGATTGGAAAACTCTTGATAAATCATGGGTAGATCCAGAAAATGCCATTAAAAGAAAATGGTACAACAGCACTTTCCCACTCGAGGAAAGAAAAGAATTTAGAAATAAATGGATAGGTGATATGAACAGAATTAATTCTAATGTAGAATTCTTTAGGTGGTTCCAAATCACTGATAAACTCCATAATGGCATGAAGTGTCTTAACACTATTGCTGAGGAATGGTTCAAAAGAGAGAATACTGTTGAAACAGTAACTCCGCCATTAAAACAGAATGAGGTCCCCGTAAAGGGTAAGATCTTGATTAAACCTTCGTTTCAAGAGAACGAAAAAGATCCAAAAGGAACCCAAAGAGAAAAGGAAGAAATCCGACAGTTGTTACTAGATACTGGTGCAAGAAAGGCCCACGTGTCTGGTGATAAACGAATTGGAACAGAAGGGAAAACCCTTTCTGATCATTTCTTTAATATTAAAGATTGTTTGGCAAAACGCCGCTCAAAATCAGATGATAATAATAAATTATCAAACAGGATTAACAGTAAGCTTAAAGAGCTTAACTCAAAGCCCAGTAAGGGTTCCAATTCTAATAATAAAAAGGATGGATTAGAAGGTCCAAAGATTATTAAGAAAAGGGTCAGGAAACCCAAAAGAAAGATAAATAATTCATTAATTATTACAAAGTTAAATGAAGAACAGTCCAGTGGTTATTCTGAAGTTTCTTCAGAAAATTATTACAGTGACGATAGTTCATCAAATTACAGTTCAACCTCCAGCTCAGACTGTGAGAGTACAGGGAAAATATGTACCTGTATAAAACAGAAAATTAGTGTTATCACGGATAACCACCAAGAAGTTTCTATTAAAGAAACTAACCCAGACGCTACTGTTCAGGATTTATTAAAAGAGATTGCAAACCTAAAGGATGAAATCCTCAGTATGAAAAAGAATCTCAGTCCCACAGAGGCTGAAACCTTGACTAACGGAGAACTAACTCCAGTTGATAAACCTCTGACAACAGAGAATAAATCAGGGTTAAAATTAATTAGGGCCAGAGCATTAAGCTACCACGTCCCTATTAAGGTTATGATAAATAAAGATTTTATCTTAGAAAAAATAGCGTTATTAGACTCCGGAGCAGACCAGAATTGTATTTGCGAAGGAATAATCCCCACTAAGTACTTAAGAAAAAGTACACATAAATTATACTCTGCTACAGGAGATAAAATAAAAATAGATTGGAAGCTCTCAAAAGCCCACGTCTGTAATAATGGTATTTGCTTCACTAATGATTTCGTTATTACACGAAACATAACTGAAGAAGTCATTCTAGGAATCCCATTCCTAACACAAATAAAACCATATACCGCTAAATTAGACGGTATTTACACCAGTTCCATGGGAAGAAACCTTGTGTTCCCATACGTAAGTCCTTTAACTACTGGTCACAGTAATCATATTAAACAGAAAACAATCTTTAAAATACGGTTATTAACCAATCAGGTTAACTACCTAAAAGAAGATGTTAAAATAAAAAGGATAGAATCTAATTTAAAAACCCCGGAGGTGATTACTAGAGTAAAGAAGTTATTAGATTCTATGGAAAAAGAAATATGTTCAGAACTACCAAGTGCTTTCTGGAAAAGAAAGAAGCATACTGTAGATCTGCCATACACGGATGACTTTAGTGAGAAGAACATTCCCACAAAGCGGACCGATCCAGATGAGCCATGAGCTCATGGAACACTGTAAAAAGGAAGTCAATGATTTACTTGAAAAAGGAATCATTAGGCATTCTAAATCACAGTGGAGCTGTTCAGCTTTCTACGTTAACAAAAACGCTGAAAAAGAAAGAGGAGTCCCAAGACTCGTCATCAATTATAAACCTCTTAACCAGGCGTTAAAATGGATTAGGTACCCGATTCCTAATAAAAGAGATTTATTAAAAAGAACTTATAATGCTAATATTTACAGCAAGTTCGACATGAAGTCAGGATTCTGGCAAATTCAAGTCGATGAAAAGATAAGTATAAAGCGAGATTTAATGTCCTTTGGACAATATGAATGGAATGTAATGCCGTTCGGGCTCAAGAATGCCCCTTCCGAATTTCAGAACATCATGAATAACATATTCAACCCTTACAGTCAATACATGATTGTATACATAGACGATGTTCTAGTATTCTCAGATAACATAGAACAGCATTTTAAGCATTTAAGCACTTTTGCCCAAACTGTTAAGTACAATGGTCTAGCAGTAAGTGCGAGAAGATAAAAGCTGTTTCAAACGGCCATTAGGTTCTTAGGGCATGATCTCTACCAAGGAACCTATAAACCAATTTCTGAGCCATGAGTTCTCTACCAAATTCCCGATGAAATTCGGATAAAACTCACTACAAAGATTCTTAGGAAGTCTTAATTATGTTGCGATTTTATCCCAAGAGTTAAACGATTTGTGAACCCTTATATAAAAGGATAAAGAAAAATCCAGTCACTTGGTCAGAGGAAATAACTAGAGCTGTCATACTGTTTAAAGAACTTGTCCAGAATCTTGCATGTTTAGGCATCCCTAATCCAGAAGCCTTTATGATAAGTAAGCCGATCTTGACATAGGTTACGGTATCCTTAAACAAAGAATTCCTCTTGAGTCGATTGAGCGATTAGTAAGATTTATACGAAGCGGAACCAAGCTGTAAAAACTATAGCCTGATTAAAAGGAAATTTTGTCTATAGTACTATGTATTACAAAGTTTCAAGATGATTTGGTAAACAAAGAATTTTTATTAAGAGTCGATCGCAAGCGACGAGACATTTTGCAAAAGATGTTAAAAATTTGGTTTCCAAACAGATTTTTGCCGATGGCAAGCCTTATTATCGATTTCGATTTTAAAATTGATTTTATAAAAGGAGAAAACTCTGCGATTTCCTAACGAGAGAATTTTGCAGGAAATAATGAGACCAGCTCGAGGCTTACGCTCATGAGACCACCCTTTCAGAATAAATTAGAAGAGAAAATGAAACAGCCTTTTGCAGAAAAAACTGCAGGACCAATTCTTCATAAACCCAGTGGACAAAATAAGTTCACAATATTGGGAGATCTCCCGATTATACGATCTCACTCTAAAAAGGAAAGAAACGATTCATAGTTCAAGGCTACACCAAATCTGCCCAGAGCGAGCGATTCTGAGGATGGTTCCCGGAATCATACTCGAAGCGATTAAACGGTAGGGCCCTCTAAGAAAGAGATACCCACTATCCGAAATGGGAATTTATTCATACCTGGACCTTGCGATAATGCAGCTGTACAAAGATGAAAATTTTAGGGTACAATATTTGCTAAAACCATTTTATACAGACCACAATTATGTGGATAATCAAGACTCACAGAATAATAGTAATTACTATTAGTTTATTTTAGTTGATACCGACTCCTTATAAGTCGAGCACAAGTATTTTGATAAAGCAGGCTTAATTGAGTATTCCAAGTTTACCATTAAAAAGATTTTAAGTCCATTTAATTGGTATGTAGATCACCTACAAACCCAGATACCATTATCCAGGACTCACAGACCGCAAGCCTATAATTGGTATGATTATAAGGATGCATGGTTCAACTTTCTGTATGTTAGGCCAAATACCCACACTTGGTTCATCAAATATGCAGAAGGGATTAAAGAGAAAGTTATTCCCAGATGGTTCTACGAATGGTGGAGCATCTTTGGAGGAAATTTACAGGTGGTAGCTTCAAGCTTCCAGGATAAATATAAGAGTTTCCAAGAGGAACAACAGATCTCTACTTTACCAGAACATATTAAGTTATGCAAGTTCTTTTTTAATAAAAGAATTTCGTATATCATTAATTGGTCATTTGACATCCAGGAGATAAACAGGATCCGTTATTTAAGCAAGACCATCAGAATTAAAGGATGGAGCCCAAAACCCAGGGAAGAACTTAAAGTAAAACCAGAAAGAAGAAGTCCATCTTCCTCAGGAGAAACCTCACGTTCTAAATCAGAAACCAGAAGGAAGTCGTGAAGCTCTGGCAAGATTAGAGGATGAAGAAGAAGTGGAATCCAACCACAGTGAAACAGATAATGGCGACATGCTCATTCCCCGAGGAATTGCACAAGCCTACGCAGATGCGTACCTCAGCAAATAATGACAGCAGGTCCCTTCCAGAAAAGGACATAAAGCAGGATGGTGACACTTGCCCTTTCAGAAAAGCAAAGGACACTTGCCCCTTCGAAAAAGCAAAAGATAAAGCAGACAGCGACGCTTGCCTCTTCAGAAAAGCAAGAGTCAGCAGATGGTGACATTTGCCCTTTCGCAAAAAGCAAAGGACAAAACCAAATAAAGCAGAAAGCGACATTTGCCTCTTCAGAAAAGAAAGAGCCAAAGAAAGCGACATAAAACAGAAAAAGACAAAGGACTTTAAAGCAGAAGAAGACGTTTGCCCTTTCAAAAAAGTAAAGGTCATGTAATCTTAGCCGTCCATTTGTTTGAAACAGAACCGTCCACGTGTTAGGACGAATAGTTTATTCGAGGCCTATTTAAGGCTCTCACTTGTAAACATAGAAGGCATCCGGAAATATCCCCCTCTCTCTCTCTTTCCTTGCCTGATCTTGTATCTCTCTCTCTCTATGCTTTGAATAAAATTGTAAGTTTATTTTAAACTTATATTTTCTTATGTTTTAAAATTTTGATTCTGTTTTCGCATCTGTTTTAAATATTCCGCTTTATTCGAAAGTGTGAATAAAGCGAATAATTAAGCAGAATCAAAACTTTAAAACATAAGAAAATATAAGTTTAAAATAAACTTACAATTTTATTCAAAGCATAGTAAAGAGAGATACAAGATCGAGCAAGGAAAGAGAGAGGGGATATTTCTGATGCCTTCTATGTTTACAAATGAGAACCTTAAATAGGCCTCGAATGAACTATTCGTCCTAACACGTGGACGGTTCTGTTTAAAACAAATGGACGGCTAAGATTACATGCCTTTTTCTTTTTCGAAAGGGCAAACGTCTTCTTCTGCTTTAAAGTCCTTTGTCTTCTACTGCTTTATGTCGCTGTCTTTGGCTCTTTCTTTTCTGAAGAGGCAAATGTCGCTGTCTGCTTTATGAGTTTTGTCCTTTTGCTTTTGCTAAAGGGCAAATGTCACCATCTGTTTTACTTTTGACTCTTGCTTTTCCGAAGGGGCAAGTGTCGCTTTCTGCTTTATCTGAAGGGCGTGTCCTTTGCTTTTACGAAAGGGCAAATGTCGCCATCCCGCTTTGTGTCCTTTTCGAAGGACTTCTTTGGTACGCTTTTGCGTAGGCGGGGTTACCTTTTTGACTTTTATGTCATGTCTCTATTATTTTGTTCGAGGCGTTCTGGAGCCTTCTTTTTGTTTTCTTGCTGACTTACCTGCCGGGCATTAATGCCTGATGTTCTTCTGGAGAACTGCTTTGTGGATGGTCTATGCCAAAAATGTCTATGGAACTTATGGTGCCATAACAAATGTTTCAGAATTCCATTAAATCATTATAGATCTAAACACGGTTTTCAAAATCAATTTTTGATAAAAGATTTATACGATCTTTAAAATCAGTGTTTTGATAAGAGACTCATAAAATTTCAAAATCAATGTTTTGATAAGAGACTTATGAAACCGTAGTAATTTTAAACAATTCGGGGATTGTTTCTGGTTGTTCTAACTAGCAGTTTACTTTCTGGCTTATTATACCAATGATACCGAGGCCCTTCCAAATTTCGTGCTTTCTTCAATGGTAGCTTTACTTATCCTTACAATGATATGGCATGCCATTCCACCTTTTCGCTTACTCAAATGGTTTATGCGTTGTGTTCTAAAGACCATACATTTATTACGACCACTCGATCCGTTGTCAAAGGATTTATATAAGGAAATATGAGATCTTCTCCCAGTGGTAGTGTAAATACCGATCGTTTTCTTTTACCGATATCTGGATATAGGCTAGATGGTGTTCCTAAGATGATTTCCTCGCTTATATCCTTGGTTATAATGAAGTCGTCAGAATGCAATGTTTTTATTGTCTGAGTGCTTTCAAAGTTTATAATTAATCTCTATATCCTCACCGTGGCTAATATAATCTATACTCTTGTTTAAGTACAGTGGGATTATATACCTTCGCGAATGCATTTTGATCCGCTCCGAATCTAAAGTGCTATCTTTCGATAGCAAATTAACAAATTAACTTAGGGACATGGTAGCTTATTGCTCTAGCCACAGATATCGAGTTAACCCCGAATCAGTTATTATCAGTTTCTTAAATCATCTTGATTATCGGTAATTATCTGCTTAAAAATAGACGATGTTTGGGGATCTTCGTGAGATCCGCTCTTTGTTCGGCCATTGCTTGATTTCTAATGCGAGCCTTTTATTAATTCAAGGATTTCTTCCTTCCGATCGAGACTTCTTTTATTAAGTCAGTAATGAAGTTATTTAGAGTTTTTAAATTTATTAAAAACTCTTTTTTCATGTCATACTCTATAATCCCTTTTCTTTTACGATTAATGACAAGCTTCGAGCTCTTTTAGGTATTGCTTTTAAAATTGTCATCGATGTGATCGACCATGTCAAAGAAAAACTCTTGTGCTATTTGAGATAACCGATTATGCATTTTGGTACACGCGATTTTTCAGATTTTTCCATCGCAATTCGGAAGTGGAACTATCGTAACCTGTAACGATGATCCATGATCATCGTAAGCGTCTGAAGACTCTCGAGCTTTAGCTTTTATCTTCATTTAAGATTGTAAAGCTTATCCTTTTTGGGATCAATTTTCCGATAGATTAATCTTATCTTTCCTTTTATCAAGTTCTGCATTTATTCTGCGTTATGGCCCGTTCTGCAGAAGCCACTCCTTTTACTTTCGTATTTTTGTGCCTTCTTTGTTATACTTCTTTCTATGAGTATAATTCTTTTTATACGCTTTGGGGCGAAATGTTATGATTCTTTTCACTCTTTTGATGCTCTTGATGGATGGGCAAATCTTAACATAGCCAAGTCTTCGCAGCAAACTTCCTAATTCTCCTTGGTGGAGTATTTTGTATCCGGTTATTAAGCTTTATAGAATTACATAATTCTAATCCTCATATTAATATAGCTGATTAAATCTCCATATGTCATGATTGCATAGGGAGTATCACCATTGTGGCATCTCCTGATATTGGTTCTTACCTTCTCGGCGAAGAGTTTAGGCAAACCACTGATAAATCTTTCTTTCCAATAATCATGGTTACAGTCAGGTCGTAACATGACTTTGTTAAGAAATATATCTTTATACCATTTAAAATCGTGTAATTTCGGACACGTTAGATTATTAAGGATCTCTAAACTTCTGTCTTGGAAAAGTTTTGGATCACCAACAAAATGTTTCCCGATACAGTATAACAGGGTTGCCGAGGCATCACTGTGAACTTCATTAGTAAAACTGTTATCGATGTTCCTTATTTGGACTGTGGTAGTAGCATTCATGATGCTTGCTTTTTCAATATCGAATAGGAAGTTATCCCACCAATTTTTTAACATTCCAGTGAAACCGGAAATTATGATTGATGCAAGTTGAGCATCATCAGTATGTGTTTTTATTTTATAACTGGTTAAACAGACTCCCATTTCATGGAGCACTTTAACAACTTGTCCTTCTGACATGCCGTCAATGTTCCATTCGTGGATTTCATCACCCGAATATGTGGCTGGGGGTGGAATTCGTTCTTCAAACAACATGTCTGGGAACGTCGACTGTTTATAAAAATTCTTACCATTATTATTGGTTAATTTTGATATTTTATTAACCTCTGTTTTATTCTTTGAACTAGAACCTTCGCTTAACACCTTGACGGATTTGTCAGGATGTTTCGAGGTTGACCCTTCAGAGACTTTCATCTCTTTGAATTTATTGCTGATTCTGTCTAGCAGATCATCTTCGATTTCCTTCCCAAACTTCGGATGGCTTTTTGCCGAAAACTGGGGAATCTTAAAAAGTGGTTCGGATAAGGTTTTCTCTTCCGACCGTACTGGTGTATTCCTGAAGGTAGAAGCATTACTTGCCTCTGAAATTTGGTTAGAGATAACATGTAACAACTGGTTGGTGTAGTTGTTCTGTTGCAGAATCTTATTAATATCATCAACATGTGTGATATCATTAGGATCTTTTATATCTCTTTTAAAAGGAGTGGCGGTTAAGACTTCACCGTTAACGGGAATCTTTATCTGTTCTAAGGGGGGTGTTACTGACTCAACAGTTCTTTCACCTGTGAACCATTTTTTTACAATGGTACTCAGACACTGTCTGTCATTATGGAGTTTATCAGTGATTTCAAACCACCTGAAGAATTCTAGATTTGCTCTAACATTGTTCATGTCTTTTATCCAGGTTTCTTTAAACACCTTCCTTTCACTAAGTGAAAAGGTGCTTACATACCATTTTCTTTTAATGGCGTGCTCTGGATCTCTCCATAATTTGTCAATATAAGGCCAATCGATTTTAAAATCGCCGGCTTCTCTAATCATGCCCAAACTGTCTCACTATGCATTTCACGGTGGGTCGCGATCGTCCCATCGATTGGTCGATAGTAGACTTTAGTGCGACGACGAATAGTCTACTCCCTGAACTTTTCGTTCGGTTATAGTTTCGCCAGAATTATCAGAATACTCTTCATCCTCCCGGGGTTTGGAAGAAGATGCACTGAAAGAGTATCTTCCATTAGATCTCAAAAATTTTAAATCAATTGAACCATCCAAATGCTGGATTATTTGTTCAATATCAGAACTCTCTGGTTCTATCTTTGGTTGGGTAATAGCATCGAAGTGCCATTCATCTTTTGCTAAAATTTCATTCCATTTTAGCATTCTTGGAACAAAGATGTTACTATGTTCCTGGTTTGCTTCCATAAGCATGGTAGCACCTTTACTGCTAACTAGTTTAGCTTTTGGAGCTAAGGTTGTTTTCATTAGCCTGTAATATACTCTGTATATTATAGCAACTTCAAAGATTGCTAAAGTTGAAAAAGATTTACAGAATTGGAATATTCCGAAAGAATCTTTCAAATCTGTTTATGAAACAGGAAAGTTTGATTTTATAAAAAATTATAATATCAAAACTTGTGAATCCACAGTAGCTATTAATAACTCAAAAGAGATTATTAAATTGCTATCAACTGAAGATATAAACAGATATAAAAAGGAATTCAATTTCCTTCACATAGGTTTGGTACAAATTGCTGTAAAGCCAGTCCGCATGGCCACATAGACCGCATGACCATAAAGGCCGCACACTAACCTGGAACTCTCGTAGCTCCGCATAGGTCACACAAACCCGCATGAGGTATTCTCGAATCATAGGTCACACAGACCCGCCTGAGTCTACCCCGCATCGAAGGGCAGCTTAACCCCCGGAATCATGTCAAGAGGTGAGTGATATAATACTAACATAACAGCTTATCGTTAAACAACATAAGCACAACAAGGGAAACCCCTTTATACAAACATCACAAGACACTAACACACGTAGCATCCTAACATGTCTACTTATCAAACCATCTTACTACACTTTCCAGAATCAATACAAGACTTTCATAAAAAAATAAGTAAACTGTTCTTCTATCTTCCTTAAGTCGTTATACCTAACTTCCCATAAAGCTAGTATAACACTTAAGCTTTTAAAACCAAGTATTTCTTTTCTTTCAAAAATGGTTAATAACTCTTTTGAAATACTTCCAGATTCTTATTATTTAAACTCAAGTCAAAAGACATCAAAGTAAAACCAAAACAATTTCCATACCTTCTTTTAAAACAAAGGCACTTCTCCTTTAAAAGTCAAGTAGCAATATACTTTTTAAACCAAGTGTCTTACTCTTTTAAAAACAAGTAACCTATACCTTTAAATCAAATTACTTCTCCTTTCCCAAAATCAAGTTGTTTATAAGTCAAGTTATCATTTTAAATCCAATGATAAAACCATTCTTATTTTCAAATCAAGATAACTTTATTCTTTAAAAGACCACACACCCATTAATCATGAGTGAGATTTTACAACTTTTTAACATAATTCAAGTCCTTAATATTTCATAACAAGTCACTTAACTTTGGAATCAAGTCAAGGACACAAAAGGAAAATCAACTTCCTTTAAACACATGTGCGTCTACCGCACTAAATATATTTCACAAATATCATGCTAGAAAGGATAGGAAGAGGTTCACATACCTCGCGACGATTATCGACAATTAGCAAAACGCTCCAAAGTACTCTAACCTTGCTCGCCTTTTCCACCCTTCAAGTAGAATACGCTACTCGTAGTACTTCAACCTATAAAGGCCACAAAACGTCTATCAACCTCTAGCTCTCTTCGTAGAATAATTCTAGATACAAGATTCCTTATTCTACGGAAAATTCAGCAGCCCCTCCGCAACCACATAAAACTCCTCCTCAAACGAGGCCTGCTACCAAACCAACAATTCCAGGGGGGGTTACACGTCTAACCGGACGTGTACAATTCTACTCCACAATAATACTACAAGTCTACTGCAAATACAGTCCAATGTAAATACAGTTCAATTCCTTATAATTATACTTCCAATATATCTTATACTCAATGATTAACTACTACAACATGTAATTTCCAATTACAATAGGAGGACATAGATCATTACCTCGATAAGCCCAAAATTATCCAAGATTATAAGTCGATCCTGAGCAACGTTTAGCTCCAATTCCTGACGCTCCAACCCGCTCCAAGCAACCCTTAGAAGTTTCCAAATAACTTCTCTTAACACTTCATCTAAGCTATGAAGATTTTTCTAGGGCTTCGTTTTTGCGACTAAAGGAATAAAGTAGAATTTCCGGGCTCCTAGTATTGAAATAACTTGGAATACAACTAGGGATACTAGGCTAAGGTATTTGGGACTATATCAACACTTGAAGAATTTTTCCTACACCAAGGGGGAGAGTAGGACGAGAACCTCAACAAAGGGGGAGTATTTTGTGACTTAGAATCTCAAAGTGTGGATGAAATAAGTCTTGAAACAATGGGGTATTTATAGGAAAATCAATGGCCAAGATCTAGGCAAGTGTGTGGTGAGGATGGGGTACATGTGTGTGGGTAGTTGGCCAACCATTTGGCTACCACAAAAATGGGACAAGTGGCCACCACAAAAATGGGCCACTTGTCGCTAAAAACGTCCCACTTGGCCTTCTCCAATTCGGCCAACATGGCCACACGGGGGTGACACATGTCGCCCCCCTACTCGTCCAAAATATTTCATCTTCCGAAAATATCCGCAATGCCAAAAATCCGAAAATAAAGTGGGCCCCACAAAACCGTAAATTCTCCCGTGGGCCCCACGTGACCAATTTCGGAAATAAAATTCCATAATTCTCAAATATTCCAAAAAGTCCGAATACCAAATCTGGGAATCCAATTCCCATTAACGAACATTTTTCCTTCTCAAAATTCGGAAACTTTTCCGTCGAAAAATCACATCTTTCTTCCTTTCCAATTTTAATGTCGTATTTACGTACGTACGTCCTCATATACATACACTGGAACTACGGGGTGTAACATACGCCTTCTATTGATACTGACCCATGAGAATATCCAAGTGGATCACCCTCCCACCAATCTCTAATCTAGATACGACTAGGGGCGCGGATAGAGACCCGTGTACTGCCATATATACCATTAGATATACCCTAAGCACTGTCTAACGAATATATTATGAGGGAAGTT
Source organism: Przewalskia tangutica (assembly GCA_029844215.1). Lineage (NCBI taxonomy): Eukaryota > Viridiplantae > Streptophyta > Magnoliopsida > Solanales > Solanaceae > Przewalskia > Przewalskia tangutica. The sequence continues at coordinate 27,203,837 of CM056719.1, forward strand.
CAAGTGTTGACCTGGCTAGTTGCCTCACATGTATGATACTGCCCTGGTATGGTTTACAGTGATAGACCCCAGATGGATTAGGGAGTTCCCAGCCTAGAGAGCACATTGAATAGAGATAGTTGATGTTCAGCAGACTTAACTAGGTTGGAGAGAAGGAAAAGATTAATATGGCTAAGGTGGTTGATGATTTTTAGGAAGGACAAAATGAATAAGGATGTCGAATACATGATTATCATGACATATATTTGCGACATATCAGGTACGATCAGATTTCTTGGGTAAGACCGAGGCAGGAGTCACACAACTCAATATTTTAGGATCAGAATAAGAAGGGTATGGACCGAGTAGGGCCATCTAGGCCATGTTGTAAGATGTGTGGATGGATACATGATGGGCCTTGACATAAGGGGATATGAGGTTGTTATTGGTATGGTAATCGAGGAAACACTATATGATAGTGTTCTTAGTTGGCTTACAAGAGGAAAGAGGAGAGTGATGATGTAGTCTTTAGTTCTGATACTAACCAATGAGGGAAGATGAGTGCAGGTATGCTACTGAATTCTCTTCTCCGTCTACCTACCTTCTATATGCGCAAAAAATAGACTTGTTTTATACTCTAGAATGGTGATACCATTTTGGAAATCAATTTCTTGAACTTCTTATGGAATAATATATTTCGATAACGGATAATCATGAATGTAATGATATAAACCGAAGAGAAGACTCATATCGGGGATAAAATAGCTTAGGCTATGTATGTGTATTGTGAATGTAAAGGATATGGAGCACCTAATTTGACCTAGTGCCGAAATATGTGGTTTGTTATTAAATGACTATGCTAGGTAAACTCACAATTTGTGATGACATATCATCTGATAATTATACAAATCCTAGGCTTTGAGCGAGAAAGGGGCAAGCCGGAATAAGATCAAGAGGAAATGTAATTTTGTTATGAATGCGTGATTTAAATAGTAAATTTGAGCACAAGGAATTAGGGGAGACCCTAAAATATTGATAAGGGAAATGAACTTCTGAAATCAATTTAGGTGAAGGTTCATTTCGGGAAGTGTGTAAGATGACATGTCCAAACCAGTGACCCCAACTCCTCTCCAAGGACCGGATTGTTTATAAGGGCATAAGACAATATAAGCTCCATCAATTAAGGGAAAAGGAGCATATGTCATTTATTATTGACAAATACGCTTGTGGGTGACAACAAGATATTGTAGCTTCTCAATTTTGGATGATAAGATCTATAAATTATGTGATGTGATTCTACGTGCCGATCTGGCAAGCATATCTTGTTGAAGATAGTTTGCGATAAAAATTATGGTATGACTAAAGGACGGTCGTAAGTAATAACTGGATGTTTGGATAGCACGAGTAGAATGTTATGACCAAGCAATGAAGTCAAAGGATATTCCCTAAGAGACATATAAACTGAAAGATTGTGATGGTACAAGCACCTTGAAGAGAAGGACAATAGTGAAAGAATGTGTTATACCCCGTATTTCCAGAGTATGTACGTGAGGGCGTACGTACAAAAGTTTAAGCCTTAAGTAGGCATAAGGGACGAAAATTTGTGCACAACCCACGAAAAGAATTGTTTTCCGACGAAACGTTTTCCAAACCTTGCGAAGGGAAAATTACGGTTGCGACATTTATAATTTTTGCGGATTTTTCCGAGAGATAAAATATTTTGGACCAACGAGAGGGCGACACTTGTCACCCTCAAGTGGACGACATTGTGGGCAACTCTTGGCGTTTTTTTGGTCAAGGATTAGGTAGGATATTTTGTGATATTTGTGGAGTAGATGGATAAGGTACACATGGGTAAATCTACACCCTCCACTTGCCCTCCACTTGCCTTAATCTTGGCCCTTGAAAGTCCTATAAATACCCCCCTAAGTTGGAAGAATTCTTCATCCACAAATATTTTCCAAGTCTTGAAAACTCCCTTCTCCCCTAGTGAGCTTTTCGTCCAAGCCCTTTCCCCCCCTTCCTTGTGTCTTGTTCGAAGCACACTCCCCTCCCCCTAGTAAGCTAGCCGAAACACCCCCCCCCTAGTAAGCTAGCCGAAACACCCCCCCTTTTGTTAGAAAAATACTCTCCAAGTATTGTTACTATTCTCAAATACCTTAGCCAATCCCTTGTAGTATTTCCAAAGTCACCTATATACTTAGAGCCCGGAAAATACTACTATACTTCCATTAGTCACTAAACGAAACCCTAGGAGAAACTTCATAGTTGGTTGAAGTAGTAAGTAGAAGTTGTGTAGAAACTTCTAAGGGTTTCTTGGAGCGGATTGGAGCGTACAGATTAGGAGCTAAACCTTGCTCAGGATCGACTTATATCTTGGATAATTTTGGGTTTATCGAGGTAAATAATAATCCTATCCTTCTATTGTAATTGGAGATTACATACTGTAGTAGTATAGAAATAAGTATAAGATTCATAGAAGGATATTAAAGAATAGAATTGAACTGAAATCACATCAGAAGAATATAAATGAAGAATTGAACTGTACTTACATAGGACTGTATTTACAGTAGACTTGAGTAGTTTGACGGGTAGGGAAATGCTGCCCAATTTTCCGTAGAATTAAGAACCTTCTGCTTAGAATATCCTACAGAGTAGTCTAGACGTTGATAGACGTATTTGACTATTATAGGTTGATACTCTGCGCGCGACATACTCGACTTGGCAGGTGGATTTCGCCGAGAAGGTATGTGATTCTTCCTATCCCCTTGAGCATGATATTTTAAAATATATATATAGTACGGTAGACGTACGTGTGTTAACTGAACATGGTTTTACTTGACGTCTTTTGACTTGAGTCTAAATAATAAAGAATCTTGAAGTATTTCAAAAGAATTATGAATCATTTTTGAAAGAAGAGTAATACTTGGTTTTTAAACAAAAAGCTTAAGAGTTATACTAGCTTTATGGGAAGTTAGGTATAACAACTTAAGAAAGATAAAAGGAACGGTTTACTTATGTGTTATGAAAGACTTGTATTGATTTCTGGAAAGTATAGTAAGATGGTTTGTTGAGTAGACATACTATGATGCTATGTGTGTTAGTATCTTGTAACGTTTGTGTAAAGAGGTTATTCTTATGGTGCTTATGTTGTTTAACGATAAGCCGTTATGTTAGTATTATATCACTCACCTCTTGACATGATATACCGGGGGTTAAGCTGCCCCCCGATGCGAGGTACACCTCATACGGTCTGTGTGACTATGATTCGAGAATACCTCATGCGGGTCCAGGGGACCTATGCGGAGCTACGAGAGTTCCAGGTTAGTGTGCGGGGGATTACCTCATGCGGTCTATGTGGCCATGCGGACTACGAGAGTCCAGGACGATGCCGATGAGTAGCTACCCTCGATGCGGGGAATACCTCATGCGGGCCTAGGTGGCCTATGCGGACTGCGGGAGTCCAAGATTAGGCATGCATGATGATACTATGGGCGATTGGCCTTGCTTCGATCATTTACAACCTAGAAAAGACCTGTTACAATTTACCTATTATTGCTCTTGTTTGTGATGTGGCACTATGTGCGGTTACATTGATTGTTTCGAACATATTTGTAAAATTGGTATTAAAATGATATGATTTCATTTAAGTACTTTACAGTTTCACATACTTGGTACCTGTTGTACTGACCTCCTTCGGGGGGCTGCGTTCATGCCGCAGGTAAGGGAAAGCAGGTGCTAGATCCGCATCCTTAGGATCTTTACTTTGGTGTCAGGAGCTCCATCTTCTCCGGAGGCTCGACTTTTGGGTATGATCTCCCTGTTGTTGTAGATAGTTTTGTACATTCAGGGTATGGCGGGGCCCTGTCCCGCCATAGTTGTTTACTTCCTTAGAGGTCTGTAGTCCTATTGTACAGTTGGGTTGTAACTGCCAGACTTGGTTTATTTATATATGCCGAAAGGCGACTTTTTCTCAGATAAACTGTGTCTCATTTTACACTTGCTTCATGTCTTGTTTTTATATTTCGCTGATTACTCTGATGTATGACTACATGGGTGCCCGGGTAAGGCACCAGTCACGGGCCCCGAAACGGGTCGTGACAAAAGTGGTATCAGAGCAGTTAATCCTCGGAAAGTGTCTACAGACCGTATCTAGTAGAGTCTTGATTATCGGTGTGTTGTGCACCACACCAATAATCAGGAGGCTATATGATATTTAGGATTGGTTTCCATTCTTCTCACTCTGAAATCGTGCCTTAGAGCTGTGTTATAAGTTGGACCCCTCTAACGTATTTCCTTTCTTTAACAATTATGCCTCCACGTAAGGCAACCCGGGACCAGAAGGGCAAGGCAGCCGAGGGAGCTGCTAGTAGGACACCGAGAGTCATGAAGGCTTAGGTCCAGTCTATACCCGAGGCGATACCTCAGACGGAGAGTTCCACGATGCCGGCCCAGCAGGTTTAGAGCGCAACGATGGTGATGAGACCACGCACTGCACCTCCACCCCATATCCTGCAGCGGATGAGATGGGTTCTGAGAGATGGCCCGATTCGCCGTGATCGTGGCAAGACATGAGGATAGACTGGATGTAGCAGTTCCAGCAGTACCTGTGGTTCACCCGAGATCGGACAGTTTGAGGCTACGGGATTTTCTGAGTTGTAGCCCGCAAGAGTTATACGGGTCAAGGCCTGAGGATGATCCGCAGGAGTTCATTCATCAGTTACAGAGGATCATGCGAGTGATCAAGGCTTCAGAGACCGAGTCCGTGATTTTCAGTTCGCATCGGCTGCGTGATACCGCAGTCGATTGGTTTGATTCGTGGGAGCTATCCCGAGGAGAGCATGCGCCTCCAGCAGTATGGGACGAGTTCTCTGAGGCATTTCTCACTCACTTCTTGCCTCCGCAGATGAGGAGGGCACGGACCGACAAGTTTTGATCTTTGAGACAGAGCGCGCTGATTAGGAGTACAACGCGTCGAGTTCGATTCGTTGGCTCGATATGTCCATGCGCTTAATGCAGAATATGGAGGACAGTGCATCGCTACGCCACCGCTAGACGATTATATGGTCGAGTCTTGTGCGGTGTAGCTCTTGATCGAGCATGGACATTACCGCATGCGAGCTCACGCACTGATGCGAGCGTAGAAAGCCGCAGGTTGTGACGGCGGCGAGAAGAAGGCCGGGGCGGCAGGTCTTTCGGTAGCTCGGGGTGGGCGACCCGACAAAGAATAGCCTAGATTTGCACCACACCACGGCTCGAGCACTCCTACACCGTCTTCGAGGCGGCCGGGGCCCAGGACTTCGAGCGTCGGTAGCGAGGTCTTGGCCGACGGACCACCCTCCCCTCGCCGGTGTGGCGTCGGTAGATCCCATTTTGGAAATTGTGGTACTGCTACGGGAGTTTGTTTGACTTGCGTACATCAGGGTCACTTTGCGAACCGTCACCAAGCGGCGCGCAGATGGTAGTCGGCCTGTGGTCTTTCGCGGTCTTCTTCATCTCCTGATTTACTCGCCCGGAGGCGGTACTCGAGGCCAGCAGTCGCGGCAGGTCGTGGCGCGGTCCCGATTCTAGCGGTCCTCGAATCAGATTTATGCCTTGTCCAGCGAGTGACCGTGAGGCGTCGCCTGATGTCGTCACAGGTACTTTATCAGTTTCTGGTTGTGATGTGTATGCCTTGATAGATCCGAGTTCTACTCTGTCCTATATATCTCCCCTTATTGCTAGTAGGATAGGGATAGAGCCTTTGTCCATAGACCCTTCGAGGTAGCTACGCCAGTGGGTGATTCGGTGGTAGCTCGGCGGGTATATAGAGCTTGCCCAGTGACTTTATGCAGTCGTCAGACCCTAGCCGACTTGATAGAGTTGGACATGACCGATTTTGATGTGATCATGGGCATGGATTGGTTAGCTTCTTGCTACGCCAATGTAGACTGCAGGGAGAGAGTGGTACGGTTCCAGTTTCCTGGGGAGCCAGTTATTGAGTGGGAGGGGAACACTGTGTCGCCGAGGGGTAAGTTTATTTCTTACCTCAAGGCTAGGAAGATGGTGCAGAAGGGGTATATCTATCATCTCGTTCGGGTGTTTGATACTGAGGCTGCGGTACCAGATTTTCAGTCAGTTCCAGTAGTCATAGAGTTCTCAGAGGTGTTTCCAGACGACCTCCCGGGTATCCCTCCTGAGAGGGAGATAGAGTTTTGTATCGATGTCTTTGCGGACACTCGGCTATTTCCATTCCGCCATACGTAATGGCACTGCCGAGTTGAGAGAGTTGAAGGACCACCGAGAGATTTCTTTGGAGAAGCGGCTTCATCGTGCCTAGTGTTTCTCCCCGGGAGCGCCGTGTGTTCGTGAAGAAGAAGGGCGGGACGCGCGCATGTGTGTTGATTACAGCAACAACAAAGTGACCATTAAGAACAAATACCCCTTCCCGTGATTGATGATTTGTTCGACCGATTGCGAGTGCGAGATGTTTCTCCAAGATTGATCTGCGATCGGGCTATCATCAGTGAGAGTTAGAGGCGGATATCCCTAGGATCGCATTACGAACGTGCACGCACTATGAGTTCGTGGTTATGTCTTTCGGTTTGACCAATGCTCGCGGTATTCATGGATTTGATGACCGAGTGTTCAAGCCATTTTGACACGTTTGTGATAGTGTTCATTGATGACATCTTGGTTTATTCCGCCAGAGCGGGAGCACGCGAGCATTTGAGGCGATCTTTGAGAGTTCTCCAGACCCAGCGATTATACGCCAAGTTTTCCAAATGTGAGTTTTGGTTGGCTTCGTGGCATTTCTTGGGCATATTGTAGGGTGATGGTATTCGGTAGATCGGCCAAGATCGAGGCGATCGGGACTTGGCCTAGACCTACTACTCCGGCAGTGCGCGGCTTCGGGCCTCGCAGGTTATTATCGGCAGTTCGTGGAGAAGTTTGCTTCTATCTCTGCACCATTGACTAGGCTAACTCGGCGGCTAAGTTTCGTGGATGATGCTTGTGGCGGGGTTTCCGATTCTTGAAGGACCGACGGCCGCCCCGTTCTTACTCTTCCAGAGGGTCCAGATGGCTATGTCGTGTATTGTGATGCGTCAGGCATCGGACTTGGATGTGTGTTGATGCAACAGAGAAAGGTTATAGCATACGCATCCCGACAGCTTAAGAAACATGAGAGGAACTACCCCACCCATGATTTGGAGTCGCGTGGTGATTCACGCCAAGATCTGAGGCACTATTTGTATGGGGTTCATGTGGATATTTATACGCACCACAAGTGCCTCCAGATATCTTCACCGCAGGAAGCTGAACTTACGACAGAGACGGTGGTTAGAGCTGCTCAAGGATTACGATGTCGACATCCTGTACCACCCAGGGAAGGCCAATGTTGTGGCAGATGCCCTTAGTCGTAGGTCGATGGGGAGTCTATCAGATGTACAGCCAGAGAGGAGGGGCATGGTCCGCGAGTTGCATCAGCTAGCGAGCCTTGGAGTCCGATTGATTGATTCTGATAGCAGTGGGGTTCGAGTTCGAGAGGTTGCCGAGTCTTCCATCGTCGAGGAGGTGAAGAGGCAACAGTTTGAGGATCCGGTTTTGACGCGGTACCGTGATACGGCTCTTCGTGAGGGGAAGGGTCCTTTTGAGGTAGCACCTGATGGGGTGCTAAGGTTTGAGGGCAGGTTGTGTGTTCCAGATATTGCAGGACTTCGGCAGCAGGTTCTAGGGGAAGCACACAGCGCGCGTTACTCTATCCATCCGGGGTCGACCAAGATGTACCACGACCTCAGATCTATGTATTGGTGGGATGGCTTGAAGAGGGACGTTGCAGAGTTTGTGGCTCGCCCCGTGTTGTCGGCAGTGAAGGTAGAGCACCGCAGGCCGGTGGTTTGTTGCGCGATAGAGATCCCGATTGGAAGTGGGAGGTGATCAACATGGACTTTATCACAGGGTTACCTCGCACTCCGAGGAAACATGATTCTATTTGGGTTATCGTCGACAGGCTGACGAAATCAGCCCACTTTCTTCCCGTCAGGACGACCTTTTCGGCTGAGGATTATGCCAGACTTTACATCCGAGAGATCGTGAGGCTGCATGGGGTCCTTATTTCTATCATATCAGACAGAGGAGCTCAGTTTACGGCTAACTTCTGGAGGTCCTTCCAGAAGGGATTAGGGACGCAGTGAGCACAGTCGCATTCCATCCTCGCATGCAGACGGACAGCAGAGCGCACTATCCGCACTCGAGGATATGATGCGAGCTGTGTTATTGACTTGTGGTAGCCGGAGGATCATTTGCCTCTAGTTGAGTTTGCGTATAATAATAGCTACCACTCCAGTATTCAGATGGCGCCTTATGAGGCCTTGTATGGAAGGAAGTGCAGATCGCCGATAGGCTGGTTTGATGTAGGCGAGGTGCAGTTAGTGGGACCGCACCGTTCGTGAGCGATGGATAAGGTAAAGCTTATCCAGAGCGATTCTTGACACCGAGTCGAAGCGAAGTCGTATCAGATCATCGCCGTCGGCATCCGAGTTTGAGGTTGATGATTGGGTTTTCCTGAAGGTGTCACCCATGAAGGGTGTGATGAGATTTGGGAGGAAAGGGAAGCTCAGCCCAAGGTACATTGGGCCTTATCAGATTGTCCGCAAGGTAGGCAAGGTTGCCTATGAGTTGGATCTGTCGTCCGATCTGGAGGCAGTTCATCCGGTTTTTCATGTTTCTATGCTGAGGAGATGTATCGGGGATCCATCTAGGGTGCACCCGATTGACGATGTCTAGGTGACCGAGGGGTTATCGTATGAGGAGATTCCCATAGCGATAATCGATCGTCAGGTTAGGCGTCTGCGGACCAAGGACGTAGCTTCCGTCAAGGTCTTGTGGCAGAATGAGCACAGGGAGGAGATGGCGTGAGAAGCTGAGGAGGACATGAGGCAGAAGTATCCTCACCTATTCCCCACACCTCCAGGTAACTCACTTTCCTACTTGTAAATTTTCATTGACATATTTGCTTAAGTGTTGTATTGTAGCCATGTGAGGCATTTGCAAACTGTTTAAGCTTTATCGTTATCTGTCTTGGGAAGGAACATTTGGGACGAATGTTTCTAAGGAGGGGAGAATGTTATACCCCGTATTTCCAGAGTATGTACGTGAGGGCGTACGTATAAAAGTTTAAGCCTTAAGTAGGCATAAGGGACGAAAATTTGTGCACAACCCACGAAAAGAATTGTTTTCCGACGAAACGTTTTCCAAACCTTGCGAAGGGAAAATTACGGTTGCGACATTTATAATTTTTGCAGATTTTTCCGAGAGATAAAATATTTTGGACCAACGAGAGGGCGACACTTGTCACCCCCAAGTGGACGACATTGTGGGCAACTCTTGGCGTTTTTTTGGTCAAGGATTAGGTAGGATATTTTGTGATATTTGTGGAGTAGATGGATAAGGTACACATGGGTAAATCTACACCCTCCACTTGCCCTCCACGTGCCTTAATCTTGGCCCTTGAAAGTCCTATAAATACCCCCCTAAGTTGGAAGAATTCTTCATCCACAAATATTTTCCAAGTCTTGAAAACTCCCTTCTCCCCTAGTGAGCTTTTCGTCCAAGCCCTTTCCCCCCCCCCTTCCTTGTGTCTTGTTCGAAGCACACTCCCCCCCCCTAGTAAGCTAGCCGAAACACCCCCCCTTTGTTAGAAAAATACTCTCCAAGTATTGTTACTATTCCCAAATACCTTAGCCAATCCCTTGTAGTATTTCCAAAGTCACCTCTATACTTAGAGCCCGGAAAATACTACTATACTTCCATTAGTCACTAAACGAAACCCTAGGAGAAACTTCATAGTTGGTTGAAGTAGTAAGTAGAAGTTGTGTAGGAACCTCTAAGGGTTTCTTGGAGCGGATTGGAGTGTACAGATTAGGAGCTAAACCTTGCTCAGGATCGACTTATATCTTGGATAATTTTGGGCTTATCGAGGTAAATAATAATCTTATCCTTCTATTGTAATTGGAGATTACATACTGTAGTAGTATAGAAATAAGTATAAGATTCATAGAAGGATATTAAAGAATAGAATTGAACTGAAATTACATCAGAAGAATATAAATGAAGAATTGAACTGTACTTACATAGGACTGTATTTACAGTAGACTTGAGTAGTTTGACGGGTAGGGAAATGCTGCCCAATTTTCCGTAGAATTAAGAACCTTCTGCTTAGAATATCCTACAGATTAGTCTAGACGTTGATAGATGTATTTGACTATTATAGGTTGATACTCTGCGCGCGACATACTCGACTTGGCAGGTGGATTTCGCCGAGAAGGTATGTGATTCTTCCTATCCCCTTGAGCATGATATTTTAAAATATATATATAGTATGGTAGACGTACGTGTGTTAACTGAACATGGTTTTACTTGACATCTTTTGACTTGAGTCTAAATAATAAATAATCTTGAAGTATTTCAAAAGAATTATGAATCATTTTTGAAAGAAGAGTAATACTTGGTTTTTAAACAAAAAGCTTAAGAGTTATATTAGCTTTATGGGAAGTTAGTTATAACAACTTAAGAAAGATAAAAGGAACGGTTTACTTATGTGTTATGAAAGACTTGTATTGATTTCTGGAAAGTATAGTAAGATGGTTTGTTGAGTAGACATACTATGATGCTATGTGTGTTAGTATCTTGTAACGTTTGTGTAAAGAGGTTATTCTTATGGTGCTTATGTTGTTTAACGATAAGCCGTTATGTTAGTATTATATCACTCACCTCTTGACATGATATAAGGGGTTAAGTCGCCGACGCGAGGTACACCTCACATGCAAGGTGACTATGATTCGAGAATACCTCATGCGGGTCCAGGGGACTTATGCGGAGCTACGAGAGTTCCAGGTTAGTGTGCGGGGGATTACCTCATGCGGTCTATGTGGCCATGCGGACTACGAGAGTCCAGGACGATGCCGATGAGTAGCTACCCTCGATGCGGGGCATACCTCATGCGGGCCTAGGTGGCCTATGCGTACTGCGGGAGTCCAAGATTAGGAATGCATGATGATACTATGGGCGATTGGCCTTGCTTCGATCATTCGCAGCCTAGAAAAGACATGTTACAATTTACCTATTAATGCTCTTGTTTGTGATGTGGCACTATGTGCGGTTACATTGATTGTTTCGAACATATTTGTAAAATTGGTATTAAAATGATATGATTTCATTTAAGTACTTTACAGTTTCACATACTTGGTACCTGTTGTACTGACCTCCTTCGGGGGGCTGCGTTCATGCCGCAGGTAAGGGAAAGCAGGTGCTAGATCCGCATCCTTAGGATCTTTACTTTGGTGTCAGGAGCTCCATCTTCTCCGGAGGCTCGACTTTTGGGTATGATCTCCCTATTGTTGTAGATAGTTTTGTACATTCAGGGTATGGCGGGGCCCTGTCCCGCCATAGTTGTTTACTTCCTTAGAGGTCTGTAGTCCTATTGTACAGTTGGGTTGTAACTGCCAGACTTGGTTTATATATATATGCCGAAAGGCGACTTTTTCTCGTATAAAGCGTGTCTCATTTTACACTTGTTTCATGTCTTGTTTTTATATTCCGCTGATTACTCTGATGTATGACTACTTGGGTGCCCGGGTAAGGCACCAGTCACGGGCCCCGGAACGGGTCGTGACAGAATGATGCCTAGACCTCTCGGGTCAAAGGAATAAGACCCTGATGTCCATAGGTGGTAATATGATGATACATTAATATAAGGGATCCATATAGGATTCCAAGTCATAAATGTAAGGACTAAAGGATCGGGTGGTGGGTTAAGAAGAGATCTAATACCCATTAAAGGGGGGTAGTTGTCACGACCCGACCCCCGGCCGTGACTGGTGCCCTACCTGGGCACCCGTTCAGGTATACATCAGAGAATAGTAGCGGAACATACACAACGCATATCAAAACTTAGAAAATAAACATCAACAGGCTAGCCGATGAGGCCGCCTTCCATAAAATATACATAACCAAAAGTAAACCAGAACAACTCTGTTCTTACCGCCCAAACCACAAATGTGACTACAGACCTCTAGGAATAACAACTGTGGCGGGACAGGGCCCCGCCATACCCCTGAATGTACATAATATCTACAACATCAGGGAAAACCGTACCAAAAGACAAGCCTCCGGAGAAATGGAGCTTCTGACACCTGATCAGTGATCCTAAGAATGAGGATCCACCACCTGCTTACCCCTACCTGCGGCATGAACGCAGCCCCCGAGGAAAGGGGTCAGTACACAATATGTACCAAGTATGTAAAACTGGGAAAATACTGTAAATACATCATAAGTCTAAAATAAAGCTGGAGACATGTATGATAATCAAATTACAGTACACTGTGCCTTACTAACAATGAGAGTAAACAAGAGTATACTTTACTGCATAAAAATAGGAGGCTCATGATCAAAGCAGGGCCACCCGCCCGCAGTACCATTAAGCAATCCTACTCATGGGACTATTTCACCTGCAAGGGTCGTGTGGACCCGCATGAGGTATTCCTCGCATAGACTGTATCCGTCCGCATAGGTCGTGTAGACCCCGCATGAGGTATTCCTCGCATAGGACTGGTCCGCCCCGCATGGGACTATTTCACCCGCATAAGCCCTTACGGACCCGCATGAGGTATTCCTCGCATCATGGGTAGCAAATCCACGGAATATGCAAATGCCACAAACCCGGGGAATGACCCCGTAATGAATAATATATCACTAGCACAAACTGGCTATCATACGTAACATAAGCACTACCGGCTTATCATACATAACATAAGCATTACCGGCTTATCATACATAACATAAGCAAGTTAAGAAATCCCCTAACTTCTTATTAGTCTTGTTCATATACACTCTTATTTTAGTTTACTTAAGGCACTAACATGTCTTTATAAAATCCGGGGATTAAACCCAAAGTACTACGTACTTTTACCCTTTTAAAAATGACTCTTTTTCATATAAAACTTCCAAGATACTAATAACCGTAGTATCAAGTCACAACTACTTTTCAAGACAAGTCACAATACCTTTTAGAAATATAATAGGTTTCTAAATCAAGTGACTTCTTTTCTTTTAAAATCTTAGGCAATTGATGCCTTAAAATCAATTTGCCTTTCATTAATTCAAGTCATTTATCCTTACTTATATTACTTAGAGTAAATCTCTCTTTTTAACTTTCCATAAGGCTAATATAACCAACTTCCCATAAAGTCGTTATATTAACTTTATACATTAGTAAATTACATTTTCCTATATCCAAGGGACTTATATGTTTTAAAACGAAACAAGTATCATATGCTTTAAAACACTTCAAGTCCCTTAACTTTGCAAACTAAGACATCCTTACTACTTTTAAACAAGTGAGTTAATCCCCTAACTCAACCGACTTGGACATTCTTAATACAAGTAAAGGATTTCAAAGTCTTGTATGTCTACCGTACTATATCGGTACAACTATTCATGTTCAAAAATAGGAAAGTTCCACATACCTCTTCGGGTCAATCCACTCGCTAAGTCCAATATACCGCACGTAGTATGTCAACCTATAATGACCATAATACGTCTATTAACTTCTTACTTCAAACGTAGAATATAATAAGCGCAAAGTCACTAAATTATACGAAAAATCGGACAGCACTTCCTTTGTTTCTACATACTTCACCACTTTTTTCAAGGCCCGAATTCAATAACCAAACACGCCACATTTAAGGCCCAACAATGTAGTTAACAATAGGGGATTACATGCCTATAAGACGTGTAAAATTCTGCCCCACAATTGATATCAAACTAGTACAAACTACAAGGCCAATGTTACACCCCGTAAATTCAAGGAGTTAAGATAAGAACATACCAAGGAATATAAGATTTGGAAGTTGATAGATAAGTTGACAAACATGGGTTGGACGGATTTTGAGTCTACCTTGGAGTGTTGTACCCCAGTTGTTAAGAATTTCGAGGTGTTCAAAAAGTCTAGTGTGTAGTCCGTTAAATCTAAATCCCAACGCAACAAACCGTTCGTCGATAGGACATCGGAGTCAAAAGTTATGGAAGTTTCAAGTTTGGTGCGCAGTCAGGCAAAACAGTGGTTTCGGTTCAGGTGCAATGCGCCGAATCTGCGCAGCGCCACGGTTGTCTTGGGGTTCGCAGGGTTGCAGCGCCATGGCCGAATGCAGTGGTCGCGCGCCGGAATGCGGAAATTATTTTACGAAGTGGAGCGCCTGCCGCGGCGTGAAGCCGCGCCAAGGCGGGATTTTTCTACGGTAAAGGCTGAAATCAGGGGATATTTTCGAAAAGGACCCATGGGGGGGGACAAGTGTCCCTCCCATCCTTTTGACTAGGAAAAGGGCCCTATTTTAGGGCCAAGTCTTGGAAGACTTGGCCATTTCATTTGGAAACCCTCCCAAGAAAATCCTCTCCCTTCTCTCTTGATTTTTGAAGGAAACCTAGCCTAAGAGGAAATTGTTGGAGCGGCGGCAAGAAGGAAAAGTTTGGGTAAACTTATGGGGAGCGCTTGTGGACGAGTTTGACGGAAAAGAAGTGGAAGAAAGGGGCTTTTGTGGGCTTCTCCAACGGTAAAAGTTTCCCCTCTTCTTGGATTTGAGTTAATACTTGTCATAGTAGTTTAGAATTGAGCCCGAGGCTGTGATATTTAAGTTTGAATTTAGAAATGAGCCTGAGGTTGTTATATATTAAGTTTGAATAGATTTGGATCTTGTTGTCTTGTTGAAAACCGAAATGGGCATGTTAGCCTTAAGATTGTAACTTCAATTTGGTTACCAATTTAGTCGTCACATGTTGTAAAGGGGGAAATTGTAGTTGTTGAAGATTTCTAGGGCTAGATATCATGTTAGACCTAAATAACTTGAATTGGAAAGGATTTAGGATTGGTTATATTGTTGGCCAAGAATGGCATGGAAAGTATTGGTTTTGTTTTATATTGTTGTGGGGCGGAATTTTCTGGCGTCTGTAAAGCGTGTAATCCCTTCGTGTAAGTGAATTGTGTGCCTTAAATGTGGCGTTGTTTATTGAATTCGGCCTTGAGAAAGGTGGCAAGTTAATAGAAACAAAGGAAGTTCTGTCCAAATTTCCGTAGAATGTAGGGGCCTTGCACTTAGTTTATTCTACGTTCGAAGCTAGAGTTTGATAGACGTTTTATGACCCTTATAGGATTGAAGTACTACGTGTAACATATTCTTCTTAAGGGAGATAGTACTGTGGAGCATTTTGCTTATTGTCGACAATCGTCGCGAGGTATGTGATTCTTCATATCCTCTTCAGCATGACTATTTGTAAAATATATAGTGCGGTAGACGCACGTGTGTTAAAGGAATTTGATTTCCCTTTTGTGTCTTGACTTGATATGAAGTGTAAGGGCTTCATTGTGTGGAAAAAGTAGTAAAGTCTTATCCGTTAGTGCTTGAATTTTCGGTGGTTAAAGAATGAGCCCTATTGGTCTCATAAATGTTTATAGTGGTAATTAGTTGGTTTAAAACATAAAGTGCTATAACGGCTTTATGGGAAGTTTGTTATAACCACTTTATGTAGGTAAAAGAATGGTTTGTGATTTTCAAAAGATAAGAGACTTGACTTATAACTGACCTAATTGGTGTTGAAAAGTATAAAACCTCATTCGTGAGAAATGAATACTTGGTTTTTAAAAGAGTAATGTTACATAAATTTCGGAAATGGAAATAAGAATCGAACAAGCCAATTCAGCGTTAATAAAGGAAAAAGTAATGACAATTAATTATATTAAAACCAATAGAAACCTCCATCTGCATAGAAGCTAAGATAAGACAAAATTGTATTACATTTCCTAGATCATGGCTGCTCTAATAAGAATTATTGAAATCAAGTTCTGATTTTCTTAAAAGTTCCAAAGTAAGGAACTCGATTTCTAAAAGAAAAGAGACTTAAGAATTTGAAGTGTTTTGGTTTAAAAGAAAGGCATGGTTCACTTTTTGGAAAATAAAAGAATGGATTCATTATTAAGATTTAAATGGTAACTTGATTTTGGGAAAAGGGAAGTAACTTGTTTTCAAATATTGAACTCCTTGTGATGGAAAAACATAAGTGGCTTGTTTATAAAAGGTAGGAGTACCTTGATCTTAAAGGGGTTAAATACTTGGGTTTTAATGGTATACTTGACGTTGTGGTAAGAAGTATGTATAGTACCTTGAGTTGTGTGTAACTTGCCTCTGCTTGTTGTGGTAGCCTTTGTTGTGCAAGTGTTTGGTTGTATGCTACCGAGTCTCTCGATGGAGGGTCGGCTATCTGGTTGATTGATGGACATACTGACACGTTGGGTAGCCCACGGGTATGCTTTCATCAGACGATCCTCTTGGACATCTTGACCGCGTTGGGTAGCCCACGGGTATGCTTCCATTAGGAGTGTTATCTTGTTATTTGTTGGACATACTGACACGTTGGGTAGCCCACGGGTATGCTTCCACAGTGAGTATCATCTTGTTATTTCCTTTGGGCATACTGACACATTGGATGGTCCACGGGTATGGGCCCACTAGGATGGTTCCATGGCCATGCTTATACCGAGGTGAGATGCCGGGGCATGCGGCCATTGTGTGGGTTAAATTCCCGGGTTGTATTTGAGTGATGATTTCACGGGCGTGAGTCCCTGTCTTGATATGACTGCTTATATGTTGTGGTGTTGTAGTTTGGTTATCATACATGTCTCATGCTTTATATAGACTATTATGATTTCATTCTGATATTTTCGATTTCACATACTTGGTACTGTTGTCTTGACCTCGCCGGCTGCGTTCATGCCGCGAGTTGAGGTACATAGCTTGCGATCCGCACTCTTAGGATCGCTGTTCGGTTCTCGGAAAGCTCCATATCTCCTAAGCTTGTCACGTGGTACAGTTCCACAAGTAGTAGACTCTTGTATATTCGGGGCATGGCGGGGCCCCGTCATTATGGTTTCAAAATTCTTAGAGTGCATGCTTTGTTGTGGCGGGTTTGTAAGGGATGTATCGCTCAAGTTTTAATTTATGTACGAAAAGGTAACCGTTTGGGTTAGCCTGCTTTCTTATTTCACTGTTTTCTTTCTTGAGTTTTTATTTCCGCTGGTTTTTCTCTGATGTTGTATCACTAGGGTGCCCGGGGTAAGGCACCAGTCACGGGCCCGGGTTCGGGTCGTGACAAAAGTGGTATCAGAGCAGTTAATCCTCAGAAAGTGTCTACAGACCGTATCGATGAGAGTCTTGATTATCGGTGTGTTGTGCACCACATCTATAATCGTGAGGCTATAGGATATTTAGGATTGGTTTCCATTCTTCTCACTCGAGATCGTGCCTTAGAGGTGTTATAAGTTGGACTCCTCCGACGTATTCTTTGTATACCGGTGATGCCTCGCATGCGACTGTGAGCCGAAGGGCAAGGCAATGAGAGGAGTCTGCGAGTAGAGCGAGAACGGTCTCTGCGAGACCACGGCACTGAGCCTCGGTTCCACGGCTGGAGCATAGGAGATGGGTTACAAGAAATGGCCCGATTACTAGCCGAGTTGTGGCGGGCATGAGGATAGTGGATCTGGCGATTCAGCCTTCGATAGTACCCATAGTTCACCCGAGGTCGAGATAGTTTGAGGCTACGGATTTTTACGAGTTGTAGCCACCCGAGTTCTACGTCGAGGCTCGAGGATGATCGCGAGAGTTCATCAAGCGATTCTGACGGATCGTAGAGTGATCAAGGCTTCGAGACCGA
The DNA here is from genome assembly GCA_029844215.1 of Przewalskia tangutica. NCBI lineage: Eukaryota > Viridiplantae > Streptophyta > Magnoliopsida > Solanales > Solanaceae > Przewalskia > Przewalskia tangutica. Next base: position 27,221,555 of record CM056719.1, read on the forward strand.
GTCGGTGGTTTTGTTCACATCGCCGCGTGATCTGCGATCGGGTTTGATTCGTGGGAGCTGTCGGGAGGAACATGCACCTCCGGTGGTTGGGGTGAGTTCTCGGAGGCTTTCGCCATTTCTTGCCTCCACGGATGAGGAGGGCGCGGTAACAGATTTTTGATGCTAAGACAAAGAGGCGCCGATTCGAGTACAATGTAGAGTTTGACTCATTGGCGGTATGTCCCGCTTTGGTGGCCAATATGGAGGATAGAGTGCACCGTTATGTCACCGGACTCGATGATTATTTAGCGGAGGATGCAGCAGTAGCTCTTGTGAGCATGAACATTGCTGCGTCGGGCTATCGCGTGACCGAGGAACGTAGGTCGGCGAAATAACTAAGATCGCGAGAAGAGGCGGGGCGGTAGAGTCCTCGGTGACCTTCGAGGCGAGCGGCCTCGGCAGCGAGCTAGTTATTTACCTCGGCCCGATCTGAGTGCTCCATCACGATCTTGGGGCGTTCAGAAATTCGGGAAGCGGTCGGGGCTCCCGGTGCATCGAGTTTTTGGGAAGCAGGGACGTTAGTCAGATGGGACCACCCCTACCTCGTTGTGGCCGTTGTGGTAGGCTCCATGATGGGAAGTGTCGTGCTGGAATGGGAGTTTGCTTTGCGTGCGGCCAGCAGGGCCATTTTGCGAGGAATTGTCCAACCAGAGATAGCGCGGATGTAGAGACTCAGCCTTCGGGATTTGTGGCTGATTCATCTCCTCCTTTTGTGCGCCGTGCAGGGAAGGAACATGAGTAGAACGACAAAAAGAGAAAGTGAAGCAGTAGTTACATGTATATTCTTAACCCTCTAGAGACTGGTATGCATTGATGTTATGGTGATGTGTTAAGTGCTATGTTCGGATAACTTTGTGTTAAAAATGTGATTTAGAAGCCTGATTTGTGAAAAGGGTAAGTCTGGGGATGAGAAAATTTTGAACCTTAGAATTTATAACAATCGAGACCTTAGAGGTAAGGCCGACTAGAGTAAAAGATTTTACAGTGATCCTTGTCGGAAGTACATAGTATGTGGGGATTATTTTTCGGGTGATAAGTCCATGAGTGGCATAACTGATTCTGTTGTGAGTGGAGTAGTGAAGACTATACCGGCGTCTGCGTTTTGGAGACTTAGAAGGAACATTCGGGACGAATGTTTCTAAGGGGGGGAGAAAGTTACACCCCGTAAATTCAAAGAGTTAAGATAAGAACATACCAAGGAATATAAGATTTGGAAGTTGATAGATAAGTTGACAAACATGGGTTGGACGGATTTTGAGTCTACCTTGGAGTGTTGTACCCCAGTTGTTAAGAATTTCGAGGTGTTCAAAAAGCCTAGTGTGTAGTCCGTTAAATCTATATCCCAACGCAATAAACCGTTCGTTGATAGGACATCAGAGTCAAAAGTTATGGAAGTTTCAAGTTTGGTGTGCAGTCAGGCAAAACAGTGGTTTCGGTTCGAGTGCAGCGCGACGCGAAATGCGGGCATGGCGCGCGGTTATCTTGGGGTTCGCAGGGTTGCAGCGCGCCATGGCCGGAATCTGAGCATGGCGCGGAATCTGGGCATGGCCGGAATCGGGAAATTATTTTCTCAGTGGAGCCGCATGGCCGGCGAGGCATGGCGCCAAGGCGGGATTTTTCTGCGGTAAAGGCTGAAATCAGGGGATATATTCGAAAAGGACCCATGGGGGGGGGGGGGACAAGTGTCCCTCCCATCCTTTTGACCAGGAAAAGGGCCCTATTTTAGGGCCAAGTCTTGGAAGACTTGGACATTTCATTTGGAAACCCTCCAAAGAAAATCCTCTCCTTTCTCTCTTGATTTTTGAAGGAAACCTAGCCTAAGAGGAAATTGTTGGAGCGGCGGCAAGAAGGAAAAGTTTGGGTAAACTTGTGGGGAGCGCTGGTGGACGAGTTTGACGGAAAAGAAGTGGAAGAAAGGGGCTTTTGTGGGCTTCTCCAAAGGTAAAATTTTCCCCTCCTCTTGGATTTGAGTTAATACTTGTCATAGTAGTTTAGAATTGAGCCCGAGGCTGTGATATTTAAGTTTGAATTTAGAAATGAGCCTGAGGTTGTTATATATTAAGTTTGAATAGATTTGGATCTTGTTGTCTTGTTGAAAACCGAAATGGGCATGTTAGCCTTAAGATTGTAACTTCAATTTGGTTACCAATTTAGTCGTCACATGTTGTAAAGGGGGAAATTGTATTTGTTGAAGATGTCTAGGGCTAGATATCATGTTAGACCTAAATAACTTGAATTGGAAAGGATTTAGGATTGGTTATATTGTTGGCCAAGAATGGCATGGAAAGTATTGGTTTTGTTTTATATTGTTGTGGGGCGGAATTTTACGCGTCCTGTAAAGGCGTGTAATCCCCTTTGTGGTTAGCTGAATTGTGTGCCTTAAATGTGGCGTTGGTTATTGAATTCGGCCTTGAGAAAGGTGGCAAGTTAATAGAAACAAAGGAAGTTCTGTCCAAATTTCCGTAGAATGTAGGGGTCTTGCACTTAGTTTATTCTACGTTCGAAGCTAGAGTTTGATCGACGTTTTATGACCCTTATAGGATTGAAGTACTACGTGTAACATATTCTTCTTAAGGGAGATAGTACTGTGGAGCATTTTTCTTATTGTCGACAATCGTCGCGAGGTATGTGATTCTTCCTATCCTCTTCAGCATGACTATTTGTAAAATATATAGTGCGGTAGACGCACGTGTGTTAAAGGAATTTGATTTCCCTTTTGTGTCTTGACTTGATATGAAGTGTAAGGGCTTCATTGTGTGGAAAAAGTAGTAAAGTCTTATCCGTTAGTAACGGGTACTCGGTGGTTAAAGAATGAGCCATATTGGTGTCATAAATGTTTATAGTGGTAATTGGTTGGTTTAAAACATAAAGTGCTATAACGGCTTTATGGGAAGTTTGTTATAACCACTTTATGTAGGTAAAAGAATGGTTTGTGATTTTCAAAAGATAAGAGACTTGACTTATAACTGACCTAATTGGTGTTGAAAAGTATTAAACCTCATTCGTGAGAAATGAATACTTGGTTTTTAAAAGAGTAATGTTACATAAATTTCGGAAATGGAAATAAGAATCGAACAAGCCAATGCAGCGTTAATAAAGGAAAAAGTAATGACAATTATTTATATTAAAACCAATAGAAACCTCCATCTGCATAGAAGCTAAGATAAGACAAAATTGTATTATATTTCCTAGATCATGCATTTAATAAGAATTATTGAAATCAAGTTCGATTTTCTTAAAAGTTCCAAAGTAAGGAACTCGATTTCTAAAAGAAAAGAGACTTAAGAATTTGAAGTGTTTTGGTTTAAAAGAAAGGCATGGTTCACTTTTTGGAAAATAAAAGAATGGATTCATTATTAAGATTTAAATGGTAACTTGATTTTGGGAAAAGGGAAGTAACTTGTTTTCAAATATTGAACTCCTTGTGATGGAAAAACATAAGTGGCTTGTTTATAAAAGGTAGGAGTACCTTGATCTTAAAGGGTTAAATACTTGGGTTTTAATGGTATACTTGACGTTGTGGTAAGAAGTATGTATAGTACCTTGAGTTGTGTGTAACTTGCCTCGCTTTTGTGGTAGCCTTTGTTGTGCAAATGTTTGGTTGTGTGCTCAAGTCTCTCGATGGAGGCGGCTATCTGGTTGATTGATGGACATCGACACGTTGGGTAGCCAGCGGTATGCTTTCATCATGTCGATCCTCTTGGACATACCGACACGTTGGGTAGCCACGGGTATGCTTCCATTAAGTGTTATCTTGTTATTTGTTGGACATACCGACACGTTGGGTAGCCCGGGTATCTTCCCGATGAGTATCATCTTGTTATTTCCTTTGGGCATACTGACACGTTGGATGGTCCACGGGTATGGGCCCACTAGGATGGTTCCATGGCCATGCTTATACCGAGGTGAGATGCCGGGGCATGCGGCCATTGTGCGGGTTAAATTCCCGGGTTGTATTTGAGTGATGATTTCACGGGCGTGAGTCCCTGTCTTGATATGACTGCTTATATGTTGTGGTGCTGTAGTTTGGTTATCATACATGTCTCCTGCTTTATATAGACTATTATGATTTCATTTACAGTATTTTTGATTTCCATACTTGGTACTGTTGTCTTGACCTCCTTGGGGTTGCGTTCATCTGCGAGTTGAGGTACATAGCTTGCTGATCCGCACTCTTAGGATCGCTGTTCGGTTCTCGGAAAGCTCCATATCTCCGGAAGCTTGTCCTGTGGTACGGTTCCCTGAAGTAGTAGACTCTTGTATATTCAGGGGCATGGTGGGGCCCTGTCCCGTCATTATGGTTTCAAAATTCTTAGAGGTCTGTAGCACTGTTGTGGGCAGGTTTGTAAGGGATGTAACTGTTCAAGTTTTAATTTATGTACGAAAAGGTAACCGTTTGGGTTAGCCTGCTTTCTTATTTCACTATTTTCTTTCTTGAGTTTTTTTATTTCCGCTGGTTTTTCTCTGATGTTGTATCACTAGGGTGCTCGGGGTAAGGCACCAGTCACGGGCCCGGGATCGGGTCGTGACAGCCAATTCGACAACTTTGAGGTGTAACAACACAAATTCTTATCCAATTCCTTTTCAATCCAAATTGTTTAGTATAACATGATATCAAGTCGCAATCGATTATAACTACTACAATCTTCAAGTAAGTAACATGCGACGATTCTAATTAACGACCAAATTGTAATCCAACTTCAAATGGCTAAAATGTCATTTCGAATTCTAGGCTTCAACTATCCATAACACTTATAAATCTTCAACACAATATACTTCATGCTAGTAAAAATGTAAGGCTACAACAATATGAAATCTTATAACACTTTAAGAGGACAATATTGTTACCTCAACGAGCCTTAGTCCAACTTCAAATCCGAAGTCGCTCCCTAGCAACTTAGAGCCTCTTCTTGACACTTCAATCCGCCACTTGAGACCCTTAGAATATCACAAACAACTTTTCTTTAATCTTCCAATCAAAACCTAGGAAAGCAACTAGGTTTTCACCTTGCGACTAATACGAAAACAATCTTTTTCCGGGATATTTCTATTGAGATACCCTTACAATACCCTCATGAACCTTGGTTTAAAGTGTGGAGCTTATTGTACAACAAACAATTTTTTTCTCTTTTTTTGTTCATGAACCCGAGAGCTCCCTTAAAGTTTCATCCAATTTCTTGAAAATTTTTCTAAGTATGGAAGCTTGTCTCACTACTAGTACTACTATATAGTAACATGGAGGGTCAAGATTTGCACATATGTGTGGCTTGGATGAAATTCTCTTAAATATCAAGTCAAGTGGCCCCATTGACTAAGTCAATTATATCAAGCTCTACTACTTTGCAAGATTTAGTCATCTTAATAATGGTCAAATGACCCTTTTACCCATGTTATTTTCGTCCAAGACCACTTAAGGGGGGTGACACGTGTCGCCCTCCCATTCGTCACAATATTTAGTTTTCCGACAATTTCATAATTCCGATAATTTTTTTTACTAATCTCAAATCTTAACATTTGGGATTCTTACGTACGTTCTTAAAAATATGTCCTGCAAATTAGGGGGTATAACATTCTTCCCCCCTTAGAAACATTCGTCCCCGAATGTTCTTTCGGAGTCAAACTTATAATTAGCGACATAGTTTCCTTTTACAACCCCGACATACCAATAATGCCACACATGGCCACATAATAGCACTTAAGCAAAAATGCTTCAATTAAAACTTGACAAGTAAGGGAAAACTAATTACCTGAAGGTGTAGGGAATAAGTGAGGATACTTTCTCAACACGTCCTCCTCTGCTTCCCACGTCATCTCCTCCCTGTTATCATTCCTCCATAAGACTTTTACGAAAGCCACATCCTTGGTCCGCAGTCGCCTGACCTGGCGATCGAGTATCGCTATGGGACTCTCCTCATACGACAACCCCTCTGTCACCTGGACCTCGCTAGCTGGGAAAACTCTCGATGGATCTCCGATACACTTCCGCAACATAGAAACGTGGAAGACCTGATGTACCGCCTCTAACTCTGATGGCAGATCCAACTCATAGGCAACCTTGCCTACTCTACGGATGATCTGATAGGGCCCAATGTACCTTGGGCTAAGTTTCCCCTTCTTTCCGAATCTCATCGCACCCTTCATGGGAGATACCTTCAAGAAGACCCAATCGTCTACCTGAAACTCCAAATGTCGACGCCGATTATCTGCATAAGACTTACGACTACGAGCGCTATGATCTCTCCTGTATAAGCTTAACCTTATCCACAGCCTGTTGAATCAAGTCTGGGCCAACTAACTGCACCTCGCCCACGTCGAACTAACCAATCAGCGACCTACATTTTCGCCCATACAAAGCCTCGTATGGCGCTATCTGTATACTAGAATGGTAGATGTTGTTATAAGCAAACTCCACAAGAGGCAAATAATCCTCCCAGCTACCCCTGAAATCAATCACACAGGCTCGCAGCATATCCTCAAGTGTCTGGATAGTACGCTCTTCCCGCCGGTCACGAGGATGAAACGCGATCGAGACTCACTGTGTCCCTAGTCCTTCTAGAAAGACCTCCGAAGTTAGCCGTGGCGGGTCCTGCATGCGATATAATCGATATAGGGACTCGGTGTGATCTCACAATCTCCACGATATACAACTGCATAATCCTCAGAATCGTAGTCCCGATGGAAGAAAGTGGGCTGATTTCGTCAGCCTGTCAACAATAACCCAGATGGAGTCATACTTCCTCTGAGTATGAGGTAACCCTGTAACAAAGTCCATGTTGATCACCTCCTACTTACATGTCGGAATATCAATAGCCTGCAATAGCCCACCGGGCTTCTGGTGCTCAACCTTGACCTGCTGGCAATTAGGACACTGTGCAACAAAACCTGCCACGTCACTCTTCAGGCCATCCCACCAATACATACACCTGAGGTCATGGTACATCTTAGTCGACCCTGGATGAATAGAATAACGAGCATTGTGTGCCTCCCCCAGAATCTGCTGACGAAGTCCTGCCACATCGGGAACACACAACCGGCCCTCAAATCTTAGCACCCCATCAGGCGCTACCTTGAATAGACTCTTCTCCTCCCGAAGAGTTGCATCTCGATACCGTACCAACACTGGGTCCTCATACTGTAGCCTTTTCACCTCATCAACGATGGAAGACTCGGCAATCTCACAAACTCGTACCCCACTATCATCGGTATCGATCAATCGAACCCCAAGGCTCGCTGGCTGATGGATCTGACGGACCATGTCCTGTCTCTCTAGTTGTACCTCTGACAGACTCCCCATCGATCTACGACTCAAAGCATCTGCAACCACGTTGGCTTTCTCCGGATGGTATAGACAACATCATAATCCTTCAACAACTCTAACCACCGCTTCTGCCGCAAGTTCATCTCCCTCTGCCTGAAGATATACTGGAGGCTCTTGTAGTCTGTATAAATATCCACATGAACCCCATATAAATAATGTCTCCAAATCTTCAAGGCATGAATAACTGCGGCCAACTCTAAGTCGTGAGTAGGGTAATTCCTCCCATGCTTCCGTAGCTGCTGGGAAGCATAGGCTATTACCTTACCGTGCTGTATCAATACGCACCCTAGCCCGATACCCGAGGCATCACAATAAAGCATGTATCCCTCTAACCCCTCAGGAAGAGTAAGAACTGGAGCCGTCGTCAACTTTTCCTTCAGTAACTGGAAGCCCTTCTCACAAGCTTCTGTCCACTGGAACTTAGCTGCCTTCTGAGTCAGCCTAGTCAACGGTGCTGATATCGAAGCAAACTGCTCCACAAACCTACGATAATAACTCGACTTCTAAGAAAGCTGGCGCCGGTCGGAGTAGTAGGTCTCGGCCAAGACTTGACTGCCTCAATCTTTGCCATATCAACCTGAACACCATCAGCCCCAATAATGTTCCCCAGGAATTCCACTGAGGCCAACCAAAACTCACACTTGGAGAACTTGACGAACAACTGCCGGCTCCGGAGGACCCCAAGTACCGTCCACAAGTGATTTGCATGCTCCTGCTCTGTACGCGAATAAACCAGGATGTCATCAATGAATACTATAATAAATGTATCCAAAAATGGCTTGAACACCCGGTTCATCAAATCCATAAATACCGCTGGAGCGTTGGTCAAACCGAAAGACATCACCCTGAACTCATAGTGCCCATACCGGGTCCTGAATGCAGTCTTTGGGATATCTGCCTCTCGAACTCGCACCTGATGATAACCAGACCGCAGGTCTATCTTGGAGAAACACCTCGCACCCTGCGACTGGTCAAACAAATCATCAATCCTGGGGAGGGGGTATCTATTCTTGATGGTTACCTAATTCAGTTGCCTGTAATCAACACACATACGCAGCGTCCCATCCTTCTTCTTCACAAACAAAACTGGCGCTCCCCAGGGAGAAACACTAGGCCTGATAAATCCTTTTTCCAACAAATCTTTCAGCTGGTCCTTCAGCTCCCTCAACTCAGCAGGTGCCATCCTGTATGGAGGAATAGATATAGGTCGAGTGTCTGGCAACATATCAATACAGAACTCAATTTCCCTCTCGTGAGAGGATGCGGAGCTCGTGCGGGAACACATCCGAAACTCACTAACCACCTGCTTGATCAAGAAGCGGCACCTCAGCCTCTTGTTATACCCCGTATTTCCAGAGTATGTACGTAAGGACGTACGTAGAAAAGTTTGAACTTTAAAGTTGGCTTGGACGAATTATTTTTGTGCACAACACCCGATTAGAGTCGTTTTTCGACGAAACGTTTTACACAACTTGCGAAGGGAAAATTCCGGCTATGTCATTTCTAATTTTTGCGGATTTTTCCGAGAGACGAAACATTTTGGACCAACAAGAGGGCGACACTTGGCACCCTCTCATTGGTGGGCGTGTGGGGCGGCACATGGGACGATTGGTCTTGGATTTTTGTCAAGTAGTTGGTAAGATATTTGTGAGGGTTTTAAGGATTAGGGTCTAGGGGGCACTTGGGCATATCTTGGCCCTCCACTTGCCCCCCACTTGGCTAGATCTTGACCCTTGGTATTCATATAAATACCCCACATTGAAGACTTCTTCATCCATTCCTAAACTTTCCTAAGTCTTGAGAGCTCTCCCCTTTGAGTAGTGTCTCGTCCAAAGAGTCCCCCTCCCCCCTTGAGAAGGCCCTGTGGCCGAGAGCCCTCCCCTTGGCAGAGTACCCACTCTGGTGGGGTTGGTAGAGGGTATCACCACTTGTGGTGTTGTCTCGTATAAATACCCCCCCTCTTGGTAGAAATACTTTTCAAAGTATTGTTACTATACCCAAATTACCTTAGCCGTATACCTTGTAGTATTCCAAAGATACCTCTATACGTAGAGCCCGGAAATACTACCTTATGTCCTTTTTGTCTCAAACTGAAACCCTAGGGAAATCTCCATAGTTGGTTGGAGTACTAAGAAGAAGTTGTGTAGAACTTCTAAGGGTTGTTTGAAGCGGGTTGGAGCACCCGGAGTAGGAGCTAAACGTTGCTCAGGATCGACTTTATAACTTGGATAATTATGGGCTTATCGAGGTAAATACTCTTGACTTCTATTGTAATTGGAAATTACATACTGTAGTTGTATAAATAAATATAAGATTCATAGAAGAGAATTGAACAGTAATAGAAGGATATTACAGAAAAGACTTGAACTGAAATCACATCAGAAGATTAACCTGCAGAGTAGTCTAGACTTTGATAGACTTGTATAACCGTTATAGGTTGAAGTACTGCGAGTAGCGTATTCTACTCGGAGGGTGGAAAAGGCTAGCCGGACTACAGTACGTTGGAGCGTTTTGCTAATAGTTGATAAATCGTCACGAGGTATGTGATTCTTCCTATACTCTTGAGCATGATATTTTAAAGTATATATAGTACGGTAGACGTACGTGTGTTAACTGAATAATAATTACGGCAATGTCTTTTGACTTAAGCCTGAATAATGATTACGGCAATGTCTTTTGACTTAAGCCTGAATAATAATTACGGCAATGTCTTTTGACTTAAGCCTGAATAAAAAGAATCTGAAGTATTTCAAAAGAATTAAGAAACCTTTTTGAAAGAAGAGTAATACTTGGTTTTAAAAGCTTAAGAGTTATACTAGCTTTATGGTAAGTTAGGTATAACAGCTTAAGAGAGATAAAAAAATGATTTATTAATTTAAGAAGTTAAGAGACTTGATCTTAAAAGATAAGAGACTTGACTTAATTGAATTTTGTTAAAAAGTGTGAAACCTCATTCGTGAGTAATGAATACTTGGTTTTTAAAGGAATAATGTTTTACTGATTTCGGAAATCAGAATAAGTATCGGACAAACCACAGCAGCGCTAATAAAGGGAAATGTTTTGACTAATAAAGTATTATTAAAACCAGTAGAAACTTCCATCTGCATAGAAGCTAAGATGAGACAAATTGATATTACATTTCCTAGATCATGGCTGCGGTAATAAGATTGTTATGAACAAGAATAACCTACTCACACATAAGGTATATGTTTCTCAAATTGTTTTAAGGGATTAAAACTATGAACTACGAAACCTTTCGAAAATGAGAAACTTGAGTAATTGAAATTAGGCAAACTTGAACGTTTGGAAAAGAATGTTGTTACTTGATTTTACAAAGAGAAGTGTTTTGATTTACTTCAAAAGATAATCAATCTATTTTCATATACTACGAGTATTGTGTGACTATTTGTGAAAGAACATATCTCTTAAAGAGTTAATGTATGAAGTACTTTGGGGATAAAAACCCGATCTTGTTAATCATAAAGTAGAAAGTATCTTGTGTGAATAACTTGATTGTGTTGGTTTGTGATAGCCTTGTAAATACTTTCTTGTTGATTTGATAAATAAACATGTTAGGATGCTACGTGTGCTAGTATCTTGTGATGTTTGTGTAAAGGGGTTTCCCTTGATTGTGCTTATGTTGTTTAAACGATAAACTGTTATGTTGGTATTATACCACTCACCTTGATCCCGGGGGTTAAGCTGCCCTCCGATGCGGGGTAGACTCAGGCGGGTCTGTGTGACCTATGATTCGAGAATACCTCATGCGGGTCCAGGGGGCCTATGCGGAGCTACGAGAGTTCCAGGTTAGTGTGCGGGGTTATACCTCATGCGGTCTATGTGGCCATGCGGACGGCGAGTCCAGGACGATGCCGAGGAGTAGCTACCCTCGATGCGGGGAATACCTCATGCGGGCCATTGGAGTGGCCTATGCGGAGCTGCGGGAAGTTCCAGGGCTAGACGCGCACATTAGATACTGCGGGCGAGTGGCCAGCTTTGATCATGTGACGGTCTAGACAGATCTCATGATACAGTTTATGACCTTGTTTGTACTGTGGGTTCTAGTAGTCGGCTATGCCTTCGTACTTACCCCGTACGGTTTTATGATGACACAGGTGGGACCTGGTGTTCATGTGTATTCCTTGGTGCTTTTATATCATAGACTGCCGGCAGTGAGGAAGGTATTCCACGGGCATGATTGATGTTGTGGGCGTGAGACCCATTGTTATATTTGAGTGATGACTTTGAGGCGTGAGTCACGACTTGACATGATGCTTATTTATTGTGAAGCGTAGTTTGGTTATCATACATGTCTCGCTTTATATAGACTACTATGATTTCATTTCTGATATTTTGATTTCACATACTTGGTACTGTTATCTCGACCTCCTTGAAGTGCGTTCATGCCGCAGGTTGAGGTACACCAGTCGTTGATCCTAGCTCTCAGGGTCACAGTTCAGCGTTTGGGAAGCTCCGTTTCTCCGGAGGCTTATCAGTGGTATAGTCCCCTGTCATCGTAGGTACTTACATTCAGGGTATGGCGGGGCCCTGTCCCGCCATTGTTGTCATGTCACTCTTAGAGGTCTGTAGTACTGTTGTGGGCAGAGTTGTAAGTGGGATGTAACTGTTCGGATTTAAGTTTTCATATATACATACCGAAAGGCAATTTTTCTCAGATTACTGTTTCTTACTTCATAATATTTTCATGTCTTGCTTTATGTTCCGCTGATTATTCTGATGTATGGCTACTTGGGTGCCCGGGTAAGGCACGATCCGCGTCCGGTTGGTCGTGACAAAAGTGGTATCGAGCGGTTAATCCTCGGAAAGTGTCTCTGACCGTATCGATGGAAGTCTTGATTATCGGCGTGTTGTGCACCACACCAATAATCGGAGGCTATAGGATATTTAGGATTAGTTTCTATTCTTCTTACTCGAGATCGTGCCTTAGAGCGTGTTGTAAGTTGGACCTCTAACGTATTTCTTTCCACTTCCGTTATGCCTCGCGTAGAGGCAAACCCGAGCCGGGAGAGCGGCGGAGGCTGCGAGTAAATCTGAGAAGGTTACGTGGGCACGCCCAATCATCACCGGTGGCGCTTCATTTGGGAGTTTTGCGACATCACGGCCCAATGAGTTTAGCACGCGGCGGCAGTTCCTCTGCGGCCATGACTTTTGAACCTTCGCGGCCACGAGCAGAGAATATAGATTGCAGAGGCGACCTGTTACTAGCTATGGATTTGGCTACGGAGAGTATACCGATGTACTGCGAGTCTTGATGGCTATCTAAGAGAGTGTTGTACAAGAGTAATTCTTGATTAGGCTTGGCACGTATGCGGGCTTATGCGCGTGAGCCAAGAAACGTAGAGATCGACGGGTTAACGAGGGCGATGAAGAGGGCGAGCAGCAAGGTCCTTTGGTAACTTTCGAGGCGAATCACCTCGGCCAGATTAGATATGCATCCACCACGGTCGCAGTGGTCCTCACAAGGTTCGAGCGTTCGGTAAGCGGAGTTGGTGAGCTCGAGCTTCGGTTCGGCTACACGTAGGTTCTAGCCAGCCGGATTCAGTTTTCCCCCGTGTTCACAGTGTGACAGACGTCATCCTGGGGAATGTCGTCTTTTAGTTGGTACTTGTTTTAACTGCGGCCGTCAGGGCCATGTGTCGAAAGGATGTCTAGTAAGAGGATGCAGTAGGAGGACTCGGCTTCATGATCGATGACGATTCATCATCTTCCTATATCGCCTACAGGCGAGTTTGTTTAGAACGACTAAGGGGAGTGAAGCAGTAGATACAGGTATATCCTTAACCCTCTAGAGATTAGTACGTGTAAGATGGGTATATCTTAAGTATTATGTTCAGATAACATAAGTGAAAAATTGTGATTAGAAATCATGGTTAGTTAACCGGGAAAGATTTGGGGATAAGGGAAAGTGTGAGCCTTAGAATGTTATATGTGGAGACCTTAGAGGTAAGGCCATCTCGAGTAAAGAGGTATTTTATGTTTGACCCTTATCGGAGTGCATAGTGCACATGAGGTATAGTTGTATAATAAGTCCCTGAGTAATGTGGAATGAAAGAGGGTAGTTGAGCTAAGAAGACCGCTAGGTTTTAAGTAACGTGATTAGTAAGATTGTTCGGATCGGGAGCTAGTGTTTTCGCGGCGTTGCGGGTCGGGTTGAGGCCATGTTGCGGGTCAACCGCGGCTGTATGGTGGTGGGTCGGTTGGTGGTGGTCGCTTTGTGTTAAGTCACGAGGGTGTTAGGCCCAAGTTTAGTTAACCATCGTGCGAGTTCGTGGATGCGTTCAACCGATGTCGGGCCAATGAGGTCAGCCCGTATTGTCTTTCAGTCAAGATCATTTACTCGGCAGAGGGTTATGCGAGATGTTATATCAGGAAAGTTGTATGGCTGCACGAGGTGCCTACCTTCACCTTATGATAGACAGTGTAGCCCAGGTTGTGGCTATTTCGTTTTCCGGAAGTTTTACCAGGCAGGGTGGAAGAACTCAGGTGAGTCTCAGTATCGCATTCGCCCTCGGGCCAATGTGTGGATTTCAGGGATAGCTGTAAGGATTGTTGTCTCCTGTTGAGGGAGTGTTTTTATAACCACCATTTCAATATTCGAATGTCGCTTTATGACGCCTTGTAGGGGCGGAAATGTAAGTTGTCATTCGATTGGTTCGATGTTGGCAAAGTTCAGATAGTTGGTTCATACTTATTCATTAGGATGTGGATAGGGTGAAGCTTATCCAGAAGAGGTTATCGATAGCTCAGAATCAACAGAAGTCGTGCGGATGATCGGCGACGACGCTTGGAGTTCAGGTTGACGGTGGGTCTTCTCGAAGGTACCACCCCGGAGGGGTGTAATGAGTTTTGGAAAATCAGAGGAAACTTAGCCCGAGTTACTTTGGGCCTTTTTCAGGTCATGTGAAGAGTAGGCCAGATTGCCTATATGTTAGCTTTTGTCGTCCGACTTAGGAGGCAGTATGTCCAGTCTTTCGTGTTGTTATGTTCGGGAAAGTATCGGAGATCCATGCAGAGTGTTCCCAGTTAATGATGACCAAGTTAGAGATAGTCACCTGTGGATTTGGGCGAATCGATACTTGAGAGATATGGTAAGAAAGAGTTCGAGTGTACGAGAAGGGTACGACGCGTAAGGAAAAAAGCGAGCATATATTGCGAGCATAGATGTGATCATTTTTTTTGTAAGGAGAAGGTGCGATGGAAGTATATTTTAGACCTCGGGTAAGGGCTTTTGTGATGTTAGAGGTGTTTCCTCGTGGACTTGGATGTAAGTATTTGCGCAGGTGTTTCTGTGGCCAGGTGTGGCAGGATCGTTCTCGTAAGTATAGTAGTGAAGACTATACTGGTGCGCGTTTGTTTGGAGACTTTGAAGGAACATTCGAGCTGAAATGTTCCTAAGGAGGGGAGAATGTTATACCCCGTATTTCCAGAGTATGTACGTAAGGACGTACGTAGAAAAGTTTGAACTTTAAAGTTGGCTTGGACGAATTATTTTTGTGCACAACACCCGATTAGAGTCGTTTTTCGACGAAACGTTTTACACAACTTGCGAAGGGAAAATTCCGGCTATGTCATTTCTAATTTTTGCGGATTTTTCCGAGAGACGAAACATTTTGGACCAACAAGAGGACGACACTTGGCACCCTCTCATTGGTGGGCGTGTGGGGCGGCACATGAGACGATTGGTCTTGGCTTTTTGTCAAGTAGTTGGTAAGATATTTGTGAGGGTTTTAAGGAGTAGGGTCTAGGGGGCACTTGGGCATATCTTGGCCCTCCACTTGCCCCCCACTTGGCTATATATTGACCCTTGGTCTTCCTATAAATACCCCCCCCCCCCCCCCTTTGAAGACTTCTTCATCCATTCCTAAACTTTCCTAAGTCTTGAGAGCTCTCCCCCCCTTTGAGTAGTGTCTCGTCCAAAGAGTCCTGCTCCCCCTTTGAGTAGGCCCCGGGGCCGAGAGCCCCTCCCCCCTTGGCCGAGAGTACCCCCTCCTAGTGGGGTTGGTAGAGGTATACTCCCATGTGGTGTTGTCTCGTATAAATACCCCCTCTTGGTAGAAATACTCTTCAAAGTATTGTTACTATACCCAAATTACCTTAGTAGTATACCTTGTAGTATTCCAAAGATACCTCTATACGTAGAGCAGGAAATACTACCTTATGTCCTTTTGTCTCAAACCAAACCCTAGGGAAATATCCATAGTTGGTTGGAGTACTAAGAAGAAGTTAGTAGAACTTCTAAGGGTTGTTTGAAGCGGGTTGGAGCACCCGGAGTAGGAGCTAAACGTTGCTCAGGATCGACTTTATAACTTGGATAATTATGGGCTTATCGAGGTAAATACTCTTGACTTCTATTGTAATTGGAAATTACATACTGTAGTTGTATAAATAAATATAAGATTCATAGAAGAGAATTGAACTGTAATAGAAGGATATTACAGAAAAGACTTGGCGAAATCACATCGTAAGATTAACTGCGAGTAGTCTAGACTTTGATAGACTTGTATAGCAGTTATAGGTTGAAAGTCATTGCGAGTAGCGTATTATACTCGGAGGTTGGAAAAGGCTAGCGGACTACGATGCGTTGGGCGTTTTGCTAATAGTCGATAAATCGTCACGAGGTATGTGATTCTTCCTATACTCTTGAGCATGATATTTTAAAGTATATATAGTACGGTAGACGTACGTGTGTTAACTGAATAATAATTACGGCAATGTCTTTTGACTTAAGCCTGAATAATGATTACGACAATGTCTTTTGACTTAAGCCTGAATAATAATTACGGCAATGTCTTTTGACTTAAGCCTGAATAAAAAGAATCTGAAGTATTTCAAAAGAATTAAGAAACCTTTTTGAAAGAAGAGTAATACTTGGTTTTAAAAGCTTAAGAGTTATACTAGCTTTATGGGAAGTTAGGTATAACAGCTTAAGAGAGATAAAAAGAATGATTTATTAATTTAAGAAGTTAAGAGACTTGATCTTAAAAGATAAGAGACTTGACTTAATTGAATTTTGTTAAAAAGTGTGAAACCTCATTCGTGAGTAATGAATACTTGGTTTTTAAAGGAATAATGTTTTACTGATTTCGGAAATCAGAATAAGTATCGGACAAACCACAACAGCGCTAATAAAGGGAAATGTTTTGACTAATAAAGTATTATTAAAACCAGTAGAAACTTCCATCTGCATAGAAGCTAAGATGAGACAAAATGATATTACATTTCCTAGATCATGGCTGCGGTAATAAGATTGTTATGAACAAGAATAACCTACTCACACATAAGGTATATGTTTCTCAAATTGTTTTAAGGGATTAAAACTATGAACTACGAAACCTTTCGAAAATGAGAAACTTGAGTAATTGAAATTAGGCAAACTTGAACGTTTGGAAAAGAATGTTGTTACTTGATTTTACAAAGAGAAGTGTTTTGATTTACTTCAAAAGATAATCAATCTATTTTCATATACTACGAGTATTGTGTGACTATTTGTGAAAGAACATATCTCTTAAAGAGTTAATGTATGAAGTACTTTGGGGATAAAAACCCGATCTTGTTAATCATAAAGTAGAAAGTATCTTGTGTGAATAACTTGATTGTGTTGGTTTGTGATAGCCTTGTAAATACTTTCTTGTTGATTTAATAAATAAACATGTTAGGATGCTACGTGTGCTAGTATCTTGTGATGTTTGTGTAAAGGGGTTTCCCTTGATTGTGCTTATGTTGTTTAAACGATAAACTGTTATGTTGGTATTATACCACTCACCTTGATCCGGGGTTAAGCCGCCTCCGTGCGGGGTAGACTCGGTAGTGCAGTGTGACCTATGATTCGAGAATACCTTATGCGGGTCCAGGGGGCCTATGCGGAGCTACGAGAGTTCCAGGTTAGTGTGCGGGGTTATACCTCATGCGGTCTATGTGGCCATGCGGACGGCGAGTCGGGGCGATGTCGGGAGTAGCTACCCTCGATGCGGGAATACCTCATGCGGGCCATTGGAGTGGCCTATCGGGCTGCGGGAAGTTCGGGGCTAGACGCGCGCATTAGATCTGCGAGCGATTGACGGCTTTGATCATGTATGATGCAGACAGATCTCATGATACGATTTATGACCTTGTTTGTGCTGTGGGTTCTAGTAGTCGGCTATGCCTTCGTACTTACCGTCACGGTTTTATGATGACACAGTGGGACCCGTGTTCATGTATTCCTTGGTGCTTTTATATCATAGGCTGCCGATGAGGAAGGTATTCCACGGGCATGATTGATGTTGTGGGCGTGAGACCCATTGTTATATTTGAGTGATGACTTGGAGGGCGTGAGTCCCTGACTTGACATAACTGCTATTTATTGTGAACTGTAGTTTGGTTATCATACATGTCTCCTGCTTTATATAGACTACTATGATTTCATTTCTGATATTTCGATTTCACATACTTGGTACTGTTGTCGACCTCGCCCGGCTGCGTTACATCTGCAGTTGAGGTACACCAGTCGTTGATCCTAGCTCTCAGGGTCACAGTTCAGCATTTGGGAAGCTCCGTTTCTCCGTAGGCTTATCAGTGGTATAGTCCCCTGTCGTCGTAGGTACTTACATTCAGGGGTATGGCGGGGCCCTGTCCCGCCATTGTTGTCATGTCACTCTTAGAGGTGCATGTAATCTTGTTGTGGCGAGTTGTAAGTGGGATGTAACTGTTCGGATTTAAGTTTTCATATATACATGCCGAAAGGCAATTTTTCTCAGATTACTGTTTCTTTCTTCATAATATTTTCATGTCTTGCTTTATGTTCCGCTGATTACTCTGATGTATGGCTACTTGGGTGCCCGGGTAAGGCACCAGTCACGGGCCCGGGTTCGGGTCGTGACACCTCTGTATCGAATACCCAAACCAAATGATAGATGTACCCTTTCTGCACCATCTTTCTGTCCTTGAGGTAAGAAATAAACCTACCCCTCGGCGACGTTGTGTTGCCCTTCCACTCGATAACTGGCTCTCCAGGAAACTGGAACCGGACCAACCTGTCTCTACAGTCAACGTTGGCATAACAAGAAGCCAACCAGTCCATACCCATAATGACGTCAAAATCTGTCATCTCCAACTCTATCAAGTCTGCTAGGGTCTGACGATCAAATAAACACCGGGCAACCCTTGTACACCCGCTCAGCTAACACTGAATCACCCACTGGCGTAGCTACCTCAAAAGGCTCTATCGACACCGGCTATATCCCGATTCTACCAGCAATAATAGGGGACACATAGGACAAGGTAGAACCTGGATCTATCAAAGCATAGACGTCACAGCATGAAATCAATAATGTACATGTGACGACGTCAGGGGAAGCCTCCTGATCCTGGCGGCTGGCTAAGGAATATATGCGGTTTTGTGGACCGCTAGAACTGGAACCACCACCACGACCTCTGTCGCGGCATGTCAGTCCGTGAACACCCTGCCCTCCGGGGCGTATAACCACAGAAGAAGAGGAAGACCCAGCAACTGATCATGTCGGCTGAACCATACCACCCATGCTGCCTCTGGTCGGACAATCTCTCTTCAAATGGCCCTGCTGGCCACAAGAGTAACAAGCTCCTGGAGGAACACGACACTCGCCTGGATGAGATTCTACCGCATCGAACACACCGAGATGTGGGTAGTCTCGATTGGTGACGGCCGCCTCCCGAAACCCCGGTCCGGAGCCACGACCGCCCTCGAATGACCTGCGATCAACCCTCCTGCCAGAAAATCGAGAAGGGGCACTCTGTGCCGGCTGAAATGTGGACCTAGTCTGCTGCTGAGGCTGTCCGCCTCAAATCGCTGAGACCTCTTGTCACGGCCTCTCTTGGCCGTGGCACAGTCTAGCTGATCCTCCCTCTCTCTATCCTCTATCCCCTGCGCATACACCTGCATCCTGGAAATATTCATACCTGGCTGAAGAGCCACCCCCAAGCATGCAGTAATCATATGACGGTCTAGCCCCATCACATAACGATGAACTCTGTCCGCCATGTCAGCTACAATGGTGAGCGCATACCTAGTCAATGAGTCAAACTTCAGGCTGTACTCTCTGATAGTCCTCCCATTCTGCCTCAAGGTCAAGAATCTATCCACGCGGGCTCTCCTCATCTCAGGAGGCAAAAAGTGATCCAGGAAGGCCTCTGTGAACTCCTCCCAAACAGCTGGAAGAGCACCCTCACCTCTAGACAGCTCCCATTACTCAAACCAGTTCAACGCAATATCGCGTAACCGGTAAGAGGCTAGCATAACTGACTCTGTCTCCGAGGCCTTAAGCATCTGCATAGTCAGCTGTAACTACCGAATAAACTCCTGAGGATCCTCCTCAGACCTCGAACCATAGAACTCGGGTGGATGACAACCCAGAAAATCCCGAATCCATAAACTGTCGGCTCTAGGGTTAGCTACCTGCTCCTGTCGGCGCTGCCCTGCAACTATGCTGGTCAATAACTGGATCTGCTCTCCGTAATCTCTATACTCAGCCCCTGGCTGTAGAACTGGAGGCTCAGTGCACGGAACCTCCGAGCTACCGCTCGGCCTCTCTAATACCGCGTGGCTAAACTCGCCGACCCGCCTACTACCTCAGGAATAGTCTGTGCCTGAGTCCTAGTAACCCTCTGCGTGCTAGCGCCCCTGCCGCTTTGCCTTCGGGCCACTGCCGCCTTCCGTGGAGGCATAACTGATACATAAGAGTAGGTCAGAGAGGATTCAACCTAATAAGATAGCTCTACTGCACGATCTCAGAGAGAGAAGAATGAAAACCAATCATAAATGTCCTGCAGCCTTCTGATTATAGATGTGGTGCACAACACACCGATAATCAAGACCCTACTAGACACGGTCTATAGACACTTTCCGAGGACTAACTGCTCTGATACCACTTTTGTCACGACCGCACCGGCGCGATCGGTGCCCTACCAGGCACCCTGCTCTGTATACATCGAGAGAATAGCGGAACATACACAACGCATATCAAAACTTAGAAAATAAACATCAACAGGCTAGCCGATGAGGCCGCCTTCCATAAAATATACATAACCAAAAGTAAACCAGTACAACTCTGTTCTTACAGCCCAAACCACAAATGTGACTACGCACTCTAGGAATAATAATGGCGGGACAGTCCCCGCCATACCCTGAATGTACATAATATCTACAACATCGGGAAAACTGCACTAAAAGACAAGCCTCCGAGAAATGGAGCTTCGACACTGATCGGTGATCCTAAGAATGAGGATCCACCACCGCTACCCCTACCGCGGCGTGACGCAGCCCCCGAGGAAGGGGGTCAGTACACAATATGTACCAAGTATGTAAAACTGGGAAAATACTGTAAATACATCATAAGTCTAAAATAAAGCTGGAGACATGTATGATAATCAAATTACAGTACATTGTGCCTTACTAACAATGAGAGTAAACAAGAGTATACTTTACTGCATAAAAATAGGAGGCTCATGATCAAAGCAGGGCCACCCGCCCGCATTATCATTAAGTAAATCTACTCCTGGGACTATTTCACCCGCAAGGGTCGTGTGGACCCGCATGAGGTATTCATCGCATAGACTGTATCCGCCCGCATAGGTCGTGTAGACCCGCATGAGGTATTCCTCGCGTAGGACTGGTCCGCCCCACATGGGACTATTTCACCCGCATAAGCCCTTACGGACCCGCATGAGGTATTCCTCGCATCATGGGTAGCAAATCCACGGAATATGCAAATGCCACAAACCCGGGGAATGACCCCGTAATGAATAATATATCACTAGCACAAACCGGCTATCATACGTAACATAAGCACTACCGGCTTATCATACATAATATAAGCACTACCGGCTTATCATACATAACATAAGCAAGTAAAGAAATCCCCTAACTTCTTATTAGTCTTGTTCATATACACTCTTATTTTAGTTTACTTAAGGCACTAACATGTCTTTATAAAATCCGGGGATTAAACCCAAAGTACTACGTACTTCTACCCTTTTAAAAATGACTCTTTTTCATATAAAACTTCCAAGATACTAATAACCGTAGTATCAAGTCACAACTACTTTTCAAGACAAGTCACAATACCTTTTAGAAATATAATAGGCTTCTAAATAAAGTGACTTCTTTTCTTTTAAAACCTTAGGCAATTGATGCCTTAAAATCAATTTGCCTTTCATTAATTCAAGTCATTTATCCTTACTTATATTACTTAGAGTAAATCTCTCTTTTTAACTTTCCATAAGGCTAATATAACCAACTTCCCATAAAGTCGTTATATTAACTTTATACATTAGTAAATTACATTTTCCAATATCTGTTATACCCCGTATTTCCAGGGTATGTATGTGAGGACGTACATACGAGAATACGACAGAAATTTTGGAAAGAAAGAAAGATGTGATTTTTCGACGGAAAAGTTTCCGGGTTTTGTGAAGGAAAAAGGTTCGTTAATGGGAATTGGATTCCCAGATTTGGTATTTGGACTTCTTGGATTATATTAGAATTTTGGGATTTTATTTTCGGAAATGGTCACGTGGGGCCCACGGGAGAAATTTACGGTTTTGTGGGGCCCGCTTTGTTTTCGGGAGATGAAATATTTTGGACAAGTAGGAGGGCGTCACGTGTCACCCCCCTAGGTGGCTTGTAGCCGAAATGTGGTGCCATGTGTCTTGTGGCCGAAATGGCCTTACAAGTGGCAAGCCACTTGTCTTGTGTTTTGTGTAGCCATTTGGTGGGTGGGACCCACACACACTTGTACCCCAATCTCACCACACACTTGCCTTGATCTTGGCCCTTGTTTTCTCTATAAATACCTCCCTTGATAGCAAGACTTCTTCATCCACACTTGAGATAATTTCCAAGACAAAATACTCCCTCCCCTTTTGATAGTGCTCTCGGCTTTGGCCATGATTCTTGAGCAAAAGTTGTCCAAAAATCCTTAAACTTATAAGTGTTCTTCCTTAGGGTGTTAGGAAGATTGTGTACCAAGAGTTGGAAAAGATATCACACCCCTAGCCTTAGAAATACCCCTTGGCCGAAACTTGCCATAGTTGAGCCTAAGTGTTCTTCACTTTTTGGAGTTGGATCTTGAAGAGGAGTTGGTTAGGAGCTTCTAAGGGTTGCTTGGAGCGGGTTGGAACGTAAGGAGTTGGAGCTAAACGTTGCTCAGGATCGACTTATAATCTTGGATAATTTTGGGCTTATCGAGGTAATGATCTATGTTCCCCTATTGTAATTGGATATTACATATTGTAGTAGTTTAGAATTAAGTATAAGATATATCGGAAGGATGATTATAAAGAATTGAACTGTACTTACATTGGGTATGTATTCTGATGAACTTGTGTAGTATTATTGTGAAGCGATTTGAACACGTCAGGTTAGGCGTGTAATCCCTTGAGTTGTTGGCTTGGTAGCAGGCCTTGTTAGGGAGAGGTTATTTATGTGTTTGCGGGGAGGGGAGGTCTTTGCGAATTTTCCGTAGAATAGGGAACTGTTTACTTAGAATATGCTACGAAGAGAGCTAGAGATTGATAGATATATTGTGGTTGTTATAGGTGGATCTTCTACGCGCGACATACTTGACTTGGCTTGTGGTTTAAGCTAAAAAGGTATGTGATTCTTCCTATACTCTTGAGCATGATTGTTGTGAACTATATAGTACGTTAGACATACATGTGTGAAATGAATTTTGTTTAAACATAAAGTGTTATAATGGCTTTATGGGAAGTTAGTTATAACGACTTTATGAAGATAAAAGAAAGATTTGATTTTGAAAGATAAACGACTGGTTTTAAAAGATAAGAGACTTGACTTATAAACAACTTGATTTCAGAAAAAGAGAAGTAACTTGATTTAAGTATAGGTTACTTGTTTTGAAAAGAGTAAGTATTTGAGTTTTAAAGAGTATACTTGATGTTGTTTTAAAAGAAAGGCACTTGGTTTAAAAAGTATAGAGTACTTGATTTTAAAAGTCTTGTAAAGGTTTTCTGAAAGTAAAGTAATTTGGTTTGAAAAGGAAATGTGTTTTTTTGATACTACGAGTATTAGTATCTTTTACGTAAAAGAGGTCTTTTTGAAAGAATGAAAGTAGGTATTATTTTGGGTTTGAAACGTATTGTTGACATAAAATGAAAGTACGTTGAACTTGCCTATCTTGTTGTGATAGCCTTTGTTGTGCAAGTGTTTGATTGTGTGCTCTGGTGTCTCGGGGAGGGCTATCGATTGATTGCTTGGACATCTTGACACGTTGGATGGTCCACGAGTATCGTCCACTTTGAGTATTATCTGGTTATTTCTTTTAGACATACCGACACGTTGGATGGTCCACGAGTATCGTCCACTTTGGGTATTATCTTGTTATTTCCTTTGGACATCTTGACCACGATGGATGGTCCACGGGCGTCGTCGATGGGATGGTTTCATGGCATGCTTTCCGAGGTAAGATGCCGGGGCATGCGGTCATTGTGAGGGTTTTGTTATTAGTCCATGGACCACTAATCCATGAAGCTTGCCGCGGTGACGAGCGATCACGGACTTGATTTGTACATGTGGTTCAGGCACACTTTAGATACTTGTCCTGGTCATTTCTCGTGTATCGGCAGGCTCTGGTAGATAGCTTAAGATACTTATCTCGGTCATATCTCGTGAGACGGTAGGCTATGGTACGTTAGCTTATGGTACTTGCCTCGGCCAGTTGCGTGGCTAGCTTTTGGATCTGGTAGTTGGCTTTCGTACTTTGCCCGTGAAGTTTTATGACTAGCTTTTGGAACTGGTAGTTGGCTATTCTACTTGGCCCGATCGGTTTGATGACGCAGGCAGGATCTAGTGTTCAGGTTCACATATGGGTGTTGTTTTACATCATGTACTGCCGATGAGAATGAGTCCCACGGGCATGATTGATATTATGGGCGTGAGACCCATAGTTATGTGTGAGTGATTATTCTGGGGATATGCGTCCCCTTACTTGACCTAACTGTTTACTTATTACGAAATGGTTTTATAAAATGATGAAATGTGATTTCATTACAGTATTTTCAGTTTCACATACTTGGTACTGTTATCGACCTCGCCGGGGCTGCGTTCATGCCGCAGTAGGTACACCGATTGTTGATCCTCGCTCATAGGATCGCAGTTCAGCGTTGGGAAGCTCCCTTTCTCCGGAGGCTTATCTTTTTGGTATAGTCCCCTGTCATTGTAGATACTTGTACATTCAGGGGTATGGCGGGGCCCTGTCCCAACATAGATGTTGTTACATTCTTAGAGGTCTGTAGTACTGTTGTGGGCAGGGTTTGTAAAGGATTTTAACTGTTCAGTTATATGTATATACATGAAGGTGACCGTTTTGGTTAGCCTGTTTTCTTATGTTGTCTCTTGTTTCCTGTTTAAATTTTATTTCCGCTGATTTTCTCTGATGTTGTTTTCACTAGGGTGCCCAGGGTAAGGCACCAGTCGCGGCCCGAGATTGGGTCGTGACAATATCCAAGGGACTTATATGTTTTAAAACGAAACAAGTATCATATACTTTAAAACACTTCAAGTCCCTTAACTTTGAAAACTAAGACATCCTTACTACTTTTAAACAAGTGAGTTAATCCCCTAACTCAACCGACTTGGACATTCTTAATACAAGTAAAGGATATCAAAGTCTTGTACGTCTACCATACTATATAGGTACAACTATTCATGCTCAAGAGATAGGAAAGTTCCATATACCTCTTCGGGTCAATCCACTCGCTAAGTCCAATATACCGCACGTAGTATGTCAACCTATAATGACCATAATACGTCTATTAACTTCTTACTTCAAACGTAGAATATAATAAGTGCAAAGTCACTAAATTATACGGAAAATCGGACATCACTTCCTTTGTTTCTACATACTTTACCACCTTTTTCAAGGCCCGAATTCAATAACCAAACACGCCACATTTAAGGCCCAACAATGTAGTTAACAATAGGGGATTACACGCCTATAAGACGTGTAAATTTCCGCCCCACAATTGATATCAAACTAGTACAAACTACAAGGCCAATTCGGCAACTTTGAGGTGTAACAACACAAATTCTTATCCAATTCCTTTTCAATCCAAATTGTTTAGTATAACATGATATCAAGTCGCAATCGATTATAACTACTACAATCTTCAAGTAAGTAACATGCGACGATTCTAATTAACGACCAAATTGTAATCCAACTTCAAATGGCTAAAATGTCATCTCGGATTCTAGGCTTCAACTATCCATAACACTTATAAATCTTCAACACAATATACTTCATGATAGTAAAAATGTAAGGCTACAACAATATGAAATCTTATAACACTTTAAGAGGACAAGATTGTTACCTCAACTAGCCTTAGTCCAACTTCAAATCTGAAGTCGCTCCCTAGCAACTTAGAGCCTTTTCTTGACACTTCAATCCGCCACTTGAGACCCTTAGAATATCACAAACAACTTTCCTTTAATCTTTCAATCAAAACCTAGGAAAGCAACTAGGTTTTCACCTTGCGACTAATACGAAAACAATCTTTTTCCGGGATATTTCTATTGAGATACCCTTACAATACCCTCATGAACCTTGGTTTAAAGTGTGGAGCTTATTAGACAACAAACAAATTTTTTTCTCTTTTTTTGTTCATGAACCCGAGAGCTCCCTTAAAGTTTCATCCAATTTCTTGAAAAAATTTCTAAGTATGGAAGCTTGTCTCACTACTAGTACTACTATATAGTAACATGGAGGGTCAAGATTTGCACATATGTGTGGCTTGGATGAAATTCTCTTAAATATCAAGTCAAGTGGCCCCATTGACTAAGTCAATTATATCAAGCTCTACTACTTTGCAAGACTTGGTCATCTTAATAATAGTCAAATGACCCTTTTACCCATGTTATTTTTGTCCAAGACCACTTAAGGGGGGGTGACACGTGTCGCCCTCCCATTCGTCACAATATTTCGTTTTCTGACAATTTCATAATTCTGATAATTTTTTTTACTAATCTCAAATCTTAACATTTGGGATTCTTACGTACGTTCTTAAAAACATGTCCTGCAAATTACGGGGTATAACAGAAGCCCGAGTCAGTAATAAATTAGAACTGAGATACGATCTGAACTTGGATGTGTTAAACATTAGTTCCACCCCAAATACCAGCAAAACATTAAAGGATAAGTAAGTCGAAGTAATGCCAAATAAGGTCAAATGTGGGTATATAATGGAATGATAAAATGGTCATCAGACCTCAAGGGGTTCAAGATAGACGTTAAGGAAAGAAGTTAGAGAATAAGAATGATGAGATAAAGACATGAGTAGGAAATATGGGTAAACCTTAGACTTGTTAAATTGACTAGGAACTCCATGAAATGGATAACATAATCCATGTAAGATCTAAAGGACTTGGGTTGCATAAGGGGTCTGAGCCAAGCAATATAGACAGAAGTGTTAACTCAAGAGCGTTGACCAAAGTGGATCTGGCAGATTGACTCATTTCATAAATGAATACTTCAATGAGAAAAAAGTAGTATGACCCTTAGAGTGAATAGTACTGAAGAACGAATGATTATGTCAAAGGTTTTCCTCCAGATAAAATATGTAGGACATACCGAGCAAAATCAGAGTCGAATATGGCGAGTAGAGAATTTTCAAATTACAAAGTTTAGTTATTGCGTTCTTAGTAGGGAATAACGTGAGGGGCATAAGTCTGGAGTCAGCACATATAATAAGTTCCTAAGATATAAGACTGATTAAGAACGAAGACGTCAAGAGTGAGAGGATGCTTTGTTACCAGCATTGAGACAAGAAGGGAATAAAAGGTAGATAGTCAAGAAACGATATGAATCAAGAAAGGGTACTTGAGTAAATATGGGGTACGGCTAAGGATTGATGGACCTATTTTGGGAGTGCATAGCACCGCTCATATAATGTTTGAATTGGAGACGTTATAAGGAATAAGAGGTTATGTCATAATAAATAAGGATGTAGTTGACAATATGGTTAAGTGTTGTTAGTAAAAGGAGAAATATGAAGACTCAACAGAAGAGTGAGGTAGTAAGTAGCTAGCAAAAATAAAAGTCAAGAGATGATTCCCTGAAGCAAAATGCGGAAGAATCTTATCTTATATTCGAAATTGAAGGAACGTCAAGATGAAGAATGTTGTAGCAATCCATCCATCTAGAGTTTAAGGAGATTTAGTGTCATGTGAAGTAAAGGTAATAACGAAAACCTTACTAAAATCGGAGATTGATGGTCAACATATAAGAGGAGGCACACTCGAAGACAGAAAAATTAATTGAGGATTATTGGATGGCACGGGAATTGCTAAAATTTCATCCCATTATCATCGTAAACCATTTTGATCTGGAAGACTGATACATAAATGGCTCAACAGTTCACATTGTGGTAATCAGCATCATTTATAAGGTCAAAGATTGGCTAACAATTCATATTAAGAAGATTACCCATTTTTCGGATGTTATCTCGAATTATTGTACAAGCACTCTCTCTATGGGGAAAACCCTTAAGAAACCGGTTCGAATGGGACTTTGGATGTCCATATTTAGCCTTACCTTCATCCTAATGGGCTAGTAATTATGATGTGTGATGATATAATGGATTTGAAATGACGGTAAATATTATGTGAAGTACTATCATGTGTAAGGAAGTGGACAATACTCCTATCGAATAATGAAGAAGGAATCGGTAGTGGATTGGATACATTAAGTCAGAAGAAATAGCCCTGGTTAATACAAAGATGTTTTAAAAAGACTTTATGACAAGGGTAGGATGAAATTAAAGAATGACTAGGTCCGAGATTTTCACAATTGTAGTACCCAAATCTTACTAAGGAATTCAATGACAGACTGACCTACCTATCTGGTTCTTATGTTGGATACTAAGGGCATCTATTGGACATCCACTTCAAATTTTGCCATAGCAGGAATGCAAAAGTAGAGAAGAATTTACCGAATGAGGAAATTATATCTAGAAATGTGACGATATGACTGAGGTGAGAAAAGGATGTACAAAAACATGGAGTAGAGATGGAAGGGAAGAACGGAAAGAGAAATAAGCTTGAAGATTTCCTATATCTCTCAAAACTCTTAACCTATGGTGATCATCGAGAAAGTCTATGTCCCTACTTATTCTTTAAGCTTATAAACTCCTATCACATATATCCAATCTCATATGGAAATCATAATAAAAGACTGGAAAACATAGTTCAGATTTGCAGGTTTGGCAGCTCATATAAATTACAAGTTTACAATGTGATATTGTAAAAGGGATGTACGACTGTGTGGGTTGAGGTTGTACTAATATTGTTATGTAATCCTTTACAACGATAATTATGGTATCTAACTATGTGACATGTGGAGATAGCCCTATCTACAGAAAGGAACTCGGCCGAATTTATCGGAGGAATACAAGAATCATTGCGCATAAATGATGATAACTAAACATTCGAGGAGGGATGTTATTAAGGGGGGAAGGATGTTACCCCCTGTAAATTTATTCATCGAATATACCCTAAGTTATGGAGCTTAAGACAAGGAAGAAGGGTTTCCTTGGGAAGATTAAGGAATAGTTGAGTTGAAAATTGAAGAAATTGTAAGAGTTTCAGAGTCACTAATCCCTTCATGATTGCAATCCTTATGTTAAGTACATCATGTCAAGACGATGTAAGATGAAAGGAGTTAGGATGCCCATGAAAGGATAATGAATCCTTTGGGTCATGATTGGAAGTATATCTATAAGATCCTGAATTGTGTCCGTCGTTCATGCACGTTTAAGAGTATGGTTAATTGAATTGAGTTCTGATGACCCGAGTTCAATTATGAGGGTCACATACGACATAAAGGATGCTATGAAGGTCTATGTATGGTTATAAGTCATTAGGATCAAAGAAATTATATCTCGATGATGTTTGACAAAAATCGGGTGATACACTAAGTGTTTCACATCATGAATGCCATTCCGCCTCGCGGATTCAACCACTGATCAAATCCACCATTTCTCCACATCACTGCTACCATATGCGGTGGCATATGCGGCTTCATATTTGGCATATGCAACCGCATATGTGAGGTGGTGGGATGTCCTATTTAAGCCAACTTCGAAGCTGTCACGACCGATCCCGGGCCCGTGACTGGTGCCTTACCCGGGCACCCAAGTAGACATACATCAGAGTAATCAGCGGAATATAAAAACAAGACATGAAACAATATGAAAACAGTTTATCTGAGAAAAAGTTGTCTTTCGGCATATATATATATGTACTAAGTCTGGCAGTTACATCCCAACTTTACACAGGACTACAGACCTCTAGGAAAAGTAAACAACTATGGCGGGACAGGGCCCCGCCATACCCTGAACGTACAAAATATCTACAACACCAGGGAGAGTCGTACCAAAAGTCGAGCCTCCGGAGAAAATGGAGCTCCTGACACTAGAGTAAGGATCCTAAGAATGAGTATCTACCACCTGCTACCCTTTACCTGCGGCATGAACGCAGCCCCCCGAAGGAGGTCAGTACAACAGGTACAAAGTATGTGAAACTTTAAAGTACTTTAAATGAAATCATATCATTTTAAAACCAATTTTACAAATATGTACGAAACAACCAATGTAATCGCATGTAGTGTACAAAGATAACCAAAAGCAAAATAGATATAACATAACGGTCTTTTCTAGGCCGCTAATGATCGAAGCAAGGTCAATCGCCCATAGTATCATTATGCGAGCCTAATCGAACTCGAGTCGCATAGGTCACACGCACCCGCATGAGGTATTCCTCGCATCGGGGGTAGCTAACCCGCGGTATCCTCCTGGACTCCCGAAGTCCGCATAGTCACATAGACCGCATAGTCACATAGACCGCATGAGGCATTCCTTGCATCGGGATAATACACCCGGAATGATCAATCCTGGAACTCCGCGACTCGCATAGTCACACGCATCGCGCATAGGCCGTATAGACCCGCATCAAGGGTGGCAAGTCCTCGGTATAACAAGTCAGGGGGGGTATGTGATATAATAACAGTACAACGGGCTTAACGTTTAACAACGTAAGCACAACAAGAATAACCCCCTTACACAACATCACAAGACACTAACACGCGTAGCATCATAACATGTTTACTTATCAAACCATCTTTACTACACTTTTCAGAAATCAATACAAGACTTTCATAAACAAATAAGTAAACCGTTCCTTTTATCTTTCTTAAGTCGTTATACCTAACTTCCCATAAAGTTACTATAACTATTTAAGCTTTTAAAACCAAGTATTACTTTTCTTTCAAAAATGATTCACAACTCTTTTGAAATACTTCAAGATTCTTATTATTTAAAACTCAAGTCAAAAGACATCAGAGTAAAACCAAGTTCAGTTAACACATGTACGTCTACCGTACTATTTATATATTTTAAAGATATCATGCTCAAGAGGATAGGAAGAATCACATACCTCCTCGGCGAAATCCACCTGCCAAGTCGAATATGTCGCGCGCGGAGTATCAACCTATAATAGTCAAATACGTCTATCAACGTCTAGACTACTCTGTAGAATATTCTAAGCAGAGGGTTCTCTATTCTACGAAAAATTGGGCAGCACTTCCCTACCCGACAACTACACAAGTCTACTGTAAATACGGTCACATGTAAAGTCTGATTCAATTCTCTTTTTTTATACCCTCCTTCTATATATCTTATACTTATTTCTATACAACTACAGTATGTAATCTCCAATTACAATAGAAGGACAAGATATTTACCTCGATAAGCCCAAAATTATCCAAGATAAATGTCGATCCTGAGCAAGGTTTAGCTCCTATTCTGCACGCTCCGATAGCTCCAAGAAACCCTTAGAAGTTCCCAAACAACTTCTACTTAATACTTCAACCAACTATGAAGATTTTCCTTGGGGTTTCGTTTTGTGACTAATGGATATAAAGTAGTATTTCCGGGCTTTTAGTATAGAGGTAACTTTGGAATACTACAAGCTATTTGGCTAAGGTATTTGGGAATAGTAACAATACTAGGAGAATATTTCTCTACCAAAAGGGGGGGCTTATGGACGAAACAACTAGGAAAGGGGAGCTTGGGCCAGCTCTACTACAAAGGGGGAAGGATTTGAGACTTGGAAGTTGTGTTTGTGGATGAAGAAGTCTTGCACAAGAGGGGGGTATTTATAGAACCACCAAGGGCCAAGATTAAAACAAATGGAGGGTGTAGATTTGGATCCATGTGAAGAATGAAGTCTTCCAACCAAGTGTCCACCACAATGTTGGGACATATGTCCACCACAACATTGGGACATATGTCCCCCACAACAATGAGCTATGTGGCCTCCCACTTGCTCAAGAAAACCGTCCAAAATACCTACCCCTACTAACCCAAAAATATCTTGCAAGACTTGACCATTTGACTTGTCCACTAGGCCACCATTTCGTCCAACCCATGCCAACTAAGGGTGACACATGTCGCCCTCCTATTGGTCTAAATATTTCGTCTCTCGGAAAAATCCATAATCGGTTAAAATATTAAAAACGTAGAATTTCCTTCACAAGGTTCGGAATCTTTTCCGTTGAAAGTTCACAAGTTCATTCTTAACCTAATTAGGGCTTGAATAATCGTACGTACGTCCTCGCATACATACTATGGAAGTACGGGGTACAACATTCTCCCCTCCTTGGAAACATTCGTCCCGAATGTTCCTTCTCAAGACAGATAACGATAAAATTTCTCATACCATAAACAGTTTGCAAATGTCACACATGGCCACAATACAACACTTAAGCATATATGTCAATGAAAATTTACAAGTAGGAAAGTGAGTTACCTGGAGGTGTGGGGAATAAGTGAGGATACCTCTGCCTCATGTCCTCCTCTGCTTCCCACGTCATCTCCTCCCTGTTCTCGTTCCGCCATAAGACCTTGACGGAAGCCACATCCTTCGTCCGCCGCCTAACGACGATCGAGTATCGCTATGGGACTCTCCTCGCGATAACCCCTCGGTCACTGGACATCATCAATCGGTGTACCTAGATGGATCCCGATACATCTCTCGGCGATAGAAACATGAAAAACCGGATGCCGCCTCCGGATCGGACGGCGGATCAACTCATAGGCAACCGCCTTGCCTGCGGACAATCGATAAGGCCCGATGTACCTTGGTGAGCTTCCTTTCTTCCCAAACCTCATCACACCCTTCATGGGTGACACGCCGAGAAAACCCAATCATCAACCTCAAACTCCGGATCGACGACGATGATCTGCATCGACTTACGCCGACTCGAAATGTCGATCGCTCTGGATAAGCTTCACCTTATCCGGCATGCTGAACCAGTGCGGTCCCACCAATCGCACCTCGCCCACATCAAACCAGCCTATCGGCGATCTGCACTTCCTCCCATACAAGGCCTCGTAAGGCGCCATGCGGATCTTTGGAGTGGTAGGCTGTTATTATCGCAAACTCTACTAGCGGCAAATGATCCTCCCAGCTACCACAAATCAATAACACGGGCTCGTAGCATAT
The DNA here is from genome assembly GCA_029844215.1 of Przewalskia tangutica. NCBI lineage: Eukaryota > Viridiplantae > Streptophyta > Magnoliopsida > Solanales > Solanaceae > Przewalskia > Przewalskia tangutica. The sequence continues at coordinate 27,254,461 of CM056719.1, forward strand.
CCTCGAAGTGCGGATAGTGCGCTCTGCTGTCCGTGCATGCGAGGATGGAATGCGATGCCAGGCTCTGCGTCCCCTAAACCCTTACGGAAAGACCTCGAATTTAGCGTAAACCAGGCTCATCTGCGATATGATAGAAATAGGGACCCCATGCAGTCTGACGATCTCTCGGATGTAAAGTCTGGCATAATCCTCAGCCGAAAAAGTCGTCCTGACGGGAAGAAAGTGGGCTGATTTCGTCGACTGTCGACGATAACCGGATAGAATCATGCTTCCTCCGAGTCGAGGTAATCCCGTGATAAAGTCCATGTTGATCACCTCTCACTTCCGGTCGGGATCTCTATCGTCGCAATAATCCACGGGCCTCGATGCTCTACCTTCACTGCGACAACCACGGGCGCGAGCCACAAACTCGCGTCCGCCATCAAGCCATCCACCAATACGGATTCGAGGTCGTGGTACATCTTGGTCGACCCCGGATGGATAGAGTAACGTGCGTTGTGTGCTTCCCTAGAACCTGCTGCCAAAGTCCTGCAATATCTGGAACACACAACCTGCCCTCAAACCTTAGCACCCATCGGTGCTACCTCAAAAGGACCATTCCTCACGAAGAGCCGTATCACGTCTGAGTGTCAAAATCGGGTCCTCAAGCGTTGCTTTTTCACCTCGCCGGCGATGGAAGACTCGGCAACCTCTCGAACTCGAACCCACTACTATCGTAACCAATCAATCCGACTCAGGCTCGCTAGCTCGATGTATCTCGCGGACCATGCCCTCCTCTGGTTGTACATCGATGGACTCCCATCGACCTCGACTGGGGCATCGCCACAACATTGGCCTTCCCCGGGTGGTACAGGATATCGACATCATAATCCTTGAGTAACTCTAACCACCGTCTCTGTCGTAAGTTCAGCTCCCTCTGGCTGAAGATATACTGAAGGCACTTGTGGTCTGTGTAAATGTCCACATGAACTCCATACAAATAGTGCCTCCAGATCTTCAAGGCGTGAATTACCGCTGCCAACTCCAAGTCATGGATGGGGTAGTTCTCCTCGCTTCTTAAGCTGTCGGGATGCGTCTTATAACCTTGCCTCTTTGCGTCAACACACATCAAGCGATGCTCGACGTCACAATACACCACATAGCCGTCTGGACCCTCTGGAAGAGTAAGAACGGGGGCGGTCGTCAGTCTCTCCTTCGATGGCCGAAACCACGCTCCAAGCATCGATCCATCAAACTTAGCCTTAGGTCGGCTTGGTCAAAATCTTTGAAATAAAGCAAACTTCTCCACGAACCTCAGATAGTAACTGCAGGCCCGAGAGCTGCGCCTCTGCCGGAGTAGTAGGTCTAAACAACTCATCGCCTCGATCTTGGTCGTATCCACCCGAATACCATTAGCCCCTACAATGTGCTCAAGAAAAGCCACTGAAGCCAACCAAAACTCACATTTGGAAAACTTGGCGTACAACTGCTGGTCTTGGAGAACTCTCAGCACAGTCCTCAAATGCTCTGCATGCTCCTGCTCTGAGCGGGAATAAACCAAGATGTCATCAATGAATACTATCACAAACGTATCCAAAAATGGCTTGAACACTCGGTTCATCAAATCCATAAATATCGCCGGAGCATTGGTCAAACCGAAAGACATAACCCTGAACTCATAGTGCCCGTACCGGGTTCAGAATGCAGTCCTAGGGACATCCGCCTCTCTAACTCGCACCTGATGATAGCCCGATCGCAGATCAATCTTGGAGAAACATCTCGCACCCTGCAACTGGTCGAACAAATCATCAATCCTGGGAAGGGGGTATCTGTTCTTAATGGTCACCTTGTTGGTACCGTAATCAACACACATGCGCAGCATCCCGTCCTTCTTCTTCACGAACAATACCGGCGCTCCCCAGGGAGAAACACTAGGCCTGATGAAGACCTTCTCCAGCAAATCCCTCAGCTGGTCCTTCAACTCTCTCAACTCGGCAGGTGTCATTCTGTATGGCGGAATGGAAATAGGCCGAGTGTCTGGCAGCACATCGATACAAAACTCTATCTCCCTCTCAGGAGGATACCGAGGTCGTGCGGAAACACATCCGGGAACTCTCGACTCACTGGAATCGATCAAAATCTGGTACCGCACCTCATTATCAAACACCGAATGAGATGGTAGATATACCCCTTCGCACCATCTTCACGGCGCTTGAGGTAGGAAATAAACCTACCCGCCGGCGACACGGTGTTCCTCCCACTCAATAACCTCCTCGAAAACGGAACCGTACCACTCTCTCCTGCGGTCCACATTGGCGTAGCAGAAGCTAGCCAATCCATACCCATAATCACATCGTAATCGGTCATATCCAACTCTATCAAGTCGGCTGGGTCGATCGCATAAAGTCACCGGCAAGCCCTATATACCCGCCGAGCTACCACCGAATCACCATCGCGTAGCTACCTCGAAAGGGTCTATGGACTCGGGCTCTATCCCTATCCTACTAGCAATAAGGGAGATATATAGGGCAGTAGAACCGGATCTATCAAGGCATACACGTCACAACATGGCCCGATAAAGTACATGACGACATCAGGTGACGCCTCCTGGTCCTGCCTGCTGGACAAGGCATAAATGCGGTTCTGAGGACCGCTAGAACTAGGACCCCTGCCACGACCTCTGCCGCGACCTGCTGGTCACGAGCACCACGCCTCGGGGCGAGTAGCAATGAGTGAAGAAGACCCGGCGAAAGACCCTGCAGGATGACCCCTACCATCTGCGCTGCCTCTGGTCGGACAGACTCTCGCATAGTGACCCTGCTGGCCGCAAGTGTAGCAAACTCCCGAGGTAGTATCACAACTCCCAGAATGAAATCTACCACATCGGATACACTGAGAGGACCTCGATCGGTTAGCATCCCTGCTACCCTGGAAGTCCGAAGTCCTGGGGCCCTGATCTGCAATCGAATACCCTGGTTGTCCTGAAGACGGTGTAGGAGTGCTCTGAGCTGGCTGTGGTGCAAATCTAGACTGCTGCTGAGTCCGTCCACCCCGAGAGCTACCAAAAGATCCTGCCATCCTGGCCTTCTTCTGCTGCTGATATCTGTCGACCCGTCGGCCTCTACGCTCCTCGCATCCAAGTGCATGAGCCTGTATGCGGGCAATGTCCATGCCCGACTGAAGAGCCACACCCGAGAAAGACTCTGCCAAATAGTCATCTAGTCCCATAATGTAGCGGTGCACTCGGTCCTCCATATCTGCTACTAATGCAGGGACATATCGAGCCAATGAATCGAACTCAACGTTGTACTCCCGAACTGTGCGCCCTCTCTGTCTCAGCATCAAAAATCTGTCGGCCCGTGCCCTCCTCATCTGCGGAGGCAAGAAATGAGTGAGAAATGCCTCCGAGAACTCATCCCATACTGTTGGAGGCGTATGCTCTCCCCGGGATAGCTCCCACGAATCAAACCCGATCATTGCGGTATCACGCGGCCGATCGAACGAAGATCACGGACTCGGTCTCGAAGCCTTGATCACTCTCGATCAGAATCGCCGGATGAACTCCTGCGGATCATCCTCGGGCCTCGACCGTAGAACTCTGGCGGGCTACAACTCGAGAAAATCCGTAGTCTCAAGTATGCGATCTAGGATGTACCACGGGTGCTCAAGCTGCTGCGTCCGGCTATCCCGTGTCGGCCTGATCACGGCTAATGGCGGGCCGTCTCTTTGTAACCCATCTCCTCTGCTCCGGTGTGGGGCTGGGCGCAGTATCGTGGTCTCATCACCACCGCGGCTCTAAACCACTGTTGAAATTGGCGGCGTCGTGGAACTCGCCGTCGAGGTATCGCCTCGGGTATAGGCGGGCACAGGCCTCGTGGCCTCGTGTCCTACTAGCGACTCCTGGCTGCCTTGCCCATACGGGCGGGTTGCCTTGCGTGGAGGCATAAGCGAGTGCGAGAAAGGAATACGTTAGAGGTCCAACTTATAACATGCTCTAAGGCACGATCTCGGAGTGAGAAGAATGAAACCAATCCTAAATATCCTATAGCCTCACGATTATTGGTGTGGTGAACAACACCGATAATCAAGACTTACTAGATACGATGCGTAGACACTTTCCGAGGATTAATCGCTCGGATACAACTTTGTCACGACCGATCCGGGCGTGGTCGTGCCTACCCGGGCACCCAAGTAGACAAACATCAGAGTAATCAGCGGAATATAAAAACAAGACATGAAACAATATGAAAACAGTTTATCTGAGAAAAAGTTGTCTTTCGGCATATATATATATATGTACCAAGTCTGGCAGTTACATCCCAACTTTACACAGGACTACAGACCTCTAGGAAAAGTAAATAACTATGGCGGGACAGGGCCCCGCCATACCCTGAACGTACAAAATATCTACAACACCAGGGAGAGTCGTACCAAAAGTCGAGCCTCTGGAGAAAATGGAGCTCCTGACACCAGAGTAAGGATCCTAAGAATGAGGATCTACCACCTGCTTCCCTTTACCTGCGGCATGAACGCGGCCGAAGGAGGTCGATAACAGTACCAAGTATGTGAAGCGTAAAGTACTTTAAATGAAATCATATCATTTTAAAACCAATTTTACAAATATATGCAAACAACCAATGTAACCGCACATAGTGCCACAACATAACCAAAAGCAAAATAGATATAACATAAGCGGTCTTTTCTAGGCGCTAATGATCGAAGCAAGGCAATCGCCCATAGTATCATTATGCGAGCCTAACCTCGAACTCCCGCATCGCATAGTCACACCTGCACGCGCATGAGGTATTCCTCGCATCGGGGGTAGCTAACCCGCGGTATCCTCCTGGACTCCCACAGTCCGCATAGTCACATAGACCGCATAGTCACACAGACCGCATGAGGCATTCCTCGCATCGGTATAATACACCCGGAATGATCAATCACGGAACTCCATGACTCGCATAGTCACTCGGCCGCATAAAGCCGTATAGACCGCATCAAGGGTGGCAAGTCCTCGGTATAACAAGTCGGGGTATGTGATATAATAACGATAATGGGCTTAACGTTTAACAACGTAAGCACAACAAGAATAACCCCCTTACACAACATCACAAGACACTAACACGCGTAGCATCATAACATGTTTACTTATCAAACCATCTTTACTACACTTTTCAGAAATCAATACAAGACTTTCATAAACAAATAAGTAAACCATTCCTTTTATCTTTCTTAAGTCGTTATACCTAACTTCCCATAAAGTTAGTATAACTCTTTAAGCTTTTAAAATCAAGTATTACTTTTCTTTCAAATATGATTCACAACTCTTTTGAAATACTTCAAGATTCTTATTATTTAAAACTCAAGTCAAAAGACATCAGAGTAAAACCAAGTTCAGTTAACACACGTACGTCTACCGTACTATTTATATATTTTAAAAATATCATGCTCAAGAGGATAGGAAGAATCACATACCTCCTCGGTGAAATACACCTGCCAAGACGAATATGTCGCGCGCGGAGTTTCAACCTATAATAGTCAAATACGTCTATCAACGTCTAGACTACTCTGTAGAATATTCTAAGCAGAGGGTTCTCTATTCTACGGAAAATTGGGCAGCACTTCCCTACCCGACAACTACACAAGTCTACTGTAAATACAGTCCTATGTAAGTACAGTTTAATTCTCTTCTTTTATACCCTCCTTCTATATATATTATACTTATTTCTATACAACTACAGTATGTAATCTCCAATTACAATAGAAGGACAAGATATTTACCTCGATAAGCCCAAAATTATCCAAGATAAATGTCGATCCTGAGCAAAGTTTAGCTCCTATTTTGCACGCTCCGATAGCTCCAAGAAACCCTTAGAAGTTCCCAAACAACTTCTACTTAATACTTCAACCAACTATGAAGATTTTCCTTAGGGTTTCGTTTTGTGACTAATGGATATAAAGTAGTATTTAGGGCTTTTAGTATAGGTAACTTTGGAATACTACAAGGTATTTGGCTAAGGTATTTGGGAATAGTAACAATACTAGGAGAATATTTCTCTACCAAAGGGGGCTTTTGAATGAAACAACTAGGAAAGGGGAGCTTGGAAAGCTCTACTACAAAGGGAAGGATTTGAGACTTGGAAGTTGTGTTTGTGGATGAAGAAGTCTTGCATGAGAGGGGTATTTATAGAACCACCAGGGCGAGATTAAAACAAATGGAGGGTGTAGATTTGGATACATGTGAAGAATGAACTCTTCCAACCAAGTGTCCACCACAATGTTGGGACATATGTCCACCACAACATTGGGACATATGTCCCCCACAACAATGAGCCATGTGGCCTCCCACTTGCTCAAGAAAACCGTCCAAAATACCTACCCCCACTATCCCAAAAATATCTTGCAAGACTTGACCATTTGACTTGTACACTAGGCCACCATTTCGTCCAACCCATGCCAACTAAGGGTGACACATGCCGCCCTCCTATTGGTCCAAATATTTCATCACTCGAAAAAATCCGCAATCGGTTAAAATATTAAAAACGTAGAATTTCCTTCACAAGGTTCGGAATCTTTTCCGTTGAAAGTTCACAAGTTCATTCTTAACCTAATTAGGGCTTGAATAATCGTACGTACGTCCTCGCATACATACTGCGGAAATGCAGTACAACATTCTTCCTCGTAGAAACATTTGTCCCGAATGTTCCTTCTCAAGACAGATAACGATAAAGTTCCTCATAACGTAAACAGTTTGCAAATGTCACACATGGCCACAATACAACACTTAAGCATATATGTCAATGAAAATTTACAAGTAGGAATGTGAGTTACCTGGAGGTGTGGGGAATAAGTGAGGATACCTCTGCCTCATATCCTCCTCTGTTTCCCACGTCATCTCCTCCCTGTTCTCGTTCCGCCATAAGACCTTGACGGAAGCCACATCCTTCGTCGCGGCCGCTAACTTGACGATCGAGTATCGCTATGGGACTCTCCTCATACGATAACCTCGGTCACACTGGACATCGTCAATCGGGTGTACCTAGATGGATCCCGATCTCCGCATAGAAACATGAAAACCGGATGCTTGCCTCCGGATCTGTCACGACCGAACCGGGCGTGGTCGTGCCTACCGGGCACCTGGTGATACAACATCAGAGTAAGCAGCGGAACATAAAACACAATACATGATACACTGTAAAGAAGACACATACTTATCTGAAGAAAAGTGGCCTCTTGGCATATATATAAATAACAACTCTTTCAAAATGAACAGTTTAATCCTTTTACAAACCACCTTGGCAGTACTCTGCACCTCTACGAATGATATGATAACAACGACGGGGCGGGGCCGTCATACCACGAATATAGCACCTACAACAACGGGGACTATACAAGATAAGCCTCGGAGAAGCGGAGCTTTCCCAACGCAATGTGACCAAGAGCGAGATCAACGGCGGTGTACCTCAACTGCGGCGTGAACGCAGCCCCGAAGGAGGTCGATTAACAGTACCAGTATGTGGCGAAAATACTATAAATGAAATCATAATAGTCTATAAAGCGGGAGACATGTATGATAACCAAACTACGATTCCACAATAAGTGGCGGTCGTGTCAAGTCGGGGCTCGCGCCGCCAAAGTCATCACTCAAATGTAACTATGGGTCTCACGCCCATAACATCAATCATGCCCGTGGAATACCTTCCTCCGCTGGCGATTTATGATATAAAAGCACCGAAATACACATGAACACGAGTCCCACTGTGTCCTAATAAAGCGATGCGGGGTAAATGCGAAGGCATAACCGACTACTAACACCTACGATTTAACGAGTCATAATCGTATCATGATATCTGTCTGAGATCACACATGATCAAAGGCTGGTCACTCGTCCGCGAGATCAAATGTGCGCGTCTAGCCACTGGAACTCTCCGTAGCTCGCGTAGGCCAACCTCATAGGCGCGTGAGGTATTCCTCGCATCGGTAGCTACTCCGGCGTCGCCCCGACTCGCGATCCGCATGGCACAAAGACCGCGTGACCACAAGGGCGCAAACTAACACGGAACTCCGTAGTTCCGCATGGATCCTTGGACCCGCGTAGGTATCCTCGAATCATGGTCCCGAACGCTGAGTCTACCGCGTCGGAGGGCAGCTTAACCTCCGGAGACAAGTCAAGGTGAGTGGTACAATATCAACATAACGGCTGAGAGTCAAACAACTTTAAGCGCAGTCGAGGGAAAACCCCCTTTACACAAAACATCACAAGATACTAACACACGTAGCATCCTAGCATGTTTACTTATCAAATCAACAAGAAAGTATTACAAGGCTATCACAAACCAACACAATCAAGTTATACACACAAGGTACATTCTAATATATGATTTAACAAGATCGGGTATCTATTCCCAAAGTACTTCATACATTATCTTTAAAAGATACGTTACGTTTACAAAAGTCACATAATACCCGTAGTATATGAAAATAGAGTGATTATCTTTTGAAGTAAATCAAAACACTTATCTTTGTAAAATCAAGTAACAACATTATTTTCCAAACGTCCAAGTTTGCCTAATTTCAAATGTTCACGGTTCTTATTTTAGAAAGGTTTCGTAGTCCATAGTCTTATTCATTTAAGAATATAATTCTCTTTTAAACCATCTGAGAAAACATAAGCCTTATGTGTGAGTAGGATATTCTTGTTTATAACAATCTTATTACAGCAGCCATGATCTAGGAAATATCATTTTGTCTCATCTTAGCTTCTATGCAGATGGAAGTTTCTACTGGTTTTAATAATACTTAATCTGTCAAAACATTTCCTTTTATTAACGCTGCAGTGGTTTGTCGATACATTCGATTTACGAAATCGGTAAAACATTCTTAAGCGTTATACCTAAGTTCCCATAAAGTTAGTATAACTCTTAAGTTTTCAAAACCAGATTACTTCTTCTTTCAAAATGATTCAAAAATCTTTTGAAATACTTCAAGTTCTTTATTATCACATAACCAGCCAGTTATAGTTCAAATCAGTTACCTTTTTAAAAACCACAAGTATTTTCTTACCTACATAAAGCTGTTATAACCAACTTCCCATAAAGTCGTTATAACACTTTATGGTTTAGACCAATCAAATACATTTAACACGTATGCGTCTCTGGTACTACATAGTTACACACATATCATGCTAGAAGAGATAGGAAGAGGTTCACATACCTCGCGGCGATTATCGACTAATAGCAAAACGCTCAAGTACCTCAAACCGCGGCTACTCCTTAAGCCAAGTAGATCGCCACGCATAGTACTTCTACCTATAAGGCCACAGGCGCTTTATTAACATTTAGGTCTCTTCGTAGAACATTCTCTGAAAATTCGCAAGATCTCCCCGCATGGCAGCGTAAATCTCTCCTCTATCTGGGCTACCAAGCCAACCAGGGGTCATCTGACTAATCGGACGTGCACAATTCTACCTCACAGAAAAGCTACACAAGTCTCATGTCTGATCTATGTAATTACGATTCGAGACTCTTCTTTCGAAAAGGTTTCTTATTATTGGGCTTAAGTCAAAAGACATTGCGATAACTACGTTCACTCATATATAGTATACTTCAACTATATATTCTAACAATATGTAATTTCCAATTACAATAGAACAAGATAATTACCTCGATAAGCCCAAAATTATCCAAGTTATAATGTCGATCTGAGCAAGGTTTAGCTCTACTCGTGCGCTCGATCCGCTCCAAACAACCCTTAGAAGTTCTAACCAACTTCTACTTAAATACTTCAACCAACTCTGAAGATTTCCTTAGGGTTTCGGTTTGAGACTAAAAGGACAAAAGGTAGTATTCCTGACTCTACGTATAGAGGTATCTTTGGAATACTACAAGGTATCTGACTAAGGTAATTTGGGTATAGTAACAATACTATGGAGAGTATTTCTACCAAGAGGGGGGTGTATTCTACGAGAACAACAAGGCAGGGGTACCCACGCTTAACCCGAAAGGAAGGGGGGTGGGTCTCGGCCACACCAGGAGAGGGGCTACTCTCGGCGAGGGGCCTGCGAAAGGGAGGGCTTTCAAGACTTGAGGAGTGAGAGTGGATGAAGAAAACTCATCAAAGGAGGGTATTTATAGGGAAACCAAGGGCCAAAATCAAGCCATGTGGGGGGCAAGTGGAGGGCCAAGATGTGCCCAAGTGCCCCCTAGTCCCTACTCCACAAAACAAGCCACAAAACATTGCACAAAACATTGCACAAAACAAGGCCAAAACAAGGCATGAAATCGTCCCACTTGAGCCTCACTTTACCGTCCACTTGAGGGTGACAAGTGTCACCCTCTCGTTGGTCCAAAATGTTTCGTCTCTCGGAAAAATCCGCAAAAATTAGAAATGACATAGCCGGAATTTTCCCTTCGCAAGTTATGTAAAACGTTTCGTCAAAAAACGACTCTAATCGGGTGTTGTGAACAAATAATTTCGGCCAAGCCACTTTAAAGCCCAAACTTTTCTACGTACGTCCTTACGTACATACTCTGGAAATACGGGGTATAACATTCTCCCCTCCTTAGAAACATTCGTCCCGAATGTTCCTTCTAAGTCTCAAAACAAACGTGCGCCAATATAGTCTTCACTACTATACTTACGAAACAATCCTACCACACGTACGAAACAACTTGCGCAAAATACTTACATCCAATTCCACGAGGAAACACCTCTAACATCACAAACGCTCCCACCCAAGGGTCTAAAATATAATTCCTTCGCACTTTCTCCATACAAAAGAAATGGTCACATCTCTGCTCGCAATACACGCTCGCTTCTACCTTAACTCGTCGTGATACCACTTTTGTCACTTTGCGCGAGGTTCTAGTGTCACTCGGCGGCTAACAAATGGCCGGGCTGCGTGCGATCCACGAGGTATCGTACACTCGAACTCTTACCACATTTACATCGCTTGATTCCGGCTTCGGGTTACTAACTCTAACGTGGTCATCATTAGCGGGAACACTGCGGATGGATCTCGATACTTTCCGATCATAACAATACGAAAAGACGGACGTGTGCCTCTAAGTCGGACGACAAAGCTAATCATATAGCAACTGGCCTATTCTTCACATGAACTCAAAAGGGCCCAAGTAACTCGGGCTAAGTTCCTCTGTTTTCCAAAACTCGTCACACCCAACGGGTGGTACTTTCAGAAGACCGACCGTCGGCTCGAACTCTAGCGTCGTCGCCGATTATCCATACGATTTCTGAGCCGCGAACCTCTTCTAGACAAGCTTTACCACTATCCACGGTCTGCTGGAACAAGCTGAACCAACTATCTCAATCTTGCCAACATCGAACCAATCGACCGCGACTTACACATCCGCCCTACAAGGCTTCATAAGGCGACATCCGAACACCGAAATGGTAGCTTAAACACTCCTCCACGGGAGACAACAATCCCAACTACCACGAAATCCACACGCGGCGGCGAATGCGGTCGAGACTACTGAGTTCTTAACCCCCTTGGTAAAACTTCCAAACAAAAATAGCGTACCACTGGCTCCACTGTCATAAGGTGAAGGTAGGCACCGTGCAGCCTTACAACCTTTCTGATATACCATCTCGCATAACCCTCTGCCGAGTAAACGGTCCCGACTAAAAGACAAGAGGCCGATCTCGCCGGCGACTCTGTTGAATGCATCCACGTCTGTTGGTTAACTAAACTTGGGCCTAACACCCTCGTGACCCTACCACAAGGCGGGACCACCACAAACTGACCCACGCACGTACGCGGGTTGACCCGCGTGGCCTCAACCCGACTGCGGCAGCGCAAGACACTAGCTCCCGAACCGAAAACTCTCACTAATCACGTTACGAAAACCTAGCGGTCTTCTTAGCTCAACTACCCTCTTTCATTCCACACTACACAGGGACTTATCCCACAAACATAGCTCACGTGCACTATGCACTATTATAAGGGTCGAACATAAACATACGTCTTTTACTCGAGATGGCCTTACCTCTAAGGTCTTCACGTATAAAGCTCTAAGGCTCACACCTTCTCTATCCCCCAAATCTTACTTGGTTAACTAACCAAGATTTCTAATTACAATTTACACACTGCTATCAGAACATAGCACTTACGATATACTCATCTTATCACACATACTGATCTCTAGAGGGTTAAGGATATACCTGTATCTACTGCTTCACTCCCCTTAGTCGTTCTAATCAAAATCTACCCGTAGGCGCAGATTAGGAAGATGACGAACTACCCACCGATCCTGAAGGTGAGTCCTCCTACTAGGACATCCTTTCGACCACGTGGCCACGACGGCGCAGTAAAACAAGTACCAACAAAAGACGACATTCCCGGGATGGCGTGCGTAATAATGAATCTTGGGGCGAATCGGTGGTTTGGAACCTACGTGTGGCGTGAACGGAAACTCGAGTTGACCAACTCTGCATACCGAACGTCCCCAACCACTGTGGAGGACCTTTACGCAGCGGTGGATGTGCATAATCTAATCTCTTGGTGAGGTGACTCGACTTGAAAGTTGCCAAGGACCTTTCTCACCGCCCTCTTCTCGCCGTTAACCCGTCGATCTACGTTTCTTGGCACCGCGCCTGAGCCGTACGTGCCATGCTCAAGCCTAATCAAGAATTACTCGCGCAACCCCTTTCTAAGATATTCATCAAGACTCGCGGTACATCGGTATACTCTGTAGCCAAATCCATAGCTAATGCGAGGTTGTCTCTTCGCAATCTATATTATCTGTTTCGGTCGTGGGCGAAGGTTCAAATGTCATGGCGCGATGGGAACTATTGCCGTGCTAAACTCTATTGGTGGTGACGTAGCATAACTCCCGAACAAGCACCTAACTCAGTGATGGTTGGGCTGTGCCTCGCAACCCTCATGCTCTACTCGCGACTCCTCGGTGCGCCGCCTCTGGGCGGGTTGCCCTGCGCGGAGGCATAGCGGTAAGGAAAGAAATACGTGAGAGGTCCAACTTACAACACGCCTCTAAGGCACGATCTCAGAGTGAGAAGAATAGAAACCAATCCTAAATATCCTATAGCCTCCTGATTATTGGTGTGGTGCACAACATACCGATAATCAAGACTCTACTGGATACGGTTTGTAGACACTTTCCGAGGATAACCTGGCTCTGATACCACTTTTGTCACGACCCGAACCGGGCGTGGATCGTGCCTACCGGGCACCCTAGTGATACAACATCAGAGTAATCAGCGGAACATAAAACACAATACATGATACAATGTAAAGAAGACACATACTTATCTGAAGAAAAGTGGCCTCTTGGCATATATATAAATAACAACTCTTTCAAAATGAACAGTTTAATCCTTTTTACAAACCACCGCCTGCAAGATTACTCTGACCTCTACGAATGATATGACAACAACGGCGGGACGGGGCCGTCATACCACGAATGTAGCACCTACAACAACGGGGACTATACGAATAAGCCTCGGAGAAGCGGAGCTTTCCCAAACGCTGAATCGTGACCCTAAGGCGAAGATCAACGGCGGTGTACCTCAACTGCGGCATGAACGCGGCCCCGAAGAGGTCGATACAACGGTACCAAGTATGTGGCGAAAATCGTAAATGAAATCATAATAGTCTATAAAGTAGGAGACATGTATGATAACCAAACTACAGTTCACAATAAGTCGGCAGTCATGTCAAGTCAGGGGCTCACGCCCTCAAAGTCATCACTCAAATGTAACTATGGGTCTCACGCCCATAACATCAATCATGCGTGGAATACCTTCCTCACCGCCGGCGATTTATGATATAAAGCACCAAGAAATACACATGAACACGTGTCCCACTGTGTCCTAATAAAGCGATGCAGGTAAATGCGAAGGCATAACCGACTACTAACACCCAAGATTACTGCGGTCATAATCGTATCATGATATCTGTCTGCATCGTCACATGATCAAAGGCGGTCACTCGTCGCGATATCAAATGTGCGCGTCTAGCCCCGAACTCTCGTAGCTCGCATAGGCCAACCTCATAGGCGCGTGAGGTATTCCTCGCATCGGTAGCTACTCCCGGCGTCGCCCGGACTCGCGATCGCGTGGCCTGAACCGCGTGACCACAAGGGCCGCAAACTAACCGGAACTCCGTAGTTCGCATGGATCCCTTGGACCCGCTTGAGGTATCCTCGAATCATGGTCCTGCACCGCTTTGAGTCTACCCGCGTTGGAGGCGCCTTAACCTCCGGAGACAAGTCAAGGTGAGTGGTACAATATCAACATAACGGCTGAGAGTCAAACAACTTTAAGCGCAGTCGAGGGAAAACCCCCTTTACACAAAACATCACAAGATACTAACACACGTAGCATCCTAGCATGTTTACTTATCAAATCAACAAGAAAGTATTACAAGGCTATCACAAACCAACACAATCAAGTTATACACACAAGGTACATTCTAATATATGATTTAACAAGATCGGGTATCTATTCCCAAAGTACTTCATACATTATATTTTAAAAGATACGTTACGTTTATAAAAGTCACATAATACCCGTAGTATATGAAAATAGAGTGATTATCTTTTGAAGTAAATCAAAACACTTATCTTTGTAAAATCAAGTAACAACATTATTTTCCAAACGTCCAAGTTTGCCTAATTTCAAATGTTCACGGTTCTTATTTTAGAAAGGTTTCGTAGTCCATAGTCTTATTCATTTAAGAATATAATTCTCTTTTTAAACCATCTGAGAAAACATAAGCCTTATGTGTGAGTAGGATATTCTTGTTTATAACAATCTTATTACAAAGACCGTGATCTAGGAAATATCATTTTGTCTCATCTTAGCTTCATGCGGATGGAAGTTTCTCTTGGTTTTAATAATACTTAATCACAAAACATTTCCTTTTATTAACGCCGCGGTGGTTTGTCGATACACATTACGATTTACAAATCAAGAAACATTCTTAAGCGTTATACCTAACTTCCCATAAAGTTAGTATAACTCTTAAGTTTTCAAAAACCAGTATTACTTCTTTCAAAATGATTCAAAATCTTTTGAAATACTTCAAGTTCTTTATTATCACATAACTTGACCAGTTATAGTTCAAATCGATTTACCTTTTTAAAAACCACAAGTATTTTCTTACCTACATAAAGGTTATAATTCAACTTCCCATAAAGTCGTTATAACACTTTATGGTTTAGACCAATCAAATACATTTAACACATGTACGTCTACCGTACTACATAGTTACACACATATCATGCTAGAAGAGATAGGAAGAGGTTCACATACCTCGCGACGATTATCGACTAATAGCAAAACGCTCAAGTACCTCAAACCGCCTACTCCTTAAGCCAAGTAGATCGCGCCACGCATAGTACTTCCACCTATAAGGCCACAGTGACTTATTAACATTTAGGTCTCTTCGTAGAACATTCTATAGAAAATTCGGCGAGATCCCCACAGCGTAAATCTCCTCTCTATCGGGTAGGCTACCAAGCCAACCGTGGGGTCATCTGACTAATCGGACGTGCACAATTCTACCTCACGGAAAAGCTACACAAGTCTCTGTAATACGATCCTATGTAATTACTGATTCGAGACTCTTCTTTCGAAAGGTTTCTTATTATTCAGCTTAAGTCAAAAGACATTGCGATAACTACGTTCAACTCTATATATAGTATACTTCAACTATATATTCTAACAATATGTAATTTCCAATTACAATAGGAACAAGATAATTACCTCGATAAGCCCAAAATTATCCAAGTTATAATATCGATCTGAGCAAGGTTTAGCTCATACTCGTGCGCTCGATCCGCTCCAAACAACCCTTAGAAGTTCTAACTAACTTCTACTTAAATACTTCAACCAACTATGAAGATTTCCTTAGGGTTTCGGTTTGAGACTAAAGGACAAAAGGTAGTATTTAGGGCTCTACGTATAGAGGTATCTTTGGAATACTACAAGGTATACGGCTAAGGTAATTTGGGTATAAGTAACAATACTATGGAGAGTATTTCTACCAAGAGGGTGTATTCTACGAGAACAACAAGGCAGGGGTACCCCACGGTTTAACCCTAAAGGAAGGGGTGGGTCTCGGCCACACCACAGAGAGGGCTACTCTCGGCCAAGGGGCCTGCGAAAGGGAGGGCTTTCAAGACTTGAGGAGTGAGGTGGATGAAAACTCATCAAAGGAGGGGTATTTATAGGGAAACCAAGGGCAAAATCAAGCCATGTGGGGCAAGTGGAGGGCAAGATGTGCCCAAGTGCCCCCTAGTCCCTACTCCACAAAACAAGCCACAAAACATTGCACAAAACATTGCACAAAACAAGGCCAAAACAAGGCATGAAATCGTCCCACTTGAGCCTCACTTTACCGTCCACTTGAGGGTGACAAGTGTCACCCTCTCGTTGGTCCAAAATGTTCCGTCTCTCGGAAAAATCCGCAAAAATTAGAAATGACATAGCCGGAATTTTCCCTTCGCAAGTTATATAAAACGTTTCGTCAAAAAACGACTCTAATCGGGTGTTGTGAACAAATAATTTCGGCCAAGCCACTTTAAAGCCCAAACTTTTCTACGTACGTCCTTACGTACATACTCTGGAAATACGGGGTATAACAAGATCGGACGGCAGATCCAACTCATAGGCAACCTTGCCTACCCTGCGGACAAACTGATAAGGCCCAATGTACCTTGGGCTGAGCTTCCCTTTCTTCCCAAACCTCATCACACCCTTCATGGGTGACACCTTCAGGAAAACCCAATCATCAACCTCAAACTCCAGATGCCGACGACGATGATCTGCATACGACTTGCCGACTCACGGTGTCGATAATCGCTCTGGATAAGCTTCACCTTATCCATCGCTTGAACTGTGCGGTCCCAATCGCACCTCGCCCATATCAAACCAGCCTATCGGCGATCTCGCACTTCTCATACAAGGCCTCATAAGGCGCCGTCGGATCTTTGGGTGGTAGATGTTATTATATGCAAACTCTACTAGCGGCAAATGAACCTCCCAGCTACCCCTGAAATCAAAAACACAGGCTCTTAGCATATCCTCAAGAGTGCGGATAGTGCGCTCTGCTGTCGAATGCTGCGAGGATGGAATGCAGTACTTAGGCTCACCTGCGTCCCTAAACCCTTCTGGAAAGACCTCCAGTTAATTAAATCGGGCTCCTGCATGCGATATGATAGAAATAGGGACCCATGCGATCTCACGATCTCTGATGTAAAGTGCGGCATAATCCTCTACGAAAAAGTCGTCCTGACTGGAAGAATGTGGGCTGATTTCGTCAGCCTGTCGACGATAACCCAGATAGAATCATGCTTCATCTGAGTGCGAGGTAATCCTGTGATAAAGTTCATGTTGATCACCTCCCACTTCCAGGTCGGGATCTCTATCGCGCAATAATCCACCAGCCTCGATGCTCTACCTTCACCGCCGACAACACGCACCGAGCCACAAACTCGCAACGCCCCTCTTCAAGTCATCCCACCAATACACGATCCGAGGTCGTGGTACATCTTGGTCGACCCGATGGATGAGCAACGCGGCGTTGTGTGCTTCCTAGAACCTGCCAAGTCCTGCAATATCTGGAACACACAACCTGCCCTCAAACCTTAGCACCCCATCAGGTGCTACCTCAAAAGGACCATTCCCCTCATGAAGAGTCGTATCACGATACCGTGTCAAAATCGGGTCCTCAAACTGTTGCCCTTTCACCTCCTCGACGATGGAAGACTCGGCAACCTCTCGAACTCGAACCCCACTGCTATCAGAACCAATCAATCCGACTCCAAGGCTCGCTAGCTGATGTATCTCGCGGACCATGCCCCTCCTCTCTGGCTGTACATCTGATAGACTCCCCATCGACCTACGACTAAGGGCATCTGCCACAACATTGGCCTTCCCCGGGTGGTACAGGATATCGACATCATAATCCTTGAGTAACTCTAACCACCGTCTCTGTCGTAAGTTCACTCCTCAGGTGAAGATATACTGAAGGCACTTGTGGTCTGTGTAAATGTCCACATGAACTCCATACAAATAGTGCCTCCAGATCTTCAAGGCGTGAATTACCGCTGCCAACTCCAAGTCATGGGTGGGGTAGTTCCTCTCATGCTTCTTAAGTTGTCGGGATGCGTACGCTATAACCTTGCCCTGCTGCATCAACACACATCCAAGCCCGATGCCTGACGCATCACAATACACCACATAGTCGTCGACCTCTAAGAGTAAGAATCGGGCGGTCGTCAATCTCTCCTTCGATGGTTGGAAACCCCGCCACAAGCATCGATCCATCAAACTTAGCCGCTACGGTCACTTGGTCAAAGGTGCCAAATAGAAGCAAACTTCACGAACCTCCGATAGTAACTGCGAGGCCCAAAGTGCGCACTCTGCCGGAGTAGTAGGTTCAGGCCAACTCCCGATCGCCTCGATCTTGGCCGTATCCACCCGAATACCATTAGCCCCTACAATGTGCCCAAGAAAAGACACCGAAGCCAACCAAAACTCACATTTGGAAAACTTGGCGTAAAGCTGGTCTCGAGAACTCTCAAAGACACCACAAATGCTCGCATGCTACTGCTCTGAGCGGGAATAAACTAAGATGTCATCAATGAATACTATCACAAACGTATCCAAAAATGGCTTGAACACTCGGTTCATCAAATCCATAAATATCGCCGGAGCATTGGTCAAACCGAAAGCCATAACCCTGAACTCATAGTGCCCGTACCGGGTTCGGAATGCAGTCCTAGGGACATCCGCCTCTCTAACTCGCACCTGATGATAGCCCGATCGCAGATCAATCTTGGAGAAACATCTCGCACCTCGCAATCGGGTCGAACAAATCATCAATCCTGGGAAGGGGGTATCTGTTCTTAATGGTCACCTTGTTCAGCTGCCTGTAATCAACACACATGCGCAGCATCCCGTCCTTCTTCTTCACGAACAATACCGGCGCTCCCCAGGGAGAAACACTAGGCCTGATGAAGACCTTATCCAGCAAATCCCTCAGCTGGTCCTTCAACTCTCTCAACTCGGCAGGTGCCATTCTGTATGGCGGAATGGAAATAGGCCGAGTGTCTGGCAGCACATCGATACAAAACTCTATCTCCCTCTCAGGAGGGATACCCGGGAGGTCGTCTGGAAACACATCTGGGAACTCTCTGACTACTGGAACTGACTGAAAATCTGGTACCGCAGCCTCAGTATCAAACACCCGAATGAGATGGTAGATATACCCCTTCTGCACCATCTTCCTGGCCTTGAGGTAGGAAATAAACCTACCCCTCGGCGACACAGTGTTCCCCTCCCACTCAATAACCGGCTCCCCAGGAAACTGGAACCGTACCACTCTCTCCCTGCAGTCTACATTGGCGTAGCAAGAAGCTAGCCAATCCATACCCATAATCACATCGAAATCGGTCATATCCAACTCTATCAAGTCGGCTAGGGTCTGACGACTGCATAAAGTCACTGGGCAAGCCCTATATACCCGCCGAGCTACCACCGAATCACCCACTGGCGTAGCTACCTCGAAAAGGTCTATGGACTCAGGCTCTATCCCTATCCTACTAGCAATAAGGGGAGATATATAGGACAGAGTAGAACCCGGATCTATCAAGGCATACACGTCACAACATGAAACTGATAAAGTACCGTGATTTACATCGTGACGCCGGTCCCGCCTACCGGACAAGGCATAAATGCGGTTCTGAGGACCGCTAGAACTAGGACCCCTGCGACGACCTGCTGGTCCCTGAGCATCCTGCCCTCCGGGGCGAGTAACCGTAGGTGAAGAAGACCCGGCGAAAGACCCTGCAGGATGACCCCTACCATCTGCGCTGCCTGACAGACTCGTGATAGTGACCCTGCTGGCCGCAAGTGTAGCAAACTCCCGAGGTAGTATCACAACTCCCAGAATGAAATCTACCACATCGGATACACTGAGAGGACCTCGATCGGTTAGCATCCTCGCTACCTCGAAGTCCAAGTCCGGGCCTCGACCGCAACCGAATACCGCCGCCCCAAGACGGCGGTAGGAGTGCTCGAGCCGGCCGTGGTGCAAATCTAGGCCGCCGAGGCCGCCCACCCCGAGAGCTACCAAAAGATCTCGCCATCCCGTCCTTCTTCGCTGCTGCGATATCTGCCGACCCGCCGCCTTACGCCTCGCATCCAAGTGCATGAGCCTGTATGCGGGCAATGTCCATGCCCGGCTGAAGATCCACACCCGAGCAAGACTCTGCCAAATAGTCATCTAGTCCCGTAACGTAGCGGTGCACTCGGTCCTCCATATCGCTACTAATGCGGGGACATATCGAGCCAATGAATCGAACTCAACGTTGTACTCCAATGCGGCGCCTCTCTGCCTCAAAGATCAAAATCGGCCGCGTTCTCCTCATCTGCGGAGGCAAGAAATGAGTGAGAAATGCCTCCGAGAACTCATCTCATACTGCTGGAGGCGCATGCTCTCCCCGGGATAGCTCCCACGAATCAAACCCGGCCGATCGCGGTATCACGCACCGACGCGAATCAAGATCACGGACTCGGTCTCAAGACTGATCACTCTCGATCCGTCAGAATCGCTTCGGATGAACTCGCGATCATCCTCGTGCCTCGACCGTAGAACTCGCGGGCTACAACTCGAGAAAATCCCGTAGTCTCAAGCCGTCCGATCTAGGATGTACCACGGGTGCTCAAATCGCCGCTGGCCCACCTATCTCATGTCCGCCACAATCTCGGCAGTAATCGCCATCTCTTCAGAACCCATATCCTCTCGCCTGTGCCGGTGGACCGAGGCGCAGTATCGTGGTCTCATCATCCACCGCCGCGGCTCTAAACCCGCTGGGCCGGGCGGCGTCGTGGAACTCGCTGCCCGAGGTATCGCCGTATAGATCGGCTCGCCTCGTGGCCTCTCAGATCCTACTAGCGACTCCGCCGTTTTGCCTTCAGTCCCGGTTGCCTTGCGTGGAGGCATAATCGCATGTAAAAGGAATACGTTAGAGGTCCAACTTATAACATGCCTCTAAGGCACGATCTCGAGTGAGAAGAATGGAAACCAATCCTAAATATCCTATAGCCTCACGATTATTGGTGTGGTGCACAACACACCGATAATCAAGACTTACTAGATACGGTGCAGAGACACTTTCCGAGGATTAATCGCTCGATACCACTTTTGTCACGACCGATCCTGCCTGGATCGTGCCTTACCCGGGCACCCAAGTAGACATACATCAGAGTAATCATCGGAATATAAAAACAAGACATGAAACAATATGAAAACAGTTTATCTGAGAAAAAGTTGCCTTTCGGCATATCTATATATGTACCAAGTCTGGCAGTTACATCCCAACTTTACACAGGACTACAGACCTCTAGGAAATGTAAACAACTATGGCGGGACAGGGCCCCGCCATACCCTGAACGTACAAAATATCTACAACACCAGGGAGAGTCGTACTAAAAGTCGAGCCTCCGAGAAAATGGAGCTCACGACACGCAGTAAGGATCCTAAGAATGAGGATCTACCACCGCTTCCCTTTACTCGTCATGAACGCACTTCAAGGAGGTCGATAACAGTACCAAGTATGTGAAATCAGAAAGTACTTTAAATGAAATCATATCATTTTAAAACCAATTTTACAAATATGTACGAAACAACCAATGTAATCGCACATAGTGCCACAAAGATAACCAAAAGCAAAATAGATATAACATAACGGTCTTTTCTAGGCCGCTAATGATCGAAGCAAGGCCAATCGCCTATAGTATCATTATGCGAGCCTAATCCTAGAACTCCGCAGTCGCATAGGTAACACATGCACTGCATGAGGTATTCTCGTGACGGTAGCTAACCCGCAGTATCCTCCTCGACTCATAGTCACATAGACCGCGTAGTCACATTGCATCGCATGAGGCATTCCTCGACGGTATAATACACCGGAATGATCAATCTCGAACTCCCGCACTCCGTATAGTCACGCATCGCATAGCCGTATAGACCCGCATCAAGGGTGGCAAGTCCTCGGATAACAAGTCGGGGTATGTGATATAATAACAGTACAACGGGCTTAACGTTTAACAACGTAAGCACAACAAGAATAACCCCCTTACACAACATCACAAGACACTAACACGCGTAGCATCATAACATGTTTACTTATCAAACCATCTTTAATACACTTTTCAGAAATCAATACAAGACTTTCATAAACAAATAAGTAAACCGTTCCTTTTATCTTTCTTAAGTCGTTATACCTAACTTCCCATAAAGTTAGTATAACTCTTTAAGCTTTTAAAACCAAGTATTATTTTTCTTTCAAAAATGATTCACAACTCTTTTGAAATACTTCAAGATTCTTATTATTTAAAACTCAAGTCAAAAGACGTCAGAGTAAAACCAAGTTCAGTTAACACACGTACGTCTACCGTACTATTTATATATTTTAAAAATATCATGCTCAAGAGGATAGGAAGAATCACATACCTCCTCGGCGAAATCCACCTGCCAAGTCGAATATGTCGCGCGCGGAGTATCAACCTATAATAGTCAAATACGTCTATCAACGTCTAGACTACTCTGTAGAATATTCTAAGCAGATGGTTCTCTATTCTACGGAAAATTGGGCAGCATTTCCCTACCCGACAACTACACAAGTCTCATCAGAATACAAATTCCATGTAAGTACAACAATTCTCTTCTTTTATACCCTCCTTCTATATATCTTATACTTATTTCTATACAACTACAGTATGTAATCTCCAATTACAATAGAAGGACAAGATATTTACCTCGATAAGCCCAAAATTATCCAAGATAAATGTCAATCCTGAGCAAGGTTTAGCTCCTATTCTGCATGCTCCGATAGCTCCAAGAAACCCTTAGATGTTCCCAAACAACTTCTACTTAATACTTCAACCAACTATGAAGATTTTCCTTAGGGTTTCGTTTTGTGACTAATGGATATAAAGTAGTATTTCCGGGCTTTTAGTATAGAGGTAACTTTGGAATACTACAAGGTATTTGGCTAAGGTATTTGGGAATAGTAACAATACTAGGAGAATATTTCTCTACCAAAAGGAGGGCTTTTGGACGAAACAACTAGGAAAGGGGGGGGAGCTTGGACGAAAGCTCTACTACAAAGGGGGAAGGATTTGAGACTTGGAAGTTGTGTTTGTGGATGAAGAAGTCTTGCACAAGAGGGGGGTATTTATAGAACCACCAAGGGCCAAGATTAAAACAAATGGAGGGTGTAGATTTGGATCCATGTGAAGAATGAAGTCTTCCAACCAAGTGTCCACCACAACATTGGGACATATGTCCCCCACAACAATGAGCCATGTGGCCTCCCACTTGCTCAAGAAAACCGTCCAAAATACCTACCCCCACTAACCCAAAAATATCTTGCAAGACTTGACCATTTGACTTGTCCACTAGGCCACCATTTCGTCCAACCCATGCCAACTAAGGGTGACACATGTCGCCCTCCTATTGGTCCAAATATTTCGTCTCTCTAAAAATCCGTGTCGGTTAAAATATTAAAAACGTAGAATTTTCTTCACAAGGTTCGGAATCTTTTCCGTTGAAAGTTCACAAGTTCATTCTTAACCTAATTAGGGCTTGAATAATCGTACGTACGTCCTCGCATACATACTCTGGAAGTACGGGGTACAACAGAAGCCATTCATTTTATTTTCCATGTTTCGACCCCTTGAGCTCCAAAGACCTCCCAAACACCCTCCAAAGTATCCTCCATCATTGAAGAATAAATCTTTAAGGTGATTTTCTCTTTCAAATATTAAGTACACCTTAAAATCTTTTTCGTCGACATGGCGAAGTTGTGAGTTTCTTGAGGTTGAGGTTAAGCTTGTTGTGGGAGGCTCATTGGCTAGATTAAGGTATGTTTTACTGCTCTTTATTAATTTCCTAATTAGTCTTAGCTGGGATGGATTATTGGTGAAGGTGACCTATGAAAAGTTAATCTAAAATGTCTTAGTAGAATTAGGTTGGTTGTGGGATTGGCTGAGTTGGGTTCTTGAGGTGATTATAACTAAAATCTTGTAGAATATGATTGTTTCCATATTATAATTTGTGATAAGTAATGGAAGAGGGATGATGGTATTCAAAAAACATGGAATCAAGCTAAAGAAGCACATCAAGTGTTCGATGAAATGTCATAATGATGAAATCTTAAAGCCATTGATTGGATATTTATATGGATTATCTTATTTGCTTAGGTAAACGGTTGTAGGACAAACGGGAAGCCATAGGAGTTGTATTGGTCATCAACAAGGTATGTAAGACTCATTCTCTCTCTCTCTCTCTCTCTTGTGACATGATGTACGAATAAACGTATCCATAGCGTTGTCACTTCAAAAAGAACTTTATCCCTAATATTTGAGGTTTTGATTACCTTTGTTTCATATTGTTATAACTCATGACTCTTATCATTCTGTTTCGGGAGAACTTCCCATCTTGATAGCCTTTGAATCTTAATGTTTTCTCATTATAGTCGGTCAGGTACAGTGCTTGTATGTACACACCACTGCAGTTAGTTTTAATATTACCGAGTCTCATATCTGGGTTAGGTACGACCAAGTCCTCTACGAGACCGGGAACGATATGATATGACATGATTTTCCCCAAAGAGTGTCTTGATACTATACTATATATATGGCCCCGATGAGTGGCTTGATTTTTACAGACATACATATATATCCATGATTGTGTCAGTGTATGCCCTCAGACGCTTGTTATGAGTTTCAGGTTGACTTATATACTCTTTCTTCCTATAATACCTTTTATTTACATATATTACCTATCTTACATATTTAGTACATCATTTGTACTGATGTTTCCTTCTGGGGCGCTACATCATGCCTGTAGGTACATATAGAGATACGGGCGATCCCTCACAGTATGTGACTCGATTCAGCAGGAGGTTGTCTTTGTCCTTTCTTACGGAGTTGTCCAGTGGGTCATTAAGTATGGTTGTTGCATATATGTACATATTTGGATATGGCGGGGCTCTTTCTCGACTAGATATTGTTAATATACTATTTAGAGGCTTGTATATAGTCATATTGTATATAGTAGTCTTGTGTGGCCTTGCCGGCCTTCTTCGTGGACTCGTAGTGTTTATATAGTGTAAATTGTGTCTTTTCTGTGTGCAGATGGTTGTATCTTATGATCAGATAGTCACTCGTCAGAGGCCTGTCGGCCCATGTCTTGTTGAGTATATTACATGTATCAGGATTGGTACGCTCAGGACATAGGCCGGTCACACCCTCCAAGGTTGGGGTATATATATATATATATATATATATATATATATATATATATATATATATTAACTGACTTGTATTTGAGGTTTATCATGAACTGCACAATCCTGTAACTCTAATGAGAAATAGGATTTCATGAATTAACATGGCATGGGGAAGAATAATGATTGTTCCCACACATGGATAGAAGCCCTACATATTTGTAAACGCTCCAATCCAAAGAACTAGTTTGCTTCTCTGATGAAGAACACCCAAAATCCTAGCTGGAATCACTTGAGAATGATTACCTTAGAAATCCTATGTTTTTTTAAGGATCGCATTAAGAATCTTGAAATTAATGTTAGAACTAATTAAGAATCATATGAATGATCTTCCCTTGATGTGGGAGGTTGAGACGAGAGGGGAAATGGTTGATAAGGTTTTGAATGAAGTTGGAAAAGTTTTTCAGAGTTGGAGATATATTAAATTCGAGAAAAATCACACCAAGCAAAAATTGGCCTGGCACAACACGTGGGGCGTCGTGACCTATGTCGCACTAGGCACATTTTATTGAGTGTGTTGATTTTTCCATAAATATGAAACTTATGTCTGGCGTGGGGAGCAGGCCCGCGTCGCGCTAGGTTAATTTTCCATTGAATCGGCAGAATTGGGTAAAATGGCCATAACTTCTAGAAAAAGAACTCCGATTGACATGGTCCTTATATGGTTGGAAAGGTATTTCAAATGGATAGAACTTTCACGTTGTGAGTTTTTTCAAATTCACAATTTATAATGGGTTATGCTAGCTTGAAGTTAGGCCTTGTGTAAACTCACTTGAAAATAAGTTCCGTAGAGTAGCTTCCAACTCTATTTTTTTCCTAAGACTTCTTATGCCTTGATTAGTTTTTGAAACACTTCCTACACTTCTCATCTTTGTTCCATTATGTTCCCGTCATACAGGTCAAATCTTATCCTGAATGAATGTGGTGTTACAACTATGCAAGTTTATACAAATGACTATCAATGCATGCCTATGAAGCCTCTATGATGATCGGAACTTTACAACTAACATACTGTCAGGACAATGTACCGACTTATTTGAGTACTAGAATCGACTCGGGTCTAGATAAAAATGGAGCTTATCACTCATCCATTGCATCTCCGCAAATACCTAGCGAGCAAGTCTTTCAACTTGTGCCTCTCAATCTACCATATGAACAGAGCACCCCCAGGGATATGAGTATAGAAATAATTATACTCGTACGTAAGGAAGACATGATAGTATATGCAAATTCTGAAACTTATATAAGAAACATAATCATATGAATACATCGGGAAGCTAAGAGACAGTTTATGAAGTCGCATGTCAAATCTTATTGTACTTCGGTTATACCGAATTTCTTTTGAATATTTCTATGGTATCTTTATATTGCTATCTGGAGCAATGTTCTAGGATTGTTCATTGTAGAAATTTGGGATTGTTGTATATTAGATTCCTTATATACTTAGTTGTGAATATATGAGCCACATGAGGCACGTAGTAAATAATCTACCGATCCACAAAGGTCTCGTATACATAGTACCAGTCAGACTAATGCAACAAGGGCTATCAGTTGTAGATAATATTAATAATGTTAAACTGATGCTACAAGAGCTATCAACTATAAATAATAGTCCTAACTTCCATAGTGATGAGCTACAAAGGCTATCAGTTGTATTAAGTTACTTATACACATGTGATTAGCACTTTGAAGTATTTCTTTATTAGCTTGTGGCAAATATTACACATGATTCTTATGAAATCGTTCACTTGAGAAAATGGTTCATTCAATGAACATATGATGTATGGATTGCTCATGTGACTGAACCTGTCATTCTTGACGGGATGAGAAGTTCTACAAGGTCATATGAAAAATCGATATGATAAGAATAACATCACATGAAAAACGACAGATGAACATCAAGTATATGAATAAAGATTCATGATGTTTTGTTCTGTTGAATCTCATATAAGAAAGGTAAACATATGATGGACAACTCAAGGAGGCCCCACTCTCATGGAAACCCATCTGTAATCAGGAGTATGATAAGTGCAGGGATTTTTTGGGTGTAAAACACACAAGTAAGGCACAGCGGAAGTTTAAAATTTTGAGTAAACTTACTTGCTCCAACAAACGTTTCTGGTATGATTATGCGATCATTCAAATCTGCAAAGACAGGAAGAAAACTTACAGTTTAAGCTTTTGTTAGTCTTTACTAAAGGGAGCGCACGCGATTGTCAATCCGGGTGCAAGTCTTGCTTCGGTATATTCATTTGCCCAAGAAAGCTAGGAAATCTTGGCAGAGGTTTGAGAGAATTTTATTTCCTGAACTCTGAGTTCAGAAAGTGGAAAGTGAATTGTATGAAATTATGGGTTAAGTGTCAAATATATAGTACAGAAAAACCCTAAACCAAATCAGATTTGGATCAGGCTTCAAGACCTGACCCAAATCCAAATTGCAGTGGATCAGTCGAACTGGGTCCACTGTTATGCGGCTCCTCTATTTATTTTCTGTACGTTTTAGTTCTAATTAAATCCAAGATTTAATTTTGACTTAATTAATTAATTTTCATCAAATGAAAATTATCCCATAATTTATTATAAAATAAAATATCTTGATTCAAAATCCGATATTTTACATTCTCTCAATATACCCTTAGACCGAAAGGACAATCGACTTAGTGTGACCCTTTAGGCCTTCACACATCGGCACTTGATCAAATCAAGGTTCACACGGAACTCCTAGACGGCGCCGGTGACGGACCCAATAAGTGAAGTACATTTACAAGACTCAAGTAAACAAACCTCTATGTGAGATGATAAATTTCTTTCATTCGCGACATACTCGATCAAGCTTAAGATTTTCCAAGTGTCTATCCAAAGGCTTGATCACTTTATCTCATCTATATTAGTCGACAACTAGACCTTATCCTAGATATGTCTCTTGCATTGGCAAATGACTTGGTCGACCTAACATCTCTGAGAAGCTGAGTGTTCTCTCGAAATTCCAATCGAGGAATGAATCTTATTCTTGGCTCAACTACCACCTTCAATCTACTTCGTAATGCACTCAATACAAGCCGCGTCTCAACCTATAAGGCATTTGAGCTTAGGACAGGATCAAAGTGCATTGCTCCGTAAACAAAGCGATATTGACCTCAAGTCTAAGGACCTCTATCTCCCACATGCTGATAATACTCTAGACATGTATAACAAATAGTTTATCAGCAGGGTATGCCAATACTCCTCTAAGAGTATCCATGTGTCCATCACTAGCAACTATTTCTAGCAGTAAGTGAGATATACTACATTCTCTAAGAATGTGATGCAGATCACATGTCGACTTATAACATATCATTGATCTCATTCTCAATGATCATTAGTCTAGGCTATTTTAAGAACTACATTTTATCATTAATATCTCACATTATTAATGACAATGTAAGTTCAAGGGATGCACATTAATGAATAATATAAACAATCAAATAATAATTCAATAATTGCAAATGCCAAGTATATATTAATATTATTAATAATATGAATGTGTTCAAGTACATGTGCTCCTAAAATGATTGTTTCTATGACATATATACTTTCAATCTCCCACTTGGCCTAGAGCCAATCACTAACGTATCCAATGCCCATGTTTTCAAAATGACCATTATTCTTGACTAAGCTTAATGATCTAGTAAATGGGTCTGCTAGATTTTCATCTGTGGGAATGTAGTCTATCTTTATTTCTTCAGTCTCTACCACCCCTCTAAGTATGTGGTATTTCCTTGGTACATGTTTGTTTCTGTTTGTTGATCTTGGTTCCTTAGCTTGCGCAATCGCACCAGTGTTGTCACAATAAATCGTTATTGCACACATCCGCACTGGAACAACCCTTAGTTCCTTTAAGAACTCGGATATCGTAATGTGCCTTCTTTATAAGTTTTCGATTAAGCAATGTACTCGGTTTAAGTTGTCGAATTAATGGTGTTGTCATACTAAGTGCACATGCCTCATCCGCCTCATACAAGGCCATGACATACATGATTTATCCTATAGCTGAGGCATATGAGATTTTTTTCATGCGTTCAAGTTCTGCAACTGCAGAAAGACTATCTTTCTTTGATAACTTGATGTCTTGATCTATATGAAGATCTTCCTTCTTGGATTTCTCCATAGAGATGTCTTAGCACTTTGTCTATGTATACCGATTGTGACATTCAACAATCTACTAAGTTTATCTCTTGTAGATCCTAATTCCAAGAATTTAGCAGTTTCACTTAAGTCCTTCATCATGCGTACTGGATAACAATTCCTTGATTGATTGCAGAGTATTATTATCTCTCATTATCAATATGTCATCTACATATATGACAATGAAGACAATACTCATCCGCGGCGTTTACTATAAACACATGGATCATCTTCGCTTCGAACAATGTCAAACGATTTGACTACTTTGTCAAAGCAAATATTTCAACTCCTTGAGGCTTGCTTAAGTTCATAAATGGACTTTTGTAGTTTGCATACTGCTTTGGGTTGAGTCTTGGATGTAAAACTCTCTGGCTGTATCATATACACCTCCTCAATTAGATTAACATTGAGGAAGACAGTTTTAACATCCATTTGCCAAATATCATAATCATAGTATGCAACTATTGCGAGCAAAATCCGAATGGACTTAATCTTTGCAACAGGTGAAAAGGTTTCATCATAATCGACCCTAGGCCGTTGATTACAACCTTTAGCCACCAATCTTGCTTTATAATTCTATACTTTGCCATATGTATCAATCTTCTTCTTAAAGACTCATATGCATCCTATGGGTCTAACCCCTGTTGGCAAGTCAACCAAGTTCCATACTTGGTTTATGTACATAAACTCCATTTCGGATTTCATGGCTTCTTGCCATCTCTGTGAATCAATGTCTAACATTGCTTCGCTGTAGGTAGTAGGCTCATCATCATCAGGAATATCTATCTAATTATATGTTTCAACAAGGAGATTAAGTCTTTCAGGTACACGATGAGTCCTAGTGATCCTACGGAGTTGAACATTCTGCGCTTCAGTGTTTGCTGTATTTTGATTTTGAGAAGATCTTTGTGTGTTGGACAATCCACCACCTTGAGAACTTTCAAGAATATAATTTTGAATAGGATGATGCACAACTACTGTGTCATCTACCATTGGTTGTGCATGAGGGTCTTGCATTTCTGCAGTATCCCTCACAACACTCCCATCGGTGAAGGCGGCGACTCTAAGTACCCAATCATCATCAAATACTCCCACTGAATCATTGTCTAGGTTAATTGACAAGGGGTCATTCTCTACATTATTTTGTACTTCTTGAATTTCTTCAAGTTCTATCTTGTTGCAACTCTGTTCCTTGTAGACATAGTCTTCTTCAAGGAAAGTTGCATTTCTGGAAACAATTACTTTATGTTCCTCGGGAAGATAGAAGTAGTACCCTCTTGTTTCCTTAGGATACCCTACAAAATAATACTTCTCACTTTTAGATTCCAATTTGTCAGTGAGCAACTTCTTTACATATGCAGGGCACCCCCAGGGTCGCATGTGTCTAAGTGTCGGCTTCTTGCCATTCCATATCTCATATGGAGTTTTCTCTACTGACTTTGATGGAACTCTATTCAAAATGTAGATTGAGCTTTGCAATGCATATCCCCATATGTATGTTGATAGAGCTGAGAAGCTCATCATGGATCTAACCATATCTAATAAGGTACGATTTCTCCTCTCAGCAACACCATTCATTTGTGGCGTTCCGGGAGGTGTCCATTCTGAATGGACTCCATGAAGCTTCAAGTAATCTATAAATTCTTTACTTAAGTAATCACCTCCTCGATCTGATCGAAGAGTTTTAATACTTGTTTCAAGTTGATTCTCTACTTCTGACTTGTACTCCATGAATTTCTCAAAAGATTCAGACTTATGTTTCATAAGATACACATGCACAAACCTTGAGAAATCGTCTGTAAAAGTGATGAAATAAAGAAAGCCTCCCTTAGATTGAGTTAGAAAAGGCCCACATACATCGGTATGGACTAACTCAAGAACCTCTTTGGCACGAACTCCTTTCCCAGAAAGTGATTTGGTTGTCATCTTTCCTCTTAAGCAAGATTCGCAATCACCATATGACTCTAAGTCAAATGGTTCTAAGTGATCTAATTTCCTCAATCTTGCTATCCTTGATTCATTGATGTGACCAAGTCTGCAATGCCATAAGTAGGTCGGATTTCTTTGATTACTTATTTTAGCTCTTTTATTTTGTATATTAAAAATTTCATGGCTACAGTTTAGAACATACAATCCATCCACAAGCGGAGCATTTCCACAAATAAAACCAATAAAAGACAGTACATAACCGCTATGGCAATGAATGAAGAAAACCCCTCAATGTCTAACATTGGGATAGAGATAATATTCCTCGTTAACGAGGTAACAAAATAACAATTATTAAGTTCTAAACAAAAGCCAAAGGGTAAATTCAGTCTATAAATTCCCATGCATTTAGCATTCACTCGTGCTCCATTTCCAATGCGCA
This sequence comes from Przewalskia tangutica, assembly GCA_029844215.1. Lineage (NCBI taxonomy): Eukaryota > Viridiplantae > Streptophyta > Magnoliopsida > Solanales > Solanaceae > Przewalskia > Przewalskia tangutica. Next base: position 27,286,312 of record CM056719.1, read on the forward strand.
GATCAACCTCCCACGGTCCAACCTTTCCGCTGTCAGTTAGACCCTTCTCATTATTACAAATGTGAGAGCCACTGACGGTATCCAATACCCAGCAGTGAGAGTTAGTTACAGACATATTTATTTCAATGACAAACATACCTTGTCCAGCAGGTCCAGAAGCACCTAGTGTCTTGTGTCCTATCGATCGCCGCAATCCCCTTCATAAACCTTCAAGACGTGTGAAGTTACGGAAGATTCACCTTGGTTCCATTCATGTTGAAGTCACAATGAAATTCTCAAATGGACCATGAAATGAATTTAGGATTAGGTTGACAGAGACATTTATAGGCAGCTTCGTTCCAATCGAAGTCAACCTCTCTATTAACCCAATCATCTTCAGAACATTCGCTGACACTGGACCCCCTTCGTTCAACTTACACTTAAAGAGGTCTCTCAACAGTTCATACACCATTGTCTGAGACTGTGATTCATAAAGACTCTTCAAATGTTCTAGCATCTCGTTGGGATCCATGTTTTCATGTTGCCTCAGAATCTACATATGGAAGACAACATTATACATTGTGCGGGAGCATTGTCAGATGCTTCGATAAGCCATCTTGTCAAACAAGGCACTCAAAGCAGATCATCGCAGGATCATTGTGTCTAACACATACTCAATTCTTTCTAGTTTTAACACTAATCGCATATTTCTTTAACCAGTCAGGAAAGTTTGTTCCAGTCAACTTGTTTGTTTCAACCAATATTTTAAGTAACAGATTCGACATTTTATACTGAAGAAAGGTAGACTTGAAATTAATACTCTAATATAATTTCTATTGAACACATTCATCAACTAACTAACATGGTATTTAGTTTAATTAGCTCCCACTATTTTAACATACTCTTTTACCCCATAAAGAATACGGACTCATATCAAATACGGTCATAATGGGTCAAGATCCAAACTCATGTTGTCTCCGCGTTTGCTGAGGCTGATAACTTCAACAACACGATCTGGTAGGTCTCTAAACCAATTGCAAACAATTTGCAACTCTTGGTTGACCGAATGTTCTAAATAATTCGATCTGCGTCCCTAAGCTGTCCGACACTGGGGCGCCACGATAGCCTAGCAAGTCAACCCCGTTATGCGACTGCAATTATGCATCTAAGCGGGCTTAGCCTTCATCAAGCAAACACTGGGGTGTAAATACTTACGAAGGTTTATCACCCACTACAACATTTATATGCATCTATGAAAGGGTCTGAGTCCTCGTAGACTTAGAGCAAATGCTGGGGCATAAATACTCATCTCGCCGAAAAGGATTTTGCACCACAATCAATTATAACGGACGACGCGTTCATTTTAAATGAGACTTGTATTAAATTTGGGGAATATTTTAATTCAGGGTTATGACCAAGATCAACTATTATATCATACATCATATGACATCCTATCATGCAATTTCTAAACACATTTAGATGGGAAACCATCAAACCCAATAGGCATGATATAAGATGGTTTTAATCACATACTGGGCGCCGTCTACCCAGACAATTATAGCGGTCATTGAAAGTAAACAATTACTGGGCGCCGCCTACCCAGACAATAATTGCGGACTAACAAATACTGGGTGCCGCCTACCTGCATATATATATATGACTTCATTCTAATTATTTAAATGACAATCAATTAAACAATTAGAAGAACAATTAATTTGTGCACACATTATCAAATAATATGCTAAATAACAATAATTGTGGGTTAATTAATTTGTTTCAATTTAGAAAATATTTAAATTCAAAATTTAAACTCAATTTTCAATTTTCGGAATTTTCTACTCATCCAAATAAATTCTTAATAATTCGAAATTAAAATTTAATTTTCGTGGTATTTCGCAATTTTCGTAACCTTAAAATATTTACTGATTTACCCAGAGACCAAATCTACTTTTTCAAATTTACAGATTGACCCGTGGATCGAATCTGATTTAAAAACTTTTAAATTTTCAGAAAATATCTCAGGGACTAATTTGTAATTTTCAGAACTTAAAATATTTTCAGATTTGATTAAGGACCAATCTTCAATTTTAAAACCCTAATTTTAATTGCAAAAAGGTCCTCAAACTATTTTAAATTTTCAAAACCAATTTCAACCCCAAATCAAATTTGGGATTCGGATTTCGGGGTGAAATTGACGGAATTAAACACACCAAACGATGGCTCACATCGTCACAAACTCACCGGTGGTTTTCACCATCGATTTGGTGGCCGGACCGAGACGCCACGGCGTTTCTAAAACCGTTGGTGGTGCTCTTTTTCCGGTCATCGTTGCCGTGTAGAACTACCACCATTAGATTCCTCTCATCGAGATGAACATGATGGTATTATTACTTTATGATTTAACGCCGTGGTGGCGGAATAGCCCCATTGCCGGCGGTTTCCGACGACTTTTTCCGGCGTCTTCATCGTGTTCCGCCACCTCTCAACACCTTTATCGACCATCTAAAGAAGTGGATTTCTCGATAATAGTGGAGACGGTGTTAGTACACGTCGAATCACCGAAAATTTCATCGAATCGCCATCGCTCACGCCGAAATGACCACGACAGTTCACGCTCGAACGATGACTGATCGCTCATCGCCAAAAAAAATAAATTATAAATTCCGAAAATCAGTTTTAAATCAAAACAATTAATTATCCCACATATCGTTATTAAATATTATCGTATAATCATTAAACCAGCCTGGGCTCTGATACCACTGTAGGGATTTGTTGGGTGTAAAACACACAAGTAAGGCACAGCGGAAGTTTAAAATTTTGAGTAAACTTACTTGCCCCAACAAACGTTTCTGGTATGATTATGCGATAATTCAAATCTGCAAAGACATGAAGAAAACTTACAGTTTAAGCTTTTGTTAGTCTTTACTAAAGGGAGCGCACGCGATTGTCAATCCGGGTGCAAGCCTTGCTTCGGTATATTCCTTTGCCCAAGAAAGCTAGGAAATCTTGGCAGAGGTTTGAGAGAATTTTATTTCCTGAACTATGAGTTCAGAAAGTGGAAAGTGAATTGTATGAAATTATGGGTTAAGTGTCAAATATATAGTGGAGAAAAACCCTAAACCAAATCAGATTTGGATCAGGCTTCAAGACCTGACCCAAATCCAAATTACAGTGGTCCAGTCGAACTGGGTCCACTGTTATGTGGCTCCTCTATTTATTTTCTGCACGTTTTAGTTCTAATTAAATCCAAGATTTAATTTTGACTTAATTAATTAATTTTCATCAAATGAAAATTATTCCATAATTTATTATAAAATATCTTGATTCAAAATCCGATATTTTACATTCTCTCAATATACCCTTAGACCGAAAGGGCAATCGACTTAATGTGACCCTTTAGGCCTTCACACATCGGCACTTGATCAAATCAAGGTTCACACGGAACTCCTAGACGGCGCCGGTGACGGACCCAATATGTGAAGTACGTTTACAAGACTCAAGTAAACAAACCTCTATGTGAGATGATAAATTCCTTTCATTCGCGACACACTCGATCAAGCTTAAGATTTGCCAAGTGTCTATCCAAATGGCTTGATCACTTTATCTCATCTATATTAGTCGACAACTAGACCTTATCCTAGATATGTCTCTTGCATTGGCCAATGACTTGATCGACCTAACATCTCTGAGAAGCTGAGTGTTCTCTCGAAATTCCAATCGAGGAATGAATCTTATTCTTGGCTCAACTACCACCTTCAATATACTTTGTAATGCACCCAATACAAGTCGTGTCTCAACCTATAAGTCATTTGAGCTTAGGACAGGATCAAAGTGCATTGCTCTGTAAACAAGGCGATATTAACCTCAAGTCTAAGGACATCTATCTCCCACATGCTGATAATACTCTAGACATGTATAACAAATAGTTTATCAGCAGGGTATGTCAATACTCCTCTAAGAGTATACATGTGTCCATCACTAGTAACTATTGCTAGCAGTAAGTGAGATATACTACATTCTCTAAGAATGTGATGCAGACCACATGTCGACTTATAACATATCATTGATATCTCATTCTCAATGATCATTAGTCTAGGCTATTTTAAGAACTACACTCTATCATTAATATCTCACACTATTAATGACAATGTAAGTTCAAGGGATGCACATTAATGAATAATATAAACAATCAAATAATAATTCAATAATTGCAAATGTCAAGTATATATTAATCTTATTAATAATATGAATGTGTTCAAGTACATGTGCTCCTAAAATGATTGTTTTTAGGACATATATACTTTCAATAAGATTCTATGGATGTTTCCCTATATCACCTGAATGGTATTACTCTCATGGAGGACTTGGAATGGTTGTATCAAGCGATTCACCTTAAGTAACAACATATAATCCACTAATGGTAACCCTGAAGCTATCGACCTGATTCACCTTAAGTAGAGGATTATAAGTCAATAATCACACGACCAACTGGGCGTGGATCGTGCCTTACCCCGCACCCTAGTGATACAACATCGAGTAATCAGTGAACATAAAACACATACATGAAACAAATGAAGTACAAAATAGTAACTGAGGAAAACTTGCCTTCTAAGATATATATAAATAACAACTTACAAATGAACAGTTTAATCCTTTTTACAAACTCCCGCCACAACAAGATTACTGCACTTAAGAAATGATATGACAATGGCGGACAGTGGCCCCGCCATACCCCGAATGTAAATACCTACAACGACAGGACTATACTAAGATAAGCCTCCGAGAAACGGAGCTTTCCCAAACGAATCGTGACCCTAAGAGCGAGGATCAACGATCGTGTACCTTTACTCGCGCAGATGAACGCACTTCAAGGAGGTCAAGATAACAGTACCAAGTATGTGAAACATGAAGATACTGTAAATGAAATCATAGTAGTCTATAGAAAGCAGGAGATATGTATGATAACCAAACTACAGTTCACAATAAATAAGCAGTCATGTCTAGTCAGGGACTCACGCCCTCCAAGTCATCACTCCAATATAACAATGGGTCTCACGCCCACAACATCAATCATGCCCGTGGAATACCTTCCTCACTGCCGGCAGTCAATGATAGAAAAGCACCAAGGAATACATATGAAGAGCAGGTCCCACCTGTGTCCAAATAAAACAGTACAGGGTAAGTACGAAGGCATAGCCGACTACTAACACCCACAGTACTAACGAGGTCATAAATCAGATCATGATATTTGTCTGACTGGCCACATGGTCAAAGCTGGTCGCCGCTCGCAATATCAAATGCGCGCCTAGCCTCGAACTCCCGCACTCGCATAGGCCAATCTCATAGGCCCGCATGAGGTATAACCCCGCATCGAGGCGCTACTCCCGCATCGCCCCGACTCGCACCGCACGGCCACATGCATCGCATGACCATAAAGGCCGCACACTAACACGAACTCTCGTAGCTCCGCATAGACCCCCAGGACCCGCATGAGGTATTCTCGAATCATGGTCACAGACCGCCTGAGTCTACCCCTCATCGGAGGGAAGCTTAACCCCCGGAAACACGGTGAGTGGTATAATACCAACATAACAGTTTATCGCTTAAACAACCTAAGCACAATCGAGGAAAACCCTTTACACAAACATCACGTATACTAACACACGTAGCATCCTAATATGATTACTTATCAAATCAATACGAAGGTATTACAAGGCTATCACAAACCAACACAATCCAGTTATACACACAAGGTACATTCTATTATATGATTAACAAGATCGAGTATCTATTCCCAAAGTACTTCATACATTATCTTTTAAAAGATACGCATTTCACAAAAGTCACACAATACCCGTAGTATATGAAAATAGAGTGATTATCTTTTGAAGTGAATCAAACACTTATCTTTGTAAAATCAAGTAACAACATTATTATCCAAACGTCCAAGTTTGCCTAATTTCAAATGTTCACGTTTCTTATTTTAGAAAGGTTTCGTAGTTCATAGTCTTATTCATTTAAGAATATAATTCTTTTAACTATCCGAGAAACATAAGCCTTATATGTGAGTAGGATATTCTTGTTTATAACAATCTTATTACAAAGACCATGATCTAGGAAATATCATTTTGTCTCATCTTAGCTTCTATGCAGATGGAAGTTTCTACCGGTTTTAATAATACTTAATCACAAAACATTTCCTTTTATTAACGCCGCAGTGGTTTGTCGATACACATTCGATTCAAATCAAGAAACATTCTTAAGCCGTTATACCTAACTTCCCATAAAGCTAGTATAACTCTTAAGTTTTCAAAACCAAGTATTACTTCTTCTTTCAAATGATTCAAAAATCTTTTGAAATACTTCAAGTTCTTTATTAACACATAACAAGCCGCTTATAGTTCAAATCGCTACCTTTTAAAACCACAAGTATTTTCTTACCAACATAAAGTCATATAACCAACTTCCCATAAAGCCGTTATAACACTTTATGTTTTAAACCAATCAAATACATTTAGCATACGTGACGTCACCGCATTACATAGTTCACACATATCATGCTAGAAGAGATAGGAAGAGGTTCACATACCTCGCGACGAGTATCGACTAATAGCAAAACGCCCAAGTACTTCCAACCGCTCTACTCCTTAAGCTGTAGATCGCGCCACGCGTAGTACTCAACCTATAAGGCCACAAGGCGCTTATTAATATTTAGATCCCTTCAGAACATTCTACGTAAAATTCGTAGACTCTCTCCCCGCAACAGAAATCTCCTCTCTATCGGGGCCGCTACCAAGCCAACCAGGGGGTTATACGCCTAAACCGACGTGCACAATTCTACCTCACAGAAAAGCTACACAAGTCTACTGTAATACAGTCCTATGTAAATACAGTTCAGTACTCTTCTTTCGAAAAGGTTTCTTATTATTCAGGCTTAAGTCAAAAGACATTGACGATAACAACGTTCAGTTCTATATATAGTATACTTCAACTATATAGTATAACAATCATGTAATTTCCAATTACAATAGAGGGACAAGATATTTACCTCGATAAGCCCATAATTATTCGAGTTTAAATGTCGATCCGGAGCAAGGTTTAGCTCCTACTCCGTGCGCCCGACCCGCCTCCAACAACCCTTAGAAGTTCTAACCAACTTCTACTTATTACTCCAACTAACTATGGAGATTTTCCTTAGGGTTTGGTTTTGTGATCAAGGGAAGTATAATCGTATTTCTGGCTTTTCAGATAAGTATAACCTTATAAGACTACAAGCTATACGCCTAAGTTAATTTTGGCATTATAACAATACTTTTGAGAGTATTTCTACCAAGAGGGGTATTATACGAAACAACTAGGCTAGGGGTACTCACGGCCAAGCACTCCTGGGGCGAAAGGGCTCTCGCCAAGGGGAGTGAGGCTCTTGCCGAACTCTACACTGGGGAGGAGGAGGAATTTAACACTTGGAAATATTTAGGAATGGATGAACAAGTCTTCCAGGGGTATTTATAGCAAAACCCAAGGCCAACCAACGGCCAAGATCAAGCCATGCAAGGCAAGTGTAAGGCCCAGATCAAGCCAAGTGCACCCTAACCCTACTCCACCAAACATGGCACAAAACAAGCCACAAAACAAGGCCCAAAATAAGGACCAATCGGCCAAGGCCAACCACCCTTGACCGCCCTCTAAACTGGCCCAACGAGGGTGACAAGTGTCACCTCCCGCTGGCCCAAAATATTTCGCCTCTGAAAAATCCGCAAAAATATAAATGACATAGCCGAATTTTCCCTACGAAAGTCGTGGAAACGTTTCATCAAAAACGACTCTAATCGGGTGTCAGGCACAAGGTGAAAATCGCCAAGCCTACTTAAGCTTCCAAAATTTTCTACGCACGCCCCACGCATACACCGGAAATACGGTATAACATTCTCTCTCTTAGAAACATTCGTCCCGAATGTTCCTTCTAAGTCTCAAAACAAACGCGCCAGATAGTCTTTACTACTATACTTACGAGAACAAATCACACACCGCCACGTAAAACACCGCGCAAATACTCACATCTAAGCCCACGAAAACACCTCTAACATCACCAAAGTAATGATCACAACTACGCTTGCCATACATGCTCGCTTCTCCCTTTACTCGTCGTGATACCACTTTTGTCACTTTGCCGCGAGGTTCTAGTGTCACCCGCGACGCAACAAATGGTACCGGCTGCATGCGATCCCCGAGGTCGCCGTGACACTCGAACTCTTACCACATTTCGACATCGCCACTTCCACAACTCGGTTACTATCTCTAACGTGGTCATCATTAACTGGGAACACTCTAAATGGATCTCCGATACTTTTCCGATCATAACAATACGAAAGACCGGACGTACTGCTTCCTAAGTCGGACGGCAAAAGCTAACATATAGGCAACCTGGCCTACTCTGCACCAGATCTGTAAGTCCCAAAGTAACTCGGGCTAAGTTCCCTCTGTTTTCCAAAACTCGTCACACCCAAACCGGGGTGGTATCTTCAAGAAGACCGACCACAACTCGAACTCTAAGCGTCGTCGCCGATAATCCGCACGATTCCTCTGAGCTGCCAAAACATCTTCTAGATAAGCTTCGCCCTATCCACAGCCTGTTGGAACAAACCTGAACCAACTATCTGAACCTTGTCAACATCGAACCAATCGACCGGAAACTTACACTTCCGCCCCTACAAGGCTTCATAAGGAGACATCCGAACACTGAAATGGTAGCTAACCACACTCCTTCAACAGGAGACAACAAACCTTGCAACTACCTCAAATTCAAACACTGCCCGGTGGCGAATGTGATTCTCAGACTCACTCGAAGTTCCTAACCCCGCTCGTATAACTTCCAAAAATGAAAATAGCCACAACTCGGGCTTCACCGTCATAAGGTGAAGGCACCCTGCAGCCTTTACAACCTTTCTCGATAAACAACAACGCCGAGTAAACGGCCTTTGCTAGAAAACAAGACGGCCGACCTCCTCGCCCGACTCATCGGTCGAACGCATCCACGACCGCACGTTGGTTAACTAAACTCGCCTAACACCCTCGTAACCCCAACCCAAAGCGACCACCACAAACCGACCTACCACCAAACCTACCGTGGGTTGACCCGCAACGTGGCCTCAACCCGACCCGCAACGCCGCACCATACTAGCTCCCGAACCTAACAATCTCACTAATCACGCTACTTAAAACCTAGCGGTCTTCTTAGCTCGACTACCCTTTCATTCCACACTACTCAGGACTAATCCCACCAACATAACTCACGCACTATGCACTCCTATAAGTGGTCAAACATAAACAATACATCTTTTACTCGAGACGGCCTTACCTCTAAGGTCTCTACGTATAAAACTCTAAGGCTCACACCTTCTCTATCCCCAAAATCTTACTCTTAACCCACCATGATTTCTAATCACAACTAACACACCGCTATCGATCATAGCACTTAAGGTATACTCACCTTATCACACATACGCATCTCTGTAGGGTTAAGGATATATCTATATCTACCGCTTCACTCCTTAGTCATTCTAATCAAACTCGCCTGCAGTAGGCGATAGCTGGAAGATGACAAACTACCCACCGATCCTCAAGGCTAAGTCCTCCCGCAAGGACACTCTTTCGACATCGCACTGACGGTCATAGTACAACACGCATCAACTAAAAGACGACATTCCCCGATGACGCCGCCACATCGTGAACACCGAGAAAATCAATCCGGATGGCCGGAACCTACGCAGAAGCCGGAACCTAAGCTCGAGCTCACCAACTCTCGCATACCTCGAACGCCCCGAACCCCCGAGGACCTTTCGCATCGATGGATGCGCATAATCTAATCTGGCGAGGCGACTCGCCGCAGTTACCAAAGCGACCTTGCTACTCGCCCTTCTTCGCCCTTCGTTAACCCGCCGACTTACGCTTTCGCTCGCCGCGCATAAGCCCGCATACGTGCCATGCTCGCTTCAATCAAGAACTTACTTGCACAACCTTTTCGCTGATATTCATCAAGACTCGCGCAGACATGATACTCTCCGTAGTCAAATACATAGTTAGTAATGTGGTCGCCTCCTTGAAATCTATATTCTCTGCTCCCGGCCGTGGAACCGGTTCAAATATCATGGCCGCAGAGGAATCGCCGCCGTGCTAAACTCCTGGGCTAGTGACGCCGCAAAACTCCCGAACGAAGCACCACCTCAGTGATGATTGGGCTCAGGCCCACGTAACCCTCTCAGATTTACTCAGCCTCCTCACGCCGCTTTGCCTCCCGGGCCCGGTTACCTACGCGAGGCATAACGCAGTGGAAAGAAATACGTTAGAGGGTCCACTTACAACACGCCTCTAAGGCACGATCTCGAGTGAGAAAAATAGAAACCAATCCTAAATATCCTATAGCCTCCCGACAAGTGGTGCACAACACACCGATAATCAAGACTTCATCGATACGGTCTGAGACACTTTCCGAGGATTAATCGCTCGATACCACTTTTGTCACGACTAACTCGCCCGTGGATCGTGTCTTACCTCGCACCCTAGTGATACAACATCGAGTAATCACGGAACATAAAACACATACATGAAACAAATGAAGTACAAAACAGAATTGAGGAAACTTGCCTTTCTAGATATATATAAATAACAACTCTTACAAATGAACAGTTTAATCTTTTACAAACCCCGCCTACAACAGATTGCACTTAAGAAATGATATGATTTAACAATGGCGGGACAGGTTCCCGCCATACCTCGAATGTAAATACCTACAACGATGGGACTATACCAAGATAAGCCTCCGAGAAACGGAGCTTTCCCAAACGCTGAATCGTGACTCCTAAGAGCGAGGATCAACGATCGCGTACCTTTACTCGCAGATGAACGCAGCCCGGGCGAGGTCATAACAGTACCAAGTATGTGAAACATGAAGATATCAGAAATGAAATCATAGTAGTCTATGTAAAGCGGAGATATGTATGATAACCAAACTACGCTCATAATAAATAAGGCCATGTCTAGTCGTGACTCACGCCCCAAGTCATCACTCCAATATAACAATGGGTCTCACGCCCACAACATCAATCATGCCCGTGGAATACCTTCCTCACCGCCAAATAACGATAGAAAAGCACCAAGGAATACATATGAACAGCAGTCCCACTGTTCAAATAAAACAAGACAGGTAAGTACGAAGGCATAGCCGATTACTAACACCTACGCATTAACGAGGTCATAAATCAGATTCATGATATCTGTCTGCACCGCCACATGGTCAAAGCTGGTCGCCGCCCGCAATATCAAATGCGGCGCCTAGCCTCGAACTTCCCGCACCCGCATAGGCCAATCTCATAGGCCCGCATGAGGTATAACCCCGCATCGAGGGCGCTACTCCCGATCGCCCCGACTCGCACCGCATGGCCACATAGACCGCATGACCATAAAGGCCGACACTAACTCGAACTCTCGTAGCCCGCATAGGCCCTCAGACCCGCATGAGGTATTCTCGAATCACGGTCCTGCATCACCGAGTCTACCCCGCATCGGAGGGCGCTTAACCCCTGGAAACACGCGAGTGGTATAATACCAACATAACGCTTTATCGCTTAAACAACCTAAGCACAATCAAGGAAAACCCTTTACACAAACATCACGTATCACTAACACACGTAGATCCTAATATGATTACTTATCAAATCAATACGAAGGTATTACAAGGCTATCACAAACCAACACAATCCAGTTATACACACAAGGTACATTCTATTATATGATTAACAAGATCGAGTATCTATTCCCAAAGTACTTCATACATTATCTTTTAAAAGATACGTTACTTTCACAAAAGTCACACAATACCCGTAGTATATGAAAATAGAGTGATTATCTTTTGAAGTGAATCAAACACTTATCTTTGTAAAATCAGGTAACAACATTATTATCCAAACGTCCAAGTTTGCCTAATTTCAAATGTTCACGCTTTCTTATTTTAGAAAGGTTTCAGAGTTCATAGTCTTATTCATTTAAGAATATAATTCTCTTTTAACTATCCGAGAAACATAAGCCTTATATGTGAGTAGGATATTCTTGTTTATAACAATCTTATTACAAAGAAATGCATGATCTAGGAAATATCATTTTGTCTCATCTTAGCTTCTACGCAGATGGAAGTTTCTACCGGTTTTAATAATACTTAATCACAAAACATTTCCTTTATTAACGCCGCAGTTGGTTTGTCGATACACATTCTGATTTCAAATCAAGAAACATTCTTAAGCCGTTATACCTAACTTCCCATAAAGCTAGTATAACTCTTAAGTTTTCAAAAAACCAAGTATTACTTCTTCTTTCAAATGATTCAAAAATCTTTGAAATACTTCAAGTTCTTTATTAACACATAACAAGCCGCTTATAGTTCAAATCGCTACCTTTTAAAACCACAAGTATTTTTTACCAACATAAAGTCATATAACCAACTTCCCATAAAGCCGTTATAACACTTTATGTTTTAAACCAATCAAATACATTTAGCATATGTACGCTCACCGCATTTACATAGTTCACACATATCATGCTAGAAGAGATAGGAAGAGGTTCACATACCTCGCGACGAGTATCGACTAATAGCAAAACGCCCAAGTACTTCCAACCGCTGGCTACTCCTAAGCCGTAGATCGCGCCACGCCGTAGTACTCAACCTATAAGGCCACGCGCGCTTTATTAATATTTAGATCCCTTCGAGAACATTCTACGTAAAATTCGGCAAGACTTCCCCGCAACAACAGAAATCTCCTCCTCTATCTGGCCGCTACCAAGCCAACCAGGGGTTATACGCCTAAACCGACGCGCACAATTCTACCTCACGTAAAAGCTACACAAGTCTCATCAGAATACAAATTCCCATGTAAATACAACAAGACTTCTTCTTTCAAAAGGTTTCTTATTATTCAGATTAAGTCAAAAGACATTGCCGATAACAACGCTCGCTTCTATATATAGTATACTTCAACTATATAGTCTAACAATCATGTAATTTCCAATTACAATAGAGGACAAGATATTTACCTCGATAAGCCCATAATTATCCAAGTTTAAATGTCGATCCCGAGCAAGGTTTAGCTCCTACTCCGCGGCGCTCCGACGCCTCCAAACAACCCTTAGAAGTTCTAACCAACTTCTACTTATTACTCCAACTAACTATGGAGATTTTCCTGTGGTTTCGGTTTGGATCAAGGAAGTATAATAGTATTTCGGCTTTTCAGATAAGTATAACCTTAGAATACTACAAGGTATACGACTAAGGTAATTTGTGCATTATAAACATACTTTGATAGTATTTCTACCAAGATGGGGTATTATACTAAAACAACTAGGCTAGTGGGTACCCCACTAGCACCCTGGGGGGAAAGGGCTCTCGCCAAGGGGAGTGGGAGGCTCTGGCCGAACTCTACACTGGGGAGGAGGAGGAATTTAACACTTGGAAATATTTAGGAACGGATGAACAAGTCTTCCAAGGGGAGTATTTATAGCAAAACCCAAGGCCAACCAATGGCCAAGATCAAGCCACGCAAGGCAAGTGTGTAAGGCCTAGATCAAGCCAAGTGCACCCTAACCCTACTCCACCAAACATGGCACAAAACAAGCCACAAACAAGGCCCAAAATAAGGGACCAATCGCCCAAGGCCAACCACCTCGATCGCCTCTAAACCGTCCAATGAGGGTGACAAGTGTCACCCTCCCGTTGGCCCAAAATATTTCGTCTCTCGGAAAAATCCGCAAAAAATATAAATGACATAGCCGGAATTTTCCCTACGAAAGCTGTGGAAACGTTTCATCGAAAAACGACTCTAATCGGGTGTTGTGCACAAGGTGAAAATCGGCCAAGCCTACTTAAGCTTCCAAAAATTTTCTACGTACGTCCTTACGTACATACACTGGAAATACGGGGTATAACAATAACGATTACCTGAAAGTTGTTAATATGATTTACCTTAAGTAACGATGCATAATCCCTTAATTATACTTTGGTAACCATCCATATAAATCATCCTCAATTTGACCTATAACCCATCGACGAACACCTAAAGTTACTTACATGATTAAGCTCACGTTACGACCTATAAAATAATAATGGTAATCTAGAAGGAATTGATATAATTCATCTTAAATAGGGACCTATAAACCATCAACAATTATCTGAAAGCTATGATTTATCTTAGGTAAGGTGTTATAACCCAAATAAAGGAAATTCTTCGAAGCTTGATCCTACGAATAGAACAACCACATGAAGTACTGACTCATAAGTACATGACATATCTCTTACTCAACTTATGGAACATATGGCATGGAATAGATATGCTTTCATAAACTGTAGAATTCAAAGCTCATGTAGAGTAGCAATAAGCGAAAGTCGTGTCATAGCGGCGAAAAAAATAGCAGTCTTACATACCTTAGCTCAATCTTTGAATGACTTATGACAAATCACTCCCACCAATAGATGTCTAACCTGTTTAAGACAGACTAATATCAACATAAAAATAGTCCAGCCAAATATTACAACTATACCAACACTATAGTTAAGCAATCAAAGAGCAACGACCTCCCGATGCTATATTTAATGATGCACTCCACACCCGACCCCTTTATAGAAACAACCAAGATCTATACGATATACCTTACCCCCACCGTTCTCCAACCACATAGAAACCACCGTTAAATAATTTATAAAATTATTACCACTTGAACTCACGACTTCCAATCACCGTTCGTGAGTTCTTAAAGAATATGTACCTTAGACGCCCATACAAGCTCGTAGAAAGTCGTAGATGATGAAGCGCACCTTGGTTTGCCTTCCTTAGAGCTTCCCAATATCTTACTTCACTACCAAGGAATCTATGATCCAGAGGAACTCGAGGTTATAATCATGGATTCATGGAAGAAATCATTCATGAACAAGTTTAAAGTTTATACTTATCTTGGAATCACTTGATGGGTGACTTCTAGAGAGAATTTGCCCCATTATCGTCCAAGGAAAGTATGGAAAAAAGAACAAGTCTGATCTTATCTATCAATATCGATGTGACTCGTGGCGTATTGGCCAACTCGACCAACTTGGTCGCTATGGCCCTTGCATCGCGATGACCTTTTTTCTGTCACAGATAGTTTGTTGTACATTGCTCGTAATTTCTTACTCCGTCATCATATCGACGAACGATTTACAACATTGGAAACTAGATTCATAGATCTTAGATTTGATGGGTGGATCACCCATAACTCTAAGTATGGTGATAATAAAGCTCCAAGGACACTGACCCAAATAATGTTGATTCTCAAAAACAACAGAAATCACGTTGCATAAGGTTTTGAAATAATGATTCTACTATTCTACAAGTTACAATAGGAGAATTATATTCCTACTTTACAACTAAATCCTTATTCTATAAGGAGACTAACTATACAATTATGGTAAGACTACAATACTAAATATATGGTAAGTGTACAATGTAATATTTACACTAAAATAATTTCTACACTAAATAGGGACACACGGTCAATACCAAATCAATTAGATTTGGTATATTTAACACACCCCCGCAGTCATAGCGGGCGATCTTCGTACGCTAAGACTATCTCTAAAATCTTAAAAAAGGACCGAGGGAAGACCCTTTATAAAGATGTCTGCAATTTGATATCTCGAAGGAACATGACAGACGCGTACTTGTCCTTTGGATACCTTCTCTCGAACAAAGTGAATATTCATCTCTATGTGTTTAGTACACTGGTGCTGAACTGAATTACCAGAGAGGTAGATGACACTTATATTATCACAATACACCAATGTAGCCTTCTAAATAGGACAATGAAGCTCTAACAATAGATTTCGTAACCAACCTGACTCAGAAACCACATTGGCTACCCCTCTATACTCGGCCTCTGCACTTGAACGTGAAAGTGTGGATTGATGCTTGGCAGACTAAGTTATTACCTAAAAACATGTAATAGCCAGACGTAGACCGTCTGGTGTCAGGACAACCACCCCAATCAGCATCTGTGTAGGAGACAAGTGTAGATGTCGACGAGGGATACAAATGCAAATCATATTCAAGTGTTCCCTTAATGTACCTAAGAATGCGTTTGAGCGCATTCATATGTTCAACTCTACGATCATGCATAAACAAACACACATGATATACGACATGTGTAATATCAGGTCGCGTGAACGCCGATATCGGGCGCGATGCAAGATCGCGATAACGGTCGATCTCATATGGAGAGCTCGCTGCGACTCCAACTTGGGTTTAGTATCACCTGGAGTAGAAGTGGACTTATAGGATGACATCCCAGCCCTTTCAATGATCTCTGCTGCATACTTCCTCTGTGATAAGAACAATCCGCCTGCATGACGAGTGGCTCAATCCCTAAAAAATAACTCAATGGGCCCAAGTCTTTCATGGCAAACACAGAACTGAGCATTATCATAATAAACTTGTGTAAAGCATCAGAAGAGTCAGTCAGGATAATATCATCAACATATAACAATATATAAGCCATGGAAGAACCCCGGCGATATATGAATAATGAATTATCAGATCTATTGTGCGAAAAACCCATAGTCGAAACATAGTCAGCAAACCTCTTATACCAAGCCCGTGGAGACTGTTTAAGCCCATACAAGGACTTTTTCAATAGACAGACATGATTAGGATATCTAGTATCCTGAACCCCAAGGGTTGATGCATATACACTATCTCCTGAAGATCACCATGTAGAAAAGAATTATTCACATCTAGCTGATGAATGGGCCACGATTTTGAAAGAGTCAAGCTGAGCACAGTGCGAATGGTAGCCGACTTGACCACCGGGCTAAATGTCTCAACCACAATCCACACCAACCTGTTGAGTCTTACCATCACCTACAAGTCTAGCCTTATGCCTTGCAAATGAACCATCCGAATTTTTCTTATGAACAAAAATCCACATAGACCGAATAATATTAACACCAAAAGGACGGGGTACCAACTCTCACGTCTTATTATTAATAAGAGCATTATATTCCTCGGTCATGGCAATTTTCCAATTAGGGTCATCTAAGGCAGAAATAGGATTACAGAATAAGGGGGATTTAAGAACATTAGAATTCAAATTAAAAGTGTCTTTGGTTTAAAAATACCTCATTGACTGTGAGTGACTGGACCATGACTCTTGGCTGGATTGGGTGAATTTTTGGAATTTTTAGAAATTTCTAGAATTACCGTTGAAGGCGCCGTGACACTAGGGGCGAGGGACGCAATGCTAGAAGAGCTGCAGAACCCTCTGAAGTTTTGGCACCGTGGCGCCTCTATGCAGGGTCGCGGCGCTAACGGTTTTTTTCGAACAAATCTAAAAAATGACGTAGAACATAGGGGGAGACATCCGCATCCAAATCATAAGAACTAAGCACGGGTTTTTCTACTTTAGAAAAGGGAAATTGGGATTCATCAAAGAGAACATGACGACTAATGATGATTCGTTTAGCGGATAAATCAAAGCATTTATAACTACGGTGATTTGACGGAAAATCCAAAAACACACAAGGAGTAGAACGTGCCTGAATTTTGTTGATTGTAGTGGATGGAAACAATGGATAACATAAGTATCCGAAGACCCTAAGATGAGAATATGATGGAGACTTATTATATAAGACTTTGAGAGGGGATGAATATGTCAAACCTTTATAAGGAATAATATTGAGTAGATCGGTAGCCATTTGTAGCGCATGATGCTAAAATAATGAAGGAACAGAAGAATGAACCAATAAAGTGCGGACAATATTATTAATGGTATGAATTTTTCGCTCAACTTTCCTATTTTGTGAAGATGTATGAGGACAAGAAAAATGAAAATTTATCCCATTTTGAGCACAAAACTCCCTAAATTCTCTATTGTCATACTCTTTGTCATTATCACATTGAATGTTTTTTATTTCCTATTCAAATTGTGTTCTTATGAAAGGTCTAAATTTTATGAAAATGGAAAAAACTTTAGATTTTTTCGCAATTGGAAACGTCCATAAATATTTAGAATAGTCATCTATGAATAAAACATAATAACGATGACCCATAGAACTGAGAAACGGAGATGTCCACAAATCACTCTGAATAATATCAAATGGGATTGAAGTAGTAGAATTCGACGCTACAAATGGTAACTTAATAATTTTTCCCAAAGCACAGGATTGACAAAGTGGAGTACTACTGTTACACCCCGTAAGTCCAGGACATGTAAAAGAGAATGTACGTAAGGAATCAAGACTTGGAAATTATTACGAAAGGAAGAATTGTTTTTTTTTTCCGACGGAAAATCTTCCGAACGTCGGAAAGGAAAAATGTTTGTTGTTGAGAATTGAATTCTCAAAATACATTATTTGAAGAGTATGGAACTTATTAACATTATGGAAATTTATTTTTACGGATTTGGTCACGTGGGGCTCACCAGAGGAATTTTACGTTTTGTGGGGCCCACGAGGGTTACGGAATTTTATGGATGAATGAGAGGGCGACACGTGGCACCCCCCACATGTGGTCTTGGAAGAAATTTAGTGAGGGTAAAATGGTCATTGACCACCTTGGAAGATTAGTCTTGCTAGCAAGACATTGTTGACTTGTCAACTTGTCCACATGGGCTTGATCCTAGTGAAACTCATACAAGCCACACATTTGTTGTAATCTAGACCCTCCAATGTGTTTTATTTATCATACTAGTGCAAGACTTGGCATTTTACACTTAGAAAAATTAGACAAAACTCTTGTGCTCACTATCTTGCTCTCGGCTTTGATGAGCTATCCACACAAAAAAAATTAGTTTGTGATCCTTTGGTCACAAGACTTAAACCCAAGGTCCCTAAGAGTATTGTAAGATTATCTCAATAGAAAGATCCCGGAAAAACGGCGTTTTCGTATTAGTCGCAAGGCGGAAACTTAAGGGGTTCTTCAACTTTGAAGTTGGAACTTGAAGATGGGTTCTTCATAGGCTTCTAAGGAGTGCTTGGAGCGGATTGGAACATAAGGAAAGGAGCTAGGAATTGCTAAGGAGCGACTTCGAATCTTGGAAATTTTAAGGGCTTATAAAGGTATAAATCTTGTCGTTTTAGCAATTAAGTTTACTTATCATTGTAGCTATGGTTATTAGCAAGCATGAGTTATATATTATGAGGTTTGATAAGTGTTTTGGATATTGGAACCCTAATCCGAAAACTAGCATGTTTAGCCTTAAGATTGGAATTCAAGTTGATTATTAGTTTAAGTCGTCGCATGTTGTATAAGAAAGAAATTGTGGTTGTTGAAGTTGTTTATGACTATATAACATGTTAGACCTTAGAACTTGGAATTTGAAAAGGATTGGAAAAGACTTTGAATTGTGGTTATGTTGTTAGCCGAGAATGGCTTGATTATGGACTTAGTTGGTATTAATTGTGGGGCGGAATTTTACACGTATTGTAAGGCGTGTAATCCCCTTTGTTTGGTTGTTGTTTGGAGCCTTAAATGTGGCGTGTTGGTTATTGTATTCGGCCTTGAAAAAGGTGGAAAAGTGAGTAGAAACAAAGGAAGTGCTGCCCGATTTTCCGTAGAATTAGAGACCGTATACTTAGTATTATTCTACGTTAGAGACTAGAAGTTGATAGTCTTGTTGTGACCATTATAGGTTGACACTTCTACGTACGGCGTATTCGGCTTAGCTTGTGGATTTAAATAAAAGGTATGTGAACTATCTCCTCTTCTAGCATGATTCCTTAAGATAAAGAAAGTATGTCCTACTCCTTAAATGATCCATTCCTTGGTTGTATTTGGATTTCCTAAAATAGAATTAGTTATATGTACTCCCTTGATTGTACTTTGATGTTTAAATTGTAAGTTGTATAATCCATTTTCCTTAGTGAAGTTTGGATTCTTAAAAGTGAAAGTATTTTACTTAAAGTACATAGAGTCTTGAAAAGGAAGTGGTTTCCAAACCTTTTGGCTAGTGTTTTAGTTCCAAAACCTAAGGGTTGTTGTAATGACTTTAGGGGAGTTAAAGGAGTGATTTACTTAATTGTTTTAAGAGAGGAGAAATGACATGATTTAAGAGAAGTAACTTGTTTTAAAGGTGTGAGTTACTTGAGGTTTAAAAGTAGAAGAAACTTGTTTTCTAAATATTAAGAGACTTGAAGTATTTTTGAAAGTTAAGAACTTGATTTGTAAGTATGTGATACTTGGTTTTAATAGTATAAGTCTCTTGGATATAAAAGGAATGGAAATGTCAAAAACCATAAAGGGTTATAACGGCTTTATGGGAAGTTGGTTATAACGGCTTTATGGAAAGTTAAGAAAGTTGTCTATTTTGATTTATGGGCATAAGTTGCCTAGACTGTGAAAATTTGAAGTAACTTGGTTTCAAGTTTTGAAATGAGTTTCTAAAAGTATAGTAAATTACTTTGAAGAATAGACACGCCTTGATACTACGGGTGTTAGTATCTTGGGATTTTACATAAAAAGGAGTCTTTTGAAAAGAATGTACGTACGTAGTACTTTGGCTTGTTAAATGAGAATTATTCTATTCGTTCCGTGATAAGTACTTTGGTTTGTTAAATGAGAATTATTCTATTTGTGCCTTGATAAGTACTTTGGCTTGTTAATTGAGAATTATTCCATGTGTGCCTTGATAAGTACTTTGGCTTGATTAATTGAGAATTGCCTATGTGTGCTGGTGATAGCCTTTGAGTGCAAGTATTATGTTTTATTGCGTTGCCGCGACTCTACTGGAGGGCCTACTGTCTTGTTGTAAGTTACTCGACGCACCGACGGTGATGTGGGATTCCACGTATGCCTGCTATTTGTAGTACTGGGTTAAATTCCTAGATTTTTATGTAAGACATGGTAGTGCTTATGTTTTGTTTGACGGCCTTGAGATAGGTAAGAGTATAAGTAAGCGGTAAACCCCAAGATGCTATACCACCTTCTCCGTGTAAGAGTATAAGTGAGGGTAAACCCCAAGACATTATACCCCGCTTGTTTTGTTTGATGGTCGGTTGAGATAGGTAAGAGTATAAGTGAGGTAAACCCCAAGATGCTTTACCACCTTCTCCAGGTAAGAGTATAAGTGAGGTAAACCCCAAGACATTATACCCTCGCTTACCACCGCCGCTTTCTCGCCGTCTGCATGCTTTTAGGACACAGTGGGACTTGGTGTTCATGTATGCCTATTGGTGTTATATTATATCATGGACTTCCGGCAGTGAGGAGGGATTCCACGGGCATGATTGATATTATGGGCGTGAGGCCCATGGTTATGTTTTAGTAATGACTTTGAGGGCATGCGTCCCTGACTTGATATGATCGCTATGTATTGTAATCAGAGGTGGCTATCATACATGTCTCTTGTTTTGTTTAGACTGTTATGATTTCATTACAGTACATACTGTTTCACATACTTGGTACATTCTTCGTACTGACCTCCTTCGGGGAGCTGCATTCATGCCGCAGGTTTAGGTACGCAGTTTGGTGATCGTCAGGTGTAGGACCTGCTCGTAGTTTTTGGATAGCTCTCTGCTCGTGAGTTTATCTTTTGGTATAAGTTCCTTCAAGATGTGCTTTTGTACGCTTATGGTACGGCGGGCCTTGTCCCGTCATAGTTCAAGAAACTCTTGAGGTTTGTATTCATATGTGGATTGGACTCACGTATGCGGTAAAGTGTCTTTTGCTATGTATATTATATGGCGGCCTTGTCGGCTTTGCTTGCACGACGCTTGTTTTAAAAAAAGAGGTGTTATTTAATTTCCACGCTTACTTAGTTGTTAAGGTAGAAGCGGTGCCTGTAGGGCACCACCACGCCCGGTTCGGGCGTGACAGAGTGGTATCGAGCGCGATCTCTAATGTCTACGCACCGTGTCTAGTAGTTATACCCCGTATTTCCGCAGTATGTACGGGACGACGAGAAAAGTTTGAACTTTAAAGTTGGCTCGACGATTTATTTTTGTGCACAACACCCGACAGAGTCGTTGACTAAACGCTTTACTAAACTCGCGTAGGGTAAATTCCGCTATGTCATTTATTATTTTACGGATTTTTCCGAGAGACGAAACATTTTGGATTAACGGAGGGTGACACTTGTCACCCTCATTGGACGGCAAATTGGCATTGTTTGGCACGTTTTTTGTGCCTTGCACAAAGTCAAGGAGTTGGTAGGATATTTTTGTGTAGTAGATAGAATGGACACTTGCCTAAATCCTCACCCTACACTTGCCTTGCACTTGGCATCATCTTGGCCATTGGTTGGCCAATGCTTGACCTATAAATACCCCTCTATGTTGATGAACTTCTTCATCCAAATATTTTTCTAAGTGTTAAAAATCCCTCCCCTCTCTTGATATGTTTTCGTCCAACACCCCCCTCCCCCTCTAGCCTTAGTGGCTTGGCCGAGAGCCCCCCCCCCCCTCTAAAGCAAGCCCTAGCCGAAACACCACCCCCCCTCCCTTAGTAGAAAATACTCTTCAAGTATTGTTGCTATGGCAAAATACTTTAGCCCTTATACTTTGTAGTATTTCCAAAGTCCCCTCTATACTAAAAGCCCAAATACTAGCTATACTTCCTTAGTCACAAACGAAACCCTAAGAGAAACTTCATTGTTGATTGAAGTAGTAAGTAGAAGTGTGTAGCAACTTCTAAGGGTTCTTGGAGCGCATTGGAGCGTACGGAGTAGGAGCTAAACCTCGCTTAGGATCGACGTTTATACTTGGATATTATTGGGCTTACCGAGGTAAATAACCTTATCCTCCTTTTGTAATTAGAATATACATACTGTAGAAGTATAGGAATAAGTATAAATACTTAGAAGGTTATTAAAGAATAGAATTGAACTGATATCACAGTAGAAGGGTTTAAAAGAAGAATAATAGAATCAGATTTACATAGGACTGCTACAAAGAGACTTGAGTAGCTCACCTGCAGGAAGTCGCCCAAATTTTTCCATGTATAGAGAACCCTCTCGCTAGAGCTTTGTACAGATGTACCTTAGACGTTGATAGACGATTTGATCATTATAGGTTGATTCTCATACATGACATATTCAACTTGGCGAGGATTTCGCCGGTAAGGTATGTGATTCTTCCTATCCTCTCGAGCATGATATTTTAAAGAATATGTATATAGTACTAGACGACGCGTGTGTTAATCGAATAATAATTACGCAATGTCTTCGGACTTAAGCCTGAATAATAATTACGGCAATGTCTTTTGACTTAAGCCTGAATAAAAAGAATCTGAAGTAGTTCAAAAGAATTAAGAAACCTTTTTAAGAGTAACACTTGGTTTTAAAAGCTTAAGAGTTATACTAGCTTTATGGGAAGTTAGGTATAACGGCTTAAGAGTGATAAAAAGAATGATTTATTGATTTAAGAAAATAAGAGACTTGACTTAATTATACTAATGTGAATTTTGTTAAAAAGTGTGAAACCTCATTCGTGAGTAATGAGTATTTTGGTTTTCAAAAGGAATGATGTTTTACTGATTTCGGAAATCAGAATGAATGTCGAACAAACCACAGCAGCGCTAATAAAGGGAAATGTTTTGGCTAATAAGTATTATTAAAACCAGTAAAAACTTTCATCTGCATAGGAGCCAAGATAAGACAAAATGATATTACATTTCCTAGATCATGGCTGCTGTAATAAGATTGTTATGAACAAGAATAACCCACTCACACATAAGGTTTATGTTTCTCAAATCGTTTTTAAAGGATTAAAACTATGAACTATGAAACCTTTCGAAATGAGAAACTTGCGTAATTGAAATTAGGCAAACTTGAACGTTGGAAAAAGAATGTTGTTACTTGATTTTACAAAGAAAAGTGTTTTGATTTACTTCAAAAGATAATCACCCTATTTTTTTATACTACGGGTATTGTGTGACTTTTGTGAAAGAAACGGATCTTTTAAAAGATAATACATGAAGTACTTTGGGGCTAAGAACCCGAACTTGTTAATATAATGTAGAAAGTACCTTGGGTGAATAACTTGATTGTATTGATTTGTGATAGTCTTGTAATACTTTCTTGTTGACTTGATAAGTAAACATGTTAGAATGCTACGTGAATTAGTATCTTGTGATGTTTGTGTAAAGGGGTTTTCCCTTGTTGTGCTTAGGTTGTTTAAACGATAAGTTGTTATGTTAGTATTATATCACTCATGATTCCGTTAAGTCGCCTCCGACGCGGGTAGACTCAAAGCGGTCCGTGACCTATGATTCGAGAATACCTTATGCGGTCTCAGATGGCCATGCGGAATCGCGGAGTTCCGTGTTAGTATGCGCCCTTGTGGTCATGCGCTTCAGGCTACGCGGACGGCGAGTCCAGACGCCGCCGGGAGTAGCTACCTCGATGCGGAATACCTCACGCGGGCCATTCGAGTGGCCCATGCGAGCTACGGGAAGTTCTGTGGCTAGACGCGACATTAGATACATCGCGCGAGTGGCCAGCTTTGATCATGTGACGGTCTAGACAGATCTCATGATACAGATTACGACCTTGTTTGTACTGTGGATTTTAGTAGTCGGTTATGCCTTCGTACTTACCCCGTATGGTTTTATGATGACATAGGTAGGACCTGGTGTTCATGTGTATTCCTTGGTGCTTTTATATCATAGATCACGGCGGGAAGGTATTCCACCGCATGATTGATGTTGTGGGCGTGAGACCCATTGTTACATTTGAGTGATGACTTTGAGGCGTGAGTCCCGACTTGACATGATCGCTATTTATCAGGAATCGTAGTTTTGGTTATCATACATGTCTCCCGCTTTATATAGACTACTATGATTTCATTTACGATTTTCGCCACATACTTGGTACCAGTTATCGACCTCCTTCGGGGTTGCGCTCATGCCGCAGTAAGTACTCCTACCGTTGATCCCCGCTCTTAGGATCACCGCTTCAGCTTGGAAAAGCTTCGCTTTCTCCGAGGCTTAGCATTTTGGTACGGTCCCCGTCGTTGTAGATATTTGTATTCGGGTACGGCGGGCCCTGCTCCGCCATTGTTGTTTTAAACTCTTGAGGTCCAGACTGTGGTAAGGTTGGGATGTAATCGCTCATTTTGGGGTATTATATACATATATGCCGAAGGCAACTTTTTCCTAAACCGTGTCTTATTTATACTGCTTCATATCTTCGTTGTTTTATATTCCGCGATTTCTCCGATGACTACTGGGTGCCCGTAAGGCACCAACACGCCCCGAACGGGTCGTGACAAAAGTGGTATCGAGAAGTTAATCCTCGGAAAGTGTCTACAGCACGTATCTAGTAGATTCTGATTATCGCGTGTTGTGCACCACACCAATAATCGTGAGGCTATAGGATATTTAGGATTTGTTTCCATTCTTCACTCGAGATCGTGCTTAGAGCGTGTTATAAGTTGGACCCCTCTAACGTGTTCCTTTCCTTTACCGATGCCTCCGCTTAGGCAACCTGCCCAGAGGCAAGGCAAATGGCGGAGCCGCGAGTGGAGTTCGTGAGAGTTAGAAGCGGCACAGCCCAATCATCACCTGGTGATGCTTCATGCGGGAGTTCTCGAGATGTCTCCGCAGAGCGCAGTTTGGCACGCACAGCAGCCTCATCGCGCCATGACATCCGACCTTCGCCCACGGGCGAGCAAAAATATGGATTGGAAGGAGACGCCTCGCATTAGCAAAGGATTTGGCAACGAGAGTATTTTATGTACCGGTATACCAAGGATATTGATGATTATCTAAAGAAGGTTGTGAGGAAGTAGCTCTTCATCAGAATGAGCCAAAGCCATGCTCAGATTATGTGCGTGGTGAGAGATGTAGAGATCGGCAGATTAACCAAGATCAACAGAAGAGGGCCCGATTGGCAGGATCATTTGGTAACTCTCGAGGCGAACCGCCTCAGCAGCAGATTAGACATGCGCCTCGCTACAGCAGTGCCCTCTGTGGTTCGCTTTTTCCTCGGTGTTCACAAGTGGCAGCGCCATCCCGAAATGTCGCTTTTAATGGTGCTTGTTTTACTTGCGCCGTCAGCCATATGGCGAGGAATGTTCTATGAGGAAGGATGCAAGTAGGAAGACTCACTACCGCATCGCCATGATTCAAAGTGCGGAGAGGAAGGGGTGTTAGCCAGAGGAGGCCACCCCCACCTCGGTGTGGCCGTTGTGGTCGATATCATTTTGGGGAGTGTCGTGCTTCTGCGGCAGCTTGTTATGTTTACGGCCAGCAGGGCCATTTTGCGAGAAATTATCCAACCAGAGTTGGCGGGGATGTAGGGACTCAGCCTTCGGGATCAGTGGATAGTTCATCACCTTCCTCACATGCACAGCAGTATGGATTGATTAGAACGACCTAGGGGAAGTGCCGCGTAGATACAGGTATATCCTTAACCCTTTAGAAATTTATATGTGTAGCGAATATCTTAAGTATTGTTTTCGGTTAGCATGGTGTTAGTGTGATTAGAATTTTTGATTAGTTAACCGGGTAAGATTGGGGGATAGAGAGAGTGAGAGCCTTAGAATATATACGTAGAGACCTTAGAGGCGAGGCCATCTTTGGTAAAAGAATTATTTCATGTTGACCCTTATCAAAGTGCATAGTTTACGTGAGATATATTTGTGGGATAAGTCCCTGAGCAGTAGGAAAAGAAAGAGGGTAGTTGAGCTAAGAAGACCGCTAGGTTTTCGTAACGTGATTAGTGAGATTGTTCCGGATCGGGGAGCTAGTGTTTTGCGCGTTGCCGGGTCGGGTAGAGGGCATGTTGCGGGTCGACCCACGGCCTGTTTGGTGATGGGGTTAGTTTATGGTCCCGCCAGGTTAGGATCACAAGCGGTGTTAGGCCCAGTTTAGTTAACCATTATGCGAGTTCGTGGACGTGTTCGACCAAAGAGTCGGGCCGATGAGGTCGCACCATCTTATCTTTTAATCAAACCGTGTTCTCGTGAGTAAGTTGCGAGATGATTATTTCAGAAGGTTGTAAGGTCGCACGAGGTGCCTACCTTCACCTTATGGCGCATGTGGAGCCCCAAGTTACTACTGTTTCTTTTCCGAAGTTTTACCGTGCAAGGTTAGGAACTCAGTGAATCTCGGTGTCGCATTCACCCTGCAAGTGGTTGGATTTCGGGGTAGTAGGACTCTTCGCCTCTTGTTGAGTATGTATTATATAGCTACCGCTTCAGATTCGTGTCGCCGCTTGGAGCCTTTTTATAAGCGCTTAGTGTAAGATTGCCGATCGATTGATTCGATGTAAGCAAGGTGCGTATAGTTGGTTCTGCACTTGTTCAAGCAGGCGGATAGGGTGGAGCTTATCCGTAAGAGGTTATCGCACTCGAGTCAGGGAAGCGCACGAAACATGGTAAGTTATGAGAAAGAGTTCGAGTGTACGGTGCGGTACGACGAGTAAGGGAAGAGGCGAGCATGTGTAAGGACATAGATGTGATCATTTCGTTTGTAAAGAGTAGGTGCGCTGGGAAGTATCTTTTAGACCCCTGGAGGGGAGCTTTTGTGATGATAGAGGTGGTTCCTCGCGAATCGATGTAAGTTTTTGCGCAGATGTTACGTGGCAGCGTGGCATGGTTGTTTTCGTAAGTATAGCAAATGAGGACTATATTGGTATCGCTTGTTTTGAGACTTAGAAGGAACATTCGGACGAATGTTTCTAAGGCGAGGAGAATGTTATACCTCAGATTTCCGCAGTATGTACGCTGGGACATACGAGAAAAGTTTGAACTTTAAAGTTGGCTTCGACGATTTATTTTTGTGCACAACACCCGATTAGAGTCGTTCGACTAAACGCTTTACTAAACTCGCGTAGGGTAAATTCCGCTATGTCATTTATTATTTTTACGATTTTTCCGAGAGACGAAACATTTTGGACCAACGGGAGGTGACACTTGTCACCCTCATCGACGGCAAATTGGCATTGTTTGGCACGCTTTTTGTGCCTCGCACAAAGTCAAGGAGTTGGTAGGATATTTTTGTGTAGTAGATAGAATGGACACTTGCCTAAATCCTCACCCTACACTTGCCTTGCACTTGGCATCATCTTGGCCATTGGTTGGCCAATGCTTGACCTATAAATACCCCTCTATGTTGATGAACTTCTTCATCCAAATATTTTTCTAAGTGTTAAAAATCCCTCCTCTCTTGATATGTTTTCGCCCAACACCCCCTCCCTCTAGCCTTAGTGGCTCGCCGAGAGCCCCCTCTAAAGCAAGCCCTAGCCGAAATACCACCCCCCTCCCTTAGTAGAAAAATACTCTTCAAGTATTGTTGCTATGGCAAAATACTTTAGCCTTTATACTTTGTAGTATTTCCAAAGTCCCCTCTATACTAAAAGCCCAAATACTAGCTATACTTCCTTAGTCACAAACGAAAACCTAAGAGAAACTTCATTGTTGATTGAAGTAGTAAGTAGAAGTGTGTAGCAACTTCTAAGGGTTCTTGGAGCGCATTGGAGCGCATTTGGAGGTGAGCTAAACCTCGCTTAGGATCGACGCTATACTTAGATATTATTGGGCTTACCGAGGTAAATAACCTTATCCTCCTTTTGTAATTAGAATATACATACTGTAGAAGTATAGGAATAAGTATAAATACTTAGAAGGTTATCAAAGAATAGAATTGAACTGATATCACAGGAGAAGGGTTTAAAAGAAGAATAATAGAACTGTACTTACATAGGACTGTTTTCACAGTAGACTTGAGTAGCTCACCGGGTAGGGAAGTGCTGCCCAAATTTTTCCATAGAATAGAGAACCCTCTGCTTAGAGCTTTGTACAAGATGTACTCAGACGCTGATAGACGTATTTGATCATATAGGTCGATTCTCTCATACGACATATTCAACTTGCAGAGGATTTCAGAAGGTATGTGATTCTTCCTATCCTCTCGAGCATGATATTTTAAAGAATATGTATATAGTACGGTGAGACGACGTGTGTTAATCGAATAATAATTACGCAATGTCTTCTGACTTAAGCCCGAATAATAATTACGCAATGTCTTTTGACTTAAGCCCGAATAAAAAGAATCAAGTAGTTCAAAAGAATTAAGAAACCTTTTTAAGAGTAACACTTGGTTTTAAAAGCTTAAGAGTTATACTAGATTTATGGGAAGTTAGGTATAACGGCTTAAGAGTGATAAAAAGAATGATTTATTGATTTAAGAAAATAAGAGACTTGACTTAATTATACTAATGTGAATTTTGTTAAAAAGTGTGAAACCTCATTCGTGAGTAATGAGTATTTTGGTTTTCAAAAGGAATGATGTTTTACCGATTTCTAAATCGAATGAATGTCGAACAAACCACAAAAAGCTTAATAAAGGGAAATGTTTTGGCTAATAAGTATTATTAAAACCAGTAAAAACTTTCATCTGCATAGGAGCCAAGATAAGACAAAATGATATTACATTTCCTAGATCATGACTGCTGTAATAAGATTGTTATGAACAAGAATAACCCACTCACACATAAGGTTTATGTTTCAAATCGCTTTTAAAGGATTAAAACTATGAACTATGAAACCTTTCGAAATGAGAAACTTGCGTAATTGAAATTAGGCAAACTCAACGCGTTGGAAAAAGAATGTTGTTACTTGATTTTACAAAGAAAAGTGTTTTGATTTACTTCAAAAGATAATCACCCTATTTTTTTATACTACGGGTATTGTGTGACTTTTGTGAAAGAAACGGATCTTTTAAAAGATAATACATGAAGTACTTTGGGGCTAAGAACCCGAACTTGTTAATATAATGTAGAAAGTACCTTGGGTGAATAACTTGATTGTATTGATTTGTGATAGTCTTGTAATACTTTCTTGTTGACTTGATAAGTAAACATGTTAGAATGCTACGTGAATTAGTATCTTGTGATGTTTGTGTAAAGGGGTTTTCCCTTGTTGTGCTTAGGTTGTTTAAACGATAAGTTGTTATGTTAGTATTATATCACTCATGATTCCGGGGGTTAAGCTGCCCTCCGATGCGAGGTAGACTCAGGCGGGTCTGTGTGACCTATGATTCGAGAATACCTTATGCGGGTATGTATGGCCTATGCGGAATCGCGGAGTTCTGTGTTAGTACGCGCCCTTGTGGTCATGCGGTCTTTGTGGCTACGCGGACGGCGAGTCCAGACGCTCGGGAGTAGCTACCTCGATGCGCGGAATACCTCACGCGGGCCATCGAGTGGCCTGCGAGCTACGGTGAAGTTCCGTGGCTAGACGCGCACATTAGATACATCGCGCGAGTGGCCGCCTTTGATCATGCGATCGCCAGACAGATCTCATGATACAGATTACGACCTTGTTTGTACTGTGGGTTTTAGTAGTCGGTTATGCCTTCGTACTTACCCCGTACGGTTTTATGATGACATAGGTAGGACCTGGTGTTCATGTGTATTCCTTGGTGCTTTTATATCATAGACTCCCGCCATTGAGCAAGCTATTCCACGGGCATGATTGATGTTGTGGGCGTGAGACCCAGTGTTACATTTGAGTGATGACTTTGAGGCGTGAGTCCTCGACTTGACATGATCGCTATTTATCAGGAACTGTAGTTTTGGTTATCATACATGTCTCCCGCTTTATATAGACTACTATGATTTCATTTACGATTTTCGCCACATACTGGTACTGTTATCGACCTCCTGGGCCGCTCATGCCGCAGTAGAAGTACTCTACCGCTGATCCCCGCTCTAGGATCACCGCTTTCGTTGAAAAGCTCCGCTTCTCCGAGGCTTAGCATTTTGGTACGGTCCCCGTCGTTGTAGATATTTGTATTCGTGGTACGGGCGGGGCCCTGTTCCGCCATTGTTGTTTTAAACTCTTAGAGGTCTGTAGACCTGTGGTAAGGTTGGGATGTAACTGTTCATTTTGGGGTATTATATACATATATGCCGAAAGGCAACTTTTTCCCAGAAACTGTGTCTTATTTATACTGTTTCATATCTTGGTTGTTTTATATTCCGCTGATTTCTCTGATGTATGACTACTTGGGTGCCCGGGTAAGGCACCAGTCACGGGCCCCGGAACGGGTCGTGACAAGTAGAGTCTTGATTATCGGTGTGTTGCGCGCCACACCCATAAACATGAGGCTACTGGACATTTAGGAGTTGGTTTCTATTCTTCTCACTCTAAGATCGTGCCATATAGCTGTGTTAGTAAGATAATTCCTCTCTGACGTGATTTTGTGTTACAGTTATGCCTCTAAGGAGGGCAACAGCCGCCTAGAAGGGCAAAGGAGTAGCAGGAGCTACTAGTCAGACTCAGAGAGTTGATAGGGCTTATGCCCAGGGTATACCGGATGTCAGGCCGCAATGCGAAGTTCTTCTGCGCCAGGTTTTGAGGCCCCAGCACCAGAGCCTCCAGTTTCTCAGTTAGGGGAAGATGTTAGGGTCATGAAGGAAGCCATTATGTTATTGACCAAGATAGCAGCAAGGCTTTCATCGCAGGGTTATTCGCCGACATGCATGTGTACAGAGGGTAGAGGGCCAACGCGAGATCAGCGTAAGAGGCTAGACCGGTTGGTTATTCCGTGAGTTTTGGACGAGTCGCCTCAAGAATGAGTGAGATATTCGCCCTAGCCTACCCAAGACATACCCCGTAGTTCACGGTGGGATATCGACCCCACAAGGTATTTAGGAGCCGGTCCAAGCTCCAGAGGTCGAGGTTCTCAGAGGAGCAGAGGATTTTCTCGGTCGAGGCCACCTATTCCTCAGTGTATCAGATGTGGTAAGCGTCATTCGGGGAAATGTCGTTATGGAACAGGTGTTTGTTTTTATTGTGGCCGTCCAGGCCATATTCTGAGGTTATGTCCTTTTAGAAAGAGCACTGGTGAGGTGGCTCACCATGAGGCCGTAGAGTTGGTTCCTTTCCTCCACAAATGCGCTCCCTGCAGGGTGTTCAGATGTTAGCCAGCCGTGGTAGAGGTCAGGGTGGAGTTTATAGTTCTGGCGGTCCTTCGAACCGCATGGATGACGTGGCTACTGGACAGGATCATGAGGCAACATCTCATGGGGTTACAGGTATATTTTGATTCTTTTGAATCATATGTGCATTGATAGATTCAGATTCCACCCTAGCGTATATGTTTTCCCTGTGTTGCTAGCAGTTGTAAGTGATAGTACCCCCAGAGGTAGGAATACTTTGATTAGTAAAGTGAAGAATTAAGAATATTGACAAAAATGGTAAGTGAACTGAGACTATAGTTGTGTAGAGTTCACAAGTTGTAATTACCCCGTAACAGTGTAAGACCTATAGGGAAGGATGTACAGTAGAAATACTTTGGCTTATGTGATGAACCTCTAGTGAATGGGAGGATAGGGTGAGATGTACCTTGAGATAAGAGAGAGATTTATTTCAGACTAAGAATGGGAAGTTAAGTGTGACGATGAGTCGGGTTATGGACTTATTTCGGGTCAGCCGATAGTATGTAATGGGGTGATTTCAGTTAGAAATGGTCCCGCTATGTGATAGGGTCACGAGGGTGCTAGGCCCAAGTCTAGTTGATCGTTGTACGAGTTCGTGGATGCGTTCCACCGGAACTAGGTCGAAAGGACCGAGAAGAGCCTTAACGAGAATGTAAGTAACAATATGGCCAAGTTTGATTAGTAACTCCAAGGATTGGGGAACAGAAACAATATTTGAGATTTTGTACGTGTACTAGATGAGTTTGAAAGTACGAGAAAGTATGACAAGTAAGGAAAGAAAGGAACCTCTAAGGATCCCGTGTTTGGGAAGATCAGAACCTTCGAAGTTTTGTGAGAAGGGACCACTGACGGAAGGTCCATTATTATGTTCACGCAGTGTTATGTGGTGGTGTGTGGCATCGCTGGTCTTGTGCGCTTGATTGATAGGCATAGTATAGAGATTGTGCCGGAGTTTGTATAGCTTGACAACCGACTAAGAACATTCGGGGACGAATGTTTCTAAGGAGGGAAGAATGTTACACCCCGTAAGTCCAGGACATGTAAAAGAGAATGTACGTAAGGAATCAAGACTTGGAAATTATTACGAAAGGAAGAATTGTTTTTTTTTCCGACGAAAAATCTTCCGAACGTCGGAAAGGAAAAATGTTCGTTGTTGAGAATTGGATTCTCAAAATACATTATTTGAAGAGTATGGAACTTATTAACATTATGGAAATTTATTTTTACGGATTTGGTCACGTGGGGCCCATCCGAGGAATTTTACGTTTTGTGGGGCCCACGAGGGTTACGGAATTTTATGGACGAATGAGAGGGCGACACGTGGCACCCCCCCACATGTGGTCTTGGATGAAATTTAATGAGGGTAAAATGGTCATTGACCACCTTGGAAGATTAGTCTTGCTAGCATGACATTGTTGACTTGTCAACTTGTCCACATGGGCTTGATCCTAGTGAAACCCATCCAAGCCACACATTTGTTGTAATCTAGACCCTCCAATGTGTTTTATATATCATACTAGTGCAAGACTTGGCATTTTACACTTAGAAAAATTAGACAAAACTCTTGTGCTCACTATCTTGCTTCTGCCACGAGCTATCCACACAAAAAAAATTTAGTTTGTGATCCTTTGGTCACAAGACTTAAACCCAAGGTCCCTAAGAGTATTGTAAGATTATCTCAATAGAAAGATCCCGGAAAAACGGCGTTTTCGTATTAGTCGCAAGGCGGAAACTTAAGGGGTTCTTCAACTTTGAAGTTGGAACTTGAAGATGGGTTCTTCATTGGCTTCTAAGGAGTGCTTGGAGCGGATTGGAACATAAGGAAAGGATCTAAGAATTGCTAAGGAGCGACTTCGAATCTTGGAAATTTTAAGGGCTTATAAAGGTATAAATCTTGTCGTTTTAGCAATTAAGTTTACTTATCATTGTAGCTATGGTTATTAGCAAGCATTAGTTATATATTATGAGGTTTGATAAGTGTTTTGGCTATTGGAACCCTAATCCGAAAACTAGCATGTTTAGCCTTAAGATTGGAATTCAAGTTGATTATTAGTTTAAGTCGTCGCATGTTGTATAAGAAAGAAATTGTGGTTGTTGAAGTTGTTTATGACTATATAACATGTTAGACCTTAGAACTTGGAATTTGAAAAGGATTGGAAAAGACTTTGAATTGTGGTTATGTCATAATGAGAAATGGCTTGATTATGGACTTAGTTGGTATTAATTGTGGCGGAATTTTACACGTATTGTAAGGCGTGTAATCCCTTTGTTGGTTGTTGTTTGGAGCCTTAAATGTGGCGTGTTGGTTATTGTATTCGGCCTTAAAAAGGTGGCAAAGTGAGTAGAAACAAAGGAAGTGTCGCCCGATTTTCCGTAGAATTGAGACCGTATACTTAGTATTATTCTACGTTAGAGACTAGAAGTTGATAGTCTTGTTGTGACCATTATAGGTTGACACTTCTACGCACGCGATTCGCTTAGCTTGTGGATTTAGCCGAAACGTATGTAAACTATCTCCTCTTCTAGCATGATTCCTTAAGATAAAGAAAGTATGTCCTACTCCTTAAACGATCCATTCCTTGGTTGTATTTGGATTGCCTAAAATAGAATTCGCTCTATGTACTCCTTGATTGTACTTTGATGTTTAAATTGTAAGTTGTATAATCCATTTTCCTTAGTGAAGTTTGGATTCTTAAAAGTGAAAGTATTTTACTTAAAGTACATGTAGTCTTGAAAAAGGAAGTGGTTTCCAAACCTTTGGCTAGTGCCTTAGTTCCAAAACCTAAGGGTTGTTGTAATGACTTTAGGGGAGTTAAATGAGTGATTTACTTAATTGTTTTAAGAGAGGAGAAATGACATGATTTAAGAGAAGTAACTTGTTTTAAAGGTGTGAGTTACTTGAGGTTTAAAAGTAGAAGAAACTTGTTTTCTAAATATTAAGAGACTTGAAGTATTTTTGAAAGTTAAGAACTTGATTTGTAAGTATGTGATACTTGGTTTTAATAGTATAAGTCTCTTGGATATAAAAGGAATGGAAATGTCAAAAACCATAAAGGGTTATAACGGCTTTATGGGAAGTTGGTTATAACGGCTTTATGGAAAGTTAAGAAAGTTGTCTATTTTGATTTATGGGCATAAGTTGCCTAGACTGTGAAAATTTGAAGTAACTTGGTTTCAAGTTTTGAAATGAGTTTCTAAAAGTATAGTAAATTACTTTGAAGAATAGACACGCCTTGATACTACGGGTGTTAGTATCTTGGGATTTTACATAAAAATGAGTCTTTTAAAAAGAATGTACGTACGTAGTACTTTGGCTTGTTAAATGAGAATTATTCTATTCGTGCCGTGATAAGTACTTTGGTTTGTTAAATGAGAATTATTCTATTTGTGCCTTGATAAGTACTTTGGCTTGTTAATTGAGAATTATTCCATGTGTGCCTTGATAAGTACTTTGGCTTGATTAATTGAGAATTGCCTATGTGTGCTGGTGATAGCCTTTGAGTGCAAGTATTATGTTTTATTGCGTTGCCGCGACTCTCGGTTGGAGGGTCGGATGTCTTGTTGTAAGTTACTTGGACGTACCGACAGTGATGTGGGATTCCACATGTATGCTTCCGTTATTTGTAGTACTTGGGTTAAATTCCCGGATTTTTATAGAAGACATGGTAGTGCTTATGTTTTGTTTGACGGCCGGTTGAGATAGGGTAAGAGTATAAGTGAGGGGTAAACCCCCAAGATGCTATACCACTTTCTCCAGGGTAAGAGTATAAGTGAGGGGTAAACCCCCAAGACATTATACCCCCTGCTTGTTTTGTTTGATGGTCGGTTGAGATAGGGTAAGAGTATAAGTGAGGGGTAAACCCCCAAGATGTTTTACCACCTTCTCCAGGGTAAGAGTATAAGTGAGGGGTAAACCCCCAAGACATTATACTCGCTTTACCACCGCCGCTTTCTCGCCGCCTGCATGCTTTTTAGGACACAGTGGGACTTGGTGTTCATGTATGCCTATTGGTGTTATATTATATCATGGATCACAATGAGGAGGGATTCCACGCATGATTGATATTATGGGCGTGAGACCCATGGTTATGTTTTAGTAATGACTTTGAGGGCATGCGTCCCTGACTTGATATGACTGCTTATGTATTATGTACTGTAGGTTGGCTATCATACATGTCTCTTGTTTTGTTTAGACTGTTATGATTTCATTACAGTACATACTGTTTCACATACTTGGTACATTCTTCGCATCGACTCTTCGGCCGCGCTCATGTCGCAGTTTAGGTACGCAGCTTGGTGATCGGCAGTGTAGGACCGCCGAGTTTTTGGATAGCTCCTCTGCTCGTGAGTTTATCTTTTGGTATAAGTTCCTTCAGCATGTGCTTTTGTACGCATGGTACGGCGGGGCCTTGTCCCGTCATAGTTCAGTAAAACTCTTAGAGGTATGTATTCATATGTGGGATTGGACTCATGTACGGTGTAGTGTCTTTTGCTATGTATATTATATGGCGGCCTTGTCGGCTTTGCCTTGCACGTACGTTTGTTTTAAAAAAAAAAAGTGGTGTTATTTAATTTCCGCAGTTTACTTAGTTGTTAAGGTAGGCGGTGCCTGTGTAGGCACCACCACGCCCGGTTCGGGGCGTGACAACTACACGTATCCTTATAAGAAATAAATGTATGTCTATCTAAAGAAGATAAAATAGACGATCCTGGATGACCTAGACGACCATGCCACAAGGAAGGAGCAAGAGCTGCAAAAGTGGATGGCATAACTTGACGCGAGATGCTGAGACTTGGAGTGATTGGATAAAGATCACCCCTACTGTTACACCTTATGAGATGACTCCCCGTCTTGAAATCAAACGAATCAAAATTAATAGAAACTCAATTATCAGTGGTGAATTTACGGACAGATACCAAATTCTTAATCAATTTTGGGGCATGAAGTGTATGTTTCAGGACAAGGGGTGGATGAAGAGGGGACAAAGTTTTATGACCATAACCCTTAATTGGAATAGAATTGGCATTACCAACAGTTATACCACAATTAGTGCTCAAATTGGAATAAGACGAGAGAGTACTTTGATCGGATGTCATGTGGGTAGTGGCGTCGATGTCCATGTATCAATTTGGGTCCGGTTGAGTCAAACCAAGCGTATGCATTGCAGCTTCAATATCGGTCTGGGTGGGCCTCACTGCGTGGTGGGCCTGATGGGGGCGAGGCCCAAGTATACTGGACTGTTGGGGCTGCCCATAAGCTGGTCTGAACTGGGAAGAAGTTGGGCCGCGACTGAGGCGCCGTGGCGCTGTAAGGCTGAGCGACGACGCTGTAAGGCTGAGCCGCGGCGCTGTAAGGTGGAACCGCGACGCTGTGAGGCGCTGGGACCCACTGCCACTATCCAGGGAGTCCCTGTGGGCTCCAGGACTGTTGCTGCTGCTGACGGTTGCCGCCTCGATTCTTGCCATTATTCTTTCGATTCTGGCCCTTCTTACCACCCCCGTTCTTGTGATTTTGAGTCATGTTGGCTGGATTGGAAGGAGTAAAATTGAAAGCAGTCATCATGACGACAGGGCTGGCCCCAATCGCCACTTTCTTAGCCAATCCGACTTCCTCCAAAGTAAGCATAGAACGGGCTTGATAAAACCCTGTTAGGGGGTTACTCTGAAGAATCACCGAAGCAACACCGCTATAGGCCTCTGACAGGCCTGCAACCTGTTAGTGATTTATCTACACGCTTAATGCAAGTGTACGTATCGTTACAAGTAATATAGTCTAGGTAAGACCGAATATCGTCCTCAGAGACTGGTTTTCAAGTACCAGTTATCTATTTGGTTAACGTTAATTTGTTTGTGTTTTTAGACTAATAATTAAAACTAATGCAGGAAATAAACTAATTTTGAAAATAAATCAGTTATGATGGAGAATTAGGGCTTCCAAGATCCTCAACTATCCGCTCGTTTTAATCTTTAATGCAATGATAAAGGTTCTTCTTCTATATTGAGATAGCAGGTTAACTAAGTTGTTTTATATTCCGGTTAGGATATATAAACACTCAACCCCGATGCAGAACCCTTCTATCTTTCGATGATAAGATTTACCACAAAGGAGGATTAAGAACAATAACTTATTAAACTACACAAGTATCGGGGTACTTTCGTCCACGATTTTAACCTATGTTTATTCAACTATAACATATTCACAATCTCCCCTTTCGGATCTCGATTAGAAATCATATATGTGATGATAATTAGTGATCAATTAATTACCAAGCAATCAAAGCAATTATTGAATAAATCTCAACAATATAAAGAAGAAACCAAAACCATGCATTAAATCATAAAACGAGGTTCAAGTGATTCGAATGGAAAGCCCTAATGAAATTAATTAGCTCCTATCCATAGTCACGCTAAGAACTAATACAATCTCCAACATGAACTGAAATAAAAGCAAAGAAAAGAGAAAGAAAATAATACAGAAAAGCCTTCAAAGTTGTCTTGTCTCCTTGAATGATGTTGTGGAATATTTACAAGATGGATGAATTATGGTATGAGGAGGTATATGGAGCTATATCATAATGAGCAGGGTTTTAGGGATTATATAGATTTTGTAGGTAGGAAAAATTATCTCTTTTGGACTCTGAAAACGTGTCAAATTCGGCCCAGAAATCTGACTTTTCCGCGTCGGCGCCACGGCCCTGAGATTCGGCGCCGTGGTGCTGAAACTCCTGCAGCAAATCCGACCAAATAATATTGGCGCGATGGAAGCGCCGCATTTACTTTATGGCAGTTTTTTCGATTCTTGTCCTTTTTTCGTCCGGACTTCGTCTGATCTCTTCTATATTTCCCGAGACTTCTTCGACTTCATTTATTGGCCCTTTTAGTGTGCAATTCCATCAATTATGTTCATTTCCTTTCCTTTTCGCCATTTCTCCATTTTTGACCTCTGTGACACAAAAGAAAGGAAAAATACACCTAATATTATACTAAACATAAACGAAATGAATAAAATACTAACTAAAAATGACTCAAAAATTGTATATAAAATACACCTAACACAACCATCTGAAGAACTAGACGACTTTAAGAAACCAGAGAACCCACGTTGTTGAGTTGGTCTGCCAAGTCCTTGAGGCGTTTGAAATAAGAAGAAACGTTGGGAAAACTCGCCATAGCCATCTGGGAGAAATCCTGCTCAAGGATAACAATTCGAGAATGGTTGTTATCTTGGAATATGTCGCCCAATTGATCCCACGCTACCATAGCTGTGGAATTTGGTTCCATAATCGTCTGTAAAAGGTCCAAGGAGATAGTAGCATAAATTCAGTGAAGAACCTTGGCATCAACCATGACCCATAATTCTGAATCTGCTTCTTTAGTGGGCACAATCGTCTTAGAAGTAGACGTCGTATCACCCCGCTTTGGAGGAGTTGGAGGAATGATATGGTGGAGGACTTTATGTGTCAAAGCATGAATCTTAAATAATTCCGCCCACGTCCCATATTGAACGTTTTCTAGGTCAAGAACAATATGAAGAACACTCTTGATATTAGAAACTGTGAGGGCAGGGTGAAAAGTGTTTTTATCAGTCATAGGAAATAGAACAACAAGATTCAGAGAAGAGAATTTGTGAGAAATATTTTTGGAAGAGAATATAGTCGGTTTTTGTGAAAGAAAAGAACACAAAAAGTCGAGAATATAGAGCAAAATTTCGAGAAAGAAGAAGAAATTTTAAAAAGCGGAAGCAGGGTAAAGAGAACCTAGACTCTTGATACCATGAAAGAAATAATCCCCTTCATTATTCTTATTGATGAAAGACATATATATATATATACAAGTTACAATAGGAGAATCATATTCCCACTTTACAATTAAATCTCTATTCTATAAGAAGACTAACTATACAATTATGGTAAAACTACAATACTAATTATATGATAAATGATAAGTGTACAATGTAATATTTACACTAAAATAATTCCTACACTAAATAGTGACACACGGTCAATACCAAATCAATTAGATTTGGTATATTTAACAGTTTGCTCAAGAGAATAGCAAATATCCCCAAGATCTCAAAGTAACTCTCTTTATTTTCATGAAAAATGTGGGGTACACACTCTTTAATACTCATCATCAAGATGTCACTCAATCTCTCATATGTATATTAGGGTTTGGCCAAACTTTTAGAAAAGTGTGTGTTTCTTAGAAGTGGTTTTGCAAAAATTGTTTCTAGAGAATCTGTTAGGATGTTTGACCTATAATTATAGAAGTACTTCTGAGAAACAGAAACAGTTTTCTTTTTGGCCCACATTTAAGCAAATTTACTAAAATATTCTTTTTAGATTTAAAACTATTTAAAATATTCTTTTTTATCCTATGTTTCTAAAAATTAGTATATCTTTACAATTTAATAATTTTTTAAAAATTATTTAATTACAATATTTAATCAAAAAATAATATTATATTGTACATAAGAAATGTAACGACAATATGATAGTCAATTACTCAAATATGTCCAAATTTACCCCTCGCCCTACCCACACATACCCCTTCACCCCCACCCCATCCTCAAATTTCTATGTCATATTTTTTTACTGTTATAAAAAAATATGAATTTTTTACCCCCCACCGCCCTAACCCCACATACCCCCTCCACCTCCACCCCATTCTCAAAATTTTATTTCATAATTTTTGTTACTTTTATAAAAAATGATTGAAAATATGAATTTTTTATTTTTTTCTTTCCTCCCCCTACCCCCCATCCACCTACTCATTCTCAAATTTCTGTTTTATATTTTTTTTACTTTTATAAAAAATATGATTTTTTTTCTTACCCACACCAACCCCCGCCCCATCCTCAAATTTCTTTTTAATATTATTTGTTAATTTTATAAAAATAATATTAAAAATATTATATTTTTTCTTACCTCCCCCTAACCCCCCCCCCCCCTACCTCATTCTCAAATTTCTATTTTATATATTTTTTATTTTTATAAGCAATTTATAAAAAAAATATGATTTTTTCCCCCGCCCTACCCAAACCTACACCCCCACCCCACCCCATCCTCAAATTTTCTATTTCATATTTTTTATTACTTTTATAAAAACTTATTAAAAATATTATTTTTTCTTACCCTCCGCCCTACCCACCTACTCCCTG
Source organism: Przewalskia tangutica (assembly GCA_029844215.1). NCBI lineage: Eukaryota > Viridiplantae > Streptophyta > Magnoliopsida > Solanales > Solanaceae > Przewalskia > Przewalskia tangutica. The sequence goes on from CM056719.1 coordinate 27,327,401, forward strand.
GCCCGTCTACCCCATTCTCAAATTTCAATTTTATATTTTTTTACTTTTATAAACAATTTATAAAAATGTGATTTTTTTCTTACTGCCCTACCCATATCTACCCCCACCCCACCCCATCCTCAAATTTCTATTTCATATTTATTGTTACTTTTATAAAAAGAATATTAACAATATGATATTTTTCTTACCTCCCTAAACCCCCACCCCGCCTACCTCATTCTCAAAATTTTATTTTATATATTTTTTATTTTTATACGCAATTTATAAAAAATATGATTTTTCCCCCGCCCTACCCAAACCTACACCCCCACCCCACCCCACCCCATTGCCCTACCCCATCCTCAAATTTCTATTTCATATTTTTTATTACTTTTATAAAAAAACTTATTAAAAAATATGATTTTTTTCTTAACCTCCGCCCTACCCACCTACCCCCCCGGTCCGTCTACCCCATTCTCAAATTTTAATTTTATATATTATTTTTTACTTTTATAAACAATTTATAAAAAATGTGATTTTTTTTCTTACGGGCCCTACCCATTATCTAGCCCCCCCCCCCCCCCCATCCTCCCACTTCTATTTCATATTTTTTGTTACTTTTATAAAAAAAAAATATTAAAAAATATGAATTTTCTTCTTACCCCCGCCCTACCCACATCTTACCCCGCCCTACTCTATTCTCAAATTTTTATTTTATATGAGAATATTATATGAGATTAAAATGAATTTTGTGGAAAACAAAAGGGTAAATGGCTCCAAAAAAATTCATTTAATAGGTAAAAAGAATTTCTCGAGAAGCATCAAATTGGTGTTTTTGCTTTTCTTTCCATCTAGAAATACTTTTTGATTTTTTTAAAAGTGTTTCTACTTCTGGATATGTATTTGTTTGGCCTAAAGCTTAGCCAAACAGGTACTTAGTCACTAATAGGTGTTTTGCCATGGCCCACGTGGAGAAAGTCCCCATGAATACTTATCCAAAAAAATCATCAATTACAATATTAATAAATTTAAAATATCTCATATCAATTAATAAATATACTAACATTTCATACACTCATATCTACCCCCACCTCCACCCTATTGTCCTACCCATTCTCAAATTTCTATTTCATATTTTTTGTTATTTTTATAAAATAAATTATTAAAAAATATGAACTTTTTTACCCCCGCCCTACCCACATCTACCCCCCCCCCCCCACTCGCCCTACTCTATTCTCAAATTTTTATTTTATATGAGAATATTATATGAGATTAAAAGGAACTTTGTAAAAAGAAAAGGGTAAATGCCTCTAAAAAAATCATTTAATGGATAAAAAGGATTTCTCGAGAAGCACCAAATTGGTGTTTCTGCTTCTCTTTTCATCTAGAAACACTTTTTGACTTTTTTAAAAAGTGTTTCTACTTCTGAATAAGTACTTGTTTGGCCAAACAAGTATGTAGTCCATGTGTTTTGCCATGGCCCACGTGGAGAAAGTCCCCATGAATACTTATCCAAAAAAATCATCAATTACAATATTAATAAATTTAAAATATCTCATATCAATTAATAAATATACTAACATTTCATACATTGAGGTATCCGGAAGATTTCATCACATTCTAATTTTTGAACCAAATATCAAGAGTATAATTATTATTCCTCAACAAGGGAAAATATAATATTTCTTATGAGAAAATAATTTTTATTCTTATGACATGTAAATTCTCTTCTATAGATTTTCTCACGTCATATATATAATTTAAGCAATAATCGTGAAGTAATAATAATAATAACTACCAATATCATGTTTATCATATTTTTTTACTAAGTATATAACGATTTCGAGATTTGCCAGACTAACGAGGTTTTACAACCACATCCATTAAGGAATTTATGCCCCGCTAGGCATAAGTTCAATTTTGAAGGGCAAAAGTTAAAGACAACCCATTTGAAAAGTTCAGTTTTGAAGGGCAAAAGTTGAAGACCAACCCATTTGAAGGATAAACCGTGCAATTTCTTTCAATAAATCATTTGACTGGTAAATGGCTAAGTGCACAAATAATCGATTATGGACCGTTTATTAAGCTATAGTTGAAGTTGAATTATTATTATTTTTTGCAAATATGTCGACTTTGAAATACTTTAGACAATTTTTTCCAATAAAAGGTTGTCTTTTCAAATTTCAATCCAACACAAGTCAACACCTCAAATGAGCTCTTCGAACATAAATTCCATATCCTGAAAAATAAACATTAACAATCAATTTGCCTAACAACAACAAATGTAACAGACCCATTTTGCAATAATGATTTGCTTATATTTTCAAGTTTTTGCAACAACACTGCCTTGATTTAAACTTAATTTTCATATCTTCTTCAACACATTATACGCCTATTACTATAAATTCAAAAAATATTGTCGTGGAGAAGAAAGGAGGAAAAGTATAGTAGTAGTTTTGTTTAAACGTACACATACTTTGGGTACCAACTAATTTTAAAAAGAAAAAGTAGGTATAAGTCAAATGGAGTGACCAAATAAGTTGCTCAATGTTTACATGGTGAGGATTGATTAATGGGGATATTAGAACTCAAGTATTGATTATTCTAGGAAACAACTCCGAGGAAAAAGACCCAGAATACTCAACTCTCGTAACGTTCTGGACTTGCCAAACGTGGCATATTCCTTCATTCTCACAATTTGAATGACTTGGATGTCAATAATTGATGGTTGGGGTTTGATATTTTTTGAGATTGTAGAGCATGGGAACTAATAGCTGTTCGACGCTCGTAGAACAATCAAAACACTGGCTATCACACCAAGTACATCAAGCAAACTTATCAGTGTATTCAATTATTCGAAGCTATCCTTCCTCAATGTATCAGATAGTTCAAAGCTGAGGTTCAGATGTTGATTGCAATAAACAAAACCAATTGTTCCACTATGGTACAATCTACACCAAATTAAATTATGACGCCTGAAGAGATTTTTGCGGCACAGTAAGCTACTCTTTGCTTCTGATGATCCCTTTGGCTAATGGTTGTAATCTCACTTAAAAATGGACAGATAGCTTTCAAGGTCCACCTAGAAACAGGATAACCGAATAAATATTACATTTTCAATTCAACTCCTTCAAGTCAGGCTATCGAAGTCGTCATGCCATTGATGTAACCCGAACAGAGTGATCTGAAGATCCAGTCAAGAAGATGGGTGATGTCGGATGCCAGTCTACTGTTGTTATAGATGCACTGTGAGGAAGAGTTCTCATCCCATATGCATGACCTCGGACCTGATACAATTAAGAATATCTTATTTGTAGTCTATAAATCTTTAAACTGAAGTAAACCAGCAAGGCAAGAAATAACAGTAACTGGACCAATGAAAGTACATGTTATCAGACTGCCCTAAGCCTCGTGACATCATATGTACACTGCTATTCCCAACAGTACTTGTTAATACTCGTAACAACTACTAAAAGAGAGATCCAATTGGTTTACTGATGGGACAACTTTCTGTGACCCGCACAAATGATTGTCCATTTCCAGTTAAGAAGCCAACCTTAAGCTTATGAACGAATAGTTAGCCTCTCAGACCATAAAGGTAAAGGAACCCTAAACACATCATTCTATGTGAAACTAGTTTACCTGGTATATAGGCGCCCTCGGGGAGTTGGATGTCACCAGAAGTCTTCTTCCATCAGCATCGAGAGCCATTTCATGCTTATAGTGTGACGAAGTCTGAAGGTTACAGAACCTACAACATGGGAAGGATAGATGGTAAGAGTCTTATTCTACAACAAGATGGGAAAAGAGAACGTCTTTCAACTTAGAGAACAAATTTAATGAGGAAAATAAAATAACTTAACAAATCTGGTGCCTGTTTCAAGCACAATAGAGTCCATCTTATAAGCTAAAATTCATGTATTCTTTCCCCCAGTTAGTGTACAGTTCGAAGTTCCCACCAACTTGATTTTGGCAATTTCGTTAGGAAACAAGGAATTTATGGCTGAATCATACCACAGAGCTAAGCCAGATGTATGAACAGTTTGAAGGAGACTTCATGTCAACCTAAATGCGTCGTTCTTCTTCATTGCCTATTAAATTGACAAAATTGGTCTTTGCTCATCAGAACCTTCATTAATCTCCTAGCACCATGCCAAAATGACATGGATATGAGTTTCACTGCATGCCAATGAAACCTAAGACAAAAAGCCCTACATCCTTCACAAGCACCACAGGGCTTCCCTCTAGGTAAATGTCAATATCTTAAAAGTTTTAAAGCCTGCATTATGATGAGGGCAGGTTTCAGATTTAGAGAACTAAAAGTGGTATATCCCAGAGTTTGCTCTTGGCTACGGACTTGACGTTGACTACTTCTTTTCTAGTCCATGTTGTCCGTTTTCCGCTAAAGGCAGCATGAAAAGCACCTATATTGTAATACGTAAGAGGAAGGACGACTAAGCAACTATGCTACTATTGGCACCCCAAACTAAAAACTACAGCTGGAAATCCAACTTTAGGTGGTCATTATGATCAGAAACTCACTCTCTGGAGAATTTTATTGACCTCGCAGATGATTAACTGCTTCGATAATACTAACCCAGTGCATGACCACTTTCTAAGTGAAAAATCATAACTTCACCTACTACTACCCAATTGTCCATGCAAGTGGAGAAGCCTTTGAAGGAAGGTACTCACATAGCTAATTCAAATATCACTTAAATAAGCTACTCAGTAAGTATTTGGACCTGTTTATGACAATAAGTTACAGTTGCTTATTGCCCAATATGAACCCTACAACTTAAATCAGCTAGTGGGTCCTGCTTTAAACTTACAAATATGTTAGGCAATATGTCAATCCAACTAGTTTGGGCTAGAGATGTAATTGACTTACTGATGTCAATCGATCAAACTATTTACAGATATTTGCTTATTATCCCTTGCGTGCATGAAGTTGAATATACCTATTTGCAAAGGCGAGAGAGAGAGTGTCTCTCTCTCTATATATATATATATAGGGTCTTGCTAACATACTACATGAAAGTAGTATGTTAGCATTGTACTCATGTTTTGATTTCCTTAAATATCCTTACTTCTTCTTTCCAACATATTAAATTATAGGATTTTTTTGTCATTTCATAGAAAACCAAAAGAAATTGACCCACTTGACTTTGTTTTGTTCATCTCTAAATCCGGCAACTCAAAGGAAAAATCATTCCCTTCCATCCAAAAGAGCCGACATTAGCAAAATAGAAAAGCTTTCTTCCCATCAAAAGAGCCGATAATGGCAGATTAAGCAATTTGTTTTTGAGTCTTTGCAAAAATTTCAACAGAATAAGTATCATTTGATTGATAAAAACATTGATTAAACAGATGGGTTTCGTCTCTCTTTATAGAAGAGAGTGAAAAGTGAATTACAAAAAGTAGTCGAAAATAGATCCACGTCGCCATAGTAATTTGTGTTGGAGTAATTCTTTCGAGCCCTTCTATTTCCTCGCCGCATTTAGAGCATGTTGCAAGTACCTCCGAATAGAAGAGAAAGAGAAAAGATGAAATTTTTCACAATTTCTTTCTCAGAAAGCTCATCGATCAAAGTTTGAAGAAGAAAAGGAAATAAGTTGAGTAAGTTGGTCAAAAATTAGTGAAGAGGACCATGAGAAGGAGAAGAACGGAAGCGGGAGGAAAATAAGAAAAATTACTTAAAAGCCCTTCACTTGATGTGTTTTTCAAGTATTGACATGGGTATTTAAGGAAATCAAAAACTGGGTACAATGCTAACATACTACCTTCATGTAGTATGTTAGCAAAACCCACATATATATATATATATATATATATATATATATATTATTAGTTCCTACAGGAAATTTTATTAAACAGCATCATTAAAATACTTAAAGCATTAGAAAACTAAAAACAACAAGAAAATAAAAGATACTCCTATATTTTAGCATCTTGTTCACAGCATTGTGCTAGAGCACTTTAGCCTCCAAATTTTGAATTTAGTGACATGATGGGAAGTGGGAACTAGTTGCATAGATATAGTCCTTTCTCTTCAAAGGATGATATTAGGAATATAATCTTACTTATTGAAGCGAGCTACTTTAATTGCTGAAGGAGTGGGGGACCTCGAATTAGATGAGAGGCACAGATGTAATTTCAAAGAGGAATCGAATGGAATCAGTCTTATACAAGTCTTATACATACTCGGGGAAGGTAATCGAAAAAGAAACAAAAATGGGTAGGATGCCATGACTTGCCTTCAAACGAGCTTCACCTTCAAAGGAGAGTAATCGGCAAAGAAATTAACTAGTTATAAAAATACACTTACCCAGGCTAGGAAGTGAATTTTGAAATCATTTCCAGTTCATTTCACAAATAATCCCTCTGTCCCAATTGCTGACACTTTCCGTTTGTCCCAAAAAGAATGACACATTTCTATATTTAGAAATAATTTACCTTCAAACTTCCATTTATCCTTATTGAGATGATTTATTGCCACATACATTTCTAAGCCTTTTTTTAGATCACAAGTTTCATAAATTTTCCTTTCTTTCTTTCTTAAATTCCATGTGCAGCCAAACACCGTCACATAAATTGGGATGGACAGAGTACCTATTTTCTTTTCTTTTTTTGTAATTACTTTTGTGCTAGATACATATAAACAAGTCACATGGCCAAATCACTATAGTTTAATATTGCTATCCTTGTATTTCATCTGTGTATTAGAACTTCAGATGAACTCTCATGGCTTCAAGCTCTTCCTCCTCCTTCTCCACCACTTCTTCCTCCTTTCAACCCCATTAAACAACGTCAAATTTGGCTTTATCTTGATCAATGTTGTGTAAGAACAAATTAATAGGTTCAACAGTTCCTATGCGCTATGTTGCCACATCTGTTGCTGTTTATGAATTTGAAGAAAGTGCAACCTAGAATTTAGTAACCTTACTCGGGAGCCTCAATACAACTGACAAATGACCCATCCATTCTTCTTCCACTACTACCGTTACACATCATATCAATTTATGGTTGGTACTGGTAATCACCGGATCTTTCTTCAACTGTTTAGCATGTCCTATATTTTCTTCTCTCACAAAGAATGTACACTCTATTCAACGCTATTATGCAAACAATAAATGTTCACTAGCTTGCTTATGTGGCAATCTAACTTGTCTATATAGACATAGAGTACCCAAAAAAAATTAACCATGCAACTTCTGGATGCATTATTACTAATTATAACAAACTCTAACTAAGAATAATTTAACACGACTCATCTTATATGAATATGGGGATGGTCTTCTCAACGATCAAGTTTTGCATTCAAGAATTATTTACCAAAATGAAATGAGAATAATAGAAAACTTACTAATTTTACATAAAACAGTCAACTTTGTTTGGAAGCCATCAGGTTCCATAACTATCACGATAAATTTATATGGCCAAATACCCCTAAAGTTGACATGATTTCCATTTGGACACCATAACTAATACTATTTCCTATTGAACACTTAATTTATACTCAAATTGTGCCTATTAGACACAATAATGCTGATGATACAGCATGTGTACCACACCCATTCATAGAGCTGAGAAGCCAAAAACTATTCTCTCTCTTCTTCCTTCCACCTCTTCCTCCCACCACCCTAAACCCTTCCCCTTCCTCTCTCCAGACACCATTGTCGACGCCACCACTACTACCTCCTTTCTTCTTCTATTACTCTAGCAGCCACCATTTTGAACCATTCCACCATCAGAATAAAACAATTGACATTTTGCATTACAATTCAGAAGCCTATCTAGATATCTCTTACTCTGGTTGAGATTTCTTAAAATAGAGCATAACATGATTTTTTTTAATTCAATTACCTGTAAGTTAGAATATCAATCGAGTTGTAGTTTTTCTGGTCCTTATCCACTACTTTAACAGTGATGTTTTGCAATTAGATTTTGTGCTCGAGAGGAGCATCAAGAGGTGTGCCTCCTCTTGCCATTCCAAAACTAGATTCAGAAGATACATATTTCTAGCTTTCAAATGTTGCTTTTTCTTGATCTTTCCACCTCAAAGGCTTAAATCGCCACGATGATGTTGACCAGTTTCACTCTACCAAAAGTGTGACTTTGTTAGTTGAATTCGTTAATTTGTTGTCTTGTTGCATCCCTGGAGCTCAATTTTGCTCATTTTCATTTGAATTTTTTGAAACACAAAAAATGCTAAAAGGAGGTTAGGAAATTCTAATATTGGGAAAAGAAGGTGAGGAAGAGTGGAAGAGTGGAAGATTGTTGGAAGAAGATGATGGGAGTGTGGAAGGGTTAGAAATTATGGAAGATGACGATGGGGGAGGGTCTGGTAGGAAAGAATGACTTTTTTGGGGCTCACAAAATTCTTTTATGTTTTGACTAAAAAGCCATGTGCGTGAAACTGACACGTTAAATTTTGTTTTACTAATAGGTATATTTTAGATATAGGTATATTTTAGATATACATCAGGTGTTTAACAGGAAACAATCTCAGTTGAAGTGTTTAAATGGAACTTATGACAACTTTAAGGGGTTATCTATGTATTAGGCCAAATTATATTGATATTTATGGACTCTAATGATTTGAAACAAATAATCGACTTAGAAAAAAATAACCAACAAAAACAAGGATTTCTTTGAAACTAATTGTCCTTAACAAGAATATTTCAAATAAGATATTATTGTTACCCTTGATTTTAGTATTTGTACAAATGGAGTTTCGAGCATGTGTACACATATGTATTACTAACTATGACTTGCAGGGATGGTTTGGAAGTGACCCGAGGGTTCAGGGTGGTCTGGTCTCGGACATGCTGAAACCTAAAACTCATAAACTGTCAAAAGTTGTATCTGCTGCAGGTGTGATGGTGCAGCGTGGGAAGAGTTTGGTCAGCATTATCGCGCAAGCTGACCGCGATCGAGAAATTCAAAAGCCAGCATTTTCGCGCCAGCGGGCCACAATCATGCTCAAGGGAAATTCAGTTAATTACCTCCATCATGAAGAACAGCGCGATCCCTGAAGAGCAGTTCAGGTATAAATATGAACAGTAACAATTTAAGATTTAGTTTTGCAATTTTTAGAAAGGAAGAGTTCGTAGAGGTTGATCCAATAGAGTGATTTCGACCTAAGGCGTGGAGGTAATGATTTTCTAATAGCCTATGATGATTATACTTGCTTTTGGCGGATTTTTATCATGAGATTTGAATGCCAAAAATGGGGATATTAGACCTAGTTTTAAAAAATGAAAATTTTGGGATTTGACCTTGCAATTCAAGTCAACATTGAAACTTGTTATAGAAATGGAATGTCAGCTTTTGGGTAATTCGATTCTATAATTCATTCTCTGTTTTGACTAGTTTGACCGGGGGTTGGCTTCACGGTTAACTTTCCTTTGAATTTGTCTTGTCCTAAAATTATCGAAATGGTTCACCTAGCCTAATTTGCACGCGTTATTCCATATATTGCGTAGATTGAGGCGGTTAGAGGCCATCTTGGTGGATTTGGACATTGCAAGTGAGGTGAAGATTTAGCGTTTCAAGGCAAGTAGGACTTATAACCTCTCGAATGCTTGCTTTTCCAAAGTCATGATTTAGAACTTGCATAAATGTTTTGAATTACCTAATATGTTGAGGGGAGAGCGCGTAATCGGACATTTATACAGTTTCTTAACCTATATCTATACCGATATATTTCTCTTTAACAGTTAAGTTAAAGATGTTCTATATCTTACATGAAAAACTGACCAAGGCATACATACAGGTTGCACTAATTAGGAATCACGCCATAAAATGTGTCATTTCTATACGTGTTGAGATTCATAGCATGACTTCATTTATATCATCTGATATTAATAGATTGCACTATTTGTCATATGTCATTTGTTTGATGAGTTGAGATGGTGCTAGCATCATACCAGCTGGAACAGTGCATTTCTGCGCACAGTCCGGTTGCCACCACAGCTGTCTGCTACTAAAATGCATTGATGGTCGGGCAAGGTATACGGTATTGTTGACCATGGACAGTCTACTGAGATGTGCAGTTCAACAAAGATAAGGGTGCAGTGCAATATGATGGTTTCTTTGATGCAAGGAAGGGTCCAAACTTAGCTTCTCAATTCAAGTGGTTGAACGAAGGGCCGAAGGTGTCAAAGATTGACCATCGACCCACGGCTAAGGGCCGAGAATGGCATGGACTATGGGGGCGGATTAGGAACCATAACTTAATTGTCTTAAGGGGACAAACTTTTATTCGGCCTTTTGTGTTGGTCTTGGCCGAGACCTTGCATTTATTTTATTGTCTTTAAAATTCTAGACTAGTTACTACTTGTCTTAGGACATATTAAAACTATGTAATAAACCTTAGCATACTTTAGGACACCATCAATGCCTTGTAAGGGAATGATGAAGCCGAGAAGGGTGACTTGGCCGAGAGTGCCAAGATGGCATGGATAAGTGATGACTTTGCCGACAAAGTGGCAAGGACAAGAAGCTTCCAAGAAGACCATTCAAGAAAAAGTCAAGCTCGGCCTACGGGAGATGAAGAGGTGGCCGAGAACCGCTCCTTGGTGCAAGGAATGGAAGCTTCCAAACTAGTTCCAAGAAGATGAAGTCTTGAGAAGCCAAATTCATCCACTCTTCTACTTGGATGCCACAAAGAGATGTGAGGAGTTTGAGTTCAACTTTGTCTCCAAGAAAAGCCAAACTCTTTCCCATTGTCTTCACCATGGCCGAGAACCAACTTGGTTCCCAAGCCAACCGATCCCCTTCCCTTGTTCCCATTCGGCCGATTGGCTTGTAGTTTTGTGTCCTTTGGTTCTAGAAAGGTCTCTATGCTACTATAAATAGGACCCTTAGGATGTTGTAAAAGACATGTTGAATATTGAGTGAAATATAAACTTGTGTTTTCAACTTGTGTTTTGATTACATCCATCAGTCCTTGTGTGGACCACGGTTCTTGTATGAGCCACCCTCCATTCGATGTAAGTCTTGGTTAGGACTTGTTTGACCTAATCAAAACCCAAGCTTAAGAAACCCCATTGGTTGCAAGCGAACGTTGGAACTTGTGTGATCCAACCTAGCCTAAGCCTTGGGTCAATCTGAGGTTTTCCGACCACCCTTACTTGGCTTGTTCACGGGCTTGTACTTACCAACCCCGGACTGACCTTGTTGAATTGGTCACCTTTATCTTGGTGTCGACTCGAGCATTAAAACCCCCGTGTCCATATCTTTGACATATCAACCGCACCTCACTTAAACCATAACAACTGAACCAAACACTTAACCAATCAAACCTCCAACACTTGGTGTGTAATCGGACTTGCACCTCGCATTATGTGTTCATCCCTTGTCCAAACCACTTCATTCTTTCTACCATCACATCCCACAAGACTCCATAAACATCCCCACCAAAGGTCCCCAACCGAAACCATCAACAAAGTCCCAACAACACCAAAAAGTCTGCATAACACACCTTGCCGATGACCTCAATGTTTCAGTTCTATTCCGTCACCTTGCCACCACCAAAAAACCAAGACCCGATCGTCACCCTGACCCTCAACACACCCGTGATAACTCCACAAACATAACTACCTAAAACAGCCACCAAACACCACACTACCGGCCCAGCCGAGAACCCGAAACCCCCTACTTTGGCATCCATTTTCGGGTCAACCCGAATATAACCAAAACCCAACCCACTTACCCATCAACACGTCTCCTTACTTGCATCATTCTTACTACGAATAATGACACCATGAAACACAAATTATGAAGTGTTACATGTATATTTGTTGCTACTTCATTTATACGTGCATTATAGATATAATGTGTAATACCGGTTAATAGCATGCATATATTGTCAAAGACTTTCTCCATGGGGCGGCTCAGTGATCTTATTGGGTTTTGGCTCACCCTTGTTGTTTTGAGCTCTATGCAAATCCTTCGACTAGTACAACCGTTGGCCACATTGATCCGGTTCGAGGCACTGAGGTGAGCTAACCACATCTGTTGTGGTGGCACTTCAAGCTATTTATCTTATGATTCTTTACTTTCACATTACAACCCAAATAGTGTATGTAGTTTCTCCTTGACTTAGTGTTGTGGTGGGATATAGACCTCCTTGGCATCATAACTTATGTTTTTCTTCCGTTGTTATTTATGATAGTTGGAGACTCTTCTATATAGCTTATATAGTATATTTTGTATATGAGTTTGTTGTTATCAAATGCTTGAGGTTCACCTATCAAGTAGTCGCTCTTTAGGTGCCTATCACAGCTCATGAAATTGGGTCATGAGAAACTTGCTATCGAATCTTAGACTTTAGAGTCATGCGAGTCAAGGTGCAGTGTCTTAGTAGAGTCTCTACTATAAGTATGTTGTCGACCATACTTATAAACGGGAGGCTGCAGAGACATGTTAGGAAGTATTTTCTTCTTGCACTCTTATCTTGTGCGATAGAGTTGAATTAATATCTAATTTTAAAATGTTCATCACAGATGGTAAGAATGAGATCCACCACCTGGTGGACTTGATGATACACCACCCATGCAATCTACACCTAGGGCACGTGGTAGGTCTAGAGCTCAAGTCTGTGTACAGATTACTCAGCCTAGCTCTACGGCTGCTAGGGTTAATGGAGGTAGGTCCTCGACTACTAGGCGAATTAGTACAGCTCAACCAGTGGAGCCTAAGGTTAATGATTTTTCTATATAGACTACGGCTCCTGGTCCCACCACTACTCTTCTTACGGATGTGGTAGTGAGATTGTTGAGCGTCTTAAGAGTCCTTTTTCTCTCCGACTATCGATATGCCAGTGCCATAGGTTACTACTTAGGCACAGACAACTGTGGGTGGTCATGCCCCCGCTGCTACTCCTCTAAGGAGCGGCCTATATCGGATTTCGGGATGATTGCTTAGGATCTTATTGTGGCTCCCCAAGCTGTGATACCGTTGAGTGGAGCCAAATGATCTTCTAGTATGACAGATGGCACGATAAAGAAGATGAAGTGCTTTATCAAGTTGAGTCCTCTAGAATTTGATGGCACACCAACTACAGTGTCAGCTCAGACATTCATTCAGACATTCATTGAAAAGTGTAAGAAGACTCTCATTACTATTGGCGTATTGGCGTGGGAGATATATATATATGGGGTAGCTTTTACTACCTTTCAGCTATCTGGACTTACAAAGTCGTGGTGGGTCTCCTATATGAGAGGCGGGCAATTTGAACTTCCCACGGTTCTTGGAGTGAGTTTGTGTCCTTGTTCATGGTCAAGTCATCCTTCGGAGCCAGCTTGATGATATGAGGTGTCAATTAGAGTATATGTCCCAGGGAGATACGACGGTTACAGAGTATGATGCTAGATTCATAAACCTAGAACGATATGCGTACTACATGATCCCTACTGAGAGGAACAAGATGATGAGGTTCATTGATGGTCTGAGGTATCAATTCCGAGTTATGATGGCTGAAGAGATTAGTTATGGTACTTGCACAAGTGTTGTGGATGTTGCTATATGCATTAAGACTTACCAGGGGCAGGAGGATGCCGAGAGAAGAAAACCACACGTCACACAGCGTCTTCTAGTGGTGTCCCACCTAGGGGAAGGGGTTCACATAGCTAGGGATCTTCCGGACCTGCCAAACAGTTGCAGCCTCTATTTACATTGAACCACCAGCTAGTTAGGGGCAGCACCAATAAGTATCCCAATCTAGTTTTCCTTCTTGTGGTAGGAGACATTCGACTCAGTGTCAGAAGGTAAGCAGGGGATGTTTCACCCATGGCGAGATAGGACACTTTGCTAGAGCATGCCCACAAGGTGCCAGTATTGATCAGACTTCAGCTAGACCACAGGGTTCTTCAACTACAATATAGACACCAGCTCAGTTGTACACATGCTACTCAGGGTGTAGACAACAAGCTCAAGGTACAGGGAGTCCTCCCTGAATGTTTGCCTTGAGTAGACAGGACGCGGATGCATACAAGTAGTGGTTACAACTATACTTACGATGTGTTCGCATGATGCTTTTGCACTAATTGATCTAGGGTCTCCTTATTCGTACGTGCCACCATACTTTGCATCATATTTGGGTAGAGACTTTGCTTGCTTAGATGATCCATTTATCGTCTTGACTCTAGTGGGGGAATCTATTGCGGTTGATAAGTTCTATCAAAGTCGTGTGATTACTATTCAAGGCGTAGACACCTCTGTTGATCTTATGCTATCAGATATGGTGGATTTAGCACCATAGTTGGTATGGAATGGTTGGCCTCATGTCACGCGACATTCAATTGCCATACCAAGACCTTGACGGTATTCCCAAAAGAGCCTAGTGTTACTTGGAGGAGCATGAACGCAATCCTAAGGACGAAATATCATATCCTACATAAAGGCTTAAACATGATTAGTAAGGGGTGTTCGGGTTACATTGTCCCGTTATGTTCGGATAGAGGAGGTTACACTTGATAGTGTACCCCTTATCCGTGAGTTTAGAAATGTGTCCCAGATGATCTATCGGGTCTCAGAGATTGAATTTTGCAAAGATACCTTACCAGGGACTCAACCTATCTCTATTCCTCTATCCTCTATATCATATTGTACATGTGGAGCTAAAAAAATTAAAGGAGCAAATTCATAATTTGCTTAAAATGGCTTTATCAAGGCCTAGTGTTTCACCTTAGGTGCCCCAATGTTGTTTGTGAAGAAGGAAGGCTTTATGTGCATATGCATTGATCATAGAAAGTTGAACGAGGTGACAATCAATAATAAATATCCTTTGCCTCGTGTTGATGACTTGTTTGACCAATTATAATGTGATTTGTTTTTCTAAGATTGTCTTGAAGTCGGGGTATCACCAGTTGAGTATCAAGAAATAATATTTTAAAGACTACATTCCATACTAGATATGGTCTCTATGAGCTTTTGGTTGCCTTTCGGGCTTACAAATGCCCTAGCTAATTTTATGGACATGACAAACCGGGTGTTCAATCAGTATCTAATACATTTTTTATCGTGTTAATTTATGACATCTTGGTCTATTTCCACTGTGAGGCATACACACAAACAGCACTTGAGAATTGTTCGTCCGACACTTGGGGAACTGAAACTTTATGCCAACTTCTCCAGGTGAGTTTTGGCTTGACACAATGTCATATTTGGTCATGTGGTGACTAGTGATGGGATTCGGGTGGATCCCAAAAAAATATTGAGGCAGTTTAGAACTGGTCTTAAGCTACTATTCCTAATAAGATTGGCAATTTCTTAGGCCTGACAAGTTGACAAGGTACTACAGGCGGTTTGTGAAACGTTTTCAGTTCTGGTAGTGCCATTGACTAGATTGACTCAAACGGGAGTTCACTTTCAGTGGTCTGATAATTGTGAGTCAAGCTTTCAAAAGCTTAAGGTTGCCTTCACCAAGAATCCAGCTTTGTCACCTCCTACCGGGCAAGGAGGTTATGTGGCATACTGTAATGTTTTACACATTGACCTTGATTGTGTACTAAAGCAGAATGGCAAAAAGATAGCTTATGCTTCATGACAATTGAAAACCCATGAAAAGAACTATCATACGCACGATTTGGAGTTAGTTGGGGTGATTTTTGCTTTGAAGATATGGCGCCATTACCTATTGGTGAGCCATGTAACATTTACACCGAGCATAAGAGTTTATTGTACGTATTCAACCAAAGGGACTTAAATTTGAGACAATGTAAAGGGCTTGAGCGGTAGAAAGATTATGAATCTCTATCTTATATCATTCAATCAAAGTTAATGTCGTAGGTCATGCCTTAAGTGAGAAGTTTATGGGTAGTTTGGCTAGATTGGAGGTTGAGAGAAGGCCCATGGCTAGTAAGGTTCAGACTTTAGCTAAACAAAGGGTTAGGGTTGATGAATCTGTATTGGGTAGAATACTTGCAGGCACTATGACACAATCTTCTTTGGTCATGCTGATAGGGACAGACAGATGAGGATCCTTATTTAGTTGAGCTCTAGGAGAAAAATTTGGAAGGAAGGTTCACTAATTTTACAATTGATGATGATGGGCTTCTTTTGTGTAGTGGTAGACTTTGTGATCCTGATGTTGGTGGTTTGAGACGCTTGCTACTTGATGAGACGCACAGTTTAAGGTACTCAATACATCTGACTCTACAAAAAGTATTACGACCTTCTGGTGTTGTATTGGTGGAAACTTACGAAGAAAGAGGTAGCGGAAACATGTATCTAGTTGCTTAAATTGTCAACTAGTCAAGTATGAGCAACAAAGACCCCGCTAGCATAGGCATTTCCCCTTCCTAAATAGAAATGGAAAGAATATTTATGGACTTTGTTGTTGGCTTGCCACGAAATTTGAGAACATGATCTAGTTCGGGAGGTTGTAAATAGACTTACCAAGACGGCACACTTCATATCGGTCATTACTATTTGCAAAGTAGAGCAGTTGGCACGGATATTCATCCGGGACATTTCTGAATATGGCACACCTATTTCTATTATTTCAGAATTTCAGACTGGGGTTCACAGTTTACAGCTCACTTTTGGTCGTCTTTTCAGAATGAGTTGGGTACTGTTGTGGAACTTAACACTATTTCAAACAAATACCGAGGGAGAGTCCGAACAGACTATTCAAATCTTAGAGGACATGTTGAGAGCATGTCATTGACTTTGGAGGTCATTGGAATAATTTCTTTCCTTTGGCGGAATATACATATAATAAAGTTACAAGTCCAACATTATAGATGGCCCCATTTGAGGCATTATATGGTCACCGGTGTCGTTCACTAGTTGGTTGGTTTGAACCGAGTGGGACAACTTTTGGATCCAGAGTTGGTATGACAAGCCTTGAAAAATGTCAAAAGTGATTCACGAGCGGCTGCAAACAATTCAGAATAGGCAACAGTCGCGTGATTTGGTATTTACGGTGGAGATAATGTGTTTAAAAGTATCGCCTATGAGAGGTGTGATGAGGTTCGGCCGTTCAGGAAGGAACGGAAGCTGAGTTCGAGGTTTATTGGGTCATATGAGATATTAGAGTGGGTTGGTACAATTGCTTACAGACTAGCTTTGCCTCCCGGTCTTGCAGTGCATCCAATTTTTCATTTATTGATGCTATAAAAAATATATCAAAGATGACACTCACGTCATTCCAGCTAGTACAGTTCTTTTGGACAAGGATTTATCCTATAAGGATGTCTAGATGCCCATTTTGGACATGTAGATTCGCAAGTTGAGATCAAAGGAGTTTCCTTTGGTGAAAGTGTTGTGGAGGAATCATATGCACGATGAGGTAACTTGGGAGACTGATTCGGACATGTTCCGAACAGATACCCGCACCTATTGAAAGCTCAGGTATGTTTTCCTCGAACAAGAGTTTAAGTGGGAGAAAATATAACACAACCCTTGATTTTTAGTATTTGTATTTTAAATGGAGATTCGAGCATATGTATAGGTTCGTATTACTAATTATGAATTGCGGGGATGATTTAGGAAGTGACTCGAGTGTTCGAGGTGGTTTTGGACATGTTAGAACCTAAAAACCAAAAGTTATATTTGGTGCACCGCGATCATTTGCACCAGGCGCGATCCCACATTGTGGGAAGAGTTTGGTCAGTGCAATAGCGCAAGTTGAGACCACACATTAGAGAAATTCAGAAGCCAGCGCGACCGTGACTATGCTTGAGGGCAGCTCAGTTAATTACCGCGACCGCGGTGGAGGAGTGTGAGCAGTGAAGGGCAGTTCACGTTTAAATATGAACAACTTCAAACTTCAAATTTACTTTTTTCCATTTTGAGAAAGGAAGAGCTTGTGGAGCTCATCTAATAGAGTGATTTCGACCAAAGGCATTATAGTAATGATTCTCTCTACATCCTAAGATGATTATACTTGTTTTATGTAAATTTTTACCATGACACTTGAATGCCTAGATTGGGGAATTTAGACCTAGTTCTAAAAATAAAAAATTTGGGATTTGACCTAGCAATCCAAATCAAGATTGAAACTTGAGTATAGAAATGAAATCGTGATCCTATGGGAAATATGATTCTATAATTTGTTTCGGATTTTGACTAGTTTAGCCAGGGGTTGAGTTTTTGGTTCTCTGTCTTGTCATAAAATTATGGAAATGGCTCCCCTAATTTGAATGCATTATTTAATATTTCGCATATATTGAGACCATTGGAGGTCGTCTTGGTGGATTTGGACATGACAAGTGTAAAGGTTTACCATTTAAAGGCAAGTGAGACTTTTAACCTGTGGAATGCTTGCTTTTCTAAAATCATGATTTAGAACATGCATAAATGCTTTGAATCACCTAGTATGTTGAGGGTGAGCGCCTACAAGGACATTTATACAGTTTCATAACTTATATGTTATATACGAAGGTATTTCTCTTTGACGGTTGAGTTAAAGAATGTTCTATATCTTGCATGAAAAACTGAGTGTGGCATCCTAGTTGCACTAATTAGGAAGCATGCCATGAAATGTGGCATTTCTATACGTGTTAAGATTCATAGTATGATTCCATTTATATCTTCTGATATTATTAGATTGCACTATTTGTCTTATGTACATTTGTTTGATGAGTTGAGATGGTGTTAGCATCATACCAGCTGTGAACAGTGCATTTATGTGCACAGTCTGGTGCCACCACAGTGGTCTGCTACTAAAATGCATTGATAGTCGGCATGGGATGCGGTATTGTTGACCATGGACAGTCTACTGAGGCGCGTAGTTCAACAAAGGTAACGGTGTGCACTATGATGGTTTCTTACTACGCATAAATACACCATGAAACACAGACTATGAGGTGTTACATGTATACTTGTTGCTATTTCATTTATACGTGCATTAAGATATGATATGTTTTATACCGGTTCATAGCATGGCGGGTCAGTAATCTCGTTGGCCTTTGGCTTGCCCTTGTTTTCTGCTATATGCAGGTCCTTCGACTAGTGCAGCTATTGGCCAAGTTTGATTTGGTTTAAATTTTGAAGATTCAGCTGAGGTGAACCAACCAAATAAGTCATGGTGGCACTTCAAGCTATTTATCTTATGTTTCTTTACTTTCGGGTTACGACCCAAACTACTTCAAAGTCTGTAGTTGCTCCTCAAGGATCTACTGGAAGCAGTCTCCCTCCCTCCCAAGGTAGGGGGTAAGGTCTGTGTACATTTTACCCTTTTCAGACCCACTTTGTGGGATTTCACTGGGTTTGTTGTTGTTGTAGAATTTTCATACAAGAATGAATTACCAAAACTAAAGGATTAAACAATCCCACATACCTGCTCCAATCTCTTGACCAAACTATTTTGCCTTGATTCTGCAAACTCCACTCAAATATCTGTTTCACAAGCTACTTGAGTTAGACTCTCCACAATGCAGCTAACAAAGTAAAGCTTTCAGTAAGGTGACAACTGACGACCTTACATATATGGAGAAGCACTCCAATGCATGAAAGAAAAATAAAATGAATTTGATGACTGCTAAAAAACTTGCCTTTCCATCTATACCCAAAGTGAAAATGCTTGTCTCATCAGAACCAAACAAAACAGAACTAATTGCAGAATCATGTGCTGGCCATCCAGTAATTTGCAAGCCAGCAGACATATCTATCACTTGTTAAGGTTATGCTGGCTATGCAAGCCAGCAAAGTTATGAGAGCATCTTCACTAACTGCACAGATTCACTCTCAAACAACAGTACTCACAACCATGTGTGTGTGTGTGTGTGTGTGTGTGTGTGTGTGTGAGAGAGAAATAGGTAGAGAGTGGGAAATAAATTCAGAAGCTTCTAATGCAAGGTATAAGAGAGGAAGTCTACATTCACTAGTTCATACAAGGATACCAAACATGTGTATCATTCCATCAGTAGCTGCAGCTGCTAAAAGTTTTCCATTGTGGTTGAAGCATACTGATGTAATTGGAGGTGGATCTTCACCAAGAGGAAGGACTGTCTTCAATAAAGTTTGAAGAGAGTTAGGCTGAGAATCCTCATGCAGAAAGGAAAGGAATAGTACTGTAAATTCAGCACTTGGATACAACCGGGACCCAAAATAATCACATACCATAGCTTTCCACGTCCTCATGTTCCAGACAGTTAAAGAAGCACAGCCCAATTTACCAATGTCACTCGAACCAGGCCTACAAAACTGCCATTTAGGACCGCTGTTGAGGCAAACAAGAACTAAAGACATCTTAATTAAGCATATCAAAACTCTGACATAGGTCTCCAAAATTTGTTTAATCAGAACTAAAGGATAAATTACAAGATAAACCAAGTGACTATTTTAAATCAGATGAATTCTACTGAAATAATATCCTCAAACCAAGGCGTCCCCACTTCATTTTCTATGCGATACAGTATTGAAAATTTAATAGTTGATCATGAGAATCATTTTAGATCAACATCAACTACCATAGACCACAACAACTTAAAACCCCGGGAAAGGTACTTTTTAGTCAACTAAAAGTTGGAACAGAGTAGGATTTTATTTTAGGATAAATGGAATATACATACTGCAAGTTTAGCCCCCATAATGTAGCATCTCGTAATCTCTGAGAATATCTTAGTTAGGACTTGATGCATCTTATAAACTTGTCACACGAATGTGGTCATGCTATAATATTATTTAAGAGTGAGGAAGGTAAAAGGAGTCCTTGAAGAATAAGAGAAGTCGGAAACTAATGTGAAGAAGGTAAAAGGAGTCCTTGAGGAATAAGAGAAGTCGGAAACTAATGTGAGGAGCAAAAGATTCAACAGGATAAAACATAACCTGACCTCGAAGTTGCACAACTCTCAATAAAATATTTTGGATATGATTCCTGAAGAAAAATAGTAACCCTCTAAGTCTAGTTTCCAACAGTTCAAACTGTTCGTCATTTGGACTTTTCAATGCAAAGTTATGACTATGTTTACTGAAGGGGTGCAAAGCTATGAAAAACGTATAGTAGCATGACGCAAAACTTTCATTGTAGTGTGATGCGTTAAATTCTCCGTACAAAACTGAATTTTTAGGGTCTTTGTATGAGATAAATCAGAATCGTATTCCGTCCCTATATAGTGTACAAATGAGTTCGGCACCTAAGAACTCCCACTGATGGTGGTTTAATGGAATCTACAACAAATCAAAGCTCTTATAAGAAACAAGGTAACTTCTAACTCTAGAGGTTATAGTTCTATTATAATTCTCAGTATAAGCCCTATAAATCTTGAGTAAATGGTGAAATAATTATGAGGTATCTAGTTTATGATCGCAGAAAAGTACTGGAAAAGGACCCATCGTAATTTGGAAGGATTCTAAGTGATTGAGGTAAAGCCAACTCTAAGTTCAGGTCTTTGGGTGGAATTTAAATATAATCTTTGGGATTCTTAGATTTGCATTTCAAATTTAGGGCCCGTATGGCTTGCTAGGGTTTTTAGAATAAATAAGGTTATAGATTGGTCTGAAGGGGAGCCTTGGAGTAACTCGTAAAGTTGTTGTCATGTACTACCGCGCAACGTGCCCTTGCTTGGTGGGTCGGACTAACAAGTTCAGTAAGTAAACACAATAAATAGGGGGAGAGCCTCTTCCAATTACATGTTCTGCAGAGTGAGTAAAGCCCTCAAGCGGTAAGCGAACTTCGCTCTTTTTTGTTCTTCTTTGCTTGCGCACTAATCCAGGGGTCGTTCCCGTCCCTTGTGGTGCTTTTTCAACCCCTTGCTTTGACAATATTTGATACCACTAACAATTTGATACAACTATATTGGCCGTTGCAGCTAAACTAACGGAGGAAGGAGGGGGGAAGGGTGGCGGACATCTCCTTCCTGGTACTCTTGAATAAGGCAAGGATTTTCCCTATTCCCTATCAAAAGCACTTTCAGTAGAAAAATGATTGTTTGTTGACACGGACAAAGTCAGGGAAAACCTCTGAAATTCTTTCGGCTTTTGCCAACAACTTTTCTTTCTGGAGGACCTAGCCAAAGTCCAGGAACAGCTACAAAGGCTTCAAGAGACAGCGGCTCGAGGCCACGGGTTCAAGTCATGGAAATAGCCGTTTGCATAAATGTAGGGTAAGGCTGCGTACAATAGACCCTTGTGGTCTGGCCCTTCCCCAACCCCGCGCATAATGGGAGCTCAGTACACTTTTTTAAGGTTATAGACTGGTCTATGGATGTCAAACCATGTCTTGTTGCATGCTTCCTCTTTAGATCAATCGAGATATTTAGGTAGCTAGTTCATTTGAAATATGCCAAGACAATCAAAGCATTGAGGTAAGTGGTAACCTTTCCATAACTGATTTTCCAGTATCTAGCATGTTTTTTGTTGAGTTATGCATGTTTTAGACAAAATAGAATAAGATTTCCGATATTGTTGATATTTTTTTGATAAGGTAAATTTTATTAACGAATGCACAATATGGTTCTCAACAAAGAAGGTCCAATCCTCTACATAAATAGGGACCTCGTAATTACACCAAAAAGTAACTAGAGACAATCACTCCTATGCAATTTTATAAAATCTTGTTCCACCCCATCAAATGCCCTCCTATTCCTCTCTTTCCAAATGACTCACATGATTGCTAGGAGGCAATACTCCATGCCCTTGGGCTTCTCTTTCCCTTCCTATGAGCTAACTTTGCAAAGCCTCCTTCACTATGCCCGGCATCACCCATTGCATTTGAAACAACTTTAGCGCCACCCTCCAGATTAGCCACCTTACAATGCAAAAGAAGATGATCAGCATTTTCACCTGTACTCTTACACATAGAGCACCAACTGACATAATTGGTTCTCCTCTTTCTCAGGTTTTCTGCGGTCAAGATCATACCCCTAACCGCCAACCATGTAAAGAAGCACACCTTTCTCAATGTTCTAGGAATCCATATAGCGTCATAGGGGAAAGCACTTCCGGTCCTAGGCTTTTTATTAGTTAGTCCTGGTAAAGCCCCCACGCCGCGTATTTTTTTGAAATGAGGTCCTCGGTAACGCGACATAAAGACTTAAGTGGAACGCATTCTCAGGTTGGGCAGTCAGGGTCGGAGAAGGGCAATCCGTACAGTGGATCAAGGTATGCAACGAGCAGAAGTCATGATAAAAGGTCCCAGTCTCGGAAGAGATGAAAAAGACGGTAAGGCAAAGAGAAAGTGTCACTTTTCTTAAGTGTTGATGAATCTAATCTATTGAAGAGTCAAGGTTTCCAAGGAGCATGGAAGAGGCGAAGCATCGATCCAACTACATACCAACGGAAAGCCATTACAGGCGGTCGTATTTACATTCTCTCTCACAAACGGCTTCTTATAAAAATAGCTAACCCTGAATAACCCATCTCCACTATCCTTCCAACTCCATACATTCGACAAGTTGTTAGGTGTGTCTAGCCCATCCAAAAACTCCATCAAATTGTGAAACTCGTCCATCTCCCAGTCCGGAAGGTTCCTTCTGAATCTTAAGTCCCATTGAAAATCCCCCTCGTGAGACCTACAGATTTGTTGGACTGTCATCTCTTTTTGACTAGATAAACGATATAAATTAGGGAAGGCTCTCTTCAACACATTCTCCCCACACCACTTATGTGCCCAAAAACTAATTCTGGTAGCAATCCTCCATTCTTTCAACAATCAGGTGGACTGTTGGCCATGGAAGACGATATAGAAAATCAAATCCCATACAAGATAGCCTGTTTTAGCTGGTTGCTGGCTAAAGAAGCAGTTCTGACTCATGAGAATCTGGCCAAGAGAGGCTTTCACCTATGTTCTAAATGTTACTTCTTGTGGGAACAGGCAGAGACAATCAGTCATCTTTTCTTACATTGCAGATGGACTGACCAGCTATGGAAAATCTTCATCAACCTAAGGAAAATTAGGTGGGTGATGCCAGGAAGCATTAAGGAAGTATTACAATGCTGGAATAGAGATTGCAATGCAGCCAACAAGGAGGAGAGATAGAAGATCATCCCAGATTGTATTTGGTGGTCAATACGGACAGAAAGAAACCAGATATGTTTTGAAGACAAATATTGCAACATCCAGAAGCTAAAGATGAATTGCTTAGGACTCTTCTTAATACAAACTGAAAATATTTTTGAAGTTTTAGACAGTTTGAAATTAGTGAGTTAGCTGGAAACTTTTTGTAATTGGCTACTTCATGAGGGGGACTATACAATTTGTGTAGTATACCTGTTGATATCTCCTTATCAGAAGAAAAAAAGTATAACTGTTGATATATATAAACTGTTACCTTTATCAAAAAGAATATGTGGAGGGCCGTGAATCGCCTTTGACTGACTGGTCAACAGAGAATTAAACCCTCCTAGGGCAGACGACCAGGCAAGTCTTGAGGATATCACACATATTAACATCTGGAATGATTCCTACGAATAATCAAAGCGACCAGGCAGACAATAACCAGATAACATTCAAGTTCCGAGATACGAGGGATTTCATCTAATCCCATTAAGAGCCCACGATCTCCGTGCAGTAACATCTGTAACATGCGGAGTATTAGGAAGTCAGTTAATGTCGTCTATCCTATAAGACCCATCATCCCATGATTGTACCCCATCTATTTTTTTTCTGAAACTGTAGATTGTACCCCATCTAATTTCTCTCCTGAATACTGAAAGCTCTCTAATTCTCTCTGTAACTGTTACCTTTTCAAAAAAAAAATCCTATGTAAACACGATCGTTCAACACAGTTCTTCAGCAATATTTGTCACCTGATCCACGAGATTGAATAAGAATTTCTCTCTTTTGCTATTTCATCTATTGTTGATAGCTTAGTAGTTATCTTGTTATTTCAATTACTACTTTATTTTGGCAATCGCGTAATCAAGGATTTAACATTATTTGGATTAATTACACTGCTATAGATTTCATTCAAACAAGTTCAACTGGTTTTCCTAATAAACATATTTTAGGCCAAGCAATTTAACGCCCATCGTGGGGCCTTAGCAATAGTGATTATCCCAAAACGATACTAATCCTTCGTTGATTTTGTTTGCAAGTAAGATAATAGCTGACGAACAACGTTTGACTGCACTTCAAAACGTTGTTAGGACTCAACACACCGATGGACTCTCGAACCGTGATGGAACCCATAGTGAAGAAGTTACCGTGGATCTGGACAGGGATACTGGTGATGACAGGATACACGAAAGAGATGGAGATCTAGGACAGCCAGAGCATTGTGGACCCGCACGTCCCAACGGAGAGACAGGCTAGGAACACATCAGAAAAGACGCATGGACAAAGGAAAAGGCATAGCACAACCCACAATAGAGGAATACATGGAACGGCAGCACGCCCTGAACTTGAAGCTCGAAGCGTGTTACTATCCCTAGCCGGAAACGTGAATACAGAACCATTCATGCAACCGAGGATGGATCTAGCTGGGAGCATACCTGACCCCACACTGGAAAATTTTGGCGTTGCAGGAGTTCCAGGAAAATATAGTACAAAGAGGAAGGGGTATC
Source organism: Przewalskia tangutica (assembly GCA_029844215.1). Lineage (NCBI taxonomy): Eukaryota > Viridiplantae > Streptophyta > Magnoliopsida > Solanales > Solanaceae > Przewalskia > Przewalskia tangutica. The sequence goes on from CM056719.1 coordinate 27,352,841, forward strand.
CTGGTAGTGTGGGATAGTAAGAAGTGGATTGGACAAATCATTAACTGTGGAACTTATACAATTACATGCAAACCTACTTCCCAGTTTCAAAACTTTGTTTGGTTTTTAGCAGGGGTTTATGGTCCAAATTGCAGAGCAGAGAGACAAGACCTACGGTGGGAAAATGCAGCAATCAGAGGCTATTCTCAGCTCCTTGAATGGTATGTGGAGACTTCAATACAATGAGGTTTATCTCTGAAGGAAGGAATGATAATAGACTTACAAGGGTTATGACTGAGTTCTCTAATTTTATTGAAGACATGGAGCTAGTCGGCCCTCCTTTAAATGGGGGTTTATCCACATGGACTAGAGGGAATAATCAGAAAATATCATCAAGACTGGATAGATTTCTTTTTTCTTTTGACTGGGACAAACATGTGATTCATATTTCACAATCCGTTCTTCCAAGGGTAATCTCTAATCACTCCCCAATCTTGTTACAATGTGGTCATTGGGAGAATTCACAATGGTAATTTAAATTTGAAAATTGGTGGCTAGGTGTCGAGGTCTTCTCCGAAAAAGTCAAGAATTGGTGGTCTTCTTTTGTGATAGAAAGTAGACTTGATTATATGCTGACATGTAAATTGGAACTTCTAAAAGGGAAGTTGAAAGAATGGAATTCTCTACAACAACATACCCAGTGAAATCCCATTCTAGGGAGGGTATTGACTATTGTGTACGCAGACCTTGCCTCTACCTTGGTAGGTAGAGTGGTTGTTTCCGAGAGATCCTCGGCTCAAGACAGAGCATAAGCACCAGCAAAGAAAAAGCAAAGCAAGAACAAAGCAAAAGAATGGAATTCTCTGAACAATGGAAATATGGAGGTGAAGAAAAATAGGATTCCAAAGTAACTAGCAAAGCTGAATAATTTACAGGAGCATAGACCGTTGAGTGAAGATGAACTTTTGGTGAAGGCAAATTTGTTCAGAGTTTAAGGAACTGACCAGGAATGAAGAAATTGATTAGAGACAGAGATCTACAGTGTTTTGGCTCAGACAAGTGGATAGGAGCCTAAATTTTTCAACTAATGGCAAATTCACATAAAAGAAATAACACAACTGATAAGCTTGAGGTTAATGGGTTGACCGTGGAAGACCCTGGGAGTATAAAAATGGAAATCCTGACTTTTTATCGAAACCAGTATAGTGAAAATGAAGACCGGAGGCCAGAGTTCAATTATAGATATAGCCCAAGAGTGACTGAATAGGAACAAAAGTGGTTACAAAGACCTTTTGATGAACAAGAAGTACTAGTGTATCAAGCTTTGTGCAATTGATAAAGCCCCGTGGATACACCATGGGGTCATCTGGTTGTTGGTTAGAGTTATGCAGATATTAGTAATGTAGGTATTAGTAATGTAGGAATTAGTTATGCAGGTATTAGTAATGTAGGGATTAGATATGCAAAGATTAGTTATGCAGGGTTTAGTTATTCAAGCATGAAATAATACATAGATTTCCTCATAACTTATACTTGTATTAGTTATGAGAAAAGAAAAACAAGAACCAAATATGTATTAGAAATGTTATGTTTTCTGTGGAAAAGAGAAAAACTAACCAAACATTGTACAATTCATATTAGATTCTATGTGGAGATTATTTTTCCCCATTTTTTGTAACCAAACACTGTATAAAGTTATGCTAATTTTAAAAGACATGGATAACTCCTTTCCAACCAGTAACCAAATGACCCCTATGGGTTTCTTTAACTCTTGCTGGGGAATTGTCAAGTAAGATCTTATGGCAACCTTGCATAACTTTCATTCAGGAGAATGTTTTGAGAAAACCCTCAAAGCAACTTATGTGGCTTTAATTCCTAAGAAGAGTGGAGCAAAGGAGTTGAGAAATTTTTTTGATAAGGTTTAAAAGGAGTTGAGAAATTGATATTAGTTAACAGTGTTTGGACTCAATGCCAACATATATGATATACTTGTGTCCATTTCCAGGAAATATTGAGAAAAAAAAGATTGATGCTTTAAGAAGGAATTTTATATGGCATGGAAAAATAAAGATAAGTGCTTTAATCTGGTGAAATGGAACACCCTTACTAGCAGTAAAAAGGAAGGGGTTTTGGGGCATAAGAAACTTAAAGCAACATAACTTAAGTTTACTTATGAAATGGTTATGGAGGTATGGCATAGAAGAACCAATGCTATAAAGGAGGGTCATCAGTGAGAAGTATGGAAATGTAAGACAATGGGTCAGCTGGGTAAATACAACTTATGGACAAATGTTTGGAGAAGCATCAGAGGTCTTAGGCCTCAATTAAAAGCAAATGATAGGGTCAAAGTAGGGAATAATAGGAGGACATCTTTCGAAAAGAGAACTAGTTAGGCTAAGGTAAGCGTGTCTATTGGGTCGGGTCGGCCCGTGTCCGGCCCATAGGAACACAGGGGGATCGGGGATGGGTTGGACCGGAAGAGGTCATAGGCCCGGTAGACCGGCCCAAGTACAAGCCAGGGTCGTGCTCATCGGTGCACCGACTCGGTAACTAAAAAAAAGTTAAAAGTGGCCAAACCAACGGCTAGAATCAGCCAAATTGGACCCCCTACCCACCCCCCGCCCCAAATTTATTTTTAATCCTCAAATTTATAAAATTATACTTTAACACTTTTATCTCCTATGCATACTTCTTACCATTCTTCATTTTTCACTACAATCTCCCTCTTTCTTAAATTGTTAGCAAAATTCTATTTAAATTATTTTTGTGAAGTTGCAATTAACAAGATCAAGCGAAAACTTTCAAGTATTCAATTCAACAGTTTACGATCATCTTATTTCTTCTTTTTCTTCGACAATTTGGTATATTCATTCCATCTCTTACTGTTACTTGATAATTAAATTCTCGCATAATTATTTATATTATTTCTGCATTTTAAATTTTTATTATTTTAATTTGCTTAATGAATAAGCTAAATAGGTATCAAAAAGTTTATGTCCTGGGTCCGGTAAGGGTAAGAAAAAAGCTGTATTGGCCCAAAAGCTAGTTCAAGTGAAGAAGATTCAAGACTATATAAGGAGATCTCATTTTTTCCACAATAATGGGAAACTAAACATCCTGCCCTCACACCCAAGGGCACACCCAGGACTGGATATTCTGAGCGTCAACAACATAACATAAGGGTCCAACATGGGTAAACCAAGAATAGGAATAAGTCTTCTCTGATCTGTTGAATAATGTAACCAACTCGTCTAAAAGACTAAAAGCTTATTGAGATGATCAACACTTCCACAGGATACCAAAGAAGGCAAAGGTCCTGGATTCCATCTTACCACCACCCATTATCAAAAAGAATTTCCACATGTGAGGCTAATCTTTTTCATGGCCAAATATGTGGAAATTTTTTTTGATGATGGGTGGCGGTAAGTCTCAAACACAAGACCTTTACTTGCTCCGGAATCATGTAGCTAGTTCAAGAGGAAAGGATTTACCATAAAAGGAGACAACGGCCCATTTTCTCCACCAAAGTGGAATACTTAATACCCCTCCTCCCTCACGCTCAGGACTAGACATCTCTACAACGTGGACAACATGACATGAGGGGCCTAACATTGGGTAAACAAACAATAAGAATGGGTCTAACTAATACCATGTTAAATTGTGTAACCAACTCAGCTAAAAGCTTTTAACTTTTAAATGAGATGGTCACACTTTTCAACATGGATTTAGAGCAAGCAGAGGTCCTAGGTTCGAGCAGCGCCGACTTCAAGGCGAAGCAACTAAAGCGTGTGCTTTAGGCCCCCAAATTTGGGGGCCCAATAACAGGCAAACAAGTCAATTTTTTGGAAAAATGAGCATTTATAAGTAGAATAATAGATTTTTTTGTATAAAAGAAAAGGTGATTTTCAGTTGTGTGACTAATTAAAGTGAATGTTTGAGTACGACTCTTCCAAACTTTTACGTGTGAAAAAAAAGTTTGGCAAGTGAAATCATTATATTATACTTCTTATCAATCTCTCCGCCTCCCAAGGTAGGGGTAAGGTCTGCGTAAACACTACCTTCCTCAGACCCCACCTGTGGGATTACACGGGTTATATTATTGTTGTATCTTTTTTTTTCATCCGAAAGCATATAAGTATTTTTTACACTATTTCCTCTCTTTCTTGGTTTATCCAAAACGAAGAGTCAATTTCTCACATAACATTTATACACTTCTATATTTCTTTTCTTGCTTTTCCGAGTTCAAGTCTGATAATTTATTACATTATTTTTTAAGAAGCCATAGTTTAAGAGTACTATTGATAAAAAATATTGGGCACTCTTTCTTGTTTTTTCTTCACGCTTCAAGCATTGCAATGAGTTATTCAAGCAGCAAAAAGACATTTAGTGATCAATTTACTAGTATTGGAATTAAATGGACCCAAATAAAGAAAATAGATACCGAGAACTGCAGGTACCAAGTAATTAATATTAGTATCTTCATTTGACAACTACACCTAAAATTGCTTAAAGCAGAGGAATTGTAACAAAAACATTCCTAGGCTATAACTTTTTCATAAAAGGACATAAAAGTAATAACATCTTCAGCTATAACTTCAACATAACAGGACATCAAGGTAATAGATAGAGAACTTTAGGTCAATCAAGTACATGGAGAGAGTACAGGAAAAGATAGAAGCACAAGTTACCCTCTTGACGCAGCAGCAGACACAAAAATTGGCTCCACAGGGCTGCATTTTAAATCCAACACGCTACATCCGGGAAACATAAAATAGGAAGGAGAAAAGAACAAGTAAGATCCAAGTATTTCATTTTTCCACAAAGAAGAGAGTAATCCATGTGTGTGAGGAACCTTGGGAATGTTTCTGTGCAGCTAAGATCACAGACAACACGCTTAGCATCGACATTCCATGCTTTGATTCCTCCGTCAGCTGTGCCTATGAGAAGCTTTTCTCAAGATGAACATTAGTTCCAGAAGCATTAGAATTCAATCCAGTTTTGAAGCTTGCAACTATACTAATTAACGGGAAAAAGAAACAAGAATCATGGAACATAATAATGTGTGTCTATTATATTGACAGTGTCTATACCAAACGGTCAGATTTGCACTCCCACTCAAGTGACATGATCTCTGCCCCACAATAGATGGTTGCATTTCTGGATGTTGGCGCTGATGAGTCATATGTCCATATCCTTCATCGGAATACATTAATATCAATACAAAGATCAGGATCACGTAATTTTTTGGCAAGTCAAAAAGTTCCATTGATAGTACAGTAAGATGGTGTCATTCTACAGAGTGTGGATATACAACAAAACCCACAAAATTAAATCATCTATGTCTATACAACAACAACATACCCAGTGAAATCTCACATCATCTATATATGTAGCATATCCTTTACACCAAAGAATAAATCAACAAAGATTAATCCCAGTAAAAAAAAGAATAAAAATGAAAGAAAAGGGAGCTCTTAAATCTCCTCATAGAATTTTGTACACCCTTGAAATTCTATTATTTTTTCTCTAAATTAGCCAAAATGTACAATGAGAAGTATCATTGCATAGTTCTTTCTTCTAGCCTCCAGCTTTTTCATCACCCAGCTAGCCATAACCTCGCCATCATTCTAGGCAGCTACCTATCAATTAAACATGGAGAAAACTAGAGCTCATAACTATCGCCAAGTAAAAAGTGATTCACCTCCCATATGCTTCTTACAGAAACACCAACTTACTAAGATGAATTTTCGTTCCTCAAATTATCTGCCATCAGAATGGCATCCGAGCCGTAAACTATGTAAGAAACGTCAGTTTATTAGTGCTTTTGTCCTCCAAATTGACATCCACATGCACTCGTGTCTCGTGTTACCCAAACTATTATAACATGATTTAACTGAAAATTGTTTTGAAGTTTCTCTTTCCCTTAGAAATCTATCAACCTCCTCATACCGTTTACATCAGTAGACCTTCTGTAGGAAATGGTTCAACTAATCCCCTCAATCGGTTGTGGGTCTTTGAACAGGTTTCCTGAAAGAGAAATCACAGGATACTGATCTCCTTCCTTGATATTTTATCCATCATAGCCTCCTTATCAAGCTTTATACAGCTATAGAGTTTTAGGACTTGTACCACCACACCAAAATAAGCAACAAAAGTAAGACACATGTACTATTACCGATTGCAAAATTAATGAATTTAAAAAACTTTTCCATGATCTTTCACAATTCCCTTCCACACAATAGTTTCATACAAGGTGGTAATACCCTCAGGGGATCACTTGTATCGGCTACCATATTTTTCCTGAATCATCCTTTTTCACATGACTTGGTCTTCATGTGCAAACCTCCGAAATTGTTTGCCAAAAAAGGTTTGGTAGTTTGTTGTGTAAATAACCAAACTCCATTTAGTGTTGTAATGTTTACCTTACCTACCAAATGGAATCATCCTTCCCTCTATTCCATTTGATAAAATATCTTATACTCTCATCACCTTTTCAATTCCTTACTGAAATATGACCGGAAGAAAACAAGAACATGAAGAATGTAGGAATTTTAAGTGTATACAATTTGGTGAGTGCATAATGCTCTATGCAAAATTGAGCCTCCTAAAACAGTGCTCAAGCAGATACAGAGTCGCATGATAGATTCTTATGAGGTCCAAGTAATGGTAATCAGAGGTATCATTGGAATTCCTGGAATAAACTGTGTTTTCCTACTGACGAAGGGAGTTTGGGTTTCAGATATATGCAAGATATCAGTGTCAGTTTTTGAGCCAGTGTGACCATGAAGAGGTGGAGGAGGTTTAGAACCTGTAAATCCTTGTGGTGAGATTTCCTAAATTCCAAATACTGCAGAAAGCTATCACCTACAGCAATACAAAAAAAAGCCACACAGTCGCATATATGGAAAATATGCTCAGATTAGAGATCAAGTGAAGGAGAGACTAATTTGGAAAATCAATACAGGGAATCTTTGTTTGGACAATTGAACTGAAATGGGGGATATGGCACAAATCATTCATATGATGATGTTCCTGAATTTCAGAAGGCCGGTGAAGTTTTTACCCAAGGCGGATGGGAGATTCATCACATGCAATTTCCGGAGTTTCTAGCTGAACACATTCAATCCATTGGCATTGGCGAGCATAACTGTCCACATCAGCCCATCAGGACATCAAACTAGAGTGGATCCTTCACCACATCCCCAGCCTGGAAGTCTGCTACACAATGCAAAGATAAATCTGCTTTTATGAAGAGGATTGGCATAAATTTCTTCCTTTTAAGATATCCTTTCTTGTGTGGAGGATTTTGAAAGAGAAGATGCCCATGGATGATATCATGATGAAATTTGGCCAGACTTATGCCTCCAAATATTCCTGTTGTAGGAGTTCACAAGGTGAAACTATACATCATACCATTATGGGTGGTGAGATAGTTGATATGACACGGAAGGACTTTGGTAGTCCTCTAGGAGTTAGATAGGAAGAAATGCTATCAGAGCAATGACCCTTAGGTGGTGGGGCACCAAGCCTGTAAATAGTGTCCACCAAACCATCCTTCAGATAACACCTGTGATAATTTGCTGGAAATCATGGAAGGTCAAGTGTGCAGCCAGGTATGAAGATGCCAAAATCTATGCTAAAAGAATTCAACATCGGGTTTTTATGCATCTTAAATGGGTGGTATCAAAAACTAGGAGCAGTAGTACATGGCCTTCCAGTTGGGACAGAATTTATGAGAAAGTTATGGAGCTTAGTCCTATAATTGAATGTACAATTGTGAAATGGACACGACCCCCTGATACTTGGTTTAAAATCAAGACAGGTGGTAGCAAGAACATGGAAGGAATATCTGGTGCAGGAGGGATATGTGGTGACAAAGATGGATTCATAATCATGGCATTTTATTGTTTTCTGGGAAGAGGCAGTAGTAATATGACTGAAGCAAAGGCTGCTCTTTTTGGCTTGAACTAGTGGATAGAGAATGGTTTTACTCACATTATACTAGAATGTGACTCTCTTATAGTCATAGATACGCTGCAGGAAAGAGTAAACCACCATGGCAGATGCAGGATACCTTTAAGGAAGCTCAGATTCTTGCCGGGAAACGTAATTGCAGAATCTATAGAGCAATAGCTTCGCCTAATGATTTACCAGAACCAGCAAAGAGCCATAGAGTTTGGACTTTATCCAGATAGCTGAAATAAGGCATAAACAAGGAAGAACTCTTTTTTGTTAAGTAAGAAATGTTTGAGAATGAAATATCTTCTCTTCTGTTGCTTCACAGTGTAATTTTGTATACATGGGGGGATGCAATTGTCTAGTAATTTTTTGTATAGACTTACATGAATTGGGAGGTAAGGATGTTTAATCCCCCTCTTTTGATTGTACCTTTTTGTGAATGAATGAAAGGAAGACGCCACCAGACAGCGTAATTATAGTTTTCTTTGATTATCGTATAACGTTGTGGTTGTTACTGCTCTATCATACTTTTATAGTGTTGAAGAATGAAAAAATCCTACATCGGTGGTTAATGAGATGGGTGGTCTTCTTATATGGACTTCGGCAATCTTTCTCATAAGCTAGCTTTTGAGGTTGAGTTAGGCCATGATCCATTTCTTTACATGGTACCATCTCACCCGATGTTGGGCCACCAAATTATGTGGCATGAGGTGGGGTGTTTCAAGAATGAAAAAAGTCTCACATCGATGGTTAATGAGATGGGTGATCTTCTTATATGGATTTATGCAATCCTCCCGTCATAAGCTAGGTTTTGGGGTTGAGTTAGGCCCATGATCTATTTTTTTTTAGATATAGCATGTTGTCATGGTTTATTCGTTTCCGTTATTTCGCTTTGAATTGCTTGTCCTTATGTCGAGGGTCTATCGGAACGCTCTACTTCCCAAGGTAGGGGTAAGGTCTGCGTTCACACTCTACCCTCCCTAGACATTACTTTGTGGGATTCACTGGGTATGTTGTTGTTGTTGTTGTGCATAATTACAAAATTAAATCAAATTAAATCCTTGATAAGATACTTCAAACTCCAACTTCAGCATTTATCACTTTAGATAAGGTACTTCACTGTTCAGACAATTTCGTCCTATTTCAGAAACATTTATACGAGAATGTATATCAGCTAGGGGAATATACCTAACTGTCCCATCCACAGAAGCACTAGCAACATTGTCCCCAGTAGCAGAAAAACGGCAACGACTTATTGGACTTGTGTGGCCTAAGAATGTCTCCTGTAAAATATTATTGCAGAACCATCAATTAACCACTTCAGTGCTCCAAAGGAAGAATAATTATAGATTAGTCTATGAATGATGAGCATGAACCGAAAATGAAGACAGGAGGTGCTGAAGTATAGAGAGAGAAAAACTGGAAACTCAGGCTAATTGAACTCAATAGTGTCTCCAAAAGAGTCTACCTGGAAGTCCACTCTCACTTCAGGGAATTCTTCTTCTCTCTGTACTTCATTTCCAGTGTCTGTCGAAAGATTACATAATAGCTCATCTCAGAATCAGAAGAATCAGAATCATCATCATAAGAAGAAGAAGAAGAAGGCATCACTTCTCTCACCCTGACTACCATGACTACTAATTTTAGAAGTTGAGACTTGAGTATCATCAGGCCTGATAGCATCAATGTGTTTAGGTTCTCTTTCACCCGCTTGTGGAGTTGCAGAAACACAAATATCATGAGATGCTGCAGTACCGGAAACTGTGGGTTCCCCAGAACCACCAAGAGGATTTGATGAGCTGGTAGTCCCAACAATTACTTCAGTTGCTAACAACGCATTACTGAGAGCAAACAATGCAGTTAATAGCCTTCAGATTTTCAGTAAGAACAAATTGTAACAGCTCTCACCTCCTTAACTGATGTAGCTGCGTCTCTTTCTCCTCCAACAATACTTGGAGTTGCGCAAGCTTGAAATTAAGTTGCTTGATGTCTCCTTTGAGGCGACTCACCATGTTCCTTTCAGAACTGATCTTCATTAACGCGGGGATACGTGACATAGCTAAGGAAAAACTCAATGGAGGCACAGTGGTAAAGATAACAAATGGGTAAAAGCTAAAAAGCAATCATCTGCGAGCATGTAATACTATCCGTCATCAATGACATGCATCAGGGTGAGTGATTCTACTTTCTTAAACAACCAAGTCCAAATATATCAAACGAGTTCCAAAACCCTGGCTTAACAACAAATGCCTCTCAAAAAAATTATTTAGTATTAAGAATTAGGAAATTGGTAAATATGGAAACACAATCGCGCCTCTTTCAAAACATATTAGCAATAGAAATCCAGCTCCATTTGAATTTGTCCATTCAGATATATGGGGTCCAAGTCATGTCAGTTCTACTTTAAGTTCTCATTTTGTTGTCACTTTTGTTGATAATGGTTCTCGGTGCACTTGGTTATTTCTTATGAAAATATAGAACTTAGTTAATATCTATTTTTCAAGCCTTTTGCTGAAAGAATAAAACTTAGTAATTTCTCATAATCACTGAGATGTTTTTCCCAAGAAATTATTCAGTGACAATGCATGAAAAAAAATCTGCATCTTTCTCTTCCTTCATGTCTTCACAAGGTGTTCTGCATGTCATTTTGTGCATATACTCTTCAACAAAATAGAGTTGTTGAACATACAAATATGGCATTTGATCGAGACATCTCGTACATTACTAATTCATGCTCATGTTCCCCTTTGTTTTTGGGTGATGTTGTACGCACTGCTTGTTACCTAATCAATCGCATATCTTCCTCTACTTTGTAGCAGAAGAGTCCTTATTCTATACTTTATCTGGACCAACCACCGTTTCCCCTTCTTCAACGGTGTCCGGGTGTACTTGTTTCGTCCAAGATTTCGCCCGGAAATGACAAACTTCAACCAAAGTCCATCAAATGTATCTTCTTGGGATACTATTGTCTCTAAAAGGGTTACAAATAATATGATCCTACTATACCTTTTTATTTGTAAGTATAAGATCCTACTACACATAAGTATTATCTCTCAGCAAATGTAACCTTTTCGAGACATTTCCATACTTTTCACCAAATTCACTAAATCAAAATGACGTCTCCATGGTTCTTCCTGCACCAACTCCCACTCCAGCTCCTTTCCTCTTTCGATTGAAGCTAATCCAACTGATGTTATGTTCATGTTACAAGAACACAAAGTCTCACGAGTAACTCATTGCCTATTCCAAGATTGTGAAAACAACCTAAGGTAATGGCGGGGAGCGATGGCTCATCAAGTTAGTGTCAGACTATGAAAATGACAGCTCTAAATGATAATGGTACCAAGGTGGAGGTGAGGTATGTGTACATTCTACTCTCTCCAGACCCCACATTGTGGAATTTCACTGGGTATGTTTGTTGTTGTTGTTGTGTACAGAAGATGAAGGTAGCAGAGATGCAGATGTTGAGGTGGATGTGCGGGCATACCAGGAAAGATATGACTCGGAATGAAGTGATTCGGGACAAGGTGGGTGTGACCCTCATAGTGGACAAGATGCAGGAAGGAAGGTTGAGATGGTTCGGTCATATGCAGAGGAAATGTGCAAATGCTCTAGTGAGGAGGTGTAAGAGATTGGCAGTGGTGGGTCTGAGGAAAGGGAGGGATAGGCCAAAAAAATCCTGGGAAGAGGTGATTAGGCAGAATATGACGCAACTTCAACATACCGACCACATGACCTTTGATAGGAAGGTGTAGAGGTCGAGTATCCGGGTAGAGGGCTAGTAAGTTCTCGCGAAGATTTCTATTCTGTACTAGGAGTATTATTATCTTTGTACATTATCTTATTCTAGTCATATTATGCGAAGGTGGCAGTCTTACTTCCATAAACTCTTGAATGAAAAAGAAGACAGAGACATTGTGCTGGGAGATTTGGAGCAATTGGGTAGGTACCAGGATTTTGGGTATTGTAGAAGCATTAAGGTTGAGGAGGTTAAGGGGACGAGCGACCGAGGGGCCTGATGAGAGTTGAATTTTGGAAGAGCACAAACATGGCAGGTTTGGAGTGGATGACTGAGTTGTTTAACGTCATTTTTAAGACGGCGAGAATGCCCGAAGAATGGAGGGGGAGTACAATGATTCATTTGTAAAATAACAAAGGTGATATCCAGAGTTGCAACAACTATAGGGGCATCAAACTGCTAAGCCACACTATGAAAGTTTGGGAAAGGGTCGTGGAGATGAGGATGAGAAGAGGCGTATCTATTTCCAATAACTAGTTTGGATTCATGCCGGGGCGCCCGACTACAGAAGTCATTCAACTTATAAGGAGGTTGGTGGAGCAGTATAGGGAGAGGAAGAGAGACTTACATATGGTTGTCATCGACCTCGAGAAGGCATACGACAAAGTCCCTAGGGAAGTTCTATAGAAATGTTTGGATGTTAGAGGTGTACTTGTGGTGTACACTAAGGCGATCAAGGATATGTATGATGGAGCCAAGACCAGGATACGGACAGCAGGAGGAGACTCGGAGCACTTTCCAGTGATGATGGGGTTGCACCAGGGATAAGCTCTTAGGCCATTCTTATTTGCCTTGATGATTGATAGACTGACGCGACAAACTCAAGATGAGGTGTCATGGTGTATGTTATTCGCAGACGACATAGTCCTGATTGATGAGACTCGCAGTGGAGTGAACGCTAAGATGGAGGTTTGGAGACAGACCGTGGAGTCTAAAGGGTTCAAGCTGAGTAGGACCAAGATAGAATACTTGGAGTGCAAGTTCAGTAACGGAAGCGACCTTGAGACAGGCGTGGAGGTGAATCATTTCAAAGAAAGGAAGCTTCAAGTACCTCGAGTCTATTATCCAAGGGAATGAAGAAATTGATGACGATGTCACACATCGTATTGGGGCAGGGTGGATGAAATGGAGGCTCACATCTGGATTCTTATGCTATAAAAAGGTGTCATCAAAACTTAAAGACAAGTTCTATAGGGTGGTAGTCAGACCGACTATGTTGTATGGGGCGGAGTATTGGTCGATCAAGACTTCACACACCCACAAGATGAAAGTTGCGGAGATGAGGATGTTAAAATGGATGTGTGGGCATACAAGAAGGGATAGAATTAGAAATGATGATATCCGAGACAGAGCGGGAGTGGTCTCGGTAGAGGATAAGATACAGGAAGCGATATTGAGATGGTTCGGGCACGTGCAGAAGAGAGATACAAGTGCCCCAGTCGGATATCAAAAATGCCTCTTTTCATGGCGGCCTTGCTGAGGAGGACATGGAGCAGCCTCCAAGGTTTGTTGCTCGAGCGAAGTTTGGGTTTGTGTGTTGACTATGTCAATCTCTGTATGGTCTTGAGCAATCACTAAGGACATGGTTTGGTTGTTTTAGCACTAATGTGCAACAATTTGGCATGCTTCAAAGTGAAGTTGATCACTCTATGTTCTACAAACATTCTCATAATGGCAAAAGCATATTCTTGATTGTTACTTTCATGACATAGTTATAAAAGGAGATGATGAAGGCATCACTCAACCTAAATAGAATATTATTAGTCATTTTCAAACCAAAGATCTGTTTAAATGAAGATACTTCCTAAGCATTGGCACAATACAGCAATGGAATTTTCATTTCACAAAAGAGGTATGATTTGGACATATTGGAAAACACTAGCATGTTAAATTGCAAACCTATTGATACTCATATGGACCCGAATGTTAAGTTTCTTCAAAGACAGCGGGAGCCCTAGAGGACCCCAACCGTTACCAGAGATTGGTTGACATGCGCAATTATCTTTCATCACATGATGAGATATCTCATTTGTTGTCAGTGTTGTTAGCCAATTTCTCCAAGGTCCTTTTGACAGTCATGGAATGCATCAATTCACATTCTTAGGTATATCAAAATTCACTTGGACAAGGTCTATGATGATAAGAGCACATGCAAATACTAGTGGAAACTCTAATGCAAACTAGCTAGGATCTTCTTAAGATAGATGATCTACTTTAGGACACTGTGTTTTCATTAGAGATAATCGACATCTTGGAAATCAAAATACAAGATGTAATAGCTGCACCAAGTGCAGAGGCAGAATATCTAGCAATGGCGTTGGCTACAGGTGGCCTTATATGACAAAAGTAACTTCTTTTAAGGTTTGGAGGAGATGCACTAATGCAATTGATCTCTGAAAATCTGGTTGCAGTACACAATGCTTCGAGCCTAGTGCTTCATGAGAGAACGAAATATATAGAAATATATTGTCATTTCATCTGACAAAAGAGTTGGGGTGCATTGTTTCATCAACTTGAATGATCAATTAGCAAATATACTTGAAAAGTCAATTCACCGCTCCAGAATTGAGTATATTTGTGGCAAGTTAGGAGCATATAACATGTATGCCTAACTTGAGGGGTGTATTAAGAATTAGGAAATTGGTAAAAATTAGAAGAGCCTATTCTTTGTAAATATGGAAAAGGTTTAGAATTCTTATAATTGTGTAACTAGAAATAGGTATTAATTTCCTTTCATTTTTAGGATTACATTTCATTCCTTGTTAGGTGTAAATACTATTTAAACCACAACATGCTTAGGGAATAATCAAGCAATTCATTCCAAACATCTCATTCTTTTCTCTTACATTTAGCTTACTATCATATGGTGATATGCAATATGTAATTGCTTTTGCTACAATCCAATGAGCACATTTTTTCCTGACAATATTAAATACCTTCAAACATATTATTGATCTTCACAGGAGACATTCAGCTTTTACTACAAACTGACTCCCTCAACAAAAAATGGTAAAGGCCTTAGCATCTTCGTTTTTCCCATATGCCTGGCAGTAAAGCACCACAAACTAAACGTTAAAGATGCTCTCCTCTTGACATCAAAGAACCATAATTAATCTCACCTGTAGGGCGATGGCTCGAAATTAATGTGCATAATTAAAAGCAAGAATATTTAAGCCATAACTAGGAACAAAAAAATGTGACAATATATACTTAAGGATATGAGTGCCATATAACATCTTGCTCAGAAAATTTCTAAGAGATAGATGCAACGCATTGGACCACTCCTTAGAAAAGTATACCCGAAACTGGGGTTCGGATTGAGGAGTTTTACTATATGGAATTGCTGCATGAAATGTTTACATGTCAGTTTATATGAGAAGAAAGTTTCACCATTTAATTAGAAAGATAACTAAGAGAGGACTCACCAAACCACGATGCCCACTCTTGGTCTTTTTGCAGCAATTCACTCCCATGTATGTCAAACAACTCTATCACTTTGTCCTTTCTGCCAGCTTGTATGGCATGAATGATATAATACCGTAGAATAGAGACATCTAAGTCTGATATGATAGAAATAAGTTCTGTCTCATGAGAAGAAAAGCACTGCTTGAAAAAACGAAGGAGTTCAATCAGGTTTTCAGCTTGAAATTTGGGCACGTAGATGGAGAAAATTAATTCTAATATCTTATCAACTTGAAATCCTTTGCCAATATCAGTTCCCAACTCTTTGACAAAAGCCTGCAGAGTGTTTGTAAAGCCTCTGAATACTAGAAACTCCCTGACAAGCTCCTCCGCATACAGCATATTTTCCATCTTGCCTTGAGAACTTACAAGGAGAGGCATGCCTTTAGAACCTGAGAAAGACAAAAACTCGCTTACTCCTCTCATAAGACAGTTTCCACGAGCACCACAGCCATCAGATGTGGCAACACAAAACACTATGCAACTTCACAAGTATTTTGAACTGTGAATATAGGAACAATCTGCTCAATCCTTTCCGCAGGACAATAACCACTGCTGAACTCCGGCTGCTCCAAAAGCAATCAGCCAAGCTCTGCAGCATACATAAAACGATTCCATGATTATTGTGAAAATAGAGGAGGGAAGATAATTTACCTGCACAGACAATGTAGAATTGCTTGAGTTTAGACTAGATGGGATAAGGAAAATTCCTTAAATAATGAGACTTGTAATTATGACAAAAGTAGGAATAATTACTACTAACCTGAACCCCTAGAATAGAATGAATCTAGAATTCTATAGTATATACTCCCTCCGTTCCAAAAAGATTGTCTTAGTTTGACTTGGCACGGAGTTTAAGAAATAAAGGAAGACTTTTAAAATGTGTGGTCCAAAACAAGTCTTAGATATTTGTGTGTATCTAAATCATCTTATAAAGTTAAATTGTTTCTAAATATAGAAATGTGGCAATAAGATAATCTTTTTGGGACAGAGGGGGTAACTAAATTAATCTTCTTGACCTTCCCTCAAACTCAAGGTAAGTAAAGAAGTTGACTTTGCAAATCAAAACTGGAAAGCCAAGTCCAGTATGCCGGGAAAGGTTATTGTGGAAAAAGAGTCATGTCCATAATATGTCGAAATAGATTAGTGCACAAAAAGTGATTGGGATTATTATTTCCTCTCTAAACTTGTTGGTACTGTGCACAGTGGGAAAAAAAGTGCTCAAAGATGTATGGTGATGCGAATTGTTTACTGTATCTTGAAATTTGAATAGATGGCTTAAAAGCAGAGTCGTCCCGGGGGCGGTTGAACCGGTGCCGCTGCACAGGCCCCGGGCCGGCGGGGCGTCCGCCCCACTATTTTCATTTTTCTTTTATTGGTTTTAAATATTAAAATATGACCTCCAATCTTATTAGTAAAAGTTGTAGCCTAGCGGTTGAGGCTCCTTCAAAAGTTCTTCTCTAGTGAGAGGTGGTGTGTTCGAATCCAATGAGTACCGAAAGGCTTTTTTATTAAACACAAAATCATATATGGCCCCAAGTCCCAAACAGTCGCCCCTAGCACCGGGCAACGGCCCTGCTTAAAATTAAATGTTTAGCAGGAGTTAGCACACTAATACCATAAGAGAGAGAAGAGAAGATTTTTGGTAACAGTTGCTGGCTGGGCAAGCAACATAAAACCTGTATTACTCATTGTTGGAATAGTACAAGTTGCAATTTTAGGCAATTCATATACGACAATGCTTGATTCTATCTTTTGAAGGTAGATAATCCACTGATTCAAATATAAATTTGTTATTGTTAAATAAGGGAAACGAAAGCAAGATGGGAATGAATACCTCTCTTTTAAGTTGCCAAAATTGATTCACATCGATCGCCGACCATTGGGATGGGAGTGGAGAAAGACGGCAAAATAGAATTACAACCCTCTTCTAATATGTACCCAATTTTAAATACATACCCTCTTCCTCTGTTTTAAAACATTATATATTTTTTATAAAATTTTATATATTTATTAAAAAGAGAATAAATATTTTCTTACATGTGTATTATTCAAAACTCTTAAATAAGAATGATGACCTGACTAGAGGCCCGTTTGGCCAAGAAAATTGTGAAATTTAAAAAAAAAAATGTAGTTTTTAGAGTGAAATATAATTGTGTTTGGTCATATGAATAAAAAATATCCGTGGCCAAACGGTAACTTTTATACAACAACATATTCAATGTAATCCCACATAGTGGGGCCTGAGAAGGGTACGATGTACTCAGACCTCACCTCAACCTTTATTTAGTAGAGTTGTCAGCGTAGGATAAGGATCGTTCCGCCCAGAAGACGATACTTCATATTACCCCTTGTGGGATTATTGAATCAATCATGTCATATGCGTGTCTTAACTCTTAACAAGGAACTCTCGAGGTATCTTCCTTGCTAAGTTTGAGTGACTATAATTTCATAGCTAACCTGTTTGTTACTCTTTTGTTGTTTGACAGTAGTTATTGCTCCAATAGCATTGTGTTAGTTTGAATATTGTTCATGTATATACTTGTTCTCTAAACGAAATGTTGTACTCATTTCTCCTTTTCTTAATCAAATGTCACACGGACTTGATAAATTTTCATCCGATGTGACAAATTTGTAACAAATAACGAAAAGAAATAGGTCAAATGAAAAGAATTGTTTGGCCACTTTAGAAGTTACCCAAAAAAAAAACTTTAGAAGTTGATACACCACAGGCAATTTCCATCTTTACGGACAAGTTATTCATAAAGATGGCTATGAGGAACCGAGACTTGAGAGTACAATGTTCAAATATTTTGAAAATCAAACTACCAAAACTAAATTACAATACGGGCACAACTCCCCATCTAGTATTATTATGTAGGTGAATTTTACACAAAAAGAATACTTACATCTCTCATAGTGTTTGTACCTCTCTTCTCCTAATATCAAGTTCACATGACCGACCAAACTCCTCACTTGATTAAAACTTTACAAGAGATACTAGAAACAATTTAAGATATTGGAACTCAATGCTGGAGTCTGGTTACTTGCCTCAATATCTTTGCATTGAGAAGAATCTACATACTTAAGGTATTGATCAATATGTTTGGTATCTGAGCTACCAGATGTTCCAAGATACCATTTCCGAGGTCTTGCAATGGAGATGTCACTGGGAAATAGGCCTCTCAGAATAAAGGCATGAATGATGGTTGTGACAAGCAGTGCAGTTACAGTGAGTGTAGGCAGAGCACATATTATGATAGCTAGGCACTTTGTCACCAGGTTGGTAACTACAAGTGAGTACCTGATGGTGGCAATAGCAGCTCCTGTCATAGGGAAAGTGTAGGCCCACCTAGCCAATGAGAACCGGCAAATATGGTATTAGTATCAAGCCAAAGATTAAATAAGTCGCGTGTATATATATATAAGACGGGCTATTTTACATACTTGAAGCCTCGGAAGAAGTTAATGAGAACAGCCTGAAAAGCAACAAGAAAGAATGAAATATATTAGTGTACTAAGGTTAATGATTAGACACATTTAGCTGACTAGCATAATTACCAGTGAAAAATAGAGGAACAAGGCAATGAAATAAGCAATCCGTGATCCATGATCAAAAGAGCCTTGGATGGTTGCCCGGAAAGTATATGTATGCCGTAGAGACAATCTGTATTAGGATAAAATGTATTTTATATACATTCGTATTTATATTAATGATGATTAATATTATGGCATTTGTATTTGTGGAATTATTAGTTAATTGTTTATAATATTTTATGAATGCATCCCTAGAGTTTACGTGGTTATTAATGGTGTGAGAATTAATATTATAATGTAACTCTTAAATAGCCTTGACTAATGATCATCGAGATTGGAATATCGATGATATGTGATACGTCGACATGTGGTCTGCATCGTATCCTTAGGGGATGTAGTATGTCTCACTTGCTACGAGTTATGGCAACTCATGATGGACGCATGGATACTTGTTGAATTATTGGTATACCCTGCTGATGTACTGTTTTGTTATATGTCTATAATGTTATCGTCGTGTGGGAGATAGAAATCCTTAGACTTGAGGTCGATACCACCCTTTTTACGGAGTATGTACTTTGATCCTGTCAAAAGCGGTATGTTACGAAGCAGATTAAAGGTGGTAGTTGAGACAAGATTAGGATTCATTCCTCGAATGTATCTTCGAGAGAGCACTCAGATTTTTATATGGTATAAAGTTGACTAAGTCGTTGGCCAACGCAATGGACATGTCTTTGATATGGTCCTGTTGTCAACTAATATAGATGAGGTACAATGATCAAGCCATTTGGATAGACACTTGACAAATTCTAAGCTTGATTGAGTGTGTCGTGAATGAAAGGATTTTATCTTCCCACATGGAGGTTCAGTTCACATGTTTCGTGTAGCTAAACTTTACATATTGAGTTCGTCTTCCGGCGCAGTCTAGGAGTTCTGTGAAGACCTTAAATGTTGTTAGTGTCGATATGTAAAGGCCTGAAGGGTAACACTAAGTTAAATGTTCCGTCGATTGAAGGATATAATTAGAGAAGAAATTATTTATATGTTCGGTTGATGATCGAGACATTAGAAAGAAATGGAAACAAGGCAGAAAGTGGGGCGGCGCGCGCCATGGACTCGGCGTGGCGCTGAACACGTGTCTCAGCGTCGCGGCGCCTTACGCAGAATCACGCACGGCGGCGCGCGCTGGTCCGATTGTGGCCGATCATTGAGGTTTTAATGGGCTGGCCCATTTGGGAAACCCTAGATGTCCACTTCAGCTATAAATAAAGGGGTTCTCCTTCCCATTTCTTTACACCAAAAGCAAGAGACTAATATCTTCTAAATCTCTGCTGGAATCCCTAGCATTCCAAGAGTTAGAAAATTACATCAAAGTTCTTGACTTGCAAATCGAGGGACATTTGCGTGCGCACCCTCGGACTACACAAAGCTTCAAGTTTTCAGATTGCTAACTACAAATGTAAGTCTTCGTTCGAAGTATTACATTCTTGCTTTGTGTTATTTTACATTATATAATCATACTACAGTTTGACCGCCATGTCGGATTTGAAACATACATTTTTAAATTTCGCTGCGTGTACGAACCCGACAAAACTTCTACAGTGATATCAGAGCCTGGGTTGTTTTGTGTGATTATATGATGAATATTAATAATAATATGGGTTAGGATTTGTTTAGATCTAATTTTATGTCGTTAAAAGCTTTAAAATCCTAAATTTTTAGAACGCATAGTCCTTGCACCCGAATCTGTTAAAACAATGATGTAATCGAGGAAGTCATTCCAATATATAACTCTTCTAAGTTGATATGTGTTATCCAGTTCGTATAGATCATGGTGCATTGAAACGAAGAACGAGAAGAAAATTAGAATGATGGTCGATGAACGTATTATTTAATGGTGATGGCTTGGCAAGTGATAGTTCTGAAAATCTAACCCTAAACAAGTTTTAGGAGTTCGGATTTTCGGGATTTGCGTTTCTGGAGGTAAGGCGATGTGACTCCACAATGGAGCGTCGCGGTGCCTACTAGGGTTTTGTGGCGGCACCGCGACTCCACGATGGAGTGCCGCAGTGCTGCCTAGATGACGCCAGAGGCGCCGCGGCTCTGTTCTAGAGCACTGTTGCGTTGTTCATCCAGAAAGCTTAAAATAAATTTTCGGACTTACTACCTCTGAGGCGCCGCGGCGCCACCTGTTATGGTCGCGACGCTGACGAGAAAGTCTGCAGGTTCTGTCTCTGAACTTTAGGCGTCGCGGCGCTGTCGACGATAATTTTAAAAAAAATCGAAATCAGAAACTGAGAATTTTTCAAAATAACAGAATCTGAAAATAAATGTTTTATTTGGACAGATTTGGTCCTTTCAGGCAAATCTGTAATTAAATAAAGTTTCAGAAAATTGGATTTTAAGTTCTGGAAATTACAAACATGTCCCTGAAACCTGATTATTTTCTTAAAGTTGAAATTTATTTTCTGAATTTAATGGGGTTCGAATTGAACGTTTAAATTCTTGAGGGACTAAACTAAAAAATTTAAGAGTTTGCAGAATTCCTGAAAATCAGAATTTTAAAAATCAGAAAATATTTATGGACTGTTTGGCATAGACATAGATTTAAGATGTTACACCCCGTATTTTCAAGAGATTGAGATGAGAACGTGCCTAAGGAATTGAGATTTGAATTTTGGAAAGAAAGAAAGATTTTTTTTCTTAAGGAAAAATATAGGGAATTTGTGAAGGAAAAGGTTTATTAATTAGAATTTGGTTCTCAAATTTGATATTTGGGACTTATAGATTATATTAGAATTTTAAATTTTAAGTTCCAGATTTGATCATGTGGGGCCCACGGGAAAAAATTACGATTTTGGTGGGGCCCACATGATTTTGAGATATTTTGGCCAAATATTGATATTTTGTAGATGAAATATTTTTTGACGAATCGGAGAGCGACACGTGTCACCCCCACTTATCTTGGTTTTGGAAGACTTTGACCTTAGATATTTAGAGACAAGTGGGTCATGTGGGTCTCACTCCACTTGTCTTGCTACACTTAGTCCATACACTTGTCAAGCATCCAACCTATGAGATACATTATATATGTATACAAGTGCAAGACTTGCACAACACTTAGAAAAAATCCCATCTCCTTTCTTTGAAGAGCTCTCGGCCAAGGGCCACTTTTGGAGACCAAAATTGTTCAATATTTGATGATAAATCCTCAAACTCAAGACTAAGCTCCCTAATGAAGTTCTAAGCCTAGATAAACTCTTAAACCCCAAGAACCATGATGGGCCGAGAATAGAGAGGGTGAAACCCTAAGTTTTATCAACTTTTTGGAAGTGAAATACAAAGTGAAGTTGTGTATAAGTTCATAGGGGTCACATATATGTGATTGGAACTTGTAGAAGTGGAGCCAAACGAAAATTGCGGACCATATACCCCCGGACTGTTTTGGACATTTTTTAGGCTTAAAATGAGGTAATAATTCTTCTTTCTTTGCAGTAATTGTATATTACTTATTGTTATGTTTAAAGGATGAATTTATGTTAAGGAATAAATGGAAAATAAGATGTGTATGTGATAGATATGTTGTTGGCCGATTTGAGGCAATTTTGTGCCATTGGTTTCGTTGGTTATATTGTTGTTGTTATCCACACTTGTCGCATGTTAAAATGAGGTAATATGGTTGTTGATAAGTTGGTATATCATATATAGAAGTGTTGGAACTTGAATTGGAATAAAATGGATTAAGGAAAGAGTTATCGGATTGTTATAGTTATTGTTGACCGAAAAACTGCCTAAAACTGTTAGACGTCGTTGTGTCATTTTTATGGACCGTTTTGGGGTATTGTTATGCTGGAAAATCATCCCCTAAACATGCATGATTAATGTAGTAATTGGCTAATAAAAGTCCTAAGGAATAAGGGTATAAAAATGGTGTTAAAGGCTTCACATTGTACCCTTAAATGTTGGTTTATTATGGACTGTTTAGTGGACTGTTTTGTATAGGGGTTGTGGGGCAGAATTTTACACGTCAAGTTAGGCGTGTAATCCCCTTTGGTTAACTGTTGGTTGTTCCTTAAATGTGGCATCTTGGTTGATGAATACGGGCCTTGGAAAAGGTGGAAAAGTACGTAGAAACAAAGGAAGTGCTGCCCAATTTTTCGTAGAATTAGAGGGCCATTATTTGGTATAAGTCTTATACTAAGTAAGTATGATATTGATAGAAGTGCTATCGTTATGATAGGTTGAAGTACTACGTGTAGCATAGTCTACTTGGATTAAGGAATAGCCGATGAGGTTGAAGTACTTTGGAGCGTTTTGCTACTTGTCGTGTTGGTTAGTCGTGACGAGGTATGTGAACTTTTTCCTTCTATCGACATGACTTATTCTTGAAGTATACTTACCTTGTTATTTGGAGTATACACGACTTGTTTCTAGAAGTATACCTGCCTTGTTATAGGAAGTATTTATGTTATTGATTCTATGCTAAAGACATGTCTAGAATATTCCTAAGTTTTTACCAAGTCTTATGGGGGATGTTGGTAAGAGTCGTTAGGAAGTATTGGAGTCGAGTTGACCTTGTTAATTTACTACACTAATGAGAATATGTATCAATCAAGCCATTGCAGTATTAATGAAAATGTATCGATTAATCAATTATATTGAAATGAGTAGAATATTTCATCCGCGTAGAAACTAAGATGAGACAAAATTGTATTACATTTTCTAGATCATGGTTGTTTTAACAAGATCGTTATAAACGAGTATAACCTATTCACGGCTCCTATAAGTATTAATTTTGAAAGTATAAGAGACTTGATTTTCGAAAGTACATGAGACTTGATTTTTGAAAGTGTAGTAACTTGATTTGAAAAGTATATGTTACTTGATTTAAAGAGTACAATTAACTTGATTTAAAGGTATAAATTACTTGATTGATTTAAAGAGAATAAATGACTTGATTTTGAAAGAAGAAGTAACTTGATTTAAAGGTATGGGTTACTTGATTTTGAAAGAAGAAGTACTTGGTTTTAAAGGTATAAGTTACTTGAGTTTAAAGGAAGAAGTAACTTGGTTTTAATAGTGAAAGTACTTTTGGGTTCAACTCCCTAATATTACATGATATGTACGGTGAATGTACATAGTACTTTTGGGGTTCAACTCCCTAATATTGCATGAAATAATTCTTTTTATAAAGAATAGATGTACATAGTACTTTTGGGTTTATTTCCCTAACATTACATGATTTGAGTCTTCTTGTAAAGAATGGATGTACATAGTACTTTGGGTTCATTTCCCTAATGTTACATCACACGATAATGCCTTGGTTTGTTTAAAAGGAAAGATGCGATGATGCTTTAGTTTTCTAAAATGAAAGTTGTTCTAACGACTTTATGGGAAGTTTGTTATAACAGTTTTATGAAAAGTCAAGAGATGGTTTAAAATGTTATAAGGAAATCATGTGAGAATGTCCATGATTAAATCCTTAATATAGTACATAAAATGAAATTGCCTTGAGTTTATAGTGAATGTACGGCGGACGTACATTGTTGTAATGGATCTTAATCCTTAGTGAAATATGTGATAGTGCCTTAGTGTTATAAAATGAAATACTTGTTAGTGTCTTGGTTTATTTTAGAAAGGAAGACATGGTATTATCTTGGTTTATTCTAGAAAGGAATGCATGGTATTGTCTTGTTAATTCTAGAAATGAAGACATGGTATTTGTCTTGGAAATTCCGAAAAGGAATGTATGGTATTGTCTTGGAAATTCCGAAAAGGAAGGCATGGTATTGTCTTGGAAATTCTAAAAAGGAAGGCATGGTATTGTCTTGAGTACATTATATTTTGTTCTAATGAGAGTCAAAAGATTGTAACTTGCATATGTTTGCTCATGATAGCCTTTCGTGCAAGTGTTATATTCCCACATCACCGCGTCCCTCGTTAAAGGGTCGGCAACCTTGTGTTGTTCATTACGGGTTCAATTTCCCGGGTTACTATACATTTTATGGAATTGCTCTCCATGTTGCGGGTTCAACTTCCATGACATCATTCCGTGGATTTGCTCTCCACGATACGAGTATTGCGTGTATGCTCATTGCGGGTCCACAGGGCCTATGCGAGTGAAATAGTCTCATACGGGTGAAATAGTCCTATGCGGGACAAATAGTCCTATGCGAGTCCACATGACTCATGCGGGTGAAATAGTCTCATGCGGGTGAAATAGTCCCATGAATAGGATTGTATAATGATATTACGGGGGGGTGGCCCTAAATTGATCATGACCCTCCTATTTTGAAATAGAACAGTTTACTCTCATTACTCTGCTTTTAAAAAGGCACAGTGTACCGGTAGTTAATTATTATACTTGTCTCTTGTTATTTGTTTTGCCTGTTATAATCTCATCTACAATAGTATAGTGATACAGGGATACAGTAGTACAGGGGTACTGTGATATAAGGTACATTTGACTCTTATTTTATATGGCACGGTAAGATATGGTATTTGATTTTCATATTTGCCTCTGTAATTCTTTTGTACAGTTATGATCTTGTTTACTGTACTTTATTTCCGTTCCATACTTAGTACTTGTTGTCGACTTCGGCCCCGCCTGCGTTAAATGTCCACAGGTCTAGGTACTCAGTTGTGGATCCGCGAGCTTAGGATCCTTGTTCAGCATTTTGAGATGGCTCCAATATTCCGGAGTCCGTCATTATGGCTAGGCATATTCAGGGGTACGGCGGGGCTTTGTCCCGTCATAGTAATTGTCCAAACTCTTAGAGGTATGTATTCATATGTGGGCTGGACTGGTGAGAGTTGCATTTACCTTGTTGTACGGTTGTAGGCCCATTCGGGCGTTATATATCATGGCAGCCTTTCCGGCTTTGCCTTTGTTTAAAGAAAAAAAATGAGTGTTATTTATCTTCCGCGGTTTACTTGTGTTGTATGGGTAGAAGGGTGCCCAGGTAGGACAACAGTCGCGGGCCCGGGGTTCGGGTCGTGACATAAGAGTTTAGACAAAATAAACCTATGATTATCATTAATGGTATATTATTCTATAATATACAAATGTGCTAAGTGTTTGAATTGATGCATTTAAATTATTAGTATAACGTCCGCAATTATTGTATGGGTAGGCGACGCTCAGAAATTATTTACTTTCAATGACCGCAATAACTGTCTGGGTAGACGGCACCCAATATTGATTAAAACTATCTTATATCATGCCTAATGGGTTTGATGGTTTCCCATCTAAATGTGTTTAGAAATTGAATGATATGATGTCATATGATGTATGACATGTTTATTGATCTTGATTGAAATCCCCGAAAACTGAAAATGTTCCCAAACATTAAATATAAATCTAAATTAAAATGTGTCGTCCATTATAATTGTTAGGGTGCAAAATCCTTTTCGGCGATACGCGTATTTATGCCAAAGAATTTGCTCTAAGTCTACGAGGACGCAGGCTCTTTCATAGATGTGTTAAAGTAAAAGTAGAAAATAAACTTTGTGAGTATTTACACCAAAGTGTTTGCTTGCAAATGCCAAATTTACTTAGGTGCTTAAATGCAGTCGTGTAATGGGGTTGACTTGTTTAGATGAATCTTGACACCAAAGTGTCGGACTAATCTAAAGACGCAAGATTAAAATAAAAGATATTTAATCAAACCAAGAGTTGCAAATAAGCTTTGTAATTGGTTGAGGACCTACCGAAATGTGCTATTGAAGTTATCGGTCAAAGCAAACGCGGATATAACATATGTTTGGATCTTGGCCCATTATGACCTTAAAATAATTTAGGTCTATATTCTACTTTGGGGTCGTAGAAGTATGCAAAATAGTAGGAGCTAATTAAACAAAAGACCATGTTAAATTCGCCTATAATGAATGTGTATAATTAGGAAAATGAATTTTTATTGCATTTTTCATGTTCTATCTATATCTTCAGATCTTCAGAATGTCGAACTTCTCGTTGAAAAATGCTAATGGAATCAAACAAATTGACTGGACTCAATTTTATAGATTGGCTCAGGAATGTAAGAATCGTTCTGAGACAAGAGAAAATTGAGTATACATTGAACACAATATTCCCTACCATGCCTGCTGAAAACTCTGTCGAATATGCCACATTTGATAAAGTTGCTTATCAGAAGCACTATGATGACGCCACTTTGGCACAGTGCTTGATGTTGTCTTTTATGTCTCCTGAATTACAAAGACAGCGTGAGAACATGGGGCCCAATGAAATGTTAGAACATTGAAGAGTCTCTATGACTCTCAGTCTCAGACCATGAAGTTTGAGCTGCTCATAGAACTCTTTAAGTGTAGACTTAATGAAGGGGCCATGTGTCTCCGCATGTGCTGAAAATGACTGGGTTGATCGAAAGGTTGGCCTCCATTGAAATAAAGTTTCATGATATAGTTGTTTCCGCCCTTATCCTGCATTCACTTCCACGTTCATTCGAGAGTTTCATCATAAACTATAATATGAATGAAACTAAGACGAAGTTGCCGGAGTTACACAATATGTTGAAACCTTCGAGTCTTCGATCTCCAAGAGCAAACCAATCGTAATAGTTGGCTCCTCTAGTCATCCCAAACCGAAAAGTAAGGGACCACAGAAGAGAAAGGGCAAAGTTGTGGTTGCGCCAGCAGCAATGAAGCCCAAAGGAGGGGCGAAGAAGAAGAAGGTAATCCCGACAAAGGATGTGTTCAAGAATTGCAACAGAAAGGGGCATTGGAATTTTGAGTGCACTGCTCCAGGAGGAGGAAAGGCACCAGGTGCTTCAGCCTTTACTGGACAAGGTATGTTTGTAATTAAAATAAATCTGTCTATAAATGATTTTCACTCCTGGGTACTTGATACCGCTTGTGGCTCACACATTTGTACAAATGTGCAGGGGCTAACTAATAGCAGAAAGGTCGGGCCTCGAGAGGTGGACCTGCGCGTCGAAAACGGAGCACATATTGATGCTGAGCGCGTGGGAGATTATAGATTAGATTTACCTTCCGGCAAAATTTTAATGTTAAATAATTGTTTTTATGTTCCCTCATTGACGAGGAACATTATTTCCATTCATGTTCTTGACACTGAGGGCTTTTCCTCAAGCATTAATAATGACAATATGATTTTAGCTTATGATGATGTTGTGTATGGAATTGCGCCTCTTGTGAATGGATTGTATACATTAAATTGTCGCATGAAAATTTTCAATGTACAAAATAAAAGAGCTAATTTAAGTGAAAGAAATTCTACCTACTTATGGCATTGTAGACTTGGTCATATCAATCAAACGAGGATAGAACAATTGAGGAAATTAAATTACCTTGAACCATTTGACTTACAATCTTATGGTAACTGTGAATCCTGTTTGAAGGGTAAGATGACAATTAAACCTCTTTCTGTAAGGGGATCCGTGCCAAGGAGGTGCTTGAGTTGGTACATACGGATGTATGTGCACCATTTTCGACTAAAGCTAGAGAAGGTTTCTCTTACTTCATTACTTTTATAGACGACTTGACAAGGTATGGATATGTGTATCTTATAAGACACAAATCTGAGGCCTTCGATAAGTTTCAGGAGTTTAAGTGTGAAGTTGAGAAACAACTCTCAAAGAGTATCAAGACTCTTCGATCTGATCGAGGAGGTGAATATTTAAGTAAAGAATTTCTAGATTACTTAAAGCTTCATGGAGTTCATTCTGAATGGACACCTCCTGAAACACCACAGATGAATGGTGTTGCCGAGAGGAGAAACCGAACCTTGCTTGACATGGTTCGATCCATGATAAGCTTTTCAGCTCTTCCTACATATCTTTGGGGATACCCTATGTTGACAGTCAATTTTGATCCGTTTTTCGTATATTTGTTGCAATTTTATCTGTTTTAGGACACCACATTTTAATCATTATTTTTGCATTTTTTACATAATATCCTATGTTTATTTCTTCACAAAATGGCATTGCGTTTTTTATTTTAATTTAAGCATTATGCATTTGTTAATATTACGTTTCTATTATTATTACACCGTCGTTTATTTTAATAATATTTGCATCTCTTTAAATAATTAATTGACATCCCGTTGTAATTAGGCATTAAATATTTGCTAAATATTGTATTTTATTATTATTGCGTCGGCATCTGCATTTTAGTAATTTTGCATCTTTTAAATAATTTTTCTTTTAAATAATTAACCCGCCTTGCATTTTGTCAAACCAGTCCAGTCCAAGACACAATTTGAATCAGTCCAATCCAACACTATTTTTTAATTTCATCCAAACACCCTCTTTTATTTTCCCCCCTAAAATCAAATACCACTTTTTATTTTCCCCCCCAAATCAAACCCAAACCCTAAAAACCTACCCTATATAATAAACATTCCCCCCCTTTATTAAAAAGGAGGGGGGCAGCCCAACAAAAAAAAGGTCAGTCGCACTTGACACTCTTCATACCCCCCTCTCAACATCATCTCCCTCACCCTCTCACCTCTGCCCTCTCCCTCACTCTCCCGTCGACCACCCTCTCCCTCTCTCACCTCTCACCTCTCCCGTCGCCATCTCCCTCACCCCCTCTCCCGACGAACCTCACCATCGCTGACTCACTGACTCGGCGAACCATCGCACCATCGCAGCTGTCGCCTCGCGCTGGTTTGGTTCCTTTTTAGATATGTTGGCATACTCTTACATGGACTGATTGGGTTACTGATTTTTTGATTTTTTTTATTGCGTCTGGCCGGAATAAAAAAAATCCGGCGACTTTGGTTTTGCATCATTTTTGGGTTCGCTGGTTTACTTTTGTGGTTGGACTGATTTAGCACCATTTTGGTATTTTGGCCAGAGTTTTAAACTCCGTTGGACCTCATTTTCTGTTGAATTTTGCCATCATTCGCTCGACAACGCTCTCGCTTGTATTAGCCGTGTTATTATTATTGTTGGTTGTCGGACTGATTTCCCGCTTTTGGTATTTGGCCGGAGTTTGCAAAACTCCGGCGATGTTCGTCGGTTTGCTTTTGTGTTGTTGGACTGATTTTTATTTGTTTAGGTAGCTGGCCGGAGTCTGAGAACTCCGGCGATGTTGTTGTTGCTGTTATACTTGCTATGTTGCTACTGATCTGTTGGTCATTTGACTACTGATTTTGCTATGTTGCTATTGACTTTGGACTGATTTTCGGCCATTTTGTTATTGATTTTGGCTATTTTATCGGACTGGTTTCGACAAGCTTGCTTTTATTTTATTAAACTGAAGGAACAGATTTCTGCATTTGAATATTTGGTATTTTACTGATTTTTGAACAAGATGCTACACTTGTTTGGCCAATGAAAAAGTTATCCGTCGATTTTTTAGGCCTCCACAGTTGCAAAGACGGAAAATAAAATAAATGAAGCTTTCTGGGCGTTGATGATTTCTTCTACTTACACAGGATAACCAACATGCGCTGGCGAGGCGAATTTTCGCAGCCGGACTTGTTAAGGATGTCCCACTTTATTTTTATATATATCTGAGCCCTCCGTGTTTAAAACTATTACTGTTTTGACGCGGATCTGAAGGTTTTATTTATTTTATTGTTTTTAACAATATTGGCCGATGAAGGAATCTCCGTCTGATTTTCAAGGCCTCCTCTGTGCAAAAGACGGATTTATTTATTTTTTGGCTTTACTTATTAATTCTTGTCATTGCTTTAAAATTATTTATTCTACTACTAACACTTTTACTAAGTGTTTATGCAGGTACCCGGAGATCATCTTGTGCAGAAGGCCTAAAAAGGGCTAAAAGATGTCCCGGAGTTTTATTTTATGTCGCATTTAATTTTAATTTTATTATTCTGTATTGCACTTTATTTTAATTATAAGTTATGAAAAAATGCTTAGAATAGGTAGAATAAAAAGGGCAATAAATAATTAACCTAGGTTTGAACGAATAACCGCAAGTTAGAGGATCTTAAAGGATGTCTAACCCCTTCCCTTTAGGATAATAAAGAACCCTGATTCAGAATCTCATTAATTTCGCAGACCATTAAATGGAGATTAATTAAAGTATTTTATTGCAATAAATCAAGTGTCCTAATTCACTTAACTAATTAGGTGGCGACTCCTCAAAAATCAGCATTATTGCTCCATCCAGGGAACCGCGCCAAAGAGCAACGTTGCGGATACCGTTCAGACCCCCGAGGTAAAAAACGGGCGCGACACGCTATACTGACCTCAATATTGTTCTGAACCGAGTTCCTTCTAAATTAGTTGAAAAGACGTCATATGAGGTATGGTGTGGCAAGAAGCCATAACTTAGACATATGATGTCACTACCCGAACCGGCGGACCGCGACTGGTGCCCTACTTGGGCACCCTTATACCCACGCATCACATATAACCAGTGAAAGCTTAAGAAAACTCATAATAACATAACAAAGGGATCATGTTCCCTGAACTGTAACAACAGACTTGTTTAATAAAATAGGCAAGCCGACAAGGCCGCCACTGTACATAGAATTATCCAAACGAACTACAACTGTACATATGTCCAACCCACACATGACTACATACTACTAAGAGTATGATGGTAAAATATGACGGGACAAGGCCCTGCCGTACCCCTGAATATACACAAGTCTATAACAGCAGATCTGTACCAAAATGACAAGCTCCGGAACAATGGAGCTATCCCAAAAGC
This sequence comes from Przewalskia tangutica, assembly GCA_029844215.1. Taxonomy (NCBI): domain Eukaryota; kingdom Viridiplantae; phylum Streptophyta; class Magnoliopsida; order Solanales; family Solanaceae; genus Przewalskia; species Przewalskia tangutica. The sequence goes on from CM056719.1 coordinate 27,384,240, forward strand.
TGAGCAAAGATCCTAAGATCGAGGATCACCAAACTGAGTACCTATACATGCGGGCATGAAAGCAGCCTCCCGGAGAAGGGGGTCAGTACAACAATGTACCAAGTATGTAAACATAAAGTACAGTAAATAAGATCATAACTGGCCAAAAGATGACAGGGACAAGTATTAAAATCAAATACCAGATCCAACCGTGCCAAATAAAATAGAGCCAAATGTACCTTTTAAAAATAGAGAGTCAACTGTGCCTTTTAGAGAGTCATATCAAAATCATAGATGTATGTCCATATAATCATATACTGTCATAGGTATTTATACCCGCATCATGGATACATGTCCATGGAATCATATACTGTCGTGAGTATCTATACTCGCATCATGGATACATGTCCATAGAATCATATATGTCATAGGTATCTATACCCGCATCATGGATACATGTACATGGAATCATCGTATCTATTTACATATGATGTATCCCGACCCATTATGGGACTCAGTGTCTTTTTACATATAACGTATCCCGGCCCATTCTGGGACTCGGTGTCTTTTTACACATAACGTATCCTGGCCCATTCTGGGACTCGGTGGAATCATATACTGTTTACATATAACGTATCCCGGCCCATTCTGGAACTCGGTGGATCATATAACATATCTCGGCCCATTCAGGGACCCGGAGAGCTCATCGTCATCATTTATGTACATATAACGTATTCCGGCCCATTATGGGACTCAGTGAAATGAAATAATAACTCTTGCACGAATATTTATCCTGAGCAACCTTGTGCAATTTAAATCATCATTTGACTCTCAATAAAACCTTTAAAATGAACTTTCATTTTAGAAAAACCAAGACACTATCATATTATGTATCACTTTAAAATCATCTTTTGAAAACTCAAAGGCACTATCATATTATGTATCGTTTTGAAACCATCATTTGAAAACTCAAAGGCACTATCATATCATGTATCGTAAACTCGAAGACACTATCATATCATGTATCGTAAACTCAAAGGCACTATCATATCATGTATCATTTTAAAACCATCATTTGAAAACTCAACGGCACTATCATATCATGTATCATTAAGGATTAAGATCCAATAGAACTATGTACGTCCGTCGTACACTCACTTCATATAAATCATGCCAAAAGAAGGAATGATAGTTTCACATACCGTATCGGCTATACCAACACGATAGTAGAATACGTCTCAAATAGGTACTTCAACCTATAATAACAATAACACTTCTATCAACTTCATGAATACTAGTATACGCTATACCACATAATGACTCTCCTATCATAACAATTTGGGCAACACTTCCCTTATTTATACATACATCCACCATTTACAAACAAGACCAATAACATCAATAACCAAGTACCAATTAAGGGTAGTTCAAAAAAGCAACCAAGGTGATTAACACACCTACTTCTTATGTTAATTCAACCTCTTAATCCATATAAAAACAGGCAACTAAAACAGTCCATATTCCAACAACAACGAGGGTAAAATGTGAAGCATTTCTACACCTTTCTATACCCTTATTCCTTTAAGACATACGTTAGCAATTACCACATTAAACATGTATAATTGTAACTAAATTTCCAGCATTATAACGTCACAAAACAGCCCCTGAAACAACACAACAGCGTCCAACAGTTTCATGCAATTTCGGCCAACAACCAATACCAAAGCCCTTTTCATAATTCCTTATAATCCAATTCATATTTCAACACTTCATATAAACCATATTAACTTTTAATAACAAGATTTCCTTCATTTTAACATGAAATTAGTGACGATAATAACAACAATAACCAACGAATCCAATATAATGAAAACAGTCCCATCCTCGGCTAAACAACACCAACAATAACCACATGCATTTTCTTACTTCCAATCCTTCTTAATACATGTTCATCCCTAAACTATAACATCATTTAACTTCCAATAACTTTATAAGAAGAAGAACTATTACCTTGCTTAGCCAAAACAGTCCCTAAGTTCTCGGCAAATGCACTATTTTTGCACCAATCCTTCACGTTACAATAGTACACACGTATCCTCTACAAGCTTGTGACCATCTTGCTTTCATGTTTTTCTTCCAAAAAGTTCATCTCCAAGCTTAGGGTTTCAAGACATTATTCTCGACCAAGTACCGTGACTGTTACACCCCGTATTTTCAGAACATGTGTTAAGAACGTACGTAAGAACTCACAAGTGTTAAGATTTGAGACTAGTAAAAATTTATCGGAATTATGAAATTGTCGGAAAACGAATTATTATGACGAATGGGAGGGCGACACGTGTCACCCCCCCTTTAGAAAGCTTGGACGAAAATGCCATGGACAAAAGGGTCATTTGACCTTGGGTATGATGATTAAGTCTTGCAAGTGTGAGCTTGAGAAAATTGACTTGGTCAAGGGGACCACAAGTCTTGATATTTAAGTGAAGCTCATCCAAGCCACCCAATTGTTCACATCTTGACCCTCCAATGTGCTATATATTACTACTAGTAGCAAGACAACTTCTATACTTAGCCAAATTTTCAAGATATTGGAGGAACTCTTAGTGAAGCTCACGGGTTCATGAAAAAGAAAGGAGGAAAAAATTTATTTGTTGTCCAATAACCTCCCCACTTTAAACCAAGGTTCTTGAGTGTATTGTAAGTGTATCTCAATAGAAAAATCTCGGAAAAAGATAGTTTTCGGGATAGTCGCAAAGCGAAAATCTAGGTGTCTTTCTAGGTTTTGTTTGGAAGTTTGAAGGAACTTTGTTGGTGTTGTTCTAAGGGTCTCAACTAGCGGATTGAAGTGTCTTGAAGAGGCTCTAAGTAACTAAGGAGCGACTTCAGATTTGGAGATTGGATTAAGATTCGTTGAGGTATAATCTTATCCCTTAAAAGTGTTACAAGATTATTTATATTGTTGTTAGCTTTACATGTTGCTAGCATGAAGTTTATATGTTGAAGTTAGATAAGTATTATGGATTGGTTGTAGTCTTAAATCGAAATGTCATTTAAGCCTTGTGAAGTTGGATTACAATTTAGTCATTATTGGAATCGTCGCATGTTACTTACTTGAAGCTTATAGTGGTTATAATCGATTGCGACTTGATATCATGTTAGACTAATAACTTGGATTGAAATGGAAATTGGATAAGAATTGATGTTGTAGTACTTCAAGTTAGCCGAATTGGCCTAGTAAGTTGTATTAATTTGATATCTATTGTGGGGCGGAATTCTACACGTCTAGTAGGCGTGTAATCCCCTATTGTTGATTTCATTGGTTGGGCCTTAAATGTGGCGTGTTTGGTTATTGTATTCGGCCTTGAAAAAGGTGGCAAAGTGAGTAGAAACAAAGGAGGTGCTGTCCGATTTTCTGTAGAATTTAGTGACTTAGCACTTAGAGTATTCTACGTTTGAAGTAGGAGGTTAATGGACGTATTGTGACCATTATAGGTTGAAGTACTAAGTATAGCGTATCCTACTTGAAGGATGAAATAACTATCAAGGTTGAAGTACTTTGGAGCATTTTGCTACTTGTCGATAATCGTCGCGAGGTATGTGAACCTCTTCCTTCCTTTGGCATGATTCTATGTATGGAATATACCTGTGGTATCATTTCATGTTTCCTTCTACTCTTAGAAGTTAAGAGGTAGTTGTGTGATTTACTCTATGTAGAACTTTTCCTATCTTTTGAGCATGACTAGTTGCACGTATGTAGTACGGTAGACGTACAACACCTTGATATCCTTTACTAGTTTTATGAATAGCCAAGTCGGGTGAGTTAGGAGATTAACTCACTTCTTTGAAAGTATTAAGGATGTCTAATGTTTTATTAAAGTTAAGGGACTTGAAGAGTTTTGAAGTATGTGGTACTTGTTCCGTTTTAAACGTATAAGTCCCTTGGATAGGAAATTGTTTTTGGCTAAGGTATAAAGTGAATATAACGACTTTATGGGGAGTTGGTTATATTTGCTTTATGGAAAGATAAATGACTTAATTTTTTTTCTTAATGGAAAGGCAACTTGATTCTAAGGCATCAATTGCCTAAGGTTTTATAATAAAAGGAGTCACTTGATTTCTAAAGGTTAAGAGACTAATTGTACTTTGAAAGTTAAGAGAATTTATTTGAAAGTATACAATACTTGGTTTTAAAAAGTATAAGTCTGTTGGTTATAAAAGGAGTGAGTTTTGTCTAAAACCATAAAGGGTTATAACGGCTTTATGGGAAGTTGGTTATAACGGCTTTATGGAAGGTTAAGAGAATGGTTTTCTCTAATAAGGTAAACAAAGAAATAACTTGTATTAAGGAAGGGCAATTTGATTTAAAGGTATCACTTGCTTAAAGCTTTAAAGTAAGGGTCACTTGATTTAGAAGCCGAGAAATGTATTTCTAAAAGTATCGTGACTTATGTGAAATGTACATGAGCACGGATACTACGTGTTAGTATCTTGGGGTTTTATATGAAAAAGGGATCTTTTGAAAATAATGAAAGTACGTAGTACTTGGGGTTAAATTCCCGGATTTTTATGTGTAAAACGGAAGTGCCATGAGTTTATAAAAATGGAAGTCTAAAGGTTTAATGAACTTGCCTGTATTTGCTTGTGATAGCTTTAAGTGCAAGTAGTATATGTTACGTTGTCGTGACTCTCGGTTGGAGTATTTGTCTTGTTATAAGTTTACTTGGGCGTCGAAGCGGTGATGTGAGATTCCACGTATGCTTCCATCATGATTGATCCTTGGACATGCTTATACGATGTGGGATTCCGGGGCATGTGACCAGGATGCGGGTGAGATGCCCGGACATTTTATTGGACGTACCGGTAGTGACGGGGGATTCCACGAGTATGCTTCCATTGTGATTGATCTTGGCCACGCTTATACGATGAGGATCTTGGCATGCGGCGGAGATCTGAGTTAGATGCCCGCGCATTTTATTACTCCATGTCCATGCTTATACGATGTGGGATTCTGGAGCATGCGACCATGTTATATTTTACTCACCGCTAGCTCCCATGAAGACTGCACCTACGATGAGGACGCCGAGGGCACGTTATGGCCACGCTTATACGATGTGGGATTAAGGCATGCGGTCGCGTTATATATATATATATATATATATATATATATATATATATATATATATATGTGTTGTGTATGTATGCAGCCGGTGAGGTGGGATGCCACAGGCGCGACACGTGGTTATATTTTACACTTATAGTTATCGCAGTGATGTAGGATTCCACGGGCGAGATATATATATGTATTGTGTGTATGTACGCCGGTGAGGTGGGATGCCACGCGCGCGTCATGGTTATAATTTACACTTATAGTCCGGCGATTATGGGATTCCAGTGCGCTTTGATATTTGTGTGACTTGATCGCGTCCCAGTTAGGCGGGTAGTATAAGCGCCTCCTTAAAGCGGCGGATTATGTTATGAAAGATAAGTGAGTTATATAGTAATGAACTTAATGATTTTTCCTAATCATGTGCATAAGAATGTGACTATAACTTTTATTGAAAATGGGAAAAGATAATAAGGTGCGATTAAGTTCATAAGTAGTAATGACATGACAGGATCTGGTATGTATTTTTATACTTGTCCCTGTCATTCTTTTTATGCGATTATGATCATTTCAGACGTTATTTCATTCCATATTCGTTTTGTTATCGACTTCTTGAAGCTGCGTTACATGCCGCAGTTTTAGGTACCCAGGTTGGTGATCCTTGCTCTTAGGATCTCGGTTCAGTTTTTGGGAAAAAGCTCCATTTGCTCCGGAGGCTTATCTCTTGGTACGGTTTCCCCTGAGGTTGTAGATTCGTGTGTATTCAGGGGTATGGCGGGGCCCTGTCCCGCCACAGTTGTTATGTTAAAACTCTTAGAGGTCTGTAGTCACATATTGTGGGTCTGTTTGTAAAGGAAAGGAGGCAACTGCTTCGTTTATGTATTTACTATCCAGGGAGGTAGCCTTATCGGCTAACCTGTTGATTTTATCTTTGATGATTTATTTATAAGTTTCATGTATGTCTGATTATCTCTGATGTATACCTGTAAGGGTGACCAGGTAGGGCACTGGGCATCGCCCGAATCGTGTGATGACCCACTTTTTTTTTGAAGAGTTGGCCTAAAACTTAGTTAAAGAGCTTAATCTTGGAACATAACTTAATCTTGTTCTTCACTTGGCTATGGGATTTCCAAGACTTGAAGGAGAAAGAAGAGTTAAGAGGGTTTGAAGGATGAAGATATTTATGATCCAAGTCTTGCAAGACTTGTAGATATTAGTGTATGTAGCACAAGTGGAGGGGGACCCATGAACCTCACTTTTCCACTTGTCTTTCCCTTCACAAAACTATCTTGACTTGGAAATTCCCGCATCGACACCGCGGTACTGCAGAATGGCACCGCGGCTCCAGAATTCCTGCAACTTTCTGAAGTTTCAGCACCGCGATCCTCTTCTTTGGCACCGCGGTGCTGTGCCTGAAATTCACAGCATGCATTTTTCTCACTTATATGTCTTGGAATTACGGGGTGTAACTTTCTTCCCCCTTTAGAAACATTCTTCCTCGAATGTTCATAATAGGTCTCAAACTATAAATATTTCGACATAGTCTCCTTTAACTATACCTATCAACCTATACTCAGCAACACAAGATGCCACACAACATGTATTATTCACCTAACAATATATCCAAGTAAGGAATCGAATTACCTGTAGGCGTAGGAAACAAGTGAGGATACTTCCTCTTCACCTCATCTTCTGCTTCCCAAGTCATCTCTTCCCAATCTATTCCATATATGAGATCTTTATCAAGACGTTCTTTTTCCTTCCCGTATGAGGGATGACTCTGATGTATTCTGAGTCATTTGGCTATCACTATCTAAATCCTTCAATCGGACTCCCACTTAACTAACTGGTGTGTTCCCTCGTGTCAACTTCTCTCCTTAGTCCTTACATTTACATTTCCATTTCAAGTTACCTTGGGGGTATTGTTACACCCCGTATTTTCAGGACATGCTTTAAGAACGTACGTAAGAACTCGCACGTGTTAAGATTTGAGACTTGTAAAATTTTTTATCGGAATTGTGAAATTGTCGGAAAACGTAATATTGTGACGAATGGGAGGGCGACACTTGTCACCCCCCTTATTGATGCCTTGGACGAAATAGGCATGGCCAAAATGGTCATTGACCATAGTCTTAAGATGACAAAGTCTTTCTATAAATGAGCTTGAGTTTCTTGACCAAAGTCAAAGGTCCCAAGTCTTGATATTTTATATGACTTCATCTAAACCACCCATTTGGTTACATCTTAACCCTCCATGCCCCTTTATTACACTACTAGTAGCAAGAGTGTGTCATTACACTTAGAAAAATTTCCACAAAATTGAAGAACTCAAGGAAGAGCTCTCGGCTTCCCTCCACTTTCAAAAGGAAATTTTTTCGTTTCTTGTCCATTAAGCCCCACACTTTAAACCAAGGTTCATGAGGGTATTGTAAGTGTATCTCAATAGAAAAACCCCGGAAAAGAGAGTTTTCGTATTAGTCGCAAAGCGAAAACCTAGTGGCTTTCTAGGTTTTGGATTGGAGGTTTGAAGGAAAGTTGTTGGTGTGGCTCTAAGGGTCTCAAGGAGCGGATTGAGGTGTCTTGATGAGGCTCTAGGTTGCTAAGGAGCAACTTCGGTTTTGAAGATTGGATTACAATTCGTTGAGGTATAATCTTGTTCTTTGAAAGTATTACAAGATTATTTATATTGTTGTTGTTAGCTTTACCTGTTGCTAGCATGAAGTTGTTAAGTTGAAGTTTATAAGTATTATGGATTACTTGTAGCTTAAGTTCGAAATGAAAAGTAAGTCATGTTAAGTTGGAATACAAATTGATCGTTTATTAGAAATCGTCGCATGTCACTTACTTAAAGATTATGGTTGTTATAATCAAATGCGACTTGATATCATGTTATGCTACCAATTTGGATTGAAATGGAAATTGAATAAGAATTGGTATTGTTGAACTCAAGGTGGCCGAATTTGTACTTGTGGTTTGTAATAGTTTGTTATTCATATGTATTGAACTACCTTCTATATTGTGGTGAGCCAATCGGGTGTATAGTTAATTATTTGTATTGGACTACCTTATAGATTGTGGTGAGCCAATTGGGGCTGTTTTGTTATTGTATTCGGCCTTGAAAAAGGTGGCAAAGTAAGTATAAACAAAGGAGGTGCTGTCCGATTTTCCGTAGAATTTAGCGACTTAGCACCTAGAATATTCTACGTTTGAAATAAGAGGTTAATGGACGTATGGTGACCATTATAGGTTGATGTACTAAGTATAGCGTATCCTACTTGAAGAATGGAATAGCTCGAGGTTGAAGTACTTTGGAGCATTTTGCTACTTGTCGACAATCGTCGCGGTATGTGAACCTCTTCCTTCCTTTGGCATGATTCTATGTATGGAATATACGTGGTATCATTTCATATTTCTGTTACTCTTAGAAGTTAAGAGGTAGTTGTGTGATCTACTCTATGTAGAACTTTTCCTATCTTTGAGCATGACTAGTTGCACGTATGTAGTACGGTAGACGTACAACACCTTGATATCCTTTACTAGTTTGTGAATAGCCAAGTCGGGTGAGTTGGGAGATTAACTCACTTCTTTGAAAGTATAAAGGATGTCTTAAGTTTTAGTAAAGTTAAGGGACTTGAAGAGTTTTAAAGTATGTGATACTTGTTCCGTTTTAAACGTATAAGTCCCTTGGATAGGAAATTGTTTTTGGCTAAGGTATAAAGGGAATATAACGGCTTTATGGGAAGTTAGTTATATTTGCTTTATGGAAAGATAAGTGATTTGATTTTAGTGAAAAGGCCACTTGTTTTTAAGGCATTAATTGCCTAAGGTTTTATAATAAAAGGGGTCACTTGTTTTCAAAAGGTTAAGAGATTAATTGTATTTTTGAAAGTTATGAGAATTGATTTGAAAGTATTTAATACTTGGTTTCAAAAAGTAGAAGTCTTTTGGTTATAAAAGGAACGTGTTGGTCTAAACCATAAAGGGTTATAACGGCTTTATGGGAAGTTGGTTATAACGGCTTTATGGAAGGTTAAGAGAATGGTTTCCCTAATAAAGTAATCAAAGAAATAACTTGTGTGAAGGAAGGGCAAATTGTCTTAAAGGTACCAATTGCTTAAGGTTTCTAATAAAGAAGTCACTTGATTTAGAAGCTGGTGTATTTCTAAAAGGTATTGTGACTTGTCTTGAAAGGTGGATAGGACTTGATACTACGGTTGTTAGTATCGGGAAGTTTTATTTGGAAACGAGTCTTTTGAAAAGAATGTCGTCGTAGTACTTTGGCTGCTTAATTGAGAATTATTCTATTTGTGCCTTGATTAGTACTTTGGCTTGATAAATTGAGAATGAGTCTAACTGTGCCTAGACAAGTACTTTGGCTTGTTAAATGAGAATTATTCCATGTGATGCCTTGATTAGTACTTTGGCTTGATAAGTTGAGAATTTGTCTAAGTGTACCTGGATAAGTACTTTGGCTTGTTTAGTTGAGAACTGCCTATGTGTGCTGGAAATAGCCGGTTGTGTGCTATTGGTATATCGGTCGTTTGGTCATTCCCGGGTTTGTGGCATTCGCATTCCGTGGAATTGCTACCCACGATCGAGGAATACCTCGTGCGGTCCGTAAGGACTTATGCGGGTGAAATAGTCCCGTGCGGGCGGGTCCGACCTATGCGAGAATACCTCATGAGTCCGTAAGGGCTTATGCGGGTGAAATAGTCCCATGCGAGAATACCTCACGCGGGTCCACGCTATCTACGCGGTGAAATTGTCCCAGAATAGGATGGTTAAATGATATCTGCGGGTGGATGGTCCTGTTTTGATCATGAGCTTCCTATTTTATATTGTAAAGACACTACTGTTTACTCTCATTGTTAGTAAGGCACAATGTGTTGTAATTTGATTATCATATATGTCCCCGGATTTGGTTATGTTACCCTATGGTCATGCTTTAGTGATGTGGGATTCCACGAGCAGGAGATATATATGTGTTGTGTATGTGTACGCCGACAGTGAGGTGGGATGCCACGGGCGCGTCACATGGTTATATTTTACACTTATAGCTGTCGACAGTGATGGGGTATTCCACGGACACGCTTTGATAGTTGTGTGACTTGATCGCGTCCCAGTTGGGTAGGGTAGTATGCGCCCTCCTTAAAGGGCCGGATTATACTTATGAAAGATAAGTTAAGTTATATAGTAATGAACTTAATGATTTTTTTCCTAATTATGTGTGTAAGAATGTGGCTATAACTTTTATTGAAAATGGGAAAAGATAATAAGGTGCGATTAAGTTCATAAGTGGTAATGACACGGCATGATCTGGTATGTATTTTTATACTTGTCCTTGTCATTCTTTTATGCGATTATAATCACATTTCTTATGCGTTATTTACATTCCATATTAAATTTTTGTTATCGACCCCGCCCGAAGTGCGTTAAATGCCGCAGTTTAGGTACCAGGTTGGTGATCCTCTCTTAGGATCTTGGTTCGATCTTTCGGAGAAAGCTCCATTTGCTCGGAGGCTTAGCTCTTGCACGGTTTTCCACGAGGTAGTGGATTCATGTATATTCGTGGTATGGCGGGGCCCCGTCCTCCGCTTGTTATTCCTGCAAGTCCGTATTCACATACGTGGTCAGAAGAACCGAGTCAGACAGTTATGTACTTTTGATTATATTTATAGTATGGAAGCGGCCTTATCGGCCAACTGTGTTGTCTTTTGTTTACATATGTTTAAGTTGTGTATGTTCATTGCTATTCTCTCGATGTATACGAGCAGGTGCCTGTGTAGGGCACCGCGCGCCGGGTGGTCGTGACAAAAGTGGTATCGAGCGCGATTAGTCCTCGAAAGGTGTCTACAGGCATCGCCTAGTAGTCTTGATTATCGATGTGTTGTGCACCACATCTATAATCGTGAGGCTGCAGGACATTTAGGATTGGTTTCCATTCTTCTCACTCGAGATCGTGCGATAGAGTCAGTATTGTTAGGGTCGTCCCTCCCTAACGAGTTATGTTGATTTCAGCTACGAGAAAGGAAGCATTGACCCAGGAATGAATAGGTGGATTGAGTATCCAGGTTGGTAATGATTATAGTATAGTTGGTATTGTGACATACATCTATACGGAGTTATGTATGAAGACGCGTGTTGCCTAGAATGATTTTAGAAGTACCAGGAATTGGTAAAGACTAACTAGATACCGGGAAGGTATGAAATAGTTAATGAATTTTCGCCAAGGTTTTGTGTTTTATTTCGAGATGATTGGGAAAGGATGAGCTGTCTGATGGGGTAGTGAACCCTTAAGAATCCATGTTAAGGAACCTAACGGAATGTCATGTTAATAGATTAAGCTGCGTAGTAGGCTTAAGAAAATTGTACGGATGAGGTCCGTATAGAGTAAGTAATGGTTCTTGTGATCAACGACACGATTATGGTATTATGAGCAGTTTTTGTACCCGTTCACGGGGGGACTGGTAAGGTAGGCTTGGAGCATGGAAATTGCGAGCCTAAGAATATTGACAACTGCCGAGACCTTAGATATATAAGGCTCTCTCGGGCCATAAGATTTATTATAGACCAAGAATAAGAGTTAAGTGCGACGGCGGGTCGGAGTGGGGACCTGTTACGGGTCTCCCCATGGCCTGGAATGGAGTGGGATCAGTTGGTAGTAGGTCCGCTACGTGACGGGGTCACGAGTGCAAGGCCCAAGTCTAGCTAATTGTTTACGGGTTCGTGGACGCGTTCCACCGAACCAGTCGTGGCGGAAATGGCCTTATATTGTTTTTAGAGTGACTCAAAGATTGGAGGCCAAGATCGGTATGGAAGTTATGTATACTAGTGTGAGTTGGAAATACGGAAAGAGTACGACCAGAAGAAATATAACAACCAAGTGTAAAGGAATAGAGCCCGAATCCATAAGAACCTTTCGAGGTAACTACACCGCGTATGTATGTATGGGGTGGTAGGCGGGAATATGAGGTTTTCCGGTGATGATACAATCGTCGGACCTAGTAGACCTAGTAGAGAGGATTATGACGGACTTTGAGGTCATTATAAGTATGGGCTGGTTGGCCGTGAGTGCGAGGATGACATCTTAGTATAAAATTATTATGTGGCCATGGGTGGCATAGGTCGTAAGAAGGGTGTAGTATAAGGAGACTATGTCGCGTCTTAATTAGATTGGACTCCGAAAGAACATTCGAGGACGAATGTTTCTAAGGGGGGAAGAATGTTACACCCCGTATTTTCAGGACATGCTTTAAGAACGTACGTAAGAACTCGCAAGTGTTAAGATTTGAGACTTGTAAAAAAAATTATCGGAATTGTGAAATTGTCGGAAAACGTAATATTGTGACGAATGGGAGGGCGACACTTGTCACCCCCCCTTATTGATGCCTTGGACGAAATAGGCATGGCCAAAATGGTCATTGACCATAGTCTTAAGATGACAAAGTCTTCCTATAAATGAGCTTGAGTTTCTTGACCAAAGTCAAAGGTCCCAAGTCTTGATATTTTATAAGACTTCATCTAAACCACCCATTTGGTTACATCTTAACCCTCCATGCCCCTTTATTACACTACTAGTAGCAAGAGTGTGTCATTACACTTAGAAAAATTTCCACAAAATTGAAGAACTCAAGGAAGAGCTCTCGGCTTCCCTCCACTTTCAAAAGGAAATTTTTTCGTTTCTTGTCCATTAAGCCCCACACTTTAAACCAAGGTTCATGAGGGTATTGTAAGTGTATCTCAATAGAAAAACCCCGGAAAAGAGAGTTTTCGTATTAGTCGCAAAGCGAAAACCTAGTGGCTTTCTAGGTTTTGGATTGGAGGTTTGAAGGAAAGTTGTTGGTGTGGCTCTATGGTCTCGAGGCGGATTGAGGTGTCTTGATGAGGCTCTAGGTTGCTAAGGAGCAACCGGTTTTGAAGATTGGATTACAATTCGTTGAGGTATAATCTTGTTCTTTGAAAGTATTACAAGATTATTTATATTGTTGTTGTTAGCTTTACCTGTTGCTAGCATGAAGTTGTTAAGTTGAAGTTTATAAGTATTATGGATTACTTGTAGCTTAAGTTCGAAATGAAAAGTAAGTCATGTTAAGTTAGAATACAAATTGATCGTTTATTAGAAATAAATCGCATGTCACTTACTTAAAGATTATGGTTGTTATAATCAAATGCGACTTGATATCATGTTATGCTACCAATTTGGATTGAAATGGAAATTGAATAAGAATTGGTATTGTTGAACTCAAGGTGGCCGAATTTGTACTTGTGGTTTGTAATAGTTTGTTATTCATATGTATTGAACTACCTTCTATATTGTGGTGAGCTAATTGGGGCTGTATAGTTAATTATTTGTATTGGACTACCTTATAGATTGTGGTGAGCCAATTGGGGCTGTTTTGTTATTGTATTCGGCCTTGAAAAAGGTGACAAAGTAAGTATAAACAAAGGAGGTGCTGTCCGATTTTCCGTAGAATTTAGCGACTTAGCACCTAGAATATTCTACGTTTGAAATAAGAGGTTAATGGACGTATGGTGACCATTATAGGTTGATGTACTAAGTATAGCGTATCCTACTTGAAGAATGGAATAGCTCAAGGTTGAAGTACTTTGGAGCATTTTGCTACTTGTCGACAATCGTCGCGAGGTATGTGAACCTCTTCATTCCTTTGGCATGATTCTATGTATGGAATATACCTGTGGTATCATTTCATGTTTCCTGTTACTCTTAGAAGTTAAGAGGTAGTTGTGTGATCTACTCTATGTAGAACTTTTCCTATCTTTGAGCATGACTAGTTGCATTATGTAGTACGGTGACGTCTGACAGCTTGATATCCTTTACTAGTTTGTGAATAGCCAAGTCGGGTGAGTTGGGAGATTAACTCACTTCTTTGAAAGTATAAAGGATGTCTTAAGTTTTAGTAAAGTTAAGGGACTTGAAGAGTTTTAAAGTATGTGATACTTGTTCCGTTTTAAACGTATAAGTCCCTTGGATAGGAAATTGTTTTTGGCTAAGGTATAAAGGGAATATAACGGCTTTATGGGAAGTTAGTTATATTTGCTTTATGGAAAGATAAGTGATTTGATTTTAGTGAAAAGGCCACTTGTTTTTAAGGCATTAATTGCCTAAGGTTTTATAATAAAAGGAGTCACTTGTTTTCAAAAGGTTAACAGATTAATTGTATTTTTGAAAGTTATGAGAATTGATTTGAAAGTATTTAATACTTGGTTTCAAAAAGTAGAAGTCTCTTGGTTATAAAAGGAACGTGTTGGTCTAAACCATAAAGGGTTATAACGGCTTTATGGGAAGTTGGTTATAACGGCTTTATGGAAGGTTAAGAGAATGGTTTCCCTAATAAAGTAATCAAAGAAATAACTTGTGTGAAGGAAGGGCAAATTGTCTTAAAGGTACCAATTGCTTAAGGTTTCTAATAAAGAAGTCACTTGATTTAGAAGCCGGTAATTGTATTTCTATAAAGGTATTGTGACTTGTCTTGAAAGGTGGATAGGACTTGATACTACGGTTGTTAGTATCGGGGAAGTTTTATTTGGAAATGAGTCTTTTGAAAAGAATGTACGTACGTAGTACTTTGGCCTGTTTAATTGAGAATTATTCTATTTGTGCCTTGATTAGTACTTTGGCTTGATAAATTGAGAATTTGTCTAAATGTGCCTTGACAAGTACTTTGGCTTGTTAAATGAGAATTATTCCATGTGATGCCTTGATTAGTACTTTGGCTTGATAAGTTGAGAATTTGTCTAAGTGTGCCTGGATAAGTACTTTGGCTTGTTTAGTTGAGAACTGCCTATGTGTGCTGGAAATAGCCGGTTGTGTGCTATTGGTATATCAGTCGTTTCGGGGTCATTCCCCGGGTTTGTGGCATTTGCAGATTCCGTGGAATTGCTACCCACGATGCGAGGAATACCTCATGCGGGTCCGTAAGGACTTATGCGGGTGAAATAGTCCCATGCGGGCGGGTCCAGCCTATGCGAGAAATACCTCATGCGAGTCCGTAAGGGCTTATGCGGGTGAAATAGTCCCATGCGAGGAATACCTCACGCGGGTCCACGCCTATCACGGGTGAAATAGTCCCGGGAATAGGATGGTTAAATGATCTGCGGGTGGATGGTCTGTTTGATCATGAGCTTCCTATTTTATATTGTAAAGACACTCATCGCTTACTCTCATTGTTAGTAAGGCACAATGTGTTGTAATTTGATTATCATATATGTCCCCGGATTTGGTTATGTTACCCTATGGTCATGCTTTAGTGATGTGGGATTCCACGGGCAGGAGATATATATGTGTTGTGTATGTGTACGCCGACAGTGAGGTGGGATGCCACGGGCGCGTCACATGGTTATATTTTACACTTATAGTATCGGCGGTGATGGGGATTCCACGGACACGCTTTGATAGTTGTGTGATTTGATCGCGTCAGTTAGGCGGGTAGTATATGCGCCTCCTTAAAGGGCGGATTATACTTATGAAAGATAAGTTAAGTTATATAGTAATGAACTTAATGATTTTTTCCTAATTATGTGTGTAAGAATGTGGCTATAACTTTTATTGAAAATGGGAAAAGATAATAAGGTGCGATTAAGTTCATAAGTGGTAATGACACGGCGTGATACATATGTATTTTTATACTTGTCCTTGTCATTCTTTTGTACAATTATGATCACATTTCTTATCAGACGTTATTTCTGTTCCATATTCGATTTTTGTTATCGACTCCCGGCCGTGCGTTAAATGCCGCAGTTTAGGTACCCAGGTTGGTGATCCTCGCTCTTAGGATCTTGGTTCGATCTTTGAGAAAGCTCCATTTGCTCGGAGGCTTAGCTCTTGGTACGGTTTTCCGAGGTAGTGGATTCATGTATATTCGTGGTATGGCGGGGCCTGTCCGCCACGCTTGTTATTCCTGAGGTCCGTATTCACATACGTGGTTAGCCGTAAGAACCAGGTTATGCAGATTGTACTTTGATTATGTTTATAGTATGGAAAGCGGCACTTATCGGCCACTCGTGTTGTCTTTTGTTTACACATATGTTTAAGTTGTGTATGTTCATTGCTATTCTCGATGTATACGAGCAGGGTGCCGGGTAGGGCACGATCGCGGCCGGTCGGGTCGTGACAAAAGTGGTATCGAGCGATTAGTCTCGGAAGGTGTCTACGCATCGTGTCTAGTAAGTCTTGATTATCGATGTGTTGTGCACCACATCTATAATCGGAGGCCGCAGGACATTTAGGATTGGTTTCCATTCTTCTCACTCGAGATCGTGCGATAGAGTCAGATTGTTAGGGTCGTCCCTCCCTAACGAGTTATGTTGATTGCAGCTACGAGAAAGGCAGCAGTGACCCAGGAATGACTATGTGGATTGCGTATCCAGGTTGGTAATGCTTATAGTATAGTTGGTATTGTGACATACATCTATACGGAGTTATGTATGAGGGTCAGACGCGTGTTGCCTAGAATGATTTTAGAAGTACCAGGAATTGGTAAAGACTAACTAGATACCGGGAAGGTATGAAATAGTTAATGAATTTTCGCCAAGGTTTTGTGTTTTATTTCGAGATGATTGGGAAAGGATGAAATTTATGCGATGGGGTAGTGAACCCTTAAGAAGCCATGTTAAGGAACCTAACGTAATGTCATGTTAATAGATTAAGCTGCGTAGTAGGCTTAAGAAAATTGTACGGATGAGGTCCGTATAGAGTAAGTAATGGTTCTTGTGATCAACGACACGATTATGGTATTATGAGCAGTTTTTGTACCCGTTCACGGGGGGACTGGTAAGGTAGGCTTGGAGCATGGAAATTGCGAGCCTAAGAATATTGACAACTGCCGAGACCTTAGATATATAAGGCTCTCTCGGGCCATAAGATTTATTATAGACCAAGAATAAGAGTTAAGTGCGACGGCGGGTCGGAGTGGGGACCTGTTACGGGTCTCCCCATGGCCTGGAATGGAGTGGGATCAGTTGGTAGTAGTTCCGCTACGTGACGGGGTCACGAGGGTGCAAGGCCCAAGTCTAGCTAATTGTTTTACGGGTTCGTGGACGCGTTCCACCGGAACCAGGTCGTGAAAGCCGGAAATGGCCTTATATTGTTTTTTTAGAGTGACTCCAAAGATTGGAGGCCAACATCGGTATGGAAGTTATGTATACTAGTGTGAGTTGGAAATACGGAAAGAGTACGACCAGTAAGAAAGATAACAACCAAGTGTAAAGGAATAGAGCCTGAATCCATAAGAACCTTTCGAGGTAACTACACCCGTGAGTATGTATGGGGTGGTAGCTGAGCGGGAATATGAGGTTTTCCCGGTGATGATACAATCGTCAGACCCTAGTAGACCTAGTAGAGAGGATTATGACAGACTTTGAGGTCATTATAAGTATGGGCTGGTTGGCTTCGTGAGTGCCAAGGATGACATCTTAGTATAAAATTATTATGTGGCCATGGGTGGCATAGGTCGTAAGAAGGGTGTAGTATAAGGAGACTATGTCGCGTCTTAATTAGATTGGACTCCGAAAGAACATTCGAGGACGAATGTTTCTAAGGGGGGAAGAATGTTACACCCCGTATTTTCAGGACATGCTTTAAGAACGTACGTAAGAACTTCATGAGTGTTAAGATTTGAGACTTGTAAAAAAATTATCGAATTGTGTATTTGTCGGAAAACGTAATATTATGACGAATGGGCGGGCGACACTTGTCACCCCCCCTTATTGATGCCTTGGACGAAATAGGCATGGCCAAAATGGTCATTGACCATAGTCTTAAGATGACAAAGTCTTCCTATAAATGAGCTTGAGTTTCTTGACCAAAGTCAAAGGTCCCAAGTCTTGATATTTTATAAGACTTCATCTAAACCACCCATTTGGTTACATCTTAACCCTCCATGCCCCTTTATTACACTACTAGTAGCAAGAGTGTGTCATTACACTTAGAAAAATTTCCACAAAATTGAAGAACTCAAGGAAGAGCTCTCGGCTTCCTCCACTTTCAAAAGGAAATTTTTCGTTTCTTGTCCATTAAGCCACACTTTAAAACCAAGGTTCATGAGGGTATTGTAAGTGTATCTCAATAGAAAAACCCGGAAAAGAGAGTTTTCGTATTAGTCGCAGCGAAAACCTAGTGGCTTTCTAGGTTTTGGATTGGAGGTTTGAAGGAAAGTTGTTGGTGTGGCTATAAGGGTCTCAATTAGCGGATTGAGGTGTCTTGATGAGGCTCTAGGTTGCTAAGGAGCAACTTCGGTTTTGAAGATTGGATTACAATTCGTTGAGGTATAATCTTGTTCTTTGAAAGTATTACAAGATTATTTATATTGTTGTTGTTAGCTTTACCTGTTGCTAGCATGAAGTTGTTAAGTTGAAGTTTATAAGTATTATGGATTACTTGTAGCTTAAGTTCGAAATGAAAAGTAAGTCATGTTAAGTTAGAATACAAATTGATCGTTTATTAGAAATCGTCGCATGTCACTTACTTAAAGATTATGGTTGTTATAATCAAATGCGACTTGATATCATGTTATGCTACCAATTTGGATTGAAATGGAAATTGAATAAGAATTGGTATTGTTGAACTCAAGGTGGCCGAATTTGTACTTGTGGTTTGTAATAGTTTGTTATTCATATGTATTGAACTACCTTCTATATTGTGGTGAGCTAATTGGGGCTGTATAGTTAATTATTTGTATTGGACTACCTTATAGATTGTGGTGAGCCAATTGGGGCTGTTTTGTTATTGTATTCGGCCTTGAAAAAGGTGGCAAAGTAAGTATAAACAAAGGAGGTGCTGTCCGATTTTCCGTAGAATTTAGCGACTTAGCACCTAGAATATTCTACGTTTGAAATAAGAGGTTAATGGACGTATGGTGACCATTATAGGTTGATGTACTAAGTATAGCGTATCCTACTTGAAGAATGGAATAGCTCAAGGTTGAAGTACTTTGGAGCATTTTGCTACTTGTCGACAATCGTCGCGAGGTATGTGAACCTCTTCATTCCTTTGGCATGATTCTATGTATGGAATATACCTGTGGTATCATTTCATGTTTCCTGTTACTCTTAGAAGTTAAGAGGTAGTTGTGTGATCTACTCTATGTAGAACTTTTCCTATCTTTGAGCATGACTAGTTGCACGTATGTAGTACGGTAGACGTACAACACCTTGATATCCTTTACTAGTTTGTGAATAGCCAAGTCGGGTGAGTTGGGAGATTAACTCACTTCTTTGAAAGTATAAAGGATGTCTTAAGTTTTAGTAAAGTTAAGGGACTTGAAGAGTTTTAAAGTATGTGATACTTGTTCCGTTTTAAACGTATAAGTCCCTTGGATAGGAAATTGTTTTTGGCTAAGGTATAAAGGGAATATAACGGCTTTATGGGAAGTTAGTTATATTTGCTTTATGGAAAGATAAGTGATTTGATTTTAGTGAAAAGGCCACTTGTTTTTAAGGCATTAATTGCCTAAGGTTTTATAATAAAAGGAGTCACTTGTTTTCAAAAGGTTAACAGATTAATTGTATTTTTGAAAGTTATGAGAATTGATTTGAAAGTATTTAATACTTGGTTTCAAAAAGTAGAAGTCTCTTGGTTATAAAAGGAACGTGTTGGTCTAAACCATAAAGGGTTATAACGGCTTTATGGGAAGTTGGTTATAACGGCTTTATGGAAGGTTAAGAGAATGGTTTCCCTAATAAAGTAATCAAAGAAATAACTTGTGTGAAGGAAGGGCAAATTGTCTTAAAGGTACCAATTGCTTAAGGTTTCTAATAAAGAAGTCACTTGATTTAGAAGCCGGTAATTGTATTTCTATAAAGGTATTGTGACTTGTCTTGAAAGGTGGATAGGACTTGATACTACGGTTGTTAGTATCGGGGAAGTTTTATTTGGAAATGAGTCTTTTGAAAAGAATGTACGTACGTAGTACTTTGGCCTGTTTAATTGAGAATTATTCTATTTGTGCCTTGATTAGTACTTTGGCTTGATAAATTGAGAATTTGTCTAAATGTGCCTTGACAAGTACTTTGGCTTGTTAAATGAGAATTATTCCATGTGATGCCTTGATTAGTACTTTGGCTTGATAAGTTGAGAATTTGTCTAAGTGTGCCTGGATAAGTACTTTGGCTTGTTTAGTTGAAGCGCCTATGTGTCGGAAATAGCCGTTGTGTGCTATTGGTATATCGGTCGTTTGGTCATTCCGGGTTTGTGGCATTTGCGATTCCGTGGAATTGCTACCACGATGCGAGGAATACCTCGTGCGGGTCCGTAAGGACTTATGCGCGTGAAATAGTCCCGTGCGGGCGGGTCCGACCTATCGAGAAATACCTCACGCGAGTCCGTAAGGGCTTACGCGGGTGAAATAGTCCCATGCGAGGAATACCTCACGCGGGTCCACGCGCCTATCGGGTGAAATAGTCGGGAATAGGATGGTTAAATGATACCGCGTGGATGGTCTGTTTTGATCACGAGCTTCCTATTTTATATTGTAAAGACACTCATGTTTACTCTCATTGTTAGTAAGGCACAATGTGTTGTAATTTGATTATCATATATGTCCCGGATTTGGTTATGTTACCTATGGTCATGCTTTAGTGATGTGGGATTCCACGAGCAGGAGATATATATGTGTTGTGTATGTGTACGCCGACAGTGAGGTGGGATGCCACGGGCGCGTCACATGGTTATATTTTACACTTATAGCTGTCGACAGTGATGGGGGATTCCACGGACACGCTTTGATAGTTGTGTGACTTGATCGCGTCCCAGATTGGGCCGGGTAGTATATGCGCCCTCCTTAAAGGGCCGGATTATACTTATGAAAGATAAGTTAAGTTATATAGTAATGAACTTAATGATTTTTTTCCTAATTATGTGTGTAAGAATGTGGCTATAACTTTTATTGAAAATGGGAAAAGATAATAAGGTGCGATTAAGTTCATAAGTGGTAATGACACGGCGTGATCTGTTATGTATTTTTATACTTGTCCTTGTCATTCTTTTGTACAATTATGATCTGTTTACTGTACGTTATTTCTGTTCCATATTCGGTACCTGTTGTACTGACCCCCTTCGGGGGGCTGCGTTCATGCCCGCAGGTTTTAGGTACCCAGGTTGGTGATCCTTGCTCTTAGGATCTTGGTTCAGTCTTTGAGAGAAAGCTCCATTTGCTCCGGAGGCTTAGCTCTTGGTACGATTTTCCCTGAGGTAGTGGATTCATGTATATTCAGGGGTATGGCGGGGCCCTGTTCCGCCACAGTTGTTATTCCTAGAGGTCTGTATTCACATATGTGGTTGGGCTGTAAGAACTGAGTTGTACAGTTGTACTTTTGATTATGTTTATAGTATGGAAGACGGCCTTATCGGCCAACCTGTGTTGTCTTTTGTTTACACATATGTTTAAGTTGTGTATGTTCCGCTGCTATTCTCTGATGTATACCTGAACAGGGTGCCCAGGTAGGGCACCAGTCGCGGCCCGGGGTCGGGTCGTGACAGGTATCTTATCTCAAGTATTACTCATACTATCTTCCTGAACATCAGAGGTTCGTCACCTTTGGCCGAAGTGTTCTCACTATCCCTCATCTACCATTGATCATTACACTGTTCCGGAGTAATCATACCTTATGACATCTGCATAACTATAATTTCAGTCACCTTTATCATTCTTGTCGTAATCCTTCATTCTACTCATTATTAAATAAAAATATTTCTACCTTGATACTCGATCATGCAGTTCCATTCATACTTATTAACTATTTCCATATTCTTACCACACTTCTTCGATTGTTCCATAGTGTCATTCTCAATCCCCAACACACTATTGTTATCCATAGGTTATGTAGAATTGTAACATGTTGCACCACGTAGCCTAAGCCGAGGACCTTACCAGTCCGATATCTTTAGTATACCTTAGCTTACTAACCTTGATACATGTAATTCTTAATAATACGCAATATCACCCTTTACGCGAGGAAGAGCGCTTATCTCCCTTTCATAATCTTCCCTTTTAGCATTGTTCTATGTTTCTCACTTACCACTACTCCTTGCCTCATTCCACCTCTGATAGTCCTTAGCAAATTGTACTTCCTTGGTAATCAAAGTCACATTCATAAGGTCTTATTGCAGTTCCCTCTAGAATTCTAATCAGCCAGAGTCACCGTAAATCGTGTGGACCTTTATAACCTACTAAACCTTCCAATATAAATTCTTTCTTTCAATCCCCTTATAATTGCTAGACCAGTTTGCAAGGGTATGTTCACCTCCTATGTTCAACATCTGGGAGTAAATCCTATACTGCATTTTGCAGTCCCTTAAAATCGGTAATACCATTTCCAATCGGCTCAACAACATCAACAACAATCATAAGTGGTTTATATTCAAACCAAGGAATCATCACAACTAATATACTTCACTATACTATGTACTTTAACTAAGATCACACATAAGTTATTTTACTCAAGAAGGCCTTGTATATCTATGGTCTCAACGATTATCCAATATTCTAAGATCCTCAAATATTCCATGCCCCAAACTTACATTATCTCTCCTAGTATACGGGTAAGGTAGCTTCTCATAATCTCAAAATGATGTTGTCTTAACCATAACAACCCTATTTACTCCATACAATTATTATTCGTACATATCACTTAAGCATACATCATAGCTTAATCTAACAACATGGTATGTCATTGAGTCAATTAAACATGATCTTCTAAGAGTTCATCACCATCTCAGACAACTCATCACTTTCTAAATATTCCAAATTAGCACACATATGATGCCTTGATGTGGATTCATTAAACTATTTCATACCTTCCAAGGAATTATTAACGCTTAACCAACTCATGATAACCCACAATCACTTCAGGCAACACACACATGGCCCTAACAAATATGTTCGTATAGATGCACGTCATCATCATACCAACTATACAACAATCTTACCAACCTGTATACAAAGTCCATATATTCCCTTCTGAGCCGTTGTCTCTTTCTTTGGAGGCATAGATGCAACCACAATAATTTGTTAGGGAGGTACTATCCTAACAACATAGCTCTATCACACGATCTTAGAGTAAGAAAAATAGAAACCAATCTTAAATGTATTGTAGCCTCCTGTTTATGGGTGTGGTGCACAACATACCGATATCCAAGACTCTACTGCACACGGTTGTAGACATTCCGAGGACTAACTGCTCTGATAGCACTTTTGCCACTACCCGAACCGACGGGCCGCGACTGGTGCCCTACCTGGGCACCCTTGTACCCACACGTCACATATAACCAGCGGAAGCTTAAGAAAACTCATAATCACATAACAAAGGAATATTGTTCCCTGAACTGTAATAACAGACTTGTATAATAAAACAGGCAAGCCGACAAGGCCGTCACTGTACATAGAATTATCCAAACGAACTACAACTGTACATATGTTCAACCCACACATGACTACAGACCTCTAAGAGTATGACGATAAAATATGACGGGACAAGGCCCCGCCGTACCCCTGAATATACACAAGTCTATAACAGCAGATCTGTACCAAAATGACAAGCTCCGGAACAATGGAGCTATCCCAAAAGCTGAGCAAAGATCCTAAGCTCGAGGATCACCAAACTGAGTACCTATACATGCGGGCATGAACGCAGCCTCCCGGAGAAGGGGGTCAGTACAACAATGTACCAAGTATGTAAACATAAAGTACAGTAAATAAGATCATAACTGGCCAAAAGATGACAGTGACAAGTATTAAAATCAAATACCAGATCCAACCGTGCCAAATAAAATAGAGTCAACTGTACCTTTTAAAAATAGAGAGTCAACTGTGCCTTTGAGAGAGTCATATCAAAATCATAGATGCATGTCCATATAATCATATACTGTCATAGGTATCTATACCCGCATCATGGATACATGTCCATGGAATCATATACTGTTGTGAGTATCTATACTCACATCATGGATACATGTCTATGGAATCATATATGTCATATGTATCTATACCCGCATCATGGATACATGTCCATGGAATCATCGTATCTATTTACATATAATGTATCCCGGCCCATTCTATGACTCGGTGTCTTTTTACATATAACATATCCCGGCCCATTCTGGGACTCAGTGTCTTTTTACACATAACGTATCCTGGCCCATTATGGGACTCGGTGGAATCAAATATTATTTACATATAACGTATCTCATCCTATTCTTGTTACAACCCGTAATTCAGGTCATCTCAGCCTATTCTTGTTACACCCCGTAATTCAGGTCATGTTATGAGAACGTACGAAAGGGACTAAGACTTAAAATTTTAGGAAGATAGGTTGACGGATTGTTTCGGACGGGTTTTTAGTCAACTTTGAGGCGGGTAATGACCTGTTATATTGAGAGTTCCTAGGTGTTTCAAAAGCCTAGTACGTAGTTCGTTGAGTCTAGTTTCCAGCGCAACCAACCGTTCGTCGATAAGACATCAGAGTAGAAAGTTATGGAAGTTACAAGTTCAGTGCACAGTCGGACAGAAAAATAATTCGAACAGGAGCCACAGGGCCGCGGCGCCGAGAAGCAGGGCCGCGGCGCCGGAAGATCCGAGGGTTGGCAGAAGTTTCAGCGCCGCGGAGCCGGCTTCAGGGCCGCGGCGCCGAGGCGGATTCTGCGAGGGTGAGTGGAAAAATCTGAACTGTTTTGTTTTAAAAGAGGTCATGGGTGGGTGACAAGTGTTCCCCCCATCTGATTTTTGCATGCACTATTTATTGACCAAGTCTTCAAGACTTGGTCATTCTTCAAGCTCTTCTCTCTCTCTAAATTAGAAGCTCTTCCTTCTCTCTAGAAATCAAGAATAAATCAAGGCTTGAGAAAAATCTGAAAAATGTGGCAAGAAGGAAACGTGTTGGCAAGCTTGTAGGAGTTGTTGTGGTGGTGTTTTTGGAAAGGAGGCTAGTGAATTTGTTGGATTAATTTGGCTAAAGCTCTAAGGTAACAATTCTTCTCTCTTTGTTAGTTTATGTTGTTGCATGTGAAGAAGAAAGAACTTGTAGTGGTAAATATTGCTCTTAGGAGAATTGCATGTAAGAAATATGATTTGGATTTGAAGGAATTGAATAAGGTTAGGATGTGAACATGTTGTAGCCAAAACACTACCTTAAACTTGTTAAGTTATTAGATATGCATTGTGGGACAGAATTTTACACATCCAAGATTAGGTGTGTAATCCCCTTTGAATTGTTTGGATTGTTGGGCCTTAAAAGTGGCGTTTGGATGTTGAATTCGGCCTTGAAAATGGTGGCAAAGTATGTAGAAACAAAGGAAATGCTGCCCGATTTTCCATAGAATTTAGTGACTTTGAACTTGGAATATTCTACGTTGTAGCTTGAGGTTATTAAACGTATTATGGTCATTATAGGTTGACGTACTACGTGTGGTGTATTGGACTTAGCAAGTGGATTAACCGGAGAGGTATGTGAAACTTTCTTATCTTTTGAGCATGAGTAGTTATACTATATAGTACGGTAGACGTACATGTTTTAAATAAAGTAAATCCTTTGGTATACTTGAAGCATTTTGAAAATTGTGTAAACTGATTTGAAGTATAAGTCTCTTGGTTAATAAAAGAACGAAATTGTTTATAAGGAGTTATAACGGCTTTATGGGAAGTTAGTTATAACGGCCTTATGAAAGGATAAGAATGTCTTAATTTCTAAAGCATAAAGTTAGTATAACGACTTTATGGGGAGTTTGTTATAATAACTTTATGGAAGGCTAAAGAGTTGGTTTTCTTGAATAAGGTAAACAAAGATGAAAGAATCGAAATTAAGTAGGGCAATTGGATTTAAAAGGCATCAATTGCTTAGAGTGTAAAATGGGAATTTTTATGTGAAAAAGGGATCTTTTGAAAGAGTAGAAGTACATAGTACTTCGGGTTAAATTCTCCGGATTTGATTAAGCAATGAGAAGGTGCCTTAAGGTCAAAAATGAGTTTCTTTTTGTAGATTAATGATAGTGTTATACCCCGTATTTCCAGAGTATGTACGTGAGGGCGTACGTACAAAAGTTTAAGCCTTAAAGTAGACTAAGGGACGAAATTTTGTGCACAACTAGCAAAAAGAATCGTTTTCCGACGAAACGTTTTCCAAACTTTGCGAAGGGAAAATTTCGGCTATGTCATTTATAATTTTTGCGGATTTTTCCGAGAGATGAAATATTTTGGACCAACGAGAGGGCGACACTTGGCCCTCAAGTGGACGGCAATCCATGGGCTCCATTGGAACGCTTTTTTAATGTTTCATGCCTTAAACATTTGGTCAATGTTTGGCTAGATATTTTGTGTAGTAGATGAGCAAGTGGGGCCCACAAACAAATGTCCAAATCTTCACCCTACACTTGCCCACCACTTATCTTGATCTTGGCCATTGGTTGGCCTATAAATACCCCTCCAATGCAAGACTAAATCTTCATCCATAAATCATTTTCCAAGTCTAAAAACTCTCTCCCCCTTAAGTGTAGAATTGGCCCAGGCTCCCTCCCCTTTGTGAGGCCTTGGCAGAGTATACCCCCTTGCCTAGTAGTTTTCGTAAAATACCCCCTTGGTAGAAAAGTATTCTCCAAGTATTGTTACTATTCCAAAATACCTTGGCCCAAATACCTTGTAGTATTCCAAGGTTACATCTATACTAAAATCCCAGAAATACTATTATACTTCTTTTAGCCACTAAACGAAACCCTAAGGAAATCTTCATAGCGAGTTGAAGTATTAAGAAGAAGTTGTGTAGAACTTCTAAGGGTTGTTTGGAGCGGGTTGGAGCACCAGTTAGAGCTAAACGTTGCTCAGGACCGACATTTAAACTTGGATAATTTTGGGCTTATCGAGGTAAATACTCTTGTCCTTCTATTGTAATTGGAAATTACATACTGTAGTTGTATAGAAGTGAGTATAAGATATATAGAAGGATGGTATAAAAGAAGAGAATTGAATTGATATCACAACAGAAGAATATTAAAGAAGAAGATCGTACTTACATGGGAATTTGTATTCTGATGAGACTTGTGTAGTTTGGCGGGTAGGGTAGTGCTGCCCAATTTTCCGTAGAATAAGGAATCTGTATCTAGAATTATTCTGCAGAGTATTATAGACGTTGATATACTTGTATGACCGTTATAGGTTGAAGTACTGCAAGTAGCGTATTCTACTCGATGGGTGGAAAGTGGCTAGGATTCTGATGCTTTGGAGCTATTTGCTTATAGTCGATAATCGTCGCGAGGTATGTGATTCTTCCTATACTCTTGAGCATGATACTTTAAAAGTATATATATATATATATATATATATATATATATATATATATATATATATATATATATATAGTATATATATAGACGACGTGTGTTAATCAACGTAGTTTCTGCAATGTCTTTTGACTTAAACCTGAATAATAAGAATCTGAAGTATTTCAAAAGAATTAAGAATCGTTTTTGAAAGAAGAGTAATACTTGGTTTTAAAAGCTTAAGAGTTATACTAGCTTTATGGGAAGTTAGGTATAACGACTTAAGAAAGATAAAAGAATGATTTATTGATTTTAGAAGTTAAGAGACTTAATCTTAAAAGATAAGAGACTTGATTTAATTGAATTGATATGAAAGTTGTTAAGAAGTGTAAAACCTCATTCGTGAGTAATAAGTACTTGGTTTTTAAAGAATAATGTTTTACTGATTTCGGAAATGAGAATAAGTAAGGAACTTGATTTCTAAAAGAGACTTGAGGAAACTGAAGAGTTTTTGGTTTAAAAGAAAGGCATTGTTTTGTCTTAAATTGGTTTAAAACATAAAGTGTTATAACAGCTTTATGGGAAGTTAGTTATAACGACCTTATGAAAACAAAAGAATGGTTTTATCAGTGGTTTTAAAGTGGTAACTTGACTTTAAAGGAGAAGTGTTTTGATCTAAAAAGAAGGCATGGTATTGTCTTAATTTTGGTGTAAAAAGGAAAGTACGGAAGTTGTTTTGGTTTACTTAAAAATGTTAGTCACTCTATTTTTATAATACGGGCATCGGGTGATCTTCGTAAAAGAAATGGATCTTTTAAAAAGAATTTAACGTACGTAGTACTTTGGGGTTAAAACCTGTACTTTGGCATAAAATGAAAGTACCTTGGGCTGTGTGTAACTTGCCTATGTTTGCGTGTGATAGCCTTGTCGTGTTAGCATTGTATTTCTATACCACCGCGTCTCTCAATGGAGGGCCGACTGATTTGTTATGATATTACTTGGACGCATCTGGCGGTGGACGGAGAATTCCGCAGTGCGCTCGCTGATAGTGTTATTCCACGGACTAGCTCTCCGAGGTTTCTTCGATTCGGCCTTGGTATCCGTGGTGGCTTTCGTGCTTGCCGTCTCGTGGCTGATTCGGCCTTCGTACTGGTAGTTAGCCCTCGCGCTTGCCCTGCTCGGTTTAGTGGCGGTCTCGTGATACGCCTTGGTATCTAGTAGTTAGCCCTCGTACTTGCCGATCACGTGACCGCGGCGCCGTATCCGTAGTCGGCTTTCGTACTGCCCGTGCTCGACGCCGTGGCGAGTCTCGTGATACGCCTTGGTATCCGTAGTTAGCCCTCGTGATTGCCCCGGCCACGTGACCGCGGCGCGGTATCTCGTAGTCGGCTTCGTACTTGCCCGTATCAATCCGTGGTTTGATTGTATAGTATTGTTACGGCTTTGGTATCCGTAGTTGGCTTTCGCACTTGCCGGCCGATTGATGATACGACTTTGGTATCTGGTAGTTAGCCTTCGTACTTGCCCCGTACGGTTTTATGACTCAGGTAGGACTTGGTGTTTATATGTACTCATTGGTGTTATTATATCATAGACTGCCGGCAGTGAGGAAGGTATTCCACGGGCATGATTGATGTTGAGGGCGTGAGACCCATAGTTATATTTGAGTGATGATTTTGAGGGCGTGAGTCCCTGACTTACATGACTGCTTATTTATAATTACCGACATAGTTTCCTGTCACAACCCCGTCATACCAACAATGCCACACATGGCCCTAATACCTTGTACACGCATACTCGTCCATCTTAAGCCCAAAAGAGATTATCTTTTCGTACTTCCAACTCATACTAGCATACATACATAACTTCCATACCGATTCTGGCCTCAAATCTTTGGAGTAACTCTATAAAACAATATAAGGCCATTTCCGGCTTTCATGACCTGGTTCCGGTGAAATGTGTCCACGAACCCGTAAAACAATTAACTAGACCTGGGCCTTGCACCCTCGTGACCCTGTCACGTAGCGGAACTACTATCAACTGATCCCACTCTATTCCAGGCCAAGGGGAGACCCGTAACAGGTCCTCAACCCGACTCAGCGTCGCACTTAACTCTTATCCTTGGTCTGACTTGAAATCTTATTGCCAGAGAAAGCCTTATATATCTAAGGTCTCGGCAGTTATCAATATTCTTAGGCTCGCAATTTCCATGCTCCCAGCCTATCTTATCACCCCCAAGAAACGGTACAAAAACTTCTCACAAAACCATAACCATGTTGTCTCGATCACAACAACCATTACTTACTCTATACGGACCTCATCCGTACAATTCTCTTAAGCCTACTACGCAGCTTAATCTATTAACATGACCTTCCGTTAGGTTCCTTAATATGGCTTCTTAAGGGTTCACTACCCTATCAGACAGCTCATCCTTTCCCAATAATCTCAAAATAAACCACAAGACCTTGGCGAAATTTCATTAACTATTCCATACCTTCCCGGTATCTAGTTAGTCTTTACCGATCCCTGGTAATCTAAAATCATTCTAGGCAACACGCGTCTGACCCTCATACATAACTCCGTATAGATGTATGTCACAATACCAACTATACTATAATCAATACCAACCTGGATACGCAATCCACATAGTCATTCCTGGGTCACTGCTGCCTTTCTCGTAGCTGCAATCAACATAACTCGTTAGGAAGAGACGACCCTAACAACACAGCTCTATGGCACGATCTCAGAGTGAGAAGAATGGAAACCAATCCTAAATGTCCTGCAGCCTCCTGATTATAGATGTGGTGCACAACACACCGATAATCAAGACTCTACTAGACACGGTCTGTAGACACTTTTCCGAGGACTAACTGCTCTGATACCACTTTTGTCACGACCCGACCCCGGGACCGCGACTGGTGCCCTACCTGGGCACCCTTACAGGTAAACATCAGAGAAAATCAGCGGAACATACATGAAACTTAAAAATAAAACATCGAAGTAAAACAACAGTCACTAGATGGCTACCTTCCTGAACATATATAAAAACAACCGAAGCAGTTGCCTCATTTCTCTTTTTACAAACTGACCCACAATATGTGACTACAGACCTCTAAGAGTTTTGACATAACAACTGTGGCGGGACAAGGCCCCGCCGTACCCCTGAATAAACATAAACGTGACAACTCCGAACACCGAGCCATCTCAACTTCTTTGAACCGGATCCTAAGCTCGCGGATCCACAATCAATACCTAAACTGCGGGCATGAACGCAGCCCCGAAGGGTCGATAACAACAGTGCGAATATGGAACAAAAATAACGTCTGATGAAATGATCATAATCAGTACAAAAGAATGACAAGGACAAGTATAAAAATACATACCAGATCCTCGCTGTCATTACCACTTATGAACTTAATCGTACATTAATCATTCTTTTCCTTCTTTCAATAGGAATTAACATCATATTCTTACATACATACTTAAGAATTCAATCAAGTTTTTCCACATAACTTACATCAATATCTTTTCCATTCCATTAAGAGTTATAGTCATATCTTACGACTTACTTAGGAGAAGTCATTAAGTTCATTTCTATCTAACTTACTTATCTTTCATAACATAGTCCGCCCACTACGGAGGGACACATATACTACCCTACCAAATCGACGCGATCAAGTCACAC
This sequence comes from Przewalskia tangutica, assembly GCA_029844215.1. Taxonomy (NCBI): domain Eukaryota; kingdom Viridiplantae; phylum Streptophyta; class Magnoliopsida; order Solanales; family Solanaceae; genus Przewalskia; species Przewalskia tangutica. The sequence continues at coordinate 27,415,269 of CM056719.1, forward strand.
CAATATCAAAGCATGCCCGTGGAATCCCCATCACCGCGATACCTAAAAGTGTAAAACATAACCATGGGTCTCACGCCCATAATATCAATCAAAACAGTGGTATAACGTGCCGGCTTGCCTCATTTATACTCTTACCCTGGAGGAGGTGGTAAGCAGGTATAACGCCTGGGCTTGCCCTCATTTATACTCTTACCCTATCTCGACTGGCCACAATAACACATAAAGCAGTGGTACAAACGCCTGGGATTTACCCTCACTTATACTCTTACCCCGAGAAGGTGGTATAACGCCTGGGCTTGCCTCATTTATACTCTTACCCTAACTCAACCGGCCATCATACATAACATAAGCCCTCTACCGCTTACCATACATAACATAAGTACTACCGACTTATCATACATAACATAAGCAAGTTAAGAAATCCCCTAACTTCTTATTAGCATGTTCATACACACTCTCATTTTTGTTTACTTAAGGCACTAACATGTCATTATAAAATCCGGGAATTTAACCCAACGTACTACGTGCCTCTACTCCTTTAAAATGATTCTCTTTCAAATAAAACTTCCAAGATACTAATAACCGTAGTATCAAGTCATATCTACTTTTCACGACAAGTCACAATACTTTTTAGAAATACAATTATAGGCTTCTAAATCAAGTGACTTCTTTATTAAAAACCTTAAGCAATTGGTACCTTTAAAACAATTAGCCCTTCCTTAATACTAGTTATTCCTTGATTTGTTATTAGAGAAAACCATTCTCTTATCCTTCCATTAAGCCGTTATAACCAACTTCCCATAAAGCCGTTATAACCCTTTATGGTTTTAGACAAACTCATTCCTTTTATAACTAAGAGATTTATACATTCAAATCAATTCTCTTAACTTTCAAAATACTTCAAGTCTCTTAACTTTTAAGAAAACAAGTTTCAAAGTCTTAGAAGCTTCATACGTAAACTCTTTTAAAATTAGTAACAAATCTTTAAGGCCGTGAATAAGTTATACTTATTTATAACGATCTTATTCAAGTAGCCATGATCTAGAAAATGTAATACAATTTTGTCTTATCTTAGCTTCTATGCAGATGGAGGATTTCTACTTGTTTTAACATAATGGATTGTCATTACATTTTCCTTTATTAACGCTGCAGTGGCTTGTTCGATACTTATTCTCATTTGTGCCGTAAATTAGCCAAATCAACTCGACTCCTTTTTATTATAAAACCTTAGGCAATTGATGCAGAAAATCAAGTTGCCTCTTTACATAGTCAAGTCATTTATCTTTCCATAAGGCAAATATAACTAACTTCCCATAAAGCCGTTATATTCACTTTATACCTTAGCCATATACACTTTCCTATCCAAGGACTTATACATTTAAACTAACAAGTATCACATACTTTTAAAACTCTTTAAGTCCCTTAACCTTAATAAAACTTAAGACATCCTTTATACTTTCAAAGAAGCGAGTTAATCTCCTAACTCACCCGACTTGGCATTACATAAAACAAGTAAAGAATGTCATAGTCTCAGACGCTCACCGTACTACATAATGCAACTAGTCATGCTCAAAAGATAGGAAAAGTTCTCCATAGAGTAAATCACACAACTACCTCTTAACTTCTAAGAGTAAGGAAACATGAAATGATACCACAAGTATATTCCATACATAGGATCATGCCAAAGGAAGGAAGAGGTTCACATACCTCGCGACGATTATCGACACGTAGCAAAATGCTCCAAAGTACTTCAACCTTGATAGCTATTCCACTCTCCCAGTAGGATACGCTATACCTAGTACTTCAACCTATAATGGTCACAATATGTCCATTAACCTCTTACTTCAAACGAATATTCTAAGTGCTAAGTCGCCAAATTCTACGGAAAATCTGACAAAGACTTCCTTTGTTTCTACTTATTTTGCCACCTTTTTCAAGGCCGAATACAATAATCAAACAGCCCCAATTGGCTCACCACAATCTATAAGGTAGTCCAATACAAATGAAATAACCAAACAGCCCCAATTGGCTCACCACAAACGATATCAAGTTAATACAACTTACTAGGCCAATTCGGCTAACTTTGAAGTACTACAACATCAATTCTTATCCAATTTCCATTTCAATCCAAATGTTAGTATAACATGATATCAAGTCGCAATTATAACTACTACAAATCTTCAAGTTAATAACATGCGACGATTCTAATCAACGACCAAAATGTAATCCAACTTAACATGGCTTACATTACTTTTCGGATTTAGCTACAAGAAATCCATAATACTTATAACTTCAACATATCAACTTCATGCTAGCAACAAGTAAAGCTAATCAACAACAATATAATTATATAGTCTTGTAACACTTTAAAGACAAGATAATAGCTTAACGAATCTCAATCCACTCCAAATCCGAGGTCGCTCCTTAGAAACTTAGGGACTTCTTCAAGACACTTTAATCCGCTAGTTGAGACCCTTAGAACCATACCAACAACTTTCCTTCAACTTACAATCCAAAACCTAGAAAAGCCACTAGGTTTTCACTTTATGACTAACCCAAAACTATCTTTTCCGGATTTTTCTATCGAGATATGCTTACAATATCCTCAAGAACTCGTTAAAGTCTGTGGCTAAAGAACCACAAACGAAAAATTTTTCTCCTTTCTTTTTATCAAACCCGAGAGCTCAAGCTCAGGTTCATCAAATTTTGTAAATTTGCTAAGTGTTGGGCTCTCTCACACTACTAGTAGTATTATAAGGGACATGGAGGGTCAAGGTGTGGACAAATGGGTGATTTGGATGAAATCTTATAAAATATCAAGACTTGGACCCTTTGACTTAGTCAACCTTCTCAAGCTTGACTACTAGCAAGACTAGTCTTCCAAACAAGGGTCAAATGACCATTGTGTCCATGCTTCAATTCGTCCAAGACAATATAAGGGGGGTGACACATGTCGCCTTCCCATTCGTCACAATAATACGTTTTCCGACAAAATCCAAAATTCCGTTAAATACTTACAAGTCTTAAATCTTAACACTGTGAGTTCTTACGTACGTTCTTACACCATGTCCTGCAAATACGGGGTGTAACATTCTTCCTCTTAGAAACATTCGTCGCCGAATGTTCTTTCTGAGTCAAACTTATAATTACCGACATAGTTTCTGTCACAACCTCGTACCAACAATGCCACACATGGCCCTAATACTTGTACACGCGTACTCGTCCATCTTAAGCCCAAAAGAGATTATCTTTTCGCATTTCCAACTCATACTAGCATACATACATAACTTCCATACCGATTCGCCTCAAATCTTTGGAGTAACTCTATAAAACAATATAAGGCCATTTCCGCCATGACTCGTTCCGGTGAAATGTGTCCACGAACCCGTAAAACAATTAACTAGACCTGGGCCTTGCACCCTCGTGACCCTGTCACGTAGCGGAACTACTATCAACTGATCCCACTCTATTCCAGGCCAAGGGGAGACCGTATGAGTCCTCAACCGACTGGCGTGACTTAACTCTTATCCTTGGTCTGACTTGAAATCTTATTGCCAGAGAAAGCCTTATATATCTAAGGTCTCGGCAGTTATCAATATTCTTAGGCTCGCAATTTCCATGCTCCCAGCCTATCTTATCACCCCGATGCGGTACAAAAACTTCTCACAAAACCATAACCGTATTTGTCTCGATCACAACAACCATTACTTACTCTATACGGACCTCATCCGTACAATTCTCTTAAGCCTACTACGCGCCTTAATCTATTAACATGACCTTGGTTAGGTTCCTTAATATGGCTTCTTAAGGGTTCACTACCCTATCGACACGACTCATCCTTTCCCAATAATCTCAAAATAAACCACAAGACCTTGGCGAAATTTCATTAACTATTCCATACCTTCCGGTATCTAGTTAGTCTTTACCGATCCTCGTAATCTAAAATCATTCTAGGCAACACGCGTCGACCTCATACATAACTCGTATAGATGTATGTCACAATACCAACTATACTATAATCAATACCAACCGGATACGCAATCCACATAGTCATTCCCGGTCATCGCCTTTCGTAGTCGCAATCAACATAACTCGTTAGGAAGAGACGACCACTAACAACACGACTACATGGCACGATCTCGAGTGAGAAGAATGGAAACCAATCCTAAATGTCCTGCAACCTCACGATTATAGATATGGTGCACAACACACCGATAATCAAGACTCTACTAGACACGGTGCGTAGACACTTTCCGAGGACTAATCGCTCGATACCACTTTTGTCACGACGACCGGATCGCGATCGTGCCCTACCAGGCACCGCTACGAGTAAACATCGGAGAAAATCAGCGGAACATACATGAAACTTAAAAATAAAACATCGGTAAAACAACAGTCGTGATGGGGCTACCTTCCTGAACATATATAAAAACAACCGAAGCAGTTGCCTCATTTCTCTTTTTACAAACTGACCCACAATATGTGACTACAGACCTCTAAGAGTTTTGACATAACAACTGTGGCGGGACAAGGCCCCGCCGTACCCCTGAATAAACATAAACGTGACAACTCCGGAACACTGGAGCCATCTCAACTTGCTGAACCGGGATCCTAAGCTCGCGGATCCACAATCGTACCTAAACTGCGGGCATGAGCGGCCGAAGAAGTCGATCTAACAGTGCGAATATGGAACAAAAATAACGTCTGATGCAGATCATAACTGTACAAAAGAATGACAAGGACAAGTATAAAAATACATACCAGATCCTGCCGGGTCATTACCACTTATGAACTTAATCGTACATTAATCATTCTTTTCCTTCTTTCAATAGGAATTAACATCATATTCTTACATACATACTTAAGAATTCAATCAAGTTTTTCCACATAACTTACATCAATATCTTTTCCATTCCATTAAGAGTTATAGTCATATCTTACGTACTTACTTAGGAGAAGTCATTAAGTTCATTTCTATCTAACTTACTTATCTTTCATAACATAGTCCGCCCACTACGGAGGACACATATACTACCCCAAACTGGGACGCGATCAAATCACGCAATATCAAAGCATGCGTGGAATCCCCATCATCGGCGACTAAAAGTGTAAAACATAACCATGGGTCTCACGCCCATAATATCAATCAAAACAGTGGTATAACGTGCGGGGCTTGCCCATTTATACTCTTACCACGGAGGAGGTGGTAAGCGGGGTATAACGTCTTGGGGCTTGCCCTCATTTATACTCTTACCCTATCTCGAGGTCGTCGAATAACACATAAAGCGGTGGTACAGCGTCTTGGGATTTACCCTCACTTATACTCTTACCGGAGAAGGTGGTATAACGTCTTGGGGCTTGCCTCATTTATACTCTTACCCTAACTCAACCGGCCATCATACATAACATAAGCCCTACCGCTTACCATACATAACATAAGTACTACGACTTATCATACATAACATAAGCAAGTTAAGAAATCCCCTAACTTTATTAGCTTGTTCATACACACTCTCATTTTGTTTACTTAAGGCACTAACATGTCATTATAAAATCCGAATTTAACCCAACGTACTACGTGCCTCTACTCCTTTAAAATGATTCTCTTTCAAATAAAACTTCAAGATACTAATAACCGTAGTATCAAGTCATATCTACTTTTCACGACAAGTCACAATACTTTTTAGAAATACAATTATAGGCTTCTAAATCAAGTGACTTCTTTATTAAAAACCTTAAGCAATTGGTACCTTTAAAACAATTAGCCCTTCCTTAATACTAGTTATTCCTTGATTTGTTATTAGAGAAAACCATTCTCTTATCCTTCCATTAAGCCGTTATAACCAACTTCCCATAAAGCCGTTATAACCCTTTATGGTTTTAGACAAACTCATTCCTTTTATAACTAAGAGATTTATACATTCAAATCAATTCTCTTAACTTTCAAAATACTTCAAGTCTCTTAACTTTTAAGAAAACAAGTTTCAAAGTCTTAGAAGCTTCATACGTAAACTCTTTTAAAATTAGTAACAAATCTTTGGTGCGTCGTGAATAAGTTATACTTATTTATAACGATCTTATTCAAGTAGCCATGATCTAGAAAATGTAATACAATTTTGTCTTATCTTAGCTTCTATGCAGATGGAGGATTTCTACTTGTTTTAACATAATGGATTGTCATTACATTTTCCTTTATTAACGCAGCGATGGCTTGTTCGATACTTATTCTCATTTGTCCGTAAATTAGCCAAATCAACTCGACTCCTTTTTATTATAAAACCTTAGGCAATTGATGCCGTAAAATCAAGTTGCCTCTTTACATAGTCAAGTCATTTATCTTTCCATAAGGCAAATATAACTAACTTCCCATAAAGCCGTTATATTCACTTTATACCTTAGCCATATACACTTTCCTATCCAAGGGACTTATACATTTAAACGGAACAAGTATCACATACTTTTAAAACTCTTTAAGTCCCTAACCTTAATAAAACTTAAGACATCCTTTATACTTTCAAAGAAGCGAGTTAATCTCTAACTCACCCGACTTGGCATTACATAAAACAAGTAAAGAATGTCATAGTCTTGACGTCTCTGCACTACATACGTGCAACTAGTCATGCTCAAAAGATAGGAAAAGTTCTCCATAGAGTAAATCACACAACTACCTCTTAACTTCTAAGAGTAGAAGGAAACATGAAATGATACCACAAGTATATTCCATACATAGGATCATGCCAAAGGAAGGAAGAGGTTCACATACCTCGCGACGATTATCGACACGTAGCAAAATGCTCCAAAGTACTTCAACCTTGATAGCTATTCCACTCTCCCAGTAGGATACGCTATACCTAGTACTTCAACCTATAATGGTCACAATATGTCCATTAACCTCTTACTTCAAACGTAGAATATTCTAAGTGCTAAGTCGCCAAATTCTACGGAAAATCGGACAGCACTTGCTTTGTTTCTACTTATTTTGCCACCTTTTTCAAGGCCGAATACAATAATCAAACAGCCCCAATTGGCTCACCACAATCTATAAGGTAGTCCAATACAAATGAAATAACCAAACAGCCCCAATTGGCTCACCACAAACGATATCAAGTTAATACAACTTACTAGGCCAATTCGGCTAACTTTGAAGTACTACAACATCAATTCTTATCCAATTTCCATTTCAATCCAAATGTTAGTATAACATGATATCAAGTCGCAATTATAACTACTACAAATCTTCAAGTTAATAACATGCGACGATTCTAATCAACGACCAAAATGTAATCCAACTTAACATGGCTTACATTACTTTTCGGATTTAGCTACAAGAAATCCATAATACTTATAACTTCAACATATCAACTTCATGCTAGCAACAAGTAAAGCTAATCAACAACAATATAATTATATAGTCTTGTAACACTTTAAAGACAAGATAATAGCTTAACGAATCTCAATCCACTCCAAATCCGAGGTCGCTCCTTAGAAACTTAGGGACTTCTTCAAGACACTTTAATCCGCTAGTTGAGACCCTTAGAACCATACCAACAACTTTCCTTCAACTTACAATCCAAAACCTAGAAAAGCCACTAGGTTTTCACTTTGCGACTAACCCGAAAACTATCTTTTTAAGGATTTTCTATTGAGATATGCTTACAATATCCTCAAGAACCTTGGGTTAAAGTCTTGTTGCTAAAGAAACACAAACTAAAATTTTTGTACTTTCTTTTTTATCAAACCAGAGAGCTCAAGCCTTGTGTTCATCAAATTTTGTAAATTTGCTAAGTGTTGGGCTCTCTCACACTACTAGTAGTATTATAAGGGACATGGAGGGTCAAGGTGTGGACAAATGGGTGATTTGGATGAAATCTTATAAAATATCAAGACTTGGACCCTTTGACTTAGTCAACCTTCTCAAGCTTGACTACTAGCAAGACTAGTCTTCCAAACAAGGGTCAAATGACCATTGTGTCCATGCTTCAATTCGTCAAGACAACATAAGGGGGGGTGACACATGTCGCCTTCCCATTCGTCACAATAATACGTTTTCCGACAAAATCCAAAATTCCGTTAAATACTTACAAGTCTTAAATCTTAACACTGTGAGTTCTTACGTACGTTCTTACACCATGTCCTGCAAATACGGGGTGTAACATTCTTCCCCCCTTAGAAACATTCATCCTCGAATGTTCTTTCGGAGTCAAACTTATAATTACCGACATAGTTTCCTGTCACAACCCCGTCATACCAACAATGCCACACATGGCCCTAATACCTTGTACACGCATACTCGTCCATCTTAAGCCCAAAAGAGATTATCTTTTCGTACTTCCAACTCATACTAGCATACATAACTTCCATACGATTCGGCCTCAAATCTTTGGAGTAACTCTATAAAACAATATAAGGCCATTTAAACTTCATGACACTGGTTCGGTGAAATGTGTCCACGAACCCGTAAAACAATTAACTAGACTGGCCTTGCACCTCGTGACCACATCGCGTGGCGAACTACTATCAACTGATCCCACTCTATTCGGGCCAAGGGAGACCCGTATAAGAAGTCCTCAACCCGACTCGTGTCGCACTTAACTCTTATCCTCGTCCGACTTGAAATCTTATTGCGAGAAAGCCTTATATATCTAAGGTCTCGGCGATTATCAATATTCTTAGGCTCGCATTTCCATGCTCCCTATCTTATCACCCCGATGCGGGTACAAAAACTTCTCACAAAACCATAACCGTATTTGTCTCGATCACAACAACCATTACTTACTCTATACGGACCTCATCCGTACAATTCTCTTAAGCCTACTACGCAGCTTAATCTATTAACATGACCTTCCGTTAGGTTCCTTAATATGGCTTCTTAAGGGTTCACTACCCTGTCGACACTCATCCTTTCCCAATAATCTCAAAATAAACCACAAGACCTTGGCGAAATTTCATTAACTATTCCATACCTTCCTGTATCTAGTTAGTCTTTACCGATCCACAGTAATCTAAAATCATTCTAGGCAACACGCGTCGACCTCATACATAACTCCGTATAGATGTATGTCACAATACCAACTATACTATAATCAATACCAACGGATACGCGATCCACATAGTCATTCTGGTCATCTTTGCGCTTTCTCGTACTGCAATCAACATAACTCGTTAGGAAGAGGCGACCCTAACAACACGGCTCTATGTACGATCTCGAGTGAGAAGAATGGAAACCAATCCTAAATGTCCTGCAACCTCACGATTATAGATATGGTGCACAACACACCGATAATCAAGACTACTAGACACGATGCGTAGACACTTTCAGAGACTAATCGCTCGATACCACTTTTGTCACGACCGACCGGGACGCGATCGTGCCCTACACAGGCACCCTTACGGTAAACATCGAGAGAAAATCAGCGGAACATACATGAAACTTAAAAATAAAACATCGAAGTAAAACAACAGTCGGTAGATAGGGCTACCTTCGAACATATATAAAAACAAGCGCGATTTGCCTCATTTCTCTTTTTACAAAGCGACCCACAATATGTGACTACGGACCTCAGAGTTTTGACATAACAAGCGTGGCGGGACAAGGCCGCCGTACCACGAATAAACATAAACGTGACAACTCCGAACACTGGAGCCATCTCAACTTCTTTGAACGGGATCCTAAGCTCGCGGATCCAATCGTGTACCTAAACTGCGGGCATTAACGCGGCCCCGAAGAAGTCGATAACAACAGTGCGAATATGGAACAAAAATAACGTCTGATAAGAAGATCATAATCGTACAAAAGAATGACAAGGACAAGTATAAAAATACATACCGGATCTGTAGGGTCATTACCACTTATGAACTTAATCGTACATTAATCATTCTTTTCCTTCTTTCAATAGAATTAACATCATATTCTTACATACATACTTAAGAATTCAATCAAGTTTTCCACATAACTTACATCAATATCTTTTTCCATTCCATTAAGAGTTATAGTCATATCTTACGTACTTACTTAGGAGAAGTCATTAAGTTCATTTCTATCTAACTTACTTATCTTTCATAACATAGTCCGGCCCACTACGGAGGGACACATATACTACGACCCAATGGACGCGATCAAATCACGCAATATCAAAGCATGCGTGGAATCCCCATCACCGACAGCTAAAAGTGTAAAACATAACCATGGGTCTCACGCCCATAATATCAATCAAAACAGGTGGTATAACGTCTGGGGGCTTGCCCCTCATTTATACTCTTACCCTGGAGGAGGTGGTAAAGCAGGGGGTATAACGTCTTGGGGCTTGCCCCTCATTTATACTCTTACCCTATCTCGACCGGTCGTCAAATAACACATAAAGCAGGTGGTACAGCGTCTTGGGGATTTACCCCTCACTTATACTCTTACCCTGGAGAAGGTGGTATAACGTCTTGAGGCTTGCCCCTCATTTATACTCTTACCCTAACTCAACCGGCCATCATACATAACATAAGCCCTACCGGCTTACCATACATAACATAAGTACTACCGACTTATCATACATAACATAAGCAAGTTAAGAAATCCTAACTTATTAGCTTGTTCATACACACTCTCATTTTTGTTTACTTAAGGCACTAACATGTCATTATAAAATCCGGGAATTTAACCCAACGTACTACGTGCCTCTACTCCTTTAAAATGATTCTCTTTCAAATAAAACTTCCAAGATACTAATAACCGTAGTATCAAGTCATATCTACTTTTCACGACAAGTCACAATACTTTTTAGAAATACAATTATAGGCTTCTAAATCAAGTGACTTCTTTATTAAAAACCTTAAGCAATTGGTACCTTTAAAACAATTATCCCTTCCTTAATACTAGTTATTCCTTGATTTGTTATTAGAGAAAACCATTCTCTTATCCTTCCATAAAGCCGTTATAACCAACTTCCCATAAAGCCGTTATAACCCTTTATGGTTCTAGACAAACTCATTCCTTTTATAACTAAGAGATTTATACATTCAAATCAATTCTCTTAACTTTCAAAATACTTCAAGTCTCTTAACTTTTAAGAAAACAAGTTTCAAAGTCTTAGAAGCTTCATACGTAAACTCTTTTAAAATTAGTAACAAATCTTTGGTGCGTCGTGAATAAGTTATACTTATTTATAACGATCTTATTCAAGTAGCCATGATCTAGAAAATGTAATACAATTTTGTCTTATCTTAGCTTCTATGCAGATGGAGGATTTCTACTTGTTTTAACATAATGGATTGTCATTACATTTTCCTTTATTAACGCTGCAGTGGCTTGTTCGATACTTATTCTCATTTGTGCCGTAAATTAGCCAAATCAACTCGACTCCTTTTTATTATAAAACCTTAGGCAATTGATGCCGTAAAATCAAGTTGCCTCTTTACATAGTCAAGTCATTTATCTTTCCATAAGGCAAATATAACTAACTTCCCATAAAGCCGTTATATTCACTTTATACCTTAGCCATATACACTTTCCTATCCAAGGGACTTATACATTTAAACGGAACAAGTATCACATACTTTTAAAACTCTTTAAGTCCCTAACCTTAATAAAACTTAAGACATCCTTTATACTTTCAAAGAAGCGAGTTAATCTCCTAACTCACCCGACTTGGCATTACATAAAACAAGTAAAGAATGTCATAGTCTTGTACGTCACCGTACTACATACGTGCAACTAGTCATGCTCAAAAGATAGGAAAAGTTCTCCATAGAGTAAATCACACAACTACCTCTTAACTTCTAAGAGTAGAAGAAAACATGAAATGATACCACAAGTATATTCCATACATAGGATCATGCCAAAGGAAGGAAGAGGTTCACATACCTCGCGACGATTATCGACACGTAGCAAAATGCTCCAAAGTACTTCAACCTTGATAGCTATTCCACTCTCCCAGTAGGATACGCTATACCTAGTACTTCAACCTATAATGGTCACAATATGTCCATTAACCTCTTACTTCAAACGTAGAATATTCTAAGTGCTAAGTCGCCAAATTCTACGGAAAATCGGACAGCACTTCCTTTGTTTCTACTTATTTTGCCACCTTTTTCAAGTAGAATACAATAATCAAACAGCCCCAATTGGCTCACCACAATCTATAAGGTAGTCAATACAAATGAAATAACCAAACAGCCCCAATTGGCTCACCACAAACGATATCAAGTTAATACAACTTACTAGGCCAATTCGCTAACTTTGAAGTACTACAACATCAATTCTTATCCAATTTCCATTTCAATCCAAATGTTAGTATAACATGATATCAAGTCGCAATTATAACTACTACAAATCTTCAAGTTAATAACATGCGACGATTCTAATCAACGACGAAATGTAATCCAACTTAACATGGCTTACATTACTTTTGGTTAGCTACAAGAAATCCATAATACTTATAACTTCAACATATCAACTTCATGCTAGCAACAAGTAAAGCTAATCAACAACAATATAATTATATAGTCTTGTAACACTTTAAAGACAAGATAATACCTTAACGAATCTCAATCCACTCCAAATCAGAAGGTGTTCCTTAGAAACTTAGGGACTTCTTCAAGACACTTTAATCCGCTAGTTGAGACCCTTAGAACCATACCAACAACTTTCCTTCAACTTACAATCCAAAACCTAGAAAAGCCACTAGGTTTTCACTTTGCGACTAACCCAAAACTATCTTTTTAGGGATTTTCTATTGAGATATGCTTACAATATCCTCAAGAACCTTGGGTTAAAGTCTTGTGGCTAAGAACACAAACGAAAATTTTTCTCCTTTCTTTTTATCAAACCCGAGAGCTCAAGCCTTGTGTTCATCAAATTTTGTAAATTTGCTAAGTGTTGGGCTCTCTCACTACTAGTAGTATTATAAGGGACATGGAGGGTCAAGGTGTGGACAAATGGGTGATTTGGATGAAATCTTATAAAATATCAAGACTTGGACCCTTTGACTTAGTCAACCTTCTCAAGCTTGACTACTAGCAAGACTAGTCTTCCAAACAAGGTCAAATGACCATTGTGTCCATGCTTCAATTCGTCAAGACAACATAAGGGGGTGACACATGTCGCCTTCCATTCGTCCACAATAATACGTTTCGACAAAATCCAAAATTCCGTTAAATACTTACAAGTCTTAAATCTTAACACCGTGAGTTCTTACGTGCGTTCTTACACCATGTCCCGCAAATACGGTGTAACATTCTTCCCCTTAGAAACATTCGTCCTCGAATGTTCTTTCTGAGTCAAACTTATAATTCCGACATAGTTTCTGTCACAACCCGTCATACCAACAATGCCACACATGACCCTAATACGCGTACACGCGCATACTGGTCCATCTTAAGCCCAAAAGAGATTATCTTTTCGTACTTCCAACTCATACTAGCATACATACATAACTTCCATACCGATTCGGCCTCAAATCTTTGGAGTAACTCTATAAAACAATATAAGGCCATTTCGCTTTCATGACTGGTTCCTGAAATGTGTCCACGAACCCGTAAAACAATTAACTAGACTGGCCTTGCACCTCGTGACCTGTCGCGTGGCGGAACTACTATCAACGATCCCACTCTATTCGGGCCAAGGGAGACCCGTAATAGTCCTCAACCGACTCATCGCACTTAACTCTTATCCTCGTCCGACTTGAAATCTTCTTGCCAGAGAAAGCCTTATATATCTAAGGTCTCGGCAGTTATCAATATTCTTAGGCTCGCAATTTCCATGCTCCCAGCCTATCTTATCAGCCCCCAGTAAACGGGTACAAAAACTTCTCACAAAACCATAACCATGTTGTCTCGATCACAACAACCATTACTTACTCTATCTGACCTCATCCGTACAATTCTCTTAAGCCTACTACGCACTTAATCTATTAACACGACCTTCCGTTAGGTTCCTTAATATGGCTTAAGGGTTCACTACTATCGCATGGCTCATCCTTTCCCAATAATCTCAAAATAAACCACAAGACCTTGGCGAAATTTCATTAACTATTCCATACCTTCCCGGTATCTAGTTAGTCTTTACCGATCCCTGGTAATCTAAAATCATTCTAGGCAACACGCGTCTGACCCTCATACATAACTCCGTATAGATGTATGTCACAATACCAACTATACTATAATCAATACCAACGGATACGCAATCCACATAGTCATTCCGGGTCATCACGCTTTCTCGTAGCTGCAATCAACATAACTCGTTAGGAAGAGGCGACCCTAACAACGGCTCTATGGCACGATCTCGGTGAGAAGAATGGAAACTAATCCTAAATGTCCTGCAGCCTCACGATTATAGATGTGGTGCACAACACACCGATAATCAAGACTACTGCTAGACACGATGCGTAGACACTTTCCGAGGACTAATCGCTCGATACCACTTTTGTCACGACCGACCGGGATCGCGATCGTGCCCTACACAGGCACCTTACAGTAAACATCGAGAAAATCAGCGGAACATACATGAAACTTAAAAATAAAACATCGAAGTAAAACAACAGTCGTAGATAGGGCTACCTTCCGAACATATATAAAAACAACCGGCGGTTGCCTCATTTCTCTTTTACAAATCGACCACAATATGTGACTCACGCACCTAAGAGTTTTGACATAACAATCGTGGCGGGACAAGGCCGCCGTACTTCAATAAACATAAACGTGACAACTCGGAACACCGGAGCCATCTCAACTTCTTTGAGCCGGATCCTAAGCTCGCGGATCCTGTCACAATCACCTAAACTGCGGCATTTAACGCGGCCCACGAAGAAGTCGATAACAGTAGAATATGGAACAGAAATAACGTCTGATGCAGATCATAATCAGACAAAAGAATGACAAGGACAAGTATAAAAATACATACAGATCCTAGGGTCATTACCACTTATGAACTTAATCGTACATTAATCATTCTTTTCCTTCTTTCAATAGGAATTAACATCATATTCTTACATACATACTTAAGAATTCAATCAAGTTTTTCCACATAACTTACATCAATATCTTTTTCCATTCCATTAAGAGTTATAGTCATATCTTACGTACTTACTTAGGAGAAGTCATTAAGTTCATTTCTATCTAACTTACTTATCTTTCATAACATAGTCCGGCCCACTACGGAGGGACACATATACTACCCGGCCCAAACTGGGACGCGATCAAGTCACACCAATATCAAAGCATGCCCGTGGAATCCCCCATCACTGTCGACAGCTAAAAGTGTAAAACATAACCATGGGTCTCACGCCCATAATATCAATCAAAACAGGTGGTATAACGTCTGGGGGCTTGCCCCTCATTTATACTCTTACCCTGGAGGAGGTGGTAAAGCAGGGGGTATAACGTCTTGGGGCTTGCCCCTCATTTATACTCTTACCCTATCTCGACCGGTCGTCAAATAACACATAAAGCAGGTGGTACAGCGTCTTGGGGATTTACCCCTCACTTATACTCTTACCCTGGAGAAGGTGGTATAACGTCTTGAGGCTTGCCCCTCATTTATACTCTTACCCTAACTCAACCGGCCATCATACATAACATAAGCCCTACTGGCACCATACATAACATAAGTACTACGACTTATCATACATAACATAAGCAAGTTAAGAAATCCCTAACTTCATATTAGCTTGTTCATACACACTCTCATTTTTGTTTACTTAAGGCACTAACATGTCATTATAAAATCCGGGAATTTAACCCAACGTACTACGTGCCTCTACTCCTTTAAAATGATTCTCTTTCAAATAAAACTTCCAAGATACTAATAACCGTAGTATCAAGTCATATCTACTTTTCACGACAAGTCACAATACTTTTTAGAAATACAATTATAGGCTTCTAAATCAAGTGACTTCTTTATTAAAAACCTTAAGCAATTGGTACCTTTAAAACAATTATCCCTTCCTTAATACTAGTTATTCCTTGATTTGTTATTAGAGAAAACCATTCTCTTATCCTTCCATAAAGCCGTTATAACCAACTTCCCATAAAGCCGTTATAACCCTTTGTAGTTCTAGACAAACTCATTCCTTTTATAACTAAGAGATTTATACATTCAAATCAATTCTCTTAACTTTCAAAATACTTCAAGTCTCTTAACTTTTAAGAAAACAAGTTTCAAAGTCTTAGAAGCTTCATACGTAAACTCTTTTAAAATTAGTAACAAATCTTTGGTGCGTCGTGAATAAGTTATACTTATTTATAACGATCTTATTCAAGTAGCCATGATCTAGAAAATGTAATACAATTTTGTCTTATCTTAGCTTATGCAGATGGAGGATTTCTACTTGTTTTAACATAATGGATTGTCATTACATTTTCCTTTATTAACGCTGCGGTGGCTTGTTCGATACTTATTCTCATTTGTCAGTAAATTAGCCAAATCAACTCGACTCCTTTTTATTATAAAACCTTAGGCAATTGATGCCGTAAAATCAAGTTGCCTCTTTACATAGTCAAGTCATTTATCTTTCCATAAGGCAAATATAACTAACTTCCCATAAAGCCGTTATATTCACTTTATACCTTAGCCATATACACTTTCCTATCAAGGGACTTATACATTTAAACTAACAAGTATCACATACTTTTAAAACTCTTTAAGTCCCTTAACCTTAATAAAACTTAAGACATCCTTTATACTTTCAAAGAAGCGAGTTAATCTCCTAACTCACCCGACTTGGCATTACATAAAACAAGTAAAGAATGTCATAGTCTTGTACGTCTACCGTACTACATACGTGCAACTAGTCATGCTCAAAAGATAGGAAAAGTTCTCCATAGAGTAAATCACACAACTACCTCTTAACTTCTAAGAGTAGAAGGAAACATGAAATGATACCACAAGTATATTCCATACATAGGATCATGCCAAAGGAAGGAAGAGGTTCACATACCTCGCGACGATTATCGACACGTAGCAAAATGCTCCAAAGTACTTCAACCTTGATAGCTATTCCACTCTCCCAGTAGGATACGCTATACCTAGTACTTCAACCTATAATGGTCACAATATGTCCATTAACCTCTTACTTCAAACGTAGAATATTCTAAGTGCTAAGTCGCCAAATTCTACGGAAAATCGGACAGCACTTCCTTTGTTTCTACTTATTTTGCCACCTTTTTCAAGGCCGAATACAATAATCAAACAGCCCCAATTGGCTCACCACAATCTATAAGGTAGTCCAATACAAATGAAATAACCAAACAGCCCCAATTGGCTCACCACAAACGATATCAAGTTAATACAACTTACTAGGCCAATTCGGCTAACTTTGAAGTACTACAACATCAATTCTTATCCAATTTCCATTTCAATCCAAATGTTAGTATAACATGATATCAAGTCGCAATTATAACTACTACAAATCTTCAAGTTAATAACATGCGACGATTCTAATCAACGACCAAAATGTAATCCAACTTAACATGGCTTACATTACTTTTCGGATTTAGCTACAAGAAATCCATAATACTTATAACTTCAACATATCAACTTCATGCTAGCAACAAGTAAAGCTAATCAACAACAATATAATTATATAGTCTTGTAACACTTTAAAGACAAGATAATACCTTAACGAATCTCAATCCACTCCAAATCCGAGGTCGCTCCTTAGCAACTTAGGGACTTCTTCAAGACACTTTAATCCGCTAGTTGAGACCCTTAGAACCATACCAACAACTTTCCTTCAACTTACAATCCAAAACCTAGAAAAGCCACTAGGTTTTCACTTTGCGACTAACCCGAAAACTATCTTTTTCCGGGATTTTTCTATTGAGATATGCTTACAATATCCTCAAGAACCTTGGGTTAAAGTCTTGTGGCTAAAGAACCACAAACGAAAATTTTCTCCTTTCTTTTTTATCAAACCCGAGAGCTCAAGCCTTGTGTTCATCAAATTTTTTGTAAATTTGCTAAGTGTTGGGCTCTCTCACACTACTAGTAGTATTATAAGGGACATGGAGGGTCAAGGTGTGGACAAATGGGTGATTTGGATGAAATCTTATAAAATATCAAGACTTGGACCCTTTGACTTAGTCAACCTTCTCAAGCTTGACTACTAGCAAGACTAGTCTTCCAAACAAGGGTCAAATGACCATTGTGTCCATGCTTCAATTCGTCCAAGACAACATAAGGGGGGTGACACATGTCGCCTTCCCATTCGTCACAATAATACGTTTTCCGACAAAATCCAAAATTCCGTTAAATACTTACAAGTCTTAAATCTTAACACTGTGAGTTCTTACGTACGTTCTTACACCATGTCCTGCAAATACGGGGTGTAACACGACAGTGACGGAGAATTCCACGGGTACGCTCCTGTTGATAGTGTTATTCCATGGACTAGCTCTCCATGAGGTTTCTTACTGATTCGGCCTTGGTATCTGGTGGTCGGCTTTCGTACTTGCCCCGTCTCGTGGCTGATTCGCCTTTTGCACTGTAGTTAGCCCTCGCACTTGCCCAGCTCGGTTTAGTGGCGAAGTCTCGTGATCTGACGCGGTATCTAGTAGTTAGCCTCAGACTTGCCGATCCACGTGACCACGACGCTGGTATCTGTAGTCGACTTTCGTACTTGCCGTGTCATCTTGGTGGAGTCTCGTGATCTGACCTTGGTATCTGGTAGTTAGCCCTCGTACTTGCCGGTCACTACGTGACACGCGCGGTATCCGTAGTCGGCCGTACTTGCCGTGACGCTCCGTGGTTTGATTGTATAGTATTGTTAGTACGGCTTTGGTATCTGGTAGTTGGCTTTCGCACTTGCCCCGGTCAGTTGATGATACGACTTTGGTATCTGGTAGTTAGCCTTCGTACTTGCCCCGTACGGTTTTATGACTCAGGTAGGACTTGGTGTTTATATGTACTCATTGGTGTTATTATATCATAGACTGCCGGCAGTGAGGAAGGTATTCCACGGGCATGATTGATGTTGAGGGCGTGAGACCCATAGTTATATTTGAGTGATGACTTTGAGGGCGTGAGTCACGACTTACATATTCGCTATTTATTATGGGTGTAGTTTGGTTATCATACATGTCTCCCGCTTTATATGATCGCTATGATTTCATTTCTGATATTTTTGATTTCACATACTTGGTACTGTTATAATGACCTCCTTGGCCGCGTTCATCCGCAGTAGAGGTACACGATCGTTTATCCTCGCTCATAGGATCACAATTCGATGACGGAAGCTCCGTTTCTCGGAGGCTTATCTTTTGGTATAGTCCTGTCACTGTAGTACTTGTACATTCGTGGTATGGCGGGCCCTGTCCGTCATGTTGTATAAAAACTCTTAAGTGCAATCTTTGTTGTGGACAGGGTTTGTAAAAAGGATTAAACTGTTTGGTTTGAAAGATTTGTATATATATTATTGAAAGGTGACCGTTTTGGTTATCCTGTTCTTATCATATATCTTGTTTCATTTTTAAGTTTTTATTTCCGCTGATTGTCTCTGATGTTGTATCACTAGGGTGCCCGGGGTAAGACACCAGTCACGGGCCCGGGATCGGGTCGTGACAGATAGTCTAAAGAAGTTATGAAAGTACTTGGACGTACCGACAGTGATGTGGGATTCCACGGGTATGCACCTTGGACATGCTTACGATGAGGGATTCCGAGGCATGCAGTATGAGCTTACGGGGCGTCGAAGCGGTGATGTGGGATTCCACGGGTATGCACCTTGGACATGCTTACGATGAGGGATTCTGAGGCATGCAGTATGAGCTTATTTAGACGTACCGTCAGTGAGGTGGGATTCCACGGGTATGCACCTTGGACATGCTTACGATGAGGGATTCCGAGGCATGCAGCACGAGGTTACCTGGACGTACCGACAGTGATGTGAGATTCCACGGGTATGCTTCCAGTGTGGTTGTGACATGTGTATATTCCGTGGATTTGCTACCCACGATGCGAGGAATACCTCATGCGAGTCCGCAGGGCTCATGCGGGTGAAATAGTCCCATGCGGGTGAGTACAACCTATGCGAGGAATACCTCATGCGGGTCCGCATGACCCATGCGGGTGAAATAGTCCTAGGAGTAGGAGTGCTTAATAATACTGCGGGGCGGATGACCTTGCTTTGATCATGAGCTTCCTATTTTCATGCAGTATAGTATATGATTGATATTCTCATTGTTAGTAAGGCACAGTGTTCTGTAAACTGATTTTTATACATGTCTCCAGTTATTTTAGACTTATGAGGTATTTTCAGTATTTTCCCAGTTTCACATACTTGGTACCTGTTGTCTCGACCTCGCCGGCCGCGTTCATCTGCAGTTGGTGCGTAGCTTGTTGATCCGCACTCTTAGGATCACTGCTCAGTTCTTGGAAAGCTCCATTTCTCCGGAGGCTTTGTCTTTTGGTACGGTTCCCTGAGGTTGTAGACTTTTATACATTCAGGGGGTATGGCGGGGCCCTGTCGTCCACGATTATTATTCTAAGTGCAGCGTAGTCACGTTGTGGTTTGGGCTGTAAGAACAAGTTGTACTGTTTTACTTTTGATTAAGTATATTTTTATGGAAGGCGACCTTGTCGGCTTGCCAGTGATGTTTACTTTATACAGGTTTATGTGTTATGTATGTTCATTGCTATTCTCTCGATGTATACAGGCAGGGTGCCGGTAGAGTACGATCGCGCGCCGGTGGTCGTGACAATTCTGGAACTCGATGGATCATATAACGTATCCCGGTGTCACGCCCTGAACCCTGGGCCCGCGACTGGTGCCCTACCTGTGCACCATTCTATTCGTACAACACAATAAACCGCAGAAGATAAATAACACTCATTTTTTTCCTTCTTAAAACAAATGCAAAGCCGATAAGGCTGCCATAATATAAATCACCCAAAAGGGTCTATACTGTTCAACAATGTAAATACAATTCTAGCCAGTCCAGTCCACTTATGAATATAAACCTCTAAGAATTTGGATAAATACTATGACGGGACAAGGCCCCGCCGTACCTCTCAATATACCTAGCCATAATGACAAGCTCCGGAACATTGGAGTCATCTCAAAATGTTGAACCAGGATTCTAATCTCACGGATCCATATCTGAGTACCTAGACCTGCAGACATGAACGCAGCCTCCCGAAGGGGGTCAGTACAACATGTACTAAGTATGGAACAGAAATACAGTGCAGTAAACAAGATCATAATTGTACAACAGAACGACAGGGGCAAGTATGAAAATCAGATACCAGATCCTGTCGTGTCATATAACAATTAGAGCCAACTGTACCTTGTATCACTGTACTACTGTAACACCGTACCACTTTCACATATGAAAGCCATATCAAAATCAGGGACACCTGCCCTCATCATATAACATCACAGAAGCATGCTCGTGGAATACAACATCACTGTCAGCATGTAACAAGTATAATATACAACCATAATCAGATAAGCATGCCCGTGGAATTCCAACATCACCGTCGGCATGTAAAACGTATAATACTCAAATATCAGTACATTGTGCCTTTTTAAAAAGTAGAGTAGACTTTATCGCTTTAAAATAGGGAGCTTATGATCAATCTAGGGCCACCCGCCCATCGTATCATTATGCAATCCTACTTCTGAGACTATTTCACCCACATAGGTCTTGTGGACCCGCATGAGGAAATTTTCCTCGCATAGGACTATTTTACCCGCATGAGCCCTACGAACTCGCATGAGGTAGTTTCCTCGCATCGTGGGGAGCAAATCCACGGAATATATATAATGTCTTGGGGGTTTACCCCGCAATTATACTAAGGAGATGTATAATGTCTTGGGGGTTTACCCCGCAATTATACTTATAACACTAGCACTAATGACTATCATGAACAACATATGCAAGTTAAGTAATCTTTAACTCTCATTAGTCAAAAGGAATACACCATCTTTCTGAACAACCAATGCAATACCATGCCTTCCTTTTAAAACAAACAAGACAATACCATGTCTTCCTTTCTAAAATAACCAAGACAATACCATGTCTTCTTTTCTAAAATAACCAAGACAATATCATGCCTTCTTTTTAAAACAAACAAGACAATACCATGTCTTCCTTTCTAAAATAACCAAGACAATACTATGCCCTCCTTTCTAAAAATAACAAAGACAATACCATGTCTTCCTTTCTAAAATAAACAAGACACTAACAAGTCTTTCATTTTATAACACCAAGGCACTATCACACCTTGCATCACTAAGGATTAAAGTTCATTACAACAATTGTACGTCCGCCGTACATTCACTTTATAAACTAAATTTTTCCATTTAGAAAAACCAAGTACTACATGTATCACTAGAAAGTAGGATCCAATACATGTATCATTTTGAAACCATCATTTTGAAAATCAAGACACATATCATACCAAGTATCTTTCTAAGACATGACTTTGGAAAATCAAGGCACTAGACATAACATATTACTTTAAAACATCTTTAAAAGTCAAAGTGCCACATATCATGTAATATATTAAGGACTTAATCATGGACATTCTCATATGATTTCCTTAAAACCCTTTTTTTTAAACCATCCATTGACTTTCCACAAAGCCTGTTATAACAAACTTCCCATAAAACCGTTATAACCACTTTCACTTTTAAAACCAAGTTGCTTACCCTTTTAAACTCAAGTAACTTACACATTTAAAACCAAGTAACTTATGCCTTTAAATCAAGTCACACGTAGCAATACGCTCCAATGTGCTTCAACCTTATTAGTTATTCCACCCTCCAAGTAGAATATGCTACACGTAGTACTTCAACCTATAATGACGATAGCACTTCTATCAATAACATACTTTCTAGTATAAGACTTATACCAAATAATGCCCTCTAATTCTACGGAAAATTGGGCAGCACTTCCTTTGTTTCTACGTACTTTTCCACCTTTTCCAAGGCTCGTATTCATCAACCAACACGCCACATTTAAGGCACAACCAACAGTTAACCAAAGGGGATTACACGCCTAACTTGACGTGTAAAATTCTGCCCCACAATTATACAAAACAGTCCACAAATCAGCCCATAAAAACAGTCCGTAATCCAACAAATAACGAGGTTAAAATGTGAGGCGTTTCAACACCTTTCCACACCCCTATTTCCTTAGGACTTTCATTAGCAACTACTACACTTAAACATGCATATTAGGGGCTTAATTTCCAGCATTTTACACGCCCAAAACAATCCATAAAATGACACGACAACGTCTAACAGTTTTGGGCAGTTTTTTCGGCTAAAACAACTACAATCCGATAACTCTTTCCTTAATCCATTTTATTCCAATTCGAGTTCCAACACTTCCATATATGACATACCAACTTATCAACAACCATATTACCTCATTTTAACATGCGACAAGTGTGGATAACCATAACCATATAACAAACGAAACCAAGAGCACAAAATTGCCTCAAATCGGCCAACAACATATCTACCTCATACACATCTTATTTTCCATTTCTTCCTTAACATGAATTCATCTATACATTATAACAATAAGTAATATCCAATTACTTTAATTTAAGAAGAACTATTACCTCATTTTTATGCCCAAAAACGTCCCGGGCAGAATGCTCAACAATGGCCCGTAGTTTTCGTTTCGCTCCACTTCTTCAAGATCCAATCACATTTATATGACCCCTATGAGCTTATACACAACTTCACTTTGTATTTCAACATCAAAAAGTCGACGGATACCCCTAGGGTTTCAAGCTCATTTTCGGCCCACATGAGGATTAGGGGTTAATGGTGGTTTATCTTGGTTAATCACTTGGTTAGGGACCTTAATCTTGTATCAACAAACTAACTTGGAAGATTTTAGGAAATTTTTGGTCTTCACAAGGCCCTATGGCCGAGAGCCTTCATGGAGAAGAGATAGATGGAATTTTCTAAGTGTTGGCTAAGTGTAGAAGTCTTGCAAGACCAATCCATATATAATGTATCTCTATGTGTGGATGCTTGACAAGCGTATGACCTTATGTGTATCAAGACAAGTGGAGTGGGACCCACCTTCACTTGTCTCCAAAATATCTTCCAAGACCAAGTCTTCCAAGACCAAGTCAATTAGTCAAAGGCGGGGTGCCACGTGTCACCCTCTCATTGGTCAAAAAATATTTCATCTCCCAAAAATCCATAATTGGTCAAAATATCTCAAAATATTGTGGGCTCCACAAAACCGTAAAATTTTCCGGGTGGGCCCCACATGACCAAAATCCGAAAATAAAAATCCATAATTCCAATATATTCCAAAAGTCTCAAATACCAAATTTGAGAATCGAATTCCAATTAATAAACCTTTCCTTCACAAATTCCCGAAATTTTTCCTTAAGAAAAGTAATCATTCTTTCCTTCCGAAATTCAAATCTCAATTTCCTTCGTACGTTCTCATCTCATTGCCTTGAAAATACGGGGTGTAACACCCGACCCATTCAGGGACTAGGTGAGCTCATCATCATCATTTATGTACAACGTATTCCAACCCATCATGGGACTCGGTGAAATGGAATAATAACTCTTGCACGAATAGTTATCCTGAGCAACCTTGTGCAATTTAAATCATCATTTGACTCTCAATAAAACCTTTAAAATGAACTTTCATTTTAGAAAAGCCAAGGCACTATCATATCATGTATCACTTTGAAATCATCTTTTGAAAACTCAAAGACACTATAATATCATGTATCATTTTGAAACCATCATTTGAAAACTCAAAGGCACTATCATATCATGTATCGTAAACTCAAAGACACTATCATATCATGTATCATTTTGAAACCATCATTTGAAAACTCAAAGGCACTATCATATCATGTGTCATTAAGGATTAAGATCCAATAGAACTATGTACATCCGCCGTACACTCACTTCATATAAATCATGCCAAAAGAAGGAAGGATAGTTTCACATACCTTATCGGCTATAACAACACGATAATAGAATACGTCTCAAATAGGTACTTCAACCTATAATAACAATAACACTTCTATTAACTTTATGAATACTAGTATACGCTATACCACATAATGAATCTCCTTTCATAACAATTTAGGCAGCACTTTCCCTATTTATACATGCATCCACAACTTACAAATAATGTCAATAACATCAATAACCAAGTACCAATTAAGGGTAGTTCAAAACAACAATCAAGGTGATTCACACACCTACTTCTTATGTTAATCCGACCTCTTAATCCATATAAAAATAATCCACTAAAATAGTTCATATTCTAACAACAACGAAGGTAAAATGTGAAGCATTTCTACACTTTTCTATACCCTTATTCCTTTAGGACATACGTTAGCAATTACCACATTAAACATGCATAATTGTAACTAAATTTCCAGCATTATAACGTCACAAAACAGCCCCTAAAACAACACAACAGCGTTCAATAGTTTCATGCAGTTTCGGCCAACAACCAATACCAAAGCCTTTTTCATAATTCCTTATAATGCAATTCATATTCCAACACTTCATATAAACCATATCAACTTTTAATAACAAGATTTCCTTCATTTTAACATGCAATTAGTGACGATAATAACAAAAATAACCAACGAATCCCATTTAATGAAAACAGTCCCATCCTTGGCTAAACAACACCAACAATAACCACATACGTTTTCTTACTTCCAATCCTTATTAATACATGCTCATCCCTTAACATTAACATCATTTAACTTCCAATAACTTTATAAGAAGAAGAACTCTTACCTTGCTTAGCCAAAACAGTCCCTAAGTTCTCGGCCACTGCACTATTTTTGCACCAATCCTTCACGTTACAATAACACACACGTATCATCTACAAGCTTGTGACCATCTTGCTTTCATGTTTTTCTTCCAAAAAGTTCATCTCTAAGCTTAGGGTTTCAAGACATTATTCTCGGCCAAGTACCGTGACCCACTATTTTGGAGAGTTAACTTGGCTTAGAACTTAGTTGAGGAGCTTAATCTTGGAACATAACTTAATTTTGTTCTTTACTTGGCTATGAGATTTTCAAGAGTTGAAGGAGAAGAAAGAGATAAGAGGGTTTGAAAGATGAAGATATTTATGATCCAAGTGTCACGACCAGGCCAGGATCGCGATCGTGCCCTACCAGGCACCCTACAGTACACATCAGAGAAAATCAGCGGAACATACATGAAACTTATAAAATAGAACAACAGAAGTAAAACAACAGGTTAGCCGATAGGGCTACCTTCCTGGACATACATATATACAACCGAAGCAGTTGCCTCCTTTTCTTTACAAACTGACCCACAATATGTGACTCTGCACCTCTAAGAGTTCTAACATAACAACTATGGCGGGACAGGGCCCCGCCATACCCCTGAATATACATGAATCTACTACCTCAGGGAAAACCGTACCAAGAGATAAGCCTCCGGAGCAAATGGAGCTTTCTCTCAAAAACTGAACTGAGATCCTAAGAGCAAGGATCGCCAACCTGGGTACCTAAAACCTGCGGGCATTTAACGCACTTCGGCCAGAAGTCGCATAACAGTGCAGAATATGGAACATAAATAACGTCTGATAAGCAGATCATAACTGTACAAAAGAATGACAAGGACAAGTATAAAAATACATACCAGATCCTGCCGTGTCATTACCACTTATGAACTTAATCGCACCTTATTATCTTTTTCATTCTCTATAAAAACTATAACCACATTCTTACGTACATGATTAGGAAAAATCATTAAGTTCATTAGCATATAACTTACTTATCTTTCATAAGTATAATCCGGCCCTGTAAGGAGGGGCACCTATACTACCCGGCCCAATCTAGGACGCGATCAAGGTCACATAGTCTGCCCGTAAAGGTATACTGCCCGGCCCAATCCTGGGTCGATAACGTCATCTAGTCTGCCCGTAAAGGTATACTGCCCGGCCCATCTCTGGGTCGATAATGTCATATAGTCTGCCCGTAAAGGTATACTGCCCGGCCCATCTCTGGGTCGATAATGTCATATAGTGCGCGTAAGGTATCTTGCCGCCCATCTCGGGTCGATAATGTCATATAGTTCGCGTAAAGGTATCTTGCGGCCCATCTCGGGTCGATAATGTCATATAGTGCGCGTGAGGTATCTTGCCGGCCCATCTCGGTCGATAATGTCATATAGTGCGCGTAGGTATCTTGCCGGCCCGTCTCGGGTCGATAATGTCATATAGTGCGCGTAAGGTATACCGCCTACCCATCTCGGGTCGATAATGTCATATAAAACCCGAATTTAACCCAACGTACTACGCACTCTACTCCTTTAGAAAAAGACTCTTTTCAAACAAAACTTCCCGGATACTAACAACCGTAGTATCAAGTCATTTCTACCTTCGGGACAAGTCACACTACCTTTTAGAAATACAATTACGAACTAAATCAAGTGACTTCTTACTTAAAACCTTAAGCAATTGGTACCTTTAAAACAATTTGCCTTCTTTATTTCAAAACATTCTTTGCTTACCTTAGAAAACCATTCTCTTAACCTTCCATAAAGTTATTATAACCAACTTCCCATAAAGCCGTCATACTAACTTTATGCCTTAAACTAATTCATTCTTTTATAACCAAGATACTTATACTTTCAAATCAAATCACATAGCTTTCAAAATACTTCAAGTCTCTTAACTTTTAAGAAAACAAGTTTCAAGTCTTAAAAACTCCATACGTAAACTCTTTTAAATTAAGTAACATATACTTTGGTGCGTTGTGAATAAGTTATACTTATATATAACGATCTTATTCAAGTAGCCATGATCTAGAAAATGTAATACAATTTTGTCTTATCTTAGCTTCTATGCAGATGGAGAATTCTACTTGTTTTAACATAATTAATTGTCATTACATTTTCCTTTATTAACGCCGCAATGGCTTGTTCGATACTTATTCTCATTCGTACGTAAATTTGCCAAGTCAACCCGACTCGAATACTTCCTAACGACTCTTACCAACATCCCCATAAGACTTGGTAAGGACTTAGGATTTCTTAGACGTAGCTTTTACATAGAGTAATTCAACATAACTACCTCTTAACTTCTAAGAGTAACGAAACATGAAATGATACCACGTATATTCCATACATAGAATCATGCCAAAGGAAGGAAGAGGTTCACATACCTCGCGACGATTATCGACAGTAGCAAAATGCTCCAAAGTACTTCAATCTTGATAGCAAATCCATCCTTCAAGTAGATACGCTACACTTAGTACTTCAACCTATAATGGTCACAATATGTCCATTAACCTCTCACTTCTAACGTAGAATTATTCTAAGTGCTAAGTCACTAATTCTACGGAAAATCTGACAAAGACCTCCTTTGTTTCTACTTACTTTGCCACCTTTTCAAGGCGAATACAATAACCAAACAGCCCCAATTGGCTCACAATTTCTATAAGGTACTCAATACAAATGACTAACTAAACATGCCCCAATTGGCTCACAATTTAGAAAGTAGTCCAATACAATGAAAAACAAACTAAAAAGTCCAAATTCGCCAACTGAGTTCAACCTTACCAATTCTTATTAAATTTCCATTTCAATCCAAATTGGTAGCATAACATGATATCAAGTCGTATTTGATTATAACAATCCATAATCTCTAAGTAGGTAACATGCGACGATTTCTAATAACGACTAAATTGAAATCCAACTTAACAAGGCTTATATTACATTCGGATTTCCAATGCTACCATCAATCCACAATCCTTATAAACTTCTACTAATCAACTTCATGCTAGCAACATTTAAAGCTAACAACAACAATTATAAACATAATCTTGTAACACTATATAAAGACAAGGTGACACCTCAATGAATCTTAATCCAAATCCAATCCGAGGTCGCTCCTTAGTAGTTTAAAGTCTCTCAAGACACTTCAATCCGCTTGTTGAGACTCTTAGAACAACACCAACAATTATCCTTCAAATCTCCAACAAAACCTAGAAAAGCCATTAGGTTTTCACTTTGCGACTAATACGAAAACTCTCTTTTTCCGGATTTTCTATTGAGATATACTTACATAACACTCATGAACCTTGGTTTAAAGTGGGGGAATTATTGGACAACAAACAAATATTTTCTTTTCTTCTTGTTGTGCCGAGAGCTCTTGCTCATGGTTCTCCAATTTTTGTGATATTTTGCTAAGTGTTAAGCCCTCTTGCTACTAGTAGTATAATAAAGGGACATGGAGGTTAAGATGTAACCAAATGGGTGGTTAGGATAAGCTCTACTTAAATATCAAGACTAATTGACCTTTGACTTAGTCAACATTCTCACGCCACAACTTGCAAGACCTTAGTCATCCAAGACTTATGGTAAATGACCATATTGGCCATGCCTAAATTCGACTAAGGCATCATAAGGGGGTGACACGTGTCGCCTCCCATTCGTCATAATACGTTTCGAAAATTTCATAATTCGATAAATTTACAAGCCTCAAATCTTAACACTTATGAGTTCTTACGTACGTTCTTAAAACATATCCTGTAAATACGGGGTGTAACATTCTTCCCCCCTTAGAAACATTCGTCCCCGAATGTTCTTTCGGAGTCAATCTTTATAATTAGCGACATAGTTTCCTTTCACAACCCCGACATACCAATAATGCCACACATGGCCCTAATACCTCGCACACGCACATCCGTCCATCATAAGCCCAAAAGAGATTACCTTTTCGTACTTCTAACTCCTTCTAACATACATACGTAACTTTCATACCAATTTTGGCCTCTAATATTTGGAGTCACTCTATAAAACAAAATAAGGCCATTTCCGGCTTTCACGACCTGATTCCGGTGGAACGCGTCCACGAACCCGTAAAACAATTAACTAGACTTGGGCCTTGCACCCTCGTGACCCTGTCACGTAGCGGAACTGCTACCAACTGATCCTACTCCATTTCAGGCTATGGGGCGAACCGTAACAGGTACACACCCCGTCCCGCCATCGCACTTAACTCTTATCCTTGGTCCATAATAAATCTTTCTACCCGAGAAGACCTTGGCGAGAATTCATTAACTGTTTCATACCTTCCCGGTATCTAGTTAGTCTTTACCAACTCCTGGTAATCTAAAATCATTCTAGGCAACACGCGTCTGACCCTCATACATAACTCCGTATAGCTGTATGTCACAATACCAACTATACTATAATCATTACCAACCTGGATACGCAGTCCACATAATCCTTCCGGTCATCACGCTTTCTCGTAATGCAATTAACATAACTCGTTAGGGAAAGACGACCCTAACAACACAGCTCTATGGCACGATCTCAGAGTGAGAAGAATGAAACCAATCCTAAATGTCCTGCGACCTCACGATTATAGATGTGGTGCACAACACACCGATAATCAAGACTCTACTTAGACACGGTCTGTAGACACTTTCCGAGGACTAACTGCTCTGATACCACTTTTGTCACGACCCGACCCCGGGACCGCGACTGGTGCCCTACCTGGGCACCCTTACAGGTACACATCAGAGAAAATCAGCGGAACATACATGAAACTTATAAAATAGAACAACAGAAGTAAAACAACAGGTTAGCCGATAGGGCTACCTTCCTGGACATACATATATACAACCGAAGCAGTTGCCTCCTTTTCTTTACAAACTGACCCACAATATGTGACTACAGACCTCTAAGAGTTCTAACATAACAACTATGGCGGGACAGGGCCCCGCCATACCCCTGAATATACATGAATCTACTACCTCAGGGAAAACCGTACCAAGAGATAAGCCTCCGGAGCAAATGGAGCTTTCTCTCAAAAACTGAACTGAGATCCTAAGAGCAAGGATCGCCAACCTGGGTACCTAAAACCTGCGGGCATGAACGCAGCCCGAAGAAGTCGATAACAGTACCGAATATGGAATGAAATAACGTCTGATAAGCGGATCATAATCAGACAAAAGAATGACAAGGACAAGTATAAAAATACATACCAGATCCTGCCGTGTCATTACCACTTATGAACTTAATCGCACCTTATTATCTTTTTCATTCTCTATAAAAACTATAACCACATTCTTACGTACATGATTAGGAAAAATCATTAAGTTCATTAGCATATAACTTACTTATCTTTCATAAGTATAATCCGGCCCTGTAAGGAGGGGCACCTATACTACCCGGCCCAATCTAGGACGCGATCAAGGTCACATAGTCCGCCTGCAGCGTATCGCCGGCCCAATCACGGGTCGATAACGCCATCTAGTCCGCGTAAAGGTATCTTGCCCGCCCATCTCGGGTCGATAATGTCATATAGTGCGCGTAAAGGTATACTGCCCGCCCATCTCGGGTCGATAATGTCATATAGTGCGCGTGCAGGTATCTTGCCTGCCCATCTTCGGTCGATAATGTCATATAGTTCGCGTAAGGTATACCGCCCGGCCCATCTCGGGTCGATAATGTCATATATAGTGCGCGTAAAGGTATCTTGCCCGACCCATCTCGGGTCGATAATGTCATATAGTGCGCGTGAGGTATCTTTGCCGCCCGTCTCGGGTCGATAATGTCATATAGTGCGCGTAGCGGTATCGCCCACCCATCTCTGGGTCGATAATGTCATATAAAACCCGGGAATTTAACCCAACGTACTACGCACCTCTACTCCTTTAGAAAAAAGACTCCTTTTCAAACAAAACTTCCCAGATACTAACAACCGTAGTATCAAGTCATTTCTACCTTTCAGGACAAGTCACACTACCTTTTAGAAATACAATTACAGCTTCTAAATCAAGTGACTTCTTACTTAAAAACCTTAAGCAATTGGTACCTTTAAAACAATTTGCCCTTCTTTATTTCAAAACATTCTTTGCTTACCTTAGAGAAAACCATTCTCTTAACCTTCCATAAAGTTATTATAACCAACTTCCCATAAAGCCGTCATACTAACTTTATGCCTTAAACTAATTCATTCTTTTTATAACCAAGATACTTATACTTTCAAATCAAATCACATAGCTTTCAAAATACTTCAAGTCTCTTAACTTTTAAGAAAACAAGTTTCAAGTCTTAAAAACTCCATACGTAAACTCTTTTAAATTAAGTAACATATACTTTGGTGCGTTGTGAATAAGTTATACTTATATATAACGATCTTATTCAAGTAGCCATGATCTAGAAAATGTAATACAATTTTGTCTTATCTTAGCTTCTATGCAGATGGAGAATTCTACTTGTTTTAACATAATTAATTGTCATTACATTTTCCTTTATTAACGCAGCAATGGCTTGTTCGATACTTATTCTCATTCGTGCCGTAAATTTGCCAAGTCAACCCGACTCCAAATACTTCCTAACGACTCTTACCAACATCCCCCATAAGACTTGGTAAGGACTTAGGATTTCTTAGACGTAGCTTTTACATAGAGTAATTCAACATAACTACCTCTTAACTTCTAAGAGTAACAGGAAACATGAAATGATACCACGGTATATTCCATACATAGAATCATGCCAAAGGAAGGAAGAGGTTCACATACCTCGCGACGATTATCGACAGTAGCAAAATGCTCCAAAGTACTTCAATCTTGATAGCAAATCCATCCTTCAAGTAGGATACGCTACACTTAGTACTTCAACCTATAATGGTCACAATATGTCCATTAACCTCTCACTTCTAACGTAGAATTATTCTAAGTGCTAAGTCACTAATTCTACGGAAAATCTGACAAAGACCTCCTTTGTTTCTACTTACTTTGCCACCTTTTCAAGGCGAATACAATAACCAAACAGCCCCAATTGGCTCACAATTTCTATAAGGTACTCAATACAAATGACTAACTAAATGACCCAATTGGCTCACAATTTAGAAAGTAGTCCAATACAATGAAAAACAAACTAAAAAGTCCAAATTCGCCACCTTGAGTTCAACCTTACCAATTCTTATTAAATTTCCATTTCAATCCAAATTGGTAGCATAACATGATATCAAGTCGTATTTGATTATAACAATCCATAATCTCTAAGTAGGTAACATGCGACGATTTCTAATAACGACTAAATTGAAATCCAACTTAACAAGGCTTATATTACATTCCGGATTTCCAATGCTACCATCAATCCACAATCCTTATAAACTTCTACTAATCAACTTCATGCTAGCAACATTTAAAGCTAACAACAACAATTATAAACATAATCTTGTAACACTATAAAAGACAAGGTGACACCTCAATGAATCTTAATCCAAATCCAATCCTAGGTCGCTCCTTAGTATTTTAAAGTCTCTCAAGACACTTCAATCCGCTTGTTGAGACTCTTAGAACAACACCAACAATTATCCTTCAAATCTCCAACAAAACCTAGAAAAGCCATTAGGTTTTCACCTTGCGACTAATACGAAAACTCTCTTTTTCCGGGATTTTTCTATTGAGATATACTTACATAACACTCATGAACCTTGGTTTAAAGTGGGGGAATTATTGGACAACAAACAAATATTTTCTTTTCTTCTTGTTGGCAAAGCCGAGAGCTCTTGCTCATGGTTCTCCAATTTTTTTGTGATATTTTGCTAAGTGTTAAGCCCTCTCTTGCTACTAGTAGTATAATAAAGGGACATGGAGGGTTAAGATGTAACCAAATGGGTGGTTAGGATAAGCTCTACTTAAATATCAAGACTAATTGACCTTTGACTTAGTCAACATTCTCATGCCACAACTTGCAAGACCTTAGTCATCCAAGACTTATGGTAAATGACCATATTGGCCATGCCTAAATTCGACCAAGGCATCATAAGGGGGTGACACGTGTCGCCCTCCCATTCGTCATAATAATACGTTTCCCGAAAATTTCATAATTCCGATAAATTTACAAGCCTCAAATCTTAACACTTATGAGTTCTTACGTACGTTCTTAAAACATATCCTGTAAATACGGGGTGTAACACCAAGACTTGTAGATATTAGTGTATGTAGCACAAGAGGAGGGGGACCCATGAACCCCACTTCTCCACTTTTCTTTCCCTTCACAAAAATATCTCGACTTAGAAATTCCCGCATCGGCACCGTGATCGCAGAATGGTACGCGTCTCGATTCTGCAGACTTTACGAAGTTTGACGTCGCGGTCTTGTGCTGAAATTCACGACTCATTTTCTCACTTATATGCCCTGGAATTACATGGTGTAACACATGAGGACCTGGGGGTGTCCTGTACATGTCAAGAAGTTGATCACTGATAAGTTGGAGTCAAAGAGTGAGAAATGTTACTTCATTGGGTATCCAAAGAAACTAAGAGATACTATTTCTATTTTCCTAGAGAATCTTTGTTTCTAGGAACGCAACTTTTCTTGGAAATGAATATGTCTACAAGGAAAAGAGTTGCACAGAGATAAAACTTGAAGAAATTCAAGAACAAAGTAACATAGAGGTTGAATCCTTGCCAGATGATAAAGGCAAGAATTAAGTGAGAGCTTTTGGCAAAGATTAGGTACTCAGGGTACGCCCTTCGGACAGTAGGAGTGCTACAAGTAATGATGCAGAAATGCAAGATCCTCCCGCACAGACCATGGGAGCAAGTGCATCAGTTGCACCTCCTCCCATTCAAGAAAGACATGAAAATGATATTCCTGAAAGCTCTAATGTTGGTGGATCAACCACGCACAAGAACCTTCTCACAATCAGAACATACCTGAAACTGGTCTGCAAGACACTCAACTCCGTAGATCTGTTAGAACTCATCGTCCTCCAGAAAGACTAAATCTACTTGTGGAAACACAAAATGAGTTAGATATTACCGATGATGATAAACCTACAACCTACAGCGAAACAATGCTAGACATTGATTCGAAGAGATGGCAAGAAGCCATGAAATCCATGATGGAATTGATATATATCAACCAAGTGTAGAACTTGGTTGATTTGCCAAATAGGGTTAAACTCATAGGATGCAAATGAGTCTTCAAGAAGAAGATTGATACATTTGGCAAGATTCAGACTTATAAAGCCAGACTAGTGGCTAAAGGTTTTAATCAGCGTCCTGGTGTGGATTATGATGAAACATTTTCACCAGTTGCTAAGATAAAGTCTATTCGGATTTTTCTTGGTATAGCTGCACATTATGATTATGATATTTGACAGATGGACGTCAAAACTGCAATCCTCAATGGTAATCTAATTGAGAAAGTGTATATGAAATAACCTGAGGGTTTTTCATCTGAGTCCAGACCAAATGTTGTGTGCAAGCTACAGAAGTCCATTTATGGACTTAAGCAAGCCTCTAGGAGTTGGAATATTTGCTTTGACAAGGCTATCAATTTTTTTGATTTCGTCAGAAGCAAAAAGGATCCTTGTTTTTATATCGAACGCAAGGATGAGGGTATTGTCTTCATTATTATATATTGTCACGACCCGACCCCGGGCCCGTGAATGGTGCCCTACCTGGGCACCCTTACAGGTATACATAAGAGAAAAATCAGCGGAACATACCCGAAACTCATAACAAACATCAAAAGTAAGTAAACTATATGCTAGCCGATAAGGCTACCTCCCTGGACATATATATACAATTACATATTCAAAAGCAGTTGCATCCCTTCTTTTTTTTACAAACTGACCCACAAGATATGACTACAGACCTCTAAGAGTTTTGACATAACAACTATGACGGGACAGGGCCCCGCCATACCCCTGAATGTACAACAACAGACAATACCAGGGATCTGAACCAAAGATAAGCCTCCGAAGAAATGGAGTTTCTCAACAGATGAACAATGATCCTAAGAATGAGGATCAATAACATGTTTAACTCTACCTGCGGCATGAACGCAGCCCCCCGAAGAAAGGGGGTCAGTACAAAATATGTACCAAGTATGTGAAACTGAAATTACTGAAATGAAATCATGTAGTCTAAATAAAGCTGGAGACAAGTATGATAACCAAACTAACAGTACACTGTGCCTTATTAATAATGAGAGTAATCAAGAGTATACTTTACTGCGTAAAAATAGGAAGCTCATGAACAAATTAGGGTCACCCGCCCGTAGTATCATTAAGTAGTCCTACTCCTGGGACTATTTCACCCGCATAGGTCCTGTGGACCCGCAATAGAGCAATTTACTCCGCATGGGACTATTTCACCCGCATAGGACTATTTCACCCGCATAGGACTATTTCACCCGCATGGGCCCGGTGGACCCGCAATGAGTACAAACGCCGCACTCGCATCATGGGTAGCAAATCCATGGAATAAGTAGTAACCCGGGGGTTTACCCTGCAAGAATAACATAACACTAGCACAACCGACTATCATACATAACATAAACAAGTTAAGAAATCCCTTAACTTCTTATTAGACTTATTTATCATGCACTCTCATTTTATTTAACTTAAGGCACTAACATGTCATGAAAAATCCGGGAATTTAACCCAAAGTACTACATACCTTTATCCTTTCAAAAATGACTCTTTCTCGTATAAAACCCCCAAGATACTAACACCCGTAGTATCAAGGCTTGTCTACATTTCAAAACAAGTCACTACACCTTTAGAAATACAGTTTTAGGATTTTAAACCAAGTGACTTCTACATTCAAAACTTAGGCAACTTATGCCTTTAAATCAAGTTGTCTTTCTTAAAACCAAGTCGTTTATCCTTGTTTAAATCATTTGAGTGAACCACTCATTTAACTTCCCATAAAGTCGTTATAATTAACTTCTCATAAAGCCATTATAACACTTAATGTCTTTCTAAACCAAGACAATTACGTTCCTGTTTGAAACCAAGAGACTTATACTTTTGAAACCAAGTATCATATATTTTCAAATCAAGTTTCATAACTTTCAGAATACTTCAAGTTCCTCGACTTTAGAAATCAAGTCTCTTAACTTTAAAAATAGTTCGAGTAACCCATACTTTTTCAAATCAAGTATTCTATTCTTTTCAAGTCAAGTAATATTTACATGTAACATCAAGTAACATATACTTTTAAAAGCCGAGTTACTTCACTTTTTGAAATCAAGGCAAGGTTACTGAACTGAAACCAAGTTCACTTAAAATACGTGCGTCTACCGTACTATACCTTTGTAAATACTCATGCTCAAGAGATAGGGAAGAGTTCACATACCTCTCCGATTTAATCCACTTGCCAAGTTGAATATGCCGCACGTAGAATGTCAACCTATAATGACCATAATACGTCTATCAACTTCTAGCTTTCCAACGTAGAATATTCTAAGTGTAAAGCTTCCTATTCTACGGAAAATTAGGCAGCACTTACTTTGTTTCTACGTACTTTTCCACCTTTTTCAAGGCCCGAAATCAATAACCAACATGCCACATTCAAGGCTCAAAAAATCAGCAATTCAAAGGGGATTATACGCCTAACAGGACGTATAAAATTCTGCCCCACAATTTGTCACGACCCGTTCCCGGGCCCGCGACTGGTGCCTTACCCCGGGCACCCTAGTGATACAACATCAGAGAAAAATCAGCGGAAATAAAATCAAGGACATGAAACAATAGATTAACATAAGAACAGGCTAACCAAAACGGTTACCTTTCTGTATATAAACTAAAAACTTGAACAGTTAAATCCTTTTTACAAAACTTACCCACAACAGTACTACATACCTCTAAGAATGAAATCAACTATGACGGGACAGGGCCCCGCCATACCCCATGAATGTACAAAAATATATGACCTCAGGAACTGCATCAAAAGACAAAGCCTCGGAGAAGTGGAGCTTTCCCGAATCTGACAGTGATCCTAAGAGCGCGGATCGCAAGCTACGACCTCAACTCGCGGCATGAACGGCCCGAAGGAAGGTCGCATAATAGGTGCGAGTATGTGAAACCCAATCAGAATGAAATCATAATAGTTTATATAAAGCGAGAGACATGTATGACAATCAAAGAAATGCGTTTCACAAATCCCGCTAACAAGAGTAATGAACATCAACATCGCCTCTAAAAAGATACCATTTCACAATCTAAAACAATCGTGTCAAGTCAGGGACTCACGCCCTCAAAGTCATCACTCAAAATATAACAATGGGTCTCACGCCCACAACATCAATCACGCCCGTGGAATTCCTTCCTCACCGCTGGCGATCATGATATAACAATACCGGAGAGTACATGAACATCGTGCCTACTCATGCCATAGAACCGTACGGGGCAAGTACGAAGGCTAACTACCAGATACCTCCTGCATCACGACAATGACCGGGGCAAGTACGAAAGCCAACTACCAGATACCAAAACCGTACTAACAATACTATACAAGTATACCACGAAGCTGACCGGGGCAAGTACGAAGGCTAACTACCAGATACCAAAGCCGCATCATCAACTGATCGGGGCAAGTATGAAAGCCAACTACCAGATACCTCCTACATCACGAGACTTCGCCATAACACTGACCGGGGCAAGTACGAAGGCTAACTACCAGATACCTCCTGCATCACGACAATGACCGGGGCAAGTACGAAAACCAACTACCAGATACCAAAGCTGCGTGATGAAACCTCATGGAGAGCTAGTCCACGGAACAACACTATCAGCGGAAACAAACCTCATCATGGCGCATACCGTGGACCATCCATCGAGAACACGGTAGCATAAGGATACCACACTTGCACAACAAGGCTATCACAAGCAAACATAGGCAAATTACTCACACTCGAAGGTACTTTCATTTTATGCCAAAAATCCGGTTTTAACCCAAGTACTACATACTTTCATTCTTTCAAAAGACATCCATTTCTTTTCGAAGGTCATACGATACGTAGTATCAAATAGAGTAACCATCATTTTAAGTAAATCCAAAACAGTTTCCATACCTTCTTTTTAAATCAATTTAAGGCAAAACTATGCCTTTCTTTTAAACCAAAAACACTTCAATTACTCAAGTCTCTTTTCTTGTTATTAATGACCTTATTAAAGCAACCGTGATCTAGGAAATGTAATACAATTTTGTCTTATCTTAGCTTCTATGCAGATGGAGGTTTCTACTTGTTTTAATAATATTAATTATTTGTCAATATATTTTCCTTTATTAACTTAGCAGATGGTTTGTTCGATACTTATTCTCATTTCCGAAATCAATATAACATTATTATTCAAAACCAAGTACTCATTAGTCACGAATGAGGTTCCACAACTTTCCACACAATTCAAGTTCTTCACATATCAAGTCAAGTCAAATATAAGTCAAATCTCTTATCTTTTTTAAAAATCAATAAACCATTCTTTTACCTACATAAAGTTGTTATAATTAACTTCCCATAAAGCCATTATAACACTTTATGTTTTAAATAAACCAAATTCATTTTACACACGTACGTCTACCGTACTATATATACTTCACAAATATCATGCTGGAAAAGATAGGAAGAGGTTCACATACCTCGCGACGATTATCGACAATTAGCAAAACGCTCCAAAGTACTATAACCTTGCTAGCCCTTTTTCACCCTTCAAGTAGAATACGCTACTCGTAGTACTTCCACCTATAATGGCCATGAAACGTCTATTAACCTCTAGATCTCTTTGTAGGATATTTCTAAGAATAAGGTTCCATATCCTACGGAAGATTTGGCAGCACCTCCCCCGTTTCTACTCAATTTTCCACCTTTTCCAAGGCCCGATAACCGTAATTAACATACTATAATTAAGGTGCAATAATACCGAAATTTAAAGAAGGGGATAACACGCCCAAACGGAACGCGATTAACAATCTCTCCTTTATAACAACAATAATAAAAGAAGGGGATAACACGCCCAAACGGAACGCGATTAACAATCTCTCCTTCATAACAACAATAATAAAAGAAGGGGATAACACGCCCAAACGGAACGCGATTAACAATCTCTCCTTCATAACAACAATAATAAAATAAGGGGATAACACGCCCAAACGTAATGCGATTAACAATCTCTCATTCACAACAACAATAATAAAATAAGGGGATAACACGCCCAAACGGAACGCGATTAACAATCTCTCCTTCATAACAACAATAATAAAAGAAGGGGATAACACACCCAAACGGAACGCGATTAACAATCTCTCCTTCATAACAACAATGTAAATACGGTCCAAAGTAAATACAGTCCAAAGTAAATACGGTCCAAAGTAGATACGGTCCTTAAGTTGGGGTCCTTGGCCAACTTTTACAATTTTACTTATCCAACTACTTCATTAGTCCTTCAACTTATATTCCAATCTTTATATAAGTTATAGTTTCTTTGTTGTTAACTTCTTAGTAAGTAATGGATACATTTTTACCATTTTAATGGATAATATGTCAATTCTCCTTTTAACATCTTAACAAGATCCCAAATCTTTCTTTATATCTTATAGTCCATAATATACTTCCAATATATGTATAATATCCATATATACATAATAATCAACTTCACAAAGAGGTTAAGGTTCATTACCTCAAAATAGCCCAAAAACGTGGTATCGCATTTTTAGCCACTTTCGTCAATTTGAACTTGTAACGTCGATAACTCTCTACTCCAGTGCCCTATCGACGAGTGGTTTGTTGCGTTGGAAACTAGACTCGACGAAATTCATTTTAGGATTTTGAAACACCCAAAAACTCCTAATATTCTAGGAGATACCCTTCCAAACTTGACTAAAAATCTGTCCAAAACAGTCCCGAAAATCTGCCCACTCTCGGCCAAGGGGGGTTTTTTTGAGGCTAGGGGTGTGAAATCTTGTCTAACTCTTGGTTAATAATCTTCCTAATACATTAAGGAAGAACATTTATAAGTTTAAGAATTTTTGGACAACATTTGCTCAAGAAAAGGGGGTGTTGGATGAGAGCACTAGGAAAGGGAGAGAAATATTTTCAAGTCTTGAAATGTTCTAAGTGTGGAAGATTTTCATCAACTAAAGGGGTTTATATAGCACAACCAAGGGTTAGGATTGAAACATGTGTATGGTATAGATGGTTTGTGTAGGTTCCCTTCTCCACTTGTCCCACAAATGTCATGCAAGACCTTGACCATTTGACTTGCCCACAAACTTGCAAAAACCATCCAAGGTGCCATGCAATACCATGCAAGACTTTTGGCCACTTGTCTTGCCCACTAGCTCTAAAAAAACGTCCAACTAGCATCTTGGGGTGACACATGTCGCCCTCCTATTGGTCCAAAATATTTTATCTCTCGGAAAAATTCCATAATCGGTTAAAATATTGAAAACGTAAAATTTCCTTCACAAGGTTCGGAATACTTTCTGTCGGAACA
The DNA here is from genome assembly GCA_029844215.1 of Przewalskia tangutica. NCBI lineage: Eukaryota > Viridiplantae > Streptophyta > Magnoliopsida > Solanales > Solanaceae > Przewalskia > Przewalskia tangutica. Next base: position 27,456,491 of record CM056719.1, read on the forward strand.
CATTTCTTTCATTCTTACCCTAATTAGGGTTTATATAGTCGTACGTACGTCCTCACATACATACTCCGGAACTACGGGGTATAACACAATTAATATAAAACTGTCCAATATTAAATGGCCATTCTCGGCTATAATGTGTAACAACATATAGTCTTTTTCATTTCCTTTCTAATCCAAATCGTTATTCCAACATGTTATATAAGTCACAATCAATTAAAACAACTATATTCTCTTCCTTATATAACATGTAACGATTATAACCACAACCGAATTGATTTACAACTTTAATGGCTAGCATGCCAATTTGGTTTTTAACATTTCAATATGATCCAAATCTTTTCAAACTTCATTCTATATATCACATGCTCGTCTATCAACTACTATAACATGTAATCTTCAATTGCATTAAGAAGATGAAAGTTTTACCTCAATAAGCCCAAATATTATCCAAGACTTCATGTCGATCCTTAGCAACTTTAGCTCCTCTTCTTGACGTCCCAATCCACTCCAAGCGACCCTTGGAAGCTTATGAAGAACTCTTCTTCAAGTTCCAACTCCAACTATGAAAACCCCCTTAGGTTTTCATGTTGCGACTAACGTAAAAACATAGTTTTTCCGGAATTTTTGTGTGGGGATATCCTTAGAATACCTCTAGGAACCTTGGGTTTAAGTATTGTGAATTATGAACAACAAACAAATTTTTTTTGTGTGGGAAAAAAGCAAAGCCGAGAGCTCCCCTTTAGCATCCTAAGTTTTCTTGAAATTTTTCTAAGTATGAAATTCATCTTTGCTACTAGTAGTTTGTATATATAACACCATCAAGGGCTAGGATTGAACCAATTAGATGGCTAAGATTGGTCAATTATATCAAGCCTCAACTTGCCCTTTGACTTGGTCCATTTTATCAAGCCAATTTGGCTACACTAGCCATGTATTTTCGTCCCCCATAATCCATGTGGAGGGTGACACGTGTCGCCCTCCCATTGGTCCATAATATTTTGTTTCCTGAAATTTCCATAATTGGTCAAAATATCGGAAACCTCGTAGGCTCCACAAAAAGTAAAATTTCTCGGGTGGGCCCACGTATCAAACTCTGAAAATAAAATTCCATAATTCCGATAAAATCTAAAAATCTTAAATAACAAATTTGAGAATCCAATTCTCATTAACGAACAATTTTCCTTCCCGAAGTTCGGAAGATTTTTCCTTCGGAAAACAATTCTTTCTTTCGTTCAAATTTTTAAGTCTTGTGTTCTCCCGTCTATTCTCTTATACATGTCCTGAAATTACGGGGTGTAACATATATGTTGATGACATATTGATAATGGGAGATAATAAGGCTCTCATGCAGTCAGTTAAGGATTGGTTGTCCAAAATATTCATGATGAAGGACATAGGTGAAGCCTGCTACATTCTGGGAATTAGGATCTATAGAGATAGACCTAATAGATTGTTATGGCTGTCACAATCAATCTACATAGACAAAGTGCTTAGATGCTTTTCAATGGAGAATTCCAAGAAAGGCGATCTTCCAATGGATCAAGACATCAAGTTATCTAAAAGGGGTTGCCCTTCTAGTGCTGTATGACTTGCAAATTTCAGCAGAATCCTGGTGAGGAACACTGGAAGGCAGTCAAGAGTATTCTTAAGTATCTCAAACGTACTAAAGATTACTTCTTAGTATATGGTGGAGATGATAAGCTAGTTGCCACTTGGTATACTGATGTTAGTTTCCAGACAGATGTTGATGATTTCAAATCTCAGTATGGTTACACGTTCATTTTCAACGGAGGAGCAGTGAGCTGGAAGAGTTCCAAACAAGCTACTACTGCTAATTCGACTACTGAAGCGGAGTACATTGCTGGATCGGAAGCGCTAAAGAAGTTGTCGCGATTTCTGAGTTCCTGAAGGAGCTAGGGGTTGTTCCGAGTGCTAGTTGTCCAATAACCATTTATTGTGACAACACTGGTGAAATTGCACATGCAAATGACCAAGATCAACAAACAGAAACAAGCATGTACCGAGGAAGTATCACATTCTCAGAGAGATGGTGGAAGCTGAAGATATTAGAATAGATTATGTTCCCACAGACAATAATCTAGTAGACCCGTTTACTAAACCATTAAGCTTGGTAAAGCATAATGGTCATTTTGAGAACATGGGTATTAGATATGTTAGTGATTGGCTCTAGGCCAAGTGGGAGATTGAAAGTATATGTATGTCCTAGAGACAATCTGTATTAGGACAAAATGTACTCTATACACATTCGTATTTATATTAATGATGATTAATATTATGACATTTGCATTTATTGAATTATTAGTTGATTGTTTATAATATTTTATAAATGTATTTCTAGAGTTTACGTAGTTATTAATGGTGTGAGAATTAATATTATAACGTAACTCTTAAATAGCCTCGACTAATGATCATCGAGATTGGGATATCGATGATATGCGATACGTTGACATGTGGTCTGCATCATATCCTTAGGGGATGTAGTATATCTCACTTGCAATGAGTTATGACAACTCATGATAGACACATGGATACTTGTTGAAATATTGGTATACCCTACTGATGTACTGTTTTGTTATATGTATATAATGTCATCGGTGTGTGGGAGATATAAATCCTTAGACTTGAGATCGATACCACCCTGTTTACGGAGTAATATACTTTGATCATGTCCTAAGCTCAAATGCCTTATAGGTTGAGACACGACTTGTTTTGGGTACGTTATGAAGTAGATTAAAGGTGGTAGTTGAGCCAAGATTAGGATTCATTCCTCGAATGTATCTTCGAGAGAGCACTCAAATTATCATATGGTATTAGGTTGACTAAGTCATTGGCCAACGCAATGGACATGTCTTTGATATGGTCATGTTGTCAACTAATTTAGATGAGGTATAATGATCAAGTCATTTGGATAGAGACTTGACAAATCCTAAGCTTGATTGAGTGTGTTGTGAATGAAAGGATTTTATCTTCCCATATAGAGGTTCGGTTCACATGTTTCGTGTATCTAAACTTTACATATTGAGTTCATCTTCGGGCGCAGTCTAGGAGTTCCGTGAAGATCCTAAATATTGTTTGTGTCGATATGTAAAGACCTGATGGGTAACACTAAGTCAAATGTTCAGTCGATTTAATGATTTAATTAGAGAAGAGATTATATATATGTTTGGTTGATGATCGAGATATTAGAAAGAAATGGAAATAAGGCAGAAGGTGGGACAGGACCACGACGCCTGAACACGTGTCTAGCGCCGCGGTGCCTCTTATCACGAGCCGCGGCGGCGTGTTCGCTGGTCCGATGGCCCGATCTGTGAGGTTTTAATGGGTCGCCCGTTTGGGAACCTACCGCCCACTTCAGCTATAAATAATGGGGTTCCCCTTCCCATTTCTTTACACCAAATGCAAGAGACTAATCTCTTGTAAAGATCTACTAGAATCCCTAGCATTCCAAGAGTTAGAAAATTACGTCAAAGTTCTTGACTTGCAAATCGAGGGACATTGGCGTGCGCACCCTCGGACTACACAAAGCTTCAAGTTTTCAGATTGCTAACTACAAATGTAAGTCTTAGTTCGAAGTATTACATTCTTGCTTTGTGTTATTTTACATTATATAATCATACTACAGTTTGACCGCCATGTCGGGTTTGAAACATAAATTTTCAAATTCCACTGCGTGTAAGAACCCGACAAAACTCCTACAGTGATATCTGAGCCTGAGCTGTTTTGTGTGATTATATGATGAATATTAATGATAATATGAGTTAGGATTTGTTTAGATCTAATTTTATGTCGTTAAAAGCTTTAAAATCTTAAATTTTTAGAATGCATAGTCCTTGCACCCAGACATGTTAAAACAATGATGTAATCGAGGAAGTCATTACAATATATAACTCTTCTAAGTTGATATGCGTTATCCTGTTCCTTTAGAGCATGCTGCATTGAAACGAAGAACGAGAAGAAAATTGGAATGATGGTCGATGAACGTATTGCTTAATGGTGATGGCTTGGCAAGTGATAGTACTGAAAATCTGACCCTAAACCAGTTTTAAAAGTTTGAATTTTTGGGATTTGCGTTTCTGGAGGTGAGGCGTCGCGGCTCCACAATGGAGCACCGCGGTGCCTACTAGGGTTTTGTGGCGGCACCGCTACTCCACGATGGAGTGCCGCGGTGCTGCCTAGATGACGCCAAAGGCGCCGCGACTATGTTCTAGAGCGCCTCGACGCTGTTTATTCAGAAAGCTTAAAATAAATTTTTGAACTTACTGCCTCTGAGGTGCACCTGTTAAGGCCGTGACGCTGGCGAGACAGTCTGAATGTTCTGTCTCTTAAATTTTGGCGCATGTACCGATTTATAATTTTTTAAAAATCGTAATCGGCGAAGTTTTAGAGTTTTCAGAATTCCTGAAAATCAGAATCTTAAAATCAAAAAATGTTTAGGTACTGTTTGGCATAGACATAGATTTTAGACAAAATAGACTCATGATTATCATTAATGGTATATATTCTATAATATACAAATGTGTTAAGTGTTTGAGTGTGATGCATATAAATTATTTTCATAGCGTCCGCAATTATTGCCTGGGTAGGCGGCGCCAAGTAATTATTTACTTTCAATGACCGCAATAACTGTCTAGGTAGATGACACCTGATATTTGATTAAAACCATCTTATATCTTGCCTAATAGGTTTGATGGTTTCCCATCTAAATGTGTTTAGAAATTGCATGATAGGATGTCATATGATGTATGACATGTTTATTGATCTTGATTGAAATTCTCGAAAACTGAAAATGTTCCCAAACATTAAATACAAGTCTAAATAAAATGTGTCATCCATTATAATTTTTAGGGTACAGAATCCTTTTCGGCGATACGCATATTTATGCCAAAGCATTTGCTCTAAGTCTACGAGGACTCAGGCCCTTTCATAGATATGTTAAAGTAAAAGTAGAAGATAAACTTTTGTGAATATTTACACCAAAGTGTTTGCTTGCAAAGACCAAATTTACTTAGGTGCTTAAACGCAGTCGTGTATGAGGTTGGCTTGTTTAGATGAATCTTGGCGCCAAAGTGTCGGACTAATCTAAAGACGCAAGATTAAAATGAAAGATATTTAATCAAAACCAAGAGTTGCAAATAAGCTTTGTAATTGGTTGAGGACCTACCGAAATGTGTTATTGAAGTTATCAGCCAAAACAAATGCGGATATAACATATATTTGGATCTTGACCCATTATGACCTTAAAATGATTTAGGTTCGTATTCTACCTTGGGGTCGTAGAAGTATGAAATATAGTGTGAGCTAATTAAACAAAAGACCATATTAAATTAGCCTATAATGAATGTGTATAATTAGGAGAATGAATTTTTTATTGCATTTTTCCTGTTTTATCTATATCTTCAGATCTTCAACTTCTCGTTGAAAATGCTAATGGAATCAAACAGATTGACTGGATCCAATTTTATAGATTGGCTCAAGAATGTAAGAATCGTCCCGAAACAAGAAAAAATTGAGTATACATTGGACACAGTATTCCCTACCATGCCTGCTGAAAACTCTGTCGAATATGCCACCTTTGATAAAGTTGATTATCAGAAGCACTATAATGACGCCACTTCGGCACAGTGCTTGATGTTGTCTTCTATGTCTCCTGAATTACAAAGACAACATGATAACATGGGGCCCAATGAAATGTTAGAACATTTGAAGAGTCTCTATGACTCTCAGTCTGAGGCCATGGAGTTTGAGTTGCTCATAGAACTCGTTAAATGTAGACTCAATGAAGGGGCCAGGTGTCTCCGCATGTGCTGAAAATGATTGGGTTGATCGAAAGGTTGACCTCCATTGAAATAAAGTTTCATGACAGAGTTGCTTCCACCCTTATCTTGCAGTCACTTCCACGTTCGTTCGAGAGTTTCATCATAAACTATAATATGAATGGAACTAAGGCGAAGTTGCCAGAGTTACACAATATGTTGAAAACTTCCGAGTCTTCGATCTCCAAGTGCAAACCTATACTAATGGTTGACTCCTCTAGTCATCCCAAACCGAAAGATAACGAACCACAGAAGAGAGAAAGGGCAAAGTTGTGGCTGCGCCAGCAACAATAAAGCCCAAAGGTGGGGTGAATAAGGTAACCCGGCAAAGGATGTGTGCAAGAATTACAACAGAAAGTGGCATTGGAATTTTGAGTGCACTACTCCAAGAGGAGGAAAGACACCATGTGCTTCAGCCTCTACTGGATAAGGTATGTTTGTAATTGAAATAAATATGTCTATAAATGATTATCACTCATTGGTACTTGATACCGCTTCTGGCTCACACATTTGTATAAATGTGAAGGGGCTAACTAATAGCAGGAAGGTCGGGCCTCGAGAGGTAGACCCGCGCGTCGAAAATGGAGCACATGTTGATGCTGAGCGCGTGGGAGATTATAGATTAGATTTACCTTCCGGTAAAATTTAAATGTTAAACAATTATTTTTATGTTCCCTCATTGATGAGGAACATTATTTCCATTCATGTTCTTGACACTGAGGGCTTTTCCTCAAGCATTAATAATAACAATATGATTTTGGCTTATGATGATGTTGTGTATGGATATGTGCCTCTTGTGAATGGATTGTATACATTAAACTGCCACAGGAAATTGTTTAATGTACAAAATAAAAGAGCTAAGTTAAGTGAAAGGAATTCTACCTACTTGTGGTATTGTAGACTTGGTTATATCAATCAAACGAGGATTGAACGGTTGAGAAAATTAAATTACCTTGAACCATTTGACTTACAATCTTATGGTAACTGTGAATCATGTTTGAAGGGTAAGATGACCATTAAACCTCTTTTTGGAAAGGGGATCCGTGCCAAGGAGGTCCTTGAGTTGGTACATACTGATGTATGTGGACCATTTTTTACTCAAGCTAGAGAAGGTTTCTCTTACTTCATTACTTTTACAGACGACTTGACAAGGTATGGATATGTGTATCTTATGAGACACAAATCCGAGGCCGTTGATAAGTTTAAGAAGTTTAAGTGTGAAGTTGAGAAACAACTCTCAAAGAGTATCAAAACTCTTCGATCTGATCAAGGAGGTGAATACTTAAGTGAAGAATTTCTAGATTACTTAAAGCTTCATGGAGTTCATTATGAATGGACACCTCCTGTAACACCACATATGAATGGTGTTGTCAAGAGGAGAAATCGAACCTTGCTTGACATGGTTCGATCCATGATGAGCTTTTCAGCTCTTCCTACATACCTTTGGAGATACGCTATACTTACCTCAATATATATTCTAAACCGAGTTCCTTTTAAATCAATTGAAAAGACGTCATATGAGGTATGGTATGGCAATAAGTCATCACTTAGACACATGAGGCCCTGAGGGTGTCCTACATATGTCAAGAAGTTGATCATTGATAATATGTAGTCAAAGAGTGAGAACTGTTACTTCGTTGGGTATCCAAAGGAAACTAAGGGATACTATTTCTATCTTCCTGCAGAACATAAGATCTTTGTTTCTAGGAACACAACTTTTCTTGAAAATGAATATGTCTACAAGGAAGAGAGTTGCACAGAGATAAAACTTGAAGAAATTCAAGAACAAAGTAACATAGATGTTGAATCCTTGCCAGATGATAAAGACAATTCAGTGGGAGCTTTTAGCGAAGATTGGGTACTCAGGGTATGCCCTTCGGCCAGTGGGAGAGCTACGAGGAATGATGCAGAAATGCAAGATCCTCTAGCACAGACCATGGGAGCAAGTGCATCAGTTTCACCTTCTCCCATTCAGGAAAGATATGAAAATGATATTCCTGAAAGCTCTAATGTTGGTGGATCAACTAACGCACAAGAACCTTCTCACAATCGGAACATACCTGAAACCGGTCTGCAAGACACTCAACTCTGTAGGTCTGTTAGAACTTATCGTCCTCCAGAAAGACTAAATCTACTTGTGGAAACACAAAATGAGTTAGATATTACCGATGATGATGAGCCTACAACCTACAGCGAAGCAATGCTAGACATTGATTCGAAAAGATGGCAAGAAGCCATGAAATTCGAGATGGAATCGATGTATATCAACCAAGTATGGAACTTGGTTGATTTGCCAAACGGAAACCCATAGGATACAAATGGGTCTTCAAGAAGAAGATTGATGCATTTGACAAAATTCATACTTATAAAGCTAGACTAGTGGCTGAAGGTTTTAATCAGCGTCCTGGTGTGGATTATGATGAAACTTTTTCACCAGTTGCTAGATAAAGTCTATTCGGATTTTGCTTGTTATAGCTGCACATTATGATTATGATATTTGGCAGATGGACGTCAAAACTGCAATCCTTAATGGTAATCTAATTGAGGAAATATATATGAAACAACCCGAGGGTTTTTCATCTGAGTCCAGACCAAATGATGTGTGCAAGCTACATAAGTTTATTTATAGACTTAAGCAAGCCTCTAGGAGTTGGAATATTTGTTTTGACAAGGCTATCAAATTTTTTGATTTCGTCAGAAGAAAAAAGGATCCTTGTTTTTATATCGAATGCAAAGATGAGGGAATTATCTTTATTATTATATATGGTGATGACATATTGATAATAGGAGACAATAAGGCTCTCATGCAGTCATTTAAGGATTGGTTGTCCAAAACCTTCATGATGAAGGACTTAGGTGAAACCTGCTATATTCTGGAAATTAGGATCTATAGAGATAGGCCTAATAGATTGTTGGGGCTGTCATAGTCAATCGACATAGACAGAGTGCTTAGACGCTTTTCAATGGAGAATTCCAAGAAAGGCGATCTTCCAATGGGTCAAGGCATCAAGTTATCTAAGAAGGGTTGCCCTTCTAGTACTGTATAACTTGAGCGCATAAAGTGGATCTCATATGATTCAGTTATAGGATCAATCATGTATGTCATGACCTGTACTAGAGCACTTAGTATGACTTGTAAATTCCAGCAGAATCCTGGTGGGGAACACTGGAAGGCGGTCAAGAGTATTCTTAAGTATCTCAGACGTACTAAAGATTACTTCTTAGTATATGGTGGAGATGATAAGCTAGTTACCACTGGGCATACTGATGTTAGTTCCAGACAGATGTTGATGATTTCAAATCTCAGTATGGTTACACGTTCATTTTCAACGGAGGAGCAGTGAGCTGGAAGAGTTCCAAACAAGCTACTACTGTTGATTCGACTACTGAAGCGGAGTACATTGCTGGATTGGAATCTGCTAAAGAAGTTATCACTATTTCTGAGTTTCTGAAGGAGCTAGGGGTTGTTCCGAGTGCTAGTTGTCCAATAACCATTTATTGTGACAACACTGGTGCAATTGCACATGCAAAGTACCAAGATCAACAAACAGAAACAAGCATGTACCGATAAAGTACCACATTTTCAGAGAGATGGTGGAAGCTGAAGATATTAGAATAGATTATGTTCCCACAGTCAATAATCTAGCAGACCCGTTTACTAAACCATTAAGCTTGGTAAAGCATAATGGTCATTTTGAGAACATGGGTATTAGATATGTTGGTGATTGACTCTAGGCCAAGTGGGAGATTGAAAGTATATGTATGTCCTAGAGACAATCTTTATTAAGACAAAATATACTTTATACACATTCGTATTTATATTAATGATGATTACTATTATGGCATTTGCATTTGTTGAATTATTAGTTGGTTGTTTATAATATTCTATAAATGCATCCCTAGAGTTTACGTGATTATTAATGGTGTGAAAATAAATATTATAACATAACTCTTAAATAGCCTCGACTAATGATCATCGAGATTGAGATATCGATGATATGCGATACGTCGACATATGGTCTGTATCATATCCTTAGGGGATGTAGTATGTCTCACTTGCTATGAGTTATGTCAACTCATGATGGACGCATGAATACTTGTTGAAGTATTGGTTATACCCTGCTGATGTATTGTTTTGTTATATGTCTATAATGTCATCGGCGTGTGGGAGATATAAATCCTTATACTTGAGGTCTATACCACCCTATTTACGGAGTAATATACTTTGATCCTATTCTAAGCTCAAATGCCTTATAGGTTGAGACACAACTTGTTTTGGGTACGTTACGAAGTAGATTAAAGGTGGTAGTTGAGCCAATATTAGGATTCATTCCTCGAATGTATCTTCGAGAGAGCACTAAGATTCTCATATGGTATTAGGTTGACTATGTCGTTGGCCAACGCAATGGACATGTCTTTGATATGGTCCCGTTGTCAACTAATATAGATGATGTATAATGATCAAGCCAATTGGATAGAGACTTGACAAATCCTAAGCTTGATTGAGTGTGTCGTAAATGAAAGGATTTTATCTTCCCACATAGAGGTTTAGTTCACATGTTTCGTGTAGCTAAACATTACATATTGAGTTCATCTTCCGGCGCAGTCTAGGAGTTCCGTGAAGATCCTAAATGTTGTTAATGTCAATATGTAAAGGCCTGAAGGGTAACACTAAGTCAAATGTTCCGTCGATTGAAGGAAATAATTAGAGAACAGAGTATATATATGTTCGGTTGATGATCGAGACATTAGAAAGAAATTGAAACAAGGTAGAAAGTAGGACAGAGCTGCGGCGCCTGAACGCGTGTCTAGCACCGCGGCGCCACTTATGCAGCGCCGCGGCGCTGAGGCGCGTCCAGTGGGTCCGACTGCTGGCCCAGTCTGCTGAGGTTTTAATGGGCTGGCCCATTTGGGGAACCCTAGCTGTCCACTTCAGCTATAAATAAAGGGGTTCCCCTTCCCATTTCTTTACACCAAAAGCAAGAGACTAATCTCTTCTAAAGCTCTGCTGGAATCCCTAGCATTCCAAGAGTTAGAAAATTACATCAAAGTTCTTGACTTGCAAATCGAGGGACATTGGCGTGCGCACTCTCGGACTACACAAAGCTTTAAGTTTTCAGATTTCTAACTATAGATGTAAGTCTTCGTTCGAAGTATTACATTCTTGTTTTGTGTTATTCTACATTATATAATCATACTACAGTTTGACCGCCAAATCGGGTTTGAAACATAAATTTTCAAATTTCGCTGCGTGTACGAACCCGACAAAACTTCTACAGTGGTATCAGAGCCTAGGTTGTTTTGTGTGATTATATGATGAATATTAATGATAATATGGGTTAGGATTTGTTTAGAAAGAAGACCGGGTGACGTTCCTTAGGCAGTGTCTCATTTGTTGGAAGTCTCTGGTAGAGAGTTACAAACATGACTATGAGATGAGTCAATCCAACAACAAAGAAGAATATTGGCCCTCCTCTTAGTCCCACGGATGCAACAAACAATGCCCACGAAATTCCCAACAATTGAGAGATGATTCGAGGGATTCGCTACCTTTGAGAGTCTTCGTTGTCCTCCAGACATCCATTGTCCATTGAGTTTCAGCTCTAGACAAAAGATTGGGGTCATAAGAATGTACCATAAACAAGTGTGCAGGTTTTTAGTACTGACTACTGATGCTGGAACTCCAAGTGCTAAGAACAAAAGTGTTATCTAGGGTGCAAAGAAGAAATTAACACGTATTGGGTGGTAGTACTCCCGACGAACTGCTTCAAAGTAGAAAATGAATTTCAGAGCATAGACCAGAGAGATAATAACCATAAGTGCAGAAGATATGCACCCCACGTCAAGATTTGCTTTCAAGCTTACGTGTAGGAATTTTGTCGAGGCAGAAGTGAACGTCTATTTATGTCCTAGAGACAAGTTGTATTATGACAAATGTACTTTATACATATTTGTATTATTATTCATGGAGATTAATATTTTGGCATTTGCAGTTGTTGAGTTATTAGTTGATTGTTTATAATATTTTATAATATGCATCCCTAGAGGTTACATTGTTATTAATAGTGTGAGACATTAATATTACAACGTAACTCTTAATTAGCCTCGACTAATGATCGTCGAGAATGGGATATCGATGATATGTGATATGTCGACATATGGTCTGCATCACGCTAAGGATGTAGTTGTTATACCCCGTAGTTCCAGGGTATGTATGTGAGGACGTACGTACGAGAATACGACAGAAATTTTGGAAAGAAAGAAAGATGTGATTTTTTCGACGGAAAAGTTTCCGGTTTTTGTGAAGGAAAAAGGTTCGTTATGGGAATTGGTTTCCCAGTTTTGGTATTTGGGCTTCTTGGATTATATTAGAATTTTGAGATTTTATTTTCGGAAATGGTCACGTGGGGCCCACGGGAGAAATTTACGGTTTTGTGGGGCCCACTTTGTTTTTGAGATTTTCGGTATTTTGGATATTTTCGGAAGACGAAATATTTTGGACGAGTCGGGAGGCGATACGTGTCACCCCCATGTGTCACCTTGGCCGAATTGGTGGGACAAGTGGCTAGCCACTTGTCCCCTTGGCCGAAATGGCCACTACACTTGGAAGCCCAAATCGTTGGCCATGTGGTGTGGTGGGACCCACACACACATGGCCCAATCTTGACCATACACTTACATTGATCTTGGCCCTTGATTCTTCTATAAATACACCCTTAGCTTGAAGCATAATTTCATCCACACTTAAGAGCTTTCAAGGCAAAAAAATACTCCCTCCCTTGTAGTTTTCGTCCCCCTCCCCCCTCTTGTGTAGAAAATACTTCTTGTATTGTTGTATAAATCCCAAATACCTTAGCCTAGTATCCCTAGTAGTATTCCAAAGTTATTTCAATACTAGGAGCCCGAAAATACTACTTTATTCCAATAGTCGCAAAGTGAAACCCTAGAAAATCTTCCTAGCGTGGTTGAAGTGTTAAGAGAAGTTGTTTAGAAACTTTTAAGGGTCGCTTGGAGCGGGTTGGAGCGTATGGATTTGGAGCTAAACGTTGCTCAGGATCGACTTATAATCTTGGATAATTTTGGGCTTATCGAGGTAATGATCTTTACCCCCCCCCCCCTATTGTAATTGGATATTACATGTGGTAGTAAGGTATAGTTGAGTATACTATATATAGAATGAATATTATAAAGGATTGAACTGTATTTACAGTAGACTTGTGTAGTTTATCTGTGTAGTAGAATTGAACACGTCCGGTTAGACGTGTAATCCCCTGGGAGTTGTTGGCCTGGTAGTGGGCCTGAGTAGAGGAGGAGATTTATGTGGTTACGGGGAGGTCTGCGAATTTTTACGTAGAATAAGGAATCTTGTATTTAGAATATTCTACGAAGAGATCTAGAAGTTGATAGACGTTTTTATGGACAGTATAGGTGGAAGTAATACGAGTAGCATATTCTACTTGAAGGGTGGAAAAGGCTAGCAAGGTTGTAGTACTTGGAGCATTTTGCTAATTGTCGATAATCGTCGCGAGGTATGTGAACTTCTTCCTATCTTTTCTAGCATGATTGTGGTGAACTATGTAGTACGGTAGACGTCACGTGTTCTAAGTGAATTTGGTTGGTTTCTTGATTTTAAAAGATAAAGGACTTGACTTATATTTGACTTGATATGATATATGAAGAACTCGAATTGTGTAGAAAGTTGTGAAACCTCATTCGCGAGAAATGAGTATTTGGTCTTTAAAAGGAACTTGATTTCTAAAAGAAAAGAGACTTGAGGAATCAAGAGTTGTTAGTTGAAAAGAGAGACAGGGGTTTGTCTTAAATTGGTTTAAAACATAAAGTGTTATAACAGGTGTATGGGCCTTTCGTTATAACGACTTTATGAGAGCACAAGAATGGTTTTATCATTAGTTTTAAAATGGTAACTTGATTTAAGTATAGGTTACTTGTTTTGAAAGAGTAAGTATTTGAGTTTTAAAGAGTATACTTGATGTTGTTTTAAAAGAAAGGCACTTGGTTTAAAAAGTATAGAGTACTTGATTTTAAAAGTCTTGTAAAGGTTTTTACGAAAGTAAAGTAAATTGGTTTGAAAAGGAAATGTGTTTTTGATACTACGAGTATTAGTATCTTTTACGTAAAAATAGGTCTTTTTGAAAGAATGAAAGTGGGTATTATTTTTGGGTTTGAAACCCGTATTGTTGACATAAAATGAAAGTACCTTGAGTTGTGTGTAACTTGCCTATGTTTGCGTGTGATAGCCTTGTTGTGCCAGTATTGTATTTTTATACCACCGCGTCTCTCAATGGAGGGCCGGTTGATTTGTTATGATCTTACTTGGACGTACCGGCAGTGACGGAGGATTCCACGGGTGCGCTCCTGTTGATAGCGTTATTCCATGGACTAGCTCTCCATGAGGTTTCTTGATTCGGCCTTGGTATCTGGTGGTTGGCTTTCGTACTTGCCCCGTCTCGTGGCTGATTCGGCCTTGGTACCTGGTAGTTAGCCTTCGCACTTGCCCCGTTCAGTTTAGTGGCAAAGTTTCGTGATACGGCCTTGGTATCTGGTAGTTACGTGACACGGCTTTGGTATCTGGTAGTTGGCTTTCGTACTTGCCCCGTATCAGCTCCGTGGTTTGGTTGTATAGTATTGTTAGTACGACTTTGGCATCTAGTAGTTGGCTTTCGTACTTGCCCCGGTCAGTTGATGATGCGGCTTTGGTATCTGGTAGTTAGCCTTCGTACTTGCCCCGTACGGTTTTTTGACTCAGGTGGGACCTGGTGTTTATGTGTACTCCTTGGTGTTATTATATCATAGACTGTCGGCAGTGAGGAAGGTATTCCACGGGCATGATTGTTGTTGAGGGCGTGAGACCCATAATTATATTTGAATGATGACTTTGAGGGCGTGAGTCCCTGACTTACGTGACTGCGTATTTATTGTGGACTGTAGTTTGGTTATCATACATGTCTCCTGCTTTATATAGACTACTATGATTTCATTTACAGTATTTTCCAGTTTCACATAATTGGTACTGTTATCGACCTCCTTGAGTGCGTTCATCTGCAGGTAGAGGTACACCAGTTGTTGATCCTCGCTCATAGGATCACAGTTCAGCGTATTGGGAAGCTCCGTTTCTCCGGAGGCTTATCTTTTGGTATAGTCCTCTGTCACTGTAGGTACTTGTACATTCAGGGGTATGGAGGGGCCCTGTCCCGTCATGTTGTATAAAAACTCTTAGAGGTCTGTAGTACTGTTGTGGGCAGGGTTTGTAAAAGGATTTAACTGTTCGGTTTGATATGTATATGTATATATTCAGGAAGGTGACCGCTTTAGTTGCTTTGTTTCATACTTTATGTCTTGTCTCATGTTTTAGTTTTATTTCACGATTTTCTCTCGATGTTGTATCACTAGGGTGCCCGGTAAGGCACGATCGCGGGCAGGTCGGTCGTGACAAAAGTGGTATCAGAGCAGTTAATCCTCGGAAAGTGTCTACAGACCGTGTCTAGTAGAGTCTTGATTATGGGTGTGTTGTGCACCACATCTATAATCAGGAGGCTACATGATATTTAGGATTGGTTTCCATTCTTCTCACTCTGAGATCGTGCCTTAGAGCTGGGTTATAAGTTGGACTCCATCGGACGTACTCGTATGTACCAGTTATGCCTCTACGCAAGGCAACCAGAGCCCGTAGCGAGCGTGAGAGGAGGCTGAGTAGAGCACGAGGTTACCGAGGCACGGGCGGTCATTATCTGGGACAACACTTCATTCGGGGAGTTCTGCGACGCGTTAGCGAGAGAGTTTAGAGCGTGCGGTAGCTCACGAGACCACGATACCTGAGCCTCTAGTCCCACGGCCAGGAGCCGAGGATATGAGTTCAAGGAGATGGCCCAGTTACTAGCTAGGCTGGTGGCTGGGAATGAGGACGGACGGGAGCCGGTGGTTCCGGCAGTACCAGTGATTTACCCTAGATCCGATAGTCTGAGACTTCGGGATTTCTTGAGTTGCAGTTCGCCAGAGTTCTATGGATAGAGAGCTGAGGATGATCCTCAGGGTGTCGTGCTAATTTGGGAGATTGTTATTCTTGCGGCCGTCAGGGCCATGTGATGGGAGGATGTCCAAGTAGGAGGGATACAAGAGGGATGACTCGGCCACGAGATCGATTCTTGGGTTGATTGTTGGGAGAAGGGTGTTAGTCGATGAGGTCACCCTACCTCGTTATGGCCGTTGTAATAGACTTCATTATGGGAGTGTCGTACTACTTGACGGCTTGTATACTTGCGACCAACAGGCCATTTGGTGAGAGTTTGTCCGAGGCAGGTAGCGGATGTAGAGACTCGACGCCGGGATCGGTGGTTCATCGCCTCTATATAGCTAGGCGCCTTCGAGCGGGATTATGATTAGGCGACAAAGGGAAAGTGAGGTAGTAGTTACAGAGATATCATCACCCCAAGAAGCGGTTTATGTTGTTATGGTGGATACATGTTAAGTGCTATGTACGGATAGCATTGTGTTAAGTGTGAATTAGAAAACATGGGTAGTTGAAAAGGGTAAGTCTGAGGACGAGACAATTGTGAGCCTTAGAATTTATAACGGTTAGGACCTCGGATGCAAGGCCGTCTTGAGTGGATGATTT
Organism: Przewalskia tangutica; assembly: GCA_029844215.1. Taxonomy (NCBI): domain Eukaryota; kingdom Viridiplantae; phylum Streptophyta; class Magnoliopsida; order Solanales; family Solanaceae; genus Przewalskia; species Przewalskia tangutica. The sequence continues at coordinate 27,472,958 of CM056719.1, forward strand.
TACGGTTGGTCTTTGTCGAAGTACTTGGTATGCGTGAAATATATTGTGGGATAATTCCATGGGTTGTGTAAGATGAAAGTGGTAGCTTTCAGGACTTTAATAGGTAAGATTGTTCCGGATCGGGGAACAAGAGTTTGGCGCGATTATGGGTCGGGTTGAGGACCATTCACGGGTCGACCCGCAACCCGGTTTGGGGTGAGGTAAGTTCGAGGTGGTCCCGCCGGGTGGTAGGGTCACGAGGGTGCTAGGCCCAGGTTTAGGTAACCATCGTATGAGTTCGTGGATGTGTTCGACCAGAATCGGACCGTGAAGGTCGGGAAAGGCCTTAAAGGAATTTGAGGTTAGTAAGATGACCAAGTTTGGAGGCAGTGGCTCCAAAGGTTTTGGAAACTGAAGCAATGACAGAAATATGGTACGTATTGTAGGAAGATTTCGAGTGTACGAGGAAGATACGACGAGTAAGGAAAGAGGCTAAGATGTGTTAAGATGATGGAAGTGTCCTTTTTATAAGTGAAGAGGGGAAAAAAGTATCCTTTGGACCATGGGTGGAAGTTTTGTGTTGTTATGCATGTTAGAGGTGATTCCTCGTTGGCTTGGATTTGAGTTTTGAGCGTATGTTATACTATGGCCATTGGTGGCATGATTGGTTTGGTAAGTATATTAGTGAAGACTATACCGACGCAGGTATGTTTTGAGACTTAGAAGGAACATTCGGGACGAATGTTTCTAAGGGGGGAAAAATGTTATACCCCGTAGATCCAGGGTATGTATGTGAGGACGTACGTACGAGAATACGACATAAATTTTGGAAAGAAAGAAAGATGTGATTTTTTCGACGGAAAAGTTTCCGGTTTTTGTGAAGGAAAAAGGTTCGTTATGGGAATTGGTTTCCCAGTTTTGGTATTTGGGCTTCTTGGATTATATTAGAATTTTGAGATTTTATTTTCGGAAATGGTCACGTGGGGCCCACGGAGAAATTCTGATTTTGTAGAGCCCACTTTGTTTTTGAGATTTTCGGTATTTTGGATATTTTCGGAAGACGAAATATTTTGGACGAGTCGGGGGGCGACACGTGTCACCCCCATGTGTCACCTTGGCCGAATTGGTGGGACAAGTGGCTAGCCACTTGTCCCCTTGGCCGAAATGGCCACTACACTTGGAAGCCCAAATCGTTGGCCATGTGGTGTGGTGGGACCCACACACACATGGCCCAATCTTGACCATACACTTACATTGATCTTGGCCCTTGATTCTTCTATAAATACCCCCTTAGCTTGAAGCATAATTTCATCCACACTTAAGAGCTTTCAAGGCAAAAAAATACTCCCTCCCTTGTAGTTTTCGTCCCCCTCCCCCCTCTTGTGTAGAAAATACTTCTTGTATTATTGTATAAATCCCAAATACCTTAGCCTAGTATCCCTAGTAGTATTCCAAAGTTATTTCAATACTAGGAGCCCGGAAATACTACTTTATTCCAATAGTCGCAAAGTGAAACCCTAGAAAAATCTTCCTAGCGTGGTTGAAGTGTTAAGAGAAGTTGTTTAGAAACTTCTAAGGGTCGCTTGGAGCGGGTTGGAGCGTATGTATTTGGAGCTAAACGTTGCTCAGGATCGACTTATAATCTTGGATAATTTTGGGCTTATCGAGGTAATGATCTTTACCCCCCCTATTGTAATTGGATATTACATGTGGTAGTAAGGTATAGTTGAGTATACTATATATAGAATGAATATTATAAATAATTGAACTGTATTTACAATGGACTGTATTTACAGTAGACTTGTGTAGTTTATCTGTGTAGTAGAATTGAACACGTCCGGTTAGACGTGTAATCCCCTGGGAGTTGTTGGCCTGGTAGCGGGCCTGAGTAGAGGAGGAGATTTATGTGGTTACGGGGAGGTCTGCCGAATTTTATGTAGAATAAGTAATCTTGTATTTATAATATTCTGAAGAGATCTAGAAGTTGATAGACGTTTTTATGGCCAGTATAGGTGGAAGTACTACGAGTAGCGTATTCTACTTGAAGGGTGGAAAAGGCTAGCAAGGTTGTAGTACTTGGAGCATTTTGCTAATTGTCGATAATCATCGCGAGGTATGTGAACCTCTTCCTATCTTTTCTAGCATGATTGTTGTGAACTATGTAGTACGGTAGACGTACATGTTCTAAGTGAATTTGGTTGGTTTACTGATTTTAAAAGATAAAGGACTTGACTTATATTTGACTTGATATGATATATGAAGAACTCGAATTGTGTAGAAAGTTGTGAAACCTCATTCGCGAGAAATGAGTATTTGGTCTTTAAAAGGAACTTGATTTCTAAAAGAAAAGAGACTTGAGGAATTGAAGAGTTTTTGGTTTAAAAGAGAGACATGGTTTTGTCTTAAATTGGTTTAAAACTTAAAGTGTTATAACAGCTTTATGGGAAGTTAGTTATAACGACTTTATGAAAGCAGAAGAATGGTTTTATCATTGGTTTTAAAATGGTAACTTGATTTAAGTATAGGTTACTTGTTTTGAAAAGAGTAAGTATTTGAGTTTTAAAGAGTATAATTGATGTTGTTTTAAAAGAAAGGCACTTGGTTTAAAAAGTATAGAGTACTTGATTTTAAAAGTCTTGTAAAGGTTTTTACGAAAGTAAAGTAAATTGGTTTGAAAAGGAAATGTGTTTTTGATACTACGAGTATTAGTATCTTTTACGTAAAAAGAGGTCTTTTTGAAAGAATGAAAGTGGGTATTATTTTTGGGTTTGAAACCCGTATTGTTGACATAAAATGAAAGTACCTTGAGTTGTGTGTAACTTGCCTATGTTTGCGTGTGATAGCCTTGTTGTGCCAGTATTGTATTTTTATACCACCGCGTCTCTCAATGGAGGGCCGGTTGATTTGTTATGATCTTACTTGGACGTACCGGCAGTGACGGAGGATTTCACGGGTGCGCTCCTGTTGATAGCGTTATTCCATGGACTAGCTCTTCATGAGGTTTTACTGATTCGGCCTTGGTATCTGGTGGTTGGCTTTCGTACTTGCCCCGTCTCGTGGCTGATTCGGCCTTGGTACCTGGTAGTTAGCCTTCGCACTTGCCGCTCGATTTAGTGGCGAAGTTTCGTGATCTGACCTTGGTATCCGTAGTTAACCCTCGTACTTGCCGTCGGCCACGTGACACGGCTTTGGTATCCGTAGTTGGCTTCGTACTTGCCGTGTCGCCGTGCTTTGGTTGTATAGTATTGTTAGTACGGCTTTGGTATCTGGTAGTTGGCTTTCGTACTTGCCCCGGTCAGTTGATGATGCGGCTTTGGTATCTGGTAGTTAGCCTTCGTACTTGCCCCGTACGGTTTTTTGACTCAGGTGGGACCTGGTGTTTATGTGTACTCCTTGGTGTTATTATATCATAGACTGCCGGCAGTGAGGAAGGTATTCCACGGGCATGATTGTTGTTGAGGGCGTGAGACCCATAGTTATATTTGAGTGATGACTTTGAGGGCGTGAGTCCCTGACTTACGTGACTGCTTATTTATTGTGGACTGTAGTTTGGTTATCATACATGTCTCCTGCTTTATATAGACTACTATGATTTCATTTACGATATTTTCGATTTCACATAATAATTGGTACTGTTATCGACCTCCTTCGAAGTGTGTTCATCCGCAGAGTAGAGTACACCGATTGTTGATCCTCGCTCATAGGATCACAGTTCAGCGTATTGGGAAGCTCCGTTTCTCCGGAGGCTTATCTTTTGGTATAGTCCCCTGTCACTGTAGGTACTTGTACATTCAGGGGTATGGCGGGGCCCTGTCCCGTCATGTTGTATAAAAACTCTTAGAGGTATGTAGTACTGTTGTGGGCAGGGTTTGTAAAAGGATTTAACTGTTCGGTTTGATATGTATATGTATATATTCAGGAAGGTGACCGTTTTGGTTAGCCTGTTTCATACTTTATGTCTTGTCTCATGTTTTAGTTTTATTTCCGCTGATTTTCTCTGATGTTGTATCACTAGGGTGCCCGGGGTAAGGCACCAGTCGCGGGCCCGAGGTCGGGTCGTGACAGTAGTATGTCTCACCTGCTACGAGTAATGGTTACTTGTGATGGACACATGAATATTTTGGAAGTATTGGTATATCCTACTGATATAATGTTTGTTATACAATGTCTAAAGTATGATCAGCGTGTGGGAGATAAAAGTCTTTTGACTTGAGGTCGATACACACCTTTTATATAGAGTAATATGCTTTGATCCTGTCCTAGGCTCAAATGCCTTATAGGTTGAGATATGACTTGTATTGGGTATGTTATGAAATAGATTAAAGGTGGTAGTTGAGCCAAGATTGGGATTTATTCCTCGAATATATATTTGAGAGAACACTCAGATTCTCATATGATATTAGGTTGACTAAGTCGTTGGCCAACGCATTAAACATATCTAGGATATGGTCTTGTTGTCAACTAATATAGATGAGATATAATGATCAAGCCATTTGGATATACACTTGGCAGATCCTAAGCTTGATCGAGTGTGTCGTGAATGAAATGCTTTTATCTTCTCACATAGAGGTTCATTTTACCTGATTCGTGTAGCTATATTTCACATATTGAGTTCGTCTTTTAGCGTCGTCTAGGAGTTTCGTGTAGACCTCAATATGATTACTGTCAATATGTGAATGCTTGTAGGGTAACACTAAGTCAATTGTTCCGTCGATCTAAGGATGTAATGAGAGAATATAAATGTTCGATTTACGATCGAGAGAATTGAATGAATAATGATTATTTAATTAAGCCGAGATTGGATTTCAGATTTAATTAAAATAAAAATTAGACAAAATTGGACTAGGGTCGCGAGAAACCCTAAACGTGTCTCATTTTCTAGGCCTGGACCACGGGAACCCTAATTGTATGTTTTACCTAAAACGCAACTATAAATAGAGGGATTCTATTAATTATTCAAAACACTTGATTCACATAATCATTCTAAGTCTTTGAGACCTGGTCTTAAAATATTCTCTCGAACCTCTGCCGAATTTCCTAACTGTTCGAAAGAGGAATTACATCGGAGTTCTTGGAACTTGCAATCAAGGAACAGTTGCGTGTGCACTCTCGGATTATACGAAAATATTCCAGATTTATAAAATCGTAAGTTCACTATCGATGTTTTACGGTTATCATTAAATGTCATGTGATTACATGTGTTATATTATTGCATAACCATCATGCAGTTCATCGTTTGTTGGGATTGAGACATAAATTTTTAAATTCCGATGCGTACACAATCCCAACAAAACCCTACAAGAAGTGCCTAGGTTCTTCTACATTATAACTTGACTGCTAACACCTAGACAGATACCGAAGGAAGTAATAGGGAAACGAAGAAGAAATGACCATTTCTATCTTTTGGATGAATGATTTCCTCAGAAGCATGTACACGGAAAAACATGTTTATTCACCATGTAACATAAAAAAGTCTACAGACAACTAGTAAATTTATGAGTGAAAGGTGTTAAGAGTCATGTTAAGAGTCTCACATTGGAAATGAAATAGGAATTTGGACTCCATACATGGACTTGGACAATCCTCACCTCATAAGCTAGCTTTGGGGGTTGAGTTAGGCCCAAGATCCATTCTTTACATTGTATCAGAGTCAAGCCCATTACAATTTTATGTTCACCGATGTTGGGTCCCCAAATTATGTCATTCACGCTCCAGTTAACGGGATCTGGGCGTGCGGGGGAGTATTAAGAGTTTCACATAAAAAATGAAATGATAATTTAGACTTCTTATGGGCCTGGACAAATGTAGCTTTTAATATTGAGTTAGACCCAAGATCTATTCTTTATATATATACCCTTAAGGTGTCCAATTCTGGGCCTTTGAGGGCATCAAAATATCGATCCACAAGAATAGTTTCTATGTGAGGACTTAGTTGAGAAACAAGGTCTTGTTCCTTTCTGTTGGGTCCCGGGGTATACTATGGAATAATAAAAACAAACTGAAAGTAAAACTAAATTGAATGTCAATTCAGTTTTCGAATGTCGGCAACAATGTCGTTCGACACCAGTGACAACACTTTAGTAAAAACATAAACTTTAAAGAGTAAATGCATCGGAATTTAAAGAATACAAGGGTTTAATATTTACATAGTTTATATATTGATATAACCTATGACGGTCCATGACCTAAGTATTGTATATATGTATATTATATACAAATATACAAATTCTTTTCAGTACATATTTATAAGATAAAACGGAAATGAATTAAAAGTTGAAGTCGCAGATGACTTATGCCTGAAAAATCTAACAAAGTAGATATAGACAACCTCTCATTACAATCGCTCCATACAAAACTAATCTAGAATCTAAACAGCGACTGTAATGTTGGACATAATGTTGTCGACACACTAAGACAACATTTATGATCCAGATTTCTGAGATGAAATCCCGAGAGCTCTCTTGGTATTTTTACATTTTGTTTCTAGATATCGATTCACTTTTCTTCCCTCTCTATTTATAGTAGAGAGTCTTCTTTGAAAATCTCATCAACTTGTTGTAGAGGTTGATGGAAAGGTGGGCAGCCGATAAGGTTTGTTGGAGAAGATCATGGAGCAAAATACTCTAACTTCTTGGACTTATTCCCCAAGCTTAGCAACAACTTTGACTTGTTCTTCCCACATTTTTAATTAGCTCATAATCACCTTGCCAAATCACGTTTCCATCGTGGTAAAAATCCCACGAGATTTGCTTCAGTTCCGTGAAGTAAGGCAGAACTGTTTTACAGAATGTTGGTCCGAATATCGTGACATTTGTTCCAACATTTCTGAATTTTAACTTAGTACTAAAAATGATATGTTGGGTAAAATGTCACAACACCAAACCTAACATTAACATTCTCCCATTTTTTGTCTTTCTTCACAAAACCTATTATAATTTGTGCTAGTGACTTGCGATAATGTTATAGATGTTGTCCCAACATCTATTATTACAATATTGCTCCCTCTTAACCTGTGAAGGCATACAAAAAACATATGTATACCAGTGTATACTACTATATAGGATTACACACAATGTTAGCACAACATAGATATACACATCCTACAGGATTAAAAGAAATAAACTAGCATATTAACACATCATCAAAAATATTCAAACTATATTCTCAACACCAACCAGTAGCATCGGCTTCATACAGTATCAACCAGTAGCATCAACTCCTCATAACTCATCATAGAACAACAGCAGCTTCCAGCAGCTTTCTACTCTTGCATAACTCTTTCTCTGCACAGAACATCAGTCTCTAACCTTCTTCCTCAACTCCCCCTGTATCAGCATTTCCCTCTGCTTCCCTCTACCTTCAGTATAATCATTTTCTCCCACTTTTTTGTGAAGAAAGCAGCAATATGAAATGGTCGTTGGCTTGAATCAAAGCATTCCTCACAGCATCAACCTCAGAGATTTGTTTGTTGATTCTTGCAATTTGATTCACAAGCCATTCAGTAGACAATGAAGACTGTCTTGGACGTGTTGCCAAGAATGTTGGTGACATTCCTGTCAACATCTGCACTATTTCCTTCCATTTTCCAAGGTAGATTAATGACTCTGTCTCTACTCTTCAAAATTGCTTTATGTACTGTGTACAGTTCAAGAGCCTTCCCTAAATGTGTCCTCTCTCTTAGGCTTAATACCTTAGGTAGTTAAAACTTTGTATATCAGAGAAGGATAAGGGAGGATTGAGGTTGATTCTTTTTGTGCCAAGTTGGCAACTTGATGGAAGATCATTTTTCCCATATCAACTCTCAAACCTTTCCCAATTTTATACAGCAAGGTGGCTTGTTCTGTAGTTAAAATTGACTCATTCATTAAAGGAAGCTAATTGTGTATAACAATTTGTGAATGGTGGCAAACAGGCATGTTAATATAGAGGCTGAACATCTAGAGATCTACTTATGCATTATACATCATGCGAGGTACTCAATTACTTCATTTATATTGTCCAATGCAGGGTCTACTTCTCTAACATCCTCCTCAGTATTTAATCTCATACATTGGTTTATAACCGCAGGTGTGAAAAAATATACTCTGTTATAGAGATATACCTTCCCAAATTTCTTCGAGGATGTATCATCTATAGCAGAACTCAAATTAACATAAAACAACCTAACTATTTTATCAACATACAGTCCTTTCTCAGTGACAGATCTTAGGAGTCGTATTTCTTTTGAGAACTCTCCCAAACCACATTCTGAACATGAGGCAATGTCTAATACTTTTTCAGATCTAATAACTTTATTTTTGTATCAGTCCCAATTATCAGAATTAGTTTTAGAATAGAATTTGTCTGAATAGATACATACCTCAAGGTCTGAAGCAGATTCAGTTTTGCTGGACGATGTTGGAGTTGGTTCTTCTCCACTTTATTCAGTTGAGAACACCAAGTCTGTGTCATCACTGTCACTACTCGAGTAAGCAGGTACAAATGTATCAAATTTGGACCTTTTGTTGCTCGATTTTTCACGAACTGTTCTCTCAAACATTCTACTCGATCGACGAGTAGAGAAGGCGGACGATCTTGGTCTTTTACTCAGTTCTGAAATGTCAGATGTTGCATCAACGCCTATTGGATTGTTGTTAGCACCTAGGTAGATGATGTCTAAAGTTTCATCTAAACCTTTAAATACTATAGTTTTGGACAAGTCCTCTGTGGATGGTGAAGAAGATAACCGACAAGGTTGTTGTGGGTCATTTTGCTATGATGATTCAGTGTTCATAGGAGGGCTAATACTCATAGGAATGTTGGTCGGTGTATTGGCTGATATTGGTGTTGACATTGGAGAGCTTTCCATATGTGAATATTGTGGAGAGGATTTTGAGAAATTTGGGTTTGTGATTGAGGATGGAGTTTGGAATGGTGATGATTCCATCGGGTAGGTAGGATTATAATCGAGGTGTTATGTGATTTCCCTTTTTTTTAAAGGAAAATCGGGAAAAAATAACAAATTAGAGGAATATTTATATACCTGGCAAACCTTTCTAAGCAACAAAATCTCTTAGTTTTAGGTGTTTCAATTTTACACAATAACTTACACCTAACATATTGGGATAAAACAACTATACATCACGGTAGAAATAAAAATTAATCTTATCATTTTAAAGTTTGAAATTCCTATTAAAACGAGGAAAAAAAGATAGGGAGAAAAATATTATTTTCTGAAATCAGTTAAGATCAACATCCCAACAAATATCATTATCTGAAAAATCTCAACAACAATGTTGGCAATATTTTGGACAACACAAGTATTATGATCCCTCAAGAACTTTTCATTTTGGCAACAAATCAAAACACGTTTTATACATTTTTTATGAGTTTAACATATGGACCAATGTATCGTGTCCTTGGTCAAATCATAAAACACATACAAAACTATTTTCGTGTAAAAAATAAGAATACTTATTTAGTATTCTCAAAATTTCTTTTGGAGCACTTGATACTCCTATAGAATAGGAACGATATCATTTCAAGGGCTTTGCCCGTTTTGCATAGTTGCCAAAAATTTGTAAAGACTTTGCCTTATTTTGATACTCTTTTTTTATGATAACTAATATCATCGCAGAGAACGATATCACTTTGGAATCATATTCTTATTGAAGGAACATGCTTGTGTTACCAAAATTAATGCACTATATAGCAACCATAATCATATTATGATATTACATAGGTAAATGTCACCCAAAATGTTAGAGACATTTCAGCCGACATTCACCAAAAATGTTTTTTTAGAGATTTCTTCAAACTTGAAAATCTCTCATGGTCTAAATATTTTGTAAAAATATCAGCTAGTTGATGAGTAGTTTCAACATGTTCAATTTTACCAGCTGTTTTTCAACTACATCTCTTAAAAAGTGATGCCTAATATCAATATGTTTTGTACGTGAGTGTTGAACTGAATATTTAAAAATATTTATAGCACTCAAATTATTACAGTACAAAATCAAAATGTTGCTAGAAAATTCATAGTCGTCTAACATGTGACCTAGCTATATTAATTGAGAGCAACAACTTACAACTGCTAGATATTCAGATTCAGCAGTTGAAACTGAGACACAATTTTGTTTACGACTATACCATGAAACAAGGTTATTGCCAAGATAAAAATATCATTCAATTATACTTTTTCTATCATCCACATTTCCAGCCCAATTCGAGTCATTATACCCTATTAAATTAGGATTTGTGTCTTTGGAATACCAAATTCCCAATTCACATGTGCCGGCAACATATCTAATGATACATTTTACGGTATTTAAGTGGGAGATTTTGGGACAGGCTTGAAAATATGCACAAACACACACACTAAACATAATGTAAGGCGACTAGTAGTAATGTAAAGAAGACTACCTATCATAGATCGATATAATGTTTTGTCGACATTTTCACCAACATTATTCTTACATACCTTTTGCGATGAACCCATTGGACTTTTCATCTGTTTAGCATTTCCAATCCAAACCTCTTAACTAGATTCTTGGAATATTTACCATGGGAGATGAAAATTTCATCTTCACTTTGCTTAATATGCAAGCCTAAGAAAAAAGTAAATTCTCCAATCATGCTCATTTCAAATGTCGATGACATAGCTTCAACAAATGATTTAGGTACGACTATGAAGTCGATCCAAAGACTATGTCATCCACGTAGATTTGAGCAATTATAATATCTACACCGACAATATTCTTTGGTTCTAATGTAGATATAAAATAAGAAGGACTAACCTCTTGGTATATGGTTTACATACACACATACCTTACCATTTATCTATAGTTGAGTGGTTCTTTGTGGCCTTTCATTCCCTTGTTTCGTCGTGGCACACCCCCCACAAGCACCCCCCCTGACTCAGGGCCTTTTTGTTCTAATTCCTTCAAAACCTCCCCTATCACCTGGACTGTTGGATAATTCTTCTTAATCCTTGATGAGGGGTCCCTTCAAACATGATCTAGCAATTTAGCATTTCACTCCTCATCGACACCCTCTATGATCTCTGATTCTGGTTCAGATGTTGCTTCGAATGTGGCAACATTTGGGAAAACATCTGATTCTTCAGCAGTCTGTACATTTTCCACTCAAACTATAGTGTTATTTTCAGTTGTATTTCCTGTACAAGCAGAAAAATCATCAAAAATAATATTTACAGACTCTTGTACAGTTCTTGTCCTTAGATTGTATACTCGATAAACATGATTATTTTGAAAATAGACAACAAAAATTCCTCTGTCACTTTTAGAGTCAAACTTAGCCAGATGATCTCTATAATTTAAAATGTAATAAATACACCCAAAAAATATGATAGTAACGCAAATTAGGTTTATTTCCCTTTATAATTTTATTGGGTGTCATCTTTGTTACAGACCTTAAATAGACTCTATTAATGATGTGACAAGCAGTAAAAAATGTTTTGACAATGTTTTAGAACTAAGCATAACTCTAGCCATTTCTTGCAATATTTTATTCTTCCTTTCTGCTACCCCATTCTGTTGAGGAGTTTTGAGAGCAGAAAATTCATGGAAAATTCCTTTTTTCTCACAAAATTTTGTGAAGAAGCTATTTTCAAATTCTTTTCCATGGCCGGATCTAATCCGAAAAATAGGAGAATGGAACAAGTTCCTAATTCTAGAGTGCAAAATTTTAAACATGTCTAATGTGATTTTTCTTTCAAGAAATTTATTCATGAATATCTAGAAAAATCATTTACTATCATATAGGAATACCTCATTCCTCCTAAACTGTATTACTCAATTGGACCTATAAGATCTATATGCAATAATTAAAAACAGTGAGACGTACCTGAATGTTGTTCGTCATTCTGACAACATTATGGGAAACACGGGTTTGCTTACATTTTAGATAATCTTCACATACAGTTTTACCTTTATGGTTGTGATTGAGTAAGCCTCTAACCGCTTCATATGAGATCATTTTTTCCAGATTGCGGTAGTTGACATGCCCTAACTTTTGATGTCATAGTGTTGTGTTGTCGATCTTGACATTATTGCATATTTCTTGTCTTGCAACAAGATAGCAATTATGACATGTTCTAGTACCTGACATGACACATTCATTAGCTTTATTCGTAACTTTATAGGCATTCTTATTAAATTTTACCTCAAGATTGTCATCACACAATTGACTAATATTAATCAAATTAGTCATTAAACCTTCAACGTGTAAGACATTTCTTAAAGCTGGAAATCCAGGAACATCCAAGATCCATTATCCAATTATTTTACTTTTACTACCACCTCCATAAGTTACGTTACCTTCATTGAATGACTCATAGTTCTTTAAAAACTCCTTTGTATCTGTCATGTGACGGGAACATCTGCTACCAACATTTGATCGATAGTCAAGAAAAGTACTTTGTCAACTCTTTGACATAATTATTTATTCCAATTAATAAATTAACTCTTTAATTGATTAAACCGATTAGAAGAACTCATTTTGTTTTATTGGGGAAGTTCAATTATCTATATTACCGTCTGGCAAAACCTCTAGTGACCTAGGATATGGTGGAGATACCAAAATCCCTTCTGCGATAGGTTATCGAGCAATTCAATTCTTCATATCGTACATCCCAAATGAGCTAAGAGAATGTATATTGTCAATTCCAAATTCTCATCTCTATGTGTTTGGTCTATGGATGTATGACTTAATGATAAAATGCTAGAAACTTCTTTCTAGACCTTGTCCAACTATGACTAGAGATTCCCAAGTCATAATCTCACGAGATTACATATGACGTATACTCCCCATATTAAAAGTGATTGATCCCATCTCGATCCACTAGTTACCTTTTATATATACTTCCCTACATGCAAAACACCCCGTAAACATCCATACATGATGCGCCTAAGGTGAATAAACACATAGGTTGGTGCATATAAGATACCATAGTGATCTTAAGTCTAAGGATCACTTGCACAACCTCCAAATGAGTACTTCCTTATTGACAAGCTAGTAGGGCATCCACCAAGGTTTTCTCGATAAACCATAATGACTAGGGATGTTTAAGATTAGGGCTTTCGAGGCATCGATGTCTCATTGGTATGATCACTATCATAACCCTCAAGTTCATTGCCTTAATCCAATAATTTCATCATCGTCTACAAGTTATATAAACAAGACACAACAAGATGATAGAAATTGCCTTTATTATAATTATACATACAATGATAATATTTGTCACAAAAATATCCCTATCACATCTCTATATGATTGGCTTGTGGGCATATTTCCTACAATCTACCACTTGCACTAAAATCTATCACCCTTTTACTGAATGTCCATGCATTCTAGATAGGGATGACAAATAGGCGGGTTAGGGCAGATCAAGCTTTTACCTATTCAGATTTTGACCTGACCTGCCCTGCCCTGCTAATCCCTGTCCCGTTTGTATTTTTTATTTTTCTGTTCGATAATTCAATATTTTCTGCGTGTGATGTACAGATAAGAAAGTTGAATATTGAACATGATCACATTTTATAAAAATTGTCAGTGAACGAGTCCATTAATTTAAAGAGCCCTTTCGATGATTACATTTGGCAAGAAATAATAGGTATTCTTCTTGCAAATCCAGAAGGATTAATTAGGAATCTGCCAACACGCCATATTAGTATAAGTTATAAGCACTGATGGGATATAACTATGTAGATAAACTCAAAACCCACCATCTGCCCTAGCCTATTTTAATTTTTAACAAAATTAATTTTGCCCTGCCCCGCCATGCCCTACCCTATTTAAGTCTCCCATGCCCTGCCCCGTTAAGAGTTTGCCCTGCCCTGCCCTGCCCCAATTGCCATCCCTAATTCTAGATGATTGTCAAACTGCTTCTTTAACAAAGTCTTAGTTAATGGGTTTGCAATATTGTTCTTGGTGTCAACTCTCTCTAGAGTCACATCACCGCGTCCAACGATCTATATCAAGAGATGGAAGCATCTCAAAATATACTTGGACTTCTGGTGAGACCTTGGTTCCTTTGCTTGAGAATTGCTCTAGTATTGTTACAATAAAGAGAAACTGGTACTTCTATACTAGGAACTACTCCAAGCTCACTAATGAACTTCTTCATCCAGACTGTTTCTTTAGTGGCTTCACTTGCAGCGATGTATTCTGCCTTTGAGTCAACTATTGTCGGATGCTTAATGCTCATCCAACTAACTTGTAACACCTCGTACCTTCAAGCTAAGCCTTTCCCATGATTCAGGAGTTTAGAAAATTAAGATGGCGCGTATGAAGTTTAAAATCCATTTCAGTTCAGTGATTCACGTTATACGCCAGGGTCTACACAGACTGTAGAAAGTTGTACGGGTCATAGAAATTGCATCTTATAAAGATCATCAAACAACAATGAAATATAGTGGCGTATACAAATCGTATAAAATTATACGGGCTGGGAGTTCTTCATCAAGTTCAAATCTTTATTACAAGATTAGGAGCGAATAAGGTATGTAGAGCTTCTATTCATATATGGGAACATCATTGTTCTTCCCCATGCCACATTCATCTATGAAATATGTCTATAATCCATGAATTCTCATAATATCGATTCCACGAGTTTTTAAGCATGCAATACAAATTATTTATGAACTACCATGATTTTATTTCATGAATTCTCCATGATTTTCCATATCTTATGAAAACTATATACATGTTATATTGTATCTACAACCCATGTTTACAAGTCATGTTTATGAAATTCATAGGCTTCTAAGCCAACTATCCATGTTCATATTTTGATAGTTGCACGCTTCTTGAATTCGATTCTTTATTTTTTTATTTGATGGTAGAAAAAAGTTTTGTTTTTGATAGATTACCGAGAAGGTTTAATACTTGAAACTACGTTTGCCAACGTAGGATAAAAATCACAAAGGTCAGTTAGTACGATTCCTTCATGTTACCCACAACGGGTTATCAGATCCATTCATGTCATGTTCATGTCTTATACCCCGGCAAGGTACGAGATAACTTAGCTGATCGGACAGAGATCAGACGCCACGTTCTAACATGGTGGTTTTATGTCGGTTATACTAAAGCTCTCCCATTTAAGTTATCATGTTTTACTATATTCATGTCAGATATTATAAATGCTCAGGTTACAATTTCGGTTCCATATCCCTACACGTGTCTGCTTATTATTTCAGTTGCTATACATACAGTACAATTCAAATGTACTTACGTCATTTTGGCTCGGGGCCTGCACTTCACGGTGCAGGTACGGAGTTTCAGGATGACAGATCAGTTTACTAGGATCTCTACTATCTCAGCTATTGGTGAGCCTCATCTCATTCGGGATGTTTAGCTATTTATTTTACGTATCAGTCAATGTAGTAATAATATGCCAGAGCCTTATCCTGGTAAATAGTTCAAGCAGTCAGACACATGTTTAGAGGTTTTCATAGATTATTTCTTTTTTAGCAAGTCATGTCAGATGTTGATATTTAGCTTTACATGTTTTAAACCATTGCTACTACATGTTTTGATGCCTATGTTGACTCAGCAAGTCATGTGGTTCGCTCGGTCATATGCAGTCAGGCATTGAGTGTCGCGTTTCACCCAGACCATGGTTTGAGACATGATAAAACTTGGTATTAGAGCCTAGGTTCAAGTGTCTTAGGGAGTCTATGCAACTGTTTCCAATGGTTTTTTTTATGTGTATGTGCATGCCACACATGTAAATAGTTAACCACCAAGACATCTAGGATTGTCTCACTTCCTTCATACTCTATATCGTGCAATTAGAGCTATATCTTCAGGACATCCTTCTAACTAATGTGTATTACATATTTTAGAAAATGCATGCTAAAAGAAAGTTAGCGACAAGCAAGAGGGTTGTTGCCAATGATGCTTATGGGGAGGATACTCAGGGAGCCAACAAGGGTACTGTACCCCCACCTGCTACTAGAGGGCCTGCGGAGGTTCATACTCTAATTCTGCCACCCAATTCCACTGACCCAGATATTAGAGTAGCTATTCAGCTGCTCACCCAGATTATGGTTGCACAAGCTTAATGTCAGGGAACTATGGAGCCTCCAGTGTTCATAGCGTCTAGTAAGACAGAAGATCCGCAGAATTTCATTGAGAATTCAGAAGATCTTTCATGTTATGCATGCTACTAAGATATAGGCATCAAAATTGAGAGCTTATTAGTTATAGGATATTGCTAATATATGGTCTGAGTGATAGGTATAGTCCCGAGGAGAATGTGCGTCTCATGCGACTTGTGATGAATTTACATATGCTTTCATTGAACACTTCTAGCCGCTAGAGGTCAGGAAGGCGAAGGCCTTCAAATTTAAGAAGGTCAAGCAGAATGATAGGAGTGTGCAGGAGTACTGTTACACCCCGTAATTCAGGTCATGCTTATGAGAACGTACGAAAGGAATTAAGATTTAAATTTTTGGAAAGATAGGTTGACAGAATGTTTTGAACAGGTTTTAGTCAACTTTGGGGCGGTTTATGACCAGTTATATTAGGAGTTCTTAGGTGTTTCAAAAGCCTAGTATGTAGTTCGTTGAGTCTAGTTTCCAACGCAACAAACCACTCGTCGATAGGACATCGGAGTAGAAAGTTATGGAAGTTACAAGTTCAGTGCGCAGATGGGCAGAAAAGTGTTTTCAGTCAGGTGACACAGCGCCGCGGTGCCGGATGCAGGGCCGCGGCGCCGTATGTACTGAAATGTTCGGAAGTTTCAGCGCCGCGGCGCCGGCTGCAGGGCCGCGGCGGGATTTTTCGTGAAAACGGGGGAAAATCAAAAGATATTTTTGTAAAGGCCTATGGGAGGGTGACAAGTGTCCCTCCCATCTTTTTGACCAAGAGGAAGTCTTATTTATTGACCAAGTCTGGAAGACTTAGTCATTTTTCAAGAACCACTCTCTAAAAATTCCTCTCCCTTCTCTCTAAAAATTTCAAGGAAAAACCAAGGCCTAGTAAAATTTCGGAAAGGCGGCAAGAAGGAAATATGTTGTCAAGCTTGTAGGAGGTTCGTAGAGGTGATTTTAACGAAGAGGAAATTGTGGAAAGAGGGCAAGTGAGCGATTTGTTGGACTGTTTTGGGCGAATTCCAAGGTAACAATCCATTCTCATTTTTAAGTAAATTGTGTCGCATATTGAGGACGAAAGGACTTGTAGTTGTCGATATTGATATTAGGTATATAACATGTAGGAATAACGATTTGGATTTGAAAGGATTGGATAAGGATGATATGTGAGCATGTTATAGCCAAGATATTGCCTTAAACTTATTGGATTATTTAATATGAATTGTGGGGCAGAATTTTACACGTCCGGTTAGGCGTGTAATCCCCTTGTATTACTGAATAGTTAGGCCTTGATTATGGCATGTTGGCTATTGATATCGGACCTTGAGAAGGTGGAAAAGTATGTAGAAACAAAGGAAGTGCTGTCCAATTTTCCGTAGAATAAGAAACTTTATACTTAGTATATGCTACGAAGAAGTCTAGACGCTGATAGACGTATTTGATCATTATAAGTTGATACTCTACACGTGGAATATCCAACTTGGCAAGTGGATTTAGCCGAGGAGGTATGTGATTCTTCCTATCCTCTTGAGCATGATTGTTGTGAAATATATAGTACGGTAGACGTACGTGTGTTAAATGAATTTGGTTTCACTTTGATGTCCTTGACTTGAGTACTAAATGTTAAGAATCTTGAAATATTTCAAAAAGAGTTATGAATCATTATTCGGAAGGAAATTAACACTTGGTTTTAAAAGGAATAAGTTCTCTTGGTTTTCCAAACAAATGTGATTGTTTTGATTTATAAAAAAAATATAAGTGTTATACTAGCTTTATGGAAAGTTAGTTATAACGACTTAAGGAAGATAAAAAAAACGGTTTACTTACTTGTTTATAGAAGCCTTGTAACGATTTCTGAAGGTGTGGTAAGTTGGTTTGATAAGTAAACATGTTATGATACTACAGGTGTTAGTGTCTTGAGATTTGTTGTGGTAAGGGGGTTTTCTTGTTGTGCTTATGTTGTTTACGATAAGCCGGTTGTGCTTGTGTTATATCACATACTCCCCTGACTTGTTATGTTGTCGCGGGTTAGCTACCCCCGATGCGAGGAGTACCTCATGCGGGTCCATGTGACTATGCACGGGCTACAGAGTCCAGAATCACTCGGGTGTGTTCTGGCCGTCGAGGAATACCTCATGCGAGTCCATGTGGCCTATGCGGATTGCGGGAGTCCAGGAAATGCCGCGGGTTAGCTACCCCCGATGCGAGGAGTACCTCATGCGAGTCCACGTGACCTATACGGACTACGGTAGTCCAGTATTAGGACTCGCACAATGATACTAGGGACGAATGGCCCTACTCCGATCATTGGCGATCTAGAAAAGACCGGTTGGTGAGGGAAAATGTCCCACCTGCTGCTGCATCTATAATTGTTCTGGTTGTACCGCTCAGCCCGTTATAGAAGATGTGGACCAAGTTCCATAACTCAATAAAGTGGTGAGGACACTTTCTCTGCAAATCCATGAACCTCTCCCAAGCTTCGTATAATGACTCTCCATCTGCTTGGTAGAAATTATTCAGCTCCCCTCTCAATTTCGCTGCTTTGCACGGGGGAAAGAATTTGGCCAAAAATTTCTGTGCCAGCTCTTGCCATGTAAAAATCGAATCAGCTGGCAGGGAATTTAACCATACTTTTGCTCTATCCCTGAGTGAGAAGGGAAAGAACCTCAATCGTGACGCATCATCGATGCGTCGTTATATCTGAAAGTTGCACATAGCTCCAAGAAATTAGCTATGTGCATATGTGGATCCTTTGATGGCAGTCCTCCAAATTGCACTGTGTTCTGCACCATGCTTAGAATCGCCGGTTTGATCTCAAAGTTGTTTGCTCCTATTGTTGGGAGCCTAATACATGTCTGTGCTCCGTTCACCCTCGGCAGCACGTAGTCTCCCAAGATTCTTTCTGCCTGGGCTTGAACTCTTTCCTCGACATCCATAGGTACTCGCCGAGGCATTCCTTGGTTAGGTTGATTTTCACCTAACCCTTCTCTCATCATATTGTTGTTTTGGACGCCGTCCATCTCAACTAAGGTCGCAATCCGCGGTTCTTTCTTCGGTTCTGTGTTTTCTCAATCTCTGGATTGAAGGGACCAAGAGTGTCTGCCCCTCTTCTCCTTCGCATAAACTGATTTCCTGAAACAGATCAAAAACAGACAAACAGATCACGGCACCCTGATTTTTTTACCAAAATAAAAATTGAAAACGTAAAAATAAAATAGAAAATAAAAAAACCAAATTAGAAATTAAAAATAGATAAAACTGATATTGAACTATGCCTAATCCCCGGCAACGGCGCCAAAAACTTGATGCGCGAAAAGATGCACACACTTTAACGCAAGTGCACGTTATCGTGACAAGTAATATAGTCTAGGTAAGACCGAATATCGTCCACAAAGATTAGTGTTCAAGTACCAACTATCTATATTTTGGTATCTATTTGGTAATCGATATTTGATTTTGTTGATTATAACTAACAATTATAAATACTAATTAACTATGTGTTTACTTCAGTAGTGATGGAAATAGGGCTTCCAAGTCTCCTCAACTATCCACTTATATTACTTATTAATGCAATGAATTATGGTTCTTCTTCTTTCGGAGCTAGCAGGTTTACTAAATCGTTTTATACCGTTAAGGCTATATAAACACTCAACCCCAGTATCGCTCCTTTCTACCTTTCGGTGATAAGGATGACTCTATAGGAGGATTAAGACCAAAAACCTAGTTAATCGTCACGCGCCATGCATAAAATTAGGTGTTTAGACCTCTCATTAACGCTACACAAGTAATTGAGGTATTTTCATCCCCAATCCAAAATATGTCTACCCAACTTACAGCATATTCACAACCTCCTCCTTTCGAAGTTTGATTAGAAATCATATAAATAATGATAATTAGTGGTCAATTAATTATCAAGCATTCAAAGCAATTATTGGGTAAATCTCAACAATAAGAAGAATAACCATAAACATGCATCAATTCATAATATAAGGTTCTAGTGATTTAACATGGAAAACCCTATAATGGAATTAGTTCCTAGCCATTGACATGACAAGAACTAATTCAATATCCAACATAAAAACTGAAAGTAAAGTAAAGAAAAGAAAAGAAAATTACTAAATTAAGGTCTTCAATCTTTAACTCCAAGAAGTCTTGTGTTTGTGCAAGAAAGGGAACCCTTGAAAACTGCCTAGGGTTCTCCTTTTATAGGCTCAAAATCGCCTCCAACTTTTCCTTCAGGCCTGACCCATAAATTCGTCTAAAAACCTTATTTTCCCGCGTCGGCGCCGCGGCCCTGCTATCGGCGCCGCGGCCTGGAATCTCACTGTTTCGTGATTTGGCGTCGCGCACTCTGCTCTAGAGCGCGCGCTGCAACTTCTGCGGCCTTCTGGATATTGGGCGCCGCGGCCGAGCACCTGTTGGTAGGAGGCGTCGCGGCGCTGGCCCGTGTCCGTGCCTCGTTCGTCACTTTCTCTGCTTTTAAGCTCTGGAACCTCTACTTTTGCCCTTTTTTCGCTCATTTTCCGCCATTGGACCATTTTAACCACTTTGACTCAAAAGAAAGAAAATCTATCATAATATGACACATATTTGTACAAAAAGGGATAAAAGACTAACTAAAAATGACTCGAAAAGTGTATATAAAATACACCGATCAAATACCCCCAAACTTAACCTTTACTCTCCCTCGAGCAAAGATAAAAAGAAAGAAATAAAGACTCAAGAAAAAGGAAAATAAACAGACTCAATGACATTGATCACTTTTGCTGCATTGGTGTTATTTAGAAAAACATGAAGATTAGCAGAATAATATGCAGGAACATATAGCATGAAATTTTAGCATACTAAACACATTAAGCTAGATATTTCGCAAACTCATTTTTATCATGCTTTAATGGAAATCACATACTGAATCATGCATGTTAATTTCAAAAATCCTATGACATTTTCACTTGCTACTCTCCACTAATCATGGATATGCATCTAAGAGATCTTCAGTACTTTTAAGGGTTGTAATGTAGGCTTAGGTATGGGTAGGTAAAAATAGGCATTTAGGCTCATTTTTGTGTACCATAAGCTCTTTAGTTTTTCAGTGTTTCCCTTTTCTTTTGATTCTTCTCTTCACTTCAAATCTATCTTTCCCCTCTTTTGTTTTGAGAGCGTGAAGTGTATCATAATAGCAAGCACCCCCAAACTTAGGCTTTTGCCTATTTCTTATAACTTTTTAATTGGGGTGCATCAATTTTGTTTGCTCTTTTTGTCTCTTTTTTAACACACTCTATTCTAACTATTTCACATGTTTACTTATGACACAAGTATGGGAATATAGGGTGTCAAAGAAAAAGTTCAATTTTTAGGCTCAATGGGGCTGACTAGGGATATTTTTTTAATGTCAGGGATAGAAAAGAGTGGTAAGAATTGGCTAACAAAGAAACGCCTGAGTCATCTCCCTAACATGCATATCCTAACTATTTCGCCTCAAATAACAAGCAATCATAACACATAGATTTTTATCATTTAGCATGCACAATTCAAGTAAGAAACTCCAAATAGACAGATTTCATGAGTTTTTGCCATATTTAACCTACGTGTTTAGATAGTTGC
This sequence comes from Przewalskia tangutica, assembly GCA_029844215.1. Taxonomy (NCBI): domain Eukaryota; kingdom Viridiplantae; phylum Streptophyta; class Magnoliopsida; order Solanales; family Solanaceae; genus Przewalskia; species Przewalskia tangutica. The sequence continues at coordinate 27,494,635 of CM056719.1, forward strand.
TTTTAATTCCATTACATTATTCCACCTTACTTCACTAGGTGTTTCTAGTAACTACAGCATGCATGATCTTTGACAGACAATTATGACTCAAAAAAAAAAATTGTGACTCAAAAATACACAAAAACAACAAAAAGACTTAAACATACTATAACAATAAGACACAAATAAAACACCCCCCTCCCCAAACTTAAATCACACATTGGGGAAAAGAAAACAAGACACTTACAAACTTGGTTAAAATGGTGGCGGTGGCGGTGGATAATGCATCGACCATTGGTTGAACAGGGAACTCATCTCGTCAAATTGCTGGTGCAACTATTGTTGCTCCTGCCTCAATTCTTGTTGCCCTTGTCTCAACTCTTGCTGTCCTTGTATTACTGTGTCGAAATGTTGCATCATCATTCTCTGGTTCTGGAGCAACTGCTCCATCATAGGCACTGGAGGTTCTGATTCTGTGGTTGGCTAGTGGCTGCTCTCTGCCGCATATTGAGCCTCTATGTCAGGCTCATCTTCGTTCATGGCGGCCTCTGCTGCTGTTGGTGCTGGTGCTCTTCTTCTTGCTGCTGGGGGGCTTGGGTCTGGAAAAGAGTGCACTATCCCATATGACACAGGCAGTTGGTTTCTCTCATTAGTATCAGTGGGTAGGACTGGGACCCCATTCATGTGGCATAAATTAGTGATAAGTGAGCCATGTCCCAATCCACCTGTTGTTACTAACCTGATGATTTCTTCAATACTTTGCACTATCTCTTTCCCCACATCAATCGTCTTCCCCGTCATGATTCCATATATCAATTTAATCCTATCTTCTGGCACTCTGGTGAAGTGCGTTGATGGGATCAGACGGCATCGACGAAATCTGACCAACCTTGATCGCTTTGTTGAACTGACACCTGCTCAGTCCTCTTGACCCATTTCTGGCAATATCAAATGCAGCCCCAGGGTAGCTCACTGTGTCTGCGACGGCATTCCAGTCGATGTTGGTGGTGCTTCTAGACCATGTTCTAAAGTAACTCCAATCACCATCTCCTCCTTCAACATCTGCTGTTTTTAGAGACATATTTATCGCTTCTGCCGTCACAGGCATATATCTTCCCCTCACAAAGCATTTGTTGTCCACCTTCTCCGGAAAGTTAGCATAGAATTCACGCACCATCGCTGTGTTCATTGGTGCTATCTTCTCCGGGTTTACAAATCTCTTCCACCCCATCATCTCAATCATTGCCCGAATGGGCTCATAGACATCCTCCTCCCCAAACGAATCCCTCTGGTAGTCCATTCCCCTTTCAGGGATTAAGGGCCTAGAACTAAGCTTTTTGTATCTTGCATAAGCTTGGTGGCTAAAGAACCTAGTATCATCGTATTGCGGGGCTGAGGTGGATGTGGAGGCTCTTCTCTTTCTGGCAGACATGGTTAAATCACTTTTTCCAGCTTACAAACTTAGTATCACAAATGTTTCCCAACACAATCACACAACACTAGCAGCTACAACACTAACACCCCCAAACTCCAACTCCTGTACTACACAATACCCACACCCTCCTTGTATACGCCTCCTCTAAATTTCACAACCAATTTTTCAACACCCCCAACGACTTCAACAATGCAACACTCCTCCAAACTATTACCTCCTTTGACTACTGAAAAACTTTCAAGAAAAGATGAAGATTACCTTTTTGACGGTGTTCTTCAAAGTTTTCTTGCTTCTAATGGTGATTTGAGGCACTTTGATGAAGTTTTGTTGGTTGAAATGGTTAAGGGTTTAGGGACTTTAGGAATTTTTTGTTGTGGTTGGGTTTGATTTATGGAAGATTTGTGGGTGAGGTTTGAATTTTCGTGGGTTTTGTGGAGAAGAAAGGTTAGGTTTTTGGTTTGAATTTGGGGAAAATCGGGTCTTTGGGTGTTTTATTACTTTCTGGATTTCCGCTTGTACGGCCTTGATTTTATGCACTACTGAATTTCTGCGCTTGGCCTAGACTTGGCAATATTTCTGGGTTTTTGGCGCCGCGGCGCTTAATCTTCAGCGCCTTTCTACTCTTTTGCACCGCTCACTGGGCGCGCGGCCTTCGCTTTTTCTCGAAATCCACGTTCTTGATTTTCGCCCTTCAAATTTGTTGGCCTACACCTGTCAATCACAACACAAACACTACCTCCGTGAGACCGTTCTTAATAAAAAACTACTATATTAAAGAAAAATAAATCAAAATACCTTGGGTTGCCTCCCAAGTAGCGCTGTCTTTAACGTCTTTTAGCCGGACGCAAGTTCCTTAACCCAATCAGTGTGGGATGGATTAACCCCACAACCAATCCATTTTCTCCACATTTCTCGTTTTCTTCTTCTTCTTCTTCTTCTTCTTCTTCTTCTCTTTTTAGAATTATCATCAAGGAAGGGTTCAGGAACACATACCTGCTTTTGTGGAGGTTCGACATCACATACCTGTCTTTGTGGGCTCATTTCCCTTTGTTTGACTTGTACTGGCTCACAGAGGGGTTTGATGGTGCTGATTGCAAAGCACCTGCTCATGATTGGTGGCTCAATGATGTGTTTAAATACTTTAAACACCATTTCTTCCTTCTCCACCCTCAACGTCAGCTCTCCTCTTTCTACATCGATCAGGGCTCTCCCTGTCGCCAGGAATGGTCTCCCCAATATGATAGGGATTTCTGCATCCTCTTCCATGTCAAGAATGAGGAAGTCCGCAGGAAAAAAGAATTTTCCTACTTTAACAATCACGTCCTCAATCTTCCCTCTTGGGTGAACCACTGTCCTATCGGCTAGTTGCAGGCTCACAGTGGTTGGTTTTGCCTCACCCAACTCCAACCGTTTAAATACTGACAAAGGCATCAAATTTATGCTTGCCCCTAAATCACAAAGAGCCCTGTTGCATGTCACCCTGCCAACTGTGCAAGGTAGTGTAAAGCTCCCTGGGTCTTTTAGTTTAGGGGGCAACTTCTTCTGCAAGATAGCACTGCACTCCTCCGTTAGTGCTACCATCTCATACTCTGCCAGTTTCTTCTTCTTCCCCAAGATCTCCTTCATGAATTTGAAATAGGAGGGCATCTGCTCCAACGCCTCTATAAAGGGTATGTTGATATGCAGCTTTCTGAACGTCTCCAAAAATTTGGAGAATTGTTTATCAACTGCCTTCCGCTGCAATCTCTGTGGGAATGGGATCTTCTCTGTATACTCCTTCTCTGGAGTTTTCTCTACTACTGGGCGAGCTTCAACCACCTTCTCTTTCTCTATCTCTGCCCGTTGTTCAACTACTGGCTGAGGTGACTGCTGCTCCAACTGTTTACCACTTCTCAACTGTACTGCCTGGCATTGTTCTCTCGGATTCACCTCTGTGTTGCTTGGCAGTGTACCCTGTGGCCTGCTGTTCGATTGCTTTGCTAGCTGACCCACTTGTGTTTCCAAGTTTCTGAACGAGGATCTAGTTTCTGTCACGAACTGGGTCTGGGCGTTGGTGAGTGCCAACAAAGCTGCTCTCAGCTCATCTTGCTTTTCTGGCTGAACAGGTGCATTGAACTGTTGAGAAGGTGGGGCCTGAGTAAAGGGCTGATTAGTCTTCTTGGTTTTGCATCGCCCCTATATTGATTCTGCTGCCCCTGGTCTCCTCTCCATGAGAAATTTGGGTGATTCCTCCACCCTGGATTATATGTGTTGGAGTATGGGTTGTTCTGTGGCCTCTGATAATTACCCACGGCCTGACACTCTGCCTGCTCGATTGGCACATTATTAGGATCAGCTGCAGGACATCTATCGAATGTATGTGGGCCACCACATATTTCACATCTCCTTGGCATCTGTACTGCATTTACTGATATTGTATGTTACTGCAGCTGTTTCGTCAAAAGGGCCACTTGGGCATTCAAGGCAGCGATGACATCTATCTCGTGGACTCCCACTGTTCTCCTCCCACTCATTGGTCTATCTTCTGTGACATGATTGTTGGTGGCCATATCTTCTAATAATTCGTGAGCTTCGTGGGCTGTTTTCCTCATGAATGTCCCACATGCTGTTGCATCTATAATTGTTCTGGTTGTACCACTCATCCCGTTATAGAAGATGTGGACCAAGTTCCATAACTCAATACAGTGGTGAGGGCACTTTCTCTGCAAATTCTTGAACCTCTCCCAAGCTTCGTATAATGACTCTCCATCTGCTTGGTAGAAATTATTCAGCTCCCCTCTCAATTTCGCTGCTTTGCACGGGGGAAAGAATTTGGCCAAATTTCTGTGCCAGCTCTTGCCATGTAAAAATCGAATCAGCTGGCAGGGAATTTAACCATACTTTTGCTCTATCCCTGAGTGAGAAGGGAAAGAGCCTCAATCTGACGGCATCATCAGTAACGTCGTTATATCTGAAAGTTGCACATAGCTCCAAGAAATTAGCTATGTGCATATGTGGATCCTCTGATGGCAGTCCTCCAAATTGCACTGTGTTCTGCACCATGCTTAGAATCGCCGGTTTGATCTCAAAGTTGTTTTCTCCTATTGTTGGGAGCCTAATACATGTCTGTGCTCCGTTCACCCTCGGCAGCACGTAGTCTCCCAAGCTTCTTTCTGCCTGGGCTTGAACTCTTTCCTCGACATCCATAGGTACTCGCCGAGGCATTCCTTGGTTAGGTTGATTTTCACCTAACCCTTCTCTCATCATATTGTTGTTTTGGACGCCGTCCATCTCAACTAAGGCTGCAATCTGCTGGTTCTTTTCTGCTCGTTCTGTGTTTTCTCAATCTCTGGATTGAAGGGAACAAGAGTGTCTGCCCCTCTTCTCCTTCGCATAAATTGATTTCCTGAAACAGATCAAAAATAGACAAACAGATCACGACACCCTGATTTTTTTACCGAAATAAAAATTGAAAACGTAAAAATAAAATAGAAAATAAAAAAACCAAATTAGAAATTAAAAATAGATAAAACTGATATTGAACTATGCCTAATCCCCGGCAACGGCGCCAAAAACTTGATGCGCGAAAAGATGCACACACTTTAACGCAAGTGCACGTTATCGTGACAAGTAATATAGTCTAGGTAAGACCGAATATCGTCCACAAGGATTAGTGTTCAAGTACCAACTATCTCTCTTTTGGTATCTATTTGGTAATCGATATTTGATTTTGTTGATTATAGCTAACAATTATAAATACTAATTAACTATGTGTTTACTTCAGTAGTGATGGAAATAGGGCTTCCAAGTCTCCTCAACTATCCGCTTATATTACTTATTAATGCAATGAATTATGGTTCTTCTTCTTTCGGAGCTAGCAGGTTTACTAAATCGTTTTATACTCCCGTTAAGGCTATATAAACACTCAACCCCAGTATCGCTCTTTTCTACCTTTCGGTGATAAGGATGACTCTATAGGAGGATTAAGACCAAAAACCTAGTTAATCGTCACGCGCCATGCGTAAAATTAGGTGTTTAGACCTCTCATTAACGCTACACAAGTAATTGAGGTATTTTCATCCCCAATCCAAAATATGTCTACCCAACTTACAGCATATTCACAACCTCCTCCTTTCGAAGTTTGATTAGAAATCATATAAATAATGATAATTAGTGATCAATTAATTAACAAGCATTCAAAGCAATTGTTGGGTAAATCTCAACAATAAGAAGAATAACCATAAACATGCATCAATTCATAATATAAGGTTCTAGTGATTTAACATGGAAAGCCCTATAATGGAATTAGTTCCTAGCCATTGACATGACAAGAACTAATTCAATATCCAACATAAAAACTGAAAGTAAAGTAAAGAAAAGAAAAGAAAATTACTAAATTAAGGTCTCCAATCTTCAACTCCAAGAAGTCTTGTGTTTGTGCAAGAAAGGGAATCCTTGAAAACTGCTTAGGGTTCTCCTTTTATAGGCTCAAAACCGCCTCCAACTTTTCCTTCAGGCCTGGCCCAGAAATTCGTCTAAAAACCTGATTTTTCCGCGTCGGCGCCGCGGCCCTGCTATCGGCGCCGCGGCCGGAACCTGCGTTGTTCGTGATTTGGCGCGCTGCCACGCGCCTGGCTGTCTAGAGGCGCCGTGGCGCTGCAACTTCTGCGGCCTTCTGGATATTGGGCGTCGCGGTCCTGCACCTGTTGGTAGGAGGCGCCGCGGCGCTGGCCCGTGTCCGTGCCTCGTTCGCCACTTTCTCTGCTTTTAAGCTCTGGAACCTCCACTTTTGCCCTTTTTTCGCTCCTTTTCCGCCATTGGACCATTTTAACCACTTTGACTCAAAAGAAAGAAAATCTATCCTAATATGACACGTATTTGTACAAAAAGGGACAAAAGACTAACTAAAAATGACTCGAAAAGTGTATATAAAATACACCGATCAGCGTTCATGCCGCAGGTAGAGGTACATCGGTTGTTGATCCTCGCTCATAGGATCACCATTCTGCTTTTGGGAAGCTCCGTTTCTCCGGATGCTTATCTTTGGGTATGATTCCCTGTCATTGTAGGTTTATGTACATTCAGGGGTATGGCGGGGCCCTGTCCCGTCATAGTTGTTATAAACTTTTAGAGGTCTGTAGTCCTGTTGTAAATTGGGGGTTGTAAAGGATGTAATTGTTCAGGTTTTGTTATATATATTTTTAGAAAAGTAACCATTTTGGTTAGCCTGTTTCTTATTTTATATTGTTCTATGTTTGTAAGTTTATTTTCCGTTGGTTACTCTGATGTATATCTACTAGGGTGCCCAGGTAAGGCACCCGTCATGGGCCCGGGATCGGGTCGTGACAAGTACTACCTCCACTTTGTGTAGGAGTACTACCTCCACTTTGTTTCTTTAGTTAAGTATGCTACACACATGGTTCCGGACATAAGGGCCAGAGTTAGGCTCTTTGGTGGGGTCTTGACCCCCATTTGTTCGGTAATGCTAACATTGTTTCCAAGAATAGAAAATGACTATTATCAAATGGTTGCTTTTGTATAAGGTAACAATATCAAAATAAAGGAAGAAGAGGCGCTACAGAAAGAGAAAGACAGGGAATTAAATAAAAGAGTTAAGTCTTCAGGTCACTTCAGTCATGTGGGAGATGGAGGTAAGAAGTTATTTCAAAATAGGTCATCAAGACCCGCTCCATATTTAGCCCAGTCCCAAAGTTCAGGAATAATCAAAGAGACAGAGTTGTAGGGTAGCAGGTTTTCAGTCTCAGGCTAGTGTGGGCCAGAAGATGTATGATAACCCGACTTGTTGTAAGTGTGGTAAAAGGCATGTAGAGGAGTGTCGCATGAGTATGGATATATGCTATGTGTATGGCCAACAAGGTCACTTTCAAAGAGATTGTCCATCAGCGAGACATGGTACCGGAGGTAATATGGCCCAGTCCACAAATTTAGCAGCTCCTCGTAATTCTCAAGCCCAATCAGGGCGTGGTGCGGCTAAGACTAGTAATCTAGATGGATGTCCGAACCATTTGTATGCATTAGTTGGTCATCAGGATACAGAGGCCAATGCATATATTGTTACAGGTATACTAATCGTTTTCACTTTTGACGTTTATACCCTTATGAATCCATGATCTACCGTATCTTATGTAACCCTATTTATTGAGAAGAAATTTGGGTTAGAGCCAGAAAAGTTGCATGAACCCTTTGAAGTATCCACTCCAATCGGAGAGTCAGTTATAGCTAGACGTGTGTATATAGATTGCCTAGTTAAAGTGTATACAGTAGCCGACCTGGTAGAGTTAGAAATGCTAGACTTTGATGTAATCATGGGTATGTATTGATTGTCATCATGTTATGCCATAATAGGCTGTAGAACAAAAATTATGAGTTTTGAAGTTTCTAATAAGCCATTCACAAGATGGAAGGGTGACACAATAGCACCCATGGGTAGGTTCATTTCATATCTTAAATCCAAAAAAATGATATCCAAGGGGTATATATTCCATCTAGTTTGGGTCAGGGATACAGATACCCAGACCCCAACTCTTTAGTTCATACCAATTGTTAGTGAGTTTCCTGAATCTTTCCCGAAGTTCCTCTCGATGGGGAGATTAACTTTGGAATTGATATACTTTCCGGCACTAAGCCGATATCTATTCTGCCATACATAATTACTCCAACAGAGTTAAGAGAATTAAAGACCAAGTTGAAAGATCTCCTGGATAAGGGATTTATTAAGCCAAGTGTCTCACCTTGGGGGTGCACCAGTCTTGTTTGTTTGTAAGAAGGATGGATCTTTGTGTATGTGCATTGACTAACGCCAGCTAAACAAGGTCACCATTACGAACAAATATCATCTTCCCAGAATTGATGACTTATTTGATCAACTTCAGGGTGTCCAATGTTATTCCAAGATTGACTTTAGATTAGAGTACCATCAACTTAAGGTGAAGGAAGTTTACATTCCAAAAACCGCCTTCAGATTTCGTATGGTAATTTCAAATCTTATGTCATGTCATTCGGATTGACGAATGCACCGAGTGCTTTCATGGATCTTATGAACAGGGTCTTCAAAATTTATCTTGACATTTTCGTCATTGTCTTTATTGACGATATCCTAGTCTAATCCTGTAGTGAGGCTAATCATGCAGAACATCTCAGAATAGTGTTGACAACACTCTAGGATCGCAAGCTTTACGCTAAATATTTTAAATGTGAATTTTGGCTGAAATCATGGTGTTTCTAGGCCACGTCATTTCTGGAGAAGGCGTGAAGGTAGATTTTCAAAAAATTGAGGCAGTAAAGAATTTTCCCATACCCACCTCAGCCTCTGATATAAGAAGTTTCTTGGGTCTGGCAGGCTATTATAGGTGCATCGTATAAGTTTTTTCCTCCATCTCAGCTCCATTGACTAGATTAACTCAGAAGAAAGTTAAATTTTAGTGGTCAAATATCTGTGAACATAGATTTGAAGAATTGAAAATGAGACAGACTTCTGCTCTAATGTCAACAAAGCCATAAGGAATCGATGGGTTCATAGTGTATTTTGATGCGTCAAGAATTGGTCTCGGATGTATTTTAATGCAACATAGTAAGGTTATATCTTTTGCATCCAGACAGCTTAAGCCTTATGAAAAAAAACTATTCGACTCACGATTAGAATTGGCAGCCATGGGTTTTGCGCTTAAGATATGGCACCACTATTTGTATGGAGTGAACATTGACATTTTCACAGATCACAAGAGCCTTCAGTATATTTTCAAACAATGGATATTGAATCTTAGACAAAGGAGATAACTTGAATTGATAAAGGATTATGATGTGGATGTTTTCTATCACCCAAGGAAAGTGAATGTAGTAGCCGATGCTCTTAGCCGATGATTCATGAGAAGCCTAGCTCATGTTGAAGAAGATAAAAGAAGCATAGCGAAGGAAATTCACCGACTAGCTAGTTTAGGAGTTTGGATTTTGAAGTCCGATGACGGTGGTGTAGTTGTCCAGAACAGGTCTGAGTCCTCCTTAGTAGTTGAAGTGAAGGAGAAACAGTTTAATGATCCCTATTTATCGCAGCTGAAAGAGGGGATTCACAAGTATAAAACTACGATATTTGAACAAGGGGGAGATGATGTTACTTTGAGGTACCGAGGCAGGTTGTGTATTCCAGATGTGGATGGACTCAGAGAGAGAATTATGTCTGAAGCGCACAACTCCAGCTATTCCATTCACCCAGATTTTACAAAGATGTATTATGATCTTAAATAGATTTATTGGTGGAATGATATGAAAAGGGACGTAGTAGACTTTATAGCCGAGGGTTCGAATTGTCAACAGGTGAAAGTCGAGCACCAGAGGTCTAGTGGGTTGACTCAGAATATTGATATTCCTGTTTGGAAATGAGAGATGAAAAACATGGACTTCATAACAGATCTACCTCGCTCATCCTGAAGGCATGATTCGATTTGGGTGATTGTGGATCGACTTACTAAATCAACACACTTCTTGTCAGTCAAGATCACAGATTCAACAGAAAATTATGCCAATTTGTATATCCGAAAAATTGTTAGGCTTTATGGGACCTCAATGTCCATTATTTTGGATCGTGGTGCTCAATTCACAACGCACTTTTGGAAGTCTTTCCAGAGAGAATTGGGTACCAAGGTAAATTTCAACACAACTTTTATCCTCAGACAGATGGCCAGGCAGACCGGACTATTCAGACCCTCAAAGATATGTTGAGAGCATGTGTTCTAGATTTTTGCGATTGACTATTGGATTTTGTTTTAAAACAATAGCTTTTTGTCATTCCCTAATCTAAAGACTAGTTGCCTTGAAGGGAAATAAAGGTAATTGAGATGATCACTTGTCTCTCATTGAATTTTCTTATAGTAACAATTACCATGCTAATATCAATATGGCACCATTCGAAGCTCTGTACGGGCGAAGGTGTAGATCGTCAGTTGAATGGTTTGAAGTTGGTGAAGGACAGTGCCGAACTTGGTCCATCAGGCTATGAGAAAGTCAAGTTGATTCAGGAGTTTGAAAATGGCTCAGAGTTGCCAAAATTCTTATTCGGATGTGAGGCGTAGAGACTTGGAGTTTTAGGTTAATGATTGGTTTTCCTGAAAGTTTTACCTATGAAAGGTGTCACGAGGTTTGGAAAGTAAGGGAAACCCAGTCCCAGATATATCGAACCGTACATGATCCTGTGAAGGATTAGCCAAGTGGCTTATGAGCTTGAGTTTCCACAAGATCTAATTGTTGTACATCAAGTGTTTAATGTATCTATGTTGAGGAAGTGTGTGGGAGACCCATCACTGGTTCTTCCTTTCGAATCCATCACAGTTATGAATGGCCTAACCTATGAATAAGCCCTTGTGGCTATTCTGGATCGTTAGGTTTGAATGTTGAGAACTAAGGAAGTTCTCTTAGTGAAAGTGTTGCTGAAAAGTCAGAAAGTTGAGGAGGTTATGTGGGAAGCCAAAGAGGACATGAATGTCACGCCCCGAACCATAGCCTGAGCGAAAGACGACACTCGGTGTCTGACAACACGTGACCGAGCGAATCCCATGGCTTGTTGAATCAACATGGACATCATACCATGCTATAATAATGATTTAAAACATGTAAAACATAATACTGAAAAGAGAGGCAGTTGTTTACATGATTTAAAACATGTAAAACATAAGACTCTTACATCATCTCCGGTCAAACAAAGTCAGTTGTTGACACTCAATTTTGGCTCGACATACTTAAAATTAATGCCTCAAGGGATTAAAAAGTACAAAAGAGCATTTTACACATTTTTATATTTTTGATGATTTATTGATGATTATCCTTATTTTAGGAATTTTATCAATTTATTGTGATTTGCAAGAATCGTTATTTTTTGTACATGTACAACATAATATTGTGATATTTGTGCAGTTAATAATCGTTTCTTAATTTCATAACGAATATGTTTACACTTTTATTATACACTTATTATTTACGTTTTAATTATATAGTTGTATGTTAGCACAGTTAGTCAACGCAAGAAAAGTCGAAGTAATTAATCTTAAAAGGCAGAACAAATATTCTATCAAGTCAAAGTCGTATCACCATTCTAGATGAGACATTTGAATTGACGGGTTGATGTATGTACCCTTTGTTTAATAATTCTTTCTACTTTGAATAAAGGAAGTAACAATCCATTGAATTTTAATCTAGGGATTTAAATAGATACTAAGGGGACAAGAGGGGTTATGCTATTATCCATTAGACAAAACTAGGGGACAATTTGTATTATAAGAAAATGGAGGGATTAATTTTTATTTTCACATTCTCACACACCTTCCTTTACACAAACATTTTCAGATCTTGTTCTAAACAACAAATCCTAAAACATGTCTCTCTTCTCTTCACAAACCATCGCTGTCCTCTTCATCATCTTTACTGCTCCGATGAGGAGCTCTAACTCTAGTGAACCGGAACGGACAACCAGATCCAGCAGCCAACCACACCTCTGCTCCTCCATTGCCTCTTCTGTCCCGCCATTGTTGATGCCGAAAACTACCAAACCCACTGTTTTCCTCTTCACGTCTCTTTCTTTTTTCTCGTCACCGGCGAAACCACCACTACTCTGGTGAGGAGATTCTAGCTCCGATGAACCAGAAGCAACCAAACCACCACCCTTCAATGTGTCAAGCCACCAATGACAACCAGATCTGTCATGTCGCCGACAAACAACCACCGCTACCCTTTCTCTTTCTTCCTTCATTGTTCTATCTCCAACCATCACTGCCAGACCCCAACCATGACACAACCACGCCACTGTCATGCCTAAACAACCCCTCTTCTCCTTTCCACCTTCTTCGGCGAACTCACAACACCGAAAAACACCACACTAACCTACTGCAAACAACACCAAACAACTTCATTCGCTTCCCCTATCATTGTAGTCTAACGTCGGAAAATGCCATTAACGACGACACACCACTTCCCCCATCTCCGTTCTCTCCCTCTTCACTGCTCAGCACCATAAACGCCGCCAGACCTCCCTTGCCTGAAACTTTGCCAACGATTGCACTTATGTGTACATTTTTTTTTAATATACATTCTTTATATATACTTGATATACATACATTAGTACACTATATTTATTTTTCATACTTAGCATACCAGGAAGAAGAATCTTGGAGTAACTGGTAAAGTTGTTGTCATGTGACCAAGAGGTCATAGGTTCAAGCCATGGAAACAACCTCTTGCAGAAATGTGAGGTAAGACTGCGTATAATAGACCCTTGTGGTTCAGCCCTTCCCTGAACCCCGCTCATAGCGGGAGATTAATGTACCAAGCTACCATTTTATACTTAGCATACCATCACTTAGTGTAGCTTTCATGAAATCAAGACATTTTGAAAACATGTAATAATAATGATAAACAAATCGATAATTTTCTCTAGTGTTCATTTAAACTAAGTTTAAGGAATATCTTTGGATAGACTCTAAGGGGTTCTTAATATATCCCCTTCGGCGTAAAGAAAACACTTATCTAGAATCTCATAAATTTCGCAGATTATAAATGGAGTAGACACACAAAATCATATAGGTTTCCTGATTTTCCTTAGAAATTAGTCAGGTAGAAGAGTCAATATTGCAAATTTTCTTGGACCCATTCAAAATAAGGCGCATCATGGCTTACCTATTTGAGGAAATCCCAAATTTTCATTCCAAATTCGATCTTGCATGAATTTTTTAAAATCTAGCGTTTCTAAATAATGATTCGGTGTTAATCTAGTGTTAACTTAATATAATTGACATATGAATTTGAACAAAAACTCACCTTAGGTGTTTAGTAGCATATCTTATCGAAAATCCTTACATAAAACGTTTTAGGGTTGTATTTATAGGTTACCATAAAGGCTTGGCCTTTAAAACTTAATCCTACAAAAAATGAGATTTTCATTTTACACGTCCTTAGTAAATCAGTCATATATTTTCGTGTAGAACTTCGTTTGATGTGGGCCTTATATGGATGGTAATTTCCTTCAAAGGGCTTTAACTTTCATTCAGGAAGTTTTCCCAAATTCCTTATATATTTATCCGTAAACTCGGTTTAAGTGAAGTCTGCTGCAAACTCACTTTAAAACATGCTTCGTAGAGTAGTTTCCTACTCTAATTTTTCCGAAGACTCTTCTTATGCCTTGATGAGTTTTCAAAATACTTCCTACACTCATTATCTTGGATCCATCATTTTTCCATTATTCGGTTCAAACCATAGCCCGAAGTTATGAGGTGTTACAATATCTTCCCATTGGGTTCATTTGTCTCAAATGACGGTTCATGGTTAGGAGTATGACTAATTTTTGAATTTTATAAAACTTTCGATAGAGTTTTCTCTGTAAATAGGACTATCCCAACATTTTTCGAACACCTTCCAGCTAAACAAAGCACAACACAAGCCTCACAAGGCATCTTGATACGCTTAACAAGACATAACATGGTAATTGAAGCATGAACGTGACTAACATGAATACTGAACTAATTTGAATCCATGGCATAAACACATGGATATTGAATTGAATCAATACATGAATACTATATATGTGATTTGGATTAGAATTTATAGGCGTGAATGACATGAGTATTGGAACATAAACATGAACATTATGATTACATGGATGTGAGAAGAATGACATGGGACATGAATGCATGAAGACTAGTTGACATGGATACATGAGTGCTAAAATTACATGAGATATGAATACGTGTAAACATGGATATCATAACATGATATTCAATTGCCGAAAAGATGAATGTTACAACATGAGATCTGAATGCTGAACGAAGATGGGACCTGAACACTAAACTGACATGAGGTCTAAATACTTTAGGTAGTTAGCTTGTGAACTTGACAATCTTCCGTAAGATCCTGTATGGTCTAATATATTTAAGACTAACTTCTCTTTCTTATCAAATCACATGAGGCCCTTCATAAGTAAAACTTTGTAGAAACACCTAATCATTAACATAAAACTCTGAATCTCTGTGTCGCACATTCACATAAGAATCTTGAGACTCTTAGCCATTTTCAAATGCATCTGAATTAATTTAGCTTTTTCAACAGCCTAATGGACCAAGTTTGGCCTAAAAATTCTATTTTGCCAACTTCATACCAACCAATAAGTGATCTACACCTTCGCCCATACAATGATTCAAATGGTGTCATCTTGATACCAGCATGATATCTATATCTAGAAACAACTCAATAAGAGGCAACTGATTATCTCAATTACCTTTAAAGTCTAAGATGCATGCTCTCAACATATCTTCGAGTGTCTGGATAGTGAGCTCTGCCTGACATCTATTTGAGGATGAAAAGCGGTACTGGGATGGTATCCAATCCCTTCTGAAAAGATTTCAATTTTTTTTTGCTTTGAACTGGGCACCTCGAACTGATGCAATGGACATTGGATCCCCATGTAACCTGGAACTTTCCTGAATATATTACTTGACATAATCTTCTATTGAATCAACTTTCGCTTGCTACCAATTTGAAAACTTTGTCACGAAATTTACTACATTCTTCTTTATGTCAATTCCACCAATAACCTTCTCAAGGTCATGATACATTATTGTGGAGCTTGAATAAATAGAATATCTTAAACTGTGTCTTTGTGCCTATCTATATCTGGGAAGCAAAAAAAATTGTACCTTAGGGTCCCATCATCTCCCTCTTGTTTGAAAGTCATGGATTTATGTCTGCGAGCCCCTTTCTTTTGCTGCAATCGAGGCGAACCCAAGATTCGAAGACGATGAGGGCACCATCAAAGGAAGATGCATGTTAGTCGAAGCCTAGGTAACACTGCCTCATTTGAAAAATTTATAAGCACCCATAGAACCAATATACTACCTACATTATAAATTAAATGAGAAAAATTAGTTAAAGCTTGCCTTGCGAAGTGGTGGTTCGAGCACCATTTATTGTATGTTTGGTCTCTAGTTCGAATCAGCCTAGCAACATGTTTTATGCCTTTTTTAATTGTCTTAAAAAATGTTGCAGCCCATAATCGAACTCGGATCGCGAGCCAATGCTCTACATCCCAACCAGCACACCGACCATTTGATCCAGTCCCACGGATATATTTTGGGGGGTCCTTTTAAAATATATAGAGTTGTTTAAGGTATATACACATAGATATACATAGTTTTATTCTGAAGTTACGGGAGCACGTGCCCCCTCCTAAAAGGCTAGGTACACCCCTGGGTGGCGGGGTTGATATGGTCAAAGGATGGGGTTGGAGGCATTGGATTGTTGGGGAGGAGACATTTTTTCCCTACTTCCATTAAGAAATTTGTTTTCCTAATGAAAATGTTTTTCCACAAAGTTTGGCCAGTCAAACATAGAAAATGTTTTCCACCATACCAAACACACTAAGTTGGAATAAGAGTGTAAGTTAAAGTAATATAAGGTGGAGTTGGCTATAGCTCTCGAATATCGGAGTCTTCGATTGACCAAGGGCCATAAACGCCTTGATTAAGTGTAGGTTGGGTTGTCAGGGGACACTTGCAGTCAAAATTTGAATCGGAATTGAAAGGAGAATATATTAGGGGTTTTTATTTTCCTTTTGTAATAGAAGGCAAGATGCTAAGTGAAAGTAAAATGAACGTCGTTACTGAATGCATGCTCCCTCCTACTTCCGTCGATCAATCAACTCAAACGGATATCCATTTTTGTCCATCAACATTGGAAAATATTGCAATAATTATAGTACTATTCTATTTCGAGTATGGTAGAATATGTTACAATTTTTATGATTTTTTTTAAAAGTAAACAAAATAAATTTAATGACTTTTGAGCTTGATCTTGAATTTATATGATTGTTATGAATGATAATCTTGAATTCAATTAGCACTGACAGATAATTTAGACTCGTATCTTTGAATCTTGATTTGTTCTTCGTTCTTTAGTTGGGGTTTGATATCTTGATAGTTGAATGTATGGGGTTTGTTGCACAAACTCTATTACTTTTTGTTTGAATTCAGGTTTGTGAAAGTATGTATGTCCTAGAGACAATAATTTTAGGGACAAATATACTTGAACACATTCGTATTATTAATGAGATTAATATATTTTGGAATTTTGCAATTATTGAATTATGATTTTGATTGCTTGTGATTATTTATTAATGTGCATCTCTTGAGCTTACGCTGTCATTAATAAAGTGAGATATTAATGATAGAGCGTAACTCTCAAAATAGCCTCGACTGATGATCATTGAAAATGAGATATCAATGATATGTTATAAGTCGACATGTGGTCTGCATCACATTCTTAGAGAATGTAGTATGTCTCACTTACTACTAGTAATGACTACTAGTGATGGACACATGAATACTGTTAGAGGGTATTGATATACACTGCTTATAAACTATTTGTTATACATGTCTAAAGTATTATCAACATGTGGATATAGAGGTCATTTGACTTAGGTCAATACACACCTGATTTACAGAGTAATGTACTTTGATCATGTCCTAAGCTTAAATTCCTTATAGGATAAGACATCGTTTGAATTGGGTACATTGCGATGTAAACAAATGTGGTAGTTGAGTCAAGAATAAGATTCATTCTTCGATTGGATATTCGAGAAAGAACACTCAGCTTCTCAGTAATATTAGGTTGACCAAGTCATTTGTCAATGCAAGAGACATATTTAGGATATGATCTGGTTGTCGATTAATATAGATGAGATACCAGATGAAATTATTGGGGTAAGTAAGTTGAACCAAACTTTAAACTTCTGATGTGCCTTACTTACGTGTTTTAGACCCAAGAAATCCTTACAGTTCTATCAGATCCCAGACTAGTTCAATGGTTACGTAACAATTGAAAGGGAATAATATGGATTAAAACGTAAAATTGGTTTTAAAATCAAATTAGAAATATGGTTGCTTGAAACCCTACACACCTTGACTGAACGTTGACCTTTTTGTAATCACCCTAAATTATCAACTATGCTAAATCGAGGAAGTCACACTGTTCTAACTCGAACTAAGCCCTGTGCAGAAACCAGTTCATTGCGAACATAGTGCACGGCGAAGGACGGGTAGGAATGGATGATGATCGACATGTGCGTTATTCATAGTGGTGGGTGATAGTAAAGGACCCGTGATCTGATCCCTAAATTAGATTTTGGGTTTGGACGATTTTTTGAAAATCAACACGAAAATTGTTCTAAAAGGACGTCAGCGTCGCGACCCTACTATAGGGCGCCGCAACACTTGCAAGGTTTTCAGGGCGGCGTCGTGGCTCCATGGAGAAGCGTCGCGGCGCCAACAGGCAGGGGCCGTGGCTCCAGTCCGGAATCATGATTAAAAGCTTTATTTTAAAAATTCTGAACATACTGGAACTAAAGCATCGCGGCCCCATGGTGGAGAGCCGCGACTCTAATTCGCAAAACAGAAACCAAAAGTTTTTGCCCCACGGAGGCGCCGCTGCTCCATGGCAGAGCGTCGCGGCGCCACCTGTACAGAGAGTTAAAATCTTAGTTTTCAGAAAGTTAACCCATAATTATTATTATGTAGTATATATAATACAATGTTTTGTGTGCTAAATGATCATCATTTATTACTAAAATAGTGTCCGCAAATAATGCTTGGGTAGGCGGCGACCAATAGATGTTTAGCGTCCGCAAATAATGTTTGGGTAGGCGGCGCCCAGTACATATTTAACCGCTTAATATCATGTTTGGGGGCGGTACCCAATATGTTCTTAGACAGTTTTAAGTAATGTTTGAAACATGTTAGAGTTGATCTTGGTTAAAACCCTGAATTTATTCTCCAAAACTTTAATACAAGTCTAATTTAAAATGAATGTGTCGTCCGTTATAATTGGTTGTAGTGCAAAATCTTTTCGGTGAGATGAGTATTTATGCCCGCACCAATTGCTCTAAGTCTACGAGGACTCAGACTTTTTCATAGATGTATGTTAATGTAAAAGTGGGTGATAAATCGTCATGAGTATTTACACCCCAATGTTTGCTCTATCAAGGTAAAACTCACTTTGATACATAATTGGAATCGCATAACGGGGTTGACTTGCTAGGTTGTCTTGGTGCCACAGCGTCGGACAAGCAGAGGGACACAGATCATTTGTTTAAGAACATTCGGTCAACCAAGAGTTGCAAATTGTTTGCAATTGGTTTAGAGACCTACCAGGTTGTGTTGTTGAAGTTATTAGCCTCAACAAACGCGTAGATAACATGAACCTGGATCTTGGTCCATTATGACCATATTTGATATAAGTTCGTATTCTTTCATGGGGTAAAAGAGTATGTTAAAATGGTGGGAGATAATTAAACTAAATGCCCTGTTAATTAGTTAATGAATGCGTTCAATAGAAATTATATTAAAATGTTAATTTCAAGTCTATCTTTTCTTTAGTATACAATGTAGAATCTGTCAGTTAAAATGTTAGTTGAAACAAACAAACTGACTGGAGCAAATTTCTCTGATTGGTTAAGAAATCTGCGATTAGTGTTAAAACTAGAAAGAATTGAGTATGTGTTAGACACAATATTCCCCACAGTCCTCGCTGAAGGTTATGCTGAGTTTTCCCTGTTTGATAAGGTAACCTATCAGAAATATTTTTACGATGCTACCATGGCACAATGTATAATGTTGTCCTCCATGACTGTAGAGTTACAGAGGCGACATGAAAACATGAGTCCCAACGAGATGCTAGAACATTTGAAGAATATCTATGACTCACAGTCTCATACAATGGAGTATGAACTGTTGAGAGATATCTTTAAGTGTAAGCTGAATAAAGGGGGTCCAGTGTCAGCGCATGTTCTGAAGATGATTGGGTTAATAGAGAGGTTGGGTTCGATTGGAACGAAGCTGCCTATAAATGTCTCTGTCAACTTGATCCTGAATTCGCTTCCTGGTTCATTTGAGAATTGAATGTCAACATGAATGGAACCAAGGTGAATCTTTTAGAACTTCACAATATGCTAAAAGCTTATGAGGGACATTGCACAGATCCAAGAGGATACAAGACACTAGGTGCTTCTGGACCTATTGGACAAGGTATGTTTGTCATTGAAATAAATATGTTTATAAGTAACTCTCACTGCTGAGTATTAGATACCGCCTGTGGCTATCACATTTGTAAAAATGTGAAGGGTCTGACTAACAACAGAAAGGTCGGATCATGAGAGGTAGACCCGCACATTGGAAATAGAGCACGAGTGGATGTTGAACGTGTGGGAACTTATAGACTAGATTTACCTTCAGGATTTTGTTTAGAACTAAATAATTGTTATTTTGTTTCCTCATTGATTAGGAATATTATTTATATCCCAGTGTTAGACACTGAGGAGTTTTCCTCATTCATTACCGATGACAGTTATGTATTGTCTTTTAATGGTTTTGTTTGTGAAAATGTTCCGCTTGTTGATGGATTGTATGTTCTAAACTGTAATCGTGAAATTTTCAATGTATAAAATAAATGAATTAAAATAAGTAATTCAAGAAACCCCACCTACTTATGGCACTGCAGACTTGGTCACATCAATGAATCAAAGATAACAAGATTAAGGAAGTTAGATTACCTAGAACCATTTGACTTAGAGTCCTATGGTAATTGTGAATCTTTCTTGAGAAGAAAGATGACCACCAAGTCACTTTCTGGGAAGGTCGTGCGTATCAAAGAAGTGCTTGAGTTAGTTCATACCGATGTATGTGGGCCTTTTTCAACTCAAGCTAAGTGAGGCTTCCCTTACTTCATCACTTTTACAGACGATTTCACAAAGTTTGGGAATGTGTATCTTATGAAACACAAGTCCGAAGCTTTTGAGAAATTCAATGAGTACAAGTTAGAAGTAGAGAAGCAACTTGAAACAAGTGTCAAGACCCTTCGATCAGATCGAGGAGGTGAATACTTATGTAAAGAATTTCTAGATTACTTGAAGCTTCATGGAGTCCAATCACCATTGACACCTCCCGGAATGCCACAAATGAATGTTGTTGTTGAAAGGAGAAATCAAACCATATTAGATATGTAGATTCATGATGAGCTTCTCAGCTCTACCAACATACCTTTGGGGATATGCATTACAAAGCTCAATCTATATTTTGAACATAGTTTCTTCAAAGTTAGTAGAGAAAACTCCATATGAGATATGGAACGGTAAGAAGCCAGTACTTAAACACATGCGACCTTGGGGTGCCCTGCATATGTAAAAAAGTTGCTTACTGACAAGTTGGAATCCAAAAGTGAGAAGTATTATTTTGTGGGGTATTCAAAAGAAACTAGGGGATAGTATGTCTATCTTCCTGGAGAACATAAGGTCATTGTTTCCAGAAATGCTATTTTCCTTGAAGAAAACTATGTCTATAAGGAACAAAGTTGTAATAAGATAGAACTTGAAGAAAATCAAGAAACGCAAGATAATACAGAGGTTGAACCCTTGTCGAATGATCTAGGAAAGGATTCAGTGGGAGTATTTGGTGAAGATTGGGTACTTAGAGTATGCCCTTCAGCCAGTGGGAGTGTTGTGAGAGATAGTGCAGAAATGCAAGACTCTCATACACAACAAATAAAAGATGATACAATAGTTGTACATCATTCCATTCTGGAAAGACATGAAAATGACATTCCTGAAAGCTCTCAAGGTGGTGGATTGTCCAACACACAAACATATTCTCATAATCATAATACAACAAATACTGAAATGCAGAATATTCAACTCCGTAGGACCACTAGGACTCATCGTCCACCTGAAAGACTAAATATCCTTATTGAAACGCACAATGAGATATATATTCCTAATGACGATGAACCTACAACCTACAACGAAGCTATGTTAGACATTGATTCGCAAAGATGGCAAGAAGCCATTAAATCCAAAATGGACTCGATGTACATCAATCAAGTATGGAACTTGGTTGATTTTCCAACAGGGGTTAGACCCATAAGATGAAAATGGGTCTTCAAGAAGAAGATTAATGCATATGGCAAGGTACAAACTTATAAGGCAAGATGGGCTAAAGGTTATAATCAACGGTCTGGGGTCGATTATGATGAAATCTTTTCACCTGCTGCGAAAATTAAGTTCATTCGGATTTTGCTTGCAATAGTTGCATACTATGATTATGATATTTGGCAAATGGATGTTAAGACTGTCTTCATCAATGGTAATCTGATTGAGGAGATGTATATGATACAACTAGAGGATTTTACATCCGAGACACATCCCAAAGTAGTATGCAAGCTACAGAAGTCCATTTATGGACTGAAGCAAGCCTCAAGTAGTTGGAATATTTGTTTTGACAAAGAATGAGAAATGATAAGACCCTCATGCAATCAGTCAAGGAATGGTTATCCAATACCTTCATGATGAAGGACTTAGGTGAAGTCTGCTACATTCTTGGAATTAAGATATATAGAGATAGATCTAATAGATTGTTGGGGCTGTCACAGTCCGTATACATAGACAAAGTGCTAAGACGATTTTCTATAGAAAATTCCAAGAAGGGACGCATTCCTATATGTCAAGGCATTAAGTTATCAAAGAAGGATAGTCCTTCTACTGTTACAGAACTTGAACGCATGAAGAGGATCTCATATGTTTCAACTATAGGATCAATCATGTATGTCATGACCTATACGAGGCAAGATGTGGCCTATGCACTAAGTATGACTTCCAAATTGCAGTAGAATCCTGAGGAGGAACACTAAAAAACAGTCAAGGGTATTCTTAAGTATCTTAGATGAACTAAAGAATATTTTCTAGTCTATGGTGGACAAGAAAAGCTAGTAGCTACTGGTTACACTGATGCTAGCTTCCAGGCAGATGTTGATGACTTCAAATCTCAGTTTGGTTATGCCTTCATTTTAAATGGTGGAGTAGTGAGTTGGAAAAGTTCCAAGCAAGCTACAACTACTGATTTGACAACTGAAGCCGAGTACATTGCTGGATCGGAAGCTGGTAAGGAAGCTGTCGCGATATCTGAGTTCTAGAAAGAACTAGAGGTTGTTCCAAGTGACACTTGTCCAATAACGATTTATTGTGACAACACTGGTGCGATTGCTCAAGCTAAGGAACCAAGATCAACAAACAGAAACAAGCATGTACCAAGAAAATACCACATTCTCAATAATATGGCGGAGACTGAAGAAATAAGATTAGACTACGTTCCCACAGATGATAATATAGCTGACCCATTTACTAACCATTAATCTTAGCCAAGCATAATAGTCACTTTGAAAATATGGGCATTAGATATGTTGGAGATTGACTCTAGGCCAAGTGGGAGATTGAAAATATGAATGTCCTAGAGACAATCATTTTAGAGACAAATATACTTGAACACATTTGTATTATTAATGAGATTAATATATTTTGGAATTTTACAATTATTGAATTATGATTTTGATTTCTTGTGATTATTCATTAATGTGCATCCCTTGAGCTTACATTGTCATTAATAAAGTGAGTTATTAATGATAAAGAGTAACTCTCAAAATAGTCTCGACTGATGATCATTCAGAATGAGATATCAATGACATGTTATAAGTCGACATAAAAGTTGTGTTTGCATGAGTCATATAAACGTACTTCACATATTGAGTTTGTCATACGGCGCAGTCTAGGAGTTCCGTATGAACCTTAATTTGATTAGTGTCGATGTGTGAAGGTCTAAAAGGTCATACTAAGTTTATTGTCTTTTCGATCTAAGGGTATATTGAGAGAGTATAAAATATTCTATTTAGAATCGAGTTATATAAACCAATGATAAATTATGGGATAATTTCTATTAGGTAGAAATTATTTAATTAAGTCAAAATTGGATTGTCGGATTTAAAATTAAAACGTGCTGAATATTTAAAGGGAGCATCGCGGTGTCTGTATGGCAGTGAGCCTAGTTCGACTGGCCCACTGCATTTCGGAATTTGGGTCAAGCTTGGAGCCCAATCCTAATACGAAAATTAACATAATCCCTGCTATATATTCAACACTTAACCCCATAATTTCGGTTACTCAAAATCTTACTTTCTGAACTCAGAGTTTTAAGAATAAAATCTTCTCAAACCTCTGTCAAGATTTTCTGGTTGTCCTGACAAAAGAGTATACCACAGCAAGGCTTGTGGTCGAAACGTGTGCACTCCCTATTCAAAGATCATGATAATCAAACTACACGTATTATTACATGTCTTGTGTATATTACCAATTCGTTAATTGTATTCTTGATAATTCATTTAGATTATCATGAATCCGTCTGTAATCCATGAATACTCATAATATCGATTCCACGAGTTTTCAAGCATGAAATACGAATTGTTTATGAACTACCATTATTTTATTTCATGAATTCTCCATGATTTTCCATGTCTTATGAAAACTATATACATGTTATATTTTATCTACAAATCATGTTTACAAGTCATGTTTATGAAATTCATAGGCTTCTAAGCCAACTATATCCATGTTATATTATGGGAGTTGCACGCTTCTTGAATTCGATTTTTTATTTTTTATTTGATGGTAAAAAGTTTTGTTTTTGATAGATTATCGAGAAAGTTTAATACTTGAAACTACGTATGCCAACGTAGGATAAGGATCGCTCTGCCTAGTTAGGACGATTCCTTCATGTTACTCACATAGGGTTATCATATCCATTCATGTTATGTTCATGTCTTATACCCCGGTAAGGTACGAGATGACTTAGCTGATCGGGCAGAGATCAGACCCCACATTCTAGCATGGTGGTTTCATTACGGTTATACTAAAGCTCTCCCATTTAAATTAAGTTATCATGTTTTACTATATTCATGTCAGATATTATACATGCTCAGGTTACAATTTCAGTTCTATGTCCCTACTATTTCATGTGACTTCTTATTCTTTTAGTTGCTTTACATTTAGTACAATTCAAATGTACTTACGTCTCTTTTGCACGGGGCATGCACTTCATGGTGCAGGTACGGAGTTTCAGGACAACAAATCAGTTCACTAGGATCTCTATCATCTCAGATATCGGGGAAATACATTCGAATACACTGCCTAAAAATAAAGAAAGATAGAAGATCTGGTGATGCGGATCAGCTAACATCTTATCCTGAATCCTCCAAGAAAACTCCTCGGGCATTGAAGTCTTGAGCTCTGCTCGTGCTAGGAACAAAATTTGCTAGAAAAAATATGTAGTGAGTGTAGAGTGAGTACGAAAAATCAACGCGTACTCAACAACATCATTGATCGATCCTAAACTAAAACATTGACGAGGGTTGGTCGGTCTTATTTCCACACTTAATCGTGATTAGTCCAACAAGAAAATATTTACAAACCAACAAGCATTCAAATATCCACTTAAGTAAGAGTGAGTCAAATGAAAGAGAAAACAACTCCTATATATACAACAGGTCAAAAAGCTTTAGAGATTCACCACATCCAACGAGAGAGAGATCTAGAGTGATTTGAGAGTCAACACCATAATTTGGAGAGAACTGATCCGAGCAACAATAAAGAACTTGTTCCTATCAAAATTATCATTCTGCCCTTGAATTGTAATAGTTAGGTTCTTAATTGTGGTTCCATTGATTTACTTTTTCTATTAATTATAATAGATGTTTATCGTAAGATACTTCTCTAATTGGGTAGTCATTGAAGAGTGTGCAGATAGAGCCAACAGTTAGAAAATATTGAAGAAGAAAGACTTGGGGCAGAGATTATTTGGAATAATTTCTTTGGTGTACAAGTCGTTGTAGCATTCATGAAGTTGCTTGAGTTTAGTGGATGTTTAGAAAATTTCTACAAAAGGTAGGTCGTGAATTTTTCTCCATTGAGCAAGGAGCATTTTCACACCAAATACTTGTGTTCGATTAATTTTTTAATTTTACCTTCTTGCGTAATTACTCAATATAAGTAGCAATTCGGTTCAATATTAATGGAATTTATGTAATAATAAGCTTAGAGTATGTATACTCTAAGCCCTAGTACATTTTCCTTAGTTATGTTTTCTTGTATAACCAATCAAACATAATACTAAATGTTTTTGTTGTAACTTAGAGTCCCATCATCTCCCTCTTGTTTGAAAGCCATGGATTTATGTCTGTGAGCCCTTTTCTTTTGCTGCAATCGAGGCGAACCCAGATTTCAAAGACGATGGGGGCACCATCAAAGGAAGATGCACGTTAGTCGAAGCCTAGGTAACACCGCCTCTTCTGAAAATTTTATAAGCACCCATAGAACCAATATACTACCTACAATATAAATTAAATGAGAAAATTAGTTAAAGCTTGCCTTGCGAAGTGGTGGTTCGAGCACCATTTATCATATGTTTGGTCGCTAGTTCGAATCAGTCTAGCAACATGTTTTATGTCTTTTTTAATTGTCTTAAAAAAATGTTGCAGCTCATAATCGAACTCGGATCGCGAGCCAACGCTCTAGAGCCCAAGCAGCACACCGGCCATTTGATCCAGTCCCACAGATATATTTTGGGGGGTCCTTTTAAAATATATAGAGAGTTGTTTAAGGTATATACACATACATATACATAATTTTTTCTGAAGTTAATGGGGGCACGTGCCCCCTCCTAATAGGCTAGGTCCGCCCCTGGGTGGCGGAGTTGGAATGGTCAAATGATGGGATTGGGGGCATTGGATGGGTTGGGAGAAGACTTATTTTTTCTACTTTCATTAAGAAATTTATTTTCATAATGAAAATGATTTTCCACAAAGTTTGGCCAGTCAAACATAGAAAATGATTTTCACCATACCAGACACACTAAGTTGGAATAAAAGTGTAAGTTAAAGTAATAAGGTGGAGTTGGTTATAGCTCTCGAATATTGGAGTCTTCGATTGACCAAGGGCGATAAATGCCTTTATTAAGTGTAGGTTGGGTTGTCAGGAGACACTTGTAGTCAAAATTTGAATTGGAATTGAAAGGAGAGGATATTAGGGGTTTCTATTTTCCTTTTGTAATACGAGGCAAAATGCTAAGTGAAAGTAAAATGGACGTCGTTACTGAATGCATGCTCCCTCCTATTTCTGTCGTTCAATCAACTCAAAATCCCTATAACCCTTTCCGCTTCTTCTTCCATTGTTGTTAAAATTAAACCCACAACTAAATGGGAATGTGTGGGTGTCATGCATAAGACAAACTAATATCCATTTTTGCCCATCAACATTGGAAAATATTGCAATAATTATAGTACTATTCTATTTCGAGTATGGTAGAATATGTTAAAAAAATTATGATTTTTTTTCTTAAAAAGTAAACAAAATAAATTTAATGACTTTTGAGATTGTTATGAATGATAATCTTGAATTCAATTAGCACGAACAGATAATTTAGACTCGTATATTTGAATCTTGATTTGTTCTTCGTTCTTTAGTTGGGGTTTGATATCTTGAGTAGTTGAATGTGTGGGGTTTGTTGCACAAACTCTCTTACTTTTTGTTTGAATTCAGGTTTAACCTATGACGACCCTTATTTATAGTGGTAGGAGGGACCAATTGTGAAACAACAAACCCTTTTTCGACCAATCAGATTGAAGTGACATAATTATAATATTTGATTGGTTGGAATAAGTCACTTGTATATATGATATATTTTCATTGGCTTCTAATTTAACTAGTGTCACGATCCAAATTATAAACGTCGTGAAGGCACTCCACTTAATATATATATATATATATATATATATATATATATATATATATATATATATATATATATATATATATATATATATAAGAAAGTCTTATAATTACAAAATGCGGAAACAATTAAATAAAGTCATTGCAAAATTATTATAGAGGCTCATAATGATAAATATACGAAATAAGTGCTACAAATTCTAAAATCTGGTGTCACTAATACAAGATCATCTTCAATAGGAATACAAGTTGAGAAATACATTCGAATACACTGCGTAAAAATAAAGAAATACAGATGATCCGATGTTGCAGATCAGCTAACAGCTCATCCCGTATCTCCAAGAAAACTCCTCAATGGGCAGTGAAGTCTTGAGATATGCTCGTGTTAGGAACAGAATTTGAAAGCAAAAAGGTGCAACGAGTGTAGAGTGAGTACAAAAATCAACGTGTACTCAGCAACATCATCGATCTTGTCACGACCCGACCCCGGGACCGCGACTGGTGCCCTACCTGGGCACCCTTACAGGTAAACATCAGAGAAAATCAGCGGAACATACACGAAACTTAAAAATAAAACATCGTAAGTAAACAACAAAGTTAGCCGATAGTGGCTACCTTCCGAACATATAAAAACAAGCTCAAGGTTGTCTCGCTTTCTTTACAAATCGACCCACAATATGTGACTACGCACCTCTAAGAGTTTTAACAACAGCATGGCGGGGCGGGCCCGCCATACCACGAATGAACATAACCGTGACAACTCCGAACACCGGAGCCATTCAACTTGTCAACGGGATCCTAAGCTCGCGGATCCACAATCGTACCTAAACTGCGGGCATGAACGCCCGAAGAAGTCGCATACAACAGTGCGAATATGGAATGTAATATAACGTCTGATAAACAAATCATAACTGTATAAAAGAATGACAAGGACAAGTATAAAAATACATACCAGATCCTGTCGTGTCATTACCACTTATGAACGTAATCGCACCTTATTATCCTTTCCATTCCCAATAAAAGTTATAGTCACATTCTTACGCACATTATTAGAAAAAGAATCATTAAGTTCATTACCATATAACTTACTTATCTTTCATAACATAGTCCGCCCACTACGGAGGGACACATATACTACCCGCCCAACTGGGCGCGATCAAGTCACACTAATATCAAAGCATGCCCGTGGAATCCCCCATCGCCGATGACTATTAGTGTAAAATATAACCATGTGACGCGCGTGGCATCCCACCTCACCGTCGGCGTACATACACAATACATATATATATATCCCGCCCGTGGAATCCCACATCACGCCGATACCAGGTATAATAATACACCAATAGGCATACATGAACACCAAGTCCCACCTGGTATAGCGTCTTGGGGTCTACCCTCACTTATACTCTTACCTCGGAGAAGGTGGTAAAGCGGTGGTATAGCATCTTGGGGTCTACCCTCACTTATACTCTTACCCCGAGAAGGTGGTATAACGTCTTGGGGCTTGACCCTCATTTATACTGTTACCCTATCTCGACCGTACGTCAAACAACACATAAAGCGGGTGGTACAGTCTTGGGGTTTACCTCACTTATACTCTTACCCTGGAGAAGGTGGTATAACGTCTTGGGGTTTGCCCCTCATTTATACTCTTACCCTATCTCGACCGACCATCAAACAAGACATAAGCACTACCATGTCTTTTATAAAATCCGGGAATTTAACCCAAGTGCTACAAATAACTAAGATACCCGTGGAATCCACATCACCTGTCGATGCGTCAAGTAACTTATAACAAGACAATGGCCTCCAACCGAGAGTCGCGGCATCGTAATAAAACATAATACTTGCACTCAAAGGCTATCACCAGCACACATAGGCTAATTCTCAATTAACAAGCCAAAGTACTTATCGGGGCACAAATAGAATAATTCTCATTTAACAAGCCAACGTACTTATCGGGGCACAATTAGAATAATTCTCATTTAACAAGGCAAAGTACTTATCGGGGCACAAATAGAATAATTCTCATTTAACAAGCCAAAGTACTTATCGGGGCACAATTAGAATAATTCTCATTTAACAAGCCAAAGTACTAATCAAGGCATCACATAGAATTATTCTCAATTAAACAGGCCAAAGTACTACGTCGCATATCTTTTCAAAGACCCCTTTCCAAATAAAACTTCCCCGATACTAACAACCGTAGTATCAAGTCCTATTCACCTTTCAAGACAAGTCACAATACCTTTTTAGAAAATACAATTACCGGCTTCTAAATCAAGTGACTTCCTTATTTAAAACCTTAAGCAATTGGTACCTTTAAAACAATTTGCCCTTCCTTAACACAAGTTATTTCTTTGCTTACTATATTAGAGAAAAACCATTCTCTTAACCTTCCATAAAGCCGTTATAACCGACTTCCCATAAAGCCGTTATAACCCTTTTAGTTTAGACCAACACGTTCATTTTATAACCAAGAGACTTCTACTTTTGAAACCAAGTATTAAATACTTTCAAATAAATTCTCATAACTTTCAAAAATACAAATAGTCTCTTAACCCTTAGAAAACAAGTGACTCCTTTTATTATAAAACCTTAGGCAATTAATGCCTTAAAACAAGTGGCCTTTTCACTAAAATCAAATCACTTATCTTTCCATAAAGCAAATATAACTAACTTCCCATAAAGCCGTTATATTCACTTTATACCTTAGCCCAAAAACAATTTCCTATCCAAGGGACTTATACATTTAAACGGAACAAGTATCACATACTTTAAAACTCTTCAAGTCCCTTAACTTTAATAACACTTAAGACATCCTTTATACTTTCAAAGAAGTGAGTTAATCTCCCAACTCACCCGACTTGGCTATTCACAAACTAGTAAAGGATATCAGGTGTCAGACGTCTACCGTACTACATACGTGCAACTAGTCATGCTCAAAGATAGGAAAAGTTCTACATAGAGTAGATCACACAACTACCTCTTAACTTCTAAGAGTAACAGAAACATGAAATGATACCACGGTATATTCCATACATAGAATCATGCCAAAGGAAGGAAGAGGTTCACATACCTCGCGACGATTGTCGACAAATAGCAAAATGCTCCAAAGTACTCCAACCTTGATAGCTATTCCACTCTCCAAGTAGGATACGCTATACTTAGTACTTCAACCTATAATGGTCACAATATGTCCATTAACCTTTCACTTCTAACGTAGAATATTTTAGGTGCTAAGTCACTAAATTCTACGGAAAATCTGACAAAGACCTCATTTGTTTCTACTCACTTTGCCACCTTTTCAAGGCCGAATACAATAACCAAACAGCCCAATTGGCTCACAATTTCTATAAGGTACTCAATACAAATAAAAACTAAATGTTCCAATTGGCTCACAATTTAGAAAGTAGTCCAAAACAAATGAAAAACAAACTAAAAGTCCAAATTCGGCCACCTTGAGTTCAACCTTACCAATTCTTATCAAATTTCCATTTCAATCCAAATTGGTAGCATAACATGATATCAAGTCGTATTTGATTATAACAACCATAATCCTTAAGTAAGTGACATGCGACGATTCAAACGAATAATCAACTTGAATTGTAGTCTTAAGGCTAACATGCTAGTTTTCGGATTAGGGTTCCAATTGTCAATAAACATATCAAACTTCATACTATATAACACATGCTTGCTAAAATCCATAGCTACAACAATAAGTAAGTCTTAACTACTAAAACGACAAAATTTATACCTTTCCAAGCCCTTAAAATTTCCAAGATTTCAAAGTCGCGCATTAGCAATTCTTAGCTCCTTTCCTTAGGTTCCAATCCGCTCCAAGCACTCCTTAGAGGCCTATGAAGAACCCATCTTCAAGTTCCAACTTCAAAGTCAAGAACTCCCTTAGTTTCCGCCATGCGACTAACGTAAAAATGCGTTTTCCAAATCTTTCTATTGAGATAACCTTACAATACCCTTGGGGACATTGGGTTGAAGTCTTGTGAACAATGGATCAAAACTACAAAATTTTGTGTGGATAATGACTAAAGCGAGAGCCTCTTCATGCTAGCTTAAGGTTCTCAAATTTTTCTAAGTGTTGGAGACTTAGTCTTGCACTAGGTTAGTATATATAACACAATGGATGGCTTAGACTTAAACAAATGTGAGGCTAGGATTAAACTCACATGGATCAAGCTTATGTGGCAAGTTGACTTGTCAACAAAATCAAGCTTAAGACTTATCTTCCAAGATGGTCAATGACCATTATACCCTTGCATAAATTTCGACCAAGGCATGTGGGGTGCCACGTGTCGCCTCTCATTTATCCATAAAATTCAGAACCCTCGTGGGCCCCACAAAACGTAAAATTCCTCGTGGGCCCCACGTGACCAAATCGTAAAAATAAATTTCCATAATATTACTAAGTCCCATACTCTTCAAATAATGTATTTTGAGAATCCAATTCGAACAACGAACATTGTTCCTTTCCGACATTCTAAGATTTTCCGTCGGAAAAACAATTCTTCCTTTCGTACTAATTTCCAAGTCTTGTTTCCTTACGTACATTCTCTTATACATGTCCCGACTTACGGGTGTAACATTCTTCCTCCTTAGAAACATTCGTCCCGAATGTTCTTAGTCGATTGCCAAGCTATACACACGGCCTGATCTACATCTTATGCCTATCAATCAAAATCGCACAAGACCAACGATGCCACATATGGCAACCACAACATACGTAAACATAACAATGGACCTTCCGTCCGTGGTCCCGCTCACAATACTCGAAGGTTCTGATCTTCCCCAAACGGGATTCCTTGAGGTTCATTTCTTTCCTTACTTGTCATACCTTTTCGTCTTTCAAACTTATCTAGTACACGCAAAATCTCAAATATTGTTTCTATTCTCCAACTTCGAGTTACTATCCAAACTTGGCCATATAGTTACTTACATTCCGTTAAGGCTCTTACCGGTCCTTACGACCTAGTTTCGTGGAACGCGATCCACGAACTCGCATAATGATCAACTAGACTTGGGCCTTGCGCCCGTGACCGCCACATACGGAACTACTACCAACTGATCCCACTCCATTCCAGGCCACGGGGAGACCCGTAACAGGTCCTTAACCCGACTCAGCGTCGCACTTCACTCTTATCCTAGGTCTGACTTAAAATCTTATTGCGGAGAAAGCCTTATATACCTAAGGTCTCGCAGAATCAATATTCTTAGGCTCGCATTTCCATGCACCAAGCCTACCTTATCGATCCCCGTAAACGGGTAAAAAAACTTCTCAGAAAACTAAAGCCATGTTGTCTCGATCACCACAACCATTACTTACTCTATACGGACCTCATCCGTACAATTTCTTAAGCCGACTACGCAGCTTAATCTATTAACATGACATTCGCTAGGTTCCTTAACATGGCTTCTTAAGGGTTCACTACCCTATCGAGACCTCATCCTTTCCCAATCATCTCAAATAAAACATAAGATCTTGGCGAGAATTCATTAACTATTCCATACCTTCCAGATCTAGTTAGTCTTTACAATTCTGGAAATCTAACATCATTCTAGGCAACACGCGTCTGACCCTCATACATAACTCCGTATAGATGTATGTCACAATACCAACTATACTAAAATCATTACCAACCTGGATACGCAATCCACATAGTCCTTCCCGGTCATCGCTGCCTTTCGTGGCTGCAATCAACATAACTTGTTGGGAGGGACGACCTAACAATACAAAATCTATCGCACGATCTCGAGTGAGAAGAATGGAAACCTAACTCTAAATGTCCTGCAGCCTCCCGATTATAGATGTGGTGCACAACACACCGATAATCAAGACTACTGACACGCGATGCGTAGACACTTTCCGAGGACTAATCGCTCGATACCACTTTTGTCACGACCGACCCGGGATCGCGATCGGTGCCCTACCAGGCACCCTTACAGTAAACATCGAGAAAATCAGCGAACATACACGAAACTTAAAAATAAAACATCGTAAGTAAAATAACGAGTTAGCCGATGCTACCTTCCCGAACATATATAAAAACAAGCAAGCGTTGCCTCCTTTCTTTTTACAAATCGACCCACAATATGTGACTACAGCACTTCTAAGAGTTTTAACAACCATCGTGGCGGGACAGGCCCCGCCATACCTCGAATGAACATAACCGTGACAACTCCTAACACCGGAGCCATTCAACTTCTTTGAATCGGGATCCTAAGCTCGCGGATCCACAATCGTGTACCTAAACTGCGCATGAACGCAGCGGCCCGAAGAGTCGATAACAGTACCGAATATGGAATGTAATATAACGTCTGATAAACAAATCATAATCAGATAAAAGAATGACAAGGACAAGTATAAAAATACATACGGATCCTGTCGTGTCATTACCACTTATGAACTTAATCGCACCTTATTATCCTTTCCATTCCCAATAAAAGTTATAGTCACATTCTTACGTACATTATTAGAAAAAGAATCATTAAGTTCATTACCATATAACTTACTTATCTTTCATAACATAGTCCGCCCACTACGGAGGGACACATATACTACCCGCCCAACTGGGACGCGATCAAGTCACACTAATATCAAAGCATGCCCGTGGAATCCCCATCATCGCCGATGCTATTAGTGTAAAATATAACCACGTGACGCGCGTGGCATCCCACCTCACCGCCGGCATACATACACAATACA
The DNA here is from genome assembly GCA_029844215.1 of Przewalskia tangutica. Classification (NCBI taxonomy): domain Eukaryota; kingdom Viridiplantae; phylum Streptophyta; class Magnoliopsida; order Solanales; family Solanaceae; genus Przewalskia; species Przewalskia tangutica. The sequence goes on from CM056719.1 coordinate 27,528,394, forward strand.
TATATATATATCCCGCCGTGGAATCCCACATCACCGCCGACAATCCAGGTATAATAATACACCAATAGGCATACATGAACACCAAGTCCCACCGGTGGTATAGCGTCTTGGGTCTACCTCACTTATACTCTTACCCCGAGAAGGTGGTAAAGCGGTGGTATAGCATCTTGGGGTCTACCCTCACTTATACTCTTACCCCGAGAAGGTGGTATAACGTCTTGGGGCTTGCCCTCATTTATACTCTTACCCTATCTCGACCGGTCGTCAAACAACACATAAAGCGGTGTGGTACAATGCTGGGGTTTACCCTCACTTATACTCTTACCCCGGAGAAGGTGGTATAACGTCTTGGGGTTTGCCTCATTTATACTCTTACCCTATCTCGACCGACCATCAAACAAGACATAAGCACTACCATGTCTTTTATAAAATCCGAATTTAACCCAAGTGCTACAAATAACTAAGATACCCGTGGAATCCCACATCATCTTGCGACGCCCAAGTAACTTATAACAAGACAATACCTCCAACCAGAGTCGCGGATCGTAATAAAACATAATACTTGCACTCAAAGGCTATCACCAAGACACATAGGCTAATTCTCAATTAACAAGCCAAAGTACTTATCGGGGCACAAATAGAATAATTCTCATTTAACAAGCCAACGTACTTATCGGGGCACAATTAGAATAATTCTCATTTAACAAGCCAAAGTACTTATCGGGGCACAATTAGAATAATTCTCATTTAACAAGCCAAAGTACTTATCGGGGCACAAATAGAATAATTCTCATTTAACAAGCCAAAGTACTTATCGGGGCACAATTAGAATAATTCTCATTTAACAAGCCAAAGTACTAATCAAGACATCACATAGAATTATTCTCAATTAAACAGGCCAAAGTACTACGTACGTACATTCTTTTCAAAGACCCCTTTCCAAATAAAACTTCCCCGATACTAACAACCGTAGTATCAAGTCCTATTCACCTTTCAAGACAAGTCACAATACCTTTTTAGAAAATACAATTACCGGCTTCTAAATCAAGTGACTTCCTTATTTAAAACCTTAAGCAATTGGTACCTTTAAAACAATTTGCCCTTCCTTAACACAAGTTATTTCTTTGCTTACTATATTAGAGAAAACCCATTCTCTTAACCTTCCATAAAGCCGTTATAACCGACTTCCCATAAAGCCGTTATAACCCTTTATGGTTTAGACCAACACGTTCATTTTATAACCAAGAGACTTCTACTTTTTGAAACCAAGTATTAAATACTTTCAAATAAATTCTCATAACTTTCAAAAATACAAATAGTCTCTTAACCCTTAGAAAACAAGTGACTCCTTTTATTATAAAACCTTAGGCAATTAATGCCTTAAAACAAGTGGCCTTTTCACTAAAATCAAATCACTTATCTTTCCATAAAGCAAATATAACTAACTTCCCATAAAGCCGTTATATTCACTTTATACCTTAGCCCAAAACAATTTCCTATCCAAGGGACTTATACGTTTAAAACGGAACAAGTATCACATACTTTAAAACTCTTCAAGTCCCTTAACTTTAATAACACTTAAGACATCCTTTATACTTTCAAAGAAGTGAGTTAATCTCCAACTCACCCGACTTGGCTATTCACAAACTAGTAAAGGATATCAAGGTGTCAGACGCTCATCGTACTACATACGTGCAACTAGTCATGCTCAAAGATAGGAAAAGTTCTACATGTAGTAGATCACACAACTACCTCTTAACTTCTAAGAGTAACAGAAAACATGAAATGATACCACCGGTATATTCCATACATAGAATCATGCCAAAGGAAGGAAGAGGTTCACATACCTCGCGACGATTGTCGACAAATAGCAAAATGCTCCAAAGTACTACAACCTTGATAGCTATTCCACTCTCCAAGTAGGATACGCTATACTTAGTACTTCAACCTATAATGGTCACAATATGTCCATTAACCTTTCACTTCTAACGTAGAATATTTTAGGTGCTAAGTCACTAAATTCTACGGAAAATCTGACAAAGACCTCATTTGTTTCTACTCACTTTGCCACCTTTTCAAGGCCGAATACAATAACCAAACAGCCCCAATTGGCTCACAATTTCTATAAGGTACTCCAATACAAATAAAAACTAAACAGCCCCAATTGGCTCACAATTTAGAAAGTAGTCCAAAACAAATGAAAAACAAACTAAAAGTCCAAATTCGGCCACCTTGAGTTCAACCTTACCAATTCTTATCCAATTTCCATTTCAATCCAAATTGGTAGCATAACATGATATCAAGTCGTATTTGATTATAACAACCATAATCCTTAAGTAAGTGACATGCGACGATTCAAACGAATAATCAACTTGAATTGTAGTCTTAAGGCTAACATGCTAGTTTTCGGATTAGGGTTCCAATTGTCAATAAACATATCAAACTTCATACTATATAACACATGCTTGCTAAAATCCATAGCTACAACAATAAGTAAGTCTTAACTACTAAAACGACAAAATTTATACCTTTCCAAGCCCTTAAAATTTCCAAGATTTCAAAGTCGCGCCTTAGCAATTCTTAGCTCCTTTCCTTAGGTTCCAATCCGCTCCAAGCACTCCTTAGAGGCCTATGAAGAACCCATCTTCAAGTTCCAACTTCAAAGTCAAGAACTCCCTTAGTTTCCGCTGCGACTAACGTAAAAATGCGTTTTTCCAAATCTTTCTATTGAGATAACCTTACAATACCCTTGGGGACATTGGGTTGAAGTCTTGTGAACAATGGATCAAAACTACAAAAATTTTGTGTGGATAATGCACTAAAGCCGAGAGCCTCTTCATGCTAGCTTAAGGTTCTCAAATTTTTTCTAAGTGTTGGAGACTTAGTCTTGCACTAGGTTAGTATATATAACACAATGGATGGCTTAGACTTAAACAAATGTGAGGCTAGGATTAAAATCACATGGATCAAGCTTATGTGGCAAGTTGACTTGTCAACAAAATCAAGCTTGCAAGACTTATCTTCCAAGATGGTCAATGACCATTATACCCTTGCATAAATTTCGACCAAGGCATGTGGGGGGTGCCACGTGTCGCCCTCTCATTTATCCATAAAATTCTGTAACCCTCGTGGGCCCCACAAAACGTAAAATTCCTCGGGTGGGCCCCACGTGACCAAATCCGTAAAAATAAATTTCCATAATATTACTAAGTCCCATACTCTTCAAATAATGTATTTTGAGAATCCAATTCTGAACAACGAACATTGTTCCTTTCCGACATTCGGAAGATTTTCCGTCGGAAAAACAATTCTTCCTTTCGTACTAATTTCCAAGTCTTGTTTCCTTACGTACATTCTCTTATACATGTCCTGGACTTACGGGGTGTAACAGATCTATCCTAAACTAAAACAGTGACGAGTGTTGGTCTTCGATCTTATTTCCACACTTAATCGTGATTAGTCCAACAAGATAATATTTACAAACCAACAAGCATTCAAATATCCACTTAAGATATGTGCATTTTCATCAATGATTCAAGCGAGTCAAATGAAAGAGACAACCATTCCGATATATATATAACACGTCAAAAAGCTTTGAAGATTCACCACATCCAACGAGAGAGACATGTAGAGTGATTTGAGAGTCAACACCAGAATTTGGAGAGAGCCGACCCGAGCAACAATAAAGAACATATTCCTATCAAGATTATCATTATGTTCTTGAATTGTAATAGTTAGGTTCTTAATTGTGGTTCCATTTATTTACTTTTTCTAGTAATTATAATAGGTGTTTATCGTAAGAGACTTCTCTAATTGGGTAGAGTCATTGAAGAGTGTGTAGAGAGAGCCAACAATTAAAAAATATTAAAGAAGAAAGACTTGGAGCAGAGATTATTTGGAATAATTTCTTTGGTGTACAAGTCGTTGTAGCATTCATAAAGTTGCTTGAGTTTAGTGGAAGTTTAGCAAATTCCTACAAAAGGTAGGTCGTGATTTTTTCTCCCTTGAGCAAGGAGCATTTTCACACCAAATACTTGTGTTGATTAATTTTTAAATTTTACCTTCTTGCGTAATTACTCAATATAAATAGCAATCCGATTCAATATTAATGGAATTTATGTAATAATAACCTTAGAGTATGTATACTCTAAGCCCTAGTACATTTTCCTTAGTTATGTTTTCTTGTATAACCAATCAACATAATACTTAACAATTTTTTTTGTTGGGATAAGAAAATTAGTGCAGTAAATAAATGACCCCTAAGTGTAATTTAGCAAATAAAGAGGGAGTTTAACACAAACAAATTCATTGCTTCTCTTCTGTATTTTTCCACTCTTATCATATTTCAAAATTTAAGATAACATTTACTCTCGTCGTCCTAATTTATGTGAAGGAATTTAACTAGACATAAAGTTTAAGAATGATTTTTTTTAAAAAAAATTATGATCTAAAATGTCATTGATTTTGATGTGACTATAATTCATCTTCTTAAGAGTAAAAATGAGAAGCTTAAAGTTAATTTGTTACTACTAAATAAAGAAGATGTTATTCTTTTTTAAAGTGATACAAAAAAAAAATGTTATACAGATTGAAACGGTTAAATATATTATGTCCTCAGTTTTAAAATATTTATCTGATTTTGAATTGATACGAAATTTAAGCAAGTAAAAAATACTTTTGAATGGCGTGATCTTAAAATAAAAATAAATAAAATGTATTAAAATATCCTTCAATTTTATTGTTCTAAACATGATATGTTAAAAATTGAAATTAAATATTTATCAAAGAGAGGAAAAAATATTTTTTAAAACAAATTAAAAAAGAAAATAATACAAATATTTTCAAATAGAGGGAGTATATGAAAAAAAGGCACATAGAGGGGCCAGCTTGGCTGGCAGGGGATCAAGTTTGCGGCCGAGAGGTTGCAAGTTCGATTCCCTCCTCCGGATATCGTCCTCCGGGGCACATGCTTGTGATTAAGCCTGGGCGCTAAAAGTCGCGCGGGCATGTTGCAGTGTGGGTTTGATTCCCGCCAGGTCCTGTGCGGGGTCAGACCTTGTAGCATTGATCCGTTGGACGCAAGCAGACACTGATCACGAGTGCACATCCCGCGATTTACCTGGTTGTGGGGTGCTGAAGGACCGGTCCCATGACCTCCAGGAGTTAGTACCAGCACTTGTGTAGGTACTAGCGATATGGGGGATGAGGGTCCCCGAAACCTGGATTATCAAAAAAAAAAAAAAAAAAAAAAAAGAGACATAAGAACTGATGTTCACTGAAATAGCAATGATTACTATAGTGGACCAACAACAGTTTTTAAAATTATTACTTTTATTATCGACAACTAGTTAATAAAGGAGAAATTATACCGCAAACGTAGTCAAATTGGTGGAGTAGGAGAGCGCGGGACCGAAAGGTCACGAGTTCGATTTCCCATGTCAACACCTTCTTGGTTGAGCATGTCACACATGACTTGACAAGTGTGGCTTGAGACGCTGGTATGCGCTTATCATACACTACCCAGTCTTGCGCATTGTAAAAAAATAGCGGTTATGTTCCCCGTCATAAAAAAAATAAAAAAATAAAGGGGAAATTAGAGGAATGTAGTTAATAAATACTTATACATCTCTCGCTACAAATTGTATTAATCTATTTGAATGGACTAAAAGAAAAGGATGTGTGAGGTTAATTGGTTTGAAACCGAGGAAGACCCCTGAATTGTATCGTCATCTTCCGCTCCATTTGCCTTTCAAGCTTAGATAATAGTTGTCTCTGTCCTGTTAAGAGTCCACATCACATGTGTAACAAGAACATAGACTCGACTTTGACCATCGTAACTACAGGCTAATTTTTGAATTGAGTTAGGCCAACATCCATTCTTAACATAGTATCGACCCATTTCAATTCTGTTGGACCTAAATTATATTCAGTTAACAAGGTGTGAGGTTAGAGCGATTAAATTTGCAAGTTTTTACTTTGAATAATGAAAGCGTGATAGTGAAGATTGTAGACAAAACTCGCTTTTTGATTTATTTATTCCAGAATAATGTAAAGGCTGTGTCTATCCACCCACTACTTTATACAGAAAATTGTCCTAATTTAGTTACTAGTAAATTTAACATTACGACTTGGCTAGTGGTATAATGACCTTCCTTAGAGATTTTGATGAGCTTTCTGATAGTCTCAAGGTACTATTTTTCTCCTCAATGAATTAGTCTTGAAAGTTCGTATAGTGCATCATGTTCATATTTGTTCAATTGCAATATGCGCTTGAAACTTTGTTGTTCTAGTCACGAAAATAGAGAATAGAACACTGCTAAACATTGCTTTGAAGTGCATGTATGAATGAATAATTCATATTTTTACCCCCTTTGTGTGATTTACTAACCTTTCAATATTTAGAAATAATTTTAATTCTAAACTTCCCATTTTATCTTGAATGATCACACAAATATCTACGTTTGTTTTCGACCACAAGTTCTTTGTCGGAAAATCACGTAAAAGGGGATTATGGGGATGGAGGGAGTAACTACTTAGCTGATTTAGATTTCAGATCACTTGCTGTTGATTTTTGGATAATGTGTCCATCTGCTTGCATTTCTATCTTCAGGATTTGAATAATTTGAGAAAACAACTTTACTCGGCAGCTGAATATTTCGAGCTGTCTTATACTAATGAAGACCAAAAGCAGATGTGAGTTATTGTCAACTTAGCTGATGTGCTTTATATATCTACTCACTTATTCTATTATCCTTTTGAAACACTTGTGCTTATACAGAGTGGGAAAAACACTGAAAGATTATGCCATTGAAGCTCTTGTCAGAACTGTGGACCACTTGGGCTCTGTAACGTTTAAGGTCAATGACCTCTTAGATGGAAAAGTTGAAGAAGTTGCTGAAATAGAGCTTAGAGTATCTTGCGTTGAGCAGGTAAACACCGGTTTCCTCCTTTTTTGATGTTTTTTCTTTATTAATTTAACTGATACCCATGTGGAGCAATTTTTAAGGAATTGCTCATAGAATCATCAATGAAATCATGAGAAGAAAATGACAACTATGTTGCAGGCAGTATAAGACATCATTTATCTATTTTTGCTACCCAAATTGATCTCTACTATACAACCGATCGATATGATTACTTTGGGTCAGTACATACAGTTGTTTTCTCTACCCCGCTTTGTATTTGTGCTTTAAAAAAAGTTTATAAGCGAGAAGACACTTTTATTTGCTCATGCGAGCCTGGTTCATTTTCATGGGCAGATAACGTGATTTCTTTTTGTATAACGGGTGGTGGTGAAATCGAACCTAGGGTCTTTGTTTACTCAGATACCATGCTGAATTGCGTGACCATGTCATTTCAAATTTTAAGCTGTTAGAGAGCATACTTTTATTTGTTTAATTATGTCTTTAACACATATCAATAGAGTGAACTGATGATATGACTTGCTTTCGTATCCGTTATTTGATATTACCTGAATATACAGATTTTTTGGAAGATAGATGAATAGAGCAAATACTGTAACTAAAAATGAAGGCAACTATAGAATCCTTTGGGGCTGAAGAATATAATTTCATTGGAAGCACTTGTTAAAGCTAATGAGTTTTTACAGGTCATATGAGTTTTGTAAAGCTAGTACTATATACTCCAAGGACTGCATCATATTAAACAGCCATGGTTGGTCACATCACCAGTTGGGGGACAATGTGATATACACAAGTTCTCTTTTTTTGCCTGTTGTAACAATGAACACAAAACGAAAGAGCTAATATGTGCTTTATGGATCAACTGCCAGATGACTGAGACCTAGATCATGCATTTGTAAATCCTATTTTATCTTGTGGTTGTACTAAATGAATTAAGAAGTTCAGCAACCATGTAATTTAGCTTCAGAATCTGAGTCTGGGAAATGCCATCACAAGACACTTTTGTAGATACCATGAAAAATGATTACACCTAAGCTTTGATAAAAATTCAATCATTTTGGTACTCCATATCTTTGTTCTTGAGATAGAGAGAAAATATGTCAAAACGATACTGATATATATTCCTTTTACCTGGTTTTCTTGCAGAGACTACAGACATGCCAGCAGCAGATCAATCATGAGGGCCTTTTGCAACAGTCATTGGTTATAAGCACTCCCAAGTACCATAAGCGATATATATTGCCAGGCACTTACAATCTATTTCTGCATGTCATGAATTGTATTTCAGTTTAATGTTCAGAAATTGAAATATTCATGTACTTTCCAGAATTTGTTGCAGTTGGGGATACAACAGAAGGTACTAATCTTTCCAATATAAAGTACCAAGGGTGTAGTCTGGATGATGATGATGACTGGTATCAGAATAAAAATGGTAGCAAAAACTTGTTCCGCGTTAGTTCTCACTTTAAGATATTTTATATGAGAACTGACATTATCAGACCACATTGTTTTCTTGTAGCTGTGCGAGCACCAATTAGAGAGTCTCCACCATCTGCAGCTAGGTAAACTCTTTTACTGCTTATTCATTCATCTAATTGGTTCATCAAGCAATTTATAGACATGCAAAGTTTAGTACTGTGCAGAAAAGGCTGCTCACCAACACATCCTCCACATTTCCGGCAATCCAGGAAATATTCCTTCTCAGGGACCAATCCAAAAAAAAAATTAGGTCTCTTCCTACAATTTTAATTTCTTTGATATGATTGTACATAGTTTTCGTCTTCCCTTGCTTATGGTGGGGAAAGTAATTAAATACATTCTTGTTATTGTTCTCTTTGTGGTGGTAAAGGTAAAGGACCAGAAGACAGGAGAACAGTTTCACCACATAGGTTCCCACTTGTGCGAACAGCATCTCTTTCTAGTCGACCATCCACCCCTAAAAGTTCTCGGCCAAGCACCCCAAATCCAAGGCCTACCACTCTATACCCTTCCAATAGAAGACGGGTAAGTACAGGCTCCTAAATTGTTTTTAAATTGGTTCCTTTTATTATCAAAGTCGGGGTCTTATCAGATTTGAATTGCTGATAAGATCATGCTCTTGTCCTTGTTCTGCTATTTGAGTTGTTCCAAGTGGTTTTCTAGGTTCAGTTTCTAACTGTGAAATTCTATTTCAGCAGTACCTCGAGCCTTGTAAATCAGCTTCAATGCGACTTCATGCGGACAATATAACCACCAGAGACACTGCACAGAACCCCAGCAAAGGTAAACGTCTGCTTAAAGCTTTGCTCAGCAGACGCAAATCAAGGAAAGATGATATGATATACACTTACTTGGATGAATACTAAGTTCAGGGAACAAGTATCAAAAGGAGTTCGTGGTAGCACTTGGCAGCACGAAATTATCCACATGCGCTGTTGTTACTACACTTACTCTTCCCATAATATATACTGAATTTGACAATGAATTTGCGGTGGTAGACACAATTTTGAAGAACTGGTTATCGGTGTGTGCATTGCACGTGTATATATTAAGTCATGTAGTGTATCGTTTTGTAGAATAATATCAATATTATTAAAATAAAGCTCTGAGTAATAATTATACGTAAAAAGTTAAAGTACATGTTTTAGTGAATGATCAATGTAGCTCGTTGTGTAGTGACTTGTTTGTCGAGGTCAAGATGATTGGATATTGTGTGATAGTCACGAAGATGAACAATCAAAATTTAATTAGGTACATGTGCTTTTATTTATTCATTTTGATTTATTGAGGTACAAACATGTAGTGAAATGTATCTCACCTAATACTTCCTTACGCATGATATTCCTAGTATATGTCCCTTTAATTTGTTTCTGTTCTATCATGATCGGACTTTTGTTATCGATATTGAAATTCTCTTCAAAGGGAAACATAAAGTTGACCATATAAGAAAAATATATTGTGGTAGATATAGTCAAATTACATTGAAGATTGGTTGGTCTTGTGTTTATGTAGCAACCCAACCCCTCGTTTTGAACATTTGAACTTTAATTCAAGTTTTGATGCCTTGGACATGTTGTCTTTATTTTTAGAGACTTAGTGAGGTGGTCCGGGTTGAGGTCGAAAGGGCTTGGGAAGGTTTTAGAATACAATCTTATCTTGGGTAAATGTTAAATTGGGAACCCGACTGTCACCTAAAGGTGTCTAACGGTGACCGATCCGGTAGCCCACTCAAGGTTTAACGGTTCCGACGATTCGGTCCGGTTCATCGACTTAAGCCAACCGGTCCGTTACACGGATTCGTGTTGGCCCGCATGTTCGGATCGTAATCAGTCCAACCGGTTCGGTTTCTATTTTTTTTATTTTTTTATTTCTAGTATTTATTTTCTATAATATAAACTAAATTCAATTTAAATATGTAATATAATAATATAATATATAATTTAGTTGTATATATTAAAATTGAAACTTTAAAGTTAACTTTTTATTTTATAGTTTATAACTTTATACTTTATAGTTTATAACTTTATATTGTAAATTTGTAATTATACTTTTATTAATTTATTAGATTAGTAGATATAACTTATAAGTAATATGATTAACAACTAAATAGATAGTAAAATTAAAATTAATGATAAGATGTAAACTTTTGAACTTTCATAACGTTAATAAGAGTACATAATGAAGTAATAATAATTTTATTTACATATTATGCATCCTTTTTGCAAGTTCTTCGTAATCTATAGGTTGATTGAATTGGTTATGCTCCATAGCCTCGAATCGAGTATTAATTCCGATCCCTCCGCTCCCGCCTTCCAAAATATTGCCTATTTCTTCATCTTCCTGAGAATTAACGCCTCACATCCTTGATTTCTTCTCTCCGATCCGATCCAATCCCTGCGGCACTAACACTTCTAATGTGCTTTCACCCAACGAGTGACGCAGGTCTCCTATTTGATCTCGTGCTTGGCTAAATGCACTTTCGTAAGCCACTGAGATCGACATATTAAGAACATCCCGCCATCTGCAAGTACCGAATTGCCTTTTGTTATCCCGCCACCATTGTAAAGTGGTCAAAATTTTTCTTCGGCTCACTGCTTTTGCAAATAAAATTGCATCTCATCGCAAGATCGGCTTGTGGTTGGTTGTGTAAAAGTGCTCCATATGTCTAAAGATTCTTCTTCATCGCCATCATCATTGAATCCTCGCACTGCAGTGTAGACACGTAACCAACTAGAAGGAATATTAGTAGCGAGTTGGTGTTATCATGTAATGTAGCATAATATTCATATAATGTAGTTAAATTAGTATCAAGTTTACTTATGCAATCAAATGAAGATGGAGTTTCCGTTTGACATATTTCCATATAAGTATATAAACTAAATATTAAATTATGACAATCTACTTTTTTAATATAAGGATTTAAGACTGCATCAATACAATAAACATCAGGAATAGGAAAAAATATTTTTAAACTTTTCAAACATAATCAGAATCGTGATCAGATATTTCACATTTGATTTTAAACCATAAAGTAAATAGGAAATTTCAAATATATGAGCTAAAACATTACAAATCATTGGTAATAAGATCCTAAAATTCAACGATTCTGCAGTAAAATTTACATAAAATTTTTAAAAGTTCACCAATTGATTTCCAATGTTCGCTTTAACATATACATCACTTTCTTACAATGCGCATTTGCAACATGTGTTATGGGTCTTTATACTTATAACATTCTTTTAAAAATAAATAAGTATAATTCCACCGTAATAATCTCTTCCGCATGAATTTAGGTCTCAAATTAAATTGTTTACATTTTTCTTTAAATTCTATAATTCTATTTTTCCTATTATTACCTCAATAACTCCAATGACTCTTTTGACAAGTTTTATTTGTGAAAATAAATCAAGACCACTTTTAACAATTAAATTATAAATATGACAAGCACAACGAACATGAAATATATCAGGAAGTGGTGGTTGTACTTCCGCTTTTAAAAGATCTACAGCAACAGTATTATTAGATGCATTATCGAATGATACACAAAGTATTTTATTATAAAGATTATATTTTTGGGCATAAAAACAAATAGTTTCGCTTATATATTTTCCAGTATGACTTTGATCCTCGCCATACGCAAAAGCAATAATACGTTTTCCATTCTAAAATTTTCATCAATCCAATGACAAGTAATTGTTAAATAATCATAACTGCTCAACGATGTCCAATGTCTGAAGTAAAACTAACATGGCATGGAAGGTTAGCAAACAAATATTGCAAGAAAATAACATAATCATTATGAAGTCTAAAATATCGGCTCTAGTAGTACTACGAGGAACACCTTTAAAAAAAGGATTATATACTCTTTGAATATATGTAATTAAATATGAAGAAGAAGCAAAAGAAAAAGGCAAACAACCTCCGACAATCATTTTTGCTAATTCAATGCGATATTTTTTTGGATCGTACTTAGCCAACCCCCCAGTTAATGGATTAAGTTGTTGTTGACCGGGTTCTAAATCAGCGACAACATTCCATTGTGCCGTATGATCGAATTTTATATGTCTAGCTATAGTGCCCGTCCCCCCGTCACCACCCCCTGTCTTATGTTTATAAGTTCTCCCACAAATATTACATTTAACTCTATCAGTACCCACAACTTTATCATAAAAGAGCCACACTTTACTCCTTTTTTTTCTTGCTACTGGTTCTGGTAAAGGAGGTCTACGACTACGACTACCACTAGCAGTACCAACATTGACAGAAGGAACACTAGTAGGTGTAGGAGGTTCTTGTTCTTCAAGTTCAACAATATTATCTAATTGAACGTTATCACATTCATTATCTTCTATTCCAAAATCTTTTTGCATTTGATCATAATCTATATTTTGATTAGATGATGAAGAACCTACAGATTTTTTACCCCTTGAACTAGATTTACGGCGCAGTCCCGACGCAATTCCCCTTAGTAAAGACATTATAAAATATTTAAATAATCAACAAATAAATATGACAATTTAATAAAATAATTAGAGAATGAAACGAGTGTACAAACTTCGGGATTCAGAATTCAATAGAAACTCGAAGCTCGAAGTCTTGCGTCTTGCTACTTTGAATTTGAAAACTAATAATATTAATAACTTGAAAATTGATAATAAAGATGATTAAGAGAGTATGAGAATTGAGAGAATTGAGAGAAATATTGTGTGATAAAAATGAAGAAAATGTAGAGAATTTATAGATTTTTAAAGGGTAAAAATGGAATTAAAATAAATAAGTAAACAAAAACAAAAAAAAAACAAAAAAATAGTGCCCACGGTCGAAATGACCGTTGGCCATGCCCCAGCCCTCCCAGCCCAACGGTGAAATGACCGCTGGGCAAAATTTATTTTTTTGTTACTGGTCCGGTCAGGTTAACCGTGAATGGAACCGATTTTCCGTTCACGAGCCTAACTCCGGCCGCCTTCAGTTTTTATAACTCGTGCGGGTTGGGGTTGAGGCCAACCCAACCCCAACCCTCGGCCTGCGGTTAAACTATCGGTCAACTGTCCGGCTCGGTCAATTCCAACCGGCTGACAGTATATCACCCCCTTTTTACTCCGCTTGAAAAGGTTTAAAGAGTTTTTCCAATTAAACTGACTATTTTGAAAAAGGATAATTTTATTTATCAGGTATCGCCACTTGGAGTTGAATTTTGGTATTTCAAGTTACCTTAGAAAATTTTGACTCTGTTGACTGGGGAAAGATGTTAGAAACCCCCCAGCGTGGTTATAAAGCGATCACTTCATTGATCAATATTTAGCTTAAATTTGTGAGTTATACAGAGGATGTACGGGAATAGTGTACAACTATTACTAGTACTTAGAAAAGATAAACAACATGAATTACAATACAGTAGGCTTAAAGCCTAACAAGAGTTGTGACAACCACAACAAAGTTTGGTTCTTGATCCGTCTTGAATCTCCGTTCTTGAGTCCGTCTTCAGTGTTTGCTCCAATTGTAACAAGCTTCATGACCTTGATAGCAATAACAAATTGTTTCGGAATCTGAAAATATAACAAGGAAAGGAAAATGGCTTGCTGAGTCGATTGATTCTCAATCTTTCCTTAAGATAATATTGCCCCGTATAATCCTTTAACGGTGTGTTGGCAACTTATCTCCATCAATCAAACAAGTGAGCAAAGGAGACTCAAGTGTTCGCTAGAAAAGAAAGATCTTTGAGTGTGGAAGATTACAAGAGAGGAAGAGATTTCAGAAAATCTGACAGCATACAAGTATGGAGTGTTTTTGTATCTTGTATGTATTGCAAATGAGCCCAAGGCTCTATTTTATAGTGTGGAGAAGACGACCTTCCACATAGCCAAGTGATGGCCTTGAATGACCATGTAATTGTTACACCCCGTAGTTTCAGGATATGTGTTTAAGAGAATGTACATGAGAAGATACGACTTTAAGTTGGAAACGAAGGAAAGATTTGTTATTCTTAAGGAATATGATTTCGAGCCACGGGAAGGAAAATTGTTCGTTAATGAGAATTGAGTTCCCGAATTTGATATTTGAGACTTATAGAATTTATCGGAATTTCGGGAGATGAAATATTTTAGACCAATCGGAGGGCGACACATGTCACCCTCCGTGGGCCCAAGTGGGGCGGAAATTAAGAGCAAGACAAGAAGCCACTTGTCTTGACTTGTTGACCACATCTCACCCACACATTTGGATTAATCCTAGCCCTTGGTTGTAGTATATATCCATTACTAGTGCAAGACAAAATCTACACTTAGAAAATAAATCAAGAACCTATTGTTCTTGAAGAAGTGCTCTCGGCCATGAGCAAGGTTGAACAAGAAAATTTTGCAAATTGTGGATCATTATTCACAAAACTTTAACCCAAGGTTCCTAAGGGTATTGTAAGGATATCTCAATAGAAAGATCTCGAAAAACGACGTTTTCACGTTAGTCGCAAGGCGAAACCCTAAGGTGTTCTTCAAATTTGAAGATGGAACTTGAAGAGGAGTTCTTCATGAGCTTCTAAGGAGTGCTTGGAGCGGATTGGAACATAAGAAGAGGAGCTAAAAGTTGCTAAGGATCGACTTTTACGCTTGGACATTATTAGGGCATATTGAGGTAAAATCTTCATCTTCTTAATGTAATTGAAGATTACATGTTATAGTAGTTAAGAAATGAGCATGTGGTATATAGAATGAAGTTTGAAAAGATTTGGATCATGTCGACATGTTAAAAACCGAGAATGGACAAGTTAGCCATTAATGTTATAATCAATTTGGTCGATAGTTACAATCGTCGCATGTTAAGGAAGAAAGGATTTATAGTTGTTGTAATTGTTATTATGTATATAACATGTTAGAATAACAACTTGGATTAAAAAAGAATTGAACGGAAATTGACATTGTTAAGGATGTTGTTATTGCCGAGAATGTGCCTTAAGGAATGGACAGTTTTATTTTGATTGTGGGGCAGAATTTTACACGTCCTATTAGGTGTGTAATCCCCTTGTATTTGCTGAATTGTTGGGCCTTAAATGTGGCGTTTGGTTATTGATTTTTGGGCGTTTAAAAAGGTGGAAAAGTACGTAGAAACAAAGGAAGTGCTGTCCGATTTTCCGTAGAATTTGGTGACTTTACACTTAGAATATTCTACGTTTGAAGCTAGAGGTTAATAGACGTATTATGGCCATTATAGGTTGAAGTACTAAGTATATCATATTCTACTTGAAGGATGGAATAGCTATCAAGGTTGAAGTACTTTGGAGCATTTTGCTACTTGTCGATAATCGTCGCGAGGTATGTGAACCTCTTCCTTCTTTTAGGCATGATTGTATGTATGGAATATACATGTGGTGCTATTTAATGATTCATTCTACTCTTAGAAGTTAAGAGGTATGTATGTTGATTTACTCTATGTAAAGGTTATGTCTGAGTTATCCTAAGTTCTTACCAAGTCTTATGGGGGATGTTGGTAAGAGTCGTTAGGAGGTATTTGGAGCCAAGTTGACTTGGCTAATTTACGACACGAATGAGAATAAGTATCGAACAAGTCATTGCAGCGTTAATAAAGGAAAATGTAATGACGATAAATTATATTAAAACAAGTAGAATTCTCCATCTGCATAGAACCTAAGATAAGACAAAATTGTATTACATTTTCTAGATCATGGCTGCTTTAATGAGATCATTATAAACAAGTATAACTTATTCACAACACATAAAAGTATATGTTACTTAATTTAAAGAGTTTACGTATGAAGTTTTAAGACTATGAACCTTGAATTCTAAAAAGGTTAAGAGACTTTATTTTTCAAGTTATGAGACTTGATTCTTAAAGGAATGAATGACTTGATTTAAAAGTATAGAATACTTGATTTGGAAAGTATTGATTTCTTGATATTCTAAAGATAAGAGACTTGATTTCTAAAAGTTAAGAAACTTGATTTCTAAAGATAAGATCTTGATTTCTAAAAGTTAAGAAACTTGATTTCTAAAGATAAGAGACTTGAAGTATTTTGAAAGCTATGTAACTTGAGTTGAAAGTATAAGTCTCTCGGTTATAAAAAGAATGGTTTTCTCTAGTAAGGTAAACCAAAAAATAACTTGAAATATAGAAGGGCATTTTGATTTAACGGTATCAATTGCTTAAAGTTCTAAAGTAAGGGTCACTTGATTGTAGAAGCCTAGAAATGTATTTCTAAAAATATAGTGACTTGTTTGAAATGTAGACATGCCTTGATACTACGAGTGTTAGTATCTTGGGGTTTTATATGAAAATGAGTCTTTTGAAAAGAATGGAAGTACGTAGTACTTTGGGTTAAATTCCCGAATTTTATAATGACATGTTAGTGCTTATGTTATGTATGATAGGCCGGTAGTGCTTATGTTATATATGATAAGCCAGTAGTGCTTATGTTATGTATGATAAGCCGGTAGTGCTTATGTTATGTATGATAAGTCAGTAGTGCTTATGTTATGTATGATAAGCCGGTAGTGCTTATGTTATGTATGATAGCCGGTTGAGCTAGGTTATGTAATTCTTACGGGGTACACCCCCGAGCTACTACTTATTCTATGAATTTGCTACCCATGATGCGAGTGCAGCGTTTGTACTCATTGCGGGCCCACCGGGCCCATGCGGGTGAAATAGTCCTATGCGGGTGAAATAGTCTCATGCGAGGCGGATGACCTCATTGCGGGTTCACAGGACCTATGCGGGTGAAATAGTCACAGGAGTAGGATTGCCAAATGATACTATGGGAAGGTGGCCCTAAGTTGATCATAAGCTTCCTATTTTTAGGCAGTATACCTTTATGGACAGACTTATGTGACTTTATCGCGTCCCAGATTGGGCCGGACAGTATACCTTTATGGGCAGACTTATGTGACTTTATCGCATCCCAGAATGGGCCGGGCAGTATACCTTTATGGGCAGACTTATGTATGACTTCGTCGTGTCCCGCAAATGGGTCGGGTTACGTTATTACGTATGGATAATCAAAGTGAACTCCAAAATAAGGCGTCCCTCCATAAAGGGTCGGATTATGTTATGCAAGATAAGTAAGTTATATGGTAATGAACTTGATGATTTTTCCTAAGTATGTACGTAAGAATTTGACTATAACTCTTATTGAGAAATGGGGAAAGATAATAATGTGCGATTAAGTTCATGAGTTGTAATGGCATGGTAGGATCTGGTATTTACTTTTTATACTTGCCCATGTCATTCTTTTGTACAGTTATGATATGTTTGATGTACCTTATTTCAGTTCCATATTCGGTACAAGTGTACTGACCCCCTTCGGGGGGTTGCGTTCATGCCCGTAGGTGTTAGGTACACAGGTTGGTGATCCTTGCCCATAGGATCTCTGTTCAGCTGGTTGGAAAGCTCCATTATTTCGGAGGCTTTGTATTTTGGTACAGTTCCCTGAGGTTGTAAATTTATGTACATTCAGGGGTATGGCGGAGCCCTGTCCCATCACAGATGTTGTGTCAAAATTTTTTAGAGGTCTGTAGTCATATCTTGTGGATTGAGTTGTGTAAAAAAAAAAAGTAACTGCTTTTGGTTTTACGTATTTATTCCTTGTTAGGTTTATGTATGTTCCGCTGATTATCTCTGATGTATACTGGGGTGCCTGTAGGGCACGATCGCGCTTGGTCGGGTCGTGGCGATATAGCCTTGATTGTGGAGTTACAATTCAGGCAAATAATGGCTGAATTCATGAGCCAAATAATGGAGAATTAATGCTTCAAAGTCAGCCCAAAAATCAGTTTCATTTCTTCTCCAACGGTCTGGAAACAGTCGGAGCATCGCGCCGCCAAAACTTCAGAGAGTTTCAGCCTCGTCGGCGCCGCAGCGCAGGCTGGAGGCTCCGCGACTCCGACGGTGAGGCATTGTGGCCCTTCGAGGCTCTGCGATGTTTTTCCGACTCGTTTCATCTTTTACACATCATACACTTCTTCCTTCATTTACCAACGTGAAACCATTGTCATTTGGCCAATAACCGTCTATTATCTTACGTCTCAAACATTTTGAATACGTACCAATATTTCATCCATTAAGGAAATTACGATCATTGGTACAACGTGTGCACGTATGTGAAAACAACGTTTCCGACGTGCAGAGCCCCAAATGTTCGAGTCATAATTAATAGGATTAACTTTATTTCACGTTTAATAAATTTCCAACAATCCTCTCTTGGAAGAGATTTTGGTGCATGCACATAGTGTCTTTATAGCAATCATCCGGCGGATCGATGTTGCATCTGGAGAGGTAGCGGTAGCTTTGAACCTTCCATAATAGAATACCATCAGACTTACTTACTTTGCGGTGAACGTGATGTCTTGAACCGTTAGTGTTTAGTGTAATCCAAGACAATGGTACCAATACAACACCTTTCCTAACTCTATCCTTCTTTAAAGTTTGTCTGTCGTGGGCCGTGGACACTCTTGTATTCTTAAGTGCATTCATTTGAGGCGGCATGTCCTTGCACTTAAATAGGTGGTCTCCTACAAGGTATCTGCAATACCCCGCTACACAAGCGTTAGAAACCATTAAAAGTTTCCCCAACCTAACCTCAAACATTGAGGATCATTAAAGGTTTGGAATCTTAGCCTTTACCCCCTCCACAAGTAGCGCTTAATGTCTATCTCAGGAACGACCTTGGATTCATGTTTCTAAGAAGAAATCATTATCTGAAGTGCTCTTGCTTCCACCGAAGCGCTTAACTAAACTTTTACGACTTAGTTTTCCCATTGAACCTTATTCTTGAGATCTCCAGTCTTTAAGGGTGGGTATACACCGTGGCACGAGTTACTCACGATAAGGGACATCCTCTAAGAGGTCGTGAAGTTACTCAACTTCTCATCATGCTTTGTATAAAGCGATAAACCCCGATTCCATCACGAATCGGCCGATGCAAATTTGCTTAGAGGATTTTCCAAAGACACACCACACACATCCACTTGTGGATTTTGGTGTTCTTCAGATCTGATATCCAGTTTGCATCACTATGTTCTCCCAGAATCGCTGGACATCCAGAATATCATAATTCATATACAAGCAAATAATTCAGATGTCGTCACATCTCATTTAAATCATTCTATCGATCGTTACCAGTTAACCTTAGTTCAACCGATCTTCTTTATGAGTCGATACCAGGTCAATTGTAGTGTGTAAGATACATTGAACTACATGTGACCTGCACATATCGCTCATGATATATGGGTGCACCACGATTCCAATCATGTCTATGATTCATATCCATTGGTGACTTCAACGAGACTGTCAAAACACCTTACAGATGAGTTTGGTTGAGACCAGTTTGTTAGATGTCTTGGAATTCCCAATTCTTAAGATGTCATTTGTAATACCCATATCATTCATTTTGAAATATCGTTTCTACATACTCTTAGTCTCTAGGATCAACCTAGGACCTCTCACTGTGATCAACCGGTCGTCTACGTATAGGTACATTTTGATGAACGAGTCAAAATTAACTTTCATGTAGACATATTTGTCACACCCATGAATGAAGAAACCCTTCGATAGTGGAGTACTATCAAATGTTTTGTGCCAATGATTCGGGGCCTGTTTCAGTCTGCACAGAGATTTGACAAGTCGACAGACTTTCTTCTCTTCCCTGGAACCATATATCCCTCGGGGTATTCCGTATCACTTTCTTCTTCCACTTTCGGACTTTTGGTTTTTCCACTGTTGGCTTTCTAGCTTCAGAGTCAATGTTTCTGTAGTCAGATTCATTGTTTCTGTTTTATCTGAAACTTCCAGGACCAAAATGTAAATATTTCAGGGACCATAATGGAAGTTAAGGAAGAGGCCCGACAGTCCATTATACCAACTCTCCGGTTAGGAAGGATGTCTTAACATCCATGTCACACAAGACTACGGTGGCCCTGGATATTAAGCTATTCACATAGGAGAACATGTCCAAGTAGTCGAGGCCTTATACTCATCAGTAGACCCATCTACTTTGCACTCAATTTGAGTATCCACTTTTACAACTCATAGGTTCTTTTACCGGAGGAAGATCAACCATCACCCAAGTGTGGTTCTATCTGATGGAGTATTTCACTCTTTTAGCTTATTTCCAAAGCAGCACTTCTGGAGATGACAATTCTCAATTTGTCCATGGTTCATTCTCAACCATATAAGCTAGAAGACCTGGAACAAGTCTTTGTCCCCTTTTTTTGCTCGGTCTCGGTTCAACATCTAGAATCTCTGAGTTCTGTAGATCTGGAGCATTGGGCTCCGGATAGTCAGCAACTTTCGAGTCATATAGATCTGGAAAGTCTAGTTCCGAACAATTAGGCACTCGCGGGTTCTTGTTAACCTTGAGCAATTATTTCTTTTTCCTTCTTAAGAAAAATTATCTTCAAAGAATTCATCATTCTTTGACACCGAGATGCGATACACACCACTGTTATTTGCAGATCCAACGGATGTGCAATCTACAGTCTTAGGTCCAACTTGACCTGTTTTGGCTTAGGGACTTCAACCATTGCCACACTACCCCATATCACAACATCTGTATATAGGATTCTTTCCAAGTATCACATGGAGGATTATCCTTATCCTTATGCAGAGTTTTGTTGAGAATCGCATTAGCGGTAAGGATCGTCTTTCCCTACATACTTTGGGAGTACGGATCTGCGCTTGGCTACCATCGTTAGACTGAGGTGAGTAAGGAGCAGTCATTTGATAGACGATGTTTCACTTTATCCCCCTCTATCCCTATGAATTCCTCAAACCGTAGGCTTTACCTGCTTTGGCGTCGCGGCCCTGCTGGGAGGGCGCGGCGCTGAATTCCGAAGAGACCAAGCTTGGCGTCAAATCACCCACGTAGACGTGACTATGTTATAGAGGAGCGGTGCTTCTTTCGCTATTCTTTTGATGGAATGGAAATGTGATTTTGCCTCTTCGCCTACCTCACATTCATTTGAGGATCGACAAACGGCAACAATCTCAACTCAATTAGTTTTAATTGACTTTCTATTTAACGTGTCTTAATCTATGAAGGCATAGATGCACGGATTATAAATATATCATCCATTTGGCTACAGTCTTACTGTACCACTCTTAGTTATCATTGACCTGCGGGACATGAGGCGAAGACTCAAGCCATATTTCCCAACAGCGTCCTTGAAACCAAGTTTAGGACATGTATCACCTCATTTAAGAGTGATCCCATTCCCTTAATTCCTTTTGAGGACAACCTCTTCAACTTCTTCTACTTTGAAGGTAACGTTGCTTCACATGAACAACCTCTTGCCCGTGGTTAGGGCGTAACTGGATCTTATGAGATCTAGATACTCTGGCCCACTCTAGTTGCCTTGGCAGACTGAGTGTCCAATTTCTTTTTCGCCTTTCTTTTGGCCTTCAAACCATTTAAGATCTGGAAACTCTATCCCTCTCCAGTCGCCCGTAGGCTTCATATGATTGAGTGTCCAATATTATCCTGTCAAAAGACGGATCTTCTGTCGGAACATTGACAGGATGTCTCTAGTCCTCTAGTCCTTGTCTTTAGTCCTCTTCCCTTGCTTAGGATTCTCCATAAATTCGGTTTATTACAATCTAAGTCCATATCTTTTAGGCCGTTGTTTATAAAAGTCCAAAATTAACCGGGAAGGAAAGTGAGATTAAACTTTCTGATTTTAAGGCGTAAGGAATATAAAGAAATATTTTCATATTTGTAGCCTTATTCAGTTCATTTTAATCAGACATCTTTTAATCTCATTTTTTACAAGAAATAAATAATTAACTCATACCTTTAGGATTCTGGCCCACGTCAGTGACGTGTCCAAATCCTTCTTTCCATTAGATATAGTCTTCCTGCTACAAGATGGAGCATCACCTTCAGCCTTCTCCTCAAGTTCCAATTGACATCTTCAACCTCTCGTGGACACTTGTTTCCACCACTCTCGGGAGCGGTGACAACAACTCTTCCATGATCCTTAGCCTTGCCAATATGACTATCAACAATATCTTCAAGTTTATGATCATTCAATAAAGATCTCCTCTTTGACGGAACATTTCTGTAACTATCGTCAAAGAGAGACCCAAAACTAGGACCAGATCTGCTGTCATACATCTTTCTAGCACTAGTACCAATATTATCTTAAGATTGTGAGTTATGTAATGGATGTACGGAAATAGTGACTATTACTAGTACTTAAAAAGGATAAACAAAATGAATTACAATACAATAGGCTTAAAGCCTAACAAGAGTTGTGACAATCACAACAAAGTTTGGTTCTTGATCCGTCTTGAATCTGCGTTCTTGAGTCTTTCTTCAGTGTTTGCTCCAATTGTAACAAGCTTCATGACCTTGATAGCAATAACAAATTGTATAGGAATCTGAAAATATAACAAGGAAAATGGCTTGCTGAGTCGATTGATTTTCAATCTTTCCTTAAGATAATATTGTCTCGTATAATCCTTTAACTGTGTGTTGGCAATTTATCTCCCAAGATAAAACAACAATCAAATAAGTGAGAAAAGGAGACTCAAGTGTTCGCTAGAAAAGAAAGATCTTTGAGTGTGGAAGATTGCAAGAGAGGAAGAGATTTCAGAATATCTGAAATCCTACAAGTATGGAGTGTTTTTGTGTCTTGTGTGTTTTACAAATGAGCCCAAGGCTCTATTTTATAGTGTGTAGAAGACGACCTTCCACATAGCCAAGTAATGGCCTTGAATGACCATGTAATAACCTTGATTGTGGAGTTACAATTCAACCAAATAATGGCTGAATTCATGAGCCAAATAATGGAGAATTAATGCTCCAAAGTCAGCCCAAAAATCAGTTTCATTTCTTCTCCAACGGCCTGGAAACAGTCGGAGCGCCGCGCCCCTACAGGGAGGCGCCGCGGCACCAAAACTTCAGAGAGTTTCAGCCTCGTCGGCGCCGCGGCGCTGGATGGAGGCGTCGCGGCTCCGACGGTGAGGCTCCGCGACGTTTTTTCGACTCGTTTCATCTTTTACACATCGTACACTTCTTCCTTCATTTACCAACGTGAAATCATTGTAATTTGGCCAATAACCGTCTATTATCTTACGTCTCAAACATTTTGTATACGTATCAATATCTCTTCCATTAAGGAAATTACGATCCTTGGTACAACGTGTACACGTGTGTGAAAATAACGTTTCCGACGTGCGGGACTCCAAATGTTTGAGTCATAATTAATAGAATTAACTTTATTTTACGATTAATAAATTTTTAACAAAATTAATTTAGGATAAAAATTATGCATGTGAGCGTTGAAGTGCTTATGTCCTGCCTTTTTCTTCTACTAAGTTTTAGTACCGCTCAATGCACAGTCATAGCAAATTACAGGAGTAGTCATATTTTATTTATAATATTACATCAAAATTAATTATTTCAATATTTAGATTCACATTTATTTTCTCTGTATAAGTCATTTTATACCTTTCTTATACGTGAAAAATAAATTAAAGATTGTTTAAATGACTTTTTAACAGACTTTTAACTTGTGAAAAGAAAGAAGCTTCGAAATCTAATTTTCATAGCGGCTTTCTGTCACAAATAAAATTTATTTCAATATTTTACCAGTTCTCATCTATATTTATTTTTTGAGAAGTTGCATAATCCGAGAGATACAATGTTATAGGGAGAGGCTACTGATGTGACCTCGAATGATAATGGGTTATTATGAATTGAATATGGGAGATTGAAAGTATATTTATGTCCTATAAATAATTTGTATTAGGATAAATTTACTTTATATACATTCGTATTATTATTAATGGAGATTAATATTTTGGCATTTGCATTTATTGAATTATTAGTTGATTGTTTATAATATTCTATAATATGCATCTCTAGAGGTTACGTGGTTATTAATGGTGCGAGATATTAATATTATAACATAACTCTTAAAACAGTCTCGACTAATGATCATCGAAAATGAAATATCGATGATATGTGATAAGTCGACATGTGGTCTGCATCATATCCTTAGAGGATGTAGTATGTCTCACCTGCTACGAGTTATGGTAACACATGATGGACACATGGATACTTAGGAAGTATTGGTATACCCTGCTGATATACTATTTGTTATACATGTCTAAAGTATGACCAGTGTTTGGGAGATAAAAGTCATTATACTTGAGGTCGATACGCCCATTGTCTACAGAGTAATGTACTTTGATCTTGTTCTAAGATCAAATGCCTTGTAGGTTGAGACACGACTTGTATTGGGTACATTGCGACGTAGATTAAAGGTGGTAGTTGAGCCAAAATTAGGATTCATTCCTCGAATGTATATTCGAGAGAACACTCAGATTCTCATATGGTATTAGGTTGACTAAGTCG
Organism: Przewalskia tangutica; assembly: GCA_029844215.1. Classification (NCBI taxonomy): domain Eukaryota; kingdom Viridiplantae; phylum Streptophyta; class Magnoliopsida; order Solanales; family Solanaceae; genus Przewalskia; species Przewalskia tangutica. Next base: position 27,553,159 of record CM056719.1, read on the forward strand.
TTGGTCAACACAGTAGACATATCTATGATATGGTCTTGTTGTCATCTAATATAGATGAGATATAATGATCAAGCCATTTGGATAGACACTTGACATATCCTAAGCTTGATCGAGTGTGCCGTGAATGAAAGAATTTTATATTCCCACATAGAGGTTCAGTTTACCAGATTCGAGTAGCTATACTTCACATATTGAGTTCGCCTTCCGGCGCCGTCTAGGAGATCCGTGTAGACCCTAATGTAATTAGTGTCGATATGTGAAGGCATGTCGGGTAACACTAAGTCAATTGTTCCGTCGATCTAAGGATGTAATGAGAGAGAATATAAATGTTTGATTTACGATCGAAACATTTGAAAGAATAATGATTATTTAATTAAGTCGAGATTGAATTTCAGATTTAATTAAAATAAGAAACGATGTAAAATTAGACTAGGGCCACGGTGCATGGGACCAAGGGTCGCGACGCCACCCATTTAGAGTCGCGGTGCCACTAGTCCAGTTGGGTCCGACTGACCCACTGTGCCTCGATTTCTGGGCCTGGCCTACTGGGTTGTTACACCCCGTAGTTCCAGGACATGTATATAAGGACCTCGTGAAGGAAAATGGTTAAATAATTGGATTTTGGTTCTCAAATTTGGTATTTAGGAATTATAGAATTTATTAAAATTTTGGAGAGATAAATATTTTTGGACCAACAGGAGGGTGACACGTGTCACCCCCACATGGCCTATGTTGGGCGAGAATGACTTGGCCAAGTGGCCAAGTTGACTAAGATATTTATTCATCTTAATCTTGGCCACACAATTGTTTTAATCCTCACCCTTGGTTTCATTATATATCTACCTACTAGTGCAAGACTTCAACACTTAGAAAATTTCAAGAAAACTTGTTGGCATTTAGAGAGGCTCTCGGCCAAGGGTTCCAAGAACACACAAAAATTCTTCAAATGTTGTTGATAAATCTCCATACTCAAACCTAAGGTCCCGAGTAGTATACTAAGCATAAACAACCTATTAAATCCCGGAAATACTACGTTAATCCGCTAGTCGCACCTTGAAACCCTAAGGTGTTCTTCATATTTTGAGTTGGAACTTGAAGAGAAGTTGGTTATGAACTTCTAAGGGTTGCTTAGAGTGGATTGGAACGTGAAGGAAAGAAGCTAAAGTTGCTAAGGATCGACTTTTAGTCTTGGATTATATTTGGGCTTATTGAGGTAATGATCTTTGTCTTCCTAATGTAATTGAAGATTACATGTTATAGTAGTTGATAAATGAACTTGTGATATAATGAATGAAGATTGATAAGTGTTAAGATAATTTGAGGGTTAAAAATCGAGACATGGTATGTTGCCATTGAAGTTGTTAATCAATTTGGTTGATTAGTTATAATCGTCACATGTTATACAAGAAAGGAAATTTAGTTGTTATAATTGTTATGACGTATATAACATGTTGGAGTAACGACTTGGATTAAAGAATTGAAAAAGGATTATATGTTGTATTGTTGTTTATTGGTTGTGCCTTAAATGTGGCGTATTGGTTATTGATTTCGGGCCTTGAAAATGGTGGAAAAATATGTAGAAATAGGGGAAGTGCTGCCCAATTTTCCGTAGAATAAGAGACCTTATACTTAGTATTATTCTACCTTAGAAAGCTAGAAGTTGATAGACGTATTATGGTCATTATAAGTTGACATTCTACGTGCGGCGTATTCAACTTAGCGGGTGGATTAAGCCGAAGACGTATGTGGAACTTTCCCTATCTTCTTGAGCATGAATCTTATAAATGTATAGTACGGTTGACGTACATGTCTTAAATGAATTCGGTTTCATTTTGGTACCATTGATTTGATTTAAAAAGGTACAAGTTTGGTTGAGATGGAAAGTTAAACTCACTTGGTTTTAAAGGATGTAAATACCTTAGTTTTCTCTAAACATAAAGTGCTATAATGACTTTATGGGAAGTTAGTTATAACGACTTTATGAGAAGTAAAAGAGTGGTTTACTTGAATGATTTTAAAAGAGAATAAATGATTTGATTTTGAAAGTATACGATACTTGATTCAAAGAGTATAAGTAACTTGATTTAAAGGTATTGGTTACTTGAGTTTGAAAAGTAGAAGTTACTTGGTTTCAAAGCCTTGAAATGAATTTCTAAAGGTGTAGTAACTTGATTTGAAAAATAGACATGCCTTGATACTACGGGTGTTAGTATCTTGTGGCTTTTATATGAAAAGAGTTCTTTTAGAATAGAAGTACGTAGTACTTTGGGGTTAAATTCCCGGATTTTACATGATGGTGCCTTAAGTTTAATTAATGAGAGTTAAAGGTTGCTAACTTGCATATGTTGTTCATGATAGCTGTTAGTGCTAGTGTTATATTATTTATTACGGGGCCAATCCCCGGGTCATTTGCATTTTGCATTTCCGTGGATTTGCTACCCACGATGCGAGTATGGCGTATATACTCATTGCGGGCCCACAGGGTCCATGCGGGTGAAATAGTCCTATGAGGGTGAAATAGTCTCATGCGAGGCAATTTGCCTCATGCAGGTCCACAAGACTCATGTGGGTGAAATAGTCCCAGGAGTAGGATTGCTAATGATACTACGGGCGGGTGGCCCTAGTTTGATCATAAGCTTCCTATTTTTAAACGGTAAGGTTTTATTTACTCTCATTATTAGTAAGGCATAGTGTACTGCTAATTTGGTTTTCATACACGTCTCCAGTTTTATTTTTGACTATATGATTTTATTACAGTATTTTCAGCTTCATATACTTGGTACATGTTTTGTACTGACCCCCTTTCCTCGGGGGCTACGTTCATGCCACAGGTAGAGGTAGACATGTTGCTGATCCTCACTCTTAGGATCGTTGTTCAGCTTTTGAGAAGCTTCATTACTTCGGAGGCTTATCTTTTGGTACGGATCCCTTCTGTTGTAGATTTATGTACTTTCAGGGGTATGGCGGGGCCATGTCCCGTCATAGATAGGGTCCAAACTCCTAGAGGTCTGTAGTCATGTTTTGTGGGTTGGACTTGTAAAAGATGTATCCCTTTGTTAGGTATATGTGCAGAAAGGCGGCCTTATCGTCTAGCCTAGTTCTTATTTCACATTACTGCATGTCTATGAGCTTTATTTATATTCCGCTGGTTATCTTTGATGTATACATGTAAGGGTGCCCAGGTAGGGCACCAGTCGCGGGCCCGGGGTCGGGTCGTGACATGGGTAACCCTAGCTGCATTTTACACAGCTATAAATAGAGGGTTCCGTCATTATTCTAATACACTTAAATCATTAACATTATTCTCTCCCGAAACTCTGCCGAATTTCCTAGCTTTCCAAAAGAGAAATTACATCAGAGTTTTCAGAACTTGCAATCGAGGAACAGTTGTGTGCTCACCCTCAGACGGATATACTAAAAAACTCCAGATTTAATATTGTAAGTCTACTATTGATTTATTACGGTCACCATTACATGTTATTTGATTACATGTATTTTACCATTACATAATCATCCTGCAGTTCGTTGTCTTGTTGGGTTTGAAACCAAAATTTCAAATTCCGTTGCGTACACGAATCCAACAAAACCCTACAGATTTGTATGCCTAAGGTTGGTGGCTTGAGCTAGTTAATACTGGAGGAGGCGCATGGTTTGAGGTATTATATGTATCCTGGTGTTTTAAAAATGTACCATAACCTAAAACAATATAATTGGTGGCATCAGATGAAAATGAACATAGTTGAGCATAATTCATGATGTTTGAACTGTCAACCAATCAAGAATGGGGACAAACAATGAGGTGTTTGACTCAAAGGATGCATGATACACCCCAAAGTGGCTATCAAGAGCTTATCGATGACTCTTCATCAAAGTCATTACTTTGGATGCTCAGAGGGTGCATAGAATGATGCTCGGAGGGTGCATGGAATGAAGATTTGAAGCTCAAAATGATGCTAAAATGGAAGTGCTCCACCGATTGAAGGTTGACCATCGACGACTCCTTGTGGTCGTCAAAATCTTTCACTTAAACACCTCAACTAAATCTTATTCTATTTAGACACATGGAGTGGACCCTTACTGTGTCATTTAGTTACTTTTTGGTGACTTGGCAATTTGTGTTGATTTCACACCAAACAGACGCGTATAAGGGTCAAAAATCATATATTTTTTTAATTTCCTCCTTCTTCATTCTTTTTTATAGATATTTCTTATTTCCTCTTCCTTCTTCTTCTTCATTCTTTTTCTAGGCCAAACTCATTGGCGGTCCATTGTGGTTGTTAAGATCTTTCACTTAGACACATAGAGTAGGGTCCGACTGTGTCATTTAGAAACTTTTCGCTGAATAAGTCAAACATGTAATGTGTGTGTAACATTGTAACATCCCGTAAATTTGGGCAATGGTTTGAGCACCTAAACGTAGGAAAATAGACCCGGGCCTCGGGGAATTTATGTCATATTCACGTATGCAAATAAACATATTAGTATATAAAAGGATGCAGTCCCTAAATAAGTTAGGACTTAATAAGTGTGACGATGGGGATTAATAATAATAGTTGTATATTTCCAAAGAGGATATGGACTAGTGTCGTATCATAAAATTATGACATTGAGTATATGAATGTCTTAAAAGTTAATAAGATTTAAGTGAATTGGGATAAAAAAATAATAATTGTGTGTGTAATTAATTAATTGTGGGATAAAGGGGTTAGTATACATAACCCATGTGTAGCGTGAATATAAGACCACGAAACCATTTAGTGTGCATGTAATTAGGTGTGGTGTCGTGTGATTAGTAATTAGTGGGTTAGGATTCCTACTAAACTACATGTGTTAAAGTGAGTAGATGATATGGCATGACATTCTAGTTCCTTAACATTTTTTGTTACAGCTTAGGCACTGCCATACCCTCCCCCATTCACACCTTATTCTTTCTTTTAAAGAGCAAAATGTGTAGGATAGGAAACCATTAATTAGTAGTTTCAAGAGGTACGTTCACGATAAAAAAAAAAAGAATGAAAAAATGACGAGAACTCATTCACTATTAGTAAAGGCTCCCTATCAATTTCAATACAACCATTAGGATTCAATTTGAAATCTGGTGTTGTGCTTCCGGACAGTGTTAGCCACAATAGCAACCATCTTGACTCAGATAATTAAGTGGAGTTGAGGTATGTTAAGGTAAATCATTTCTTTTTTTTGCCATGTTCCATGTAACAAAATGTAACTGTGATATTGTTTCATAAATTGTTCTACTCTTAGTAGTTAAGAATGTTCATCTTATTGATTCCTATATTAAAATCATGTCTAAATATGTTCTTAAATGCTAATTGAGGTATATGGAAAGATGATGTCATTCCCAATGTTAGCCGAAGGTACATGTTAATGTTCACATTATTAGCCGAAGGTACAAGGATATTGTGTCATCTGATGAGTTCGGGAATGTTTTACTATCATTCACACATTTGCATTTTATTCATGTATTAACTTAGACCCACATGTGTTTTATACATTACTATATGATATGAAGTATATATACGTAGGGGATGTGGAAAATGGAATGGCATAATATATGCATACCACCTGCAGCTGGTATAGACTATCACGTAAAGAAAGAGTCGTATGAGGCCAAAATGATATTATGCCCACAGAGGCCGAAATGAAATGATGCCCACAGAGGATGTTATGGGAAGGAAGATGCCCTTGTGTGGCCAATATTTATATGTATATCGCATTTGCATTGTGCATAATATTTAGGCATATGTATTAGGGACCTCGGAGGCATTCACTGTTTCTGTCAGCTAATTTTGTTAGCTGCTTCTATTTCAGTTTATTGTTATATCCTATTATGCTATTATTCATGCCTGACATACTCGGTACATCAGTCGTACTGACGTCCCTTTTATCAGGAGATGCTGCGTTTTATGTCCGCACTTTCACGTAGACATGATGACAATCCACGTTAGTAGGTTGCCGACTCAGCGGATTTTAGAGCGCTCCCCTTATTTCGGAGTGTCGATCTAATCTTGGTATGATATATTTTATCTTGTATATATGGGTATGGCGGGGCCCTGTCCCGACCCTTTGATGTTGTGTACTCTTTTAGAGGATTGTAACATAGGTCCTATATGTAGTAGTCATGTATGGCCTCGTCGTCCTGGGATGTATATTTATATAAGTTGGTTTTCTGATTAAGATTTTACATACTTACTATTTTCATATGTCGGTAAAGTATTGGGGGACGACCCTTGTGACAGTGATTAAATAATTATGATTAGATGTGAACTGTATGGGTAGTGGTACCCGGCAAGTAAGGTCCGGGTGCCCATCGCGACCCTCCTGTTTGGGTCGTGACAAACTTTGTATTAGAGTATGTATGTCCTAGAGAGTCTACAAGTCGTGTCTAGTAGAGTCTTATTTATGGGTATGTTGTACACCATACTTATAAGCAGGAGGCTGCCTGACATTTAGGGATGGTTTCTATTCTTTCATCTCATCGTGTAGTAGAGCTGAGTTATAAGCATTTCACTCATAATCCGTCTCGTGTTTATAATTCCAGCAATGCCTACAGTAAGGAAGAAGTTCAAGAGTATGAGGGCGTTGGATACGACTATAGGTGAAGGTACCAGTCGATTGTCACCTATTAGTGAGGGTCAGAGTGAGACACATGGTGTGACTCCTTCGTATGATTCCCCCAGTTCACCACTATCGGAGAAGATTAGTGGAGCTACAGTACCCCAGTTCCTCCACTTGATAACCTAGATGTAGACCTTGATATGCGAAGTATTGTATAGTTATTGACACGATTGGTGGCCGCTCAGGCCCAATGTTAGGTTCTCAGTCCTTTTGATCGAGCTGCTAGCGCGAGAGCTCGGGATTTATTAACGTAGACCCTTCTAGATTCACAGGATCAGACCTGAACGTGGACCCGCGGAATTTGCTGGATTAGATACAACGTACCTTGCGGGTAATGGATGCTACCGATACTGAGTTGGTAAAGTTTACTTCTTACAGACTGCAAGATGTCACGGTGACCTTGTATGAGACATGTGAGCAATCTAGGGGACCTCATGCTCCAACAACAGAATAGAGAGAGTTTTTAGAGGCTTTCTTACAATATTTTTTGCCAGTTGAGCTTCGACGAGCCAGACAGGACAAATTCCCACATCTTGAGCAGGGCAACATGAGTGTTCGAGAATATATCTTGCAGTTTAATTCATTGGCCAGATATGCTCCTACGATTACAGCTGAGATGAGTTACCGGGCACATATGTTTGTTACTGTCTTAGGGTCGCACTTAGTTAATAAGTGTACCACGGCTTCTTTAAATCCAGATATGGTATTGCTCGCATTCAAGCTTATGCAGAGAATTTGGAGGATCGTAAAAGGTAACAACGAGTAGATCGAGAGCGTGATAATTTCAGCATAATAGGGATCGATTCGTAGGTGACGTAGGAAAGTTCAGAGGTGGACATAGGCCACAACTTTATAGGTGCCCATCCTACCCGGCAGCTAGCACATCATTACCATTTTTAGGTCGAGGGTTGACTGGTTTGTTCAATCGGGACCAGGTCAGAGTTCACGAGCATTAGGGTCTTATTATAGAGGGGATTCTATTTAGATGAGGCCATCATTGGCTCGATACGAGCAGTGTGGTAAGACCCATACAGGATCGTTCCGACAGAGATCAAATGTGTGTTATTCTTGTGGTGAACCTGGTCATATTAGGCGAGAATGTCCAGCATAAGGCGAAGGTGTAGGTCCCAACCAGTCGTAGCTGCAGTAGCTTCATCATAGTTAGTACACCCATCAGGGAATAGTCAGCAGACATTATCTAGTCGAGGGAGGTAGGGGCCAGAACCGCATTTATGTATTGATAGGACGACGGGACCAGGAGTCCTCACCTGATGTCATTACATGTATATTATCGATCTTTTCACATAATGTGTATGCATTGTTAGATCCAAGCTCCAATCTATCATATGTCACTTTTTTTATTGCCTGTAAGTTTGGTGTGGAGCCTGAGTTGATAAGAGATCCATTTGTGGTATCTACACCAGTTGGTGAGTCAGTAGTTGTTAGACGGGTCTATCGAAATTGTGAAGTATTAGTTTGTAGCCATAAAACCATAACAGATTTGGTAGAACTAGATATGATTGATTTTGATATTATTATGGGCATGAATTGGATGGCATCGTGCTACGCTCATATTGATTGCTGAATAAATATTGTTAGATTTCAGTTTCCAGGCAAGCCAGTTCTTGAATGGAAGGGTAATACGACGACGCCAAAAGGTAGGTTTATTTCATACCTTAAGGCAAGGAAGATGATTTTCAAAGGTTGTATATACCATCTTGTTTGGGCTAGAGATGTCAATGTCGAACCACCTACTTCTCAATCAATTCCGCTGGTTAATGAATTTCTTGATTTATTTCTAGATGAACTTCCAAGCCTTCCTCCCGAAAGGGAAATTGAGTTCGGTATAGATGTGTTGTCAGACACTCAATCGATATATATTCCTCCTTACATGATGGCTCCAGCCGAATTGAAAGAATTAAAGGAGCAATTACAGGATCTGCTTGAGAAGGACTTTATTAGGCCTAACATATCTATCTGGGGTGCGTCGGTATTGTCTGTACGAAATAAAGATGGCTCGTTATGGATGTGTATCGACTATTAGCAGCTGGAAAAAGTCACTATCAAGAACAAGTACCCCCTTCCCAGAATTGATGACTTATTTGACAAGTTACAAGGTGCGAGGTGTTTCTCAAAGATCTACCTAAGGTCGGGGTACCATCAGCTAAGGGTAAAAGGGAAGGACATTCCAAAAATAGCTTTCAGAATAAGGTATGGGCACTTCGAGTTCTTAGTAATGTCATTTGGACTCACGAATGCACCAACAACATTTATGAATTTAATGAATAATGTGTTTCTCCCATTTGTGGGTGTATTTGTGATAGTATTTATAGATGATATTTTGGTTTACTCTCACTCGAAAACAGAGCATGTGGATCCTTTGCGGATAGTACTACAAACGCTCCGGGACCATAAGTTGTATGCAAAGCTCTCCAAGTGTGAGTTTTGGTTGAATTCAATAGCTTTCCTTGATCATATAGTGTCAGACGAAGGTATAAGAGTGGACACTCAGAAGATTGAAGTGGTGAAGAATTGGCCGAGGTCCATGACTCCATCAGAGGTTCACAGCTTTTTGGGCTTAGACGGCTATTATATGAGGTTTGTAGAAGGTTTTTCTACCATATCCTCCCCATTAACAAAGTTGACACAAAAGGCTATGAAGTTCCAGTGGTCCGATGCTTGTGAGCAAAGCTTCCAAGAATTAAAGGATAGACAAACATCGACATCAGTCCTTACTCTTCCAGAGGGTCCAGAAGGCTATGTTGTGTATTGTGATGCCTTGGGAACAGATTTAGGATGCGTGATAATGCAACATGGTAAAGTGATTGTCTATGCTTCAAGGCAAGGAAACATGAGAAGAACTATCTGACACACGATTTGGAGTTGGCCGTAGTGGTCTATGCACTGAGGATTTGGCGACACTACTTGTATGGTGTCCATGTAGACATTCGTGGATCATAAAAGTTTTCAATACATATTTAAACAAAAAGAGTTGAGCTTGAGACAAAGGAGGTGGCTTTAATTATTGAAGAACTATGATGTGGACATCTTATATCATTCTTGTAAAGCTAATGTTGTAGCCGACGCGCTCAGTCGTACGTCAATGGCCAGCTCGATGCTGGGGAAGGTCGAGAGGAAGGAGTTAGTAAGGGAGCTCCATTAGTTAGCTAGTTTGGGAGTCCGACTAATGGATTTAGAGGATGTTAGTTTTGTGATTCAGAATATGTCAGAATCGTCCCTCATATCAGAAGTTAAGGAACGTCAATGGGAAAACCCTAGTTTGAGAAAAAGCAAAGAAGGTATTCAACAGAAGAAGACCACGACCTTTGAGATTGACGAACATGGAATTCTCAGGCACTAGAGTCATTTATGTCTTCCAAATGTAGCGGGATTATGAGATAGAATTATGACAGAGGTTCATTGTTCATGGTATTTCATTCATCCTGGATCTACTAAACTGTACCATGATCTCAATAGCATTTATTGGTGGAACGACATGAAGAGGAACGTGGCGAAATTTGTAGCTCAGTGTCCTAATTGTCAGTAAGTAAAAATAGAACACTAAAAGCCATGTGGCTTGACTCAGAACATTGAGCTTCCGATGTGAAAATGAGAAATGATTAATATGGATTTTGTTATGGGTTTACCTCGCTCTTATCATAAGTTTGATTCTATCTTGGGTTTTTGTTGACAGATTGACCAAATTAGCTCATTTCCTGTCGGTCAAACTACCTACACGGCCGAAGACTACGCGAAGTTATACGTTAAGGAGATTGTTCGCCTTCATGGTGTGCCTATTTCTATTATATATGACCGAGGTGCTCAGTTTACAACTAACTTCTGGAAGTAATTTCAAAAAGGTTTAGGCACCCAAGTTAATCTTAGCACAACTTTCCATCCTCAGACAGACAGGCATGTTGAGCGTACTATTTAGACGCTCGAGGACATGCTACGAGCTTGTGTATTGGATTCTAAGGGAAGTTAGGATGACTATTTACCCCTTATTGAGTTCACTTATAATAGTAGTTATCATTCTAACATTAAAATGGCTCCATACGAGGCTTTGTACGGATGAAAATATAGATCTCCTATTGAATGGTTCGAGGTAGGCGAATCAGAATTATTTGGGCCTGACTTAGTACACCAAGTCATAGAGAGGGTAAAGATGATCCAAGAACGGTTGTTAACCGCTCAGAGTCGTCAAAAGTCGTATTCAGATGTGCAACGACGAGACTTAGAGTTTCAGGTAGATGATTAGGTCTTCCTGAAAATTTCACCTATGAAGGGGTAATGAGATTCAAGAATAAGGGAAAGCTCAACCCAAGATATATTGGGCGATATCGTATAATTCGACGAATCGGTTAAGTAGGTTACGAATTGGACTTGCCTTTGGAGAATGTTCATCCGGTTTTCCATGTTTCTATGTTGAGAGCATGTATTGGAGATCCTTCTCGAATAGTACCAATTGATGATGTAAAGATTACGGAGGACTTATCATACGAAGAGGTTCCTATTGCTATCCTAGATCGACAAGTCCGCAAGTTGAGGACTAAAGAAGTAGCCTCCGTGAAAGTGCTTTGACGGAATTAGAACGTGGAAGAAACGATATGGGAGGTGGAAGGGGAAATGATGCACAAAGTATCCATACCTATTCCAGACCAACACCGAGTTTCCAAGAGAAGCATAAGGTGAATTCTAATTCCTAATATTATAATTAATGCTTGTGTGCCATGTGAAGTATAAGGTAGTGATGTATGATACCTTATATGGCCGTGAAAAGGTAGTTATATGTTCGGGCTATGTAACGGAGATTAGATATGTCATCCCAACATTCGAGGACGAATATTTTTAAGGGGAGAAGAATGTAACATTCCGTAATTTTGGGCGATGGTTTGGGCACCTAAACGTAGGAAAGTAGACCCGGGCCTCGGGGAATTTATGTCATATTCACGTATGCAAATAAAGATATTAATATATAAAAGGATGTAGTCCCGAAATAAGTTAGGACTTAATAAGTGTGACGATGAGAATTAATAATAATAGTTGTATATTCCCAAAGAGGTTATGGACTAATGTCATATCATAAAATTATGACATTGAGTATATGAAGGTTTTAAAAGTTATTAAGATTTAAGTGAATTGGGATCAAAAAATTATTTGTGTGTGTAATTGATTAATTGTGGGGCAAAGGAGTTAGTAGACATAACCCATGTGTGGCGTGAATATAAGACCACAAAACCATTTAGTGTGTATGTAATTAGGTGTGGTGTCGTTTGATTAGTAATTAGTGGGTTAGGATTCCTACTAAACTATATGTGTTAAAGTGAGTAGATGATATGGCATGACATTCTAGTTCCTTAACATTTTACGTTACAACTTAGGCACTACTACACCCTTCACTATTCACACCTTATTCTTTCTTTTAAAGAGCAAAATGTGTAGGATAGGAAACCATTAATTAGTAGTTTTAAGATGTAAAAGGAAGAGGTACGTTCACAACAAATAAAAAGAATGAAAAAATGACGAGAACTCATTCAGTGTTAGTAAAGGCTCCCTATCAATTTCAATACAACCACTAGAATTCAATTTGAAATCTGGTGTTGTGCTTCCGGACAATGTTAAACACAATAGCAACCCTCTTGACTTAGATAATTAAGTGGAGTTGAGGTATGTTAAGGCAAATCATTTCTTTTTTTTGGCATGTTCCATATAACGAAACGTAACCGTGATATTATTTCATAAATTCTTCTACTCTTAGTTAAGAATATTCCATTATTGATTCCTATGTTAAAAACATATCTAAATATGTTCCTAAATGCTTATTGAGGTATATGAAAAAAATGATGACATTCCAAATGTTAGCTGAAGGTACATGTTAATGTTCACAGTGTTAGCCGAAGGTACAAGGATATTGTGTCATCCGATGAGTTCGGGAATGTTTTACTATCATTCATGCATTTGCATTTTATTCATGTATTACCCTGGACCCACATGTGTTTTATACACTACTATATGATATGAAGTATATATACATAGGGGAAGGGGAAAGGGAAATGGTGTTATATACGCATACCACCTACAATTGATACAGACTATCACGTAAAGAAAGAGTCGTATGAGGCCAAAATGATATTATTCCCACAGAGGCCAAAATGAAATGATGCCCACAGAGGATGTTATGAGAAGGAATATGCCCATGTGTGGCCAATATTTATATGTATACCACATTTGCATTGTGAATAACATCTAGGCATATGTATTAGGGCTCTCTGAGGCATTCACTACTGTTTATGTCGGCTAATTTTGTCGGTTGCTTCTATTTCAGTTTATTTTTATATCCTTGTTATGCTATTGTTCATGCTTGACATACTCGGTACATCAGTCGTACTGACTTCCTTTTGTCGGAGGACAGTGCATTTCATGTCCGCAGGTTCACGTAGACAGAACAATAATCCACGTTAGTAGGTTGCTGACTCAGTGGATTTTGGAGCGCTCCTCTTATTTCGGAGTGTTGGTATAATCTTGGTACGTTATATTTTCTTGTATATATGGGTATGGCAGGGCTTTGTCCCAATCCTTTGATGTTGCGTACTCTTTTAGAGGCTTGAGTAAGATGTCATATGTGTAGTAGTTATGTATGGCCTCGTCGGCCTGGGATGTATATATATACAAGTTGGTTTTCTGATTAAGATTTTACATACTTACTATTTTCATATGTCGGTAAAGTATTGGGGGACAACCCTTGTGGCCGTGATTAATTAATTATGATTAGATGTTGACTATATGGATAGTGGTACCCGACATGTAAGGTTAGGGTGCCCGTTGCGGCTCTCCGATTTGGATCGTGACAAATACACTCGCTGATGACCTGGCAAAATGACAAATTAAATTATGACATATGTCCTTTGATCCCATAATATAAAAAATAAACTTTTAGTAGAACTAATATTTCAAAAAAGGAAAAAAATTATTTTCTAAACCCTACACATTATTAACACAATAAAACACATTTACTAACAAAAGAAAAAAATTGAAATCATGTTCTTCGTGTTCTTCACCATTTTCATGTGTGCTTGTTCCAGTCACCATTTTAATCCAAAGTTTTAAGAAAAACTCTTCCAAATTTGTTACAACTTCAGTTAAAGATTCTCTGCGAATACCTCAAGACAACTGTTAATGTTAGGTTTTGTGTCATGACATTTCTCCTAACATATCATTTTCAGAGCTAAGTTAAAATCAGAAAATGTTGGACCAAATGTCTTGACATTCGGGACGACATTCGTAATCTTTGCCTATCTTCACGCATGTGTTTTGAAAGTGTGACCTTTTTATCACATGGCAATTGACTTGGCAAAGAGTCTTTGAAGCAGATTGTAAACGAGGAAGACCAAGTCCAAGAGGTAGCTTAACTTAAGGAGCAAGACGTGTGAAGAAAAAGTCCAAGCAGTTGAGATTTTCGTGCCTCAAGCTACTGACTCACGTGTCCTGTTTTAGCTCAACTTCCACGACCTGTTGAAGAGTCTTTCAAGGTAACTCTCTACTATAAATAGAAAGGTCACTTCAGGGATTCAATATCCAGAATTTCAGAGAGTCAAAGATATAGAAAGATCTCCACAAATATGGATCAAGTAGACTGGATCGCTGTATTGCCTGTATTTGTGACGACATTATGTCCGACATTATAATTGCTACTTAGATTCTAGATTTATTCTTTCATTGAATCAATTGTAATGAGGTGTTGATCACTTTTATTTAGATAGATTTTTCAGGCATAAGTCATCTGTGACTTAACCTTTTTATTCATTTTGTATCAGTTTGTAAATCTTATAAGAGGAGGAATATAATCAATTGTATATATATATATATATACAATACCTTTGGTCATTGACCATCATGAGTTATATTAATATATAACCTATGAAAATTAAACCTTTGTGTTCTTTATTTATTTCCGCTGCACTTTAACTCTTCCAAAGGTTTTTCTGTTTTTTTATCCAAATGTCATTACTTATGTCAGACGACATTTTAGCTGACATTTGACAATGTTTCTGCATACGTTTTAGTTTTACTTTGCTATTTAATTTTATTTAATCCATAGTATAACCCCCGAGACCCAACAAGTGGTATCAGAGCTGACACTAACATAATAAGTGCTAAAGTCCTTTTACTTTAACTATGGATCCGGCTAATTCAAATATTGGTAGACCTCCTATATTAGATGGATCAAATTATCCTTATTAGAAAATTCGTCTACGTTCTCATATCAAATCCATTGATGTGAGAGCATGAAGATCTATTACAAATGGATATACTATTCTTATGCTCCCACTAGACGAGGAAGGCGACATACTACCTAAGCCTGAGGCCGAATGGAGTGTGGAAGAAATCAATAGTGCAGGCTTCAATAAAAAGACTCTAAATGCTATTTTTGGATGAGTAGATCTTTATATGTTCAAACTTATCCAAAATTGCTCCACAACCAATGAAGCTTGGGTTACCCTACAAACTCATTGTGAATGTGGCTCAAGTGTTCAACGGACGAAGTTCTGCATGATCATGAGTAAATATGAACGTTTAATGATGGAAGAGACGGAGGATATAAAACTTATTTTGAAAAGTTGATCGACGTTTCTAATGAATGTCAAGTTCTTGGCTCTCCACTGACCAACAATCAAATTGTAGAAAAGACACTTCGTTCCCTTCCTGAAAAGTTCAATATTAAGATATGTGCTATTGAAGAAGCCCGCAACCTTGCTACAATGGACCTCTATACGTTAATGAACATTTTCACAACATATGAGATGAATATGGAAAATCAAAGGACATTGTATAAAAGCAAAGATGTTGCTCTTCAAGCAAAGTCCTTAGAGATGCAAGTCAATGAAGAGGATGAATGTCTTGAAGAAATCGGTGATGGTGCTAATGTTGCCCTTCTTACTCGAAAATTCAATATGATGTTAAGGAGGTTCAACGAGGATAAAAATAAACCTAAACCCAAAGAGAACCAAAGTCAAGACTTCAATCCAAGATTCACTAGAACCCTCCCTACAACGCAAAAAGGAAATCAACTTAGGAGGACCAACTCAGATCGTACCAAGTTTGATCCCAAGCAGCTTGAAAGTGTACAATGCCATGCTTGCTCTGGATGGGGCCATTATGCCAACGAGTGTGCAAACACCTTAAGAAAACTTGGGAAGAGTCTATGGGTTTCTCTAAGTGACGATGAAGGCGAAGAGAAAGAAGATCCAGAAATGGAGTCATAAGCTATGCTGGCCACTGTTTTTGAACAGTCACTGTCAGATGATGAATATGTCACTGACTGTGTTGTCCCAAATGTCACAACATTTTCGTCAACATCAATGACATCTGCAGGTCCAGTAACATCTGACGGGTATGAATTTTTTAACTATCCAGATGTTAACTGCTTTAGTGGTTTTATTTCTAGTTGTGAATCTAACTTTGAGACTCAAGTCGTCTCAAAGGACGACACGATTAAAGAATTGCAAAGACTTAATTTTTGAATCCAAGCAACTTGACTCAAAGTTAAAATCTTTAACTCTTGAGAATGCAGGTTTGAAAGACACAATAACTCGACTAGAGATTACCCTTACCAAAAAAAGATCTTGAATTTGGTAAGATTAGTGCGAAGTTGGATTTAGCCGAAGCAACCTTCCGAAAGTTCAACACCGGTACTTCCAAACTAGATGAAATTCTAAGTGTTAGTCAACCACAACATGCAGGTTTGGGCTACAAGAACTCTTTTAATGTTGTATGCTCCAACTTGTTTGACAAAAATGAGGAAGTGGGCTTCGTAAAAAAGAGGATTTTTTGTGCCATCACTATAACAAGACTGGCCACTTAAAACCTTACTACTTTAAATTGCAAAAGTCTAGGAGCAGAATGTCGTCAAAAATGCTGTCCAACATTCCAGACAGCACTCGAGGCAGTTTTTCAGAATCCAGAAACATGAAAAAGGTAAAGAAAGTCTGGATTCTCAGTATGAATGTGAGATGTGATGTAGCTATTACTGCATTGAGAACTAACATTTCAGGATCGTGGTACTTCGACAGTAGATGTTCTCGACACATGACGGGTACAAAAGAGTATCTAAAGAACTACGAGGCTCTAAGTGGAGGTAATGTCACATACGAAGGTGGAGGAAAAAGTAAAATCATAGGAAGATGAACCTTGAGTGTTCCTGGAGTTCCAACACTGAACAATGTCTTGCACGTTGACGGTTTGATGGCTAATCTAGTCAGTATAAGTCAATTATGTGATGACGATCTAGAGGTAAAGTTTAACAAGTATGTTTGTACAGTTACTAATGAAGCTAACCAATGTGTAATGATAGGTACAAGAACAAGCGATAATTGTTATCTTGTTGGAGAACAAGAGATTTGCAATAGTGTTAAGACCTATGACACGACCTTGTGGCATAAAAAATTAGGGCAAGTCAATTATCACAACCTTAAAAGATTAATTTCTTATGAGGCAGTAAGAGGCATCCCTAAACTAAGTCCTAAGGATAAAACAGTGGTTTATGAAGATTGTCTCAAAGGTAAGCAAACCCGTGTCTCCCACAATGTTGTCCAAAATGACGGACAACATTCAGGTATATCTAACTGTTTTCATCTTTTGAACATGGATATTTATGGATCCAATCGAGGTAGACAACATAGGAGTCATGAGGTACTCATATGTGATTGTGGATGACTTTTCCAAGTATTCTTGGATATTCTTTTTAAAGTAAAAGTCTAAAACGTTTGGCATGTTCAAAGTACTACACTCTAGAATAAGAAATCTATATCATTCCTCTATTTTTCGGATTAGGTCCGACCATGGAAAAGAGTTTGAAAGTCAGTTCTCTACATTTTGTGAGAAAATGGTATTTTCCATACAGCAAAATGGTGTAGCAGAGAGGAAGAATGGGACTTTACAAGAAATGGCAAAAGGGCATGCTTAGTTCTAAGAAATTGTCAAAACATTTTTGGGCAGAAGCTCTAAATACTGCAAGTCACATCACGAATAGAGTCTATCTTAGGTCTGGAACTAAAATGTCACCCTATGAGCTTTTGAATGGAAAGAAACCCAATTCACGTTACTTTTATGTGTTTGGGTGTGTGTGTTATGTTCTTAATGATAGAGATCACCTAGCTAAATTTGACTCTAAAAGTGATAAGGGAATCTTTGTAGGTTATTCCCAAAATAGTCATGCTTACCGAGTGTATAATCTTCGAACCAAAACCGTACAAGAATTTGTTAACATTGTCTTTGATAATTTTGCTGACCATACAGGAAATAAGCCAGTAGATGATGTTATAATGTCACGACCACCGGGTCGCGATCGTGCCCTACACCGCACCTGTTCGTATACATCGAGAGAATAGCAATGAACATACATGAAACTTATAAAATAAAATAACGACAGATTAAACCACGTGTTAGCCGATAAGGCTACCTTCCCGACACATATACATATACATAACAACAAAGCTACATCCCTTTCTTTTTATTTTACAAACCGACCCACAATATGTAACTACTGCACTTAAGAATTACAATCACGGCGGGACAGGGCTCCGCCATACCCTGAATGTACATAAGTCTACCACATCAGGGAAACCGGACCAAAAGACAAGCCTCCGGAGTGAAAGGGGCTTCTTTCCAAAAACTGAACAGAGATCCTAAGAGCAAGGATCACCAACCTGTGTACCTATCACTGCGGCATGAACGCAGCCTCAAGTGGGTCGATAACAACAATTGAGTATGGAATAGAAATAAAATGCAATAACCAAATCATATCTCGTAAAAGAATGTCCTTTTTACTCCCGAAATCAATCATATATTAACTGCTCCTTTCCTTCTTTCGATAAGATTTAACAACATATTCTTACATACTTACTTAAGAGTTTAATCCAGCTTTTTCACATAACTTACATATCTTACATAACATAATCCGCCCATTTATGGACACGGTGTCTTGATGAATCATGTGACATAATCCGCCCGCTGTGGGGCTCGGTGTCTTGTGGAATCATGTTGCATAATAACCGCCCTTTGTGGCTCGGTGTCTTGTGGAATCATGTAGCATAATCCGCCCGCTGGGGCTCGGTGTCTTGTGGAATCATGTAGCATAATCCGCCCGTGGGGCTCGGTGTCTCGTGGAATCATGTAGCATAATCCGCCCGTCTGTGGGGCTCGGTGTAAGATGACGTAACCCGCCATGTGAAGGCTCGGGTAATATGGCGTAATCCGCCTATGTGTAGGCTCGGTGTATCTCATAACGTAATCCGCCTATTTGTAGGCTCGGTGTATTTCATAACGTAATCCGCCTATTTGTAGGCTCTGTATTGCATAACGTAATCCGGCCTATTTGTAGGCTCGATGTGATTTTCCTTACATAACATTTTCAAACCATCTTTTCACTTCTTCTTAAGTCGTCATAACAACTTCCCATAAAGCTATTATAACAACCATTCATTTTAGAGAACTTAAGGCCCTTTATTCTTGCAACATTAGGGAAAATAAACCCAAAATACTACGTACATACATACTTAAAAAGAATCATAGAACTCCTTTCTTTTTAAAGCTCAAGTCACATACTCCTTTGGAAGCCATCTCCTTATCTTTTGAAATAAATTAAGAAGCCATACTTTGTAAAATTAAGTCATTTCCACTTATAAAATCAAGGCTTATAGCCTTAACACCTCGTAGCATACACTCTTTCAAATCATGTCGCTTATACTTTAGAAATCAAGTCCCATAACTTGAAAAATAAAGTTTCATAATCCTTTAAAGAAAATCAAAGTTCATAGTCTTAAAACTTCATAACATGCATTCTTTAAAGTCCAATTACTTATACTTGTAAAATCATGTCATCTACACTTTTAAAACCAATCCCTTTTCACATATAAATTCAAGTCATTTTCAAACATAAAAATCAACTTACATACTTACTTTAAATAAATCAAGATACATAGCTTGAAATCAAATCTCATAATTTCCTAACGATTCTTACCAATATCTCCCATAAGGCTTGGTAAGGACTTAGGACAATTTAACATACTTAATTTAGAGTCAACAATGTGGATACTTCTTAACTTCTAAGAGTAGAAGGAATCTTAAAATGTTATCACATGGATATTTCATACGTAGGATCATGCCAAAGAAAGAAGAGGTTCACATACCTCGCGACGATTGTCGACAAGTAGCAAAATGCTCCAAAGTACTTCAACCTTGAGCTATTCCATTCTTCAAGTAGGATACGCTATACTTAGTACTTCAACCTATAATGGTCACCATACGTCCATTAACCTCTTATTTCAAACGTAGAATATCCTAGGTGCTAAGTCACTAAATTCTACGGAAAATCGGACAGCACCTCCTTTGTTTCTACTCACTTTGCCACCTTTTTCAAGGTCGAATACAATAACCAAACAGCCCCAATTGGCTCACAACAATATAGAAGGTAGTCTAATACAAATGAATAACTAAACAACCCCAATTGGCTCACAATAATATAGAAGGTAGTCCAATACAAATGAATAACAAACTAAAAGTACAAATTCGGCCACCTTAAGTTCAACAATACCAATTCTTAACCAATTTCCAATTCAATCCAAATTGGTAGCATATCAAGATATCAAGTCGCATTTGATCATATAAACCGTAATCTTCAAGTAATTAACATGCGACTATTCTAATAACGATCAAATTGTAATCCAACTTAACATGGCCTACATTACATTTCGAACTTCCAAGACCACAATCGATTTATAATCCTTATAAACTTCAACTTAACAACTTCATGCTAGCAACAAGCAAAGCTAACAACAACAATATAAATATATAATCTTGTAACACTTTTAAAAGACAAGATTATACCTTAACGATTCTTAATCCAATTCCAATCCGAAGTCGCTCCTTAGTAGTTTAGAACCTCTCCAAGACACTTCAATCCATTTGTTGAGACCCTTAGAACCATACCAACAACTTTCCTTCAAACTTCCAATCCAAAACTTAGAAAGCCACTAGGTTTTCATTTTGCGACTAATACGAAAACTCTCTTTTTCCGGGATTTTTCTATTGAGATATACTTACATAACACTCATGAACCTTGGGTTAAAGTGGGGGAATTATTGGACAACAATTGAAAATTTTCCTTTGGAACCCTAGGTTGGCCGAGAGCTCCCTTCCATGCTCATCCAATTTTTCTTGAAAATTTGCTAAGTGTTAAGCCTTGTCTTGCACTAGGGAGCTTATATAAATAAATGGAGGGTCAAGATTAGAACAAATGGGTGGTTTGGATGCTTTTCACACGGATCGCTGTGGCATTGACCTAGTCAACAATGTCATGCTAAATGTCTTTGCAAGACTTGATCTATTAATTTATGGTCAAAAGACCATTTTCTCCATCACATTTTCGTCCAAGACCATTAAGGGGGGGTGACACGTGTCGCCCTCCCGCTCGTCGCAATATTTCGTTTTCCGACAAATTTCAAAATTCCGATAAATTTTACTCGTCTCAAACCTTAACCTTTGAGTTCTTACGTACGTTCTTAAAATATGTCCTGTAAGTACGGGGTGTAACATTCTTCCCCCCTTAGAAACATTTGTCCCCGAATGTTCTTTCGGAGTCAAACTTATAATTAGCGACATAGTCTCCTTTCACAACCCCAACATACCAACAATGCCACACATGGCCCTAATACCTCGCACACGCATATTTGTCCATCATAAGCCCAAAAGAGATTATATTTTCGTACTTCCAACTCCTTCTAACATACATACATAACTTCCATACCTATTCTGGCCTCTTATCTTTGGAGTCACTCTATGAAACAATATAAGGTCATTTCCGGCTTTCACGACCTGGTTCCGGTGGAACGCGTCCACGAACCCGTAAAACAATTAACTAGACTTGGGCCTTGCACTGCGTGACTGTCACGTGGCGAACTACTACCAACTGATCCCACTCCATTTCGTGCCATGGGAGACTCGTAATGTCCTCAACCACTCACGCACTTAACTCTTATCCTTGTCCGACTTAAAATCTTATTGCAGAGAAAGCCTTATATACCTAAGGTCTCAGCAATCAATATTCTTAGGCTCGCACTCCATGCCCAAGCCTACCTTACCAGTCCCCCAATAAACGGGTACAAAAACTTCTCATAAAACCAAAATCATGTTGTCTCGATCACGACAACCATTACTTACTCTATACGGACCTCATCCGTACAATTCTCTTAAGCCTACTACGCAGCCTTAATCTATTAACACGACATTCCGTTAGTTCCTTAACATGGCTTCTAAGGGTTCACTACCCTATCGCATTTCATCCTTTCCCAATTATCTCAAATAAAACAAAAGATCTTGGCGAGAATTCATTAACTATTCCATACCTTCCTGTGATCTAGTTAGTCTTTACCAATTCGGAAATCTAACATCATTCTAGGCAACACGCTGTCGACCCTCATACATAACTCCGTATAGATGTATGTCACAATACCAACTATACTACAATCATTACCAACCCGATACGCAATCCACATAGTCTTTCCCGGTCATCACGCCTTTCTCGTAGCAAAAAACATAACTCGTTAGGGAGAGAGACGACCCTAACAACACAAGCCTTTATCGCACGATCTCGAGTGAGAAGAATGGAAACCAATCCTAAATGTCCTGTAGCCTCCGATTATAGATGTGGTGCACAACACACCGATAATCAAGACTCTACTAGACACGGTGCAGACACTTTCCGAGACTAATCGCTCGATACCACTTTTGTCACGACCGACCCGGTCGCGATCGTGCCCTACCGGGCACCTGCTCGTATACATCGTAGAATAGCAATGAACATACATGAAACTTATAAAATAAAATAACGACAGATTAAACCACGAGTTAGCCGATAAGGCTACCTTCCCGACACATATACATATACATAACAAAGAAGCGGTTACATCCATTTCTTTTTATTTTACAAACCGACCCACAATATGTAACTACTGCACCTCTAAGAATTACAATCACAAGCGGGACAGGCTCGCCATACCCTGAATGTACATAAGTCTACCACATCGTGGAAACCGTACTAAAAGACAAGCCTCCGGAGTGAAAGGGCTTCTTTCCAAAATCGAACAGATCCTAAGAGCGAGGATCACCAACTCGTACCTATCACTGCGGCATGAACGCAGCTCCCGGGCGGTCGATAACAAAATTTAGTATGGAATAGAAATAAAATGCAATAACCAAATCATATCTGTATAAAAGAATGTCCTTTTTACTCTTGAAATCAATCATATATTAACCGTTCCTTTCCTTCTTTCGATAAGATTTAACAACATATTCTTACATACTTACTTAAGAGTTTAATCAAGTCTTTTTCACATAACTTACATATCTTACATAACACAATCCGACCCATTTGCGGGACACGGTGTACTGATGAATCATGTGACATAATCCGGCCCGCCGCGCTCGATTATCTTGTGGAATCATGTTGCATAATCCGGCCCGCCTGTGGGGCTCGGTGTACTGTGGAATCATGTAGCATAATCCGGCCCGCCTGCGGGGCTCGGTGTACTGTGGAATCATGTAGCATAATCCGGCCCGCCTGTGGGGCTCGGTGTAAGATGACGTAACCCGGCCTATGTGAAGGCTCGGGGTAATATGGCGTAATCTGGCCTATGTGTAGGCTCGGTGTATCTCATAACGTAATCCGGCCTATTCGTAGGCTCGGTGTATTTCATAACGTAATCCGGCCTATTTGTAGGCTCGTGTATTGCATAACGTATCCGCCTATTTGTAGGCTCGTGTGATTTTCCTTACATAACATTTTCAAACCATCTTTTCACTTCTTCTTAAGTCGTCATAACAACTTCCCATAAAGCTATTATAACAACCATTCATTTTAGAGAACTTAAGGCCCTTTATTCTTGCAACATTAGGGAAACTAAACCCAAAAATACTACGTACATACATACTTAAAAAGAATCATAGAACTCCTTTCTTTTAAAGCTCAAGTCACATACTCCTTTGGAAGCCATCTCCTTATCTTTTGAAATAAATTAAGCCATACTTTGTAAAATTAAGTCATTTCCACTTATAAAATCAAGGCTTATAGCCTTAACACCTCGTAGCATACACTCTTTCAAATCATGTCGCTTATACTTTAGAAATCAAGTCCCATAACTTGAAAAATAAAGTTTCATAATCCTTTAAAGAAAATCAAAGTTCATAGTCTTAAAACTTCATAACATGCATTCTTTAAAGTCCAATTACTTATACTTGTAAAATCATGTCATCTACACTTTTAAAACCAATCCCCTTTTCACATATAAATTCAAGTCATTTTCAAACATAAAAATCAACTTACATACTTACTTTAAATAAATCAAGATACATAGCTTGAAATCAAATCTCATAATTTCTTACGATTCTTACCAATATCTCCCATAAGGCTTGGTAAGGACTTAGGACAATTTAACATACTTAATTTAGAGTCAACAATGTGGATACTTCTTAACTTCTAAGAGTAGAAGGAATCTTAAAATGTTATCACATGGATATTTCATACGTAGGATCATGCCAAAGAAAGAAGAGGTTCACATACCGCGACGATTGTCGACAAGTAGCAAAATGCTCCAAAGTACTTCAACCTTGAGCTATTCCATTCTTCAAGTAGGATACGCTATACTTAGTACTTCAACCTATAATGGTCACCATACGTCCATTAACCTCTTATTTCAAACGTAGAATATCCTAGGTGCTAAGTCACTAAATTCTACGGAAAATCGGACAAAGACCTCCTTTGTTTCTACTCACTTTGCCACCTTTTCAAGGTCGAATACAATAACCAAACAGCCCCAATTGGCTCACAACAATATGAAGGTAGTCTAATACAAATGAATAACTAAATGACCCAATTGGCTCACAATAATATAGAAGGTAGTCCAATACAAATGAATAACAAACTAAAAGTACAAATTCGGCCACCTTAAGTTCAACAATACCAATTCTTAACCAATTTCCAATTCAATCCAAATTGGTAGCATATCAAGATATCAAGTCGCATTTGATCATATAAACCGTAATCTTCAAGTAATTAACATGCGACTATTCTAATAACGATCAAATTGTAATCCAACTTAACATGGCCTACATTACATTTCGAACTTCCAAGACCACAATCGATCTATAATCCTTATAAACTTCAACTTAACAACTTCATGCTAGCAACAAGCAAAGCTAACAACAACAATATAAATATATAATCTTGTAACACTTTTAAAAGACAAGATTATACCTTAACGATTCTTAATCCAATTCCAATCCGAAGTCGTTCCTTAGTAGTTTAGAACCTCTCCAAGACACTTCAATCCGTTTGTTGAGACCCTTACAACCATACCAACAACTTTCCTTCAAACTTCCAATCCAAAACTTAGAAAGCCACTAGGTTTTCATTTTGCGACTAATACGAAAACTCTCTTTTTCCGAGATTTTTCTATTGAGATATACTTACATAACACTCATGAACTCAAGGTTAAAGTGGGGGAATTATTGGACAACAATTGAAAATTTTCCTTTGGAACCCTAGGTTGGCCGAGAGCTCCCTTCCATGCTCATCCAATTTTTCTTGAAAATTTGCTAAGTGTTAAGCCTTGTCTTGCACTAGGGAGCTTATATAAATAAATGGAGGGTCAAGATTAGAACAAATGGGTGGTTTGGATGCTTTTCACGGATCAAGCCAAGTGGCATTGACCTAGTCAACAATGTCATGCTAAATGTCTTTGCAAGACTTGATCTATTAATTTGTGGTCAAAAGACCATTTTCTCCATCACATTTTCGTCCAAGACCATTAAGGGGGGGTGACACGTGTCGCCCTCCCGCTCGTCGCAATATTTCGTTTTCCGACAAATTTCAAAATTCCGATAAATTTTACTCGTCTCAAACCTTAACCTTTGAGTTCTTACGTACGTTCTTAAAACATTTCCCCGTAAGTACGGTGTAACATTCTTCCCCCCTTAGAAACATTCGTCCCCGAATGTTCTTTCGGAGTCAAACTTATAATTAGCGACATAGTCTCCTTTCACAACCCCAACATACCAACAATGCCACACATGGCCCTAATACCTCGCACACGCATATTTGTCCATCATAAGCCCAAAAGAGATTATATTTTCGTACTTCCAACTCCTTCTAACATACATACATAACTTCCATACCTATTCGCCTCTTATCTTTGAGTCACTCTATGAAACAATATAAGGTCATTTCCGCTTCACGACTGGTGGAACGCGTCCACGAACCCAGTAAACAATTAACTAGACTTGGGCGCTTGCACCTCGTGACTGTCACGTGGCGAACTACTACCAACTGATCCCACTCCATTTCGGGCCATGGGAGACTCGTATGTCCTCAACCCACTCGTCGCACTTAACTCTTATCCTTGGTCTGACTTAAAATCTTATTGCCAGAGAAAGCCTTATATACCTAAGGTCTCGGCAGTAATCAATATTCTTAGGCTCGCAATTTCCATGCTCCAAGCCTACCTTATCAGTCCCCCAATAAACGGGTACAAAAACTTCTCATAAAACCAAAACCATGTTGTCTCGATCACGACAACCATTACTTACTCTATACGGACCTCATCCGTACAATTCTCTTAAGCCTACTACGCAGCTTAATCTATTAACACGACATTCCATTAGGTTCCTTAACATGGCTTCTTAAGGGTTCACTACCCTATCGAATGACTCATCCTTTCCCAATTATCTCAAATAAAACATATGATCTTGGCGAGAATTCATTAACTATTCCATACCTTCCCAGTATCTAGTTAGTCTTTACCAAATCCTGGAAATCTAACATCATTCTAGGCAACACGCTGCGTCGACTCATACATAACTCCGTATAGATGTATGTCACAATACCAACTATACTACAATCATTACCAACCCGATACGCAATCCACATAGTCTTTCCCGGTCATCACGCTTTCTCGTAGTGCAAAAACATAACTCGTTAGGGAGAGACGACCCTAACAACACAGCTTTATCGCACGATCTCAGAGTGAGAAGAATGGAAACCAATCCTAAATGTCCTGTAGCCTCCTGATTATAGATGGTGCACAACACACCGATAATCAAGACTCTACTAGACACGATGCGTAGACACTTTCCGAGGACTAATCGCTTCGATACCACTTTTGTCACGACTCCGACCCCGGTTCGCGATCGTGCCCTACCCAGGCACCTGTTCGTATACATCGAGAATAGCAATGAACATACATGAAACTTATAAAATAAAATAACGACAGATTAAACCACGGGTTAGCCGATAAGGCTACCTTCCCGACACATATACATATACATAACAACGGCGACATCCGCTTTCTTTTTATTTTACAAACCGACCCACAATATGTAACTTCACACTCTAAGATTATAATTACAAGCTGGGACAGACTCGCCATACCCTGAATGTACATAAGTCTACCACATCGTGAAACCGTACTAAAAGACAAGCTCCGGAGTGAAAGGGCTTCTTTCCAAAAGCGAGCAGAGATCCTAAGAGCAAGGATCACCAACCGTGTACCTATCACTGCGGGCATTGAACGCACTGGCCGGAAGTCGATACAAAATTGCGAGTATGGAATAGAAATAAAATGCAATAACCAAATCATATCTGTATAAAAGAATGTCCTTTTTACTCCTGAAATCAATCATATATTAACCGTTCCTTTCCTTCTTTCGATAAGATTTAACAACATATTCTTACATACTTACTTAAGAGTTTAATCCACTTTTTCACATAACTTACATATCTTACATAACATAATCCGCCCATTTATGGACACGTGTCTTGATGAATCATGTGACATAATCCGCCCGCCCTGTGGGGCTCGATTATCTTGTGGAATCATGTTGCATAATCCGCCCTTTGTGGGGCTCGGTGTACTGTGGAATCATGTAGCATAATCCGGCCCGCCTGTGGGGCTCGGTGTACTGTGGAATCATGTAGCATAATCCGGCCCGCCTGTGGGGCTCGGTGTAAGATGACGTAACCCGGCCTATGTGAAGGCTCGGGGTAATATGGCGTGTCCGCCTATGTAGGCTCGGTGTATCTCATAACGTAATCCGGCCTATTTGTAGGCTCGGTGTATTTCATAACGTAATCCGGCCTATTTGTAGGCTCGGTGTATTGCATAACGTAATCCGGCCTATTTGTAGGCTCGATGTGATTTTCCTTACATAACATTTTCAAACCATCTTTTCACTTCTTCTTAAGTCGTCATAACAACTTCCCATAAAGCTATTATAACAACCATTCATTTTAGAGAACTTAAGGCCCTTTATTCTTGCAACATTAGGGAAACTAAACCCAAAAATACTACGTACATACATACTTAAAAAGAATCATAGAACTCCTTTCTTTTTAAAGCTCAAGTCACATACTCCTTTGGAAGCCATCTCCTTATCTTTTGAAATAAATTAAGAAGCCATACTTTGTAAAATTAAGTCATTTCCACTTATAAAATCAAGACTTATAGCCTTAACACCTCGTAGCATACACTCTTTCAAATCATGTCGCTTATACTTTAGAAATCAAGTCCCATAACTTGAAAAATAAAGTTTCATAATCCTTTAAAGAAAATCAAAGTTCATAGTCTTAAAACTTCATAACATGCATTCTTTAAAGTCCAATTACTTATACTTGTAAAATCATGTCATCTACACTTTTAAAACCAATCCCCTTTTCACATATAAATTCAAGTCATTTTCAAACATAAAAATCAACTTACATACTTACTTTAAATAAATCAAGATACATAGCTTGAAATCAAATCTCATAATTTCCTAACGATTCTTACCAATATCTCCCATAAGGCTTGGTAAGGACTTAGGACAATTTAACATACTTAATTTAGAGTCAACAATGTGGATACTTCTTAACTTCTAAGAGTAGAAGGAATCTTAAAATGTTATCACATGGATATTTCATACGTAGGATCATGCCAAAGAAAGAAGAGGTTCACATACCGCGACGATTGTCGACAAGTAGCAAAATGCTCCAAAGTACTTCAACCTTGAGCTATTCCATTCTTCAAGTAGGATACGCTATACTTAGTACTTCAACCTATAATGGTCACCATACGTCCATTAACCTCTTATTTCAAACGTAGAATATCCTGGTGCTAAGTCACTAAATTCTACGGAAAATCGGACAGCACCTCCTTTGTTTCTACTCACTTTGCCACCTTTTTCAAGGTCGAATACAATAACCAAACAGCCCCAATTGGCTCACAACAATATAGAAGGTAGTCTAATACAAATGAATAACTAAACAACCCCAATTGGCTCACAATAATATAGAAGGTAGTCCAATACAAATGAATAACAAACTAAAAGTACAAATTCGACCACCTTAAGTTCAACAATACCAATTCTTAACCAATTTCCAATTCAATCCAAATTGGTAGCATATCAAGATATCAAGTCGCATTTGATCATATAAACCGTAATCTTCAAGTAATTAACATGCGACTATTCTAATAACGATCAAATTGTAATCCAACTTAACATGGCCTACATTACATTTCGAACTTCCAAGACCACAATCGATCTATAATCCTTATAAACTTCAACTTAACAACTTCATGCTAGCAACAAGCAAAGCTAACAACAACAATATAAATATATAATCTTGTAACACTTTTAAAAGACAAGATTATACCTTAACGATTCTTAATCCAATTCCAATCCGAAGTCGCTCCTTAGTAGTTTAGAACCTCTCCAAGACACTTCAATCCGTTTGTTGAGACCCTTAGAACCATACCAACAACTTTCCTTCAAACTTCCAATCCAAAACTTAGAAAGCCACTAGGTTTTCATTTTGCGACTAATACGAAAACTCTCTTTTCCGGATTTTTCTATTGAGATATACTTACATAACACTCATGAACCTTGGGTTAAAGTGGGAATTATTGACAACAATTGAAAATTTTCCTTTGGAACCCTAGGTTGGCCGAGCTCCTTCCATGCTCATCCAATTTTTCTTGAAAATTTGCTAAGTGTTAAGCCTTGTCTTGCACTAGGGAGCTTATATAAATAAATGGAGGGTCAAGATTAGAACAAATGGGTGGTTTGGATGCTTTTCACATGGATCAAGCCAAGTGGCATTGACCTAGTCAACAATGTCATGCTAAATGTCTTTGCAAGACTTGATCTATTAATTTGTGGTCAAAAGACCATTTTCTCCATCACATTTTCGTCCAAGACCATTAGGGGGGGTGACACGTGTCGCCCTCCCGCTCGTCGCAATATTTCATTTTCCGACAAATTTCAAAATTCCGATAAATTTTACTCGTCTCAAACCTTAACCTTTGAGTTCTTACGTACGTTCTTAAAACATGTCCTGTAAGTACGGGGTGTAACATATAATAACTGTGGAAGATGCACAGAAATCAGAAAATCCTGATATTGCTCCAAATGTCACGACATCTGCAGCAACACCTGAATCAGAAACTGAGAACACTGCATGTTTAGATGAGGGATCAGAAGCTGAAATTCATGATCCAGTACGCAAGGATCCCTCATCCAGGATTAGGAGAAATCATCCTACAGAACAAGTGATAGGAGAGGTGTTCGAATGTGTTAGAACAAGAAGGAAGGAACCACAAAATTATCGAGATATGGTGAAATATGTGTGCATGTCCACCGTATATCATAAGGTAAGTCATTCTTGTTATGTATCTACATTTGAACCAAAGAATGTCAATGAGGAACTCAAGGATAGTTGGTGGATACAAGCTAAGCAAGAAAAATTAGAACAGTTCACCAGAAATGAAGTCTGGGATTTAGTTCCTCGCCCCAATGATACTAATGTTATTGGAACTAAATGGATTTTTAAAAACAAATCAGATGAATCTGGAACTGTTGTGAGAAATAATGCTAGACAAGCTGCTCAAGGATACTCTCAAGTTGAAGGGATTGACTATGATGAAACCTTCGCTCCAGTTGCTAGAATTGAATCAATTAGATTGTTTCTTGTCATAGCTTGTTGTTTGAAGATCACTCTCCATCAAATGGATGTAAAATGTGCTTTCTTGAATGGATATATTGATAAGGAAGTGTATGTTGAACAACCTAAAGGATTCGAAGATCTCCACCATCCACAATTTGTATATAAGCTGAAAAATGCCTTGTATGGATTAAAACAAGCTCCACGTGCATGGTATGGTCGTTTAACTCAGTTTTTTCTTGAATTTGGTTCAAACGTGGTATAGCTGATTGTACTTTGTTTATAAAACACCACGGAGTAGATATGGTCATTGCTCAAATCTATGTAGATGATATAGCTTTTTGTTCGACTTCACAGTCCCATCTTAAGACTTTAGTCGAAGTTATGTCCTCAACATTTGAGATGAGCATGATAGGGGAATTAACCTTTTTCTTAGGCTTGCAGATAAATAAAAATAAGGAGGTAATCTTCATCTCCCAGAGTAAGTATGCCAAGAATTTGGTCAAGAAGTTTGGATTGGAGAATGCTAAATATATGAGGACTCCAATGGGATCTACACAGACTATATGCAAAGACGATGTTGGGGAGAATGTCGACCCAATATTGTATTAGGTAGTCTCTTATATCTCACAGCTAGTCGTCCTGGTCTAATATTTAGTGTATGTGTGTGTGCTCGATTCCAAGCTTGTCCCAAAATCTCCCACTTAAATGCCATAAAACGTGTCATAAGATATTTTGCCGACACATGTGAGTTGGGAATTTGGTATTTCAAAGATACTAATCCTAATTTAATAGGATATAATGACTCGGACTGGGCTAGTGATGTGGAGGATAGAAAAAGTACAAGTGGATGATGTTTTTACCTTGGCAATAATTTAGTTTCTTGCTATAGTCGCAAAAAAAACTGTGTCTCACTCTCAACTGCTGAATCTGAATATATAGCAGCTGGGAGTTGTTATTTTCAATTAATATGGTTAAGACACATGTTAGACGACTATGATTTTTCAAATAATATCTTAATTTTTTATTGTGATAATATGAGTGCCATTAACATTTCAAAAAATTCAGTTCTGCACTCTCGTACAAAACATATAGATATCAGACATCATTTTTTGAGAGATTTGGTTGAAAAATAGCTAGTACAAATTGATTATGTTGACACACTTCATCAACTAGCTGATATCTTTACAAAAGCTTTAGATCATGAGAGATTTTCCAGTTTGAAAAGATTTCTTGGTCTCTGTACTTTCTGAATTCGGCACTGTTGGACGAATGTCGTCTGAAATGTCTCTAACATTTCGGGTGACATTTACCCTTGTAATATCAGAATCCGATTTTCAGTATTTTGTTATGTATGATTTTTGCTCATATATGTATGGTTTTCAAATAAGAACATGATTTTAATGTGATACCGTTCTCTGCGATGATATGAGGTATCATAAAAAGGGAGTATCAAAATGAGGCAAAGCCTTTGTAATTCTCGATAATTGTGAAAATTGGGTAAAACCCTTGGAAATTGATACTGTTCCTATACTATAGGAGTATCAAAGTGCTTAATCAAAAGAAATTATGAGGATGTTAAATAAGTATTCTTATTTTTTAACACGAAAATGAATTTCATATGGGTTTTATGATTAGATCTAGGACTCAATGGAAAAATATTACATTGGTCTGGAGTTGAACCTATAAAATCATGTATGAAACGTGTCTTGATTTTTTGCCGAAAGGAAATTATTCTTGTGAGATTATGATACATGTGTTGTTCAAAATGTTGCTAATATTACTGATGACATACTCAGATAATGATATTTATGGGGATGCACTGTGTAACTGATTTTTGAAAATTCAGTTATTTTTTCCCTATTTTTTTGTGTCGTACAACTTTGAACAACTTCTTTTGTTATTTTTTTTTGTTAATAATCAAATCTTGATGTTTATCTTTTAATCTCTAAATTTTAGGGACAAATATTGGTATACAATACAAACTCTTAAAATCTGGAAACAAAAATATTTTTGCCAAGTATATAAATTCATCTTCAATTGGTATTCATTCTTGTCTATTTTTTTCCAAAAAATAAATAAAGGAAAAGACACTCATCATCTCGGTTTAAACACCAAAACCGATGGATTCATTCTCAAACACTTCATCTTCAAATCCCTCAAAAACCCTAAAACCTCTTCATCTTCTTCTCTATTCTCACCAATGGATACTTCACCAATGTCACCAAACATTCCAGAACACACACCAATGAGCACAAGTCCGCCAGATTACACATCCATTGTATTAAGTGAGTTCCAAGAACCACTCAAAACAGCTTACCCAGGAGACACCAACAATCCAATCGACTTGGAGAAAACTCCTGATGTCATTGTCTTACCAAAAAGGGAGAGCACATCCAAGTTTCCCTCGAGAAGGTCAGTCCACAATTTTGAAAGAAATTTTAGCCCTGAAGCTGCAGCTAAAAGGCCTAAATTTGATACTGATGTTCCTGCTGTCTCAAGCTGTGATTGGAATGAGTCAGACTTCAGCTGGACCACAGAAGATGATGAGGAGAAGACGTCATCGACCGAACTACCAACAAAAACTCCAGCATCACCATCTTATTCTAATCTCTTTGTTCCTAATGCTGTGGAGTCGAGTGAAGAACATGAAATTCCAGATGATACTCTTTTGAAGAAGTATTGCTCGAAGGGACTCTTGCAAAAAACAATGAGTAAAGATTTGTCAGAGGATGATCCAGTTGTTGCCGAACATGTCATGACATCTCCCTCAACATCCCAACCAGAGACAAAAGAATCCAGTACTCCCACCTCATCGAGCAAATCTGCAATCGAATCCGAGACAGAGGTAAATCCTTACTCAGAGAAGTTCTTAACTAAAGAAAAGTCTAAATATTGGTCTTGGTATAAAAATTGAATCATAAGAACAGAAAAGGTAGTGTACATAGCCTCATGCACCGAGAACAACCTGATGAATTTCTTTACAAAAAAAAACTACTAGGCTCAGTAAACAATAAATGTCCATACATTGATGATATTGTGAGGTTATTCTATGCAAATCTAGAACCTAATGTGGAGAATGTCAAGTCAAGGAAGTTTGGCAAGATATATCTCTATAATAAGTTTTATGACTTCACACCTACCATGATAAACCATTGTTTGAATTTGAGTAATGGAGTTGATGAAAAAGAAGAAAAGGATGTTGTGAATGATATGGATGAAGTAATTGACTACATAACTGGAAGTTTCTTGAAAAGATTGGTCTCAAGGTTTCCTGCGTCAAAGCTTACGACATTGTTTGCTATAGTACATAAAATTGCTATATATAATTGGCGTCCTTCAATGAACGAGTCAATTGTAACCATATAACAAGCAATCCTCCTCTACAAAATAGGAAAAGGACTACGAGTCAACCTAGGAAAGATAATCTTTCAACAAATCGTCAATTTGGCAGAAAAGACTCCAACCTGATCCTACCGTTTCCCTCACTGATCTTCAAAGTCCTTATAACTCAAGGGTTCAAACCTCCAAAAAATGATATGATAAGAAGAGAACCATAAGTATATACTGTTAACAAAACAGTGTTGAGGAGCAAGGATAGAATCATTGATCTTTCCTGAAAAAGAGAAGCAGGAAGTGAAAATGTTGCCAGAAATGTTCCTGACATTCTAGGCAACACACAACAGTGTGTGCTGTCAACTGTTTGGTTAGTGAAAGAAATTTCAAAAATCAACTCGCAAATTGATGAAGTTGATCAAGTTAGAGCAGCACTGATTCAAGCAAGAAATCACTTATTGTTTTTGCTTTCTTCCCAAAAGGGGGAGATGATGGCACTATGCAGGGGGAGAAAGGAGGAGAGGAAGTTGAAGAAAAAAAAAAAGAGGAAGCTGAAGTTGTGCAAGAAAAAGAACAAGCTGAAAGCAGCAGGACTGCAGCTACTCGAAGTAGACCTCGTCGATCACCTGGTACTGTTGCAGGGGGAGGAAGGTAGTGAAGTCGACTGATGTAGAAAGAGGCTCGAATCTACTACTTCTGTCTGATTTCGAAGAAGACTGTTGCTATTGATGAGTTGATGCTGATGTTATGTTACTGCTGACTAATCCAGTAGAAATAGTTGGGATACTATGTTTTTTTGGCTACATTGTTTTGTTTGGTATGTAATGCCACTAATTTGTTTTGCTATGGATGATGATTCTAATTCCATAAATCAGACATATATGTGTATATTTGTGTATATTGTGTTTATGCCAATTTCATGTTGAGGAGGAGCATTTATGTGGATCTACCATTGCTATAGGTCACTCACACTTGGTTTATTAAGGTTTTGTGAAGAAAGGCAAAAAAGGAAGAGAATGTTAATGTTAGATTTTATGTCATGATATTTCTCCTAACATATCATTTTCAGAGCTAAGTTAAAATCAGAAAATGTTGGACCAAATGTCTTGACATTCGGGACGACATTCTGGTAACTGTTTTGCCTATCTTCACAGACAGGTTTCAGGAAAGTGTGACCTTTTTATCACATGGCAATTGACTTGGCAAAGAGTCTTTGAAGCAGATTGTAAACGAGGAAGACCAAGTCCAAGAGGTAGCTTAACTTAAGGAGCAAGACGTGTGAAGAAAAAGTCCAAGCAGTTGAGATTTTCGTGCCTCAAGCTACTGACTCACGTGTCCTGTTTTAGCTCAACTTCCACGACCTGTTGAAGAGTCTTTCAAGGTAACTCTCTACTATAAATAGAGAGGTCACTTCATGGATTCAATATCCAGAATTTCAGAGAGTAAAAGATATAGAAAGATCTCCACAAATATGGATCAAGTAGACTGGATCGCTGTATTGCCTGTATTTGTGACGACATTATGTCCGACATTATAATTGCTACTTAGATTCTAGATTTATTCTTTCATTGAATCAATTGTAATGAGGTGTTGATCACTTTTATTTAGATAGATTTTTCAGGCATAAGTCATCTGTGACTTAACTTTTTTATTCATTTTGTATCAGTTTGTAAATCTTATAAGAGGAGGAATATAATCAATGGTATATATATATATATATATATATATATATATATATATATATATATATATATAATACCTTTGGTCATTGACCATCATGGATTATATTAATAAATAACCTATGAAAATTAAACCTTTGTGTTCTTTATTTATTTCCGCTACACTTTAACTCTTCCAAAGGTTTTTCTGTTTTTTTATGCAAATGACATTATTTATGTCAGACGACATTTTAGCTGATATTTGACATTGTTTCTGCATATGTTTCAGTTTTACTATGCTATTTGATTTTATTTAATCCATAGTATAACCCCCGGGACCCAACGACATTTTAGTTGACATTTGACATTGTTTCTGCATACGCTTCAGTTTTACTTTGCTATTTGATTTTATTTAATCCGTAGTATAACCCCCGGGACCCAACAACAATCCCAACATTACTTTCTTAATTTTTTATAAAATAAAGTAATCAATTTTAAATCTTCAAGTTTTGTAAAGAACTCTTTAATGGTGTTTCGATGAGTTTCTTTGATTTTTTCTTTTTAATAGGAGAGAGAGCAAGAAATGAGTAGAGTTAAAAATGTAATTGATTTCCCCCCAAAAGTGATAGCGGCGGAGGTGACGGTATAAAAAAGAAGAAGAAGAACGAAATACAAAAAAAAAGAACGAAGATGAAGGAGAAAATTAAAAAAAGAAAAAAAATATGATTTTTGGCCTTTCCACGCGCCTGTTTGGTATGAAATCCACACAACTTGCCAAGTCAGCTGAAAAGTATCTAAATAACACAGTGGAGATCCACCTCAGTTGTCTAAATGGAACAAAGTTTAATTGAGGTGTTTAAGTGAAATATCTTGACGACCACAAGGGGTCGCCGATGGGTTTGACCTTTTTTCTACCATCTTCTTACCATCACCGACATTACCGCCGCTATCACTACCGGAAAAAAAACAATTACATTTTTAACTCAACTCAATTTCTTGTTCTCTCTCCTAGATAAAAGAAAAAAATTCAAAGGAACTCATCTGTCACGACCCGAACCCGGACCCGTGACCGGTGCCTTAACCCGGGCACCCTAGTGACACAACATCAGAGAAAACCAGCGGAATGTAAACTCAAGATAAACAACCATTAAGATATAGAATAGTCTAGCCCAAAATGGCTAACCCAAAAGTACATAAACGAACAACATCCTTAACGAACCAAGTTCGACAAGACTACGGGCCTCTAAGAATGAATAACACTATGGCGACGGGCCCCGTCATGCCCCTGAATGTACAAAATCTCAACGACTCCAGGGAGAACCATACCAAAAGTCGAGCCTCCGAAGAAATGGAGCTCCTGACACCTGAGTACAAGATCCTAGGAATGAGGATCTACCCGCTTCCCTTACTGCGGCATGAACGCACCCCGAAGGAGGTCGACAACATGTACCAAGTATGCGGCGGAAAATCCGTAATAATATCATAAGTCAAAATATAAGCCGGAGTTATAGGCGAAAATCGGTTTACCTTGCCGTGTCTTACTAACAATGAGAGTAACAAATGTATGTATATATCTGCATAAAAATAGGAAGCTCATGATCAACACAGGTACCTCGCCCGTAGTATCATTAAGCAATCCTACTCCTGGGACTATTTCACCCGCATAGGTCCTGTGGATCCGCATGAGGTCATCCGCCTCGTCGTGGATCGCTTTCACCCGCATGGGACTATTTCACCCGCATGGATCCTGTGGATCCGCATGAGTACCATCGCGTACTCGCATGGGACTATTTCACCCGCATGGATCCTATGGTCCAGATCCGCATGAGTACAAGCGCCGCACTCGCATCATGGGTAGCAAATCTATGGCATAAATAGTAAACCATCATATTGGAGCATACCCGTGGGCCACCCATCGTGTCAGTATGTCCAAAGGAAATAACAAGAATAACCCGGGGTTTACCCGTAATAATATATATATAACATAGCTCATCCGGCTATTAAACATAACATAAGCACTACCGGCCTATCACATCACAACATAAGCACTACCGACCTATCATAACTTAAGCAAGTTAAGAATCACCTAACTTCTTATTAATAGTATTAATACATCCTCTCATTTTAGTATACCTAAGGCACGATCATGTCTTTTAATAAAAATCCGGGAATTTAATCCAAGTATCATGTACCTCTAACCTTTTAAGAAATAACTCTTTTTATACAAAAATTCCAAGATACTAATCACCATAGTATCAAGTTACGATTTCTTTTCAAACAAGTCACATTTTCTTTTACAACTATCTCAAGCTTCTAAATTAAGTGACTTCATTTCTTGTAAAACCTTAGGCAATTCATGCCTTAAAACCATTTTCCTTCCACAAGTTCAAATCATCAAAACCTTTCTCCATTAAACTTTCACAAGCTAATATAACCAACTCCCCATAAAGCCGTTATATTAGAGTTAAACAATAGTAACACACATTCCCTTAAGTCCAAGAGATTTTTATACTTTCCTTTTAAAACGAAGCAAGTATCAAATACTTATAACAAACGAAGATTTCCAAATCTTGTACGTCTACCGTACTACATAGGTACAACTAATCATGCTCAAGAGATAGGAAAGCTCCACATACCTCTTCGGTCAATCCACAAGCTAAGTCCACTTTACCGCACGTAGTATGTCAACCTAAAATGACCATAATACGTTTATCAAGCTCTAGTTATAATGCAGAATTTTTCCAAGTTAAAGTCACCAATTTCCTACGGGGAAATTGGGCAGCGTTTCCTTTGTTTCTACATACTTTGCCACCTTTTCCAAGGTCGATTTTTAACGCTCAAATGCCATGTTTAAGGCTCAACAACCAACCAACACCAAGGGGATTACACACCTAAACTTTGGTGTGTAAAATTCAACCCACAAGTTACAACAACTAACCCAACAAGTCTAATGTAGTATTTAGGCAACAACATGCTCATAATATCCCCTAACCAATTCTTTCATAATCAACCCCATTTCTTACATAACTACTCTCAGTGCATTTTCCAACTACAAGTTCTTCCTATTAAACATGCAACACCCAAAACCAACTACAAGAGAAGAAATGTTACCTTAAGTTTTAGCCAAACTTATTCCAACACCTTGCTAGCCTTTTCTCCAAGAACACCACCACAATAGTCTTCACAAGCTTGTAATAACCTTTCCTTCCTATTACACTTTTCAGATTTTTCCCTTAGGCTAGAATTCCTCTGGGAATTTAGAGAAGGATGAGCTTTTTAACTTAGAGAGAGATGGAGTGTAAAGATGAAAAGTTGAAAGAAATGACCAAGTCTTGGTCAATATAATGCATGTAGCAGAAATCAGATGGGGGGGGACACTTGTCACCCTCCCATGGCCTCTTTTAAAACAAAATCGGACTTTCTGTTTTTTTTCAAATTTCCCGCCTCGGCCAGCGGCCAGATCCCGGCGGCGCCGCAACTCCTGCGGACTCGGAACTTTAGGCGCCATGCCCGATTTCGCGCGCGCCATGGCCTTGGCGCGCGCGCTGCCTCCTGCCCGGCGCGCACTGAGGCCCTGACCGAGTTTCGATTTGAGTCCTAACTCCTTCCGCGTGGCCCCACACGCACGGAACCACGAGGTATAACATTCTCCCTTAGAAACATTCGTCCCGAATGTTCCTTCAAACTTACTCAAATCACAATATCGACATAGACTCAAATAAAGACGCTCCACACGGCCACAACAAAACTCAAGCATAATTGTTAACCAAAACTAACAAGCAGCAAAGTGGGTTACCTGGAGGTGTAGGGAATAAGTGAGGATACTTCTTCATCATGTCATCCTCTGCTTCCCACGTCATTTCCTCCCTGTTCTCGTTCCGCCATAAGACCTTGACGGAAGCCACCTCCTTCGTCCGGAGTCGTCTAACTTGACGATCGAGTATCGCTATGGGACTCTCCTCATACGACAACTCCTCTGTCACCTGGATATCCTGAATCGGGTGCACTCTAGACGGATCTCCAACGCATTTCCGTAACATAGACACGTGAAAAACTGGATGTACCGCCTCAAGATCGGACGACAGATCCAACTCATAGGCAACCTTGCCCACTCTTCGGACAATCTGATACGGCCCAATGTACCTTGGGCTGAGTTTCCCTTTCCTCCCAAATCTCATCACACCCTTCATGGGTGACACTTTCAGAAAGACCCAATCATTAACCTCAAACTCTAAGTGTCGACGCCGATGATCTGCATATGATTTCTGTCGACTCTGGGCTGCCAATAACCGCTCCTGGATAAGCTTCACCTTACCCATCGTCACGAACCAACCGCCCGATTAACTGCACTTCTCCCACTTCAAACCAACCTATCGGTGACCTGCACTTCCTCCCGTATAAGGCCTCATAAGGCGCCATCTGAACACTAGAATGGTAGCTGTTGTTATAAGCAAACTCCACAAGAGGTAAATGATCCTCCCAGCTACCCCCGAAATCAATAACACAAGCCCGCAGATATCCTCGAGTGTCGGATAGTGCGCTCGCCCGTCCGTCCGTCGAGGATGAAACGTCGTCTTTGAGACTCACTGTGTCCCTAATCCTTCCGGAAGGACCTCGGAAGTTAGCCGTGAATCGGGCTCTCTATCTCGATATAATCGACACCGACTCGCAATCTCACAATCTCTAATATATAATCGACACGCCCCTCGTAAAACGCCGTCCTGACCGGAAGAAAGTGGGTTGATTTCACACCACAACAATAACCCAAATGGAATCATGTCTCCTCTGGGTGCGAGGTAACACTGTAATAAAGTCCATGTTGACTACCTCCCATTTCCACATCGGAAATCAATAGCCTACATAATAGCCCACCGGGCTTCTGGTGCTCAACCTTAACCTGCTGATAATTAGGACACTGGGCAACAAAACCGGCCACGTCCCTCTTCAAACCATCCCACCAATACATGCACCTGAGGTCATGGTACATCTTAGTCGACCCCGGATGAATCGAATAACGAGCACTGTGTGCCTCCCCCAGAATCTGCTGACGAAGTCCTGTCACATCGGGAACACACAACCGGCCCTCGAATCTTAGCACCCCATCCGGTGCTACCTCAAATAGACTCTTCTCTTCCTGGAGAGCTGCATCTCGGTACCGTACCAAAATCGGATCCTCATACTGTCGCCTCTTCACCTCCTCGACGATGGAAGACTCGGCGACCTCTCGAACCCGAATTCCGTTACTAACGGAATCAACCAAACGAACCCCAAGGCTTGCTAACTGGTGTAACTCTCGGACCATATCCTTCTTCCCTGGCTGCACCCCCGACAGACTACCCATCGATCTGCGACTAAGGGCATCTGCAACTACATTGGCCTTCCCTGGGTGGTATAGGATATCAATATCACAATCCTTGAGTAACCCTAACCACCGTCTCTGTCGCAAATTCAGCTGCCTCAGTCTGAAGATATACCGGAGTTTCCTGTGGTCTACGCAAATATCCACATGAAATCTATATAAGGAAATTGCCTCCAAATCTTCAAGGTACGATTAACTGCCACCGACTCTAAATCGTGAGTAACGTAATTCCTTTCTTGCTTCCCTAACCGCCGGGAAACATAAGCTCTAACCTTATCGTGTTGCAAAAGACACAACCTAGCCTAACACCCAACGTGTTACAATAATACCCTAACCTCTAGTCTCTCAAGAGGGGTTAGAATCTAGTCGTGGTCAACTTCTCTTCCAATAACCGGAAGCCTCTTGTACTTGCAAAATATTCGAGCATCCTTAATCTCGGTTATGGTTCCTGCTTTCTTTCTCTGCAACCAAACTTGGTTACTATACTTGGATCTGATTCCTTTGCTTGCCGCATGGCTAAGACTTCCTGCCCATCACAATTTAGGGGGAAGACTTCCTTGATCTTGTCAAGTAGTAATCCTATTATCCTCTCTCACCGTAGAGCTTATAGTCGATGTTCAACCTCAATTCACGGTATTACATAATCCAATGACTTGTCAAGATTTCTTATCGTTCGAGTGTCTACTGCCTTTCCTTTATAAGTTATTTCAAGTTGTCACGGGTCCCCTACCTCCGTATTCTCTTACTATCTTTATCGTCAGTACAGATGCTACTACCTTTCCTCGAAGTGTTCCTACTGCCCATTACCTACTAATGGTCTTACCCTAGTCCGGGGTAACTGTATCTCGTGCAACTTACATAACCATAGTTGTA
The DNA here is from genome assembly GCA_029844215.1 of Przewalskia tangutica. Lineage (NCBI taxonomy): Eukaryota > Viridiplantae > Streptophyta > Magnoliopsida > Solanales > Solanaceae > Przewalskia > Przewalskia tangutica. The sequence goes on from CM056719.1 coordinate 27,595,043, forward strand.
TTCTCTTTTATCCTTCTGGTCATAACCTACCTTATGCTTATTAATAGTAAAGTGTTTCTAACTGATCTATAATCGCATGCTTTCAAATATGTGTACTACCTGCATTTTTCTTACGACACTTCCCTGACCGTTTCGTAACGTCGTTCTTAATTACCCCCAACATAATACTTTTTCCACGGTTATCTAAAACTGTAACTTATGGCATGACGATACTGAAGACCTACCAGTCTCCCATCCTTCGTCTAACTACATGGGTACACATAACCCCATAATACGTAAGACTATCCTTTTATGTATGGGAGAGAACTTATCTCCCTTCAATAAACTTTCTTTGGTGTCACAACCCTAATCACCGGGTCCTCTCGTGGTCCTGTAAATATCTAATCATTACGCACCGCCTTAAAATCGTGTAGATTTTCAAAACCTACCAAAGATGCCCTCAGCTTTCCGTCGGCAGCGCCCGTACTTATTTTATTCTTGCCTTGCACATTTCCTTGAAGTTATCCGGAAGGTCGTGGCCCTGACCGCCACACCAAACCAACTCCAAGTACCTCCAAGAGCACTTAACATAAATTTCTTCAAATTCAAGTATTACTTACTTTCTGCGTCAATTTTTCCCAATGGACAAGTCACACAGACTTATTAAAAACAATGATGCCAAAGAAGGAAGGATAATTCACTGGTTACTACTACTTCCCTTCTTCTCCACTCGATGGCAACTGCCACGAAAGCGTACCGAATCAATCTCTTCGTAGTCCACGTTGGCATAACATGAGGCCAACTAGCGCACTCATAATGACCCCAACGTCTCACATACTGCTAGGTCCGACGATCGTATCGTTATCGACAATTATTATCTGCCCACTCGGCTACCACTAACACTCACGCGGGTGGTTACCCTCAAAGGTTCTCATGGATTACGGCCATTTCTTTCACACTTGGTTGCTCACTTCCTTACCGGTCGTACTCTTTTCCGTACTTCCAAACTTATTCTAGCTTACGTACATAACTTCCATAATAAAGTTGACCTTCGATCTTGGAGTTACTAAGTTAAACAATATAAGGTCATTTCCGGCTCTCACAACCTGGTTCCGGTGGAATGCGTCCACGAATCCGTAAAACGATTAACTAGACTCGGGCTTGTACCCTCGTGACTCTGTCACGTAGCGGGACTACTATCAACTGATCCCACCCCATAAACGGGTATACTAACTTCTCATAATACCATAGTCGTGTCGTCTTGGTCACAACAACCATTACTTACTCCACACGGATCTCATTCGTACTATCCTCTTAAGCATACCACGTAGCTCAATTTACAAACATAGTCTCCCATTGGGCCCCTTAATTAAGCTTCTTAAGGTTCCATTACTTTTTCCGACAACTCATCGTCTCCTAATTTTCTCAACTAGCACGTAAAACCTCGATGAGAGTTCCTTAACTGCTCCTACCTTCCCGGTATCTATTTAGTCCTTACCAAATCCTGGTAATCTAAAATCATTCTAGGCAACACATATGTGACTCATACGTAAATCAGATAGTGTATGTCACAATACCAACTATACTACAAGTATTACCAACCGGATACGCAATCCACATAATCTTCCCTGGTCACCGCCGCTCTCATGCCAAACACCATAACTTAGGAGAGACGACCCTAACCACACGCTCTATCGCACGATCTTAGAGTGAGAAGAAATGGAAACGATCCTAAATATCCTGCACCTCACGATTATAGATGTGGTGCACAACACACCGATAATCAAGACTCTACTAGATACGGCTGTAGACTCTTTCCGAGGATTAATCGCTCGATACCACTTTTGTCACGACCGAACCGGACCGTGGCCGGTGCCTTAACCCGGGCACCCTGGTGACACAACATCGAGAAAACCGGGAATGTAAACTCAAGATAAACAACCATTAAGATATAGAGTAGTCTAGCCCAAAATGGCTAACCCAAAAGTACATAAACCAACGATTACATCCTTAACGAACCAAGTTCGACAAGACTACGTGCCTCTAAGAATGAATAACACTATGACGAGACAGGGCCCCGTCATGCCCCTGAATGTACAAAATCTCCACGACTCCAGGGAGAACCATACCAAAAGTCGAGCCTCCGAAGAAATGGAGCTCCTGACACCTGAGTACAAGATTCTAGGAATGAGGATCTACCACCGCTTTCCTTACTGCGGCGTGAACGCGGCCCGGCGAGGTCGCAACATGTACCAAATATGCGAAATCGGAAAATACGTAATAATATCATAAGTCAAAATATAATTTGGAGTTATAGGCGAAAATCGCTTTACCTTGCACCGTGCCTTACTAACAATGAGAGTAACAAATGTATGTATATATCTGCGTAAAAATAGGAAGCTCATGATCAAAACAGGTACCTCGCGTAGTATCATTAAGCAATCCTACTCGGGACTATTTCACCCGCGTAGGTCTGTGGACTGCGTGAGGTCATCCGCCTCGTCGTGGGATCGTTTCACCCGCATGGGACTATTTCACCCGCATGGATCCTGTGGATCCGCATGAGTACCATCGCGTACTCGCATGGGACTATTTCACCCGCATGGATCCTATGGTCCAGATCCGCATGAGTACAAGCGCCGCACTCGCATCATGGGTAGCAAATCCATGACATAAATAGTAAACCATCCTATTGGAGCATACCCGTGGGCCACCCATCGTGTCAGTATGTCCAAAGGAAATAACAAGAATAACCCGGGGTTTACCCGTAATATTATATATATAACATAGTTCATCCGGCTATTAAACATAACATAAGCACTACCGGCCTATCACATCACAACATAAGCACTACCGGCCTATCATAACTTAAGCAAGTTAAGAATCACCTAACTTCTTATTAATAGTATTAATACATCCTCTCATTTTAGTATACCTAAGGCACGATCATGTCTTTTAATAAAAATCCGGGAATTTAACCCAAGTATCATGTACCTCTAACCTTTTAAGAAATAACTCTTTTTATACAAAAATTCCAAGATACTAATCACCATAGTATCAAGTTACGATTTCTTTTCAAACAAGTCACATTTCCTTTTACAACTATCTCAAGCTTCTAAATTAAGTGACTTCATTTCTTGTAAAACCTTAGGCAATTCATGCCTTAAAACCATTTTCCTTCCACAAGTTCAAATCATCAAAACCTTTCTCCATTAAACTTTCACAAGCTAATATAACCAACTCCCCATAAAGCCGTTATATTAGAGTTAAACAATAGTAACACACATTCCCTTAAGTCCAAGGGATTTTTATACTTTCCTTTTAAAACGAAGCAAGTATCAAATACTTATAACAAACGAAGATTTCCAAATCTTGTACGTCTACCGTACTACATAGGTACAACTAATCATGCTCAAGAGATAGAAAGCTCCACATACCTCTTGGTCGATCCACAAGCTAAGTCCACTTTACCGCACGTAGTATGTCAACCTAAAATGACCATAATACGTTTATCAAGCTCTAGTTATAATGCAGAATTTTTCCAAGTTAAAGTCACCAATTTCCTACGGAAAATTGGGCAGCGTTTCCTTTGTTTCTACATACTTTGCCACCTTTTCCAAGGTCGATTTTTAACGCTCAAATGCCATGTTTAAGGCTCAACAACCAACCAACACCAAGGGGATTACACACCTAAACTTTGGTGTGTAAAATTCAGCCCCACAAGTTACAACAACTAACCCAACAAGTCTAATGTAGTATTTAGGCAACAACATGCTCATAATATCCCCTAACCAATTCTTTCATAATCAACCCCATTTCTTACATGCAACTACTCTAAGTGCATTTTCCAACTACAAGTTCTTCCTATTAAACATGCAACACCCAAAACCAACTACAAGAGAAGAAATGTTACCTTAAGTTTTAGCCAAACTTATTCCAACACCTTGCTAGCCTTTTCTCCAAGAACACCACCACAATAGTCTTCACAAGCTTGTAATAACCTTTCATTCCTATTACACTTTTCAGATTTTTCCCTTAGGCTAGAATTCCTCTTGGAAATTTATAGAGAAGGATGAGCTTTTTAACTTAGAGAGAGATGGAGTGTAAAGATGAAAAGTTGAAAGAAATGACCAAGTCTTGGTCAATATAATGCATGTAGCCCAAAATCACATGGGGGGGGGGGGACACTTGTCACCCTCCCATGGCCTCTTTTAAAACAAAAATCAGACTTTCTAAGTTTTTCCGCCCAAAATTCCCGCCTCGGCGCGCCAGATCCGGCGCCATGTGGCGCGACTCCTGCGGACTCCGGAACTTTAGGCGCGCGGCCCGATTTCCGTGCCATGAATTCCGCGCGGCGCCTCGCGGCGCTGAGGCCCCTGACCGAAGTTTTCTGATTTCGAGTCCTAACTCCTTCCGCATGGCCCCATACGCACGGCCTGAACCACAAGGTATAACATCATCGAAACACCATTAAAGGGTTCTTTAGAAAGCTTGAAGGTTTAAAATGTGTTACTTTATTTGATGAAAATTTTGAGAAATTAATGTTGGGATTGTCTTTGAGTGTTAGTGAGGAATCTTTAGCTGAAATTATAACAAACTTGAAGGAGTTTTTCTTAAAGTTTTGGATTAAAATCGTGGTTAGAACAAGAACACACATGAAAATGGTGAAGATCACCAAGAACATGATTTCAAATTTTTTCTTTTGTTAGTAAAAACAATTTGTGTGTTAATAATGTGTAGGTTAGAAAATAGGTTTTTTTTTAATCTTTTTTGAAATATTAGTTTTACTCAAAACAAATTATATTATTGTGGAATCAAATGATACACGTCATAATTTAATTTGTCATCAGCGAGTGTGTTACAAACACTTTACATATTTAACTGATTTAGCGAAAAGTGTCTAAATGACACAGTCGGACCCTACCCCATATTGGAAATTTATTAATGTGGAACAAAGTTTATCCCATTATTTATGACTCGAACAATTGGGGCCCCGCACGTCAGAAACGTCTTTTTCACACACGTGCATATGTTGTACCACGGATCGTAAATTTCATTAGTGAAAGAGATATTAGAATGATGGACGATCGTTGGCCAAATGACAAGTGTTTCATGTTGGTGAATGAAGGAAGAAGTGTGCATAGTGTAAAAATTGGAACGGATCGAAAAAGGTCGTGGAGCCGAGAAGGGTCGTGGCGCCACCATAGAGTTGGGGAGCGCTGCGACGTCACCCTCTTCAGGGACGCGGTGCCTCCAAGGCGAGTCATGACGCTAATTCGATCCCGAGTCACTGAAGTCGGAAGCGCCGCGGCGCTACCAAGCAGAAAGTCTGAAATGAAAATATGATTTTTGAGACGTTTGGGCTACCCTCAATGGCATTCATTCCAGCAGTTTTCAGTCATTATTTGGCTGATAAATAGGTATCATTACATGGGTGATTCTGTGTCATTACTTGACATTTGAAGAGACAACATCTTGCACTATAAATTGAGGCCTTTGGCTCAATTGCTAGACATTTGTAATATGAAAAATCTAAAATACTTCTTCCTCTCTAGCATATTTCAATACTCTAATAGAAGCACTTGAGTTTCCTTTGCTCAAGTATTTTGTAGTTGTTTTATCTTGGGAGACTATTGCCTAGAAAACGTAAAAGGATATATACGGGGTAATCTTGTCTTAAAGACAGAGTGTCATCACTCGACTCAACAAATATTGAGATCAAGTGTTCGTTCTTATATCCAGTTATTTGATAAGATTATTTTGTTTTAATCTTTTGTTCTTCATTTTTTCTAGTTCTTGTAATAGGTGTTTCCTATTTCTCGTTTGTTGTATTCAATGTTACTAACAATTTTAAGACAAGATTTGTATTAGTACTTAGTAAAAATGCCTGGACAAGAACAATTTGGTTCTGAATTTGCTGTTGTTACTCAAGGTAATACGTTTGTCTCTCCCTTTTCTAATGTTGCTGCTTCTCAACAAGACAATCCTTCTGCTTTCCCACTTCTGCCCAAGGAACAAACACTGGCTTTCTTGCTACTCAAAGGAATGTCAGAATTTCTCCACCTATCGGGTTTCACCATGAACACCCAAAAAAGTTCATGGGAGTTGATTTCAAAAGATGGCAACAGAAGATGTTCTTTTCCCTAACCGTGATGTGAGTGGAACGTTGTGTCACAGAAGATCCTCCTAAAACAGCAGATGGTCCGGACCCTCAGTCTATTGATAAGACTTAAGGGGGCCAAGATTTCCAGGCTCGCCTGAAAATAACTCTTGATGCATGGAGTCATAATTATTTCTTGTGTAAGAACTACATCCTGAACTACTTGTCAGACTCGCTCTACACGGTGTATTGTACCGTAGGAACTGCCAAAGAGTTATGGGAGAAGCTTCAAAAGAAGTACAATGCACAAGATGCAGGTACAAAGAAATTCATCGTTGGAAAATTCTTGAAATTTCAAATGGTGGATAGCAAGACAGTGATGTCTCAAGTCCAGGAATTCCAAAATTCTACATCACCTGGATTTGGAGGGTATGAAACCAAATGAGCAGTTTTTGGTTGCATCACTGATTGAGAAGTTGTCTCCCTCATGGAGTGAGTTTATGAGTTACTTAAAACTCAAGACAAAGGAGATGACCTTTGAAGAGCTTATTATCAAAGCCTAAATTCAGGAAGATAATAAGAAGTCATTGCCTAAGGGAAAACAACCTTCTGAGGCCAAGGCAAATCTGGTGGATGCCAAAGGGAACCCAAACAAGAAGCGCAAGTTTCAGAAAGATGGCAAGACCCAAATAGCGGTGAAGTTCAAGGGAAACTGTCACCACTGTGGCAAAGTTGGTCACATGATCAAGGACTGCCGGAAGCTCTAGATAGAGCAGAGTCATAAGGCAAGGCAAAGGCTAACGTCATCGAGGACACACTTCTTGATGATATGATTGAGGAGTTCTATGCAGTGGTGATAAAAGCAAACCTTATAGAGATGTCTTCTCTACGTATACACCAGTTACAAACAAGAAGTTGTAAATGGGTAACAACATTTTCTATGACGTGTTGGGGGTAGGAAAGGTGGTCCTGAAGATGACTTTTGGAAAGGAACTCACTCTGAAGGAGGTGATGTATGTCCCTAATATTAGGAAAAATTTAATTTCAGGTCCTGTATTGGTTAATGTTGGTTTTAGGCTAGTATTTGAGTTCAATACGTTTGTAATCACCAAAAATGGAAACTTTGTGGGAAGGGGATTCGTAGGTGAATGCCTCTTCAAGGTTAACACTATGTCTATCATACGTTCAAGCAATAAAATTGAAGCTTCTTCTTAATTGTTTGAGTCTTCTAATTTATGGAATCATAGATTAGGACATGTAAACTACCAATTCATCCAAAGGTTGGTAAAGTTGGAGTTGTTTCCGTCTATCGACGTAAACCCTCAATGTAAGTGTGAGGTGTGCGTAGAGGCAAAACTCACTAAGACTCCCTTTAGGTCCGTCGAAAGGGATACCACTCCTCTAGAACGTATTCACACAAATATATGTGATTTGAAGTTTGCACAAACTAGAGGATGGAACAAGTACTTTGTGAAATTCATAGATGATAGCACAAGGTATTGTTACTTTTACTTGTTGAAAAGTAAGGATGAAGCCTTTGAAATATTCAGACGCTACAAAGAAGAAGTTGAGAACCAACTAAGTGTATGGATTAAATCAATTTGTAGTGATAGAGGGGAAAATACATAGCATCATTTGAGGAATATTGTGCCTAATCGGGCATTGTTCATCAAAAAATGGCTTCATACTCACCTCAGTCGAACGGTGTCGTTGAACGCAAGTACCATACACTGAAAGAAATAATGAATGCCTTACTCATCAATTCTGGTCTTCCCCAAAATATGTGGGGAGAAACTGTCCTTACCGCTAATATGATTCTTAATAGAGTCTCACATAAAGGTAAGGACAAAACTCCATATGAGTTATGTAAAAGAAAGAAACCCACCTATAAATATTTAAAGGTGTGGGTTGTTTGACAAATGTTGAAGTACCTAAGCCAAAGTAGGTCAAGATTGGGCTTAAGACTGAAGATTGCATTTTCATCGGATATGCAAATAACAGTAGTGTTTATCGCTTCTTAGTGCATAAGTAAGATGTAACGGATATCCACGGGGGTACGATAATGGAATAAAAAAATGCCTAATTCTTTGAGGATACGTTTCCTAGAAAGGAAAGTGACATAACCCTCGCAAATGAAGTTATGAACAAAGATCTCAAGAACCGGGAGTCGTTGACTGTCCGGATCTAGATGGTTCAGATCTAGTGGACTCTGAAGTGGCTGAATATTCGAGATCTAGTTCCAGAGATGGAACCAAGACAAAGTAAAAGGGCTAGGAAGGATAAATCCTTCGGTCCTGACTTTGTAGCTTATATGGTTCACAACGAACCACGAACAATTGCTAAAGCATTGTCAACTCCAGAAGCACCACTCTGGAAAGAAGCTATTGAGAGTGAAATAGACTTCATCGTGCACAACCATACTTGGGAGTTGGTTGATCTTCCTTCGGAAAACAAACCGCTGGGTTGTAAGTGGATACTCAAATGGAAGTATCAGACAGATAAGTCTATAGACAAGTACAAGGCCAGGTTGGTAGTCAAGGGCTATCGATAGAAGGAAGATTGACTATTTTGACACGTACTCCCCAGTGTCTAGGATAACGTCCATACGAGTATTCATTGCGATCGCAACGTTGCGTGGCCTTGAGATATATCAAATTGATATTAAGATAGACTTCCTAAATGGTGATTTGGAAAAAGCAATTTATATGAAGCAACCCGAGGGTTATGTGGTTCCAGGGCAAGAGAAGAAAGTAAGTCGACTTGTCAAATCTTTGTATGGGCTGAAAAAGGCCCTGAGGCAATGGCACGAAAAAATTGATAGTACTCTACTATCGAATGGTTTCTCCATTAATGAGTGACAAATGTGTTTACATGAAAGGTAAGTCTGAATCATTCGTCATGATATGCCTTTACGTAGACGACATATTGATCACATGGAGTAGTCCTAGTTTGATCCTAGAGACTAAGAATATGCTGAAACGTTGTTTCGACATAAAGGATATGGGTATTGCAGATGTCATCTTAGGGATCAAGGTCTCTAAGACGTCTGATGAACTGGTCTTATCTCAGTCTTACTACATCGAGGATGTGTTGAGAAAGTTTGAGATGTTCAACAGTTCATCGATGAAGTCACCACTGGATATGAATAAAAAATTGAAAAAAATCGTGGTACGCCCGTATGCCAGGAGCGATATGCGCAGGTGATTGGGAGTTTGATGTACATAACAAACTGCACCCGACCTGATATCGCTTATGCAGTCAACAAGTTGACTAAGTTTACCCATAATCCATGTAATGATCATTGGAAAGTGTTGAATCGTGTACTACGGTACCTAAAATACACGCTAACTTACGGGTTGCATTATTCGAGATATCCAGTTGTACTAGAGGGGTACAATGATGCAAATTGGATAACTGGTATAGAGAACACCAAGTCCACCAGTGAATATATATTTACAATTGGTGGTAGGTTGTGTCTTGGAAATTCTCTAAGCAAACTTGCATCGCCTGATCCACGATGGAGTCAGAGTTTATCGCTTTAGACAAAGCAGGAGAAGAAGTTGAGTGGCTTCATGACTTCTTAGAGGACGTCCCATGTTGGGACAAACCTGTACCTTCTGTAATGATCCACTGCGACAACCAGTCGGATCTAGAAAGGGCACATAGTTCTATATATAATGACAAGTCTCGTCATATTCAACGGAGACATAAAACTGTTAGGCAGCTGATCACCACTGGTATTATTTCCATTGATTATGTAAAATCAAAGGATAACATAACAGACCCTTTAACTAAGAGCATACCCATATATCAGATATTCTGCCTGTCTAGGGGAATGAGCTTGAAACCCAAACAATTAGTACTGATACGGTGGTAACCCAACCTTACTGACTAGAGATCCCAGGAATTAGGTTTAATGGAAAAATAAAGTTGTAAAGGTTCAGTTGATCTCTTTGGTGAAAGCAAGAACACTTCGGATTATGATTTTTGTAAGGAACATAAACTTAAGGTTGTTACCGCGATAGACATTAAGTTCTATCTACGGGTAGAGGTTAAGTTTCCAAAACTGTTAATGATCATCAACGATTGATGTTAGGTTTGGGGAAACTTTTAATGATTCCTAACACTTGTGAAGTGGGGTATATCAGAATACCTTTTAGAAGACCACCTATTTAAGTGCGAGCACAGACCGCCTCAAATGAATGCACTTAAGAATCCAAGAGTGTCCACGACCACAATGGACAAAACATTAAAGAAGAACAGAGTAAGGAAAGTTGTTGTATTGGTATCGTTGACTTGTCTTACACTAATCACTGACGGTTCAAGACATCACGTTCACCGCGCAGTAAGTAAGTCTGATGGTATTCAACTAAGAAAGGTTTAAAGTGGAAACTACCTCTCCTGATACAACATCGGTCCGCTGACAGATTGCTAGAAAGACACCTTGTGAGTGCGCCAAAGTCTCTTTCAAGAGGGGATTGTTGGAATTTTTTCTTAATGTAGAACAAAGTTTATCCCATTATTTATGACTCGAGCAATTGGGGCCCCGCACGTCAGAAACAACATTTCCACACATGTGCATACGTTGTACCAAAGATCGTAAATTCCATTAGTGAAAGAGATATTGATACGTAAGTAAAATGTTTGAGACATAAAATTATGGACGGTCATTGGTCAAATGACAAGTGTTCCACGTTGGTGAATGAAGGAAGAAGTGTGCATAGTGTAAAGATTGAAACGGGTCAAAAAGGGTCGTGGAGCCGAGAAGGGCCGCGACGCCACCCCCTTCAGGGCCGCGAGCTGCGGCGCTAATTAGATCCCGATTCACTGGAGCCGCGGCGCTATCCAGGCAAAATGTCTGAAACGAAAATATGATTTTTGAGACGTTTGGGCTGCCCTCAATGGCATTCATTCCAGTAGTTTTCAGTCATTATTTGGCTGATAAATGGGTGTCGTTACATGGACAATTCATTGTCATTACATGGGTGATTCAATGACATTACTTGGCATTTGAAGAGACAAATCTTACACTATAAATTGAGGCCCTTGGCTCAATTGCTAGACACTTGCAATCAGAAAATTCTGAAATATTTTTTCCTCTCTAACATATTTCAATACTATAAGTTCTTCAAGAGAAACACTTGAGTTTCCTTTGCTCAAGTGTTTAGTAGTTGTTTTATCTTGAGAGACTATTATCTAGCAAACGTAAAAGGATATATACGGGACAATTTTGTTTTAAAGACAGAGTGTCATCACTCGATCAACAAATATTCAGATCAAGTATTCATTCTTATTTCCAGTTTTTTGATAAGATTATTTTGTTGTAATCTTTTGTTCTTCATATCTCCTAGTTCTTGTAATAGGTGTTTCCTATTTTCCGTTTGTTGTATTCAATTTTACTAACACCCCTTGTGTCTAAATGATACAAGGTTTAGTTGAAGTGTCTTAGTGAAAGATCTTGATAACCACAACCACAAGTGGCTGTCGATGGATTTGGCCTTAACAAATTAAAGGTTGAAGAAAGTGCTTCAACAATTTGGAAGATGGTGAGCGACGGTTAAAGAGAAAGTGCTTCAACAATTGGAATAGAAAGTATTGCGAGAAATATTGCAGATTTAAATAGGTGCCACTTAGTATGAGCCTACAATCTGAGAAATGACCTCATCAGCTCTGTTTTCTTATGCAAATAATGTGTGAACATAGCATGGATAATTTAAACAAGTATAAGACTGTAAGGCCTGACATGAATCTGTGGAATCCTTTCATGACTTGACTCTGTGCATTTCAAAATATAAGAACTTGATCCTTTTCACTTCTTTTGACTGTTGGCTGATTAGTATAAATGCATATAGGGCTCTGAGTTTAAAAAACTAGAAAGGACATGACCTCTTGTCTTTGTTTGTTTGTTTGCTAGACTGAAGGAGGTGTCACGCAAAAAAGCATTGGGTAATTTCCTGAGGCTATGAACTCAAGATAAGGCTTTGAGTACTCATACAACTCAGCCTCGTTATGGTCTGCTCTAAGCTTTGGAGTCCCTCTTTGCCACTCATTAAGGTTGTGAGAATCCTTTAATGTGTTTATGTGGTAAAATTGAGATTTGTTTTTTTATGTATGGACTAAGGATCACTACCTGATCTCCTTTATTTTTAACTTTAGCCAATATAAAAAGGATACACATAAATTAGGCCCTAAGTTCATAAAGTCTTGTGAATGTCTGCTCCATTGATTCTCTGTGTGTGTGTTCTGCCTTACCATGGCTAAAGGGACCTTCTCTCTTCATAAAGTCATTCAAAAGGATTTTGATAAAGATGTTTCATGTAAGAGTTCTGTAAGCTAGCTTGATTATCCAGTTATTTCTGCCTGTGTTTCCTTGCTTTCCTTCTATTTTGCATAAGTTGATTCTGCTGATGTCCCTAAGTCCTAATATGTATGATATGGTTGTTGCGAGACATTTGTTGAGTATATAAAGGTGTATAGCTCTTGAGTACTGGACATGTTGATCTAGGTGGATATGTCATTTACTTTACCCTTTTACTATTTTGTTTTGCCTTCATAATGATAAGATATACAACCAACGCTGTATGCCTTGAATATACCTCCAGGTATACAGAGGTTTATACATTCAGTATACTTGGAGTATACAAAAATGTATACCCTCTGTATATCCTCATATATTTAGTGTGATAAATTGGCTTGTATGAATGATGATAAGTATGATTATTTTGAATATTTCCTTTCCTGCTTTGCTTTGCTAATATGTTGTGGCATATTTCAAGATATACGAGAGTATGCATACCTTATACATTCTTAAGTGTATAAGGGTGTATAGAATGTATATCCTCTATGTATACAAGGCATATCAGACCCTGCTGTTATGATTACCTCAATTATTGTTGCTCCTTTTCTTCACTTCTTTCTATGACTAAGATGATACATAAATAGGCTACATAAGACTATACTCCCCTACAGATAGTTTTTCTTATTTACAAAACATAACGATATTTTACGAAACATGACGGATCTTCATTTTTAATTTTTTATTAATATATTATTTTTAAAAATAAATTTTATTCTTTTTAATAATTTTTATTTTATTTTTAAAAATCATTTTTATTTTTCTCAAAAAAAAGTTAAAAGTTTTAAATTTTTCTTGCTCAAGCACTGGCGGATACACAAGCAACATGGTGGTGCAGTTGCACCACCAGATTTTTTAAAAAAAATTGCATTCTAGGCATAAAAAAAAAAAATTCTTCTAGTCATAAAAAATTAAAAAAATAAATTTGCACCACCAAATTTTGTCTCCTGGATCCGCCACTGCTCAAGGTTTAAGAAATTAACTAATTTTTTTTGTGTGTATGAAAACTGTATGAAATGTGTATACATGAACAAAAAATTTAATACATTTCTTATACACAAAATTGTGAGCGAAATTTTTAAACCTTTAATATTATATGAAAGTTGTATACAATATGGTTGTAGTTGTATTAATTTTCAAGAACCTAACATGAACTTTATATACAAAAAATTGTGAGCGAAATTCTAAGTGTTGAGCAAGATATACATATTTCATATCGTTTTCATACATAAAAATTTGAGTGTAATGTTTGAGTCTTGAACGAGATATACACATTTCATATATTTTTCATCCAATTTTCATACACTAAACGAACTTTTAAGCCTTAAGCGACAGAGATATACACATATCATATATTTTTCATACATAAAATTTTGAGGGAATTTTTTAAACCTTAAATGAAAAATAATTTATTTTAAAAAATAAAAATAAATCTATATGAAAAATGAAGTCCGTACTGTAAAATGGGCTACAACGATCCAAACAAGCTAAAATAGAAGAAAGGAGTCCCGTGGCCGTCGTCTTTATTTTAGGCTTGTTGTTGAACAGAATCAAAATAAAGGTTGAATCGAAGAAATGCAACAGAACCCGGTGTTGAACTCTGCTCCTCTGAATGCCATCACCACCGACCAGATTCAAAAGGTAATAATACTATCTCTCTCTCTCTCTCTCTTTTTAATTAGAATCTGAAACAAGATTTTTGTTTGATGAAATGAAACATGGATTGCTGCCAAAACTTTCTTGGATGAATAAAAACAAGAGATAATGGTCAACTCAAATATCATTTTTTTTTTTGAGTTTTCTAACTGTTGTGAGATACCTAATCTATCACCAATTGGTTTGCAAATCACACGTCAACTATCAGTTATTCACTTTTTCTACCTAAACTATCACCAACTTGTTTGCAAAACACACAACTATCCGTTGTTCACGACTCACTAGGTGTATTTTGCAAACTAGTTGGTGTAAGTTCAGTTAGGAAAAGTGAGTAACTGATAGTTGATGTGTGTTTTGCAAACTAGTTTGTGATAGATTAGGTAGGAAAATTGAACAATTGATAGTTGAGTTAGGAAACTAAAAATAAATGATACTTGTGGTGTGTTTTTGACACTAACCCTAAAAACAAAGAGAAAAGGGCTTTTTGAGGCTTTGAGAAATTTGACCCTGCTTAGCTTTTGATAATTATCTTTCAAATATCCATTCCTGCAAAGTTTACAAACTGCTATCAGCTTTTAGCTTATGACCACTAAGAGAAGCTTATTTTTACTCGATGTATTGGAGGAGCAAACGAAAATATTTATTCCATTGTGAATTTCAAAACTATGTTAATTGTTACCATAACAATATTAAGTAAAAAGTAATAAATTGAACATAACACATGGTTAGCAGTTGCTGATTCATTTAATTTGTAATTGGAGGGACCTAAAGTGCACATTTCAATCAGTTGAACATTACATTACATGTCCTTAGATATCATAAACAATAAGAATTTGTAAATAACCTGAATGAGAAAAAACGCATCATCACATTATTCTTTTGTTTGTGTTGGAACAGTTGACTATTTTATGATCACGTGAATAGTCTAAGTGTCTGCTACTGTTGGGATTGTCATGATGATATCAATTGTAGTTGTAAAAGGCGTTGTGTTTTGACTCAACTATATTCACTCTGATATATTTGAATTTTTCTTGACATAGTTCTTGGATGAGAATAAAAATTTGATTCTAGCCATCTTGGAAAACCAGAACCTTGGAAAACTTTCTGAATGTGCCCAGTAAGTTACACTCCTACTTGAATGTTGCAGCTTTATAGCAATTGCATTGTGGTGTATTTAGCATTTCGATGTGGCCTTCTTTTGATGAGTTTCTTTTTCCTCTTTTGAAAAGGAAGTGAATGCGGGTGTGTTCTGTCCAGGAAATGTTTTCCAATTTTCCCATGTTCAGTTGGTCAAAAATTTTAGAAAACATATTCTCTAGGAAAACAAGTTCCTTAAAAATGAGAAAAATGACTACCCTAGTCGAAATAGAGAAAACAAGTTTCACACATGTCATTCCACGTTGAGTGTGTCCTCCTCACTCCCCACCCTCTAACTCACCTCATCTTCATCCCCACGACCCCATACCCCCACCTCCTATAGAATCTGTCTAGATTATATACAAATGTTTTTAGGATAACAATTTTTGCTTCAGTACCAAACACAAGAAAATGAGTAAGAAACTCACTTATTTCCTGGAAATATATTTTCCATGGAGAACATTTTCCTTCGTACCAAACACACCCTGCATGTTTGAAAATTTTCATTTCCTGCTGGTCAGAGAAACAGCCTGTGTTTGTTCCATTAAATATCTTTTTATATGCTCTTCACTATAGAATTCTTGTACTATTCTTCATTGAATGTCGAATTTTACACTCTTGACCATAAGATTCTTGTACTTTCTTCATTTTAGAGTCTAATTTTATCTATCACCAGTTTTACAGCTTGAAATTGAAGGTATGTAGGGACGGGTGGATTTACATGGAGGTGACCCGAACACCCTCGGAAAAAAAATTACAGTGTATATTCGTATATTAACTTTTGAACACACTGAACAAAAATATAAAAGGTTAGCTCAAGTGGTCCGGGTGTTCAGAATTGTCTCTAACATCCTAGGTTCGATTCTTAGGGACAACATTATTTTTATATTTATATTTTGTTATTTTTTTCCAACACCCTGTTTGAAAATTTTGGATCCGCCACTGTGTAGGGATTACTTGATTTAGTTTTTACTTTTTAGTTCCTAGATTCTTGTTGCAAAGAAAATCACCTAATAACACATCTCTGCAGTTCTTTTCTAAATGACAAACCATTCAGTAATCTGTGTACAAATAGGGAAAATGTAGCTCAGCCACATAGGATTCTCTCTTTACTTCAAAAGAACAAAATGAAAGAAAATGATGTGTTTATACTTTTTTACTTCTGAATCATTATTTTGAAATGATTCAGAAGGACATCATGGTGATGTCCTAAGAGTTGTTATTTTGCCACCACTCTTCTGTAGCCACCAACTTGTCACTAATTTATCATCGGCTACACCAATGAAATGATCAACAATGACAATGCAAGAGTGTATTTGTGTCATAAATCTCCTCAGCAACACTCATGAATTATTGAACTTAGAAAATACAAAAACTTATATCGTGTCATAAATCTGCAATGTGACAGCAAGTGATTTGTTCTCTTTTTGTAAAGCAACCTAGCTCATAATTATCTTTCTTCTCTTTCTTAAGCTATAAAATGTAAGGATTGCACTTGGCGCTGCATATCAAGTAAAAAGAGCTACTTCCAAATATTTTTCCGCACTGCCTTCTTCTCCCCTTCCTCAGATAACTTGATATAGTGTGATTTGTCCTATAAAACTTTGCCCTTACATCTTTCCATATCATCCTGTTTCCACTTCTTCCCCTTCTGAACGGTGGTGACTCTTCTAGAAGCTCCTCAAACTCCCACTCCCAATTTTAAATGTATCCCAAGAGATTTATCCCACGTGATCTTCTGGTCATCCCTGTTTAAATAATAAGCTTCCGAGCCTGTAAATTCACCAAATCAAACAACTGCATCTTCAAGGTCACTCTATCACACCATACTTCTTTCCATTCCCCGAAGTCGACGTGACATTGGTAGCACTGATATGTTATTGAAGTGAACTGATATGGAACTTACAACAGTTTATTTTTAATCAAATACCAAATCTTTTTTCATATTATTGTAATACCTGAATGTTGCGCTATGTAAGAGCACTATGAAATAATTGAGTGGAGTGTAGCATCACAAATAGTCTGGTTTAAGAAGTCCAAAAGTAGAAAGCGAGCAAATATGAGCTTAGAATTAATTGATAAGATCGCAAAGTGTTTGAGCAGACTGTCCCTTTGGGACATCTGATAAAATTGGGAGGATGGCGAAGTCTAAGCAAAGTGGTTGAGACAAGGACTTTGTGTGAGGTTAGTTCCGCTGACAGTCCAACTGCCAACATTAGGGATGCATACTTAGAATATAAGTTAAATATCAAAGAGACTGCAGAGTTAATGTGAAATACTATAGCAAAAGCATAGGAGAAATACTCTATATAGTCTACAATTATTTTATTCTGCATGCTTTTATTCCTCTTTCACTCCTGGCTGTCTGGATATCAATCCACTAGTTCCTCCGCAGCTCTAGAAAACACGCTATAGGACTATCGAGCAAAGTGGTAAAACTATGCTATTTAGATGCATAATGTTGAGTGTTTTCAGATGCAAACAAAAATTCAAAGAATGATACAACAACCTTCTCGATTCTTTATGTTTATCTGTCAGGTATTCCAGTTGCAGGATACTAACTAGTTGCGAAATTGCTTTACATGAACTAACAACAACATGCCCAGTGAAATCCCACATCGTGGGGGTCTGGGGAGGGTGTACGCAGAACTTACCTCTACCTTGGTAGGTAGAGCGGTTGTATCCGAGAAATCCTCGACCCAAGACAGGCATATGCACAAGCAAAAACAAGAGAAAACAGTCAGACCTGGTCAAAAATTTAAAACAATATGGAAATGTTGGTATCAAAAGCGAATATGTCATGATAGCGCATTTTGAAAGAAAGAAGATGTAACTAACACATAGCAACAAAAATCAAACTGCATGGAACTATAAAACAATACTACGCCTATTCGTATGATATGCTAAGTGGACCTACAGTAATAACACTACAACTACCTGTCTATAAGCGTAAGTAGGATTACGCTCGACTACCTACTACTCTTCTACCCTAATCCGTGTCTTCCACAGTCCCCTATCTAAGGTCATGTTCTCAGTAAGTTGCACATGCGCCATGTCCTGTCTAATCACCTCTCCCCAATATTTCTTCGGCCTACCTCTACCCCTCTTAAACCCGTGGGGCATTTGTGTCTCTTCTCTGCACATGCCCAAATCATCTCAACCTCGCTTCCCACATTTTATCCTCCACTGAGGCCACTCCCACTCTGTCCCGGATATCGTCATTACTAATCCTATCCCTCCTTATATGCCCACACATCAATCTCAGCATCCTCATCTCCGCCACTCTCATATTTTGGATGTGCGTCGTCTTGATTGACCATCACTCCGCCCCATACAACATAGTCGGTCTTGCCACCACCTTATACAACTTGCCTTTAAGTTTTGGTGACATATTTTTGTCGCACAAGACTCCAGATGCTAGCCTCCATTTCATCCACCTTGCCCTGATACGATGTGTGACATCGTCATCAATCTCTCAATTCCCTTGGATAAGGGACCCGAGGTACTTGAAGCTTCCTTTCTTCGGAATGACTTGAGTACCAAGCCTCACCTCCTCGCATGTCTCAAGCCCACTCCCGTTATTGAACTTGCACTTTAAATATTATGTCTTTGTCCTACTTAGCTTAAACCCTATTGACTCCAGAGTCTGTCTTCAAACCTCCAGCTTAGCGTCCCCTCCGCTGCGAGTCTCATCAATCAAGATTATTCGCATCAATCAAGACTATGTCGTCTGCGAATAACATACATCATGACACCTTCCCTTGGATTTGTCGCGTCAGTCCATCCATTACCAAGACAAATAAGAATGGATTAAGAGTTTATCCCTGGTGCAGCCCCATCATCACTGGGAAATGCTCTGAGTCTCCTATTGTCCGTACCCTGATCTTGGCTCTATCATACATATCCTTGATCGTCGTAATGTACGCCACAAGTACTCATTTAGCCTCCAAACATCTCCATAGAACCTCCCTAGATACTTTGTCGTATGCCTTCTCGAGGTCGATGAAAACAATATGTAAGTCTCTCTTTCTATCCCTATACTGCTCCACCAACCTCCTAATAAGATGAATGACGACATGTATCCAAACTGGTTCTCAGAAGTGGACACACCTCTTCTCACCCTCATCTCCACAACCCTTTCCCAAACTTTCATAATGTGGCTCAACAGAATACTCCTATAGTTGTTGCAACTCTGAATATCACCTTTGTTCTTATACAAAGAAATCATTGTACTCCACCTCAATTCTTCGGGTATTCTCGCTGTCCTAAAAATGACGTTAAACAATTTCGTCAGCCACTCCAAACTTGCCCTGCCTGCGCTCTTTCAAAATTCAATTGGAATCTCATCAGGCCCGGTCGCTCGTCCCCTGCGCATCCTGCGAACAACACCCTTCACCTCTTCAACCTTAATAATTCTACAATATCCGAAATCCCGATACATTCCGGATTGCTCCAAATCTTCCAGCACAATGTCTATCTTCTTCTTCGTTCAAGAGTTTATGGAAGTAAGACTGTCACCTCCATCTAATACGTGTGTCCTCCGCCAATACTTTGTCATCCTCGTCTTTGATGCACCTCACGTTATCCAAGTCACGGGCCCTCATCTCTCTCGTCTTAGCTAGCATGTACTATTTCTTATCCCGGTCTTTTTTCTCTAATTCCACGTATAGGCATTCAAAAGTCACCGTTTTCGCCACCGTGACTACTAGCTTTGCCTCCTTCCTCGCCATCTTATACAGTTCCCTATTCATCCATTTCTCCACCTCATTTTTGTTGTCTACCAATTTTGCATGCGCTGATTTCTTAGCTTCGACCTTCTCTTGAACTTTACCATTTTACCATCAGTCCTATCCCACATACCGGTCGCATCCCCCCTTCTCCCCCAAGCCCCCTTGGCCATCAACCTCTCCCTCATCTCCTTTGCACTAGTCATGGTCAAACTCTCTCATTTGATTCTTAGCATGTCATCCACAACTCTCCTTTTCTTCTCCATCTTGATCTCCAAAATCCATCACCAGAAGCTTATGTCGGGTTGTAATGTAAGGTACTCACTCAGAATAACATTGCAGTTTTTACAAAGACCATTGTCAACCTTCCTAAGCAGTAGAAAATCTATCTGAGTCTTAGTCATTGAGCTACAGAAAGTCGCCAAGTGCTTCTCCTTCTTCAGGAACCTCGAGTTGACTATCACCATCTCAAAAGCTCTAGCGAACTCTAAAAGTGAGACGCCTCCCCCGTTCGTATCTCCGAGGCCAAAACCTTCATGCACGTCGTCATAACCCCCGGAAGTGCCCCAATATGTCCATTGAAATCCCCTCCTACAAATAACTTTTCAGTGTGTGGTATACCTCCCACCACCTCGTCCAAGCCCGCTTGCGGCGCGTAAGCACTAATTATGTTCATAGTGGACCTTCCAACTATCAATTTAATCGCTATCATTCTGTCATTGACCCTCCTGACCTCTACCACCTGATCCCTTAGCTCGTAGTCTACCAAAATGCCTACCTCATTCGTACACCTCAACCTACCCCGAGAACCATAACTTATACCCGCCTACATTCTTAACCTTAGATCCTACCCATTTGATCTTCTGAACACGTGCTATATTAATCCTCCTCTTCTTAAGAATCATAACTAGCTCTATGGACTTTTCCGATAAAGTCTCAATGTTCCAAGACTCTATTCTCAGCCTAGCACCTCCCTTACCCCCCTAACCCTCTCCCTCGTCCCCAACCGAGAACATGACCCTAGTCCACCATCAGTTACCAAAGCCACTAAAGCAAGTATAAAATAATAGACTAGTTAAATGTTTACCCTGAAACAGGAAGGGATCAAAGTGAAAACACAAGTTATCAAGAATTTAGAGGCAAGTAAAATCACTAAGCCAAAGGATGCTATAACTAAGACAAGACGAGTAGATGCAAGAACATAAGGTCACAAATCAATACAGCGAAGCGACAAAATGGAACAATAAGAATAAGGACAAAGAATGGATATGGGTAATCGGAGGTATGGCAAAATGGAACAACCAGAATAATGACAGAGAATGGATATGGGTAATCGGAGGTACCAACTCCAGTTGAATCAAACTTGTTCGCTGGCAACAATCACTGTTCACCGGCGCTGGAAATACTGTTCACGGTGTGTTTTCACTAAAAAGTCGAGTCCCCAGTCCGAGCAGCGCCGTATAGTTGTATGGCTGCGTTCCCTACCGTAAGACTGTTCACCGAAAAAGCAATGTTCACCGTCGGAGCCTGTCCGAACAGTGAGACCTGTGCAGATCTGACCGAAAAACCTACTGGGAAGGGGTTTACGGCAGAGAAGAAAAGCGGCTAGTGGGGGAGAAGGGGGGGGGGGGCTGAAATCGTTCCAACCAGAAGATTGGCCGGAATGCTTCGCTAGCAATCGGGAAAAGCGCACTGGCCTGAGCGATGGTATTCGTCGTGACGAGACCTGATCGAGTCGCGCGCCGCATTACTGGCGGCGACGTTTACTACCATACAACATTGTTCATTGTCGGGGAAGACACTGGATAATCACTATCGGATTATTGTTCGCTGCCGGAGCCTGTCGGAGCAATTGAGACCTGTGCAGATCTGGCCGAAAAGTACTGGTTGGAGCGCCGTCATGTCCGTCGGCGAGCGGGACCCTGGTCACCGATCACCGGCTGGAGTGGCGCAACAAGGTGGGGTTACCGTCGGCGAGGGTGGGGTGTGTTTTACCGTTGACGGGGGGAGAGTGTGTGTGTCTGTGATACCGTTGTAAGTTCAGAGGAGAGAAAAAATAAAAGAAGCAATTTAGTGGGTTCTACATGTCATAGGGACTGAGGTCTGATCTCAATTAGTGACATAACACATCTCACAGTTAGTTCTATACAACAACATACCCAGTGTAATCCCATAAGTGGGGTTTGGGGAGAGTAGAATGTACGCAGATCTTACCTCTATCAGGTAGAAAGGTTGTTTCCAAAAGGGCCCCGGCTCAATTCATAGTTCAATATCTGCGAAAATGCATTCTGATAGTTAGGTTCTAGCCTCAGGCTTTTCAAAGTCAGATTTGTGATGGTGAGATTTTTTTAGAAAGTTGTGTTTGCATTAGACAAAAAGTAAGGTTGTGATTGTGCAGTCACCTTGAAGTTGAGAAAATTTGAGTGGTTTCTAAGGTTGTGACTTGTGATTGTGCAGTCACCTTGAAGTTGAGAAAATTTGAGTGGTTTCTAAGAGAAATAGAATGATGTAGTCAGTTTTGTCTTATTGATCTCATGTTCTAGCATTCCTCCCCCTCCCCAACACCTATGTAGAGAAATTGGTTTTAACACTAAATAGTACTGCGCTAGGTACCAAGCCCTTCTTCAAAAGAATTTGATGTACCTAGCTGCTATAGCTGATGCCCAACCACCACAGTCAGCAGCAACTTCACAGGTTTGTTTAGATGTCAATTTATTGCTTAATTAATGTTTTAATTGTGGATATACCCCTAAGATGTAAATAGTTGCAGATGGCTCCATCTATTACCCAACCGGGAAATCTGATGCAGCAAACTCAGGCGGCAATGCTTCAGCAGCAACAAGGTCCTATTGGCCAAAAATTGCCTTTTCAGCTCAATGCACTTCCATCCCAGGAGCAGCAGCAGCAAATGCTTCACTTTCAGCAACAGAAACAGCAGTATGGCCTTGTACCTGCAGGCAACAACCCAATGCATCAACTTATGCGACCTGGGATAACCAGTCCGGGAACTGTGGATGTACGAGGAAGCAGGCATAGCACCTCTGAAGATGGCCTGTGAAAATAGCTCCAGGACATGTTAATGGTGATAAGAGTTAGGGTTTCAAGTCTTTTCATGGCCCGTGTTTAATATCCTTGTAGGTGTTTTAATAGAGAAAACATGTTTTAAATTGGGGGTGTAATTGACAAAGTTTTGTTAGTTCTTGAAATCATGTGCTTGAGGTGGAAACACGTTTTTCCTTATACAGGTTGTGCTTTGATATAAATAGGAACAAAACCATATATGACCTTGGTATTCCCTCTGTACATAGGTTTTAAGCTTAGAACCTAGCTCTCTATGAAGTTCGTTCTCATGGTCGGTTGAATCAAATAGAAGGATAGTATTAAATTTGCAATCTAAGGTCTTTAATTGTTTCCTCCTTTAGTTTGGAGGGAAAAGTGAAGGCATACATTTTTGGTACTGTCAGGAATCGAACATGAATCAACCGCACAATGGTAATGTGATATCCTACCACAAAAGCAATAACAACATACCTAGTGTAATTTCACAAGTGGAGCTTGGGGTGAGTAGAGTGTACGCAAACCTTACCCCAAGGTAGAGAGACTATTTTCCAAAGACCCTCAGTTCAAGAGAAAGTATGCCAAAAAAATGTCAGACAAGAATTGATGAAAATATTGATGAAGTAAAAAGTCATGACAAAGAAATGTTAAATAAGCATTATGGAGAAGAGTAATAAACAGTAACATCAAACTAATATGATAATTGAACTACAAGAAATAACAGATAGTGATGGAGACTACAAAGATACTACTACACCTATTAGTCTGGAAGGATGCACGAGCAGACGCACTAACTTTCTACTCTAATTAGCGACCTCCACAACTTCCTATCTAAGGTCATGTACTCGGTAAGCTCCAACTGCGTCATGTCCTGTCTAATCACTTCTCCCCAATACTTTTTTAGCCTACCTCTCCTGAAACCATCTATAGCCAATCTCTCACACCTCCGCGCTGGGGCCTATATACATCTCCTTTGTACATACCCGTACCACCTCAGTCTTGTTTCCTACATCTTATCCTCCACCGAGATCACTTCCACCTTGTCTCGAATAACTTAATTTCTAATCCTATTCTTCTTAGTATGTCCACACTTCCATCGCAACATCCTCACATTTTCGTAACCTTTATCTTCTGGGTGTGAGATTTCTTGACCGGCCAACACTCTACCTCATACAACATAGTAGGTCTAACTACTACTATGTAGAACTTTCCTTTAAGTTTTGGTGGCACCTTCTTGTCACACAAGACTCCAGATGCGAGTCTCCCTTTCATCCACCCTACTCCAATACGATGTATGACATCTTCATCAATCTTCTCTTTCCTTGGATAATAGATCCAAAATACTTAAAAGTTCCTCAATTTAAGATGACCTGCCCCTCAAGCTCCACTTCTATGCCCTCCTCATGCGCTACGTCACTAAACTTGCACTCCAAGTATTCTGTCTTGATCCTGCTCAACTTGAACCCTTTGAACTCAAGGGTCTGTCTCCAAACCTCCAGCTTAGCATTAACTCTATCACGAGTCTTTTCAATCAATACTATATCATCCACAAATTGCATACATCATGGAACCTCACCCTGAATTTTCCGCATCAGTTCATCCATCACCAATGCAAATAAAAATTGGCTCCTACCACAAATAAGGATGCTCTAAATTACTATTATTCCCTCTATCCCACTTTATATGATACTTTTCGCTTTTCGAGATTCAAAATGTATGAACTTTGATACATTGTAAGATGTATTTTTTTTTATCAAATTGATATGAGAAAAGTTGCAACTTATAGTACTTTGATGTAGTTTCAAATATATAAATTTTAATCTTAAAATATTAAGTTAATCTAGTCTGATTTAGCTTCAAAGTCAGTCAAATTGACTATCGAAAAGCGAAAAATATCACATAAATTAACACATGTGAGTATTAATTTTTGCGCGGGAAGGGAGGGGGATGAGTTGAGGAGCAGTTCCATATACTAACCATAAGACATGAATAAGTCCAAAAGTAATAAAATATTAAAGGAGTATACATCTAAATCCCATATGACGTAAAAATAACTAACACAACTAGGGGTGCACAATTTTCGGTCCGGACCGAAAAATCGGACCGGACCGACCCTCTTTGGACCGGACCGAACCGGACCGAGATTATCGGTCCGTCTTGATCCTTAAAATTATTGTTTGGTTTGATCCATTCAGGACCGATATTTTTTATTTTTATTTTTTATAATATATATAATTTATATAATTCATATAATTCCTAATATATATAATATATTTAATATATATAATTCCTAATTTTCTAAATTCCTAATATATATAATATATATAATTCCTAATATATATAATTCATAATTTTCTAATATATAATATATATATATAATTCCGGGTCGGGTTCCGGGGCCCATTTTATTTTTAAAATTGAATTTTCAATACTGAAATTGACATTCTCGGACACATTACCACACAATTTTTACGTTGAAATCTATTGTACATCGCGAGATATTTAGATTTGAAAATGGGAAAAACGTAACGATTTGGGGGAAAAGAGAAATTGAGGGGCAAGATGGACGTTTTTGGAGAAATCCGGTCCGTTTGGGATTATTCGGTCCTCGGTCCGGTCCGGTTTTAACCCTTTGTGCACCCCTAAACACAACCCTCGAGAACTGGTGGTACGAGTTGTGAGCGGCTAATAAAGAGTAAATACATTGTCTCAAAAGTAGCTATTATCTGAAGTAAAGAACAACAAAAGGAGAAATGGAAGGGGACTTCAAGACGCTGTAAAATTGACAATCTCTAAGTATTCATAGACTCGCTCTTAGGCTCCACTGATATCAGAGTTAGTATCTGCAGAAAGTATAACAAGTGCAGTATGAGTACACCAACATGTATGTATCATTATCCACCCCCAAACAACAAGGTAGTTGAAAGAATTGCATTGAAAATACTCACTTAAATAACTTGAGCAATAGATCTATAATCTCAACATAAATGAAGTACGCAAATAACATATAAAATATGCATGAATGCAACATAGATAGATATGCATAAATATAATATGAATAAATGTTACAGATACAACATTTATGTGAAATGCATAAATGATGAGTATGAAATCATGATAAAGACACAAATTACTCAACACCAATTCTCTCCGTGCCAAAATTATGTGTGTATACTGCTGGAGGTGCTTATACAATGACTCATAAGGGACTGATCCTTATTCGCACGTCATATCCAGAGTTCTTGACTCTATAACCATTGACATCCAAGTCATTGATCATACTTGACTTATCAGCTCAAACAACACGTCAATGTGAAAAAATATAACCACTAGCACACAAGCTATGTCTCACACCAGACTCGTCTGCTCAAACCACATATAAGTGTGAATCACACATGCGAATAAATAGATATATGTAGAAACCATTACAACTCAATAACACTTATTATAATTACTAAGAATAGATCATCCTCATGGAGGAGGGGCGCACGAAAGGAGGTAGACCTTCGGTGTCAACTTGAGGGAAACCCACCCTTTTCTTAGAGCTGAGAAACGTAAGGGCGCGCGCTTTGAATTTCCAGCTGAACAGGGACCGAGACTGGGTTTGCCCTACCGCTGTTCCAACCAAATTCTGGTGAATGGTGGCTTTCGCGCTAGTGCGCTCATCCGCTTCTTGTTGCGCAACGGCTTTCGCGCTAGCGCCTGCGGCGTTTTCGCCAGACGGTTTGCCTTCCAAACTTGGTCGAATAAGTCGTTAACCTTTGTGGTGGATCGACGAGAGTGCGCCTAGCCAGGAGTGTGGTTGGTGTCACCTCCCGTGCGCTAGTTGTGCCTTTGCCGGATGTGGTGAACTCGTATTGGCCAAAGTGGAAGAGAAGAAAATAGTAGAGAGGCAGAGTCCAGTTCCCCTCCCTTCTCGACCAGACGAAGAAGATATGAATTCCATTTAGGCGGGTCAGGGCTTGGCTTGACCATGTGTTCTCCCGGGCCGGAGGTGAGAACTTGAAAGTGAATCATTCACCACCTTCCCTTTCTCTTTGTCTGAGCACAAGTCTTAAGGGTACGGTGATTACGCAGCAAGAACTGAGTGATATATCTTGATAGGAACATGTTCTTTATTGTTGCTGTAGTTGGCTCCTTTGAGACTCTGTGTTGATTTTGTTCTCTCTAGATGTCTCTCTTTGGTTGTGGTCAAGCTCCAAAGCTTTCCGTCATACTCACACTACAAGAAAAATGACCTACGGTGACGGTAAAAAACTGTCACCGTAGGGGGTGCATGACAATTATTTTAAGTGTCATTGTAGCCGGTGTCACCGTAGGTCCTCCCTACGATGACAATTTAAATAACTGTCATATAGTGTGACGGGCAAAAAACGTCACACATTTCACGATTTGTTTTCATTTTTTCCCGGGAATTTACAAATTTTGGCGGTAAATATTTAAATTTTATTAATTTAATATATTTTTTGACGGTAAATTTTTAAATTAAATTTTAATTAATTTAATTTATTAATTGTTTTTTATTTTTTCAATAATAATTAAATTGGAGAGAAAATAACATATTGTAACTAAAATGTAACTAATTAATCAAATCATTTTAATACACAATATTGAAACATTTATGAATTATTTTACAAAACTAAATCTCAAAACAAAAGAAATGTATGGTCACGACCAAGACCAACAAGAAAGCCGAAAATACAATTTCTTGAACCCCTCCAAAACAATACAAAATGAGTATTATGATCTAAAGATTTTAACAATGACAAAACCATATTGTAAGATGATATTAATCTCCCTTAGGGAGTCTTCTCATTAATATAAAAGTATATATAGTGTACAATATTCATCTCTTTTACAATAGGAATCCTAAAACCTAATCACAAGAGGAATAATAGTCTTACCATAATTATATTTACACAATATATGGAAATATTTTAATTATGGATAGGGATATAATTGGTACTACTATATACACGTTTACACACCCCCTCAGTAGGAGCGGGAGGATACCGGACGCTGAGACTGGATCTGAAGTCAAGAAATAACTGTCGGGGAAATCCTTTGATAAATATATCTGATAAGATGAAGGAACATGAAAAACTCTGACATGGCCTAACGTAACTTTCTCACGGACAAAGTGTAGGTCTATCTCAATGTGTTTGGTTCGCTGATGTTGAACCGGATTATGAGACAGATAGATGACAGAGTTGTTATCACAATACACAATAGATGCCTGACGCAAAGGATACTGAAGTTCCAACAGTAAATTTCTGAGCCAACAAATCTCAGCTACCACATTTGCAACACCTTTGTACAGCCTCGGCACTGGAACGAGATAGGGTAGTCTGTCGCTTGGCAGACCAAGAAATCAGATTATCCCCTAAAAATACACAAAAGTCGGAGGTGGAGCGTCGCGTGTCCGGACACTCTGCCCAATCTGCATCCGTATAAGAGAGCAATCTGTTTAGTGCATAGGGGTATAGGTGCAAATCATAATCAAGTGCGCTCTTAATGTATCGGATGATACGCTTAAGAGCAGTGAAATTAGACTCCCCGGGGGCATGCATGAATAGGCATACCTGCTGAACAACATAAGCAATGACTGGCCTTGTAAATGTGAAATACTGAAGTGCACCTGCAAGGCTCCTATACAGAGTAGGATCGGAGACTGGAGCATCATCCATAGCACTGAGCTTAGACTTTGAATCAACTGGAGTAGGTGAAACATTGCAATCGCCATCTTAGCCCTGTACACAATCTCTTCTGCATACTTACGCTAGTCCCACTACGGCTTCTTTTCTTTATGGACTGAAGCAAGCTCCCAGAGCTTTTTTCACTTGTTTCAGCACTATATTGTGCTCTAAAGGGATTTCGTGGCAGTGCCTGTGATACCTCTTTATTCATTCGTCACACATCTGGAAGGTTCGAAATGGTGAATTGAGGTAGAGTAGATCGATGATCCTGTAGTCATTTGGCCGGCCAGACCTGGTCACTGATATCCCTAAAAAATAACCCATCTTTTCCAAATCAGTCATTGCAAATTAGAACTTAAGCAAGGCAATAATCTCATTTTTCAACCCGTCGGAGGAAGCAGTAAGAACAATATCATCCACGTACAGTAATAAGTAAGCAGTGTTACTACCTCGATGAAAAATGAAGAGTGATGTAACACTCTTGCTGCATACAAACTCAATCTGCAAGATATATCTGGCAAAGCGATCATACCACGCACGGGGGCCTGCTTTAGGCCATATAGTGACTTACGAAGACGACACACATAGTGAGGAACTGCTGGATGGGTGAACTCAGGCGGTTGATGCATGTAGACTGTTTCTCTCAGATCCCCATGTAAAAATGCATTATTCACATCAAGCTGATGGATCGGCCAGTGTTTGCACATGACAATGCTCAAGACTTTGTGAATAGTAGCCGGTTTGACAACCGGGCTGAAGGTCTCACCACAATCAATGCCCTCCTGTTGATTTGTGTCATTAGTCACAAGTCGTGCCTTATATCTCTCAAGATCTCTACTATCTCTGGATTTGTGACGAAATAGCCACAGACAACGAATCACATTCACCCCATCAGGTCTAGGCACTAGATCTCATGTGTGTTGTTTAGTTAAAACATTGTATTCCTCAGACATAGTCGCATTTCAATTAGGGTCTTGTTTAGCCAATATAGGGTTCTTGGGAATTGGAGAAATGGTATGAGCAGAAAAGTTAAATTAGACTTTGGGTTTGAAGATTCTATGCTTGGCACGAGTTTCCATTTGGTGAGTGGAGACAGTGGGATGTTGTGTCAGCTGATTGGAAAGAGTCGAGACTGAGTGATTGGTTGGATAGGGAGAAGGAGGAGGTGACGCTATCGGAGGGGTCGCGGCGCTGGAGGAAATCTGCTATCAGGAGATTTGGCGCCACGAGGCTGACCGTTGGGGTCGCGGCGCTGATGCTGAAGAAGAACTACCGGGAAAAGATGGTGATTATGTGGCAGTGTTATGAACTAGTTGACTAATGATGGGAGATATGGCAGGCTTGTCAAGAAAATAGTAATCCAATTTTTGGAACTTTTTAAGATTCGAAAACGGGAATGTAGTTTCGTCGAATGTGACGTGACGAGAGATGTGGATCTGACGAGTGGACAAGTAATATCATAGATAGCCCCTATGGTTCGGTGGGAAGCCGAGGTAGACACATGGAGTTGACCGAGGAGCTAGTTTGTGAGGGACAGTAGATGCAAGATTAGGATAGCATAGACAACCGAATATCCGAAGATGCTCATAAGATGGGACTCTATGATAGAGGATTTCGGTAGGGGTCATATTATGAAGGGTGTTAGTTGGGAGAATATTGAGAACGTATTCTGACATTTTAGCAACATAGACCCAGAAGGACGAAGGTAGAGAGGCATGAATCAATAGAGTGTGAATGGTGCATGATTCTTTCAGCTTTACCGTTTTGATGGGAGGTGTGGGGGCAGGAGAAGCGAAAGACATGCCATTATTAGTGCAAAAATGGTGAAATATAGTTATTGAATTCACGACCATTATCGCACTGAAAATATTTTATACCTTTTTCAAACTGTGTTTGAATGAATGTTCGAAACTCAAGAAATTTGGCAAATACTTCCGATTTAAACTTGAGAGGATACAACCAAACAAAGTGAGAAATCATCTAGTAAGATATAAGATAAGATAGTATTTATGACCGAGAGAACTAGCAACAGGTCCATAAATCGGCATGTATAATATCAAAAGGTGCAAAAGTAACAGTAGTAGATGATTTAAACGGAAGACGAGTATGTTTGCCTAAAGAACAAGAAACACAATTTTGGACAGCTTCCCATTACAAGTAATGAAATTATTGCCTCTAAGAAAATTAAAAACTGGGGCTCCTGGATGACCAAGCCTATTATGCCATGTTGAAGAAAAATGGCCGCTAGAGAGACGGGAGAGCAAGATCTGACAGCGGAGTTGGGAGTGAATGGATAGATATCTCCCGTGCTATTGCATCTCGTAAGAGGTGTCCCGGTATGAAGATCATTCACAGTGAAACTAAAATGATCAAAATCAACAGAGACAGAATTATTACGAGTAAATTTGCGGATAGAGATTAGATTCTTAATCACATGTGGGGCATATAGGGTATTTTTAAGGGGGAATCGATTAGGAGGTGGTGTGTAGGATGTACCATAACCCTTTACTGGAATGCGGTGACCACTACCAACTGTCACAAATTGAGGATGTTTTAAGCCAAACATTTTGGGAATATTACCTGCAGACCGGGTGAGGTGAGAAGTGGCTCCGGAGTCCATGTATCAGTTGTTGTCAGGTTGCTGCATATTGAGGCTGGGGTGAACTCAGGTCTAACTCGGTGGGTGTCGAACGGGCGTGGTACGTGAAGTGTGCTTGATGTGGGTACTGAACTTGCCGAGGGGCTGGAGCAAAACCCAACAACCCGTGGTGGGAGAACTGGTTGAAGGGTTGCTGGTACTGGAACTATGGCGACGTCGTGGCGCTGTACTGGGACTTTTGTGGCGCCGCGGCGCTTAACTGATTCTGCGGGCCCTATTGCTGCTGCTGATTCTGTTGGCCGCGACCCTTGCCACGACCACGGCCTTGTCTGCCTCGGCCCTTGCCACCATTGCCACCGCGTCCCTGTTGCGGTTGAGAGTTTTCTATTGGCGTTGAATCTTGAGGGCGCGTTTCAACTACTAACGCCTTCTGATTGTGCTCATCCTGCTTAGCACGTAGAGTTTCTTCGAGCAACAGCTGCGAGCGAGCTTTGTTAAAACTGGATAGTGGATTTGCCTGTTGAATCATGGTGGCTAACGTATCATAGTCACCTTTGGGAAGGCCTGCAATCAATTGCAACACCATTTTAGTGTCCGAGACAGGCGTGTCGACGTTGGAGAGTTGATCCGCCAGTAGTTTCAACTGTCTGCAGTACTCAATCATGTTGGAGAAATTTTAAGACGCGTATTGTTAAATTGTTCCTCCAAATACACCGCATGCACGAGTGTGCTTGTTATCTTGAAAGATTTCCTCCAAGCGGTTCTCCTTTGTACTTTATTATCATATTGTCATGACCCAATTCACTAAGACGTGATGGCACTAACTTCTACTAAGTCAGTAAGTCGGCCACAACCCATCTAAATCAATTAATTAAGGAAAATTAGTGCAGAATAGTTAAATAAGTTAACTTTAAGTCTTAAATATGTCTCATAATATAGAAAATACGGAAATACTACTACAACTCCCCAAAACCTAGTGTCACTTAGTAAAAGAACTACTAGAGTAAAATACAAGTGTCAAATATAACACAAATACTGTCTAGAGATAGGAATGACAATAAGTAAAAGAGAATTTGGTGCCACAGATCATGCTAGTAGCTCACCGTGAATCCTCTGAATGACCTTCTCAACGATCGGCTAGTCTTAAGATCCGCTCGTTCTAGGAACCAAATGTGCATACAAAAGGGTGAAACAAGTGTAGCGTGAGTATTAGGAGATAATATGTACTCAGCAAAATCATCTACTGACCCTAGTTAAAATGTAGATGAGCGTTGGTATTTCAAACACCACTTCCACACTTAACCACCATTAATCTGATACAAAGATATAACCAATAATCATAAGTTTCGAGATTATATATAAGAAATATCTAAGTCCATGAATTGTTCACGTAGTCAAATAGGTATGATATGTGCATCAATAAGCAATTAGACAAGTCAACCAAACAAGGAATTAATGAGATGATATAATATGTAAATGCTAAGTAAATTCAAGGCATTTTTCTCATCACTGATACACACATATTCAAATGCTATGAATCTTGACACATGGGGGACTCGCGAGATCCATATACCACCTAGAATTAGCCAATATTAGATTTCCAATCATATCACTTAGCCAATGTTAGGCTCACATTACCTGTCTCTAGTTATTCGGGCTCATATCTAACGTATCACTCCGTCCGAAACTAGTTCCCCTCGGACCCACATATGTATCCACAAATATAACATGCATTAGATATCATATGAAGCATGGATATGATATGTACAATAATAAGAAGCCAAGTTGTTCAATAAAGATTCAATTTTTAATCAAAGTAAATAATAAACATTCGACATTTAGCTTATTAAAATTACGCAAATACCCATTATATGACAACGGTACTCGATACAAGTGCTCGTCACCTCATAAATATTAGGACCCCCTTAATATCTGCATTACATCCTCTTAATTAGTTTATTAATTAAACATGCCACTACACTTTAATTAAGGTCAAGAAAGTCTCAACTTGCCTGATTTAGAAGTCTGACGGTCACAATGAAGACTTTCCCTTGTGTAGAGCCTCCGAGTGGTTCAAATCTATTCAAATAATACATTAACACACGATCTCGTAGACACCCATATCACGATATAAAATTTCGAATCTAAAAAGCCACCCAAAATAGGATTCTGAGCCTCGAAGGGTAAAACAGGAAATTAATCTAAAAATTAATCTACCCATGGTGTATGGAGACTAAATATCAAATATTAACCAAATCCAACATCAATTTCAATTAATTGAAGAATCTCCAGTTTCCATCCTAGGGTTCATAACCCAATTTCTCAACTCAAATCATGATTTCTAGCATGGAATTCCTTAATAATCCAAGATATAATGACAAAACAAAGATTAAAAACTTACTCTTACGAAGAATCTTGCAAAACCCTCCAAAAACTCTTCAATATGAGGTCCCAAGCTCCAAATATGAGAATAGAATGGATGAGATCATTTTGGGTATTTTAAAATCGCTGAACAGGACCTCTATGATGATCGTGGACTTTACCCGATCCAGCCCAAACTTACTCATTGCGATCACGGCCCCTGGTATCGCGACTGCAATGACAAACTGGTTAACAGCTCGCGGTCGCGACGCCAAGAACAACATTAGTAGATGCACACCATATTTTTCGGGTATGTTTCAAACTTCAAATTGACCATTGAGATTCATCCAGAACCCCTCGAAAACAAATAAAATATGCAAATCAGTCAAAACATATACAACGAACATGTTCATGCACTCAAAATAATCGTATGAGGTCATCTTGACCTAATGTTGATCGATGTCAACTTCAATTTTCTTAAGAGCTAGATTTCAACCCAAGAGTTCAAAATACTTCTGAGTCCCTCGAGAACCAAACCAAGAACATGACTAAGACATAAACGATATTTCAGACCTAATGGAATTGATGAAACTTCAAAAAATACACATTTACCTTCAATG
Organism: Przewalskia tangutica; assembly: GCA_029844215.1. Taxonomy (NCBI): domain Eukaryota; kingdom Viridiplantae; phylum Streptophyta; class Magnoliopsida; order Solanales; family Solanaceae; genus Przewalskia; species Przewalskia tangutica. The sequence goes on from CM056719.1 coordinate 27,629,330, forward strand.
TTGACTTTAGTCAACTCATATTCTTCTTTTAACTTACGAACTTCCACAAATCCACTTTCTTGTCCGCAACTCACCCAAATCACTTGGGACATGTTTCAACCATAAATCTAAGTCAAAATCATGTTTCAAATCTAACAAAACCATCAGAAAATGATTTTGAACTCATTTACCCAAAAGTCAACTCTTAGTCAAACTTTTAAAACTTAGAAGATCTTTCGGAGGTTCAAGAAGTTGGATCCTCCCAGATATGCTATGTCTATTGACCGAGTAGAGTCTTCGGGGTGTGAGGCTATTCCAAAGGATGATGAAGTTCAGATTGATGAGGATGAGCAGGTTTAGGCTTATAGGACAGGGCCAAATTAGGCGCCCCTTAGTTTTATTGGTACACCGGTGCTTCAGGATACCTTGGTTTGCTTGATGAGTTTTCTGGAGTCTATAGATCACGGTATTCAGTCGGTTACTTCTGATGGATCTCATACCAAGGTTGGAGGACAGACTCCTGATTATGCTGATATGCCCGAATTTCAGATACCATGGGTTCATCCAGCACCGGTTGGGGTTCCTCACTTCTTAGGTGTGACTGTACTTGGTCTTGCTACACCCACAGCTGCACAATATGCTATGTATATTGAGAAGCAGAAGATGTTTGAGAGGTTCAGGAAATTGGATCCTCCGAGGCGTGTGCGCCTCTATGGAGTTTGCTTCCGCGCCAGCGAAGCTTCGGATTTAAGTGACCTCACCTCAACAAATAAATTTCCGTTGAAGTGGGTCTGCGTTAGCGGAATTGATTCCAGTGGAGCGAAATCATTATTCAGATTAAAAGAAGATATGGCCTAGAACCTATTTTCATTTTTCAAAATCATTATCTTTGGGACTAGAGCTTGGGCAGTGGGTGTTCTTGAAGATTCAAGGGGAATTCATCATCTAAGGTAATTTTCTTCTATTAATTAATGTGTATTAGTTAAAATATATCCTAAGTATGATTCTTAGTTGAGGGAAAATAAGAGAATACCTTTGTAGAGAATAAAAGGATGAAATATGGGATTTGGGGATGGATTATTTTATTATTATTATTGATATTGTAAACTAGTATTGTATTAGGCTAGTGGGTGATATTTAATCAATCAATTGCATGTTAGAATCTCGTTTTGAATAGATAAATTCTAGGGTAAGAATTGGGGCTCATTTCCAATTCTTGAATTAAGGATCCAATTGGCTTAGTTATTAAATTTACTTGATTTTATGTCTATCTATCATGTTATGGTACTATTTGGGTAGTAAAGTTCATCTTTTGTTAATGTAGGTTCGGGTTCCTTTGTAGTTTAACTTGGGGATTCTAGAATTTTTTAGCATTATGGGCATTGATAGACTCGTAATCTCATATAGTTGATACAATTGATTAGAGTGGGCTCGGGAGGAGGCTTAGAGAAAGGGAAAGGTTGTTGCATGAGTCTTTGGCTTTGAATCAGGTAAGTTGAGACTTCCTAGACTCTATTATAGTGTTTATATATTGGTATGTTGTTAATGAATTAATGGGATTAATGGGGAATCGGGGGTCCCGTATTAGTGAGGTGATGAGCACTAATACGGATATCGATGAACTTAACTTGGGTAATTAATGAACTACTTTGATATATATTTGACGGAGATTAAGTATTAAGTATTAAGCCTTTCAGGCCATTGGCGCGGTGCATAATTCCGCTTAGGTTGGTATGATTGCTGAATATTTTGTTTCAAACCATATTTGATGTGTTATTCTTATTTGACATGTCATGCATTCAACATCTCGTCTGAACACTTGAAAAGAAAATGATAAATATTAATTGTATTGATTATGTTGATTGCATGATGTACACATATTCACATCATTCATATATTATATTTTGCATTGAATTATTGAGATATTGCACTGATAGGCTTGGTAAGCTGGTTATCAGATATGGTACATGATACAAGAGTGATGACTATTGATGACACAACAACCACATAACTGGTATCCAATGGGATTGGATGGGTATATGGACCTCATGAGTCCCATATGGATTACGTGATAGCTACTGCATCAGCGTGTGTATGTCGAATACATATGATCATTTGTATATATACATATTATTTGCATTGCATTCATCCATATTCTTATATGTTATTGGTGCAATGTGTGCTTAGTGTTGATTTCTGATATACTTATATTCTTCTAGTTTGGTAGAAGGAATTATTGATAACTTATACTTAGCTTCATTGTGATAGTTGAGTGGAAACACTTGATGGGACTAGATGCCCTGAATGGTGTTAGGCTGACTTGGTAACTTTATGGCTTAATCCGAGTGTAAATCTAAGAAACTTGTAAATACTTTTATTTTGTTGAACTATAGAACTATTGATAGGTTGGTTAACTGATTCTTTACATGCTTAATTAACAAATTAGTAGAGGTATTAGAAAGTATGAACCCTCGCCACCTTTATAGCTAGGGTCAGTCGATGATGTTGCTGAGTAAACATATTTTTCGTACTTACTCTACTCTTGTTGCACTCTATGTGTAGGTACCGAGCCAAACGATATAGGAGCAGCGTGATTCGTGGAATTGGAGAGTGATTATTGGAGTCCAAGATGAGTCGCATATTCATTCTGGTACTAGAATTCTCTCTATATTTATATTTATATTTATATTTATATTCCTGTCATTGTTATTTCAGACATTATATGTATCTCCCTATTTAAGATTTTATTCGATCTTAGAGCTTTGTACTCATGACTACCAGATCATTTGGGGATTTCTTTCTGATTATGTATTATATTATAAGACTTGTTAATTACTTCTTCTTTATTTCTTAAATTTTCGCATTTACTTTCATATTTTTATGATTGGATGATTAGGGTTCGCCTATGGGTTATAGTATGTGCCCTCATGACACAATGAGATTTTGGGTCGTAAAAATTTGGTATCAGATCACTAGGTTAATGGTCTCGTGATTACATACATGATGTCTAGTATAGTCTTACAAATCGGTACGAAGAGCTCCGTAGCTATATTCGAGAGGCTATAATGTATTTAGGAAATTTTAATTATTTTATTCTTTCATGTGATTCTATTATGATTGAATTCTTAATCTCTTTGTTTCACTCTTTCTCACTGATGGTGAGGAATATATAAATTGTAGTTGGATATCAGGATCTCGCACCTACACCGACACCCATTGTCAAAGGTGATGCACGGGCAGGGGCGAGATAAAGATAGAGGTATATTTTGAGTTGCAACCCAATGTTGAGCACCTGCAGTTGCACGAGCTCATGACCGAGTAGAGTCTCTAGGTCTGAGGTTGTTTCGAAGGATGATGAAGTTTAGATTGATGAGGATGAGCAAGTTCAAGCTTACAAGACAGGGCCAAATCAGGCACCCTCGGGTTTTATTACTACACCGGTGCTTCAGGAAACCTTGGTTAGCATGATGAGTTTTATGTAATCTATAAATCATGATATTCATCCGGTTACTTCTAATGGATCTCATACTAAGGTCGGAGGACAGACTCCTGAACATGTTGTTTTGCCTGAATTTCAGACACTATGGATTCATCTAGCACCGACTGAGGTTCCTCACTTCTTAGGTATGACTGAACCTGGTCTTGCTATACCTCCAGTTGCATAACCTTCTATGTCTATTGAGGAGCAAAATATGTTAGAGCGATTCAAGAAGTTTTATCCTCCCATATATAATAAGGATCTAACTGCACAACCTTTTCAGTTCCTCATTTTACATGATGAGTGTTCTGGGTAGATCTGGTGCTGGATGAACCCCTGGTCTTGCTATATATCTAGAAAACTCATCATGCGAAGTGAGGAACCGGACATGCTATGCAGCTAGAGGTGTATCAAGATATTTGAGAAGTTTAGGAAGTTTGATCCTCCCAAATATAATGAGGATCCCGAGGATAATGTATATGAGTTACTGATTAGTTGTTATGAGAGGTTGCACAACCTCATATTAGTGGAGTCCCTTGGTGTTGATTATACTGCTTTTCAGATGGTTGGACCTTCCAAGAAGTAGTAGATGTCTTATCTTAAGTCCAGACCAACAGGGTTCCCTCCTCTTACTTAGGTTTTATTTACCCAAATCTTCTTGGAGAAGTTCGTGTCTCGCAGTGTCAGAGAGAGGAGACGAGCTCAGTTTGAGGAGTTACTCTAGGGGCGTATGTATGTGATAGAGTATGAGGTGCGGTTCCACATATTATCTCATGATGCTTTGATAATTTTGCCTGATTAGGCTGAGAGGGTGAAAAGGTTCACCAATGGGTTGATATGTCCTCTTTGCTTGATTTCAGCATAGATGGCTTCCACGTGTTCCATCTTCCACCAGATTGTTGATACAATAAGAGAGGCTGAGTTTATTAGGCGTGAGGATTATGAGGAGAAAGTGGTCAAGAGGCCTTATTTTAGCACTCATGTAGTTGCTCATCTGGAGGTAGGGGTCATCATGGTGGAGGTCATCACCATTAGAGTGACATGCTTGTTGTTTCTTCTATGCCTACATCTGGGAGAGTCCAGTCTTCACGTATTTCTCATGGTTTGGGATAGTTAACCCCGATTTTATACTGAACCTATGGCCGTGGTGGTCATTCTGGTGCCAGTTCTTCTTTTAGCCACCGACAGCTCCTAGAGGTTGTTTAGAGTGTGGTGATCTTGGTCACTTCAAGAGGTATCGTCCTAGACTTAGGCATAATGTTCAGTCTCAGGGTTGTAGATCGAGAGCAGTGGGGCAATTGGCTAGATGCAAGTCATATGGTACTAGAGCCGATTCTTAAGGGTGTAGGGGTGTCCATCAGACAGGTCGAGGCGGTGCTCAGTCCGACCGATGTGATGGATATGGGGGTGCTTAGACTTTGGGTGATCATGGTCATTTCTATGTGTTCCCAGGCAAACTTGAAGTAGAGGCCTTCGATGCTGTGATCATATGTATTGTTTCAGTTTGCCATCAACCTGCAACAGTTTTGTTTGATCCACGGTCTATCTATTCTTATGTGTCTGTCTACTTTGCTTTGAGTTTGAATTTGATGTGTCTCTCCAGCCACACCTCTTCATTTTTCTACTTTTGTTAGGGATTCTGTAGTGGTAGATTGGACATACTTGGGTTGTATAGTCACATTGATGGGGTATGATACTGAAGTTTTGAGTATGCTAGATTTTGATGTTATTCTGGGCATGGATTGGTTAGCTCTGTATCATGCTATCTTAGATTGTTATGCCAAAACAATTACATTAGCCATGCTGGGTATTCCTTAGTCTAGTTTGGAAGGGTACTCTTAGCAAGTTCCGAAGAAAGTGATTTCATTCCTTAAAGCTTAGAAGATGGTAGACGGTGGGTGTCTTTCTTATTTGGCATATGTTCGTGATACGAGTGTGGAGACTCTTACATTAGAGTCATGTTACACCCCGTAGTTCCAGGGCACATAAGTGAGAACGTAAGTAAAGGAATAAGATTCGAATGTTGGAAGGAAAGTTTATTTACATTTTCTGATATGGAAAAATTATGGATACAAAGATGTGACGACGGAAAGTAATATTAGTGGTTGAATTCTTTCCAGATGGAGTTATGGACTTAGGATTGTATTATTAAATCTTGGGATTAAGAATATGAGTCAATTAAAAATTTCACAATTTGGGGGGGGGGGGTTCCATCGAAAATAGTGAGATTTGGCTAAGTGTTGGATTAATATTTTGTGAAGAGATTATAGTGTGGAAGATATTTTCATACAAGTAGACAAGTGGGTCCCCCTCCACTTGTGCTACATACACCTTATATGTACAAAGTCTTGAAGACTTATCTCACAAATATCTTCATCTTCAAACCCTCATATCTCTTTCTCTCCTTGAAGCTCTCGAAACCTAGCCAAATTGAAAAACAAGAGTAACTTATTTTTCAAGATGAAGCACCTTAACCAAGTTCTAAGCCAAGATTAACACACCAATAGTTGGTCACGATTTTTGGGCTAAAAGAATGTCTTGAAACCTTTAGCTTGGAGATGAACTTGTTGGAAGGAAAACATAGAAGCAAGATGGATACAAGCTTATAGAGGATACATGTGTGTGATTGTAACGTGTAGAAGTGGTGCAAAAAGTGAAGAGGGCTGAGAACCTTGGGACTGTTTTGGCTAAGAAAATAAGGTAAAAAATTTTCTTTCTCTTAAAGTGTTTGGAAGTTGCATGATGTTATAGTTAAGATATGAACTTGTGTTAAGAAAAATAGAGAATAAGAAGTGCATGTGACATTTGGCAATTTAATGGACTGTTTTGGTTATATTGGATTCGTTGATTGTTATTGTTATGATCGTCACTAAGTTCATGTTAGATTGAAGGAAATCTTGTTATTACAAGTTGTTATGGTTTATATAAAAGTGTTGAAACTTGAATTGGATTATAAGGAATTATGGAAAAGGCTTTGGTTTTGGTTGGTTGTCCGAGACATGCTGAAAACTGTTGGATATTGTGGTGCTGTTTTAGGGACTGTTTTGTGGTGATATAATGCTGAAAATTTAGTCAATGTTTGTTCTTGTTAAGATATGGTAATTGCTAATATATGTCCTAAAGGAACGAGAGTGTAGAAAGGTGTAGAAAGACTTCATATCTTACCCTCATTGTTATTGGAATACAGACTATTTTCATGGACTGTTTTAGTAAGGATTAAGGGGTTGTTTTACGTGAGGAATAGGTGTGTGAATCACCTTGGTTGCTGTTTTGGTTATGTACTTGATTGGTACTTGATTATTGGTGTTATTGGTCTTATTTGTAAGGTAGAAACGTACGTATAAATAGGGGAAATGCTGCCCGAATTTTTATGTGAAATGAGAGTCATTATGTGGTATAGCGTATACTAGTATTCATGAAGTTGATAGACGTGTTGTTGTCATTATAGGTTGAAGTACCTATTTGGGAAATAGTCTACTTGTCGTGTTGGTTAGTCGTCAATAAGGTATGTGAACCCCTTTCTTCTTTTCTTTTGGCATGTTTTACGTATGAACCATAACTCTGGTATTGTTTCAAAAGTTCTTCTACTCTTAGAAGTTAAGGAGTATTCATGTTATTGATTCTATGCTGAAAGCATGTCTAAATTATTCCTAAGTCCTTACCAAGTCTTATGGGAGATGTTGGTAAGAGTTTTTAGTAAGCATTGGAGTCGAGTTGATCTTGCTAAGTTACAACACTAATAAGTATTAAGCGTTGAAACTGATTTTGGTAAACGTGTTAAAATAAGTCATTGCAGCGTTAAATGAAAAAGGTATCGACAATCAATTATATTGAAATGATTAGACTTCTATCTGCATATAAACTAAGATATAACCAGTTCGTTTTATATTTTCTAGGTTCACAGCTGATTAGATAAGATCATTATGTATATAACCTACTAACGGCTCATAAAATGAATTAATTTGGCAATTCGGATCGGTTATCACCATGCAAATGTTTCCATAATGTTAGCCAGATGAGTGAGACGAATTTAGATTATCGAGTTGGTACAGACGACAATCGCTATGTGAACTATCTTTTCTTCTTTTGGCATGTTTATATGAAGTAAGTGTACGGCGGACGTACATAGTTCTATTGGATCTTAATCCTTAATGATGTATATGATAGTGCCTCGGCTTTTCTAAAATGAAAGATGTGATAGTGCCTTGGCTTTTCTAAAATGAAAGATGTGATAGTGCCTTGGTGTTTTCTAAAATGAAAGATGTGATAAGTGCCTTGATTTTCCAAATGATGATTTAAAAGGATATATGATATGATAGTGCCTTGAGTTTCTAAAATGAAGGTTATTCCATTTATTCCATTGAGAGTCAAAAATGATTTTATCGCGTCCCAGAAAGGGTCGGGCAGTATATGATTTTATTGAGAGTCAAAAGATGATTTAACTTGCATATGGTTGCTCATGATAGCTATTCGTGCAAGTATTATATTTCCACATCATTGCGCCCCTCACTAGAGGGCCGACAACATTTTTATATTATTTCATGGACTTGCGATCCATGATGCGAGTAGGTATACTCATGCAGGTTAATGACTCATGCGGGTGAAACAGTCCCATGAATATTCCATGGACTAGCTCTCCATGATGCGGGTATATATACTCATTGCGGGTCTAAAATATCCATGCGGGTTCGAGTCTCATGCGGGTGAAATAGTCCCATGAATAAGATATGGATAATGATTCTATGGGCAGGTGTCCCTGATTTTGACATGACTTTCATATTTTGAAATGATACCGTTGATTTCATATGTTGAAATGGTACAGTTGACCGAGTCCCACAAATGGGTCGGGATACGTTATGTGATACACCGAGTCCCACAAATGGGTCGGGATACATTATGTGATACACCGAGTCCCACAAATGGGTCGGGATACGTTATGTGATACACCGAGTCCCACAAATGGGTCGGAATACGTTATGTGATACACCGAGTCCCACAAATGGGCTGTGATACGTTATGTGATATACCGAGTCCCACAAATGGGTCGGGATACGTTATGTGCAAAAAGACACCGAGTCCCTCACTAAAGGGCCGGGACATGTTACACTGATAATTCCACCGAGTCCCTCACTAAAGGGTCGGATCACGTTATAGGCATAAAGACATTATGGTTACATAATTCCACTGAGTCCCAGAATGGACCGAGATACGTTATATGAAAACAGATACGATGACTCTCATTTTTTATAAGGTACAATGGTACAGTGGTACAACGATACAAAAGTACAATTGGCTCTATTTTATATGGCATGGTCGGATCTGGTATTTGATTTTCATACTTGTCCCTGTCATCTTTTGTACAGTTATGATCTTATTTACTGTACTTCAAGTTTACATACTTGGTACCTTGTTGTACTGACCCCCTTCGGGGAGCTATGTTCATGCCCGCAGGTATAGGTACACAGTTGGTGATCCTCGAGCTTAGGATCGTTGCTTAGCGTTTTGGGATAGCTCCATTGTTCCAGAGCCTAGTCATTTTGGTACAGGTCTTCCATTTTGACTTATGTATATTCAGGGGTACGGCAAGGCCTTATCCCGTCATAGTTACTATAAAGTCTTAGAGGTCTGTAGTCATGTGTGGGTTGGACGGGTGTACGGTTGTAGTCCGTTTGGACAATTCTATGAAAAGTGGCGGCCTTGTCGGCTTGCCTGTTTTTATTTTATGAGATTGTGAGTTTTCTTAAAGCTTCCGCTGGTTATATGTCATGTGTGGGTATAAGGGTGCCTAGGTAGGGCACCAATCACGGGCCCGTCGGTTCGGGGCGTGACAAGTCAGTTCCAGTAGTTCAGGAGTATTTATATGTGTTTCCCATAGGCCTTCCTAGTTTTTTCCCGAATCGTGATATTGATTTTTGTATTGACTTAGAGTCGGGTGCTCAACTTATATCTGTTCCGCCATATAGGATGACACTAGCCAAGTTGAGAGAGTTGAAGGAGCAGTTGCAAGATCTTTTGATTAAGGGTTTTATTCGGCCTAGTATTTTGCCTTGGGGTGGTCTTGTATTGTTCATGAAGAAGAATGAGTTTATGTGCATGTGTATCAATAATCGGTAATTGAACAAGATGAATATTAAGAAAAAGTATATGATACCTTGCATTGATGACTTATTTGATCAGTTACAGGGTGCTTCGATCTTTTCTAAGATTGACTTGAGGTCCGGTTACCATCAATTAAAGACTAGGGCCGAGGATGTTCCTAAGACGACCTTCCAAACTCGAGCATCATGAGTTATTATGATGTCCTTTAGGTTGACAAATGAACCTGTAGACCTTTATGGAGCTAATGAATGGGGTGTTTCGACCTTACTTGGATTCATTTGTGGTGGTAGTCGGTAATGATATCTTGATCTATTCTCAAAGCGAGGTGGAGCACGAGCAACATTTGAGGATCGTGCTTGGTATTCTGAAGGAAAAGCAACTCTATGCAAAGGTTTCAAAGAGAGTTCTGGCTTGGTTCGTCATATTTCTTAGGTTTGGCCTGCTTCAGTCACTGAGGTTCAGAGTTTTGTCGGCCTTACACGTATTATTGGCGATTCATAGATGAATTTTCTTCTATTGCAGCTCCATTGACTAGATTGACCCAAAAAATATAACTTTTCAGTAGTCTAAAGAATGTGAAGGGAGCTTTCAAAAGCTCAAGGCCTTATTGACTACCACTCCGATTTTGACCTTGCCAGTTGAGGGAAAGAGCTTTACCGTGTATTATGATGCTTCTAGAGTGGGTATTGGGTGTGTGTTGATCCAAAAGGGAAAGTGATAGCTTATGGTTCAAGGAAATTGAAGGTTCATGAAAAGAATTATCTCACACATGACTTGGAGTTGGCAGCAATCATGTTTGCCTTAAAGATTTAGAGGATTTATCTTTATGGGGTACATTGTGAGGTGTACACCGACCAGCGCAATCTATAATACTTATTCAATCAGAAAGATCTTAATTTTTGACAGTGTAGGTGGTTGGAGATTCTGAAGGACCGTGACATGACTATCTTGTATCAACTGGACAAAGAAAATGTGATAGCGGATGCCTTGAGTCACAAGGCAATGAGCATGTGTATTCTTGCTATGTTGTATGTGGAAGAGCGTACTGTGGCTATGTATGTTCGGTCTTTGGAAAATCAGTTTGTTAAGCTTGATATTTTTATGTCTGGTATGGTGTTAACTTATGTGGAGGCGCGATCTTCCTTATTGGAACAGATTAGATCCCAGCAATTCGATGACGTATAGTTGTGAAAAATCTGTGACAAGGTGTTGCAGGGAAAGACAAAAGAGGCGTTTATTAATAGTGATGGTTTTTTGAGGATCAAGGATCGAGTTTGTGTTTCTAGAGTGGGTGACTTGACTAGCTTGATTATGGAGGAGGCCCATAGTTTGAGGTACTCCATTCACCCAATGGCTACCAAGATATATCATGACTTGAGACAACATTATTGGTGGTGCAAGATGAATAGACACATAGTGAAGTTTGTGTTCCGGTGTTTGAATTGACAGCAAGTGAAATATGAGCACCAGAGACTTGGTGGTGTGCTTTAGAGGATGCCCATTCCCGGATGGAAGTGGGAGCGGATTGCCATGTATTTCGTGGTAGGATTTCCCCGTACCTTGGGCAAGTTCGATGCTATATGAGTCATTGTGGACAGGTTAACCAAATTTTCCCATTTAATTCCAGTCTAGACTACTTATAATTTAGAGAAGTTGGCTAGGATCTACATCTGAGAGATAATTCGATTGCATGGGGTGCCTATTTATATCATTTCTGATCGAGGTAGGTAGTTCACTTCTCACTTTTGGCGGTCTATGCAAAATGAGCTGGGTACTAGAATATAGCTTAGTAAAGCCTTTCACCCTCAAACCGATGACCAGTCTGAGCGGACTATTCAAGTTCTCGAACACATGTTGCGAGCCTGTGTGATTTGACTTTGATGGTCATTAGGACCAGTTTCCACTCTTGGCGGAGTTTTCTTACAATAACAATTACCATTCGAGTATTAAGATGTCACTATTTGAGGCGTTGTATGGTAGGAGGTGTCATTCTCCCATTGGGTGATTTGATGTTTTTGAGGTTCGACTTTATGGTACTGATCTTCTGAGAGATTCAATGGTTTGAGAGTGAGTTTTACTGAATGTTTCACCCATGAAGGGTGTGATGAAGTTTGGGAAGAAGGGGATGTTTAGCCCGAGGTTTATTAGTCCTTTTAAGATTGTGAACATAGTTGATATGAGTTGGATTTACCTCCTGGATTATCTAGTATGCATCATGTCAATGCTAATGAAGTATGATGCTGATGATTCTCCTGTGATTAGATGAGATTCAGTGATGTCGTACCATAATTTAGCTTATGAGGAGCGACCTATAGTTGTATTTAATAGGTAGGTTCGGAAGTTGAGGTCCAAAGAGATATCTTCCGTGAAAGTTGATGTTTGGCCAAAAATACATATATCTATTCATTATTTTGCTTCACTTCTAAGTACTTTTATCGTCGTTTGAGTACAAATTATATCTCTTTGAACTTATTACGTGTTTTGTATGTGTAGGAAGATCGTTGGATGAAAACGATTGGAAAATAGCTTATTTGATACAAGAGACAACTAGTCGCAAGTTAGAGGCTCAATTGCGTGAACTAGTTGAAGCTTTTACAACTCAACATACTAATATTATTGATTGTATCCGAGAAGAGTTCAAAGTAGAACCCCAACAACCTAACCAATCATAATCTGATGATGTCGATGTTGAAAAAGTGATACTATAGTCAACCAAGGACCTTACATATGAAATTTTAGTTGACTCTAGTTTGTGTCAAGAAGAGAAGGTTGAAAATAAGTTGAATTTTCAGTTTGAGCGTATTGGTCTTCACTCTAAGCATTTCTCAACATTGTGTTTGGAAGGTGATAGGGAAATTGGTCCATACGAGCCGATGCAGAAACTAAAGGATGCGGTAGATGAGCCATATTTTCTGAAATTTTCAAAATTGTCTAGGCAAGGTGATACTCCTCGGTTGAAAGCCAAAAAGTGCATACGAAATTATTTAATTTTTAGCTCGCAATAATTTGCATCGCCCGAAGAGCATAATCACAAAGCAGAATCAAAACAGGGGGTAAAATTCATAAGTTAGAAATGAAGGCAAAAAGTGATTTCAGTCCTGCCGTGATGTTGAATCAGACACTTTTTGGGAGGCAACCCAACTTTAATGTCTATTTATTATATTTTTTTGTAGTATTATTTTTATTTTTGTAGAAGTTTGTGAAAATATATATGTCCTAGAAACAATCATTTTAGGAGCACATGTACTTGAACACATTCATATTATTAATAAGATTAATATATACTTGACATTTGCAATTATTGAATTATTATTTGATTGTTTATATTATTCATTAATGTGCATCCCTTGAACTTACATTGTCATTAATAGTGTGAGATATTAATGATAGAGTGTAGTTCTTAAAATAGCCTAGACTAATGATCATTGAGAATGAGATATCAATGATATGTTATAAGTCGACATGTGGTCTGCATCACATTCTTAGAGAATGTAGTATATCTCACTTACTGCAAGCAATAGTTGCTAGTGATGGACACATGAATACTCTTAGAGGAGTATTGGCATACCCTGCTGATAAACTATTTGTTATACATGTCTAGAGTATTATCAGCATGTGGGAGATAGAGGTCCTTAGACTTGAGGTCAATTGTGAAATCCGAAAAAAAAAATATAGTTGTGGTTGGGTTAATACAAATATATATATAAGAAAACAAAGAATAAATTGCATGGGATAGAGTTAGTGTTAAAGTTGGATAAATAGATAGATGAAATGAAAATAAGAAAACAAAAGAAAAACAAAAGAAAAAGAAAAAAAAAAAAGGAAAAGTGCAGCATGCACGTACACCTTTGCTTTCTCCCCCCTTCCCCCCTTTTCATTTCCCCTCCAACTCTTCTCATTTCACCTCTCATTGGTTATAGAAAACTCTTCCTTATACATTGTATTTACACACAAACAAAGTATATAGCACAAAGAATAGAAAATCAGAAAAAAACAAGTGAAAAGAAGAGGAAAAAATCTGGAAAAAATACCAAGAGGGCAAGAAGAACAAGAATCAAAATACTAGAGAGTAAGGATAATTTTAGCAACCACACAACAATAATCTTCACACTTACAAGGTGAGTTTTCTCACTCAGAAATTCTTGGTAACATCCTTTATTTTAAGTTCAATACATGTTAGAATAAGAATTGAGTGTTGAAAAGAAATATTGAACTTTTGATTGTTTAGACAACTAGTTGCGTCATGAACTTTACGAACTGTTCTTACTGAGTTATAATTGTTCGAATTTGATGAAATTCGGAGGAGTGGTACACCTCTCTAATATGATCATATAGAACCAAAAATGAGGTAAAATGGACATACGGTTTGAAAGTTATCATAGTTCAAAGTTCCTGCCTTAGATTTGACCGAAATTCGGAAAGGCATAATTATAGACTGTTTTTATTGAGTTTTACTTATTAGAATTATATGAAAATTTACATGGTTGTAAATCTCTATGTTACGGACAGATATAGATAAATAGTTATTAAAACGGACTTACGAGTTGAGAGTTATTGTAGTTTGAAGTTGCTGCCTCGGATTCATCGGAATCCAGAAGGGCAGGACGTTGAAACGTAAAACTGTACTAATATGTGGGGAATATGAAAATTGTTGCTAAATGAAAGTTCTATATCTCTCTGTTGTGGACATTTTGAGACCTTACGGGGGTCTATCCGACTTACGTATTGAGAGTTATCGCTGTTTAAAGTTTCTGTCTCGGATCTATCAAGATCCAGGAAGGGCAGCGAATAAAAGGGTAAAACTGTACCAAATGGTACAGAATATGAAAGGATGGTTCACATGGAGACGTGTATCTCTCTGTTCTCGTCGTTTTGAGATTTTATGGGGCTTGAACGGGTTTACAGATTAGGAGTTATGACTATTCTAAGATTGGGTGTTGTTTAATACAAATTCTGCCGAAACAAATTTCATGTGGCTGTTTTGAGGATACATTTGTGTTAGTTACCAAAAGTAGTTTTAAATGAAATTTGGTACAGTGAAATATCTCTGTCTTACCTTAGTTTCCGCTTGAGAAACACCTTAGTTGGAGTTATGGTTAAAAAGTTATAATCGTTACAAGTATGAATGACAGAATGTTAGAAAAGAGAATAGTGTTTATTCGATCTTCTGAAAAATATGAAAAGTGAATACGTGTTCACATAAATATATAAATATATAATGGATCGGGTTGCACGCCGCAACAAAACGTAAAGTGAATACGCGTTCACAAATACGTAAACATAATGGATCGGGTTGCACGCCGCAACAAAACGTAAAGTGAATATGTGTTCACAAATACGTAAACATAATGGATCGGGTTGCGCGCAACAAAACGTAAAGTGAATACGTGTTCACAATTACGTAAATATAATGGGTCGGGTTGCGCGCAACAAAGCGTAAAGTGAATACGCGTTCACAAATACGTAAATATAATGGGTCGGGTTGCGCGCGCAACAAAACGTAAAGTGAATACGGCGTTCATAAATACGTAAACATAATGGATCGGGTTGCGCGCAACAAAACGTAAAGTGAATACGTGTTCACAAATACGTAAATATAATGGATCGGGTTGCACGCCGCAACAAATATGAAAGATGAATACATGTTCACCTATATATAAATATGAAAAGTGAATACGCGTTCACAAATATATAAATGTAATAAACATGTGGAAATGCAGGGGAATGTCTTAACGTATAATGCGAGATAAAATGAAGTGTTAGTTAAATCGAGAATTTCCTATGAGGAGTTGTTGCATATTTAAAAATGTTGTAATCTGATATGTTTTACAATATGCTTATTACGTTATAATGTGATTGCGCTTGGAATATTGTGGTGTTACTTGGAATTGCAGGGTAAGGTTCTCACTCAGCCCCAGATGGTAGGGCTGACTCTTTATTTAACATGTTTCAGAAAAGCGTGATAGAGGAAAGACTCCACGCCAAGGCTAGCGATCGTCCCGCAGCCTCTTGTCATACCAAGTCCATTGTTTCGGGAAATGCCCGTGTGGAATGGTCTCCCTTCCAACTTAGAATAATATTTGTCAGTATGTCTATGTTGAAACAATATTTGCACGAGCATGGGCTCGCGTTATATTTTTAATAAAGTCATAAGCAAATTTCTTTATTGTTATTTTATTAATAGCTCCGTATTTGGATATAAGTTTAAATTTCTAAATAAAGAGAATTAAATGGTGCTCCTGGTGGAAAATAATTGTCCAGGTGCCATCACGCCCTAAGTAAAGACTTAGGAAAAGTCGGGGCGTGACAAGTTGGTATCAAAGCTAAACCAGGTTAGGAGATTCTAGGAAGTTCTTCGAGTTGGGTGTTTGAACGGTTACTTATTGCGACGGTGTGCGCGCCACCTTAGTAATAAGTAAACGGAATAACATCCTAAAGTTTCACTTCTTTCATACTCTTCTCGTGCCTATCTTGAGTCTTTTCAAAGACTTGGTTCTCGTACTACCTCCTTCAAAGGATTGTGGAAGGGAGTGTACAACGATAAAATAACCAGATGTGACTGCACCACCGACCGAAAAGGTAGGAGAGGTACCAGATAGACTATGGGGCACAGTTGGTCTAATTACCAAGGTAGCAAGGACAAGGCCACCAACCCTAACACAGGAGGTGACAAATCGATTTGTAAGATTTGTCAAAGGAAACACAATGGAGAATGTCGGCTCTTAACGAAGACATGTTATAACTGTGGAGAGTCAGGCCACTATGCCAGGGATTGCAAGAAGAGGACCCAAACTCAATCTATTCAGGGGAGGTCGAAGCGACCACAATCGCTCTGGAAATCGGAAACCAACCGCCAGAGTCGGGAGGTCAACAACCGAACAATTCTAATCGGCTCTACGCTTTGCCCGGAGGAATGAGGCGAAGCATCTAATGCGGTGGTCACAGTATTTTGCTAGTCTCGAGTATTCTGCATTTGTATTATACGATCCCGCTCTACATTTTCATATGTGTCAATGGGCTTTGCTAAGAATTTACACGTAGAACCTTCTTATTTAAGTGAATCTTTTGAGGTTATGACACCAGTAGGGGCCTCAATTTGGGCCTCTCGGGTGGTAAATAATTTCCCATTAGAAGTGAATGGCAGGGGAACAATGGTGAACCTAGTACTACTTGATATGGTAGGCTTCGACGTCATTTTGGGTATGGATTGGTTGTCGGCATGTTATGCCATGTTAGATTGTCGTGAAAGATAGTGAGATTAACTTTTCGGAGAACGAAGTTGTTATAAGGGGTAGGGTTGGAATATCCTCAGGTCAGTTTATTTCCTACCTTGGGGCTCAAAAGTTATTGAGAAGTCACAGAGTGGAGTACGCATATCTAGCTAATATAGTGGATACCCAAAAAGAATCCCCAGCAGTGAATGATGTCCCTATTGTTCAAATTTTCTGAGGTTTTCCCAAGATCTTCAGTCTTCTCCGGATAGAGAAGTAGAGTTTGCTATAGAGTTAATTCCGGGTACAAGACCCATTTCTATTCCTCCATATCGAATGGCCCCAGCTGAATTGAGGGAGTTGAAAGAACAATTGAAGGATCTTCTGGATAAAAGCTTTATAAGGCCTAGTGTTTCCCTCGTGCACGATCTGTTTGTGAAAAAGAAAGACGGATCGCTCGAATGTGCATCGATTATCGGCCTCAATAAGGTCACGATCAAGAACCGATACCCATTACCAAGAATCGATGATCTTTTGACCAACTTCGTGAGCTAGCCATTTTTCCAAGATTGATCTCGTTCGGGATATCACCGGTGAAAATAAATCCGGATGATATATCCAAAACAACCTTTAGAACCCGATCGGCCATTATGAGTTCTTGGTCATGTCTTTTGGGTTAACGATGCCCCAACAACTTTTATGGATTTAATGAGCAGAATCTTCAAACCATTCCTAGATTTGTTCGTGATCGTGTTCATAGATGATATCCTAATTTCTGATGGAGTGTTGAAGAACATGAAGAGCATCGAGGTAGTGCTTGAGTCTTGAAAGCAGGAGAAACTATCTGCTAAATTTTCAAAGTGTGAATTTTGGTTGGAAAAATAGCCTTTTTGGGCCATGTTGTGTCAAGGGATGGAATTATGGTAGACCCCCAGAAGATAGAAGTAGTGAAGAACTGGCCAAAACCGACCACTCCGACAGAGGTTAGAAGTTTCTTGGGTTTGGCTGGGTATTATAGAAGATTCGTAAAAGGTTTTTCTAGTCTTGCTGCTCCTTTGACCCGGTTGACTCAAAAAGCGGTTAAGTATCAGTGGTCAGAAGCATGTGAAACAAGTTTTCAGAAACTAAAGGAATTGTTGACTCTTCGCACTGATCCTAACCTTACCATCGGGACAAGAAGGGTTCACAGTCTATTGCGATGCCTCTAGAATTGGGTTAGGATGTGTCTTGATGCAGTTTGAAAAGGTTATTGCGTATGCATCTAGACAATTGAAGATACATGAGAAGAATTACCCAACTCATGACTTGGAATTAGCTGCGGTGGTGTTTGCCTTACGAATATGGAGACATTATTTGTATGGTGTGCATGTGGAATATTTACAGATCATAAGAGTTTGCAGTACATAACCACGCAGAAGGATTTGAATCTCCGACAAAGAAGATGGTTAGAGTTGCTTAAGGATTATGACCTTAGTATTCTTTACCATCCTGGAAAAGCCAACGTGGTGGCTGACACACTCAGTAGGAGATCAATGGGCAGCTTGGCCCATTTGGCAATACAAAAGAGGGGTATTGTTCGGGAGGTACAAAGATTGGGAAACCTCGGGGTTAGCTTAACTGAGATCGGTGAAGGTAGGGTGGTGGTACATGATACCTCGCATGCGCCTTAGATTGAAATAAAAGAAAGTCGATTTGAGGATACGGAGTTTGTTTGATTTGGAGAGGATCAACAGGAAAACCTTCACGATTTTACATTGGGAGATAATGACTGAACCGCCGGTATAAGGGTAGGTTATGTGTTCCTAAGGTAAAGGATCTAAGGAGGAAGATCTTAGATGAAGTCACAACACAAGATATTCCATTCATCCAGGTCAACAAAATGTATCAGACCTCAAGGAAAATTACTGGTGGGACGGGATGAAGAAAGAGCGTTGCGAGTTTGTCGGAGGTGTCTTATATGTCGGTGGTGAAAGTGAACATCAAAACACAGCGGATTACTTCAGGACATTGGAGTCCCCATGTGCAAATGGGAGGCGATTCATATGGATTTCAAATGGCGTCTCAAAACTCGAGGAGAATGCGATTCTATTTGGGTGATTGTTGATCGGCTTACAAAGTCACTCATTTCTTACCGGTCAAGACTACGTATCGCACCACAAGACACACAGATTTATTTGAGGAGATTGTGCGGTTACACGGATTCCCTTACAAATTATTTGGATAGGGTTCCAAGTTCACCTCACACTTTTGACAAAGTTTCAGTGGTCTCGGGACAAAAGTTAAGTTAAGCACGGCTTTCCACCCATGGCAGATGGGCAAGGCGAGAACAATTCAAACACTTGAGGGCGTGTTGCGATCTTGTGTGTTAGATTTTCGGGAAGTGGTTGGACCATCTATGTCTAATTGAGTTCGCCACAACAATAGTTTTCACTCTAGCATACAAATGACCCCGTTTGAAGCATTATATGGACGAAAATGTAGGTCTCCACTTGGATGGTTCGAGGTGGGTGAGACCCAACTGTTCGGACCTGAAGTCATTCAGGAAATAAATGATAAGGTACATATGATTCGGAGAGGATCAAAAGCAGCTCATAGCGTCATAAGTCCTATGCGGATCATCGAAAAGAGATCTTGAATTTCAAGAGGAGAAAGTATTTTTAAAAGTGTCCCCAATGAAGGAGTGATGCGCTTTGGTAAGAAAGGAAAATTGAGCCCAAGGTTTATTGGGCGTATGAGATCTTTGCGAGAGTGGGAATGTGGCTTACAATTAGCACTTCCACAAAGTGAAGCGATGCATCCGATATTTCATGTGTCAATGTTACGAAAATACTTGCGATCCAAGTCACGTCATCCTTCCCGGAGATAGTTCTTAATAAAGAGCTTGATATGAAGAGCTCGGTAGAAATACTTGATAGAAAGGTCCAACGCCTTAGAAATAAAGATATTGCTTAGTGAAAGTCCTATGGAAGAATCACTCCACAGAGGAAGCCACCTGGGAAGCGGAAGAGGCGATGAAAGTCAAATATTCATTCCTATTTGACTAAGGTAATAAAAAAAATGCATTACATAGTACTTCATATGTGTGCCATTTGCGTGTCTATATGCATTGTGTTACAACCTTATTCTCATTCGAGGACGAATGCTTCTTAAGGAAGGGAGAATGTGAAGCCCCAAATTAGTGTTACAATAACAATAAACATTATTGTGTCTATGTGATTATGTTACGACCTTATTCACATTCGAGGACGAATGTTGCTTAAGGAGGAGAGAATGTGAAATCCGGAAAAAAAATATATAGTTGTGGTTGGGTTAATAAAAATATATATATAAGAAAACAAAGAATAAATTGCATGGGATAGAGTTAGTGTTAAAGTTGGATAAATAGATAGATGAAATGAAAATAAGAAAACAAAAGAAAAACAAAAGAAAAAAAAAAAAAAAAAGGAAAAGTGCAGCATGCACGTACACCTTTGCTTTCTCCCCCCTTCCCCCCTTTTCATTTCCCCTCCAACTCTTGTCATTTCACCTCCCATTGGTTATAGAAAACTCTCCACTTATACATTGTATTTACACACAAACAAAGTATATAGCACAAAGAATAGAAAATCAGAAAAAAACAAGTGAAAAGAAGAGGAAAAAATCTGGAAAAAATACCAAGAGGGCAAGAAGAACAAGAATCAAAATACTAGAGAGTAAGGATAATTTTAGCAACCACACAACAATAATCTTCACACTTACAAGGTGAGTTTTCTCACTCAGAAATTTTTGGTAACATCCTTTATTTTAAGTTCAATACATGTTAGAATAAGAATTGAGTGTTGAAAAGAAATATTGAACTTTTGATTGTTTAGACAACTAGTTGCGTCATGAACTTTACGAACTGTTCTCACTGAGTTATAATTGTTAGAATTTGATGAAATTCGGAGGAGTGGTACACCTCTCTAATATGATCATATAGAACCAAAAATGAGGTAAAATGGACATACGGTTTGAAAGTTATCATAGTTCAAAGTTCCTGCCTTAGATTTGGCCGAAATTCGGAAAGGCATAATTACAGACTGTTTTTATTGAGTTTTACTTATTAGAATTATATGAAAATTTACATGGTTGTAAATCTCTCTGTTACGGACATATATAGATAAATAGTTATTAAAACGGACTTACGAGTTGAGAGTTATTGTAGTTTGAAGTTGCTGCCTCGGATTCATCGGAATCCAGAAGGGCAGGACGTTGAAACGTAAAACTGTACTAATATGTGGGGAATATGAAAATTGTTGCTAACTGAAAGTTCTATATCTCTCTGTTTTGGACATTTGGAGACCTTACGGGGGTCTATCCGACTTACGAATTGAGATTTATCGCTGTTTAAAGTTTCTGTCTCGGATCTATCGAGATCCAGGAAGGGCAGCGAATAAAAGGGTAAAACTGTACCAAATGGTACAGAATATGAAAGGATGGTTCACATGGAGACGTGTATCTCTCTGTTCTCGTCGTTTTGAGATTTTATGGGGCTTGAACGGGTTTACAGATTAGGAGTTATGACTATTCTAAGATTGGGTGTTGTTTAATAAAAATTCTGCCGAAACAAATTTCATGTGGCTGTTTTGAGGATAAATTTGTGTTAGTTACCAAAAGTAGTTTTAAATGAAATTTGGTACAGTGAAATATCCCTGTCTTACCTTAGTTTCCGCTTGAGAAACACCTTAGTTGGAGTTATGGTTAAAAAGTTATAATCGTTACAAGTATGAATGACAGAATGTTAGAAAAGAGAATAGTGTTTATTCGATCTTCTGAAAAATATGAAAAGTGAATACGTGTTCACATAAATATATAAATATATAATGGATCGGGTTGCGCGCAACAAAGCGTAAAGTGAATACGCGTTCACAAATACGTAAACATAATGGATCGGGTTGCGCCGCAACAAAGCGTAAAGTGAATATGTGTTCACAAATACGTAAACATAATGGATCGGGTTGCGCGCAACAAAGCGTAAAGTGAATATGTGTTCACAAATACGTAAACATAATGGATCGGGTTGCGCCAGTAACAAAGCGTAAAGTGAATACGTGTTCACAATTACGTAAATATAATGGGTCGGGTTGCGCCGCAACAAAACGTAAAGTGAATACGGCGTTCACAAATACGTAAATATAATGGGTGGGTTGCGCGCAACAAAGCGTAAAGTGAATACGCGTTCACAAATACGTAAACTTAATGGATCTGGTTGCGCGCAACAAAGCGTAAAGTGAATACGTGTTCACAAATACGTAAATATAATGGATCGGGTTGCACGCGCAACAAATATGAAAGATGAATACATGTTCACTATATATAAATATGAAAAGTGAATACGCGTTCACAAATGTATAAATGTAATAAACATGTGGAAATGCGAGGAATGTCTTAACGTATAATACGAGATAAAATGAAGTGTTAGTTAAATCGAGAATTTCCTATGAGGAGTTGTTGCATATTTAAAAATGTTGTAATCTGATATGTTTTACAATATGATTATTACGTTATAATGTGATTGCGCTTGGAATATTGTGGTGTTACTTTGAATTGCAGGGTAAGGTTCTCACTCACCTTGGATGGTAGGTGACTCTTTTATTAACATGTTTCAGAAAGCGTGATAGAGGAAAGACTCCACGCCAAGGCTAGCGATCGTCCATGACCTCTTGTCATACCAAGTCCATTGTTTGGGCTTGGTACTCGCCGTTCGAATGTCAGTTCCAATGTCTCGGGAAATGCCCGTGTGGAATGGTATCCCTTCCAACTTAGAATAATATTTGTCAGTATGTCTATGTTGAAATAATATTTGCACGAGCATGGGCTCGCGTTATATTTTTAATAAAGTCATAAGTAAATTTCTTTATTGTTATTTTATTAATAGCTCCGTATTTGGATATAAGTTTAAATTTCTAAATAAAGAGAATTAAATGGTGCTCCTAGTGGAAAATAATTGTTCAGGTGCCATCACGCCCTAAGTAAAGACTTAGGAAAAGTCGGGGCGTGACATCAATATCGCCTTGTTTACGGAGCAATGCACTTTGATCCTGTCCTAAGCTCAAATGCCTTATAGGTTGAGACGCGGCTTGTATTGGGTGCATTACGAAGTAGATTGAAGGTGGTAGTTGAGCCAAGAATAGGATTCATTCATCGATTGGAATTTCGAGAGAACACTCGACCGGAGATGTTAGGTCGACCAGTCATTGGCGATGCAAGAGACATATCTAGGATATGGTCTGGTTGTCGACTAATATAGATGAGATAAAGTGATCAAGCCATTTGGATAGACACTTGGCAAATCTTAAGCTTGATCGAGTGTGTCGCGAATGAAAGGAATTTATCATCTCACATAAAGGTCTGTTTACTTGAGTCTTGTAAGCGTCTTACATATTCGGGTCATCGCGCGTAGTCAGGAGTTCGTGTGAACCTTGATTTGATCAAGTGCCGATGTGTGAAGGCACAAAGGTCACTAAGTCGATTGTCTTTTCGGTCTAAGGGTATATTGAGAGAATGTAAAATATCGGATTTTGAATCAAAATATTTTATTTTATAATAAATTATGGGATAATTTTCATTTGATGAAAATTAATTAATTAAGTTAAAATTAAGTCTTGGATTTAATTAGAACTAAAGCGTCTGAGAAAATAAATAAAGGAGTCAGCATGATGGGCCCATTTCGATCGCCCATGCAATTTGGATTTGGGTCGTCTTGGCGATCCAAATCGATTGAGTTAGTTTCACTATATATTTGGCACTTAACCCATAATTTCATAAGAACTCATTTTTTCACTTTCTGAACTTAGAGTTCAGGAAATAAATCCTCTCAAACCTCTGCCATGATTTCCTAGCTTTCTTGGGCAAAGGAATATACTGAAGCAAGGCTTGCACCATGATTGACAATCGCGTGCGCACCTTTTAGTAAAGACTGTAAGTTTTTCTTTTATGTCTTTGCAGATTTGAATTATCGCATAATCATACCAGAAACGTTTGTTGGAGCAAGTAAGTTTACTCAAAATTTTAAACTTCCGATGTGCCTTACTTGTATGTTTTACACCCAACAAATCCCTAAAGTGGTATCAGAGCAAGGTTGGTTTAATGATTATACGATAATCTTTAATAACGATATGTGGGATAATTAATTGTTTTGATTTAGAACTGATTTTCGGAATTAAAAAAAAAAAAATTCGAGCGATCAAAATCGGCTGTTCGAGCGTGAACGATGTCGCGATCCATTCGGCGTGGCTGATGGTGGATTTAAAAAAAAAATTGGAGCGATGAGCGATGGCAAGCTGCATTTAAGTGAGCGATGTCGTGATCCGTTAGAAGCGTGGCGATCTTGATTTCAAAAAAAAAAATTTTTAGGTCGCGGAAACGCCGACGCGGAGGCGGTTTTCCACCACGCGACGAAATCGAAAGTAATAATATCATCGTGTTCGTCTCGGCGAGGAATCTAATGGTGGTAGTGTTACGACAACGATAATGGAAAGGAGCACCACGCGGTTTAGAACGCCCGTGGCGTCGGTCCGCCAGTGGGCACAAATCGGTGGTGAAAACCACCGTGAGTTAAATCCGACGTGTGTCATCGCTTTGTGTTTTAATTAGTCAATTTTCGTCCAAGATCCCAAATTTGATTTGGAGTTGGAATTGGTTTTGAAAATTTGAAATAGTGTAAGGACCGTTTTGCAAATTAAAATTAGGGTTTTAAATTGTAGAGTGGTCCTTTAACAAATCTGAAAATATTTAAGTTCTGAAAATTACAAATTAGTCCCTGAGATATTTTACAAATTTTGAAAGTTTTAAAATCAGTGATTCAGTCCACTGGTCAATCAGTAAATTTCAAAAAGCGATTTGGTCCTGGGTAAATATGTAAATATTTTAAGGTTCAAAATTGCGAAATACCCACGAAAATTAAATTTTAATTTACGAATTGTTAAGGAATTTGTTTGGATGAGCAGAAAATTCCGAAAATTGAAAATTGAGTTTAAATTTTGAATTTAAATATTTCCTAAATTGAAACAAAATTAATTAACCCACAATTATTGTTATTTAGCGTATTATTTGATAATGTGTACACAAATTAATTGTTTCTCATAATTGTTTAATTGATTGTCATTTAAATAATTAGAATAAGTCATGATTATTATGCAGGTAGCGCGCCGATTGTTTACTTTCAATGACCATTATAATTATGCAGGTAGACGGCGCCCAGTATATGATTAAAACCATCTTATATCATGCCTATTGGGTTTGATGGTTTCCCATCTAAATGTGTTTAGAAATTGCATGATAGGATTTCATGTGATGTATGATATAAAAGTTGATCTTGGTCATAACCCTGAATTAAAATGTTCCCCAAATTTAATACAAGTCTCATTTAAAATGAACGCATCGTCCGTTATAATTGATTGTGGTGCAAAATCCTTTTCGGCGAGATGAGCATTTATGCCCCAGCATTTGCTCTAAGTCTACGAGGACTCAGACCCTTTCATAGATGCATATAAATGTTGTAGTAGGTGATAAACCTTCGTGAGTATTTACACCCCAGTGTTTGCTTGATGAAGGCTAAGCCACGTAGATACATAATTGCGATCCACATACGAGGTTGACTTGCTAGTGTCTTGGCGCCCCGATGTCGGACGGTAGAGGGCGCAGATCGAATTATTTAGAACATTCGGTCAACAAGAGTTGCAAATTGTTTGCAATTGGTTTAGAGACCTACCGGATCGTGTTGTTGAAGTTATCGACCTCGTACGCGGAGACAACATGAGTTTGGATCTTGGCCCATTATGACCGTATTTGATATGAGTCCGTATTCTTTATGGGGTAAAAGAGTATGTTAAAATAGTGGGAGCTAATTAAACTTAAGACCATGTTAGTTAGTTAATGAATGTGTTCAATAGAAATTATATTAGAGTATTAATTTCAAGTCTATCTTTTCTTCAGTATAAAATGTCGAATCTGTTACTTAAAATATTGGTTGAAACAAACAAGTTGGTGGAGCAAACTTTCTGATCGTTAAAGAAATATGCGATTAGTGTTAAAACTAGAAAGAATTGAGTATGTGTTAGACACAACATTCCCAACAGTCCCTGCTGATGATCCTGCTGAGTGCCTTGTTTGACAAGATGGCTTATCAGAAGCATCTAGACAATGCTCCCCTGGCACAATGTACAATGTTGTCTTCCATGACTGTAGAGTTACAGAGGCAACATGAAAACATGGATCCCAACGAGATGCTAGAACATTTGAAGAGTCTTTATGAATCACAGTCTCAGACAATGGTGTATGAACTGTTGAGAGACCTCTTTAAGTGTAAGCTGAACGAAGGGGGTCCAGTGTCAGTGAATGTTCTGAAGATGATTGGGTTAATAGAGAGGTTGACTTCGATTGGAACGAAGCTGCCTATAAATGTCTCTGTCAACCTAATCCTAAATTCATTTCATGGTCCATTTGAGAATTTCATTGTGAACTTCAACATGAATGGAACCAAGGTGAATCTTCCAGAACTTCACAACATGCTGAAGGTTTATGAAGGGGATTGCAACGATCGATAGGACACAAGGCACTAGGTCTTACGGACTCTTTGGACAAGGTATGTTTGTCATTGAAATAAATATGTCTGTAACTAACTCTCACTGCTGGGTATTAGATACTGCCTGTGGCTCTCACATTTATAATAATGAGAAGGGTCTAACTGACAACAGAAAGATTGGACCATGGGAAGTTGATCTGCGCATTGGAAATGGAGCACGAGTGGATGTTAAATGCGTGAAAATTTTAGACTGGATTTACCCTTTGGCTTTTTTTTAGAACTTAATAATTGTTATTTTGTTACCTCGTTAACGAGGAATATTATCTCTATCCCAATGTTAGACATTGAGGGGTTTTCTTCATTCATTGCCAATGACAGTTATATACTGTCTTTTATTGGTTTTATTTGTGGAAATGCACCGCTTGTGGATGGATTGTATGTTCTAAACTATAGCCATGAAATTTTCAATATACAAAATAAAAGAGCTAAAATAAGTAATCAAAGAAATCCCACCTACTTATGGCATTGTAGACTTGGTCACATCAATGAATCAAGGATAGCAAGATTGAGGAAATTAGATTACTTAGAACCATTTGACTTAGAGTCATATGGTGATTGTGAATCTTGCTTAAGAGGAAAGATGACAACCAAATCACTTTCTGGGAAAGGAGTACGTGCCAAAGAGGTGCTTGAGTTAGTCCATACCGATGTATGTGGGCCTTTTCCAACTCAAGCTAAGGGAGGCTTTCTTTATTTCATCACTTTTACAGACGATTTCTCAAAGTTTGGGCATGTGTATCTTATGAAACATAAGTCTGAAGCTTTTGAGAAATTCATGGAGTACAAGTCAGAAGTAGAGAAGCAACTTGAAACAAGTATTAAAACTCTTCGATCAGATCGAGGAGGTGAGTACTTAAGTAAAGAATTTCTAGATTACTTGAAGCTTCATGGAGTCCATTCAGAATGGACACCTCCCGGAACGCCACAAATGAATGGTGTTGCTGAGAGGAGAAATCGTACCTTATTAGATATGGTTAGATCCATGATGAGTTTCTCAGCTCTACCAACATACCTATGGGGATATGCATTGCAAAGCTCAATCTACATTTTGAATAGAGTTCCATCAAAGTCAGTTGAGAAAACTCCATATGAGATATGGAATGGCAAGAAGCCAGCACTTAAACACATGCGACCCTGGGGGTGCCCTGCATATGTAAAGAAGTTGCTCACTGACAAATTGGAATCTAAAAGTGAGAAGTATTATTTTGTAGGGTATCCTAAGAAAACAAGAGGGTACTACTTCTATCTTCCTGAGGAACATAAAGTAATTGTTTCCAGACTGCAACTTTCTCAAGAAGATTATGTCTACAAGGAACAGAGTTGCAACAAGATAGAACTGAAGAAATTCAAGAAGTACAAAATAATGTAGAGAATGACCCCTTGTCAAATAACCTAGACAAGGATTCGGTGGGAGTATTTGATGATGATTGGGTACTTAGAGTACGCCTTCAAAATGGGAGTGTTGTGAGAGATACTGCAGAAATGCAATAACCTAATGCACAACCAATGATAGATGACACAATAGTTGTGCATCATCCTATTCAAAATGATATTCTGAAAGTTCTCAAGGTGGTGGATTGTCCAACACACAAACATCTTCTCAAAATCAAAATACAAGAAACACCAAACGCAGAATGTTCAACTCCGTAGGACCACTCGGACTCATCGTGCACCTGAAAGACTTAATCTCCTTGTTGAAACACATAATGAGATAGATATTCACGATGATGATGAGCCTGCTACCTACAACGAAGCAATGTTAGACACTGATTCACAGCGATGGCAAGAAGCCAGGAAATTCAAAATGGAGTATATGTACATAAACCAAGTATGGAACTTGGTTGACTTGTCAACAGAGGTTAGACCCATAGGATGCAAATGGGTCGTCAAGAAGAAGATCTGATGCATATGGCAGAATACAGACTTATAAAGCAAGATTGGTGGCTAAAGGTTATAATCAACGGTCTGGGGTCGATTATGATGAAACCTTTTCTCCTGTTGCAAAGATTAAGTCCATTCGGATTTTGCTTGCTATAGCTGCATACTATGATTATCATATTTGGCAAATGGATGTTAAAACTGTCTTCCTAAATGGTAATCTAATTGCGGAGGTGTATATGATACAGCCAGAGGGTTTTACATCTAAGACTCAACCCAAAGCAGTATGCAAACTACAAAAGTCCATTTATGGACTTAAGCAAGCCTCGAGGATTTGGAACATTTGTTTTGACAAAGCAATCAAATCGTTTGAATTTGTTAGAAGCAAGGAAGATCCGTGCGTTTATAGTAAACGCACAAATGAGAGCATTGTCTTCATTGTTATATATGTAGATGACATATTGATAATGGGAGACAATAAAGCTCTCATGCAATCAGTCAAAGAATGGTTATCCAGAACCTTCATGATGAAGGACTTGGGTGAAGCCTGCTACATTATTGGAATTAGAATCTACAGAGATAGACCTAATAGATTGTTGGAATGTCACGGTCGTATACATAGACAAAGTGCTACAACGTTTCTCTAGGGAAAATTCCAAGAAAGGGAATCTTCCTATGGGTCAAGGCATCAAGGAAGGATTGTCCTTCCACAGTTGCAGAACTTGAACGCATGAAGAGAATCTCATATGCTTCAGCTATAGGATCAATCATGTATGCCATGACTGCATGAGGCGGATGTGACCTATGCACTTAGCATGACTTGCAAATTCCAGCAGAATCCTGGGGAGGAACACTGGAAAGCAGTCAAGAGTATTCTTAAGTATCTTAGACGAACTAAAGAATACTTCTTAGTCTATGGCGGACAAGAAGAGCTAGTAGCTACTGGGTACATTGATGCTAGCTTCCAGACAGATCTTGATGACTTCAAATCTCGACCGTTATGCGCTTCATTTTAAATGGTAGAGTAGTTAGTTGGAAGAGTTCCAAGCAAGCTACAACCGCCGATTCGACAACGTGCCGAGTACATTCTTTGGATCGGAAGTGGTAAAAGAGTTTGTCGCGATATCTGAGTTCTTAAAGGAATTAGGGGTTGTTCCAAGTACCAGTTGTCCAATAACGATTTATTGTGACAACACTGGTGCGATTGCTCAAGCTAAGGAACCAAGATCAACGAATAGAAACACGCATGTACCAAGGAAATACCACATACTCAGGGAGATGGTGGAGACAGAAGAAATAAAGATAGACTATATTCCCACCGAAAATAATCTAGCAGACCCATTTACTAAACCATTAAGCTTGGTCAAGCATAATGGTCATTTCGAAAATATGGGCATTAGATACATTGGTGATTGGCTCTAGGCCAAGTGGGAGATTGAAAGTATATATGTCCTAGAAACAATCATTTTAGGAGCACATGTACTTGAACACATTCATATTATTAATAAGATTAATATATACTTGGCATTTGCAATTATTGAATTATTATTTGATTGTTTATATTATTCATTAATGTGCATCCCTTGAACTTACATTGTCATTAATAGTGTGAGATATTAATGATAGAGTGTAGTTCTTAAAATAGCCTAGACTAATGATCATTGAGAATGGGATATCAATGATATGTTATAAGTCGACATGTGGTCTGCATCACATTCTTAGAGAATGTAGTATATCTCACTTACTGCAAGCAATAGTTGCTAGTGATGGACACATGAATACTCTTAGAGGAGTATTGGCATACCCTACGATAAACTATTTGTTATACATGTCTAGAGTATTATCGTGTGGGAGATAGAGGGCCTTAGACTTGAGGTCAATATCACCTTGTTTACAGAGCAATGCACTTTGATCCTGTCCTAAGCTCAAATGCCTTATAGGTTGAGACACGGCTTGTATTGGGTGCATTACGAAGTAGATTGAAGGTGGTAGTTGAGCCAAGAATAGGATTCATTCCTCGATTGGAATTTCGAGAACACTCACCGGAGATGTTAGGTCGACCAAGTCATTGGCCAATGCAAGAGACATATCTAGGATATGGTCTAGTTGTCGACTAATATAGATGAGATAAAGTGATCAAGCCATTTGGATAGACACTTGGCAAATCTTAAGTTTGATCGAGTGTGTCGCGAATGAAAGGAATTTATCATCTCACATAGAGGTCTGTTTACTTGAGTCTTGTAAACGTACTTCACATATTGGGTCCGTCACCGGCGCCGTCTAGGAGTTCCGTGTGAACCTTGATTTGATCAAGTCCGATGTGTGGCGCCTAAAGGGTCACACTAAGTCGATTGTCTTTTCGGTCTAAGGGTATATTGAGAGAATGTAAAATATCGGATTTTGAATCAAGATATTTTATTTTATAATAAATTATGAGATAATTTTCATTTGATGAAAATTAATTAATTAAGTTAAAATTAAGTCTTGGATTTAATTAGAACTAAAACGTGCAGAAAATAAATAAAGGAGTCAAGATAACAAATGGGCCCACCGATCGCCCATCGCAATTTGAATTTGGGTCGCCCAAGCCTGATCCAAATCTGATTGGGTTTAGGGTTTCCTCACTATATATTTGGCACTTAACCCATAATTTCATAAGAACTCATTTTTTCACTTTCTGAACTTAGAGTTCAGGAAATAAATCCTCTCAAACCTCTGCCAAGATTTCCTAGCTTTCTTGGGCAAAGGAATATACTGAAGCAAGGCTTGCACCCGGATTGACAATCGCGTGCGCACCTTTTAGTAAAGACTGTAAGTTTTTCTTTTATGTCTTTGCAGATTTGAATTATCGCATAATCATACCAGAAACGTTTGTTGGAGCAAGTAAGTTTACTCAAAATTTTAAACTTCCGCTGTACCTTACTTGTATGTTTTACACCCAACAAATCCCTACAGTTTGAGCATGGAAACAAAGCTGTTGGAATGATGCAAAAGCAAGCCACAAAGTCGAAAATAAGTGTGAGGTACCCGCACTAAGGACCATATCTTATTAGGAGAAGTCTGAGTACCCCAGACGCTGCTATTCTTTGACATTTGGCCTATCATAAAGCCTCTTTTACCATCTTCTATTTATATTGTACATTGCGGACAATGCACAATTTTAAGTGTGGGGTGGGGGATTGTTTGGTGGTTTCTTGTGCTATTTTAGTTAGGGGATTAGTCTTTAGGATGAACAAGTAAGTATGCAAACGAAGATCTCTAGTGTCGTAAACTGTGTGACATGTTTTATGTTGGGATTTAGGGATGAGCATGTGTATTGTATACCTTCTTAGGATGCCTTGAGAATTTTGTGATCTTTTCTTGACGCTTGAGGCTCGATTTTTAACTTTTATTATTAACTCATATGCTTGAATTATATTTATTGATTGTGCTCTATTATTTTAGCTTGAGAGTCATGACTGAACTATCTGGAGTGGATCATGTGCATTATGTGAAGTGAGGTTTAGATGATAATCTGTGTATTTCCTTGTTAGTCTAGAACTTGTCATGTGTGTGGTCAAAGCCAAATAAATAATTCATGGAAAATTTAAGAGATGACATAGATATTTCTTTGATTAGCCCTTTTATTCTTTTTTGCATACCAGTGTTAACAATATCTCTCGTCAGCCCTTTTGAGTATATAAGCCTTTTTGTTGGCACCCACATTACAAGCTTATATCCTTTTGTTCTTAATTAATTATTTTTTGAACATTTACCTCTGAAAGCACTTAATTTGTAAGAATAAGCGCTAGAAAGAAGTAAGTAGGTAACATTGGTAGCTTTTGAGTGGAACCAAAGAAAAGGGGTGAATAAAAAAATAGTATCGTTATCTGAACAAAAAAAAGCTGAAAGAAAAAAAAGAAAGAATATTACTTTGTTATTATCTAGTGAAATTATTTATGTGTGATGGGCTAAAAAAAGAGTCTTGTGAATTGGGGCTATACGAAATATGTGCTTGAAAGTAAAAGTGTTGTTCTGTATAAAAGTGCTTAGGAGGGTTGAGTCACTATTTTCCTAAATATATTCTGTCCGTTTCTTAGCCTACATTATAGTCCATGAAAGTGCTACTTGATCTTAAATTTGGTAGACTTAGATTAGTTGAGTCCTACACTACACGCAAGCCTATGGTACGACCTTAGGAGGCATATGATTTTTTTAGAGAGAGTGAATCCTTTCTATATGTGAGTCCTTAAAATATATTTGAGTGATTGGACTGATTTCTCTCTTGGTTCAATTGGTGAGGGCACATGATTCACAAAAGATTTGTGAGGTACTTGGTTATCAAGTTGGCGTATAAAGCAAGTCAAGAATTAAATAGGAGAAAATTAAAATTTTAAGGTTAAGATGTTAGGAGAGATCATTTATAAATTATAAATAGTCTTGGCATGAAAAGATTAAAGAAAGGTTTTTATATGCATTTGCTAGTTTCTAAATGTCGATATAAGCCATTGTCATTAGTTGTGATGCACGAGTATGCTCAAGAGTTGTTCTTTTCCATGATGTGAATTGTTGAACTTGCTCGAAGATGAGCAAGAGTCTAAGTGTGGGGTGGTGATGTTCGGCCAAAAATGCATATATTTAATCATTATTTTGCCTCACTTCTTAGTACTTTTATCGTCGTTTGAGTACAAATTATATTTGTTTGATCTTATTACGTGTTTTCTATGTGTAAGAATATTGTTGGACGAAAGCGATTGGAAAAGAGCTTATTTGATGCAGGTTTAAATAAGAGAATAAATATCGTAGAATGCCCGAGCTCGCCTTGCGAGTAGCTTGACGATCCAAGAAGTTTAGCCTCACATAAAACAATGAAGCAAAGGAAAGGCAAGGAAGTGAACGAAGCAGGCCAAAAAAAATGCCTAAGAGGGCTTTTCAACATCCTCGTCAAGGCGAGCCCATTGACGAGCCAAAAAACAAGAGAAAATTTAGAGTTGGTTAGGCTCGCTTGTAATCCCGCGAAGCGAGAGTTTAGATGAGCCAAGAAAAGTTTTCCAAACGAATTCTGATTAGTTTATTTTATTCCCTACACATTCTAGGTCATATAATACATCCTAAGACACGTTATTTTGGGGGGGGGGGGGGGGATTCGACCTAAGGAGAGCAAGGAGTCATCGTGGAGAAAGGAGAAAGATTCGACAATGAGTTTTTCCTTTCTTCCTATTTTTCATTGTTGTTTATGAATTTAGTATTGTGTTTTCATGTACTTTTATGAGTAGCTAATTCTCTATCTAGGGTTTTGATGGAACCTATTGTAGGATGAATTCTTGTTACGTTTTTCATATAATTGAGTCATTGAATTTTTTTTCTACTTGTTCAACTGCGTGCTTATTTCAGTTGATTGAATGACCATCGATTAACTGAGCCTATTTATTATGTGTTGCTTGAGAAAGAATACATATTTAGGTAGGTGTTGGAACAAAATCACTCCTAAGGTATATGAGAAATTAATACTGTGGGTTTAAAAGCGAGATTATAGATAACAAAGATTTGACGTAGTCATAGTGAAATGTGAGAAATTGATAGCTAGAGTAGTTCGAGAGAATACATCTAGTAAATTACACTGATTGCTCGAGAGAGAATTGTGGTAAGTAGAGTTCTTAGAGAATAAATCGGCAAGAATATATATAACGTAGTGAGAAGGATTCCGATAATTAGGGAAATCATAACCCTAAGGCTTTCTAATTTTGAATTCAACCCATTCTATTTAGTTGATAATTTATATTTCTTTATTATTTGTTAGTTTATTAGTTAGAACTAACATATTTAATCTTTATAACTCAGACAATTATTCGAACTTGTAATTTTAGTATTATTGAACAATTATAACTACCGTTAGTTCTAAGTGGGATTCGACTCTAGGTTTATAAACCGGATTATATTTGAAGCGACCGCTTATCCTTTTTAAGACTAGATTTGGGTGTGACCATAGTGCAAAGACGAGTTTTGCATAATTTGTTGATGAGGCAAGTGCATTGCTTGGATGATAATGCATTGCATTTTATGGTGAGTACTGCCAAGCTGCATTTTGGGTTGGCTGAGTTTGCTCTTGTTACCGGGTTGAAATGTAAAGGCGGCACATCTGTCATGGTAAAATCAGTGCCCAATAAGTTGGTAAAAAATTATTTTAAGAGTTCCTCCAATGTGGTATAGGCCCAAGTTGAAGATTGTTTTACTAATGCAAGATGGAGGTTCGATGAGATTGCAATTTTTTTACTTTGTAAACACTCTTGTTACTTCGTTGAAGACCAAATATCTTGACATGGCGTACTTTAATTTGGTAGAGAGTGGTTGTTTCGTTGAAGATCAAATATCTTGATAAGGGGTACTTTGATTTGGTAGACAATGTTGATGTCAATATCTATTCATGGGGGATAGATGTGTTCAACGCGACTGTTGAAGCGTGCACGAACAAGTTCAGGAAAAAGTCGATGTATTATCGGCATGATGGATTCCCTCTAGCATTGCATATTTGGTTGTACGAGTTTTGGAAGGTTGTTTTGTTGAGAATGCCTTTAGCATAACCCCACGTATTCTAACTGGAAGATAGAAGAAAAATTTAGTCCATGATTGTGTCTGTTAGGCTTAAACTGGATAAGGTATCATTTAGTTTTTGTTAGTTTTGATGATACACTTTTTTAGAATCTTTTAACTTTGTTAACTAAAATTGTAGGTGATCAGGGTTGTCTTCCCAACTGACATGAGAGGTTAGTATTAGATTTAGAAGGTTTAACATTTTAAACCGCCACTGAGGCTTCTCAAAGTTAGTTCTTAAGCGGTGGATTCTTTTGCATGCAAGCGCCAAATGGAGATATTGGTCAGAGTAGTCGTGGCCAGGGAGAATCTTGCAATGCTGATATGAGGAAGGAGTTAGAGGCATTTCAGCTTTATGTCGGTTCAAAGTTTGGAGAGATCCTTCAAGTCATTGGGATTGGACGATGAAAGTAGAGACAAAAAGTGATTTATTGGTTATAGTTCATTTTTAGCTGGTATGTGAGATGAAGTTTTTTGTGTTATGTGTGTGTCCTCTATGTCTAGCTTGTG
The DNA here is from genome assembly GCA_029844215.1 of Przewalskia tangutica. Classification (NCBI taxonomy): domain Eukaryota; kingdom Viridiplantae; phylum Streptophyta; class Magnoliopsida; order Solanales; family Solanaceae; genus Przewalskia; species Przewalskia tangutica. Next base: position 27,664,659 of record CM056719.1, read on the forward strand.
TGGAGGCACAAACTTCTTTATTGGAGCAAATTAGGGCTCGATAGTTTGATAATGCCAAGTTGTGCAAGATTCGGGATAAAGTGTTGAAAGGAAAGACAAGAGAAGCAATTCTTGATGATGCGGGAGTGTTGCGGATCAAGGGTCACATATGTGTTCCCAAGTGGGGGATTTGACTAGATTGATCATGGAGGAGGCTCATAGTTCGAGATACTTTATTCATCCAGGGACTATGGAGATGTACCGAGATTTGAAACCATTATTGGTGGTGTAGCATGAAGAGGAACATTGTCAGATTTGTATCTTGGTGTTTGAATTGTCAACAAGTGAATTATGAGAATCAAACACCTGGTGGGCTTACTCAGAGAATTTCTATACCCAAGTGTAAATGGGAGCGGATCGCTATGGATTTTGTGGTAGGGTTACCACGGGTTGTGAAAGTTTGATGTCATTTGGTGATTGTCGATCGATTAACGAAGTCATCTTATGTACCAGTTCAGACTACTTACAATTCGAAGAAGTTGGCCAGAATCTACGTCTGAGACATAGTTCGATTGCATGAAGTGGACATTTCTATCATTTAAGTTCGAGGCACGCAATTTACATCCCACTTCTGAAGATCTATGCAGAAGGAGTTGGGTACTCGGGTGGAGTTTAATGCATCATTTCACACTCAGACGGATGGTCAGTTTGAGTAGATTATCTAGGTCCTGAGAATATGTTGTGGGCATGTGTGATTAATTTGGTAGTCATTGGGATCAGTTCTTGTGTTATGCCCCAACGGATTGCGACATGGCTGGCACCAGTGCCTACCAACTAGCACCGAGCGAACTATTAGCATATTACCTACCCCGACTCATATTCGTGTAACTCAATTTATTAAATTAATAACAATATTAATTATGAGAGAGAAAAAGTAAATCCATTTAACGGTCAAAGTGCATCAAACATAAACTAAAAATAAGTAGATATGTCATTCGAGATGTCATATGAATACCCATTACACAAAATAGTCTATAGAGCCTCTATGACGCTACGAATAAAATGATAAAGTTATGGGGACATCCCTCATTATACCAAATTATACAATTAAAATAAAGTGATTCCACGAGTGCAAATGTGAGCTCACCAAAAATAGAAGCTGCAGGAACTCTATTCCGCACGCTGAACGTCCTGCACCTGACCTCCTACTAAACCCGACATCATTTAAAAGAAACGATGCCTGAATATTGGATACTCAGATATGCATCATAGCCACCACTCATGGTGGGGTAAGAGAGATACATTATATCTGAAGGAAATAACAAGTACATGAAGGATAAATCAAATAAATAATGTAATTCAGCAGAGTATGAAATGAAACACCAGTTACTTTATAATATATTTAGGATTTTAAAACATCTCAAGTATCATAGTATTCCTTAGTTTTGATCCATATTTCGGGTCTCGAAATCATATGTGATGTATACACTCGGGATGCCATCCGCGAGGCCTGACGTACTCTCCCCTCCAGATAAGCTATGATGCACCGAGGTACAGAACCCATAGGTCCGATCATCCCCTTGATCGGATGAGCAATGATACATCGGGGTGTAGAACACACTGGCCTTGTCATCCTCTCGACCGGATGAGCAAATAAATATCAAAGTCCCTAGTGTTTGGTCATGTCAATTTCATTAATCAAACTAGAATAAATCAAATCGATTCAAGTAATGGAGTGGCTTTTATAAATATAAAAGTAGCTAGAAGCTTGGCATACCTAAGAAGTCTTCTTAATTAAGCTAAAGAGTGGATCCAATATTTTCAAATGATTCTAACAACTTTAATCTACATAAACGAACTCGTATTCATCAACAACGTATCACAACAATACCGATTTAACCTACCAAGTGTTCTAACTGAAGCTAAATTCTTTAAAAAATTCCATATAACTCCATTTTAGGCGGTGTCTTGGTTAATCACGTTAACCAATTCCAACAACGTCATTAATATATTTATTTGAGTCGTGTAAGTCCACAATTTAAAACTCATAGGCACCATTCATCATCTCTTTCACCAACTTCAGACCTTTTATAAGTGTCAAGCTAGGGTTTTGCATTTAACGTCACTCCAACAACCCACCAATTTAAATAATACTTTTCACCATCGTATATACTCATACTTATTATTTATAAGTGTAGAAATTACCTTCTTGAATAAAACAGAAATCTACCCAATCCAAGAATATAACGGTGTTAATATGAGTATTCACTAACTCCAACAATTACAAAAAAAATCGTCAACCAAACTTACCTTGAAGGATATGAGAACAACTAGCAGAGAGCTTCCCTGAAGCTTATGTTTTTGCTTCTGGCTGTATCCCCGTTGAAAGGCAGAAGTTGGTGTAGCGATGGAAGCGGGGCCATGAGTCGCGAGTTCGATCCTGCATAATAATGCGTTCTGCCTTCACAACAAAAGTGTGTATTGTTTTGAGTAGCTAATTCACTTGGTTGGACCCTACTTAATGGGAAATGCTGATTTTTCTCTTATAACTATGAAGTATCTTTACCTGAGAGGGTTTTATGATTAGCTTAGAGACTTCTTGGGACTGGACCCCACTTGGCGGGAGGGAATTGTCAATTAAGGTCTTTAATTCTTACCAATAAATAAGCATATGCACAACACTTTATTTTGGTCCCTTTACCTGTCGTATATATTGCTTCCAGTTCTGTTTTTTTTTTGTTTATCTCCCAATTTGGACACAATCAATTACTCATACTCCATTTATTTTTTTCCAAAAAAGGTGGATCTCCCACCTCAGGAGTCCCCACATCCCGGTCCGACAGGATTGTGAAGGAGTTAATCATGGTAATTCAATTGATTTTAAAGGTTAGACCACTACCACGCTGCGCACAAGGGAACCATCCTTTATTTCAAGAAGTAACCCCCACTCTGCCGCTGACGGGATTCGATCTTGGCCATTTTTCTAATTATTTCCCTTGAGAACCAGTTGATCTGCCCATGCGAACACTCATACTCCATTTATGTACTCATAACCATGCTATATAAGCATAAACACGCCTAAAAATAATTTTTTAAAATCACTCGTCATCGTTGGTATAATAACAAATATTTCCAATATTCATTAGCTTGCTTAAAGTGTTAAAACTTAAATCGAAAATCTTCAGGGACGCTACATTCTTCCCCACTTCGAATCATTCATCCTGGAATGACGCTTGGAGATTAGCTCTATATGCCCAAGACATCCTAAAATTTAACGCAACACCTCCCTTAATCCCCATATTCTCACCTTTAACCCTCAAGGCGTGGAAATTTGACTAACTTTCCAAATTTTCAAATTTTTCAACCTATGAGCCAATAACAAGAATATAATATAATCAGCCCCACATGGCTCTACACAACATAAATATATCATACATACCTCCATAGGCCTCATATAACAAAATATCACTAATTAGCCCCTCTCGTCACCAACACGATATAATATACTACAACAAGATAAACCTAGCCACCATAGGCAATGATGAATCAATTACAATACCAAAGATGAATTAGTTTCTACCCTTGAGCAATCTAAACAAGGTTACTTACTCGCCTTACAGAAACAAAAATGATATTTTCAAACTTGAAATTCTAGGAAGTAGTCATACTTGTAGATGTGAACAAGTTCATATGTTCTTCGGCCTCCTAAGTAGCCTCCTCGACTTCATGATTATGCCATGAAACTTTAACCGAAGTTATATCTTTAGTTCTTAATGTATGAACTTGCTTATCAAGAATCTCAACTGACTCTTCCTCATAAGTCAAGATATCATTTAGTTCTACTACTTTTAGAGAGATGATATGAGCAGGGTCATGCTTATATCCACGTAGCATTGATACATGAAAAATAGAATGAATCGAATTCATCGATGCAGGTAACTCTAGCTTGTAGGCTACTTCACCAATCTTTTTCAAAACTTGATACGGGCCAATGAATCTAGGACTTAGCTTGCCTTTCTTCCCAAATCTCATCACACCCTTCATCGGTGAAACATTAAAGAATACTTGATCACCCTCTTTGAACTCCAAGGCGTGTTGTCGTATAACAGTGTAATATTTCTGATGGCTTTGAGCAGTCTTAAGCCAATCTTGAGTTGAAGTTACCTTCTCTAAAACATCATGCACAAGGTCGGGACCAAGTAGTCCTACCTCGGTCATCTTAAACCATCCAATGGGCAATCTACAATGTCTTCCATACAAATCTTCATAAGGAGTCATTTGAATACTTGCTTGATAGTTATTATTGTAGGAAACTCAATAAGGGCAAGTGCTCGTCTCAATTTCCACCAAAATCAATGACGCATGCTCTCAACATATCCTCGAGCGTCTAAATAGTCCTCTCAGCATGTTCATCAGTTCTGAGGATGGAAAGCATTACTCAAGTTGACACGTGTACCCAAACCTTCTTGAAAGGATTGGCAAAAGTAAGCTGTGAATTGTGCCCCCCCTGTCAGATATGATGGAAACTAGAATTTCGTGAAGTATGAAAATTTCTTTCAAGTACAACTTGGCATACTATGGCGTTGTGTCGGTTGTCTTCACTGGTAAGAAATGTGCTGACATCATAAGTCGATCTACAATCACCCAAATAGAGTTATGCTTCAGACAAGTGTGAGGTAAACTAACAATAAATTCCATATTAATCATTTCCCACTTCCATAGCGGGATCTCAATATTCTGAGCCAATCCACTGAGTCTCTAATTGTTACACCCCGTATTTACAGGACATGCTTTAAGAACGTACGTAACAATTCCAAATGTTAAGATTAGAGACTAGTAAAAATTTATCGGAATTATGGAATTGTCGGAAAACGTAATATTGTGACGAATGGGAGGGCGACACGTGTCACCCCCTTATTGTTGCCTTGGACGAAAATGTCATGGCCAAAATGGTCATTGACCATAGTCTTAGGATGACTAAGTCTTGCAAGTAGCGAGCTTGAGATAATTGACTTGGTCAATGGGTCCACAAAGTCTTGATATTTAAATAAGAGCTCATCCAAACCACCCATTTGTTTGCATCTTGACCCTCCATGTTACTATATAATACTAGTAGTAGTATGACAAGTTTAACACTTAGTAAAATTTTCAAGAAATTGAAGAACAAGAGCTACTAGCTCTCGGGTTCACTAAGGGAAAGAAAGAAAAAAATTCGTTTCTTGTTCTTTAAGCTCCACACTTTAAACCAAGGTTCATGAGTGTATTGTAAGTGTATCTCAATAGAAAAATCTCGGAAAAAGATAGTTTTCGTATTAGTCGCAAAGTGAAAACCTAGTTGCTTTCTAGGTTTTGGATTGGAAGTTTGAAGGAAAGTTGTTGGTATGGTTCTAAGGGTCTCAAGTAGCGGATTGAAGTGTCTTGAAGAGTCTCTAAGTTGCTAAGGAGCGACTTCGGATTTGGAGTTGGATTAAGATTCGTTGAGGTATAATCTTGTCTCTTAAAAAGTATTACAAGATTATATATATTGTTGTTAGCTTTGCATGTTACTAGCATAAAGTTTATATGTTGAAGTTTGATAAGTATTATGGATTGATTGTAGTCTTAAATCCGAAATGTCATTTAAGCCTTGTGAAGTTGGATTACAAATTGGTCGTTTATTAGAATCGTCGCATGATTACTTACTTGAAGATTATAGTAGTTATAATCAATTGCGACTTGATATCATGTTATACTAACAACTTGGATTGAAATGGAAATTGGATAAGAATTGGTGTTATGGTACTCAATGTGGCCGAATTGGACATATAGTTTGTATTAGTTTGATATCTATTGTGGGGCGGAATTTTACACGTCTAGTAGGCGTGTAATCCCCTATTGTTAATTGCATTGATTGGGCCTTAAATGTGGCGTGTTTGGTTATTGCATTCGGCCTTGAAAAAGGTGGCAAAGTATGTAGAAACAAAGGAGGTCTTTGTCCAGATTTTCCGTAGAATTTAGTGACTTAGCACTTAGAATATTCTACGTTTGAAGTGAGAGGTTAATGGACGTGTGACCATTATAGGTTGAAGTACTAAGTATAGCGTATCCTACTTGAAGGATGGAATAGCTATCAAGGTTGAAGTACTTTGGAGCATTTTGCTACTTGTCGATAATCGTCGCGAGGTATGTGAACCTCTTCCTTCCTTTGGCATGATTCTATGTATGGAATATACCTGTGGTATCATTTCATGTTTCCTTCTACTCTTAGAAGTTAAGAGGTAGTTGTGTGATTTACTCTATGTAGAACTTTTCCTATCTTTTGAGCATGACTAGTTGCGTATGTAGTACGGTAGACGTCTGACAACACTTGATATCCTTTACTAGTTTTATGAATAGCCAAGTCGGGTGGGTTAGGAGATTAACTCACTTCTTTGAAAGAATAAAGGATGTCTTAAGTTTTATTAAGTTAAGGGACTTGAAGAGTTTTAAAGTATGTGATACTTGTTCCGTTTTAAATGTATAAGTCCCTTGGATAGGAAATTATATTTTTGGCTAAGGTATAAAGTGAATATAACGACTTTATGGGAAGTTGGTTATATTTGCTTTATGGAAAGATAAATGACTTGATTTAATGAAAAGGCAACTTGATTTTAAGGCATCAATTGCCTAAGGTTTTATAATAAAATGAGTCACTTGATTTCTAAAGGTTAAGAGAGTAATTGCACTTTGAAAGTTAAGAGGATTGATTCGAAAATATATAATACTTGGTTTTAAAAAAAAAAGTATAAGTCTCTTGGTTATAAAAGGAATGGGTTTGTCTAAACCCATAAAAGGGTTATAACGACTTTATGGGAAGTTGGTTATAACGGCTTTATGGAAGGTTAAGAGAATGGTTTTCTCTAATAAAGTAATCAAAGAAATAACTTGAATTAAGGAAGAGCAATTTGATTTAAGTGTATCACTTGCTTAAAGCTTTAAGGTAAGGGTCACTTGATTTAGAAGCCGAGAAATGTATTTCTAAAGTATAGTGACTTATGTGAAATGTACACAAGCCTTGATACTACGGGTGTTAGTATCTTGGGGTTTTATATGAACATGAATCTTTTGAAAAGAATGTAAGCACGTAGTACTTGGGGTTAAATTCCCGGATTTTTATGTGTGAAACGAAAGTGCCATGAGTTTATAAAAATGGAAGTCTAAAGGTTTAATGAACTTGCCTAGGTTTGCTTGTGATAGCTTTGAGTGCAAGTATTATATGTCTACGTTGTCGTGTCTCTCAGTTGGAGGCGGTGGTGGTTGTAAGTTTACTTGGGCGTCAAGCGGTGATGTGGGATTCCACGGGTATGCTTCCATTATGATTGATCCTTGGACATGCTTATACGATGTGGGATTCCGGGGCATGTGACCAGGATGCGGGTTAGATGCCCGCGCGTTTTATTGAACGTCTGCGCGTGTGAGGATTCCACGGGTATGCTTCCATTGTGATTGATCTTGGTCATGCTTATCGATGAGGATCTTGGGCGTGCGGCGAGATGCGGGTTAGATGCGCGTGTTTTATTACTCCATGGCCGTACTTGCTCGATGTGGGATTAGGGCATGCGACCATGTTATATTTTACTCCATGGGCTAGCTCCCGGCGAAGACATGTACCGCGATGAGGATTAGGGGCATGTTATATTATTACTCGTGGGCTAGCTCCCGTGAAGACTGCGCTACGATGAGGGATGCCGAGGGCACGTTATGGCCATGCTTATACGATGTGGGATTCCGGGGCATGCGGCCGCGTTATATATATATATGTGTGTGTGTGTGTTGTGTATGTGTACGCCGACAGTGAGGTGGGATGTCACGGGCGCGTCACATGGTTATATGTTACACCTACGGCTGCCGGCAGTGATGTGGGATTCCACGGACAGGAGATATATATATATATGTTGTGTATGTGTACGCCGACAGTGAGGTGGGATGCCACGAGCGCGTCACATGGTTATATGTTACACCTACGGCTGCCGGCAGTGATGTGGGATTCCACGGGCAGGAGATATATATATGTGTTGTGTATGTGTACGCCGACAGTGAGGTGGGATGCCACGGGCGTGTCACATGGTTATATTTTACACTTATAGTTGTCGGCAGTGATGGGGGGATTCCACGGGCACGCTTTGATATTTCTGTGACTTGATCGCGTCCCAGATTGGGCCGGGTAGTATATGCGTCCCTCCATAAGGGGCCGGATTATGTTATGTGATCGGTGTATTTTATATACACCTTTTGAGTCAGTTTTAGTTAGTCTTTTGTCCCGTTTTGCACATATAAGTGTCGTATTAGGATAGTTTCCCTTTCTTTTGAGTCAAAGTGGTTAAAATGGTCAAATGGCGGAAAAGGAGCTAAAGAGGCAAAAGGAGATTCGAGCTAAAAGCAGAAAGTGGCGAAGCAGTGAAACTGAGCCAGCGCGCGCTCCTGCGATCGAAGCGAGGGCGCGGCGCTATCGAAGAGGCTGCGATGACTCAGCTATTCTCATGTCGGCGAGTGCGAGGCGGCGCTAAACATCCGAGAAGCTACTGAGTTGCTGGCCGCCATGGCTACCGAACAGTCGAGCGCGGCGCCAAATCATCCGGACGGATTTGAGATTCGCGCGGCCTTTATGCGGCCGGGCAGCGGAAAAATAAGGTTTCAGACGGATTTTGGGCGAACTGCGAGGAAAAAAGGCGGTTTCGACTATAAAAGAGAACCTGGCGGTTTTAAGGGTTCCCCTTCTTGCACAACACAAGGCTTCTTGCTTGGAGATTGGAGACCATAGTTTAGTAATTTCTTTTCCTTTTCTTTTCTTTTATTTCAGTTTTTGTATGATGAACCTTGAATTAGTTCTTGTCATGTCAATGGCTAGGAACTAATTCCTCTATAGGGCTTTCCATGTTGAATCTCTAGAAACTTATGTTATGATTTAATGCATGCTTATAGTTATTCTTCTTCTTGTTGAGATCTATCCAATATTTGAATTGAATGCTAGGTAGTTAATTGACAACTAATTATCACTATATGATTTCTAATCAGACTCCGAAAGGAGGGGATTGTGAATATGCTGTAAGTTGGGTAGACATTCTTGGATTGGGGATGAAAATACCTCAATTATTTATGTAGCGTTAATGAGAGGCTTAAAACCCTAATTTTGCGCATGGTGCGTGACGGTTAACTAGGTTTTTGTTCTTAATCCTCCTATAGAGTTATCCTTATCAGAAAGGTAGGTAAGGTGCAATCTGAGGTTGAGTGTTTATATAACCCTAATGGGAGTATAAAGCGATTTAGTAAACTCTTTTCTCCAAACGAAGAAGACCGTAAGTTATTGCATTAATAAGTAACATAAGCGGATAGAGAGGAGGCGTGGAAGCCCTATTCTCATCACCAAAGTAAACCACTTATAGTTAAATAGCTTTTATAATTCTTAGTTATCAACAACAAATCCAAATATCAATTTACCAAATAGATACCAAAAGATAGATAGTTGGTAATTGAACCCTAATCCTTGAGGACGATATTCGGTCTTATCAAGACTATACTACTTGTCACGATAACGTGCACTTGCGTTAAAGTGTGTGCATCTTACCGCGCATCAAGTTTTTGGCGCTTCTTAAGATTATGCATAGTTCAATATCAAATTTGTCTATTTTTAATTTCTAATTTGGTGTTTAATTTTTATTGTTATTTTTAATTTTTACGTTTTATTTTTATTTTCAGAAAATTCGAGGTACCGTGATTGGTTGTTTGTTTTTGATCTATTTCAGGGAATCAGTTTATGCGAAGGAGAAGAGGAGCAGACACTCTTGTTCCCTTGATCGAAGATTGAGAAAACACGCAAGCGAGCGAAAGAATCGTGATTGCAACTTTGATAGAAATGGACGGAGGTCAAAACAATAACATGATGAGAGAAGGGTTAGGTGAAAATCAACCTAACCCAGGAGTGCATCGGCAAATGCCAATAGACGTGGAGGAGAGAGTCCAAATCCAGCCAGAAAGGAGTTTGGGGGACTATGTGTTGCCAAGAGTGAATGAAGCACAGACATGCATTAGGCTCCCTACAATAGGAGCCAACAATTTCGAGATAAAACCGGCGATTTTGAGCATGGTACAGCACACAATGCAATTCGGAGGACTGCCATCGGAGGATCCACATATGCACATAGCGAATTTCTTGGAGTTATGTGCAACTTTCAGATATAACGGCGTTACTGATGATGCCGTCAGATTGAGGCTCTTTCCCTTCTCACTCAGGGATAGAGCAAAAGTATGGTTGAATTCCCTGCCGGCCGATTCTATTTTTACATGGCACGAGCTGGCACAGAAATTCCTAGCCAAGTTCTTTCCCTCGTGTAAAGCAGCAAAACTGAGAGGGGAGTTGAACAACTTCTACCAAGCAGATGGAGAGTCCTTATATGAAGCTTGGGAAAGGTTCAAAGATCTACAGAGAAAGTGCCCACACCATTGCATTGAGTTGTGGAACTTGGTCCACATCTTCTACAACGGGCTGAGCAGTACAACCAAAACCATTATAGATGCAGCAGCAGGTGGAGCATTCATGAGGAAAACAACCCACGACGCTCATGAGTTATTAGAAGATATGGCCACTAACAACCATGTCACAGAAGAGAGGTCGACAAGTGGGAGAAGAACGGTGAGTCCACGAAATAGATGCTATTACGCCTTGAATGCCCAGTGGCCGCTTTTAGCGAAAGCGATTGCGGCAACATACGATGTCGATAAATGCGGTGCAGATGCCTAAAAAAGTGAGATATGTGGTGGCCACATACATTTGATAGGTGTCCTTGGTGATCCCAACAATATACCAATGGAGCGGCGAGTGTCGGGCCATAGGTAATTATCGAGCAACATAACAACCCTACTCCAACACTTATAATCCGGGGTGGAGGAACCACCCAAATTTCTCATGGAGAGGAGACCGAGCGGTAACCAATACCAAGGGCAACATAATCAATACCGAGGCAGCGAGAACCAATACGAGGCGATGCACCAGCAGAACCAGAATCAGCGACCGCTTCATTCAAGCCCACGGCCTCAGCAATTGTCGTCGGTTCAGTGAAAAGCGAGCAGTGGCGGTGTGGCGGCAACTTGCCTGCACCAGTTCATGGCGAAGCTAGATCCTCATTCAGGAACTTGGAAACACAAGTGGGTCAGCTAGCAAAGTAGGCAAACAGCAGGCCACAGGGGACATTGCCAAGCAACACGGTAAATCGAGGAGCAATGCGAGCGGTCAATTGATAAGCGGCAAGCGGTTGGAAGCGGCGATCACCTCGGCTAGTAGTTGAGAAAGCGAGTTAGAAAAAGAGAAGGTGATTGAGCCTAGCCCTGTAGTAGAGAAAACTCCAGAGAAGGAGTATACAGAGAAGATCCTTTTTTCCCCAGAGACTACAGCGAAAGGCGGTTGATAAACAATTCTCCAAAATTTTGGAGACATTTAGGAAGCTGCATATCAACATACCTTTCATAGAAGCATTAGAGCAGATGCCCTCCTATTTCAAGTTTATGAAGGAGATCTTGGGGAAAAAGAAGAAGCTGGCGAAATATGAGATAGTAGCACTATGAGAAGAGTGTAGTGCTATCTTGCGAGAAGAAGTTGCCACCAAAACTAAAGGATCTGGAAGCTTTACACTACCTTGCACGTGGGCGGGGTGACTTGCAACAGAGCTTTATGTGATTTAGGCGAGTATAAATCTGATGCCTGTCGATTTAAAAGATTGGAGTTGGGTGAGGCCAAACCAACCACAAGAAGCTTGAAGCGGCCGGACAGATGGTTCATCGAAGGCAAGATTGAGGCGTAATTGTGAAAGTAGGAAAATTCTTCTTTCTGCGGACTTCCTCATTCTTGATATGGAAGAAGATGCGAAATCCCTATCATATTGGGAGGCCATTCCTAGCAACGGAGAGCTTTGATTGATGTTGAAAGAGGAGAGTTAACATTAAGGGTGGAGAATGAAGAAATGGTGTTTAAAGTTTTTAAACACGTCGTTGAGCCACCAACCATGAGTGGGTGCTTTGCAATCAAGCACCATCAAACCCCTGCGAGCCAATACAAGTCAACCAAAGAGAGATGAGCCCAAGCGGGCATGGTTTGCCGAAATTCCACTAAAGGAGGTATGTGTTCTGAACTCCCTCTTCGATAAAGCTAAGAAGAAAAGAAAAAAAGCATAAAATGTGGAGAAAATGGATTAGTTGGGGCTTGATCCACCCCACGGTTATTAAAGCTAAAGGAACTTGCGTCCGACTAAAAGACGTTAAAAACAAGGCTACTTGGGAGGCAACCAGCGTTTTCAATTATGTTATTTCAATTCTTGTCTTTAGATTATTTTAATTTCTCCTAGAACAGTCTCACGGTCTTATGTTTGTGTTATTGACAGGTACATGCAAATAAACTGGAGGACGAAAAGCTGAACGAAAGCCAGGATTTCCAAAAAAGCGGGTAAGCGTCGCGGCGCCAGAGAAGCGGTATGGCGCCAAAAGAAGCGAGCAGTGCAGTTTAAGCGCGCGCTCAGGAAGCGAGCGCGGCGGCAAAATTCGAAAATTTGCCAAGTTTAGCGCGCGCTCAGAACATGGCGCGTAAAGTCCCGAAGAGTGCGAGAATATTGGCGCGCGGCTAGCGAAGCGGTGCCTGGCGGGAATCGAAGCGTAAAGCGCCCGAAACAGATCTTTCCCAATTCCAATTTCTAAAACCTAACTCTCCTCTCCAAAACCCACGAAATTCCAAAAACTTGCCCACAAATCCTCCACAAACCCAACCCAACCACAACCAAAACTCTTAAATTCCTAAAAACCCTTAGCTATCTCAAACAACAAAGCTCCATTCCATAGCCTCAAACCACCAATTGAAACAAGAACAGCTTGAATCTTCTCATAAAAAGGTAATCTTTTTCTGTTCTTGAGTCCTTTACTGAAGTCACATGAGGTAGTAGTTTGAAGGAGTATTGTAGTTAAAGTAGTTTGGGTACTGAAAAGTTGATTGTGAAGTTTGGAGAAAAGAGTAGAAAAGGAGTGTGGGTATTGGGTAGAAGAATTGAAGTTTGGGGGTGTTGTGTTCGCTGCTAGTTGTTGATTGTGTAGGAAACATTTGTGCCACTAAATTGTAAGCTCGAGCTGTTTTAACCATGGCCACGGGGAAGAGAAGAGGCTCCACATCCACCCCAACCCCACAATACGATGATACTAGGTTTGTGAGCTACAAGCCTTCAAAGATACAAAAGCTTGATACTGGACCACTTAATACCAGAAAGGGGAATGGACTACCAGAGGGAGTCATATGGGGAAGAAGATGTTTATGAGCCCATTCGGGCGATGATTGAGTTAAGGGGGTGGAAGAGATTCGTAAATCCGGAGAAGATAGCACCAGTGAACACAACAATGGTGAGTGAATGTTATGCCAACTTTCCGGAGAAGGTGGAAAGGGGATGCTTTGTTAGGGGAGTTTATGTATGCGTGATGCGAGAGGATGTAAATGCACAATTGAAGGCGGTTGATGTTGAAGAAAAGTGATTGGAATCACTTTAGAACATGGTCTAGAAGCGACCGTCATTGGAATGCCGTTGCAGACACCGTGAGCTACCATGGGGTTGTTTTTGATATTGGAAGAAATGGGTCAAGAGCACTGAACAGGTGCCAATTCAACAAAGCGGCCAAAGGTTGGCTATATTTCGTCAGCGCCCGCATGATTCCATCCACGCACTTCACCAGAGTGTCAGAGGATAGGATTAAACTGATATATGGAATTATGAGGGGAATGACGATTGATGTGGGGAAAGAGATAGTGCGAGCATTGAAGAAATCAACGGTTGGTGACAACAGTGGATTGGGACACGCCACTTATCACTAGTCTACGCGCCTTAGGGGTCCCAACTCTACCCACGACACTCATGAGAGAAACCAATGCCGGTGTCCTGTGGGATAGTACACTCTTTCCTGCACTCCAAGCCCCAAAGCGGACGGAGAGTACAACCACCAAGGCGGCAGAGGTCGCGATGAGCGAGGATGAGCACGAAATAGGGCTCGATATGCGGCGAGACCTAGCCACCACCAACCACGAAGCGGAACCTCCGGTCGATGATGGAGCAAGTGCTCCGTAACTGCAGAATGATGATGCAACATTTCGGCACATTGATACAAGGACAAAATGAGTTGAAGAGGGCGGCGCATGAGTTGCGACAAGGCAACAAGAATGAGGCGGGAAGCGAGTTGCACCAGAAGATGGCGAGATGAGTTCCTGCTCAACCAATGGTCGATGCATTATCCACCGCCACCACCACCATTTTAGCCAAAGTTTGTAAGTGTCTTATTTCTTTTACTGTCTTTGAGTCTACACACATTGGGGACAATGTGTGATTTAAGTTTGGGGGTGTTTTGTTTGTGTCTTGTTATGTTTTATTTAAGTCTTTTTGATTATTTTATGTTTATTTTTTGAGTCACAATTGCCTGTCAAAGATCATGTATGTTGTAGTTGCTAGAAACACCTAGTGAAGGAAGGTAGAATAATGTAACGGAATTGAAGCAACTATCTAAACACCTAAGTTAGATATGCCAAAAACTCACAGAATCTGTCTATTTGGAGTTTCTTGCTTGAGTTATGCATGCTAAATGATAAATACTTATGTGTTATGATTGCTTGCTATTTGAGGCGAAATAGTTAGGATATGCATGTTAGGGAGATGACTCAGACATTTCTTTGATAGTCAATTCTTACCATTCTTTTCTATCCCGGACTTTTAAAAATATCCCTAGTCAGTCCCATTGAGCCTAAAAATTGAAACTTCTTCTTTGACACCCTATATTCCCACAAATTGTGCCATAAGTAAAAATGTGAAGTAGTGGAATACATTGTGTTAAAAAAAAAGTGAATAAGTCTGTTGCACCCCAATAAAAAATAAAAAAGTAATATGAAATAGGCAAAAGCCTAAGTTTGGGGGTGCTTGTCATTATTAAATACTTCACTCTCCCAAAACAAAAAGAGGGAAAAGATAGAATCGAAGTGAAGGAAAGAACAAAATGAAAAAGGGAAATACTGAAAAGCTGAAGAACTTATGGTACACGAAATGAGCCTAAATGCCTATTTTTACCTACCTATACCTAAGCCTACATTGCAACCCTTAAAGTCCTGAAGATCTCTTTTATGCATATCCATAATTAGTGGAGAATAGCAAGTAAGCATGCCATAGGAATTCTTGAATTTATATGCATGATTTAGTATATTGACTTCCATTAAGCATGATGAATATGAGTTTGCGAAATATCTAGCTTCATGTGTTTAGTGTGCTGAAATTTCATGCTATATGTTCCTGCATATTATTTTGCTAACCTTCATGTTTTTCTAGTTAACTCTAATGCAGCAAAAGTGATCAATGACAGTGAGTCTTTTATTTTCGTTCTTTGAGTCTTTTATTTCTTTCTTTCTATCTTTGCTCGAGGGCGAGCAAAAGTTAAGTTTGGGGGTATTTGATCGGTGTATTTTATATACACCTTTTGAGTCAGTTTTAGTTAGTCTTTTGTCCCGTTTTGCACATATAAGTGTCGTATTAGGATAGTTTCCCTTTCTTTTGAGTCAAAGTGGTTAAAATGGTCAAATGGCGGAAAAGGAGCTAAAAAAGGGCAAAAGAGGAGATTCCAGAGCTAAAAACAGAGAAAGTGGCGAACGAGGCTGAAACCCAGGCCAGCGCGCCCTCGCTTCGATCGCGAGGCGCGCGCCCACTATCCGAAGAGGCTGCGAAGACTTCAGCCACGACGCCTCATGCCGCCAGTGCAGGCCGCGGCGCCTAAACATCGGAAAAGCTACAGAGTTGCAGACGCGCGCCTCGCATGCCAGAATCGTGGCCGCGACGCCAAATCATCCGACGGATTGCAGAAGTTCCGGCGCCGCGGCGCCTGTCTGCAGGGCCGCGGCGCCGACGCGGAAAAATAAGGTTTCCAGATGGATTTTGGGCCAGGCCTGCATGGAAAAGTTGAGGCGGTTTTCAGCCTATAAAAGGAGAACCCTAGGCAGTTTTTAAGGGTTCCCCTTCTTGCACAACAAAAGGCTTCTTGCTTGGAGATTGGAGACCATAGTTTAGTAATTTCTTTTCCTTTTCTTTTCTTTTATTTCAGTTTTTGTACGATGAACCTTGAATTAGTTCTTGTCATGTCAATGGCTAGGAACTAATTCCTCTATAGGGCTTTCCATGTTGAATCTCTAGAAACTTATGTTATGATTTAATGCATGCTTATAGTTATTCTTCTTCTTGTTGAGATCTATCCAATATTTGAATTGAATGCTAGGTAGTTAATTGACAACTAATTATCACTATATGATTTCTAATCAGACTCCGAAAGGAGGGGATTGTGAATATGTTGTAAGTTGGGTAGACATTCTTGTATTGGGGATGAAAATACCTCAATTATTTATGTAGCGTTAATGAGAGGCTTAAAAACCCTAATTTTGCGCATGGTGCGTGACGGTTAACTAGGTTTTTGTTCTTAATCCTCCTATAGAGGTATCCTTATCACCGAAAGGTAGGTAAGGTGCAATACTGGGGTTGAGTGTTTATATAACCCTAATGGGAGTATAAAACGATTTCGTAAACCTGCTTTCTCCAAAAGAAGAAGACCATAAGTTATTGCATTAATAAGTAACATAAGCGGATAGAGAGGAGACGTGGAAACCCTATTCTCATCACCACTGAAGTAAACCCTTATAGTTAAATAACTTTTATAATTCTTAGTTATCAACAACAAATCCAAATATCAATTTACCAAATAGATACCAAAAGATAGATAGTTGGTAATTGAACCCTAATCCTTGAGGACGATATTCGGTCTTATCAAGACTATACTACTTGTCACGATAACGTGCACTTGCGTTAAAGTGTGTGCATCTTACCGCGCATCATTATGAAAGATAAGTAAGTTATATGGTAATGAACTTAATGATTTTTCCTAATCATGTACATAAGAATGTGACTATAACTTTTATTGAAAATGGGAAAAGATAATAAGGTACGATTAAGTTCATAAGTGGTAATGACACGGCAGGATCTGGTATGTATTTTTTTATACTTGTCCCTGTCATTCTTTGTACGATTATGATCTGCATCAGACGTTATTTCATTCCATATTCGTACTGTTGTTATCTTGACTTCTTCGGGCTGCGTTCATGCCCGCAGGTTTTAGGTACCCAGGTTGGTGATCCTTGCTCTTAGGATCTCGGTTCAGTTTTTGGGAAAAAGCTCCATTTGCTCCGGAGGCTTATCTCTTGGTACGGTTTCCCCTGAGGTTGTAGATTCATGTGTATTCAGGGGTATGGCGGGGCCCTGTCCCGCCACAGTTGTTATGTTAAAACTCTTAGAGGTCTGTAGTCACATATTGTGGGTCAGTTTGTAAAGGAAAGGAGGCAACTGCTTCGTTTATGTATTTACTATCCAGGGGGGTAGCCTTATCGGCTAACCTGTTGATTTTATCTTTGATGATTTATTTATAAGTTTCATGTATGTTCCGCTGATTATCTCTGATGTATACATGTAAGGGTGCCCAGGTAGGGCACCAGTCGCGGGCCCGGGGTCGGGTCGTGACACTAATGATCTACTTTCACATGTTGGCAATTCAAACATCTTGAAACAAAGTTAGAAACACACTCTTTCATCTCGTTCCACCAATAAATCTGTAGCAAGTGTTTGTACATCTTCGTGGAACCTGAATGTACAAAATACCTTAAAGTGTGTGCCTCTATCATAATCTCATGATGAAGCCATCAACGTTTGGTACACAAAAGTGACCATTCAATTTTAATACTCTATCATCATCAAGAGTAAAGCAATAATATCCTTGGACTTCACACTATTTTGGATGTTCACCAAGTTCGGATCCTCAAATTGCTTAGCCTTGACACACGCAATAAGAGAAGAACATGCTAAAGCGTAAGCGATAAGATTGCCATCATCTTCCTCATCAGGTCTAATCCCTTAGTCTGACACCCCTCGAATCTCTTTAGCTATCAATAAGTGTGCCAGAGTACCTACTGACCTCTGACTCATCGCATCACCCGCCACGTTTACTTTCCATGGGTGGTAAAGAATGTTCAAATCATAATCTTTTAATAACTCTAACCATTTTCTTTACCTCAAATTTAATTCCCTTTGATTGAAAATATATTGCAAGCTTTTATGATCGGTATACTGTTGCGAAATTTCTATATGCTATACAAGTGTATGTATCACAACTTGTAATAATCTCGTTAAGATCGAATATCGTTCACAGAGACAGAATTATCAATTACCAATTAACTAACCTTTCGTTTCTATTTGGCAAACGAAAATAAGTTTTGATTTCTAAGCTAAGAATTAACAAACTAAAATAATTTCAGAAATAAAATAAGAATGAAAATACTCGGAGTTTAACTCAGTAATTAAGGTAATTAGGATTTTCAATCTCATCAACTATCCACTCTATCATTCGTTAATGCAAGACTAGCAATTTTTCTTTTATTAGGATAGCAGGTTAACTGAGGCGTTCTATATTCCGGTTAAGACATATAAAAACTCAACTTAAGTGAGAATTTTCTATATTTCTATGATAAATGAAACCACATAGGAGGATTAACATCAATAACCTAAAACGCCACACAGGCAATTTTGATACTCTCGTTCAAGATTAAACCTATGTCTAATCAAATATAGCATATTCAAATTCCCTTTTTCAAATCTTGATTTGAAATCATATAAGTAATGAAAACTAATGGCCAATTAAT
The DNA here is from genome assembly GCA_029844215.1 of Przewalskia tangutica. Classification (NCBI taxonomy): domain Eukaryota; kingdom Viridiplantae; phylum Streptophyta; class Magnoliopsida; order Solanales; family Solanaceae; genus Przewalskia; species Przewalskia tangutica. The sequence goes on from CM056719.1 coordinate 27,683,386, forward strand.
TCTCATTCAATTACCGCAAGTTGAATAGATATTGATAGATGAAAAGAAACACTAACAATGCATTAATTCATAATAGAGTTTCAAGTGAATCGACGAAAAATACTAATAAACAAATTAGTTCATAGACATGCTAATAAAACTAATTGTCTTAAAAACCAACATGAACTGAATTAAGAAAAGAAAAGGAAAAGAACTTGAACAATAGTGGTCTCCAATTGCTTCTTGCTCTCTAGTTTCTTGCCCCCGAAGTGTGATAATTCCTAAAATCTGCCTCTCAGGGCTTATGTCACGAAAACCCCTAAAATAAACCATTTTACCCTCATAAAAATTTGGGGTTTTCCACACACAGACGTCGTCAGCACCGCGACGCAGCTACCAGACGCCGCAACTCTAATTCACTCAGAAGTTTCTGCCTCTTAGGCATTGCGGCGCCACTGACAGGTGCTGCGGCACATCAGCGATGTAATTTTCTTTCAGCTTCTGCCTGCTCGGCACTGCGGCGCCACTTCCTTGCGCTGCGACTCTTCAGCGTCGCGGCTCTTCGCCCTTTTTAGTCCGGATTTAGTTTAGACTGCTTCCTGAGCTTCCCGAAACTTCTTTGATTGATTGCTTGGGACTCGATATGCATATTTGTCCTCCATAACCGCCTATTTTCTTTGAATTCACCCCATTCATTTATGAATTGCTTAGGACCTGAAAACACAAAATAATACGCATAATACTGTACAAAACAATTGAAAGACAACAATAAAAGACTCCCTGAATCACACTCTAAAACAATACTAGAAATAGACTCAACAAAAAACCCTAAACTTAAACTTTACTCATCCTCGAGTAAAGAACTCTAGACACCCTAAAAAGAGAATCACACAGACTCTAAAAATGAATCAAGTCAACCACAATATATTATGCATCGAAGATCATGAACACATGCAATATCATTTTCAGGAACATTCTAGCCATTAATTTGTTATCTAGAATTTCAAGTCAGATATTCATCAAATTTGCTTAAAGTTATTAAGGCATATGATCACTGTCACGCCCCGAACCCCGAGCCCGCGACGGATACCCTACCTGGGCACCTTTCTATACATACTACACGAGTAATACGCGGAAGATAATAACACTCATCATTTTTTTAAAGCAAAGGCAAAGCCGATAAGGCTGTCGTATATATATACCATACCCAACTGGGTCTACACTCTACAACAACGTAAATATAACTCTCACCAGTCCAGCCCACATATGAATACAGACCTCTAAGAATTTGACAACAACTGTGACGAGACAAGGCCCCGTCGTACCCTTGAATATACCTAGCCATAAAGATAAGCTCCGAACCATTGGAGCTATCCAAAATGTTGAACAAGGATCCTAAGCTCGTGGATCTACAACTGAGTACCTAGACCTGCGGACATGAACGCAGCCCCCCGAAGGAGGTCAGTACAACAAGTACCAAGTATGGGACTGAAATAAAGTACAGTATTAAAATCATGGCTGTGCACAAGAATTACAGTGGCAAGTATAAAAATCAAATACCAGATCCTACCGTGTCACATAAACTAAAAAGCCAATTGTACCTCATATCACTGTACTATAATAACTCCAAGAGTCGACTGTGTCATTCAAGTATAAAATATCACACAGTCCAAATATAAAGCAGGAGACAAGTATAATAACCACATCAATAGTACACTGAACTTTACAAACAATGAAAGCAATAAAAGTCGATTTCGCCGGTTCACAAATAGGAACCCGATGATCGAACTAGGGCCATTCGCCCATAGTATCATGGGGCAATTCCAGTTTCCTGGACCCTCCAGGCCCGCATAGGTCGCGTGGGCCCGCATGAGGTACTCCTCGCATCGGGGGAAGCAAACCCACGGTAATTCCTGGGACCCTGTCCCGCATGAGCCCCTTGGACTCGCATGAGGGTATTCCTCGCATAGGACCCCATCCCGCATGAGCCCCTTGGATTCGCATGAGGTATTCCTCGCATCGGGGGGAGCAAACCCGCGAAAATATGAACAACGCGACATGGTCAGGGGGTTTACCCCACAATAAATCATAAAATACAAGCGCAACCGGCTATCGTAAACAACATAGACAAGTTAAGATAAGCTTTGACTTTCATTAGACAAAATGAAGGCACCATCGTTTTGAACAACCAAGGCAATACCATATCTTCCTTTTAAAACAAAACAAGACAATATCATGTCTTCCTTTTAAAACAAACAAGACACTAACAAGTCTTTCATTTTATAACACCAAGGTACTATCACACCATCACTAAAGATTAAAGTCCATTACCATAATGTACGTGAGCCGTACATTCACTTTATAAACTAAATTTTCATTTTAGCAAGCCAAAGTACTATCAAGGCAAAAAGTAGTATAACTATCATTTACACGAGCCAAAGTACTACGTGCGTCCACCGCACATCCGGTTCCTTTATAAAAATCTCAAGGCACTATCCTTGTAACATCAAGTTACTTACTCATCAACTCAAGCGACCTACACTCTTTGTATTCTAGTCACTTCCTTCATGTACTACAATGAAACCAAGTTCATTTTTCTCAACCATTTAGACTTTTCATAAAGACCGTTATACCCACTTCCCATAAAGTCATTATAACAATTCTTATGAAACTAAGGTACCATTACATCTTTCCTTTTCAATCATCATTAAGGCGTTATTACATAGTTCATTTAAGGATTAAGAGCCATTATAAACATTAATTTGAAACCATCATTTAAAATATTAAGATACTTATCATATTAAGTATCTATTAAAAACATGGTTTGGAAAATCAAGGCACTAGTTATCATGTACTATTTCTAAAACATTCTTTTAGAAAATCAAAGTGTAGTATTTCGCGTAGGGTTAAAATCCAAAGAAGCTATGTACTTTTATTCTGTATAAGGAGAATCGTCTCATGAAATATCAGGGCGTTGGACCCAAAAGTTCTACGTACATCTATTCTTTATAAAAGAATCTTTTTAAAACAAGTCACTTCTCCTTTTCAAAATCAAGTAACCTATTCCTTTTAAATCAAGTTACTTCTCCTTTTTAAAATCAAGTAACATATTCCTTTAAATCAAGTTACTTCTCCTTTTTAAAATCAAGTAACCTATTCATTTAAATCAAGTTACTTCTCCTTTTTAAAATTAAGTAACCTATTCCTTTAAATCAAGTTACTTCTCCTTTTTAAAATCAAGTCCCATAACTTGAAAATAAAGTCTCATAATTATTTAAATAAAACAAGCCTCATAACATTGAAAATCAAATCTCATAATTTTCAAAATAAAAATTCATTGAACCGTGAATAGGTTATACACGTTTATAACGATCTTGTCCATTGAGCCATGATCTAGAAAATGTAATACAATTTTGTCTTATCTTAGTTTCTATGCATATGGAAGATTATACTCATTTCAATTTAATTGATTATCGATACATTTTCATTAACGCTGCAATGGCTTGTCCGGTCCCTTTTTCATTAGTGTAGTAACTTAGCAAGGTCAACTAGACTCTACTACTTCATAACGACTCTTACCAACATCCCCCATAAGACTTGGTAAGAACTTAGGAATATTCTAGACATGATTTTAGCCTAAAATCTATAACATGAATACTTCCTAATTACAAGGCAAGTACTTCAAGAAGGCAAGTCACGTATACTCCAAATAACTAGGCAAGTATACTTCAAACAACAAGTCATGTATACTCCCAACAACAAGGCAAGTATACTCAAATATCAAGTCATGTATACTCCTAACAACAAGAAAAGTATACTAAAATATCAAGTCATGTATACTCCTAACAACAAGACAAGTATACCATAAAAATACTCATGTCTTATAGAAGAGAAAGTCCACATACCTCGTGACGACTAACCATTTCGACATGTAGCGAAACGCTCCAAGTACTTCAACTTCATCGGTTATTCCTTAAGCCAAGTAGACCATGCTACACGTAGTACCCCAACCTAAAATGGCCATAGTACTTCTATCAAAATCTTACTTACTATTGTAAGACTTATACCAATTAATAGCCCTCTAATTCTACGGAAAATCGGGCAGCACTTCCTTTGTTTCTACATACTTTTCCACCTTTTCCTAAGGTCCGTATTCATCAACCAACAAGTCACATTTAAGGCACAACCAACAGTTTAACCAAAGGGGATTACACGCCTAACTGGACGTGTAAAATTCTGCCCCACAATCTAACCAAAACAATACACAATTTATCCAACATTAAGGGTACGTTGTGAAGCCTTTAACACCCTTATTCCTTAGGACTTTCATTAGCCAAATACTACATTAATAATGCATGTTTAGGGGATGATTTTCCAGCATCTACACCCCCCAAAACAGTCCATAAAAATGACACCACAACGTCTAACAGTTTTGGGCAGTTTTCGGCTAACAACCACTACAACAATCCAAAGTCCTTTGCCTTAATTCCTTTTAATCCAATTCTCATTCCAATATGTTATATAAGTTATATTAACTATCAACAACAATATTTCCTTCATTATATAACATGCAATACGTGAGAATGACTACAATAAAAATCACGAATCACATGGCCTGAAAAACTCCTAGTCTCGGCCCTCAACATAAAAAGGGTACATGCAAACCTTATGTTTCATATCTTCCTTAACAAGAAGTCATCCATACACTATAACAATGAGTAATATCCAATTACAGCGGAAAAAGAAGAATTAGTACCCTTAAAAACGCCCCGGGCAGAATGCTATGTTTTGGTCTGCAGTTTTTGTTTCGCTCCACTTCTTCAAGTTCCAATCACATATATGTGACCTTTATGAACTTATACACAACTCCACTTTGTATTTCGATTCCAAAAAGTCGACGGAACCTAAGGGTTTCACCATCATCCTCTCGGCCAAACAAGCTTTTCAAATGTGAGATGTTAATCTTGGTTCAACACTTGGTTAGGGACCTTAATATTGTATAATAAACTAAGCTTGGAAGGTTTTGAGAATTTTTGCTCTTCAAATGGTACCTTGGCCGAAACTCAAGAGAGAATGAGAGAGATGTAAATATTTTCTAAGTGCAAAATGAAGTCTTGCAAGCCTCTCTTATGTATATATAGATGTATACTAAGTGTAGCAAGACAAGTGGAGTGGGACCCACATGGCCCACTTGTCACACAAAAATCTAATCAAGTCTCCAAAATATCTAAGTCAAATAGTCAAAGTTTTCCAAGACCAAGACAAGGGGGTGGGGGTGTGCCACGTGTCACCCTACCATTCGTCTAAAATATTTTCATTTCCCAAAACATTCATATTGGCCAAAATCTCGAAAAATATTTTGGGCCCCACAAAACCGTAAATTTTTCCCGTGTGCCCCACGTGACCAATTTCGGATTTAAAAATCCATAATTCTATTATATTCCAAAAAGTCCAAATCCCAAATTTGAGAACTCAATTCTCATTATTAAACACTTTTTCTTCACGGGTTCCGAGATTTCTTTTAAGAAAAAAACGCATCTTCTATCGTTTCACGATTTAACCCTTATCGTCTTACGTACGTTCTCTTATTCTTGTGTTGGAACTACGGGGTGTAACAATCACTCAACCATGATTATTGACTTAAACATGTATTCAATATTAGTTTATGCACAACGAATTCTCTCCAACAGTCCATCGGGCCAAAATTCTATAGGTTTTCAAACTCGCTACTCTCCATTAATGTAGACAACACATACTCAAGAATCAATAAGACTTTTATAGGTTCTGACGATAGGCTTAGGCTTGGGTAGATGTAAAGTCATTTAGGTTCAAGATTATCATAATCATATACACCAATCAACCAAACTTGATATTTACATTACAAACCCACAACCATCCCCAATTTTTTTTTCTTTTCTAGATTGAGAAAATTTACACTTTCACTTTTATATATATATATATACACTCCCCCAAACTTGTTTTTACCTGTATGCACAATGAGAGTGTAAATTATATATGTTTCAAAATTTCTCAATCTTTTGTACTTCTATTGATATCACCCAATTTACAATATCCATCACAAACAATCCATCCCCAATCATATACTTATATGCTCATGGTAAAATTCAAGGGAATGGGAAATTGTAATGGATTTCAAATCGGCTCATAATAGACATCAATCAAAGAAAGATTCATTAATGCTCAAAAGGGGTACTAGGGATTAATGTAATCAAGGTTGCTTGAAAGACTCAACCGTTCCAAAGATGGCCTAAATCATCTTTCTAAACATGCATTATCTAGGATTTTATCTCAAGTAGCAAGCAAGTTCTAAAAAATTTCCACCATCAATAATCAAACCAAAATTCAATCATGCATAACTCGATATTTGAGTACACGAAAGTTAACCATCATGATCAAGTTTTCATCATTATTAATAACTGAAGCAAACTCCAAAACTATCTAACTTGAGCACACAGATTTATGCATTTCATGGATATCAATAACATCCACTTCTATCACATGTGTTCACTCAATCTCATGGGCTATTATTATTGACTTGATTCATTGACAACATACACTCAAACACATACATAAAAACAAATACACTAACAATAAACGAACAACTAAGCATAAAACAAACAATTAAAAACTATTAATACAAAATATTAAAAACTACTAACACAAAACAGTAAGACTCCCCCCAAACATATTCAATACATTGTCCCCAATGTGAAAAAGTAAAGCAAAGGAATGAAGACTTACATAACCCATGACAACGATTCAGAATGATGTTGGCGGCGGCGGTGGCTGAAAAGGCTAGTACCGTGGAGGGTAGCCAAAGTAGGGCCCATTTGGAGTATCACATATTGACCAACGTTTGATCAAAGAATTGAGTTGATCGATGTGCTGAGTTTCATAATTGTACCACTAATGCATATATTAGTCCATATGTTGATTGTGACGTTTATGAAATTGGATCATATATTGATTTTGTTGGTTGATGTACTGGTTCTATTGGAACAGTTGATCCAACCTCTCCACTGGTGGCTCAATAGCCAAAGGAGGTACAAGGTCGGGATATCTATTTACTATCACTCGAGTGATAGGCTATTGTACTCTTCCTTTCATTTCACTGCTGCTTTCGGGCACCCCATATGTAGCACATAAAGCAGTGATAAAAAGACCCATGCCTCAAACCAGCGGTAGTAGTCACTCTACATGTGAAAGTTATGATATCTCGAATAGCTCGACCCACATCTACCGTGAAATCCTTCATTATTGTGTACACCAACTTAATGTGATCTGTTGGTATATCTGAAAAGTGCGTGGAAGGAATCAAACTGGAACTTACAAAGTACAACCATACTCGAGCAACCTTGTTAAACTGGCATCGATGCATACACTTGGGCTTATTGTAGGTGTATGTGCACCCAGCTCCTGGATGGCCCACTGTTTCAGCAACGTTAACCCAATCAATCCTCAAGCGCCTCTAGGTCTAATATTCATCATCTTCTTCTCCATCCTCTATCATCAAATTGGGGACCCCACACACCATATTTATCACATTCATCCCAACTGGCACTCTTTTTCCACGGATAAAGCATTTATTGTCCGTTTGCTCTAGAAAATTTGCATAGAACTCATACACCATTGAGAGATTTGGTTTTTTTAATGAGAATTGACAAATTTCTCCCAACCTCTATCAGTGATCATTCCTCGAATTGGCTCATATACCTTATCGTCATATGGCTCAGTGTTGAATTTCATGCCCCTTTCTACAACCAAGAAACATGTGCATAATCTTTTGTACCTGTCTTGGGCCGCTTTGTTAACAAACCTAGATGCATCATAGTCAGACACAGATGTCCTAGAAGTGGTTGCCCTGGAACTAATTCTCTTCGAACCCATTTTAACATGTAGGCACTTCTAAAAATTTGGGCAGAGCTTCCCCTGAAATTTTTTGCTTCCTAACCAGACCTTAACTTCTCAAAAATACACTCAATCAATCAATCATAAGTATCTATAATCACAGTTCAACCACTCCACACTATCACTACTCTCCACAAGAACATAATCAACCCTCCAAACTTCGATTTTCGCAAAATTCGTGAAAGAAATTATAACACTTCTCAAAATCAGAAGCAATACTTACAGTAGAAAGAGAGACCACAGGTGATGCTGTCACAACCCGAACCCCGGGCCCGTGACTGGTGCCCTACCTGGTCACCCTTCTACCTAAATGACACAAGTAATTCGCGGAACTAAATAACACCTCTTTTTTTTTTAAAACCAACGAACATGCAAAGGCAAAGCCAACAAGGCTGCCATATATATATATATAATCAAAAAGCACTATATTGTACACGAGTCCAATCCCACATATGACTACAGACCTCTAAGAGTTTAACTGAACTATGACGGGACAAAGCCCTGTCGTACCCATAACTGTACAAAAGCCTGTACTGAAGGATCTATACTAAAATGATAAGCTCCCGAACAAATGGAGCTATCCAAAACTCTGAGCAAGGGTCCTACACTTGCAGATCACCGAATCAGGTACCTAAACTGCGGCATGAACGCAAACCTGAGAAAGTGGGTCGACAAGAATGTACCAAGTATATGAAACAATAAGTACTGTAAAGGAGATCACACAACCCACATATAACAGAAAGCAAATATGATAACTAAAAACAACAGCACACTGAACCTTGCAAACATGAGAGTAATGTAATCATTTTTACCTTTTAAGTTATGTTTTTAACAATGAGATTAGCTGTTCCACTTTAAGTCATGAACACACTGCACCCTTTCATTAATGAAATCACTACCGTTTCAAAACATGAAGGCCGTGCCAGTGACAGGGTCATTCACCCTCTGAATTATTATACAACCTATCATAGGACTATTTCACCCGCATAAGTCATGTGGACCAGCAATGAGCATCGGTACACGATACTCGCATCACGGATAGCTAATCTATGGATTATATCCCGGGAATTTAACCCGCCCGAGTCTTTCCGACCCGCCGTGAGTGTGTACCACTCACACCATGGGAGCTACTCCATGATATCTCTTGAACCATGTTATCGACCCTTTATGGAGGGACGCGGAGATGTGAAAATACGACACTTGCACGGATGTCTATATGAGCAACCCATATGCAAGCAAACCATTCTTGACCTTTATTTATAAAATGAATAAACCATCATTTTAGCAAACCAAGACAATACCATGCCTTTCCTTTTTACACAAACCAAGACAATACCATGTCTTTCCTTTTTACACAAACCAAGACAATATCATGCATTTCCTTTTTACACAAACCAAGACAATTACCATGCCTTTCTTTTTAACAAACTAAAAGTATTTCTCATTTAAGCAAACCAAAGTACTATCAAGTCACAAATAGAATAATTCTCATTTAAGCAAGCCAAAGTACTATCAAGGCACAAATAGAATAATTCTCATTTAAGCAAGCCAAAGTACTATCAAGGCACAAATAGAATAATTCTCATTTAAGCAAGCCAAAGTACTATCAAGGCACAAATAGAATAATTCTCATTTAAGAAAGGCAAAGTACTACGTACGTCCGCCGCACGTTCTTTACCTTTTTCATAAAATCCCAAGGCCCTAGCCTTGCAACATCAAGTTACATATTCTTCAAATTAAGTGGCTTACACTCTTTATACTCTGGTCACTTCTTTTATGTACTACAATGAAGCCAAATTAATTTATGACCCCTAATACACTAACACTCGTAGTATCAAGCCACTTCCATTTTTCAAATCAAACTACACTTTAAAACTTCAATTCAAGGTTTTGAAATCAAGTAGCTTCTACTTTTAAATCTCAAGTAACTCACACTTTTAAAACAAGTTACTTCTCTTTAAATCATGTCATTTCTCCTCCTTTAAATCAATTAAGTAAATCACTCTTTTGACTCCCCTAAAGCCGTTATAACTAACTTCCCATAAAGTCATTATAACAACCTTTAGGTTTTGGAACTAAGACACTATCTAAGATTAGGAACCACTTCCTTTTTAAGACTCTAAGTACTTCAAGTAAAACAACTTTCACTTTTGAAAATCCAAATTTTATCAAGGGAATGGATTATAACAACTTCTAATTTAAACATCCAAAGTACAATCAAGGAAGCATATAGAACAACTTCTATATTAGGCAATCCAAGTACAATCAAGGAAGTACATAGAACAACTTCTATATTAGGCAATCCAAGTACAATCACGGGATAAATCATTTAAGGAGTAGGATTTACTTACTTTACAATAAGGAATCATGCTAGAAGAAGATGAGATGGTTCACATACCTTTTCGGCTTAATCCACACGCTAAGTCGAATACACTGCACGTAGAATTTTCAACCTATAATGACCACAACACGACTATCAACTTCTAGTTTCTAACATAGAATGATACTAAGTATAAGGTCTCTTATTCTACGGAAAATTGGGCAGCACTTCCTTTGTTTCTACGTACTTTTCCACCTTTTTCCAAGGCCCATAATCAACAACCATATCGCCACATTTGAGGCACAACCAATAGCTAACCAAAGGGGATTACACGCCTAACATGACGTGTAAAATTCTGCCTCGCAATTCATATAAAATAGTCCAAATATTATTAAGGGCATTCGGCCACAACAATAACAAATCCTAATTCCTTCTCTTTAATTCATTTTCAATCCAAGTTGTTAAGTCTAACATGTCATATAGTCACAACTAGTTGTAACAATTATAATCCCTTATTTAGCTAGCATGCGACGATTGTAACTATCGACCAATTTGAATTACAATTTCAAGGGCTAAACATGCTAGTTTCAGATTTGCTTCCAAATACTCCATAACACTTTTCCAACTCCATTATATATCTCATGCTTGCTAATATATATAACTACAACAACATGTAATCTTCAATCAATAAAACGACAAGATTGTTACCTTGATAAGCCCAAAAATAACTCCAAGATTCAAAGTCGCTCCTTAGCAACTTAGCTCCTTTCCTTCACGCTCCAATCCGCTATTTGAAGCCCTTAGAAGTTCATAAACAACTTCCCTTCAATTTACAATCAAAACTTATGAAAACAACTTAGGTTTTCATCTTGCGACTCATGTAAAAACGTAGCTTTTCTGGGATATTTGTATTGAGATATCCTTATAATACCCCTAGGAACCTTGGGTTTAAGTATTGTGAATTATGAACAACAAACGAATTTTTTTCTTGTTCTAAGGATGCCTAACCCGAGAGCTCTCAAGTCTTGCTCAAAGTTTCTCTAATTTTTCTAAGTGTGGAGACTTGTCTTGCTACTAGAATGAATATATAATACAATGGAGGGTCAAGATTAAAACACTTGTGTGGTTTGGATGAAGAAGATTAAATATCTTGTATCAACTTGACTAGTTGACTTGGTCAATTATCTCAAGCTTGATCATCCACTTGACTACTAACCTTGGTCACTTGACCACTTAACCTTGGTCACTTGACCACTTAACCTTGGTCCAAAAATCGATCAAGCCCATGTGGGGGTGACACGTGTCGCCCTCCCATTCGTAATAACATTTTGTTTCCCGACATTTCCATAATTCCGATAAATTCTACAAGTCTTAAATCTTAAAGTCCTGTTTTCTTACGTACGTTCTTATATACATGTCCTGGAATTCCGGGGTGTAACAGATGCGTCCTTGTTTAACGTATTGAAGGATCTTTGGAAGACTTCTTGAAGGATTGAGATCTTAGGGTTCAGACAATGAGGTTTCGGGAATATGTGGACTTAGAATCAATTGAAGATAGAAAAGAAAGAAGAGTTTGGGGGGGGGGGGGGTGAGAGAGACCTGAAATTTGAAGAAAAATAAGTTTTTTGGTTGGGATAGGAGAAAAGGGTTTAGAGAGAATGGTTTTTGTGTATTTGGGGATTTTTGGGTAAAGTGGAGTCTTTTTATTTCTGTAAACCTGATAGAACGCCGCGACTCTTCACTTTCAGCGCCGCGACGGGATCAATCTCAATATAGGCGACGCGACTCATCTAGCAAGTATCGCGACTCTTTTACTCTATGAAAAGTACCCAGCTTTCTGCCTTCCAAGCTCCGCGGTGCTAATGTTGGGCGTCGCGTCGCTACATTGTCGAACAAAAATCTTTACTTACTGCCTTCCAGGCGCCGCAACTCAACTTAAGGGCGCCCCGATGCTAATTCGTCTCTTTTGTTCGCTGTAGTATCTACCTTCAAGGCGCCGCACGCTAAATCATCCGACATTTTTCTTTGCTCGCTGCCTGCCAAACATCGCGGCTCAACTTCTGGGCGCTGTGGCTCTTCTTCGATTTCGAGAGTTCTGCTCTCTGATTCTGATTTTAGCATCTCGCGGCCCTTTCTAAACCCTAGCGCTAACTCACATTTTTCCTATAACAAAAATAGACTAATAAACAACAAGACTGTGAGATTGTTCAAAACAAAATAACACAATTAAATTATTGGTTTTCCTCCTAATTGTTACACCTCGTAAGATTAAGATAATAATTAAGAACGTCATTAAGAAATAAGATTCGAATATTGGATATAAAATATATTTATACAAGCTAATCCGAAAGTTGGTATTCAAAGGATGTTAGTCCGAAAATATTTTTAGTTTCTACAAGCGTGTCAATGAAAATGGAAAATGATAGTTATATATATTCACATTAAGGATTAGTAACATATTATAAGAATTACGACATGAAGAATACGAGACCTTATGAAATTCTCAGGAATTAAAGAAAGCGGGAGTTAAGATTCTAAGAAGTGGGGCATAAGGTTAATTAATGATGAGAAGTGGACCAAATTGACAAAAACAAAGACTAAATTTTCAGATTTGGACCTTATGACCCCAACTCTTCATTCTCAAAAATATCACTTACACTTCATCACCCTCTCCTCTCCCTCTTCAACCAAAAACACTTCATTTCTTACCAAAATGTAAGCTTTTATCACCTTCTTTCTAGATTAAGTTTTGTTACAAAATTATAAACTAAAATAAACACCAAATCAGTGGGTATTTCGGCATTACCACTGGACCGAATCTGCCAAGAGATTTCCAGATTTTTAAGGTAACGTTTTTGGAAGAAAAAACATGTATGAAAGGTAGATTAAACTTGTATATTGCAGGCATGTTATTATAGTTGAAGAAAATGGTGGAAATTGAAGAAACCAGTGGGCAAAAATCGACTACCACGAAATTTTGGGCAGATTTTTAGTCAACTTTGGAGGGGTATATCCTTGTATATTAGGAGTTTTTAGGTGTTTCAAAAGCCTAAAATGAAGTTCATCGAATCTAGTTTCCAACTCAATAAACTTATCATCGATAGGACATCGGAGTAGAAAGTTATGGACGTTACAATTTCAGCTGACAGAACAGTGAATTCCGCCACTGCTGGCCGATTTTGAGCAGAGCAATTCAAGTTTTTGAGACAAGTTTTTAGAAGAGAAAATGTGTATAAATAATGGTTTAACATCATAGATTGTATGCATGTTGAATTGGAGTTGAAAAAGTGAGGAATTAGGCAAGAAAAGTTGATAAAACCTTGGGTTGCGTTCGAATTAGGGGTTGTTTTGGCTTTGTTTGAGGTATAAAATTCTTCCTTCTATGATATAATTTGAGTTGCATGTTGTTATAATTGAAGTAATGAATGTATGTTGAGATAAACTTGAAGTTTAGGCAATGCATGTGACAAATTTAGTGTTGTAGCCGATTTTAGGACCATGTTGTATATATTGGATTAAAGTGTTATTGTTGTTATTATGGTTACTAATTGCATGTTGAGAATTGAAAGGAAACATTGATGTTTAAAGATGTATTTGTTATATGGAATTGTTGGAAGGTGAGTTGGATTAAGAATTAAGGAAAGAGTCATAGAGTGGTGACGTTGTGGCCGAAATTGGTATGAAAATTATTAAACCTTGTTATATGCATTTTATAGACTGTTTACATATGATTATGGGGCAGAATTTTACACGTCTAGTAGGCGTGTAATCCCCTTTGGATTAACTGTTGATTGTGCCCTTAGTCGGGGCTTGGTTATTGTTGAAATTGGGCCTTTTTAAAGGTGGAAACGTACGTAGAACAAAGGAAGTGCTGCCCAATTTTTCGTAGAAATATGAGCGTTACTTAATTCCCTAACCTACCCTTAAAGGCATGTAGTTAATAGACATGTTATTGTCGTTATAAGTGAAAGTGCTACGTGAGCGTATTCCACTTAGCGGGTTGGTAGAAGAACGCTGAGGTATGTGAACTAAATTCCTTCTATTGGCATGATTATTCTTGAAGTATACTAGTCTTGCTTATTGAAGTATACTTGTCTTGGTTTTGAAAGTCATGAGACTTGATTTATTTTGAAAGAATATATGATTTGATTTGAAAGTAAGCGACTTGAGTTATATGAAGTATAAATGACTTGGTTTCAAAAGATGTAAGTGACTTGATTTAAAGAGTAGAAATTACTTGATTTTAAAATCTCGAGTTAAATTTAAAAGGTATATGTTACTTGGTTTTAAGAGTATATGTTACTTGGTTTTGAAAGTATAAGTTGATTTATTTTATAAGTGGAAATGATTTTAAAGGTATATGTTATTTGATTTTGAAAGTAGAAGTGTCTTGGTACTACGGGTGTTAGTATCTTGAGGTTTATTATATGAAAGGATTATTTTTTTAAAAAGGGATGAATGTACTTAATACTTTTGGAGTCCAACTCCCTAATGTTACATCACCTGATAGTGTCTTGGTTTTATTAAAAGGAAAGAGGTGATAGTGCCTCGGTTTGTGTAAAAAGAAGATGTGGTAGTGCCTTAGTTTTCTAAAATAAAAGTTTGTTATAATGGTTTTATGGGAAGTCAGAAGATGGTTTAAAATGTCATATGATTGCATTGTTACAGCGAGTCCCATGGTGGGCCGGGACACGTTGCATGCACATACCCGAGGATTATAAGGGAATCATGTGAGAATGTCCATGATTATAACTTATATATTATACAGAAATCATGTGAGAATGTCCATGATTATAACTTATATATTATACAGAAATCATGTGAGAATGTCCATGATTATGACTTATATATTATACGGAAATCATGTGAGAATGTCCATGATTATGACTTATATATTATACGGAAATCATGTGAGAATGTTCATGATCATGACTTATATATTATACGGAAATCATGTGAGTATGTCCATGATTATGACTTATATATTATACGAAAATCATGTGAGTATGTACATGATTATAACTTATATGCGCTTATGGAAATCATGTGATAACGTCCGTGATTATGAGATAACTCTTATTGTGAAAATAGTATTTCTAAAAAGGAAGGCATGGTATTGTCTTGATATTTCTAAAATTGAAGTTTGTTTTAAAGATTTTATTGAAAGTCCATGAGATGTGTATTGTCTGTGAACTTGTATTCACGATGCGGGATAGATTCCCATGATATGTATATATAGTATGGGATTACATGACTAGACATACATGGTTTTAAAAATAACTCTCTTTGAAAAAGGTACAGTTGGCTTTTATTTTATATGACACGGTAGGATCTGATATTTGATTTTCATACTTGCCTTGTCATTCCTTTGTACAGTTATGATCTGATTTACTGTACTTCTTGTTTACATACTTGGTACCTGTTGTATTGACCCCCTCCGGGGGGCTACATTCATGCCCGCAGGTATAGGTATTCAGTTTGAAGATCCTCGAGCTTAGGATCCGTGCCCAGCTTTTTTTTGAGATAGCTCCCCTGTTCAGGAGCTTATCATTTTGGTACGGAGTTTGTATTACAGTATTATGGTTATTCAGAGGTACGACGGGGCCTTATCCCGTCATAGTTGTTGTCAAACTCTTAGAGGTGTGTATTCATATGTGGGGTGGACCTGGGTACAGTTGTAGTTCTGTTTGATTATATATATTGGCGGCCTTGTCGGCTTTGTCTTTGTTTGTTTTTAAAAAAAAGTGTTATTTAGCTTCCGCAAATTTCATATGTTGTATGGACAGAAGGGTGCCCAGGTAGGACACCAGTCATGGGCCCGGGGTTCGGGGAGTGGCAGAGTGGTATCAAAGCAGTTAGTCCTCGGAATGTCTACAGACCGTGTATAGTAGAGTTTTGTTTATCGGTGTGTTGTGCACCACATCTATAAACATGAGGCTACAGTACATTTAGGATTGGTTTCCCTTCTTCTCCCTCTGAGATCGTGCGATAGAGCTGTGTTGTTAGGGTAGTCTCTCCCTAACATATTATTGTGGTTGCAGCTATGCCTCCAAAAAGGGCAACAGTGGCCCAGACAGGAATGTATGGACTTCGTATCCAGGTTGGTGAAATTGTTGTTGTCACGACCCGACCCCGGGGCCGCAACTGGTGCTCTACCTGGGCACCCCGTTAAGGTATACATCAGAGAATAGCATCGGAACATACACAACATATAACATGTTTAGACAATAACATCACAGGCTAGCCGATAAGGCCGTCTCCCATAAGATATACATAATCACAAGTAAAACATTACAACTCGTCGCCTACAAACAAACCACAACATGTGACTAATGCACTCTAGGAATAACAAGCGTGGCGGGGCGGGCCCCGCCATACCCCTGAATGTACATAAATCTAAAACATCAGGGAAAGACTGTACCAAAAAGACAAGCCTCCGGAGAAATGGAGCTTCTGACGCCTGATCAGTGATCCTAAGAATGAGGATCCACCACATGCTTACCCCTACTGCGCAGATTGAACGCAAATCCAGGAAGGGGTCGACACAATATGTACTAAGTATGTAAAGCGGAAAATACCGTAATTACATCATAAGTTTAAAGCGTTATACCCGTAGTTCCGTGGTATGTATGCGAGGGCGTGCGTGAGAATACGACTTTGAAAGTGGAAAGGAAGAAAGAGGTGATTTTTCCACGGAAAAGTTTCCGGTTTTTGTGAAGGAAAAAGGTTCGTTAATGGGAATTGGATTCCCAGATTTGGTATTCGGACTTCTTGGAATATTAGAGAATTATGGAATTTTATTTTCGGAAATGGTCACGTGGGGCCCACGGGAGAAATTTACGATTTTGTGGGGCCCACTTTGTTTTCGAGATTTTGGCCATTGTGGATATTTTCGGAAGATGAAATATTTTGGACGAGTAGGAGGGCGACACGTGTCACCCCCCTAGGTGGCTTGGCCGAATTTCACTTTGTGCACAACACCCGACATTCTGATCGTTTTCGACGAAATGTTTTACACAACTCGCGAAGGATAAATTCCGCTATGTCATTTCTAATTTTTGCGGATTTTTCCGAGAGACGAACACTTTGGACCAACGAGAGGCGACACTTGTCACCCTCTCTCGCGGACGCGTGATGTGACGTTAGGCGATTGGAGTGCCAACTTTGTCAAGTAGTTGGTAGGATATTTTGTGTGCAAGTTGGCTAGGTACACTTGCCCAAATCTTGGCCTTACACTTGCCTTGCACTTGGCATAATCTTGGCCATTGGTTGGCCATCCTTGACCTATAAATACC
Organism: Przewalskia tangutica; assembly: GCA_029844215.1. Classification (NCBI taxonomy): domain Eukaryota; kingdom Viridiplantae; phylum Streptophyta; class Magnoliopsida; order Solanales; family Solanaceae; genus Przewalskia; species Przewalskia tangutica. The sequence goes on from CM056719.1 coordinate 27,700,909, forward strand.
ACTCTTGTGATGAAGAGTTCTTCATCCACAAACAAGCCTTCCAAGTCTTGAAATCCTCTCCTCTCCCTTAAGCCTTTTCGTCCAACACACCTCCCCCCCTTTGGTGAGTTTGGTGAGGCCCCTAGCCTAGACGAAACCTACCCCCCCTTCCCTTGGTAGAAGTGTTGCCTTCTAGTATTGTTATAATGCCCAATTCACCCTAGCCCAATCCCCTTCGTGCTTAGTTGAAGAACTTCTAGGGTTCTGGAGCGCATTGGAGCGTCTTGAGTAGGAGCTAAACCTTGCCCAGAGCGACTTTTATCTAGGATATTATTGGGCTTACAGGTAAATAACCTTATCCTCCTTTTGTAATTAGAAAATACATACTGTAGAAGTATAGGAATAAGTATAAATACTTAGAAGGATATTAAAGAATAGAATTGAACTGATATCACAGTAGAAGGGTTTAAAAGAAGAATAATAGAACTGTACTTACATAGGACTGTTTTCCACGATGAACTTGAGTAGCTCAGGGTAGGGAAGTCTGCCCAAATGTCCATAGAATAGCGAACCCTCGCTTAGAGCTTTGTACAATCTGATCCAGACGTTGATAGACGTGTTGGTATTATAGGTCGATTCTCTGCGCGACATATTCAACTTGGCGGTGGATTTCGAGAAGGTATGTGATTCTTCCTATCCTCTTGAGCATGATATTTTAAAGAATATGTATATAGTACGGTAGACGTGCGTGTGTTAATCGAATAATAATTACGGCAATGTCTTGGACTTAAGCTGAATAATAAATGCAATGATGTCTTGGACTTAAGCCGAATAATAAGTATGGCAATGTCTTTTGACTTAAGCTGAATAAAAAGAATGCGAGTAGTTCAAAAGAATTAAGAAACCTTTTAAGAGTAACACTTGGTTTTAAAAGCTTAAGAGTTATACTAGCTTTATGGGAAGTTAGGTATAACGGCTTAAGAGTGATAAAAAGAATGATTTATTGATTTAAGAAAATAAGAGACTTGACTTAATTATACTAATATGAATTTTGTTAAAAAGTGTGAAACCTCATTCGTGAGTAAATAGTATTTTTGGTTTTCAAAAGGAATGATGTTTTACCGATCAGAATGAATGTCGAACAACCACAAGTAGCTAATAAAGGAAATGTTTTGACTAATAAAGTATTATTAAAGCAGGTAGAAACTTCCATCTACATAGGAGCTAAGATGAGACAAAATGATATTACATTTCCTAGATCATGGATGTTGTAATAAGATTGTTATGAACAATAATAACCTACTCACACATAAGGTATATGTTTCTCAAATTGTTTTAAAGGATTAAAACTATGAACTACGAAACCTTTCGAAAATGAGAAACTTGAGTAATTGAAATTAGGCAAACTTGAGCGTTGGGAAAAGAATGTTGTTACTTGATTTTACAAAGAGAAGTGTTTTGATTTACTTCAAAAGATAATCACTTTATTTTTATACTACGGGTATTGTGTGACTTTTGTGAAAGAAACGGATCTTTTAAAAGAGTAATACATAAAGTACTTTGGGGCTAAAAAACCTGAACTTGTTAACATAATGTAGAAAGTACCTTGTGTGAATAACTTGATTTTATTGATTTGTGATAGTCTTGTAATACTTTCTTGTTGACTTGATAAGTAAACATGTTAGGATGCTACGTGAGTTAGTATCTTGTGATGTTTGTGTAAAGGGGTTTTTCCTTGTTGTGCTTAGGTTGTTTAACGATAAGCTGTTATGATGATATTATATCACTCATGATTAGGGGTTAAGGCGCCTCCGTGCGGGGTAGACTTCGGCGGGTCTAGTGACCTATGATTCGAGAATACCTTATGCAGTGCAGATGGCCTATCTTGAGCTGGGAGTTCCGAGTTAGTATGCGGCCCTTGTGGTCATGCGGTCTTTGTGGCCATGCGGGCGAGTCGGGGCTGCCGGAGAGTAGCTACCCTCGATGCGGGAATACCTCATGCGGGCCATTGGAGTGGCCCGTGCGGGCTATGGGAAGTTCGAGGGCTGACGCGCGCATTAGATCTGCGGCGAGTGGCGGCTTTGATCATGTGATGCAAGCAGATCTCGTAATCTGATTCTGACCTTGTTTATCTTGTAGGTTTTAGTAGTCGGCTATGCCTTCGTACTTACCGTGCGGTTTTATGATGACTTTGAGGCGTGAGTCCACGACTTGACATGATCGCTTATTTATTGTGATCGTAGTTTTGGTTATCATACATGTCTCTCGCTTTATATAGACTACTATGATTTCATTCTGATATTTTCGTTTCACATACTTGGTACTGTTATCGACCTCCTTGAAGTGCGTTTCATGCGCAGTAAAGGTACTTCTCCGTTGATCCCGTTCTTAGGATCACCGTTTCAGCGTTGGAAAAGCTCCGTTTCTCCGGAGGCTTAGCATTTTGGTATGGTCCACTGTCGTTGTAGATATTTGCATTCAGGTATGGAGGGCCCCGCCATTGTTGTTTTTAAACTCTTAGAGTGCATAGACTGTTGTAAGGTTGAGATATCGCTTTCATTTTGGGTATTTATATACATATATGTCGAAAGGCAACTTTTTCCCGTAAGCGTGTCTTATTTATCTTTGTTTCATATCTTGGTTGTTTTATATTCCGATTTCTCGATGTATGACTACTTGGGTGCCGGGTAAGGCACGATCCACGAACCGAACAGGTCGTGGCGGAGACATGTATGATAATCAAATTACAGTACACTGTGCCTTACTAACAATGAGAGTAACTAAGAGTATACTTACAACATGAAAATAGGAAGCTCACGATCAAAGAAGGACCACCCGTCTGCAGTATCATTAAGCAATCCTACTCCTGGGACTATTTCACCCGCATAGGTCGTGTGGACCTGCATGAGGTATTCCTCGCATAGGCTGTACCCGCCCGCATGGGACTATTTCACCCGCATAAGCCCATAAGGACTCGCATGAGGTATTCCTCGCATCATGGGTAGCAAATCCACGGAAACAGGTGGTATAACGTCTTGGGGGTTTACCCCTCATTTATACTCTTGCCACAAGCGGTGGTATAACGTCTTGGGGGTTTACCCCTCATTTATACTCTTACCCTGGAGAAGGTGGTATAACGTCTTGGGGGTTTACCCCTCATTTATACTTTTACCCTATCTCAACCGGCCATCATACATAACATAAGCCCTACCGGCTTATCATACATAACATAAGCACTACCGGCTTATTATACAATAAATAAGCAAGTTAAGAAATCCCCCTAACTTCTTATTAGCCTTATTCATATACACTCTCATTTTATTTTACTTAAGGCTCTAACATGTCATTATAAAATCCGGGGATTTAACCCAAAGTACTACGTACTTCTATTCTTTTAAAAATGACTCTTTTCATTATAAAACTTCCAAGATACTAATAACCGTAGCATTAAGTCACCATTATTTTTCAAGACAAGTCACAATACTTTTAGAAATATAATTAGGCTTCTAAATCAAGTGACTTCTTTTCTTATAAAACCTTAGGCCATTGATGCCTTAAAATCAATTTGTCTTTCATTAAATCAAGTCATTTTATCCTTATTTATCTTTCCATAAAGCTAATATAACCAACTTCCCATAAAGTCGTTATATTAACTTTATACCTTAGCCAATTACAATTTCCTATCCAATGGACTTATACGTTTAAAACGAAACAAGTATCATATACTTTAAAACTCTTCAAGTCCCTTAACTTTAAAAACTTAAGACATCCTTAATACTTTTAAAGAAGTGAGTTAATCTCCTAACTCACCCAACTTGGCTATTCATAAAACTAGTAAAGGATATCAAGGTCTTGTACGTCTACCGTACTATATAAGTCAACTATTCATGCTCAAAAGATAGGAAAGTTCTACATACCTCTTCGGGTCAATCCACTTGCTAAGTACAATATCCCGCCCGTAGTATGTCAACCTATAATGTCCACAATACGTCTATTAACGTCTTACTTCAAACGTAGAATATTATAAGTGCAAAGTCACTAAATTCTACGGAAAATCGGACAGCACCTCCTTTGTTTCTACATACTTTGCCACCTTTTTCAAGGCCGAATTCAATAACCAAACACGCCACATTTAAGGCCCAACAATGCAATTAATCAATAGGGGATTACACGCCTACTAGACGTGTAAAATTCCGCCCCACAAACGATATCAAACTAATACAAACTACTAGGCCAATTCGGCAACTTGAGATACAATAACACCAATTCTTATCCAATTTCCATTTCAATCCAAGTTGTTAGCATAACATGATATCAAGTCGCAATCGATTATAACTACTATAATCTTCAAGTAAGTAACATGCGACGATTCTAATTAACGACCAATTTGTAATCCAACTTCAAATGGTTTATATGACAATTCGGATTTAAGGCTACAATCAATCCATAATACTTATGAAACTTCAACACATATACTTCATGCTAGCAAACATGTAAAGCTAACAACAATATATAATCTTGTAACACTTTAAGAGACAAGATTATTACCTCAACGATTCTTAGTCCAACTTCAAATTCGAAGTCGCTCCTTAGAAACTTAGAGCCTCTTCTAGACACTTCAATCCGCCACTTGAGACCCTTAGAATAACACAAACAACTTTCCTTCAATCTTCCAAACAAAACCTAGAAAAGCAACTAGGTTTTCACCTTGCGACTAATACGAAAACTATCTTTTTTCGGGATTTTTCTATTGAGATATCCTTACAATATACTCATGAACCTTGGTTTAAAGTGTGGAGCTAAATGGACAACAAACAAATTTTTTTTGTGTTGGAAGCTTGCAAACCCGAGAGCTACCCTTTGGTGTTCTTCAATTTCTTGAATTTCTTTCTAAGTGTTGAAGTTAGTCTTGCTATTAGTACTACTATATAGTTCAATGGAGGGTCAAGATGTGCACAAATGTGTGGCTTGGATGAAGTTCCTTCAAATATCAAGACTTGTGGTCCCATTGACTAAGTCAACATTGTCAAGCTCTTCAAGTTGCAAGACTTAGTCATCCTAACAAAGGTCAAATGACCCTTTTGTCCATTCTCAATTCGTCCAAGACAACATAAGGGGGGGTGACACGTGTCTCCCTCCCATTCGTCACAATATTACGTTTTCCGATAATTTCATAATTTCCGATAAATTTTTACAAGTCTCAAATCTTAACATTTGGAATTCTCACGTACGTTCTTAAAACACGTCCTGCAAATACGGGGTGTAACATTCTTCCCCCTTAGAAACATTCATCCCCGAATGTTCTTTCGGAGTCAAACTTATAATTAGCGACATAGTTCCTTTCACAACCCCGCCATACCAATAATGCCACACATGGCCACATAATAGCATTTAAGCAAAAGAAATACTTCAATTAAAACTTGACAAGTAAGGGAAAATGAATTACCTGAAGGTGTAGGGAATAAGTGAGGATACTTCCTCAACATGTCCTCCTCCGCTTCCCAAGTCATCTCCTCCCTGTTATCATTCCTCCAAAAGACTTTGACGGAAGCCACATCCTCGTCCGCGATGCTCGACCGCGATCGAGTATCGCTATGGGACTATCCTCATACGATAACCCTCTCACACCGACCTCACTAGCAGGGAAAACTCTCGTTGGATCTCCGATACACTTCCGCAACATAGAAACATGGAAGACCGGATGTACTGCCTCTAACTCTGATGGCAGATCCAACTCATAGGCAACCTTGCCTACTCGACGGACGATCTGGTAGGGCCCAATGTACCTTGGCCGAGTTTCCCTTCTTTCGAATCTCATCACATCCTTCATGGGTGACACCTTCAAGGAGACCCAATCGCCTACGAAACTCCAAATGCCGACGATTATCCGCGTATGACTTCGCCGGCTACGAGCCGCTCTCTGGATAAGTGTAACGCCCGAAACCGGGCAACATCGCGGTGCCTTACCCCGCACCCTAGTGATACAACATCGAGAGAAAACCGGAAATAAAAACTTTACACATGAAATGAGAGACATAAATAAATAAAGCAACCCAACCGTTGCCTTCGGATATATACATAAAACCCGACAGCTTATCCTTTTTACAAACTCGCCACACTACAGGCACTCTAAGATATACAACAACTATGACGGACGGGGGCCCGCCATACCCTCAATGTACAAGTACCTACAATGACAGGACTATACTAAAAGATAAGCCTCGGAGGAACGGAGCTTCAACGCCGAATCATGCGATCCTATGGCGAGATCAACCAATCGTGTACCTACCTGCGGCATGAACGCGGCCCCGGGCGAGGTCGATAACAGTACCAAGTATGTGAAACTGAAAATACGTAATGAAATCACATTTCATCATTTTATAAAACCATTTCGCAATAAGTAAACAATTATGTCAAGTAAGGGACGATATCCCGAATAATCACTCACATAATTATGGGTCTCACGCCCATAATACCACTCATGCCGTGGAACTCATTCTCATCGCGGTAGCATGATGTAAAACAACACCCATATGTGAACTCAACACTAGATCCACTGCGTCATCAAAACCGACGGGCAAGTAGAATAGCCAACTACCACCCAAAAGCTAGTCATATCCCATCACGCAAGGTACTAAGCCAACTACTACCCAAAAGCTAGCCACGCAATCGCCGAGGCAAGTATCTTAAGCTAAGGTACAATAGCCTACCGTCTCACAAGATATGGCCGAGGCAAGTATCTTAAGCTATCTACCGAGGCTACCGGTACGAGAAAATGACCGAACAAGTATCTAAAGTGTGCACGAACCACACGTACATAAACCAAGCCGTGATCGCCGTCGCGCGGCAAGCTTCATGGATTAGCGGTCCATGGACTAACCCGAACCTCACAATGACCGCGTGCCCCGATCTTACCTCGGAAGTCATGGCCATGAAACCATCCCCATCGACGCATGCCCACGGAACATCCATCACGCGGCGATGTCCAAAGGAAATAAATCGATAGCCGCCTCCTGCAGAGTCACGACAGATGAAACAACCATAATACTCAAAGTGGGACGATACTCGTGGACCACCCAACGTCGATGTCCAATAATCAATCGGATAGCCGCCCTCCCGGAGAGTCACGGCGAAGACATCAACAAAACACTTGCACATCAAAGACTATCACAACAAGCATAGGCAAGTTTAACATACATTCATTTTAATCAACAATCCGGTTTCAAACCCAAAATACTACATACTTTCCTTCTTTCAAAAGACCTCTTTCTATGTAAAAGCCACGTGATACTAATACTGTAGTATATAAAGAAAACACGCTTTACTTTTAAAACCAAATTACTTCACCTTCAGAAAATCTTTACAAGGCTTTTAAAATCAAGTACTCTATACTTTATAAACCAAGTGCTTTTCTTTTAGAACAACATCAAGTATACTCTTTTTAAAACCCAATTAACTTACTCTTTTCAAAACAAGTAACCTATACTTAAATCAATTTACTTCTCCTTTTCCGAAAACAAGTCGTTATAAGTCAAGTCTCTTATCTTTCAAGATCAAGTCTCTTAACTTTCAAAATCAAGTCGTTTTACTGTCAAAACCAAATCTTTCTTTTATCTTCATAAAGTCGTTATAACTAACTTCCCATAAAGCCATTATAACACTTTATGTTTTAAAACAAACAAAAATCGTTTCACACACGTACGTCTACCGTACTATATAGTTCACAACAATCATGCTCAAGAGTATAGGAAGAATCACATACCTTTAGCTTAAACCACAAGCCAAGTCAAGTATGCCGCGCGTAGAAAGATCCACCTATAACAACCATAATATATAAATCAACTTCTAGCACTCTCCGTAGAATATTCTAAACACAAGATTCCTTATTCTACGTAAATTTGAAAGACCTCCCCGCTATCACATAAATCTCCTCCCCTAACCAGGCCCGCTACCAGGCCAACAACTCCCAGGGGATTACACGTCTAACCGGACGTGTTCAAATATGCTTCACAATAATACTTACACAAGTCTACTGTAAGTACAGTCCAATGTAAATACAATCCTATTTAATCCTCCTACCAATATAATATACACAAGTATAACGACTACAACATGGAATATCCACTTACAATATGGGGACAAAGCTCATTACCTCGATACTCCCAAAATTATCCAAGTTATAAGTCGATCACGAGCAACGCGTTTAGCTCCAATCCTTACGCTCCAACCCGCTCCAGCGACCCTTAGAAGTTTCTAAACAACTTCTCTAAATACTTCCACCAAGCTAGGAAGATTTTCCTGTGGTTTCGCTTACTGGCTATTGGAATAAAGTAGTATTTCCTGCTCTAGTATTTAAATAACTTTGGTTTACTACTAGGGATACTAGGCCAAGGTATTTGTTATTTTACAACACTCCACCACGTATTTTATACACAAGAGGAGGGGACGAAATCTACACAAAGGGAGGGAAAACATTTGCTTTGGAAAGCTTTCTGTGAGGATGATTTTACTCTTCAAGCCGAGGGTATTTATAGAAGAACCAGGGCCAAGATCAATATAAGTGTAGGGTCAAGATTGGGCCATGTGTGTGTGGGTCCCACCACACCACATGGCCAAACGAAATGGTGCCAAGTGTGAGGGCCAATCGGCCAGGACATGTGGCCTAGCCATCATCCACCCATTTCGCCAAGTGCCACATGGGGTGACACGTGTCGCCCCCAATTAAATCCAAAATATTTCGTCTTAGAAAATATCCAAAATACCTAAATCTCAAAACAAAGCGGGCCCCACAAAACCGTAAATTTCTCGAAGTGGGTCCCACGTGACCATTTCTGAAAATAAAACCTCAAAATTCTAATATAATCCAAGAAGTCCAAATACCAAATCGGGAATCCAATTCCCATTAACGAACCTTTTCTTCACAAAACCTAACTTTTCCGCGAAAAATCACATCTTCCTTTCTTTCCAAAATTTCTCGTATTCTCGCACGCACGCCCTCACATACATACCACGGAACTACGGTATAACATTCTTCCTCTTAGAAACATTCGTCCGAATGTTCCTTCTAAGTCTCCAAACGAGCGTGTCTTGGATAGTCTTCACTACTATACTTACGAAACCAATCACGCCATCAATGGCCATAGTATAACATACAAATCCAAGCTAACGAGGAAATCATTTCTAATCTCACAAATGACTACTAGCTTCAATTTACTCTAAGGCCTATCTCCGCCTTCACGATCCGATTCTCGATCGAACACATCCCGAACTCATACGATGGTTACCTAAACTTGGGCCTAGCACCTCGTGACCTACCACCCGTGACCACCTCGAATCGACTCCCACCAATTCCGGGCGCGGGTTGACCGCGACTTGGCCTCAACCCGACCATTATCGCGCCTAATCTCTCTCGCTCCCGATCCTAACAATCTTACTAATTCACGTCATGAAAGCTACCACTTCCATCTTACACTACCCATGGAATTATCACACCAACATAATGCTATCGAACATAATAATTAAAAATATACTTATCTTAATACAAATGCATACTAGTCTCTTAGAGGTCAAGGATATACCGATATCACAAAACAAATAGGCGATTTCAAGGACCGCTATAATCGGGAACTTCCACCACGACCGCCCGCCTGCCAGGTATATGAACACCCTGCTAGCTATCGGGCGAAGAACCCGCAGATCCCGCGCCGAGTCTCAACATCCGCGCTACCTGTAGGACAATTTCTCAAATGGCCCCGCCACATGTAAAACAAGTCCTCGACACTTCCGAATGGGGTTTACCATGTGTTACACACTTAGGTCGGGTGGCTTCCTGCCAAGACCAACTCCCTCAAAACACAACCCTTGGAGCCACGACCGCTCCTGAATACTCTGGAGGCCACGAAGATCGTAGAGGACCACTCTCGGGCGGCGGCGTATAACTGTTCTCTGGCGAGGCGGTCCGCCTTGAAAGTTACCAAAGGACCCTGCTGTCCTGGCCCTCTTCTGCTGATATTGGTCAATCCGTCGGTCTCTCCGTGCCTCACACCCTAGTGCATGAGCCTGCATGCGGGCGATGTCCATGCCCGGCTGAAGCGATACACCCGAACAAGACTCTGCCAAGTAGTCATCAAGCCTGTGGACGTGGCGGTGCACTCGTCCTCCATATTAGCTACTAACGCAGGACATATCGAGCCAACGAGTCGAACTCTACGTTGTACTCCCGGAATCGCGTCCTCCTGTCGGCTCAAAGATCGTAAACTCCGGCCCGTGCCCTCCTCATCTGCGGCGGCAAGAAATGGCTGAGAAATGCCTCCGAGAACTCGTCCCAAACAGCTGGGGGCGCATGCTCCCCCCGGGACAGCTCCCATGAATCAAACCAGTCGACTGCGGTATCACGCAGCCGATGCGAACCGAAAATCACGGACTCGGTCTCCGAAGCCTTGATCACTCGCATGATCCTCTGTAACTGACGGATGAACTCCTGCGGATCATCCTCAGGCCTCGACCCGTAGAACTCTGGCGGGATACAACTCAGAAAATCCCGTAGCCTCAAACTATCCGATCTGGGATGAACTACGGGGGCTACTGGAACTGGAACTGCTGCATCCAGCCTCTCCTCGTGTCTGGCCACGATCCTGGCCAGTAACTGGGCCATCTCCTTGTAACCCATCTCCTCTGCTCCAGGCTGTGGGACTGGAGGCTCAGGTACCGTGGTCTCTGCAGCCACTGCTGCGGCTCTAACCTCTGCTGGGGCTGGCGGCGTCGCAAAACTCGCCGTCTGAAGAACTATCTCAGGTAATGACCGGGCCTGCGCCCTCGTACTCCTCTGTGTCCCACTAGCAGCTCCCACGGCTGCCTTGCCCTTCTGGGCCCGGGTTGCCTTGCGCGGAGGCATAATCGCGTAAAAGAACACGCCGGAAGAGTCCAACTTACAACATCGCTCTAAGGCACGATCTCGAGTGAGAAGAATAGAAACTAATCCTAAATGTCCTGCGCACCTCACGATTATAGATGTGGTGCACAACACACCGATAATCAAGACTCTACTAGACACGCGGTCTGTAGACACTTTCCGAGGATTAATCGCTCGATACCACTTGTAACGCCCGAAACCGGGCGATCAGTGCCTTACCCGGGCACCCTAGTGATACAACATCGAGAAAACCGGCGGAAATAAAAACTTTACACATGAAATGAGAGACATAAATAAATAAAGCAGGCCAACCCAACCGTTGCCTTGTATATATACATAAAACCCGACGGTTATCCTTTTACAAACCACACTTGAGTTCTCTGACCTCTAAGATATACAACAACTATGACGGACAGTGGCCGCCATACCTCAGATGTACAAGTACTACAATGACAGGACTATACTAAAAGATAAGCCTCGAGGAACGGAGCTTCCTAACGCCGAATCTGCGATCCTATGGCGAGATCAACCAATCGGTGTACCTCTACCGCGGCATGAACGCAGCCCGGGAGAGTCGATACAACAGTACTAAGTATGTGAAATCGAAAATCGTAATGAAATCACATTTCATCATTTTATAAAACCATTTCGCAATAAGTAAACAATTATGTCAAGTAAGGGACGATATCCCGAATAATCACTCACACATAATTATGGGTCTCACGCCCATAATACCACTCATGCCGTGGAACTCATTCCTCATCTGCGATACATGATGTAAAACAACACCCATATGTGAACTCGAACACTAGATCCTGCTGCGTCATCAAAGCCGACGGGCAAGTAGAATAGCCAACTACGGTCAAAAGCTAGTCATATCCCATCACGCAAGGTACGGAAGCCAACTACCGGTCAAAAGCTAGCCACGAATCGCCGAGGCAAGTATCTTAAGCTAAGGTACAATAGCCTACCGTCTCACAAGATATGGCCGAGGCAAGTATCTTAAGCTATCTACCGCAGCTCTGACACGAGAAAATGACGAACAAGTATCTAAAGTGTGCACGAACCACACGTACAAACCAAGCGTGATCGCCGTCACCGCGGCAAGCTTCATGGATTAGCGGTCCATGGACTAACATCGAACCTCACAATGACCGCGTGCCCGATCTTACCTCGGAAGTCATGGCCATGAAACCATCCCATCGGGCGCGTGCCCATGGAACATCCATCACGTCGGCATGTCCAAAGGAAATAAATCGATAAGCGGCCCTCCCAGAGTCACGACAGTGCGAAACAACCGATCGATACTCAAAGTGGACGATACTGCGTGGACCACCCAACGCCGGTATGTCGATAATCAATCGGATAATGGCCTCCTGCAGAGTCACGCGGCGACATCAACAAAACACTTGCACATCAAAGACTATCACAACAAGCATAGGCAAGTTTAACATACATTCATTTTAATCAACAATCCGGTTTCAAACCCAAAATACTACATACTTTCCTTCTTTCAAAAGACCTCTTTCTATGTAAAAGCCACGTGATACTAATACTGTAGTATATAAAGAAAACACGTTTTACTTTTAAAACCAAATTACTTCACCTTCGTAAAAATCTTTACAAGGCTTTTAAAATCAAGTACTCTATACTTTATAAACCAAGTGCTTTTCTTTTAGAACAACATCAAGTATACTCTTTTTAAAACCCAATTAACTTACTCTTTTCAAAACAAGTAACCTATACTTAAATCAAGTTACTTCTCCTTTTCCAAAACAAGTCGTTATAAGTCAAGTCTCTTATCTTTCAAGATCAAGTCTCTTAACTTTCAAAATCAAGTCGTTTCTTATCAAAACCAAATCTTTCTTTTATCTTCATAAAGTCGTTATAACTAACTTCCCATAAAGCCATTATAACACTTTATGTTTTAAAACAAACAAAAATCGTTTCACACACGTCGCTCTACCGTACTATATAGTTCACAACAATCATGCTCAAGAGTATAGGAAGAATCACATACCTTTAGCTTAAACCACAAGCCAAGTCAAGTATGCGCGTAGAAAGATCCACCTATAACAACCATAATATATAAATCAACTTCTAGCACTCTCCGTAGAATATTCTAAACACAAGATTCCTTATTCTACGTAAATTTCGGACACCTCCCGCTATCACATAAATCTCCTCCTAACCAGCCCGCTACTGTGCCAACAACTCCCAGGATTACACGCCTAACCGGACGTGTTCAAATATGCTTCACAATAATACTTACACAAGTCTCTGTAAATGCGGTCAATGTAAATACGTTCAATCCTTTATAATCATCCTTCCAATATAATATACTCAAGTATAACTACTACAACATGTAATATCCAATTACAATAGGACATAGATCATTACCTCGATAAGCCCAAAAATTATCCAAGTTATAAGTCGATCCCGAGCAACGTTTAGCTCAATCTTACGCTCCAACCCGCTCAGCGACCCTTAGAAGTTTCTAAACAACTTCTAAATACTTCCACCAAGCTAGGAAGATTTTCCTAGGGTTTCGCTTTCTGCTATTGGAATAAAGTAGTATTTCCTGCTCCTAGTATTGAAATAACTTTGGAATACTACTAGGGATACTAGGCCAAGGTATTTGGGATTATACAACAATACACCAAGTATTTTCTACACAAGAGGAGGGGACGAAATCTACACAAAGGGAGGAAAACATTTGCTTTGGAAAGCTTTCAAGTGAGGATGATTTTACTCTTCAAGCAAGGGTATTTATAGAAGAACCAAGGGCCAAGATCAATATAAGTGTAGGGTCAAGATTGGGCCATGTGTGTGTGGGTCCCACCACACCACATGGCCAAACGAAAATGGTGCCAAGTGTGAGGGCCAAATCGGCCAAGGGACAAGTGGCCAAGTGCCACATGGGGGTGACACGTGTCGCCCCCCAATTCGTCCAAAATATTTCGTCTTCCGAAAATATCCAAAATACCGGAAATCTCAAAAACAAAGCGGGCCCCACAAAACCGTAAATTTCTCCCGTGGGTCCCACGTGACCATTTCTGAAAATAAAACCTCAAAATTCTAATATAATCCAAGAAGTCCAAATACCAAATCTGGGAATCCAATTCCCATTAACGAACCTTTTTCTTCACAAAAACCGGAACTTTTCCGTCGAAAAAATCACATCTTCCTTTCTTTCCAAAATTTCTGTCGTATTCTCGTACGTACGTCCTCACATACATACCCTGGAACTACGGGGTATAACAATAAGCTTCACCTTATCCACAGCCTGCTGAACCAAGTCTGGGCCAACTAACTGCACCTCGTCCACGTCGAACCAACCAATCGGCGACCTATATTTTCGCCTATATAAAGCCTCGTATGGTGTCATCTGTATACTGGAATGGTAGCTGTTGTTATACGCAAACTCCATAAGAGGCAAATGATCCTCCCAGCTACCCCTGAAATCAATCACGCAGGCTCGCAATATATCCTCAAGTGTCTGGATAGTATGCTCTGCCTGCCCGTCAGTCTGAGGATGAAATGTTGTACTGAGGCTCACCTGTGTCCCTAATCCCTTATGGAAAGACCTCGTGGTTAGCCAGAACCGGGCTTCTTTTCGATATAATCAACACAGGGACACCGTGCAGCCTCACAATCTCTCTGATGTACAATCTGGCATAGTCCTCACGAAACGCCGTCCCCGATCGAAGGAAATGGGCCGATTTCACACCACAACACAACCCAAATGAGTCAGCATTTCCTCTGAGTACGAGGTAACCCTGTAAAAAGTCCATGTTGATCACCTCCCACTTCTAAGTCGGAATCTCAATAGCCTGTAATAATCCACTGGGCCTATGGTGCTCGACCTTGACTCTGGGCAATTAGGACATCAGGCAACAAAACGCCACGCCCTCTTCGTGCCATCCCACCAATACAAACATCTCGAGGTCATGGTACATCTTGGTCGACCGGATGAATAGAATAACGAGCACCGTGTGCCTCCCAAAATCTGCCGACGGTCTCGCTACATCGGAACACACAACCGCCTCAAATCTTAGCACTTATCCGCGCTACCTCGAATAGACTTTTCTCCTCCAAGAGCCGCGTCTCGATACCGCACCAACATCGGGTCCTCAAACTGTCGCCTCTTCACCTCATCAACGATGGAAGACTCGGCAACCTCACGAACTCGTACCCCACTATCGTCGGTATCGATCAATCGAACCCCAAGGCTCGCTAGTTGGTGGATCTGACGGACCATGTCCCGACTTCTGCCGTACCTCCGGCGCACTCCCATCGATCTACGACTCAAGGCATCGGCAACCACGCTGGCTTTCCCGATGGTATAGAATATCAACATCATAATCTTTCAACAACTCTAACCACCGCCTCGCCGCAAGTTCACTCCTCTCGCTCAAGATATACCGAGGCTCTTGTGGTCTGTATAAATATCCACATGAACCCCATACAAATAATGTCTCCAAATCTTCAAGGCATGAATAACTGCGACCAACTCTAAGTCGTGGGTAGGGTAATTCCTCTCATGCTTCTGTAACTGCCGGGAAGCATAGGCTATAACCTTGCCGTGCTGCATCAAAACACACCCTAGAGATACCTGAGGCATCACAATAAACCATGTACCCGTCTAACCCCTCAGGAAGAGTAAGAACTGGAGTCGTTGTCAACCTTTCCTTCAGCAACTGGAAACCCTTCTCGCAAGCCTCTGTCCACTGGAACTTGGCTACCTTCTGAGTCAGCCTAGTCAACGGTGCTGAAATTGAAGCAAACTGCTCTACAAACCTACGATAATAACTCGCCATTCTAAGAAATCGCGCACTCGGCCGAGTAAGAGGTCTCGCCAAGACTTGATCGCCAATCTTTGTCGTATCCACCCAACACCATCAGCCCAATGTGCCCCAGAATGCCATCGAGCCCAACCAAAACTCGCACTGAGAACTTGGCGAATAATCGCGGCTCCGAGGACCCCAAGTACCGCCTCGTGATCAGATGCTCGCTCAGACGTGAATAAACCAGGATGTCATCAATGAATACTATCACAAATGTATCTAAAAATGGCTTGAACGCCTGATTCATCAGATCCATAAATACCGCTGGAGCGTTGGTCAAACCGAAAGACATAACCCTGAACTCATAGTGCCCATACCGGGTCCTGAATGCAGTCTTTGGGATATCTGCCTCTCGCACTCGCACCTGATGATAACTGCATCGCAGTCTATCTTGGAGAAACACCTTGCACCCTGCAACTGGTCAAACAAATCATCAATCCTGGGGAGGGGGTACCTATTCTTGATGGTTACCTTATTCAGCTGCCTGTAATCAACACACATACGCAACATCCCATCCTTCTTCTTCACAAACAAAACCGGCGCTCCCCAGGGAGAAACGCTAGGCCTGATAAAGCCTTTTTCCAGCAAACTTTTCAGTTGGTCCTTCAGCTCCCTCAACTCAGCAGGTGTCATCCTGTATGGCGGAATAGAAATAGGTCGAGTGTCTGGCAATGTATCAATACAAAACTCAATCTCCCTCTCAAAAGGGATACCCGGAAGATCTTCTGGGAACACATCTGGAAACTCCCTAACCACCGCATCGATCAAGAATCGACACATCACCAGACAAATACCCGAACCAGATGATAGATGTACCCTTTCTGCACCATCTTCCTAGCCTTGAGGTAAGAAATAAACCTACCCCATCGGCGACGCTGTGTTGCCCTTCCACTCGATAACTGGCTCGCCAGGAAACTGGAACCGAACCAACCTGCCTCTACAGTCAACGTTGGCATAACAAGAAGCCAACCAGTCCATACCCATAATGACATCAAAATCTGTCATCTCCAACTCTATCAAGTCTGCATGGTCCGACGATCAGAATAAACACCTGACAACCTCTATACACCCGCCGCCTAACACCGAATCACCCATCGCGTAGCTACCTCAAAAGGCTCTATCGACACGCTCTATCCCGATTCTACACACAATAAGAGGACACATAGGACAAGGTAGAACTCGGATCTATCAAAGCATATACGCTACAAAGATGAAATCAATAATGTACCCGTGACGACGCGTGGAAGCTCTCCGATCTGGCGGTGGCTAAGGAATAAATGCGCTTCGTGGACCGCTAGAACTGGAACCACCACCACGACCTCTGCCGCGGCCTGCCGGTCCGTGAGCACCCTGGCCTCCGGGGCGCATAACCACAGAAGAAGAGGAAGACCCAACAACTGATCCTGTCGGCTGTACCATACCACCCATGCTGCCTCTAGACGGACAATCTTTCCTCAAATGGCCCTGCTGGCCACAAGAGTAACAAGCTCCCGAAGCCATGCGGCACTCGCCCGGGTGAGACCTATCGCATCGAGCACACTGAGATGTGGGTGGTCTCGATCGATGACGGTTCCGCCTCGCGAAACCCGAAGTCTGGAGCCCACGACCGCCTCCGAATGACCTGGCTGATCAGACCTCCTGCCAGAAAACCGTGAAGGAGCACTATGTGTTGGCTGGAATGCGGACCTAGTCTGCTGCTGAGGTTGTCCGCCTCGAAATCGCCCGAGACCTGCTGCCCCGGCCCTCTGGCCGGCTCGAGTCAACTGATCCTCCCTCTCTCTATCCTCTATCCCCTGCGCATACACCTGCATCCTGGAAATGTACATACCGGGCGGAAGAGCCACCCCCAAGCATGCAGTAATCATATGACGGTCTAGCCCCATCATATAACGATGAACTCTATCCGCCATGTCAGCTACAATGGTGTGCGCATGCCTGGCCAAGGAGTCAAACTCCAGGCTGTACTCTCTAATAGTCCTCTCATTCTGCCTCAAGGTCAAGAATCTATCTACGTGGGCTCTCCTCATCTCAGGAGGCAAAAAGTGATCCATGAAGGCCTCTGTGAACTCCTCCCAAACAGCTGGAAGAGCATCATCACCTCCCGATAATCTCGGTCCGGTTCAGTCCGGTCCGATTTTTCGGTCCGGACCGAAAATTGTGCACCCCTAATTACCACTGGACCGAATCTGCCAAGAGATTTCCAGATTTTTAAGGTAAAGTTTTTGGAAGAAAAAACATGTATGAAAGGTAGATTAAACTTGTAGATTGTAGGCATGTTATTATAGTTGAAGAAAATGGTGGAAATTGAAGAAAACAGTGGGCAAAAATCGGGACGGCTGCTGGTCGAAATTTTGGGCAGATTTTTAGTCAACTTTGGAGGGGTATATCTCCTAGTATATTAGGAGTTTTTAGGTGTTTCAAAATCCTAAAATGAAGTTCGTCGAGTCTAATTTCCAACTCAATAAACTTATTGTCGATAGGACATCGGAGTAGTAAGTTATGGACGTTACAATTTCAGCTGACAGAACAGTGAATTCCGCCACTGCTGGCCGATTTTGAGCAGAGAAATTCAAATGTTTGAGACAAGTTTTTGGAAGAGAAAATGTGTATAAATTATGGGTTAACATCATAGATTGTATGCATGTTGAATTGGAGTTGAAAAAGTGAAAAATTAGGCAAGAAAAGTTGATAAAACTGTGGGTTGCGTTCGAATTAGGGGTTGTTTTGGCTTTGTTTGAGGTATAAAATTCTTCCTTATATGATATAATTTGAGTTACATGTTGTTATAATTGAAGTAATGAATATATGTTGAGAGAAACTTGAAGTTTAGGCAATGCATGTGACAAATTTAGTGTTGTAGCCGATTTTAGGACCATGTTGTATACATTGGATTAAAGTGTTATTGTTGTTATTATGGTTGCTAATTGCATGTTGAGAATTGAAAGGAAACATTGATGTTTAAAGATGTATTTGTTATATGGAATTGTTGGAAGGTGAGTTGGATTAAGAATTAAGGAAAGAGTCATATAGTGGTGACGTTGTGGCCGAAATTGGTATGGAAATTATTAAACCTTGTTATATGCATTTTATAGACTGTTTACATATGATTATGGGGCAGAATTTTACACGTCTAGTAGGCGTGTAATCCTCTTTGGATTAACTGTTGATTGTGCCCTTAGTCGGGGCTTGGTTATTGTTGAAATTGGGCCTTTTTAAAGGTGGAAAAGTACGTAGAAATAAAAGAAGTGCTGCCCAATTTTTCGTAGAAATAGGGGCGTTACTTAAGTTCCTAACATACCCTTAAAGGCATGTAGTTAATAGACATGCTATTGTCATTATAGGTGAAAGTGTTACGTGAGCGTATTCCACTTAGCGGGTTGGTAGAAGAACGCTGAGGTATGTGAACTAACTTCCTTCTATTGACATGATTATTCTTGAAGTATACTAGCCTTGCTTATTGAAGTATACTTGTCTTGGTTTTGAAAGTCATGAGACTTGATTTATTTTGAAAGAATATATGATTTGATTTTGAAAGTAAGCGACTTGAGTTATATGAAGTATAAATGACTTGGTTTCAAAAGATGTAAGTGACTTGATTTAAAGAGTATAAATTACTTGATTTTAAAGCCTCGAGTTAAATTTAAAAAGTATATGTTACTTGGTTTTAAGAGTGTATGTTACTTGGTTTTGAAAGTATAAGTTGATTTATTTTATAAGTGGAAATGACTTTAAAGGTATAGGTTATTTGATTTTGAAAGTAGAAGTGCCTTGATACTACGGGTGTTAGTATCTTGAGGTTTATTATATGAAATGATTCTTTTAAAAAAAGGAATGGATATACTTAATACTTTTGGAGTCCAACTCCCTAATGTTACATCATATGATAGTGTCTTGGTTTTATTAAAAGGAAAGAGGTGATAGTGCATCGGTTTGTGTAAAAAGAAGATGTGGTAGTGCCTTAGTTTTCTAAAATAAAAGTTTGTTTTAAAGATTTTATTGAAAGTCCATGAGATATGTATTGTCCGTGAACTTGTATTCACGATGCGGGATAGATTCCCATGAGATGTATATAGAATATGGGATTACATGACTAGACATACATGGTTTTAAAAATAACTCTCTTTGAAAAAGGTACAGTTGACTTTTATTTTATATGACACGGTAGGATCTGGTATTTGATTTTCATATTTGCCATGTCATTCCTTTGTACAGTTATGATCTGATTTATTGTACTTCTTGTTTACATACTTGGTACCTGTTGTACTGACCCCCTTCGGGGGGCTGCGTTCATGCCCGCAGGTATAGGTATTCAGTTTGGAGATCTTCGAGCTTAGGATCCGTGCCCAGCTTTTTTTTGAGATAGCTCCCTTGTTCTGGAGCTTATCATTATGGTACGGAGTTTATATTACAGTATTATCGTTATTCAGAGGTACGGCGAAGCCTTTTCCCGTCATAGTTGTTGTCAAACTCTTAGAGGTCTGTATTCATATGTGGGGTGGACCTGGGTACAGTTGTAGTTCCGTTTGATTATATATATTAGCGGCCATGTCGGCTTTGCCTTTGTTTATTTTTAAAAAAATGAGTGTTATTTAGCTTCCGCGAATTTCTTATGTTGTATGGACAGAAGTGTGCCCAGGTAGGACACCATCCGCGGGCCCGGGATTCAGGTCGTGAAACTAATAGCGCTGTTTTTAACGTCATTTAGCCGGATGCAGATTTCCTCTTCATATTGGTTTTAAGAGGATAACATATTTTGCCTGTTCATTAGGATCACATAAGTAGGGCTTCAATCTTTGCACGTACACTTTGAATGGTGCATCATCCTTTCCTCACACCTCGACTGAACCATAGGGAAAAACCATCTCGACAGTAAATGACCCCGACCACCTGGACTTCAACTTGCCTGGAAACAGCCTCAACCTCGAATTAAATAGAAGTACTTGTTGTCCAGGTGAAATTCTTTTAGGACCAAGTTCTTGTCATGCCATGCTTTAGTGAGTTCTTTATAAATTTTGGCATTTTCATAGGCTTTATTACGGAACTCATCAAGTTTATTTAGTTGTAATAGCCTCTTCTGTCCGACGTCTCTCTCATCCATATTCAGCTTTCTTATGGCCCAATAGGCCTGGTGCTCCAACTCCACTGGTAGATGACAGGCCTTTCCAAAGACTAACATGTAGGGCGACATTCCAATGAGAGTTTTGAGTGTCGTCCTATAGGCCCAAAGTGCATCATCCAGCTTGGTAAACCAATTCTTCCTCGAGTTATCCACTGTCTTTTCCAGTATACTCTTCACCGCTCTATTTGAAATTTCAGCCTGTCCATTTGTCTGAGGGTGATATGGCAGGGCAATGCGGTGGTAACTCCATAGCGAGCAATTAGGGTATCAAGCTGCTTGTTACATAAATGATTCCCTTCATCGCTAATGAGAGCTCTGGGAGTACCAAACCTTGTGAATATGTGCTTGTGTAGGAATTTCAAGACAGTCTTACCATCATTTTCCTTAGTTACTACTGCCTCGACCAATTTAGACACATAATCCACTGCAAGCAAGATGGATTTATTATCGAAGGATGGTAGAAAAGGGCCCATAAAATCAATGCCCCAGACATCAGAGAGTTCAAATTCTAGGATCCCATTCAGTGACATTTCATTCCTTCTTGAGATGTTCCCAGTGCGTTGACAACGATCATATGCTTTCACAAAGGTATTAGCATCCTTGAACAGTTCTGGCCAATAAAACCCGCTTTGCAGCACCTTGAAGCCCCAAAATTCCCACCACATTGTAAAGTATGACAATGCGTGAGAATTTGGTGCATTTCATTCTCTGGCACACATCGTCTAATGACTTGATCAGCACAATGCCTATAAAGAATAGACTTCTCCCAATAGTAATGATTCACCTATGAGTAGAACTTCTTCAATTGTTGCCTAGTCATCTCAGGGGGCACAACCTTAACTGCAAGAAAATTAACAAAGTCAGCATACCAAGGCATAATTGAACTGGTGCTTACCTTAAAAAGTTGCTCGTATGGAAAGTGGTCATTAATCTGCACATCTTTGGCATTCTCTCTTGCACTTCAAGTCTTAACAGGTGGTCTGTAACTAAATTTTATGTTCCCTTCTTATCACGGATCTCCATGTCAAACTCTTGTAGTAATAGCACCCATCGAATAAGGCGGGGTTTTGCATCCTTCTTAGTCATCAAGTACTTGATAGTAGCATGATCAGTGTACACAATTACCTTATTCCTAATAAGATACGACCTGAATTTATCGAATGCATATACTATGGCTAGCAACTCTTTCTCTGTTGTGGCATAATTCAGTTGTGCATCATTAAGAGTTTTACTAGAATATTAAATAGATCGAAATACATTGTCAACTCACTGCCCAAGAACTGCTCCCACTGCATAGTCGCTAGCATCACACATTAGTTCAAATGGAAGTTCTCAATCTGGTGCAAATGGTGTTGAAATTAACTTCTCCTTAAGCGCCTGAAAAGTATTTAGGCACTCTTAACTCAAACGCAACACCATTCATCAACAAGGTTGAAAGAGGCTTTGAAATTTTGAGAAGTCTTTGATGAATCTCCTGTAGAAATCAGCATGCCCAAGAAAACTTCTAACCCCTTTCACTGACACCAGAGGTAGTAGATTTTCAATAGTAGAAATCTAAGCTTGTTCTACCTCAATGCCTTGGCTAGAATTTTGTGGCCAAGGACAATACCCTCATTCACCATAAAGTGGCACTTCCCCTAATTCAGCAAAATATTTGACTCTTCACAACGATGCAACACTGATTCTAAGTGTTTCAAACACTCATCAAAGGACGACCTAAAAATTAAAAAATCATCCATGAAGATCTCGATAGTTCTGTCACGCCCCGAACCCCGGGCCCGTGACTGGTGCCCTACCTGGGCACCCTTCTGCCTAACTGACACAAGTAAACTGCGGAATTTAAATAATACCTCTTTTTTTTTTAAACCAACGAACATGCAAGGGCAAAGCCGACCAGGCTGCCATATAATATACATAATTAAAAGACGCTACACTGTACATGAGTCCAATCCCACATATGAATACAGACCTCTAAGAGTTTTACTGAACTATGACGGGACAAGGCCCTGCCGTACCCATAATTGTACAAAAAAAACTTGTACTGAAGGATCTATACCAAAAAGATAAACTCCTGAACAGATGGAGCTATCCAAAAACTCGGAGCAGGGTCCTACACCTGCCGATCACCAAATCAAGGTACCTAAACTGCGGCGATGAACGCACTTCCGGCGAGGTCAGTACGAAGAATGTACCAAGTATGTGAAACTGAAAATACTGTAATGAAATCATAACAGCCTATACAAAACAGGAGACATGTATGATAGCCAAACTACAGTACACAATACATAAGCCGTCATATCAAGTCAGAGACGCATGCCCTCAAAGTCACTACTCAAAAATAACTATGGGTCTCACGCCCCTAATATCAATCATGCCCGTGGAATCCTTCCTCACTGTAGGCAATCCATGATATAATATAACACCAATAAGCATACATGAACACCAATAAGCATACATGAACACCAAGTCCCACCTGTGTCCTAAAAACTGTACGGGCCAAGTAGGAAAGCGAACCACCAGATCCAGCCTGCATCATAAAACTGACCGGGGCAAGTACGAAAGCCAACTACGATTCACCGGCTATCAATCGACGGGGCAAGTATGAAAGCTAACTACCAGTCCAGCCTGTCGTCACGAGATATGACCGGGACAAGTGCGAAAGCTATCTACCGGAGCCTACCATACCAAATTGTTTAATAGAACTGACGGGGGCAAGTACGAAAGCTAACTACCAGTCCATCCTACGACAGCCACTGACCGGGGCAAGTACGAAAGCTCTCTACCAGTCCATCCTGCGTCACTAAATCTCATGGAGGGCTAATCCATGGAATAACAGTATCCCACATAGTCGCATGCCCCGAAATCCCACATCGTATAAGCATGACCATGGGGTAATACAAACAAATCCGGGAATCTAACCCGCCTCCTGGTCACATGCCCCGGAATCCCACATCGTGTAAGCATGTCAAAGGAGTAATACAAATAATCCGGGAATCTAACCCGCATCCTGGTCGCATGCCCCGGAATCCCACATCGTATAAGCATGTCCAATGATCAATCATAATGGAAGCATACCCGTGGAATCCCACATCACCGTCGGTACGTCCAAGTAAACTTACAACAAGACAGCCGGTCCTCCAACCGAGAGTCGCGGCAGCGTAAAAAATATAATACTTGCACTCAAAGGCTATCACCAGCACACATAGGCAAGTTCATAAAATCTTTAGACTTTCATTATCATCCTAAAATGAATTTCATTTTATAAGATCAAGGCACTTTCGTTTTATATAAAAATCCGGGATTTAACCCTAAGTACTACGTACCTTCATTCTTTTCAAAAGACTCATTTTTATATAAAACCCCAAGATACTACACCTATAGTATCAAGACATGTCTATTTTTCAAATTAAGCTACTACACATTTAGAAATTCATTTCAAGAATTTTTTGCAACCAAGTAACTTCAATTTTTACAATCTAGTCAACTCATGCCTATTAACCAAAATAGACAACTTTCATAACCTTCCATAAAGTCGTTATAACCAACTTCTCATAAAGCCGTTATAACCCTTTATGGTTTTAGACAAATACATTCTTTTTTATAACCAAGAGACTTATACTTTTAAAACCAAATATCATATACTTTCAATCCAAAGTGTAAGAGTTTGGGCATTACTCACCTTGCATTCACAGATGACCTTATGCTTTTTGCCAAAGGAGATGTATCTTCAGTTGGGATTCTTATGGAATGTCTTGAAAAGTTGGAGGTTGTCTCAGGGTTAACTCTTAACCCATCTAAATCCTCCGTCTACATAGCAGGTGTGCATGATACAGTTCGTGACTTGATCTTGTCCAGAGTAGGATTCGGCATTGGTAGCTTTCCGGTACGGTACTTGGGGATCCCTTTGTCCCCAATCTCAGTCTCGGGGGATCAGTTTGCCCCATTCACTAGTGCAATATCGGATTACATTCAGAAATGGGGGCATCACTCGCTATCTTATGCGGGAAAGCTGGAACTAATCAGGTCGGTCATTCAAGGTGTTGAGAGCTTTTTGTTCCGGGCACTTGCTATTCCCGCCACTGTCCTCAACAAGGTACGGTCTGCATGCATTCAGTTCTTATGGGGAGGTAAACCACCAAGAGTCGCTTGGGATGTCATTTGTTTGCCCCAATCCGAAGGAGGCTTGGGTCTTATGAACATCAAAGAATGGAACCATGCCTTGCTATCGCGGACCATTTGGCAAACTCACACTGAGGTGGATTCCTTATGGGTCCAATGGATCAATAGCTTCTATTTGAGGGGCTTATCTTTTTGGGATTATGAGGTATGTCCTAGGGACTCCCCCTTATTCAAAAAAATTTGTGGGATCCGTGACAAAATTGTTTCTATCTTTGGTAGCCAAGGCAACGCAATTGCCGGCTTGGAAAAGTGTTGTACCAACGGAAATTTTGATTCTAGCCTCGTGTATGATATCTTGCGCATTCCGCAAGATAAAAAGCTTTGGATGTCACAAATTTGGAAAGGCTTCATTCCTCCTAAGTTCTCTTTCACAGTGTGGCTCACTTGTAGAAAGCGGTTAGCTACAAAAGATACTCTTTCCTATCTAAACTTGGAGGATAAGTCTTGTGGGTTCTGCAAGCGAGCTAATGAGACAAGGGAGCACCTCTTCTTTGCTTGCCCCTACACACGCTTGATTTGGAAGAACATAAGAGAGAGTGGTTGGGTATTAGAAGAGAAATGACAACGGTTGAAAGCTCTCTTAAGTGGATCAAGAAAGACCACCGCGGGACAGGCATCCGAGCCAAATCCATCTTGCTTGCCTTTTGCATAGTGGTCTATGAGATTTGGAGGACAAGAAATACATTGCTCTTTGAAGGCACAAGCTTACCGGCAGAAGAGGTCATAGCAAGGATTAAAACAACATCTTATAGAATTCTCTATGATTTAATCCCCTCTTGTAACGGCACCTTTGAGTGACCGTCCCTTCCCTCCTCCGTTTCTTGTTTACATTACGTTGAGGATTGAGAACCCTCAATGACTGATTGTAGCCACTTTTCTTTCCGTTATTAGTAATAATATTTGCATTTACCTAAAAAAAAATCTCAAGTAACTCACACCTTTAAAACAAGTTACTTTTCTTTAAATCATGTCATTTCTCCTCTTTCAAATAAAATAAGTAAATCACTCCTTTGACTTTCCTAAAGTCATTAAAACAACCCTTAGGTTTTGGAACTAAGGCCCTAGCCAAAAGATTTGGACACCACTTCCTTTTTAAGACGCTATGTACTTCACGTAAAACACTTTCACTTTTGAAAATCCAAACTTCAACAAGGCTATGGATTATAACAACTTTCAATTTAAACATCTAAAGTACAATCCAGGAAGTATATAGAACAACTTCTATATTAAGCAGTCCAAGTACAATCAAGGAAGTATATAGAACAACTTCTATATTAAGCAGTCCAAGCACAGTCAAGGAAGTATATAGAACAACTTCTATATTAAGCAGTCCAAGTACAATCAAGGAAGTATGTAGAACAACTTCTATATTAAGCAGTCCAAGTACAATCAAGGAGTGGATCATTTAAGGAGTAGAATTTGCTTACTTTACCATAAGGAGTCATGCTAGAAGGAGAGGAGATGGTTCACATACCTTTTCGGCTTAATCCACAAGCTAAGTCGAATACGCCGCACGTAGAATTGTAAACCTATAATGGTCACAACACGACTATCAATTTCTAGTTCCTAACGTAGAATAATACTAAGTATATGGTCTCTTATTCTACGGGGAAATCGGGCAGCACCTCCTTTGTTTCAACATACTTTTCCACCTTTTTCAAGGCCCGATAATCAATAACCAACATGCCACATTTAAGGCTCAACATACCAACCAATCAAAAGGGAATTATACGCCTTACATGACGTATAAAATTCTGCCCCCCACAATTCATATAAAACAGTCCAAACTTAAGTATCATTTCGACTACAAGGTACAACCGCGTAAAATCTTTTCCAATTCCCTTTTAATCCATATAATCGTTTTCTCATGTTATATAGTCGCAACCAATCTCAACAACTATAATCCCTTATTTTAGACAACATGCGACGCTTATAACTATCGACCAATTTGTATTTCAGTCACAAGGGCTAACAAGGTCATTTTCGTATTAGGGTTCCAATTGTCATAACACTTATCCAACTTCATAATATATACTTCATACTTGCTAATATCCATAGCTACAATAATAAGAAATCTTATTTTTCTTCCAAGAGGAGAGGGAATTTACCTTTAGGATTTCGTCCACTATAGCCCTTTTTCCGCAACTCTTTTTCTTGTCAAAATCATCCACACGAACCCTCCACAAGTCTATCAACACTTTATCTTCTTGCCGCCTCACCAAAATATTCACTAGGCTTAGGGTTCTTAAGATTTTTAGGGAGAAGAGAAAGAGGGATTTCCTTAGGGTGGATCTTGCAAATGACCAAGTCTTGCAAGACTTGGTCAAATAAATAAGACCTTTCTTGGTCCACAAGATGGGAGGGACACTTGTCGCCCTCCCATGAGCTTTTAACAAAATATCTTCTGATTTTTCCCTACTTTTCGCAAAAATTCCCGCCTCGGCGCCGCGGCCCTGCAGCCGGCGCCGCGGTGTTGTGGTGCCTGACTGAAACCACTTTCCTGTTCATCGGCCCACTGAACTTGTAACTTCTATAACTTTCTACTACGATGTCCTATCAACGAGCGGTTGGTTGCGTTGGAAACAAGACTCACCGAACCTCATATTAGGCCTTAGAAATACCTGAAAACTCCTAATATGCCTTTATATATATTGCTCCAAAGTTAACTAAAAATTTGTCAAAAACATTTCGCCAACTTATCTACCCAGATTCAAATCTTATTTCTTTCGTAAGTCCTTAAATACATGCACTGGCATTACGGGGTGTAACAAGTTCTCTCCACCATGTCAGAAAAAATTTCCATCATACATCGTTGGAAGGTAGCAGGTGCATTGCAAAGCCCAAATAACATTCTTTTGAATGCAAACGTACTATAGGGACATGTGAATGTGGTCTTCTCTTGATCTTCGGGCGATATTGAAATCTGATGATAACCATATTAACCATCCAAGAAGCAGTAGTAGTTATGGCCTGCTAGTCTATCAAACATCTGGTCTAGAAACGACAAGGGGAAATGGTCTTTCCTGGTTGCCTTGTTCATCTTGTGGTAGTCTATGCAAATTCTCCATCCTGTAACTGTTCTTGACGGAATAAGCTCATTCTTTTCATTCTTTACCACAGTCATACCACCCTTCTTAGGCACTATTTGCACTGGACTCACCCATACACTATCAGAAATAGGGTAAATCACCCCAGCATCAAGCCATTTCAGGATCTCTTTTCTTACTGCTTCTTTCATGGTTGGGTTCAACCTCCTTTGTGCCTCTATGGATGTAAAATCCGGAAAAAAAAAATAATAATATATAGTTGTGGTTGGGTTAATAAAAATATATATATATAAGAAAACAAAGAATAAATTGCATGGGATAGAGTTAGAGTTAAAGTTGGATAAATAGATAGATAAAATGAAAATAAGAAAATAAAAAACAAAAGAGAAACAAAAAAAAAAGGGATGCATGCATGCTGCACGTCCCTTCCCTTCTCCCCCCCCCCCCCCTCCCTTTTTCATTTCCCCTCCAACTCTTGTCATTCCACCTCCCATAGGTTATAGAAAACTCTTCTACTTATACATTGTACATGACACAAATAAAATACCTAGCACAAAGAATAGAAAATCAGAAAAAAATAAGTGAAAAGAAGAGGAAAAAATCTGGAAAAAATACCAAGAGGCAAGAAGAACAAGAATCAAAATACTAGAGAGTAAGAATAATTTTAGCAACCACACAACAATAATCTTTACACTTACAAGGTGAGTTTTCTCACTCAGAAATTCTTGGTAACATCCTTTATTTTAAGTTCAATACATGTTAGAATAAGAATTGAGTGTTGAAAATAAATAATGAGCTTTTGATTGTTTAAACAACTAGTTGTGTCATGAACTTTACGAACTGGTTTCACTGAGTTATAATTGTTAGAATTTGATGAAATTCTAAATAATGGTACACCTCTCTACTATGATCATATAGAACAAAAAATGAGGTAAAATGGACATACGGTTTGAAAGTTATCGTGGTTCAAAGTTCCTGCCTTATATTTGGCCGAAATTCGGAAAGGCATAATTACGGATTGTTTTTATTGAGTTTTACTAATTAGAATTATATGAAAATTTACATGGTTGTACATCTCTCTGTTACGGACCGATATAGGTAAAGATTTGTTAAAACGGACTTACGAGTTGAGAGTTATTGTAGTTTGAAGTTGCTGCTTCGGATTCATCGGAATCCAGAAGGGCAGGACGTTGAAACGTAAAACTGTACTAATATGTGGGAAATATGAAAATTGGTTCTAAATGAAAGTTCTAGATATCTCTGTTGTGGACATTTTGAGACCTTACGGAGGTCTATCAGACTTACGGATTCAGAGTTATCGTTGTTTAAAGTTTCTGCCTCGGATCTATCGAGATCCAGAAAGGGCAGTGAATAAAAGTGTAAAACTGTACCAAATGGTACAGAATATGAAAGGATGGTTCACATGGAGACGTGTATCTCTCTGTTCTCATCGTTTTTAGATTTTATGGGGCTTGAACGGGTTTACAGATTAGGAGTTATGACTATTCTAAGATTGGGTTCTGTTTAATAAAAATTATGCCGAAACAAATTTCATGTGGCTGTTTTGAGGATAAATTTGTGTTAGTTACCTAAAGTAGTTTTAAATGAAATTTGGTACAGTGAAAGATCCCCGTCTTACCTTAGTTTCCGCTTGAGAAACACCTTAGTTGGAGTTATGGTTAAAAAGTTATAATCGTTACAAGTATGAATGACAGAATGTTGGGAAAGAGAATATTATTTATTCGATCTTCTGAAAAATATGAAAAGTGAATACGTGTTCACATAAATATATAAATATAAACATAATGGATCGGGTTGCACGCCGCAACAAAACGTAAAGTAAATACGTGTTCACAAATACGTAAATATAATAGGTTCTATCCTTATCGGGTTGCGTCAGCACACAACCTAGCCCAATACCCAACGTGTTGTAATAATAACCTAACCCTCTAGTCTCACAGGAGGGGTTAGAACTGTAGTCGTGGTCAACTTATCTTCCAATAACTGAAAGCCTTTCTCATTCCTGCGAAATATTCGGGTATCCTTAATCTCACTTATGGTTCCTGATTCCCTTTTTGTTGCAACCAAGCTTGGTCACTAACTTAGACTTAATTCCTTTGCTTGCCTCACGGCTAAGACTTACTGTCAATCACATTCTAGGGGGGAGGTTTCCTTGGTCTCGTCAAGTAGTAACCCGGTTTTCCTTTCCCAGTTGCAGAGCCTATAACTAGGTGTTACCACCCTTTTCTCGAAATGTTCTTACTGCCCATTATCTACTAATGGTCTTTACACTAGTCTGGGGTAAACATACCTCGTGCAACCTACATTTATATCTTTACGCTACTTCCTCGACCAATTCGTACGTCGTTCTTAATTACCCCAACACAACACTTTTCCCACGGTTATCTACAACTGTAACCTATGGTATGACGATACCGAAGACCTTACCAGTCTTATATCCTTCGTCTAACAACATGGGTACACGCAACCCCATAATACGCAAAACTGACCTTTTACGTGGGGAAGAGAACTTATCTCCCTTTCTTAAACTTTCCTTGGAGTCACAACCCTAATCACAGGGTCCTCTTGCGGTCCAGTAATTAGCTAATCGTCACGCACCGCCTTAAAGTCATGCAGATTTTCAAACCTACCAAAGATGCCCTCAACTTTCTGCCGGCAAAGACTGCATTTATCTTATTCATGCCTTGCATATTTTCCTGAAATTATTCGGAAGGTCGTGGCCCGACCGCCACACCAAACCAACTACAAGTACTTGCAAGGGCTCTTAACACAACTTCCTCTAAATTCAATTATTACATACTTCCGTCAATTTACCCCAAGTGAACAAGTCACAGACTTAAAAAGAAAATAATGCCAAAGAAGGAAGGATAATTCATCGTTACCACCACTTCTCTTCCTTTCCACTGATAACCGCCACGGAACCGTACCGAATCATCTCTCTTATGTAGTCCACGTTGGCATAACAAGAGGCCAACTAGCCCGAACTCATAATGACCTCAATGTCATGCATAACAATGGGTCCAACGACTTTATCGTTACCGTCGATTATTATCTAACCGCCGCCTACCACCCAACACTCACGGTGTAGTCACCTGAAAGGTCCTCATGGATTCGTGTTCCATTTCCTTACTCTTGGTTGCTCTCTTTCATCGGTCGCACTCTTTCCGCACTCCCAAACTTATTCTAGCTTACATACATAAATTCCATACTAACTCGCCTCCACTCCTGGAGTTACTAAATTAAACAACATAAGGCCGCCTCCGGCTCACAACTGGTTAGGTGGAACACGCCCACGAACCCATAAAATGATTAACTAAATTTGGGTTTGCACTCGTGACTGTCACGTGGCGGGACTACTACCAACTGATCCCATTTCCTTTCAAGTTATGGGCGACCCTTAATAGATCCCCAACTCGACTCTGGCCGCACTTAACTCTTTCCTAGGTCCTGTCTTAACTTTTCACTACCCGGAAGGCCTTATATACCTAAGGTCTCGGTGGTTATCAACATTTTTAGGCTCGCAATTTCCATGCTCCAAGCCTATCTTATCACCCGTAATCGGTACAAGAACTTCTCGTAATACCATAATCGTGTTGTCTTGACCACAACAACCATACTTTCTTCGCTCGATCTCGCAGACAATTCCCTTAAGCATACCACGTAGCTTAAGTTACTATCATAGTCTTCCACTTAGTCTCTTAATAATAACTTCTTAAGGGTCCATTACCTTTTCCGATAACTCATCATTTCCTAATTATCTCAAATTAGCACGTAAAACCTTGATGAGAATTCATTTAATCGCTTCATACCTTCCCAGATTTATTTAGTCCCTTCCAAATCACGGTAATCTAAATCATTCTAGGCAACACGCCCGACCCTCATACATAAATTCGCATTGTATGTCACAATACCAACTACAACCATTACCAACATGGATACGCAATCCACGTAATCCTTCCCGGTCATCACGCTTTCTCATAGTCGCAAACAATCATAACTTGTTGGGAGAGACGACCCTAACCATACAAATTTATCGCACGATCTTAGAGTGAGAAGAATGGAAACCAACCCTACATGTCCTGCAGCCTCCTGATTATAGATGTGGTGCACAACACACCGATAATCAAGACTCTACTTAGACACGGTCGGTAGATACTTTCCGAGGACTAACTGCTCTGATACCACTTTTGTCACGACCCGACCAAGCTCGCATCGTGCCCTACCCAGGCACCCCGCTGTATAAATCGAGAATAGCAATGAACATACATATAACTTAGACAAGAAACAACAACAAAGCTGGCCGATAAGGCCACCTTCCGTAAAAAAATACTCAATCCGTAAATAGAAAAGACATTTTTTATTTCTTTACAACCCAATCCACAATGTGACTACTGCACTTAAGAATAACAACTCAAGTGACAGGCCCCGCCATACCTGAATGTACAATAACCGATAATACCGAGGATAAGCCTCCGAAATGGAGGAGCTTCAACACCGAACAAAGTGATCCTAAGAGCGAGGATCAAGAACTGCACTCTACAGATTTAACGCAGCCTCAAGGAGGTCGATAACATGTACCAAATGTGTGAAATCAAAGATCAGAATGAAATCATAAGTCTAAAATAAAATGGATACATGTATGATTACTCAATTAACGATACATCGCGGCCTTACTAACAATGAGAGTAAATAGGTGAATACTTACAATATCTAAAGTAGGAGGCTCACGATCAAAGCGGGACCACCCGCCCGCAGATCATTAAGCAATCCTATTCCCGACTATTTCACCCGCATAGATCGCGTGGACCCGCATGAGGTATTCCTCGTGATAGGTCAGACTACCGCACGGGACTATTTCACCCGCATAAGCCCATAAGGACTCGCATGAGGTATTCCTCGCATCATGGGTAGCAAATCCACAGAAACAGGTGGTATAACGTCTTGGGGGTTTACCCCTCATTTATACTCTTACCCTGAAGCAGGTGGTATAACGTCTTGGGGGTTTACCCCTCATTTATACTCTTACCCTAGCTCAACCGGCCATCATACATAACATAAGCCCTACCGGCTTATCATACAATAAATAAGCAAGTTAAGAAATCCCCCTAACTTCTTATTAGCCTTATTCATATACATTCTCATTTTAGTTTACTTAAGGCACTAATATGTCATTATAAAATCCGGGAATTTAACCCAAAGTACTACGTACTTCTATTCTTTTAAAAATGACTCTTTTTCATATATAACTTCCAAAATACTAATAACCGTAGTATCAAGTCATAACTACTTTTCAAGACAAGTCACGATACCTTTTAGAAATACATTTAGGCTTCTAAATCAAGTGACTTCTTTCTTTAAAACCTTAGGCAATTGATGCCTTAAATCAAATTGCCTTCAATAAATCAAGCCATTTATCTTTCCATAAAGCCAATATAACCAACTCCCATAAAGTCGTTATATTCACTTTATGCATTAGTCAAGTACAATTTCTATTCAAGGACTTATACGCTTAAAACGAAACAAGTATCGCATACTTTAAAACTCTTCAAGTCCCTTAACATACTTAAATTACTTAGAGTAAACCACTCTTTAAACTTTCCATAAAAACAAGTATCAAAATACTTTCAACATACTTAAAGTCTCTTAACTTTGAAAACCAAGATATCCTTAACATTTAAACAAGTGAGTTAATTCCCTAACTCAATCAACTCGACATTCCTAAAATAAGCCAAGGATGTCAAAGTGACTAGATTGTCAAAATTCAGACGCTCACCGTACTATATACGTGAAACTAGTCATGCTCAAAAGATAGGAAAAGTTCCACATACCTCTTCTGTTTAATCCACTTGCTAAATCCAATCGTACGTAGTATGTCAACCTATAATGACCATAGTACGTCTATTAACTTCTAGTTTCAAACGTAGAATATTCCAAGTGCAAGTCACTAAATTCTACGGAAAATCGGACAACACGTCCTTTGTTTTTACTAACTTTGCCACCTTTTCCAAGGTCGAAATACAATAACCAAACAAATTTCAATTGGCTCACAACAAAATGTAGGTAATCCAATGCAAATGAATAACCAAACAGCCCCAATTGGCTCACAATAATATAGAAGGTAATCCAATGCAAATGAATAACCAAACATTTCAATTGGCTTACAATAATATGTAGGTAATCCAATGCAAATGAATAACCAAACAAATTTCAATTGGCTCACAATAATATAACAATACCAATTCTTATTCAACTTCCATTTCAATCCAAATTGGTAGCATAATAAGATATCAAGCCGCAATTGATTCTAGCTACTACATTCTCCAAGTAGGTAACATGCGACAATTCAATTTATCGATCAAATCGATTTCAATTTCAAATGGCTAAATATGACATTTTCGTTCTAGGCTTCTACAATCCATGTCACTTATCAAACTTTATAACACAAATCACATGATCACTTATAACTTATCATAACAAGAAATCTTCAATTACAAAAGTAAAACGAAGAGTATACCTCAATTAGCCCAATTATGATCCAAGATCACAAGTCGCTTCCTTAGCAACTTTAGCCCTCCTTTCGACGCTCCAATCCACTCCAAGCAACCCTTAGAAGCTTATGAATAACTCATCTTCAAGTTTCAACTTCAAAGTTCAATAACCCTTAGGTTTTCGCCTTGACTAATACGAAACGCCTCTTTCCGGGATCTTTCTATTGAGGAACACTTACAATACCCTTAGGTACCTTGGTTTAAAGTGGGGAGATTATTGTACAACAATTTCAAATTTTTCTCTTGAAACCCTCCCTATGGCCGAGAGCCTCTAAGTGAAGAACACAAAACTCTTGAAATTTCTCTAAGTGTAAAAGTCATCTAGCACTAGTAGGATGAATATATAACCAATTGGAGGGTTGGGATTAGAACAATTGTGTGGCTTGGATGAGTTTCACATGGATCAAGTCTAGGTGGCCTTTGATTTAGTCAACTTTGTCAAGCTTCAAGACTAGCAAGACTTGGTCATTTAATTTATGGTCAAAAGACCATTCTAACCATGACAATTTCGTCCATGACCATAAGGGGGGTGACACGTGTCGCCCTCCCGTTCGTCGCAATATTTCGTTTTCCGACAATTCCATAATTCCGATAAATTTTTTTACTCGTCTCAAACCTTAACATTTGAGTTCTTACGTACGTTCTTAGAAACATATCCTGAAATATTTCCGGGGTGTAACATTCTTCCCCCCTTAGAAACATTCGTCCCCGAATGTTCTTTCTGAGTCCAACTTTAAGATAGCGACAAAGTCTTCTTTTACCACCCCTACATACCAATAATACCACACGAGGCCACGAACAATACTCATACCAAAATGTCAAACCGAACCCCACGTGTCAACATCGTTATCGCGATAAAGCTTCCACGACTCGAGCTTACTAGTAATCTTCCCCGGTAAGCTTCGCTTATCCACACCACAATCAAGTCCGCTCAAATAATCAACCTCGCCTATGTCGAGTATCCAACCGCGATCTACACTTTCTACATACAAGGCCTCCTACAGGCCATCTCAATACCGGAAGGGTGTCTATAACACAACGAGAGGCAATAACCCTCCCGCCATCTCGAAATCAAGAACACAGCCCGCAACCTATCCTCGTTGTCCGGATAGTACGCTCGCCCGTCCGCTACCGAGGTGTAATGCAACACCGAGACTCACTGTCCCTAAAACCCTTCAAAAACCTCCGAGTTACTCAGAATCGAGCTCATCGGCTCGACATCATAAACGTAGGACCCGTGCGAGCCTCACAATACCCTCGCTATACAAGCTAGCATAATCCTCACCGAGTAAGTGGTCCCAACTGAAGAACACTACTGTTTCGCCACTTAATTACTATGACCCCTGTGAGTCGTGACTTCCTCCGAGTACGATGCCACCCCAGAACAAGATCCATAATAAATACTTCTCATATCTAGGTTGGGATTTCAATCGCTCGTAATAGCCCACTGGCTTCGGTGCACAACCATGACTGCTACTAACTCGGACACTAAGCAAGAACTCCGCTATGTCCCTTTCCGGTCATCTTACCCATTCATACATCCGAGGTCACGACACAACTTGGTCGACTTAACAAAGTGTGAACAATAAGCACCAGATGCCTCCCTTTATAACTCGCCGACTAGTCCTCGCAAAGACCGGTACACGCAATCTATCCTCATCTCACAAAGACTTCATCCGGTGCTACTCAAATGTGCTCTTTCTCCTGCCTGAGAGCCGATCTCGATACAGATCATAATCGATCTCATATCGCCGCTCTTTACTTCCTCAACAATGGAAGACTGCAACCTCTCTGATCTGAACTTCATTAACCTTGAAACAAATAATCGAACCCCTAGGCTCGTGAACTAAAGAATCTCACCGACTACATCCTCGCCTATCCGTCGCCCATCCGCGACTACCCCAGTCCACGACAAAGAGTATCTCAGAATCGCTTCGCTTTCCGGATGGTATAGGATATCAATATCACAATCCTTGAGTAACTCTAACCACCATCGCTGCCGCAAATTCTACCGCCTCGACCGCAGATATACCGAGGCTTTGTGGTCTGCATAAGTATCCACATGAAGTGCAGATATACGCTATGCCCCAAATCTTCAAGGCATGATTTAACCGCCACAACTAAATCGTGAGTGGCGCAATTTCCTTTCCCGCCTCCCTAACTACCGGAAAACATAGGTTCTATCTCTTATCGGGTCGTCAAGACACAACCTAGCCCAATACCCAACGTGTTGTAATAATAACCTAACCTCTAGTCTCACAGAGGGGTTAGAATCAGTAGTCGTGGTCAACTTATCTTCCAATAACGAAAGCCTTTCTCATTCCTCGCGAAATATTCGTATCCTTAATCTCACTTATGGTTCCCGATTCCTTTGTTGCAACCAAGCTTGGTCACTAACTTAGACTTAATTCCTTTGCTTGCCTCACGGCTAAGACTTCATCACAATCACATTCTGTGGGAGGTTTCTTGGTCTCACAAGTAGTAACCCTGTTTTCCTTTCCCAAGTAGAGCCTATAACTAGGTGTTACCACCCTTTCTCGAAATGTTCTTACCGCCCATTATCTACTAATGGTCTTTACACTAGTCCGGGTAAACATACCTCGTGCAACCTACATTTATATCTTTACGCTACTTCCTCGACCAATTGCACGCGCTCTTAATTACCCCAACACAACACTTTTCCCACTGTTATCTACAATCAGTAACCTATGGTATGACGATATCAAGACCTTACCATCTTATATCCTTCGCCTAACAACATGGGTACACGCAACCCCATAATACGCAAACCGACCTTTACGTGGGAAGAGAACTTATCTCCCTTTCTTAAACTTTCTCGAGTCACAACCCTAATCACGAGGTCCTCATGCGGTCCAAGAATTAGCTAATCGCCACGCACCGCCTTAAAGTCATGCAGATTTTCAAACCTACCAAAGATGCCCTCAACTTTCTGCCAAAGACTCGTACTTATCTTATTCATGCCTTGCATATTTTCCTGAAATTATCTGGAAGGTCGTGGCCCTGACCGCCACACCAAACCAACTCCAAGTACTTCCAAGGGCACTTAACACAACTTCCTCCAAATTCAATTATTACATACTTCCTCGTCAATTTACCCCAAGTGAACAAGTCACACAGACTTAAAAAGAAAATAATGCCAAAGAAGGAAGGATAATTCACTGGTTACCACCACTTCTCTTCCTTTCCACTCGATAACCGCCACGAACCGTACCAATCATCTCTCTTATGTAGTCCACGTTGGCATAACAAGAGGCCAACTAGCCCGAACTCATAATGACCTCAATGTCACATAACAGTCACTGGTCCAACGACTTTATCGTTACCGTCAATTATTATCTAACCGCCGGCTACCACCCAACACTCACGTGTAGTCACCTTGAAAGGTCCTCATGGATTCGTGTTCCATTTCCTTACTTGGTTGCTCTCTTTCTTCGGGTCGCATTCTTTCCGCACTCCCAAACTTATTCTAGCTTACATACATAAATTCCATACTAACTCGCCTCCACTGGAGTTACTAAATTAAACAACATAAGGCCGCCTCCGCTCACAACTGGAACCGGTGGAACACGCCCACGAACCCATAAAATGATTAACTAAATTTGGTTTTGCACTCGTGACTCGCCACGAAGTGACTACTACCAACCGATCCCATTTCCTTCAAGTTATGGGGCGACCCTTAATAGATCCCCAACTCGACTCTGGCCGCACTTAACTCTTTTCCTAGGTCCTGCCTTAACTTTTCACTACCCGGAAGGCCTTATATACCTAAGGTCTCTGGTTATCAACATATTTAGGCTCGCAATTTCCCTGCTCCAAGCCTATCTTATCAGCCCCCCGTAACCGCGTACAAGAACTTCTCGTAATACCATAATCGTGTTGTCTTGACCACAACAACCATACTTTCTTCGCTCGATCTCGCCAGACAATTCCCTTTAAGCATACCACGTAGCTTAAGTTACTATCATAGTCTTCCACTTAGTCTCTTAATAATAACTTCTTAAGGGTCCATTACCTTTTCCGATAACTCATCATTTCCTAATTATCTCAAATTAGCACGTAAAACCTTGATGAGAATTCATTTAACTGTTTCATACCTTCCCGGTATTTATTTAGTCCCTTCCAAATCCTGGTAATCTAAATCATTCTAGGCAACACGCGTCTGACCCTCATACATAAATTCGCACAGTTGTATGTCACAATACCAACTACAACCATTACCAACCTGGATACGCAATCCACGTAATCCTTCCCGGTCATCACGCTTTCTCATACCGCAAACAATCATAACTTGTTAGGGAGAGACGACCCTAACCATACAGCTCTATCGCACGATCTTAGAGTGAGAAGAATGGAAACCAACCCTAAATGTCCTGCAGCCTCCTGATTATAGATGTGGTGCACAATACACCGATAATCAAGACTCTACTTAGACACGGTCTGTAGACACTTTCCGAGGACTAACTGCTCTGATACCACTTTTGTCACGACTGACTCGGCTCGCGATCGTGCCCTACCCAGGCACCCCGCCGTATAAATCGAGAGAATAGCAATGAACATACATATAACTTAGACAAGAACAACAACAAAGCTAGCCGATAAGGCCACCTTCCGTAAAAAAATACTCAATCCGTAAATGTAATAAGACATTTTTATTTCTTTACAACCCAATCCACAATGTGACTACTGCACTTAAGAATAACAACTCAAGTGATGGCCCCGCCATACCCTGAATGTACAATAACCGATAATACTGTGGATAAGCCTCCAAATGAGGAGCTTCAACACCAACAGTGATCCTAAGAGCGAGGATCAAGAACTTGTACTCTACTGCGGATTTAACGCAGCTCGGCGAGGTCGACAACATGTACCAAATGTGTGAAATCGAAGCATCAGAATGAAATCATAAGTCTAAAATAAAATGGATACATGTATGATTACTCAATTAACGATAATCGTGCCTTACTAACAATGAGTAAATAGGTGAATACTTACAATATCTAAAGTAGGAGGCTCACGATCAAAGCAGACCACCCGCCCGCAGATCATTAAGCAATCCTATTCCCGGGACTATTTCACCCGCATAGATCGCGTGGACCCGCATGAGGTATTCCTCGTGATAGTCGCACTACCGCACGGGACTATTTCACCCGCGTAAGCCCATAAGGACTCGCATGAGGTATTCCTCGCATCATGGGTAGCAAATCCACTAAACAGTGGTATAACGCCTTGGGGTTTACCCTCATTTATACTCTTACCCCGGCGGTGGTATAACGTCTTGGGGTTTACCCTCATTTATACTCTTACCCTAGCTCAACCGCCATCATACATAACATAAGCCCTACCGCTTATCATACAATAAATAAGCAAGTTAAGAAATCCCCCTAACTTCTTATTAGCCTTATTCATATACATTCTCATTTTAGTTTACTTAAGGCACTAACATGTCATTATAAAATCCGGGAATTTAACCCAAAGTACTACGTACTTCTATTCTTTAAAAATGACTCTTTTCATATATAACTTCCAAAATACTAATAACCGTAGTATCAAGTCATAACTACTTTTCAAGACAAGTCACGATACCTTTTAGAAATACATTTAGGCTTCTAAATCAAGTGACTTCTTTCTTTTAAAACCTTAGGCAATTGATGCCTTAAATCAAATTGCCTTTCAATAAATCAAGCCATTTATCTTTCCATAAAGCCAATATAACCAACTCCCATAAAGTCGTTATATTCACTTTATGCATTAGTCAAGTACAATTTCTATTCAAGTGGACTTATACGCTTAAAACGAAACAAGTATCGCATACTTTAAAACTCTTCAAGTCCCTTAACATACTTAAATTACTTAGAGTAAACCACTCTTTAAACTTTCCATAAAAACAAGTATCAAAATACTTTCAACATACTTAAAGTCTCTTAACTTTGAAAACCAAGATATCCTTAACATTTAAACAAGTGAGTTAATTCCTAACTCAATCAACTCGACATTCCTAAAATAAGCCAAGGATGTCAAAGTGACTAGATTGTCAAAATTCAGACGCCTACCGTACTATATACGTGAAACTCGTCATGCTCAAAAGATAGGAAAAGTTCCACATACCTCTTCGGTTTAATCCACTTGCTAAATCCAATCGCCGTACGTAGTATGTCAACCTATAATGACCATAGTACGTCTATTAACTTCTAGTTTCAAACGTAGAATATTCCAAGTGCAAGTCACTAAATTCTACAGAAAATCGGACAAAGACTTCCTTTGTTTTTACTAACTTTGCCACCTTTTCCAAGGTCGAAATACAATAACCAAACAAATTTCAATTGGCTCACAACAAAATGAAGGTAATCCAATGCAAATGAATAACCAAACAGCCCCAATTGGCTCACAATAATATAGAAGGTAATCCAATGCAAATGAATAACCAAACAGCCCAATTGGCTTACAATAATATGTAGGTAATCCAATGCAAATGAATAACCAAACAAATTTCCAATGGCTCACAATAATATAACAATACCAATTCTTATTCAACTTCCATTTCAATCCAAATTGGTAGCATAATAAGATATCAAGCCGCAATTGATTCTAGCTACTACATTCTCCAAGTAGGTAACATGCGACAATTCAATTTATCGATCAAATTGGATTTCAATTTCAAATGGCTAAATATGACATTTTCGTTCTAGGCTTCTACAATCCATGTCACTTATCAAACTTTATAACACAAATCACATGATCACTTATAACTTATCATAACAAGAAATCTTCAATTACAAAAGTAAAACGAAGAGTATACCTCAATTAGCCCAATTATGATCCAAGATCACAAGTCGCTTCCTTAGCAACTTTAGCCCTCCTTTCGACGCTCCAATCCACTCCAAGCAACCCTTAGAAGCTTATGAATAACTCATCTTCAAGTTTCAACTTCAAAGTTCAATAACCCTTAGGTTTTCGCCATGACTAATACGAAAACGCCTCTTTTCCGGGATCTTTCTATTGAGGAACACTTACAATACCCTTAGGTACCTTGGTTTAAAGTGGGGAGATTATTGTACAACAATTGCAAATTTTTCTCTTGAAACCCTCCCTATGGCCGAGAGCCTCTAAGTGAAGAACACAAAACTCTTGAAATTTCTCTAAGTGTAAAAGTCATCTAGCACTAGTAGGATGAATATATAACCAATTGGAGGGTTAGGATTAGAACAATTGTGTGGCTTGGATGAGTTTCACATGGATCAAGTCTAGGTGGCCTTTGACTTAGTCAACTTTGTCAAGCTTCAAGACTAGCAAGACTTGGTCATTTAATTTATGGTCAAAAGACCATTCTAACCATGACAATTTCGTCCATGACCATAAGGGGGGTGACACGTGTCGCCCTCCCGTTCGTCGCAATATTTCGTTTTCCGACAATTCCATAATTCCGATAAATTTTTTTACTCGTCTCAAACCTTAACATTTGAGTTCTTAC
This sequence comes from Przewalskia tangutica, assembly GCA_029844215.1. Taxonomy (NCBI): domain Eukaryota; kingdom Viridiplantae; phylum Streptophyta; class Magnoliopsida; order Solanales; family Solanaceae; genus Przewalskia; species Przewalskia tangutica. The sequence goes on from CM056719.1 coordinate 27,743,050, forward strand.
GTACGTTCTTAGAAACATATCCTGAAATATTTCCGGGGTGTAACAGAAAGGCTCCACGCCAAGGCTAGCGATCGTCCCGCAGCCTCTTGTCATACCAAGTCCATTGCTTCGGGCTTGGTACTCGTCAGGTTCAGAATGTCAGTTCCAGTGTCTCGGGAAATGCCCGTGTGGAATGGTCTCCCTTCCAACTTAGAATAATCTTTGTCAGTATGTCTATGTAGAAACAATATTTGCACGAGCATAAGCTCGCGTTATGTTTTCAATAAAGTCATAAACAGATTTCTTTATTGTTATTTTTATTAATAGCTCCGTATTTGAATATAAGTTCAAATTTCTAAATAAAGAGAATTAAATGGTGCTCCTGGTGGGAAATAATTGTCCAGGTGCCATCACGCCCTAAGTAAAGGCTTAGGAAAAGTCGGGGCGTGACAATGGAAGGCCTACTCTTATCTTCCAGATGGATCTTATGCATCACTGTAGAAGGCTAAAAAATTGGCTTTTTGGCTTAGTTTAAAGGTCGATTCTAAAAAATGCTTATTTAAGCTATTACTTTAGAAGCTGACCTTCAAAAGATCGGGAATAGAATAGTGGACGCCAAAAAAAGCGGGGTTTTGTGATTGGAAAGTACGTCGAATTTTGGTTTGCAATTAGCTTTTAGAGTCATCCCGGGATCTTTGGCTTATGCCATGTGCTCTAAACTTGAACTCAACTTCCTTTTTTCACCAACATCTCCCTTTAATATCTGCCAGTGTCCACTTAATAGCAAGCTTGTGAGCCCGCAAGACTCTCAATAATATTTCAACTTCCACATTAGATAGATGAGCGGAAACAATCACCGGTAAGGTTTCATTCTTACCTAGATACATGTAGTGCATATGATTTGGTAAGGTTTTCAATTCTAACTCTGGAGCTTTCTCTATGGAAGGTAATGGCCTTTCTGGCATTTTCCCTAGCTCCTCATATTTCTTCCTGTAGCAAGGCTCATAGGAATTCATCCAATTGACATACTTCACCATCTCTGTATCTTCACTGTCATCTCCTCCATATTGTGTCAGTGCTACTTCAAGAGCATCAGTACTCCTGAAGTTTTTCTCAGAACCCGTTTCTTAAATCACATCAATAGCAAAGCAGTTGTCACTTATTCTTGGGTTAGTTGTTGCCCGGAATACATTAAAAATCACATCTTCTCCCTAGACTCGGAGTTTCAACTCGCCCTTATGAACATCTATAAGTGCTTGCCCTGTGGCTAAGAATGGTCTCCCCAGGATGATGGACATATTTTCATCTTCCTCCATATCTAGAATAATGAAATTAGCAGGAAAAATGAATTTATCCACTTTTATCAACACATATTCAATGATACCTCATGGATACTTGATTGAACGATCTGCTAGCTACAAAGTAATGGTTGTAGGATTTGCTTTCCCCGCTCCAAGTCTACAAAACATAGAATATGGCATCAAGTTGATACTTGCCCCCAAATTGCATAGAACATGTTGGCACTCAAAATTTCCTATCGTGCATGAGATGGTGAAGCTTCTTGGATCTCTCAACTTCTGGGACATCTTACTTTGCAGAATAGCATTGCATTCCTCAGTTAATGTCATTGTCTCATAATCTTCTAGCTTCCTCTTTTTAAAGAGGATTTTCTTCATAAATTTGACATAACTGGGCATCTGCTCTAAGGTTTCAGCAAAAAGGGATGTTGATGTGAATCTTCTTGAAAACCTTCAAAAACTTAGAAAATTATTTATCAAGAGAATTTTTCTATGCCTCTGGGGTATGAAATTCTGATTTGAGGAGCAACACTAACTGTTGGTCGTGTTTCTTTTGATGCGGGATGGTCTTCAATAACCACTACTCTCTATGAATCTGATACTTCACCTGATTTGTATGTCTTCTCTGCAGATGGTAGAGGTGCAATTGGTTCAGCTTCCTTACTACTTCTCAAATTTATAGCTTGACATTGCTCATTTGGATTTACAATGGTATTGCTAGGGAGATTCCCATGTGTTATGTTGTTCAACATATTCGCCAGCTATCCCACATGTCTTCAAGTTCCTGATGGATGATCTAGTTTCTGTCATGAACTGGGTTTGAGAATTTGTGAGGGTCGACAAGGCTGCTTGCAATTCATTCGGCTCCACTTGTTGAACTTGTGGTCTGGGTTGTTGAGAGGACGAAGCTTGACTCGTGGGCTATTGTTGACTGCTCTATTGATATTGCCCTTGAAACAGTGGTTGCTGGTTCAGGTTGTTTCTCAATGAAAAATTAGGGTGATTCTTCAACCCTGGATTGTAAGTATTGGAGAATGAGTTGTTGTACAGTCGCTGAAAATGTCCAACTGCTAGATCCATGGGGACATTGTTAGGGCCCACCGCTGTGCAATGATCACAAGTATGTGCCCCCCACAAATTTCACATCCCACTAGTGTCTGAACAACATTAACTGTCATGTTATTTTGCTGTAATTGCTTTGTCAAAGAAACAACTTGAGCAGTCAATGCAGTGACAGCATCTAATTCATGTACTCCAGCCATTTTCCTGTTATTGGTAGATCTTTCATCAGACCACTTATGGTTCCTGGTTGCCATATCTTCCAACAGTTCATGCGCCTCATTAGCACTATTGCTCATAAAGGTCCCCCTCAGTAGCAGCATCAATGATGGTACGAGTAGTACCACACAAACCATTATAGAAATTGTGGACCAACATTCATTGCTCAAGTCCATGAAGAGGAAACTTCCTTTGTAGCTCCTTAAACCTCTCCCACGGATCATACAAGGACTTTTCATCAAGCTGATAGAAATTATCCAGTTCTCCTATTAGCTTAGCGGCTTTTGATGGAGGAAAAAACTTTGCAATAAATTTCTGAGCTAAATCTTGCCAAGTAGTAATACAGTTCGCCTGAAGAGAGTTCAACCAGCTTTTGGCTAGATACCTGAGTGAGAATGGAAAGAGTCTTAACCTAATGACATCATCAGTAACACTATTGTATTTAAAAGTCGCACATAGTTCCAAGAAGTTCGCCAAATGCATGTGGATCTTCTGAAGGCAAACCCCCAAACTGAACTGTGCTCTGAACCATATGCAAGATCGCTGGCTTAAACTCAAAATTGTTGGCTTCCACAGCTGGTAGCCTTATGCATGTTTGCACACCTATAGTAGTTGGCAAATAATAATACCTTAAGCTTCTCGCGACAGGATTCTAGACTTGTTCTATCATGTCTATTGGCACTCCTCCGTTCAACCCATTATTAAGATGTTGATTTGCCATCGCAATGGAATCCGCTACTCTTTTGTTTTTCCTGTTCTTCTTGCACGCTTTCTCAATCTCCGGATTCAGAGGGACAAGGTTGTATGCTCCTCTTCTGCTTCGCATAAAACAAAGCTCCCTAAATTGATAAAAAACAATGTAGCAGATTAAGTTAAATTTGATTTCTAGGAACAACCAAATTATAAATAAGATTAATTACTTTGATATTGATAATACTTCATGTTACACCTCGTAAGTTTAAGGCGATAATTAAGAACATCATTAAGGAAATTAATATATTTAAGGATGTTATTCCGGAATAAAAATTTTGGTGACGACGAGTGTGACAATGGAAATTTAAAATTCTAGTTATATATAAATTCGTTGTGGATTAGTAACACATTATATAAGTTATGACGACGAGGATACGAGGTCTTGTGATATTTTCAAGATTTAAAGAGAGTGAGACATAAGGTTGATTAATTGTGAGAAGTGGATCCAATTGCAAATAGATTTTCAGATTTCCTAATCCTTAAAACTCTTTTAAAACCTTTCATTCTCCCCATTTAGGAATTTCAAAAAAAATAAAATAAATACAAAAATGAAAAAAAAATCGCCGCATAAATGATTGTCGCCGTAATGTTGTTTTCGCCAGAATTCACAATTTTCTACGATTCAGGTGTCCAACAGGGACGAGGCTTATACCATTAGCTTCGTCTTGTCAAGCACGTCATTTCTATACCTACCACACCCTTCGATTCTTGTTCAACTGCTCCGACGACCAGATCGATTTCGGGGCTAACCCTAGTCATCGTTTGACGGATTTCGGTTGATTCGAAACTCGTGAGTGGTGTGGTTGTGTTTGTCTCACTCAGGCCGACACAAAGAACCCATCCCCGTTCCTTCATTCGTCCTGAATCAAAATCCACCATTGTAGTTAAAAAGGAAAGCTTGTTGCCGATTTTAGCCCCAAATTTTCGAATTTTTGGGATAATTCTTGGAAGAGAAAACATGTTGGAATGATGGATAACATTGTGGGATTCATGCATGTTGATTTGGAATTGAAGAAGTGTGAAATTGAAGCCAAAAATTGGAGCGAAAACAGTGAGCAGATTTTCGGGACTGTTTTGGACGAATTCGAGGTATAAAATTCTTCTTTTTATAGTTTAAATGAAATTGCATGTTGTTGTAATTAAAGATATGAATTGGTGTTAAGATGGAATTGAAAATATGAAAATGCATGTGATTGTATTGAGATATATACGCCGATTGGAACTGTTTTGTATACATTAAGTTTGATTGTTGTTATGATTATCATTGTCGCCAATTGCATGTGGAAATTGAAGGGAAGATTGATGTTTAAAGTTGCAATTAATTATATGGAATTGATGGAATGTGAATTGGATGTTAAGGGATTAAGAGATGAGTTTTTGTATTGTATTTCTTGTGTGTGTCGTGACACACATGGATTTTTTTTAGCATTGTTGCCTTGATTTAAAGGCAGTTTTGTACTATTTTGGTTGAAGTTATTGGCTGAAATATAAGGTGTGAACTTGTAAATATGTTGTGGTAATTGTTAATGCATACCTTGAAAGAAATTAAAATGTAGGAAGGGGTTACCTTGTATTCTTGTTATTTGTTGGAATATGGACTACATAGGGGCTGATTTGAAATGGATTAAGAAGACGGATAACACGAGAAATAAGTGTATAAATTACCTTGGTAGAAGTGGTTGTTGTGTTCCTAAAACAAAAAGAAAGGGAATGTATTGTGATGGCGTTTATGAATATATCTTTAAGTTGCATATTGTAAATTGGTATTGTTGGCTTGTTGGTAAATTGTGGATATGCACATAAACAAAGGAAATGCTGCCCAAATTTTTATAGAAATAATGGAGCCGTTATTCATATAACTTACATTAGAAAATCAAAATTGACGAGCGTGTTATTCCTTATTATAGGTTGAAGTACTAGACGAGACATACCTTAATATTGAGTTGATTAGTTCGCCTAAGAGGTATGTGAGTCTATCTTCCTTTCTTTTGGCATGATTTTGTGAATTATTGATTCATTCATTCGATATGAATATTATACAAGGGAATGTACGACGGACGTACATAACTCCTTCATAGTCTTATTCATAGTAATGTGAGTTATGAAAAGTACATGTGATCTTCTTGTAAGAAGTTATTTAATGATCTTAATGAGAGTCAAAGAAATGATTTAAATTGCATACAGTTGCTCATGATATCTACTCGTGCTAAGAGACATTTTTCCACTTCACCGCGTCCCGGGCCGGGCAGATTCGTGCACATATATCAGGATGATTCACCGCGTCCCTCACTAGAGAGCCGGGCAATTTATGTATATAAATATGATGATTCCACGCACATGCATCCGTGATGCGGGTACAGATACCCATGACAGTATATTCCACCGCGTCCCTCACCCAAGGGTCGGGCAGTTTATTCATTTATTTACATCTGATGATTTTATGACTAAGCATGCATGAGTACTGGTATGACTCTCATTCTTTTATGATACAGTTGACTCTCTACCTTACAGGACACAGTTTTGATCTTATTTACATGATTTCATGCTTACATACTCGGTACATTATTTCGTACTGACCCCCCTTTTCTCGGGGGGCTGCGTTCATGCCCGCAGGTTCAGGTGTTCAGATAGGTGACCCTCCAGTTTAGGACTTCTGTACAGCAGTTGGAGAGCTCCTTTGTTCCGGAGCCAGCTATTTTGGTACAGATCTTCATCTTTCAGACTTATGCATATTTTGGGCACGACGGGGCCCTGTCCCGTCATATGTCAGTATCGTACTCTTAGAGGTCTGTAGACAGTTGTGGGTTGGACGTTTGTACCTTGTTTTGGGTTGTAATGTTGTTGTACTCTGTGTTGGGGCGTTTCCGGTTATTCCTGTTGGTATCTGGTGGCAGTCTTGCCGGCTTGCTTATTTTGACTGTTCCTTTGTGTATATAATGTTGGTTGGTGGCAGCCTAGTCGGCTAGCCTGTTTTGTTTGTTGTTCTGTTATTGATTTGGCAGCCTTGTCGGCTTGCCCATTTTGGGGAGATATTGTAAAAGCAGCTTTGTGCTGCCAAAATTTCTATAGATCTCGGTATTAAATGGATTAAGAGTGACAGGTCAGTAATGACGTCCAATTAGGACGTTTAGTCGCGGCCCGTCGGGTCGGGTCGTGACACTTCAGTCCCCGGCAACGACGCCAAAAACTTGTTGTGAAATTTCTATATGCTACGCAAGTGTACGTATCACAATTTGTAATAATCTCGGTAAGACCGAATATCGTCCACATAAATTGAATTATCAATTACCAATTAACTAACCTTTCATTTCTATTTGGCAAATGAAAATAAGTTTTGATTTCTAAACTAAGAATTAACAAACTAAAATAATTTTAGAAATATAATTAGAATGAAAATACTCGAACTTTAACTCAGTAATGAAGGTAATTAGGATTTTCAATCTCATAAACTATCCACTCTATCATTCGATAATGCAAGACTAGCAATTCTTCTTCTTATCAAGATAGCAGGTTAACTGAGGTGTTCTATATTCCGATTAATACATATAAAAACTCAACCTAAGTGAGAATTTTCTATATTTCTATGATAAATTCAACCACATAGAAGTATTAAGATCAATAACCTAAAACGCTACAAATGAAATTGTGATACTCTCGTTCAAGATTAAACATATGTCTAATCAACTACAACATATTCAAATCTCTTTTTTCAGATCTTGATTTGAAATCATATAAGTAATGAAAAGTAATGGCCAATTAATTTTCATTCAATAACCGCAAGTTGAATAGATATTAATAGATGAAGAAGAAACAATAACAGTGCATTAATTCATACTAGAGTTTCAAGTGAATCGACGGAAAATCCTAATAAAGAAATTAGTTCATAGACATGCTAATAAAACTAATTGTCTTAAAAACCAACAAGAACTGAATTAAGAAAAGAAAAGAAAAAGAACTTGAACAATAGTGGTCTCCAATTGCTACTTGCTCTCTAGTTTCTTGCCTCCGAAGTGTGATAATCCCTAAAATCTGCCTCCCAGGGCTTATATCACGAAAACCCCTCAAATAGACCATTTTACCCTTGTAAAAATTTGGAGTTTTACACTCACCGACTCCATCAGCGCGACGGCACAACTACCAGGCATCACGACTCTAATTCACTCAGAAGTTTTTGCCTCCCAGGCGCTGCGGCGCCACTGCCAGGCGCTGCGACACTTCAGCGATGCAATGTTCTTCCAGCTTTTGCCTGCTCGGCGGTGCGGCGCCACCTACTTGCGCGCGACTCTTCAGCGTCACGGTTCTTTTCCCTTTATCGTCCGGATTTTGTTTAGACTGCTTCCTGAGCTTCCCGGGACTTCTTTGATTGATTTCTTGGGACTCGATATGCATATTTGTCCTCTATAATCGCCTATTTCCTTTGAATTCACCCCATTCCTTTCTGAATCACTTAGGACCTGAAAACACAAAACAACACGCATAATATTGTACAAAAACAATTGAAAGACAATAAAAGACTCCCTAAAATACACTCTAAAACAGTACAAGAAATCGACTCAACATATACATCTCACAACGCTCACCGTACAAGTAGTGACACCAAATTTTCAAAGCAAACACCGCTCTAAGTCATGGGTCGGATAATTCTTATCGTGAATCGCCAACTTCCTAGAAGCATAGGCAATAACTTTACCATTCTACATCAAGATACAACCCAAACCAACTCTGGAGGCGTTACAATAAATTACAAAGGTCACAATAAACCACAAAGTCCCTGACCCATCAGCAAGTCAACACCAGTAATATGGTCAATCTAACCTTCAACACCTGGAAACTTTTCTCACAAGTATCGGACCACTAAAACTTGGTCGTATTTTAAGTCAACTTAGTCAAAGGCAATGCAAGAGTAGATAACGCCTCAATGAATCTCTGATAGTAACCCTCTAAACCTAAGAAACATCGAATTTCGGTCAGTGTTGTCGGCCTCGGTCAATTCTTAACAGCTTTGATCTTTGTGGGATCAATTTTAATACCCTCATTTGAGACCACATGTCCCAAGAATGCAATCGATTATAGCCAAAACTTACATTTCGAAATTTTTGCATAAAGCTTATTTTCCTTAAGTGTCTCTAAGTTGCTCTAACTGATTGGCATGTTCCTATTGGATCCACGAATACAGCAATATATCATTAATAAAAACAATACGAATGAGTCAAAGAAAGGCTTGAAAACCATATTCATTAAATAAAGGCTATAGGAGAATTTGTCAACCCAAAAGACATCACTAAGAACTCGGAGTGCCCATAGCAAGTCCTAAATGCACACTTTTGGGATGTCCTCTTTAATTTTCAATTTGTGATAACATGACCGCAAATAAATCTTTGAAAAGTATTGAGCACCCTGCACCTCTGATAGAATAAATCATATATTCGCATCATATATTTGTTCTTAATTGTCACTTTGTTGAGTTGACGGTAGTCAATGCACATTCAAAGAGAATCATCCTTCTTTCTGACAAATAGCACTGACACACACCACGGTGACGTACTCAGTTGAATAAAACTTTTTTCAAGTAGATCGTTCAATTGTTCCTTCAACTCTATCAACTCCACTAGAGCCTTACGATAAGCAATAATAAATATAAGCTGAGTGTTTGGCAACACATCTATCCCAAAATTGATAACTCAATCTGGCGGTATACTAGGAAGAACTTCTAGGAACTCATTCACAATTAGCACTTATCCAAGAGTTGTTGCTTTGGCATTCATGTCTGTAACCACCACCAAATGATAGAAAACCCCTTTGTGATCATCTTCTTCGCCTTAAGGTAAGAAATAAATCTACATTGAGGCTCGACAATGTTTCCCTTCCATTCTCGAACTGGTTCATTCAACAAAAAAAAAATTGACTATCTTAGCACGACAATTAGAGTGGCATAACACTTGGATAACCAATTCATTCTAATGATCACATAAAGTCAACTATCTCCAACTCAATGAGGTTTGCCATAGTCTCTCTATCTTGAATTAATACCATACAACCCATATACACATGAGAAGCAATAACGAAATTTCCTACTGGAGTAGATACTAAGAACGACTCAAGAAGTTGTTCAGTTTCTATCCCAAAATCCAAAGCAAAATATAGGGTGGCATAGGAAAATGTGGATCTAGGATCAATAAGAGCATAAACATCAAGTGTGCAAACAGTAAATATACATATAACGACGACATTACTTGCCTCTACATCAACTCTAGGAACTAGTCCATAAAGTCGGGCCTGTCCACATGAAGTAGAAGCATCACCACTGCTCGTGACTTGCCTAACCTGGGTAGTAGTGCCTCAAGATGGGGAAGGTACAATAGTAGTAGTTGTAGATCTGGCCTGCTGTAGTGAAAAACCACCATTCTCCTTGTGGAATCTGTGAAATCTTTCTGAATATGGCCTTTAATACCACAATAGTGACAACTATTGTTCTACACCTTCTACATATGGGTATCTGCTGTGTGGACTGCCTCTGATAAGTAGCACTCTGAGATGGCTTAGAGTGGCCTCTTTGATTCTGTCACTGTCTCCAAGATAGAGCACTTCCAACAGATGGTACACTAGAATGAGTAGGCTCTGACAGCCCTCTACTACCTCCTCCTCCAAAAGAACTACCATAACCACCTGTTGACCTTCTTGTTCTGATCCCAATCAATCTTGTTTGGCTTGTTCCAGATTTCCAACTTTTTAGCATGGTTAACAATAGAAGAGAAGGAACACGGGTGCATAACAACAGCATATGCATATGATGTTATATGAGGTCCCAATCTATTAACAAACCTTTGAACTCTGTTGAGTGTATTCTATACACTCTTTTGAGTCTTTTTTAGTTAAGTATTTTCCTCTTTTCGTTGTGTTTAGTATAGTATTAGGTTGTTTTTTTGTCTTTTGTGTCATAGCGGTTATACAGGAGAGGATACTACTTTTGAGGATGAAATGAGCTTAATTGAGATGCAAATTGTACAAGCACATCCCAAGGAATGAAGCCTAAAAAGTGTAACGAAGAATAGAACAAATCAGACAGAATCGGATAGGAATCAGAGAGGCACCGCGGTGCCTGGCCAAGCAGCACTGCGGTGCCATTGAACCGCGATCAAGAAGAATTAGCGTCACGGCGTAAAATTTCCAGAAAGTCCGAAACTAAATCACCGTTGAAGGCATCGCGGTGCCTCGAGGCAGAACCGCGGTGCCATATTTCCAGTGGCTGCCAGTTATTTTGTGAGTAATTAGCACCGCGGTGCTAGGCAGAGGAACCGTGGTGCCTACGCGTAATTTCAGAAAAGTTGGGTCGAAATTGGACAAGGGTACAAGGGTCTGAAGCAGGGTTTTTCTCAGATATAAATACCCTAAACCCTGTCATTATTAAGGATTCTACTTTGGAGAGGAGAACGACGACTGCAAGCTACAATTGGAGACATCTTATTGTTCAAGTTATTTTATTTCCCTTACTTTATTTCAATTTATGTTGGATTGTAATTTAGTTCTTGACATGATAATGTTTAGGAGCTAATTACTTTAGTAGGGTTTCCATCGAATCTTCTTGAAACTCTTTCATATAGTTAATGCATTGATTATTGATTTCTTCTTCATCATATTAAGATATATTCAATATTGTTATGATTGTTTTATAATTAACTAGTTATTAATTGTCATCACTTATATGATTTCGTATCAAAAGTCTGAAGGGTGAGATTTGAATATGCTGTAATTGTCTAGACATAAGTTAAAAATCGTGAACGAAAGTATCCCGATACTTGTGTAGTATTTAAGGTTATTGTTCTTAATCCTCATGTGTGGTAAAACTTATCATAGAAATATAGAAGGTTTCTGCACAAGGTTGATCGCTTGTATGTCCTAACCGGAATATAATGACAAATTAGTTAATCTGCTATCTTAATAAGAAGAATCATTAGTATTGCATTAACACGTGAAAGAGTGGATAATTGAGGAGATTGGAATGCCATATTTCCTTCATAACTGTTATAAACCCAAAGTATTATAATCTTTAGTTTATTTTCTGCACTTAGTCATAATTCTTAGTTATAATTCTCAAACATAAAGAACATAAACCAAATATATACCATAGGATAGATAATCGGTACTTAATAAACCAGTCTATGTGGACGATAAACTCAGTCTTACATATCTTTATTACTTGAACGATACGTACACTTGCGTAAACATCTAGAAATATCGCAACAAGTTTTTGGCGCCGTTGTCGGGGACTAACGTACTGTTAATATCGATTTATCTATTCTTATTACTAATTTGGTTTTTATTTTCAGTCTTTATTTTTATTTTTGCTTGAGTGTTGTTTGCCGTGATCTGTTTGCTGTTTTTGATTAGTCTCAAGAACTTGGTTTATGCGAAGTAGGAGAGGAGCTGACATTCTTATCCCTCTGAACCCTGAGATTGAGAGATTTTGCATGCAATGTAAAAGAGAAGAGCGGTGATTCCTTAGCAATGGGAGATCAGCGAAACAATAATTTGGTGAATGATGAGTTACCACCTGTCTTAAGACAAGTCCCTACAGAAAGGAGCTTGGGGGACTATGTGATGCCGACTATTACAAACTTGCATCAGGCTTCCAATTGTTGAAGCCAACAATTTTGAAATCAAACCAGCCATATTGCACGTGGTTCAAAGCTCAATTCAGTTTGAGGGATTACCGTCTGAAGATCCTCATTTGCATCTAGCAAATTTCCTGGAGTTGTGTGCAACTTTCAAGTACAATGGTGTTACTGATGACGCCATTCGGTTGAGACTCTTCTCATTCTCACTAAGGGATAGAGCAAAGTGCTGGCTGAACTCATTACAGGCAAACTCCATCACTACATGACAAGACTTAGCCCTGAAGTTTCTTGCCAAGTTCTTTCCCCCAGATAAGGCAGCGAAGCTCAGAGGTGAGTTGAATAACTTTTATCAGCCGGAGGGAGAATCACTATATGATACATGAGATCGGTTTAAAGACTTGCAGAGAAAGTGCCCACATCATGAGATTGAGAAGTGGATGCTAGTCCACATATTTTACAATGGGTTGTGTAGTACAACTCGTACCATCATTGATGCTGCAACAAGAGGTACGTTCATGAGAAAGAGTGTCAATGAGGCACATGATTTGCTAGAGGATATGGCCACAAACAACCATCAGGGGCCGATGAAAGAGCAATAAACAGTAGGAAAGTGGCTAGGATTCACGAGCTAGATGCTATCACTGCATTGACTGCGCATGTAGCTACTTTGACAAAGCAGATGCAGCAGAGTACCATGTCAGTTAAAGTGGTTCAGACACCAGTGAGATGCGAAATTTGTGGGGGTCTCCATACTTTTGATAGGTGTACAGCAGTGGACCCAAATAATGTGCCCATGGAGCAGGTTCAGGCAGTGGGGAATTTTCAGAGGCCCTACAACAATCTATTCTCCAACACATATAATCCGGGGTGGAGAAATCACCCAAATTTTTCATGGAAGAATGAACAAGGGCAACAACCACAATTTCAAGCATCATCCTCACAGCAGTTCAGCCTACCAGATCACAAGAGAAGTCAAATAAAATAAGAGAAATAAGAGCAGCACTGATGACCTTGGCTAAATCTCAGACAGAATCCAACAACTCTCAGACTCAATTCATGAAGGAGACCACCCAGTTCATAACCGAGACTAGGTCATCCATCAGGAGTTTGGAAACACAGGTGGGACAGATGGCAAACACGTTGAATAATAGAGGGCAATGTAACCTTCCCAGCAGTGATGAATCCAAGGGAGCAGTGTCAGACAATTAGCTTGAGAAGTGGGAAGCAGTTAGAGCAGAGAGCACCTCAACCAGTGGTTGAAAATGATAAGGATGTGGGGAAGACAATTGAGGTAGAAAATGATGGGGTTACTGATGACCGCCCTATTTTAGAGAAGGATCCACCCACAGTGATGAGGGAGTATATAGACAAAATTCCTTACCCTCAAAGAATGTAAAAGAAGACTTTGGATAAGCAGTTTTTGAAATTTTTGAAGGTATTCAAAAAACTGCATATCAATCTTCCATTCATTGAAGCTTTGGAGCAGATGTCAGCTTATGTGAAATTCATGAAAGACATCCCATTTAAGAAGAGGAAGCTGACAGATTATGAGACAGTGGTGCTGACAGAGGAGTGCAATGCTATATTGCAGAAGAAACTTCCTCCTAAGTTGAGAGACCCAGAGAGTTTCACCTTACCTTGCACCATAGGGATTGTTACATGCAAAGGGGCTTTATGTGATTTGGGGGCAAGTATCAATCTTATGCCTCTCTGTGTTCAAAAGACTTGTTTTGGGGGAAACAAGACCAACCAGAGTCACATTGCAGCTAGCGGATCGCTCAATTGTGCATCCCTAAGGAATTATTGAAGATGTGTTGGTACAAGTAGGTAAATTCATCATTCCTGCTAATTTCCTCATTTTAGACATGAATGAAGATGAAAATATGTCTATGATCCTTGGGAGACCATTCCTAGCCACATGGAGATCCCTCATTGATGTTGAAAATGGGGAGTTAAAACTCAGAGTCCAAGGTGAGGAAATGATATTCAAAGTTTTCAAGCAGGCCACTGAACCTCAAGGCGATGCTAGATGTTTTGCTATTGGGGTAGTTGACAAGGTTTTGTCTGAGAAAATCCTCACAAGTACTGATGCTCGTGAGGTACCACCAAAGCAGCATGGAGAACCTGATGGTAAGATTTATGAACTAGCTATTGATGAAAAAGAATTGAACTCCTCTGAAATCAAAACTGTGAAAAAGAAGAGAAGGAGGAGAAAGAGAATGGTGCTAAAATGGATATACGGAGGGGACACTCTACCCCCTTGATTTAGTAAGTAATCTGCGTCCGGCTAAAGGACGTTAAGGACAACGCTACTTGGGAGGCAACCCAATATTTTTAATTATGTTATTTCAATTTTTGTTTTAGTTTATTTTATTTTGTCTTGAACAGTCTCACGATCTGGTATGTTAGTATTTTTGGATGACATATAAAGGCAGAGACTCACTCCAAAGGGCGAAGGCGTCACAATGCAGAAAATTGGAGGACACTGAAATTTTTCCGGAATCAGCACCGCGGTGCAGGGTTAAGAGATCGTGGTTCCTCCTTCGGCAGTGTGCACAGTAATTTATCATTCCTCACAGACCTCCATATGACCGTTGTGTTCTGTCAGTAGGTTGTCCCTTTATTTTTAGTCTTCACACATTGGGGACAATGTGTCGATTAAGTTTGGGGGGTTCTTATTTTGTTTTATTGTTTTGTTTTTGAGTCTTTTTTATTATCTTTGTGTTGTTTTATGTATTTTTGAGTCGTTATTTTTTTTATGGATCATGCATGTTGTAGTTGCTAACGATATTGAGTGGATAAAGTGGATAATATAATGGAATTGAAAGCAAAAATTTGTGTGCTTAAGTTAGATATGCCAAGAATTCATGACATCTAATTATTTGAGATATTTGTGCTTAGCCTATGTGTGTCAGTTATGGAAACAAAGGTTGAAAATGTCTAGAAAATCTATTTTTTTGTTATTTGAGGCGAAATAGTGAAGATGTACATGTTTAGGGAGATGATTCAGACATTTCTTTGATAGCCATTCTGACCATTCATTACCTATCCTGACATAAATTGTATCACTAGTCAATCCCTTTGAGCCTAAAATAAGATTTTTTCTTGACACCCTATGATTCTCTGTTTGTGCCATAAGTAATAATTGAAAGTTAGTGGGATGAAAAGTGTTGAAAAAGAAACAAGAAGAGAGTGAAAATTTGATGCACCCCGATGAAAAATATGCAAAAGCCTAAGTTTGGGGGTGTTTGTTATTTATAATGTATCTCATTCTGTAAAAGAAAAGAGGGGGAAATAGGTATGAGATTTAAAAGATAGTCAAAAAGAAGGAAAAAGAGTTGAATGAAAAATGCTTATGATACGTAATTGAGCCTAAATGCCTACTTTTACCTACCCCAACCTAAGCCTACATTACAACCCTTGCAAGTCCTGATGATTTATAATATGTATGTCTATGATTAGTGGAGAATAACAAGTAGACAGATCCATAGTGTTTTGGAAAAAATGGAATGAAATTAACATGCATAAGTTAGGTGTTTGTATTTTCATTGATCAGATCTAAGTAAATTTGCGAAATATCTAACTTAAAATTCTAGATTGCTAAATGTTCATGTTATGTATGTTCTAACATATTATCTCAATGTTCATCCATGATTTTGAAGAAGCATTGATATAGCTACTTGATCAAGTTCATTGAATCTTTTGCTTTTATTTTTGTTTTTGTTTAGTGTTTTACTCGAGGGCGAGTAAAGTGTAAGTTTGGGGGTGTTTGTTGAGTGTATTCTATACACTCTTTTGAGTCATTTTAGTTAAGTATTTTCCTCTTTTCGTTGTGTTTAGTATAGTATTAGGTTATTTTTCTGTCTTTTGTGTCACATCGGTTATACAGGAGAGGATACTACTTTTGAGGACGAAATGAGCTTAATTGTGATGCAAATTGCACAAGCACAACCCAAGGAATGAAGTCTAAAAAATGTCACGAAGAATAGAACAAATCAGGCAGAACCGGACAGGAATCAGAGAGGCACTGCGGTGCCTGGCCAAGCAGCACCGCAGTGCCATTGAACCGCGGTCAAGAAGAATTAGCGTCGCGGCGTAAAATTTCCAGAAAGTCCGAAACTAAATCACCGTCGAAGGCACTGCGGTGCCTGGAGGCAGAACCGTGGTGCCATATTTCTAGTGGTTGTCAGTTATTTCGTGAGCAATTAGCACCACGGTGCTAAGCAGGAATCGCTGCTGCAGGCAGGAATCATGCTAGTAAGCGGAATCAGCGGTTTACGATAATTTCATAAAAGTTGGGTCGAAATTGGACAAGGGTACAAGGGTCCGAAGTAGGGTTTTTCTCAGATATAAATACCCTAAACCCTGTCATTATTAAGGATTCTACTTTGGAGAGGAGAACGACGGCTACAAGCTACAATCGGAGACATCTTATTGTTCAAGTTATTTTCTTTCCCTTACTTTATTTCAGTTTATGTTGGATTGTAATTTAGTTCTTGACATGACAATGTTTAGGAGCTAATTACTTTAGTAGGGTTTCCATCGAATCTTCTTGAAACTCTTTCATATAGTTAATGCATTGATTATTGATTTCTTCTTCATCATATTAAGATCTATTCAATATTGTTATGATTGCTTGATAATTAACTAGCTATTAATTGTCATCACTTATATGATTTCGAATCAAAAGTCTGAAGGGTGAGATTTGAATATGCAGTAATTGTCTAGATATAGGTTAAAAATCGTGGACGAAAGTACCCCGATACTTGTGTAGTATTTAAGGTTATTGTTCTTAATCCTCCTGTGTTGTAAAACTTATCATAGAAATATAGAAGGTTCTGCACAAGGTTGAGTGCTTGTATGTCCTAACCGGAATATAATAACAGATTAGTTAACCTGTTATCTTAATTGTTACACCCCGTATTTGCAGTACATGTTTTAAGAACGTACGTGAGAATCCCAAATGTTAAGATTAGAGACTTGTAAAAATTTATCGGAATTATGGAATTGTCGGAAAACGTAATATTGTGACGAATGGGAGGGCGACACGTGTCACCCCCCTTATGTTGACTTGGACGAAATTGGGCATGGGAAAAAGGGTCATTTGACCTTTGTTAGGATGACTAAGTCTTGCAACTTGAAGAGCTTGACAAAACTGACTTAGTCAATGGGACCACTAGTCTTGATATTTAATAGAAGTTCATCCAAGCCACACATTTGTGCACATCTTGACCCTCCATTGTGCTATATAGTAGTATTAGTAGCAAGACTAACTTCTACACTTAGAAAAAATTTCAAGAATTTGAAGAACTCCCAAGGTGTGCTCTCGGGTTCACTACAACCAAAAAGAAAAAAAATTTGTTTGTTGTCCATTTAGCTCCACACTTTAAACCAAGGTTCATGAGGGTATTGTAAGTGTATCTCAATAGAAAAATCCCGGAAAAAGATAGTTTTCGTATTAGTCGCAAGATGAAAACCTAGTTGCTTTTCTAGGTTTTGTTGGGAAGATTGAAGGAAATTTGTTTGTGTTATTCTAAGGGTATCAAGTAGCGGATTGAAGTGTCAAGAAGAGGCTCTAAGTTGCTAAGGAGCGACTTCGGATTTGGAGTTGGACTAAGATTCGTTGAGGTAATAATCTTGTCTCTTAAAAGTGTTACAAGATTATATATTGTTGTTAGCTTTACATGTTTGCTAGCATGAAGTATATGTGTTGAAGTTTCATAAGTATTATGGATTGATTGTAGCCTTAAAACCGAAATGTCATATAAGCCCTTTGAAGTTGGATTACAATTTGGTCGTTAATTAGAATCGTCGCATGTTACTTACTTGAAGATTATAGTAGTTATAATCGATTGCGACTTGATATCATGTTATGCTAACAACTTGGATTGAAATGGAAATTGGATAAGAATTGGTGTTATTGTATCTCAAGTCACGAATTGGCCTAGTAGTTTGTATTAGTTTGATATCGTTTGTGGGGCGGAATTTTACACGTCTAGTAGGCGTGTAATCCCCTATTGATTAATTGCATTGTTGGGCCTTAAATGTGACGTGTTTGGTTATTGAATTCGGCCTTGAAAAAGGTGGCAAAGTATGTAAAAATAAAGGAGGTGCTGTCCGATTTTCCGTAGAATTTAGTGACTTTGCACTTATAATATTCTACGTTTGAAGTAAGACGTTAATAGACGTATTGTGGACATTATAAGTTGACATACTACGAGCGGGATATTGTACTTAGCAAGTGGATTGACCCGAAGAGGTATGTAGAACTTTCCTATCTTTTGAGCATGAATAGTTGACTTATATAGTACGGTAGACGTACTAGACTTGGATATCCTTTACTTGTTTTAAGAATGGCAAAGTTGGGTGAGTTAGGGGATTAACTCACTTCTTTAAAAGTATTAAGGATGTCTTATGTTTTTAAAAGTTAAGGGACTTGAAGAGTTTTAAAGTATATGATACTTGTTTCGTTTTAAACGTATAAGTCCCTTGGATAGGAAATTGTAATTGGCTAAGGTATAAAGTTAATATAACGACTTTATGGGAAGTTGGTTATATTAGCTTTATGGAAAGATAAATAAGGATAAAATGACTTGATTTAATGATAGGCAAATTGATTTTAAGGCATCAATGGCCTAAGGTTTTATAAGAAAAGAAGTCACTTGATTTAGAAGCCTAATTATATTTCTAAAAGTATTGTGACTTGTCTTGAAAAGAAATGGTGACTTGATACTACGGTTATTAGTATCTTGGAAGTTTTATAATGAAAAGAGTCATTTTTAAAAGAATAGAAGTATGTAGTACTTTGGGTTAAATTCCCGGATTTTATAATGACATGTTAGTGCCTTAAGTAAAATAAAATGAGAGGGTATATGAATAAGGCTAATAAGAAGTTAGGGGGATTTCTTAACTTGCTTATTTATTGTATAATACGCCAGAGTACTTATGTTATATGATGTTTCCAGAAGGCTTATGTTATGTATGATGGCCATTGAGATAGTAAGAGTATAAATGAGGTAAACCCCAAGACGTTATACCACCTTCTCCGTGGTAAGAGTATAAATGAGGGTAAACCCCAAGACGTTATACCACCCGCCTGTGGTAAGAGTATAAATAAGGGGTAAACCCCCAAGACGTTATACCACCTGTTTCCGTGGATTTGCTACCCATGATGCGAAGAATACCTCATGCGAGTCCTTATAGGCTTATGCGGGTGAAATAGTCCCATGCGGGCGGGTAAAGCCTATGTGAGGAATACCTCATGCGGGTCCACACGACCTATGCGGGTGAAATAGTCCCAAGAGTAGGATTGCTTAATGACATCTGGCGGGTGGTCCTGCTTTGATCGTGAGCTTCCTATTTTTATGTTGTAAGTATACTCTTAGTTACTCTCATTGTTAGTAAGGCACAGTGTACTGTAATTTGATTATCATACATGTCTCCGACTTTGTTTTAAACTTATGATGTAATTACGATTTTCCGATTTACATACTTAGTACATATCATGTAATCGACCCTTCCTCGGCCGCGTTCACGCCGCAGGTGGTAAGCAGTGGTGGATCCTGATTCTTAGGATCACGGCTCAGACGTCAGAAGCTCCTTTTCTCCGGAGGCTTGTCTTTGTGTACGATCTTCCCTGATGTTGTAGATTTATGTACATTCAGGAGTATGGCGGGGCCCTGTCCCGCCACAGTTGTTATTCCTAGAGGTCTGTAGTCACATTTTATGGTTTGGGCTGTAAGGACAGAGTTGAAATGTTTTACTTGTGATTATGTATATCTTATGGAAGGCGGCCTTATCGGCTAGCCTGTGATGTTATTGTCTAAACATGTTATATGTTGTGTATGTTCATTCGCTATTCTCGATGTATACCGAACGAGTACCTGGGTAGGGCACCGATCGCGCCCCGTGGTCGGTCGTGACAAAAGTGGTATCGAGTAGTTAGTCCTCGGAAAGTGTCTACGCACCGCGGTTCAGTAGAGTCTTGATTATCGGTGTGTTGTGCACCAAATCTATAATCGTGAGGTCAGCAGGACATTTAGATTGGTTTCCATTCTTCTCTCTCCGAGATCGTGCAAGAGAGTTGTCTTATTAGGTTGAATCCTCTCCGACCTATTCTTATGAAACGATTATGCCTCCATGGAAGCGACCAGGCCCGAAGGCAAGGCAAACGGCAGGAGCTGCTAGCGGTACTCAGAGGGTTACTCGGACTCAGGCACAGACTATGCCTGAGGTAGTAGGCGTGTCGGAGAGTTCAGCCACACCGACAGTATTAGAGGAGCCGAAAGCGACAGTAGCTCCAGAGGTTCCAGATGCGAGCCTCGATTCGCGGCCGAGCCGAGTATAGAGACTACGGAGCAGATCCGGTTATTGACCAAAGATAGTAGCAGGCAAACGAGGCGGTGTAGCTAACCCAGAGCCGATGGGTTTGTGGATTCGGGATTTTCTGGGTTGTCATCCACCCGAGTTTTATGGTTCGAGGTCTGAGGAGGATCCGCAGGAGTTCATTCGGCAGTTACAGTGGACTATGCAGGTTCTTAGGGCTTCGGAGACAGAGTCATTTATGCTAGCATCTTACCGGTTACACGATATTGCGTTGAACTGGTTTGAGTCATGGGAGCTGTCGAGAGGTGAGGATGCTCTTCCAGCTGTTTGGGAAGAGTTTACAGAGGCCTTCATGGATCACTTTTTGCCCCCTGAGATGAGGAGAGCCCGAGTAGATAGATTCTTGACCTTGAGGCAGAATGGGAGGACTATCAGGGAGTACAGCCTGGAGTTTGACTTCGCTGTGCACGCGCACACCATTGTAGGCGACATGGCGACAGAGTTCATCGTTATGTGATGGGGCTAGACCGTCATATGATTCTGCATGCTTGGGAGTAGCTCTTGGCCCGGTATGGACATTGCCGATGACGCAGCCTATGCGCGAGATAAAGCGACAGAGAGAGGAGGATCGGGCTGACGCCCACCAAGAGGCGAGGACAAGCAGGTATCGTGGCGCTGAGGCGACAGCGCCAGAAGCAGACTAGGTCCACATTCCAGCCAGCACAGAGTGCTCCTTCACGGTTTTCTGGCAGGAGGTCTGATCATCCAGTCATTCGGAGCGGTCGTGGCTCCAGACTTCGGGTTTCGCGAGGCGAACCGTCACCGTCGAGACCACCCACATCTCGGTGTGTTCGACGCGGTAGGTCTCACCCGGCGAGTGCCGCATGGCTCCGGAGCTTGTTACTCTGTGGCCGCAGGCCATTTGAGGAGAGATTGTCCGCTCAGAGGCGCATGTAGTGGTACGTGCATCCGGATTGATCAGATGGGTCTTCCTCTTCTTCGGGTTACGCGCCGAGGCGCGGTGTTCACGGACCGGCAGCCGCGATGCAGGTCGTGGTAGTGGTTCCGATTCTAGCGTCCACGTAATCGCATTTATTACTTAGCCACCGCCAGATCGTGAGGTTTCTCGACGTCGTCACAAGTACATTATTGATTTCATGCTGTGACGTGTATGCTTTGATAGATCCAGGTTCTACCTTGTCCTATGTGTATCCTCTTATTGCGGGTAGAATCGGGATAGAGCCGGTGTCGATAGAGCCTTTTGAGGTAGCTACGCCAGTGGGTGATTCGGTGTTAGCTGAGCGGGTGTATAGAGGTTGTCCGGTGTTTATTTACAGTCGTCAGACCCTTGCAGACTTGATAGAGTTGGATATGTGATTTTGATGTCATTATGGGTATGGATCGGTTGGCTTGTTATGCCAACGCTGATCGTAGAGGCGTTGGTTCGTTCGATTTCTGGCGAGCCGATTATCGAGTGGAAGCGGCAACACAGCCGCCGGCGGGTAGGTTTATTTCTTACCTCAAGACGGAAGATGGTGCGAAGCGGTACATCTATCATTTGGTTCGTATTCGATACGCAGGCCGAGGTGCCGCTTCTTGATCGAACGATGGTTAGGGAGTTTTCAGATGTGTTCCCAGACGATCTTCCGGGTATCCCTCCTGAGAGGGAGATTGAGTTTAGTATTGATACATTTCCAGACACTCGACCTATTTCTATTCCGCCATACAGGATGGCACCTGCTGAGTTGAGGGAGCTGAAGGACCAACTGAAAGATTTGCTGGAAAAAGGCTTTATCAGGCCTAGTGTTTCTCCCTGGGGAGCGCCGGTTTTGTTTGTGAAGAAGAAGGATGGGACGCTGTCGCGCCCTCTTTCGACCGCGACATTTTTCTAGCGAACCCTGCTCAAGTAAAAAAATAAAATAAAAATGCTAAAGAACTAAATGTTTAAAAAGAATGCTAAAAGGGGGCTAGAAATGCTAAATGGTTCGCGGAGTCGCCGCCTAATTAATTTGGGTGAATTAGGACACCTAAATGTTAACTAGTTTAAAGTAAACATTAACTCCATTTTAATGGTCTGCTAAACTTTTTAATGAGATTCTGGGTAAGGGTTCTTTATTATCCCAAAGGGAAGGGGTTAGGCACCCTAAAGGATCCGCTAACTTGCGGTTGTCCGTTCAGACCTAGGGGTGTTATTTGTGCTAAGAATGCGTGTTTAAAGTAAAAATATTATAAGGATTTTATAAAAGGATGCATTTCGGCAAAGATTTAGAGGACTATTTTTTCATAAAAATACATGTAAGCTATGCAAAGATGACTTATCGGCTAAATGCGTTTATTTTACTAAAATAAATCTTAATTGGTATAACATAATATGCCAAATGCTTAGGGTGATTTTCAGTAAAAGAAATAAAAGTTGTTTAAAATATAAAGTTGGTTTCGAATAGGAGAAAAATATGCATAACTTAAGATGTACATATGTTTCTTTGTCTTTTCCCTTTTCTTTTTTTTTCTTTTAAACAAAATAGTAATGCAAAATTAGTTATGGAAAAATATGTATTTGTAACTAAACTTAGCATGATAATGAAAACACAAAATGGTTTATTCCTTAAGAGTTTAGGAAACTAGGTTAGGAACATCGTCGCGAGTAATATCCTGGCTATGTGAATAATTATGTGAATTAAATGGTTTAGCAATAACATACTAACTAACGTGAGGTAGGTCTAAACTCTAAAGCGATTACCTTAAGCAAATTTCTAACGTCAAACCATTTCTAATGGGGCTCAAAGTTTAACTAAGTATACTAATGTTAGTGTAAAGTTAGATAATTAATTACACAAATAAACGGGGCGGGGTAGAAAATTTAAAGAGAATTCGAAGACACGATGGTATATCGTTCTGCCTGTGATTTGGAATTTCTGATACGGAATGGAGAGATGCACATAAATGCGGGTCTTCATTTGGAGTAGCCCACGATGATGAGTCTCATATTGAGACTCTTCGTTGCTCCGATGCATTTCATGTAAAAAAAAGAAAAGAAAATGATTAGTATATTATCAAACAATAGCCAACATTGGCATAAAATTTAAACATAGAAAGTCACTTTATTTCGGTAATCGACGGGTCCCAAAATGACCTTTATCGAGGTCGGATCTGCCCGGGGTAAACTGAATGCGGTGCGAGCCCAATCACATGCAGATGGGGTATATCGAAACAGGTTCTAATTTAATAACCTCGATGCTATGTCTATCAAATATCTCACACATAATTAACTGGGAGTAGGATTTTAACAAAAGAACAAAGATACTTTAATCTCCAAGCTGATCAAGATCATACATTGGCCCAAAATGCACCTATCTCCATTGTTTACTTCATGTTCCTTAGAGTTCTAGGTATTTAACACTTGAGCCCAACATGGAATGAAAACAAACATTCAGTTCTTATGATGGTCTAGTCCAGAAAATAATTAAAAGACACCATATTTACATGGAATGTCTGATAAGCCATCCATATTACATCATAAGAGTAGTAGCGCGAAATTACATATTGCCGAACCAGAATACACAAATCTGAATATTACTAACTCAAGCTAATATAATCTACTACACTCGAAATTAAGCATTCCACAATCGACAATGAAACTAACACTGATATGAAATTAAGAAGTAGATGAACCACATCATTCCTGTTTACATGATACTGCAGGAAGAAGGAATTGGACGAGAGTTAAAGATATCTTTTGTTCTTTAGGTGAGTCATCCTCAAATGGTTAAGTTACATTTCCATTCAAATGAATAATTTTTCCATTAGACTGTATTTATACATGCTTATTATATGGAGACATGACTATAAATTAAGCATCGAGAGTGAATGGACAATGCAGCCAGCTAACTCAGATATGTGCAAAATGTGAACCTTGTTCAATATACTCATGCAAGTGAGGCAAACATGTAGTTAATTTGATAAACGAATGACACAGAATGAACATGTGATTAAACATGCATAGCTTCTCAGATGTACATATGTTCGGCGAGAGAAGGGTATTAAGTTGGGCAAATGATAAGGCTGTAATTCCTTTTCCTACACACCACATATAAAGACTGATTTCCCGACCCGTTTACTTCTTTTAACTTTTAATTACCTGCTTTCATACTCTACAGGTTTGTAAACATGCAACTGATATGGTTATTAAACAGATTTAGGGACGTCGAATGCATTACATGGATTCATGCTAACTGGACACAGAGAGCAATTACAAAGCAGATATTCAGATTACTAATCACACAGATTCTCCCGCGCATATCGCGAATGCGAGTAAACCATTCTCAGATTGGTATCAACATTATAGTGTTTATAAATATGGTTAAAGGGTACTACAACATTTATGGATCCATCCTAACATACTTCACATTAGTTTAACACACAAATTACATCAACATTCCGCAAGCAACAAAACATCGTAAAAAAAAATAATAAATAAAAATGCAGACTTAAACAGAAAGTTGGGAAAAGTGATGAGTTTACCTTCTCCGGACAGCGACCCGAGGCAGCGTATCAAGTCGTCGAAGCCACTCGGAGATTTTTATTGCGATGCGATTGAAAAAGGGGAAATGGAATTTTACCTCGTTCTTGGCTGATCTTTGCTGTTAATTTTTCTGATTTCCGAGAGTTCCCTCAGGTTTCCCCTATGTTCTATGACAGTTGAATCGATTTTTTGTTCGTGTCAGGGTTTCAGAAAAGTGCTGGGTTTCCCCCCGATCTCCGCCTCCTACCCTGTCTGAAATGAGGGGTATTTATAGTTGGGATTAGGGATTCGATTTGGGGACTGAGTTTGTCAAATAAGGAAGATAAACGTTGGGTGCCTAACCTTGGTAATGGGATCTTATTTCCAAACTGGGACTTCTTTGAAAATATGGCACCAGATGAGTAAGAAGGATTTCGAGAAAAAAAAACATAGCTTTTGATTTCAATTCGTTTTGTCCGAAAAATGGTAAGTTTCGGACAGCTTGTAGGGCTAACGATTCCGCATGATTCCAGGGATTTTGGGGAATGACTTGTGGGAGATTTGAGATTGATTTCCTAAGATTTGGGACTGATTTTGAGACTAGATTGGACTGATTTACGGATCATTCTTACTCGAGAGATTTATGGTAGGTGATATGCTTGACTCGCCGGATTCTCAGGCGAGAATCCCGGCTGGGGCGACGGGGACGAGGTGCGGCAATGATGGGTGAGACTTAGGGTTTTTTGTTTTTTTTTTTGTTTCTGTCGGTTTTGTCGACAGGGATGGGGTTAAAGGGCTAAGGCCGGCGCGCTGGTCATGTGCGCAGTAGTAATGATGTTTGGGTAAATAAAAATTGGGCTGGGCGAAAAAGTTTTGGTAACTAAAAGGTGTATTTATTTTGAGTAGGATTTTAGGAGTTAGTTTTTTTAGGTATTAGATTAGGTTAGTTTTAATTGGGTATTAGTTTATTTAAATTGCGATTAAATTATTTAGGTGCTTTATTAGTCTAAGTTTGAGTTTAAAATAATTTTAAAAAAAACGGGCGCGAGACTCTAAGTGCGTAAGACGCGGTGCCATTATTAAATTATTTATTTATTTATGCATGTATTAATGTTTTATCGCTGCATTTTATTATTTAAAAATTATTTAAAATTATTGTTGAAAATTAGTGTAATTTTATGGTTAATGTCTGGACGGGAGGGTCAAAATTGGGTGTCAACAGTTGTCCCTCTTTGTATGGAGATGATGGAAGAATCTTCGGACAAAGACGTTGACTCATAGCCAATTTTGTCTCGATCCTCAGGATTAAAAATGTTGGGCAATTAGGCAAGGCTGACGTGGACTCAAAAAAAATGTCCCAGTGTCGAGTTATGACGACACTGGGCTACCATGGTCAAAACACCAAGGCGGGCTAACGCGGACTCAAAAATTTGTCCCAGTGTCGAGTTATAACGACACTGGGCTACCATGGTCAAAACACCAAGGCGGGCTAACGCGGACTCAAAATTTGTCCCAGTGTCGAGTTATGTCGACACTGGGCTATGGTGTAAAAAAAAAAAAAAATTGGCTTGAACTTAGGGGTGTACCGTTATCGACTCATGGTGCTGGGTTTTATAGAGATGTGGAACGAGTGGACCAACGCTTGAGGCCGCTTCTGCCATCTGTTGGGAAGGTTGACCCCCCAACAAATTGCCCCGGTTCGCTGTAAGAGAAAATCCACGTTGTGCTCCATCTTTTGCAGTTCCTGTAGATTGAAGCTAAGATAGAAGCATTAGTGCATAACTGTCAAAACGAAACAATGTAAGAATGTGAATTTGTGCTGTGGTTGCAGTCAGATTGCATATACTATATAATGAAATGATGTGATGATACGCCGTCTTGTATAGACGAGATGCAGATGACGCCTTGTATGGGCGCTGTCGTCGTTGTATAGACGAAATGCGAATGTTCGTCGTTGTATAGACGAAATGCAAATGACGCCTTGTATGGGCGCTGTCGTCGTTGTATAGACGAAATGCAAATGACGCCTTGTATGGGCGCTGTCGTCGTTGTATAGACGAAATGCGGGTGTTCGCCGTTGTATTAGACGAAATGCGAGTGTTCGTCGTTGTATAGACGAAATGCAAATGACGCCTTGTATGGGCGTTATCGTCCTGTATGGACGAAATGCAAATGACGCCTTGTAAGGTTTAGATAAAATTGTTCTATATGTGGAGTTGTGTCGTAATTCATGCATAATCAAAACTAGATGAAATAATTAAAGTGTAAATGATGTAGCCTGTGGTTTTTTTGCAGGATGTATTTGATGTAGACTTGTTGCAGTTTGACTTTGTGAGCGAATCTGTTGTATTGGAATGTTGCTATTGGCGTCGTTTTCGGACTTGGCGTCGTTTTTTTGGACTTGTCGTTTTTTTGGACTTGTTGTGTTGATGACGTCGTTGCCTGGACGTGTTGCTGCTGCCCCTGTAGACTAAAGCTCAAGAAAGAGTTAGTGCATAACTGCTAAGACCGAATGATAATAAAGCATGAAATGAGAAAAAATGCAATTTTAAGAACAGAGAAAATCGTCCCTGCGTAGATGTGATATGTTGATGATGGCGTCGTTTTCGGACTTGGCGTCGTTTTCGGACTTGGCGTCGTTTTGGACTTGGCGTCGTTTTGTCTGAGTCATTTTGGACTCGAGTCGTTTCGACTTCGGCGTCGTTTTCGGACTGGGCGTCGTTTTCGGACGTGGCGTCGTTTTCGGACTTAGCGTCGTTTTCGGACGTGGCGTCTTGGCGTCGTTTTCGGACGTGGCGTCGTTTTCAGACGTGGCGTCGTTTTCGGACGCGGGGTCGTTTTCGGACTCGGAGTCATTTTTGGACTCGGAGTCGTTTTCGGATTCGACGTCATTTTCGGACGTGGCGTCGTTTTCGGACTCGGAGTCATTTTCGGACTCAACGCGTCGTTTTGGACGGCGTCGTTTTGGGCGTGGCCGCTTTTGGACGCGAGTGGTTTCGGACTCGGAGTCGTTTTCGGACTCGACGTCGTTTTCGGATGTGGCGTCGTTTTCGGACGTGGCGTCGTTTTCGGACGCGGAGTCGTTTTCGGACTCAACGTCGTTTTCGGACGGGGCGTCGTTTTCGGACGCGGAGTCGTTTTCGGACTCGGAGTCGTTTTCGGACTCGGCGTCGTTTTCGGACGGGGCGTCGTTTTCGGACGCGGCGTCGTTTTGACGAATCGTTTTGGACCGGAGTCGTTTGACCGGACGTCGCTTTCGACCGGCGTCGTTTCGGACGTGGCGTCGTTTTGGACGCGAGTCGCTGGACTGAGTCGTTTTCGGACTCGACGTCGTTTTCGGATCGGGCGTCGTTTTCGGACGTGGAGTCATTTTCGGACGTGGCGTCATTTTCGGACGTGTTGCTGATGCTCCTGTAAGCTAAGCTTGAGAAAAATTAGTGTATAACTGGTAAAACAAGATGATAAATATATGAGAAATTCAATTATGTGAATAAGGATGTCTTCCCTGTATGATATGTGGAGTGTTGTAAATGCTGAGATGTTGTCCTTGGGCGGACATGCTAGATGCCGCCACTGACGAATTGCCATGATGCCTTTGTTGTGATGCATTTGTGAACCATATGGATTGTCATGATGTCTTTGTTGTGCGTTTGTGCATTGCATGAGTTGCAATTTGACTCTAGGCCCGACCTGATGCGCTATAATTTGTTGCGGGATTTGAACTCTGATTGTTGATGTTTATGCTTTCGCCGTCAAGAATTTTGTTATATTTTCTGCTTCTACTAGTATGAAGAACTTTGTTGTACCTTCTGCTAATATGAAGGACCTGCGCTCAAAGAAAAATTTGTGAGTTTTGGGGGGGGCGGTTGATTCGCGTTGACTTTGTAGTTTTGACTTTTGATGCCGGACGTCTGCCTTGTTTGGGACTCATAACCCCTGCCTGGTTTCCTGCCTTGTCTCAGTTTTGAATTTGCAAAGGGCGTTTAGCCTAAAAGTGGGTTTCCATGGGGTTGCTTGTATATTATGTGTGTTTTCGTTATTTTCAAAACAAAGGGAAAGTTTCCTAAAGGTGTGACCGAAGCCGATTTAGGCCGCTTACGTATCCCCATGAGGGAATCAGGTCATGACGTAGTTCATTACAAGCGAATTTTGGGTGAAATTAAAAGGTGGGACCGAAGCCGATATGGCCGCCTACGTATCCCCACGAGGGAATCAGGTCACACGTAGTTCCAATTTATTACATATGAAGGGCAAAATATATTAAACTAACTATTTTAGGACTCGGCGGGCCAAAGTAGGGGCATGAGTCCACTTCTTCTTGCTTTGTGTCTTAGAGGGCAGGGTCTTCAGCGGGATCATACCGGATCACATTGTATTTATGTTTCCTTTTCAGCAACGAGAAGACTTTAGAGCCCTTCCACGCAGTTTTCTGTATCTTCTTCTTTTGATTTCTGCGAAGTGCATGTTTTGATGAACGATCGATTCAGTGCAATGTGCTCTAGCCAGCGAGCATTTCTCTTCCTTGGAGATTGATTGATGATTCAACCTTCTTCTCTGGGCGACACAATCCTTCCAAACTGTTTTGTTCAACAATCATGTTCACATAGGCATCATCAGGGTTTGGTAAGTGGTTGTTGTTTATATTGGGGGGAACTTCTTTAAGTTGGATGACTCCATCTTTGATCAATTCCTCGATTTTGTCTTTGAGGGTATAACAATTTGCGATGTCATGCCCCTCGACACCGGAGTGGTATGCACAATGTTTGGTTTCATCGTGCCCTCGGGAAGTAGGCCTGGGGGTATTTCTAGGAACTGGCTGGAGTATTCCTGCGGCTTTCAACTTCTCATACACTTGGGCTATAGGTTCAGCTAAAGGTGTATAGGTTCTGGTTGACTTTCTCGCAGCATCTATACGGGGTTTGGGTCTGTTTGGTGTGCGGGTTTGTGATTGTGGTGAGTATTTTGGGTATGCTGGTTGGGTATGGTAAACAGGATATGGGGTGGCGCAGTGCTGATAATATGACTGTGGATTTTGAGTGTTTTGGTAAGAAGGCAGTGGGCTTTGATACACTGGAAGTTGTTCTGGCATATGCTCCTGAATGACCATGATAGAGGGTGATGCATCTCTTCTCCTCTGTGAGGTACCTCCGATGGAATTTTATTGCCTTTGCTCGCTAGTTGCTTGTAGGGCTGTCAGGTTTGTAATCCTGCCTGTCTTAATGCCTTCTTCCACGAAGTCGCCCATTCTTACGACTTCTGCAAAACTTCGCCCGATTACACTGATCATTCTTTCATAATATGTCGCGTCTTTTAACGACTGCACGAACAAGGTGGTCATTTCGCTCTCTGCCATTGGAGGTTGGACCTTTGCTGCTTCTGATCGCCACCTCAGGGCGTATTCCCTGAAAGTTTCGGTGGATTTCTTTTCGAGTTTTATAAGATAAAATCTATCAGTCTGATGTCGATGTTGAATGAATCTATCCATGAAATCTTGTGCCATGGCATTCCAAATTGCCCCATTTTCGAGGTCTTGGCATGTGTACCACTCCAATACCACGGTTAGACTCCTGATGAATAGTTTCATGATGATTGCTTGATTTTTACCAACTCCAATCAATTTATCACAATATGACCTTAGATGAGCTCGAGGATTCCCCTTTCCATCGAACATGTCAAATTTGGGCACCTTGTACCCTACAGGTAATTCAACGTCAGGGTGCATACATAAGTTTTCATATTCTAAATCTTCCTCCCCTTTGTTCATTTGAATGCTTTTGAATGCCTCTTTCAAACTACGGATTTCTTTTGCCATATTTTGAAATTTAGTCTGCCGCCCCATTTCCTGGTATTGATCTGTCTCTTGAGAGGATGTATGCATAATAAATGGTTGACTTTCGATCGGATGTGCTAATCCTTCATATTGTTTGTGTGCCATCTGCTCGTATTGGGTGGCTTGGCAATTTGGGTTGAGTGGGGAGATATAAGTAGGTGGAGGTTGAGATGTGTATGTAGTGAACGGATCATTTTGGAGGTCGGTTTGCAAATTGTCCGGGCGAGTGACGTTTTGGTGTGAGCTGGTATGTTGCGGCCTCTGCGGGGAGCTCTGGGGAAGTGGAGGCTCAAGGGCCTGTGACACGATTGCATTTGTCCCTTGCTCTGGGAGTGGTGCATTCAAGCTAATAGACAGGTTTGTGATGTTTCGGACCCTTTCTATTTCGGCTTGCATGATTTCCATTTGCTGCAATAGTTTGGCGAGGTGTTGATCATTGGTGTTTCTCCTTTCTAATGCCTCTGCATCCTCTACAGGAACGGGGATGAGTCCTAAGTTGCTTCGTTCCGGCGCTTCTGGATTAGTCATTTATGATTGTGCTTCTTCTCCCAGTCAACGCGAATCAACCTTTTGGGGATAAGCTAGGCAAAAATAATCCTTTAACAAATGAAGCAAACCAAGTTAGTATAATATGCAAAAAGTTGCAGGCAATATATAATAATAAGCAAATTGCAAATCAAGTGCGTGTTCTAACATGTTTGGGACCTCTTTATGCCAAAGGTAGGCCTAAACGTCACTTATGCGAGGTTATGATGGATCTGTCCAAGCCGCCCAACTGTAATGCTTTCGTTGGAAATGGCGACCAAATGACGGTGCACTTTTCCCAATTTGGCATGTCATGATTAGGTTTGGATTTGTCTATCATTGCCACGCTACACATAATATGCTGGTTGGTCGTTGGGTTGAGAAACCCGTCGACAAGTTTGGTGTCTTCCTAATTTGTGGTGTCGATGCCAAGGACCGACCCACCTAAGGTAAATGCATGCATGCCCTAAAATAAAGGGTGGTATAGCTCTATCTTAAGTTTCTAAGATTTGGCTTTTCTGGACGCAAGGTTCCCGAGCGGACAACTCGAGTGAGAAGGCTACGCGACCACCGGTTAGACCGGACACTCCACGTATGTTACCAACTCTCCTAAATTTGGGTTTTGAAGAAAGAATTTTGCTGATGCACCCAACGCACCTCGCATGTAGTGTGTGATTGTGTGAATTTTCCAGAGTGGAAGAAATATGAGCGGAATGCCAGTTTAGGGAAAACAGTAAAGCAGGTAGCAATTAAAATAAACAAAATATAGCACACAAAATTAAATGCAAAAAATAATGCCAAATAATAACCCTAGGTCTGTTATGGTTAAGAACCTTAAGTCCCCAGTGGAGTCGCCATTCTGTCGCGCCCTCTTTCGACCGCGACATTTTTCTAGCGAACCCTGCTCAAGTAAAAAAATAAAATAAAAATGCTAAAGAACTAAATGTTTAAAAAGAATGCTAAAAGGGGGCTAGAAATGTTAAATGGTTCGCGGAGTCGCCACCTAATTAATTTGGGTGAATTAGGACACCTAAATGTTAACTAGTTTAAAGTAAATATTAACTCCATTTTAATGGTCTGCTAAACTTTTTAATGAGATTCTGGGTAAGGGTTCTTTATTATCCCAAAGGGAAGGGGTTAGGCACCCTAAAGGATCCGCTAACTTGCGGTTGTCCGTTCAGACCTAGGGTGTTATTTGTGCTAAGAATGTGTGTTTAAAGTAAAAATATTATAAGGATTTTATAAAAGGATGCATTTCGGCAAAGATTTAGAGGACTATTTTTTCATAAAAATACATGTAAGCTATGCAAAGATGACTTATCGGCTAAATGCGTTTATTTTACTAAAATAAATCTTAATTGGTATAACATAATATGTCAAATGCTTAGGGTGATTTTCAGTAAAAGAAATAAAAGTTGTTTAAAATATAAAGTTGGTTTCGAATAGGAGAAAAATATGCATAACTTAAGATGTACATATGTTTCTTTGTCTTTTCCCTTTTCTTTTTTTTTTCTTTTAAACAAAATAGTAATGCAAAATTAGTTATGGAAAAATATGTATTTGTAACTAAACTTAGCATGATAATGAAAACACAAAATGGTTTATTCCTTAAGAGTTTAGGAAACTAGGTTAGGAACATCGTCGCGAGTAATATCCTGGCTATGTGAATAATTATGTGAATTAAATGGTTTAGCAATAACATACTAACTAACGTGAGGTAGGTCTAAACTCTAAAGCGATTACCTTAAGCAAATTTCTAACGTCAAACCATTTCTAATGGGGCTCAAAGTTTAACTAAGTATACTAATGTTAGTGTAAAGTTAGATAATTAATTACACAAATAAGCAGCGGGGTAGAAAATTTAAAGAGAATTCAAGACACGATGGTATATCGTTACGCTGTGATTTGGAATTTCTGATACGGAATGGAGAGATGCACATAAATGCGGGTCTTCATTTGGAGTAGCCCACGATGATGAGTCTCATATTGAGACTCTTCGTTGCTCCAATGCATTTCATGTAAAAAAAAGAAAAGAAAATGATTAGTATATTATCAAACAATAGCCAACATTGGCATAAAATTTAAACATAGAAAGTCACTTTATTTCGGTAATCGACGGGTCCCAAAATGACCTTTATCGAGGTCGGATCTGCCCGGGGTAAACTGAATGCGGTGCGGGCCCAATCACATGCAGATGGGGTATATCGAAACAGGTTCTAATTTAATAACCTCGATGTTATGTCTATCAAATATCTCACACATAATTAACTGGGAGTAGGATTTTAACAAAAGAACAAAGATACTTTAATTTCCAAGCTGATCAAGATCATACAGTGGCCCAAAATGCACCTATCTCCATTGTTTACTTCATGTTCCTTAGAGTTCTAGGTATTTAACACTTGAGCCCAACATGGAATGAAAACAAACATTCAGTTCTTATGATGGTCTAGTCCAGAAAATAATTAAAAGACACCATATTTACATGGAATGTCTGATAAGCCATCCATATTACATCATAAGAGTAGTAGCGCGAAATTACATATTGCCGAACCAGAATACACAAATCTGAATATTACTAACTCAAGCTAATATAATCTACTACACTCGAAATTAAGCATTCCACAATCGACAATGAAACTAACACTGATATGAAATTAAGAAGTAGATGAACCACATCATTCCTGTTTACATGATACTGCAGGAAGAAGGAATTGGACGAGAGTTAAAGATATCTTTTGTTCTTTAGGTGAGTCATCCTCAAATGGTTAAGTTACATTTCCATTCAAATGAATAATTTTTCCATTAGACTGTATTTATACATGCTTATTATATGGAGACATGACTATAAATTAAGCATCGAGAGTGAATGGACAATGCAGCCAGCTAACTCAGATATGTGCAAAATGTGAACCTTGTTCAATATACTCATGCAAGTGAGGCAAACATGTAGTTAATTTGATAAACGAATGACACAGAATGAACATGTGATTAAACATGCATAGCTTCTCAGATGTACATATGTTCGAGAAGGCGGTATTAAGTTGGGCAAATGATAAGGTGTAATTCCTTTTCCTACACACCACGTATAAAGTGATTTCCATTCGTTTACTTCTTTTAACTTTTAATTACCAGCTTTCATACTCTACAGGTTTGTAAACATGCAACTGATATGGTTATTAAACAGATTTAGGGACGTCGAATGCATTATATGGATTCATGCTAACTGGACACAGAGAGCAATTACAAAGCAGATATTCAGATTACTAATCACACAGATTCTCCCGCGCATATCGCGAATGCGAGTAAACCATTCTCAGATTGGTATCAACATTATAGTGTTTATAAATATGGTTAAAGGGTACTACAACATTTATGGATCCATACTAACATACTTCACATTAGTTTAACACACAAATTACATCAACATTCCGCAAGCAACAAAACATCGTAAAAAAAAAAAATGCAGACTTAAACAGAAAGTTGGGAAAAGTGATGAGTTTACCTTCTCCGGACAGCGACCCGAGGCAGCGTATCAAGTCGTCGAAGCCACTCGGAGATTTTTATTGCGATGCGATTGAAAAAGGGGAAATGGAATTTTACCTCGTTCTTGGCTGATCTTTGCTGTTAATTTTTCTGATTTCCGAGAGTTCCCTCAAGTTTCCCCTATGTTCTATGACAGTTGAATCGATTTTTTGTTCGTGTCAGGGTTTCAGAAAAGTGTTGGGTTTCCCCCCGATCTTCGCCTCCTGCCCTGTCTGAAAGGAGGGGTATTTATAGTTGGGATTAGGGATTCGATTTGGGGACTGAGTTTGTCAAATAAGGAAGATAAACATTGGGTGCCTAACCTTGGTAATGGGATCTTATTTCCAAACTGGGACTTCTTTGAAAATATGGCACCAGATGAGTCAGAAGGATTTCGAAAAAAAAAACATAGCTTTTGATTTCAATTCGTTTTGTCCGAAAAATGGTAAGTTTCGACGACTTGTAGGCTAACGATTCGCGTGATTCGAGGATTTTGGGGAATGACTTGTGGGAGATTTGAGATTGATTTCCTAAGATTTGGGACTGATTTTGAGACTAGATTGGACTGATTTACGGATCATTCTTACTCGAGAGATTTATGGTAGGTGATATGCTTGACTCGCCGGATTCTCAGGCGAGAATCCCGGCTGGGGCGACGGGGACGAGGTGCGGCAATGATGGGTGAGACTTAGGGTTTTTTGTTTTTTTGTTTCATCGGTTTGTCGCGGGGATGGGTTAAAGGGCTAAGGTGGCGTGGGCTTAACTGGTGTGGGCAGTAGGTAGTGGGCTGATGTTTGGGTAAATAAAAATTGGGCTGGGCGAAAATGTTTTGGTAACTAAAAGGTGTATTTATTTTGAGTAGGATTTTAGGAGTTAGTTTTTTTAGGTATTAGATTAGGTTAGTTTTAATTGGGTATTATTTTATTTAAATTGCGATTAAATTATTTAGGTGCTTTATTAGTCTAAGTTTGAGTTTTTAAAAAAAAAAAAAAAAAGGGGCGCGAGACTCTAAGTGCGTAAGACGCGGTGCCATTATTAAATTATTTATTTATTTATGCATGTATTAATGTTTTATCGCTGCATTTTATTATTTAAAAATTATTTAAAATTATTGTTGAAAATTAGTGTAATTTTATGGTTAATGTCTGGACGGGAGGGTCAAAATTGGGTGTCAACAGACGCTGCGTATGTGTGTTGATTACAGGCAGCTGAATAAGGTAACCATCAAGAATAGGTACCCCCTCCCCAGGATTGATGATTTGTTTGACCAGTTGCAGGGTGCGAGGTGTTTCTCCAAGATAGACTGCGCCAGTTATCATCAGTGCGAGCGAGAGGCGATATCCCAAAGATGCATTCGGGACCCGGTATGGGCACTATGAGTTCGTGGTTATGTCTTTCGGTTTGACCAACGCTCAATGTATTTATGGATCGATGAACCGGTGTTCAAACCATTTTGGATACATTTGTGATAGTATTCATTGATGACATCTGGTTTATTCGCGTCTGAAACGCAGATCACTCGGCGAGGCGGTGCCAGGGTCCTCGGGCCGGCGATTATTCGCCAAGTTCTCCATGTGAGTTTTGGTTGGCCTCGGTGGCATTCCCGAGGCACATTATCGGTGATGGTGTTCGGTGGATACGGCAAAGATCGGCGATCAAGTCTTGGTCGATACCTACTACTCCGGCCGAGTGCGCAGCTTAGTATTGGCGAGTTATTATCGTAGGTTTGTGAGCGGTTGCTTGATTTCAAGACCGCTGACTAGTGACTCGTAAGACACCAAGTTCCGGTGGACGAGGCTTGCGAGAAGGGTTTCCGATTCTTTGAAGGAAAGGTTGACTACACTCGGTTCTTACTCTTCCCGAGGTTAGACGCACGTGATCTATTGTGATGCCTCGGGTATTGGGTGGGGTGTGTTTTGATGCGACGGCAAGGTGATAACCTAAGCTTCCGGCGATTCTAAGCATGAGAGAATTACCCTACCCACGACTTAGAGTCGCGATTATTTATGCCTTGAAGATTTGGAGACACTATTTGTATGGGGTTCATGTGGATATTTATACGGACCACAAGAGCCTCCAGATATCTTCGAGCAAAGGGAGCCGAACTGCGGCAGACGGTGGTTAGAGTTGTTGAAAGATTATGATGTTGATATTCTATACCATCCGGAAAGCCAACGTAGTTCTTGATGCCTCGAGTCGTAGATCGATGGAGTCCGCCGAGGTACCCGGAGAGGCAGACATGGTCCGTCGATCCACCAGCGAGCCTTGGGGTTCGATTGATCGATACCGACGATAGTGGGTGCGGGTTCGTGAGGTTGCCGTGTCTTCCATCGTTGATGAGGTGAAGAGGCGATGCGATGAGGACCCGATGTCGTACCAGATCGACGCACTTTTCCGGGAGGAGAAGAGTCTATTCGAGGTGGCGCTGATGGGTGCTAAGATTTGAGGGCCGGTTGTGTGTTCCCGATGCGACAGACTTCGTCGGCAGATTCTCGGGAGGCACGGTGCTCGTTAATCTATTCATCCGGGTCACCAAGATGTACCATGACCTCGGATGTTTGTATTGGTGGGATGGCACGAAGGGCGTGGCGGAGTTTTGTTGCACGATGTCCTAATTGCCGCCAGGTCAAGGTCGAGCACCGAGGCCCAGTGGATTATGCGAGCTATCAAGATTCCGACTTGAAAGGGAGGTGATCAACATGGACTTTGTTACGGGGTTACCTCGCACTCGGAGGGCACGACTCTATTTGGGTTATTGTTGACAGGCTGACGAAATCAGCCCATTTCCTTCCAGTCAGGACGACGTTTTCGGCTGAGGACTATGCCAGATTGTACATCAGAGAGATTGTGAGGCTGCACGGTGTCCCTGTGTCGATTATATCAGATAGAGGAGCCCAGTTTACGGCTAACTTCTGGAGGTCTTTCCAGAAGGGATTAGGGACACAGGTGAGTCTCGATGCAGTTTCATCCTCGGATCGACGGCGCAGAGCGTACTATCCGAACACTGAGGATATCTTTGCGAGCTGCGTGATTGATTTCAGGGGTAGCTGGGAGGATCATTTGCCTCTTGTGGAGTTTGCTTATAATAACAGCTACCATTCCAGTATACAGATGGCACCATACGAGGCATTGTATGGGCGGAGATGCAGGTCGCCGATTGGTTGGTTCGACGTGGGCGAGGTGCAGTTAGTTGGCCCAGACTTGGTTCAGCAGGCTGTGGATAAGGTGAAGCTTATCCAGGAGAGACTGTTAGCAGCTCAGAGTCGGCAGAAGTCATATGCGGATAATCGGCGTCGGCATTTGGAGTTTTAGGTAGATGATTGGGTCTTCTTGAAGGTGTCACCCATGAAGGGTGTGATGAGATTCGGAAAGAAGGGGAAACTCAGCCCAAGGTATATTGGGCCCTACCAGATCATCCATAGGGTAGGCAAGGTTGCCTATGAGTTGGATCTGTCATCAGAGTTAGAGGCGGTACATCCGGTCTTCCATGTTTCTATGTTGCGGAAGTGTATCGGAGATCCAGCGAGAGTTTTCCCTGCTAGTGAGGTCCAGGTGACAGAGGGGTTATCGTATGAGGAGAGTCCCATAGCGATACTCGATCGCCAGTCGCGATGCGGACGAGGATGTGGCTTCCGTCAAAGTCTTGTGGAGGAATGATAACCGGGAGGAGATGACTTGGGAAGCGGAGGAGGACATGTTGAGGAAGTATCCTCACTTATTCCCTACACCTTCAGGTAATTCATTTTCCCCTCACTTGTCAAGTTTTAGTTGAAGTATTTATTTTGCTTAAATGCTTTTATGTAGCCATGTGTGGCATTATTGGTATGTCGGGGTTGTAAAAGGAAACTATGTCGCTAATTATAAGTTTGACTCCGAAAGAACATTCGGGGACGAATGTTTCTAAGGGGGGGAGAATGTTACACCCCGTATTTGCAGGACATGTTTTAAGAACGTACGTGAGAATCCCAAATGTTAAGATTAGAGACTTGTAAAAATTTATCGGAATTATGGAATTGTCGGAAAACGTAATATCAGGATTTGAATGAGGCGACACGTGTCACCCCCCCCCCCTTATGTTGCCTTGGACGAAATTGGGCATGGGCAAAAGGGTCATTTGACCTTTGTTAGGATGACTAAGTCTTGCAACTTGAAGAGCTTGACAAAATTGACTTAGTCAATGAGACCATTAGTCTTGATATTTAATAGAAGCTCATCCAAGCCACACATTTGTGCACATCTTGACCCTCTATTGTGCTATATAGTAGTACTAGTAGCAAGACTAACTTCTACACTTAGAAAAAATTTCAAGAATTTGAAGAACTCCCAAGGTGTGCTCTCGGGTTCACTACCACCAAAAAGAAAAAAAAAATTGTTTGTTGTCCATTTAGCTCCACACTTTAAACCAAGGTTCATGAGGGTATTGTAAGTGTATCTCAATAGAAAAATCCCGGAAAAATATAGTTTTCGTATTAGTCGCAAGATGAAAACCTAGTTGCTTTTCTAGGTTTTGTTGGGAAGATTGAAGGAAATTTGTTTGTGTTATTCTAAGGGTCTCAAGTAGCGGATTGAAGTGTCAAGAAGAGGCTCTAAGTTGCTAAGGAGCGACTTCGGATTTTGAAGAAGCATTGATATAGCTACTTGATCCAGTTTATTGAGTCTTTTGTTTTTATTTTTGTTTTTGTTTAGTGTTTTACTCGAGGGCGAGTAAAGTGTAAGTTTGGGGGTGTTTGTTGAGTGTATTCTATACACTCTTTTGAGTCATTTTTAGTTAAGTATTTTCCTCTTTTCGTTGTGTTTAGTATAGTATTAGGTTATTTTTCTGTCTTTTGTGTCACATCGGTTATACAGGAGAGGATACTACTTTTGAGGACGAAATGAGCTTAATTGAGATTCAAATTGCACAAGCACAACCCAAGGAATGAAGTCTAAAAAATGTCATGAAGAATAGAACAAATCGTGCGTAACCGACAGAATCAGAGGCACCGCGGTTCGCCAAGCAAAGACCGCAGCGCTATGAACCGCGGCCAAGAAGAATTAGCGTCGCGCGTAAAATTTCCGTAAAGTCCGAAACTAAATCATCGCCGGCACCGCGCGTTCGGAGCGTAACCGTGGTGCCATATTTCTAGTGGTTGTCAGTTATTTCGTGAGCAATTAGCACCGCCAGCTAGGCGTATGAATCGCGCAAGCTAGGCATGAATCGCGTGCTACGCCGTAATTTCGTAAAAGTTGGGTCAAAATGGACAAGTGGTACAGTGGTCCGCAGGGTTTTTCTCAGATATAAATACCCTAAACCCTGTCATTATTAAGGATTCTACTTTGGAGAGGAGAACGACGGCTACAAGCTACAATCGGAGACATCTTATTGTTCAAGTTATTTTCTTTCCCTTACTTTATTTCAGTTTATGTTGGATTGTAATTTAGTTCTTGACATGACAATGTTTAGGAGCTAATTACTTTAGTAGGGTTTCCATCGAATCTTCTTGAAACTATTTCATATAGTTAATGCATTGATTATTGATTTCTTCTTCATCATATTAAGATCTATTCAATATTGTTATGATTGCTTGATAATTAACTAGCTATTAATTGTCATCACTTATATGATTTCGAATCAAAAGTCTGAAGGATGAGATTTGAATATGCAGTAATTGTCTAGACATAGGTTAAAAATCGCGGACGAAAGTACCCCGATACTTGTGTAGTATTTAAGGTTATTGTTCTTAATCCTCCTGTGTTGTAAAACTTATCATAGAAATATAGAAGGTTCTGCACAAGGTTGAGCGCTTGTATGTCCTAACCGGAATATAATAACAGATTAGTTAGCCTGCTATCTTAATTGTAACACCCCGTATTTGCAGGACATGTTTTAAGAACGTACGTGAGAATCCCAAATGTTAAGATTAGAGACTTGTAAAAATTTATCGGAATTATGGAATTGTCGGAAAACGTAATATTGTGGCGAATGGAAGGGCGACACGTGTCACCCCCCTTATGTTGCCTTGGACGAAATTGGGCATGGGCAAAAGGGTCATTTGACCTTTGTTAGGATGACTAAGTCTTGCAACTTGAAGAGCTTGACAAAATTGACTTAGTCAATGGGACCACTAGTCTTGATATTTAATATAAGCTCATCCAAGCCACACATTTGTGCACATCTTGACCCTCCATTGTGCTATATAGTAGTACTAGTAGCAAGACTAACTTCTACACTTAGAAAAAATTTCAAGAATTTGAAGAACTCCCAAGGTGTGCTCTCGGGTTCACTACCACCAAAAAGAAAAAAAAATTGTTTGTTGTCCATTTAGCTCCACACTTTAAACCAAGGTTCATGAGGGTATTGTAAGTGTATCTCAATAGAAAAATCCTGGAAAAAGATAGTTTTCGTATTAGTCGCAAGATGAAAACCTAGTTGCTTTTCTAGGTTTTGTT
The DNA here is from genome assembly GCA_029844215.1 of Przewalskia tangutica. Lineage (NCBI taxonomy): Eukaryota > Viridiplantae > Streptophyta > Magnoliopsida > Solanales > Solanaceae > Przewalskia > Przewalskia tangutica. The sequence goes on from CM056719.1 coordinate 27,784,105, forward strand.
GGGAAGATTGAAGGAAATTTGTTTGTGTTATTCTAAGGGTATCAAGTAGCGGATTGAAGTGTCAAGAAGAGGCTCTAAGTTGCTAAGGAGCGACTTCGGATTTGGAGTTGGACTAAGATTCGTTGAGGTAATAATCTTGTCTCTTAAAAGTGTTACAAGATTATATATTGTCGTTAGCTTTACATGTTTGCTAGCATGAAGTATATGTGTTGAAGTTTCATAAGTATTATGGATTGATTGTAGCCTTAAAACCGAAATGTCATATAAGCCCTTTGAAGTTGGATTACAATTTGGTCGTTAATTAGAATCGCCGACGTTACTTACTCAAGATTATAGTAGTTATAATCGATTGCGACTTGATATCATGTTATGCTAACAACTTGGATTGAAATGGAAATTGGATAAGAATCGTGTTATCAGATCTCAAGTTGCCGAATTGGCCTAGTAGTTTGTATTAGTTTGATATCGTTTGTGGGGCGGAATTTTACACGTCTAGTAGGCGTGTAATCCCCTATTGATTAATTGCATTGTTGGGCCTTAAATGTGGCGTGTTTGGTTATTGAATTCGGCCTTGAAAAAGGTGGCAAAGTATGTAGAAACAAAAGAGGTGATGTCCGATTTTTCGTAGAATTTAGTAACTTTGCATTTATAATATTCTACGTTTGAAGTAAGACGTTAATAGACGTATTGTGGACATTATAGGTTGACATACTACGAGTGGGATATTGTACTTAGCAAGTGGATTGACCCGAAGAGGTATGTAGAACTTTCCTATCTTTTGAGCATGAATAGTTGACTTATATAGTACGGTAGACGTACTAGACTTGGATATCCTTTACTTGTTTTAAGAATGGCAAAGTTGGGCGAGTTAGGGGATTAACTCACTTCTTTAAAAGTATTAAGGATGTCTTAGGTTTTTAAAATTTAAGGGACTTGAAGAGTTTTAAAGTATATGATACTTGTTTCGTTTTAAACGTATAAGTCTCTTGGATAGGAAATTGTAATTGGCTAAGGTATAAAGTTAATATAACGACTTTATGGGAAGTTGGTTATATTAGATTTATGGAAAGATAAATAAGGATAAAATGACTTGATTTAATGAAAGACAAATTGATTTTAAGGCATCAATGACCTAAGGTTTTATAAGAAAAGAAGTCACTTGATTTAGAAGCCTAATTATATTTCTAAAAGTATTGTGACTTGTCTTGAAAAGAAATGGTGACTTGATACTACGGTTATTAGTATCTTGGAAGTGTTATAATGAAAAGAGTCATCTTTAAAGGAATAGAAGTACGTAGTAGTTTGGGTTAAATTCCCGGATTTTATAATGACATGTTAGTGCCTTAAGTAAAATAAAATGAGAGGGTATATGAATAAGGCTAATAAGAAGTTAGGGGGATTTCTTAACTTGCTTATTTATTGTATAATATGCCGGTAGTACTTATGTTATGTATGATAAGCCGGTAAGGCTTATGTTATGTATGATAAGCCGGTAAGGCTTATGTTATGTATGATGGCCGGTTGAGATAGAGTAAGAGTATAAATGAGGGGTAAACCCCCAAGATGTTATACCACCTTCTCTAGGGTAAGAGTATAAATTAGGGGTAAACCCCCAAGACGTTATACCACCTGCTTCAGGGTAAGAGTATAAATGAGGGGTAAACCCCCAAGACTTTATACCACCTGTTTCCGTGGATTTGCTACCCATGATGCGAAGAATACCTCATGCGAGTCCTTATGGGCTTATGCGGGTGAAATAGTCTCACGCGCGGTAAAGCTATCGCGAGGAATACCTCACGCGTCCACACGACCTACGGGTGAAATAGTCTCGAGAGTAGGATTGCTTAATGACATCGCGGGTGGTCCCGCTTTGATCGTGAGCTTCCTATTTTTATGTTGTAAGTATACTCTTAGTTACTCTATGTTAGTAAGGCACGGTGTACTTTAATTTGATTATCATACACGCCTCCCGCTTGTTTTAGACTTATGATGTAATTACAGATTTTCCGCTTTTACATACTTAGTACATATCAGGTAATCGACTTCTTCCTGGGCTGCGTCACGCCATGCAGGTGGTAGCAGGTGGTGGATCCTCATTCTTAGGATCACTGATCAGGCGTCAGAAGCTCCATTTCTCCGGAGGCTTGTCTTTTTGGTACAGTCTTTCCCTGATGTTGTAGATTTATGTACATTCAGGAGTATGGCGGGGCCCTGTCTCGCCACAGTTGTTATTCCTAAAGGTCTGTAGTCACATTTTGTGGTTTGGGCTGTAAGGACAGAGTTGTAATGTTTTACTTGTGATTATGTATATCTTATGGAAGACGGCCTTATCGGCTAGCCTGTGATGTTATTGTCTAAACATGTTATATGCTGTGTATGTTCCGCTGCTATTCTTTGATGTATACCTGAACGGGGTGCCCAGGTAGGGCACCAATCGCGGCCCCGGGGTCGGGTCGTGACATTAATAAGAAGAATAATCATTAGCATTGCATTAACACGTGAAATAGTGGATAGTTGAGGAGATTGGAATGCCATATTTCCTTCATAACTGTTATAAACCCAAAGTATTATAATCTTTAGTTTATTTTCTGCACTTAGTCATAATTCTTAGTTATAATTCTCAAACATAAAGAACGTCAACCAAATAGATACCATAAGATAGATAATCGGTACTTAATAAACCAGTCTCTGTGGACGATAAACTCGGTCTTACAGATCTTTATTACTTGAACGATACGTACACTTGCTTAAGCATCTAAAAATATCGCAACAAACTCTAGTAGGCTCATCCAGAATCATGTAGGGATAATACTTTGACAAATGAGTGACTCGTGACTATACTCTCTGATGGTCATGGACCCCTGCTCTAACTGCTCGAACTAGGTGGCAAGGGCATGTCTATCCGTATCAGAAAAAAACTGCTCCATGAATCACTTGGAGAACTCATCCCATGTAGCAAGAAGAGAATTCTCTCCCATTTCTCTCTCTAAGTCTCATACTAGGTGTAGGCCACACCTTTCAATTAATAAGAAGCAAACTCGACCCCTTCTTCCATGGTAGCATTCATTACCTGCAAAGGCTTTCTCGATTTCATCCAAATAATTATGAGGATCATCCTTAGGTCTAGTTCCATGTAAAGTCTGAGAAAAAATCTTCAAGTACTTGTCAATCCGGGAACTCGAATCATGAACATGTGAAGGGGCTTCAGTAGCCCTCCAAGCCTATGTTTCTACCAAGGTAGTGAGTAGTTGGATAGCCTGTAGAAGAGATGGAGTATTATCAACCACAGGAGGTGGAACTGCAATTGCATAAGGCATAATTAAGGTGTATGCTCTCCTACTCTCTCAGCCCTCGGGTTCCTTGGGGGACGACGTTGACCCCTTGGAGCTGCTGGTAACCCATCGGAAGCCTCATCTAGAACCTTATCAGGATTAGCGGTTGCACTTTGTGTCATAGATGCGCGAGTACGAACCATATTGTATGCGAGTTCTAACAATACACACATTAGATGGAGAAAATATTAAGCTCTACTTGCACGATCTAAAATGAAAAGGAATGTGAAACTTTCTAAAATGTCCATAGCCTCTAACATATACGAGTAGTCGACAACACACACATAAGTTAGATTCTAATAGACACGACTCCATAGATTCCATAGGACATATTAAATCTAGGCTCTGATACCAAATTTGTTACAACCCAAAATGATTGCGATGTGGCAGGAACCCAGTGCCTACCAACTAGCACCGAGTAAGCCATTAACATATTACCTACACCAACTCATATTCTTGTAACTCAATTTATTAAATTAATAACAATATTAATTATGAGAGAGAAAAAGTAAATCCATTTAACTATAAAAGTGCATCAAACATAAATTACAAATAAGTAGAAATGTCATTCAAGATGTCATATGAGTACCCATTACCCAAAATAATATAAATCATCTATAGAGCCTCTATGACGCTACAAATGAAATGATAAAGTTACAAGGACATCTCACACTATACAAAATACAACTAAAATAAAGTGATCCCACGAGTGCAAAGGTGAGCTCACCAAATATAGAAGATCATGAACTCTAGCCCGTACACTGATTGTCCTGCACCTAACCGCCTGTTAAACCTAACATCATTTATAACAAACGATACTTAAATATTGGAATACTCATATATGCGTCATAGCCACCACTCATGACGGGGTAAAAGTTATACTGTTTATCTGAAGGAAATAAAAAGTGGCTGAACGATAAATCAAATGAATAATGTAATTCACCAGAGTATGAAATGAAACACCAGTTACCTTATAACATATTTAGGATTTTAAAACATCTCTAAGTATCATAGTATTTCATAATTCTGAACCATATTTAGGGTCTTGAAATCATATGTGATGTATACACTCTGGATGCCATCCGCGAGGCCTAACATACTCTCCCTGCTAGATAGGTTATGATGCACCAGGGTACAAAATCCACGGATCCGATTATCCCTTCGATCGGGTGAGCAATGATACACTGAGGGTTGAACCCACGGGCCCGGTCATCTCCTCGATCACACGAGCAAATAAATATCAAAGTCCCGAGTGTTTGGTCATATCTATTTCATTAATCAAACCAGAGTAAATCAAATTGATTCAAATAATAGAGTGGCTTTTAAAAATATAAAAGTAGCTAGAAGCTAGGCATACCTAGAAGTCTTCTTAATTAAGCTAAGAGTCGCTTCAACAGTTTCAAATGACTCTAATAACTTCAATCTACATAAACAAATTCGTATTCATCAACAATGTATCACAACAATACTGATTTAACTAATTAAGGGCCCGTTTGGTACAACTTATTAAAAATAGCTTTTAGAAGTAGAGCTTTTCGAGTAGAGTTTTTTATCAAAAAGTTGTTAGGTGTTTGGTTGTCAATAAAAAAAGTGTTTTTGGATTAAAAAAGGGCAAATCCAAAAGCTATTTTGCCTCTACTGGGCAAAAGCCCAAAATTTTGGCTTCTCCCAGTAGAGACCAAAAGTGCTTTTATTTGCCAAAAACACTTTTGGCAAAAATCACCAAACACTCCATTTTGGAGCCAAAAGTGTTTTTGGCAAAAAAAAGCACTTTTCGCCTTTTGAGAAGCTCAACCAAACGGGCACTAAGTGTTCTAACTTAAGCTAAATTCTTTTGAAAATTCCATATAACTCCATTTTAAGTGATGTCTTGGTTAATTACCTTAACTAATTCCAACAACGTCATTAATATATTTATTTGAGCTATGTAAGTCCACCATTTAAAACAGGCACTACCCATCATCTCTTTCACCAACTTCAGACATATTATTAGTGTCAAGCTAGGGTTTTTGCATTTAATGTCACTCTAACCACCCACCAATTCAAATAATACTTTTCACCATTGTAAATACTCATAAAGAATTCATACTCATTATTTTATAAGTTTAGAAATTACCTTCTTGAAGAAAACCCCAAAACTTCAATTTTTGAGATTTTTTAAGCTAGTTGGTGTTCTTGTAGAAATCTACCCAATCCAAGAATATAATGGTGTTAATATGAGTATTCACTAACTCCGACTAATACAAAAACAATCTTGAACCAAACTTACCTTGAAGGATATGAGAACAGCTAGCCGAGAGCTTCCCTGAAGCTTATGTTTTTTTCTTCTGTCTGTATCCCCCTTTGAAATAACAATGAGTGTGTATTGTTTTGAGTAGCTAATTCACTTGGTTGGACCCTACTTAATGGGAAATGCTGATTTTTCTTTTACAACTATGAAGTATCTTTTGTTGGGTTTTGATATTGGTGAATGAGAAATGATGGGATGAAAATTAAATGGGGTAAAATGTTCTTTTGTCCCACATCGAAAAAAGAGAAGGAAAGAGAGGTGTATATATTACATTACACCTTTTCTAGCTGCTAAAAGGGTGAGAGGGCAAGGACCCCTCGCGCCGTCGTCGTCGCTCGGCTTCGGCTTCAGATTTGGATTTGGATCGATTGATTGATTGATAAATTGATAAATTGATTGATAATATTTACCGACCCGACCCGTCCGGCTCTCCCTCTCTTTTTCGAATTTCCCTCCAAATATTAGGTGACTATTCTGAATGGTTGCAAACATTCAGAATCAGTACCTCCAAACCTATAAATTCTTGATTATTCCAAGAATTTATTCATTCAATCAATTTTTCAATCCTGAATTCTTGAACTCAAAAATTATTTTTTCTTCATTCTGTGTGATATGCTGCCGTTGAGTGGTTCGTTGCTACCGGAATTTGGAGTACTACTATTCTGGTAAGATAATCGTTCTATCCTGGGAGACGATATTCCGTTAACCTCGAGTACTGTGAGGGGAATAATTTCCTTAAGGACACACTTTGAACTAAGTGGGCTCGATTATATTCTGAAATTATTTTCCAAAACAAATTCTGTTTTCGTTTATTGTTTCATGATCAATTTACTGTTAAGTAATGTTTATATCGTGTAATCTGTTTCACTAAGTGTTTAGCAGATTGTGTTGAAACATTATTTAGCTAAATACAAATTATTATACCAACATCTTTACCTGGGAAGGTTTTAAGACTATCTTAGAGACTTTTTGGGACTGGACCCTACTTGGTGGGAGGGAATTATCAATTAAGGTCTCAAATTCTTACCAAGAAATAAGCATATGCATAACACTTCATTTTGGTCCCTTTAGCTGACGTATATGTTGCTGCTAGTTCTCTTTCTTTTTTTGGTTTTGTTTATCTCCCAATTTGGACACAATCAATAAATCATACTCCATTTATGTACTCCTAACCATGCTATATAAGCATTAACACGCCTAATTTATTTATTTTAAATCAATCGTCATCGTTGGTATAATAACAAATATTTCCTATATTCATTAGCGTGTTTAAAGTGTTAAACTTAAATCGAAAATCTTTAGGGACGCTACATCTTGCCTTTGGCTGAGTTTGCTTACAATAATAGTTATCACTCGAGCATTGCGATGGCGTTGTATGAGGCATTGTATAGTAATATGTCTCGTTCTCCCATTGGTTGGTTCGATGTATTTGAAGTTAGGCCTTGGGGTACAGACTTGTTTCAAGATTCTTTGGACAAGGTCAAGTTGATTCAGGAGAGATTTCTCACAGCTCAGAGTAGGCAAAAGTGTTATGTGGATTGGAAGGTTCGTGACTGTTGACCATTTTTTGAAGGTTTTACTCATGAAGGGTCTGATGAGGTTTGGAAAGAAGTGTAAGTTCATCCCTGGTATATTGGCCTATTTGAGATTGTTAACGTATTGGTGAGGTAGCCTATAAGTTGCCTTAAGGGTGTTCACCCCGTATTTCATATTCACATGCTTAAGAAGTTTCGTAGGAAAAGGTTGATCCATAGCAATCAGCGATGTCCCGATCATAGCGTAAGCTGAAAGTTTGTTAGGAGGGCGCGGCGGATCATTCTTATTCATATATGAAGCTTGGCACCTTCTCTTAGATGGTTCTCACATGATTCAATGGGATTTAGTGCCGTATGATCAGAACTTGACTTTTGAGGAAGAGTCATTTGCTATCTTTGATAGGTAAATTCAAAAGTTGAGATCCAAGAAGATTGTTTCGTTAAGGTTCAATGGAGGCATCATCCAATCGATGAGGCTACTTGGGAGACCGAGTCGGACATATGAAGTTGTCATGACTCAAATCCCATTATGACGTGAATGCACCTACCCTAACCCGTAGGCGAACCCTAATCATTCAATCATAAGAATACGAAAGTAAATGCCGAAATTTAAGAAATAAAGGAGAAGTAATTAACATGTCTTATAATATAACATATAATCTGAATCAAATCCCCAAATGATCCGGTAGTCATGAGTACAAAGCTCTACGATCAAATACAAGCTTGAATAGTGAGATATATATACTATATGAAATAACAATGACAAAAAATATACATATATAGGGAGTTCCAATGCCGCGAATGAAGTTGTGACTTATCCTGGATTTCGTTAATCACTCTCCAATGTCGCGAATCAAGCAGCTCCTGGATCGTCTAGCTCGGTGCCTGCACAAAGAGTGCATCAAGCATAGAGTGAGCATGAAAAACACGTATACTCAACAACATCGTCGATTAACCCTATCTATAACGGGTCGAGGATTGGTACTTTCCGATATCTCTATACTAATTAGTTAATTAAACATGTAAATAATCAGTTAACCAACCTATAAATAGTTCTACAGTTCAATAATATAAAAGTATTTACAAGTTCCTCAGGTTTATACTCGGATTAAGCCACAAAGTTACCAAGCCAACCTAACTCCATTCAGGGCGTCTAGTCCCATAAAGTCTTTCCACTCAACTATCACAACAAAGCTAAGCATAAGTTATCAGTAATTCCTTCTACCAAACCAGAAGAGTATAAGTATATCAGAAATCAACACCGAGCACACATTACACCAACAACATATAAGAATATGGATGAATGCAATGCAAATGATATGTATATATGAAAATGGTCATATGTACCAGGTATACACACGCTGCTGCAGTAGCTATCACTTGACCCATGAGAGGTCCATATACCTATCCGATCCCATCGGATACCACCTCCGTGGTTGTAGTGTCATCATCAGTCATCACTTGAAAATAGGAGGAAAGTCAATTTTCGAGGTTAAGAATTAAATAGGAGGAAAGTCAATTTTTGAGGTTAAGATGTTATGAGAGATCATTTGAAAATTTCAAATAGTCTGGCATGAAAAGCTTAAATAAAGGTGTTTATATGCATATGCTAGTTTTTAAATGTCGATATAAGTCATTATCATTAGTTGTGATGCACGAGCATGCTCAAAATTCTTTGCCATGATGTGGATTTTTAAACTTGCTCGAGGACAAGAAAAAGTCTAAATGTGGGGTGGTGATGTTCGGCCCAAAACACATATATTTAGTCATTATTTTGCCTCACTTCTTAGTACTTTTATCGTCGTTTGAGTACAAATTATATTTCTTTAAGCTTATTATGTATTTTGTATATGTAGGAAGATCGTTGGACGAAAGCGATTGAAAAAGAGCTTATTTGATGCAATTTTAGATAAGAGAATAAATATCGGAGAATGGCCGAGCTCACCTTTCCTGCTCTCCTTGCGAGCAGCTTGACGAGCCAAGAAGTTTAGCCTCACATAAACAGCGAAGCGAAGGAAAAAGCAATAAAGTGAACGAGCCAAGCCAAAAAATGACTGAGAGGGCTCGCCAACATACTTGCCAAGGCGAGCCAAGAAACAAGAGAAAATTTAGAGTTGGCTGGGCTAGCCTGTGATCCTCGTGAAGCTATAGTTTAGATGAGCCAAGATAAGTTTTTCCAAACGAGTTCTGCTTAGTTTATTTTATTCCTCACACATTCTAGGTCATATAAATACATCATAAGACATATTATTTTGGGGGAATTCGATCTAAGGAGAGTAAGGAGCCGTCATTGAGCAAGGAGAAAGATTCAGCAATGAGTTTTTCCTTTCTTCTTCCTATTTTTAATTCTCGTTTATGAATTTAGTATTGTGTTTTCATATACTTTTATGAGTAGCTAATTCTCTATCTAGGGTTTTGATGAAACCTCATGTAGGATGAATTCTTGTTACATTTTTTATATAATTGAGTCATTGAATTTTTTTCTTCTTGTTCAACTACATGCTTATTTCAGTTGATTGAATGACCATCGATTGATTGAGCCTATTTATTATGTGTTGCTTGAGAAAGAATACATATTTAGGTAGGTGTTGAACAATGTCACTCATAAAGTGTATGAGAAATCAATACTGCAGGTTTAAAAGCGGGAGTAGAGATAACAAATCTTTGACGTAGTCATAGTGAGATGTGAGAAATTGCTAGCTAGAGTAGTTCAAGAGAATACATCTAGTAAATTATTGTGATTGCTCGAGAGAGAATTGCGGTAAGTAGAGTTCTCACGATTAGTAGAGGATAAATCGACAAGATTATAGATAACGTAGCGAGAAGGATTCCAATAATTGAGAAATCATAACCGGAAGCCTCCTTAATTTTGAATGCAACCCATTCCTTAATTAGTTGATAATTTATATTGCTTTATTATTTGTTAGTTAATTAGTTAGAAGTAACATATTTAATATTTATAACTCAGAAAATTGTTGAACTTATATCCGGTGGTTTATTGTTTGACAAATTTTTAAATATTTGTTTTAATTAACCACGTACCCTGATGATAATTAAAGTGATTTGGCGGAAATATTCAGTTTTAACTCTAACAAGACAGTCTAGCTTAACCCTCCTCATTCGGCAAGGCTACAATTCTCGGCAAAATTGTGGAGATCGGCATGGGAGATGGCGCAAATACAAGCAGAAGCAATTCCAATAGCAATCGCCCAGAGTGGCTGCAACAGTACGATTTGATAGGCAAGATTGGGGAAGGAACTTACGGCTTGGTTTTCTTGGCGAAGATCAAAGCTAACCGCAGTAAATCTATTGCTATCAAGAAGTTCAAGCAATCCAAGGATGGAGACGGCGTTTCCCCCACCGCCATTCGCGAAATCATGGTTCCCTCTCTCTCTCTCTCTCTCTCTGCCAATTTCTTAATTAATTATTAATTTGTTCACCCGAATTGATGAAAAGCAACATTTAATTTGTAAACAGAGCTGTGTGAAAGTTCAAAGCTGTTTACATTTAATAGTCTCTTTTAATGAGCTGGTAAATAAGTTGCATATCCGGTTGATTGGGTGACGGCTTATAACTGTTATAATAGTGCTTAATTCATGCTATTGTCTAAGCTGGTAAATAAGTTGCATACCAGGTTGATTGGGTGACGGCTTGTCATGTTACATTTGTCATTTTAACTGTTATAATAGTGCTTAATTCATGCTATTGTCTAAGCTGGTAAATAAGTTGCATATCCGGTTGATTGGGTGACGGCTTGTCATGTTCCATTTCTCATTATAACTGTTATAATAGTGCTTAATTCATGCTATTGTCTAAGCTGGTAAATAAGTTGCATACCAGGTTGATTGGGTGACGGCTTGTCATGTTCCATTTCTCATATAACTGTTATAATAGTGCTTAATTCATGCTATTGTCTAAGCTGGTAAATAAGTTGCATATCCGGTTGATTGGGTGACGGCTTGTCATGTTCCATTTCTCATTATAACTGTTATAATAGTGCTTAGTTCATACTATTGTCTAAGCTGGTAAATAAGTTGCATACCAGGTTGATTGGGTGACGGCTTGTCATGTTCCATTTCTCATATAACTGTTATAATAGTGCTTAATTCATGCTATTGTCTAAGCTGGTAAATAAGTTGCATACCAGGTTGATTGGGTGACGGCTTGTCATGTTACATTTGTCATTTTAACTGTTATAATAGTGCGTAATTCATGCTATTGTCTAAGCTTTTCGTTAGTAGCAAGCCAACATCGTTGCAGCAATTTAGTTTCTAGCAGAGAAATGTACCTTGTTGTCTTTTGAGACTTTAGTTTACAGTCATTAACTACGACAATCTTATTGCAGTTGCTTCGGGAGATATCCCATAAGAATGTTGTAAAGCTTGTCAATGTGCATATCAACCAGGCAGATATGTCTCTCTATTTGGCTTTTGACTATGCAGAGCATGACCTCTATGTGAGTAGTATATGTTCTTCACTTGAGTATACAAAGTACTCTTATACATTTTATTCCAGTATGCAGAATATATTAAACTTTGTTACTTGTATAAACTGTAATCTGCAGTATATCGCCATTCAATAGTGTTTACATTTCTACCTTATTTTTTTTAAGAAACTGCATGTCTACAAGCTAAAGGAAATTAAAGTATAGAAGAGTCGAAGCATCTCATATAAAACCTCAAGGTTATGATTGGAGTTAGCCGAGACTTTTATATACCCTTTCAATCAATGTGGTGCAACTATATAACTCAACACCTTCCGAATGTGTAGCCCGATTTTGGGATTTACACAGGACATTAATGCAATATTACGAGTGCGAGATTCATGCCAAAAAATATTTGTACCATGTGAAAGAGTTTGAACATCCAATTTAAAACCTTAAGGTGATGGGTTCAGTAGTACCATATTTTTATGTACCCTTACAGAACCTAAGTGGGATGACTATATAACTTGGTATAAGAAATAGATAATGACAAGGTCTCGTCATCATTAGCAGAACATAAAGAAAAAACCTCTAGTCATCAAAGCTTTCCAATTCCTTTGCATAAAGTCGGAGAACAACTTCGGGCCAAAACAACTGATGACGGAACTAGCACAAGGAAATCAAAAACCAACATTTCATTTTCTATTTGTGTTGTGCAAAAACCAACACTTCCACGAAGTCCACCATCGTCTGGTGACCAAAACCCACAAAAGAATTTTCTGGTGATATGCAGCCATGCGCAGGTGCGTGAGAGACCTTGATGAAAAGAAGGCCGTGAACTTAAGTTTCCAACATGATCCGCGAGGTGATTTGCTAGGAGTGCTGAAGATTGCTAACCATCCTATGGTGACATGCCTAACGTGTAATGAAGTATGAAGTGGAATTGAAGAAAAGACTTAAAGATCCAAGCCAATTGACATTAATTTTCGGCTTTTATATAGGTCTTGGCCGAGATCAACTTTTAGCTTATCTTAAATACCTAGCTTAAATTCCTTATAGCTTAATTAGTAGGCCGTGTAATAGGATGAGATGACTAATCCGAGAATCATCTAGAAGGAGAAGCTTCCAAACGTGCCCTAAGGAGGTAGTTCATGAACTAGCTAGTTCATGCACTTATCTACATGGATGACACAAAAGGGTGGCCTAGAGAACATGAAGGGTTGGTTCTTTTCCCTTCCCCAAGTCGGCCGAAGATCTCCCTTTCCCATTCGGCCGAGTGCCATGCATGATGTCTATTTAGTTGCTCTTCTAGAAGGTTTAGAACTAGTATAAATAGAGCATGTAGTTGATGTAAGGAGACATTGAAGTTATATGAAATATATTTGAGTTTTCTCAAACTTTGCTAAGTATTTCAACTTTTGTGTTGTTATCCTTAGTTGGTCCTTTTGTTGGCCAAACCTCGGTCCTTTTGTGGTCCAAACCCCGGTCCTTTGTGGGCCACCATTTGGTCCTTTTGTGGTCCAAACCCTCGGTATAAGTCTAGTTAGAACTTTTGTGATCTAACTATACCCAAGCCAATGTTCAATTCGGTTACTTGTTACAAATACATTGAACGTCTTCTCGGCTTTCATCACCTTATGCACACGAATTTGTCTATCAAGTTCATGATCCATCCTTGTCCAAACTACCTGATCCCTTTCACCTCAATACACCACAACACCCCCTACCTACACCCAAAAGGTTGTCAACTGATTCCTCCCACCAACCCCCGAAATTCCAACCAATTCCCACCGTCCCTATCGAGTCCCTAAACTGCCAACCTTACTGTCCCGATCAGTTTCCACCACCTCACCACCATCCAACCACCAAATACCAACCACCAACATAACCCACAACATGTGTAGATCAACCCCTCCAAACGCCTCAGCCCCGATTCCATCCGAAGGTACCCACACACCACACACCTCCCACCAAACACACACTGCCCGAAAACCCACCAACTTCTATTTGACCCCATTTTCGTGTCCATCCGGTTTCAATCCAACTCCGACCCACCTAACCATACAATTTCCTCCTTATACACATCAGTTTGGTATCAAAGCAAGGCTTTCCCATCCCACGCTATGGCTAACATAAGGGAAGAACTACGGAGGATCATAAGTGACCTATTTGCGGAACAAGCGCAAATCTTGAGAAAAAATTTGTGGGGCGTGCCGCGAGCAATAATGCCGAGGCCGGGGTTGTACAAAATAGCCCAAGGCATGAAAGTGAAGAATTTCAAGAGTGTAGGTATTCCTTTGTTATTGAGGAACCCGAAGTCAAGGAGGCTCGGAGGAAGATGTTGAGCTTGCGAATGAGGGTGGAAGTTTAGTACTCCGACATGTGTTGACTCTTCAACTTGAAGAACAGGAGAAGACACAAACACAAAGAGAGCAACTATTTTATACAAGGTAAAAGACAAGGTATGTAATATGATCATTGATGGAGGAAGTTGTGCCAATGTGGCCTCCATAGAAATGATGGACAAATTGAAATTGCCTACCCGCAACCATCCTAAACCATATGTTCGACAATGGGTGAACGAAGACGAAGGGATAAAGGTAATGAAACAAACTCTTGTTAGTTTTCGGGTTGGTAAGTATGAAGATGAGATATGGTGTGACATCCTACCTATGGATGCGTTTCATATTTTATTGGGTCGACTATGGCAATTTGATAGTTAAGTGCAACATGATGGAGAACAGAATGTCTGTTCTTTTCAAAAGGATGGCAAGAAGATCCGGTTGGTACCATTGTCACCTAGTGAGGTGAAGAAGATGAAGATCCAAATTGCCAAGAACCGCAAGGAGAAATCCGAGACTCTCTAGCTTGATGCGCGAGAGATCGAAGAGGAGTTGAAGAAGGGGAGTCCCATACATGCATTGAAGTGCAAAGATAAGAAGAGTCTTGTGGGAGATGCGGTTGAGGATGCCGACTTGAAAGAACTCTTGAAGAAATTTGAAGATGTATTTCTGGATGACCTTGCACCTGGATTTCCACCAATAAGAGGTATTGAACATGCTATTGATTTTATTCTGGGAAGTTCATTACCTAATTATCCGGCCTATAGATTCAATCCGGAAGAGGCTAAGGAATTGCAAAGACAAGTGCAAGAATTATTAGATAAAGGCTCTGTCCGAGAAAGCCGTAGTCCATGTGTGGTACCCGCCCGGTTGGTGTCAACGAAAGATGGAACTTGGCGCATGTGTATCGATAGCCGAGCGGTCAATAACATCACCGTGAAGTATATGTTTCCTATGCCAAGATTGGATGATCTTTTAGATGAATTGAGTGGGGCCAAGTTGTTCTCCAAGATAGATTTGAGGAGTGGCTACCATCAAATGAAGATACGAGAGGGAGAAAAATGGAAGATGACTTTCAAAACCAAGTATGGCTTGTATGAGTGGCTTGTGATGCCATTTGGATGTGTAATGCTCCCAGCTCTTTCATTAGGCTCATGCACGAGGTGCTACGACTGTTCATTGGTAAATTTGTTGTGGTTTACTTAGATGATATCTTGATTTATAGTCAAGATAGGGAATCTCACTTGTCGCATCTAGAAGCTATATTGTTTAAGTCCAGTTCCAATATGGATATAATTTGAGAAGTTAAGGGAAGTATAGTTGTATGGCAAGTTAGAGAAGTGTTCTTTTATGATTACTAGTGTCCCATTCTTAGGGTACATAGTATCATCCGAGGGCATCCCATCCAAGGTGGAAGCTATCCGTAGTTGGCCCGAGCCTACAAATGTAAGTGACGTAAGAAGTTTCCATGGTTTGGCGTCTTTCTATCGTCGTTTCATTCGAGATTTTAGTACCATTGCTGCCTCTATCACTGAATTAATGAAGAAGGGTGAGTTTAAATGGTCCCAAGGAGCATAAAGAGCTTTTGAAACCTTGAAGGGAAGGTCGTGTGTAGCACCGGTCCTAGCTATTCCAAACTTTGAGAAACTATTTGAGGTTGAATGTGATGCTAGTAGAATTGGTGTTGGTGCCGTCTTGATTCAAGATAAGCGACCTATTGCTTTCAAAAAATTGGGTGGTGCACGATTCAATTATTCTACTTATGACAAGGAATTTTATGCTATTGTGAGATTCTACAAGAACACTTTTACTGGCCACAGATGGATAAAGATGTAAATGGAGTGGTAAGTAGGTGTTCCACTTGTCAAAGGCTAAAAGTTTCTTTCACAAAGGATTGTATACTCCTTTACCGGTTCCGGAGCGACCATGGGAAGGTGTGAGCTTGGATTTCATTCTCGGCTTACCAAAAACACAACGGGGCAAGGACTTTATCATGTTGGTGGTGGATAGATTCTCGAAGATGACTCACTTCATTGCTTGTCACAAGACCGATGATGCAACACATATTGCGGGCTTGTATTTGAAGAAAGTGGTAAGATTGCATGGCGTTCCTAAGACTATTGTGTCTAATAGGGATGTGAAGTTCCTAAGTTATTTATGAAAAACACTATGGAGACTTCTTGGTATCAAGTTGCTATTTAGTACCTCCCATCATCCTCAAACAGATCGCCAAACGGAAGTGACTAATAAAACTCTTGGTCCACTATTGAGAGGATTGGTGAGCAAGACCACCAAGGATTGGGACATCAAGTTGGCACACGCGGAATTTGCTTATAATCGGAGTCAATCTCGTACAACGGTAAAGCTCTATTTGAAATTGTTTATGGCACTAACCCGTTTTTACCTATTGATCTAGTTCCAATCCCAAAGAAAGAAATCCTTAGCTTCACGGCTAAAGATCACATTGAGGCCTTCAAGAAGTTATATGATAAATCCGAGCACAAATTCAGAAGGCCAACACCAAGTACAAAATGGATGCGAACAAGTCAAGGACTCAACCACAATTCCAGCCCGGAGATTTGGTTTGGCTACACCTAAGGAAGGAAAGATTTCCCAACATGAGGAAGAACAAGCTAATGCCAAGGGCGGATGGTCCATACCAGTCTTACCTTTCAGTTTAGGAAATAGCTCGTGAATTATATACAATGACATCTCTCGCTTTTATAATATGATTCCTCTTGTGATTGTCCTTAAAAAGCAAGGTTTGAATGTACCCAAGTGTGTGACCTAGTGGTCAATGAACCAACAAAGTAAAAAATACTTGGTGATTTCTTTCGATCTGTCCAAGTCTTGGTGGAGAGAGTTCCCGATATTTGTGCCTTCTGGGTTACTATTATAAGTCAGATTTTGGATTTTTCTTGTGACAGTTATTGAAATGCATTTATTTGTATCAGTCGATACATAAAATCTCCTTTAGGAAAGGACTATTTTATGAAGACCGAGACATGAGCAAGTTGGATATATACTGCTGCAGATTGGGCAAGGTCACTCCCTGATGAATTACCTTTGTATACAACGTTCTAGTTGAGGGAAATTTGGTGTCTTGGAAACATAAAAAATAAAATGTTGTTGTAAGATCGAGTGCTGAAGTAGAATATTGAGCTATGGTAATGGGTAACTACAAATATAATTGAAGTTGGAGAGATTGGTAAAATGGAACTTGTGTGTGATAATGAGTCTGCACTTAACATTGCACCAGATCTAGTGTTTCATGAGAGGACCAAACACAAAAATTGTTTGTCATTTAGTTCGAGAAAAGATACTATTAGGAGACATTGTGACAAAATTCATATGGTCAATGATCAACTTGCAAATATAGTCACCAAGTGTCTCGTCTATCTCACAACAAGTTATGTATGTAGAAGCTCGATACATATTATTTTATAAACCAACTTGAGGAGGAGTGCCAGAATCTCGTGAATATTCTAGAATAGTGTAAATATAGTAATATAACTTGATTTGCTCCCTATAATTATATAGTGTAATTATAGATTGATTTTCTTTTCTTTCTTAGGGCATGTAAACATAGTCATTTAAACCCTAGTAACTTGAAGAAATAATCAAGCTGTTTTCTCTCTTCTCTCCTCCTTCTCATAGAGATGTTAGAGTTAAAATAAGAAATTGTCACGACCCGACGGGCCGCGACTAAGCGTCCTAATTGGACGTCCTTGCTGACATGTCACTCTTAATTTATCTAATACAGAGATTCATAGAAATTTCGGCAGCACAACGCTGCTTTTACAACATATCCCTAAAATGGGCGAGCCGACCAGGCTGCCAAAACAACAAAGAAACAACAATATAATAATAGGCTAGCCGACTAGCCGCCACCAACCAACATCACGTGCAAAGACATAATCAAAATAGCGTGCAAGGCCGCCACTAGATAACAACATCAAAACCCAAAACAAGGTACAAACGTCCAACCCACAATCGCTTCATGCACTTCAAGAGTGCAATACTGACATATGACGGGACAGGACCCCGTCGTGCCCAAAATATGCATAACTCTGAAAGATAAAGGTCTGTACCAAAATAGCTGGCTCCGGAACAAAGGAGCTCTCCAACTATTGTACAGAAATCCTAGACTGGAGGGTTACCTATCTGAACACCTGAACCTGCGGGCATTTAACGCGATTTCGAGAGCGGGTCGATTTAAATAATGTCTTGAGTATGTAAAACATAAAATCTTCCCGATTAACAATTGTACCAAGTAAAACAGAGAGTCATCAAATTTCATAAAACTGAGGATCATGTCTGAAAATCATATCATGTATACTGAATCATAAATCATCATGCTCATGTCTAAGGAGGAACTCGATGTAATCTGTATATATATAACGTGTCTCGGCCCTCTAGTGAGAGACTCGATGAATGATGCATGGCTGCGCACGAACATGACCTGGCCCGGGACTCAGTGGAGTGAAATAGTAACACTTAGCACGAGTAGATATCATGAGCAACTGTATGCAATTAAAATCATTATGTGACTCTCAATAAAATTATTACCATAAACTCTGTTACTGAAATCATAATCACTAGTAAATAATTATTTTTAAAACTGAACTGGTAGGAGTTAAGTACGTCCGCCGTACTTTCATAAAAATCATGCCAAAAGAAAGAAGGAAAGGTCTCACATACCTCTTAGGCGAACTAATCAACTCGATATTAAGGTATTCCTCGTCTAGTACTTCAACTTATAATAAGGAATAACACGCTCGTCAATTCTATGATTTCTAATGTAAGTTATATGATTAAAGGCTCCCTTATTCCTGTAAAAATTTGGGCAGCATTTCCTTTGTTTATGTGCGTATCCACAATTTTACCAATAATCCAAATCAACCAACAATTCAACTCCAACTAACAATCCAATTCAGACCAACAATCCAACCAACCAATCAATAGTCATTACTTAGGAGTATGACCATAATAGCCCATATACTTGGCACATACCATCTATACAACCTTTCTTCTCACCTTTATGGAATTTAATCCCAACAGCGATTTAGGTGATTAAACCACTTATCTGTCATATTCCACCAACTCTTAATTCATAATAATAAAAGAAATAGTCCATTAAGGCAATCCACCAAGTCTATCAATTAGTAACAAGAGTTCAAGTCTTCTAGTTTGCAACATATTACTTTACTTGTACTTTTAACCTCTTTTAAAATATGTATTGACGATTATCGCAACGTATTTACAATTTCATAACTTATGTTATAATCTAACAAGAACGACCCTTTAGGCGGGACAATCGTGCTCAACAATTTCATAAAGGTTAGCCCTAACATATTACAATTCTCTAATTCAACAATTCCATATCACAAGTGCATTAACATTAAGCTTTCCTTCCAATTCCCAACATGCAATTATCGACCATAACCCAATACTTCAACTACAACAACATGCACTTCAATTGTAACTTAAGGGAAGAATTTTTACCTCAATTAAACTACCAAAACAGTCCCTAGCCGAGCTCACTGCCCAGCCCGCGATACCCGCGGTTTCGTCGGCTTTTCTTCGCTAAATGGTCGTCGTTTCAACTTCAAACCAACATGCAAACATTCTACAATGTTAGACCAACATCCTTACGTGTTTTTCTTCTCAAAAACTTATCCAAAAATCCGAAAAATCTTACCTTGACCTGTGGCCAACACCCAGCGATTTCCCCACTGTTTTTGGCTCTTTTCTTGCCCAACTTCACCCCTTTTTAATTCCAAATCAACATGCAACAATCTATGATGTTACTCCATCATTCCTACACGATTTTCATTCACAAATTTGTTCAAAAACCTAGCCAAAACCGAGACTAAGGGCTGTTGGCAGTGGCCCGATTTGGCCATCTGTTTTTGTCCCCTTTTTTTAATTTTTTGCCATTGATTGTAGAAGAATAAATCTTGTAATGGAGTTGATACAATTCTTGAGTTTGGTTATAAGGAGTGGGGTGGGTTTTCTTTCTTTCTTTGGTTTGAAGAGGAGAAGGGGTTGAGTTAAAATGGGTTTTGAAATGAAATAGAAGATGAAGTGTTGATTAATAAAAAATCTGAAATTTCAACTTTTCCTTATTACATTTTGGTCCAAAACTTCTTATTAGTCTTCTTAGTTAACCCTCAAGTAATAATTAAACTTATGCTCCACCTCTTCTAATCTTACTCCCGTTTCCTTTAATTTCCGGGAATTTCATAAGGTCTCGTTTTCTCATTGTCGTAACTTACATACATTGCTAATTCATAACGGGATATATATATATAAACAACTATCCTTAAAGAATTTTTCGGCATCCCATTCGTTATTACCAAAATTATTCCGCATTAGCATGAACGAATATACTTAATTTCCAAAAATTCGAACCTTTATTCTTAATGACGTTCTTAATTATCGTCTTAAAAACACGAGGTGTAACATTCTTCCCCTCTTAGAAACATTCGTCCTCGAATGTTCATAATATGTCTTATGTTCTAGAAATTTAGACAGAGCCTCCTTTATAATTGTGTCTAACCATCTATATTCAGCAACCCAACAGATGCCACACATGGCCACAAATAACCACGCATATACAGTTTACAATTACTATGATCAACTAAGGGAGTTAGATTGAATTACCTGAAGGCACAGGGAACAAATGAGGATACTTCTTCTTCATCTCGTCCTCTGCCTCCCAAGTCATTTCCTCTATTGTTGTTCGCCACAACACCTTGACGGACGCAACATCCTTAGTCCGCGACCTCCCGACTTGGCGATCCAATATGGTCACGAGATTCTCCTCATAGACAACTCGCCGATCACGGAAAACTCGAATGGTCACAATACACTTCCGCAACATGGATACATGAAAAAGCTGGATGTCGCTTCCAGTCTGCGGCGAGTCTAACTCATGTGCAACTCGCCTACTCTGCGAATGATCCGATAAGACTCAATATACCCCGGGCTTAGTTTACCCCTCTTCCCAAATCTCATCACACCCTTCATGGGTGATATCTTCAAGAATACCCAGTCGTTGATCTGAAACTCTAAGTGTCGACGCCGATTATCAGCATATGACCTTCGCCGACTAGCCGCTAGTAATCTCTCTTGTATGAGTTTCACTTTCGACGACTGTGAACTATGTCTGGACCAATCAACTGAGTCTCACCTACGTCAAACCAACCAATGGGCGACCTGCACTTTCTCCCATATAAAGCCTCATACGGGGCCATCTGAATGCTAGAGTGGTAGCTGTTATTGTAAGCAAACTCAATGAGTGGCAAGTAATCCTCCCAGCTACCTCTAAAATCAATAATACAAGCCCTCAACATATCCTCTAGTGTCTGTATGGTACGCTCTGCCTGCCCATCCGTCTGAGGATGAAATCTTTATCTTGAGACTCACCTGCGTTCCCAATCCTTTCAAATGATCTCCAAGTTAGCGTGAATCGGGCTCGCCGGTCAGATATGATAGATATAGGAACCCCATGCAACCTCACTATCTCCCTGATGTATAATCTGACATAGTCCTCAGCTGAATAAGTAGCCCGGACTGGAAGAAAATGGGCTGATTTTGTCAGCCTATCTACAATAACCCAGATGGAATCACACTTCCGCTGAGTTCGAGGCAAACCTGTAATAAAATTCATATTAATCACCTCCCATTTCCAAGTCGGGATCTCTATCGCCTGTAGTAGCCCACCAGGCTTCTGATGCTCGACCTTAACTCGACAATTCGCACGCGAAACAAACTCTGCCACGTCTCTCTTCATGCCATCCCACCAATACAAGCTCCTAAAGTCATGATACATTTTCGTCGACCCTGGATGAATAGAATAACGGGCATTGTGTGCCTCACTCATAACCTGCTGACGCAGTCCTGCAATGTCGGGTACACATAACTTACCATCATACCGTAGCACACCATCAGAGGTCACCTCAAATAAAGCCTTCTCCTTTCGGAGAGCTGCATCTCTATACCGTGCCAGAGCAGGATCATCATACTGGCATCTCTTTACCTCTTCTATGATAGAGGACTCAACAACTCCTCGAACAAGAATACCACTATCTCCAGAATCCGCTAACCGGACTCCAAGACTGGCTAGCCTGTGAATCTCTCGAATCATCTCTTTCCTGTCCGACTGTACATCCGACAAACTACCCATTGATCTACGGTGAGCATACGCCTAACGTTGGCCTTAGTGGGTGGTGCGAATATCAACATCATAATCCTTCAAAGACTCGAGCCACCGCCTATCTCGTTGATTCATACGCTTAAAGATGTATTGAAGACTCTTATGATCCGTGTAAATATCAACATGGACACCATACAAGTAATGTCTCCATATCTTCAAAGCATGAATCACCGCTAGCTCTAAATCATGAGTGGAATAATTCTTTTCATGTTTTCTGAGCTGTCGGGAGGCATAAGCTATAACTTTGTCATCTTTGCATCAACACACACCCTAACCCGATACAAGCATCACAATAAATCACATACCGTCTAACCCTCCGAAGAGTCGAATCGGGGCGAAGTCAACTTATCCTTCAACAATCAAAATCGTGCTCACAAGCATCGGTCCACTGGAACTTAGCTACCTTCTGGGTTAGCCTAGTCAAGGGCGCTGAGATCGAGGCAAAATTTTCCACAAACCTCCTATAATACCCTGCTAGACCCAGAAAACTGCGTACCTCAGTAGGTGTAGTAGGTGTAGTGGGCCTGGGCCATGTCTTCACCGCCTCAATCTTCTGAGTATCCACCCGAATACCATCTGCCCCGACAATATGCCCCAAGAATGCCACTGAGGCCAACCAAAACTCACATTTGAAAATTTGGCATACAATTGCGGTCGGAGGACTCAATCTTGTCGCCAAATGATCGCGTGCTCGCTCTGGCGAGAATATACGAGGATGTCATCAATGAATACTATAACAAATGTATCGAGAATGGTTTGAACACGGTTCATTAGGTCCATGAACACTTTGGAGCATTAGTCAATCCAAACGACATTACCGAACTCATAATGTCGTCACGGGTCTGAACGCGATCTTACGGACATCGCCTCTAACCGTGCACTTGATGATAACCGGATCGCAGTCTATCTTCGAGAAATACTTAGCACCTGCAACGATCGAACAAGTCATCAATCACGGGAAGGGGTACTGCTTGATGGTCACCTTATTCACCGCCATAGTCGATGCATCCATGACGAACCATCCTTCTTCTTTACAAATAATACCGCGCACTCAGTGGAGATCTGTAGGCCTAATGAAGCCGCTTCTGCAATAGGTCTCTCAACTGTTCCTTTAACTCCTTCTGCGGTGCCGTTTCTATGGGGAATGGATATAGGTTGGGTACGACACTACATCTATATGAAATTTATCTCCGCTGGAGGAAGACACGGGAGATCATGCAGGAAAACATCCAGGAAACTTCATCGACTATTGAATCGATCAAGGGCCTCGACCTCCGTATCATGTACCCGAACTAAGTGATAAATACACCCCTTTCGAACCATCTTCCTTGCCTTGAGGTATGAAATAAACTTACCCCTCGGCGATGCGGTATTCCCTTTCCATTCAATAACCGGTTCGTCTGGAAACTGGAATCGAACCAACTTCTCTCGACAATCAACGTTGGCAAAACAAGAGGCCAACCAATCCATACCCATAATAACGTCGAAGTCGATCATATCCAACTCTATCAAATCTGCTGAGGTACGACGGCTATATATCACCACCGAGCAATTCTTATACACACGCCTAGCTATAACCGAATCTCCCACCGGTGTAGCTACCTCGAATGGTTCTATTGGCTCAGGTTCTATCCCTATCCTACTAGCAACAAGAGGGGATATATAGGACAAGGTGGAACCTGGATCAATCAAAGCATACACATCATAGAAAAAGACCGATAATGTACCTGTGACAACATCTGGTGACGCCTCCTGGTCGCGTCTACTGGCCATGGCATAAATGCGGTTCGAATGACCGCTAGAACTAGGACCTCTGCCACGACCTCTACCCCGGCCAGATGGTGCCTGAGTACCCTGCCCGATAGGGCGCATAGCTGTGGATGACGAACCCGCAATGTAACCCGGTATCTTTGAGCCATACCTGCGAACCACCTCTGAAGGACACTCGCCGTCAAATGGCACGGGCGGCAAGAAAAACAAGTACCGATGCTCGCGACACTTCCGGATGGCGCCGCCATCGTGAACACCGAGGAAAGATGGTCTCGGCGACGGAACCCGCTGCGTCGTGATCCTCGCTGCCGAGCCCTGTCGACTCACGAATGCCCCGAGCGATCAAATCGTCTACGAGTTCGCGAGGTGTACTCGTCTTTGGTGGGAAGAATACGATAGGCACGCCGGAAGTCACGAAAACCACGACGTCCCGGCCTCTTGGTGATCTATCGACCGCTTTCCGCCGTCTCCTCTATGTCGCTCCTCAATCCCCTGCGCAAAGCTGCGTCCGGCAATATCCATGGTCGGTGAAGTGCGGTGTCAACACCATCAATAAGATAATGGTCCAACCCCATCACATAACGGTGCACCCTATCTGTCATGTCTGCTACCATAGTAGGTGCGTACCGGGCCAAGGAGTCGAACACCAAGCTATACTCTCTAACCGTCCTCCCATTCTGCCACAACGGTGAAAATCGCCGACTCTTGCCTGCGTCTCTGGAGGCGTAGTGGCGCGAATGCTTCAAAACTCATCCCAGCTGCGGGAGAGCACCGCCAGACAAACGACTCGGGACTCGAGCAGTTGAAGCTACATCGCGTATGCCGGTATGAGACCAATATAACTTCGATCTACAAGCCGGATCACTCGATGTCCTCTGCGTCGGCGGATGAACTTCATGAGATCATCCTCGGGCCTTGACGTAAAACTCCGTGATTTGCGGCTCAGAAATCTCTAACCTCAAATTATGCGCTCACAGGGTTAAGCGCCGGCTCCTCGCCTATGCACTGTCCGCCACTATCGCGCGATAAGCGGATCGTTCTCTCAAATCTCCATCCCGTGCCCCAGTTTGGCGAAGGCTCGAATGCACGGAGTCTCGGATACGGGTGATGTTGCCCGCGAGAGGAACCTCTAGAATTGGTGGCAGCGAGAACGTCGTCGGGCACACTCGAGGAGTAGACGTCACGGACACAGTAGCTCTCTTGCAGGACTAGTGTCCCTATCAGATTTGCCGCCAGGGCCACTGACGCCTTTCCTGAGGCATAGCGTAAACATAGTAAACTATCGTAAAGCGGATCATCCTAATAACATTTCTATGGGGCGATCTAAGAGATGGAAGAATAGAAACAATCCTAAATGCGTGACCTCACTGCGTATAAGTATGGTGCACAACATACTCACACAAGACTCTACTAGACACTGCTGTAGACATTCTGAGGACTAACCGCTCTGATACCACTTTTGTCACGACCCGACCCGACGGGCCGCGTCTAAGCGTCCTAATTGGACGTCCTTACTGACCCGTCAGTCTTAATTTATCTAATACAGAGATTTATAGAAATTTCGGCAGCACAACACTGCTTTTACAACATATCCCCGAAATGGGCGAGCCAGTGCGAAACAACAACAAAACAACTAGTCATAATAGGCTGGCCGACTAGCCGCCACCAACCAACATCACGCGCGAGGCATAATCAAAATAAGCAAGCGCCACTGCGATAGATAACATCAAAACCCAAACAAGGTACAAACGTCCAACCCATACAATCGACCTGCACTCTAAGAGTGCAATCTCGACATATGGCGACGGGACCGTCGTGCCCAAAATATGCATAAGTCTGAAAGATAAAGGTCTGTACCAAAATAGCTGGCTTCGGAACAAAAGAGCTCTTCAACTGCTGTACAGAAATCCTAGACTGGCGGGTCACCTATCTGAACACCTGAACCTGCGGGCATGAACGCGACCCAGGAAAGGGGTTAGTACGAAATAATGTCTTGAGTATGTAAAACATAAAATCTTGGCGATTAACAATTGTGCAAGTAAAGCAGAGTCATCAAATTTCATAAAAGCGAGAATCATGTCTTGAAAATCATATAATGTATCTTGAATCATAAATCATCATCATGCTCGTATGCGTATATAAAAGCGTATAACATGTCTCGGCCTCTATGGAGGGACTCGATGGAATCTGTATCTCGATGTAATATATATATATATATATATATATATATATATATATATAACGTGTCTCGGCCTCAGTGAGGACTCGATGAATGATGCATGGCTGCGCACAAACATGACCTGGCCCGGGACTCAGTGGAGTGAAATAGTAACACTTAGCACGAGTAGATATCATGAGCAACTGTATGCAATTAAAATCATTATGTGACTCTCAATAAAATTATTACTATAAACTCTGTTACTGAAATCATAATCACTAGTAAATAATTATTTTTAAAACTGAACTGGTAGGAGTTAAGTACGTCCGCCGTACTTTCATAAAAATCATGCCAAAAGAAAGAAGGAAAGGTCTCACATACCTCTTAGGCGAACTAATCAACTCGATATTAAGGTATTCCTCGTCTAGTACTTCAACCTATAATAAGGAATAACACGCTCGTCAATTCTATGATTTCTAATGTAAGTTATATGACTAAAGACTCCCTTATTCCTGTAAAAATTTGGGCATCATTTCCTTTGTTTATGTGCGTATCCACAATTTTACCAATAATCCAAATCAACCAACAATTCAACTCCAACTAACAATCCAATTCAAACCAACAATCCAACCAACCAATCAATAGTCATTACTTAGGAGTATGACCATAATAGCCCATATACTTGGCACATACCTTCTATACAACCTTTCTTCTCACCTTTATGGAATTTAATCCCAACAACGATTTAGGTGATTAAACCACTTATCTGTCATATTCCACCAACTCTTAATTCATAATAATAAAAGAAATAGTCCATTAAGGCAATCCACCAAGTCTATCAATTAGTAACAAGATTTCAAGTCTTCTAGTTTGCAACATATTACTTTACTTGTACTTTTAACCTCTTTTAAAATATGTATTGACGATTATCGCAACGTATTTACATTTTCATAACTTGTCTTATAATCTAACAAGAACGACCCTTTAGGCGGGACAATCGTGCTCAACAATTTCATAAAGGTTAGCCCTAACATATTACAATTCTCTAATTCAACAATTCCATATCACAAGTGCATTAACATTAAGCTTTCCTTCCAATTCCCAACATGCAATTATCGACCATAACCCAATACTTCAACTACGACAACATGCACTTCAATTGTAACTTAAGAGAAGAATTTTTACCTCAATTAAACTACCAAAACAGTCCCAAGCCGAGCTCACTGCCCAGCCCGCGATACCCGCGGTTTCGTCGGCTTTTCTTCGCTAAATGGCCGTCGTTTCAACTTCAAACCAACATGCAAACATTCTACAATGTTAGACCAACATCCTTACGTGTTTTTCTTCTCAAAAACTTATCCAAAAATCCGAAAAATCTTACCTTGACCTGTGGCCAGCACCCAGCGATTTCCCCACTGTTTTTGGCTCTTTTCTTGCCCAACTTTACCCCTTTTTAATTCCAAATCAACATGCAACAATCTATGATGTTACTCCATCATTCCTACACGATTTGCATTCACAAATTTGTTCAAAAACCTAGCCAAAACCGAGACTAAGGGCTGTTGGCGTTGGCCCGATTTGGCCACTGTTTTTGTCCCCTTTTTTTTAAATTTTTTGCTATTGATTGTAGAAGAATAAATCTTGTAATGGAGTTGATACAATTATTGAGTTTGGTTATGAGGAGTGGGGTGGGTTTTCTTTCTTTCTTTGGTTTGAAGAGGAGAAGGGGTTGAGTTAAAATGGGTTTTGAAATGAAATAGAAGATGAAGTGTTGATTAATAAAAAATCTGAAATTTCAACTTTCCCTTATTACATTTTGGTCCAAAACTTCTTATTAGTCTTCTTAGTTAACCCTCAAGTAATAATTAAACTTATGCTCCACCTCTTCTAATCTTACTCCCGTTTCCTTTAATTTCCGGGAATTTCATAAGGTCTCGTATTCTCATTGTCGTAACTTACATACATTGCTAATTCATAACGGGATATATATATATAAACAACTATCCTTAAAGAATTTTTCGGCGTCACATTCGTTATTACCAAAATTATTCCGTATTAGCATGAACGAATATACTTAATTTCCAAAAATTCGAACCTTTATTCTTAATGACGTTCTTAATTATCGTCTTAAAAACACAAGGTGTAACAAAAATTTCTCACAAACTCTCTTGTCCTCTATTTCCCTTAAATTCTTTTCTCTTGTTCTTTTCACTCTCATTTTTATCAATCACTCCACTCTAATCATGTGACAACTCACTCCTCTCAATTATATATCTTGTTTTCACTCTTATGTTGCCACTTTGCTCTCTCTTACTCCACTCAATCTTTTCTCAATTTCTCATCGGACTCGCGATAGGCTCCAATTAGTCTTATGTTTTGCAACACGGGAATCATCACTCGACTTTTTCTTTAGATTGAACAAATGAAAAGGAGTTCACTTCTTTAGTAGCCTCCAAATCATCATTCTTGATATATTACTTTGCCTTTAAAGACATTGGAGTATAGAGTACCTATTCTATTCTTTCTCATGTGAGTGATCATGGTCAAGGTACCTAGGAACCCTAAACATGAGTAACATGTATACGGAAGGTACCACATTATACCAAATCGCCATTTTAAAGTCTCCTTGAGGATAGGGTACCTTAACCTTTTTGTCGGCCATTACTCCATTCATTTTTTTTTGATGAAATAAGAAGGATATCATTAAAAAAAAGCACCAAGAAGATGCAACATTACAGACAGAGAGTGTCAGCTCCCAAGAGACGTACAAAAGCTACCTAAGAGCTATCGACATAGATCTATGGAACTGATAAATTCTAAGAAAGAGTCAACAGTAACTACAGAGGAGAGGTTGACCCAACTAAAAAGACAAATTAGACATCTACCCCTAAGAATGGGGATTGGAGTTGAGATGCCATCAAAACACCTTTTGTTCCTCTCTAACCATAAGCACCACAAGATACATGCTGGAATCAAAGACCAGATCTTTTTGATGGACTTCCCAACTTTCCAAGATCTCCAACACACAAAAACCTCTCTCAAGGTGTCTGGCATGACCCAAGTAATTCCGAAGAGAGACAAGAACATATTCCAAAGATTAGTTGCCACCGTACAATGAAGAAACAGATGATTAATAGATTCTGAGTAGGACAAGCACATGTAGCATCTGTTGGATAAGTGAAACTTCCTTCTCATAAGATTATCTTGAGTTAAACAAGAACCTTTAAGACCGACCCAACTGAAACATATTACTTTTTGAGGCAGATTAGTTCTCCAGATAAGTTTCCAAGGCCACACATCAATAAGTGTCTTCTTTGAGGTTAGATGCAAATAGCCTTGTTTGACTGAATAAGTGCCATCCTTGCGACTTTCCCAAGCGAGCCTATCCCTGGCTTGAGCATTGACTGAATAAGTGCCATCCTTGCGACTTTCCCAAGCGAGCCTATCCCTGCCTTGAGCATTGACTGTGCTGCTTTGTATGGTGGCCATGAGAGCTATATATTCTTCCATTACTCCATTCATTTCATATGTACATCTTCATCAACACAAGTAATCTCAATCATTCAACAAACAAGAGCTGATGAAGTTTGAATAAAATTCATTGGCTATCTCACCACTTACTTGAAATTGACAAATTCTTTTCATATGTGCATTGTTTCCTCTTCCTCCTTTTTCATACTTGTTAAATTATTACTCTCTATCTCAATTTATATGACACACTTTCCTTTTTAGTCAGTCCCAAAAAGAATGACACATTTTCTTATTTGGTAATAATTTAACTTTAAACTTTACCTTTTACGCTTAATGAGATGATCTATAACCACACAAATATCTTTGATTTATTTTAGACCACAAGATTTAAAATTCTTCTTTTATTTCTTAAACTTCGTGCCCAGACAAACTACATCGTATAAATTGGGACGGAGGGAGTAATGTATATAGTGTCTCACATGGAAAGGGATTATTAAGTAATATGTACGGTGTAAAATATAACTATAAATAAGGGTCACCTGTAATAATATAGATACACATCTCAATATTCCCATGTTTTCTTGCTTTTCACGTGGTACCATAGATACTGTGAGAAACATTCGAGACACAAAAGTTAGTGGGCCATGCCTTCTTTTTTGGTGACTTTCAGATCTGGTCAACATCACCTTCCTTTCCACCAGTATTTTGCGGGAATTAGTACCACCACAAGGTCCAACGACCCCCGGTAGTGTGGACTTGTCTCCTCCTAGTATACCAATTGGACTTCAAAAAGGTATACGATCCACTCGTAATACTAACCCCACTATACCTTTTTAAGTTATTATCATATGTCATCACCCGGTTATGCCTTTGTATCATCTTTGTCCTATGTTTCCATCCCTAAGTCTACAACTGAAACACGTTCTCATCCAGGATGACGACAAACTATGATTGACGTGATGTTTGCTTTATATGCGAGTGGTACGTAGAAGTTTGTTTCTTTTTTTAAGGTAAATATACCATTGGGTTTATGTAGTCAAAGTTGGTTCGAATAGCGAAGTTGTTCGGTTAAAGTCTCGCCTTGTCGTCAAGGGGTATACTCACATTTTAGGCTTGATTACAATGATACTTTCTCTCTCGTGGCTAAAATAACATGTCTTTTCTGTCCATGGTTGTTGTCCCCTTGACCTCTTTATCAGTTGGACATTAAGAATGTGTTTCTCTACAGTGACCTTGATGATGACGTTTATATAGAACAACCACATGATTTTGTTGCTTAGTCTAGTAGTCTTGTATGCCGATTCCGTTGGTCACTCTATGGTCTGAAACAGTCTCCTCGAGCCTGGTTTGGGAAGTTCAACACAGTAATTCAAGAATTTGACATGAGTTGTAGTGAAACTGATCACTCTGTGTTTTATCGGCATTCTGCTTCAAATCTGTATATTTATTTGTGGTTTATGTTGATGATATCGTTATCAGTGGTAATGATCAGGATGGTATCACTAATTTGAAACATCTCTTTTCGCACTTCTAGACTAAAGACTTCAGCATATTGAAGTATTTTCTAGGTATTAAAATCGCTCAGTCCAGATCAGACACCCTGACCATGCTAACACGGGATGCTTTGTGCATCGGGCTATCCTTTTTTTTTTTATTCCAGATCAGGCATGGTTATTTCACAATGAAAATATGCCTTAGACAGTTTTGAGGAGACATGAATGACGTGATGTAGACTCATTGCCATTCCTATGAATCAGAATGCATCAGCCACCTGAAGATATAGATGCTGGTTGGCAAGTTGAATATCTCATAGTGACTAGAAGTATTCAAAAGAGGTTCAATTGAAGAGGTTAAGGATATTCCAACACAGGGAGTTTCTCTCAGGAGAGTGCTTCATCAACAATCCATAAAAACTAGGTAAAGCCCTAAATTACTTCTATATTATTAGCTAAACAATTGGCTTGGGCCCAATGGCAAGTACTTTAAAGTTTAATATAATAAAAGCCATAATATAACTAAATGAATTGTAAGGCTAAAGGGGCTTGTGGGACCACATACGTCATCTCGCGAACTCTAATGATGATCAACTCTTTGTCAACTCGTGGTGAAGGTTTGTCAAACCCGTGGTCAATACCGGTCAAACACGGTCGACTCACGGAAAACCTTCATTAAGTCTTCCGGCTGTCTTAATGATGTAAGTTTGTTGTCATGCTGTTGTCAGCAACACTTTATATTAAGTATCTAATATGATCCTTGAGTTTCATTTTGGGTCCAGAGAAGTTTGGCTTATCCGTCTAAATGTCGATACTTCCTAGATTAGTGTACATGACAAGGATGTCTAGGTAGATTATTCAAACTTTGCAGATTGATGAAGTAAATGATCTCTTTATCTCGTCAGCCAATTTTAACTAATCTCCATGTTTTAATTTCTGATGGTAAAACCAAAGAGGAATTAATGTCCAGCTTTAGACCAAAACAACATTCTATCTTAAGTAAATAAAATGATCCTTGAATTTGTTTTTGTTTTATATGTCCAGAGAATCTTATTTGTTCTAAATGTCGAAAATGTCTAGGTGTATTGGACACCCCACACATGTCTAGTTACCTGCAAACATTTAAGATCGATGAAATGAATGGCCTCTTAATTTCATCAGTAAACTTAACTTATCTCTGTAATTTAATTCCTGCTGGTAAAAAAAAGAAGAGGATTTCAATCTTCTATGCAAAGATAACTAAAATTATGTGCTTTACCCTTATCTTTGCCTTTCCGAATAAAATGAGTGTATCTATTGCTCCTAGTGTCTTAATTATCTATGTGGGTGCAATTGTCATCTAACTTCATTGTCGAATTTGAAATCTTCATTTAATAGGAAATTATTAGATATCATAGAGACAAGGTGAATCAGGCAATCAATCAGTACACTGTCAAGTCTCTGTTATGGCAGCTGCTTAATGGTCTCAATTATCTTCACAGGCAAGACATATTTATTAGATTCCTTTGTTACTTTTATAACTAGATTCTTATTTCAATTGTGTTATTATTTGGATTTTGTTGTAGTAATTGGATTGTACATCGAGACCTAAAGCCATCAAATATCTTGGTATGGTACTGGCCAGTCCATCCTAATTTCTCTTCTTTTACATTTTTTTAACAGTCGGTTTGGGCCGTATGACATTCTTGTAATTAAAACATTCCTAATTTTGTAACCTTCACTTCCCTTTACAGGTAATGGGCGAGGGAGAGGAACACGGAGTTGTTAAAATTGCTGATTTTGGCCTTGCAAGAATTTATCAAGCTCCATTGAAACCATTATCTGAGAATGGGGTGAGATACACCTATTATTGCAACTATAGCTTCTCCATCTCTTCTTTTTGGTTTAGCTTGTGATTGCTGATGTGGATGGTTCTTCTGCTTCCCCTTTCCCAGTAGAGTAGTTACACCTTATATATAAAAGCTTAAGCTATTTTCTGTCAAGTGGCACCCAAAGGTGTAGTTGCGGTCAATAGAGCTGGAATGGACCATGGAAGACCAGGCGTCAAACTTAAGCAGGGAAAAAAACACATTTGGTGGTTCCCAATTGTATTAGCCTTGATGGAAAGGCTGTGCTGGTGGGAAGTAACTAGCTATCCGGTACTTGTGCTGGTGGGAGGTAGTAGATACTTGGTGGGTTAGTCGAGGTGTGTGTTTGGCCTGGATAACATAGTTATCCAGAAAAAAGCTACTCCATGTCAACTGCTGTTATCCTTCCGTTGTTTCTTTCTCTCTTATCTTTCTCTCTTCAAAAGGTTTTACAATTTGTGGTTTCCAATCAGTCAAAGAGCTTTACTGGTGCTGGTGCACCACTTCGCTCTAGTGCAGATATTGGAGCAAGAAGTCTCACCATTTTCAATAGTATTTATTCTGCTGTTCTATTGGTGTTACTTGGATTTCAAAATGCTTCGTTTTTTTTGGTTTAGAATTTAATCTTTCTTTTTGTTTTCTAAAAGCAATTGTGAATATTTGTGTGAGAAATAAGACAAGAAAGAGAGAATTGAGCAGAATGCAGCCTAATTATTCCCTCAAGCAATTGGGTTTAAATAGTGAATGTACAGGTGCTAAAAAAGGAAAGGAAATATTCTGACTACTTGATTACAAGAAAGAATCAATCTAATTTAATTCCAACTAATCCTAATTGGTACACAATATCATCTAACATTCTTAACAATTTGGATTTGGAAGATTGATTTGGCTGTGTTTGTTTTTTTGAAAAATATTATTTAAAGCCCTAATACTTAATGTTAAAAATTAAACCTGACTAATCTCCTGATGGAATTTCATGTCCCCTTTTCTCTCTCCCCCCTCCCCCCAAACAAAGGGCTAAGAAGAAACTTAAGAAATTTTAGAAACAGCCCAGCAGGTGGAGTTGACTTGCTTTTTGGTTCTTGGTGAAACCAATGGTCAAGATTTTTTTTTGTAACATCCTGCTTTGGTTTATGAAACCAAAACAAGTTGGTCCCAAAGTGAAACAGATAAATGCCATTCTGGAAAATGTTTAACTCCTCCAACTTTGGGAGAACTAAGATTAAAACTGTCGAAGGCATCCCTTGGAATATTAAAGACTTGTTAATAACCTATCTGATGCTCAATGTTTT
Source organism: Przewalskia tangutica (assembly GCA_029844215.1). Taxonomy (NCBI): domain Eukaryota; kingdom Viridiplantae; phylum Streptophyta; class Magnoliopsida; order Solanales; family Solanaceae; genus Przewalskia; species Przewalskia tangutica. The sequence goes on from CM056719.1 coordinate 27,818,279, forward strand.
TACTTCTTGTCCATGGATGGTGGAGCCAAAAATGTGATTGTTGAAAATCCAGTCTTTATTATTACTTTTGATTAAGTAGTAATTTATTGATGTTGTGGGCAAACGCTGCTTTGCAAGTCTTATATGAAAGAGTAGAGAGGTAATGTAGATTAAATTAGGAAAGACAAGATTTAAAGATGACAAGGAATTTAGATAAGACCCAATTGGAAGCAAACAATAGAACGTTCATGGAAGAATAAATGCCCTACTTAAGCTACAAGTGGAACCAAACCTTATTGGAAACCCTCAAGTGGATAGTAATCCCCTTGAAAACCCCCTTGAATTGTCTTGAAGCAACTATGAGAATTATCAATTCTCATTGGTTCAATATTTCATCAAAGAAGTAAGCTCTTTTTCTACTTCGTTAAAAAGTATTTATACTAGGTAAGTCTTTAACTAGGCCTAAACGGGAAACATCCCAAAAATTATAAACTCCGATGATTCAACATTAAAGCGTGGATCCGGTTGCATTTTGTGGATATGTTTGGTGACCTCCAGATTCAGAAACGTGGAGATCTTCGTGGAGACGATCCAGATAGTGGGGCCCTTCAGGGAGACTAAACACATTTTGTGGAGATGTTTGGTGGCCTCCAGCTTCAGAAATGTGGAGATCTTTGTAGAGACGATCCAGATAGTGTTTTCAGCTGCTCTTCCAATTCTTTTCTTTAATCAATCCACCAAATATAATGATGTTTTAATCACTATATGACAAGCATTTGCAAGTCTCCAGAGCTTTGGCCCGTGGGAATAGCCTTGATGCTTGTATGCTACCTTGATCTACATCAAGGATTGGCAAAAACATATGGTTCTTCAAATAACACCCATTTATCTGTAGTAATAGGGCTCTCTTGGGTACAATTCACAAAAAAAGTAAACAGGCCCTCAACCGTCATCCCTCAGCTGACATCTATTCTTCTACACTGACACACAACAACATCAACACCAACAACATACCTAGTGAAGTCCCACAACGTGGTGTCTGTGGAGGGTAGAGTATACGCAGATCTTACATCTATTCTTTTACACTGACACACATGCTATGTATATATATGCTAAGTTGCTCGGACTATGGTGCGGGTGTCCGATACCGGTGCGGATCTAAACGTCAGATCCTTCATGTTCTAAACTTTAAGATTCGGGGTATGGATCCAGGTACGGGTACGGTGTGGGATTCGGCTAAAAATAATTCAAATATCTAAAAATAGATTTATATGTTTAAATTATGAGACATTATTTTGAAACCTTACAAGGTATTCCAAGGAAAAGATATTGATTAAGAGGAGAATCTGAAATGGAGATAAAACGGAAAAGGACTGACATAGATATTTCTATATACAAGCTATTCGAATTTCTTCAATTTTACCTTTAGCTTTTGTTTTGATTACAAAAATCATTGTACCTGTTCAGTTCTCCGTCGATTTTGGTCAAAGTACCCAAATCCGGGCTGATCAATTCCAGTACGGATCCCACACCCACCACACCCACATTGTGTCGACACAGGTAAGGCGCCAAATGTGAAGAGTCCGAGCAACTTAGTATATATGTATGCATTTATGCAGATATTCCTTAGTCTATATGATTGATCTGTTGAACCTACTTTGTGTTAATGCTGATGAGTGGATGACTAAATAAAATGGGCAGTGTTCAAACTGAGAATGATTTGAACACTTTGCGAATGACCAAAATAGATCTGACAAGCATCACATTACTTCTAATTGTCACAACTTTTGCTGTGTTAATTCTTTTGTTCCAAACAATCTCAACACTCCTGAATTTTGATACGGATTGCTTTTCTGATTGAGCTGCAGAGTGGAAGTTAAATACAAGAAATATTCCTTATCCTTTTCTTTCTCTTTAGGTGCATGTTTGACTTTCTTTGTTGGACATCACTGCTTTGTAGTAACTATTTTTGTACATTGAGTAATGAAGGTTGTAGTCACTATCTGGTATCGTGCGCCGGAGTTACTCCTTGGGGCAAAACACTACACAAGTGCAGTTGGTATGATCCTTTGTCGTTTTTGAACTTCAATTATTGTTGTTCTAAATAAGCAAACATTTTCTCTCTTCTTTTTAACCAAGAGGAATTAATGTGTTTATGTAGATATGTGGGCCGTTGGCTGTATATTTGCTGAGCTTCTTACTCTAAAACCACTATTTCAAGGGCAAGAAGTGAAAGGCGCACCAAACCCGTTCCAGGTTAATATTTTTATATTCTCCAACATCGCGTTTTATGCTTTTCCTTTTGGAGGTTCAATAGCATATCTTTTGATCCTTTTTACCGTGTAACATGTTTAATTTAATAATCTAATACACAATTCTCGTAATGCAGCTTGACCAACTGGACAAGATATTTAAGGTTCTCGGTGAGGATGAATTTCTGTATGTTCTCTTTGTTCCTTTTACTTTGGTTTGAACACTGTGATTAAGTTCATACTTCGTCAGGTCATCCCACACCAGAAAAGTGGCCAACACTGGTAAACCTTCCGCATTGGCAATCTGATGTGCAACGTATTCAAGGACATAAGTAGTAGGTTCATTCATACTATTTTAAGTATTAAAACTTTCTTGCTATCCTTGACTTGCAATTGGACTTGTCATATAAATTTTTTATTGTTTCCCTTGCAGTGACAATCCTGCACTTTATAGTGTTCTGCACCTGTCTCCCAAAAGTCCTGCATATGACCTCCTTTCTAAGATGCTTGAGTATGTGCTCATTTCTTAATTAATGCAACTCTGAATTTTAATGCGTTTAATATGATCTGCCAATACACCTGCTAGATGATGGTATGCATGCTAAATTTCTAGGGGTGCTAATCCTTGCTAGAGGTGGCATGCTTACAGAAACAATATAGTTACCTATATAATCGTAATGACAAGAATGGGAAAAATGTAAGTGAAAATGAGTAGCTGATTCAGTATTGTGACTTTTCTTTGTTAGCAAGAACTTGCATTCTGAACCTCGAACCTAGATATCTGAATTATTTGCATTTAGGCACAACCAATTCAGTCTAATCTCACCTCCATTATATATGTTCTCTAAAAAAGAAACAAAAGATGTTCTGAAGGAAATATGGGTTCTTTATCTTGTAGAAATGTACATGCTTATACCTTTTTTTTTTGGCGTTAAATTCTAATTGTAAGTGATATAGGCCATATGGTTTGAGTTTGTGAATACCAGACATAGCTATAAGGAAGCTTTTGCATTTGTGAATTTCAGATAACCTTTTCCGTGCTATATACAGTAGAAGTACCTTACTTCTCTTAAAAAAAAGAAGAAATTCCTTACTAAATATAATACAAGCTTTTGGTTTTATGCCCTAATGTTTGTTTCTCAATTGTTATTGACATCTTACTTGTAAGCTTCTATTTAATTGAGATCAATATAATATTTTAACATCATCTAATATGCAGATATGATCCTCGCAAAAGAATAACAGCAACGCAAGCTCTCGAGCATGAGTATGAACTCTCCATTCTCTCTCTCACACACACACACACTTTGCTCTATTGCGTTATTCACTTACAAATGGTTTTGAATATGACCGACATATTTCATCACCAAAATAAATCTGTAATATGTTGTTGGGATGGTATTTCAAATTCGAGTGAGGAATGAACACTCCAAATTACGTAATGAAAGTACGCAATGTTTTTGGCCAAACAAAAAAGATGAGCCTTTTCATTATAACACACACCTATTTATATACATGATTAATAGATACCCACTACTACCACTATTCTCTAAATGGGGAACTAACTTGCATGATCTAATAATCTACCCACTAATTACCAACTAACCACACCTACTAATAACAACATTAAGTTACTGCTCATAAACTACTACAACAACTACTTCCACTAATTAATAATGCCTAATTAAAAGGGATCTCTTAAAGCTGAAAATCCTTGACCCAACTTGGGGCTTGTGATGCACGTTTGGGCCTCTTGCTTCTTCCTTCAATTGGGCTTATCTGAGAATCAGGGCATTGGCCCATAACAATTCCCCCTCCTTCAGACAAGGCCATTAGGATTAGTAGCTCGTGAGTTGATACGCGACTTGGTATCATCGATGTGTTCGAAGAGCTGGGGGTGAGTATGTTTGATCGGCTACTGTAGAGTGTTCCCAATGAACCAAGACTTGAGTTTCTTTTCTTCCATCCTTCCAAACTGTGCGTTCATCAATGATTGCTTCAGGCTTGAGGTACCATTGTTCATCCTCGGCGACGTTTGGTAAATTCTCAGTTGGCTCGATTGCTTCTCCGAAGTGGGGTTTGAGACATGAGATGTGAAAAACTGGGTGAATGCAACATCCACGGGGAAGGTCAAGCTCATACGCCACTGTATCTATTTTTCGCAACACTCGAAAGGGCCCAAAATATTTTTTTGCGAGCTTCGCCGAGTTGGTGCGGTGTAGAGTTACTTGTCTATAGGCACGAAGTTTAACATAAACCCAATCTCCGGCTGAAAATTCTTTTGCCATGCGCTTTCGATTTGCTTGGGTCTCCATTTGTTGTCGGGTTGTATGGAGTGCTTCCTTAAGCTTAGTAAGGAGGGTGTTTCTGTGTTCAAGAGTTGAGTCGATGGTTTCATTTTGGGAATTTCCAGGTAGATATGGAGTTGCTGTGGGTGGGGGTCGGCCATACAGGGCTTGGAAATGGGTGGTTTTGATGTCTGTGTGGTAGCTGGTGTTATACCAATACTCTGCGAGAGCTAAGTATCTGGTCCAGTTACGAGGTTCGTCACTGACAAAGCAACACAGATATGTTTGAAGGCTGCGATTTACTACTTCCGTTTGCCCGTCCGTCTCCGGATGATATGCACTGCTATGAGCTAACTTTGTTCCCAACGGTGAAAAGAGTTCTTGCCAAAATTTTCTTAGAAACATCGGATCTCAATCTGAAACGATGGTTTTGGGTAATACGTGAAGTTTGTAAATGTCAGTGAGGAATATAGAGGCTAGGTAAGAGGCGTATTTTGTGGGTAATGCTATGAAATGGGCAAATTTGGTTAATCTGTCAACAATTACCCAAACCGCAGTCTGATGACAGGGGAAGATGGGTTATGAAATCCATACTTATGTCTTCCCACACTTGGTTTGGTATGGGCAAGGGTTGGAGCAGGCCATATGGTTTGTGATTCACTGCCTTGTTTTGTTGGAAAATGGAGCAATCGCGCACGAATTGTTCAATTTTCTTTCTCATTGCTGGCCACACAAATGCAGCTGATATGCGACTCAGAGTTGCTTCAACTCCTGAATGGCCACCACAGGGTGACGAATGATATTCCTCTATTAACTGGGCCTGAATTTCGGTTTCATCTGGTACATAAAACTTCTTATTCAGAAAGATTAAGCCATCGTGTACCTTAACTTTTTCATTGATCCTTGCTGCGCTTGTGAATTTGTTCAGGAGTTCGGCTCCGACTTTAGAGGCAGCATAGAATTCCTTCAGTTGTGTGATCCAGGATACAGTGGGCTCTGTAATGACAGCGAATTGGGGCTGTTCTCTCATCGACATCGCATCAGCAACTTGGTTCTGCTTCCCTGGTTTATACCGGATTTCATATTCAAACCCGATCAGTTTAGTGAGCCATTTTTGTTGTTCCGGAGTCTCGATCACTTGGGACAGTAGGTGTCGGATACTTTTGTGATCCGTATAAATGATAAACTTTCTCCCAAGTAAATAATGCCTCCATTTTTTTTACTGCTTCAGTGATGGCGAAGAGTTCTTTCGTGTAGGTGGAGGCTGACTGCATTCGCGGAACTAGCTTCTTGCTGAAAAAGCCAAAGGATGGTCTGATTGTGATAGAACTGCACCAATAGCACTTCCGCTAGCGTCCGTCGTGACTTCGAAGTCTTTTTCGAAGTCGGGTAGAGCAAGGACTGGAAGGGTGGTCATACATTCTTTCAATTTCTTGAATGCTGTCGTGGCATTGGGACCCATATAAATTCCCCTTTTTTTAACAAGTCAGTGAGTGCCGAGGCATGAGTGGCATAATTCCGCACGAATCGTCGTTAATAACCAGTGAGTCCCAAGAATCCTCGTAAAAACAGTGATGCTGGAAGGTATAGGCCAATCCATTATGGCTTGAATTTTATCCTGATCCACGCTTACCCTTTTGCTTGAAATGATATGCCCCAGATATTGTATATGTTCCTCTCCAAACACACACTTGGATAGCTTGGCATAGTACTTATGAGTATGGAGTAAGGAAAAGACCTTGGAGAGGTGTTCTAAGTGTTCAACCCATTCGGAACTATATATGAGGATATCGTCAAAGAAAACCAGCACATAACGCCTCAATTGTTGACAAAACAACTCATTCATTGCTGCCAGCACATAACGCCTCAATTGTTTGCGAAACAACTCATTCATTGCTGCTTGAAAGGTGGAAGGAGCGTTGGACAACCCAAATGGCATTACAGTGAACTCATAGTGTCCATCTCGGGTCCGAAAGGCTGTTTTGTGCACATCTTGAGGAGCCATCCGTATTTGGTGATATCCATACCTCAAGTCAATCTTTGAGAACACGACAACCCCTTTCAACTCATCCAGTATCTCATCGCATTGGTATTGGAAATCGATCCCGAATTGTGATAGAATTCAAATCTCGGTAGTCGACACAAAATCTCCAAGTTCCGTCCTTATGAACTAATAATACTGGTGAGGAGTAAGGACTTTTACTTGGTCGAATCACTCATTCTTCCAGCATTTCTTCAATGAGCTTCGTCATAATCTCCTTCTGATAATTAGGGTAATGGTAGGGTCGAACATTGACTGGTTTGGCATCGGGTTATAGATGGATTTGATGGTCGTGTTCGCGGTTGGGTGGGAGTTCTGTGGGATTTTAAAAAAGGTGGTTGTATTTGGTTATCAGTTGCTGCAGTTCTGGGGTAAGGTTGTGAAGGTTAAATTCGGGTGTTGATGAAAGAGGGCTGGTCTCGGGGATAGTGGCATGTAAGGATATCACCGAACCTGTAGTGATCATTCGATTCAGTTGGGCTGGAGTTGACAAACTTAATGAGGGCTCATTGGTTAACTGAATTACCTTTCCGTTGTGATTGAAACTTATTTGTGGTATGGAAGTCAGCCGTAAAGGCCCCTAAGGTGCTTAACCACTGGACTCCGAGAACTACGTCGGCTCCTTGGATTGGTAAAATTAGAAAAAGAATAAGGAATTCTTGCCCTTTTAACAACACTTTCACCTCGAGGCAGTGGCCTGTGCAATCCAGGAACTCTCCATTCCCTACCATCACCTTGACATTTGAAAGTGTTAGCACAGTCAACCCAAGTTGTTTCGCAAGCCGTGGTTGTATGATATTATGGGTACTCCCGGAGTCTACCAAGGGAGTAAATTCCCTCCCTTTAATAGCACAGTGGGCTCGGAGGGTCCGCGGAGTTGATACTCCTAAATAGACTGCCATGGACAGATGAAAAGTTCCCTCCATTGATTTCAGCGGCTCGAAGTCTGTCTCCCCTGTCCTGTCACCTCTGCCCTCTTCCTTTTTCTCCTCTTCGACAGCTTCCATGACTGAGAATGTGGAATCAGTTATTTCATTTACCACAACAATGAGGAGCTGTGGTTTCTTGCATACATGCCCTGGGTGCCATTTCTCTTCACAACTGAAACACAGTCCTTTTGCTCGTCGTTGCTGGATTTCTGATTGAGTGAGCCTCTGTACGGGCAGATTCTGGGTTGGTCTTAAAGGTGCAGGTAATTGAGGAAACGGTGGGGGCTGTTTGATGGTTCTATTTTCACTGGTTGGTGTCGGGTACTGGGAGTGGGACATGTATCGATGAGGGGAATTTATTTTGGGTTTGGTTTCCTTCAGCTTGGCTTCGATTAATTTGGCTAGACCGATGGCGTCAGTGACTGTTCGTGGCTTTAAAATCGCGAGTCTTGCTGTATCTCCTCGCGCAAACCTGAAATGAAGCAATTTAGAATTGCGACAGGAGACCAGGCATCTACACAATTGCATATTTTCTCAAACTCTGCTTGGAATTTCATTACTGATCCTTTTTGCTTGAGTTTGAACAGGGACACTTGATGGTTTTCATACGAACTAGGACCGAAGCGAACTTCTAAAGCTCTTGTGAATGAGTTACAGTCACCGAGTTAGTGATTAGAGTACATCCACTTATACTAACTTAAGGATGCTCCTTGCATACAAAATGAAGCCATCAGTAGGCGCTGATCCGGAGGTACGTGGTAATAATTGTAATAGTGTTCAGCTTGAAAAAGCCAATCCAGTGGGTTAGTTCCATCGAAGAAAGGAAGAGTTAATTTGGGTGTCTTTATGGTAGGGTATTGGTTCTGATAGTTACGGACATTGGGGTTGGTTGGTGATTGTGGGCGAGAATATGAGGTTCCTTCTTGATAATATGGGTTCGTATGAACGGTGGGAGGTGATGCGAAGGGGTTAATGTCGTCGAGCCGGGCTCGCAGGTCGTGAATGACCTCGGTGAGGGCTGCCACAGAATCTTTTAGTGCGTCGAAATCTTCCGTGGTAGGATTTTTGTTTTGTTTGGAGGCATGGTACTCTCAATGAAAGCACCAAATTGTTGGGACGGTATTCCAAATTCGAGTGAGGAATGAACACTCCAAACTTACGTAATGAAAGTACGCAATGTTTTTGGCCAAACAAAAAAGATGAGCCTTTTCATTATAACACACACCTATTTATATACATGATTAATAGATACCCACTACTACCACTATTCTCTAAATGGGGAACTAACTCCCATGATCTAATAATTTACCCACTAATTATCATCTAACCACACCTACTAATAACAACATTAAGTTACTGCTCATAAACTACTACAACAACTACTTCCACTAATTAATAATGCCTAATTAAAAGGGATCTCTTAAAGCTGAAAATCCTTGACCCAACTTGGGGCTTGTGATGCACGTTTGGGCCTCTTGCTTCTTCCTTCAATTGGGCTTATCTGAGAATCAGGGCATTGGCCCATAACATATGTATTCACCACTTGATTATCTTATACGTCTTTGATCAAGAGAATAGGCAAAGTTGCTGTTCTATTATTTTGTTGTCACCTACCCAAATAACAAAGTTTGCCATTTCAACGTCCTTCTATTTCCATCCTTTAAGCACTGGGCTTACTTTACTAATTTATTGTTGAGCGTATTTCGTCCATGTATTTTCACTATTTAATTGCATTTACCGTGTCGTAAAATTTTTTTAGCTGATCTTCCAGCCAACAAGGCCTCTTGCCAATAGATTTTCTCCTTGAAGTGGGAAAGTTGGAATAGTGTTTGGCCTGGTGATGTTATGTGGGTTATTCCTTTTTATACCGAACACTCATCATACTTCTAGAAATTTCATGAAATGAAATAGAGGAATCGTATTATTTTACCTTGGTTTTACTATTTCCTATATGGTAACTAACTAGGGAAGTGAAGGCCTCTAGTTTCTTTTGATATCTTCTGATAATGGGTGGAGGTTGCCATGTATTATTTTTGAAGCTTTCTACTTTTTCTGGTTTATAGGTACTTTCGGATGGAGCCTCTACCTGGCCGCAAGTAAGTACACACTTCCCAGTCTCTTGGCCGAACAATTGATTTATAGGAAGTTTCATTAAGCTAGTTTGATACTAAAGTATTATGAAAATTGACATTTACAAGTTTTACCTTTTTCTATCCATTTACACATGCTGAAAATTTATAACATATATAACTCTGTTGATAATTGATTCCAACAAAGAGAATATCCTATTCCACTCTTGACATTGGCGGTTTTCTATTCTTTGTGCGGCAGTTATGCTTATTTAGAAATTTGTCTTTGATTTTCTACTTAATAGGTACATGTAAGTACCCACTTGCTCTTCCATGTCCCCTATTTTTTCAATTTTCTTGTTGTTTTTCTGTATTTCTTGTTTGACATAGACACTCGAGGTTCTAGATGCTACAAGCATGAATTTACAAACAAAGCTTCCCTAATGGTGGATTGGGTTGCACTTGAATCTCAACCAGTAGTGGTGGGATTTTAATTTTTGACTTGCTTGCACGCTTGATCGGTGGAAGCGAAGACAACACAAGAATGGGCACAACTCAATCATAGATGATGGAATCATCAAAGATTTGACCAATTTTGAACTGTTTGTAATTCACTAGAGGTACGGGAAACAAAGAGAAGACGTGTACAAACGATATATCTAGAAACAAGAAGGAAAAGGATTGAATAGATTATTTGGGGTAAACAGGTTTGCGATTTCAAGGAGAAAATCAAAGGATGCTAAACTGTCTCGAGCAATTAGGAGTGGGCATAAAAACCGAAAAACGGGAACGAACCGAACTAATTTGGTTTTGTTTTTTATGTTTGAGTAACTGGTAAAGTGCTGCCATGTGACCAGGAGGTCATGGGTTCAAGCCGTGGAAACAACCTCTCGTAAAAATGTGAGGTAAGGCTGCATACAATAGACCCTTGTGGTCCGACCCTTCCCCGGACCCCGCCCGCGCATAGCGGGATCTTAGTGCACCGGGCTGCCTTTTTTTTCTTCGGTTTGATTTCGGTTTTAATTTTTAAACACTTTGGTATTCAGTTTTGAAGTCTGGTGTTTAACTGAAATGCCGAACAATTTTTAGTATATGACTTAGCTTACAAATCTTTTATGCAATTGGCATTCTTCTTGCAGATGAGTCTCACCTAAATTGAAAACCTATGGTCTTTGATGTGGTGTTATTATCTGTTTGAATAGGAAAAGATTCTGCAAAAATATAGATGCTTAACCATGGCTTTTGTAACAATTTATGCAAGTCATGAAGTATTTATCGAACACTTGCCAAGTCAACTATCTAATTAGTGGCATATCTAGACTCTTCACCGTCCAAGTTGGAAATATTATCCATTAAGAAGTATTTTTCATTCATCAAAATTGAAGGGTTAATGTTTTCAATATTCTTGGCATTCTACCGCATGTGATACTATTTACTGAGCTTTGCTCACAATCTTGAGGATCAATTAAACAGCCCATTTGAACTTATATAGATTAAGCTTTACTTCTAGGATAAAGTAGAAGAACCGATTTCCAGAGAATAGCCGATACAAGTCATACCAAAGGACCGAACAAGAAAAAACGAACCGAACCAAACTGAACAAGAAAAATCCAAACGGAACCTATGTTTTTGGCTTCGATATTCGGTATATACAATCAAATAACTGACCGAAATACCGAACCGAAGAATCGAACACCCACCCCTACGAGCAAGGAAGAGGTCGAAATATATTATAATGGATGCTATCCAGAGTTTATGGGCCTTGCGTGGAAGAAGGAAATGATATCCTGCTGAAGTTGGCATCTATTAGGGGGATATGGGATGTCCCATGAGTTTTGGGTGGATATGTTAATATTCCATATTTTGTTGGTCCGGCCCTTCCCCAGACCCCGCGCATAGCGGGAGCTTAGTGCACCGGGCTGCCCTTTTTTAGCAATGGAAGAAATGATAGAAGCAAGGCATCAGGAGCTATGAAGAAATTTTCAAATTTAATTTAGGAGCTGGAAATGGTCGATATGCCATTATATGGGGGGAATACATATAGTATAAGAGTAATGAATGCAACACAATACCCAGAACTGATAGATTCTCGGTTTCAAGTGACTGGATGGAGATTTCAAATTTATAAAGCCAAGGTTTTACCACAGATTTTGCGGATCACAGTCCTTTAATTTTTAAGTGTGGTGAATGCAACATCACAAAGTCCTATTTTAAGCTTGAGAATATGTGCTTGAACATGAGGAATTTATAAATAGAGTTAAATTTTGGGGGAATTCATATTCTGTTCCTTGTAGACCCGATGTTATTTTTGCGAAGAAATTGAAACTTCTCAAAATTTGACATTAAGGAGTGGGATATTAAAGTCTATGGCAGATTTGCAGACAGGAAAATCAAGGTGTTAAAGAGAGTTAAGGGTCGGATCTAAAGAGACAAGAAGCTGATGTTCATAGGAAGGAAATTCTTCTTGGAGAACTGGAAGAAATTGCCAAAGCTAAGGAGATTCCATGGAAGCAGAAATCGAGGTGTTTTTGGTTACACCACGGTTACAAAAATACACGATTTTTTCCGAAAGTGCTAAATGCACATAAAGGTCCAATTTTATTGACAAAAGTGGAGGTTGAATGTGATTTGGTTGGTGATCAGGCAAAGATAAAAAGACATTCTGGAAATTCATAGCAATTTATTTAAGGAAGAGTAAAATTCCGGACTTGATTAGTGTGATGATAATATGGCTACTTTGACAGAGGAAGAAAGGGATTGGCTTCAAAGGCTTTTTTCTAAAGAAGAGGTAGTCACGGTAATTAAAGAGGCTTGTCACCCGGTCAAATAACTTTAGTATGGTGTATATAAAAAACTGCTTGGACTATTGTGAAGGAAGATGTGATTAAATACTCTTCGTTATATCTATTGTGAGAGATGCATGTGAAGAAGTTTCAACGCTACTTTCATTGCTACGTACCCAAGAAACCAGATTCAATAAATGTCAGATTAGACACATTAGTTTAGTGGGCAGCATATTAAAATTCTTTCCAAGGTGCTTACAGAGGATTAAAAGGGTGATGTATAAGCTCATTCTCATGACCCAATTCCTAAGCCGCGATGACACCTAACCCCAACCTGTTAGGAAAACCTAAAAGTATTTCAAATCACAACATGATATATAGGAGACAAGAATAAATCTTAAAGCAGTTTAATATGATAAGGAAACAATTAAAATTCGTGTAGAAGTTGCTGATTCGATTTTCTAATAGGCTTATTAGTTCCGCAGCTCGGGAAAAAAGTTCCACAATTCAAGTGTTGATAGATGGAAGGGAGAATGTTTCTTTAGAAACGATATAATAGTTTCCGATTCCCCCGCAATTGACCCCTATAACCAAATTAGTGCGGAACAAATCTTACAAATCCCTGGAAACTGGTGGTTTGAGTTATGAGCATCTAACATAATGGAACAATATAAGTGTCTCAACAATGTGGTACTGTCTGGAATAATGAACAACATATAAAAATAGAATAGAGACTCCAAGGTGCTGCGGACGGGATCAAGCAGCTCACCACGAATCAGTATGTGCATAGAGTGCAACAAGTGTAGTATGAGCATCAACAAGTACTCTTTAAGTATCATCTGTTGCTCCTAACAAAGGAGTGGCGAAGGTTGGTCTGAAAATACTCACTTAAATAACCTGTGCAATAATAGTATAATCCGGACAAAAGTAAAGTACATAATAACATAATAAAGCATGTACAAATACAACATATTATTATATGCACAAATACACGAGTCGGAAATCAGGGATGTATGATAAAGACTCTATCTGTACTCAAGCTCAATATCCTAGTTCCTACGTGTATATTGTCAAAAAAATGGATTTTGGACCTAACTCAACCGCAAAAGCTAGCTCAAACGATAAGGATTGTCCTAGCCATATAAAGAGACCACCCATCCGTTGTAACACCGATGTGGGACTTTTCGCACCCCCTCATGCCCAAGACTAGACATCTGGTGCGTGGACAATTTGATATGGGGCCCTTACATCGGGAAAGGAGAATTGGGATGAGTCCTGTTTTGTTACCATGTTAAAAAAATGAATTTTGGACCTAATTCAACTCGAAAAGCTACCTCAATAATGGAGGATTGTCCAAGCCATATAAAGAGATCACCCATCCTTTGTAACACCGATGTAAGACTCTTCACATATATCACCCGGGAGACCACAATTATATGGTGTTGAAATGTGTAGCACTTGCCAAGCTCATGAGGGACATATTCATATCCACACACCGCTTGAATAATTCACGTGCCATATCATAACTTACACGGAAAACTCACATGTCATAACCATATTAGGTGTCAAATCAAGTATTTAATTATAAAGCATAACAGTGCATAACTAACAGTTAAAATGTAATCAAAATGCACATAGCTCATAATGTTAAACCAACATGAGAACATGATGTTTATAACATTATTCTAGCATGATATAATGCTCAAAGTAGTCATGACACCAAAAGGAACATGTAAAGCATGTTTGACAACAATATCATATACCCCGTATAACAATCATAAACCCGGTACCTGCATATAAAGCTTATCACCACACGTATATGGTACTCCCTGCTCGACTGAGTGTTCCGATCTTGTCTATCTTGTTGATTGTTGTGAAACTCTCACAAAACACAAAATAGGTTAACGACGACAAATTTCTCTTCCTACTATTACCTCAAATATGCTCTTATACTATGTGAATTAGAAGAGAGTTTGATACAACTTGATTATTTTGTCAAGCTAATGGGGTTTTAATAACTGTGTTTGCATGCTTTAAAAAGGAAAAAATCACAATTACAATAGGAGTAAATCAAGCTACCTGTTATATTTACACCTAATCTTGAATATTAACGGGATTCTAATAGATAGCAAGCTAAAAAGAAAGCTTTATAAGCTTGATTGGGAGAAGGCTTACGACCATTTCAATTGGCCTTTTTCTCTTTAATATATGTTGCATAAAATGGAGTTTGGTGATAGATGGATTGATTGGACGAGGTTCTGCATTATGACTATCAAATTTTCTACTGTTTTCAATGGCTCTCATGTTGGATTTTTCTACCCCAAAGAGGATTAAGACAGGGTAACACTTTGTCACCCTACCTTTTCACTATGGAATGGTCTTATGGAGACATTTTGTAGGATGATTGCTAAAGCGGTGGAGTTAAACTAGCGGAAGGGATTTAACATTTTTGATAATGTTGGAGGTAGTGTGAATCTTTCTCATATTTTGTACGTTGACAACACATTGATTTTGTGAGACGTAGATAAGGTGCAGGTTCTTTGATTGAAGATGCTTTTAATTGCCTTGAGGTCTTGTCTGAGCTTCATATAAACTTGAAGAAAAGCGTTTAAATTTTTTGCTGTAAAGAAATGGACCTTGGGCTTAACTCAACCCAAAGGCTAGCTCAGGTTGGGAGGATTACCCAAAACCATATAAGAAGTCCATGCACCCATCCCAGAAACAATGTGGGACTCAACACTCCCCGCACGCCCAAGACTAGACATATGGAGCGTGAACAATATAATATGGAGGCCCAAAATCGGATTAAACAAGAAATGTGATGGGCTTGGCTCTGATATCATGTAATGAAGTGAACATTGAGCCTAACTCAACCCAAAAGCTAGGCCCTTGAGTGGAGGATTGCCCAAGAGGCCAAGATCATATAAGGAGTCCATGTGCCCATCCACAAATGATGTGGGACTGACATCCGTAACTACGAATTAGGTGGTTCAATATTTTGCTGAGTCAATGGGATATAAAGTTGAAAAATTCCCCACTATGTATCTTGGTTTACCTCTCGAGGCAAGGTACAAATTTATACCATATGGAAGGTAGTCATTGATAAGTGCGAGAAGTTTTGTACCTGGAAAAACAGTATCTAACACTCGGTGCTAGAATGACATTGTTGAATACTGTTCTTGATTCCATACCGACCTATTTAATGTCATTGATTCCCATTACAGGCAGGGTGGAAGTTCAGCTGGACAAATAAAGTATTTTTTATAGGAAGGGAACCAAGATGTCAAGAAAATACATTTGACCAGACCATCTAAAAAAATACATTTGATCAGCTGGGAGAAAGTATACTATGCAAGGAAAACAGTGGAATGGGTATTGGAGATTTAGGGCTACAAAATAAGATCCTTTTGTTCAAATGGCTGTGGAGGTGAAGCGATAACAACAAGGAGCATCAGAAAGATGTATCAAGCTAAATACGTGTCTCTAGATTACGGGGATTCTATTTTTATTAGCACAAGGGTCAGTCTTCTGGAAGCATATAAATAAACTAAGGGCAGTCCAGTGCACTAAGCTCCTGCTATGCGCGAGGTCCGGGGAAGGGCCGGACCACAAGGGTCTATTGTACGCAGCCTTACCTTGCATTTCTGCAAGAGGCTGTTTCCACGGCTTGAACCCGTGACCTCCAAGTCACGTGGCAGCAACTTTAACAGTTACTCCAAGGCTCCCCTTCAAAAACATACCAAGCTGGTAATTGGGAATGGAAACAGAACTATGTAGCTCGGACTCTTCAAAAATGGCCACGGTGCGTGTCGGATCCTCAAAAGTAATGCATTTTTGGAGGATCCGACGGTATCATTTTTGGAGAATCCGAGCGGCATAGAAGGAGAACGAAAGTCTAGAATGAGAAATGGTTTGGGGATAGTATGCTGGCTGCCTCCTTTCCTGATTGGTACATCATAGCGCTGATTAGAGGTTGCGTTATTGCTGATTGTTGGTATGGAAACACTCGGACATTTCTGCTTAGAAGGAACTTTAATGACAGGGAGGTTGAAAGGATCAGAAATTTACTACAAATTGTTCGACAGATCTCCCTGGTAAGCTCACAAAGTGATTCCTTTGTGTGGAAGGACAGCGGGAACTTTAACTTATCTGTCAAATCAAGCTATCAGACACTGATCAGGAACAAACTGAATTCTCTAGAGTTGGGGACGATTGCTCATGGAAAATGCTTTGGAAATAGAAGGCTCTGATTAAAGATTCTTGCTTTGGATTGGAGGCATTGCATGAGGCTTGTTTTGATGCAAGTCAAGCTTCAAAAGAAGGTTACAATTTATGTGGCATACTCTACTTATGCAAAGATGATGGTGAGTCGGTGTACCACTTGTTAGCAGATCTTGTTTATGTTTCTTAATATATTTGGTGTTCAGTGGGTTATGCCCGCAAGTGTCAAACAAGTTCTTTGAACCTGGTGAAGTTAGAAGATAAGGAACAAGCATAAGAAATCCTTTTTCTTAATGTGGAGTACTTTGCTATAGAGAAACCGAAGATGCTTTTACGGGAAAGAGGAAAATGTTTACTTAGTGAAAAACAGATGTATCCAAAATCTTTAAGTTTGGTGTAGTGCTGATTTTGTCTGTGATACTGATGTACTGTTACAGTTTTTGGAATCCCTTGTCCCTTGCCTCTTAAATTATTCCAATCTTTTTAGAGCGTACTTGCTTCAGTACTGAATCTATTACTAAAAATTCCTTTTACCTATAAAAAAAAGGTTTGTGGAGCTCGTTCCGATATTACAACTTTGGAAAAAATTGAGCATCCAACTGGCTCAAAATCTTTAAAGGCCCAATGGTTGTATATGCCCGATTTGGGACTTTTATAACCTAACAGACAAATGTAAGCATTCTTTCCAAATCCTTGAAGACAATGGGTGGTTGCCCAAAACTTTTATAAACCCCTTTGGATACTCTTTCAAAACCAATGTGGGAATTTGTGTAATTTATCCCTTTTGTATGTATAACCCGATTTTGGATACCCACGTGGATTTGAATACCGATTTGAATGTGAGAACGGCTTCCGTACTCAGGTTCTGATACTGAATGTAAGCATCTAATCTAGAACTATAACTATAAGATAATGAGTGAGATTGCTCATGTTCTTTTTAAACTCATTTGACCCTATGTGGAACATGTTTGACTTTATGTAACTCAACAACATTTCATCCCTTGTATTCTTGTCAACCATCATTATGAGAAAACATTTTCTAATGGTAACGTGTTGGTTTTTCTATAGTTATTGAAATGTGGAGCTGTAGCACTTGCCGATGCTTTATTTTCTCCTTCATTCCAGGGAGAGTACTTTGTCTTTATTAAGCTAGTTATTTCCGTTAATCCTTAAAACTGCTTAATTGTGACAGTGCACTTGTACCACCACAACCTGGAGAAAAAGTTGTGAATTATCCAACTCGACCTGTGGACACAACTACAGACTTTGAAGGAACCATTAGTCTTCAACCTTCTCAGTCAGTAAGCATAAATTTCTGTACATTAACTAGATTCATATCCCCATGCTTGCTGGTTTATTTTTGGTGTTTATTTACTACTGATACGTTTCTAATTTCCTATATATTAAATTTCAGTAAAAACGACTGCTTGTATAGGAGGCAACTCGAGAAAGCCAATCAATTAAAACTATTGTCTAAGTAAAATTGAAATGGTTCATCTGCAGTTCAGCTAGAATGGTTGTACTGCATTTCAGCTTGAATGGGATTCTCTAAGTAAATTTTAGTCGGTTGCTCTGAATTTTCAGCCAACATAGGTGCTCGGTGCCGTTGCTTAATCTGGATTTACTAAGATTTTGTCTTATCAAATACTGTTATCCAAGTTGGAAAATCGAAAGTATGTCTATATTTGGATCCTGCTCAGTACAAATTTCAGATTTATACCAAGGGAGGAGAATTTCCTAAACTGTTGTAAAATGTATTTTGATCCCAAAGTATAGGAAAAAGCTTAATAAGAAGAAGGTTAACTAATTCTGTTATGGAGGAGTAAACTTGGAAATTACTTCCGGAAGATGTCTTCTTTATGTTGGACACCATGTTAAAAAAATTATTTTCCTTCAAATGGGAGACGTGTTCTTGGTGACAAGTTTTCTCAAGCGTATTGAGATACTGAACTTGTTTTATAATACTCATATGTCCCACTATATATAATACTATTATTATTTGGAGTGTTCAACAATTTTTCCATTACTACAGTCTTTCAAAAGTTTCTTTTTTTTTTCCTAGAAAAGGTAAGGTAATCCTTTTGTATAGGTGGCACTTAGACTAGAATACAAAAAATACAAAGATTATAAACAATTAGACTAGAATCTTCCTTGTCTAACTATCCAAGGAGCTGATATGTCACTTGCAATTTCAAAATTTGACCAAAAACACAAAAGGAATAAACAAAAGTATTTCAATTGCATTGGTTTTCTGGCTGTACCGAAGGTAAAAAGCTAAAAGGAGCATTGAACTCAGTTTTGCCTTTAAGCGCAATGCGCGGGATTTAATGGAGAATGTTGTTGAATATAATTAAATAAATAAAGCTGTTTGGTTAATTGGTTATCAAAATAATTAAATAAAATAGGAGTGTGCTCACACTAACAGTTAAGCTAGATGGTCACACAATTAAGCAAGAGTGGGCAGAGGTCCTGGATTCGAGTCTCACCACTATCCATTATGAAAATAATTTCCACGAGCTTTTCTCATGAAAAGAATCAAGCCCACATGTGAGGACGCATGCTGAAAATATAATCAAGTTAATAAAGGAATTTTCTTTCTAATAGTTTAAGCTTTTAGATGAGATGGTTACACATTTCAACAAGATTCTAAGAGAAATTCCATAACCCCCAAGTTCTAGCTCAAAACAAATTCCATAACTCCAAGCGATTGGACAGTGTGGGAACGGATTGTTCATGGTGCTGCTTCTCTTTCACTTAAATAGTACCTGTAACAAAGTGCAAAACCTCTTTTAGCCAAGTTATTTTGTGTGAGAAAAGCTTCATCCAAGGCAATGCATTGACAACATGCCATCTCTGGAGGAATGTCTGTTTTCTATGGCTTATCCCATTGCCTCACCGAGAAAGAGTCGTATTCCCTGATTCAACAGTATACTTGTGACAATTATCTCTAAGCTAGAGCAGTGAATCCCCACTCCCTTCATGAATTCCTTCTCATCTACTGTTTTGAATAGATCAGCAGGCTCTCAACTTCCCTATCTTGGCAGCTTCTCTGAACACCATAAATTAGCTGTTCCCAGATCTGTCTTCTGCTGCAGTTGCTCCTGGAATTCAATGAGATTAAAAATATTGGGATGTAAAGTGGAGCAGTTACCTACAATCAAATTGGGGCTTTTTTGGGTGCTAAGACGATTGAACAAAGGATTTGACGGGGGTATGGGATAGATGTACTTATAAGCTGACTCCAGGGAGGAAATAATAACTATCTTTTAGAGGCAGACTTACCTTGCTAAGCAGTGTGTTGGATGAAATTCCGACCTACTTGATGTCTTAGTTCCAGCTGCCTGTGTATGTGGAGAAGATATTGAATACTATAAGGAGTAATTTTCTGTGGGATGGTAAGTCGGATAAAAGAAAGTTACCCTTGGTCAAATAGAAAAAGGTAAACTAATAAGTCCGGAGGAGGAATGTTACCATTATCAAAAGAAAAACCGGAGGTGGTATGGGTATTAGAAATATGAACCAGCAACGTTCAAGAATATTTGCCATAGTTGGTCAGTGACATTGCAATGCACGAACAGGTGCCTGATAATCTCTTATTCCTTTCCACATAGATGTCATCTATTTCACAAGATAGGACATAGAGAGCAGTCTAGAGCACACCAGGCTTGGTTTGTTTCCATCGAGTATTTGGAGAGGTTATTTTCATACAGTGCAGGTGGTTGCATGGGTAGAAGTCCTTTTTTTAATGCCTCCTAAATCTTCAAATAGATTCAAAAGCTGATTTCATTTCCCAAAGACTTGGTTTTTCTTTTCTTTGTCCACAAACAAAAATCTTCATGCTCTTGCAGAAAGGCAATATGTATCTACCAATTACCATATTACTTTAATATGTTGAACATATGTGGATTATCTCTGTGTCTGTGGAAACTATTATGTAACTAAGTCACATCGTCATTCTAAAGGATTAGTATGACACCGTATTGGTCAGTTGCATCTTGCTCATATTCCTATTTGTTGTAGCAGGTATCATCTGCAAATGCAGCATCTGGTGGCATGCAAGGTCCCCATGTTATGGCGACTAGATCTATACCCCGACCAATGCAAATGGTCAACATGCAAAGGATGCAACCTGAGGGCATGTCTGCTTATAATCTTGCTTCTCAAGTTGGCATGGGTGCTGGAATGAACCCGGGAAACATGCCCATGCAACGTGGTGTTGCTGCTCAGGCACATCAGCAGCAGGTTGCTATAGTCAGCCTGGTAGTATTATACTTTTGGTAGTTCTCATCCCTAAATTGATTGATGCTTTTGGATGTCAAGCAGATGAGAAGGAAAGATCCAGGAATGGGAATGCCTGGATACCCTCCACAACAGAAATCTAGACGGTTCTGAAAGTCTCTTTCTGTGGCAATCATGTACGTAGAAATCTGGTATATTCTGTATCAGCTCGTCTGTTTTTTCCCTTCCCCGCAGGAAGTAGAAAGTTCCTATCTTGTACTTCCTGTGTCAGTGAATCTCTATTCTCTCCTCTTATTGTCTCTAGTGACGAAACTAGCTGGCAAGTGTCAGTAGCCTCCATAAGTTTTTCAAATTCATGTTCTTCTCCTTCTAATTTTCTGATCCTTTGAATAGCTCTGGGATGCTGACTTTTTGTTCTATTGAATTTCATGTCATGTTTAGTTCACAAGAAAAGAAGTAAAGATTCCCTTGCATTTTACTTTAAGGGCTGTGATGTCGTGGAAATCAGTAATTTTTCTCTTCTTGTTTAGCAGGTGGGTTCTGAAGTTAACTTAATTCGGAAGGTTAATGGAAAAATTTGCTCACTATTTATAAAGCTGAAGATGGTTGACTGACACTTAAGTCGGATTGGGGATGGGACTATCTCTTATCCTATTGACACTGTTGATCAGATATTGCTCCACCATCCGGATCAATGATGGTCAGCTCTGCTATGTGAGCCACCTATCTCCATGTATAGAGCTGTGTATACGTATAGTATGTAAACCAACCAATGTATCAGGCATGTGATCTTATTGTCTTTACTGTAGGAGGTCCCTCTGGTTTAGAAAATTAAAGCCCAGAACGCAGGGTTCATCCATCTTCAAACTATTTTTGTTCATTCCTGCAACTCTAGTGGTTAAAGTAAAGAATGCATGCAAGATGCGCTTATTGGTGATGACTAGTAGGAGTTGCTTTAAAATCGATGGCATTGCAATTGAAAAGTCGTTAGGTTTGTTATAGATAAGGTATAGTTCAAAACATAAGGTAATGTTATTCATGTTTTTTTGTTTACCTTTTGCCATCAATTCCCAGTTAAAGATTATTATTTTTTTGCAAAAATTGGTGCGTTGAAATAATTCTGGAAATAATTCTTCTTTGACCCAAAGCTCTAAATTCTTCTCTCGGCCGTAACTGCTGCATTCTAATTCATTATTACTTGGTCTTCGTCTTCCAAAATACCCAAAAGCTTGGAACGACAAGGCTTTATAACAAAGGAATAAGGATTTCATTGAAACGGTTCTAACCATAAGACTATTTTATTTGGTTCTTTTTTAAATTCATGGTTCCAGTTTAAATCCTTATATTTTGGTGGAATATATTGATCCTTTCGGTTGCTCTTAGCTGATGTAGAATTGCTGAAAATGTTAGTATAGATTGTTCAATAAAAGAAAGAACATATCCAAGGATTAGATCTTAATTCAAACTCTATTGCACGAGAGAGAAAAGAAAGAATGAAGGAAAACTTTCCTAAAATGGCCATATAGCCTCTTCTTTATAAATATGGTCAACAACATATTTATAAACAAGACATTATACAATGCTCCTTGACTCACAAGACTCTAAAGACTAGGCTTTGATACCAAATTTATTAACTAATCCAACCCTTCAATATTATTTTCGTAGACAGTTGTCCGTTGCTTTCTTCTTCCTTTCTTCTTCTTTGCTTTTCTTTTGAGATAACATTTTTTTCAATTCAAAGTTGTCATGTTTTTCCTTTTGTCTTTTTCCTTTTGTCTTCTTTTCCTTTTTTGAATTCTTTTATCTTTTTCCAAGTTTTATCCTTTTGAATGATTTTCATGTTGTATGATATTTTTCTTGATAATATCCTTCTAGTGATAATACATGATAATACATTGCGCTTCAAGTAATAAAATTACATGGTCCCTGCCAGAGTAGTAATAGGGCTTCAAGTAATAAAATTACATGATCCCTGCCATATTAATAAATAGAGTTACACGTATGCTCTCTGCCATAATAGTAAATTGGGCTGCAAGTAATAAAAATACATCCCCTGCCATAGTAGTAAATAGGGTTACACATGCTCCATGTCATAGTAATCAATTGGGTTGCAAGTAGTAAAACTGCATGCTCCCTGCCATAGTAGTATTACATTTTTATGCAAAAGGATCGGAACTTCCTTCCTTTTTTATCGTCCTGCTAGTGCTGGTGGTAACATTGGTATTTATTATAGGTTTTCTCTTTTGTCCAGCTACCGTATGGTGTTAATTGTTTCTTTTGCATGTTTGTGTTTTAAATTTATTAGTTTATCATGTAATAGTTCTAATTCCGTGGTATTCTGGGACTGAATGTCGTTGTCATAATACAGGGTAATAATCTCTTCTACCTCTCCTCCTTTAGAGATTCCGATAATAGCTGCCTTTCTGGCTCGTAACATGTCCTCTATTCTGGTGTTCAATGTCTGTATTCCAAATACTCTTTTTGTACTGAGGTATCCTTGAAACTGTTCCAGAGTACATGTTATTATCTTTTTCAGAGGACCATCGTCTCCGCTAATAGTACTGTTTTTTCCTGTTTTGAATATTTGGCATATTATTATGAATTTTCCTGTTAAATCCGTTGATGCGTCAAACATCTGTATTCCGTAGACTCCTTTGTCGAATGAGTTCATCATGACTGTTGTGGAGTCAACTATAATCCTTGGTGTTGTACATATTCTCATCCACTATCAGTTTGTCAATAAAATCGTAAGTGAATAGTTTTGATACAATGTCAGGGTTGGCCTGTTCGTTGCACAAGAATCTAGAATACTTGCTTAGCTTAGCACTGCGTAAAATATAAGGGTTAGTCTTGTAATCATAAAATTTATTAGTCTTTTCATAAGCACTGATGTATTCTGCTGGGTATTTCAGCTTATCGCTCATTGTTATGATTGGTGATATTTGTGAAGTGGATGTTGTTGAAGATGGCATGTTGGAAAGTTTTGATACAAAAGGTGCTAAGAATTGAGTAGGATTTTTCGGTTTTCTGGTGTAGTTATTTGTGATCTTGGTTGGGTTTCACTAATTTGTAAGGTTTTCAGGGTTTTGAGATCTTGTATGACTTCTTTGAGCTAGTTTATAAGATGGGTATTCTCTTGTAATTTGGATATTATGGTTGTATTGGTTTGTATAATAGATTTCATGGCATTGGTAATATATTCTTCAAGGTTATTCTCACTGATCGACATCGTAATATCTGCTAAGAAAATCAGCTAAAATATTTTTAGTTCCAGATATATTCTTAACAATAAAATCATATCAACAAAAGAATGATTACCATTTTCTTCTTTTGTTTAATTCTGGTAAAGGATCTATCTTATTTGTAATAAAAGCTTTTACCTGTGTGTTATTAGTTCTAACAACAAATTTTACTGGTAGTAAATGATAATGAAATCTTTTTATCCCAAATTTTACTGTTAATAATTCTTTCTCGTTAATATGATAATTCTTTTCAGTTGGCTCCCATGTTCTGCCTCCATGTCCACAAATTAGTGGATTTTCTTTATTTATGTCATCTTTATCATATGCTATGAGGCTCCCATCCTATATCACTAGCATCGGTAAAAAGTTCTAGTTGATTTTTTTCCGTTGGTATTTTATGTTTTGGTAATGCTTTTACTTTTTCTTTGATTTTATTTATAGCTTTAGTATGTTATTCTTTCGATTCAAAGGTTATGTTTTTCTTTATTAATTCTTGTAATGATTTTCTTAATAATGGTAAATCTTTTATATAGTCTGCAGCATAATTTATTACTCATAAGAATTGTTGTACTTCTTTTTACTTTCCAGTTTATCTTTAATTTTTTTTATTTTCGTTACAATGTGTTGCAATTGTAATCCTTCATTATCAATAATGTACCCTAGATATTCTATATTATTTTTGAAGATTTCAGATTTTTTTCCAGATAATAATATTCCATGTTGTTTTACCGTTTTTATAAATTCTTCTAAATGTTTTATATGATCATTTAGATTATCACTATATATTAGTATATCATCTACATATACTATACAGTATTCTGTTAATCTTCTAAACAATTGGTCCATTCTTCTTTGAAATATTTGTGGTGCATTCTTTAATCCAAAGGGTAGTACATTTCATTCATGTCCTTGAGGGGCACTGAAGGTTGTTAAGCATTTTGATTCTTTTGTTAGTTTTATTTGCCAAAATCCACTTTTACAGTCAAATTTACTAAACCATTTTTTATTTCCTAATCGATTAATAAGGTTTCTTTTATATGGTAAAAAATATTCATCAAATATTGTCTTTTTATTTAGTTCTCTATAATCAATTACCATTCTAGCTTTTCCTCATTTTTGTTCACTATGTTTCCTTACTAAAAAGGCTGGCTACTATGTGAATTTTTACTTTCTTGTATCATTTTTAATTCTAATAATTTTTTTAACTGGGTTTCAAATTCTTTTTGATCTGTTGAATTATATCTAATAGGTTTAGATCTAACTATATCATTGAGGTTTATTAATTTTATTTCAGCATATATTTTTTCTTTTTCCCATAGTTGTGTTGAATTTTCTCCAAAATTCTTTTTTAGTATATCAAGATATTTTTCATTTAGTAGTTTTAGGTTATTATTCCTATCTGTTTTTATGGTGCATAATCTTAACATTTGTATTGGTAGTACTCTTTTTAGCATTATCCATTTATTACAGGGTGTTTGTAGGCTGAAGGTGTTGCTATCTATAATTTGTGTCTTAAAGTAATTTAAGAAGTTATTTCCTAGTAATACCTGTTGTTTCATATTATCTAATTGATATATTATTGGTAATCAAAATATTGTTTTCCTAATACCATTCTCATATTTTCTGCTATTATGTCTAATTCTTTTGTTTGTTCATTAAATCATGATACTCTTGCTCTATGTGATGTAGATCTTTTCCATCTGTGTGATTCTAGTACTTCTTTTCTAGCTAAGCATCTG
This sequence comes from Przewalskia tangutica, assembly GCA_029844215.1. Lineage (NCBI taxonomy): Eukaryota > Viridiplantae > Streptophyta > Magnoliopsida > Solanales > Solanaceae > Przewalskia > Przewalskia tangutica. The sequence goes on from CM056719.1 coordinate 27,844,061, forward strand.
CTTCATTATCAATAAATAATTTTTGTTTTATCATTTTATTGGGCTTATATTTTATATGGGCTTCTATATAAATTGCTACCATTTTAATTTATCTTTTTATTTTTCATTTTAATCTTTATTGAAATTCTTATCTTCATTTAATTTTTGTTGGAGTTTTTTATCTTGTTCTATTTCTCTTACTTCTTCTGGTAGTTCTAACTCTCTTATTTCTTCTAGTAATTCCTGCTGATTTATTTCAGCTAATCTTTGTCTTATCTTATTAAGATTTTTAGTTAGCTTTTTATATCTATCATGATAGTATCTTCTTCCTGTTTCATTAGTAACTGTAGTAATCTTATGGTGAGTATACTCTTCACATTGTATCCAGTAATTTCTTTCCTCTATTAATTTTCTCTTTTCTTCCATTTATTCTGAACTGCTTTCACTATCTGAGTGTTGATTAATAAAGTTAATATTTTCTAATTATGATTCACTTTCTTCATCAGTTTCACTTATATAAAAGTCTTCGTGTTCATACCATTTATTATTATTTTCTTTTATTTGTTGCAAACTCGTTATAAATTGTGTTGTATTCATATATTTTACTCCCTTTTTCTTTAACTTTAGGCATTTATTAGCATAATATTCCTTTTCATTACAATTTCAGCATTTACATTCTTTAGTCTTTTCTGCTTCTACGGGTTTTACATATATTTTTTTCTAAATTTTCTATTGTATCTAAATTTTTTCCTGGTTTCAGGAGTGTTTCTATACCTTTTAAATCTCCTTTTTCTATATGGTTTGTAATAAGGTTTATGATTATAGTAAGAATTTTAGAAGATAGTCTGTTGAGAACTGTCAAGCACCTAGGCTAATTATCCCGTGAATTGAGTGAAGAAAAAGGGAGAGAGCCAAGGTGGGTATCTCCGGTGATTTGAAATTCTACTAAGAGGTACGATTTTTAGACTATATGTTTTTAATTATAATTTTGATAAGTGTTAGACTTTGTAGTTATGATGTTTATATTGATTAAAGATTATAGACTTTTATTTAAAAAATGAATTTTGAATTTACACTATCTGTTTCCGTACTACATGAATATTATCTGATAAACTTAGATAACTTAGATAACAATCTATTAACATACCATATATATTCTTACCCTCTTCAGGATTACTAGATGATGAAAAGATCGACACAGAAATTAGCTTGTAAAAGGAATAAAAATATAACAATGAAAACACATCTGTCGTTTGAAAAAATGCTAGATTAAATAAAGAAAGATGGTTAGCCAAACATATAAAACATTTGTTGATAACAAATAGAAGATCAAACACATTAATAATGAAATATCAAGACCAATTATTAATAGAAGGAAGAAAAAATATCTTTAGAAGAATTAAATACCTTAGTAGAAGATAACATAACAGTTTATAGAGAGTGGATACACTTAAATCATGAAATATAATATATACTCATAGAATAGCAGATTTAAACACAGACTTATGGATGTTTACAGAACAATATGGATGAGAACAGACTAATTGAACAACAAAATAAGTTAATACAACTGAGAATGATAGCAGAAAAACCACTTACATATAATAGAGATGTAAATCAACATATAATAAGTTGTAGAATAAGTATAGATCTTATAGAAGAAAGAAACCAACGTTTACAAAAAAATTCTAAACAGATATATGAACAAGAAGATACGATTAATAAACTAAAAAATATAATAGCATTAAGAAATGAAAAGCTGATGCAAAAAGAAGAAGAAAATATAATATTAAGAGAAATAAAACTATGAGAAATAATCAGAAAAGAAAATGAATTAAAAGACTTGAAAGAAGTTATAAAAGAACAATATAAATATATCAATCTATTAAAAATGGATAAAGGTAAATAAATAATAGAAGACTCTAGAAAAACATATTACCAAATGAATACATATGAAGGAGGCATGACACAAACATTAAGCTTTAAACCAGAAACATATAAAAAAATACAAGATGAAAAAGAGGAATTATATATTAAGAAAATATTTAAAACTAAATGGTTTGACAAAAATAAAGAAATAATGTATATAGCACAAAAACATGAAAACATAATAGATACAACCAGTGTAAATGGAAGAACAAAGATAAACCTAATAACAGATGAAGTAATAAAACGAGAATTAGCAAAGCTACCTACTAGAGAAAAAGAAGATATAGAAATATATACGTTGGAGGAGTATAATTTACTATAAAAGCATATTTTCAGAAAAACATAGATACACCCATAAAAATATATATACTAGACGATAGAATACTAGAAATTTTACAAGATACTTTAATATCAGTAGTAACAGGAAATTTAATATATCAAAAATTAAAATTTACGGTACAACCAGATTTTAGCATATCATTAAAAGATGAACAATAAAGACTTAGCCTTAACATTATACTATAAACTAGATGGAATAACAATGCCACAAGGAAGCAAAGTTATAAGTATTGAAAAAAATGATATATGCCCTAACCGGAAACCACCATGTAAAGAAACAACACGAAATGAATATTATAGTACCAAAAATGTACCAAGAAATACTAGAACAAATAGAACACAAAGAAAATTCAAAGATAACTATACCAGAAGAAATATATATGGATTTTAATACAAGAACATTAACACCATAAAAAAGATTAATACCAAAGATAGAAGGATCTAGACTAAGTATTACAAGAGAACAAATGATGTCAAGACAAAATAATTTACAACCCGAAGTATTAGATTTAATAAATATAAACGGTAATAGATTAAAAATTAAGGTAATAATATTTAAAGGTATGATAACAACATATTGTATAGCTGAAATAAATACTGGAGCTATTAAAAGTTTTATACATGTGAGTAAAATTAATGAACATGAATGTAATCTAATAGACCCACAAACATACAATTATCCTGAAAATGAAAGAGAAATAATAATAACTAAAAATATTAATTTAAGATTCAAAATCCAAGATTTAGAGTATAAAATAAACATAGGAGTAATAGAATATGATCGTTTTAGTGAACTAATATTAGGAAGTGACTTTTTAACCATGATAAAATATAAAATAAATAACAATGGAATTGAAATAAATGACCAAGAAAAACAAGATTTATAAATAAGATATGAATGTACAAGAAAAAATAATAAAAAAGAAAAAAAATTAAGAATAATAAAGGAAGCCTTATCAGAAGGGATATTTTTCCAACTTAAATACCTAAAATACAGTGCAAAGAAAATAAAATTAAAAAATGATATAGTACAATTAGAAAAATAATGTGATAAATTTGATAAAATATGGATAGACATGGGAAATGGATGGAAAAAACGAATTAATAATCCTGACTAACCCTAACGAGAAAATAAACACGCTTTGGGAAGAAATAATAGTAAGAGAAAAAATAAAGAATACTTTGATAATAATGGATGAAATAAAATAAAATCAAACTAAAATACAATAAATTAAAAGAGAAGAATTAACTAACTTATGAAATGGATCTGAAATACCAATATTTTAGATAATATTAGAAAAACTTAATATATTAATAGAAGAGAAAGACAAAGGTAAACAAGTAGTAGGAGAAAGTGAACCTAGTACAAGTAGAGAAAGTGAACCAAGTACGAGTAAAAAAAACACAATAATTAGTATTACTACTCAACAACCAGAAATAGTACCGATAGATGATTGGAGAAGGAGTAAAAAACCTATAATGATAGATATTAGTAAAATAAAACAAAATTGACAAAAGAAGTAGAAAAAAGTTTAGATAGTTTAGCACTATTAATAAAAAAGGACAATTATAATGGAAAAATAAGAACCTAGTGTACTTACTTTTTTAAGAAATAATGCAAAAGATATAATAGAAAAAGAAAGATACAAATATGAATCTATAAAAATGAAGACACCAAAGGAAGATATTAATTTAAAAGAGGAAAAAATATATTTAAAAGACACAAAAAAAAATGACATATGAATATTTAAATCTAAAACTAGATAAACAAGAACAGCAAATATGTGAGTTAAAAACAGAAAATACAAAATTAAAATCACATGATAATGAAGAATGATATAACAAATATAAGAAATATAAACATAAATTCAAAGAAACAAAAAAAATATTAAAAGAAACCAAGGTAAAATTAAGGCAAACGAGAAGAACTAACAGAGATAAAACAAGAAACGAATTAAAAGAAGAGTTACATATCATTAAAGAATAAATGACAAGATTAAAAAGAAAAAAAAGATAACGAAAATCAATACAAGTGACGAAAGTAATGAAAGCACTACAAGTAAAGAAGAAACAGATAGTGATACGGAAAAAAATAGTATTATTAACCAACAAATACGAGTAGCAAAATTTATAGAAGAAGAACAAGAAGACTCAGAAATGGTAAAAGAAAACAACCAAATAATAGAAGCTTTACAAAAAATGAAAATAGTAAATGCAATCATAGAAGAACCTGAAAGTGATATAGAAGATGAATTTAACAGACATATAGAAACAAAAATGGAAACAGACGATATAGTAAATGGAGATGCAGATGATTACCCTGAGCAAGAATTAATAGACCCTAATTTAGAAATAATAACAAGAAGACACACTAGATTACCAAATCACATACCAGTAGGATAACAAACCGAATTTAAAGAATTTGTAGGATCAATGACACAAGGAGTAAATTACAATGGATATTTCCTAGACCTAGATAATGTGTACGATGAACAAGAAATAGGAAGAAGGATTAACAATTGGAATGTTGGAATGTATATAGCATTAATGAATTCTACACAAATAGAAAACCTAGATTACATGTATGATTTAATATCTAAAACATTAATTGGAAAAATAGCATATTGGATAGAATCTATAACATATCAATTAAGAGGAGAAGTATTTAGCCATGTAAGAGATTTGAAATCTATGCTAATAATATTTGATATTATACTAAAAAGAGAATTTTTAGGAGAAAAATGGTTAGTAGCACGATAAAATGTACTTGCGAAAAGAAAAACTGAAATAATAATGAATCTAAATAACATGAAATGTTATAAAATTAATAGATTACCAGAAGGTTTAATATATCAACAACTCTATTATGACCACCTACCAACACCTTATAATACCGACATATCAAAAGAATACACCCAATTAGAACCTAAAGAAAATATTTTAGGAGAAAGGATAAGAGTACTAAGAGCATACCTAATGAGAAAATGTGAAGAATATAGAATGCAACAAAAGATTTAAAAAGATAAAAACAAACTAGGATTAAGAGTAATATGTGGATTCACAGAAAAAAAATTAGTATTTGGATGTGATGATAAAAGAAAAAAAAGGAAATACAAGAAAAACAATAAGAAATATAAAAGGGATAAACATAGAAAAAATAGTAATTATAAAAATTATAATCATAAACCTTATTACAAACCATATAGAAAAAGGAGATTTAAAAGGTATAGAAACACTCCTAAAACCAGAATTTTTTTTAGATACAAGAGAAAATTTAGAAAAAGAAAATATGTAAAGCCCGTAGAAGCAGAAAAGACTAAAGAATGTAAATGCTGGAATTGTAATGAAAAAAGACATTATGCTAATAAATGCCCAAAGTTAAAGAAAAAATGAGTAAAATATATGAATACAACACAATTTATAACGAGTTTGCAACAAATAAAAGAAAATAATAATAAATGGTATGAACACGAAGACTTTTATATAAGTGAAACTGATGAAGAAAGTGAATCATAATTAGAAAATATTAACTTTATTAATCAACACTCAGATAGTGAAAGCAGTTCAGAAAAAATGGAAGAAAAAAGAAAATTAATAGAGGAAAGAAATTACTGGATACAATGTGAAGAGTATACTCGCCATAAGATTATTACAGTTACTAATAAAACAGGAAGAAGATACTATCATGATAGATATAAAAAGCTAACTAAAATCTTAATAAGATAAGACAAAGATTAGCTGAAATAAATCAGCAGGAATTACTTGAAGAAATAAGAGAGTTATGACTACTAGAAGAAGTAAGAGAATTAGAACAAGATAAAAAACTCCAACAAAAATTAAATGAAGATAAAAATTCCAATAAAGATTAAAATGAAAAATAAAAAGATAAATTAAAATGGTAGCAATTTATATAGAAGCCCATATAGAATATAAGCCCAATAAAATGATAAAATAAAAAATATTTATTGATAGTGGAGCAGATTTATGCTTAACTAGAAAAGAAATATAGAATCACACAGATGAAAAAGATTTACATCACATAGAGCAAAAATATCAGGATTTAATGAACAAACAAAAGAATTAAACATAATACTAGAAAATATGAGAATGGTATTAGGAAAAACAATATTTAGATTACCTATAATAATATATCAATTAGATAATATGAAACAACATGTATTACTAGGAAATAACTTCTTAGATTACTTTAAGACACAAGTTATAGATAACAACACCTTCAGCCTACAAACACCCTGTAATAAATGGATAATACTACAAAGTACTACCAATACAAATGTTAAGACTATGCACTATAAAAACAGATAGGAATAATAACCTAAAACTACTAAAAGAAAAATATCTTGATATACTAAAAAGAATTGTGGAGAAAATCCAACAGAACTATGGAAAAAATAAAAAATATATGCTGAGATGAAATTAATAAACCCCAATTATATAGTTAGATCTAAACCTATTAGATATAGTCCAACAGATCAAAAAGAATTTGAAACTCAGTTAAAAGAATTATTAGAATTAAAAATGATACAAGAAGTTAAAAGTCCACATATTAGCTGTAAAATCCGGAAAATAATAATATATAGTTGTTGGTTGAGTTAATAAAAATACATATATATGAGAAAATAAAGAATAAATTGCATGGGATGGAGTTAGTGTTAAAGTTGGATAAATAGATAGATAAAAATGAAAATAAGAAAATAAAAAACAAAAACAAAAGAGAAACAAAAAAAAAAAAAGGGGATGCATGTTGCTGCACCACGTCCTTCCCTAATCCCCTCCCTTCACCCCTTCCCCCCCTTTTCAATTCCCCCCACCCTTGGTCTTCCATCTCCCATAAGTTATACAATTATCTCCACTTATACATTATACTTATACACAAACAAAGTGCATACCACAAAGCTTAGAAAATCAGAAAATAATCAAGTGAACAAGAAGGAAAAAAATCAAGAAAATATCAAGGGAGGAAGGAGAACAAGAAAATTAGGGAACACTAAGGAGAAAGGACCACTTGTAGCAACCGAACCACAATCCTTTCACACTTACAAGGTGAGTTTTCTCACTCAGAAATTCTTGGTAACATCCTTTATTTTAAGTTCAATACATGTTAGAATAAGAATTGAGTATTGAAAATAAATAATGAGTTTTTTATTGTTTAAACAACTAGTTGCGTCATGAACTTTACGAATTGTTCTCACTGAGTTATAATTGTTAGAATTTGATGAAATTAGGAAGAGTGGTACACCTCTCTATTATGATCATATAGAACCAAAAATGAGGTAAAATGGACATACGGTTTGAAAGTTATCATAGTTCAAAGTTCCTGCCATAGATTTGGCCGAAATTCGGAAAGGGCATAATTACGGACTGTTTTTATTGAGTTTTACTTTTTAGAATTATATAAAAATTTACATGGTTGTAAATCTCTCTGTTACGGACAGATATAGATAAAGAGTTATTAAAACGGACATACAAGTTGAGAGTTATTGTAGTTTGAAGTTGATGCCTCGGATTCGTCGGAATTCAGAAGGGCAGGACGTTGAAACGTAAAACTGTACTAATATGTGGGGAATATGAAAATTGTTGCTAAATGAAAGTTCTAGATATCTTTGTTGTGGACATTTTTAGACCTTACGGGGGTCTATCCGACTTACGGATTGAGAGTTATCGCTGTTTAAAGTTTCTGCCTCGGATCTATCGAGATCCAGGAAGGGCAGCGAATAAAAGTGTAAAACTGTACCAAATGGTACAGAATATGAAAGAATGGTTCACATGGAGACGTGTAGCTCTCTGTTCTCGTCGTTTTGAGAATTTATGGGGATTGAACGGGTTTACAGATTAGGAGTTATGACTATTATAAGATTGGGTGCTGTTTAATAAAAATTCTGCCGAAACAAATTTCATGTGGCTGTTTTGAGGATAAATTTGTGTTAGTTACCCAAAGTAGTTTTAAATGAAATTGGGTACAGTGAAAGATCCCCGTCTTACCTTAGTTTCCGCTTGAGAGACACCTTAGTTGGAGTTATGGTTAAAAAGTTATAATCGTTACAAGTATGAATGACAGAATGTTAGAAAAGAGAATAGTATTTATTTGATCTTCTGAAAAATATGAAAAGTGAATACGTGTTCACATAAATATATAAATATATATTGTATCGGTTTGCTCACCGCAACAAAACGTAAAGTGAATACGCGTTCACAAATACGTAAATATAATGGATCGGGTTGCGCCGCAACAAAACGTAAAGTGAATACGTTCACAAATACGTAAACATAATGGATCGGGTTGCGCGCAACAAAGCGTAAAGTGAATATGTGTTCACAAATACGTAAATATAATGGATCGGGTTGCACGCGCAACAAAGCGTAAAGTGAATACGCGTTCACAAATACGTAAATATAATGGATCGGGTTGCGCGCGCAACAAAACGTAAAGTGAATACGCGTTCACAAATACGTAAATATAATGGATCGGGTTGCGCGCGCAACAAAACGTAAAGTGAATACGTGTTCACAAATACGTAAATATAATGGATCGGGTTGCACGCCGCAACAAATCGTAAATTGAAAACGCCGTTCACAAATACGTAAATATAATGGATCGGGTTGCGCGCACCAAAACGTAAAGTGAATACGTGTTCACACATACGTAAATATAATGGACCGGGTGGCACGTCGCAACAAATATGAAAGATGAATACATGTTCACCTATATATAAATGTGAAAAGTGAATACGCGTTCACAAATATATAAATGTAATAAACATGTGGAAATGCAGGGGGATGTCTTAACGTATAATACGAGATAAAATGAAGTGTTAGTTAAACCGAGAATTTCCTATGAGGAGTTGTTGCATATTTAAAAATGTTGTAACCTGATATGTTTTTACAATATGCTTATTACGTTATAATGTGATTGCACTTGGAATATTGTGGTGTTACTTTGAATTGCAGGGTAAGATTCTCACTCAGCCCCAGATGGTAGGGCTGACTCTTTATTTAACATGTTTCAGGAAAGTGTGATAGAGGAAAGGCTCCACGCCAAGGCTAGCGATCGTCCCGCAGCCTCTTGTCATACCAAGTCCATTGTTTCGGGCTTGGTACTCGTCAGGTTCAGAATGTCAGCTCCAGTGTCTCGGAAAATGCCCGTGTGGAATGGTCTCCCTTCCAACTTAGAATAATATTTGTCAGTATGTCTATGTAGAAACAATATTTGCACGAGTATGGGCTCGCGTTATATTTTCAATAAAGTCATAAACAAATTTCTTTATTGTTATTTTTATTAATAGCGCCGTATTTGAATATAAGTTTAAATTTCTAAATAAAGAGAATTAAATGGTGCTCCTGGTGGAAAATAATTGTCAGTGCCATCACGCCCTAAGTACTGACTTAGGAAAATTTGGGCGTGACAAGTTGGTATCGAGCTAAACCAAGTTAGGAGATTCTAGGAAGTTTCTTCGAGTTGGGTGTTTGAACGGTTACTTATTGCGACGGTGTGCGCGCCACCTTAGTAATAAGTAAACGGAATAACATCCTAAAGTTTCACTTCTTTCATACTCTTCTCATGCCTATCTTGAGTCTTTTCAAAGACTTGGTTCTCGTACTACCTCCTTCAAAGGATTGTGGAAGGGAGTGTACAACGATAAAATAACGGATGTGGATCGCACCACCGAAAAGGTAGGAGAGGTACCGAGATAGACTATGGGGCAAATTTTGTGAGAAGAGGAACATATCTATACGAGGAAGGACTACAAGTCTAACCCAATAGTATTTCTCGATGAGGTAGAAAACCTCATTTACACGAGGATGTGTGGAGACGCATGACGTCAATTTGGTAATCGCACGGTTAGTGGGCGACACGGGTGTGGTGGAGAAATTTTAGAAGAAATCATTTTCCGATGTCACCACCGATGGCGTGGGGAGTTGAGCGCGTTCGGTGAAAAGTACATGCCTAACTCCGAAAGATGCGCTCGGACGTGAGTTTGAACAATTGAAACAAGAAGACCGCAATGTGAAAGAATATAATACCTAATTCATGCGATCTTGACATACAACGTGCATATTATTCCTACGAAGGGAGAAGGTCAAAAGATTTGTGAGGGTTTAAACCCGAACTTGGTAGAAGAAGGTAGTGGCATTAGCCTATGATCGGACGTACCTTCAGATCGTCAACATGACAATGAGGGTAGAAGGTTTTGCCAAATCAAAAAGAGAGTATTCACGAAAGAGGCATTTATGTGACTCGACCTTTTTCAACTATCCGATTGGAGTCATACTATAGAAAATAGTCAACTCCATCCAGAGAGAGTTCCACTTATCGTTTAGAAGATCAATAAAGGTATGTGGAACTTTCCTATCTCTTGAGCATGAATAGTTGTACTTATATAGTACGGTAGACGTCTGATACTTTGATATCCTTTACTTATTTAAGAATGGCCAAGTTGGGCGAGTTAGGAGGTTAACCCACCTTTAAAGCTATTAAGGATGTCTTAAGTTTTCAAAGTTAAGGGACTTGAAGTGTTTTGAGTATATGATACTTGTTTTGTTTTAAAAGTTTAAGTCCCTTGGAAATAGGAAAATGTAATTGACTAAGGTATAAGATTAATATAACGACTTTATGGGAAGTTGGTTATATTCGCTTTATGGAAAGTTAAAAGGAGAGATTTACTTTAAGTAAGATAAGTAAGGACAAGTGACTTGATGCTATGGTTATTAGTATCTTGGAAGTTTTATATATAAAAAAAGAGTCATTCGTTTTAAAAGAGTAGAAGTATGTAGTACTTGGGATTAAATTTGGATTCTTTTATTAAGACATGTTAGTGCCTTAAGTGAACTAAAATGAGAGGATATATTAATAATGTCAATAAGAAGTCGTGATTTCTTGACTTACTTATGTTATGTAGGATAGCCAGGTTGAGCTAGGGTAAGAGTATGAATGAGGAAAGCCCAAGACGTCATACCATCACACGACCACGTTCGGGGCGTGGCGGTGCCTTCAAGGGCACCAAGTAGTCATACATCGAGTAACCAGGAATATAAAACAAGACAGAAACGATTTATAAAATAAGACGCTTTATCGATGAAAAGCTTGCCTTTCGGCATAATATAAATAACTCAAGTTTTGCGATTCATCCCAGTGTACAATAGTACTCCAGACCTCTAAGGAAGTAAACAACTATGGCGGGACGGGGCCGCCATACCACTGCATAAAACTATCTACAATACAGGGAGATCATACCCAAAAGTAGAGCCTCCGGAGAAGATGGAGCTCCTGACACCAACGCAAAGATCCTAAGGATGTGGATCTAGCACCTGCTTGCCCTTACCTGCGGCATGAACGCAGCCCCCCGAAGGAGGTCAGTACAACAGGTACCAAGTATGTGAAACTATAAAGTACTTAAATGAAATCAGAGTATTCAAAACCTTTTCACAAATACAATCAGTTCAATTGCACATAGTGCCACATCACAAACAACAGCAATAGGAAAACTGTAACAGGTCTATTCTAGGCCGCGAATGATCGAAGCAAGGCCAATCGCCCATAGTATCATTCTGCGTGCCTAGCCCTGGACTTCCGCAGCCCGCATAGGTCCCACACAGACCCGCATGAGATATTTCTCGCATCGGGGGCAGCCAACCCCCGGCATCCGCCTAGGCTCCCGCAGCCCGCATAGCCTCAAAAGACCGCATAGTCTCAACAGACCGCATAGGGAATCCGCGTCAAGCTAAACGCCCGGAATGATCAATCACGAGCATACCGCTGCTCCGCATAGTCTCACAGACCGCATAGGCCGTAGAGACCCGCATCAAGGGGGGCAAGCCCTTGGTATAACAGTCAAGGGGGTAGGTGATACAATAACAGTACAATGGACTTACCGGTTAGCAACGTAAGCACAGCAAGAATGACCCCCTTACACAGCATTACAAGACACTAACACAGGTAGCATCATAACATGTCTACTTATCAAACAATCTTACTACACTTAACAGAAATCAATACAAGGCTTTTATAAACAAACAAGTAAACAGTTCCTTTTTATCTTTCTTAAGTTGTTATACCTAACTTCCCATAAAGCTAGTATAACTCTTAAGCTTTTGTTTTAAAAACCAAGTATTTATCTTCATTAAAAATGATTCAGATTCTTTTGAAATGTTTCGATTCTTTGTTATTCAGCTTAAGTCGTGAGGCATTGTAGTAAGTATTATTCGAGCTTAAGCGTGGCATTACCATAAGTATTATTCAGCTTAAGTCAAAGACATTGCCGTAGTTTTTATTCGATTAACACGTATGCGTCACCGTACTATATATTGTAAAATATCATGCTTTAGGAAGAATCACATACCTTCTCATGAAAACCACCGCCAAGTTGAATATGTCGCAGCAGAGTCACTATAATAGTCACAGACATCAATCAAAGTCTAGACTACTCAAGGTCATTCTAAACAGAGGTTCATAATTCTACGGTAAGTCGGGCAGCACAACCCTACCCGGTGAGCTATGTAAGTCTCTTTGAAAACAGTCTAAGTGAGTCTGATTCAATTATTCTTCTTTTAAACCGCCTACTATGATAACGATTCAATTCTATTACGTGATATTCTTCTAAGTATCTAATACTTGTTCTAATACTACAACAGTAAGTATTCTCTAATTCCAAAGAGGTTAGGATTAGTTACCTCGGTAAGCCCAATAATATCCTAGATAAAGTCGCTGAGCAAGGTTTAGCTCTAAGTTATGCGCTCAGGTAGCTAAGAAACCTTAGAAGTTCTTCACAACTTCTACTAAAGACTAAGGGATTTGGGCTAGGTATTTTTGGGCATTATAACGATACTAGAAGACAACTTTTCTACCAAGGGAGGGTAGATTTTGGCTAGGCTAGGGGTGGGGTAGCCTCGGCAAGCTTCTCGAGGAGGGGTGTTGGACGATTTGCTAACAAAGGGAGAAGAGAGGATTTTTAGACTTGAAAGCTTTTGTGGATGAAGAACTCTTCATCTCTAAGGGGGTATTTATAGGTCAAGTGAAGGCCAACCAATGGCCAAGATTTAGCCAAGTTCTAGGCAAGTGTAGGGCCAAGATTCACCCATGTGTCCTAGGCCAACTAACACACAAAATATCCTACCAACTACACCTCTCCATTTCGTCCAATCCGAGCCCTTACGTCCGCCAATGGGAGGGTGCCAAGTGGCGCCCTCTTGTTGGCCCAACACGTTTCGTCTCTCGGAAAAATCCGCAAAAATTAAAAATGACATAGCCGGAAATTCCCCTACGAAAGCTGTGAAAACGTTTCGTCGAAAAACGACTCTAAACGGGTGCTGTGAACAAAATTAATTCGGCCAAGCCTTAGTACAAGTTCAAATTTTCTACGTACGTCCTTACGTACATACTCTGGAAATACGGGGTATAACAACCACCTTCTCCAGGGTAAGAGTATGAATGAGGGGAAAGCCCCAAGACGTCATACCACCTGCTTCAGGGTAAGAGTATAAATGAGGGGAAAACCCCCAAGACGTTATACCACCTGTTCTGTGGATTTGCTACCCATGATTCGAAGAATATCCTCACGTCAGCTTATTTCCTACCTTAGGTCTCAAAAGTTATTAAGGAGTCACAAAGTGGGGGTACGCATATCTGGCTAATATAGTAGATACCCAAAAAGAGTCCCCAGCGGTGCATGATGTCCCTATTGTTTGAAAATTTTCGAAGGATTTTTCCTGAAGATCTCCCAGGCCTTCCTCCGGATAGAGAAGTGGAGTTCGCTATAGAGTTAATTCTGGGTACAAGACCAATTTCTATTCTTCCATATCGAATGGCCCCAGCTAAATTGAGAGAGTTAAAAGAACAGTTGAAGGATCTTCTGGATAAAGGCTTTATAAGGCCTAGTGTTTCCTCAGTGCACCGATCTGTTTGTGAAAAAGAAAGACGGATCGCTCCGAATGTGCATCGATTATCGGCAGCTCAATAAGGTCACGATCAAGAACCGATACCCATTACCAAGAATCGATGATCTTTTTGACCAACTTCAGGGAGCTAGCTATTTTTCCAAGATCGATCTCCGTTCGGGATATCACCAGCTGAAAATAAATCCAGATGATATATCCAAAACAACCTTTAGAACCCGATACGACCATTATGAGTTCTTGGTCATGTCTTTTGGGTTAACCAATGCCCCAATGACTTTTATGGATTTAATGAACAGAATCTTCAAACCATTCCTAGATTTGTTCGTGATCGTGTTCATAGATGATATCCTAAGTTACAGTAAGAGTGTTTAAGAACATGAAGAACATCTGAGGGTAGTGCTTCAAGTCTTAAAACAGGAGAAACTATATGCTAAATTTTCAAAGTGTGAATTTTGGTTGGAAAAGGTAGCCTTTTTGGGCGTGTTGTGTCAAGGATGGAATTATGGTAGACCCCGTAAGATAGAAAGCGATGAAGCGGCCAAAACTGACCACTCCGACAGAGGTTAGAAGTTTCTTGGGTTTGGCTGGGTATTATAGAAGATTCGTAAAAGGTTTTTCTAGTCTTGCTGCTCCCTTGACCCGGTTGACTCAAAAAGCGGTTAAGTACCAGTGGTCAGAAGCATGTGAAGCAAGTTTTCAGAAACTAAAGGAATTGTTGACTACTGCACCAGTCCTAACCTTACCATCGAGACAAGAAGGGTTCACAGTCTATTGCGATGCCTCTAGAGTTGGGTTAGGATGCGTCTTGATGCAATTTGGAAAAGCTATTGCGTATGCGTCTAGACAATTGAAGATACATGAGAAGAATTATCCAACTCATGACTTGGAATTGACCGCAGTGGTGTTTGCCTTACGAATATGGAGACACTATTTGTATGGGGTGCATGTAGATATATTTACAGATCATAAGAGTTTACAATACATAACCATACAAAAGGATTTAAATCTCCGACAAAGAAGATGGTTAGAGTTGCTTAAGGATTATGACCTTAGCATTCTTTTCCATCCTGGAAAGGCTAACGTGGTGGCGGACGCACTCAGTAAGAGATCAATGGGCAGCTTGGCCCATTTGGCAATACTAAAGAGAGGCATTGTTCGTTAGGTACAAAAGTTGGGGAATCTCGGGGTTAGTTTAACTGAGGTCGGTGAAGGTAGGGTGGTGGTACATGATACCTCGCAGTCAGCCTTAGCTTCAGAAATAAAGGAAAGTCAGTTTGAGGACATGAAATTTGTTGGATATCGAGAGAGGATTCAACAGGGAAAACCTTCACAGTTTACCTTAGGAGAAAATGACGGTACCCTTCGGTATAAGGGCAGGTTGTGTGTTCCTAAGATAAAAGATCTAAGAAGAAATATCTTAAATGAAGGTCACAACACAAGATACTCCATTCATCCAGGGTCAACAAAAATGTATCAGGACCTCAAGGCAAATTACTGGTGGGACGGGATGAAGAAGGACGTTGCGGAGTTTGTCTGGAGGTGTCTTATATGTCAGCAGGTGAAAGCTGAACATCAAAAACCTGGCGGATTACTTCAGGACATTGGAGTCCCCATGTGGAAATGGGAGGCGATTCATATGTATTTTGTAACTGGTCTACCGAAAACTCAAGAAGGGTATGATTCTATTTGGGTGATTGTTGATCGACTTACAAAGTCAGCCCATTTCTTACCGGTCAAGACTACGTATCGCGCACCACAGTACACACAGATTTATTTGAAGGAGATTGTGCGGTTACACGGGATTCCCTTACAAATTATTTCAGATAGGGGTTCCCAATTCACCTCACACTTTTGGCAAAGTTTCCAGCAGGGTCTCGGGACAAAAGTTAAGTTAAGCACGACTTTCCACCCGCAAACAGATGGGCAAGCTGAGCGAACAATCCAAACACTTGAGGACATGTTGCGATCTTGTGTGTTAGATTTTCAGGGAAGCTGGTTGGACCATCTATGTCTAATTGAGTTCGCCTACAACAATAGTTTTCACTCTAGCATACAAATGGCCCCGTTTGAAGCATTATATGAACGAAAATGTAGGTCTCCACTTGGATGGTTCGAGGTGGGTGAGAGCAATCGTTCGGACTGAAGTCATTCAGAAACAAATGATAAGGTACAGATGATTCGAGAGGATCAAAACAGCTCATAGCGTCATAAGTCCTATGCGGATCATCGGAAAGAGATCTTGAATTTCAAGAGGGAGAAAGTATTTTTAAAAGTGTCCCCAATGGCGGAGTTATGCGCTTTGGTAAGAAAGGGAAATTGAGCCCAAGGTTTATTGGGCCATATGAGATCTTGCGAAGAGTGGGAATGTGGCTTACAATTAGCACTTCCACAAGAAATGGAAGCGGCATCCAGATTTCATGTGTCAATGTTACGAAAATACTTGCACGATCCAAGTCACGTCATCCTTCCCCAGGAGATAGTTCTTAATAAAGAGCTTCAATATGAAGAGGCTCCGGTAGAAATACTTGATAGAAAGG
Organism: Przewalskia tangutica; assembly: GCA_029844215.1. Taxonomy (NCBI): domain Eukaryota; kingdom Viridiplantae; phylum Streptophyta; class Magnoliopsida; order Solanales; family Solanaceae; genus Przewalskia; species Przewalskia tangutica. The sequence continues at coordinate 27,860,758 of CM056719.1, forward strand.
TCCAACGCCTTAGAAATAAAGATATTGCTTCCGTGAAAGTCCTATGGAGGAATCACTCCACAGAGGAAGCCACCTGGGAAGCGGAAGAAGCGATGAAAGTCAAATATTCATTCCTATTTGACTAAGGTAATAAAAAAAAATGTGTTACATAATACTTTATATGTGTGTCATTTGCGTGTCTATATGCATGTGTTACAACCTTATTCCCATTCGAGGACGAATGCTTCTTAAGGAAGGGAGAATGTGAAGCCCCAAATTAGTGTTACAATAACAATAAACATTATTGTGTCTATGTGATTATGTTATGACCTTATTCACATTCGAGGACGAATGTTGCTTAAGGAGGAGAGAATGTAAAATCCGGAAAATAATAATAATATATAGTTGTTGGTTGAGTTAATAAAAATACATATATATGAGAAAATAAAGAATAAATTGCATGGGATGGAGTTAGTGTTAAAGTTGGATAAATAGATAGATAAAAATGAAAATAAGAAAATAAAAAACAAAAACAAAAGAGAAACAAAAAAAAAAAAGGGGATGCATGTTGCTGCACCACGTCCTTCCCTAATCCCCTCCCTTCACCCCTTCCCCCCCTTTTCAATTCCCCCCCACCCTTGGTCTTCCATCTCCCATAAGTTATACAATTATCTCCACTTATACATTATACTTATACACAAACAAAGTGCATACCACAAAGCTTAGAAAATCAGAAAATAATCAAGTGAACAAGAAGGAAAAAAATCAAGAAAATATCAAGGGAGGAAGGAGAACAAGAAAATTAGGGAACACTAAGGAGCAAGGACCACTTGTAGCAACCGAACCACAATCCTTTCACACTTACAAGGTGAGTTTTCTCACTCAGAAATTCTTGGTAACATCCTTTATTTTAAGTTCAATACATGTTAGAATAAGAATTGAGTATTGAAAATAAATAATGAGTTTTTGATTGTTTAAACAACTAGTTGCGTCATGAACTTTACGAACTGTTCTCACTGAGTTATAATTGTTAGAATTTGATGAAATTAGGAAGAGTGGTACACCTCTCTATTATGATCATATAGAACCAAAAATGAGGTAAAATGGACATACGGTTTGAAAGTTATCATAGTTCAAAGTTCCTGCCATAGATTTGGCCGAAATTCGGAAAGGGCATAATTACGGACTGTTTTTATTGAGTTTTACTTTTTAGAATTATATGAAAATTTACATGGTTGTAAATCTCTCTGTTACGGACAGATATAGATAAAGAGTTATTAAAACGGACATACAAGTTGAGAGTTATTGTAGTTTGAAGTTGCTGCCTCGGATTCGTCGGAATCCAGAAGGGCAGGACGTTGAAACGTAAAACTGTACTAATCTGTGGGGAATATGAAAATTGTTGCTAAATGAAAGTTCTAGATATCTTTGTTGTGGACATTTTTAGACCTTACGGGGGTCTATCCGACTTACGGATTGAGAGTTATCGCTGTTTAAAGTTTCTGCCTCGGATCTATCGAGATCCAGGAAGGGCAGCGAATAAAAGTGTAAAACTGTACCAAATGGTACAGAATATGAAAGAATGGTTCACATGGAGACGTGTAGCTCTCTGTTCTCGTCGTTTTGAGAATTTATGGGGATTGAACGGGTTTACAGATTAGGAGTTATGACTATTATAAGATTGGGTGCTGTTTAATAAAAATTCTGCCGAAACAAATTTCATGTGGCTGTTTTGAGGATAAATTTGTGTTAGTTACCCAAAGTAGTTTTAAATGAAATTGGGTACAGTGAAAGATCCCCGTCTTACCTTAGTTTCCGCTTGAGAGACACCTTAGTTGGAGTTATGGTTAAAAAGTTATAATCGTTACAAGTATGAATGACAGAATGTTAGAAAAGAGAATAGTATTTATTTGATCTTCTGAAAAATATGAAAAGTGAATACGTGTTCACATAAATATATAAATATATAATGGATCGGGTTGCACGCCGCAACAAAACGTAAAGTGAATACGCGTTCACAAATACGTAAATATAATGGATCGGGTTGCACGCCGCAACAAAACGTAAAGTGAATACACGTTCACAAATACGTAAACATAATGGATCGGGTTGCACGCCGCAACAAAACGTAAAGTGAATATGTGTTCACAAATACGTAAATATAATGGATCGGGTTGCACGCCGCAACAAAACGTAAAGTGAATACGCGTTCACAAATACGTAAATATAATGGATCGGGTTGCACGCCGCAACAAAACGTAAAGTGAATACGCTTACACAAATACGTAAATATAATGGATCGGGTTGCACGCCGCAACAAAACGTAAAGTGAATACGTGTTCACAAATACGTAAATATAATGGATCGGGTTGCACGCCGCAACAAAACGTAAAGTGAATACGCGTTCACAAATACGTAAATATAATGGATCGGGTTGCACGCCGCAACAAAACGTAAAGTGAATACGTGTTCACAAATACGTAAATATAATGGATCGGGTTGCACGCCGCAACAAATATGAAAGATGAATACATGTTCACCTATATATAAATGTGAAAAGTGAATACGCGTTCACAAATATATAAATGTAATAAACATGTGGAAATGCAGGGGGATGTCTTAACGTATAATACGAGATAAAATGAAGTGTTAGTTAAACCGAGAATTTCCTATGAGGAGTTGTTGCATATTTAAAAATGTTGTAACCTGATATGTTTTTACAATATGCTTATTACGTTATAATGTGATTGCACTTGGAATATTGTGGTGTTACTTTGAATTGCAGGGTAAGATTCTCACTCAGCCCCAGATGGTAGGGCTGACTCTTTATTTAACATGTTTCAGGAAAGTGTGATAGAGGAAAGGCTCCACGCCAAGGCTAGCGATCGTCCCGCAGCCTCTTGTCATACCAAGTCCATTGCTTCGGGCTTGGTACTGCCAAAGTTCGTAATGTCACCCAAAGTGTCTGAAATGCCCGTGTGGAATGGTCTCCCTTCCAACTTAGAATAATATTTGTCAGTATGTCTATGTAGAAACAATATTTGCACGAGTATGGGCTCGCGTTATATTTTCAATAAAGTCATAAACAAATTTCTTTATTGTTATTTTTATTAATAGCGCCGTATTTGAATATAAGTTTAAATTTCTAAATAAAGAGAATTAAATGGTGCTCCTGGTGGAAAATAATTGTCCAGGTGCCATCACGCCCTAAGTACAGACTTAGGAAAATTTGGGGCGTGACATTAGCCTAACCTTTTTAGTAAGGAAACATAGTGAACAAAAATGAGGAAAAGCCAGAATGGTAATTGATTAAAGAGAACTAAATAAAAAGACAATATTTGATGGATATTTTTTACCATATAAAATAAACCTTATTAATCGATTAGGAAATAAAAAATGGTTTAGTAAATTTGACTTTAAAAGTGGATTTTGGCAAATAAAACTAACAAAAGAATCAAAATGCTTAACAACCTTCAGTGCCCCTCAAGGACACTATGAATGGAATGTATTACTCTTTGGATTAAAGAATGCACCACAAATATTTTAAAGAAGAATGGACCAATTGTTCAGAAGATTAACAGAATAATGTATAGTATATGTAGATGGTATACTAATAAATAGTGTAATCTAAATGATCATATAAAACATTTAGAAGAATTTATAAAAACGGTAAAACAACATGGAATATTATTATTTGAAAAGATATCTGAAATCTTCAAAAATAATATAGAATATCTAGGATACATTATTGATAATGAAGGATTACAATTGCAAGAACACATTGTAACGAAAATAAAAAAAAATTAAAGATAAACTGAAAAGTAAAAATGAAGTACAACATTTCTTGGGAGTAATAAATTATGCTGCAGACTATATAAATTTTTTATCATTATTAAGAAAATCATTACAAGAATTAATAAAGAAAAACATAACATTTGAATCGAAAGAAGAACATACTAAAGCTATAAATAAAATCAAAGAAAAAGTAAATGCATTATCAAAACATAGAATACCAACGGAAAAAGATTAACTAGAACTTTTTACTGATGTTAGTGATATAGGATGGGAGCCGTCCTCATAGCATATGATAAAGATGACATAGATAAAGAAAACCCACTAATTTGTGAACATGAAGGCGGAACATGGAAGCCAAATGAAAAGAATTATCATATTAACGAGAAAGAATTATTAGCAGTAAAATTTGAGATAAAAAATTTCATTATCATTTACTACCAGTAAAATTTGTTGTTAGAACTGATAACACACAGGTAAAAGCTTTTATTACAAATAAGATAGATCATTTACCAGAATTAAACAAAAGAAGAAAATGACAATAATTCTCTTGTTCTTGTTGATATGATTTTATTGTTAGAAATATATCTGGAACTAAAAATATTTTAGCTGATTTTCTTAGCAGATATTACGATGTCGATCAGTGAGAATAACCTTGAAGAATATATTACCAATGCCATGGAATCTGTTATACAAACCAATACAACCATAATATTCAAATTACAAGAGAATACCCATCTTATAAACCAGCTCAAAGAAGCCATACAAGATCTCAAAACCCTGAAAACCTTACAAATCAATGAAACCCAACCAAGATCACAAATGACTACACCAGAAAAACCGAAAAATTCTACTCAAATCTTAGCACCTTTTGTATCAAAACTTGCCAACATGCCATCTTCAACAACATCCACTTCACAAATATCACCAACCATAACAATGAACGATAAGCTAAAATACCCAGCATAATACATCAGTGCTTATGAAAAGATTAATAAATTTTATGATTATAAGACTAACCCTTATATTTTATGCAGTGCTAAGCTAAGCGAGTATCCCAAATTCTTGTGCAGCGAACAGGCCAACCCTGATATTGTATCAAAACTATTCACTTACGATTTTATTGACAAATTGATAGTGGATGAGAATAGTACAACATTGCTAAACTACCAAGGATTATAGTTGACTCCACAACAGCCATGATGAACTCATTCGGCAAAGGAGTCTATGGAATACATATTTTTGACGCATCAACGAATTTAACAGGAAAACCCATAGTAATATACCAAATATACAAAACAGGAAAAAACAATATTATTAGCGGAGACGATGATCCTCTGAAAAAGACAATACCATGTACTCTGGAACAGTTTCAAGGATACCTCAGTACAAAAAGAGTAATTGGAATACAGACATTAAAAACCAGAATAGAGGACATGTTACGAGCCAGAAATGCAACTATTATTGAAACCTCTAAAGAGGAGAGATATAAGAGATTATTAACCTGTATTATGACAACGACATTCAGTCCCACCATAAGAAGTGATCCCATTTTTTTCATCGGGTCTGGATAAAGACCAAAGATCCCAGGATACCTCGAAATTAGAACTATTACATGATCAACTAATAAATTTAAAACACAAACATGCAAAGGAAACAATTGACCATTACCATACGGTAGCTGGACAAAAGAGAAAACTTATAATAAATATCAATGTTACCACCAGCACTAGCAGGACGATAAAAAAGGAAGAAAGTTCTAATACTTTTGCATAAAAATGTAATACTACTATGGCATGGGGCATGTAATTTTATTACTTGAAGCCCAATTTACTATTATGGCAGTGAGCATATGTGTAACCCTATTTACTAATATGGCAGGGATGATGTAGTTTTATTACTTGAAGCTCTATTACTACTCTGGCAGGGACCATGTAATTTTATTACTTGGAGCCCGATGTATTACCATGTATTATCACTCGAAGGATATTATCAAGGAAAATATGGGACAAACATGAAAATCATTCAAAAGGATAAAACTTTGGAAGAAGAGAAAATAATTCAAAAAAGAAAAAGAAAACAAAAGGAAAAAGACAAAAGGAGAAACATGACAACTTTGAATTGAAAGAAATGTTATCTCTGGAAGAAAATCAAAGAATAAGAAAGGAAGAAGAAAGAAGATAAAAGAATGGAAATTTGGGGTGAAAGGGGCCGCATAAGCGAAACTGCACCTGCGAGTGGGTCTCTGCATCTGCGAGCCAGGGCGTTCAAGTGGAATCTTGCATTTGCGAGATTTTGGTCGCAGGTCCGACATCGCAGATATGGAAATTTGACTGCACCTGTTGTGTCGTTGGTCTGCTTTATTCTTTCCCCCAATTCAAACTCATACTTTGTAAAACCATTTTGGGAGCTTGGGAGCACGAAATGTAGGGTTTACAAGGGAATTCTTCAAGACTCAACCTTGGAGGTAAGATCTAAATCTCCTTCTAAGTAAACTTTACATGTTTCTATCCTTTAACTAGTGATTTTTCTTCTGATTTCCTAGAATTTGGTTTTCATTAAATTAATGAAACTGGAGACTCTAATGTGATTAGAATTCCATAATTCTTAGGATTATTACTATTTAGAATATGAGTAAGGCAAATCTAGGTTGAATTTCTGATTTGACTTTCGGGGTTCTGGATGGGGTTTTAAATTGACTTTTGGACACAAATATTTTATATTGCAATATGGGTATTGATAGACTTGTATTCTCATATAGATACATTATTTGATCAGAGTGGGCTCGTTCAAAGGCTCTAAGGAAAGGGAATGTGGTAGAATGACTCTTCGTCTTCTGATTCAGGCAAGTTGAGACTTACTAGACCTTTTATGTAGTGATATGTGCTGGTTTAAGTAATTAATGGGTGTATATGAGAAATGTGGTCTCGTACTCGTGAGGTGACGAGCACTTATATGAGTATCGATGTATCTGTTTAGGTAATTAAAATATAAAAAATTATGCCTTGTGCCAAAGATTACGTTTTTAGCCTTTGGAACTTAAAAGTGGTGCATAAATCTATTAGATTGGTGCGGTTGTTGCTTAGTTTTGCTATGTTAGACATGATTGATTGACTTTAATGAAGATTTACTTGTCGTGCATTCATCACTCCACATCTCGTCTAGTTTATGAAAGAAGAGTCCATTTGATGATTTGAACTGATATAATGTATTTGCATGTACGCATATCCATTGTTGACACCCATCTTTTAGTCATTTCTTGCAATTTTAAGCATTTTAGGACACCGCATTTTAATCACCATTTTTGGCATTTTTGTATATTTTTTTACCTAACATTCTATGTTGTTTTATTTTTTGCAAATTGGAATCATGTTTTTATTTTAATTAGGTATTAAACATTTTCAAATATTATGTTATTATTGTTGCGCGATCATTTTATTTTACTAATTTTGCATCTCTTTAAATAATTAATTGACATCTCGTCTTTACTTTTAATTAAGCATTAAATATTTGTTAAATATTGTATTTTTATTATTATTGCATCGGCATTTGCATTTTAATAATTTTGAATCTGTTAAATAATTTTTTCTTTTAAATAATGAACCCGTTTTGCATTTTTGTCAAAATCACCCACCGAGGCAATAACTGGATCACCCAACTACTGAAACCAAAGCCCAAACTGAGACCCAAAAATGAAGCCCAGTACACCTTTCATCTTTTCCCTCCAATACCCAATACCCAATACCCTAAACCTAAATACCCCTATAAATAAAAACCTTACCCCATTAAAAACCCTAGCGGTACCAACACACCCTCACCGCACCTCTCTCTCCTTTATCACCCCTGCCCCTTTATTTTTCATTTGTGACCATCTTCATCAACCCCTCACCTTTCCCGCCGCCGCCGCCGCCCTTCGTCGGAGTTCCATCTCCGGCGAACTCCAAACCAACACACCCCTCAGCCGCACACCCCTACCCCTAACACAAACATCAGCCGACATATCTCCCTCTCTCATCTTATTCTAAAAGGCATCCCCATCACCCTCAAGACCAGACTCAGCCCAACACCCACTCCCGTCGCCCATCACCCTCTTCCCCTCTCCTTTATCTCCAGCGAACCCACCACCACAGCCTGTCGACCACTCTATCTCTTATCTCAGCCATAATCCGTCGCCGGCGAACATACCATTGACTCCCCTCACTGTCCCAACGCTCGTCAGGCGGCGTCGCTTCGGCGTTCGCCGTGGAAGTGACGCCGTCATCCTCACGGTCTTGGTTTGGTTTTATTTTTTAGATCTGTTGACATTTTCTCTATTTGGACTGATTCATTTATTTTTTGAGTCTCGCCGGAGTTTTGTAGACTCCGGCGACCTATGTTGTGCTTTGTTTTGGGACCTATGGCATGCTCGATTTGTTGGACTGATTTAATTCCTTTAGTATGTTTTTTCCGACGACGTCCTGAGCTTTCCGGCGAACCACAATTGTTGTGGTTTTTGCCACTGCTCCTACTGTTTTACTGCTCTCCGACAACCTGAAATTACCGATGAACTATTGTTGTTGCCTCTACTGTTTCGCGGACTGCTTGAGTTCGCTGTGTTGCTATTGTTTCTACTGATTCGCGGACTGACTTGTGTTCGCCATGTGAACTATGCTGGCTACTATTTCGCTATATTTTACTGTTTGTCGTATTTATTTTTTTGGCTATGTTGCAGCTGATTTTCGGCTATTTGGCTACTTATTTTTTGGCTATTTTTGTTGGACTGGTCTTTGGTCCTCTGGCTACTGATTTTTGGTTATTTTGCTGGTTAACTGATTTGAACAAGATACTACACTTGATGGCCAATGAAAAAGTTATCCGTCGATTTTTGAGGCCTTCACAGTTGCAAAGACGGAAAATAAAATAAAATGAAGCTTTATGGGAAATGATGATTTCTTCCACTTACACCGGATAACCAACATGCGCTGACAGGGCGAATTCTCGCAGCCGCACTTGTTTAGGCTGTCCCGCTTTATTTTTTTTATATATGAGTCCTCTGTGTTTAAAACTATTACTGTTTTGGCGCGGATCCAAAGGTTTTATTTATTTTATTGTTTCTAGCAATATTGGCCGATGAAGGAATCTCCGTCTGATTTCCAAGGCCTCCCCTGTACAAAAGACGGATTTATTTTTTGCTTTATTTATTAATTCTTGCTATTACTTTAAAATTATTTATTCTATTACTAACATTTTTACTAAGTGTTTATGCAGGTATCCGGAGATTCATTTCAAAAAGAATGTTCCGGAGTTTTATCTTATGTCGCATTTAATTTTAGTTTTATTATTCTGTATTGCATTTTATTTTAATTGTAAATTATGTAAAAATGCTTAGAATATGTAGAATAAAAGTCAATATATAATTAACCTAGGTTTGAACGGATAACCGCAAGTTAGCGGATCTTAAAGGATGTCTAACCCCTCCCCTTTAGGATAATAAAGAACTCTGATCCAGAATCTCATTAATTTCGCAGACCATTAAATGGAGATTAATTGCAGTATTTTTATTGCAATAAATCAAGTGTCCTAACTCACTTAAATAATTAGGTGACGACTCCTTAAAATCAGCATTATTTCTCCATCCAGGGAACCGCGCCAAAGAGCAACGTTGTGGATACCGTTCAGACCCCGATGTCGAAAACGGGAGCGACAGCATGGCGACTCCGCTGGCCCTTTTAGCATTATTTCTAGCCCACTTTAGCACCTTTTACCTTTTAGCACCCTTTTAGCATTTTAGCACCCCCTTTTAAGCACTTTAGCATTATTTAACCATTTAGCATTTTATTTATTTTCTAACATCTTTATTTAAGTAGGAATTCACTAGAATAATGTCGCGGTCGAAAAAGGGCGTGACATCCATTACATTCATTCATGATATTATTGACATATAACTAATAGGATACGAGAAAAGGGGCTAGGAGAGTCCGAATATTGATACGATATATGGATAAGAGTAATGATGATGATATTATAGCATACAGGCTGGTACCTGATGTGATCTTGGAGATCTGGAATTTTGGGTAGGTATATGACCACATGAGTCCCCCATGGATCATTTGAAACCTACTGTAGGAACGAGTGTATACCGATGTATATGGTCATTGCTTAGCATACATTTCACTTGCCTTTCATACCATTCATACATGATTGACTTATTGTCATGACATACATGTTTTAATTGATGGATAGATTGGATCTTTATGACCTTGTATGCTTTAATTGCTGGAAAGATTGAATCTTTATGACTTATTAGCCCCAACGGATGGAAAGACTGAGTGTTTATGATTGAACTTGCCCAAAATATTAAAAGGGGTTGGATCTTTACGAAATATATATAGAGATGATAGACCTTATGACTCGTTAGGGTTATGGATTCCTTATTTGAACCATTGAATGTCTATGAATTGTAAATATTTATGCTAATAAAGTGAGGAGATAAGCATTGGGAGTATCAACCCTCTCCACCACTAATGTTTAAGATCAATAAACGATGATGTTGGTACACGTGCTTCACGTACCCACTATACACTTGTTGCACCTGTTGTGTTCAGGTACAAATCTAAGTACGAGTGAAGTATGTGGTTCGGGTGACCGCTGAGGCGAGCTACCTTAAGAGTCTAGGTCGTGTTGATGATGTTTCCACAACACTAGACTTCATCTATCTTTATTTCATGTCTTCCTTTGTCTCAGACAGTATTATGTAATATTTTCTAAACTTCTATTCATATTGGCAAACTCTCGTACTTGTAACTTCTAGATTTTGGGGAGTAGTCCAATGCATACTTATTTCTATTTATGTGATAAGGACTATTTAACTACTTTTGAGTGTTTTATTTTTAATTCCGCATTTATTTTATAATTCAACTTATAATTGATTTGGGGTTCGCCTACGGGTTTAGGGTAGGTACCCTCACGACATAAAAGAAGGATTTATGGGTCATGACAATTTGAAATCATAGCACTAGGTTCATTGGTCTCATGAGTATAAAAGCCATGTTTAGTAGAATCTTGCAGATCGATACGAAGAGCTCCATACCTATTGTCGAGAGGCTATATGGCATTTAGGAAAAAATTCTTATTTTATTCTTGTCATGTGTTCTTGAATTTATTAAATTTTGAATCTATTTTGTTTCACTCTTTCTAACAGATGGCGAGGACTCGTTCAACCACAAATGGAGATTAGGAGCCCACACATGCACCCGCATCCTCTACTAGGGGCACTTCATAGGGCATGGGCAGAGGCAGAGACATACGTAGAACTCTAGTTGCAGCACCAGCCCAAGGCTGAGCAACAACAGCTGCTCAGGGATGTGCTAGAGTAGTGTTACCAGAGTCAGAGGTTATTCTGTATGATGAGCAGGTTCAGACTAATGGGGCTGATCTAGCACATGCGCCCCTAGGTTTCATTGCCACACTGGTGCTTCAGGATACTTTGGTTCGTATGATAAGTTTTCTCGAGTGTATAGCACATGGTGTTCTACCAGTTACTTCTGATGGATCCCAGACTTGGGTTAGAGTACATGCTCCTAATCATATGACTATGCTCGGATTTTAGAGACCAAAAGTTTAGCCAACACATGCTGGGGTTCCCTATTTCTTAGATTTACTAGTGTCTGGTCTTGCTTTACCCCCAGCTACTCAGTCTACGATGTCCATGGAGGAACTTGAGAAGTTTGATCAGTTCAGGAAGAGGGATCCTTCTAGATTTGATGAATACTCGGAGGATGATGCTTATGAGCTCTTTATTAGTTGTCATGAGAGATTACACAACCTCATGTTAGTGGAGTCTCGTGGAGTGGACTACACCACTTTGTAGATGATTTGACCTGCCAAGCAGTGGTGGAGGTCATAAATTGAGACTAGACCAGTACAGTCCCTTTCTTTTACTTGGGCCTAATTTACTCAGGCATTTCTGGAGAATTTTGTATCTTGTAGTGTGAGACAGAGTAGGAGGGCTTAGTTTGACTGGTTACGCTAGGGTGTTAACTGTGATAGATTATGAGACAAAGTTCCATGCATTGATGATTCTTCCTGATGAGGCTAAGAGAGTGAAGAGGTTCACCAATGGGTTGATTTATTCTCTTTGTTTATTGTAGCACAAATAGCTGCCACATGGTCTTCCTTCCAGCAAATTATTTATGCGGTCCGGGAGACCGAGTTCATTATATATGAGGATTATGAGGAGTGGGTGATTAAGAGGCCCTGTTTCAGCACTCATGTGTCTACCTCATGTGAAGGTAGAGGTCATTTTGGTAAAGGTCATCACTGTACGATTATTAGGCCAATTGTTGCGGCTATTCCAATTTTTGAGCAAGGACAGTCGGTGCATGCTTTTTATTGGTTTGGGATAGTTGACCCCGAGTTATTATAGGCCATCTCTAGCTATGATGGGCATTCAGGCACCGGTCCTTTCCAGCGATTTGTCATTCCTAAAGGGAGTTATGAGTGTGGTTACTTTGGGCATTCAAGAGGGATTATCCCAGACTTAGGCGTGGTGGTCAACATCAGAGTTCTCAGACTCCCATGCCAAGAATAGTTGCACAGCCGACTAGAGGTGGTTCTCATAGTAGTCGGGGTGGTTCACAGACAGGTAGAGATGATACTCAGCTTGGCCGATGTGGTGGTCATAAGGGTAATTAGACTTTGGGTGATCTAGCTCATTTAAGTGCTTTCTTGAGCAAGTCTGAGGCAGAGGCCTCCGATGTGGTCATTACATGTATTCTTTTGGTTTTCATTATAGCGATATAATTTTTTTGATCCATACTCTACCTATTGTTATATGTCTGCTTACTTTACTTTGAGTTTGGATTTGATGTGTGATTTCCTAACCTTGTATATTCATGTTTCTACTCCTTTTGGGGATTTGGTAGTGGTAGGTCGGGTCTATCGAGGTTGTGTAGTTACATTAATGGGGTATGATACCCAGGTAGATTTAAAATTATTGGATATGATAGATATTTATGCTATTTTGGGATGGATTAGTTATATCCGTATCATGCGACCTTAGTTTGTCACGCCAAGGCAATTACATTAGCCATGATGGATATTCCTCGTTTAGAGTGGAGAGATACTCTTCATCAATATTTAAAGAAGTAATATCATTCCTCAAGGCTCAAAGGATGGTGGAAAATGGGTGTCTCTTTTACTTGTCTTAAATTAAAAAATTCAAGACACTAGTGCGGAGATTCCTCCGTTAGGGTCAATCCTAATAGTGAAAGAGTTTCCAGAGGTGTTTTGATAGATTTTCCAGGTGTTCCACCCAATCGTGACATTAATTTCTGTATTGACTTGGATGCTAGCACTCAACCTATCTCTATTCTGCCATACTAGATGACACCAGCTGAATTGAGGGAGTTAAAGGACCAATTGCAGGATTTATTCGACGTAGTGTTTCTTCTTAGGGTACTCTCATGTTGTTTGTGAAGAATAAAGGTGGTTCTATGTGGATGTGTATCGACTATAGGCAATTGAACAAGGTGACCATTAAGAACAAATATCTAATACCCTGTATTGATGATTTGTATGATCAGCTTCAGGGTGATTCTGTCTTATCAAAGATTGATTTGAGGTCCGGTTATCACTAGTTGAAGATTAGGGCGGATAATGTTCCTAATATGGCTTTCCGGATCCGATATGTGCATTATGAGTTCTTGGTGATGTCTTTTGGGATGAATTATGCGCCAACAACCTTCATGGAGTTGACGAATGAAGATTTAGGCCTTACTTGGACTCTTTCATGATTTTATTCATCGAGGATATTTTGATATACTGTCAGAGTAAAGAAAGCACGAGCAACATTTAAGGACCGAGCTTGGTATTCTAAAGTAGAAACAACTTAATGCTAAGTTTTTGAATTGTGAGTTTTTGCATAGTTCTGTGGCATGGGCATGTGGTGACTAACGATGTACTACGGTAGATTCTAAGAAGATTGAGGCAGTTCAGAACTGGATTAGACCTCCTTCAATTGTCGAGGTTTGGATCTTTGCAGGTCTCATGTGTTATTTTTGGCACTTCGTGGAGGGGTTCTCATCCATCGCTTCCCTATTGACTCAGAAGGAGGTGGAATTTCAGTGTTCCGATGAGTTTGAGGTGAGCTTCTAAAAAGGTCAAGACTCTGTTGACTACCGCTCTGATTTTAATCTTACCTGCCAAGAGAGGGAGTTTTACGGTCTATTATGATGCTTCTGGAATGGGTCTTGGGTATGTGTTAATACATAAAAGGAAGGTGATAACCTATGCTTCGAGGAAGTTAAAGGTACATGAAAAGAACTACATCACTCATGACTTAGAGTGGCAGCGGTGTTGTTCACTTTGAAGATTTTGCGACATTATCTCTATCGGGTGCATTGTGAGGTATTCATGAATCATCACAGTCTTCAGTACATGTTCAATCAGAATGATCTTAATTTTATACAACGTAGATGTTTGAAGTTGCTCTAGAATTATGACATGACTATCATTTATCACTCGGGTTGGGCTAATGTAGTGGTAGATGCCTTGAGTCGAAAGGTGGTGAGTATGGTAGCCTATCCATGTTGCATGTGAGGGAGTGTCATTTGGCTATTATTGTTCAGTCTTTAGATAATCAGTTTGTGATACTTTACATTTCGGAGCCCATAGAGTTGTAACTTATGTGGAGGCATGGTCTTCCTTATTGGAGCAAATTAAGGCCCATCAATTCGATGATGTAAAGTTGTGTAGGATTTGTGATAAGGTTTTGCGAGGAGAGGGTAAGAGGTGATTTTTTATGGTCATGGTGTTTTGAGGATCAATAGTCGAGTTTGTGTTCCGAGGGTGGGTGATTTGACGAGATTGATCACGGAGGAGGCTTAGAGTTTCAGGTATTATATTCACCCAGAACTATGAAGATGTATCATGAATTGAAGCAAGATTATTGGTGGTGCCAGATGAAGAGGGACATAGTGGAATTTATGTCTCTGTGTTTGAATTGCCAGCAAGTGAAGTATGAACACCAGCAGCCTGATGTTGGGATTTAGAGGATGCCCATACCTGTCTGGAAGTGGGAGCGGATTGTTATGGACTTCGTGGTAGGATTGTCGCGAATTTGGGCAAGTTTGGTGCTATTTGAATCATTGTGGATAGGTTGACCTAGTTCACGCACTTCATTCCGGTCCAGACTACCTATAATTGGGAGAAGTTGGCCAAGATTTACATTTGGGATATAGTTCTCTTGCATAGAGTGGTCATTTCTATAATTTCGGATCGAGGCACTCAAATTACATCTCATTTTTAGTGGTATATAGAAGGACTTGGATACTAGAACGAACTATTCAGGTTCTTGAGGATATGTTATGTAACACCTCGTACTTTCAAACTAAGCCATGTTTATGATTCAGGGGTTTAGAAAATCAAAACGGGGAGTTTAATTTGAAAAACCAGCTTTAGTTCTGTAGAACTAATTGTACGCCAGATTGTACAGACCGTAGAATTTGTTTTGGTCCGTCAAAATGAACCGTCAATTTTGTTTTGAAATTGACGGTACTCTGTGAATTCTACGGACTGTATAAATTTATACGGCCCATCGATTTCAACAGTCTCAGAACCTCAACTTTACAGATCACTGGAAACTTGCACATTTCTAGATGGTCCGATTGTACAGACCGTACATAATTTATGGTCCCTTGGCAAACCGTATAAAGTTCGACGACTCGTTCAATTTAGCCATCAAATCCTTCCGACTAGGAATATTATAAATACGATGAAAAATCAGTTTTCTCTCTTCTCAAACCTTAGCACGAATGTTCTCTCCTCCCATCACTCTTATATACCAAGGTAAGACTATTCCAAGTGGATTCTAACGCATATACATAAATTCTAAGTAGAAATTCATTGTTCTTAACCTCGGGTTTTCAAGAAAACCCAACTCAAGGGATTAAGGTGCAAGTTTTAGATTCCTTCTTCCAAGTTCAGACATTTAGTACAAGTATTGGAGAGGTTAAGGTATGTAGAAATTATATCCATGTACTTTCCCACGTCACGCTTATCCATGAAACCATGAATTTATATAACTAGGGGTTTATTCCATGTTCATGATAACCCTAAACTACATGTATCATGTTTACCCATGTTGTATTATTAATTCATTGTTTTACTCTTGATATTCCATTATGGTTATTGGGAATTCGTCCGTAATCCATTAATACCCATAACCTTGAATTATATGGATTTATAAATACAGGTCATGAAGTAATATTCTCAATTTCCCTAAAATTGCACATGTTTTTATATTTTACATAAGTTATATTATATATTTAACTACATGTCAGCTATCATCATGAATTATGTTTTCAAGATATGTTTATCAAATTCATGGGCTCACAAGTCAACTATATTGAAGCACATGTTTTGGGAGTTGCGCAGATTACCGAGAAGGCTCAGATAGCCCAAAACTATGTTTGCCAGTGTAGGATAAGGGCCACTCCGCCTAAAGGGCGATACCTTCATGTTACCACTCAATGGGATTATTGGATCCATTATGTTCATGTTCATGTCCTGTACTCTGGCAAGGTATGAGATGACTTAGTTGACCGGGTAGAGATCAGACGCCATGTTCATGCATGGTGGTTACATTTCGATTATACTAATGCTCTCCCCACAAATATACAGATATACAAATATACAGTCTACATATTTACACATGTTGTTATATCCACCTTCATGTTCATGTTTCAGTTTTATGTTTTTATTATATCATGTGTCTGCTTATTCTTTCAGTTACTTCATATACGTACAATTCAAATGTACTACATCCCTTTCTCGGGGTTTGCACTTCACGGTGCATGTACTGAGTTTCAGGATGACAGATCTGCTTGCTAGGATTTGCCTCAATATTAGATTTTGGTGACCCCATCTCATTCGGGGTGTCAGCTTTATTTATTTACATGTCATGATTATTAGTAGAGATATACCAGGGCCTTGTCATGGTAAACAATTTTGCCGACTCATGTTTTAGAGGTTTCATAGACTAGTCTAGGGGTGGCCAACGGGGCGGGGTCGTGGTCGCGGGCCTGGGGTCCGGCTGGGTAGGCGAGGTTGGGTCAGTTTGGCGTGGCCGAGGGTCGGGCTGGCGGGGCCTGCCGCCATCCCGTACCGATCTCGAGGGGTCGGGGTTGGGTCCGGGTGGGGTAGGGGAGTGGTCGGGGTTTGGTCATTTTGTATTTGCCCTTAAGTTTAATAAATAACACACACACACAATAAGATAGTTTAATAAAAATATTCCAAGACTGTTTTTGTGCCTCTTATATTATTCGATAGAAGTATTATTTATTTTTTGTAATACAATTTCAAAATTGCAACTCGTGATATTGAAAGTTGCAAATAAATAATATAGTAAAATCACAATTAAAGAATTACATTTTAAGAAACACGTTTTCTAGTTTCTTTATAATTTCTTGTGGTTTTTCGGTTGGAATTGGTATTTGTTGGTCAAATTGGTCGACGTCACTTGCACATCCGTGGGATAAGATTTTGTTGTAGTTGTAGTTTTCTTCTTCGTTGATCTCCGGTTGGCCGCACCTCCTACGCTCCGCACGAATCCAGTCTCTGAATAGAACTGCAATCTCTAATGAGTCTCCTGCCAATGAATGTCTGTGCTCCCCTATTTGAAATCTTCCCGCAGAAAACGCGCTTTCAGACGCTGTTGATGACGCTTGAATGTTCAACACATCTCGGGCCATCTTAGATAGTGTTGGAAAATTCTTCTCATTCTCCCTCCAGTATTTTAGCAAGTCTTCACGTCCCTCTTCATTTTCAATTGCTTCGTACGGTACAACACCCTGCAAAACAGAAACATCAAACTCGCTAATTTAGTTAGAAATGTTACCACTAAACATTCTATGTCTGAGACTTTCAATACTAGCCACATAAACATCATGTCGTTTTTGAGGTTGTGTTGAAGAAGAAGAAGATGGCATGAAAGTCGGTTGGTTGCTAGCACTTTCTTGTTGGTAATGTGTCTATACTTTTTTACATTCAACTGGTATGCTAGACAACACTTCTTATCTACTTTTTTCAATATGTTGTGGGTCATTTAGATTTTTAGGAGATGGAGGTGGAAGTTTATCTATGCAATCATAAATAGTTTCAATAAGTGCTTGACAACAGTCTATTTTAATAGACGGATTTAATACAACCCTAATAATATAAATTGGGGAAATAGGAATAAAATAATTTTTCATTTTTAGAAACATTTTTTTAATAGGTGCCTTATAAGCTGGTTTATCCATATATTCACTAAGTAATATAAATAACATTGATGAAATAGTAGGATAATAAATACCGGAAAATTCTTTAGTAGCTACATAAATTTCTCTAAAAATGTAATAAGTTCAAAAATTGTATCCCAATCGGAATCTATAAGCATATCAATAGGATTTAGATTACGGGCGTTAAAAAATTGGGTTATAGGTCTTTTATACTCATAAGAAACATGTAGTTGGTTGTATAAAGAATTTCATCTAGTGCATACTTCTTCGGAAATTTTTCTGTAAGGTAGTTGGCAATCGTGACAAGTTTTTTTATATTATTTTATTCGTTGTATTCTATTATTTTTAAAAATATAGTTTATAGCAAATTGTATTTTTTCAAGAATGTCTTCAAAAAGTGATATACCATCCTTTACAACTAAGTTATAAATATGACATGCACATTTTATATAAAAATGATCTGGAAAATATGGAGTTAAGGCATTTTTTAATAATCTAACAGCAACAATATTAGAAGAAGCGTTATCTAATGTAATAGTTATGATTTTATCAGTTATGTCATAATAATCGCAAACTGAAAAAATATTATCTGAAATAAAAAGACCAGTGTGCCTACTATCAATATATCTATATGCTAAAATACATTTTTGCATAGAAAATTTATAGTCTATCCAATGACATGTTACATTTAATTAATCATGGTCGTTAGTACTACGGCCTATATAAGACGTAATAGATACTTTGCCAGAAAAATGATATAATGAATAACGTAAATATTGTTGATATTCGTGTGCAAATTTAAAAACATCTCTCCTAACAGTTGATCTAGAAAAACGGTTATAAGCAGGATTGTACATTCTCTTATATAATGAATAAAATCAGGAGATTCAGGAAACGAAAAAGGCAAACCCTCCACTGCAACTAATTTTGTCTTTTTTATCGTATTTATGGCCTATAATTTCCCCCGTCATAGGGTCAATTTAACCCTGTACCTGGTCCGGGACAGTATGTGAACCTTGTCCCGACCGAGAGGGCATTGGCCCACCCGCCTTTTTAGCCTTATATTCCTCTCACCTATCTTTGTGAAATCTATTCAAATGCGTAGTTAAACCTCTCATCCCGCTATAACCTTTTCCCATTTTAAATTTAAAAACTTTTTTACAAACTAGGCATCTAACAACTTGATTGTATACGTCCCTATAAGAAAAACCATACATTTGATGTTAATTTTCGTTCTGATGGGCCTCGTCTCATACTAAGGGGAATAGGAGACGGTTCAGATTGAGGTGCATTAGTAGGAGTGTCATCTAGATTAGTGGGTATGTCATCTAGATTATCTTCTAAATTAAAATCTTGTTGAGTTCCAGAAAATAGCTACTCGTCTAAATCTAATGGTACTTCAGGAAATAATTCAGTATCAATAAAATCGTCCTGTCTAGGAGGAATAGGATGATTAGAAGAGTACCCCTGCCCTTGTTACCCCTACTAGAAGAAGCCCGACCCTTACCCTTAAACATACCTCTTAATCCTTTCATTTTAATTATGCAAATAAATAATTAAAGATAACGAAATTAAGTGAGCTAAATAAATTGAAAAAACAATAATAATTTAATGAAGGAACGAATATACCCAACGCCGACGTAACGTCGACGTGCAATCGAGAGGTTGAAAATTGAAACTTTGCTCGATGGATGATCCTCAGGCTAGTTGTCAACTTCACTCCCAAATGAATAAATAAAATTGAATATTTAGTAGACAATGTAGAGAGAATGAGAGATAGATTGAGAGATTATTAGAGAGATTGTAGGATGATTTGTGAGAAAGAATGAAGATAAAATGAGAAATTTATAGTTGAAAAATTAGGTTAAAGTGTAAATATAATAACTTAGGGGTTAAAAATAAATATTAAGGGGTAGGGGATTTGGGGGGGGGTAATTTTGTCGTTGCACAATGGCCAAATTGTTGTATAGACATTGTGCAACGATAATAGGGAAGGGAAGGGGTGGGGTCGAGTCGGCGTCGGGGTGGGTCGAGGTCGGAAATTTCGACCGCATCAAATCGATATCGAGCACCGTATTCGATCCCTGCACAAGGTCGAGTGGTCGTAGCCCCGCCATGGACGACCCTAGAATACTCTAGTTAGCATGGCATGGCAGTAGTATTTTCGGACTTATCATGTTTTCAGATATTTCCGCTATGATATTTCAGACTATTTTTAGTATACACTTTTACATGGTTCGTTATCATTACTATTGTATGATTTTGATGCCCATGTTGATTCAGCAAGCCATGTTGTTCACTCGATCACATATAGTAAAACATTTAGTGACGTGTTTCACCCAGGCTATGGTTTGGAGACTATTGTATGATTTTGATGCCCATGTTGATCAGCAAGCCATGTTGTTCACTCGATCACATATAGTAAGACATTTAGTGACGTGTTTCACCCAGGCTATGGTTTGGAGCGTTACATGTTGCGAGCCCTATGTGATTGACTTTGGTGGTCATTTGGATCAATTTCTACCCTTGGCGGAGTTTGTTTATAACAAAGTTATCACTAGAGTATTGAGATGGTGCCATTTGAGGCTTTGTATGGTAGGAGGTATCATTTTTCGATTGGTTAGTTTGATGCCTTCAAGGTTAGGCCATACGATACAAACTTGTTGAGATATTCTTTGGATAAGGTCAAGTTGATTCTGTAGAGACTTCTCACAGCTCAAAGTAGGCAAAAGAGTTATGCGGATCGAAAGGTCTGTGATTTGGAGTTTATGGTTGGGGAGCGAATTTTATTAATGGTTTTACCCATTAATGGTGTGATGAGGTTTGGAAAGTAGGGTAAGCTGATCTCGAGGTATATTGGGCTATTTGAGATTATCCAACATGTTGGTGAGGTGTCCTACGAGTTGGCTTGACCTTATATGTTATCGGGGGTGAATCCGTATTTTCATGTTTTGATATTGAAGAGGTACCATTCGGATGGTTCTCATGTATTCGGGAGCTTTCGGATGAGTTTCGAGTGTTAGATCAAAGTTTGGATGTTTGGAATTTGGGTTGTTCAGCTAGTGTCTAGTGCTTTCACACTTACGTGCTTATGGTCGCGCCTGCACTGGGTGGTCGTAGGTGCGAGGTTAGGCTGGGGTGCGAGGGGCCACACCTGTTGTGCTTTGGCCGCAGAAGTAGAACTGCACTTGTGAGTGGGTGTCTGCATCTGCGAGTCTGGGTCTCCAAGTCGGATCTTGCTTCTGGAGATTATTGTTGCAGATGCGGAAATTTGACCATACCTATGGTGTCGCTAGTCTATTTTATTATTTTTCTCCCCAATTCAAACTCATTCATTCTAAAACAATTTCGGGAGCTTAGGAGCACGAAATATAGGGTTTACAAAATGATTCTATAACTCAACCTTGGGGTAAGATCTAAACCTCCTTCTAAGTAACTTTACATATTTCCGCTCGTTAACTAGTGATTCCTCTTATGATTTAGACTTGGGAAATGAGATTTTTTTTCTATAATTGGGTTTTTATAAAATTAATGAAATTGAAGACTCTAATGTAATTAGAATTCAATTATTCTTAGGATTATTACTATTTAGACTTTGGGTAAGGCAAATCTAGGTTGAATTTCTCATTTTGACCTTTAGGGTTCGGGATGGGGTTTTGAATTGAATTTTAGACACGAATATTTTATATTGCAATATCAATATCGACATACTCATATTCTCATGTAGATATCATATTTGATGAGAGTGGACTCATTCAAAGGATCTAAGGAAAAGGAAGGCCTCAGAGTGATTCTTCGACTTCATATTCAGGCAAGTTGAGACTTACTAGACCCTATATGTAGTGTTATGTGTTGGATTTAAGTAATTAGGGGGTGTAATGGGTAAATGGGGTCCTATACTCATGAGATGTCGAGCAGTTTTGCGGGTATTAAGTATCTATTCGGGTAATTAAAATATAAAGAATTATGCCTTGTGTAGGAGATTATGTGTTTATCCTTCGGGACTTGAGGTGGTGCGTAAATCCACTAGGTTGTTGCTTATTTGAGCTATGCTCGCTATGATTGATTGACTTTCATAAATATTGACTTTTCGTGCATTTATCACTCCACATCTCGTCTAATTATGAAAGGGGAATTCATTTGATGATTTGAACCGATATAATGTATTTGCATGGTGTACACATATCCATTACATTCATTCATAATTATTGACATATAACTGATACGATGAAGAGGCCAGTAGAGGCCGAATTTTTATATGGTATATGGACCGGAGCGATGATGATGATATTATAGTCTATGGGTTGGTACCTGATGTGATCTTAGATATCTTGATTTTGGGTGGGTATATGGACCTCATGAGTCCCCTGACCCAGTGAGTCATGTGAAATATAATGTAGGAACGTGTGTGTATTGGTGCATATGACCATTACATATAACACATTTCACTTTCATTCTATACCGGTAATACATGATTTATATTACACCCCATACGTTATTTACTAAGTCGCATCATAGATTAGTTGATGTAAGCTCAGAAACAGGACTATCGTTGAGGTTATTAGTATTTAAACCATTTTTAAAATGTGTCAATTGAGTGTCATTAGGATTAGAGGTGTAATGCATGGAATAAATCGAATTTTGATAAAGTTTGGTATGTTGGAGAGGTGTTCTAGGTTGTAGAGCATAGATTGAAGGAAAGATGAGATATTATCTACTTTGAAATGCCCTAGGGAATGGGTCTACATTTGTGTTATACGACAGAAACCAAATGCATCCCTGAGGTGAGGCAAATTTTTAGATTCCTATATAAAGCGGTGGAACCTTTTGTAACCTCATTTGCAATGCCCCCAACCACCGCCTGGGCAAAACACGACTCTGGGTGTCTGACTGCATATGACCGAGCGAACCACATGACTTGTTGAGTCCCTATGGGCATAACAAACATGCAATAATAACGATTTAAAATGCTTAAATTCCAAATATTGAAATATAGTCTGAAAATATATTGCGAAAAATATTCGAAAAACATAATAAGTCTGAATAACTAAATATCTGACATGACATGCTAAACTAGTCTATGAAACCTTTACTTCATAACATGATATGTAAAATAAATAAACTAACAGCCCGAATGAGATGGGGCTCACCAATAGCTGAGATAGTAGAAATCCTAATGAATTGATCCGTCATCATGAAACTCCATACTTCTACCGTGAAGTGCAGGCCCCAGAAAAAAGGAACGTAAGTAAATTTGAATTGTATTGTATGTAAAGCAATTGAATGAATAATCAGGCTCATGAAATAATAGAGATATGAAACTAAATCTGAAACTGTAACATGAACATGAGCATGTATAATAACTGGCATAAATATATATAATAAAAATAAAACATGGTAGATTATTTTAGGTGGGGGAGCTTTAGTATAACCGACATGAAACCACCACGCTAGAACGTGGCATTTGATCTCTGCCCGATCAGCTAAGTCATCTCGTACCTTGTCAGGGTACGAGACATGAACATGATCTGAATGGATCCAATAACCTGCAATGGGTAATATTAAGGAATCATCCTAACTGGGCGGAGCGATCCTTATATTATATTAGCATACATATTTTTAGGTATTAAATTTTCTCGGTAATCTGTGCAACTCCCAAAACATGAACATTAATATATTTGGCTTGTAAGCCCATGAATTTCATGAATATAACTTGTACACATGGTTTGTAAATAAACTATAACATGTGTATTGTTTTATTAAGACATGAAAAATCATGGAGAATTCATGAGGTGAAACAATAGTAGTTCGTAAACAATTCATATGTCGTGCTTGAACTCATGAAATCAATATTATAAGCATTCATGGATTACACACAGATTTCCAATAACCATAACGAAATATAAAGAATACAATAAGGAAACAGTAACACAAACATGGTGTATCATATATATATAATTTATGGTTGTTATGAACATGGAATAAAACCTTAAGTATAGAAGTTTATCGTTTCATGGATAAATGTGGCATGGGGAAGAACGATGATGTTCCCACACGTGGATAAAAGCTCTAAATACCTATAAGTGTCTTAATCTAATGAATTATCTTGATTCTCTGACGAAGAACACCCAAACCCTAGTTTTGAATCATTGGAGAAGGGTTACTTGTTAATCTTATGTTTTTTGCTTAAGAATCATGTTATCATGTATTTAGCGCTAGGATTGATTAGGCATCGTAGAGATGTTCTTACCTTAACGAGGGAGGTTGAGATGAGATAAAATGCTCTTGAGAGGGTTTTCTACAAGGTTGAATGACTTAGTGAATTATTTTTCGGACCAAGTGTTAAATATGTATTTTGGACCACCCTGTCTCGTTAAGCGAGCTCACCTGTCCAAAATGTACTTAGCTAAAAATTCTAAAATTTTCCATTTTGGACCCTACACCTCGTTGAGCGAGGTCCAATTAGTCCATTTACTTTATCAAACTTTTATGTTTCCGACTTTTGCCAGTAACGTTCAATAATATGGCCATAACTCCTGGAACAGAGCTCTGATTGAGCTCCACCATATATGGTTGGAAAGGTATTGCAAATATCTAAAACCTTCATGAAGTAAATTTTCCCAAATTCCTTATATGTATCCGTAAATTCGCTTTAAGTGAGGCCCACTACAACTCACTTGAAGACATGCTCTGTATAGTAGCTTCCGACTCTAATTTTTCCTAAGCCACTTCTTATTCCTTGATTAGTTTCCAAAACACTTGCTACACTCCTCATCTTGGTTCCATCATGTTCCCATCATACGGTTCAAATCATAGCCCAAAGGTACGAGGTGTTACATCATTTCTCACTCCCATCAGTCCTAAATTACCCCCAAAGACTCTCTCGAGGTTCCTCTATCAATTAAGAGTGTTTGTATAAGGTCGCAAGGTGATTATATCCTTAAGAGTCCTTGAATATCATATAGTTGCCTTTTTGATCTTGTAGTTTATTGGAAGTTTCTCTAGGTTGGAGGAAGATCTAAGGTTGAAGGGTGTTCTTTCTAAGTAAGGGAAGGTTTTTCCTCTCTTATATGTACTTGGTTATATTCAAGTTGTTGTTAAGTTGTGGGGATGATAAGGTTGTGAGATATGTTGTAAAAGTTTTTTGTGATGTTATTGTTGTATATGTGTTGTATTGAGATGTTCTTGAGCTAGTATATGGATGGAAATCATGGAGAGTTAATTTAAACATGTTGTTGTTGTTCTCATGTATTGTAAAGAAGAGAGGTCAGGAGAGGAGTGTTGGTTGTATCTATAAGATGATCTTGTCGCTCGGTATGTCACACATAGTTTCCTCCGTAGTTAACAAGGTTATATTGTCGTTTAAGTGTAGATTGTGGTGTTTACTTGGCAGATTATGCAGAGACTATGAGAGGTATGTAAAGGCTATGTTTCCTTCTCTGTTTGGCATGAGTCCTTAAATCGAGTTAGTCCGACTAAGTGCACAAAGAAGTGCCATTCGTATAGAATTCATAACTACGTTGTTCATGACATTCCTATAGTAATTCTCCCTTATCGATAGTGTACTTCCAGTTTAGTAGTGTTTCTCGTTGGGTTAGGAGATAAGATATCATGATTATAAAGTTATACTTTTCCCTACGAGGCTACTTATTTATATTTTTGCCTTTGGGGCTATACATATGTGCATTGCCTTCATGGCCTTACATGTTGATGCCTTCGGGGCTATGTTGTTGCTTTCGGGGCTATATTTTTTTCTTCGGCGATATATTGTTGCCTTAGGGTCTATTTACATACGCACTGAGCCTTACCCAAGGCCGATTAGTTTATTGTATTATTAGTCAGATAGGGGTCAGTAAAGGGTAAGTATACTTTCAAATCATGCTCGACTCCTCAGTTTACATTCCGTATATCATGTATTTCTTTTCAGTTCAATTATTCAATTGCCTTATATATTCATTATATTATTTCTTACTAACTTCCATTTTGTCAGGGATGCTATGTTCATGCCCACAGGTCCAGATAGGCAGCCAAAGTGACCTCCTCAGTAGTCAAAGTTGAATATCAGCGTGATTGGTAAGCTCCAGCTCATCCGGAGTTACTAGGTCCATGTTTTGAGAGTCTCTTAGGATATATATGCATATGACAGGTAGGACAGGGCCCTGTCCCAATCATAGTATAGTTATGCTCTCCCTATAGGCTTGTAGACTTGTCCTTTATGTACAATATGTCAGCACAATGGGCTTTTCAACGTTATACATGTGTCTGTTTTGGGTTTTGTTGTTTGTAGATGTGCATGGTGACCTTGTCGGTCCACATAGGTGCTTATATATATATTGGGGTTATCCCATTGTGGTGTGACAGTTTCATCTACAAATTGTACAATACGACCTTGCCGACCTAATATAACATTCTTATGTTATAGCTTGGCCTTGTTGGCCTAGATCTTTGCGATGATTCAGGTTATATGAGTTATAATTGGTACACTCGGGGTCAAGTAAGGCACCGGGTGCCAGTCACACCTCCGTAAGTTGAGGGTTTGACAAACATGGTATCAGAGCAGGTCTGTCATAGGGAGTCTACAAGCTGTGTCTAGTAGAGTCTTGTTTATAAGTGTGTTGTGCACCACATTATATAAACATGAAGCTACAGGGCATTTAGGATGTCACACCCCAACCTTGGGGTGTGTGACAAACTTGGTATCAGAGTAGGTCAGTCCTAGAGATGTGTATAAGTTGTGTTTAGTAGAGTCTTGTTTATGGGTGTATAACATGCCACATTTATAGAAAAGAGAGTACATGGAATTTAGGATTATTACCTTCTTTCTTGATATAGATCATGCGATAAAGACCTTCTATAAGTATTCCATTCTTAACTTATCGTGTTTACGATTGCAATGATGCTTTATCGAGTAATGCACCCTTTATTGAGATAGATCTGTTGGAGGATACAAGCAGGTTACCTTCTCACATATCACCGACTTAGATAGGACCAAGAAAGTTGAGAAAAGCCCCCGAATCATCAGTTATACCACCAGCACCGTCTGATGAAGATGTTAGGAAAATGCTTCAAATATTGAATCAATTAATTGCCTCTCAGGTGCGTCGCTGCCCTGGTATGATTGACAATGGTAGACCCCTAGAAGGGTCAGAGAGTTCACAGACTAGGGAGCTCATTGGCCAGAGACTATCGATGCTCGGTGGATTTGACCCTGTTGGGAAGGGAGAAAAGGCCAAGAAGGCTTGGATGATTGGCGATTACAAGGGACAACAAAGTGAGGAAGGGTTACTGATATACGGTCAACATGTTAGATTTTTATAGATCAGGTATGATCAAAGCTCTCGGGTAAGACCGAGGCAGGGATTACAGACCTCGATATTTCCAGTCGAGTGCAGATCGAGCGAGGCCTTCTAGGCCACGCCAGAAGCGCGATCGGATCGACGCGGGTTGTGCCACGAGGGAACATGAGGCTGCTATTGGTGTGGTAATCGAGCACATAAGATTCCAGAATGTCCTATATTGTCCCACAGAGAAGAAGGTAAAATCAAGATAGAGCCTCGAGTTCTGATGCTATCTGAGGTAAACAAATGGGCACATGTATGCTATTGATTTCCATCGATAACCTATCTACCTCCTGTATGCTTAGTATGGATCTATTTTATACTTAAGAATATTGACCCCATACTATATATTCATTTATATGGTATTACTCATGAGATAAGATATTATGATAAGAGTGAGTCGTGGATGTAAGTGGATCAATAAAAAAAGGACTTCTACCCGAACTGATAGTTAAAACCACGTATTTATGTTGTAGACTGAAAGGACATAGATCCCACACCTGACCTAGAGACAAAATGTGTAGCATTTTATCCGAATGAATATACTAGATAAATCCCAAATCCATAAAATTATGTTACTCGAAGATTGTACTAAAGCCCTAGACTTTGTGGAGAAAGAGGCCGCTCGAGAAAAAGATTGTAATGAGGGAATGCATACAATGTTGTTGGAATGTTTAGAAGGTTATGAGAATCCATTCATTTTGTGGGACATATATTAACTCGAATATGAGGATCCACTCTAAACATGTGATTCAAATGCTAACACTTTATCTAATGAATGAGACCCTAAAATATTGTTAATAAGGATGAATTTATGAAGTCGAGTCCTGTGAAGAAAATTGTTCCTGGATATGTTTAAAGCAATTGCGCAAGATGCCATGCTCCAAATAATGACCCCAACTCATCTACAAGAACTGGACCATCTATGAAAGTAGTAGACATGAAGAGTTTTTTGTCTGTTTGGGAAAAGTCATATTGTTCGCCATTAGAAGTTACCCGCGTGGGTGGCAGTAAGAGATCGTAGGATTTAAACATGGAGGGAGAATATACTCAGTCCTGTTGTGTGATTTTAAGCGCATACAGGGCAAGGATAACTTGATGAAGTCAATCGGTGATTAAAACCATGAGACAATCGAATAATGGCTATAGGCAATAGACAAACATTTAGTAAACACAAGTGGAATGCTATGACAAGGTATTGAAGTCGAAAGATGTTTCACGGAAGGAAAGATAAGAAAAAGTAATACGACAAGAAGGATACTAATAAACGAGACTATGGTGAGACCCGTAACAGTGCGACTACTTTGATATGGTGTAAGGGCAATAACGAATGAGGGATACCTAGAACTTATCACCTAAGAGCGCAAGACCTCTGACGTCCAGAAATGGTAGTATAAAGAGTACAACAATGCAAGAGACCCCCTAAGGAAACTCAAAATTGGAAGTATAAGAGTAAGTTAATAGAGTGATCGGTTAGTGAAGAGATACAGTGATGACCAAAGGAAGGAGATCCGAATGGGTTACAAGCATAAACCAAGTTGTGAACCGGAGTTGGATATGCAAAGCACTAGTTTTTCCACAACCGTCATCATGACGCTCAAGGATAGGTAAAGTGGAAGTAAGCGAAAAGAGAAGCTCGACATATGCATATAGAATAATGATGGGATGGACATCGCGTCTGATGATTCAAAGTAGATATTGAGGAAATGACTTAGGGAGTCCAAGTAATGGAACAAAGATGTAAGTAGACGAATAATGGTATTTTGAGACATTTTAAGTTGATCAAAGGCTTCATAATGAATATAAGGTCGAACAAAGTCAATTAAATCTCATCCAAACATCCTCTGCGGAAGGCCCATACCAAGAGGTAAAGGAAAAGGTATTAATCTAAATGCGGTGACTAGGGTTGAATATGGCACAACACCGTCTAGTAACGTCGAACGCTTTAGAATCTTGTGTGTACCTAATAAAGGGTTAAGTTAAGCGACTCATCCTCTATAGGATAGTAACATCAAAGGTTGGGACTAGAAACAGTACTGGGATCGAGCATGTATGCCGGAAAATCTCAGAGCAAATGACAATGCGACACTTGAATAATGAAGAAAAATATGAAAATGGTTCTTCTTAAATTATGAATGCGAGTTGATCACCATGATAAGAACGCTTTAGATTTTAATGACGTCATCTATAGAGTATTCGGGAATAAAATGATATAGGATGTAAGATATTCTGGCATAACATTGGTAACCAAAGTTATAGATGATGCCAAGAGTGCACACCCGCTAGCAATTTGATCAATGTGCAGGCTAAGGGAAAGAGTTGACCTAAATGCGTCAGTTAGCTAGTGGGACTTAAAGTCAAGTGATGGTAATTTTATGACTCTGAATATGACAAAGTCCATCCTCATATTAAGAACTAAGGGGACATCAAGATGAAGACTACTCTTAATAGTCCACCTGCCTAAGATCCACCTAGATATATCAGGATATGGAATGAAGGTATTAACATAAATGACAATAAGGAGGAACCTTACAGGAATCGAAGTGAATACGTGAAGGTCAGTATGTAAAGGAATAAACACCCAAAGTTGGAAAGAATAACTAAGAACATTAAGGAATCGCTGAAAGGCGGAGAATGGCGAGCATAGAAATTGATAAAGATTACCTCATTATAAGTGTAAGCTAGTTTAATCTGACTCGTCAATTCACGTCATGACAATTAGGACTACCTATATGGACAAAGGCAACACAACATTGCATATTAAGAAGACTACTCATTTTCTTACACCTATTCTGAGATATCTTACCAGTGCTTGGTCTATAGTAAAACCTTTAGAAGATTATTTTGAAAAGGGACTTAGACAACTAGGTTAGCCCCACCCTTAAGTGAATAGGCAGATCAAACCGTCAAGGACATGATATGAGAAGGCTGTTTGATTTGAAAGGAAATTTTTGATAACTACCTAAAGGTTGAGTACAATGACAACTATCATGCAAAGTAACGAAGATAACATATAAGGTTCTATATGAGAAAAGTGGCAGGACCCTTGTTGAGTGACTAGCAGAAAAATAGCCCGGAATAATGGAATCTAATGTAATGTATCAGGCCATAAAGAGATTAGCTAGATATTGATCACTCAGAATCATTAAGGAATCGTGTGCAGCTACGTAGGGGTAGGGCTTAGAATTCCAAGTAATGTTGGGAAATTTCTGAAGATCTTGCCTATGAAGAATGTGATGGGACCTAGAAGAGGAGAAAATTTAATCCCGGACATAAGCAATCGCAATGCATAAGCTTGATAAAAAATCCAAATGACTTATATATTAGACATGCCCTTACCCTTAGAACTCACCTACCTGATTCACATGTTAAAATTTTCTCATACCTTACCTGTGGCGAAGATGCAGATTAGAGCAAAGCTTACTATATGGAGAAGTTCCAAGATCAACAAGTCGGCTAGCTAAGTATTGATAATTGTAGTTTCATAAACAAGTTCAGTGGAACAATAAAGATAAGAAAGAAATGGCGTAAGGAGTGTAGAAAATGTGATGTAGGAGGAAAAAGAAGATATAAAATCTAAATATCCCATCTTTTTGCTTGTAATCGTGCGATAACTCCCTTTCTACTTGTACCTACTACCAATCGATTCATGTTATGTACCCCACCAAATGATCGTTATAACAAAGAAGTGAGGTTGTCATCGAGGGTTAAAGTTGAAGGTGGGCTATGGCTTACTATGTGATATTATGGATAGACGTACGGTCATGTGGAGCCAATATTATAAAACATGTTGAATTGTGTGGCCCTGTAAGACAATAGTTGTGCTCGTTGGACAATTCCTTTTACAAGAGGAGTTCAGACAACTTAGGTATTGAGACTTTACGGCTATGATACCCCAATATTCGAGGATGAATGTTCTTAAGGGGGGGGGATGTTACACCCCATACCTTCATGCATTGAATGTCCCATAAGTTAGTGGTTATAAGGCAAGGGAGATGTTTTTCAAAAGAATATAAACAAAGTGATTAAGTTAAATCATTAAGGGTCGCTAAAGTTTAAGAGTCGCTAAAACATATGTGCTTATATTCCTTACATCGAGTGCATTATGACGAGCTAATGCAAGTTAGAAAGAAGTTATGATGCCTATGGGAGGTTAATGAAATTTTTGGGAAATGTTGAAAGTATATCAGGAGGTTTCATGTTACACTCATTCATTTTGAGCGCAGTTGAGACCGTTATTAGTAGACTTGCATTTTAGTTACTCGAGACCCTTTTCGAGGGTCATTTATGACTTCAATGGAAGTTAATAAGGGTTTTGGAAGGTTACAAGTTATTTGGATTAAAATAAACATCTCTCGACAAAGTTTAACGAAGACAGGATTATACACTAAGCGTTTCGCATCACAGAACCCATTTTGATTAGTGGATGTGCCCACAGATCTAGGCCACTATTTTGCCATCCTCTTGCTACCATATGCGGTGGAGGATGCAGCCGTATATGCCCATAAGCGCTTTATATCCTCCCGTATATGGGAGGTGGTGGGGAGCCTATTTAAGGCCAAGTCTCGAATTTTCATTCTAAATATTCCATTTTCGACCTCTCTCACCCCTAGATTTCTACAAACCCTCTCCCAAGGTCCATACACTATTAAAGAACAATTAATTAAGGTTGTGATGTGAATTCTCCCTCATGAAGCATGGATCATCTTGAAATCTCCTCTTGATTGTTGAGAAGAACTTGGGAGTTCTTGGATATTGAAGGAAGGCTTGGTGTAGAGAATCTCTTAACTAGTTTAAGGTAAGATTCTTGCTACTCTTAATGTTCTTAAACCCCTCCTAGATTAGAGTGATCATTTGGCAAAAGGTAACCTATGAAAAGTTAAGTTAAACTTTATGATAGAGACATGTTGGTTGTTGGGTTGGTTTAGTGAGTTCTTGAGAAGAGTAAGGATTAAATCTTGTAGAATATGAATGTTGTAATATTGGGATTGTGGTAAGTTATGGTTGAAGGATTATGATAGCTTGGGTGCCATGAAAACAAGATTGGAGAATTGTGCATGCTAAGTGTTTGATAGAATATCACAATGAAGAAATCTTGTAACTATGGAGTCAATCTGAATTCAAATTACCTATATCACGTAGGTTGTCATTTGTAAGGCGTGTGAGACTTGATAGGATGGACGCGGGCCAAGCGACGAGGTATGTTAAGGCTACCTCTTTCTTTTTTTGGCATAAGTCATGTATAATTGTAATGAGAATTAACGTCCCACCAAAAAAGGGCTCTCGCAAATGTCCTTGCTTCCTATTAGAGTATCTCATGACTCTTGTTTGTCCCTTGTGGGAAGTATTTCCACACTTGATAATTATTAGAATATTCTAGAATAGAATATTCTAGAAGTAATACCATTATTATAGAAATATTGTGTAGTATATTGTATTAATGGAGTATCCCATCTTATATGGTAAGTAGTTTAATGTATAGGAATATTTTTAGGATTATTCTAGATTCTTCCTAGTTAGTGTAAAGATGTATATATTCTTACCTAATGGAATGAAGTCTTTTGAGGAAAATATTCTATCATGGTATCAAGAGCTTAGGAAAAGATTCATCTTCCTAAACACCAAAATTGTTTCTTTTTTTTTCGAAATTTCGCTCTCCTCCACATCGAAATTTTTGATTTTCCTGTTCATCGTGTTTTTATTTTTTCATCCAACTATTATCAACATGTCTGAATCCAAATCGTTCTATCACCCAAATTTCACGCTTCCAATATCAAAACTCATGTTCCCATAACTTTACAAATGGAGAATGTGCACTATGCTTCCTGGCTAACTTTTTAAAATATGTCGTTGCTCTCACCGTTCTTCACCACATCATTTCCTAAAAGACAAAGAAAGAGTCTTGACAACGGATGAAGACAAAGAATTGTGGGATGTCCTAGATGTCATCGTTTGGTTGGATATATTCAACAATATCCACGATTTGTCAGACACGATCACGGAAAGCATTCTAAGGCAATTGATGCTTGGAATCGACACGGATATTTTTATGATAATCAAAATTCCGTGCAGTTGCTTTGGAACAAGAATTCTCCGATGTTGATATGGAGGATTTTCCTAATGCGCTCGCTTATTGTCAACGCTCAAAGTGTTGGCGGATCAATTAAAAATGTTGTTCTCTGCCTCCGACAACCGCTTGGTTCTACAACTTGTCACGGACGACAGAGGCATATAGCGGTTGCCATCATATTGTTATACCCCGTAGTTCCGTGGTATGTATGCGATGACGTCGACGCATTTGAGAATACGACATTGAAATTGGAAAGGAAGAAAGAGTGATTTTTCCACGGAAAAGTTTCCGCTTATGAAGGAGAAAGGTTCGTTAATGGGAATTGGATTCCCAGATTTGGTATTCTGACTTCGAATATTAGAGAATTATGGAATTTTATTTTCGAATGGTCACGCTGGGCCCACGGAGAAATTTACGCTTTTAAGGGCCCACTTTGTTTTCGAGATTTTGGCCATTGTGGATATTTTCGGAAGATGAATATTTTGGACGAGTAGGAGGGCGACACGTGTCACCCCCCCCCCCTAGGTGGATTGGCCGAATTTCACGTTGTGCACAATCCCCGATTAGAGTCGTTTCGACGAAACGCTTTACTAAACTCGCGTAGGATAAATTCCGCTATGTCATTTCTAATTTTTGCGGATTTTTCCGAGAGACGAAACACTTTGGATCAACGAGGGCGACACTTGTCACCCTCCAATTGATGGACGCTGGCGCCCATAGGCCGATTGGAAGGCTTATTTTGTCAAGTAGTTGGTAGGATATTTTGTGTGCAAGTTGGCTAGTACACTTACCCTAATCCTCACCCTACACTTGCCTTGCACTTGAACAATCTCGCCGTTGGTCGCCATCCTCGACCTATAAATACCCCCTTAAGATGAAGAGTTCTTCATCCACAATTACTTTCCAAGTCTAAAAATCCTCTCCTCTCCTTAAAGCCTTTTCGTCCAAACACCCCCTTCGGGAGAAGCTTAGCCGAGGCTACCCCCTAGCCTAGCCGAAACCTACCTCCATCAAGTTGAAAAGTTGCCTTCTAGTATTGTTATAATGCCCAAAATACCCTAGCCCAAATCCCTTAGTCCTTAGTGAAGTTGTGAAGAACTTCTAAGGTTTTCGAGCTATCTGAGCGCATACAACTTAGGAGCTAAACCTTGCTCAGCGCGACTTTTATCTAGGATATTATTGGGCTTACCGAGGTAAATAACCTTATCCTCCTTTTGTAATTAGAAAATACATCTGTAGAAGTATAGGAATAAGTATAAGTACTTAGAAGGATATTAAGAATAGAATTGAACCGATATCACGAAGGCGGTTTAAAAGAAGAATAATAGAATCAGATTTACATGATCGCTTTCACAATGAGACTTGAGTAGCTCACCTGCAGTGGAAGTCGCCCAAATGTCCATAGAATAACGAACCTCTCGCTAGAGCTTTGTCTGATACCGACGCTGATAGACGATTTGATCGTTATAGTCGATTCTCTCGCGCACGACATATTCAACTTGGCGGTGGATTTCACGGTAAGGTATGTGATTCTTCCTATCCTCTCGCATGATATTTTAAAGAATATGTATATAGTACGGTAGACGACGTGTTAACCGAATAATAATTACGCAATGTCTTCTGACTTAAGCTCGAATAATAATTACGCAATGTCTTCTGACTTAAGCCCGAATAATAATTACTACGATGTCTTCCGACTTAAGCCCAATAAAAAGGATCCAAGTAGTTCAAAAGAATTAAGAAACCTTTTTAAGAGTAACACTTGGTTTTAAAAGCTTAAGAGTTATACTAGCTTTATGGGAGGTTAGGTATAGCGGCTTAAGAGTGATAAAAAGAATGATTTATTGATTTAAGAAAATAAGAGACTTGACTTAATTATACTAATGTGAAAAAGTGTGAAACCTCATTCGTGAGTAATTAGTATTTTTGGTTTTCAAAAGGAATGATGTTTTACCGATCAGAATGAATGTCGAACAAACCACAGAATGCTTAATAAAGGGAAATATTTTGACTAATAAAGTATTATTAAAACCAAGAGAAACTTCCATCTGCATAGGAGCTAAGATGAGACAAAATGATATTACATTTCCTAGATCATGGCTGCTGTAATAAGATTGTTATGAACAATAATAACCTACTCACACATAAGGTATATGTTTCTCAAATTGTTTTAAAGGATTAACTATGACTACGAAACCTTTCGAAAATGAGAAACTTGAGTAATTGAAATTAGGCAAACTTGAGCGTTGGGAAAAGAATGTTGTTACTTGATTTTACCAAGAGAAGTGTTCTGATTTACTTCAAAAGATAATCACTCTATTTTTATACTACGTATCAGTGAGTTTTGTGAAAGAAACGGATCTTTTAAAAAGAGTAATACATGAAGTACTTTGGGGCTAAAAACCCGAACTTGTTAACATAATGTAGAAAGTACCTTGTGTGAATAACTTGATTGTATTGATTTGTGATAGTCTTGTAATACTTTCTTGTTGACTTGATAAGTAAACATGTTAGGATGCTACGTGAGTTAGTATCTTGTGATGTTTGTGTAAAGCGGGTTTTCCTTATCAGGCTTAGGTTGTTTAACGATAAACCGTCATGTTGATATTATATCACTCATGATTCCGGTTAAGTCGCCTCCGACGCGGTAGACTCAGCGGGTCTGACCTATGATTCGAGAATACCTTATGCAGTCCAGATGGCCTATCGCGAACTACGGAGTTCCGTGTTAGTATCGCGCCCTTGTGGTCACGCGTTGTGGCTACGCGGACGGCGAGTCCAGACGCCGGGAGTAGCTACCCTCGACGCGGAATACCTCATGCGGGCCATCGAGTGGCCCACGCGAGCTACGAAGTTCCGTGGCTGAGACGCGCATTAGATATCGCGCGAGTGGCGGCTTTGATCATGCGACGGCATCAGACATCTCATGATACGCTTTATGACCTTGTCAGATCGCTGGGTTTTAGTAGTCGGCTATGCCCTCGCATTTACCCCGCACGGTTTTATGATGACTTTGGCGCGAGTCCACGACTTGACATGATCGCTTATTTATTGTGGAATCGTAGTTTTGGTTATCATACATGTCTCGCCTTATATAGACTACTATGATTTCATTTACGATTTTCGGGCCACATACTGGTACTGTTATCGACCTCCTTCGGGTCGCGTTCACGCCGCAGTAGCGTACTCCTACCGTTGATTCCGTTCTTAGGATCACCGCTTTGGTTGGAAAGCTCCGCTTTCTCCGAGTCTTAGCATTTTGGTATGGTCCTCGTCGTTATAGATATTTGCATTCGGGGTATGGCGGGGCCCGTCCCGCCATTGTTGTTTTAAACTCTTAGAGTGCAGTAGACTGTTGTAAGGACGATATCGCTCATTTTGGGGTACTTATATACATATATGCCGAAAGGCAACTTTCTCCCGTAAACCGTGTCTTATTTATACCGTTTCATATCTTGGTTGTTTTATATTCCACGATTTCTCCGATGTATGACTACTGGTGCGCCGGTAAGGCACGATCACGCCCCGAACGGTCTCGACAGCTATCCGTCAAAGTAACTCACTCGTTATTCTACAAAGCAAGATCTATGTTAATCCTGAAGAACAAGGTCTTTCCAAAAAGGTTGCTAACACAACCGACCTGCGTATACGGTCACTAATGATGGAAATAACCGGTCAAAAGGACGGCATGGAAATAAAAAAGGTGGAAACCGCAACAAAAACGGAAATCATCGCAACTCCGGCGGCGGTTGGAATACCGGCGGTGTTACGGCA
Source organism: Przewalskia tangutica (assembly GCA_029844215.1). Lineage (NCBI taxonomy): Eukaryota > Viridiplantae > Streptophyta > Magnoliopsida > Solanales > Solanaceae > Przewalskia > Przewalskia tangutica. The sequence goes on from CM056719.1 coordinate 27,897,969, forward strand.
TTCGGCGGCGGCCCGCGGGCGGATTCTGGCGGGCGCAGCGGCATGGCGGCGCAGAGTAAGGCAGGCAAGAAGAAGCAGCTGGCTCGCCACAATGGACTTGGCCGACCTCTGCCTACTCCTACCACAATCCGGCGAGCCCACTTCAGAGCTCAAAGAATCACCCACAAGAAGAAGCGCGTTTTCCCGGCCAGCTGGGAGCGGTGAGCAAAGAATAGTATTGCCAGCCAAAGAAATGGGCAAGAGGTGAGCAACAAGAAGACTGTTGGCGGCCAGAAATGGCTAACAATGCGAAGAAGAAGACAAGCTTAGGCACCAAAGATGAGGCGGGAAGCAGCGGCCGATGGGCGGCCAGTTTGGGCCTCGGGCGTGAACGAGGCCCACTCAACATGGCCAATCGGCGGAAATTGAACATGCCACGCACGCTGGGATTAATCCACCGCATACCGAATTGGTATATGGACTCAGGTGCAACGTCACATATGACGTCATCCCAAGGTAATCTCACGTCCTATTTTAATTTGAGCAAATCAAATGGTATAACTGTCGGAAATAGTCATTCCATTCCAATAAAAGGTTATGGTTCCACTAAATTGTCCAAACCAAATCCACCATTAGCCTTGAAAAATGTTATTCATGCACCACAATTAATCAAAACCTAATCTCCGCTCAAAGTTTACTTGATAATCAAGTTACCGTAGCTTTTGATCCTTTTGGTTTTACCGTGTGTGATTTTCATGCGGGCACGGCTAATGAGATGTGATAGCCAGGAGAACTTTATCCGCCACTTCACTACTACAACCTGACAAGAAACACTTTAATTTTGGTTGTTTTTAATTCCAATTTATGGCATGAACGTTTGGGACATCCGAGAGTCTGCTTTAAACTCTCTCAAACGCAATAATTCAATTTCATGTACACGAACTCTTAATAAGTGTCGATCGTGTCCTTTGGGTAAGCATATTCAACTACCTGAGTCTTCTTCTAATTGCACTTTTTGCCATTTGAGACTATACATTGTGATATTTGGACATCCCCGCCAGCTCTTCAGCATAGATATTATTTGCTTGTTTTAGATGATTACTCTAAATTCTTGTGGACATTTCCCATATCAAAAAATCACAAGTGTTTTCTACATTCCTTAGTTTTAGAGCTTTCATCCAAAACAGTTTGAAAGGATATCAAAACATCCAATGTGATAACGCGGGAGTTTGATAATAGACAATTCAGGATTTTTGCAAAACAAATGGTTTGAATTTTCGCTTTCACGCCCCACACATCTTCTCGAATGGACAGCGAACGCAAAATACGAACCATAAATAATATTGTCAGGACATCCCTTGCTCATGCCTCACTTCCCCCTAACTTTTGGCATCATGCACTTCAGATGGCTACTTATTTGTTGAATATACTACCAAATAAACATACATCACACCAAACACCTCTTCAATTACTATACCTTCGAAAACCGACATACTCTCATCTCCGGGTTTTTGGGTGCTTGTGTTTTCCATTATTTCCATCCACCATCATCCATAAATTACAACCGAGATCTACTCCATGCATTTTTTTGGGATACCCATCCCATCATCGGGGATACAAATGTTATGACCTATCCTCCAATAGGATTTTTATCAGTCGTCATGTTATATTTGATGAAACTCAATTCCCATTTAGAAAAATCAATGAGTCACAATCTCCCACTTATGAGTTTTTGGATGCTGGAATACACCCAATTTTTACCCAACCATTGTCTCATAGTTCGGTCACTGCTACTGCAAATGGACAAAATTCTGTTAACCCATTACCCGTGTCCCTACCAAATGGTGCCCAACCCACTGTCCGGGATACTGATACACATTCGGGCCCATGTGCTTTGACACCTACCCTTAATGCAACCCAAGCCCCTGATTCAGTCCCGGCTATACAAATACCACATTTGGCGATGGCGTCGATCCATCGCCCGACAACACGTCCAGTCACCCGTAGTCAACATGGTATTGTCAAACCCAACACTAAATACAGCCTTCACACCCAAATTTCCAAATCACCATTACCAAGTAACCCTGTGTCTGCTCTGAAAGACCCAAATTGGAAAATGGCCATGGATGATGAATATCAAGCTCTTATTAAAAATAGGACATGGGATTTAGTGTCCCGTCCATCTAATGCTAACATCATTCGGTCTATGTGGATTTTTACCCATAAAGAAAAATCTGATGGTTCTTTTGAGCGGCATAAGGCTCGTCTTGTAGGTGATGGGAAGACGCAGCAGGTTGGCATCGATTGTGGAGAGACATTCACCGAGAGTCAAACCAATACTATCGTAATTAAGGCTCACTGTCGCTCTCCAGAGGATGGTCACTCCACCAGTTGGATGTTAAAAATGCATTTCTCCATGGTCATCTAAATGAGATCATTACGCACCAACCATCGGGGTACAGAGATCCAAAATATCTCAATCATGTATGCCGCTAAACAAGTCTTTGTATGGCCTCAAACAAGCACCTGTGGCACAGTATCGCGGCTTTGATTTTGTATCACAGTTGGGGTTTTCACACAGCCGGTCCGATTATTCCATTTTTATCTATCATCGTGGTAATCATACGCTTATCTTCTATCAGATGTGGATGATATTATTCGCATGCTTCCTCGAATCTCTTCGCAAGAATATCATGTCTCAACTTGGTTGAATTTGCTATGAAGGATCTTGGTCCATTGCACTTTTTCTAGGAATCTTTGTGACAAGACACGCAGTGGGCTCTTTCTCTCGGAAAAGTATGATCCGAGATCGTGGAACGGCCGAATGGCCTCTTGCAAACCCTCGAACACCGGTGGATACAAAGTCCAAATTAAGTGCTATCTCTAGCAAACCTTTTCTTGATCCAACATTGTACTGCGCTTCAGCGAGCGCTGCAATATCTCACGCTTACTGCACTGCATAACCTATGACGCATACAATGTATGCCTATTCATGCATAATCCAATGGAAGAACATACGCAGCGCCAAACGGATTAGACGCTACATTAAGGCACTCGGGAATATGGATTACATCTTTACCCATCTTGCGTCTCCAAACTTGTCACTTATACGACGCAGATCGGGCAGTCGTTCCGGACACCGACGCCCACATCCGGGTATTGTGTATTCCTGGGATAATTTAGTTTCATGGTCTTCCAAACGGCAACCACGATCGCGCTCGATCTTTGAATCGAATATCGTGCCATTGCGATGTTGTATCCGATTAATCGCCGATTCGTAATCTTTACTGGAGCTTCATTGCCAAATTCAAAGCTACTATAGTCTACTGTGACAACATTAGTGCAATATATCTTTCTGGAAATCCAATACATCATCAAGACTAAACATATAGAGTTGGATATCCATTTTGTCCGTGAAAAGTGGCACGCGGACAAGTCATGAGTACTCCATGTCCCAACGCGTCATCAAATCGCCGATATCTTCAAAAGGGCTTCCACGATTTTATTTGAAGAATTTCGACGCCTCAAAGATTCGCCTCCACTTCAACTCGAGGGAGTATTAGAATATAGAATATTCTAGAAGTAATACCATTATTATAGAAATATTGTGTAGTATATTGTATTAATGGAGTATCCCATCTTATATGGTAAGTAGTTTAATGTATAGGAATATTTTTAGGATTATTCTAGATTCTTCCTAGTTAGTGTAAAGATGTATATATTCTTACCTAATGGAATGAAGTCTTTTGAGGAAAATATTCTATCAATAATATCTATGATTGTATGATGTCTTATGGTTCTTATTGGTTTCATAACAACTGATATGTAGATAGTTACATAATGATAGTCCGAGGGTAACAACCTTGTGTCACTCGGATCAGGTTCATGAGGTTCTTTTGACTCCTTTTATGCATTATATATATGCATCTATTTTATAACAACAAGCCACGCTATAGTCAGTCGGGAAGGCACTTATATGTGCACACCACTACAGTTGGGTAGTTTAGCATGATGATATCACCAAGAGTGGCTTAATTATGATGAGATAGCCCCAATGTATGGCCTACATATACATATATACGTACATATGAGTTTTTTAAAAGAAAGTATGCATATCATTTGCCTACAGAGGCGCTTAGAGTTACAAGTTGTCTCTCTTACTTATTTATAGTATTGCACCTACTTACATTTATAGCCTTACATATTCAGTACATTATTTTGTACTGACGTCCCTTATTGAGGCGCTGCGTTTCATGTCTGCAGGTACAGATAGACATTCAGATGATCCCTCGTAGGTGGCCTGATCCAGCTGCATTGTCACACTCCTTTCTTCCGGAGCTGTCTAGTGTGTTGGTAGGTGATGATTGATGTATATTTATGTATTTTTGGTATGGCATGGCTCTGTCAGACCTGTTTCTACTCCATGTTGTATCTAGAGGCATGTAGAATAGAGTCATGTGTATTCATTTTGTATGGCCTTGCCAACTTTTCAGATGATCTGTTGCACCCGTGATATCCATGTCAGCCTTTGTACGTATATAAATATGTATGTTGGATCTCTTCTGGTTATAGATTGAGGTGTCATCTAGTCGTATAGTTCTTAGTTAAAGGACTTCTTAGCCCATGTCTTGTTAAGTATCACGACTGCTATGCTTGTCCTTAGGGCACCGGGTGGCGGCCACACCCCCTAGGTTGGGGTGTGACATAGGAGTTGGTTACCCTGCTTTCAGATCTCAATCATGCTGTAGAATTGAGTACCAAGAATTCTAGCATAAATTTATGTCTGGATGTTGTATATAAATATGCTACTAACACGTAAGATAAAGGCTAACTAGAGGGCTAATGAGACAACAAGTGAGGATACTAGCAGAGTACCACCAATCGAAGTGGCCTAGTTTGAGGGCCAGGATGAGACACCCTCACACTCGCCTCTGTCTCCTATTACAATTCACTTTTATGCGGAGGTATAAAAGCTAATAAGAGGTTGTTAGTGCTCTAAGTCGAATAATTATTTTTAGAGTTGCCACCTAATTTATAGGTAAATTAGGAAAACCAAGTTAGAAGGGTTTATTTAGAAAAGAGTGTGAAAATATTATTTTTAAACATCTGGTGATCTCCCGAGACAGGTATTAGATACCCTGATATTAAGAATCCGCATAATACAGTGACATTTGAGTTCGATAGCACGTTTAAAGTTATAAATTACTTAAAATGTTTTTCCCCGCAAAAAAATCATGTCATCCATTTTATCTTAAACTCAAAAAGGTTTTGAAAACCGAGGAGTTAAATTCTACCTAAAATGGTTCATATACTGGTATTTAGTCAATCTATTTTTAGACTCAAGTGCACCCAAACTTGGTTTGAGTAGGACTCTACTATTTTTAGTCCTAATGGGTTGTCCAAACATTCCTTATATATTTTGAAAGTTTCTTTTATGTTTCAAAAGGAGTATAATTCATTTTGAAATGACAAGTTTTGCGTCCCAAAGGCCAAACCATATCATACATTTTTTTCCAGACCCATACATCTTCAATTCTCAAAGGTTCCAGTTTCTTATTTCAAAACACCTAACTTAGCCCACAGTAAGTCCACAAACATGTTTTATGAAATCCAGTCCGATTCTGTTTACTTTTAAAAAAATCGAACTTGTTCAAACTCTTTTCAGCCCATTTCCGTTTACTTTTCAAAATCAAACCTGTCCAAATTATTTTTAACTTTTAAAAAAATCGAACTTGTTCAAACTCTTTTCAGCCCATTTCCGTTTTCTTTTCAAAATCAAACCTGTCCAAATTATTTTGTCCACTTGTAAGTAATATTTTTGTTTTGGTTCGATCTCGGCCCAAATTATCTAATTAATTAAAAATCCAAAACAAAGTTGATTATTTTGAAATCTATTTTATGACAATTATAGGCAAACGATATGTAGCAGAAGTGAGGAAAGCGGCGTGGGCGTGGTACATTCTGCGGCATTTGCCTCTTCTCCTTGGCTTAGTTCTTCCTGCCAATGCGATCAGCCAATTGGACGGGGTTTGGGGATTTTTCTCACATTGAGATGGTTTCTATTAAAGGAAATCTGGTCACAGCCAAAAATCCCGAGAAAACGTCAAAATTTCTCTTTTTTTAGTGCTAGAAACCCGAAAAATTCTCCTACTTTCTAGGACGGTTCCTCCCTCTACGCCTGATTCCGTCTAGAAGAGCCTAACCAATAGGTGGATCAAGACATCCCCTTTAACCGTAGTCTACATGCCCCGCTTTCGCATATATCGTTTGCCTATCCTAAGTTATAACCATAACATGTTTCAATGATATCAAATATGTTATATACAAGTATTGTACAATATATATATATATATATATATATATATATATATATATATATATATATATATATATATATATATATATATATGTGTGTGTGTGTGAAATGGAAATGAGAAAGAGTTTAAGCTGATGGGCCTACTGAAGCCCACCAGTTGATTGTTTTCACCCATAGTTGGGCCTTCATGCATAACTACATCTTGTTGGACTCAATAAAAAATATGTTGTTTGGGCCTTAGCCCAACCGGATGAAGGGAATGAAGAGGCCCAAGGGAGGCCTATCCCGCGTGTATAGACAGGGAAGAAGGAGAAGGGGAAAACGAGGACACAAGTTAGAATGCACTCACTCATCTAAATAAAGCACATATAGATTCATAGATGATTTTTGAGCAGATTCAAGAAAAAATAACTAAAGACCATAAATAAATAGTAAAGGCGGCCTAGATTAAATAGGGGTAACATAGGCATGATAGCAATAGGCTGAGCCCAAGTCTCAGCAGCAAAAAGGAAAAAAAATGTTCACATGAGTAATGGAATTGGGCTTGGCCCAAACTATTATGCAGTATTCACAAAAATGATAGAGATAGTGATGCGAGCCCATCCTAGAATTCTCCTTAAGCTTTTAGCAGAGCAATATATTATCAATGGAAGATTTCGGCTAGGACCAACAGATTCATAAACAAGCAAGCTTCGTTGATATACATGAGAACCTATTTGACCTGTATACCTGGTATACTAAGTATACTCTGGTATATAATCAATATACTTTGTATATCACAGAGACAATCAACACACAATCAAAGGGAAAAGAAAACAACTGGGATAATGACAAACAAAACACAAACCGGCCCTTAAACCCTAATTTTCAACAAATCTTTCAATATCTTAATCATAAGTGTCCATCAATACTCGCCAGTTTATTTTTAAGATTGAGACTATGCATATTTGTCAAAGGAAATAGCCACTGGTTCATACATATAACATATAATCAGCCATGGTATATCCTTAAGTACCAAACGTCTCACTCATAAGCTAAGTTAACACATCAGGGTAACAGGATCACAAGAGACTATGTCCTAAATAACTAGGCCAAAGGGTATGAGCTGAACTAAACATGCTCAGGGACTCATATGACACTTGAACCAGTTACTAGCATGCAAGATAGTCATAAAGGAAGAATATAAACTACTTCACGCATATGCTTACACATTTCAACTATTAGCAGGTTAACTCTAGGCTAAACAGTCATGCTACTTTTGATCAAACATTAGGACAAACATCCAACCACCTTAAAGAATTTACTTCTACTACTATGATAATATTTTTCATTTAACTCATGATTTAAGACCACATAAATAGCACTTAGATCATGCATACACACAGTAATTTCTAGACATTCATCCTAGAACTAGTGTCAGCTAAAAAGAAACTAGTTCATTCATGGAATAAGACATGTAGCAGGTTGTGAGAACCAAACAGAGGATATTCTTCTAGATACTGTATAGGAATGATACTCATGACCTCATACTAGGAGAGACATAGGGTTTTAGCAAGAAAGCATGTTTAGCACTCAAACCATGCAAAAACATACAAGGTTTTAAACTCTTTTTCTTAGTTCTTAAATGGACAGTTATACTTCAAGGACTGGTTTTCATTCTTTTCTTAACAAGACACAAAGCATCGCAACTTAGGATTTTAGGCTTCTTCCTAAACAAATGCGGACTTAGGTAATTTGGACTTTGCATTGACAGTCACAACATGGATACATGAACACATTGCCAAACAGGTGCACTCTATGATACTCATGACACAACATTATATCATTTGAGGTTTTCAAAGTTAAAATTCAAGTAACCTAAGTCTGAGAGTAGGTAGCCATGATTATGCATGACAATTGAAATCAAGAAAGGCAAAATGACCTCAAACAATCAATATGTGGACAGAAAACAAGTCATATTAGGGCATGCAAGAGGGTACTTGGTTAAAGATATGGGTAGGGGTTCTAAAGTATACATCTATCAGCCCACCCAAGTGTAACACATTGCCATCTTAAGATTCAAACTAACCAAACATATAAAACTGAACTTAAGCGAAAATTCAGCGAACATGTAAGCCCATAAGGGGGCACCATGACCAGACTAGGAAGTTTTAAGGGTCATTTAACACAGAAACAAACTCAAATTTCAACAGGAAATGAGCAACAACAACACAAAGTGAACTCAAGTAAGCATTTTTATCGAACTACATTAGATACCAAGCTTAAACCACCCCAATATATACATGACTGAGTAGCACATAAGCTAGAAATGAGTTCATTTTAACCTAAAGCATCCTGAGTTCTTAACTACTTCTTTTAACCATTTATTCTCAAGAAGGATTGACTAAGCTATTATCAACTTATTTCCATATTTTAACCAGAAACTAGACCTCAAGTCAAGCACATATGGTTCAAAAGGTCTATACTATACTATCACCTTAATTGAACCAATTCAAACAATCATTCTAAATTAAATTTTATCTTAAGTTGATCCTAAACAAATCCTGCATGTTACCTCTAGATTCAAACTGCTAAATCATGATACTAGACAAACCATTTATCATGCCTATATCCAAATGTTATCCCTAAGCTCATTTTTGAACAATCTTTTAGTAAAACCAATCCTAAACTATCATTGAACCACAAATCACATAAATAAACAAAATATACTCTTTTCATCGGTCATTCATCATCATAATAAGGTAATTTCTATCACTATGCTAATGCTAGGTCTGCTAAGGTAGTGATGATTACATTTAGACTTGGCACAATTATTAAGCAGCCTTAACATATCCTAATAGGGTATCATTTTAGCCTACATACTAGTTAAGAATAAAAAATAACATAATATTGATCAAACAATCCCTATATGCATATTTTCCAAGGATTCAAAGCCTTATCTTAAGCTAATTAGGTTGAAAGTTAATGAACATACACATGTCTAATAATTTTAAACTAAATAGACTTACAACTACTCCATCATCCAGGAAACCTTTTTTCATGCTAAAAACCAATCATCACAGTTAACTTAAATCATGATTTTGTTTAAATAAACTCAAATAACACACAAACGAGTCATTAATCAAGTAAGTCAACTCAGAAAGCTATAAAACATAAATAGAAATAGGATTACCTTTCTTAGTGGCAGCCTAGGGTCGAGGTAGGGGCTTATTTCTTCAACTCTGACACCACAAGAACTCTCACACAAGAAAATAAAAGGGTTTAAGATTGTGAGAATCAAACTAGGTCTAGTTTGGCGCTTGGATCCCAATCAATCCTTAAAGTAAATGATTTAGCTTGAAAAATGGTTCTTAACAATACAAGGATCAAACTCAAACTGCGTACCTCCCAAAATGAGGGAACGATGGCTCAATTTATAGAACCCCCAAAAGCCCTAGGGTTCATGACCTAAATTGATGAGATTTTGGGGGGGAATTTCCCTCATTTTCTCAATCAACCAATCAAAACTAAAAATTTCAAACTGAATAAGATGAAATATATTAAGGAATTTCATCCTTGAACAATCAGTATCACAGAAAAGGGTAACCAAGATAGAGAAGGGAAGAAATTACCTTTCTTGGCTGATCCTTGGTAGAGAACAGACGGAGGCCATTAATGCATTTCCGGAAATGGCCACGCATACACTGCCGAAAGCTGGTGTGGTCTGAAACATTGCTAATTTGGGGCATTGACCATTCCGTCTAGGGTTCTCTCTTGAGCCAAATCGTGAAAATGGGATAGGGTTTGGGGTGTACGCATTAAGATTTAAGAAAGGGGAATGGGTCGGGTCACGGTCATTTGGGCCTGACCTGGCCAATTTAAAAAGAAATGAGTCGGCCCCAGTCTATATTTAAATGAAAATTAAAGCCACCATGTTTTAAATTAACAAGTAACCAGAATGCATTTCATTTATAACCGAGTAGATTAAAGCTTCAATTTGAGCTTAATTTTGGCACTATTTGGAAATTTAAATATTTAAAGCACGCAAAAAATCAAATAAAGTGATTTAAAATTGTGATAATTTTATATATTCTATTCAATTAAATAATTTCCCGAATTTTGACGAAATAAAATACGGATTATTTTAAAGTTGAGAATTTGAACAATTTGCACAATTATCTTTACATTAATTTTGAAAATTGTAATTAATAATCAAAATAGATATAAAAATAAGATATGATATACAATGCGTATACCAGGTGATATATTGCCAAATAATGTGACAAAATATCTATAGAATAATTTTGTAAAATCATTTTCATCTTGTAAAAGGTATATTTTATTCTGTCTATGATTCAAGAATCCTAAATAATTAAGTAAAATTATTACAGGATAAAAGTTAGGTGTCAAAAACTGGCCCTTCGTTGTTTGGGGATAACAGGACCATCATGAACAACAAAATTTGACTGACCCAAGTTTTTAGCTGATCAATTGAAAAGTGCTTCTCAGTTTTGTGTAATTTTTTAAAGTTGTGGCAGACCCTGGTCTCTGAATTTCCTACATATCTCAAGTTATATAAGAATTCAACCCACTTGTAGGGCATGTAGGAGGTACAATTGGTTATGAAAGGTTTCTAGAGTAGTTAGTAGATCTTCTATGGTTAGGCACGACAAGGTAATCAATAGGTGTGCATATAGAATGGTGTGAAGACTTGAGTTGAGTTGGGTTTGTGGTGTATGCACATCTGTTGCTAAGGAATCTTGGTACGAATGACGACATTGATAATTGTGGAACAAGATTTGTAGGATCATATGTTTATATATATATATATATATATATATATATATATATATATATATATATATATATATATATATATGTTGAACTATGGTGTGGCTACAACTAGAGGATTGTGGAGATTAATGTGGTATTTTTGGGATCAATCGTATGCGTATAGAGATATGGTTATGATCAATCATTGAATTCGAATGGATTACGTTTTTACATTCGAGAATCAATTGTGAAAGGAATTTTGGCTATGAAGAAATAGATATTTTGGGTCTTGAGCTTTGTTAAATATAGTTTAACTGATAAAGTGAACCAGCGATACTGTCGGTATATTTCTTTCCTGTTAAGGATTTCATGAGGCTATAATGGAGATTTCTTAGTTACTCGTCAGCTTTCGTACTTTTCTTTTTCTTCGAGGACGGATGTTTGATTAAATTAGTATCTTATGTAACGACTTGTTGGTCATTTAGGTATTTTAACCTTTAACCCTTGTTAACCCTTTCCCTATCACTGCTAGAGTATATTTGACTTTCGAGGATGGGTGGAGCGGTTCTCGAGATAGTCGGGTGAGTCTTGATTATTTTTTTGGATATTAGAAGCTTTTAAGTTGAACAAGTGGAAAAGTGTTGACCGATAGTTGACTTTGAGTATACATGTTCGCCTTTTAGTTTCATCACTTCCGATAGGTCTGGAGCGTCATTTGTGACTTCATCGAGTCTTTGGTTTGCTTCTTGAGACGTTCGGATGTGCGTTGAGTCGCTATTTGCAAAATGTGTTATTTGAGCATTTTAGGTGATTTTGTAAAAAAGTATGTCTTAGCTCGGTCGTTTGCAAAATACGAGTGCCCGAACCTTTTGTGCAGAGGTGAGCCACCTTTACGGTGTATGTTCTTCTTATCCGCCTACCCAGTACTTTAAGTTGTTCCACCCCACTGTGGTGTTTCTGCCGAAGCACGCTACCTAGGCGATGTTGATTTCGCCGAAGTGGAATCGTTGTATTCTAGACCTAAATTTAATGCCTTTTGCAAATTCATTTCCCCAAAAATATTCCTTGGGACTTAGAGCTCGATAGAGAGAGGATTTTTGGGTCTTCCATCATCATCCATTCTTGGGGTAAGATTCTCCGTTCTTTTTTTCTTTCTTATTGTTATCATTTTTTCTAATATAAGTTGGATTATTAAATTGGTGAAACATATAACCTAGGTTTCAATGATAGAATAAGAGGCTTGTAATTCATGAAATAGAAGTGTATTAATGATCCTATTGCCTTGATATGGTAACCTAGTGTTGGATATTTATAGTAAATAGTATTGTGAAGGTTAATTTGATGATTAGAATCCATGTCTAGATTGGGGAAAATTCTAGGGTTTCAATTGGGGGTTTGCCTAATTATGAAATTGAGGGTCCAAACGTGATTAATTTTCAAATTAACTTAAGGATATGACTCTTTAGTGTATTATCATGTTTTTTGAGTAATAAAGTTTAGATTTTTACCACAGTGGGCCCGGGTCAATTTTTGGTGTAGACTTTTGTATTGCTATTAAGGACTAAGTCCTCCTTCTATTTATGTTACTTATTAATGTAGAATCTATGTGTTAGACTATGCGTATTACGAGGTGTTTCACAAGGGCAAGGCCTGCATCAATGATTGAGGTTTGTGGCAACTGCTCGACTCTATGGTAGGCTATGGTTTAATCTTTATAAACTCATATAGAAGTACTTAGTTGTTATAAATATTGAGGGGTATTGAGCGTGTTTGGGGTCCCACCTTAGCGGTGTGATGAACGTTTGGGTGGGTACCAGTGTTGAACTGTTACACCCCGGAAATTTCAGGATATGTTTCTAAGAACGTACATAAGAACTCAAAAATGTTAAGGTTTGAGACGAGTAAAAATTTATCGGAATTTTGGAATTTGTCGGAAAACGAAATATTGCAAGCGGGAGGCGACACGTGTCACCCCTTAATGGTCTTGGGCGAAAATGACATGGAGAAATGGTCATTTGACCACAATTTAAAAGACCAAGTCTTGCAAAGACAATTAGCTTGACATTGTTGACTAAGTCGATGCCACAGCTTGATCGCGTGAAATGCATCCAAACCACCAATTTGTTCTAATCTTGACCCTTCATATATTTATATAAGCTCCTTAGTAGCAAGACAAGGCTAAACACTTAGAAAATTTTCAAGAATATTTGATGAACTTGAAGGGGTGCTCTTGGCCAACCTAGGGTTTCAAAGGAAAAATTTTGCAATTTTTGTCCAATAATTCCCATACTTTAAACCAAGGTACCTAAGGGTATTGTAAGTGTTTCTCAATAGAAAGATTCCGGAAAAATGGTGTTTTTATTATTAGTCATGGCGAAAACCTAAAGGGTTATTCAACTTTGAAGTTGAAACTTGAAGATGAGTTTTCATAAGCTTCAGAGTGGCTTGGGGTGGATTGGAATGTCGAAAGGAGGAGCGAGTCTTTGAGATCGACTTGTACTCTTGGATCATATTTGGGCTAATTGAGGTATAATCTTCGTTTTACTTTTGTAATTGAAGATTTCATGTTATGATAAGTTATAAGTGGTCATGTGATATGTGTTTTGAAGTTTGATAAGTGTTATGGAATTGGAAGCTCAAAATCCGAAAATGATATATTTAGCCATTTGAAATTGAAATCCAATTTGATCGATAAATTGAATTGTCGTATGTTACCTACTTGGAAAATGTAGTAGCTACAATTAATGGCGACGATATCATATTATGCTACCAATTTGGATTGAATTGGAAATTGAATAAGAATTGGTATTGTTATATACATTGTGGCGAAATTGGACTAGTAGTTGTATTAGTTTGTTATCGTTTGTGGGGCGGAATTTTACGTCTAGTAGGCGTGTAATCCTGATGATTAATTGCTTGGATTGTGCCTTAAATGTGGCGTGTTTGGTTATTGTATTCGGCCGAAAAGGTGGCAAAGTGAGTAGAAACAAAGGAAGTGATGTCAGATTTTCCGTAGAATTTAGTGACTTGCACTTGGAATATTCGTTTGAAACTAGAAGTTAATAGGCGTACTATGGTCATTATAGGTTGACATACTACGTCAGCGATTGGACTTAGCAAGTGGATTAAACCAAGAGGTATGTGGAACTTCTTATCTCTTGGCATGATCAGTGTAAATGTATAATGCGGTGAGCGTCTGAGATTTTGACAATCTAGTTTATTTGATATCCTTGGCTTATTTTAAGAATGCTCGAGTTGTTTGAGTTAGGAATTAACTCACTTGTTTAAATATTAAGGATATCTTGGTTTTCAAAAGCTAAGAGACTTTAAGTATGTTGAAAGTATCTTGATACTTGTTGTTATGGAAAGTTTAAAGAGTGGTTTACTCTAAGTAATTTAAGCATGTTAAGGGACTTGAAGAGTTTTAAAGTATTGTGATACTTGTTTAGTTTTAAACGTATAAGTCCTTGGATAGGAAATTGTACTTGACTAAGGTATAAAGTGAATATAACGACTTTATGGGAGTTGGTTATATTGGCTTTATGGAAAGATAAATGGCTTGATTTAATGGAAGGCAATTCGATTTTAAGGCATCAATTGCCTAAAGTTTTATAAGAAAAGGAGTCACTTGATTTAGAAACCTAACTTTATTTCTAAGAGTATTGTGACTTGTCTTGAAAAGAAATTGTAACTTGATACTACGGTTATTAGTGTCTTGGAAGGTTTATAATGAAATGAGTCATTTTAAAAAGAATAGAAGTCACGTAGTACTTTGGGTTAAATTCGGATTTTTATAAAAGACATGATAGTGCCTTAGGTAAACTAAAATGAGAGTGTATATATGTATACAAGAATAATAAGAAGTTAGGGATTTCTTAACTTGCTTATGTATTGTATGATAAGCGGTAGTGCTTATGTTATGTGTGATAAGCGGGTGTGCTAGTAATATATTATTCGTTCATGGTCATTCCGGGTTTGTGGCATTGCATATTTAGTGGATTTGCTACCACGATCGAGGAATACCTCGTGCGAGTCCGTAGGGCTTATGCGGTGAAATAGTCCCGTGCGGGCGGGTCCGACCTATGCGAGGAATACCTCACGCGAGTCGTAAGGGCTTATGCGGGTGAAATAGTCCCGTCGAGGAATACCTCACGCGGGTCCACCGGATCTATCGCGGGTGAAATAGTCCGGGAATAGGATTGCTTAATGACAACTGCGGGCGGGTGGTCTGCTTTGATCGTGAGCTTTCTACTTTATATTGTAAGTATACCTATTTACCCTCATTGTTAGTAAGGCCTGATTATCTTTATTAATTGAGTTATCATACGTGTCTCGGTTTTATTTTAGACTTATGATTTCATTCTGATGCTTTCGGTTTCACATATTTGGTACATGTTGTCTTGACCTCGCCTTGAGCTGCGTTAAATCTGAGTAAAAATCTGATTCTTGATCCTCGCTCTTAGGATCATTGCTCACCTGTTGAAAGCTCCTTTATTAGGAGGCTTATCCACAGTATTGTCGGTTATTGTACATTCGGGGTATGGCGGGCCCCGTCATGAGTTGTTATTCTTAAGTGCAGTAGTCACATTGTGTATTGGGTTGTAAAGAAAACAATGTACTGTTCTATTTCTGGATTGAGTATATTTTTACGGAAGGTGGCCTTATCGGCTAGTCTGTTGTTAATTTATGTTTAAGTATTTTTTTTAGTTGTGTATGTTCATTGCTATTCTCGATGTTTACAAAAGGGTGCCCAGGTAGGGCACGATCGCGAGCAGTCGGGTCGTGACAAAGTGGTATCGAGCGATTAGTCCTCGGAAAGTGTCTGAGCCGTGTCTAGTAGAGTCTTGATTATCGGTGTGTTGTGCACATCTATAATCGTGAGGCTGCGGATATTTAGGATTGGTTTCCATTCTTCTCACTCTAAGATCGTGCGATAGAGCTGTATGGTTAGGGTCGTCTCTCCCTAACAAGTTATGATTGTTTGCAGCTACGAGAAAGGCAGCAGTGACCCAGGAAGGATTATGTGGATTGTGTATCCAGGTTGGTAATGTTTGTAGTATAGTTGGTATTGTGACATACAACTACGGATTTATGTTTGGGGTCACATGTGTGTTGCCTAGGATGATTTTAGATTACCGAGATTGGGTAAGGACTAAATAAATATCGGGAGGTATGAGCGGTTAAGAACTCTCATCAAGGTTTTACGTGCTAATTTGAGATAATTAGGTGATGATGAGTTGTGTGAGAATGTAATGGACCCCAAGAAGTTAATTAAGAGACTAAGTGGAAGACTATGTTAGCAACTTAAGCTACGTGGTATGCTTAAGGGAATTATGCAGGCGAGATCAGGACGAAGAAAGTATGGTTGTTGTGGTGAGACAACACGACTATGATTTTCTGAGAAGTTTTGTACCGATTCACGAGGTGATAAGTTAGGCTTGGGCATGGAAATGCGAGCACGAGAATGTGATAACCGTCGAGACCTTAGGTATATAAGGCCTTTTCGTAGTAAAGTTAAGTCGGACCAAGGGTAGAGTTAAGTGCGGCCGAGTCGAGTTGAGGACTATTAATTAAAGTGGCTTGAAATGAAATGGGATCACTTGGTAGTAGTCATTACGTGGCGAGTCACGAGTGTAGGCCCAAGTCTAGTTAATCGTTTCTGGGTTCGTGGGCGCATTCCACCGGAACCGTGTTGCGAAGTCGGAGGCGGCCTTATGTTGTTTAATTTTGTAACTCCAAAGAGTGGAGGCGAGTTAGTATGCAATTTATGTATGTAGTGGAATAAGTTTGGAAATGCGAAAGAAGTGCGACCGATGAAAAGAGAGCAACCAAGTGTAAAGAGATAAAACACGAATCCATGAGAACCTTTCGGGTGACTACACGTAAGTGTTGGGTGGTATTGGCGGGTAGATAATTGTCGGTAGCAGTGCGATCGTTGGACCCAGCTGTATTATGACGGTGAGGTCATTATGAGTTCGGGCTAGTTGGCCTCTTGTTATGCCAACGTTATCGCAGAGAGATTGGCTCGATTCGGTTTTACAGTAGTGATTTTCGATGAAAAGGGAGAAAGTGGTAATGTAGGTGAATTATCCTTCCTTCTTTGGCATCGTTGTTTTCTTTTTAAGTCTGTGACTTGTTCACAGGGTAAATTGACGCGAGAAGTATGTGATAATTGAATTTGGAGGAAGTTATGTTAAGTGCCCTAGGAGGTACTTGGAGTTGGGTTAGTGTGACGGTCAGGGCCACGACCTTCCGGATGATTTCAGGAGAATGTACAAGGCAAGAATAAAAAATAAGTATGGATGCTGCCGGCGGAAAGCTGAGGGCAACTCTGTTAGGTTTTGAAAATCTACAAAACTTTAAGGCGGTGCGTGATGATTAGATATTTACTGGACCGCGAGGGGACCCTGTGATTAGGTTTGTGACTCGAGGAAAGTTTAAGAAAGGAGATAAGTTCTCTTCCCACGCGTAAAAGGGCGGATTTACGTATTATGGGTCGCGTGTACCCGTGTTGTTAGGCGAAGGATATAGGGTGGTAAGGTCTTGGTATCGTCGTACCATAGGTTCTGATTGTAGATAGCAGTGGGAAAAGTGTTGTGTTGGGGTAATTAAGCCTGACGGCGTGCGAATTGGTCGGAAGTATTGTAAAGATATAAATGTAAGTTGCACGAGTCGCGATTACCCAGGGCAGTGTAAAGACCATTAGTAGATAATAGGCGATGAAACGGCAGGAAATGTGGTAACACATGCTTGACAAGAAAGATAGTAAGAAGTTACGGAGGATATGGGATCGGGACAACGTGAAATAACTACGGGAGAGGCGAGTAGACACTCGAGCGATAAGAAATCTTGACAAGTCATTGGAGTATGCAATTAGTGAATTGAGGTTGAATACGACTATAAGCTCTGCGGTGGGAGAAAATAATCGGGTTACTACTTGTGAAATCAAGGAAATCTCCCCACAAATTGTGTTTGGTTGTAAGTCTTAGCCATGAGGCAAGCAAAGGAATTAAGTCTAAGTTAATGACCAAGTTTGGTTCTGCAGAGAAAAGGAAACAAGAACCGTATTTGAAATTAAGGACACCGAATATTTCGCAAGAATGAGAAAGGTTTCGATTATGGGAAGATAAGTTGATTCGACTATAGTTATAACCCTCCCGTGAGACTAGAGGTTAAATTATTATGATAACACGTTGGGTGTTGGGCTAGGTTGTGTCTTTGGCGCACTGGATCAAGATATAGCCTATGTTTTCCGGTAGTTAGGGAAGCGGGGAAAGGAAGTGCGCCACTCACGATTTAGAGTGTGGCGGTTAAATCATGCCTTGAAGATTTGGGGGCATGGCGTATATCTGAACTTCATGTGGATACTTATGCGGACCACAAAAGCCTCGGTATATCTGCGGTGAGCGGTAGAATTTGCGACAGATGGTGGTTAGAGTTACTCGAGATTGTGTTATTGATATCCTATACCATCAGGAAAGCCAAGAGCGATTCTGAATACTCTTTGTGGTGGACCTGGGTAGTCTGCACGATGGCGACGGATAGGCGAGGATGTAGTCGTAAAATTCTTGATTACCAAGCCTAGGGGTTCGATTATTTGTTTCCAAGGTTAATGAAGTTACGATCAGAGAGGTTGCCGAGTCTTCCATCGTTGAGGAAGTAAAGAAGCGGCGATGAAGAGGATCGATTGATCTGATATCGAATCGGCTCTCGGGAAGAGAATAGCTGTTTGAGTAGCGCGGATGAGTCTTTGTGAGATGAGGATAGATTGCGTGTACCGGTACTGAGGACTAGTCGCGAGTTTTAGGGGTGGCATACAGTGCTTATTGCTCGCACTGTTCGAGGTCGACTAAGTTGTGTCGTGACCTCAGATGTATGTATGGGTAAGATGACCGAAAAAAGGGACGTAGCAGAGTTGTTGCTTAATATCCGAATTAGTAGCAGGTCATGGTTGTGTACCAGAAGCCCAGTGTGCTATTGCAGGCGATTGAAATCCCAACCTAGATATGAGAGGTAATTAATATGGATCTTGTTCTGAGGTGGCATCGTGCTCGGAGGAAGTGCGACTCACAGGAGTCATAGTAATTAAATTTGGCGAAACGGTAGTGTTCTTTCGGATTGGGACCACTTACTCGGCTGAGGTTTATGCTAGCATGTATAGCAGGGGGGATTGTGAGACTGCACGGGGTCCCTACGTTTATGATGTCCGACAGATGAGCTCGATTACAGATAACTTCTGGAGGTTTTTCAGAAGGGTTTTAGGGACACAAGTGAGTCTCAGTGGTGCATTACACCCTCGAGCCAGCGGACGGCGAGCGTACTATCCGAGCACGAGGATAGGTTGCGGGCTGTGTTCTTGATTTCGAATATAGCGGGAGGGTTAAGCGCCTCTTGTTGTGTTTAAATGCGATACGAATACCCTTCCATTTTAGATGGCCCTGTAGGAGGCCTTGTATGTAAGTGCGGTCGCGGTTGGATGGTTCGACATAGGCGAGTTCGATTATTTGGTCGAACTTGATTCGTGAGTGTGGATAAAGCGAAGCTTATCCGAAAGATTATTAGTAAGCTTAGAGTCGTGAAGCTTTATGCGGATAATCGACATTGACACGTGGGGTTCAGCTTGACATTTTAGTATGAGTATTGTTATGAGGCCTCGTGTGGTATTATTGGTATGTAGGGGTTGTAAAAGAAGACTATGTCGCTATCTTTAAGTTGACTCCCGAAAGAACATTCGGGGACGAATGTTTCTAAGGGGGGAAGAATGTTACACCCCGGAAATTTCAAGATATGTTTCTAAGAACGTACATAAGAACTCAAAATGTTAAGGTTTGAGGCGAGTAAAAATTTATCGAATTTTGGAATTTGTCGGAAAACGAAATATTGCAACGAACGGGAGGGCGACACGTGTCACCCCTTAATGGTCTTGGACGAAAATGACATGGACGAAATGGTCATTTGACCACAATTTAAAAGACCAAGTCTTGCAAAGACAATTAGCTTGACATTGTTGACTAAGTCAATGCCACTTGGCTTGATCCTTGTGAAATGCATCCAAACCACCCATTTGTTCTAATCTTGACCCTCCATATATTTATATAAGCTCCTTAGTAGCAAGACAAGGCTAAACACTTAGAAAATTTTCAAGAATATTTGATGAACTTGAAAGGGTGCTCTCGGCCAACCTAGGGTTTCAAAGGAAAAATTTTGCAATTTTTGTCCAATAATTCTCATACTTTAAACCAAGGTACCTAAGGGTATTGTAAGTGTTTCTCAATAGAAAGATTAGGAAAAATGGTGTTTTCGTATTAGTCATGGCGAAAACCTAAAGGGTTATTCAACTTTGAAGTTGAAACTTGAAGATGAGTTTTCATAAGCTTAAGGGTGGCTTGGGGTGGATTGGAATGTCGAAGGAGGAGCAAAAGGTGCTAGAGATCGACTTGTACTCTTGGATCATATTTGGGCTAATTGAGGTATAATCTTCGTTTTACTTTTGTAATTGAAGATTTCATGTTATGATAAGTTATAAGTGGTCATGTGATATGTGTTTTGAAGTTTGATAAGTGTTATGGAATTGGAAGCTCAAAATCCGAAAATGACATATTTAGCCATTTGAAATTGAAATCTAATTTGATCGATAAATTGAATTGTCGCGTATTACCTACTTGGAAAATGTAGTAGCTATAATTAATGGCGGCTTGATATCATATTATGCTACCAATTTGGATTGAATTGGAAATTGAATAAGAATTGGTATTGTTATATACATTGTGTAGAAATTGGACTAGTAGTTGTATTAGTTTGTTATCGTTTGTGGGCGGAATTTTACGTCTAGTAGGCGTGTAATCCTATTGATTAATTGCTTGGATTGTGCCTTAAATGTGGCGTGTTTGGTTATTGTATTCGGCTTGAAAAGGTGGCAAAGTGAGTAGAAACAAAGGAAGTCTTTGTCAGATTTTCCGTAGAATTTAGTGACTTGCACTTGGAATATTCTACGTTTGAAACTAGAAGTTAATAGGCGTCTTATGGTCATTATAGGTTGACATACTACGTATGGCGATTGGACTTAGCAAGTGGATTAAACCAAGAGGTATATGGAACTTCTTATCTCTTGAGCATGATCAGTGTAAATGTATAGTGCGGTGAGCGTGAGATTTTGACAATCTAGTTTATTTGATATCCTTGGCTTATTTTAAGAATGCAAGTTGTTTGAGTTAGGAATTAACTCACTTGTTTAAATATTAAGGATATCTTGGTTTTCAAAAGCTAAGAGACTTTAAGTATGTTGAAAGTATCTTGATACTTGTTGTTATGGAAAGTTTAAAGAGTGGTTTACTCTAAGTAATTTAAGCATGTTAAGGGACTTGAAGAGTTTTAAAGTATTGTGATACTTGTTTCGTTGTAAACGTATAAGTCCTTGGATAGGAAATTGTACTTGACTAAGGTATAAAGTGAATATAACGACTTTATGGGAGTTGGTTATATTGGCTTTATGGAAAGATAAATGGCTTGATTTAATGGAAGCGATTCGATTTTAAGGCATCAATTGCCTAAAGTTTTATAAGAAAAGGAGTCACTTGATTTAGAAACCTAACTTTATTTCTAAGAGTATTGTGACTTGTCTTGAAAAGAAATTGTAACTTGATCTACGGTTATTAGTGTCTTGGAAGGTTTATAATGAAATGAGTCATTTTAAAAAAAGAATAGAAGTACGTAGTACTTTGGGTTAAATTCCCGGATTTTTTATAAAAGACATGATAGTGCCTTAGGTAAACTAAAATGAGAGTGTATATATGTATAACAAGAATAATAAGAAGTTAGGGGATTTCTTAACTTGCTTATGTATTGTATGATAAGCCGGTAGTGCTTATGTTATGTGTGATAGCCGGAATTGTGCTAGTAATATATTATTCATTCATGGTCATTCCGGGTTTGTGGCATTGCATATTTAGTGGATTTGCTACCCACGATGCGAGGAATACCTGCGTGCGAGTCCGTAGGGCTTATGCGGGTGAAATAGTCCCATGCGGGCGGGTCCAGCCTATGCGAGGAATACCTCATGCGAGTCCGTAAGGGCTTATGCGGGTGAAATAGTCCCATGCGAGGAATACCTCACGCGAGTCCACTGGATCTATGCGGGTGAAATAGTCCCGGGAATAGGATTGCTTAATGACACTGCGGGCGTGTGGTCCTGCTTTGATCGTGAGCTTTCCTACTTTATATTGTAAGTATACCCTATTTACTCATTGTTAGTAAGGCCGCGATTATCTTATTAATTGAGTTATCATACATGTCTCGATTTTATTTTAGACTTATGATTTCATTCTGATTTTGATTTCACATATTTGGTACATGTTGTCTTGACCTCCTTGAAGTGCGTTAAATCTGCAGAGTAAAGTGCAGTTCTTGATCCTCGCTCTTAGGATCAACTTTGCTCGGTGTTGAGAAGCTCCTTTATTCGGAGGCTTATCCACAGTATTGTCGGTTATTGTACATTCGGGGTATGGCGGGGCCTGTCCGCGAGTTGTTATTCTTAGAAGTGCAGTAGTCACATTGTGGATTGGGTTGTAAAGAAAAAAATGTATTGTTCTATTTACGGATTGAGTATATTTTTACGGAAGGTGGCACTTGCTCGGCTCTTTGTTGTTAATTTATGTTTAAGTATTTTTTTAGTTGTGTATGTTCATTGCTATTCTCGATGTTTACGAAAGGGTGCCGGGTAGGGCACGATCGCGAGCTTGGGTCGGTCGTGACATGAACTGTCTTGATGGGTGATTTACAGAATCAGCCTTTGAGTAGATTCAGACTGCTGTTATGCGGGCTTGTTGCCATTACTTGGGCTTCTCGCCATTGATTGATAATTGTCGTGTCCACTCATCACATGTGCTTATGATATGAAAGACTGATTACTTGGGATTATGTGTTATTGAATTCTGAAGCATATGATATTCATCTCTTATGGTTGATTGCATCTCATACACAATGATTACTTGCCTTATTAATGTTGCATTCATACACTCATGGTTATTTTGATACTGAAATGGAGTTGAGAAATGATGTGGGTCCAATGATACCAGAAAGGAAAGGCAATGATAATATTATGAGATTGTTGGAAATACTGAGATGATTGTTGATGATTGATATGGCGTGAAAGAAGTTCGTGATTGATATTCTAACCAAACTGGGGGACCATTGCAGTTGGTTGTATGCGGTATAAACTGTTATGCCTTGAGAATCGAGTCTTGGGCTCTGTCAGATTCGTGTGTTGAATTTCAGCTAGATAGGAGCGATATATGGATAATATATGCCCCTCATGGGTCATGATTCATATAATTTGAACTTGTGTATTCCAGGATGATTGAAAGGTACCTTGTATTTTGTTGGGCGATTTCCATTTGCTTACGCAAGTGTACATATCGTTACAAATAATATAGTCTGTAAGACCGAATTTCGTCCACAGAGACTGGTTATCAAGTACCGATTATCTATTCTATGGTTTCTATTTGGTGAACAATAATTTGTTTGTATTTTTATCTAATAACTAAGACTAAGTAATTGCAGAAAATAAACTAATTATGAAAATACTTTGGTTTAAATCAGTTATGATGAAAATAGGGCTTCCAATATCCTCGACTATCCACTCTTTTCAATCCTTAATGCAGCTAGAATGACTTCTTCTTCTACGTTAAGATAGCGGTTAACTAGACTGTCTTATATTCCGGTTAGGATATATAATCGCTCAACCCCAGTGCAGAACCCTTCTATATTTTTATGATAGGATTTACCACATAGGAGGATTAAAAACAATAACCTATAATGCTACACAAGTATCGGAGTACTTTCATCCGCGATTTTAACCTATGTCTATTCAATTACAGCATATCCAAATCTCTCATCTCGGTTCTTGATTCGAAATCATATAGATTATGATAATTAATGGCCAGTTAACTATCAAACATTCATACCAATATTGAATAAATCTTAATCAAGTGAAAAAGAAATCAAAATAATGCATTAATTCATGAAATGGAGTTTCAAGCGATTCAATAGGAATGCCCTAATAAAGTAATTAGCTCCTAGACATTGACATGCTAAGAACTAATACAAAATTCAATATAAACTGAAATAAAACAAAGGAAAGAAAAAGAACGTGAACCAAAGTTGTCTCCAATCTTGTGTTGTAGCCTCTTTTCTTCTTCCCAAATTAGAATAGAAAATATGTACAAGATGACCCCCTTAGGTCTGGATTTTAGGGATTATATACTGCAAAAATTGTGTGCCCTGGACCCTTCTGCCCCTGGCTAATTTCGCCTCGGATCTGGAAAAACGCGCCTCAGCACCGCGTTCCTGCTGGCTAGCGTCGTGGTGCCGGAAGTCATGTAGCCAATCCGAACTCGCAGATCTTTGGGCGCATGATCCTCTTGGCTGCGCGGTCGGCGTCCATTCCCAGATTTTTCTGATTTTTGTCATTTTCTCGTCCGGACTTCGTCTGATTTCTCATATGCTTCCCGGGACTTCTTAGGCTTCATTTCTTGGCTCTTTTAGTGTGCAATTCCATCTAAATCAAGCTCATTTCATCCTCTTTTTGTCATTTCTCCATTAGGACCGTTGTGAGTCAAAAGAAAGAAAAATAGACTTAATATTGTACTCAACACAAACGAAATGAGTAAAATACTAACTAAAAATGACTCAAAAAGTTTATATAAAATATGCGTAACAAACCCCCAAACTTAATCTTTACTCGCCCTAGAGTAAAGCAAAAATAAAAACGAAAACAAAACAAACGAAGACTCTATGAAATGGGTCAAGTATCTATAACAATGATTCTTTAAAATCATGGATGAAAGATGGGATAATATGTTATAACATATATAGCATGAATAATCAGCAATCTAGAAATTTCAAGTTAGATATTTCGCAAATTCACTTAGATCATGGTCAATGGAAATACAAACACCTAACATATGCATGTCAATTTCATTCCCTTTTCCCCAAAATGTTATAGACCTGTTTACTTGTTATTTTTCACTAATCATAGACATACACATTAAAGATCATCAGGACTTTCAAGGGTTGTAATGTAGGCTTAGACAGGGGTAGGTAAAAATAGACATTTAGGCTCAATTACGTACCATAAACTTTTTTCATTCAACTATTTTTCCTTCTTTTTGATTTCCTTTTTAATCTCATACCTATTTTTCCCCTCTTTTATTTTGAGAGAATGAGATACATTATAAATGGCAGGCACCCCCAAACTTAGGCTTTTGCATATTCTTCATTGGGGTGCATCAAAATTTTCAATTCTCTTTTTGTTTCTTTTTCAACACTTTTTATCCCACTAACTTTCAATTATCACTTATGACACAAACAGGGAATCATAGGGTGTCAAACAAAATCTTATTTTAGGCTCAAATGGGCTGACTAGTGATACAATTCATGTCAGGGTAGGTAATGAATGGTCAGAAGGGCTATCAAAGAAACGCCTGAATCATCTCCCTAAGTATGTACATCTTAACTATTTCACCTCAAATAACAAGCAAACAGATTTTCTAGACATTTTTCATCTTTTCTTTCCATAACTGACACACATAGGCTAAGCACAAATATCTCAAAAAATTAGATGTCATAAATTTTGGCATATCTAACTTAAGCACACAGATTGTCGCTTTTAATTCTATTACATTATCCCACTTTATCCACTCAATATCTTTAGCAACTACAACATGTTTGATCCATAAAAAAAATTATGACTCAAAGACACATGGAACAACACAAAGACAAATCAAAAAGACTAAAAAACAGACACTCAAAACAAACTAAGATCCCCCCACACGTAAACGACACATTATCCCTAATGTATGAAGACTAAAAATAAGGGACAACTTACTGACACAACACATCGATCATAACAAAGGTCTGGGATGAGATTCTGGGAATTGCACATCTTTTGGGCTCTCTGAAGTTTCAGCGCTTTTGATTCTTTCCCCCTTAGGGTCAGTCCCTAGTCCACCTGCCATCAAAACATAAGACAAAACCCAAGACCGTGAGACTGTTCAAGATAAAATAAAACAAACTAAAACAAAAATTAAAATAACATAATTAAAAACATTGGGTTGCCTCCCAACAAACGCTGTCTTTAACGTCTTTTAGCCGGACGCAATTAACCTTTACTAGTGCCCATTGGATCCTTCTGCGAACTGCTTGCAATCTGCACAGTCATTGTTGCATGTCTCACTTTTCCTACAACAATTTTTTCAAACAAGGGCTCATATCTAAGATTATCCCCCAATTACACAAGACAGACTTGTCTTCTAGGCTCTCTATAATGTAGGGATCAGTGAACTCCTTACATCTCTCAACTTTTGGGGGTGCCCTTGAGGGTATGGACTTTCTGGTTGGGCTTAGCAATGATAGTTGGTGGTGTCTTTTCTGCAACGGGTATAGGAAAAATAAGTTCCAAGGAATCCAAAAAGGTAAAAAATTGGATCTCAGAAACCTCTTCTTTCTCTACACCAACTATCTCTCTCAATTCCTCATTATTCTCAATAGCTTGTTGTGGTTCAGGTTCCTCACTCTGCTTATCACTCCCCACAACTGTGTCGCTAGGCAGATTTTCTTGCGGTACATTAATCATCATATCCGTCAACTGCCCTATTTGTGTCTCCAAATTTTTGAGGGACACATTTGTCTCAGCCATAAACTGAGTCTGACACTTGGTGAGCTCATGTATGGTTGTCTGTAACTCATCTAGATCTTCCTCTTGATCCTGTGGGTTAGGTTGTTGTTGATGATTCCACTGCCCCTGATAGTAGTAGTAGTATTAGTCCATGTGCCATATTTTTTTTTTTGACTTTTTTACTCAAGCTTTACCTATAAAATAAGAAAAACAACAAAACTGATAAAAATATGCTCGCAGAACAAGTTAGAAACTTGTTCATTGAGCAATCAAATTAGAAATAAGAATAGATAATTCGATATTGAAAGTACGCTAGTCCCCGGCAACGGCGCCAAAAACTTGTTGGGACCGTGTCCAGTTGCTTACGCAAGTGTACGTATCGTTACAAGTAATATAGTCTGTAAGACCGAATATCGTCCACAGAGACTGGTTATCAAGTACCGATTATCTATTCTATGGTTTCTATTTGGTGAACGTTAATTTGTTTGTATTTTTATCTAATAACTAAGACTAAGTAGTTGTAGAAAATAAACTAATTATGATAATACTTTGGTTAAATCAGTTATGATGGAAATAGAGCTTCCAATATCCTCGATTATCCACTATTTTCAATCCTTAATGCAACTAGAATGACTTCTTCTTCTACGTTAAGATAGCAGTTAACTAGACTGTCTTATATTCCGGTTAGGATATATAATCGCTCAACCCCAGTGCAGAACCCTTCTATATTTCTATGATAGGATTTACCACATAGGAGGATTAAGAACAATAGCCTATAATCCTACACAAGTATCGGGATACTTTCGTCCGTGATTTTAACCTATGTCTATTCAATTACAACATATCCAAATCTCTCCTCTCGGTTCTTGATTCAAAATCATATAGATTATGATAATTAATGGTCAGTTAACTATCAAACATTCATACCAATATTGAATAAATCTTAATCAAGTGAAGAAGAAATCAAACTAATGCATTAATTCATGAAATAGAGTTTCAAGCAATTCAATAGGAAAGCTCTAATAAAGTAATTAGCTCCTAGACATTGACA
The DNA here is from genome assembly GCA_029844215.1 of Przewalskia tangutica. Classification (NCBI taxonomy): domain Eukaryota; kingdom Viridiplantae; phylum Streptophyta; class Magnoliopsida; order Solanales; family Solanaceae; genus Przewalskia; species Przewalskia tangutica. The sequence continues at coordinate 27,925,740 of CM056719.1, forward strand.
TGCTAAGAACTAATACAAAATTCAACATAAACTGAAATAAAACAAAGGAAAGAAAAAGAACTTGAACCAAAGTTGTCTCCAATCTTGTGTTGTAGCCTCATTTTGTTACACCCCGTATTTCCAAGAGATGAGATGAGAACGTACGTGGGAAAACAAGACTTTAATAATGGAACGAAAGAAAGATTACCTTTTCCTAAGGAGAATTTTTCGAACATTGTGAAGGAAAAAGGTTTATTAATTGGAATTTTATTCTCAAATTTGGTATTTGGGATTAATGGAATATATTAGAATTTTGGATTTTAAGTTTTGGATTTGGTCAAGTGGGGCCCACCGGAAAATTTTACGATTTTGTGGGGCCCACAAAGTTTTGAGATATTTTGACCAAATATAGACGTTTTTGGTGAAGAAATAATTTTGGACCAATAGGAGGGTGACACATGTCACCCCGCCACTTGTCGTTGACTTGAACTTAGATATTTTCATGAAAATGAAGACAAGTGGGTCACACCCACACTTGTCCATCATCTTGCCCTACACTTGTCATCATCCCATGCCTTGTAATACTTTATATACACACACCTAGAGGGCTTGCAAGATCATCCACACCTAGAATTATTTCAAGAGCAAAATATATTTCCCTCTCTTAAGGGCTACGACTTTGGCCCTTTTTCTTAAACAAAAATCCTTAAACTTCCAAGCTTTGTCCATTGATACAAGATTAAGGTTCCTAACCTAGTGATTAGCCAAGATAACACACCACTAACCTCAAATCTTCATTGGGCCGAGAAGAGGGTTTGGAACCCTAGGAGTTCCATCGACTTTTTGGAAGCGAAATGTGAAGGGAAGTTTCTCCTAAGGTTGTAGGGGTCACAAATATGTGATTGGAACTTGAATAAGTGGAGCGAAATGAAAACTGTGGGTCAATCTTCCCCGGGCAATTTTGGACATTTTTGGGCTTAAAATGAGGTAATGATTCTTCTTCTTTTAAAGTAATTGGATATTACTTATTGTTGATATGTATGGATGAACTTGTACTAAAAAGAATGAAGATTAAAAAGGGTTTGGGCAATTTTTTAGGGTTGGGCCGAATTGGGGCAGAATTTGGTGTTATCGGATTTCGTTGGTTATTTGTTGTTTTTAGCACCACCTATTGCATGTTATAATGAAGTAATAATGTTGTTGATAAGTTGATGAGACTTGTATATAAGTGTTGTAACTTAAATTGGAATAAAATGGATTATGGAAAAGGACTTTGGATTGTTGTAGTTGTTGTTGGCCGAAAACTACCCAAAACTGTTAGACGCCGTCGTGTCATTTTATGCACTGCTTTGGACGTGTATATGTGCTGAAAAATCATCCCATAATATGCATGATTAATGTGGTAAAATGGCTAATGAAAGTCCTAAGGAATAAGGGTGTTAAAGGCTTCATATTGTACCCGTAATGTTGGTTAATTATGGGCTGTTTTGCAGACTGTTTTAATGTGATTATGGGGCAGCATTTTACACGTCAAGTTAGACGTGTAATCTCCTTTAGTTAACTGTTGGTTATTCCCTTAGTGTGGCTTGATTTGTGTTGAAATCGGGCCTTGGAAAATGTGGAAAAGTACGTAGAAACAAAGGAAGTGCTGCCCAAATTTTCGTAGAATAAGAGGGCCATTATTTGGTATAAGTCTTACACTTGAAAGCTTGAAGTTGATAGAAATGCTATTGTCATTTTAGGCTGAAGTACTACGTGTGACATATTCTACTTGACATGTGGAATAGCCGACAAGGTTGAAGTACATAGGGGTGTATTCTACTTGTCGTGTTGGTTAGTCGTCAACGAGGTATGTGAACTTCTTCCTTCTATCGGCATGATTGATTATTGGAGTATACATGACTTGTTTCTTGAAGTATACTTGCCTCGTTATTAGAGTATTCATGTTATTGATTCTATGCTAAAGACATGTCTAAATTATTCCTAAGTCCTTACCAAGTCTTATGGGAGATGTTGGTAAGAGTGTTTAGTAAGCATTGGAGTCGAGTTGATCTTGCTAAGTTACAACACTAATGAGACTTGATTTATTTGAAAGTCATGAGACTAGATTTATTTGAAAGTAATGAGACTTGATTTATTTGAAACTCAGGAAACTAGATTTATTTGAAAGTAATGAGACTTTACTTGAAGGTATATGAGACCTTACTTGAAAGTATATGAGATTTGATTAGATGAAGTATAAGAGACTTGATTTATATGAAGTATAAATGACTTGATTTTGGGAAAGAAGAAGTAACTTGATTTAAATGTATAGGTCACTTGATTTGAAAAGAATAAGTTACTTGAATTTAAAAGTGTAAGTAACTTATTTTTAATAGTGAAAGTGCCTTGATGCTACAAGTGCTAATATCTTGGGGTTTTATAAAGGAAAGAATAGATATACATAGTACTTTGGGTTCAATTTCCCTAATTTTACATGACATGATAATGCCTTGGTTTTATTAAAAGGAAAAAGGTGATAGTGCCTTGGTTTGTTTAAAAAGAAAGATGTAGTAGTGCCTTAGTTTTCTAAAATGAAAGTTTGTTATAACTACTTTATGGAAGTTGTTATAACAGTTTTATGGAAAGTCAAGATATGGTTTAAAATGTTATATGGAAATCATGTGAGAGTTTCCATGATTTAGTCCTTAATATTACATGACTTGAAAATGCCTAGAGTTTTTCTAAAATGATAGTTATTCATTTTATTCTAATGAAAGTCAAAGATGATATAAAGTGTACATGTTTCCTGATGATAGTTATAGGTGTACAATCCTTTATGTGTAGACCGCGTCCTAGGAAGGGCCGGGCAGCATACCTTAATTGGAAGGGTAGTATATATATATTATATGACTTTACCGCGTCCCAGAATGGGTCGGGCAGTATACCTTTGAGGGCAGACTTTATATGACTTTACCGCATCCCAGAATAGACCGGGCAGTATACCTTTGAGGACAGACTTTATATGACTTTACCGCATTCCAGAATGGGCCGGGCACTATACCTTTGAGGACAGACTTTATATGACTTTACCGCGTCCCAGAATGGGCCAGGCAGTATACCTTTGTGGGAAGACTATATATGACTTTATCGCGTCCCAGAATGGGCCGGGCAATATACCTTAATAGGCAGGCTTTACATGGATTTCACACTTTGAAATGAAAATGATTTCATGATTTAAAATGACACAGTTGATCTTGCTTTTAAAAGGCATATTTTAAAAGGTACGTCGACTCTCATTTCTATCACTTTTTACAAGGCATAGTTGTACTGGTATTTTGATTATCATACTTGCTTCCTGTTATGTTTTGGACTGTTATGATTTCATTTACAGTACTTACAGTTTTACATACTTGGTACATCTTTCGTACTAACCCCCTTTCCTCGGGGGCTGCGTTTCATGCCGCTAGAGATGGCAATGGATCCTGGACCCGAATCCGTTTTATAGGATATGAATATTCAAAGTTTGGACCCGACGGATCCGGATCGGTCATGGATCCGTTTATGATGGATCAGATCTGGATCTGGATCTTGTCTTTGAGATCCGTATCCGGTCCAGATCCGACCCGTGAATCCGTTTTTTATTAAATTAATTATACATTTATTATTTATACATCATGGCACTGAATCCTTTGTAATCTTAATTTTATTTTATATTCAAAGGGCCGAATGCCGTTATTTTTTTAATTGAGACACGTTTTGCGTGTTATTCTTTAATCATTATATTAATCATTTATGTGGTACTTATGTAGTAGCTTAGGTATTGAGAGGATTGTTTCTCACTATAGCAATAGCCAATAGGCATAACAATTGTCAACAATGTCATTTAGTCCTAATTTACGGATGTATTTCCCATGATTCCGTTAAATTAAATTGACTCTTTTTTTAGAAAATTTGGACTGATTAGAAGGTATAACTTAATAATTAGTCACTTTGATTTGGATCCAGATCCGATCCATGGATCCGGTGGATCCGATGGATATGGATTTGGATATGATTTTATGGACCCTATGGATCTGGATCTGGATATGGATACATGTATGTAAAACGGATCTGGATCTAGTAGGATCCGGTCCAGATCCTACCCGTTGCCATCCCTACATGCCGCAGGCGTAGGTACACGGTTTGTTGATCCTCACTCTTAGGATCTCTGTTCAGTTTTTGGGAAAAAGCTCCATTCACTCCGGAGGCTTATCTTTTGGTACGGATCCCTTGTATTGTAAGTTTTTGTACATTCAGGGGTATGGCGGGGCCCTGTCCCGTCATAGATAGGGTCCAAACTCTTAGAGGTCTGTATTAATATGTGGGCTGGACTCAGGTAGTTGTAATAAGTTATGGTTTAATATATGTACAGTGGCGGTCTTGTCGGCTTGCCGGTTTTATCATGAGATATTTTGAGTTATTTAATGCTTCCGCTATTGGTATATGTGTTGGGAGGGTATAAGGGTGCCTAGGTAGGGCACCAGTCGCAGGCCCGGGGGTTCGGGTTGTGACATATTTCTTCTCCCTAAAGTAGAATAGAAAATATGTACAAGATGATCCCCTTAGGTTAGGGTTTTAGGGATTATATACTGCAAAAATCGTGTGCCCTGGACCCTTCTGCCCCTGTCCAATTTCGCCTCGGATCTGGAAAAATGCATCTTGGCACCGCGGTCCTGCTGGCTGGCGCCATGGTACCAGAAGTCATGTATCCAATTTGAACTCGCAGATCTTTGGGCATCGCGGTCCTGCTAGCTGGCACCGCGGTACCGGCGATGTCCCATTCCCAGATTTTTCTGATTTTTGTCATTTTCTCGTTCGGATTCGTCTGATTTCTCTTATGCTTTCCGAGACTTCTTAGACTTCATTTCTTGGCTCTTTTAGTGTGCAATTCCATCTAAATCAAGCTCATTTCATCATATTTTTGCGATTTCTCCATTTAAGACCGTTGTGACTCAAAAGAAAGAAAAACAAACCTAATATTGTACTCAACACAAATGAAATGAGTAAAATACTAACTAAAAATAACTCAAAAAGTGTATATAAAATATGTCTAACATATTTGCATTTGCATTTGCATCTGCATTTTGCATTCATACCATATATTCATATAAATTGATTTATAGAGAAACTGTATGTGGTTGGATTGATTATCACGAAATGGATTGATTATCATGGATGAGATTGATTATCATGTATTGGATTGATTATCGTGAATTAGATTGGTTAACCTAAATTGGATTATGTTGATGGAACATCCATGATTTCTGAGTTATTGAGTTAAATTGTTATTGTGATCTGATGTGTCTAGTTGCTGAACTATTAGGTAATTGAAGATAATCTAAGTGAATAACTATATTTTTTGTTGAATGGTAGCGTTATGTGGTAGACCATCTAGTGGATGAATGAGTTGATGTCTTGTTGTTGCAAGTACTGATTTGTATGTTATACATGTGATCAATCTGTCTCTAAATAGAAGATTCATAATGTAATCACTTGAATAGAATGAGGATGTATAATGAGGACGTAATCACTTCAATATTGTTGTGGTAAGTCAATTTATTGTTTCGTAAAAAGGATAGTTATGTGATTGTGTGTTCTAAGTGTTAAGTTGGTTTGGTCAGTTGGCAACCAAAATATATGGAGTCAGGATGAGTATGACTTAGGCATTGATTCAATTATTAGTGGGTATTACCTCTATGATCCTTATGTGTTACCATGAATTGGACCGTACTTAACTGTGAATTTAAGTTTTATGTGAACAATGTGCTTTGCTAAATTGTATAGAATGAGGTTATGTAAGAGTCAACTTGGTATTCGTTGTCGGCCTATTATGCCTACGGGGTACATTGTGTACTCATGCTACGCTTGCTACATCTTTTACGTGGATGCAAGTATATAGTTGATTCAGTTTGCAATTTGGAGCATGAGTAGGTTAAGGCACGAAACTCATCCTTTTGTGGACTTGGTCTTCATCCTAATCAGACCATCCTTATTCAATCAGCGTGGTGTTGCTTTATCTTTCATTTCATTGTATGTTAGAGTCCTTGTACAAGCCAGATCAGGTTTTGGAAAAAACTATTGTAAATGTTTTATAAGCTAAATGATATTAATGAGATTTGTTTTATCTTGTATTTCTTCATTTATTTTCGCAGTGTTTAAGATTGTATTTAAAAGGATTTTGGGAGGGCTAGCCTACCGGAGGGATAGTGTAAAATCCGGAAAAAAAATAATAATATATAGTTGTGGTTGAGTTAATAAAAATATATATATATAAGAAAACAAAGAATAAATTGCATGGGATAGAGTTAGTGTTAAAGTTGGATAAATAGATAGATAAAATGAAAATAAGAAAACAAAAAAAAACAAAAGAAAAAAAAACACATGCAGAAGTGTTGCACGTTCCCCTTCCCTTTACCCCCTTCCCCCTTTTCATTTCCCCTCCAACTCTTGTCATTCCACCTCCCATAGGTTATAGAAAATTCTCCACTTATACATTGTATTTACACACAAACAAATTACATAACATAAAGGTTAGAAAATCAGAAAAAAAACAAGTGAAAAGAAGAGGAAAAAATACCAAGAGGGCAAGAAGAACAAGAAGCAAAATACTAGAGAGTAAGAATAATTTTAGCAACCACACAACAATAATCTTCACACTTACAAGGTGAGTTTTCTCACTCAGAAATTCTTGGTAACATCCTTTATTTTAAGTTCAATACATGTTAGAATAAGAATTGAGTGTTGAAAAGAAATATTGAACTTTTGATTGTTTAGACAACTAGTTGCGTCATGAACTTTACGAACTGTTCTCACTGAGTTATAATTGTTAGAATTTGATGAAATTCGGAAGAGTGATACACCTCTCTAATATGATCATATAGAACCAAAAATGAGGTAAAATGGACATACGGTTTGAAAGTTATCTTAGTTCAAAGTTCCTGCCTTAGATTTGGCCGAAATTCGGAAGGGCATAATTACGGACTGTTTTTATTGAGTTTTACTTATTAGAATTATGTGAAAATTTACATGGTTGTAAATCCCTCTGTTACGGACAGATATAGATAAAGAGTTATTAAAACGGACTTACGAGTTGAGAGTTATTGTAATTTGAAGTTGCTGCCTCGGATTCATCGGAATCCAGAAGGGCAGGACGTTGAAACGTAAAACTGTACTAATCTGTGGGGAATATGAAAATTGTTGCTAAATAAAAGTTCTATATATCTCTGTTGTGGACATTTTGAGATCTTACGGGGGTCTATCCGACTTACGGATTGAGAGTTATCGCTATTTAAATTTTCTGCCTCAGATCTATCGAGATCCAGGAAGGGCAGCGAATAAAAGTGTAAAACTGTACCAAATGGTACAGAATATGAAAGTATGGTTCACATGGAGACGTGTATCTCTCTGTTATCGTCGTTTTGAGATTTTATGGGGCTTGAGCAGTTCTGATTAGGAGTTATGACTATTCTAAGATTGAGTTCTGTTTAATAAAAATTCTGCCGAAACAAATCTCATATGGCTGTTTTGAGGATAAATTTGTGTTAGTTACCCAAATTAGTTTAAATGAAATTTGCTACAGTGAAAGATCCCCGTCTTACCTTAGTTTCCGCTTGAAAAACACCTTAGTTGGAGTTATGGTTAAAAAGTTTAATCGTTACAAGTATGAATGAGAATGTTGGGAAGAGAATATTATTTATTCAATCTTCGAAAAATATGAAAAGTGAATACGTGTTCACATAAATATATAAATATAAACATAATGGACGGGTTGCGCGCAACAAAGCGTAAAGTGAATACGTGTTCACAAATACGTAAATATAATGGATCGGGTTGCGCGCAACAAAGCGTAAAGTGAATACGGCGTTCACAAATACGTAAACATAATGGATCGGGTTGCGCGCAACAAAACGTAAAGTGAATACGTGTTCACAAATACGTAAAAATAATGGATCGGGTTGCACGCCGCAACAAAACGTAAAGTGAATACGCGTTCACAAATACGTAAACATAATGGATCGGGTTGCACGCCGCAACAAAACGTAAAGTGAATACGTGTTCACAAATACGTAAATATAATGGATCGGGTTGCACGCCGCAACAAATATGAAAAATGAATACATGTTCACCTATATATAAATATGAAAAGTGAATACGCGTTCACAAATATATAAATGTAACAAACATATGGAAATGCAGGAGAATGTCCTAACGTATAATACGAGATAAAATGAAGTGTTAGTTAAACTGAGAATTTCCTATGAAGAGTTGCTGTATATTTAAAAATATTGTAACCTGATATGTTTTTGCAATATGTTTATTACGTTATAATGTGATTGTACTTGGAATATTGTGGTGTTGCTTTGAATTGCAGGGTAAGGTTCTCACTCAGCCCCAGATGGTAGGGCTGACTCTTTATTTAACATGTTTCAGGAAAACGTGATAGAGAAAAGTCTCCACGCCAAGGCTAGCGATCGTCCCGCAGCCTCTTGTCATACCAAGTCCATTGCTTCGGGCTTGGTACTCGTCAGGTCCAGAATGTCAGTTACAGTGTCTCGGGAAATGCCATGTGGAATGGTCTTCCTTCCAACTTAGAATAATCTTTGTCAGTATGTCTATGTAGAAACAATATTTGCACGAGCATAGGCTCGCGTTATGTTTTCAATAAAGTCATAAACAGATTTCTTTATTGTTATTTTTATTAATAGCTCCGTATTTGAATATAAGTTTAAATTTCTAAATAAAGAGAATTAAATGGTGCTCCTGGTGGAAAATAATTGTCCAGGTGCCATCACGCCCTAAGTAAAGACTTAGGAAAATTTGGGGCGTGACAAGTTGGTATCAGAGCTAAACCAGGTTAAGAGATTCTAGGAACATTCTTTGAGTCGGGTGTTTGAACGGTTACTTATTGCGACGGTGTGCGCGCCACCTTAGTAATAAGTGAACGGGATAACATTCTCAACAGTTTCACTTCTTTCGTACTCTTCTCGTGCCTACCTTGAGTCTTTTCAAAGACTTGATTTTCATACTACCTCCTTTAAAGGATTGTGAAAGGGGATTGTATAATGATAAACTAACGAGATGTGCCTGCACCACCGACCGAAAAGGTAGGAGCCCAGTCAGTACAAGAAAGACTATGGGGTGAATTTTATGAGTAGAAGAGAACCTATCTACACCGGGAAGAACTTCAAGAATCCCAATAGTGTTTCTCAACGAGGTATAAGACTACTATTAACCCTAAAGGGTGTGTAGACGCATGACGTCAAAGCATACATTAGTGGACGACGCATGGTTATGGTGGAGAAATTTTAAAAGAAATCATTCCTCGATATCACCACCGATGATGTGGGGGGAGTTCAGAGCCGGATTTATTGAAAAGTACATTCCTAACCCCAAAAAGATGCGTTCAGGCGTGAGTTTGAACAGTTAAAACAAAGAGACTACAGTGTGCAAGAATACGACACTCAGTTCATGTGATTGTCGACATACAACACACATATTATTCCTACGAAAAACGAGAAGGTTAAAAAAAATTTGTTGAGGGTTTAAACCAAAACGTAGCAGAGATGGTAGTGGCATTAGTCCATGATCGGTCGTACCTTCATATCAATGACATACAATGAAGTTAGAAGGTTTCGCTAAAGAAAAAAAAAGAGTAATCACATGAGAGGTTTCGATCATTGGAATCCTTTAATCATAATTAAAAAAACAGGGGCAAGAGGTTAGTAAGGGATCTTCAAGACCGAACCAGTCTGTGGCCCAGTCCTATTTCAAGCTTAAGGGGAACAGTTGGTTTAATCCCCAAGGTAGCAAGGACAAGGCCACCAACCCTAACACAAGAAGTGGCAAACCGATTTGTAAGATTTGCCAAAGGAAACACGCTAGAGAATGTCGGCTCCTAACGAAGTCATGTTAAAAAATGTGGAGAATCGGGCCACTATATCAGGGATTGCAAAAAGAGAACCCAAACTCAGTCTATTCAGGGGAGGTCAGAAGCAACCACAGGTGCCTACAAGGGAAATCAGGGAAACCAGTCCCGCAAGAATCAGAGAGGTCAACAACCCAACAATTCTAACCGTCTTTACGCTTTGCCCGCAGGGGAATGAGGCAGAAGAATCTAATGTTGTGGTCACATGTATTTTTTCTGTCTCGAGTATTCCTGTATTTGTATTATACGATCCCGGCTCTACATTTTCATATGTGTCATTGGGTTTTGCTAAGAATTTACACGTAGAACCTTCCTATCTAAGTGAACCTGTTGAGGTTATGACACCAGTAGGGGCCTCAGTTTGGGCCTCTCGGGTAGTTAAATTTTTTCCATTATAAGTGAATGGCAGAGGAACAATAGTAAACCTAGTACTACTTGGTATGGTAGACTTCGATATCATTTTGGGTATGGATTGGTTGTCAGCATGTTATGCCATGTTAGATTGTCGGCGAAAGGTAGTGAAATTATCTTTTCCCGGGGAACCAGAGATTGTTATAAAGGTTAGGATTGGAATATCCTCGCGTCAACTTATTTCCTACCTTAGGGATCAAAGGTTATTAAGAAGTCACAAAGTGGAGTACGTGTATCTGGCTAATATAGTAGATACCCAAAAAGAGTCCCCAGCGGTGCAAGATGTTCCTATTGTTCGAAATTTTTCGGAGGTTTTTCCTGAAGGCCTTCCAGGCCTTCCTCCGGATAGAGAAGTGGAGTTCGCGATATAGTTAATTCCGGGTACAAGACCCATTTCTATTCCTCCACATCGAATGGCCCCAGCTGAATTGAGGGAGTTAAAAGAACAATTGAAGGATCTTCTGGATAAAGGATTTATAAGGCCTAGTGTTTCCCCAGGGTGCACGATCTGTTTGTGAAAAATAAAGGCGGATCGCTCGAATGTGCATCGATTATCGGCACTCAATAAGGTCACGATCAAGAACCGATACCCATTACAAGAATCGCTGATCTTTTGACCAACTTCGAGGAGCTAGCTATTTTTCAAGATTGATCTCCGTTCGATATCATCGGTGAAAATAAATCGGATGATATATCAAAATAGCCTTTAGAACCGATCTGACCATTATGAGTTCTTGGTCATGTCTTTTGGGTTAACTAATGCCCAATATTTTATGGATTTAATGAGCAGAATCTTCAAACCATTCCTAGATTTGTTCGTGATCTTGTTCATAGATGATATCTAATTTCTGATGAAGAGTGTTGAAGAACATGAAGAACATCTGAGGGTAGTGCTTCAAGTCTTGAAACAGGAGAAACTATATGCTAAATTTTCAAAGTGTGAATTTTGGTTGAAAAGGTAGCTTTTTTGGGCCATGTGGTGTCAAGTGATGGAATTATGGTAGACCCCCAGAAGATAGAAGCAGTGAAGAACTGGCCAAAACCGACCACTCCAATAGAGGTTAGAAGTTTCTTGGGTTCGGCTGGGTATTATAGAAGATTCGTAAAAGGTTTTTCTAGTCTTGCTGCTCCCTTGACCCGGTTGACTAAAAAAAACGGTTAAGTACCAGTGGTCAGAAGCATGTGAAGCAAGTTTTCAAAAACTAAAGGAACTGTTGACTACTGCACCAGTCCTAACCCTACCATCGGGACAAGAAGGGTTCACAGTCTATTGCGATGCCTCTAGAGTTGGGTTAGGATGTGTCTTGATGCAGTTTGGAAAGGTTATTATGTATGCATCTAGACAGTTGAAGATAGATGAAAAGAATTACCCAACTCATGACTTGGAAATAGCTGCGGTGGTGTGTGCCCTACGAATATGGAGACATTATTTGTATGGTGTGCATGTGGACATATTTACAGATCATAAGAGTTTGCAGTACATAACCACACAGAAGGATTTGAATCTCCGACAAAGAAGATGGTTAGAGTTGCTTAAGGATTATGACCTTAGTATTCTTTACCATCATGAGAAAGCCAACGTGGTGGTGGCGCTCGATGGGAGATCAATGGGCAACAGCCCGTTTGGCAATACAAAGAGGGTATTGTTTGTGAGTACAAAGATTGGGAAACCTCGGGGTTAATTTAATCGAGATCGATGAAGGTAGGGTGGTGGTACATGATACCTCGCGATGCCTTAGCCTAAATAAAAGAAAGTCGGTTTGAGGATCTGAGTTTGTTGGATTTGGAGAGGATCAACAGGAAAACCTTCACGATTTACATTGGGAGATAATGACGGAACCCTTCGGTATAAGGGTGGGTTATGTGTTCCTAAGGTAAAGGATCTAATGAGGAAGATCTTAGATGAGGGTCACAACACAAGATATTCCATTCATCCAGGCTCAACAAAAATGTATCAGGACCTCAAGGCAAATTACTGGTGGGACGGGATGAAGAAAGATGTTGCGGAGTTTGTCGGGAGGTGTCTTATATGTCAGCAGGTGAAAGCTGAACATCAAAAACCTGGCGGATTACTTCAGGACATTGGAGTCCCCATGTGGAAATGGGAGGCGATTCATATGGATTTTGTAACTGGACTACCGAAAACTCGAGAAGGGTATGATTCTATTTGAGTGATTGTTGATCGGCTTACAAAGTCAGCCCATTTCTTACCGGTCAAGACTACGTATCGCGCACCACAGTACGCACAAATTTATTTGAAGGAGATTGTGCGGTTACACGGGATTCCTTTACAAATTATTTCAGACAGGGGTTCCCAGTTCACCTCACACTTTTGGGCAAAGTTTCCAGCAGGGTCTCGGGACAAAAGTTAAGTTAAGCACGGCTTTCCACCCGCAAACAGATGGGCAAGCTGAGCGAACAATTCAAACACTTGAGGACATGTTGCGATCTTGTGTGTTAGATTTTGGGAAAATTTGGTTGGACCATCTATGTCTAATTGAGTTCGCCACAACAATAGTTTTCACTCTAGCATACAAATGGCCGTTTGAAGCATTATATGGACAAAAATGTAGGTCTCACTTGGATGGTTCGAGGTGGGTGAGACGCCTCGTTCGGACTGAAGTCATTCAAGAAACAAATGATAAGTACAGATGATTGGGAGCGGATCAAAGCGGCTCATAGCGTCATAAGTCCTATGCGGATCATCGGAAAAGAGATCTTGAATTCGAGGGGAGAAAGTATTTTTAAAAGTGTCCCCCGATGAAGGGAGTGATGCGCTTTGGTAGAAAGGAAATTGAGCCCAAGGTTTGTTGGGCCATATGAGATCTTGCGAAGAGTGGGAATGTGGCTTACGAATTAGCACTTCCACAAGAGTGGAAGCGGTGCATCGATGTTTCATGTGTCAATGTTACGAAAATACTTGCACGATCCAAGTCACGTCATCCTTCCCGGGAGATAGTTCTTAATAAGAGCTTGATATGAAGAGGCTCCGGTAGAAATACTAGATAGAAAGTTTCAACGCCTTAGAAATAAAGATATTGCTTCCGTGAAAGTCCTATGGAGGAATCACTCCACAGAGGAAGCCACCTGGGAAGCTGATGATGCGATGAAAGTCAAATATTCATTCCTATTTAACTAAGGTAATAAAAAAAAAATGCGTTACATAGTACTTCATATGTGTGTCATTTGTGTGTCTATATGCATGTGTTACAATCTTATTCTCATTCGAGGACGAATGCTTCTTAAGGAGGGGAGAATGTGAAGCCCCAAATTTGTTACAATAACAATAAACATTATTGTGTCTATGTGATTATGTTACGACCTTGTCACGACCCGACCCAGGCCACGGTAGTACCTGCAGGGTACCCTATCGTATACATCGGAGAATAGCAATGAACGTACATGAAACAAAATCGTATAAGGTGAACATCACTAGGCCGATAAGGCGCGCTTTCAAAAAAATAACTTAACCGAAAGTGAAGCGTCTGACTTATTCTTACACCCAAACCACAAACGTGACTACGGACCTCACAGGAATAACAATCGTGGCGGGACGGGGCCCGCCATACCACTGAATGTACAAAAGTCTATAACCTCGAGGAGCGTACCAAAAGACAAAGCCTCCGAGAAATGGAGCTTTCGGGCTGAGCGGTGATCACAGAGTGCGGATCGGCCAAGCTACGAACCTCAACTGCGGCATGAACGCAGCCCGGAAGGAGGTCGATCTGGCGTGTACCAAGTATGCGGCCCGGGAAAATCGAAAATACCTCATAAGTCTAAAATAGCGGGACATGTATAAAATCGGTTCTGAGAACATCGTACCTTACAACAATGAGAAAATCGGTCATATACTATCTTTGCATGAAAATAGGAAGCTCATAATCAACACGTCCAAGTAAACTCATATAGAGACCATGGAAGCATGCGTGGAATCCTTCATCACCGACGGCGCGTCGATAAACTCATACTAAGACAATGGAAGCATACGTGGAATCGCCCGTCATGCGATGCGTCGATAAGCTCATACTAAAACAATGGAAGCATACGTGGAATCCTTCATCGCGGCGGCACGTCAATAAACTCATACTAAAACAATGGAAGCATACGTGGAATCCTTCATCGCTGGCGGCACGTCGATAAACTCAACGGTGGTATGGCGATCTTGGGGCTTGCCCGCCATTCATACTCTTACCACGAAGAAGGTGGTATAACGATCTTGGGGCTTGCCCGCCATTTATACTCTTACCGCCCATCTGCGTGCCTCGGAATCGCTTCATCGTAAGCGTGTCCAAGTGCGTACCGTGGAATCCTTCATCATCTGGCGATGCGTCAAGCAAACTCATACTAAAACAATGGAAGCATACGTGGAATCCTTCATCATCGGCGATGCGTCAAGTAACTCATAATCGAACGATGGAAGCATACGTGGAATCGCCCGTCATCAAGCGATGCGTCAAGTAACTCATAATCGACAATGGGAGCATACGTGGAATCCTTCATCACCTGGCGATGCGTCAAGTAACTCATAACTTCTTTAGGCTTTCATTAACATACAAAATGAATCTCATTTTCATGACCTTATTCAAGAAAAACCAACTCTTTAACCTTTCATAAAGTTATTATAAACAACTCCCCATAAAGCCGTTATACTAACTTTATGCCTTAAAGCTTTAGACGTTCATACTCTTTCATAGGGCCGTTATAACTAACCTCGTAAAGTATTATAACACCTTATGTTTCAAAAGATTTCGTTCTTTTTATTAACCAAGAGACTTATACTTCAAATCAAACTCACAATTTCCGTAATACTTCTTCATGTCACGAAATCCTTATCTACCTTATTTAGGTTAAACCATTACTTAGGAATAAGTGGGTTAACTCTCTAACCCAACCAACTTAGACATTTTCTTAAAACAAGTCAAGTATAGCAAATGGATTTACTTCATTTAAAACACGTACGTCTACCGCACTATATAGTTATAACTACTCATGCTCAAGAGATAAGAAAGCTCCACATACCTCTTTGGTCAATCCACTTGCTAAGTCCAACTACCGCACGTAATATTTCAACCTATAATAACCATGATATGTTCATTAACCTCTAATTTCAATGTAGAATAATCTAAACTCAAAGCCACTAAATTCTATGGAAAATTGGGCAGCATTTCCTTTGTTTCTACTCACTTTGCCACCTTTCTCAAGGCCGAATTTATCATCCAAACACCATATTTAAGGTTCAACAATCCAACATTTTAAAGGGGATTACACACCCAAATACCAATTCTGCCCCATAAGTTTACAACAATTCACTTAACAATTCTAAGGTAGTTTTTAGGCTACAACATGCTCATAATCTCCTCTTAACCCATTTTTCATATCCAAACCACCTTTCTAGCATGCAATGATTCTAAGAGCATTATTCACTACCACAAGTTCTTTCTTCTTAACATGCAACACTATAACTAAATCTAAAGGAAGAATCATTACCTTAAAGTTTTAGCCAAAACTTATTCCAAGTATTGCTAGCTTCCTTGCCAAGAACACCACCACAACAATGCCAACAAGCTAGCTCTGACTTATTTTTGGTTCTTAACTATTCAGATTTTTCTAAGGGTTTTAGAGAGAAGGGAGCAATTTGAGAGAGAGAGAAGATGAAAGATAGAAAATGACCAAGTCTTGGTCAATATATAGCATCTGACAGAAAATCAGATGGGGACACTTGTCACCTCCCATGGTCTCTTTAAAACAAAAATCGACTTTTCTAAGTTTTTCGCCCAAAAATCCCGCCTCGCGCCGCCCGCGGCCATGCCAGCTAAAACCTCCGCAGCCTCTTCGAACTTTGGCGCTGACCCTGCATCCGGCGCGGCGCTGCAACTTCAGCGACCCTCGATACTTTAGGCGCGCGTTGCATCCGGCGCGCGCCCGCGCTTAGTCCGAAACGCATTTACGCCGATCACGAACTTGTAACTCTTAACTTTCTACTCCGACGTCCTATCGAAGCGGTTGGTTGCGTTGGAATCTGGACTCAACGAACTATGCCTAGGCCTTTGAAACACTTATGAACTCTCAATGTACCAGGTCATAACCGCCTTAAAGTTGACTAAAACCGTCCGAACAACCCATCAACCTATCTTACGAAAATTTTAAGTCTTACTCCTTTAAATGCGCCCTCACGCATGACCTGAACTACGGGGTGTAACATTCTCCCCTTAGAAACATTCGTCCCGAATGTTCTTTTAGAAACAATCTACTATTCCTCGGTACATCCTCGTACTATATACTAATGGAACTTCATTATGCCACCCATGACCCTAAGATATCGCACGCATACCCATTCACCGTAAGTCAAACAGAAAATGAACCCAAAATATGAACCATTACTACTTACCTCGCCACGGCTAT
Source organism: Przewalskia tangutica (assembly GCA_029844215.1). Lineage (NCBI taxonomy): Eukaryota > Viridiplantae > Streptophyta > Magnoliopsida > Solanales > Solanaceae > Przewalskia > Przewalskia tangutica. Next base: position 27,942,478 of record CM056719.1, read on the forward strand.
GAGAATTGCGTTCGTATCTACCAACTTATTCTAACACATGTACATAGTCTCAATATCCCTGCGTTCATGATACTAAATCTTACAACAATCCCATCACTTACTCATGAATCTAAATCATGCTATACTCTTAAGCATACCACGTAGCTTAATTTACAAACATAGTTTCCCATTAGGTCTCTTAATTAAACTTCTTAGGGTCCATTTATTTCTCGCACAACTCATCATCTCCTAATTATCTCAAATTAGTCGTCTGACATTGATGAGAGTTCATCAAACCACTCACTACCTTCCGTTATCTAATTAGTCCTTATCAATCCTTGGTATTCCAATATCATTCTAGGCAACACGTGTCCGACCTTATACATAATTCAGTATGGTGAATGTCACTATACCCACTATACTACCATCATAACTAACACGGATACGCAATCCATAATCTTTCTGGTCGGTCATTGCGCTTTCTCGTAATGCAAACAACATAACTCGTTAGGGAGAGCGACCTAACCACACGGCTATCGCACGATCTTAGAGTGAGAAGAATGGAAACGATCCTAAATGTCTGCGACCTCACGATTATAGATGTGGTGCACAATACACCGATAATCGGGACTCTACTAGACACGGTCGTAGACACTTTCCGAGGACTAATCGCTCGATACCACTTTTGTCACGACCGGCCGGGTCGCGGCGTACCTGCCAAGGTACCACTGTCGGTATCATCGTAGAATAGCGTGAACGTACGTGAAACAAAATCAGTATAAGGTGAACATCACTAAGCCGATAAGCGCGCTTTCAAAAAAATAACTTAACAGAAAGTGAAGCAGACAACTTATTCTTACGCCCAAACCACAAACGTGACTACGGACCTGCAGGAATAACAAGCGTGGCGGGGCGGGGCCCATACCCACTGAATGTACAAAAGTCTATAACCTCGAGGAACCGTACCAAAAGACAAAGCCTCCGAGAAATGGAGCTTTCGGAATCGAGCGGTGATCTGAGTGCGGATCGGCCAGCTACGAACCTCAACTGCGGCGTGAACGCGGCCCGGAGGAGGTCGATCTGGCATGTACCAAGTATGCGGCGGGAAAATCACGAAAATACCTCATAAGTCTAAAATAAGCGGGGCATGTATAAAATCGGTTACGAGAACATGCACCTTACCAACAATGAGAAAATCAGTCATATACTATCTTTGCGTGAAAATAGAAGCTCATAATCAACACGTCAAGTAAACTCATATAGAGACCGTGGAAGCATACGTGGAATCCTTCATCATGGCGGCGCGTCGATAAACTCATACTAAGACAATGGAAGCATACGTGGAATCGCCCGTCACTGGCGATGCGTCGATAAGCTCATACTAAAACAATGGAAGCATACGTGGAATCGCTTCATCGGCGGCCGTCCAATAAACTCATACTAAAACAATGAAGCATACGTGGAATCCTTCATCACCGGGCGGCACGTCGATAAACTCAACAGTGGTATGGCGATCTTGGGGCTTGCCGCCATTCATACTCTTACCACGAAGAAGGTGGTATAACGATCTTGGGGCTTGCCGCCATTTATACTCTTACCGCCCATCTGCATGCCTCGGAATCCTTCATCGTAAGCGTGTCGAAGGTGCATACGTGGAATCGCCGTCACCTGGCGACGCGTCAAGCAAACTCATACTAAAACAATGGAAGCATACGTGGAATCCTTCATCATCGGCGATGCGTCAAGTAACTCATAATCGAGCGATGGAAGCATACGTGGAATCCTTCATCATGGCGATGCGTCAAGTAACTCATAACTGGACAATGGGAGCATACCCGTGGAATCCTTCATCACTGGCGGTACGTCCAAGTAACTCATAACTTCTTTAGGCTTTCATTAACATACAAAATGAATCTCATTTTCATGACCTTATTCAAGAAAAACCAACTCTTTAACCTTTCAAAGTTATTATAAACAACTCCCATAAAGCGTTATACTAACTTTATGCCTTAAAGCTTTAGACGTTCATACTCTTTCATGTGGCGTTATAACTAACCTCCCATAAAGTATTATAACACTTATGTTTCAAAAGATTTCGTTCTTTTTATTAACCAAGAGACTTATACTTCAAATCAAACTCACACAATTTCCGTAATACTTCTTCATGTCACGAAATCCTTATCTACCTTATTTAGGTTAAACCATTACTTAGGAATAAGTGGGTTAACTCTCTAACCCAACCAACTTAGACATTTTCTTAAAACAAGTCAAGTATAGCAAATGGATTTACTTCATTTAAAACACGTACGTCTACCGCACTATATAGTTATAACTACTCATGCTCAAGAGATAAGAAAGCTCCACATACCTCTTTGGTCAATCCAGCACTAAGTCCAACTACCGCACGTAATATTTCAACCTATAATAACCATGATATGTTCATTAACCTCTAATTTCAATGTAGAATAATCTAAACTCAAAGCCACTAAATTCTATGGAAAATTGGGCAGCATTTCCTTTGTTTCTACTCACTTTGCCACCTTTCTCAAGGCCGAATTTATCATCCAAACACCATATTTAAGGTTCAACAATCCAACATTTTAAAGGGGATTACACACCCAAATACCAATTCTGCCCCATAAGTTTACAACAATTCACTTAACAATTCTAAGGTAGTTTTTAGGCTACAACATGCTCATAATCTCCTCTTAACCCATTTTTCATATCCAAACCACCTTTCTAGCATGCAATGATTCTAAGAGCATTATTCACTACCACAAGTTCTTTCTTCTTAACATGCAACACTATAACTAAATCTAAAGGAAGAATCATTACCTTAAAGTTTTAGCCAAAACTTATTCCAAGTATTGCTAGCTTCCTTGCCAAGAACACCACCACAACAATGCCACAAGCTAGCTACAAGCTTATTTTTGGTTCTTAACTATTCAGATTTTCTAAGGGTTTTTAGAGAGAAGGGAGCAATTTGAGTGATAGATAGAGTAGATGAAAGATAGAAAATGACGAAGTATTGGTCAATATATGGCATCTGTGAGAAAATCAGATGGGGACACTTGTCACCTCCATGTCTCTTTTAAAACAAAAATCGACTTTTCTAAGTTTTCCGCCCAAAAATCCGCCTCGGCGCGCCGCGCCGCGTGGCTGAAACCTCATGACCTCTTCGAACTTTGTGCGCGCCTAACATCCGGGCAGCGGCGCTGCAACTTCAGCGACCCCTCGATACTTTAGGCGCGCGACCTGCATCCGGCCGCGGCCGCGCTTTAGTCGAAACGCATTTACGCATTGCGCTGAACTTGTAACTCTCTTAACTTTACTCAGGCGTCTATCGACGAACGGTTGGTTGCGTTGGAATCTAGACTCAACGAACTATGCCCTAGGCCTTTGAAACACTTATGAACTCTCAATGTACCAGGTCATAACCCGCCTTAAAGTTGACTAAAACCCGTCCGGAACAACCCATCAACCTATCTTCTGAAAATTTTAAGTCTTACTCCCTTTCGTACGCCCTCATGCGCATGACCTGAACTACGGGGTGTAACATTCTCCCCCCCTTAGAAACATTCGTCCCCGAATGTTCTTTTAGAGCCAATCTACTATTCCTCGGTACATCCTCGTACTATATACTAATGGAACTTCATTATGCCACCTATGACCCTAAGATATCGCACACGCATACCCATTCACTGTAAGTCAAACAGAAAATGAACCCAAAATATGAACCATTACTACTTACCTCGCTCACGCCTAACAGACTGCCCGTTCAGATCTACCAACTTATTCTAACACATGTACATAGTCTCAATATCCCTCGTTCATGATACTAAATCTTACAACAATCCCATCACTTACTCCGCCGAATCTCATCTCGCTATACTCTTAAGCATACCACGTAGCTTAATTTACAAACATAGTTTCCCATTAGGTCTCTTAATTAAACTTCTTAAGGGTCCATTTATTTCTCAGACAACTCATCATCTCCTAATTATCTCAAATTAGTACGTCTGACATTGATGAGAGTTCATCAAACCACTCACTACCTTCCTGTATCTAATTAGTCCTTATCAATCCTTGGTATTCCAATATCATTCTAGGCAACACGTGTCGACCCTTATACATAATGCAGATATGAATGTCACTATACCCACTATACTACCATCATAACTAACACGGATACGCAATCCACATAATCTTTCTGTCATCACGCTTTCTCGTAGGCTGCAAACAACATAACTCGTTAGGAGAGACGACCCTAACCACACACGGCTATCGCACGATCTTAGAGTGAGAAGAATGAAACCAATCCTAAATGTCCTGCGACCTCACGATTATAGATGTGGTGCAATACACCGATAATCGGGACTCTACTAGACACGCGTAGACACTTTCAGAGGACTAATCGCTCGATACCACTTTTGTCACGACCGACCGGGGCGATCGTACCTACCGGTACCCTATCGGTATCGTCGAGAGAATAGCGGAACGCGTACATGAAACAAAATCGTATAAGGTGAACATCACTAGCGGCCGATAAGGCGCTTTCAAAAAAATAACTTAACAGAAAGTGAAAGCAAGATAACTTATTCTTACAGCCCAAACCACAAACGTGACTACGCACCTCAGGAATAACAGCGTGGCGGGACGGGGCCGCCATACCACTGAATGTACAAAAGTCTATAACCTCGAGGCCGTGCCAAAGACAAAGCCTCCGAGAAATGGAGCTTTCCGGGCTGAGCAGTGATCTAAGAGTGCGGATCGGCAAGTTACGAACCTCAACTGCGGCGTGAGCGGCCCGGAGGAGGTCGATCTGGCATGTACCAAGTATGCGGCGGGAAAATACGAAAATACCTCATAAGTCTAAAATAAGCGGGGCATGTATAAAATCGGTTCTGAGAACGCTACCTTACCAACAATGAGAAAATCGGTCATATACTATCTGCATGAAAATAGGAAGCTCATAATCAACACGTCCAAGTAAACTCATATAGAGACCGTGGAAGCATACGTGGAATCCCATCACCGACGGCGTCAATAAACTCATACTAAGACAATGGAAGCATACGTGGAATCGCCGTCAAGGCGATGCGTCGATAAGCTCATACTAAAACAATGGAAGCATACGTGGAATCGCTTCATCGCGGCGGCACGTCGATAAACTCATACTAAAACAATGGAAGCATACGTGGAATCCTTCATCATCTGGCGGCACGTCGATAAACTCAGCGGTGGTATGGCGATCTTGGGGCTTGCCGCCATTCATACTCTTACCACGAAGAAGGTGGTATAACGATCTTGGGGCTTGCCCGCCATTTATACTCTTACCTTCATACTGCGTATGCCGGAATCCTTCATCGTAAGCATGTCCAGTGCGTACGTGGAATCGCCGTCATCAAGCGATGCGTCAAGCAAACTCATACTAAAACAATGGAAGCATACGTGGAATCCTTCATCATCAGCGATGCGTCCAAGTAACTCATAATCGAACGATGGAAGCATACCGTGGAATCGCCCATCATGGCGATGCGTCAAGTAACTCATAATCGACAATGGGAGCATACGTGGAATCGCCTTCATCAAGCGATGCGTCAAGTAACTCATAACTTTCTTAGGCTTTCATTAACATACAAAATGAATCTCATTTTCATGACCTTATTCAAGAAAAACCAACTCTTTAACCTTTCATAAAGTTATTATAAACAACTCCCCATAAAGCCGTTATACTAACTTTATGCCTTAAAGCTTTAGACGTTCATACTCTTTCATAGGGCCGTTATAACTAACCTCCCATAAGGCCGCTATAACACCTTATGTTTCAAAAGATTTCGTTCTTTTTATTAACCAAGAGACTTATACTTCAAATCAAACTCACACAATTTCCGTAATACTTCTTCATGTCACGAAATCCTTATCTACCTTATTTAGGTTAAACCATTACTTAGGAATAAGTGGGTTAACTCTCTAACCCAACCAACTTAGACATTTTCTTAAAACAAGTCAAGTATAGCAAATGGATTTACTTCATTTAAAACACGTACGTCTACCGCACTATATAGTTATAACTACTCATGCTCAAGAGATAAGAAAGCTCCACATACCTCTTTGGTCAATCCACTTGCTAAGTCCAACTACCGCACGTAATATTTCAACCTATAATAACCATGATATGTTCATTAACCTCTAATTTCAATGTAGAATAATCTAAACTCAAAGCCACTAAATTCTATGGAAAATTGGCAAGATTTCCTTTGTTTCTACTCACTTTGCCACCTTTCTCAAGGCGAATTTCTCATCCAAACACCACATTTAAGGTTCAACAATCCAACATTTTAAAGGGGATTACACACCCAAATACCAATTCTGCCCCATAAGTTTACAACAATTCACTTAACAATTCTAAGGTAGTTTTTAGGCTACAACATGCTCATAATCTCCTCTTAACCCATTTTTCATATCCAAACCACCTTTCTAGCATGCAATGATTCTAAGAGCATTATTCACTACCACAAGTTCTTTCTTCTTAACATGCAACACTATAACTAAATCTAAAGGAAGAATCATTACCTTAAAGTTTTAGCCAAAACTTATTCCAAGTATTGCTAGCTTCCTTGCCAAGAACACCACAACAATGCCAACAAGCTAGCTACAAGCTTCCTTTTGGTTCTTAACTATTCAGATTTTCTAAGGGTTTTTAGAGAGAAGGGAGCAATTTGAGAGAGAGAGAGAAGATGAAAGATAGAAAATGACCAAGTCTTGGTCAATATATGGCATGCAATGAGAAAATCAGATGGGGACACTTGTCACCCTCCCATGGTCTCTTTTAAAACAAAAATCAGACTTTTCTAAGTTTTTCCGCCCAAAAATCCCGCCTCGGCGCCGCGGCGCTGAAACCTCCGCAGCCTCTCTGAACTTTCGGCGCCGCGGCCCTGCTGTCCCGGCGCCGCGGCGCTGCAACTTCAGCGACCCCTCAGTACTTTCGGCGCGGCCACGCATCGGCGCCGCGCCCTGCCGCTTAGTCGAAACGCATTTACGCGATCATACCGAACTTGTAACTCTCTTAACTTTCTACTCCGACGTCCTATCGACGAACGGTTGGTTGCGTTGGAATCTAGACTCAACGAACTATGCCCTAGGCCTTTGAAACACTTATGAACTCTCAATGTACCGGGTCATAACCCGCCTTAAAGTTGACTAAAACCCATCCGGAACAACCCATCAACCTATCTTCTGAAAATTTTAAGTCTTACTCCCTTTCGTACGCCCTCATGCGCATGACCTGAACTACGGGGTGTAACAGACCTTATTCACATTTGAGGACGAATGTTGCTTAAGGAGGAGAGAATGTAAAATCCGGAAAAAAAAAATAATATATAGTTGTGGTTGAGTTAATAAAAATATATATATATATAGGAAAACAAAGAATAAATTGCATGGGATAGAGTTAGTGTTAAAGTTGGATAAATAGATAGATAAAATGAAAATAAGAAAACAAAAAAAACAAAAGAAAAAAAAAAAACACATGCAGAAGTGTTGCACGTTCCCCTTCCCTTTACCCCCTTCCCCCTTTTCATTTCCCCTCCAACTCTTGTCATTCCACCTCCCATAGGTTATAGAAAATTCTCCACTTATACATTGTATTTACACACAAACAAAGTACATAACATAAAGGTTAGAAAATCAGAAAAAAAACAAGTGAAAAGAAGAGGAAAAAATACCAAGAGGGCAAGAAGAACAAGAAGCAAAATACTAGAGAGTAAGAATAATTTTAGCAACCACACAACAATAATCTTCACACTTACAAGGTGAGTTTTCTCACTCAGAAATTCTTGGTAACATCCTTTATTTTAAGTTCAATACATGTTAGAATAAGAATTGAGTGTTGAAAAGAAATATTGAACTTTTGATTGTTTAGACAACTAGTTGCGTCATGAACTTTACGAACTGTTCTCACTGAGTTATAATTGTTAGAATTTGATGAAATTCGGAAGAGTGATACACCTCTCTAATATGATCATATAGAACCAAATATGAGGTAAAATGGACATACGGTTTGAAAGTAATCTTAGTTCAAAGTTCCTGCCTTAGATTTGGCCGAAATTCGGAAGGGCATAATTACGGACTGTTTTTATTGAGTTTTACTTATTAGAATTATGTGAAAATTTACATGGTTGTAAATCCCTCTGTTACGGACAGATATAGATAAAGGGTTATTAAAACGGACTTACGAGTTGAGAGTTATTGTAATTTGAAGTTGCTGCCTCGGATTCATCGGAATCCAGAAGGGCAGGACGTTGAAACGTAAAACTGTACTAATCTGTGGGGAATATGAAAATTGTTTCTAAATGAAAATTCTAGATCTCTCTGTTGTGGACATTTTGAGACCTTACGGGGGTATATCCGACTTACGGATTGAGAGTTATCGCTATTTAAATTTTATGCCTCGGATCTATCGAGATCCAGGAAGGGCAGCGAATAAAAGTATAAAACTGTACCAAATGGTACAGAATATGAAAGTATGGTTCACATGGAGACGTGTAGATCTCTGTTATCGTCGTTTTGAGATTTTATGGGGCTTGAACGGGTTTACAGATTAGGAGTTATGACTATTCTAAGATTGGGTTCTGTTTAATAAAAATTCTGCCGAAACAAATCTCATATGGCTGTTTTGAGGATAAATTTGTGTTAGTTACCCAAAGTAGTTTTAAATGAAATTTGGTACAGTGAAATATCCCCGTCTTACCTTAGTTTCCGCTCGAGAAACACCTTAGTTGGAGTTTTGGTTAAAAAGTTATAATCATTACAAGTATGAATGACAGAATGTTGGGAAAGAGAATATTATTTATTCAATCTTCTGAAAAATATGAAAAGTGAATACGTGTTCACATAAATATATAAATATAAACATAATGGATCGGGTTGCACGCCGCAACAAAACGTAAAGTGAATACGTGTTCACAAATATGTAAATATAATGGATCGGGTTGCACGTCGCAACAAAATGTAAAGTGAATACGCGTTCACAAATACGTAAACATAATGGATCGGGTTGCACGCCGCAACAAAACGTAAAGTGAATACGTGTTCACAAATACGTAAAAATAATGGATCGGGTTGCACGCCGCAACAAAACGTAAAGTGAATACGCGTTCACAAATACGTAAATATAATGGATCGGGTTGCACGCCGCAACAAAACGTAAAGTGAATACGTGTTTACAAATACGTAAATATAATGGATCGGGTTGCACGCCGCAACAAATATGAAAAATGAATACATGTTCACCTATATATAAATATGAAAAGTGAATACGCGTTCACAAATATATAAATGTAACAAACATATGGAAATGCAGGGGAATGTCCTAACGTATAATACGAGATAAAATGAAGTGTTAGTTAAACTGAGAATTTCCTATGAGGAGTTGCTGTATATTTAAAAATATTGTAACCTGATATGTTTTTGCAATATGCTTATTACGTTATAATGTGATTGTACTTGGAATATTGTGGTGTTGCTTTGAATTGCAGGGTAAGGTTCTCACTCAGCCCCAGATGGTAGGGCTGACTCTTTATTTAACATGTTTCAGGAAAACGTGATAGAGAAAAGACTCCACGCCAAGGCTAGCGATCGTCCCGCAACCTCTTGTCATACTAAGTCCATTGCTTCGGGCTTGATACTCGTCGAGTCGGAATGTCGATTCTGATGTCTCGGGAAATGCCCATGTGGAATGGTCTCCCTTCCAACTTAGAATAATCTTTGTCAGTATGTCTATGTAGAAACAATATTTGCACGAGCATAGGCTCGCGTTATGTTTTCAATAAAGTCATAAACAGATTTCTTTATTGTTATTTTTATTAATAGCTCCGTATTTGAATATAAGTTTAAATTTCTAAATAAAGAGAATTAAATGGTGCTCCTGGTGGAAAATAATTGTCCAGGTGTCATCACGCCCTAAGTAAAGACTTAGGAAAATTTGGGGCGTGACAGATAGTGTAGGTGCCACCACGACACCCCTGAATTGAGTCATGACACTATTCAACCAAGGTCCTTTGTTGCCCAAGTAGAAAATGTTGAAGGTAACTAACTTCTACATTCGGACCTCTTATTATATAATTCACACTTTCAGTATTCCGTCAGTTCAATATTCAAACTTTATGCTATAATCTCCATGTCCCCAGTACACTTTAATTTAAGCATTTATTCAGTACAATATCCATTTAGTGTAGTATTTATTTAGTTCAGTATCCTGACAGTTCAGTATTCATTTAGTTCAGTATCCAGTCAGTACACTATTCATGTCCCATTTCATACTCATCACATCCATGTAATCATGTCAGGTTCATGGTCATGTTCCAATACTCATGTCATTCGTACCTATGAATTCATTTCCAAATACCATGTATAGTGTTCATGTATTCATTCAGTTCAATATTCATGTGTTCATGTCAGACCGATATTCATGACAGTTAGTATTCACATATTCATGCCAATTCAATATTTATGTTAGTCACGTCCATGTTTCAGTTACCATGTTATGTCATGTCATGCATATTATAATGCCCTGTGAGGATTTTGTTGTGTTTGTATTGGATGACATGTGTTTAAGAAATGTTGGGATATGCCTAATTACAAAAGAAACTTTGTCGAAATTTATTCCGAACCATGATCCATCATTCGAGGACGAATGATCCCAAGAGGGATATATTGTAATACCACGTGTCTTCAGGCTAAGGTTTTATTTGTATGATGGGAACATAATGAAACCAAGATGAGGAGTGTAGGAAGTGATTTGAAAATTAATGAAGGCATAAGAAGAGTCTTAGTAAAAATTAGAGTCGGAAGCTACTCTACAAAGCTTGCTTTCAAGTGAGTTTGCACAAGGCCTCACTTCAAGCTAGCATACCCCTTATACATTGTGCATTTGGAAAAACTCAAAGATATAAGTTGTAGACCTTTGAAATACCTTTCCAACCATATAGCGAACAAGTCAATTTGAGACATGTTCTTGAGGTTATGGCCATTTTACCAAACATTGTCGATTCAGTGAAAAATTAGCCAAGTGCGATACGGGCCATCATGACCTCCGCCCCGCGCTAGGCATATGTTTCAAAGTTACGAAAAAATCAACAGGCTTAGTAAAATGTGCCTAGCGCGACACAAGATGTGATGCCCCATGCGTCGGGCTAGGCCATTTTGTGTATGGTGCAATTTCTAAAATTTTATATATCTCTAACTCTGAAAATCTTTTCCCACTTCATTCAAAACCCTTTACATTGGTTTTTCTTCTCATCTCAACCTCCCACAACAAGGTAAGATCATTCTTATGATTCTTAATCAGTTGTAACATTAATTTCACGATTCTTAAACAAAAAAATAGGATTTCTAAGGTAATTCTTCTCAAGTAATTCAAGCTAGGATTTTGGGTTTTCTTCGTCAAAGAAGCAAACTAGTTCATTGGATTGGAGCATTTACAAGTATGTAGGGCTTCTATACACATGTGGGAACATCAGTGTTCTTCCCCATGCCACGTTAATTCATAAACCCCTATTTCTCATCAGAGTTAGAGAATTATGTCTCAGTTCATAATAAACCTCAAATAAAAGTCACTTAATTATATATATGTATTATTGTTAAACTCAATCATGTTTCAGATAGTGGTATTCATGTATATAATTACAATTGTCATGAACCTATCCAAAATTCATATATACTCGTGTTATCATTTTCATGAGCTCTCAGATACCAGTAATGAACTCAAATTGTTCCATTCTATGAATTCTTGCATGTTTTCATGTCTCATGAAGTAAATGCATATACTTTTATAAATTTCATATAAGACTATGTTATGTATACATGTTATAAACTATATTATGAATCATATTTTGAAAACCATGGGCGTATATGCACTTATATTCATGTTCATATTTTGGGTGGTAGCATAGATTTACCTAGAAGGTTTAAACACTTGAAACTATGTATGCCAACATAGGATAATGATCGCTCGCCAAGTTATGACGATTTATTAATGTTTATTGATTGGATCCATTTATGTCATGTTTATGACATCTTTGGTGCTAAATAAGTATTTGTAGTAAAGTAATGGTGTGTGGACCCCAAGGTCCATTAAGAGGGAAAATTCATAAACTTATTTTGTTTATTAACTTATCTTTTTATTGGAAAGAAGCTAACATAAAGGTGTATAGTGATATTTGTGTAGAAAAGGAAAGTTAGGGTGTAGGGGACATTTTGTACAAGGCTACCTAGTACGTAAATGGAATGTGCTGAATTAGGAAGAGTATAATTGATCAAAATCTCTTAATTTAGGTAACTTCTTAAGGCATCATAGGCAGCAATGGAAAGTATGAGCAACTACTTATGAAGTAATGTGGTACTCATTTTCAAGTTGTCATAGTCACATGTTTTTGAAGGCTTAGAGCAGAATAAGTCGGTTCTTGATTGATTAAGATTAATATTATAAGGGACGATGGATTTGCGGTGGTTCTTTAGAAGGTCGATAATTGAGGTATGTAAAGGCTATCATTTCTCATTGTTTTGGCTTGAATTCCTATCGAGTGAATCCTAGCTAAGCGTACAAAGAAGTGCTAATCATAAAGATCTCATATCTATATAGTTTCATGATAGCTTTGTAGTAGTTTCCCTTGTCGGAAGTTTACTTTCAGTCTAGATTTTTTGTTTATTTAGTGAAGCGATAGAAAGCATGATTATTTATTATATAGAGTTACACACTTACCTACGGGGCTATCTGTTCATACACTTGCCTCCGAGGCAACTCGATTGTACATCTGTTTTCGAACTATATAAATGTATGCTTGTCTTCTTGACTTATATGATTATTGCATTCGGGGATATACAGTTGCCTTCGAAGCTATACAACACTTGCCTTCGGGGCTATGTTATTGATTTATTTTTGGGCTATGTTGTTCTTGCCTTCGAGGCTATACAAATATGCACATTGCCTTTGGGCTTGTACATATTTCTTTCGGGGCTACGTTGATTGCCTTCGGGGTTTTGTATTTGCATTCGGGTCTGCTTACATCTACCTTGAGGTCTGTCTTGCATTACACTTAAATATATGAATTTATTTTCTTACGAAGTTGCATTATATTCGGTCGGACAGGCAGTTGTATGTGCATATCACTGCAGTTGGGTATGACATTACTGAGTCTTATGTGTTCGATTATGTTATGATGAGATTTTTCCTACATAGAGGCTTGATACAATATTATATGGCCCCATAGAGTAGCCCAATTTTACTTTAATGCATATATTAATAGTTATGTCAATTGTATGCCCTCAACGACCTTTTTCTGAGTTTAAGGTTGACTTTGGTACCCTTCCTTTGTATTACATTCCTTATTTATATGTTTTACTCATCTTGTATATTCAGTAGATCCTTTCTTACTGACATCCCTTTCTGACATGTTGTGTTTCATGCCCGCATGCACAGACAGACAAATGGACTTACCTCCACAGTACGGTATCTGCTTTCAACTATGGGTAGTCGCACTCCACTTCTCTGAAGTGGTTGTACAGAGTTGGTAGGCATTGTTATATATAATATGGTTATTTTGGGTATGTCGGGGCCTTGTCCCGACTTGATGACATATGTTAGTACTCTTAGAGGTTTGTAGACTAGAGGGTGTTGTCAATACGTTTTGTGTGGCTTTATCGGCTGCCCTTCATATAGTTTGTTATAAACAGACATCCTATCATATTATAATTTTGAAGCCTATTTGGCCCAGACGGTTATGTACACAAGCCATGATATATAGGTGGTACGCTCGAGTTGTTCAGGCATCGGGTGTCGGCCATACCCCCAAAGGTTGGGGTGCAACAAACTTGATATCAGAGTCAGTCTGTCCTAGGGAGTCTGCAAGCCGTGTCTACTATAGTCTTATTTATGGGTGTATTGTGCACCACACTTATAAGCAGGAGGCTATATGGCATTTAGGATGGTTTTCTTCATGGTCTAGAATCGTGTCATATATAGTAAGAGTTCTTTCCGTAACCCTGATCGTGTTTGCAATTTTAGAGATGACTTCTTCTAGCAGGGCTATGACTAGTTGGGAGGTTGAGGATGAGTTGAGAGAGGATTCGAGTATTGCACCCTCTATTTAGATAGATTCGTCAGAAGATACAAGTGAGTCGCCTTTCCAGGTATCTTCGACTCCAGGAGCGGTGCAAGTGAAGACTCAGTTGGTTTCCTCCCAGGCATAGCGCTATCCCATAGCATCTCTAAGCAATAGGCCCCTTGAAGGGTCAGGTTGTTCACAACCTAGGGAGATTTTCAGTCATGTATCACTTATGGTTACAGGATTTAACACAACTGGGGGTGGTGAAAGGGCAAATAGGGCTAATATAGTTGGTGAGTATAGTGGGTGACAATATGACGACGAGCTACAATTATATGATATGCAAGTTTGACATTTGCAATAGATTGTGTATGATCAGAGTTCTCAAATAAGGTCGAGTCAAGGTTCTTAGAAATTAGTATCTTCGGGATAGAGCAATACAGATCGAGTAAGACTACTCTGACCACCTTGCAGGTAGTGTGGTTGAGCGCATATTGGGATATGTCGTATAGGTACAAGGGTTTGTTTTGGTGTGATTAAGGGAACAGATGAAGCCTCGGGCCCTGATGCTATCTAATGTATGCTATTATTATATTATTATCGACATCTTTACCTCTTATAGACTTAGTATCGACCCATGTGTGTTGGAATTATTTATTTGACCTTATTTTAGGAATTAGTTGTATGGCACCACTTGTGGGATATAGAAAATATTATTGGAAGATTTAAGAAAGTTATAAGAGCTCACCGTTTCACGACATTTTTTGTTGATGAAAACAAGAGGATATTTTATAAACACGTGACCCAATTGGTTACACCTTTCTTGAGAGGTTGGGGATGACCAATGATATTGTTAAAGAGGATGGATTACCACAAATGAGCCATATTAAGAAGAATCATAGAATGACGCACCTAGAATAGTGACCCCTAGTTGTATGCAAGGGCTAGTTTCTCGTGGTGATATAAGATGGTATAAATCTCTCGTCTGGTCATAAAGAAGTCAAATTACCTATGGTAATTACATATCGTTGTGCTAGTAAGTTGCGGCATGTTACGGACAATGAATTTATAAGACCTTTAAACCTATTGGGAAACATGACACAGTTCCAGATACGCCTTGGGTAAGAATGATTTGCGGGAGGAAAGTGATGATGGGAATCTCATATTAACAAAAAATAATTGGAAGAGCCCAATAAATGGATAATAAGTACGAAGAGATGGCATGATGATGTGTTGAGGAAGAAATAGATATGCTAATGATAGACATGCATACCATGGAAAAAATGATAGAAGTAGACGAGGCTAGGGTTATATTGGTTTCATAAAATGTGGTGACGCCGAACCAGTGTAAGAACCCACAATGAGGAAGGGGTGATGAGGATTCTTCTACTAGAGGTTTCAACCCTTTGATGTTTAAAAAGTCGATATGAGAAGTATATCAAAGGCAAGAAACCCCCCCAGATAACCTGCAATGGAAAATTAAAAGTAAGACGATTAAACATTTGGTCGATAGAAGACATGGTTATGGCAAGGCAGAGAGATTTGAACATTGGATCTTGTAATGCTACAAATTGGGTTTAAATGTGTGACGACTCTCAAGAAGTAGGTATATTGAGGTAACTATGAGTAAAAGTGTTACACCTCGTAGTTCCAGGGTATGTATACGAGGACGTAAGTACGAGAATACGACAGTAAAATTGGAAAGGAAGAAAGATGTGATTTTTCGACGGAAAAGTTTCCGGATTTTGTGAAGGAAAAATGTTCGTTAAAGGGAATTGGATTCCCAGATTTGGTATTTGGACTTTTTGGAATATTTGAGAATATGAAATTTTATTTCCGAAATTGGTCACGTGGGGCCCACGGGAGAAATTTACGGTTTGTGGGGCCCACTTTATTTTTTTCGGATTTTTGGCATTGCGGATATTTTCGGAAGATGAAATATTTTGGACGAGTAGGGGGCGACACGTGTCACCCCCATGTGGCCCCATGGCCGAAAGGGTGCCACTTGAACGTTTTTTAGTGGGGACAAGTGGCAAGCCAACATCCCATTTTGTGGTGAACACACTTGGTTGTGCCAACTACCACACACATGTACCCATCCTCACCCACTTGCATTAATCTTGACCGATTCTTCTATATATACCCCCTTAGGTTGAAGACAATTTTCATCCCAGCCAGCTTCCAAGGCAAAATACTCCACTCCTGTAGTTGTTTTCGTCCCCTTCCCACTTGAGTAGAAAATACTTTGGGTATTATTGTATAATCCCAAATACCTTGGCCTAGTATCCCTAGTAGTATTCCAAAGTTATTTCAATACTAGGAGCAGGAAATACTACTTTATTCAATAGTCGAAAATGAAACCACAGAAAATCTTCATAAGCTTGGTTGAAGTGTTAAGAAGTTGTTTAGAAACTTCTAAGGGTTGCTTGGAGCGGGTTGGAGCGTAAGGAATTGGAGCAAAACGTTGCTCAGGATCGACTTATATCTTGGATAATTTTGGGCTTATCGAGGTAATGATCTTTATCCCCCTATTGTAATTGGATATTACATGTTGTAGTAATGTATAGTTGAGTATACTATATGTAGAATGATTATGGAAGCAGATTGAGCTGTATTTACATAGAATTTGTATTCTGATGAACTTGTAGTTTTATTGTGGGGTAGAATTGTACACGTCCGGTTAGACGTGTAACCCCCCTGGGATTATTGGTTTGGTAACGGGCCTCGTTGGAGGAGGAGATTTATGTGGTTGCGCGGGGAGGTGTTGCCGAATTTTTCCGTAGAATAAGGAATCTTGTATCTAGAATTATTCTACGAAGAGATCTAGAGGTTGATAGACGTTTTGTGGCCTTTTTAGGTTGAAGTACTACGAGTAGCGTATTCTACTTGAAGGGTGGAAAAGGCGAGCAAGGTTAGAGTACGTGGAGCATTTTGCTAATTGTCGATAATCGTCGCGAGGTATGTGAACCTCTTCCTATCTTTTCTAGCATGATTGTTGTGAACTATGTAGTGCGGTGAGCGTCACGTGTGCTAAATGAATGAGGTTGGTTTAAAACATAAAGTGTTATAACGGCCTTATGAGAAGTTTGCTATAACAACTTTATGTAGGTAACGAAATAGTTTGTGGTTTTTAAAAGATAAGAGACTTGACTTATAAATGACTTGATGTGAAATATTAAGGAACTTGATTTCTAAAAGAAAAGAGACTTGATGAATTGAAGAGTTTTTGGTTTAAAAAAAGAAAGACATGGTTTTGTCTTAAATTGGTTTAAAACATAAAGTGTTATAACAGCTTTATGGGAAGTTAGTTATAACGACTTTATGAAAACAAAAGAATGGTTTTATCATTAGTTTTAAAATGGTAACTTGACTTTAAAAGGAGAAGTGTTTTGGTCTAAAAAGAAGGCATAGTATTGTCTTAATTTGGTTTAAAAAGGAAAGTATGGAAGTTGTTTTGGTTTACTTAAAATGTTAGTCACTCTATTTTTGATAATACGGGCATCGGGTGACCTTTGTAAAAGAAATGGATCTTTTAAAAGAATTTGACGTACGTAGTACTTTGGGGTTAAAACCTGGACTTTGGCATAAAATGAAAGTACCTTGAGTTGTGTGTAACTTGCCTATGTTTGCGTGTGATAGCCTTGTTATGCAAGTATTGTATTTCTATACCACCGCGTCTCTCAATGGAGGGCCGGCTGATTTGTTATGATCTTACTTGGACGTACCGGCAGTGACGGAGGATTCCACGGGTGCGCTCCTATTGATAGTGTTATTCCATGGACTAGCTCTCCATGAGGTTTTACTGATTCGGCCTTGGTATCTGGTGGTTGGCTTTCGTACTTGCCCCGTCTCGTGGCTGATTCGGCCTTGGTACCTGGTAGTTAGCCTTCGCACTTGCCCCGTTCAGTTTAGTGGCGAAGTCTCGTGATACTGTTATACCCCGTAGTTCCAGGATATATATGTGAGGATGTACGTACGAGAATACGACAGAAATTTTGGAAAGAAAGAAAGATGTGATTTTTCGACGGAAAAGTTTCCGGTTTTTGTGAAGAAAAAGGTTCGTTAATGGGAATTGGATTCCCAGATTTGGTATTTGGACTTCGTGGAATATTAGAGAATTATGGAATTTTATTTCGAATTGGTCACGTGGGGCCACGGGAGGAATTCTGGTTTTGTGGGCCCACTTTGTTTTGAGATTTTGGCCTTTATGGATATTTTGGAAGATGAAATATTTTGGGAGTAGGAGGCGACACGTGTCACCCCCTAGGTGGCCTCATGGCCGAAATTTGCTAACAAGTGGCAAGACAAGTGGCCTTGTCTTGCTAGATATTTATGACAAGTGGCCAAGTCTTGCTAGATATTTTGTGTGGACAAGTGGCTTGTGGGACCCACACACACTTGTCCCCAATCTCAACCACACACTTGCCTTCATCCTAGCCCTTGGTTGTCCATATATGCACCCAGTTGATGAAAACTTCCACACTTAACCATTTCAAGACAAGAAATTCCCTCCTTCTCCTTGACCTTGCTCTCGTTTTGAGCCCATTTCTTGACCTAAATTTGTCCAAAAATTCTTAAACTCTCAAGTGTTCTTCCCAGGTGTTAGGAAGATTGTATACCAAGTTGGAAAGATTTCACACCACAACCTATTGTTCATACCTTGGCGAAACTTACTAGTTGGAAACCCTAAGTGTTCTTCACTTTTGGAGTTAGTTCTTGAAGAGAAGTTGGTTAGGAGCTTCATGGGTTGCTTGTAGCGGATTGGAACGTAAAGATTTGGAGCTAAGACTTCTTGGAGAGACATTAAGTTCTTGGATAATTTTGGTCTATTTGAGGTAGTAAACCTTAACCTCTTTGTGAATTGGTCATTATACATATATTATAAGTATATTATGGAGTATATAATATATGGAGTAAAGTTTGGAAGATTTGTATCTTGTTAACTTGTTAAAAGAAAGGATTGGCCGTTTGCCATTAAAATGGTAAAGCGTATCTTACTTGTGAAGAAGTAATTAACAAAGTAGCTATAACTTATATTAAGATGGAATATAAGTTGGATGACTAATGAAGTAATTGGATAAGTAAAATGGACAAAGTTGGCCAAGGACCCCAACTTAAGGACAGTATTTACTTTGGACTGTATTTACTTTGGACTGTATTTACTTTGGACTATATTTACATTTCATTAAGGAAGATTGTTCAATCGCGTTAGTTTGGGCGTGTGATCCCCTTTTTAATTATTGTATTGTTATGAAGGCGTGATAGTAAACCGCGTTACGTTTGGCGCGTAATCCCTTCTTTTACTTGTTGTTATTATGGGCGTGATAGTAAACGCGTTACCGTTTGGGCGTGTAATCCCATTCTTTATGTTGTTTAATTATTACGCCTTATATATATATATGGTATATATATTACGGTTATTCGGCCTTGGTAAAAGATGGAAAAGTGAGTAAAGCGGAAGTCTAAATTTCCGTAGATTTAGAGGGCTTTTTATTGGTATAAGTCTTGATGGTGAGAAAGGTTTGATAAAAGTACTATGGCCAGTTTTAGGAGTGGAGTACTACGTGTGGCGTGATCTACTTGGCAGGAGTAGCGACGGGTTGAAGTACTTGGAGCGTTTTGCTATTAAATCGATAATCGTCGCGAGGTATGTGAACCTCTTCCTATCTTTTCTAGCATGATTGTTGTGAACTATGTAGTACGGTGACGTCATGTGCTAAGTGATTTGGTTGGTTTAAAACATAGGGTGTTATAATAGTTTTATGGGAAGTTAGTTATAACGACTTTATGTAGGTAAAATAATGGTTTATTGATTGTAGAAAGTTAAGAGACTTGATCTTGAAAGATAAGAGACTTGACTTATACGACTTGATTTTGAAAGTTAAGAGACTTGATCTTGAAAGATAAGAGACTTGACTTAGTTTGACTTGTTATGAATTTTGTTAAAATGTTGTAAAAACCTCATTCATGAGTAATGAGTAGTTGGTTTTAAAAGAATAATGTTTCTTGATTTGGAAATGAGATTAAGTATCGAACAAATCATTGCGGCGTTAATAAAGGAAATGTATTGACTAATTGTTATTAAAACCAGTAGAAACCTCCATCTGCATAGAAGCTAAGATGAGACAAAATGATATTACATTTCCTAGATCATGTTTGCTTTTATAAGATTGTAATAGACAAGAACAACTACTCACACATAAGGCATATGTTTCTCAAATTTGTTTTAAAGGAGAATTATATTCTTAAGTGATTAAAACTATGAACTCTGAAACCTTTCAAAATGAGAAAGCGAGCATTTGAAATTAGGCAAACTTGAGCGTTTGGAAAATAATGTGTTACTTGATTTTACAAGGGAAGTGTTTTGGTTTACTTAAAAGATAGTCACTCTATTTTATACTACGAACATTGTGTGACTTTTGTGAAAAAAGCGTACCTTTTAAAAGAGTTAATGTATGTAATACTTTAGAGAATGATTTTGGCATAAAATGATAGTACCTTAAGTTGTGTGTAACTTGCCTATGTTTGCGTGTGATAGCCTTGTTGTGCAAGTCGTATTTTACTCGACTCGGTTCGTAGGATGAGCAGGAATGTATTTCACCATTCGCGTTCGTAGGATGAGCAGGAATGTATTTCACTCGACTACGCGTTCGTGGATGAGCGGGAATGTATTTCACTCGACTACGCGTTCGTGGATGAGCAGGAATGTATTTCACTTTCACTAGCGTCCGTAGGATGGGCCGAATGTATTCCATCCATTCACAGAGTTCGTGAGATGAGCAGGAATGTATTCCTGCGTTTCTATCTGGGTCCATGAGATGGGCGAGACATATTATCGTATCACATGGTTTGTACCTAGGCGCGATGAGGAAGGAGTTCCACGAGCGTGAGGATGACTTTGAGCGTGAGTCACGACTTGACATACCGCTTTTATGTTATGAAATAGTTTGTTATCATACATGTCTCTGTTTTATATGTATTATGATTTCATTTATAGTATTTTTGATTTCACATACTTGGTACTGTTATCGACCTCCTTGAAGTGCGTTCATCTGCCGCAGTAAGGTACATCGGTTGTGGATCCTCACCATGATCACGATTCAGCGTATTAGGAAGCCCGTTTATTCGAGGCTTATCTTTTGGTATGTTACCACGAGTGCAGGTTCTTGCATTCGAGTATGGCGGGGCCTGTCCGTCATAGTTGTTATCCTTCTTAGAAGTGCATGTAATCTTGTTGTGGCGAGTTTGTAAAAAGGATAAGCTGTTGGGTTTTTATGTATATCTGAGACAACTTATTTTGGTTGGCTTTGTTTTATCATGTCTCTTGTTTCATGTTTATGTTTTTATTTCCACGATTTTCTCGATGTTGTATCACGAGGGTGCGGGGTAAGGCACGATCCACGGGCCGGTTGGTCGTGACAAAAGTGGTATCGAGCGATTAGTCCTCGGAAAGTGTCTGCACCGTGTCTAGTAGAGTCTTGATTATCGGTGTGTTGTGCACCACATCAATGTCGGGAGGCTGCGAGACATTTAGGATTAGTTTCCATTCTTACCGTTACGAGATCGTGCCTTAGAGTGTGTTGTCGGTTGGACTCCTCGGCGTATTCTTATGTGCGATTATGCCTCCACGCAAGTGCAATCGGGGCCCGAGAAGGCAAAGCGTGAGGCGTGAAGTAGAAACGGAGGTTCTGAGGCGGGCCCGATCGTTACACGAGATAGTTCTTGACGGCGAGTTTTGCGGCGCCGCCCGGCCGGCGAGTTTAGAGCGCAGCGGTGGCTTCGAGACTCTGATACACGAACCTCGATCCACGGCTGGAGCGAGATGAGATAAGTACAAGAGATGGCGATTCTTGGCGAGTCGTGGCAGATATGAGAGAGGCTGAATCGCGGATTCGATCCAGTAGCACCGTGAGTTCACCCCGGCGACGATTTGAGACTACGGGACTTTACGAGTTGTAACGCTTGATGTTTATGGATCGAGGCGAGGATGACCTCGGGAGTTTATCAAGCGACTCTGACGGATCGTAGTGATCCAGTCTCGAGCGATCGGTGGTATTGGGTTCGCATCAGTGCGTGATCTGCGATCGGTTTGATTCATAGGAAGCGTCGAGGAACATGCGCTCCCAGCAGTTTGGGGCGAGTTCTCAAGGCATTTCTTGCACATTTCTTGCCTCGCGAGATGAGAGGGCTCGGTAAACAGTTTTTGGCGTTAAAGCGGGCCGGGCGCCGCGGTTAGGGAGTACAACGTGGAGTTTGACTCGTTGGCTCGGTATGTCCCGCCTTAGTGGACGATATGGAGGGCGAGTGCGCTACGTCCACGGGCTCGATGATTACTTGGCGAGGCTTGTTGGTGTAGCTCTTGGTAGGGCATGGACATTGCCGCGTGCGAGCTCATGCGCGGATGTGAGGCACGGAGAAGGTCGGCGGAATGGCCGGATCGGCGAAGAAGGCGAGCAGCGGGGTCCTTTGGTAACTTGCGAGGCGGACCGCCGTGGCGAGCTAGTTATGCACGCCGCCCGGTCTGAGTGGTCCTTCCGCGATCTTGGGGCGTTAGGTATTCGGGGCTGATCGTGGCTCGGGGCTTAGTTGCGAGATATCGTGAGTTCTAGCAGCGAGATTCATGTCCTCGGTGTGCGATGTGGCGGCGTCGTCGGGAATGTCGTCTTTCGGTCTTGTTTCACTGCGGCGTCGGGGCCATGTGGCGAAGAATGTGCTTATAGGAGAATGCGGCGGCGTGGCGCAGCCTGCCGTATCGGTGGTAGGTTCATCGCGCGCCTACGGTATGTGCCTGCAGTGGGCCTATGATTAGAGTGAAGCGGTAGATCTGGTATATCCTTAACCTACAGAGTTTTGTTTGCGCGATATGATGATCTTATTATTGTGTGCTATGCGGATAGTGTTGTGTTATTTGTAAGTTAGAAAACATGGTTAGTTGGAAGGATAAGTGTGGGGCATGGAAAGTGTGAACCTTAGAGTTTTATACGTGGAGACCTTAGGCGAGGCCGTCTTGAGTGGAGTGATTTTACGGTTGGTCTTTGTCGATGTACTTGGTATGCGGGAAATATTGTGGGATAATTACATGGGTAGTGTGAGATGGAAGTGGTAGCTTTCGTAGCGTGAATTAGTAAGATTGTTCGGATCGGGAACAAGAGTTGGCGCGTTTAGGGGTCGGGTTGAGGGCCATTTGCGGGTCAACTCGCGGATGAGGTGGGGTCGATTCGAGGTGGTCGCGGTGGTAGATCACGCGGTGCTAGGCCAGTTTAGGTAACCATCGTGCGAGTTCGTGGATCGTTGACGAGAATCGGTCGTGAAGGCGGGAATGGCCTTAGAGTAAAGTGAAGCTAGTGGGAGCTGTTGTGAGATTATAAATGATTCCTCGTTGGCTTGGATTTGAGTTTTTGCGCGCATGTTATATTACGGCCATTGGTGGCGTGATCGGTTTGTAAGTATAGTAGTGAAGACTATCTGCGAGCACAAATGCGTTTGGAGACTTAGAAGGAACATTCGGGAACGAATGTTTCTAAGGAAGAATGTTATACCCGTAGTTCGGGATATATATGTGAGGATGTGCGTGCGAGAATACTGAGAAATTTTGGAAAGAAAGAAAGATGTGATTTTTCACGGAAAAGTTTAGGTTTTGTGAAAAGGTTCGTTAATGGGAATTGGATTCCCAGTTTGGTATTTGGACTTCGTGGAATATTAGAGAATTATGGAATTTTATTTCGGAATTGGTCACGTGGGGTCACGGGAGGAATTCTGGTTTTGTGGGGCCAGCTTTGTTTTGAGATTTTGGCCTTTATGGATATTTTGGAAGATGAAATATTTTGGGCAGTAGGAGGCGACACGTGTCACCCCACAGGTGGCCTCATGGCGAAATTTGCTAACAAGTGGCAAGACAAGTGGCCTTGTCTTGCTAGATATTTTTGTGTGGACAAGTGGCCAAGTCTTGCTAGATATTTTGTGTGGACAAGTGGCTTGTGGGACCCACACACTTGTCCCCAATCTCAACCACACACTTGCCTTCATCCTAGCCCTTGGTTGTCATATATGCGCTTAGTTGATGAAAACTTCCACACTTAACCATTTGAGACAAGAAATTCCCTCCTTCTCCCTTGACCTTGCTCTCGTTTTTGAGCCCATTTCTTGACCTAAATTTGTCCAAAAATTCTTAAACTCTCAAGTGTTCTTCCCTAAGGTGTTAGGAAGATTGTATACCAAGTTGGAAAAGATTTCACACCACAACCTATTGTTCGTGCCTTGGCGAAACTTACTAGTTGGAAACCACTAAGTGTTCTTCACTTTTTGGAGTTAGTTCTTGAAGAGAAGTTGGTTAGGAGCTTCATGGGTTGCTTGTAGCGGATTGGGCGTAAAGATTTGGAGCTAAGACTTCCTTGGAGACATTAAGTTCTTGGATAATTTTGGGCTATTTGAGGTAGTAAACCTTAACCTCTTTGTGAATTGGTCATTATACATATATTATAAGTATATTATGGAGTATATAATATATGGAGTAAAGTTTGGAAGAGTTGGATCTTGTTAACTTGTTAAAAGAAAAGATTGGCCGTTTGCCATTAAAATGGTAAACGTATCTTACTTGTTAAGAAGTAATTAACAAAGTAGCTATAACTTATATTAAGATGGAATATAAGTTGGATGACTAATTAAGTTATTGGATAAGTAAAATGGACAAAGTTGGCCAAGGACCCCAACTTAAGGTATTTACTTTGGGCCGATTTACTTTGGGTGTATTTACTTTGGACTATATTTACATTTCATTAAGGGAAGATTGTTCAATCGCGTTCAGTTTGGGCGTGTGATCCCTTTTTAATTATTGTATTGTTATGAAGGCGTGATAGTAAACGCGTTACCGTTTGGTAGCGTAATCCCTTCTTTTACTTGTTGTTATTATGGGCGTGATAGTAAACGCGTTACTGTTTGGGCGTGTAATCCCCTTCTTTATGTTGTTTAATTATTACGCCTTATATATATATATGGTATATATATTACGGTTATTCGGGCCTTGGTAAAAGATGGAAAAGTGAGTAAAAACGGGGGAAGTGCTGCCGAAATTTCCGTAGATTTAGAGGGCTTTTTATTGGTATAAGTCTTCAATGGTGAGAAAGGTTTGATAAAAGTACTATGACCGTTTTAGGAGTGGAGTACTACGTGTGGCGTGATCTACTTGGCTTAAGGAGTAGTAGCGGGTTGAAGTACTTGGAGCGTTTTGCTATTAAATCGATAATCGTCGCGAGGTATGTGAACCTCTTCCTATCTTTTCTAGCATGATTGTTGTGAACTATGTAGTGCGGTAGACGTGTGCTAAGTGATTTGGTTGGTTTAAAACATAGGGTGTTATAATAGTTTTATGGGAAGTTAGTTATAACGACTTTATGTAGGTAAAATAATGGTTTATTGATTGTAGAAAGTTAAGAGACTTGATCTTGAAAGATAAGAGACTTGACTTATACACGACTTGATTTTGAAAGTTAAGAGACTTGATCTTGAAAGATAAGAGACTTGACTTAGTTTGACTTGTTATGAATTTTGTTAAAATGTTGTAAAAACCTCATTCGCGAGTAATGAGTAGTTGGTTTAAAGAATAATGTTTCTTGATTTGGAAATGAGATTAAGTATCGAACAAATCATTGCAGCGTTAATAAAGGAAATGTATTGACTAATTGTTATTAAAACCGGTAGAAACCTCCATCTGCATAGAAGCTAAGATGAGACAAAATGATATTACATTTCTAGATCATGGTCGCTTTTATAAGATTGTAATAGAAAGAACAACTACTCACACATAAGGCATATGTTTCTCAAATTTGTTTTAAAGGAGAATTATATTCTTAAGTGATTAAAACTATGAACTACGAAACCTTTCGAAAATGAGAAGCGAGCATTTGAAATTAGGCAAACTTGAGCGTTTGGAAAATAATGTGTTACTTGATTTTACAAGGAAGTGTTTTGGTTTACTTAAAAGATAGTCACTCTATTTTATACTACGAACATTGTGTGACTTTTGTGAAAGAAAGCGTACCTTTTTAAAAGAGTTAATGTATGTAATACTTTAGGTCGAACAGGATTTTGGCATAAAATGATAGTACCTTAAGTTGTGTGTAACTTGCCTATGTTTGCGTGTGATAGCCTTGTTGTGCAATCTTGTATTTTACTCGACTACGGTTCGTAGGATGAGCAGGAATGTATTTCACCCGACTACGCGTTCGTAGGATGAGCAGAATGTATTTCACTCGACTACGCGTTAAGTAGGATGAACCGAATGTATTTCACTCGACTACGCGTTCGTAGGATGAGCCGAATGTATTTCACTCATTCTGCGTCCGTAGGATGGGCCGAATGTATTCCATCCGATTCTGAGTTCGTGAGATGAGCAGAATGTATTCCACAGCGTTTCTATCTTTGGGTCCATGAGATGGTAGACATGTTATCGTATCACATGGTTTGTACCTAGGCTGCAGCGATGAGGAAGGAGTTCCACGGGCGTGAGGATGACTTTGAGGCGTGAGTCCACGACTTGACATAGCGCTTTTATGTTATGGTGTAGTTTGGTTATCATACATGTCTCTGTTTTATATAGTATTATGATTTCATTTCTGATATTTTTGATTTCACATACTTGGTACTGTTGTCTTGACCTCGCCCTGCG
The DNA here is from genome assembly GCA_029844215.1 of Przewalskia tangutica. Classification (NCBI taxonomy): domain Eukaryota; kingdom Viridiplantae; phylum Streptophyta; class Magnoliopsida; order Solanales; family Solanaceae; genus Przewalskia; species Przewalskia tangutica. The sequence goes on from CM056719.1 coordinate 27,969,226, forward strand.
TTCATCTGCAGTAGATACATCGGTTGTGGATCCTCACCATGGATCACGTATTAGGAAGCCCGTTTATTCGGAGGCTTATCTTTTGGTATGTTACCACGAGTCAGTAGGTTCTTGTACATTCGTGGTATGGCGGGGCCTGTCGTCATAGTTGTTGTCACTTCTTAGAAGTGTAATCTTTGTTGTGGCGAGTTTGTAAAAGGATAACTGTTCGGGTTTTTATGTATATCTGAGAAACAATTTGGTTGGCTGTTTATTTATCATGTCTCTTGTTTCATGTTTATGTTTTTATTTCCGCTGATTTTCTCGATGTTGTATCACGAGGGTGCGGGGTAAGGCACGATCCACGGGCCGGTTGGTCGTGAATCTGACGCTTGGTATCAGTAGTTAGCCTCACTTGCCCGATCATTTCGTGACACGGCTTTGGTATCGGTAGTTGACTTCGTACTTGCCGTGTCGAACGTCGCGAAGTCTCGTGATTATGGCCTTGGTATCTGGTAGTTAGCCCCCGTACTTGTCCCGGTCAGCTACGTGACACGACTTTGGTATCTGGTAGTTGGCTTTCGTACTTGCCGTGTCGAACCGTGGTTTGGTTATATAGTATTGTTAGTACGGCTTTGGTATCGGTAGTTGGCTTCGTACTTGCCGGTCGATTGATGATGCGACTTTGGTATCGGTAGTTAGCCGTCTTGTCACGACCCGTTCGGGGCGTGGTGATGCCTTACCCGCACCCAGTAGTCATACATCGAGTAATCGTGAATATAAAAACAAGACATGAAACGATTGTAAAATGAGACACGCTTTATGTGAGAAAATGTCGCCTTTCGGCATATATATATAACAGTTTTGCGATTACATCCCAAGTACAATAGGACTACAAACCTCTGGGAAGTAAACAACTATGGCGGGGCGGGGCCATACCCTGAATGTACAAAAACTATCTACAATCTGGGGAGATCATACCAAGTCGAGCCTCGGAGAAGATGGAGCTCGACACCAAAGCAAAGAGATCTAAGGATGTGGATCTAGCACTGCCCTTACTGCGGCGTGAACGCGGCCCAGAAGGAGTCGATCTGGCAAGTACAGTATGTGAAGCGTAAAGTACTTAAATGAAATCAAAGTATTTCAAGCCATTGCAAATACAATCGGTTAATTGCACATAGTGCCTGACATAAGCAAAGCAACATAGATATCACATGATTGGTCTTTCTAGGCGCGAATGATCGGGCAAGGCGATCGCCCATAGTATCATTATGCGTGCCTAGTCACGGACTTCCGCATCGCGCCGTCGCATGCGAACCGCGTAGGTATTCTCGCGTCGGTAGCTAACCCGGTACCTCTCTCGACTCCGCGATCGCATAGTCTCAATAGACCGCATAGTCACATGCATCGCATAGGGCATCCCGCGTCGGGCTAAAACACGAATGATCAATCCTCGAGCTCGCGACTCGCGTAGTCTCACAGACCGCGTAGGCCGTATAGACCGCATCGGGGTGGCAAGCCTCGGTATGACCGATCGAGGGTAGGTGATATAATATGATATAAGCGACTTACCGTCAGCAACGTAAGCCTGGCGAGAATGACCCCCTTTCACAACATCACAAGACACACTACACACATAAGCATCATAGTATGTCTATTTATCAAACAATCTTACTATACTTTACGTAAATCAATACAAGGTTTTATAAGCAATTAAATGCATTCTTTTTATCATTCTTAAGTGGTTATACCTAACTTCCCATAAAGCTAGTATAACTCTTAAGCTTTTGTTTAAAACCAACCGTTTCTCTTACATTAAAAATGATTCAAGATTCTTTTGAAATGCTTCAAGATCTTTTATTATTCGTGCTTAAGTCAAAAGACATTGCGTAGTTATTATTCGTGCTTAAGTCAAAAGACATTGCGTAATTATTATTCGATTAACAATCGTGCGTCTACCGTACTATATATATATTTAAAATATCATGCTCAAGAGTATAGGAAGAATCACATACCTTCTCGCGAAAACCACCGCCAAGTTGAATATGTCGCGCAGAGAATCAACTATAATAGTCGACACGCCTATCAACGTCTAGACTACTCGTATGAGATTCTAGCAGAGGGTCCTTTATTCTACGAAAAATCGGGCAGACTTCCCTACGGTGAGCTACTCAAGTCTCTTCGTGAAAACAAAGTCAAGTAAATCTGATTCTATATTCTTCTTTTAAACCGCCCTTCTGTGATATGATCAATTCTATTCTTAATATCCTTCTAAGTACTTATACTTATTCCTATACTTCTACAGTATGTATTCTCTAGTTACAAAAGAAGGATAAGATTATTTACCTCGGTAAGCCCAATAATATCCTAGATAAAAGTCGCTCCCAGCAAGGTTTAGCTCCTAATTTATGCGCTCAGATAGCTCAAGAACCCTTAGAAGTTCCCAACAACTTCTACTAAGATACTATAAAGGGAATTGGGCTAGGGTATTTGGAAGACAACTTTTCTACCAAGGGAGGGTAGTGTTTGGCTAGGGCTTCTTTTAGAGGGGTATTCGGCCAGGGCCTTCTGATGGGGAGTGGAGGCTTGGACGAAAAGCTTTAAGAGAGGGGAGGGATTTTTGCAAGGCTTGGAGAATGATTTGTGGATGAAGAACTCTTCATCTTAAGGGGTATTTATAGGTCAAGGAAAGGCCAACCAATGGCCAAGATGATGCCAAGTGCAAGGCAAGTGTAGGGTGAGGATTTAGGCAAGTGTCCTTATCCATCTACTACACAAAATATCCTACCAACTCCTTGACTAAGGAAATGGCACAAAAAGCGTGCCAACAATTGCCCATTCTTGCCGTCGATGAGGGTGACAAGTGCCACCTCCGTTGGTCCAAAATGTTTCGTCTCTCGGAAAAATCCGCAAAAATTATAAATGACATAGCGGAATTTACCTACGCGAGTTTAGTAAAACGTTTAGTCGAAAAACGATTCTTTTAGCGAGTTGTGCACAAACTTTTCGTCGAGTCTTTTACTTAGGCTAACTTTGTGCGTACACCTCACGTACATACTGGAAATACGGTATAACATTCTCCTCTAGAAACATTCGTCGAATGTTCCTTCCCAAGCGATTAACGATAAAGCTTAAGCGGTTTGCAAGTGCCACACGTAGCCACAAAACAACACTTAGGCATATATGGCAATGAAAATTTACAAGTAGGAAAGTGAATTACCGGAGGTGTGGGAATAAGTGAGATACCTCTGCCTCGTATGTCCTCTCGCTTCCACGTCATCTCCTCCTAAGCTCGTTCCGCCACAAGACTTTGACTGAGCCACGTCCTTAGTCCGCAGACGCCTAACACGACGATTGACTATCGCTATGGGAATCTCCTCATACGATAACCCCTGGTCACCGACATCGTCAATCGGGTGAACTCTAGATGGATCCGATACATCTCCTCGGATAGAAACGTGAAAAACCGGATGCATCGCCTCCGGATCGGACGGCAGATCCAACTCATAGCAACCTTGCCTATCCTGCGGACAATCGATACGGCCCAATGTACCTTGGTGAGTTTCCCTTCTTCCGAATCTCATCACACCGCCGTGGGTGGCACGCCGAGAAAACCCAATCATCAACCTCGAACTCCGGATCCGACGACGATGATCTGCGTATGACTTCATGCCGACTCGAAGTCGTGACCTCTCCGGATAAGCTTCACTTATCCATCGCTTGCACCAAATCTGGTCCCACTAATCGCACCTCGCCCACATCGAACCAGCCTATCGGCGATCTGCACTTCCTCATACAAGGCCTCATAAGGCGCCATCCGAATCTTTGGGTGGTAGCTATTATTGTACGCAAACTCAACTAGAGGCAAATGATCCTCGGCTACCACGAAGTCGATAACACGGGCTCGCAGATATCCTCAAGAGTGCGGATAGTGCGCTCGGCTGTCGTGCATGCGTGGATGGAATACGATGCTCGAGCTCACTGCGTCCCTAAACCCTCGGAAAGACCTCGAAGTTAGCGTGGCGGGCTCCTGCATGCGATATGATCAAAATAGGGACTCCATGCGATCGACGATCTCTCGGATGTAAAGTCGGCATAATCCTCGGTAGAAAAAGTCGTCTGACGGGAAGAAAGTGGGCTGATTTAAATCGACTGTCGACGATAACCCATATAGAATCATGTCTCCTCCGAGTGCGAGGCAATCGTGATAAAGTCCATGTTGATCACCTCCCACTTCGGTCGGGATCTCTATCAATGCGTAACAAACCACGTGCCTCCGGTGCTCTGCTTCACTGCGACAACACGCACCGAGCTACGAACTCTGCAACGTCCTCTTCAAGCCATCCCACCAATACGTGATCGAAGGTCGTGGTACATCTTGGTCGACCACGGATGGATAGAGTAACGCTATTTGTGTGCTTCCCGAGAACAACTGCCGAAGTCACGAAACATCCGAACACCTGACACGCCCTCAAACCTCGGCACCCGTGGTGCTACCTCAAAGGACCGCTTCCTCACGAAGAGCCGTATCACGGTAACGTGTCAAAACTGGATCCTCGAACTGTTGCCTCTTCACCTCCTCGACGATGGAAGACTCGGCAACCTCACGACCTCGACCCCCACTACTATCAGAATCAATCCACCGGACACCAAGGCTCGCTAATCGATGCAAATCACGAACCATGTCCTCCTCTGCTCTGCGCGTCGATAGGCTCCCATCGACCTACGACTAAGAGCATTCGCCACAACATTGGCCTTCCCGGGTGGTACAGATATCCACATCGTAATCCTTGGCGACTCTAACCACCGTCTCTGTCGTAAGTTCAGCTCTCTGGTGAAGATATACTTTGGAGGCTCTTGTGGTGCGTATAAATATCCACATGAACCTCATACAAATAGTGCCTCCAGATCTTGGCGTGAATCACCGCGACTCTAAATCATGGGTGGGGTAGTTCCTCGTGTTTCTTGGTGTCGGGATGCATACGCTATAACCTTGCCTGCTGCGTCAACACATCCCAACCCGATGCACGACGATCACAATACACGACATAACCGTCTCGACCTGCGGAAGAGTAAGAAGCGGGCGGTCGTCGATCTCTCGCCGATGGCGAAACCCCGCCACAAGCATCACCCATCAAACTTAGCCGCTCGAGTCAGCTAGTCAATGGGCGAGAGATAGAAGCAAACTTCTCTACGAACGTAGATAATAACTGCGAGGACGAGCTGCGAACCTCTGCCGGAGTAGTAGGTCGAGGCCAACTCTGCGCCGATCTTGGCCGTATCCACGAATACCATCGGCCCGACAATATGCCCAAGAAAAGCCACGAAGTTAACCAAAACTCACATTTGGAAAACTTGGCGTATAATCGCTGGTCTGGAGAAGCGTCGGCCACGGATCGCCAAATGCTCGCGTGCTCCTACGGCGAGAATAAACCAAGATATCATCGATGAACACTATCACAAACGTGTCCAAAAATGGTTTGAACACTCGGTTCATCAAATCCATGAATCTGCATGAGCATTGGTCAACCCAAAGACATGACCACGAACTCATAATGCGTCCGCAAGGTCGGAATGCGATCTAGGGACATCCGCCTCTCGACTCGTACACGATGATAGCCGATCGCAGATCAATCTTGGAGAAACATCTCGCACTCGCAATCGTCGAACAAATCATCAATCACAGGAAGGGGTATTCATTCTTAATGGTCACCTTGTTCACCGTCATGTCAACACACGTGCAGCGTCGTCCGCCCTTCTTCTTCACGAACAATCTGGCGCTCCCGGGGAGAAACACTAGGCTGATGAAGCCGCTTCTCGGCCAAATCTCTAAGCGATCCTTCAACTCTCTCAACTCGGCGGTGCCATTACGTATGGCGGAATGGAAATAGGCAGTGTCCGGCAACATCGATACAAAACTCTATCTCCTCTCGGGAGGATACCCGGAGGTCGTGCACGCGTCGGGAACTCTCGACTCGGGCCGGTCAAAATCGCGCTGCGACCTCGATATCAAACACCCGAACGAGATGGTAGATATACCCTTCTGCGCATCTTCCTAGCCTTGGTAGGAAATAAACCTACCGCCGGCGTCTGATGCTCCTCCCACTCAACAACCGGCTCGCCGAGCTGGAACCGTACTACTCTCTCCTGCGGTCTACATTGGCGTAGCAAAAGCTAGCCAATCCATACCGTGATCACGTCGAAATCGGTCATATCCAACTCTATCAAGTCGGCTGAGTCGACGACGTAAATAGTCCTTTGGACAAGCCCTATATACCGCCGAGCTACCATCGAATCACCACCTGGCGTAGCTACCTCGAAAGGGTCTATGGACTCGTGCTCTATCCTATCCTACTAGCAATAAGGGAGATATATGGGGCCAGTAGAACCGGATCTATCAAGGCATACACATCAATATCGGAGGCGATAAGGTACTCGTGGCGACATCGGTGAGGCCTCCGATCTGCCGGTGGACAAGGCATAAATGCGGTTACGAGGATCGCTAGAATCGACCGCGCCACGACCTCTGTCGCAACCTGCTGGTCCTTGAGTACCACGCCTCGGCGAGTAATCGTAGGAGATGATGAGCCGAACAGACCACGTAAGGTGAGCCCTACTACGCCGCCCCGGTCGGACAAACTCGCATAATGACCTGCGGCCACAAGTATAGCAAGCTCACGGGTAGTACTACGACTCCTGAATGGAATCTACCACAACGGGCACACGAAGCGGACCTCGATCGGTTAGCACCTGCTACCGAAATCGAAGTCACGGGGCCGACCGCCCCGAATACTCTGGGTGTCGATAATGATGTGGGAGTGCTCGAGTGGTGGGGTGCAAATCTAGGCTAGCTGAGGCCGCCCACCGAGAACTACCAAAAGAACCGCCGTCTTGGCTTCTCGATCTTGATATCTGCCGACTCGTCGGTCTCTGCTCTCGCATCCAGTGCATGAGCTGCATACGGGTAATGTCCATGCACGTGAAGAGACACCGCACAAGACTCGGCCATATAATCATCTAGCCTGGCGTGCGATGCACCACATCCTCCATATCCGCTACCAATGCGAGGACATATCGAGCAAAGAATCGAACTCGACAATGTACTCCTAAGGCGCGTCCTGCCTCGCATAAAAATCTGTCGGCGCCTCCTCATCCGTGGAGGCAAGAAGTGAGTGAGGAAAGCCTCGAGAACTCATCCCAGTAGGCGGGCGCGTGCTCTCCGGGATAACTCCCACGAATCAAACCAATCGATCGCGGTATCACGCACCGTCGCGAACCAGATCACGCACTCGGTCTCCGGCGCCCGATCACTCTCATAATCCTCAGAATGACGGATGAACTCCTGCGGATCATCCTCCGGCCTCGACCAGTAAAACTCGACGGGCTCTGACTCGAAGTCCGTAGCCTCAAACTATCTCGCCTGGGTGAACCACAGCGCCATCGGGGCTGGGCCAGGCTGCGTATCGGCTGTCCTCGTGTCGCCACAATCCTAGCCAATAGCTGGGCCATCTCCTTGTACCCTAACTCCTCCGCCCGGTGTGGGACGGGAGGTGCGGTCTTGTGGTCTCTTTGGGCGGCGTCATGGAACTCGCCGTCGAGGTATCGCCTCGGGTAGAAGCGGGCACTGCCCTCGTAACTCGATGTCCTACTAGCGGCTCCGCCGCCTTGCCCTTCTAGGCCCGGGTTGCCTTACGTGGAGGCATAACTGTTACAGAAAGGAATACGTTAGAGGGGTCCAACTTATAACACAGCGCTAAGGCACGATCTCAGAGTGAGAAGAATGGAAACCAATCCTAAATATCCTATAGCTTCACGATTATTGGTGTGGTGTCTGACACACCGATAATCAAGACTTACTAGATACGGTGCAGAGACACTTTCCGAGGATTAATCGCTCGATACCACTTTTGTCACGACCGTTCGGGGCGTGGATCGTGCCTTACCCGCACCCAAGTAGTCATACCTCAGTAATCGGAATATAAAAACAAGACATGAAACAGATTGTAAAATGAGACACGCTTTATGTGAGAAAATGTCGCCTTCGGCATATATATATAACCCAAGTTTTGCGATTTACATCCCAGTATGCAATAGGACTACAAACCTCTAAGGAAGTAAACAACTATGGCGGGACGGGGCCGCCATACCCTGAATGTACAAAAACTATCTACAATCTGAGGAGATCATACCCAAAGTCGAGCCTCGGAGAAGATGGAGCTCACGACACCAAAGCAAAGAGATCCTAAGGATGTGGATCTAGCACTGCTTGCCCACCTGCGGCATGAGCGGCCAGAAGGAGGTCGATAACAGTACCAAGTATGTGAAATCGTAAAGTACTTAAATGAAATCAAAGTATTTGACCATTGCAAATACAATCGATTCAATTGCACATAGTGCCACAACATAAGCAAGAGCAACATAGATATCAGAATCGGTCTTTCCTAGGCGCGAATGATCGGGCAAGGCCAATCGCCCATAGTATCATTATGCGTGCCTAGTCTCGACTTCCGCGATCGCATAGGTCACACATGACCGCGTGAGGTATTCTCGCGTCGGGGTAGCTAACCCCGGTACCCTCTGGACTCCGCGATCGCATAGTCTCAATAGACCGCATAGTCACCGCACCGCATAGGGCATCCGCGTCGGGCTAAAACACCGGAATGATCAATCCCGAGCTCGCGCTCGCGTAGTCTCATGACGCGTAGGCCGTATAGACCCGCATCAAGGGTGGAAAGCCCTCGGTATGACCAGTCAAGGGGGTAGGTGATATAATAACAGTATAACTGACTTACCGTCTAGCAACGTAAGCACAACGAGAATGACCCCCTTTCACAACATCACAAGACACTAACACACATAGCATCATAGTATGTCTATTTATCAAACAATCTTACTATACTTTACAGAAATCAATACAAGGTTTTTATAAGCAATTAAGTAAACAGTTCTTTTTATCATTCTTAAGTGGTTATACCTAACTTCCCATAAAGCTAGTATAACTCTTAAGCTTTTGTTTAAAAACCAACTGTTTCTCTTACATTAAAAATGATTCGAGATTCTTTTGAAATGCTTCAAGATCTTTTATTATTCAGCTTAAGTCAAAAGACATTGCCGTAGTTATTATTCGTGCTTAAGTCAAAAGACATTGCGTAATTATTATTCGATTAACAATCGTCGTCTCGTACTATATATATATTTAAAATATCATGCTCAAGAGTATAGGAAGAATCACATACCTTCTCGCGAAAACCACGCCAGTTGAATATGTCGCGCAGAGAATCAACCTATAATAGTCGAACGCGTCTATCAACGTGTAGACTACTCTGTATGCTTGATTCTAGCGAGAGGTCCTTTATTACGGAAAATCGGGCGCACTTCCCTACGGTGAGCTACTCAAGTCTCATGAAAACAATCTAAGTAAATCTGATTCTATATTCTTCTTTTAAACCGCCCTACTGTGATAATTGATTCAATTCTATTCTTAATATCCTTCTAAGTACTTATACTTATTCCTATACTTCTACAATATGTATTCTCTAGTTACAAAAGAAGGATAAGATTATTTACCTCGGTAAGCCCAATAATATCCTAGATAAAAGTCGCTCACGAGCAAGGTTTAACTCTAATTTATGCGCTCAGATAGCTCAAGAACCCTTAGAAGTTCCCAACAACTTCTACTAAGATACTATAAGGGAATTGGGCTAGGGTATTTGGAAGACAACTTTTCTACCAAGGGAGGGGGTAGTGTTTCGGCTAGGGCTTCTTTTAGAGGGGGTATTCGGCAAGGTCCTTCACAAGGGAGTGGAGGCTTGGACGAAAAGCTAAGAGAGGAGGAGGGATTTTCAAGGCTTGGAGAAATGATTTGTGGATGAAGAACTCTTCATCTTAAGGGGGGTATTTATAGGTCAAGGAAAGGCCAACCAATGGCCAAGATGATGTCAAGTGCAAGGCAAGTGTAGGGTGAGGATTTAGGCAAGTGTCCTTATCCATCTACTACACAAAATATCCTACCAACTCCTTGACTATGGAAATGGCAACAAAAACGTGCCAACAATTGCCCATTCTTGCCGTCCAATGAGGGTGACAAGTGTCACCCTCCCGTTGGTCCAAAATGTTTCGTCTCTCGGAAATATCCGCAAAAATTATAAATGACATAGCCGGAATTTACCCTACGCGAGTTTAGTAAAATGTTTCGTCGAAAAACGATTCTTTTAGCGAGTTGTGCACAAACTTTTTCGTCCAAGGTCTTTTACTTAGGCTAACTTTTGTACGTACACCCTCACGTACATACTCTGGAAATACGGGGTATAACAGTACTTGCCCCTTACGGTTTTATGACTCAGGTGGGACCTGGTGTTTATGTGTACTCCTTGGTGTTATTATATCATAGATTGCCGGCAGTGAGGAAGGTATTCCACGGGCATGATTGATGTTGAGGGCGTGAGACCCATAGTTATATTTGAGTGATGACTTTGAGGGCGTGAGTCCCTGACTTACGTGACTTCTTATTTATTATGGACTGTAGTTTGGTTATCATACATGTCTCCTGTTTTATATAGACTACTATGATTTCATTTCTGATATTTTGATTTCACATACTTGGTACTGTTATCGACCTCCTTCGAAGTGCGTTCATCCGCAGTAGAGTTACACCGATTGTTGATCCTCGCCATAGGATCACGATTCAGCGTATTAGGAAGCTCCGTTTCTCAGGAGACTTATCTTTTGGTATAGTCCTGTCCATCGTAGGTACTTGTACATTCGTGGTATGGCGAGCACTTGTCGTCATGTTGTATAAAAACTCTTAGAGGTGCATGTAATCTTGTTGTGGCGGGGTTTGTAAGGATATCGCTCAAGTTTTTAATTATATATATTCATGAAGGTAACCGTTTGGTTGGCCTGTTTTATTATCATATCTCTTGTTTCATGTTTAAGTTTTTATTTCCGCTGATTTTCTCTGATGTTGTATCACTAGGGTGCCCGGGGTAAGGCACCAGTCACAGGCCCGAGATCGGGTCGTGACAAAAAGCTTGAGATATGTATATAAAGACGTGAGAGAAGAGGCCAATAAGCCTAAGGATACCAAGTAGACGTTGGAAAGGTACATCAAGGGAAAATGACATGATAGAGAAGATAAAATATCAAGTAAATAAAGATATCTACGAGTGTCCTTGAATCGACTAAGGGTTGTATAAGATTAATGTAATAACAAGTTTACAGTTCAATGGGATTATTTCCCAAAGCCCTATTGACGGAAAATGTTAGCCAGAAAGCAAGTGAGGGGGGTTCAGATCTAAGTAAGATGACCAAGTTGGGATATAGTTGAACAAAATTATGTAATATTAAGTCCTCCAAAATCTAGACTGGACCCCTAAGAAAATAAGTTAATGACTCGTCCTTCATAATATAGGTACCCTCAAACTTAAGGATTGAAAGTAATTTTTTAGGCTATGGGAGTATGCCAAGATGTTTTATAATGAATTATGTATGACACAAAAATGGATGAATGGACAAGTGTTAAAGGAAGTAAGGAAAGTCGCTTATAGTTATGAGTAATGAGAGAATACGAAGAGTTTTCTTCCAAATTCTGAATAAGAATTTTGATAATAATCTATGGTTCATGGTTGAGACATTGAAAACACTAAGAGTTCTAGTACACTAATCACCAAATGAGTCTAAGTTACGAAAATGAGAAATACCTTAAGCATTTTAAAGTATCTTATGTATTAACCATTCTATATCATTGGAATGTACTAGTATCATGACCAGTACAACCAGTCGTGTAACCACAAACATATTGACTAGAGTGGAAGTTTAAGAAAATGAGTTAGTCTAAGGACCGTCTCGGTTAATCAAGTGAGAGTTTGACTAATGAATTTAGTAGACGGTATTCCTAAGATTTAGAACTCAATAGAGTCATCCTTTGTATAGAAAGATAAGAAATGTCAGGATAAATATCCCACTTTTAGGGAAATTGGATAAGGTATTCGACAACGAGGACCGCAATCCTTAAGCTTAATGGAAGAGGGACCCTCAAGTGTCATAACTTATTGTGTATTCCCCAGATACTGGAACCATTAGACAAAGATTTCAATAAAGGTCCTAGGATGTACCAAGATAAATTAATGGTCCAGCCTAAGAGGGAACCTTATAAAGGTTGTAGACACTATGTTAATTGGCAGCATGTAAAGACTGAACCCTGGAAATCATAATATTAAGGACCCGATACAAACTGAGAGATGGTTAGTATGGATGGTACTAAGGATTTATCCTATTGATGTCATGAGTTAAATGTTCTGAGAAGCTACTAGTAGGTTGACTAGCCAACTCACTTATTGCCAATTACAACTATCTATACGGCTGAGGACTACGCGATATTGTACGATTGAGAAGATGGTCTCTCTGGTTATATGAATTTTGACAAGGGTATTTACTTTATAACTAAGTTTATAAGATTGTTGAAAAGGGCTTTAGGCACCCATGTTAGCCCCACCCTCAAGTAGGTATTCAAATCGAGCATGATTTAAACATTCGAGGGCATGTTACAAATATGCATAGTGGATTCTAAATAATGTTTTGATGACCATCCATTCCCTAGAAAGTGGCGTGCAATGACGGCTATCATGTTAAGCATCTAAATGATACCTTATGAAGCTCTGAAGAAGCGGAGATGTAAAACTCATATCAGAGAATTGGAAATAAGTAAACCAAAGTTAATGAAAACTAATTTAAATGATTCAGTAAAAAAGCAGATAAAGTCTCATGACAAAAGATGTTGAATGTCTAGATATTCAGTACAGTGTTCAAAATTCCAACTTAGTGATTCTTGAAAGTTTTATCTATGAATGACGTAATGAGAATTGGAGAGAGGGGAAAGCTTAGTCTTAGATACGTTGGACCATATGAGATTGTTCAAATACTAAGTGGCCTATAAATTTAAACTACCTTTAAAATTTAGAACAGCTCGTCCAGTGTTTCGTATGTCAACCTCTTTAGAAATGCATAAAAATCTCTTCTGTATTACCCATGTAGAGAATGGAATGTTTGGATCACAGAAGATCGATCATACGAGGAAATCCCTATTGCCATCTTAGGTCGTCAGGTCCGTAAGTTACGGACTAAAGAAATAGCTTTAATTAAGGTGTTATGGAGAGATAATATTGACATGGGACGCTAAGGAGAACATGAAGTCCAGATATCCCCATTTATTTCAAACTTTAGGTTTTTATCAACACTCATGCGATATGACTTCTCTATTCCTATCCTATCTATCAAGCTTATTCTATACATCTTGTTTAGGTGATTTTGTTGAGGCAGGTATGACAGATGCAACCCTAGTTTCAACAATTTATAGTTGAGGTGAGTTATGGCTAACTCATTTAATTTTAGATTGATAGACAGTCGTGTGAGGCTGATATTATTTGTTTGGTTATTTTGTTGCCTTATGTGGTATTAAATACATATTCTAGCTGCTTAACAAGTTTTGGATAGTCTTGTTTACAGAGGAAACTCTGCTGATATTTTCAAAAACCTTGAGTGTTAGAATATTTCCTCAACATTTGAGGACGAATATTCTTAAGAGGTGAAGGATGTTACACCTCGTATTTCATGTGTCGTCGTTATCGTAATGTATCTAGATTAGTCCTTGTGATGGTTAGATGCACCTCTTTTCTTGCATTACATTCCTTATTTATATGATTTACATGCCTTGTATATGTAGTACATTCTTTCATATTGACGTCTTTTTATGGTGCATTGTATTTCATGCTTGCAGGCATATATAGATAGACGGACATACCTCCATAGTAGGGTATATTCTTTCAATTATTAGTAGTCGCACTCCACTTCTCCGGAGTTGATGTAAAGAGTCGGTAGACACCGTTATATATATATATATATATATATATATATGGTTATTTTGAGTATGTTGGGGCCCTATCCCGACTTGATGACACATGCTTGTACTCTTAGAGACATGTACATTAAAGGGTGATGTATATATATTTTGTGTGTCCTTATCAGCCCTTCTCAGTTGCTAGTATGCGTGTTATGGCCTTGCCGACATTGTGATACATATATATCTATATGCATATGAGTTTGGGATACCATTTATATATGTTGTTATAAATAGATCTCCTATCATATTGTAATTTTGAGGCCTCATTGGCCTAGATGGTCATGATATACAGGTGGTACACTCAAGGCGTTAAAGAACTGGGTGACAGCCACACACCCCAAGGTTGGGGTGTGACAAATTGATAAAGTTGCAGCAACAACTGTTGTAGTTGCTACAATAATTACAACATATTATGCAGTTGTTTCAACTACTATACTAATTGTTGCAACCATTGCTAAACATATTGTATAAATAAGTTGCAATAGTTTGTCTACTTGTTTCAACAAGTAGTTTACTTGTCGCAACAACTGCATTAGATGTTGGACATTTTCTACAGTCTTTGGATGAAACAAAACCTAAAAATTGAAGATGCCTCCAACAAATTAGTGAGTTATTGCAATAATTGAGTAGTCTATTGCAACAAGTAACTTAGTTGTTTCAACAACTCACTAATATGTTGGAGGCAGCTTCTACATTCATTGCATCAAATAGAACCCAAAAAAGTATTGCTGCCTCCAACAACTCACTAATCTGTTGGAGGCAACCATTGTAGCTATTTCATTTTGTTATAGTTTGGTATGAACTGTCATGAACTATTTTCTCTAAATAAAATATCATCAAGTACCTCGAACATCACTGATGTGGGACTCAATAACATTAGCGGTTGATTGCTATGGTGAATAGGTCAAGAACAACAATTAATTTATTTGGTGTTGGAAGGGTCTTGCAGCATATGTAGAGACGATAATGATGACTTTCTAAAGAGATGTCGTGTATGATGATTTTGTGAACCTAATCATCACCTATTGTGAATTAAATTGTGAATCAAAAGATCTCACATCACTTACATTCATAACTCTTTTAAAAAGCTGAGGGTAACTCCATTTAAGATAATCAATCAAGTTGATTTGCGTGCTTATTTAAATGATGAAGCTAGGCCCATTTTAAGGGTATATGTGGTTGGAAGCCAAGTTGACCACAAGTTATATCAAGACCAACAAGAAATGTTAAATGATGAATTGAATGGGGTGGATATGGATATTCCATATAACGAAAGTGAAGGTGAACAAGTTTCTATACCTAAAGTTGCGAGTAATACACCGAGCATGAAACTATCAACATAGTCCAACCATGTGCAAGATAATGAAACTGGTTTTTATAAGGGAATGTCATTCAAGAATAAGGAAGAACTGCCAACTTCATTGAAACTTTCTTGCTTGAAGAAGAATTTTAGATTCAAGAAGGTGATTAATCACGTCCTGTGTATTATTTCATATGTGTACATCCGGAGTGCTAGTGGTGGTTGAATGTTGTGAAGCTTATAAGTTCTGACAGCTTCCATATTATAACCTACATAAAATATCACATATGTGGTTTTGAGCATATTACGATCCATAATCCACACACTAAAGTGAATGTCATTGGTTAATACTTCAAAGATATGTTTTCCTATGGTAAAGGCCCATCTACAAAAGATATAAGTCATTCAATCTATATAGAATTGGGATGTAAGGTTAGTTATTTGAAATTTTTTAAGGTAATGGAGATTGCAAAGGCTTTTACTAGGGGAACACATTAGCACGATGTAATAGGTTCTGCATGTTACTTAGGTTTTCGATTGATGGGGGAAAAAGGGAGAGAAGGAGAGAGAAATAGAGAGAAATTTAGGTTAATATTCTGAATATCCTTCAAATGGTCGATACATGGGTATTTAAAAACAAAGGACTAAAATGTAAATACTAAAGAGTATTAAAATAAAATTAAGGACTAAAAGTGGATAATGCCTAATACTAGTCACAAAATACACTTGTGACACTCTATTCTCCTTCAAACTGAAGTTCTCCTCTCAGAAGGTTGCAATTTCCGGAAACTGAGACTTGATGAATTGGTAATCCTCTCAAGTGGCTTCCTCAGGTGCAAGGTTCGCCAATTGGATCAGAATTTGAGTGACAACTTTGTTTCCTTTCCTTATCATCCTTCTATCCAACACAGCTATGGGCTCTGTTCTAATCTGACCTTCGGCATAGCAGAAAAGAGGGTCCATTGAAGGTGAAATATGACTTCCAACCCTCTTCTTCAGATGTTGATACATGAAAGACTGGATGTATCCTTGTAGTTTGAGGCAATGCTAACTTGTAAGCGACAGGTCCAATCCTTTGGATAACTTTGTAAGGACCATAGAACTTGGATGCTAGCTTGAGGCTTTTTCTGATAGCTACGGAAGTTTGTCTGTAGGGATGTAATTTCATATATACCCAATCACCTTCTTCGAATTCTCTCTCGGTTCTCTTCTTATCTGCATTTACCTTCATTCTGTTCTGGGCAGCCAACAGATTCTCTTTCAGCATTCTAGCAATCACTTGCCTTTCCTTAAGTAGCTGGTCAACTATGTCCACTTTAGAGTTGGAGAGAAGTTCAAATGTCAGTTGAGGGGGGTCATACCCATATAATACTTTGAATGAGGTCAATTTTAAGGTTGTGTTGTAATTACTGTTGTACCAAAACTCAGCTTGTGTCAACCATTTATGTCAATCCTTGGACTTGTGACTAGTCATACACCTCAAGTAGTTTTCCAAACACCTATTGAGCCTTTTTATCTGCCCATCAGTCTGCGGATGGTATGCTGAACTGTAACAAAGCTGCACCTGTTGGAGTTTGAGTAGTTCCCTCCAGAAATTACTAAGGAATACTTTATCCCTGTCTGAAACTATGCTCTTAGGCAGACCATACAATTTGTATATGTTGTCAAGGAATATCCGAGCCATTTGTGGTGAGGTAAAAGGGTGACTTAAGCTAATGAAATGTGCATACTTGTTGTACCTGTCAATGATGACCAACACAGTATCTCGACCTTCAGACTTAGGCAATCCTTCTATGAAATCCATGGATATGTGTTCCCATGCTCCTTCAGGTATGGGAAGTGGTTGTAATAGACCTGGATAAACTACTTGCTCATTCTTGCACCTCTGGCAGATATCACAACTTTGGATTGACACCTTTATATGTTCTACCATGGCAGGCCAGTAAAAGATTGCATTAAGCCTCTGATAAGTTGCCCAAGCTCCTAAATGCCCTCCCAGTCACGACTGGTGTACAGTTGCTATCAGCTTCTGCCTTAAAGATCCATTCTGCCCTACCCATACTCTCCTTTTATATCTGAGCAGTCCTTGTTGTAGTGACAATTTCAACTCAGGATCAGTATTGGTACTAATATTGGTCATAGCTTGTAAGACCTCTTGATCTTCTTTATAACTCTCTAGGATTTCTTCAATCCATTTAGGTTGAATTTGTGTGATAATTCTGCACTTCACTACCTCTGTCTCACTGTCTGGTTCTCCTTGACAAGGCATCATCCTGGACAATGCATCAGCTACCACATTTTCGACCCATTTCTTGTACTGGATATCAAAGCTCAAACCATCAACTTAGTCAACCCTTTATGTTGTAATGTAGTGGTTATCTTTTGCTCTTGTAGAAATTTAAGACTGAAGTGGTCAGTGTTTATTATAAAGTGTTGTGGACTCAGGTAATGCCTCCATCTTTCCACTGCTTATAGTAAAACTATTAGTTCATTCTCATAAGTAGATAACCCTTGATGCCTCTTACTTAGGACTTGACTCATAAAGGCTAGTGGTCTCTTCTCTTGCATTAGTACTGCTCCAATGACAGTGTTACATGCATCCACCTCTAACACAAAGGTCTTATTGAAATCTGGCAATGCTAAAACAGGTGTGCTAGACATAGCTCCCTTCAGTTTGATAAAGGCAGCTTCAGGATTCCAGCCAAACTCCATTTTCTTCAGCAAATTTGTTAATGGCTTACTAATGTGAGCATAATTCTTCACAAACTTTTTGTAGTATCCAGTCAGTCCCAAGAACCCCCTTAGCTCTTTGATAGTCTGTGGTTTGAGCCACTCTATCATTGCAGCAACCTTACTAGGATCAGTGCTCACCCCATTGTGGGCAATAATATGCCCCAAATATTCCACTTGAGTCTGTCCAAACTCACACTTGCTAAGCTTAGCATGCATTTGATTGTATTTAAGCAGTCGCAGGGCAGTTTCTATGTGCCTCAGATGCTCCTCCACAGTTTTGTTGTATATCAAAATGTCATCAAAGAAGACCAAAATGAATTCCCTCAGATGGTCCTTGAACACACTATTCATAAGGGCTTGAAAGGTGGCAGATGCATTAGTGAGGCCAAAAGGTATCACTCTGAATTCCCAAAGTCCATGGTGTGTCCTGAAAGCAGTTTTGTATACTTCCCCTTCCTTCATCCTTACTTGATGGTACCTGATCTAAGGTCCATCTTAGAGAATATCTTAGCCCCGGATAACTCATCCAATAAATCCTCCATCATGGGTATGGGGTATTTATTCTTCACAGTTAAGTTGTTTAGTCTCCTATAGTCCACACACATCCTCTAGGAAGCATCTATCTTCTTAACCAGCAGTGCAGGGGATGCAAAAGAGGACTGGCTAGGGGTTACAGTTTCAGCTTCTACCATTTCTATTATGATAGCTTCAATAGCATTCTTTTGTTCAAAAGAGTACCTGTAGGGTCTTAAGTTGAATGGTTGGGCTACCAGAATGAGGTTGATTCTATGGTCGCATTCTCTTTTGGGTGGGAGTTCAGTAGGTTCTTTGAATACCTTCTTGTACTTCTGCAAAAGCTTTTCAATGGCTGGTATCTTCTGTTCACCTATTGTTCTTTCCTTAGTATTGATCAAGGATAGCTTAGCTACCACTTCACAACTTCCACAATATAACATATTTCTCAGCTTCTCAGTGTTAATTGTTGTTACTCTAACATTCTCTTGTACCCCATACAATGTGACCATCTTCCCTTTAGACCAAAAGATTAGATTGTGTGGTCTAGTGTGTAGGATCACAGGTGATACTTCATCTATCCAATCCATGCCTAAAATTATTTCACATCCTCTCATTTTGAGTAAGCTGAATTTAAACTCAAAAGGCTCTCCTTGCATTGCCCACTGAAATGCTGGAATTTCATCTTGGCAACTCATTTCCTGCCCATTGGCTACTACTACCTTCAAAGGTCTCCTCATAGGTTGCTTAGTTAGTTTGAGTCTTTTGATGACATATGGATCAAGAAATGAATGGGTTGAACCACTGTCGATCAGCACTGTCATTGGCACCTTGTTGACATACCCCACGATTTTGATAGTTGACCTCTTTCCTTTGTTTGAACTTATCCCCAATAAGGCATGTATTGAAACTTCAGCTTGTTCTTCCTCAAGTTCCTCTAATGTGTCAGCCACATCCACAAATTCTTCAGGCTGCTCCTCATCACCTTCCTTTTCCATCCCTTCCATAGCATGCATAGTCTGCAACCCCTTAGCTTTGCATTGATGACCAGGTGTATACCTCTCCTTACACCTATAACACAAACCTTACTGCCTCAAATTTTCTAGGTGAGGGGGTAGGTTATTTGGAATAAAACGAGGTTTTATTTGTGGCCTTTGGTTGGTATAAGTGAGTTTGAGTGGGGCTTGGTAAGTAGGGTTCTGGGTAGGTTTATTTTGGGTTTTTGGGGTCTCTGGTGGTTAGGGTTTTCTGGGGTGTGGACTATGGCTCCGGATAAGATTGGTGGTGAGGTTGAGTACATAGGGTTTCTCAAAATAGGGGGGCTCGATAAAAGGGGTGCTGGTGGAAAGTAAATCCCCTGCCCACAATATTACTCGATGATGCGAAATTCTGATAGTAGGAATTAGGGTTTAGATTACCTTCTGTCGGTTCGATGTCGTACCCCGATGGTACAGTTTGCATGTTGGTTGGGATGGTACCAATGGTAAAGGGTGCCTGCATCGGTGCTGGCGTCGCTGGAGTTGAGCTTCCGGATGGATTCTGATGTGCGCCTGATAGCAATAGGTCGAGCTTCCTGGTTAGTTCTCGAGTTGCTTCCGAATGTTTCAGATCGAAAGTTTCCGGTCGTTTTTTGGTTTCATCGGATCTTTTTACATTTTCTTCTACCACCACTGCTAACTGAGCTTTCAACACTCTCACGTCGTCGTACAAATGTTGTAGTTCCGGCGGAATGTCAGTCCCCGGAGTCGCAAAGGCTTCTGATACCATTGTAACAGGTTATGCCTGTTACTTAGGTTTTGGATCGACGGGAAAAAGGGGAGAGAAGGAGAGATAAATAGAGAGAAATTTAGGTTAATATTCTGAATATCCTTCAAATGGTCGATACATGGGTATTTAAAAAACAAAGGACTGAAATGTAAATACTAAAGAGTATTAAAATAAACTTAAGGGCTAAAAGTGGATAATGACTAATACTAGTCACAAAATACACTTGTGACACACGAGTATGTAGTGATTGATGCGTACATGTTTCAGTTCGCAAATTCAGGAAGTAAGACACCATTGAAGGTTGATGAAAATGAGAAGTTTAAGTACTTTTGTATCATATGTTCCTTATATGCTTGGTTTTGCACAAATGAGAAAAGTCATAGTTGTCGATGGGACATTCTTTAGGAGCAAGTATGAGGGAGTGTTGTTGTCAGTTGTGGCACAAGATACAGAGAATCATATTTTTCTGATGGCAATTTGTGAAGTGGAAAAGGAGTGTGATGCCTCGTAGAAATATTTTTTTGAACAAATGAGAAGCTATGTAGATAATACCACTGGGTTGTGCATAATTCAGATAGGCATCCATGTATTAAAAATGATATTTCAATTGTCTACCATATAGCTCAGTATGGTTGTTGCATGAGGCACCTTGCGAAAAATATTTGAACTCACTTTAACAATTTGAAGGTCGTATCTCATTTTTATAAAGCAGCAAAAGCATACTAGACAGAAGTGTTCAATTACCATTTCAATCAAATTAGACATATGATACCTGAGGCCATCGAAATTCTTGAAGATGCTGGATTCAACAGATGGAGCAAGGCATTCTGCCTGGGAAACATGTATATTTACACCTGACTGTTTGCAACAAGTAATTAATCTGTTGCAACAATTATATAATCTACTGCAACAAGTATATAATCTACTACAATAAGTAATTAACTTGTTGAAACAACTGAGTGATTTGTTTGACTTTGTTAAACAAGTTACAGGGCTTGTTGGAACAACTTTGTTACTGTTGTATTTTTTTATTTGTATATTAATGAATTTTTTTGAAAGTGAATATCCCATTACTATTCTATTTGATGCCATAAAGAGGAGGTTTGCATAAAAATTTCATGAGAGGCGTATGGAGTTCATCGACTTATCAACCATCTTCGTTCCTTCAATGAAAAAGAATATCAAAGTATGTCAACCTGGGGAACAAGTTATTGGCCCATCAAATTGTCAATTACAGGTTCAGTGTCACCGATCATGGTCAAGTTGCAAAGGTGAATCTTCAAATGAGATCTTGTACCGGTAGAATTGTTTACTTGGACAAAATATTGTCCATATGATATAGCATCGCTCATAATCCAATGTGGTGAAGACTTTGAAAGGCGTATTTATGAGTACTCATCTCCATATTATACGATGAAGAAATACATAATTGCATACTGTGAGGAAATTCATCTTGTGCCTTTAGAAGAATCTTTGGAAGTTCCTTTGGAGATTTTATAGAGAGAAATACCTCATCCACATGTTAACCCGAACAAACCAAGAAAAAGGCAGATAAAGAGGAGGCATGGAACCGGGGAATCATTTACAATGAGAAAAAATAAATGCCCCATATGCAAAATAGCTGGCCACAAAAAACTACATGCCCAATCTAAGTTGCTCCATAGTTGTTAATATTGCATTGTCTTGTAATAGTAATTATTGTTATTAGTGTTTGTGAACTTCGATTTTAAGACATTTTAATTTTGGTCTTTCTTGTAATGGTAAATTATGTTATTGGTGCTTGTGAACTTGATTTATATTAGATGTTGATCTTGTTTAAATCACAAATGTATGTTCTATTGTCATTTCTATTGTTAGTAAATTGCTGAACAATTTCCAACAAGTAATAAATCGGTTGCAACATCTTTATTACTTGTTGATGTTTTTCCTACAAGTGACAGGCCTTGTGACATCAACTAGTAAATTATTGAACATATTACAACAATTGGGAGTTTTTAAGAAGTACCAAACTTGTTGCATCAACTAAGTTATTTATTGAGTTATTGGGTTTTCCAACAAGTGATACGAGTTGTTACAACAAATGGGTTGGTTGTTTGAGTTTTTCCGACAAGTGGAATGACTTGTTGCAGAAACTAGATAACTTGTTGTGTTTTATCCACCAAGTGATATGACTTATTTAATAAATGTTACTTGCTGCAATAAATTTGGTACTTGTTGCAACGTATTCTACTTGATTCACTCATATTTAGTGATCAACAAAGGGAATCAATGATATTTAATGATAAAAAAAATCAATGATATTTAGTGATCAATATATATAATTAATTTTATGGCATTTTGAGTCACGACATATGATCAACTACATCATTATGCACTAAATCGAGTGACCATTAGAGTGATTTAATGTGAACTACTTGATTCACCCATATTTAGTGATCAACAAAGGGAATCAAAGATATTTAGTGATAAATAAAGAAAATAAATAATATTTAGTGATCAATATACATATATTAATCAATTTGATGGTATTTTGAGTCAGGACAGATGATCAACTATATCACTATGCACTAAATCGAGTGATTTGATGTGAACTACTTGATTCACACATATTTAGTGTTAAAAAAGAAAATCGATGATATTTAGTGATCAATATATATACTTAATCAATTTGATAGTATTTTGAGTCAGGACAACTGATCAACTAAGTCACTATGCACTGAATCGAGTGATGATTAGAGTGATTTGATGTGAACTACTTGATTCACCCATATTTAGTCATCAATGAAGGGAATCAATGATATTTGGTGATTAATAGAGTGAAAAGTTTACAACAACTAAGTATATTGTTGCAATAGTTGAGACATGTGCTGCAACAACTGAGTAATAGTTGAGTCATCTATTGCAACTACAACGATAACTTTTTTATTTGTTGAAACAGGTGAGCCATCTATTGCACAGAATACTCAGTTGTTGCAACAATTTTATCAGTTGTTGTGACTTATTCAAAAAGCAACTATGTGATTATTTCCAACAATTGCTTAATATGTTGCAACAGATAGGAAATATGTTACAACAAATTTATGACTTCTTTGAAACTATTGAACGTAATGTGAAAATCTAATGACATACTGAAAACAATTTGATTTTTATCCAACAATTGCATAAGTTTTTGCAACATATGATGAATCTATTGCAACAACTTTACTCATCTAATGGAACATGTGCAACAACTATTTGATTTTTACCAACATATTAGTGACTTGTTTGAAACTACTGAAAGAACATTAATACATACTGATTCAGAGGTTATATTGCTACTAAACAACTAACATGCATTTGTACATATATAACAAAATTGCATAATTCATTAACATCATGTAATCCACTAATAACATAGAGTAGAAACTTAATAGAAATTGTTCAACCCTACCTTAGGGATCCAAATACCACAAAATTTAAATAATTATTCAACATCCCAAATTCAAGGCTATAACACCAAATCCATTACATCCACTGCCCATATCTATTAATTCGTACCATTATGTTGTCATTCAACACAGTCTTCGGTGTTGTCACACTGGTGCCGATAAGCAAGTGCTCTGTAAATGCAAGTGAATACAAATTGTGTTCCCTATTAGTCTCATTGCAGGGGAGATCCTTTTTTCGATCAAACTCCCACAGTTTGTTGAGCAGCTTTTTAGGAAAGTTTTCAAACATGCCTCTACTTCAGAAGCTTGGGCTATAATTCTAACATAAGATGGATGTGACAGAAAAAAGCATCATATGCGAAAACTAGAAGGTTACAATCATATACAATTATCACTCTTTCCTCAATCTTGAACTCGATAGTGACAAAATGTATGCCATTTATATTCGTGATAGTTATGACCCTTTTTTAACCAACCCCCGTCCAGACGCGGCGCCCTTTCTCATTATCATCTACCGCCCTTTCTTTCCTCCGGGTAAGAACCTAGGCGACTTGCTTTAAAGCGGCGCCTTCCTTTTTTGAATATGAAAAGAGACCAGCCAACTTTTAGATGTCCATAGTTGAGCCCTGAGATTTGACGGCGGACTTAAAAAGCCACCTATTCTCTTCTGCATGTCCATGGAGTTTTGAAAAATTCACACGAGTATCCACCTGGGTAGGGTCTATTATTAAAACAATACTTGAAGATCTACTCATCCCACTCAAATTCAGCAAGCCTATGCTTCAATGGCACAACACTAGGAGTTTTACTCTCATCAGTCAAATTTGTGTACCTCTCCAACTTGTTATTGTAGTATTTGAGGTCCAAGATTATATCACTGGAATCATAGTGTTCTGTGAAATTGACCTGCCTCAAACGCATGATTTCACCTACATATTGCAATAATAATATTAAAATAATCAGTCACTAGTTGCAATAACAAATGAGTAAGAATATTAAAACAGTGAGTTACTGCAACAACTAATTCATCTATTATAACAGACGAATGATCTATTTCAACAAATGTGTTAGTTGTTGCATCAGATGCAGGATCTGCTGCAACAGATACCTCAAGTTATTTTTTGAAACTTACATTGTCCAGCTATCACTCACACGTGGTTCTCATCATCTTGAAGTCATTGTACTTAAATTCATGCATTGAGTAGGGCTTAGGCACACCCTTTTTGGCACTAATAAATGAAGTAAGTTATTTCTTCTTTTGGGCATTCGCGTTGTTGTAAATGTCTATCTTTTTCAACGCAGTTGACCCAGCATTAGCAAGTGGAGGTTGAAGAGTATTCTTTTAGGTATATTATCTTGAACTAATATCAGCAAATGCCCTTGTAATTGCTCTCCGCTTCTTCCTAATCTCAATAGAAGTATATGGCTCTAAAAACATCTTTTTTACACCCCGTAATTCCCGGACATGTTTAAGACAATGTACGTAAGGAATCAGGACTTAAAATTTGAACGAAAGAAAAAATTGTTTTCCAAGGAAAAATCTTCCGAACCTCGGGAAGGAAAAATTGTTCGTTAATGGGAATTGGATTCTCATAATTTTTTATTTGAGACTGTTGGAATTTATCGGAACTATGAAATTTTATTTTCAGAATTGGATACGTGGGGCCCGCGAGGTTTTCGGTATTTTGACCAATTATGGAAATTTCGGGAAACGAAATATTTTAGACCAATAGGACGGCGACATGTGTCACCCTCCACATGGGCTTGTTGGATGAATAAAAATGGACCAAGTCAACTAGAAAAGTGTGGCTTGAGATAGTTGACCTCATCCTAGCCTTCCATTTGGATTAATCTTAGCCCTTGGATGCATTATATATATTTATTACTACTAGTGACAGACTAGCATTTCATACTTAGAAAATTTCAAGAAAACTTTAGTGTTCATTAGAGGGGCTCTCGGGCAAGCTCTCATTTTAGAAAAAAAATTCTTCAATCTTGCTTCATAAATCCCAATATTCAAACCCAAGATCCCTAAGGGTATTCTAAGGATATATCAACACAAAAATCCCGGAAAAACTACGTTTTTACGTTAGTCGCAAGATGAAAACCTAAGGTGTTCTTCAACTTTGAAGTTGAAAATTGAAGAGAAGTTGTTTATGAACTTCTAAGGGTTGCTTGGAGTGGATTGGAACGTCAAGAAGAGGAACTAAAGTTGCTAAGGATCGACTTTGAATCTTGGATTAAATTTGGGCTTATTGAGGTAATAATCTTCGTCTTACTATTGTAATTGAAGATTCCATGTTATGATAAGTTAGAAATGATCATGTGATATATATTATGAAGATTGATAAGTGTTGTGGAATTTGGAAGCTTAAATCCGAGATTGGCATGTTAGCCATTAAAATTGGAAATCAATTTGGTCGATAGTTATAATCGCCGACGTCAGATAAGAAAGGGATTTTAGTTGTTATAATTGATTGCGACTATATAACATGTTAGAATAACAACTTGGATTGAAAATGAAATGGAAAAGAATAGATGTTGTTGTTGTCCTCGATTGCCTAAAATGGCCTAGAATTTTGGACAGTTTTGTCGCCTTAAGCTTTCGTTGAGTAATGTCGTTGTTACCTTCGTTAATTACATGTTATATGTTGAAGGGAGTCATGTCATTAAATGTTGGTATGAATTATGTATAAGTGTGGAGGTATGACTTGAATTATAATGGATTTAATGAAGGTTATGTTGTTGTTGCCGAGAATGGCTTAAGATTGTTGGACAATTTTACATTAATTGTGGGGCAGAATTTTACACGTCCTGTTAAGGCGTGTAATCCCCTTTGAATTGCTGGTTTGTTGTGCCTTAAATGTGGCTTATTGGTTGATGAATACGGGTCTTAGAAAAGGTGGAAAAGTACGTAGAAACAAAGGAAGTGCTGCCCGATTTTCCGTAGAATTAGAGGACAATTATTTGGTATAAGTCTTACAATAGTAAGTATGATATTGATAGAAGTTCTATGTCCATTTTAGGTTGAAGTACTACGTGTAGCAGAGTCTACTTGACTTAAGGAATAGCCGATGAAGTTGAAGTTCTTTGGAGCATTTTGCTACTTGTCGTATTGGTTAGTCGTCACGAGGTATGTGAACTTCTTCTTTCTATAGACATGAGTATCTTTATGGTATAATTGTCTTGTTGTTAGGAGTATACATGACTTGTTCTTGAGTATACTTTCCTTGTCATAGGAAGTATCTCTATTATTGATTTTATGCTAAAGACATGTCAAGAATATTCCTAAGTTCTTATCAAGTCTTATGGGGGATGTTGGTAAGAGTCGTTAGGAAGTATTGGAGTCTAGTTGACCTTGCTAAATTACTTCACTAATGAAAAAAAAAGGACCGAACAAGCCATTGCAGCGTTAATGAAAATGTATCGGTAATCAATTACATTGAAATGAGTAGAATCTTCCATCTGCATAGAAACTAAGATGAGACAAAATTGTATTACATTTTCTAGATCATGGCTCAATGGACAAGATCGTTATAAACGAGTATAACCTATTCACGACTCATAAAAGTATTAATTTGGAAAGTACGTGAGACTTGAATTTCGAAAATATGTAGTGACTTGATTTATTTGAAGTAAGTAAATTGATTTTGAAAATATATAAGTCTTGATTATGAAAGTATAAGTAACTCGAATTACTTTAAAGGTTATGAGACTTTATTTTTCAAGTTATGAGACTTGATTCTTAAAGGTAGAAGTGACTTGAATTAATTGAAGTAAGAGGATTGATTTTAAGAACTTATGTTATGAAGTTTTAAGATTATGAACCTTGATTTCTTAAAAGGTTATGAGACTTTATTTTTCAAGTTATGGGACTTGATTCTTAAAGGTAGAAGTGACTTGAATTAATTGAAGTAAGAGGATTGATTTTAAGAACTTATGTTATGAAGTTTTAAGATTATGAACCTTGATTTCTTAAAAGGTTATGAGACTTTATTTTTCAAGTTATGGTACTTGATTCTTAAAGGTAGAAGTGACTTGAATTAATTGAATTAAGAGGATTGATTTTAAGAATTTATGTTATGAAGTTTTAGGACTATGAACCTTGATTTCCTAAAAGGTTATGAGACTTTATTTTTCAAGTTATGAGACTTGATTTTTAAAAGAAGGAATGACTTGATTTAAAAAGTATGGCCTTTTGATTTATTTCAAGAGTTAAGAAGAAT
Organism: Przewalskia tangutica; assembly: GCA_029844215.1. Classification (NCBI taxonomy): domain Eukaryota; kingdom Viridiplantae; phylum Streptophyta; class Magnoliopsida; order Solanales; family Solanaceae; genus Przewalskia; species Przewalskia tangutica. The sequence goes on from CM056719.1 coordinate 27,997,069, forward strand.
GATTTCAAAAGAGTATGTAACTTGAGTTTTAAAAGTATACGTTTGCTGATTTAAGGAAAATGAGTTGTATGATTCTTTTTAAGTATGTATGTACGTAATACTTTTGGGTTTAGTTTCCCCAATGTGATAAGAAATAAAAGTGCCTTAAGTTCTCTAAAATGAAAGGTTGTTATAATAGCTTTATGGAAAGTTGTTATAACGACTTAAGAAAAAGTGAAAAGGCGGTTTAAAATGTTATGTTATGAGACACACCGAGCCTACACATAGGCCGGGTTATGTTATGAGATTATGATAGCCGGATGTGCTTATGTTATGAGATTATGATAGCCGGTTGTGCTTATGCTATGTGATTATGATAGTCGATTGTACTTATGTTACGTGATTATGTTAGCCAGTTGTGTCTGGGATATATTATTCATTACGGGGTCATTCCCCGGGCTTGTTGCATTTGCATATTCCGTGGATTTGCTCCCCACGATGCGAGGAATACCTCATGCAAGTCTGTAGGGCTCATGCGGGTGAAATAGTTCTATGCGGGCGACCACCCTATGCGGCGAGATTACCTCACGCGGTCCACGCGCCTACGCGCGATACAACCTATGCGGCGAGATTACCTCACGCGTCCATACGGCCTACGCGTGAAATAGTCTCGAGTAGGATTGCATAATGATACTACGCGATGACCCTAGTTAATCATAAGCTTCCTGCTTTAAAATCGCAAAGTTTATTCGTTCGCCTCTTTGTTAAAAAGGCACAATGTATCGGGTAGGTACATTATACTTGTTACACGCCGACGTGATGTTGTATTCCACGAGCACGCTCGTGATATTATATCTTCAAGGCGTGTCCGGATTTTTGACATGACTTTCATACGAGAGTGGTACGGTTACAAAGAAGACAAAGCTATAAAGTACATTGGCTCGATTGTTTTATGACACTGTATGATCCGATATTTGCTTTTCATACTGCCTCGCCATTCTTGTGTACGCTATGATCTTGCATCAGATTTCTTGTTTACATACTTGGTACTTTGTTAGACCGATTTCTTCTGGGCTGCATTCATGTCCGCAGGTATTAGGTACACAGGTTGGTGATCCTTGCTCTTAGGATCTCTGTTCAGCATTTGGGGATAGTTCCGATGTTCCGGAGCTTGTCACTATGGCTAGATATATTCAGAGGTACGACGGGGCCTTGTCCCGTCATAGTTGTTGTTCAAACTCTTAGAGGTCTGTATTCATATGTGGGTTAGACTGCAAGGGTTGTATGTTGTTATACAGTGATATGTTATGGTGGCAGCCTTATCGGCTTTGCCTTTGTTTTCTTAAAAAAAAAGAGTGGTATTTATCTTTCGCGTTTTACTTATGTTGTATGAATAGAAGGGTGCCCAGGTAGGGCACCAGTCACGGGCCCGGGGTTCGTGTCGTGACAATCTTAGGTTGACACCTCTTAGATATCAAACTTTTGATAACAAAATTGGTGTCTTTTTTAGCCTGCGTCAACTCCCCAACCTTTGTAATAAACTCATCCATTCTCTTCTTACAAGTATCGATTAACAAACACATGAAGACACCTTAGAGGTATCGGAATGAACATAAAAAATCTATCATGTGGAGTATATCCCCTAAGCAGAGTATATCTACCAACTCCACCACCAAATCAACACAACTCTGATAAACATTATTATAATACCTCGTACATCTCATTGTGTCTACGACTAAGTTGAAGTCGATGAAGTTACCTTAATATGGAAGAATGAGGTTATAGTTGATGCCTAAGGGTCAAGTGTATGTAAATATTAAGTCTAGTTAAATCAAATAAGATTCATAAATGAATGAGGCATCGAACAAAGGTAGACGACCTACTAGTTTCAGCTATGAGTTTCACCTTCTTGCTTAGACGCCCTATATGCTTGAGCTACTTGGTCACATGCCCTACTTATTGCACGTCCTACCTATTAAATAAGGACGACACACGTGTTTAGACCTAATTAGTAACCTTCTAGCTTAAGTAAGTGACAAGTAGGTGCATCACCTAGTAAACAAAGGAGAGGACCAGATTCTTTTATTAAATAAGCAAGTAAGTACATCACCCACTTAAAAAGCAAAGGTCCAAATTAAAAGGGCAAGAGATAGGGTCAGCTTAGGGGCCTTTAAGGCCAAAGATCTAATTTATATCCTCATTTTCATCCTCTATATATTTCGATAGAACTATCTTTCCAGCCAATATGTACATATTCTCATTCTTTCCCCTCTCTCTCTCTCTCTCTCTCTATCAATGAGCTCTCTCGACCAGCAGCAGCCATGAATGGCCTCCACTCATCTTCTTCATGGTTTTTGTATCAAACGCTTATAACAACCATGGTTTTCTATCTTTAGAGTATATTCTCTCTAGCAAGCAAACCATATATGCTTCCAAACACTCTTTAAACGTTCTTCTACCATTCTAGTGTAGATCCATAAGGTTATGGACTGAATCTCTCTTCGGATAATCCGTGATGCTAGTTTAGTTAATGTTCTCATAGTTGATGGATTTGAGCTTACATTGAGTTGAAACAAAGTGAAGCTAGAGTATGTTCTTGGAATTTGAGGTAAGAATTACCTTCTTTCTTATGTTTATGAATTAGATTAAACTTTAGATATCCCTAGATGTTACAAATTGATTATTGAGAGTTAAGACTAGTTTGTTGGGTATTATATGGAGTGTTGAGGAGTTTTTCTCATGATGATTTAGATGCTCTAGATATAAGTATATTGTATATGAACTACTTAATGATTTAGCGACATTTAGTTGCCACTAGTTGGCAAGTTGAATGTTTATTGATGTAGTTGAATTACTAGATGTGTTGTATAACATAGGGGGTCTGCTCTTGTTTTTATTTTAGGTGTTGGACATATGGTTGTTGAATGTTGTTGTTTTTGTTATTTGAGCGAGTGAGATGTGGAATAAACATGGGAGGTGTTGTCCGATTTGTTATAGAATGAGCTTGCCGCTCTATGAATTGTTGGGTACTATATGATGTTGTGAGGCTACTCTTATAATGATCTAGGTGTTGGAAGTGTTGTTGAACTTGTATTTACATGTTATTAAGAGCGTTTCAAGGATTATAAAGGCGATAGGCTTGAATAATTGTTGTAGAAACATTTGTAGAATAAACTTGTCGCTCATAAACTAGTTGGTGTGTTCCTCTTGTTGATATTAGTCTTGTTTTACTTGTTGTATTTCAAGTACAAAGGGATATGGTTCTATTTCTATTTTGATGGATAAAAAATAAAGGTACGTAAGACTATTTCTTTTATTCACCACTTCGGCATGACGTGTGTTTATTTATTCCTTGAATGGGTTATAAAGTCTAGAGTTATGGAAATGTATCAGCCTCGTGTCATAAGTTATGTGAGTTGAATAAGAGATATGTATTCATGAATCAATTCTTCATTCAATCGTATTAATCCTAATGTCAAGTTACTAAGTTGTCACTATGGGGTTAGAGTTTCTCCCTTAGATGGGTTGATATCAATGAGTTGCGAAGTATGGTGTTGCGATATTTCTATGTGCTAACACAAGTATATGTATCTCTTAAGTAATAAAGATCTATAAGACCGAGTTATCATCCTCAGGGATTAACTTGTCAATTACCTATAGTCTGATTTTTAGTCTCTATTTGTTATCGATGATTTAATAGAGTTATTAATTTAAGAATGCAGTAAATATATGGACAATAATCACAAACTAGAATAACGTATGAGAAAGATTAGGGATTCTCACATTCATCAACTATCCACCCTATTATTCCATTAATACCTAGTCTTCTTTCTTCTTCATATTGAGATAGCAGGTTAACTAATATGTTCTATATTTCGGTTAGGACATAAAAAATCAACCTTATGCAGAAACTTTATATATTTCTATGATTAGTTTTACCTCACAGGAAGATTAAGAACAATAACCTTAAACACTACACAAGTATCGGGGTACTTTCGTCTACGATTTTAACCTATGTCTAGACAACTATAACATATCCAAATCTCTCTTTTCAGATCTCGATTCGAAATCATATAAGTTATGACAATTAATGGTCATTTAATTATCAAACAATCATTACAAGTTGAATATATTTCAATAACATGAAAGAAGAAATCAAACTATAGCATTAATATCATAATGAGGGGTTCAAGCGAATCCGACTTAAAATCCTAACAAGTAATTAGTTCATAATAAAAGAATTACAAACTAAAAATCATATACATACGCTAATACTGAAGAACAAAGAAGAACTGGAATTGCAAGAATCCTTAAGCTCCAAATCTTCTCTTAACATGTGATTTCTGGTCCCTGAATAATGAGCCAAGACCTTCTATTTATACTTGTCCCAAAACCCCTTCTGAGTCTTAGGATTTCTGACTGAAATTCGGCCCAGTTTTCGCAAAAACCCGCGTCGGCACCGCAGAGCTACTTTGGAAGAACCCAAAATTTTGCCCTCTGAAGTTCCGGCGCTGCGGCGCTATCGACGGTGATGTGGCGCCGCGACGCTGCTTCATTTTTTTGTCCAGTTTTTCGCCAGATTTCTTCTATCTTCTCGGGACTTCTTTGGTTGACTGCTTGGGCTTTGATGGTGCATTTTTATCCTCAAATTTCAACCCCTTTTCATGTGTTTTCGCCTCTTGTCCATTTTATGATCGTTGTGACTCAAAATAAAGAAAAACAACCCTAACACTATACAAAACACTAAGAAAACAGGAAAAATACTAACTAAGATGACTCAAGAAATGTATATAAAATATACTAAACATATGGCTAAAGGGATTATACGTCATTGTTTAAAATAAGCATGATGCCAATACCTTTTACATGGTCAAAATCGGGATGTAGAATCCCACTTAAGGTCACCTAAGTTGATATGAATGTTGTAGCCCTTCATGAGTATAATATGATGTAGAGAGCTAGAATTGAAGTTCGGGAAGCACCCAATAAAGGTCATGGTATTGTAAGCACATATGTCCATTCCACATCTAATAAGATAAAGTCCTATCATATGTTCCTTTCCTATTTAAGATCTTAAAAGCAAAGTATTGTCAGTCTCTTATTCATGATTAGATGTCCCTTTATCATGATATCAATTGTATGGTAATAAGTCATTATATGGTTAATATTAAGATGATCATTAAGGGAACCAAGAACATAAAGTAAGATGAATTGTACAAATAGTTTAAGGGTTATTGTCATCGGAGTTTACTATGTAACCTAGGTGATGGTACCCAACTAGTCATGTTAAGTTCCACAGGAATACGATCGCTTGAGTGATAGGTTGGCTTTCAGAGAGGTGTTGATAAAATATTCTACATCATACTTAAGATAAGTGAAGACGGACGTTTCTAAAATATGGGTGAAGGGATTATATACTGTTTTTAAAATGAATGGTTTTGATAGCTATTATAAGATCATAGTTGGGACATAAAGGACCACTTAAGGTGAATGATGTTGGTGAATCCCAAAGATTGTTAATGGATGACGAGATTATACTTGGGATGAATTATTCAAATAGTACAAAAATGATTGTTACTTAAGTTGAATCACATGGCTCGCGTGATTGTTAAATACTTATAGATTGTAAAGTAAGATGAATCGTGTAAGGAGCTCCAGGGGGTTCGTCGATAGACTTTAGATTCTATTGAGGCTTAATTATATGGATGAGTTCTAGAGTATTGTTGATGGATTCTAGATCACTACTTAAGGTAAACCATACTAATGGTGTTAGATAGTCGTTATGAACTTTATAGACCTTAATTTAAGGTGAATCATGTGGGCAGTACCTAGTTTACCGTTATTGGGGTATAGTTCTCCCTAAGGGTAAGATGATTCAAAAGACTAGAATGTAAGTTTGGAAATGATCAAAAGAGGATTGTAAAACAGTAAGCGTGTATATCTAGATCGTATCTGGTTTCCCTAACATAAATTAGTATCATACGTCTCTTCTTTATATTATTTCTAAAGAACAATGTATCGCAAGACTTCTACTTGAACATATTGTGCCCTTTCTGTGGTATCATTTGTATCGCATCGAGTTCTTGTAAGTGATTCAATTCTCGTTATTATAGAGTTCATATGTCCCCAAGGGTCCGAGGTTAAGAATCATCAGAGTAGAAAATATGTAAGGTTTGTCCTTGCCTTCCTTCAAAAGGAGTTAGCCCCATATGTTGTCCTTCAAAGAACATCATATTATAGATACTCAACTCGTGGCACCTGATAGTTCATATGTTAGTCAGTTGATATTGTCTTGTTAAGTCGAGCTTTATGTTATGTTTGTAGTCTCTTATTGGTTTGGAGATGATGTTTTTCATTGCAAAGTATATGCCATAAGTAATATCCATAATAACTTACAAAAGGTTAACGATCATATGCTATTCTAAACAAGGTTATAAGTTAATGAGAAAAGAGCCTAAAGTGTTATTCCTATGTATTATTATGAACACCACTGAACTATTACTATTATCAGTGGGCAATGTATATATGATATGAACACCATCAGTTGGGCGATGTTCTTACTATATGAACACCACTGAACTATATATATTATCAGTGGGCGATATATGTATGATATGAACACCATCTAGCTATAATCGATGGGCGATATATGTATGATATGAACATCATCTAGCTACAATCGATGGGTGATGTATATATGATATGAATACAATCTAGCTATAATCGATGGGAGATTTCCCTATGTGCCATATATACTATGATTACCACCACCGAGCTATAATCGGCGGGTAATAGCCCTATGTGGCATATACATATGGATATGCACAGTGGATAGCCCTAAGTAGTATATTCATATACACAGTGGATAACCTTATGTGGCACACATAATGTACTATAAGTGAAAGAATGAACCTAATGTACAATCAACTCAAGTGTTATGGTGAACGATCCCAGAATGTCGCTCCACATAGCGACCCAAATATGTTATCAAAAAAACTCGGAAAAATGTTCAAAATGACTTAGTTACTGTAATACTTAATACGTATCCTGGTAGGATGTTTTAGAGCCTTCTGATGTATTCTGTTGATTACATTTCACTGCCTCTTATATGAGCTTCTATATTTTGTATATGCTTATATATATGCCTTACGTACTGAGTACAATCTTTCTATATTGACGTTCCTTTTGTCGGGGACACTGCATTTGTTGTATTTCACATTACATGTCTAGTTATACAAGTTGGTAGACTTGTTCGCCAGATAGTGCAGATATCAACAAAAAGTTATATGTTCCACTTTTTTCTAGAGTTGTGTCAGGTCTAGTAATTGCACTGATGTTAGAAACTATAGGTAGCTCATGGCCTTGTCCCAACACTTGTGTCAGTGTTCAGTATAAGTATTTGTAAAGGCTTCATAGACAATACATGTGGGTTCATTTGCAATCAATTACATGTCACGAGCCATCATCCAATTTTACTAGAAATCATTATTGTTCAATTGTTGCATAATTATGTCATACCATTTTTATAGATTCATAGTAGTTGCATATAAAGCATAGTCCATACCATTCAGGTTTGGGGTGTGACAATCATAACCATCTCTTATTTTTTCACAGGCACACTAACAATATCAACACCTACACCATCACCATCACCAACAACATCACCATCAACACCACAATCATCAACCATTGTAGAACCACTACTAATAACCACAATTTATTCCATTATGATGGTTGTCACTCTAGTCAATTCTATTTTAAACCCATCAATCAATCCGGAAGGAATGTATTCTAAGGGCACAAAGGAACAAGGCATGACATTTTCAACTCTCGTATTGTCGGGACAAGTCATGGGCGCACAACTTACATCAAGAAAGTATATAGATCAAAATGGTGCTAAATCGTGAAAAGAAACACTTTTTTTAAATAAGGTTATAAGATCTATTGCAGCAAGTGTCATTCTTGTTGGACATTGTCCAACAGATTTAGAGGTTGTTGCAACAAATTCGATACTTGTTGTAAAACTTAATTACCTATAGTTGTGATAGATTCAGAAGTCAATAGAGTAACAAATACTATAATTTGTTGCAATATGTGTCATACTTGTTAGACATCGTCCAACAGATGAATAAGTTGTTGCAACATATTTAGAGGTTGTTGCAGTAGATTACAAAAGTTGTTGCAACAACTAGTTACCTGTTGTAAAATATTCAAGGCTATAGAAGTAAGTTTATTTTATATAAATGTATTACTAAGGCTTACCTCTTCCTAAAGGGGTGAAAAAGATCAACACTCAATTTAGTGTTGTTCTTGGCAGTCAGCCATCTAAGGATCCTTGGAAAAAAAAAACTTCTTTGGAGTTGTCCTTCACTTGATGTTGGAGGTGCGGAATTGCTTCAAATGCCCAAGCCTAGAAACAAATCCAGCAAAAATCAAAATATTGATTAAAATATATAATAAAAGATAAAACATTGAAGAAAGTTTACCATGAAAGCCCAAGAAAAGTCATATAGGTTGACCATCTTCATAGTTGGCTTTAAGTCTCTTAACAAATACTCAACAGTTCTTTCAAACCCCTATGGATAGTTGTTGAATGCCTCAGGATCCTCCGCAAGTTTAACCAAACCAAGTGGTGTGTTAATGTTTGTGTCTTTTGCCCAAAGAACAATATACACAAACCAAACTAAGCATAGTAACTCCTTGTGCTTTTTTTGACACAGTTTTAGACTTCAAATATTCAAGAATCATTTCTCTTTATAGCTCTTGCTCACTAAATCCATCAAATCAACTTACCTTTTTCACCCTTTGATTTCTTGGCTGGTGTCGGCTTGGCTGTCCCGACTAGCTTCTTTAATGTAATAGTAGGAAGTGGCTCAGAAGAGGATGACATCTCAAGCTAACTATGAAAAACTCCTTCATGCCAAAATAAATTTATCCAAACCTCATCCTTTGTGGTACAAAGCATCCTACGGCAGAAGTCCATACACTATGGTCATTTGAAATCGTGCACCAGTTCCTTCAGGAAAATCTAAATAAAACCAAAAAAGCTAGTCCTAAAGAAATTATCCACGCTCTACTTTTAAAGTGTGATCCTAAAGTTATCGAAGCTCCTGCCCATTCCTGATTTAACCATAATATCACCTATCAAATCATTACGGTCATCCAATAACATCCTCACACCATACTTGTCAATACTAAAACTATTGACGACATCTTTAATGAAAGGTCTGTTAGGATCTATGCCAATACTAGAACACACAACAATATTGCCATTCACATTATGTAGGTTTATTTGTCTTACTTCACCTACGATCGTTGACCTTTCACTTTCTTTTTCCTCTACATTTTCATCTTATTCACTATCCTTTTCAGTTTATTCATCTTCTACATTTTCTTCATCTTCTTGCTATTCTTCATTTTCTTCGGTTTTATCTCCTACTTCATGGCCATCTTCCTCTTCATGGACATCTCCAAACTCTATTGCTTGAGAGGTTTTCTTGGACTCTGAGCCCTCCTCTCTATCTGAAGATTGTGGTTCATTTTGACTATTACTTGGATCTACATTTGCTGATTATGAAATAACATTTGCTTGTTCAGCAAGCTCTTCTAATGGTGTTTGTCCTTTGGGTCTTTTACTCTCTCTAGATTCATCAGTTGATGTATTTTTTTTACTTGAAGCCATTTTATCTGAACACATGAGATAAACAAAAATAGTTTTAATTATTTTGTGCATCATAGTAAACAGAGAAAAAGAACTACAATAGTTGATCAAATAAATTCAACAAGTAATGAATTTTTCCAACAACTGAAGCATTTGTTGCAACAACTAATTAAGCTTTTGCAACATGTGAATAAGTTGTTGCAACAGATGATGAAGTTGTTGTAGTAGATTATTCAGCTATTGAAAAAATAAAAACAATTGTTGCACCTTCCTCAACAACTGTTTTAATTTTTGCCAAATTTTTTTTGCAACAACTGATTCAGTTGTTGCAACAACCTCAACAACTGTTTTGATTGTTACCAACATATGAAAAATTTGTTGCAACAACTTACTCATCTATTGGATAAAAACAAAACAAAACAAAACAAATGCAAGAACTTTTTTCCAAACCAAACAAGAACAACAACAACAACAAAAACATCTATTTCACTACCAGTGTACGACATTTACAAACACACAACCATCATAAGTTAAACAAAATACACCAAAAATAATTTTGAAGCATGTAACCTCGGCATATGTTTGCTTTTGACAAACAAGTGATGAAGCTGTTGCAACATCCACTGCAACTATTGAAAAAAAATCAACAAAAGTGCAAGCCCTATTTTCGTAACCCTAGATGAGAACAAAAAAAAAACACCAGCAAAAATCATAATTTCACAACTACCTACACTATTTACGAATACACAACAACAACAAGTGAATCAAATACCCCAAATCAGTATTTCTCAAGCATGGAACTACAAAATAAATAACATTGAAGAGAAATCCATGTTCTTGTTCTTCTTCTTTAACCAAAATCATCATTTGCAGGCATTGATTTGAAAACCCTAATTTTTGAACCAAGTGAAAGAGATTTATCTGAGAAGCAACAACGAAGAGAGAGAAATGAGAGACCAAACAGTAAAGAGAGAGAAACGAAAGATGAAACATCAAAGTCGCCGGAGCCGTAGTGAAGAGGAATGATTGATGGAAGAGAGAAGGCAAAGAAGAGCGTTTTTTGATTTTAATTTTGAAATAAATGATTTTCTTTTTTTGTATTTTGTACAAATCTTAAAAATTATAATTTAGACCCGTTTAATTTAATCAGATTTTTAAGTAAGCTTTCACCTTACGTGGTCAAACTTATCACCAATTTTAATTTCTAACTCAAATGGTACCGATAGTTATCCGAAGCCCTAGACCAGTTGGTCTTGAAGGCAGAGGTATCCTCATTGAGTGGTGTGGGAGAGCTTGATCACAAGTTCGAAACCCCAGGGTAACGCCTGACCTGCCTTCGCCTCGAAAAGATTGGAAGATCTGGCCAAAGAAGGTGATAGCCCTGTAGATTCGTTCCCATGGTTCGATCCTTCCCAGTAAAACGCGGCGTGTTCGAATTCTGATCGCTTTTACGCGAGAAAGTGAGCTCGCCACACTGGCCACAAGTGCGCTTAACCTACCGACGCGTGGCGCTTATCAAGCGTCTAACAAAAAAAAAAAAATGGTACCGATAGTTAGATTTTCTTCACAAGCAACTCCTTTACCATCCTCGTGTGCAAGAAACAATTCTTCAGTGACCCACCTCTTCAAAAGAAAAATTTATAGTTTTGTGACAACCACAGCCTCACAAGTAAAATCTATTTCTAATGAGACTGCACAAACACCAACTTCCCACAAATTTTAGGCCTTCAAACTAAAATTCAATTCCTTTGGTCTGTTAATATATCAACTATAGGGCTATGGCATTGCTTCTTTCAAGTGTTCAATTTCAACCTCGAGTAAGAATTGTAAATTCTGTACAGAAAAGGCAAAATCCAGAGAACATTCTTTTCAAAAGGTCTCAATTTGACCCAAAATTCAAAACCCAATTCTGTTTCTCTAACAGGCGATTTCGGTGCCTGAATTCGGCTTCAATTAATGGATATCCAAAAGCTGAGACAGATTCTTTGTTGAAATGTATTCGAAATGTATTTCCGGGTGGAAATTGGTGGAGGCTTTCATCAGAAGATGTAGACGTTGGAGCAACAGCAAAGCCTGTGACTGTTTTACGTGCGCTTCACAAAATGTGGGAATTGATAGCTGATGATGGTTTCCTCATTTTTGCTGCTTTTACTGCACTCGTTGTTACTGCTGTACGCTACTTTTAACTTCAATACTATGTTATATTGGCAAAAGGAAATACTCCCTTCCTCCCAATTTATGTTTACTTCTCCAGATTCAATTTAATTAATGTTTGATGTTAAATTAGATTAGGTCAACTCAATATTTTAAAAATTAAAATATTAGTAAATTGCAGGAAAAATACCGTAAGTTGTAATTTTTTCTGAAAAAATACATTTTGAAATGTTGGTCAAAATTTATATAATTTGAATCTTGAAATGGGAAGTGTCAAATAAATTGGGACAGAGGAAGTAGTAATTAAAATGTTCCTTAATTGCTAACTGGAATTACTTTGCTATGTATGCATCAGTTATCAGAAATTTCTATCCCGCATTATCTGACAGCATCCATCTTTTCGGCACAAAGTAGCAGTATCCCAGTGTTCCACCGGAATGTGCGAATCTTGGTTGTGCTATGCATAATTTCGGGAATATGCAGGTCAGGATCGTTTGTCTCACTGTCCATTAAACTTGAACAAGTATAACTTGATCTGATTTGAAGGGCAGTCCATTTTTGGCTATACATACACATTCACAAATAAACTGTTCAAGACTATTTATTTTAGATGTCTTTTCACAATAATTGTGATGGAGAAAATACCAATTCAAATTGAATGGATTAAAAGTAATGATACGACAAGCATCGGGGTCAATATTTTTTTAATTTTCTTCCATTAACTAATATTTAAATTTACTCACTTGAAAAGTTTGTTTTAAATTGTCAAGTTGCATGATCAAAGTTCTCCTCTGTAGATAGAGCGTTGAACCAAGACTTAATGCAGTTATTGTGCATTATTATCACCTCTTCTCTCGTCCTTGGTTTTGTATTCTTTTTCCAACCTCCTTACCAGTATGTTCTTCTAGCTTTTATGAGGATTCTAACATCTTTGTTCATCTCCCTCTCCAATTTGAGCAAACAGTGGTGTGCGGGGTTGCTTGTTTGGGCTTGCAAATATGATCCTGGTGAGTCTTATATCACATTTTTTACTCTTGTTTGTATGAACACGAGGAGTCAAAGAAAACAGAAAAAGAAGAAGAGAACAATTCAGTTATCATCTTGTCTTTTATTGGAGTTATCCTAGTAATACTGGTTTTGATTACAGTCAGTCAAGACTCAAGAACTGGCCAAGATATCTAGTAATGTATCTCATGACCATCCAACCAAATAGGCTTGCCTTCCTATTTCCAAGGTCGAGAGGCCAACTGCTCCTTTGGAATCTTAAATATCCAAAGAAAAAGCTTTGACATCACCAAATGTGGATTTTGACCTGAAGAGAATCTTTAATTTTACCAGAAATATAAAATCAGTACAATTTATAATCTTTTTTAAGGTTAAAATCTTCAAGAAAAAAAGATCGTTTAACTGCCTTGTACTTCATCTTCATTTGCAGGTCAAGCGAATGAGGGAGAAGTTATATTCCACTCTTCTTCTTCAGGTTTCAGGAAATCCTATTTGGTTATTTCGCTTAAACATAAATAGACCATTATTTTTTCTCGTCTTAGAAAGAAGTGAGATCACTTCTATATGAAAAGCAGATCCTTATGTATTTCTGCATTTCTGCTTACCTTTTTTTTTGTAGGATATATCCTTTTTTGATTCTCAAACAGTTGGTGATTTGACAAGTAGGCTAGGGGCAGATTGTCAACAAGTGTCTCGTGTAATTGGAAATGACCTAAATCTAATTTTACGCAATGTTTTACAGGTAAGATTTCCTAAGATTTCTAATGTTTTCAGATATTCATTTTTGAGTTGGTAATTTACTTTTATCGTTTTCAGGGAACAGGTGCATTAGTTTATTTGTTGATTTTGTCCTTGCCACTGGGAATGTGCACATTGACTATCTGCTGTGCACTATTCACAATAATGCTATTATACGGCCAGTAAGTTTTCCTCAGTGTTTTACTTGTATGGATCAGATGTACAATAACTTAGAACCTTATTTACCAGATGGACTTAGGCAATCAGTAAATCTTGCATGATTTTAATCTATTATAAATGAGAAGTTCTAATGATAACTGTTCTTACTGAAGACTTTTTGTCACTACTCTTTTGAGTTAATGTAAGGACCGACTTATTTAGAGCAACAGATGAACTAACTCCTAAAAAGAAAAAAGAAAACTTTGACTAGCAAACTAGTAAAACATGTAAATTGTCCATAACTAACTAGGAACAAAAATTAGGAGACTTTGACGACTCCTTTCCTTGTCTTGGGCGTGAATCCTCCTCCCGTTAAGACTATTTTGGGCGCCAAGTTGGCCCCTTTGTGGGCTGCTTTAGGCGCTTAATTTAGACTCTTTCTTGGCTAGTTCTTGGGCCCCAATCTACCTCATCTTGGAGTTGGATGTAGACCATAAATTAAGTATAGCACTTAGCCAACTCCTCTCCACAAGACTTCAGCTCTTCTTCCACAATAAGTACCTTTTTGATTTCCCATTGAAGTCCAACAACCTTGACTTGCATCTCTTTAGCTTGAGACCTTGTGAGTAGCCTTCTTGGTGCTTCCAAAGCTTCATCCTTATCTTTGAAGTTATCAGTATTCTCGGTTAACCCGAAAAAGAAAGGGCCAAGTTGGTCTATAGTGAACATGGAGTACTTACCATCCATAATCATGTGAATTGTAGTTTTAGAATTGATATCTCTTCTTTAAAACACATTTTCATTTGGCGTAGTTCCTATATTATGCTACCTTCTCTTAATAGCAAATGAGTCTACCTGAACACTTTGTTCGAGTAGGTGATGAAAACTAATACTTAAGACTTAGTGCAATTTATGATTTCTACTTCTAACCCTCTCTCTCTCTGTGACTGCTTTTCATAGATACCAGAAGAAAGCAGCTAAATTAATTCAGGAGTACACTGCTTGTGCCAATGAAGTACTGTTAAGAAGTTAATTGGTCCATTTTCTCCCTATATGCTATAAGTTAAATATTAATTTAATCTTTTGATGTGATATAGGTTGCCCAAGAGACATTTTCTCTCATGAGGACTGTACGAGTATATGGAACTGAGGAACAAGAACTGCGAAGGTACTACTAGAAGAAGGGATCTTTTCCTTTTGTGTTTTGCTTAATACTGTCAGGAGTAAGCATACGAGCATTGCAAAATATAATTATATGCAGCTGCTCAGTATTAACAAGAACTCGAAAATAACCATTTTCTAGAACAGGTATGCAGGGTGGATGGGGAAGTTAGCTGATATAACCTTGCGTCAAAGTGCTGCTTATGGATATTGGAGCTTTAGCTTCAATACACTCTATCACTCAACTCAGGTCAAACTCTTCCCATTGTTTATCAGTGGAGTATCTTTCTTCTCCCTTCGTACCTTCCATCTTTTTTCCTTGAGTTAATAAATGAAGATTTTTTTTGGCAGAAAAACATTTTAAATATCAGGGTTTAAATACCTATGTTTAAATAAAAGAGAACACGGCTTGATTATCCCCTGAAGCTATTGGGTTTAAATACCTATGTTTTCATGCTCTAAATAGGAGAGAAAATCACTACATAATACAATAGGAGTAAATCAAGGAATCTACTATATTTACATTTCTTCTAGCATATCTATGGGATTCTAACACTCCCCTCAAGTTGGTGCATACAAATTATATGTACCAAGCTTGTTTCATATATAACTTATTTTGGGACCGACAATGGTGAATATATTTGAAAGCTGATCATTTGACCGCACGAACATTGTGACAATGTCTCCTACTTTTTCTCTGACAAAATGACAATCAATTCTCTATGTGTTGGGTCCTCTTGTGAAACACTGAATTTGATGCATTGTGAAGTGAAGCCTCGTTATCACACACACAAGTTCCATCTTTTTAGTCTG
Source organism: Przewalskia tangutica (assembly GCA_029844215.1). Classification (NCBI taxonomy): domain Eukaryota; kingdom Viridiplantae; phylum Streptophyta; class Magnoliopsida; order Solanales; family Solanaceae; genus Przewalskia; species Przewalskia tangutica. The sequence goes on from CM056719.1 coordinate 28,012,739, forward strand.
TCCAAATTTTAATTCATTTAGTAGTTTCTTAATCCATATGGGTACACTACACAGTAGCCACTGCCATATCCCAATATTCTGCATCTGCACGTGATCGAGCAACCACATCTGAATAATTGTGCTAAATTTGCCGATCCATGCCCGAGGAGATTGCTTCAGGCCTTAAAGTGATCGTCGTAGTCTACACACCATGTCACTAGACCCTCTCTGAGAAAACCTGCTGGCTGCTCCATATATAACTCATCTTCGAGATCCCCATAAAGAAAAACATTTTTAATAGCCAACCAGTAAGGAGCTAATTCCGGAAGTATTTATGCAGAATTATTTATCAAAAAAAGAATATGCAGCGTCTGAAATTCTAAATGTTAAATAATTATTCAAATTCACTTGGTGACACTTTACTAAACTGCATGCCATTGTGTTTCTTGAGTACAAATGTGCCCTATTGCTTGGTTACTTTTCCAGAGAGATGCTGATTTTTTACCAGTGTTCTTGCTATTAACTGTTTTTTCTCGATACATTCTCCATGCAGAACTTAAACCCTATACTCGCAATTGTAAGTTTTACCTTGATTTATCTGACCATTCCCTTTCTATTACTGCATCAACTCCTCTTTGTGGACCTATGTGTCACGGCCCAAGCACATAAACGTATTGTCCATTTTAAGCCAACAGACCTCACAGATTTGTCCCTCAAGTTACGGCATCATTGAGCCCAAAAGCGCACGTACTATGTGAAGTTGTGCTTTGTCCTATATAGCACTTCATTCTTCTCTCTTTCGAATGTGAGATTTGTCTTAAGGTGTCATATGCACTCTTTCTTTAGAAGTTTGTCAGCCTCGAAGCCTGTCTATTCTTTTCTTTGGCCCGCCCTCTGTCATAGGCATCATACCTCCCACCACTTAGAGATTTAGTGTCGTCACTAAGATCTGCCGCACCATTATTTTGTGGCTGTCCGACTTTGATACTATATTTGGCACCGCCCAAGCCCATAACACGTTCATCTGTTTTGCCTGAACAACACCTCACAAATTTGTCCCTCGAGTTGCATGATCCTCGAGACAAAAAGCACGCGTACTATGTGCTCTATCTTATATAACACTTCACTCTTCTCTCATATTTAGATATGAGATTTGCCTAAGATGTCATTCATATACACCCGTTCTTTAAAAGCTTGCCATCCCACTGCAGTGTTGTCAAAGGCGCAGTTAAAGTGTGCTTAAACCCTGAAGTGAGACTCAAAACATGTTGATCACTTCTCCTCGCTTTATGTGCGTTTCAATGTCATCATCAAGGCTCTAAGACATACTTTTCCTTGCCAATAAGCCTCTCTTGAAGAGGTGACACTAGATGATTGATATTTCACTTTATCATAAGTTTTTTGCAATTTCTTTGTCCGTATATTTATTATTCATGCTTATTATTATTATTATTATTAGTTTTGGACTAAACATATATATACATATAGTATTTTTGCAGCATTGCACCTTTTTTCATTAAAGCCCGCTCTTTATTTGCACTTTGCGCTTAAAGCCCCAGCTAACCTTAGAGTTTTTTGCGCTTTTTTTGATAACTGCATCTAAAGGCCTATTAGTCCTTCCACTTGACCCATCCTCAATCCTCATCAGACTCCCCTTTGTCATGGATGTCACACTATGTTACCCTTCATGTTCGGTCAGACATAAGTAAATTATCTTGCTCCTCCAAATGCATCACATTGCTCCTCTAAATGCATTTGCGAGATTGCGCTAAAAGTTAAAATTAAAGGTATCTGTGTGTCATGGTCCAAATTGCCTAAGCTGCGAAGGAACCTAATCCCAACCCGTTAGGCGAATCCGTTATCAAGCAAGTCCATTTTCAATTACGAAAATGCCGTAACAAATTTTGAAAGCAAGCAACGAATCAGAATCAAAGTTTAAAAGTCATAAACAACAGAACATAACATAAACCTCCGCAATGATTGGTGCTAGAAGTTTGGTCTCGAAATACAATGCTATTCAGATAATAGAATCAGCAGCAAAGCAATAAAATTTGAAGGAAAGTCAAAGGCGCTTTGAAGCAACAACTTACCACAACAGTCTCCAATCAACTCATAAGGCTGGCCACACACTCCACTAGTACATGGATCGGTATTTGCACAAGAAGTGCAACAAATATAGCTTGAGTACAATAAATAACATGTACCAGTAAGTGTCATCAACTATCTCCAACAAAGTAGTGGCAAGGGTTGACTCAAAATACTTGCCAGGCCTCGTAAATGACATATTTTTCTAATAAAAAACAACTCACTGGGTTGTTGCTAATGCTAACAACATCTCAAGTACTCCATGAAAATACATCCTTATCTTCCCTTGAGAAACTTCTGGAATTTACAGTGTCATCTAATGAAGCATATACAATTATTTAATTTCAATGGTTTTGGACTAAGTTGCTCAGATTCGGGTGCGGGTGTCCAATACGGGTGCGAATCTAGAGGTCGGATCCCTCATGATCTAAATTTTAAGATTCGGGGATACGGATCCAGGTACGGGGATTCGGCTAAAAATAATTCAAATATCTAAAAATAGAGTTATAAAACTTAAAATATGAGATATTATGTGCAAATATTGATCAAGAGGAGAATCCTAGAAGGAGATTAAAGTAAAAGGAGTGACATAGAAATTTCTATATAGAAGGTATTCCATTTTCTTCAATTTCACCTTAGCTTTTGTTTTGATTAAAGAAACCATTGAAAATGTCCGGAATTTCTCATTCGATTTTGGTCAAAGTACCCAAAATCGGTTGATCAGATCGGGTACGGATCCCACACCCACACCCACACCCACACCCATACCCATACCCATACCCATACCCATGTCGTGTCGATACGGGTGCGGCACCGAAAGTGAAGAATCCGAGCAACATAGGTTTTGGATTGAAAGAGATGATAGATGCTTCTAATTTTCAATTAGAGACTTACTCATCATCATCATCTGCTGGTTCTACTCTTGGTCTTTAGATCAGGACAAGATATAATATTCTTCAATGCTAATTGTTTGAAACACGAAAGAAGGTTTTTCATTAATCATTTAAAGTGAATTCCAATTTCATGCTTTGAATCTTTAGGTTATTGCTGTGCTGGTAGGAGGAATATCTATCCTGGCTGGTCATATTACAGCAGAACAACTTACAAAATTCATATTATACAGTGAATGGTTGATTTATTCTACATGGTGGGTGGGGGACAATTTATCATCATTGATGCAATCTATTGGGGCAAGTGAGAAGGTTTTTCAATTAATGGATCTCTGTCCTAGTCGTCAATTCATTGACAAAGGTAAAAGCATTTCCAAATTTCTTGTTTCACTTATCTACTCCCTATGTTTATATTGAGTATCTTGGTGGGACATGACATATTCACCCAATAAGAGTTTAAAACTTCATTCGTTAATGTTTGCAAGAAAGAAATGTACTGACCTTTTTGTATTTAGTTGTTCAGATTTTGGAAAGTCTATGTTTAAACATATAAGACGTGATGAGAATCTAACTTTTCAGCTGATATAGCATTAAAAAGAAAGTAATAATTGATTCCGTTCAGTGAAAGGGACATTATCTTGAGATGGTTAAAAGACAAACTATGATGTCCAATTTGAAATTGAATTAAGTTATTTAAAACAAGTCACTTTCGCACAATGCTCGCTCTTCATTTGTTATGCTTGCCCTTTTACTCCTTTGATTGCTTATAATCTATTGACTATATTGTCTCAGTTATAAAATTGCCCTTTTTTACTCCTTTGGTTGCTTATAATCTGTTAATTATATTGTCTCAGTTATTAATTGGTTGTATCTGTACTTTTACTGCACTGCATATCTCTCAGGCAAACTGAATCTTCTAATGTCCGAAGTATATGTTAAACTGAAACTAGGCACAAAATACACTCACCAGTGTCGGTGTGCATTCATACTTTGGCTTTCTCCAATGGGTCCATTCATGTTCAAAGACTGAATTTATGATTCAGTTATAGGAATTTTTTTTCCAAAAAGGGAATACTTTTGAGGTATAAGTCCTGTGAGAAATTATGGGAGAAAATATTATTGAATTGTGTATCTACATTATTACATCAAGTCTTATATATAGACACTACACTACAATTCTTTTCCACGTAGGATACTATATACAAATTCTATTATATTCTAATACTCCCCCTCAAGTTGGTGCATACAAGTCATATGTACCGAGCTTGTTACAGATGTATCTAATACGAGGACTAGTGAGGGACTAGCTGAAAATATTTGTAAGCTCATCACTCGACTTCACAAATTTAGTAACAATTTCTCTGGAAAGTATCTTTTTTATGACAAAGTGACAGTCAATCTCATTGTGCTTAGTCCTCTCATGAAATACTAGATTTGATGCGATATGAAGGGCCGCTTTGTTATCACACACAAATTTCATCTAACTAATCTCTCCAAATTTTATTTCTCTATGCAACTTCTTAGTCGAAACTAGCTCACACGTTGCTAGTCATTGCTCGATATTTTGATTCTGCACTAGATCGAGCAACCACACTCTGTTTCTTACTCTTTCAGGACACCAAATTACCTCATACTAAAACACAATATTAGATGTAGAACCTATATCAAAGGGTTATCTTGCCCAATCAATGTCTGTATATCTAACGATCTACTCATGACCTCGATCTTCGAAAAGTAATCCTTTACCTGAAGTTGACTTTATATATCGCAGAATGCAGACAAATGCATCCCAATGACTATCACATAATCCATATACTGACTTACAACACTCACAGGAAAAGGAATGACATGTATAATCACTATGAGATTAATCAACTTACCAACCAACCGCCTATATCAACAACATTCATATTGACATGATTCATTGGTGATTACTAACATGTTAATAAAAAAGGATTCCAACAACTTGAAGCTAAAACATATGGTGAAAGATACCTTAAACTATTTAAGAGCAAATACTATTTTCACCCATTGCTTTAGAGAAGCTAATCAGATTGCTGACTTTTTAGCGGAAAAGGCTACTACGAGTGGCAATAGGGCCTTTTATCTTTCTTTCCCGGATCTTCCTAGAGAAGCAAAGGTCCTGTTACAACTTGATTAGTGGCAACTACCTACTTTTAGAAGGAGATTTGAAAAATGTAACTTCTTTGTTAGCTAATTTCTTGTTGTATTAGCAGGAAAGAACTTTGTATAGGCTAATTTCTTTCTATAGGTTGTTTACCAACCTATCTTTTGTAGATTAGAGGCAAGGTTTCCATGTCCCCCTCTAGTCGTTATAAATTTTTGCTTGTTAATATAACAACATGGTAGGGTCAAGCCAACCCCCCCACACTTTAGGCTCACAACCTAATGGTGATGGCTTAATATAAAAAAATATCCTCCAGGATTACTAAGTGGCTCCCCTTATCCAGTTTAGCATTCAGATCCATAGGAGCGTCAATTGATCTACATCCCATCATTTCTGTCTCCTCAAGAATGTCTAAGGCATACTTCATTGCGAAATAACAATATCTGATCTGGACCTAAGTTGCTCGGACTCGGGTGCGGGTTCCGATATGGGTGCAGATCTAGAGGTCGGATCCTTGTTCTAAATTTTTAGATTCGGAGATACGGATCCAGGTATGGATACGGGTATGAAGATTCGGCTAGACATAACTCAAATATCTAAAAATAGTGTTATAAAACCAAAATTATGTGAAAACTTGAGAAAATATTGATCAGGAGAAGAATCCCAGAAGGAGATAAAGGAAATGGAGTGACATAGAAATTTCTATATACAAGGTATTCCATTTTCTTCAATTTCACCTTAGCTATTGTTTTGATTAAAAATATCATTAGGTCTTTTAGGAATTTCTCCGTCAATTTTGGTCAAAGTACCCAAAATCGGTTGACCAGATCGGGTACGGATCCCACACCCACACCCACACCTACACTCATGTCGTGTCGACACGGGTGCAACACCAAAAGTAAAGAGTTCGAGCAATATAAATCTGGACTGAGCAACCTCAATACCTAAAAATACTTCATTCTACCGAGATCTTTACACTGAAAATGCTAAAAGAGATGTTGCTTTAAACTAATGATATCATCTTGATCATCGTTGGTAATAACGATATCGTCAACATAAACCATTAAATAAATGCACAGATTTGGAGCAGAATGCCGTTAAAACACAGAGTGATCAGCTTCACTACGAGTCATGCCAAACTCCTGAATTACTATGTTAAACATCCCAAATTAGGCTCGAGGAGATTGTTTCAAGCCATAAAGTAACTGACGCAATCGACACACCAGACTAGACTTCCCCTAGCAATAAAATCAGGTGGTTGCTCCACGTAAACTTCCCCCTCAAGGTCACAATGGAGAAGAGCATTCTTAATGTCCGATAAAGAGGCCAATGACATGCAACAATCATGGATAGAAAATGACGGACAAATGCTACTTTAGCCATGAGACAAAGTATTACTGTAATAAGCCCAAATATCTGAGTACACCCCTTGACAACAAGATGAGTCTTAAGCCGATCAATTTGACCGTCTAGACCAACTTTAACTGCATAAATCCAATGCCAACCAACAATAGATTTACCTGAAGAAAAAGAAACAAGCTTCCAAGTACCACTTGCATGTAAAGCAAATATCTCGTCAATCATAGGTTATTGCCTGGATGAGAAAGGACTTCACCGGTAAACTCGGGGATGGAAACATAGGACAAAGATAATACAAAGGCATATTGGGTGATGATAGACGATGATAACTTGAAAGGGTATAATATGGGTTAGTATTACGAGTGAAGTGTATGCTTTTTCGAAGTGCAATCGGTTGATCAAGAGGAGACAAGTCTGCAGTAGGTGTACGGTCCGCCGCATGACATGAATCATCCTGATGTTGGGTTTGATACTGGATGTGGTTGACAATGATAAATCAGAATTGGTGGCATTGTGACTCGAGATGTAGAAGTAGCTGTAGATTCCTCAAAAGTCGATGTAGGTAAAACTTGAGGTATAGGTAAGACCTCAGAGATGTCTGGATGATCAGAAGAAAATGTAAAGTGAGGCCAAGACTAAAAAAATGTGACATTGGCTGACATAAGGTACCAACAAAGATCAGGTGAGTAGCAACAATACTCCTTTGAACCCGAGAATAACCAAGAAAGACCAATTTAAGAGAACGAGGAACTAATTTGTCTATCCCCAAAGCTAGGTTATGAACAAAATTTGTGCTCTCAAAGACACGAGGGAGAAGAGAGTGCAATATGGAATAAGGAATCTGATTTCGAATGGAAGATGAGGGCATTTGATTAATTAAATAGCAAGACGTGAGGACTGCATCACCCCAAAAACGCAGCAGAACATGAGATTCAATGAGAAGAGTGCGAGCAGTCTTAAAGAGATGCCTATTCTTCCTTTCTGCTACCCGTTCTGCTAAGGGGTGTAGGGACAAGACATCTGATGAATAATTCCTTGATGAGTCATAAACTGCTGAAACTGGGAGGTTAAGTATTCTAAGACATTATCACTACGGAATGTATGAATAGAAACACCAAATTAATTTTGTATTTCAGCACAAAAACTCTTGAATGTAGAGAATAACTCAGAACGGTATTTCATTAAGAAAATTGAAGTACATCTGGAATAATCGTCAATGAAAGTAACTAAAATAACGAAATTCTAAGGTTGAACTAACTCTACTAGGACCCCAAATATCATAATTAACTAATGAAAAATAGACTCGACACAACTCTTAACACTACGTGAAAAGGTAGTACAAGTGTATTTCTCAAGTTAATTGGACTCACTATCTAACGTGGATAGACTAGATAAACTAGGCATCATCTTCTGTAGCTTGAATAAACTCGGATGTCCCAAACGTTTGTGAATTAGGTCTAGAGGATTTGTAACGAGACATGTTCTGGAAGAATTTAGGAGGTAAAATAGTAGAGGCCTTGTGATTCATGCCTTGCGCCAATCATCTGTCCCGAAATGCGGTCCTACAAAACAAAAGAATCATCAATAAATATTCTGACACAATTCAGGACACGCGTCAAACGACTGATAGATGTATGATTAAAAAGACAATCAGGGACATAAAGAACATAGTTTAGAGTAACAGAAGATATGGGGTTAGCTTGTCTAATTTCTTTTGGTTTTGTTGGATTCCATTGGCTAAAGTAATAGGAGGAAGAGACTATGAATAAACAATATTTGACAAAAGTAATTTGTTACCAAAAATATGACCGGAAGCGTTTGAGTCCATGACCCATGGTCCAAGGGTACTAAACTGTGAAACAAACAAAAGAATTACCAGCAATAGAAGTATTAGGGTGAGAACTGTGACTACTTGGGGAGATGTCTGCCTTTGGATAAAGAAAACCTTTGATTTTCTGCAGTGTCAGTCTGACAACATGAGCATTATTGGGTGGTTGACCATGCAGAGCACGACATACGTCACGAATGTGTCCAAACAAATGACAATAACTATAATGAGCAATATGAGCATTATTGGGTGGTTGACCATGCTGAGCACAATATACGTGATAAGTGTGTCAAACTTATGACAATAACTACACTTAGTTCGAGATCTTCCAAAATGACCTCTTTCTCGTCGATTGTCCATAGACTGAGATGTTTGATTGAGATGCGAGACAGAGGATTAAACGGTTGGCGATGAGACTGCTGTGTGATTAGGAGGCGGAGCAAGATGAAGCAAATGAGAGACAAGTTCATCAATGGTAGGAACTGTAGGACTAACCAAATCTTATCACACACCGAATTAAGGTCAGTAGTGTCACGCCCCGACTTTTCTTAAGTCTTTTCTTAAGGCGTGATGGCACCTGGACAATTATTTATTTTCCAGGCGAACCGTTAACTTCTTTCCTTCCTAGATTAAACATGTACTTAAGTGCGGAAATAATATATATATCATAATAAGTAATTCAAAGCTTACAAGGAACAATTTTTGTGTGGGGCATTCCCCGAGATATTGGAACCTAGTTCTTAAAACATACTTTATGAAAATAACTTTCACCAAATCCGAAATAATGGATTGGTGGGTCAAAGAGGTCATGATCGATCGCTAGCCCCGTCATGAGCTTTTCCTCTATCACGCTTCCCTGAAATATGTTAAATAAAAGAGTCAGTCCTACCATCCGGGGCTGAGTGAGAACCTCACCCTATAAATCAAAGTAATCTCACAATATCTTAAGTACAAACATATTAGGACACAATAACCATGTTGTGAGACAAACTTCAACATTTTCAATGTATCATAATCAAGTATTCACACAATAATATTCTTTTTCAATTCGTTTGGGACGTATTCAAATTAACCAACATACATGTTTTATCTCATGTTACATATTAAGGTATTCCTTTGTATTTACATATTTATCATGCGCAACTCGATCCATTATGTTTACGTATTCGTGAACGCCGTATTCACTTTACGCTTTGTTGCGCGCAACCCGATCCATTATATTTACGTATTTGTGAACGTGTATTCACTTTACGCTTTGTTGCGCGCAACCCGATCCATTATATTTACGTATTGTGAACGCCATTCACTTTACGCTTTGTTGCGGCGTCAACCCGATCCATTATATTTACGTATTTGTGAACGCGCATTCACTTTACGTTTTGTTGCGCTGCAACCCGATCCATTATATTTACGTATTGTGAACGCCGTATTCACTTTACGTTTTGTTGCGCGCAACCCGATCCATTATATTTACGTATTTGTGAACGTGTATTCACTTTACGTTTTGTTGCGCGCAACCCGATCCATTATATTTACGTATTGTGAACGCGTATTCACTTTACGTTTTGTTGCGCGCGCAACCCGATCCATTATATTTACGTATTTGTGAACGTGTATTCACTTTACGTTTTGTTGCGCTGCAACCCGGTCCATTATATTTACGTATTGTGAACGCGTATTCACTTTACGTTTTGTTGCGTCGCAACCCGATCCATTATATTTACGTATTTGTGAACGTATTCACTTTACGTTTTGTTGCGCGCAACCCGATCCATTATATTTACGTATTTGTGAACGTGTATTCACTTTACGTTTTGTCAGCGGCAACCCGATCCATTATATTTACGAATGCATTTACAAATTTGTTTTGTATGTATTATATATTCAAAAGGCTCAATTAATATTTCCTTCTTTCAATATTTCGCTCTTCCCACTTGTATGAGTTATAACTCTCAAACCGTAAGTCGGATTTATGTACGCAAAGTCTCAAACTATCGAGAACGTAATAATCTAGAACTTTTATTCAACATAAAGTTTTAAATTCCCACCGAAATATTCAGTTTTCGCTTTAACAAATGCATTAAGAATCTGTTTAATTTATTATCGAACGACACCGATCTTAAAATACCATAACTTCTTATCCGTAAGTCGGACCAAGCCCAGTAAATTCTCAAACCGACGAGAAAAGACAAATCTAGGACTTTCATTTAAATCAACATTTCATATTCTATACCAATTGCTACGCTTTTACCATTTTACTCATCGCTTACTTGACTTTCAACCTATCCGTGCAGAAACTTTAAACTACTATAACTTCTAAACCGTAAGTCCATTCTAACTCCTCTTTAGTTCAACTGCTCAGAACAAATTGATTTACAAGCATACCAAATGTCGCCTAATTCTAACAAGTGAAACTCGGAAAACAATTCATAATTCTACGTGCTCCCTGATTTCGTCCAAATCTGTGGCGTAAAGTTTAAACTATGATAACTCTTAAACCGTAAGTCCGCTTTTATCTCTTCTTTAGTTCAACTGCTCAGAACAAAGTGATTTACAACCATACCAAATTTCGTCTAATTAAAAGAAGTATAACTCCGAAAAACGGTTTGTAAACGTTCATGTCCCGAACTAGTTGTTTAAGAAATCTAAGTTCATAATTTTTCTTTTAACACCAAGATTATATTCTAACATGTACAAACTTAAAATACAGGATTTTACTAAGAAATTTGAGTGAGAAAAACTCACATTTGTTGCTTCGTAATCGTGGATGAAAATCACGAACACTTCGCTAACCCTCCTTTCTTCCAAATTGCTTTTGTTTTGTTCCTTCTTCTTTTTCCTTTCCTTTCCTTCTTTGTGAATGTAGTTTTCTTTTTTTTGTTTACAAAGTGAATGTGTGTGTCGTGTATGCATATATTTATGTAGTGTGCATGTGCACAATTAGTTTGTGAAGTGGGGAGGGTTGTGAGAGTGTGGGTAGTGGTCTTTGAATGTGAGTTGTGGGTAGTTTTAGGATTTGGGTAGTTATTTTATTTGTTTAGTTAGTATTTTTTTTTCAATTTTCCAAGACTTCACATTCTCTCCTTAAACAACATTCGCCCTCGAACGTGAATAAGTGGTGTAACAAAATATAGATATGCAACCGCACACACATGTTAATTTTTCCAAGACTTTACATTCTCCTCCTTAAATAACATTCGCCGAATGTGAATAAGGTCGAACAAAACACATAGTCATACAAATTGCACACACACGAAGTACAATTTAACATTTTATTACCTTACTCAAAGAGGAATGGATATTTGACTTTCATCGCGCCCTCGCCTTCCTGTGTCGCCTCTTTTGGAGTGATTCTTCCATAAAACTTTCACTAAATAATATTTTTGTTCCTAAGACGCTTAACTGTCTATCCAAGATTTCTACCTAATTTCCTCATATCAAGCTCTTCATTCGGGACTATCTCCGGGTGAATGACGTGACTTGGATCGTGCAAGTATTTTCGTAACATTGACACACGAAAGACCTGATGCACAAATTTTCTAATTCTTGTGGAAGTGCTAATTCATAAGCCACATTCCCACTCTTCGTAAGATTTCATATGGTCCAATAAACCTTGGACTCAACTTCCTTTCTTTCCAAATCGCATCACTCCCTTCATGGAGAGACTTTTAAAAATACTTTCTCTCCTTCAAACTCAAGATCTCTTCACGATGATCCGCATAAGACTTATGGCGGTATGAGTCGCCTTGATCCGCTCCGAATTATCCGGACTTTGTCATTTGTTTCTTGAATTACTTCGGTCCGAACAGCACTGCTTTCACCCACTTCAACCACCCAAGGAGATCTACATTTTCGCCCATATAATGCTTCGAACGGCCATCTCAGATACTAGCATGAAAAGCCGTTGTTGTAATGAACTCAATTAGACATAAATGGTCCAACCAATTGCCTGGAAGTCCAGACACACGCATCGCAACATATCCTCTAATGTTTGAATTGCTCGCTCATTCGCCGTGGCCAGGATGGAAAGCCGCACTCAACTTAACCTTTGTCCCGAGGCTCACTGAAACTTTGCCAAAAGTGTGAGGTGAATCGGGAACCCTATCCGAAATAATTTGTAATGGAATCCCATGTAACCTCACTATTTCTTTCAAATAAATTTGTGCATATCGCGCCCGATATGTAGTCTTGGCCAGAGGAAATGGTGACTTTGTAAGTCGATCAACAATCACCCATATAGAATCATAACCTTCTTTTGTTTTTGCACCGCCACAAAATCCATACGAATGGCCTCCCATTTCCACACGGGACGCCAATGTCCCAAGTAGTCCGCCGGTTTTTGATGTTCAGCTTTCACCTGTTGACACGTAAGGCATCTTTCGACAAACTCTGCAACATCTCTCTTCATTCCTTCCCACCAGTCATTTGCCTTGAGATCATGATACATTTTTTGATCCTGGATGAATGGAATATCCGTGTTGTGACCTTCATTTAAGATCTTTCTTCTTAGATCTTTTATCTTGTGAACACACAACTCCGCCTCTTATACCGGCGGTACCATCATTTTCTCCTAATGTAAATCGTGAAGGTTTTCCACTTGAATCCTCTCTCGATATCCAACAAATTCCATGTCCTCAAACTGACTTTTCTTTATTTCTGAAGCTAAGGCTGACTGCGAGGTATCATGTACCACCACCCTACCTTCACCGACCTCAGTTAAACTAACCCCGAGATTCCCCAACTTTTGTACCTCACGAACAATGCCTCTTTTAGTAATGCCAAACGGGCTGTCGCCCATCGATCTCCTCTTGAAAGGCCCGCCACCACGTTAGCCTTCCGGGATGGTAAAGAATGCTAAGGTCATAATCCTTAAGCAACTCTAACCATCTTCTTTGTCGGAGATTTAAATCCTTTGTGTGGTTATGTATTGTAAACTCTTATGATCGTAAATATATCTACACGCACCCCATACAAATAGTGTCTCCATATTCGTAAGGCAAACACCACCGCGCCAATTCCAAGTCATGAGTGGATAATTCTTCTCATGTGTTTTCAATTGTCTAGACGCATACGCAATAACTTTTCCAAATTGCATCAAGACGCATCCTAACCCCACCCTAGATGCATCACAATAGATCGTGAATCCTCTTGTCCCAATGGTAGGTTAGAACCGCGCGCAGAGTCAACAATTCCTTCGCCGTAAAACTTGCTTCACATGCTTCGACCACCGTACTTAACCGCTTTACGAGTCAATCTAAAGCGAGCGTGAAGACTAGAGAAACCCTTCACAAATCTTCTATAATACCCACCAAACCCAAGAAACTCCTAACTTCACTGAGCGCGTGTTTTGGCCGCCATCGCTTCTATCTTTGAGGTCTACCATAATTCCATCCTTTGACACCACATGACCCAAGAAAGCTACCTTTTCCAACCAAAATTCACACTTTGAGAATTTAGCATACAATTTCTCCCGTTTCAAGACTTGAAGCACTACTCTTAAATGCTCTTCATGTTCTTCCACACTCTTGCTATAAATTAGGATATCATCTATGAATACAATCACGAACAAATCTAAGAATGGTTTGAAGATTCTATTCATGAGATCCATAAAAGCTGCTGGGGCATTGGTTAATCCGAAAGACATGACCAAGAACTCATAATGACCATATCGGGTCCTAAAGGTCGCTTTTGATATATCATTCGATTTATTTTCATCTGATGATATCCCGAACGAAGATCAATCTTGGAAAAATATCTAGCTCCCTGAAGTTGGTCAAAAAGATTATCGATTCTTGGTAATGGGTATCGATTCTTGATCGTGACCTTATTGAGTTGTCGGTAATCGATGCACATTCGCATCGATCCATCTTTCTTCTTCACAAAAGGATCGCGCGCTGCGGGAAACACTAGGCCTTATAAATCCTTTATCCGTAAGATCCTTCAACTGCTTCTTTAACTCTCTCAATTCACCTGGGCCATTCGACAGGAGGAATAGAAATAGGTCTTGTACCGGAATTAATTCTATAGCGAACTCCACTTCTCACGTGAGGCATGCGGAAGATCTTCAGGAAGATCTCCGGAAAATTTCAACAATAGGGACATCATGCACGCCGGACTCTTTTGAGTATCTACTATATTAGCCGATATGCTGCATCTCCACTTTGTGACTTCTTAATTTTTGAGCCCTAAGGTAGGAAATAAGGTGACATGAGGATATTCCAATCCTACCCTTTATAACCACTTCGGTTCCCTGAAAAGATAATTTCACTATTTTTCGCTCTAATCTAACACTGCATAACATGTCGACAACCAATCCATACCCAAAATGATGTCAAAGTCTACCATATCAAGTAGTACTAGGTTTACTATTGTTCCTCTACCATTCACTTCTAAAGGAAAATTTTAATTACTGAGTGGCCCAAACCGAGGCCCCTATCGTGTCATAACCTCAAAAGATTCACTTAAATAGGAAGGTTCCATGCAAATTCTTAGCAAAACCCATAGACACATATGAAAATGTAGAGCGGGATCGTATAATACAAATGCAGAATACTCGAGACCAAAGAAATACCTGTAACCACCGTGATTAGATGCCTCCGCCTCATTCCTGGGCAAAGCATGAGCCGACTAGGATTGTTGATCGTTGACCTCCCCGACGCCGCTCTGCATCGTTTCCCCGATTTCCTTTGTACCGTGGTTGCTTCGACCTTCCCCGAATAGGTTGGGTTTGGGTTCCTTTGCAATCCCCGCAAAGTGTCACGATCCTCCACGCTTAAAACACGCTTCACGCGAGCCAACATTCTCCAACATGTTTCTCCGACAAATCTTACAAACCGTTTATCACCTCGTGTTAGGATTGATGGTCTTGTCGTTGCTACCTTGATTATTAAACCAACTATTTCCTTAGGTTTGAAATGAAATCGCCCACGATCGACTCGGTCTTGAAGATCCCTTACTAAACTCCGGCGAATTTTGACTCGATTAAATGATCCAGACGTCCAAATCTTTTCGTGAATGCTCTCTCTTTGCCTTGGCAAAATCTTCTACCTCATAGCCATATCGACAACTGGGCGTAGGTTCGATCGTTGGCTAACGCCACTACCTTCTTCTCGCCAGTTCGTTTAAACCTCAACAAATCTCTTAACTCTCCCTTCAGTAGGAGCGACATGTGTGTCAGATGCCGACAACCTCACGAATCGTATCATATTCTTGTACATCGCGGTCCCTGCTTCAACTGCTCAAATTCCTTCTGAGTGCATCCTCGCGCGTATTAGGCATGAATTTTTCAACGAACGCACTCAACTCCTCCAAGTCATTGGTGGTGACATCGGAGGGCGATTTCTTCTAAAATTTCTCCACCACACTCGCATCATCCACTAAACGCGCGCCACTAAATTGACGCCACGTGTCTCCACACATCCTAAGGTAAACATTAGGTCTTCTACCTCGTCGAGAATACCATCGGTCGATTGAGTCCTTTCCCGAGTAGATCGGCCTCTTCTTCTCATAAAATTTGCCCACAATCTATCGTGCATCGACCGGCTTCTACATTCCCGCTAGTGGTGCGATCCACGACGCTTCGGGCCATGATTCTGGTGGTCGTGCTCGAACCACTAGGTGTAGGTTGAACCATTTGGAACTGCAAATTGGCCATCAACATTATAAGTCTATCTAACTTTTGTCCTACCGCCTCCGAGATATTTGGCTCTCATTTTCTTCCACATCTTCCACAATATTATCGCACATCGCTACCTCAATCGGGGTATAGGAGTTTAAATCGTGAACCTCATCTTCAACTTGGTTCTGCGTTCGACTCTTGGGTTGCCATTGTCTTCCCCCTCTTCCCCGAGTAGTTCTAGTTGATCTATGCACCATTTTTCTGTATGTACAATACATTCATATTTTAGAAGGCAGGAATTCAAGTGTTAATTTTTTTTTTCCACAATCTCCTTATACTTCATAAGCATGCAACACCACAATATGCAAAAAGAAAAATAATTTAATAAAACATATCTTTTCTTTCTTTTATTCATAGCACTTTATTCATCATATTTTAAAATAACAATGTCATGACTACAATACATCACATCAGATCAAATCCGCCACTGTGCAACCCGCTATAGCCCTTGTACTGGAACAGACACCTACTATCACGCGTTCTAGAGGGCTTAACCGCATGATTCGCCTATTCTGTAGGTTGCCATTCAACTCCCTGTGAACCTTCTTTTTTGCTTCTCTTTCCATATAGTTCATTCTATCCCTTACTCCTCTTACCTGATGCAGAAATTGGTGCAATGAATTTTCTGTAATATCTTCTCTTAGCATCCTTGCCTTTTTGAATGCGAATGAAACTTTTCTGGGACGGAATTGACTATTATCTGTAGTATGACTCCAATTGGAAAGTTGAAAAAGGTCGGGTCGTATGAACGTCTTTTCCTTCTAGTCTTTGTTGGAACTCGCCTTATAATCGCCATCTACACAAATCATATAAGTCAGTATAACGTTGTACAATCTCCTTTTCTAACCCGTGTGGAGGAGGTAGTACGAGAAATCAAGTCTTTGAAAAGACTCGAGTTAGGCAGAAGAGTAAAAGCAGTGGAAACTTAGGATGTTATTCCGCTCACTTATTACTAAGCGCGCGCGCACACCGTCGCAATAAGTAACCGTTCAAACACCCAACTCGAAGAAAACTTCCTAGAATCTCTTAACCTGGTTTAGCTTTGATACCAACTTGTCACGCCCCGACTTTTCTTAAGTCTTTTCTTAAGGCGTGATGGCACCTGGACAATTATTTATTTTTCAGGCGAACCGTTAACTTCTTTCCTTCCTAGATTAAACATGTACTTAAGTGCGGAAATAATATATATATCATAATAAGTAATTCAAAGCTTACAAAGAACAATTTTGTGGGGCATTCCCGAGATATTGGAACCTAGTTCTTAAAACATACTTTATGAAAATAACTTTCACCAAATCCAAATAATGGATTGGTGGGTCAAAGAGGTCATGGACGATCGCTAGCCCCGCTATGAGCTTTTCCTCTATCACGCTTCCCTGAAATAGGTTAAATAAAAGAGTCAGTCCTACCATCCGGGGCTGAGTGAGAACCTCACCCTATAAATCAAAGTAATCTCACAATATCTTAAGTACAAACATATTAGGACACAATAACCATGTTGTGAGACAAACTTCAACATTTTCAATGTATCATAATCAAGTATTCACACAATAATATTCTTTTTCAATTCGCTTCGTGACGATTCAAATTTAACCAACATACATGTTTTATCTCATGTTACATATTAAGGTATTCCTTTGTATTTACATATTTATTGCGTGCAACTCGATCCATTATGTTTACGTATTCGTGAACGCCGTATTCACTTTACGCTTTGTTGCGTGCAACCCGATCCATTATATTTACGTATTTGTGAACGTGTATTCACTTTACGCTTTGTTGCGCGCGCAACCCGATCCATTATATTTACGTATTGTGAACGCGTATTCACTTTACGTTTTGTCGCGGCAACCCGATCCATTATATTTACGTATTTGTGAACGCATTCACTTTACGCTTTGTTGCGCGCAACCCGATCCATTATATTTACGTATTGTGAACGCGTATTCACTTTACGTTTTGTTGCGCGCAACCCGATCCATTATATTTACGTATTTGTGAACGTGTATTCACTTTACGTTTTGTTGCGGCGTCAACCCGATCCATTATATTTACGTATTGTGAACGCCGTATTCACTTTACGTTTTGTTGCGCGCAACCCGATCCATTATATTTACGTATTTGTGAACGTGTATTCACTTTACGCTTTGTTGCGCGCAACCCGGTCCATTATATTTACGTATTGTGAACGCGTATTCACTTTACGCTTTGTTGCGCTGCAACCCGATCCATTATATTTACGTATTTGTGAACGTGTATTCACTTTACGTTTTGTTGCGGCAACCCGATCCATTATATTTACGTATTTGTGAACGTGTATTCACTTTACGCTTTGTTGCGCGCAACCCGATCCATTATATTTACGAATGCATTTACAAATTTGTTTTGTATGTATTATATATTCAAAAGGCTCAATTAATATTTCCTTCTTTCAATATTTCATTCTTCCCACTTGTATGAGTTATAACTCTCAAACCGTAAGTCGGATTTATGTACGCAAAGTCTCAAATTGTCGAGAACGTAATAATCTAGAACTTTTATTCAACATAAAGTTTTAAATTTCACCAAATATTCGCTTTTTCGCTTTAACAAATGCATTAAGAATCTGTTTGCGAATTTATTATCGAACGACACACGATCTTAAAATACCATAACTTCTTATCCGTAAGTCGGACCAAGCCCCGTAAATTCTCAAACCGACGAGAAAAGACAAATCTAGGACTTTCATTTAAATCAACATTTCATATTCTATACCAATTGCTACAGCTTTACCATTTTACTCATCGCTTACTTGACTTTCAACCTATCCTACAGAAACTTTAAACTACTATAACTTCTAAACCGTAAGTCCATTCTAACTCCTCTTTAGTTCAATCTGCTCAGAACAAATTGATTTACAAGCATACCAAATGTCGTCTAATTCTAACAAGTGAAACTCGAAAACAATTCATAATTCTACGTGCTCCCGCATTTCGTCCAAATCTGGGCGTAAAGTTTAAACTATGATAACTCTTAAACCGTAAGTCCGCTTTTATCTCTTCTTTAGTTCAACTGCTCAGAACAAAGTGATTTACAACCATACCAAATTTCGTCTAATTAAAAGAAGTATAACTCAAAAAGCTTTGTAAACGCTCATGTCCCGAACTAGTTGTTTAAGAAATCTAAGTTCATAATTTTTCTTTTAACACCAGATTATATTCTAACATGTACAAACTTAAAATACAGGATTTTACTAAGAAATTTGAGTGAGAAAACTCACATTTGTTGCTTCGTAATCGTGGATGAAAATCACGAACACTTCGCTAACCCTCCTTTCTTCCAAATTGCTTTTGTTTTGTTCCTTTCTTTTTTTTCCTTTCCTTTGGCCGTGAATGTAGTTTTCTTTTTTTGTTTACAAAGTGAATGTGTGTGTGTCGTATGCATATATTTATGTAGTGTGCATGTGCACAATTAGTTTGTGAAGTGGGGGAGGGGTTGTGAGAGTGTGGGTAGTGGTGCTGAATGTGAGTTGTGGGTAGTTTTAGGATTTGGGTAGTTATTTTATTTGTTTAGTTAGTATTTTTTTTTTTTTCAATTTTCCAAGACTTCACATTCTCTCCTCCTTAAACAACATTCGTCCTCGAATGTGAATAAGGGTGTAACAAAATATAGATATGCAAACTGCACACACATGTTAATTTTTCCAAGACTTTACATTCTCTCCTCCTTAAATAACATTCACTCGAATGTGAATAAGGTCGTAATAAAACACATAGTCATACAAATTGCACACACATAAGTACAATTTAACATTTTATTACCTTACTCAAAGAGGAATGGATATTTGACTTTCATCGCGCCCTCGCCTTCCTGTGTCGCTTTGTGAGTGATTCTTCCATAAAACTTTCACTAAATAATATTTTTGTTCCTAAGACGCTTAACTGCCTATCCAAAGATTTCTACCTAATTTCCTCATATCAAGCTCTTCATTCGTGACTATCTCCGGGTGAATGACGTGACTTGGATCGTGCAAGTATTTTCGTAACATTGACACACGAAAGACCTGATGCACAAATTTCTAATTCTTGGAAGTGCTAATTCATAAGCCACATTCCCACTCTTCGTAAGATTTCATACGGTCCAATAAACCTTCGACTCAACTTCCTTTCTTTCCAAATCGCATCACTCCCTTCATCGGAGAGACTTTTAAAAATACTTTCTCTCCTTCAAACTCAAGATCTCTTCTCGCGATGATCCGCATAAGACTTACGGCGCCATGAGTCGCCTTGATCCGCTCCCGAATTATCCGGACTTTGTCATTTGTTTCTTGAATTACTTCGGTCCGAACAGCATCGCTTCATCCACTTCAACCACCCAGTGGAGATCTACATTTTCGCCCATATAATGCTTCGAACGGCCATCTCAGATACTAGCATGAAAGCCGTTGTTGTAAGCGAACTCAATTAGACATAAATGGTCCAACCAATTGCCTCGAAGTCCAAAGACACACGCATCGCAACATATCCTCTAATGTTTGAATTGTTCGCTCACCATTCACGGTTGTGGATGGAAAGCCGCACTCAACTTAACCTTTGTCCCGAGGCCTTCCGAAACTTTGCCAAAAGTGAGGTGAATCGGGAACCCCTATCCAAATAATTTGTAATGGAATCCCATGTAACCTCACTATTTCTTTCAAATAAATTTGTGCATATCGCATGCGTTCGATATGTAGTCTTGGCCAGTAGGAAATGGGCCGACTTTGTAAGTCGATCAACAATCACCCATATAGAATCATAACCTTCTTTTGTTTTTGGTAGACCGCCATAAAATCCATACGAATGGCCTCCCATTTCCACACGGGACGCCAATGTCCCAAGTAGTCCACGTTTTTTGATGTTCAATTTTCACCGTTGACACGTAAGGCATCTTTCGACAAACTCGCAACATCTCTCTTCATTCCTTCCCACCGAATTTGCCTTGAGATCATGATACATTTTCGCTGATCCTGGATGAATGGAATATCCGTGTTGTGACCTTCATTTAAGATCTTTCTTCTTAGATCTTTTATCTTAGAACACACAACTCGCCTCTTATACCGGCGGTACCATCATTTTCTCCTAATGTAAATCGTGAAGGTTTTCCTGTTGAATCCTCTCTCGATATCCAACAAATTCCATGTCCTCAAACCGACTTTTCTTTATTTAAGCTAAGGTCGATCGCGAGGTATCATGTACCACCACTACCTTCACCGACCTCGCTTAAACTAACCCCGAGATTCCCAACTTTTGTACCTCACGAACAATGCCTCTTTTAGTAATGCCAAATGGGCTGTTCGCCTATCGATCTCCCATCGAAAGGCGTCGCCACCACGTTAGCCTTTCCGGGATGGTAAAGAATGCTAAGGTCATAATCCTTAAGCAACTCTAACCATCTTCTTTGTCGAGATTTAAATCCTTTTGTGTGGTTATGTATTGTAAACTCTTATGATCTCAGAATATATCTACACGCACCCCATACAAATAAGGTTCCATATTCGTAAGGCAAACACCACCGCGCCAATTCCAAGTCATGAGTTGGATAATTCTTCCTACGTGTTTTCAATTGTCTAGACGCATACGCAATAACTTTTCCAAATTGCATCAAGACGCATCCTAACCCCACCCTAGATGATCACAATAGATCGTGAATCCTCTTGTCCCAATGGTAGGGTTAGAATCGGTGCAGAGTCAACAATTCCTTCGCCGTAAAACTTGCTTCACATGCTTCACCACCGGTACTTAACCGCTCGAGTCAATCTGCAGGAGCAAGCAAGACTAGAGAAACCCTTCACAAATCTTCTATAATACCCACTAAACCCAAGAAACTCCTAACCGGTTCACTGGCGTGTTTTGGCCGATTCATCGCTTCTATCTTTTGGAGTGTCTACCATAATTCCATCCTTTGACACCACACGACCCAAGAAAGCTACCTTTTCCAACCAAAATTCACACTTTGAGAATTTAGCATACAATTTCTCCCGTTTCAAGACTTGAAGCACTACTCTTAAATGCTCTTCATGTTCTTCCACACTCTTGCTATAAATTAGGATATCATCTATGAATACAATCACGAACAAATCTAAGAATGGTTTGAAGATTCTATTCATGATCCATAAAAGTCGCCGCATCGTTAATCCGAAAGACATGACAAGAACTCATAATGACCATATCGGGTCCTAAAGGTCGCTTTTGATATATCATTCGGATTTATTTTCATCTGATGATATCCCGAACGAAGATCAATCTTGGAAAAATATCTAGCTCCCTGAAGTTGGTCAAAAAGATTATCGATTCTTGGTAATGGGTATCGATTCTTGATCGTGACCTTATTGAGTCATTTGAATCGATGCACATTCGCGTCGATCCATCTTTCTTCTTCACAAAAGGATCGCGCGCCTGCGGAAACACTAGGCCTTATAAATCCTTTATCCGTAAGATCCTTCAACTGCTCTTTTAACTCTCTCAATTCACCGGGCCATTCGACAGGAGGAATAGAAATAGTCTTGTACCCTAATTAATTCTATAAATAACTCCACTTCTGCCGTGAGGCATGCTCGAAGATCTTCGTGGAAGATCTCCGAAAATTTCGAACAATAGGGACATCATGCATCGCCGGACTCTTTTGAGTATCTACTATATTAGCCGATATGCTGCACTCCACTTTGTGACTTCTTAATAATTTTGAGCCCTAAGGTAGAAATAAGGTGACATGAGGATATTCCAATCCTACCCTTTATAACCACTTCGGTTCCCTGAAAAGATAATTTCACTATTTTTCGCTTCAAGAATCTAACACGGCATAACATGCCGACAACCAATCCATACCCAAAATGATGTCAAAGTCTACCATATCAAGTAGTACTAGGTTTACTATTGTTCTCTACCATTCACTTCTAAAGGAAAATTTTTAATTACTTGAGCGCCCAAACCGAGGCCCTACCGTGTCATAACCTCAAAAGATTCACTTAAATAGGAAGGTTTCATGTGCAAATTCTTAGCAAAACCCATAGACACATATGAAAATGTAGAGCCGGGATCGTATAATACAAATGCAGGAATACTCGAGACCAAAGAAATACTCAGAACCACCGCATTAGATGCCTCCGCCTCATTCCTCTGGGGCAAAGCATAGAGCCGACTAGGATTGTTAGATCGTGACCTCCCCGACAATCTGCATCTTGGTTTCCCCGATTTCCTTTATGTTACCGTGGTCGCTTCGACCTTCCCCGAATAGGTTGGGTTTGGGTTCCTTTTGCAATCCTCGCAAAGTGTCCTCGATCCTCCACGCTTAAAACACGCTTTCACGCGAGCCAACATTCTCCAACATGTTTCCTCCGACAAATCTTACAAACCGTTTATCACCTCGTGTTAGGATTGATGGTCTTGCTACCTTGATTATTAAACCAACTATTTCTTAGGTTTGAAATGAATCGCCCACGATCGACTTGGCTCAAGATCCCTTACTAAACTCCAGGCAATTTTGACTCGATTAAATGATCCAGACGTCCAAATCTTTTCTCGTGAATGCTCTCTTTGCCTTGGCAAAATCTTCTACCTCATAGCCATATCGACAACTGGGCGTAGGTTCGATCGTTGGCTAACGCCACTACCTTCTTCGCGTGTTCGTTTAAACCTCAACAAATCTCTTAACTCTCTCCCTTCTCAGGAACGACATGTGTGTTGTATGCCGACAACCTCACGAATCGTATCATATTCTTGTACATCTGCGTCCCCTTGCTTCAACTGTTCAAATTCCGCGAGTGCATCCTTCGCGTATTAGGCATGAATTTTTCAATGAACGCACTGAACTCCTCCAAGTCATTGGTGGTGACATCGGAGGACGATTTCTTCTAAAATTTCTCCACCACACCCCGCATCATCCACTAACGCGTCGCCCACTAAATTGACGCCACGTGTCTCCACACATCCTAAGGTAAACATTAGGTCTTCTACCTCGTCGAGAATACCATCGGTCGATTTGAGTCCTTTCCGAGTAGATCGGTTCCTTCTTCTCATAAAATTTGCCCACAATCTATCGTGCATCGACCGGGCTTCTACATTCCCGGCTAGTGGTGCGATCACGACGGTTTCTGGTGGCCGGATTCTGGCCTGGTCGTGCTGAACCACTAGGTGTAGGTTGAACCATTTGTGGAACTGCAGCTGTCATCAACATTATAAGTCTATCTAACTTTTGTCCTACCGTCTCCTGAGATGTTTGGCTCTCATTTTCTTCCACATCTTCCTCAATATTATCAGACACTGCTACCTCAACTGGGGGTATAGGAGTTTCACGTGAACCTCATCTTCAACTCTTGGTTCTTGTGCCCGGACTCCTTGGGGTTGCCATTGTCTTCCCCCTCTTCCCCGAGTAGTTCTAGTTGATCTATGCACCATTTTTCTGTATGTACAATACATTCATATTTTAGAAGGCAGGAATTCAAGTGTTAATTTTTTTTTCCCACAATCTCCTTATACTTCATAAGCATGCAACACCACAATATGCAAAAAGAAAAATAATTTAATAAAACATATCTTTTCTTTCTTTTATTCATAGCACTTTATTCATCATATTTTAAAATAACAATGTCATGACTACAATACATCACATCAGATCAAATCCGCCACTGTGCAACCCGCTATAGCCCTTGTACTGGAACAGACACCTACTATCACGCGTTCTAGAGGGCTTAACCGCATGATTCGCCTATTCTGTAGGTTGCCATTCAACTCCCTGTGAACCTTCTTTTTTGCTTCTCTTTCCATATAGTTCATTCTATCCCTTACTCCTCTTACCTGATGCAGAAATTGGTGCAATGAATTTTCTGTAATATCTTCTCTTAGCATCCTTGCCTTTTTGAATGCGGAATGAAACTTTTCTGGGACGGAATTGACTATTATCTGTAGTATGACTCCAATTGGAAAGTTGAAAAAGGTCGGGTCGTATGAACGTCTTTTCCTTCTAGTCTTTGTTGGAACTCGCCTTATAATCGCCATCTACACAAATCATATAAGTCAGTATAACGTTGTACAATCTCCTTTTCTAACCCGTGTGGAGGAGGTAGTACGAGAAATCAAGTCTTTGAAAAGACTCAAGTTAGGCACGAGAAGAGTACGAAAGAAGGGAAACTTAGGATGTTATTCCGTTCACTTATTACTAAGGTGGCGCGCACACCGTCGCAATAAGTAACCGTTCAAACACCCAACTCGAAGAAAACTTCCTAGAATCTCTTAACCTGGTTTAGCTTTGATACCAACTTGTCACGCCCCGACTTTTCTTAAGTCTTTTCTTAAGGCGTGATGGCACCTGGACAATTATTTATTTTCCAGGCGAACCGTTAACTTCTTTCCTTCCTAGATTAAACATGTACTTAAGTGCGGAAATAATATATATATCATAATAAGTAATTCAAAGCTTACAAGGAACAATTTTTGTGTGGGGCATTCCCCGAGATATTGGAACCTAGTTCTTAAAACATACTTTATGAAAATAACTTTCACCAAATCCGAAATAATGGATTGGTGGGTCAAAGAGGTCATGGACGATCGCTAGCCCTGCTATGAGCTTTTCCTCTATCACGCTTCCCTGAAATATGTTAAATAAAAGAGTCAGCCCTACCATCCGGGGCTGAGTGAGAACCTCACCCTATAAATCAAAGTAATCTCACAATATCTTAAGTACAAACATATTAGGACACAATAACCATGTTGTGAGACAAACTTCAACATTTTCAATGTATCATAATCAAGTATTCACACAATAATATTCTTTTTCAATTCGTTTCAGGACGTACTCAGCTTAACCAACATACATGTTTTATCTCATGTTACATATTAAGGTATTCCTTTGTATTTACATATTTATTGCGGCGTGCAACTCGATCCATTATGTTTACGTATTCGTGAACGCGTATTCACTTTACGTTTTGTTGCGGCGTGCAACCCGATCCATTATGTTTACGTATTTGTGAACGTGTATTCACTTTACGTTTTGTTGCGGCGTGCAACCCGATCCATTATATTTACGTATTGTGTACGGGTTTTTCATTTAAGTTTTGGTGCCGCGGTCAACCCGCGCCATTTTATTTACGTAATTGTGAACGCGCATTCACTTTACGTTTTGTTGCGGCGCAACCCGATCCATTATATTTACGTATTGTGAACGCCGTATTCACTTTACGTTTTGTTGCGCGCAACCCGATCCATTATATTTACGTATTTGTGAACGTGTATTCACTTTACGTTTTGTTGCGCTGCAACCCGATCCATTATATTTACGTATTGTGAACGGCGTATTCACTTTACGTTTTGTTGCGCGGCAACCCGATCCATTATATTTACGTATTTGTGAACGTGTATTCACTTTACGTTTTGTTGCGCGCAACCCGATCCATTATATTTACGTATTGTGAACGCCGTATTCACTTTACGTTTTGTCATGCGCGCAACCCGATCCATTATATTTACGTATTTGTGAGCGTGTATTCACTTTACGTTTTGTTGCGCTGCAACCCGATCCATTATATTTACGTATTTGTGAACGTGTATTCACTTTACGCTTTGTTGCGGCAACCCGATCCATTATATTTACTGAATGCATTTACAAATTTGTTTTGTATGTATTATATATTCAAAAGGCTCAATTAATATTTCCTTCTTTCAATATTTCATTCTTCCCACTTGTATGAGTTATAACTCTCAAACCGTAAGTCGGATTTATATGCAAAGTCTCAAATTGTCGAGAACAGAATAATCTAGAACTTTTATTCAACATAAAGTTTTAAATTCCCACCGAAATATTCAGTTTTTCAGATTTTAACAAATGCATTAAGAATCTGTTTGCGAATTTATTATCGAGCGACACACGATCTTAAAATACCATAACTTCTTATCCGTAAGTCGGACCAAGCCCAGTAAATTCTCAAACCGACGAGAAAAGACAAATCTAGGACTTTCATTTAAATCAACATTTCATATTCTATACCAATTGCTACGCTTTTACCATTTTACTCATCGCTTACGGACTTTCAACCGATCCGCGCAGAAACTTTAAACTACTATAACTTCTAAACCGTAAGTCCATTCTAACTCCTCTTTAGTTCAATCTGTTCGTAACAAATTGATTTACAAGCATACCAAATGTCGTCTAATTCTAACAAGTGAAACTCGGAAAAACAATTCATAATTCTACGTGCTCCCGATTTCGTCCAAATCTGTGGCAGAAAGTTTAAACTATGATAACTCTTAAACCGTAAGTCCGCTTTATCTCTTCTTTAGTTCAACTGCTCAGAACAAAGTGATTTACAACCATACCAAATTTCGTCTAATTAAAAGAAGTATAACTCAAAAAACAGGTTTGTAAACGTTCATGTCCCGAACTAGTTGTTTAAGAAATCTAAGTTCATAATTTTTCTTTTAACACCAAAGATTATATTCTAACATGTACAAACTTAAAATACAGGATTTTACTAAGAAATTTGAGTGAGAAAAACTCACATTTGTTGCTTCGTAATCGTGGATGAAAATCACGAACACTTCTGCTAACCCTCCTTTCTTCCAAATTGCTTTTGTTTTGTTCCTTTCTTTTTTTTTCCCTTTCCTTTTGCTGTGAATGTAGTTTTTCTTTTTTTTTTTGTTTACAAAGTGAATGTGTGTGTGTCGTGTATGCATATATTTATGTAGTGTGCATGTGCACAATTAGTTTGTGAAGTGGAGGAGGGGTTGTGAGAGTGTGGGTAGTGGTGCTGAATGTGAGTTGTGGGTAGTTTTAGGATTTGGGTAGTTATTTTATTTGTTTAGTTAATATATATATATATATATTTTTTTTTCAATTTTCCAAGACTTCACATTCTCTCCTCCTTAAACAACATTCGTCCTCGAATGTGAATAAGGGTGTAACAAAATATAGATATGCAAACTGCACACACATGTTAATTTTTCCAAGACTTTACAAGTAGGAAGTCCAGTAGGTGTAAGAACTAGAAACAACATTTGTCTTTGCTCTTTTTTTTGTTTCAATGTTAAGTATTGACGGGCATCATGTGCTCAATTTTCTCCATGACTGCCTGTATCTGATTTCTGTTTCTTTAAGTAGGTCATCCGAGATATCACATCATAAAATCGTGATATGTCATTAGTGTATAAGCGCGAGCCTTTGAACATTCATGGAAACAGTGAAACAAGAGCATCAGCATGGAATCAATAGATCACCACAGAAGACTAAATAATTGACGTCAACCTTCTCCCATTGTGCTTTGGCCTCTTTATCTACCTCACTGGTCTTTGCTTTTTCATCAACCACAATAGCTTTTTGCATTAAGTGATCTTGAACACCTTGACCCTTGCACCACAACTCAATCGAGGAAGCCCAAGCTAAGTACGTTGAACTTTCCATTAATGGTTCTGACGTGATCATAGGGCTTGAATTTCCAATTCTCGTGTTTTTGGAGTTAAACATATCAAAACCGAGTGACATGGCTGAATAGAAGAAATTGTTGTCCAAGTTGAAAATACAATAAGATTTTTCTTGATAAACCTCTTTGAAAATTAATCTGACACCTTGTAGACAACAAACCCCTGAATCTAAGAAGAAATCGGTGAAGTTTGTCGGAAAATAAAAGAAACCAAAGAAATCATGAGAACTCCGAAAAACAGTCTTGATTGCCGGGAAACAGTATTTTGATGGTCGGATGAGAAGGTATGTAGATGGGTACCCTCGGAATTAGCTGGCGAACATCATTGGAGAAAATATTGTTGAAAGCTGGCCGGAGTATCTCTCACGCACCGGCGCATGAACTCATGCGCCCGCTGGAATCCTAGTTTCAGCCGGTGCGTGAGAGCACGTGATGTGTCTGCTTCTGGAAAACTTGGCTGGGTTTGGTCGCAGGGGATTACCGAAATCTATGGTAGTGTTGGTTTTTGCACAACACTCACCAAAAGAAGGATGACGCAAGTCAGCTGGTACAATTGCCGGAAATTGAGGCACGGTGAATGTTTTGACTGTATTTTCTTTTCCCGGATATCTATCAACGATGCTCTGATAACATGCGAGAAATTATTATTAAATTGTGTATCTATTTTATTGCATCGAGTCTTATTTATAGACACTACATTACGATCCTTTTCCACGTAGAATACTATATACACATCCTATTCCTATTCTAACAAACAAATACCATAAATTCCCCGTATGCTTAAATTTCTTATAGAAGCTTTATGAAATTGTCCATCTTTTCGAGACAAACTTTTATGGAAGATGTTTTGCAAAAGGTGGCTCAATCTGTGTTTAGCTGAAATTAATGGTACAAGATGGTGTGTATATTGTCGGGGGTGAAAGGGGAGGCATGGTTTGTACATAGAGGTACAGATTGTTTAGGTGTTCATAAAAG
Source organism: Przewalskia tangutica (assembly GCA_029844215.1). NCBI lineage: Eukaryota > Viridiplantae > Streptophyta > Magnoliopsida > Solanales > Solanaceae > Przewalskia > Przewalskia tangutica. The sequence continues at coordinate 28,042,088 of CM056719.1, forward strand.
CAAGTGTTCTCAATTACAGATGGAGTGTGTATAATCACTTTACTTCTGCATGTAAAGGATGTTAGTTTCTCTTTGATGCAAAGTTCCATCCAAGCATTATTGCTAACAGTTTAACGTACCTAAAATACAGAACTTTGATGGGAAATGTATATTTCCTTTCAAGTGCACCATGGAGTAAACTTATATCATCTGAAATAGCTCCATTTGTGCGACACATACTCTGAAAAGAATGTTGTCGAGATGCTGCATATTCTCATCCTGCTCTCTGAATGTGTAGGAGCCAAGTTGGAAGGATTAGCGGGACACATTGAATTTGTGAATGCTAGTTTCTACTATCCTTCAAGAGTGAAGGTATACTTATCCTTTTGATCTCACGGCATGTCGCTCATTATCTGAGAACAACTATTCCTCTTGACTTGACTCAAGTACACTGCCTAACACTTTAAACCTTTTCTTATTTGGATGTGTATAACTAGAACTTTTTATATGATAAAAGATTAAAATATTCCTGTTTTCTGTCTTTGCCTCTAGTAAGGAGGAAATGGTCTCTTATGACCATTTACAAATTTGAATAGAAGAAAATGACCTTTTTCAGACCTCTTGTGTGTTACTTCCAGATTTCTTATGTGCAAACAGAAGATCTCTTGTAAAAAGGATATAAACTAAAAACTAATTTGTAAAGGACCACAATACCAATTTACCCCTAAGTAAGTGGCATCATCTTTTCTCAGAGATTAGTGATGACTGTTGGTCACTTCATGCTTACTAGTATTGGAAATGTATGATTACCCATAGATTTCATGTTTTTGGTTAAAGTAGACTTCCCATTCCTTTATTCATTTCTTTCTTGTGAAGCATCTTTAGTAGCCCATTGAAGTTGATTTTGCATCCAGCAGTTCTTATATTAGGTTCTCATCACGCATGCACACATGAACTTAATGAATGTCAGTGCATAGATATGGGAGTTCTATTGCCACTGTCTACCCTGTCTAAGAATGTCCGTATACGCAATTGCCTTGACTCAGACTATACTGTGATCACCTGAAGATTTGGAGTATGGAGCTGTTGATATTTTGATTGTGAAACTAATTCTATATGGTTTCATTTTCTCATTGATTTCATGTATATACTTTTTAGTTATTCTCTACAATTAGAAAATCTTACACTTTTCTACTGAACAGGTGCCGGTACTTCAACGTATTAACTTCGTGGTGCATCCTGGTGAAGTAGTAGCACTTGTGAGTTCTTCAAATTCAGGCTGCCAATCTGAAATTTATTTTTAGCTACTAGATTCCATATTTATGCATGCAACTGCTAAGATCAAACGATATACTCTCCATGTCCCATTTTATGTGACACGGTTCCATTTTAATCTGTTTCAATAAGATAAAAATCTATATCTGAAAGTAATTTAGCTTTAAACTTTACGCTTATTAACGAGATTTTATAGCCGCAAATTTTTATGACATGTTTAAGGCTACAAGTTTCCCAGACCCCACATTGTGGGATTTTCACTGGGTATGTTGTTGTTGTTGTTTAAGGCTACAAGTTTCAAAAGTATTTCTTTCTTAAACTTTCTGTCCACTCAAACACCTTCACATCAAGTGGGATAGAATAGAGGACTATCATTTTTCCTCTTCCCTTGTAGTTATGCAATTTCTCACCTCTATGATCCTCATGATTATATTGCTCCTTTACAATTTCTTGAGAAGCAGGTAATTTCTCTATTATGGCCACAAGGGTGTGGCACAAAATTGTTGCGGTATGGAGGGTAACTTTGAGGTTACTAGTTCAAAGCACTTACATGGGAACGGATTCAAGCATGCGTCCTGAGGAATTTGTCTTATCTTACCAATAATATAAAAAATTACGCCTCAATCTCAAACAATTTGGGAACTATATGAATCCTAAGTGATCATTTTACATTAAATTCAACTCTGTGCTCCTCATACCAAATAAAAATAAAAAAAATAAAATATATATAAATAATAGTAGTAATAATAATATTTTGTTGATAAGGTAAATAATTTTACAAATAAATGGGGAATCCCGTATACAAGTCGTGTACCAAACGAAGAGAACCTACAACAAAATATGGTTCTCAATAAAAGAGATCCAATCCTCTATACAAATTGGGACCTCATAAGTCCACCAAAAAGAAACTAGACATAATACACTATATTGCAACTGTACAAACTCTTGTTCATCCCTTCAAAATCCCTCCTATTTCTCACTTTCCGAATGACCCATATAATTTCAAAGGGGGCGACACTCCATGCCCTTGGGCTTCTCTTCCCCCCTCCTATGCGTCTAAATTTGCAAAGCCTCCTTCACTGTGCCCGACATCACCCATTGAATTTGAAACACATTGAGGGTCACCCTTTACAATGCAGTAAAAAATGGTCAATATTCTCTCCTTCACTCTTACACATAAACACCAATTAACATAAGTGATCCTCCTCTTCCTCAAATTTTTCGCTTTTAACCATCGCCCCCCTTGTGGCCAACCAAACAAAGAAACACACCTTCCTCGAAGCTCTAGGGATCCAAATAGAGTGATGGGGAAAAGTACATTCATCTCTCACTAGTAGCTTCATATAATAAGAGCTATGAGTGATAAATCATCACCACTCTCCCTCCACCGCCATACATCCGATAAGTAGTTAAGCGTTTCCGGCCCATACAAAAGTTCAACAAAATTGTGAAATTCTTCCATCTCCCAATCCCGAAGGTTCCTTCTGAATCTTAACCCCCAATGGATAACCCCCTCGCGATATCTGCGGATACGTTATAATAATAATATTAAAAGTTCATATTTATGTTGACATAAAAATCTATGATAAGGTCAAAATACTTGTAAAGAAGAAATAGGTTCAAAATTGATTCATAAACAAAACTAATAGCATGTTTGGCCAAAACTTCTGAGAAGTAAAAAATGCTTATTTTAAAAACTTGAGGTGTTTGGCCAAGCTTTTAGGAAAAGAATAAATGCTTTTGAGTAGTAGTAGTAGTTGTTTTTCACATTAAAAAAAATAATTTTTCGGTGGAAGCTTTTTGTGGAACATTGGCTAAGCACAAAGTATTGCTCTAATATTGACAAAAGTATTTTTTCATTTAAGTAGTCAAACACAAACTACTACTCTCGAAAAGTAATTTTTCGGAAAACATTTCTAACAAAAAACACTTTTCAAAATAAGCAGATTTCGAGAGCTTAGTTAAATAGGCTATAAAACCTATTTCCCAACTAGTAGATATCACCCATACATATCTTTTTTCTTTTATTGTGCCTCATCTTTAGCTAAGTCCCATCGATTTCAAGAAATTGTAGGTCATTTAAGACAAGTTTCTTCCATGTAATTACAGGTCTACTTCATCTCATTTCAAAACCTTCACTTACCATAATTTCACACCCACACACTATAGGGTTTTGTTGGGTTCGTGTACGCATCGTAATTTAATTTTTTTTGTTTCTAACCCAACAAACGACGAACTGCAGGATGATTATGTAATAATGTAAAATGCATGTAATCTTGTTAATAACATGTATATAGTAACTGTAATGCATCGAAAGACACTTACGATTTGATATATCTGGAGTCTTTTAGTATAATCCGAGGGTGCGCACGCAATTGATCCTCGACTACAAGTTCCTAGAACTCCGATGTAATCCTCTTTCAGACAGCTAGGAAATCTGGCAGAGGTTCGAGAGAGAATATTTTGATTCTAGGTGTCTAAGACTTAGAATGATATTAAAATCAAGTGTATAGAATAATGAATTAAACCATCTATTTATAGCTGCATTTTAGATCTAAAATGCAGCTAGGGTTACACGTGGGCCATGCCCAGAAAATGAGGCGCAGTGGGTCAATCAGACTGGCCCACTGCCTTGGCGGCGTCGCGGCTCAAAATGGGAAGCACCTCGGCCCTAGTCCATTTTTAGGATGTCGTCTCGTTTTCATTTTAATTAAATCTGAAATCCAATCTCGACTTAATTAAATAATCATTATTCATTCGATGTCTCGATCATAAATCGAACATTTATATTCTCTCATTGCATTCTTAGATCGACGGAACAATTGACATAGTGTTACCCTACATGCCTTCACATATCGACACTATCTACACGGAACTCCTAGACGACACCGGAAGACGAACTCAAATATGTGAAGTATAGTTACACGAATCTTGTAAACTGAACCTCTATGTGGGAAGATAAAATCCTTTCATTCACGACACACTCGATCAAGTTTAGGATCTGTCAAGTGTCTATCCAAATGGCTTGATCATTATATCTCATCTATATTAGTTGACAACAAGACCATATCCTAGATAACGACTTAGTCAACATAATATCACTGAGAAACTGAGTGCTCTCTCGAATATACATTCGAGGAATGAATCCTAATTTTGGCTCAACTACCACCTTTAATCCACTTCGTAATATACCCAATACAAGCCATATCTCTACCTATAAGTAATTTGAGCTTAGGACATGATCAAAGTACATTACTCTGTAGACAAGTTGCGTATCGACCTCAAGTCTAAGAACTTCTATCTCCCACACGCATCATACTTTAAGACATGTATAACAAACAACATATCAGTAGAGTATACCAATACTTCCAAAGTATCCATGTGTCCATCACGAGTATCCATAAGTCGTAGCAGGTGAGACATACTATATCCTCTAAGAATATGATGCAGACCACATGTCGACATATCACATATCATCGATATCCCATTCTCGATGATCATTAGTCGATGCTATTTTAAGAGTTATGTTATAATATTAATATCTCACACTATTAATAACAACGTAACCTTTAGGGATGCATATTATAGAATATTATAAACAATCAACTAATAATTCAATAATTGCAAATGCCAAAATATTAATCTTCATTAATAATACTATGAATGTGTATAAAGTACATTTGTCCTAATACAGATTGTCTCTAGGACATAAATATACTTTTACACACCGGAGCATCTATAGGTCAACGGAAGATATGACCAAACAATCTCAAGCGACCTTCTCTCGCTTTATCCTTAATCCGTGCTACTTGGACCTTCTGACGAATGCAGTCTTTTTAATTTTATCTAATGTTATAATTGCACATCCATCTTAACTTTTGCATCTCTGCAACACTCATCTCATGGATATGTTAGACTTTAACGACCTAATATCCATTACCGTATGACATTATGAGTCTTATAATTGTTGTGTAGAGCTTACCTTTCACTTTGGTAGGCATCATTGTAAAACATAACACCCTAATATCATTTCTCCATTTCAGCCTTCTTATTTTAATTCTATGATAACATCTTCATCTATCATTCAATTCTTTTGAAAGAATGAGTCAAGATATCTAAATTCATTGCATTTTGGTACCGCAATCTCGTCTTGTCTCACCTCAATTTCGCTCTTCCCATGACGTCTAAACTTGTACTGCATGTACTCAATACTACTTCTACTTATCCTAAAACTCTTACTTTTTAAAGTTCTCCATATGATCACAATCGAATAGACGGAGAAGCAAATAAAAACAAGTAAAGGATTATAGAATAGACCCAAATATATGTCCGCCTTTGGAAATAAAATAGATTTGTGGATATTGTCCAACTATTTTTTCTATGGATATAGATTTGTGTATATTTTTATTTCTCTATTCATCAATTTGAAATAATGACTGAGAAATGAATGTCATCTGTTGTTTAGGTTGGTCTAAGTGGTAGTGGGAAAAGCACTGTGGTGAACCTTCTCCTCCGACTTTATGAGCCAACAAGTGGGCAGGTAATTCTTGTCATGTTCTGATATAATAATATATTGTTGAATTATGACAGAAAGAGAGCTTTGGAGCAACGGTAAAGTTGTCTTCGAGTGACCTATAGGTCACGGGTTCTAGTCATGGAATCAGCTATTGATGCTTATATTAGGATAGGTTACCTACATCACACCCTTCCCCGTACCCTGTGTTAACTCGGGATGCTTCGTGCATCCCTTATGAATATACAAAACAGACTCTTCTTGAGGAAATTGTAGAAGCCTAAATCATGCTTTAAGAAGCCTTGAGAAAAGCAGTGACCTTTTGTCCTGCCTTGCTTTCTCACTCAAAAAGAACTTTTCCTAACAACTTGTTTTGGATCTGAAGATATTTATCGATGGGTACCCGATTAAAGATTTGGACATCAAGTGGTTGAGGGAAAGAATTGGATATGTGGGACAGGTTAGCCTCGTATATTCTTATTCTAATTGGAGTTTGGTATGGCTTTATAATATCATGTTACTAAGATATCTTGAACAGGAACCTAGACTTTTCCGCATGGATATCAGCTCAAACATAAGATATGGCTGTAGTAGAGATGTCAATCAACAAGATGTGGAATGGGCTGCCAAGGAGGCTGCTGCCCATGACTTCATTTCATCTCTACCCAATGGCTACCACACAGTTGTTGATGATGATTTGCTCAGTGGAGGCCAGAAGCAGCGAATCGCAATTGCTAGAGCCATTCTTAGGGATCCAGATATTTTAGTACTTGATGAAGCCACTAGTGCCCTAGATGCAGAGAGTGAACACAATGTTAAGGTAGATCTTCTAAATGTCGTTTAACTGATGGACATTGTTGAATTTCCCACTAAATATGCATTTGGAATCCGCATAGGGTGTGCTTCGTGCTGTCAGAAGAGAAGCTAACTCAAAGAGAACTGTCATAGTAATTGCACACCGGTAAGTTGCCTTTGCTCTCTTCAACAGAACCAAGTAGTAGCTTGTAATATTGACAAACTGCTATCTACAGGCTTTCGACAATCCAAGCTGCTGACAGAATAGTTGTGATGGAAAGCGGAAAAGTTGTTGAGGTAGATATTATGGCTTTTAAACTTGTCAGAGGGAGAGTAGCTAATAATAACGTCGTTGTGCAGTCTCCTTTCTTGTCACGATCAGTCTATGCTGTCTGATTTGACCATGCAGTTCTAACATAGAAGCATCACATTAAGCCACGAATAAGACTAGTGCAGTTTCCATCACGGGGGAGGGGGTGTCCACTCTGGGCTTGTTTTACAACGCCAAAGTTTGTGTAATCTTAAACAAAAAGGGCTATTAGTCTATAGTTGTGCATTTAGTATCTACCAAGTTGAAACTGAAGTGTGGAGTCTAGCAACTGGAGGTTCGCATTTTTATACATATCTACCATAATCTTATATAAAAAAAGAGAGCTGCCTAACACTCAGTTATGTTTAGGTCATATAGTAAGTCTTCAGGCTCTAATCACTCTTGTAATCTCTTACTTGGATGATCAACCTCTGATCTTACTTTTGCTACATTCAGATGGGTAGCCACAAAGAGCTTCTCCTCAAGGATGGCTTGTATGCTCGATTAACCAGAAGACAGGCTGATGCTGTGGCATGAACTCTTGCAGTTGACTGACATAAAGGTTCTGGTTGATTCTTTGGCCTATTAAGTTCCTGATTGGACACTGCAGATAGGTTGGTATCGAGCAAATATAGCAATGTCTATACATTAGATTAGATATAGGTTTCTGAATGAAGGCGGCAATATGAGATTAGTTGCAGATCTTGCAGTTCGACCATCTCAATTTTTCTCAAGTGAGCATGTTGGTTCAAAGATCTTGCTGCATCACCGGCCAAAGCTATAAACATTTGGAGTTTCACCAATGATTGATGTATAACTTACTCAAGGGCGGAGTGATGCATAACATGTTCAAAGGGTAGCAGGGTCTTTTTCGACAAAGAGCAGATACTGTTGATCCATGTAAATAACTCAAAAGCATGTTATTCTGGCTCAATCTACTACAGCTGAGAAACACAAGCTCTTCTCATGATAGAGAAGCATATTTGTTTACTCTATGATTGTCTTAGATATTCTTAATTGCACTGGAGGATTGGTTTATCGGTGAATTTAAAAGAAAAAAATGTAATCTATGTTGCACATTTTGGAGCAAGAGATAAAAATGGAAGGCATATTCTGCCATTTCCAAATCAACGTTCCAATTTTATTTTTGAAAGAAACAGTTTGAGCATGCGGTACTCGAATATGAAACGGAACATTACGTCCCTGAATTGTCTACGTCAATGGTGACGGGCGCAGCAGAAACTATTTATTGAACCTAATGAAAGTAATTTTGTTAAAAGATGCTCTTTATTCAGAAAATAAAAAGCACTTTACATAAATACAGTTACGAATTAAACAAGTAAAAGGTTGCTGATTGTATATCACTACTTATACCTAATGCTGGTCAGTGGGCTGGGTTGGCCCATCCTGATATCCCCCGATCCCCCCAAAAAAAAATTTGGTGTCGGGGTTCGAACTCAGGACGAGACCTGGGCTCGTCCCAACCGTCCCGATTTGATCGACCTTGTCCCGCCCCGACCCGCCCAACCCCCCCTCCCCTTTACAAAAATAGTCGTTGCAACAACAATCAAACTTCAATTTTGGTTGTTGTGCAACGGCTATAACGACCATTTTTCCCTCATTTCATAAATCCACTACCCCCTTAATATTTATTTTAATCCCTAAGTTAATATATTTATACTTTCCTATTTCTCAACTATAAATAACTCATTTTCCTCTTCATTTTTTCTCACAAATCTGCCTACTATCTCTCTAATCTCTCAATTCATCTCTCTACAATTCTACATTGCCTACTAATTTTTTTTTTTTTTGCTCATTTATATTAAAGTTCAAAAATTGAGAGTGAAGTTGACAACTAGCTTGAGGATCATCCATCGAGCAAAGTTTTAATTATCAACATCGATTACACGTCGACGTTATGTCGGCGTTTGGTACCTTCCATCATTCTTTAAATTATTATTGTTACTTAGTTCTAATCATCGCACTTAATTTCACTTACTTTAATTATTTATTTGCATAATTATAATGGAACGTCTTGAACGTATGATTAAAGGTAAGAGTAAGGGTGTTTCTTCTAGTAATCTTATTCCTAGTTCCGATGATTTTATTGATTTCACTCAAATAGATGAAACTGCTTTTTTAATGATACACCATTAGATGATGAGGTATATTTTGCATCTGAACCAAACTTTAATTTTGATGATAATGTAGATGACACATCCACTAGTGCACATCAACCTCAAGCTCAGACTGAGTCTCAGTCTCAAACTGAAACTGGAATGCCTCATATTCTCCCTAATAAGAGTCGAGGCCCCACACCACGAAAATTAAAATCAACTGCATGAGATTTTTTTGATAGGGACATTGATAATCAAGTAATTAGATGTAAAATTTATAAAAATATTTATAAATTTAAAACCGGAAAAGATCAAGGTGGGAGGGGATGTTTATTGAGACATGTACAAGGTGAGCTCACAACTAGGTGAAGTCAATACCAAGCTAAAAAATTAGGTGTGTCAATGCCCTCTAAGTCGGGACAAGGTTCACATAGTGTCCCCGATCAAGTACATGGTCAAATTAACTCGACGATGGGGGAATTTTTTGGTCGTAAGTATGATAAACACAAACATATGGAAAATACGGTAAAATTAGTTGCGGTGGAGGGTTTGCCTTTTTCATTTCCTTCCTCTCCTGGTTTTATTCATTACATTAGAGGAATGTATAATCCTGCTTTTAACGATTTTTCTAGATCAACTGTTAGAAGAAGCGTTTTTAAATTTGCCTCTGAATATCAACAATATTTACATTATGCATTATATCATTTTAATGGAAAAGTGGCTCTCACTTCTGATATAGGCCGTAGTACTAACGATAATGATTATTTAACTGGAACATGTGATTGGATAGATCAAAATTGGTCTATGCAAAAATATATTTTAGCATATAAATATATTGTTGATAGACACACTGGAATTTTTATTGCACAAAACATTCATGAAATTTGTGATTATTATGGAATAATTGATAAAATTATAACCATTACATTAGATAATGCTACTTCTAATGATTACGCTATAAGACTTTTAAAGTTCGATGAACTCCATCTTTTTCTGATCATTTTCATATAAGATGTGTGTACCATATTAATAACTAGTTGTAAAGGATGACCTAAAACTTTTTGAAAACATTCTTGATAAAATACAACTTGCTATAAACATTATTTTTAAATGTAATAAAATACAAAGACGTAAAGACTATAAAAAATCTTATCACGATTGTGGATTACCTTATAGAAAAATTTCTGAAGAAGTAGCGACTGAGTGGAATTCTCTATATGAACAACAACTTGTTGCTTACGATTATAGAAAATCTATAACTTTATTAACGCCCATAATAAAAATTCAAGGGATATGCTTGTAGATAATGATTGATTTTTTTTTTTACAACTTAATGGATTTTAGAGAAATTGTTTCAAGCTACTAAATAATTTTTCAGCATTTATTATCCTACTATTTCAACTTATATAACTCTAATATTTTTGTTACTTAATGAATATATGGAAAAACAAACTTATAAGGCATATATTGAAAAAATGTTTTAAAAAAATACTTTTTTCCTATTCCCACAATTTATATTATTAGTGTTGTGTTAAATTCGATTATTAAAGTAGACGGTTGTAAAATGCTTGAAAAACAATTTATGATTGTATAGAAGTACTTCCAACAAACCCAACTGAAGAACCAACTAAAGAAGAAGTTGTATCTAGCATACACACTGAATGCAAAAAAAGTATAAATGTATTACCAACAACAAAGTGCAAATAATCAACCGACTTTTATTCCATCTTCTACTACTTCGCTGTAGCCTTATAAAAAACATGTGGTTTCTGCTGCTAGTATCCAAGGCCTTAGAAATAACATGTTTAGTGGTTCAACCTTTTTACAAATTAGCGAATTTGTTATACCCCGTACTTCCAGAGTAGGTATGTGAGGACGTACGTACGATTATTCAAGCCCTAATTAGGTTAAGAATGAGCTTGTGAACTTTCGACGGAAAATATTCCGAATCTTGTGAAGGAAATTCTACGTTTTTAATATTTTAACCGATTACGGATTTTTCCGAGAGACGAAATATTTGGACCAATAGGAGGGCGACATGTGTCACCCTTAGTCGTATGAGTTGGATTTAAAATGTGGCCAAGTGGACAAGGTCAATTGGTCAAGTCTTGCAAGATATTTTTGGGTAGTGGGGGTAGGTAAGGTTGGACGGTTTTGTGAGATAGTGGAGGCCACATGGCTCATTGTTGTGGGGGACATATGTCCCAATGTTGTGGTGGACATATGTCCCAACATTGTGGTGGACACTTGGTTGGAAGATCTCATCTTTCACATGGATCCTAATCCCCACCCTCCATTTGTTTTAATCTTGACTGGGTGTTCTATAAATACCCCTCGAGTGAAGACTTCTTCATCCACTCCACATTTTCTAAGTCTCAAAATCCTTCCCCTTTGAGTAGAAGTCTCGCCCAAGTTTCCCTCTTGAGAAGAGCTAGCCAAACACCCCTTTCCCCTTCCTAGTTGTCTCGTCAAAAGCCTCCCCCCCTTGGTAGAAAATATTCTCCAAGTAGTGTTACTATCCCAAAATACCCTAGCCATATACCTTGTAGTATTCCAAAGTCACCTCTATACGAAAAGCCCAGAAATACTATCTTATATCCATTAGTCACTAAACGAAACCCTAGGAAAATCTTCATTGTTGGTTGAAGTATTTAGGTAGAAGTTTTGTAGAACTTCTAAGGGTTTCTTGGAGCTATCGGAGCGTGCAAATTAGGAGCTAAACCTTGCTCAGGATCGACATTTAAACTTGGATAATTTTGGGCTTATCAAGGTAAATACTCTTGTCATTCTATTGTAATTGGAGATTACATATAAGAGTAGTTTAGAAATAAGTATAAGATATATAGAAGGATGGTATAAAAGAAGAGATTTGAACTGAAATCACATCAGAAGAATATTAAAGAAGATTGATCTGTACTTACATAGGACTGTAATTACTGATAGACTTGTGTAGTTTAACGCAGTGGAAGTCTGCCCGATTTTCCGTATAGAATAGAACCTCTCGCTTAGATTATTCTACTGAGTAGTCTAGACGTTGATAGGCGTATTTGACTATTATAGGTTGATACTCTGCGCGACATATTCGACTTGGCGGTGGATTTCGCCATGAGGTATGTGATTCTTCCTATCCTCTTGAGCATGATATTTTAAAATATATATATAGTACTAGAGACGTGTGTTAACTGAACATGGTTTTACTTGACGTCTTTTGACTTGAGTCTAAATAATAAGAACCTTGAAGTATTTCAAAAGAATTATGAATCATTTTTGAAAGAAGAGTAATACTTAATTTTTAAACAGAAAGCTTAAGAGTTATACTAGCTTTATGGGAAGTTAGGTATAACGACTTAAGAAAGATAAAAGGAACGGTTTTACTTATTTGTTTATGAAAATCTTGTATTGATTTCTGAAAAGTGTAGTAAGATAGTTTGATAAGTAAACATGTTATGATGCTACGCGTGTTAGTGTCTTGTGATGTTGTGTAAGGGGGTTATGATCTCCCTGTGTTGTAGATATTTTTGTTGTACATTCAGGGTATGGCGGGGCCCTGTCCCGCCATAGTTGTTTACTTCCTTAGAGGTCTGTAGTCCTATTGTACAGTTAGGATGTAACTGCCAGACTTGGTTTATATATATATATGCCGAAAGGCGACTTTTCTCAGATAAAATGTGTCTCATTTTACACTTGTTTCATGTCTTGTTTTTATATTCACGATTACTCGATGTATGCCTACTGGGTGCGGGTAAGGCACGATCCACGCCCGGATCGGGTCGTGACAAAAGTGGTATCGAGCGATTAATCTCGGAAAGTGTCTACGCACCGTATCTAGTAGAGTCTTGATTATCGGTGTGTTGGCACCACACCAATAATCGTGAGGCTATAGGATATTTAGGATTGGTTTCCATTCTTCTCACTCGAGATCGTGCCTTAGAAATGTGTTATAAGTTGGACCTCTAACGTATTTCCTTTCTTTACCGATTATGCCTCCACGTAAGGCAACCCGCCCGTATGGCAAGGCAACGGCGGAGGCGCTAGTAGACACAGAGGCCACGAGGCCTGTGCCCGCCTATACCCGAGGCGATACCTCGACGGCGAGTTCCACGACGCCGCCAGCAAAGAGGTTTGAGCCGCAGCAGGGTCGATGAGACCACAAGACTGCGCGCCCACCCCACACCGGAGCAGAGAGATGGGTTACAGAGATGGCCCGCCATCGCCGTGATCGTGGGCATACGTGAGATAGCCGGACGCAGCAGCCCAAAGAGCACCCGCGTTCACCCGAGATCGGATAGTTTGAGGCTACGGATTTTACGAGTTGTAGCCCGCCGCAGTTCTACGGTCGAGGCTCGAGGATGATCCACGAGTTCATCCGCCGATTCTGAGATCACGCGAGTGATCAAGGCTTCGAGACCGAGTCCGTGATCTTCGCCAGATCGGCCGCGTGATACCGCAATGATCGGTTTGATTCGTGGGAGCTATCCCGGAGAGCACGCGCTCAGCAGATGGGACGAGTTCTCGAGGCTTTTCTCACCACTTCTTGCCTCCGCAGATGCGAGGGCACGAGCCGACATTTTTGACGCCGAGACAGAGAGGCGCACGCCGAGAGTACAACGTTGAGTTCGATTCGTTGGCTCGATATGTCCCTCGTTAGTAGCAGATATGGAGGACCGAGTGCACCGCCACGTTACGACTAGATGACTACTTGGCGAGTCTTGCTCAGTGTGGCTCTTCACCGCATGGACATTGCCCGCACGCAGCTCATGCACTGGATGCGAGGAGCGTAGAGGCCGACGGTCGATATATCGCCAGCAGGAAGGCCGGGGCGCAGGATCTTTTGGTAGCTCTCGGTGGACGACCTCCAAAGAATGCCTAGATTTGCACCACGGCCACCAGAGCACTCCTACACCGCCTTCGCATAACCGTGGTATTCGGGCGTCGTCAGGCCCCGTGACTTGAACTTCCAGGTAGCAAGAGTGCTAACCGATCGAGGTCCGCTCAAAGGTCCGTGGTAGATTCCATTCGTGGAGTTGTTGTACTACTGAGTTTGCTATACTTGTGGCCGCAGGTCACTACGCGAGAGCCCGTCACTGCAGGCGCGCGGATGGGAGGTCACCGGGTGCATTCGCCGTCTTCATCCCCATAGCTACTCGCCCGAGGCGTGGTACTCATGGACCAGCAGGTCGCGGCAGAGGTCGTGGCGCGGTCTCAGCTTCTAGCGGTCCTCGAATCGCATTTATGCCTTGTCCACCGGCAGACCGGTGAGGCGTCACCGATGTCGCCACGAGTACTTTATCGGGCCATGTCAGGACGTGTATGCCTTGATAGATCCGGTTATACTGCCTATATATCTCCCTTATTGCTAGTAGGATAGGGATAGAGCACGAGTCCATGGACCCTTTCGAGGTAGCTACGCCAAATGGTGATTCGGTGGTAGCTCGGCGGTATATAGAGCTTGCCTAGTGACTTTATGCAATGCCGACCCTAGACGACTTGATAGAGTTGGACATGACCGATTTCGATGTGATCACGGGTATGGATTGGCTAGCTTCCGCTACGCCAATGTAGATCGCAGGAGAGAGTGGTACGGTTCCAGCTTCTGGAGCCGGTTATCGAGCGAGGAACACCGACGCTGGCGGTAGGTTTATTTCCTACCTCGGCTGGGAAGATGCGCAGGCGGGTATATCTACCATCTCATTCGGGTGTTTGATATCGAGGTCGCCAGATGATTTTCATCGGCCCAGAGTCGAGAGTTCCCGATGTGTTTCCGCACGACCTCCCGTATCCTCCCGAGAGGAGATAGAGTTTTGTATCGATGTCAGCGCGGACACTCGCCTATTTCCATTCCGCCATACGTAATGGCACCGCCGAGTTGAGAGAGTTGAAGGACCAGCTGAGAGATTTGCTGGAGAAGGGCTTCATCATACCTAGTGTTTCTCTCTGGGGAGCGCCGGTATTGTTCGTGAAGAAGAAGGACGGGACGCTGCGCATGTATGTTGACTACAGGCAGCTGAACAAGGTGACCATTAAGAACAGATACCCTTCCGTGATTGATGATTTGTTCGACTACCGCAGGTGCGCGAGATGTTTCTCCAAGATTGATCTGCGATCGCTATCATCAAAGTAGTCGAGAGGCGGATATCCCTAGGACTGCATTCCGGACCCGGTACGGGCACTATGAGTTCAGGGTCATGTCTTTCGGTTTGACCAATGCTCCGGCGGTATTTATGGATTTGATGAACCGAGTGTTCAAGCCATTTTTGATACGTTTGTGATAGTATTCATCGATGACATCTTGGTTTATTCTCGCTCTGGCGGGAGCACGCGAGCATTGAGGCGATCTTGAGAGTTCTCCAGACCCGGATTATACGCCAAGTTTTCCAAATGTGAGTTTTGGTTAACCCGGTGGCTTTTCTTGGGCACATTATGGGCCGATGGTATTCAGTGGATACGGCTAAGATCGAGGCGATCGGGACTTGGCCTGACCTACTACTCCGCAGTGCGCGACTTTACGGGCCTCGCATGTTATTATCGGTTCGTGGAGAAGTTTGCTTCTATCTGCATTACCATTGACTAGGTGACTCGGAAAGCGGCTAAGTTTGATGGGTGATGCTTGTGGCGTGGTTTCGATTCTTGAAGGAGGCGACGACCGCCCCGTTCTTACTCTTCCGCAGGGTCGACGGCTATGTGGTGTATTGTGATCGTCGGGCATCGGGCTTGGATGTGTGTTGATGCAGCGGGGCAAGGTTATAGCGTCACGCGTCCCGACTTAAGAAGCATGAGGAACTACCCACCCATGATTTGGAGTTGGCGGTGATTCACGCCAAGATCTGGAGGCACTATTTGTATGGGGTTCATGGATATTTATACGCACCACAAGAGCCTCAGATATCTTCGGCCAGAGGAGCCGAACTTACGGCGAGAGGCGGTGGCTAGAGTTACTCAAGATTATGATGTCGATATCTGTACCACGGGAAGGCCAATGTTGTGGCGTATGCTCTTAGTCGTAGGTCTATGGAGTCTATCGGATGTGCGGCAGAGGAGGGCATGGTCCGCGAGTTGCATCGATTAGCGAGCCTTGGAGTCCGATTGATTGGTTCCGATAGCGGTGGGTTCGAAGTTCGAGAGGTTGCCGAGTCTTCCATCATCGGCGAGGTGAAGAGGCAGTTTGAGGATCCGGTTTTGACACGGTATCGTGATACGACTCTTCGTGAGGAAGGGTCCTTTTGAGATAGCACCTGATGGGGTGCTAAGGTTTGAGGCAGGTTGTGTGTTCCAGATATTGCGTGACTTGGCGGAGTTCTTGGGGAAGCACACGACGTTACTCTATCCATCGGTCGACCAAGATGTACCACGACCTCGATCGTATTGGTGGGATGGCGAAGAGGGGCGTTGCGAGTTTGTGGCTCGATGTCCGTGTTGTCGCGTGAAGGTAGAGCATCAGAGGCCTGGTGGATTCTTGCAGGCGATAGAGATCCCGACCTGAAGTGGGAGGTGATCAACATGGACTTTATCACAGGATTACCCTCGCACTCAGAGGAAGCATGATTCTATCTGGGTTATCGCCGGCGGTGGAAATCAGCCCACTTTCTTCCCCGGGCGACTTTTTGGTGAGGATTATGCGCACTTTACATCCGAGAGGTCGTGAGGCATGGGTCCCTATTTCTATCATATCGCATGAAGAGCCCAATTTACGGCTAACTTGGAGGTCTTTCGTAAGGGTTTAGGGGACGCAGTGAGCCCGAGTCTGCATTCCATCCTCGCAGACGGACAGCAGAGCGCACTATCCGCACTCGAGGATATGCTTTGCGAGCTGTGTTATTGACTTGAGGTATCGGAGGATCATTTGCCTCTAGTTGAGTTTGCGTATAATAATAGCTACCACTCCTGTATTCAGATGACGCCTTATGAGGCCTTGTATGAGAGGAAGTGCGGTCGCCGATAGCTGGTTCGATGTGGCGAGGTGCGATTAGTGGGACCGGACACTGTTCGTGAAGTGGATAAGGTGAAGCTTATCCAGAGCGACTATTGACAATCGTAGTCGGCAAGTCGTATCAGATCATCATCGTCGGATCCGAGTTTGAGGTTGATGATTGGGTTTTCTGAAGGTGTCACCCACGAAGGGTGTGATGAGATTTGGGAGAAAGGAAAGCTCACCAAGGTACATTGGGCCTTATCAGTTGTCGCAGGTAGGCAAGGTTGCCATGAGTTGATCTGCCGTCCGATCTGGAGGCGGTCATCCGGTTTTCATGTTTCTATCTTTGAGGAGATGTATCGGATCCATCTGTAGTACACCGATTGACGATGTCTGGTGTGACCGGGGGTTATCGTATGAGAGAGTCCCATAGCGATACTCGATCGTCGAGTTAGGCGTCTGCGGACGAAGGATGTGGCTTCGTCAGGTCTTATGGCGGAACGAGAAGCAGGAGGAGATGACGTGGGAAGCGAGAGGAGGGCGTGAGGCGGTATCCTCACTTATTCCCCACACCTCCAGGTAACTTACTTTCCTACTTGTTGATTTCAATTACCATATATGCTTAAGTGTTGTATTGTGGCCATGTGTGGCATTTGCAAACTGTTTACGTTATGAGGAACTTTATCGTTATATGTCTTAAGAAGGAACATTCGGGACGAATGTTTCTAAGGAGGGGATAATGTTATACCCCGTACTTCCAGAGTAGGTATGCGAGGACGTACGTACGATTATTCAAGCCCTAATTAGGTTAAGAATGAACTTGTGAACTTTCGACGGAAAAGATTCCGAACCTTGCGAAGGAAATTCTACGTTTTTAATATTTTAACCGATTACGGATTTTTCCGAGAGACGAAATATTTGGACCAATAGGAGGGCGACATGTGTCACCCTTAGTTGGCATGAGTTGGATGAAAATGTGGCCAAGTGGACAAGGTCAATTGGTCAAGTCTTGCAAGATATTTTTGGGTAGTGGGGGTAGGTAAGGTTGGACGGTTTTGTGAGATAGTGGAGGCCACATGGCTCATTATTGTGGGGGACATATGTCCCAATGTTGTGGTGGACATATGTCCCAACATTGAGGTGGACACTTGGTTGGAAGATCTCATCTTTCACATGGATCCTAATCCCCACCCTCCATTTGTTTTAATCTTGACCCTTGGGTGTTCTATAAATACCCCGAGTTGAAGACTTCTTCATCCACTCCACATTTTCTAAGTCTCAAAATCCTTCCTTTGAGTAAGTCTCGCCCAAGTTTCCCCCTCTCTTGAGAAGAGCTCACAAACACCCCTTCCCCTTCCTAGTTGTCTCGTCAAAAGCCTCCCCCCCTTGGTAGAAAATATTCTCCAAGTAGTGTTACTATCCCAAAATACCCTAGCCATATACCTTTTAGTATTCCAAAGTCACCTCTATACGAAAAGCCCAGAAATACTATCTTATATCCATTAGTCACTAAACGAAACCCTAGAAAAATCTTCATTGTTGGTTGAAGTATTTAGGTAGAAGTTGTGTAGAACTTCTAAGGGTTTCTTGGAGCTATCGGAGCATGCAAATTAGGAGCTAAACCTTGCTCAGGATCGACATTTAAACTTGGATAATTTTGGGCTTATCAAGGTAAATACTCTTGTCCTTCTATTGTAATTGGAGATTACATATAAGAGTAGTTTAGAAATAAGTATAAGATATATAGAAGGATGGTATAAAAGAAGAGATTTGAACTGAAATCACATCAGAAGAATATTAAAGAAGATTGAACTGTACTTACATAGGACTGTAATTACAGTAGACTTGTGTAGTTTAACGGGTAGGGAAGTGCTGCCCGATTTTCCGTATAATAGAGAACCCTCTGCTTAGATTATTCTACAGAGTAGTCTAGACGTTGATAGACGTATTTGACAATTATAGGTTGATACTCTGCGCGCGACATATTCGACTTGGCAGGTGGATTTCGCCGAGGAGGTATGTGATTTTTCCTATCCTCTTGAGCATGATATTTTAAAATATATATATAGTACGGTAGACGTACGTGTGTTAACTGAACATGGTTTTACTTGACGTCTTTTGACTTGAGTATAAATAATAAGAACCTTGAAGTATTTCAAAAGAATTATGAATCATTTTTGAAAGAAGAGTAATACTTGATTTTTAAACAGAAAGCTTAAGAGTTATACTAGCTTTATGGGAAGTTAGGTATAACGACTTAAGAAAGATAAAAGGAACGGTTTTACTTATTTGTTTATGAAAATCTTGTATTGATTTCTGAAAAGTGTAGTAAGATAGTTTGATAAGTAAACATGTTATGATGCTACGCGTGTTAGTGTCTTGTGATGTTGTGTAAGGGGGTTATTCTTATTGTGCTTACGTTGTTAAACGTTAAGCCCGTTGTATTGTTATTATATCACATACCCCCTTGACTTGTTATACCGAGGGCTTGCCACCCTTGATGCGGGTCTATACGGCCTATGCGGTCTGTGTGACTATGCGGAGCTGCGGGAGTTCCAGGATTGATCATTCGGTGTATTATCCGTCGAGGAATGCCTTATGCGATGCAATGTGACTACGCGGTCTATGTGACTATGCGGTGCGGAGTCGAGGAGGATACCGCGCTAGCTACCCCGATCGCGAGGAATACCTCATGCGAGTGCGTGTGTGACTATGCGGTGCGGGAGTTCGAGATTAGGCTCGCATAATGATACTATGGGCGATTGGCCTTGCTTCGATCATTAGCGGCCTAGAAAAGACCAGTTATGTTATATCTATTTTGCTTTTGGTTATGCTGTGGCACTATGTGCGGTTACATTGGTTGTTTCGTACATATTTGTAATATTTTTTTTAAAATGGTATGATTTCATTTAAAGTACTTTACATTTTCACATACTTGGTACCTATTGTACTGACCTCCTTCGGGGGGCTGCGTTCATGCCGCAGGTAAAGGGAAGCAGGTAGCGGATCCTCAGTTTTAGGATCTTTACTCTGGTGTCAGGAGCTCCATTTCTCCGGAGGCTCGACTTTTGGGTATGATCTCCCTGTGTTGTAGATATTTTTGTTTTACATTCAGGGTATGGCGGGGCCTTGTCCCGCCATAGTTGTTTACTTCCTTAGAGGTCTGTAGTCCTATTGTACAGTTGAGATGTAACTTCCAGACTTGGTTTATATATATATGACGAAAGGCGACTTTTTCTCAAATAAACTGTGTCTCATTTTACACTTGTTTCATGTCTTGTTTTTATATTCCGCTGATTACTCTGATGTATGCCTACTTGGGTGCCCGGGTAAGGCACCAGTCACGGGCCCGGGATCGGGTCGTGACAGAATTTGATGTTTATGTTTTGCAGGGTATTGTACCTTTCAAATTAATTGTCAATGATGAAGGACATGAAGACTTTCTGAAATACTCGAGGGACAATGAAAAGACATTTTCAACACTAGCAAATATGGCTCGAGATGTGTTGAACAATCAATCATCATCAACAACATCTGAAAGCACTTTTTTTGTGGGAAGATTTCAAATAGGAGAGCACATACATTTATTGGTAGGAAATATATTGGAGATCACAGTTATATTCTGAGATTGGATTTGAGTAGAGCGTAGAAGGTGCGGTCAACCGAAGATCAACGAAGAAGAAAACTACAACTACAATGAAATCTTGTATGAGGGAACAAGAAGCGACATGGAACAATTTTACCAACAAACTCCAATTCCATCCGAAGATCATCAAGACATTGTGAGGAAATTAGAAAAAGTATGGTTAATTGTGTAATTTTTTAATTGTAATTTTACTATGTGATTTTTTAATTGGGCATTGTGAAAACATTAAGATTGATGAGGTTCAGGGTAATGTTCGCAGGATGCGCATGAGACGAGAAACCGAGCCTGATGAGATCCCGATTGAATTTTAGAAGAGCGCATGTAGGGCAGGTTTGGAGTGGCTGACGGAGTTATTTAACATTATTTTTAAGACGGTGAGGATGCCCAAAGAATGGAGGTGGAGTACAATGATTCCTTTGTACAAGAACAAAAGTGATATCCAGAGTTGCAACAACTATAGGAGTATCAAGCTATTAAGTCACACAATAAAAGTTTGGAAAAAAGTCATGGAGATGAGGGTAAGAAGAGGTGTGTCTATCTCCGAGAGTCAGTTTGGATTTATGCCTGGGCGTTCGACTACATAATCCATTCATCTTATTAGGAGGTTGGTGGAGCAGTATAGGGAGAAGAATAGAGACCTACATATGGTTTTCATCGACCTCGAGAAGGCATACGACAAAGTCCATAAGGAGGTTCTATGGAGATGTTTGGAGGTTAGAGGTGTACATGTGGCATACACTAGGGCAATCAAGGATATGTATGATGGAACCAATACCAGGGTACAGACAGTAGGAGGTGACTCAGACTTCTTCCCAGTGTTGATGGAGCTGCACCAGGGATCAACTCTTAGCCCATTCATATTTGCATTGGTTATGGATGGACTGACGCGACAAATCTAAAGGGATATGACATGGTGTATGTTATTAGCAGACGATATAATCCTGATTGATGAGACTCGCAGTGAAGTGAACGCTAAATTGGAGGTTTGTAGACAGACTGTGAAATTTAAAGGATTCAGGCTGAGTAGGACCAAGACAAAATACTTAGAGTGTATGTTCAGTAACGGGAGAGACCTTGAGACAGACGTGGAGGTGAGGCTTGGTACTCAGGTCATTCCAAAGAAAGGGAGCTTCAAGTACCTCATGTCTATTATCTAAGGAAATGGAGAGATTGATGACGATGTCACACATCGTATTAGGGCAGGGTGGATTAAATATTGGTTCACATGTGGAGTCTTGTGTGATAAAAAAGGTACCACCAAAACTTAAAGACAAGTTCTATAGGGTGGTGGTTAGACCAATTATATTGTATGGGGCAGAGTGTTGGCCGGTCAAGACTTCACATACCCAAAAGATAAAAGTTACGGAGATGGGGATGTTAAAGATGGATGTGTGGGCATACAAGGAGGGATAAAATTAGAAATGATGATATCCGGGACAGAGTGGGAGTGATCTCAGTGGAGGATGAGATACGGGAAACATGATTGAGATAGTTCAGACATGTGCAGAGGAGAGACACAAATGATCCAGTGCGGAGGTGTGAGTGGTTGGATATGGATGGGTACACGAGGGGTAGAGGTAGGCTGATAAATTATTGGGGAGAGGTGATTAGACAGGACAGGGCGCAAGTGCAACTCACTGAGGATAATGACCCTAGATAAAGGGTTATGAAGGACACGTATTAGGGTAGAAGGGTAGTAGGAAGTCCAGCATAGTCATGCCTACGCTTATAAACTGGTAGTTGTAATATTATTATTGTAGGCTCGCTTAGCCTATCATACTAGTAGGCACAATATTCTCTTATAGTCCCTTGTCGTTAGATTTATGATGTTATGTTTATTTTGTTTGTCTTATTTACTTGCATTACTTATTGCTTCTTTTTGCTTATTTTCTCTTTCACTATCATGACTTACTCACTTTATTTTCCTTAGTTTGCTTAGGTTTGTTGTCACGACCCAAATCGGAGGGTCACGACGGGCACCCGGATCCCACCCGCCGGGTACCGCTAATCACGCAATCAACATTCAACCATAAATAAGCACGGATTAAGCCGAAAAGTTTATGAAAACTTTTAACCAGAAAATTGACTTATACATATATACATACCCATGTCATGGCCGACAAGGCCATACAAAACTACTATACGCAAGACACATGTCCACAAACCTCTAAAGAGTATACAACATCAACAGGTCGGGACAAGGTCCCGCCATACCCATATAGCACGCATGAATATAACATACCAAAGTTACACCGACACTCCAGAAAGAGAGGAGTGCTTCCAAAAGTCCGCTGAAATCTGCAACCTATTCACGTGGACCGTCGTTCTGCCTGTGCAAACCTGCGGGCATGAAAAACGCAGCGTCCCCCGACAAAGAGAACTTAGTACGACTGGTGTACTGAGTAAGTCAGACATAAAAATAACATAACAGATATGTATCATAATCAAAGTAAACACCGACTCAACAAGATATGCCTCAGGCCCTAGTACATATGTCTAAATGTTATGCAATACCAATGCAGTATACCGATGGCCACACAAGCGTCTTTCTTTTCATAACAGCCTCTGTGGACATAATGTACATAAATGTCATACATGATGCACATGGGGTATACTACGGCCACACATGCATCTTACCCATAACCGCCTCTGTGGGCATCTGGTTATATTGGCCACACAGGCATTCATATCATATCGTTTTGGCCACACAGGCATCCATCTAGGCCACACCGACACGATATGTGGCCTCTTAGGGCTCTTTTGTGATAATCTGTACCAGCTGCAGGTGGTGTGCGTATAAAACGCCCTTTTTCCTTTTTTTCCATTATGTCCTTTACATATATATACAATATTTATCATATAGTAATGTACATAACACAAGTGGTCTAGGTAATATGCAAATGCAATGCAAATGAAATTGCATGAATGACAACGTCATATTCCAATCTCACGGGTGACATATTACCTTTGTACCTTGACGACACTGTGAATATAATTATCATTTTTTTCATATGTCTCATTAAGGACTTAGAAACAATTTAGACATACTTTCAGCATAGAAATCAATAACATGATTATTCTTAACTTTTAGGAGTAGAATAAATTATGGAATAATATCATAGTTATATTTTATAATATGGAACATGCCAAAAGGAAGAAATAATTTGTCTTAAGTAACATACCTCGATAATAACGGACCAGCCCCTTCTTTTAATAATTACCTACCGGAACGTTGCTTGCACAACATTTGTAAAATGTTGTGCTCAAGATGATCTGCTGGACGTTTTCAATTAGCAATGAATTGCTAGAAAGCTTAATAAATTCGCTGGAAAATTCGTTGGTCATCAATTCCCTCTTTGGTCTTAAGAGATTTTTGAATAAAGAGATATCTACTTAAAAGGAAATGAAATGTTTAAAAGGGAGTTTGCTGGATTGTTGCAGAATTTTCGAATGATTCAAGAATTCCCAAAGATTCTTACTTAAAAGAAATGTCACAAAGTTGCTGAATGCCTCAAATGATTCACAATTCCTCCTCTTTAAAAGATGCCTCCAAATTAGCATTAAGTGCTCAGAATGATTTGGTCCTCCACTCCACTTTTCTTAACGGTGGAGCATTGCGCCACATTGCTTTCACATGCACGGTCATTAAGTGACCTGTCTCCGTATAATTTATCAATCACACACATAATTAATTTTAAATCTTACTTTATTTAAATCTTAAAAACTCATAAGACATAAGTTGTAATATGACATTAGTCCATCACCTCTTTTGGGGATATACAACTACTAATATTAATCTCCATCGTCACACTTGTTGCATCCAAAATTATTTCGGAATTACATCCTTTTATATACTAATTTCCCTATTAGCGTATGTAAATATAACAAAATTTTCCCAACACTCGGGTCTATTTTCTTCGTTTACATGTTCAATTATTGCCCAAAATTATGAAAAGTTACATTTGTGCTTTGTCTTGAGCCAAAGGTCTCTCGAAAATAGCCGCTCTACCTATTAAGGTAGCGGTAAGGTCTGCGTACACTCTACCCTCCCCAAGCTCCACTGTGAGATTTAACTGGGTATGTTGTTGTTGTTTTACTATGTGATTCACAACTTTTGAACAACACCATAAAGTTGCAATTTTGAAATTGTATTACAAAAAATCATAATTCTATTAAATAATATAAGATGCACAAAAACAACATTGTGATATTTTTATTACACTATTTTGTTCAATTATTGAAGTGTTTATATATATATTATTTTTAAAATTAAGTGTCTAAAAAAAAGAAATTCCGTTACTGACTAGACCCCACCCTGCCCTGTCCTCCAACACTGGTCCCCTTTTTCAGTGGGATGTGGGATGGGACAGAACATCTTCCTGTCCAGCTAACCCCGATCCGCTAATTCCGTCGGATCACCGATCTCGACCCTTCTCCATCCCGTTGGGTCTCGTTCTACCGGGACCTGCCCCGTACAGGTCCTTTGACCACCCCCTACATACACCTGTTGGCCCCAAATCTCCATCTTCTCTTCCCATGCCCGGGCATCTAGCCCGAGCTGTGCCCTGTAGTGGTTTCCTTTCTTAATGGGAAATGTATGATGTGTGTTAGTCAAAATTATGCTCAATCTACTTGATTTGGCCAGTTCGTATATATATATTTTATAATTAAGAGACACTATTCTCAAAATGGGATTGAGGTCCCCTCCAGTATTGTCCAGTAACGCCTTTGAATATTAATACGTGGTGGCCATAACAATCAATGGACCAAATTTTACTAATAGTCAGCTCATACAGCCGCCCCTACTTTCTCCTATCCTCCTCCACATTCCAATAACTAAGCAGTCACCAAGTACACTAAATTGTGATTTCGAATAGTGGTGATTAATACCGTATCCAACTTGCCGGGAAACACAAAAGTGACTATTTTCTAGGATGATTTCATCTAGAACTAGAACCCATAATCACCGAATTTACAGATACGGCAGCAAAGTGGTTAGTCTTGTTAGTGCCAATCTAATATTTTCGATTAAACAAAATAATTATATAATAATTAAATAGTAATTGAAATCAACAACAAAATATACAGTAAATGGAAAAACCAAATACTAACTTGATAGATAGAGGCCTGCGTTGCAGTGTCTTTAGAAACGTAAATTCGCCCAAACATGTTGTAGTTCCTGGACGTCTATCTAGAGGATACAACTATCTGGTGCAAGTTCTTGCACAACAACTTGACCCTGACGAATTTACTTTATGTTGTTTTTCAGAAATATCTTTTGGAAGAAGGAGAAGAAGTTATGAGATCAATTCATAAAACTAATTCATTTATTGATTCATGTTTGTTGGTTCATATATATGTTCAACCAAGTGATCAACATAGTTTATATAGCAGTAATATATGAACAGATATAATCATTCATTCCAAAGGTTGTAATTGTTCTGAAAAGTTACAATTTTTGATTCGAAAATTCAATCCGTTGGGTCCTGCACCGCGGCTCTAAATTCTTGTCAGAGCTCTCAGGACTTTTGGCGCTACGACGCTGCTTCCCAGTGCCGCGGCGCTCGTCACGGTGATTTTCTTTTGTTCACTGGACGAGCGGCGCCTTGGCCAATATTTTGAAAATATTTTTTGATCACTTATTTTATTTTTCTTCCTTGTACAAGTTCCAACAATACCCCACATTTTGATAGAAAATAAAATAATAAGGAACTTATCGTTATTTCAGAAAAACCAGATATGACCTACATCGGAAAAGGTGTATTTTGGACTTGAACCGTCCGTAGTGAATACTTATCGGATCTACTTTGTAAAATAGTGAACGTATGTCTTGAACTATTCACGTTTCGTAGTAAATCGAAAAAATAAGTATCATACATATCATAGCAACATATTTCAATTCTTACGGTTGTGTTCATTTCGGTCGTGAACAACTCATTCTTCGTGAGATTTTCTAGAGAACGTATCCATATAGGTTCTCATAGATGCGACCACACATCAATCTCATACAGGTAATACCAAACAAAAATAGTATGTACTATCCTACCATAATGACTTTTAGTATTATTAAGAATAATATTCAGCCCTTAAACATCAACAGATTAACACACATTGGTTCACCATAAGAATGAACATATGTGTGTATTCTATGCTCCTTGAGTCTTCCCCAACTAGTTATCCTATTGAACCTAGACCATGGGATCTCCAATGTTGCTAGGTTAGGTTTCCGCCAAGTAATGACTCATTGACTTTAAGCCCATTACCCTCGATGTAAATACGACTTGCTCTCTGTTAAGGCCTTTTGTCAAATGATCCGTTATATTGTCCTTTGATTTTATATAATCAATGGAAATAATTCCATTTTTAGCAAGTTACGTATTGTATTATGACGTCGCCTTATATGCCTTGATTTGCCATTGTATATTTGGTTCTTTGCCCTCGTAAGAGCAGCCATACTATTACAATGTATGCAAATGGCTGTAACAGGCTTTGTCCACAAAGGAATACCTTATAGGAAGTTTTTGAGCCATTCTGCCTCTTCGACAACTTTGTCCAAGGCTACAAACTCTACTTCCATAGTCGATCGTGTATTCACAGTTTGCTTTGATGATTTCCAAGATACCGCCGCTCCACCAAGTGTAAATACATAATCACTTGTGGACTTACTCTCCGAATGGTTGGAAATACAATTAGTATCACAATATCCTTCTAAAACAGGAGGATACTTTGTATAATGCACCCGATATTTCATTGTATGCTTTAGATATCGGAGAGCCCCAGTTAGTGTAAACCAATGATCCTTTCCTGGATTGTGTGAGTATTGACTAAGTCGACTCACTGTATATGCTAAGTACGGTCGTGTGTAGTTCATTATGTACATCAAGCTTCTAAGAATTTGTGTATATTCCAATTGAGACACACTTTCACCTTGATTCTTCTTAAGGTGACTAGCGGGATCAAATGGTGTAACAATCGGTCGATCGTCATAGTGGTCCCAACTTTCTAAGGACCTTCTCAACATAATGGGATTGAGTTAGTATGTAACCATCAGAATTCTTTTGAATTGTAATACCAAGAATGACATCCGTTATTCCCATATCTTTCATATCAAATGTGGTATGCAACATCTTCTTAGTTTGGTTAATTAAATCCTTACTTGTTCCCAAAATTAGCATATCATCAACATATAAGCATATAATGACACATGCATTCTTACATTCTTTAACGTAGACACATTTGTCACATTCATTTATTTGAAACCCATTTGATAATAGTGTATTATCAAACTTTTCATGCCATTATTTTGGGGCTTGTTTAAGTCTGTATAAAGACTTAATTAACTTACAAACCTTCTTTCTTGACCTTTAACAAAAAACCCTTCGGGTTGTTCCATGTAAATTTCTTCATATAATTCACCATTCAAGAATGTGGTTTTCACATCCATTTGATGTATTTACAAATTGTGAATAGCCGCTATATCAATAAATGTCCTAATGGAAGTAATTCTAGTTACTGGTGAGTAAGTATCAAAGAAATCTACACCTTTTTTTTGTCGAAATTCTTTGGCTACTATACGAGCTTTGTATTTTTCTATAGTACCATCAGACCTTAATTTCCGTTTGAAAATCCATTTATGGCCTATTGGGTTTTTTCCCGGAGGGAGATCAACCAATTTCCATGTATTATTTTGCACAATGAATTCTACATCACTTTGGATAACCTCATTCCAATAAGGTGCTTCAGATGATTCCATAACAGCCTTATATGTTTGAGGTTCTCCTTCAACGGAAAAGGTCATAAAGTCCGGTCCAAAATCTTTGGCAATTTTCCCACGTTTACTTCTTCTTGGTTCAGAATTTTCTTCTTGAACAGATGAAGTATTACTTGTATCATTTTGTGTGTTTTGGTTTGACTCATCTTGAGGCATCGATCTCTTCTTATAATTAGAATTGTCTTTATACTTTTCCTTGTCTTTGTAAGGAAAAATGTCCTCAAAGAATTTTGCTTGAGCAGATTCCATAAGTGTGTTTTTGTGAATATCTTCAACATCGGAATGATAAACCAAAAACTTATATGTTGCACTATTATTGGCAGGACCAATATATATGCAATCCACCATTTTGGTCCAAGTTTAGTTCTCTTTGGTAAGGGAGCTTGAACTTTCGCTAGGCAGCCCCACACTTTCATCCTTTTGAAAGTAGGCAATCTATCTTTCCATAACTCATAAGGAGATTGATCACTTTTCTTATGAGGAATTTTATTTAATATCATATTTGCAGTAAGTAATGCCTCTCCCCATAGACTAAGAGGTGCGCCCGAACTAACCAATATTGAATTTATCATATTCAATGTTCTATTCTTACGTTCGGCAAATCCATTTTGTTTTACAGTATATGATGCAATGGTTTGATGAACTATACCATGAGTAGAAAAAAATTCATTAAAGTCATTTGATTGATATTCACTACCTCTATCAGACATTAGAATTGTAATTATTTTCTCAAGTTGGTTCTCCACTACTGCTTTATATGTTTTAAACATGTTCAAAGTCTCGTCTTTGGTATGTATTAAGTATACATAATAGTATTTACTGCAATCATCTATAATAATTCTTTCCTCCACGAGATGAGGTTACTTGGTAATCACACAAATCACTATGAATTAAACCAAACACTTCATTTGATTTCACTACAGATTTATGAGGATAACTTGCATATTTTGATTCTATGCAAACTTCACATTTAGTCATTTTGTTCATAGAGCATTTTGGCAACATGCCTAAACTTACCATCCTTTGTAAAAAACGATAATTAACATGGCCTAATTCTGAATGCCATAAGGAAGAGGAATCAACCATGTACATAGAAGCAATGCTAGTGCCTGCATTTTTATTAATAATTGCAATTGCCTTAGTAGGTACAACAGATAGTTTGAAGAGCCCCTCACTGAGGTAACCCTTCCCTACATACATCCCACATTTGGTGAGTACAATTTTGTCTGATTCAAATACAATCTTAAAACCATTGTTACTAAGAACAGGACCAGAAATCAAATTTTTACAAATTTCAGGCACATGCAACACATTAGTGAGCACACGATCATTCCCGAAAATGAGTTTCAGAATCACCTTCCCTTTCCCTTCAACTTTCACAGCAGCATCATTCCCCACGAACAAAGGTTCTCCATCCTTGATGGGCTGGTAGGATGTGAACATGTCCTTTTCAGAACATACATGCATTGAAGCACCCATGTCCATCCACCAATCGGTTGAATTGGTAACCAGATTTGCTTGAGCAGCAACAACACCAATAAATTGATTTTTAGTTTCAGCACGGTTGAATTGGTTGAAATTACCCGAACCTCCAATACCACCTCTTTGTTTCTTGCGAAGGCGACAATCTTTTGCTCTATGCCCAGGTTTACCGCACACCCACCAGACACCAACTTATGCTTTCTTGAACACTTTAGTCTTTTATGGGGCGAGTGCATTTCTCCCGGCAGCAAAATGTGGCTTGACACCAACAAACTTACTTGGACTTAGATAGACTGCCTTCAACTATGTTAGCATTAGGTTCCAAAGAAACAACATCAGCCTTTTCATTCTTCCGATTATCGTCTTCAACTCGAAGTTTAAGAAGCAATTGCTCAAAGTTCATTTCCTTAGTTAGGTGCTTAAGATAAATTTTAAAATCCTTCCAAGAAGGAGGTAATTTCTCAATAATAATACCAACAAGGAAATTCGGGTTAAGGCCCATACATTCAACCTCTAACTCATGAACAATGACTTGGAGTTCCTCCACTCTTGACAATAGGCTTGGCATCGCTCAACTTAAAGTTCAGAAACTTGCCGATGACGAACTTCTTTGAACAAGCAACCTCAGTCTTGTACTTGTTCTCCAATGACTGCCACAACTCCCGTGCTATTCTGAACGTGGAGTAGATATCATAGAGAGAATCATCCAAGGCATTGCGAATATAGTTCCTACAAAGAAACTCTTAACTCTCCTAAGTCTCAATAGTCTTTAGATTTTCAGCCCCCACATCATCAGTCAGAACATTCTCCTCTTCTCCTTCTAGCAGTGCCATAGGAGCCTCAGCAGTAAAAACATTCTCCACATGAAGAATTGTCAAATAGAACAACATCATTTGTTGTCAGCGTTTGAAATCAAAACCCTTGAATTTATCAGGTTTTTCAACATGATTTTTCACCATCGAAGATCCAGATTGATCCATATTGACTAATCAAGAAGAAAAATCTTTTGATTAGGAATTTCTATCTTAGATTGTTAGTGTCAATCTAGTATCTTCGATTAACCAAAATAATTATATAATAATAATTAAATAGTACTTGAAATCAACAACAAAATATGCAGTAAATGGAAAAACCAAATACTAACTTGATAGATAGAAGCCTGCGTTGCAGTGTCCTAAGACAGAAATTTGTTCCCAGTTGTGTTGTAGTTCCTGGACGTCTATCTAGAGGATACAACTATCTGGTGCAAGTTCTTGTACAAGTACTTGACCCTGACGAATTTACTTTATGTAGTTTTTCAGAAATATCTTTTGGAAGAAGGAGAAGAAGTTATGAGATCAATTCATAAGACTAATTCATTTATTAATTTATGTTTGTTGGTTCATATATATGTTCAACCAAGTGATCATGCTTTATATAACAGTAATATATAAATAGATATAATCATTCATTCCAAATGTTGTAATTGTTTTGAAAAGTTACAACTTTTGATTCGAAAATTCAATCCGTTGGGCCCAGCGCCGTGACTCTTCGCCTTTGGCGCCGCGACGCTTTCCCCGGCGCCGCGTCTCTTCCCCTTAGCGCCGCGACGCTAAATTCCTGTCAGAGCTCTCAGTACTTTTGGTGCTACGACGCTGCTTTCCAGCGCCACGACGCTCGTCACGTTGATTTCTTTTATTCACTGGACGAGCGGCGCCGTGGCCCTCTCCCTAGGCGCCGCGACGCTTGGCCAATATTTTGAAAATATTTTTTGATCATTTATTTTATTCTTCTTCCTTGTACAAGTTCCAACAAGTCTCACACCATCAATGGTCTAGATGTCTTCTTTCTTCACCATCGAAAGCAGACTTAGAAGTTGGATTTACTAGCAAATCTGTTATTGGTTTTTTAGCACTGATTCATTCTAAAACTATCAGTTGATGGCTTAGTTCTGGAAAATGAAAAGGCAGAGGAAAAAGAAGGGGAGGTTATAAGGAGCTGAATATTAGTAAAATCTGGTCCGACGATTGTTATGTCCACCACGTATTAATATTCAAAAGCATTACCGAAGCCTGCTGGAGGGAAGCCTACTGGAGGGGATCCCGACCCCTCAAATTGAACGGTCTCTCCTATTTTCTCTTTCAAAATACTCTTGACTGTCATTTCTTGTCCAATTTATGTAAGTATGCAATATAGCTCCAAAAATTTCTCCAATGTGTTTTTGATTTCTTCCATCTATATGGTTCTTTGTAGATATGTTCCGAAGCGGTGCACTCTGTCCTCCATATCTGCCACTAACGCAGGGACATATCGAGCCAACGAGTCAAACTCCACGTTGTACCCCAGAACCGTACGCCCTCTCTGTCTCAGCATCAGAAATCTGTCGGCCCGTGCTCTCCTCATCTGCGGAGGCAAGAAATGGCTGAGAAATGCCTCCGAGAACTCGTCCCAAACAGCTGGAGGCGCATGCTCCCCCCGGGATAGCTCCCACGAATCAAACCGATCATCGCGGATCACGCGCGGCCGATGCGAACCTAAGACCACCGACTCGGTCTCCGGCCTTGATCACTCATGATCCACAGAATCGCTTGATGAACTCCTGCGGATCATCCTCAGGCCTCGACCCGTAGAACTCAGGCGGGCTGCAGCTCAAAAAGTCCCGTAGTCTCAAACTATCCGATCTGGGGTGAACTACGGGTGCTACTGGAACCTCTGACTCTCGTCTGTCCTCGTGTCTAGCCACAATCCTAGCTAGTAACTGGGCCATCTCCGTGTAACCCATATCCTCTGCTCGTTGTGATGCTGGATGCTTTCAGTGCGTGGCCTCGATGAGACCGCTGGCCGCTCTACTCGCAGATCCTCTCTGCGCTTGCCGCTCGGGTTCTGGTTGCCTTGCGTGGAGGCATTGCTGGTAAAAAAGAGATACGTCAGAGGGAGTCCAAATTACAACACAACTCTAAGGCACGATCTCAGAGTGAGAAGAATAGAAACTAATCCTAAATATCCTGCAGGCTCCTGATTATAGGTGTGGTGCACAACACGCCGATAATCAAGACTCTACTAGATACGGTTTATAGACACTTTTCGAGGATTAACTGCTCTGATACCACTTTTGTCACGACCCGACCTCGGGCCTGCGACTGGTGCCTTACCCCGGGCACCCTAGTGATACAACATCAGAGAAAATCAGTGGAAATAAAACTTAAACAGGAAACAAGATACAACATAAGAAAACAGGCTAACCAAAACGGTCACCTTTCTGTACATAAATTAAAAACTTGAACAGTTACACCCTTTACAACCCCGCCACAAATACACAGACCTCTAAGAGTTTTATAACAACAATGATGGGACAGGGCCCCGCCATACCCCTGAATGTACAAGAACATACAATCTCAGGGAATCATACCAAAGATAAGCCTCCGGAGAAACGGAGCTTCCCAAACGCTGAACTGCGATCCTATGAGCGAGGATCAACAACTGGTGTACCTCTGCACGCGCGTGAACGCAGCCCCGAAGGAGGTCGAGATAACAGTACCAAGTATGTGAAATCAAAATACGTAATGAAATCACATTTCATCATTTTATAAAACCATTTCACAATAAATGTGATTATGTCAAGTAAGGGACGCATGTCCTCAAAATCATCACTCACACATAATTATGGGTCTCACGCCCACAATATCAATCATGCCCGTGGAACTCCTTCCTCACTGCCGACAGTACATGATGTAAAACAACACCCATATGTGAACCTGAACACTAGATCCTGCCTGCGTCATCAAACCGATCGGGCCAAGTAGAATAGCCAACTACCAGATCCGAAGGCTAGTCATAAAACTTCACGGGCCAAGTACGAAAGCCAACTACCAGATTCAAAACCAGCCATGCAACTGGCCGAGGCAAGTATCTTAAGCTAACGTACCAGAGCCTACCGTCTCACGAGATATGACCGTGGCAAGTATCTTAAGCTATTTACCAGAGCCTGCCGATACACGAGAAATGACCAAGACAAGTATCTAAAGTGTGCCTGTAACCACATGTACAAATCAAGCCCGTGATCGCTCGTCACCGCGGCAAGCTTCATGGATTAGCGGTCCATGGACTAACAACATAACCCGGGAATTTAACCCTCACAATGACCGCATGCCCCGACATCTTACCTCGGTATAAGCATAGCCATGAAACCATCCTACTTGACGCATACCCGTGGACCATCCATCGTGTCAGTATGTCCAAAGGAAATAACAAGATAATACTCAAAGTGGACGCATACCCGTGGGCCACCCAACGTGTCAGCATGTCCAAAAGAAACAACAAGATAACACTCATAGTGGAAGCATACCCGTGGACCATCCATCGTGTCAGTTATAGGTGTCTAACGGGTCAGCCCGGTCGGGCCATTAGCCGATCTGGGTTTAACGGTTCCGGACGATTCACGGTCGGTTCAGACACGCCAACGGTCCGGTCGTTCACGGATTCCATGTTGGCCGCGTGCGGTTAAGGTCGAACGCAACCGGTCCTGGTCGGTTTTTTTTTTTTTTTTAATTCTAGTATTTATTTTCTATAATATAAACTATATTCAATTTAAATATGTAATATAATAATATAATATATAATTTAGTTGTATATATTAAAATTGTAACTTTAAAGTTAAATTTTGATTTTATAGTTTATAACTTTATACTTTATAGTTTATAACTTTATACTTTATAGTTTATAACTTTATATTGTAAATTTGTAATTATACTTTTAATAATTTATTAGATTAGTAGATATATCATATAAGTATATAATATTATAACTTATAAGTAATATGATTAACAACTAAATAGATAGTAAAATTAAAATTAATGATAAGATGTAAACTTTTGAACTTTCATAACGTTAATAAGAGTACATAATGAAGTAATAATAATTTTATTTACATATTATGCATCCTTTTGCAAGTTCTTCGTAATCTATAGGTTGATTGAATTGGTTATGCTCCATAGCCTCTAAATCGAGTATTAATTCCGATCCGCCTCCGCTCCCGCCTTCCAAAATATTGCCTATTTCTTCATCTTCGGATAATCAACGCCTCCACATCCTTGATTTCTTCTCTCCGATCGATCCAATCCCTTGCGGACTAACACTTCTAATGTGCTTCCACCCAATGAGTGACGTGTGTCTCCTATTTGATCTCGTGCTTGGCTAAATGCACTTTCAGAAGCCACTGTTGAGATCGACACATTAAGAACATCCCGGGCCATCGCTGCAAGTACCGGGAATTGCCTTTTGTTATCCTGCCACCATTGTAAAGGGTCAAAATTTTTCTTCTCATTGGCTTTTGCAAATAAAATTGCATCTCATCGCAAGATCGGCTTGTGGTTGGTTGTGTTGTAAAAGTGCTCCATATGTCTAAAGATTCTTCTTCATCGCCATCATCATTGAATCCTGCAGTGTAGACACGTAACCGTAACTAGAAGGAATATTAGTAGCAGAGTTGGTGTTATCATGTAATGTAGCATAATATTCATATAATGTAGTTAAATTAGTATCAAGTTTACTTATGCAATCAAATGAAGATGGAGTTTCTGTTTGACCTATTTCCATATAATTATATAAACTAAATATTAAATTATGACAATCTACTTTTTTAATAGAAGGATTTAAGACTGCACCAATACAATAAACATCGTGAATAGGAAAAAATATTTTTAAACTTTTCAAACATAATCAGAATCGCATCTTTATATTTCACATTTGATTTTAACCCATAAAGTAAATATGAAATTTCATATATGAGCTAAAGCATTACAAATCTGTTGGGTAATAAGATCACGAAAATTCAACATTGCGATTGTAAAATTTACGTAAAAATTTTAAAAGTTCACCAATTGATTTCAATGTTCGTCGGTTAACATATACATCACGTTCTTACAATGCGCATTTGCAACATGTGTTATGGGTCTTTATACTTATAACATTCTTTTAAAAATAAATAAGTATAATTCCAGTGTAATAATCTCTTCGCATGAATTTAGGTCTCAAATTAAATTGTTTACATTTTTCTTTAAATTCTATAATTCTATTTTTCCTATTATTACCCTGAATAACTCCAACAGCTCTTTTGACAAGTTTTATTTCAGGTGAAAATAAATCAAGACCACTTTTAACAATTAAATTATAAATATGACAAGCACAACGAACATGAAATATATCGAAGTGGTGGTTGTACTTCCGCTTTTAAAATCTACAAAGAAGATTATTAGATGCATTATCGAATGATACACAAAGTATTTTATTATAAAGATTATATTTTTGGGCATAAAACAAATAGTTTCGCTTATATATTTTCCAAGATGACTTTGATCCTCGCCATACGCAAAGCAATAATACGTTTTCCATTCTAAAATTTTCATCAATCCAATGACAAGTAATTGTTAAATAATCATAACCGTTCAACGATGTCCAATGTCCAAGTAAAACTAACGGCATGGAAGGTTAGCAAACAAATATTGCAAGAAAATAACATAATCATTATGAAGTCTAAAAATATCGGCTCTAGTAGTACTACGAGGAACACCTTTAAAAAAGGATTATATACTCTTTGAATATATGTAATTAAATATGAAGAAGAAGCAAAAGAAAAAGGCAAACAACCTCCGACAATCATTTTTGCTAATTCAATGCGATCTTTTTTTGGATCGTACTTAGCCAACCCCCCAGTTAATGGATTAAGTTGTTGTTGACCGGGTTCTAAATTAGGGACAGCATTCCATTGTGCCGGATGACCGAATTTTATATGTCTACCTATAGTGCCCGTCCCCCCGTCACCACCCCCTGTCTTATGTTTATAAGTTCTCCCACAAATATTACATTTAACTCTATCAGTACCCACAACTTTATCATAAAAGAGCCACACTTTACTCCTTTTTCTTCTTGCTACTGGTTCTGGTAAAGGAGGTCTACGACTACCACTAGCAGTACCAACATTGACAGAAGGAACACTAGTAGGTGTAGGAGGTTCTTGTTCTTCAAGTTCATCAATATCATCTAATTGAACGTTATCACATTCATTATCTTCTATTCCAAAATCTTCTTGCATTTGATCATAATCTATATTTTGATTAGATGATGAAGAACCTACAGATTTTTTACCCCTTGAACTAGATTTACGGCGCAGTCCCGACGCAATTCCCCTTAGTAAAGACATTATAAAATATTTAAATAATCAACAAATAAATATGACAATTTAATAAAATAATTAGAGAATGAAACGAGTGTACCAAACTTCGATTCGAATTCAATAGAAACTCGAAGCTCGAAGTCTTGCGTCTTGCTACTTTGAATTTGAAAACTAATAATATTAATAACTTGAAAATTGATAATAAAGATAATTAAGAGAGTATGAGAATAAGAGAATTGAGAGAAATGTTGTGTGATAAAAATGAAGAAAATGTAGAGAATTTATAGATTTTTTAAAGGGTAAAAATGGAATTAAAATAAATAATTAAACAAAACAAAAAACAAAAAAAAAATTAAAAAAAAATGACCAACGGTCGAAATGACCAGATTGACCCAAATTTCTTCAAGCCCAACGGTCGAAATGCCCGGTGGGCAATTGTTTTTATTTTTGTTTTGTACCCGGTCCGGGCCGGTCCGGTTAACCGGGAATGGAACCGGTTTTCCAATACCGCCTTACGGCCGGCCAGATCTGGTTTTGAAATGACCGTGCGGGTTGGGGTTGGGGACAATCCGACCAACCGGTATGTCCTTACCGGTCGGGCGGTCGGTTAACCTCGGTCAACGGTCGGTTCGGTCAACCGGACGGTTGACAGGTATAGTGTCAGTATGTCCAACAATCAACCAAACAGCCGGCCCTCCACCGAGAGACGCGGTAGCACAGTATCAAAACACATGCACAACAAAGGCTATCACAACAAGCATAGGCAAGTTCAACGTACTTTCATTTTATGTCAACAATCCGGGTTTCAACCCCAAAATACTACATACTTTCATTCTTTCAAAAAGACCTCTTTTTACGTAAAAGCCACACGATACTAATACTCGTAGTATCAAAAACACGTTTTCTTTTCAAACCAAATTACTTCACCTTCGTAAAAATCTTTACAAGACTTTTAAAATCAAGTACTCTATACTTTTTAAACCAAGTGCTTTTCTTTTAAAACAACATCAAGTATACTTTTAAAACCCAAATAACTTACTCTTTTCAAAACAAGTAACCTATACTTAAATCAAGTTACTTCTCCTTTTCCGAAATCAAGCCGTTTATAAGTAAAGTCTCTTATCTTTCAAACTCAAGTCTCTATTTTATCTTCATAAAGTCGTTATAACTAACTTTCCATAAAGCTATTATAACACTTTATGTTTTAAATAAACCAAATTATTTCATACACGTACGTCTACCGTACTATATAGTTCACAACAATCATGCTCAAGAGTATAGGAAGAATCACATTCCTCTTCGGCTTAAACCACAAGCCAAGTCGAGTATGCCGCGCGTAGAAAATCCACCTATAATAACCACAATACATCTATCAACTTCTAGTTCTCTTTGTAGAATAATTCTAAGTACAAGGATCCTTATCCTACGGAAAATTCGGCAGCACCTCCCCCCCCGTAATCACATAAATAACCTCCCAGAACAAGGCCTGGTACCAAGCCAATAACTCCAAGGGGATTACACGTCTAACCGGACGTGTACAATCCTGCCTCACAATAATACTACACAAGTCTACTGTAAATACAGTCCAATGTAAATACAGTTCAATTCTTTTTAATCATCCTTCCATATATCTTATACGCAATTATAAACTACTACAATATATAATCTCCAATAACAATAGAAGGACATAGATCATTACCTCGATAAGCCCAAAATTTATCCAAGATTTATAAGTCGATCCTGAGTAACGTTTAGCTCCAATTCCTTACGCTCCAACCCGCTCCAAGCAACCCTTAGAAGTTTCTAAACAACTTCTCTTAACACTTCATCCAAGGTATGAAGATTTTCTAGGGTTTTATTTGCGACTATTGGAATAAAGTAGTATTTCCGGGCTCTTATGTTGGGATTACTTTAGAATACTACTAGGGATACTAGGCTAAGGTATTTGAGATTATACAACAACACTTGAAGTATTTTCTACACAAAGTGGGGGGGGGGGGGGGTGGACGAGAACAACCTAAGGGAGGGAGTATATTTTGCCTTGGAAACTATCTCAAGTGTGGATGAAATTAAGTCTTGCACTAAGGGGGTATTTATAGAGAAATCAAAGGCCAAGATCATAGCAAGTGTGTGGTCTAGATTGGGCCATGTGTGTGTGGGCCCCACCACACCACATGGCCAATAAAAACAAGAGCCAAATGTCATGGCCATTTCGGCTAAGGGACAAGTGGCTAGACACTTGTCCCACCAATTCAGCCCACATGGACACCTAAGGGGGGTGACACGTGTCGCCCCCTTACTCATCCAAAATATTTCATCTTCCGAAAATATCCAAAATATCGAAAATATCGAAAACAAAGTGGGCCCCACAAAACCGTAAATTTCTCCCGTGGGCCCCACGTGACAATTTCCGAAAATAAAATTCCATAATTCTAATATAATCCAAGAAGTCCAAATACCAAATCTGGGAATCTAATTCCCATTAACGAACCTTTTTCCTTCACAAAACCCGGAAACTTTTCCGTCGAAAATCACATCTTTCTTTCTTTCCAATATTACTGTCGTATTCTCGTACGTACGTCCTCACATACATATCCTGGAACTACGGGGTGTAACAGAAAAGGTATGTGAACCATCTCCTCTTCTTCTAGCATGATTCCTTATGGTAAAGTAAGTAATCATACTCCTAAATTGATCCACTCCTTGATTGTACTTGGATTGCCTAATATAGAAGTTGTTCTATATACTTCCTTGATTGTACTTGGATTGCCTAATATAGAAGTTGTTCTATATACTTCCTTGATTGTACTTGGATTGCCTAATATAGAAGTTGTTCTATATACTTCCTTGATTGTACTTTGGATGTTTAAATTGGAAGTTGTTCTATATACTTCCTTGATTGTACTTTGGATCTTTAAATTGGAAGTTGTTATAATCCATTCCCTTAATGAAGTTTGGATTTTCAAAAGTGAAAGTATTTTACTTAAAGTACATAGAGTCTTGAAAAGGAAGTGGTTTCCGAATCTTTTGGCTAGTGCCTTAGTTCCAAAACCTAAAGGTTGTTATAATGACTTTAGGGGAGTCAAATGAGTGATTTACTTAATTGATTTAAAAGAGGAGAAATGACATGATTTAAGAGAAGTAACTTGTTTTAAAGGTGTGAGTTACTTGAGATTTAAAAGTATAAGCTACTTGATTTCTAAAGTTAAGAAACTTGATTTCTAAAGTTAAGAGACTTGAAGTATTTTGAAAGTTAAGGAACTTGATTTGAAAGTATATGATACTTGGATTTAAAAGTATAAGTCTCTTAGTTATAAAAAGAATGAATTTGTCTAAAACCATAAAGGGTTATAACGGCTTTATGAGAAGTTGGTTATAACGGCTTTATGGAAGGTTAAGAAAGTTGTCTATTTTGATTAATAAGCATGAGTTGCCTAGGTTGTGAAATTTTAAGTTACTTGGTTTCAAAGTCTTGAAATGAATTTCTAAAGGTGTAGTAACTTAATTTGAAAAATAGACATACCTTGATACTACGGGTGTTAGTATCTTGGGGTTTTATATAAAAAGGAGTCTTTTGAAAAGAATGGAAATACGTAGTACTTAGGGTTAAAATCCCGGATTTTTATATAAAACGAAAGTGCCTTGAGCTTATAAAATGAAATTCATTTTTGTATGATAATGAAAGTCTAAAGATTTTATGAACTTGCCTATGTGTGCTTGGGATAGCCTTTGAGTGCAAGTATTATATTTTTACGCTGCCGCGACTCTCGGTTGGAGGCACTGTCTTGTCACGAGTTTACTTGGGCGTCGCAAGCGGTGATGTGGGATTCCACGCACGCCCATTATGATTGATCCTTGGACATGCTTATACGATGTGGGATTCCGGCACGCGACGAATGCGGGTTAGATTCGGATTGTTTGTATTACTCATGGACACGCTTATCGATGTGGGATTCCGGCACGCGACTGCGAGGCGGGTTAGATTCCGGTTGTTTGTATTACCCACGGACATGCTTATACGATGTGGGATTGATATTGTTATTCCATGAACTAGCCCTCCATGAGATTTAGTGACGCAGGATGGTCTGGTAGAGAACTTTCGTACTTGCCCCGGTCAGTGGTTGTCGTATGATGGATTGTAGATAGCTTTTGTACTTGCCCATCAGCACAATTTGAGATAACTTCGCACTTGATCTCGTGACGAGAATGGATCCGGTAGTTAGCTTTCATGTGGATCCGTAGTTGGCTTTCATACTTGCCACGATCGGTTTATGATGATCGTGGTTCGTTTTCCTACTTGGCCCGTACAGTTTTTATGACACAGGTGGGACTTGGTGTTCATGTATGCTTATTGGTGTTATATTATATCATGGACTACCGACAGTGAGGAAGGATTCCACGGGCATGGTTGATATTATGGGCGTGAAACCCATAGTTATATTTGAGTAGTGACTTTGAGGGCATGCATCCCTGACTTGATAGAATGTTATATATATGCGTAAAGTTGGCCTTAAAAGTTTAAGCCTTTTTATTTGTGCACAACTCACTAAAAGAATCGAACGTTTCCACTTTCGTAGGAAAATTCCGCTATGTCATTTAGTATTTTTTGGATTTTCCTAGAGACTAAACATTTTGGACCAACGGGAGGCGACACTTGGCACCTCCAATTGGTGGACTTGAAATCGCCCATCGACGAAATGGACTAGAGTTGCACGTTTTTGTGCCTTTGCACAAGTCAAGGATTAGGTAGGATATTTTGTGTGCAAGTTGGCGACACTTGCCTAATCTTGACCTTACACTTGCAAATCTTGGCCATTGGTTGGCCATGTCTTGACCTATAAATACCCCTTTAGATGAAGAGTTCTTCATCCACAAATCAATTTCAAGTCTTGAAAAATCCTCCCCTCTCTCTAAAGCTTTTCGTCCAAAGCCTCCTAAAATCTACCCTCCCAGTAGAAAAGTTGCCTTCTTGTATTGTTATAATGCCCAAAATACCTAGCCCAAATCCCTTAGTACTTAGTAGTTGTGAAGAACTTCTAAGGTTTCGAGCATACAACTTAGGAGCAAAACCTTGCTCAGCGACTTTATCTAGGATATTATTGGGCTTACCGAGGTAACTAATCCTAACCTCTTTTGAATTAGAGAATACTTACGTAGTAGTATAAGAATAAGTATAAAATACTTAGAAGAATATTAATAGAATTAATATCACGAAGGGTTTAAAGAAGAATAATCAAATTACATGGTAGCTCACCGGTAGGAAATCGCCCAATTTTCCGTAGGATATAGAACCCTCTGTTTAGAATGTTTACAAAGTAGTCCGAACGTTGATAGACGTGTCGACGATTATAAATGATTCTCTCGCGCGACATATTCAACTTGGCGGTGGTTTTCATTTGAAGGTTTGTGATTCTTCCTAAAGCATGATATTTTACAATATATATGTAGTACGATGACGTACGTGTGTTAATCGAATAATAACTACGGCAATGTCTTTGACTTAAGCTGAATAATACTTACGGCAATGCCTCACTTAAGCCCGAATAACACTTCATGATGCCTCACGCTTAAGCCTTTGAATAATAAAGAATCAAAGCATTTCAAAAGAATCTTGAATCATTTTTAATGAAGAGAACTAATTGGTTTTAAAGCGAAGCTTAAGAGTTATACTAGCTTTATGGGAAGTTAAGTATAACCCCTTAAGAATGATAAAAGAAACAGTTGCCTATGTGTTTATAATGCACTTATATTGAATTGTGAAAAGAATAATAAGATGGTTTGATAAGTAGACATGATATGATGCTACGTGTGTTAGTGTCTTGTAACGCTTGTATAAGAGAGTATTCTTGTTGTGCTTATGTTGTTTAAAGATAAGTCATTATGTTAGTGTACTATCACTCACCTCTTGACATATTACGGGTTAAGTCGCCTCCGTCGGGGTAGACTCGAGCGATGCAGGACCATGATTCGAGAATACCTCACGCGGGTCCAAGGGACCTACGCGAGCTACGAGTTCCGTGTTAGTGATGCGGTTATACCTCACGCGGTACATGTGGCCATGCGGACTACGAGTCGGGGCGATGCCGGAGTAGCTACCCTCGACGCGGGGTTATGTACCCTATGCGGGCCTATGTGAGTGGCCATGCGGACTACGAGAGTCGTGATTAGGCTTGCATGGTGATACTACGGGCAATTGGCCTGCTTGATCATTCGCACTAGAAAAGACATTGCAGCTTACCTATTCATACTCTTGTTTATGATGTGGCACTATATGCGGTCCCTTCGTTGTTTCATACATACTTGCAAAACTGATTTTAAAATGATATGTTTTCATTTAAGTATTTCTGATTTCATATACTTAGTACTGTTATCTTGACCTCCTCCGGGCCGCGCTCATGCGCAGTAAGGCGGCAGTGCTAGATCCACATTCTTAGGATCTACGTTGGTGTCGGGAGCTCCATCTTTTCCGAGGCTCTACTTTTGGGTATGATCTCCTGTTGTAGATAGTTTTATGCGATCGGTATGGCGGCCCTGTTCGCCATAGTTGTATATTTCCTTAGAGTGCAGTAGTCATGTTATGCAAGATCGGATATCGCTAAACCATGTATATATATATATATATATATATATGAAAGCGATGTTTTCTCACATAAAGCGTGTCTTATTTTATAAACTGTTTCATGTCTTGTTTCATATTTCACGATTACTCGATGTATGACTACTTGGGTGCCCAGTGCACGATCACGGCCGGAATGGGTCGTGGCGACATGTATTGTGTACTGTAGTTTGACTATCATACATGTCTCCTATTTTATATAGACTGTTATGATTTCATTACAGTATTTTCAATTTCACATACTTGGTACATTCTTCGACCTCCTTTCGGCCGCGTTCATCTGCCGCAGTTTAGGTACGCAGCTTGGTGATCTGCGCAGTGTAGGACCGCTCGAAGTTTTGGATAGCTCCTTCTGTTCAGGAGTTTATCATTTTGGTATAGATCCTTCATTACAGGCTTTTGTACAGTTATGGGTACGGCGGGGACTTGTCCCGTCATAGTTCAGTAAAACTCTTAGAGGTCTGTATTCATATGTGGGATTAGACTCGTGCACAGTGTAGTGTCTTTTGATTATGTATATTATATGGCAGCCTTGTCGGCTTTGCCCTTGCATGTTCGTTGGTTTTTTTTTTAAAAATGAGGTGTTATTTAATTCCACGGTTTACTTGTGTCAGTTAGGTAGAAGGGTGCCCAGGTAGGGCACCAGTCACGGGCCCGAGGTTCGGGGCGTGACAGAGTGGTATCAGAGCAGTTAGTCCTCGGAATGTCTACAGACAGTGTCTTGAGGATTTGTCTAAGTGTGCCTTGATAAGTACTTTGGCTTGTTAAAAGAGAATTATTCTAAGTGTGCCTTGATAAGTACTTTGGCTTGTTAAAAGAGAATTATTCTATGTATGCCTTGATTAGTACTTTGTCTTGATAAATTGAGGATTTGTCTAAGTGTGCCTTGATAAGTACTTTGGCTTGTTAAAAGAGAATTATTCTATGTATAACTTGATTAGTACTTTGGCTTGATAAATTGAGGATTTGTCTAAGTGTGCCTTGATAAGTACTTTGGCTTGTTAAAAGAGAATTATTCTATGTATGCCTTGATTAGTACTTTGGCTTGATAAATTGAGGATTTGTCTAAGTGTGCCTTGATAAGTACTTTGGCTTGTTAAAAGAGAATTATTCTATGTATAACTTGATTAGTACTTTGGCTTGATAAATTGAGGATTTGTCTAAGTGTGCCTTGATAAGTACTTTGGCTTGTTAAAAGAGAATTATTCTATGTAT
This sequence comes from Przewalskia tangutica, assembly GCA_029844215.1. Taxonomy (NCBI): domain Eukaryota; kingdom Viridiplantae; phylum Streptophyta; class Magnoliopsida; order Solanales; family Solanaceae; genus Przewalskia; species Przewalskia tangutica. The sequence continues at coordinate 28,086,866 of CM056719.1, forward strand.
GCCTTGATTAGTACTTTGGCTTGATAAATTGAGAATTTGTCTAAGTATGCCGTGATAAGTACTTGGGCTTGTTAATTGAGAATTGCCTATGTGTGCTGGAAATAGCCGGTTGTATGCTATTGGTATATCAGTCGTTTCGGGGTCATTCCCCGGGTTTGTGGCATTTGCATAATTCCGTGGATTTGCTACCCACGATGCGAGGAATACCTCATGCGAGTCCGTAGGGCTTATGCGGGTGAAATAGTCCCATGCGGGCGGGTCCAGCCTATGCGAGGAATACCTCATGCGAGTCCGTAAGGGCTTATGCGGGTGAAATAGTCCTATGCGAGGAATACCTTATGCGGGTCCGAAAGGGCTTATGCGGGTGAAATAGTCCCGTGCGGCGGGTCCAACCTATGCGAGAATACCTCACGTCCACGCGACCTATGCGGTGAAATAGTCCCGTGAATAGGATTGCTAAATGATACTGCGCGCGGATGGTCCTGCTTGATCATGAGCTTCCTAGTTTATATTGTAAGGATACTATCGTTTACTCTCATTGTTAGTAAGGCACAATGTGTTGTATTTTGATTATCATATATGTCCCCGGATTTGTTTGTGTTACCCTATGGTCATGCTTTTACGAGGTGGGACTTGGTGTTCATGTATCCTTATTGGTGTTATTACATCATGGATCGCAGCGGTGAGGAAGGATTCCACGCATGATTGATATTATGGGCGTGAGACCCATGGTTATATTGAGTAATGACTTTGAAGTGCGTCCCGACTTGATATGATCGCTTATGTGTTAATCGTAGGTTGGCTATCATACATGTCTCCTGTTTTGTTTAGACTGTTATGATTTCATTACAGTACTTATTGTTCACATACTTGGTACATTCTTCGTACTGACCTCCTTCGGGGGGCTGCGTTCATGCCGCAGGTTTAGGTACGCAGTTCGGCGATCGGCAGGTGTAGGATCCTGCTCAGGGTTTTGGATAAGCTCCTTCTATTCCGGAGTTTATCTTTGGTATATGTCCTTCAGTACAGGCTTTGTATAGTTTTGGGTACGGCGGGGCCTTGTCCCGTCATAGTTCAGTTTAACTCCTAGAGGTCTGTATTCATATGTGGGATTGGACTCATGTACGGTGTAGTGTCTTTTGTTTATGTATATATGGCAGCCTTGTCGGCTTTGCCCTTGCACGTACGTTTGTTTTAGAGAAAAAAAAATGAGGTGTTATTTCAGTTCCGCAGCTTACTTGTTTTGTTAAGGTAGAATGGTGCCCAGGTAGGGCACCAGTCACGGGCCCGGGGTTCGGGGCGTGACAGAGTGGTATCAAAGCAGTCAGTCCTCGGAATGTCTACAGACCGTGTCTAGTAGAGTCTTGATTATCGGTGTGTTGCGCGCCACACCCATAAACAGGAGGCTACAGGACATTTAGGAGTTGGTTTCTATTCTTTTCACTCTAAGATCGTGCCATAGAGCTGTGTTAGTAAGAAAATTCCTCTCTGACGTATTGTTGTGTTATAGTATGCCTCCAAGGAGGGAAACAGCCGCCCAGAAGGACAAAAGAGTAGCAGGAGCTACTAGTCAGACTCAGAGAGTTGATAGGGCTTATGCCCAGGGTACACCGGATGTTGTTCCGCAGTCGGCGAGTTCTTCTGCGCCAGGTTTTGAGGCCCCCGCACCAGAGCCTCCAGTTTCTCGGTTAGGAGAAGACTATAGGGTCATGAGGAAAGCCGTTGTGTTATTGACCAAGATAGCGGTGCTAGCAGTTGTAAGTGATAGTACCCAGAGGTAGGGATACTTTGATGAGTAAGTGAGAAGTAAGAATGTTGACAAGAATGATAGGTGAACTGAGACTATAGTTGTATAAAGTTCACAAGTTGTAATTGCCCCATGACAGTGTAAGACCAATAGGGAAGATTGTACAGTAGAAATACTTTGGCTTATGTGACGAACCTCTAGTGAATAGGGGATAGGGTAAGAAGTACCTTGAGATAAGAGAGATTTATTCCAGACTAAGAATGAGAAGTTAAGTGTGACGATGAGTCGGGTTATAGACTCATTTCGGGTCAACCGATAGTATGGAATCGGGTGATGTCAGTTAGAAATAGTCCCGTTAAGTGATAGGGTCCTGGGGATGCCAGGCCCAAGTTTAGTTAATCGTTGTACGAGTTTGTGGACGCGTTCCACCGGAACTAGGTCGTAAGGACCGAGAAGAGCCTTAGCGGAAATTCAAGTAGCTTAATGGCGTGTTTGATTAGTAACTCCAAGAGTGGAGAACGAAACGATATTGAGAGTTTGTCGTGTACTAGATAAGTTTGAAAATGCGAAAGTATGACTAGTAAGGAAAGAAAGGAACCTCTAAGGATCCGTGTTTTGGGAAAATGTAACCTTCGAGTTTTGTGAGAAGTCGCGGACGGAAGGTCCATTGTTATGTTTACGTATGTTGTGGTGGCCGTATGTGGCATCGTTGGTCTTGTGCGCTTTGATCGATAGGCATAGTATAGAGATTGTCTTGAGTGTGTATAGCTTGGCAACCGACTAAGAACATTCGGGGACGAATGTTTCTAAGGGGGGAAGAATGTTACACCCCGTAAGTCCAGGACATGTATAAGAGAATGTACGTAAGGAAACAAGACTTGGAAATTAGTACGAAAGGAAGAATTGTTTTTCCGACGGAAAATCTTCCGAAGGTCGGAAAGGAAAAATGTTCGTTGTTGAGAATTGGATTCTCAAAATTCATTATTTGAAAAGTATGGAACTTGTTAATATTATGGAAATTTATCTTTACGGATTTGGTCATGTGGGGCCCACCCGAGGAATTTTACGTTTTGTGGGGACCACGAGGGTTACGGAATTTTATGGACGAATGAGAGGGCGACATGTGGCACCCCCATAAGTGGTCTTGGTCGAATTAGAGGAGGGGTATTATGGTCATTGAACATCTTGGAAGATAAGTCTTCAAAGCTTGACATACTTGACTAGTCAACTTGCCACATAAGCTTGATCCATGTGATTTTAATCCTAGCCTCACATTTGTTTAAGTCTAAGCCCTCCATTGTGTGTTATAAGGTTAATACTAGTGCAAGACTAGCTCATTTACACTTAGAAAATTTTAGAGAACCATTGTTCTAGCAACATTGCTCTCGGGTTTGCATACTATACCCACACAAAAATTTGTGATTTTGATCCTTTGTTCACAAGACTTAAAACCAAGGTTCCTAAGAGTGTTGTAAGGTTATCTCAATAGAAAGATTTCGGAAAAAACGTATTTTTACGTTAGTCGCAGCGAAACTAAGGGAGTTCTTCAACCTTGAAGTTAGAACTTGAAGATGGGTTCTTCATAGGCCTCTAAGGAGTGCTTGGAGCGGATTGGAACCTAAGGATAGGAGCTAAGAATTGCTAAGGCGCGACTTTGGAATCTTGGAAATTTTAAGGGCTTTAAAGGTATATTCTTGTCGTTGTAGCAATTAAGGTTTACTTATCATTGTAGCTATGGTTTTAGCAAGCATGAGTTATATAGTATGAAGTTTGATATGTTTATTAGCTATTGGAACCCTAATCCGAAATCTAGCATGTTTAACTTTAAGATTTCAATTCTAGTCGATTATTAGTCTAAGCGTCGCATGTTGTATAAAGAAGGAAATTGTAGTTGTTGAAGTTGTTTAGACTATATAACATGTTAGACCTTAGAACTTGGAATTGTAAGAAGGATTGAAAAGACTTAGTGTTGTTCTAGAGGTTGGTAGAGAATGGCTTTTGGCATATTCACTATTTCGTATGAATTGTGGGGCGGAATTTTACATGTATTGTAAGGCGTGTAATCCCCTTTGTTTGGTTGTTGTTTGGAGCCTTAAATGTGGCTTGTTGGTTATTGTATTCGGCCTTGAAAAAGGTGGCAAAGTGAGTAAAAACAAAGGAAGTGCTGCCCGATTTTCCGTAGAATTAGAGACTAAATACTTAGTATTATTCTACATAGAGACTAGAAGTTGATAGCCTTGTTGTGACCATTATAGGTTGACACTTCTACGTACGGCGTATTCGGCTTAGCTTGTGGATATTAGCCGAAAAGGTATGTGAACTATCTCCTCTTCTAGCATGATTCCTTAAGATAAAGAAAGTAGGTTCTACTCCTTAAATGATCCATTCCTTGGTTGTATTTGGATTGCTAAAATAGAATTTGTTCTATGTACTTCCTTGATTGTACTTTGATGTTTAGATTGTAAGTTATAGAATCCACTTTCTTGATGAAGTTTGGATTCTTAAAAGTGAAGGTATTTTTACTTAAAGTACATGTAGTCTTAAAAAGGAAGTGGTTTCCAAATCTTTTGGCTAGTGCCTTAGTTCTAAAACCTAAAGGTCATTATAATGACTTTAGAAGTCAAAGAGTGATTTACTTATTTGATTTAAAAGAGGAGAAATGACATGATTTAAGAGAAGTAACTTGTGTTAAGGGTGAAGTTACTTGAGGTTTAAAAAGTAGAAGAAAACTTGTTTTCTAACTATTAAGAGACTTGAAGTATTTTGAAAGTTGAGAACTTGATTTGTAAGTATGTGATACTTGGTTTTAATAGTATAAGTCTCTTGGTTATTGAAGGAATAGATGCGTCTAAAACCATAAAGGGTTATAACGGCTTTATGGGAAGTTGGTTATAACGGCTTTATGGAAGGTTTAGAAAGTTGTCTATTTTATTAATCGGCATAAGTTGCCTAGATTGTGAAAATTTGGAGTTACTTGATTTCAAGCTTTGAAATGAGTTTTCTAAAAATGTAGTAACTTACTTTGAAAAATAGACACGCCTTGATACTACGGGTGTTAGTATCTTGGGGCTTTACATAGAAAGGAGTCTTTTATAAAAGAATGTACGTACGTAGTACTTTGGCTTGTTAAAAGAGAATTATTCTATGTATAACTTGATTAGTACTTTGGCTTGATAAATTGAGGATTTGTCTAAGTGTGCCTTGATAAGTACTTTGGCTTGTTAAAAGAGAATTATTCTAAGTGTGCCTTGATAAGTACTTTGGCTTGTTAAAAGAGAATTATTCTAAGTGTGCCTTGATAAGTACTTTGGCTTGTTAAAAGAGAATTATTCTATGTATGCCTTGATAAGTACTTTGGCTTGTTAAAAGAGAATTATTCTAAGTGTGCCTTGATAAGTACTTTGGCTTGTTAAAAGAGAATTATTCTATGTATGCCTTGATTAGTACTTTGGCTTGTTAAAAGAGAATTATTCTATGTATAACTTGATTAGTACTTTGGCTTGATAAATTGAGGATTTGTCTAAGTGTGCCTTGATAAGTACTTTGGCTTGTTAAAAGAGAATTATTCTAAGTGTGCCTTGATAAGTACTTTGGCTTGTTAAAAGAGAATTATTCTATGTATGCCTTGATTAGTACTTTGGCTTGATAAATTGAGGATTTGTCTAAGTGTGCCTTGATAAGTACTTTGGCTTGTTAAAAGAGAATTATTCTATGTATAACTTGATTAGTACTTTGGCTTGATAAATTGAGGATTTGTCTAAGTGTGCCTTGATAAGTACTTTGGCTTGTTAAAGAGAATTATTCTAAGTGTGCCTTGATAAGTACTTTGGCTTGTTAAAAGAGAATTATTCTATGTATGCCTTGATTAGTACTTTGGCTTGATAAATTGAGGATTTGTCTAAGTGTGCCTTGATAAGTACTTTGGCTTGTTAAAAGAGAATTATTCTATGTATAACTTGATTAGTACTTTGGCTTGATAAATTGAGGATTTGTCTAAGTGTGCCTTGATAAGTACTTTGGCTTGTTAAAAGAGAATTATTCTATGTATGCCTTGATTAGTACTTTGGCTTGATAAATTGAGAATTTGTCTAAGTATGCCGTGATAAGTACTTGGGCTTGTTAATTGAGAATTGCCTATGTGTGCTGGAAATAGCCGGTTGTATGCTATTGGTATATCAGTCGTTTCGGGGTCATTCCCCGGGTTTGTGGCATTTGCATAATTCCGTGGATTTGCTACCCACGATGCGAGGAATACCTCATGCGAGTCTGTAGGGCTTATGCGGGTGAAATAGTCCCATGCGGCGGGTCCAACCTATCGAGGAATACCTCGTGCGAGTCGTAAGGGCTTATGCGGGTGAAATAGTCCTATGCGAGGAATACCTCACGCGGTCCGAAAGGGCTTATGCGGGTGAAATAGTCCCGTGCGGGTCCGGCTATCACGAGAATACCTCACGCGGGTCCACGCGACTATCGGGTGAAATAGTCCCGAGAATAGGATTGCTAAATGATCTGCGGGCGGATGGTCCGCTGATCATGAGCTTCCTAGTTTATATTGTAAGGATACTACTGTTTACTCTCATTGTTAGTAAGACACAATGTGTTGTATTTTGATTATCATATATGTCCCCGGATTTGTTTGTGTTACCCTATGGTCATGCTTTTACGAGGTGGGACTTGGTGTTCATGTATCCTTATTGGTGTTATTACATCATGGACTGCCGGCAGTGAGGAAGGATTCCACGGGCATGATTGATATTATGGGCGTGAGACCCATGGTTATATTGAGTAATGACTTTGAGGGCCTGCGTCCCTGACTTGATATATTCGCTTATGTGTTAGATCGTAGTTGGCTATCATACGTATCTCTTCGCTTTGTTTAGACTGTTATGATTTCATTCTGATGCTTATTGTTCACATACTTGTACATTCTTCGTCTTGACCTCGCCGAAGTGCGTTAAATCCGCGAGTTTAGGTGCTTGATTCGCGATCGGCAGGTGTAGGATCCTGCTCAGGGTTTTGGATAAGCTCCTTCTATTCCGGAGTTTATCTTTGGTATATGTCCTTCAGTACATGCTTTGTATAGTTTTGGGTACGGCGGGGCCTTGTCCCGTCATAGTTCAGTTTAACTCCTAGAGGTCTGTATTCATATGTGAGATTGGACTCATGTACGGTGTAGTGTCTTTTGTTTATGTATATATGGCAGCCTTGTCGGCTTTGCCCTTGCACGTACGTTTGTTTTAGAAAAAAAAAATGAGGTGTTATTTCAGTTCCGCAGCTTACTTGTTTTGTTAAGGTAGAAGGGTGCCCAGGTAGGGCACCAGTCACGGGCCCGGGGTTCGGGGCGTGACAAGCCGGTAGTATGGAATGGGGTGATGTCAGTTGGATATGGTCCCGCTATGTGATAGGGTCACGAGGATGCAAGGCCAAAGTCGAGTTAATCGTTGTATGAGTTCGTGGACGCGTTCCACCGGAACCAGGTCGTAAGGGCCGAGAAGAGCCTTAACGGGAATGGAAGTAGCAAAATGGCCAAGTTTGGATAGTAACTCCAAGGATTGGAGAACATAAACAATATTTGAAATTTTGTACGTGTACTAAATAAGTTTGGAAGTACGAGAAAGTATGACAAGTAAGAAAGGAAGGAACAAGGGTTAAAAGAACTATAGTGGTTATAGTTAAGAGTAATGAAGGTGCGTAGAGAAAATTCCTTTTAGGCCATGAGTGGAGGTTAATTATGATGATACAAACGCCTTAGGTTCAGTAACACTGTCCATAGGTGCTCGTGATTGAGATGCTACTAGTATTAGAGTTTACACCGGTTGGTAAACTAAGCTAGGCAGATTATAGGTTCATGTCCCAACTAGTTTGGTGACTAATTGAGAAAGAGAAGGGGGAGTAACATGGGGGAACACGTCAGTTAGCTGAGTGGGAGTCCGACTGAAGGATTCAGATAGTGTTAGTCCCATGACTTAGAATATGACAGGGCCATCCCTTTATGCGGGGAAAAAGAAAGAAACCTCTAGAAGATTCCGTTTTTTAAGACTGTAACCTTCGAGTTTTGTGAGAAGGGACAGCGTATGGAAGGTCCATTGATATGTTTACGTATTTTTTTGTGTGGTGGCCATGTGTGGCATCGTTGGTCTTGTGGAGTATTGATTGATAGGCATAGTAAAGAGATTATGCCGGAGTTTGTATAACTTGACAACCGACTAAGAACATTCGGGGACGAATGTTTCTAAGGGGGGAAGAATGTTTCTAAGGGGGGAAGAATGTTACACCCCGTGATTCCAGGACATGTGTAAGAGAATGGACGCGAGAACACAAGACTTGAAAATTGGTACGAAAGGAAGAATTGTTTTTCCGAAGGAAAATCTTCCGAACGTCGGAAAGGAAAAATGTTCGTTGATGAGAATTGGATTCTCAAAATGCATTATTTAAAGAGTATGAAACTTATTATCATTATGGAAATTTATTTTTACGGATTTGGTCACAAGCGGCCCACCCAGGAAATTTTACGTTTTGTGGGGACCACGAGGGTTACAGAATTTTATGGACGAATGGGAGGGCGACACGTGTCACCCCCCCACATGGCTTGCACGATATGGGACCATGGTTAATGGTCAAGTGACCAAGGTTAGTAGTCAAGTGGATGATCAAGTCTTGCTAGCTTGAGATAATTGACCAAGTCAACTTGCCACTTGTATAGATAATTAATTACTCTCCATCCTAGCCACACATATGTTGTTATCTTGACCCTCAATTGGGTTATATATACTACACTAGTTGCAAGACTTAGCTCAATGTTATACCCCGTAGTTCCAGGGTATATATGCGAGGATGTACGTACGAGAATACGACAGAAATTTTGGAAAGAAGGAAATGTGTGATTTTTCGACGGAAAAGCTTCCGGTTTTTGTGAAGAAAAAGGTTCGTTAATGGGAATTGGATTCCCAAATTTGGTATTTGGACTTCTTGGATTATATTAGAATTTTGAGATTTTATTTTCGGAAATGGTCACGTGGGGCCCACGGGAGAAATTTACGGTTTTGTGGGGCCGGCTTTGTTTTTGAGATTTTCGGTATTTTGGATATTTTTGGAAGACGAAATATTTTGGACCAATCGGGGGGCGACACGTGTCACCCCCATGTGGCCATGGTTGGCCGTTTCTTGTGTGACACTTGGCTTGGCCGAAATGGTAGGGACAAGTGGCAAGCCAACATCCCAAGTCTTGTGAAGCCATTTGGAGGGTGGGACCCACACACACTTGACCCAAGATCTCACCACACACCTTGCATAGATCTTGACCCTTGAATCCCCTATATATACCCCCTTAGTTGATGACTAAAATTCATTCCACTTAAGAGCTTTCAAGGCAAATACTCCCTCCCTTTGAGCTTGAGTTTTCGTCCCCCTCCCCCTCTTGAGTAGAAATACTTTGAGTATTGTAGTATTATCCCAAGTACCTTGGCCTAGTATCCCTAGTAGTATTCTAAAGTTGTTTTAATACTAGGAGCCCGGAAATACTACTTTTATTCCAAAAGTCGCAAAATGAAACCCTAGAAAAATCTTCATAAGCTTGGTTGAAGTGTTAAGAGAAGTTGTTTAGAAACTTCTAAGGGTTGCTTGGAGCGGGTTGGAGCGTAAGGAATTGGAGCTAAACGTTGCTCAGGATCGACTTTAATCTTGGATAATTTTGGGCTTATCGAGGTAAATAATCTTGTCCCCCTATTGTAATTGGAAATTACATGTTGCAATAATATATAGTTGAGTATACTATATATAGAATGAGTATTGAAAAGAATTGAGCTGTATTTACATAGGGATGTATTTCTGATCGTTGTATTATTGTGGAGTAGAATTGTACGTCAGGTTAGGCGTGTAATCCCCTGAGTTGTTGGCACGGTAGCGGGCCGGATAGGAGAGATTTATGTGATGGCGGGGAGGTGCTTTGCGAATTTTTACGTAGAATATTCTACGAGGTGATCTAAAAGTTGATAGGCGTTTTATGGCCATTTTAGGTTGAAGTACTACGACTAGCGTATTACCTTGAAGGGTGGAAAAGGCTAGCGGGTTCTGATACTTTGGAGCTTTTTGCTTCTTGTCGATAATCGTCGCGAGGTATGTGAACCTCTTCCTATCTTTTCTAGCATGATTGTTGTGAACTATGTAGTATGGTAGACGTACATGTGCTAAGTGATTTGGTTGGTTTAAAACATAGGGTGTTATAATAGCTTTATGAGAGGTTAGTTATAACGACTTTATGTAGGTAAAAGAATGGTTTATTGATTGTAGAAAGTTAAGAGACTTGATCTTAAAAGATAAGAGACTTGACTTATAAACGACTTGATTTTGAAAGTTAAGAGACTTGATCTTGAAAGATAAGAGAATTGAATTATAACGACTTGTTTTCGGAAAAAGAGAAGTAACTTGATTTTAAGTATAGGTTACTTGTTTTGAAAAGAGTAAGTTATTTGGGTTTTTAAAAGAATACTTGTTGTTGTTTTAAAAGAAAAGAGACTTGTGGAATTGAAGAGTTTTTGGTTTAGAACATAAAGTGTTATAACAGCTTTATGGGAAGTTAGTTATAACGACTTTATGAAAACAAAGGAATGGTTTTATCATTGGTTTTAAAATGGTAACTTGACTTTAAAGGAGAAGTGTTTTGGTCTAAAAAGAAGGCATGGTATTGTCTTAATTTGGTTTAAAAAGGAAAGTATGGAAGTTGTTTTGGTTTACTTAAAATGTTAGTCACTTTATTTTGATACTACGGGTATCGGGTGACTTTTGTAAAAGAAATGGATCTTCTAAAAGAATTTAACGTACGTAGTACTTTGGGGATTAAAACCTGGACTTGTCATAAAATGAAAGTACCTTGAGTTGTGTGTAACGTGCCTATGTTTGCGTGTGATAGCCTTGTTGTGCAAGTGTTGTATTCTTATGTTACTGCGTCTCTTGTTGGAGGGTCGGTCGTGTTATTCTTGATCATTTTGGACATACTGACACGATGGGCGGCCCACGGGTATGCTTCCACTATGATAGTCCATGGGCATACTGACTCGATGGATGGTCCACGGGTATGCGGCCATGATGAGGGTTCATTTCCCTGTTGATAGTGTTATTCCATGGACTAACTCTCCGCGAGGTTTTCTTGATCGGCCTTGGTATCCGTGGTTGGCTTTCGTACTTGCCGTCTCGTGGCTGATTCGGCCTTAGTACTGTAGTTAGCCTTCGCACTTGCCCGTTCGGTTTGGTGGCGAAGTCTCGTGACACGGCCTTGGTACACAGTAGTTAGCCGTACTTGCCGATCGGCTATGTGACCGCGACGCAGTACTGGTAGTCGGCTTTCGTACTTGCCGTGTCGGCCGTGGTTTGGTTGTATAGTATTGTTAATGCAGTTGTTATGACACAGTGGGACCTAGTGTTCATGTGTACTTCTTGGTGTGATTATATCATATCGCTGGCGGTGAGGAAGGTATTCCACGCGTGATTGATATTGTGGGCGTGAGACCCATTGTTATACTTTAGTAATGACTTTGAGGCGCGAGTCCACGACTTGACATATTGTTTATATATTATGGGTATAGTTTGGTTATCATACATGTCTCGCTTTATATAGACTATTATGATTTCATTTCTGATTTTCTGATTTCACATACTTGGTACTGTTATCGACCTCCTTCGGCTGCGTTCATGCCGCGTAGAGGTACATCGGTTGTGGATCCGCTCTTAGGATCCTGAGTTCACTTTTGGGAAGCTCCGTTTCTCCGAGGCTTATCTTTGGTATAGTCCCTGTCGGTGTAGATACTTGTACATTCGGGGTATGGCGAACCTGTCCGTCATAGTTATAATTCACATTCTTAGAAGTGCATGTAATCTGTTGTGGCGAGGTTTGTAAAAGGATTTAACTGTTCAGGTTGATATATATATGTATATATTCAGGAAGGTGACCTTTTTGGTTAGCCTGTTTCATACTTTATGTCTTGTCTCATGTTTTAGTTTTTATTTCCGCTGATTTTCTCTGATGTTGTATCACTAGGGTGCCCGGTAAGGCACGATCACGCCCGGATCGGTCGTGACAAAAGTGGTATCGAAGCGATTAGTCCTCGGAAAGTGTCTACAGACCGTGTCTAGTAGAGTCTTGATTATCGGTGTGTTGTGCACCACATCTATAATCAGGAGGCTGCAGGACATTTAGGATTGGTTTCTATTCTTCTCACTTTGAGATCGTGCCTTAGAGCTGTGTTGTAAGTTGGACTCCCTCTGACGTATTTTTTTATATCAGTTATGCCTCCACGCAAGGCAACCAGAGCCCATAAGGGCAAGGCAACAGAGGGAGCTGCGAGTAGAGCACGGAGGGTTACCAGGGCAGAGGCCCAGTTTTTACCCGAGGTGGTGCTACAGACGACGGATTCTACGATGCCGCGGCCCAGCGAGTTTAGAGCGCAGCGATGGCTGCGAGACCACAAGACTGAGCCTCAGCCCCGCGGCGAGCAGAGGATATGGGTTGCAAGGAGATGGCGATTACTAGTTAGGTTTATGGCGAGACTTGAGGGCGACGGGGCGGGGTACGATGAGTGCACCCCAGGGCCGATAGTTGGAGACTTCGGGACTTCTTAAGTTGCAGTCCACCAGTGTTCTATGGATCGAGAGCTGAGGATGACCCTCAGGAGTTTATCCGTGTTATACCCCGTAATTCCAGAGTATGTACGTAAGGGCGTACGTATAAAAATTTGAGCCTTAAAGTTGGCTAGTTTCGAAATTTGGGCACAAGTGCCAAAAAGAATTGTTTTTCGACGAAACGTTTTACTAAACTTGCGAAGGGAAAATTCCGGCTATGTCATTTCTAATTTTTGCGGATTTTTCCGAGAGACGAAACATTTTGGACCAACGGGAGGGTGACATGTGTCACCCTCACATTGGAAGCTTGAGTGGGCGGTAATGGACGATTGGGTCAAGGGGGGTTGGTAGGATATTTTGTGCAAGTTGTGTGGTAGATGGATAAGGTCCACATGGTTAAAATCTAGCCCTACACTTGCACCACACTTGTCTTCATCTTGGCCATTGGTTGGCCTTTGGTTAGCCTATAAATACTCCCCTTACTTGAAGACTTTCTTCATCCAAAACTTGAGCAATCTTTCTAAGTCTCAAAATACTCCCTCCCTCTCAAAGATCTCGTCCAAAGCCCCCTCCCCCTTTGAGAAAAGGCCCTTGGCCGAGAGCCTCCCCCTCCCCCCCTTTGTGGTGCCCTAGCCGAGGGGTACCCCCCCTAGCCTAGTTGTTTTCGTATAATACCCCTTGTTGTGGTATAGAAATACTCTCCTAGTATTGTTATAATGCCCAAATACCTTGGCCCAAATACCTTGTAGTATTCCCAAGGTTACACTTATACAAAGCCCAGAAAATACTACTATACTTTCTTTAGCCACTAAACGAAACCCTAAGGAAAATCTTCATTGATAGTTGAAGTATTTAAGTAGAAGTTGGTTAGAACTTCTAAGGGTTGTTTGGAGCGGATTGGAGCACTCGGAGTAGGAGCTTAACGTTGCTCAGGAGCGACTTTATACTTGGATAATTTATAGGCTCATCGAGGTAAATACTACTGTCCTTCTATTGTAATTGGAAATTACATACTATAGTAGTATATAAATGAATATAAGATTCATAAGAAGAGACTTGGACTGTAATAGAAGGATATTACAGAAAAAGTTGAATCAAATCACTTCAGAAGAATATAAGTAGAAGTTAAACTGTACTTACATAGGACTGTATTACAGTAGACTGATAACCTTTATTGGTTGAATGTTTTGCAAGTAGCATGTGCTACTTAGAAGGTGGACAAGGCTAGCCGGGTTATAGCCGTGGAGCGTTTTGCTTATAGTCGATAATCGTCGCGAGGTATGTGATTCTCCCTATACTCTTGAGCATGAAGTATTTTAAAAGAATACATATAGTACGGTAGACGTACGTGTGGCAATGTCTTTTGACTTAAGCCTGAATAATATGTATATATTATATGGTAGATGTACGTGTGCTAACTGAATATAGTGGTACGACAATGTCTTTTGACTTAAGCCTGAATAATAAGAACCTTGAAATATTTTAAAAAGGAATATAGATATAGTACGGTAGACGTACGTGTATTAACTGAATGTAGCGTTACGGCAATGTCTTTTGACTTAAGCCTGAATAATAAAGAGTCTTAAAGTATTTCAAAAGAATTAAGGAACCTTTTTGAAAGAAGAGTAATACTTGGTTTTGGAAACATAAGGAGTTATACTAGCTTTATGAGAGGTTAGGTATAACGTCTTAAGAGAGATAAAAAGAATGATTTACTGATTCTTAGAAGTTAAGAGACTTATTCTGAAAAGATAAGAGACTTGACTTAATTGATTTGATATGAAGTTTGTTAACAATGTGAGTCCTCATTCGTGAGTAATGAGCACGTGGTTTTTAAAATGAATAATGTTTTACTGATTTCAAAAATCAGAATGTGTATCGACAAACCACTGCAGCGTTAATAAAGGAAAATGTATTGAATAAATGAAGTATCATTAAAACCAGTAGAAACCTCCATCTGCATAGAAGCTAAGATGAGACAAAATGATATTACATTTTCTAGATCATGGCTGCTTAATAAGATTGATTATGAACAAGAATAACCTACTCGCCTATGGCATATGTTACTCAATTGTTTTAAAAAGAGATTAAGACATTGAACTATGAAACTTTTCTAAAAAGAGACTTGCGTAATTGAAATTAGGCAAACTGGAACTTTAGGAAAAAGAAAGGCATTGTGTTGTCTTAAAATGGTTTAAAACTTAGAGTCTTATAACAGCTTTATGGGAAGTTGGTTATAACGACTTTATGAAAACAAAGGGTTTTTATCATTGGTTTTAATGTAGTAACTGGACTTTAAAAAAGAAGTGTTTTGGTCTAAAAAGAAGGTATGGTATTGCCTTAATTGGTTTTTAAAAAGGAAAGTATGGAAGTTGTCTTGGTTTACTTAAAAGATGTAAGTCACTCTATTTTTATACTACGGGTATCGGGTGACTTTTATAAAAGGAATGGATCTCTTTAAAAGGAATTTAACGTACGTAGTACTTTAGGGTTAAAATCCGGACTTTGACGTAAAATGAAAGTACCTTGAGTTGTGTATAACTTGCCTATGCTTATTGTTGTGAAACTTGACCATGTTACGTGTGATAGCCTTGTTGTGCAAGTCGTGTTCTACTCGACTACCGATTCGTAGGATGAACAGGAATGTATTTCACTCGACTACCGGTTCATCCGAATGTATTTCACTCGACTCTGGTTCATCCGGAATGTATTTCACTCGACTACCGGTTCATCGGAATGTATTTCACTCGACTAGGTTCATCAGGAATGTATTTCCTCGACTCTAGGTTCATCCGGAATGTATTTCACTCGACCAGGTTCATGGGATGAGCAGGAATGTATCCCACACGTTTCTATCTGGGTCCATGAGATGGGCGAGACATGTTATCGTATCACATGATTTGTACCTAGGCTGCGGCGGTGAGGAAGAAGTTCCACGCATGAGGATGACTTTGAGGCGTGAGTCCACGACTTGACATGATCGCTTTTATGTTGTGAATCGTAGTTTGGTTATCATACATGTCTCCTGCTTTATATAGACTATTATGATTTCATTTCTGATTTTCTGATTCACATACTTGGTACTTGTTATCGACCTCGCCGAAGTGCGTTCATCTGCATGGTAGAAATCTACCGGTTGTCGATCCGCGTTTAGGATCTCATTTCACGTCTTGGGAAGCTCGTCCGCCGGAGGCTTATCTTTGGTATGTTACCACAGTGCAGCAGGTCCTTGTACATTCGGGGTATGGCGGGGCCTGTCCGTCATAGTTGTTGTATAAATCTTAAGTGCATGCCTTTGTTGTGGCGGGGTTGTAAGGATTATGCTGTTCAAATGTTTATATATATATATATGTTGAAGGCAATGACCGTTTTGGTTGGCCTATTTTCTTTCATCTTAATCCATGTCTATTTACATGTTTAAGTTTTATTTCCACGGTTTTCTCGATGTTGTATCACTAGGGTGCCCGGTAAGGCACGATCACGGGCGAGTTGGTCGTGACAATCCGGCGATTCTGACGGATCGTGAGTGATCAAGGCCTCGAGGCGAGTCGGTGATATTGGGTTCGCGTCGGTGCGTGATCTGCAATGATCGGTTTGATTCATGGAACCGTCCCTGGGAGCATGCGCTTCCCGCGATATGGGACGAGTTCTCTGGGGCTTTCTTGCACATTTCTTGCCCCGGATGAGGAGGGCTCGGCCGACAGATTTTTGATGTTGAGACGGGGCGGGCGTGCGGTTGGGAGTACAACGTGGAGTTCGACTCGTTGGCGATATGTCGGCGTTAGTGGCAAATATGGAGGGCGAGTGCACCGCTACGTCACGAGGCTCGATGACTACTTGGCGAGGCTTGCTCGGGTGTAGCTCTTCACCGCATGGACATTGCCGCACGCAGCTTATGCACTTGGGTGTGAGCGGAAGGTCGGCGGAATGGCCGGATCAGCGAAGAGGCGAGCAGCGAGGTCTTTAGCGACTTTCGAGGCGGACCGCCTCGGCCAGCCGAACTAGTTATGCGCCTCGCTTGATCTGAGCGGTCCTCCACGATTTCGTGGCATCCAGAGTATTGAGGCGGTCGGGGCTCCTGTGTTTGATTTTGAGGGTAAGTGCTCGCGGATGAGGTCACCACTGTCTCGGTGTGGCGTTATGGAAAACTTCATAAGGGAGAGTGTCGTACTAATTTGGGAGATTGTTATGCTTGCGGCAGCGGGGCCATTTGACGCGAGACCGTCCAGGCAGTAGCGCGGATGTTGAGACTCGGCCTTCGGGATCTGTTGCGGGTTCTTCGCCTTCGATAGCTAGGCAGGATGTTCATGCACCGACAGGCCACGGCAGAGGTCGCGGTGGAAGTTCCCAGTTTTAGCGGTCCTTTGAACCGCCTATTTACAGGTATATCCTTGACCCTCTAGAGACTAGTATGTATTGATGATGTGTTAAGTGTTATGATCGGATAGCGTTGTGTTATTGATGTGTTAGAAAACATGGTTAGTTGAAAGGATAAGTATGGGGGCATGGAAGGTGTGAACCTTAGAATAGTACACGTTGAGACCTTAGATGTAAGGCCGTCCTGAGAAAAAGATTTTTACGGTTAGTCTTTGTCGAAACACTTGGTGTACGTAAAATGTATTGAGGGATATTTCCTTGGGTTGTGTAAGATGAAAGTGGTAGCTTTCATGACTTGGATAGGTAAGATTGTTCCGGATCAGGGAACAAGAGTTTGGTGCGATTATGGGTCGGGTTGAGGACCGTTCGCGGGTCAACCCGCAGCCCGAAAGGAGATGTGGTCAATTTGTGGTGATCCCGCTTTGTGATAGGGTCACGAGGGTGCTAGGCCCAAGTTTAGGTAGCCATCGTATGAGTTCGTGGATGCGTTCGACTAGAATCGGATCGTGAAGGCCGGGAATGGCCTTGAGGGAATGAGAGGCTTGTAGATGACCAAGTTGGAGGTAGTGACTCCAAGGTTTTGGAAACTGAAGCAATGACTGAAGTGTGGTACGTGTAATAGAAAGAGTTCAGGTATACGAGAAAGATGCGGACGAGTAAGAGAAGCGAACAATGTGTTATGAGAACGGAAGTGATCATTTCTTTTGTGAAGTGAAGATGCGAAGGGAGTACCCTTTAGACCATGTGTGTGAGCTTTTTGTGATGTTAGAGGTGATTCCTCGTTGGCTTGGATTTGTATGATATACTATGGCCATTGATGGCATGATTGGTTTCGTAAGTATAGTAGTGAAGACTATCTGCGCGCACGTGTGTTTGGAGACTTAGAAGGAACATTAGGGACGAATGTTTCTAAGGGGGGAAGAATGTTATACCCCGTAGTTCCAGGGTATATATGTGAGGATGTACGTACGAGAATACGACAGTAATTTTGGAAAGAAGGAAAGGTGTGATTTTTCGACGGAAAAGCTTCCGGATTTTGTGAAGAAAAAGGTTCGTTAATGGGAATTGGATTCCCAAATTTGGTATTTGGACTTCTTGGATTATATTAGAATTTTGAGATTTTATTTTCGGAAATGGTCACGTGGGGCCCAGGAGAAATTCTGGTTTTGTGGAGCCACTTTGTTTTTGAGATTTTGGTATTGTGGATATTTTCGGAAGATGAAATATTTGGGACCACTCGGGGGGCGACACGTGTCACCCCCATGTGGCATGGTTGGCCGTTTCTTGTGTGACACTTGGCTTGGCCGAAATGGTAGGGACAAGTGGCAAGCCACTTGTCCCAAGTCTTGTGAAGCCATTTGGAGGGTGGGACCCACACACACTTGTCCCAAGATCTCACCACACCTTGCATAGATCTTGACCCTTGAATCCCTATATATACCCCCAGTTGATGACTAAAATTCATTCCACTTAAGAGATTTCAAGGCAAATACTCCCTCCCTTTGAGCTTGAGTTTTCGTCCCCCTCCCCCTCTTGAGTAGAAATACTTTGAGTATTGTAGTATTATCCCAAGTACCTTGGCCTAGTATCCCTAGTAGTATTCCAAAGTTGTTTTAATACTAGGGCAGGAAATACTACTTTTATTCCAAAAGTCGCAAAATGAAACCACTAGAAAAATCTTCATAAGCTTGGTTGAAGTGTTAAGAGAAGTTGTTTAGAAACTTCTAAGGGTTGCTTGGAGGCGGGTTGGGCGTAAGGAATTGGAGCTAAACGTTGCTCAGGATCGACTTTAATCTTGGATAATATTGGGCTTATCGAGGTAAATAATCTTGTCCCCCTATTGTAATTGGAAATTACATGTTGTAATAATATATAGTTGAGTATACTATATATAGAATGAGTATTGAAAAGAATTGAACTATATTTACATAGAAATTTGTATTCTGATGGTATTTGTATTATTGTGGAGTAAATTGTACGTCAGGTTAGGCGTGTAATCCAGGAGTTGTTGGCCTCACGGTAGCGGGCACGGATAGGGGAGGAGATTTATGTGATGACGGGGAGGTCTTTGTCGAATTTTCTGTAGAATATTCTACGAGGTGATCTAAAAGTTGATAGACGTTTTATGGCCATTTTAGGTTGAAGTACTACGACTAGCGTATTCTGCTTGAAGGGTGGAAAAGGCTAGCAGGGTTACAGTACTTTGGAGCTTTTTGCTTCTTGTCGATAATCGTCGCGAGGTATGTGAACCTCTTCCTATCTTTTCTAGCATGATTGTTGTGAACTATGTAGTACGGTGAGCGTCGTGTGCTAAGTGAATTGGTTGGTTAAAAACATAGGGTGTTATAATAGCTTTATGAGAGGTTAGTTATAACGACTTTATGTAGGTAAAATAATGGTTTATTGATTGTAGAAAGTTAAGAGACTTGATCTTAAAAGATAAGAGACTTGACTTATAAACGACTTGATTTTGAAAGTTAAGAGACTTGATCTTGAAAGATAAGAGACTTGACTTATAACGACTTGTTTTGGAAAAGAAGTAACTTGATTTTAAGTATAGGTTACTTGTTTTGAAAAGAGTAAGTTATTTGGGTTTTAAAAGAATACTTGTTGTTGTTTTAAAAGAAAAGAGACTTAATGGAATTGAAGAGTTTTGGTTTAGAACATAAAGTGTTATAACAACTTTATGGGAAGTTAGTTATAACGACTTTATGAAAACAAAGGAATGGTTTTATCATTGGTTTTAAAATGGTAACTTGACTTTAAAGGAGAAGTGTTTTGGTCTAAAAAGAAGGCATGGTATTGTCTTAATTTGGTTTAAAAAGGAAAGTATGGAAGTTGTTTTGGTTTACTTAAAATGTTAGTCACTTTATTTTGATACTACGGGTATCGGGTGACTTTTGTACAAGAAATGGATCTTCTAAAAGAATTTAACGTACGTAGTACTTTGGGGATTAAAACCTGGACTTGTCATAAAATGAAAGTACCTTGAGTTGTGTGTAACGTGCCTATGTTTGCGTGTGATAGCCTTGTTGTGCAAGTGTTGTATTCTTATGTTACCGCGTCTCTCGATGGAGGGTCGGTCGTGTTATTCTTGATCATTTTGGACATACTGACACGATGGGCGGCCCGGGTATGCTTCACTATGATAGTCCATGGCATCTTGACTCGATGGATGGTCCACGGGTATGCGGCCATGATGAGGTTCGTTTCCCTGTTGATAGTGTTATTCCATGGACTAGCTCTCCGCGAGGTTTTCTTGGTCGGCCTTGGTATCGGTGGTTGGCTTTCGTACTTGCCGTCTCGTGGTGATTCGGCCTTGGTACACAGTAGTTAGCCTTACTTGCCGTTCGGTTTGGTGGCGAAGTCTCGTGACACGGCGCGGTACACAGTAGTTAGCCGTACTTGCCCCGGTCGACTCGTGACACGGCCTTGGTACACAGTAGTCGGCTTTCGTACTTGCCGTGTCGCCCGTGGTTTGGTTGTATAGTATTGTTAATGCGGTTGTTATGACACGGTGGGACCTAGTGTTCAAATGTACTTCTTGGTGTGATTATATCATAGACTGCCGGCAGTGAGGAAGGTATTCCACGAGCATGATTGATGTTGTGGGCGTGAGACCCATTGTTATACTTGAGTAATGACTTTGAGGCGCGAGTCACGACTTGACATATTGTTTATATATTATGGATCGTAGTTTGGTTATCATACATGTCTCATGCTTTGTATTGACTATTATGATTTTATTTCTGATATTTTCTGATTTCACATACTTGGTACTGTTATGCGACCTCGCTTGAAGTGCGTTCATCCGCGGTAGAGTACATCGGTTGTGGATCCGCACTCTTAGGATCACAGTTCAGCTTTTTGGGAAGCTCCGTTTCTCCGGAGGCTTATCTTTGGTATAGTCCCCTGTCAGTGTAGATACTTGTACATTCAGGGGTATGGCGGGGCCCTGTCCCGTCATAGTTATGGTTACATTCTTAAGTGCATGTAATCTTGTTGTGGCGGGGTTTGTAAAAGGATTTAACTGTTCAGGTTGATATATATATGTATATATTCAGGAAGGTGACCTTTTTGGTTAGCATGTTTCATACTTTATGTCTTGTCTCATGTTTTAGTTTTTATTTCCGCTGATTTTCTCTGATGTTGTATCACTAGGGTGCCCGCGGTAAGGCACCAGTCACGGGCCCGGGATCGGGTCGTGACACTCCAACACTTAGAAAAATTTCAAGACCTTGTTTTACATATTGAGAGCTCTCGGGTTTAGTGTCTCTCCCACACAAAAAATTTTAGTTTGTGGTTCTTTATTCACAAGACTTAAACCCAAGGTTCCTAAGGGTATTGTAAGGATATCTCAATAGAAAGATCTCGGAAAAACGACGTTTTCACGTTAGTCGCAAGGCGAAAACCTAAGTCGTTTTCATAGTTTTGGATTGGAAATGGAAGAGAAGTTGGTTGTGAACTTATAAAAGCTTCAAATAGCGGATTGGAGCGTAAAGGAAATGAGCTAAGAATTGCTAAGGAGCGACTTTGAATCTTGGAATTTATAAGGGCTTATAAAGGTAACAATCTTGTCGTTTTAGTAATTAAGATTACTTATTATTGTAGCTATGGATATTAGCAAGCATGAGGTATATAGTATGAAGTTTGATAAGTGTATTGGCTATTGGAACCCTAATCCGAAACTAGCATGTTTAGCCTTTGAGATTACAATTCAATTTGATTATTAGTTTAAGTCGTCACATGTTATATAAAGAAGGAATTATAGTTGTTAAAGATGTTTATGACTATATAACATGTTAGACCTAAGAACTTGAATTGAAAAAGAATTGGAAAGGACTTGTGTTGTTGTACATGTTAGTCGAGAATGGCTTTGAATATTGAAGTTACTTGGTATTAATTGTGGGGCAGAATTTTATACGTATTGTAAGGCGTGTAATACCCTTTTATTGGTTGGTGTATTGAGCCTTAAATGTGGCATGTTGGTTATTGATTATCGGGCCTTGAAAAAGGTGGAAAAGTATGTAGAAACAAAGGAGGTGCTGCCCGATTTTCCGTAGAATAAGAGACCATATACTTAGTATTATTCTACGTTAGAAACTAGAAGTTGATAGTCGTGTTGTGGCCATTATAGGTTGACAATTCTACGTGCGGCGTATTCGACTTAGCTTGTGGATTAAGCCGGAAAGGTATGTGAACCATCTCCTCTTCTTATAGCATGATTCCTTATGGTAAAGTAAGTAAATCATACTCCTAAATTGATCCACTCCTTGATTGTACTTGGATTGCCTAATATAGAAGTTGTTCTATATACTTCCTTGATTGTACTTGGATTGCCTAATATAGAAGTTGTTCTATATACTTCCTTGATTGTACTTGGATTGCCTAATATAGAAGTTGTTATATACTTCCTTGATTGTACTTTGGATGTTTAAATTGGAAGTTGTTATAATCCATTCCCTTAATGAAGTTTGGATTTTCAAAAGTGAAAGTATTTTACTTAAAGTACATAGAGTCTTGAAAATGAAGTGGTTTCCAAATCTTTTGGCTAGTGCCTTAGTTCCAAAACCTAAAGGTTGTTATAATGACTTTAGGGGAGTCAAATGAGTGATTTACTTGATTGATTTAAAAGAGGAGAAATGACATGATTTAAGAGAAGTAACTTGTTTTAAAGGTGTGAGTTACTTGAGATTTAAAAGTATAAGCTACTTGATTTCTAAAGTTAAGAAACTTGATTTCTAAAGTTAAGAGACTTGAAGTATTTTGAAAGTAAAGGAACTTGATTTGAAAGTATATGATACTTGGATTTAAAAGTATAAGTCTCTTGGTTATAAAAAGAATGAATTTGTCTAAAACCATAAAGGGTTATAACGGCTTTATGGGAAGTTGGTTATAACGGCTTTATGGAAAGTTAAGAAAGTTGTCTATTTTGATTAATAGGCATGAGTTGCCTAGGTTGTGAAATTTTAAGTTACTTGGTTTCAAAGTCTTGAAATGATTTTCTAAAGGTGTAGTAACTTAATTTGAAAAATAGACATAACTTGATACTACGGGTGTTAGTATCTTGGGGTTTTATATAAAAATGAGTCTTTTGAAAAGAATGGAAGTACGTAGTACTTAGGGTTAAAATCTCGGATTTTTATATAAAACGAAAGTGCCTTGAGCTTATAAAATGAAATTCATTTTTGTATGATAATGAAAGTCTAAAGATTTTATGAACTTGCCTATGTGTGCTTGGGATAGCCTTTGAGTGCAAGTATTATATTTTTACGCTGCCGCGACTCTCGGTTGGAGGGAAGACTGTCTTGTTATGAGTTTACTTGGACGTACCGACAGTGATGTGGGATTCCACGGGTACGCTTTCATTATGATTGATCCTTGGACATGCTTATACGATGTGGGATTCCGGGGCATGTGACCAGGATGCGGGTTAGATTCCCGGATTGTTTGTATTACTACTTGGACATGCTTATACGATGTGGGATTCCGGGGCATGCGACTAGGAGGCGGGTTAGATTCCCGGATTTGTTTGTATTACCCCATGGACATGCTTATACGATGTGGAATTCCGGGGCATGCGACCATGTTGGATATTGTTATTCCATGGACTAGCCCTCCATGAGATTTAGTGGCCGAGATGATGCAGTAGAAACTTTCGTACTTGCCGATCGATGGTATCGTAGGATGGTAGTAGATAGCTTTCGTACTTGCCGTCGATTATTGCACGATTTGGTACGGTAGGCTCGTAGATAGCTTTCGCACTTGCCCGGCCATATCTCGTGGCAGCCAGTGGATCGTAGTTAGATTTCGTACTAGCCCGATCGATTGTTGACGCAGTGAATCTCGTAGTTGGCTTTCGTACTTGCCGGTCGATTTATGATGCAGCCGGATCGGTGGTTCGTTTTCCTACTTAGCGTCTGATTTTTATGACACGAGTGGGACTTGGTGTTCATGTATGCTTATTGGTGTTGTATTATATCATGGATCGAAGCGGTGAGGAAGGATTCCACGGGCATGGTTGATATTATGGCGTGAGACCCATAGTTATATTTGAGTAGTGACTCACGAGGCACGCGTCCACGACTTGATAGATCGCTTATGTATTGTATCGTAGTTGGCTATCATACATGTCTCTGTTTTATATAGTATTATGATTTCATTACAATATTTTCGATTTCACATACTTGGTACATTCTTCGTCTTGACCTCGCCCGGGTGCGTTCATCTGCGAGTTTAGGTACGCAGTTTGGTGATCTGCAGGTGTAGGACCCTGCTCCGAGTTTTTGGATAGCTCCATTTGTTCAGGAGTTTATCATTTTGGTATAGATCCTTCATTCTGTGCTTTTATGCGATTATGGGTACGGCGGGGCCTTGTCCCGTCATAGTTCAGTAAAACTCTTAGAGGTCTGTATTCATATGTGGGATTGGACTCGTGTACAGTATAGTGTCTTTTGATTATGTATATTATATGGCAGCCTTGTTGGCTTTGCCCTTGCATGTTCGTTGGTTTATTTTAAAAAAAAACGAGGTGTTATTTAATTCCGCGGTTTACTTGTGTCAGTTAGGTAGAAGGGTGCCCAGGTAAGGCACCAGTCACGGGCCCGGGGTTCGGGGCGTGACAAGGGTCACCCACTAAGACATATTCAACCCAAGAGGGTTTCATGAGCTAGACAGTACCAAGAGGGTCACCCGCTTGAGAGAATCTATTACACCCTAGATTCGGGGTGTGTGGCTGGCTTTCGGTGCCTGAACAAACTGAGCGTACCACCTGTGTATCATAACCTGGACATATAGCCATTTGGGCCAATAAGACCTCAGAATGACAAATACAATAAAAGTCTAAATAGGATAACATGTAATGATGGATCACCCAATATATATATATATCAACATGTCATCAGATCGGGATATGGCCCCGCCATATCCAAAATAGCTATAAACATAAGCAACATAGCCTACCACTCTCTATACAACAACTTCGGAAGAAAATGAGTGTGGAGACCAACTGCTAAACTGAGAAACCTATTGTGAAGGTGCGTCTGTCTACCTGCACCTGCGGGCATAAAACACAGCGTCCTAACAAAGGGACGTTAGTACAAAAGAATGTACTAAATATCTAAAACATGTAAAATATGTATATAAGAATGTATTACAAGTTAATGGACCTGACTTTGATACCATTAACTAGAGCGTGAACAATATTAATTTGGGGGCCCAACATCGGTGAACAAAGAATTGGATGGACCTGACTTTGATACCATATAAAGAGTGGATCTTAGACCTAACTTAATACCATATCAGATATGAAATGGAAACATGGACTCCTTATACGGACTTGGACAATCATCACCCTACAAGCTAGCTTTTGGGGTTGAGTTAGGTCCACGATTCATTCTTTAAATGGTATCAGAGCAGGCGAAGGTCTTGGGATCAAATTTGGCTGTCACCATTATTAAAAATAATTTTCACGTGCTTACACCATGAAAAAAATCATGCCAGCACATGAGGGAGTATGTTGAGAAAATAATCAAATTTTAAAAGTGTACTCTCTCTAACAACTTAAGATTTTAGATGAGATGATCACACACTTCAATATATACAATGTATGAAAGACCTTAGAATACCAGCATGAATAGGGCGGAGTGACCTAACGTCGTTAATGTTATACCCCGTATTTCCAGAGTATGTACGCAGGGACGTACGTAGGAAATTTCGAACTTGAGAATAGGCTTGGCCGAATTATTTTGTGCCTGACACGATTAAGTCGTTTTTAGTGAAAGCGTTTTCCACGACTTTCGTAGGGAATTTCGGCTATGCCATTTTTATTTTGCGGATTTTTCCGAGAGACGAAACATTTTGGACCAACAAGAGGGCGACACTTGTCACCCTCTCATTGGGACACCTTGGGCGGTAATGTAGTGGCCGAAAGTTGGCCATTGTGGTCAAGGGTTGGTAGGATATTTTTTGTGTTAGTTGGCTAGTGTGCACTTGGCAAGATCTTGGCCATTGGTTGGCCTTCACTTGACCTATAAATACCCCCCCTTAGTGAAGACTTCTTCATCCAAATATTTGCCTAAGTCTTGAAAGCTCTCCTTCTCCCTCCCCTTGTGTTGAGTTCGTCCTAAGCCTCCCCCCCCCTGGGCCGAGAGCCCTCCCCCCCGCCTTTCAGGTGCGAGCCGTGGGGTACCCCCCCTAGCCTTGGTGCTTTCGTATAATACCCCCCATTGTGGTGTAGAAATACTCTCACAAGTATTGTTATAATGCCCAAAGTACCTTAGCGTATACCTTGTAGTATTCTAAGGTTATACCTTTCTGAAAAGCCCAATACGATTATACTTCCTTTAGCCACAAAACCGAAACCACAAGGAAAACCTCCATAGTTAGTTGGAGTACTATGTAGAAGTTGGTTAGAACTTCTAAGGGTTGTTTGGAGCGGGTTGGAGCACCGGAGTAGGAGCGAAACTTTGCTAAGGATCGACATTAAACTCGGATAATTATGGGCTTATCGAGGTAAATATCTTGTCCTCTATTGTAATTGGAAATTACATGTTGTTAGAATATATAGTTGAAGTATACTATATATAGAATCAACGTGGTTAGTTGGCAATGTCTTTTGACTTAAGCTGAAGAATCGAATCGTATTCAGATGAGACTTGTGTAGTAATCTTGTGGAGTAGAATTGTACGTTCGGGTTAGATGTATAACCCCCCGTTGGCTTGGTAGCCGCCAGATTAGAGAGAGGAGATTTACTGTTTGTTGCGGGGAGAGGTCTTTGCGAATTTTACGTAGAATGTTCTACGATAAGATCTTGATGTTAATAAGCGCCTTGTGGCCTTATAGGTTGAAGTACTACGTGTGGCGCGTTACTTGGCTTAGGAGTAGCCGGTTGGAAGTACTTGAGCGTTTTGCTATTAGTCGATACTCGTCGCGGTATGTGAACCTCTTCCTATCTCTTCTAGCATGATATGTGTGAACTATGTAGTGCGTTAGGCGTCGTGTGCTAAACGTATTTGATTGATTTAAAACATAAAGTGTTATAACGACTTTATGGGAAGTTGGTTATAACGACTTTATGTTGGTAAGAAAATACTTGTGGTCTTTAAAAGGTAATCGATTTGAACTATAAGCGGCTTGTTATGTGTTAATAAAGAACTTGAAGTATTTCAAAAGATTTTGAATCATTTTGAAAGAAGAAGTAATACTTGGTTTTGAAAAACTTAAGAGTTATACTAGCTTTATGAGAAGTTAGGTATAACGGCTTAAGAATGTTTCTTGATTTCGAAATCGAATGTATCGACAAACCAACTGCGGCGTTAATGAAAGGAAATGTTTTGACTAATTAAGTATTATTAAAACCAGAGAAACTTCCATCCGCATGAAGCTAAGATGAGACAAAATGATATTTCCTAGATCACTACTGTAATAAGATTGTTATAAACAAGAATATCCTACTCACATATAAGACTTATGTTTCTCAGTTGTTTAAAAGAGAATTATATTCTTAAATGAATAAGACTATGAACTCTGAAACCTTTCTAAAATAAGAAACGTGAACATTTGAAATTAGGCAAACTTGGGCGTTTGGAAAATAATGTTGTTACTTGATTTTACAAAGGTAAGTGTTTTGGTTTATTTAAAAGACGATCACTCTATTTTATACTACGAGTATTGGGTGACTTATGTGAAAGCAACGGATCTTTTAAAAGATTTAATGTATGAAGTACTTTAGGGAAGATACGAACTTGTTAGCTTAAAGTACCTTGTGTGAATAACTTGATTGTGTTGGTTTGAGATAGCCTTGTAAATACTTTCTTGTTGATGTGATAAGTGAAAATGTTAGGATGCTACGTGTGTTAGTATCTTGTGTGATCGTGATGTAAGGGGTCATTCTTGTTGTGCTTACGTTGTTAAACGTTAAGCGGTTGTACTATTATTGTATCACATACCCTTTGACTTATTATACCGAGGGCTTGCCACCCTTGATGCGGTCTTTACGGCTATGCGGTCCTCGTGACTATGCGGAGTCGCGGTAGCTCGAGATTGATCATTCGGTGTTTAGCCCGACGCGGGGATTCCTATGCGGTCTGCTGAGACTATGCGGTCTTTTGAGACTATGCGGGTTGCGGGAGCCTAGGCGGATACCGAGGGTTAGCCGCCCGATGCGGGGTATACCTCGGTGATGCAGGACCATGATTCGAGGAATACCTCATGCGGGTCGTGTGTGACCTATGCGGGCTGCGAGAGTTCGAGGATAGACACGCACATTGATATTGCGCGCGAGTGGCGCCGATCATGTAGTGCGATCTAGAAAGACCTCGGGATACAGCTTGTGGTATTTTGGTACTGTGGGTCTTAGTAGTCGGCTATGCCTTCGTACTTGCCCCGTACGGTTTTATTGTGATAACTTTGAGGGCGTGAGTCCCTGACTTGACATGACTTCTTATTTGTTGTGATCGTAGTTTGTTTATCATACATGTCTCTCGCTTTATAGATTATGATTTCATTCTGATATTTTTAGTTTCACATACTCGGATTTGTTATCTTGACCTCCTTGGCTGCGTTCATGCCGCAGTTGAGGTACACCGATCGTTGATCCTAGCTCGTGGTCACGATTTATTTGGGAAGCTCCGTTTCTCCGGAGGCTTATCAGTGGTATAGTCCCCTGTCGTAGTAAGTGTTTGCATTCAGGGGTTTGGCGGGGCCATGTCCCGCCATTGTTGTCAGATCATTCTTAGAGGTGCATGTAATCTTGTTGTGGCGGGAGTTTGTAAAAAGATTAAAGCTCATTTGTAGAGTTGTTATTTATATATATGCCTCGTGCAAGTTTTCCTCGACATCTTGTTTTGTCATTTGTTTCATGTATGTGTTCTATGTTCCGCGATTACTCGATGTTGTATCACTAGGGTGCCCGGTAAGGCACGATCACGCCAGTTCGGTCGTGACAAAAGTGGTATCGAGCGATTAATCCTCGGAAAGTGTCTACGCATCGTATCGAAGAGAGTCTTGATTATCGGTGTGTTGTGCACTACATCAATAATCGAGGCTATAGGATATTTAGGATTGGTTTCTATTTTCTCACTCGAGATCGTGCCTTAGAGCCGTGTTGTAAGTTAGACCCTCCGACGTATTTCTTTCCCTTATCGTTATGCCTCGCGTAGGCAAACCGGGCGGGAGGGCAAAGCGGCGGAGCCGCGAGTAGAGTTCGAAGGGTTCGTGAGCGCAGCCCAATCATTACCTAGGTAATGCTTCATTCGGGATTCTGCGACGTCACTAGCCCCGTAAAGTTTAGCATGCGGCGGCGATTCCTACTGCGCCATGATATTTGAACGCCTTCGCCGACCGAGCAGAGAATATGGATTGCAAAGGCGACCATTACTAGCTATGGATTTGGCTACCGAGAGTATACCGATGTATCGCGAGTCTTGATGAATATCAACGAGAAGGTTGTGCAAGTAATCCTTCGATTAGGCGAGCATGGCACGTATGCGGGCTTATGCGCAGGCGAGAAACGTAGAGATCGACGGGTTAACGAAGGACAATGAGAGGCCAGAGCGTGAGTCCTTTGGTAACTTTCGAGGAGTCGCCTCACCACAGACAGATTATGCACCTCGCGGTCAGAGTGGTCTTCCACGGAGTTCGGGACGTTCGGTATCGAGGAGTTGGTCGAACTCCGTGACTTCCGGTTCACGATGTGACGTCGTCGGGAATGTCGTTTTTGTTGGTACTTGTTGTACTATGACCGTCGAGTGCAGTGTCGAAAAGTGTCCTCGTAGGAGGACTTAGCCTTCAGGATCGGTGGGTAGTGTGTCATCTCCTCAACATGCGCCTGCAGGCGTGTTTGATTAGAACGACTAAGGGGAGTGAAGCAGTAGATATAGATATATCTCTAACCCTCTAGAGTTCAGTATGTGTGATAAGAAGGGTATATCATAAGTGCTATGTTTTGATAGCAGTATGTTAATATTGTGATTAGAAATCTTGGTTAGTTAACCAAGTAAGATTTGGGGGATAGAGAAGGTGTGAGCCTTAGAGTTTTATACGTAGAGACCTTAGAGGTAAGGCCATCTCGAGTAAAGGTGTAGTGTTATGTTGATCCTTATCGGAGTGCATAGTGCACGTGAGCTATGTTTGGGATAGGTCCCTAAGTAGTGTGAAATGAAAGGGGGTAGTTGAGCTAAGAAGACCGCTAGGTTTTCGAAACGTGATTGGTGAGATTGTTCCTTCGGGGAGATAGTATTTTGCGCCTTGCCGGGTCGGGTTGAGGCCACGTTGCGGGTCAACCCGCGGCATGTTTGGTGGTGGGGTCTGGTTGTGGTGGTCCCGCCTTGTGGTAGGTCACGAGGTGTTAGGCCCAAGTTTAGTTAACCAGTCTGAGTTCGTGGATGCGTTCGACCGGTGGTCGGGCGATGGGGCAGCCCATCGTGTTCTTCTCGGCCGACCATTCACTCGGCGTTGTTGATACATCGAAAGGTTGTAAGGCTGCACGGTGCCTACCTTCACCTTATGGCGATGTGGAGCCCGTGATACGGCCGCTTTTGTTTGGAAGTTTTACCAGCAGGTTAAGGACTCGGGTGAGTCTCGAGTGCATTCGCCTCGTGCCGTGTTTGGATTTCGCGGTAGTTGTGGGGATGGTTGTCTCCTGTAGAAAGTGTTTTAGCTACCATTGCGTTGTTCGGATGTCGCCTTATGAAGCCTTGTAAAGCGGAAGTGTAAAGTCTTGGCCGATTGGTTCGATGTTGGCAAGGTTCGCATTGGTTCAGCTTGTTCCGGCAGACTATGGATAGTGAAGCTTGTCTAGAAGAAGTTCGCGGCTCGGAGGAATCGTGCGGATAATCGGCAACGACGCAGAGTTCGAGTTGACGGTCGGTCTTCTTGAAAGTACCACCGGTGAGGTGTGACGAGTTTTGAACCGAAGCGATGTAACGTGGTAAGAGTTCGAGTGTCACGACATCCTCGTGGATCGCGGCACCGGCACCATTTGTTAGTCGTCGGAGCAAGGCTCGCGACAAAGTGACAAAAGTGGTACCATTTGTTGGTCGCTGAGAAGGT
Organism: Przewalskia tangutica; assembly: GCA_029844215.1. Taxonomy (NCBI): domain Eukaryota; kingdom Viridiplantae; phylum Streptophyta; class Magnoliopsida; order Solanales; family Solanaceae; genus Przewalskia; species Przewalskia tangutica. The sequence goes on from CM056719.1 coordinate 28,117,656, forward strand.
TAATGCCTCGAGCAAAGTGACAAAGCGGTATCTACGACGAGTAAAGAGAAGCGAGCATGTATGGCGAGCATAGATGTGATCATTTCTTTTGTAAAGAGAAGGTCGAAGGAAGTATATTTTAGACCCGGTGAGAAGTGTTTTGTGGTGATGATTAGAGGTGTTCCTCGTGGACTTGGATGTAAGCATTTTTGCGCAAGTTGTTTCTGTGGCCAAGTGTGGCAGGATTGATTCTCGTAAGTATAGTAGTGAAGACTATCTTGGCGCACGCTTGTTTGAGACTTAGAAGTAACATACTGGACGAATGTTTCTAATTAAGGTAGAATGTTATACCCAGTATTTCCAGAGTATGTACGCAGGGACGTCGTGAAATTCGAACTTGAGAATAGGCTTGGCGAATTATTTTGTGCACAACACCCGATTAGAGTCGCTTTTCGCGAAACGTTTTCCACGACTTTCGTAGGGAATTTCCGCTATGCCATTTTTTATTTTGCGGATTTTTCCGAGACGAAACATTTTGGACCAACAAGAGGCGACACTTGTCACCCTCTCATTGGGACACCTTGGTAATGTAGTGGCGAAAGTTGGCCATTGTGGTCAAGGTTGGTAGGATATTTTTGTGTTAGTTGGCTAGTGTGCACTTGGCAAGATCTTGGCCTACACTTGCATAGCACTTGGCAAGATCTTCGCCATTGGTTGGCCTTCACTTGACCTATAAATACCCCCTTAGTGAAGACTTCTTCATCCAAATATTTGCCTAAGTCTTGAAAGCTCTCCTTCTCCTCCCCTTGTGTTGAGTTCGTCCTAAGCCTCCCACCCTTGGCGAGAGCCTCCCTCCTTTGAGGTGCTAGCCGTGGGTACCCCTAGCCTTGTTGCTTTCGTATAATACCCCTTTGTGGTGTAGAAATACTCTCAAAAGTATTGTTATAATGCCCAAATTACCTTAGCAGATACCTTGTAGTATTCTAAGGTTATACCTTTACGAAAGCCCGAATACGATTATACTTCCTTTAGCCACAAAACCGAAACCTAAGGAAAACCTCCATAGTTAGTTGGAGTACTATGTAGAAGTTGGTTATAACTTCTAAGGGTTGTTTGGAGCGGTGGAGCACCAAGTAGAGCGAAACTTTGCTAAGGATCGACATTAAACTCGGATAATTATGGGCTTATCGAGGTAAATATCTTGTCCTCTATTGTAATTGGAAATTACATGTTGTTAGAATATATAGTTGAAGTATACTATATATAGAATCAACGTGGTTAGTTGGCAATGTCTTTTGACTTAAGCCCAAGAATCGAATCGAATCAGATTACAGAGACTTGTAGTAGTATCGCGGAGTAGAATTGTACCCGTCGGTTAGATGTATAACCCCCCCTGGTTGGCTTGGTAGCCTACCCCGTTAGAGGAGTATATTTACGTTGTTGCGGGGGGGGGGAGGTGCTGCCGAATTTTCTGTAGATTGTTCTACGATAAGATCTTGATGTTAATAAGCGCCTTGTGGACTTATAGGTCAAGTACTACGCGTGGCGCGCTCTACTTGGCTTAGGAGTAGCCGACACTGGAAGTACTTGAGCGTTTTGCTATTAGTCGATACTGCCGCGAGGTATGTGAACCTCTTCCTATCTCTTCTAGCATGATATGTGTGAACTATGTAGTACGTTAGACGTACAAGTGCTAAACGTATTTGATTGATTTAAAACATAAAGTGTTATAACGACTTTATGGGAAGTTTTGGTTATAACAGCTTTATGTTGGTAAGAAAATACTTGTGGTCTTTAAAAGGTAACTGATTTGAACTATAACTGGCTTGTTATGTGTTAATAAAGAACTTGAAGTATTTCAAAAGATTTTTGAATCATTTTGAAAGAAGAAGTAATACTTGGTTTTTGAAAAACTTAAGAGTTATACTAGCTTTATGAGAAGTTAGGTATAACGGCTTAAGAATGTTTTACTGATTTCGGAAATCAGAATGTGTATCGACAAACCACTGCAGCGTTAATGAAAGGAAATGTTTTGACTAATTAAGTATTATTAAAACCAGGAGAAACTTCCATCTGCATAGAAGCTAAGATGAGACAAAATGATATTTCCTAGATCACGGCTGCTGTAATAAGATTGTTATAAACAAGAATATCCTACTCACATATAAGACTTATGTTTCTCAGATTGTTTAAAAGAGAATTATATTCTTAAATGAATAAGACTATGAACTACGAAACCTTTCTAAAATAAGAAACGTGAACATTTGAAATTAGGCAAACTTGGACGTTTGGAAAATAATGTTGTTACTTGATTTTACAAAGGTAAGTGTTTTGGTTTATTTAAAAGACAAATACTCTATTTTATACTACGAGTATTGGGTGACTTATGTGAAAGCAACGGATCTTTTAAAAGATTTAATGTATGAAGTACTTTAGGGGAAGATACCCGAACTTGTTAGCTTAAAGTACCTTGTGTGAATAACTTGATTGTGTTGGTTTGAGATAGCCTTGTAAATACTTTCTTGTTGATGTGATAAGTGAAAATGTTAGGATGCTACGTGTTAGTATCTTGTGTGATCGTGATGTAAGGGGGTCATTCTTGTTGTGCTTACGTTGTTAAACGTTAAGCCCGTTGTACTATTATTGTATCACATACCCCTTTGACTTATTATACCGAGGGCTTGCCACCCTTGATGCGGTCTTTACGCCTACGCGGTCCTCGTGACTACGCGGAGCGCCAGAGCTCCGTGATTGATCATTCCGGTGTTTAGCCTGACGCGGGGATTCCTATGCGTCCGCTGAGACTATGCGGTCTTTTGAGACTACGCGGTCGCGGAGCCTAGCGGATACCGAGGGTTAGCCGCCTTCGACGCGGTATACCTCAGCGATGCAGGACCATGATTCGAGGAATACCTCACGCGGTCCGCGTGACCTATGCGAGTCGCGAGTTCCAGTGGATAGACACGCACATTGATATTGCGCGAGTGGCCGCCTTCGATCACGTGCGGTCTAGAAAGACCTCGGGATACAAATTGTGGTATTTTGGCATCGTGGGTCTTAGTAGTCGGCTATGCCTTCGCATTTGCCCCGCATTTTTATTGTGATAACTTGAGGCGTGAGTCCACGACTTGACATGATCGCTTATTTGTCAGGAATCGTAGTTTGTTTATCATACATGTCTCCCGCTTTATAGATCGTTATGATTTCATTTACGATTTTTTAGTTTCACATACTCTGCACTGTGCATCGACTCCTTCGGGCCGCTCATGCCGCAGTTGAGGTACACCGCCGTTGATCCTAGCTCTCGTGGTCACAGCAGCTGGGGAAGCTCCGCTTCTCCGAGGCTTATCGGTGGTATAGTCCCCGTCAGTAAGTGTTTGCATTCGGGGTTTGGCGGCCCCGCCCCGCCATTGTTGTCATATCATTCTTAGGTCAGAGTAATCACGCAAGGTGGTTTGTAAAAAGGATTAAACTGCTCATTTGTAAGAGTTGTTATTTATATATATGCCTCGCAAGTTTTCCTCAGACATCGCTTTGTACTTCATTTGTTTCATGTATGTGTTCTATGTTCCATTGACACTGATGTTGTATCACTAGGTGCCCGGTAAGGCACCAACACTGCCCAGTTCGGTCGTGATGCTTAACCCCCATCTATCATTATGGAATTATGTACAGGGATCGTTACAATCAAACAAGAACTCAGAATCCATCATATAACAAGGAATATCATAAGATGCGGAAAGTACTCCCGACAAGGGACAAATAGGATTCATACAACATTTTGAAGCAAGAGTGGATATACTTTTATGTTCAATAATGGATTTTGCTTAAAGTGCATTTCAGTTAGTGACGTGTTCTCTACGATCATATCAAAAGATAGAAAATATAAGCCTTACATACATTGTCGCCTCAGCTATACGAAGTCCACAAGCCCTGATATGTTACATGGATGATTATCTAATATATACGAACAATGTATATCAATGATGAATCTATAACTCATAAGAAAGCTCATCTAGACATTTCGTCGAACACTTAATGTACATAAAGATTCATCTTGTACTTCAATGGCAATCCAACACATATACAACACTAATAACTCTTATTATTTACTCACACCACAACCAATATCATAGACCACTATGACTCACAATTTCAGCCATGGGATACCTTAAAAATCAACTCAAAATGTCCTAATAATCACATAGAAACCACAACATCACAACAACATACCTTCTTCACTTGAACCAAATTCTTGAGGTTCAATTTAGATGGATTTGCTTTGAATTTGCTCTTGAACCTTATAAATATGCTAGGGAATCTTTAGGAGAGTATTAGAGTATGTTTTGGTTGATATATGACCTAAAACGAAGCTCCAAAAAAATTTGAAACACCTAAAGGTCGGCCACCGCCACAAAGTACGGTGGCAATGTATTGTTCGTACATCAAGGTATGGTCCGTACATTGCATCGTACCTTGTCCAAAAATTTCAGCCAACTCTCTGAACTTTTATACAATCTCTTAGACATTCTGTGTGGTCCATATATCAATAGTACGATCCATACATGACATGAAATAGATTAAACTTTGTCGAAATGTATCCTCTTTGATTAGTTTAACTCCTATACTTTCTGACACTTATGTACCTTGGTTTTACACCATCATTACCCTTTCGTATGGTATCATACCCTATCATAATACTTAGATTAATTGATGATATGATTTGATGTAAATCTATAGGGTGTAACATCCTTCCTCCTTAGAAACATCCGTCCTCCAATATAGGGGTAACATATCTTTATGATCCTAACTCTTAAGGATTATTTAGAAATTTTAGCAGATTTTTCTTTGTAAAAAGTACTATCCAAAACCTTTCAAGTATCTAGAAAACATATCCAATGCCATAAATGGCCACACAACAACACAATACAACAATATTGGCCTTACAGATCATTTATCTATCCAGAAATAAAAAAGGTTAAATTAACTCACCTCAACTATCAAATGTCATAGTCTGGGCTACCTCCGTCACATATGTATCAACAACATTTCCTATACAAGGCATACGAGATAAATTTCATATATAAGATAGGAATAGGGGAAGTCGTATCACACAAGTCAATATAAACCTGTAATTTGGAATAAATTAGGGTATCTGGACTTCATGTCCTCCTCATCCTCCCTCGTCATTTCTTCCATATTATTGTTTCTTCATAGCACTTTTATAGAGGCTATTTCTTTGGTCTGTAGCTTGCAGACTTGAAGATCTAAGATGGAAACTGGAGTCTCCTTGTACGATAAGTCCTCTGTAATCTGAGAATCCTCTATAGGGGTAATGCGGGAGGGATCTTCTATGCACATTCGACGCATGGACACATGGAACACTAGATAGACTGCCTCCAATTTCGAGGGGTAATTCAAGCATATAAACCACCTGGCCAATCCTTTGAACAACCTTATACGGTCCAACATACCTAAGGCTAAGCTTGCTCTTTTTGCCAAACCTTATCACGTCTTTCATAGGTGGTACTTTCAAGAACACCCAATCGTCAATAATAAACTCTAGGTCTCGGCGTTGATTGTCTGAATAGGAATTTCTCTGGCCAGTCAACACTCACTTACGAATAAGATTTACCTTTTATACCACTTGTTGCACTAGGAAAAGTCCAAATAACTTTGTTACACCCACTTCAAACCAGCCGATAGAAGACCTAAACTTCGGCTCATATAGGGATTCATATGGAGCCATTTTAATATTGGAACGATAACTATATTATTACAAAATTCAATAAGTGACATCTTCCAAGCTCCCATTGAATTCCAAGATATAAGCTCGTAACATATCCTCGAGCGTCTGACTAGTGCGCTCAATTTGTCCATCTGTTTGAAGATGTAAAGTTGTACTGAGATTAACCTGAGTACCCAAACCTTTCTGAAAGGATCTTTAAAAATTAGTTGTAAACTGGGCATCTCTATCAGGTATAATAGAAACTGGAACCCAATGAAGTCGGACTATCTCCTTGGCATAATATTAAGGTGAATAAGTAATTCTGACAGGTAGAAAATAGGCTGACTTTGTGAGTCTTTCAACAATAACCCATATGGATTCGAACTTCCAATAAGAAAGAGCCAATCTTGTAATGAAAAATCCATATTAATTATCTCCCATTCCACATCGAAATCTCTATACTCTGAAGCAAACCTACCGAGTTCTTCTGCTCAACCTTAACTTGCTGGAAATTTGGACATTGAGCGACAAACTCTGCAATATTCCTCTTCATATTATTCCACCAGTAAATCTGTTGAAGATCATGTTACATCTTAGTAGAACTAGAATGAATAAAATACCTCGTCTGACGAATTTGTGCCAAAATCCGCCATCGGAGTCCTCCAACATCAGACACACATAACCGGTCTCTATATCTAAGAACCCCATCATCTGAGAGCTCAAACAACTATTTCTTCTGAAAGGGAATCCCTTATCTTATTCTGACCAACCCTGGATCATCAAACTACTTTCCTTTTACTTTTGCTACTAAAGATGATTCTGCGACATTCTGAACTATAACACCTCCGTCATCTGTGTCAAACAGTCGTGCACTTAATCTGGCTAACTAGAAAAAATCTTTGGTCATCTCAAACTTATCAGCCTTCACATGCCTCAAGCTACCCATGGACTTATAACTCAAGGCATCAGCTCTAATATTTGCCTTGATATGATGGTATATAATATTAACATCATAGTCAATCAACAACTCAATCCATCTCTTCCGCCTCAAGTTTAGATCTTTCTTCTTGAATATATATTGTAGGATCTTATGATCGGTAAACAGATCAACATGAATCCCATGTAGATAGGGATGCCATATCTTCAGGGAAAATATAACTGCTACCAACTTAAGATCATAAGTCGGGTGATTTTGCTCATGCTTTCTCAACTATCTAAAAACATATGCAATAACTTTGCCATACTGCATCAGAACATAGCCCAAGATGACTCTGGGGGCGTCACAATAAACACCATAACCCTCTAAATCTTCTGAAAGCGTTAGGATAGGTGCTGACGTCAACCTACCCTTCAACTTTTAGAAACTCCTTTCACAAGGATCGAACCATTGAAATATAGTTGCCTTATGAGTTAACTTCATCAATGGGGCATCAATAGAAGATAAATTCTCCACGAACCTCTGACAGTAGCTTGCCAAGCCCAAGAAACTACGTACCCCCGTAGGCGTTGTGGGCCTCGGCTAATTTTCACAGCCTCATTCTTCTGGCTATTAACTTTAATACATTCGTCTGAAATTTTATGACCAAGAAAGGCCAATGAATTCAACCAGAACTCGTATTTAGAAATTTTAGCGTATAAATTATGATCTTGGAGCGTCTGTAACACTGTACGCAAATGATCTACATGTTCTGCCTCTGATCGAGAATATACCAGAATGTCATTTATAAAAACGATCATGAAGATATCCAGAAACGATTTGAACACCTAATTTATCAAGTCCATGGAAGTCATTGGTGCATTTGTAAGACCGAATGACATAACAAAAAATTCAAAATGGCCATATCTAGTCCTGAAAACATTTTTTGGAATATTTTCTCCTTAACCCTCAATTGACGGTATCCGAACCTAAGATCGATCTTTGAGAAACATTTAACGCCCTGCAACTAATCAAACAAGTCATCAATCCTTGGGAGTGGATATTTATTCCTGATGGTAACCTTACTCAACTGACGATAATAAATACACATTATCAAATAACCTTCTTTCTTACAAACAAATAACACTAGCGTGCCCCACGAGGAAGTACTTGGCCTAATAAAGCCCTTCTTAAGCAAAAATTTCAACTGCACCTTTAACTCCTTCATCTCAGCAGGAGCCATTCTTTAAAGATGAATAGATATAAGTTGGGCATCCGAAAGCACATCGATTGGAAAATCAATCTCTCTTTCAGGAGGTACACCCGGAAGCTCATCAGGGAAAACATCGGGGAATTCATTGTCACTCCCTTTAGTGACCGCGACATTTCCGCTGCTTAAAATGTTAGAAAATAGAATAAAATTCTAAGAGGTGCAAAAAGTGCTAAAGGGGGTGCTAAAGTGCTAAAGTTTGCTAAAAGGGGTGCTAAAAGGTGCTAAAATGCTAAAAGGGTTCACGGAGTCACCACCTAATTAGTTTGGGTGAATTAGGACAACTAAATGTTAACTAAGTAAAGTCAACACTAACTCCATTTAAATGGTCTGCTAAACTATGTGAGATTCTGGGTAAGGGTTCTTTATTAATCTAGAGGGAAGAGGTTAGACATCCTCTAAGATCCGCTAACTAGCGGTTGTCTGGCCAAACCTAGGTTATTATTATGTCAAAGATACATGCATGTTTTAAAATGGATCTAGCATGTGAAGTGTCTAAAATGATTTTCCTATATGAATGTTAATAAGAGAATTTATGAGAAAATTGATTAGGAATATATAATATCCTAGCTACATAAGTGGTTGTGCGAGTGAAGGTTATTAAGTGATTTAGTATGACTTAAACAATGCATGGCTAGCCTAAAACAACTAACTTAAGGGGAAGCAAACTTCTAGCACTAAATTACTTTCTAATATGTTGATTCAAGGTTTAACTATTCTAAGTATTCTACTAATTAGTGTAATGCTAGGCAATTAGTTTACATCAAATAAATGGGGCAAAATAAAGAATTAATAAAGATGACTCGAAGGAGTGGCGATGTCATTCCGCTTGCGGTCTGGAATTTCGGATACAAGATGCGGAAGCACATAAATGCGGATCTTCATTTGAAGTAGCTCGTGATGAGTCTCGTAATGAGACTCTTCGTTTTGCTCTGATGCATTTCATGTAAAAGAAAAGGAAAGATAAAGATTAGTATATTTCCAACCAAATAAATAAATAAACAGGTGTTAAGAGTATTTTGTATACGCCTTTTGAGTCATTTTTAGTTGGTATTTTACTCATTTTTGTTGTGTTTAGTATAGTAGTAGGTTTGTTTTTCCTTCTTTTGAGTCACAGCGGTGCAAAAAGGCAAAATGGCAAAAAGGAACGAGAAATGGGCAAAAAAGGTGCTCCCGAGGCGAAAATGACGAAAATTGGCAACTCAGAGTAAAAGAAGGCAGCACCGCGGTGCACTTTGCAGAACCGCGGTGCCAGATTTACCGAGGAGCCACAGAACTTTCAGCACCGCGGTGCCATCAGGAAGTACCGCGGTGCCATTTGTGCTGAGAAGTTGCAGGAGTTTCGGCACCACGGTGCCGACGCGGGAAATTTCAGTTCCGAATGCAAATTGGCTAAGGGAAGATTGGTCCATAAGGCATGAAAATTAGAGGATATTTAAGCCCTAGGGATTGATGCTATGGAGAGGTTGGTCATTCTACAACACAATACAACACAAGGTGGATTTGAAGCTACAATTGAAGACTTTGTTCTATGTAATTTTCTTTCTTTCATTTTTAATTCAGTTTATGTATGGATATTGTGTTAGTTCTTAAAGTGACTATGGCTAGGAGCTAAACACCCTATTAGGGCTTTCCTTATGAATCGCTTGAAACTTTTATTCATGAATTAATGCAGTAGTTTGATTTCTTCTTCACTTGATTAAGATTTAGTCAATATTTAGTATGAATGTTTGATAATTAATTGATCACTAATTATCATAACCTACATGATTTCAAATCAAAAGCCGAAAAGAGAGATTTGGATATGCTGTAATTGACTAGACATAGGTTAAAATCGCGGACGAAAGTACCCCGATACTTGTGTAGCATTATAGGTTACTGTTCTTAATCCTCCTATGTAGTAAATCCTATCATAGAAATATAGAAGGGTTCTGCACTGGGGTTGAGTGATTATATGTTCTAACTAGAATATAAGACAGTCTAGTTAACCGCTATCTTAACGAAGAAGAAGAATCATTCTAGTCGCATTAAGGATTGAATAAAGTGGATAGTCGAGGATTTTGGAAGCCCTGATTCATTCATAACTGATTAAAACTTTATTGGTTTAAATCATGCAATTATTCTAGTAGTTAAATAAAAACCCCAATCAAATATCGATTGCCAAATAGATAACATAAAATAGATGAACGGTACTAAGAAACCAGTCTCTGTGGACGATATTCGGTCTTACAGACTATATTACTTGTGAACGATGCATACGCTTGAGTGAGCATTCGAAATATCGCTAACAAGTTTTTGGCGCCGTTGCCGGGGACTGGCGTACATCTAATATCGAATCATTTGTTTTTATTTCTACTTTGGCTTTATTTTTTATTTTACTTTTAATTTTTACTGTCAGAACCGTGTGCCTTGATTTATTTGTTGATTTTGATCTGTTTCAGGAATCTAGTGTATGCGAAGAAGGAGAGGATCAAATACACTTGTTCCCTTCAATCCTGAAATTGAGAAAACCTGCAAACAAAACAGGCGCAACAAAAGGATATCTGAGTCAGTGACCATGAACAACAAACCAAATCAGAATGGGGCAGACAATGAGGTTCCTGAGAATGCATGGGAGCAAATACAGGTCCCATTAGAGAGATTTTTGGAGGACTATGTTCTTCCCACGGTCACAGTACGACTTGCATCGACTCCCCATATAGGCCAACAACTTTGAGATCAAGCCACCATCCCGAGCATGGTCCGTAACACGATAATTTGGGGATCGCCATCCAAGATCCCCACATGCACATTGCAAACTTTCTGGAGCTGTGTGCCACTTTCAAATACAATGGCATTACTGACGATGTCATTAGACTGAGGCTCTTCCCGTTCTCACTGAGGAATAGAGCCAAAAGCTGGTTGAACTCACTGCCTGCCAACTCCGTCATTACCTGGCAGGACCTGGCCCAATAGTTTCTAGCAAAGTTCTTCCCTCCTTCAAAGGCTGCAAAGTTAAGGGGATAGCTGAACAATTAATATCAGGATGCATGTGAGCGATTCAAGGATTTGCAAAGAAAGTGCCCACATCATGACATAGATAAATGGATGTTGGTCCACATTTTTTATAATGGATTGAGTGGTACTACTCGTACCATCATTGATGCTGCAACAGGTGGATCGTTCATGAAAGAGTGCCAATGAGACACATGCCTTACTAGAAGACATGGTTGCCAACAATCATCAAGGGCAGATGACAAGTCAGTGAATAGTAGAAAGACTATGGGATACATGAAATAGATGTCATCACTGCCTTGAATGCACAGGTGGCCCTTCTGACAAAGCAAATGCAGCAGAACACCATGTCTATGAATGCAGTCCAGATGCCAGTGAATTGCGAGATTTGTGGTGGACCGCATTCCTTTTACAGATGCACAGTGATGAACCCTAATAATGTGTCAATGGAGAAAGTACAGATGGTGGGGAACTTTCAGAGACCTTATAATTCTAACACGTACAACCCAGGGTGGAGAAATCACCCTAACCTTTTGTGGAGGAACGATCAGCCTCGGCAACAACCATATCAAGGTGGTTACCAGAACCAACATGTGCAAAATCAGGCCACTTCATCCCAGCAATTTAGACCATCTACACAACAGAAGAAGTCTGATGAACTGAGAGCTGCATTGCTGACACTCACCAATTCGCAGAATCAGTTCATATCTGAAACCAGGTCCTCTCTCAGAAACCTGGAAACGCAGGTTGGACAACTGGCAAAAATAGAAACCAACAGGCAGCAGGGCACTCTTCCAAGCAATACTGAGGTAAATCCTAGAGAGCAGTGTCAAGAAGTGTTGTTGAGGAGTGGAAAGAAGTTGGAGCAGGTTGCTCCCCAGCCCGCAGAGGTAAGTGAGAAGGAATGTGAGAAAGCAGATGAGGTGGAGAATGAGGTCACCGGGACCACCTACATTGAGAACGACTCGAACACCTTTGAGGGAGTACGTTGATAAAATCCCTTACCATCAGATGTTGCAAAAGAAGGCAATTGACAAATAGTTCTCCAAGTTTTTGGAGGTGTTTAAGAAGCTTCACATAAATATCCCCTTCATTGAAGCACTAGAACAGATGCCAGCATACTTTAAATTCATGAAGTAGATACTTAGAAAAAAGAGAAGGCTAGCGGATTATGAGACAATATCTTTGTGAGGAGTGCAAGGCTGCCGTCAAAAGAAAGCGCCTCTGGGTGAAGGATCCAGGAAGCTTCACCTTGCCCTACACTATTGGTAAGGTGACATGCAACAAGGCGCTGTATGATCTAGGGGCCAGTATTAATCTCATGCCTCTGTCTGTCTTCAATAGATTGGGTTGGGAGAAGTCAAACCAACCACAGTGAATTTGCAGTTGGCCGACCGAACCGTAGTGCACCCCAGAGGCATAATAGAAGATGTGCTGGTCAAGGTGGGAAAGTTATCCTTCCCAGCAGACTTCCTCATTATTGATATGGAGGAAGATGCGGAAATACCCATCATTTTGGGGAGACCATTCCTTGCAACTTGAAGAGCCCTGATTGATATAGAAAAGGGAGAACTGAGACTAAGGATTCAGGAGGAAGAGATGGTGTTCAAAGTGTTCAATTCCACCATTGAATCCCAAGCCATCAACAAGTGTTTCGATCGGCCACGGTGACAATGGTCGGCCAGCCAAGGCCAAGGCTAGGGAGATCATTCATACAACGGTGAACCCACAAACTAGCAAGAATGCTGAAATAAAAATGAATGTCATGGAAACCGTCGAACAGGTAAGTCTTACTGAACCCCCTCATGTGAAAAAGAAAAACAGGATGAGAAAGAGGAGGATGATTTTGAAATGGATAGGTAGTGGGGTTAAAATACCCCAAACGAGTTAATGAGTAACATGCGTCCAGCTACAAGACGTTAAATACATCGATACTTGGGAGACAAATCAATTTTTAAATTATGCAATTTAATTTAATAAAACAGTCTCACTTTTGGTATATTTTTGTTGTGTTGTGAAGCCAGGTGAAGGAATGGGACACTAAGCACGAAGACAAGGATGGAAAACACGAAATTGGGGAAGCACTGCGGTGCCATTGTACAGGACCGCGGTGCCTAATATTCAGAGAGGTCGCAGGAGTTTATGCACCGCGGTGCCATGATGCAATATCGCGGTGCCGACAGGCAATATCGCGGTGCCCGAACGGGATTCATAATTAAAAAGCCCTAAATCCCCAAATCCTTTCCCACACAAACACAAACCCTTCATTTCTCTACAAATTCTGAAATTCCTCTCCTTCTATCCAAAAAAATTCCCACAAACTCCACCAAATTCTTCAAAAATCCCTACACACCACCCCATTGAAAATACCCTCATATATTACACCATCATCATTCCATCAATTTGGGTCAAGAAATTAGTGAAGAACAACTCTTCAAACAGGTAATCTTCATCATTGTGTTTACAATTTCAAGGCTAGTAGGGAAAGTAACTTGCAAGTTTGGGGGCTGTACGTACTGTGGCGGTATTGCATTGTGTGATTGTGGGTGTGTGCTGGGTATTGTTGTGCTGTGTAGTTGTGTGGATTAAGGCTTATTGTGGTGTAATTGTTATGTATTGCTGTTGTGGTCCGGTTTTTGCTTGGTTATTGTTGTTGTGTGGTGGGAGAATTGTTGGGAAACATCGAGGAAACAAAGGAAACGCTGCCGAAAAATTTCCCAACAACCTTAACTATGGCCTCTAGAAAACGAACTTCAAGAGCTTCAACATCTTCATCCGCCCTAGAATATGATGTGACTCGATTCGCCAACAAACAGGCGGAGGATCGATACAACAAGATTAGCACTAGGGCATTGATACTAGAAAGAGGCATGTATTACCAGGCCAGGCCATTTGATGATGATGATGACTACGAGCCTATAGGGCCATGATCGAGGCAAATGGGTGGAGAAGGTTCACCAATCCATAAAGGATCCCACTTCAAAATTCTAGCCTTGTGAGGGAGTTCTATGTGAACTACCCCGAGCAAGAGGATGGGCGGTGCTTTGTTAGAGGGAAATATGTGTCTGTCAGTTCCGAAACAGTGAATGCGATACTAAGGACCTATGATGTGGAGGACCGAGGCGATAATCCAAACCACTTCATAAGTTGGTCAAGAGACGCCAACCACATCCTGTGGGACGTAGTAGCGCAGACATTGTGCTACCCAGGAGCTGAGTTTAGTTTTGCCCGCAACGGATCCAGAAGACTTGCCCGATGCCAATTCAATAGAACAACCAAAGGATGGCTATATTTCATAAGTGCACGCTTGATTCCGTCAAAATATTTTACAAATGTGCCCTCAGACAGAATCAAGCTCATTTATGGCATCATGATGGGCATGACAATTGATGTGGGGAGGGAAATAGTGAAGAGCATAAGGGAGATTAGTAGGCTGACGACTACTAGAGGATTGGGACATGGTTCACTCATTACTGCCTTATGTGCTAGGCATGGAGTCCCAACATTCGCCACTGATATCCTAGAGAAGAGTTGTTCTGTTGTGACCTACAGTTTAATGCACTTCTTCCTTGACCCCCACCCAGGACCAACAGCAAGGGGAAGGGGCCCAGCAGCAGCAGACCCAACAACTATGTATGAGGAAGAGCCAGAGGCACACAATGAAGCAGGCGCAAGCAACCATCAGCCTCCCCTGTCCTTAGAGCCCCCAATGCCAATGATGGAACATATGCTCTTTGTCACGACCAGAACCCCCGGCCCGCGACTGGTGCCCTAGCTGGGCACCCTTCTACCCATTCATCCAAAGTAACTCGCGGAAGATAAAGATACTCATCATCATTTTTTAAAAATAAGCAAAGACAAAGCCGGCAAGGCCGCCGCTATATATATATAAGCCAAAATGAAACTACACTGTACACGAGTCCAATCCCACATATAAATACAGACCTCTAAGAGTTTGAACAATATACTATGACGGGACAAGGCCCCGCCGTACCCATAAATGTACAAAAAACCGGTACTGAAAGATCATTACCAAAATGATAAACTTCAGAACAATGGAGATATCCCAAAACTCTGAGCAAGGATCCTACACTTGCAGATCACCAAACAGCGTACCTAAACCTGCGGTATGAACGCAGCCCCTCGGAGAAAGGGGTCAGTATGGAAAATGTACCAAGTATGTGAAACAACAAGTAATGCAAATGAGATTATAACAGACCAAGCAGATAACAAGAGACAAGTATAATAATCAAATACCAGTACACTGTGCTTTTTCAAGATATGAAATCCATGTCAAAATTATGGACGTCTGTCCATATAAACAAATACTGTCATGGGAGTTGAACCCGAACATTATACACAAATACTGCCCTATAAGGTATTCTTCCCGGCCCTATCTTGGACGCGATAAAGTCAATAAGATATTCTGTCCGGCCCCTTCTGGGACGCAGTAAAGTCAATAAGGTATTCTGCCCGGCCCTTTCTGGGACACGGTAAAGTCAATAAGTCAAATAAGGTATTCTGCCCGGCTCCTTCTGGGACACGGTAAAGTCATGTAATATATATTGCCCTGCCCATTAAGGTATACTGCCCGGTCCATTCTGGGACACGGTAAAGTCATGTAATATATACTGCCCTGCCCATTAAGGTATACTGCCCGGTCCATTCCGGGACACGGTAAAGTCATGTAATATATATAGCCTGCCCATTAAGGTATACTGCCCGGTCCATTCTGGGACACGGTAAAGTCATGTAATATATACTGCCCTGCCCATTAAGGTATACTGCCCGGTCCATTCTGGGACACGGTAAAGTCATGTAATATATACTGCCCTGCCCATTAAGGTATACTGCCCGGTCCATTCTGGGACACAGTAAAGTCATGTAATATAATTGCCCTGCCCATTAAGGTATACTGCCCGGTCCATTCTGGGACATGGTAAAGTCATGTAATATATAATGCCCTGCCCATTAAGGTATACTGCCCGGTCCATTCTGTGACATGGTAAAGTCATGTAATATATACTGCCCTGCCCATTAAGGTATACTGCCCTACCCATTAAGGTATACTGCTCGGCCCATTCTGGGACACGATCCAAATATAAAGGATTGTACACATATAGCTATCACAAGCAACTATGTACAATTTAAATCATCTCCGACTCTCATTAGCACAAATAGAATGAACTATCATTTTAGAAGAACTCAAGGAATTAACACATCTTGTAATATTAGGGAATTGAAACCAAAGTACTATGTACATCCACCGTACCTTCCTTTTCTTTATAAAAAATCCTTTGACTCTCAATGAACCAAAATAAAATAACTTTCATTTAGACAACCCAAAGTACTATCAAGAGAATAGATATAACAATCTTTCATTTTTGAAACCCCAAGTACTATCAAGAGAATAGATATAACAATCTTTCATTTTAGAAATCTCAAGTACTATCAAGAGAATAGATATAACAATCTTTCGTTTTAGAAACCCCAAGTACTATCAAGAGAATAGGTAAACAACTTCCTTTTTATAAAACCCAAAGTATTATCAAGAGAATGGATATTACAACTTCCTTTTTGTAAAACCCAAAGTATTATCAAGAGAATGGATATAACAACTTCCTTTTTGGAACTCAAAGTACTATTAGTGAAATAGATAGAACACTTCTATTTTGGAAAGTCAAAGTACTATTAATGAAGTACATCATTAAGGAGTAGGATTCACTCCCTTTATAACAAGGAATCATGCTATAAGAAGAAAGAATAGTTCACATACCTTATTGGCGTCTAACCAACTCTACAATTTAGGATACATCTCAATGTACTTCAACCTATAACAACAATAAAACTTCTATCAACTTCATGCTTTCTAAGGTATATTAATACCAAGTACTGGTTCTCTTTTTCTACAAAAATTTGGGCAGCACTTCCCTCGTTTATACGTACTTTTCCACCTTTTCCAAGACCCAAATCAACAAACAAGCCACGATTAAGGGAACAACCAACAGTTAACCAAAGGGGATTACACACCTACTTGACGTGTAAAATTTGGCATCTTAATAAATACAAAATAGTCCATAAAAATAGTCCACAATTAAATCAACAATAAGGGTAAAGTGTGAAGCCTTTCAACACATTTCTACACCCGTAATCCTTAGTACTTTCATTAGCAACAACTACATTTAAACATGCATATTAGTGGATGAATTTCCAGCATTCCAACGCCACAAAATAGTCCCTAAAACTGCATAACAATATCCAACAGTTTTATACATTTCTCGGCCAACAACTACAATCCAAAGCCCTTTTCCATAACTCTTTTTAATCCAATTTGTTACAACACTTAATATAATCCATTACAACTTGTTATAACAATATTTCCTTCAATTAATAACATGCAATTGGTGAAGATAATAACGACAATAACCAACGAAATCCAACAACACCAAAACTGCCTCATTTTCGGCCCTAGCCCAAAAATTATCCAAACACTTTTTATTCTTCATTCTTCTTAACACATGTTCATCTATTAACTATAACAACAAGTAATATTCAATTACTTCAAGAGAAGGAAGAATTTTTACCTTTTATTGCCCAAAAACGTCCAAGGCAGTCCCACGGTTTTTGGCCCACAGTTTTTGGCCCACAGTTTTTGTTTTGCTACGCTTCTTCAAGATCCAATCACTCCCATGTATCCATTACAAGCCTATAACCAACTTTCCTTCTTGTTTCACTTCCAAAAGGTTGAAGAACAAGCCTAGGGTTTCAACTCAAGTTTCGGCCCACAACTAAATTGGAGGATCTTGGAGTGTTAACTTGGCTTAGAACTTGATTAGGGTTCTTAATCTTGGATAATAATCAACTCTTGTTCTTGGAATTTCCTTGGATTTTCGTGACTCAAGGCAAGGAGAGGAGAGAAGAGAAAGTTTTGGAAGATGAAAAATGTGAAATGAATCCAAGTCTTGCAACTCTATCTCTATATAGATATTTTGCCTTCAAGACAAGTGGACAAGTAGATGAGGGACACGTGTCACCCTTCCATTGGCCAAAATTCCCACTTAAATAAAATATCTAAATATTTGTCCAAAATATTTTAAAATTGAAGGGCCCCACAAAATTGTGAAATTCTCGACGGACCCTATATTATCAATTCCAATTCTTCGTAATCCAATACTAATCTCATAAATCCAATTAGAAGTATTAAACTCCAAGTTAATAATTTTTCTCTTCACATTTTCCCGAGAATTTTCCTTAAGAAAATGTAATAATTCTTTCCTTCCAAAATTCAAATCTTAAATCCTTAATCACGTTCTCAATTAGCAGCCCTGGTATTACGGGGTGTAACATCCTTCCCCCCTTAGAAAAATTCGTTCCGAATGTTCATAGTGGGTCTCAAACTATACAGATTCCGACGTCGTCTCCTTACTATACCTATCAACCAATACTTCACAAACCAACGATGCCACACACGACCACAATATATCACATGTATATACACCAATGGACCTTCCATATGAGGTCCCTTCTCACAATACTCGAAGGTTGCAGTCCTTTCCAAAATGGGATCTTCAGACATTCCTTTATCTTCCCGTACTAGGGATGACCCTGCTGTATTCTAAGACATAAGCTATCACTATCTGAATCCTTCAGTCGGACTCTGATGTGTTCCCTCGTATCAACTTCTCTTCTCCGTCCTCACATTAGTCAAACTACTGGTTGGTGAATGATCTTGTCTGCCTAGTTTTATTTACTAACCGGTGTAAACTCTAATACTAGTAGTATCTCAATCAGGAACACATATGGACAATGTTATTGAATCTAAGGTGTGTGTATCATCACAATTAACTCTCAATCATGGTCTAAAATGAATCTCTCTCCTATCTCCAAGTATTTCTCACACTATCCTTCCACTCATTAGAGGTTCCTCACCTTTGGCCGAATATTCCTACTGTACATCATCTACTACCGGTTTTTACATTGTTATGGGGTAATTACACCTTGTGAACCCTACACAACTATAGTTACATTCACTTATTATTCTTGTCAACATCATTCACTCTACATATTACTTAAACAAAACTATTTCTACATATGATGGTCCTATTAATTCATATCCTACTAGCAACAAGGGGAATATATACGCTAGGGAGGAATCTGAATCTATCAATGCATGTATGACTCAAAAGGATCAAAATATACCTGTAATCCCATTCGATAATGTCTCTTGATCCTGCCTGGTAGCCATAACATCTATGCGGTTCGAAGGACAGCCAGAACTATAAACTCCACCACGACCTCTACCACGACTGGCTGACATCTGAATACCCTGCCATGTGGGGCGCACAACTGTAGAGGAAGAGGAACCAACCATCGATCCAACAGGTCGAGTCACACCACCAGTGCCCTTTCTAAGAGGACATTCTCTCACCACATGGCCCGGACGGCCGCAATAAAAACAAACATTTATACCAAAAAGGCATCTCCCCAAATGATGCTTACCACACTGGAAACACTGAGGGAAAAGTGGCCTCAACTGAGCAGATCCCCTGATCCTCTGAAAACCTGGAACCCTGGAGCTCTGACCGGCTCCTAAATACCTCGTGGGGTCCAATCTCCCACCTGCGAATTGTGAGGGTATGTTCTGTGTAGGCTGGGACGAATATATCACCCGCTGCTGAGGCTGCTCTTCCAGAAACTCACCGGGATATCCAACCGGTCTAGCCCTCTTACGCTGGTTTCTGGGTTGGCCCTCTACCCCATGTACACATGCCTGTACCGGCCGAATAAACCCCTGCTAACAAGTCTGCATCACCACTAGCCTAGTCAGTAATAGAACTGTGTCCCTCATGGCCCTATAGTCTTCCCCTGACTGAGGAGCTGGAGGCTCAGGTGCTGGTGTCACGACCCGACCCCTGGCCCGCGACTGGTTCCCTACCTGGGCACCCTTACAGGTTTACATCAGAGATAATCAGCGGAACATACATAAACTTAATAATGAAATAAATATTAGGTTAGCCGATAAGGCTACCTCCCTGGATATAAACAAATCCAAAAGCAATTACCTCAATTTTGTTTTTATAAAGTGACCCACAATATATGACTACAGACCTCTAAGAGTTTACATAACAACTGTGATGGGACAGGGCCCCGCCATACCCCTGAATGCACAAAAGTCAACAACTTCAGGGAACCATACCAAAGACAAAGCCTCCGTAGAAATGGAGCTTTCCGAGAACTGAACCGTGATCCTAGGAGTGCGGATCAACAAGCTATATACCTCAACCTACGGCATGAACGCAGCCCCCCAAAGGAGGTCAGTACAAAATATGTACCAAGTATGCAAAACTGAAAGTACTGTAATTTAAATCATAATAGTCAAAAATACAGCTGAAGACATATATGACAACCCAATTAACAGTACACTGTGCCTTACTGGAGTGGAAGTAATGAAAGTCAGATTTACCTTGTACAGCCTGTTTTAACATATGGACGATAGTAACACCAGGGATATGAACACCAGCCCTCGAATATCACAGCGCGCCCGTGGGATTCCCCATCACTGTCGACCGCTAGGTGTAAAATCTAACCATGTGACGCGCCCGTGGCATCCTACCTCACTGTCGGCGTACACATACACAATACATACATATATATATATATCTCATGCATGTGGAATCCCTCATCTCGGGCACATGACTTCATGGGGAGCTAACCCATGGGGTAATAGTCGTATCCGGGAGTTTAACCCGCATCCTGGTCGCATGCCTCGGAATCCCTCATCGTAAGCATGTCCAAGGTGCATGCCTTGGAATCCCTCATCGTAAGCATGTCCAAGGGTCAACCACAATGGAAGCATACCTGTGGAATCCGACATCACTGTCGGTACGTCCAGGTAAACTCGTACTGCATGCCTCAGAATCCCTCATCGTAAGCATGTCCAAGGATAAATCACAAGGGAAGCATACCCGTGGAATCCCACATCACTGCCGGTACGTCCAGGTAAACTCATACTAGGACAATGGAAGCATACCCGTAGAATCCCACATCACTGCCGGTACGTCCAGGTAAACTCATACTAGGACAATGGAAGCATACCCGTGGAATCCCACATCACTGCCGGTACGTCCAGGTAAGTTCATAACTTCTTTAGAATTCTTTTCACATACAAAATGGATCTCATTTTATGACCTTACGGCACTTTTCATATCACTTAACAAGTCCGGGGAAATTCAACCCAAAATACTATGTATTTCTATTCTTTCCAAAGATCCCTTTTCCACATAAGACCCCAAGATACTAACACCCGTAGTATCGAGGCTTATCTACATTTCAAACAAGTCACTATACTTTTAGAAATATGCTTCGGCTTCTAAATCAAGTGACCCTCATTTTAAACTTTAAGCAAAAGATGCCTTTAAATCAAACTGCCCTTCTTAGTTTCAATTCTTTCATCTAGGTTTACCTTATTCGAGAAAAATCATTTCTTTAACCTTCCATAAAGTTACTATAACCAACTTCCCATAAAGCCGTTATATTAACTTTATGCTTTAGAAACTAAGACAATCTTATCCTTTCATAAGGCCTTCATAACTAACTTCCCATAAAGCCGTTATAACTCCTTATGTCTTAGACAACTTCGTTCTTTTTATGATCAAGAGACTTGTACTTCAAATCAAGTTACACAACTTTCAAAATGCTCCAAGTCTCTTTACTTTAGAAGAAAAAATTCTTAACTTAGAAAACAAGTTCTTATCTTTATAATAGTTCCAGAATCAATAATTTCAAATCAAGTATTCTATACTTTTTCACATCAAGAAGTCCTTGTCTACCCCATTAGAATAAACCATTCTCAAGGACAAGTGAGTTAATCCTATAACTCAACCGACTAGGCATCTTTAAAACAAGTAAAGTATATCAAATGACTTTACCTTATTTAAATCACGTACGTCTACCGTACCATACAGTTATAACTACTCATGCTCAAGAGATAAGAAAATTTCCACATACCTCTTCCGTTAAATCCACTTGCCAAGTCCAATATGCCGTCCGTAGATGTCAACCTATAATGACCATAATACGTCTATTAGCTTCTAGCTTCAACGTAGAATATTCTAATGTAAAGTTCCTTGTCCTACGGGAAAAATTGGGCAGCACTTCCTTTGTTTCTACGTACTTTTCTGTTATACCCCGTATTTCCAGAGTATGTACGTGAGGGCGTACATATACAATTTGAGCCTTAAAGTAGGCATAGGTTCGATTTTGTGCATAACTACCAAAAGGAGTCGTTTTTCGACGAAACGTTTCCACAGCTTTCGTAGGGAAAATTCCGGCTATGTCATTTAAAATTTTTGCGGATTTTTCCGAGAGACGAAACATTTTGGACCAACGAGAGGGCGACACTTGTCACCCTCTAATTGGAGCACGTTTTTGGGCGGATTGGACGAAAGGGTCAAGGGGAGTTGGTAGGATATTTTGTGCAAGTTGTGTGGTAGATGGATAAGGTGCACATGGCTTAATCCTAGCCCTACACTTGCCTAACACTTGGCTTGATCTTGGCCATTGGTTGGCCTTTGCTTGACCTATAAATACCCCCTTAGTTGATGAACTTTCTTCATCCAAAAATCATTTTCCAAGTCTTGAAATCTCTCCCCCTTTGTGAGTTAAAATCGTCCAAACCTCCCCTGAGAAAGGCCGCCGAAAGCTCCCTCCCTTTGTAGTGTTCTAGCCATGGTACCCCTAGCCTAGTTGTTTTCGTATAATACCCCCCTTTTGTGGTATAGAAATACTCTCCTAGTATTGTTATAATGCCCAAATACTTTAGCCCAAATACCTAGTAATACTTTCCAAAAGTTACCTCTATACGTAAAGCCCAGAAATACTAATATACTTTCCTTTAGCCACAAAATCGAAACCCTAAGGAAAACCTTCATAGTCAGTTGAAGTGTTAAGTAGAAGTTGCGTAGAACTTCTAAGGGTTGTTTGGAGCGAATTGGAGCACTCGGAGTAGGAGCTAAGCCTTGCTCAGGATCGACATATAAACTCGGATAATTTTGGGCTTATCGAGGTAAACATTCTTGACCTTCTGTTGTAATTGGAAATTACATGTTGTAGGAGTATATAGTTAAGTATACTATATATAGAACTGAACTTAGTTGTGCGGCAATGTCTTTTGACTTAAGCCTGAATAATACTTACGGCAATGTCTTGCGACTTAAGCCTGAATTTTAAAAAGAGAACTGAACTGTAATTACATAGGACTGTATTACAGTAGACTTGTGTAGCATTACTGTGTAGTAGAATTGTACACGTCCGGTTAGACGTGTTAACCCCCCCTGGTTGGCTTGGTAGCCGGCCTCGATAGAGGAGGAGATTTACGCTGTTGCGGGGGGGGAGGTGCTGCCGAATTTTCTGTAGAATATTCTACGTCGGGATCTAAAGATATTAATAGGCGCTTTGTGGCCTCTATAGGTTGTAGTACTACGTGTGGAGTGATCTGCTTGACTGAGAGTGTAGCGGACGGTTTGAGGTACTTGGAGCGTTTTGCTATTAGTCGATAATCGTCGCGAGGTATGTGAACCTCTTCTTATCTGTTCTAGCATGATATGTGTATAACTATGTAGTACGGTAGACGTACATGTGTTAAATGTATTTGATTGTTTTTAAACATAAAGTGTTATAACGGCTTTATGGGAAGTTGGTTATAACATTTCATGTAAGTGAGAAATGCTTTGTGGTTTCTTTTAAAAGATAACTGATTTGACTTATAACCGACTGGATGTGTGATAATAAAGAACCTCGAAGTATTCTAAAAAAATTAAGAAACCTTTTTGAAAGAAGTGTATACTTGGTTTGAAAACATAAGAGTTATACCAGCTCTATGAGAAGTTAGGTGTAACGTCTTAAGAGAGATAAAAAGAATGGTTTAATGGTTTAGAAGTTAAGAGACTTATTCTTAAAAGATAAGAGACTTGACTTAATATGGATGTTTGGGTGAAACCTCATTCGTGAGTAATGAGTACTTGGTTTTTTTGAAAGGAATAATGTTTTACTGATTCGGAAATCAGAATGTGTATCGACAAACCACTGCAGCGTTAGTAAAGGAAAATGTATTGAATAATTAAGTATTATTAAAACCGGTAGAAACCTCCATCTGCATGAAGCTAAGATGAGACAAAATGATATTACATTTTCTAGATCATGGCTTAATAAGATTGATTATGAACAAGAATAACTGCTACTTTATGGCATATGTTACTCAATTGTTTTAAAAGAGATTAAGGCATTGAACTATGAAACTTTTCAAAAAGAGACTTGTGTAATCGAAATTAGGCAAACTGGACTTTAGGGAAAAGAAAGGCATTGTGTTATCTTAAAATGGCGTAAAACATAAGGTGTTATAACAGCTTTATGGGAAGTTGGTTATAACGACCTTATGAAAACAAAAGAAAGGTTTTATCATTGGTTTTAATGTGGTAACTTGACTTTAAAAAGAGAAGTGTTTTGGTCAAAAAAGAAGGCATGGTGTTGCCTTAATTTGGTTTTTAAAAAAAAGGAAAGTATGGAAGTTGTTTTGGGTTACTTAAAAGATATAAGTCACTCTATTTTTTTATACTACGGGTATCGGGTGACTTTTAGATCTCTTTAAAAGGAATTTAACGTACGTAGTACTTTAGGGTTAAAACCCGGACTTGGGCATAAAATGAAAGTACTTCGAGTTGTGTATAATCTTGCCTATGCTTGTTGTTGTGAAACTTGCCTATGCTTGTTGTTGTAAAACTTGCATATGCTTGTTGTGATAGCCTTTGTTGTGCAAGAATTGTGTTTCTATACTACCGCGTCTCTCGATGGAGGGTCGGTTGACTTGTTGAGAACTTACTTGGCGTGACCGAAGCGGTGTGGATAAATTCCAGATGCGTTCTGTTGATAGTGTTACTTTTGTTAATCGCTTTGGACATACTGACACGATGCGTAGCGCACGGGTATGCTTCCACTTTGATTACCGCCTTGTTGTCTTATTGTTTCCCTTTGGACATCTTGACCGCGATGCGTAGCGCTGCGGGTATGCTTCCATTTGGAATGATGTCTTATTGTTTCCCTTTGGACCTACTGACACGATGCGTAGCGCACGGGTATGCTTCCATTTGGAATGTTGTCTTATTTGTTCCCTTTGGACATACTGACACGATCGTGGCGCACGTATGCTCCCGTTTGGATTGCTATCTTGTTGTTATCATATCATAAGGCTGCGGTGAGGAAGGTACTCCACGGGCAGGATTGATGTTGTGGGCGTGAGACCCTGAATTGATATAACTGTTATGTGTGTGTACTGTAGTTTGGTTATCATATCTGTCTCCTGCTTTTATAGACTATTATGATTTCATTCTGATATTTTTGATTTCACATACTTGGTACTGTTGTCGACCTCCTTCGGGCTGCGTTCATGCCGCAGGTAAATCTACCGCCGATCCGCGTTTAGGATCTCATTCAGCGTTTTGGGAAGCTCGTTCCGTCGGAGGCTTATCTTTGGTATGTTACCCCAGTGCGTAAGTTCTTATGCGTTCGGGGTATGGCGGGCCTGTCCGTCATAGTTGTTGTATAAATCTTAGAGTGCATGCTTTGTTGTAGGCGGTGTAAGGATTGTAATGCTTCAAATGTATATATATATATGTTGGAAGGCAACCGTTTTGGTTGGCCTATTTGCTTTATTTATCATGTCTCTTGTTTCATATTTATGCTTTATGTTCGTGATTTTCTCGATGTTGTATCACTAGGGTGCGGGGTAAGGCACGATCACGGCCCGGTTGGTTGTGACAAAGTGGTATCGAGCGATTAATCCTCGGAAAGTGTCTGCACCGCGTCTAGTAAGTCTTGATTATCGGTGTGTTGTGCACCACATCTATAATCGTGAGGCTATAGGACATTTAGGATTGGTTTCCATTCTTCTCATTCCGAGATCGTGCCTTAGAGTTGTGTTGTAAGTTGGACCCTCCAGCGTATCTCGTTTTTACGATTATGCCTCGCGCAAAGCGGCAGGCCCGAAGAGGCAAGCGTGAGGGAGATACGAGTAGAAGCGGCGGCGATCTCTGAGAGACCACAGTGCACGAGCCTCGATCCTACAGTAGGCGAGAGAGATGGGTTACAAGGAGATGGCCCGATTAATGGCGAGTTGTGGCGAACTTGAGGATAAATGGGCCTGAGCAGATTCGATCCGATAGCACCGTAGTTCACCCCGGCGACGGTTTGGGACTACGGGATTTTACGGTGTAACCTCCGAGTTTTATGGGTCGAGGTGAGGATGATCGCGAGTTCATCCGGCGATTCTGGATCGTAAGTGATCGAGCATCGGAGACCGAGTCGGTGGTCTAGGTTACGCATCGGCCGCGTGATACGCGATCGTGGTTTGATCGTGGGAGGCTGTCGGGAGAGCATGCACTTCCGGCTTTATGGGACGAGTTCTCGAGGCCTTTCTTGCACACTTCTTGCCTCGCGGATGAGGAGGGCTCGGGCCGGCGATTTTTGGTGTTGCGGCGAGCAGGCGTGCGGTTCGGGAGTACAATGTGGAGTTCGACTCATTGGCGACGTCCCGCATTAGTAGCTAGTATGGAGGATCGAGTGCCGATATGTTATAGGGCTCGATGATTACCTAGCGAGAGTTGTTCGGGTGTAGCTCTTGTCAGGGCATGGATTGCCGCATGCGAGCTTATGCACTTGGAGGTGAGGCGGAGAAATCGGCGGAATGACCAGTCGGTGAAGAGGGCGAGCAGCGAGGTCCTTTGGTGACTTCGAGGCGGACCGCCAACGCGAGACTAGTTATGCGCCTCCGCCCGATCTGAGTGGTCCTCGCAATCTTGAGCATCGAGTATTGAAGCGGTCGGGGCTCGAGGTTCAGATTTTAGAAGCGGGTGTTAGCGGTGAAGCCACCCTACCTCGTTGTGACGGCCAGTGGTAGACTCCTGATAGAGTGTCGTGCTAGTCGGGAGTTTGTTTTACATGCGGCGGCCAGGCCATTTTGGGAGACGTCCAGGGGTAGCACTGGTAGGATAGCACAGACTACGAGATCAGTTGCGGGTTCTTCACCTTCCACGGCAAGGCAGGATGTTCATACACCGGCGGGCCACGGTAGAGGTCGCGGTGGAAGTTCCCAGTTTTAGCGGTCCTTCGAACCGCCTACTTCAGGTATATCCTTAACCATCTAGAGTTTTGTATGTTATGATAATGTGTTAAGTGTTATGTTCGGATAGCTTTTTGCTAAAATGTGATTTAGAAACATGCTTAGTGAAAAAGGGTAAGCCTGGGGGTGAGAAAATGATGAACCTTAGAATATTACAGTTGAGACCTTAGATGTAAGGCCGTCTTGAGTACAAGTTTTTGCAAGTGATCCTTGTCGGAGTGCATTTTATGCCTAGAATGTATTGTGTGATAAGTCCCTGGGTAGTGTGAAATGGAAGTGGTAGCTTTCATGACCTGTAGAGGTAAGATTGTTCCGGATCGGGGAACAAGAGCGTGATGCGTAAGTGGGTCGGGTTGGGGCCATGTTGAGGGCCAACCCGTGGCCGGTTTCAAAGTGGGGTCAGCTCTGGGTGGTCCCGCCAGGTGGTAGGGTCACGAGGGTGCTAGGCCCATGATTAGATAACCATCGTATGAGTTCATGGATATGTTCGACCAGAAGCGGATCGTGAAGGCCGGGAATGGCCTTAAGGGAGATTGAAGCTAGTAAGATGACCAAGTTTGGAGGTGGTGACTCCAAAGTTTTGGGAAAGCGATGACTGAAGTGTGGTACGTAGACTAGAAGAGTTCAAGTGTTCGAAAAGGGCACGACGAGTAAGGAGGGAAGAGAACGTGTGTTATTACGTGGCCAGGTGTGGCGTTGACAACTTGTTAGAAGGAACTTCTTCGTTATCTGTTTCGAGAAGGAACATTCGGGACGAATGTTTCTAAGAAGGGGAGAATGTTATACCCCGTATTTCCAGAGTATGTACGTGAGGGCGTACGTATACAATTTGAGCCTTAAAGTAGGCATAGGTTCGATTTTGTGCATAACTACCAAAAGGAGTCGTTTTTTAAAAGCGTTTCCACGACTTTCGTAGGAAAATTCCGGCTATGTCATTTAAAATTTTTGCGGATTTTTCCAGAGGCGAAACATTTTGGACCAGCGAGAGGCGACACTTGTCACCTCTAATTGGAGCACGTTTTTGGGCGGATTGGACGAAAGGGTCAAGGGGAGTTGGTAGGATATTTTGTGCAAGTTGTGTGGTAGATGGATAAGGTGCACATGGCTTAATCCTAGCCCTACACTTGCCTAACACTTGGCTTGATCTTGGCCATTGGTTGGCCTTTGCTTGACCTATAAATACCCCCTTAGTTGTTGAACTTTCTTCATCCAAAATCATTTTCCAAGTCTTGAAATCTCTCCACTTTGTGAGTTAAAATCGTCCAAACCACTCCCTTTGAGAAAGGCCATGGCCGAAAGCTCCCCACTCCCTTTGTAGTGTTCTAGCCGTAGGGTACCCACTAGCCTAGTTGTTTCGTATAATACCCCCTTTTGTGGTATAGAAATACTCTCTAGTATTGTTATAATGCCCAAATACTTTAGCCCAAATACCTAGTAATACTTTCCAAAGTTACCTCTATCGTAAAGCCGGAAATACTAATATACTTTCCTTTAGCCACAAAATCGAAACCCAGGAAAACCTTCATAGTCGGTTGAAGTGTTAAGTAGAAGTTGCGTAGAACTTAAGGGTTGTTTGGGCGAATTGGAGCACTCGGAGTAGGAGCTAAGCCTTGCTCGGGATCGGCATATAAACTCGGATAATTTTGGGCTTATCGAGGTAAACATTCTTGACCTTCATTTGTAATTGGAAATTACATGTTGTAGGAGTATATAGTTAAGTATACTATATATAGAATCGAACTTAGTTGTGCGGCAATGTCTTTTGACTTAAGCTGAATAATACTTACTGCAATGTCTTGCGACTTAAGCTGAATTTTAAAAAAGAAGCGAATTGTAATTACATGGGGTGTATTCTGATGAGACTTGTGTAGCATTCTTGTGTAGTAGAATTGTACGTCCGGTTAGGCGTGTTAACCCCCACTGGTTGGCTTGGTGGCCGGCCTCGATAGAGAGAGAGATTTCTGTTGTTGCGGGGAGTCTTCTTGAATTTTACGTAGAATATTCTCGTCGGGATCTAAAGATATTAATAGGCGCTTTGTGGCCTCTATAGGTTGTAGTACTACGTGTGGGTGATCTGCTTGGTGAGAGTGTAGCGGACGGTTTGAGGTACTTGGGCGTTTTGCTATTAGTCGATAATCGTCGCGAGGTATGTGAACCTCTTCTTATCTGTTCTAGCATGATATGTGTATAACTATGTAGTCACGGTAGGCGTCACGTGTGTTAAATGTATTTGATTGTTTTTAAACATAAAGTGTTATAACGGCTTTATGGGAAGTTGGTTATAACAGCTCTATGTAAGTGAGAAATGCTTTGTGGTTTCTTTTAAAAGATAACTGATTTGACTTATAACCGACTGGATGTGTGATAATAAAGAACCTCGAAGTATTCTAAAAAAATTAAGAAACCTTTTTGAAAGAAGTGTATACTTGGTTTGAAAACATAAGAGTTATACCAGCTCTATGAGAAGTTAGGTGTAACGTCTTAAGAGAGATAAAAAGAATGGTTTAATGGTTTAGAAGTTAAGAGACTTATTCTTAAAAGATAAGAGACTTGACTTAATATGGATGTTTGGGTGAAACCTCATTCGTGAGTAATGAGTACTTGGTTTTTTTGAAAGGAATAATGTTTTACTGATTCGGAAATCAGAATGTGTATCGACAAACCACTGCAGCGTTAGTAAAGGAAAATGTATTGAATAATTAAGTATTATTAAAACCAGTAGAAACCTCCATCTGCATAGAAGCTAAGATGAGACAAAATGATATTACATTTTCTAGATCATGGCTGCTTAATAAGATTGATTATGAACAAGAATAACCTACTACTTTATGGCATATGTTACTCAATTGTTTTAAAAGAGATTAAGGCATTGAACTATGAAACTTTTCAAAAAAGAGACTTGTGTAACTGAAATTAGGCAAACTGGACTTTAGGGAAAAGAAAGGCATTGTGTTATCTTAAAATGGCGTAAAACATAAGGTGTTATAACAGCTTTATGGGAAGTTGGTTATAACGACCTTATGAAAACAAAAGAAAGGTTTTATCATTGGTTTTAATGTGGTAACTTGACTTTAAAAAGAGAAGTGTTTTGGTCAAAAAAGAAGGCATGGTGTTGCCTTAATTTGGTTTTTAAAAAAAAGGAAAGTATGGAAGTTGTTTTGGGTTACTTAAAAGATATAAGTCACTCTATTTTTTTATACTACGGGTATCGGGTGACTTTTAGATCTCTTTAAAAGGAATTTAACGTACGTAGTACTTTAGGGTTAAAACCCGGACTTGGGCATAAAATGAAAGTACTTCGAGTTGTGTATAATCTTGCCTATGCTTGTTGTTGTGAAACTTGCCTATGCTTGTTGTTGTAAAACTTGCATATGCTTGTTGTGATAGCCTTTGTTGTGCAAGAATTGTGTTTCTATACTCTGGCGTCTCGATGGAGGGTCGGTTGACTTGTTGAGAACTTACTTGGCGTGGCCAAGCGGTGGATAAATTCCGCAGATGCGTTCACGTTGATAGTGTTACTTTTGTTAATCGCTTTGGACATCTTGACACGATCGTGGCGCGCGGGTATGCTTCCACTTTGATTACCGCCTTGTTGTCTTATTGTTTCCCTTTGGACATCGACACGATGCGTGGCGCGCGGGTATGCTTCCATTTGGAATGATGTCTTATTGTTTCCGCTTTGGACCCTCTTGACACGATCGTAGCGCTGCGGGTATGCTTCCATTTGGAATGTTGTCTTATTTGTTCCCTTTGGACATCGACACGATCGTGGCGCGCGGGTATGCTCCCATTTGGATTGCTATCTTGTTGTTATCATATCATAAAAATCGCCGGTGAGGAAGGTACTCATGGCGGGATTGATGTTGTGGGCGTGAGAACATGAATTGATATAACTGTTATGTGTGTGTACTGTAGTTTGGTTATCATATCTGTCTCCTGCTTTTATAGACTATTATGATTTCATTTCTGATATTTTCTGATTTCACATACTTGGTACTGTTATCTTGACCTCCTTGAGGCTGCGTTCATCTGCGCGTAGAAAGTACATCTTGTCGATCCGCGTTTAGGATCTCATTCAGCGTTTTGGGAAGCTCCGTTCCGTCGGAGGCTTATCTTTGGTATGTTACCACAGTGCATGTAAGTTCTTATGCGTTCGGGGTATGGCGGGCCTGTCGTCATAGTTGTTGTATAAATCTTAGAAGTGCATGCTTTGTTGTGGCGAGTGTAAGGATTATGCTGTTCAAATGTATATATATATATATGTTGGAAGGCAATTTTGGTTGGCCTATTTGCTTTATTTATCATGTCTCTTGTTTCATATTTATGCTTTATGTTCGCTGATTTTCTCGATGTTGTATCACTAGGGTGCAGGGTAAGGCACGATCCACGGGCCGGTTGGGTTGTGACAAAGTGGTATCGAGCGATTAATCCTCGGAAAGTGTCTGAGCCGTCTAGTAAGTCTTGATTATCGGTGTGTTGTGCACCACATCTATAATCGTGAGGCTATAGGACATTTAGGATTGGTTTCCATTCTTCTCATTACGAGATCGTGCCTTAGAAGGCTGTGTTGTAAGTTGGACCCTCGGCGTATCTCGTTTTTACGATTATGCCTCGCCTTAGCGGCCGGGCGAAGGGCAAAGCGGCGAGAGGAGATCTGAGTAAAGCGTGGCGATCTACAGAGACCACGATGCACGAGCCTCGATCCTACAGTAGGCGAGAGAGATGGGTTACAAGGAGATGGCGATTAATGGCGAGTTGTGGCAGACTTGAGAGATAAATTTGGGCCAGCAGCCTCGATCCAATGCACCGTAGTTCACCCCGGCGACGGATTTGGGACTACGGGATTTTACGAGTGTAACCCTCCGAGTTTTATGGGTCGAGGTGAGATGATCGCGAGGAGTTCATCAAGCGATTCTGGATCGTAAGTGATCGAGCATCGGAGACCGAGTCGGTGGTCTGAGTTCGCATCGGCTGCGTGATACCGCGATCGTGGTTTGATTCGTGGAGCTGTCGGGAGAGCATGCCTTCCGGCTTTATGGGGCGAGTTCTCGAGGCCTTTCTTGCACACTTCTTGCCTCGCGGATGAGAGGGCTCGGGTAAGATTTTTGGTGTTCGGCGAGCAGGCGTGCGGTTCGGGAGTACAATGTGGAGTTCGACTCATTGGCGTGCGTCCCGCGTTAGTAGCTAGTATGGAGGATCGAGTGCACCGATATGTTCTGAGGCTCGATGATTACCTAGCGAAGTTGTTAGTGTAGCTCTTCAGGGCATGGAGATTGCCCGCATGCGAGCTTATGCACTTGGAGGTGAGGCGGAGAAATCGGCGGAATGACGAGTCGTGAGAAGAGGGCGAGCAGCGGTCCTGGTGACTTTCGAGCGGACCGCCTCGTGCCAGACTAGTTATGCGCCTCGCCCGATCTGAGTGGTCCTCGCAATCTTGAGCATCCAGTATTCGGAGGCGGTCGGGGCTCGAGGTTGATTTCGAGAAGCGGGTGTTAGCGGTGAAGCCACCCTACCTCGTTGTGACATTGTGGTAGACTCCGATAGAGTGTCGTGCTAGTCCAGAGTTTGTTTACATGCGGCCAGCGGGGCCATTTTAGGAGAAACTGTCAGGCCGAGTGGTATGCTGGTAGGATAGCCTGACTACGAGATCGATTGCGGGTTCTTCACCTTCCACGGCAAGCGGGATGTTCATACACCGGGCCACGGTAGAGTCGCGGTGGAAGTTCCGATTTTAGCGGTCCTTCGAACCGCCTACTTCAGGTATATCCTTAACCATCTAGAGTTTTGTATGTTATGATAATGTGTTAAGTGTTATGTTCGGATAGCTTTTTGCTAAAATGTGATTTAGAAACATGCTTAGTGAAAAAGGGTAAGCCTGGGGGTGAGAAAATGATGAACCTTAGAATATTACAGTTGAGACCTTAGATGTAAGGCCGTCTTGAGTACAAGTTTTTGTAAGTGATCCTTGTCGGAGTGCATTTTATGCCTAGAATGTATTGTGTGATAAGTCACAGGTAGTGTGAAATGGAAGTGGTAGCTTTCGCGACTGTAGAGGTAAGATTGTTCGGATCGGGAACAAGGCGTGATGCGTAAGTGGGTCGGGTTGGGGCCATGTTGAGGGCCAACCCGTGGCCGTTCAAAGTGGGGTCACTACGGGTGGTCCCGCGGTGGTAGGGTCACGAGGGTGCTAGGCCCGTGATTAGATAACCATCGTATGAGTTCATGGATATGTTCGACGAAGCGGATCGTGAAGGGGAATGGCCTTAAGGAGATTGAAGCTAGTAAGATGACCAAGTTTGGAGGTGGTGACTCCAAAGTTTTGGGAAAGCGATGATCAAGTGTGGTGCGTAGACTAGAAGAGTTCAAGTGTTCGAAAAGGCACGGCGAGTAAGGAGGAAGAGAACGTGTGTTATTACGTGGCGGTGTGGCGTTGACAACTTGTTAGAAGGAACTTCTTCGTTATCTGTTTGAGAAGGAACATTCGACGAATGTTTCTAAGAAAGGGAGAATGTTATACCCGTATTTCCGAGTATGCGTGAGGCGTGCGTATACAATTTGAGCCTTAAAGTAGGCATAGGTTCGATTGTGCATAACTACCAAAAGGAGTCGTTTTTCGACGAAACGTTTCCACAACTTTCGTAGGGAAAATTCCGGCTATGTCATTTAAAATTTTTGCGGATTTTTCCGAGAGACGAAACATTTTGGACCAACGAGAGGGCGACACTTGTCACCCTCTAATTGGAGCACGTTTTTGGGCGGATTGGACGAAAGGGTCAAGGGGAGTTGGTAGGATATTTTGTGCAAGTTGTGTGGTAGATGGATAAGGTGCACATGGCTTAATCCTAGCCCTACACTTGCCTAACACTTGGCTTGATCTTGGCCATTGGTTGGCCTTTGCTTGACCTATAAATACCCCCTTAGTTGATGAACTTTCTTCATCCAAAAATCATTTTCCAAGTCTTGAAATCTCTCCCCCTTTGTGAGTTAAAATCGTCCAAACCCTCCCCCTTTGAGAAAGGCCGCTTGAAAGCTCCCCCCCTCCCCTTTGTAGTGTTCTAGCCGTGGGGTACCCCCCCCCTAGCCTAGTTGTTTTCGTATAATACCCCCCTTTTGTGGTATAGAAATACTCTCCTAGTATTGTTATAATGCCCAAATACTTTAGCCCAAATACCTAGTAGTACTTTCCAAAAAGTTACCTCTATGCGTAAAGCCCAGAAATACTAATATACTTTCCTTTAGCCACAAAATCGAAACCCTAAGGAAAACCTTCATAGTCAGTTGAAGTGTTAAGTAGAAGTTGCGTAGAACTTCTAAGGGTTGTTTGGAGCGGTGGAGCACTCTGAGTAGGAGCTAAGCCTTGCTCAGATCGGCATATAAACTCGGATAATTTTGGGCTTATCGAGGTAAACATTCTTGACATACATTGTAATTGGAAATTACATGTTGTAGGAGTATATAGTTAAGTATACTATATATAGAACTGAACTTAGTTGTGCGGCAATGTCTTTTGACTTAAGCCTGAATAATACTTACGGCAATGTCTTGCGACTTAAGCCTGAATTTTAAAAAGAGAACTGAACTGTAATTACATAGGGTGTATTAGGTAGACTTGGTAGCATTCTTGTGTAGTAGAATTGTACACGTCCGGTTAGGCGTGTTAACCCCCTGGTTGGCTTGGTAGCGGCCTCGATAGAGAGGAGATTTACGCTGTGGGGAGGTGTCTTCGAATTTTCGTAGAATATTCTACGTCGGGTCTAAAGATATTAATAGGCGCTTTGTGGCCTCTATAGGTTGTAG
Source organism: Przewalskia tangutica (assembly GCA_029844215.1). Taxonomy (NCBI): domain Eukaryota; kingdom Viridiplantae; phylum Streptophyta; class Magnoliopsida; order Solanales; family Solanaceae; genus Przewalskia; species Przewalskia tangutica. The sequence continues at coordinate 28,152,511 of CM056719.1, forward strand.
TACTACGTGTGGGTGATCTGCTGACCGAGAGTGTAGCGGACGGTTTGAGGTACTGAGCGTTTTGCTATTAGTCGATAATCGTCGCGAGGTATGTGAACCTCTTCTTATCTGCTCTAGCATGATATGTGTATAACTATGTAGTACGGTAGACGCATACGTGCTAAATGTATTTGATTGTTTTTAAACATAAAGTGTTATAACGGCTTTATGGGAAGTTGGTTATAACAGCTCTATGTAAGTGAGAAATGCTTTGTGGTTTCTTTTAAAAGATAACTGATTTGACTTATAACCGACTGGATGTGTGATAATAAAGAACCTCGAAGTATTCTAAAAAAATTAAGAAACCTTTTTGAAAGAAGTGTATACTTGGTTTGAAAACATAAGAGTTATACATTTCTACATGAGAAGTTAGGTGTAACGTCTTAAGAGAGATAAAAAGAATGGTTTAATGGTTTAGAAGTTAAGAGACTTATTCTTAAAAGATAAGAGACTTGACTTAATATGGATGTTTGGGTGAAACCTCATTCGTGAGTAATGAGTACTTGGTTTTTTTGAAAGGAATAATGTTTTACTGATTCGGAAATCAGAATGTGTATCGACAAACCACTGCAGCGTTAGTAAAGGAAAATGTATTGAATAATTAAGTATTATTAAAACCGAGAAACCTCCATCTACATAAGCTAAGATGAGACAAAATGATATTACATTTTCTAGATCATGGTTGCTTAATAAGATTGATTATGAACAAGAATAACTGCTACTTTATGGCATATGTTACTCAATTGTTTTAAAAGAGATTAAGGCATTGAACTATGAAACTTTTCAAAAAGAGACTTGTAAATCAAATTAGGCAACCGGACTTTAGGGAAAAGAAAGACATTGTGTTATCTTAAAATGGCGTAAAACATAAGGTGTTATAACAGCTTTATGGGAAGTTGGTTATAACGACCTTATGAAAACAAAAGAAAGGTTTTATCATTGGTTTTAATGTGGTAACTTGACTTTAAAAAGAGAAGTGTTTTGGTCAAAAAAGAAGGCATGGTGTTGCCTTAATTTGGTTTTAAAAAAAAAGGAAAGTATGGAAGTTGTTTTGGGTTACTTAAAAGATATAAGTCACTCTATTTTTTTATACTACGGGTATCGGGTGACTTTTAGATCTCTTTAAAAGGAATTTAACGTACGTAGTACTTTAGGGTTAAAACCCGGACTTGGGCATAAAATGAAAGTACTTCGAGTTGTGTATAATCTTGCCTATGCTTGTTGTTGTGAAACTTGCCTATGCTTGTTGTTGTAAAACTTGCCTATGCTTGTTGTGATAGCCTTTGTTGTGCAAGAATTGTGTTTCTATACTACCGCGTCTCTCGATGGAGGGTCGGTTGACTTGTTGAGAACTTACTTGGGCGTGACCGGCAGTGACGGATAAATTCCGCACGCGTTCGCTGATAGTGTTACTTTTGTTAATCGCTTTGGACATCCGACACGATCGTAGCGCACGGGTATGCTTCCACTTTGATTACCGCCTTGTTGTCTTATTGTTTCCTTTGGACATCTTGACACGATCGTAGCGCGGGTATGCTTCCATTTGGAATCTTTGTCTTATTGTTTCCTTTGGACCTCGACACGATCGTAAGCGCATCGTATGCTTCCATTTGGAATGTTGTCTTATTTGTTCCTTTGGACATACCGACACGATCGCGTAGCGCACGTATGCTCCCATTTGGATTGCTATCTTGTTGTTATCATATCATAAGCTGCCGATGAGGAAGGTACTCCACGCGGGATTGATGTTGTGGCGTGAGACCGAATTGATATAATCGCATATGTGTGTGTCTTGTAGTTTGGTTATCATATCATCTCGCTTTTATAGACTATTATGATTTCATTTACTGATTTTACGCTTCACATACTTAGTACTGTTATCTTGACCTCTTGAAGGCCGTTCATGCCGCAGTAGAATCTACCGCCGATCCGCGTTTAGGATCTCATTCCAGTTTTGGGAAGCTCGTTCCGTCGGAGGCTTATCTTTGGTATGTTACCACCGAGTCCGTAAGTTCTTATGCGTTCAGGGTATGGCGGGCCACTGTCCGTCATAGTTGTTGTATAAATCTTAAGTGTCTGTATTGTTGTGGGCGAGTGTAAGGATTATCGCTCAAATGTATATATATATATGTTGGAAGGCAACCGTTTTGGTTGGCCTATTTGCTTTTATTTATCATGTCTCTTGTTTCATATTTATGCTTTATGTTCCGCTGATTTTCTCTGATGTTGTATCACTAGGGTGCCCGGGGTAAGGCACCAGTCACGGGCCCCGGTTCGGGTTGTGACATTTTCCACCTTTTTCAAGGTCCGAATTCAATAACTAAACGCCGCATTTAAGGCACAACAATACAGCTAACCAAAAAGGGGATTACACACCTTTACAGGACGCGTAAAATTCTGCCCCACAATAATACAAAACAATCCAATAATTCCAAGCCACATTCGGCTACAATATCACAACAATTATCAATTTCCTTTCAATTTCCGTTTAATCCAACTCGTTATTCCAACATGTTATATAAATCATAACCAATTATATACCCTCCTATTATAACATGCAACGATTTATAGCTAGCAACCGAATTGATTTCAACATGAGTGGCTAACATGCCCATTTTCGGTTTTCAACAAGACGACAAGATCCAAATCTTTTCAAACTTTAACATAACAACCACATGCTCATTTCTTAACTACTATAACTTGAAATCTTCATTTACACAAGAAGGTGAAGATTTTACCTCAAGAATCCCTCTTTCCGAAATCTTCTTCACTTTAAAATTACCTCAACGAACCCTCTACAAGCTTGCCAACACCTTTTGGTTCCGGGCACTTCCTATTCCCGCCACTGTCCTCAACAAGGTACGGTCCGCATACATTCAGTTCTTATGGGGTGGGAAACAACCAAGAGTCTCTTGGGATGTCATCTGTTTGCCCCAATCCGAAGGAGGCTTGGGCCTTATGAACATCAAAGAATGGAACCATGCCTTGCTATCACGAACCATTTGGCAAACTAACACTGAGGCAGATTCCTTATGGGTCCAATGGATCAACAACTACTATTTGAGAGGCCTATCATTTTGGGATTATGAGGTACGTCCTAGGGACTCCCCCTTATTCAAAATAATTTGTGGGATCCGCGACAAATTTGTTTCCATCTTTGGTAGCCAAGGCGACGCTATTGCCGGATTGGAAAAGTGTTGTACCAACGGAAAATTTGATTCTAGCCTCGTGTATGATATCTTGCGCATTCCGCAAGATAAAAAGCTTTGGATGTCACAAATTTGGAAAGACTTCATTCCTCCCAAGTTCTCTTTCACAGTATGGCTCACTTGTAGAAAGCGGTTAGCTACAAAAGACACTCTTTCCTATCTAAACTTGGAAGATAAGTCTTGCGGGTTCTGCAAGCGTGCTAATGAGACAAGGGAGCACCTCTTCTTTACTTGCCCCTACACCTGCTTGATTTGGAAGAGCATAAGGGAATGGTTGGGTATTAGAAGATAAATGACAACTGTTGAAAGCTCTCTTAAGTGGATCAAGAAAGACCACCGTGGGACAGGCATCCGAGCCAAATCTATCTTGCTTGCCTTTTGCATAGTGGTCTATGAGATTTGGAGGACAAGAAATACATTGCTCTTTGAAGGCACAAGCATACCGGCAGAGGCGGTCATTGCAAAGATTAAAATAACATCTTATAGAGTTCTATATGACTTAATCCCTTCTTGTAAAGGCACCTTTTGAGTGACCACCCCTCCCCCCTCCATTTCCTGTTTATATTACGTTGAGGATTGAGAACCCTTAATGACTGATTGTAGCCACCTTTCTTTCCGTTATTAGTAATAATATTTGCATTTAACTAAAAAAAAAAAAAAAAACTTGCCAACACTTTTCCTTCTTGAAGCCTTTCCAAAAATCTCACCGGGGTTCGTCAATTTGAGAGAGAGGAGAGGAATTTTTCTTAAGGAAACCCTTGCAAATGGCCAAGTCTTGAAGACTTGGTCCTAAAATAAGACTCTCCCTTGGTCAAAAAGATGGGAGGGACACTTGTCACCCTCCCATAGGCCTTTTATCAAAATATCCCCTGTTTTTCGCCCCTTTCCGCGTAAAAATCCCGCCTTGGCGCCGCGGCGCTGCAACCTCAGAGGATTTTCAGAAATATCGGCGCCGCGGCCCTGCTGACGGCGCCGCGGCGCTGCGACACCTGCTGGGGAAATCTATCATCTGCGTCAGCCCGCAGAACTTCTAACGCCCGTAACTTCCTACCCCGATGTCCAATCGACGAGTGGTTTGTTGCGTTGGAAACTAGACTCAACAAACTTCATACTAGTCTTTTAAAACTCCTAAAGAATTAGGGGATATACCGCTCCAAAGTTGACTGAAAGTCTGCCCCCAACTTTTTGCCAACCTAAGTTTCCAAATTCAAATCTTATTTCCTTTCATACTTTCTTAACTTATCCTCTTGAATTTACGGGGTGTAACATTCTTCCCCCCTTAGAAACATTCGTCCCCGAATGTTCTTTTGGAGTCAATCTAATATCCCCCGGTACGTCCTCGTACTTTACACCTAATGGAACCTTGGTATGCCACCTATGACCCTAAGATATCACACTCACATACCCATCCATCATTGTCAACCAAGAAAACAGATCCCAAGGGTGCACCAACGCTATTTACTCCCATTCAAGGCCTAAAATGCTTCTCTTATCGCACTTCCCACCTACTTCTAGCATACATACATAGTCTCAATATAATCCGTTCATGACACTTAAACATACAACAACTTTATCATGCATACAAGTCTCTAAAGGATAAAAAATATACCTGAAATCGCATAGGCGGGTAAAAGGACCGCTAAAACTGGGAACTGCTACCACGGCCTGCCGGTGCATGAACATCCTGCCTAGCCATTGAAGGCGAAGAACCCGCAACTGATCCAATAGACTGTGCTACCCCACCAGTGCCACCCCTGGTCGGACAGTCCCTTGCCAAATGGCCCTGTTGGCCGCAAGCATAACAAGCTGTCGACCTAGTCCGACATTCCCCAAAATGAGATCTACCACAGTGACCACACCGAGGCAAAGGTGGCCTCCCCTGGCTACTATCCCCAGACATCCGAACGAAGCGGCCGAGCCCGACCGCTCCCGAATATCCCTGGCGGTCAAACCACCCGCCAGAAGGCCGAGAAGGAGCACTCTGCGTCGGCTGAAATGTAGACCTAGCCTGTTGCTGAGGCTGTCCGCCTCGAAAGCTATCCTGAAACTCTGTCGTCCTGGCCCTCTTGGGCTGGACTAGGTCTGGCTGGCCCTCTCTCTCCCTATCCTCAATCCCTTGTGCATAAGCCTGCATCCTGGCGATATCCATACCTGGCTGAAGAGCCACTCCCAGACATGCGGTAACCATATAACGGTCTAGCCCCATCACATAGCGGTGAACTCTGTCCGCCATATCCGCCACAATAGTGGGTGCATACCTGGCCAATGAGTCAAATTCCAGGTTGTACTCTCTGATGGTCCTCCCATTCTGTCTCAATGCCAAGAACCTATCCAGGCGGGCTCTCCTCGTCTCAGGAGGCAAAAAGTGACCGAGGAAGGCTTCCGTGAACTCATCCCAAACAGCTGGAGGAGCACCCACACCTCTAGACAACACCCACGACTCAAACCAGTTCAACGCAATATCGCGTAACCGGTATGAAGCTAACACAACGGACTCCGTCTCCGAGGCCCTAAGCACCTGCATAGTCCGCTGCACCTGCCGAATGAACTCCTGAGGGTCCTCCTCAGACCTCGAACCATAGAACTCGGGTGGATTACAACTCAGAAAGTCCCGAATCCTCAAACTATCGGCTCTAGGGTTAGCTACCGGCTCCTGTCGGCGCTGCCCTGCCACGATGCTAGTCAATAACCGGATCTGCTCTCCGTAATCTCTATACTCACCGGCCGTGGTGAGGCTCGTGTAGGAACCTCTCGTGCTACGCGCTCGGCCTCTAAATCGCCGGCGTGGTGAACTCGCCGATCCCCTATAACCTCGTGCATAGTGCAGGCTCAATCCTAGAAATGCTCGTGTACCACTAACAAATCTTCTTCGCCGCTTGCCCTTTGGGCCCCAGTCGCTTCCGTGGAGGTATAAGCGATACATAAGAATAGGTCGAGAGGATTCACCTAGTAGACGGCTCTATCGCACGATCTCGCAGAGAGAAGAATGGAAACAAATCCTAAATGTCATGCGACCTCGATTATAGATGTGGTGCACAACACATCAATAATCAAGACTCTACTGACACGATGCAGACACTTTCCGAGGACTAAGCGCTCGATACCACTTTTGTCACGACCGACTCAAGCTCGCGATCGTGCCCTACACAGGCACTTACAGTTTACATCGAGATAATCAATGAACATACATAAACTTAATAATGAAATAAATATTAGGTTAGCCGATAAGGCTACCTCCCTGGATATAAACAAATCCAAAAGCAGTTACCTCAATTTTTTTTTTATAAAGTGACCCACAAGATATGACTACAGACCTCTAAGAGTTTACATAACAACTGTGATGGGACAGGGCCCCGCCATACCCCTGAATGCACAAAAGTCAACAACTTCAGGAAACCATACCAAAGACAAAGCCTCCGGAGAAATGGAGCTTTCCGAGAACTGAACGGTGATCCTAGGAGTGCGGATCAACAAGCTATGTACCTCAACCTGCGGCATGAACGCAGCCCCCCAAAGGAGGTCAGTACAAAATATGTACCAAGTATGCAAAACTGAAAGTACTGTAATTTAAATCATAATAGTCAAAAATACAGCTGAAGACATATGTGACAACCCAATTAACAGTACATTGTGCCTTACTGGAGTGGAAGTAATGAAAGTCAGATTTACCTTGTACAGCCTGTTTCAACATATGAACGATAGTCACACTAGGGCTATGAACACCAGCCCTCGAATATCACAGCGCGCCCGTGGGATTCCCCATCAATGTCGACCGCTAGGTGTAAAATCTAACCATGTGACGCGGCCGTGGCATCCTACCTAACTGTCGGCGTACACATACACAATACATACATATATATATATATATCTCATGCCCGTGGAATCCCTCATCTCGGGCACATGACTTCATGGGGAGCTAACCCATGGGGTAATAGCCGTATCCGGGAGTTTAACCCGCATCCTGGTCGCATGCCTCAGAATCCCTCGTCGTAAGCATGTCCAAGGTGCATGCCTCGGAATCCCTCATCGTAAGCATGTCCAAGGGTCAACCACAATGGAAGCATACCCGTGGAATCCCACATCACCGCTTGCACGTTCGTAAACTTCGTCTTTGCGTGCCTCGGAATCCTCATCGTAAGCATGTCCAAGTGCGTGCTTCTAATCCCTCATCGTAAGCATGTCCAAGGATAAATCACAAGGGAAGCATACCCGTGGAATCCCACATCACTGCCGGTACGTCCAGGTAAACTCATACTAGGACAATGGAAGCATACCCGTGGAATCCCACATCACTGCCGGTACGTCCAGGTAAACTCATACTAGGACAATGGAAGCATACCCTTGGAATCCCACATTACAGCCGGTACGTCCAGGTAAGTTCATAACTTCTTTAGACTTCCTTTCACATACAAAATGGATCTCATTTTATGACCTTACGACACTTTTCATATCACTTAACAAGTCCGGGGAAATTCAACCCAAAATACTATGTATTTCTATTCTTTCCAAAGATCCCTTTTCCACATAAAACCCCAAGATACTAACACCCGTAGTATCGAGGCTTATCTACATTTCAAACAAGTCACTATACTTTTAGAAATATGCTTCGGCTTCTAAATCAAGTGACCCTCATTTTAAACTTTAAGAAAAAGATGCCTTTAAATCAAATTGCCCTTCTTAGTTTCAATTCTTTCATCTAGGTTTACCTTATTCGAGAAAAACCATTTCTTTAACCTTCCATAAAGTTACTATAACCAACTTCCCATAAAACCGTTATACTAACTTTATGCTTTAGAAACTAAGACAATCTTATCCTTTCATAAGGCCGTCATAACTAACTTCCCATAAAGCCGTTATAACTCCTTATGTCTTAGACAACTTCGTTCTTTTTATGATCAAGAGACTTGTACTTCAAATCAAGTTACACAACTTTCAAAATGCTCAAAGTCTCTTTACTTTAGAAGACAAAATTCTTAACTTAGAAAACAAGTTCTTAGCTTTATAATAGTTCCAGAATCAATACTTTCAAATCAAGTATTCTATACTTTTTCACATCAAGAAGTCCTTGTCTACCCCATTAGAATAAACCATTCTCAAGGACAAGTGAGTTAATCCTCTAACTCAACCGACTAGGCATCTTTAAAACAAGTCAAGTATATCAAATGACTTTACCTTATTTAAATCACGTACGTCTACCGTACCATACAGTTATAACTACTCATGCTCAAGAGATAAGAAAGTTTCCACATACCTCTTCCGTGAAATCCACTTGTCAAGTCCAATATGCCGTCCGTAGATGTCAACCTATAATGACCATACTACGTCTATTAGCTTCTAGCTTCAATGTAGAATATTCTAATGTAAAGTTCCTTGTCCTACGGGAAAAATTGGGCAGCACTTCCTTTGTTTCTACGTACTTTTCCACCTTTTTCAAGGTCCGAATTCAATAACCAAACGCCGCATTTAAGACACAACAATACAGCTAACCAAAAAGGGGATTACACGCCTTTACAAGACGCGTAAAATTCTGCCCCACAATAATACAAAAAAATCCAATAATTCCAAGCCACATTCGGCTACAATATCACAACAATTATCAATTTCCTTTCAATTTCCGTTTAATCCAACTCGTTATTCCAACATGTTATATAAATCATAACCAATTATATACCCTCATATTTATAACATGCAACGATTTATAGCTAGCAACCGAATTGATTTCAACATGAGTGGCTAACATGCCCATTTTCGGTTTTCAACAAGACGACACGATCCAAATCTTTTCAAACTTTAACATAACAACCACATGCTCATTTCTTAACTACTATAACTTGAAATCTTCATTTACACAAGAAGGTGAAGATTTTACCTCAAGAAGCCCTCTTTCCGAAATCTTCTTCACTTTAAAATTACCCCCACGAACCCTCTACAAGCTTTCCAACACCTTTTGGTTCCGGGCACTTCCTATTCCCGCCACTGTCCTCAACAAGGTACGGTCTGCATGCATTCAGTTCTTATGGGGTGGGAAACCACCAAGAGTCGCTTGGGATGTCATCTGTTTGCCCCAATCCGAAGGAGGCTTGGGCCTTATGAACATCAAAGAATGGAACCATGCCTTGCTATCACGGACCATTTGGCAAACTAACACTGAGGCAGATTCCTTATGGGTCCAATGGATCAACAGCTACTATTTGAGAGGCCTATCATTTTGGGATTATGAGGTACGTCCTAGGGACTCCCCCTTATTCAAAAGAATTTGTGGGATCCGCGACAAATTTGTTTCCATCTTTGGTAGCCAAGGCGACGCTATTGCCGGATTGGAAAAGTGTTGTACCAACGGAAAATTTGATTCTAGCCTCGTGTATGATATCTTGCGCATTCCGCAAGATAAAAAGCTTTGGATGTCACAAATTTGGAAAGGCTTCATTCCTCCCAAGTTCTCTTTCACAGTATGGCTCACTTGTAGAAAACGGTTAGCTACAAAAGACACTATTTCCTATCTAAACTTGGAAGATAAGTCTTGCGGGTTCTGCAAGCGTGCTAATGAGACAAGGGAGCACCTCTTCTTTACTTGCCCCTACACCCGCTTGATTTGGAAGAGCATAAGGGAATGGTTGGGTATTAGAAGAGAAATGACAACTGTTGAAAGCTCTCTTAAGTGGATCAAGAAAGACCACCGTGGGACAGGCATCCTATCCAAATCTATCTTGCTTGCCTTTTGCATAGTGGTCTATGAGATTTGGAGGACAAGAAATACATTGCTCTTTGAAGGCACAAGCATACCGGCAGAGGAGGTCATTGCAAAGATTAAAACAACATCTTATAGAGTTTTATATGACTTAATCCCTTCTTGTAAAGGCACCTTTTGAGTGACCACCCCTCCCCCACTCCATTTCTTGTTTATATTACGTTGAGGATTGAGAACCCTCAATGACTGATTGTATCCACCTTTTTTCCGTTATTAGTAATAATATTTGCATTTACCTAAAAAAAAAAAAAAAAAAAAAACTTGCCAACACTTTTCCTTCTTGAAGCCTTTCCAAAAATCTCATCGGGGTTCGTCAATTTGAGAGAGATGAGAGGAATTTTTCTTAAGGAAACCCTTGCAAATGGCCAAGTCTTGAAGACTTGGTCCTAAAATAAGACCCTCCCTTGGTCAAAAAGATGGGAGGGACACTTGTCACCCTCCCATAGGCCTTTTATCAAAATATCCCCTGTTTTTCGCCCCTTTCCGCGTAAAAATCCCGCCTTGGCGCCGCGGCGCTGCAACCTCAGAGGATTTTTAGAAATATCGGCGCTGCGCTGACGCACACAAGGCGCGACACTGGGCTGGGAAATCATCTGCGTCAGCCCACAAAACTTCTAACGCCCGTAACTTCCTACCCCGATGTCCAATCGACGAGTGGTTTGTTGCGTTGGAAACTAGACTCAACAAACTTCATACTAGTCTTTTAAAACTCCTAAAGAATTAGGGGATATACCGCTCCAAAGTTGACTGAAAGTCTGCCCCCAACCTTTTGCCAACCTAAGTTTCCAAATTCAAATCTTATATCCTTTCATACTTTCTTAACTTATCCTCTTGAATTTACGGGGTGTAACAGCTGGGGCCTCAAAAACCAGTGCAGAAGAACTCGCCGACTGCGGTACAATATCCGGTATAGACTGGGCGTAAGCCCTATGAACTCTCTGAGTCTGACTAGTAGCTCCCGCTATTGATTTGCCATTCTGGGCAACTGTTGCCTTCCTCTGAGGCATAACTGTAACACAATAATACGTTAGAGAGGGATTATCCTAATAACACTGCTCTATTGCACGATCTCAGAGTGAGAAGAATAGAAACCAAATCCTAAATGTCCTGTAGCCTCCTGTTTATGGGTGTGGCGCGCAACACACCGATAATCAAGACTCTACTAGACACGGTCTGTAGACATTCCGAGGACTGACTGCTTTGATACCACTCTTGTCACGATCCGAACCTCGGGCCCACGACTGGTGCCCTACCTGGGCACCCTTCTACCCCTTCATCCCAAGTAACCCGCGGAAGATAAATATACTCATCATTATTTTTTTTTAAAACAAGCAAAGGCAAAGACGGCAAGGCCGCCGCTATATATATATATATATAAGCTAAAATGAAACTACACCGTACACGAGTCCAATCCCACATATGAATACAGACCTCTAAGAGTTTGAACAATATACTATGACGGGACAAGGCCCCGCCGTACCCATAAATGTACAAAAAACTTGTACTGAAAGATCATTACCAAAATGATAAACTCCAGAACAATGGAGTTATCCCAAAACTCTGAGCAAGGATCCTACACTTGCAGATCACCAAACTGCGTACCTAAACCTGAGGCAGGAACGTGACTGGTGCCTTACCCGGGCACCCAAGTAGACATACATCAGAGTAACCAGCGGAATATAAAACAAGACATGAAACAATAATAGAATGAGAACAATTTATCAAGAGAAGATTGTCTTTCGGTATGTATATATACATAAAACTTGAACCCAACGATACATCCCTTTACAAACTCGCCACAACAAGATTACTGCACTTCTAAGATTTTTACAACAACTATGACGGGACAGGGCCCCACCATACCCCTGAATGTACAAGAACTTGCAAACTCGGGGAAACATACCAAAAGATAAGCCTCCGGAGAAAACGGAGCTTCCCAATACGCTGAACTGTGATCCTAAGAGTGAGGATCAACAACCGATGTACCTCTACCGCGCAGATGAACGCACTTCAAGGAGGTCAGTACAACAGGTACCAAGTATGTGAAACTGGAAAATACTGTAAATGAAATCATAACAGTTTATATAAAACAGGAGACATGTATGATAACCAAACTACAGTTTACAACATAAAAGTAGTCATGTCAAGGCAGGGACTCACTCCCTCAAAGTCATCCCTCATGCCCGTGGAACTCCTTCCTCACTGCCGGCAGTCTAGGTATAAATCGTATGATACGTATAACATGTCTCGGCCCATCCCATGGGACTCGAGGTGGAATCTTGTGGAATACATGTCTCGGCCCATCCCATGGGACTCGATGAAGAATCATATGGAATACATGTCTCGGCCCATCCCGTGGGACTCGATGAAGAATCGTGTGGAATACATGTCTCGGCCCATCTCATGGGACTCGATGAAGAATCGTGTGGAATACATGTCTCGGCCCATCTCATGGGACTCGATGAAGAATCGTGTGGAATACATGTCTCGGTCCATCTCATGGGACTCGATGAAGAATCGTGTGGAATACATGTCTCGGCCCATCCCATGGGACTCGATGAAGAATCGTCCATAACATTTAAACCCTCTTTTAAGACAGATTAAGACAATACCATGCCTTCATTTTAAACCAACACATTTTCCCTTTTTAAGGTCAAGTAACAACATTCTTTTCCAAAAGTTCAAGTTGCATATTTTTAAATACTTAAGTCTCTTATTTTCGAAAGATTTCATAGTTCATAGTCCTGATCACTTAACAACGTAAATTCTTCTTTTAACAAAATTTGAGTAACATATATCTTATGTGTGAGTAGTTTATTCTTGTTTATAACAATCTTATTAAAGCAGCCATGATCTAGGAAATGTAATACAATTTTGTCTTATCTTAGCTTCTATGCAGATGGAGGTTTCTACTGGTTTTAATTAATTACTTGTCAATACATTTTCCTTTATTAACGCTGCAGTGGTTTGTTCGATACTTATTCTCATTTCCGAAATCAATATAACTTATAGTTAAAAACCAAGTACTCATTACTCATGAATGAGGTTTCACAATTTTTTAATAAAATTCATATCAAGCCAATTAAGTCAAGTCTCTTGTTTCCTTAAAATCAACAACCCATTTCTTACCCACATAAAGTTGTTATAACAAACTTCTCATAAAGCCGTTATAACACTTTATGTTTTAAACCAACCCAATTCATTTAGCACACGTACGTCTACCGAACTACATAGTTTACAAACATCATGCTAGAAAGGATAGGAAGAGGTTCACATACCTCGCGACGATTATCGACAAATAGCAAAACGCTCCACCGTAATATAACCCTGCTAGCCTTGTCCACCCTTCAAGTAGAACACGCTACTCGCAGAACTTCAACCTATAATGGCCATATACGTCTATCAACGTCTAGACTACTCTGTAGAACATTCTAAGCAGAAGGTTCTCTATTCTATGGAAATTTGGGCGATTTCCCTACCACAACTACACAAGTCTCATCAGAATACACCCTATGTAAGTACAGTTCAATTCTCTTCTTTTATACCATCCTTCTATATATCTTATACTCATTTCTATACTACTACAGTATGTAATTTTCAATTACAATAGAAGGACAAGATATTTACCTCGACAAGCCCAAAATTATCCAAGATATATGTCGATCCTGAGCAAGGTTTAGCTCCTATTCTGCACGCTCCGATAGCTCCAAGAAACCCTTAGAAGTTTCTAAACAACTTCTACTTAATACTTCAACCCACTATGAAGATTTCCCTAGGGTTTCATTTTGCGACTAATGGATATAAAGTAGTATTTCCGGGCTTTTAGTATAGAGGTAACTTTGGAATACTACAAGGTATTTTGGAATAGTAACTATACTTGGAGAATATTTTTCTACCAAGGGGGGGGGGGCTTTTGGATGAAACAACTAGGAAGGGGGGGAGAGGGGTGTGTCTCGGCGAGAACACAAGGAAGGGGGGGAGGTGTTTGGACGATAGCTATCAAGAGGGGGAAGGAGTTTTTGAGACTTGGAAAATGTTTAGTGGATGAAGAATTCTTGCAACTTAGGGGGGGTATTTATAGAACCACCAAGGGCCAAGATTAAAACAAATGGATGGTGTAGATTTGGATCCATGTGAAGGATGAGATCTTCCAACCAAGTGTCCACCACAATGTTGGGACATATGTCCACCACAACCTTGGGACATATGTCCCCCACAACAAAGAGCCATGTGGCCTTCCACTAGCACCAAAAAAAAGTCCACAACCTTCCCTACCTACCCCCACTCACCCAAAGAAATATCTTCCAAGACTTGACCATTTGACCTTGTCCACTTGGCCAACATTTTCGTCCAACCCATGCCAACTAAGGGTGACACATGTCGCCCTCCTATTGGTCCAAAATATTTCGTCTCTCGGAAAAAATCCGTAATCGGTTAAAATATTAAAAACGTAGAATTTCCTTCACAAGGTTCGGAATCTTTTCCGTCGAAAGTTCACAATTTCATCTTTAACCTAATTAGGGCTTGAATATTCGTACGTACGTCCTCGCACACGTACTTTGGAAATACGGGGTATAACATTCTCCCCTCCTTAGAAACATTCGTCCCGAATGTTCCTTCTTAAGACAGATAACGATAAAGTTCCTCATAGCTTAACCAGTTTGCAAATGCCACACATGGCCACAGAATAACACACGCGTAAATACTTACATCCAAGTCCACAAGGAATCACCTCTAGCATCACAAAAGCTCCCACCCAAAGTCTAAAAGATATTCCCTTCGTACCTTTTCTTCACAAAAGTAATGATCACTTTTATTCTCTTACTCGTCGTACCCTCCTCGTACACTCGAACACTTCCTAACTAAACTTACCACCTTCATATTGCTTCGCTTCAAAATCTCGGGGTTACTATCTCCAACTTGGTCATCATTAACTGGGAACACTCTGGATGGATCTCTGATACTTTTCCGAACATAGCAACATGAAAGACCGGACGTACTGCCTCCTACGTCGGACGACAAAGCTGTTATACCCCGTATTTCCAGAGTATGTACGTGAGGACGTACGTAGAAAAGTTTGAACTTTAAGTAGACTTGGCCGAAATATTTTTGTGCACAACACCCGATTAGAATCGTTTTTCGACGAAACGTTTTACAAAACTTGCGAAGGGAAAATTCCGGCTATGTCATTTTTAATTTTTGCGGATTTTTCCGAGAGACGTAATATTTTGGACCAACGAGAGGGCGACACTTGTCACCCTCAAGTTGGTGGAGTGTGGACGGCAACCTTGCACGATTTAGGGGTCAAGTTGGTAAGATATTTTGTGAGGGATTTGTGGAGTAGGGACTAGGGGGCACTTGGGAAAATCTTGGCCCTCCACTTGCCCCCCACTTGGCTAGATCATGGCCATTGGTTTCCCTATAAATACCCCTCCCATTGTGAAGAGTTCTTCATCCACTCCTCACTTCCTTAGTCTTGAGAACCCTCCCCTTTTCGTGAGGCCTCGCCGAGAGATATCCTCTCCTCGCGTGGTGTGGCCGAGACACACCCCCTTTCAGGAGCTCATGGGTACCCCTTGCCTAGTTGTTCTCATAAAATACACCCCCCCTCTTGGTAGAAATACTCTCCAAGTATTGTTACTATACCCAAAATACCTTAACCTTATACCTTGTAGTATTCCAAAGATACCTCTATACGTAGAGCCCGAAAATACTACCTTAAGTCCTTTTTGTCTCAAACCGAAACCCTAAGGAAAAATCTTCACAGTTGGTTGAAGTATTAAGAAGAAGCTGCGTAGAACTTCTAAGGGTTGTTTGGAGCGGGTTGGAGCACCCGGAGTAAGAGCTAAGCGTTGCTCAGGATCGACATTTAACTTGGATAATTATGGGCTTATCGAGGTAAATATCTTGTCTCCCTATTGTAATTGAGTTTGCATACTATTGAAGTATAAGAATTAAGTATAAGTTATATACAAGGAAGGTATATAAGAAGGAAATTGAACTGTACTTACATAGGACTGTATTTACAGTAGAATTGTGAAGTTTGACGGGTAGGGAAGTGCTGCCCAATTTTTCGTAGAATCTTGTATCTAGATTTATTCTACCGAGTAGTCTAGACTTTGATAGACTTATATAACCGTTATAGGTTGAAGTTATGCAAGTAGCATGTCCTGCTTGAAAGGTAAACAAGGCTAGCCGGGTTATAGCCGTTGAGCGATTTGCTAATAGTCGATAAATCGTCGCGAGGTATGTGATTCTTCCTATACTCTTGAGCATGATATTTTAAAGAATATATATATAGTACGGTAGACGTACGTGTGCTAACTGAACGTAGTTTTACGGCAATGTCTTTTGACTTAAGCCTGAATAAAAAGAATCTGAAGTATTTCAGAAGAATTAAGTAACCTTTTTGAAAGAAGAGTAACACTAGGTTTTAAAAGCTTAAGAGTTATACTAGCTTTATGGGAAGTTAGGTATAACGACTTAAGAGTAGTAAAAGGAATGATTTACTGATTTTAGAAGTTAAGAGACTTGATCTTAAAAGATAAGAGACTTGACTTAATTAATTAATATGAATTTTGTGTGAAACCTCATTCGTGAGAAATGAGTACTTGGGTTTTAAAAGCAATAATGTTTTACTGATTTCGGAAATCAGAATAAGTATCGACCAAACCACAGCAGCGCTAATAAAGGGAAATGTTTTGACTAATAAAGTATTATTAAAACCAGTAGAAACTTCCATCTGCATAGAAGCTAAGATGAGACAAAATGATATTACATTTCCTAGATCACGGTCAGTAATAAGATTGTTATGAACAAGAATAACCTACTCACACATAAGACATATGTTTCTCAAATTGTTTTAAAGGATTAAAACTATGAACTACGAAACCTTTCGAAAAATGAGAAACTTGAGCATTTGAAATTAGGCAAACTTGAACGTTTGGAAAATAATGTTGTTACTTGATTTTACAAAGGGAAGTGTTTTGGTTTACTTAAAAAGATAGTCACTCTATTTTTATACTACGGGTATTGTGTGACTTTTGTGAAAGAAACGGATCTTTTAAAGAGTTAATACATGAAGTACTTTGGGGCTAAAAACCCGAATGTGTTAAACATAAAGTAGAAAGTACCTTGTGTGGATAACTTGAGTGTGTTGATTTGTGATAGCCTTGTAATACTTCCTTGTTGATTTGATAATTAAACATGTTAGGATGCTATGTGTGTTAGTGTCTTGTGATGTTTGTGTAAAGGGGTTTCCCTTGTTGTTCTTATGTTGTCTAACGGTAAGCCGTTATGCTAGTATTATATCACTCACATCTTAACATAATACCGGGGGTTAAGCTGCCATCCGATGCGGGGTATAGCTCAGGCGGTCTGGGACCATGATTCGATACTACCTCATGCGGGTCCAGGGGATCCATGCGGAGCTACGGGAGTTCCAGGTTAGCGCGCCCGTGGTCACGCGGTTTGTGGCCACGCGGATCGCGAGTCGAGCGGATGCCGGAGTAGCTACCGATGCGGGAATACCTCACGCGCCTATGAGGTTGGCCTATGCGGAGTCGCGGAAGTTCGAGACTAGACGCGCACATTAGATATCGCGCGAGTGGCCGCCGATCATGTGGCGGTCTAGACAGATCTCATGATACGCTTTATGACCTTGTTGGTACCGTAGGTATTAGTAGTCGGCTATGCCTTCGCATTTACCCCAGACGGTTTTATTATGACACGCGTGGGACCCGTGTTCATGTGTATTCTTGGTGCTTTTATATCATAGATCGCCGCATGGCGAAGGTATTCCACGGGCATGATTGATGTTGTGGGCGTGAGACCCATAGTTATATTTGAGTGATAACTTTGAGGGCGTGAGTCCCTGACTTGACATGACTGCTTATTTATTATGAACTGTAGTTTGGTTATCATACATGTCTCCTGCTTTATATAGACTACTATGATTTCATTTACGATTTTTCGCCACATACTTGGTACTGTTATCGACTCTTCGGGCCGCTCATGCCGCAGTAGAGGTACACCGCCGTTGATCCTAGCTCGTGGTCACATTCAGTTGGGAAGCTCCGCTTTCCGAGGCTTATCGGTGGTATAGTCCCTGTCGTTGTAAGTGTTTACATTCGTGGTATGGCGGCCCCGTCCCGCCATTGTTGTCATATCATTCTTAGAGGTCCAGTAATCGCTGGGCGAGTTGTAAAAAGGGATGTAAATCGTCTAGTTGTTATATATATTATGCCAAAAGGCAAGTTTTCTCCGATGAATTGTTTCTACTTCATAATATTTTTATGTCTTGTTTTATGTTCACCGATTACTGATGTATGTCTACTGGGTGCCCGGTAGGCACTAGTCACGGCCCGTTCGGTCGTGACAAAAGTGGTATCAGAGCGCTTAATCCTCGGAAAGTGTCTACAGACCGTATCTAGTAGAGTCTTGATTATCGGTGTGTTGTGCACCACACCAATAATCAGGAGGCTATATGATATTTAGGATTGGTTTCCATTCTTCTCACTCTGAGATCGTGCCTTAGAGCTGTGTTATAAGTTGGACCCCTCTAACGTATTTCTTTCCATTACCGTTATGCCTCCGTGTAAGGCAACCCGGGCCCAGGAGGGCAAGGCAGCCGAGGGAGCTGCGAGTAGAGTACAGAGGGTTACGTGGGCACAGGCCCAATCATCACCAGGGGTGGTGCTTCATTTGGGGAGTTCTGCGACATCGCCACCCCAAAGAGGTTAGCACGGCGGCAGCTCATCGCGCCATGATAAGTGAACCTTCGCCCACGATCGGGAACAGAGAATAGAGATTGCAAAGAGGCGACCCTGTTACTAGCTATGGATTTGGCTACCAGAGAGTATACCGATGTACCGCGAGTCTTGATGAATATCTAAGAGAGGGTTGTGCAAGAGTAATTCTTCAGTTAGGCTTGAGCATGGCCTGTGTACGGGCTTATGCGCAGCAGGCCAAGAAACGTAGAGATCAACGGGTTAACCAAGGACAGCAGAAGAGGGCCAGAACAGCAAGGTCCTTTGGTAACTTTCGAGGCCAATCGCCTCACCAGCAGATTAGATACGCACATCCACCAGTGCAGAGTGGTCCTCCACAGGGTTCAGAACGTTCGGGGTAAGCCGGAGTTGGTCAGAGCTCCAGAGCTTCCGGTTCACAGCTACACGTAGGTTCCAGCCAGCCGGATTCCGTTTTTTTTCCCCAGTATTCATTACAGGATGCACGCCATCCCGGAATGTCGCTTTTAGTTGGTACTTGTGTTACTGGCGGCCGTCAGGGCCATGTGTCGAAAGGATGTCCTAGTAAGAGGGATGCAAGTAGGAGGACTCACCTTCAGATCGGTTGGTAGTTCGTCATCTTCCTATGCATGCTCACGGCAGGTTTGATTAGAACGACTAAGGGGAGTGAAGCAGTAGATACAGGTATATCCTTAACCCTCTAGAGATTAGTACGTGTAAGATGAGTATATCTTAAGTGTTATGTTCAGATAACATAAGTGAAAAATTGTGGTTAGAAACCATGGTTAGATAGAAAGGGTAAGATTGGGGATAAGGGAAAGTGTGAGCCTTAGAATGTTATACGTAGGGACCTTAGAGGCAAGGCCATCTCGAGAGAAAGATTTATTTTATGTTTGACTTTATCGGAGTGCATAGTGCACGTGAGCTATGTTTTGGGATAAGTCCCTGAGTAATGTGGAATGAAAGAGGGTAGTTGAGCTAAGAAGACCGCTAGGTTTTCGTAACGTGATTAGTAAGATTGTTCCGGATCGGGGAGCTAGTGTTTTGCGCGTTGCCGGGTCGGGTTGAGGCCATGTTGCGGGTCAACCCGCGGCCTGTATGGTGGTGGGGTCAGTTTGTGGTGGTCCCGCCTTGTGTTAGTGGTCACGAGGTGTTAGGCCCAAGTTTAGTTAACCATCGACGAGTTCGTGCGTGCTCGACAAAGAGTCGGGCCGGCGAGGTCACCGCCTTATCTTTTAGTCAAAACCTTGTACTAGGCGAGAAGTTATGCGAGACGATATTATCGGGAAGGTTGTATGGCTGCACGAGGTGCCTACCTTCACCTTATGACAGCATGGAGCCCGTGTTACTACTGCTTTTTCTCGAAGTTTTACCAGCAGGTTGGAACTCGTAAGTCTCGATGACGCATTCGCCTCGGCCGGTGTGGATTTCTGGTAGTTGTAAGGATTGTTGTCTCTGTTTAGGGAGTGTTTTAATAGCTACCATTTCGATTCGGATGTCGCCTTATGAAGCCTCAGGGGCGAAGCGTAAGTTGCCGGCCGATTGATTCGATGTTGGCGCGTTCGATTGTTGGTTCATACCGTGTCGCAGAATGTGGCTAGGTGACGAGTTTTGGAAAGCAGAGGAAACTTAGCCCGAGGTACTTGGAGCCTTTTCGCACTATGTGAAGAATAGGCGGGTTGCCTATAGTTAGCATTGCCGTCCGACTTAGAGGCAAGACGTCCGGTCTTTCGTGTTGCTATGTTCGGAAAGTATCGAGATCCATCAGTGTTCCCAGTTAATGATGACCAAGTTAGAGATAGTAACCCAGAGATTTGGAAACTGAATCAGTAACAGAGATATGGTAAGAAAGAGTTCGAGTGTACGAGAAGGGTACGACGCGTAAGGGAAGAAGCGAGCATGTATTGCGAGCATAGATGTGATAATTTCTTTTGTAAGGAGAAGGTGCGAAGGAAGTATATTTTAGACCGCGGGTAAGTGCTTTTGTGTTGCTAGAGGTGTTTCCTCGTGGACTTGGATGTAAGTATTTTGCGCAGGTGTTTCTGTGGCCAGGTGTGGCAGGATTGTTCTCGTAAGTATAGTAGTGAAGACTATACTGGCGCACGTTTGTTTTGAGACTTAGAAGGAACATTCGGGACGAATGTTTCTAAGGAGGGGAGAATGTTATACCCCGTATTTCCAGAGTATGTACGTGAGGACGTACGTAGAAAAGTTTGAACTTTAAGTAGACTTGGCCGAAATATTTTTGTGCACAACACCCGATTAGAATCGTTTTTCGACGAAACGTTTTACAAAACTTGCGAAGGGAAAATTCCGGCTATGTCATTTTTAATTTTTGCGGATTTTTCCGAGAGACGTAATATTTTGGACCAACGAGAGGGCGACACTTGTCACCCTCAAGTTGGTGGAGTGTGGACGGCAACCTTGCACGATTTAGGGGTCAAGTTGGTAAGATATTTTGTGAGGGATTTGTGGAGTAGGGACTAGGGGGCACTTGGGAAAATCTTGGCCCTCCACTTGCCCCCCACTTGGCTAGATCATGGCCATTGGTTTCCCTATAAATACCCCTCCCATTGTGAAGAGTTCTTCATCCACTCCTCACTTCCTTAGTCTTGAGAACCCCTCCCCCTTTTCGTGAGGCCTCCTTGGCCGAGAGATATCACCCCCCCTCCTTGTGGTGTGGCCGAGACACACCCCCCCTTCCTCAGAGGGCTGCCGTGGGGTACCCCCCCTTGCCTAGTTGTTCTCATAAAATACACCCCCCCTCTTGGTAGAAATACTCTCCAAGTATTGTTACTATACCCAAAATACCTTAACCTTATACCTTGTAGTATTCCAAAGATACCTCTATACGTAGAGCCCGGAAATACTACCTTAAGTCCTTTTTGTCTCAAACCGAAACCCTAAGGAAAAATCTTCACAGTTGGTTGAAGTATTAAGAAGAAGTTATGAGAACTTCTAAGGGTTGTTTGGAGCGGGTTGGAGCACCCGGAGTAGGAGCTAAGCGTTGCTCAGGATCGACATTTAACTTGGATAATTATGGGCTTATCGAGGTAAATATCTTGTCTCCCTATTGTAATTGAGTTTGCATACTATTAAAGTATAAGAATTAAGTATAAGTTATATACAATAGGACTGTATTTACAGTAGAATTGTGAAGTTTGACGGGTAGGGAAGTGCTGCCCAATTTTCCGTAGAATCTTGTATCTAGATTTATTCTACCGAGTAGTCTAGACTTTGATAGACTTATATAACCGTTATAGGTTGAAGTTCTGCAAGTAGCATGTCCTGCTTGAAAGGTAAACAAGGCTAGCCGGGTTATAGCCGTGGAGCGATTTGCTAATAGTCGATAAATCGTCGCGAGGTATGTGATTCTTCCTATACTCTTGAGCATGATATTTTAAAGAATATATATAGTACGGTAGACGTACGTGTGCTAACTGAACGTAGTTTTACGGCAATGTCTTTTGACTTAAGCCTGAATAAAAAGAATCTGAAGTATTTCAGAAGAATTAAGTAACCTTTTTGAAAGAAGAGTAACACTAGGTTTTAAAAGCTTAAGAGTTATACTAGCTTTATGGGAAGTTAGGTATAACGACTTAAGAGTAGTAAAAGGAATGATTTACTGATTTTAGAAGTTAAGAGACTTGATCTTAAAAGATAAGAGACTTGACTTAATTAATTAATATGAATTTTGTGTGAAACCTCATTCGTGAGAAATGAGTACTTGGGTTTTAAAAGCAATAATGTTTTACTGATTTCGGAAATCAGAATAAGTATCGACCAAACCACAAAATGGCTTAATAAAGGGAAATGTTTTGACTAATAAAGAATTATTAAAACCGGAGAAACTTCCATCCGCATGTAAGCTAAGATGAGACAAAATGATATTACATTTCCTAGATCATGGCTGCTGTAATAAGATTGTTATGAACAAGAATAACCTACTCACACATAAGGCATATGTTTCTCAAATTGTTTTAAAGGATTAAAACTCTGAACTACGAAACCTTCCGAAAAATGAGAAACTTGAGCATTTGAAATTAGGCAAACTTGAACGTTTGGAAAATAATGTTGTTACTTGATTTTACAAAGGGAAGTGTTTTGGTTTACTTAAAAAGATAGTCACTCTATTTTTATACTACGGGTATTGTGTGACTTTTGTGAAAGAAACGGATCTTTTAAAGAGTTAATACATGAAGTACTTTGGGGCTAAAAACCCGAACGTGTTAAACATAAAGTAGAAAGTACCTTGTGTGGATAACTTGAGTGTGTTGATTTGTGATAGCCTTGTAATACTTCCTTGTTGATTTGATAATTAAACATGTTAGGATGCTATGTGTGTTAGTGTCTTGT
This sequence comes from Przewalskia tangutica, assembly GCA_029844215.1. NCBI lineage: Eukaryota > Viridiplantae > Streptophyta > Magnoliopsida > Solanales > Solanaceae > Przewalskia > Przewalskia tangutica. The sequence goes on from CM056719.1 coordinate 28,175,610, forward strand.
GATGTTTGTGTAAAGGGGTTTCCTTTGTTGTGCTTATGTTGTCTAACGGTAATGTTATACCCCGTATTTCCAGAGTATGTACGAGAGGACGTACGTACAAAAGTTTAGTCTTAAAGTTAGACTATGGACGAAAAAGTTTGTGCACAACTCACTAAAAGAATCGTTTTTCGACGAAACGTTTTACTAAACTCGCGTAGGGTAAATTCCGGCTATGTCATTTATAATTTTTGCGGATTTTTCCGAGAGACGAAACATTTTGGACCAACGGGAGGGTGACACTTGTCACCCTCATTGGACGGCAAAGTGGGCAAGGTTTGGCACGTTTTTTTGTGCCTTGCACAAAGTCAAGGAGTTGGTAGGATATTTGTGTAGTAGATGGATAAGGACACTTGCCTAAATCCTCACCCTACACTTGCATAGCACTTGGCTTCATCTTGGTCATTGGTTGGCCACTTCTTGACCTATAAATACCCCCCTTAAGATGAAGAGTTCTTCATCCACAAATCAATTTCCAAGTCTTGAACATCCCTCCCCCGCTCTCCAAGCTTTTCGTCAACACTCCTCTTCCCCTTGTGAAGGCCTTGGCCGAATACCCCCAAAGGAAGCCCTAGCCAAACACTACCCCCCCCCTTGGTAGATAGATGTCTTCCAAATACCCTAGCCCAATTCCCTTATAGTATCTTAGTAGAAGTTATTGAGAACTTCTAAGGGTTCTTGGAGCTATCGGAGCGTGCAAATTAGGAGCTAAACTTTGCTCAGGAGCGACTTTTAACTTGGACAATTTTGGGCTTACTGAGGTAAATACTCTTGTCCTTCTATTGTAATTGGGTATTACATATAAGAATAGTTAAGACTTGAGTATAAGATATGAAAGAATATTAATGAATAGAATTGAACCGTTATCACAGTAGGGCGGTTTAAAAGAAGAATAATTGAACTATACTTACTTAGACTGTTTTCACAATGAGACTTGAGTAGCTCACCGCAGGGAAGTCTTGCCCGATTTTCCGTAGAATAGAGGACCCTCCGCTTAGAATCGCATGCAGTAGTCTAGACGTTGATAGACGTGTCTGACTATTATAGGTTGATTCTCTGCGCGCGACATATTCAACTTGGCAGGTGGTTTTCGCCGAGAAGGTATGTGATTCTTCCTAAGCATGATATTTTAAAATATATATATAGTACGGTAGACGCATACGTGTTAACTGAATAATAATTACGGCAATGTCTTTTGACTTAAGCCTGAATAATAAGAATCTTGATGCATTTCAAAAGAATACTGAATCATTTTTAACAGAAGAGAACTAATTGATTTTTAAACAGAAAGCTTAAGAGTTATACTAGCTTTATGGGAAGTTAGGTATAACAACTTAAGAAAGATAAAAGGAACAGTTTACCTATGTGTTTATAACAGACTTATATTGAGTTATGGAAAGAATAATAAGATGGTTTGATAAGTAGACATGATATGATGCTATGTGTTAGTGTCTTGTTACGCTTGTATAAGAGGTATTCTTGTTGTGCTTATGTTGTTTAACGATAAGTCGTTATGTTAGTATTATATCACTCACCTCGACATAATACCGGGGTTAAGTCGCTCCGACGCGGTATACCTCGTGCACCAGGTGACTATGATGCGAGGATACCTCACGCGTCCAGGGACCTATGCGAGCTACGAGAGTTCCGTGTTAGTGTGTGGGGTTATACCTCACGCGGTCTATGTGGCCATGCGCGACTACGAGTCCAGATGACGCCGAGGAGTAACTACCTCGATGCGGGTTATACCCTACGCGCCTACGAGAGTGGCCTACGCGACTACGGAGTCCGTGATTAGGCTTGCATAGTGATACTACGGCAATTGACCGCTTCGATCATTCGCAGCCTAGAAAAGACCTCATAGCTTTACCTATTGATGCTCTTGTTTATGATGTGCACTATGTGCGTTACTGGTTGTTTCGCATATTTGTAAAATTGGTTTTAAAATGTTATGATTTCATTTAAGTACTTTACGCTTCACATACTTAGTACCGTTGTAATCGACCTCCTTCTGGGCCGCGTTCATGCCGCAGTAAGGGCAAGGTGTGCTAGATCCACATCCTTAGGATCTCTTTGCTTTGGTGTCGTGAGCTCCACCTTCTCCGAGGCTCTACTTTTGGGTATGATCTCCCGTATTGTAGATAGTTTTGTACATTCAGGTATGGCGGGCCCCGTCCCGCCATAGTTGTTTACTTCCTTAGAGGTCAGAGTCCTATTGCATACTGGGATGTAATCGCAAAACTTGGGTTATATATATATGCCGAAAGGCAAGCTTTTCATCGATAAACTGCTTTTCTTTTCATAATGTTTCATGTCTTGTTTTTATATTCCATTACTCTGATGTATGACTACTGGGTGCCCGTAGGCACTGACCACGGCCCCGAACGGGTCGTGACAAAAGTGGTATCGAGCGCTTAATCCTCTGAAAGTGTCTACGCATCAGATCTAGTAGTCTTGATTATCGGTGTGTTGTGCACCACACCAATAATCGTGAGGCTATAGGATATTTAGGATTGGTTTCCATTCTTCTCACTCGAGATCGTGCCTTAGAGCCGTGTTATAAGTCGACCTCTAACGTATTCCTTTCAGAATGCTATGCCTCCACGTAGGCAACCCGCCCGGGCGGCAAGGCGGCGGAGCCGCTAGTGGGACACCGAGAGTCACGAGGCATTGTGCCCGCTTACCCGAGGCGATACTCGACGGCGAGTTCCATGACGCCGCCGCCCCAAAGAGACCACAGACCCACACCTCCCGCCCCACACCGGGCGGAGGAGTTAGGGAACAAGGAGATGGCCCACTATCGCCGTGATCGTGGCTGCATACGAGGACAGCCGGACGCAGTTAGCCTCCCACCCCAAGAGTACCCGTGGTTCACCCGAGGCGTATAGTTTGAGGCTACGAGATTTCCGAGTCAGTAGCCCGCCAGAGTTTTACGGTCGAGGCCGAGGATGATCCGCAGGAGTTCATCCGCCGCTGCAGAGGATTGAGGGTGATCGTGGCGCCGAGACCGAGTCCGTGATCTTCGTTCGCATCGGCCGCGTGATACCGCAATGATTGGTTTGATTCACGGAGTTATCCCGGAGAGCACGCCCCCGCCTACTTGGGATGAGTTCTCGAGGCTTTCTCACTCACTTCTTGCCTCCACGCATGAGCGAGGCGCGGCCGACGATTTTGTTACCGAGGCGTAGGGACGCACGCCAGGAGTACAACGTTGAGTTTGATTCGTTGGCTCGATATGTCCTCGCTGGTAGCATATACGAGGATGGTGCATCTCTACGCCACCGCTAGATGATTATATGGCCGAAGTCTTGTGCGGTGTGACTCTTCACCTGTGCATGGATATTACCCGACGCAGCTCATGCACCGACGCGGCGAGCGTCGAGGCCGACGGGTTGACAGACAGCAGCAGAAGAGGACCAGGACGGCAGGATCCTTTGGTAGTTATCAGGGTGGACGGCCTCAGCAGCGGTCTAGATTCGCACCACAGCCAGATCAGAGTACTCCTGCACCGTCCTCAGCACAGCCAGAGTATTCGGCGTGTCGTGGCCCCGTGACTTCGTGACTTTCAGGTGGCAGAGGTGCTGGCCGGCCGACCACCTCTCTCGGTGGCTAACGCGCAGATCCCATTTCGAATCGTGGTACTCTCCGAGTTTGTTACGCTTGTGGCCACCGGGTCATTTTGCGAGGTTTGTCCGACCGGCAGCGCGGTGGTAGGCTCACCACAGATCTGCTGTTCGCTCATCGCCTCTACGCTACTCGCCCGAGGTCGTGGTATTCATGGGCCAGGTCGCGCAGAGGTCGTGGCGCGTCTCAGCTTCTAGCGGTCCTCGAATCGCATTTATGCTCTGTCCACCGGCAGACCGGGAGGCCTCACCGATGTCGCCACTGTACCTTTTCGCCTCCGACATGATGTGTATGCCTTGATAGATCCGGTTCTACTGGCCCTATATATCTCCCTTGCTGCTAGTAGGATAGATGTGAGCCCGAGTCCATAGACCCTTTCGAGGTAGCTACGCCATGGTGGTTCTTGGTAGCTCGGCGGGTATATAGAGCTTGTCCAGGACTTTATGCAATGCCGACCCAGCAGACTTGATAGAGCCGACATGACCGATTTCGACGTGATTATGGGCATGGATTGGCTAGCTTCTTGCTATGCCAATGTAGACCGCAGGAGAGAGTGGTACGGTTCCGCTTTCGGGAGCCGGTTATTGAGCGAGGAACACCAGACGCCGGTGGTAGGTTTATTTCCTACCTCAAGGCTAGGAAGATGGTGCGCAGGCGGTACATCTACCATCTCGCTCGGTGTTTGATAATCGAGGTCGCAGCGCGCATTTCCACCGCCCAGAGTCGAGAGTTCCCGACGTGTTTCCGCACGACCTCCGTATTCCTCCGCAGAGAGGAGATAGAGTTTTGTATTGATGTCAGCGGACACTCGCCTATTTCCATTCCGCCATACGAATGGCACCGCCGAGTTGAGAGAGTCAAGGACCACCGAGAGATTTGCCGAGAAGCGGCTTCATCGACCTAGTGTTTCTCCCCGGGAGCGCCTATTGTTCGTGAAGAAGAAGGGCGACGCCGCGCATGTGTATTGATTACGCGCAATGAACAAGGTGACCATTAAGAATGATACCCCTTCCTGTGATTGATGATTTGTTCGACCACCGCAGGTGCGAGATGTTTCTCCAAGATTGATCCGCGATCGCTATCATCGTGTACGAGTCGAGAGGCGATGTCCCTAAGATCGCATTCCGACCCAGACGCATTATGAGTTCGTGGTCATGTCTTTTGGATTGACCAATGCTCCAAAGAAGATTCATGGATTTGATGAACCGAGTGTTCAAACCATTTTTGGACACGCCAGTGATAGTGTTCATCGATGATATCTTGGTTTATTCTCGCCAGAGCAGAGCATGCGAGTATTTGGCGATCGGCCGACGCTTCTCCAGACCAGCAGCTTATACGCCAAGTTTTCCAAATGTGAGTTTTGGTTAGCTTCGTGGCTTTTCTTGGGCATATTGTCGGCCAATGGTATTCGGTGGATACGCCAAGATCGAGGCAATCGAGTTGGCCTCGACCTACTACTCGGCTGAGGTTCGCATTTTTCCGGGCCTCGTGTTATTATCGGCGGTTCGTAGAAGTTTTCTATCTCTCGCACCATTGACTAGGCCGACTCGTAAGCGCACTAAGTTTCGATGGACTGATGCGGAGCGTGGTTTCCGCCATCGAAGGAGACCGACGATCGCCCCGCTTTACTCTTCCGCAGGTCCAGACGGTTATGTCGTATTGTGATGCGTCAGAATCGGGTTGGGATGTGTGTTGATGCAGCAGGCAAGGTTATAGCGTATGCATCCCGACACCAAGAAACACGAGGAACTACCCCACCCATGATTTGGAGTCGCGGTGATTCACGCCTTGAAGATCCTGAGGCACTATTTGTATGGGGTTCATGTGGATATTTATACGCACTCACAAGAGCCTCCAAGATATCTTCACTGCAGGGAGTGAACTTACGGCAGACGGTGGTTAGAGTTGCTTAAGGATTACGATGTTGATATCCCGTACCACCCGGAAGGCCAATGTTGTGGCGTACGCCTTAGTCGTAGGTCGATGGGAGCCTATCGATGTGCAGCCAAAGAGGAGGACATGGTTCGTGATTTGCATCGCCAGCGAGCCTCGTGTCCGCTTGATTGATTCGATAGCGCTGGGTTTGAGTTCGAGAGGTTGCCGAGTCTTCCATCGCCGGCGAGGCAAGAGGCAACAGCTGAGGATCCGCTTGATTCGCATCGTGATACGGCTCTTCGTGAGGGCAAGGGTCTCGAGGTAGCACCGGATGGGTGCTAAGGTTTGAGGGCGTGTTGTGTGTTCCGTGATGTTTCGTGACTTCGGCAGCAGGTGTTCTGGGGAAGCACACATGCTACTTTCATCCATCCGTGGTCGACCAAGATGTACCACGACCTTAGATCCGTATTGGTGGGATGGCTTGAAGAGGACGCTGCAGTTCGTAGCTCGCCCGTGTTATCAGCAGTGAAGGTAGAGCACCGCAGGCCCGGTGGTTTGTTGCGACGATCGAGATCCCGACCGAAGCGGAGGTGATCAACATGGACTTTATCACGTGATTACCTCGCACTCGTAGGAGACATGATTCTATTTGGGTTATCGCCGACAGTCGATTTAAATCAGCCCACTTTCTTCCCGCAGACTACTTTTTCTACCGAGGATTATGCCAGACTTTACATCCGAGAGATCGCCGATCGCATGGAGTCCCTATTTCGATCATATCGCATGCAGGAGCCCGGATTTCGCTAACTTCGAGGTCTTTCCGTGGCGGTTTAGGGACGCAGTGAGCTCGAGTAACGCATTCCATCCACGAGCATCGACAGCCGAGCGCACTATCCGCACTCTCGAGGATATGTCGCGAGCCTGTTATCGACTCAGAGGTAGCCGAGGATCATTTGCCTCTAGTTGAGTTTCATATAATAATAGCTACCACTCCAAGATTCGGATGGCGCCTTACGAGGCCTTGTATGGAAAGGAAGTGCATCGATAGGTTGGTTTGATGTAGGCGAGGTGCGCTAGTGGGACCAGATTTGGTGCAAGCAGTGGATAAGGTGAAACTTATCCAGAGAGGTTGCCGACACCGTAGTCGATGTAAGTCATACGCAGATCATCGCCGCCGGCATCCGGAGTTCGATGTTGATGATTGGTTTTTCCTAAAGGTGTCACCCATGGCGGTGTGATGAGATTCGTGAAGAAAGGAAAACTCACCCAAGGTACATCGGGCCGCATCGATTGTCCGCAGGCAGTGCAAGGTTGCCTATGAGTTGGATCCGCCGTCCGATCCGGAGGCGTGCATCCGGTGTTTCATGTTTCTACGCCGAGGAGATGTATCGGGATCCATCTAGGGTGCATCCGATTGACGATGTCCAGTGACCGAGGGGTTATCGATGAGGAGATTCCCATAGCGATAGTCGATCGTCGAGTTAGGCGTCATGACCAAGGACGTGGCTTCCACAAAGTTCCGCGGGCGAACGAGCTCGGGGAGGAGATGACGTGGGAAGTCGGCGAGGACATGAGTCAAGTATCCTCACCTATTCCCCACACCTCCGTGTAATTCACTTTCCTACTTGTAAATTTTCATTGTCATATATGCCTAAGTGTTGTTTTCGGTCAGATGTGGCATTTGCAAACCGCTTAAGCATGAGAACCTTATTGTTATTCTGTTTGGGAAGGAACATTCGGGACGAATGTTTCTAAGGAGGGGAGAATGTTATACCCCGTATTTCCAGAGTATGTACGAGAGGACGTACGTACAAAAGTTTAGTCTTAAAGTTAGGCTATGGACGAAAAAGTTTGTGCACAACTCACTAAAAGAATCGTTTTTAACTAAACGCTTTACTAAACTCGCGTAGGGTAAATTCCGGCTATGTCATTTATAATTTTTGCGGATTTTTCCGAGAGACGAAACATTTTGGACCAGCGGGAGGGTGACACTTGTCACCCTCATTAGACGGCAAAGTGGGCAAGGTTTGGCACGTTTTTTGTGCCTTGCACAAAGTCAAGGAGTTGGTAGGATATTTGTGTAGTAGATGGATAAGGACACTTGCCTAAATCCTCACCCTACACTTGCATAGCACTTGGCTTCATCTTGGTCATTGGTTGGCCACTTCTTGACCTATAAATACCCCCCTTAAGATGAAGAGTTCTTCATCCACAAATCAATTTCCAAGTCTTGAAAATCCCTCCCCCTCTCTCAAAGCTTTTCATCCAACACTCCTCTTCCCCCTTGTGAAGGCCTTGGCCGAATACCCCTCTAAAGGAAGCCCTAACCAAACACTACCCCCTTGGTAGATAGATGTCTTCCAAATACCCTAGCCCAATTCCCTTATAGTATCTTAGTAGAAGTTATTGAGAACTTCTAAGGGTTCTCGAGCTATCTGAGCGCAAATTAGAGCTAAACTTTGCTCGTGAGCGACTTTTAACTTGGATAATTTTGGGCTTACCGAGGTAAATACTCTTGTCCTTCTATTGTAATTGGATATTACATATAAGAATAGTTAAGACTTGAGTATAAGATATGAAAGAATATTAATGAATAGAATTAAACTGTTATCACAGTAGAAGGGATTAAAAGAAGAATAATTGAACTATACTTAGGACTGCTGCCACAAGAGACTTGAGTAGCTCACCTAGGCAGTGCTGCCCGATTTTCCGTAATAGAGGAACCTCGCTAGAATCAAGCATGCAGTAGTTCAGACGCTGATAGACGTGTCCGACTATTATAGGTTGATTCTCTCACACATATTCAACTTGGCGGTGGTTTTCGCGAGAAGGTATGTGATTCTTCCTAAGCATGATATTTTAAAATATATATATAGTACTAGACGTATACGTGTTAATCAATAATAATTACGACAATGTCTTTTGACTTAAGCTCGAATAATACTTACTGCAATGTCTTTTGACTTAAGCCCTAATAATAAGAATCTTGATGCATTTCAAAAGAATATCAATCATTTTTAATGTAAGAGAACTAATTGGTTTTTAAATGTAAAGCTAAGAGTTATACTAGCTTTACGGGAAGTTAGGTATAACAACTTAAGAAAGATAAAAGGAATGCTTACCTATGTGTTTATAACAGACTTATATCGAGTTATGGAAAGAATAATAAGATGGTTTGATAAGTAGACATGATATGATGCTACGTGTGTTAGTGTCTTGTAACGCTTGTATAAGAGTATTCTTGTTGTGCTTATGTTGTTTAACGATAAGTCGTTATGTTAGTATTATATCACTCACCTCTCGACATAATACCGGGGTTGTCGCCTCCACGCGGTATACCTCGTGCATTGTGTGACTATGATGCGAGGATACCTACGCGTCCAGGGACCTATGCGAGCTACGAGTTCCGGTGTTAGTGCGGGGTTATACCTCATGCGGTCTATGTGGCCACGCGGACTACGAGTCCGTGACGACGCCGAGGAGTAGCTACCCTCGACGCGGGTTATACCCTACGCGGCCTATGTGAGTGGCCTATGCGGACTACGGAGTCCGTGATTAGGCTTGCATAGTGATACTACGCAATTGGCCCCGCTTCGATCATTCACACCTAGAAAAGACACGTCGCATGCTTACCTATCGATGCTCTTGTTTATGATGTGGCACTATGCGCTTACTCTCGTTGTTTCGCATATTTGTAAAATTGGTTTTAAAATGTTATGATTTCATTTAAGTACTTTACGCTTTCACATACTTAGTACCTGTAATCGACTCCTTGGCCGCGCTCATGCCGCAGTAAGGGCAAGCAGTGCTAGATCCACATCCTTAGGATCTCTTTGTTTTGGTGTCGTGAGCTCCACCTTCTCCGAGGCTCTACTTTAGGTATGATCTCCCGTATTGTAGATAGTTTTGTACATTCAGGTATGGCGGGCCCGTCCCGCCATAGTTGTTTACTTCCTTAGAGGTCTCAGAGTCCTATTGCATACTGGGATGTAATCGCAAAACTTGGTTATATATATATGCCGAATGCAAGCTTTTCATCGATAAACTGCTTTCTTTTCATAATGTTTCATGTCTTGTTTTTATATTCCACGATTACTCGATGTATGACTACTGGGTGCTCGTAAGGCACTACCACGCCCCGAACGGGTCGTGATGTAAGTTATGCTAGTATTATATCACTCACCTCTTGACATAATACCGGGTTAAGCGCCTCCGACGCGGTATAGCTCAGCGGTCCGGGACCATGATTCGAGACTACCTACGCGGGTCCAGGGATCCATGCGGAGCTACGGAGTTCCGTGTTAGTGTGCGGCCCTTGTGGTCATGCGGTCTTTGTGGCTACGCGGATCGCGAGTCCAGCGGACGCCGGGAGTAGCCACCGACGCGGGAATACCTCACGCGGGCCTATGAGGTTGGCCTATGCGGTCGCGGAAGTTCTAGGACTAGACGCGCATTAGATATCGCGCGAGTGGCCAGCTTCGATCATGTGGCGGTCTAGACAGATCTCATGATACAGTTTATGACCTTGTTGGTACTGTGGGTATTAGTAGTCGGCTATGCCTTCGTACTTACCCCGTACAGTTTTATTATGACACAGGTGGGACCTGGTGTTCATGTGTATTCTTGGTGCTTTTATATCATAGACTGCCGGCAGTGAGGAAGGTATTCCACGGGCATGATTGATGTTATGGACGTGAGACCCATAGTTATATTTGAGTGATGACTTTGAGGCGAGTCCTCGACTTGACATGATCGCTATTTATTATGAATCGTAGTTTGGTTATCATACATGTCTCACGCTTTATATAGACTACTATGATTTCATTTACGATTTTTCGCCACATACTTGGTACCTGATCGACCTCCTTCGGGCCGCTCATGCCGCAGTAGAGGTACACCGGGCCGCCGATCCTAGCTCTCGTGGTCACAATTCGCATTTGGGAAGCTCCGCTTCTCCGAGGCTTATCAGTGGTATAGTCCCCTGTCGTTGTAAGTGTTTACATTCAGGGGTATGGCGGGGCCCTGTCCTGCCATTGTTGTCATATCATTCTTAGAGGTCTGTAGTACTGTTGTGGGCAGAGTTGTAAAAAAAAGGGATGTAACTGTTCTAGTTGTTATATATATTATGCCAAAAGGCAAGTTTTCTCTGATGAATTGTTTCTTACTTCATAATATTTTTATGTCTTGTTTATGTTCATTGACACTGATGTATGTCTACTGGGTACCCGGTAGGCACTACCACGGCCCGGTTCGGTCGTGACAAAATCTAACTTATAGGCAACCTGGCCTATTCTTCATCGATCTAAAAAGGCCCAAAGTATTTCGGGCTAAGTTTCCCCTGCTTTCCAAATCTCGTCACGCCCTTCCGGGGTGGTACCTTCAAGAATACCCACCGTCAACCTGAACTCCAAGTGTCGATGCCGACTATCCGCCCGACTGTTGTTGACTCTGAGCTGCCAATAACCTCTCCTGGATAAGCTCCACCTTATCCACATCCTGCTGGATCAAGTATGGACCAACTATCTGAACCTTGCCAACATCGAACCAATCGACCGGCAACCTACACTTCCGCCCATACAAGGCTTCATAAGGCGACATCCGAATACTGAAATGGTAGCTATAGTGATACTCACTCAACAAGAGGCACATAATCCTCGCTGCTACCCCTGAAATCAAAAACACTGGCCCGAGGGTGAATGCAATACTGAGACTCACCTGAGTTCCTAACCCCGCCTGGTAAAACCTCCAGAAAAAGAAATAGCCATAAACTGGGCTCCACTGCCTGTCCTAAAGTAAGAGTAGGAACCCCGTGCAGTCTTACAACCTTCCTGGTATATAACATCTCGCATAACCCTCCGCCAAGTAAACAGTCCTGACTGAAAGACAAGATGGGTTGATCTCATCGGCCCGGCTATTGGTCGAACGCATCCACGAACTCGTACAACGGTCATCTAAACTTGGGCCTAGCGCTCTCGTGACCCTACCACCTGGCGGGACCACCTCGAACTGACCCCACCACATAACAGGCCGCGGGTTGACCCGCGATAGGTCCTCAACCCGACCCGCTATCGCGCCAAACTCTTGTTCCCCCGATCCGGAACAATCTCACTAATCAAGTCACGAAAACCTAGTGGTCTCCTTAGCTCAACTACCCTATTTCATTTCATACAACTCATGGACTTATCACGCAAATATATCCCACGTATACTATGCACTCCGATAAAGGTCAAACATAAAATAAATCTTTTACTCAAGATGGCCTCGCATCTAAGGTCTTTACGTATAATATTCTAAGGCTCACAATTTCCCTGTCCCCAAACTTACCCTTCTAACTAACCATGTTTTCTAAACACAATTTTAACATAATGCTATCTGAACATAATACTTAGCACTTCATCATATCATCAACGCATACTAGTCTCTAGAGGGGTAAGAATATACCTGTATCATCTGCTTTATTTTTCCTTCGTCGCTTTAATCCTAATCCTGCCCTGTCGGACGCATAGCTATAAGGCGCGATGAACTCGCATCGACCCGTAGGTCGCGTCATTCTACCTGTATCCCTCCTTCTAGGACAGTCCCTCGTCACATGGCCCTGATGGCCGCAGGTGAAACAAGCACCAGTAAAAAGACGACACTCCCGATGACGCCGTGATCGCGCACACCGAGGAAAACATGAACCCGACCGCTAGAACCCATGTATACCGCGGAACTAAGCCCCGAGCTCGACCAGCCCCGAATACCCGAACGCCCCAAGATCGCGGAGGACCACTCAGATCGCGGAGGTGCATAACTAACTCACACAGGCGGTTCGCCGAAAGTTACCAAAGGACCTCATTGCTCGCCTCTTCGCCGATCTCGCCATTCCGCCGACCCTCCGCTCTCACATCCAAGTGCATAAGCTCGCGTGCGGGCAATGTCCATGCCCGGCGGCTACACCAACAAGCCTCGCCAAGTAGTCATCGAGCCCGGTGACGTGGCGGTGTACTCGCCCTCCATATCGCACTAACGCGGGATATACCGAGCCAATGAGTCGAACTCCACGTTGTACTCCGAATCGCACGCCTCTCGCCTCAAGATCGTAAATCCGGCCCGCCTCCTCATCTGCGAGGCAAGAAGTGGCGAGAAATGCCTCCGAGAACTCGCCCCAAATAGCCGAGGCGCATGCTCCCGACAGCTCCCACGATCAAAACCACGATCGCAGATCACGCAGCCGATGCGAACCTAAGACCATTGACTCGGTCTCCAAGCCTTGATCACTCTACGATCCGTCAGAATCGCTTGATGAACTCCCCGGATCATCCTCGTGCCTCGATCCATAAAACACCGGGCGGTCGCAACTCGTAAAGTCCCGCAGCCTCAAACTATCCTCTCGGGTGAACTACGGTACTACAGACGGAATTGCCAGATCCAGCCTTATCCTCGTGCCTTGCCACTATCCCGCCAATAATCGCCATCTCCTTGTAACCCATCTCCTCCGCTCCAAAGCGCGGGATCGAGGCTCAGTATCGTGGTCTCAGAGACCGCCGCTACTCTACTCGCAGCCTCCTCTCACGCTTGCCCTTCGGGGCCCCGTTGCTGCGCGAGGCATAATCGCATAAAAGAATACGTTAGAGGGGTCCAACTTATAACACAACTCTAAGGCACGATCTCAGAGTGAGAAGAATGGAAACCAATCCTAAATATCCTATAGCCTCCTGATTATTGGTGTAGTGCACAACACACCGATAATCAAGACTCTACTGGATACGGTCTGTAGACACTTTCCGAGGATTAACTGCTCTGATACCACTTTTGTCACGACCCGAACCCGTGGATCGTGCCTACCCGCACCCAAGTAGACATACATCAGAGTAACCAGCAGAATATAAAACAAGACATGAAACAATAATAGAATGAGAACAGTTTATCAAGAGAAGATTGCCTTTCGGCATGTATATATACATAAAACTTGAACCCGAATAGTTACATCCCTTTTACAAACTCTGCCCACAACAGTACTACAGACCTCTAATATTTTTACAACAATTATGACGGGACAGGGCCCCGCCATACCCCTGAATGTACAAGAACTTACAAACTCGGGGAAACATACCAAAAGATAAGCCTCCGGAGAAAACGGAGCTTCCCAATACGCTGAACTGTGATCCTAAGAGTGAGGATCAACAACCGATGTACCTCTACCTGCAGATGAACGCAGCCCGGGCGAGGTCGATAACAGGTACCAAGTATGTGAAACTGGAAAATACTGTAAATGAAATCATAACAGTTTATATAAAACAGGAGACATGTATGATAACCAAACTACAGTTTACAACATAAAAGTAGTCATGTCAAGGCAGGGACTCACTCCCTCAAAGTCATCCCTCATGCCCGTGGAACTCCTTCCTCACTGCCGGCAGTCTAGGTATAAATCGTATGATACGTATAACATGTCTCGGCCCATCCCATGGGACTCGAGGTGGAATCGTGTGGAATACATGTCTCGGCCCATCCCATAGGACTCGAGGTGAAATCGGGTGGAATACATGTCTCGGCCCATCCTGGGACTCGATGAAGAATCGTGTGGAATACATGTCTCGGCCCATCTCATGGGACTCGATGAAGAATCGTGTGGAATACATGTCTCGGCCCATCTCATGGGACTCGATGAAGAATCGTGTGGAATACATGTCTCGGTCCATCTCATGGGACTCGATGAAGAATCGTGTGGAATACATGTCTCGGCCCATCCCATGGGACTCGATGAAGAATCGTCCATAACATTTAAACCCTCTTTTAAGACAGATTAATACAATACCATGCCTTCATTTTAAACCAACACATTTTCCCTTTTTAAGGTCAAGTAACAACATTCTTTTCCAAAAGTTCAAGTTGCATATTTTTAAATACTTAAGTCTCTTATTTTCGAAAGATTTCATAGTTCATAGTCCTAATCACTTAACAACGTAAATTCTTCTTTTAACAAAATTTGAGTAACATATATCTTATGTGTGAGTAGTTTATTCTTGTTTATAACAATCTTATTAAAGCAGCCATGATCTAGGAAATGTAATACAATTTTGTCTTATCTTAGCTTCTATGCAGATGGAGGTTTCTACTAGTTTTAATTAATTATTTGTCAATACATTTTCCTTTATTAACGCTGCAGTGGTTTGATCGATACTTATTCTCATTTCCGAAATCAATATAACTTATAGTTAAAAGCCAAGTACTCATTACTCATGAATGAGGTTTCACAACTTTTTAATAAAATTCATATCAAGCCAATTAAGTCAAGTCTCTTGTTTCCTTAAAATCAACAACCCATTTCTTACCCACATAAAGTTGTTATAACAAACTTCCCATAAAGCCGTTATAACACTTTATGTTTTAAACCAACCCAATTCATTTAGCACACGTCGCTCACCGTATACATAGTTTACAAACATCATGCTAGAAAGGATAGGAAGAGGTTCACATACCTCGCGACGATTATCGACAAATAGCAAAACGCTCCACCGTACTATAACCCTGCTAGCCTTGTCCACCCTTCAAGTAGAACACGCTACTCGCAGAACGTCAACCTATAATGGCCATATACGTCTATCAACGTCTAGACTACTCTGTAGAACATTCTAAGCAGAAGGTTCTCTATTCTATGGAAATTTGGGCAGCATTTCCCTACCCGTCAACTACACAAGTCTACTGTAAATACAGTACAATGTAAGTACAGTTCAATTCTCTTCTTTTATACCATCCTTCTATATATCTTATACTCATTTCTATACTACTACAGTATGTAATTTCCAATTACAATAGAAGGACAAGATATTTACCTCGACAAGCCCAAAATTATCCAAGATATATGTCGATCCTGAGCAAGGTTTAGCTCCTATTCTTCACGCTCCGATAGCTCCAAGAAACCCTTAGAAGTTTCTAAACAACTTCTACTTAATACTTCAACCCACTATGAAGATTTCCCTAGGGTTTCGTTTTGCGACTAATGGATATAAAGTAGTATTTCCTGCTTTTAGTATAGAGGTAACTTTGGATTCCTACAAGGTATTTTGGAATAGTCACTCTACATGGCGTATATTTTACTACCACGGGGGGGGGGCTTTTGGACGAAACAACTATGAAGGGGAGGGTGTGTCTCGGCGAGAACACAAAGAAGGGGGGGAGGTGTTTGGACGAAAGCTATCAAGAGGGGGAAGGAGTTTTTGAGACTTGGAAAATGTTTAGTGGATGAAAAATTCTTGCAACTTAGGGGGGGTATTTATAGAACCACCAAGGGCCAAGATTAAAACAAATAAATGGTGTAGATTTGGATCTATGTGAAGGATGAGGTCTTCCAACCAAGTGTCCACCACAATGTTGGGACATATGTCCACCACAACCTTGGGACATATGTCCCCCACAACAAATAGCCATGTGGCCTTCCACTAGCACAAAAAAAAAACGTCCACAACCTTCCCTACCTACCCCCACTCACCCAAAGAAATATCTTCCAAGACTTGACCATTTGACCTTGTCCACTTGGCCAACATTTTCGTCCAACCCATGCCAACTAAGGGTGACACATGTCGCCCTCCTATTGGTCCAAAATATTTCGTCTCTCGGAAAAAATCCGTAATCGGTTAAAATATTAAAAACGTAGAATTTCCTTCACAAGGTTCGGAATCTTTTCCGTCGAAAGTTCACAATTTCATCCTTAACCTAATTAGGGCTTGAATATTCGTACGTACGTCCTCGCACACGTACTCTGGAAATACGGGGTATAACAAATCCACTTACTAAGTCCAATATACCGTACGTAGTATGTCAACCTATAATGACCATAATACATCTATTAACCTCTAGCTTCAAACGTAGAATATTCTAAGTGTAAAGTCACCAAATTCTACGGAAAATCGGGCATCACTTCCTTTGTTTCTACGTACTTTTCCACCTTTTTCAAGGCCCGAAAATCAATAACCAAATGCCACATTTAAGGATCAACAATTCAGAAATTCAAAGGGGATTACACGCCTAACAGGACGTGTAAAATTCTGCCCCACAATTAATATAAAACTGTCCAACAAGTTAAGCCATTCTCGGCTTCCATCCATATCAACAACAATGTCAATTTCCGTTCAATTCATCCAAGTTGTTATTCCAACATGTTATATACATAATAACAATTACAACAACTATAAATCCTTTCTTCCTTAACATGCGACGATTGTAACTATCGACCAAATTGATTACAACATTAATGGCTAACATGCCCAATTTCGGTTTTCAACATGTCAACATGATCCAAATCTTTTCAAACTTCCATCTATATACCACATGCTCACTTATCAACTACTATAACATGTAATCTTTAATCACATTAAGAAGATGAATATTTTACCTCTATAAGCCCTAATAATATCCAAGCGTCAAAGTCGATCCTTAGCAACTTTTAACTCCTCTTCTTATGTTCCAATCCGCTCCAAGCACTCCTTAGAAGCTCATAACCAACTTCTCTTCAATTCCCAACTTCAAAGTTGAAGAACACCTTAGGTTTTCATCTTGCGGCTAACGTGAAAATGTAGTTTTCCCGGGATCTTTCTATTGAGATAACCTTACAATACCCTTAGGAACCTTGGGTTAAAGTATTGGGATTATTGAACCAAAAACGAAAAAAAATTCTTCTTTCACAAGGGCTATGCCGAGAGCTTCCCTCAAGTGCACTCAATTTTTCTTGAAAATTTTCTAAGTGTGGAGACTAGTCTTGCACTACTAGTAGTATATATAAATAAATCAAGGGCTAGGATTCATCCAAATGGAAGGCTAGGATGTGGTCAATATTATCAAGCTATTTTGACTTCTTGACTTAGTCAATATTATCAAGCCAATTTGGCTATTCTATACTTCACTTTTTCTACCAAGATGACCATGTGGAGGGTGACACGTGTCTCCCTCCCATTGGTCCATAATCTTTCGTTTCTCGAAATTTCCATAATTGGTCAAAATATCGGAAACCTCGTGGGCCCCACAAAAACGTAAAATCTCTCGGGTGGCCCCACATATCCAACTCTGAAAATAAAATTCCATAATTCCGATAAACTCTTAAAAATCTTAATAACAATTTCGAGACCCAATTCTCATTAACAACCATTTCTCTTTCCCGAGGTTCGGAAGATTTTTCCCTCGGAAAATAATTCTTTCTTTCGTTCAAATTTTTTTAAGTCTTGTGATCTCCCGTCTATTCTCTTATACATGTCCTGGAATTACGGAGTGTAACAAGTACACTGTGCCTTTTCAAGATATGAAATCCATGTCAAAATTATGGACGTTTGTCCATATAAACAAATACTGTCATGTGAGTTGAACACGAACATTATACACAAATACTGCCCTGTAAGGTATTCTGCCCGGCCCTATCTAGGACGCGATAAAGTCAATAAGGTATTCTATTCGGCCACTTCTGGAACGCGGTAAAGTCAATAAGGTATTCTGCCCTGCCCCTTCTGGGATGCGGTAAAGTCAATAAGGTATTCTGCCCGGCCCCTTCTGGGATGCGGTAAAGTCAATAAGTCAAATAAGGTATTCTTCCCGACTCCTTCTGGGACACGGTAATATCATGTAATATATATTGCCCTACCTATTAAGGTATACTGCTCGGTCCATTCTGGGACACGGTAAAGTCATGTAATATATACTGCCCTGCCCAGTAAGGTATACTGCCCGGTCCATTCTGGGACACGGTAAAGTCATGTAATATATACTGCCCTGCTCATTAAGGTATACTGCCCGGTCCATTTTGGGACACGGTAAAGTCATGTAATACATATTGCCCTGCCCATTAAGACATACTTCTCGGTCCATTCTGGGACACGGTAAAGTCATGTAATATATACTGCCCTGCCTATTAAGGTATACTGCCCGGTCCATTCTGAGACACGGTAAAGTCATGTAATATATAATGCCCTACCCATTAAGGTATATTGCCCTACCCATTAAGGTATACTGCCCTACCCATTAAGGTATACTGCCTGGCCCATTCTGGGACGCGATCCAAATATAAAAGATTGTACACATATAGCTATCACAATCAACTATGTACAATTTAAATCATCTCCGACTCTCATTAGCACAAATAGAATGAACTATCATTTTAGAAGAACTCAAGGCATTATCACATCTTGTAATATTAGGGAATTGAACCCAAAGTACTATGTACATCCACCGTACCTTCCTTTTCTTTATAAAAAATCCTTTGACTCTCAATGAACCAAAATAAAATAACTTTCATTTAGACAACCCAAAGTACTATCAAGAGAATAGATATAACAATCTTTCATTTTTGAAACCCCAAGTACTATCAAGAGAATAGATATAACAATCTTTCATTTTAGAAATCCCAAGTACTATCAAGAGAATAGATATAACAATCTTTCATTTTTGAAACCCCAAGTACTATCAAGAGAATAGATATAACAATCTTTCATTTTAGAAACCCCAAGTACTATCAAGATAATAGGTAAACTACTTCTTTTTTATAAAACCCAAAGTATTATCAAGTGAATGGATATAACAACTTCCTTTTTGTAAAACCCAAAGTATTATCAAGAGAATGAATATAACAACTTCCTTTTTGGAACTCAAAGTACTATTAGTGAAATAGATAGAACACTTCTATTTTGGAAAGTCAAAGTACTATTAATGAAGTACATCATTAAGGAGTAGGATTCACTCCCTATATAACAAGGAATCATGCTAGAAGGAGAAAGAATAGTTCACGTACCTTATTGGCGACTAACCAACTCTACAATATAGGATACGTCTCAGTGTACTTCAACCTATAACAACAATAACACTTCTATCAACTTTATGCTTTCTAAGGTAGATTAATACCAAGTATAGGTTATCTTTTTCTACGAAAATTTGGGCAGCACTTCCCCCGTTTATACGTACTTTTCTACCTTTTCCAAGGCCCAATTTCATCAACAAACAAGCCACGATTAAGGGCACAACCAACAGTTAACCAAAGGTGATTACACGCCTACTTGACGTGTACAATCCGGCCCCTTAATCTATACAAAACAGTCCATAATTTAATCAACAATAAGGGTAAAATGTGAAGTCTTTCAACACTTTTCTACACATTTAATCCTTAGGAATTTCATTAGCAAACTACATTTAAACATGCATATTAGTGGCTGAATTTCCAGAATTCCAACTCCACAAAATAGTCCCTAAAACTGCATAACAATATCCAACATTTTTATACATTTCTCGGCCAACAACTACAATCCAAAGCCCTTTTCCATAACTCTTTTTAATCCAATTTGTTACAACACTTAATATAATCCATTACAACTTTTTATAACAATATTTCCTTCAATTAATAACATGCAATAGGTGAAGATAATAACGACAATAACCAACGAAATCCAACAACACCAAAACTGCCTCATTTTCGGCCCTAGCCCAAATATTGTCCAAACACTTTTTATTCTTCATTATTCTTAACACATGTTCATCTATTAACTATAACAACAAGTAATATTCAATTACTTCAAGAGAAGGAAGAATTTTTACCTTTTATTTTGCCCAAAAACGTCCAAGACAGTCCCACGGGTTTTGGCCCACAGTTTTCGTTATACTCCGCTTCTTCAAGATCCAACCACTCTCATGTATCCATTAAAAGCTTATAACCAACTTCCCTTCTTGTTTCACTTCCAAAAAGTTGAAGAACAAGCCTAGGGTTTCAATTCAAGTTTCGGCCCACAACTAAATTGGAGGATCTTGGAGTGTTAACTTGGCTTAGAACTTGATTAGGGGTTCTTAATCTTGGATAATAATCAACTCTTGTTCTTGGAATTTCCTTGGATTTTTGTGACTCAAGGTAAGGAGAGGAGAGAAGAGAAAGTTTTGGAAGATGAAAAATGTGAAATGAATCCAAGTCTTGCAACTCTATCTATATATAGATATTTTACCTTCAAGACAAGTGGATAAGCGGATGAGGGACACGTGTCACCCTCCCATTGGCCAAAATTCGCACTTAAATAAAATATCTAAATATTTGTCCAAAATATCTTAAAATCGAAGGGCTCCACAAAATTGTGAAATTTTCGGCGGACCCTATATTATCAATTCCAATTCAAATCTCATAAATCAAATTAGAAGTATTAAACTCCAAGTTAATAATTTTCTCTTCACATTTTCTCGAGAATTTTCCTTAAGAAAATGTAATAATTTTTTCCTTCCAAAATTCAAATCTTAAATCTTTAATCACGTTCTCAATTAGAAGCCATGGTATTACGGGGTGTAAAACTCTTGAACCAACAAAGGATGCTGCAGAATCAAGAGAAAATGATGCAAGACCATCAACACTTGACCCAGCGTGTTGATAATTTGAGTTCCATGTTCACCCAATGGACAATGCAGTATCCGCCGCCACCACCAGCATTTTGAGCCGTTGTATGTCTGTAAGTCGTCCCATTTTAATTTTTGAGTCTTTTACTTATTTCGGACAATGTGTAGTTTAAGTTTGGGGAGAAATTTTTATTTTATTTTATTTTTGTGAGTCTTTTGTTGTTTTTGTGTTTTATGTTAGTCAATTTTTTTTATATATATCATGCATGATGTGCTTATTTGGAATGCCTAGTGAACTAAGTGGGATAATGTAATGGAATGAGAAGCTAAAATATGTGTGCTTAAGTTAGATATGTCAAAAATTAATGAAAATCTGATTATTTGGAATATTTGATGCTTAGCCTATGTGTTGTCAATTGAAAAATGTTTGTGAAGTCTGCTTGTTTGTTATTTGAGGCGAAATAGTTAAGATGTACATGTTAGAGAGATGATTCAGGCATTTTTTTGTTAGCCCTTCTTACCATTCATTACGTACCTTGCAATAAATTGTATCCCTAGTCAGCCCATTTGAGCCTAAAATAAGTTAATTCTTTGACACCCTATGATTCCCTTGTGTGCCATAAGCAGTAATTGAAAAAATTTGGGATGAAAAAGTGTGAAAAAGAAATACAAAAGAGAGTGAAAAATTGATGCACCCCAATAAAAAAAATGCTAAAGCTTAAGTTTGGGGGTGCCTATGTGAATGTGTTTCAGGCTCTCAAAAAGAGAAGAGGGAAACGATAAGTATGAACTGAAAAAGAATACCAAAAAGAATGACCAAATTGTTGAATGAGAACAACGCTTGTGGTACGTAATTTGAGCCTAAATGTCAACTTTTACCTACCCCTGCCTAAGCCTACATTGCAACTCTGAAAAGTCCTGAGGATCTCTAGTATGTATGTCTATGATTAGTGGAGAATAACAAGTACACAGGCACACATACTAAATGAAATTGACATGCATATGTTAGGTATTCATGCTTCCACTACTTGTGATTGAAATGAATTTGCGAAATATCTGACTTGAAATTCTAGATTGCTGAAGTCATGCTATATCTGTTCCTGCATATTATCCCACTGACGTTCATGTGTTTCTAAGTCTTTGTGCAGCTGCTTGATTTAAGTCTTTGAGTCTTTTATTTTTGTGTCTTTGCTTTTGTTTTGATCTTTGCTCGAGGGCGAGCAAATGTTATGTTTGAGGGTGTTTGTTAGACGTATTTTGTATACGCCTTTTGAGTCATTTTTAGTTGGTATTTTACTCGTTTTTATTGTGTTTAGTATAGTAGTAGATTTGTTTTTCCTTCTTTTGAGTCACAGCGGTGCAAAAAAGTAAAATGACAAAAAGAAACGAGAAATTGGAAGAAAAGGTGCTCCCGAGGCGAAAAGGACGAAAGTTGGCAACTCAGAGCAAAAGAAGGCAGCACCGCGGTGCACTTTGCAGAATTGCGATGCCAGATTTACCGAGGAGCCACATAACTTTCAGCATCGCGGTGCCATCAGACAGTACCGCAGTGCCATTTGTGCTGAGAAGCTGCAGGAGTTTCGGCACCGCAGTGTCGGTATGAATAATCGCGGTGCCGACGCGGGAAATTTCAATTCCAAAAACAAATTGGCTAAGGGCATATTGGTCCATAGGGCACAAAAATTAGAGGATATTTAAGCCATATGGATTGATGCTATGGAGAGGTTGGTTATTCTACAACACAGCACAACACAATGCGGATTTGGAGCTACAATTGAAGACTTTGTTCTACGTAATTTTCTTTCTTTCGTTTTTAATTCAGTTTATGTATGGATATTGTGTTAGTTCTTAGCGTGACTATGACTAAGGGTTAAACACTCTATTAGGGTTTTCCTTATGAATCGCTTGAAACTTTTATTCATGAATTAATGCAGTAGTTTGATTTCTTCTTCACTTAATTAAGATTTAGTCAATATTTGGTATGAATGTTTGATAATTACTTGATCACTAATTATCATAATCTACATGATTTTGAATCAAAAGCCGAAAGGAGAGATTTGGATATTGTTGTAATTGACTAGACATAGGTTAAAATCGCGGACGAAAGTACCCTGATACTTGTGTAGCATTATAGGTTACTGTTCTTAATCCTCCTATGTGGTAAATCCTATCATAGAAATATAGAAGTGTTCTGCACTGGGGTTTAGTAATTATATGTCCTAACCAGAATATAAGACAGTCTAGTTAACTGCTATCTTAACGAAGAAGAAGAATAATTCTAGTCGCATTAAAGATTGAATAAAGTAGATAGTCGAGGATTTTGTAAGCCCTAATTCATTCATAACTGATTACAACTTTATTGGTTTAAATCTTGCAATTATTCTAGTAGTTAAATAAAAATCTCAATCAAATATCGATTGTCAAATAGATAACATAAAATAGATGAACGATACTTAGAAACCAGTATCTGTGGATGATATTCGGTCTTACAGACTATATTACTTATGAATGATGTGTACGCTTGCATGAGCATTCGAATTTCGCTAACAACAGGTAAGAAATCACATATTCAGATATGCACACGATTTAACTATAATGGCCCAACACAGACGAATAGACCCAGACCATGAATCTGAAATATGCTTGGCCCAGATTTAGGTGATGTATAATTTCAACTTTAACCTGTTTATTACTATGTAATGAATGTGCACAGACACTACTTAAGACTAATAGGATTCATATTATCACAAATAGTGCTAACAGGGACTTCAGCATGTAAACTCTCAACCTAATAAATCCAAACAATCATCAATACTTAACTAAACCTGTCCAACATTGATTTAATAATCGTGATACACAAATAAATTTCCATTATATAGATTTAACAGTGAACCTGATGCTTAAAAAAAACTTAGACTAACCAACCATGATTAATAACCACAAGCTCAAACCCTAATTAATTTAAACTAACACAAACGTTTAACAAGCATGTCAACATATCCTGCAAATTATGCTAATTAAATTAAACGAGAAACTGAAGACAGAATTGGGTTTACCTTCTCCGGGAAGCGAACCGGGGCATCGTATCAAGTCGTCGATTCACTCAGGTTTTTTTGTGATGCGATTAAAAGCTATGAAGTATTGATTTTGCTTATAATTGTAATATTCGATGCTATTCTGGATGTTTTGCTATATTTTGAATGCTCTCCACTGCTAAATTTTAGGATGCGTTCTTTAAGGTAATTGTTGTCGATTTTTGAGTTTTATAGATTGATTCTCGATCATTCTCCCGCTGCCCCTCGCATGTCTTGATTGTGAAAATCGATCCATTTATATAGTCCTAATTGTGGGTTCCAAATTTGGTAAGATATTGACGAGATTTTGGATTCAATTGGTGCTTAATTTGGGGTTAATTGATTGCGATTTTGATTGTTGATTACGCTATGGTAAGTTTTTATTCAATGGATGATTCTTTACTGATTTGTGCTATATTTGGTTATGGTAATTTTGAAGATTTAGAGCTGACTTTCGGTATTAATTTTGGACGCATTTTTGGTCGATTATTTATGTAAGGTAAGTTTATTCTTATAGTAAACTATTCTTAGGATGATTTGGTTAAGGTAAGTTAATATTTTGGAGTGAATTAGAGATGGAAAGGGAGATCTTGGACGAGAAGATGGTGAGGAGGCGGCTGAATTACGTTTTGAAAGATGGGATTTTTAGGTTATATTCTTGTGGTCTTTATTAAGAAGAAGAGAATGATTAAAAGGGTTGGTGGGGCTGTTGGGCCTCGGTTTTTATGATATTTGGGCCGCAGGTGTTGGGCTACCGTTTTTGTATGCTAATGGGTATTGGGCTAAGAACTTGGGTAATATTTTATTTATTGTGTTGGGTAGGATTTAGTTAGTGGTAATTAAATGGGTTTAAGTTATTTATAAAATTGCTTTAAATATTATTAAAATGACAAATGCGGATATGATATTTAAGAATTGTTTAATGCTTTTATAAATACAACGCTATTATTAAAATCGTATTTATTGTGCATACTTTGCGATGTTAAATTTAAAATTAAATTAGAGGGGGGTTTCAATTGGTTATGAAATTGTTTTGGGTATTAATAAATGTAGATATAATTTAAGGAATGCTTAATGCGACGCCATTATTAAATTATTTATTTATTTATGTATTTATTATTATTAAAATGCTAAATGTGGACATAATATTTATGGAGTGCTTAATGCTTGGGATGTCATTATTGAATTACTTATTTATGTATTTATGCGTGTATTATTATTGTTAAAATTATTAAGATCATTCTAAAAATTAGTGTAATTTTATGTTTAATGATTGAACGAGATGGTCAAAATTGGGTGTCAACAACTTGTTCCTCTTTGTATGGAGATGATGAAAGAGTCTTCAGACAAAGACGTTGACTTATATCCAATTTTGTCTCTATCTCCGGAATTAAAGCAAAGATTAAGAAAAATAAGGGCAAATGCCGACTCAAAAATTGTCCTAGTGTCACGTTATGATGATACTGGGCTACCGTGGTGATACTGGGTAAAAATAAGGCACGACTGACAAGCGGACTGATATGAACTCAAAAAATTATCCCAGTGTTGAATTATGATGACACTGGCTGCTATGGTGACACTCTCAAAAGGTCGGCGCTAAAAAAACTATCTCAGTGTCAGATTATGATGACATTGGGGTACTGTGATGACACTGGGTTATGGGTGTCAGAAAATTAAGAAACGACTGACAAATGGGCTGACACAAAATTAAAATTTGTCCCAGTGTCGAGTTATGACGACACTGAGTTATTGGAGAATGGATCGACGCTCGAGGCCGCTTCTGCCATTTGTTGGGAAGACTTGCCCACCAATAAATTGCTCCGGTTCGCTGTAAGAGAAAAATCCATGTTGTGCTCCTGCTCCTGCATGCTAAATCTCAAGAAAAATTAGTGCATAATTGTCAAGGCAAAAAATGATAAAGCATGGATTTATAAGCAATATGATTCTGAGAGTAGGGATGTTATCGTGGGTTACGTGCTGGCGATGTTGTTGACGGTGTCATTGTGTTAATGTAGTGTTGTCAATGTTGAAATGTCATCTTTACGTGGAAATGCTGTCATTGCAAATGCGGATATGTCGTCCTTGCATAGATGTGCTGCATTGCTCCTGTGAATTGAGGATCCTGTAGGCTAAAGCTCAAGAAGAAGTTAGTGCATAACTGCTAAGAAAAAGTAATAAAGCATGAATATAAGAAATGTGATCAGATGGGTAGGAATATCGTCTTGTGTAATGCAATGTCGACGCTGTTGATGGCGTCATTATGTTGATGTGATGTTGTAAATGCTAAGATGTGTTGAATGATGCGAATGCTGATGTCGTCCATGCCCAGACGCGTTGAATGTTGTGAATGCTGATGTCGTCTCTGCACGGACTTACTGGATATTGCGAATGCTGATGTAGTCTCTTCACAGACTTGTTGGATGCTACGAATGCTGATGTCTCTGCACGGACTTGCTGGATGCTGCGAATGCTTATGACGTCTCTGCACGGACTTGATGTATGTTGTGAATGTTGAATATTGCGAATGCTGATGTCGTCTCTGCACGGACTTGCTGGATGCTGCGAATGCTGATGTAGTCTCTGTATGGACTTGCTGGATGCTGCGAATGCTGATGTCTCTGCACAGACTTGCTGGATGCTGCGAATACTGATGACGTCTCTGCACGGACTTGCTGGATGTTGAATGTTGTGAATGTTGATGTCGTCTCTGCACGGACTTGCTGGATGTTGCGAATGCTGATGTAGTCTCTGCACGGACTTGTTAGATGCTGCGATTGTTGATATCGTACATTCCCAGACGCGTTGAATGTTGTGAATGTTGAATGCTGCGAATGTTGAGATGTTGTCTTCGCACGGACATGCTAAGTACTGCAACTGCTGAGATACTGTCGTAATGCATTTGTGAACCGCATGAATTGCCATGATGTCTTTGATCTGGATGTTATGCATTTGTGAACCGCTTGGATTGCAATGTGACTCTGTGACCGAGCCGATGCGCTGGACTTTGTTGCAGAATTTGAACTGTGATTGTTTCTATTCTTTTCTGCTTCTGTAATATGAAGAACTTGCGGAATTTGAACTTTGATTGTTGCTGTCTTTTCTGTTTTCGCTGCTTCTTTCTGCTTCTGCTAATATGAAGAACATGCGCTAAAAGAAAACTTGTGAGTTTTGGGGGGTGGGGGGGTGGTCGATTCGTATTGACTTTACAGCTTTGCTCCTTGACATTTGCGCACCTGGTCTGTTTGGACCTGCAAACCCTGTCTGGTTTCCTGCCTTGGTTAGATGCTATGGACTAAATGAACATCTTATCCATAATCCAAATTGTCCCAGTTTTGAATATGCAAAGGTATTTGGTCTGAAACGAGTCTTGTGGAGGAATCGTTTATCTGTCCTACCAAAAATGTGTATTTTGTTATTTTCAAAATAAAAGGAAGGCTTCCTAATGGTGTGACTGAAGCCAATTTATGTCATCTACGTATCCTTGCAAAGGGTAGGTCAAACGTAGTTCAAATTACAAGCAAAAAGGAATTGGAATTTTTCTAAAGATAGGACCGAAGCCGATGTGGCCGCCTACGTATCCCGCCAAGGGAATCAGGTCAAACGTAGTTCAAACATGAAAAACTTAAGCAAAACATTATTAAAACTTAAATATGAGTTTGTACTTAAATTATTCTATTAAACTAAATTGCTCTTTTTATCTGGATTCTAGGGGGGCCAGAACAAGGTTGCAGGTCCGATCTTCCAAGCTGCCTCCTTGCTCTGCATCACGGTTGGCTGATTTTCGCGGGATTATGATTTGTTGTCAGTACCACATTCTTTTGACCATTGCTTGGTGCATGACTGATTCGGACGGTGCAGGTTTTGGAAAGGGAACACCTTTCTTCCTTTGGGGATCATTATGCACATTGGGGAAAGTATATTTGAGCTGAATGACTCCTTCTTTGATCAGCTCCTCGATTTTGCCTTTGAGTGTGTGACACTTTACCGTGTCGTGTCCGATGGCTCCGGAGTGGTATGCACAACTCTTAGTCTCATCATGCGCCTTGGAATTGGGATTAGGAATATTCCTTGGAAGTGGTTGGAGTACTCCTGCATCTCTCAACCTCTCGTACAACTGCGGAAAATGCTCGGCTTAGAGGGGTGTAGGTTTTGAATGTCTTCTTCTTGGCATTTAGGTAAGGCGTGGGTGTATTCAGTGGATGGGCTTTTGGCTGATGTGTATACATGGGTGGATACCGTAAGGAGTTATCATATGTATCACAAAAGACCTTTCTCTGCTGAATGAATCCTTCTCTAGTCAATGCCTCGATCTTATCCTTGAGAGTGTGGCAATTTCCAGTGTCATGCCCAGCGACTCCAGAGTGGTATGTGCAATGTATGGTCTCATCAGACAATTTCGGAAAGGGGTTAGGGATCCTCCCCGGAATCGGCTGGAGTATCCCTGCAGCTCTCAGCCTTTCGTATGCCTGGGGTAAAAGTTCAACTAGATGGATGGGTATCTTTAGTGACTTTTTGTCATAGTTGGTGTTTGGCTTGGGTATGGTAGGCATTTGGCTTTGTGAGTATGTAGGTAGGTATGATGGGGAATATATGGGTATGTGAGACGCGTTGTATATGGGTTGAGTGTTGTAAACGGGATATGTAGTAAGAGGGTATTGGTAATAATTTGGAGGGTTTTGGTTATTTAAACTGACGAGTAGTTTGGTGAGGTTCCGAATCCTTTTAACTTCCGCCTGCAGGGTTTCCATCTGTTGTGGCAATTAAGCGAGGTGCTCTGTAGTATTTTCCTTTTCTGAGGCCTCTTCTTCGCCTATAGGAACTACAATGGGTTCCGAATCATTCTGCTCAAATGTTCCTGAATCAGTCATGACATTGGATTGTGCCTTTGATCTGGTGAAGTATTAATGTTCTGTCATTGCTTAGTCAAATACGAATCGACCTTTGGGGAAGATGATAAATCTTTTAAGATGCAGCAAACCAAGTTAGTATAGAACATATAATTTGCAGGTAATATATAGCCGATATGTTGTACACAAAACATCAAAGTGGTTCCTAATATGCATAGGGCCACTTTTATACCAGAGGTGAGCCTAAACGCCAGATATGCGAGGTTATGATAGATTTGTCAAAGCCGTCAAACCGTAATGCTTTTGTTGGAATCAACGATGCATTTTCCAATTGCGGCATGTCGTGTTTAGGCTTGAATTCGCCTATCATTGTCACGCTACACATAGAATGCTAATTGGTCGTTGGGTTGAGAAACCCGTCGACAAGTTTTGGTGTTTTCCTAACTGTGGTGTCAATATCAAGGACCGACTCACTTAAGGTAAATGCATGCATGCCTTAATAAAAAAGGGTGGTATAGCTCTATCTTAAGTTTTCTAAGATTTGGCTTTACTAGACGCAAAGTTCCCGAGCGGACAACTCGAGTGAGAAAGCTACGCTGCCACCGGATGGTCCGAACACTCCACGTATAATACCAACTCTCTTAAATTTGGGTTTTATGAAAGAAATTTGTTGATGCACCAAGCGCACCTCGCGTGTAGTGTGTGATTGTGTGAATTCTCCAGAGTAGAAAAAGTATGAGCGGGATGTCAGTTTAAGGAAAGCGGTAACAAATATCAATTACAACAGTTACAAATAAAAGCAATTTATAACGCACAAGAAAATTAAATGCAAAAAGTAATTCCAAATAATAACCCTAGGTCTGTTATGGTCAAGAACTTGCTTATCACCAGCGGAGTCGCCATTTCTGTCACGCCCTTTTTCGACCGCGACATTTCTGCTGCTTAAAATGTTAGAAAATAGAATAAAATGCTAAGAGGTGCAAAAAGTGCTAAAGGGGGTGCTAAAGGTTGCTAAAATGTGCTAAAATGCTAAAAGGGTTCGCGGAGTCGCCACCTAATTAGTTTGGTGAATTAGGACACCTAAATATTAACTAAGTAAAGTCAACACTAACTCCATTTAACTGGTCTGCTAAACTATGTGAGATTCCGGATAAGGATTCTTTATTAATTTAGAGGGAAGGGTCCGACCAAACCTAGGTTATTATTATGTCAAAGATACATGCATGTTTTAAATGGGCCTAGCATGTGAAGTGTCTAAAATAATTTTCCTATATGAATGTTAGTAAGAGAAAAAATGACAAAATTAATTAGGAATATATAATATCCTAGCTACATAAGTGGTTGTGCGAGTGAAGGTTATTAAGTGATTTAGTATGACTTAAACAATGCATGGCTAGCCTAAAATAACTAACTTAAGGGGAAGCAAACTTCTAGCACTAAATTACTTTCTAATATGTTGATTCAAGGTTTAACTATTCTAAGTATTCTACTAATTAGTGTAATGTTAGGCAATTAGTTTACAACAAATAAATGGGGCAAAATAGAATTAATAAAGATGACTCGAAGGAGTGGCGATGTCATTCCGCATGCGGTCTGGAATTTCGGATACAAGATGCGGAAGCACATAAATGCGGATCTTCATTTGAAGTAGCTCATGATGAGTCTCGTAATGAGACTCTTCGTTTTGCTCCGATGCATTTCATGTAAAAGAAAAGGAAAGATAAAGATTAGTATATGTCCAACCAAATAAATAAATAAACAGGTAAGCAATCACATATTCAGATATGCACACGATTTAACTATAATGGCCCGACACGGACGAATAGACCCAGACCATGAATCTGAAATATGTTTGGCCCAGATTTAGGCGATGTATAATTTCAACTTTAACATGTTTATTACTATGTAATGAATGTGCACAGACACTACTTAAGACTAATAGGATTCATATTATCACAAATAGTGCTAACAGGGACTTCATCATGTAAACTCTCAACCTAATAAATCCAAACAATCATCAATACTTAACTAAACATGTCCAACATTGATTTAATAATCGTGAACCACAAATAAATTTCTATTAAATAGATTTAACAGTGAACCTGATGCTTAAAAAAAACTTAGACTAACTAACCATGATTAATAACCACAAGCTCAAACCATAATTAATTTAAACTAACACAAACGTTTAACAAGCATGCCAACATATCCTGCAAATTATGCTAATTAAATTAAACGAGAAAAACTGAAGACAGAATTGGGTTTACCTTCTCCGGGCAGCGAACCGAGGCAGCGTATCAAGTCGTCGATTCACTCGGTTTTTTTTGTGATGCGATTAAAAGCTATGAAGTATTGAGTTTGCTTATAACTGTAATCTTCGATACTATTCTGGATGTTTTGCTATATTTTGAATGCTCTCCACTGCTAAATTTTAGGATGCGTTCTTTAAGGTAATTGTTGTCGATTTTTGAGTTTTATAGATTGATTCTCGATCATTCTCCCGCTGCCCCTCGCATGTCTTGATTGTGAAAATCGATCCATTTATATAGTCCTAATTGTGGGTTCCAAATTTGGTAAGATATTGACGAGATTTTGGATTCAATTGGTGCTTAATTTGGGGTTAATTGATTGCGATTTTGATTGTTGATTACGCTATGGTAAGTTTTTATTCAATGGATGATTCTTTACTGATTTGTGCTATATTTGGTTATGGTAATTTTGAAGATTTAGAGCTGACTTTCGGTATTAATTTTGGACGCATTTTTGGTCGATTATTTATGTAAGGTAAGTTTATTCTTATAGTAAACTATTCTTAGGATGATTTGGTTAAGGTAAGTTAATATTTTGGAGTGAATTGGAGATGTAAAGGGAGATCTTGGACGAGAAGATGGTGAGGAGGCGGCTTAATTACGTTTTGAAAGATGGGATTTTTAGGTTGGTCTTTATTAAGAAGAAGAGGATGATTAAAAGGGTTGGTGGGCTGTTGGGCCTCGGTTTTTACGGTATTTGGGCCGCGGGTGTTGGGCTGCATTTTTTGTATGCTAATGGGTGTTGGGCTAAGAACTTGGGTAATATTTTATTTATTGTGTTGGGTAGGATTTAGTTAGTGGTAATTAAATGGGTTTAAGTTATTTATAAAATTTCTTTAAATATTATTAAAATGACAAATGCGGATATGATATTTAAGGATTGTTTAATGCTTTTATAAATACGACGCTATTATTAAAATCTTATTTATTGTGCATACTTTGCGATGTTAAATTTAAAATTAAATTAGAGGGGGGTTTCAATTGGTTATGAAATTGCTTTGGGTATTAATAAATGTAGATATAATTTAAGGAATGCTTAATGCGACGCCATTATTAAATTATTTATTTATTTATGTATTTATTATTATTAAAATGCTAAATGTGGTCATAATATTTATGGAGTGCTTAATGTTTGAGATGTCATTATTGAATTACTTATTATATTTATGCATGTACTATTATTGTTAAAATTATTAAGATCATTCTAAAAATTAGTGTAATTTTATGATTAATAATTGGACGAGAGGGTCCAAATTGGGTTTCAACATTCATTAACAACAAGAACAAACTGAAGGGTTGGAGATTCTACTTCCGTATTTTGTACTCGCACCAAATGATAGATATAACCTTTTGAAATCATCTTTCGAGCTATAAGGTAGGAAATAAACCTCCCATTGGGTGTTGTTGCATTACCCTTCCATTCTATAATGGGTTCACATTGAAAATTAAAATAAACAACCGTCTTCCAATAATCCACATTAGCACAACAAAAGGCCAACCAATACCCATAATAACAACAAAATCAAACATTTTTAATTCATTCAAGTCAGCTAGAGTATGAAGAATACAGATTACCACATCACAACCATGATATACCTGTCTAACGTCTAACAATCACTGACTCCCCTACCAGTATAGACACTGTAAATGGCTTATGTAGTAACTCGAATTCTCTACAAATCTTGCCAGTAATAAAAGGAGTAATACATGATAGAGTGGATCCCGGGTCTATAAATGCATACACATCAAGAGAATAGATGGATAATATACATGTACCAATATCAGGAGAAGTCTCTAGGTCCTGTCAACCAACCAATGTATAGATATAGTTGTAATGACTGCCCGAGCTAGATTCTCCACCTCTACATCTACCTCTACCAGCCTAGGATAAATTAATGCATTACAATGCACATATTCAGAATAAATAAAGAGGTGAGGCTCCTTACGCTTAAGAGCAATTGGGAAAGCCAAAGAGAATTTTAGACCCCAGATTCAGGGTCTACAACAGTAAGAACGCATTGGATATGTGACATGATATCTTGAATAAACATGAAGACTTCCAGTACACCTTTAGGCGACAATTGCCAAGTTGAAGATATGTTTCTGCCATAGACAAGTTACAATGATACAAAGACCCATGAGCCTTCTTAAAAGAGAATAACATTTCTTGAGATTAAAGGTAAATAAAGAATAGTCCAGATGATATAGTATAACATGATTCTCCTTAAAAAAGATACGTTTCAGAAGTTAGACTTTCAACAGAAGGATATCTCATGAATGCAACGAGAAGGAAATAGTATAGAATTATTCCTTCAACCAGCTTAAAGTCCGAGTATAGGATTAAACAAAGATAGAAATATTATACCAAAACTTAGTGATACCTTCCTCAGAGGATGAAATAAAGGAATAACTATATAGGAATTCGATCTTACTGCAATTTAACGAGAAATTTCAATAAAACAAAGTGGAGTATGTATATATCTGGGAAAGGGATTACCAATAAAAATCAGTTTCTTCTTGTGGAGGCTTTAGAAGTGTAGATTGTCTACTAATGACAACTTGAGAAAACTAAATATACCAATTGTGTCCAGGTGAACACAAAGTGGAAATCATGTCTATCTTTTTCTATCCTCTCCAATAGCTTTAAAGCTTTGGTAAATGTTTGCTTCTTGTACATGTTTTAACATTGAAGGCCTGCAACTTCAGCAGGTAATAACAGCACGGTGGAAAATATCAACAACTCCCAAATTGAAAGAAATATATATATAGATATATGAGCTATCATCTTATGGGAAATCTGGAAAAGAAAGATCTCAATAAAGCATGGAGGAAATACAACATATAATAGGATGCTATATCAGGTGTAACTTACGATTCATCAGTTGATCAAGGTGAAATATCCTTGGTTAACCAATATACCACAGGACTGGCCTTATGTTATACAATATTTGAGTAGATACAAGCTAACTTTGCATCATTGCTTGGTAAATTGGAGTCTACCACAGTCAGGAACATTTAAGTGTAATACAGATGGGGCAAGTCAGGGCAATATAAGGGTTAGCTCTTATGGTTTCTAAATTAGAGATGATAAAGCAGATATGATATTTTCACAAGCTCGACCATTGGGCATCACCACAAACATGATTCTTGAAACAAGGTCTATACAGGAAGCATTAGAGTGGTGTCAACAACAATAGGAACAACATGTGATTATAGAAACATACTCACTAGTTCTCAAGAACATATTGCAAGATGTGTGGATGATACCTTGGGAAATAGTAGATACTATGGAAGAGATGAAGCAAATGATAAAAGAACTAGATATTTAGGTTGTACATAATTACAAAGAGGGTAATAAACTGGCTAATCTTATAATCAGTGAAGATAAGCTATTGCAGTACTATTACTTTCAAGATCTTCCTCCTCATAGGAGAAGGATTTTGAACATGGATAAGTTGCAGATTCCATATATTAGAGTCAACACAAGAATAATACAACAATAAGACAAAGGGAATGCAGATGAAGTGTGCTCCTCAATTATAGAAAATCCTGTAGAATTTTTTATATTTTTTCTGTCTTCTGCAATTTTGTAAAGTTGTAACTGAGAGTAATGTCTCAATTACAACTAAGGCCATACATAGATTAGCTAGTTTACTTTTCCGTTTTTTGAACTTATTTCTTTACTTGCTCTAAACTACTTATCAATACAAGACCAAAATTTTATTTAAAAAAAGTGGCAGCCTTCACGAAAATATAAGATAAGATGTATAAGCAACTTAGCCTATCTAGAGGCGAATAAAAGATAAGATTAGCCAAAGAGCTTCATCAGCTAGCAAGTTTAAGGGCCCAATTTTAGATTTCCAGTGATAATAGAGTTGTAGAGCATAAAGTATTGGCGTTGCCCCTACGGTAAAGTAACAATGTGAAAAATAGGAGTTAATACTATCGGAAGAGATGGTTCTATGACTAAAGAAGCTAATGTTTTAGTCAAAGGCAGACGGAGTTCCCCAATACCTAGGTTGATTATGCGTCTCATATCTAGCTGATTCTGGGATAATATTAGTGCAAATATGCCTTGTTTCCTCTATTCTATTAGTCTTGATTCAACGAGAACGTACCATAGTACCCAAGACATGGATTGAGGTAATAATGAGAATCAATATAGTGACCAGTTTTGGCATAGCGACCCCATTATTAGCTAGTAACGATAAAGCATAAGGCCCTGAGGGCTAGTGTAGAGAAATACAGATTTACACCGGAAAATGATAAAATGGTTCAAAGATAAAGCTCAGTATGTATTTATCCTTGATCTTATCAGAAATATTGATTCAGGTAATCGATGGTCGATAGATTCATAAGTTGACCCATTTCTGGCCAAGATAGATGTATCCGCACAATCAAGGATTATTCTAGTCATACAATGAAAGAGATTGTACGATTCAGGACCTTTTAACTATCTATCACCTCAAATGAAGAGGGTCAAATATAGCGAAATCCTAATATTTATCCAGGAATGTTTAGAGTCACGAGAAAAGCCATGTTATAGCTCATTCCCAAATAAGAGGTCAGGCCAAGCACATCATTCAGGTGCTCGATGATATAATGAGGACAAGAAGTCATTTACTCCACTATGAGATGCATATGATATAAATTATTATGTCATCATCAGGATAAATCCTTATGAGACCTTGTGTGGTCGGGAATACAGATTGTCTATCGAATGACTAGACGTAAAAAATAAAAATTGTTTAAACCTGTGTTAGTCTTGTTAGTTCCCCAAAATGTAGAAAAGATAGGTCTTCTTCAGAAGTAAGTGTTAATAGTCCAGTTTCCAGAAGTCATTCGCCGACGTGCGGTGCTGAGACTTAAAGAACACCAATCATGATTGGGTATTCCTGAAGATTTTACCCATAAAAAGTGTAATAAGGATTCAACCGAAAGAGTAAATTTAAGCTCCAAATATGGCGGGCCATATAATATTACTTAAATACTTGGCCAAAATGTCCCTTGAGCTTGAGAGTACCTCTGAAACTACATGAAGTTTATTTAGTTTCTCACGTAACGATATTCTGAAAGTACATAGGAGATTCCTATCGTGTATTTCCTATAGGGAATGTCCATATTATTGAAGACCTATCCTATGAAGAAGTCCCAGATATTATTCTTTAATGTTAAGTCCAGAAGTTAGGGACTAAAGAGGTAGCATTCATTAAAGTGTTGCAGAGGAACTATAGCATATAAGAGATGATTGTTACACCCCGTAATTCCAGGAGACGTGTAAGAGGACGTACGTGGGAAGTTACGACTTTAATTTGAACGAAAGAAAGAGTTGTTTTCCGAGGGAAAAATCTTCCGAACCTCGGGAAAGAGAAATGTTTGTTAATGAGAATTGGGTTCTCGAAATTGCTATTTGAGACGTTTAGAATTTATCGGAACTATGGAAGTTTATTTTCAGAGTTGGATACGTGTGGCCCACCCGAGAAATTTTACGTTTTGTGGGGCCCACGACGTTTCCGATATTTTGACCAATTATGGAAATTTCGGGAAACTGAATGGTATGGACCAATGAGAGGGCGACACGTGTCACCCTCTACATGGTCATCTTGGGCGAAATGGATGAGTTTAGAATAGACAATTTGCCTTGATATTATTGACTAAGTCAAATAGTCAAGTGGAGCTTGAGATACTTGACCACATCTTGACCACACATTTGGATTAATCCTAGCCCTTGGTCTCATTATATATTGCTATTACTAGTGCAAGACTAGAGCATTTTCCAACACTTAGAAAAATTTCAAGTTTTCTTGCTCTTTAAAAGAGCTCTCGGCAATAGGGCTTCTCCCACACAAAATTTTTGCAATTGTTGTTCATAATTCACAATACTTCAACCCAAGGTTCCTAAGGGTATTACAAGGATATCTCAATAGAAAAATCTCGGAAAAATTACGTTTTCACGTTAGTCGCAAGGTGAAAACCTAAGGTGTTCTTCAACTTTGAAGTTGGAAATTGAAGAGAAGTTGGTTATGAGCTTCTAAGGAGTGCTTGGAGCGGATTGGAACATAAGAAGAGGAGCTAAAAGTTGCTAATGATCGACTTTTACGCTTGGATATTATTAGGGCTTATTGAGGTAAAAATCTCCATCTTCTTAATGTGATTGAAGATTACATGTTTAGTAGTTGTTAAATGAGCATGTGGTATATATATTGAAGTTTGAAAAGATTCGGATCATGTCGACATGTTGAAAACCGGAATTGGACATGTTAGCCATTAAATTTGCATTCAATTTAATTGTTAGATACAATCGTCGCATGTTAAGGAAGAAAGGATTTATAGTTGTTGTAATTGTTATTATGTATATAACATGTTGGAATAACAACTTGGACTAAAAAGGAATTGAAAGGAAATTGATATTATTGCGGCATTGATTGTAGCCGAGAAAGGCTTAAGTTGTTGGGTAGTTTTCATATTAATTGTGGGGCAGAATTTTACACGTCCTGTTAGGCGTGTAATCCCCTTTGAATTGCTGAATTGATGAGCTTTAAATGTGACATTTGGTTATTGATTTCCGGGCCTTGAAAAGGTGGAAAAGTACATAGAAACAAAGGAAGTGCTGCCCGATTTTCCGTAGAATTAAGAGTCCTTATACTTAGGAATATTCTACGTTGGAAGCTAGTGATTGATGGACGTATTATGGTCATTATAGGTTGGCATTCTACGTGCGGCGTATTCAAGTTAGCAAGTGGATTAAGCCGAAGAGGTATGTGGAAACTTTCTTATCTCTTGAGCATGAGTAGTTATAAATGTATAGTACGGTAGACGTACGAGAATTAAATGAATTCAGTTCATTTGATATCCTTGACTTGTTTTAAGAATGTCTAAGTTGGTTTAGTTAGAGAATTTACTCACTTGTTTTTAAAGGATAGAAATGCCTTAGTTTCAAAAGCATAAAGTTGGTTATAATAACTTTATGGAAAGTAAAAAAGAATGGTTTATTCTAATAAGGTAAACAAAGATTTTCTTGACTGGAAAAGGTATAGAATACCTGATTTGGAAAGTATTGATTACTTGAACTATTCTAAAGTTAAGAAACTTGATTTCCAAAATTAAGAGACTTGAAGTATTCAGAAAGTTATGTAACTTGATTTGAAAGTATATGATACTTGATTTTCGAAAGTATAAGTCTCTTGGTTATAAGAAGAATGTAATTGTCTAAAACATAAAGAGTTATAACGGCTTTATGGGAAGTTAGTTATAACGGCTTTATGGAAAGTTAAGAGAGTGTCTACTTGATTTATAGGCACAAGTTGCCTAGGTTGTGAAAGAAGAAGTTACTTTGTTTTAAAGCCTTGAAATGAATTTCTAAAGGTGAAGTAACTTGATTTGAAAAATACACATACCTTGATACTACG
This sequence comes from Przewalskia tangutica, assembly GCA_029844215.1. Lineage (NCBI taxonomy): Eukaryota > Viridiplantae > Streptophyta > Magnoliopsida > Solanales > Solanaceae > Przewalskia > Przewalskia tangutica. The sequence continues at coordinate 28,214,114 of CM056719.1, forward strand.
GGTGTTAGTATCTTGGGGTTTTTATATAAAAAGGGGTCTTTTTAAAGGAACGGAAGTACGTAGTACTTTGGGTTAAATTTCCGGATTTGTTAATGACATGTTAGTGCCTTAAGTAAACTAAAATGAGAGTGCATGATAATTAAGGCTAATAAGAAGTTAGGGGATTTCTTAACTTGCTTATGATAATTATGATAAGCCGGTGGTGCTTATGTTATGTATGATAAGCGGTGGTGCTTATGTTATGTATGATAAGCCGGTGGTGCTTATGTTATATATAATAGCCGGTTGCGCTATTGTTATGTTATTCTTGCGGGGTAAACCCCCGGGTTACTACTTATTCCATGGATTTGCTACCCATGATGCGAGTGCGACGTTTGTACTCATTGCGGGCCCACCAGGCCCATGCGGGTGAAATAGTCCTATGCGGGTGAAATAGTCTCATGCGAGGCGGATGACCTCATTGCGGGTCTACAGGACCTATGCGGGTGAAATAGTCCCAGGAGTAGGATTGCTTAATGATACTACGGGCGGGTGGCCCTATGTTGATCATGAGCCTCCTATTTTTATGCAGTAAAGTATTCTCTTATTTACTCTCATTGTTAGTAAGGTACAGTGTACTGTTATTTGAGTTATCACACATGTCTCCAGCTTTATTTTAGACTACATGATTTCATTTCAAGATTTCTGGCCACATACTGCACTGTTATCGACTCCTTCTTGGCCGCGTTCATGCCGCAGGTAGAGTTATACAGGTTGCTGATCCTCACTCTTAGGATCACTATTCAGCTGTTGAGAAACTCCATTACTCCGGAGGCTTATCTTTGGTTCAGATCCCTGGTATTGTCGGTTGTTGTACATTCAGGGGTATGGCGGGGCCCTGTCCCGTCACAGTTGTTATGTAAAAATTCTTAGAGGTCTGTAGTCATATCTTGTGGATTGGGTTGTAAGAACAAAAGATGTATACTTTTCGGAAGGTGGCCTTATCGGCTAGCCTGTTGATATTTAATGTCTAGTATTTTATGAGTTTATGTATGTTCCGCTGCTATTATCCGATGTATACATGTAAGGGGTGCCCAAGTAGGGCACCAGTCGCGGGCCCGAGGTTAGGTCGTGACAAAAGTGGTATCAGAGCAGTTAGTACTCGGAAAGTGTCTACAGACCGTGTCTAGTAGAGTCTTGGTTATCGGTGTGTTGTGCACCACATCTATAACCAGGAGGCTGCAGGACATTTAGGATTGGTTTCCATTCTTCTCACTCTGAGATCGTGTGATAGAACTGTGTTGTTAGGGTCGTCTCTCCCTAACGAGTTATTTTGATTGCAACTATGAGAAAGGCAGCAGTGACCCAGGAAAAATTATGTGGATTACGTATCTAGGTTGGTAATAATTGTTGTGTATTTGGTATAATGACATACGACTATACAGATTTATGTATGAGGGTTAGACGCGTGTTGCCTAGAATGATTTTGGATTACCAAGGATTGGTAAGGATTAAGTAGATACCGGAAAGGTATGAAACAGTTTATTGAATTCTCATCAAGGTTTTACGTACTAATTTGAGATAATTAAGAGATGATGAGCTGTCTGAGAATGTAATGGACCCTTAAGAAGTTATAATTAAGGGACTTAATGGAAGTCTATGTTAATAGATTAAGCTACATGGTATGCTTAAGAGAATTGTACGGATGAGATCCGTATGGAAGTAATTATGGTTGTTATGATTAAGACAACACGATTGTGGGTTAATGAAGAGTTATTTTACCTGTTTACGGGGGGACTGATAAGGTAGGCTTGGAGCATGGAAATTGCGAGCCTAAGAATATTGATAACCGTCGGGACCTTAGGTATATAAGGCCTTCTCGGGCAATAAGATTTAAGTCAGACCAAGGATAAGAGTTAAGTGCGATGCCGAGTCGGGTTATGGACCTATTACGGGTCGACCCATGGCCTGTAGTAAAGCGGGGTCAGTTAAGGGTTGTCCCGCTATGTGACAGGGTCACGAAGGTGCAAGGCCCAAGTCTAGTTAATCATTTTACAGGTTCGTGGACGCGTTCCACCGGAACCAGGTCGTGAGAGCCGGAAATGGCCTTAAATTGTTCAATATAGGTAACTCCAAAGATTGGAGGCCATAATTAGTATGGCAGTTATGTATGTATACTAGTATAAGTTTGGAAGTACGGGAAGAGTACAACCAGTAAGAAAGAGAGCAAACAAGTGTAAAGGAATAGAGCCTGAATCCGTGAGAACCTTTCAAGGTAGCCACACCAGTGGGTGTTTGGGTTGTAACTGAGCGGGTACATAAGATTGCCCAGTGACAATACAGTCGTCAGGCCCTAACAGATCTAGTAGAGCTAGATACTACAGACTTTGAGGTCGTTATGGGTATGGACTAGTTGACTTCTTGTATGCCAATATTGACTGTAGAGAGATGTAGGTTCGATTACAGTTTCCTGGTGAGCCGGTTATCGATGGGGAAGGAATGGAAGTGTTGGTAATATGTGAGTTATTCCTTCCTTCTTTGACATGATAAGTTGTGGAGTCTATGTGACTTGTTTTATTGAAATGATTGATTTGAATTTGAACGTTAAGAGACGGAGATTAGAACATACGATTATTGAAGAATTTTATGTTAAGTGCCCTTGGAGGTACTTGGAATTGGTTTAGTGTGGCGGTCAGGGCCACGACTTTCCGAATAATCTCTAGAGAATGCGCAAAGCAAGAATAAGATAGGTACGAGTACTGCCTGCGGAAAACAGAAGACATCGTTAGTAGGTTTTGAAAATCTGTACGATTATAAGGCGGTGCTTGATGATTAGATATATACAGGACCGCAAGAGGACCCTGTGAATAAGGTTGTAACTTCAAGGAAATATTATGAAAGGGAGATAAGCTCTCTCCCCTACGTAAAAGGATAAGTTTTACGTATTATTGGGGGTTATGCGTACCCATGTTATTAGGTGATGGATATGAGACTGGTAAAGTCTTCAGTTTCGTCATACAATAGGTTACAATTTTAGATAACCGTGGGAAAAGTATTGTGTTGGGGTAATTGAGAATGACATTAGGAAATGGTCGAGGATGTGTCTTAAGGATATAAATGATGGAAATGTATGACCCAGGAGCGAGGTAGAAATATTTTGGGCTAGTAATTAGTATGATGAAGGGTTATGACCAGAATAATAAGGAGAATGCAATTACAGTCATGAAGGTTTCCCAAAGCATAATTACCCAGACTAGTGTAAGGACTATTAGAAATGATGGGCAGTTAGGAACACCTCGACGAAAGGTGGCAAGCCTGTAATGACGGGCCAGACTGTATATAACACGGGGAGGTAAGTGTCACGACCCGACCCCGGGACCGCGACTGGTGCCCTACCTGGGCACCCTTACAGGCATACATCAGAGATAATCAGCGGAACATACATGAAACTTATAAAATAAATCAACATAAATAAAATCAACAGGTTAGCCGATAAGGCTACCTACCTGAACATATATATACATAACCGAAGCAGTTGCCTCCCTTCCTTTACAAACTAACCCACAATATGTGACTACAGACCTCTAAGAGTTTTAACATAACAACGGTGGCGGGACAGTGCCCCGCCATACTCCTGAATATACATGAATCTACAACATCAGGGGAAACCGTACCAAAAGATAAGCCTCCGGAGTAAATGGAGCTTTTCCCCAAAATTGAACCGAGATCCTAAGAGCAAGGATCACCAACCTGTGTACCTAATACCTGCGGGCATGAACGCAGCCCCCCGAAGGGGGTCAGTACAACAGGTACCGAATATGGAACGAAAAAATAAGGTACAGTAAACAAATCATAACTGTACATAAGAATGACAGAGGCAAGTATGAAAAGGGTAAATACCAGATCCTACCGTGTCATTACCATCTCGTGAACTTAATCGTACCTTATTATCTTTCCTCATTTTTACATAAAAGTTATAGTCACTTTCTTACGTACATACTTAGGAAAAATCATCAAGTTCATTACCATATAATACATAACATAATCCGGCCCTTTATGGAGGGACGCCTATACTGCCCAGCCCAATCTGGGACGCGATAAAGTCACATAATTCTGCCCATAAAGGTATACTGCCGCCCATTCCTAGGACGTGATAATGTCATATAGTATGCCCATAAAGGTATACTGCCCGACCCATTCCTGGGACGCGATAATGTCATATAGTCTGCCCATAAAGGTATACTGCCCGGCCCATTCCTGGGACGCGATAATGTCATATAGTCTGCCCATAAAGGTATACTGCCCGGCCCATTCCTGGGACGCGATAATAACTCTTTGCATAACATTTTAAACCCTCTTCTCACTTCTTCTTAAGTCGTTATAACAACTTCCCATAAAGCTATTATAGCAACCTAAATTAGAGAACTTAAGGCACTTTTTTATTCCTTATTACTTAAGGAAAATTAAACCCAAAGTACTACGTACATACATACTTAAAAGAAACTTAAAACTCCTTATCATTTTTAAATCCATAACTTCTCCTTTTGAAACTCAAGTCTCTTAATGTTACACCCCGTAAGTCCAGGCATGTATAAGAGAATGTACGTAAGGAATCAAGACTTGGAAATTAGTACGAAATGAAGAATTGTTTTTCCGACGGAAAATCTTCCGAACGTCGGAAAGGAAAAATGTTCGTTGAGGAGAATTAGATTCTCAAAATGCATTATTTGAAGAGTATGGAACTTTTAACATTATGGAAATTTATTTTTACGGATTTGGTCACGTGGGGCCCACCCGAGGAATTTTACATTTTTGTGGGGCCCACGAGGGTTACGGAATTTTTATGGACGAATGAGAGGGCGACACGTGGCACCCCCACATATGGTCTTGGTCGATTATAGTAAGGGTAAAATGGTCATTGACCATCAAGGAAGATAAGTCTTCAAAGCTTGAGATTGTTGACTTGTCAACTTGTCCACATGGCTTAACATTAATTATTCTTCATCCTAGCCCACAAGTGTTTTAATCCAAGCCCTCCATTGTGTTATAAATGCTACACTAGTGCAAGACAAGCTCTTCAAACACATAGAAAAATTTAGAGAACCTTGTGTTCTACAAGATAGCTCTCGGGTTCACCATTCCCACACAAGAAAATTTTGTAATTTTGTTCCATTATTCACAAGACTTTAACCCAAGGTCCCTAAGGGTATTGTAAGGATATCTCAATAGAAAGATTTCGGAAAAACGACGTTTTCACGTTAGTCGCAAGGCGAAAACCTAAGTAGTTTTCCTAGTTTTGGATTGGAAATGGAAGAGAAGTTGGTTGTGAACTTCTAAGGGCTTCAAATAGCGGATTGAAGTGTAAAGGAAAGGAGCTAAGAATTGCTAAGGAGCGACTTTGCATCTTGGAAATTTTAAGGGCTTGTAAAGGTATAATTCTTGTCGTTTTAGTAATTAAGTTTACTTATTGTTGTAGCTATGGATATTAGCAAGCATGAGATATATAGTATGAAGTTTGATAAGTATATTGGCTATTGGAACCCTAATCCGAAAACTAGCATGTTTAGCCTTAAGATTACAATTCAAGTTGATTATTAGTTTAAGTCGGCGCATGTTGTATAAAGAAGGATATTGTAGTTGTTGAAGTTGTTTGTGACTATATAACATGTTTGACCTTAGAACTTGGATTGAAAAAGAATTTGGAAAGGACTTGTGTTGTTGTATAAGGTTAGCCGAGAAATGGCTTTTGGAGTATTAAACTACTTGGTATGAATTGTGGGGCGGATTTTACACGTATTGTAAGGCGTGTAATCCCCTTTGGTTGGTTGTTGTTTTGAGCCTTAAATGTGGCGTGTTGGTTATTGAATTCGGCCTTGAAAAAGGTGGCAAAGTATGTAGAAACAAAGGAAGTGCTGCCCGATTTTCCGTAGAATAAGAGACCGTATACTTAGTATTATTCTACGTTAGAGACTAGAAGTTGATAGTCATGTTGTGACCATTATAGGTTGACAATTCTACGTACGGCGTATTCGGCTTAGCTTGTGGATTTAGCCGAAAAGGTATGTGAACTATTGTTATACCCCGTATTTCCAGAGTATGTACGTAAGGGAATACGTACAAAAAGTTTGGCTTTAAAGTTAGCCTTGGACGTTTTTTTGTGCACAACTCGCTTAAAGAATCGTTTTCCGACGAAACGTTTCCACGACTTTCGTAGGAAAATTCCGCTATGCCATTTCTAATTTTGCGGATTTTTCCAGAGACGAAACATTTTGGACCAACGGGAGGGCAACACTGGCACCCTCCCATTGGTGGACTTGAATCGCCCATGGACGAAATTGGAGAGCCAAGGCACGTTTTTGTGCCTTGTGCACAAGTCGGGTTGGTAGGATATTTGTGTTTAGTTAATCCTCACCCTACACTTGCCTTGCACTTGTCTTCATCTTGGCCAGTGGTTGGCCAAGGCTTGAGCTATAAATACCCCTGAGAGATGAAGAGTTATTCATCCACAAAGTTATCTTCCAAGTCTAAAAATCCTCTCCTCTCCCTTAAGCTTTTCGTCCAACACCTCTTCCTCCCCTCAGGTAGTGTGGCGAGAGCCTACCCCCCTAGCCTAGCCGAAATCTACCCCCCCTCCCTTGGTAGAAAAGTTACCTTCGTGTATCGTTATAATGCCCAAAATACCCTAGCCCAAATACCTGAGTACTTAGTAGAAGTTGTGAAGAACTTCTAGGGTTCTGAGCATACAACTTGTGAGCAAAACCTTGCTCAGTGCGACTTTTCTAGGATATTATTGGGCTTACTGAGGTAATAATCCTAACCCTCTTTTGAATTAGAGAATACTTACTGTTATAGTATAAGAATAAGTATAAATACTTAGAAGAATATCACAGAATAGAATTGAACTGTTACCACAGTAGAAGGGTTTGAAAGAAGAATAATCAAACTGTACTTACATAGGACTGTTTTCACAGTAGACTTATATAGCTCACCGGGTAGGGAGGTACTGCCCAACTTTCCATAGAATTGTGAACCCTCTGTTTAGAATGACCTTCAGAGTAGTCCTTGATAGATATCTGTGACTATTATAGGCTGACTCTCTGCGCGACATATTCAACTCAAGGTGGTTTTCAGTAGGTATGTGATTCTTCCTAAAGCATGATATTTTACAATATATATAGTACGTAGACGTCATACGTGTTAACTAAAATATAACTACGGCAATGTCTTTGACTTAAGCCTGAATAATACTTATGGCAATGCCTCACGGCTTAAGCCTGAATAACACTTACGGCAATGCCTCACGGCTTAAGCCTGAATAATAAAGATCTGAAAGCATTTTTAAAGAATACTGGATCTTTTTTTAACAGAAGAAGACTAATTGGTTTTTAAACAAAAGCTTAAGAGTTATACTAACCTTATGGGAGGTTAAGTATAACCACTTAAGATTGATAAAAGAAACAGTTTGCCTATGTGTTTATAACAGACTTATATTGAATTGTGAAAAGAATAATAAGATGGTTTGATAAGTAGACATGATATGATGCTATGTGTGTTAGGGTCTTGTAACGTTTGTGAAAAAGAGTATGCTTGTTGTGATTATGTTGTTTAAAGATAAGCTGTTATGTTAGTATACTATCACTCACCTCTTGAGATGATACCGGGTTAAGATGCCTCCGACGCGGGTAGACTCAGTGATGCAGGACCATGATTCGAGAATACCTCACGCGTCCGGGGGCCTATGCGAGCTACGAGTTCCGTGTTAGTATGCGGGTTATACCTCATGCGGTCTATGTGGCCGTGCGGACAACGAGTCCAGGCGATGCCGAGGAGTAGCTACTCGATGCGGGGTTATACCTCACGCGCCCACGCGAGTGGCCTACGGACTCGAGTCGAGATTAGGCTTGCGAATGATGATATGGGCGAGTGGCCTGTTCGATCATTCGCAGCCTAGACAAGACCTATTACGATTACCTATTGTTGCTCTTGTTTGTGATGTGGCACTACGCGCGTTTCTGGTTGTTTCACACATATTTGTAAACCGGTTTTAAAAATGATATGTTTTCATTTAAGTACTTTACGCTGCATACTTAGTACTGTTATCGACCTCCTTCTGGGCTGCGTTCATGCCGCGGTAAGGGCAAGCAGTGCTAGATCCGCATCCTTAGGATCTCTACGTTGGTGTCGGGAGCTCCATCTCTTCCGAGGCTCTACTTTTGTATGATCTCCCCGTTGTAGATAGTTTTGTGATAGTGGTATGGCGGCCCCGTCCCGCCATAGTTGTATATTTCCTTAGAGGTCTGTAGAGTCATGTTGTGCGATGTCGGATGTAATCGCTAAACCATGATTTTATATATATACGCCAAAGGCGATGTTTTCTCACATAAAGCGTGTCTTATTTTATAAATTGTTTTATGTCTTGCTTTATATTTCCGGTTACTCGATGTATGACTACTGGGTGCCCAGAAGGCACGATCCACGCCCCGAACAGGTCGTGACAAAAGTGGTATCGAAGCGATTAATCCTCGGAAAAGTGTCTACGCATCGTATCTAGTAAGTCTTGATTATCGGTGTGTTGCGCACCACGCCAATAATCGTGAGGCTATAGGATATTTAGGATTGGTTTCATTCTTCTCATTCCGAGATCGTGCTTTAGAGTCGTGTTATAGGTTGGACCTCTAACGTATTCCTTTCCTCAGAATGATTATGCCTCCACGTAAGGCAACCCGCCCGTGGCGGCGCGCAATCGGAGTCGCTAGCGAGACACCCAGAGTCACGAGGGCTCATGCCCGCCTATACCGAGACGGCGAGTTCTATGACGCCGCCACAAAGCGACCACGCACCCACACCTCCGTCCCACACCGCGGAGGAGTTAGGTACAAGGAGATGGCCCGACTTTTGGCTAAAGTCAGGCCCGATACGAGAGAGGCCGACGCGCGATTCAGCTCAGCCCACCCACCCACTGCACTGTTCACCCGAGGCAGAGTTTGAGGCTACGAGACTTCGAGTTGTAGCACCGGAGTTTTATGGGTCGAGGCCGAGGATGATCCGCAGGAGTTCATCCGCCGATTCAGAGGATTTTGAGAGTGATCGGGCCGGAGATCGAGTCCGTGATCTTTGGTTCACATAGCTGCGTGATACCGCGATCGATTGGTTTGATTCATGGGAGTTATCCCGGGAGAGCACGTCCCAGCCTACTGGGATGAGTTCTCGAGGCTTTCTCACTCACTTCTTGCCTCCACGGATGGCGAGGGCGCGGCCGATAGATTTTTACCGCTGAGGCGCAGAGGACGACCTTGTCGGGAGTACAATGTCGAGTTTGATTCTTTGGCTCGATATGTCCCAAAGATTGGTAGCAGATATGGAGGATAGGGTGCACCGCTATGTCACCGCCAGACGACTATATGGCCGAGTCTTGTGCGGGGTTTCTCCACCGGGTATGGACATTACCCGCACGCAGCTCACGCCCTTGATGCGGCGAGCGCAGAGGTCGACGAGTGGGCGACAGCAGAAGAAGGCCAGGCGAGGGTCTTCCGTGGTTATCGTGGTGGCGGCTCGCAGCGGCCTAGATTCGCACCACGCCGGCTGAGCACTCCGCACCGCCCTCAAGACCCGAGTTTTCGAGGGCGCAAGGGCCCTGTGGCTTCAGCGTCGAGTAGCAGAGATCGCCGATCGGGACCACCCCGGTGTGGCCGATGCGGGATCCCATTACGAAGTGTGGTACTACTTTTGGAGCTTGTTACGATTGTGGCCAGCAGGTCACTTGCGGGATCGTCCGACCGGGGCGCGGTGGTGGTAGGCTCACCTTCAGTTCGTTGCCGCTTCATCATCTCCTACGATTACTCGCCCCGAGGCGTGGTGCTCATGGGTCGCCAGGTCGCGCAGAGGTCGTGGCTCGTCCCAGATTCTAGCGGTCCTCGAACCGCATTTATGCTTTGTCCACCGACAGATCGGAGGCCTCACCGATGTCGCCACGTACCTTATCGCTGGGTTTGATGTTTATGCCTTGATAGATCCGGTTCTACTGTCCTATATATCTCCCTTGTTGCTAGTAGGATAGGGATAGAGCACGAGTCCATAGACCCTTTCGAGGTAGCTACGCCAGATGGGTGATGCGGTGGTAGCTCGGCGGGTATATGTGGCTTGTCTGTGACCATTTACGTCGCCGACCGCCGACTTGATAGAGTTGGAGATGATTGACTTCGACGTGATTATGGGGATGGATTGGCTAGCTTCTTGCTATGCCAATGTAGACCGCAGAGAGAGAGTAGTACGCAGTTCCGTTTCACGGCGAGCGGTTGTTGAGTGGGAGCACGCAGACGCCGGTGGTAGGTTTATTTCCTACCTCAAGGCTAGGAAGATGGTGCGAAGGGTATATCTACCATCTAGTTCGAGTGTTTGATACGAGGTCGCGTACCAGATTTTCAGCCTCGTAGTCACGAGTTCCCGCACGTGTTCCCGGATGACTCCCGTATCCTCCCGAGAGGAGATCGAGTTTTGTATTGACATATTGCGGATACTCGGCCTATTTCCATTCCGCCATACGTAATGGCACCGCCGAGTTGAGAGAGTGAAGGACCACCGAGGGATTTCTTGGAGAAGGATTCATTAGGCCAGTGTTTCCCGGGGCGCCGATTGTTCGTGAAGAAGAAGGGCGACGCCAGCGCATGTGTTGACATGACGGTGAACAAGGTGACCATTAAGAACGATACCCTTCCGGGATTGATGATTTGTTCGACCGTTGCAGGCGCGAGATGTTTCTCCAAGATTGATCTGCGTTCGCTATCATCGAGTTCGTGTCGGAGGTGGATGTCCCTAGATCGCATTCCGGACCCGACGCATTATGAGTTCGTGGTCATGTCTTTGGTTGACCAATGCTCCGTGGTATTCATGGATTTGATGAACCGAGTGTTCAAACCATTTTGGACACGCTTGTGATAGTGTTCATTGATGATATCTTGGTTTATTCTCGCCAGAGCGGAGCATGCGAGCATTTGAGGCGATCAGGCGATTCTCGAGATCAGCAGCTGTACGCCAAGTTTTCCAAATGTGAGTTTTGGTTGACTTCAGTGGCGTTTCTTGGGCATATTGTCGGGGCTGATGGCATTCGAGTGGATACGGCCAAGATCGAGGCGATGACTTGGCCTGACCTACTACTCCGGCGAGGTTCGCGATTTCGGGCCTCGCAGTTATTATCTCGGTTCGTGGAGAAGTTTGCTTCTATCTCTCGCACCGTTGACTAGGCCGACTCGGAAGGCGCCAAGTTTGATGGATCGATGCTTGTGGCGGGGTTTCCATTCTTGAAAGAGAGACTGACGACCGCCCCCGTTCTTACTCTTCCAGAGGGTCCAGATGGTTATGTCGTGTATTGTGATGCGTCAGGCATCGGGTTGGGATGTGTGTTGATGCAGCATGGTAGGGTTATAGCATATGCATCCCGACAGCTGAAGAAACACGAGAGGAACTACCCCACCCATGATTTGGAGTTGGCAGCCGTGATTCACGCTTTGAAGATCCGAGGCACTATTTGTATGGGGTTCACGTGGATATTTATACGCACCACAAGAGCCTCCAAGATATCTTCACCAGAGGAGCCGAACTTACGAGCAGACGGTGGTTAGAGTTGCTTAAGGATTACGATGTTGATATCCTGTACCACCCGGGAAGGCCAATGTTAGGCGTATGCTCTTAGTCGTAGGTCGATGGGAGCCTATCGATGCAGAGAGAGGAGGACATGGTTCGTGATTTGCATCGCTTAGCGAGCCTGGTGTCCGCTTGATTGATTACGATAGCGGTGGGGTTAGAGTTCGTGAGGTTGCCGAGTCTTCCATCGCCGGCGAGGTGAAGAGGCAACAGCTTGAGGATCCGGCTTTGATTCGATATCGTGATACACTCTTCGTGAGGCGCGGTCCTTTGAGGTAGCACCGATGGGGTGCTAAGGTTTGAGGCGCATGTGTTCCGGATGTTTCGTGACTTGCAGCAGTTCTTGGGAAGCACACAGCGTTACTCTATCAATCCGGGTTCGACCAAGATTTAACACGACCTTAGATCGGTGTATTGGTGGGATGGCTTGAAGAGGACGTTGCGAGTTCGTAGCTCGCCCGTGTTGTCGCAGTAAGGTAGAGCACCAGAGGCCTGGTGGTTTGTTACAGGCGATAGAGATCCCGACCTGGAAGTGGGAGGTAATCAACATGGACTTCATCACAGGATTACCTCGCACTCAGAGGAGACATGATTCTATATGGGTTATCGTCGACAGGCTGACGAAATCAGCCCACTTTCTTCCCGTCAGGACGACTTTTTCGGCTGAGGATTATGCCAGACTTTACATCCGAGAGATCGTCAGACTGCATGGAGTCCCTACTTCGATCATATCAGACAGGGGAGCCCAGTTTACGGCTAACTTCTGGAGGTCCTTCCAGAGGGGTTTAGGGACGCAGGTGAGCCTGAGTACTGCATTTCATCCACAGACAGACGGACAGGCAGAGCGCACTATCCAGACTCTTGAGGATATGCTGCGAGCCTGTGTTATTGACTTCAGTGGTAGTTGGGAGGATCATTTGCCTCTAGTTGAGTTCGCGTATAATAATAGCTACCACTCCAAAGATTCGATGGCGCCTTATGAGGCCTTGTATGGGAGGAAGTGCGATCGCCTATAGGTTGGTTCGATGTGGGCGAGGACTAGTGGGACCAGATTTGGTAAAGAGCAGTGGATAAGGTGAAGCTTATCCGAGGCGCTATTGACAAATTTCGAGTCGTGAAGTCGTATGCAGATCATCGTCGTGATCCGGAGTTCGCATAGATGATTGGGTTTTCCTAAAGGTGTCACCCATGAAGGGTGTGATGAGATTCGGAAGAAGGGAAACTCACCAAGGTACATCGGGCCGCTTCAGATTGTCCGCAGGTAGGCAAGGTTGCTCACGAGTTGGATCTGCCGTCCGATCCGAGGCGGTGCATCCGGTGTTTCACGTATCTATCTTGAGGAGATGTATCGGATCCATCTAGGGTACACCCGATTGACGATGTCCAGTGACCGGGGTTATCGTATGAGGAGATTCCCATGGCGATAGTCGATCGTCGAGTTAGGCGTCTGCGGACGAAGGACGTGGCTTCCACAAAGTCTTATGGCGAACGAGCTCGGGGAGGAGATGACGGGAGGCCGAGGAGGACATGAGGCAGAAGTATCCTCACCTATTCCCACACCGCCGTGTAATTCACTTTCCTACTTGTAAATTTCCATTATCATTTATGCCTAAGTGTTGTTTTGGCCGTGTGGCATTTGCTAACTGCTTAAGCTTCTTCGATAATCGTCTTGAGAAGGAACATTCGACGAATGTTTCTACGAGGGGAGAATGTTATACCGTATTTCCAGTATGTACGTAAGGGAATACGCATAAAAGTTTGGCTTAAAGTTAGCCTCGACGCGTTTTTGTGCACAACTCGCTTAAAGAATCGCTTTCCGACGAAACGCTTCCACTTTCGTAGGAAAATTCCGCTATGCCATTTCTAATTTTTATGCGGATTTTTCCGGAGACGAAACATTTTGGACCAACGGAGGGCAACACTTGGCACCCTCCCATTGGTGGACTTGAATCGCCCATGGACGAAATTGGAGAGCCAAGGCACGCTTTTGTGCCTTGTGCACAAGTCAAGGGTTGGTAGGATATTTGTGTTTAGTTAATCCTCACTCTACACTTGCCTTTCACTTGTCTTCATCTTGGCCATTGGTTGGCCAAGGCTTGAGCTATAAATACCCCTTAGAGATGAAGAGTTATTCATCCACAAAGTTATCTTCCAAGTCTAAAAATCCTCTCCTCTCCCTTAAGCTTTTCGTCCAACACCTCTTCCTCCCTCAGTGTAGTGTGGCGAGAGCCTACCACCCCTAGCCTAGCCGAAATCTACCCCCCCTCCCTTGGTAGAAAAGTTACCTTCTTGTATCGTTATAATGCCCAAAATACCCTAGCCCAAATACCTTAGTACTTAGTAGAAGTTGTGAAGAACTTCTAAGGTTCTTGGAGCATACAACTTAGGAGCAAAACCTTGCTCAGGCGCGACTTTTTCTAGGATATTATTGGGCTTACCGAGGTAATAATCCTAACCCTCTTTTGAATTAGAGAATACTTACTATTATAGTATAAGAATAAGTATAAATACTTAGAAGAATATCACAGAATAGAATTGAACTGTTACCACAGTAGAAGGTTTTAAAAGAAGAATAATCAAACTGTACTTACATAGGACTGTTTTCACAGTAGACTTATATAGCTCACCGGGTAGGGAGGTACTGCCCAACTTTCCATAGAATTGTGAACCCTCTGTTTAGAATGACCTTCAGAGTAGTCCTTGATAGATATCTGTGACTATTATAGGCTGACTCTCTGCGCGCGACATATTCAACTTGGCAGGTGGTTTTCGCTGAGAAGGTATGTGATTCTTCCTAAAGCATGATATTTTACAATATATATAGTACGGTAGACGTACATGTGTTAACTAAAATATAACTACGGCAATGTCTTTGACTTAAGCCTGAATAATACTTATGGCAATGCCTCACGGCTTAAGCCTGAATAACACTTACGGCAATGCCTCACGGCTTAAGCCTGAATAATAAAGATCTGAAAGCATTTTTAAAGAATACTGGATCTTTTTTAATGAAAGAAGACTAATTGGTTTTTAAACAAAGCTTAAGAGTTATACTAACCTTATGGGAGGTTAAGTATAACCACTTAAGATTGATAAAAGAAAGCTTTGCCTATGTGTTTATAACAGACTTATATTGAATTGTGAAAAGAATAATAAGATGGTTTGATAAGTGGACATGATATGATGCTATGTGTGTTAGTGTCTTGTAACGTTTGTGAAAAAGAGTATGCTTGTTGTGATTATGTTGTTTAAAGATAAGGTGTTATGTTTGTATACTATCACTCACCTCTTGAGATGATACAGGGTTGTCGCCTCCGTCGCGGGGTAGACTCAGCGATGCAGGACCATGATTCGAGAATACCTCATGCGGGTCCAGGGGCCTATGCGGAGCTACGAGAGTTCCGTGTTAGTATGCGGGTTATACCTCATGCGATCTATGTGGCCATGCGGACAACGAGTCGGGGCGATGCCGAGGAGTAGCTACCCGATGCGGGTTATACCTCATGCGGGCCCGTGAGTGGCCTATGCGGACTCGGGAGTTCAGATTAGGCTTGCGATGATGATATGGCGAGTGGCCCTGCTTTCGATCATTCGCAGCCTAGACAAGACCTATTACGCTTACCTATTGTTGCTCTTGTTTGTGATGTAGCACTACGCGGTTTCTGGTTGTTTCACACATATTTGTAAACCGGTTTTAAAATGATATGTTTTCATTTAAGTACTTTACGCTTCGCATACTTAGTACCGTTAGATCGACCTCGCTGGGCTGCGTTCATGCCGCAGTAAGGGCAAGCGGTGCTAGATCCGCATCCCAGGATCTCTACGTTGGTGTCGGAGCTCCATCTCTTCCGAGGCTCTACTTTTGCATGATCTCCTGTTGTAGATAGTTTTGTCTGATCGAGGTATGGCGGGGCCCTGTCCCGCCATAGTTGTATATTTCCTTAGAGGTCTGTAGTCATGTTGTACAGTGTCGGATGTAACTGCTAAACCATGATTTTATATATATATGCCGAAAGGCGATGTTTTCTCACATAAACTGTGTCTTATTTTATAAATTGTTTTATGTCTTGCTTTATATTTCCGCTGGTTACTCTGATGTATGACTACTTGGGTGCCCCGGTAAGGCACCAGTCACGGGCCCCGGAACGGGTCGTGACAACTATCTCCTCTTCTAGCATGATTCCTTAAGATAAAGAAAGTATGTCTTACTCCTTAAATGATCCATTCCTTGGTTGTATTTGGATTGCCTAAAATAGAATTTGTTCTATGTACTTCCTTGATTGTACTTTGATGTTTAAATTGTAAGTTGTATAATCCATTTCCTTAGTGAAGTTTGGATTCTTAAAAGTGAAAATATTTTACTTAAAGTACATAGAGTCTTGAAAAGGAAGTGGTTTCCAAAACCTTTTGGCTAGTGCCTTAGTTCCAAAACCTAAGGGTTGTTATAATGACTTTAGGGGAGTTAAATGAGTGATTTACTTGAGGTCTAAAAGTAGAAGAAACTTGGTTTTAAAAGTATAAGTCTCTTGGTTATAAAAGGAATGGATATGTCTAAAACCATAAAGGGTTATAACGGCTTTATGGGAAGTTGGTTATAACGGCTTTATGGAAGGTTAAGAAAGTTGTCTATTTTGATTGATGGGCATAAGTTGCCTAGATTGTGAAAATTTGAAGTTACTTGATTTCAAGCTTTGAAATGAGTTTTCTAAAAGTGTAGTAACTTACTTTGAAAAATAGACACACCTTGATACTACGGGTGTTAGTATCTTGGGGTTTTACATAAAAAGGAGTCTTTTGAAAAGAATGTACGTACGTAGTACTTTGGCTTGTTTAATTGAGAATTATTCTATGAGTGCCTTGATAAGTACTTTGGCTTGTTTAAGTGAGAATTATTCTATAAGTGCCTTGAGTTTATAAAATGAAAGTCTATAGATTTTATGAACTTGCCTATGTGTGTTGGTGATAGCCTTTGAGTGCAAGTATTATGTTTTATTACGTTGCCGCGACTCTCGGTTGGAGGGCCGGCTGTCTTGTTGTAAGTTTACTTGGACGTACCGACAGTGATGTGGGATTCCACGGGTATGCTTCCATTATTTGTATTACTCTTTGGACATGCTTATACGATGTGGGATTCCGGGGCATGTGACCAGGAGGCGGGTTAGATTCCCGGATTTGTTTGTATTACCCCATGGTCATGCTTATACGATGTGGGATTCCGGGGCATGCGACCACATGAGATATTGTTGTTCCATGGATTGGCCCTCCATGAGATTTAGTGACGCAGCCGGATCCGTAGTTAGCTTTCGTGACTTGCCCTTTCGATTGATGACGCTACCGGATCGGTAGATAGCTTTCGATTTGCTCCCGTCGCTATTGCACGATTTGGTACAGAGACTCCGAGATAGCTTTCGTGACTTGCCCGATCATATCTCGTGACGGCAGTCAGATCCGTAGTTAGATTTTACTTGCCCCGTCGATTGATGACGCAGCCGGATCCGTAGTTGGCTTTGACGCCCCGCCGCTTTATGATGCAGCCGGATCCGTGGTTCGCTTTCCTACTTCGCCCGCATGCTTTAGGACACAGGTGGGACTTGGTGTTCATGTATGCCTATTGGTGTTATATTATATCATGGACTGCCGGCAGTGAGGAAGGATTCCACGGGCATGATTGATATTATGGGCGTGAGACCCATGGTTATATTTTAGAAATGACTTGAGGGCATGCGTCCCTGACTTGTTATGACTGCTTATCTTAGCTTCTATGCAGATGGAGAATTCTACTCATTTTAATTTAATAGATTGTCGATACATTTTCTTTTATTAACGCTGCAATGGCTTGTTCGATACTTATTCTCATTCGTGCAGTAACTTAGCAAAGTCAACTCGACTCCAAATACTTCCTAACGACTCTTATCAACATCCCCCATAAGACTTGGTAAGAACTTAGGATAACTTAGACATGACCTTTACATAGAGTAAATCACATACATACCTCTTAACTTCTAAGAGTAGAAGGGAACATGAAATAATACCACATGTATATTCCATACATAGAATCATGCCAAAGGAAGGAAGAGGTTCACATACCTCGCGACGATTATCGACAAGTAGCAAAATGCTCCAAAGTACTATAACCTTGCTAGCTTTTCCACCCTTCAAGTAGAATACGCTACTCGTAGTACTTCAACCTATAATGGTCATAATATGTCTATTAACCTCTAGCTTCAAACGTAGAATATTCTAAGTGTAAAATCTCCAAATTCTACGGAAAATCGGACAACACTTCCTTTGTTTCTACATACTTTTCCACCTTTTTCAAGGCCCGAATTCAATAACCAGACACGCCACATTTAAGGCTCAATCAATGAAGTTAACAATAGGGGATTACACGCCTACAAGACGTGTAAAATTCCGCCCCACAATTGATATCAAACTAGTCCAACATACTATGTCATTTCGGCAACTTAAGGTACAACAACACAAATTCTTATCCAATTCCTTTTCAATCCAAGTTGTTTAGTATAACATGATATCAAGCCGCAATTGATTATAACTACTACAATCTTCAAGTAGGTAACATGCGACGATTCTAATTAGCGACCAAATTGTATTTCAATCTCAAATGGCTAGAATGTCATTTCGGATTCTAGGCTACTACTATCCATATCACTTATAAATCTTCAACACATAATACTTCATGCTAGTTAAAATGTAAGGCTACAACAATATGTAATCTTATAACACTAAGAGAACAAGATTGTTACCTTAACGAGCCTTAATCCACTTCAAGATCCGGAGTCGCTCCCTAGCAACTTAGAGCCTTTCCTTGACACTCCAATCCGCCACTTGAAGCCCTTAGAAGATCACAAACAACTCTCCCTTATTTTCCAATCTAAACCTAGGAAAGTGACTAGGTTTTCACCTTGCGACTAATACGAAAATGATATTTTTCCGGGATCTTTCTATTGAGATACCCTTACAACACTCTTAGGAACCTTGGTTTAAAGTATGGATGTTATTGAACAACAAACGAATTTTTTTTCTTGAAACCCTAGCTAAAGTCGAGAGCAACATGTAGTCATTCTAAGTTTTCTTGAAAATTTTCTAAGTATGGAAGCCTTGTCTTGCTACTAGTATACATATATAACACTATGGAGGGTCAAGATTTGAACATATGGGTGGCTTAGATACAATTCATTAAAGGTCAAGCCAAGTGACCCTTTGACTAAGTCAAATAACTCAAGCTCTAGCCTTAGCAAGACGTTCTCATCTTAATTATGGTCAAATGACCATTTAACCCATGTATAAATCGTCCAAGGCTAACTAAGGGGGTGACACGTGTCGCCCTTCCGTTCGTCGCAATATTTCTTTTTCCGACAATTCCATAATTCCGATAAATTTTTACTAGTCTCAATCTTAACATTTTTTAGTTCTTACGTATGTTCTTATAAGCATGTCCTGGAAATACGGGGTGTAACATTCTTCCCCCCTTAGAAACATTCGTCCTCGAATGTTCTTTCGGAGCTCAATCTATCGTTTCTAGGCATAATCTCATAGAACTACACTTAATGAAACCTAATTATGCCACATATGGCCCTAATACCTCGCACACACATATCCGTCCATCATAAGCCCAAAAGGGATTATCTTTTCGTACCTCCATCCCCCTTCTATCATATATACATAGTCTCAATATTATCCGTTCATGACACTTAAACATACAACAACTTTATCATGCATACAAGTCTCTAAAGGGTCGAAGACATACCTGAAATCATATAGGCGGTTCAAAGGACCGCTAAAACTGGGAACTTCCACCACGACCTCTGCCACGGCCCGCCGCATGAACATCCCGCCTAGCTATCAAGGCGAAGAACCCGCAATCGATCCGAGATCAGGATCGCCTCCACTGCCACCTTTATAAGGACACTCTTAACATATGGCGTGACGACCACAAGAAAAACAAGCACCCGCACGGCGCGACATATCCCGCATGGAACCTACCACACTGGGTGCATTGAGGCAAAAGTGGCCTCGACTGACTGGAACCCCTATCTCCCTGAGACCCTGAAGCTCTAGAGATCTGACCGGACCCTGCATTCCCGGGGCTGTAAAAACCCCCACCGGAAAACTGTGAAGGAGCACTCGGTGCTGGCTGAAATGTAGACCTAGCTCACGAGGCCGCCCGCCTAAAATTTCCACAAACCACGCTGCCCCGGCCTCTTGGGCTGGATTGTGTCTGGCTGGTCCTCTTTCTCTCTGTCCTCGATCCCATGTGCATACGCCTGCATCCTGACAATATTCATACTGGGCCAAGGGCCACTCCTGTGCATGCAGAATCATATAACGGCTAGCCCCATCACATAGCGGTGAACTCGCCCGCCATGTCGCCACAATAGTATGCGTGATACCGCCAACGAAGTCAAACTCGTGTTGTACTCACGATGGTCCTTCATTACGCCTCAATGACAAGAACCTATAAACACGGGCTCTCCTCATTTCAGGAGGCAAAAAGTGATCAAGAAAGGCCTCCGTGAACTCACCCCAAACTGCTGGAGGAGCTCCCACACCTCTAGACAGCTCTCATGACTCAAACCAGTTCAACGCAATATCGCGTAACCAGTAAAAAGCTAACACAACTGACTCCGCCTCCGAGGCCCTAAGTACCTGCATAGTCCGTTGTAGCTGCCGAATGAAATCCTGAGGATCATCCTCAGATCTCGAACCATAGAACTCGGATTACAACCCAGAAATCCCCGAATCCTCAAACTGTCGGCTCTAGGGTTAGCTACTCGCCTCGCTTGCCGCCTACGACTATGCTAGTCAATAACCCGACCGCTTCTCCATAATCTATAAACTCCGCCCGGCCGCGAATCGAGGCTCGAATATTGGAACCTCTGGAGCCGCGTTTTCGCTTCCTCTAACATCGCCGGGCGAATCTAACTCGCCCGAGCCACAACGCCGCATAATCTGGGCTCGAGTACCGTAACCTCTCGTGGATCACTAGCGGCTCTTCTGCCGCCATGCCCTTCGCCTCGTCGCTTCCGCGAGGCATAGCTGATTCATATACATAAGAATACGTCAGAGAGGATTCAACCTACTATGACAGCTCTACTGCACGATCTCAGAGAGAGAAGAATGGAAACCAATCCTAAATGTCCTGCACCTCACGATTATAGATGTGGTGCACAACACACCGATAATCAAGACTCTACTAGACACGGCCTCAGACACTTTCCGAGGACAACTCGCTCGATACCACTTTTGTCACGACTCCAACCACAGGATCGCGATCGTGCCCTACACAGGCACCCTTACAGCATACATCGAGATAATCAATGAACATACATGAAATTTATAAAATAAATCAACAGAAATAAAATCAACAGGTTAGCCGATAAGGCTACCTCCCTGGACATGTATATACATAACGAAGCAGTTGCCTCCCTTCCTTTACAAACTGACCCACAATATGTGACTACAGACCTCTAAGAGTTTTAACATAACAATCGTGGGACAGGCCCCGCCATACCCCTGAATATACATGAATCTACAACCTCAGGGGAAACCGTACCAAAAGATAAGCCTCCGGAGTAAATGGAGCTTTTTCCCAAAACTGAACCGAGATCCTAAGAGCAAGGATCACTAACCTGTGTACCTAATACCTGCGGGCATGAACGCAGCCCCCCGAAGGGGGTCAGTACAACAGGTACCGAATATGGAACGGAAAAATAAGGTACAGTAAACAAATCATAACTGTACATAAGAATGACAGAGGCAAGTATAAAAAGGGTAAATACCAGATCCTACCGTGTCATTACCATCTCGTGAACTTAATCGTACCTTATTATCTTTCCCCATTTTTACATAAAAGCTATAGTGTAACGCCCCGAACCCGGGCCCGTTACTGGTGCCTTACCCCGGGCACCCTAGTGATACAACATCAGAGAAAACCAGCGGAAAATAAAACACGAGTCATGAAACAAGAGATATAATAAATAAACAAAGCAACAAAATAGCTTTCAAGATATACATAAAAACCCAACAGCTTATCCTTTTTACAAACCTCGCCTACAACAAAGGCATGCACTTAAGATTTACAACAACTATGACGGACAGTGGCTCGCCATACCCCGAATGTACAAGAACCTACAACTCGGGAACATACCAAAGATAAGCCTCAAGGAACGAGCTTTCAACACGCCGAAATGAGATCCTAAGAGCGGGATCCACGATCGATGTACCTCTACTGCGCAGATGAACGCAGCCCCGGGAGGTCAAGACAGTACCAAGTATGTGAAATCACAACATCAAATGAAATCATAATAGCCTAAAAAGCAAGAGACATGTATGATAACCAAAATACAGTACGCAACATAAAAGCAGTCAAGTCAGGGACTCACGCCCTCAAAGTCACCACTCAAATATAACTATGGGTCTCACGCCCACAACATCCATCATGTTCGCATCATGGCCGCATGCCCCCGGAATACTGCGTCGGTGTAGACATGTCCATGATGCAACAATAATAACAAGGCCGCATGGCCACATGCCCCCGGAATACTGCATCGGTGTAGACATGCCCATGTAACCTCAATAACAATATACTGGGTGGTCAACCCTGCCGCATGGCCACATGCCCCGGACATCAGACGGTAGACACGCCCATGTTGCGCAATAACCATATATCGGTAATCAACCCCGCACGGCCGCATGCCCTAATCTCGACGTGTAGACATGTCCATGTGACATCAACAACAAGACAAGAATCAAAATGGAAACATACCCGTGGAATTCTCCATCACCGCCAAAGACGCCCAAGTAAGTTCTCAACAAGTCAACCTACCTCCATCGAGACGCAGAATACGTAAATACCACACTTGCACAACAAAGGCTATCATCACAAGCATAGGCAAGTTTCAAGCATAGGCAAGTTTCACAACAACAAGCATAGGCAAGTTTCACAACAACAAGCATAGGCAAGTTTCACAACAACTCAAAGTACTTTCATTTTATGCCAAAGTCCGGGTTTTTAACCCCAAAGTACTACATACGTTAAGTTCTTTTAAAAGAGATCCATTACTTTTATAAAAGTCACCCGATACCCGTAGTATTAGAATGACCAACCCACATTCCCTTTTCAAAATCAAGTAACAACATTTTTTCCTAAGTTCCAGTTTGCCTAGTTTCAATTACTCAAGGTTCTCATTTTCAAATGGTTTCATAGTTCCCAAACTTAATCACTTGATTCCTTTTTAGAACAATTGAGTAATATATGTCTCACGTGAGAGTAGGTTATTCTTGTTTACAACATTCTTATTACAGCAGCCATGATCTAGAAAATGTATATCATTTTGTCTCATCTTAGTTTCTATGCAGATGGAGGTTTCTACTGGTTTTAATACAATTCATCATTATTCAATACATTTTCCTTTATTAACGCTGCAGTGGTCTGTCGATACACATTCTGATTTCCGAAATCAGTAAAACATTATCCCTTTAAATAAAACCAAGTACTCATTACTCACGAATGAGGTTTCACACAAACATTCACATTAAAACAAATAAGTTAAGTCTCTTATCTTATAAGATCAAGTCTCTTAACTTCTAACATCAATAAACCATTTTCTTTACCTCTCTTAAGACATTATACCTAACTCCCCATAAAGCTAGTATAACTCTTTTTAAAACCTTTTAAAACCAAGTGTTACTCTCCCTTCCAAAACGATTTATAAATCTTTTGAAATACATCGAGTTCTTTATTATAACTAGCCAGTTATAATTCACATCAGTTACCTTTTAAAACCACAAAGTATTTTCTTACTTACATAAAGCTGTTATAACCAACTTCCCATAAAGCCGTTATAACACTTTATGTTTTAAGAACAATCAAACACAGTTAACACATGTACGTCTACCATACTACATAGTTCACACATATCATGCTAGAAGAGATAGGAAGAGGTTCACATACCTCGCGACGATTGTCGACTAATAGCAAAACGCTCCAAGTACCTCAAACCGCCGGCTACTCCTAAGCCAAGTGGATCACTCCACACGTAGTACTTCAACCTATAAGGCCACAAGGCGCTTTATTAACATCTAGATCTCAACGCCCATAATCTACGTAAAATTCGGCAGACCTCCCGCAACAGCGTAAATCTCCTCCTCTATCGAGGCCGCTACCAAGCCAACCAGTGGGGTTTTACACGCCTAACCTGACGTGTACAATTCTACTACACAAGAATGCTATACAAGTTCACAGTAATACACCCTATGTAATTACAGATTCGCTTCTTTATTCTTCAGCTTAAGTCAAAAGACATTGCCACAATACTAAGTTCAGTTCTATATATAGTATACAACAACTATATATTCAACACTTATGTAATTTCCAATTACAATAGGGACAAGATATTTACCTCGATAAGCCCAAAATTATCCGAGTTTAATGTCGCTCCCGAGCAAGGTTTAGCTCCTCCGAGTGCTCCAATCCGCTCCAAACAACCCTTAGAAGTTCTAACCAACTTCTCTTAAGTACTTCAAACAACAATGAAGATTTCCTTAGGGTTTCGCTTAGTGGCTAAAGGAAAGTATAATCGTATTTTCTGGCTTTTATAAGTGTAACTCGGAATACTACAAGGTATTTGGGCCAAGGTATGTGGACATTACAACAATAATTTGGATAGTATTTCTAAACCACAAAGCGGGTATTTATACGAGACAACTAGGCTAGTGGGGGGGGTGTACCCCACGGCTAGCACTACTAGGAGTGGATACTTTCGCCGGGGCCTTCTCAAAGGGGGTAGGGGTGTGGCGGACGAATACAACAAGGAGAGGGGAGGGAGATTTCAAGACTTAGGCACATTTTTGACGAAGAACTCTTCAAGCTTAGGGGTATTTATAGGTCAAGGAATGGCCAACCAATGGCCAAGATCCATCCAAGTGTATAGCAAGTGTAGGCTAGGATTCACCTAAGTACACCTTATCCATCTACCACCAAAATATCCTACATAATCATTGACAAAAGCAAAGTCCAAATCGTCGACCATTTCCGACCAACATCATACAATGTGAGGGTTACACAGGTCACCCTCCCGTTGGTCCAAAATGGTTCGTCTCTCGGAAAAATCCGCAAAATAATAAATGACATAGCCGAATTTTCCCAACAAAAGTCGTGGAAACGCTTTCATTTAAAAACGACTCTAATCGGGTGTTGTGTACAAATTTCAAACTTGCCTAACTTAAGGCTCAAATTTTCTACGCACGTCCTCACGCATATACTCAAAATACGGTATAACATTCTTCCTCTTAGAAACATTCGGCCCGAATGTTCCTTCTCAAGTCTCAACACAAACACGCGCCAAGATAGTCTTCACCGCTATACGCATTTAAAACAATCATGCCACACCGGGCCATGAACTAACAAAGGCCCAAAATCCGAACTCCCAAGTCCACGAGGAATCACCTCTGTTATCACAAAAGTTCCCACCAAGGTCTAAAATATACTCCCTCTGCACCTTCATTTCACAAAAGAAACGATCACACTCGTTCACTTCTCCCCTACCTCGTGCACTGCTCAACACTCGAACTCTTCCCAAGACACGCACCACACTTCACCAACGCTTCGTTTCCAACCCTCGAGTCACTACCTCAAACTTGGTCATCTTACTAACCTCGATTTCTAAGGCCATTCTCGCCTTCACGAACTGATTCTCGCCTAACATATCTACGAACTCATACGACGGTCATCTAAGCTTGGCCTAGCACCCTCGTGACTCGCCACCGCGACCACCTGTAGCTGACCCTTCCTCGAACGGACGCGGTTGGCCCGCAACATGGCCCCAACCCGACCCATCAGAGCGCCAACTTCCGCCTCCGACACGAACACACC
The DNA here is from genome assembly GCA_029844215.1 of Przewalskia tangutica. Taxonomy (NCBI): domain Eukaryota; kingdom Viridiplantae; phylum Streptophyta; class Magnoliopsida; order Solanales; family Solanaceae; genus Przewalskia; species Przewalskia tangutica. The sequence goes on from CM056719.1 coordinate 28,239,627, forward strand.
GGAAGCTACCACTTCCATCTCACACTAACCAGATTTTTAAATCACACTATAGCACAAAGCTATCCGAACATAACACTTAACACATCATTAACATCAATACATACAAGTATCTACCGTTAAGGATATACTCAAACTAGGCGGTTCAAGGACCGCTAAAATCGAACTTCCACCGCGACTTACCGTGGCCCGCAATCGCTCTAGTAGTCCAGGTTATCCTACCGCCACCCTGCCTGACAGCCGCCATATGGCCCTCGCTGCCGCAAGAATAACAAGCTCCTCGTACTACGACACTTCAAATGCGCCTACCACATCGACCACACCGAGGTAGGGTGATCGCATCCGCCAACACCCTACTCCTCGAACATTCAAACTCGAGCCCCGACCGCCTCGAATATCCTGCGGTCCCGGCGTCGCGGAGGACCACTCGCAATGGCGGAGGTACATAACTAGTTCACCTGAGGCGGTCCGCCTCAAAGTCGCTAAAATATCCGCCGCCTTGGCCTTCTTCTCGAAAGCCGTCCACCTGCTGACCAAGGCGCCTCGCACTCCGCGTACGAGCTGATGCTGGCAACGTCCATGCCCACCAAGAGAAACACCAACAACTCTCGCTAGGTAATCATCGAGCCTCAGAACATATCGTGCACTCGATCCTCCATACTAGCTACTAATGCGGAACATACCGCCAACGAGTCGAACTCACATCAGACTCCGAATCAGACGCCTGCTCGCCTCAACATCAAAAATTGCTTACCGAGCCCTCCTCATTTGCGAGGCAAGAAATGTGCCGGAAGGCCCCCAAAACTCGCCCCAAACGGCCGGAAGGCATGCTCTCCCGAAAGCTCCCACGAAGTCAAACCAATCGATCGTATCACGCAGCCGATGCGAACTAAATGTCACTGCATCTCAAGCTCGATCACCCGCATGATCCTTCAGAATCGACGGATGAACTCCGCGATCATCCTCCGCCTCGACCAGAAACTCAAAGGGCTACAACTAAGGAAATCTCGTAGCCTCAAATCGCTCGCCGTGCACTACAAAGTGCGCATCGAACTGAATCGCAAGGTTTCAAATTTATCTCATATCCGCCACAACCTCGCCAATAATCGCCATCTCTCGCGACCATCTCCCGCCTGCATCGCGGATCGAGGCTCGTGTATCAGAGTCTCAGCAGCCACCGCCGCGCTTAAATCACTGCGCCGGCGGCGCCGCAAAACTCGTCGTCAAGACTACCAGTAATCGACCGCTCGCGCTGCATTCTCAATCCTACTAGCGCCTCCTCGCCGCTTTGCCTTCTCGGGCCTCGTTGCCTTTCGCAGGCATAATCGTAAAAACGAAACACGCCGTAGGGTCCAACTTACAACACGCCTCTAAGGCACGATCTCGTAATGAGAAGAATGGAAACCAATCCTAAATGTCCTATAGCCTCGACATAGATGTGCACAACACACCGATAATCAAGACTCTACTAGACACGGTCAGACACTTTCCGAGGACTAATCGCTCGATACCACTTTGTAACGCCCAACCCGGCCCGCATCGGTGCCTTACCCTGCACCCTAGTGATACAACATCGAGAAAACCAGGAAAATAAAACACGAGTCATGAAACAAGAGATATAATAAATAAAGCAACCAAAACAGCTTGCCTTTCAAGATATACATAAAAACCCAGCTTATCCTTTTACAAACCCCGCCCACAACAAAGCATGCACTTAAGATTTACAACAACTATGACGGACAGGCTTCGCCATACCCCGAATGTACAAGCTAACCTACAACTCAGTGGAACATACCAAAGATAAGCCTCCAAGGAACTGAGTTTCCAACACGCTAAATGAGATCCTAAGAGCTGGATCCACGACCGACGCACTTACTCACAGATTTAACGCACTCAAGGAGGTCAAGACGACAGTACTAAGTATGTGAAATCACAACATCAGAATGAAATCATAATAGCTTAAAAAGGTGAGACATGTATGATAACCAAAATACAAGACGCAACATAAAAGTAGCCAAGTCGTGACTCACGCCTCAAAGTCACCACTCAAATATAACTACGGGTCTCACGCCCACAACATCCATCATGTTCGCATCACGGCCGCATGCCCTAATATCAGACGGTAGACATGTCCACGATGCAACACAATAACAAGCGCCGCACGCCACATGCCCCTAATATCGTGACGGTAGACATGCCCATGTAACCTCAATAACAATATATCGGTGGTCAACCCGCCGCACGCCACATGCCCCGGAATATCGTGACGGCAGATACGCCCATGTTGCGCATAACCATATATCGGTAATCAACCCGCCGCATGGCCGCGATGCTCTGGATATCAGACGGTAGACACGCCCATGTGACATCAACAACAAGACAAGAATCAAAATGGAAACATACCCGTGGAATTCTCCATCACCGCCAAAGACGCCCAAGTAAGTTCTCAATAAGTCAACCGCCTCCATCGGTAGACGCAGAATACGTAAATACCACACTTGCACAACAAAGGCTATCATCACAAGATAGGCAAGTTTCACAACAACAAGCATAGGCAAGTTTCACAACAACAAGATAGGCAAGTTTCACAACAACAAGCATAGTAAGTTGTCACGACTGCCTGGCCCGTGGATCGTGCCTTACCGGCACCCAAGTAGTCATACATCGAGTAACCAATAATATAAAACCAGACAGAAACAGCTTTAAAACAATAAGACATACGCTTATCTGATGAAAAGCTTGCCTTCAAGATAATATAAATAACTCAAGTTTTGCGCTACATCCCAACCGCATAATAGTACTGCTGCACTTCTGGAAGTAACAACTATGGCGGACAGGCCCCGCCATACCCCGATCGCATAAAACTATCTACAATACAGGAGATCATACCCAAAAGTAGAGCCTCCTAGAAGACGAGCTCCCGACACCAACGCAAAGATCCTAAGGATGCGGATCTAGCACTGCCGCTTACCGCAGATGAACGCACTTCAAGGAGGTCAAGATAACAGTACCAAGTATGTGAAACTATAAAGTACTTTAAAATGAAATCAAAGTATTTAAAACCTTTTCACAAATACAATCGGGCTCAATTGCACATAGTGCCACATCACAAACAACAACAAGAATAAAGATCAGAACAGTCTATTCTAGGCCGCGAATGATCAAGCAAGGCCAATCGCCCATAGTATCATTCTGCGTGCCTAGTCCCGACTTTCGCAGCTCGCATAGTCACACATAGACCCGCATGAGGTAGCCCTCGTGACGGGGCAGCTAACCCCAGATCCGCCTAGGCTCCCGCACTGCATAGCCTCAAAAGACCGTGATAGTCTCAACAGACCGCATAGGAATCTCGTGATCGTGCCAGACGCCGAATGATCAACTCGAGCATACCGCCGCTCCGCATAGTCTCACAGATCGCATAAAGCCGATAGACCAAGATCGCGGGCAAGCCCTCAGATAATAGTCGCGGGTAGGTGATACAAGAATAAGATAACTGACTTACCTGCTAGCAACGTAAGTACAAAGCAAGAATGACCCCCTTACACAAAGATTACTAACACAGTAGCATCACGATATGTCTACTTATCAAACAATCTTACTACACTTAACAGATCAATACAAGGCTTTTATAAACAAACAAGTAAACGCCTTTTTATCATTCTTAAGTCATATACCTAACTTCCCATAAAGCTAGCATAACTCTTAAGCTTTTGTTTTAAAACCGATATTTATCTTCCGTTAAAAAAATGATTCAAGATTCTTTTGAAATGTTTTCGCTTATTATTCAGCTTAAGCCGTAGGCATCGCCGTAAGTATTATTCAGCTTAAGCCGTGAGGCATTGCCGTAAGTATTATTCGCTAACACACGACGCCTACCGCACTATATATATATCAGAAATATCATGCTTAGGCGTAATCACATACCTTCTCAAATAAAACCACCGCCAAGTCAATATGTCGCACGCAGAGTCACCCTATAATAGTCACAGATATCTATCAAAGACTACTCCGAGGGTCATTCTAAACAGAGGGTTCACAATTCTACTGAAAGTTGGGCAGCACAACCCTACCCTGAGCTATATAAGTTCATCAGAAAACAAATTCATGCGAGTACAAATATGATTATTCTTCTTTAAAACCTTCTACTGTGGTAATAGTTCAATTCTTTTCTCGTGATATTCTTCTAAGTATTTATACTTATCCTTATACTACAACAAAGAAGTATTCTCTAATTCAAAAGAGGGTTAGGATTATTACCTCTGAAGCCCAATAATATCCTAGATAAAGTCGCTACTGAGCAAGGTTTAGCTCCTAAGTCAGACGCTCCAGAGTCTAAGAAACCTTAGAAGTTCTTCACAACTTCTACCAAAGACTAAGGGATTTGGGCTGTGGTATTTTGGGCATTATAACGATACTAGAAGACAACTTTTCTACCAAGGAGGGGGTAGATTTCGCCAGTTAGTGGTTAGGCCCTCGCCAAACTCACAAGTGGAGGGAAGGGTTGGACTAAAAGCTCACAAAGGGAGAGTGAGGATTTTTTCAAGACTTGGAAGATTTGTGGACGAAGAACTCTTCATCTAAAGGGGTATTTATAGGTCAAGAAGTGGCCAACCAATGGCCAAGATTAAGACAAGTGCAAGGCAAGTGTAAAGTGAGGATTAACTATACACAAATATCCTACCAACTCGACTTGTGCACAAGGCACAAAAACGTGCCAAGGCTCTTCAATTCGCCCAAATGGATGATTCAAGTCCACCAACGGGAGGGTGCCAAGTGTTGCCCTCCCGCTGGTCCAAAATGTTTCGCCTCTCTAAAAATCCGCAAAATTAGAAATGGCATAGCCGAATTTTCCCTACGAAAGTCGTGGAAACGCTTCGCCGAAACGATTCTTTGCCGAGTCAGGTACAAAAAAACGCCCAAGGCTAACTTTAAAGCCAACTTCAGACGATTCCCACGCATATACTGAAATACGGGTATAACATTCTCCCTCCTTAGAAACATTCGTCTCCGAATGTTCCTTCTCAAGACAATTATCGGGAAGCTTAAACAGCTTAGCAAATGCCACACACGCCACAAAACAACACTTAGGCATAAATGATAATGGAAATTTACAAGTAGGAAAGAGAATTACCTGGAGGTGTGCGGAATAGGTGAGGATACTTCTGCCTCATGTCCTCCTCGGCTTCCCACGTCATCTCCTCCCAGAGCTCGTTCCGCCACAAGACTTTGACGGAAGCCACGTCCTTCGTCCGCAGACGCCTAACCTGACGATCGACTATCTCTATGGGAATCTCCTCATACGATAACCCCTGGCCACCTGACATCGCCAATCGGGTGTACCTTAGATGGATCCCCGATACATCTCCTCAAAGATAGATACGTGAAACACCGGATGCACCGCCTCCAGACGGACGGCAGATTCAACTCGTAGCAACCTTGCCTACCTCGCGACAATCAAACGCCCAATGTACTGGCCGAAGCTTCTTCTTCCCGAATCTCATCACACCCTTCATGGGTGACACTTTAGAAAACCCAATCATGAACTCAACTCAAGATGCCGACGACGATGATCCGCATACGACTTCGCCGACTCGAGTCATTAATAGCCGCCTGATAAGCTTCACCTTATCCATCGCTCGCTGCACCAAATCGTCCCACTAGCCGCACTCGCCCACATCGAACCAACCTATAGGCGACCGCACTTCCTCCCATACAAGGCCTCATAAGGCGCCATCCGAATACCGGAGTGGTAGCTATTATTATACGCGAACTCAACTAGAGGCAAATGATCCTCCCAACTACCATCGGTCAATAACACAGCTCGCAGATATCCTCAAGAGTCCGGATAGTGCGCTCGCCTCGTCCGTCTGCTCGTGGATGAAATGCGCATCTGCTCACTCAAGGCCCCTAAACCTCTCGGAAGGACCTCCGGTTAGCCGAACCGCTCCTCTGCCTGATATGATCGCGGGGACTCCATGCACCGACGATCTCTGATGTAAAGTCCGCATAATCCTCACCAAAAGTCGTCCGGACGGAAGAAAGTGGGCTGATTTCACACCGCCGACGATAACCCATATAGAATCATGTCTCCACCGAGTGCGAGGTAATCCTGTGATGAAGTCCATGTTGATTACCTCCCACTTCCGTGCTCGATCTCAATCGCTCAGAATAAACCACCGTGCCTCCGTGCTCTACCTTCACCGCCGACAACACGCACCGAGCTACGAACTCGCAACGCCCCTCTTCGCCATCCCACCAATACACCGATCTAAGGTCGTGGTACATCTTAGTCGACTTCGATGGATAGAGTAACGCCGCCGCGTGCTTCCCAAGAACTCGCCAAGTCTCAAACATCCGAACACATACCGCTTCTCAAACCTTAGCACCCCATCGTGCTACTCGAAGCGACCCTTGCCCTCACGAAGAGTCAGATCACGATATCGAATCAAAGCCGATCCTCGAATCGTTGCTTCTTCACCTCCTCGATGATGGAAGACTCGCAACCTCACGAACTCTAACCCCACCGCTATCGTAATCAATCAAACTGACACCAAGGCTCGCTAATCGATGCAAATCACTAACCATGTCCCTCCTCTCTAGCCGCACATCCGATAGGCTCCCATCGACCTACGACTAAGAGCATTCGCCACAACATCGCCTTCCCGTGGTACAGATATCAACATCGTAATCCTTAAGCAACTCTAACCACCGCTCTCGCCGTAAGTTCACTCCTCCGTCAAGATATACCGAGGCTCTCGTGGTCTCGTATAAATATCCACGCGAACCCCATACAAATAGTGCCTCCGCATCTTCAAAGCGTGAATCACTACCGCTAACTCCAAATCACGCGGGTAGTTCCTCTCGTTTCTTCAATTGCCGGACGATATGCTATAACTCGCCATGCCGCATCAACACACATCCCAACCCGATGCCCGACGATCACAATACACCACATAACCGCTCGACCTCTCGAAGAGTAAGAACGGGCGGTCGCCAATCTCTCTTTCAAAGAATCGAAACCTCGCCACAAGCATCACCATCAAACTTGGCTGCTTTCCGAGTCACCTAGTCAATGGTGCGTAGATAGAAGCAAACTTCTCCACGAACCGCCGATAATAACCCGCAAGGCCCGTAAAATCGCGAACCTCTCGTCTGAGTAGAGGCCCAGGCCAAGTCCCGATCGCTTCGATCTCGCCGTATTCACTGAATGCCATCGCCCCATAATATGCCCGAGAAACGCCATCAAGTCAACCAAAACTCACATTTGGAAAACTTGGCGCATAACCGCTGATCTCGAGAATCACAAGACAGCCTCAAATGCCCGCATGCTCCTCGCCTCGAGCGAGAATAAACCAAGATATCATCAATGAACACTATCACAAACGTGTCCAAAATGGTTTGAACACTTGCTCATCAAATCCATGAATACACGAGCATCGTCAACCCAAAAGACATGACTTCAACTCATAATGCCCGCATCGTCCGGAATGCCTCCTAGGGACATCCACCTCTCTCGACACGAACTCGATGATAGCCCGAACGCAGATCAATCTTGAGAAACATCTCGCGCTTCGCAATCGGTCGAACAAATCATCAATCCCGGAAGCGGGTATTCGTTTAATGGTCACCTTGTTCACCGTCAGAATCAACACACATACGCAGCTGGCCCCGCCCTTCTTCTTCACGAACAATACCGCGCTTCGTGGAGAAACACTAGGTCCGATAAAACCCTTCTCCAAAGAAATCCCTGCCGGTCCTTCAACTCTCTCAACTCGGCAGTGCCATTCTCAGATGGCGAATGGAAATAGGCCGAGTGTCCGCAATATGTCAATACAAAACTCAATCTCCTCTCGTGAGGGATACCCGGAGGTCATCCGAAACACGCCCGGGAACTCACGACTATCGAATCGATCAAAGTCCGTACCGCAGCCTTCAAGATCAAACACCCGAACGAGACGGTAGATATACCCTTCTCGCACCATCTTCCTAGCCTCGAGGTAGGAAATAAACCTACCCTACGATACCGCGTTCTCCCACTCAACAACCGGCCTCAGAAACTGGAACTGCATTACTTTCTCTCAGCCTACATTGGCGTAGCAAGAAGCTAGCCAATCCATCCCCATAATCACGCCGGTCAATCATCTCCAACTCTATCAAGTCGCCAGTGGTCCGACGATCGTAAATGGTCACAGACAAGCTCTATATACCCGCCGAGCTACCACCGAATCACCCATCGCGTAGCTACTCGAAGCGGTCTATGGACTCGTGCTCTATCCTCATCCTACTAGCAACAAGTGGAGATATATAGGATGAGTAGAACCCGATCTATCAAAGCATACACATCAAACCCAGAACCGAGCAAGGTACCTGTGACGACATCGTAGGCCTCCGATCCCGCTACCGACAAAGCATATACGCGGCTCGAGGACCGCTAGACCGACTCGCGCCACGACCTCGCCACCCGCTGATCCACGTGTACTCGCCCGGGCGAGTAATCGCTTGGGACGAAGAAGCGCAATGCACTCGTAGCCGAGCCCTACCACCGCCGCCCGGCCTGACAAATCTCGCAGTGACTCGCCGCCACAAGTATAGCAAGCTCCGAGTACGCCCCAATGGTATTCGCCACAACGGGCACACCGAGCATTCGAACGGTTAGCACTCTCATACTCGAAATCCAAAGTCCCGGGCCCCGACCGCCCTTCGATCGCCCGCCAGGCTGAATGAGGTAGAGCGCTCGCGCCGCCGTGGTGCACCGACTTCGCCGATGCCGCCACCCCGAGGACCACCAAAAGAACCGCCGCCATTCGCCTTCTTCGCCGCTGATATCGCTTACCCGGCGGTCTCGCGCCTCGCATCCTAGTGCATGAGCTCGCATGCGGTAATGTCCATACCCGGCCAAGAGAAACACCCGCATACGACTCTACCATATAATCATCTAGCCCTGACGTAGCTGTACCCTATCCTCCATATCTGCTACCAACGCCGGGACATATCTAGCCAAAGAATCAAACTCGACATTGTATTCTCGACGGCGGCCCCCGCCTCAAAGCAGAAGCATCTATCACCGTGCCTCCTCATCCGCGGAGGCAAGAAGTGTGAGAAAAGCCTCAAAACTCATCCCATACCGCCGAGGTGCATGCTCTCCCGAAAGCTCCTATGAATCAAACTAATCGATCGCGTGTCACGCACTGACGCGAACCGAATGTCACACTCGCCTCAAGCCCCGATCACCCGCAGATAATCCTTCGCACTGACGGATGAACTCCTCGCGATCATCCTCCGCCGACCAGAAACTCAAGGGCTACAACTCAAGAAATCTCGCACCAAACTATTCGCCTCGTGCACTACGGTGCGATCGAGCTGAGCCGAACCGTGATCCAGCCTCTCTCAGACGCCACAACTTTAGCCAAAAGTCGGGCTATCTCCTTGTACCCTAACTCCTCCGCCTGTGCCGCGGGACGAGGTGCTGGTACTGTGGTCTCGCTGGGCCGGCGCCATAGAACTCGCCGCCTCGTATAGACCGGGCCCGAGCCTCGTGACTGGGTGTCTCGCTAGCGCCTCGCCGCTTGCCCTTCTCGGGCCCGGTTGCCTTTACGCGAGGCATAATCAGCATAGAAAGGAATACGTTAGAGGGTCCAACCTATAACACGCCTCTAAAGCACGATCTCGTAATGAGAAGAATGGAAACTAATCCTAAATATCCTATAGCCTCCTCGATTATTGGGTGTGCACAACACATCGATAATCAAGACTTACTAGATACGGCCTAGACACTTTCCGAGGATTAATCGCTTCGATACCACTTTTGTCACGACTGCTCGGCCCGTGGATCGTGCCTTACCGGCACCCAAGTAGTCATACATCGAGTAACCTGAATATAAAACCAGACAGAAACAGCTTTAAAACAATAAGACACGCTTTATCTCGATGAAAAGCTTGCCTTTTCAAGATAATATAAATAACTCAAGTTTTGCGACATCCCAATCGCATAATAGTACTACAGCACTTCTAAGTAATAACTATGGCGGGACAGGCCCGCCATACCCCGATCAGATAAAACTATCTACAATACAGGAGATCATACCCAAAAGTAGAGCCTCCGAGAAGATTGAGCTCCCGACACCAACGCAAAGATCCTAAGGATGTGGATCTAGCACTGCCGCCTCTTACCGCGCAGATGAACGCACTTCAAGGAGGTCAAGACAACAGTACCAAGTATGTGAAACTATAAAGTACTTTAAAATGAAATCAAAGTATTTAAAACCTTTTCACAAATACAATCGCTTCAATTGCACATAGTGCCACATCACAAACAACAATAAAGAATAAAGATCAGAATGTGTCTATTCTAGGCCGCGAATGATCGGCAAGGCCAATCGCCCATAGTATCATTCTGCGTGCCTAGTCCTCGACTTTCGCACTCGCATAGTCACACATAGACCCGCACGAGGTAGCCCTCGTGACGGGGCAGCCAACCCCAGATCCGCCTAGGCTCCCGCAGCCGCATAGCCTCAAAAGACCGTGATAGTCTCAACAGACCGCATAGGGAATCCCCGCATCGTGCTAGACGCCGAATGATCAATCCCGAGCATACCGCTGCCCGCATAGTCTCACAGACCGCATAGGCCGATAGACCGATCGCGGGCAAGCCCTGTGATAATAGTCCGGGGCAGTGATACAAGAATAAAGATAACGGACTTACGGTTAGCAACGTAAGCACGCAGAATGACCCCCTTTACACAAAGATTACTAACACAGTAGCATCATGATATGTCTACTTATCAAACAATCTTACTACACTTAACAGAGATCAATACAAGGCTTTTATAAACAAACAAGTAAACAGCCTTTTTATCATTCTTAAGTCATATACCTAACTTCCCATAAAGCTAGCATAACTCTTAAGCTTTTGTTTTAAAACCGATATTTATCTTCTGTTAAAAATGATTCAAGATTCTTTTGAAATGTTTTCGCTTTATTATTCAAAGCTTAAGCCGTGAGGCATTGCTGTAAGTATTATTCAGCTTAAGCCGAGGCATTGCCGTAAGTATTATTCGCTAACACATGTACGCCTACCGCACTATATATATATTGTAAAATATCATGCTTAGGCGTAATCACATACCTTCTCAAATAAAACCACCGCCAAGTCAATATGTCGCAGAGTCACCCTATAATAGTCACGTATATCTATCAAAGACTACTCGAGGGTCATTCTAAACAGAGGGTTCACAATTCTACGGAAAGTCGGGCAGCACAACCCTACCCGTGAGCTATATAAGTTCATCAGAAAACAAATTCTATGTGAGTACAAAGTGATTATTCTTCTTTAAAACCTTCATCGTGGTAATAGTTCAATTCTTTTTGTGATATTCTTCTAAGTATTTATACTTATCCTTATACTACAACAAAGAAGTATTCTCTAATTCAAAAGAGGGTTAGGATTATTACCTCGGTAAGCCCAATAATATCCTAGATAAAGTCGCTACCGAGCAAGGTTTAGCTCCTAAGTTGTACGCCCAGAGTCTAAGAAACCTTGAGTTCTTCACAACTTCTACCAAAGACTAAGGGATTTGGGCTAGGTATTTTGGGCATTATAACGATACTAGAAGACAACTTTTCTACCAAGGAGGGGGTAGATTTCGGCTAGGTGGGGTTAGGCCTCGCCAAACTCACGGGAGGGAAGGGTGTTGGACGAAAAGCTCACAAAGGAGAGGAGGATTTTTCAAGACTTGAAGATTTGTGGACGAAGAACTCTTCATCTAAAGGGGTATTTATAGGTCAAGAAGTGGCCAACCAATGGCCAAGATTAAGACAAGTGCAAGGCAAGTGTAAGTGAGGATTAACTATACACAAATATCCTACCAACTCCTCGACTTGTGCACAAGGCACAAAAACGTGCCAAGGCTCTTCTTCAATTCGTCCAAATGGACGATTCTGTCCACCAACGGAGGGTGCCAAGTGTTGCCCTCCCGCTGGTCCAAAATGTTTCGCCTCTAAAAATCCGCAAAATTAGAAATGGCATAGCCGAATTTTCCCTACGAAAGTGGAAACGCTTCGCCGAAACGATTCTTTAAGCGAGTCAGGTACAAAAAAACGCCCAAGGCTAACTTTAAAGCCAAACTCCAGACGTATTCCCCACGCATATACCGAAATACGGGGTATAACATAAGTTTCACAACAACTCAAAGTACTTTCATTTTATGCCAAAGTCCGGGTTTTTAACCCCAAAGTACTACATACGTTAAGTTCTTTTAAAAGAGATCCATTACTTTTATAAAAGTCACCCGATACCCGTAGTATTAGAATGACCAACCCACATTCCCTTTTCAAAATCAAGTAACAACATTCTTTTCCTAAGTTCCAGTTTGCCTAGTTTCAATTACTCAAGGTTCTCATTTTCAAATGGTTTCATAGTTCCCAAACTTAATCACTGATTCCTTTTAGAACAATTGAGTAATATATGTCTCACGTGAGTAGGTTATTCTTGTTTACAACATTCTTATTACAAAGACCATGATCTAGAAAATGTATATCATTTTGTCTCATCTTAGTTTCTATGCAGATGGAGGTTTCTACCGGTTTTAATACAATTCATCATTATTCAATACATTTTCCTTTATTAACGCCGCAGGGTCCTGTCGATACACATTCTGATTTCCGAAATCAGTAAAACATTATCCCTTTAAATAAAACCAAGTATTCATTACTCACGAATGAGGTTTCACACAAACATTCACATTAAAACAAATAAGTTAAGTCTCTTATCTTATAAGATCAAGTCTCTTAACTTCTAACATCAGTAAACCATTTTTCTTTACCTCTCTTAAGACATTATACCTAACTCCCCATAAAGCTAGTATAACTCTTTTTAAAACCTTTTAAAACCAAGTGTTACTCTCCCTTCCAAAACGATTTATAAATCTTTTGAAATACATCGAGTTCTTTATTATAACTAGCCAGTTATAATTCACATCAGTTACCTTTTAAAACCACAAAGTATTTTCTTACTTACATAAAGCTGTTATAACCAACTTCTCATAAAGCCGTTATAACACTTTATGTTTTAAGAACAATCAAACACGCTAACACATGACGTCTACCGCATTACATAGTTCACACATATCATGCTAGAAGAGATAGGAAGAGGTTCACATACCTCGCAACGATTGTCGACTAATAGCAAAACGCTCCAAGTACCCCAAACCGCGGCTACTCCTAAGCCAAGTGGATCACTCCACACGTAGTACTTCAACCTATAAGGCCACAAGCGCGCTTATTAACATCTAGATCTCAACGCTCCATAATCTACGTAAAATTGGCAAAGACTCTCCCGCAACAACAGAAATCTCCTCCTCTATCGAGGCCGCTACTAAGCCAACCGTGGGGTTTTACACGCCTAACCTGACGTGTACAATTCTACTACATAGTAATGCTATACAAGTCATCAGAATACACCCATGTAATTACATTCGATTCAGCTTTTATTCTTCAGCTTAAGTCAAAAGACATTGCCACAATACTAAGTTCATTTCTATATATAGTATACAACAACTATATATTCAACACTTATGTAATTTCCAATTACAATAGGGGGACAAGATATTTACCTCGATAAGCCCAAAAATTATCCGAGTTTAATGTCGCTCCTGAGCAAGGTTTAGCTCCTCCTCCGAGTGCTCCAATCCGCTCCAAACAACCCTTAGAAGTTCTAACCAACTTCTCTTAAGTACTTCAAACAACAATGAAGATTTCCTTAGGGTTTCGTTTAGTGGCTAAAGGAAAGTATAATCGTATTTTCTGGGCTTTTATAAGTGTAACCTTGGGAATACTACAAGGTATTTGGGCCAAGGTATTTGGACATTACAACAATACTTTGGAGAGTATTTCTATACCACAAAGGGGGTATTTATACGAGACAACTAGGCTAGGGGGGGGGTGTACCCCACGGCTAGCACTACTAGGAGGGGGGGGATACTTTCGGCCAAGGGGCCTTCTCAAAGGGGGGAGGGGTGTGGCGGACGAATACAACAAGGAGAGGGGAGGGAGATTTCAAGACTTAGGCACATTTTTGGATGAAGAACTCTTCAAGCTTAGGGGGGTATTTATAGGTCAAGGAATGGCCAACCAATGGCCAAGATCCATCCAAGTGTATAGCAAGTGTAGGGCTAGGATTCACCTAAGTACACCTTATCCATCTACCACCAAAATATCCTACCTAATCCTTGACAAAAGCCAAGGCCAAATCGTCCACCATTGCCGCCAAACCTCATCCAATGTGAGGTGACACATGTCACCCTCCGTTGGTCCAAAATGTTTCGCCTCTCGGAAAAATCCGCAAAATAATAAATGAAATCGCCGTAATTTTCCCAACAAAAGTCGGAAACGCGTTTAAAAAAACGACTCTAATCGGTGTTGTGTACAAATTTCAAACTTGCCTAACTTAAGGCTCAAATTTTCTACGACGCCCTCACGCATATACTCAAAATACGGTATAACATATAGTCACTTTCTACGCATACTTAGGAAAAATCATCAAGTTCATTACCATATAACTTACTTACCTTACATAACATAATCCGCCCTTTACGAGGACGCTTATCGCCTGCCCAACTGGGACGCGATAAAGTCACATAAGTCTGCCCATAAAGGTATACTGTCCGTCCCATTCCTGGAACGCGATAATGTCATATAGTCTGCCCATAAAGGTATATCGCCTACCATTCTCGAGACGCGATAATGTCATATAGTCTTCCCATAAAGGTATATTGCCCGGCCCATTCTTGGGACGCGATAATGTCATATAGTATGCCCATAAAAGTATACTTGCCGCCCATTCCTAGACGCCGATAATGTCGATAGTTTGCCCATAAAGGTATAACGCCTACCATTCTCGACGCGATAATGTCATATAGTCTGCCCATAAAGGTATACTGCCCGACCCATTCCTGGGACGCGATAATGTCATATAGTCTGCCCATAAAGGTATACTGCCCGGCCCATTCCTGGGACGCGATAATGTCATATAGTATGCCCATAAAGGTATACGACCGGCCCATTCCTGGGACGCGATAATGTCGTATAGTTTGCCCATAAAGGTATCGCCGCCCATTCTCGACGCGATAATGTCATATAGTCGCCCATAAAGGTATACCGCCCCATTCTCGACGCGATAATGTCATATAGTCTGCCCATAAAGGTATACTGCCCGGCCCATTCCTGGGACGCGATAATAACTCTTTGCATAACATTTTAAACCCTCTTCTCACTTCTTCTTAAGTCGTTATAACAACTTCCCATAAAGCTATTATAGCAACCTAAGTTAGAGAACTTAAGGCACTTTTTTATTCCTTATTACTTAAGGAAAATTAAACCCAAAGTACTACGTACATACATACTTAAAAGAATCTTAAAACTCCTTATCATTTTTTTAAATCCATAACTTCTCCTTTTGAAACTCAAGTCTCTTAACTTTTGAAATAAAACATAGAAACCATACTTTTTAAATCAATTCCTTTCTTCTTTTAAGAATCAAGTCTCATAACTTGAAAAATAAAGTCTCTTAGCCTTTTCAGAAAACCAAGGTTCATAGTCTTAAAACTTCATGACATAAAACTCTTTAAATCAAGTAACATATACTTTTATGAATTGTGAATAGGTTATACTTGTTTATAACGATCTTATTAAAGCAGCCATGATCTAGAAAATGTAATACAATTTTGTCTTATCTTAGCTTCTATGCAGATGGAGAATTCTACTCATTTTAATTTAATAGATTGTCGATACATTTTCTTTTATTAACGCTGCAATGGCTTGTTCGATACTTATTCTCATTCGTGCAGTAACTTAGCAAAGTCAACTCGACTCCAAATACTTCCTAACGACTCTTATCAACATCCCCCATAAGACTTGGTAAGAACTTAGGATAACTTAGACATGACCTTTACATAGAGTAAATCACATACATACCTCTTAACTTCTAAGAGTGTAAGGAACATGAAATAATACCACATGTATATTCCATACATAGAATCATGCCAAAGGAAGGAAGAGGTTCACATACCTCGCGACGATTATCGACAAAGAGCAAAATGCTCCAAAGTACTATAACCTTGCTAGCTTTTCCACCCTTCAAGTAGAATACGCTACTGTAGTACTTGACCTATAATGGTCATAATATGTCTATTAACCTCTAGCTTCAAACGTAGAATATTCTAAGTGTAAAATCTCCAAATTCTACTAAAACCTGACAGCACTTCCTTTGTTTCTACATACTTTTCCACCTTTTTCAAGGCCCGAATTCAATAACCAAACACGCCACATTTAAGGCTCAATCAATGAAGTTAACAATAGGGGATTACACGCCTACAAGACGTGTAAAATTCCGCCCCACAATTGATATCAAACTAGTCCAACATACTATGTCATTTCGGCAACTTAAGGTACAACAACACAAATTATTATCCAAATCCTTTTCAATCCAAGTTGTTTAGTATAACATGATATCAAGCCGCAATTGATTATAACTACTACAATCTTCAAGTAGGTAACATGCGACGATTCTAATTAGCGACCAAATTGTATTTCAATCTCAAATGGCTAGAATGTCATTTCAGATTCTAGGCTACTACTCTCCATATCACTTATAAATCTTCAACACATAATACTTCATGCTAGTTAAAATGTAAGGCTACAACAATATGTAATTTTATAACACTAAGAGAACAAGATTGTTACCTTAATGAGCCTTAATCCACTTCAAGATCCAGAGTCGCTACCTAGCAACTTAGAGCCTTTCCTTGACACTCCAATCCGCCACTTGAAGCCCTTAGAAGATCACAAACAACTCTCCCTTATTTTCCAATCTAAACCTAGGAAAGTGACTAGGTTTTCACCTTGCGACTAATACGAAAACGATATTTTTCCGGGATCTTTCTATTGAGATACCCTTACAACACTCTTAGGAACCTTGGTTTAAAGTATGGATGTTATTGAACAACAAACGAATTTTTTTTCTTGAAACCCTAGCTAAAGCCGAGAGCAACATGTAGTCATTCTAAGTTTTCTTGAAAATTTTCTAAGTATGGAAGCCTTGTCTTGCTACTACTATACATATATAACACTATGGAGGGTCAAGATTTGAACATATGGGTGGCTTAGATACAATTCATTAATGGTCAAGCCAAGTGGCCCTTTGACTAAGTCAAATAACTCAAGCTCTAGCCTTAGCAAGACTTGCCCATCTTAATTATGGTCAAATGACCATTTAACCCATGTCTAAATCGTCCAAGGCTAACTAAGGGGGGTGACACGTGTCGCCCTCCCGTTCATCGCAATATTTCATTTTCCGACAATTCCATAATTCCGATAAATTTTTACTAGTCTCAATCTTAACATTTTTTGAGTTCTTACGTATGTTCTTATAAACATGTTCTGGAAATACGGGGTGTAACAGTAAGAGACCCCAGGGCAACTTGAAATGAAAAATAAAAGTAAGACGAGTAGGCACTCGAACGATAAGAACTCTTGGCAAGCCATTGGATTATGTATTACCATGAATTGAGGTTGAACACCTGACTATAAGCTCTACGAGTTGGGAGAGAATAATAGGATTACTATTTGACAAGATCAAGGAAATCTCCCCATAAATTGTGATTGGCAGGAAGTCTTAGCCATGAGTCAAGTAAAGGAATCAAATCTAAGTATAGTGACCAAGTTTGGTTGCAACAGAGAAATGGAAACAGGAATCATAATTGAGATTATATCCCCGAATATTTCGGAAGTATGAGACAGGCTCCCAGTTATTTGAAAGTAAGTTGACTACGACTACAGTTCTAACCCCTCTTGAGGCCTGAGGGACTAGAGGGTTAGGTTGTTATGGTAACACTTTGGGTGTTTGGTAGGTCAGGCGCGGATGCAACACGATAGGGTAACAACCTATATCTCCCGGCAGCTACGGGAGCATAATAGTGGAGCTCAGGTTCGAGAGGTTGCCGAGTTTTCCCTCGTTGAGGAGGTGAAGAGGCGACAGTATAAGGATCCAGTTCTAGGGCGAATTTGAGAAACGGCTCTCCCAGAGGAGGGAGACATGTATGGATAGCACCGGATAGGGTGCTGTGATATGAGGAAAGATTGTGTGTGCCCAATGCTGCAGGACTTGTCAGCAGGTTTTAGGGGGGGCACGCAGTGCTTCTTGCTCTATTTTGTTCGGGGTAGACTAAGATGTATCATGACCTCAGATGTATGTATTGGTAAGATGGCCTGAAGTTGGACGTAGCAGAGTTTGTTGCTTAGTGTCCGAATTAGTAGCAGGTCAAGGTTGAGCACCAGAAGCCCAGTGGGATATTGCAGGCGATTGAGATCCCGACTTAGAAATGAGAGGTGATTAATATGGATCATGTTACAAGGTTGCATCGTACTCAGAGGAAGTGCGACTCCTTATGGGTTATGGTAGACAGGCTGAAAAAATCAGCCCATTTCTTCCGGTCAGGACCACTTACTCGGCTGAGGTTTATGCTAGATTATATAGCAGGGAGATTGTGAGACTGCACGGGGTTCCTACATTTATGATGTCAGACAGATGAGCTTAGTTTACGGCTAACTTCTGGAGGTTTTCCAGAAGGTATTAGGGACACAGGTGAGTCTCGGTGTGGCATTTTACCCTCAGACCGACGGACAGGCAGAGCGTACTATCCAGGCACTTGAGGATAGGTTGCGGGCCGGTGTTATTGATTTCAGAGTTAGCTGGAAGGATTATTTGCCTCTTGTTGAGTTTGCGTATAACAAAAGCTACCATTCCAGTATCCATATGGCCCTGTATGAGGCTTGGTATGAAAAGGAAGTGTAGAATCGTTGATTGGTTGGTTCAACGTAGGTGAGGTTCAGATAATTAGCCCGGACTTGATTCAACGGGCTGTGGATAATGTCACGACCCGAACTCTGCCGCGGATCGTGCCTACCCCGCACCCAAGTAGACATACATCGTAATAATCGAAAATAAAACAAGACATGAAATAATATGAAGTGAAAACGGTTTATTCGAGAAAAATTGCCCTTCGCATATATATAAATAAACTTGAACTCGAATGCTTATATCCCTTTACAAACTCGCCATAACAAGCATTCTGCACTTCTAAGAGTTGAAATAACAACATGGCGGGACAGGCTCGCCATACCCTGAATGTAAGTACCTACAACGACAGGACTATACCATCGATAAGCCTCCGAGAAACGAGCTTCCCAAAATGTCAATTGTGATCCTAAGAGCGAGGATCGACGATCGTGTACCTCTACCGCGGCATGAACGCACCCAAGGAGGTCGATAACAGTACCAAGTATGTGACACTGAAAATACTGCAAATGAAATCATAGTAATCTATATAAAGCAGGATACATGTATGATAAACAAACTACAGTTCACAATAAATAAGCAGTCATGTCATGTCAGGGACTCACGCCCTCAAAGTCATCACTAAAATATAACTTTGGGTCTCACGCCACAACATCAATCATGCCTGTGGAATACCTTCCTCACTGCTTAGCCTATGATATAAAAGCACCAAGGAATACACATGAACACCGTGTCCCACTGTGTCATAATAAAACCGTCACGGTAAGTAATGGCGCATACCGACTACTAAAACCCACAGACCAACAATGCCATAAAAGCGTATCACGAGGTCTTTCTGACCGCGCCATATGATCGGCGCCACTCGCCTCGGATCAATGCGCGTCAAATCTGGAACTTCCCAGCCCGCATAGGCCACACATAGGCCCGCGTGAGGTATTCCCGCACGAGGGTAGCTACTCGACATCGCCCCGACCCGTGGTCCGCATGCCACATGCATCGCATGGCCATATAGACCGCACACTAACACGAACTCTCGTAGCCCGCATAGGCCACCGACCCGCATGAGGTATCTCGAATCATAGTCACACATCACCGAGGTACCCCGTGACGGAGGCGCCTTAACCCCGGTATAACATGTCAAGAGGTGAGTGGTACAATACTAACATAACGGCTTATCGTTAAACAACATAAGCTCAATCAGAAACCCCTTTACACAAACATCACAAGATACTAACACACGTAGCATCCTAACATGTTTACTTATCAAATCAACAAGAAAGTATTACAAGGCTATCACCAACCAACATAATCAAATTATTCACACAAGGTACTTTCTACTTTATGTCAACAAGTTCGGTTTTTATCCCCAAAGTACTTCATACATTAACTCTTTAAAAGATCCGCTTTTCACAAAAGTCACATGATACCCGTAGTATAAAATAGAGTGACTATCTTTTTAAGTAAACCAAAACAATTTCCCTTTTAAAGACAAAAACAACCTTCTTTTCCAAAAGTTCAAGTTTGCCTAAGTTCAAAGACTCAAGTCTTATTTTCAAAGGTTTTGTAGTTCATAGTCTTAATCACTTAATAATATAATTCTCTTTTAAAACAATTTGAGAAACATATGCCTTATGTGTGAGTAGGTTATTCTTTGTTCATAACAATCTTATTAAAGCAGCCATGATCTAGGAAATGTAATATCATTTTGTCTCATCTTAGCTTCTATGCAGATGGAGGTTTCTACAGGTTTTAATAATACTTAATTAGTCAATACATTTCCCTTTATTAGCGCTGCCGTGGTTTGTTCGGTACTTATTCTCATTTCTGAAATCAATAAGGCGTTCATAAACAATTAAGTAAACCGTTCCTTTTATCTCTCTAAATTCGTTATACCTAACTTCCCATAAAGCTAGTATAACTCTTAAGCTTTTAAAACCAAGTATTACTCTTCTTAAAAAAAAACGATTCTTAATTATTTTGAAATACTTCAAGATTCTTATTATTTAGACTCAAGTCAAAAGACATCGCAAGAAACCACGCTCGCTTAACACACGACGCTCACCGCATATATATATTCTTTTAAAATATCATGCTCAAGAGGATAGGAAGAATCACATACCTCGCGACGATTATCGACAATTAACAAAACGCTTCATGGCTATAACCCGGCTAGCCTTGTCCACCTCTCAAGTAGAACATGCTACTCGCAGAACTTTCAACCTATAAAGGCCATATACGTCTATCAACGTCTAGACTACTCTGTAGAATATTCTAAGCAGTAGGTTCTTAATTCTACGGAACATTGGGCAGCACTTCCTACCCACAACTACACAAGTC
Organism: Przewalskia tangutica; assembly: GCA_029844215.1. Classification (NCBI taxonomy): domain Eukaryota; kingdom Viridiplantae; phylum Streptophyta; class Magnoliopsida; order Solanales; family Solanaceae; genus Przewalskia; species Przewalskia tangutica. The sequence goes on from CM056719.1 coordinate 28,260,811, forward strand.
TCATCAGAATACAAATCCTATGTAAGTACAGTTCAATCTTCTTCTTTAATATTCTTCTGATGTGATTTCAATTCAATTCTCTTCTCTTATACCATCCTTCTATATATCTTATACTCATTTCTATACAACTACAGTATGTAATTTCTAATTACAATAGAAGGACAAGAGTATTTACCTCGATAAGCCCAAAATTATCCAAGTTTAAATGTCGATCCTGAGCAACGTTTAGCTCCTACTCTGGGTGCTCCAACCCGCTCCAAACAACCCTTAGAAGTTCTACGCAGCTTCTTCTTAATACTTCAACCAATTATGAAGATTTTCCTTAGGGTTTCGTTTTGTGACTGAAGGGAAGTATAGTAGTATTTCTGGGCTTTTAGTATGTGGTAACCTTCGAATACTACAAGATATTTGGGGCCAAGGTATTTTGGAATAAGAACAATACTTGAAGAGTATTTTCTACCAAGGGGGTATGTTTGGACGAGAGCAACTCCAAGGGAAGGGGGTGTGTGGGACTAAACTACTACAAGGGAGAGGACTTGGACGAGAACTTCACTACAAGGAGGAGGGATTTTTAAGACTTAGAAGTCATTTGAGGATGAAGAAATCCTTCAACTAAGGGGTATTTATAGGGCCTTCAATGGCCAAGATCAAGACAAGTGGTGGGCAAGTGGAGGGTGAAGATTTGCACAAGTGCACCCTAGCCATCTACTCCACAAATCACTCCAAATATTGACCCAAGTTTTAGGCCACAAAACATGCAAAGAACGTGCAACCAATCGGCCACATGACCGCCCACTTGAGGGTGACAAGTGTCGCCCTCTCGTTGGTCCAAAATATTTCATCTCTCGGAAAAATCCGCAAAAATTATTAATGTCGCAATCGTAATTTTCCCCCGCAGTTTGGAAAACGCTTTCGAAAACAATTCTTTCGGGTTGTGCACAAATTTCGCCCATTGCCTAACTTAAGGCTTAAACTTTGACGCACGTCCTCACGCATATACTCGGAAATATGGGTATAACATTCTCCCCTCCTTAGAAACATTCGTCCCGAATGTTCCTTCTCAAGACGGATAATGGTAAGTTCCTCTTAACTTAAACAAGTTGACAATGCCACACCTGGCCACAAAATAACTCACGCGCAATTACTTAATCCAAGTCCACAAGGAATCACCTCTATTACCACAAAACTCCCACCCAAGGTATAAAAGACACTCCCTTCGCACCTTCATTACACAAAAGAAATGATCTCTTCTATTCTCTTAACACGTGCTCACTTCTTCCCTTACTCGTCGTACCCTCCTCGTACACTCGAATTCTTTCTCATAACTTACCACCTTTCTGTTATTGCTTCGCTTTCAAAATCTGGTTACTATCTCCGACTTGGTCATCATTAACGGGAACACTGACGGATCTCCGATACTTTTCTCGAACATAGTAACAAGAAGGACCTGACGCATCGCTTCCCACGCGGACGACAAAGCTAACTTATAGGCAACCCGCCTATCCTCCAAAGGATCTCAAACGCCTAAGTACCTCGTGCTAAGTTTCTCGCTTTCCAAAACTCGTCACACCCTTTCCGGTGGTACCTTTAAGAAGACCCACCGTCAACTCAACTTCGGCGTCGTCGCCGATTATCCGCACGACTTCGCTGACTCATACGCCAATAACCTCTTCTCGATAAGCTTCACCCTCTCCACATCCTCGTGAAACAAGTATGAACCAACTATTCAACCTTGCCAACATCGAACCAATCGAAGAACTTACACTTCCGCCCTACAAGGCGCCATAAGGCTACATCCGAATATTGAAATGGTAGCTATAAAACACTCCTCAACAGAGGCAAAATCACAATACTTCGAAAATCAAAACACCAAATTGGGTGAATGCGATACTGAGACTCACCTGAGTTCCTAACACTGCTTGGTAAAACTTCCAAAAAAAGAAATAGCCGTAACCTGGGCTACATTGCCTGTCATAAGGTGAAAGTAGGCACCTCGTGCAGCCTTACATGCTTCCCGATAAATAACATCTCGCATAACCCACTGCCGAGTAAACGGTCCTGACTGAAAGACAAGATGGGCAGACCTCATCGGCCCGACTACTGGTCGAACGAATCCACGAACTCAGACTGGTTAACTAAACTTGGGCCTAACACCTCGTGACCACCACCTATGACCACCCCGAACTGACCCCACCACATTACAGGCCGCGGGTTGACCCGCGATCGGTCCTCAACCCGGCCCGCTATCGCGCAAAACTCTTGTTTCCCGATCCAGAACAATCTCACCATCGAGTCACGAAAACCTAGTGGTCTTCTTAGCTCAACTACCCTCTTTCATTTCATACCACTCAGGGACTTATCACACAAACATATCTCACGTATACTATGCACTCCGATAAGGGTCAAAAATAAATCTTTTACTCAAGATGGCCTCACCTCTAAGGTCTCCATGTATAAAATTCTAAGGCTCACACTTTCCCTATCCCCAATCTTACCCTTTTAACTAACCATGATTTCTAATCACAATTAACACAATGCTATCTGAACATAACACTTAAGATATACACATCTTATCACACATACAAATCTCTAGAGTGTTAAGGATATACCTGTATCTACTGCTTCACTACCCTTTGTCGTTCTAATCAATCCTGCCCTGCTGGGCGCATAGCTAGGAAAGGTGATGAACTAGCCGCGGATCCTGAAGGATGAGTCTCTACATCCGCGCCACTGGCTCGGACAATTTTCGCAAAATGGCCCCGATGTTCTCGCCTCTTCATCGACTCGTTAGCCCGCCGATCCTCACGCTCTCTTCGCCGCAAGATAAGCTCAGATGCAGCCATGCCACGCCGATCAAGAGCTACTCTTGCACAACCTCTCTTAGATAATCATCAAGACCCGTGATAAACCTGCACATAATATACTCGTTGCTAAATCCATAGCTAGTAACAGGTCGCCTCTCGCAATCCATACTTCCTCGCATCGGGTCGGAACCAAGGTTCAAATATCATGGTCGCAAGGAATCGCCGCCGCGCTTAGACTTCGCTGATGGCGCCGCCGCAGAACTCCCCGAATGAAGCACCACCCGTGTGATGATTGGGCTGTGCCTCGTAACCTCTCGTGTTTACTCGCAGCCTCCTTTGCCGCTTCGCCCGGCCGCCTTACGCGGAGGCCTAACTGGTAAAGGAAAGGAATTACGTTAGAGGGGTCCAACTTATAACACAACTCTAAGGCACGATCTCAGAGTGAGAAGAATGGAAACCAATCCTAAATATCCTATAGCCTCTCGATTATCGTGTGGTGCACAACACACCGATAATCAAGACTCCACTAGATACGGTCAGACACTTTCCGATGATTAATCGCTTCGATACCACTTTTGTCACGACTAACCTGCCGCGGATCGTGCCTTACCCCGCACCCAAGTAGACATACATCGAATAATCACGAAAATAAAACAAGACATGAAATAATATAGTGAAAACGGTTTATCGAGAAAATTGCTCTTCGATATATATAAATAAACTTGAACTCGAACAGCTTATATCCCTTTACAAACTCGCCCATGCGAACAAGACCTGCACTTAAGAGTTGAATAATAACAATGGCGGACAGGGGCTCGCCATACCTCGAATGTAAGTACTACAACGACGGGGACTATACCATCGATAAGCCTCCTGAGAAACGGAGCTTCCCAAAACGCTGAATTGTGATCCTAAGAGCGAGGATCGACGATCGCATTTCTACCGCGTAGATGAACGCACTCGGGCGAGGTCAAGATAACAGTACCAAGTATGCGAAATCAAAATACCGCAAATGAAATCATAGTAATCTATATAAAGCAGAGACATGTATGATAACCAAACTACGCTCACAATAAATAAGCAAATATGTCAAGTCGTGACTCACGCCTCAAAGTCATCACTCAAATATAACTACGGGTCTCACGCCCACAACATCAATCACGCCTGTGGAATACCTTCCTCATCGTTTTAGCTTTATGATATTGTCACGAACCGATTCCGCCCGTGATCGTGCCTTACCCCTGCACCCTAGTGATACAACATCGCAGTAATCGAACATAAACGATACAAGACATATTATAAAATATGAAACAATAACTGAGAAAACTTGCCTTTCGCGTATATATAAACAAATAACTTTTTCAACATGAATGTTTTAATCCTTTTACAAACCCCGCCACAACAAGATTTCATGCACTTAAGAAATGATACGACAACAACGCGGACAGGCCCCGCCATACCCCGAATGTAAACACCTACAATAACAGGGACTATACCATCGATAAGCCTCCGAGAAACGGAGCTTTCCCACACGAATCGTGACCCTAAGAGCGAGGATCAATGATCGTGTACTTTACCGCGGCAGATGAACGCACTTCGGCGAGGTCGCATAACAATTTGAGTATGTGAAACTAAAAATATCAGAAATGAAATCATAATAGTCTATAAAGCAGAGACATGTATGATAACCAAACTACGCTTCCACAATAATAAGCCATGTCAAGTCGTGACTCACGCCTCAAGTCATCACTCAAATATAACAATGGGTCTCACGCCCACAACATCAATCATGCGCCGTGGAATACCTTTCCTCACCGCCAGCTTTATGATATAAAAGCACCAAGGAACACACATGAACACCAGTCCCACCTGCCATAATAACACGCATGTGGTAAGACGGCGCATAGCCGACTACTAACACCCACGCACCAACAAGCGTCATGAATCAGATCATAAGATCTATCTGACCGTCACATGATCAAAGCCGACCACTTGCCCGCAGATCTAATGCGCGCGTTTAGCCTCGAACTTTCCGCACCCGCATAGGCCAATCGACGCCCGCATGAGGTATAACCCCGCATCGAGGGTAGCTACTCCCGCAGCCGCCCCGACTCGCCGTCCGCACGCCACAAGGACCGCATGACCACAAGGGCCGCATCCTAACTCGAACTCCCGCAGCTCCGCATAAGCCCTCGACCCGCATGAGGTAGTCTCGAATCATAGTCCATCGACCCGCCTGAGTCTACCCCGTGACGGAGGCGCTTAACCCTAATCATCTCAAGAGACGAGTGATGTATAATACTATCATAACACCTTATCGTTAAACAACATAAGCACAACAAAGGAAAACCCCTTTACACAAACATCACAAGATACTAACACACGTAGATCCTAGCATGTTTACTTATCAAATCAACAAGAAAGTATTACAAGGCTATCACAAACCAACACAATCAAGTTATACACACAAGGTACTTTCTACTATATGCTAAACAAGTTCGGTTTTATCCCCAAAGTACTTTATACATTAACTCTTTAAAAGATACGTTACTCTCACAAAAGTCACACAATACCCGTAGTATATGAAAATAGAGTGATTATCTTTTGAAGTAAATCAAAACACTTCTCTTTGTAAAACTCAAGTAACAACATTATTTTCCAAACGTCCAAGTTTGCCTAATTTCAAATGTTCATGTTTCTTATTTAGAAAGGTTTCGTAGTTCATAGTCTTATTCATTTAAGAATATAATTCTCTTTTAAACTATCCGAGAAACATAAGTCTTATATGAGTAGATATTCTTGTTTACAACAATCTTATTACAAAGAAACATGATCTAGAAATATCATTTTGTCTCATCTTAGCTTCTATGCAGATGGAAGTTTCTATCGTTTTAATAATACTTAATCACAAAACATTTCCTTTATTAACGCTGCAGTTGGTTTGTCGATACACATTCTGATTTTCAAAATCAGTAAAATATTCTTAAGACGTTATACCTAACTGTCCATAAATCTAGTATAACTGTTTAGTTTTGATAAAAAATCAAGTATTACCTCTTCTTTCAAAATGAATCAAAACCTTTTGAAATACTTCAAGTTCTTTTATTAACACATAACAAGCCGCTTATAGTTCAAATCGCCACCCTTTAAAACCACAAGTATTTTCTTACTAACATAAAGTCGTTATAACCAACTTCCCATAAAGCCGTTATAACACTTTATGTTTTAAACCAATCAAATACATTTAGCACACGTGACGCTCACCGCATTACATAGTTCACACATATCACGCCGAAGAGATAGGAAGAGGTTCACATACCTCGCGACGAGTATCGACTAATAGCAAAACGCCCAAGTACTTCCAACCGCCGGCTACTCCTTAAGCCAAGTAACGCGCCACACGTAGTACTTCAACCTATAAGGCCACAAGGCGCTTTATTAACATCAAGATCTTATCGTAGAACATTCTACGTAAAATTCGCAAGACCTTCCCCGCAACAACAGAAATCTCCTCCTCTAACTGGGCCGCTACCAAGCCAACCAGTGGGGTTACACATCTAACCCGAACGGTACAATTCTACTCACGTAAAAGCTACACAAGCCTCATCAGAATACACCCTATGTAAAAACAATCAGCTTCTTCAGCTTAAGTCCAAAGACATCACACAAGCTATGTTCATTATATACATAGTATACTTCAACTATAATTTCCTACAACATGTAATATCCAATTACAATAGGGACAAGATAATTACCTCGATAAGCCCATAATTATCCGAGTTTAATGTCGCTTCCCGAGCAAGGTTTAGCTCCAACTCCGAGCGCCCAACCCGCTCCAAACCACCCTTAGAAGTTCTAACCAACTTCTACATAACACTCCAACTAACTATGGAGATTTTCCTGTGGTTTCGGTTTGTGACCGACTAAAGTATAATAGTATTTCCTGTTTCAGATGTATAACCTTAGAATACTACAAGGTATACTGCTAAGGTAATTGGGCATTATAACAATACTTTGAGAGTATTTCTACACCACAGCGGGGTATTATACGAAAGCAACTAGGCAGTGGGGTACACTTTGCTAGCACCCTAGAGTGGGGTGCTCTCGGCCACAAGTGGAGGGACGAGAACCATAAGGAAGGGAGGAGGATTCTAACACTTAGGAAATATTTAGGACGAAGTTCATCAAAAGAGAGGGTATTTATAAGACAAGCCAAGGCCAACCAATGGCCAAGATCTAGCCAAGTGTATAGCAAGTGTAAGGCCAAGATTCACCCAAGTGCCCCCTAGACCCTACTCCTTAAAACCTCACAAATATCTACACAAAATATCTACCACTGACACCCCAAAGTCGCCCAAGCCGCCACCTTGCCCACCAACGAGAGGTGCTGCCGCCTCTCGTTGGTCCAAAATGTTCCGCCTCTAAAAATCCGCAAAAATAAGAAAAGACATAGCCGGAATTTTCCTCGCAGTTATGTAAAACGCTTCGCCAAAAACGACTCTAACCGTGTCAGACAAATGTCATTCTACCAAGCCACCTAGGCGGGGTGACACGTGTCACCCTCCTATTGGCCCAAAATAAAACATCTTCCAAAATATCCACAATGGCCAAAATCTCAAAACAAAGGGCTCCCACAAAACCAGAATTTCTCCCAGGCCCCACGTGACCATTTCCAAAAATAAAATTCCATAATTCTCTAATATTCCAGAAGTCCGAATACCAAACTGGGAATCCAATTCCCATTAACGAACCTTTTTCCTTCACAAAACCTAAACTTTTCCGTGGAAAATCACCTCTTTCTTCCTTTCCAATCTTTCGCAGATTCTCGCACGCACGCCCTCGCATACATACCTGTGAACTACGGGTATAACATTCTTCCTTAGAAACATTCGTCCGAATGTTCCTTCTAAGTCTCAAACATACGCGCCAAGATAGTCTTCACTTCTATACTTACGAAACAATCCTCGCCATACCGCCACGTAAAAATACTCGCAACATACTTATATCCAAGTCTACGAGGAAACACCTCTAACATCACCACAAATACACTTTTGTCACTTTGCCGCGAGCCTAGCTCCGACGACTAACAAATGGTACCGCCGCCATGATCCTCGGCCGCCGTGACACTCGAACCCTTACCACATTTCGACATCGCTTTAGTTTCCAAACTCGCCACACCGTCCGGTGGTACTTTCAAGAAGACCGACCGTCAACTCGAACTCTAAGCGCCGCCGAATATCCGCACGATTCCTCCGAGCCGCCGTAACTTCTTCTAGACGAGCTTTACCCTATCCACGTCACCGGAACAAGCTCGATCCAACTATCTCAACCTTGCCAACATCGAACCAATCGACCGCAACTTACACTTCGCCTCTACAAGGCTTCGTAAGGCGACATCCGAACACCGAATGGTAGCTTAAACGCCCCTCCACAGAGACAACAATCTCACAACTACCTCAAATTCACACACCGCCCGGTGGCGACGCGATTCGAGACTCACCGAGTCCTAACCCCGCTCGTAAAACTTCCAAACAAAACAGCCGTAACTGGCTCCATCACCGCCATAAGGTGCACGAGGCACCCCGCAGCCTTACAACCTTTCGATAAATCAACATCGCCGAGTAAACGGCCCCGATCAAGAACACGATGAGCCGCTTCATCGACCACCACCGGCCGAACGCATCCACGAACTCAGACGGTTAACTAAACTCAGCCTAACACCCTCGTGACTCTTCCACAAGCGCGACCACCACAACCGCACTTACCACCAAACATGCCGCTGGTTGACCCGCAACGTGGCCTCAACCCGACCCGCAAGGCGCAAAATACTATCTCCCAAGGAACAATTTTACTAAACATGTTACTAAAACCTAGCGGTCTTCTTAGCTCAACTACCCTCTTTCATTTCATACCACTTGTGACCTATCCCAAACATAGCTCACGTGCACTATGCACTCCGATACGGATCAAACATAACACTACACCTTTACTCGAGATGGCCTTACTTCTAAGGTCTGTACGTATAACACTCTAAGGCTCACACCTTCTCTATCCCCCAAAATCTTACTTGGTTAACCCACCATGATTTCTAATCACAACTACCACATCGCTATCGTAACATAGCACTTAAGGTATACTCACCTTGAAAGTTACCGGGCGACCTCGCCGCTCGCCCTCTCCCGTCGCCCTCGTTAACCCGTCGATCTCTACGCTACTGCACATAAGCCCGCATACGTGCCATGCCAAGCCCAATCAAGAATTACTTTGCACAACCTCTCTAGGTAGTCATCAAGACTCGCGATACATCGTATACTGTAGCCAAATCCATAGCTAGTAACAGGTCGCCTTGCACCCATATTCTCTGCTCGTCGTGGAATCAAGGTTCAAATATCATGGCCGCAGAGAATCGCCGCCGCGCTAAACTTTACCGCTAGCGACGCCGCAGAAATCCCCGAATAAGCACTACCCTAGGTAATGATTGGGCCTCGTGCCCTCGCAACCTTCCTCAACTCAACTCAGCCTCCTGGCCGCTTTGCCCTCCCGGGTTGCTCACGCGAGGCATAACGAGCAAGTGGAATGAATTTCGCCGTAGGGTCCAACTTACAACACGCTCTAAGGCACGATCTCGTGAGTGAGAAGAATAGAAACCAATCCTAAATATCCTATAGCCTCCTCGACATCGTGGTGCACAACACACCGATAATCAAGACTTCATCGATACGGTTCAGACACTTTCCGAGGATTAATCGCTTCGATACCACTTTTGTCACGAACCGATTCCGGCCCGTGATCGTGCCTTACCCCGCACCCTAGTGATACAACATCGTAGTAATCACGAACATAAACGATACAAGACATATTATAAAATATGAAACAATAACTGAGAAAACTTGCCTTTCAGATATATATAAACAACAACTTTTTCAACACGAGCAGCTTTAATCCTTTTTACAAACCCCGCCACAACAAGATTTGCACTTAAGAAATGATACGACAACAATGGCGGACAGGCCCCGCCATACCTCGAATGTAAACACCTACAACAACAGGGACTATACCACCGATAAGCCTCCGAGAAACGAGTTTTCCCACACGCCGAATCGTGACCCTAAGAGCGAGGATCAATGATCGCGTACCTTTACTCATGCAGATGAACGCAGCCTCAAGGAGGTCGCATAACAAAAATTGAGTATGTGAAACTAAAAATATCAGAAATGAAATCATAATAGTCTATAAAGCAGAGACATGTATGATAACCAAACTACGCTCACAATAATAAGGCCATGTCAAGTCGTGACTCACGCCTCAAGTCATCACTAAATATAACAACGGGTCTCACGCCCACAACATCAATCATGCCCGTGGAATACCTTCCTCACCGCCAGCTTATGATATAAAAGCACCAAGGAACACACATGAACACCGTGTCCCACTGCGCTATAATAACACGCATGTGGTAAGTACGGCGCATAGCCGACTACTAACACCTACGCATCAACAAGGCCGCGAATCAGATTATAAGATCTCGCTTGCATCGCCACATGATCAAAGCCACCACTTGCCCGCAGATCTAATGCGCGCGCTTCAGCCTCGAACTTTCCGCAGCCCGCATAGGCCAATCAGATCGCCCGCATGAGGTATAACCCCGCATCGAGGGTAGCTACTCCTGCAGCCGCCCCGACTCGCCGTCCGCACGCCACAAGTGACCGCATGACCACAAGGGCCGTGATCCTAACTCGAACTCCCGCAGCCCGCATAGCCCTCGACCCGCATGCAGGTAGTCTCAATCATAGGTCCATCGACCGCCTCGAGTCTACCCCGACGGAGGGCGCTTAACTCTAATCATCTCAAGAGATGAGTGATGTATAATACTATCATAACAAATTATCGTTAAACAACATAAGCACAACAAAGGAAAAACCCTTTACACAAACATCACAAGATACTAACACACGTAGATCCTAGCATGTTTACTTATCAAATCAACAAGAAAGTATTACAAGGCTATCACAAACCAACACAATCAAGTTATACACACAAGGTACTTTCTACTATACGCTAAACAAGTTCTGGTTTTATCCCCAAAGTACTTCATACATTAACTCTTTAAAAGATACGTTACTCACAAAAGTCACACAATACCCGTAGTATATGAAAATAGAGTGATTATCTTTTGAAGTAAATCAAAACACTTCTCTTTGTAAAACTCAAGTAATAACATTATTTTCCAAACGCCCAAGTTTGCCTAATTTCAAATGTTCATGTTTCTTATTTAGAAAGGTTTCAGAGTTCATAGTCTTATTCATTTAAGAATATAATTCTCTTTAAACTATCCGAGAAACATAAGTCTTATATGTGAGTAGATATTCTTGTTTACAACAATCTTATTACAAAGCATGATCTAGGAAATATCATTTTGTCTCATCTTAGCTTCTACGCAGATGGAAGTTTCTACCGGTTTTAATAATACTTAATCACAAAACATTTCCTTTTATTAACGCCGCAGTTGGTTTGTCGATACACATTCGATTTTCAAAATCAAGAAACATTCTTAAGACGTTATACCTAACTTTCCATAAAGCTAGTATAACTCTTAAGTTTTCAAAACAAATCAAGTATTACCTCTTCTTTCAAAATGAATCAAAAACCCTTTGAAATACTTCAAGTTCTTTTATTAACACATAACAAGCCGCTTATAGTTCAAATCGCCATCTTTAAAACCACAAGTATTTTCTTACTAACATAAAGTCGTTATAACCAACTTCCCATAAAGCCGTTATAACACTTTATGTTTTAAACCAATCAAATACATTTAGCACACGTACGCTCACCGCACTACATAGTTCACACATATCACGCCGAAGAGATAGGAAGAGGTTCACATACCTCGACGAGTATCGACTAATAGCAAAACGCCCAAGTACTTCCAACCGCTTCGCTACTCCTAAGCCAAGTAACGCGCCACACGTAGTACTTCAACCTATAAGGCCACAAGGCGCTTTATTAACATCAAGATCTTATCGTAGAACATTCTACGTAAAATTCGCAAAGACCTTCCCGCAACAACAGAAATCTCCTCCTCTAACGGCCGCTACCAAGCCAACCAGTGGGTTACATCTAACCCGAACGGGTACAATTCTACTCCACGTAAAAGCTACACAAGCTCATCAGAATACGCCCCATGTAAAACAGTCAGCTTCTTCAAAGCTTAAGTCCAAAGACATCACACAAGCTATGTTCGCTATATACATAGTATACTTCAACTATAATTTCCTACAACATGTAATATCCAATTACAATAGGGACAAGATAATTACCTCGATAAGCCCATAATTATCCGAGTTTAACGTCGCTTCCCGAGCAAGGTTTAGCTCAACTCCGGCGCCCAACCCGCCTCCAAACCACCCTTAGAAGTTCTAACCAACTTCTACATAACACTCCAACTAACTATGGAGATTTTCCTGTGGTTTCGTTTTGGACCGACGGAAAGTATAATAGTATTTCCTGCCAGATGTGTATAACCTTAGAATACTACAAGGTATACGCTAAGGTAATTGGGCATTATAACAATACTTTGAGAGTATTTCTACACCACAAAGTGGGGTATTATACGAAAGCAACTAGCAGTGGGTACACTCTCGCTAGCACCCTAGAGTGGGTGCTCTACCACAAGTGGAGGAGAACCATAAGGAAGTGGAGGGGAGGATTCTAACACTTAGGAAATATTTAGACGGAAGTTCATCAAAAGAGAGGGTATTTATAAGACAAGCCAAGGCCAACCAATGGCCAAGATCTAGCCAAGTGTATAGCAAGTGTAAGGCCAAGATTCACCCAAGTGCCCCTAGACCCTACCCTTAAAACCCTCACAAATATCTACACAAAATATCTACCACTGACACCCCAAAGTCGCCCAAGCCGCCCACCTTGCCCACCAACGGCAGTGGTGCCGCGCCGCCTCTCGTTGGTCCAAAATGTTCCGCCTCTAAAAATCCGCAAAAATAAGAAAAGACATAGCCGAATTTTCCCTCGCAGTTATGTAAACGCTTCGTAAAAACGACTCTAACCAAAGGCCAGGCACAAATGTCATTCTACTAAGCCACTTAGGCGGTGACACGTGTCACCCTCCTATTGGCCCAAAATAAAACATCTTCCAAAATATCCACAATGGCCAAAATCTCAAAACAAAGTGGCCCCACAAAACCGTAGAATTTCTCCCCAGGCCCCACGTGACCATTTCCAAAAATAAAATTCCATAATTTCTAATATTCCAGAAGTCCGACACCAAACTGGGAATCCACCCCATTAACGAACCTTTTTCCTTCACAAAACCGAAACTTTTCCGTGGAAAATCACCTCTTTCTTCCTTTCCAATCTTTCTGTCAGATTCTCGCACGCACGCCCTCGCATACATACCCGTGAACTACGGGTATAATGTATATAAAAGCACCAAGGAATACACATGAACACCGTGTCCCACTGTGGTCATAATAAAACCGGGACGGTAAGTAAGGCATACCGACTACTAAAACCCAGTACCAACAATGCCATAAAATCAGACACGAGGTCTTTCATCGCCATATGATCGCCGCCACTCGCCTTCAAGATCAACGCGCTACAACTCGAACTTCCCGCACCCGCATAAAGGCCACACATAAAGCCCGCATGAGGTATTCCCGCATCGGTGGTAGATACTCGACATCGCCCCGACCTGTGGTCCGCACGGGCCACATGCATCGCATGGCCATATAGACCGCACACTAACCCGAACTCTCGTAGCCCGCGATAGGCCACTGACCCGCATGAGGTATCTCGAATCATAGTCACATTGCATCGCCCGAGGTACCCCGCAGATCGAGGCGCTTAACCCCTGTGATAACATGTCAAGAGGCGAGTGGTACAATACTAACATAACGGCTTATCGTTAAAACAACATAAGCACAATCAAGGGAAACCCCTTTACACAAACATCACAAGATACTAACACACGTAGATCCTAATATGTTTACTTATCAAATCAACAAGAAGTATTACAAGGCTATCACCAACCAACATAATCAAATTATTCACACAAGGTACTTTCTACTTTATGTCAACAAGTTCGGTTTTTATCCCCAAAGTACTTCATACATTAACTCTTTAAAAGATCCGCTTCTTCACAAAAGTCAAATGATACCCGTAGTATAAAATAGAGTGACTATCTTTTTAAGTAAACCAAAACAATTTCCCTTTTTAAAGACAAGTAACAACCTTCTTTTCCAAAAGTTCAAGTTTGCCTAAGTTCAAAGACTCAAGTCTCTTATTTTCGAAAGATTTTGTAGTTCATAGTCTTAATCACTTAATAATATAATTCTCTTTAAAACAATTTGAGAAACATATGCCTTATGTGTAGTAGTTATTCTTTGTTCATAACAATCTTATTAAAGCAAATGATCTAGAAATGTAATATCATTTTGTCTCATCTTAGCTTCTACGCAGACGGAGGTTTCTACAGTTTTAATAATACTTAATCACCAATACATTTCTTTATTAGCGCCGTGGTTTGTCTTGCATTTATTCTCATTTCAAATCAATACATGCTCATAAACAATTAAGTAAACTGCCTTTTATCTCTCTTAAGTCGTTATACCTAACTTCCCATAAAGCTAGTATAACTCTTAAGCTTTTAAAACCAAGTATTACTCTTCTTCAAAAAAAAAATGATTCTTAATTCTTTTGAAATACTTCAAGATTCTTATTATTTAGACTCAAGTCAAAAGACATCGCAAAGAAACCACGCTCGCTTAACACACGCATATCTACCGCACTATATATATTCTTTTAAAATATCATGCTCAAGAGGATAGGAAGAATCACATACCTCGCGACGATTATCGATAATTAGCAAAACACCCACGGCTATAACCCGCTTAGTCTTGTCCACCTCTCAAGTAGAACACGCCACTCGCAGTAACTTTCAACCTATAAAGGCCATATACGCCTATCAACGCCTGGACTACTCGAGAATATTCTAAGCGAAGAGGTTCTAATTCTACTTAACATCAAAAGACTTCCTTACCCACAACTACACAAGTTCATCAGAATACAAATTCTACGTAAGTACAGCTCAATCTTCTTCTTTAATATTCTTCCGATGTGATTTCAATTCAATTCTCTTCTTATACCATCCTTCTATATATCTTATACTCATTTCTATACAACTACAGATGTAATTTCTAATTACAATAGGACAAGAGTATTTACCTCGATAAGCCCAAAATTATCCAAGTTTAAACGTCGATCCCGAGCAACGCTACTCCTACTGGTGCTCCAACCCGCTCCAAACAACCCTTTGAAGTTCTACGCAACTTCTTCTTAATACTTCAACCAATTATGAAGATTTTCCTTAAGATTTCGTTTTGTGACTGAAGGGAAGTATAGTAGTATTTCTGGCTTTTAGTATAGGTAACCTTCGAATACTACAAGGTATTCGTCCAAGGTATTTTGGAATAGTAACAATACTTGGAGAGTATTTTCTACCATGTGGGGTATGTTTGGACGAGCAACTCCAATGGAAGGGGTGCGCAAAGGCGATTTAAACTACTACAAGGGGAGGGGGGGACTTGGACGAGAACTTCACTACAAGGGAGGGACGGATTTTTAAGACTTAGAAGTCATTTGAGGGATGAAGAAATCCTTCAACTAAGGGGGGTATTTATAGGGCCTTCAATGGCCAAGATCAAGACAAGTGGTGGGCAAGTGAGGGTGAAGATTTGCACAAGTGCACCCTAGCCATCTACTCCACAAATCACTCCAAACATCGACCCAAGTTTTAGGCCACAAACATGCCAAGAACGCAACCAATCGCCACACGATCGCCACTGAGGGTGACAAGTGTCGCCTCTCGTTGGTCCAAAATATTTCATCTCTCGAAAATCCGCAAAAATTATTAATGTCGCAATCGTAATTTTCCCGCAGTTTGGAAACGCTTCGCCTGAAACAATTCTTTCGTGGTTGTGCACAAATTTCGCCCATTGCCTAACTTAAGGCTTAAACTCAGACGCACGCCCTCACGCATATACTGAAATATTGGTATAACATTCTCCCCTCCTTAGAAACATTCGTCCCGAATGTTCCTTCTCAAGACGGATAATGATAAGTTCCTCTTAACTTAAACAAGTTGCCAATGCCACACCTGGCCACAAAATAACACACGCGCAATTACTTAATCCAAGTCCACAAGGAATCACCTCTATTACCACAAAAGCTCCCACCCAAGGTCTAAAAGACACTCCCTTCGCACCTTCATTTCACAAAAGAAACGATCTCTTCTATTCTCTTAACACGTGCTCACTTTTCCTTACTCGTCGCATTCTCCTCGTGACACTCCTAATTCTTTCATAACTTACCACCTTCTCATATTGCTTCGCTTCAAAATCTGGTTACTATCTCCAACTTGGTCATCATTAACTGGAACACTTGTACGGATCTCCGATACTTTTCTCGAACATAGTAACAGAAGGACCGGACGCATCGCTTCACGCTTGACGGCAAAGCTAACTTATAGTAACCCGCCTATCCTCCAAAGGATCTCAAACGCCTAAGTTCAGCTAAGTTTCTCTGCTTCCAAAACTCGTCACACACTTTCCGGTGGTACCTTTAAGACCCACCATCAACTCAACTCCTGCCGCTGCCGACATCCGCACGACTTCGCTGACTCACGCTAATAACCTCTTCTCGATAAGCTTCACCCTATCCACATCCTCAATAAACAAGTATTAACCAACTATCCGAACCTTGCCAACATCGAACCAATCGATCGACAACTTACACTTCCGCCCCTACGCGCGCCATAAGGCGACATCCGAATATCAAATGGTAGCTATAAACACTCCTCAACGGAGGCAAAAATCCTCACAGCCTACCCTCAAAATCAAAACACCGCCAGGTGAACGCGAGCATCGAGACTCACCCGAGTTCCTAACCCCGCTGTAAAACTTCCGTAAAAGAAATAGCCAGAATCGCTACACCGCCGCCATAAGGTGAAAGAGGCACCTCGCAGCCTTACAACCTTCCCGATATATAACATCTCGCATAACCCATCGCCGAGTAAACGATCCCGATCGAAGACAAGACGGGCAGACCTCATCGCCCGACCATCGTCGAACGAATCCACGAACTCAGACGCTGGTTAACTAAACTGGCCTAACACCTCGTGACCCACCACCGTGACCACCGAACTGACCCCACCACATTACAAAGTCGCTGGTTGACCCGCCGACGGCCTCAACCCGCCGCTATCGCGCAAAACTCTTGTTTCCGATCCAACAATCTCACCATCGAGTCACGAAAACCTGGTCTTCTTAGCTCAACTACCCTCTTCATTTCATACCACTCGTGGACTTATCACACAAACATATCTCACGTATACTACGACCGATAAGTGGTCAAAAATAAATCTTTTACTCAAGATGGCCTCACCTCTAAGGTCTCCATGTATAAAATTCTAAGGCTCACACTTTCCCTATCCCCAATCTTACCCTTTAACTAACCATGATTTCTAATCACAATTAACACAATGCTATCCGAACATAACACTTAAGATATACACATCTTATCACACATACAAATCTCTGTAGGTTAAGGATATACCCAGATTCATCGCTTCACTACCCTTTGTCGTTCTAATCAATCCCGCTCGGGCGATAGCTAGAAAGGTGATGAACTAGCCGCGGATCCCCGGCCGAGTCTCTACATCCGCGCCACTGGCCTGACAATTTCACAAATGGCCCCGATGTTCGCCCTCTTCGCCGACTCGTTAGCCTGTCGATCCTCACGCCTTCTACCACGCGCATAAGCTCAGATGCGAGCCATGCTCACGCCGATCAAGAGCAACTCTGCACAACCTCTCTTAGATAATCATCAAGACCCGTGATAAACCGGCATAATATACTCCGTTGCTAAATCCATAGCTGGTAATGGTCGCCTCTCGCAATCCATACTTCCCGCCATCGGGTCGTGGAATCAAGGTTCAAATATCACGGTCGCAGCAGGAATCGCCGCCGCCGCGCTAGACTGGCTGGATCGCGCCGCCGCTAACTCCCCGAACGAAACACCACCCTGTGATGATTGGGCTGTGCCCTCGTGAATCTCTCGTGTTTACTTCAGCCTCTACGCTTTGCCCTTTGGGCGGGTTGCCTACGCGAGGCCTAATCGTAAAGGAAAGGAATTACGTTGAGGGTCCAACTTATAACACAACTCTAAGGCACGATCTCGGAGTGAGAAGAATGGAAACCAATCCTAAATATCCTATAGCCTCGACATCGCGGTGCACAACACACCGATAATCAAGACTTCACTAGATACGGTCAGACACTTTCCGATGATTAATCGCTCGATATTACTTTTGTCACGACCAACCTGCCCGTGGATCGTGCCTTACCTCGCACCCAAGTAGACATACATCGAATAATCGAAAATAAAACAAGACATGAAATAATATGAAGTGAAAACGGTTTATTCGAGAAAATTGCTCTTCTAAGATATATATAAATAAACTTGAACTCGATGCTTATATCCCTTTACAAACTCGCCTATAACAAGATTTCTGCACTCTAAGAGTTGATATAACAACAATGGCGGACAGGCCCCGCCATACCCTGAACGTAAGTACCTACAACGACAGTGGTACTATACCACCATAAGCCTCCGAGAAACTGAGCTTCCCAAAACGTTGAATTGTGATCCCAAGAGCGAGGATCGACGATCGCGTATTCTACCGCGCGGATTTAACGCACAAGCGAGGTCAAGATAACAGTACCAAGTATGTGAAATCAAAATACCGCAAATGAAATCATAGTAATCTATATAAAGCAGAGAGTGATGATAACCAAACTACGCTCACAATAAATAAGCAAATATGTCAAGTCGTGGACTCACGCCTCAAAGTCATCACTCAAATATAACTACGGGTCTCACGCCCACAACATCAATCATGCCCGTGGAATACCTTCCTCACCGCTTCAGCCTATGATATAAAAGCACCAAGGAATACACATGAACACCGTGTCCCACCTCTGTGTCATAATAAAATCGTGACGGTAAATGCGAAGGCATACCGACTACTAAAACCCACGCACTAACAATGCCATAAAATCGTATCACGAGGTCTTTCTAGATCGCGCCATATGATCGGCGCCACTCGCTCTCGCAGATCAATGTGCTACAAACTCGAACTTCCGCAGATCCGCACAGCCACACACATAGCCCGCATGAGGTATTCCCCGACGAGGGTAGCTACTCCTCGACATCGCCCCGACCCGTGGTCCGTAGCCACATGTAACCGCATGGCCATATATCCGCACACTAACTCGAACTCTCGTAGCTCGCGCATAGGCCACCGACCCGCATGAGGTATCTCGAATCATAGTCACACGCATCGCTGAGGTACCGCGTGACGGAGGCGCTTAACCCCTGTATAACATATCAAGAGGCGAGTGTTACAATACTAACATAACGGCTTATCGTTAAACAACATAAGCACAATCAAGAAACCCCTTTACACAAACATCACAAGATACTAACACACGTAGCATCCTAACATGTTTACTTATCAAATCAACAAGAAAGTATTACAAGGCTATCACCAACCAACATAATCAAATTATTCACACAAGGTAATTTCTACTTTATGTCAACAAGTTCGGGTTTTTATCCCCAAAGTACTTCATACATTAACTCTTTAAAAGATCCGTTTCTTTCACAAAAGTCACACGATATTCGTAGTATAAAATAGAGTGACTATCTTTTAAGTAAACCAAAACAATTTCCTTTTAAAGACAGGTAACAACCTTCTTTTCTAAAAGTTCAAGTTTGCCTAAGTTCAAAGACTCAAGTCTCTTATTTTCGAAAGGTTTTGTAGTTCATAGTCTTAATCACTTAATAATATAATTCTCTTTTAAAACAATTTGAGAAACATATGCCTTATGTGTGAGTAGGTTATTCTTTGTTCATAACAATCTTATTAAAGCAGCCATGATCTAGGAAATGTAATATCATTTTGTCTCATCTTAGCTTCTATGCAGATGGAGGTTTCATGTGTTTTAATAATACTTAATCACCAATACATTTCCCTTTATTAGCGCCGCAGTGGTTTGTCTTGTACTTATTCTCATTTCAAATCAATAAGGCTCATAAACAATTAAGTAAACTGCTCCTTTTATCTTCTCTTAAGTCGTTATACCTAACTTCCCATAAAGCTAGTATAACTCTTAAGCTTTTAAAACCAAGTATTACTCTTCTTAAAAAAAAACTATTCTTAATTCTTTTGAAATACTTCAAGATTCTTATTATTTAGACTCAAGTCAAAAGACATCGCAGTAAAACCACGTTCAGTTAACACACGTACATCTACCGTACTATATATATTCTTTTAAAATATCATGCTTGTCACGACCCATTCCGGGGCCCGTGACTGGTGCCTTACCGGGGCACCCAAGTAGTCATACATCAGAGTAATCAGCGGAAATATAAAACAAGACATGAAACAGTTTATAAAATAAGACACGCTTTATGAGAAAACATCGCTTTCTAAGATATATATAAAAACATGGTTTAGCGCTACATCCGACATCGCACAACATGACTACGCACTTAAGGAAATATACAACTATGGCGGGACAGGCCCGCCATACCCTCGATCATACAAAACTATCTACAACAGGAGATCATACCTAAAAGTAGAGCCTCCTAAAAGATGGAGCTCCCGGCACCAACGTAGATCCTAAGAATGTAGATCTAGCACTGCCGCTCTTACTCGCGGCATGAACGCACTTCAAGGAGGTCGATAACAGTACTAAGTATATGAAATCAGAAATACTTAAATGAAAACATATCATTTTAACATCGCTTTGCAAGTATGTATGAAACAACCAAGGACCGCATATAGTGCCACATCATAAACAAGAGTAACAATAGGTAAATCAGAATGTCTTTTCTAGGTCGCGAATGATCGCAGGCCAATCGCCTCGTAGTATCACCATGCAAGCCTAACTCGACTCTCAGAGTCCGCATAAAGCCACTCACATAGGCCCGCATAGTACATAACCCCGCGTCGAGGGTAGCTACTCCGGCATCGCCCCGACTCGTAGTCCGCATGGCCACATAGACCGCATGAGGTATAACCCCGCATCACTAACCCGAACTCCCGTAGTTCGCATAGGTCCCCGACTCGCATGAGGTATTCTCGAATCACGTCCTGCATCACCGAGTCTACCCCGCGTCGGAGGCAGCAACCCCGATATGTCAAGAGGTGAGTGATAGTACACTAACATAACAGCTGATCTTTAAACAACATAAGCATAACAAGAATACTCTTTATACAAACGTTACAAGACACTAACACACATAGCATCATATCATGTCTACTTATCAAACCATCTTATTATTCTTTTCACAATTCAATATAAGTCCGTTATAAACACATAGCAAACTGCTTCTTTTATCGTTTCTAAGTGGTTATACTTAACTTCCCATAAAGCTAGTATAACTCTTAAGCTTCGCTTTAAAACCAATTAGTTCTCTTCTCTAAAAATGATTCAAGAATCTTTTGAAATGTTTTCGCTTCTTTATTATTCAAAGCTTGCCATAGGCATCGCTGTAAGTGTTATTCGTGCTTAAGCCGAGGCATTGCGTAAGTATTATTCAAAGCTTAAGTCAAAGACATTGCCGTAGTTATTATTCGCTAACACATGTACGCTCACCGCACTATATATATATTGTAAAATATCATGCTTTAGGAAGAATCACATACCTTCTCAAATAAAACCACCGCCAAGTTGAATATGTCGCGCAGAGAATCAATTTATAATAGTCGACACGCCTATCAACGCTCGCACTACTTTGTAAACGCTTCTAAACAGTAGGTTCTATATCCTACGGAAATCAAGCACTTCCCTACCCGTGAGTTACTCAAGTTCATCAGAAAACAAATTCACGCAAGTACTTTGATTATTCTTCTTTAAACCCTTCTACCGTGATAACAGCTCAATTCTATTCTCGCAATATTCTTCTAAGTATCTAATACTTATTCTTATACTACTACAGAAGTATTCTCTAATTCAAAAGAGGTTAGGATTAGTTACCTCGATAAGCCCAATAATATCCTAGATAAAGTCGCTACCGAGCAAGGTTTTGCTCCTAAGTTGTATGCTCCAGGAAACCTTAGAAGTTCTTCACAACTTCTACTAAGCACTAAGGATTTGGGCTAGGTATTTTGGGCATTATAACAATACAAGAAGGCAACTTTTCTACCAAGTGAGGGGTAGGTTTTGCTAGGCAGTGGCCTCGCCAAACTACTTAGGCTGGAGGGGGTATTCGCCAGGGCCTTCACAAGGGGAGGAAGTGTTTGACTAAAAGGCTACAAAGGAGAGGAGAGGATTTTCAAGACTTGAAAGATTTGTGGACGAAGAACTCTTCATCTTAAGCGGGGTATTTATAGGTCAAGTGGCCAACCAATGGCCAAGATTAAGACAAGTGCAAGGCAAGTGTAGGGTGAAGATTTACTCCACACAAATATCCTACCAACTCCTTGACTTGTGCACAAGGCACAAAAACGTGCTGCTTCTCCAATTTCGTCCAACGGACGATTCAAGTCCACCAATCGGAGGTGCCAAGTGTCGCCTCCCGCTGGTCCAAAATGTTTCGCCTCTGAAAAATCCGCAAAAATTAGAAATGGCATAACCGAATTTACCCTACGAAGTCGTGGAAACGCTTCGAAAAACTATTCGCTTTGTGAGTCAGGCCTAAAAACGCCCAAGCCTAAACTTTAAGGCTAAACTTTTGACGTATTCTCATGCATACTCGGAAATACTGGTATAACATTCTCCTCCTTAGAAACATTCGTCGAATGTTCCTTCCCAAGACAGATAACGACAAGGTTCTTCATAACTTAAACACTTGCAAACGCCACACACGCCACAAAACAACACTTAGGCAAAACGATAACGAAAATTTACAAGTAGGAAAGTGAATTACCCGAGGCTGGGAATAGCGAGGATACTTCGCCTCATGTCCTCCTGGCTTCCCACGCCATCTCCTCCCGAGCTCGCTCCGCCACAAGACTTTGACAGGCTCCACGCCTCGTCCGCAGACGCCTAACTCCGACGATCGACTATCGCTACGGAATCTCCTCGCACGATAACCCCACACCGACATCGCCAATCGGGTGTACTCCTAGATGGATCCCCGATACATCTCTCAAAGATAGATACGTGAAAACCGGATGCACCGCTTCCGCATCGACGGCAGATTCAACTCATAGCAACCGCTTACCTCGCGACAATCAAACGCCCAATGTACTGGCCGAAGCTTCTTCCTCCCGAATCTCATCACACCCTTCTACGGGTGACACCTTCAGAAAACCTAATCATCAATCGCGAACCTGATGCCGACGACGATGATCTGCATACGACTTGCCGACTCGAGCCGCTAATAGCCGCCTCGGATAAGCTTCACCTTATCCATCGTCATTGCATTCAAATCGTCCTACTAGATGCACTTCGCCCACATCGAACCAACCTATAAGCGACCGCACTTCCTCCCATACAAGGCCTCATAAGGCGCCATCTCAATACCGAGTGGTAGCTATTATTATACGCGAACTCAACTAGAGGCAAATGATCCTCCCAACTACCATCGGTCAATAACACAGCTCGCAAAGATATCCTCAAGAGTCCGGATAAGGCGCTCGCTGCCTGGCCTGTCTGCGGATGAAATGCGCACTTGCTCACCGCCCCTAAACCTCTCGAAGGACTCTCTGGTTAGCCAGAACCGCCTCGCGTCGATATGATCGTAGGACTCCATGCACCGCGATCTCGAATGTAAAGTCCGCATAATCCTCACCAAAAGTCGCCCCGATGGGAAGAAAGTGGGCTGATTTCACACCGTCGACGATAACCCATATAGAATCATGTCTCTCCGAAAGCGAGGTAATCCCGCGATGAAGTCCATGTTGATTACCTCCCACTTCCGTGCTCGATCTCTATCGCCGCAACAAACCACCGTGACATCTGGTGCTCTACCTTCACCGCCGACAACACGCATCGAGCTACGAACTCGCAACGCCCCTCTTCAAGCCATCCCACCAATACATTGATCGGTCGCGTGGTACATCTTCGTCGACTTGACGATGGATAGAGTAACGCGCTACCGCGCTTCCCAAGAACTCGCCAAGTCCTCAAACATCCGAACACACAACTCGCCTCAAACCTTAGCACCCCATCAGTGCTACTCAAAGCGACCCTTGCCTCACGTAAGAGTCAGATCACGATAACGTGTCAAAACCGATCTCGAATCGCCTCTTCACCTCCTCGACGATGGAAGACTCGCAACCTCACGAACTCTAACCCCATCGCTATCGTAATCAATCAAACGGACACCAAGGCTCGCTAATCGATGCAAATCACGAACCATGTCCCTCCTCTCTAGTTGCACATCCGATAGGCTCTATCGACCTACGACTAAGAGCATCCGCCACAATATCGCCTTCTCGGTGGTACAGATATCAACATCGTAATCCTTAAGCAACTCTAACCACCGCCTCGCCGTAAGTTCACTCCTCCGTCAAGATATACCGAGGCTCTTGTGGTCTCTGTAAAAATATCCACGTGAACCCCATACAAATAGTGCCTCCATCTTCAAAGCGTGAATCACGCCGCTAACTCCAAATCACGCGGGTAGCCTCTGCTTTCTTCACTGTCGACGATATGCTATAACCCCGCCATGCCGCATCAAGACACATCCCAACCCGATGCTCGACGATCACAATACACTGACATAACCATCTGACCTCCGAAAGAGTAAGAACGGGGCGCCGCCGCCTCTTTCAAGAATCGAAACCCCGCCACAAGCATCGCCATCAAACTTGGCCGCTTTCCGAGTCACTTAGTCAATGGTGCGTAGATAAAGCAAACTTCTCCACGAACCGATAATACCCGCAAGGCCCAAAATCGCGAACCTCGGCGGAGTAGTAGGTTCAGGCCAAGTCCCGATCGCTTCGATCTTGCCGATTCACTGAATGCCATCACTCGGCTAATATGCCCAAGAAACGCCATCAAGTCAACCAAAACTCACATTTGGAAAACATGGCGCATAATCGCTGGTCTCGAGAATCACAAGACAGCCTCAAATGCTCGCGTGCTCGCCTGAGCGAATAAACCAAGATATCATCAATGAACACTATCACGAACGTGTCCAAAATGGTTTGAACACTCGTTCATCAAATCCATGAATACCGCCGAGCATCGTCAACCCAAAAGACATGACTCGAACTCATAATGCCTGCACGTCCGAATGCACCCTGTGGACATCCACCTCTCTCGACTCGCACTGATGATAGCGATCGCAGATCAATCTTGAGAAACATCTCGCACTCGCAACCGGTCGAACAAATCATCAATCCCGGAAGCGGGTATCTGCTTTAATGGTCACCTTGTTCACCGTCAGATCAACACATGCGCAGCCGCCCCGCCCTTCTTCTTCACGAACAATACCGCGCTCCTGGGAGAAACACTAGGCACGGATGAAGCCCTTCTCCAAAGAAATCTCTATGATGATACTTCAACTCTCTCAACTCGCAGTGCCATTCTCAGATGGCGAATGGAAATAAGCCGAGTGTCCGCAATATGTCAATACAAACTCAATCTCCCTCTCGGGAGGGATACCCGAGGTCGTCTGAAATACGCCCTGGGAACTCTCTCGACCACTGAATCGACGGAAAATCTGGTACCGCAGCCTTCAAAGATCAAACACCCGAACGAGATGGTAGATATACCCTTCTCGCACTATCTTCCTAGCCTCGAGGTAGGAAATAAACCTACCCTACGATACCGTGCTCTCCCACTCAACAACCGGCCTCGTGAAATCGAACTGCACTACTCTCTCTCTCAGCCTACATTGGCATAGCAAGAAGCTAACCAATCCATCCCCATGATCACGTCTGTCAATCATTTCCAACTCTATCAAGTCGCTAGGGTCCGACGATGTAAATAGTCACAGACAAGCTCTATATACCCGCCGAGCTACCACCGAATCACCCACCGCGTAGCTACCTCGAAAGTGGTCTATGGACTCGTGCTCTATCCCTATCCTACTAGCAACAAGTGGAGATATATAGAGAGTAGAACCCGATCTATCAAAGCATACACATCAAACCAGGAACCGATAAGGTACTGCGACGACATCAGTGAGGCCTCCCGATCCCGCTTACCGACAAAGCATAAATGCGGTTACGAGGACCGCTAATCGACCTCGCGCCACGACCGCCGCGACCGCTGGTCCACGAGTACCTTGCCCTCCAGGGCAGTAATCGCTTGGGATGAAGAAGACCGGCGAAAGAACTCGTGGCCGACCCTACCATCAAGATCGCCTTGGCCTGAAAGTTCCTCGCATAGTGACCTGCCGCTACAATCAAACAAACTCCCGTAGCACCACAACTCCCGGCCGATCTACCGACGGCCACACCGGTGGGTGGTCGACGCCGTAACCTCTGCCGCTCAATGTGCAAGTCCTCGGGCCTCGTCCGCCTCGAATATCTCGCCGCTGGCCGAGGACGGCAGAGTGCTCGAGCCGGGCCGTGGTGCACCCAGATCGCCACGAGGCCGCCACCACGATAGCCACCAAAAGACCTCGCCCCGCCTTCTTCTCGCCGCCGTCAACCCGGCGGCTCTCTACGCCTCACATCCTGCAGCACGAGCTCGCACGCGGTAATGTCCATACCCGGCCGAAGAGAAACACCCGCACCGACTCGGCCATATAATCATCTAGCCCGGTGACGTAGCGGTCCACCCTATCCTCCATATTAGCTACCAACGCTGGGACATACCGAGCCAATGAATCAAACTCGACATTGTACTCCCGACAAGGCCCTCTCGCCTCAGAAGAAAAATCTATCAGCCCGCGCCTCCTCATCCGCGAGGCAAGAAGTGAGTGAGGAAAGCCTCCGAGAACTCATCCCAAGTACCGGGACGCGCTCTCCCGGATAACTCTCATGAATCAAACCAATCGACCGCAGATCACGCAGCCTTACGCGAAGGTCACGTACTGATCTCGAGGCCTTGATCACCCGCATGATCCTTCAGAGTGACGGATGAACTCCTCGGATCATCCTCCCTCGACCAGAAACTCAAGGGCTACAACTCAAGAAATCTCAGAGCCTCAAACTATCTACCCTCGTGCACCACGGTGCGACGAGCCGAGCCGAATCGAATCGCCAGATTCAAACTTATCCTCAGATTCGCCACAACTTCTAGCCAATAGTCGGGCCATCTCTTGTACCCTAACTCCTCCGCCCCAGCCGTGGGAGCGAGGTGTGCGTCGTGGTCTCGCTGGGCCGGCGGCGCCATAGAACTCGCTGCATGTATAGATCGGGCCCGAGCCCTCGTAACTCCGGTTCGATCGCGCCTCTCGGCCGCTTGCCCTTCAGGCCCGTTGCCTTACGTGAGGCATAATCAGCATAAAAGGAATACGTTAGAGGTCCAACTTTAACACATTTCTAAAGCACGATCTCAGAGTGAGAAGAATGAAAACCAATCCTAAATATCCTATAGCCTCCTCGATTATGGTGGTGCGCAACACACCGATAATCAAGACTCTACTAGATACGGCGCAGACACTTTCCGAGGATTAATCGCTTCGATACCACTTTTGTCACGACCCATTCGGGGCCGTGATCGTGCCTTACCGGCACCCAAGTAGTCATACATCGTAGTAATCTGAAATATAAAACAAGACATGAAACATTAAATAAAAAAAGACAAAGTTTATATGAGAAAACATCGCTTTCGATATATATAAAAACATGGTTTAGCAGCTACATCCGACACTTGCATAACATGACTACAAACCTCTAAGGAAATATACAACTATGGCGGGACAGGGCCCGCCATACCCTGGACAGAAAACTATCTACAACAGGAGATCATACCTAAAAGTAGAGCCTCCGGAAAAGATGGAGCTCAGACACCAACGTAGAGATCCTAAGAATGTGGATCTAGCACTGCTGCCCTTACCTCGGCATGAACGCAGCCCAGGAGGTCGACAAATGTACTAAGTATATGAAAGCAGAAAATACTTAAATGAAAACATATCATTTTAAAATCAGTTTTGCAAGTATGTATGAAACAACGAGGGACCGCATAGTGCCACATCATAAACAAGAGTAACAATAGGTAAATCAGAATGTGTCTTTTCTAGGCCGCGAATGATCGAAGCAGGCCACCGCCTGCAGTATCACCATACAAGCCTAATCACGGACTCTCAGAGTCCGCATAGGCCACTCACATAGGCCCGCATAGGGTACATAACCCCGCGTCGAGGGTAGCTACTCCGGCATCGCCCCGACTCGTAGTCGCATGGCCACATGATCGCGTGAGGTATAACCCCGCATCACTAACACGGAACTCCCGTAGCTCCGCATAGGTCCCCGGACTGCATGAGGTATTCTCGAATCATGGTCCCGCATCACCGAGTCTACCCCGCATCGGAGGCGACAACCCCTGATATGTCAAGAGGTGAGTGATAGTACACTAACATAACTTATCTTTAAACAACATAAGCACAACAAGAATACTTTTTATACAAGCGTTACAAGACACTAACACACATAGCATCATATCATGTCTACTTATCAAACCATCTTATTATTCTTTTCACAATTCAATATAAGTGCATTATAAACACATAGGCAAACTGTTTCTTTTATCGTTCTTAAGTGGTTATACTTAACTTCCCATAAAGCTAGTATAACTCTTAAGCTTCGCTTTAAAACCAATTAGTTCTCTTACTAAAAATGATTCGATAATCTTTTGAAATGTTTTCGATTCTTTATTATTCGGGCTTAAGCCGAGGCATTCTTAGTAAGTGTTATTCGGGCTTAAGCCGAGGCATTGCGTAAGTATTATTCGGGCTTAAGTCAAAGACATTGCGTAGTTATTATTCGTTAACACATACGTACGCTCACCGCACTATATATATATTGTAAAATATCATGCTTTAGGAAGAATCACATACCTTCTCAATAAACCACCGCCAAGTTGAATATGTCGCGCGAGAGAATCGACCTATAATAGTCGACACGTCTATCAGCGTTGAACTACTTTGTAAACAGATTCTAAGCAGAGGGTTCTATATCCTACGGAAAATTGGGCGTCTTCCTACCCTGAGTTACTCAAGCTCATCAGGAAAACTCCATGCAAGTCTGATTTGATTATTCTTCTTTTAAACCCTTCATCGTGATAATAGTTCAATTCTATGCAATATTCTTCTAAGTATCTAATACTTATTCTTATACTACTACTGAAGTATTCTCTAATTCAAAAGAGGGTTAGGATTAGTTACCTCGATAAGCCCAATAATATCCTAGATAAAGTCGCGCCTGAGCAAGGTTTTGCTCCTAAGTTGTATGCTCCAAGGAAACCTTAGAAGTTCTTCACAACTTCTACTAAGCACTAAGGGATTTGGGCTAGGGTATTTTGGGCATTATAACAATACAAGAAGGCAACTTTTCTACCAAGGGGGGGTAGGTTTTGGCTAGGCTAGGGGCCTCGGCCAAACTACTTAGGCTAGAGGAGGGTATTCGGCCAAGGGCCTTCCGAGGGAGGAGGTGTTTGGACGAAAAAGGCTACAAAGGGAGAGGAGAGGATTTTCAAGACTTGGAAAGATTTGTGGATGAAGAACTCTTCATCTTAAGGGGGGTATTTATAGGTCAAGAAGTGGCCAACCAATGGCCAAGATTAAGACAAGTGCAAGGCAAGTGTAGGGTGAAGATTTAATCCACACAAATATCCTACCAACTCCTTGACTTGTGCACAAGGCACAAAAAACGTGCCAAGCTTCTCCAATTTTGTCGATGGGCGATTCAAGTCCACCAATTGGAGGTGCCAGTGTCGCCCTCCGTTGGTCCAAAATGTTTCGTCTCTCGGAAAAATCCGCAAAATTAGAAATGGCATAGCGGAATTTACCTACACGGAAAGTGGAAACGTTTCGTCGGAAAACTATTCGCTTTGTGAGTTGTGCCCAAAAAAAACGTCCAAGCCTAAACTTTAAGGCTAAACTTTTTGTACGTATTCCCTTGCGTACATACTCTGGAAATACGGGGTATAACAATGCTCAAGAGGATAGGAAGAATCACATACCTCGCGACGATTATCGACAATTAGCAAAACGCTCCATGGCTATAGCCCGGCTAGCCTTGTCCACCTCTCAAGTAGAACATGCTACTCGCAGAACTTTCAACCTATAAAGGCCATATACGTCTATCAACGTCTAGACTACTCTGTAGAATATTCTAAGCAGTAGGTTCTTAATTCTACGGAACAT
The DNA here is from genome assembly GCA_029844215.1 of Przewalskia tangutica. Lineage (NCBI taxonomy): Eukaryota > Viridiplantae > Streptophyta > Magnoliopsida > Solanales > Solanaceae > Przewalskia > Przewalskia tangutica. Next base: position 28,290,966 of record CM056719.1, read on the forward strand.
TGGGCAGCACTTCCCTACCCGTCAAACTACCACAAGTCTCGTAAATACGATCCTATGTAAGTACTGATTCAATCTTCTTCTTTAATATTCTTGATGTGATTTCAATTCAATTCTCTTCTCTTATACCATCCTTCATATATCTTATACTCATTTCTATACAACTACGATTATGTAATTTCTAATTACAATAGAAGGACAAGAGTATTTACCTCGATAAGCCCAAAATTATCCAAGTTTAAATGTCGATCCTGAGCAACGCGTTTAGCTCCTACTCAGGTGCTCCAACCCGCTCCAAACAACCCTTAGAAGTTCTACACAACTTCTTCTTAATACTTCAACCAATTATGAAGATTTTCCTTAGGATTTCGTTTTGTGACTGAAGGGAAGTATAGTAGTATTTCTGGGCTTTTAGTATATAGGTAACCTTGGAATACTACAAGGTATTTGGGCCAAGGTATTTTGGAATAGTAACAATACTTGGAGAGTATTTTCTCACAGGGGTATGTTTGGACGAGAGCAACTCCAAGGGAAGGGAGGGTGTGTGGCGGACGAAACTACTACAAGGGGAGGGGGGGACTTGGACGAGAACTTCACTACAAGGGAGGGACGGATTTTTAAGACTTAGAAGTCATTTGAGGGCTGAAGAAATCCTTGACTAAGGGGTATTTATAGGGCCTTGATGGCCAAGATCAAGACAAGTGGTGGGCAAGTGGAGGGTGAAGATTTGCACAAGTGCACCCTGGCCATCTACTCCACAAATCACTCCAAACATTGACCCAAGTTTTAGGCCACAAACATGCCAAGAGCGTGCAACCAATCGGCGCATGGCCGCCCGGCAGGGTGACAAGTGTCGCCTCTCGTTGGTCCAAAATATTTCATCTCTCGGAAAAATCCATAAAAATTATTAATGTCATCGTAATTTTCCCCATGCAGCTTGGAAAACGTTTCGTCGGAAAATAATTCTTTTCGGGGGTTGTGCACAAATTTCGTCCATTGCCTAACTTAAGGCTTAAACTTTTGTACGTACGTCCTCACGTACATACTCTGGAAATATGGGGTATAACAGATAAGGCGAAGCTATCCAGGAAAGATTATTAACAAGCTCAAAGTCGATAAAAGCTTTATGCAGATAACCGACGTCGACGCTTGGAGTTCAGGTTGATGTTTTAGTATAAATATTATCATGTGGCCATGGGTGGCAGATTTTTGGTATATAGGGGTTGTAAAAGGAAACTATGTCGCTACCTATTAGGTTGACTCCTAAAGAACACTCGGGGACGAATGTTTCTAGAGGGGGGAAGAATGTTACACCCCGTAATTCCAGGACACGTGTAAGAGGACGTACGTGGGAAGTTACGACTTTAATTTGAACGAAAGAAAGAGTTGTTTTTCGAGGGAAAAATCTTCCGAACCTCGGGAAAGAGAAATGTTTGTTAATGAGAATTGGGTTCTCGAAATTGCTATTTGAGACATTTAGAATTTATCGGAACTATGGAAGTTTATTTTCAGAGTTTGATACGTGTGGCCCACCCGAGAAATTTTACGTTTTGTGGGGCCCACGAGGTTTCCGATATTTTGACCAATTATGGAAATTTTGGGAAACGGAATGGTATGAACCAATGAGAGGGCGACACGTGTCACCCTCTACATGGTCATCTTGGGAGACACATCTTGACCACACATTTGGATTAATCCTAGCCCTTGGTCTCATTATATATTGCTATTACTAGTGCAAGACTAGAGCATTTTCCAACACTTAGAAAAATTTCAAGTTTTCTTGCTCTTTAAAAGAGCTCTCGGCAATAGGGCTTCTCCCACACAAAAATTTTGCAATTGTTGTTCATAATTCACAATACTTCAACCCAAGGTTCCTAAGGGTATTACAAGGATATCTCAATAGAAAAATCCCGGAAAAACTACGTTTTCACGTTAGTCGCAAGGTGAAAATCTAAGGTCTTCTTCAACTTTGAAGTTGGAAATTGAAGAGAAGTTGGTTATGAGCTTCTAAGGAGTGCTTGGAGCGGATTGGAACATAAGAAGAGGAGCTAAAAGTTGCTAAGGATCGACTTTTACGCTTGGATATTATTAGGGCTTATTGAGGTAAAAATCTTCATCTTCTTAATGTGATTGAAGATTACATGTTTAGTAGTTGTTAAATGAGCATGTGGTATATATATTGAAGTTTTAAAAGATTTGGATCATGTCGACATGTTGAAAACCGGAATTGGACATGTTAGCCATTAAGTTTGCATTCAATTTAATTGTTAGATACAATCGTCGCATGTTAAGGAAGAAAGGATTTATAGTTGTTGTAATTGTTATTATGTATATAACATGTTGGAATAACAACTTGGATTAAAAAGAAATTGAAAGGAAATTGATATTATTGCGGCATTGATTGTAGACTATATGATTTCATTTCAGTACTTTCAATTTCACATACTTGATACCTGTTATCTTGACCTCGCGGGCTGCGTTAAATGCCGCGGTAGAGTTATCTGAGTTGATGATCCTCACTCTTAGGATCACTGTTCAGTTGTTGAGAAGCTCCATTACTCCGGAGGCTTATCTCAGATCTCTGGTATTGTCGGTTGTTGTACATTCAGGGGTATGGCGGGGCCCTGTCCCGTCACAGTTGTTATGTAAAAATTCTTAGAGGCCTGTAGTCATATCTTGTGTATTGGGTTGTAAGAACAAAATATGTATATTTTTCGGAAGGTGACCTTATCGGCTAGCCTGTTGATATTTATTGTCTAGTATTTTATGAGTTTATGTAGGTTCCGCTGCTATTCTCTGATGTATACCTGTAAGGGGTGCCCAGGTAGGGCACCAGTCGCGGGCCCGGGGTCGGGTCGTGACAATGACTTAGGAGGTTGAGGAAGACATAAGGTCTAGAAATCCTCACTTATTTCAGACATCGGGTTTAGATTGATGCTCCTGCGATGTAATTTCCTTATTCCTATTCTATAGTAGTAGGCATACTTATACCTTTAGGTGATGCTCATAGCACAGATGTGGTAGACATAGCCCAGATTTCGATACTTGACAAATGAGATAAGTTATGACTTACCATATTGAGTATCTTCATAGATAGAAGGTCATGTGAGGCTATATTATATGGCCCTGTGTGGCATTGGATATGTTTTCTGGCTACATAGAAGGTTTTGGATAGTCCTATTTACAGAAAAAAACTCTGAAGAAATTTCATAAGAATTCAATAGAGTTAGTAAGTATTTAATCATCTTACCCCTACATTAGAGGCCGAATGTTCCCAATGAGGGGAGGATGTTACACCTCGCGTTTCATACATCGTCGTCATCGTAATATTTGCTGACATAGGCTCAGTAAGGGTGATATACCTCCAAGAGACTAATAAAGGGTTAAGGAAGTGTTGAGTATTATTCAAAGGAGTTTAAGACTAATCGGATCAACAAAAGTACATTTAGACAAAGTTTGACAAGATTGCTCATTTTTATGGGTTGTACAGTCCATACTTCTTGGGGTGAGGACTATGTCAAGCTTAGATGAGTTTCTAACTTTTTATTTGGGAGTCTACACGTACGGTCCAAGAGGTACATACCTTACTTTTATATGACCAATTGTACGAACCATATATGGATGTACGGATCGTACATGACAGAGATATATTGTGGCGGCAGAGAGTTTTAAGTTCTTATATTTTGATGAGCCATAATTTAGAGCTCATTTCTTACCTAGTACATCCGTAAATGGCTCTTGTAACTCTCCCAAAGGTAACCTAATCTTCCATGGTGGTCCAAGTAAAGTTTAGAAGCTAGCAACGTAAATTAGTTATTGGAAGATCGTGATTTTAATCCTCTCATTCTTTCCTTTCTTGGTGTTTCCTTAGGGTTATGGTTGCTGGAGTTTAAAGTGTGCTAGATGCTGGTCTTGATCTTTAAGGTGAGTTATATCTTCTCCTTGATATGTTGGAGTACTACAAGTTGTAGTAGTGAGTTTTGTTAAGAACTTGTAGCTCAACTCTTGAAGGAACTTAGAATTGTATGTATTGATGTTGAGCTGCTCAATTGGAGCTAACTATTGATGGTGAATTGCTGGATATTGGTAGTTATTGCATAAGGAAGATAAAAAAGTCAAGTAGAGTTAAAAATGTTATTTTATTGTCTAGTTACCATCGTTAAAGATTATGGAAGTTCTACGCACATAAAGTTATACAATAGAACACATGTTTAAAATTTTCAGTACAATTTCAGAGTTCCATTGTTCGCCCTGAGTAGCACACATGTTATCAGAGTATCAAGTTACTTCTTATGTCATATTTTACAGCTTGTGCTTCCATATTGTTATTCATGCTTTACATACTAGTATATTTCATTCGTACTGACATCCTCTTTGTTTGTGGACACTGCATTTCATATTGCAGGTTTAGGTAGAAGTGTAGATAGACATCCCTAATAGGATCCTGTTGAGTTCATCTATTTATTGGTAAGCTTCACTTCTTTCGGAGCTACCGAGTCAATGGTTTTGAGTCGAGTTATGTATATATGTATAGTTGATGGGTACGTCGGGACCCTATCCCGACCATAAGACAGTTGCATTTCTTAGAGGCTTGTAGATTTGTATGGTTGGTTAGTTGTTTTTCATGGCCTTTTCGGCCTGGATATTGATCAGTCAATTTGTACGATGACCTTGATAGTCTTGTACATGTATGTATATAGATGTTTGAGGTGGTTTTTAACCCTTCTAGTTAAGATGTCTAGAGGACGTCATGTATTCATAGTTGGTGACCTTGTTGGTACACTCAGGTTAGGTCGGCGCCGCGTCCTGGTCACACCCCCCAGTTTGGGGTGTGACAGGCATGTAGGAAACTGCAGCCTAAATCCACCTCTAAACTCTACCTCTGAACTCTTATGTATCACCTGCAGATCAGACCCTCTTATGATGACCTCTATTATGCTCTCAATCAACCTATTATTGTCTCTTGCAATCCTTCAGATTCTGTGCATAAGCCTAGATGCGGGCAATATCTATACCCTGATTCAGAGAAGTTATAGTACACTCATTAATTAAGTGCGGCCCAAACCATTAACAAACCGATGTACCCAATTACTCATCTCTGTTACAATTGTAGGAGCATCTCTGACCAAGGAATTAAACTGTAGATTGTACTCCCACACACTCATATATCCCTGATAAAGAAGTAGCTAGAAACCTATCTTGTTTGGCCTGACGGAGCTCAACCGACATGAAATGTTGTAAGAAGGCCTCAGAAAACTCTCTCCATACTGTCGGTGGGGCACGTGGTCCTCTGGACTGCTCCCATGACTCATACCATCCTATAATAACATCCTGTAATCTATAAGAAACTAGATCTACCGACTTAGTATCAGTGGCATGAATTACTCGCAAAGTCCGCTGCATCTGATATAGAAAATTTTGTGGGTCTGCATTCGGGTCTGATACTATGAATATCAGAGGGTCCAAGTTGATGAAGTCCCGAACTCTCATACTAACTGCTCTATTAGAAGGACCAGTGGTCTGATGCTGTGCTTGAATGGCTACCAATCGAGTTAATAACTGCACAACTCCGCATATCAAGATCTTACTCAGGAGCAACCTTTGGAGGAACCGGAGGTACATCAACTCCCATATGCTCCTCTGGAGGTGGTGGTGTAGTCTTGGAGGCCCGGGATAAAGCCTTGTCTTGATGCTCATGCGGTCTCGTATTAGCGGGTGGTACCTGACTGACACCCTCTCCCACATCAACATCCAATCTCCGAACAGTCATCTGCCTTCTAGTCATAGTCATCGCTAAAACAATAAACAACAAAAGGATTAGGAATTGAACACTTACGACTCAGCTATATTGCACGATCTAGATCAAGAAGGAAGGTAAACATCCAAAATGCCATGTAGCCTTCTGTTATAAGTATATATATATATATATATATATAACAGGACCGACAAGGTCATAACAAAAATAGCAACAACTAACAATGAGGCTGACAAGGACGTAAAATACAAATATACAATAGCCACTAGTTTGCAAGCCTCTAAGAGTACTACAACATCAACATGTAATTAGGTCGGGATAGGGCCCTGCCATAGCCAAAATGGTTGTAAATATAAGCAATGTAGCCTACCACTCTTTATACAACAACTCTAGAAGAAGAGGTGTGTGATGATCAACAACTAAACTGAGCAAACTACTGTGGAGGTACATCTTCCTGTCTACCTGCACATGCGGGCATGAAACACAACGTCTCAACAAAGGGACGTCAGTACCAAAGAATGTATTGAATATTTAAAGCATGTAAATCATGTATATAAGAATGTAATAAAAGAGAAGGGTAGAGAAGTTAACCTGGAACTCAGAATTGCCACTAAGGACGTACAACTTACATAACCATAATCATATGCATAGTAGTAAAATCGGGCCACTCTATGGGGCAACATAATATCATATCAAGCCTCTTTGTGGGGCGAATTATCATCATATAGTACCCGATCATAATAGGACTCGATAATATCGTATCCAACTATAGTGGTGTGCACATATAAGTGACGTACCTATCCAACTATAGCGCGGATTAGTAGAAAATATATACATATATATATATATATATATATATATATATATATATATATATATATATATATATATATCTGATGCATGAAAGACCTTAGAATACTATCATGAACAGGGCGGAGTGACCTAAGGTCGTTAAACCCCGCCTATCATTATAGAATTATGTACATCGATCGTTATAACCAATAAGAACTCAAAATCCATCATATAACAAAAAATATCATAAAATGCAGAAAATACTCCCGACAAGGGACAAATAAGATTCATAAAACATTTTAAAGCAAGAGTGGATATACTTTTATGTTCAAGAATGGATTTTGCGTAAAATAAGTTTCTCTTCGTGACGTGTTCTCAACGATCACGAAAGAAAAGAAAATGTAAGCCTTACATACCTTGTCGCGTATGCTATACTTGATTCCACAATCCTCGTATGTTCTACGGATGATATCTACAATATGAAACGATGTATATCAATGGCGAATCCATTACTCATATCATCTAGACATTTCGTTGAACGCTTTAATGTACATAAAGTTTATCTTGTTCTTCAATGGCAATCCAACACATATACAACATTAGTAGCTCTTCTTCTTTACTCACACCACAACCAACATTATATACAACTATGAATCAAAATTATCAGCCATGGGATACCTTAAAAATCAATTCAAAACCGCCCAATAATCACATACAACAAGACTACACTTGTAAGCAACTATCTAGTATTCACCTTGTAGTTCTTCACTTCTGTAACTCAACAAACACAAGATTTAACTTAAGCACAAGCAAGAGAATACTTTATTGACTTCATACAATAACTTCAACTTAGATTCCAAGTCTTGATCTACTTACAACAGCCCACATCATCACAACAACATCAATGAGACACTTACTTCACTTCAACCAAACTCTTGAGGTTGGATTTAGATGGATTTACTTTGAATTTGCTCTTGAAACGTAGAAATATGTTAGGGCACCTTTAGGAGAGTATTAGGGCATGTTTTGTTCGAAATATGATCTTAAATGAAACTTAACAAAATTTGAAACTCCTAAAGGTTGGCCACTGCCACAAAACACGGTGGCAATTCTTTTCCAAAAATTTCATCCAACTATCTGAACTTTTATACGGTCTCTCAGACATTTTGTATGGTTCATACATCAAAAGTATGGTATGTACATGACATGAAGCAGATGAAACTTTATCTAAATGTATACTCTTTTATTCGTTTAACTCCTATACTTTACAACACTACTGTACAAAGATTTTATACCATTATTATCCTTTCGTAAAGTCTCATACCCTCTCATAATACATCAATTAATCGACGAAATGATTTGACATAAAACTACGGGGTGTAGCAAAATCATCCAATAGAGCACAACAACAAAACCACGCAGGTGTGGTAAGACAAAACAATCAATTGCATCACTACTCTAACAAATGGAAAGCGAGCCGGCCAGACCAGACCCAGATATATGCGGAGAAAACCTTGAACTTTTTCTTGTGCAGCCGATCGAGATAGTGTGCCAACAAGAGAGTAAAAAACCACGATCTATCTTCTATAGGATTTACCAAATTCTTTTCACTATAATCTAAATCTCTTGTACAAGTTACAAATAACCTAAGGACCTACTCCCCGAATAGTCTGCCTAAATCACAGTAGTAAAAATTTAACTAATGAACAACTATTACACTATAGTTGCAAGGGTAAATAGATGAAACCATAAAAAACCTTAATTTAGACAAACATAAGAACTGAATGATAATATCTTGATAAGTATGGTTCTTCATCTTCGTGCAGTTGACTCTTCTAAGGACTAGTGTTGACTGTGATAACTAACACTTTCATTGGGTTTATAGTTGTGGACAATGTACAAAAAAAATTCGTGTTGTTACTTATATAGAAGTAGTTCTTGAATGCAGAATCCAACCAAGTATTGATTTTATAATTGTACCCGACAAACCAAACCTTATTTGACTTGGATCTTCTTTCTTTTGGTGTATGCTCGTTGGATTCCTTGTCATACTTCCATGCTAATTCCAGTTGATCAACTTATGAAACTTTATTGAAATATCACCATTACTTGAAATCCAACCTTCATTGAATAGAAATCAGTCAATATTTTGTTTTCTCCAACATCGGCATGAAATAACTATCAGTCTCCAATTGTGTGATAGTATGGATAAATTCCTTTGAGCAATTTCTTTGTTGATACGACTACTTTACTGAATCCTTTGAAGATCTACTTGGATGTCTGACTATTCAATAAATCCTTTCTAATATCTCCCTTGATTGTTATTGGATAAATTATTTTGTCAAATCATCAAAACTTCATTGTAAGCTCATAATATATTATTGAACCATCAACTACTCAACAATTTCTTCTTTTTTTATGATGACAAACACATAACAACTTAATATATCTTCATATGCCTTCTGATCAACTTACTTCAATCTTCTTCAGTTTTGGATAAGTTCTTCCCCCTATGGCGTTGCTCCTATGTTGACAATCTTTCCTTTTAGAACCATCCATATTGTTCTAACACTATAACTTCGTGTTGATACAACTAAGGCTAGAATGAATGAGTAGTCTAAAACTAATAGAAATTACCACTAGTTAGATCAAAAATAAGATTTTCAAGCCAGAAAATGAGCGAGTCTGTAGAAACCCATATTATTATACTTTGATTCGAAATCAAAAAATGAACCCAAAAAGGTAACCCCAAGATCACAAGGGCAAAACTGAAATTTAATTTCAAGACTAGTTTACACACTTAAGTAGTCTAAATTCGTAAAATAAGCTAAAATCATCCGCATGATTCGACCTTCAAATCAAAGAAATACATAATTTCTACTCCATGTATGAAACCCCACCCCAATTTCCCACTCAAAATCATGAATTAATCACTAATCTAATGGAGTAAATATGTAGGAATAGATAAAATAGTGATTAGAAAATTACTTCAAGTTAAATTGTAAAGGTTTCCTCAAATCACCCCAAACCGAGCTCTAGACCTTAAAATATGAAATAAAATGTCAAATTTCAATTTTAGGAAAATATCTGTTATACCCCGTATTTCCCGAGTATGTACGTAAAGACGTACGTAGAAAATTTGAACTTGAGAATTAGGCTTGGCCGAAATTTATTTGTTCACAACACCCGACAGAGTCGTTTTTGACGAAACGTTTTCCACGCTTTCGAGGAAAATTCCGGCTATGTCATTTTTAATTTTGCGGATTTTTCCGAGACGAAACATTTTGGACCAACGAGGGCGCCACTTGGCACCCTCTCATCTGACGTAGTGGGACGGACTCGACGAATTGATGAGGAGTTGGTAGGATATTTTGTGTGTTAGTTGGTTAAGGACACATGGGTGAATCTTGGCCCTACACTTGCTATGCACTTGGCTAGATCTTGGCCATTGGTTGGCTTTGGCTTGTGCTATAAATACCCCCCCCCCCCCTCTTTGATGACTTCTTCATCCATTCCTACAATAATTCTAAGTGTTCAATCCTCCTCCCTCCCCCAGTGTAGAATTCGGCCAAGAGCCTCCTCCCTCCCCTTGGCCGAGAGCCCTTCCCCTCTCCTGGGTGCTAGCCGTGGGTACCCCCTCGCCTAGTTGTTTTCATATAATACCCCCTTTGGTAGAAATACTCTCAAAAGTATTGTTATAATGCCCAAATTACCTTAGCCATATACCTTGTAGTATTCTAAGGTTATACTTATACAAAAGCCCGAAATACTATTATACTTTCCGTCCACACAAACCGAAACCCTAAGGAAAATCTCCATAGTTAGTTGGAGTAATAAGTAGAAGTTGGTTAGAACTTCTAAGGGTTGTTTGAGGCGAGCGCCTGAGCGAGTAGGATCTAAACCTCGCTCGGGATCGACATTATAACTTGGATAATTATGGGCTTATCGAGGTAAATATTTTGTCCTCTATTGTAATTGGAAATTACATGATTGTTAGACTATATAGTTGAAGTATACTATATATAGAATCGAACGTTGTTATCGCAATGTCTTTTGACTTAAGCTGAATAATAAGAAACCTTTCGAAAATCTTGAGTTACATAGACCGTATTACATGCATGAGACTTGTGTAGCTTTTCCGTGAGTAGAATTGTACCCGTTCGTTAGATGTATAACCCCCCAGTTGGCTTGGTAGGCCTCGATAAAGGAGGAGATTTACGCTGCCATGGGGAGGTCACGAATTTTCGGTAGAATGTTCTACGATGAGGTCTAAATGTTAATAGCGCCTTGTGGCCTTATAGGTTGAGTACTACGTGTGGCGCGATCTACTTGGCTTGGAGTAGCCGACGGTTGGAAGTACTTGAGCGTTTTGCTATTAGTCGATACTGTCGCGAGGTATGTGAACCTCTTCCTATCTCTTCTAGCATGATATGTGTGAACTATGTAGTACTGCAGACGTCATACGTGCTAAATGTATTTGATTGGTTTAAAACATAAAGTGTTATAACGGCTTTATGGGAAGTTAGTTATAACATCTTATGTTGGTAAGAAAATACTGTGGTTTTTAAAAGGTAATCGATTTGAACTATAACCGCTTATTATGTGTTAATAAAGAACTTGAAGTATTTCAAAAGATTTTTGAATCATTTCAAAGAAGAAGTAATACTTGGTTTTTGAAAACTTAAGAGTTATACTAACTTTATGGGAAGTTAGGTAATAACGCTTAAGAATGTTTTATCGATTTCTGAAATCGTAATGTGTATCGACAAACCACCGCAGGCGTTAATAAAAGGAAATGTTTTGACAGATTAAGTATTAAAACCAAAGAGAAACTTCCATCCGCATGAAGCTAAGATGAGACAAAATGATATTTCCTAGATCATGGTCATTGTAATAAGATTGTTATAAACAAGAATATCCTACTCACATATAAGACTTATGTTCCTCAGATAGTTTAAAAGAGAATTATATTCTTAAATGAATAAGACTATGAACTACGAAACCTTTCTAAAATAAGAAACGTGAACATTTGAAATTAGGCAAACTTGGACGTTTGGATAATAATGTTGTTACTTGATTTTACAAAGATAAGTGTTTTGATTCACTTCAAAAGATAATCACTCTATTTTCATATACTACGGGTATTGTGTGACTTTTTTGTAAAGTAACGATCTTTTAAAAAGTTAATGAATGAAGTACTTTGGGGATAGAAACCCGAACATGTTGACATATAGTAGATGTTATACCCCGTATTTCCAGAGTATGTACGTAAGGACGTACGTATAAAATTTGAGCCTTAAGATAGGCAAGATTCGAAATTTGTACACAACACCCGGTTAGAGTCGTTTTTCGAAACGTTTCCATGACTTCGTAGGGAAAATTCCGGCTATGTCATTTATAATTTTTGCGGATTTTTCCGAGAGACGTAACATTTTGGACAACGAGGGTGACATGTGTCACCTCACATTGGAAGAGGTTGACGGCAATTGGGCTAAGCTTGCACGCTTTTGGTGTTGATTTTGTGGTCGGGTTAGGTAGGATATTTTGTGTAGATGGATAAGGTTGCACGTGGCTTAATCTTGGCCTTACACTTGCCTTGCACTTGGCACCATCTTGGCCATTGGTTGGCCTTCACTTGACCTATAAATACCCCTTAGTTGATGAACTTTCTTCATCCAAAATTGAGCAATCTATCTAAGTCTCAAACTACTCCCTCTTAGCTTGAGCTTCCCCCTCTCCCCTACCTAGCCTAGTTGTCTCGTATAAATACCCCCCTTTTGTGGTATAGAAATACTCTCCTAGTATTGTTATAATGCCCAAAATACTCTAGCCCTTATACCTTATAGTACTTTCCAAAGTACCCTTTATACGAAAAACCCAGAAAATACGATTATACCTCGGCTTTAGCTACTAAACGAAACCCTAAGGAAATATTCACCCGTAGTTGAAGTATTAAGTAGAAGTTGTGTAGACACTTCTAAGGGTTTCTTGGGCGTTTGGAGCACACAGAGTGAGCTAAACCTTGTTCGGGGCGGCATTTAACTCGGATAATTTTGGGCTTATCGAGGTAAATATCTTGTCCCTATTGTAATTGGAAATTACATGATTGTTAGAATATATAGTTGAAGTATACTATATATAGAATGAATATTGAATAAAAGCGAGCGTAGTTCGCCCGAATGTCTTTTGGCTTAAGCTGAATAAGAATTGAACAAAGAAACACATAGAAGGATAAATAAGAGAATCGAATCAGAATTACATAGTGTATTAGATGAGACTTGTGTAGTATCATGAGTAGAATTATACACGCCTGTTAGGCGTGCAAACCCCCGTTGGCTTGGTTCGGCCCTGCAGAGAGGAGATTAACGCGGTCGGGGAGGTCACGAATTTTCTGTAGAATATGGAACAATGAGATCTAGATGATAATAAGCGCCTTGTGGCCTTATAGGTTGAAGTACTACGTGTGGTGCGATCTACGTGGCTTAAGGAGTAGCGCGGTTTGAAGTACTTGGAGCATTTTGCTATTAGTCGATACTGTCGCGAGGTATGTGAACCTCTTCCTATCTCTTCTAGCATGATATGTGTGTAACTATGTAGTACGGTGAGACGATACGTGTTTAATGTATTTGATTGGTTTGAAACATAAAGTGTTATAACGCTTTATGGGAAGTTGGTTATATGACTTTATGTAGGTAAGAAAATGCTTTGTGGTTTCAAAGTGGTAAATCGATTTGACTTATAAAACGGATTTGATGTGTAGCAATACTTGGTTTTGAGAACTTAAGAGTTATACTAGCTTTATGGGAAGTTAGGTATAACGCCTAAAAGAGATAAAAAGAATGGCTATTTAATCTTAGGAGTTAAGAGACTTGATCTTATAAGACAAGAGACTCAACTTAATTAAATTGATTTGAATGTTGTAAGATGTGTGAAACCTCATTCGTGAGTAATGAGTACTTGGTTTTTGAAAGGAATAATGTTTTACTGATTTGAAATCGAATGTATCGACAAACCAACTGCGGCGTTAATAAAGGAAAATGTATGAATAATTAAGTATTATTAAAACCAAGTAGAAACCTCCATCCGCATGTAAGCTAAGATGAGACAAAATGATATTACATTTTCTAGATCATGGCCGCTTAATAAGGTTGATTATGAACAAGAATAACCTACTCGCCATGGCATATGTTACTCAATTGTTTTAAAAGAGATTAAGACATTGAACTATGAAACTTTCCTAAAAAGGAGACTTGTGTAATGAAATTAGGCAAAGCCGAACTTTAGGGAAAAGAAAGGCATCAGGTTGTCTTAAAATGGTTTAAAACATAAAGTGTTATAAATGACTTTATGGGAAGTTGGTTATAACGACTTTATGAAAACAAAAGAAGGGTTTTTATCATTGGTTTTAATGTGGTAACTTGACTTTAAAAGGAAAAGTGTTTTGTCTAAAAATAAGGCCATGTTGCCTTAATTTGATTTTTTAAAAAGGAAAGTATGGAAGTTGTTTTGGTTTACTTAAAAGATGTAAGTCACTCTATTTTATACTACGTATCGTGACTTTTATAAAAGAATGAATCTCTTAAAAGGAATTTAACGACGTAGAACTTTAGGTTAAAACCCGACCTTGGCATAAAATGAAAGTACTTTGAGTTGTTGTGAAACCCGCCATGCTTGTTGTTGTGAAACTTGCCTATGCTTGTCGTGATAGCCTTTGTTGTGCAAGAATTGTGTTTCTATACTACCGCGCCTCGATGGAGGGTCGGTTGACTTGTTGAGAACTTACTTGGGCGTCTTGGCGATGGCGAAGAAATTCCACGCACGCGTTCGCTGATTGTGTTACTTTTGCTAATCGCTTTGGACATACCGACATGCGTAGCGCACGGGTATGCTTCCATTTTGATCGCTTATTGTTTCCCTTTGGGCATACCGACACGATCGTAGCGCGCGGGTATGTTTCCATTTGGAATCCGCTTTATTGTTTCCTTGGGCATACCGACACGACGCGTAGCGCACGGGTATGTTTCCATTTGGAAAAGTTGTTTTATTGTTTCCTGGGCATACGACACGATCGTAGCGCACGTATGTTTCCATTTGGAAAGTCATCTTATTGTTTCCCTTGGACATCGACACGACGATGCGTAGCGGGTATGCTCCCATTTGGATTCTGTCTTGTTGATATCATATCATGATCGCCGGCGGTGAAGGAATTCCACGCACGAGTGATGATTTGGAGGCGTGAGTCACGACCTAATATATTTGTTTATATGTCAGATCATCGTAGTTTGGTTATCATACATGTCTCTCGCTTTATATAGACTGCTATGATTTCATTCTGATATTTTGATTCACATACTTGGTACTGTTATCTGACCTTTGGCCGTTCACGCCGCAGTAGAAATCGTTGGTTGTCGATCCCCGCTTTTAGGATCACCTTTCGTATTAGGAAGCTCCGTTCCTTCTGAGGCTTATCTTTTGGTATGTGTTCCCGAGTTGTAGGTTCTTGTACATTCGTGGTATGGCGGACCTCCGTCATAGTTGTTGTAAATCTTAAGTGCATCGCCTTTGTAGGCGGGGTTTGTAAAAGGATAACTGTCGGGTTTTATGTATATATACCGAAGGCAACCGTTGGGTTGCTGTTTATTTATTATGTCTCTCATTTCATGTGTAA
Source organism: Przewalskia tangutica (assembly GCA_029844215.1). Lineage (NCBI taxonomy): Eukaryota > Viridiplantae > Streptophyta > Magnoliopsida > Solanales > Solanaceae > Przewalskia > Przewalskia tangutica. The sequence continues at coordinate 28,306,178 of CM056719.1, forward strand.
AGTTTTTATTTTATGGTTTTCTCGATGTTGTATCACCAGGGTGCCGGGTAGCACGATCCACGATTCGGTCGTGTAGAAAATACCTTGTGTGTATAACTTGATTGTGTTGGTTTGTGATAGCCTTGTAATACCTTCGTGTTGCTTTGATAAGTAATCATATTAGGATCTACGTGTGTTAGTATTCGTGATGTTTGTGTAAAGGGGTTTTCTCGATTGTGCTTATGTTGTTTAAGCGATAAAGCTTATGTTGGTATTATACCACTCACCGTGTTTCTGAGGTTAAGCCGCCTCCGATGCGGGGTAGACTCGGCGATGCAGGACCATGATTCGAGAATACCTCATGCGGGTCCCGGCCTATGCGAGCTACGAGAGTTCGAGTTAGTGTGCGGCCTTTATGGTCACGCGATTCATGTGGCGCTGCGGACTGCGAGTCGGGGCGATTAGGGAGTAGCTACCGATGCGGGGTTATACCTCATGGGCCTATGAAGGCCTATCGCGAGTGCGGGAGTTCGAGGCTGACGCGCACATTTGATATTGCGCGGCGACCGGCTTTGATCATGTAACGGTCTGACGGATATCATGATACATTTATGACCTTGTTAGTACGCTAGGTGTTAGTAGTCGGCTATGCCTTACGTACCTGCATCGTTTTATTTGGACACGTGGGACCATTTGTTCATGTGTATTCCTTGGTGTTTTCTATCATTGACTGCAGCGGTGAGGAAGGTATTCCAGGCATGATTGATGTTGTGGCGTGAGACCCGTTGTGATATTGAGTGATGACTTGAGGTGTGAGTCCACGACTTGATATGGTTGCTATTTATGAATCGTAGTTTGGTTATCATACATGTCTCTGCTTTATATAGACTACTATGATTTCATTTACGTATTTTTAGTTCATACTCAAACTGTTATCGACCTCGCCCGAGGCGTTCGTTAAATGCCGCAGGTAAAGGTACACCAGTCGTTGATCCTCGCTCTTAGGGTCACAGTCCAGCGTTTGGGAAGCTCCGTTTCTCCGGAGGCTTATCTTGGTATAGTCCCCTGTTGTTGTAGGTGCTTACATTCAGGGGTATGACGGGGCCCTGTCCCGTCGTTGTTGTCATATCATTCGTAGAGGTGCAGTAATCTTGTGGCGGGGTTTGTAAAAAGGATTAAAGCTCGAGTTGAAAGAGTTGTTGTTTCTATATATATGCCAAAGGCAAGTTTTCCTGAGTTATTATTTATACTTAGTTATTGTATGTTATTGATTTATGTTCACTGATTTTCTCGATGTATAACTCGGGGTGCCGGGTAGGCACGATCACGCCAGGTTCGGTCGTGACAAAAGTGGTATCGAGCGATTAATCCTCGGAAAGTGTCTACGCATCGTATCGATGAGTCTTGATTATCGGTGTGTTGTGCACCACACCGATAATCGCGAGGCTATAGGATATTTAGGATTGGTTTCTATTCTTCTCACTCTGAGATCGTGCCTTAGAGGCTGTGTTGTAAGTTGGACCTCTAACGTATTTCTTTCCTACCGGTATGCCTCGCGTAGGCAACCCGCCCAGAGGGCAAGGCGCGAGGAGGCTGCGAGTAAATCTTGAGGTTACGTGGGCATAGCCCAATTATCACGCAGGTGGTGCTTACGTTCGGGGAGTTCTGCGACGTCGCTAGCCCGCAGGAAGTTTAGCACTGGCGATTCCTCTGCGCCATGATATTTGAACCTTCGCCCACCACCGGAGAGAATATAGATTTCGAGGCGACCACATTACTAACTATGGATTTGACTACCGAAGAGTATACCGATGTCTGCGAGTCTTGATGACTATCTAAGAGAGGTTGTGCAAGAGTAATTCTTGATTGGCTTGAGCATGGCACGTATGCGAGCTTATGCGCAGCAGCCGTAAAACGAGATCGGCGGGTTAACGAAGGACAACGAAGAGGGCGAGCGGCGAGTCCTTTAGTAACTTTTGAGGCGATCGCTCACCAATGATTAGATTATGCACATCCGCCATCTGGCGAGGTCCTCCACGAATTTCGGGGCGTTCGTATGCAGGAGTTAGTCGAGCTCCGAGCTTCCGTTCACATCTGGCGTAGGTTCCACCATCCGGATTCGATTTTTCTCGGTGTTCACACGCGTGCGTCATCCTGGGAATGTCGTCTTTTAGTTGGTGCGTGTTGTACCTATGACCGCCGTGGTCCGATGTCGAAAGAGTGTCCTCGGGAGGACTTAGCCTTCAGGATCGGTGGGTAGTTTGTCATCTTCCTAGCTGCGCCTACAGGCGGGTTTGATTAGAGCGACTAAGGGAGTGAAGCGATGATATAGATATATCCTTAACCCTCAGAGATCGTATGTGTGATAAGGTGAGTATACCTTAAGTGCTATGTTACGATAACAGTGTGTTAGTTGTGATTAGAAATCATGGTGGGTTAACCGAGTAAGATTTTGGGGATAGAGGTGTGAGCCTTAGAGTTTTATACGTAGAGACCTTAGAGGTAAGGCCGTCTCGAGTAAAAGATGTATTGTTTATGTTTGACCTTATAGGAGTGCATAGTGCACGTGAGTTATGTTTGTGGAATTAGTCCTGAGTAGTGGGAATGAAAGAGGGTAGTTGAACTAAGAAGACCGCTAGGTTTTCGTAACGTGATTAGTGAGATTGTTAGGTTCGGGAGCTAGTATGGTGCGCGTTGCGGGTCGGGTTGAGGCCACGTTGCGGAGTCAACCCGCGGCAGTTTGGGTGGGGTCAGTGGTGGTCCCGCTTTGGGTTGGGGTTACGGGTGTTAGGCCCAAGTTTAGTTAACCAACAGTCGAATTCGTGGATGCGTTCGACCGATGTCGGGCCGGCGAGGTCACCGCCTTGTTTTCTAGCAAAGGCCGTTTACTCGGCGGTGTTGTTTTATCGTAAAGGTTGTAGGGCTGCACGGGTGCCTACCTTCACCTTATGACGATGGAGCCAGTGCACTGTTTTGTTTGGAAGTTTTACCAAGGTGGTTAAGAACTTCGTGAGTCTCAGACCGCGTTCGCCGCCGCCAGTGTGTATTTCGAGGTAGTTGTGGGATTGTTGTCTCTATGGAGGAGTGTTTAAGCTACCATTTCGGTTTCGAATGTCGCCATGAGGCCTTGTAGGGCGGAAGTGTAAGCCGGCCGATTGGTTCGATGTTGGCAAGATTCGGATAGTTGGTTCAGCTTGTTCCACAGACCGTGGATAGGTAAAGCTTGTCTAGAGGAGGTTCGCGGCTCGAGAAATCGTGCGGATAATCGGCGACGACGCTAGAGTTCGTGCGGTCGGTCTTCTTGAAGATACCACCCGGTTTGGGTGTGACGAGTTTTGGAAAGCAGAGGAACTTAGCCCGAGTTACTTGGGCCTTACGGATCTGGTGCGAGTAGGCCGGTTGCCTATATGTTAGCTTTGCCGTCCGACTTAGGAGGCGAGACGTCCGATCTTTCGTATTGTTATGATCGGGAAAGTATCGAGATCCATCAGTGTTCCCGATTAATGATGACCACGTTAGAGATAGTAACCCGAGTTTTGGAACCGAGCGATATAAATGTGGTAAGAGTTCGAGTGTCTGACAACCTCGGGGATCGCATGTAGTCCGTACCATTTGTTGGTCACGAGTGACACTAGAACCTCGCGGCAAAGTGACAAAAGTGGTATCGGAAGAAGCGAGCATGTATGGCGAGCATAGATGTGATCATTTCTTTTGTAAGGAGAAGGTGCGAAGGAAGTATATTTTAGACCCCGAGAGGTGTTTGTGTTAATGTTAGAGGTGTTTCGTGGACTTGGATGTAAGTATTTTGCGCAGTTGTTTCTGTGGCCATTGTGGCAGGATTGTTTCGTAAGTATGGTAGTAAAGACTATACTGGCGCACGTTTGTTTTGAGACTTAGAAGGAACATTCGGGACGAATGTTTCTAAGGAGGGAAGAATGTTATACCAGTATTTCAGTATGTACGTAAGGGCGACGTAGAAAATTTGAACTTGAGAATTAGGCTTGGCGAAATTTATTTTTCACAACACCCGATTAGAGTCGCCGACTAAACGTTTTCCACGACTTTCGGAGGAAAATTCCGGCTATGTCATTTTTAATTTTTATGATTTTTCCGAGAGGCGAAACATTTTGGACCAACGAGAGGCGCCACTTGGCACCCTCCCATCGTGGACGTAAGGGCGGACCTTGGGCGAATTGATGAGGAGTTGGTAGGATATTTTGTGTTAGTTGGTTAAGGACACGTGGGTGAATCTTGGCCCTACACTTGCTATGCACTTGGCTAGATCTAGCCATTGGTTGGCTTTGGCTTGTCTTTATAAATACCCCCTCTTTGATGACTTCTTCATCCATTCCTAAAATAATTCTAAGTGTTAAATCCTCCTCCTCCCTTAGTGTAGAATTCGTCCAAAGCCTCCTCCTCCCCCTCGCCGAGAGCCCTTCCCCTCCTTGGGTGCTAGCCATGGGTACCCCCTAGCCTAGTTGTTTTCATATAATACCCCCCCCTTTGGTAGAAATACTCTCAAAAGTATTGTTATAATGCCCAAATTACCTTAGCCATATACCTTGTAGTATTCTAAGGTTATACTTATACAAAAAGCCCAGAAATACTATTATACTTTCCGTCCACAAACCGAAACCCTAAGGAAAATCTCCATAGTTAGTGGAGTAATAAGTAGAAGTTGGTTAGAACTTCTAAGGGTTGTTTGGAGCGGGCCTGAGCGCACTGAGTAGGATCTAAACCTTGCTCAGATCGACATTATAACTTGGATAATTATGGGCTTATCGAGGTAAATATTTTGTCCTCTATTGTAATTGGAAATTACATGATTGTTAGACTATATAGTTGAAGTATACTATATATAGAATGAACGTTGTTATCGCAATGTCTTTTGACTTAAGCTTTGAATAATAAGAAACCTTTTCAAAGAAGAGTTTGAATCGTATTTACATAGGACCGTATTACAGAGACTTGTGTAGCTTTTACGTGAGTAGAATTGTACCCGTCGGGTTAGATGTATAACCCCGGTTGGCTTGGTAGCCTCGATAAAGGAGAGATTTCTGTTACGGGGAGGCCTTGAATTTTCGGTATAATTTTATACCATGTGGTCTAAATGTTAATAAGCGCCTTTTGGCCTTATATGTTGAGTAATACGTGTGGCGCCATCTACATTGCTTAAGGAGTAGCCAGGCGGTTGGAAGTACTTGGGCGTTTTGCTATTAGTCGATACTCGCGAGGTATGTGAACCTTTTCCTATCTCTTCTAGCATGATATGTGTGAACTATGTAGTACGTAGACGCATACGTGCTAAATGTATTTGATTGGTTTAAAACATAAAGTGTTATAACGGCTTTATGGGAAGTTGGTTCCTTATGTTGGTAAGAAAATACTTGTGGTTTTTAAAAGGTAACTGATTTGAACTATAACTGGCTTATTATGTGTTAATAAAGAACTTGAAGTATTTAAAAAAATTTTGAATCATTTCAAAGAAGAAGTAATACTTGGTTTTGAAAACTTAAGAGTTATACTAGCTTTATGGGAAGTTAGGTAATAACGCTTAAGAATGTTTTCTCGATTTCGAAATCGGAATGTGTATCGACAAACCACCGCAGCGTTAATAAAAGGAAATGTTTTGTGATTAAGTATTAAAACCGAGAAACTTCCATCCGCGTAGAAGCTAAGATGAGACAAAATGATATTTCCTAGATCATGGTCATTGTAATAAGATTGTTATAAACAAGAATATCCTACTCACATATAAGACTTATGTTCTCGGATAGTTTAAAGAGAATTATATTCTTAAATGAATAAGACTATGAACTACGAAACCTTTCTAAAATAAGAAACGTGAACATTTGAAATTAGGCAAACTTGGACGTTTGGATAATAATGTTGTTACTTGATTTTACAAAGATAAGTGTTTTGATTCACTTCAAAAGATAATCACTCTATTTTCATATACTACGTATTGTGTGACTTTTGTGAAAGTAACGTATCTTTTAAAAAGTTAATGAATGAAGTACTTTGGGGATAGAAACCCAACATGTTGACATATAGTAGAAAGTACCTTGTGTGTATAACTTGATTGTGTTGGTTTGTGATAGCCTTGTAATACCTTCGTGTTGCTTTGATAAGTAATCATATTAGGATGCTACGTGTGTTAGTATTCTGTGATGTTTGTGTAAATGGGTTTTCCCTTGATTGTGCTTATGTTGTTTAAACGATAAACTGTTATGTTGGTATTATACCACTCACCGTGTTCGGTTTAAGTTGCCTCCGACGCGGGTAGACTTCGGCGATGCAGGACCGTGATTCGAGAATACCTCATGCGGGTCCCGGGCCTATGCGAGCTACGAGAGTTCCGGTGTTAGTGTCGCGCCTTTATGGTCATGCGGTCTACGCGTGGCGCGATCGCGAGTCCGGGGCGTTCGGGAGTAGCTACCTCGATCCGGTTATACCTCATGCGGGCCTATGAGATCGGCCTATGCGGGTGCGGAGTTCGAGGCTAGACGCGCACATTTGATATTGCGCGGCGACCAGCTTTGATCATGTGACGGCCCAGACAGATATCATGATACATTTTATGACCTTGTTAGTACTGTGGGTGTTCGTAGTCGGCTATGCCTTCGTACTTACCCTGTACTGTTTTATTTGGACACAGGTGGGACCTGTTGTTCATGTGTATTCCTTGGTGTTTTTCTATCATTGACTGCCGGCAGTGAGGAAGGTATTCCAGGCATGATTGATGTTGTGGCGTGAGACCCGTTGTGATATTGAGTGATGACTTGGCGTGAGTCCACGACTTGATATATTGCTTATTTATCAGGAATCGTAGTTTGGTTATCATACATGTCTCTGCTTTATATAGACTACTATGATTTCATTTACGTGATTTTCGTCACATACTGTTATCTTGTTATCGACCTCCTTCGGGCCGTTCATGCCGCAGATAAAGGTACACCGCCGTTGATCCTCGCTCTTGGTCACGTCGGCGTTGAAGCTCCGTTCCTCGGAGGCTTATCTTCGTATAGTCCCCTGTTGTAGGTGCTACATTCGGGGTATGACGGCCCCGTCCGTCGTTGTTATCATATCATTCGTAGAGTCCGTAATCTTGTTGTGGGGGTTTGTAAAAAGGATTAAACTGCTCGAGTTGAAAGAGTTGTTGTTTCTATATATATGCCGAAAGGCAAGTTTTCACGAGTTATTGTTTATACTTAGTTATTGTATGTTATTGATTTATGTTCCGATTTTCTCGATGTATAACTCCGGGTGCGGGGTAAGGCACGATCCACGGCGGGTTGGGTCGTGACAATATCATCCGATAATATGGATTTCTTCGCGATCATGGACCTCCACACGGCCAAAGGCCAATCGGCAGGCCCCAAGAAATACTCTTCACGATGGGGATCTGACCGACCGCGATTGCGATCCCCTGCCACACACCCATTCGCGATCGTGATTATACCCATGTGATCACATAGGGTAATGTCCCATACTAGATATATAGTGTCTCCAAGGGATGGTATCAAAACTCGAAATGCATTCGGAGCTCCCAAATGCAAATCAAATATGTATTTCAGTTATAAAACACGCTCCGGACCTATTTGTGCATTTAAAACACCCAAAAGAGGTGGTCTTGATTCAATGTTGACCATTTTAAACTGCAAATCCCTAACTTAACTAGTTTCACCATTAATAACTCAAATCACACCCGAACCCTTCAGGATTCGAAAAATAATTCTTGACTAAGCTATAAATCACATTCCTGATGGAATCGATAAAACTCTCATACGATCTCATTAACCCTGATATTGAATTTGGTCAAACTTCCTCATTTCCTTAACTTAGAAATTCCCAATTTCATAATTCATTCTCGGAACCGCATCAGTCATCCACGCAAGTCACGAATAACATCTTAAAGCTATGGGAAGGGTATTTTAGAAAAATGTCTACAAGTTCAAAACAGCTTGGAGGGTCATTACACCAAATTTGTATTTTTATTAAAAAAACGGCATGGACTCGAATTTCACCGAGATATCGACCTCACGAGGTCGGTTCTTAATTATATTTTTAATCCCAATCAAATACATACATCGTGAGGCCGCTCTACATAAAATAATTTTTAAGTTTTATAATTATCATACTGAAGTCGGTTTGGTAAAAAAATTTAATCTTTTTTATAGTTATTGACATCATGAGTCGCTATATTTTTGTGGAATTTAACCGACCTCAGGAGGTCTGGTATTTTTTTTGGAATGGTTTTACGAATTAATCAATTTCCTCAAGTCGGTTTCCTTAAAAAAAATTAAAAACATAAAGGAGGCCAAAACCGACCTCTTGAAGTGGCATTTTCAACCTCTTTTGAGGTTAGTTTCAACAGTGTTTTTGGTAGTAAAATTCAGCACGTAACTCATCATACATAGGTAGATATTCTTGTTTAAAGTTGAACCTTGTATGAGCTCATTTGAAATATTTGTCCATAACTTCTAACTTGACATTCTGTTAGGGCTCAATTGACTTTCAAAACAAAGCCTACACTTGTTATTATCACCGTATGATATAGTACTAGTCCGTAGTCTTCTTAGACACACAAAATATTATTTCCAATCATCATTATCGTATTTTAAAGTCTTGAATCATTTCGGGACATTATCCTTTAGCCCAACATATTTCTACACATGTTCTAATTCGTTTAGTAACTTTTTAACTTCATTAATCTTGTTGGTCCCACATTTCCAATCTTGGTGTCATTATGTCGACATCATATTGGTCAAATCCTAGCCCGAAAGTACAGAGTTTTATATTCTTCCAGCTAATACAATGCCGGTAGCACACAAAGTCAAACCTTCCATAAGAAAATATTTATGAAGAATTCTACTTGCATTTGAAACGTGTTTGCAGCTCCTGATCAACGATTACATAGAAGGGCCTGGTTCTCCGATATCTGCTTGATAAGTTATCAAGAAAAACTATTAGTAGATTAAATATCTTCAAGGGAACATGTTAATCATTAAAGACAATTTTAATCAACACAATATATATTAATTAATTTATAAAAGAAAGGTGTCACTACATCCACTAGATACATTTCAAGGCTTTTATGAGTTGCCAAACTAATCAAATAATGCAATATGATTGAATCTATTAAAGAAGAATGTATCTCTTGATCCTCTCAATATAATGATAAGTCCACGTTAATAACATACATAAGGTAGTCGAGTTGGTGTAGCAGATGAAGATCAATGCGATCGATCACTCGATCCTGATAAACCTTCATTGGCTGAACACACATGGTTTGTCAGTGTGGTTAATTGGTGGACGTGGTTTGCGAGTTATTCGTCGTCGGTCAGTTTGCGCATTCTCGAAAGAAAGTAGCGGATGCCTTCACAACAAAAAAGTCCACGTTAATAACATGATACATTAGTCGTTCAAATATTTCATGATGTCATTTTTTTCATTTCACTTTATTAATTTCCTATTAACTGTTTATGGTTAGTATCGATATCATCGCTTGTCCTCTTAATCCTGAATTGTTCTAACATGATGGATGAAATTTTAATATAAAATAGGGATATACAAAAATATTAAACTAAAAACAAGTCCAGATCAAAAAAGAAAAAGAAAGTGAGAGAAATTTGCTCTGCTCCGTGCATAGAACAACAAAATTCATGGATGCATTGCCTTCTTGCCCTATAAAATTCCTCTATGCCTAAACATTTCGTTCCCACCTTTTCTCTCAATCTCTGTCTGATCATCCTTTAATCTCTCCACTTTTCTCTGGGTTCAGTTCTCTCTCAAAACAAAGAAAAAAAGAAATATCTTGAGAGAATGGGAGCCTGTGCAAGCAAGCCTAACGTGTTGAATGGTGAAGCCCCTGAAGTCGCACTAGAAAGTATAGCTTCAAAGGATGTTGGGATTGTGGTCCAAGAAGAGGTGAATAAGGAAGACATTGTCATTGCCGATCATGATGATGCTGACAAAATCCCATCTCTTAGTAACTTAACCAATGTATGTATTCATATTTCTATACGTTTCTAGTTTTGTGCCTATGTTCTTGATTTATATTTATACCAAGATATTTGAGTGGAATATAGTTTAAGATAAGAACTATTAAAATGAACTTTGTGATTTTAAACAATCTGTGATGTATAAAATTGGAATTTTAAAATAAAAGAGTTTTCAATGGAAGAAAGTCATTTTTGGAAAAATTAAAATGGAAATGTGTAATACAAAATAATACCATATCTCCCCTTTTCCTTATTCGTATTTTTCATGTCTAATTTTCTACTTTATTGTTTATAGATGACCATTCACCGTTTAAAAGTAGTTTTCTGAGATTTTATTAGACTCAACATCATTTGATATTGTTTCCAATGCTTAGAGAAAGTAAAAATATAGTCTTACACATGAATTTTTAAAAAATCTTCATAAATAGTTAAGAAAGTGGAGCAACTCTTAAGCATAAAATTGTATATGCAATGTGGAAGACGTAAAAATATCCATCCCTAAGTCAAAAGTTTTTGGTTTAATCAAAGTACATCATGATTTTTGTGCATTCACCCATCCTAATTCCGCCTTGTTTTGGCTATGATTAGTCTTATCCCTTGACAAGGATGGCATTGTTAGTTCTATGGCCGTAATAAAGTTTAAGAAAAGAAGAGAATAAGTATCTTTAAATGAGATGATTATATAACACGTTATTAAGAAAAAATAAAATATTAGAAATTAAAGAGTGACATATATATCATTTGAATGTGGCAGAATGAAGAGGGTAAGGGTTCGACAGAAGAGAAAGAGGAGATATCAGTAAAAGCTTCTGATGTAGCATCTGAGGCCAAGACAGAAGTAGAAGTTGACAAGGCTTATGCTACTACTTGTGTTGATGATAGGAAAATAGAAGAAGTAAAATCAGAAACTTCTGTTGAGAAGAATGTGGAGGAAGTACTAACACCATCAGAAGAGAGTGAGAATAAAACAGATGATCACGACAAATTACCAACAGCTATAGAAGTTGAGAAGGTTGTTGATGATGATATTGAAACTGATGCTGCTACTTGTACTGATGATAAGAAAATAGAAGAAGTAAAATCAGAAACTTCTGTTGTGAACAATGTGGTGGAAGTACTAACACCATCAGAAGAGAGTGAGAATAAAACAGATGATCAAGAAAAATTATCAACAGCTATAGAAGAAGCTCCTGAAGAGAAGACAGTAGAGGAAGTAAAACTTGCAGAGAAACCAACTATTGAGGATAAGAAAATTGAAGAGAAGCCAACAGTTGGGGAGGATACAAATTCCGAAGAATTGGAGAAAAAGAAAACAGAAGGGAAACCAGCTGCTACCAAGAAAAGCAAGTTTTGGTGGGATAAGTGAACAAAAATGCACAACCAGTTAAATTTCACAAGGCATACATACAACTGATTTTATCTTCAACAAGTTGACATGAGAAAGATTAATTTAATTTTTACTGTTGATAATCATTCTCATTCATGTTTGATGAAATTTATAATGCTTTTACCTTGTTCATTGGCACCTTCCCATTCTAATATTGTTTATTTTTGTCATTATAGACAAAAAAGAATCACCATTCTTCTAGTTCAATATTCATTACTGATTCTGTTTATGTTGATAAACCAAATTCTAGACCTCTATTCATTTGAGTTCAAACACATCAGGAAATAATGAAATACCAAGGTTGTCACGACCTAATTTCTTAAGTTGTGAAGTCATCTATCCTCCACCCGGTAGGCGAACCAACCACAATCGATTAGACAATTCATACAAGTATAGCATAAAGAAATAATTAAATAAAAACCATCTCAAAGTCATAATAAGTCTCATAGTAATAATAATAATAATATGGAATAAGTGTTACAACTCTAAAAAGCTGGTGTCACTAGTACAAGAACATCGTTATGAATCTAACATTGTTAATATACAATTCATTAGGAGCCAAAGATCAAGGCAATACGAATCAGAAATGTATCATGGAAGACAATGGACATAAGTTTCTAAAACTACTTAGAGTAGATTCATTTATGAATATCGCACATTTACCTATACGTTTAGCTCATTTGGCATCATGCAAAAAGAGGGAAAGGATAGCCTTAACATACCTTGTGGAATACTTAACCACATGACGTCAAACGCAGCATGTATAGCACTTTGATCTACAATAAGCGATAAGGAAACTAAAAATTGACACAAAGAGAGACAAGCTCATTTATAACAAATTGGACATCACCTCCCCATTTTTGTTAATTTTCTCAACTCCAATTAACAAGACCAACATGTCCAGCATCCAAAAAAACATATATACATGATTTTTCAGCCATTATAACATCAAGAACACTTCCCAAAATAATTCACAACAGCCCAACAATTGCAACACTTCATCCATGGTTTTTCATTCTTTATGTCACAAGTATCTCAACAACTAATCTAGCTATGACATAGATGAGATTAAACATGTATAGAAAAGGATGGCTTTCTTCAACTTGAGAGAATCCTCAATATAAAAACAACACCATAGAAGTACTTCTCTCTAGATTTACAAGACTTTGATGTTGGATTTGGGTGTTTTGCTCTTGAAATCACTTTGGGAACCTTCGGAAATGTTTGGAGAGTGTTTAGGGTTGTAAGGAATTAGTTATGGTCGAAAATGACTCAAAATAGAAAGGCATCACTTTATTAAATATGGGATGGACATTTCCACCGTCTCAAGTGGGTCCCAGAGTGACTGCCTACACAGTCTAATAAAAATGATAATATCTCCCTACTTTGATGATGTATCGACGAATGCTTTAATGTTTTGAAAACTAGACTCATAGACCTTCAATTTAGTGGTTAGATAACCACATAAATGAAATTATTGGAAGAAAAGCTCAAAGAGATCTAATCCAAATTTAGGTAAAATTATAAACATAACTTGTGGTGACTTTTTCCAACTTTTGTTTTACAACTTTCTTTTCTTCAAAGATTAACATACGAATATTATAATATATCCAGCTCCTATTAATTCACTAATGGTGCATTTTAACATGAAAGTACGTGGTGCAATAATATCTCCTTCTTAATGACCCTCAAAGGATGTTCTTCTGTCATTTATCATTTGACCACCTAATTATTCACTTTTGCTAGTATCTCAATGCCAAAGATCCTTCGAGTGTCTAACTTGAATTAAATTTATCTTAGGTTATTCCCTAATACTGGTATCTCTAAGTCCAGGGTTAAATCGGTTTTCTGATAATTCTCATTAATGTCACCAATTCACTTCTCGTAATGAAGACATAATCTTATGACTTACACCTCTTTCTAATCTTAAAATTTTCTTTCTCTTATCTTTTCTTCTACGAACTTTGTCGTACTCTAATGATTCTCATATCTACTCATAATGATTTAGTTAGCCTTCTACCAGTCTCTCACTAACATTAACATCTCTTATCTTATTCTGGATAATTCCAACGGGGCGCTCTTTCACTTCTAGCTCCCCTTACTTTATTTGGTCTTATTCTTTTGATCGCATATTATTCCTTCTTTTACTAGGAACAGGGGCCACATACTTACCTCGTATACAAAGATCTGAATACCTAACCTCCAAATCTTTTAAACCTCAAGAAGTCATATTTGATTACAAAATTCTAGTGTACACCACTTATCTGCCTCATAAAGAGAAACTATTAACATATTCGTAGTAGTATTCAGAAATATTGTCGAGTTCTAACAATCTGCATGTTACCAATGATTACTCAAACCTTATTAGACTATGAAATTTCCTTAGTCTTTCCAAAGCTAAGTTTGTTGATGCCTGGAAGTCGTAAGCTTGAAGTAGTGCTGTTAACTATACCTCTATTACTGTCGAACGGAATCATAACGCTTGTGTTCCTCTGTCTGAGCTCCAACTATTTACAATCTTCTCAACTTAGTTACCTCACAACTCCTATATGTTACCTCTTTTACTTTTTGAAACTCGTGATTTTTATCTTCTGATGCTCTCATAGTCTTTTACATGTATATGTGAGATATATATTCACGCCTTAAGGATCTTAACACAACTTGTGAATCTGGTATACTTATGATGTAATAAGATCGTACACTTACTTATCACAACACGAGTTAAAAACGAGCCCTTATGACTCAACGCTATTGCATGATCTAAAGTAAGAAGAATGGTAACTAATCCTAAATGTCTTGTTGCCTCCTATTTATGAATGTGGTGCACAAAACATCCATAAACAAGACTCTACTAGACACGACTTGTAGACGTTTTAAGACAGAACTGCTCTGATATCAAGTTTGTCATGCTCCAAATCAAGGGAGACGATACTGACACTCGGTTCCTTACTTGACTGAGCATACCATTCTATAACACTTTACAACTCGACATGTATAGCAATATATAAGGCCAATTAGGCTAAATCATATCTCAACTTAGAATATCATACGAATTCAAGGCTATACTAGGATGGATATGAAGATAATTAATTATGTCAAAAGATATATATATATATATATATATATATATATATATATATATATATATATATATATATATATATATATATAAATATATACGGCCGACAAGGCCGCCATATGATCTGCAAGACAACATCAAGGCCTACAAGGCCATATTGTACACACTAGACATACATAGGACATGTCTACAAGTCTCTACAGAAAATTAACTGTATTGTGGTCGGGACAGAGCCTCGGCCTACCCATCATAGCTATATACATAACAAAATACTACAAACTCTAGACCTGAAAAATCTTAATGACATGGAGCTTACCAATCAACCTGATCTTGGTAACACCTACTAGGGAGGTCTGTCTACCTATCTCTCAGGATCTGCACGCATGAAATGCAGCGCCCCTTATAAAAGGGACGTCACTGAGGGCCACAACATACATAATCACCATCTTTATCTCATAACCGTATTCTATATCGCTATGTTATTATCATATATTTGACTGCTTGACTGCCCAACTGATCAGTGATAATTTCCCACCCGGTGGTAAATAACAATATGTAGCTTCCCAACCGGCGATAACTGCCCAACCGGCCATAGCTCAGTGGTAAATATGTGTGTCTGCCCAAACAGTGGTAAATAGTGATACGTAACTTCCCAACTGGTGGTAACTACATAGCTGTCTATACGGTCATGATCTGGTGATAAATACGTATCTACTTAAACATGGTCAACACCATATTCTACTTGGCCCTAAAGAGGGACTTGATTGTACCCGGCTTTATAGGACTCGGTAATGTCAAAACTAACTGTAGTGGTGATGCTTTTCTTCCCAACCGCCCATAGCACGGTGGTAGGCCATACTACTATGTCTATGCCCCTATAGGTATTTCAGAAGTACATACATACATGAAAAGCCATACTAGGCTTTTATGGACCTATCTTAATACGTAAGAATGCTACTTTCTTAACTAGCGTTTGGGGACTATCATTATAACGATAATATTCCCTTCATCTTCTATTCTTTTTGAGAATTAACAAGGAGACCTGCATCATTTTTATAATTTATGACACTAACTGAAGGAAAATAAGGACCACGGAATCCTCTCAAGAATGAAGAACAAACATATCCATTTAGTAGAAATTTCATTGTACGACGACATTTCGGTAAACATGTCAAGAAAAGAAGGAATGAGCCTTAACATACCTTTAACGTCCTCTTTTGCAACCTACCAGATACATTCTATTGCTCACGTCTATCTACACCAATAATCAGAAACATTTCTTAGTTATGAAGCTAGATTCCGATATTAAAATAATGACAAACTTATTCTACACTAATTCGGAAAACACCTCCCCCAACCATCTCACTTTCTTCATACATCAACAATCAAGATCAATACATCCAACATACCACCAACCATGTATTCCACCATATCCACCACATACTTGATATCCTCCATAACAACCTTAACAATCTGCTCCACAAGCTACAACAACAATCACAATTCCTTCAAGTGTTAATATTGTACTATTTCCCCATATAACTTAGCTAAGACTTATGCATAATCAAATCCATCGAAAGGAATGAGAACTTACCTTATACTATCAAGACAAATCTCTACAACAACCTTCTTTTAGCTAGGATGAGGGTACACATCCACTAACAACATAAACTAGGTAATCTCTGTCGGTTCTACTTCACTTTTGATGAAAGATGAAAGTGATTTAGCTTGGGATTTACTTAGGAACCTTTAGAGATAATCTAGAGATGGTTTGGGAATGTTTTTGCTCTGTTTTGGTCGAGAAATGAGTTTAAAATATGAAGCACCGCTTAAATAGACAAGGAAAGTAGGCCACCACCTCCCATATGCTAGGGCATATGCGGTCGCAGGTGGGGATGCATATGCTTCCAAAAATTTCCAAAATATTTTCTTCTCTTCTGTGGCCCAATCTGCGAGGCAAATCCTATCCGCGATGTAAACTAGTTAGTGTATCGTCTGATATTTGTCAAACTTCATTGAGGAATGGTTTCATCAATCCTAATGACCTCCAACCTTCCGTACATTCTCTTAACATCCCTATAAGTCATAGGTTATCCTTGGAAAAAATCTCTAGTCGGTGGATCTCACGTTGGCTACCTACACTCTTATTCGCATGCAAAACTTTAGGATGTAATATCTGTTACACCCCGTATTTACAGGACATGTTTTAAGAACGTACGTGAAAATTCCTAATGTAAGATTGAGACTTGTAAAAATTTATCGGAATTATGAAATTATCTAAAACGAATATCATGATTTAATGGGAGGGCGACACGTGTCACCCCTTATGGTTGCCTTGGATGAAATGGGACATGGCCAAAATGGTCATTGACCATAGTCTTAAGATGACAAGTCTTGCAAGTAGTGAGCTTGAGAAAATTGACTTAGTCAATGGGTCCACAAGGCTTGATATTTAAGAGAACCTCATCCAAGCCACCCATTTGTACACATCTCGACCTCCACGTTACTATATAATACTACTAGTAGCAAGACTAAGTTCAACACTTAGAAAAATTCAAGAAATCAAGAACTCACAAGCCTCGCTTCCTGTTCACGCCTTTGAAAAGAAAAAATTGTTTCATTCATTAAGCTCCACACTTTAAACCAAGGTTCATGAGTGTATTGTGAGTGTATCTCAATAGAAAAATTCTTAAAAGATAGTTTTCGATAGTCGCAAAGGTGAAAACCTAGTTGTTTTTCTAGGTTTTGTTTAGAAGTTTGAAGGAAATTTGTTGGTGTTGTTCTAAGGGTCTCAAGTAGCGGATTGAAGTATCTTGAAGAGGCTCTAAGTTTCTAAGGAGCGACTTCGGAATTGGAGTTGGACTAAGAATCGTTGAGGTAATAATATTGGCTCTTAAGTGTTACAAGATTATATATTGTTGTTAGCCTTACATGTTTGCTAGCATGAAGTATATGTGTTGAAGTTTTATAAGTATTATGGATTGATTGTAGCCTTAAATTCGAAATGTCATTTAAGCCATGTGAAGTTGGATTACAATTTGGTCGTTTATTAGAATCGCGACGTTACTTACTTGAAGATTATAGTAGTTATAATCGATTGCGACTTGATATCATGTTATGCTAACAACTTGGATTGAAGAGGAAATTGGATAAGAATTGGTATTGTTGTATCTCAATGTGGCCGAATTGGACTAGTAGTTTGTTTTAGTTTGATATCTTTTGTGGGGCGGAATTTTACACGTCTAGTAGGCGTGTAATCCCCTATTGTTAATTGCATTGATTGGGCCTTAAATGTGGCGTGTTTGGTTATTGAATTCGGCCTTGAAAAAGGTGGCAAAGTAAGTAGAAACAAAGGAGGTGCTGTCCGATTTTCCGTAGAATTTAGTGACTTTACACTTATAATATTCTACGTTTGAAGTAAGGCGTTAATAGACGTATTGTGGATATTATAGGTTGACATACTACGGGCGGGATTTTGTACTTGGCAAGTGGTTTGACCCGAAGAGGTATGTAGAACTTTCCTATCTTTTGAGCATGACTAGTTGCACGTATATAGTATGGTAGACGTACAAGACCTTGATATCCTTTACTAGTTTTATGAATAGCCAAGTCGGGTGAGTTAGGAGATTAACAAACTTCTTTGAAAGTATTAAGGATGTCTTAAGTTTTATTAAAGTTAAGGGACTTGAAGAGTTTTAAAGTATGTGATACTTGTTTCGTTTTAAACGTATAAGTCCCTTGGATAGGAAATTGTATTTGGCTAAGGTATAAAGTGATTATAACGACTTTATGGGAAGTTGGTTATATTAGCTTTATGGAAAGATAAATGACTTGATTTAATGAAAGACAATTTGATTTTAAGGCATCAATTGCCTAAGGTTATATAAGAAAATGAGTCACTCGATTTAGAAACCTAACTTTATTTCTAAAGGTATTGTGACTTGTCTTGAAAAGAAATTTTGACTTGATAATACGGTTAATAGTATCTTGGAAGTTTTATACGAAAAAGAGTCATTTTTTTTAAAAGAGTGGAAGTATGTAGTACTTGGGTTAAATTCCCGGATTTTTATAAAAGATATGCTAGTGCCTTAAGTAAACTAAAATGAGAGTGTATATGAATAAGACTAATAAGAAGTTAGGGGGATTTCTTAACTTGCTTATTTATTGTATGATAAGCCGGTAGGACTTATGTTATGTATGATGGCCGGTTGAGATAGGTTAAGAGTATAAATGAGGGGTAACCCCCCAAGACGTTATACCACCTTCTCCAGGGTAAGAGTATTACTGAGGGTTAAATTCCCAAGACGTTATACCACCTGCTTCAGGGTAAGAGTATAAATGAGGGGTGAACCCCAAGACGTTAAACCACCTGTTTTCCGTGGATTTGCTACCCATGACGCGGAGAATACCTCACGCGAGTCCTTATGGGCTTACGCGGTGAAATAGTCCCACGCGGCGGTACAAATATGCGAGAATACCTCACGCGTCCACACGACCTACGCGGTGAAATAGTCCCGGAGTAGGATTGCTTAATGATACCGGGCGGATGGTCCCGCTTTGATCGTGAGCTTCCTATTTTTATGTCACATATACTATTAGTTACTCTCATTGTTAGTAAGACATCGCATCGTAATTTTGTTATCATACATGTCTCCCGCTTTGTTTTAAACTTATGATGTAATTACGATTTTCCGCTTTACATACTTAGTACATATTGTGTCGACCCCCTTCCTGGGCCGCGCTCACGCCGCAGGTGGTAAGCAGTGGTGGATCCTCATTCTTAGGATCACTTATCGACGTCGAAGCTCCATTTCTCCGAGGCTTGTCTTTTGGTACGCTCTTTCCACGATGTTGTAGATTTATGTACATTCAGGGTACGGCGGCCCTGTCCCGCCATAATTGTTATTCCTAGAGGTCTGTAGTCACATGTTGTGGTTTGGGGATGTAAGAACCGAGTTGTACAGTTTTGCTTTGATTATGCATATTTTATGGGAGGCGGCCTTATCGGCTAGCATGTGATATTATTGTCTAAACATGTTGTATGTTGTGTATGTTCCGCTGCTATTCTCTGATGTATACTCAACGGTGCCCAGTGTAGGCACGATCCGCGCCCCGGTCGGGTCATGACAAAAGTGGTATCGTGAGCGATTAGTCCTCGGAAAGTGTCTGACGCATCGTGTCTAGTAGAGTCTTGATTATCGGTGTCAGCACCACATCTATAATCGTGAGGTCGCAGGACATTTAGGATTGGTTTCCATTCTTCTCTCTCGAGATCGTAAGAGAGTCGCCTTATTAGGTTGAACCCTCTCCGACCTATTCTTATGAAACGCTTATGCCTCCACCTAAGCGCACTGTGGCCCGTAGGGCAAGGCAAAGCAGCATGAATGCTCGCGGTACTCGAGGGTTACACTGACTCAGCACGCACTATGCTTGAGGTAGAGGCGGTCACGAGTTCAGCCACGCCGACAAGACAGAGAGCCGAGAGCGGTAGTAGCTCCAGAGGTTCCGGCACTGCAGCCTCCACCCCACACCGTGAGCCGAGTACGAGACTACGGGAGCCGATCCGGTTATTGACCAAGATAGTAGCAGGCAGTCACGACAGAGGTGCAGCTAACCCTGTAGCCGACTTATGGATTCGATTTTCTGGGTTGTCATCCGTCCGAGTTTTATGGTTCGAGGTCTGAGGAGGATCCGCAGGAGTTCATTCGGCAGCTACAGCGGACTATGCAGGTTCTTAGGCCTTCGGAGACAGAGTTTGTTATGCTCGCCTCTTACCGGTTACGCGATATTGCGTTGAACCGTTTGAGCCATGAGCCGCCGAGAGCGAGGATGCTCTTCCAAATTGTTTGGGAGGAGTTTACAGAGGCCTTTATGGATCACTTTTTGCCTCCTGAGATGAGGAGAGCCCGGGTAGATAGATTCTTAACCTTGAGGCAGAATGGGAGGACTATTAGAGAGTACAGTCTGGAGTTTGACTCCTTGGCCAGGCATGCGCACACCATCAGTAATGATACGACGGATAGAGTTCATCGTTATGTGACGGGCTAGACCGTCATATGATTATCGCATGCTTGGGAGTGGCTCTTCACCCGGTATGGACATTGCCGATGCGCAGCGTATGCTCGTGGGATAAAGGATAGAGAGTGAGGATCGATTGACTCAGCCACCAAGAGGCTGTGACAAGCGGTCTCGTGGCGCTGAGGCGACACCTCAACAATGCACTAGGTATACATTCCAGCCAGCACAGAGTGCTCCCTCACGGTTTTCTGGCAGGAGGTCTGATCAGCCAGGTCATTCAGGAGCAGGTCAGGGCTCCAGGACTTTGGGGTTTCAGGGAGGCAGAAACTGTCACCGATCGAGACCACCCACATTTCAGTGTGCTCGATGCGGTAGGTCTCACCTGGGCGAGTGTCGCATAGCTCCGGGAGCTTGTTACTCTTGTGGCCAACAGGGCCATTTGAGGAGAGATTGTCCGTCTAGAGGCGGTATGGGTGGTACGGTGCAGCCGACAGGATCAGTTGCTAGGTCTTCCTCTTCTTCTATGGTTATGCACCGAGGCGTGGTACTCACGATCGCAGCCGCGGTAGAGGTCGTGGTGGTGGTTCCAGCTCTAGCGGTCCACAGAATCGCATATATTCATTAGCCACCGCCAGATCGTGAGGTTTCTCGACGTTGTCACGCACATTATTGATTTCATGCCGACGCTTATGCTGATAGATCCGTGTTCTACCTTGTCCTATGTGTCCTCTTATCGGGTAGAATTGGGATAGAGCTGTCGATAGAGCCTTTGAGGTAGCTACGCCATTGGTGATTCGGTGTTAGCCGAGCGTGTAGAGGTTGTCCTGTTTATTTACACCGCCGACCGCAGACTTGATATAGTTGGAGATGACAAATTTTGATGTCATTACGGGTATGGATCGGCTTCTTGTTATGCCAACGTTGATCGTAGGGACAGTTGGTTCGGTTCAGCTTCGCGAGCCGCTTATCGAGTGGAAGGGCAACACATCGCCGCCGGCGGGTAGGTTTATTTCTTACCTCAAGGCTAGGAAGATGGTGCGTAAAAGGTACATCTATTATCCGTTCGGTATTTGATACAGCAGGCCGAAAGCGCCAGTTCTATCCAATGGTTGGGAGTTTCCGGATGTGTTCCCTGCACGATCTTCCGTATCCTCCCGAGAGGGAGATTGAGTTTTGTATTGACACGCCGCGACACTCGACCTATTTCCATTCGCCATACAGACGGGCACCGCCGAAGTTGAGGAGTCAAGGACCAGCCAAAGATTTGCCGAAAAGGCATCAGAACGACCTGCCTGCCCCCGCATCGTGCCTTACCCCGCACCCTAGTGATACAACATCGAGAAAACCAATGGAAAATAAAACATGAGTCATGTAACAAGAGATATAATAATAAACAGCAACCAAAACGGTTGCCTTCAAGATATACATAAAACTCGAACAGCTTTAACTTTACAACCCCGCCACAACAAGATTACATGCACTTAAGATTTACAACGACTATGACGGACAGGCCCCGCCATACCCTCGAATGTACAAGAAACTACAACTCAGGGAACAAATACCAAAAGATAAGCCACCGAATAAACGGATCTTCCCAATACGCTCAACTGTGATCCTAAGAGCGGGGATCCAAGACCGATGTACCTCTACTGCGGCGTGAACGCAATGGCCGGAGAGGTCAAGATAACAGTACCAAGTATGTGAAATCAGAAAAGATATCAGAATGACATCATACTAGTCTATATAAAGCAGCAGACATGTATGATAACCACACTACAGTTCACAACATAAAAGCAGTCATGTACAGTCAGGGTCTCACGCACTCAAGTCATAACTATAATATAACTATGGGTCTCACGCCACAACATCAATCATGTTCGCATCGGCCGCATGCCCCGGAATTCTGCATCGGTGTAGACATGTCCATGATGCGCAACAATACCAATGCCCCACGGCCACATGCCGACTTACCTCGGTGTGACACGCCCATGTGACATCAACAATAATATCTTGGGTGATCAACCCGCACGCCACATGCCCCGAATTCTACCTCGGTGTAGACATGTCCATGTAACCACAATAACAATATATCGGGTAATCAACCCGACCGCACGGCCGCATGCCGGAATCTGCGTCGGTGTAGACGCCCATGTGACATCAACAACAAGACAAGAATCAAAATGGAAACATACCCGTGGAATTCTCCATCACCGCCAAAGACGCCCAAGTAAGTTCTCAACAAGTCGACCGACTCTATCGAGACGCGGTAATACGTAAATACCACATTTGCACAACAAAGGCTATCATCACAAGCATAGGCAAGTTCCACAACAACAAGCATAGGCAAGTTTCACACCAACAAGCATAGGCAAGTTTCACACAACTCAAAGTACTTTCATTTTACGCCAAAGTCCGGTTTTAATCCCAAAGTACTACATACATTAAGTTCTTTTAAAGAGATCTATTACTTTTATAAAGTCACCCGATACCGTAGTATTAGAATGACCAACCCACCTTCCTTTTCAAAATCAAGTAACAACATTCTTTTCCTAAGTTCGGTTGCCTAGTTTCAATTACTCAAGCTTCTCATTTTTCAAATGGTTTCATAGTTCCCCAAACTTAATCACTGATTCCTTTTAGAACAATCGAGTAACATATGTCATATAATGAGTAGTTTATTCTTGTTTATAACGATCTTATTACAAAACCATGATCTAGAAAATGTAATATCATTTTGTCTCATCTTAGCTTCATGCGCATGGAGGTTTCTACCGTTTTAATACAACACATCATTATTCAATACATTTTCCTTTATTAACGCCGCAGCTGTCGATACACATTCGATTCCCAAATCAGAAACATTATCCCTTTAAAACCAAGTACTCATTACTCACGAATGAGGTTTCACACAAACATCCACATTAAAACAAATAAGTTAAGTCTCTTATCTTATAAGATCAAGTCTCTAACTTCTAACATCGAGAAACCATTTTCACTTACATAAGGTCGTTATAACTAACTTCCCATAAAGCTATTATAACACCCTATGTTTTAAACCAACCAAATCACTTAGCACGTACGCTCACCGCATTACATAGTTCACAACAATCATGCTAGAAAAAGATAGAAGAGGTTCACATACCTCGCGACGATTTATCGACAATAAGCAAAATGCTCCAAGTACTACAACCTCGCTAGCCCTTTCCACTCCTCGAGTGAATACGCTACTCTCGCATTTTCACCTATAAAGGTCAAAACGTCTATTAACCCCAAAACACAAGTTTCTATCTTTCTATAGAAAATTCGGAAGACTCTCCCTCCCCATGACAGCGTAAATCTCCTCTCTCTCTATCGAGGCTGGCCACCAAGCCAACCAGGGGGTTTACACGCCTAACCTGACGTGTACAATTCTACACAAGTCTCATCGCAATACACCCTATGTAAATACATTCGATTCGGCTTTATTCTTCAGCTTAAGTCAAAAGACATTTGCGAATACTAAGTATAGTTCCATATATAGTATACTTCAACTATATACTCTAACAAACATGTAATTTCCAATTACAATAGAGGACAAGATAATTACCTCGATAAGCCCAAAATTATCCAAGTTATAATGTCGATCCGAGCAAGGTTTAGCTCACTCGGCGCTCCAAACCACTCCAAACAACCCTTAGAAGTTCTAACCAACTTCTACTCACATACTTCAACCAACTATGAAGATTTCCTTAGGGTTTCGGTTTGAGACTAAAAGGACAAAAGGTAGTATTTCCGGACTCTACGTAAAGAGGTATCTTTGGAATACTACAAGGTACAAGGCTAAGGTATTTTGGGCATTATAACAATACTAGGGAGTATTTCTATACCACAACAAGGGTATTATATAAAAACAACTAGCTAGTGGGTACCTCTGGCCAAGCCTCACAAAGGGAGGAAGCCTCGCCAAGCTCCTCAAAAAGTGGGTAGACCTTGGACGAGAACAACACTAAAGGGGAGGGATTTGAGGCTTGGAAGGTTTCATTTGTGGATGAAGAGTTCATCAACATAAGGGGTATTTATAGCAAAACCAAAGCCAACCAACGCCAAGATCAAGCCACGTGCAAGGCAAGTGTAAGGCCAAGATCAAGCCAAGTGCACCCTAGACCTACTCCACAAAACAAGCCACAAAACATTGCACCAAACATTGCACAAAACAAGGCCAAAACAGCGATAGCCATGTAAACGTGACCCAATCGACAACCTAAAACGCCACTGGAGGTGACAAAGGTCACCCTCCCGCTGGTCCAAAACATTTCGCCTCGGAAAAATTCGCAAAAATACTAAACGACATAGCCGGAATTTTCCTCGCAAGTTACGTAAAACGCTTCGTCGAAAACGACTCTAACCGTGTTGTGCACAAATGTAACTTCGCCAAGCCACTCTAGGCGGGGTGACACGTGTCACCTCCTAATGGCCCTCATAAAACGTCTTTCAAAATATCCACAATACCGAAATCTCAAAACAAAGCGGGCCCAAAATGTAAATTTCTCCGTGGGCCCACGTGACCATTTCAAAATAAAATCTCAAAATTCTAATATAATCTATGAAGTCCAATACCAAATCGGGAATCCAATTCCATTAACGAACCTTTTTCTTCACAAATAACCGAAACTTTTCCGTTTAAAACTCACATCTTTCTTTCTTTTCAAAATTTTCTGCCGTACTCTCAGACGCACGCCCTCACATACATACCCTGCAACTACGGTATAACATTCTCCTCCAGAAACATTCGTCGAATGTTCCTTCTCAAGACGGATATCGATGAAGTTCCTCTAACAAGTTGTCAACGCCACGCGCCACTGAAATAACACACGCCCTCTTCTTTCCTTACTCGTCGTGCCCTTCTCGAACACTTGAACTCTCCCAAGACGTACCATACTTCATCATTACTTCCGCTCGAAAATCTGCGAGTCACTACCTCCAAACTTGGTCATCTTACCAACCTCAAACTTCCTTAAGGCCATTCCCGGCCTTTACGAACCGCTTCTGGTCGAACGCGTCCACGAATTCATACGATGGTCGTCTAAACTCGGGCCTAGCACCCTCGTGACCCTACCACCTGGCGGGACCACCCGGAACTGACCCCACCCAAAACCGGGTTACGGGTTGACCCGCAAATGGTCCTAAACCCGACCCCCAACCGTGCCAAACTCTTGTTCCCCGATCCGGAACAATCTTACTAATTCACATCATGAAAGCTACCACTTCCATCTCACACTACCCACGGACTTATCACACAATAAATCCCACGTATACTACTCACCCTTATAAAGGTCAAACATAAAACGAATCCTTTACTCAAGACGACCTTACCTCTAAGGTCTCAGTCGTGAAATAGTCTAAGGTTCACACTTACCATGCCCCCATACGTATCCTCCCAACTAAGCATGTTTTTTTTTTTTAACTCACAATTAACACAACGCTATTCGCACATAGCACATAATAATGAGACCATCATAACAAGCATACCAAAACTCTAGAGGGTTAAGGATATACCTGAAGCTACCGCTCCACTCTAATCATAGGCACACTGCAGGCGATATCGTAGGCGCGATGAACCACCATCGATCCGAGGTCGAGTCGTAACATCCGTGCTACCCTTGGTCTGACAGCCTCGCAAAATGGCCTCACCGGCAAGAAAAATAACAAGCTCCTGGCACCACGACACTCCCGAAATGCGGTCTACCACATCGACCACCGAGGTAGGGTGACCGTGATCCGCCAACACTTACTTCCCGGAAACTCGAACCTCGAGCCACGACGCTCCTCAAGACGGAGGACCACTGCATGCAGCGGGGTACAAAACTAGTCTCTTCCGAGGCGGTCCGCCTCGAAAGTCGCAAAGACCTCGATGTCCCGCCCTCTTCTCGCGATCCAGTCATTCCGCCGACCTCTCCGCACTTCACATCCTAGTGCATGAGCTGCGTGCGGGCAATGTCCATGCCCGGTAGAAACACCCGCACAAGACTCACCATATAATCATCTAGCCGGTGACGTAGCGATGCACTTATCCTCCATATCTCGCAACAGCGCAGGACATATCGAGCCAAAGAATCGAACTCGACATTGTACTCCCGACAGTCGCCTCTGCCTCAAGAACAAAAATCTACCGGCCCGTGCCCTCATCCGCGGAGGCAAGAAGTGCGTGAGAAAGCCCCAAAACTCATCCCATACTGCTGAGTGCATGCTCTCCCGAAAGCTCCCATGAATCAAACCAATCGATCGCGGTATCACGCGGCCGATGCGAACCAAAGGTCACGCACTCGGTTTCGCCTTGATCACCGCGTGATCCGTAGCTGCCGGATGAACTCCTGCGATCATCCTCGTGCCTCGACCCATAAAACTCGCGGGCTACAACTCGAAAGTCCGTAGCCTCAAACTATCTCGCCGGGGTGAATCCATCGGTGCTCTTCGGGCCCAGGCTGCAAATTTATCTCATATCGGCCACGAACTCGCCAAGAATCGGGCCATCTCTCGTGACCCATCTCCCGCCTGCATCGTGGGGACCGAGGCTCAGTATCGTAGTCTCAGCAGCCACCGCCGCGGCTCTAAACTCGCTTTGGTGTGGCGGCGTCGCTAAACTCGCCGTCAAGCACAACCTCGTACGTCGGGCTGCGCCCTCGTACTCCTCAGATCTCACTAGCAGCACCCTCGGCCTTGCCTCCTCTGGGCTCGTTGCTCTTGCGCGGAGGCATAATCGTAAAACGAGATACGCTGGAGGGTCCAACTTACAACACAACTCTAAGGCACGACTCGTAATGAGAAGAATGGAAACCAATCCTAAATGTCCTATAGCCTCACGATTATAGATGTGGTGCACAACACACCGATAATCAAGACTCTACTAGACACGGTGCGTAGACACTTTCGAGGATTAATCGCTCGATACCACTTTTGTAACGACCGTTCGGCCCGTTCTATCGTGCCTTACCCCGGGCACCCTAGTGATACAACATCAGAGAAAACCAGCGGAAAATAAAACATGAGTCATGAAACAAGAGATATAATAATAAAAAGGCCAACCAAAACGGTTGCCTTCAGTATATACATAAAACCTGAACAGTTTAATCCTTTACAACCCTGCCCACAACAAAGATCTGCACTCTAAGATTTACAACGACTATGACGGACAGGCCCGCCATACCCCGAATGTACAAGAACCTACAACTCAGGAACACATACTAAAAGATAAGCCTCAAGAAACGGAGCTTCCAATACGCTGAATCGTGATCCTAGGCGGGGATCCACGATCGATGTACCTCTACTGCGGCATGACGCAGCCCGGGCGAGGTCAAGATAACAGTACCAAGTATGTGAAATCGTAAAGATATCGTAATGAAATCATACTAGTCTATATAAAGCAGAGACATGTATGATAACCAAACTACAATTCCAACATAAAAGCGATATGTCGATCGGTGACTCACGCCTCAAGTCATCACTCAAATATAACTATGGGTCTCACGCCCACAACATCAATCATGTTCGCATCACGGCGCGTGCCGGAATTCTGCATCGGTGTAGACATGTCCATGATGCAACAATAATACCAATGCCCGGCCACATGCCCGGAATTCTACCTCTGTAGACACGCCCATGTGACATCAACAATAATATCGGGTGATCAACCTGCCGCACGCCACATGCCTGAATTCTACCTCGGTGTAGACATGTCCATGTAACCACAATAACAATATATCGGGTAATCAACCCGACCGCATGACCGCGTGCCGGAATCTGCGACGGTGTAGACATGTCCATGTGACATCAACAACAAGGCGATAATCAAAATGGAAACATACGTGGAATTCTCCATCACCGCCAAGACGCCCAAGTAAGTTCTCAATAAGTCGATACTCTATCGAGACGCGGAATACGTAAATACCACATTTGCACAACAAAGGCTATCATCACAAGCATAGGCAAGTTCCACAACAACAAGCATAGGCAAGTTTCACACCAACAAGCATAGGCAAGTTTCACAACTCAAAGTACTTTCATTTTATGCCAAAGTCCTGGTTTTAATCCCAGTACTACATACATTAAGTTCTTTTAAAAGAGATCCATTACTTTTATAAAAGTCACCCGACACGTAGTATTAGAATGACCAACCCACCTTCCTTTTCAAAATCAAGTAACAACATTCTTTTCCTAAGTTCCAGCTTGCCTAGTTTGATTACTCAAGCTTCTCATTTTTCAAATGGTTTCATAGTTCCCCAAACTTAATCACTTGATTCCTTTTAGAACAATTGAGTAACATATGTCATATACGTGAGTAGTTTATTCTTGTTTATAACGATCTTATTACAAAGACCATGATCTAGAAAATGTAATATCATTTTGTCTCATCTTAGCTTCTATGCAGATTGAGGTTTCTCGGTTTTAATACAACACATCATTATTCAATACATTTTCCTTTATTAACGCAGCTGGTCCTGCCGATACACATTCCGATTCCCGAAATCAAGAAACATTATCCCTTTAAAACCAAGTACTCATTACTCACGAATGAGGTTTCACACAAACATCCACATTAAAACAAATAAGTTAAGTCTCTTATCTTATAAGATCAAGTCTCTTAACTTCTAACATCAAGAAACCATTTTCACTTACATAAGGTCGTTATAACTAACTTCCCATAAAGCTATTATAACACCCTATGTTTTAAACCAACCAAATCACTTAGCACACGTATCGTCTACCGTCTTACATAGTTCACAACAATCATGCTAGAAAAGATAGAAGAGGTTCACATACCTCGCGACGATTTATCGACAATAAGCAAAATGCTCCAAGTACTACAACCTCGCTAGCCCTTTCCACTCCTCGAGTAGAATACGCTACTCTCGATCTTTCACCTATAAAGGTCAAAACGTCTATTAACCCCAAAACACAAGTTTCTATCTTTCTATAGAAAATTAGCATTTTCCCCCAATGGCAGTAAATCTCCTCTCTATCGAGGCCGCTACCAAGCCAACCATGTGTGGGGTTTACACGCCTAACCTGACGTGTACAATTCTACACAAGTCTACTACAATACATCTATGTAAATACATTCGATTCATTCTTTATTCTTCAGCTTAAGTCAAAAGACATTGCGAATACTAAGTATAGTTCCATATATAGTATACTTCAACTATATACTCTAACAAACATGTAATTTCCAATTACAATAGAGGACAAGATAATTACCTCGATAAGCCCAAAATTATCCAAGTTATAATGTCGATCCTCGAGCAAGGTTTAGCTCCACCCGTGCGCTCCAAACCACTCCAAACAACCCTTAAAAGTTCTAACCAACTTCTACTCACATACTTCAACCAACTATGAAGATTTCCTTAGGGTTTGGTTTGAGACTAAAAGGACAAAAGGTAGTATTTCCTGACTCTACGAAAGAGGTATCTTTGGAATACTACAAGGTACAAGGCTAAGGTATTTTGGGCATTATAACAATACTAGGGAGTATTTCTATACCACAACAAAGGGTATTATATGAAAACAACTAGGCTAGTGGTACCCTACTAAGCCTCACAAAGGAGGAAGCCTCTCGCCAAGCTCCTCAAAAAAGGGGGTAGACCTTTGACGAACAACACTAAAGGGAGGATTTTAGGCTTGGAAGGTTTCATTTGTGGACGAAGAGTTCATCAACATAAGGGGTATTTATAGCAAAACCAAAGCCAACCAACGGCCAAGATCAAGCCACGTGCAAGGCAAGTGTAAGGCCAAGATCAAGCCAAGTGCACCCTAGACCCTACTCCACAAAACAAGCCACAAAACATTGCACCAAACATTGCACAAAACAAGGCCAAAACAAGGAGCCAATAGGCGTAAACGCGTGACCCAATCGGCCAACCTAAAACGCCACTCGGGTGACAAGTGTCACCCTCCCGTTGGTCCAAAACATTTCGCCTCTCGGAAAAATTCGCAAAAATACTAAACGACATAGCCGGAATTTTCCCTCAGTTACGCAAAAACGCTTCGCCGAAAAACGACTCTAAGGTGTTGTGCACAAATGTAACTTCGCCAAGCCACTAGGCGGGGTGACACGTGTCACCTCCTAATGGCCCTCATAAAACGTCTTTCAAAAATATCCACAATCAAATCTCAAAAACAAAGCTGGCCCAAAACCGTAAATTTCTCCGTGGGCCCCACGTGACCATTTCCAAAATAAAATCTCAAAATTCTAATATAATCTATGAAGTCCAAATACCAAATCTGGGAATCCAATTCCCATTAACGAACCTTTTTCTTCACAAATAACCGGAAACTTTTCCGTCGAAAACTCACATCTTTCTTTCTTTTCAAAATTTTCTGCCGTACTCTCGTACGTACGTCCTCACATACATACCCTGCAACTACGGGGTATAACAGGCATTATCAGGCCTAGTGTTTCTCCCTGGGGAGCACCGGTTTTGTTTGTGAAGAAGAATGATGGGACGCTGCGCATGTGTGTTGATTACAGGCAGCTGAATAAGGTAACCATCAAGAATAGTTACCCTCCCGTGATTGATGATTTGTTTGACCATTGCGGGTGCGAGGTATTTCTCCAAGATAGACTCGCGTCCGGTTATCATCAAAGTAGTTCGAGAGACGTATATCCCAAAGATCATTCAGACCGGTATGGAACCATGAGTTCGTGGTTATGTCTTTCGGTTTGACCAACGCTCAATGGTATTTATGGATTTGATGAACCGGGTGTTCAAGCCATTTTGGATACATTTGTGATAGTATTCATTGATGACATCCTGGTTTATTCGCGACAAAGCAGAGTACGCAGATCGGCGAGGACGGTGCAGGGTCCTCGGGCCGCTATTGTCGCCAAGTTCTCAGTGTGAGTTTTGGCTGGCCTCGTGGCATTCCCGGGCACATTATTGGGGTTGATGGTGTTCGGTGGATACGGCAAAGATTGAGACAGTAAGTCTTGGCGAGACCTACTACTCCGACCGGAGGCGCCATTTCTTAGTGGCGCGTTATTATCGTAGGTTTGTGGAGCGGTTGCTTGATTTCAGACCGCTGACTAGGTCGACTCGAAGCGGCCAAGTTCCGATGGACGAGGCTTGCGAGAAGGGTTTCCGATTCAAGGAAAGGTTGACTACGACTCGCTTACTCTTCCCGAGGTTAGGCAGATGCGCGATCTATTGTGATGCCTCGGGTATCGGGCTAGGGTGTGTTTTGATGCAGCACGACAAGGTTATAGTCTATGCTTCCCGGCAGTTACGGAAGCATGAGAGGAATTACCCTACCCACGACTTATAGTTGGCCGCAGTTATTCATGCATTGAAGATTTGGAGATATTATTTGTATGGGGTTCATGTAGATATTTATACAGACCACAAGAGCCTACAGTATATCTTCAGGCAAAGGGAGCTGAACTTGCGACAGAGACGGTGGTTAGAGTTGTTGAAAGGTTATGATGTTGATATTCTATACCATCCGGGGAAAGCCAACGTAGTTGCTGATGCCTTGAGTCGTAGATCGATGGGGAGCCTGTCAGAGGTACAACCAGAGACAGATACGGTCCGTCGGATCCACCACTAGCGAGCCTTGGGGTTCGATTGATCGATACCGACGATAGTGGGTACGAGTTCGCGAGGTTGCGAGTCTTCCATCGTTGATGAGTGAAGAAGCGGCGATTTGAGGACCCATTGTTGGTACGATATCGAGATCTCTTCGAGGAGAAGAGTCTATTCGAGTAGCGCTGATGGGTGCTAAGATTTGAGGCCGGTTGTGTGTTCCCGATGTGACAGACTTCGGCCAGATTTTAGAGGCACACGGTGCTCGTTATTCTATTCATCCGGTCGACCAAGATGTACCATGACCTCGGATGTTTGTATTGGTGGGATGGCACGAAGAGGACGTGGCGAGGTTTTGTTGCACGATGTCCTAATTGCGGCAGGTCAAGGTCGAGCACCGTGAGGCCCGGTGGATTATTGCAGCTATTGAGATTCCGACTGGAAGTGGGAGGTGATCAACATGGACTTTGTTACAGGTTACCTCGCATCGTAGAAGCACGACTCCATTTGGGTTATTGTTGAGCCGACGAAATCAACCTATTTCCTTCCAACAGACGACGCTTTCCGAGGACTATGCCATTGTACATCGTGAGAGATTGTGAGGTCGCACTGTCCTGGTCGATTATATCCGAGGGGAGCCTGTTTACGGCTAACTTCCGGAGGTCTTTCCGTGGCGGATTAGGGACACATGTGAGTCTCAATACAACATTTCATCCTCGCATCGACGGCAGCGAGCGCATTATCCGACACTGAGGATATGCCGCGAGCCGCGTGATTGATTTCGTGGTAGCCGAGGATCATTTGCCTCTTGTGGAGTTTGCGTATAACAAACGGCTACCATTCCAAAGATACGATGGCTCCATACGAGGCTTTATATGGCGAAATATAGATCGCCGATTGGTTGTCGACGTGGGCGAGGTGCGCTTAGTTGGCCTGCACTTGGTTCGAGGCCGGATAAGCGAAAGCTTATCCAGAGAGACCGTTAGCAACTCGTAGTCGGCAGGTCATATGCGGATAATCGGCGTCGGCATTTGGAGTTTCGTGACGATTGGGTCTTCGAGGTGTTACCCATAAAGGTGTGATGAGATTCTAAGAAGGAAACTTCACCAAGGTACATCGGGCCCTACCAGATCGTCGTCGAGCAGGCAAGGTTGCCTATGAGTTGGATCGCCATCGAGTTAGACGGTACATCCGCCTTCCATGTATGTTGCGGAAGTGTATCGGAGATCCAGCGAGTTTTCTCGCTAGTGAGGTCCAGTGAGAGGGTTATCGTATGAGGAGAGTCCCATAGCGATACTCGATCGCGTGTCGCATCGCGACCAATGATGTGGCTTCCACAAAGTCTTGTGGAGGAATGATAACCGAGGAAATGACTGGAAGCGGAGGAGGACGCTGAGGAAGTATCCTCACTTATTCCCTACACCTTCAGGTAATTCATCTTCCCTTACTTGTCAAGTTTTAATTGAAGTATTTATTTTGCTTAAATGCTATTATGTGGCCATGTGTGGCATTATTGGTATGTCGGGGTTGTGAAAGGAAATTATGTCGCTAATTATAAGTTTGACTCCGAAAGAATATTCGGGGATGAATGTTTCTAAGGGGGGAAGAATGTTACACCCCGTATTTACAGGACATGTTTTAAGAACGTACGTGAGAATTCCTAATGTAAGATTGATACTTGTAAAAATTTATCGGAATTATGAAATTGTCGGAAAACGAATATTGTGATGAATGGGAGGGAGACACGTGTCACCCCCCCTTATGGTTGCCTTGGACGAAATGGGACATGGCCAAAATGGTCATTGACCATAGTCTTAAGATGACAAGTCTTGCAAGTAGTGAGCTTGAGAAAATTGACTTAGTCAATGGGTCCACAAGGCTTGATATTTAAGAGAACCTCATCCAAGCCACCCATTTGTACACATCTTGACCCTCCATGTTACTATATAATACTACTAGTAGCAAGACTAAGTTCAACACTTAGAAAAAATTTCAAGAAATTGAAGAACTCACAAGCCTTGCTCTCGGGTTCATGCCCCTTTGAAAATAATTTTTTTTTGTTTCTTGTCCATTAAGCTCCACACTTTAAACCAAGGTTCATGAGTGTATTGTGAGTGTATCTCAATAAAAAAAATCCGGAAAAAGATAGTTTTCGTATTAGTCGCAAGGTGAAAACCTAGTTGCTTTTCTAGGTTTTGTTTGGAAGTTTGAAGGAAATTTATTGGTGTTGTTCTAAGGGTCTCAAGTAGCGGATTGAAGTATCTTGAAGAGGCTCTAAGTTGCTAAGGAGCGACTTAGGAATTGGAGTTGGACTAAGAATCGTTGAGGTAATAATCTTGGCTCTTAAGTGTTACAAGATTATATATTGTTGTTAGCCTTACATGTTTGCTAGCATGAAGTATATGTGTTGAAGTTTTATAAGTATTATGGATTGATTGTAGCCTTAAATCCGAAATGTCATTTAAGCCACGAAGTTGGATTACAATTTGGTCGTTTATTAGAATCGCCGATGTTACTTATTTGAAGATTATAGTAGTTATAATCGATTGCGACTTGATATCATGTTATGCTAACAACTTGGATTGAAGAGGAAATTGGATAAGAATTGGTATTGTTGTATCTCAACGCGCGAATTGGACTAGTAGTTTGTTTTAGTTTGATATCTTTTGTGGGCGGAATTTTACACGCCTAGTAGCGTGTAATCCCCTATTGTTAATTGCATTGATTGGGCCTTAAATGTGGCGTGTTTGGTTATTGAATTGACTTGAAAAAGGTGGCAAAGTAAGTAGAAACAAAGGAGGTGTTGTCCGATTTTCCGTAGAATTTAGTGACTTTACACTTATAATATTCTACGAAGTAAGCGTTAATAGACGATTGTGGATATTATAGGTTGACATACTACGCGGGATTTTGTACTGCAAGTGGTTTGACCCAAGAGGTATGTAGAACTTTCCTATCGCTTGAGCATGACTAGTTGCGTATATAGTACGGAGACGACAAGACCTTGATATCCTTTACTAGTTTTATGAATAGCCAAGTCGGGTGAGTTAGGAGATTAACTCACTTCTTTGAAAGTATTAAGGATGTCTTAAGTTTTATTAAAGTTAAGGGACTTGAAGAGTTTTAAAGTATGTGATACTTGTTTCGTTTTAAACGTATAAGTCCCTTGGATAGGAAATTGTATTTGGCTAAGGTATAAAGTGATTATAACGACTTTATGGGAAGTTGGTTATATTAGCTTTATGGAAAGATAAATGACTTGATTTAATGAAATGCAATTTGATTTTAAGGCATCAATTGCCTAAGGTTTTATAAGAAAAGGAGTCACTCGATTTAAAAACCTAACTTTATTTCTAAAGGTATTGTGACTTGTCTTGAAAAGAAATTTTGACTTGATAATACGGTTAATAGTATCTTGGAAGTTTTATACGAAAAATAGTCATTTTTTTAAAAGAGTGGAAGTATGTAGTACTTGGGTTAAATTCCCGGATTTTTATAAAAGATATGCTAGTGCCTTAAGTAAACTAAAATGAGAGTGTATATGAATAAGACTAATAAGAAGTTAGGGGGATTTCTTAACTTGCTTATTTATTGTATGATAAGCCGGTAGGACTTATGTTATGTATGATGGCCGGTTGAGATAGGGTAAGAGTATAAATGAGGGGTAAACCCCAAGACGTTATACCACCTTCTCCGGTAAGAGTATAAATGAGGGTAAATCCCAAGACGTTATACCATCCGCCTGTGGTAAGAGTATAAATGAGGTGAACCCCAAGACGTTATACCACCTGTTTTCCGTGGATTTGCTACCCATGACGCGAGGAATACCTCACGCAGTCCTTATGGGCTTACGCGGTGAAATAGTCCCACGCGGTGTACAAATATGCGGAATACCTCACGCGTCCACACGACCTACGCGGTGAAATAGTCCCGTGAGTAGGATTGCTTAATGATACGTGGGCGGATGGTCCCGCTTTGATCGTGAGCTTCCTATTTTTATGTTGACGATACTATTAGTTACTCATTGTTAGTAAGGCAATCGTACTATAATTTTGTTATCATACACGTCTCCGACTTTGTTTTAAACTTATGATGTAATTACGATTTTCCGCTTTTACATACTTAGTACATATTGTGTACCCCTTTCTCGGGGTTTCATGCCGCAGTAGGTAAGGTGTGGTGGATCCTCATTCTTAGGATCACTTATCGCACGCCAAGCTCCATTTCTCCGAGGTCTTTTTAGTACGCTTTTCCGATGTTGTAGATTTATGTACATTCGTGGTATGGCGGCCCGTCCACCACGCTTGTTATTCCTAGAGGTCTGTAGTCACATGTTGTGGTTTGGGGTCGTAAGAACCGAGTTGTACAATTTGCTTTGATTATGATATATGAAGCGCGCTTATCGGCTAGCTTGTGATATTATTGTCTAAACATGTTGTATGTTGTGTATGTTCCGCTGCTATTCTCTGATGTATACCTGAACGGGGTGCCCAGGTAGGGCACCAGTCGCGGCCCCGGGGTCGGGTCGTGACAATATCCTTCCCCCTTAAGATCATTCGTCCTCGAATGTAGGAATATCTTAGCCAAAAGACTTTAAATTCTAATTCCTTTTAAAAAAAAATCGCAGGACACCCTCTATACTCAAGATCATCTCAACTTATCGCGCAACCTGAAAACACTACTGCCTTATAAGATATATAGCACCACTCCTAATATGACATTGGCCTCCCATGACCACATCATTATCTATGATATCACAAGGCATATCATAACTTTCTCAAATATCCCTTGATCCATATCAAACCGTACTGGAACATTTCTATGTTAACCCTTGGTTTTCTGACTCTCACAACTTACTTGTAGGTGAGGTTACATTCTAAGGCCTATTTTACAATTTAGGGTTCATACTAGTCTTATACATGGAATATCATATATAAAATAGATTCTAAATCAGTCACTACCTATTTTATATAAGAAGAGGAATGGAACATCGTTAGGATACCTTCAGCCAAGTCAAGAGCCTCCTAATCATGTCGCCCTATCAAATCATATTTATGGTGTTGGCCACTGACGGGGCCAGATGCCCCACCCCTACATCGTCCTCTACCAGCTGTTGTTTGAGGCCTATGCTCTATGGGATGCACTAAATATGGTGAAGTTGATGATGATCTGATTGTTTGAGCCATACTAAATATATTCCTCATCGAATAACTTTTCATAAAGTGATTGGGATCCATAGTGTACCAGACTTTAGAATCTCGATAACATCACCATAAATGGGCCCTACCATACTGATCACATGGCAGAGGAGGTGGTCTCATCTGCATTGATCTTCTCCACTGTTGAAAACCTGAAGCTCGGGAACTCTGACCTGATCCTGAATAAGCAGGTCTATCATGTTGTGTCCCCTGGGCCCGAGAAGGAGTACTAAATGCATGACCATATGAAGTCCTAGGATTATTCCAATCATGCTCAACTTGGCTAGCCAATCTAGCCCTCTTAGGTGGACTCCCGTCGACCGCCTCCTATTGTTTCCACTTTTGATTTTCTAGATTCTGAGCGTATGTATGGATGCGCGAGATATTCATACCCTCATTAATGGATGTTGTAGTACATTGGTTAATCAAATGTGGCCCCAAGAAATTTATAAACCGGTGCACCCGATCTCTCATTTTGGCCATAATCGTAGAGGTATACCTAGCCAATGAATTAATATTGAAGGTCATACTCCAATACACTCATATCGCCTTGCTATAAAAGTAGAATATTATCTTTCCTGGACCTTCGAAGTTAAACCGATAGGTAATGCTGCAGAAAGGCTTCAGAAAATTCCTTCCATACTGCTGATGGCGCAGTCGATCTCCTAGACTGTACCCATGTCTCATACCATATAACTGCAACGTCTCACAATCTATACAAAGCCAATTCCACTACCTTGCTATATGTAGCATGTATTACCTGTAATTTCCGGCATATTTAGTCCAAGAAGTATTGCAGATCGTCATTCAGGTTGGACCCCGTTGTCACGACCCGTTCCGGGGCCCGTGACTGGTGCCTTACCCGGACACCCAAGTAGTCATACATCAGAGTAATCAGCGGAATATAAAAACAAGACATGAAACAGTTGTAAAATGAGACACAGTTTTATGTGAGAAAATGTCGCTTCGATATATATATAAACATAGTTTTGCGCTACATCCCAACTGCATAATAGGACTACGACTTAAGAAGATAACAACTATGGCGGGACAGGGCCCCGCCATACCCTTAATGTACAAAACTATATACAACAACAGGAGATCATACCAAAAGTCGAGCCTCCGGAGAAGATGGAGCTCCTGACACCAAAGCAAAGAGATCCTAAGGATGTGGATCTAGCACTGCTGCCTTACTCACGGCATTTGAACGCAGCTTCCCGAAGGAGGTCAAGATAACAGTACCAAGTATGTGAAATCAGAAAGTACTTAAATGAAACCAAAGCATTTAAAACCATTTGCAAATACAATACACCGCCTTGCACATACACATCACAAACAAGAACAATAATAGGTAAATCAGAATGTGTCTTTTCTAGGCCGCGAATGATCAAGCAAGGCCAATCGCCCATAGTATCATTATGCGTTTAATCTCGACTTCCGCACCGCATAGGTCACATTGCGGACCGCATAGGTATTCTCGCGATCGGGGTACTTAACCCCGCACTTTGTTATACCTGTATTTCCGCAGTATGTACGTAGTGGTGTGCGCACGAAAGTGTAGCCTTAAAAGTTTAGGCCAGGACGCTTTTTGGGCACAACTCACAAAGAATCGCTTTCCGACTAAACGCTTAACAAGACTCGCGTGAGATAAATTCCGCTATGTCATTTCTAATTTTTGGATTTTTCCGAGACGAACACTTTGGACCAACGAGAGGCGACACTTGTCACCCTCTCATTGATGGATGTGGGACGACATTAGGCCGATTGAATGGCCTTGTTTGCCAAGTAGTTGGTAGGATATTTGTGCAGCAAGTTGGCTAGGTACACTTGCCCTAATCTTGACCTTACACTTGCCTAGCAATCGTTATACCCCGTATTTCCGCAGTATGTACGTGACGCACGAGAAAATTTGAACTTGAGAATTAGGCTGCGAATTAACTTTGTTCACAACACCCTGCTAGAGTCGGTTTTCGACTAAACGCTTACAAATGTAGGGAATTTCGGCTATGGCATTTTTAATTTTTACGGATTTTTCCGAGAGACGAACGTGTTGCCAACAAGAGGGCGCCACTTGGCACCCTCTCATTGGCGGACGTGAGTGGCGTAAAGGGAGGTTGGACGAATTGGCCTTGTTGGTCGGGGAGTAGGATATTTTGTGTGTTAGTGGGTCAAGGACACATGGGTGAATCTTGGCCCAACACTTGCATAGAACTTGGCTAGATCTTGGCCATTGGTTGGCCTTGGCTTGTGCTATAAATACCCCCCCCCCCCTTTGGAAGACTTCTTCATCCATTCCTAAATTGTTCTAAGTGTTAGAAATCCTCCTCCCCTTGCGAGCCTTCTCGCCCTAGCCCTCCCCTTTGAAAGGCCCTCGCCGAGCCCTCTCTCCTTGTAGCAGTGTGGCGGGTACCCCTAGCCTAGTTGCTTTATAATACCCTCTTGTTAGAAATACTCTCAAAAGTATTGTTATAATGCCCAAATTACCTTAGCCTTATACCTTGTAGTATTCTAAGGTTATACCTTACAAAAAGCCCAAATACTATTATACTTACCTTCAATACAAACCGAAACCCTAAGTAAATCTTCACCCGTAGTTGAAGTAGTAAGTAGTTGGTTAGAACTTCTAAGGGTTGTTTGGAGCGGTCTGAGCGCACGGAGTAGAGCTAAACCTTGCTCAGATCGACATTTAAACTCGGATAATTACGGGCTTATCGAGGTAAATATCTTGTCCCTATTGTAATTGGAAATTACATGTTGTTAGATTATATAGTTGAAGTATACTATATATAGTATCAACGTTGTTATCGGCAATGTCTTTTGACTTAAGCCCAATTATCGAAACCTTTTCGAAAGAAGAGTACCGAATCAGATTTACATGGATCAGACACAAAGAGACTTGTGTAGCTTTTCGTGAGGTAGAATTGTGCACGTCCGATTAACGTATAACCCCCTGTTGGCTTGGTAGCCGATAGAGGAAGAGATTTACGCTGCCATGTGTGGTGTGTCACGAATTTTCTGTAGAATGTTCTACGGCGGATCTAAATGTTAATGAGCGCCTTGTGGCCTTATAGGTTGAAGTACTACGTGGCGCGATCTACTTGGCTTAAAGGAGTAGCCGACACTGAAGTACTGAGCGTTTGCTATTAGTCGATACTCGCCGCGAGGTATGTGAACCTCTTCCTATCTCTCCTAGCATGATATGTGTGAACTATGTAGTACGCAGACGATACGTGCTAAATGTATTTGATTGGTTTAAACACAAAGTGTTATAACGGCTTTATGGGAAGTTGGTTATAACAACTTTATGTTGGTAAGAAAATACTTGTGGTTTTTAAAAGGTAAATCGATTTGAACTATAACCGCTTGTTATGTAAGAACTTGAAGTATTTCAAAAGGTTTTGAATCATTTTGAAGAAGAGGTAATACTTGATTTGTTTTGAAAACTTAAGAGTTATACTAGCTTTATGGAAAGTTAGGTATAACGTCTTAAGAATGTTTTACCGATTTTGGAAATCGAATGTATCGACAAACCACTGCAATACATTAAAAGGAAATGTTTTTAATAATTAAGTATTATTAAAACCAGAGAAACTTCCATCCGCATGAAGCTAAGATGAGACAAAATGATATTTCCTAGATCATGGTCACAGTAATAAGATTGTTATAAACAAGAATATCCTACTCACATATAAGGCTTATGTTTCTCGATTGTTTAAAGGAGAATTATATTCTTAAATGAATAAGACTATGAACTACTAAACCTTTCTAAAAAGGCAAACTTGAACACGGGAAATTAGGCAAACTTGAACATTGGAAATTAGGCAAACTTGAACATTGGAAAAGAATGTTGCTACTTGATTTTACAAAGAGAAGTAATTGATTTACTTTAAAAAGATAATCACTCTATTTTCATACTACGTATCATTGTGTGGTTTTTGTGAAGTAACGATCTTTTAAAGATTTAATGTATGAAGTACTTTGGGATAGGTGCCGAACTTGTTAGTAGAAAGTACCTTGTGTGAATAACTTGATTGTATTGGTTTGTGATAGCCTTGTAATACTTTCTTGTTGATTTGATAAGTAAGCATGTTAGATGCTACGTGTGTTAGTATCTTGTGATTATGTAAGTGGTCACTTCAGGCTTACGTTGTCAAACGTTAAGCCCGTTGATCGTTATTGTATCACATACCCCTCGACTTATTATACCGAGGGCTTGCCACCCTTGACGCGGTCTCTACGGCCATGCAGTTCTTGTGACTACGCGAGGCAGAGCTTCAGGATTGATCATTCCGGTGTTTAGCCCGATGCGGATTCCTATGCGGCCCGCTGAGACTACGCGGTCTTTGAGACTACGCGGGCCGCGGAGCCTAGGCGGATACCGAGGGTTAGCTTCGACGCGGTATACCAAAGCGTCTGGGACCATGATTCGAGAATACCTCATGCGGTCCGCGGGTGACCTATGCGAGTCGCGAGTTCCAGGATAGACGCGACATTGATATTGCGGCGAGCGGCCGCCTTCGATCATGGTGCGCTCTAGAAAGACCCTGATACGCTTTGTATTTTTTGTACCGCTGGTCTTAGTAGTCTATGCCTTCGCATTTGCCCGCACGTTTTATTGTGATAACTTTGAGGCGCGAGTCCCCGACTTGACATGATCGCTTATTTATTGTGAGCGTAATCGATTGGTTATCATACATGTCTCCCGCTTATATAGACTACTATGATTTCATTTACGATTTATTTTCGCCACATACTTGGTACCTGATCGACTCTGGGGCCGCTCATGCCGCGTAAAGGTACACCGCCGTTGATCTCGCCTAGTGGTCACAAGCCTTGGGAAAGCTCCGCTTCTCCGAGGCTTATTCGTATAGTCCCGTCGTTGTAGGTATTTACATTCGTGGTATGGCGCCCCGTCCCGCCATCGTTGTCGATCATTTCTGCAGGTGCGGTACCGGGCGTGGTTGTAAAAAGGATTAAACTATTCATTTGTAGGAGTTGTTGTTTATATATATGCCGAAAGGCAAGTTTTCCTCGACATCGCTTTGTACTTCATTTGTT
The DNA here is from genome assembly GCA_029844215.1 of Przewalskia tangutica. NCBI lineage: Eukaryota > Viridiplantae > Streptophyta > Magnoliopsida > Solanales > Solanaceae > Przewalskia > Przewalskia tangutica. The sequence goes on from CM056719.1 coordinate 28,348,453, forward strand.
TCATGATGTGTTTTATGTTCACGACACTGATGTATCACCAGGTGCCCGGTAAGGCACCGCCACGCCCGATTCGGTCGTGACAAAAGTGGTATCGTGAGCGCTTAATCCTGGAAAGTGTCTACAGACCGTATCCAGCAGTCTCGACATCTGTTGTGCACCACACCAATAATCGTGAGGCTATAGGATATTTAGGATTGGTTTCTATTCTTCTCACTCGAGATCGTGCCTTAGAGTCGTGGTTGTAAGTCGACCTCTAACGTATTTCTTTCCTTACCGCTATGCCTCCGCCAGTAGGCAACCGCCCAGATGGCAAGGCACCGATGGAGTCGCGAGTAGAGTACGAGGTTACGTGGGCACAGCCCAATTATCACCTGGGTGGTGCTTCATTCGGAGTTTTGCGACGCCACTAGCCCCAGAGTTTAGCACTGCGGCGGCTCATCGCGCCATGATATTTGAACCTTCAGCCACGACCGAGAATAGTGAATATAGATTGCGAGGCGACCACATTAACTATGGATTTGACTACCGTAGAGTATACTCACGACTCGCCCGGCCCGTGATCGTGCCTTACCCGCACCCTAATGATACAACATCGAGTAATCACAACATAAACGATACAAGACATATTATGAAATATGAAACAATAACTGAGAAAACTTGCCTTTCGATATATATAAATAACAACCTTTTCAACATGAATGCTTAATCTTTTTACAAACCCCGCCACAACAAAGATTCATGCACTTCTAAGAAATGATACGACAACAACGGCGGACAGTGGCCCGCCATACCTCAATGTAAATACCTACAAATGTTAGGACTATACCATCGATAAGCCTCCGAGAAACGAGCTTTCCTAACGCCGAATCGCGACCTAAGAGCGAGATCAACGATCGTGTACCTTTTCCTCAGATTTAACGCACTTCGGGCGAGGTCAAGATAACAGTACCAAGTATGTGAAATCAAAATACAGAAATGAAATCATAGTAGTCTATAAAACAGAGACATGTATGATAACCAAACTACGCTCACAATAGCCATGTCAAGTCGTGACTCACGCCTCAAAGTCATCACAATAAAACCGCACGGTAAGTACGGCGCATAGACGACTACTAAGACCCCCATCACAAATGCCATAAATCAGATCACAAGGTCTTTCTGCACCGCACCACATGATCGGCCGCCACTCGCCTCGCAGATCACCGAGCCGCGTCTATTCTCGAACTCGCAGCCCGCATAGGTCACACACGACCCGCATGAGGTATCCTCGAATCATGGTCCTGCATCACCGAGGTATACCCCGCATCGAGGGCAGCTTAACACCGGTATCCGCCTAGGCTCCCACAACCCGCATAGTCTCAAAAGACCGCATAGTCTCAACAGACCGCATAGGGAATCCCCTGCATCAGGCTAAACACCCGAATGATCAATCTCGAGCTACCGCGACTCGCGATAGTCACAAGGACCGCATAGCCGTAGAGACCGCATCGGTGGCAAGCCCTGATAATAAGTCAAAGGGTATGTGATACAATAACAGTACAACGGGCTTAACGTTTAACAACGTAAGCACAACAAGAATGATCCCCTTACATCACGATCACACAAGATACTAACACAAGTAGCATCCTAACATGTTTACTTATCACATCAATAAGAAAGTATTTGCAAGGCTATCTCAAACCAACACAATCAAGTTATTCACACAAGGTACTTTATGCTAACAAGTTCGGGTATCTATCCCTAAAGTACTTCATACATTAAATCTTTTAAAAGATCCGTTGCTTTCACATAAGTCACACAATACCCGTAGTATAAAATAGTGTGACTGTCATTTTTAATTAAACCAAAACATTTACCTTTGTAAAATCAAGTAACAACATTATTTTCCAAACGTCCAAGTTTGCCTAATTTCAAATGTTCACGTTTCTTATTTTAGAAAGGTTTCGTAGTTCATAGTCTTATTCATTTAAGAATATAATTCTATTTTAAACAATCTGAGAAACATAAGTCTTATATGTGAGTAGGATATTCTTGTTTATAACAATCTTATTACGACTCGTGATCTAGAAATATCATTTTGTCTCATCTTAGCTTCTACGCAGATTGAAGTTTCTACCGGTTTTAATAATACTTAATTAGTCAAAACATTTCCTTTTATTAACGCCGCAGTGGTTTGTCGATACACATTCTCGATTTCAAATCAAGAAACATTCTTAAGCCGTTATACCTAACTTCCCATAAAGCTAGTATAACTCTTAAGTTTTTCAAAACCAAGTATTACTTCTTCTTTCAAAATGATTCAAAAATCTTTGAAATACTTCAAGTTCTTTATTAACACATAACAAGCCGCTTATAGTTCAAATCGCTTACCTTTAAAGACCACAAGTATTTTCGCATCAACATAAAGCTATTATAACCAACTTCCCATAAAGCCGTTATAACACTTTATGTTTTAGACCAATCAAATACATTTAACACACGACGCTCACCGCACTACATAGTTACACACATATCATGCTAGAAGAGATAGGAAGAGGTTCACATACCTCGCGACGAGTATCGACTAATAGCAAAACGCTCCAAGTACTTCAAACCGCTTCGCTACTCCTTAGCCGTAAGATCGCGCCATACGTAGTACTTCAACCTATAAGGCCACAAGGCGCTTTATTAACATTTATATCCCTTCAGAGAACATCCTACGTAAAATTCGCAAGACTCTCCGCAACAACAGAAATCTCCTCCTCAATCTGGCCGCTATCAAGCCAACCAGTGGGTTCATACATCTAACCTGACGTGCACAATTCTACCTCACGTAAAAGCTACACAAGTTCATCAGAATACACCCCATGTAAAAACAACAAGACTTTTCTTCAAAAGATTTCTTATTATTCAAAGCTTAAGTCCAAAGACATTGCCGACAACAACGTTCAGTTCTATATATATAGTATACTTCAACTATATGGTCTAACAATCATGTAATTTCCAATTACAATAGAGGGACAAGATATTTACCTCGATAAGCCCATAATTATCCGAGTATAAAGTCGATCCTGGGCAATCGTTTAGCTCCAACTCCGTGCGCTCCAACTCCGCCTCCAAACTACCCTTAGAAGTTCTAACCAACTTCTACATACTACACCAACTAACCATGGAGATTTTCCTGTGGTTTCGCTTGCGTGACCGACGGAAGTATAATAGTATAACTGGCTTTTTGTAGGTATGACCTTAGAATACAACAAGGTATACTACTAAGGTAATTTGGGCATTATAACAATACTTTGAGAGTATTTCTACCAAGAGAGTGGGTATATACGAGACAACACCACAAGGGGGTGTATACCCTCGCCTACCCCACTGTGGGTACTCTCGCCAAGGCGCGGGAGGGCTCTCGCCAAAGTGCCAACTCAAAGGGGAGAGGGTGTTGACGAAACACCACACAAAGGGAGGGAGGATTTTTAACACTTAGGAAATATTTGGAATGGATGAAGGTCTTCCAAGCGGGGTATTTATAGTTCAGCAGGCCAACCAACGGCCAAGATCATGCCAAGTGCATAGCAAGTGTAGGCCAAGATCTTGCCAAGTGCACCCTAACCAACTAACACACAAAATATCCTACCTACTACTTGACAAAATTGTCACCAAATCGCCCAAGCCAACCGCCCACACTCCATCAATGAGAGGGTGACAAGTGTCGCCTCTCGCTGGTCCAAAATGTTTCGCCTCTAAAAATCCGCAAAATTAAAAATGACATAGCCGGAAATTCCCTACGAAAGTCGTGGAAAACGCTTTCAAAAAAACGACTCTAAACGTGTTGTGAACAAAATAAATTCGCCAAGCCACTTTACACTTCAAAATTTTCTACGCACGCCCCACGCATACTCCGAAATACTGGGTATAACATTCTCCTCTAGAAACATTCGCCCCGAATGTTCCTTCTAAGTCTCAAACAAACGCGCCGCAGATAGTCCTCACCGCTATACTTACGAAACAATCCGCCACGCATGGCCACTAACCAACTTGCGAAAATACTTACCTCCAAGTCCACGAGGAAACACCTCTAACATCACCACAAACACCTCTCTCCGGGTCTAAAATATACTTCATTCGTGACCTTCTCTTTACAAAGAAATGATACCACTTTTGTCACTTTGCCGCGAGGTTCACTCCGCCACCCAACAAATGGTACCGCTGCATGCGATCCTCGAGGCCGACGACACTAACTCTTACCACATTTCGACATCGCTCGCTTCCAAAACTCGAGGTTACTATCTCTAACGTGGTCATCATTAATCGAACACTCGACGGATCTCCGATACTTTCCAAACATAACAATACGAAGATCGACGCACGCCTCCCAAGTCGACAAAAGCTAACATATAGGCAATCCGCCTATTCTTCACACGAACTTAAAAAGGCCCAAAACAACTCGCTAAGTTTCTCTGCTTTTCCAAAGCTCACACCCAATCCGGGTGGTACTTTCTAAGACCGACCCAACTCGAACTCTGCGCCGCCGATTTTTCCGCACGATTTCTCCGAGCCGCTGTAACTTTTCTAGACAAGCTTCACTATCCATACCACGGAACAAGCTCAACTAATCTCAACCTTGCCAACATCGAACCACTGACCGCAACTTACACATCCGCCTACAAGGCTTTATAAGGCGACATCCGAACACCGAAATGGTAGCTTAAACACTTCTCCACAGAGACAACAATCTCCACAACTACCCCGAAATTCAACCATCGGCCCGGGCGAACGCGATTCGGTACTCACCAGTTCTTAACACATGCTGCAAAGCCTAAACAAAACCCGAACTGGCTCCATCGTTCGACATAAGGCGAAGGTAGGCACCCCGCAGCCTTACAACCTTCGATATAACAACATCACCGAGTATACGGTCCTCGACCAAAACACGACGCTGCTTCATCGCCCGACCATCGGTCGAACGCATCCACGAACTCAGACGTGTTAACTAAACTTGGGCCTAACACCTCGTGACTCACCACCCGTGACCACCACTAACTGACCCCACCAACAAACAGTGGCGCTGGTTGACCACAGACATGGCCTCAACCCGACCCACTCGCAGAAACACTTGCTCCCTCCTAACAACTTTTCTAATCACGCTACTAAAACCTGCAATGTCTTCTTAGCTCAACTACCCCTTTCATTCCACACTACTCGTGACTTATCACACAATATATCTCACATGCACTAAGCACTGATAAGGATCAAACATAACACTACACCTTTACTCGAGACGGCCTTACCTCTAAGGTCTCTACGCATAGAACTCTAAGGCTCACACCTTCTATCCCCAAATCTTACTCTGCTAAACAACCACGATCTAATCACAACTAACACACCGCTATCGTAACATAGCACTTAAGGTATACTCACCTTATCACATAAACAAAACTCTGCAGGTTAAAGATATATCTATATTCATCGCTTCACTCCCTTAGTCGCTCTAATCAAACTCGCCACGTAGGGCATAGCTAGGGAAGATGACGAACTACCCACCGATCTCAAGGCTAAGTCCTCCTACGCGACATTCTATCGACATCGCACTCGACGGTCGTAGTACAACAAGTACCAACTAAAAGACGACATTCTCGACGACGCCCGCCACACCGCAACCTAAGCCCCGAGTTCTCACCAACTCCTCGCACACCCCGAACGCCCCGAAATCCGTGGAAGACCACTCAGACCGGGCGAGGTGCATATCTAATTCGCCGCGAGGTGACTCGCCAAAGTTACCAAAGGACCTTGCCGCTCGCCCCTTCTCGCTGCCCTTGTTAACCCGCCGATCTACGCTTTCGGCCGCGCATAAGCCCGCATACGTGCCATGCTCAAGCCCAATCAAGAATTACTTTGCACAACCTCTTTAGATAGTCCTCAAGACTCGCAGACGCTTCAGATACTCTCTCGTAGCCAAATCCATACTTAGTAAATGGTTGTCTCTCGCACCTATATTCTCTGCTCTGGCCGCGGATCAAGCGTTCAAATATCATGGCCGCAGAGGCACCGCCGCCGCCAGATTAAACTCATTGGGCTAGTGACGCCGCAGAACTCCCCGAAAGCAAGACTACCCTAGGTAATGATCGGGCTCGTGCCTCGCCACCCTCCGAACTCTACTCGCAACTCCCTCGCTTTGCCTCCCGGGCCCGGCCGTTCTACGCGAGGCATAACCTGTAGTGGGAAAGAAATACGCCGAGGTCCAACTTACAACACAACTCTAAGGCACGATCTCGTGAGTGAGAAGAATTAGAAACCAATCCTAAATATCCTATAGCCTCCTCGACATCGGTGGTGCACAACACACCGATAATCAAGACTTCCATCGATACGGCTCAGACACTTTCCGAGGATTAATCGCTCGATACCACTTTTGTCACGACTGCCCGGCCCGTGGATCGTGCCTTACCCCGCACCCTAGCGATACAACATCGAGTAATCATGAACATAAACGATACAAGACATATTATGAAATATGAAACAATAACTGAGAAAACTTGCTTTTTCGCATATATATAAATAACAACCTTTTCAACATGAACGCTTAATCCTTTTTACAAACCCCCGCCACAACAAAGATTTACTGCACTTAAGAAATGATACGATAACAATGGCGGACAGTGGCCCCGCCATACCTCGAATGTAAATACCTACAACAAGCAGGACTATACCACCGATAAGCCTCCGAGAAACGAGCTTTCCTAACGCCAATCGTGACTCCTAAGAGCGAGGATCAACGATCGTGTACCTTTTCTCGCGATGAACGCAGCTTCGGGCGAGGTCGATAACAGTACCAAGTATGTGAAATCAAAATACCGTGAAATGAAATCATAGTAGTCTATAAAAACAGAGACATGTATGATAACCAAACTACGCTCACAATAAGCAATATGTCAAGTCGTGACTCACGCCAAAGTCATCACAATAAAACCGACGGTAAGTACGAAGGCATAGCCGACTACTAAGACCCCCGCATCACAAATGCCATAAATCGTATCACAAGGTCTTTCTAGACCGCACTACATGATCGGCCGCCACCGCCCGCAGATCACCGAGCGCCTATTCCTCGAACTCTCGCACTCCGCATAGGTCACACACGACCCGCATGAGGTATCCTCGAATCACGGTCCTGCATCACCGAGGTATACCCCGCATCGAGGGCAGCTTAACCCCCGGTATCCGCCTAGGCTCCCGCAACCCGCATAGTCTCAAAAGACCGCATAGTCTCACAGCATCGCATAGGAATCCCCGCATCGTGCTAAACACCCGAATGATCAATCCCGAGCTACCGCGACTCGCATAGTCACAAGGACCGCATAGCCGTAGAGACCCGCATCAAGGGTGGCAAGCCCTCAGATAATAAGTCAGCGGTATGTGATACAATAACAAGATAACGCTTAACGCTTAACAACGTAGCACAACAAGAATGATCCCCTTACATCACGATCACACAAGATACTAACACAAGTAGATCCTAACATGTTTACTTATCACATCAATAAGAAAGTATTTGCAAGGCTATCTCAAACCAACACAATCAAGTTATTCACACAAGGTACTTTATGCTAACAAGTTCGTATCTATCCCTAAAGTACTTCATACATTAAATCTTTTAAAAGATCCGCTGCTTCACATAAGTCACACAATACCCGTAGTATAAAATATGCGACTGTCTTTTTAATTAAACTAAAACATTTACCTTTGTAAAATCAAGTAACAACATTATTTTCCAAACGCCCAAGTTTGCCTAATTTCAAATGTTCACGCTTCTTATTTTAAAGGTTTCGTAGTTCATAGTCTTATTCATTTAAGAATATAATTCTATTTTAAACAACTGAGAAACATAAGTCTTATATGTGAGTAGGATATTCTGTTTATAACAATCTTATTACAAAGAAATTATGATCTAGGAAATATCATTTTGTCTCATCTTAGCTTCTATGCAGATGGAAGTTTCTACCGGTTTTAATAATACTTAATTAGTCAAAACATTTCCTTTTATTAACGCCGCAGCGGTTTGTCGATACACATTCTGATTCAAATCAAGAAACATTCTTAAGCCGCTATACCTAACTTCCCATAAAGCTAGTATAACTCTTAAGTTTTTCAAAACTAAGTATTACTTCTTCTTTCAAAATGATTCAAAATCTTTTGAAATACTTCAAGTTCTTTATTAACACATAACAAGCCGCTTATAGTTCAAATCAGTTACCTTTTAAAGACCACAAGTATTTTCGTACCAACATAAAGCTATTATAACCAACTTCCCATAAAGCCGTTATAACACTTTATGTTTTAGACCAACAAATACATTTAACACATGTACATCTACCGTACTACATAGTTACACACACATATCATGCTGTAAGAGATAGGAAGAGGTTCACATACCGCGACGAGCATCGACTAATAGCAAAACGCCCAAGTACTTCAAACCGCTTTACTCCTTAGCCGTAAGATCGCGCCATACGTAGTACTTCAACCTATAAGGCCACAAGGCGCTTTATTAACATTTATATCCCTTCGTAGAACATCCTACGTAAAATTCGGCAGACTCTCCCCGCAAACAGAATCTCCTCTCAATCGGGCCGCCATCAAGCCAACCAAGGGGTTCATACATCTAACCGACGCACAATTCTACCTCACGTAAAAGCTACACAAGTCTATCAGAATACACCCATGTAAAAACAACAAGATTTCTTCTTTCGAAAAGATTTCTTATTATACAGGCTGAAGTCCAAAGACATTGCCGACAACAACGGTCAGTTCTATATATATAGTATACTTCAACTATATGGTCTAACAATCATGTAATTTCCAATTACAATAGAGGGACAAGATATTTACCTCGATAAGCCCATAATTATCCGAGTATAAAGTCGATCCCGGCAATCGCTTAGCTCCAACTCAAGGCGCCCAACTCTGCTCCAAACTACCCTTAAGTTCTAACCAACTTCTACATACTACACCAACTAACCATGGAGATTTTCCTAGGGTTTCGGTTGGTGACCGACGGGAAGTATAATAGTATAACCGGGCTTTTTGTAAGGTATGACCTTAGAATACAACAAGGTATACTGGCTAAGGTAATTTGGGCATTATAACAATACTTTGAGAGTATTTCTACCAAGAGGGGGTATATATGAGACAACACCACAAGGGGGTGTATACCCTTCTACCCACCCCACTAGTGGGTACTCGCCAAGGGGGGGAGAGGCTCTCGCCAAAGTGCCAACTCAAAGTGGAGAGGGTGTTGGACAAAAACACCACACAAAGTGAGTGAGGATTTTTAACACTTAGGAAATATTTGGAATGGATGAAGAAGTCTTCCATGGGTATTTATAGTTCAGCAAAGGCCAACCAATGGCCAAGATCATGCCAAGCATAGCAAGTGTAGGCCAAGATCTTGCCAAGTGCACCCTAACCAACTAACACACAAAATATCCTACCTACTACTTGACAAAATTGTCACCAAATCGCCCAAGCCAACCGCCCACACTCCATCAATGAGAGGTGACAAGTGTCGCCTCTCGCTGGTCCAAATGTTTCGCCTCTGAAAAATCCGCAAAAATTAAAAATGACATAGCCGGAAATTCCCTACGAAAGTCGTGGAAAACGCTTCATCGAAAACGACTCTAAACGTGTTGTGAACAAAATAAATTCGCCAAGCCACTTTACACTTCAAAATTTTCACGCACGCCCCACGCATACTGAAATACGGTATAACAATACCGATGTATCGCGAGTCTTGATAATTATCAACGGGTTGTGCAAGAGTAAGTTCTTCCGCTTAGGCTTGGAAGAGGCCGTTAGCAAGGTCTTTGGTAACTTCAAGGCGAGTCGCCTCACCACCAGATTAGATTATGCACATCCACCAAGCTAAAGCGTCCTCCACAGGTTCCGGACGTTGCATGCAGGAGTCCGTAACTCCGTGGTTTCCGGTCACACAGATGCACGCCATCCCGGAATGTCGTCTTTGGTTGGTACTTGTACCGCTGCACCGACCGTCGGGTGTCAAGAGTGTCAAGAGCGAGGAGACTTAGCCTTCAGTGGTCGTTCGTCACCTTCCTTAGCTTGGCGCGACGGTGCTTGATTAGAACGACTAGCGGAGCAAGCAAAGATACAGATAGATCTTTAACCCTCTGTGGTTTAGTATGTGTGATAAGTAGTATACCTTAAGTGTTATATTCTGATAGCATTGTGTAAATGGTGATTAGAAATCTCGTTAGGTAACCAAGTAAGATTTGGGGATAGAAGCGAGCCTTAGAGTTTTATACGTAGAGACCTTAGAGGTAAGGCCATCTCGAGAAAAAGACGATTGTTTATGTTTGACTTTATAGGAGTGCATAGTGCGAGTTATGTTTCAGGGATTAGTCCCCGAGTAGTGGAATGAAAGAGGGTAGTCTAAGAAGACCGCTAGGTTTTCGTAACGGATTAGCGAGAGTTTTCTTCGTGTGAGGCCGAGTTTTCCTGCCGAGGCTAGCGTTGGCGCGCGTCGGGTCGGGTTGAGGCCACGCTGCGTCAACCCGCGCATGTACGCGCGGGTCCATGCCTCCGTGCAGGCCACGTAGGGGTCCAAGGTGTTAAAGCCCAAGTTTAGTTAACCAACGCATTGTGGATTCGATTCGACCAAAGAGTCGGGCCGGGAGGTCACCGCCTTGTCTTCTAGCAAGACCGCTTACTGCAGGGTTACGCGAGATGATATTCGAAGTTGTAAGGTCGCACGAGGTGCCTACCTTCACCTTATGTCGCATACCGAGCCCAGTGTCATACCGCTTTTTCTCGAGGTTTTACCGTGCAAGGTTAGGAACTCAAGTAAGTCTCGAACCACATTCACGCCGTTGGATTTCGTGGATAGTTCGCGAATTGTTGTCTCCGCAGCGAAAGTGTTTAAGCTACCATTTCGTTCTGGATGTCGCCTTACGGCTCTTGTCAGGCGGATGCGCCGAGTCACCTGCCGATTGATTGATGTTGGCGTGATTCGAGATAGTCGGTTTCAGCTTGTTCCAGACTCGGTTAGAGTAAAGCTTGTCTAGAAGAGGTTCCGCAGCCTAGAGAAATCGCGGCGATAATCGACGACGCCAGAGTTCAGCCGACCACGGCCTTCTTGAAAGTACCACCCCGTCATGACGCAGTTTTGGAATACGTAGGAACTTAGCCCGAGTTACTTGGGGCCTGAGTTCATGAAGATAGGCAGTGTGTAACGCCCGCCCCCATCGTGCCTTACCCCGCACCCTAATACAACATCGAGAAAACCAATGAAAATAAAACATGAGTCACAAACAAGAGATATAATTATAAACAAAGCAACCAAAACTGCCTTCAAGATATACATAAACTCGAATGGCTTTAATCCTTACAACCCCGCCACAACAAGATTACATGCACTCTAAGATTTACAACGACTATGACGGACATGGCCCCGCCATACCCTCGAATGTACAAGAACCTACAACTCAGTGGAACACATACTAAAAGATAAGCCTCCAAGAAACGGAGCTTCCCAATACGCTGAATCAGGATCCTAAGAGCGGATCCACGATCGATGTACTCTTACTCGCAGATTTAACGCAGCCTCAAGGAGGTCAAGATAACAGTACCAAGTATGTGAAATCAGAAATATCAGAATGAAATCATACTAGTCTATATAAAGCAGAGACATGTATGATAACCAAACTACAGCTCACAACATTAAAAGCGCCATATCCAAATGTGACTCACGCCAAGTCATCACTCAAATATAACTACGGGTCTCACGCCCACAACATCAATCATGTTCGATCACGCCGCATGCCCCTGACCAGACGTGTAGACATGTCCACGATGCAACAATAATACCATGCCCCATGGCCACATGCCCCTAATTCTACTCCTGTAGACACGCCCATGTGACATCAACAATATATCAAGGATCAATCACGACTCCGCCTGGCCCGCGATCGTGCCTTACCGGCACCAAGTAGTCATACATCGCAGTAACCAGCGAATATATAAAACAAGACAGAAACAGCTTTATAAAATAAGACATACGCTTTATCTGATGAAAAGCTTGCCTTTCGCATAATATAAATAACTCAAGTTTTGCAGCTACATCCCAACTGTATAATAGTACTACTGCACTTAAGGTGAAGTAAACAACTATGGCGGACAGGTTCCGCCATACCCCGATCAGATAAAACTATCTACAATACAGGAGATCATACCCAAAAGTAGAGCCTCCGAGAAGATGGAGCTCCCGACACCAACGCAAAGATCCTAAGGATGTGGATCTAGCACTGCTTGCCCTTACTCACAGATTTAACGCAGCCCCGAAGGAGGTCAAGATAACAGTACCAAGTATGTGAAACTATAAGGAATCAAATGAAATCAAAGTATTTAAAACCTTTTCACAAATACATCGCCTCAATTGCACATACACATCACAAACAACAACGGAATGGAAAGATCAGATAGTCTATTCTAGGCCGCGAATGATCGGGCAAGGCCAATCGCCCATAAGATCATTCTCGCGGCTCAGTCCTCGACTTCGCACCCGCATAGGTCACACGTGACCCGCATGAGGTAGCCTCGTGATCGGGGCAGCTAACCCCAGATCCGCCTAGGCTCCCGCACCGCATAGTCTCAAAAGACCGTGATAGTCTCAACGCATCGCATAGGAATCCCCGCGATCGTGCTGTACGCCCGAATGATCAATCGAGCATACCGCCGCCCGCATAGTCTCACAGACCGCATAGCCGATAGACCAAGATCAAGGGCAAGCCTCAGATAATAGTCAAGGGCAGTGATACAAGAATAAAGACAACGGACTTACCTGCTAGCAACGTAAGCACCAGAACGACCCTTACACAAAGATTACAAGACACTAACACAGTAGCATCATGATATGTCTACTTATCAAACAATCTTACTACACTTAACAGATCAATACAAGGCTTTATAAACAAACAAGTAAATAGCCTTTTTATCATTCTTAAGTTCATATACCTAACTTCCCATAAAGCTAGTATAACTCTTAAGCCTTTGTTTTAAAAACCAATTATTTATCTTCATAAAAATGATTCAAGATTCTTTTGAAATGTTTTCGCTTCTTGTTATTCAAAGCCAGTTTCAGGCATTGCCATAAGTATTATTCGCTTAACACACGACGCTCACCGTACTATATATTGTAAAATATCATGCTTTAGGAAGAATCACATACCTTCTCAAATAAAACCACCCGCCAAGTCAATATGTCGCGCAGAGAGTCACCTTATAATAGTCACGTATATCTATCAAAGACTACTCGAGGGTCATTCTAAACAGAGGGTTCACAATTCTACGGAAATTCGCAAAGACAACCCTACCCTGAGCTATATAAGTCTCATCGTGAAAACAAATTCGTGAGTACAGCAGATTATTCTTCTTTAAAACCTTCTAACGTGGTAATAGTTCAATTCTTTTCTCGTGATATTCTTCTAAGTATTTATACTTATCCTTATACTACAACAGAAGTATTCTCTAATTCAAAAGAGGTTAGGATTATTACTCTTAGTTCCCAATAATATCCTAGATAAAGTCGCTACCGAGCAAGGTTTAGCTCCTGTTGTACGCTCCAGAGTCTAAGAAACCTTAGAAGTTCTTCACAACTTCTACCAAAGACTAAGGATTTGGGCTAGGTATTTTGGGCATTATAACGATACTAGAAGACAACTTTTCTACCAAGGAGGGGTAGATTTCGCCAGGCTAGTTAGGCCCTCGCCAAACTCACGCGGAGGGAAGGGTGTCGACTAAAAGCTCACAAAGGGAGAGTGAGGATTTTTCAAGACTTGAAGATTTGTGGATGAAGAACTCTTCATCTTGGGGGTATTTATAGTCGAAGTGGCCAACCAATGGCCAAGATTAAGACAAGTGCAAGGCAAGTGTAGGGTGAGATTTACTCCACACAAATATCCTACCAACTCGACTTGTGCACAAGGCACAAAAACGTGCTCCACCTTCTCCAATCTCGCCCAATGGATTTATCTGTTCATCAATGGGAGGGTGCTAAGTGTCCTCCCGCTGGTCCAAAATGTTTCGCCTCTAAAAATCCGCAAATTAGTAATGGCATAGCCGGAATTTTCCTACGAAGCCGTGGAAACGCTTCGCCTGAAACGATTCTTTTAGTGAGTCAGGTACAAAAAAACGCCCAAGGCTAACTTTAAAGCCAACTTTTGACGATCTCCTTACGCATACTGAAATACGGTATAACATTCTCCTTCCTTAGAAACATTCGTCCCGAATGTTCCTTCTCAAGACATATAAGAAGCTTAAACAGCTTGCAAATGCCACACACGCCACAAAACAACACTTAGGCATAAATGATAATGGAAATTTACAAGTAGGAAAGTGAATTACCCGAGGTGTGGGGAATAGTGAGGATACTTCTGCCTCATGTCCTCCTCGCCTCCCACGCCATCTCTCCCGAGCTCGCTCCGCCACAAGACCTTGACGGAAGCCACGCCCTTCGTCCGCAGACGCTTAACTCGACGATCGACATCGCCATGGGAACCTCTCATACGATAACCCCTACACCGACATCGCCAACCGTGCACCCTAGATGGATCCTCGATACATCTCCTCAAAGATAGATACGTGAAACACCGGATGCACCGCTTCCAGACGGACGGCAGATTCAACTCGTAGCAACCTTTGCCTACCCTCGCGACAATCAAACGCCCAATGTACTGGGCCGAAGCTTCTTCTTCCCGAATCTCATCACACCCTTCATGGGTGACACCTTTAGAAAACCTAATCATCTATCGCGAACTCCGATGCCGACGACGATGATCCGTGATACGACTTCGCCGACTCGAAAGTCCAATAGTCGCCTTGATAAGCTTCACCTTATCCATCATCGCCGCACCAAACCGTCTCACTAGCCGCACTCGCCCACATCGAACCAACCTATAGGCGACCGCACTTCCTCCCATATAAGGCCTCATAAGGCGCCATTCAATACCGAGTGGTAGCATTATTATACGCGAACTCCACTAGGCAAATGATCCTCCCAACTACCATCGGTCAATAACACAAAGCTCGCAGATATCCTCAAGAGTCCGATAGTGCGCCGCTCGCCCGCTCGCTCATGGATGAAATGCGATTGTGCTCACCGCGCCCCTAAACCTCTCTCGAAAGACCTCCAGGTTAGCCGTGAACCGGCCTCTGTCTCGATATAATCGGGCAGGACTCATGCACTGACGATCTCTGATGTAAAGTCCGAATAATCCTCACCAAAAGTCGCCCCGACGGGAAGAAAGTGGGCTGATTTCGTCACCGCCGACGATAACCCATATAGAATCATGTCTCCTCCGAAAAGTGCAGGCAATCCCGTGATGAAGTCCATGTTGATCACCTCCACTTCCGTGTCGATCTCTATCGTCAGAATAAACCACCGTGCCTCCGTGCTCTACCTTCACCGCTGCAACACGGGCACCGAGCTACGAACTCGCAACGCCCTCTTCAAGCCATCCCACCAATACACAGATCTAATGTCGAGGTACATCTTGGTCCACCCCGTGGATAGAGTAACGCGCTACCGTGTGCTTCCCCAAGAACTCGCAGCCAAGTCCCAAACATCCGAACACATACCGCCTCAAACCTTAGCACCCCATCTGCTACTCAAAGGACCTTGCCTCACGAAGAGTCAGACACGATATCGCATCAAAGCGGGATCTCGAACCGCTGCTTCTTCACCTCCTCAACGATGGAAGACTCGCAACCTCACGAACTCTAACCCCACTGCTATCATAATCAATCAAACGGACACCAAGGCTCGCTATCTGATGCAAATCACGAACCATGTCCCTCCTCTCTAGCTGAACATCTGATAGGCTCCCCATCGACCTACGACTAAGAGCATCTGCCACAACATTGGCCTTCCCTGTGGTACAGATATCAACATCGTAATCCTTAAGCAACTCTAACCACCGCCTCGCCGTGAAGTTCAGCTCCTCCGCCAAGATATACCGGAGGCTCTGTGGTCTGTAAAAATATCCACGCAACCCCATACAAATAGTGCCTCCAGATCTTCAAAGCGTGAATCACTACCGCTAACTCCAAATCACGCTGGTAGTTCCTCTCGTGTTTCTTCACCGCTGACGCATATGCTATAAACCCGCCATGCCGCGTCAACACACATCCCAACCCGATGCCCGACGATCACAATACACGACATAACCATCCGACCTCCGGAAGAGTAAGAACGGGGCGCTGCCGCCTCTTTCAAAGAATCGAAACCCCGCCACAAGCATCACCATCAAACTTGGCCGCTTCGAGTCACCTAGTCAATGGTGCGTAGATAGAAGCAAACTTCTCCACGAACCGATAATATCTCGCAAGGCCCGTAAAATCGCGAACCTCACGGAGTAGGTTCAGGCCAAGTTCGATCGCCGATCTTGGCCAGATCCACTGAATGCCATCACCCGACAATATGCCTAAGAAACGCCATCAAGTCAACCAAAACTCACATTTGGAAAACTTGGCGCATAATCGCTGGTCTCGAGAATCATAGCACAGCCTCAAATGCTCCGCATGCTCCTCGCCTCGAGCGAATAAACCAAGATATCATCAATGAACACTATCACAAACGTGTCCAAAATGGTTTGAACACTCGTTCATCAAATCCATGAATACCACGAGCATCGTCAACCTAAAAGACATGACCAACTCATAATGCCCGCATCGGTCCTAATGCAAATCTAGTGGACATCCACCTCTCTCGACACGAACTCGATGATAGCCCAACGCAGATCAATCTGAGAAACATCTCGCGCTCGCAATCGGGTCGAACAAATCATCAATCCCGGAAGGGTATTCGTTTAATGGTAACCTTGTTCACCGCTCAGAATCAACACACGCGCAGCGCCCCGCCCTTCTTTTTCACGAACAATACCGCGCTCCCTGGAGAAACACTAGGCCCGATGAAGCCCTTCTCTCCAGAAATCCCTAAGCCGATCCTTCAACTCTCTCAACTCGGCAGTGCCATTCGTATGGCGGAATGGAAATAAGCCGAGTATCCGCAAAGACATCTATACAAAACTCGATCTCCTCTCGTGAGGGATACCCGGAGGTCATCCGAAACACGTCTGGGAACTCGACCATCGAACTGATCGAAATCGTACCGCAGCCTTCAGATTTAACACCCGAACGAGATGGTAGATATACCCTTCTTCGCACCATCTTCCTAGCCTTGAGGTAGGAAATAAACCTACCCTCTACGATACCGTGCTCCTCCCACTCAACAACCGGCCTCAGAAACCGGAACTGCATTACTCTCTCTCTCAGCCACATTGGCGTAGCAAGAGGCTAGCCAATCCATCCCATGATCACGCCAAGTCAATCATCTCCAACTCTATCAAGTCCGCTAGGTCCGACGATCAAATGGTCACAGACAAGCTCTATATACCCGCCGAGCTACCACCGAATCACCCATCGCGTAGCTACCTCAAAGTGGTCTATGGACTCGTGCTCTATCCCTATCCTACTAGCAACAAGGAGATATATAGACAGAGTAGAACCCGATCTATCAAAGCATACACATCAAACCCAGAACCGATAAGGTACCGTGACGACATCAGTGAGGCCTCCGATCCCGCTTACCGACAAAGCATATACGCGCTCAGGACCGCTAGAATCGACCGCGCCACGACCTCGCCACGACCCGCTGGTCCACGTGTACCTTCTCCGGGCGAGTAATCGCCGGGATGAAGAAGCGCAATGCACCGTAGCCGAGCCCTACCACCAGCGCCGCCGGCCGGACAAACTCGCAAAGCGACCTGGCCGCCACAAGATAGCAAGCTCGAGTACGCCCCGTAATGGTATTCGCCACAACGGGCACACCGAGCAGACCAACGGTTAGCACCTTCGCTACTCGAAATCAAGTCCCGGGCCCCGACCGCCCCGATCGCCTCGGGCCGAATGAGGTAGAGCGCTCATACCGGGCCGTGGTGCACCGACTTCACGATGCCGCCACCCCGAGGACCACTAAAAGAACCGCCGCTTGGCCTTCTTCTCGCTGCTGATATCGCTTACCCGGCCGGTCTCGCGCCTCGCATCCTAGTGCATGAGCTCGCATGCAGGTAATGTCCATACCCACCAAGAGAAACACCCGCATACGACTCGCCATATAATCATCTAGCCCTGACGTAGCGGTACCCTATCCTCCATATCTCGCTACCAATGCCGGGACATATCTAGCCAAAGAATCAAACTCGACATCAGATTCTCGACGGCGGCCCCCCCCTCGCCTCAGCAGAATCTATCACTGCCCTCCTCATCCGCGAGGCAAGAAGTGTGTGAAAAGCCTCAAAACTCATCCCATATCACGAGGTGCATGCTCTCCCGAAAGCTCCTATGAATCAAACCAATCGATCATGTCACGCAATTGATGCGAACCGAATGTCACAGCCTCGGGCCTCCGGCCCCGATCACCCGTGATAATCCTTCGCAATGACGGATGAACTCCTCGCGATCATCCTCCCGCCTTGACCAGAAACTCGGGCGGCTACAACTCAAGAAATCTCGCACTCAAACTATTCGCCTCGTGCACCACGGTGCGACCGAGCCGAGCTGAACTCGCGATCCAGCCTCTCTCAGACGCCACAACTTTAGCCAAAAGTCGGGCCATCTCTTGTATTTCTAACTCCTCCGCCCAGCCGTGGGACGTGAGGTGGGTACTGTGGTCTCGCTGGGCCGCGCCATAGAACTCGCCGTCTACAGTATAGACCGGGCTCGAGCCCTCGTGACTGGGTGTCTCGCTAGCGCCTCCGCCTTGCCTTCGGGCCCGGTTGCCTTACGTGGAGGCATAATCATACAGAAAGGAATACGTTAGAGGGTCCAACCTATAACACGCCTCTAAAGCACGATCTCGTAATGAGAAGAATGGAAACCAATCCTAAATATCCTATAGCCTCGACATTGGTGTGCACAACACACCGATAATCAAGCACTTACTAGATACGGTCAGTAGACACTTTCCGAGGATTAATCGCTCGATACTACTTTTGTCACGACCTGCCCGGCCCGTGGATCGTGCCTTACCGGCACCTAAGTAGTCATACATCGAGTAACCATGAATATAAAACAAGACAGAAACAGCTTTATAAAATAAGACACGCTTTATCTCGATGAAAAGCTTGCCTTTCTAGCATAATATAAATAACTCAAGTTTTGCGCTACATCCCAACTGCATAATAGTACTACGCACTTCTAAGGAAGTAACAACTATGGCGGGGCTCCGCCATACCCCGATCAGATAAAACTATCTACAATACAGGAGATCATACCAAAAGTAGAGCCTCCGAGAAGATGGAGCTCCCGACACCAACGCAAAGATCCTAAGGACGTGGATCTAGCACTGCCGCTCTTACTCGCGGATTTAACGCACTTCCGGGCGAGGTCAAGACAACAGTACCAAGTATGTGAAACTATAAGGAATCAAATGAAATCAAAGTATTTAAAACCTTTTCACAAATACAATCGCTCAATTGCACATAGTGCCACATCACAAACAACAACGGAAATGGAAAGATCAGATAGTCTATTCTAGGCCGCGAATGATCGGGCAAGGCCAATCGCCCATAGTATCATTCTCGCGTGCCTAGTCCTGGACTTCGCAAACGCATAGGTCACACGTGACCTGCATGAGGTAGCCCTCGTGATCGGGGCAGCTAACCCCGGCATCCGCCTAGGCTCCGCAGCCCGCATAGTCTCAAAAGACCGCATAGTCTCAACTGCATCGCATAGTGGAATCCCCGCGATCGTGCTAGACGCCCGAATGATCAATCTCGAGCATACCGCTGCTCCGCATAGTCTCACAGACCGCATAGGCCGTGATAGACCAAGACAAGCGGCAAGCCCTGTGATAATAGTCAAGGGTAGGTGATACAAGAATAAAGACAACGGACTTACCTGCTAGCAACGTAAGCACAAAGCAAGAATGACCCTTACACAAAGATTACAAGACACTAACACGTAGCATCATGATATGTCTACTTATCAAACAATCTTACACTTAACAGAGATCAATACAAGGCTTTTATAAACAAACAAGTAAATAGCCTTTTATCATTCTTAAGTTGTTATACCTAACTTCCCATAAAGCTAGCATAACTCTTAAGCCTTTGTTTTAAAACCAATTATTTATCTTCTGTTAAAAATGATTCAAGATTCTTTGAAATGTTTTGTTCTTTGTTATTCAAAGTGCTTAAGCCGTGAGGCATTGCCATAAGTATTATTCGCTTAACACATGTACGCCTACCGTACTATATATTGTAAAATATCATGCTTTAGGAAGAATCACATACCTTCTCAAAAAACCACCGCCAAGTCAATATGTCGCCAGAGAGTCACCATAATAGTCACGTATATCTATCAAAGACTACTCGAGGGTCATTCTAAACAGAGGGTTCACAATTCTACGGAAAGTCGGGCAGCACAACCCTACCCATGAGCTATATAAGTCTCACTGTGAAAACAAATTCCATGTGAGTACAAACAGGATTATTCTTCTTTAAAACCTTCACTGTGGTAATAGTTCAATTCTTTTCTCGTGATATTCTTCTAAGTATTTATACTTATCCTTATACTACAACAGAAGTATTCTCTAATTCAAAAGAGGGTTAGGATTATTACCTGTAAGCCCAATAATATCCTAGATAAAGTCGCTACCGAGCAAGGTTTAGCTCCTAAGTTGTACGCCCAGAGCTCCAGAAACCTTAGAAGTTCTTCACAACTTCTACCAAAGACTAAGGGATTTGGGCTAGGTATTTTGGGCATTATAACGATACTAGAAGACAACTTTTCTACCAAGGGAGGGGTAGATTTCGCCAAAGCAGTGGGTTAGGCCTCGGCCAAACTCACAAGGAGGGAAGGGGTGTCGACTAAAAGCTCACAAAGGGAGAGGGAGGATTTTTCAAGACTTGAAGATTTGTGGATGAAGAACTCTTCATCTTAAGGGTATTTATAGGTCAAGAAGTGGCCAACCAATGGCCAAGATTAAGACAAGTGCAAGGCAAGTGTAGGGTGAGATTTACTCCACACAAATATCCTACCAACTCCTTGACTTGTGCACAAGGCACAAAAACGTGCTCCACCTTCTCCAATCTCGCCCAATGGACGATTCTGTTCATCAATGGGAGGGTGCCAAGTGTCGCCTCCCGTTGGTCCAAAATGTTTCGCCTCTAAAAATCCGCAAAATTAGTAATGGCATAGCCGAATTTTCCCTACGAAAGTCGTGGAAACGCTTTCGTCGGAAAACGATTCTTTTAGTGAGTTGTGTACAAAAACGCCCAAGGCTAACTTTAAAGCCAAACTTTTGACGATCTCCCACGCATATACCGAAATACGGTATAACATCAACCCGCCGCACGCCACATGCCCCGAATTCTACCTCGGTGTAGACATGTCCATGTAACCACAATAACAATATATCGGGTAATCAACCCGACCGCATGGCCGCGATGCCCCTATCATCGCATCGGTGTAGACATGTCCATGTGACATCAACAACAAGACAAGAATCAAAATGGAAACATACCCGTGGAATTCTCCATCACCGCCAAAGACGCCCAAGTAAGTTCTCAATAAGTCGACGCCTCTATCGAGAGACGCCAGAATACGTAAATACCACACTTGCACAACAAAGGCTATCATCACAAGCATAGGCAAGTTTCACAACAAAAAGCATAGGCAAGATTCACAACAACAAGCATAGGAAAGTTTCACACCAACAAGCATCCTCAAGTTTCACACAAACCAAACTACTTTCATTTTATTCCAAAGTCCGGGTATTTAATCCCAAATTACTACATACATTAAGTTCTTTTTAAAGAGATCCATTACTTTTATAAAAGTCACCCGATAATTCGTAGTATTAGAATGACCAACCCACATTCCTTTTCAAAATCAAGTAACAACATTCTTTCCTAAGTTCCGCTTTGCCTAGTTTCAATTACTCTAGCTTCTCATTTTCAAATTCTCTAGTCAATTATTTTATAAAGGTTTGTTAAATCAGAGTATTAATCTCTTTTAACTCATTTGAGTAACATATGTCATATATATGAGTTGTTTATTATTGTTTATAACGATCTTATTACAAAGAAACCATGATCTAGAAAATGTAATATCATTTTGTCTCATCTTAGCTTCTATGCAGATGGAGGTTTCAATGTTTTAATACATCATTATTCAATACATTTTCCTTTATTAACGCTGCAATGGTCTGCCGATACACATTCGATTCCCAAATCAAGAAACATTATCCCTTTAAAACCAAGTACTCATTACTCACGAATGAGGTTTCACACAAACATCCACATTAAAACAAATAAGTTAAGTCTCTTATCTTATAAGATCAAGTCTCTTAACTTCTAACATCAAGAAACCATTTTCACTTACATAAGGTCGTTATAACTAACTTCCCATAAAGCTATTATAACACCCTATGTTTTAAACCAACCAAATCACTTAGCACATGTACGCTCACCGTACTACATAGTTCACAACAATCATGCTAGAAAAGATAGGAAGAGGTTCACATACCTCGCGATTTATCGACAATAAGCAAAATGCTCCAAGTACTACAACCTTGCTAGCCCTTTCCACTCCTCGAGTAGAATACGCTACTCTTAGCACTTTCACCTATAAAGGTCACAAACGCCTATTAACCCCAAAACACAAGTTCCCATTTTTCTACGTAAAATTGGCAAAGACTCTCCTCGCCACAACAGAAATCTCCTCCTCTATCGAGGCCGCCACCAAGCCAACCGGTGGGTTTACACGCCTAACCTGACGTGTACAATTCTACACAATAATACTACACAAGTCTACTGCAATACACCCTATGTAAATACATTCGCTTCTTATTCTTCAGCTTAAGTCAAAAGACATTGCCACAATAATGTTGATTCTATATATAGTATACTTCAACTATATAATCCTACAACATGTAATCTCCAATTACAATAGAGGACAAGATAATTACCTCGATAAGCCCAAAATTATCCAAGTTATAATGTCGATCCCGAGCAAGGTTTAGCTCCTACTCCGTGCGCCCAATCCGCTCCAAACAACCCTTAGAAGTTCTAACCAACTTCTACTCAAATACTTCAACCAACCATGAAGATTTCCTTAGGGTTTCGGTTTGAGACTAAAAGGACAAAAGGTAGTATTTCCTGCTCTACGATAGAGGTATCTTTGGAATACTACAAGGTACAAGGCTAAGGTATTTTGGGCATTATAACAATACTAGAGAAGTATTTCAATACCACGAGGGTATTATACGAAACAACTAGGCAGTGGTACCCACGGCTAGCACCACAAAAGTGGAGGAACCTCGCCAAAGGCCACACGAAAAGGGGGAGGAAGGCTCTCGCTAAGAGCTCACAAAGGGAGGAGAGTATTCAAGGCTTAGCCAAGTGAAGAGTGGATGAAGAAGTTCATCCCTAAGGGGGGGTATTTATAGGAAACCAAAAGCCAACCAATGGCCAAGATCAAGCCATGTGCAAGGCAAGTGTATGGCCTTGATCAAGCCAAGTGCACCCTAACCCTACTCCACAAAACAAGGCACAAAACATGGCACCAAACAAGCCACAAACAAGGCCAAAACAAGGAGCCAATAGGCCTCCAACCCGTGACCAACCGCCAACCCATTATCGCTAAATGAGGGTGACAAATGTCACCCTCCCGTTGGTCCAAAACATTTCGTTGCTCGGAAAAATCCGCAAAAATACTAAATGACATAGCCGGAATTTTCCCAACGTAAGCTGTGGAAACGTTTCGTCGAAAAACGACTCTAATCGGCACTTGTGCCCAAAATTCGGTCCTTTGCCTAACTTAAGGCTCAAATTCTCTACGCCCCACGCATATACCGAAATGCGGGTATAACATTCTCCTTCCTTAGAAACATTCGTCCCAATGTTCCTTCTCAAGTCTCAACACAAACATGCGCTAGTATAGCCTTCACTGCTATACGCACGAAAACAATCATGCCACACCTGGCCATAAAAATAACAAACGCACCAATACTTAAACCCAAGTCAATGAGGAAACACCTCTAATCATCACAAAACCCTTACCCGAGGTCTAAAATATACTCCGTCACACCTTCCTTTCCCAAAAGAAACGATCACACACGCTCACTTTTCCCTATCTTGTTGCAGCACTTTCCTAACACTCAAACTCTTTCTAGTATTTGTACCATACTTCCCAACGCTCGCTTTCCAACTCGAGTCACTACCTCCAAACTTGGTCATCTTACTAACCTCGATCTTCTCTAAGGCCGCTCCCGCCTCCACGATCCGCTTTTGGTCGAACATATCCACCAACTCATACGATGGTCATACAAACTGGGCCTAGCATCCTCGTGACCTACCACCGCGGACCACCCAGAATCGACTCACCCCAAACCGGTTACGGTTGACCCGCAAATGGTCCTCAACCCGACCCCAACCGCGCAAACTCTTGTTCCCGATCCGAACAATCTTACTAATTCACATCATGAAAGCTACCACTTCCATCTCACACTACCCACGCACTTATCACACAAATAAATCCCACGTATACTACTACTCGATAAGTGGTCAAAAATAAATCTTCAACTCAAGACGACCTTACCCTAAGGTCTCGCCGTGACATAGTCTAAGGTTCACACTTACCATGCCCCATACGTATCCTCACAACTAAGCATGTTTTCTAACTCACAATTAACACAACGCTATTCGTACATAGCACATAATAATGAGACCATTATAACAAGCATACCAAAACTCTAGAGGGTTAAGGATATACCGCTACCGCCCACTCTAATCATAGGCCTCACTGCAGGCATAATCGAAGGCGATGAACCAACATCGATCCGTAGGTCAGTCAGAACATCCGTGCTACCCTTGGTCGGACAGCTCGCAAAATGGCCCCGCTGGCCGCAAAATAACAAGCTCCCCGCACCACGACACTCCCGAAATGCGGTCTACCACATCGACCACACCGAGGTAGGGTGACCGATCCGCCAGCACTTACTTCCTCGAAACTCAACCTCGAGCCCCGACCGCCCCGAATACTCAAGGTTGTGGAGGACCACTCTGACCGGGCGGAGGTACAAAACTAGTATCTTCGAGGCGGTCCGCCTCGAAAGTCACCAAAGGACCCCATTGTTCTCGCCTCTTCGCTGATTGGTCATTCCGTCGACCTCTCCGTGCCTCACATCCCGCAGATGAGCTCGCATGCGGGCAATGTCCATGCCCTACCGAGAGCTACTCTAACATGCCTCGACATGTAATCATCTAATCCGTGACGTAGCGGTGCACTCTATCCTCCATGGTTGCCACTAAAGCGGGACATACCGAGCCAACGAAGTCAAACTCACGTTGTACTCGAAGCTGACGCCTCTCTCGCCTCAAAGATCATAAACTGTTTACCGCGCCTCCTCATCTGCGAGGCAAGAAGTGAGTGAGGAATGCCTCGAGAACTCGCCCCATATCGCTGAAGCGCATGCTCTCCCGACAACTCCCACGAATCAAACCCCGATCATGTATCGCGCAGCCGATGCGCACCTAAGACCACCGACTCGGTCTCCAAGCCTTGATCACTCATGATCCGTCAGAATCGCCGGATGAACTCCTCGCGATCATCCTCGTGCCTCGACCCATAAAACTCGCGGCTACAACTCGTAAAGTCCCGTAGCCTCAAACTATCTCGCCGGGTGAATCCATCGTATCGAATCGAATCGAATCACGTGATTCAAATTTATCTCATATTCGACACGACTTCGACCAAGAATCGGGCCATCTCCTTGTAACCCATCTCTCTCGCCCTGCATGTGGGACTGAGGCTCGTGTATCAGGTCTCAGCAGCCACCGCCGCGCTCTAAACTCGCTGGGCCGGGCGGCGCTACAAAACCCGCCGTCTCAAGCACAACTCGTACTGTCCGGCTCGCGCTCGTACTCTCTCAGATCTCACTAGCAAGACTCTCGGCCGCCTTGCCTCCTCGGGCTCGCTGCCTGCGCGAGGCATAACGGTAAAACGAGATACGCTGAGGGTCCAACTTACAACACACTCTAGGGCACGATTTGAGAATGAGAAGAATGGAAACCAACCCTAAATGTCCTATAGCCTCGATTATAGATGTGGTGCACAACACACCGATAATCAAGACTCTACTAGACACGGCCTCAGACACTTTCCGAGGATTAATCGCTCACGATACCACTTTTGTAACGACCTGCCTGCCCCGCATCGTGCCTTACCCTGCACCCTAGTGATACAACATCGAGAAAACCAATGGAAAATAAAACATGAGTCATGAAACAAGAGATATAATTATAAACAGGCCAACCAAAACGGTTGCCTTCGATATACATAAAACTCGAATAGTTTAATCTTTACAACCCCGCCACAACAAGATTTCACGCACTTAAGATTTACAACGACTATGACGGACAGGCCCCGCCATACCCCCGAATGTACAAGAACCTACAACTCGTGGAACACATACTAAAAGATAAGCCTCCAAGAAACGGAGCTTCCTAATACGCTGAATCGTGATCCTAAGAGCGGATCCACGATCGATGTACCTCTACTCGCGGATGAACGCAGCTCAAGGAGGTCAAGATAACAGTACCAAGTATGTGAAATCAGAAAATATCAGAATGAAATCATACTAGTCTATATAAAGCAGGAGACATGTATGATAACCAAACTACAGTTCACAACATAAAAGCAGTCATATCCAGTCAGGGACTCACGCCCTCAAGTCATCACTCAAATATAACTATGGGTCTCACGCCCACAACATCAATCATGTTCGCATGCCCCCGGAATTCTGCATCGGTGTAGACATGTCCATGATGCAACAATAATACCAATGCCCCATGGCCACATGCCCCCGGAATTCTACCTCGGTGTAGACACGTCCATGTGACATCAACAATAATATACTGGTGATCAACCCTGCCGCATGGCCACATGCCCCCGGAATTCTACCTCGGTGTAGACATGTCCATGTAACCACAATAACAATATATCGGGTAATCAACCCGACCGCATGGCCGCATGCCCCTACATCGTGACGGTAGACATGTCCATGTGACATCAACAACAAGACAAGAATCAAAATGGAAACATACCCGTGGAATTCTCCATCACCGCCAAAGACGCCCAAGTAAGTTCTCAACAAGTCGACCGCCTCTATCGAGAGACGCCAGAATACGTAAATACCACACTTGCACAACGAAGGCTATCATCACAAGCATAGGCAAGTTTCACAACAACAAGCATAGGCAAGTTTCACAACAACAAGCATAGGCAAGTTTCACACCAACAAGCATAGGCAAGTTTCACACAACTCAAAGTACTTTCATTTTATGCCAAAGTCCGGTTTTTAATCCCAAAGTACTACATACATTAAGTTCTTTAAAAGAGATCCATTACTTTTATAAAAGTCACCCGATACCGTAGTATTAGAATGACCAACCCACATTCCTTTTCAAAATCAAGTAACAACATTCTTTTCCTAAGTTCCAGCTTGCCTAGTTTCAATTACTCAAGCTTCTCATTTTCAAATGCTCAAGTCACTTATTTTAGAAAGGTTTCATAACTCATAGTCTTAATCTCTTTTAAAACAATTGAGTAACATATGTCATATATATGAGTAGTTTATTCTTGTTTATAACGATCTTATTACAAACCATGATCTAGAAAATGTAATATCATTTTGTCTCATCTTAGCTTCTATGCAGATGGAGGTTTCTACCGGTTTTAATACATCATTATTCAATACATTTTCCTTATTAACGCCGCAATGGTCCTGCCGATACACATTCTGATTCCCGAAATCAGGAAAACATTATCCCTTTAAAACCAAGTACTCATTACTCACGAATGAGGTTTCACACAAACATCCACATTAAAACAAATAAGTTAAGTCTCTTATCTTATAAGATCAAGTCTCTTAACTTCTAACATCGAGAAACCATTTTCACTTACACGTGGCCATGGGCATTGGTATTATTGTTGCATCATGGACATGTCTACACCGATGCGCATTCCGGCATGCGCCACGATGCGAACATGATTGATGTTGTGGGCGTGAGACCCATAGTTATATTTGAGTGATGACTTGAGGCGTGAGTCCTCGATCGATATGACCGCTTTTATGTTGTGAATCAGAGTTTGGTTATCATACATGTCTCACGCTTTATATAGACTAGTATGATTTCATTACGATTTTTACATTTCACATACTTGGTACTGTTGCATCGACTCTTCGGGCCGCGTTCATGCCGCAGAGGTACATCGGCCGTGGATCCCCGCCTTAGGATCATAGTTCAACAGACAAGCTCCGCTTCTTCTGAGGCTTATCTTTTGCATGTGTTCCCCGAGTTGTAGGTTCTTGTACATCTGGGGTATGGCGGGCCCCGTCCGTCATAGTCGTTGTAAATCTTAGAGGTCTGTAGTAATCGCAGTGGTTGTAAAGGATTAAACTGCTCGTGTTTTATGTATATACCAAGGCAACCGCTGGTTGGCCTGTTTATAATTATATCTCTTGTTTCATGACTCATGTTTTATTTTCCGCTGGTTTTCTCTGATGTTGTATCACTAGGGTGCCCGGGGTAAGGCACCAGTAACGGGGCCCGGAACGGGTCGTTACACCAGGTTGCCTATATGTTAGCATTTGCCGTCCGACTTAGGAGGCAGTGCGTCCAGTCTTTCGTGTTATGTTCGAGAAGGAAATTGGAGATCCATCCAGAGTGTTCCCAGCTAATGATGACCAAGTTGAAGATAATAACCCCGAGTTTTGGATAATCGGGCGATCGTAAATGTGGTAAGAGTTCGAGTGTACGATAACTTCAAAGTGATCGACGCACCCGGCACCATTTGTTGGGTCGCTGAGAAGGTTAATGCCTCGTGCAAAGTGACAAAAGTGGTATCATTTGGTGATGTTAGAGGTGTTTCCTCGACTTGGATGTAAGCATTTTGCGCAAGTTGTTTCGTGGCGGTGTGCGGGATTGATTCTCGTAAGTATAGTAGTGAAGACTATAATGGCGCACGCTTGTTTTGAGATTTAGAAGGAACATTCGACGAATGTTTCTAAGGAGGAGAATGTTATACCGTATTTCAGTATGTACGTGGGACGCACGTAGAAAATTTGAACTTGAGAATTAGGCTTGGCGAATTAACTTTGTTCACAACACCCATAGAGTCGGTTTCGGCGAAACGTTTTCACAGCCTTTCGTAGGGAATTTCCGCTATGGCATTTTTAATTTTTATGGATTTTTCCGAGAGACGAAAGCGTGTTGGACAAGAGGCGCCACTCGCACCCTCTCATCGGGCGACGGAGTGGGCGGTAAAGGAGGTTGGGCGAATTGGCCTTGTTGGTCGGAGTTGGTAGGATATTTTTGTGTGTTAGTTGGTCAAGGACACATGGGTGAATCTTGGCCCTACACTTGCATAAAGACTTGGCTAGATCTTGGCCATTGGTTGGCCTTGGCTTGTGCTATAAATACCCCCTTTGGAAGACTTCTTCATCCATTCCTAAATTGTTCTAAGTGTTAGAAATCCTCCTCCCCTTGTGAGCCTTCTCGCCCTAGCCCTCCCCTTTGAAAGGCCCTGGCCGAGAGCCCTCTCCTCCTCAGTGTGGCCGTGGGTACCCCCTAGCCTAGTTGCTTTCGTATAATACCCCCTCTTGTTAGAAATACTCAAAAGTATTGTTATAATGCCCAAATTACCTTAGCCTTATACCTTGTAGTATTCTAAGGTTATACCTTACAAAAAGCCCGGAAATACTATTATACTTACCTTCATACAAAATCGAAACCCTAAGTAAATCTTCACCCGTAGTTGGAAGTAAGTAGAAGTTGGTTAGAACTTCTAAGGGTTGTTTGGAGCGGTCGAGCGCACGAGTAGAGCTAAACCTTGCTCAGATCGACATTTAAACTCGGATAATTATGGGCTTATCGAGGTAAATATCTTGTCCCCTATTGTAATTGGAAATTACATGTTGTTAGATTATATAGTTGAAGTATACTATATATAGTCTGAACGTTGTTATCGGCAATGTCTTTTGACTTAAGCCCAATTATCGAAACCTTTCGAAAGAAGAGTACCGAATCAGATTTACATAGGATCAGACATGAGACTTGTGTAGCTTTTC
Source organism: Przewalskia tangutica (assembly GCA_029844215.1). Taxonomy (NCBI): domain Eukaryota; kingdom Viridiplantae; phylum Streptophyta; class Magnoliopsida; order Solanales; family Solanaceae; genus Przewalskia; species Przewalskia tangutica. The sequence continues at coordinate 28,378,634 of CM056719.1, forward strand.
GTGAGGTAGAATTGTGCACGTCCGGATTAAACGTATAACCCCCGGTTGGCTTCAGCCGCCCGATAGAGGAAGAGATTTACGCTGCCATGGGGAGTGTTCGCCAATTTTCTCAGAATGTTCTACGAAGGGATCTAAATGTTAATGAGCGCTGTGGCCTTATAGGTTGAAGTACTACGTGTGGCGCGATCTACTTGGCTTAAAGGAGTAGCGGTTGGAAGTACTTGGAGCGTTTTGCTATTAGTCGATACTGCCGCGAGGTATGTGAACCTCTTCCTATCTCTCCTAGCATGATATGTGTGAACTATGTAGTACGGTAGACGATATGTGCTAAATGTATTTGATTGGTTTAAAACATAAAGTGTTATAACGGCTTTATGAGAAGTTGGTTATAACAGCTTTATGTTGGTAAGAAAATACTTGTGGTTTTTAAAAGGTAACTGATTTGAACTATAACTGGCTTGTTATGTAAGAACTTGAAGTATTTCAAAAGGTTTTGAATCATTTTGAAAGAAGAGGTAATACTTGATTTGTTTTGAAAACTTAAGAGTTATACTAGCTTTATGGAAAGTTAGGTATAACGTCTTAAGAATGTTTTACTGATTTTGGAAATCAGAATGTGTATCGACAAACCATCGCAAATACATTAAAGGAAATGTTTTTAATAATTAAGTATTATTAAAACCAGAGAAACTTCCATCCGCATAGAAGCTAAGATGAGACAAATGATATTTCCTAGATCATGGTCATTGTAATAAGATTGTTATAAACAAGAATATCCTACTCACATATAAGGCTTATGTTTCTCAGATTGTTTAAAGGAGAATTATATTCTTAAATGAATAAGACTATGAACTACGAAACCTTTCTAAAAAGGCAAACTTGAACATGGGAAATTAGGCAAACTTGAACATTGGAAATTAGGCAAACTTGAACATTGGAAAAGAATGTTGCTACTTGATTTTACAAATAGAAGTAATTGATTTACTTTAAAAAGATAATCACTCTATTTTCATATACTACGGGTATTGTGTGGTTTTTGTGAAGTAACGTATCTTTTAAAGATTTAATGTATGAAGTACTTTGGGGATAGGTACCCGAACTTGTTAGTAGAAAGTACCTTGTGTGAATAACTTGATTGTATTGGTTTGTGATAGCCTTGTAATACTTTCTTGTTGATTTGATAAGTAAGCATGTTAGGATGCTACGTGTGTTAGTATCTTGTGATTATTGTGTGGGTCACTCTGTTGTGCTTACGTTGTCAAACGTTAAGCTCGTTATCTTATTGTATCACATACCCTTGACTTATTATACCGAGGGCTTGCCACCCTGACGCGTCTCTACGGCTCATGCGCCTTGTGACTACGGAGCGCCAGAGCTTCGTGGATTGATCATTCCGGTGTTTAGCCCGACGCGGGGATTCCTATGCGGTCTGCTGAGACTATGCGTCTTTTGAGACTATGCGGTGCGGAGCCTAGGCGGATACCGAGGGTTAGCCGCCGATGCGGGTATACCTCGGTGATGCAGGACCATGATTCGAGGAATACCTCACGCGGTCTGGGTGACCTATGCGAGTCGCGAGAGTTCCGAGGATAGACGCGCACATTGATATTGCGGGCGAGTGGGCCGCCCGATCATGGGGTGCGGTCTAGAAAGACCTCGGGATACAGCTTGTGGTATTTTGGTACTGTGGGTCTTAGTAGTCGGCTATGCCTTCGTACTTGCCCCGTACGGTTTTATTGTGATAACTTTGAGGGCGTGAGTCCCTGACTTGACATGACTGCTTACATATTGTGTATCGTAAATTGGTTATCATATATGTCTTCTGTTTTATATAGACTATTATGATTTCATTTACGATTTATTTTCGCCACATACTTGGTACTGTTGTCGACCTCTTGGGCCGCTCATGCCGCAGTAAAGGTACACCGCCGTTGATCCTCGCTCTTAGGGTCACGCCAGTTGTTTGGGAAAGCTCCGTTTCTCCGAGGCTTATCTTGTATAGTCCTCGTTGTAGGTATTTACATTCAGGTATGGCGGCCCTGTCCCGCCATTGTTGTCGTATCATTTCTTAGAGGTCTGTGGTACTGTTGTAGGCAGGGTTGTAAAAATGATTAAACTGTTCATTTGTAGGAGTTGTTGTTTATATATATGCCGAAAGGCAAGTTTTCCTCGACATCGCTTTGTACTTCATTTGTTTCATGTATGTGTTTTATGTTCCGCTGATTACTCTGATGTTGTATCACTAGGGTGCCCGGGGTAAGGCACCAGTCACGGGCCCAGATTCGGGTCGTGACAAGCACATGGCTTAATCTTGGCCATTGGTTGGCCACTTCTTGACCTATAAATACCCCCCTTAAGATGAAGAGTTCTTCATCCACAAATCTTTCTCCAAGTCTTGAAAATCCTCTCCTCGAGCCTTTTCGTCCAACACACCTCCCCCATGAGTGAAGCTTGGCCGAGGCAACCCCAGCCTAGCCGAAACCTACCCCTCCCTTGGTAGAAAAGTTGCCTTCTAGTATTGTTATAATGCCCAAAATACCCTAGCCCAAATCCCTTAGTACTTAGTAGAAGTTGTGAAGAACTTCTAAGGGTTCCTTGGAGCTATCGGAGCGTACAAATTAGGAGCTAAGCCTTGCTCCGGATCGACTTATATCTAGGATATTATTGGGCTTATCGAGGTAAATAAACTTGTCCTTCTTTTGTCTTTAGAGAATACATATTGTAGAAGTATAGAAATAAGTATTAAATACTTAGAAGGATATTACAGAATAGAATTGAACTGTTATCACAGTAGAAAGGTTTAAAAGAAGAATAATTGAACTATACTTACTTATGACTGTTTTCACAGTAGACTTGAGTAGCTCACCGGGTAGGGAAGTGCTGCCCAATTTTCCGTAGAATAGAGAACCCTCTGCTTAGAATCATTACGTAATAGTCTAGACGTTGATAGACGATTTGACTATTATAGTCGATTCTTCTGCGCGACATATTCGACTTGGCGGTGGATTTCGCCGAAGGTATGTGATTCTTAATAATGAATGATATTTTAAAATATATATATAGTACGGTAGACGCATACGTGTTAATCGAATAATAACTACAGTAATGTCTTTTGACTTAAGCTCGAATAATAACTACGGCAATGTCTTTTGACTTAAGCCCTAATAATGAGTCTTGATACATTTCAAAAGAATACCAATCATTTTAATGTAAGAGAACTAATTGGTTTTAAACAAAAGCTTAAGAGTTATACTAGCTTTATGGGAAGTTAGGTATAACAACTTAAGATTTATAAAAGGAACAGCTTACTTATGTGTTTATAATGGACTTATATTGATTTATGAAAGAATAATAAAATGGTTTGATAAGTAGACATGATATGATGTCATGTGTGGTAGTGACTTGTAACGTTTGTATAAGAGGGTATTCTTGTTGTGCTTATGTTGTTTAACGATAAGCTGTTATGTTAGTATTATATCACTCACCTCTTGACATGTTCCGGGTTAAGTCGCCTCCGACGCGGGTAGACTCAGCGGTGCAGGACCATGATTCGAGAATACCTACGCGGGTCCAGGGACCTATGCGGAGCTACGAGTTCCGTGTTAGTGTGCGGGTTATACCTCACGCGTCTATGTGGCGTGCGACAACGAGTCCAGGGCGATACCGAGGAGTAGCTACCCTCGATGCGGGTTATACCCTACGGGCCTATGTGAGTGGCCTATGCGGACTACGGAGTCCGAGATTAGGCTTGCGTGAGTGATACTACGGGCAATTGGCCCCGCTCGATCATTCGCACCTAGAAAAGACACATACGCTTACCTATTGTTGCTCTTGTTTATGATGTGGCACTATGCGCTACATTGGTTGTTTCGTGCATATTTATAAAATTGGTTTTAAAATGATATGATTTCATTTAAGTACTTTACAGTTTCACATACTTAGTGCCTGTTGTACTGACCTCCTTCGGGGGGCTGCGTTTATGCCGCAGGTAAGGGCAAGCAGGTGCTAGATCCACATCCTTAGGATCTTTGCGTTGGTGTCGGGAGCTCCATCTTCTCCGGAGGCTCTACTTTTGGGTATGATCTCCCTGTATTGTAGATAGTTTTGTACATTCAGGGTATGGCGGGGCCCTGTCCCGCCATAGTTGTTTGCTTCCTTAGAGGTCTGTAGTCCTATTGTACAGTTGGGATGTAACTGCAAAACAATGTTTATATATATATGCCGAAAGGCAAGCTTTTCTTCAGATAAACTGTTTCTCCTTTTTAATAATGTTTCTTGTCTTGTTTTATATTTCCGATTTTCTCTCGATGTATGATCGCTGTGCCGGGTAAGGCACGATCACGCCCCGAACGGGTCGTGACAAAAGTGGTATCGAGCGATTAATCCTGAAAGTGTCTACGCATCGTATCTAGTAGAGTCTTGATTATCGTGTGTTGTGCACCACACCAATAATCGTGAGGCTATAGGATATTTAGGATTGGTTTCCATTCTTCTCACTCGAGATCGTGCTTTAGAGCCGTGTTAAAGTTGGACCCTCTAACGTATTCCTTCAGTATGCTTATGCCTCCACGTAAGGCAACCCGCCCGTGGGCAAGGCACCGAGGAGTCGCTAGTGGGACACCTAGAGTCACGAGGGCTCAGGCCCAGTCGATACCCGAGACGGCGAGTTCTACGACGCTGCCGACCCCATGAGGGTTTAGGGCCGCAGCAGTGGCTGATGAGACCACATTACCTACACCTCCAGTCCCACAGCCTGGAGCAGATGAGATGGGTTACAGAGAGATGGCCCGCCATCGCCGTGATCGTGGCGACATGAGGACAGCCGATGCGGTTCCAGCCCACCCAGTAGCACCCGTGGTTCACCCGAGGGCAGACAGTTTGAGGCTACGGGATTTCCTGAGTTGTATCCCGCCAGAGTTCTACGGGTCGAGGCCAGAGGATGATACGCAGGAGTTCATCCGACAGTTGCAGAGGATCATGCGGGTGATCAAGGCGTCAGAGACCGAGTCTGTGACCTTCGGTTCACATCGGCTACGTGATACCGCAGTCGATTGGTTTGATTCGTGGGAGTTATCCCGGGGAGAGCACGCGTCCCCAGCTACTTGGGATGAGTTCTCGGAGGCTTTCCTCACTCACTTCTTGCCTCCATAGATGAGGAGGGCACGGGCCGATAGATTTTTGTTACTGAGGCAGAGAGGACGCACAGTTAGGGAGTACAATGTCGAGTTAGATTCATTGGCTCGATATATCCCAGCGTTGGTAGCAGATATGGAGGATAGGGTGCACCGCTACGTCACCGGGCTAGATGATTATATGGCCGAATCTTGTGCGGGTGTTTCTCTTCAGCCGGGTATGGACATTACCCGCATGCAGGCTCATGCTCTTGGATGCGAGGAGTGTAGAGACCGACGGGTTGACAGGCAGCAGCAGAAGAAGACCAGGACGGCAGGGTCTTTTGGTGGCTATCGTGGTGGGCGGCCTCAGCAGCAGTCTAGATTTGCACCACAGCCAGCTCAGAGCACTCATGCCCATCCTCAGCACAGCCAGGATATTCGAGGCGCACTGAGGCCCCGTGGCTTCGGACGTCGAGCGGCGAGGTATCGCCGACGGACCACCCCTCAAATGTGGCCTGCGGTAGATCCTACTTCGGGAGTTATGGTGCTGCTACGGGAGCTTGTTTCGCCAGGGCCGCAGGTCACTTTGCTAGGAACCGTCCGACCAGCGGCGGCAGATAGTAGGGTCACCTACGCTCTTTGCCGGGTCTTCTTCATCCCCGACAGTTACTCGCCCCGGAGGGCAGGGTACTCATGGACCAGCAGGTCGCGGTAGAGGTCGTGGCTCGGGCCCCAGTTCTAGCGGTCCTCAGAACAGCATTTATGCCTTGTCCACCGGGCAGATCGTGAGGCCTCACCGATGTCGCCACAGTACCTTATCGCTGGATTTGATGTGTATGCCTTGATAGATCCGGTTCTAATGGCCCCATATATCTCCCCTTGTTTCTAGTAGGATAGGGATAGAGCCTGAGTCCATAGACCCTTTCGAGGTAGCTACGCCAGTGGGTGATGCGGTGGGAGCTCGGCGGGTATTTAGAGCTTGTCCAGTGACCTTATGCGATCGTCGACCAGCGGACTTGATAGAGCCGACATGACGATTTCGACGTGATCATTGGCATGGATTGGCTAGCTTCGCTATGCCAATGTAGACCGCAGGAGAGAGTGGTACGGTTCCAGCTTCTGGAGCCGTTATTGAGTGGGAGGAACACCAGACGCCGGCGGGTAGGTTTATTTCTTACCTCAAGGCTGGAAGATGGTGCGAAAGGGTATATCTACCATCTCGTTCGTGTTTGATATCGAGTCTGCACTGTACCAGATTTTCGCTAGTTCCAGAGTCGAGAGTTCCCAGACGTGTTTCCAGACGACCTCCCGGTATCCCTCCTGAGAGGGAGATAGAGTTTTGTATCGATGTCTTGCACACTCGCCTATTTCCATTCCGCCGCATGTAATGGCACCCGCCGAGTTGAGAGAGTTGAAGGATCACCAGAGATTTCTTTGGAGAAGGGCTTCATCGTGCCTAGTGTTTCTCCCCGGGGCGCCGTATTGTTCGTGAAGAAGAAGGACGGGGCCGCGCGCGTGTGTTGATTACGGCAATGAACAAGGTGACCATTAAGAACAGATACCCCCTTCCCAGGATTGATGATTTGTTCGACCAGTTGCAGGGCGCGAGATGTTTCTCCAAGATTGATCTGCGATCGGGCTATCATCAGGTGCGAGTCAGAGAGGTGGATGTCCCTAGGACTGCATTCCGGACCCGGTACGGGCATTATGAGTTCAGGGTCATGTCTTTTGGGTTGACCAATGCTCCGGCGGTATTCATGGATTTGATGAACCGAGTGTTCAAGCCATTTTTGGACACGTTTGTGATAGTGTTCATTGATGACATCTTGGTTTATTCTCGCTCAGAGCAGGAGCATGCGGAGCATTTGAGGACTGTGCTGACAGTTCTCCAGGACCAGCAGTTATACGCCAAGTTTTCCAAATGTGAGTTTTGGTTAACTTCGGTGGCTTTTCTTGGGCACATTGTCGGGGCTGATGGCATTCGAGTGGATACGGCCAAGATCGAGGCAGTCAGGACTTGGCCTAGACCTACTACTCCGACAGAGGTTCGCAGCTCGGGCCTTGCGTTATTATCGGCGGTTCGTAGAAGTTTGCTTCTATCTCTCGCACCATTGACTAGGCCGACTCGTAAGGCTAAGTTTCGATGGACTGATGCTTGTGAGCGTGGTTTCCGCCATCTTGAAGGAGATCGACGACCGCCCGTTTACTTCTTCCGTAGGGTCGTGACAGTTATGTCGTGTATTGTGATGCGTCAGGCATCGGGTTGGGATGTGTGTTGATGCAGCAGGGCAAGGTTATAGCGTATGCATCCCGACAGCTGAAGAAACACGAGAGGAACTACCCCACCCATGATTTGGAGTTGGCAGCGGTGATTCACGCCTTGAAGATCTGGAGGCACTATTTGTATGGGGTTCATGTGGATATTTATACAGACCACAAGAGCCTCCAAAGATATCTTCACCAGAGGTAGCTGAACTTACGACAGAGACGGTGGTTAGAGTTGCTTAAGGATTACGATGTTGATATCCTGTACCACCCGGGGAAGGCCAATGTTGTGGCAGATGCTCTTAGTCGTAGGTCGATGAGGAGTCTATCAGATGTGCAGCCAGAGAGGAGGGACATGGTTCGTGATTTGCATCAGTTAGCGAGCCTTGGTGTCCGTTTGATTGATTCTGATAGCAGTGGGGTTCGAGTTCGTGAGGTTGCCGAATCTTCCATCGTCGAGGAGGTGAAGAGGCAACAGTTCGAGGATCCAGTTTTGACACGTTATCGTGATACGGCTCTTCGTGAGGGGAAGGGTCCTTTTGAGGTAGCACCTGATGGGGTGCTAAGGTTTGAGGGCAGGTTGTGTGTTCCAGATGTTTCAGGACTTCGGGCAGTGTTCTGGGAAGCACACACGCGCGTTACTCTATCCATCCGTGGTCGACCAAGATGTACCACGACCTTAGATCCGTATTGGTGGGATGGCTTGAAGAGGACGTTGCGAGTTCGTAGCTCGCGCCCGTGTTGTCGCAGTGAAGGTAGAGCACCAGAGGCCTGGTGGTTTGTTACAGACGATAGAGATCCCGACCTGGAAGTGGGAGGTGATCAACATGGACTTCATCACAGGATTACCTCGCACTCAGAGGAGACATGATTCTATATGGGTTATCGTCGACAGGCTGACGAAATCAGCCCACTTTATTCCCGTCAGGACGACTTTTTCGGCTGAGGATTATGCCAGACTTTACATCCGAGAGATCGTCAGACTGCATGGAGTCCCTATTTCGATCATATCGCATGCAGGAGCCTGGTTCACGCTAACTTCTCGAGATCTTTCCGTAGGGCTGGGGACGCAGTGAGCTCGAAATCGCATTCCATCCACGCATGCACGACGCCGAAGCGCACTATCCGCACTCTTGAGGATATGCCGCGAGCCCGTGTTATTGACTTCGTGGTAGCCGAGGATCATTTGCCTCTAGTTGAGTTTGCGATAATAATAGCTACCACTCCGAGATTCGATGGCGCCGTATGAGGCCTTGTATGGGAGGAAGTGCAGATCGCCGATAGGCTGGTTCGATGTGGGCGAGGTGCAGTTAGTGGGACCAGATTTGGTGCAGCAGGCAGTGGATAAGGTGAAGCTTATCCAGGAGAGGTTGCTGACAGCTCAGAGTCGACAGAAGTCATATGCAGATCATCGTCGGCATCTGGAGTTCGAGGTTGATGATTGGGTTTTCCTGAAGGTGTCACCCATGAAGGGTGTGATGAGATTCGGGAAGAAAGGGAAACTCAGCCCAAGGTACATTGGGCCGTATCAGATTGTCCGCAGGGTAGGCAAGGTTGCCTATGAGTTGGATCTGTCGTCCGATCCGAGGCATGCATCCGTGTTTCATGTTTCTATCTTGAGAGATGTATCGGGGATCCATCTAGAGTACACCCGATTGACGATGTCCAGGTGACCGAGGGGTTATCGTACGAGGAGATTCCCATAGCGATAATCGATCGTCAGGTTAGGCGTCTGCGGACCAAGGACGTGGCTTCCGAGCTCAGGGAGGAGATGACATGGGAAGCTGAGGAGGACATGAGGCAGAAGTATCCTCACCTATTCCCCACACCTCCAGGTAATTCACTTTCCTACTTGTAAATCTTCATTATCGTTTATGCCTAAGTGTTGTTTTGTGGCCGTGTGTGGCATATGCAAACTGTTTAAGTTATGAGGAACCTTATCGTTAGCTACCTTGGGAAGGAACATTCGGGACGAATGTTTCTAAGGAGGGGAGAATGTTATACCCCGTATTTCCAGAGTATGTACGTAAGGGCGTACGTACGAAAGTGTAGCCTTAAAAGTTTAGGCCTAGGACGTTTTTTTGGGCACAACTCACAAAGAATCGCTTTCCGACGAAACGTTTAACAAGACTCGTAGGATAAAGTCCGGCTATGTCATTTCTAATTTTTGCGGATTTTTCCGACAGACGAAACACTTTGGACCAACGAGAGGGCGACACTTGTCACCCTCTCATTGATGGATGTGGGACGGCATTAGGGCCGATTGAATGGCCTTGTTTGTCAAGTAGTTGGTAGGATATTTTGTGCAAGTTGGCTAAGGTACACTTGCCCTAATCTTGACCTTACACTTGCCTAGCACATGTCATAATCTTGGCCATTGGTTGGCCACTTCTTGACCTATAAATACTTCTTAAGATGAAGAGTTCTTCATCCACAAATCTTTCCAAGTCTTGAAAATCCTCTCCTCTCCTCGAGCCTTTTCGCCCAACACACCCTCCCCTGAGTGAAGCTTGGCCGAGGCAACCCCCCTAGCCTAGTCGAAACCTACCCCCCTCCCTTGGTAGAAAAGTTGCCTTCTAGTATTGTTATAATGCCCAAAATACCCTAGCCCAAATCCCTTAGTACTTAGTAGAAGTTGTGAAGAACTTCTAAGGGTTCCTTGGAGCTATCGGAGCGTACAAATTAGGAGCTAAGCCTTGCTCCGGATCGACTTATATCTAGGATATTATTGGGCTTATCGAGGTAAATAAACTTGTCATTCTTTTGTAATTAGAGAATACATACTGTAGAAGTATAGAAATAAGTATTAAATACTTAGAAGGATATTACAGAATAGAATTGAACTGTTATCACAGTAGAAGGGTTTAAAAGAAGAATAATTGAACTATAGTTACTTAGGACTGTTTTCACAGTAGACTTGAGTAGCTCACCGGGTAGGGAAGTGCTTCCCAATTTTTCGTAGAATAGAGAACCCTCTGCTTAGAACTGTTTACAGAATAGTCTAGACGTTGATAGACGTATTTGACTATTATAGGCTGATTCTCTGCGCGCGACATATTCGACTTGGCAGGTGGATTTCGCCGAGAAGGTATGTGATTATTCCTAAAGCATGATATTTTAAAATATATATATAGTACGGTAGACGTACATGTGTTAACTGAATAATAACTACGGCAATGTCTTTTGACTTAAGCCTGAATAATAACTACGGCAATGTCTTTTGACTTAAGCTTGAATAATGAGAGTCTTGATGCATTTCAAAAGAATACTGAATCATTTTAACAGAAGAGAACTAATTGGTTTTTAAACAAAAAGCTTAAGAGTTATACTAGCTTTATGGGAAGTTAGGTATAACAACTTAAGATTTATAAAAGGAACAGTTTACTTATGTGTTTATATCAGACTTATATTGATTTATGAAAGAATAATAAAATGGTTTGATAAGTAGACATGATATGATGTTATGTGTGGTAGTGACTTGTAACGTTTGTATAAGAGGGTATTCTTGTTGTGCTTATGTTGTTTAACGATAAGTTGTTATGTTGGTATTATATCACTCACCTCTTGACATGTTACCGGGGGTTAAGCTTGTCACGACCCGAACCCGGGCCCGTGACTGGTGCCTTACCCCGGGCACCCTAGTGATACAACATCAGAGAAAAACCAGCGGAAATAAAAACGTTAAACATTCAAATAGACATGGATCAAGATAAAAGAAAATAGGCCAACCAAAAACGGTTGCCTTTCAACATATATATATATAGACATTTTGAATAAGCATAATCCTTACAACCACGCCTACAACAAAGCATGCACTTAAGATTTATACAACAACTATGACGGACAGGCCCCGCCATACCCACGAATGTACAAGAATCTGCACTGTGGTAACATACCAAAGATAAGCCTCCAAGGAACGGAGCTTCCAAGACGTGAAATGTGATCCTACATGGCGGATCGACGATGATGTACTCTACTGCGGCATGAACGCAGCCCCCGAAGGAGGTCGATAACAGTACCAAGTATGTGAAACTATAAAATATCAGAAATGAAATCATAACAGTCTATATAAAGCAGGAGACATGTTTGATAACCAAACTACAGTTCATAACATAAAAGCAGTCATGTCAAGTCAGGGTCTCACGCCCCCAAGTCATCCCTCATGCCCGTGGAACTCCTTCCTCACTGCCGGCAGTCTAGGTACAAATCATGTGATACGTATAACATGTCTCGGCCCATCTCATGGACCGGTATAGCGTGTGGAATACATTCCCGGTTCATCTCATGAACTCGGTAGTCGGATGGAATACATTCCCGGTCCATCCCGTGGACGCGGTAGTCGAGTGAAATACATTCCCGGTTCATCCCATGAACGCGGTAGTCGGGTGGGATACATTCCCGGTTCATCCCATGAACGCGGTAGTCGAGTGAAATACATTCCCGGTTCATCCCATGAACGCGGTAGTCGAGTGAAATACATTCCCGGTTCATCCCATGAACCGGTAGTCGAGTGAAATACATTCCCGGTTCATCCCATGAACCGGTAGTCGAGTGAAATACATTCCCGGTTCATCCCATGAACCGGTAGTCGAGTGAAATACAGTACTTGCACATCAGGTCTATCACACGCAAACATAGGCAAGTTACACACAACTTAAAGTACTTTCATTTTATGACAAAGTCCGGGTTTTAACCCTAAAGTACTACGTACGTTAAATTCCTTTTAAGAGATCCATTCCTTTTATAAAAAGTCACCCGATACCCGTAGTATAAAAATAGAGTGACTTACATCTTTTGAGTAAACCAAAACAACTTCCATACTTTCCTTTTTTAAGACCAAATTAAGGCAATACCATGCCTTCTTTTTAGACCAAAATACTTCTCTTTTTAAAGTCAAGTTACCACATTAAAACCAATGATGAAACCCTTCTTTTGTTTTCATAAAGTCGTTTATAACTAACTTCCCATGAAGCTGTTATAACACTTTGTTTTCAAAACCAATTTAAGACAAAACAATGCCTTTCTTTTCCCTAGAGTTCCAGTTTGCCTAATTTCAATTACTCAAGTCTCTTTATTTTAGAAAAGTTTCATAGTTCGATGTCTTAATCTCCTTTAAAGCAATTGAGTAACATATGCCATAGGCGTGAGCAGTTTATTCTTGTTTATAACCATTTATTAAAGCAACCATGATCTAGAAAAATGTAATATCATTTTGTCTCATCTTAGCTTCTATGCAGATGGAGGTTTCTACTGGTTTTAATACTTCATTATTCAATACATTTTCCTTTATTAACGCTGCAATGGTTTGTCGATATTCATTCTGATTTCCGAAATCAGTAAAACATTATTCCTTTTAAAACCAAGTACTCATTACTCACGAATGAGGTTTCACACTTTTAACAAACTTCATATCAATTAAGTCAAGTCTCTTATCTTTTAAGATTAAGTCTCTTAACTTCTAAAAATCAGTAAACCATTCTTTTTATCTCTCTTAAGACGTTATACCTAACCTCCCATAAAGCTAGTATAACTCTTATGTTTTCAAAACCAAGTATTACTCTTCTTTCAAAAAGGTTTCTTATTTCCTTTGAAATACTTCAAGATTCTTCTTATTCAGGCTTAAGTCAAAAAACATTGCCATACAACTATATTCAGTTAACACACGTACGTCTACCATATTATATATACATATTATTCAGGCTTAAGTCAAAAGACATTGCCACACGTACGTCTACCGTACTGTTATACCCCGTATTTCCAGAGTATGTACGTGAGGGCGTACGTATAAAAGTTTAAAGCCTTGAGTAGGCAAAGTAGGCTTGGCCGATTTAATTTTGTGCACAACACCCGGTTAGAGTCGTTTTTCGGCGAAACGTTTTCACAGCTTTCGTAGGGGAATTTCCGGCTATGCCATATTTTATTTTTGCGGATTTTTCCGAGAGACGAAACATTTTGGACCAACAAGAGGGCGACACTTGTCACCCTCTCATTGGAACACCTTGGACGGCATTATGGACGATTTGGGCTTAAGGGAGTAGGTAGGATATTTTGTGTTGGTTGGTGTGGTAGATGGATAAGGTGTACTTGGGTGAATCTTGGCCTTACACTTGTGTAGCACTTGGCTCAATCTTGGCCATTGGTTGGCTTTCACTTGGCCTATAAATACCCATCCTGAAGACTTATTCATCCATTCCTAAATGTTCCTAAGTGTTAATTCTTCTCCTCCCTTTGTGTTGAGTTCGGCAAGAGGCCTCCCCCTCTCCTAGAGGCCTTGGTCGAGGCACACCCTCCTAGTAGTGTGGCCGTGGTACCCCTAGCCTAGTTGCTTTCGTATATACCCCTCTTGGTAGAAATACTCAAAAGTATTGTTATAATGCCCAAATTACCTTAGCCGTATATCTTGTAGTATTCTAAGGTTATACCTATACGAAAAGCCTGGAAATACTATTATACTTCCCGTCAGTCACAAAACCGAAACCCTAGGAAAATCTCCATAGTCCGTTGGAGTATTGTGTAGAAGTTGGTTAGAACTTCTAAGGGTGGTTTAGAGCCGGGTTGAGGCCTGAGTGGAGCTAAACGATTGCCCAGGATCGACTTTATACTTGGATAATTATGGGCTTATCGAGGTAAATATCTTGTCCCTCTATTGTAATTGGAAATTACATGTTGTTAGATTATATAGTTGAAGTATGCTATATATAATCGAACATAGTTATCGGCAATGTCTTGCGACTTAAGCTGAATAAAGAAGAGAATCTTTGTAATTACATAGGGCTGTATTACAGTAGACTTGTGTAGTAGTACCGTGAAGTAGAATTGTACCCGTTAGGGTTAGATGTATAACCCCCCCCCCCTGGTTGGCTTGGTAGCCGGTCTCGATAGAGGAGGAGATTTACGCTGTTGCGGGGGGGGGGAGGTGCTGCCGAATTTTCTGTAGAATATTCTACGATTAGACCTAAATGTTAATAAGCGCCTTGTGGCCTTATAGGTTGAAGTACTACGTGTGACGCGATCTACTTGGCTTAAGGAGTAGCCGACGTTTGGAAGTACTTGGAGCGTTTTGCTATTAGTCGATACTCGTCGCGAGGTATGTGAACCTCTTCCTATCTCTTCTAGCATGATATGTGTGAACTATGTAGTACGGTAGACGTACATGTGCTAAATGTATTTGATTGGTTTAAAACATAAAGTGTTATAACGGCTTTATGGGAAGTCGGTTATAAACAGCTTTATGTTGGTAAGAAAATACTTGTGGTTTTTAAAAGGTAACTGATTTGAACTATAACTGGCTTGTTATGTGTTAATAAAGAACTTGAAGTATTTCAAAAGATTTTTGAATCATTTTGAAAGAAGAAGTAATACTTGGTTTGTGAAAAACTTAAGAGTTATACTAGCTTTATGGGAAGTTGGGTATAACGGCTTAAGAATGTTTCTTGATTTGAAATCGGAATGTGTATCGACAAACCAACTGCAGCGTTAATAAAAGGAAATGTTTTGACTAATTAAGTATTATTAAAACCAGTAGAAACTTCCATCTGCATAGAAGCTAAGATGAGACAAAATGATATTTCCTAGATCACAATTCTTTGTAATAAGATTGTTATAAACAAGAATATCCTACTCACATATAAGACTTATGTTTCTCAGATTGTTTAAAAGAGAATTATATTCTTAAATGAATAAGACTATGAACTACGAAACCTTTCTAAAATAAGAAACGTGAACATTTGAAATTAGGCAAACTTGGACGTTTGGAAAATAATGTTGTTACTTGATTTTACAAAGGTAAGTGTTTTGGTATTTAAAAAGACAGTCACTCTATTTTATACTACGGGTATTGTGTGACTTATGTGAAAGCAACGGATCTTTTAAAAGATTTAATGTATGAAGTCCTTTAGGGGTAGATACCCGAACTTGTTAGCTTAAGGTACCTTGTGTGAATAACTTGATTGTGCTGGTTTGAGATAGCCTTGTAAATACTTTCTTGTTGATGTGATAAGTGAAAATGTTAGGATGCTACGTGTGTTAGTATCTTGTGTGATCGTGATGTAAGGGGTCATTCTTGTTGTGCTTACGTTGTTAAACGATAATCCAGTTGTACTATTATTGTATCACATACCCCTTTGACTTATTATACCGAGGGCTTGCCACCCTTGATGCGGGTCTTTACGGCCTATGCGGTCCTCGTGACTATGCGGAGTGCGGTAGCTCCAGGATTGATCATTCCGGGTGTTTAGCCTGATGCGGGGGATTCCCTATGCGGTCTGTTGAGACTATGCGGTCTTTTGAGACTATGCGGGTTGCGGGAGCCTAGGCGGATACCGAGGGTTAGCTGCCTTCGATGCGGGGTATACCTCGGTGATGCAGGACCATGATTCGAGGAATACCTCATGCGGGTCCGTGTGTGACCTATGCGGAGCTGCGAGAGTTCCAGGGATAGACGCGCACATTGATATTGCGGGCGAGTGGCCAGCTTCGATCATGTGGTGCGGTCTAGAAAGACCTCGGAATACAGTTTGTGGTATTTTTGGTACTGTGGGTCTTAGTAGTCGGCTATGCCTTCGTACTTGCCGTGCGGTTTTATTGTGATAACTTTGAGGCGTGAGTTCCGACTTGACATATTCGCTTATTTGTTGTGATCGTAGTTTGCTTATCATACATGTCTCTTCTTTATAGACTATTATGATTTCATTTACGGTATTTTTAGTTTCACATGCACTTTTGTTATCGACCTCCTTGAAGCCGCGTTCATCTGCGCGAGTTGAGGTACACGATCGTTGATCCTAGCTCTCGAGTCACGGTTTGGCGTTTGGGAAGCTCCGTTTCTCGGAGGCTTATCAGGTATAGTCCTGTCGTAGTAAGTGTTTACATTCGGGGTTTGGCGGGCCCCGTCGCCATTGTTGTCATATCATTCTTAAGTGCATGTAATCTTGTTGTGGCGTGGTTTGTAAAAAGTTAAAGCGCTCATGTTGAAAAAGTTGTTATTTACATATATCTTAGAAAGGCAAGTTTTCTCAGTTATTGTTTCATATTTCATAATATGTCTTGTATCGTTTATGTTCGATTACTCGATGTTGTATCACTAGGGTGCCCGGTAAGGCACGATCACGGGCCGAATCGGTCGTGACAAAAGTGGTATCAGAGCAGTTAATCCTCGGAAAGTGTCTACAGACCGTATCCAGTAGAGTCTTGATTATCGGTGTGTTGTGCACCACATCAATAATCAGGAGGCTATAGGGTATTTAGGATTGGTTTCTATTCTTCTCACTCTGAGATCGTGCCTTAGAGCTGTGTTGTAAGTTGGACCCTCTGACGAAATTATTTCCCTTATCATTATGCCTCCGCGTAGGGCAAACCCGGGCCCAGGAGGGCAAAGCGAGGAGGCTGCGAGTAGAGTTCGAGAGGGTTACGAGGCACAGGCCCAATCATCACCTGAGTTAGGTGATTCATTCGGGTATTTGTGCGACATCACTAGCCCCAGTAAAGTTTAGAACGGCGGCGGAAGTTCCTACTGGGGCAATGATATTTGAACGCCGGTTCCACGATCGAGAGCAGAGAATATGGATTGCAAAGAGGCGACCATTACTAGCTATGGATTTAACTACGGAGTATACCGATGTACTGCGAGTCTTGATGAATATCAACGAGAGGTTGTGCAAGTAGTTCTTGATTGAAGCTTGAGCATGGCACGTATGCGAGCTTATACACAGGTAGAAAGCGTAGAGATCGACGGTTAACGAGGGCGAGAAGAGGGCGGGCGGCAAGGTCCTTTGGTAACTTTCGAGGCGAGTCACCTCGCGTGGTCGATTATGCACATCCACAATGCAGAGTGGTCTTCCACGGATTTCAGGACGTTCGGGGTATGCAGGAGTTGGTCAGAACTCCAGGGCTTCCGGTTCACAGTGTGACAGACGTCATCCCGGGGAATGTCGTCTTTTAGTTCGTACTTGTTGTACCTATGACCGTCAGGGTCTGTTGTCGAAAGAGTGTCCTGGTAGGAGGACTTAGCCTTCAGGATCGGTGGGTAGTTCGTCACCTTCCTTAGCTATGCGCCTACAGGCGAGTTTGATTAGAACGACTAGGGAGTGAAGCGATGGGTCGGGCATATCCTTAACCTCTAGAGTTGAGATGTGTGATAAGATGGGTATAGCATAAGTGCTATGTTTTGATAGCAGTGTGTTAATATTTGTGATTAGAAATCATGGTTAATGTAGGGAAGATTGGGGATAGAAAGTGTGGGCCTTAGAGTTTTATGCGTAGGAACCTTAGAGGTAAGGCCGTCTCGAGTAAAGGTGTAGTGTTATGTTTGATCCTTATCGGAGCGCATAGTGCACGTGAGCTATGTTTATGGGATAAGTCCCTGAGTAGCGTGATTTGAAAGAGGGTAGTCGAGCTAGAAGACGCTGGGTTTTCAAACGTGATTAGTGAGATTGTTGGGATCGGGAGCTAGTATTGTGCGGCGTTCGGGTCGGGTTGAGGCCACGTTGCGGGTCAACCCGCGGTAGGTTTGGTGGTGGGGTCGTTGTGGTGGTCGCCTTGTGTTAGGGTTGTGATGGTGTTAGGCCCAATTTTATTTAACCAGCATACTAGTTCGTGGATTCGTTCGACCAGTTGTCGGGCCGAGGAGGTCACCGCCTTGTCTTAGCAAAGGCAGTTTACTCGGCGATGTTGATTTTACGAGAAAGGTTGTAAAGGCTGCAGGTGCCTACCTTCACCTTATGATGCATAGTGGAGCCAGTGCGGCTGTTTGAGTTTCTGGAAAGTTTTACCAGGCAAGGTTAAGAACTCAAGTGAGTCTCAGAATCGCATTCGCCCTCGGGCCAGTGTTTGGATTTCAGAGGTAGTTGTGGGGATTGTTGTCTCCTGGAGAGGGAAATGTTTTTAACTACCATTTCAATGTTCGGATGTCGCCTTATGAAGCCTTGTAAGGGCGGAAGTGTAAGTTGCCGGTCGATTGGTTCGATGTTGGCAAGGTTGAACGATTAGTTCAGCTTGTTCCGGTATGGTCGTGGTGAAGCTTGTCTGAAGAAGTTCTAGCGGCTCGGAGGAAATCGTCACGGATAATCGGCGACGCTTAGAGTTCAGTTGTGGTCGGTCTTCTTGAAGGTACCACGGTCGGGTGTGACGAGTTCTCGAAGCAGAGGAACTTAGCGAGTTGTTTTGGGCCCTTTGAGTTCATGTGAAGAATAGGCGGGTTGCCTATATGTTAGCTTTTCCGTCCGACTTAGGAGGCGAGATGTCCGATCTTCGTATTGTTATGTTCGGAAAGTATCGGAGATCCATCAGTGTTCGATTAATGATGACCCGTTAGAGATAGTAACCCGAGTTTGAAGCGAAGCGATGTCAAGAGTTTGGGAGTACGACAGACGCGATGATCACACGCATCGGCACCATTTGTTGGGTCGCTGAGAAGGTTTATGCCTCGGGCAAAGTGACAAAAGTGGTATCATGTGGTAAGAATTGAGTGTACGAGAAGAGTACGACACGTAAGGGAAGAAGCGGCGTGTATGGCGGCGTAGATGTGATCATTTCTTTTGTGTGGAGAAAGTGCGAAGAAATTATATTTTAGACCCTTGGATGGGAGCGTTTGTGATGTTAGAGGTGTGTCCTCGTGGACTTGAAGGTAAGTACTTTGCGAGTTGGTTCCGTGGCTACGCGTGGCGTGATTGTTTTTAAGTAAGTATAGCGGTGAGGACTATACCGCGCGTTTGTTTTGAGACTTAGAAGGAACATTCGGACGAATGTTTCTAAGGAAGGAGAATGTTATACCGTATTTCCAGTATATGCGTGAGGGCGTACGTATAAAAGTTTAAAGCCTTGAGTAGGCAAAGTAGGCTTGGCCGATTTAATTTTGTGCACAACACCCGGTTAGAGTCGTTTTTAGGCGAAACGTTTTAACAGCTTTAGTAGGGGAATTTACGGCTATTCCATATTTTATTTTTTCGGATTTTTACGAGAGACGAAACAATTTTGACCAACAAAAGGGCGACACATGTCACCCTCTCATTGGAACACCTTGGACGGCATTATGGACGATTTGGGCTTAAGGGAGTAGGTAGGATATTTTGTGTTGGTTGGTGTGGTAGATGGATAAGGTGTACTTGGGTGAATCTTGGCCTTACACTTGTGTAGCACTTGGCTCAATCTTGGCCATTGGTTGGCCTTCACTTGGCCTATAAATACCCATCCCTTTGAAGACTTATTCATCCATTCCTAAATGTTCCTAAGTGTTAAATCTTCTCCCTCCCCTTTGTGTTGAGTTCGGCCAAGAGGCCTCCCTCTCTAGAGGCCTTGGCCGAAGTACACCCCTCTAGTAGTGTGGCCGTGGGGTACCCACTAGCCTAGTTGCTTTTCGTATATACACTCTCTTGGTAGAAATACTCTCAAAAGTATTGTTATAATGCCCAAATTACCTTAGTATATCTTGTAGTATTCTAAGGTTATACCTATCTGAAAAGCCGAAATACTATTATACTTCCGTCTGTCACAAAACCGAAACCCTAGGAAAATCTCCATAGTCCGTTGGAGTATTGTGTAGAAGTTGGTTAGAACTTCTAAGGGTGGTTTAGAGCGGGTTGGCGCTCGGAGTTCGAGCTAAACGATTGCCGGGATCGACTTTATACTTGGATAATTATGGGCTTATCGAGGTAAATATCTTGTCCTCTATTGTAATTGGAAATTACATGTTGTTAGATTATATAGTTGAAGTATGCTATATATAGTCTTGAACATAGTTATCGGCAATGTCTTGCGACTTAAGCTGAATAAAGAAGAATCTTGATCAGTAATTACATAGAATGTATTACATGAGACTTGTGTAGTAGTGCAGTGAAGTAGAATTGTACGTTAGGTTAGATGTATAACCCCCTGGTTGGCTTGGTAGCCGGTCTCGATAGAGGAGGAGATTTCTGTTGTTGCGGGAGGAGAGTCTTTGCGAATTTTACGTAGAATATTCTACGATTAGACCTAAATGTTAATAAAGCGCCTTGTGGCCTTATAGGTTGAAGTACTACGTGTGGCGCGATCTACTTGGCTTAGGAGTAGCCGACGTTTGGAAGTACTTGGGCGTTTTGCTATTAGTCGATACTCGCGAGGTATGTGAACCTCTTCCTATCTCTTCTAGCATGATATGTGTGAACTATGTAGTGCGGTGAGCGTCATGTGCTAAATGTATTTGATTGGTTTAAAACATAAAGTGTTATAACGGCTTTATGGGAAGTCGGTTATAAACAGCTTTATGTTGGTAAGAAAATACTTGTGGTTTTTAAAAGGTAACTGATTTGAACTATAACTGGCTTGTTATGTGTTAATAAAGAACTTGAAGTATTTCAAAAGATTTTTGAATCATTTTGAAAGAAGAAGTAATACTTGGTTTGTGAAAAACTTAAGAGTTATACTAGCTTTATGGGAAGTTGGGTATAACGGCTTAAGAATGTTTCTTGATTTGGAAATCGAATGTGTATCGACAAACCAACTGCAGCGTTAATAAAAGGAAATGTTTTGACTAATTAAGTATTATTAAATCCTTTAGAAACTTCCATCTGCATAGAAGCTAAGATGAGACAAAATGATATTTCCTAGATCACGGCTGCTGTAATAAGATTGTTATAAACAAGAATATCCTACTCACATATAAGACTTATGTTTCTCAGATTGTTTAAAAGAGAATTATATTCTTAAATGAATAAGACTATGAACTCTGAAACCTTTCTAAAATAAGAAGCGTGAACATTTGAAATTAGGCTAACTTGGACGTTTGGAATATAATTTTGTTACTTGATTTTACAAAGGTAAGTGTTTTGGTAATTAAAAAGACAGTCACTCTATTTTATACTACGGGTATTGTGTGACTTATGTGAAAGCAACGGATCTTTTAAAAGATTTAATGTATGAAGTCCTTTAGGGGTAGATACAACTTGTTAGCTTAAGGTACCTTGTGTGAATAACTTGATTGTCTGGTTTGAGATAGCCTTGTAAATACTTTCTTGTTGATGTGATAAGTGAAAATGTTAGGATGCTACGTGTGTTAGTATCTTGTGTGATCGTGATGTAAGGGGTCATTCTTGTTGTGCTTACGTTGTTAAACGTTAAGCCTGTTGTACTATTATTGTATCACATACCCCTTTGACTTATTATACCGAGGGCTTGCCACCCTTGATGCGGGTCTTTACGGCCTATGCGGTCCTCGTGACTATGCGGAGTGCGGTAGCTCCAGGATTGATCATTCCGGGTGTTTAGCCTGATGCGGGGGATTCCCTATGCGGTCTGTTGAGACTATGCGGTCTTTTGAGACTATGCGGGTTGCGGGAGCCTAGGCGGATACCGAGGGTTAGCTGCGCCCGATGCGGGTATACCTCAGTGATGCAGGACCATGATTCGAGGAATACCTCATGCGGGTCCGTGTGTGACCTATGCGGGCTGCGAGAGTTCGAGGATAGACGCCGCATTGATATTGCGGGCGAGTGGCCAGCTTCGATCATGTGGTGCGGTCTAGAAAGACCTCGGAATACAGTTTGTGGTATTTTTGGTACTGTGGGTCTTAGTAGTCGGCTATGCCTTCGTACTTGCCCCGTACGGTTTTATTGTGATAACTTTGAGGGCGTGAGTTCCTGACTTGACATATCGCTTATTTGTCAGGAATCGTAGTTTGCTTATCATACATGTCTCTGCTTTATAGACTATTATGATTTCATTTCTGATATTTTTAGTTTCACATACTCGGTACTGTTGTCGACCTCTCCGGGGCTGCGTTCATGCCGCAGTTGAGGTACCGATCGTTGATCCTAGCTCTCGGTCACGATTTCACGTTTGGGAAGCTCCGTTTCTCGGAGGCTTATCGGTGGTATAGTCCCCTCGTAGTAAGTGTTTACATTCAGGGTTTGGCGGCCTCCGTCCGCCATTGTTGTCATATCATTCTTAGAGGTGCAGTAATCTTTGTTGTGGGTGGTTTGTAAAAAGGATTAAACTGCTCATGTTGAAAAAGTTGTTATTTACATATATCGAAAGGCAAGTTTTTCTCAGTTATTGTTTCATATTTCATAATATGTCTTGTATCGTTTATGTTCGTGATTACTGATGTTGTATCACTAGGGTGCCCGGGGTAAGGCACCAGTCACGGGCCCGGAATCGGGTCGTGACACGTACTATATGTATTCTTTTAAAAATACTTCATGCTCAAGAGTATAGGAAGAATCACATACCTCGCGACGATTATCGACTATAAGCAAAACGCTCCACGGCTATAACCCGGCTAGCCTTGTCCACCTTCTAAGTAGCACATGCTACTTGCAGAACATTCAACCAATAAAGGTTATCACCATCAGTAAATACGATCCTATGTATCTGATTGAAATCTTCTACTTATATATTCTTTTGATGTGATTTGATTCAAGTCTTCTCAGAATATCCTTCTATTACAGCTCAATTCTCTTCTATGAATCTTATAATCATTTCTATACTACTACAAGATGTAATTTCCAATTACAAAGAAGGATAGTATTTACCTCGATGAACCCAAAATTATCCAAGTTTAATGTCGCTGAGCAACGTTAAGCTCTACTCGTCTTGCTCAACCCACTCCAACAACCCTAGAAGTTCTACGCAACTTACTTAACACTTCAACCGACTATGAAGGTTTTCCTTAGGGTTTCGTTTTTGTGACTGAGGGAAAGTATAATAGTATTTCCGGACTCTACGTATAGAGGTAACTTTGGAAAGTTGTACAAGGTATAAGGGCTAAAGTATTTGGGCATTATAACAATACTTGGAGTATTTCTATACCACAAAGGGGTATTATACTAAAACAACTAGGTGGGGTACCTGCTGCCAGGGCACCACAAAGGGGAGGAGGCTCTCGCCAAGACTTCTCCAAAAGGGGAGCTTGGGCTGACGAAACACAACTCAAAGGGAGGATTTTTAACACTTAGAAAACATTTTGGATGAAGAAGTTCATCAACTTAGAGGGGTATTTATAGGTCAAGCAATGGCCAACCAATGGCCAAGATCAAGCCAAGTGCCATGCAAGTGTAGGGCTAGGATTTAACCATGTGTACCTTATCCATCTACCACACCAACTTGCACAAAATATCCTACCAACTAAAGTGTCCAATTCGTCCATTACCGCCCAACCCTTACGTCGATGTGAGGTGACACTTGTCACCCTCCCGTTGGTCCAAAATGTTTTGTCTCTCGGAAAAATCCGCAAAAATTATAAATGTCATAGCCGTATTTTTCCCTTCGCAAGTTTAGTAAAACGTTTCGTCGAAAAACGACTCCTTTCGGCACCTGTGTACAAATTTCGAAATGTGCCAAATCTTAAGGCTTAAATTGTTATACGTACGCCCTTACGTACATACTCTGGAAATACGGGGTATAACATTCTCCCCTCCTTAGAAACATTCGTCCCGAATGTTCCTTCTCAAGACGGATAACGATAAAGTTCTTCTTAACAAGTTGCCAATGCCACACCGCCAAAATAACACACGTTCTCTTTCTTCCTTACTCGTCGTGCCGCTTCGAACACTTGAACTCTTCTAGTATCGTACCACACTTCATCCTCGCTTGATTCCAAAACTTTGGAGTCACCACCTCAAACTTGGTCATCTTACTAGCCTCAATCTCCTTAAGGCCATTCCCGCCTTCACGATCCGCTCGTCGAACATATCCACGAACTCATACGATGGTCATCTAAACTTGGGCCTAGCACTCGTGGCCCTACCACCGGCGGGACCACCCAGCTGACCCCACCGAACAGGCCGCGGGTTGGCCCGCAACATGGCCCGACCCACTTAACGCATCAAGCTCTTGTTTCCGATCCTAACAATCTTACAAATCACGCCATAAAGCTACCACTTCCTCTCACACTACCCATGGACTTATCCTTTCAACTAACCATTTTTTTACGACTCATAACTAACATAACGCCATCCGCTCATAGCACCAACAACAGATCATCATATCAAGCATGCAAAACTCTAGAGGTTAAGGATATACGTATCTACCGCGCTCTAATCATAGGCTCGCCTACGGCGGCAGCATTTGTAGAAGCGATGAACCCGCCATCGATCCGGTATCGCACTGCTGCGGTGCCCTCCTATAAGCACAGTCTCGTCCATGGCCCCGGCCGCAGTAAAACAAGCACCGATAAAAGATGACATTCCGGGATGACGTCGCCCGCATCGTCTGCCTGAGGGGCGTGAATCCTGCCGCTAGAACTCACGTATACGTGAACCGGAAGCCTCGAGTTCGACCGGCTCGAATACCCGAACGTCACGAAGGCGTGGAGGACCACTCTGTCGGGCGGAGGTACATAACTAGCTTCGGCTGAGGCGGTCGCCTCGAAAGTTACCAAAGGACCTGCTGCCTGCCTTCTCGCGATCTCGGTCGTTCGTCGACCTCTCCGTGCCTCACATCCTAGTGCATGAGCTTGCATGCGGGCAATGTCCATGCGGTGAAGAGCTACACCCATACAAGCCTCTGCCAGTAATCATCTAGCCGGTGACATAGCGGTGTACTCATCTCCATATCGCCTACTACTGGGACATACCGAGCTAATGAGTCGAACTCCACATTGTACTCTCTAACCGCTCGCGCCTGTCTCAACGTCAATCTGCCGGCGAGCCCTCATCCGTGGAGGCAAGAAGTGTGCAAGAAATGCCTTTGAGAACTTCGTCCCATATAGTGGAAGTGCATCCTCTCCGGGACAGCTCCCACGAATCAAACCAGTCGACTGCGGTATCACGCAGCCGATGCGAACCTAGGACCACTGACTCGGTCTCCGATGCCTTGTTCACTCTCATGACCCGATGTAACTGCCGGATGAACTTCTGCGGATCATCCTCAGGCCTCGACCCATAAAACTCTGGCCGGTTACATCTCAGAAAATCCCGTAGTCTCAGCCCATGCGCTCGGGGTGAACTACGGTGCTCTGGGCCGGGCTGCTGCATCCGACCTATCCTCATATCGCCACGACCACGGCGATGGCGCCATCTCCTTGTAACCCATCTCCTCTGCCCGGTGTGGGATCGAGGCTCAGTGCTTGTAGTCTCGGCAGCCTGCGCTCTAAACTCGCTTTGGTCTTTGGCGGCGTCGCAAACTTCGCCGTCGAGCTTGTCTCAGTCTTGGCCAAGACTGCGCCCTCGTACTCCTCTGTATCCACTAGCAACTCCTCGGCTTGCCCCGCAGGCGGGGTTGCCTGTGAGGCATAACCGGTAAAGGAAAGGAATACGTCAGAAGGGTCCAACTTATCACACAGCTCTAAGGCACGATCTCAGAATGAGAAAAATGGAAACCAATCCTAAATGTCCTATAGCCTCCTGAGTATAGATGTCGTGCACAACACGATAATCAAGACTCTACTAGACACGGTTCAGACACTTTCCGAGGATTAAGCGCTCCGATACCACTTTTGTCGACGAACCGGGCCCGTGGATCGTTCCTACCCTGTACCTAGTGATACAACATCGAGAAAAACCAGCGGAAATAAAAACGTTAAACATTCAAATAGACATGGATCAAGATAAAAGGAAATAGGCCAACCAAAAACGGTTGCCTTTCAACATATATATATATAGACATTTTGAACAGTTACAATCCTTACAACCACACAACAATTACTCTGCACTCTAAGATTTATACAACAACTATGACGGCGGGGCCCGCCATACCCCGAATGTACAAGAACCTCTGCACTCGTGGTAACATACCAAAGATAAGCCTCGAAGGAACGGAGCTTCCCAAGACGCTGAAATGTGATCCTGGCGGGGATCGGCGGTCGATGTACCTCTACTGCGGCATGAACGCAGCCACGAAGGAGGTCGATGCAACAGTACCAAGTATGTGAAACTATAAAATATCAGAATGAAATCATAACGATCTATATAAAGCGTGAGACATGTTTGATAACCAAACTCTGATTCATAACATAAAAGCGATCATGTCAAGTCGTGGTCTCACGCCCCAAGTCATCCCTCATGCGTGGAACTCCTTCCTCACCGCGATCTAGGTACAAATCATGTGATACGTATAACATGTCTCGGCCCATCTCATGGACCCAGTATAGAAACGTGTAGAATACATTCCCGGTTCATCTCAAGAACTCGGTAGTCGGATGGAATACATTCCCGGTCCATCCCGTGGACGCGGTAGTCGAGTGAAATACATTCCCCGTTCATCCCATGAACGCGGTAGTCGAGTGGGATACATTCCTGCTCATCCCACGAACGGTAGTCGAGTGAAATACATTCTCGGTTCATCCCATGAACGCGGTAGTCGAGTGAAATACATTCCCGGTTCATCCCATGAACGCGGTAGTCGAGTGAAATACATTCCCGGTTCATCCCATGAATCGGTAGTCGAGTGAAATACATTTCCGGTTCATCCCATGAATCGGTAGTCGAGTGAAATACAGTACTTGCACATCAGGTCTATCACACGCAAACATAGGCAAGTTACACACAACTTAAAGTACTTTCATTTTATGACAAAGTCCGGGTTTTAACCCTAAAGTACTACGTACGTTAAATTCCTTTTAAGAGATCCATTCCTTTTATAAAAAGTCACCCGATACCCGTAGTATAAAAATAGAGTGACTTACATCTTTTGAGTAAACCAAAACAACTTCCATACTTTCCTTTTTTAAGACCAAATTAAGGCAATACCATGCCTTCTTTTTAGACCAAAATACTTCTCTTTTAAAGTCAAGTTACCACATTAAAACCAATGATGAAACCCTTCTTTTGTTTTCATAAAGTCGTTTATAACTAACTTCCCATGAAGCTGTTATAACACTTTGTTTTCAAAACCAATTTAAGACAAAACAATGCCTTTCTTTTCCCTAGAGTTCCAGTTTGCCTAATTTCAATTACTCAAGTCTCTTTATTTTAGAAAAGTTTCATAGTTCGATGTCTTAATCTCCTCTAAAGCAATTGAGTAACATATGCCATAGGCGTGATCAGTTTATTCTTGTTTATAACCATTTATTAAAGCAGCCATGATCTAGAAAAATGTAATATCATTTTGTCTCATCTTAGCTTCTATGCAGATGGAGGTTTCTACTGGTTTTAATACTTCATTATTCAATACATTTTCCTTTATTAACGCTGCAATGGTTTGTCGATATTCATTCTGATTTCCGAAATCAGTAAAACATTATTCCTTTTAAAACCAAGTACTCATTACTCACGAATGAGGTTTCACACTTTTAACAAACTTCATATCAATTAAGTCAAGTCTCTTATCTTTTAAGATTAAGTCTCTTAACTTCTAAAAATCAGTAAACCATTCTTTTTATCTCTCTTAAGACGTTATACCTAACCTCCCATAAAGCTAGTATAACTCTTATGTTTTCAAACCAAGTATTACTCTTCTTTCAAAAAGGTTTCTTATTTCCTTTGAAATACTTCAAGATTCTTCTTATTAGGGCTTAAGTCAAAGACATTGCCATACAACTATATTCGATTAACACACGTAGGTCTACCATATTATATATACATATTATTCAAAGCTTAAGTCAAAAGACATTGCCATACGTCGTCTGCGTACTATATGTATTCTTTTAAAAATACTTCATGCTCAAGAGTATAGGAAGAATCACATACCTCGCGACGATTATCGACTATAAGCAAAACGCTCCACGGCTATAACCCGGCTAGCCTTGTCCACCTTCTAAGTAGCACATGCTACTTGCAGAACATTCAACCAATAAAGGTTATCAGTCTACTGTAAATACAGTCCTATGTACATACAGTTTAAATCTTCTACTTATATATTCTTCTGATGTGATTTCAGTTCAAGTCTATTCTGTAATATCCTTCTATTACAGTTCAATTCTCTTCTATGAATCTTATAATCATTTCTATACTACTACAGTATGTAATTTCCAATTACAAAAGAAGGACAGTAGTATTTACCTCGATGAGCCCAAAATTATCCAAGTTTAATGTCGCTCCTGAGCAACGTTAAGCTCCTACTCCGTGCGCTCCAACCCGCTCCAAGCAACCCTTAGAAGTTCTACGCAACTTCTACTTAACACTTCAACCGACTATGAAGGTTTTCCTTAGGGTTTCGTTTTTGTGACTGAGGGAAAGTATAATAGTATTTCCGGGCTCTACGTATAGAGGTAACTTTGGAAAGTACTACAAGGTATAAGGGCTAAAGTATTTGGGCATTATAACAATACTTGGAGAGTATTTCTATACCACAAAAGGGGGTATTATACTAAAAAAACTTGGCTAGAGGGGTACCTCGGCTAGGAGCACCACAAAGGGGAGGGGAGGCTCTCGGCAAGACTTCTCCAAAGGGGAGCTTGGACGAAACACAACTCTCAAAGGGAGGATTTTAACACTTAGAAAACATTTTTGGATGAAGAAGTTCATCAACTTAGAGGGGTATTTATAGGTCAAGCAATGGCCAACCAATGGCCAAGATCAAGCCAAGAGCCATGCAAGTGTAGGGCTAGGATTTAACCATGTGTACCTTATCCATCTACCACACCAACTTGCACAAAATATCCTACCCACTAAAGTGTCCAATTCGTCCATTACCGCCCAACCCTTACGTCCAATGTGAGGGTGACACGTGTCACCCTCCCGTTGGTCCAAAATGTTCCGCCTCGGAAAAATCCAAAATTATAAATGTCATAGCCGTATTTTTCCCTTCGCAAGTTTAGTAAAACGTTTCGTCGAAAAATGACTCCTTTCGGCACTTGTGTACAAATTTCGAAACTTGCCAAATCTTAAGGCTTAAATTGTTATACGTATGCCCTTACATACATACTTTGGAAATACGGGGTATAACAAAGCTGCCCTCCGATGCGGGGTAGACTCAGGCGTGCTGGGACCATGATTCGAGAATACCTCATGCGGGTCCAGGGGACCTATGCGGAGCTACGAGAGTTCCAGGTTAGTGTGCGGGTTATACCTCATGCGGTGCATGTGGCCATGCGGACTACGAGTCGGGGCGATCTTGAGGAGTAGCTACCCTCGATGCGTGGTTATACCCTATGCGGGCCTATGTGAGTGGCCCATGCGGACTACGGAGTCGAGATTAGGCTTGCGTGGATACTACGGAAATTGGCCCGCTTCGATCATTCGCGCCTAGAAAAGACCTATTCTGATTTACCTATTGTTGCTCTTGTTTATGATGTGGCACTATGTGCGGTTACATTGGTTGTTTATGCGTATTTATAAAATTGGTTTTAAAATGATATGATTTCATTTAAGTACTTTACGCTTTCACATACTTAGTACTGTATCGACCTCCCCGGTGTGTTCATCGCAGTAAGGCAAGCAGTGCTAGATCCACATCCTTAGGATCTTTGCGTTGGTGTCGAGCTCCATCTTCCTGAGGCTCTACTTTTGGGTATGATCTCCCTGTATTGTAGATAGTTTTGTACATTCAGGGTATGGCGGGGCCCTGTCCCGCCATAGTTGTTTGATTCCTTAGAGGGTTGTAGTCCTATTGTACAGTTGGGATGTAACTGCAAAACAATGTTTATATATATATGCCGAAAGGCAAGCTTTTCTTCAGATAAACTGTTTCTCCTTTTTAATAATGTTTCTTGTCTTGTTTTATATTTCCGCTGATTTTCTCTGATGTATGACTGCTTGGGTGCCCGGGTAAGGCACCAGTCACGGGCCCCGGAATGGGTCGTGACAACCCTCCTGGACTCCCGCAGTCCGCATAGTCTCAATAGACCTCATAGTCACACAGACCGCATAGGGCATCCCCCGCATCGGGCTAAAACACCCGGAATGATCAATCCTGGAACTCCCGCAGCTCCGCATAGGCCGTATAGACCCGCATCAAGGGTGGCAAGCCCTCGGTATAACAAGTCAAGGGGGTAGGTGATATAATAAAGATAATCGACTTACCGTTTAGCAACGTAAGCACAACAAGAATGACCCCTTTCACAACATCACAAGACACTAACACGTGGCATCATAATATGTCTATTTATCAACCAATCTTACTACACCTTACGTAAATCAATACAAGGTTGTTTTATAAGCAAATAAATGCAGATTCTTTTATCTTTCTTAAGTTGTTATACCTAACTTCCCATAAAGCTAGTATAACTCTTAAGCTTTTGTTTAAAACCAACTGCTTTCTCTTCTAAAAAAATGATTCGATGATTCGCTTGAAATGCTTCAAGATCTTTATTATTCGGGCTTAAGTCAAAAGACATTGCCGTAGTTATTATTCGAGCTTAAGTCAAAAGACATTGCCGTAATTATTATTCGATTAACACTGCGTCTACCGTACTATATATATATTTAAAATATCATGCTCAAGAGTATAGGAAGAATCACATACCTTCGGCGAAATCCACCGCCAAGTCGAATATGTCGTGCGGAAGAATCAACCTATAATAGTCAAATACGCCTATCAACGTCTAGATTATTCAAGAAACTTGATTCTAAGTAGAGGTTCTCTATTCTATGGAAAATTGGGCAGCACTTCCCTACCCGTCGAGCTACTCAAGTCTCTTGTGAAAACAGTCTAAGTAAGTATAGTTCAATTATTCTTCTTTAAACCCTTCTCTTGTGATAATTCAATTCTATTGTAATATCCTTCTAAGTATTTATACTCAAGTCTATACTATTCTTATATGTAATATCCAATTACAATAGAAGGACAAGAGTATTTACCTCGATAAGCCCAAAATTATCTAAGTTAAATGTCGCTCCTGAGCAAGGTTTAGCTCCTAATTTGTATCGCTCAGATAGCTCAAGAACCCTTAGAAGTTATTCAACTTCAACTAAGTACTAAGGGATTTGGGCTAGGGTATTTAGGAATAGTAACTATACTTGGAAGACAACATTTCTACCAAGGGAGGGGGTAGGTTTGGCTAGGACTACTAGACTAGAGGGGGTGTTTCGGCCAAGGCCTTCACAAGGAGGAAGTGTTGGACTAAAAGCTCACAAGGGAGAGGGAGGATTTTAGACTTGGAAAGTTTGTTTTGTGGATGAAGAACTCTTCATCTTAAGGGTATTTATAGGTCAAGCAATGGCCAACCAATGGCCAAGATGAAGCCAAGTGCTAGGCAAGTGTAAGGTGGAGATTTAGGCAAGTGTCCTTATCCATCTACTACACAAATATCCTACCAACTCCTTGACTAAGGAGAAGGCACAAAAACGTGCCAACAATGCCCCACTTTGCCGTCGATGAGGGTGACAAGTGTCACCCTCCGTTGGTCCAAAATGTTTCGTCTCTCGGAAAAATCCATAAAATAATAAATGTCATAGCCGGAATTTACCTACGAGTTTAGTAAAGCGTTTAGTCGAAACGATTCTTTTAGTGAGTTGTGCACAAACTTTTTCGTCCATAATGCCTAACTAAGGCTAAACTTTTATCACGTCGCCCTTACGCACATACTGGAAATACGGGTATAACATTCTCCTCCTTAGAAACATTCGTCGAATGTTCCTTCCCAAGACGATTAACGATAAAGCTTAAAGCGGTTTGCAAATGCCACATACGGCCACAAAACAACACTTAGGCATATATGGCAATGAAAATTTACAAGTAGGAAAGTGAATTACGGAGGTGTGGGGAATAGGTGAGGATATACGTCTCATGTCCTCCTCGACTTCCCACGTCATCTCCTCCCGAGCTCGTTCGCCACAAGACTTTGTGGAAGCCCGCGTCCTTGGTCGCAGACGCCTAACCCGACGATCGACTATCGCTATGGGAATCTCCTGTCGATAACCCCTCGGTCACTGGACATCGTCAATCGGTGTACCCTAGATGGATCCGATACATCTCGCCGGCATAGAAGCGTGAAAAACCGGATGCCGCCTCGGATCGGACCAGATCCAACTCATAGGCAACCTTGCCTACCTGCGGACAATCGATACGACCCAATGTACCTTGGTGAGTTTCCCTTTCTTCCCGAATCTCATCACACCGCCATGGGTGACACCTTCAGAAAACCCAATCATCAACCTCGAACTCGGATCACGACGACGATGATCTGCGTATGACATGCGACTCGAGTGTCGGCAACCTCTCCTGGATAAGTTTCACCTTATCCACTGCCTGCTGCACCAAATCTGGTCCCACTAACTGCACCTCGCCTACATCAAACCATCCTATCGGCGATCTGCATTTCCTCGTACAAGGCCTCGTAAGGCGCCATCCGAATCGGGTGGTAGCTATTATTATATGCAAACTCAACTAGAGGCAAATGATTCTCGGCTACCCACGAAGTCGATAACACGGGCTCGCGGCGTATCCTCGAAGTGCGGATAGTGCGCTCTGCTCTCGTGCATGCGTGGATGGAATGCGATGCTCGGGCTCACTGCGTCCTAAACCCTTACGGAAGGACCTCCGGAAGTTAGCGTAACCGGGCTCCTGCATGCGATATGATCAAAATAGGGACTCCATGCAGTCTGACGATCTCTCGGATGTAAAGTATGGCATAATCCTCAGCCGAAAAAGTCGTCCTGACGGGAAGAAAGTGGGCTGATTTCGTCAGCCTGTCGACGATAACCCATATAGAATCATGTCTCATCTGAGTGCGAGGTAATCCTGCGATAAAGTCCATGTTGATCACCTCCCACTTCCAGGTCGGGATCTCTATCGTATGCAACAAACCACCAGGCCTCTGGTGCTCTACCTTCACCTGCTGACAACACGGGCGAGCTACGAACTCTGCAGCGTCCTCTTCAAGCCATCCCACCAATACACGGATCTAAGGTCGTGGTACATCTTGGTCGACCACGGATGGATAGAGTACCGCAGCGTGTGCTTCCCCAGAACCTCTGCGAAGTCACGAAACATCTGGAACACACAACCTGCCCTCAAACCTTAGCACCCGTCATGCTACCTCAAAAGGACCATTCCCTCACGAAGAGCGTATCACGATGCGTGTCAAAACGGATCCTCAGCGTTGCCTCTTCACCTCCTCGACGATGGAAGACTCGGCAACCTCTCGAACTCGAACCCCTGCTATCGGAATCAATCAAGCGGACACCAAGGCTCGCTGGCGATGCAAATCGCGAACCAGCCCTCCTCTCCGCACATCGATAGACTCCCCGTCGACCTCGACTAAGAGCATACGCCTGACATTGGCCTTCCCGGGTGAGTACGGGATATCGACGTCATAATCCTTAAGCAACTCTAACCACCGTCTGCAGCCGTAAGTTCGGCTCCCTGGTGAAGATATCTTTGGAGGCTCTTGTGAGTGCGTATAAATATCCACATGAACCCCTACAAATAGTGCCTCGGATCTTGGCGTGAATCACCGCGACTCCAAATCATGGGTGGGGTAGTTCCTCTCGTGTTTCTTAAGTTGTCGGGATGCATACGCTATAACCTTTCCCTGTTGCATCAACACACATCCCAACCCGATGCCTGACGCATCACAATACACAACATAGCCGTCTGGACCTGCGGAAGAGTAAGAAGCGAGGCGATCGTCGATCTCTCTTTCATGGCGGAAACCACTGCTCACACGCATCAGTCCATCAAACTTAGCCACGAGTCGGCCTAGTCAATGGTGCGAGAGATAGAAGCAAACTTCTCTACGAACGCGATAATAACACGCAAGTCCCGAGCTGCGAACCTGCCGGAGTAGTAGGTCTAGGCCAAGTCTGTTTGCCTCGATCTTGGCGTATCCACACGAATACCATCGGCCCGACAATATGCCCAAGAAAAGCCACGAAGCTAACCAAAACTCACATTTGGAAAACTTGGCGTATAATTCTGGTCGGAGAAGCCATCGGCCTGATCGCCAAATGCTCGCGTGCTCCTGCTCTGGCGAGAATAAACCAAGATATCATCAATGAACACTATCACAAGCGTGTCCAAAAATGGTTTGAACACTCGGTTCATCAAATCCATGAATACCGCGGAGCATTGGTCAACCAAAGATATGACCACTGAACTCATAATGCGTCACGGGTCCGAATGCGATCTAGGGACATCCTCCTCTCGACTACTTTGATGATAGCCCGATCGCAGATCAATCTTGGAGAAACATCTCGCACCCTGCGGTGGTCGAACAAATCATCAATCACAGGAAGGGGTATCATTCTTAATGGTCACCTTGTTGGTGCCGTAATCAACACATGCGCGGCGTCCGTCCTTCTTCTTCACGAACAATCTGCGCTCCCGGGGAGAAACACTAGTCTGATGAAGCCGCTTCTCCGGTAAATCTCTCGGTGGTCCTTGACTCTCTCAACTCGGCGGGTGCCATTCGTATGGCGGAATGGAAATAGGCGAGTGTCTGCAAGACATCAATACAAAACTCTATCTCCTCTCGGGAGGATACGGGAGGTCGTCGGAAACACGTCGGGAACTCGACTCTTGGGCGTGAAAATCTGGTACGCGACCTCGGTATCAAACACCGAGCGAGATGGTAGATATACCGCCTGCGCGTCTTCCTAGCCTTGAGGTAGGAAATAAACCTACCGCCAGCGTCTGATGTTCCTCCCACTCAACAATGGCTCCCCAGAAAATGGAACCGTACCACTCTCTCTGCGGTCTACATTGGCATAGCGAAGCTAACCAATCCATACCCGTGATCACGTCGAAATCGGTCATGTCCAACTCTATCAAGTCGGCTAAGTCGGCGCGCATAAAGTCCCGGACAAGCTCTATATACCGCCGAGCTACCACCGAATCACCCATGGCGTAACTACCTCGAAAGGGTCTATGGACTCGTGCTCTATCCTATCCTACTAGCAACAGGGAGATATATGGGGCCAGTAGAACCGGATCTATCAAGGCATACACATCATAATCGGAGGCGATAAGGTACTGTGGCGACATCGGTGAGGCCTCACGGTCTGCTGCCGGTGGACAAGGCATAAATGCGATTCGAGGACCGCTAGAACTGGACGCGCCACGACCTGCCGCGACCTGCTGGCCCATGAGTACCACGCCTCGGGCGAGTAAGCTGTAGGAGGCGATGAGCCCGCAGCAAATCCTGTGGTGAGCCTACCACGTGCGCCACGGTCGGACAAGCCCTCGCAAAATGACCTGCGGCCACAAGTATAGCAAGCTCGGAGTAGTACTACAGCTCCTGAATGGAATCTACCACAGCGGACACAGAGCGGACCTCGATCGGTTAGCACCGCTTGCTACCACAAATCGAAGTCACGGGGCCACGACGCCCGAATACTCTGGTTGTCGACAATGATGTGGGAGTGCTCACGGGTGGGGTGCAAATCTAGGCTAGCTGCGAGGTCGTCCACCGAGAACTACCAAAGAACCGGCCGTCTTGGCCTTACGATCTTGATATCTGTCGACTCGTCGGTCTCTGGGTCCTCGCGTCCAGTGCATGAGCTGCATACGGGTAATGTCCATGCTGGTGAAGAGCCACGCGCACAAGACTCGGCCATATAATCATCTAGCCGGTGGCGTGGCGATGCACCACTGTCCTCCATATCCGCTACCAATGCGGGGACATATCGAGCCAAAGAATCGAACTCGACATTGTACTCACTGGCGTCGTCCTCTGCATCTCAAAGACAAAAATCGTCGGCCCGTGCCCTCCTCATGCTGTGGAGGCAAGAAGTGAGTGAGAAAGCCTCGAGAACTCATCCCAAGTAGGCGGGGCGCGTGCTCTCCGGGATAACTCCGAATCAAACCAATCGATTGCGGTATCACGCGGCCGATGCACGAAGATCACGGACTCGGTCTCGACGCCCGATCACCTCATAATCCTCTGTGGCGACGGATGAACTCCTGCGGATCATCCTCGGCCTCGACCGTAAAACTCTGGCGGGCTACAACTCGAGAAATCTCGTAGCCGCAAACTATACGCCTCGGGTGAACCACGGGTACTCGGGTGGCTGGGCTGCTGCGTCCGGCTATCCTCGTATGCGGCCCACGATCACGGCGATGGCGCCATCTCCTTGTACCCTAACTCCTGCCCGGTGTGGGGCGGAGGCGGGTGCGTGGTCTCTCTTTGGGGCGGCGTCATGGAACTCGCCGTCGAGGTATCGCCTCGGGTAGGCGGGCACGTGCCTCGTGACTCGGTGTCCTACTAGCGGCTCCTCCATTTGCCTTGCCATACGGGCGGGTTGCCTTACGTGGAGGCATAAGCATTCTGAGAAAGGAATACGTTAGAGGTCCGACTTATAACACAGCGCTAAGGCACGATCTCGAGTGAGAAGAATGAAACCAATCCTAAATATCCTATAGCCTCCGATTATTGGTGTGGTGCACAACACAGATAATCAAGACTACTAGATACGATGCGTAGACACTTTCCAGGATTAAGCGCTCGATACCACTTTTGTCACGACCCGTTCGGGGCGTGGTGGTGTCTTACCGGGCACCCAGTAGTCATACATCAGTGTCGTTGAATATAAAAATAAGACATGAAACGATTGTAAAATGAGACACGATTTTATGTGAGAAAATGTCGCCTTTCGGCATATATATATAAACATAGTTTTGCGATACATCCCAGTGTACAATAGGACTACAGACCTCTGAAGATAACAACTATGGCGGGACGGGGCCGCCATACCTGAATGTACAAAACTATATACAACAACGGGGAGATCATACCCAAAGTCGAGCCTCGGAGAAGATGGAGCTCACGACACCAAAGCAAAGAGATCCTAAGGATGTGGATCTAGCACACCTTGCCCTACTGCGGCATGAGCGGCCCGAAGGAGGTCGATTACAATGTACCAAGTATGTGAAAGCGTAAAGTACTTAAATGAAACCAAAGCATTTAAAACCATTTGCAAATACAATCGGTTCAATTGCA
Organism: Przewalskia tangutica; assembly: GCA_029844215.1. Lineage (NCBI taxonomy): Eukaryota > Viridiplantae > Streptophyta > Magnoliopsida > Solanales > Solanaceae > Przewalskia > Przewalskia tangutica. The sequence goes on from CM056719.1 coordinate 28,415,741, forward strand.
CATAGTGCCACATCACAAACAAGAACAATAATAGGTAAAGCTATGCGAGTCTTTTCTAGGCGCGAATGATCGAAGCAAGGCGAATCGCCCGTAGTATCATTATGCGTGCCTAATCACGGACTTCGCGATCGCATAGGTCACACACGGACCGCGTAGGTATTCCTCGCATCGGGGTAGCTAACCCCGGTACCTCGGACTCCGCGATCCGCATAGTCTCAATAGACCGCGTAGTCACGCGACGCATAGGGCATCCGCGTCGGGCTAAAACACCGGAATGATCAATCCACGGAACTCCGCGACTCGCGTAGTCTCACAGACCACATAGGCCGTATAGACCGCATCAGGGTGGCAAGCCCTCGGTATAACAAGTCAAGGGTAGGTGATATAATAACGATACAAGCGACTTACCGTTTAGCAACGTAAGCACAACAAGAATGACCCCCTTTCACAACATCACAAGACACTAACACACGTAACATCATAATATGTCTATTTATCAACCAATCTTACTACACCTTACAGAAATCAATACAAGGTTTTTATAAGCAAATAAGTAAACAATTCTTTTTATCTTTCTTAAGTTGTTATACCTAACTTCCCATAAAGCTAGTATAACTCTTAAGCTTTTGTTTAAAAACCAACTGTTTCTCTTCTGTTAAAATGATTCAGTATTCTTTTGAAATGCTTCAAGATCTTTATTATTCAGGCTTAAGTCAAAAGACATTGCCGTAGTTATTATTCAGGCTTAAGTCAAAAGACATTGCCGTAATTATTATTCAGTTAACACTCGTACGTCTACCGTACTATATATATATTTAAAATATCATGCTCAAGAGTATAGGAAGAATCACATACCTTCTCGTGAAATCCACGACAAGTCGAATATGTCGCGAGAGAATCGACCTATAATAGTCAAATCGTCTATCAGCGTCTAGACTATTACGTAAAGCTTCTAAGTAGAGGGTTCTCTATTCTATGGAAAATTGGCGACTTCCCTACCCGTCGAGCTACTCAAGTCTTTGTGAAAGCAGGTCTAAGTAAGTATAGTTCAATTATTCTTCTTTAAACCCTTCTCGTGATAACAGTTCAATTCTATACTGTAATATCCTTCTAAGTATGTATACTCACGTCTATCCTATTCTTATATGTAATATCCCATTACACTAGAAGTACAAGAGTATTTACCTCGATCAGCCCAAACTTATCTCAGTTAAATGTCAGCCGAGCAAGGTTTAGCTCCTAATTTATGCGCTCAGATAGCTCAAGAACCCTTGAACTTATTCACAACTTAAACTAAGTACGAAGGGATTTGGGCTAGGGTATTTAGGAATAGTAACTATACTTGGAAGACAACATTTCGACCCAGGGAGGGGGGTAGGTTTCGGCGAGGACTACTAGGCTAGAGGGGTGTTTCGCCAAGTCCTTCACAAGGGAGGAAGTGTTGGACGAAAAGCTCACAAGGAGAGGGAGGATTTTAGACTTGGAAAGTTTGTTTTGTGGATGAAGAACTCTTCATCTTAAGGGGGGTATTTATAGGTCAAGCAATGGCCAACCAATGGCCAAGATGAAGCCAAGTGCTAGGCAAGTGTAAGGTGGGGATTTAGGCAAGTGTCCTTATCCATCTACTACACAAATATCCTACCAACTCCTTGACTAAGGAGAAGGCACAAAAAACGTGCCAACAATGCCCCACTTTGCCGTCCAATGAGGGTGACAAGTGTCACCCTCCCGTTGGTCCAAAATGTTTCGTCTCTCGGAAAAATCCGCAAAAATAATAAATGTCATAGCCGAAATTTACCCTACGCGAGTTTAGTAAAACGTTTCGTCGAAAAACGATTCTTTTAGTGAGTTGTGCACAAACTTTTTCGTCCATAATGCCTAACTAAGGCTAAACTTTTGTACGTACGCCCTTACGTACATACTCTGAAAATACGGGATATAACACCGGTAAACACCAGAGGATCCAAATTAATAAAATCCCAAACTCTCGCACTAACTGCCCTATTATAAGATCCTGATCCAACTCCTACATCCTGGAGTTGGGCCTGAGCGGCCACTAATTGAGTAAACAATCGTACTACGCTCCGCGTATCCATGTCCTTATTATAAGTCTCAAACAGAGGGGCTGGATGCATTGGTCCCCTAATTTTCTCTTCCAATGCTGGAGGGTTCAACGGATTATGTGGGGGTATCACATCCACTCTCTGGGCCTCACTCTGGGCTTGAGTAATAGTTGGTACTCTACTCACACCCTCATCAGCTAATGAATTTCCCTTTTATCTAGCTCAATTCACAGCCATCGATGTATCCAATACAAGGCAAAATGTTAAGAATCCAATTTCTTACACTTTAGCTCTATCACATGATCTTGAATGAGAAATAAAGTTATCCATACTAAATGTCTTGTAGCCTCCTACTTATAAGTGTGGTAAACAACACACCCATAAACAAGACTCTACTAGACACAACTTTGTAGACTTTACACACGACTCCACCCTGCTCGCGGGTGCCCTACTGGCACCCTTTCAGTATACATCGAGAATAGCAAAGAACATACACAACTCATAAAATAAAAAATCATACTTAGACAATAGACATCAACATGCTAGCCGATAAGACCACCTTCCGTAACATATACATAACACAAAATTAAAACAGTACATCTCTGTTCTTACAAACCCAATCCACAAATGTGACTATAGACCTCTAAGAATAACAACTGTGGCGGGACAAGGCCCCGCCATACCCCTGAATGCACAACAACCGACAATACCAGGGATAAGCCTCCGAAGTAAAGGAGTTTCTCAACAGCTGAACAGTGATCCTAAGAGTGAGGATCAACAACCTGTACTCTACCTGCGGTATGAACGCAGCCCCCTGAAGGAGGTCGACAACATGTACCAAATATGTGGCCAGAAATCAGTAGTGAAATCATAAGTCTAAAATAAAGCTGGAGACGTGTATGATAACTCAATTAACAGTACACTGTGCCTTACTAACAATGAGAGTAAACAAGAGTATACTTTACTGCATAAAAATAGGAGGCTCATGATCAAAGTAGGGCCACCCGCCCGTAGTATCATTAAGCAATCCTACACCTGGGACTATTTCACCCGCATAGGTCCTGTGGACCCGCAATGAGGTAACTTCTCGCATAGGCTATATCCGCTGCGTAGGTCGTGTGGACCCGCATGAGGTATTCCTCGCATAGGACTATTTCACCCGCACAGACTATTTCACCCGCTGGCCCGTGCGCGCCATGAGTACAACGCGCTCGCGTCATGGGTAGCAAATCCATGAAATTAGTAGTGAAGGGCTTTACCCGATAAAAGTAACATAAACTAGCACAAACTATTATCATACATAACATGTCACACGCTTATCCTAACATAACATAAGCGCTACCGGCTTATCATACATAACATAAGCAAGTTAATAAATCCCCTAACTTCTTATTAGTCTTATTCATATACACTCTCATTTTAGTTTAATTAAGGCACTAACATATCATTATAACAATCCTGGAATTTAACCCAAAGTACTACATACTTCTACTCTTTTAAAATGACTCTTTTTCATATAAAACTCCCAAGATACTAATAACCGTAGTATCAAGTCACATCTATTTTTCAAGACAAGTCACAATACCTTTTAGAAATACATTTATAGGTTCTAAATCAAGTGACTTCTTCCTTTTAAAACATTAAGCAATTGATGCCTTAAAATCAATTTGTCTTTCATTATTTCAAGTCATTTATCATGCTTACATTGCTTAGAGTAAACCACTCTTTTAACTTTCCATAAAGCTATTATAACTGACTTCCCATAAAGCCGTTATACTAGCTTTATACTTTTAGACACTTACATTCTTTTCATAACCAATAGACTTATACTTTTGAAAACCAAGTATCGTATACTTTCAAAATGCTTCAAGTCTCTTATCTTGTAATCAAGTTTCTATACATTTTCAAGTCAAGAAAATCTTTGTTTACCCTATTAGAATAAACCATTCTTTCTTTTCTTTCCATAAAGTTATTTACCAACTTTATACTTTTGAAACCAAGGCATGTCTATCCTTTAAAACAAGTCAAGGATATCAAATGAAACTAAATTCATTTAAATCTCGTACGTCTACCGTACTATACATTTACAACTACTCATGCTCAAGAGATAGGAAAATTCCACATACCTCTTCGGTTCAATCCACTTGCTAATTCCAATATGCCGTACGTAGTATGTCAACCTATAATGACCATAATATGTCTATTAACTTCTAGCTTCAAACGTAGAATATTCCAAGTGCAAAGTCACTAAATTCTACGGAAAATCGGACAGCACTTCCTTTGTTTCTACATACTTTTCCACCTTTTTCAAGGCCCGAAATCAATAACCAAACGCCACATTTAAGGCTCAACAATTCAGCTAACCAAAGGGGATTACACGACTTAATAGGACGTGTAAAATTCTGCCCCATAATTAATATCCAAATAGTCTAACATTTCAATGCCAAAAGGCTACAATGCAACAACAATGTAAAGTCTTTTCCAATTCTTTTTTTTAATCCACGTTGTTTAGTCTAACATGTTATATAGCCGCAATCGATAATAATAACTACCATCTCTTCTTTATATAACATGCGACGACTAAAACTAATAACCAAATCGAATTACACTCTTAAGGTTAAACATGCAACTTTCGGATTCCATCCAAATATTCCATAACATTCAATCTCTCTCTCTCTCTCTCTATATATATATATATATATCTCATGCTTGCATAATATATATATGACTACAACAATAAGTACCTTTAATCACTTAAGAGGACAAAGTGGTTACCTTGATAAGCCCAAAATAGTCCAACAATCTCGCCCACTTTAGCCCTCTTTCTGAATTTCTTCTTCCCGCTAAAATCACCTCTACGAACCCCCTACAAGCTCGCCAACATTTTTTGTCACGACCCGACCCCGGGCCGCGACTGGTGCCCTACCTTGGCACCCTGTTCAGGTATACGTCAGAGAATAGCAGCGGAACATACACAACATAAAGACACGTGTAAACAATAGAACAACAGGCTAGCCGATCAGCCGCTCCATAATATAAACAAAGTCAAAAGTACAACTTACAACTCGGTTCTTACACCAACCACATATGTGAATACACCTAGGAATAACAATCGTGGCGGGACGGGCCGCCATACCCTGAATGTACATAATCTACAACATCGTGGGAAGAGCGTACCAAAAGAAAGACAAGCCTCCGAGAATGAACTTACGCGTCGGATAGGTGGTCCTAAGAATGTGGATCCGCAACACCCACCCTTTCTGCGGCATGACGCATGCGAGGAAGAGGGTCGATTACTGATATGTACTAAGTATGAAAAGCGGAAAGTACGTAATTACAACAAGTTTAAAAGAAAGCGGGAGAAATGTATGCTAACAAAATTACGATTTCGATTGCCTTACTAACAATGAGAGTATAAATAGGTGTATACTTACAACGAAAAATAGGATTGGAATCCTACTCACGGGACTATTTCACCCGTGTAGGTCGGTGGACTGCGTGGTATTCCTCGCGTGGGACTATTTCACCCGCATAAGCCCTTACGGACTCGCATGAGGTATTCCTCGCGTCGTGGTTAGCAAATCACTAAATATACAATGCCACAATCGGGAATGACCCGCAACGAATAATATATCATTAGCCCAAATCCGCTATCACACATAACATAAGCTCTATCGACATCATGCAATATATAAGCAAGTTAAGAAATCCCTAACTTCTTACTATTCTTATTCATATACACTCTCATTTTAGTTTACCTAAGGCACTATCATGTCTTTTATGAAAATCCGGGAATTTAACCCCAAAGTACTACGTACTTAAATTCTCTTAAAATGACTCATTTCATTATAAAACTTCCAAGATACTACTAGCCGTAGTATCAAGTGACAATTTCTTTTCAAGACAAGTCACAATACTTTTAGAAATAAAATATGGCTTCTAAATCAAGTGACTCGTGTCTTATAAAACCTTAGGCAATTGATGCCTTAAAAATCGAATTGCCTTCCATTAAATCAAGTCATTTATCTTTCCATAAAGTCAATATAACCAACTCCCCATAAAGTCGTTATATTCACTTTATACCTTAGTCCTGTACAATTGCCTATCGAGGAATTATACGTTTTAAAAACGACCCAAGTATTACATACTTTAAAATTCTTCAAGTCCCTTATCTTTAACAAGACTTAAGACATCTTTAATATTCTCAAAGAAGTGAGTTAATCTCCTAACTCACCCGACTTGGCATTTCATAAAACAAGTAAAGAATGTCAAAGTCTTGTACGTCTACCGTACTATATACGTGAAACTAGTCATGCTCAAAGATAGGAAAAGTTCTACATACCTTGTCGGGTCAAACCACTTTGCCAAGTACGAAGTCCCGCCCGTACTATGTCAACCTATAATATTCACAATACGTCTATTAAAGCCCTACTTCAAACGTAGAATATTATAAGTGTTAAGTCTCTAATTTCTACGGAAAATCGGACAGCACCTCCTTTGTTTTTACTTACTTTGCCACCTTTTCCAAGGTCGAAATATAATAACCAAACAAATTTCAATTGGCTCACAACAATATAGAAGATAATCGATGCCAATGACTAACTAAATGACCCCAATTGGCTCACAATCAATATAGCGAGTAGTCCAATACAAATGACTAACTAAATGCCCCAATTGGCTCACAATCAATATAGCGGTAGTCCAATACAAATGACTAACTAAATGACCAATTGGCTCACAATTATATTTCAACCCAAATTTGTAGCATAACAAGATATCAAGTCGCATTTGATTATAATAACCATAATCCTTAAGCCAATGACATGCGACGGTTTTAACAACGATTAAATTGTAATTCAACTTAGTAATGGATTACATTACATTTCGATTTCAAGGCTATAATCAATCCATAATCTTTATAACTTCAATATAACAATTTCATGCTTGCAACATACAAAGCTAACAATGATAAAATGAATAATCTTGTAATACTTTCAAAGAACAAGATTATACCTCAATGATTCTTAAACCAACTCCAATCCAAGTCGCTCCTTAGTAGTTTATAGCCTCTCCAAGACACTTCAATCCGACATTGAGACCCATAGAACAACACCAACAATTATCCTTCAAGTCTTCAAATAAAACCTAGAAAGACCCTTAGGTTTTCGTTTGCGACTAACAGTAAACAATCTTTTCCAAGATTTTTCTATTGAGATGTGTTTACAATACACCTAGGAACCTTGGTTTAAAGTGGGAACTAAATGGATCACAAACAAAGATTTTCTCTTTTTTTTGATGAACCAGGAAGCACTTGCCTAAGTTCTTCAATTTGTGCAATTTTTCTAAGTGTTGGCTCTCTCTAGCACTACTAGTAGTAATATATAGCACCTTGGAGGTTATGATAATAACACATGGTTGGTTTGGATGTAGTCTTGCTAAATATCAAGACAATTGGGACCTTTGACTTTAGTCAATAAACTCGTACTCTGATTGCAGTCTTAGCCTTAAAAGACTTATGGTAAATGACCAAAATGGCCATGCCATTTCATCCAAGGCATCATCTAAGGGGGGGGGGGGGTGAAACGTGTCGCCATCCCATTCGACACAACACAAAGTTTTTCCGACAATTTCATAATTTCCGATAAATTTTTACAAGTCTCGAATCCTTATCATTTGTGAGTTCTTACTTACGTTCTTAAGGCATGTCCTGTAATTACGAGTGTAACATTCTTCCCCCTTAGAAACATTCGTCCCGAATGTTCTTTCTGAGTCACACTTACTATTAGCGACATAGTTTCCTTTCCACTGACGTACCAAAAATGCCACTCATGGCCACGTAAAAGCATTTAAGCAAAGAAACACTTCAATTAAATCGACAAGTAAGGGCAAAATGAAATACACGAAGGTATAGGAAATAAGTGAGGATAACTCCTCAACATGTCCTCATCCGCTTCCAAGTCATCTCTCCGGTTATCGTTTCTCCACGGGACTTTGTGGAAGCTACGTCAGTCATGATCGCGACACTGGCGATCGGTATCGCTATGGGACTCTCATCATCGATAACCCTCTGTCACTGGACCTCACTAGTAGGAAAAACTCTCATTTGGATCTCGATACTTCCGCAACATAGAAACATGGAAGGCCAGGATGTACCGCCTCTAACTCGATGGCGAGATCCAACTCATAAGCAACTGTCCCACTCTACGGACGATGCGGTAGGGCCCGATGTACCTTGGGCTGAGTTTCTTCTTACGAATCTCATCACACCGCCATGGGTGACACCTTGAAGACCCAATCGTCTACGAAACTCCAAATGCGACGCCGATTATCCGCGTATGACTTGCGACTACGAGTGCTAACGGTCTCTCCCGATAAGCTTCACCTTATCCACCTGCTTGTACCAAGTCCGGGCCAACTAAGCGTACCTCGCCCACGTCGAACCAACCGATCGGCGACTGCATTTCCGCCCGTATAAAGCCTCGTATGGCGCCGTCGTATCTTTGGAATGGTAGCGTTGTTGTAAGCAAACTCCACTGAGGCAAATGATCCTCCGGCTACCACTTGAAATCAATCGCGCAGCTCGCGACATATCCTCGAAGTGCGGATAGTGCGCTCTGCTGCCGTCGATCGAGGGTGAAATCTTTGTCTTGAGACTCACTGTGTCCCTAAACCATACGGAAAGACCTCCAGTTAGGCATAACCAGGCTCCCTATCGGATATAATCGACACGGAACACCGTGCAACCTCACTATCTCTCGGATGTACAATCTGGCATAGTCCTCAGCTGAAAACGTCGTCCTGACTGGAAGGAAATGGGCTGATTTCGTCAGCCTGTCAACAATAACCCAAATGGAGTCGTACTTCCTCTGCGAGTGCGAGGTAACCTGTAACAAAGTCCATGTTGATCATCTCCCTTCCAAGTCGGAATCTCAATAGACTGCGATAATCCATTGGGCCTCGGTGCTCGACCTTGACTGGCGGCAATTAGGACACGTGCGACAAAACCGCCACGTCCTCTTGGGCCGTCCACCAATACAAACATCGAGGTCATGATACATCTTGGTCGACCCGGATGAATAGAATAACGAGCGTGTGCCTCACGAATCTGGCGGCGAAGTCTGTCACATCGGGAACACCTGGCCGGCCCTCAAATCTCGGCACCAGTCGGTATTACCTCGAATAGACTCTTCTCACTCGAAGAGGCTGCATCGTGGTACCGTACCAACACGGTCCTCAAGCGTCGCCTCTTCACCTCATCGCGATGGAAGACTCAACAACCTCGCGAACCCGTACTCGCTATCGTCGGTGTCGATTAATCGAACCCGAGGCTCATTAGCGGTGGATCGACGGACCGTGTCTGTTTCTCTGCTGTACCTCGATAGGCTCCCATCGATCTACGACTCAAGGCATCGGCAACTACGTTGGCCTTCCCGGATGGTATAGAATATCAACATCATAATCTTTCAACAACTCTAACCACCGCCTCTGTCTCAAATTCGGCTCCTGCTTTGAAGATATCTTGGAGGCTCTTGTGAGTGTATAAATATCCACATGAACTCCGTTACAAATAATGTCTCCAAATCTTGAGGCATGAATAATCTGCGCGACTCTAAGTCATGGGTAGGGTAATTGCTCTCATGCTTCGTAGCTTCTTGGAAGCATAGGCTATAACCTTGCCGTCTTTGCATCAAAACACACCTGGCGATGCGAGGCATCACGATAGATCACGTACCCATCTAACCCTCCGGAAGAGTAAGAAGCTGGAGGCTGTAGTCAACCTTTCCTTCAACAGCTGAAACCGCTTCTGACCTCGTCGCTCGGAACTTGGCGCCACGAGTCGCCTAGTCAGCGGTCTTTGAAATCGAAACAAGCGCTCACAAACTGCGATAATAACTGCGGTCCTAAGCGTGCACCTCGGTCGGAGTAGTAGGTCTCGGCCAAGACTTGGCGCCTCGATCTTTGCGTATCTACCGAACACCATCGGCCGATAATATGCCCGGGAATGCCGAGGCCAACCAAACTCACTGGAGAACTTGGCGAATAGCTGCGGCTCGGAGAATCAAGTACCTTCGCCAGTGATCTGCGTACTCACTGCTGTCGCGAATAAACCGAGGATGTCATCAATGAATACAATCACAAATGTATCCAAGAATGACTTGAACACCCGGTTCATCAAATCCATAAATACCGCTGGAGCGTTGGTCAAACCGAAAGACATAACCCTGAACTCATAGTGCCCATACCGAGTCCTGAATGCAGTCTTTGGGATATCTGCCTCTCGAACTCGAACCTGATGATAACCAGACCGCAGGTCTATCTTTGAGAAACACCTCGCACCCTGCAACTGGTCAAACAAATCATCAATCACGGGGAGGGTACCTATTCTTAATGGTTACCTTATTAAATGCTCAGTCAACACACGCATCTGGCGTCCATCCTTCTTCTTCACAAACAACACGCTCCAGGGAGATCTGCTAGGCACGATAAAACCTTTCTCCGGCCAAATCTTTGGTGGTCCTTGACTCCTCGACTCGCGGTGCCATCTGTATGGCGGAATGGAAATAGGTCGAGTGTCCGCAGCGTGTCGATACAAAACTCGATCTCCTCTCGTGAGGGATACGGAAGATCATCGGGAACACGGAAACTCCTAACCATCGGTATCGATGAAGAACGGCACCTCGGCCTGCGTATCAAACACCCGCACGGATGATAGATGTACCGCTCGCACCATCTTCCTAGCCTTGAGATAAGAAATAAACCTACCTCGGCGTGACTGTGTTGCCCACTCGATAAGCGGCTCGCCAGAAGCGGAATCGAACCAACCTGTCTCTATAGTCAGCGTTGGCATAACAAGAAGCCAACCGATCCATACCCATAATGACATCAAAATCATCGTCTCGGCTCTATCGAGTCTGCAGTCGGCGACGTAAATAAATACTGGACAACCTCTATACACCGCTCGGCTAACACCGAATCACCCGGCGTAGCTACCTCAAATGGCTCTGTCGACCTGGCTCTATCCCGATTCTACCCGCATGATAAGAGGGGACACGTGGGACAAGGTAAACGGATCTATCAATGCGTAAACATCACACCTGAAATCGTAATGTACCGTAACGGCGTCGGAAGCCTCACGATCTGGCGGTGGCTAGAGAATATATGCGGTTCACGAGGACCGCTAGAATGGAACCACCACCACACCCTCTCTGCGGCTTTGCTGTCGTGAGTACCACACTCGGACGCATAACCGAAGGAGAGAAGACCGACAAGCGATCCGTCGGTGTCTTTGTACCACCCATCTTGCCTCTGAGCGGACAATCTCTCTTCAAATGGCCCGGTACAAGAGTAATAACCTCACTGCAGAACACGGTATCACGACCAGCGGGCGTGGCGGTGCCTACCGGGCACCCTAGTGACACAACATCAGTATCGGCGGAACATAAAACAACAACATGAGATAACGAAATATAAAACAATAATCTGTGAAAACTTGCCTTTCGGCATATATATAACCATCAACTCTTTTACAAATGAGCGGCAATCCTTTTTACCAACCACGCCACAGCGATTACTACGGACCTCACAGAATGATCGACGCGATGGCGGGACGGGGCCCGCCAAACCACGAATGTAAACCACTCTGACGGGGACTATACGTGATAAGCCTCGGAGAAGCGGAGCTTCCCAAGCTGACGTGACCACGAGCTAGGATCAGCGGCGATGTACCTCGACTGCGGCATGACGCGGCCCGAAGGGTCGATGCAGTGCAGAGTATGTGAAACTAAAAATAAATCAGTAAATGAAATCATAGTAGTCTATACAAAGCGGGAGACATGTATGATAACCGAACTACGATTCACCATAAATAGCGATCGTATCAAGTCGGGACTCGCGCCTCAAGTCGTCACTTAATTTAACAATGGGTCTCACGCCCGCATCAATCGTGCGTGGAATACCTTCGCCAGCTGGCGGTTTATGATATACAAGCACGAGGAATACACATGAACACGAGTCCCACTGTGTCCTAATAAAGCATGCGAGGTAATGCGAAGGCATAGCCGGCTACTAACACCAGCGATACCAACAAGGTCATAAAGCGTATCATAAGATCTGTCTGGCCGTCACGTGATCAAAGGCGGCCACTTGCGCGATACCTAATGTGCGCGTCTAGTCTGGAACTTCCGCGACTCGCGTAGGCCAATCTCATCGGCCGCGCGAGGTATTCCCAGCGTCGGTAGCTACTCCGGCGTCGTCACGAACGCGATCGCGTAGCCACATGGACGCGTGCCCGTAAGGGCGTCACTAACACGGAACTCGTAGCTCCGCGTAGGCCCGGGACCTGCGTGGTATTCTCGAATCATAGGTCCATCGACCACTGAGTCTACCCGCGTGGACGGCAACCCGGAATCATCTCGAGATGAATGCCACCATACTATCATAACGATAGTTAATAAGCGCAATCGAGAAACCCTTTACACAAACATCACAAGATACTAACACACGTAGCATCCTAACACGTTTACTTATCAAAGCAACAAGAAAGTATTACAAGGTTATCACAAACCAATACAATCAAGTTATTCACCAAGGTACTTTACTAACAAGTTGGTGTATCATCCCCAAAGTACTTCACACATTAAAATCTTAAAAAGATCTGTTTCTTTCACATAAGTCACCTGATACGTAGTATAAAATAGAGTGGTGTCCTTTTAAGAAAACCAAAACTCTTACCTTTGTAAAATCAAGTAACAACATTATTTTTCAAGCGTCGAGTTTGCCTAATTTCAAATGTTCACGTTTCTTATTTTAGAAAGGTTTCGTAGTTCATAGTTTTATTCATTTAAGAATATAATTCTCTTTTAAACAATCGAGAAACATAAGCCTTATATGTGAGTAGGATATTCTTGTTTATAACAATCTTATTACAAAGACCATGATCTAGGAAATATCATTTTGTCTCATCTTAGCTTATGCGGATGGAAGTTTCTCTTGGTTTTCATAATACTTAATTATTCAAAACATTTCCTTTTATTAACGCTGATGGTTTGTCGATACACATTACGATTTCGAAATCGATAAAGCATTCTTAAGCGTTATACCTAACTTCCCATAAAGCTAGTATAACTCTTAAGTTTTCAAACACCAAGTATTACTTCTCCTTTGAAAATGATTCAAAAATCTTTTGAAAATACTTCAAGTTCTTTCTTATCATATAACAAGCGATTATAGTTCAAATCGATTACCTTTTAAAAACCACATGTATTTTCTTACTAACATAAAGTGTTATAACCAACTTCCGTAAAGCGTTATAACACTTTATGTTTTAAACCACTCGAAACACATTTAGCATGTCGTCTCTGGTACTACATAGTTTACACATATCATGCTAGAGAGATAGGAAGAGGTTCACATACCTCGCGACGAGTATCGACTCATGCAAAGCGCTCAAGTACTTCCAAGCGTCGGCTACCCGCTAAGCCACGTGGATCGCGCCCACGTAGTACGTCCGCTATAAGGCCTGCAGTGACATTAACATTTAGGTCTCGTCGTAGAACTTCTACAGAAAATTCGGCACTTCCATGACAGCGTAAATCTCCTCTCTATCGGTAGGCTGCGAGCCAACCGGGGGGTTATCGTCTAACCCTAACTGTACAATTCTACTCCACGGTACTACTACACAAGTCTCATGTCTGACGGTCTATGTAATTACGATTCGATTCGATTCTTGAGCTTAAGTCAAAAGACATTGCGCGATGCTAAGCTTAGTTCTATATATAGTATACTTGACTATATAATCTAACAACATGTAATTTCCAATTACAATAGAGAACAAGATATTTACCTCGATAAGCCCGTAATTATCCAAGTATAAAGTCGATCTGGGCAATCGTTTAGCTCGACTCAGCGCTCGACCGGCTCTAAACCACCCTTAAGTTCTAACCAACACACAATACTCCAATTTATGGAAATTTTCCTAGGGTTTCGGTTTGTGTATTTGACGGGAAGTATAATAGTATAAGCGGGCTTTTTGTAAAGGTATAACCTTAGAATACAACAAGGTATAAGGCTAAGGTAATTTGGGCATTATAACAATACTTGGAGAGTATTTCTATACCTGAGGGGTATTATCACAGCTTAACTAGGCTGGGGGTACCCACGGCTAGCACCTCGAAGGAGGGTGTCTACCCTCGGCCTACCCAGCTGGGGAACTCGGACGAGGGGAGGGAGGGCTCTCGGCCAAGACACCACGCTGGGGAAGGAAGAAGCTTTCAAGACTTAGGCAATTTGTGAATGAATTAGTCTTCCAGGGAGGGTATTTATAGGTCAGTGAAAGCCAACCAATGGCCAAGATTACACCAAGTGTTAGGCAAGTGTAGGGCGAGATCACCCGTGTGTACCTGTGACTTGCACACAAAATATCTACCAAAAATATCTCATGCCTTCCCAAAATCGTCCGTATGCGCCCACTTTGCCCGCTGATGAGAGGGTGCCAAGTCTGCCCTCTCGTTGGTCCAAATGTTCGTCTCTCGGAAAAATCCAAAAATACTAAATGACATAGCGGAAATTCCCTACGAAAGTGTGAAAGCGTTTAGTCGGCGACTCTAGCGGTGTTGTGCACAAACATATTTGGCCAAAGGTGCCACGTGGGGTGACACGTGTCGCCCCGATTAAATCAAAATATTTCGTCTTAGAAAATATCCAGCGGCCAAAATCTCAAAATCAAGCGGGCCCCACAAAGCGTAAATTTCTCGTGGGCCCAGCGTGACCATTTTGAAAATAAAATTCCATAATTCTCTAATATTCCGAAGTCAGAATACCAAATCACGGGAATCAATTCCCATAAGCGAACCTTTTTCCTTCACAAAACCGGAAACTTTTAGTGGAAAAATCGCTCTTTCTTCCTTTCCGATCTTTACGCATTATTCTCGTGCGTGCGTCCTCGCATACCACGGAACTACGGTATAACATTCTTCCCCGGCAGAAACATTCGTCGAATGTTCCTTCTAAATCTCAAAGCGAACACGTGGCGGTATAGTCTTCCTTCTTATACTTACGAAACAATCACCACGGTGGCCGAAACACTGCGCAAAACTTACATCTAAGTCCACGAGGAAACACCTCTACATCACCACAAATAATGCTACTTTGCCACTTTGCACGAGATACCACTTTGTCACTTTGCGCGAGCCTTGCTCGGCGACCCAACAAATGGTGCAGGGGTGCGTCGCGATCAGCGAAGGCTTCGTGCGCTCGAATTCTTACCATTTAAATCGCTTTAGTATCAAAACTCGGGGTTACTATCTCTAACGTGGTCATCATTAGCGGGAACATTCGGATGGATCTTCGATACTTTCCGAACATAACAATCTGAAAGGCCGGACGTCCTTCTTCCTAAGTCGGACGGCAAATGCTAACATATAAGCACGGCCTATTCTTCATGAACTCACAAAGGCCCAAAGTAACTCGGGCTAAGTTCCTACGTTTCCAAAACTCGTCACACCACTAACCGGGGTGGTACTTTCAAGAAGACCGACCGTCGGCACGAACTCTGGCGTGCGTCGCCGATTATCCGCACAATTCCTGCAGTGCGGAACTTAACACAGACAAACCATTATCCATGATCTGTGGAACAAGCTGAACGACTATCTGAACCACGACATCAGACCAATCGGCCGTGACTTGCATTTACGCCCTACAAGGCGTCGCAAGGCGACATCGAACAACGAAATGGTAGCTTAAACACTCCCTGCCAGGAACAACGATCCTCGCGTACCCGCGAAATCAAAACAACGGCGAGGCGAATGCGATCTGGAGACTACGCTGAGTTCTAGCCCTGCTGGTACAAACTCCGAGAAGGAAGCAGTAGTACCACAGGCTCCATCGTCATAAGGTGAAGGTAGGCACCCGTGCAACCTCGCAACCTTTTGGATAACATCAACCTGCCAGAGAGCGACCGACCAGAAGAACACGATAGAACTTGCCCCGTCGGCCGACCAGCTGGTCGACGCATCCACGAACTTGCCGCGGCTAACTAAACATGGGCCTAACACCCTCGTGACCCTACCACAAGGCGGGACCACCTGGCCCGACCCGCGCACCACGCGCGGGTTGACGTAACGTAGCCTCGGCAGGCGGCGTTGCGAAACACTAGCTCGAAGGAATAATTTCACAAATCATATTACGAAAACCTGGCGGTCTTCTGGCTCGACTACCTTCTTTCAAATCACGCTACTCGGGGACTTATCCCCGAACATGCTCGCGTGCACTATGCACTCTATAAAGTCAAACATAACCTACACCTTTCTCGAGATGGCGCACCTCTAAGGTCTTTCGTATAACACTCTAAGGCTCGCACACCTCTCTATCCCCAAAATCTTACTCGGTTAATCCACCGTGATTCTAATCACAACTAACACTTTGCTATCGAACATAGCACTTAAGGTATACTCACTTGAAAGTTGCAAAGGACGCTAGCTGCTCGGCCCTCTTACATTTGTCGCCCGTTAACGCGTCGATCTCGTTTCTCGACTGCTGCGCATAAGCGTGCCAGGCCATGCTCGAAGCCTAAGCGAAGGATTACTCTTGCACAACCTTCTCTTAGGTAGTCGTCAAGACTCGCGATACATGGTATACTCTCTGGTAGCCAAATCCATAGCTAGTAACAAGGTTGTCTCTTGGCGATCTATATTCTCTGTTCGATCGTGGGCGAAGGTTCAAATATCATGGTCATTGTAGGCACTTTGCCGCCGTGCTAAACTCTGCTTTGGGGCTAGTGGCGTGCAAAACTTCCCGAATGAAGCACTACCCTAGGTAATGATTGGGCTGTGCCCTCGCCACCTACGAACTCTGCTCGCGGCTCTGCCGGTGCCTTGCCCTCTGGGCGGGTTGCCTGCGCGGAGGCATAGCGATAAGGAAAGAATTTCGTCGGAGGGTCGACTTACAACCACGACTCTAAGGCACGATCTCGAGTGAGAAGAATAGAAACCAATCCTAAATATCCTATAGCCTCACGATTATTGGTGTGGTGCGCGACACAGATAATCAAGACTCTTGGATCTGATGCGTAGACACTTTCAGGATTAAGCGCTCACGATACCACTTTTGTCACGACCGGCTGGGCGTGGTGGTGCCTTACCGGGCACCCTAGTGACGCAACATCGAGTAATCGTGAACATAAAACAACAACATGAGATAACGAAATATAAAACAATAATCTGTGAAAACTTGCCTTTCGGCGTATATATAACCGTCAACTCTTTTACAAATGAGCGACAATCCTTTTTACCAACCACGCCTGTGGCGATTACTCTGGACCTGCAGAATGATACGACGCGATAGGCGGGACGGGGCCCGAACCACGAATGTAAACACTTACTACGACGGGGACTATACGGTGATAAGCCTCGAGAAAGCGGAGCTTCCCAAGCTGACTGTGACCACGAGCTAGGATCAGCGGCGATGTACCTCGACTGCGGCATGAGCGGCCCGAAGAAGTCGATCTGACAGTGCAGTATGTGAAACTAAAAATAAATCACGTAAATGAAATCATAGTAGTCTATACAAAGCGGAGACATGTATGATAACGAACTACGATTCACCATAAATAGCGATCATGTCAAGTCGGGGACTCGCGCCTCAAGTCATCACTTAATTTAACAATGGGTCTCACGCCCGCGCATCAATCGTGCGTGGAATACCTTCCTCAGCTGGCGATTTATGATATACAAGCACCGAGAATACGCATGAACACGGGTCCGCGTGTCCTAATAAAGCGTGCGGGGTAAATGCGAAGGCATGGCCGACTACTAACACCAGCGATGCAACAAGGTCATAAAGCGTATCGTAAGATCTGTCTGGCCGTCACGTGATCAAAGGCGGCCGCTTGCGCGGTACCTAATGTGCGCGTCTAGTCACGGAACTTCCGCGACTCGCGTAGGCCAATCTCATCGGCCCGCGTGAGGTATTCCCGCATCGGTAGCTACTCCGGCGTCGTCACGGACTTCGATCGCGTAGCGCGTGGACGCGTGCCCGTAAGGGCGTCGCTAACACGGAACTCGTAGCTCGCGTAGGCCGGGACTGCGTAGGTATTCTCGAATCATAGGTCCGTCGACCGCTGAGTCTACCCGCGTGGAGGGCGGCAACCCGGAATCATCTCGAGATGAATGCCACCATCTTATCATAACGGCGATAGTTAATAAGCGCAATCAAGAAACCCCTTTACACAAGCGTCACAAGATACTAACACACGTGGCGTCTAACACGTTTACTTATCAAAGCAACAAGAAAGTATTACAAGGTTATCACAAACCAATACAATCAAGTTATTCACACGAGGTACTTTCTACTAACAAGTTCGTATCATCCCCAAAGTACTTCACACATTAAAATCTTAAAAAGATCTGTTTCTTTCACGTAAGTCACCTGATACGTAGTATAAAATAGAGTGGTATCTTTTAAGAAAACCAAAACTCTTACCTTTGTAAAATCAAGTAACAACATTATTTTCAAGCGTCGAGTTTGCCTAATTTCAAATGTTCACGTTTCTTATTTTTAGAAAGGTTTAAGTAGTTCATAGTTTTATTCGTTTAAGAATATAATTCTCTTTTAAACAATCGAGAAACATAAGCCTTATATGTGAGTAGGATATTCTTGTTTATAACAATCTTATTACTGACCATGATCTAGGAAATATCATTTTGTCTCATCTTAGCACATGCGGATGGAAGTTTCTCTTAGTTTTCATAATACTTAATTATTCAAAACATTTCCTTTTATTAGCAGCGATGGTTTGTCGATACATTCGATTTCGAAATCGATAAAGCATTCTTAAGCCGTTATACCTAACTTCCCATAAAGCTAGTATAACTCTTAAGTTTTCAAACACCAAGTATTACTTCTCCTTTGAAAATGATTCAAAAATCTTTTGAAAATACTTGAGTTCTTTCTTATCATATAACAAGCGGTTATAGTTCAAATCGATTACCTTTTAAAAACCACGTGTATTTTCTTACTAACATAAAGTATTATAACCAACTTCCGTAAAGCGTTATAACACTTTATGTTTTAAACCACTCAAACACATTTAGCACGTATGCGTCTGGTACTACATAGTTTACACGTATCGTGCTAGAGAGATAGGAAGAGGTTCGCATACCTCGCGGCGATATCGACTCATGTAAGCGCTCAGTACTTTGACGTCGGCTACCCGCCAGCCGCGTAGATCGCGCCACGTGGTACATCCACCTATAAGGCCACTGGTGACATTAACATTTAGGTCTCATCGTAGAACCTACGAGAAAATTCGTGACTTCCCCATGCAGCGTAAATCTCCTCTCTATCGGTAGGCTACGAAGCCAACGAGGGGTTATACATCTAACACTATGGTACAATTCTACTCACGGTACTCTTACAAGTCTCTGTCTGATCTATGTAATTCTGATTCGATTGATTCTTGAGCTTAAGTCAAAAGACATTGCGCGATCTAACAGTTCTATATATAGTATACTTCAACTATATAATCTAACAACATGTAATTTCCAATTACAATAGAGGACAAGATATTTACCTCGATAAGCCCATAATTATCCAAGTATAAAGTCGATCTGGGCAATCGTTTAGCTCGACTCAGGCGCTCGACCCATTTCTAAACCACCCTTAGAAGTTCTAACCAACCTACACAATACTCCGGCCATTTATGGAGATTTTCCTAGGGTTTCGGTTTTGTGGTGACGGGAAGTATAATAGTATAGCGGGCTTTTTGTAAGGTATAACCTTAGAATACAACAAGGTATAAGGCTAAGGTAATTTGGGCATTATAACAATACTTGAGAGTATTTCTATACCTGAGGGGGTATTATCTGAAGCAACTAGGCTGGGGTACCCGGCTGCACCTCGAAGGAGGGGGTGTCTGCCCGCCGGCCTGCAGTGGGGGAACTCGACGAGGGGAGGAGGGGCTCTCGGCCAAGACACCACGCTGGGGAAGGAAGAAGCTTTCAAGACTTAGGCAATTTGTGAATGAATTAGTCTTCCAAGGAGGTATTTATAGGTCAAGTGAAAGCCAACCAATGGCGAATTACACCAAGTGTTAGGCAAGTGTAGGGCAAGATCCACGTGTGTACCTAGCCAACTTGCACACAAAATATCTACCAAAAATATCTCCCACTTGCCAAAATCGTCCGTATGTGCCCACTTTGCCCGCTGATGAGAGGGTGCCAAGTGCCCTCTCGTTGGTCCAAAATGTTCCGTCTCTCGGAAAAATCCATAAAAATACTAAATGACATAGCGGAAATTCCCTACGAAAGCGTGGAAAGCGTTTAGTCGGCGACTCTAGCAAGGTGTTGTGCACAAACATATTTCGACCCCGAAAGGTGCCACGTGGGGTGACACGTGTCGCCCCGATTAAATCAAAATATTTCGTCTTCAGAAAATATCCAAAAGCGCCAAAATCTCAAAATCAAAGCGGGCCCACAAAGCAGTAAATTTCTCCGTGGGCCCACGTGACCATTTTGAAAATAAAATTCCATAATTCTCTAATATTCCAGAAGTCCGAATACCAAATCTGGGAATCAATTCCCGTAAGCGAACCTTTTCCTTCACAAAACGGAAACTTTTAAAGTGGAAAAATCGCCTCTTTCTTCCTTTCCGATCTTTACATGCCATTCTTGCATGCGTCCTCGCGTATGTCACGACCGAACGGGCGTGTGGTGCCTACCACCCTAGTGATACAACATCGAAAATCGGCGGAAATAAAAACATGAACATGAATTAAGAGACAAGATAAATAAGCAGACGCCAAAGCGGTTGCCTTGTATATATACATAAATACGACAGTTATCCTTTTTACAAACCACACAATGATTCTACAGACCTCTAAGATTTACAACAACTATGGCGGACAGGGCCGCCATACCAGATGTACAGAACTACAACTCGGGAACATACCAAAAGATAAGCCTCGGAAGCGGAGCTTCCCAACACGCCGAATGTGATCTATAAGCGGGGATCGACGATCGATGTACCTTTACTGGCGGCATGAACGCCCCCAAGAGGCTCGGCACAAGTACCAAGTATGTGAAGCGTAAGATCACTGTAAATGAAATCATAATAGTCTATATAAAGCGGGAGACATGTATGATAAGCGAACTACGATTCGCAACATAGAAGCGATGTCAAGTCGAGGACTCGCGCCACTAAAAGTCATCCCTCGTACGTGGAACTCGCTTCCTCACCGCCGTGATCTAGGTACAAATCATGTGATACGTATAACGGTCTCGGCCCATCTTATGGACCCAATATAGAAAAGGGTGGAATACGTTCCGGTTCGTCCCGTGAGCCGTAGTCGAATGGAACACATTCGGATGAGCCGTGGTCAAGTGAAATACATTCGGATGAACCGGTCCTCAGTGAAATACATTCGGATGAGCCGGTCCTCAAGTGAAATACATTCGGATGAACCGGTCCTCAGTGAAATACATTCGGATGAGCCGGTAATCAAGTGATATACATTCCGGATAAGCCGGTAGTCAAGTGATATACATTCCGGATAAGCGGTAGTCAGTGATATACATTCCGGATGAACCGGTGGTCGAGTAGAACCACGATTACACAACAAGGCTATCACGTAACATGATCAAGTTTCATAACAACAAGTATAAGCAAGTTACACGACTCAAGGTACTTTCATTTTATATCAAAGTCCGATTTTAACCTTAAAGTACTACGTCAGTTAAATTCCTTTTAAGATCCATTTCTTTTACAAAGGTCACGATACGTAGTATAAAAATAGAGTGACTAACATTGTTAAGTAAACCAAAATGCTTTCCTTTGTAAAAACCAAGTATGACCTTATTTTCCAAGCGTTGAGTTTGCCCAATTTCAATGCTCAAGTTTCTCATTTTAGAAAAAGGTTTAGTAGTTCATAGTTTTAGTCCTTTAAAACATAATTCTCCTTTAAACGTTTTGAGAAACCTATGTCTTATAAGTGAGTAGGTTATTCTTGTTTATAATCAATCTTATTAAGCGACCGTGATCTAGGAAATGTAATATCATTTTGTCTCGTCTTAGCTTACATGCGGATGGAGGTTTCTACGGTTTTAATAATACTTCTTTAGTCAATACATTTTCCTTTTATTAACGCTGCGATGGTTTGTCGATACACGTTACGATTTCGAAATCGATGCAAAACATTCTTAAGCCGTTATACCTAACTTCCCATAAAGCTAGTATAACTCTTAAGCTTTCAAAACCAGTAATACTCATTCTTTCCAAGCGATTCATAAATCTTTTGAAATGCTTCAAGTTCTTTATTAACACATATCAAGCCGGTTATTATTCAAATCGATTACCTTTTAAAAACCACAAAGTATGTGCTTATCCACATAAAGCTATTATAACCAACTTCCGTAAAGTCGTTATAACACTTTATGTTTTACATCAATCAAATACATTTAGCAGTATGCGTCTACCGTACTACATAGTTCACACATATCATGCTAGAAGAGATAGGAAGAGGTTCACATACCTCGCGACGATTATCGACTAATAGCAAAAGCGCTCAAGTACCTCAAACCGTCGGCGACACTCTCGATCGAAGATCACTCCACACGCGGTACTCTGACCTATAGAGGCCCTGGCGCTATTAATACCTTTAGATCGGCGTAGAATATTCTACAGAAAATTCGCGACACCTCCCCATGGCGGCGTAAATCTCCTCTCTATCGAGGCGGCCACGAAGCCAACCGAGAGGGTTAACACGTCGGCCGGGCGTGTACAATTCTACTACGGCAATGCTACACAAGTCTCTTATGTCTGATCCTATGTAATTCTGATTCGATTCTCTTATTTAAATTGGGCTTAAGTCGCAAGACATTGCGTAAGTATTAATCGAGCTTAAGTCGCAAGACATTGCCGCACAATTATAATGTTCAGTTCTATATATAGTATACTTCAACTATATAGTCCTACAACATGTAATTTCCAATTACAAATAGAAGGTCAAGATATTTACCTCAATAAGCCCAAAATTATCCAAGTTATAAGTCGTTCCTGAACAAGGTTTAGCTCCTACTCCGTGCGCTCCAAAGCCTCAGAAACCCTTAGAAGTGTCTACACAACTTCTACTTAATACTTGACTACGGGTGAAGATTTTTCCTTAGGGTTTAGTTTAGTGGCTAAGGAAGGTATAATAGTATTTTAGGGCTTCGTATAAAGTACTTTGGAAAGTACTACAAGGTATTTGGCTAAAGTATTTTGGGCATTATAACGATACTAGTAGAATACATTTCTACCAAGGGGGTAGTATTTTGACTAGCACAACTAGGCTGGGGTTGCTCTCGGCTGGAATCACTAAGCGAGGGGGCTCTCGGACGAGGCTCTCAAAGGGGAGGGGTGTGGTGGGCCAACTACACAAGGAGGGAGGAAGAGAACTTCAAGACTTAGGAAGATTTTTGGATGAAGAAGTCTTCCAAAGGGTGGGGTATTTATAGGTCAAGCAAAGGCCAACCAGTGGCCAAGATGCATCGAGTGTATAGCAAGTGTAGGGCTAGATTTCCACCATGTGTACCTTATCCATCTACCACACAACTTGCACAAATATCCTACCAACTAAAGCTCTCTTTTTCGTCCACCATTACCGCCACTCAAGGCCAATGTGAGGTGACACATGTCACCCTCCGTTGGTCCAAAATGTTCGTCTCTCGGAAAATTCCGCAAAAATTATAAATGACATAGCGGAAATTCCCTACGAAAGGCGTGAAAGCGTTTAGTCGAAACGACTCTAACAGGGTGTTGTGCACAAAAAGAATTGGCCAAGCCTAAAGAAGTTCGAAAATTTCTCGTCGTCCCCACGTACATACTGCGGAAATACGGGTATAACATTCTTCCTCCTTAGAAACATTCGTCCGAATGTTCCTTCTCAAGGCGGATAACGGTAAAGTTCTTCTAATAAGTTGCCAGCGCCACAGCGGCCACTAAACAACATATGCGCGCAAATACTTATATCGAGTCCACGAGAAAACACCTCTAACATCACAAACTTTTGTCACTTTGCGCGAGGTTCTAGTGTCACTCGGCGACCCAACAAGCGATGCCGGATGCGTGCGATTCACGAGGTCTAAAATATACATCCTTGCATTCTCCTTTACAAGAAATGATCATATCTATGCTCGCAATACATGCTCGCCTCTGCCCTTACTCGTCGTACTCTTCTCGAACTCTTGAACTCTTTTAGCATCGTACCACACTTTAGTTTCGAAACTTGGAGTCACTACCTCCCAACTTGGTCATCTATTAGCCTCGATCTTCCTTAAGGCTATTCCGGCCTTCACGATCTACTTACGGTCGAGCGTATCCACGAACTCATCGATGGTCATCAAAACTTGGGCCTAGCACCTGGTGACCCTACCACTGGCGGGACCACCGGAGTGACCCCACTCATTCGGGCTCACGGGTTGACCGCAACGCCCTCAACCCGACCTCACGCCCGACTCTCTTGTTTCTCGATCCGGAACAACCTTGCTAAATCACATCATGAAAGATACCACTTTCGTTTACCCAACCAGAGACTTATCACACAATATTTTCTAGGCATAAAATGCACTCGACAAGGATCACTCGCAAAATCTTGTACTCGAAGGCGGCGCTTACATCTAAGGTCTCAATGTAATATTCTAAGGTTCATCATTTTCTCACCCTCGGGCTTACCCTTTTTCCCCAACTAGGTTCCTAAATCACATTTTAGCACAAAGCTATCCGAACATAACATAACACATTAACATAACATCAAAACATACAAGCCTAGATGGTTGGGATATACACTGAAAGCTACGCTCGCTCTGTCGTAAATGCGCCTGCGAGTATACATGTAGAAAGCGATGAACACCTTGCGATCCGTGAGGCTGCGCTGGCTGCGGTACCTTTCTATAAGCCACGATCTCGTCCACATGGCCACGGCCGCGAGTGAAACAAGCACCGATAAAACGACATTCCCGGGATGATGTTTGCCACATCGTGCGGCGAGGGCGTGAATCCCGCTAGCACTCGCGTATACACGTGAACGGAAGCCACAGAGCTCGACCGGCTCGAATACCTGAGCGTCCGAAGGCGAGGGGACCACTCTGTCTTGGTGGAAGTGTACATAACTAGGCTAGCTTGAGGCGGTCGCCTCGAAAGTTACCAAAGGACCTGCTGTTACGGCCTCTTACTGGCGATCTCGGTCATTAGTCGACCTCTCCGTGCCTCGCATCCTGGTGCATGAGCTTGCGTGCGGGCAATGTCCGTGCGGTGAAGAGCTACACCGTACAAGCCTGCGCAGTGTCGTCGGCCGGTGGCGTGGCGGTGTACTCTGTCCTCCATATCGCTACTCTGCGGGAACATCTGAGCTAATGAGTCGAACTCCACATTGTACTCTCTGGCCGTCGCGTCACGCCTCAGCGTCAAAAATCGTGGCCCGAGCCCTCGCCATCTGGAGGCAAGAAATGTGCAAGAAATGCCCTCGAGAACTCGTCCCCAAGCTGCTTTGGAAGTGCATGCTCTTCCGGGACGACTCGCGAATCAAACGGTCAGCTGCGATATCGCGCGGTGATGCGAACCAATACCACCGACTCTGCCTGCGAGGCTCGATCACTCTCATGATCGGCATTGTGTCGGATAAACTCCGAGGTCGTCCTCGGCTCTCGATCCATAGAACCGGAGGCTACAACTCGAAGTCACGTAGCCTCAGCCCATGCGCTCGGGGTGTACTACGGGTGCTAAGTGGAGGCTGCTGCGTCGGCCTATCCTCATATCGGCCCGCGACCACGGCGATGGCGCCATCTCCTTGTACCCCGTCTCATCGGCTCGGTGTGGGGGTGGAGGCTCGAGTCTTGTAGTCTCGGCGACCACTGCTGCGACTCTAAGCTTCTTTGGTCTTTGGCGGCGTCGCAAAACCAGCCGTCGGCTGTTTGTCGCAATCTTGGCGGGCTGCGCCCTCGTACTCCTCGTATCTAAGCTATGACTCCTCATTGCCTTGCCCGTCCGGGCTGGGTTGCCTTCTGCGGAGGCATAGCGGTAAAGGAAAGGAATACGTCGGAGGGTCGATTTATCACCTGCGACTCTAAGACGATCTCGGAATGAGAAGGATGAAACCAATCCTAAATGTCCTGCAACCTCACGATTATAGATGTGGTGCACAACACACCGATAATCAAGACTCTACTAGAACGGTGCAGACACTTTCAGAGACTAAGCGCTCTGATACCACTTTTTGTCACGACCGAACCGGGCGTGGTAGTGCCTTACCGGGCACCTGGTGATACAACATCGAGAAAATCGTGGAAATAAAAACATGAACATGAATTAAGAGACAAGATAAATAAGCGAGCCAACAAAGCGATTTGCCTTCATCGTATATATACATAAATACTGACGCTTATCCTTTTTACAAACCACCTTGCAGCGTTCTGGACCTCTAAGATTTACAACAACTATGACGGGGCGGGGCCGCCATACCCACGAATGTACAAGAACCTCAACTCGTGGAACACATACCAAAAGATAAGCCTCGGAGAAAGCGGAGCTTCCACACGCGAATGTGATCCTATAGCGGGGATCGGCGATCGATGTACCTTTACTGCGGCATGACGCGGCCCAAGAGGTCGATGTGCCAGTACCAAGTATGTGAAAGCGTAAGATACGTAAATGAAATCATAATAGTCTATATAAAGCAGAGACATGTATGATAACCAAACTACGATTCACAACATAGAAGCGATCATGTCAAGTCGTGACTCACGCCTAAAAGTCATCCTCGTGCGTGGAACTCCTTCCTGGCGGTCTAGGTACAAATCATGTGATACGTATAACGTGTCTCGGCCATCTTATGGACCCAATATAGAAAAGGGTGGAATACATTCCGGTTCATCCCATGAGCCGTGTCGAAATGGAACACATTCGGATGAGCCGGTAGTCAAGTGAAATACATTCCGGATGAACGGTCCTCAAGTGAAATACATTCCGGATGAACCGGTCCTCAAGTGAAATACATTCCGGATGAACGGTCCTCAAGTGAAATACATTCGGATGAGCCGGTAATCAAGTGATATACATTCCGGATAAGCGGTAGTCAAGTGATATACATTCGGATGGCGGTAGTCAAGTGATATACATTCGGATGAGCCGGTGTCGAGTAACACAAGACTTACACAACAAGGCTATCACACGTAACATGATCAAGTTTCATAACAACAAGTATAAGCAAGTTACACACGACTCAAGGTACTTTCATTTTATATCAAAGTCGGATTTTAACCTTAAAGTACTACGTCCGTTAAATTCCTTTTAAGATCCATTTCTTTTACAAAGGTCACCCGATACCCGTAGTATAAAAATAGAGTGACTAACATTGTTAAGTAAACCAAAATGCTTTCCTTTGTAAAAACCAAGTAACAACCTTATTTTCCAAACGTTCAAGTTTGCCCAATTTTGAATGCTCAAGTTTCTCATTTTAGAAAAAGGTTTCGTAGTTCATAGTTTTAGTCCTTTAAAACATAATTCTCCTTTAAACGTTTTGAGAAACCTATGTCTTATAAGTGAGTAGGTTATTCTTGTTTATAATCAATCTTATTAAGCACCATGATCTAGAAATGTAATATCATTTTGTCTCATCTTAGCTTATGCGGATGGAGGTTTCCGGTTTTAATAATACTTCTTTAGTCAATACATTTTCCTTTTATTAACGCTGCGGTGGTTTGTCGATACCATTACGATTTCAAATCGAGAAAACATTCTTAAGCCGTTATACCTAACTTCCCATAAAGCTAGTATAACTCTTAAGCTTTCAAAACCAAGTAATACTCATTCTTTCCAAACGATTCATAAATCTTTTGAAATGCTTCAAGTTCTTTATTAACACATATCAAGCGATTATTATTCAAATCGATTTACCTTTTAAAAACCACAAAGTATGTGCTTATCCACATAAAGCTATTATAACCAACTTCCCATAAAGTCGTTATAACACTTTATGTTTTACATCAATCAAATACATTTAGCACGTATGCGTCTACCGTACTACATAGTTCACACATATCATGCTAGAAGAGATAGGAAGAGGTTCACATACCTCGCGACGATTATCGACTAATAGCAAAAGCGCTCAGTACCTCAAACCGTCGGCGACACTCTCGATCGAAGATCACTCCACGCAAAGATACCTGACCTATAGAGGCCACAGCGCCTATTAATACCTTTAGATCTGGCGTAGAATATTCTACGGAAAATTCGGCCCCCTCACCATGGCAGCGTAAATCTCCTCTCTATCGAGGCTACGAAGCCAACCGGGGTTAACACGTCTGGCCGGACGTGTACAATTCTACTACAAAGAATGCTACACAAGTCTCAATACTGATCTATGTAATTACGATTCGATTCTCTTATTTAAATTGAGCTTAAGTCGCAAGACATTGCTGTAAGTATTATTCGAGCTTAAGTCAAAAGACATTGCCGCACAATTATAATGTTCATTCTATATATAGTATACTTCAACTATATATTCCTACAACATGTAATTTCCAATTACAATAGAAGGTCAAGATATTTACCTCAATAAGCCCAAAATTATCCAAGTTATAAGTCGTTCCTGAACAAGGTTTAGCTCCTACTCCGTGCGCTCCAAAGCTCCAAGAAACCCTTAGAAGTGTCTACACAACTTCTACTTAATACTTCAACTACGGGTGAAGATTTTTCCTTAGGGTTTCGTTTAGTGGCTAAAGGAAAGTATAATAGTATTTTTAGGGCCGTATAAAGTACTTTGGAAAGTACTACAAGGTATTTGGCTAAAGTATTTTGGGCATTATAACGATACTAGTAGAATACATTTCTACCAAGGGGGGTAGTATTTTGACTAGCACAACTAGGCTAGGGGGGGGGGTTGCTCTCGGCTAGAGCCACTAGGCAAGGGGGGGGCTCTCGGCCAAGGGCTCTCAAAGGGGGAGGGGGGTGTGGTGGACGAACTACACAAGGGAGGGAGGAAGAGAACTTCAAGACTTAGGAAGATTTTTGGATGAAGAAGTCTTCCAAAGGGTGGGGTATTTATAGGTCAAGCAAAGGCCAACCAATGGCCAAGATGCATCCAAGTGTATAGCAAGTGTAGGGCTAGATTTCCACCATGTGTACCTTATCCATCTACCACACAACTTGCACAAAATATCCTACCAACTAAAGCTCTCTTTTTCGTCCACCATTACCGCCCACTCAAGGCCAATGTGAGGGTGACACATGTCACCCTCCCGTTGGTCCAAAATGTTTCGTCTCTCGGAAAATTCCGCAAAAATTATAAATGACATCGCCGTAAATTCCCCTACTAAAGCTGTGAAAAGGTTTCGTCCAAAAACGACTCTAACCGGGTGTTGTGCACAAAAGAATTCGGCCAAGCCTAAAGAAGTTCGAAAATTTCTACGTACGTCCCCCACGTACATACTCTGGAAATACGGGGTATAACAGCATACATACCCTGGAACTACGGGGTATAACAACGACACTCGCCTGGGTGAGATCTGCCGCATCGAGCACACCGAGCTGTGGGTGGTCTCGATCGGCGAGGATCTCTGCCTCCCTGAAACCCCGAAGACCTGGAGCCCTGACCTGCTCCTGACTGACCCTGCTGATCGGACCTCCTGCCAGAAAACCGTGACGGAGCACTCTGTGCTGGCTGGAAAGTGGACCTAGTCTGCTGCTGAGGCTGTCCGCCTCGATAACTGCCCTGAGACCCTGATGTCCTGGCCCTCTTGGGCTGGCCTGCGTCAATCTGGTCCTCCCTTTCTCTATCCTCTATCCCCTGAGCATAGGCCTGCATCCTAGCAATGTCCATACCGGGCTGAAGAGCCACCCCCAAACATGCTGTAATCATATGACGGTCTAGCCCCATCACATAACGATGAACTCTATCCGCCATGCTAGCTACAATAGTGTGAGCATGCACGCCAGGAGTCAAACTCAGTGTACTCCCTATGATCCTCCGCTTCGCGCAAGGTCAAAAATCTGTCTACCGGGCTCTCCTCATCTCGGGAGGTAAAAGTGATCCATAAGGCCTCTGTAAACTCCTCCCAAACAATTTGGAAGAGCATCATCACCTCTCGAAAGCAACCACGACTCAAACCGGTTCAACGCAATATCGCGCAACCGGTAAGAGGCTAGTGTAACGACTCGTCTCAAGCCCTAAGGACTGCATGGTCAGTGTATCGAACGAACTCCTGCGGATCCTCACCAGACCTCGAACCATAAAACTCAGGTTGGTGACATCCCAGAAAATCCCTAATCCGCAAACCGCCTAGGGTGGGATGCACGCTCGCTGTCGGCTTGCCGGCTACTATCTTGGTCAATAACCGAATGCTTCCCGTAGTCTCTATACTCGCACCGGTGGTGAGGCTGGAGGCTCGTGCGGAACCTCTGAGCTACCGCCGCCGGCTCCTCTAAAAGCTGCAGCGTGGCTGAACTCGCCGACCCGCCTACTACCTCAGGCATAGTCCGTGCCTGAGTCCGTGTAACCCTCTAAGTACCGCTAGCTGCTCCTGCTGCTGCCTTGCCCTTCTGGGCCCTGGTCGCCTTCCGTGGAGGCATACTGTTTCATAAGAAGAGGTCATAGAGGATTCAACCTAATAAGACAAATCTTGCGATCTCGGAGAGAAGAATGAAACCAATCCTAAATGTCTGTAGCCTCACGATTATAGATGTGGTGCACAACACCGATAATCAAGACTACTAGAACCGCGGTCTGTAGACACTTTCCGAGGACTAAGCGCTCGATACCACTTTTGTCACGACTCGGGCCGGCCGCGATCGTGCCTACCGGGCACCTGTTGATATCGTCAGAATAGCGGCGGAACATACACAACATAAAGACACGTGTAAACAATAGAACAACAGGCTAGCCGATCGGGCCGCTTCCATAATATAAACAAAGTCAAAAGTACAACTTACAACTCGGTTCTTACCAACCACATATGTGAATACGGACCTTAGGAATAACAAGCGTGGTGGGACGGGGCCGCCATACCACGAATGTACATAATCTACAACATCGGGGAAGATCGTACCAAAGAAAGACAAGCCTCCGAGAATGGAGCTTAGGCGTCGGATAGGTGGTCTAAGAATGTGGATCCATGACACCTTACCACTCTGCAGCATGAACGGCCCAGGAAGGGGGTCATTACACAATATGTACTAAGTATGAAAATCGGAAAATCGTAATTACAACAAGTTTAAGAAAGCGGGAGACATGTATGCTAACAAAATTACGATTACTCAGTGCCTTACTAACAATGAGAGTATAAATAGGTGTATACTTACAACGAAAAATAGGATTGGAATCCTACTCCTGGGACTATTTCACCCGCATAAGTCCAGTGGACCTGCGTGAGGTATTCCTCGCATGGGACTATTTCACCCGCGTAAGCCCTTACGGACTCGCGTGAGGTATTCCTCGCATAGGTGGACGCCGCGTGGGACTATTTCACCCGCATAAGCCCTTACGGACTCGCGTGAGGTATTCCTCGCATCGTGGTTAGCAAATCCACGAAATATACAATGCCACAATCCTGGGAATGACCCAGCGAATAATATATCATTAGCCCAATCAGGCTATCACACATAACATAAGCTCAATCGGCTTATCATGCAATATATAAGCAAGTTAAGAAATCCCTAACTTACTATTCTTATTCATATACACTCTCATTTTAGTTTACCTAAGGCACTATCATGTCTTTTATGAAAATCCGGGAATTTAATCCCAAAGTACTACGTACTTCTATTCTCTTAAAATGACTCATTTCATTATAAAACTTCCAAGATACTACTAGCCGTAGTATCAGTGACAATTTCTTTTCAAGACAAGTCACAATACTTTTAGAAATAAAATATGGCTTCTAAATCAAGTGACTCGTGTCTTATAAAACCTTAGGCAATTGATGCCTTAAAAATCGAATTGCCTTCCATTAAATCAAGTCATTTATCTTTCCATAAAGTCAATATAACCAACTCCCATAAAGTCGTTATATTCACTTTATACCTTAGTCTGTGCAATTGCCTATCCAGGAATTATACGTTTTTAAAACGACCCAAGTATTACATACTTTAAAATTCTTCAAGTCCCTTATCTTTAACAAGACTTAAGACATCTTTAATATTCTCAAAGAAGTGAGTTAATCTCTAACTCACCCGACTTGGCATTTCATAAAACAAGTAAAGAATGTCAAAGTCTTGTCGTCTCACCGACTATATACGTGAAACTAGTCATGCTCAAAGATAGGAAAAGTTCTACATACCTTGTGGGTCAAACCACTTTGCCAAGACGAAGTCCGCCCGTACTATGTCAACCTATAATATTCACAATACGCCTATTAAAGCCCTACTTCAAACGTAGAATATTATAAGTGTTAAGTCTCTAATTTCTACGGAAAATCGGACAGACTCCTTTGTTTTTACTTACTTTGCCACCTTTTCCAAGGTCGAAATATAATAACCAAACAAATGCAATTGGCTCACAACAATATAGAAGATAATCCAATGCCAATGACTAACTAAACAACCCCAATTGGCTCACAATCAATATAGCAGGTAGTCCAATACAAATGACTAACTAAACAACCCCAATTGGCTCACAATCAATATAGCAGGTAGTCCAATACAAATGACTAACTAAACAACCCCAATTGGCTCACAATTATATTTCAACCCAAATTTGTAGCATAACAAGATATCAAGTCGCATTTGATTATAATAACCATAATCCTTAAGTCAATGACATGCGACGGTTCTAACAACGATTAAATTGTAATTCAACTTAGTAATGGATTACATTACATTTGATTTCAAGGCTATAATCAATCCATAATCTTTATAACTTCAATATAACAATTTCATGCTTGCAACATACAAAGCTAACAACAATAAAATGAATAATCTTGTAATACTTTCAAAGAACAAGATTATACCTCAATGATTCTTAAACCAACTCCAATCCGAAGTCGCTCCTTAGTAGTTTATAGCCTCTCCAAGACACTTCAATGCTTGTTGAGACCTTAGAACAACACCAACAATTATCCTTCAAGTCTTCAAATAAAACCTAGAAAGACCGCTTTAGGTTTTCGTTTGCGACTAACCCGTAAACAATCTTTTTCCAAGATTTTTCTATTGAGATGTGTTTACAATACACCTAGGAACCTTGGTTTAAAGTGGGGAACTAAATGGATCACAAACAAAGATTTTCTCTTCTTTTTTTTTGATGAACCCGAGCACGCTTGCCTAAGTTCTTCAATTTGTGCAATTTTTTCTAAGTGTTGGCTCTCTCTAGCACTACTAGTAGTAATATATAGCACCTTGGAGGGTTATGATAATAACACATGGTTGGTTTGGATGTAGTCTTGCTAAATATCAAGACAAGGTGGGACCTTTGACTTTAGTCAATAAACTCATGCTACAAGTTGCAAGTCTTAGCCTTAAAAGACTTATGGTAAATGACCAAAATGGCCATGCCATTTCGTCCAAGGCATCATCTAAGGGGGGGTGACACGTGTCGCCCTCCCATTCGACACAACACAAAGTTTTTCCGACAATTTCATAATTTCCGATAAATTTTTACAAGTCTCGAATCCTTATCATTTGTGAGTTCTTACTTACGTTCTTAAGGCATGTCCTGTAATTACGGGGTGTAACATTTTTCCTTCTTGTTGCCTTTCCAAAAATCTCATCTGGCTTAGGGTTTTATCAACTTTTGATAGAGGAGAGAAAATGTTTGGATGACCTTTTAGTGTAGAATGGCCAAGTCTTGCAAGACTTGGACAATATATAAGCCTTATCTTGATCCACAAGTTGGGGGGACACTTGTCACCCACCCATGGGTCCTCTACAACAAATATCTTCTATTTTTACCCTATTTCCGCAAAAAATCCCGCCTCGGCGCCGCGGCGCTGCAACTTCAGAAAATTTCAGGCTTTCCGGCGCCCTGGTCCTGCAGCCGGCGCCGCAGTGCCTGCCCCTATCTTCTTCTGTCAGCTGATCTTGTAACATCCATAACTTTCTACTCCGATGTCCTATCGACGAGCGGTTTGTTGCGTTGAAAACTAGACTCAATGAAATTCATATTAGGCTTTTGAAACACCTAAAAACTCCCAATATACTAGGAGATATACTGCTCCAAAGTTGACTGAAAAACTGTCCAAAAAAGAATATTCTGCCAACAACTTTTTTTTTGTTCCTTATTCGAATCTTATTTCCTTTCGTACGTTCTCAATACATGACCTGGACTTACGGGGTGTAACACTTCCTAGGATATAACTACTTTGATACCAAGTTGGTCACACCTCAATGTTGGGAGTATGGATGGAACCAGTGCCTGGACGGCCCGAGCGAACCACCTAGATATCATCACACACACATACAACTATCTAGGCCGACAAGGCCTTAGAATGATAACTATGGAATAACTCGTTATGAAATCATGCAGGCAGAAGATCCCAACCTATGCATATACATACATAATAAGGCTATATCGAACAACTGTAAAACATATGACATGTATACAAAGCCTCTAAAGAGAGTGTGGACATAATACATAAGTTAGGACAGGGCCCCCGACATACCCACAGTACCCAAAATGATGTACATATAAACACGACCTTGACTTGGTAATACTCCAGGAGTAAGTGGAGCCCACCAATAAAAGTTAGGCTCTGGAAGAAATCTATAAGGGCAGGTTCTCTCCTTGCCATCCTGAAACTGAGCGGCATAAAATATAGCATCCCTAAGCAAAGGGACGTTAGTACGAATAATGTAATGAATATGTAAGGAAGAAATCAAACACAATAATAAGTAATCATATAAGAGAAAGGGATATGTGAATCAACCTGAGCCTCTGAAATGTCACTGAGGGCCACAATATACATAACGACCATCCTTATCTTATTACCTTATTCTATATCGCTATGTCATTGTGGTAAATTTGAGTTCTTGACTACCCAACTAATCAGTGGTAACTTCTCGACCGGCCATAGTTTGGTGGTAAATACGCGTTTGTCCAACTAGTGGTAAATAGCGATATGTAATTGCCCAACTTGTGGTATGTGCATAACTGCCCATCCGACCATGGCCCAATAGTCTATATGTATCTACCCAAACATGGTCAACATCATATCGTACCCGACCCTAAAAAGGGACTCAATCGTACCCGTCCTTAATAGGACTTGGTAATGTCAAAACCAACTACAGTGGTGATGCTCGTCTGCCCAACCAGCCATCGCCCGGTGGTAAGCCATACTACTATGTCCATGCCCCTATAGGTATTCCATACGTACATACATACATGAAAAGACATACTATCCTTGTATGGACCTATTGTAATACGTAGGATTGCTACTTTCTTAACTAGCATTTAGGGAGTATCATTATAACGATAATATACCCTTCCTCTTCTATTCTTTTGTGAGAGTTAATAAGGTTCCTACATTATTTCTAGTCCTTATGGAACTAAC
Source organism: Przewalskia tangutica (assembly GCA_029844215.1). Lineage (NCBI taxonomy): Eukaryota > Viridiplantae > Streptophyta > Magnoliopsida > Solanales > Solanaceae > Przewalskia > Przewalskia tangutica. The sequence continues at coordinate 28,451,307 of CM056719.1, forward strand.
CGAAGGAAATCAAGGACCATGGAATCCTCTTAAGAATGAAGAACAAACATATCCCTTTAGCATATATTTCACCGTATGTCGACACTTTGGTAAACATGCCAGGAAAAGAAGGAGTGGGCCTTAACATACCTTTGACGTTCTTCTTTGGAAGCTACTGATACAATAAATTGCTCACGTCAATCTACAACAATAATCAAAAACCATTTCTTATAAAGCTAGACTCCGATATGAAAAAAGCGGAAAACTTATTCTAGACTAATTCAGACATCAGCTCCTCCAACCCTCTCACTTTACTCATAATCCAATAATCAAGAACCATACATCCAACATACCACCAACTATCTATGCTACCATATATTAGATATCCTCCATAACAACCTCAACAAGCAGCTCCAAAAGTTACCACAACAATCACAACTCCTTCAAGTGATAATCTTGTACTATCTCCCCATATACCTTAGCTAAGACTTATGAATAATCAAATCCATGGAAAGGAAGGAGAAGTTACCTTATAGTTGCAAGAAAAATCTCCATAACAACCTTCTTTTATCTAGGAAGAGGGTAGATGTTACACCCCGTAATATTAGGGCTAATAATTGAGAACATGATTAAGAATGTAAGATTTGAATTTTGGAAGGAAAGAATTATTACATTTTCTTAAGAAAAATTTTGGAAAAAATGTGATGACGAAAAATTATTAACTTGGAGTTTAATACTTCTAATTGGATTTGTGGGATTAGTATTGGATTACGAAGATTTGGAATTGATAATATGGGGTCCTAGAAAATTTCACAATTTAGTGGGGTTCAAAATTATAGTATTTTGGACCAATCGTAGGGTGACACGTGTCACCCCTCCACTTGTATTGCAAGATGACCACACTTTAGATATTTTGAGAAGAGGAGGACAAGTGGACAAGTGGGTCCCACTCCACTTGTCCATACACTTGGCTTTACACTTAGAATAAACATCCAAGTCTTGCAAGACTTGAATTATTATACACTTACATCCATATAGCTCTCATCTTCTCCCTTAAGCTCCCTATTTTTCGAGAACCCCTAGCCAAGAACAACAAGGGTTGATTAGTTTCATTTTCCAAGATTAAGCCCTTAAACCAAGTGATAAGCCTAGATTAATATTCTTCAAGACTTGTCACGGTTTGACCGAAAGTTTGTGGTGAAACCCTAGCATGTTTGTCGACTTTTTGGAGGTAAAACGTGAAGGAAAGTTGGTTATAAAGTTGTAGTGGATACATGGGAGTGATTGGATCTTGAATAAGTGGAGCAAAACGAAAACTGCGGGACATTATAGTGCGGACTATTTGGGACGTTGTTGGGCACAAAATAAGGTAAACATTCTTCCTTATGTTGAAGTAATTGGATATTACTTATTGTTATAATGTATAGATGAGCTTGTGCTAAAAATAATGAAGGATAAAAAGTATTTGGGCCATTTTTAATGCTTTGGCAGAGAGTGGGCAGTTTCTGGTTCCCTTGGTTTTCGTTGGTTGTGTTGTTGTTATCTTCACCTATTGCATGTTATAATGGAGTAATATTGTTGTTAATAAGTAGATATAACTTATATAGAAGTTTTGGAACTTGAATTGGAATAAAAAGGATTAAGGAAAGAGTTATCGGATTGTATTTGTTGGTCGTGGAATCTATAAAACTGTTGGACGTTGTTATGCAGTTTTTATGGACTGTTTTGTGGTATTAGGCTGCTGGAAAATCAGACACCTATATGCATGATTAATGTGGTAATTGTTAATGGAAGTCCAAAGAGATTAATGGTGTAGAAAGGTATTAAAAGGCTTCACTTTGTACCCTTGTTGTTGTTGGATATTGGACTGATTTTTATGGATTGTTTTGGTAGATTAAGGGGCTGAATTTTACACGTCAAGTAGGCATGTAATACCCTTTGTTTAACTGTTGGTTGTGCCTTAAATGAGGCTTGATTGTTGTTGAAATTGGGCCTTGGAAAAAGTGGAAAAGTACGTATAAACGGGGGAAGTGCTGCCCAAATTTCTGTAGAATAAGAGGACCATTACTTGGTATACGTCTTATACTAGTGTGTATGAAGTTGATAGAAGTATTATTGTTGTTATATGTTGAAGTACTACTTGTGGCATTTTCTACTTGGCGTGTGGAATAGCCGATAAGGTTGAAGTACCTATTCGTGGCGTATTCTACTTGTCGTGTTGGTTAGTCGTCAATGAGGTATGTGAACCTCTTCCTTCTCTCTTTTGGAATGTTCTTTGTGTGAACCATAAATGTGGTATTGTTTCAAAAGTTATTCTACTCTTAGAAGTTATGGAGTATTCATGTTATTGATTCTATGCTAAAGGCATGTCTAAATTATTCCTAAGTCCTTACCAAGTCTTATGAGAGATGTTGGTAAAAGTTTTTAGGAAGTATTGGAGTCGAATTTATCTTGCTAGTTACAGCACTAATGAGAAAAGGTATCGAACAAGCCATTGCAACGTTAAATGAAAAAAGAATCGACAATCTATTATATTGAAAAAAGTAGAATTTTGCATCTGCATAGAAGCTAAGATATAACCAGTTCGTTTTACATTTTCTAGGTTCACAACTGATTAGGTAAAATCTCATGATATATATTAATCACGACTCATAAATGGATTAATTTGACAATTCGGATCGGTTATCACTATGCAAATGTTTCCATAATGTTAGCCAGAGGAGCGAGACGAATCTAGATTTCATGTGGTACATGAGGTGGTAGTAACTTGATGTTAAAAGTATACTTGTCTTGATTTTAAAAGTAGAAGTCACTTGGATTTAAAAGAGTAGGTGCCTTGATACTATAAGTGTTAGTGTCTTGGGGTTTTATAAAGAAAAGGATGTACGGCGGACGTACATGGTACTTTTGGGGTTCAAGTCTCTAATATTACATGACGGGATAGTACTTTGGTATTTCTAAAAAGGAAGGCATGGTATTGTCTTGATATTTATAAAAAGGAAGGTGTGGTATTGTCTTGGTATTTCTAAAGAGGAAGGCATGATATTGCCTTGGTGTTTATAAAAAAGAAGGCATGGTAATGTCTTGGTTTTCTAAAGCGAAGGTTCATTTTAGTGGTTCTAATGAGAGTCAAAGATGATTTAAATTGTACATAGTTGCTTGTGATAGCTATAGGTGTACAGTCCTTTACATTACACCGAGTCTCAGAATGGGCCGGAACATGTCGTACCTTATTTGACTTATAGCACATTACACCGAGTCCCAAAATGGGCCGGAACATGTTGTACATTTTATATATATTTGATGGAGTAGCTCCCATTACGTGAGATGGTACACACTCACTGCGGGTCTGAAGGACTCATGCGGGTTTAATTCCCAGGACACATTCCATGGATTAGTTCTCAGTGATGCGAGTATCGTGTACAAATGCTCATTGCGGGTCCACAATACCCATGCGGGTGAAATAGTCACATGAGTAGGATTGTATAATGATTATGAGGGGGGATGACCCTGATTTTGACATGACTTTCATATTTTGAAATGGTATTTGGAAATGATACGGTTGATCTCACTTTGAAAATACATATTTTAAAAAAAGTACAATATCTGATGTCTGATGGTAGAGTGATCTGATCTGATGATGCTGATGTCTGATGGTACATTGATAAGTCTGATGGTGATGTCTGATAGTCTGATGATAGTACGAGTGATACAAGGTCTGATTGGCTTTTATTTTTATGTACGGTAGAATCTGGTATTTGAGTTTTCATACTTGCTCCTGTCATTCTTTTGTACAACTATGATCTTATTTACTGTACTTCATGTTTACATACTTGGTACCTTGTTGTACTGACCCCCTCCGGGGCGCTGCGTTCATGTCCGCAGATATAGGTACACAATTTTTGGATCCGCGAGCTTAGGACCCTTGCCCAACTTGTTGAGATGGCTCCCTTGTTCCGGATCTTGTCATCTTGGTACAGGTCTTTGGTAGTAGACTTGTGTATATTCAGGGGTACGGCGGAGCCTTGTCCCGTCATAGGTTACTGTCCAAACTCTTAGAGGTCTGTATTCATATGTGGGCTGGACTAGCGTGAGTTGTACAGTTGTAGTTCCTTTGGGTTGTTTTATATATAATGGTGGCCTTGTCGGCTTTGCTTATTTTACTTTTAAAGAAAAAAAAATGATGAGTTTTCTTTAGCTTCTATTGGTTACATGTGATGTACAGGTAGAAGGGTACCCAGGTAGGGCACCAGTCGCGGTCCAGGGGTTCGGGGCGTGATAGAGTGGTACCAGAGTAGTTAATCCTCAGAATGTCTACAGACCGTGTGTAGTAGAGTCTTGGTTATCGGTGTGTTGTGCACCACACCCATAAACATGAAGCTATAGTACATTTAGGATTGGTTTCTATTCTTCTTACTCCAAGATCGTGCGATAGAGCTGTGTGGTTAGGGTAGTCCCTCCCTAACATATTTTTGTGATTGCAGCTATGAGAAAGAGACATCGGCCCAAAAAGGAAATATTTGGACTTAGTATCCAGGTTGGTAAAATTGTTGTGGGGTGGTATAATGCTGATGTACATCTATGCGGACATATTTATTTGGGGCCATATGTGTGTTGTCCGAAGCAATTGTGGGTTATTATGTGATGGTTAAGCTTTATAAATTGCTTGAAAGGTGTGAAATAGTTTATTGAATCCACATCAAGGTTATATATATGCTAATTTGGAATAATTTGTTACACCCCGTAATTCAAGGACATGTATAAGAGAATAGACGCGAGAACACAAGACTTGAAAATTGGTACGAAAGGCAGAATTGTTTTTTCGAGGGAAAATATTCCGAACTTCGGAAAAGAAAAATGTTCGTTGATGAGAATTAGATTCTCAAAATGCATTATTTGAGGAGTATGAAATTTATTAACATTGTGGAAATTTATTTTTACGGATTTGGTCACGTGAGGCCCACCCGAGAAATTTTACGTTTTGTGGGGCCCACGAGGTTCTGAAATTTTATGGACGAATGAGAGGCGACACGTGTCACCCCCACATGGCTTGCACGAAATGGGACCATGGTTAATGGTCAAGTGACCAAGGTTAGTAGTCAAGTGGATGATCAAGTCTTGCAAGCTTGAGATAATTGACCAAGTCAACTTGCCACTTGACTAGATATTAATTACTCTTCATCCTAGCCACACATATGTTGTAATATTGACCCTCCATTGTGTTATATATACTACACTAGTGCAAGACTTAGTCTTCCACACTTAGAAAAATTGAGGGAACTTTGAGCTAACATTAAGGAGCTCTCGGGTTTGATGGTATTCCCACACAAAATATTTGCAATTTTGGTTCATTATTCACAAGACTTTAACCCAAGGTTCCTAAGGGTATCGTAAGGATATTTCAATAGAAAGATCTCGAAAAAACGACGTTTTCACGTTAGTCGCAAGGCGAAAACCTAAGTCGTTTTCATAGTTTTGGATTGGAAATGGAAGAGAAGTTGGTTGTGAACTTCTAAGGGCTTCAAATAGCGGATTGGAGCGTAAAGGAAAGGAGCTAAGAATTGCTAAGGAGCGACTTTGAATCTTGGAATTTTATAAGGGCTTATAAAGGTAACAATCTTGTCGTTTTAGTAATTAAAGATTACTTATTGTTGTAGTTATGGATATTAGCAAGCATGAGGTATATATTATGAAGTTTGATAAGTGTATTGGCTATTGGAACCCTAATCCGAAACTAGCATGTTTAGCCCTTGAGATTGTAATTCAATTTGGTTATTAGTTTAGTCGTCGCATGCTATATAAAGAAGGGATTGTAGTTGTTAAAGTTGTTTATGACTATATAACATGTTAGACCTAAGAACTTGGATTGAAAAAGAATTGGAAAGGACTTTGTGTTGTTGTACATGTTAGCCGAGAATGGCTTTGAATATTGAACTACTTGGTATTAATTGTGGGGCAGAATTTTACACGTTTTGTAAGGCGTGTAATCCCCTTTGATTGGTTGGTGTGTTGAGCCTTAAATGTGGCATGTTGGTTATTGATTATCGGGCCTTGAAAAAGGTGGAAAAGTATGTAGAAACAAAGGAGGTGCTGCCCAATTTTCCGTAGAATAAGAGACTGTATACTTAGTATTATTCTACGTTAGAAACTAGAAGTTGATAGTCGTGTTGTGGCCATTATAGGTTGACAATTCTACGTGCGGTGTATTCGACTTAGCTTGTGGATTAAGCCGATAAGGTATGTGAACCATCTCCTCTTCTTCTAGCATGATTCCTTATGGTAAAGTAAGCAAATCATACTCCTAAATTGATCCACTCCTTGATTGTACTTGGATTGCCTAATATATAGAAGTTGTCCTATATACTTCCTTGATTGTACTTTGGATGTTTAAATTGGAAGTTGTTATAATCCATTCCCTTAATGAAGTTTGGATTTTCAAAAGTGCAAGTGTTTTACTTGAAGTACGTAGAGTCTTAAAAAGGAAGTGGTTCCTAATCTTTTGGCTAGTGCCTTAGTTCCAAAACCTAAAGGTTGTTATAATGACTTTAGGGGAGTCAAAGGAGTGATTTACTTAATTGATTTAAAAGAGGAGAAATGACATGCCTTAAAGAGAAGTAACTTGTTTTAAAGGTGTGAGTTACTTGAGATTTAAAAGTTAAGAAACTTGATTTCTAAAGATTAAGAGACTTGAAGTATTTTGAAAGTTAAGAAACTTAATTTGAAAGTATATGATACTTGGTTTTAAAAGTATAAGTCTCTTGATTATAAAAAGAATGAATTTGTCTAAAACCATAAAGGGTTATAACGGTTTTATGGGAAGTTAGTTATAACGGTTTTATGGAAGGTTAAGAGAGTTGTCTATTTTGATGGATAGGTATGAGTTGCCTAGGTTGTGTAATTAAAAGTTACTGAGTTCAAAGCCTTGAAATGAATTTCTAAAGGTGTAGTAACTTATTTGAAAAATAGACATGCCTTGATACTACGGGTGTTAGTATCTTGGGGTTTTATATAAAAAAGAGTCTTTTGAAAAGAATGGACGTACGTAGTACTTTGGCTTGTTTAAATGAGAATTATTCTATTTGTGCCTTGATAGTACTTTGGCTTGTTTAAATGAGAATTATTCTATTTGTGCCTTGATAGTACTTTGGCTTGTTTAAATGAGAATTATTCTATTTGTGCCTTGATAGTACTTTGGCTTGCTTAAATAAGGATTTCTCTTGGTTTATGTAAAAAGAAGGCATGGTAATTGTCTTGGTTTATGTAAAAAGGAAAGGCATGATAATTGTCTTGGTTTGTGTAAAGACATGGTATTGTCTTGGTTAATGTAAAAAGGAATGGCATGGTGTTGTCTTGGTTTGCTAAAATGATGGTTATTCATTTTATAAATAAAGGTCAAGAATGGTTTGCTTGCATATGGGTTGCTCATATAGACATTCGTGCAAGTGTCGTATTTCCGCGTCCCTCCATAAAGGGCCGACAACTTGTTTCAAGGATATCACGGAGTAGATCCCCATGGTGATGAGTGGTACACACTCACGGCGGATCGATATTTGACTCGGGCGGGTTAAATTCTCGGGATATATAAGTCATTGATTAGCTATCCGTGATGCGAGTATCATGTACCGATGACTCATTGCGGGTCCACATGACCTATGCGGGTGAAATAGTCCCTTGCGGGTGAAATAGTCCTATGATAGGTTGCATTATAACACAGAGGGTGGTTGACCAGCAGCGCACGACGCCGTGTTTTGAAACGGTAGTAATTTCATTAATGAAATGGTGCAGTGTGTTTATGACTTAAAGTGGAACAGTTGGTCTCGTTGTTAAAAGCATAACTTAAAAGATAAAAATGATTGCATTACTCCCATGATTGCAAGGTTCAGTGTGCTTATTGATGTTATATTATATCATGGACTGCCGACAGTGAGGAAGGATTCCACGGGCATGATTGATAATATGGGCGTGAGACCCAGGGTTATATTTGAGTAATGACTTTGAGGGCATGCGTCCACGATTTGATATATTTGCTTATGTATTGTATGCGTAGTTTGGCTATCATACATGTCTCTGTTTTGTATAGATTGTTATGATTTCGTTCTGATATTTTGATTTCACATAATTGGTACATTCGTCTTGACCTCGCCGGGTTGCGTTCATCTGCATGAGTTTTACGTCTGTGATTTGGTGATCTGCAGGTGTAGGACCATGTTCCGAGTTTTTGGATAGCTCCATCTGTTCAGGAGTTTATCATTTTGGTATAGATCCTTGATCTGAGCTTTTATGCGATTATGGGTACGGCGGGGCCTTGTCCCGTCATAGTTCAGTAAAACTCTTAGAAGTCTGTATTCATATATTGGATTGGACTCATGTACAGTGTAGTGCCTTTTTATTATGTATATTATATGACAGCCTTGTCGGCTTTGCCCTTGCATGTTCGTTGGTTTTAAAAAAAACGAGGTGTTATTTAATTCCGCGGTTTACCTGTGTCAGTTAGGTAGAAGGGTGCCCAGGTAGGGCACCAGTCATGGTCCCGGGGTTTGGGGCGTGACATAATTAGGAGGTGATGAGCTGTCGGGAAGGGTGATGAACCCTTAGGAGATCATGTTTAATTGACTTAAAGACATACCATGTTGTTAGATTAAACTGTGTTAAATTCTTAAGTGATGGGTACAGATAATATTTGTATGGAGTAAATAGGGTTGTTATGATTAGGACAACATGATTTTGAGATATTGAGAAGCCATCTTGCCCGTATACGGGGAGAAATAATGTAAGCTTGGGACATGCAATATTTGAGGATCTTAGAGTATTGGATAATCGTTGAGACCTTAGATGAACATTCAGGATGATGTTTCTAAGGGGGCAAGGATGTTACACCCTGTAATACTAGGACTACTAATTGAGAACGTGATTAAGGATTTAAGATTTGAATTTTGAAAGGGAAGAATTATTACATTTTCTTAAAGAATATTTCGGAAAAATGTGACGACGAAAAATTATTAACTTGGAGTTTAATACTTCTAATTGGATTTGTGGAATTAGTATTGGATTACGAAGATTTGGAATTGATAATATGGGGTCCGCTGAAAATTTCACAATTTTAGGGGGGGGGGGGTTCGAAAATTATAGTATTTTGGACCAATCGGAGGGTGACACGTGCCACCCCTCTACTTGTATTGCAAGATGACCACACTTTAGATATTTTGAGAAGAGGAGGACAAGTGGGTCCCACTCCACTTGTCCATACACTTGGCTTTACACGTAGAATAAATATCCAAGTCTTGCAAAACTTGAATTATTATACACTTACATCTATATAGCTCTCATCTTCTCCCTTAAGCTCCCTATTTTTCGAGAACCCCTAGCCAAGAACAACAAGGGTTAATTAGTTTCTTTCTCCAAGATTAAGCCCTTAAACCAAGTGCTAAGCCTAGATTAATATTCTTCAAGACTTGTCACGGTTTGGCCGAAAGTTTGGGGTGAAACCCTAGCTTGTTCATCGACTTTTTGGAGGTAAAACGTGAAGGGAAGTTGGTTATAAGGTTGTAGTGGATACATGGGAGTGATTGAATCTTGAAGAAGTGGAGCAAAACGAAAACTGCGGGACATTATAGTGCGGACTGTTTGAGACGTTTTTGGGCACAAAATAAGGTAACAAATCTTCCTTCTGTTGAAGCAATTGGATAGTACTTATTGTTATAATGTATAGATGAGCTTGTGCTAAAAAAATGAAGGATAAAAAGTATTTGTGCCATTTTTAATGCTTTGGCCGAGAGTGGGCAATTTCGGCTTCCCTTGGATTTCGTTGGTTGTGTTGTTGTTATCTTCACCTATTGCATGTTATAATATAGTAATACCGTTGTTAATAAGTTTATATAACTTATATAGAAGTTTTGGTTGAATTGGAATAAAAAGGATTAAAGAAAGAGTTATCGGATTGTAGTTGTTGGCCGTGGAATCTATAAAACTGTTGGAAGTTATTATGCAGTTTTTATGGACTGTTTTGTGGTATTAGGCTGCTGGAAAATCAGACACCTATATGCAAGATTAATGTGGTAATTGTTAATGGAAGTCCTAAGAGATTAAAGGTGTAGAAAGGTATTAAAAGGCTTCACTTTGTACCCTTGTTGTTGTTGGATATTGGACTGATTTTTATGGACTGTTTTGGTAGATTAAGGGGCTGAATTTTACACGTCAAGTAGGCATGTAATACCCTTTGTTTAACTGTTGGTTGTGCCTTAAATGAGGCTTGATTGTTGTTGAAATTGGGCCTTGGAAAAAGTGGAAAAGTACGTATAAACGGGGGAAGTGCTGCCCAAATTTCTGTAGAATAAGAGGACCATTACTTGGTATACTGTTATACCCCGTAGTTCCACGGTATGTATGTGGGGACGTACGTACGAGAATACGACAGAAATTTTGGAAAGAAAGAAAGGTGTGATTTTTCGACGGAAAAGTTTCCGGGTTTTGTGAAGGAAAAAGGTTCGTTAGTGGGAATTGGATTCCCAGATTTGGTATTTGGACTTCTTGGATTATATTAGAATTATGGGATTTTATTTTCGGAATTGGTCACGTGGGGCCACGGAGAAATTCTGGTTTTAATGGGGCCCACTTTGTTTTGAGATTTTATTATTTTGGATATTTTGGAAGACGAAATATTTTGGACAAATCGAGGCGACGTGTCACCCCATGTAAGCTGCGCGCGAGTGGTGGGACAAATGGCTAGCTGTCCTTGGCGAAAATAGCCATGACACTTGGAAGCAATTTCGTTGGCCATGTGGTGTGGTGGGACCCACACACACATGGCCCAATCTTGACCACCCACTTGACTTGATCATGGCCCTTGATTCTTGTTATACCCCGTATTTCCAGAGTATGTACGTGAGGGCGTACGTACGAAAGTTTAGCCTTAAAGTAGGCATTGGGACGTTTTTATTTGGGCACAACTCATTAAAAGAATCGTTTTCCGACGAAACGTTTTACACAACTCGCGTAGGATAAATTCCGGCTATACCATTTCTAATTTTTGCGGATTTTTCGAGAGCGAAACACTGCTAACAGCGGGAGGCGACACTTGTCACCCTCCAATTGGTGGGCGTGGCGTCTATATGGCGAATGGAGTGGCTTGTTTTGTCAAGTAGTTGGTAGGATATTTTGTGTGCAAGTTGGCTAGGTACACTTGCCCAAATCTTGACCTTACACTTGCCTTGCACTTGGCATAATCTTGGCCATTGGTTGGCATCCGACTATAAATACCCCTCTTGTGATGAAGAGTTCTTCATCCACAAACAAGCTTTCAAGTATTGAAATCCTCCTCTCCCTTGAGCCTTTTCGTCCAAAACACCCCTTTGAGTGAGCTTGGCGGGCAACCCTCACTGCTGGCGAAATCTACCCCCTCATGGTAGAAAAGTTGCCTTCTAGTATTGTTATAATGCCCAAAATACCTAGCCCAAATCCCAGTGCTTAGTAGAAGTTGTGAAGAACTAAGGTTTCCTTGGAGCTATCGGAGCGTACAACTTAGGAGCTAAGCCTTGCTCGGATCGACTTATACCTAGGATATTATTGGGCTTCACCAGGGTAAATAATCTTAACCCTCTTTTGTATTAAAGAATACATCTTTGTAGAAGTATAGAATTAAGTATTAAATACTTAGAAGAATATTCTGAGAATAGAATTGAACTGTTATCACAATAGAAGGGTTTAAAGAAGAATAATAAATGAACTCACTTAGAATTTGTTTCTGATCGTATAACTTAGGGTAGGGAAGTGCTGCCCAAATTTCCATAGAATAGAGAACCTACGCTTAGAATCATTTCTGATCTGATCTGACGTTGATAGACGTGTTGGTATTATAATTTGATTCTCTGCGTCGACATATTCAACTTGGCGGAGGTTTTCGTCGAGAAGGTATGTGATTCTTCCTAAAGCATGATATTTTAACATATATATATGTAATGCGGTAGACGTCATGTGTTAATCGAATAATAACTACGGCAATGTCTTTTGACTTAAGCACGAATAACAACTACGGCAATGTCTTTTGACTTAAGCTGAATAATAAGAACACGATGCATTTCAAAGAATCTTGAATCATTTTTAATGAAGAGAAATATCTGGTTTTAAAAACAAAAGCTTAAGAGTTATACTAGCTTTATGGGAAGTTAGGTATAACAACTTAAAAATGATAAAAGGCATTTACTTGTTTGTTTATAAAAGACTTGTATTGATTTACATTAAGTATAGTAAGATTGTTTGATAAGTAGACATATTATGATGCTACTGTGTTAGTGTCTTGTAATCTTGTGAAAGGGGTCATTCTTGTGCTTACATTGCTAAGCAGTAAGTCATTTGTCTTTGTTATTATATCACCTACCCCTTGACTTATTATACCGAGGGCTTGCCACCCTTGATGCGGTCTATACGGCCTATGCGATCTATGTGACTATGCGAGTGCGGAGTTCGAGTTGATCATTCCGGTGTTTTAGCCCGACGCGGGGATGCTATGCGATCTGTGTGACTATGCGGTCTATTGAGACTATGCGGTGCGGAGTCGGTAGTGCAGGGTTAGCTACCCGTCGAGAATACCTCATGCAGTGCATGTGTGACCTATGCGATCGGAGTCGAGATTAGGCATGCATAATGATACTATGGCGCAGCCTTGCCCGATCATTCGCGGCCTAGAACGGACTATTCTGATTTACCTATTATTGTTCTTGTTTGTGATATGGCACTATGTGCAATTGAAGCGATTATATTTGCAAATGGTTTTAAAATACTTTGATTTCATTTTAAGTACTTTACGATTTCACATACTTAGTACTGTTGTCTTGACCTCCTTCGGCTGCGTTCATGCGCGGTAAGAGCGGCAGTGCTAGATCCACATCCTTAGGATCTGTTTGCATTGGTGCCAGGAGCTCCATCTTTTCCGGAGGCTCTACTTTTGGTATGATCTCCCTGTATTGTAGATAGTTTTGTACATTCAGGGTATGGTGGGGCCCTGTCCCACCATAGTTGTTTACTTCAGAAGTGCAGTAGTCCTAGTGCGCTTGGGATGTAACTGCAAAACTTGGGTTATTTATATATATATGCCGAAAGGCAAGCTTTTCTTTAGATAAATTGTGTCTCATTTTACAACTGTTTCATGTCTTGTTTTTATATTCCGCTGATTACTCTGATGTATGACTACTTGGGTGCCCGGGTAAGGCACCAGTCACGGGCCCCGGAACGGGTCGTGACAATTCTTCTATAAATACCCCCTTAGCTTGAAGACTAATTTCATCCCTCACTTGAAGTTTTTCCAAGCAAAATACTCCCTCCCCTTTGTAGAGTTTTCGTCCTTTCCCCCACCCTCTTGTGTAGAAAATACTTTGTGTATTGTTGTATAATCCCAAATACCTTGGCCTAGTATCCCTAGTAGTATTCCAAAGTTGTTTTAATTCTAGGAGCCCGGAAATGCTACTTTATTCCAATAGTCGCAAAATGAAACCCTAGAAAATCTTCATAAGCTTGGTTGAAGTGTTAAGAGAAGTTGTTTAGAAACTTCTAAGGGTCGCTTGGAGCGGGTTGGAGCGTAAGGAATTGGAGCTAAATGTCACGACCCGTTCCGGGGCCCGTGACTGGTGCCTTACCCGGGCACCCAAGTAGTCATACATCAGAGAAAAACCAGCGGAATATAAAACAACCAAGATATGAAACAGTATAAGTAAGACACAGTTTCAGGGAAAAAGTTGCCTTTCGGCATAATGTATATAAATAACCCAAAACGAACAGTTACATCCCAACCTTACAACAGGTCTACAGACCTCTAAGAGTTTAAAACAACAATGGCGGGACAGGGCCCCGCCATACCCCTGAATACAAATATCTACAACGACAGGGGACCATACCAAAATGCTAAGCTTCCGGAGAAACGGAGCTTTCCCAGCCCAAGCGGTGATCCTAAGAACGGGGATCAACGGTAGGAGTACCTTTACTGCGGCATGAACGCAGCCCCAAGGAGGTCGATCTGGCAGTGCAGTATGTGAAACCGAAAAATCGTAAATGAAATCATAGTAGTACATATAAGGTAGGAGCGTGTATGATAAGCCAACACTACGATTCACAATAAATAGCGGTCATGCCAAGTCGGGGACTCATGCCTCAAAGTCATCACAATAGAACGTGCGAGGTAATGCGAAGGCATAGCCGACTACTAAAACCGAGTACCAACAAGGTCATAAATCAGATCATGAGATCTGTCTAGACGTCACATGATCAAAGCCGCCACTCGCGCATTATCTAATGTGCGCATCTAGTCTCGGAACTTCCGCACTCCGCATAGGCCAAACAGATAGGCGCATGAGGTATAACCCGCATCGGTAGCTACTCCCGGCGTCCTGACACGTCGTCGCGTAGCTACAAGAACGCGTGACCACGCGGCGCATACTAACTGGAACTCCCGCTGATTCCGCCATACTGAGACCGCATAAGGTATTCTCGAATCATAGGTCCATCGACACTGAGTCTACCCGCGTGGAGGGCAGCTTAACCCCCGGAGTTATGAATGATATAATATCAACATAACCGCTTATTGCTAAACAACATAAGCACAACAAGGAAAAACCCCTTTACACAAATATCACAAGATACTAACTCACGTAGCATCCTAACATGTTTACTTATCAAGTCAACAAGAAAATATTACAAGACTATCACAAATCAATACAATCAAGTTACAACATTCTTTTCCTAACGTTCAAGTTTGCCTAATTTAAATTACTAAAGTTTCTGATTTTAGAAAGGGTTCAGAGTTCATAGTTTTAATCCTTTAAAACAATTTGAGAAACATATACCCTAAGTGTGAGTAGGTTATCATTATTCGTAACAATCTTATTACAGCAGCCATGATCTAGTAGATGTAATATCATTTTGTCTCATCTTAGCTCCTATGCAGATGGAAGTTTCTAGTTTTAATAATACTTTATTAGTCAAAATAATTCCCTTTATTAAGCCATTTCGTGGTTTGTTCGACATTTATTCTGATGGGTAAAACATCATTCCTTTTGAAAACCAAAAATACTATTTACTCACTAATGAGGTTTCACACTTTTTAACAAAATTCATATTAGTATAATAAGTCAAGTCTCTTATTTCCTTAAATTAATAAATCGTTCTTTTTATCACTCTTAAGCCGTTATACCTAACCTCCCATAAAGCTAGTATAACTCTTGACTTTTAAAACCAAGTGTTACTCTTACGAAAAAAATGATTGAGATTCTTTTGAAATGTTTTCGATTCTTTATTATTCAGCTTAAGCTAGTGAGGCATTCATGCAGTATTATCGAGCTTAAGCGTGAGGCATTCCGTAAGTATTATTCAGCTTAAGTCGAGGACATTGCCGTAGTTATTATTCGATTAACACGTATGCGTCTACCGCATATATATATTGTAAAATATCATGCTTTAGGAAGAATCACATACCTTCTCGCGAAAACCTCCGCCAAGTTGAATATGTCGTAGCGAGTATCGACCTATAACGATCAAATACGTCTATCAACATCCATCGGATCTTGTACAAAGTTCTAAGCGGAGGTTCGTTATTCTATGGTCATTTGGCGCACTTCCCTGCGGTGAGCTACTCAAGTCTCATGTGAAACAGTCCCATGTAAATCTGATTCTATTATTCATCTTTTAAACCGCCTTCTTTGTGATACGATTCAATTCTAATACGCAATATCCTTCTAAGTATTTAATACTTATTCCTATACTTCTACAAGATATATATTCTAATTACAAAGGAGGATAAGATTATTTACCTCGGTAAGCCCAATAATATCCTAGATAAAAGTCGCGCTGAGCAAGGTTTAGCTCTAAGTTGTGCGCTCAGGTAGCTCAATAAAACCTTAGAAGTTCTTCACAACCTACTAAGGACTAAGGGATTTGGGCTAGGGTAATTCGGGCATTATAACGATACTAGAAGGCAACTTTTCTACCAAGGGAGGGTAGTGTTTGGCTAGGCTAGCTTTGGAGGGGTTGCTCTCGGCGAGGGCGTCTCACAGGGGAGGGGTGTGTTTGGACGAAACAACAAGAGGAGAGGAGGATTTGAGACTTAGATAGATTGCTCAATTTAGGATGAAATAACTCTTCAACAAGGGGTATTTATAGGTCAAGACATGGCCAACCAATGGCAAGATTATGCCAAGTGCAAGGCAAGTGTAGGGTGAGGATTTAGGCAAGTGTCCTTGGCCAACTTGCACACAAAATATCCTACCAACTCCAAGACAAAACAAGCCATCCCAATCGACCACATTGCGTGTGACATCCATCAATGAGAGGGTGACAAGTGTCGCTCTCGTTGGTCCAACGTGTTGCGTCTCTCGGAAAAATCCGCAAAAATTAGAAACGACATAGCGGAATTTATCCTACGCGAGTTGTGTAAAGCGTTTCGTGGAAAAACGAATCTAAACGGGTGTTGTGTACAAAGTGGAATTCGTCAAAGCCAACTAGGGGGTGACACGTGTCGCCCTCTACTCGTCCAAAATATTTCATCTTCGAAAATATCCATAATGGCCAAAATCTCAAAACAAAGTGGGCCCCACAAAACCAGTAAATTTTCTCCAGTGGGCCCACGTGACCATTCAGAAAATAAAATTCCATAATTCTCTAAAATTCCAAGAAGTCCGAATACCAAATCTGGGAATCAATTCCATTAACGAATCTTTTCCTTCACAAAACCGAAACTTTTCCGTGGAAAATCACCTCTTTCTTCCCATTCCAATTCGATGTCGTATTCTCGCACGCGTGCGTCTCGCATACATACCTTGAAACTACGGGTATAACATTCTCCCCTCAGAAACATTCGTCGAATGTTCCTTCTAGGTATCAAAACAAGCGCGCGGTATAGTCCTGCTATACTTTACGGAAACAACCATACACCTGGTCACAACACAACAAGCGCATACTTATCTCCAAGTCCACGAGGAATCACCTCTATCACAAAAACTCCTACCGAGATCTAAAAGATACTCCGCCGCCCTACTCTTTACAAACGAATGATCACACCTATGCTCGTAATACATGCTCGTTCTTCCCTTACTCGTCGTGATACCACTTTTGTCACTTTGTCGCGAGCCTTGCCCCGACGACCCAACAAATGGTACCGGCTGCTTGCGATCCCTGAGGATGTCGTACACTTCTTGTACGCTCGAACTCTTACCACCCTTCTGTTACTGCTTAGTTTCCAAATCTCGGGGTTACTATCTCTAACGTGGTCATCATTAACTGGGAACACTCTGGGTGGATTTCCGATACTTTCCCGAACATAACAATACGAAAGACCGGACGTACTGCCTCTTAAGTCGGACGACAATGCTAACATATAGGCAACCTGGCCTAATCTTCACATGAACTCAAAAAGGCCCAAAGTAACACGGCTAGGTTTCCTCTGTTTTCCAAAACTCATCACACCCTATCCACGATCTGCCGGAACAAACTCAACCAACTATCGAACGCGCCAACATCGAACCAATCGATCGGCAACTTATACTTCCGCCCTACAAGGCTTCCTAAGGCGACATCCGAATCTGAAAATGGTAGCTTAAACATTCCCTTTACGAGACAACAATCCCCAACTACTCACGAAATCAAACCGCGAGGCGAATGCGGTCTGAGACTTACGAGTTCTTAACCTGCTGGTAAAACTTCCAAAAAAAAAAAAAAAAAGCAATGTACCACTGGCTCCACTGCGTCATAAGGTGAAGGTAGGCACTCCGTGCAGCCTTACAACCTTTCTGAAATAATCATCTCGCAACTTACTACCGAGTACACGGTCTTTGCTAGAAGACAAGACGGGCTGACCTCCTCGGCCCGACTACTGGTCGAATGTATCCACGAACTCGTATGTTGGTTAACTAAACTTGGGCCTAACATCCTAGTGACCCTACCACGTGGGACCAAAACTGACCCGCACCAAACAGGCCACGGGTCGACCCGCCACATGGCCTCCACCCAACCCGGCAATGCGCAAACACTAGCTCCCTGATTCGGAACAATCTCACCAATCACGTTACGAAAACCTAGCGGTCTTCTACCCTCTTCCATTCCACATTACCCAGGGATTCATCCCACAAAATATCTCACGTATACTATGCACCTCGACAAGGGTCAAACACGAAGTAATTCTTTTACCAAAGATGGCCTCGCCTCTAAGGTCTCTACGTACACATCCTAAGGCTCCCACTTTCTCTATCCCCCAATCTTTCCTGATTAACTAATCATGATTCCCAATCACAGTTAACATAATGCTATCTGAAAATAATACTTAAGATATTCGCTACACATATAAATCTCTAAAGGGTTAAGGATATACAGATCTCTGGCACTTCCCTTAGGTCGTTCTAATCAAACCCGCATACTGTGCATAGTGAGGAAGGTGATGAACTATCCATCGATCCGAAGGCCGAGTCTCTACATCCGCACCACCCGCGGTGGACAATTCCTCGCAAAATGGCCTGCTGTCGCCAAACATAACAAGGCGCGGAAGAACGACACTCCCATGATGACATCGACCTAACGGCCACACCGAGGTGGGGTGACCTCTCGCTAACACCCCTCTCTCCGAACCACCGCATCCACAATGGCCCTAGTAGGCTGAGTCCTCGTACTTGTATCCTTCCTCATAGAACATTCCCTTGCCATATGGCCCTGACGGCCGCAATAAAAACAAGCACCAGTAAAAAGACGCACTTCCGGGATGACACACCGCCTTGTAAACGAGGAAAAAGCGAACTTGGTGGAGGGACACTCTGCATCGGGCGAGGCGCATGTCTAATCTGCTTGAGGCGGTTCGCTCAGAGTTACCAAATGATCACGCCAATCGGGCCTCTTCACGCTCTCGGTCACTCTGCCGATCTCTACCTCTCTCGGCCACGCACATAATCTGAACGCAAGGCTTTGGCTCGTTCTCGATCAAGAGCTACTCCTCACAACCCTTTTAGATAAGCATCAATATCCTTGGAATACGGTACATAAAATACTCTCTGGCTGCCAAGTCCTTTGCTATAACAGGCGTCTCCTTCCAATCCATATTTTCGCTCCAAGTCGTGGGCGAAAGTCCGGATGTCATGACGCGATGAGGCTGCTGCGCGTACAAACTCTACTGCTGGCGGCGTCTCGAACTCCGTATGAAGCATCACCCAGTGATGATTGGGCTGTGCCTTCTAAATCTCATGCTCTACTCGCGACTCAGCCGGTGCCTTGCCACTCGGGCCCGAGTTGCTGGCGGGCATCAGGTAAAGGAAAGGAATACGTTAGAGGTCCAACTTATAACACAAACTCTAAAGCACGATCTCGAGTGAGAAGAATGGAAACCAATCCTAAATATCCTATAGCCTCACGATTATTGGTGTAGTGCACAACACCGATAGTCAAGACTCTACTAGATACGGTCTGTAGACACTTTCCGAGGATTAAGCGCTCGATACCACTTTTGTCACGACGTTCGGGGCGTGGATCGTGCCTTACCCGCACCCAGTAGTCATACATCGAGAGAAAAACAGCGGAATATAAAACAACCAAGATATGAAACAGTATAAGTAAGACACGCTTTAGGAAAAAGTTGCCTTCGGCATAATGTATATAAATAACCCAAAACGAGCGATTACATCCCAACCTTACAACAGTCTGGACCTAAGAGTTTAAAACAACAATGGCGGGGACGGGGCCCGCCATACCCTGAATACAAATATCTACAACGACGGGGACCATACAAAATGCTAAGCTTCCGAGAAGCGGAGCTTTCCCAACGAAGCGGTGATCCTAAGAACGAGGATCAACGGTAGGAGTACCTACTGCGGCATGAGCGGCCCGAAGGAGGTCGATCTGGGTACCAAGTATGTGAAAGCGAAAAATCACGTAAATGAAATCATAGTAGTCTATATAAGGCAGGAGACAGGTATGATAAGCCAACACTACAGTTCACAATAAATAAGCAGTCATGCCAAGTCAGGGACTCATGCCCTCAAAGTCATCACAATAGAACCGTACGGGGTAAGTACGAAGGCATAGCCGACTACTAAAACCCACAGTACCAACAAGGTCATAAACTGTATCATGAGATCTGTCTAGACCGTCACATGATCAAAGCTGGCCACTCGCCCGCAGTATCTAATGTGCGCATCTAGTCCTGGAACTTCCCGCGACTCGCATAGGCCAAGCAGATAGGCGCATGAGGTATAACCCGCATCGAGGGTAGCTACTCCCGGCGTCTAGACACGTCGTCGCGCATGGCTACAAGAACCGCGTGACCACAAGGGCGCATACTAACACGAACTCCGCGATTCCGCATAGGCCATACTGAGACCGCATAAGGTATTCTCGAATCATAGGTCCATCGACCGCTGAGTCTACCCGCGTCGGAGGCGACTTAACCCGGAGTTATGAATGATATAATATCAACATAACCGCTTATTGCTAAACAACATAAGCACAACAAGGAAAAACCCCTTTACACAAATATCACAAGATACTAACTCACGTAGCATCCTAACATGTTTACTTATCAAGTCAACAAGAAAATATTACAAGACTATCACAAATCAATACAATCAAGTTACAACATTCTTTTCCTAACGTTCAAGTTTGCCTAATTTCAATTACTCAAGTTTCTCATTTTCGAAAGGGTTCGTAGTTCATAGTTTTAATCCTTTAAAACAATTTGAGAAACATATACCCTAAGTGTGAGTAGGTTATCATTATTCGTAACAATCTTATTACAGCAGCCATGATCTAGTAGATGTAATATCATTTTGTCTCATCTTAGCTCCTATGCAGATGGAAGTTTCTACTGGTTTTAATAATACTTTATTAGTCAAAATAATTCCCTTTATTAAGCGGCGTGGTTTGTTCGACATTTATTCTGATGGGTAAAACATCATTCCTTTTGAAAACCAAAAATACTATTTACTCACTAATGAGGTTTCACACTTTTTAACAAAATTCATATTAGTATAATAAGTCAAGTCTCTTATTTCCTTAAATTAATAAATCGTTCTTTTTATCACTCTTAGCCGTTATACCTAACCTCCCATAAAGCTAGTATAACTCTTGACTTTTAAAACCAAGTGTTACTCTTACGA
This sequence comes from Przewalskia tangutica, assembly GCA_029844215.1. Classification (NCBI taxonomy): domain Eukaryota; kingdom Viridiplantae; phylum Streptophyta; class Magnoliopsida; order Solanales; family Solanaceae; genus Przewalskia; species Przewalskia tangutica. The sequence continues at coordinate 28,472,399 of CM056719.1, forward strand.
AAAAAATGATTGAGATTCTTTTGAAATGTTTTCGATTCTTTATTATTCGTGCTTAAGCGTGAGACATTCTTATAAGTATTATTGCTTAAAGCGTGAGGCATTGCCGTAAGTATTATTCAGCTTAAGTCAAGACATTGCGTAGTTATTATTCGATTAACACGTATGCGTCTACCGTACTATATATATTGTAAAATATCATGTTTTAGGAAGAATCACATACCTTCGCGAAAACCTCTGCCAAGTTGAATATGTCGCGCAGAGTATCGACCTATAACATCAAATCGCCTATCAACGTCCGTATCTTGTACAAAGTTCTAAGCGAGGGTTCGTTATTCTATGGTCATTTGGGCAGCACTTCCCCTGCCGTGAGCTACTCAAGTCTCTGTGAAAACGATCTATGTAAGTCTGATTCTATTATTCATCTTTTAAACCCTTCTCTGTGATAATTCAATTCTATTCTGCAATATCCTTCTAAGTATTTAATACTTATTCCTATACTTCTACAAAGATATATATTCTAATTACAAAGGAGGATAAGGTTATTTACCTCGGTAAGCCCAATAATATCCTAGATAAAAGTCGCGCCTGAGCAAGGTTTAGCTCCTAAGTTGTGCGCTCCGGTAGCTCCAATAAAACCTTAGAAGTTCTTCACAACCTCTACTAAGGACTAAGGGATTTGGGCTAGGGTAATTCGGGCATTATAACGATACTAGAAGGCAACTTTTCTACCAAGGGGGGGTAGTGTTTCGGCTAGGCTAGCTTTGGAGGGGTTGCTCTCGGCTAGGGCTTCTCAAACGGGGAGGGGGGTGTTTGGACGAAACAACAAGAGGGAGAGGGAGGGAATTGAGACTTAGATAGATTGCTCAATTTAGGATGAAATAACTCTTCAACAAGGGGGGGTATTTATAGGTCAAGACATGGCCAACCAATGGCCAAGATTATGCCAAGTGCAAGGCAAGTGTAGGGTGAGGATTTAGGCAAGTGTCCTTGGCCAACTTGCACACAAAATATCCTACCAACTCAAGACAAAACAAGCCATCCCAATCGGCCCTATTGCGTGTGACATCCATCAATGAGAGGGTGACAAGTGTCGCCTCTCGTTGATCAACGTGTTGCGTCTCTCGGAAAAATCCGCAAAAATTAGAAACGACATGGCGGAATTTATCCTACGCGAGTTGTGTAAAGCGTTTCGTCGAAAACGACTCTAAACGGGTGTTGTGTACAAAGTGGAATTCGTCAAGCCAACTGGGGAGGTGACACGTGTCGCCTCCTACTCGCCCAAAATATTTCATCTTAGAAAATATCCATAATGGCCAAAATCTAAAACAAAGTGGGCCCCACAAAAGCGTAAATTTTCTCCGTGGGCCCACGTGACCATTTCCAAAATAAAATTCCATAATTCTCTAAAATTCCAAGAAGTCCGAATACCAAATCGGGAATCCAATTCCATTAACGAATCTTTTTCCTTCACAAAACCGAAACTTTTCCGTGGAAAAATCACCTCTTTCTTCCCATTCCAATTCGATGCGTGTCGCATTCGTCCTCGCATACATACCTTGAAACTACGGGGTATAACACTAAACGTTGCTCAGGATCAACATATATCTTGGATAATTTTGGGCTTATCGAGGTAATGATCTATGTCCCTCTATTGTAATTGGATATTACATACTGTAGTAATTATACTTGAGTATATTATATGAGGATAGAAGATTGATAGAATTAAACTGTATTTACATTAGATTGTATTTACAGTAGACTTGTAGTATTATTGTGGGGAAGTGTTGTACACGTCCGGTTAGACGTGTAATCCCCTGGGATTTGTTGGCCTGGTAGCGGGCCTGAGTAGAGGAGGATATTTGTGTGGTTGTGGGGGGGGGGGGGGAGGTGCTGCCGAATTTTCTGTAGAATAAAGGAATAGCGTATTCTACTTGAAGGGTGGAAAAGGCTAGCAAGGTTGTAGTACTTGGAGCATTTTGCTAATTGTCGATAATCGTCGCGAGGTATGTGAACCTCTTCCTATCTTTTCTAGCATGATTGTTGTGAACTATGTAGTACGGTAGACGTACATGTGCTAAGTGAATTTGGTTGGTTTACTGATTTTAAAAGATAAAGGACTTGACTTATATTTGACTTGATATGATATATGAAGAACTCGAATTGAGTAGAAAGTTGTGAAACCTCATTCGCGAGTAATGAGTATTTGGTCTTTAAAAGGAACTTGATTTCTAAAAGAAAAGAGACTTGAGGAATTGAAGAGTTTTTGGTTTAAAAGAGAGACATGGTTTTGTCTTAAATTGGTTTAAAACATAAAGTGTTATAACAGCTTTATGGGAAGTTAGTTATAACGACTTTATGAAAGCAAAAGAATGGTTTTATCATTGGTTTTAAAATGGTAACTTGATTTAAGTATAGGTTACTTGTTTTGAAAAGAGTAAGTATTTGAGTTTTAAAGAGTATACTTGATGTTGTTTTAAAAGAAAGGCATTTGGTTTAAAAAGTATAGAGTACTTGATTTTAAAAGTCTTGTAAAGGTTTTTACGAAAGTAAAGTAATTTGGTTTGAAAAAGGAAATATGTTTTTGATACTACGAGTATTAGTATCTTTTACGTAAAAAGAGGTCTTTTTGAAAGAATGAAAGTAGGTATTATTTTTGGGATTTGAAACCCGTATTGTTGACATAAAATGAAAGTACCTTGAGTTGTGTGTAACTTGCCTATGTTTGCGTGTGATAGCCTTGTCGTGCTAGTATTGTATTTCTATACCACCGCGTCTCTCGATGGAGGGCCGGTTGATTTGTTATGATCTTACTTGGGCGTCTGCAGCGTGTGGAGGATTCCGGGTGCGCTCGTTGATAGCGTTATTCCATGGACTAGCTCTCCGCGAGGTTTCCGATTCAGCCTTGGTATCCGGTGGTTGGCTTTCGTCTTGCCCGTCGTGGTGATTCGGCCTTGGTACCAGTAGTTAGCCTTCGCACTTGCCGTTCAGTTTAGTGGCGAAGTCTCGTGACACGGCGCAGTACTGTAGTTAGCTCAGATTGCCGGTCGGCCACGTGACACGGCGCGAGTACTGGTAGTCGGCTTTCGTACTTGCCGTGTCGCCCATGGTTTGGTTGCATAGTATTGTTAGTGCGGCCTTGGTATCTAGTAGTTGGCTTCGTACTTGCCGGCCGATTGATGATCGGCTTTGGTATCGGTAGTTAGCCTTCGTACTTGCCCGTCACGGTTTCTATGACACGTAGGACACGGTGTTCATGTGTACTCGCTTGGTGTTGTTCTATCATAGGCTCGCGGTGAGGAAGGAATTCCACGCACGATTGATGTTGTGGGCGTGAGACCCATGGATATATTTTGAGTGATGACTTGAGGCGTGAGTCACGACTTGACATATTTGCTTATATGTTGTGTAATTGTAGTTTGGTTATCATACATGTCTCCGCTTTATATAGACTATTATGATTTCATTCTGATATTTTCATTTCACATATTTGGTACTGTTATGCGACCTCCTTGAGGGCTGCGTTCATGCGCAGTAGAGGTACATCGGTTGTGGATCCTCGCCATAGGATCACAATTCAGCATTTTGGGAAGCTCGTTTCTCGGAGGCTTATCTTTGGTATAGTCCTGTCGGTGTAGTTACTTGTACATTCGAGGGTATGGCGGCCACTGTCGTCATAGTTATGGTTACATTCTTAGAGGTGTCTGTAATCTTGTTGTAGGCGGGGTTTGTAAAAGGATTTAACTGTTGATTTGATATATATATGTATATATTCGGGAAGGTGACCGCTTTAGTTGCTTTGTTTCATACTTTATGTCTTGTCTCATGTTTTAGTTTTATTTTCCGCTGATTTTCTCTGATGTTGTATCACTAGGGTGCCCGGGGTAAGGCACCAGTCGCGGGCTCGAGGTCGGGTCGTGACAAAAGTGGTATCAGAGCAGTTAGTCCTCGGAAAGTGTCTACAGACCGTGTCTAGTAGAGTCTTGATTATCGGTGTGTTGTGCACCACATCTATAATCAGGAGGCTGCAGGACATTTAGGATTGGTTTCCATTCTTCTCACTCTGAGATCGTGCCTTAGAGCTGTGTTGTCAGTTGGACTCCCTCTAACGTATTCTTTTATATCAGTTATGCCTCTGCGAAAGGCAACCAGGGCCCAGAAGGGCAAGGCATCAGAGGAGGCGCGAGAACACGAGAATGCACGGCGCAGCGGCCGAGACTGAGATAGTGCTTGAGGCGAGTTTTGCAACACAACCGGCCCAGCGAGTTTAGAGCGCGGCAATGGCTGCGAGACCACGATACACGAGCCTCGGTCCACGGCACAGGCGGAGGAGATGGGCTACGAGGAGATAGCACGATTACTAGCCGAGATTGTGGCGAGCGTGAGGATAAGTGGGCCGCAGCGATTCTAGTAGCACCGTGGTTCACGAGGCGGATAGTTTGAGGCTCTGAGACTTTACGAGTAGCCGCCCGAGTTCTGGTCGAGGCACGAGGATGATCCGCGAGTTCATCAAGCGATTCTGACGGATCATGAGAGTGATCAAGCCGGAGACCGAGTCAGTGGTCTTGGGTTCACATCGGCTGCGTGATACTGCAGTCGACTTGTTTGATTCGTGGGAACTGTCCCGGGGGGAGCATGCGCTTCCAGCGGTATGGGACGAGTTCTCAGGGGAATTTCTTGCACATTTCTTGCCCACGGATGAGAGGCTCGGTAGCCAATTTTTGATGTTGAGGCAGGACGGGCGTACGGTTCGGGAGTACAACGTGGAGTTCGACTCGTTGGCCCGATATGTCCCGGCGTTAGTGGCAAATATGGAGGACAGAGTGCACCGCTATGTCACAGGGCTAGACGATTATTTGGCAGAGAGTTGCTCGGGCGTAGCTCTTCAGCCGGGCATGGACATTGCCCGCATGCAGGCTTATGCACTTGGGTGTGAGGAGCGGAGAGGTAGACGGAATGGCGGGATCAGCGAGAGGGCGAGAGCAGCGAGGTCTTTTGGCGACTTCGAGGCGGACCGCCTCGGCAGGCGAACTAGTTATCGCCTCCCGATGCAGTGGCCCTCGCGATGCTTCGGACGTTCGGGATATTCGAGGCAGTCGTGGCTCCTGTGTTTGAACTTTCGAGGAGTAAGTGCTCGCGGATAAGGTCACCCTTGTCTCGGTGTGGCGTTGTGGAAAACTTCATAAGGGAGAGTGTCGTACTAATTTGGGAGATTGTTATTCTTGCGGCCAACAGGGCCATTTGGCGAGAGACTGTCCGACCAGGGGTAGCACTGGTGGATTAGCACAGACTACGAGATTAGTTGCGGGTTCTTCACCTTCCATAGTTAGGCAGGATGTTCATGCACCGGCAGGCCACGGCAGAGGCCGCGGTGGAAGTTCTCAGTTTTAGCGGTCCTTTGAACCGCCTATTTACAGGTATATCCTTAACCCTCTATAGACTAGTATGTATTGATGTTATGATGATGTGTTAAGTGTTGATCGGATAGCTTTGAGTTAAAAGGTGATTTAGAAGCCTGGTTAGTGAAAAGGGTAAGTCTGGGGATGAGAAAATTTCGAACCTTAGAATATTACACGTTGAGACCTTAGATGTAAGGCCGTCTTGAGTAAAGGATTTTGCAGAAGATCCTTGTCGGAGTGCATTATATGCATAGGGTGTATTAGTGTGATAATTCCATGGGTAGTGTAAGATGAAAGTGGTAGCTTTCAGGACTTGTATAGGTAGGGTTGTTCCGGATCGGGGAACAAGAGTCTGGTGCGATTATGGGTAGGGTTGAGGACCGTTCGCGGGTCAACCACGGCGAAAGGAGATGTGGTCAGTTTGAGGTGGTCCCGCCAGGTGGTAGGATCACGAGGGTGCGAGGCCCAAGTTTAGGTAACCATCGTATGAGTTCGCGGATGTGTTCGACCGGAATCGGATCGTGAAGGCCGGAAATGGCCTTGAAGAAATTCGAGGCTAGTAAGATGACCAAGTTTGGAGGTAGTGACTCCAAAGATTTTGGAAACTGAAGTGACGACTGAGGTATGGTACGTGTAATAGAAAGAGTTCGAGTGTTCGGAAAGTGCGACGAGAAAGGAAAGAAGTGAACATGTCTTTGAGAGATGGAAGTGATCATTTCTTTGTGAGGTGAAGATGCGAAGGGAGTATCCTTTGGACAAGGAACGAGAGTTAGTATCGTTTTGCATCTTAGAGGTGATTCCTCGTGGACTTGGATTTAAGTATTTGCGCGTATGTTATTTTTGTGGCCAGGTGTGGCATTGTTATACCCCGTATTTTCAGAGTATGTACGTAAGGACGTACGTAGAAAATTTGAACTTGAAGATTTGGCTTGGCCGATTTATTTTTGTGCACAACCCCCGGTTAGAGTCGTTTTTAATGAAAGCGTTTTCCAGCTTTCGTAGGAAAATTCGGCTATGTCATTTATATTTTTGCGGATTTTTCCAGAGGCGAACGTGTTGGACCAACAAGAGGCGCCACTTGGCACCCTCTCATTGGTGGAGTGTGGGCGGTAAGGTGGCGAAAGTGAGGCCTTTGTGGTCAAGGGTTGGTAGGATATTTTGTGTGTTAGTTGGTTAGGGTGCACTTGGCAAGATCTTGGCCTACACTTGCCTTGCACTTGGCAAGATCTTGGCCATTGGTTGGCTTGTCCTATAAATACCCTCTCCTTTGAAGACTTCTTCATCCAAATAAATTCCTAAGTCTAAAATTCCTCCTCCTTGTTGTATAGTTCTCGTCCCTCCCCCTTGTGAGGCCTTAGCCGAGTCCCCTCAGCGAGAGTTCCCCTAGTGGGGTAGGCGAGGGTATACACCCACTCTTGTGGTGCTAGCCAGTGGGTACCCACTAGCCTAGTTGTTTTCGTATAAATACCCCTCTTGGTAGAAATACTCTCAAAAGTATTGTTATAATGCCCAAATTACCTTAGCGTATACCTTGTAGTATTCTAAGGTTATACCTATACAAAAAGCCCGAAATACTATTATACTTTCCGTTAGTCACAAACCGAAACCCTAAGGAAAATCTCCATAGTTAGTTGGAGTAATAAGTAGAAGTTGGTTAGAACTTCTAAGGGTTGTTGGAGGCGGGTCGGGCCTTGCGGAGTAGGAGCTAAACCTTGCTCGGGATCGACATTATAACTTGGATAATTATGGGCTTATCGAGGTAAATATTTTGTCCTCTATTGTAATTGGAAATTACATGATTGTTAGACTATATAGTTGAAGTATACTATATATAGAAGTGAGCGTTGTTATCGGCAATGTCTTTTGACTTAAGCTGAATAATAAGAAACCTTTTCAAAGAAGAGTCTTGATCTGTATTTACATAGGGTGTATTCTGATGGGCTTATGTAGCTTTTACGTGGAGTAGAATTGTACCCATTCGGGTTAGATGTATAACCCACGGTTGGCTTGGTAGCGGCCTCGATAAAGGAGGAGATTTCTGCTGTTGCGGGAGAGTCTTTGCCGAATTTTGGTAGAATGTTCTGATGAGGTCTAAATGTTAATAGCGCCTTGTGGCCTTATAGGTTGAAGTACTACGGTGGCGCGATCTACTTGGCTTAGGAGTGGCCGCGGTTGGAAGTACTTGGGCGTTTTGCTATTAGTCGATACTTGTCGCGAGGTATGTGAACCTCTTCCTATCTCTTCTAGCATGATATATGTGAACTATGTAGTGCGGTGACGTCATGTGCTAAATGTATTTGATTGGTTTAACATAAAGTGTTATAACGGCTTTATGGGAAGTTGGTTATAACAACTTTATGTTGGTAAGAAAATACTTGTGGTTTTAAAAGGTAAGCGATTTGAACTATAAGCGGCTTGTTATGTGTTAATAAAGAACTTGAAGTATTTCAAAAGATTTTTGAATCATTTGAAAGAAGAAGTAATACTTGGTTTTGAAAACTTAAGAGTTATACTAGCTTTATGGGAAGTTAGATAATAACGGCTTAAGAATGTTTCTTGATTTGGAAATCGGAATGTGTATCGACAAACCACTGCGGCGTAATAAAAGGAAATGTTTGTGATTAAGTATTATTAAAACCCGATAGAAACTTCCATCTGCATGAAGCTAAGATGAGACAAAATGATATTTCTAGATCATTTCTTTGTAATAAGATTGTTATAAACAAGAATATCCTACTCACATATAAGGCTTATGTTTCTCGAGATAGTTTAAAAGAGAATTATATTCTTAAATGAATAAGACTATGAAATCTGAAACCTTTCTAAAATAAGAACCGTGAACATTTGAAATTAGGCAAACTTGGGCGTTTGGAAAATAATGTTGTTACTTGATTTTACAAAGGTAAGTGTTTTGATTTACTTCAAAAGATAATCACTCTATTTTCATATACTACGTATTGTGTGGTTTTGTGAAGTAACATATCTTTAAAGAGTTATTGTATAAAGTACTTTGGGGATAAAAACCCGATCTCGTTAATCATATAGTAGGAAGTACCTTATGTGTGAATAACTTGATTGTATTGGTTTGTGATAGCCTTGTAATACCTTCGTGTTTGATTTGATAAGTAATCATATTAGGATGCTACGTGTGTTAGTATTCGTGATGTTTGTGTAAAGGATTTTCCCTTGATTGTGCTTATGTTGTCTAAGCGATAAAGCTGTTATGTTGGTATTTATACCACTCGCGTGTTCCGGGTTAAGCTGCCCTCCGTCTGCGGGGTAGACTCGGCGATGCAGGACCATGATTCGAGAATACCTCATGCGGGTCCGGGGGCCTATGCGGAGCTACGAGTTCGAGTTAGTGTGCGGCCTTTATGGTCATGCGATTACATGTGGCCATGCGGATCGCGAGTCGGGGCGATCTTAGGGAGTAGCTACCGATGCGGGGTTATACCTCATGCGGGCCTATGAGGCGCCTATCGCGGGCTGCGGGAGTTCGAGGCTAGGCGCGCACATTTGATATTGCGAGCGGCGGACGGCTTTGATCATGTGACGGTCAGACGGATATCATGATACATTTTATGACCTTGTTTGTTATACCGTATTTCGGAGTATGTACGTGGGGGCGTGCGTAGAAATTTTCGAACTTCTTAGGCTTGTCGAATTCTTTTTGTGCACAACACCGGTTAGAGTCGTTTCGACGAAACGTTTTCACGACTTCGTAGGGAATTTCCGGCTATGTCATTTATAATTTTTTTTGCGGATTTTTCCGAGAGGCGTAACATTTTTGGACCAGCGGGAGGTGACACTTGTCACCCTCATTGGGCGATTTGGCGGTCGAGGTTGGTTGGCCTTGGCCGATTGGCCCCTTGATTTGTGCCTTGCTTTGTGGCTTGTTTTGTGGAGTGTTTTGTGGAGTAGGGTTTAGGGTGCACTTGGCTTAATCTTGTCCTTACACTTGCTATACACTTGGAAGGATCTTGGCCCTTGGTTGGCCTTTGGTTTTGCTATAAATACCCCCCTAAGTGTGAAGACTTCATCCATTCCAAAAACTTCCAAGTCTTGAAAACCCTCCTCTCCTCTTGTGATTCGTCCAAAAGCCCTCCCTCCCCCCTTTGTGGAGCTTTGGCCGAGAGGCCACCCCTCTCCCCCTTTTTGGTGCCTTGGCCGTGGGGTACCCCCCCTAGCCTAGTTGTTTTCGTATAATACCCCTTGTTGTGGTATAGAAATACTCTCCTAGTATTGTTATAATGTCCAAATGCCTTGGCCCAAATACCTTGTAGTATTCCCAAGGTTACACTTATACAAAAGCCCAGAAAATACGATTATACTTCCTTTAGTCTCAAACCGAAACCCTAAGGAAATCTTCACCCGTTGTTGAAGTTGTAAGTAGAAGTTGGTTAGAACTTCTAAGGGTTGTTTGGAGCGCTCGGAGTAGGAGCTAAACGTTGCTAAGGATCGACATTTAACTTGGATAATTATGGGCTTATCGAGGTAATTATCTTGTCCCTCTATTGTAATTGGAAATTACATGTTTGTTAGAATATATAGTTGAAGTATACTATATATGGAACTATACTTAGTATTCAGAATGTCTTTTGACTTAAGCTGAAGAATAAAGAAAAGAATCAATGTATTTACATAGGGTGTATTGCAAGACTTGTGTAGATTCTTGAGTAGGATGGTACACGTCCGGTTAGACGTGTAAACCCCACTTGGTTGGCGCTTGGGCCCTCGATAGAGGAGGAGATTTACTGTTGTGTTGCGGGAGGTGCTGCCGAATTTTCTGTAGAAAGATAGAAACTTGTGTTTTGGGGTTAATAGACATTTGTGACCTTTATAGGTGAAAGTACTAAGAGTAGCGTATTCTACTCGAGGAGTGGAAAGGGCTAGCAAGGTTGTAGTACTTGGAGCATTTTGCTTGTTGTCGATAATCGTCGCGAGGTATGTGAACCTCTTCCTATCTCTTCTAGCATGATATGTGTGAACTATGTAGTGCGGTGACGCGTACGTGTTAACTATGTTTGATTGTTTTAAAACATAAAGTGTTATAACGGCTTTATGGGAAGTTGTTATATGACTTTATGTAGGTAAGAAAATACTTTGTGGTTTTTAAAAGGTAACTGATGTGAATTATAACTGGCTAGTTATAATAAAGAACTTGATGTATTTCAAAAGATTTATAAATCGTTTTGAAGGGAGAGTAACACTTGGTTTTAAAGGTTTTAAAAAGAGTTATACTAGCTTTATGGGGAGTTAGGTATAATGTCTTAAGAAAGGTAAAGAAAATGGTTTACTGATGTTAGAAGTTAAGAGACTTGATCTTATAAGATAAGAGACTTAACTTATTTGTTTTAATGTGAATGTTTGTGTGAAACCTCATTCGTGAGTAATGAGTACTTGGTTTTATTTAAAGGGATAATGTTTCTTGATTTGAAATCGGAATGTGTATCGACGGACCACTGCGGCGTTAATAAAGGAAAATGTATTGAATAATGATGTATCGTATTAAAACCGTGAAACCTCCATCTGCATAGAAACTAAGATGAGACAAAATGATATTACATTTTCTAGATCATGGTCTTTGTAATAAGAATGTTGTAAACAAGAATAACCTACTCTCACGAGAGACATATATTACTCAATTGTTCTAAAAAGGAATCAAGTGATTAAGTTTGGGAACTATGAAACCATTTGAAAATGAGAAGCTTGAGTAATTGAAACTAGGCAAACTGGAACTTAGGAAAAGAATGTTGTTACTTGATTTTGAAAAGGAATGTGGGTTGGTCATTCTAATACTACGGGTATCGGGTGACTTTGATAAAAAGTAATGGATCTCTTTTAAAGAACTTAACGTATGTAGTACTTTGGGGTTAAAAACCCGGACTTTGGCATAAGATGAAAGTACTTTGAGTTGTGTGAAACTTGCCTATGCTTGTTGTTGCGAAACTTGCCTATGCTTGTTGTTGTGAAACTTGCCTATGCTTGTTGTTGTGAAACTTGCCTATGCTTGTGATGATAGCCTTTGTTGCAGTGTGGTATTTACGTATTCTGTGACTCTCGATAGAGGGTCGGTTGACTTGTTGAGAACTTACTTGGACGTGCTGGCAGTGATGGAGAATTCCACGGGTATGTTTCCATATTGATTACTATCTTGTTGTTGATGTCACATGGACATGTCTACACCGATGCAGTATTCCGGGGGCATGCGGCCATGCGGCCGGGTTGATTACCCGATATATGGTTATTACTGCAACATGGGCGTCTACACCGTCACTGATTCCGGGGCATGTGGCCGTGCGCAGGTTGACCACCCGGTATATTGTTATTGAGGTTACATGGGCATGTCTACACCGACGCAGATTCCGGTATGTGCCACGCGCCTTGTTATTATTGTTGCATCATGGACATGTCTACACCGATGCAGATTCCGGCATGCGCCGTGATCACGAACATGATGGATGTTGTGGGCGTGAGACCCATAGTTATATTTAGTGGTGACTTTGAGGCGTGAGTCCACGACTTATCGCTTATGTTTGCGTCGTATTTTGGTTATCATACATGTCTCATGCTTTTTAGGCTATTATGATTTCATTCTGATGTTGGCGATTCACATACTTGGTACTGTTGTCTCGACCTCCTTCGTGCTGCTCATGCCGCATGAGGTACATCGTGGATCCCCGCCTTAGGATCTCATTTCGGCGTGTTGAAAGCTCCGTTCCTTCTGAGGCTTATCTTTGTATGTTTCCACGAGTTGTAGGTTCTTGTACATTCGAGGTATGGCGGCCCCGTCCGTCATAGTTGTTGTAAATCTTAGAGGTGCATGCTTGTAATAGGCGGGGTTTGTAAAAGGATAACTGCTCGTTTTATGTATATACCAAGGCAACTGTTTTGGTTGCTGTTTATTTATTATATCTCTTGTTTCATGACTCGTGTTTTATTTTCCGTTTTCTCTCGATGTTGTATCACTAGGGTGCGGTAAGGCACGATGCGCCCGATTGGGCGTTACAAAGTGGTATCGAGCGATTAGTCCTCGGAAAGTGTCTGAGCACCGTGTCTAGTAGTCTTGATTATCGATGTGTTGTGCACCACATCTATAATCGTGAGGCTATAGGACATTTAGGATTGGTTTCTATTCTTCTCATTACGAGATCGTGCCTTAGAGGCGTTATAAGTTGGACCCTCCGACGTGTCTCGTTTTTACCGATTATGCCTCCGCCAAGGCAACCCGGCCCAGTGGGCAAGGCAAATGGGAGGCGCTAGTGAGATACGGAGTCCGAGGCGCAGCGGCCAAGACTGAGACAGTGCCCGACGGCGAGTTAGCGACGCCGCCAACACCAAGAGGTTTAGAGCCGCGATCGTGGTGATGATACTACAAGACCGAGCCTCAGTCCCCATGCCGAGCGGGGAGATGGGTCACGAGAGATGGCGATTATGGCGAGTTGTGGCGGATATGAGCAGTGAATCGCCGATTCGGTTCGCCTGTGCGCGTGCACCCGAGCGATAGTTTGAGGCTACGGGACTTTACGAGTTGTAGCCCGCCGAGTTTTATGGGTGAGGCACGAGGATGATCCGCAGGAGTTCATCCGATTCTGAAAGGATCACGGGTGATCAAGGCTTGTGAGACCGAGTCCGTGACCTTGGTTCTCATCGGCTGCGTGATACCGCATCGATTAGTTTGATTCGGGAGCTTTCCGGGAGAGCATGCACTCCAGCATATGGGATGAGTTTTGGGGCTTTTCTCACGCACTTCTTGCCTCCGCAGATGAGGAGGAGCACGCCGACAAATTTTTATTCTTGAGAGAGAGGCGACCGTCGGAGTACAATGTCGAGTTCGATTCTTTGGCTCGATATGTCCCTGCGCTTGCGAATATGGAGGATAGGGTGCATCGCTACGTCACGGGCTAGATGATTATATGGCCGAGTCTTGTGCGGGTGTTTCTCTTCACCATGGACATTGCCCGCGTTCGAGCTCATGCACTTGGAGTGCGAGCGCAGATCGATGGGTGGACCGCTTCAGAGGCGCCAAGACCGGATATTTTAGCGACTTTCGAGGCGGACCGCCAAGAACAGACTAGTTATGTACCTCCGCCATTGCGAGTGGTCCTTCGACGCCGGGACCTTGGGATATTCAGGCGGTCGGGCTCCCGAGTTTGAGATGTTCGGGAGTAGGGGTGTTGGCGGATCAGCCACCCTACCTCGGTGTGGTCGATGTGGTAGACCGCATTTCGGGAGTGTCGTAGTACCAAGGAGCTTGTTATTCTTGCGCCAAGGGCCATATGACGAGAGGCTCCGACAGGGTAGCGGTAGGATAGCACAGACTACTAGGCGATTCGCGGGCCACGGTAAGTCGCGGTGGAAGTTCGATTTAGCGGTCCTGAACCGCCTAGTTTGAGTATATCCTTAACCTGTAGATACTTGTATGTATTGATGTTAATGATGTGTTAAGTGTTATGTTCGGATAGCTTTGTGCTATAGTGTGATTTAAAAATGCATGCAGTGTGAGATGGAAGTGGTAGCTTCCATGTGGTTCCGTGTCGAGGCGGGAGTTGGCGCTCTGATGGGTCGGTTGGGGCCATGTGCGAGCCAACCCGTCCGTTCGAGGAAGGGTCAGCTGGGTGGTCCCGCCAGGCGGTCACGAGGTGCAAGGCCCAAGTTTTGATGACCATCGTATGAGTTCATAGATATGTTCGACGAATCAGTTCGTGAAGGCCGAGAATGGCCTTAGAGGAAATCGAGGTAGTAAGATGACCAAGTTTGAGGTAGTAACTCAGGGTGGAAACAAAACGTTGGCGGAAGTGTGGTGCGGATACTAGAAAGAGCTCGGGTGTTCGAGAAAGTGCGACGAGATAGAGGAGAAGTGAGCGTGTGTGATCGTTTCTTTTGTGAAATGTAGGTGCGAAGGAGTATATTTTAGACCTTGGTGGGGACTTTGTGCTAAGCGAGGTGGTTCCTCGTTGGCGTGGATTTGGGTTTCTTGCGCATGTTATTTTGTGGCGGTGTGGCATGTTTGATTCTCGTAAGTATAGTAGTGAAGACTATCTTTGGCGCAGTTGTTTTGAGACTTAGAAGGAACATTCGGACGAATGTTTCTAAGGAGGAGAATGTTATACCCGTATTTCCAGTATGTACGTGGGGGCGTGCGTAGAAATTTTCGAACTTCTTTAGGCTTGGCGAATTCTTTTTGTGCACAACACTTGTTAGAGTCGTTTTTTCGACTAAGCGTTTTCTGACTTTCGTAGGGAATTTCCGCTATGTCATTTATAATTTTGCGGATTTTTCCGAGAGGCGTAACATTTTGGACCAGCGGGAGGTGACACTTGTCACCCTCGTTGGACGGGAGGCGGTCAAGGTTGGTTGGCCTTGCCGATTGCCCCTTGATTTGTGCCTTGCTTTGTGGCTTGTTTTGTGGAGTGTTTTGTGGAGTAGGGTTTAGGGTGCACTTGGCTTAATCTTGTCCTTACACTTGCTATACACTTGGAAGGATCTTGCCCTTGGTTGGCCTTTGGTTTTGCTATAAATACCCCACAAGTGTGAAGACTTCATCCGTTCCAAAACTTCCAAGTCTTGAAAACCCTCCCTCTCCCTCTTGCTTGTGATTCGTCCAAAAGCCCTCCCTCCCCCCTTTGTGGAGCTTTGGCCGAGAGGCCACCCCTCTCCCCCTTTTTGGTGCCTTGGCCGTGGGGTACCCCCCCTAGCCTAGTTGTTTTCGTATAATACCCCTTGTTGTGGTATAGAAATACTCTCCTAGTATTGTTATAATGTCCAAATACCTTGTAGTATTCCCAAGGTTACACTTATACAAAAGCCCAGAAAATACGATTATACTTCCTTTAGTCTCAAACCGAAACCCTAAGGAAATCTTCACCCGTTGTTGAAGTTGTAAGTAGAAGTTGGTTAGAACTTCTAAGGGTTGTTTGGAGCGCTCGGAGTAGGAGCTAAACGTTGCTAAGGATCGACATTTAACTTGGATAATTATGGGCTTATCGAGGTAATTATCTTGTCCTCTATTGTAATTGGAAATTACATGTTTGTTAGAATATATAGAAGTATACTATATATGGAACTATACTTAGTATTCGCAATGTCTTTTGACTTAAGCTGAAGAATAAAGAAAATAATCGAATCAGATTTACATAGGATTTGACATGAGACTTGTGTAGAGATTCTTGAGTAGGATGGTACACGTCCCGTTAGGCGTGTAAACCCCGGTTGGCTTGGTAGCCTCGATAGAGGAGGAGATTTACGCTGTTGTGTGAGAGTGTCTTGAATTTTCGTAGAAAGATAGAAACTTGTGTTTTGGGGTTAATAGACGTTTGTGACCTTTATAGGTGAAAGTACTAAGAGTAGCGTATTCTACTCGAGGAGTGGAAAGGGCTAGCAAGGTTGTAGTACTTGGAGCATTTTGCTTGTTGTCGATAATCGTCGCGAGGTATGTGAACCTCTTCCTATCTCTTCTAGCATGATAGGTGGGAACTATGTAGTGCGGTGACGCGTACGTGTTAACTATGTTTGATTGTTTTTAAAACATAAAGTGTTATAACGGCTTTATGGGAAGTTGGTTATAACAGCTTTATGTAGGTAAGAAAATACTTTGTGGTTTTAAAAGGTAAATGATGTGAATTATAACTGGCTAGTTATAATAAAGAACTTGATGTATTTCAAAAGATTTATAAATCGTTTTGAAGGGAGAGTAACACTTGGTTTTAAAGGTTTTAAAAAGAGTTATACTAGCTTTATGGGAGTTAGGTATAATGTCTTAAGAAAGGTAAAGAAAATGGTTTATGATGTTAGAAGTTAAGAGACTTGATCTTATAAGATAAGAGACTTAACTTATTTGTTTTAATGTGAATGTTTGTGAAACCTCATTCGTGAGTAATGAGTACTTGGTTTTATTTAAAGGGATAATGTTTTTGATTTGGAAATCGGAATGTGTATCGACGGACCAACTGCGGCGTTAATAAAGGAAAATGTATTGAATAATGATGTATCGTATTAAAAACCGGTAGAAACCTCCATCTGCATAGAAACTAAGATGAGACAAAATTATATTACATTTTCTAGATCATGCATTTCAGTAATAAGAATGTTGTAAACAAGAATAACCTACTCTCACGAGAGACATATATTACTCAATTGTTCTAAAAAGGAATCAAGTGATTAAGTTTGGGAACTATGAAACCATTTGAAAATGAGAAGCTTGAGTAATTGAAACTAGGCAAACTGGAACTTAGGAAAAGAATATTGTTACTTGATTTTGAAAAGGAATGTGGGTTGGTCATTCTAATACTACGGGTATCGGGTGACTTTTATAAAAGTAATGGATCTCTTTTAAAAGAACTTAACGTATGTAGTACTTTGGGGTTAAAAACCCGGACTTTGGCATAAGATGAAAGTACTTTGAGTTGTGTGAAACTTGCCTATGCTTGTTGTTGTGAAACTTGCCTATGCTTGTTGTTGTGAAACTTGCCTATGCTTGTTGTTGTGAAACTTGACTATGCTTGTGATGATAGCCTTTGTTGTGCAAGTGTGGTATTTCTGTATTCTGCGACTCGATAGAGGTCGGTTGACTTGTTGAGAACTTACTTGGGCGTCTTTGGCGGTGATGGAGAATTCCAGGTATGTTTCCATTTTGATTCTTGTCTTGTTGATGTCACATGGACATGTCTACACCGATGATTCGGGCATGCGCCACGCGTGGGTTGATTACCCGATATATGGTTATTATGCAACATGGGCGGTACACCGTCGCAAGATTCAGGCGTACGGCCACGCAGGTTGACTACCGGTATATTGTTATTGAGGTTACATGGGCATGTCTGCACCGATCACGATTCCGGCACGTGCATGCGGCCTTATTGTTGCATCATGGACATGTTTACCGACGATATTTGAGGCGTGCGGCCATGATGCGAACATGATGGATGTTGTGGGCGTAAGACCCATAGTTATATTTAGTGGTGACTTGGCGTGAGTCCCCTTGATTTCTTTATGTTGCGTCTTTGTATTTTGGTTATCATACATGTCTCGCTTTTTAGGCTATTATGATTTCATTTACGATGTTGTGATTTCACATACTGTACTGTTGACCTCCTCGCCCGGGTTTCAATCTGCATGAGTAGAGGTACGTCGATCGTGGATCCCCGCTTAGGATCTCATTTCAGTGTTGGAAAGCTCCGTTCCTTGGAGGCTTATCTTTGGTATGTTTCCTGAGTTGTAGGTTCTTGTACATTCGAGGTATGGCGAGCCTGTCCCGTCATAGTTGTTGTAAATCTTAGAAGTGCAGAGCCCTTGGTGGGCGGTTTGTAAAAAGGATAAGCGTCGGTTTTTATGTATATCTTGGCAAATTGTTTTGGTTGCTTTGTTTATTTATTATATCTCTTGTTTCATGACTCGTGTTTTATTTTCCGCTGGTTTTCTCTGATGTTGTATCACTAGGGTGCCCGGGGTAAGGCACCAGTAACGGGACCGGATTCGGGGCGTTACATTGTTAGTACTGTGGGTGTTAGTAGTCGGCTATGCCTTCGTACTTACCCCGTACTGTTTTATTTGGACACAGGTGGGACCTGTTGTTCATGTGTATTCCTTGGTGCTTTTCTATCATTGACTGCCGGCAGTGAGGAAGGTATTCCACGGGCATGATTGATGTTGTGGGCGTGAGACCCATTGTTATGTTGGAGTGATGACTTCGAGGGCGTGAGTCCCTGACTTGATATGACTGCTTATTTATTGTGAACTGTAGTTTGGTTATCATACATGTCTCCTGCTTTATATAGACTACTATGATTTCATTTACGATTTTTGATTTCACATACTCGGTACATTGTCGGCCTCCCGGCTGCGTTCATGCCGCAGTAAAGGTACACCGATCGTTGATCCTCGCTCTTGGTCACGATTCGGTGTTGAAGCTCGTTCCGAGGCTTATCTTGGTATAGTCCCACTGTTGTAGGTGCTACATTCGGGTATGGCGGAACCCCGTCCGTCGTTGTTGTCATATCATTCGTAGAAGTGCTGTAATCTTGTTGTGGGCGGGTTTGTAAAAGGATTAAACTGTCGAGTTGAAAGAGTTGTTGTTTCTATATATGCGAAAGGCAAGTTTCTGGACATCGTTGTACTTCATTTGTTTCATATGTGTTTTATGTTCCGATTACTCGATGTTGTATCACTAGGGTGCCGGGTAAGGCACGATCCACGCCCGGTTAGGTCGTGACAAAAGTGGTATCGAGCGATTAATCCTCGAAAGTGTCTCTGACCGTATCGATGAGTCTTGACTATCGGTTGTATTGCACCACACCAATAATCGTGAGGCTATAGGATATTTAGGATTAGTTTCTATTCTTCTCACTGAGATCGTGCCTTAGAGTGTTGTAAGTTGGACCTCTAACGTATTTCTTTCCTTACCGCTATGCCTCCGCGTAGGCAACCCGCCCAGAGGCAAGCGGCAAAGCGAGCTGCGTAAAGCAGAGTGAAGGGTTACGTGGGCACAGCCCAATTATCACCTTAGGTGGTGCCGTTCGGGAGTTCTGCGGCGTCGCTAGCCCCCCAGAGTTTAAGGCACTCGCGGCAGCCCTACTGCGCCATGATATTTGAACCTTCGCCCACGGCCGAACAGAATATAGATTTCAAGGCGACCATTAACTATGGATTTGACTACCGAGTATACCGATGTCTGCGAGTCTTGATGACTATCTAAGAGGTTGTGCAAGAGTAATTCTTGATTGGCTTGGCATGGCACGTATGCGGGCTTATGCGCGGCAGCCGAAAACGTGATCGGCGGGTTAACGGCGACGAGAAGAGGCGAGCGCAAGGTCGTCCTTTAGTAACTTTTGAGGCGAGTCGCCTCACCATGATTAGATTATGCACATCCACGGCGGCGAGGTCCTCCACGCATTTCGGGGCGTTCGGTACGCAGGAGTTAGTCGAGCTCGGATCTTCCGTTCATTGTGACAGACGTCATCCCGCGGAATGTCGTCTTTTAGTTATTACTTGTACACATGACCGTCGTGGTCCGATGTCGAAAGAGTGTCCTTAGGAGGACTTAGCCTTCCTGATCAATGGGTAGTCGTCACCTTCCTTAGCTATCGCCCTGCAGGCGAGTTTGATTAGAACGACTTAAGGGAGTGGGCAAGAGAAACGAGGTTTATCCTTAACCTCTAGAGATTAGTACGTGATAAGGTGAGTATACCTTAAGTGCTATGTTCGATGATGAGTTAGTTGTGATTAGAAATTATGGTGGAGTTAGCAGAGTAAGATTTTGGGGATAGAAGGTGTGAGCCTTAGAGAGTGTTATACGTAGAGACCTTGAGGTAAGGCCATCTCGAGTAAAAGATGTATTGTTTATGTTTGACTCTTATAGGAGTGCATAGTGCACGTGAGTTATGTTTGTGGGATAAGTCCACGAGTAGTGTGGAATGAAAGAGGTAGTTGAGCTAAGACCGCTAGGTTTTCGTAACGTGATTAGTGAGAGTTTTCCTTCGAGCTAGCGTTTGCGCGTTCTTGTCGGGTTGAGGCCACGCCGAGTCAACCCGCCGTATGCATGGTGGTGGGGTCGGTTTGTGGTGGTCGCGCTGTGGTAAGTCACGAGGTGTTAGGCCTAGTTTAGTTAACCGTCTGAGTTCGTGGATCGTTCGACCAGATGGTCGGGCCGAGGAGGTCGGTAGTCTTGTCTTCTAGCAAAGACCGTTTACTCGGCGGCTGATTAATGGAAGGTTGTGAGGTCGCGGGGTGCCTACCTTCACCTTATGACGAAGTGGAGCCAGTGGTACGGCTGTTTTGTTTCGAAGTTTTACCAAGCGGGGTTAAGAACTCGGTGAGTCTCGAATCGCGTTCGCCTCGGGCGGTGTGTGTATTTGAGAGGTAGTGGGGATTGTCTCTGTGGAGGAGTGTTTAAGCTACCATTTTTTTGAATGTCGCCTTATGAGGCCTTAGGGCGGAAGTGTAAGTTGCGGTCGATTGGTTCGATGTTGGCAAGATTCGATAGTTGGTTGAGCTTGTTCCAGTAGGTGTGGATAGGTAAAGCTTGTCTAGGAGGTTCGCAGCTCGGAGAAATCGTGCGGATAATCGGCGACGACGCTAGAGTTCAGTTGACGGTCTTCTTGAAGATACCACCCGTTTGGTGTGACGAGTTTTGGAAAGCAGAGGAACTTAGCCCGACTTACTTTGGGCCTTACGGATCAGTGCGAGTAGGCGGGTTGCCTATATGTTAGCTTTGCCGTCCGACTTAGGAGGCGACGTCCGGTCTTTCATGTTGCTATATGCGAGAAAAGTAGCGGAGATCCATTCAGTGTTCCCGGTTAATGATGACCCGATTGGAGATAGTAACCGAGATTTGGGAAATCAAGCGATATCGTAAATGTGGTAAGAGTTCGAGTGTCTGACGACCTCGGGGATCGCGTGCGCAGTACCATTTGTTAGGTCGCCGAGTGACACTAGAACCTCGCGGCAAAGTGACAAAAGTGGTATCACGGCGAGTAAAGGGAAGCGAGCATGTATTGTGAGCAGAGATGTGACCATTTCTATTGTATGGAGAAAGTGCGAAGGAATTATATTTAGACCCTTGGATGGGGCGTTTGTGATGTTAGAGGTGTTTCTAAGTGGGCGTGGATGTAGTATTTTTGTGGCCATGTGGCAAGGATTGTTTCGTAAGTATAGTAGTGAAGACTATCTTGGCGCACGTTAGTTTTGAGACTTAGAAGGAACATTGGACGAATGTTTCTAAGGAGAGGAGAATGTTATACCCGTATTTTCGAGTATGCGTGGGGCGACGTAGAAAATTTGAACTTGAAGATTTGGCTTGGCGATTTATTTTTGTGCACAACCCGGTTAGAGTCGTTTTTAAAGCGTTTTCCACGGCTTTCGTAGGGAAAATTCCGGCTATGTCATTTATATTTTTGCGGATTTTTCCGAGAGGCGAACGTGTTGGACCAACAAGAGGCGCCACTTGGCACCTCTCATGGAGTGTGGGCGGTAAAGGTGGCGAAAGTGAGGCCTTTGTGGTCAAGGGTTGGTAGGATATTTTGTGTGTTAGTTGGTTAGGTGCACTTGGCAAGATTGGCCCTACACTTGCCTTGCACTTGGCAAGATCTTGGCCATTGGTTGGCCTTGGCTTGTCCTATAAATACCCTCTCCTTGAAGACTTCTTCATCAAATAAATTCCTAAGTCTAAAATTCCTCCTCCTTGTTGTATAGTTCGTCCCTCCTCATGAGGCCTTAGCCGAGAGTCCCCTCGCCGAGTTCCCACAGGGGTAGGTAGGGGTATACACCCTCTTGGTGCTAGCCGTGGTACCCCTAGCCTAGTTGTTTTCATAAATACCCTCTTGGTAGAAATACTCAAAAGTATTGTTATAATGCCCAATTACCTTAGCCGTATACCTTGTAGTATTCTAAGGTTATACCTATACAAAAAGCCCGAAATACTATTATACTTTCCGTCCACAAAACCGAAACCACAGGAAAATCTCCATAGTTAGTTGGAGTAATAAGTAGAAGTTGGTTAGAACTTCTAAGGTTGTTTGGAGGGTCGGAGCGCAGAGTAGAGCTAAACCTTGCTCGGGATCGACATTATAACTTGGATAATTATGGGCTTATCGAGGTAAATATTTTGTCCTCTATTGTAATTGGAAATTACATGATTGTTAGACTATAGTTGAAGTATACTATATATAGAACTGAATGTTGTTATCGGCAATGTCTTTTGACTTAAGCTGAATAATAAGAAACCTTTCGAAAGAAGAGTCTTGTCAGATTTACATGGCTGTATTACGATAGACTTGTGTAGCTTTTACGTGAGTAGAATTGTACACGTTCGGGTTAGATGTATAACCCCCCCATGGTTGGCTTGGTAGCGGCCTCGATAAAGAAGGAGATTTACGCTGCGGGAGGTGCCGCCAATTTTGGTAGAATGTTCTACGATGAGGTCTAAATGTTAATAGCGCCTTGTGGCCTTATAGGTTGAAGTACTACGGTGGCGCGATCTACTTGGCTTAGGAGTAGCCCAAAGTACTTGGAAGCGTTTGCTATTAGTCGATACTCGTCGCGAGGTATGTGAACCTCTTCCTATCTCTTACAGCATGATATATGTGAACTATGTAGTACGGTGAGCGTCGTGTGCTAAATGTATTTGATTGGTTTAACACGTAAAGTGTTATAACGGCTTTATGGGAAGTTGGTTATAACGACTTTATGTTGGTAAGAAAATACTTGTGGTTTTTAAAAGGTAAAGCGATTTGAACTATAATCGGCTTGTTATGTGTTAATAAAGAACTTGAAGTATTTCAAAAGATTTTTGAATCATTTCGAAGAAGTAATACTTGGTTTTTGAAAACTTAAGAGTTATACTAGCTTTATGGGAAGTTAGATAATAACGGCTTAAGAATGTTTCTTGATTTGAAATCGAATGTGTATCGACAAACCACCGCGTAATAAAAGGAAATGTTTTGTGATTAAGTATTATTAAAACCGGTAGAAACTTCCATCCGCATAGAAGCTAAGATGAGACAAAATGATATTTCTAGATCATGGTCTGAATAAGATTGTTATAAACAAGAATATCCTACTCACATATAAGGCTTATGTTTCTCGGATAGTTTAAAAGAGAATTATATTCTTAAATGAATAAGACTATGAAATCTGAAACCTTTCTAAAATAAGAACCGTGAACATTTGAAATTAGGCAAACTTGGGCGTTTGGAAAATAATGTTGTTACTTGATTTTACAAAGGTAAGTGTTTTGATTTACTTCAAAAGATAATCACTCTATTTTCATATACTACGGGTATTGTGTGGTTTTGTGAAGTAACATATCTTTAAAGAGTTATTGTATAAAGTACTTTGGGGATAAAACCCGATCTCGTTAATCATATAGTAAGTACCTTATGTGTGAATAACTTGATTGTATTGGTTTGTGATAGCCTTGTAATACCTTCGTGTTTGATTTGATAAGTAATCATATTAGGATGCTACGTGTGTTAGTATTCGTGATGTTTGTGTAAAGGATTTTCCTTGATTGTGCTTATGTTGTCTAAGCGATAAACCGTTATGTTGGTATTTATACCACTCACCGTGTTCAGGTTAGCGCCCTCCGATGGGTAGACTCGGTGATGCAGGACCATGATTCGAGAATACCTGCACGGGTCCCGGGGCCTATGCGAGCTACGAGTTCCGAGTTAGTGTCGGCCTTTATGGTCATGCGGTGCATGTGGCCTTGCGATCGCGAGTCGGGGCGATGCCGGAGTAGCTACCTCGATGCGGGTTATACCTCACGCGCCTATGACGGCCTATGCGAGTGCGGGAGTTCCAGGGCTAGACGCGCACATTTGATACTGCGGGCGAGTGACCAGCTTTGATCATGTGACAGTCTAGACAGATATCATGATACAGTTTATGACCATGTTAGTACTGTGGGTGTTAGTAGTCGGTTATGCCTTCGTACTTACCCCGTACTGTTTTATTTGGACACAGGTGGGACCTGTTGTTCATGTAATCCTTGGTGCTTTTCTATCATTGATCACGGTGAGGAAGGTATTCCACGCATGATTGATGTTGTGGGCGTGAGACCCATTGTTATGTTGGAGTGATGACGAGGCGTGAGTCCACGACTTGATATGATCGCTTATTTATTATGGAATCGTAGTTTGGTTATCATACATGTCTCACGCTTTATATAGACTACTATGATTTCATTCTGATATTTTGATTTCACATACTAAACTGTTAATCGACCTCTTCGGCCGCGTTCATGCCGCAGTAAAGGTACGACGATCGTTGATCCTCGCTCTTAGAGTCACGATTGTTAGGAAGCTCAGTTCCTCCGAGGCTTATTGGTATAGTCCTGTTGTTGTAGGTGCTTACATTCGGGGTATGGCGGCCCCGTCGTTGTTGTCATATCATTCGTAGAGGTCTGTAATCTGCAAGTGGCGGGGTTTGTAAAAAGGATTAAACTGTTCAGGTTGAAAGAGTTGTTGTTTCTATATATATGCCGAAAGGCAAGTTTTCACAGATTACTGTTTTGTACTTCATTTGTTTCATGTATGTGTTTTATGTTCCGCTGATTACTCTGATGTTGTATCACTAGGGTGCCCGGGGTAAGGCACGATCACGCCAGGTTCGGTCGTGAGCATGATTAGTTTCGTAAGTATAGTAGTGAAGACTATACCAAGCAGTATGTTTTGGAGACTTAGAAGGAACATTCGGGACGAATGTTTCTAAGGGGGGGAGAATGTTATACCCCGTAGTTCCAGTGTATGTATGTGGGGACGTACGTACGAGAATACGAAAGAAATTTTGGAAAGAAAGAAATGTGTGATTTTTCGACGGAAAAGTTTTCGGGTTTTGTGAAGGAAAAAGGTTCGTTAGTGGGAATTGGATTCCCAGATTTGTTATTTGGACTTCTTGGATTATATAGAATTATGGGATTTTATTTTCGGAATTGGTCACGTGGGTCCCACGGGAGAAATTTACGGTTTTGTGGGGCCCACTTTGTTTTTGAGATTTTCGGTATTTTGGATATTTTCGGAAGACGAAATATTTTGGAGGAATCGGGGGGCAACACGTGTCACCCCCATGTGGCACCCTTGGCCGAATTGGTGGGACAAGTGGCTAGCCACTTGTCCCCTTGGCCGAAATGGCCATGACACTTGGAAGCAATTTCGTTGGCCATGTGGTGTGGTGGGACCCACACACACTTGGCCCAATCTTGACCACCCACTTGACTTGATCATGGCCCTTGATTCTTCTATAAATACCCCCTTAGCTTGAAGACTAATTTCATCCCTCACTTGAAGTTTTTCCAAGCAAAATACTCCATCCCCTTTGTAGAGTTTTCGTCCCTTCCCCCCCCCCCTCTTGTGTAGAAAATACTTTGTGTATTGTTGTATAATCCCAAATACCTTGGCCTAGTATCCCTAGTAGTATTCCAAAGTTGTTTTAATACTAGGAGCCCGGAAATGCTACTTTATTCCAATAGTCGCAAAATGAAACCCTAGAAAATCTTCATAAGCTTGGTTGAAGTGTTAAGAGAAGTTGTTTAGAAACTTCTAAGGGTCGCTTGGAGCGGGTTGGAGCGTAAGGAATTGGAGCTAAACGTTGCTCAGGATCGACATATATCTTGGATAATTTTGGGCTTATCAAGGTAATGATCTATGTCCCCCTATTGTAATTGGATATTACATATTGTAGTAATTATACTTGAGTATATTATATGAGGATAGAAGATTGATAGAATTAAAGCAGATTTACATTAGATTGTATTTGATGAGACTTGTAGTATTATTGTGGCGATGTGTACACGTCCGGTTAGGCGGGTAATCCTGAGTTGTTGGCACAGTAGCCCGAGCAGTAGAGGAGATTTGTGTGGTTGCGGGAGGTGCTGCCTAATTTTCTGTAGAATAAAGGAATCGGGTATTTAGAATATTCTACGACGAGATCTAGAAATTGATAGACGTTTTTATGGCCAGTATAGGTGGAAGTACTACGAGTAGCGTATTCTACTTGAAGGGTGGAAAAGGCTAGCAAGGTTGTAGTACTTGGAGCATTTTGCTAATTGTCGATAATCGTCGCGAGGTATGTGAACCTCTTCCTGTCTTTTCTAGCATGATTGTTGTGAACTATGTAGTACGGTGACGTCATACGTGCTAAGTGAATTTGGTTGGTTTACTGATTTTAGAATATAAAGGACTTGACTTATATTTGACTTGATATGATATATGAAGAACTCAAATTGAGTAGAAAGTTGTGAAACCTCATTCGCGAGTAATGAGTATTTGGTCTTTAAAAGGAACTTGATTTCTAAAAGAAAAGAGACTTGAGGAATCAAGAGTTTTGGTTTAAAAGAGAGACATGGTTTTGTCTTAAATTGGTTTAAAACATAAAGTGTTATAACAGCTTTATGGGAAGTTAGTTATAACGACTTTATGAAAGCAAAAGAATGGTTTTATCATTGGTTTTAAAATGGTAACTTGATTTAAGTATAGGTTACTTGTTTTGAAAAGAGTAAGTATTTGAGTTTTAAAGAGTATACTTGATGTTGTTTTAAAAGAAAGGCACTTGGTTTAAAAAGAATAGAGTATTTGATTTTAAAAGTCTTGTAAAGGTTTTTACGAAAGTAAAGTAATTTGGTTTGAAAAGGAAATGTGTTTTTGATACTACGAGTATTAGTATCTTTTACGTAAAAGAGGTATTTTGAAAGAATGAAAGTAGGTAATATTTTGGGATTTGAAACCCGTATTGTTGACATAAAATGAAAGTACCTTGAGTTGTGTGTAACTTGCCTATGTTTGCGTGTGATAGCCTTGTCGTGCTAGTATTGTATTTCTATACCACCGCGTCTCGATGGAGGCGGTTGATTTGTTATGATCTTACTTGGACGTCACAGCGACGGAGGATTCAGCGCGCTCCTCGCTGATAGCGTTATTCCACGGACTAGCTCTCCACGAGGTTTCTTGATTCACCTTGGTATCCGGTGGTTGGCTTTCGTGACTTGCCGTCGTGGTGATTCGGCCTGCACTGGTAGTTAGCCTCGCACTTGCCCGTTCGGTTTAGTGGCGAAGTCTCGTGACACGCCAGTACACAGTAGTTAGCCTTCAGATTGCCCTGGTCATTTTCGTGACACGGCCTTGGTACCGTAGTCGGCTTCGTACTTGCGTGTCGCCCGTGGTTTGGTTGCATAGTATTGTTAAACGCCTTGGTATCTAGTAGTTGGCTTTACGTACTTGCCCGTCGATTGATGACGCGCTTTGGTATCTGGTAGTTAGCTCGTACTTGCCGTCACGGTTTTATGACACAGTGGGACTGGTGTTCATGTGTACTCCTTGGTGTTGTTTTATCATGATCAGCGGTGAGGAAGGAATTCCACGCACGATTGATGTTGTGGCGTGAGACCCATGGATATATTTATAATGATGACTTGGAGGGCGTGAGTCCACGACTTGACATGGCGCTTATATGTTGTGTCTTGTAGTTTGGTTATCATACATGTCTCTCGCTTTATATAGACTATTATGATTTCATTACGATTTTCGATTCATATTTGGTACTTGTTGTACTGACCTCCTTCGGGGGGCTGCGTTCATGCCGCAGGTAGAGGTACATCGGTTGTGGATCCTCGCTCATAGGATCACAGTTCAGCATTTTGGGAAGCTTCGTTTCTCCGGAGGCTTATCTTTGGTATAGTCCCCTGTCAGTGTAGTTACTTGTACATTCAGGGGTATGGGGCCTGTCCGTCATAGTTATGGTTACATTCTTAGAGGTCTGTAGTACTGTTGTGGGCAGGGTTTGTAAAAGGATTTAACTGTTCAGTTTGATATATATATGTATATATTCAGGAAGGTGACCGTTTTGGTTAGTCTGTTTCATACTTTATGTCTTGTCTCATGTTTTAGTTTTTTTTTCCGCTGATTTTCTCTGATGTTGTATCACTAGGGTGCCCGGGGTAAGGCACCAGTCGCGGGCCCGAGGTCGGGTCATGACATATACGTCTTATACTAGTGTGTATGAAGTTGATAGAAATATTATTGTTGTTATAGGTTGAAGTACTACTTGTGGCATTTTCTACTTGGCGTGTGGAATAGCCGATAATGTTGAAGTACCTATTGGGGGCGTATTTTACTTGTCGTGTTGGTTAGTCGTCAATGAGGTATGTGAACCTCTTCCTTCTGTATTTTTGAATGTTCTTTGTGTGAACCATAAATTTGGTATTGTTTCAAAAGTTATTCTACTCTTAGAAGTTAAGGAGTATTCATGTTATTGATTATATGCTAAAGGCATGTCTAAATTATTCCTAAGTTCTTACCAAGTCTTATGAGAGATGTTGGTAAGAGTTTTTAGGAATTATTGGAGTCGAATTGATCTTACTAGTTACAGCACTAATGAGAAAAGGTATCGAACAAGTCATTGCAGCGTTAAATGAAAAAGGAATCCACAATCTATTATATTGAAATGAGTAGAATTTTCCATCTGCATAGAAGCTAAGATATAACCAGTTCGTTTTACATTTTCTAGGTTCACAGCTGATTAGATAAAATCTCATGATATATATTAATCACGACTCATAAATGGATTAATTTGCCAATTCGGATCGGTTATCACTATGCAAATGTTTCCATAATGTTAGCCAGAGGAACGAGACAAATCTAGATTTCATGTGGTACATGAGGTGGTAGTAACTTGATGTTAAAAGTATATTTGTCTTGATTTTAAAAGTAGAAGTCACTTGGATTTAAAAGTGTAGGTGCATTGATACTACACGTGTTAGTGTCTTGGGGTTTTATAAAGGAAAGGATGTACGACGGACGTACATGGTACTTTTGGGGTTCAAGTCTCTAATATTACATGACGGGATAGTACTTTGGTATTTCTAAAGAGGAAGGCTTGGTATTTCTTTGATGTTTATAAAAAGGAAGGTGTGGTATTGCCTTGGTATTTCTAAAGAGGAAGGCATGATATTTCCTTGGTGTTTATAAAAAAGAAGGCATGGTAATGCCTTGGTTTTCTAAAGCGAAGGTTCATTTTAGTGGTTCTAATGAGAGTCAAAGATGATTTAAATTGTACATAGTTGATTGTGATAGCTATAGGTGTACAGTCCTTTACATTACACCGAGTCCCAGAATGGGCCGAAACATGTCGTACCTTATTTGATTTATATCGCATTACACCGAGTCCTAAAATGGGCCGGAATATGTCGTACATTGTATATATATTTCATGGAGTAGCTCACATGATGTGAGATGGTACACACTCACTGCGGGTCTGAAGGACTTATGCGGGTTCAATTCCCAGGATATATTACATGGATTAGCTCTCCGTGATGTGAGTATCGTGTACAGATGCTCATTGCGGGTCCACAAGACCTATGCGGGTGAAATAGTATCATGCGGGTGAAATAGTCCCATGAGTAGGATTACATAATGATTCTGAGGGCGGATGACCCTGATTTTGACATGACTTTCATATTTTGAAATGGTATTTGGAAATGATACGATTGATCTCACTTTTAAAAGACATATTTTAAAAAAGGTACAGTGATACAGTAGTACAGTGGTACAGTGATACAATGTATAGTTAGCTCTTATTTTTTTATGGCACGGTAGGATCTGGTATTTGAGTTTTCATATTTGCCCCTGTCATTCTTTTGTACATCTATGATCTTGTTACTGTACTTCGTACCTTGTTGTACTGACCCCCTTCGGGGGGCTGCGTTCATGCCCGCAGGTATAGGTACACAGTTTGTGGATCCGTGAGCTTAGGATCCTTGCCCAGCTGTTGAGATGATTCCCTTGTTCCGGAGCTTGTCATCTTGGTACAGGTCTTTGGTAGTAGACTTGTGTATATTTAGGGGTACGGCGGGGCCTTGTCCCGTCATAGGTTAATGTCCAACCTCTTAGATGTCTGTATTCATATGTGGGTTGGACTTGCGTGAGTTGTACAATTGTAGTTCCTTTGGGTTGTTTTATATATAATGGTGGCCTTATCGGCTTTGCCTATTTTACTTTTTTAAAAAATGATGAGTTTTCTTTAGCTTTCGCTGGTTACATGTGATCTATGTGTAGAAGGGTGCCCAGGTGGGGCACCAGTCGCCGTCCCGGGGTTCGGGGCGTGACATTAGATATCCACCAACAACATCAACTAGGTGATCTTTGCCACTTCTACATCACTTTTGATGAAAGATGGGAATGATTTAGCATGGGATTTGCTTAGGAATCTTTAGTGATTATCTAGAGAGGGTTTGGGAATGTTTTAGCTCTGTTTTGGTTGAGAAATTAGTTTAAGGGACGAAGCACCACTTAAATAGGCAAGGAAAGTCGACCACCGCCTCTAATATGTGAGGCCATATGCGGTTGCAGGTGGGGCCGCATATACTTCAAGAATTCGTTATTTGCTTCCACGGCCCAATACGTGATACAAAACTCTTAGTGTATCGTCCGTTTTTTTCCAAACTTCATCAAGGAATGCTCTCTTCAATCTAAATATCCTCCAACATTCCGTACATTCTCTTAACGTCCCTCTAAATCATAAGTGACCCTCGAAAAGAATCTCTAGTCGTCAGCTAACAACGCTCTCATTCACATGTGACACTTCAAGATGTAACACAACATAGTGTCGTACCCACCGATTATAGCTCAGGGAGTGAAATTAACAACAACAATCATGGACTATGTCCGAATAATTTATATATATTCATCTCGTGACAAATAAGCTCTAAGACAAGAATGTTCTTACGACAAGGGACAACCAATATCATAAAAATGATATAGATAACACCACCAGAGATATGCTCGATAAGAATGCCTTTGTCATAAGGCTTGTTATGGTAGCCATTGTATATGCAGATTCATGCCAAAGAAATAATAAAGATAGCTATTACATACCTTTGATCATCTAACCGACATAATCTGTAATATATTAGAGTCGTATATCACTTTAATCTATAACAAAATGACAATAGAACCATCATCAACTAAGGAAAACTAGAATATGACATACCGAGCGACAAGATTGTCTCATAACAATAACCAACAATTCTCTATCACTTTCCCTTTTTTACAACACCTCTATCACAACAACAACAAAATATTCAAGGTATTCTAAAAATTTCCATCCATACAAGGTCATGAATACACCCTCTAAATAGTACAATACTAAACAATAACACAACTACAATTTTCGATCTTTACATTCATGGATTTCAATCATACAAGCTATTTATGACTTCTACTAGCTCAAATAGATGGAGAAAGAGTGTAATCTTACCTTAGACCACCAAAGTAGTCCTTTTTTACGAGCTAGAACAATTTCAGAGTTAGAAATAACAAGAAGAAGCCAATTCTCACAAACATCATGGGAGTCCCGATGCAAGATTTATGTTATTTCCACTTAGATATTTACTTGGACCATGTATGAACTTATAGAGAGAATTTGAGAGTGATATGGGACCAGTTTAGAGTAAAATAAATTTAGAAGAGGGCTGCATCGGTTTTACACATAATTAGAACACTTCCATCACCTCATATTCATGATGGAATCACAACTTGAGTTTCATTTTACATTTCATTTTTCTAAACTAATTAGAGCAATTAGAACATTCCCACAACTTTCTACTATGCAACTCTTTCCTAAAACGTACATAACTTCTTTACAGAGTTCTGATTAACGAATGGTTTGATGTATTGAAAACTAGATTCGATGAACTTTAATTTAGATAGTTAATTTACCCCATAATTTCTCACACTTGGATATAGTCCAATAGAATTTGGGCCAAAACTCTGCCTTCCTTTCTCCGAATTTCGACGAAGTCACATTCTTTGATTCGTTCAACCTCTAATCATTCCCACACATACTAAACATCAATTTAAGTACTTATAAGATTAGGAATAGGGATTTCTGATATTACATCAACTAACGTATGACATGTATTATCATACAAAAATGTGGGATGTAACAATTGGACCTTCCAAGTAGTGGTAGAGGTCATGTGTCAAGACCAGACCAGCAGTCTTACTTAGAATTCATTCACTTATGTATTCTTGGAGATGTTCGTACCTCGCAATATTATAGAGAGGAGGAGAGCTCAGTATGAGGGGTTACACCGGGGGCGTATGACTATGACAGAGTACTAGACATGGTTCTATAGATTATCTCACTATGCTTTGATGATTATTTTTTATGAGACAGAGAGGGTAAAGAGGTTCACCAATGGGTTGATTTTTCCTATCCATTTTATTACCACACAAATGGATGCCACATGTTCTTCTTTCCAGCAAATGATTGATGCAATTTGAGAGGTTGAGTTTATTGGGCATGATGATTATGAGGAGTGAGTGGTTAAGAGGCTCTATTTCAGTACTTATATGGGTACCTCATATGGAGGTAGAAGTTATTATACTAGTGGAAATCATCATTATAGTGCTAAACTTGGTGTTTCCATCATGCCAGTATATAAGAGAGGATAGTTGGTTCGTACTTCTTATAGTTTGGAGAAGTTGACCCTGAGTTATTATAGACCATCTAGTTGTGGTGGGAATTCAGATGTCGGTCCTTCCTAGCGATCTGTCATTCCTAGAGGTTGCTATGAGTGTGGTGACCTTGGGCACTTCAAGAGGGATTGTCCATGACTTACGTGTGGTGGTTAGCCTTAGAGCTCTCAGACTCCTGTGCCTAGGATAGCTACACAGCTAACTAGAGATGGTTCTCATAATAGTAGAGGTTGTTCTGAGATAGGTGGGGTGGTACTTAGTCTGGCTGATGTGGTGGGCATAGAGGTACTCAGACTTTGGGTGATCATGCTCATTTCTATGTTTTCCTGAGAAGGCCTGAGGTAGAGGCCTCTGATGCAGTTATTAAATGTATTCTTTTGATTTGCCATCATGCATGTTTCTATGTGATTCAGGCTCTACATATTCTTATGTGTTTGCCTACTTTGCTTTGGGTTTGGATTTAATGTGTGATTTTATAGCCATATCTCTTCATATTTCTACTCCTATTAGGGATTCTGTAGTGGTAGACCGATTATATCAAGGGTGTATATTTAC
Source organism: Przewalskia tangutica (assembly GCA_029844215.1). Taxonomy (NCBI): domain Eukaryota; kingdom Viridiplantae; phylum Streptophyta; class Magnoliopsida; order Solanales; family Solanaceae; genus Przewalskia; species Przewalskia tangutica. Next base: position 28,505,316 of record CM056719.1, read on the forward strand.
TTTGATGGGATGTGATACCCAAGTAGACTTGAAGGTTTTTGATATGGTATATTATGATGCTATTATTGGGATGGATTTGTTATCTCTTTATCATGTGATCTTGGACTATCATGCCAAGATAATTACTTTTCCTATGCCAGGTATTCCTCGGTTAGAGTGGAAGAGTGATCTTAGTCGGTAGCTAAAGAATGTGATATCATTTCTTAAGGTTCAAAGGATGGTAGAGAAGGGTCTCTCTCTTATTTATAGTATATTTGGGATAAGTGCGCATAGTCCCCCATTATAGTCAGTAGTGGTAGTGATAGGGTTTCCAGAAATGTTCTCAACGGATCTTTCTGGGTTCCCCCAATCAGAATATTGATCTTTGTATTGACTTGGAGTTGGGCACTTATCTTATTTCTATTATGTTGTATCTGATGTCACCAGACGATTTGAGGGAGTCGAAGGAGCAATTGCAGGATTTATTGAGTAAGGGATTAATTCCTAGTATTTCACCATAGGGTGCTCCAATATTGTTTGTGAAAAAGAAGGATGGTTTTGTGTATTGATTATCGGTAATTGAATAAAGTGACTATCAAGAATAAGTATCTAATACCTCACATTGATTGCTTGTTTGATCAATTTTACGGTGCTTCAGTCTTTTCCAAGATTGATTTAAGGTCCGATTATCACAAAGTTGAAGATAAGGTGGAGGAATTTCCTAAGACAACTTTCCGGACTTGTTATGGGCGTTATGAGTTCTTGATGATGTCATTTGGGTTGAATAATGCACCCACAACCTTTATGGAGTTAATGAATGGAGTATTCATGGCTTACTTGGATTCTTTTGTGATTGACTTCATCGATGATATTTAATATATTCTCAGAATAAGGAGGAGCACGAGCAGCATTTGAGGATCGTGCTTGGAATTCTAAAGGAGAAGCAACTTTGTCACCCGGGCAAGGCTAATGTAGTGATGGATTCCTTGAGGTAGAAGATAATGAGTATGGGTATCTTAGCTATCTTGCATATGGGAGAGCATACTTTGGTGTGGATGTTCATTCTTTGTCTAATAGATTTGTGAGACTTGACATTTTGAAGCTCGGTAGAGTTCTAGCTTGTGTAGAGGTATGGTCTTCTTTATTAGAGCAAATTAAGGCCCAACAATTCAATGATGTCAAGTTGTGTAGGATTCATGACAAGGTGTTGCGGGAAGAGGGTAATGAGGCAATTCTCGAAGGTAATGGTATTTTGAGGATCAAAGGTCGAGTTTGTGTTCCTAGGGTGGGTGATTTGACTAAATTGATCATAGATGAGGCTCATAGTTTGATGTATTCTATTTACTTAGGGGTTACAAAAATATATTATGACTTGAAGCAACACTATTGGTGGTGTTGGATGAAGAAATACATACTGGAGTTTATAATTCAGAGGATGCCCATACCCGTGTAGAAGTGGGAGCGGATTGATATGGAGTTTATAGTAGGTTTGCCATGGACTTTGGGAAAGTTTGGGTTTATTTGGGTTATTATGGATAGGTTGACCAAATCTGCATGCTTCATTCTGGTTCAGACTACCTACTATTCAGAGAGGTTCGCCAAGATCTTCATTCGAGAGATAGTTCAATTGCATGGAGTGACCTTATCTTGACATTTTCGTCATTGTCTTCATTGATGATATTCTGGTATATTCTCATAGTGAGGATGACCATGTAGAACATTTCAGAATAGTGTTGCAGACACTTCAGGACCGAAAACTTTATACGATGTTTTCCAAGTGTTAATTCTGGATAAATTCAGTAGTATTCTTAGGCCATGTGATTTCAGGAAAAGGCATCCAAGTTGATTTTTAGAAAATAGACGTTGTGAAGAATTGGCTCAGACCTACTTTAGCATTTGATATAAGGAGATTCTTTGGTCTAGTAGGTTATTACATGGGTTTTGTAGAAGGTTTTTCCTCTATCTCAACCCCGTTGACCAGGTTTACTCATAAGAAAGTCAAGTTTCAGTGGTCAGATTTCTGTGAGCGTAATTTTGAGGAGTTAAAATGTCACGACCCGACCTCGGGCCCGCGACTGGTGCCTTACCCCGGGCACCCTAGTTATACAACATCAGAGAAAATCAGCGGAAATAAAAAAACTTAAACATGAAACAAGATATACAATAAGAACCAGGCTAACCAAACGGTCACCTTTCCGTATATACATAAAAATTTGAACAGTTACATCCTTTACAAACCCTGCCCACAACAGTACTACAGACCTCTAAGAATTTCATAACCACAATGACGGGGCAGGGCCCCACCATACCCCTGAATGTACAAGAACCTACAATCTCAGGGAATCATACCAAAAGATAAGCCTCCGGAGAAATCACACGACCACCCGGGATCGCGATCGGTGCCCTACCCAGGCACCCTACAGTAAACATCGAGATAATCAGGAACATACATGAAACTTTTAAAATAAAACAAATGTATAAAACAACAAAGTTAGCCGATAGATACCTTCTCGACATAAATATATACAATCAAGCGGTTGCCTCATTTCTTTACCACCTGACCCACAACCATGTGACTACAAACCTCTAAGAGTTTTTATCATAACAACTGTGGCGGGACAGGGCCCCGCCATACCCCTGAATATACATGAATCTACTACCTCAGGGAAAACCGTACCAAGAGATAAACCTCCGGAGCAAATGGAGCTTTTTCCCAAAAACTGAACCGAGATCCTAAGAGCAAGGATCACCAACCTGGGTACCTAAAACCTGCGGGCATGAACGCAGCCCGAAGAAGTCGATAACAAAAATTTAATATGGAACAGAAATAACGTACAGTAAACAGATCATAACTGTACAAAAGAATGACAGGGACAAGTATAAAAATACATACCAGATCCTGCCGTGTCATTACCACTTATGAACTTAATTTCACATCAATATCTTTTCCCATTTTCAATAAAGGTTATAGCCACATTCTTACGCACATGATTAGGAAAAATCATTAAGTTCATTTCTATATAACTTACTTATCTTTCATAAGTACATCCGCCCTTTACGAGGGGCGCTATACTACCGCCCAACTGGGACGCGATCAATCACATAGTTCGCCTAAAGGTATATCGTCCGCCTATCTCGGGACGCGATAATGTCATATAGTCTGCCTGCAAAGGTATCTTGCCCACCCATCTCTGGTCGATAATGTCATATAGTATGCGTAAGGTATCTTGCCTACCATCTCTGGGTCGATAATGTCATATAGTCCGCGTAAAGGTATCTTGCCTACCATCTCTCTCGGGTCGATAATGTTATATAAAACCCGAATTTAACCCAACGTACTACGCGCCTCTACTCCTTTAGAAAGACTCTTTTCAAATAAAACTTCCTGAATCGACAACCGTAGTATCAAGTCATCTCTACCTTTCAGACAAGTCACAATACCTTTTTAGAAATACAATTACCACTTCTAAATCAAGTGACTTCTTTCTTAAAACCCTAAGCAATTGGTACCTTTAAAACAATTTGCCCTTCTTTATTTCAAATCATTTCTTGTTTATATCAAGAAAACCATTCTCTTAACCTCCTATAAAGTTATTATAACCAACTTCCCATAAAGCCGTCATACTAACTTTATGCCTTAAACTAATTCATTCTTTTTATAACCAAGAGACTTCTACTTTTTGAAACCAAGTATTATATACTTTCAAATCAATTCTCTTAACTTTCAAAAATACATCTAGTCTCTTAACCTTTAGAACTCAAGTGACTCCTTTTATTATAAAACCTTAGGCAATTGATGCCTTAAAATCAAGTTGTATTTTCACTAAAATTAAGTCATTTATCTTTCCATAAAGCAATTATAACCAACTCCCCATAAAGTCGTTATATTCACTTTATGCCTTAGCCAAAATACCATTTCCTATCCAAGGGACATATACGTTTAAAACAGAACAAGTATCACATACTTTAAAAATCTTCAAGTCCCTTAACTTAATAAAACTTAAGACATCCTTTATTCTTTCAAATAAGTGAGTAAATCTCCTAACTCACCCGACTTGGCTATTCATAAAACTAGTAAAGGATATCAAGGTGTTGTACGTCTACCGTACTACATACGTGCCACTAGTCATGCTCAAAAGATAGGAAAAGTTCTATATAGAGTAAGTCACACAACTACCTCTTAACTTCTAAGAGTATAAGGAAACATGAAATGATACCACAGGTATATTCCATACATAGAATCATGCCAAAGGAAGGAAGAGGTTCACATACCTCGCGACGATTGTCGACAAGTAGCAAAATGCTCCAAAGTACATCAACCTTGAGCTATTCCATTTTTCAAGTAGGATACGCTATACTTAGTTCTTCAACCTATCATGGTCACAATACGTCCATTAACCCCTTACTTCAAACGTAGAATATTCTAAGTGCTAAGTCGCCAAATTCTACGGAAAATCGGACAAAGACTCTCCTTTGTGTTTACTTACCTTGCCACCTTTTCAAGGCGAATACAATAACCAAACACGCCACATTTAAGGCACACCAATGCAATCAACATAGGGATTACACGCCTACTAGACGTGTAAAATTCCGCCCCACAAACGATATTAATTTAATACAACATACTTGGCCAATTCGGCTACATTGAGGTACCACAACATTAATTCTTAGCATAACATGATATCAAGTCGCAACCAATTATAACTACTATAATCTTCAAGTCAATAACATGTGACGATTCTAATAACGACCAAATTGTAATCTAACTTAACATGGCTCACATTACATTTCAGATTTCCAAGGCCACAATCAATCCATAATCCTTACAAACTTCAACACATATACTTCATGCTAGCAACAAGTATAGCTAACAACAATATAATTAATCTTGTAACACTTTCAAAGAACAAGATTATACCTCAACGAATCCTAATCCAACTCCAACCAAGTCGCTCCTTAGCAACCTAGAGCCTCTTCAAGATACTTCAATCCGCTACTTGCGACCCTTAGAACCACACCAACAACTTTCCTTCAAACTTCCAATCCAAAACCTAGAAAGCCACTAGGTTTTCACTTTGCGACTAACCCGAAAACTATCTTTTTACGAGATTTTTCTATTGAGATATGCTTACAACACACATAGGAACCTTGGTTTAAAGTGTGGGGCTTAAAGAACAAGAAACGAAATTTTTTCTTTCTTCCCTCTAGTGAACCCGAGAGCTAGGCTCTTTATGTTCTTCAAATTGTGTGAAATTTTGGCTAAGTGTTAAGCTTGTCTTGCACTACTAGTATTATATTGTTATACCCCGTAGTTCCAGGGTATGTATGCGAGGACGTACGTACGAGAATACGACAGAAAGATTGGAAAGGAAGAAAGAGGTGATTTTTCCACGGAAAAGTTTCCGATTTTTGTGAAGGAAAAAGGTTCGTTAATGGGAATTGGATTCCCAGATTTGGTATTTGGACTTCATAGATTATATTAGAATTTTGGGATTTTATTTTCGGGAATGGTCACGTGGGGCCCACGGGAGAAATTTACGGTTTTGTGGGGCCCGCTTTGTTTTTGAGATTTTGGCGTTATGGATATTTTCGAAGACGAAATATTTTGGACGAATCGGGCGACACGTGTCACCCCACGTGGCACCCTTGGCGAAATATGTTTGTGCACAACACCGGTGGAGTCGTTTTCGGCGAAGCGTCTACCTAACTTACGGGCGGTAAATTACGGCTATGTCATTTAGTATTTTTGCGGATTTTTCCAGAGACGGCGTTTTGGACCAACGAGAGGGCAACACTCGCACCCTCTCGTTGGTGGACTTGAAAGGCGGTTAGGGCGATTGGATGGGCAAGTGTTGGTTGATATTTGTGTAGATATTTGTGAGGTTTTAGGAGTAGGGTCTAGGGGCACTTGGGCATATCTTGGCCCTCCACTTGCCCCCACTTGGCTAGATCTTGGCCATTGGTTGGCCTTTGCTTAGCTATAAATACCTCTCCCCTTTGAAGACTTCTTCATCCATTCCATAATTTCCAAGTCTTGAAAACCTCCTCCTCCTTGGTTTCGTCCCTCCTCTTCCTTGTGAGGCCTTGGCCAGGGGTGCACCCACTCCTGAGGCCTTGGCCGAGGTACACCCCTCCTAGTGTGCAGTGTCTGGTACCCCTAGCCTAGTTGCTTCAGTATAATACCCCCTTTGGTGTAGAAATACTCTCAAAGGTATTGTTATATTGCCCAAATTACCTTAGCCGTATACCTTGTTGTATTCTAAGGTTATACCTATCTGAAAATGCCCGAAATACTATTATACTCCAGTCCACAAACCGAAACCCTAGGAAAATCTCCATAGTCCGTTGAGTATTGTGTAGAAGTTGGTTACAACTTCTAAGGGTGGTTTAGAGCGGGTTGAGCGCTGAGTTGAGCTAAGCGATTGCCCGGGATCGACTTTAACTAGGATTATTATGGGCTTATCGAGGTAATTATCTTGTCCTCTATTGTAATTGGAAATTACATATTGTTAGAATATATAGTTGAAGTATACTATATATAGAATCGAACGTAGTTATCGGCAATGTCTTTTGACTTAAGCTGAATAATACTTACGCAATGTCTTGCGACTTAAGCCTGAATTTAAAGAAGAATCGAATCAGAATTACATAGGTCAGACATGAGACTTGTGTAGTAGTACCGGAGTAGAATTGTACCCGTTAGGGTTAGGCGATAACCCCCTGGTTGGCTTGGTGGCCGCCTCGATAGAGGAGGAGATTTACGCCGTTGGGGAGGTCTGCCGAATTTTCTGAGAATGTTCTACGATGAGATCTAAATGTTAATAAGCACTTGTGGCCTTATAGGTCAAGTACTACGTGTGGCGCGATCTACTTGGCAAGGAGTAGCCGGCGTTGGAAGTACTTGGGCGTTTTGCTATTAGTCGATACTCGTCGCGAGGTATGTGAACCCTTCCTATCTCTTCTAGCATGATATGTGTGAATTATGTAGTACGGTGAGGCGTCATGTGCTAAACGTATTTGATTGGTTTAAAACATAAAGTGTTATAACGGCTTTATGGGAAGTTGGTTATAACGACTTTATGTTGGTAAGAAAATACTTGTGGTCTTTAAAAGGTAATCGATTTGAACTATAACGGCTTGTTATGTGTTAATAAAGAACTTGAAGTATTTCAAAAGATTTTTGAATCATTTTGAAAGAAGAAGTAATACTTGGTTTTTGAAAACTTAAGAGTTATACTAGCTTTATGGGAAGTTAGGTATAACGGCTTAAGAATGTTTTCTTGATTTGAATCGAATGTGTATCGACAAACCATGCAGCGTTAAAAGGAAATGTTTTGACTAATTAAGTATTATTAAACCAAGAGAAACTTCCATCTGCATAGAAGCTAAGATGAGACAAAATGATATTTCCTAGATCACTATTGATAATAAGATTGTTATAAACAAGAATATCCTACTCACATATAAGACTTATGTTTCTCAGTTGTTTAAAAGAGAATTATATTCTTAAATGAATAAGACTATGAACTGAAACCTTTCTAAAATAAGAAACGTGAACATTTGAAATTAGGCAAACTTGGGCGTTTGGAAAATAATGTTGTTACTTGATTTTACAAAGGTAAGTGTTTTAGTTTATTTAAAAAGACGATCACTCTATTTTATACTACGTATTGTGTGACTTATGTGAAAGCAACGGATCTTTTAAAAGATTTAATGTATGAAGTACTTTGGGTAGATACCCGAACTTGTTAGCTTAAAGTACCTTGTGTGTATAACTTGATTGTGTTGGTTTGTGATAGCCTTGTAATATTTTCTTGTTGATTGATAAGTAAGCATGCTAGGATGCTACGTGTGTTAGTATCTTGTGATGTTGTGTAAAGGGTTTTCCTTTGTTGTGCTTATGTTGCTTAACGATAAGTTGTTGTGTTAGTATTTTACATCACTCATCTCTTGAGATGATTCCGGTTAAGGCGCCTCCGACGGGGTAGACTCAGCGGTCGATGGACCTATGATTCGAGAATACCTCATGCAGTCCCGGGCCTATGCGAGCTACGAGTTCCGAGTTAGTGTGCGTCCTTTATGGGCATGCGGTCCACGTGGGCCACGCGATCGCGAAGTCGGGGCGATGCCGGAGTAGCTAACCTCGATGCGGGAATACCTCATGCGGGCGATGAGATTGGCCTATCGCGAGTCTGCGGAAAGTTCGAGGCTAGCGCGCGCATTAGATCTTTGCGGGCAAGTGGCGGCCTTTGATCATGTAATGATCAGAAGATCTTATAATCTGATTCATGACCTTGTTAGTACCGCTGGTGTTAGTAGTCGCTATGCCTTCGCATTTACCCTGCATCGCTTTATTTGGACACGAGTGGGACTGGTGTTCATGTATTCCTTGGTGCTTTTATATCATAGATCGCCAAGGCGAAGGTATTCCACGCATGATTGATGTTGTGGGCGTGAGACCCATAGTTATTATTAGTGATGACTGAGGCGTGAGTCCACGGCTTGACATGACCGCTATTTATCAGAATCGTAGTTGGTTATCATACATGTCTCCTGCTTTGTATAGACTACTATGACTTCATTTACTGATTTATTTTCGTTTCACATACTCGGACTGTTGATCGACCTCTTCGAGGCTGCGTTCATGCCGCAGTAAAGGTACACGATCGTTGATCCTCGCTCATAGGTCACGATTGCGTTTGAAAGCTCCGTTTCTCGGAGGCTTATCTTCGTATAGTCCCCTGTTGTAGGTGCTTACATTCGAGGTATGGCGGGCCCCGTCGTTGTTATCATATCATTCGTAGAGTTACGTAGTATCTTGTGGCGGGGTTTGTCAAAAGGATTAAACTGTTCATGTTGCAAATAGTTGTTATTTATAGATATGCCGAAAGGCAAGTTGTTCTCAGATTAGTTTTTCAAATTTCATACTATGTCTTGTATCGTTTATGTTCGTGATTACTGATGTTGTATCACTAGGGTGCGGTAGGCACGATCACGCCGGAATCGGTGCGTGACAAAAGTGGAATCGAGCGATTAATCCTCGGAAAGTGTCTACGTAACGATCCAAGAAGTCTTGATTATCGGTGTGTTGCACCACACCGATAATCGTGAGGCTATAGGGTATTTAGGATTAGTTTCTATTCTTCTCACTCGAGATCGTGCCTTAGAGCCGTGTTGTAAGTTGGACCTCCGACGTATTTCTTTCCTTACCGATATGCCTCCGCGTAGGTAACCCGCCCAGAGGCGGTGGCGGCCAGGAGCTGCGAGTAGAGTTCGAGGTGGCGAGGCACGTGCCCAATCATTACCTAGGTAGTGCTTCATTCGGGAGTTTTGCGGCGTCACTAGCCCCAGCAGAGTTTGGCACGGCGTGGCGCTCCCAGCTGCGGCCATGATATTTGAACCTTCCGCCCACGGCCGAACAGTGAATATAGAGTGCAAAGAAGACGACCCTGTTACTAGCTATGGATGTGGCTACCAGAGAGTATACCGATGTACCACGGGTCTTGATGAATATCAACGAGAGGGTTGTGCAAGAGTAGTTCTTCAGTTAGGCTTGAGCATGGCCTGTGTACGGGCTTATGCGCATCAGGCCGAGAAACATAGAAATCATGGTGGGTTAACCAAGTAAGATTTTGGGGGATAGAGAAGGTGTGAGCCTTAGAGCTTTTTTACGTAAAGACCTTAGAGGTGAGGCCATCTCGAGAAAAGGTGTAGTGTTATATTTGACCCTTATCGAAAGTGCATAGTGCACGTGAGTTATGTTGGGATAGGTCCCTAGTAGTGTGGAATGAAAGGGGGGTAGTTGAGCTAAGAAGACCGCTAGGTTTTCGAAACGTGATTAGTGAGATTGTTCCGGATCGGGGAGCTAGTATTGTGCGCGTTGCCGGGTCGGGTTGAGGCCACGATGAGGTTCAATCCTCCGTAGGTTTGGACGTGGGGTCAGTTAGTGCTGGTCCCGCCTTGTGTTAGGGTTGTGAGGATGTTAGGCCCAAGTTTAGTTAACCAGCGAACGAGTTCGTGGATGCGTTCGACCAGTGGTCGGGCCGATGGGGGCAGCCCATCGTGTTCTTCGGTCAGGACCGTTTACTCGGCTGTGTTGAGTTATCAGAAAGGTTGTAGGGCTGCACGAGGTGCCTACCTACACCTTAAGACAGACAGTGGAGCCCAGGTTACGGCTGCTTCTTTTTCTGGAGGTTTTGCCAGGCAAGGTTAGGAACTCAGGTGAGTCTCAGAATCGCATTCGCCTGGGCGGTGTATTTGTAGAGGTAGTCGGGATTGTTGTCTCGTGGGGAAGTGTTTAAGCTACCATTTCAGTGTTCGGATATCGCCTTATGAAACCTTGTAAGGGCGGAAGTGTAAGGTGCCGGTCGATTGGTTCGATGTTGGCAAGGTTCGATTGGTTCAGCTTGTTCCACAGATCGTGGTTATGGTGTGACGAGTTTTGGTATGACAGAGGAACTTAGCCCGTGTTACTTTGGGCCCTTTTGAGTTCATGTGAAGGATAGGCCAGGTTGCCTATATGATAGCTTTTGCCGTCCGACTTAGGAGGCAGTACGTCCGGTCTTTCGTATTGTTATTATCTGGAAAGTATCGGAGAATCCATCCAGGGTGTTACCAGTTAATGATTACCACGTTAGAGATAGTAACCCCGAGTCTTGAAACTGGCGTATCGAATGTGGTAAGAGTTCGAGTGCACGACCTCGTGGGTCGCAAGACCATTTGTGGCCGTTTGGATCGCGAATAAGTGGTACCATTTGTTGGTCGTCGGAGCAAGGCTCGCGACAAAGTGACAAAAGTGGTATCTGACCGTTTGTTGGAAGCACAGGCGGAAAAAATGCCAGGAGCGTAGTGATGAAGTATTACGAGTAAAGAGAGAAGCGAGCATGTATGGCGGGCATAGATGTGATCATTTCTTGTAAAGAGAAGGTGCGAAGGAAGTATATTTTAGACCCGGTGAGGAGTGTTTGTGGTGATGATTAGAGGTGTTTCCTCGTGGACTTTGATGTAAGTATTTACGCAGGTGCTTCTGTGGCCAGCTGTGGCAGGATTGTTCTCGTAAGTATAGTAGTGAAGACTATACTGGCGCTTGTATGTTTGGGGACTTAGAAGGAACATTCGGGACGAATGTTTCTGGCGGAAGAATGTTATACCCCGTAGTTCCGGGGTATGTATGCGAGGGCGTGCGCGAGAATCGTGAGAAAGATTGGAAAGGAAGAAAGAGGTGATTTTTCCAAGGAAAAGTTTCCGGTTTTTGTGAAGGAAAAAGGTTCGTTAATGGGAATTGGATTCCCAGATTTGGTATTTGGACTTCATAGATTATATTAGAATTTTGGGATTTTATTTTCGGGAATGGTCACGTGGGGCCCACGGAGAAATTTACGGTTTGTGGGGCCCGCTTTGTTTTTGAGATTTTGGCGTTATGGATATTTTCGAAGACGAAATATTTTGATTTAACGGGAGACACGTGTCACCCCATTGGCACCTCACTGAAATATGTTTGTGCACAACACCCGGTTAGAGTCGTTTGTCGACGAAACGTTCGACCTAACTTACGAAGGGTAAATTACGGCTATGTCATTTAGTATTTTTGCGGATTTTTCCGAGAGACGAAGCGTTTTGGACCAACGAGGGCAACACTTGGCACCCTCGTTGGTGGACTTGAAGGGCGGTTAGGGCGATTGGATGGGCAAGTGTTGGTTGATATTTGTGTAGATATTTGTGAGGTTTTAAGGAGTAGGGTCTAGGGGGCACTTGGGCATATCTTGGCCCTCCACTTGCCCCCCACTTGGCTAGATCTTGGCCATTGGTTGGCCTTTGCTTGGCCTATAAATACCCTCCCCCTTTGAAGACTTCTTCATCCATTCCATAATTTCCCCGGCTTGAAAACCTCCTCCTCGTTGTTGGTTTCGTCCCTCCCTCTTCCTTTGTGAGGCCTTGGCCGAGGTGCACCCTCCTAGAGGCCTTGGCCGAGGGGTACACCCCCCCTCCTAGTGGTGTGCCGTGGGGTACCCCCCCCCCTAGCCTAGTTGCCTTCGTATAATACCCCCCCCCCTTTTTGGTGTAGAAATACTCTCAAAGGTATTGTTATATTGCCCAAATTACCTTAGCCGTATACCTTGTTGTATTCTAAGGTTATACCTATCTGAAAATGCCCGAAATACTATTATACTTCCACACCACAAACCGAAACCCTAGGAAAATCTCCATAGTCAGTTGGAGTATTGTGTAGTGTTTGGTTACAACTTCTAAGGGTGGTTTGCGGGTTGAGCGCTCGAGTGGAGCTAAGCGATTGCCCGGGATCGACTTTAAGCTAGGATTATTATGGGCTTATCGAGGTAATTATCTTGTCCCTCTATTGTAATTGGAAATTACATATTGTTAGAATATATAGTTGAAGTATACTATATAGGCGAACGTAGTTATCGGCAATGTCTTTTGACTTAAGCGTGAATAATACTTACGGCAATGTCTTGCGACTTAAGCCTGAAGTTAAAGAAGAGTACTGAACTGTAATTACATGAAATTTGTACAGTGAACTTGTGTAGTAGTGCCGTGGAGTAGAATTGTGCAGTTAGGGTTAGGCGTATAAACCCCCGGTTGGCTTGGTGGCGGCCTCGATAGAGGAGATTTACGCTGTTGTTGCGGGAAGGTCTTTCGAATTTTCGGTAGAATGTTCTACGATGAGATCTAAATGTTAATAAGCGCCTTGTGGCCTTATAGGTTGAAGTACTACGTGGCGCGATCTACTTGGCTTAAGGAGTAGCCGACGGTTGGAAGTACTTGGGCGTTTGCTATTAGTCGATACTGCCGCGAGGTATGTGAACCCCTTCCTATCTCTTCTAGCATGATATGTGTGAATTATGTAGCACGGTGACGCGTCACGTGCTAAACGTATTTGATTGGTTTAAAACATAAAGTGTTATAACGGCTTTATGGGAAGTTGGTTATAACACTTTATGTTGGTAAGAAAATACTTGTGGTCTTTAAAAGGTAATCGATCTGAACTATAACTGGCTTGTTATGTGTTAATAAAGAACTTGAAGTATTTAAAAAGATTTTTGAATCATTTCGAAAGAAGAAGTAATACTTAGTTTTTGAAAACTTAAGAGTTATACTAGCTTTATGGGAAGTTAGGTATAACGGCTTAAGAATGTTTTCTTGATTTGAAATCGAATGTGTATCGACAAACCAACTGCGGCGTTAATAAAAGGAAATGTTTTGACTAATTAAGTATTATTAAACCAAGAGAAACTTCCATCTGCATAGAAGCTAAGATGAGACAAAATGATATTTCCTAGATCACTACATGATAATAAGATTGTTATAAACAAGAATATCCTACTCACATATAAGACTTATGTTTCTCGATTGTTTAAAGAGAATTATATTCTTAAATGAATAAGACTATGAACTACGAAACCTTTCTAAAATAAGAAGCGTGAACATTTGAAATTAGGCAAACTTGGGCGTTTGGAAAATAATGTTGTTACTTGATTTTACAAAGGTAAGTGTTTTAGTTTATTTAAAAGATACCACTCTATTTTATACTACGTATTGTGTGACTTATGTGAAAGCAACGGATCTTTTAAAAGATTTAATGTATGAAGTACTTTAGGGGTAGATACCCGAACTTGTTAGCTTAAAGTACCTTGTGTGTATAACTTGATTGTGTTGGTTTGTGATAGCCTTGTAATATTTTCTTGTTGATTGATAAGTAAGCATGCTAGGATGCTACGTGTGTTAGTATCTTGTGATGTTGTGTAAAGGGGTTTTCCTTTGTTGTGCTTATGTTGCTTAACGATAAGCTGTTGTGTTAGTATTTTACATCACTCATCTCTTGAGATGATTCCGGGTTAAGCCCCTCCGTCGCGGGTAGACTCAGCGGGTCGATGGACCTATGATTCGAGAATACCTCATGCAGTCGAGGGCCTATGCGGAGCTACGAGTTCGGTGTTAGTGTCGTCCTTTATGGGCATGCGTCCACGTGGCCATGCGATCGCGAAGTCGGGGCGATGCCGGGAGTAGCTAACCTCGATGCGGAATACCTCATGCGGCCGATGAGATTGGCCTATGCGAGGTGCGGAAAGTTCGAGGCTAGACGCGCACATTAGATACTGCGGGCAAGTGGCCAGCTTTGATCATGTGACGGTCTAGACAGATCTTATGATACAGTTCATGACCTTGTTAGTACTGTGGGTGTTAGTAGTCGGCTATGCCTTCGTACTTACCCTGTACTGTTTTATTTGGACACAGGTGGGACCTGGTGTTCATGTGTATTCCTTGGTGCTTTTATATCATAGTGCTGGCGGGAAGGTATTCCACGGGCATGATTGATGTTGTGGGCGTGAGACCCATAGTTATTATTGAGTGATGACTTTGAGGGCGTGAGTCCCTGGCTTGACATGACTGCTTATTTATTGTAAACTGTAGTTTGGTTATCATACATGTCTCCTGCTTTGTATAGACTACTATGATTTCATTTACAGTATTTATTTTCAGTTTCACATACTTTTTGTTAGATCGACCTTCGGGCCGTTCATGCCGCAGTAAAGGTACACGATCGTTGATCCTCGCCATGGGGTCACGAGCGTTTAGGAAAGCTCCGTTTCTCGGAGGCTTATCTTCGTATAGTCCCCTGTTGTTGTATGCTTACATTCGTGGTATGGCGGCCCTGCCCCGTCGTTGTTGTCATATCATTCGTAAGTGCAGTAATCGCTGTGTAGGCGGGGTTTGTAAAAAGGATTAAACTGTTCATGTTGAAAAAGTTGTTATTTACATATATGCCGAAGGCAAGTTTTCTCGATTATTGTTTCATATTTCATAATATGTCTTGTATCGTTTATGTTTCATTGATTACTCGATGTTGTATCACTAGGGTGCGGGGTAAGGCACGATCCACGGGCCCGGAATCGGTCGTGACAAAAGTGGAAATGAGCGATTAATCCTCGGAAAGTGTCTACGAACGTATCCGTAGAGTCTTGATTATCGGTGTGTTGTGCACCACACCAATAATCAGGAGGCTATAGGGTATTTAGGATTAGTTTCTATTCTTCTCACTCTGAGATCGTGCCTTAGAGCTGTGTTGTAAGTTGGACCCTCTGACGTATTTCTTTCCCTTACCGATATGCCTCCGCGTAGGGCAACCCGGGCCCAGGAGGCGTGGCGCGAGGAGGCTGAGTAGAGTTCAGAGGTGGCGAGGGCACAGCCCAATCATTACCTAAGGTAGTGCTTCATTCGGGAGTTTTTGACGCCACTAGCCCGTGAGTTTGGCACGGCAGCGCGGTTCCCACTGCGGCCATGATAATTGAACCGGTTCGCCGGCACGAGCGATGAATATAGAGTGCAAAGAAGACGACCCTGTTACTAGCTATGGATGTGGCTACCAGAGAGTATACCGATGTACCACGGGTCTTGATGAATATCAACGAGAGGGTTGTGCAAGAGTAGTTCTTCAGTTAGGCTTGAGCATGGCCTGTGTACGGGCTTATGCGCGTCCGAGAAACATAGAAATCATGGTGGGTTAACCAAGTAAGATTTTGGGGATAGAAGGAGCCTTAGAGTTTTTTTACGTAAAGACCTTAGAGGTGAGGCCATCTCGAGAAAAGGTGTAGTGTTATGTTTGACCCTTATCGAAAGTGCATAGTGCACGTGAGTTATGTTGGGATAGGTCCCTAGTAGTGTGGAATGAAAGGGGGGTAGTTGAGCTAAGAAGACCGCTAGGTTTTCGAAACGTGATTAGTGAGATTGTTCCGGATCGGGGAGCTAGTATTGTGCGCGTTGCCGGGTCGGGTTGAGGCCACGTTGCGGGTCAACCCGCGGTAGGTTTGGTGGTGGGGTCAGGTTGTGGTGGTCCCGCCTTGTGTTAGGGTTGTGAGGATGTTAGGCCCAAGTTTAGTTAACCAAATAGCGAGTTCGTGGATGCGTTCGACCGGTGGTCGGCGATGAGGGCAGCCCATCGTGTTATTCGATCGACCGTTTACTGCTGTGTTGAGTTATCGTAGGTTTTAGTGCTGCACGAGGTGCCTACCTACACCTTAAGACAGACAGTGGAGCCCAGGTTACGGCTGCTTCTTTTTCTGGAGGTTTTGCCAGGCAAGGTTAGGAACTCAGGTGAGTCTCAGAATCGCATTCGCCCTCGGGCCAGTGTGTATTTTGAGGGTAGTCGTGGGGATTGTTGTCTCCTGTGGGGGAAGTGTTTAAGCTACCATTTCAGTGTTCGGATATCGCCTTATGAAGCCTTGTAAGGGCGGAAGTGTAAGTTGCCGGTCGATTGGTTCGATGTTGGCAAGGTTCAGACAGTTGGTTCAGGCTTGTTCCAGCAGACTGTGGTTAGGGTGTGACGAGTTTTGGTATGACAGAGGAACTTAGCCCGTGTTACTGGGGCCGCACGAGTTCATGAAGGATAGGCGGGTTGCCTATATGATAGCTTTTGCCGTCCGACTTAGGAGGCAGTACGTCCGGTCTTTCGTATTGTTATGATCGGGAAAGTATCGGAGAATCCATCCAGAGTGTTCCCAGTTAATGATGACCACGTTAGAGATAGTAACCCCGAGTCTTGAAACGAAACCGTATCGAGAATGTGGTAAGAGTTCGAGGTCGAGCGGCCTGTGGTCGCAAGCAGCCCGGTACCATTTGTTGGGTCGTCGGAGCAAGGCTCGCGACAAAGTGACAAAAGTGGTACCATTTGTTGGGTCGCCTGAGAAGGTTAATGCCTCAGGCAAAGTGACAAAGTGGTATCTACGACGAGTAAAGAGAAGCGAGCATGTATGGCGGGCATAGATGTGATCATTTCTTTTGTAAAGAGAAGGTGCGAAGGAAGTATATTTTAGACCCCGGTGAGGAGTGTTTTGTGGTGATGATTAGAGGTGTTTCCTCGTGGACTTTGATGTAAGTATTTACGCAGTGCTTCGTACACCGCGGGATTGTTCTCGTAAGTATAGTAGTGAAGACTATCTTTGGCGCGCTTGTATGTTGGGGACTTAGAAGGAACATTCGGGACGAATGTTTCTAAAGGAAGAATGTTATACCCGTAGTTCCGTGGTATGTATGCGAGGGCGTGCGTGCGAGAATACGCTGAAAGATTGGAAAGGAAGAAAGAGGTGATTTTTCCACGGAAAAGTTTCCGGTTTTGTGAAGGAAAAAGGTTCGTTAATGGGAATTGGATTCCCAGTTTGGTATTTGGACTTCATAGATTATATTAGAATTTTGGGATTTTATTTTGGGAATGGTCACGTGGGCCCACTGAGAAATTTACGGTTTTGTAGGCCCGCTTTTTTTTTGAGATTTTGGCGTTATGGATATTTTCGGAAGACGAAATATTTTGGGCGAATGGGAGACACGTGTCACCCCATGTGGCACCTCGCCGAAATATGTTTGTGCACAACACCGGTTGGAGTCGTTTTCGACGAACGCTCTACCTAACTTACGAAGGGTAAATTACGGCTATGTCATTTAGTATTTTGCGGATTTTTCCAGAGACGAAGCGTTTTGGACCAACGAGGGCAACACTTGGCACCCTCTCGTGGACTTGAAGCGGTTAGGGCCGATTGGATGATGGGCAAGTGTTGGTTGATATTTGTGTAGATATTTGTGAGGGTTTTAGGAGTAGGTAGGGTCTAGGGGCACTTGGGCATATCTTGGCCTCCACTTGCCCCCACTTGGCTAGATCTTGGCCATTGCTTGGCCTTTGCTTGGCCTATAAATACCCTCCCTTTGAAGACTTCTTCATCCATTCCATAATTTCCAAGTCTTGAAAACCTCCTCCTCCTTGTTGGTTTCGTCCCTCCCTTTCCTTTGTGAGGCCTTGGCCGAGGTGCACCCTCCCAGAGGCCTTGGCCGAGGTGGTACACCCTCCTGTGGTGTGCCGGGTACCCCAGCCTAGTTGCCTCGTATAATACCCCCTTTGTGGTGTAGAAATACTCTCAAAGGTATTGTTATATTGCCCAAATTACCTTAGCCGTATACCTTGTTGTATTCTAAGGTTATACCTATAAAATGCCCGAAATACTATTATACTTCCGCACCACAAAACCGAAACCTAGGAAAATCTCCATAGTCCGTTGGAGTATTGTGTAGAAGTTGGTTACAACTTCTAAGGGTGGTTTAGAGCGGGTTGAGCGCTCGGAGTTGAGCTAAACGATTGCCCAGATCGACTTTAACTAGGATTATTATGGGCTTATCGAGGTAATTATCTTGTCCTCTATTGTAATTGGAAATTACATATTGTTAGAATATATAGTTGAAGTATACTATATATAGAATCAACGTAGTTATCGGCAATGTCTTTTGACTTAAGCCCGAATAATACTTACAGCAATGTCTTGCGACTTAAGCAATTTAAAGAAGAATACCGAATCAGAATTACATAGGTCAGTATTAAGAGACTTAGTAGTAGTACCAAGTGGAGTAGAATTGTACCAGATAGGTTAGGCGTAACCCCGCAGGTTGGCTTGGTGGCCTCTACAGAGGAGGAGATTTTACTGCCATTGCGGGGAGAGTCTTCTTAGAATTTTCTTAGAGAATGTTCTACGATGAGATCTAAATGTTAATAAGCGCCTGTGGCCTTATAGGTTGAAGTACTACGTGTGGCGCGATCTACTTGGCTTGGAGGAGTAGCCGACGGTTGGAAGTACTTGGGCGTTTTGCTATTAGTCGATGCTGCGTCGCGAGGTATGTGAACCCCTTCCTATCTCTTCTAGCATGATATGTGTGAATTATGTAGTACGAGACGTCATACTGTGCTAAACGTATTTGATTGGTTTAAAACATAAAGTGTTATAACGGCTTTATGGGAAGTTGGTTATAACGACTTTATGTTGGTAAGTAAAAATACTTGTGGTCTTTAAAAGGTAAACCGATTTGAACTATAAGCGGCTTGTTATGTGTTAATAAAGAACTTGAAGTATTTCAAAGATTTTGAATCATTTTGAAAGAAGAAGTAATACTTGGTTTTGAAAAACTTAAGAGTTATACTAGCTTTATGGGAAGTTAGGTATAACGGCTTAAGAATGTTTTCTGATTTCGAAATCGGAATGTGTATCGACAAACCACCGCGTTAATAAAAGGAAATGTTTTGACTAATTAAGTATTATTAAAACCAAGAGAAACTTCCATCCAGAAGCTAAGATGAGACAAAATGATATTTCCTAGATCACTACCAAGATAATAAGATTGTTATAAACAAGAATATCCTACTCACATATAAGACTTATGTTTCAGTTGTTTAAAAGGGAATTATATTCTTAAATGAATAAGACTATGAACTACGAAACCTTTCTAAAATAAGAAACGTGAACATTTGAAATTAGGAAAACTTGGACGTTTGGAAAATAATGTTGTTACTTGATTTTACAAAGGTAAGTGTTTTAGTTTATTTAAAAGATACCACTCTATTTTATACTACGTATTGTGTGACTTATGTGAAAGCAACGGATCTTTTAAAAGATTTAATGTATGAAGTACTTTAGGGGTAGATACCCGAACTTGTTAGCTTAAAGTACCTTGTGTGTATAACTTGATTGTGTTGGTTTGTGATAGCCTTGTAATACTTTCTTGTTGATTGATAAGTAAGCATGCTAGGATGCTACGTGTGTTAGTATCTTGTGATGTTGTGTAAAGGGTTTTCCTTTGTGCTTATGTTGCTTAAAGATAAGCTGTTGTTTTAGTATTTTACATCACTCATCTCTTGAGATGATTCCGGTTAAGTCGCCCGTCCGTGCTGGGGTAGACTCAGCGGGTCGATGGACCTATGATTCGAGAATACCTCTACGCAGTCCCAGGGGCCTATGCGAGAGTAGAGTTCGGGGTTAGCGTCGTCCTTTATGGGCATGCGGTCCATGTGGCCATGCGGAGTGCGATCGCGTGAAGTGCCGGGGAGTAGCTAACCTCGATGCGGGGAATACCTCATGCGGGCCGATGAGATTGGCCTATGCGGAGCTGCGGAAAGTTCCAGGGCTAGGCGCGCACATTAGATACTGCGGGCAAGTGGCCAGCTTTGATCATGTGACGGTCTAGACAGATCTTATGATACAGTTCATGACCTTGTTAGTACTGTGGGTGTTAGTAGTCGGCTATGCCTACCGTGATTTACTGTCTTATTTTATTTGGACACAGGTGGGACCTGGTGTTCATGTGTATTCCTTGGTGCTTTTATATCATAGACTGCCGGCAGTGAGGAAGGTATTCCACGGGCATGATTGATGTTGTGGGCGTGAGACCCATAGTTATTATTGAGTGATGACTTTGAGGGCGTGAGTCCCTGGCTTGACATGACTGCTTATTTATTGTAAACTGTAGTTTGGTTATCATACATGTCTCCTGCTTTGTATAGACTACTATGACTTCATTTACAGTATTTATTTTCAGTTTCACATACTTTTGCACTGTCGACTCCTTCGGGGCTGCATTCATGCCGCAGTAAAGGTACACCCGCGTTGATCCTCGCTCATGAGTCACAGTTGGCGTTGGGAAAGCTCCGTTTCTCGGAGGCTTATTCGTATAGTCCTGTTGTTGTAAGCCTTACATCAGGGTATGGCGGCCTGCCCCGTCGTTGTTATCATATCATTCGTAGAGGTCTCAGAGTAATGTTAGGCGGGGTTTGTAAAAAGGATTAAACTGTTCATGTTGAAAAAGTTGTTATTTACATATATGCCGAAAGGCAAGTTTTTCTCAGATTATTGTTTCATATTTCATAATATGTCTTGTATCGTTTTATGTTCCGCTGATTACTCTGATGTTGTATCACTAGGGTGCCCGGGGTAAGGCACCAGTCACGGGCCCGGAATCGGGTCGTGACATATATAGTGTAATGGAGGATTAAGATCTAAACAAATGGGTGGTTTGGATGAGGTCTTAACAAATATCAAGACTAATGTGGGGTCTTTGACTTGGTCAATGTTGTCAAGCTCTAAGGCTAGCAAGACTTGTCTTCCTAACAAGGGTCAAATGACCCTTTTGTCCATGATCAAATTTGTCCAAGGCATTCTAAGGGGGGGTGACACGTGTCGCCCTCCCATTCGTCACAATAATAGGTTTTCCGACAATTCCTTAATTCCGCTAAATTTTTACAAGTCTCAAATCTTGACGCTTATGAGTTCTTACGTATGTTCTTAAAACATGTCCTGTAAATACGGGGTGTAACATTCTTCCCCCCTTAGAAACATTCGTCCCCGAATGTTCTTTCGGAGTCATACTTATAATTAGCGACATAGTTCCCTTTCACAACCCCGACATACCAACAATGCCACACATGGCCCTACTACCTCGCACACGCATATCTGTCCATCATAAGCCCAAAAGAGATTATCTTTTCGTACTTCCAACTCCTTCTAACATATACATAGTCTCAATATAATCTGTTCATAAAACTTAAACATACCACAACTTTATCATGCATACAAGTTTCTAAAGGCCAAAGACATACCTGAAATCATATAGGCGGTTCAAGGACCGCTAAAACTGGGAACTCCCACCACGACCTCTGCCACGGCCTGTCGGTGTATGAACCCCCTGCCTAGCTATTGAAGGCGAAGAACCCGCAACTGATCCAGTAGACGGTGTTGTCCCACCAGGACCCCCTCTATAAGGACACTCTCTTAACATATGGCCTAGACGACCAGAAGAAAAACAAGCACCGTCTGCCGACATACCCCGTAATGTAACCTACCACATCAGGCGCGTTGAGGCCTGGTGGCCTCGACCGACGGAACCCCATCTGCTGAGGCTCTGAAGCTCTAGAGACTGACCCCCTGCGTTCCGGGTTGTAAAACCTCCGCCGAAAAGCGTGGAGGAGCACTCGGTCTTTGGCTGCAATGTAGACCTAGTCTGCTGCGAGGCCGCCCGCCTAAAATTGCCCTGAGACCACGATGTCACAGCCTCTGGCCGGCCGAGTCAATCTGGTCCTCTCTCTATCCTCTATCCTCACGCATAGGCTGCATCCGGCGATGTCCATACCGGGTGAAGAGCTACACCTAAGCATGCGGTAATCATATGACGGTCAAGCCCCGTCACATAACGATGAACCATATCTGCCATGTCATTTACAATAGTATCGCGTTCAGCCAAGCGAGTCAAACTCAAGCTATACTCCTCGACAGTCCTCCGTTACGCCTCGAGGTCAAGATCGTCTGCCCTGCTCTCCACATCTCGGGAGGCAAAAGTGATCCATGAAGGCCTCAGTAAACTCCTCCCAAACAGTTGGAAGAGCATCATCACCCGAAAGCAACCACGACTCAAACCAGTTCAACGCAATATCGCGCAACCGGTAAGAGGCTAGCGTAACGCACTTCTGCAAGCCCTAAGAACTGCATGGTCCGTAGCTGCCGAATGAACTCGCGGATCCTCCTCGGACCTCGAACCATAAAACTGGCGGATGACAACCTGAAAATCCCAGATCCGCAAACCGCTCGGCCAGGGTTAGCTACTCGCTCACGCCGGCCGCTCTACCACTATGTCGATCAATAGTCCGATCGTTTCTCCATAATCTGCGTACTCTGCCCTGGCTGCAACGGAGGCCCGATGCAGGAACCTTGGAGCTGCCGCTCTCGGCTCCTCTATCACGGCGTGGTGAACTTGCTGCCAGCCTACTACCTCGGGCATAGTCTGTGCTCCGAGTCCTGGAAACCTCTGCGTACTCTCTGGCACTCACGCTGCCTTGCCCTTCTGGCCCCGGTCGCCCAGGAGGCATAAGCGTTTCATAAGAATAGGTCGAGAGGATTCAACCTAATAAGACAAAGCCTCTGCGATCTTAGAGAGAAGAATGGAAACCAATCTTAAATG
The DNA here is from genome assembly GCA_029844215.1 of Przewalskia tangutica. Taxonomy (NCBI): domain Eukaryota; kingdom Viridiplantae; phylum Streptophyta; class Magnoliopsida; order Solanales; family Solanaceae; genus Przewalskia; species Przewalskia tangutica. The sequence continues at coordinate 28,528,071 of CM056719.1, forward strand.
TCCTTGACCTCCCGATTATAGATGTGGTGCACAACACACCGATAATCAAGACTCTACTAGACACCGCCTCAGACACTTTCCGAGGACTAATCGCTGCGATACCACTTTTGTCACGACCCGACCGGGATCGCGATCGTGCCCTACAGGCACCCTTACTGTAAACATCGAGATAATCAGTGGAACATACATGAAACTTTTAAAATAAAACAACGAGTAAAACAACAAGGTTAGCCGATAGGCTACCTTCCCGACATAAATATATACAACCAAGCGGTTGCCTCATTTCTTTACAAATCGACCCACAAATATGTGACTACAGACCTCTAAGAGTTTTTATCATAACAATCGTATGGACAGGCCCCGCCATACCTGAATATACATGAATCTACTACCTCGGGAAAACTGCCAAGAGATAAACCTCGGAGCAAATGGAGCTTTTTCCCAAAATCAACCGAGATCCTAAGAGCAAGGATCACCAACACAGGTACCTAAACTGCGGGCATGAAAGCGACCCTCAGAAGTCCGGATTACACAAATCGAATATGGAATGTAAATAACGTCATAAGAAATGGATCATAACTGTACAAAAGAATGGCCGACAAGTATAAAAAGTACATACCAGATCCTGCCGTGTCATTACCACTTATGAACTTAATTTCACATCAATATCTTTTCCCATTTTCAATAAAGGTTATAGCCACATTCTTACGCATATGATTAGGAAAAATCATTAAGTTCATTTCTATATAACTTACTTATCTTTCATAAGTACATCAGGCCGCTTTGGGAGGGGCGCTATACTACCCGCCCGAATTTGGGGACGCGATCAAGGTCACATAGTGCGCCTAAAGGTATCTTGTCAGGCCCGTCTCGGTCGATAATGTCATATAGTGCGCGTAAAGGTATCTTGCCGGCCCGTCTGCTCGTCGATAATGTCATATAGTCTGCGTAAAGGTATACTGCCCGCCCGTCTTCTCGGGTCGATAATGTCATATAGTCTGCGTAAAGGTATCTGCCCGGCCCGTCTACGGGTCGATAATGTCATATAAAACCCGGAATTTAACCCAACGTACTACGCCTCTACTCATTTAGAAAGACTTTTTCAAATAAAACTTCCGGATATTAACAGCCGTAGTATCAAGTCATCTCTACCTTTCAGACAAGTCACAATACCTCTTTAGAAATACAATTACCACCTAAATCAAGTGACTTCTTTCTTAAAAACCCTAAGCAATTGGTACCTTTAAAACAATTTGCCCTTCTTTATTTCAAATCATTTCTTGTTTATATTCTCAAGAAAACCATTCTCTTAACCTCCTATAAAGTTATTATAACTAACTTCCCATAAAGCCGTCACACTAACTTTATGCCTTAAACTAATTCATTCTTTTTATAACCAAGAGACTTCTACTTTTGAAACCAAGTATTATATACTTTCAAATCAATTCTCTTAACTTTCAAAAATACAACTAGTCTCTTAACCTTTAGAACTCAAGTGACTCCTTTTATTATAAAACCTTAGGCAATTGATGCCTTAAAATCAAGTTGCCTTTTCACTAAAATTAAGTCATTTATCTTTCCATAAAGCAATTATAACCAACTCCCATAAAGTCGTTATATTCACTTTATGCCTTAGCCAAATACCATTTCCTATCCGAGGGACATATACGTTTAAGCAGAACAAGTATCACATACTTTAAAAATCTTCAAGTCCCTTAACTTAATAAAACTTAAGACATCCTTTATTCTTTCAAATAAGTGAGTAAATCTCTAACTCACCCGACTTGGCTATTCATAAAACTAGTAAAGGATATCGAGGTGTTGTCGTCTCAGTACTACATCGTGCCATTAGTCATGCTCAAAAGATAGGAAAAGTTCTATATAGAGTAAGTCACACAACTACCTCTTAACTTCTAAGAGTATAAGGAAACATGAAATGATACCACGTATATTCCATACATAGAATCATGCCAAAGGAAGGAAGAGGTTCACATACCTGACGATTGTCGACAAGTAGCAAAATGCTCCAAAGTACATCAACCTTGAGCTATTCCATTCTTCAAGTAGGATACGCTATACTTAGTTCTTCAACCTATCATGGTCACAATCGTCCATTAACCCCACTTCAAACGTAGAATATTCTAAGTGCTAAGTCGCCAAATTCTACGGAAAATCGGACGACCTCCTTTGTGTTTACTTACCTTGCCACCTTTTTCAAGGCGAATACAATAACCAAACACGCCACATTTAAGGGCACACAATGCAATCAACAATAGGGGATTACACGCCTACTAGGCGTGTAAATTTCCGCCCACAAACGATATTAATTTAATACAACATACTTGGCCAATTCTACATTGAGGTACCACAACATTAATTCTTATCCAATTTCCAATTCAATCAAGTTGTTAGCATAACATGATATCAAGTCATGACCAATTATAACTACTATAATCTTCAAGTCAATAACATGTAGCGATTCTAATAACGACCAAATTGTAATCTAACTTAACATGGCTCGCATTACATTTCGGTCCAAGGCCGCAATCAATCCATAATCCTTGCAAACTTTAACACATATACTTCATGCTAGCAACAAGTATAGCTAACAACAATATAATTAATCTTGTAACACTTTCAAAGAACAAGATTATATCTCAACGAATCCTAATCCAACTCCAAATCCGAAGTCGCTCCTTAGCAACCTAGAGCCTCTTCAAGATACTTCAATCCGCTACTTGCGACCCTTAGAACCACACCAACAACTTTCCTTCAAACTTCCAATCCAAAACCTAGAAAGCCACTAGGTTTTCACTTTGCGACTAACCCGAAAACTATCTTTTTCCGAGATTTTTCTATTGAGATATGCTTACAACACACTTAGGAACATTGGTTTAAAGTGTGGGGCTTAAAGAACAAGAAACGAAAATTTTTCTTTCTTCCCTCTAGTGAACTCGAGAGCTAGGCTCTTTATGTTCTTCAAATTGTGTGAAATTTTGGCTAAGTGTTAAGCTTGTCTTGCACTACTAGTATTATATAGTGTAATGGAGGATTAAGATCTAAACAAATGGGTGGTTTGGATGAGGTCTTAACAAATATCAAGACTAATGTGGGGTCTTTGACTTGGTCAATGTTGTCAAGCTCTAAGGCTAGCAAGACTTGTCTTCCTAACAAGGGTCAAATGACCCTTTTGTCCATGATCAAATTCGTCCAAGGCATTCTAAGGGGGGTGACACGTGTCGCCCTCCCATTCGTCACAATAATACGTTTTCCGACAATTCCTTAATTCCGCTAAATTTTTACAAGTCTCAAATCTTGACGCTTATGAGTTCTTACGTACGTTCTTAAAACATGTCCTGTAAATACGGGGTGTAACAGAAACGGGGCTCCCCAAACGCTGAACTGTGATCCTATGAGCGAGGATCAACAACCGGTGTACCTTTACCTGCGGCATGAATGCAGCCCCCCGAAGGAGGTCGATAACAGTACCAAGTATGTGGCGAAAATCAGTAAATGAAATCGATCATATAAAAGCGGAGACATATATGATAAGCAAACTATAGTACACAATATGTATGCGTATGTCAAGACGGACTCACGCCTCAAAGTCATCACTCAATATAGCAGTGGGTCTCACGCCCACCATATCAATCATGCGTGGAATTCGCCCTCACTTTGCCGATCATGATATAATAACACCAAGGAGTACACATGAACACGGTCCCACGTGTCATAAAAACGTCTGGGGCAAGTGCGAAGGCATAGCTACGAGAACCGACTGCGTCAATCGGCCAGGCAAGTCAAAGCTAACTACGAACTCTGCGTACGACTATGCTATAAAGCGGCGGGGCAAATGCGAAGGCATAGCCACGAGAACGACTGCGTCGTGCATCCGGCCGGGCAAGTATGAAAGCCAACTACGAACCGCTGCGTCGCAACCTCATTCCACTGCGTCCGCGGTGGCCAGGGCGTCTGAGCCACTACGGAACCACTGCGTCACGTCGTGGGGCAATGCGGGGCTAACTATCGTAACCTCTGCATCGCGAGACTTCGTGGGGAACTAGTCCGTGGAACGACACTATAAAGAAGCGGCCGGGCAAGTCACGAGCCAACTACGAACCAACTGCATCCCGTGGCAAGGAAAATGTGGGGCTAGCTACGAGAACCAACTGCGTCGAGAACCTCATAGAGCTAGTCCATGGAACAACACTATAAAGAAGCGGCGGGCAAAGTCACGGCCAACTACGTAACCAACTCGCATCGACGATCGGGGCAATGCGGGGCTAGCTACCAACCAACTGCGTGGTAACCTCATGGAGAGCTAGTCCATGGAACAACAATCCTAATGGAACCACTGCGTGGGCCACCAACGTGTCGATGGGTCGAGGATATAACAAGATAACCGAATTCTCCATCGAGAGACGCGGTAGCATAGAAATACAACACTTGCACAACAAAGGCTATCACAACTAGCATAGGCAAGTTCAACTCACACTCAAGGTACTTTCATTTTATTACAACAAATTCGGATTTACCCCAAGGTACTACATACTTTAATTCTTTCAAAAGACCCCTTTCTTTTACAAAAAGTCACACGATACCCGTAGTATCAAAAATACAGTAACTATCGTTTCAAGTAAACCAAAACCATTTCCACACCTTCTTTTGAAATAAACCAAGACAATACCATGCTTTTTTTTTTTTTTAAACCAATTTAAGACAATGTCATGCCTTCCTTTTTAAACCATTTTAAGACAAAACCATGCCTTTCTTTTAAACCAAAACACCTTAATTCCTCAAGTCTCATTCTTTTAGAAATCAAGTTCCTTACTTCGGAATTTAAGAAAAATCAGTACTTGTTTATAATGATCTTATTAAAGCAGCCATGATCTAGGAAATGTAATACAATTTTGTCTTATCTTAGTTTCTATGCAGATGGAGGTTTCTACTTGTTTTAATATAATTAATTGTCATTACTTTTTCCTTTATTAACGCTGCAATGGCTTGTTCGATACTTATTCTCATTTCCGAAATCAATATAACTTATTCCTTTTTTTTTAGACCAAATACTCATTACTCAAGAATGCGGTTTCATAACTTTTTAACACAATTCAAGTTCTTAACATATAACAAGTCAAATATTAGTCAAGTCTCTTGCCTTTTTAAAATCAACAAACCATTCTTTTACCTACATAAAGTTGTTATAACTAACTTCCCATAAAGCTATTATAACACCTTATGTTTTAAACCAACCAAATTCGTTTAGCACACGTACGTCTACCGTACTACATAGTTCACAACAATCATGCTAGAAAAGATAGGAAGAGGTTCACATACCTCGCGACGATTATCGACAATTAGCAAAAAGCTCCAAAGTACTATAACCTGCTGGCCTTTTCCACCCTTGGTAGAATACGCTACTGTAGTACTTGACCTATAAAGGCCCAAAGCGTCTATCAACTTCTCGATCTCTTGTAGAACATTTCTACGTGCAAAGTTCCATATTCTATGGAAAAATTCGTGACACCTCCCATGACCACATAAAACTCCTCTCTATCAAGGCCCGCTACTAAGCCAACAACTCAGGGGTTACACGTCTAACCTGGCGTGTACAACTCGCTGCCAATAATACTACAAGTCTCAGTAAATACGGTCAATGTAAATCTGATTCAATTCTTTATAATCATCCTTCCAATATATCTTATACTCAATTCTAAACTACTACAATATGTAATATCCAATTACAATAGGGGGACATAGATCATTACCTCGATAAGCCCAAAATTATCTAAGATTAATAAGTCGATCCTGAGCAACATTTAGTGTCACGACCCGACCCCGGATCCGTGACCGGTGCCTTAACCGCACCCGCGATGACATCGGAGAAAACCGGGAATATAAACTCACAATAACAACCATAATGATATAAATAGTCTAGCCCAAAATACATGCCGCCTAAAAGTACATAAACCGAGCAGTTACATCTTTAAACAAACCAAGTTATGACAAGACTACATGCCTCTGAAGGAGTAACACTATGATGCAGAGGCCGTCGTGCCCACGGCGTACAAAACATCAACAACACCGGGGAGAACCATACCAAAAGTCGAGCCTCCAAGAAATGGAGCTCTTGACACACTGAGTAAAAGATCCTAGGAATGAGGATCTACCACATTTTCCTTACTGCGGCATGAACGCATGCCCAGGAAGGGTCGATCTGGCGTACCAAGTATGTAAAAGCGGAAAATCAGAGTAATATCATAAGTCAAAAATAAAATTTGAGTCATAGATAGAAATCAATTTCCTTGCGTGTCTTACTAACAATGAGTAATAAGTATAAATCCTATAGCATAAAATAGGAGGCTCACGATCAAAGCGATTACCTCGCGAAGTAGTATCATTAAGCAATCCTACTCGCGGGACTATTTCACCCGCGTGGGTCCTGTGGACCAGCATGAGTCATCCGTATCGTCGTGGGACTATTTCACCGCGTGGGACTATTTCACCCGCATGGATCTGTGGACCCGCATGTACCATCGCAGTACTCGCGTGGGACTATTTCACCGCGTGGATCACGTGGTGGGATCGCGTGAGTCTGAGCCGCTCGCGTCATGGGTAGAAAATCCATGGCATAGATAATAACGGGGTTTACCAGTAATAATATAAATATATAACATAGCTCATCCGGCTATCATACATAACATAAGCACTCTGGCCTATCATATCATACATAAGCACTACGGGCTGTCATATCATACATAAGCACTCTGGCCTATCATATCACAACATAAGCACAACCGGCCTATCATAACATAAGCACTACCGGCTTATCATAACATAAGCAAGTTAAGAAATCCCCTAACTTCTTATTAACATTATTAATATATCCTCTCATTTTAGTATCCTAAGGCACTAACATGTCTTTTAATATAAAATCAAAATTCAACCCAGTACCATGTACTTAACTTTTAAGAAATAACTTTTTTTATACAAAAATTTCAAGATACTAATCACCATAGTATCAAGTTACGATTTCTTTTCAAGACAAGTCACATTTCCTTTTAGAAATATAATAGGCTTCTAAATCAAGTGACTTCATTTCCTTTAAAACTTTAGGCAACAATGTCTAAAAATCAATTCACCTTTCTTAGTTTCAAATCCTTTACGTACTTGTTTTAATTAGGGTAAACCTTTCTTTAATGAACCTTTCAAAAAACTAATATAACGACTTCCCATAAAGTCATTATATTAGTGTTATCCCTTTGTCAAATACATTTTCCCTAAATCCAAGGGACTTATACTTTTGAAATGAAACAAGTATCATATACTTTAAAACAAGTGAAAGATATCAAATCTTATCGTCTATCGTACTACATAGGTACAACTACTCATGCTCGAGGATAGGAAAGTTCCACATACCTCTTCGGTTAATCCACTTGCTAAGTCAGAAATACACGTAATATGTCAACCTATAATGACCATAATACGTTTATTAACCTAATTTCAATGTAGAAATATTCCAAGTTCAAGTTACTAATTCTTAAGAAATTTGGGCATTTCCTTTGTTTCTACATACTTTGCCACCTTTTCAAGTAGAATTCAATATCAAGCCACATTTAAGGCCCAAAAATCCAACATTTCAAAGGGATTACCAACCAAACTTAGGTGTGTAAATTCTGCCCCAATAGGTAAAACAATACACTTAACAATTCTAAAGTATTTTGTAGGCTACAACATGCTCATAATATCTCTTTAACCAATCTTTCATATCCAAACCATTTTTATTACATGCAATGATTCTAAGAGCATTATTTACTACTACAAATTCCTTATTCTTCACATACGACACCAATAACTAGCTACTGAGAAGAAATGTTACCTTTGGAGCTTTAGCCAAAACTATTCCAACAATTTTGCTAGCCTCCTTTTCAAGAATACCACCACGATAACATCCAAGCTTGCAAATAACTTTCCTTCTTAACACCCTTTTCAGATTTTCCTTAATCTTGGAGTTTCTCTTGATTTTCTAGAGAGAAGGGAGAGATTTTTAGCTTAGAGAGAGAGAGAGAGATGAAAGATGAAAGATGAAAGATGAAAGATGACCAAGTCTTGAAGACTTGGTCAATATAAGGTATGCTGATATTTCAGATGTGGGACACTTGTCACCCACCCATGACCTCTTTTAAAACAAAGCAGTCACGAGAAATTTCCACTAACTCTCGCAGATCCGCCTCGGCGCGGCCTGCGATCGCGCGGCGCTAAACTCTGTCGCCTTCTTAGGACTTTCCGCGCCGCGACCTGCTTCCGGCGCGCGGCTGAAACCAGCGACCCCTCGGATCTTCGCGCGGCCACGTACGGGCGCGGCCTACAATCACCGTCTTGGCGCGCGGCCCTACCTGCGCGCGGCTGAGGCCTGACCACGGTCTGGGCGAACCACGGTATAACATTCTCCCCGAAACATTCATCCCGAATGTTCCTTCTAGGCTTACTCGAATCACAAATCGACGTAGACACTCTTAATTACTCTTTTGCAAATAAAGATGCTCCCCACGGCCACAACAATACTTAAGTACAATTGCTAAATCAAAACTAACAAGCAGGAAAGTGGGTTACCTGGAGGTGTAGGGAATAAGTGAGGATATTTCTTCATCATGTCCTCCTCCGCTTCCCACGTCATCTCTTCCCTATTCTCGTTCCACCATAAGACCTTGACGGAAGCCACATCCTTTGTCCGAAGTCGTCTAACCTGACGATCGAGTATCGCTATGGGACTCTCCTCATACGATAACTCCTCTATCACCTGGACATCATGAATCGGGTGCACTCTAGATGGATCTCCAATATATTTCCGCAACATAGACACATGGAAAACTGGATGTACCGCCTCCAAATCGGACGGCAGATCTAACTCATAGGCAACCTTTCCTACCTTACGGATGTCGATAAGGCCCAATGTACCTTGGGCTAAATTTCCCATCTTCCAAATCTCATCACACCCCGTGGGTGATACCTTCGAAGACCCAATCATCTATCTCAAACTCAAGTGTCGGCGCGATGATCTGCATCGACTTCCATGCGACTACGCTGACAATAGCCTCTGGATAAGCTTCACTTATCCACGCACTTTCTGTACCAAGTCTGGACCGACTAACTGAACTTCTCCCACCTCAAACCAACCTATCGGTGACCTACACTTCCTCCCATATAAGGCCTCATAAGGCGCCATTTGGATACTAGAATGGTAGCTTTTGTTATAAGCAAACTTCACAAGAGGCAAATGATCCTCCCAGCTACCCCTGAAATCAATAACACAAGCCCGCAGCATATCCTCAAGTGTCTGAATAGTGCGCTCGGCTGTCCGTCGATGCGAGGATGAAGCGATGTCTTGAGACTCACTGTGTCCCTAATCCTACGGAAAGACCTCCGAAGTTAGCGTAGCGGGATCTCTGTCGGAAATAATCGATATAGGAACTCAAGTGCGATCTCACGATCTCTCGATATATAGTCTAGCATAATCCTCGGCGAAAAATCGTCTAACTAGAAGAAAATGGGCTGATTTCGGCTGTCGACGATAACCCAAATGGAATCATGCTTCCTCGAGTGGAAGGTAACCCGCAATAAAATCCATATTTATCACCTCGGCTTCCAAGTCGGAACATCAATAGTCTGCAATGACCACCGACTTCGGTGCTCAACTTTAACTGCGACAATTAGGACCTTTGTGCAACAAAACGCCACGTCCTCTTCGCCATCCCACCAATACGCATGAGGTCATGATACATCTTAGTCGACCGGGTGAATAGAATAATGAAGCGTGTGCATCCCGAGAATCTGGCAGCGAAGTCTGTCACATCGAGAACACGGCCGGCCCTCAAATCTTAGCACCCCATCAGCGCTACCTCAAATAGACTCTTCTCTTTACGGCGGCATCTCTATACCGTATCAAAATTGGATCCTCATCTGCCGCCTCTTCACCTCGGCGATGGAAGACTCGGCAACCTCTCGAACCCGAACTCCTTACTATCGAATCAACCAAAGCGAACCCCAGGCTTGCTGGGCGATGTAACTCTCGGACCATATCCTCTTCACTGGTGTACATCAGACGGACTACCCATCGATCTGCGACTAAGGCATCTGACTCATTGGCCTTCCCGGGTGGTATAGAATATCAATATCGTAATCCTTAGCGGCTCAACCACGTCTCTGCAGTAAGTTGTCTCTGCATGCGAAGATATCTTGGAGACTCTTGTGGTCTTTGTAAATATCCACATGAACTCCATACAAATAGTGTCTCCAGATCTTCAAGGCATGAATCAATGCTGCCAACTCTAAGTCATGTGTGAGATAGTTCTTCTCATGCTTCCTAAGTTGTCGAGATCGTAGTATAACCTTCCGTCTTTGCGTCGCACCCAGCAAACACTGACGCATCACAATAAACCACATAACCGTCCAAACCTCGGGAAGAGTAGGCTGGGCGGTCGTCAATTTCTCCTTCGATGTTGAAAACTCTCTCACAAGCATCCGTCGCTTGAAATATAGGCGCTTCGAGTCAGCTTAGTCAAAGCGGCGACATGGAAGCAAACTTCTCCACAAACCTCAGATAATAACTGAGGCCCAAAGGCGCACCTTGTCGGTGTAGTGGGTCTAGGACAAGTCTTGATCGCCTCGATCTTTCTTTGTATCAACCCAAATACCATCCAGATAACATGCCACTAATAAAGCCACTGAAGCCGGCCCGTAACTTCGCATTTGAGAACTTGGCATACAATTGCCGGTCACGAGGACTCAATACCGTCCTCAGATAATCTGTATGCTCCTTCTGCGCGAATACACCAAGATATCATCAATGAACACTATAACGAACATATCCAGAATGGCACAACACCCTATTCATCAATCCATGAATCCGTTGGGCGTTAGTCCGTCGAAAGACATCACCACGAACTCATAGTACCCATCCAGGGTCTGAATGCGATCTTTGGGATATCCGCCTCTCTAACTCGTGACTTATCCGACCAACCCGGTGTTATACCGTATTTCAGGTATGCGTGAGGCGTCGTGAAATTTGAGCCTTAAAGTTAGGCAAGGTTCGAAATTGTACATAACTACCAAAAGGAGTCGTTTTTTGAAGCGTTTCCACGACTTTCGTAGGGAAAATTCCGGCTATGTCAATAATAATTTTTCGCGGATTTTTAGAGAGGCGTAACATTTTGGACCAACGGGAGGGTGACATGTGTCACCCACATTAAGCATTGTAGATGGCAAGAGGACGATTTGGAGCTTGTGGTTAGGTAGGATATTTTGTGTAGTTGGTGTGGTAGATGGATAAGGTGCACATGGCTAAATCTTGACCTTACACTTGCTATACACTTGGAAGAATCTTGGCCCTTGGTTGGCCATGGCTTGACCTATAAATACCCACCCTTTGTTGATGAAATTCTTCATCCAAATATTTTCTAAGTGTTAAAAATCCCTCCCTCTCCCTTGTGAAGTTTTCGTCACTTTGCACACCCCTTGAGTGAGCTTGGCCGAGAGCCACCCCCTCCCCTTTGTAGTGCCCTAGCCGTGGGGTACACCCCCCTAGCCTTGTTGTCTCGTATAAATACCCCCCTTTTGTGGTATTGAAATACTCTCCAAGTATTGTTATAATGCCCAAATACCTTGGCCCAAATACCTTGTAGTATTCCCAAAGTTACACTTATACAAAAGCCCAGAAAATACTATTATACTTCCTCCGATCTAAACGAAACCCTAAAGTAAATCTTCACGTAGTTGAAGTTATAAGAAGAAGTTAGTTAGAACTTCAAGGTTTGTTTGGAGCGGGTTGGAGCGCACGGAGTAGGAGCTAAACCTTGCTCAGGATCGACATATAACTTGGATAATTTTGGGCTTATCGAGGTAAACACTCATGACCTTCTGTTGTAATTGGAAATTACATGTTGTAGGAGTATATAGTTAAGTATACTATATATAGAACTGAACATAGTTGTCTTGCATGTCTTTTGACTTAAGCTGAATAATACTTACGGCAATGTCTTGCGACTTAAGCTGAATTTTAAGAAGTGGCGCTCGTAATTACATAGGTGTATTCTGGTGAACTTATGTAGTATTCTTTGAGTAGAATTGTACACGTCAGGTTAGGCGTGCAAACCCGTTGGCTTGGTAGCGGCCTCGATAGAGGAGGAGATTTCTGTTGTTGCGGGGAAAGTCTTCGAATTTTCTGTAGAATATTCTACATTGAGATCTAGGATGTTAATGAGCGCCTTTTGGCCTCTATAGGTTGAAGTACTCGTGTGGTGCAATCTACGTGGCTTAAGGAGTATGAAGCGGTTTGAAGTACTTGGAGCGTTTTGCTATTAGTCGATAATCGTCGCGAGGTATGTGAACCTCTTCCTATCTGTTCTAGCATGATATGTGTATAACTATGTAGTGTGATGAAGCGTACATGTGTTTAATGTATTTGATTGGTTTGAAACATAAAGTGTTATAACGGCTTTATGGGAAGTTGGTTATAACAACTTTATGTAAGTAAGAAAACGCTTTGTGGTTTCAAAGGGTAACTGATTTGACTTATAACGGATTTGATGTATAGTAATAAAGAACTTGAAGTGTTTCAAAAAGACCTTTTTGAAAGAAGAGTAATACTTGGCTTTGAAAACATAAGAGTTGTACTAGCTTTATGGGAAGTTAGGTATAACGTCTTAGAGTGATAAAAGAATGGTTTCTTGATTTTTGAAGATAAGAGACTTGACTTAATGGTATTGATATGAATTTTGTTAAAAGTGTGAAACCTCATTCGTGAGTAATGAGTACTTGGTTTTAAAAGGAATAACGTTTTACTGATTTCGGAAATCAGAATGAGTATCGACAAACCACTGCAGCGTTAATAAAGGAAAATGTATTGAATAATGAAGTATGGTATTAAAACCGGTAGAAACCTCCATCTGCATAGAAAGCTAAGATGAGACAAAATGATATTACATTTCCTAGATCATGGTGCTTAATAAGATTGATTATAAACAAGAATAACCTACTCACATATAAGACATATGTTTCTCAAAGCGTTTAAAGGAGAATTATGTTTTAAAGGATTAAAACTATGAACTCTGAAACCTTTTCTAAAATGAGAAACTTGAGCATTTGAAATTTGGCAAACTTGAACGTTTGGAAAACAAGGTTGTTACTTGATTTTACAAAGGAAAGCATTTTGGTTTATATGATGTTAGTCACTCTATTTTTATACTACTGGTATCGGGTGACCTTTGTAAAAGAAATGGATCTTTAAAAGGAATTTAACGTCGTAGTACTTTAGGGTTAAAACCTAACTTTGCATAAATGAAGTACTTTGAGTAGTGTATAACTTACTATGCTTGTTGTTGTGAAGCTTGCCTATGCTTGTTGTTGTGAAACTTGCCTATGCTTGTTGTGATAGCCTTTGTTGTATTTATGTACCGCGTCTCGATGGAGGCCGGTTGATTTGTTATGAACGATTCTGCACGAGTCACGAGATGGCGAGGACGTATTCCATCGATTATACAAGGTCCACGAGATGGCGAGGACACGTATTCCGTCGATTATACAAGGTCACGAGATGGCGAGGACACGTATTCCATCGATTATACACCGAGTCCGAGATGGCGGGGACACGTATTTGTCCCGATTATACAAGTCCCAGGATGGCTACGGGACACGTATTTCATCCGGTTATCATACATGTCTCTGCTTTATATAGACTATTATGATTTCATTCTGATGTTTTACGATTTCACATACTTGGTACTGTTATCGACCTCGCCCGGATTGCGTTCATGCCGCGAGTGGAAGTACATCGGTTGTGGATCCTCGCTCATAGGATCACGATTCGTATGTCGGGAAGCCTCATTTCTTGGAGGCTTATCTTTTGGTATGTTACCACAGTGCATGGATTCTTATACATTGAGAGTATGGCGGGCCTGTCCGTCATAGTATTGTAAAAATCTTAAGTGCATGCTTTGTTGTGGCGGGGTTTGTAAAGATAAGCGTTCGGAGTATTTATGTATATATGTTGAAAACCTATTTTGGTTGCTGTTTATTTATCTTGTCTCTTAATTCATGTTCATGTTTTTATTTCCGCTGATTTTCTACGATGTTGTATCACTAGGGTGCAGGTAAGGCGCGATCACGGGCAGGTTGGTCGTGACAAAAGTGGTATCGAGCGATTAGTCCTCGGAAAGTGTCTACGACCGTGTCTAGTAGAGTCTTGATTATCGGTGTGTTGTGCTACGTCTATGTCGAGTCTATAGGACATTTAGGATTAGTTTCCATTCTTCTCATTACGAGATCGTGCCACTGAGGTGTGATAAGTTGGACCCTCTGACGTATTCCTTTCCTTTGCGATTATGCCTCCGCGTAAGGCAACCTGAGCCGGATAGGCAGAGCGATCGAGGCTGTTTGTGAGATCTGAGAGATACAGGAGGCGCGAGCGGTCGATGCTCGAGATAGTGCCGACGGCGAGTTTCGCGCGCCCGCCCGGCAGCGATTTAGGCGCGATGATAGGCTGCTGAGACTCTGATACTGAGCCTCGGTCCCGCGGCTTTGGAAGCGAGATGAGATAAGTACAAGAGATGGCGATTCTGGCGAGTCGTCCCGAGATATGAGATAGTGGATCTGTGATTCCGGCCCAATAGCACCGTGGTTCACCCCGGCGAGCGATTTGAGGCTCACTGGGACTTTACGGTTGTAACGCCGATGTTATGGATCGAGAGGCGAGGATGACCCTCGGGAGTTTGTAAAATCCGACTACGGATCGTAAGTGATCGAGTCTCGAGGCGAAGTCGGTGGTATTGGGTTCGCATCAGTGCGTAATCTGCGATTGGTAGTTTGATTCGTGGGAGTTGTCAGAAGAGCATGCACTTCACCGTATGGGGCGAGTTCTCAAGGGCTTTTCTTGCACATTTCTTGCCCACAAATGAGAGGGCTCGGTAAGCCAGATTTTTGGCGTTGAGGAAGGGCGGGCGGGCGGTTAGGGAGTACAATGTGAGTTCGACTCATTAGCTCGGTATGTTCCAGTAGTAGGCGATATGGAGGGCGAGTACCGCTACGTCACGGCTGGATGATTACTTGGCGAGCTTATGCGGGTGTAGCTCTTGATGGGCATGGACATTGCCGCATCAAGCTCGTGCACTAGGATGTGAGGCACGGAGAGGTCGACGGAATGACCGAGATCGGCGAAGAGGGCGAGCAATGCGGTCCTTTGGTAACTTTCGAGGCGGACCGCCTCAGCGATCTAGTTATGTACCTCGCGATGCAGTGGTCCCCGCGATGTCGGGGCGTTGGTATTCGAGGCGAGTGAGCTCGAGGCTTGGTTCCGAATATATGGGTTCTAGCCATCGGGTTCGAGTTTTCCTCGGTGTGCGATGTGTGGCGGCGTCGTCCGAGAATATCGTCTTTTTCGGTCTTGTTTTCTGCGTCGAGTCCGTATGAAGCGTCTAGTAGGAAGGATGCAGGCAACATGACTCAGCCTACCGGATCAGTGGAAGGTTCATCGCCTTACTGACTATGCGCCTGCAGTGAGCTTATGATTAGAGTGGAGCGGTAGATTCAGGTATATCCTTAACCCTCTAGAGATTTGTATGCATGATATAATGACCTTCTTATTGTGTGCTACATAGCGTTATGTTGGTTATGAGTTAGAAAGCATGGTTAGTTGAAAGGATATGTATGGGGGCATGGAAAGTGTGAACCTTAGAATATTACAGTTGAGACC
Source organism: Przewalskia tangutica (assembly GCA_029844215.1). NCBI lineage: Eukaryota > Viridiplantae > Streptophyta > Magnoliopsida > Solanales > Solanaceae > Przewalskia > Przewalskia tangutica. The sequence continues at coordinate 28,543,816 of CM056719.1, forward strand.
TTAGATGTAAGGCCGTCTTGAGTACAAGACTTTGCAAATGATCCTTGTCGAAGTACATTATATACCTAGGGTGCATTGTGTGATAAGTCCATGGGTAGTGTGAAATGGAAGTGGTAGCTTTCATGATGTGAGTTAGTAAGAATTGTTCTGTATCGGGGAACAAGGGTTTGGCGCGATTGTGGGTCGGGTTGAGGACGTGTTGCGGGTCAACCCGTAGCCCGGATTAAGGTAGGGTCAGTTCTGGGTGGTCCCGCCAGATGGTAGGGTCACGAGGGTGCTAGGCCCAAGTTTAGATGACCATCGTATGAGTTCGTGGATATGTTCGACCAGAAGCGGATCGTGAAGGCCGGGAATGGCCTTAATGAAGATGGAGGCTAGTAAGATGACCAAGTTTTTTGGTAGTGAATCCATAGTGTTGGAAACTGAAGTATGGTACTTATACTAGAAGATTTCAAGTGTTAGAAGAGTACGACGAGTAAGGGTAGAGGCGAGCATGTATTGCGAGCATAGATATGATCATTTCTTGTGAAGAGAGAAGGTGCGAAGGATGTATATTTTAGACCTCGTGGATCGCATGCGATCCGGTACCATTTGTTGGGTCGTGGGTGACACGAACCTCGCGGCAAAGTGACAAAAGTTTGTGATGTTAGAGGTGTTTCCTCGTGGACTTGGATGTAAGTATTTGCGCGGTGTTTTACGTGGCGGTGTGGCGGATTTGTTCTCGTAAATATAGTAGTGAAGACTATCTTTGGCGCATGTTTGTTTTGAGGCTTAGAAGGAACATTCGGGATGAATGTTTCTAAGGAGGAGAATGTTATACCGTATTTCGAGTATGTCGTGAGGACGTCGTAGAAATTTGAGCCTTAAAGTTAGGCAAGGTTCGAAATTGTACATAACTACCAAAAGAGTCATTTTTAGAAAACGTTTCCTGACTTTCGTAGGGAAAATTCGCCATGTCAATAATAATTTTTGCGGATTTTTCGAGAGGCGTAACATTTTGGACCAACGGGAGGGTGACATGTGTCACCTGCATTAAGCATTGTGACGGCAAAGAGGGCGATTTGGAGCTTGTGGTTAGGTAGGATACTTTGTGTAGTTGGTGTGGTAGATGGATAAGGTGCACATGTCTAAATCTTGACCTTACACTTGCTATACACTTGGAAGAATCTTGGCCCTTGGTTGGCCATGGCTTGACCTATAAATACCCACCCTTTGTTGATGAAATTCTTCATCCAAATATTTTCTAAGTGTTAGAAATCCCTCCCTCTCCCTTGTGAAGTTTTCGTCCACCACACCCCCTGAGTGAGCTTGGCGAGAGCCACCCTCCCCTTTGTAGTGCCCTAGCCGTGGGGTACACCCCCCCTAGCCTTGTTGTCTCGTATAAATACCCCCCTTTTGTGGTATTGAAATACTCTCCAAGTATTGTTATAATGCCCAAATACCTTGGCCCAAATACCTTGTAGTATTCCCAAAGTTACACTTATACAAAAGCCCAGAAAATACTATTATACTTCCCTCAGTCACAAAAACGAAACCCTAAGTAAATGTTCACCCGTAGTTGAAGTTATAAGTAGAAGTTGGTTAGAACTTCTAAGGGTTGTTTAAAGCGGGTTGGAGCGCACGGAGTAGGAGCTAAACCTTGCTCAGGATCGACATATAACTTGGATAATTTTGGGCTTATCGAGGTAAACACTCATGACCTTACAGTAATTGGAAATTACATGTTGTAGGAGTATATAGTTAAGTATACTATATATAGAACTGAACATAGTTGTGCGGCAATGTCTTGCGACTTAAGCCTGAATTTTAAGAAGTGAACTGAACTGTAATTACATAGGACTGTATTACAGTAGACTTGTGTAGTATTACTGTGAGTAGAATTGTACACGTCCGGTTAGGCGTGCAAACCCCGGTTGGCTTGGTAATGGCCTCGATAGAGGAGGAGATTTCTGCCATTGCGGGGTCTGCAATTTTACGTAGAATATTCTACATTGAGATCTAGGATGTTAATAGGCGCCTTTTGGCCTCTATAGGATGAAGTACTACGTGTGGTGCAATCCACGTGGCTTAAGGAGTAGCGACGGTTTGAAGTACTTGGGCGTTTGCTATTAGTCGATAATCGTCGCGAGGTATGTGAACCTCTTCCTATCTGTTCTAGCATGATATGTGTATAACTATGTAGTACGGTAGACGTCACGTGTGTTTAATGTATTTGATTGGTTTGAAACATAAAGTGTTATAACGGCTTTATGGGAAGTTGGTTATAACAACTTTATGTAAGTAAGAAAACGCTTTTGGTTTCAAAGGGTAACCGATTTGACTTATAACGGATTTGATGTATAGTAATAAAGAACTTGAAGTGTTTCAAAAGACCTTTTGAAAGAAGAGTAATACTTGGCTTTGAAAACATAAGAGTTGTACTAGCTTTATGGGAAGTTAGGTATAACGTCTTAAGAGTGATAAAAGAATGGTTTACTGATTTTGAAGATAAGAGACTTGACTTAATGGTATTGATATGAATTTTGTTAAAAGTGTGAAACCTCATTCGCGAGTAATGAGTACTTGGTTTTAAAAGGAATAACGTTTACCGATTTGAATCGAATGAGTATCGACAAACCAACTGCGGCGTTAATAAAGGAAAATGTATTGAATAATGAAGTATGGTATTAAAACCGGTAGAAACCTCCATCTGCATGAAGCTAAGATGAGACAAAATGATATTACATTTCTAGATCATGTCGCTTAATAAGATTGATTATAAACAAGAATAACCTACTCACATATAAGACATATGTTTCTCAAAGCGTTTAAAGGAGAATTATGTTTTAAAGGATTAAAACTATGAACTACTAAACCTTTTCTAAAATGAGAAACTTGAGCATTTGAAATTTGGCAAACTTGAACGTTTGGAAAACAAGGTTGTTACTGATTTTACAAAGGAAAGCATTTTGGTTTACTTAACAATGTTAGTCACTCTATTTTTATACTACGGTATCGGGTGACCTTTGTAAAAGAAATGGATCTTTAAAAGGAATTTAACGTCGTAGTACTTTAGGGTTAAAACCGGACTTTGGCATAAAATGAAAGTACTTTGAGTAGTGTATAACGCCTATGCTTGTTGTTGTGAAGCTTGCCTATGCTTGTTGTTGTGAAACTTGCCTATGCTTGTTGTGATAGCCTTTGTTGTATTTCGTACCGCGTCTCTCGATGGAGGGCGGTTGATTTGTTATGAACGATTCTACACCGAGTCGCGAGATGGCGAGGACACGTATTCCATCCGATTATACACCGAGTCCCGAGATGGCGGGGACACGTATTCCATCGATTATACACGAGTCCCACGAGATGGGCGAGGACACGTATTCCATCTGATTATACCGAGTCACGAGATGCGAGGACACGTATTTCATCCGATTATACACGAGTCCGCGGGATGGGCGGGACACGATTTCATCCGGGTTATCATACATGTCTCCCTTTATATAGACTATTATGATTTCATTCTGATCTTTTCTGCTTTCACATACTTGGTACTGTTGTCTTGACCTCCTTGGCTGCGTTCATGCCGCAGTGGAAGTACATCGGTTGTGGATCCTCGCTCATAGGATCACGATTCATGTCGGGAAGCCTCATTTCTTGAGGCTTATCTTTTGGTATGTTACCCCGAGTGCAGGATTCTTATACATTCAGGTATGGCGGGGCCTGTCGTCATATTGTTGTAAAAATCTTAAGTGCAGCCTTTGTTGTAAGCGGGGTTTGTAAAAAGATAAGCTGTTCGGGTATTTATGTATATATGATGACGCCAACTGTATTGTTTGGCCTGTTTATTAATCTTGTCTCTAAATTAATGTTCATGTTTTTATTTCATGATTTTCTCGATGTTGTATCACTAGGGTGCGGGTAAGGCACCATCCACGGTCCGGTTAGTCGTGACACTGAGTGGCCAGTACCTGCCGGTACCACATCGTGTATATGTCGAGAGAATAGCGTGAACATACATAACACATAACTTATAAAAGGGTAACCATCACCGCCATAGATAAATTCGCCTTCCATAAAACATACATAAACAAGGTATAGTAGTACAACCGGTTCTTATAGCCCAAAACATATATGTGACCATGGACCTCTAAAGATATCAACTATGGCGGACGGGGCCCGCCATACCTGAATGTACAAAATACCTATAGCATCGGGGAATATCCGTGCAATAACAAAACAAGCCGAGGAATGGAGCTTCGACACACGGTAAAGATCCTAGGAATGAGGATCTACCACCGCTTTCCTTACTGCGACATGAGCATGGCCAGATGAAGAATTACGTTACCTAGCAATACCAAATATCTGTGGTAAATCTTTGTGAAAATTAGTAATATCATAAGTCAAAATAAGCCGAGTCATAGATAAAATCAATTTCTTTGCATTGTGCCTTACTAACAACGAGTAGCAAGTATAAAACTTATAGCATAAAAATAGGAGGCTCACGATCAAAGCGGGTACCTCGCCGTAGTATCATTAAGCAATCCTACTCACGGGACTATTTCACCCGCACGGGTCCGTGGACCCGCATGAGGTCATCCGCTCGCCATGGGACTATTTCACCCGCACGGGACTATTTCACCGCATAGATCCCGTGGATCCGCATGAGTACCATCGTCGTGCTCGCACGGGACTATTTCACCCGCATGGATCCCGTGGTCCGATCCGCATGAGTGCAAGCGCGCTCGCATCATGGGTAGCAAATCCATGGCATAGATAATAACCGTGGTTTACCCGTAATAATACAATATATAACATAGCTCATCCGGCTATCATACATAACATAAGCACTCACCGCCTATCATATCATACATAAGCACTCTAGGCCTATCATATCACAACATAAGCACTACCGCCTATCATATCATACACAAGCACTCTTCTTATCATAACATAAGCAAGTTAAGAAATCCCCTAACTTCTTATTAACATTATTACTATATCCTCTCATTTTAGTATTCTAAGGCACTAACATGTCTTTTAATAGAAAATCCGGGAATTCAACCCAAGTACCATGTACTTCTAATTTTTTTAAGAAAAACTCTTTTTATACAAAGATTCCAAGATACTAATCACCATAGTATCAAGTCACAATTTCTTTTCAAAACAAGTCACATTTCCTTTTAGAAATTTAATAGGCTTCTAAATCAAGTGACTTCATTTCCTTTAAAACCTTAGGCAACCAATGCCTAAAAATTAATCCACCTTCCATAGTTTCAAATCCTTTACCCGTACTTGTTTTAATTAGAGTAAACCATTCTTTGTGAACCTTTCAAAAACTAATATAACCAACTTCCCATAAAGTCATTATATTAGCGTTATTCCTTCGTCAAATACATTTTCCCTAAATCCAAGGGACTTATACTTTTGAAATGAAACAAGTATCATATACTTTAAAACAAGTGTAGATTATCAACTCTTGTACGTATACCGTACTACATAGATACAACTATTCATGCTCAAGAGATAGGAAAGCTCTACATACCTCTTTGGTCAATCCACTTGCTAAGTCCAACTACCGCAAGTAATATGTCAACCTATAATAACCATAGTGTGTTGATTAACCTCTAATTTCAATGTAGAAATTCCAAATTCAAGTTACCAATTCCTAAGGAAAATTGGGCAGCATTTCCTTTGTTTCTACTCACTTTGCCACCTTTTCAAAGGCCGATTTTCAACACTCAAACGCCTCATTAAGGCCCAACATCCAAACCAACACAAAGGGGATTACACACCTAATCTTTGGTGTGTAAAATTCTGCCCTATAAGTTATAATATCATACTGTCACGACCCGTTCCGGGCCCGTGACTGGTGCCTTACCGGGGCACCCAAGTAGTCATACATCAGAGAAATCAGCGGAAATATAAAGCAAGACATGAAACAGTTTATAAAGTAAGACACAGTTTATGTGAGAAAGTATCGCCTTTCGGCATATATATATAATCATGGTTTAGCAGTTACATCCGACACTGTACAACGTATTCTGACCTCTGAAATATATAACTATGGCGGACGGGGCCGCCATACCCGGACTGCATAAAACTATCTACAACAGAGATCATACCAAAAGTAGAGCCTCAAGAAGAGATGGAGCTCCGACACCAACGTAGAGATCCTAAGGATGCGGATCTAAGACTGCACCTTTGCCCGCCTGCGGCATGAACGCAGCCCCCGAAGGAGGTCGATAACAGTACTAAGTATGTGAAACTGAAAGTACTTAAATGAAATCATAACACTTTTTAAGACCGGTTTACAAATATGTATGAAGAAATCATGAAACCGCACATAGTGCCACATCACAAACAAGACAATAATAGGTAAAGCGTAATAGGTGTTTTCTAGGCTGCGAATGATTCAAGCAGGCCACTCACCGTATTATCATTCCTGCAAGTCTAATCCTGAACTCGAGTCGCACAGGCCACTCACGTGGGCGCGTGAGGTATAACCCGCATCGAGGGTAGCTACTCCTCGGCATCTGGACTCGGTTGTCGCGTGGCCACATAGACCGCATGAGGCATAACCCCGCATACTAACACGAACTCGTAGCTCGCGATAGGCCCCTGGACCGCATAGGTATTCTCGAATCATGGTCCTGACCGCTGAGTCTACCCGCGACGGAGGCACTTAACCCCTGATCATCTCAAGAGGTGGTGATAGTATACTAACATAACAACTTATCTTTAAACAACATAAGCAAACAAGGATACTCACCTATACAAACGTTACAAGATACTAACACACATAGCATCATATCATGTCTACTTATCAAACCATCTTATTATTCTTTTCACAATATAAGTCCATTTATAAACACATGCAAACTTGTTTCTTTTATCAATCTTAAGTGGTTATACTTACTTCCCATAAAGCTAGTATAACTCTTAAGCTTCGCTTTAAAACCAATTAGTTCTCTTCAGTAATATGATTCATTAGTCTTTTGAAATGTTTTCGGTTTTATTATTGAGGCTTAAGCGTGAGGCATTCTAGTAAGTATTATTCAAGCTTAATGAGGCATTATGCGTAAGTATTATTCAGGCTTAAGTCAAAGACATTGCCATAGTTATTATTCAGTTAACACATGTACGTCTACCGTACTATATATATTGTAAAATATCATGCTTTAGAAAGAATCACATACCTTACCAGTAAAACCACCGCAAGTTGAATATGTCGCGAGAGAGTCACCTATAATAGTCACGGATATCTATCAAAGACTACTCAAGGTCATTCTAAAGCAGAGGGTTCACAATTCTATGGAAAGTTGGGCAGCACTTCCTACCGGTGAGCTATATAAGTCTCAGTGAAAGCGATCTATGTAAGTCTGGTTTGATTATTCATCTTTCAAACCCTTCTCTGTAGTAGCAGTTCAATTCTATTCGTGATATTCTTCTAAGTGATTAATACTTATTCTTATACTTCTACAGTATGCATTCTCTAATACAAAAGAGGGTTAGGATTATTACCTCGGTAAGCCCAATAATATCCTAGAAAAAGTCGCGCCTGAGCAAGGTTTTGCTCTAAGTTGTATGCTCAGGGAACCTTAGAAGTTCTTCACAACTTCTACTAATGACTAAGGTATTTGGGCTAGGGTATTTTGGGCATTATAACGATACAAGAAGGTAAATTTTCTACCAAGGGAGGGGGGGTAGATTTTTGGCTAGGCTCGGGGGGGTATTCGGCAAAGGGCCTTCACAAGGGGAGGGGGAGGTGTTTTGGACGAAAAGACTACAAAGGGAGAGGAGAGGATTTTTCAAGACTTGGAAGATTTGTGGATGAAGAACTCTTCATCTCTAAGAAGTATTTATAGGTCAAGAAGTGGCCAACCAATGGCCAAGATTAAGACAAGTGCAAGGCAAGTGTAGGGTGAGGATTAACTAAACACAAATATCCTACCAACCTTGACTTGTGCACAAAACAAAAGCGTGCCAAGGGTTCTTCAATTCGTCAAATGGACGATTCAAGTCCACTAATGGGAGGGTGCCAAGTGTTTCCCTCCCGTTGGTCCAAAATGTTTCGTCTCTCGGAAAAATCCGCAAAAATAAGAAATGGCATAGCTGGAATTTACTCTACGAAAGCTGTGGAAACGTTTCGTCGGAAAACGATTCTTTTAGTGAGTTGTGTACAAATAAAAGCGTCAAGGCTTATCTTTAAGGCTAGACTTTGTCGTATTCCCTTACGTACATACTCTGAAATACTGGTATAACATTCTCCCTTAGAAACATTCGTCGAATGTTTCCTTCCCAGAACGATTATCGAAGAAGCTTAAGCGCTTGTAAATGCCACACACGGCCACGAGCAACACTTGGCGTAAACGATAACGAAAATTTACAAGTAGGAAAGTGAATTTACGGAGGTGTGGGAATAGGTGAGATACTTCCGTCTCATGTCCTCCTCGGCTTCCACGCCATCTCTCCACTGAGCTCGTTCGCCACAAGACTTTGTGGAAGCCACGTCCCGTCCGCAGACGCTAACTTTGACGATCGACTATCGCCATGGGAATCTCCTCATCGATAACCCCTGATCACCGACATCGTCCATCGGGTGTACCTAGATGGATCCCGATACATCTCCTCGGCGATAGATACGTGAAAAACCGGATGCCGCCTCCGGATCGGACGGCAGATCCAACTCATAGGCAACCGCCTACCTGCGGACAATCTGAAACGGCCCGATGTACGCTGGGTGAGTTTCCTTCTTCCCGAATCTCATCACCGCCATGGTGACACCTTAGGAAAACCCAATCATGAACCTCGAACTCAAGATGCCGACGATGATGATCTGCATCGACTTTTGTCGACTGCAGTGTCGATAGCGCTCTCGGATAAGCTTCACCTTATCCACTGCTCTGTACCAAATCTGGTCCCACTAGTCCTCGCCCACATCGAACCAACCTATAGGCGATCTGCACTTCCTCCCATACAAGGCCTCATAAGGCGCCATCCGAATCTGGGTGGTAGCTATTATTATATGCGAACTCAACTAGAGGCAAATGATCCTCCCGACTACCACTGAAGTCAATAACGGGCTCGCGGATATCCTCGAAGTGCGGATAGTGCGCTCTGCTGTCGTGCATCGTGGATGAAAAGCGATACTCGAGGCTCACTGCGTCCTAAACCCTCTGGAAGGATCTCGAAGTTAGCGTAAAGGGCTCCCGCATGCGATATGATCGAAGTAGGGACTCCATGCAATCGGCGATCTCTCGGATGTAAAGTGCAGCATAATCCTCAAAAAGTCGTCTGACGGAAGAAAGTGGGCTGATTTAGTCACCGCCGACGATAACCCATATAGAATCATGTCTCCTCCGAGTGCGAGGTAATCCTGTGATGAAATCCATGTTGATTACCTCCCACTTCCGGTCGGGATCTCAATAAATGCGCAACAAACCACGTGCCTCCGGTGCTCTACCTTCACCGCCGACAACGGGCAATCGAGCTACGAACTCGCAACGCCCCTCTTGAAGCCATCCCACCAATACACGTGATCTAAGGTCGTGGTACATCTTGGTCGACCGGATGGATGAAACGCTTGTATTGTGTGCTTCCCCAAGAACCTGCGCCGAAGTCTGAAACATCCGGAACACCTGATGCGCCCTCAAACCTTAGCACCCCGTCAGGTGCTACCTCAAAAGGACCCTTGCCCTCACGAAGAGCCGTATCACGATATCGAATCAAAGCTGGATCCTCGAACTGTTGCCTCTTCACCTCGCCGGCGATGGAAGACTCGGCAGCCTCGCGAACTCTAACCCCATCGCTATCGGAATCAATCAAGCGGACACCAAGGCTCGCTAACCGATGCAAATCACGAACCATGTCCCTCCTCTAGTTGCACATCTGATAGGCTCCCATCGACCTACGACTAAGAGCATACGCCTGACATTGGCCTTCCCGGGTGAGTACGGGATATCAACATCGTAATCCTTAAGCAACTCTAACCACCGTCTGCCGTAAGTTCGGCTCCTCTGATGAAGATATACTTGGAGGCTCTTGTGGTCTGTATAAATATCCACGTGAACCCCATACAAATAGTGCCTCGGATCTTGGCGTGAATCACGGTACGCGACTCCAAATCATGGGTGGGGTAGTTCCTCGTGTTTCTTGGTGTCGGGATGCATATGCTATAACCCCGCCATGCTGCATCAACACACATCCCAACCCGATGCTCCGGCGTCACAATACGACATAACCATCTGGACCCTGCGGAAGAGTAAAGCGAAGCGGTCGTCGATCTCTCTTTCAAACTGGAAACCCTCCTGGCATCGATCCATCAAACTTGGCGCTTCGAGTCGGCCTAGTCAATGGTGCGTAGATAAAGCAAACTTCTCTACGAACCGCCGATAATATCTGCAAGGCCCGAGCTGCGAACCTCTGCCGGAGTAGTAGGTCTAGGCCAAGTCTGATCGCCGATCTTGCCGTATCAACTCGAATGCCATCGGCCCGGCAATATGCCCAAGAAACGCCATGAAGTCAGCCAAAACTCACATTTGGAAAACTTGGCGTACAAGCTGCCTGGAGAAGCTGTCGGCCTGATCCTCAAATGCTCGCATGCTCCTGCTCTGGCGAGAATAAACCAAGATATCATCGATGAACACTATCACAAGCGTGTCCAAAATGGTTTGAACACTCGGTTCATCAAATCCATGAATACCGCCGGGCATTGGTCAACCCAAAAGACATGACCACTGAACTCATAATGCCGTGCAGGGTCGGAATGCGATCTAGTGGACATCCACCTCTCGACACGAACGATGATAGCGACGCGATCAATCTTGGAGAAACATCTCGCGCCTGCAATGGTCGAACAAATCATCAATCACAGGAAGGGTATCTGTTCTTAATGGTCACCTTGTTCAGCATGCGTAATCAACACACATGCGCGGCCCCGTCCTTCTTCTTCACGAACAATACCGCCCCGGGGAAACTGGGCCTAATGAAGCCGCTTCTCCGGAAATCCCTCGGTGGTCGCTTCTCTCGACTCGGCGGTGCCGTTACGTATGGCGGAAAGGAAATAGGTCGAGTATCTTGCAATATGTCAATACAAAACTCAATCTCCCTCTCGGGAGGATACGGGAGGTCATCCGGGAATACGTGCGGGAACTTCGACTACGAGGCCTGAAAATCTGGTGCCGCACCTCGGTATCAAACACTCGAACTAGATGGTAGATATACCATACGCACCATCTTCCTAGCCTTGAGGTAGAAATAAACCTACCCTCGGCGTCTGTGCTCCCCTCACTCGACAACCGGCTCGGAAGCTGGAACCGTACTACTCTCTCTGCGGTCTACATTGGCATAGCAAGAAGCTAGCCAATCCGTCCCATAATCACGTCAAAGTCCGTCATCTCGACTCTATCAAGTCGGCGAGTGCGGCTGTAAATGGTCACAGGACAAGCCCTATATACCCAGCTATCACCGAATCACCCATTTGGCGTAGCTACCTCGGAAGGGTCTATGGACTCGAGCTCTATCCCTATCCTACTAGCAACAAGGGAGATATATAGGGCAGTAGAACCGGATCTATCAAAGCATACATCAAACCCGAAGCGATAAGGTACAGCGGCGACATCAGGTGAGGCCTCCGATCTGTCGTTGGACAAGCATAGATACGATTACGAGGACCGCTAGAACCAGGACCGAGCCACGACCTGCCGACCCGACGAGCACTCGCCCTCGGGCGAGTAATCTGTAGGAGATGATGAAGCGGCGAACACGAAGGTGAGCCCTACCACCGGAGCGCCCCGGTCGGACGATCCCTCGCAAGTGACCTGCGCCTGGCGTAACAAGCTCCAAAAGTAGTACCACACTTCCCGTAATGGGATCCACCGCGCTATCGGCCACCAGAGGTGGTCCGTCGGCTTGATATCTGCTACTCTGGACGTGCGAAGCCACAGGGCCCGGCCCTCGAAAACTCGGGTGCGAGGGCGGTGCGAGTGCTCGCTGGCTGTGGTGCGAATCTAGGCTATTTCTTTGAGGCCGCCCCACGATAACCACGAGAAGACCCTCTGCCACGGCCTTCTGCTTCGTGCATCCCACTCGTCGACCTCTGCGCTCCTCGCATCCAAGGCGTGAGCTGCGTGCGGGTAATGTCCATACCGGTGGAGAAAACCCCGCACATGACTTCGGCCATACTGAAGTCAGCCCGTTGACATGGCGATGTTTTAAAACACCTATCCTCATATCTGTACCAATGCTGGGACATATCGGGCCAATGAATCAAACTCGACATTGTACTCACGACGGCCGTCCTCTCGCCTCAGCGATAAAAATCTATCACCCCGCGCCCCATCCGAGGCAAGAAGTGAGTGAGGAAAGCCTGCGAACTCATCCCAGTAGTCGGGCGCGTGCTCTCCGGGATAACTCCAATAGATCAAACCAATCATTTGCGGTATCACGCGGCCTATGTGAACAAAAAGATCACGGACTCGGTCTCCACGCCCGATCGCCTCAAAATCCTCGGAAGGCGGCGGATGAACTCCTGCGGATCATCCTCCCACCGACCCGTAAAACTCCGGAGACTCTGACTCAAGAAGTCTCGTAGCCTCAAACTCTACGCCTCGGGTGAACAACATTTGGGCGTTCGGTGGGCCTGGGCTGAACCGAATCGACCTGCCAAGATTCAAATTTTCGTGTCGGGCCTGACAGCCAAAGTGGGCCATCTCCTTGTACCTAACCTCCTCGCCCGGTGTGGGGAGGGAGGTGTGGGTGCTGTGGTCTGGCCCCCTGGCAGAGTGGCGGCGTCATAGAATCCCGGGCCGTCTCGTATAGACGGGCACAGGCCCTGCGTGACTCTGGGTGTCACGCTGCGACTCTGGCGAGCCTTGCCCTTCCGGGCGGGTTGCCTTGCGTGGAGCATAATCATTACGGGAAAGGAATACGTTAGAGGGGTCTAACCTATAACACAAAATTTCTCTAAAGCACGATCTCGGAATGAGAAGAATGGAAACCAATCCTAAATATCCTATAGCCTCCTCGATTATTGGTGGGTGCACAACACACCGATAATCAAGACTCTACTAGATACGATGCGTAGACACTTTCCAGAGGATTAATCGCTCACGATACCACTTTTGTCACGACCGTTCGCCCGTGATAGTGCTTTCACCGGCACCTAAGTAGTCATACATCGAAATCGGCGGAAATATAAAGCAAGACATAAACGAAGCTTATAAAAGTAAGCATACGATTTACGCGTGAAAGTACGCCTTTCGGCATATATATATAATCATGGTTTTAGCAGTTATCCTAAGACTCGCATACAACATGACTCTACAGGACTTCTAAGAAATATATAACTATGGCGGACAGGGGCCCGCCATGTACTGACTGACTATGCAAAACTATCTACAACAGAAAGTATCATACCAAGTAGAGCCTCCTAAGAGATGGAGTTCCCGAGCACCAACGTGAGATCCTGGCAAGGATGCGGATCTAGCACCGCTGCTGCCTTTACGCAAGGCATGAGCACTTACGCAAATTTCAAGGAGGTCGGGCATAACATGGTACTAAGTATGCGGAAATCGTAAAGTACTTAAAATGAAATCATAACACTTTTAAGACCGCCATAATAAATGAGCGAAGAAATCAAGGAAATTTACACACGCTGTCACATCACAAACAAGAGCAACAATAGGTAAATCACGTATTAGTTTCTAGGCTGCGAATGATTCTCCGCAAGCCAGGCCACTCAGCTCAGTCAGATATCATTTCTCGCAAGCTTCTAATCCCGGACTCCCCGAGTCCGCATAGCGCCACTCATACATGGGCCCGCATGAAGGTATAACCTCCGCGTGACGAGGGTGGCAGCTACTCCTCGGCATCGTCCCGGACTCGCCGCATGGCATAATACATAGCACCGTGATGAGGCATAACCCCGCATACTAACCTGAACTCTCGTAGAAATTCGCATAGGCCCCCGGACCGCATGCAGGTATTTCGAATCACGGGGTCCTGCATCAGCCTCGAGCCCACCCTGCCACATCGGGAGGCATTTTAACCCCTAGATCATCTCAAAGAGGCAGAGTGATGGGGTGATACTAACATAACAACTTATCTTTTAAACAAACATAAGCACAACAAAGGATACCTACCTATACAAACGCTATGCGCAAGACTGCTACAATAAATACAACATAGCATCATATCATGTCTACTTATCAAACCATCTTATTATTCTTTTCTACAATATAAGTCTGCTATAAACACATAAAGCAAACTTTGTTTCTTTTTTTATCAATCTTAAGCCGGTTATACTTACTTCCCATAAAGCTAGTATAACTCTTAAGCTTCCGCTTTAAAACCAATTAGTTCTCTTCTCATAATATGATTCAAAGAGTCTTTTGAAATGTTTTCGCTTTTTTTATTATTCAAAGCTTAGCTTCAGGCATCAGCTAAGTATTATTCAAAGCTTAATTAGGTATCAATAGTATTATTCAGCTTAAGTCAAAGACATTGCCATAGTTATTATTCGGGCCTTACACACATGTACGCTCTACCGCACTATATATTGTAAAATATCATGCTTTAGAAGAATCACATACCTTTCTCTGGCAAATAAAACCAATTCGCCAAGTCGAATATGTCGCGCTGCAGTAGAGTCAGCCTATAATAGCTCACAGCGTATATCTATCAAAAGACTATCTCGCGTCATTCTAAATTGCAGGTTCACAATTCTATGGAAAGTTGGGCAAGACTTCCCTACCCATGAGCTATATAAGTCTTACCATGGAAACAAATACCCATGTATACGCTTGGATTATTCATCTTTCAAACCCTTCTACTCGTGGTAATGGGCTCAATTCTATTCTGTGGATATTCTTCTATGATTAATACTTATTCTTATACTTCTACGTATGCATTCTCTAATACAAGAGGGTTAGGATTATTACCTCAGTAAGCCCAATAATATCCTAGAAAAGTCGCGCTCAACCGAGCAAGGTTTCGTCTTCTGTTTGTATGTCCTTAGAAGAACCTTAGAAGTTCTTCACAACTTCTACTAAGTACTACAAGGCATTTCGGGCTAGGGTATTTTGGGCATTATAACGATACAGCGTTACTGCAACTTTTCTACCAAGCTTCTTATGGGGGTAGGATTTTTGGCCAGTTGTGTAGTGTGTATTCCTGCCGCGGCCTTCAAGGCTTATGAGGAAAGTGGAGGTGTTTTGGACGAAAAGACTACAAAGGGAGAGAGTGAGAGGATTTTTCAAGATTGAAGATTTGTGGACGAAGAACTCTTCATCTCTACTGGTATACGATAGGTCGTTGTTGGCGTCCAACCAACGGCCAAGATTACATGTCATGCGGGCAAGTGGTAAAGAGGATTAACTAAACACAAATATCCTACCAACCTCGATTGCTGCATGCCAAGGCACAAAAACGTGCCAAGGGTTTCTTCACCCGCCCAAACGGGACGATCTGGTCCACTTAATGGGAGTGGTGCTGTTGCCCTCTGCCGTTGGTCCAAAAATACCGCCTCTGAAAAAAATCCGCTAAAAATAAGAAATGGCATAAATTTAATTTACTCTGCACGAAAGTGTGAAGCGTTTTAGTGAAACAAATTCTTTTAGTGATTTATTATACAAATAAGCATCGAAGCTTTATCTTTAAGGCTAGACTTTGATACGTATTCCACTTGCGTGCGTACTGCAGAGAAATACGGGGGTATAACGATGGTATTCTCGATGAAGTTGAGACTTAATGTTCACATTGGGATGCGTGGAGGCGGCGTCCCAACTTGGTAGGCGCGCGGTAGTGGATGATGCGGGGGTGGTGGAGGAATTTTAGGAAAAATGCGTCCGATGATGCCTGATGACTTAGGAGGTTGAGCGGCATTCATTGAGAAATTTATGCCTATCTCACAGCGCGAGGATGCACTCGAGGCGGGAGTTTGAACAATTGAAGCAGGTGACCGTGGTGTCTGAGAATATGATACTGCAGTTCGTAGAGGTTATACGACGCATCTGACACCGCGTGCGTCTGAGGAAATGGATGAAGTAAAGCGATTTGTAGAGGTTTAAACCGAACGCATAGCGAAGAAGGTGGTGGCGTTAGCCAGCGATCGAAACGTATCTTGATTGTCGATATGGATTTGAGGGTAGAAGGTTTATTCATGAAAGAATATTCGCGGAAGAGATTTGGACGTCGGGATCGTTTAACGAGTCAAAATCGAGCGGGAGTTTAGTAAGGGATCTTGGGGCCAGAGACCAATGTAGGCCGGTCTTATTTCAAGCTAAGGTGGTCCTAATTACCAAAGTGCGAGACAAAGAACACCAATACTAACACGGGAGGCGACAAGCGGAGTTTGTAAGATTTGTCGAAGAAAACCTGTTTGGAGAATGCTTCGGCTCTTAGCGAAGAGCGTGTTATAAGCCCGTGGAGAAGTCGAATACACTATGCGGGATTGCAAGAAGAGGACCCAAACTCGATATATTCGGGAGTCGAAACAGCCACGTTTGCTGGAAATCGGAAACTGACCTTGGTCGGGGAGGTCGCGACCCGACAATTGTCGGCTCTGCGCTTTGCCCCGGAGGAATGAGGCGGAAGCATCTGTCGCGATAGTCACGGGTATTTTGCTAGTCGGTATTCCTGCATTTGTATTATCACGATCCAGGCTCTACTGCGTTTCATATGTGTCGATGGGCTTTGCTAAATTTTATGTAGAACCTTAACATTTAAGTGAACTGTTGAAGTTATGACACGGTAGGAGCCTCGATTTGGGCCTCTCGGGTGGTAAATAAATTCTAGTATTAGAAGTGAATGGCAGGGGAACAATGGTGAACTGAGTACTACTTGATATAGTAGACTTAGAAGCGTCGTTTGAGTATGGATTGGTTGTCGGCATGTTATCTTGTGTTAGATTGTCGAAGATAGTGGTTAACTTTCTGGAGAACCCGGAGGGTTGTTATAAGGGGTAGAGTTGGAATATCCTCGAGGTCAATTTATTTCTTACCTTGGGACTCAGTTGTAGTGAGAAGTCACGGTGGAGTATAATATAAAGCTAATATAGTGGATACGAAAAAGAATCCCGGCGGTGAATGATGTTCCTATTGTTCGAAATTTTTGGGAGGTTTTCTGAAGATCTTCCATTGCAGCTAGGATAGAAGTGGAGTTTGCCATAGAGTTAATTAGATGCGAAGACCCGTTTACGATACTTAAAGTATCGAATGGCCCGGTGAATTGAGGAGTTAAAGAAACGATTGAAGGATCTTACGGATAAAGGCTTTATAAGGCCTAGTGTTTCCCGGCAGGGTGCACGATCTGTTTGTGAAAAAGAAGAAAGGCGGATCGCTCAGAATGTGCATCGATTCTCGGCAGCTCTCCAACAAGGTCACGTCGAAGCCGGGTACCGTTACAAGAAATCGATGATCTTTTGTTGGCTGGGGAGCTGGCTTTATTTTCAAGATTGATCTCGTTCGGGATATCACGGTGAAAATAAATCCGGATGATATATCAAGCGACGCACTAGAACCCGTCACGGCCATTATGAGTTCTTGATCGTATCTTTAGTTAACGATGCCAAGCTGACTTTTATGGATTTAATGACGGAATCTTGAGAACCATTCACAGATTTGTTCGTGATTGTGTTCATAGATGATATCTAATCTCTGTTAATAATGTTGAAGAGCATGAAGAAGCGTCACGAGGTAGTCTTGAGTCTTGAAGCAGGAGAAACTATATGCTAAATTTTTCAAAGTGTGAATTTTGGTTGGAAAAGGTAGCCTTTTAGGTCATGTTATTGTCGAGGGATGGAATTATGGTAGACCCCCGGAAGATAGAAACGTGAAGAAGCGCTGGCAGAGCCAGCTTTCAAGCCAGAGTTAGAAGTTTCTTGGGTTTGTTTGGATATTATAGAAAGGTCGTAAAAGGTTTTTCTAGATCTTCTTTGCTCACGCCCGGCCGGTTGACTCAAAAGCGGTTAAATACCCGATGTTCGGAAGCATGTGGCTTGATTTGAAGCAAAGAATTGTTATTCTGCGCGGTTCTAACCTTACCGTGGAGACGAGAAAGGGTTGCGGTCTATTGTGATACTCTAGAGTTGGAGTTAGGATGTGTCTTGATGCCGGTTTGGAAGGTTATTGCATTATGCATCTAGGCGATTGAAGATACATGAAATTACCCGACTGTGACTTGGAAATTAGGCTGCGGTGGTGTTTACTTTACAAAATATGGAGACATTATTTGTATGGTGTGCATGTGGACATATTCTGAGATCATAGGATTTCTGAGTACATAACCACCTTGAAGGATTTGAATCTCAAGCCAAAGAAGATGGTTAGAGTTGCTTAAGGATTATGACCTTAGTATTCTTTCTGCAATCACAGGAGAGAAACTGACGTGGTGGTGGCGTGCTCGATAGGAGGTCGATGGGAAGCAGCCCCGTTTGACAGCTAAAAGAGGGTATTGTTCGTGAGGTACAAGATTGGGAAACCTCGGGGTTAGCAGCGAGATCGGTGAAGGTAGGGTGGTGATGCACGTGATACCTCGCTGATGCCTTAGAGCGAAATAAAGAAGTCGATTTGAATCACGAGTTTGTTGGATTCGGGAAGAGATCCAACGAGGAAAACCTTCATGATTTACATTGGGAGATAATAGCGGAACCGCCCGATTTATAATGATGGGTTATGTGTTCCTAAGGTAAGGATCTGAGAGGAAGATCTTAGATGAGATTCGCGGCAGATATTAATTCGTCGAAGTCGGCAAAATGTCGGAGACCTGAGGCAAATTGCGGTGGGGCGGGATGAAGAAAGGCGTTGCGGAGTTTGTCGGAGATGTCTTATATGTCGGCCAGTGAAAGCTAACATCAAAAACACAGCGGATTACTTGAGGACATTGGAGTCCCCGGAGTGGCCAAATGGGAGCGGTCGTATGGATTTTATGTTGATGCAAGAACTTCGAGAAAGGTATGATTCTATTTGGGTGATTGTTGATCGACTTAAGTCGGCCCATTTCTTCTTAGGTCAAGGCTACGTATCGCGCACCACGGTCTGTAGCAGTTTATTTGAAGGAGATTGTGCGGTTACAGGTTCCTTTACAAATTATTTAGAGATAAAGGGTTCCCAGTTCACCTCACACTTTTGGCAAAGTTTCAGGTCTCGGGACAAAAGTTAAGTTAAGCACTGACTTTCCACCCATGAAAGCAGGATAGGCGGTGGCGAACAATTCAAACAACGAGGGCGTGTTGCGATCTTGTGTGTTAGATTTTAAGGGGAAGGCCCCAGTTGGACCATCTATGTCTAGTGAGTTTGCCTACAACAATAGTTTTCACTCTAGCATACAAATGACCGTTTGAAGCATTATATGGACGAAAATGTAGATGCCGGCGGATGGTTCGAGGTGGGTGAGACATTTGTTGGACACAGTCGTTCGAAACAAATGATAAGGCACAGATGATAAAGGAAGCGAGATCAAAAGCGGCTCCTGCCCGTCATAAGTCTATGCGGATCATCGGAAAAGAGATCTTGAATTCGAAGGGAAAGTATTTTAAAAGTACCGATGAAGGGAATGATGCGCTTTATTAAGAAAGGGAAATTGAGCCCAAGGTTTTATCGGGCCATATGAGATCTTGCGAAGAGTGGGGGAATGTGGCTGCAATTAGCACTTCCACAAGAGTGAGGCGGTGCATCATTGATATTTCGTATGTCGATATTCACGAAAATGCTTGCGATCAGTCAATCGTCGCTTCCCGGGGAGATAATTCTTGTGAGGAGCTTGATATGAAGAGTTCGGTTGGAAGTACTTGATAGGAAGGTTAGCATGCAGGAATAAAGATATTGCTTATTTGAAGGTCATGGGTAGCAAATCCATGGCATAGATAATAACACGGGGTTTACCCCGTAATAATATAAATATATAACATAGCTCATCCGGCTATCATACATAACATAAGCACTACCGGCCTATCATATCATACATAAGCACTACCGGTCTATCATATCACAACATAAGCACTACCGGCCTATCATAACATAAGCACTACCGGCATATCATAACATAAGCAAGTTAAGAAATCCCCTAACTTCTTATTAATATTATTAATATATCCTCTCATTTAGTATCCTAAGGCACTAACATGTCTTTTAATAGAAAATCCGGGAATTCAACCCAAGTACCATGCACTTCTAACTTTTTACGAAATAACTCTTTTTATACAAAAATTCCAAGATACTAATCACCATAGTATCAAGTTACGATTTCTTTTCAATACAAGTCACATTTCCTTTTAGAAATATAATAGGCTTCTAAATCAAGTGACTTCATTTCCTTTAAAACTTTAGGCAACCAATGCCTAAAAATCAATTCACCTTTCTTAGTTTCAAATCCTTTACCCGTACTTGTTTTAATTAGGGTAAACCTTTCTTTGTGAACCTTTCAAAAAAACTAATATAACCAACTTCCCATAAAGTCATTATATTAGCGTTATCCCTTTGTCAAATACATTTTCCCTAAATCCAAGGGACTTATACTTTTGAAATGAAACAAGTATCATATACTTTAAAACAAGTGAAAGATATCAAATCTTGTACGTCTATCGTACTACATAGGTACAACTACTCATGCTCAAGGGATAGGAAAGTTCCACATACCTCTTCGGTTAATTCACTTGCTAAGTCCGAAATACCGCACGTAATATGTCAACCTATAATTACCATAATACGTTTATTAACCCCTAATTTCAATGTAGAAATATTCCAAGTTCAAGTTACTAATTCTTAAGGAAATTTGGGCAGCATTTCCTTTGTTTCTACATACTTTGCCACCTTTTTCAAGGCCGAATTCAATATCCAAACGCCACATTTAAGGCCCAACAATCCAACATTTCAAAGGGGATTACACAACCAAACTTAGGTGTGTAAAATTTTGCCCCAATAGGTAAAACAATACACTTAACAATTCTAAAGTAGTTTGTAGGCTACAACATGCTCATAATATCTCTTTAACCAATCTTTCATATCCAAACCATTTTTCTTACATGCAATGATTCTAAGAGCATTATTTACTACTACAAATTCCTTATTCTTCACATGCAACACCAATAACTAGCTACAAGAGAAGAAATGTTACCTTTGGAGCTTTAGCCAAAACTATTCCAACAATTTTGCTAGCCTCCTTTTCAAGAATACCACCACAATAACCTCCACAAGCTTGCAAATAACTTTCCTTCTTAACACCCTTTTCAGATTTTCCTTAAGCTTGGAGTTTCTCTTGATTTTCTAGAGAGAAGGGAGAGCTTTTTAGCTTAGAGAGAGAGAGAGAGAGAGAGAGATGAAAGATGAAAGATGAAAGATGACCAAGTCTTCAAGACTTGGTCAATATAAGGCATGCAACATTTCACATGGGGGGGACACTTGTCACCCACCCATGACCTCTTTTAAAACAAAAGCGGTGTAGAAATTTCCACTAACTCGCAGATCCGCCTGCGTCGCGGCCTGCATCGGTGCGGCGCTGAAACTCCTGCCGCATTCTTAGGACTTTCGGCCGCGGCCTGCTTCCGGCGCAAGCGCTAAAACTTCAGCGACCGCCAGATCTTCCGGCTGCCACGTTTTCCGCGCGCGACCTACAATCACCGCGCTGCGCGCGCGGCCTGCGCTCGCGCCGCGGCGTGAGGCCTAATCGCGGTCGGACCGAACCACGGGGTGTAACACCCCATTTTTACCGGAGTCGAAAACGGGATTACTGCTACGTATGGTTGATTCCTAAATGTATTTTAAGGAGTCGCCACCTAATTATTATAGTGAATTAGGACACTTAGTTTATTGCAATAAAAATACTGCAATTGACTTCCATTTAATGGTCTGCGAAATTAGTGATATTCTGGATCAGAGTTCTTTATTATCCTAGCGGAAGGGTTAGGCATCCTTTAAGATCCGCTAACTTGCGGTTATTCGTTCAAACCTAGGTTAATTATTTATTGCCCTTTTTATTCTACGTATTCTAAGCATTTTCATAATTTATAATTAAAATAAAATGCAATACAAAAATAATAAAACTAAAACTTAAATGCGACATAAAATAAAACTCCGGGACATCTTTTAGCCTTTTTAGGCATTCTGCGCAAGATGATCTCCTGCACTGCATAAACACTTAGTAAAAGTGTTAGTACTAGAATAATAATTTTAAAGCAATGACAGAATTTAATAAGTAAAGCAAAAATAAATAAATCCGTCTTTTTGCAGGAGGCCTTGGAAATCGACGAGATTCCTTCATCTACCAATATTATTAAAAGCAATAAAACAAATAAAACCTTCATATCCGCGCCAAAACAATAATAGTTTTAAACACGGAGGGCTCAGATATGAAAAATATATAAAGTGGGGACGGCTAAACAAGTGCGGTGCGAGAATTACCCGCCGGCACGTTGGTTATCCGATGTAAGTGGAAGAAATCATCCTTGCCCGAGAAAGCTTCATTTATTTTATTTTCCTTTGCAATCGCGAGGCCTCAAAAATCGACGGATAACGTTTTCATCGGCCAATCAAGCGTAGTATTTGTTCAAATCAGTTAAATACCAACAAGTGTAACAAATTGTTCAAATCAGTTGAGTAAAATGAACAACAAAGAGCGAATCGTCAAAATCAGTCCAATAACCGAAAGGTCCGAAACGATGGTAAACAGCAACAACGAAACTGTGAATCAGTCCGACAAAACCAGTAGACAATGGCAACATCAGTCCAACAAAATGGCCCAAAGAATCGCCTAACAAACGGTAAAAAATAATGGAGTAGCCCACAAAACTCGCCGTAAAATTCAAGAACATAGCCAGATACCAACAAAACGAAACCAACACAGTCGCAAAAAAAAAAAAACTCCAGCGAGATATCAACAAAATCAGAAAATCAGCCCACCAGCTAAACCAACAAACAGAAACAGTAACCAACGACCGCCGGAGTTTCTCAAACTCCGGCGAGATTCAAAAATAAAGGAAATCAGTCCGAAATAAAAACATGCCAATAAATCTAAAAATGGAACCAAACCCAGGCAGCGATGGTGGCAGCGTCACTTCCACGGCGAACGCCGGAGCGACGCCGCCTGACGAACGCTGGGACAGTGACGGGCAGTGGTGGTGTGTGATGGCGACGTCGGTTATTTGCGACGGGAATGTTCAATGGCGGTGGTCGACGGGCGAGTGAGGGTGACGGGAATGAAGCTTAAGTCAAATTTGAGGTGAGGACGGCTAGGTTAAAATGAAAGGGAAATGTTTTGTTTTATAGGGTAGGATTAGGGTTAGGTATTGGGGGGGAAATGAAAAGTGGGGTATTGTTTTGGGGGGAAAAATGAAAAGTGGGGTTTAAAATTTAGGGGGGAAAATAAAAGAGTGTTTGGATGAAAACAAAAAATGGTGTTGGATTGGACTGATTCCAATTGTGTCTTGGACTGGACTGACTTGACAAAAAATGCAAGGCTGGTTAATTATTTATTTAAAAAGATGCAAAATTATAAAATACAAATGTCGATGCGATAATAATAAAACGATATTTAAGAAATGTTTAATGCCTAATTAAAAGTAAAACGGGATGCTAATTAATTATTTAAAGAGATGCAAATATTATTAAAATAAAACGACGGTGTAACAATAATAAAAACATAATATTAACGAAGACATGATGCTTATTTTAACATAAAAGATAAAAAATGCAAAAATACTGATTAAAATGCGATGTGCTAAAATACTTAGAATTGCAACAAATATACAAAAAACGGGTCAAAATTGATCACAACAAGACGTCCTCTTTGTACGGAGATGATGGAAGGGTCTTCGGACAAAGATGTTGACTTGTAGCCAATTTTGTCCTGTTTTATAAACTGGAACTCAAAAATAGGGATGATGCAGATCCAAAAAATGTCCCAGTGTCAAATCATGATGACACTGGGTCGTTGTGATGCAAAAAAAATAAAAAGCAAAGCTGACGCTGATTAAAAATGTCCCAGTGTCGAAGTATGATTGACACTGGTTTGCAGGTGATGCAAAAAAATAAAAAGCAAAGCTGACGCTGATTAAAAATGTCCCAGTGTCGAAGTATGATTGACACTGGGTTGCAGGTGATGTGGTGCTGAAAAAGACAAGGTTATTGTAGAAGTTGATGGCGTCATTGCATAGACGCGATGCAGATGCTCGTTGTTGCATGGACGAAACATAGATGCGATGCAGATGTTCATCGTTGCATAGACGAAACATAAATGAAGCCGTTGTATAGGCTTTTATGAAATGACGTCGTTTTCGGACGCAATGCAGATGTTTGTCGTTGCATAGACGAAACATGAATGAAGTCGTTGCATAGGATTAAAAGAAATGGCGTCGTTGCATAGACGCGATGCAGATGCTCGTCGTTGCATAGACGAAACATGAATGAAGTCGTTGCATAGGCTCAAAATGAAAAGGTGTCGTTGCATGGACGCGATGCAAATGCTCGTCATTGCATAGACGAAACATGAATGAAGCCGTTGCATAGGCTTAAAATGAAAAGGCGTCGTTGCATGGACGCGATGCAGATGCTCGTCGTTGCATAGACGAAACATGAATGAAGCCGTTGCATAGGCTTAAATGAAAAGGCGTCGTTGCATGGACGTGATGCAGATGCTCGTCGTTGCATAGACGAAACATGAATGAAGCCGTTGCATAGGCTTAAAATGAAAAGGCGTCGTTGCATGGACGCGATGCAGATGCTCGTCGTTGCATAGACGAAACATGAATGAAGTCGTTGCATAGGCTTAAAATGAAAAGCCGTAATTGCATGGACGCGATGCAGATGCTCGTCGTTGCATAGACGAAACATGAATGAAGTTGCCAGATAGCTTAAAATTGTCACGACCGAACCGGGCGTGGATCGTGCCTTACCCGGCACCCTAGTGATACAACATCGTGAGAAAATCAGCGGAAATAAAACATGAACATGAATTAAGAGACAAGATAAATAAACAGCCAACCAAAATCTTGCCTTCATCATATATACATAAATACCCGAACGCTTATCCTTTTACAAACCCCGCCCACAAAGTTACTCTGCACTTAAGATTTTTACAACAGTATGACGGACAGGCCCGCCATACCCACGAATGTATAAGAATCTGGACTCAGGGTAACATACCAAAAGATAAGCCTCCGAAGAAATGGGGCTTCCCGACACGCTGAACTGTGATCCTATGAGCGAGGATCCACAACCGATGTACTTCCACCTGCGGCATGAACGCAGCCCCCCGAAGGAGGTCAGTACAACAGGTACCAAGTATGTGAAACTGTAAAAGACTGTAAATGAAATCATAATAGTCTATATAAAGCAGGAGACATGTATGATAACCAGATGAAATACGTGTCCCTGCCCATCTCGTGGGACTCGGTGTAAAAATCAGATGAAATACGTGTCCCTGCCCATCTCGTGGGACTCGGTGTATAATCAGATGGAATACGTGTCCCTGCCCATCTCGTGGGACTCGGTGTATAATCAGATGGAATACGTGTCCCTGCCCATCTCGTGGGACTCGGTGTATAATCAGATGGAATACGTGTCCCTGCCCATCTCGTGGGACTCGGTGTATAATCAAATGAAATACGTGTCCCTGCCCATCTCGTGGGACTCGGTGTAGAATCGTTCACAACAAATCAACCGGCCCTCCATCGAGAGACGCGGGGTACAGAAATACAACAAAGGCTATCACAACAAGCATAGGCAAGTTTTCACAACAACAAGTATAGGCAAGTTTTCACAACAACAAGTATAGGCAAGCTTCACGACAACAAGCATAGGCAAGCTTCACGACAACAAGCATAGGCAAGTTATACACAACTCAAAGTACTTTCATTTTATGCCAAAGTCCGGGTTTTAACCCTAAGGTACTACGTACGTTAAATTACTTTTAAAGATCCATTTCTTTTACAAAGGTCACCCGATACCCGTAGTATAAAAATAGAGTGACTAACATCGTTAAGTAAACCAAAATGCTTTCCTTTGTAAAATCAAGTAACAACCTTATTTTCCAAACGTTCAAGTTTGCCTAATTTCAAATGCTCAAGTTTCTCATTTTAGAAAAGGTTTCGTAGTTCATAGTTTTAATCCTTTAAACATAATTCTCCTTTAAACGTTTTGAGAAACATATGCCTTATAGGTGAGTAGGTTATTCTTGTTTATAAACAATCTTATTAAGCAGTCATGATCTAGAAAATGTAATATCATTTTGTCTCATCTTAGCTTCTATGCAGATGGAGGTTTCTACAGTTTTAATAATACTTCATTAGTCTTTACATTTCCCTTTATTAACGCCGCGGTGGTTTGTCGATACTTATTCTCGATTTCAAATCAAGAAACATTATTCCTTTTAAAACCAAGTACTCATTACTCACGAATGAGGTTTCACCCAAAATTTATACATTTAAGTCAAGTCTCTTATCTTCTAAAAATCGGTAAACCATTCTCTTTATCTCTCTTAAGACGTTATACCTAACTTCCCATAAAGCTAGTATAACTCTTAAGTTTTCAAAAACCAAGTATTACTTCTTCTTTCAAAAGGTCTTTTGAAACACTTCAAGTTCTTTATTACTACACATCAAATCCGTTATAAGTCAAATCGTTACCCTTTGAAACCACAAAGCATTTTCTTACCTACATAAAGTCATTATAACCAACTTCCCATAAAGCCGTTATAACACTTTATGTTTCAAACCAATCAAATACATTAAACACGTATGCGTCACCGTACTACATAGTTATACACATATCATGCTAGAACAGATATGAAGAGGTTCACATACCTCGCGACGATTCGACTAATAGCAAAGCGCTCCAAGTACCTCAAACCGCTCGGCTACACCTTAAGCCAAGTAGACCACGCCACACGTGGTATTTCAACCTATAGAGGCCAAGGCGCTATTAACATCTTAGATCTCAATGTAGAATATCTTACGAAAATTCGCGACTCTCCCCACATGGCAGCGCAAATCTCCTCCTCTATCGAGGCCGCTACTAAGCCAACCAGGGGTTTGCACGCCTAACCTGGACGCGTGCAATTCTACTCACGAATACTACACAAGCCTCATGAATACTGATCCTATGTAATTCTGATTGATTCACTTCTTAAAATTCAGCTTAAGTCTCAAGACATTGCGTAAGTATTATTCAGCTTAAGTCAAAAGACATTGCCGCACAACTATGTTCGGTTCTATATATAGTATACTCAACTATATACTCCTACAACATGTAATTTCCAATTACAATGAAGGTCAAGAATGTTTACCTCGATAAGCCCAAAATTATCCGAGTTTATATGTCGATCCCGAGCAAGGTTTAGCTCTACTCGAGCGCTCAACCCGCTCAACCAACCCTTAGAAGTTCTAACCAACTTACTTAACACTTCAACCGACTATGAAGGTTTTCCTTAGGGTTTCGTTTTGTGGTGAGGAAGTATAATAGTATTTTCCTGGCTTTTGTATAAAAGGTACTTTGGAAAGTACTACAAGGTATATGGGCTAAAGTATTTGGGCATTATAACAATACTAGGAGAGTATTTCTATACCACAAAAATGGGTATTATACGAAAACAACTAGGCTAGGGGTACCCTGCCAGTGGCACCACAAAGGCAAGGGGTTCGGTGAGGGCCTTCAAGAGGGGAGAGGGGTGGTGTTTGGACGAGAACAAGGTTGAGGGAGAGGGATTTTTGAGACTTAGATAGATTGCTCAAGTTTGGATGAAATAACTCTTCAACTTAGAGGGGTATTTATAGGTCAAGGAATGGCCAACCAATAGCCAAGATCCATCCAAGTGTTAGGCAAGTGTAAGGCCAAGATTAAGCCATGTGCTACCTTATCCATCTACACAAAATATCCTACCTAACCCTTGACCAAAATTTCAACACAAAAAACGTGCAAGACTAGCCCATTTGCCGTCCAACCTCTTCCAATGTGAGGGTGACACATGTCACCCTCCCGTTGGTCCAAAATGTTTCATCTCTCGGAAAAATCCGCAAAAATTATTAATGACATAGCCGAAATTTTCCCTACGAAAGCTGTGGAAACGTTTCGTCGAAAAACGACTCCTTTCGGCACTTGTGCACAAATTCGAACCTATGCCTACTTTAAGGCTCAAATTGTATACGTACGCCCTCACGTACATACTCTGGAAATACGGGGTATAACAAAAATGAAAAGGCGTCGTTGTATGGACGCGATGCAGATGCTCGTCGTTGCATAGACGAAACATGAATGAAGCTGTTGCATAGGCTTAAAATTGAAAGGCGTCGTTGCATAGACGAAACATAAAGTGCGGATACCAATTGAAAGGCGTTAAAATTATTATTCTAGTACTAACACTTTTACTAAGTGTTTATGCAGGTACCCGGAGATCATCTTGCGCAGAATGCCTAAAAAAGGCTAAAAGATGTCCCGGAGTTTTATTTTATGTCGCATTTAAGTTTTAGTTTTACTATTTTTGTATTGCATTTTATTTTAATTATAAATTATGAAAATGCTTAGAATACGTAGAATAAAAAGGGCAATAAATAATTAACCTAGGTTTGAACGAATAACCGCAAGTTAGCGGATCTTAAAGGATGCCTAACCCCTTCTCTTTAGGATAATAAAGAACTCTGATCCAGAATATCACTAATTTCGCAGACCATTAAATGGAAGTCAATTGCAGTATTTTTATTGCAATAAACTAAGTGTCCTAATTCACTATAATAATTAGGTGGCGACTCCTTAAAATACATTTAGGAATCAACCATACGTAGCAGTAATCCCGTTTTCGACTCCGGTTAAAATGGGGTGTTACAGCATGGCGACTCTGCTGGGGAGGTTCGCCGGAGAACAGTGGCGGTTCGTCGGTAGTCGACGGTGGTTCAGGGCGACGGGAGAGGTGAGAGGTGAAAGTGAGGAGAGAGTGGTGAAGAGTGAGTGAGGGTGAGTGAGTGGCGGCGGCGACGGCTTGGGTTGCTGGTGAAGTTCGCCGGCAGTGATGGTGGTCGACGGGTAGCGGCGACGGGAGAAATAGGGTATAGACGGCTAGGGTTAGGAAGGGATGGTGAGAGGGGGAGGTTTGCGGGTGTTAAAAGGGGGCTTCGCCGGAGCTCCAAGCTCCGGCGAAGGCGGCGGCGGGAAGGTGAGAGAGGGTGAGGGGAGTGGGCTGAAGTGTGCGGCTGGGGGAATGGGAAAAAGGGGGTGTGTTTTGTTTTTATAGGGGTAGATTAGGGTTTGGTATTGAGGGGGGAAAATGAAAAGTGGGGTATTGTTTTGGGGGGAAAATGAAAAGTGGTATTTGATTTTTAGGGGGGGAAATAAAAGAGGGTGTTTGGGTGATATTAAAAAATAGCATTGGCTTGGACTGATTCAAATTGTGTCTTAAACTGGACTGATTTGACAAAAATGCAAGACTGGTTAATTATTTAAAGAAAAATTATTTAAAAAGATGCAAAATTATTAAAATGCAAATGCCGACGCAATAATACTAAAATGCAATATTTAAGACATGTTTAATGCCTGATTAAAAGTAAAAGTGTGGATACCAATTAATTATTTAAAAGATGCAAATATTATTAAAATAAAACGACGGTGTAACAATAATAAAAACATAATGTTAACAAAGACATAATGCTTACTTTAACATAAAAAGATAAAAAATGCAAAAAATGCTGATTAAAATGTGGTGTCCTAAAACACTTAGAATTGCAACAAATATACAAAAAACGGGTCAAAATTGACTGTCAACAGCATGTCCCTCTTTGTACGGAGATGATGGAAGAGTCTTCGGACAAAGATGTTGACTTGTAGCCAATTTTGTCCTGATTTATAAACTGGAACTCAAAAATAGGGATGATGCAGATCCAAAAAATGTCCCAGTGTCAAATCATGATGACACTGGGTCGTTGTGATGCAAAAATTAAAAAGCAAAGCTGACGCTGATTAAAAATGTCCCAGTGTCGAAGTATGATTGACACTGGGTTGCAGGTGATGTGGTGCTGAAAAAGACAAAGTTATTGTGGATGTTGATGACGTCATTGCATAGACGCGATGCAGATGCTCGTCGTTGCATGGACGAAACATAGATGCGATGCAGATGTTCGTCGTTGCATAGACGAAACATGAATGAAGCCGTTGCATAGGCTTTTATGAAATGGCGTCGTTTTCGGACGCGATGCAGATGCTCGTCGTTGCATAGACGAAACATAAATGGAGCCGTTGCATAGACTTAAAATGAAAAGGCGTCGTTGCATGGACGCGATGCAGATGTTCGTCGTTGCATAGACGAAACATGAATGAAGCCGTTGCATAGGCTTAAAATGAAAAGGCGTCGTTGCATGGACGCGATGCAAATGCTCGTCGTTGCATAGACGAAACATGAATGAAGTCGTTGCATAGGCTTAAAATGAAAAGGCGTCGTTGCATGGACGCGATGCAGATGCTCGTCGTTGCATAGACGAAACATGGATGAAGTCGTTGCATAGGCTTAAATGAAATGGCGTCGTTGCATAGACGCGATGCAGATGCTCGTCGTTGCATGGACGAAACATGAATGAAGCCGTTGCATAGGCTTAAAATGAAAAGGCGTCGTTGCATGGACGCGATGCAGATGCTCGTCGTTGCATTGACGAAACATGAATGAAGCCGTTGCATAGGCTTAAAATGAAAAGGCGTCGTTGCATGGACGCGATGCAGATGCTCGTCGTTGCATAGACGAAACATGAATGAAGCCGTTGCATAGGCTTAAAAATGAAAAGGCGTCGTTGCATGGACGCGATGCAGATGCTCGTCGTTGCATAGACGAAACATGAATGAAGCCGTTGCATAGGCTTAAAATGAAAAGGCGTCGTTGCATGGACGCGATGCAGATGCTCGTCGTTGCATAGACGAAACATTAATGAAGTCGTTGCATAGGCTTAAAATGAAAAGGCGTCGTTGTATGGACGCGCAGATGCTCGTCGTTGCATAGACGAAACATGAATAAGCCGTTGCATAGGCTTAAAATGAAAAGACGTCGTTGCATGGACGCGATCACGGATGCTCGTCGTTGCATAGACGAAACATGAATGAAGCCGTTGCATAGGCTTAAAATGAAAAGGCGTCGTTGCATGGACGCGATGCAGATGCTCGTCGTTGCATAGACGAAACATGAATGAAGCCGTTGCATAGGCTTAAAATGAAAAGACGTCGTTGCATGGACGCGATGCAGATGCTCGTCGTTGCATAGACGAAACATGAATGAAGCCGTTGCATAGGCTTAAAATGAAAAGGCGTCGTTGCATGGACGCGATGCAGATGCTCGTCGTTGCATAGACGAAACATGAATGAAGCCGTTGCATAGGCTTAAAATTGAAAGGCGTGGGTTTAGGGGCGTACCTGCTTTGTGACCCGTCTGGGTTGAGATAGCGTCATTGCATAGACGTTGTGCATTTGTGACCCGCATGGGTTTATTGTTGTGTTTCTGCCTTTGCTGATATGAAGATCCTGCACTCAAAGAAAACTTGTGAGTTTTAGGAAATGAGTGGTTGATTAGCGTCGATTCTGTAGCTTTGGCTCTTGACGCTTGCATTCTTGGTTTGCACTGAAGACCTAGTTGGCCTGCTTTTTCCTGTCTATTGCCCTTTTCTTGCACTGAGTTCCTTAAAATGTCCCAGTTTCTGGTAATGAAGATGTTGAACTGGGTAAGGTTTCATCTTGACGCTATCAAGGTGATCAGGTAAGCATTTTTTTTTTTATAATGAATGAAAAGCTAATGCGAGAATATGGACAAAATCGAGTCCAGTGCAAAATAAGGAAGAAATATTTCTAACGGTGTGACCGAAGCCGATGTGGCTGTCTACGTTGTCGCCGAGGGAGTTAGGTCAAGACGTAGTTCATGCTGCAAAAATAAGAATTTTTATGATTTTAAAATGATGTGGGACCGAAGCCGACGTGGCCGCCTACGTATCCCGCCGAGGGAATCAGGTCAAGACGTAGTTCGTGATGCAAAAAAATAATTTTTATGTAATATGCATTTTGTTGTTCTTTCTGAAAAAATGGAAGACGACATTACGTTCTGACTCCAGTTGATACCAACAATTAGTATTGTGCATAAGGATGTTCTTTTATTGTTTTCAGTCTAACCGAGATTGACTCTGGTGTAATTCACAGTTTCAGATAGTACCTCAAACATACCTGAGTGTCGACACACTTGCTTGCATCCAAGGTTTCGAACTACACATAGCCTCACGTTTCAAATGCCCTCATTGAAAGAAAGTCTCATTTCACACATATATTTCAGTATTTTGAATTTTGGGACGTTGAAAGAATTGCGCTCACACTCAAAAAGATGTTCAATGCATGCAATTGCGATACCATAGGCTTGGCCGTCATGTAAGTATCCACTAATGTGAGAACCCTCAGTATAAGATCATGTAGGGCTTGTCACGGGCTTGTAATGTAGGTTTGGGGAAGGGATGGATATCATTTGGGTAAAAAGTGACTAATCCTTCCTCGAGCGTCGGACTATGTCCGTGCTTGATATTTGTGCGATTTAATGTTGATTTGCTTTCGTTTTGTCCCAGTTTTTCAATACTGACTTCTTTTGAATCTTTCATTTGGAGCCCCTCTTTTTTTTTTTTTTTTTTCCGGGTTATATATTTTATATCGGGGTTTTTGATTTCCTCTTTATGTGAAGTCGTCTCTGCTTTCATTTTTTTTTTTTTTTTGAGACTTTGACAATTTTGTCTTTGCAAACTTCAACGCAGGATTTTGTCAGCCATTTGCACATTTCTAAAGCACTCGAGGAGGTCGGGCCAAAAGAGAGATAGTGCATACGCACTCAGAAAGGTTATAGGTGTAATATGCGGTTGTCAAAAAAAATAGGTTTTAGGCTCAAAGGGGTGTACTAGGGATAATGTTATTTGGTAGGCTGAAAATGCTCAAACGGGTAAAAGAAAGCCTACGATCATTTCCTACACCAAGTGTTACTCAGGATTTCGCCTCAACAAACATTCAGGCCAAGTTCTAGATCACAATGCAATGCAATTGAACTTATTCAAATAACTCACCACACAATGCATATGAAACGATGAGGTCGGTTTCATTCTTATCTTGGAAACATGCAAGACAATGTCATCTGCGGGTATGAATAAGATGTACCAAAAGAATCAATGGTTTACCACAAAGTCAACTCATACTGATTATCACTTTTTTTATTTTTTATTTTTTATGCACAACTCTAACTGTATTGGTATCAACAAAGTTAGACAATAGTACTTAAAAAATGTTTTTGTATTTTTTTGAATAACACATTTTTTTTTTGTATTTTTTGAACAATTTATTTCTTTTTCTTTTTTTTTGTATTTTCGAATAAATTTTTTATTTTTTTATTTTTTGAATAAATGGTTTTTTTTTTGTTTTTTTTTGAATAAATGGTACCGAACCCGAATAGGGCTGCCTACGTATCCCGCCGAGGGAATCAGGTGTGCGTAGTTCATGAATAATTAAAAAGCAGAGTCGCCATGCTGTAACACCCCATTTTAACCGGAGTCGAAAACGGGATTACTGCTACGTATGGTTGATTCCTAAATGTATTTTAAGGAGTCGCCACCTAATTATTATAGTGAATTAGGACACTTAGTTTATTGCAATAAAAATACTGCAATTGACTTCCATTTAATGGTCTGCGAAATTAGTGATATTCTGGATCAGGGTTCTTTATTATCCTAAAGGGAAGGGGTTAGGCATCCTTTAAGATCCGCTAACTTGCGGTTATTCGTTCAAACCTAGGTTAATTATTTATTGCCCTTTTTATTCTACGTATTCTAAGCATTTTCATAATTTATAATTAAAATAAAATGCAATACAAAAATAATAAAACTAAAACTTAAATGCGACATAAAATAAAACTCCGGGACATCTTTTAGCCTTTTTTAGGCATTCTGCGCAAGATGATCTCCGGGTACCTGCATAAACACTTAGTAAAAGTGTTAGTACTAGAATAATAATTTTAAAGCAATGACAGGAATTTAATAAGTAAAGCAAAAAATAAATAAATCCGTCTTTTGCACAGAGGAGGCCTTGGAAATCAGACGGAGATTCCTTCATCGGCCAATATTATTAAAAGCAATAAAATAAATAAAACCTTCATATCCGCGCCAAAACAATAATAGTTTTAAACACGGAGGGCTCAGATATGAAAAATATATAAAGTGGGACAGCCTAAACAAGTGCGTGCGAATTAGCCTGCCACAATGCATGTTGGTTATCCGATGTAAGTGGAAGAAATCATCCTTGCCCAGAAAGCTTCATTTATTTTATTTTCCGTCTTTGCAACTGTGGAGGCCTCAAAAATCGACGGATAACTTTTTCATCGGCCAATCAAGCGTAGTATTTGTTCAAATCAGTTAAATACCAACAAGTGTAACAAATTGTTCAAATCAGTTTAGTAAAATGAACAACAAAGAGCGAATCGTCAAAATCAGTCCAATAACCGAAAGGTCCGAAACGATGGTAAACAGCAACAACGAAACTGTGAATCAGTCCGACAAAACCAGTAGACAATGGCAACATCAGTCCAACAAAATGGCCCAAAGAATCAGTCTAACAAACGGTAAAAAACAATGGAGTAGCCCACAAAACTCGCCGGAAAATTCAAGAACATAGCCAGATACCAACAAAACGAAACCAACACAGTCGCCAAAAAAAAAACTCCGGCGAGATATCAACAAAATCAGAAAATCAGCCCACCAGCTAAACCAACAAACAGAAACAGTAACCAACGACCGCCGGAGTTTCTCAAACTCCGGCGAGATTCAAAAATAAAGGAAATCAGTCCGAAATAAAAACATGCCAATAAATCTAAAAATGGAACCAAACCCAGGCAGCGATGGTGGCAGCGTCACTTCCACGGCGAACGCCGGAGCGATGCCGCCTGACGAACGCTGGGACAGTGACGGGCAGTGGTGGTGTGTGATGGCGACGTCGGTTATTTGCGACGGGAATGTTCAATGGCGGTGGTCGACGGGCGAGTGAGGGTGAGAGACGGCTGCTGATATGGTGGGGTGTTTCGCCGGCTGTGGTTGACGGCGACGGGAGATGGTGGTCGACGGGAGTTGCAGGGAGTAAAGGTAAAGAGAGGGGAGGGTTAAGGGGAGAGAGGGTGTTCGCCGGAGCTTGGAGCTCCGGCGAAAGGGGCGGCGGCGACGACGGGGACGATGGTGAGAGAGGGAGGCAAAGGGCAGAGGTGTGGGGAGCCTTTGGTGCAATGTGGGCTCTTTAGTTTAGGGTGGGGAAGTTTTGTTTTATAGGGTAGGATTAGGGTTAGGTATTGGGGGAAAAAAATGAAAAGTGGGGTATTGTTTTGGGAAAATGAAAAATGGTATTTGATTTTAGGGGGGGGGAAATAAAAGAGGGTATTTGGGTGATATTAAAAATAGTGTTGGCTTGGACTGATTCAAATTGTGTCTTGGACTGGACTGGTTTGACAAAAATGCAAGGCTGGTTAATTATTTATTTAAAAAGATGCAAAATTATAAAATACAAATGCCGATGTGATAATGATAATAATAAAACGATATTTAAGAAATGTTTAATGCCTAATTAAAAGTAAAACGGGATGCTAATTAATTATTTAAAGAGATGCAAATATTATTAAAATTAAAACGACGGTATAACAATAATAAAAACATAATATTAACAACGACATAATACTTAATTTAAAAATAAAAGATGCAATGCTATTTTTGTGAAGAAATAAACATAGAATATTATGTAAAAATATGCAAAATAACGATTAAAATACGGTGTGCTAAAATACTTAAAATTGCAACAAATATACAAAAAACGGGTCAAAATTGACTGTCAAGACGGGGTATAACATTTAGCTCCAAATCCTTACGTTCCAACCCGCTCCAAGCAACCCTTAGAAGCTCCTAACCAACTCCTCTTCAAGATTCAACTCCAAAAAGTGAAGAACACTTAGGTTCCAAAAGTGACAAGTTTCGGCCAAGGTGTGAAATCTTTTCCAACTCTTGGTACACAATCTTCCTAACACCATAAGGAAGAACACTAAAAAGTTTAAGGATTTTTGGACAACAATTTGGTCAAGAACTATGGCCAAAACCGAGAGCACTACAAGGGAAGGGAGGGAATTTTCAAGACTTGGAAACTCTCAAAGTGATGGATGAATAAGTCTTGCATCAAGGGGGTATTTATAGAGAAATCAAGGGCCAAGATCAAGGCAAGTGTGTGGTGAGATTGGGGTACAAGTGTGGTGCCACAAGTCTACACAAGACTTGGGACAAGTGGCTTGCCACTTGTCCAACCATTTCGGCCACAAGGCCACTTGGCACCATATTTCGGCCACCCTTGGCCACATGGGGGTGACACGTGTCGCCCCCCTACTCGTCCAAAATATTTCATCTCCCGAAAATATCCGTAATGCCAAAAATCTCTAAAACAAAGTGGGCCCCACAATACCGTAAATTTCTCCCGTGGGCCCCACGTGACCAAATCCGGGAAAAAAATTCCATAATTCTAATATAATCCAGGAAGTCCAAATACTAAATCTGGGAATCCAATTCTCATTAACGAACCTTTTTCCTTCACAAAAACCGGAAACTTTTCCATCGAAAAATCACATCTTTCTTTCTTTACAATCTTAATGTCGTATTCTCGTACGTACGTCCTCGCATACATACCCTGGAACTACGGGGTGTAACATAAAAATAGGATTGACGTTTGCCCATTTTTGACACTACTAGAGGGGACCGAAGGGTTAGTTATATATTGTGATGCTTCATGAGTTGTTACTGTGTGTTTTTTATGCAACATGGTAAGTTTGTAGCTTATGCATCCAGACAACTTAAACCTCAAGAAAAGAATTATTCGACTCATAATTTGGAGTTAGCGGCAGTGGTGTTCGCACTAAATATTTAACATCACTACTTGTATGGATTCACGTGACATCTTCACTGATCACAAGAGCCTTCAATATATTTTTAGGTGAAGAGAGCTGAATCTTAGATATAGAAGATGGCTTTAACTACTTAAGGATTATGACATGGATATCCTCTATCATCTGGGTAAAGCGAATGTGGTAGGTGATTCTCTCGGTAGGTGTTCCATGAGAAGTTTGGCCCATGTTAAAGAATGGAATAGAACCAAGGTAAATGAAGTCCACTGTGTAGTGTATCTCGGAGTTTGACTTTTGGATTCTGAAAATGGTGGTGTCGTTATTCATAACAGGGTTGAATCCTCATTAGTACTCGAAGTGAAGGAGAAGCAATTTAATTATCCCTCTTTATTGCAGCTGAAAGAGGGGACTCAGAAGCATAAGATAATGACATTCGAACAATGGAGAGATGACGGTACCTTAAAGATTAAGGCATATTATGTGTTCTAGATGTTGATGGGCTCAGAGAGAGAATCATGTCAGAAGCACACAATTCCAAGTACTCCATTTACCCAGGTTCTATGAAGATGTATCATGACCTCAAAGAGGTGTATTGTTGTAACACCATGAAGAAGAATGTAGCAGACTTTATGGCTAAGTGTCTAAATTGTCAGCAGGTGAAAGCTAAACACTAGAGGCCTCGTAGATTGACTCAGAAATTGATATTTCAGTTTGGAAATGGGAGATGATAAATATAGACTTCATAATAGGTCTACCTTGTTCATTTCAGAATCATGATTCAATTTGGATAATTGTAGTCCGACTAACCAAGTCAACACACATTTTACCAGGAAAGACCACTGATTGAGCAGATGATTATGCAGACTGATATATTTAAGAAATTGTCAGATTTTATGTGATCCCAGTGTCCATCATTTCAGATTGTGGTACCTAGTTCACAACAAATTTTTGGAAATTATTTCATAAAGGATTAGGCACAAGGGTAAACCTCAGTACAACTTTCCATCCTCAGATAGATGGATAGAGTGCAGCATTTAGACACTCGAGGATATGTTGAGGGTGTATGTCCCAAATTTTAAAGGTAATTGGGTGTTACACCCCGGAAGTTCCAGGATACGTTTCTAAGAACGTACGTAAGAACTCAAATGGTAAGATTTGAGACGAGTAAAAATTTATCGGAATTTTGGAATTTGTCGGAAAACGAAATATTGCGACGAACGGGAGGGAGACACGGGTCACCCCCCCTTATGGTCATGGACGAAATTGTCATGGTTAGAATGGTCATTTGACCATAAATTAAATGACCAAGTCTTGCTAGTCTTGAAGCTTGACAAAGTTGACTAAGTCAAAGGCCACCTAGACTTGAATCCATGTGAAACTCATCCAAGCCACACAATTGTTCTAATCTTAACCCTCCAATTGGTTATATATTCATCCTACTAGTGCAAGATGACTTTTACACTTAGAAAAATTTCTAAAGTTTTGTGTTCTTCATTAAGAGGCTCTCGGCTATAGGGAGGGTTTCAAGAGAAAAATTTGCAATTGTTGTCCAATAATCTCCCCACTTTAAACCAAGGTACCTAAGGGTATTGTAGGTGTTCCTCGATAGAAAGATCCCGGAAAAGAGGCGTTTTCGTATTAGTCGCAAGGCGAAAACCTAAGGGGTTATTCAACTTTGAAGTTGAAACTTGAAGATGAGTTATTCATAAGCTTCTAATGGTTGCTTGGAGTGGATTGGAACGTCGAAAGGAGGAGCTAAAGTTGCTAAGGAGCGACTTGTGATCTTGGATCATAATTGGGCTAATTGAGGTATAATCTTCGTTTTACCTTTGTAATTGAAGATTTCATGTTATGATAAGTTATAAGTGATCATGTGATTTGTGTTATGAAGTTTGATAAGTGACATGGATTGTAGAAGCCTAGAACCGAAAATGACATGATTAGCCTTATGAAATTGAAATACAATTTTGGTCGTTAATTAGAATCGTCGCATGTTTACCTACTTGAGGATTGTAGTAGTTGTAATCGATTGCGGCTTGATATCATGTTATACTAAACCACTTGGATTAAAAAGAAAGTGGAAATGATTTGTATTGTTGCCTAATTGCCGAATGGACATTACAGTTTAGACTAGTTTGTTATCGTTTGTGGTGAGCCAATTGGGGCTGTTTGGTTATTGTATTCGGCCTTGAAAAAGGTGGCAAAGTTAGTAAAAACAAAGGAAGTGCTGTCCGATTTTCCGTAGAATTTAGTGACTTGCACTTGGAATATTCTACGTTTGAAACTAGAAATTAATAGACGTACTATGGTCATTATAGGTTGACATACTACGTACGGCGATTGGACTTAGCAAGTGGATTTAACCGAAGAGGTATGTGGAACTTTCTTATCTCTTGAGCATGATTAAGTTGTAAATGTATAGTACGGTAGACGTACAAGATTTTGACAATCTAGTCTATTTGATATCCTTGGCTTATTTTAAAGAATGTCCAAGTTGTTTGAGTTAGGGAATTAACTCACTTGTTTAAATATTAAGGATATCTTGGTTTTCAAAAGTTAAGAGACTTTAAGTATGTTGAAAGTATTTTAATACTTGTTTTGTGGGAAAGTTTAAGTCTCTTGGTTATAAGGAAAGAATGTAATTTGCTAATGTATATGGCTAGTATAACGGCTTTATGGGAAGTTGGTTATAATAGCTTTATGGAAAGTTTAACGAGTGGTTTACTCTAAGTAAATTAAGTAGGTTAAGGGACTTGAAGAGTTTTAAAGAATGTGATACTTGTTTCATTTTAAACGTATAAGTCCCTTGGAAAGAAATTACTTGACTAAGGTATAAAGTGAATATAACGACTTTATGGGGAGTTGGTTATATTGGCTTTATGGAAAGATAAATGGCTTGATTTATTTAAAAGGCAATTTGTTTTAAAGGCATCAATTGCCTAAGGTTTTTACAAGAAAAGAAGTCACTTGATTTAGAAGCCTAATTTTATTTCTAAAAAGTATTGTGACTTGTCTTGAAAAGTAATTGTAACTTGTCTTGAAAAGTAATTGTAACTTGATACTACGGTTATTAGTATCTTGGAAGTTGTATAATGAAATGAGTCATTCTAAAAGAATAGAAGTACGTAGTACTTTGGGTTAAATTCCCGGATTTTTTATAAAAGACATGATAGTGCCTTAGGTAAACTAAAATGAGAGTGTATATAAACAAGAATAATAAGAAGTTAGGGGATTTCTTAACTTGCTTATGTATTGTATGATAAGCCGGTAGTGCTTATGTTATGTGTAGTAGCCGGATTTGTGCTAGTGATATATTAATCGTTGCGGGGTCATTCCCCGGGGTTGAGGCATTGTATATTTCCGTGGATTTGCTACCCACGATGCGAGGAATACCTCATGCGAGTCCGTAGGGCTTATGCAGGTGAAATAGTCCCATGCAGGCGGGTCCGATTTATGCGAGGAATACCTCACGCGAGTCCGTAGGGCTTATGCGGGTGAAATAGTCCCATGCGAGGAATACCTCACGCGGGTCCACCGGATCTATCGGGTGAAATAGTCCGTGAATAGGATTGCTTAATGACACCGGGCGGGTGGTCCGCTGATCGTGAGCTTTCCTACTTTATATTGTAAGTATACTCCTATTTACTCTCATTGTTAGTAAGGCACAGGTGTCTTATTAATTGAGTTATCATACATGTCTCAGCTTTATTTAGACTTATGATTTCATTCTGATGCTTTCGATTTCACATATTTGGTACATGTTGTCTTGACCTCCTTGAAGTGCGTTCATGCCGCAGTAGAGTGCTGATTCTTGATCCTCGCTCTTAGGATCATTGTTCACCGTTGAGAAGCTCCTTCATTTCGGAGGCTTATCCACAGTATTGTCGGTTATTGTACATTCAGTGGTATGGCGGGGCCCCGCCAGAGTTGTTATTCTTAGAGGTCTGTAGTCACATTGTGGATTGGGTTGTAAAGAAAAAAAATGTACTGTTCTATTTCTGGATTGAGTATGTTTTTTTTTTACGGAAGGTGGTCTTATCGGCTAGCCTGTTGTTGTTTACTATCTAAGTTATATGTATGTTCATTCTATTCTCGATTTATACACTGCGAGGTGCCGTGTAGGACACGATTTGCGGGCGGGTCGGTCGTGACAAAAGTGGTATCGAGCGATTAGTCCTCGGAAAGTGTCTGCATCGCGTCTAGTAGAGTCTTGATTATCGGTGTGTTGTGCACCACATCTATAATCGAGGCTGCAGGACATTTAGGATTGGTTTCCATTCTTCTCACTCTAAGATCGTGCGATAATACTGTATGGTTAGGTCGTCTCCCCAACGAAGTTATGTTGTTTGCACTACGAGAAAGCGGCGATGACCGGGAAAGATTATGCGGATTGCGTATCCGGTTGGTAATGTTTGTAGTATAGTTGGTATTGGGACGCATAACTATACGGATTTATGTATGGGGGTCACATATGTGTTGCCTAGGATGATTTTAGATTTCCGGGATTTGGTAAGGACTAAATAAATACCGGGAAAGTATGAAACAGTTTAATGAACTCTCATCAAGGTTTTACGTGCTAATTTGAGATAATTAGGTGATGATGAGCTATGTGAGAATGTAATGGACCCTCAAGGGTGATTAAGGGACTTAAAGTAAGACTATGTTAATAGATTGAGCTACGTAGAAGGATTTCGAGAATGGTACGGGTGAGATCCGTATGGAGTAAGTATGGTTGTTGTGGACAAGACAACCCGATCATGGTATTACGAGAAGTTTTTGTACCCGGTTACGGGGGACTGATAAGTTAGGCTGGGAGCATGGAAATTGCGAGCCTGAGAATGTGATAACCGTCGAGACCTTAGGTATATAAGGCCTTCTCGGGTAGAAAAGTTAAGTCAGACCAAGGGTAAGAGTTAAGTGCGACGCCGAGTCGAGTTGGGGGTCTGTTAAAGGTCGCCCCATAGCTTGAAATGAAATGGGATCAGTGGTAATAGTCCGCTGCGTGATGGTCACGAGTGCAAGGCCCAAGTTTAGTTAGTCATTTTACGGGTTCGTGGACATGTTCCACCGTTCAGTTGTGAGCGGAATGGGCCTTGTATTGATTAATTTAGTAACTTCAAAGAGTTGAGGCGAGAATTAGTATGGAATTTTGTGTCGTATGCTAGTATAAGTTTGGAAATGCGGGAAGAGTACGACCCGGTGACAAAGAAAGCAACCAAGTGTAAAGAAATAAAGCTGAATCCATGAGAACCTTTCGGCGAGACTACACCCGGAGTGTTGGGTGGTAGTGGCGGGTAGATAATAATTACCGGTAACGATACAGTCGTTGGACCCTAGCAGACCTAGCAGAGCTGTTATGACAGACATTGAGGTTACTACGAGTACAGACTAGTTGGCCTCTTGTTATGCCAACGTGGACTAGAGAGAGATTGATTCGGTGCGGTTCCGATAAGCCGGTTATCGAG
This sequence comes from Przewalskia tangutica, assembly GCA_029844215.1. Classification (NCBI taxonomy): domain Eukaryota; kingdom Viridiplantae; phylum Streptophyta; class Magnoliopsida; order Solanales; family Solanaceae; genus Przewalskia; species Przewalskia tangutica. The sequence goes on from CM056719.1 coordinate 28,586,151, forward strand.
TGGAAAGGAAGAGAAGAGGTGGTAACCAGTGAATTACTCTTCCTTCTTTGACATAATTGAATTTGAAGGAATTTATGTTAAGTTCCCTAGCAGGTACTTGGAGTTGGTTTGGTGTGGCGGTCGAGCACGACCTTCCTGATAATTTCAGGAAATGTGCAGGCGAGAATAAAAATGAGTACGAAGTCTTTGCTGAGAAAGTGAGGCATCTTTGGTAGGTTTTGAAAATCTACACTACTTTAAGGCGGTGCGTGATGATTATATAATTATCGGACGCGAGAGGACCTGTGATTAGGGTTGTGACTCGAGAAAGTTTAAGTAAGGAGATAAGTTCTCTTCCCACGTAAAAGCGATTTGCGTATTATGGGGTTACGTGTACCCATGTTGTTAGACGAAGGATATAAGACGGGTAAGGTCTTGATATCGCCATGCCATAGGTTCTGATTGTGGATAACCGTGGAAAAAGTATTGGGTTGGAGTAATAAAAGACGTGCACGAATTGGTCGAAGTATCGTAAAGATATAAATGTAGGTTGCACGAGATATGTTTACCCTGCACTAGTGTAAAGAGCATTAGTAGATAATGGGCGATAAGAACATTTCGAAAATGTGGTAACACCTAGTTATAGGCTCTGAATCGGGAAAGGAAAACCGGTTACTACTTGTGAGACCAAGGAAACCTCCCCTAGAATGTGATTGTGATGAAGTCTTAGCCGTGAGGCAAGCAAAGGAATTAAGTCTAAGTTAGTGACCAAGTTTGGTTGCAACAAAGGGAATCGGGAACCATAAGTGAGATTAAGGATACCGAATATTTCGAGGAATGAGAAAGGCTTTCGCTATTGGAAGATAAGTTGACCACGACTCTGATTCTAACCTCCTCCGTGAGACTAGAGGTTAGGTTATTATTACAACACGTTGGGTATTGGGCTAGGTTGTGTCTTGCAACCCGATAAGGATAGAACCTATGTTTTCCGGTAGTTAGGGAGGCGGGAAAGGAAATTACGCCACTCACGATTTAGAGTGGCGCGATTAAATCATGCCTTGAAGATTTGGGGGCATGACGATATCTGAACTTCATGTGGATACTTATGCGGACCACAAAGCCTCCGTATATCTGAGAATGAGCGAGAGAATTTGCGGCGATGGTGGTTAGAGTTACTCAAGGATTGTGATATTGATATCCTATACCATCAGGAAAGCCAAGACGATTCTGAGATACTCTTTGTCGCGACCTAAGTGTAGTGCCGGATGGGCGCTAGATAGACAGGATGTGGTCGGTGAGATTCTTGATTCGAGCCTGGGGTTCGATTATTTGTTTCAAGGTTAATGAAGTTCAGATCCGAGAGGTTGTAGTCTTCCATTGTTGAGAAGTAAAGAGGCGCGATATGAGGATCAGTTATGATCTGATATCGAGATACGGCTCTCGAGGAGAAGAGCTCGTTTGAGTAGCACCGGATAAGTCTTTGTGAGATGAGGATAGATTGCGTGTACCGGTCGCAGGACTAGTCACGGAGTTTTAGAGGCACGCAGTGCTTATCTAATTGCTTGGGGCCGACTAAGTCATGTCGTGACCTCGGATGTATGTATGGGTAAGATGACCGGAAAAGGGACATAGCGGAATTACCGCTTAGTGTCGAGTTAGTAGCGATTCATGGTGGTGCACGAAGCCCGATGGGCTATTGCAGCGATTGAAATCCCAACCCGGACATGAGAGGTATTTAATATGGATCTTGTTACGGGGTGGCATCGCACTCGGAGGAAGTGCGACTCCACGGGTCATGGTAATTAGGTCGGCGAAACCAGCCGTGTTCTTCAGTTGGGACCACTTACTGGTGAGGATTATGCTAGCTTATATAGCGAGGTATTGTGAGAGGCGCACGGGTCCTACGTTTATGATGTCGGCCGATGAGCTCGATTACTGGTAACTTCGGAGGTTTTTCGAAGGGTTTTAGGGACATAAGGTGAGTCTCGGTGTTGCATTACACCTCGCACCGGACGGACGAGCAGAGCGTACTATCCGAGCACTTGAGGATAGGTTGCGGGCTGTGTTCTTGATTCGAATAAGCGGAGGTTATTGCCTCTCTCGTTGTGTTATAGACACCCTTCTAGTATTCGGATGGCCTGCAGGAGGCCTTGTATGTAGAAAGTGTAGATCGCCGGTTGGATACTTGACATAGGCGAGGTTCGATTATTTGAGCGGACTTGATTGTGAGTGTGGATAAGCGAAGCTTATCCGGGAAGATTACTAGTAAGCTGAGTCGTGAAACTTTATGCGATAACCAATGTTGACACGTGGGGTTCGATTTGACATTTTGGTATGAGTATTGTTCGTGGCCTCGTGTGGTATTATTGGTATGTAGGGGTTGTAAAGAAGACTTTGTCGCTATCTTAAAGTTGGACTCAAAGAACATTCGGGGCGAATGTTTCTAAGGGGAAGAATGTTACACCGGAAGTTCGAGATACGTTTCTAAGAACGTCGTAAGAACTCAAATGGTAAGATTTGAGACGAGTAAAAATTTATCTAATTTTGGAATTTGTCGGAAAAGCGAAATATTGCGACGAACGGGAGGCGAAGCAGGTCACCCCTTATGGTCATGGGACGAAATTGTCATGGTTAGAATGGTCATTTGACCATAAATTAAATGACCAAGTCTTGCTAGTCTTGAAGCTTGACAAAGTTGACTAAGTCAAAGGCCACTAGACTTGAATCCATGAAACTCATCCAAGCCACACAATTGTTCTAATCTTAACCCTCCAATTGGTTATATATTCATCCTACTAGTGCAAGATGACTTTTACACTTAGAAAAATTTCTAAAGTTTTGTGTTCTTCATTAAGAGGCTCTCGGCTATAGGGAGGGTTTCAAGAGAAAAATTTGCAATTGTTGTCCAATAATCTCCCCACTTTAAACCAAGGTACCTAAGGGTATTGTAGGTGTTCCTCGATAGAAAGATCCGGAAAGAGGCGTTTCGTATTAGTCGCAAGGCGAAAACCTAAGGGGTTATTCAACTTTGAAGTTGAAACTTGAAGATGAGTTATTCATAAGCTTCTAATGGTTGCTTGGAGTGGATTGGAACGTCGAAAGGAGGAGCTAAAGTTGCTAAGGAGCGACTTGTGATCTTGGATCATAATTGGGCTAATTGAGGTATAATCTTCGTTTTACCTTTGTAATTGAAGATTTCATGTTATGATAAGTTATAAGTGATCATGTGATTTGTGTTATGAAGTTTGATAAGTGACATGGATTGTAGAAGCCTAGAACCGAAAATGACATGATTAGCCTTATGAAATTGAAATACAATTTTGGTCGTTAATTAGAATCGTCGCATGTTTACCTACTTGAGGATTGTAGTAGTTGTAATCGATTGCGGCTTGATATCATGTTATACTAAACCACTTGGATTAAAAAGAAAGTGGAAACGATTTGTATTGTTGCCTAATTGCCGAATGGACATTATAGTTTAGACTAGTTTGTTATCGTTTGTGGTGAGCCAATTGGGGCTGTTTGGTTATTCATTTGTATTGAACTACCTTATAAATTGTGGTGAGCCAATTGGGGCTGTTTGGTTATTGTATTCGGCCTTGAAAAAGGTGGCAAAGTTAGTAAAAACAAAGGAAGTGTTGTCCGATTTTCCGTAGAATTTAGTGACTTGCACTTGGAATATTCTACGTTTGAAACTAGAAATTAATAGACGTACTATGGTCATTATAGGTTGACATACTACGTACGGCGATTGGACTTAGCAAGTGGATTTAACCGAAGAGGTATGTGGAACTTTCTTATCTCTTGAGCATGATTAAGTTGTAAATGTATAGTACGGTAGACGTACAAGATTTTGACAATCTAGTCTATTTGATATCCTTGGCTTATTTTAAAGAATGTCCAAGTTGTTTGAGTTAGGGAATTAACTCACTTGTTTAAATATTAAGGATATCTTGGTTTTCAAAAGTTAAGAGACTTTAAGTATGTTGAAAGTATTTTAATACTTGTTTTGTGGGAAAGTTTAAGTCTCTTGGTTATAAGGAAAGAATGTAATTTGCTAATGTATATGGCTAGTATAACGGCTTTATGGGAAGTTGGTTATAATAGCTTTATGGAAAGTTTAACGAGTGGTTTACTCTAAGTAAATTAAGTAGGTTAAGGGACTTGAAGAGTTTTAAAGAATGTGATACTTGTTTCATTTTAAACGTATAAGTCCCTTGGAAAGGAAATTGTACTTGACTAAGGTATAAAGTGAATATAACGACTTTATGGGGAGTTGGTTATATTGGCTTTATGGAAAGATAAATGGCTTGATTTATTTAAAAGACAATTTGTTTTAAAGGCATCAATTGCCTAAGGTTTTTACAAGAAAAGAAGTCACTTGATTTAGAAGCCTAATTTTATTTCTAAAAGGTATTGTGACTTGTCTTGAAAAGTAATTGTAACTTGTCTTGAAAAGTAATTGTAACTTGATACTACGGTTATTAGTATCTTGGAAGTTGTATAATGAAATGAGTCATTCTAAAAGAATAGAAGTACGTAGTACTTTGGGTTAAATTCCCGGATTTTTTATAAAAGACATGATAGTGCCTTAGGTAAACTAAAATGAGAGTGTATATAAACAAGAATAATAAGAAGTTAGGGGATTTCTTAACTTGCTTATGTATTGTATGATAAGCCGGTAGTGCTTATGTTATGTGTAATGCTTGGTTGTGCTAGTGATATATTAATCGTTGCGGTCATTCCCTGGTTGAGGCATTGTATATTTCCGTGGATTTGCTACCCACGATCGAGGAATACCTCATGCGAGTCCGTAGGGCTTATGCAGTGAAATAGTCCCGTGCAGCGGTCCAAACCTATGAGAGGAATACCTCATGCGAGTCCGTAATGGCTTATGCGGGTGAAATAGTCCCATGCGAGGAATACCTCTCGCGGGTCCACTGGATCTATGCGGGTGAAATAGTCCCGTGAATAGGATTGTAATGACACCGCGCGGGTGGTCCGCTTGATCGTGAGCTTTCCTACTTTATATTGTAAGTATACTCCTATTTACTCTCATTGTTAGTAAGACACGGTGTCTTAATTGAGTTATCATACATGTCTCCGCTTTATTTAGACTTATGATTTCATTACTGATGCTGGTTTCACATATTTGGTACATGTTGTACTGACCTCCTTCGGGGGGCTGCGTTCATGCCGCAGGTAGAGTACAAGTTGCTGATCCTCGCTCTTAGGATCACTGTTCAGCTGTTGAGAAGCTCCTTCATTTCGGAGGCTTATCCCTGGTATTGTCGGTTATTGTACATTCAGGGGTATGGCGGGGCCCTGTCCCGCCAGAGTTGTTATTCTTAGAGGTCTGTAGTCACATTGTGGATTGGGTTGTAAAGAAAAAAAAAATGTACTGTTCTATTTCTGGATTGAGTATGTTTTTTTTTTTTTTACGGAAGGTGGCCTTATCGGCTAGCCTGTTGTTGTTTACTGTCTAAGTTATATGTATGTTCCGCTGCTATTCTCTGATTTATACAGCGAGGTGCCCGTGTAGGGCACGATCGCGGCTTGGTCGGGTCGTGACATTGGGATGATCACTTGCCTCTCATTGAATTTACCTACAATAATAACTATCAGTCTAGTATCAAGATAACATAATTCGAAGTTCTGTATGGGCAAAGGTTTAGGTCGCTAATAGGCTGGTTCAAAGTTGGTGAAGTAGAGTTGTTAGGACCAGACTTGGTCCAACAGGCTGTGGAAAAATTCAAGTTGATTCAAGAACATTTGAAAATGGCTCAAAGTCTCCAAAAGTCTTATTCGGATATGCGGCGGAGAGACTTAGAGTTTCAGGTTGATGATTGGGTGTTTCTAAAATCTTCACCTATGTTATGAGATTTGTAAAGAAAAGGAAACTTAGTCCCAGATATATCGGGCCATACAGGATCCTGTGAAGGATTAGTCAAGTGGCTTATGAGTTCAAGTTACTGTAGACTTGGGTGTTGTGCACCCAGTATTTCATGTATCCATGTTGATGAAATGTGTGAGAGACCCGTCATTGGTTGTTTCTACCAGAACTATAACGGTTAAGGATGGCCTGACCTATGTAGACATCTTTGTGGCTATTCTTTCTTGTCAGGTTTGCAAGTTGAGGACTAAGGAAATTGCCTCAATAAAAGTGTTATGGAGGAGTTATAAAGTCAAATAGACTACATGGGAAGCCGAAGAGGACATGAAATCCAGATATCCGCACTTATTTGAGGAGCAATCATAAATCATCTAAAGTAAATACATTTCCTATCAATGTAATGTTATCATATGTATTAATGTCTCATGTTTCATGTTCATGTATTCACTACTCATGTCTCAATGTATGCATGTTATTTTATTCCTCATGTTCCATGTCATGTTTCCATGTAATAATTTTATTTTAGTCCCCATGTTCCATATCATATTTCCTCACGTTCATGTACCCAAACCATGTCCAACTGTGTTCTTAACCATGATCCATTATTCGAGGACAAATGATTCCAAATAAGAGATAATGTAACACTCCATAAATTCGGATTAGGTGTAAATGGTTTAAATGAGTGTTAATGTGACATTTTAGCCTTATGAAGTTCCATCGGGATGATTTTGGGCGAAAATAGTTATTTTGAAATCAAGACGGATAGTGGGGTGCATAACATTCTACAGAATCGATTAAGTTTTCGATAAGTCTGTCTTCCAACCTGATTTAGTGACAATATATTGGGAATTTGAGAAAACTTAAATGAATG